>OX459004.1:0-10000000 GCA_949774965.1 Diarsia brunnea | reverse complement strand
GGGACCGATTTGCACTTGTAGAGGAACGATGACGATCTGATACAATCGTCTCAGCATAAATTTGAGCGTTGAGGTTGCCTCTGATCCAAATCAACTCAGTTCTTCCGCCGATCCAAATACCCGCCCATACCATGATGGTTCCACCACTATAAGGATGGACTTCCTGGCAGGATTTTAATCGCTGTTGGCGTCCAGGGGTTCTCCAGTGTCGTATACGTCTTGTATCCGGTCTCATACCAAAACGAGACTCATCAGAAAAGCACACGAAACGCCATTGTTCTTCTGCCCAATTTCTGTGTTCAAGAGCCCATTGATATCGAATCCTACGATTGTGGATTGCTATAGGTGGTACCCGTAGCGGTCTTCGGGAATGAAGGTTCACTTCATGCAAGCGGTTTCTGACTGTTTGGTCGCTAATTAAGTTCCCTGAAGAGTGATGAAGCCTCACGGCTAACATCATGGCGGTTATTGTTGGAGCTCTTCGAGTTAAGATTTGAGTCCTGCCCTGGCCTGCTCAGTCGCCAGACTTGAACCCGATTGAGCATGCATGGGATATGCTACAGAGAAGAGCTCTGCCGAATATGGAGGGTATCCAGTCGCAAGAAGACCTTTTTTTGTTGTTGCAACGAACATGGGCGGCCATTCCACAGCGTGATTTGGATGAACTCATTTTGAGTATGCCAAACCGATGTTCTTGTGTTGTTAATGTTCGCGGTAGAAACACGGATTATTAATTGTTTAAGTTACCCAATAAAATTTTAAAGAAAACTGTTATTTCAGTCTTTTTTTCGAACTTTAATGTTAGTGGTTCAAATGTCAAAAATCCCTTTATTAGGAAAATGGCAAATTTCTTTAATAATGCAAAGGTGACTTGGTTTATCGTTACTGTGACAAACGAAAACACTTTATTTGATGAATCCTTAAAGAAAATTTTAATTAATATCAATCAGGAGAAAAGTTATTGCAAAAATATATGTTGATCCCTAGACACTTTTGATGTGTGTATATATATATAACAGAATCATTTCCTTACCGTCACAAATTGACAATGTATCAGCTATTTTTCGACGAAGAAACTTGTCCTTTGTGGTGTTAAGCTTCTGCTGAGCAGATTTTAGTATGTTTTCCGATGAAGCATCCAAGGCGTCGAGGCCCCCGGATTTATCAGGGAATAGTGCTTCGTAGTCATAAGTCAGGAGTCGCCATCCATCACTTGACTTCAGGATAGGATACTTATTGAAGTACTCCTGTAATGTCCCTTTCTCGTAGTACAAGTACCGGAGGCGAGCTCGCACCGTCTCCCGCCAGAGGGCACTGACCTCCTGCCACGGACCAGCTGAAGGACTTGACAGCTGCTCTAATGCTTACACTACGTCCTCCACTTCACCTGCACACAAAAATTAAAACGATTAATAATTAGTACAATAACAATATCGGTTCTTAGATTCAGATATTTTGTACTTTGTAACGAAAATTTATACTAATTCAGATTTTTTTATAAGTCCGGTTAGGTCGATTCCAGCGAGTGAAGGGCTGTCTAGCCTAGGACTGGACTTGGAGCGAGAACGTGACTTGGGCTTTTCAATAAGGCCCAACGAAACTAAATGCTGCCGTCAGAAGGGCTCGACGCGTCGAGCCCTTCTGGCGGTGACTAACCAGCCAGAGATATTGCGCTTAGCATGGTAAGCATCAGCCGGCAGGTACGGCGCGTAGTATAGGGGTGGTGACTCCTCTTTAAATAATCTGCCAATGTCGTAGGATAGAGCAAGCAGCTGCGAATCTGTCAGAAGTACCGGGTTTTCGGCCGTAATGAGCTTCTCCATAAGCAGCTTGCATAAACGCCCACGCACGTTTGAGGGTAAGGCGCCCGTTTTCTGCCCAATTGCTATTATTTGTTTTCCCTCGACTGATGAATTCAGTATGACATTTGCCTGAAACACAAATAGTATAAGTATGGCATTACAAACTAAATATGCAAGGTAAAAGTTAAAAAAAAAAGCTTGCAATAATGTCACTAAAATGTTGACAAGTTACATTAAATTAAAAATTTAAAAAACCCCCGACAATTTCAGGTGATAATTTCAGGGTTATTGAGGGAGTTGTGAAAAAAAAATGTAAATCGCCATTTTGTGGTGGCATCCATCTTGAATTTGAAATTTATTATAGTGTATAGTATTCTACTAGTTAAGCCCTTTCATTTGATACCCATATTGAGGTAGTTGTGAAAAAATATGTAATCCACCATTTTGTGGCGGCGGCCATCTTGGACCGATTTTCATCAAACATAGCTAAGAACACTCCCGACTAATTCACCTTTCAATTAAAAAACAAAATCGAAATCGGTTCATCCGTTCGGGAGCTACGATGCCACAGACAGACACACACACACACATATACACACAGACACGTCAAACTTATAACACCTCTCCGTTTTGGCGTCGGGGGTTAAAAATACAGGTTCAATACCTACCTTCTATTCAGTATAATGATCAGTTGGAGTCGGTGCCAGTCTAGGCATCATGAATTTAGTCGTTAGTTATAGCTGTCACCAACTCCAAATTTATTACTGATCTTTGTGACAGTATAGCTCCTAAACGGCCGTCCGTACTCACATACAGGACAGGACAGGTACAGACGTTAAACTTATCTGTTTACGCCGGGGGTTAAAAATATTGAATGTCAATTTAAATTCCTTATCAAAAGTACAGAGTAATAGGCAATAACTTACTAAATTGCTCCCGGTGAACTCTTGTGTAACTGCTTCACCCACTGACGACGACGAGTCCAGTGGTATCACCAGTATGTCACCATCCAAAAATAATATTTAATTTGAGACAATGTTATAATAGTACATGTAACAAAAAGGTCTGATAATATGAGTATGTACGGTCAGTTAACCTCAATAATCGTTAAAATAATCACTAAATGTGTCTGAGTGCGACCGTTAACAGGCTAGCTAGCCCTAGCCGGGGTTAACTCAAGGGAAGTGTTATATTTTTTTACTAGTAATCGGTTGAGCATTGCAGGTGTGAACGGTCCTGCCCTCGTCCCTTGATCCCGCCCTGATAAAAACTAATTGATCAAGATCAGGACTGATCCTGGTCTCAAAGAATGTCTATACCAAATTTTGCATCGGTTCAGTGTCTTAGGTATGAAAATGTGAAAAGGTCCTGCCCCAGCCGACAGATAGACAGACAGACTTACTTTCGTATTTATAATATTAGTATGGATGTAAGTACAAATTAATAATACATATTGCTCTTGAACCAAAAAACAGTAAGTACGAGTACTTTTCTACAATTTTGCATAACTTACCAAATTTTCCTGGTTAAGTCCTGCTTCGCTGTCTTGGTTGAGGATTGAGCTTTGCAGTCCTTCACACGGTGGCAGAGGCTCTAAGTTACAAGGTAGACTAGTTAACAAGTCATTCCTCAGGACCTCTTCAAAGAGTGATGAATTGTAGGAGTTATCCTAAAATTTAACAAGAAATTTAAAAAGGTAATAATAATGTACTTAGTTGGTAAACTAACAAGACTGATGAAAAGTTAGGATTTTATTCCACTTTTTAAATAAATACTGCACCGGTTAAATTGTTAGGTATCTTAATTTAACTTACAGACTTTAATTATAAGTTAATAAGTAGGTACCTACCTACATGCAAGTAGGAGAATGTGCATTTAAGCGACGCAGGGCATGTGTAAGCAAAAAGTTTAAAACAAAATTTACTTTTTTAAATAAAATTTAACATGAAAACAAACCATATATTTTGGTTGATCGCTTTTTAACATGGCCACAGCTGCTTCAAACCGGAGTCTGTCCCCTATTTGAGGGAACATACTGTGTATGTCTTGTTTATTAAGCATCTGCATTGTTGCGATATCAATTCTTTCAGCTGAAAAAAAAAGGTAAATTTAACACCGCCCTGATTGCAGCTGTGAAATGCACTACGTCGCATCGACTTTATAAAATGTAGGTTGGTACCTGTAGTGTATACGAGTATCTATTTAATAGATATGTAAACACTGTCTCACAACCACAAGTGGTCAGGGGAGCTGTCACTAATGACATCTGTCAGTTACATGATGGCGGGAAGTGAAGTGATCCTGGACTAAGGCTTGGTGGTCTGGTGTGAGCCTGTGATACTTAGTTAATTGTAAAATCAACCGATTAGGTCTGTTACTAGTGGATACTACAAGTGGCGACGAGGATAAAGGTCTGAAATGTACATAATTTAATACTAGCTGCTAGCTGTTTTCACTTGGTGAAAGTTTGCAAGGAACTGTCAACAATGTGAAACAAAACAATAGTAAGTACAGTTATTTGACTACTTGAAACTAATTAATGATTACTGTATGCCAAACGTACTGGCATTAAGTATTTTAAGGTGAAGGAAGAGTTCTGTTATTGTTTTATCATTCTACATAATTGTTGTACAATGGGTTACTGTTACACTATTTGAAGAGATAGATCACACAGTAATAAATGAATTCTGTGATGCATGGCGTCTAGACATTCAATATCATGAAGAACCTACATTAATATGTCAAAATGTTACATGTGTACAACACATTCATTAGTACTTACTGAACATCAAACTAGATAAGTACTAGGTTGTCACTACAATAATATATACAAGTTGATGACAAATGATTTAATTCATAACACATTTCGTTATTGGTTTTAAACTCCACTTAACTGTTATCAGCAGACTGCTAGCAATAGGTTTAATTCCTATAGCTGTGAACATGTTGACTTACTAGAAAGATCTTGTATTGAATCATCAAAGCAGCATATAAAAAATAAAAGATTCTATTTCCTGTAGTGACTAATAATAACTTTGTTTGTAAGAAGTACTTATAAGTGAAGTATGAAGTACTTAAGTACTATTTTTGAAATGTCTATTATTTGACATGTCGCCCCAGACTGTTCTATGCAGTTATGGGATAACCAACAGTGTTGAAGAATAAGCTTCAAGTATTTTGATTGATTTTAAGTATTCTGATTTTGATGATCCCTTCTCCTAAACAATATGAGTAATAACTTAATTTCATTTAAAAAATACCTAGGTAATTGATATGTGCTTTCATTAGAAAAATAAACATTGTGTACATTGTGTGTGTTTTACATACAAGAAAAATTAGGTATGTAGATATCTAAACCTAAAGAGCAATGGAAAGAAGCATGTTGAACACAGGCTTAGTCACAGAATCCGGAATTTAAAAATAAGAAGGAAGACAAAAGTAACGGGTATAATAACTCGTAGAACATCTAAAATGGAGTTGGACAGGACTTATGCTATGTTGCAAAATAAATAAATGGAGTATACAAGTAACCTTATGGTATCCAAAAGCAGACATCAGAAAACAAGGGTGTGCAAAAAAAAAAAAAAAAACAAGATGGAGTGACGATATCAGTCTAACCTAACCGTAGGACCATACTAGACCAGAGTTGCAGAAGACTGAGTTCAATGGAGATAGCTGGAGAAGGCCAATGCCAAGAGGCACGCCGAACTGAGAGAGATATTATAAGAAAAGAAAAAACACCCAAATTGAAAGTAGTTCGGAATTAAAAGGCTTTATTATTGTTATGTAGATACCTGATGTGTCGAATGAAATGACAAGTATAAAGAAGTATATAAGACACAAGCTGTGGCGACCCCAAATAAATTGGGATAAGGGCAGGAGAATGTTGACACTATGACTCATTGGTCGCAGGCATGGCAGCTTGTTCTGCGGTCCTGGTTTTGATTCCCAGGTTGAGGAGAGCTTGTTGGGTTTAACTCAGTAAAAGCCAAGGGGTCGGAATTATTGTATGGTTGATGGAATAAGGTTGTCCCGTAATGCAAGCTTGATGTTATGTAGGGTTATGTTATTATTATGCAAGGATAATAATAATAGAATAATAACATGTGCAATGTAAAGTGAACATAAAAAAAAAAAAAATATCAGCAAATGACTGAGGGCAAGTCTCTTCTCGTACAGAAAAAGAAGAAGAAAATGAAGTGCTTAAATTAAAGTAAAAAAATAAAGGTAGTTAAGCACTGGTTAACAAAGGAGCAGCTTGTGGCTTGATAGAGCTGCCGTTCGATTTGATTGGATTGAACTGTGTGTTGCCTAGATCGATTCGTGTATGGGTGGCCACCCATTGCATGCAGACTTTCCTCAATGCCTCGGAGGATACGTGGCAGTGTAGGTGGTCAGTAATGGTCAGTGGCCTGAGAATCTGACAGCCGGTTTTGCCGAGGGGTGTCGTGCTACCGGGTGCTGACTGAGTTGTGGAGGTTGGATGGGCGGTGGCTCCATGTGGAGTGCAGGTGTCCGGCTGCATCCAGTTGGACTGGAGGCCAGTCAACATGGTTGGGGAAGGCAGATAATAATACCATTATAGCTGTTTGACAAAATTATAGTTTTGAATTGGAATAACTTGAAATAATAATAATAATAATAATCTTTATTTATATAAAAACAGATTGTAGTACAGTAACAAATTTCACAAAGTGGGTAGATAATAAAAATCTCGGACAATCAAGTGGGTGACGTGCTGTTCTCCTTGCTAGGCTATGATATAGCCTGTATTAAGAATGAACAGTGCCGATCCCCTCCAAATTGTATTACTACAATTTTATTTTAACAATTAATTTGTAATGAGAATGCTCAAATACAGATACATTTTAGTGCGCGAGCGCGATATGTGTATGTGTGAGTGTGTGTGAGAGTGTGCATGTGTGTATGAGTGTGTGTGCTGTGTATGAGTCTGTCTGTCTGTGTGTGTGTGCGTGTGTGTAAACGAGTGTATACGTGTGTACGCATGTGGCTGTGTTACCGTGGGTAAGTAAGTATATTTTATTAGTGTGGGTTTATGTTTGTGGTACAATATACAAACTTATCACTAAATTAATTTAAATATTTTTCTGTTTCGTCGTAGGTTTTATTTTGAAGGAATGAGCGGACCGTCTTTTTACAATTATGATATGACAATCTATAAATTGGGCACTTTTTGTTTATTGTATTGTAAAGAGACGGACCTAAATAATAAAAGAATCTTTTAGTAAACGCCAAGCGTGTTTTTGGAGGTGCACATATTCTATCTTTACGGCGTTTGGTAATTTCTATATAGGGGGTTATGCGGTGCTGCGACAGTATTGATTGTAAGATAAAGTGTTGCCGCACGTTGAGGACATTCCAATTTTTGTATAGCTGGTTAGTTGGATAAATTAGTGGACGGAAGGTAGCCACTTTCAGAATGGCGCGATGTGCAACTTCCAGTGGTTTAAAGTTGGTTTTTGCAGCACCACCCCAACAGGGAATACAATAGGTAATAATAGATAGGCATAAGGCAAAATAGACATTACGTATAATTATGGGATTAGCAATATTTCTTAAGCTTTTAAATATATATATAAGTTTGCGGACTCTGCCGGTAAGAACATTAATATGCGATTTAAATTTAAGATTCCTATCTATGACTATGCCTAGGTATTTAATTTCATCCGTAGACAGTACATGTGCACAGTGGCATGAGACTTGCGTTTCCAAATTGCATGTGTGAGCTTTAAGCAATATTGGTGGGTTCGGTTGTGTAGCCGAACTGACTGAGTAAGTTATGAACTTGGTTTTGGAGGTATTTAGTGTAAGCGTATGACGATAAAGCCAGTTCAGCGCTACATTAAGACCATGCTGGGCTTTGTCCTCGAGTTCAGACCATGTGTTGGCGACGAAAGTATATAGCAGTATCGTCTGCGAATGATGTCATCTTGGCATTTGGGATATTTAGGTTGCATAAATCGTTTATGAAGACGAGAAATAAAGTGGGCCCCAATATGCTTCCCTGTGGAACGCCATAGTAGATAGGGAGCTCATTGCTGTTGTGCCGATCAATTTTGACTACCTGAGAGCGATTAGTGAGGTAGCTTTGAAAGAGATCGAGTTGCAATCCCCTGACACCCATTTTTTCAAGTTTGAGTAAGAGAGAACGGACGGGGACGGTGTCGAATGCCTTTGCAAGATCTAAGAATATTGTTAGGACCTTCTTATTAGTGTTCAAGTTTTGTACAATATTGTTAGTTAATTCCTGAACTGCGTCACAGGTTGACTTGTTTTTACGAAATCCAAACTTTATGAAATAATTCATAAATAAATATAGTAACACAAGTTCTGAGTAGGAAACCGTAATGGTGGTTGTGTAATGGTTTAACTTAAATATGAAGCCAATGTATAAATGTCGACATCGAGTCGTATTCGGTATGCCAGTGCCATCTGGTGGCGCTCGATGGAGTCATTGGTGCGCGCGCCAGTGGGTCGGCACGTCACTTCCCTGTGGAAGGGCGCGGCGGTGCGTGCGACCGGTGAAACATCGCGTGTTCTGAAATTCGTACCTACAGAGTTATACGTGCCTACTGTGTTTCTACTATCGTCTTATTGTTTGAGTGTATCGGTGTACGAGACTGGTTTCTTCATCCAACACTGGGCCCACCGGAGTCAAAATCAAAATCAAGATGTTTTATTTCGCGTAGGCCTGCATGGGCGCTTGTGGGAGTTCGACAAAAGAGCCCACAGTTAACCAACGATTAGTGCTAAAAAAATATCCCTTCCCGATATAATATAATATGTGTTCTGGTAATTACAAATCAAAGGTAAATAATTTGTTTAAAAAAAAAAAAAGATAATATGCAGCAACAACACATATATGTATGTTTAGTTAAACATAGAAGATTATTTTGTATAAATATATGTGTCTCAGATATTATGTTAAATTTTGTAAGAGCGGTGATGGCCTCGCCCGACTTAGGTCGTGGGTTCGAAACCAGGCAGGTATTTTGTGTTCATTCACTCATCACCAGGGAATGCTCTTAAAACGGTGAAGGAAAACACTGTAAGGAAACCGGCATGTCTTGGAAGCACGACTTCTAAGGCATGTGACATTTACCATCGCACTGTTTACGCGTGGTAAGATAGCAACCATTAAATTGGCTGGCGAATATCCATTAAATTGGCTTTTAAGAAGCAATCAAATTGGATAGAGCAACCTTTAAGTTGGCTCACAATAATCCATTAAATTGGCTGATGAACAGCAATTAAATTGGATGGAGCAACCATTAGGTTGGCTCTTGAAATCCATTAAATTGGATAGAGCAACCGGTGAGTTGGCTCATGATAATCCATTAAATTGGATGGAGCAACAGTTGAGTTGGCTCATGAAATCCATTAAATTGGATGGAGCAACCGGTGAGTTGGCTCATGATAATCCATTAAATTGGATGGAGCAACAGTTGAGTTGGCTCATGAAAATCCATTAAATTGGATGGAGCAACTGTTAAGTTGGCTCGTGATAATCCATTAAATTGGATGAAGCAACTGTTGAGTTGGCTCATGAAATTGGATGGTATCCATTAAATTGGCTGATGAGAAGCAATTCAATTGGATGAAGCAACCGTTAAATTGGCTCATGATAATCCATGAAATTGGATGGAGCAGCTGTTAAGCTGGCTCAAGAATGGTAAATATCCATTAAATTGGTCGTTGAGCATCCGTTAAATTGGAAGAAATGGGCGTCCATTAAATTAGAAGTATTAGGCATCTATGAAATAGGACGCTAGACATTCACCAAATGCGACATACTTGTATGTTGACTGCCATTAAATTCAATGTTCGATATTAAAATGACTAATCATGTGAGCCTAAAAGAAAGAAAAAAAAAAATTAGATACCTGACGAATTCGGAAACTATGTCAAAAGTAACAAAGAAAGTTGAACAAATAAAACTTGTACAGAACCAAATAAAACTTTTGAAGTCTGGGGCAGTAAAACTCTTTTGTTCATTGGTTGCCAAGAAAGTTTTGGAATATATATAATGATAAACGTTGTAAAGGAACCTAAAGAAAGAAATAAAAAGAAATGTAGTTAAGAAACTTTTTGGATAAGAACAAGGACACAAAGTTACAACTAGGAGTATTGAAATTAAGCAACAGTGTCAATCTTATCTAGGTTGGAACCCAAACGAAGACTAGCTTAGGAAATTGGATTTTTAGACAGTACGCAAGTCATCGCTGTTGCCAAGCTAGTTTGGGTACTACAACAAACTGAGTTTAATTCAAATATTTTATTGGAGAACATATATAGAGAGATAAAAAGAACACATTTCAAGAATAGTAATAAAAATCATAATGAATAAATAAAATGTAAAAATATTTCTCTACATCAGATTATGTACGAAGGTATAGCCAGTAATAGAAAGAGAGAAGTCTTGGTCTTCTCGGGGCATCGATAATTTAAACTTAAATAAAAAACACTTAAACCACAAAGTTTTTGGAAAAGTTCTCTCTAAATATCTAAAGTGTTTAAATTCAACCCTATGATCGGTTACGGGGCAGGCATCATTAGAACTTATCTTTAGATGTCATTAGAAAAAAAAAAACAATGAAAAGGAAAGGAATATGGAAATAGGAAGACGAGATCATGCAGACCCCCAGAGGTTAGAATAGACGATGAAGTTCATAGGAATAGTCTAATAACCTATTAAGTAATAACTTTAATCCTACTCCACACTTAATGGAGGCTACTGGAGAAGATGTTCAAATGGAGTAACTAAAGAAAGAAAAAATATTTATTGGTCTCACACAGGACAAGAAACGAACTGAACAAAACGATCGAACTGAACGAACTGGGTAAAAACTGATAAGGTACATTGTACATTTAGAACTGGTAGGTCAGTGGCAGTCGGTCTAAGATGACAAGGTAGATCGGATAACAAAAACATGCAAGTATGGTTGAACATTTTATATTCTTTAGTTGTTGAATTTGCTTGATTACTGAATGTAATTGTGTGTATATTTGGGTAAAGCATTTTGATCAAAACAAATATAATAAGAAAGGGATGTAGTGTATACGAGTATCTATTTAATAGATATGTAAACACTGTCTCACAACCACAAGTGGTCAGGGGAGCTGTCACTAATGACATCTGTCAGTTACATGATGGCGGGAAGTGAAGTGATCCTGGACTAAGGCTTGGTGGTCTGGTGTGAGCCTGTGATACTTAGTTAATTGTAAAATCAACCGATTAGGTCTGTTACTAGTGGATACTACAGTACCTATTTGTTTTTTTTTGGGTTGCAGTTGCACATCGAACCTTGTGTATAATATAAATATGAACGTATATCTAGGTAGGTGGGTAGGTACCATACGACAAGACTATTCTTGGTTGGAGTGTACGGCGGCCAAAAAAGTGTTATTTTCTCGATTCTACCGTATATAACACCTAAAAAGGCTAGAATCCAGTAATATCATTTTTTTTGGAAACGTTTACGTAATTATTAATTATGTACTTATACCGTACGCGGCGTTGCTAGTTTGAGGCACTGCAGAGTCCAAAGGGCAGTTAATTTTTTATAACAGGGTGCGCTTAACTAGTATTCTACCCTTAGTTACGGTATTTATCGGATATCCCTTTAGGATATATCCTATAAAGACGGCCCGATAACAGTGTCCGCATAAAGTAATGGTATGAGCCAGCACCAATAGCTGGTTAAAGGTGAACACACACTTATCAGAGCCGAAGGAGGCGAAGGAATCTAATTTTAGAATTACTTGTATGAAGTCCAATGTAACTTAGCACACTTATCCGCACCGAATCGGACGACCTTATTCATCCGATTCGGTAAGTGTGCGAGGTTTCATAGGATTGCATACAAGTAATTCTAAATTTCGATTCTTTCGCCTCCTTCGGCTCTGAAAAGTGTGCGTTCACCTTTAGTAATAGATTTTAAAGTATTTGTATGAGGGATAGATTAGTCTCATCGGAGTGTTTATAGTAGCACTTTACTTGAAAATAGATACACACATCAACACCGTCTAGGGATATTTTGTATAAAGTTCTTAAACTCAAAAAATACTGGCCACTTTTAAATTCTTTTGAAGAAAGTTTATTTTGTAAGCCTTTTTGAACGATTCTAAATTTGAATTTGAAAAAATACATTAAAATCAAAAGATTTACGCGGCATAATGGTAGCGGAAGGTTTCATTTACCTACAGTAGTTTGTGGCTATTTTTTTGTGTCCAATTTAAGTTTTATAACAAGTTATCGGTTAATTCCGAATTAATGTTATTGTGTGCATCATGCAGCGGCGCCATTTAACTAGAGAAGAAATGTTAAGGGCAGTAGGCATGCTCCAAGCTGGGGCTACTCAACGGAGTATTGCTGAGGAGTTTGGAACAAGACGGAAGAGCAACTTTTTTTGCATCTTAGCCGGACCTGGGACAATATACCGCAGCAAGACTTGGATAACTTAATCCAAAGCATGAAAAACCGTTGCAGGACCGTTAATAACGTTATGGGTGGTTTTACTGACTACTGATTTTTCACAGAACTGTTAAAAACAAATTATTTTTTCCTTATTTGTAAATTTTTCTTGAGAAACACATTCGTTGTTAGTTTTACCATTATTTCATGTTTTTTCTTTATTTGAATAAAAATTTGTTTACGCAAAAAAACATTGTTTTCTTTTATTCTGGAGTGTAGTCTGATAAATGGGCTTTATAAAAATATATGCATGTTGTATGCTATTTTCAAAACATTTGAGTAAATTGAGTAAATCCAAAATATCCCTAGACAGTGTTGATGTGTGTAGTTACAGAATTATAATCATCAAAATTATCAATACAACCCTCCGAGTTCATAATGGTGTAGAAATGACTTTTTCTGTTTTTTTTTGGTTCCTGCACCATTATGAACTCGGAGGGTTGTATTGATGATTTTGATGATTATAATTCTGTAACTACATACGTCTTACAGCCGCGAATCAAATTTTCATCAACATACACCCTAGCACTGGCCTGCAAAATGCAAAAAAAACGTAAACAAATTTGAATTTCGCGGGCTGGTTGGAGCAATCACCTTAAGGCGTAGGATAAGTCACACTAGCGCCGCTATTGTATGATTAAATTCACCGACTGCAGTTGCAGACTTGCAGTCGACCGGCGCTTCGGAATGAATTTATTAGAAATAATGTTACTAAACAAAACAGTCTTCTTTTATACTGAATAAATGTTAAGAGTTTATAATATTCATTCATACTATGGAAATAAAAATACCATTGATTCAAATTTCTGTTTAATTTATACATATGTACATCCCTTCTTACCTTCTTACCATTCTTGCCAAGGTACTTTTTCCTAATTTTTTACTTGCTCCCCATTTTTTTAAGGTTCAAGTATATGGTTCTTCAGTTTTTTTAATATTGAGCTCACACCTAATAATATTTAAAAGGAAAGAACCAATATTGGATACTTAACAATAAGGGGATCATGTAAGTCCAGTGGCGCCCTCAATTATAGGAGGATTGTGATTTCTAATAATCCAAACAATTTCTGTGTAATCCACCAGTGATTAGTTGTAGTAATACTGATGGAGAATGAGTAGAACTACAACTAATCACTGGTGTATTATAGAGATATTAATTGGTTTATTAAAAAACACAATCCTCCTATTGAGGGCGACTTCCGTAAGATAATAGGCTATAACCAGAGATATGAGGAAATAGTAGGAAAAGTAAGAGGACCTAACCTAAAATACGAGGAAGTTACCGAAAAATAATAGGATATATCTGCATATATCATTAAGTCATAGAAATATTGTATGACATAACTGAAAATGTGAGGAAGTCACCGAAAAATAGTAGGAAAAATAATAGAATATAAAACTGCTTATATCATTATGTCATAGAAATATTGTATGACATAACTGAATATGTGAGGAAGTCACCGAAAAATAGTAGGAAAAATAATAGAATATAACTGGATATATGAGGAAGGCATCGAAAAATAGTAGGACGTAACTGGATATGTGAGGAAGTCACCGAAAAATAGTAGGACGTAACTGGATATGTGATGAAGTCATCGTAAAATGGTAGGACGTAACTGGATATATGATAACGTCACTGAAAAATTGTGGGAAATATTATAATATAATGTATGCTCGTCCTACTAAATCCATGGTGACACGTCATCTTAAATACTGTTATCATCAACATCAGTATTATCATCGTTCTTTTTGGTGAATCACTATGCTCCGTCCTTGGAGTGAATTCATCATACTTTAAGCTGAATTCACCTCTTTTATGATTGCCAGTTTTCTCAGTGTATAATGACAGTCTACCAAAGCGTCATCAGGGACCACGTGAAATAATATACTAACTTGAATATTTTGAATTTGAACTGAACTAAAACTTTGAGTCGAGCATTTTATGTCTTCACGTTCACCGCCTATGCCGGTCAAATAAACGGTCTCCTTGCGTACGGTATCAGAGAGTTGGTCAACTAAGCTATGTTTAATTAGTGAACATGCCGCACCACTGTCGAATAGAAATGATATTGACTTACCCGCCGATGTGGACAGACTCCCTTTAACCAGTCTGCGCTCGCAGATGTTTACGTCCTTCTTGGCTGGCTGTTCTTTGCCTGCCTTTTTATTTGGACAAGCTGTACTGATGTGTCCAGGTTTTTGGCATGTGAAACAAGTTACTATTATGGGGATAGCCTCAGAGGTATTGCGAAATAAAATCCAGTAATATCTCCACAGCACTTTAATCACAAAGTTCACCTCTTCCTTGTACAATGGTTAAGCGACGACTGACTATCGCAACGACTGTCAGTTATGACATTAACTTCGATTATAAATACACTATCTTAAATTAATATAATGGCTATTAACAAACGATTATTCATCTACAATTAGTTGATAATTAATAATACATTTAATTATTAGCACTTAGATTAACAATGTAATATATTTCATTATAAATCAAAACTGTTTAAACTTTAAATATCTGCCTACCTGTTGCTACTAAATACAGTCAATACAACATCTAAATATTAGATTTAGAGGTATAATAATTCCAGGATATATAGAATAATATTAATCAGTCGTACATTAAACTAATTAGGCTTACACTATCTTGTCTCTTTCCGTCTTCGATGCCGCAACACTATCTCGTCGTTTGCGACACTCTTCGATCTTGTGCCCGCGGTGACCGTAGTAGTGACAGGATCCTCCAAATTTCGTATCAGGAACAAGACGTGGTTTCTTTGAGTTGGATGATTGCTCTTCATTATCATCAAGGCGCCGCTTCAGCGATATTACACTAAGAGCGCGGCACAATTGAGCTCTCGTTGTGATGGTATACGAATTGAGCTCTCTACGGATCAAAGAATTTCTTTGACTGAGGACTGATATGACGAATCCGGTAATTACCTCTTCGGTCATTTCTACCTTTGGAATACGTTCAATGAGACTCCACAACCGCATGGCTGCTTCGGAAGCCGCTTCTTGAGGTCCGATCTCAAATCGTATTACTCTGTCAAAGTAGTCCTGCATTAACATAGGTCTTCCGAATCTCGCCAGTAACAACTGTGTTGAAGATTACTGATGTCTGAGGGTTCTTTGAGTGAAAAACTAATATGCACCAACACAAACTGTTTATTGTAAAAGGATTTAGGCACTGCACAACCGTATTTACGTATTAAAATCACAGTTTAAGAAAATAATATACAGAGCGCGTGTGTAACGAATGACAGTAACAGAGAGAGAGAATGTGAGAACGGAACAGATAGATGTGTAGATATATAAATTAGTATGGCAATACTAAACATCCTCACGCCTTCTTTTAACAAAGCTGCACTACTTGATAGGATGACAATGCTGGCAATGCAAGTTATTTTATAGTTAATTTAGAGAACAGGTATATAATTTAACTTTTTGGACTATTATAATTTAATTTGATTATGTGAATGCAATTTTTGATGACTTATTGTAATTTAATTTGAGAATGAAATTTGTATTTTTTATTTTATTGAATTTAACTTTGTATATTATGTAATGTGACTGTTGAATTGTATGTCGATTATGATATGAGTCTGTGATACTCGAATTAAATGATTTTATTTATTTATTTTATTTTATATACTCGTAATTTCACAATGTAAGGTATTGATTTGGATTTCGTCGTATCGATCCATCAGTTTATTTAATTTCTCTGATCTGACTTGTAGGTCGCGTTTAGTAAATCTTGCAGGATCGTAGTTCTGCACGTAATTGGTAATTCTTGTAATTTAACCTTTTATGGCTTTTTTTTAGTTTTCTATTTCTTCCATCTTGTGTTGTATGGAACCACGAGATTATAAAATATAATATAATGTAAAATCCTTGTGAGCTGTAATGCTGAAAGGATATTTCCTGTAGATACTGTTGTACTATAGAAATTATGAACGAGCTTGACTAATGCAAACTGCAGAAAAAACACGATGTTCGTATTTCGATTCACGTTTTACGACGACGTAGGCGTCGGTCGAAAAAACTTTATTTCCGGAAAAAGTAGCAAAACACCCGGAAACACTCCACATATTTGTTATAGCAGCGGGATTGGTTGAATCCATGTATGTCTGTTTTATCGACAACTTAAAATGTCGGTTGCCTATTGGCTGCTTCTCTCCGGCCCTGTCGGTAAAACAGCACATAAATCTACGTAAGTGGCGCTGGCGATGTATGCCCAAGAGGCCCGAGGTGGCACGACGCGACCCGAAGACAGGCGACTTTCGTCGATCTTGTCGATGACTTCCTGCCGGCTTAGCGCAAGCCACGTGACCACGTCCAAACCACGCAAAAAATGGCAAACGAAGGACCAAATTTATGTTGAAGATTACTGATGTCTGAGGGTTCTTTAAGTGAAAAACTAATATGCACTAACACAAACTGTTTATTGTAAAAGTACACACATCAAAAGTGTCTAGGGATCAACATATATTTTTGCAATAACTTTTCTCCTGATTGATATTAATTAAAATTTTCTTTAAGGATTCATCAAATAAAGTGTTTTCGTTTGTCACAGTAACGATAAACCAAGTCACCTTTGCATTAATAAAGAAATTTGCCATTTTCCTAATAAAGGGATTTTTGACATTTGAACCACTAACATTAAAGTTCGAAAAAAGGCTGAAATAACAGTTTTCTTTAAAATTTTATTGGGTAACTTAAACAATTAATAATCCGTGTTTCTACCGCGAACACTAACAACACAAGAACATCGGTTTGGCATACTCAAAATGAGTTCATCCAAACACGCTGTGGAATGGCCGCCCATGTTCGTTGCAACAACAAAAAAAGGTCTTCTTGCGACTGGATACCCTCCATATTCGGCAGAGCTCTTCTCTGTAGCATATCCCATGCATGCTCAATCGGGTTCAAGTCTGGCGACTGAGCAGGCCAGGGCAGGACATTGATGTTAGCTGCGGCGAGAGTCTGTCTTACAACTCTTGCGGTGTGCGGTCGTGCATTATCATGCATTAACTGAAATAAGGAACCGATTTGCACTTGTAGAGGAACGATGACGTCTGATACAATCGTCTCAGCATAAATTTGAGCGTTGAGGTTGCCTCTGATCCAAATCAACTCAGTTCTTCCGCCGATCCAAATACCCGCCCATACCATGATGGTTCCACCACTATAAGGATGGACTTCCTGGCAGGATTTTAATCGCTGTTGGCGTCCAGGGGTTCTCCAGTGTCGTATACGTCTTGTATCCGGTCTCATACCAAAACGAGACTCATCAGAAAAGCACACGAAACGCCATTGTTCTTCTGCCCAATTTCTGTGTTCAAGAGCCCATTGATATCGAATCCTACGATTGTGCATTGCTATAGGTGGTACCCGTAGCGGTCTTCGGGAATGAAGGTTCACTTCATGCAAGCGGTTTCTGACTGTTTGGTCGCTAATTAAGTTCCCTGAAGAGTGATGAAGCCTCACGGCTAACATCATGGCGGTTATTGTTGGAGCTCTTCGAGTTAAGATTTGAATGTATCGGTCTTGTCTCCGTGTGGTGCAGCGATACCGTCCTCCATGGCGCTCAGCCACGGTACCAGTGCTTCGGTAACGTGTCCAAAGTCGACTGATAACACTCTGACTTGTATTCAGAGCTAAAGCCACAGTACGTTGCCGGGAACCAGCTTCTATCATTCCCACGGCTCTGAGCATTTCTTCCCTGCTTAAATGACGTCGCCGCTCCATAATAACGTTGGTTTTAATCAGTAGTAGGGAAACAGTAGCACTAATAATGTCTTCAATGCGTTGTATGTTTTTATAGGGAAAATATTGACAGCTGATTTTCATCTTTTACTCGAATTTGGTTCCTGATTCAAATTATGAAATGCACCAAAAAGGATCCATATAAATTTATAAAATCATAAATTTATTACAAAGCCACATCTCAATCTCAAGAAATCCGCATAAAAATGCTTGATCCCTAGACACTTTTGATGTGTGTATTTAGGCACTGCACAACCGTATTTACGTATTAAAATCACAGTTTAAGAAAATAATATACAGAGCGCGTGTGTGTAACGAATGACAGTAACAGAGAGAGAGAGAATGTGAGAACGGAACAGATAGATGTGTAGATATATAAATTAGTATGGCAATACTAAACAAACAGCTTAATTTGCGGCCTTTCTATTTTTGATTTTTTTAATTTAGTCAGACAAGATGCAGCGCGACCTTTCAGTGAGTGGATCAGGGCAAGTAACAACTCTGTCCCAAAAAGTTTTCGGCTAGTGACTATCATGTCGGTAATTCTACACCAACCTTCAATATCGGCCTCCGCATCGTCAGGATCGAATGTCACCAACTGAGTCGGACTATGTAGCGGCCTGGTGCTGCTAGTAGTTCAGCTAGCAGTCTTGTCAAAATCGACTCCATTCCGGTGAGCAAATCATGGGTACTCGCACTAGGTTCTTTATTTCCGGTGTTAGATACGGCCTCCGGTTGATTTGACCCTTCGAATGCCACTTCTGATGAAGTCTTTTGACTTTCATCAAGTGTATTCTCCATGTTTGGGTAGGCGTGGATTATCGGGTATGGAGGCGGTATTTGAATAAAATCACAATCGTCACAATCACTGCACTTAAAATTATCAATTTAACCAATGGCTCACAAAATAACTATCTAACCTGAAGTACACTTAGATTTAAAGTGTGACGTCCACCGAGCACGTGGTTGCGTGCGGACTCGAACGCGTTCCAAAGTAAACTGCTCGTTTTACAAGATGGCCACCACACCCAGCGCTCGGTGTTCGTTTTTGGAATTAAATTAGTACAGGATGTCAATTGACAGTCTAGAAAAGCGCCGACAAATATATTAAACGAAATTAGGTAATGTGATCGTTAGAACTTTTGTTATGTTGTCAAATGGTACGCACCCAAAAATATCAGTGGCCCGCCCCCAGCTTCTCCCATTCGCCCCTTCGACTATGTTACCTATATATAGGTGAATGAAGTTAAAGTCGGTCCAGTAGTTTGAGTTTATCAATAACAAACAAACAAACATTTCCTCTTTACAATATTAGTATTGATAAGTATATACATCATCATCATCAGCCTATAATGTGTCCACGTAATGCGCCTGACTGGGTTCGAACCCACGACTCACTGTTCGTAAGTCGGGGCCGCTACCACTGAGCCACCACTGCTGCTGGTGTACATACATAGTATTAAACAAATAAATTCTGACTACCACTTCAGAACAATCATACCTATTTTGTGCCAATAAATAATAGTTGATGTTTTTGTGGGTGCTAGCTTAACGGATATACTTATATTGTTTTTAAATATCTACATACATAATATTATACATAGTAACACCAAGACTTGTCACCAAATCGAACTGGGGAGTTCTTGTGTGGTAACCTCGGACCTCTTATGATGACCATGTCAGGTCTATTAAAATCACATGTCGAGCTACATAAAGAAAATTAACATTCTGTTTATGGACTTGAAGTTGAGGTTGAGAAGTTGAAGAAGGAATCTTATTGTGTAAGGTTGTTTCCTCGGATCAATTATCCGAGGTTATTCCATTTATAGGGGAAGCTAATGAGGATGAAGGCTCACTCTCCACTACTATAACTTGGCTGAGTATATTTTCTGGGTTTATCTCGGTGCTGGAGCCTTGCGTGATCATCTGTCTTTGTATCATCGTTTTGTTTATCCTGAAAATACATTAATTTATTTGTTAAGAGCCTAGCCTCGTCCTGCCCAAGCAAATTAGAACCTGTTTGGTAATTCGGCCCACTGTTCTCTACAATATACAAAATCTTACAAGTTCCTGTTCAGAATAATTAGAACAAAAAAAAGGTCATGCTTATGATATATATTTTTTATGACAGTAAATAGATCATAATGAAACGATTCACGCTATTTTTAAAATCATACATTTTGTTCTTTTTTCACTACACTGAGCAGAATTACCTAAATCAGCTGTATTTTATTTGTCCTTCATAAAAGACACTAGGTACAATTTAACAATTCAAACAAATAATAAAAAAAAATCAAAACCTTCTCGTAATTTTTATAATCTTTAAAAAATCAAATCGTTTAAAAAAATTAGTTAACATGGATTGATGAAATGTTAGAAAACCAATGTCGAAACTGCACAACCTGTGCAGAAATGGCCGAGGCACCAGTACACCACGCACCGCAGCCGTGGAACTGGCCGTCTCGTCCATGGACTAGGATAAATAAAGTGGGGGAAGCGCGAACACCTAAGGGAAAACATAAATAAAACAGTGGAATCAAATCACAGAGTTTCTTTAATTATTGAATTGTAAACTTTACTTATCTAATTAGCGTATTACTAATCAAATTTTTTTTTTTTTTATAAATACAAAATTACCAAAAAAACAAAACCCTTAGTGTTCGGTTTTACCCAACTGATGTCGGGTAAAGCCGAACACCAAGTGGGGTAATCACGTACTAACATTACTAACGACATCTATCACATTTGTAACCCGCCGATGTTGACTGTCCATCAGTACAATTTTCGTGAGCCCATTTCTCACACATGTAACACATTATCCAGTCTTGAACAGGGGGGTGTATATATTTCTCACTACAAAAGATACAAAAGTAGTCTTCGTTCTCCTCTTCTCCTATTTCTTTGGTATTTTGAATAGGTTCATTAAAGTCTCTTTTATTCTTAAAATTCTTCAATATTCGTTTAGCCTCTTTATTTAAAGGTTTCTTATCACTACGTTTCAGTCTTTTCATCTGAGATCCTTCTCTTGGCACTTTTTCTGTTCTTTTCTTGATTTCTTTTGCTTTAGCTCTTTTTCTGTTTTTCTTTTCTTCTAACTGGCCTTTTATAGGTGTGCTCATATGAATAGTTGATTTTCTCTTCCCGATGTTGCGTTTAGATATTTTTGGAGAAATAATAGGCAATTCAACGATATCGGATAGAGAAACTGCATGCGTGCTTGTATCTTCGCTTTGTGAATTAGCAGGACCTGTATCGGAAGCCTGAACATCTAGATGTTCAACACTGTGAACTTGGGCTACTGCAGTTGCATCAACATGATTGTGAGCATCAGAAGATTGTTGAACGTCAGTTGGATGGTTATTTGACGGTTGAGTATTCATATTAATATTCTGAGTTGAATCTATTGTTGTCTGTGCGGTTTGCTGGGATATGTATAGCTCAATTGAATCTAACTCAATGGGGCGCAACGGATAGATTCCTGCAGATCTAAATCCACTTGCTGCTTTTTGAAGGTTACTGCATCGGTTATAAGCATTAGTAAACAATTCGACTATGTCGTATTGTGTGATGGGCTGTCCAAATCGATCTGCCATGTGATTCTCACATTCTTGATTATATGCTGTCTTGATAGGGCCAAAATATGTCAAATCCAAGGGTTGGAGTCATAATAACTCAATGTTCTCAACAAAGTGAATATGCATCAAGACTTATGTGACTCTCATGGTTATCCAATATGAGCAATACTGGATCTTCTTTTGTAGGCTTTGTGTATGAAATGAAGTGATGTAGCCAGTCCACAAATAGGCTTTCATTTATCCAACCAGAGTCTGACACAGCTCGAACCATGTTAGGGTTACTACCTTTTAGTAATTGTGAATTCATACGCTTTCTTTTAAATATAAAAAATGGGGGAATATATTGACCGTCAGCACTAAATGCACAAACAACTGTTGTGGTAGACCCCCTTTCAACACTTGTTGCCTTACCAACTTGTTTCTGACCTCTAATTGCAACTATTTTCTGATTTTTTTGGACCGTTGATATACCTGTCTCATCGACGTTAAATATTTTATCAGGCTGAATATGATGTTTGTCTTGTATTGCCATCAAATTATCACAAAAAAACTTTAACGTCAGCTTCATTGAACGCAGTAATTCTATTCAATGAAGTCGCCTCAGGTGTCCTCAGAGATATGCTGGGATGTCTCTTCATGAAGCTGTAGTACCAGTCTTTTCCGGCTAGCTGTTTCACACGGTCGAAATTGTGAGGCAGACGGTTCTTCTCTGCATATTGGTACGTAATCTGACGAATTATTTTTATTGTTAGGCCATAATAGAGTTTCAACACACTTGCTCATAAAGTGGCTCTAATTTCACCGCAATTAGGCATATAATGACACCTGTAATCAAACTGTGAATTTTTCGTTACCATTATTCACAAGTGAGTTATAGGTTTTTTTTTAAATTTTTTGGTTGAGTTGCTCTGTTCTTAAAAAAGTTTCGATACTAAAAAGATTGTGTTCAATACTACAAATAAATTAATGTACCTATTCCTTGCTCATTTCATGCAACTTCGATTTTATATAGATAATTTCAACTTATACATACGTTTTTAATAAATAAAACTTTTGTTTTCTGTGTAATAAAAAAAACTTTGAATTCCCCATTTTGTACGTGACTGCAACACTATCCGCGGAAAGCCAAAAAAAAAAACGTAATCTTTTAGTCTTCTATAGCCGATCGCCATTGTTAGATGCGCGCTCAGGATAATTTATTAATTTAAATAGATAATATCAACTTGTGTATACGTTTTCAATAAATAAAACTTTTGTTTTCTCTGTAATAAAAAAACTTTGAAATCCTCATTTTTTACGTGGCTAAAACACTATCCGCAAAAAGCAAAAAAAAGAAACCTCACCCTTTTAGTCTATGGCCGATCGCCATTGTTAGATGCGTCATTTTAACTGTTGAAAACATGTTAAAAATGTTTTTTTTGTGTTATTTTCTTCACAAGTGTGTTGAAAAACGTCGTATGATACACGTGTGTATTGATGATTACCGTCCTCGGCTCTCTTAAGACCCTCACCTAACGGCTCGGGTCTCAAAGGCGCCTCAGCGGTAATCACCAACGTTACACACTTATACCATAATGTACTATTACTGCACTTAATGATATAGTCGACCAATTCCTTTTCTTGCTGGTCTGTGAAGAGCGGTTTTTTTCCAGTCCTTGGTAATTTTATAGGTGCCTTCTTTAAATAATCATAAATTGTAGTTTTTGGAACATTATAAGTATTTGCTGCTCTGCCAATGCTGAGTTTCTTGGTTTGAACATCGACAATAGCCTTTTTGAGATCCTCTAAACTGTATTTAGTTTCGGTTTTTCTTTTATAATTACGGGGCATCTGAAACAATTTATTTGATGTTTAGCATCATCAAAATCACCCGACAACATAATTTAGTGCCACAAAGAAATCAGCATAGACTGGAAAACACTATACCCTATTAGTAGTATATTATTGGGCATTCTGTCCCACCTGTCGCGCAGTCGAACAAGTTCGCCTACGCTCCGTTGTGACTGAATGCCCAATAACATACGATCAACTCGACTGTCTTGTGGCTAGTTCAAGACACGCTTCGCTGTCGATAGTGGGTTAGGATGTCCAATAATCGATAATCGACCCTGCGAGCGAGGGCCATTACATGTACCGCAGGTGCGTCGGAGAAGGCGCTTTAGGCTGCCTGTCCACAGAAGCGGAGCGAGGCTGCGGAGCGGAGAAACGGTTAAATATTAACCAATAGGATTGCTTACTGGGACCGGAGTGAAGATTTTATGCAGTCTAATTGGTTAATTTTTCTCCGTTTCTCCGCTCCGCAGCCTCGCTCCGCTTCTGTGGACAGGCAGCCTTAGTCGCGGGTCGTTCCCTGCTCGGCTTCCCTCGGGGTTCCCACCTGACAGGGACAGACCGCCTAAGCGCCGTGAAGAAGGCAGCGCTGTAACACAGCGCTGTAGGGCTCGCCTATGGAAACTCATTAGCAATCATTCATAGATGTGCGACATAGCTGCTCGCACATCAACAGGCCACCGCCTATATCAACAACTTAAGGATGGGTCTGTTTTGACAGACCAAGAATTGCTTCCGCGGCCAGTGGGACGAAACGACGAAACGATGATCGCGAAGAAGACAGTGTAGTGGCAAATCGCTTCGTAAAATACCATTAGATAAACATATTGGGGAGGTAGAGCGGAGAGCAGTGGTGGTCTAGTGGTAACGGTTGCGACTTACAAGTTGTAGGTCGTAGGTTCGAACCTAGGCTAGCGCGTTACTTTGTGTAAATTATTTCATCACCACTGTTCTCTGTGAGAGAAACCTTTGTGCCAGTAGTGGGAAAAAAAAATTACAAATTGAAATCTTATAGGTAATCATAAATCGTATTAACCTAACCTTCAGGATCTTTTCCCCACTCAATATCTAAGTATTATCATATCATGTATAGTATTATAGTAATATCATGTATGTATGTGTGTATGTCAGCATATGGGCGTATCGATATAAACACATTTTTAACCGACTTCAAAAAAGGAGGAGGTTATATGTTCGTGTGTATGTATTTTTTTTTTTTTTTTTTTTTTATGTATGTTACCTGATTGCTCCTCCATTTGTGAACCGATTCTCAAAATTCTTTATTTGAAAGAGTATACTCCTGAGGTGGTCCCATTTAAATTTGGTGAAGATCTGATCCTGATTTTCGGAGATATACAATAGAACTCTTCAAAAATAGACGGCAAATCTGTCGTGATTGCTGCAATCGCTTGGATGTTTATTGTTTATACAACATCATGACGTAACATCACGCCTGTATGATCTGAGGGGGTACGCAGATGTGTACACCCAGATTTGGACAGTAAGATATTATGTAATGTTCCATTTATTGGGGATAAATAAAACCTATTATTTGTTTGGGAACAACTAAAAATGGAAAAATAAAAAACTTTTTTGCAAAAAATAAAACCGACTTCAAAAACACAAAAAAGTGAAAAACACAAAAAAGTGAAAAATAAACTTCACAAGAAAAAGCAGCTTCTGAAGTCGGTGGCAAAGAAAACGAAATCAAACAAACAACACTTTTTTGTGTTTTTCACTTTTTTGTGTTTTTGAAGTCGGTTTTATTTTTTGCAAAAATGTTTTTTATTTATGACGACCATACGGTTCTTTTATAGTCTTAAGACGCGGAAAACTTTGCTAGCGCGATGTAGGATTAGAAATAATCCAATAGGCATTTAAGTTACACTAAATTCGAAACTTGTCCTTTTGCTACATTATCTACATAACATACTAGAACTATGTCTATTGTCTCTGTAAGTACCTACTTACAGAGAGTTACTTGTCAACTACCTACGTTACTCAAACATACCGATAGTTTCGTCTGTAGGTCAGATTTTAAAAATACAGGTGAACAAAACATGCGTATTAAAGTCTTGGCATATTCATAAGCGTAACTTAAGCAAAGAAAATTTAGAACTATTCAAAAAACACCTTCAATGCCTGTCTTTCTCAGAAGTATTCGCAACAGACAACCCCAATAAAGCATACGACACTTTTTTGGATATATTTCGTTTATTTTATGATTTATGCTTTCCAAAACAATTAATTAATGTAAAGTCTGATAAAAAAATAAAATGGATTTCGCGGGGAATAAGAATTTCTAGCAGGAAACAAAGAAACTTACTTTGGAAATATAGAATAGCACCTTCTAGTGAAAATAAAAATACATTTAAAAATTATTCACGAAGACTAAAAAAAATAATAAATCTCACTCAAAAAGCTCAGAATAATTACCTTATTAATTGTTCTCAAAATAAATCAAAGGTGTCTTGGCAGATAATTAATGATCACAATCGATTAATAGAACCTATTTTACAAATAAATAAAGATAATAAGTTAGTTAAAAACCCTAAGCTAATTGCGGAATCATTTAACGATTTCTTCATTGATCAGGTGCAGAATGTAAATAAGAAGCATCTAGGTAAAACAAGTGGCACTACTAACATTAGGAATTCGTTATTCATGCCCCCAGTAGTTCCTCAAGATATTTTACGCGTAATTAAACATTTAAAAAATAAAAAAAGTTTTGGTTATGATGAAGTTTCTATCGCGGTCGTAAAATTTGTTTCGAATATTGTAGCCAAACCGTTGAGCCATATCATAAATGCATGTATAAGTTCAGGTATATTTCCAGATCAGTTGAAAACTGTGGTCATAAAACCACTACATAAAAGAAATAATAAGGAAGATATGTCAAACTACAGACCAGTAGCTTTAATTTCAGTATTTTCAAAGATTCTCGAAAAAATTTTATATGAGTCTATTTACACATTCGTAATCAAAAATAATATTCTATGCGAAGAGCAAAAGGGCTTTCGGAAAAATAAAAATATTAACATGGCAATATTTGATCTTCTAAAAGTAATCATGAATAATGTGGATAAAAAAAACCCTGTATGTGCAATTTTCACTGACATGACAAAAGCTTTCGATTTTGTAAAACATGACACCTTGTTGAATAAACTTGAAGATTATGGCATAAGAGGCAACGTACTAAACCTGATAAAGTCTTACCTCACTGAACGAAAACAGTACACAGAAATAACAAGAATATGCACTAAAACTAAGCGTGAACTCAAATATTTATCCTCTGGTAGAATTACTAAGTTTGGGGTTCCACAAGGTAGTGTACTTGGGCCATTATTATTTCTGCTGTACATCAACGATCTACCGGCTAAAATTCATCATCCAATGACATTATTTGCGGATGACAGCACAGCTATAATCGAATGCACAGATAAAACGAAGTACAGCAAAGACATAAACAACACTCTTGAAACTATAATTGATTGGCTAAATAAACATAATTTAGTAATAAATCTTAAAAAAACACAAGTGATGCACTTCTATCAGCGACTAGAGCCTGACAATATGATTATTAAATATAACGACCAAACCGTTGATACTACTACAGTAACAAAATTTCTAGGAGTTCATATAGACAGTAAACTGACTTGGAAGCATCATGCTGAATACGTGTGCAATAAATTAAGTACAACGGCATATGCACTCTATAGCCTATCAAAAAAAGTAAATTTAAACACATTAGTGACAGCATATCACGGCTTAGTGGCTTCCACACTAAGATTCGGTGTCATATTTTGGGGAAATTGCAGTGAAAGGGAAAGGATATTTAGAGCCCAAAAACGCTGCATGCGATCAATGACAGGTCTCAAAACGACAGAAAGCTGTCAACCTGTTTTTAAATCACTAAAGATTCTTACGTTGCCTTCGTTGTATATTCTGGAAGTTGCCATGTTTGTCAGAACGAACAAGCACCTGTTTACGTCAGTAGCGGATAGACGACAACGCTCAGGACCAATAAGGTCACAATATAAAAACCTACTGTACACAGGTGGTTACCAAACGTCTTTATTGAACAATAACATTTTAACCATGGGCCCCATAATATATAATAGACTACCAACACATTTAAAAGATTTACCCACCAACGTTTTTAAAAAAAAGTTATCAAGATGGCTACTAGACAAGTGTTACTACACAATTAAAGACTTCGTTAATGACAATTCTGTTAACGAGGTTTAGGCTGCTTTTCAGTGATTTTATTTTTTTGTGACATTCCTATTTATTTCTATTGCAATTCTAATGTCATTTATTTCCTTTGGCATTTTACTGACATTTGCAACTGAATTTTCTTACATTTTGAAACTTAATTTGTTGGTATTAATTTAATTTATTGACATTTGGATGTATTGGTTTTTTTTTTTTTTTTTTTTTTTTAATTTTTAATTTTAATGACATTTTATGTATTTGTGTTTTCAATTTATTGACATTTGCAATTGAATTTTTAACATTTTAAAACTAATTGTTAACATTTGGCATTTTTAGGCATTTGTATGTTTTTGCATTATAACCGATTGATATAGGATTAGTTTGTTGACATTTGTAGTCTCATGTTTTGTATATTTATTATGATTATTTTTGTTTTAATCACAATTTTTGGCAATGTTTTTTTTCTCTTTTGTTTTAATGTTTGTTTGTTTATACTTCTTTTTGTTTTATTAGTGTAATATGTCAAATAATTTTTGCATGCCGTAAGGCAAAATGTATCGGGACGTTCACCAAAACAACATCATATCTGTATACCTACATTATTGGCAAATAAATGATTCTATTCTATTCTATTCTATTCTAGGTACCTACCGCCAATATATTGGTAGCTTCGTTTGTAAGTACCTAGGACTAGGTACTATGTTTTTGTGTTATCAATTTAAATTAAACTTACCATCACATTCCGGAAAACATTGTTTTATTTCTTCCCACAACCTTTTTATAACGTTTTTGTATTTGTGTTGGGGATGTTTTGACATCCATATAGGGGGTCGATTTAAAATTTCGATTATAAACGCCTCGGTATTGTCGGTATCCATTACCTCCACAAAATTGTCTAAAATTTTATATTTATACGTTCGCCACCGAGTCCGTCACACCTACACCGCTATCCGCGCCGCTCTGTTTCGTGGCGTCGCACTCATTCGCTTGTACTTTTGATCTCGCCGCTCCCCGCACCGCGCGCCGCTGCAGCGATTCGCTCCGAAAAAACCGCGCGCGTTTTCGCTATGAGCGGCGACTCGTGGCGTGCTTCAAACATTTTCATACTTTTGTTCTTACCGCTCGCCGCCCCGCGCTTAGCCGCCGCTCACCGCGGCAAGGTCGTGAATGATCTCTTAAGGCATGCAAATTTGCACGATCTCCCGCGAGGCGGCGAACCTCCTTGCCGGATTGCCGCCGTGGGATCTAGAGGCGATAGTCCTCGCGCGCCTGCATGAATGGCGCACTGAGGCGCTGCACCGGGGGGTCACTCCGTTGCCGCGGCAAATTGCTGCGCAGCAGACAGACCTCCGGTGCGATCTCATGGCGGCATGGAGACAGCGACTGTCGCAACCCCGTGCAGGGCACGCCACGATAGTGGCGGTAAGTCCCCTCTTTGAGGAGTGGCTGGAGAGGCGCCACGGCGGCGCCCTCACCTTCCGTCTGACGCAGGTACTCACCGGACACGGTTGTTTCGGGAGGTACCTGCACCGAATCAGGCGGGAGGAAACGCCCGGTTGTCACCATTGTGAGGATCGGCCGGAGGACACGGTGGAGCACACCGTGGAGGTGTGTCCCGCTTGGGCGGAGCCCCGCCGTGTTCTCGTAGCGGCGATCGGCGGCGGCGACCTCTCGCGTCCGGCCCTGGTGCAAGCCATGGTCCGGGGCGAGGAGGAATGGGACGCCGTCGCCTCCTTCTGCGAAGCAGTGATGCTAGCGAAGGAGGTGGCGGAACGTGAGAGGGAGAGAACCTCTCGTCCCAGCCGCCGCGGGAGGCGCTCCGGGCGTCGGGGGCCACGTGATGGCTTCCGGCCACCGTAGACGCGGGCCTGTAGACGGTGAGTGATGGGTAAGCTCGCCGTCCGTCCGTCTTATGACGACAACAGGCCGTGTCGACGGCGCGTTCGTGTTCCACGCGCGCCTCAAAGAGATGTCAGCAACACGGAAGGGGCCCACAGGGGCCGACGCCTGTCGAGGCTGCGGGATGTCCGCAAGGGATACCGAGGCCTCGACATGAAGGGCGAAGAAGGAACATGGGTGGTTTTTAGTCAGTAGAAGAACACTCCCTCTCGCTCTGCCCAAGAGCGGGAGGGGTTATTTGATGATTTCCCACCCCCCAAAAAAAAAAAAAAAAAAAAAGGCATGCAAATTTAAAGCTTGGTCAAAGCTAACACAACATTATTTTTATTATACAGTTAGTTGCAACAATAATTTATAATTAATAATATAATTTTGGTTATTTCACCGTGGCAAATAATAATGAAACATTAGCAAATAACAATGTCACTAGAATAATTAAATACTTAAAATTAAAAATAATCATGTTAAAATATTGAGAATGTCAAGATGTATTTGTATATAAATGTCAAAAAAAAAATAATAATAGATAAATAATTAATCAGTGCAATAATTACATGTCACATCAACAACGCATTATTTCTGAGTACAATATGTCCTTAATTATATCCTCTCTTAAATAATCCTGAATACTATAATAACATTTGAATAGCAAAAATCTTTTTAATTTATTTTTAAATTCATCAGTGGATGGACTGTATAGTATATCTTCTAAAATCTTTTGGTATTCTTGTCCTGATATGTGGTAAGGTAGCCTCTCAGTGTTACGTTTCCCTTTTCTGGTTGGTCCTGGAGGTATTGATAAAAAATCTTTGAGTCTTGTTGTTGAACAGGATGGTAGGTTTCTTTCATGGTTTTCTGCATTTGCTAGTCCTAGGTCTTCTAAAGTTATAAGTTCTTGGTCGTTATTCTGTAGATCACTAGTAATGTTGATATCTTCATTATTTGAAGGTTGAATGGTAAAGGGTTCTTTGTCAGAGTGAGGAAAGTTTTTACATTCACAGGCCTGGTCGTCATTTCTCACGCTATTTTGTTCATCCTGGATACTTTCAAGGCTTTGGTGTGTTGTTATGATTATATTTTGACTTTCGTTTTCAAAAATATTGTTATTTAAAATTGTTGCGTAAAATTTTACGTCATGCTTCCTGGCGCAACCACCTTCTCCTTAACAAGTAAGAGTTACATAAAAAAATCTATGGAATGTCTCTAAAATTCTAGTCCTATTAAAAAAAAGTCTATATCTCTAGTTTCGACGTAAACTTTTATTTAAGGTGGTTGCGCTGCAGAGTATCCTTCCCGGCGAAACCACCATAATATTTCTGTTACTATACATAGTATATGCTAATGTATAGTATCTAATAATTCTATAACAATTCTATATTTAAGTAACACCCCTAAATCCTCAATCTAATTTAAATATACGAAGAAAACGGTGCTTCAAATTTTGTCTTCTAAATAATCGCTAAGTGCCTAGGATAAATTTCTTAGCAAATAACGTTTACGTTAAATATCATATACGTACAATGTCTTCCAGGCGTTTAGTTTGTATTTGTATGCTACAAATAATAATATATTTTCTTGTGTTTTAATTATAGATATTTCTATTACTAAACATATTATAAGCTAACATTATAATAATATATTAGGTATCTAATCATGTTAACTAACACCTCTAAATCTTCAATCTATATTAAATTAATATAAGAACTTACGACACCATAATCTTTTTCATAGAAATGGTTATGAGCGCTTGAAGTAACAAAAAAGCAAAGACTCAAGTTTTCCATACATGAATAAGAAGTTGTTTTAGTACAGGCGTTACTACTTAAAAAACAATTTCATCGAGTTAAATAATAAATATTAAAACAGCTAGTTATAGGGATCGTAAGAAATTTATCACTGTAATATTTCTCACATATTATATTTTTTTTATATTAGAATAATCTATCATCATCTCATCATCTGCCTAGCCTTTTCCCAACTATGTTGGGGTCGGCTTCAAGTCTAACCGGATGCAGCTGAATACCAGTATTTTACATGACTGCCTATCTGACCTCCACAACCCAGTTAATACTAGGTAATACGATACTCTTTGGTAAGACTGGATGTCAGAATTTCAGGTCACTGACTACCTGTAACGACTGCCAAAAACCTATATATGGCAGCCGGGACCAACAGCTTAACGTGCTTACCGAGGCACGGAGGAAGCTCGGTATGTCGGGCGGTCACCCATCCACAGACCGACCTAGGCAAGCACAGCTTTACCTAAAGATCGACCCGAGTGGCAGTTCTTATTAAGCCACGAGCTCCTCTTAGCTTATTAGAATAATCTATATAGGGTGATAGGGTGTAAAAGTACCCTTAACGCAAACGAAGGGCATTTGTTCTCCCCACCACTGCGATCATTTTTTTGTTCTAGACCATACCTGGGAACCTCCTAGTTACGGAGATACTGGATGTCAAAGTTCCAAATTTTTCACAGCTGTTTTTTGTAAATACTGGTTTTTCAGGTTATAACTTTACTTAAATTACCTCCATGACCCGTTTACTATTCAAAGCATCCACTAGCAAAATGTTTTAACAGTGCTACATTGAGTTTTACCGTAAAATGTGATTTTTGACCCAAAAAAAAAAAACATTTCCCAGCAAAATTTTTTGCGTAGGGGTACTTAGTTTGATGTACAGAATGCTTGGTTGAGGGATGTGTGATAGGTTGATTGACACCCTGTATATATACAAGGTGTAAACGTACCCTTCACGAAGCCGTTAACCAAGCATCATGTACATCAAAATAAGTAACTTCACGCAATTTTTTTTGCAGGGATACGATTATTTTTTGTTTCAAAATCACATTTTCCGGTAAATCTCAATGAAGCACTCTTAAAACATTGTGCTAATGAATGCATGGAATAGTAAACGGGTCATGGAGGTAATTTAACTTAAAAAAAACCGCTATGAAACATTTGGAACTTTGACCCCCAATATTTCCGTAACTAGGAGGTTCCCAGGTATGGTCTAGAACAAAACAATGATCACAGTGACGGGGAGAACAAGTGTATGCTTATGAACTAAACGCCTGGAAGACATTGTACGTATATCATATTTCACGTAAACGTTATTTGCTAAGAACTTTATCCTAGGCACTTAGCGATAATAAAAATAATAACTATAACTCATATAACCATAGGCCATCTCATTGTACGTCTGCCGACGTTATAGTTAGCACACATTTGGTCGTTGGTATCTACGCCACCTTTCGTGCAATTGTAGTACAAAATAATTTCCGGTTTCTTCTTTTCTCTTTCGACTATTTTATTGTCATGATGCATTGACGAAATCAGCAGTACAGCTTTAAATTTTTTTGGAACGTAAGAGCTAAGTGTTACGTCTTCTTGGAAACCAAACAGACTGGAATGCTCAGCTCGTGTTCGTTTGGGCTGGAAGCAAGTTGGAATTTCCGGCTTATTCTTGCGAATAGTTTCAACCATAGTAAGCTGGTGATCTTTTAGAAGCGTATTTGTAAGAGGGACGCTAGTGAACCAGTTGTCCATCATAACGTTTCGACCAGTACCCCAGATGGGTTCTGTCATGCGCTTTACCAAACTTACTGTATCATTAGGCATTCGATATGGACCCTCAGGTTGTACTCCCTGAGTCTACCAGTGTGTGAGAATATTGTTGTAAATATAGATGTATATGTATTAATATCCACCAATTAATAAACTTGTAAGTGTCAAGATGATTACTCGTTATTTTTTGTGTTTGAAAGTATCTATAGACAGTTGTGTAGGGAACGGTTTTTATGAAGTAAAAGCACAAAAGACAAAACTATTCATTTTATTTCTTTTGGTCTTGTCAACAAATCAACTCGATTCCATTCACTAGGTCCCTAGGTCTTCGTGGAGAAGAATGGACAAGAAACTCCACGGGAACATCTTTTAAAGTATTATGCAAGGACAACCTGACATTGTCCTGGACTGTCTCTCAAGTTATAGCAATTTATCAGTGTACATAAACAACAAGCAATATAAACCATATTATAGTACATATTTCTAAAACATAGTAATCAGTAATAATCATAGCATAATATCAAATAACTTACATAAACATTGTGGATCCTTAGAGTTGAAGCGCGCCTTCAGCGGACCTCTAAAAATATAGAAGGCGCAGAGCAACCGGGGCGATAGTTGTTAGGAGAGCGGAATAAAAACTCGAAACTATGTTTAAACTATATACATTAAAATCAATGTACAATTCACAAATTTTATAATGTCTTCAGAAAATATTTATAACACGAAATTATCAGAATGCGACATGAAAAGATTTTTTATCAAGAAAAGTGACAGACAAAGAAAAGTCAAAAAATAGAGTGCCGCAGCACCGGCCAGCAACATACGTACGCCGCCTCTTTGATCGCGGCTTCGCGGCACTACAGAGTAATACAAATAGGTTTCAGCTTTTACAAATTTGATATCTTCATAACTAGGTTACATGTAAACTTAATTCTTTCTATCTTTCTATATACAATAATACACAAATGGAATACACAATATACTACTCTGGGTCTGTCTTAATCCTGTGACAGTTGCAGCGTAACTAACTCTGAATTGGCGGTACTTCTGCTTTTATAACTAGTCCAGTCATTTTAGGAATTTTAAACCCCAATCTGGGGAAAGATTCCTAGTGGGCTGATTTTTTGTATACACCTTTATTTCGGTGATATTATGAAGATGTGAAAAATCGATATTGATATCGTGCCGGCTAAAAAAGTTACAAAGGTCAAAAGGTCACGAAAAACAGTTTTTTGCAAATATTTCGCAACCTGCTCGGAGGTCAATAGAGGTCATAATAAAAATTATTCCTCATAAAATTATCTACAAAAAATTTGTTATCTACAAAGAAGTAAATCAACGATTGCCGCCATAATAAACCAATGGCAAATGGGCACACATTATTGCAAAATAACTTATAACACAACCATTTTAAAACTTCATTAGATAATTTAGCAATCTCGTATGTATTTATTTGTAATCTTTACGTTTAATCGGATAAAAAGTCCGCCTATGTACCACGTTTGTGCACGAAGTTTAAATAAATAAATAAAATATGAACATCAATAGATAGTATCGGTATTGAAAGAAACAACTTAATACATTGAAATTGCAAGATAAAATCTAGGAAACATTGTAGGTATCATTGAATGATTACTAATTAATTTACTGGCAATTTATAATAAACAAACATTTAACCTGACATAACTATTAAAATAGCACAATTACCATCTTTGGTTCGGAAACCAAGTCTTTTAAGCCACAATAAAAGCTATTTCTATAAAATACGACAAACTATAAAATATCATTAGAATAATGTAAATTAGGTTTATTCGAAATAAGAACCTTTGTTATCAAGATATTTCCAATGATTATTAAATCAACATTATACTTGACGCAATTAATTTCAATAAAATGAAGCAGTTCACTGTTCACAATCCTCATTTTTTTCCAGATCTTTACGGCCTTGAATTTTTATGCCCGAGGTAGTTACCAAGGGTCTGTGGGGCAAAACATGGACGGGCCCATGGCACAAAAGACGGTTTCTCGTTGTTTGCAGGAGGTTACAACTGCCCTCAATGCACCCCATATTCTAAGGAAGTACATAAAATTCCCTCAAAATATAAATGAAAGGAATCTTATTAAGCGGCAGTATGTACCTAAGTTTTATTACCTATTTATATCAGCTTACTGTATTTTGAATAAATATTTAGTATTCAATTAATGTTGCAGATTTTATGAGAAATATCGGCTTCCTGGTGTGATTGGGTGCATCGATTGCACTCATATTGCAATTGTTAGACCTTCTGAGCACGAGGGACAATATTTTAATCGAAAACATTTTCATTCACTTAACACCCAAGTTGTAAGTATGAGAACTAAATATTAATGATTTTATTGTGACATTTACTGTTGTTGATTCTCATTAATCTCTCTATACCAAATTTACTTCTTAATTATGTTTCGTTGAATGACATTATTTTGCAGAAATGCGACAGTAATTGCCACATAACAAATGTGGATGCTTCATTTGGTGGAGCAACACATGATGCTTATATTTGGAGAGAGTCTGACATAAAAAGCCACTTGGAGGGTCTCCAAAATAAAACAGTTTAATTATAAGGTAGGTTTGAATTTATTGCTTGTCTTTAAAATACATATTACTATCTGTGCGCTAAACATTCTAGCCTGTTCAGTCGTTTTTGAGTGAAAGATTAGCAAACATTTCCTCACAAACTGTCACATTAGTAATATTTTATATTTTAGGTGATTCTGGTTATGCTCAAAGGGAGCATATCGCACATTAATTTCCTTAACGTCACTAAACAAAATATACACATTTTCAGTACAAGCGTTTAAAGTTTTGATTATTTTGGAAAGGGTATAAATAAAAGTAGAGTAATTATGTCGGTCATATCTTTTGTTTTTATTATGGAATAAAAGTAGCAGTACTTATTAAAAAAATCTGAAAAACGAAAACACCCTTTCTTGGTAATAAAAAACTGAAAAAACTAATATAGTGTCACTATTCTGCGCGATGCACAGGCCCTTTTATAAGTTTTTATAAAACAATAATGTCTTAAACAATAACAATTTTACCTTAATTATACTTAAAACAGTATTAAAAAATCAGTTCTGTCATATTTAGGTACTATACTTATCATTAGAATAACACTTTGGTTGGCAATGACAAACTATTAATTAAAATACACAATGTTTGAGATCAAAAATTAACTTAAGTATGAAAAATATAACAATATTCTCATTTCTAAATTATTAAAAATATTTTTAAGTATGTTGTTTTATTTTTAAATTTACTAATATAAGAACAATACTAAATTACAAAGAAAAAATATGGTCAAAATAAGATGAGGCGTAGTATTTAGGAATATGATTATGATCAACAAGAGCCTTCAAATCTTTTTTTTTCCTTTCAGCTAATGGTAATTTAGCCGTGTATAGTGGTTTCAGATCAGATATTGTAGCAGTTGTCCCTTGTCTGCGTGTTGCGACTTTACTGGTTTCTAACTTAATCTCCTTAAAATCAGTGTCAGCATAAGAGGTTTTATAAAAAAACTGTATTTTACTTGCTTCTTTTTCATTTTTTATGATTTTTATTATCTTTATATCTGCAAGTTTCACCTTTTCTCCATCCATATTTTTCGAAATAGCTTTGTCAGTTACTGCTTTAATATCATACAATTCCGTGTAACTCATTTCATTTACATTATACGGTTGTCCTCGTTTTTTGGCACTTCTCATGGCAACTATGTACTGAGCTGGTACATAGATCGGTCCCGATTTCAACATTTTCTTTACTTCTCTTTCTATTGTGGAGTGAACCGCGTCTCCTTCATTTTGTGTATGTCCCTTTGTCAGGAATTTATGGGTAATTGATTTAATTGGTAGCATTTTTAAAGCATGCTGATACATGAAAAACATGAAGTTATTCTTTTGCTGACCACAGCAGTTATCTGAATAAAATATAAATTCGGCGTCAGGGTTGGAAGACGACATCTTCTGTAGATATTTGTACACGCATGATGCAATTTCGTTCACTCCTCTATTTCCTTCTACTTCAGTCCAAAAGTAACATTCTGTATGATCCTTGCCAAGCTCTGAAATTGTGAAATTCAAACAGTTCAATTTAGATTTGTAATAAAATATAGACACATCGCCTTTAGGAACAGTCATCACTGCTTGTAAATCGTAACATGAAACAATACGCGTTGGTCCTATATCTTTTTTGTCTTGTTCTTTCTCATTGCGACTCAGTTGTTTTTCTTTTAAATGATTCTCGTGGAGATCCTTCATTGCTTCTTTACCAGCAGCATCAGCATTCTTATAGGCCACACAGTCATCGCATTGATCCTTTTTAGGTACGAAGAAACCAATATTGTATTCTGATTTAAATATTTTGCGGTAAGTATGAATTTTAACATGAGGTACGTTTCTTGATATGCAATCTTTTTTGTAGTCATTAAACAAATCGGTCAAGGTTTTGCCACCATCGATGTATTGTTTTGTCGTTTGTTTCCGGAGGTAATGACTTTCAATTCTTGGTATAGATTCGATATGTTCTTTAACAATGTCTATCATCTGTGTAGGGATCCCGGTGCTGCTGTGCTTTCCCCTTTTCTCAATGATCTCCGCAGTTCCTTGTTGATTTTTATTATCTAAAACAGTTCTTATAGGTCGATCATTAATACCAAGGGTATTCTTAAAAAAAGTTTTACAGACCCTCTGTTTTTTGTCATCTACATGAAAGTAGAATGCATTTTTAAGTTTTCTGTTGCTGTCCACTTTTTTATATTGGTACTTTGGGACAATATTGGTCATATGCATAGCAATATAATCTCGCTGTCGCATCAGTGACCCCATCTTCCAATAATTATCAAAAAGACCTTGGCGAATCTCCTCTGAAATAAGCTCACGACACTTAATTCGACATTTTTCGTTACACGGCGGTCCTATTTTTCTTTCAGGCACGAATTTTAAAGAAGCTGAGACGTACGATTGACCCTTATTTCGTAAAATCTTGGCTAACTTTTTTTTGTTTTGAACACGTGCTCTCTTTTGGGCACGGACAGCAGGAACAGGCTCATTAAAGCTAGTCTCATTATTTTCAATGTCTGATACAATATTATTTGCGTTTGATGGAATATTGTGTAAATGTGTGTCGGTTACAGCATTGCTTGCAGTAACTTCAAGTTCCATAACTGGCATCAAATTATTGCCTTGTTCGTTGAGTGCTTTACTGGTAACAGTGGAATTTGTTGATGAAGAGTCTGACGATGAAGAACTTGACGTCGACGAGGATGATGATGACGTGGATGAATCACAGGACGTTACTGAACACTTGCGACGACGTCGTTTTCTTGAAGGTAAGTATGTACGATCATCATCAGAAGCTGGTGAGAAATCGCCGTTTGATCCATTACTTAGGTTTGATGTGGATGAATCTCTTCTATTAACCGCGATATTCAGTGGTTCATTGCATATTATGTTGTCACCTGAATACTCGGGCAAAGTAGATACTGATGGTGCACAGTTTTGTTCAAGGCTCTTTTGTTCTTCAATAAATGTACATTGTTCATCAATATAATTTGCTTCCATGGGTTCATTTTCTATATTGTAATTATTAGAGTCATTTTCCATATTTGTAAATAATTGTCTTTTGACATTTCTTAGCCGTTCTACACTGTCATTAGTTACACGGCGTCTTAACTGCAAAGTACTCAATGGATTGTATGAAGTCTTATACTCCAATTGTTCAATGTGCGGAATATCTTGAGATCTTTGTTCATTGGTACTTGCATTGTGATTTTCAAGACAGCTTCCAACTATGTCTCGTAGCTTTTTAATTCGCTCAGAAGGTAGTGGCATCGTTTACTGAAAAAAGTTATTTTATTTGAAAATTATCAATAATTATTACTACCTATATTCGTAAAAATTAAACAAATAATTGAACCATAAATGAAGAGAAAAATATTTTAAATCAAATTACCCAGAATAAACCAAAGTACTATATACTCGTATCTGGCTCAACGAAATTGGTTAATTTTTTTACCAAGATCACAATAATGTAATTGTTATTAGTGCCTTTATAGCAAATTATGTCATAATTAGATGCATTTCCATTTTAAATGTATGGGTACCAAATGCCACTAAACAAAAATATACATAATTCAGTAAAGCGAGAACTAAAACTCTCGAAAGCATAATGTCACTATGCGTATAGTGTCGATATTAAGCACATAAATTCTATACTAAACTATGAGGTATAACGTCAGTAAGCTTATTATGTCAATATACATTAAAAAATGAAGCTACTTTGCAAAAGTCATAACGACATTTTCATTATAGTGTCATTATGTTGTTAACTGTTAAAAAAAAAACAGGCTATTGTTATTTAATTAAAGACACTAAACAAAAAATGTCGTTATGACATCATTATAGATCTAAAACTTACCGATTTTTTAACTGCTTCAACGTCTCAATGCGTAAAGTGTCACGATTCCTTGCACTGAATAATCATTCACTGTTGACAACTCGTTGCGTAATGGTGAATGTGTCATTCTGCAGTCACAACTCATGCGTTTCGCGGGAAACAACGTAACGTCATTATGCCATCTAGCGGATTCTACGTGAACTATTAAAGCCAGTGTTTTTGGAAAAAATAGGGAATAGTTCATAGTATAGATGGCGTTACTTAGCTCAAAATTGATAATTTTTGTTTAATGACGTTAAGGAAATTAATGTGCGATATGATGACACCTATAGATAATGTTGTTGAAGACTCTCCTGTAGGTAGGTACAACAATGTCCAAAAGCGTGCACGCTCCACCATAGAACGCACATTTGGAATATTAAAAGGTCGATGGAGATGTCTTTTAGCAGCTTGGGAACTGCATTACTGCCCAGAAACAGCAGGTAAAATTATAATCGCCTGCTCCGTTTTACATAATTTATGTGTAAGGGGTGGTATTGATTCGCGGGCCTGTGGACGGTGAGTGATGGGTAAGCTCGCCGTCCGTCCGTCTTATGACGACGACAGGCCGTGTCGACGGCGCGTTCGTGTTCCACGCGCGCCTCTTGTTTAACTTATAATAATGTTTTATTTACTTAAATCTAGAAACAAAATATTAAAAAGAAAGGCAACCAACACATAACATAAAAATCTTAATTACTAAGGTCTAAACTTTGTTCAACAAGAAGGCCACACAGCTGTAACAGGGCAGCCCTGATGTCTGCGAGTTCAGCTCTGATGGCTGCGAGCTCAGTGTTCCTCACTAATTCTCTCTCTCCACGTCCCTCTTCATATTGGTAAAGTCTGCTTCTGACATCAGAGCCAGCAGCAGAATGTCTCCTGGGGCATGTAGATTGTGAGGCTGCAAGACAACATTACAATTTAAATGGGTACTTACAATAAAAAAAAAATAGCCTAAGACACTTGAATGGGTTCAGTAAATGTGCACATTTTACTGTGTTAAACTAAATGTAGAAATAACAGTGAAGACTAGGTGATAATAGCTTTTTTTTCTTCTAGTATATTTACATTTATTAGTATAGTTATGTATTATTCAATGCTTATGTTAGATTAAACTTAAGCATTGAATAATACATAACTAACAAAGATTATTGTTACTTAAAAAATTATGATAGCATTACTGAAAATACCACAGTAAGAAATACTTACAAAGTGTGGAGGTCAGGGATTCTTGTGATATTGTTGGTTGACTCGCAGGTTCTGGAAGCTGTCTGACTACAACTTTCTCATGCAATTCAAGAGGCTGTGAAAAGCTCGGAGGTTGGCTTGTGTGACTGGAGGTCGATGGAATTGGTTCATTGGTCTGAAAATAAAACAAATTAATACCGGTTAGAATCATGATATATTGAAATTAAATTAGATTTGATGACTTTCATTTAAAATGGACTACACAATAGTACCGTTTCATAATAAAAACAAATATTATTGAAAAAAATATTAATACAACTAAGATTATTGAGTAAAGTAAAGAATTAAAAGAAATACTACCTCACTGAAGGCTGGCGTTATGGCTCCAGTTTGGCGTTCACCAAACCCCTCTCCCATTATAGACAGGATCTTTAACTGCCAATGGGAGAGTGGGGTGCCATCGATGGACCACCTCCGGTCGCTGAAGCCGACCTCCGAGAATCAGCAGCGGCTTTCTTGGCTAAATGTTTTCTATCAAACCATACCTGCAAAATATTAAAGCAAGCATGAGATTTTGATGTCAATTAAGCCGGCGCGGGTCACTAGTTAATTAATAAAATACTAAGTATCTTTTGCCACTGCTGGATAGTTTTCGTGCAACCGCCCATGGAATTGAGCATGTCGCACAATTCTTCCCACAGCCTCTTCGCCCGAGCATTTCCTTCAGCACCCCTCAATTTCCCGTGGGCTAGATCCTTATGCTCGTCCAAGGAATTGAGAAGGATGTTGATTTGCTCGGGAGTAGCCGAACTTGAATGAGGAACCATTTTAAACTGAAAAGTTTTTAATGAGAAAACAAATGAATTTATGATTTTTACTTACATAGTTTTTAAATCCAAAACAAAACTTGCGGAGACCCAAAATGCAGACTGCGATACTGTACAACTTGAAACTTTCTGACAGAATGTGCATGCATCGCGATTGCGAAGTGTGTAAAAAAGCACTTGAAAACATGATTTATGAACACAATACTTGAGAAACAAACTTCAGAAAACTTTTTAAAGAATCCAAACAAAAAATCATGTGTTGACATACAATAGATTGCGTGTGAATATACAGATAGTTTTGGTTGTCCTATGTTACTTCCCAACGTTGGCATGAAACTCTTCAATTTAGTCGGTCAACAATGACCGTGAAAGGGTGTTTTGTAGTAGGACCCGGTGGAGCACACTGTGGAGGTGTGTCCCGCTTGGGCGGAGCCCCGCCGTGTTCTCGTAGCGGCGATCGGCGGCGGCGACCTCTCGCGCCCGGCCCTGGTGCAAGCCATGGTCCGGGGCGAGGAGGAATGGGACGCCGTCGCCTCCTACTGCGAAGCAGTTATGCTAGCGAAGGAACATGGGTGGTTTTTAGTCAGTAGAAGTCTGACACTCCCTTTCGCTCTGCCCAAGAGCGGGAGGGGTTATTTGATGATTTCCCACCCTCCAAAAAAGGGCCGATGTATGGCCTTTATTTGGGATAAACGAATAATTACTAGTATTGCTTTGGACAGATGATGGATTGGTATCCATCAGCTGTTCAGAATACAATTTGTGTTAAGTAGAAGGGCGATTAGTGCTTATAATAATTTGTGATGGTGAGCTAACATAACAATGCCTATAGGGCTAGCCAAGTTACAACCGCTTCGTTTCTATTCTCTTTCTACAATAGATAACGTTTCGGCGCAAGCGATTGTAGAAAGCGCTAAGTTGGTAGCCAACTTCACACAACTGAGTCGATCGCTCATTCTATAGTAAATATAGAAAAAACCTACACTTTAGTCTATGGTGAGCGTTTCTACTAACGTCAAACTAATGTCAAAATCGCAGTTGTTTACTTTATGCGCGGGTTGAAGTGTTGTTTTGAATTGTTATGAAAGGAATAAATTGTATTAAGTGTTAAAAAAGTAAGTGAAATAAGGTACAAGTTTTTCTTACAATTGGTTTTATATAATATCACAGTGCGGAATGTAATTTTAAACATTACTGTGTCCTGAAATAATATGATATTGTGCATTTCGATGAAAGTGATAACTTTTATAATATTGGATCGAGATCTCGACCAGACCCAGAACAGTTCGCAGGTAGATTGGAATTAGTGGGAAGGTACGTAAATTATTACTTATTTTGTGACCTTCCTTTGTTAAAATCTAATATACTTGGGCACTTGAAAGTTTACAACATAAACAATGACGTGTTGCGCGGCTTGAACCTATACTAGGTACTTCATATGAAACAAACAAAATAATTATTGTGTTTGACCTTTAGCGCACCACAATATATTTAAAGTATGCATTTTAAATGCTAAATAGGCACATAGAATCCAAAATTATGAGAAATAAACAAAACACTTCTCGGTCTCAAGACAGCTGTATCATATATAGACGCCATTTTTAAGCGTTATCTCCAGGGTCTCGGCAAACGCTACGTATCGTTCAAATACTTCGCTAATGTTTCGTTTGCGCTTGTCAAAAGTGTGATATGGCTAGCATTTATATGGGATGTAGCGATCAACGTTGTAGAAAGGATCACATTTCATTCTATCATTTTGAACGATTCGTTAAGTTGTAAACATGGCTACGAAGTTTCTATTCGTTTGTTCTGACCACGTGACTTAGCGTTGAGATGACGTCATCCCCATACATTTGAGTCGTTTTCTACTAGCGTCAACGTTTGTAGATTGTCAACTTGGCTAAGCCTACTAGTATAGTATAGTATATGTCGCCGCGAGAGTGTCTATCTGCTGGGATCATTAGTCAATCTAATTAATAACCAGCTTATAATAATAGCTTAGCTTAGTTTTTTATAATAATTGATGAACCTGCCATCTCTGAGATATTTGTACAGTTATTACGAGATCAATATTGAAAGACTGGAGCGACAGTGCCATCTGTTAGCTTTTGTGTTAACTACTACAGAGATGGTTTGTAATTGAATGGTCGACGGCTCGAATAGTGATTTATTAAACAGAGGTCTTTAACTAGAACTATAGTTAAAATTAAGATAAGCTAATTGATTATGAATATTGGGATTTTAATGATTGCTCACTTGAAATTAGGCTGTATAAGAGACGTCATTGCACTTTGTTGTGAAGATGGCGGCGAATACGATTTTAATAGTCAATAACTCAATTTATAATCTGAAACCACGACTAAATCAGTTTCTTTATGTAATTATAAACTAAAAAGTCATAACGCACCCCCCACCGAATAATATGGTAATGTGCTATTACGATAGTTTACGTTTTATTGCATATTCGATATTTAGAGCATTAATTACACCTTGTAAATTTTTTTCGTATTTTTTCTATGCATATTTGTAAAAGTACAATATTTCCAATGGTCCCGTACTGGACATAACAATATTATTCCCCAAAAATCTCAACACACTTTTTGCACGAATAGTATCATAACACGTTATTACAGATTAAACAATCTCTAACTTTTTCGGTAATCGACGATTACCGTTTTATTCGCGTAAGAAACGCATATCTTGTTCCGCGTAAAGTATAATACAATTTTATTCGTGTATTATTTTTATTCACAGGATTTGGTAATGTGGTTTTACAAAACATGACAGTACATTATGCAAAATCGTAATGTCGTTCACTGTATCATAAAGTTAATATTTTTAAAGCAAGCGGTTTTACAATAAAACATTACGATGGTGTCGGTACGTAATGAATGAATACAGCATTATTATCGTTAGTGATTGATGAGTAAGAGCGAACGCTTAATTTTCATTCTCCACTAAAGAAAGGGACAGAGCGATGCGGCGGTGTATGGCGCGCGGCGCGTGCGTTTGTTTACCTACGTAATCGCCAGTGCGACATTTTACTGTGAAGTGTTGTGTTGCGTCAGAGACTGTTTTATTGATACGAAGTTATTATTTGTGTTTTGTTTATTTACTGTCTTAAATATGAAAAGACATGAGTTAAAAAACCCCCGTACGAGAAGGATGTTGGATTTATTACACGTTGCTGGTGAGTCCTGTATAAATAATTATACCTAACTAGCGACCCGCCCCGGCTTCGCACGGGTACCTCTAATCTATAGTCGATGACTTCTGAAGGATGGATCATGGATCATGGTGGTCATGTTGTGACACTTCATACAGCGTACTTTCCCATTGAAAGCCATCTTCTAATGGACCCTAGTCGTGGTTATGATATTATGTATTTTTTGCGCGAGTTATTTTAATTATGTTATATTTCCCAAGATATTCATCTAAATGAAATGATGTAAATGGCATTTTAGGTCACAATTAAACGTTAAAGATTACTAACATATTTATTTTGAGAAGGATTAATACGATGTCTGTAAAAACACCTTCGCAAATGAAGCATTATTTTTGACGTAATTTTAAAATCACAAAAATGGTTAGGTATTGTGAGTCAATCTTCAAGGATAGACATAAATGCTGTCGTGGATTTTTTTTTTGGACTTTTTGATAGGAATAATTTCTTAATAGGTACATTATTTTTTATGTAACTTGTACAGTGTACTGTTTATGCAGCGCACGCCCCGAAAGGACGATTTTTGATGATGATGATTCAGCCTCAGCCCAATTGATCAAGATTTGAGACGTAAATCTTTACAAGATATTTCAACCTTTTCAGAGAACCAATCTTTTGATACAAGGTCATTGGCAGAAGAGGAACCTATTGAAGAACTTGCAAAAACGAGTGTTGAATGGAGTGGTAATGAAATACAGGAAAAAAAAATCTATAATTTGCGTGGTGCGTAAATATACATAGTTAATTAATTAATTATCATCATAATTATTATCATCCTATTAATGCTTGCTATTGTCAAACTATAAGTATAAATAGTAATGGTTCTCAACGTTTTCCAGATAAATCAACTATACATTATGATGAGCGTGAGGAAAATAGCGACGATTTTGTTTCCGATGACACGTCTAGTATTTATAAGCAACCAAGTTCTAATCGTGAAGCTAGTAGTACTCGTTCAGAGAGCATGACTTCCAGCTTAGGGGGATATTCGAGTTATCTAAATAAGATAATTGATTCAAAACCTGGTTCTCCATCAGCTATTTCAAACCTATCTCTGTTGTTAGACAATGTTGATTTTGTGGCTTCACCTACAGCTATCTATAAAACTAATTATGCAAGCACACCTAAACACATGCCGCAACAACATGACAATAGGATTACTACTCCATCGGACGCTATATTATTATTACTATCTCCTGGAACAGAATGCCCTAAAAATCAATCATATCATTCGCAAATAGACGAATGCGTTGAAGATGTGACATTAAAAATGAACGAAGACGACGATACCGTAGTGGAAAATGATACTTTGAAAGAAATTTCTGTAGTTATTGAATTAGAGGAAATAATTGAAGAAAACCATGCATCAAATGAAACAGAAGAGCCTGCATGTAGCAATGACATAACATGTAAAGCCAACAATAATGATGACAGTCAGTTTACCTTGCAAGACCAGTTAGTCAGTCCATCTGCTGCAGATAATTTATCAGAAAAAATACCTTTTATAAGTAGTGCTAATATACAAGATCTACAAAGTACTGACGAAGTTGTGGTCCACTCCCACGAATCAACTTTTCTAATAGACAATGAGAATAACATGATAAATGATGGTGTGTCTTCTTCTCCTGTAAAATCAACAAGAAAGCGTTTAAATAATCGAAATGATTGGTCTGATATTAAAAATAAAAGACTGAAAAATTCTGGACAGTCCTACGAAGGGGCGCGTTCCAAAACAAAATATTCCGCGAAAACAATGGGACCAACTTGTTCTTGTCAAAAAAAATGTGGCGAAAAAATTCCAACAGAACAAAGGGAACAAATATTTAATAACTTTTATAGTTTGAAAAGTCACGAGCTTCAATGGCAGTATATTGTTCGACATGTCGAAACAAAACCTATAAAAAGATTAACTTTAGATCGTAAAAATAATAGGACACAGACAATAACATATTTCTTACCTTTAGCAGAATCCAATATTCCGGTTTGTAAAGTGTTTTTTTTAAACACTATTAAAGTAACAGAATAAGTTGTGTATACGGCGCTTGAAAAGATAAAAAAAGATCTAAGTTTATCAGATCTCAGAGGAAATCACTCAACAAGGCCAAAGAAGATGTCTGATCTTACAAAAGAAAGCATAATAACTCACATCAAACTGTTTCCTTCCGTAGAATCGCATTACATTAGAAAACAATCAAAGCGACAATATTTGTCGCAACACCTCAATATTTCAAAAATGTACCGATTATATACAGACTGGTTTACACATCAAGACTATATTCCAGATCAGAAGGCATCAAAGCGGCAATATGAAACTACATATATTTAACACCATGTTTAACTATTCCTTTTATAAGCCGAAAAAAGACTTATGTGGAACATGTTGTTTATATGAACAAGCGGACCCAATCAGAAAAGAAGCATTGGAGGAAAAATATAATCAACATGTGGCAAGGAAAAACAAAGTGCGTCAGTTAAAAGAGGAAGAAAAGGCTACTTTGGACAAAAACAACACGACTGTTGCTATTTTCGATTTAGAAAAAGTACTGAGTATACCTCGATCTGAAGTAGGAATTTTCTATTATAAAAGAAAATACCCAGTATACAATTTTACAATTTACAACAGTCTTAACAAATCTGGACACTGTTACGTATGGCACCTGTCTATCGCCAAAAGAGGTTCCATAGAAATTGGTAGTTGCTTGGCTCAATTCATCAAAGAAGAAAAGAGTAAAGGCATCAAGAATTTATCATTCTATTCAGATGGCTGTGCAGGCCAAAATAAAAATCGGTATATTTTTGCTTTATACCTCCATGCGCTAAAAGTCTATGATATGGAAAATATTACACACAGGTTTTTTGAAACTGGTCATAGCCAGAATGAAGGCGACAGCATGCATTCATGCATTGAAAGAGCCTTAAAAAATAAAGTGCTCTACACTCCTGACCAGATTTATGGCGTCATTATAAATGCAAAGGTGGGAGGCAACCAATACTCTGTAAAAGAAATGGAGCAGAAAGATTTCTTTAACATTAAAGATTTAATCATCGGCAAAAACTGGACTGTAGATATCCATGGCCGAAAAATTAAATGGAACCAAATAATGGAAATAAAGGTTTCGTGTTCTAAACCGAACACTATTCAATTGAAGTATAATTTCGAAGATGAATATTCAGAGATGAATACTGAAATTCAAACCCGATCAAAGAGAGGAAGAAGATTACTTGAACCTGAAGTTACTGCTGGAATGCCATTAAAACAAGCTTACTATCAACCAATCCCAGTAAGTAAATTGCTAAAAGAAGATTTATTAAGTTTATGCAGAACAGAAGCTATACCTCAGCATTATCATTCTTTTTATAATTCCCTCCAAACCTGTGAAAATACCACAGAGCAGTCTTCGGAAACAGAATCAGACTGTAATGATGATTAGCATGATTTATTTTTAATAATAGTTAGTTACCAACTGCCCAATCGGCCAACAAGACTTCCTAGTAATTATTGTTTGTGATTGAAATATTATTAAAATTTGATTAACATTATTAATAAATAAAAAGACTGATTATGATAAATAACTAAACCTTTGTTTCACTTCATAACTTTCACAAATTCGCTATTATGTAACAGAACAAAATATAAAAATATAAATTATCCAGTATCACTATCAACTTCTTCTAATATTGTTAAGTTTCTGCCAAATCAAATAATAGGTACTTACTGAATTATTTAATAAAACATGGTATTTGCGACATTATGTTACTTTTAATCTTTGACACTACACATCGACGAATATTATTGTCATGTTACATTACAGTATACACTATCGCTTGGATTTCACCTGAATAATATCGTAATATCATATTACTGGGAGGCTTTTCAGCACCGTATTACAACGAATAATACCGTAATGCATTAATACCAACTACAAAATCTTGAGGTTATACGCGAATAATATCGTAATGATGTGTTGCGTACTATTGTTTTGTCCCACAAATTCAGTAAGTTTATTTTCGTCAATAACTTTTTGTTATACTATTGCAAAAAAAAATGCATATAAAAAACAGACTGCAAAAAATTAGCTTTGTTTTGATGTATAAATGGCCATCGTAGGATTCACCCATGCTGAGATATATGCATAAAACAGTTTTTTATTTTTCCTGTAAAATTTAGAATTGTCGATTACCGGTTTATTCGGTGGGGGGTGCGATTAAGATTATTTTGTAGAGCAATTTATTAGTAGAAAACCCGTTCTTTGTATTAAAACCTTTAATTAGCCGGAAATGGCGTAAGTAACATTCTGTTGTAAAAAGTAATGAACCTATTAATTAGACATTAACTTAATAACGCCTTCGCATTAATACTGGTATTGTTTTATTGTTAAATAATTATTACAATCAATTGTGAATTATTTTAGTATTGTTTATTAGTTTTAGTAATTAATAACAATACTGAGTGCGTTGTACTTCCGCTGGACAGACGAGAGACGCGTTTGACGAAAGATGAACGCACATTATCTCGTGTTTAGCAAAAATTGCAATATTAAGTAAATGAAAGTAGTTTTTGATGTGATTAATATTAATTAGTGCAAACGAGAATTGTAACATGATTTAAATGGAGTTTCTTAAACCCATTCGTCTCCATAGTAACAATGATTTATGTGAATGTGTCTCAACCTCTGAAAAGTTTATAAGTGCCTGTAAATGGACTATTCTAAATAAACGTTTGGTGTTTGAGTCAAGTATTGTGTGTGATTTCAACTACCCATTTACCCATCTGCCACGAAGAGGAATCTAAGGCGAAGACAATATGGCGGAGGCCATTGATATTTAGGAGCAGCGTTCCTCAAGTGGTTTTCCCGCCGTAACATATATATATATATATATCCTACTATAGTCAATGAGCGCTTTTTCTTTATTAATAAACCATCTATTTCATGTCTAAGTTCTAGTCTGTCGATGTCGCTAAATTCTCGCAGCGCTTTGACCAGAAGCCTACCATAGAGATCACAATCGTCCTCTTCAACTTTCCCACCTCTATTCCTTTTGACTGTTAATACGTCATTAAGGGTAGATAGCGTTGATTTTATTTGTGCATTGGTTTCTGCGAGTTAAGGCAGTTTTGAACTGCGCCGTTTTTGAACTGGGATAGACACCGTAGTTTTGATTCTTGCCCCTGTGTTGACTGCTGCATGTCCGGGATTTCATCACCAACTTCTTCTTCTATCTAGAAAACAATAAAACATAGCATTAAAATACTTATTGTTTTTTTTTTGTTTTAGTTACCAAGTACTACACAAGAATGGCTTGACAAGGCAAACAAATTCAGATTCCCTCACTGCTTAGGTGCTCTAGACGGAAACCACATAAATATACTACCACCTGCTCACAGTGCATCTGACTATTTTAATTACAAAGGTGGTTTCTGCATTGTTCTCCTAGCTTTAGTAGACGACGATTACTGTTTCATGTTTGCTGAAGTAGGCGCCAAAGGACGTATCAGTGATGGCGGGGTATTAAATAGCAGTGTGTTATTGGAAAAAATGACGAATGGCACCATTAATTTCCCGTCACCTAGCCCACTTCCAGGAAGTGATATTGATATCCCCTATGTATTTTTGGGCGATGGAGCGTTCCCTTTAAGTACAAAAAAAAAAAAGGGTGTTTTGTAGTGTCTCGGTGAGTATTGCCGAAATTAGAATTTTGGTCCGTAAATTTTTATTTTCTGCTTGAATATTACAAGAAATATTTAATAAACCTGTGTCAGCAAAATAGTTTATAACTTTTTATGTTAAAGTAAAAACCGTAATTTGTTTAAAAGACATCGTAAAAGACCCACACATTATTGTTCATTTCTATCGTTCACGAAAATTGTCTATGGATCCGAACTTCGTCTGCGTGTCCGAAAACAAAATAGAGTAGGGTCAATGACGAAACATCGTTTAAATTTCGTTCGTTTGCGAAGTTTCGTTTCGGAGAAAGCGAGTAGACCCCCAGATCTCAGACGACGTTCCTATGCGAGCCACGAAGCGCCGAAGACTCATAACAGCTGAATCAGTCGACAAGCTTCCAACAACGTCCAAGTGGATGGCGCGGGTCTTCGGCCAATAGTTATCTGAACTGGCCCAAAGTAGTCTACCCCAGTGAATGTAACGGGGCGCTTGTGGTGAGCTAAACGCGCCTCAGGTAGATTCCCAGTGGGTGGCTGTAATTTCTCAGCTCGGCGAATGCGGCATAGCTGGCAACGGAGCGGACGACGTTTCTTAAGCTAAGCAAGCTTTTAATTCAGGTAGCGGTACTTCCGCTTGTCCCCCATCAACATTAACCTGCAATTTGTCTATTTCCTCACATGTGAAGGGTGGTATATTCTCAGGCTCTATGGGTAGAGCTGGTGGCAATTCAATGTTTGGCTCGGGTTCACCACGACCGTCACTTACCGCGTCTGGACATTTATCTGGCTGCGGATCCATGTTGGTTTTTATTCGTTTACTAAAATCTCGCTCTATTTCAGGGTGTAATTAATTTTTATTTTACAAATTTTGCTTAGTTTCGCCATGTCCGTCAGACCTCAACTGTTTGGTACTTGTATTTACACGTAATTTAACAGATAAACCGTGGCTGGCGAACAGGTCCAACTGCTTCCAGGTATCCACCAGGCACATATATTATCCGCGCGCCCCTGGGGCCGTTTATACTAACACCCGGACTATAAAAATTTATTAAGGGCATGTCATCTTCGTCATTTGACTGAATCGAGCTGGTTGGACTACTCATGCTGCTTATCTCTTCATCGATTGAGTCAGGCTGATCCTCAAAAGGAATTTCTTCTTCGGACTGCTCCGCCTCCGGAACAGCCTGCTGCTGTTCCTCGACGTGAACAGCTGGAACGGCTTCTATAGGCTGTTCTTCCAATCGTACGGTGTCGTTAGGTTGTTCCTCCTTGGGAACAGCATCAGTACTTTGTTTTTTTGGCAGCTTCGCTAGACTGTTGCTCATCTTGTTTATGACTTTTAAGCTGTTCTTCGGCGGGGGCGTCTTTAGGGTGTTCCCCCTCTGGAACCTCTCTAGGCTGCCCAAAAGGCACTCCCACTTCATCTCGAGCCCCTTCAATAACCGGCATGTCATGCGCAGGGGGCGGGTTTACAGGCCCGATTTCAACTAGGTCCGCGTCGGAAAGTTCTCGTTCAAGTTCATCTCCAGGGATGTTATGTGGGATTGGTTTAGTTCCCTGTTCGATGTCTTTTAATTCAGGTAGCGGTACTTGCGCTTGTCCTCCATCAACATTAACACTTTCACGGATACTGATATGAAGTTGACATTCTGAAAATGACACTAACATTTTTCATATAAAATAGTACGCGTATAGCAGGACTGCCGTAATAAAAAAAGCCAGGGTACCTGTAGTATGACGATCCGTCCATAACCGGTATCGTCTACAGGCGGACTGTCGTATCAAAGGAGTTAGTTTACTTGGTATTATGACGATCCGCCCATAGCCGGTACCGTCTACAGGCGGACTGTCGTATCAAAGGAGTTAATTTAGTCTCCGGTATGACCTTTCGTCCATAGGCGGATCGTTTGTAGCCAGATTTGTATCATCAAATATGTCTAGGAACTTGCAATGCGTGCGACGATCCGCCTCCAGACGATATTTATCGAAACATTTGTAAGGGTTACTTAAAAAACAGCTATTTTTATTATAGGAACTTTAATTACCGTTATCCATTCAGGATACATAAACTGTATACTCGTATAAGTATCAAAATCAAATAATAAAAAAACAATCAAAAGCAGATAGGTACACCTCATAGGTGTACGCTAACATTCACAAATACACACATCAACACCGTCTAGGGATATTTTGTATAAAGTTCATAAACTCAAAAAATACTGGCCACTTTTAAATTCTTTTGAAGAAAGTTTATTTTGTAAGTCTTTTTGAACGATTCCAAATTTGAATTTGAAAAAATACATTAAAAACAAAAGATTTACGCGGCATAATGGTAGCGAAGTCCGAAGGTTTCATTTACCTACAGTAGTTTGTGGCTATTTTTTTGTGTCCAATTTAAGTTTTATAACAAGTTATCGGTTAATTCCGAATTAATGTTATTGTGTGCATCATGCAGCGGCGCCATTTAACTAGAGAAGAAATGTTAAGGGCAGTAGGCATGCTCCAAGCTGGGGCTACTCAACGGAGTATTGCTGAGGAGTTTGGAACAAGACAAAACGTGATATCAAGGTTATGGTCACGTTATCGTGCTACTGGTGAAGTGGCTGAAAGGCAGCCAAACGGGAAGCGCATAACCACTCAACGACAAGACCGATTTTTGCAAGTTGCCGCGAGAAGACAACCAAATGTTACGGCCATGCAGTTGGTTCAGAGGCTCCAGTCAGAGCACCAGTTGCTTGTGAGTGACCAAACTGTGAGGAGAAGGCTGCATGAAGCTAACCTTCATGCTCGCAGACCGCTTCGTACTCCAGCACTACGCCGAGGAAATCGTGGACGACGACTAGAGTGGGCTCTGGGAAGAAAACCAGTGGTCTGTAGTGCTGTTTACCGATGAGTCCCGGTTCGGTTTCCATCCCGATACAAGTAGAGTGCGTGTTTGGCGAGTTCCTGGTCGTGAGAGCCGTCTGCAACATCCTCAGGAAGTCCATTCATACCACGGCGGGACAATTATGGTTTGGGCGGGAATTTGTGTTGGTGGAAGAACAGACCTCGTTTGGATCAGAAACACCATGACGGCTGAAAAATACCGTAACGAGGTGCTAGTACCAATAATCTACCCCCATCGACTACAAATGGGCCAAGAATTCACGCTCATGTACGATAAGGCCCGTCCGCACACAGCGAGAGTGGTGACGAGCTGGTTGCAGGAGCACGACGTATCGGTCTTAGGCTGGCCCGCTCAATCGCCTGACCTAAACCCCATAGAACACGCGTGGGACATGCTCCAAAGAAGGGCTTTGAGGAATTTCCCTGCAAACGTTGCGTCGGAAGAGCAACTTTTTTTGCATCTTAGCCGGACCTGGGACAATATACCGCAGCAAGACTTGGATAACTTAATCCAAAGCATGAAAAACCGTTGCAGGACCGTTATTAACGTCATAGGTGGTTTTACTGACTACTGATTTTTTACAGAACTGTTAAAAACAAATTATTTTTTCCTTATTTGTAAATTTTTCTTGAGAAACACATTCGTTGTTAGTTTTACCATTATTTCATGTTTTTTCTTTATTTGAATAAAAATTTGTTTACGCAAAAAAACATTGTTTTCTTTTATTCTGGAGTGTAGTCTGATAAATGTGCTTTATAAAAATAAATACATGTTTTATGCTATTTTTAATACATTTTGAGTAAATTGAGTAAATCCAAAATATCCCTAGACAGTGTTGATGTGTGTAGAAGCATAAAAACTTTAATTTCAAAACTTGAATAGACAAAACATACATATCTACACTCGGTTCCAAAAATAACGGGTCAGTCACATAAACCCGAATATCTCCCGAACTACGTATGTCATCCTAATAAAACGAAGAATGTTCAATTGAGAATTTAATTATACAGATAAAAAATAAAATAAAACTTAGTTGCACCCACAATATTAATCTCTAAATTAAAAAAAAACTAAAGTAGTCATATTTTTCTTAAGATTACATTTTTTTTATGATTGTTTTTTTGCTGTTTTTATCACTTTCTTCATTTAATACTTTGTATTGCCTCCACGAGCTCTTCTGACAGCTTCCAGGCGATTAGGCATGCTGTACACCAAATTTCGGAGCCGGTGCTGAGGAATACCTTCCCATTCCTCCACCAGTGCTTGTTTGAGCTCGGGAAGCGTGATTGGTGGGGGGTTTCGACCTTTCAGGCATCTCTGAAGCTCGTCCCAGGCGTGCTCGATGGGGTTTTAAGTCCGGGCTTCGCGCTGGCCACTGCATGAGTTCGATACCGACCTCTTCAAGGTAGTCATGTACATGCAGCGACAAAGAAAACTCATCCCTTAAAAGCGACATCTATTAGCGATACCAGCACGCACGTAAACATGTTTCGTAGATCGTCTTACGTACGATTCTACTACGTCGTTGTGCGCGCCATCTCTGTGTCATTTATGAAGTTAGTGTTTTGTAGTTATTGTTATCGATTCCACAAGTAAGCGTGCATGTTAGATACGGATCCCTAATGGATAACGCCGATCTTGCACATTCCTGGATGTTTACGCCAGCTGCACGAAAACTGCAGCGTCGACGTCCGTCCACGAGCGCCGAGCTACGAGCCGCCGACGCAGCAATTTAGACTAATTAATTTTAAGTAGTTTTTACGGCATTCCATATTCTAGCATCGAATAGGTTTCACCAATTTTAATTATAATTCTTTTCATTTAATTTAAATTAGTTTTAAAGTAACTTTGGTTTTTTTTCGATCCACCGTCTGCAGTTTACGTGATTGGCGCAGTCGGTAGGATACTCGCGGGCCGGTTCGCGAATCGCGTTAAAGTCATCTCACATCGATAACCACGATCGCGAGTCACCCGGGCGGCTATCAAGTCACGTCACGAGTATCCAGAATCTACGGGAAGCTGCGGAGCCGCGTGGAGAATCCAGACATCGATTCACGGCGAAGAACCAGAGATGCAATATATGTGAGTACACCAGAATCTTTCTCGTGTTGCTTCCTTTCTATTCCTAGTTAACTTTATGTCCAGTATCTTTCATCACGAAAGGTCTAACCGTCAGGAACCTGCATCGCGACAGGCACGCCGACATTTAGTAGATAATAGCAGAGACTTAGATAACGAATTAGATTTTAATTTAAATAGCTTATTCGAATTTAAAATGCCTTACGACCCCGATGTAATTTTCAAGGCCTTACGCCTCGTGCCCGATTTTGATGGTAACCCCAATGTTTTAACGAGGTTTATTAACATCTGCGACCGAATTGTTACCCAGTACGCAAGTGCTGAGCCAGGCAATGAACTTGGGAACCTCTGTCTATTAAACGGAATACTGAATAAGATAACAGGGCCTGCCGCATCTACCATTAACTCCAACGGCATTCCTGAAACCTGGGCAGGTATTAGATCGGCTTTGATAAATAACTTTTCTGACCAGAGGGACGAAACAGCTTTATACAATGACCTCTCGTTGGCTACGCAGGGTAACAGAACCCCGCAGGAATTTTACGATACATGTCAGACCTTATTCAGCACTATCATGACTTACGTGACGCTACACGAGACTTTACAAACGACCATTGAAGCGAAACGGACACTCTATAAAAAGGTGACCATGCAGGCTTTCGTACGTGGACTAAAAGAACTTTTAGGCTCACGTATACGTTGCATGCGTCCAGAGACCGTAGAAAAGGCTTTGGAATTCGTGCAGGAAGAATTAAACATCATATACCTGCAACAACGCAATGATGCCCCTAAGGCTCAAGCTGCTCAGAGCGCACCTAAATTCTTGTTTAAACCACCTATGATGCCTGTTATACCATTTAACGCCTCTAATGTTCCGCGACCTCCAGTACCTAACTGGCCTGCTCCAGCAGGACAGCGTGGCTACCAACCTCAGCCCCAAGCTTTCAAATTTAACGTGCCTAACCAGCATCAAAATCGTATGCCTACTCGCACCCAACAAATGTTCCGTGCTCCGTTACCAAATTACAATCCACAAAGTAACGTTTTTAGATTACAGAATAGGACTAATCCACCACATAACTCGGGTCCGAGACCCATGAGCGGTGTTCAACATTTTGTTCCGAAACAGTTACCCATGGTGCCAGGGCATGATTGGCAACGAAATGGTAACCCACCACCGAACAATTATTTTAAGACGCGAGAGTTAAATCTCAGCGAACTTGCTTTACCTGACACTTCCTATTATTCTGCTGACTATTACTACGAGCCCGTATATGACTACTACACGGACGGTAATGACTGTTACATTGTTTGTGACTTTGACGACACCACCGGTATGACTGACCCCAATATAACAGCAACTTCCGATAATCAGGTGGCAGGAGGCAGAGCCACAACCAGGCCCTAGCAATGCAAACCAGAATCAAAATTTTCAATTGACCAAGACGTCCAAAGAGCCAAAATAGACCTTAATTTACAGACCCAAAGACAATTACCCTACATAGAGATTTCTTGCCCTCCTTTAAAATTTTTGATTGACACTGGCGCTAACCAGTCATTTATAAGCCCCGAGGCTGTACAAAAGTTCTTCTACGACTATCCTCTCAATTACGACCCTTTTGAAGTAACAAATGTACACGGCGTTAGCAGAAACGAATATTCTATAACGTTACCGTGCTTTAACGAATTCAATGAGACCGATAGCATAAAATTATTTGTTTACCGTTTTCACGATTACTTTGACGGCCTTATAGGATTAGACTTATTATCCAAATGGGAGGCTAAAATAGATCTAAAAGACTTCCAGCTAATAACACGTACTGCTACGAATCAGATTAAGGTATATAACTCATGTAATGTAAATCTATACGAGGATATTATACCCCGAACGAACAAGTATTTTGCAATTGCATTATCCATGAGTGCCTTACCAATGTTAATAATAGTCGTGGATACGTGGAGTTAGAAAACCCAACTCCTAACGACATTATATTTTCATTAGACCAACCAAGTCGTGCAGAGGTGTTTAATACCAAATGCACGCCCATGAAACGATCAAGTCGTGTTGACGACGTATTATCGCGTTTACGTACGGACCACCTTAATCCAGAGGAAAAAGCGAATCTCTTAACGCTCTGCTCTCGCTATGCAGACGTATTTTACATTGATGGAGAACAACTGACATTTACTAACAAAATAAAACATCGCATAAGAACAACAGATGAAATACCTGCTTATACTAAGAGCTATCGATATCCCTTTGTTCATCGAGAAGAAGTTAAGGACCAAATTTCCAAGATGTTAGAGCAAGGCATAATAAGACCATCCGATTCCGCGTGGAGCTCGCCCATTTGGGTGGTGCCAAAGAAAATTGACGCTTCTGGTAAGCAGAAATGGCGTCTTGTAGTAGATTTCCGTAAATTAAATGAAAAAACAATAGACGACAAATATCCCATACCAAATATCAGTGACGTTCTTGACAAATTAGGGAAGTGCCAATACTTTACGACCCTAGATTTGGCAAGCGGTTTTTATCAAGTAGAAATGGACCCTCAAGATATACCCAAAACAGCATTTAACGTGGAACATGGGCATTTCGAATTTCTTAGGATGCCTATGGGACTCAAAAACTCACCGTCCACCTTCCAACGCGTTATGGACAATGTTCTAAGAGGCCTACAAAATAATATCTGCCTCGTATACCTTGACGATATAATAGTATATAGCACCTCTCTTCAAGAGCACATGGATAATCTAGAAAAAGTCTTCCAAAGACTTAGAGAGTCCAACTTCAAAATTCAAATGGACAAGTCCGAATTTTTGAAACTCGAAACTGCTTATCTCGGACATATCATCAGCAGAGATGGCATCAAACCGAACCCTGACAAAATCTCCGCAATTCAAAAATATCCAATTCCAAAAACCCCTAAGGAAATCAAACAATTTTTAGGACTTTTAGGTTATTACCGAAAATTCATACCCGACTTTGCTCGCATCACCAAACCTCTTACCCTATGCTTAAAAAAAGGTAGTAAAATTACTCTTAGCTCCGAATACGTCAATGCCTTTGAAACCTGTAAGACTTTATTAACTAATGACCCTATACTACAATACCCAGACTTCAAAAAGGAATTCAATCTCACCACAGGCGCTTCGAATGTCGCTATTGGAGCAGTTTTATCTCAAGGACCGATTGGTTCCGATAAACCCGTCTGCTACGCTTCTCGTACCCTCAACGAGAGTGAGCTGAATTACAGCACGATTGAGAGAGAGTTGCTTGCCATAGTCTGGGCCACAAAATACTTCAGACCTTATCTCTTTGGTAGGAAATTTAAAGTACTGACTGACCATAAACCTTTGCAATGGATGGTGAACTTAAGAGAACCAAACTCACGACTGACCAGATGGCGACTCAGACTAAGCGAATACGACTTTAGTGTAATATACAAAAAAGGTAAATCTAACATCAACGCCGACGCACTCTCCCGTATAGAAATCCATAACGAGGAAACGGAGGAGATCAACTCATTGATCGAAAATATCAAAAATCTTAGATCAATGATTAATAATCCACCGGAGGCACCACCTCCACCAGCAAACCCGTCGACTGACACCGACTCTTTGATTGAAAGTACCATCGACCTCAGATCAATGGTCAACCATCCATCGGAGGCACCACCTCCACAAACAAACTCCTCGACCGACACCGTGCACACCAGTAATGAACATCCGATACTAGAAATCCCCATTACAGACGAACCTCTCAACAAATTTCATCGACAGATTTACTTTACCATAGTACATAAAACGTCGACCGACAGTAACTAAACCATTTGAAAACCATACCCGAATCGCAGTCCAGATTTCAGAATCCAACCTAGAGACCGACATTATTAATTCTATCAAAGAATACGTAAATCCTAAAGTTAAAACAGCTATCTTAATTAATCCACCCTTAGCCATGTACTCAATAATACCCATCATACAAGACAAATTCAGAAGCTCCTCACTTAACCTAGTACATATTGGCCAAGACAGAACTCGAGAATGTTAAAGAATATCTCCGACAACAAGACATCATCCGACACTATCACGACGGCAAGACGAATCACCGCGGTATAAACGAATGTCACTTATCACTCTCACGAAAATATTATTGGCCAAAGATGAAAGAACAAATCACCAAATTCATCAATGAATGTACCATCTGTGGTCAAGCTAAATACGATAGAAACCCAATACGACCTCAATTCAACATAGTGCCTCCAGCTACTAAACCACTAGAAATTATTCACATGGACCTTTTTACAGTTCAAAACGAAAAGTACGTAACTTTCATCGACGTCTTCACGAAATACGCCCAAGCTTATCATCTGCGAGACGGTACCGCTATTAGTATTATACAAGCACTACTACGGTTCTGTACCCATCATGGACTACCTATGACTATCATCACCGATAACGGCACTGAATTTACGAACCAACTCTTTTCCGAATTTATACGCCTTCATAAGATAAATCACCACAAAATTCTGCCCCATAGCCCAAATGACAACGGGAATATTGAACGTTTCCACTCCACCCTATTGGAGCACATTAGAATTCTAAAACTACAAAATAAAGACGAACCGATAGTCAACCTTATGCCATATGCCATTATAGCATATAACAGCTCCATTCATAGCTTTACGAAATGTAGACCGTTTGACCTAATGACCGGACACTTCGACCCTAGAGACCCAATTGACATAGACCTGACTGAGCACATCTTACAACAATATGCGCAGAATCATAGACAACAGATGAAGCAAGTTTATGAAATCATTAATACCTCATCTCTTTCAAATCGTACAGCCCTAGTTAACAACAGGAATAAAACTCGCGAGCCCGAAGTAGAATATACCCCCCAGCAACAAGTTTTTATTAAAAACCCCTTTGCCAGCCGCCAGAAAGCCGCACCGCGTTATACACAAGATACAGTACTCGCCGACCTGCCTATACACATATATACCTCGAAAAAACGAGGCCCCGTAGCCAAAGCACGGCTGAAACGTGTTCCTAAAACAAGCCAATTGTTACAGAATCCTGCTACTACTGACAATCCAAGCGACTCGTCCTCAAGAGATAAGACTTGAGACTTTAGCTGATGGACCAGGACTGTTACCATACAGACTAGGACCGACCAGACTAACTACACATTACCACTCGTTCATACAGTACATACAATTAACCGACATAGAAGACAAAATAAACTCCGTACAGATACAACTAAAGACCTTCAAAACTAGACTCTCCAATGAGACTTACATGCTTTACGAATATCAGATTGACTATCTTACTAACAGACTTAATAAGGTACTACAGCAAGTAAAATCTTTGGAACCTGTTAGAGTCAAAAGAGGTCTTGTAGATAGCCTTGGGTCAGTAATAAAAAGTGTTACTGGCAACTTAGATTATCTAGATGCCCTAAAATATGACGAGGCCATTAAAACTTTACAAAACAATGAAGATAAAATAGTATCAGAATTTAACAATCATATCAGCCTAAGTAAAGAATGGATGTCCCAACATGGTACCATCCTAGACCAAATCACAAAAAATCAGGAAAGAATTAACAAGACGTTAGAACTACTTCTAGAGAAAAATGCTTACGCCGATTATAGTTTAATAAAATTTGCAAAGTTCGCCCAAATTTTAGGAATCATAACCAATAATGTAGAAGATTTAATGTTAGAGATAATTAGATTAGAAAATATAATGGCTTTTATACGTGCATCCAGCACCCATCATTCTATGATAGATATAGAAGTGTTAAGATCTATGATAGATAGGTTAAAGTCAATATACAATCAAGATCAAATTTTAAATTTAGAATTACGAGAATATTATAATCTTATAAAACCAGGTTCCTACTTCATTGAGAAGAGAATAGTAATAGTATACAGTTTCCCAATAGTCTCTAAAGACCTTTACGAATTATACAGACTATCCATTGTGCCTAATAAGAAACAACTTGCCCTTATTCCTTCCTCTCCCTATATAGCAACAAACGAGAAATCATTCGTGTACATAGAGGCTGAATGCCCGAAGTACAGTAACATCCATCTCTGTGAAAGGAAAACAAGTCATCAGATCCGGACGAAGCCTGATTGCATTCAAGAGCTCATCACCAACCAACACCTTGAAGACACCTGCCAATTCACCAAGATTTCACTCTCCAAGCAAGCAGTAGAAAAACTGGACGATCAACACTACGTTTTGTCACTGCCCCAACCGACCAAAGTACAGTTAGCCTGCGGCAGAAAAGACTTTAATATTCTACAGGGAAGTTATCTCGTCACTATACCCATGGACTGCTACCTGGAAACATCAGAATTTACAATCATCAACGACAACAACGAGATAAAAGGACAGCCACTAAAGTTATCAAAGATCCCTTATAACGACATGAACCAAACCACTGACTCCACTCACATCATTGGTTTCAATTCAGTCAACTTGGAAGAACTTCACAGCATCCAGAACAAAGTACTGATGGAAAGCCCTATCCAGATTGACAAGACTCAACCGATTGTCCTATATCACACCACCATACCATTCTACATCATCGTACTATGCGCAGCCATACTTATCATTTTGGTAATTAGCCGCAGATACAAATGCTGGAAACTTGGAGCAACCGACGAACAGAAGCAACAAACTCTTAAGATACATACGTATGAAGATGTGACCAGGAAACGAGAAGAACTCCCAGCAACATTTTCTCTTAATATGAGCAAATAGTTGCTGTTCTGCGGATGGAGGTGTTAGGTACGGATCCCTAATGGATAACGCCGATCTTGCACATTCCTGGATGTTTACGCCAGCTGCACGAAAACTGCAGCGTCGACGTCCGTCCACGAGCGCCGAGCTACGAGCCGCCGACGCAGCAATTTAGACTAATTAATTTTAAGTAGTTTTTACGGCATTCCATATTCTAGCATCGAATAGGTTTCACCAATTTTAATTGTAATTCTTTTCATTTAAATTAAATTAGTTTTAAAGTAACTTTGGTTTTTTTTCGATCCACCGTCTGCAGTTTACATAATTTGCAAGATACCTTTATAACAATAATTGTTTACGTTATTGTTAAAAAAATGTTATGTCATATCCAACCAACATCAGCATAAGTATTTAGGCAGCCCTTATGATAACTATAGGGCGATAGCGGGGTGTTGCGGGTTGAGAGGGGAAATAGGAGCTTTCGAAATAAAGAGATACACTTATATACGTTATATTTTTTTTATTGTTATGGTATTAAATCATATATTAACCCAATTGAGATTAACAAATATTTATTTACTGATAGAACTGATATTTTAGTTTTGATAATTTCACAAGAGAACCAACATGTTACTCACGTTTGAAACAAACAGAACAACAATTTACATCTCTCGATATTTTTCAAAACTGTTTACAAAAACGATTACTTACATAATTATAAAAAAAAACTTGTGGGGTCAAATCTATACTAATAACGGAGTGGGTAGCCCTCACTTTGTATAACTTCTTCTAATCTAGATCTCATTACATTTACCATATTTACCATATTATAACAAATGTCACTTAATCGCATTAAATCCCAAGTTTTCATAACCGCTTCATCGAATATTTTTCTATTTCTGACTTTACTTCAGTCCCATTTGACCCCACAAATTTTCTATCGGATTTAAGTCAGGGCTTTTAGATGGCCAATCAATCAAAGTTATGGCCGTTTGTGTAGAAAACCATTCTATAACCGGTCTTGACCGATGCACCGAACTATTATCTTGAATAAAATAAATATGTCCGTCAGGGTTATACGTTGCGCACTGTTGGAATTATCACGTCTTTTAAAATCTCCAAGTAACGTTCGCCATTCATTCGAGCGCCGACTTCGACAAGCTCTCCAGGACCCGTCGAAAACATCCATCCCCAATATCCTGAAAACACACAAAAGTTTTATTACTATACCTTATATAAAAAGACAATGTTTTGTCTTGTCCGGAGGTTTACACGATAAAATAATATTTTATTTTAAGTTATATACCTACCTATATATACTTTATATATATATATATATATAATATACTATAAGAATATATATATTTATTTGTATGTAAATAAGGAATTATTATAATTACTAATGTTTGTAAGTAAATCGTGTTTATTTTTATTACGTGGTAAATGTTAATACAGTCATATTTAATTAAATGAGTTATTGCTTACCCAGTGTTAACCTGCCACTAGTCCTTAAAGGTAAAACATTTTGAGAGCTGTAGCGCTCGCCTGGTTTTCTCCATAGTATTTTTCGTCCATCTTTATCGGACTTAAAACGTCTTTTCGTCGGTAAAAACCACAATTTCCTTTTCCCAACCGAAATTCGAATATTGGGCCCTTGGCGGTTACACTTCACTTCACTAGTTTCTTGATACCGTCTCACCCATAAACGAACTGTGTTTCTCTAGAAGGAAGCAAATTAAAAAGTTCGATTTCTAATGGAAAAAACTATTAAAATATAAACGGATTTTATTTTACATTACACTTACGTCGACATTTAATTCTCGAGCTCTCGATACTCTTTATACTTTGATTTCGTTCTCAAAGGACGATTATTTTCACTTTTAGAAAGTTACTCAATCGAGACATGATTTTATCGTAACTATAAGAACTAAAAGTCGTTATTCACAAGCAGGCGAGTAATTATGCTATAATGCGACGGTATGTTTAACTTAATAAAATAATAAGCTTACCTTCAATCTTCTTCATTATTGTAAAGAAACAACACGGCCGATATGAATATTGTGATGGATGATTCATAAACATATCGATAATTTTGAACATTCCGTTAAGTAACCGATTGGCGCAGCGGTATAACAGCTTGACTCGTGAGGTGAAGGTTCCATGCTCGATCCTCACTTCGACCTAAATATTTTATTTCATTTTAAATTCGTTTGTTAGTGAGTTTTAGAAATATGTAAAATTATTATAATGTTTGAAGAACACGTTTGGAGGTTTAAAACTATCTATAGGTAGGATAGGATGGGTTTGATAATAACGGGCTGTCGCTTGAGTGCGCACCGACAGTTTTTTTTTCTAGTTTGAATCTTAGTAGTTACAAGAATTTCTCAGAGATGGCGCTTCTTGGAGGATGAGCTTTCTTTGTCGCTGCATGTACAATTCTGGCGGTATGGGGACGCGCATTATCATGCATTAATATGCCATGGGGGTCCATCCTGGCCATGAAAGGACCTACATGTTCATTGAGGATCTCTTCCACGTACCTATCTGCATTTAGAGTTCCATTTTGAATGAGTACCAGCTCGGTGCGGGCCTCAGCAGAAATCCCAGCCCAAACTTGTACGGAGCCTCCACCGTACGCCACTTTTTCCTCCACACACGCTTGATGGAAGCGCTCCCCTGGTCTTCTGTACACCAACTGCCTACCATCATGCTTGTAAAGCATGACTTTAGACTCGTCCGTGAACATTACCCTAGACCAATCGTCTAGTGTCCAGTTTAGGTGCTCGCGCACGTATCTCTGTCTTGCAATTCGATGTCCCCGTTCTAGTTTGGGGCCATTTGCGGGCCTCAATGGTTTCAAATTTGCTTCAGCAAGACGTCTTACTGTTTGAGCGCTTAAATTGCCACCTCCAAAGCGAATAAAGTGAGTTTTTAGACCAACAGCAGTTTGAAAACGATTTCGGAGCATTGTAGCCACCAGTTGTCTGTCTTCCCTGGCCGCTGTGCATCTTGGTCTGCCATTTCCTGGTCTTCTAAGGTGTGATCCGGTCTCTTGGTACCGCTGGACTACCCGCTGAACAGTCGACAAAGATACACCAATGTTTCTGGCTGTTTCACGCTGGCTCCGCCCAAGTTCCAAAAAAGTTAGGATTCTGGTACATTCCTCTAGCGTGACTGCCATGCTTCACCTCACAGAATAATAACCATGCACGTGGAAGACGTTCACGATATTTTTTTTTGTGACAGAATAGAAATGGAAAGCATCCTTAATGACATGAAACAAAAAATTTGTTTTTAAAAATAGTAATTTTTTTAATTTTTTTTTTCTAATGAAGTTTTTTTCATCAACCAGTTTAAATAATATGCTATTAGAAGCGCAACTAAAAAGTCTTTATTCTGTTTTTTATTTCATTATTATTATTTATTGAATAAAAGGCCAACATGGACCAATACACACATTACAAAATAAATAACACAAAGACAATTAAAATAAATACAAAAATACCATTAAATACAAATAAAATCAATAAAATTAACATTCAAAACAATTAAAACAATATTTCCACATTCACCCGTACATGTACCATGTCACAGACCAGATCAAACGCTTTCGATAAATCAAGAAAACATCCAAAAATGGGCGTATTTTTATCCGTGTAGTACTTGACAGTTTGCTTCAGACACAGTATAGCTGTTTCAGTTGAGAGACCTGACTTGAAACCAAATTGGTTGTCGTGTATCTGTAGATGTTTATCAAGCTGTGTGTTCAGCAAACTGTCAAGCACCTTAGCGACAATAGTTGCCAAAGAAATCGGTCGATAATTACATTTGTCACCAATGTCACCGGTTTTGTTTTTGACAATTGGCACCACCACAGTCCTCATCATCGGCGCAGGTAAGTATGAATGTCCTACACACAGGGAGTAGAACAACGCCAGCACTCTTGGCATATGATATCCCGCGTACCTAAGATGTTCAATGCTCAAGTCGTCATGGCCCGGAGACTTGCCCCATGACATAGATCTAATGGCCTGCCGTACGTCTTTGGCCGTAAACCGGACGCTGACTTCCCGACCACTACAACCATCATCGCTTGTGAACTGTGTCGACGCCAGAGGTGACTTAACGGTAAAATGATCCCTAAATAAGTCTGCTATCCCCGACGGGTTACAGGCACCATTGACACTCACAGGTAGACCTGGTTTACTATTAAGTTTGTTTGTAGACTTCCAGAAACTGCGGAAGTCGCTCCCGGAATGATGCGACGCAAGGATGTCCATTTTTATTTGGTCAGTATGATTCTGACACCAGCGTAAACGTGATTTAAAAATCTTACGAGACGTCTGCATGTCATTCCACACGTGACCTTCCGCCGGCCTGCCATACAACACCCACAACTCAAACTTCTCCCTGGCCGCCCTGTGAGCGTCACTTACGTGCCTGTTCCAGCCGAGGACCGGCTTCCTATGTCTAGGAACACGTCTTGATGAACAACTATCGTGAGCTGCCCGGCTTAATATTTGAATTATGTTATCGTACATGCTGTCAATTACAAGTCTGTGGTCCACATTATTACATACATAATCACAACATTCGGTCATTTCAATGGGAAAGTCAATTAATTTTAAATTATTATTACATAAATTACTATACACGTCACATTGCTCAGAGTTTCTGTCACCCCAGCGCACATCGTTATATTGCGTACAATTTCTATGAAATTTAGGTTTGATGCTATCTAACAAAATTTCAATCTCGAGAGGAAAATGATCGGACCACAGGACGTCTTCTTTAACCTGTACATTTACAATAGTCTCCCGAGCTGATGTAGTGACTATACAATGATCAAGCAAGCGCTTCGATCCGTTTGCCTCGCTTATAAATGTACAAGTTCCAGAATCCGACCCTAATAGCTCGATGTCCGCACATAACTACTACACTAAAACTCTGTAACTCGTCGTAAAATCATTGATCTAACTTTTACAGTTCTGGAGGTATTTCAATTTTTGTGACTGACCCGTAATTTTTGGAACCGAGTGTAGATTCTATCAGTCTTTAATCAGTCATAAAAATTGGACAGAAATAGAAACTAGGTTACTATCTATAAAGTAAAAAAACATTTAAGAAAAATAATCAGTCAGAAGTATTAAGATGCCATTCTTCGAAACATTCTGGGCAAAGTGGTGGTGACCTATGACATCCTTTGCACCTATAGCTAGTCTCACGCCGTTTTTTTTTTTGGTGGCAAACTCTGCAATTTAAAAAGGAATATTTTTTTTTGAATTTGGTTTCGCAGGTATACGCGTTGGCCAATGACTTTGTGGTTGTGAGGAAGCACTTGGTTGTAGCTCAGCTAGATTTTAGCAATAGATTTTTTATCAACTGATCTCTATAACCAACGTATTCGTATTTTGGATCTTTTTTACATACTTTTTGAATGGGTACGTATTTGAATATCGAAGATTAAAATACCTACGCTTAAAATATCGATGTTCAAAACATCGAAAATGGAAATATCGAACGACCATAAAACCGAAACATAAAATATCGAAAGTTTATATTATCGAATGGTTAAATAACCTACGTCCAATACATCTAAAATCTAAATGTCTACAAAAGTTACATCGAAATACAGATTATCGAATGTCCTAAATATCGAAGTACAAACTATCGAACGTCCTAAATATAGATGGGTACATATATTATTTGAACAACGAAAATTAATTTTTGGTGTAAGTAGTATGAGTGGAAAAAGGTTGCTTCTGCAACGTCTCCGGCGCTACGGGAAGTGCAACCCCTTCGCCCTTGCGTAACAAAGGATAGGCACCCATGTTCACCTCCGCAGCTTCGGCTTGCTGGTCGCCTCCGGCGACCAGCCTCAGCCGCTACGGCTCCCACGGGTGCCTATGCTATGCTTTGTTACAGCGAGCGGGGGTTGCCCTCCCTTCGCGCCTCCGGATTTTTATATACACTCTAGGGGTAACAGCCAAAAGACTACGTAAATTCGGGGTACCCTAATTCGGTTTTGGAACAATTTCGACCTATTTTATCCATGAAAGTCAGTGTCCAGTGTACAAGCATAGGTCAATCGTGAAGGTATTATTTAGGTCTTTAAATTAAAATATATTTTTGAAAGTCAATATGTTATGCTACTAAAGTTAGTGACAGAAACGTATCGCTGCAAAATCGACTCCACGTAGTCTTGTATGCCCTACCCCTAGAGTGTAATTTAGAATCGCGTAGGCGCAGAGGGGCGCGGCAGCCCGCAAGCTGAGGAGCAGGTGGTTTTAACACCCGCCGCCGCAGCTGAGGCTGGCCGGCGAAGCCGGCCAACAAGCCGAAGCTGCGGTGGTGAGCGTTTAGATCATCTGCGACGTTAAGCTCGCGTGGGACTGCCGGAGCCCTGCAGCGCCGGAGCCGTGACAGAAACCATGCTTGCTTGCATGTTGCATGATTGCTGCAAGCTTGTTTGCTAGATGGTAAACAGTTACTAGGTGGGTTACAAAAAAAAAAAACAAGGAAAACCTCATGTAATGTAGGTACTTTAATTATTTTTACATAATAAAAACCCAAAATAAAACACATTTGTACGCAAATGTACAATATAACCACTGCGATATTTTTTTTGTTCTAGACCATACCTGGGAACCCCCTAGTTACGGAGATATTGGGGGCAATTTTTTTTTTACAAATGTTACAAATTTTTCCCCAACAAAACTTTACTTTACTTAATTTGATGTACAGAATGCTTGGTTAACGCCTGTGTGATGGGTTGATTTACACCCTGTATAATTTTTTTTCGGTATTTTAACTAGTAGGTATTTTGAACGTAGATATTATGAACTTAGGCATAATGTCATTCGATATTTTGAATCATTCGAAATTTTAATCATTCGGAATTTTAATTTTCGATGTTCTAAGCGTAGGTATAACAATTTTCGACATTTTGATACAATCGATATTTAAATTTTCGATGTTTTGAACATCGATATTTTAAGCGTAGGTATTTTAATCTTCGATATTCAAATACGTACCCTTTTGAATAAATAATAAGCATTCCAAACACCGATGTCTAGCATGTGGAAAAAACCTTATACCATCGTATTGATTTGCGTGGTGACGAATAATAGCTTATCATTTGATCAGCGCAAACAATACCTGCCATGTGGTTATTATAATGCAGAACTTCTACAGGCTTTAGATGCTTTTGCCGTCGCGTGTTAGTTATTTCAGCCATACCTGGTTGTTTTAGCGTATTTATCATTAAAACTTGCCGTTTATCCCTCCAGTTGCTCACATATACCTTATTTTTCCTAAGCCAACAGTATTCCCCCCCTTTTCATTTTTTTTTTTAGCTTCAGGTTTTCCCTTTCTGTTGGAACGAAGCGTCCCAATTGTGTGGGTTTTAAGGTCTAAAAGTTTTTCTGTGAGAGGCATAGAATTATAAAAGTTGTCCATGTTTAATTAGTGTGTTTGTAGTAGGTAAGGCCTCATTAATCTCAATACCAACTACTGTTACTTTGATCCAGTTTCACCAGAATCATCCTCAAGATCCCCTGTTCCAGTGTACATCTTAATATTCAATGCGTATCCGTCAGAGGTGGCAAGAACATAAAACTTTATTCCATATTTAGTTTTTTGTTTTTCATATACGTACGGAATATCAATCGCCCTCTAAAAAGCATTAAAGACTCATCAGGTGATAGCTCTTTTGTTGATTAAAAAACAGTTCTAAAATTTTCTGTAAGCATATGTAATATGTTGGTTAATGAAACAACTGCATTATGCTATTGCTCTGTAAGGAGAAATTTATTTTAATTTTACAAATTGTACATAGGTACTTTTATAAACACAACTTATTTCTAGGTACATTAAAGTAAATCATTATTACTAACCTGTAAGGAGAAACAACATTAAAAGCTATTGCTTCAATAGTTTTTCTATATTTTGTAAAATATGTCCTTAAAAACGTGTTCACATATTTTTCTATCAATCCAAAGAGATTTTTTCCAATCATAGATTGACCATAGTGCAGGGCTGTCGTCAACACAGATAACGTATGCAGTCCAAGTGAATGCGCGGGAAATTCAAATTAAATGAAGAATAAGAGAGCTTCATTTACACATATTTATAAAGGCACTTATCTTGGCAGATCCAACAAGTTCAATTGGGAAGCATATACTCGTATAAACACCGTATAATTTGCTCGTAACGTCGACCTGACATTTTATAGCTAAAAATTGAGTGATAATATAATGGATCACTGTGCGTAAAAAGCTTTTTGCACTTGAAGCAATGAAAGTCCAAAAAACTTCTTCATTTAATCTGCATTTGTTTCACGAAAAGCCTTCATTCTGCAGTTTCTAGTATGTGGGCGAGATTGGTTCACTAACGCGTTGCCGTAAGCGTTAGTGGGTGAATATTTGATGATAGGCATATTCAGGATTCGTAAATTAAGGTCAAATAATGCTTCCAATTAGAACTTTTATGGATTCAACCTAAAGTTTATAGTGTAGCTTAACCAAATAAATCAAACGCACAGTATTTGAACTGCTCTATAGGTCTGAATTTAAAGCTGAAAATTTTCGTCGAACGGTGATGAGATATAAAACGCAATGCAAGAAGACGCTTACTGAATATCTTAAAAGTCTAACCTATGAACAGACTGAACTTCTTTTGTACATCGCGTCCTGATAAACCGTCGTAATACCATACGTATTATTATGAATTATATCTTTTATAGTTATAACATACACACAAACGTGCGCACACTCACTCACACCACAACACTCCACAACACACAACACGCACCTCACACACATCCTCTTACACATCAGTCACGTACATTCCCATCTCACACAGATAAGAGGTCACTCAATGCAAACTCTACACAAAATGTTTTTCTTGTACAATTAAAAGTAAGTAAATATAGGTATTATAAATTTGTTTAAAATTATTTTAATCAAAATATTTATATCTTTCATTTATAAATGAAATGTTAATGGCGCTTTTATCTTGTCTAATTCTCGAGGGGTTTGGCGCTGATAGCCGAAATACAGGCTCTGCCTAGTTCGGCTACAGATGACTGCACCACTTATTCTGTTTTAAACTAGCCTGTTGAAATATTTTGTAAGTTATGTCTAAGTTTCTTTAAATAAAACATTATTATTATTATTATTATTATTATTATTATATGAAACGTACGGTAATTAGCATTTAAAAAATGGTAATTATGCTTCGTGATTGGTAATTAGAAATAAAATGAACAATATACTTGAATCACATATTTATAAATGATTTAGGTGACATTATATGACATCAAACTTAGCTATTTAGCGACGTGATTGAATAAAAAAAAATAACTCAAAAATCAACCGGTTTTCCAAAAAATCAATAACATTACGTCGGCCTAATTCGTTAACCTCCTAAGTCCATTTTTTCATAGTTTACAGAACGAAGAAAAAACTGAATAATATCTATATTAATTTAGCAATCAAAATTCTGAAAATCCCGTTGGTTTCTATAATTTTTCTTGATATTTTAGCAATATAATTAGTAGCATAACTTTAACACATTTTATAAAATTCGATAAAACAATTATTTAGCAGTTTTTCAAGGTGAAGATTCAATTTGCTTGAGGACATAGCAGTTTTTGACTTAAATTTAGTATGGTATATAGATTAATTAATTGTGCAGTGAAACGAATTGAATCGGTAATCAAAATATTTATTATTAAAAATTAAACAATCAGTCTTCTTCAATAGGAAACAGGGTTAAAATATCTAAGATAGACTTTTTATGTAATCAGTCTGTAATATTTTTAATATACGTTATTATATGTTGGTTTATTACGTTATTACGTGTTGTACTCTTAAGTATTATATTATAACTAATGACAGCCATTTAATATTGTTTTACTACAGACTATAGGTATCACAATCAATTAATATTAATAATACTATGAAACAGAAACAATATTCAAAAAATCTTAACAATATTTAGAAATCAATCTGAAACTTTGGTAAAATGTAAAGTTGTAATTAGACTTAAATACTACTTATTGGCTCTTCTTATTCTACTCATGAGGTAAATCGTCATCCTGTCGAGGCTGCGGGTTGTCCGCAAGGGATACCGCGGCCTCGACATGAAGGGCGAAGAAGGAACATGGGTGGTTTTTAGTCAGTAGAAGTCTGACACTCCCTTTCGCTCTGCCCAAGAGCGGGAGGGTTTCCCACCCCCCCAAAAAAAAAAAAAAAAAAAAAAAAAAAAACCTTCATAATATTTATGATAATCAGAAGGAAGGGTCTTTTTTATTTGCTGCAAATCTTCAAATTTTCGTGCAGTAATTTTACGTCGGTTCTGATGCAATTGGGATAGTTCACTAATCTCGCAAGGATTACATTGCAGATACCGCCTTTGTGGTAAACTTTGCCATTCATCCTTATGGCAAGTTTTATAAAGAATTGGTCCATTGCTTTCGTAACGTAGTGCACGGATGTCAGTTACCTTAAGATCCCCTTTGGATCTTCCTGGACGAATACTTTTATAAAACTGAATTTTGTCGAATTTATTGAAGTAAGTGTGGTCCAAATAAGTTACAGAGTAGGGTACTGGGCATTTACGAGCATGCTTAGCAATAGATAGAGTCTGGCCAACGAAAGCTGTCCAAGAAAAAAGGCGGGAATTTTAAAAAATCAAGAGCTGTTAACCCTGGCTATACACTGCTTAAACGGAGTTGATACTATTTATTATTCAGCAAGTAAATTTTTCTTTAAATGTTTTATGAGCTGTAATTTTCGAGTGTATTATGAAGAATATTAAATAAAAGAGTACTTTTAATTCTGCCTTTTTATTATTTTCAAATAATCCATAATTTTGGCTATGAGTCATAGTTGAAATCGGATTCCAAAAACTCTACACCTGATAATATTGAATCAGCTTCATTGCTTTCTTCGCTGCTACTGCTACTGTCCCCAAGATGTATTATGAATGGTTCAAGTTCGTTTTCAGTAATACGGTCCCTTAATTTGTACTGATTTTCCACATTTAGTACATGATCAGTGTACTTCTTCCAGTCATCAGCAGTTATGGATAGAAAACATTCTTTTATTAAATTTTGCATTTCAGACCCGGGTATTCCTATATTTTTGCTTGCTACTTTTCTCTTCGCTTGACTCCATACAAGCTCAATAGCATTGAGGTCGCAATGATACGGTGGCAGCAACAAAATTTCGTGATTGTGGATATGACTGTGTTTTTTTAGAAGTACTTCTGCTTCGTAAACAACTGCAGGTTTATTATCTTTCACCAAACACATTAATTCAGCTTTGGTGTGATATTCTTCAAAATGAATATTATTCTCTTGAAGCCATTTTCGGAGATTAGCTTTACAATCAGACATAGTAGGGGGTTTGTTTACTTGTTTCACATGGTAACTTGCATTGTCCATCACAATTACACTAGGTTTAGTGAGATTAGGTATCAACATTTCCTCAAACCATTTCATAAAGTTGGTAGCATTCATATCATCATGGTAGTCAGCTGATTTGGATTTTGTGCTGAATACCAATAATGCACCTGGCACAAACCCTTCCTCCGATCCTGCATGCACAATAATATGTCTTTTTCCTGACGATATATTAGTAGTGACACCACTTGTTGAAGGTCCTTGCCACGATTTTTTTACTTTATAGTTCTGATGTACATATGTCTCATCAAGGTAAATAATCTGTTTACATTCTAGCCTCTTTTTATGTATTGTCCTCAAGAATCTATGTCTCCATGCCGCAATTTCATATTTTTCTGTAAGTAAAGCCCGTTCATTTTTGTTGTTTTGAAACTCAAACCCATTCCTGTGTAAAATTTTTCTAAGGGTTTCACGGCATCCCCTAAAATCAATTGCTTCCCTCAGCTCATTGTGCAGGCTTCTCAGTGTTGGGACTTGTTTTCTAACTCCATAAAATTCATTTATTTTGTTTCTTATAGCTGAAATATCAAAATTATCCAATTTGGAAACTGTTGCTGAATGTGGACGATTTTTCCCCGGAGTATTCCACTGTCCTTGATTTTTAACCCCTTCAATTTTAATTCTTCTTAGGGTCTTCACACTTACATCTGAAGAGAACAAATACAATAAATTATGTTACAGTATATTATTACTAATCAGTCATTAAAGTCAAAAACCGTAATAAAATACAAAGATAGTATATTATTTAATTTAGGTATCCATACATTATCATAAATGTATATAAACCCTTCGAAGTAACTGTTAAAAATCTATAATTTCTAAAGTAATACCTGTCATTGAAGATATCTTTTCTAAATAATATGATTCAGAAGTCGCCATTTCATTTTCTTCGAGAGTTTTCAATTTCTCTACTGCTTCCACAATTATTTTAAGTGTTGTCTCATCGTTGTCAATACTTTCTGAAAAGTAGATACACCGGGAAAGATATTGCGATTTGTTATAAATAGTCGAAAAGCATCAAGTTGTTTCATTAGAAATTCAATAAACTAACCTAAAAGTGAAAGGATTGAATCCAGTCGTAGTATTTTCTCTGCAGATTTCTGATTCAAATCACTTTTTATGTCTTTATATTTGTCAATCATAGTAAATAGAAGCTTCCTCGTCGAACTTTTGATTGTTTTTGGCATTATTTTAAACAAAATCAATGAAAATAAGATGCACGTAAACACAAGATGAGTCAAATACGAAACGTCAATGTGTCAATTTTGACAGTCTTAAATTATTGCCATATCAAAACTTCTGAAAATAATGCGTGGACAGCTTTCGTTGGCCAAACTCTATGTATTCAGCGGGCACATTTATGACTTTGTTCTTTAGGTGACGTTCTATAGTGGAATGCATTGAATCGGCCTCCATTTGGGTGTGACCGACCTCTAAAAATTTTTGTTCGATAGCTATATTCTTGTGCCTCATGACAATATTCAAAAGAGCGTTAGATAAAATACAATTTCTATTTTGGTAAGTGCAACCGTCACTGTAAATTATAATTGTTTTTTTCCCCTCTTCAGTATTAACTTCTGGACGTATTATTTTGTTTTCTAAAAAGTCAACCCAAATGGAGGCAAATTCTTCAGCATTAAGTCCACCTTCTGCTTCATTCCATATAAAACAGAAGCCATCTTTATTTTTTATATTAAAAAAGCAAAGGTTGTGAACTTGTAGCTTCGTTTTATAGTATAGCGTACTAACATTCGATTTTGGTGCCATTAGTACATCCTGTAAGTCCACTGTGAAAACGTAATTTTCTCCCTTCTTATCCGCATCTTTTTCTTCTCTTGCTTGTTTACTTCTCTCAATATGTTCTTTGTATTCTTCTTCTGTAACTGTTCCAACTTTATAACAGGCGCATTTTTCGCATTGATCTTTTTTCGGCTTAAAGAGGGCCAAATTTTTGTCTTCAAATAAATTCGAAAACAAACTTATGGATAGAGCTTTTATATTTCGCTCTTTGCACCAATCGTTGACGTAAAATTGGTAGAGGCTTTCTTTAGAATTCCATTCTGGCAATAAATATAACTTCTGTGACGTTGCTCGACAATAATGAGATTCCATTACGGGAAGAGACACCAAAAACTGAATAAGTGATTGTTTCGGCTTCGAAGCAGATTCAGATAATTGTGTTGGACGTCTCAGTGTACTAGGAGGCCGCATTGAAAACTCTTGCTTCCAATTTTGAACCGTCCATCTTCCTAAATCCAAAGTGTTCAAAAACATCTTTCGACATACTTTGACACTTTGATAATTTACTTTTAAATGATAAACAAAGGTGTTAGCCCTCTTGGTTGTCCCTTCGGTGTTTCGATTTCGTGGCCGGACAATCGGAATAGTTGTTACCCATTCGTTACCAAGGGTCTTTTTTTCGCCCCAAGTAAGACTCCAAAATCGATTAAAAATGCTTCTTCTTACACCTTCATCTACTGTTTCACATTTTAAAGTACTGTACTTCCCAATTTTACAGGAGCACCTTGATTTAATGGAACGTGCTTCTTTAGTTTTATTATAATTCCAACAGTCTTGTTTTTTCTCTCTCCCAAAATATGTTTTACCTTCTTGTCTTCTTTGTTTATTCTTTTCACTAATCCATTCTTTTTTATCAACTTGAAAACGTTTCTTTCGTTTCTTGCTCTTTTTAATTTTAGCAAGCGAATCTGAGTCAGAATCAGAATAAGGCACAAGCTTTTTCTCTGTATCACTATCATCCGATATCGGCGGATTAGGTACAACATGATGTGTGTTTCCAACATGAGGTATAATTTTTATAGGACTGGTACTTGATTCATGAGATATTATGGTATGCGTATTGGAACTGTTTATGTTATCCGAGATCAAAATATTTGTTGCTTGTGATTCTATTTCAATTTGTGATGGTACTACACTCGCGAGCAACCAAATCGACTCAAGCCTAGACGGCGCACATATACATTGATTTTCCTAAAACGATAAATGGTAATTACAAAAGTGATATGTCATTCGAAAGCTGAAGAATTAGGCTTTCAATTAACATCAATACCTTAAAAAAAACTAAGCGCTGATTTATTGACACATTTTAATTGGCCGTCAGCGTAAATTACCTCTTTAGGAATCCACGACTTGCGCTACCTGCTCCCGCTATAAAACTCCCCCACTTTCGGTTTATCTTATCAGTTGCTTGTTACAAGTTGACCGGTACACATCTCCGTAAATTGCATTCCTTGTTTTCGCTAACCCATGGATACCACACCAGAAGAAGCCGCTCAAGTTGTTGCCTTGTTGCAACAAGGGTTAAGTCAGCGAGCAATCGCTGCCCAGCTCCACTTGAGCCAGTCTTCTGTATCCCGAGTATACAGACGGTTCCAAGAGACTGGTGCCTTCAATCGGAGACCAAGAACGAGCCGCCACCGGTGCACTTCAGAGAGAGACGACCGCTTCATTGTCTCAACCTCGCTGCGCAATCGACACCTTACGGGCGTTGATGTGCAGCAAGAACTGAGACGTGTACGACAAGTGGCTGTCAGCGAGTGGACAGTGAAAAGACGCTTGAAGGAAGCCAACTTGACGCCAAAAAGACCTGCGACGGGCCTTAAGTTGACTGCAGGCCACCGACAAGCGCGCCTTCAATTTGCTCGAGAGCATCTCAATTGGAGCGTTGCGCAATGGCGATCGGTCCTGTTTACTGATGAGTGCAGAATGTGTCTGCATGGCAGTGACAGGAGAGGCCGAGTCTACAGGCGTCCGGGAGAACGATTTGCCCAATGTTGTTTCGCTGAAACAGTGGCATATGGCGGCGGTTCCTGCATGATGTGGGCTGGTATCTCTTTAGAGGGAAAAACCGAACTTGTTTTCGTGCCTGGGGGCGGCCGAGGAGGCGGGCGAACAGCTGATCGGTACATCACCGACATTCTACTGGATCATGTTGTGCCCTACGCAGGGTTTGTCGGTGAAGACTTCGTGTTAATGCACGACAATGCCCGCTGCCACACGGCACGAGTCACTCGACAGTTTCTGCAAGAGGTCGAATTACGCACGATGGACTGGCCTGCGCTCAGTCCTGACATGAATCCCATCGAGCACTTATGGGACGAGCTTAAAATAAGAGTTCGGGCCAGAAATCCAGTCCCTTCAAGCGTAGACGAGCTAAAGACAGCATTATTAGAGGAGTGGGACGGCATTCCTCAAGAAAATGTCAAAAAATTGATAAGGTCCATGAAAAACAGACTGCGGGATGTAATTAGGGCTAGAGGGGGCAATACGAAATACTGATTTGAATAAAATAATTTTATTTTTAATTTTTTTTGTTTCAATTTGTCAAATACGAGACACATACCCTTTTTCCTAAATTCCCGTTTTTCCTACTCTTGCATTCAGACATCATTTATTTCAAAAATGATGGATGGATTTCAATGATAATGATATCAAATTAAAGCTGACATCTTAAGCTTTCGAATGACATATCATTTTAATAATTTCCATTCATGATTTTAGTTGTATCAATGTATGTGTGCGCCGACAAGGCTTGAGTCGATTTGGTTGCTCGCGAGTGTATAATCAAATTCTCGTCTGTGATGAAAGTATTGTAAACTTCATAAACTGTTGACAAAATTTTATCGTCTGAAGGCACGTCACTGAATGTAGTATTGGGAAATGTAATGTCAGAACAAGTTGTATGATCTTTATTTTCTGTGATAAAAGTACTTGGTAGATCTAGATCAGTCAGCGATGTTATATTGACATCGTCATTTATCTCATAATAAGTTTTGTTAGCAACTAAATCTGAATGTCCTGGTAAAAACGTGTATTGCTTTATTTGGATCATAATCTGACTTCGGAGCTACATTTTCAGGTCTATCTTGTAAGTCACAAGTCTCAGAAACCAAAGCCACAATTTTTTTTCCCCGATGCATTCTGAAAATATAAAAAAGTAAAGATTTAATTTAATAAAATTTAAGAAGAAGAAGAATAAAATTATGACAAAATGAATGGAATTTAACATTTATACAGACCTAAAAACAGCTTTTAACTTAACTGTTTATTTGTACATACATACATACTTTGTTTTATAATTTATTTAATAAGTAACATCTTCGAAATTATCTTTTTAAGCAATAAATTAATAAAAAAATATTAAATTTATAAACTGCTAAATCCGTGTCCAAATAAGACAATATAATGCGTAAACCTGTTAAGTCCCTAAAGTTTAGGTTAGGAGTTGAATGTGATTAAAAACATTTGATTTACGCACTAAACGAAAAAAAACTTATAGATAAAACAATATAAACTTACCTTGTTTATAATTAGTTGTTTACATCCTCAAATATTTGACGAAAACACGACAAATCTTGGGGCGTCGCAAACGGCACGTGGGTCTGGGAACGTTGTCAGTACAAAACTGAGGCCCCAATAGGATTTAGCAGGTTTGCATTGTGGAGATTGGCTGGTGGTCAGAAAGCAGTTTTTCGGGCATAGCATTTGTCACCTTTTTAGGCTAATATCGCTGTTATTACTTAAACGTTACGGTAGATATTAGACTGAACTTTTTGACTAGCATAAAAAGTAAATTTTGCCAAAAATGGATTTAGCAGGTTAACGAATTAGGCCGACGATCTGTCTAGTAATTCAAATAAAATCAAACTCAGTGTAAATAGAGCTTAAACCTTATAAGTTCCATCTAAGATATTTCTTCAACTCGATGAGATCTTATATAAAAACTTAAAAAATATTTATAAGTCTCACTTTCATGACCAGAAACTGCTCATGTACAGACGCCAGCACATCAAGCTACAGCAATCTGTCAAATTTCTTTAATAGATTTTCAACTTTATCGCTAAAGCATTCGGTTCAAAGTTGATTGAGAAAATTTGTCAGTTTCGGGTAGCTCGATGTGCTGGCGTCTGTACTAAATCATAAAATAATTTGGTCTTAAGAAGATCTGCAAAATCATCAATCGGCAAATGATAAACAGAAAAATACAAAAGATTTGCTGTTTCTATAAAACTTTGGAAAATATGGACCTTGACATTAATATAAAAATAAGGAAAATAACATCAAAATAAACACGAATTCAAAACAAAAAAATAATTATTTTTCTAGTAATCTAAATAAAATCAACTAAAAGTCCAAAATTCGGTGTAAATAAACAAGTTTCATCTAAAATATTTCTTAAATGTAATGAGATCAGTTAAAAAAACTAAAAAAAATTATAAATAATAATAAAGTTAAAATACGGTTGATTCTAAATCCATTTGAGCCCAAAGCGGGTCTCGAATGTGTATCTATCGTAAATGCCGTTTTTAACCGACTTCAAAAAAGGAGGAGGTTATATGTTCGTGTGTATGTATTTTTTTTTTTTTATTTATGTTACCTGATTTCTCCTCCATTTGTGAACCGATTCTCAAAATTCTTTTTTTATTTGAAAGAGTATACTCCTGAGGTGGTCCCATTAAAATTTGGTGAAGATCTGATCCTGATCTTCGGAGATATACAATAGAACTCTTCAAAAATAGACGGCAAATCTGTCGTGATTGCTGCAATCGCTTGGATGTTTATTGTTTACGCAACATCTTAACTTACCATCACGCCTGTATGCTCTGACGGGGTACGCAGATGTGTACAGGACGCCCAGATTTCGAGAGTTAAGTATGTTAAGTTCCATTTTATTGCGGATAAGCCTAATACCGTGACATGTATTGTTAACAATGTAAAATTAATGAATATGAAATATTTGTAAAGGATATTACAACTAAAAATGGAAAAATAAAAAAACTTTTTTGCAAAAAATAAAACCGACTTCAAAAACACAAAAAAGTGAAAAATAACTTTTGCTTCTGAAGTCGGTGACAAAAAACTGAATAAAACAAACAAAAGTCACCGACTTCAGAAGCAAAAGTTATTTTTCACTTTTTTGTGTTTTTGAAGTCGGTTTTTTGTCTAAAGACTCGACATTGACTAAAATTTTATGCAGTTCGTTGAACGCCACGTTGGCTGATCTTTTGGCATCATTCACATCAGAACCAGAGGTTGATCCCTTCTCGATTGCTCGATCGGGAAGATCCAAGGCCTGCAGTAATTGAGCCATCCAACTGTCCACTGCGCCGTCATCGAGGTGCACGTAGATGTCGTCCTCCGGGAAGCGAAGGTTACGACCAAAAGGTGCTTTAGTAGGTAAGGCGGAATAAGTGCCACGAATGCGGTCCCTATTTGCCTTCACATTAAACTGTATAAATCTGTGATGATCGATGAAATCGAGAAGCGTTTCGTATTTCACGAAGCGTTGATTTGTCAAAATCTTCCTCTGAATGTTCCAGGGCTCGTATTGATCAGTCGGAGCCATCTCGATGTCCTCTATTTCTGGTGTTAATAAGAGCCTGTCTTCGGCGGTGGACTTCGGATGGTCGTGAGTCAAGTGCACGATTTTTGTGTTTTTATTTATTTATTTAAACTTCATGCACAAACGTGGTACATAGGCGGACTTAATGCCACAAGGCATTCTCTACCAGTCAACCTTAGCGTCAAATAGGACAGCACTGTGGTAGAATACAAATATAAATAAATTAGGAGAATACTATTTTGTTAACATAAATCAATATACCTACATAAATGGTACATACTAATACTACTACTACTTTTTCTTAACCTGTGTCGTCTGAGGCTTCTTTCGGCTTTTATCCGTCAGAGACAACTCAGCAATATCGACTGCCGAAGACGATCTCGTACTCCTAGTAACCCTCTCGTCTCGCCGCGCGACCGTACTTAAGTCGGGCGGTACAGAACTTGCACTCTCCAGTTTTGTTTCGGCAGCGAAAGATCCGAGTCGGAAACCTACTACATTTTCCGATTAGAAACGAGCAGTATAAGTTTTGGCCGGTAGTGGATCTGGTACTGACGGAACCAAACTAGCACTAAAGAACACGTTGCCGTTTTCTTCAGTAACTCTAGCTACTCCTGAGAGTTTAAAGTTCTAGCCCGGTGCGCCAGTAACAGACTAGTGATGATCGATTTGAAAGCAGAGGTTGTCATTATTTCAATTTTAATTGACTTGTTTTAATTATAACTTGAATCCGAATCTGTATCACTTTCATGACCAGGAACTTTGCAGGTACTCTCAGATGCAGTCTCATGTGGATCTGCAAGATTATCACACACCAATGATGATCCAAGAACATTAGGCTGGCCTTCAATTATCTCATTTGCGCTTAGTTGCGAAGTAGATTGAACGTAGTCTTGAAATACACCCGAAAAATTCATATCACTGCCACTGCCAGAAATATTATACTGATTTACCATATTCTCAATGTGTATATTAGGGTCTAAGTGTAATTTATTATCAGGTTTTAAATCAGACAGCATTTTAACGGTGGTTTCATCTCTTTTGCGTTTTGGCTTTATTAAAACATTACTTAAGATTTTAATAGTCCTGTTATTCGGTGTAGTTTTGGGTATTACGGTTGTGGGCGCATCAATAATATTATTATTTACATTCTCTTTATTTGTAATATGTGTGGATTCATTTTTGTCTTTACAGCATAATTTTCCGACAAATTTAGTATGTTTACAGTCCATGTCCAAGCATATAAAGCAACTAGTTTCTCTGAATATCAGATGGTCCTTTTCTTTCTGCCACAGTATTTGATGGACTTTCATTGTACCTTTTAATGGTTTCAGCTGTTCTGAAGGTATCAACATATCTTTTTCTATTATTTGGTATTCTTCAACAGTTGCCAGGTTAATTTTTTGTGGGTTTTGTCTTACTATTTTCAAAAATCCATCTAATGTTACAACATCTCTACCTTGCGCTACAGCAGCGTCAGCAGTGCGTTTAACAACTGCTCCTACTCCATCTGCAGCACTTTTGCCGTGAGCTGATTCGAAGTAATTCCAGGTGACCATCTTTAGCCCATGAAAATACCAACACAGTTTAGAAATAATATAAAACATTGTTTTATTTCTGTACTGGCTACTTGGCGAATCTGATATGCGCCCATACAGCAGCAGAATCATGTCGCAAGTTTTCGCTTACTGTACAAAATGATGTGTTTGTCAAATTGCTTGTATCATCTGTCGTATATATAACTGCAGTATGAAGTGTTAACTCTTGCCTACTTCCTCCAAAGTGTAGTTCAAAGCATAGTTCTCACTAAAATCTATGTAAATGATAGCTTCATTGTCCTTAAGATGTTCCTTCAGATCTTTTATTGCACTAAATTGCCACCTACGTGTTCCTTCATGTTTCAGGAATATAGGAATAATATTTTCTAATTCTTCAATAGCTTGTTTCGGTGACGTGGTCACTTTGGTCTTTGCTGTAATTTTTTTATTCTTCTCTACGCCTTTAACTACGTAAGTGCTTATCGAGTTTTCCCATTTTTTTAAATGATAATGGATCATCGTTATCGAATTCTTGATAATCAACTACTTTATTTTTGCTTATCTTGTTTATGACTTTTGAGCTGTTCTTCGGCGGGGGCGTCTTTAGGGTGTTTCCCCTCTGGAACCTCTCTAGGCTGTCCAAAAGGCACTTCCACTTCATCTCGAGTCCCTTCAATAACCGGCATGTCATGCGCAGGGGGCGCCTTTACAGGGCCCATTTCAACTGGGTCAGCGTCGGGAAGTTCTCGTTCAAGTTCATCTCCAGGGATGTTATGTGGGATCGGTTTAGTTTCCTGGTCGATATCTTTTAATTCAGGTAGCGGTACTTGCGCTTGTCCCCCATCAACATTAACCTGCAATTTATCTATTTCCTTACCTGTGAAGGGTGGTATATTCTCAGGCTCTATGGGTAGAGCGGGTGGCAATTCAATGTTTGGCTCGGGTTCACCACGACCGTCACTTACCTCTGGACATTTATCTGGCTGCGGATCCATGCTGGTTTTTATTCGTTTACTAAAATCTCGCTCTATTTTAGGGTGTAATTAATTTTTATTTTACAAATGTTGCTTAGTTTCGCCATGTTCGTCAGACCTCAACTGTTTGGTACTTGTATTTACACGTAATTTAACAGAGAAACCGTGGCTGGCGAACAGGTCCAATTCCTTCCAGGTATCCGCTAGGCACATATATTACCCGCGCCCCCCTGGGGCCGTTTATACTAACACCCGGACTATAAAAATGTATTAAAGGCATGTCATCTTCGTCATTTGACTGAATCGAGCTGGTTGGACTACTCATGCTGCTTATCTCTTCATCGATTGAGTCAGGCTGATCCTCAAAAGGAATTTCTTCTTCGGACTGCTCCGCCTCCGGAACAGCCTGCTGCTGTTCCTCGACGTGAACAGCTGGAACGGCTTCTATAGGCTGTTCTTCCAATCGTACGGTGTCGTTAGGTTGTTCCTCCTTGGGAACAGCATCAGTACTTTGTTTTTTTGGCAGCTTCGCTAGACTGTTGCTCATCTTGTTTATGACTTTTAAGCTGTTCTTCGGCGGGGGCGTCTTTAGGGTGTTCCCCCTCTGGAACCTCTCTAGGCTGTCCAAAAGGCACTTCCACTTCATCTCGAGTCCCTTCAATAACCGGCATGTCATGCGCAGGGGGCGCCTTTACAGGGCCCATTTCAACTGGGTCAGCGTCGGGAAGTTCTCGTTCAAGTTCATCTCCAGGGATGTTATGTGGGATCGGTTTAGTTTCCTGGTCGATATCTTTTAATTCAGGTAGCGGTACTTGCGCTTGTCCCCCATCAACATTAACCTGCAATTTATCTATTTCCTTACCTGTGAAGGGTGGTATATTCTCAGGCTCTATGGGTAGAGCGGGTGGCAATTCAATGTTTGGCTCGGGTTCACCACGACCGTCACTTACCTCTGGACATTTATCTGGCTGCGGATCCATGTTGGTTTTTATTCGTTTACTAAAATCTCGCTCTATTTCAGGGTGTAATTAATTTTTATTTTACAAATGTTGCTTAGTTTCGCCATGTTCGTCAGACCTCAACTGTTTGGTACTTGTATTTACACGTAATTTAACAGAGAAACCGTGGCTGGCGAACAGGTCCAATTCCTTCCAGGTAATGTTGCCCAAATGCAAGACTAAGACGAGACCTTAGCCAGTCTTGGTCTTGGTCTTGCGTCAATACACCTGGTCTTGGTATTGCGCTCTCAGTCTTGGTCTTGGTCTTGCAGCAAGAGTCTCGCAAGTCTTGCGAGACTCTACTACTTAGACTAGGCTAAACGGAAAACGGACGAAACGTCGGGTTTATATTAATAATAATAATGATTTATTTCTCACCACAATATAGGTACATTAGTCAGGTATCAATACAGAGTACGTAACAGAAATAATTATACTGTGGGAGACTGGTGCCTAAGCTAGACCGTGAGGTCTGTATTTCAGGACACCAGGTCTCCTGGACCCCTTGGATAATGCTTACATTCCAATAGTATGCACAAAGAGATCATTAATGCGATAAGAATTTACAACAAAACATATTAAAAAAAAGCATAAGTTTTTAAAATTAAAGATAAAAACGGAAGAAAAATAAATGAGAAATAGTTACAGTTATTGGTGCTTGGCGTTAGTATGTTTAGTAGGTATTTGTATGATTGTGTGTCTGTAAGTGAGTAGGGTGTATGTGTGGGTGTATTTGCGGATGTATGTCTGGGTGTATGTGTGGATGTATGTCTGGGTGTGTGTGATGGGGGGGGGGGGAATGAGTTAAATTGACTATTTTGAGACAGCAAGTAGTTTTTCGGTTTCTTCATAATTTAACTCCTGGAGCCAATTTCTTAATTTAACTTTACAGTTGGTTTTGGAAAGGTTATAAATTGGTATTTTATTTATTTTATTATAAAGAAAGCAGCCTAGGTAGCAGAAGAAACGTTGGGAGGAAGTAGTCGAGAGCCGTGTGTGATGCCGGACTATGGGATCAAATCTTCTACTTCTGTTTGAGAGTGAGTGGCTGACGGTAGTGAGACCATGTTGTTTTATAACGGTTTGTAATAAGAACAGCTGTCGAACAGTTAGCACCTTTGCTTCCCTATACAGCATAACCGTTGGATATCTGAAAGGTCGGAATAGAGATCCTTTCAGAATGGCTCTCTGCGCTCGTTCTAGTTCCAGCATAGTAGTTTTTGTAGCACCTCCCCAGGATGTTATGCAGTAGGATAGCAGGGACTGCGCGAGGGCCATGTAAACTGACTTCCTTAGTTTCTCGTCTGCCACTGTCTCAGGGTCTTAAAGACGTATATAAGCTTCCGTATCCTTCCGCTAAGCGTTTGAATATGGTTTTTGAAGCCAAGGGTGCTATCTATTAATACCCCTAGATATTTTGCACTGTCTTTTCTCTGAATGCGGGTGGAGCAGGTGCAATTATTTATATTTTGTCTGGAACATGTGGGGGCTATTACGGAAAACAAAGAGTTCGAGTGTGTTGTTGAGGCATTATTTTTTAGAAAGAAGGGCATGTACTATCGTGGACACTCCCGCCTGACCACCACTAAGCTCATATTTGCTTGCACTTACAACATGAAGCGCTCTCTAGCTCCGCCCCGCCTTTGTATAGAAATAATGAATGAAATACAATACCGTTCCACCGCACTGACGAGTCCGACGCACGCCGAACGAGAGTTATTGTTATGTATTTTCAAACTGCCATTATTAGAAAAAAAACTTAAACTGAATTTGACTTTCGTTACTAATGGTGCGTGTGTGTTGGTTTGGTAATTGTAAATTAAAAACTCAATGATTTTTGTGAGTAATTTTAAATTTATTATAAGAATCTTATGAAATCCCATGCTATTTAACAGGCAATTGTAAGCGTGTTCTCTAAATCGGCTTTAACGATTTCGATAAAATTTGAAATAATGGGGCTTTAGGGGGGTGAAACGTTGATCTAGCCAGCGGGCCTAAACTAGCTGCTTTTGCAGAACATAATGAATCAGGTTAAAAATTTAAAATTGTTAAAATGGACTTTATGTTTATGACTATAAAGTCCATTTTAAGAATTTAAACATTTTAACGTGATTCAGATTGTTTTTTTTTATTTTGGGACTCAGCTCAGCGATTTGACTGATGTTAAATCCTTGTACTTTTTACACCATTATGGGAGATTTTAATGCACGAGTTGGCCAGCCGCTCACGAATGAAAGTTCTGTGGGTAAGTTTGGCCTTGGTCTGCGTAACAGAAGAGGGCAAAGACTAGTAAATTTTCTTGAGCAAAAGAATATGTACGCCATGAATTCATTCTTTAAAAAGAGACTCTCGAGAAAATGGACTTGGGCAAGCCCAGACGGAAAGACTAAAAACGAGGTAGACTACATTATAAGCTCACACAAACATGTTGTCAAAGATGTCTCTGCCCTCACTCGCTTTAAGACCGGAAGCGATCATCGTCTAGTCAGAGCGGAGTATAGGTTCGATCTAAAGAAGGAACGATCAAAGATGATACGAAGATCGAGTCCTAAGTACGAGAAACAGGAAATATTCTCACTCCAAGAACATTATACCTTGGAATTGACTAACCGATTTCAGGGACTGGAGGAATCTAACCTAGACGCCAATCAGCTCAACGATTTGTTATGCAAGGCCATAACTGAAACAACCCAAAAACACCTTGGAAAAGTGCGCAAAAAGGAAGGTAAACTTACGCCTGCAACCTTATCTCTTATGGAACAAAGAAGATCCATGCAACAACACACCGTACAAAATCAGAGAGCGATGGAAGAAATTAATCGACGAATAAGTAAATCCATTAAAAGAGACACTCGCAAACATAACACAAACATTATTAAAGACACATTAGAACAACATAGAGGACCGAAAGTCTTTCGGAAGAAAATAAATACAGGTTTACAGCAAATTCTTAAACTAAGATCTAAAGACGGTCAGATTGTCACAAATCGTAACCAATTATTAAGCATTGTTGAGAGATTTTACGAAGAGCTTTATGCTTCAAAGTCTGCAGAACCGACGTCATCAGGTAACGACCCTAGAGCTCCACCCAAAGATCACATAGGCTCTGAAAGTCTGCCGAATATCTTGTTCTGCGAGGTGGAAAAGGCGCTGTCCCAAATTCAGAGTGACAGAACACCTGGTGAGGACGGTATCACGGTTGAATTACTGCGTGCTGGTGGTCAACCCGTACTACAAGTTCTCGTAGAGCTTTTCAATGGTGTCCTCTTTAGTGCCAAGTCACCAGATGCCTGGAAGAATGCGACAGTCACTTTACTCCATAAGAAAGGAGACCATTCAAACCTTGGCAACTACCGTCCTATATCTCTCCTTTCTCATATTTATAAACTGTTTGCCAAAATCATATGTAATCGGCTCACCCACCAACTAGACGACTGCCAGCCCGTTGAACAAGCCGGTTTCCGAAGGGGTTTCTCCACGATTGATCAAATCCATACCGTAAAGCAGATGATGGAAAAGAGTGCAGAATACAACCGGCCTTTGTGTTTGGCTTTCGTCGATTGTTGATGTTCTTAAACAGTTGTACGATGCGGCAACAATGCAGGTCAGACTACATGAACTCACCGCACCAATTTCAATCAAAAGGGGAGTGCGACAAGGAGATACCATTTCGCCCAAACTTTTCACTGCTGCCCTGGAAGACGTGATGAAAACACTGAAATGGGACCAAAGCGGTGTAAAGATAAATGGTGTCTACTTGTCGCACCTTCGGTTTGCGGATGACCTCGTGCTGTTTGCCGAATCCCTGCAAGACCTCCAATGCATGCTGAAACAACTCTTTGATGTTTCCCTACAAGTTGGCCTAAGAATGAACATGTCCAAGACGAAGGTGATGTCAGGCATTCTGGACGACTCTGTCTCAGCCGTTACAGTTGGAAACGAGCGTCTGGAGATGGTTGACCATTATGTTTATCTTGGACATGTTTTGTCTTTTGACAAGGAGCATTCAACTAAGGAGACTTCTAGAAGAATACAACTCGGCTGGGCGGCTTTTGGTAAACTAGAACATATTTTTCGGTCCAAAAAGATCCCTCAGTGCCTAAAAACTCGCCTTTTTAATCAATGTGTTCTACCAACAATTACCTACGGTGCCGAGACGTGGACGCTCACTAAGGAGACTGTCCATCGAGTACGAGTGGCACAAAGGGCCATGGAGCGAGCCATGCTCGGCATAACCCTATTAGATCGAGTGCGTAACACCGAAATCCGCCGTCGGACGAAAGTCTACGATGTCGGGGACCGGGCGGTGCGCCTCAAGTGGACCTGGGCAGGACATCTGGCTAGACGCGGAGATGGCCGATGGAGCAAGGCTTTGACCGAGTGGTGGCCAAGGTTAGGCCATAGGAACCAGGGCCGTCCTAAAGCTCGTTGGGTTGACGACATCGTCAAAGTCGCGGGAAACACCTGGATGAGAGACGCACAGGATCGAGACATGTGGCGGAAGAAAGGGGAGGCCTATACCCAGCAGTGGGTGATTCCGGGCTGATATGATGATGATGATGAAATCCTTGTCCATGCAAAATTATAATTTCATTTTGTTCTTCGTGTATGAGATTTCTGGAAGACATTATGCACAAAATGTTCTAGCACAGGTTCTCAGGAGTCCAATATTATTGCACAGGTTAACGTTTAGTCAATCAAAGGTCAGGTAAGTGCGCTAAAGTTCGTCCGTAAAATTCGCAAAAGGTGTACAGAGGATACGTCACTAAGCTGCGCAGTGCAGATTGCAACTAATTACGTTGACGCTTCTCTAATAGGCCTAAACTTTGAGGGGGCGGGGTTTGGCGCCTACGCATGATTTATGCGAAAAAAATTTTAACTGGCCAGGCGGAAAAGACCGCGACTGTACACTGTTTTTTCCGCGTTTAAGGTAAGAACATTATTACGCAACCACTCCATCACGATATCGAAGCCAGACTGAGCCTCCATGTATACTTCATGCCATGTACTAGCACTGAAAAGAAGGGCAGTGTCGTCTGCGAAGGTGATGATTTTACCTTTGGGAAGAGTGAGCATACCCAGTTCATTAATGTATATTAAGAAGAGTGTCGGGGCTATTACGCTGCCTTGTGGCACGCCGTAGGTGACAGTGCGTTCGTCGCTGATGGCATCTCCTATCTTAACACACTGGGTACGCTCACTCAAATAGTCCTCGAAGAGTTTAAGCTGATCACCCCTGATTCCTATGCCTTCCATCTTTCGAATCAAGGTAGGGATAGACACCGTGTCAAAAGCTTTCGCAAGATCCAGAAAAATGCCCAAAACTTTTTGTCCATCGTCCAAGTTTGAGATGACATAATTGGTCCGATCATGAACTGCGTCGGCTGTGGATTTACCCGCCCCGAAGCCATATTGTGAGGGTGAAAGGATGTTAAACTTCTCCAAGTAATCCACGAGCCTAATATTCATGATCCGCTCCAGGATTTTGGACAGAATAGGAAGTACTGCTATAGGCTTATAGTTGTTGACATGGCGTCCATCCCCACTCTTGAAGATTGGGTGTATTATGGCTTTTTTGAAGGCTTTGGGGAATTGCCCAGAAGAAAGAGCAAGGTTGCAGATATACGTGAGGGGTGGTACGACAATGTCTATATGTTTTTTTAGGAGACTACTTGATATCCTGTCCCACCCCGCGGCAGTGTCGCTACGTAGAGACATTATCAGTCTGGCAACTTCCTTGGTATCAGTGGGTAGAAGTACCATAGATTGTGTGGCTACTTCTTGGATGGTGTTATGTGCGTTATTGGATACCTTTTCCGCAAGATTTTTGCCGATTTCAGCGAAGAATTTATTGGCTATGTTAACTGATTCCTGAGGGGTAGCACACGTGTATAATAAATCTGATGTGTTCTTTTTCTTTTTGATTCTATTAGTTATTGTGTTTATTGCTTCCCATAGTTTTTTTGTGTTGTTACCGGCATCGCTTATTTCATTCCTTTCATAGTCTTTTTTTCATCTTTTTCAGAAGCTTGTTACAGTAGTTCCTGTATCTGTTAAATGACGTTTTTAAGATTTCATTATTAGGTGACTTTTTAATTTTTTTTATGCAGATTATCTGTGTGTCGGACACATCGTAGAAGGCCCGGTGTGAGCCAAGGTTTTATGATTTTTTTCCGGTTAGGTATTTGGACGGTTCTGGAACATGGCTCAATTGCCTGTGTAATTAGGTTGATCATACGCTCTGCTTCCTCGTGGGAGTTCTGTGTGCAATACACTTGGTCAAAATTGAGTTGCTTTAACTCTGCGTCAAGTTGATTATGGTTAATTCGGGTGACTCTTTGTTTAACTACGGGTTTGGGGGTTTTCCTAACCAGGAAAAACAGTACAGTTTCGTGATCGGTTAGAGCAGAGTGAGCGACGTAAGTGAAAGCTGGGAGAGTGGATTTAAGAATTACATGGTCAAGGCAAGCTTGGAGACGCGTGGGCAGTGAATGGGCAGGCAGTAGTCCATGTGAGGCTAATAGGTTTAGGTAACTCTGTGAGGCAGAGTCAAGACATTGGTCGTGGATGTTTATATTTATGTCACCGGTGATAATTATATTCTTAAAGTGTGTGATATTTGTCAGGAGCAAGTTGAGTGAGTTTAAAAATTTGTTAATGGCTTTATATCCCGGTGGACGATATATTGCTATAAGGACGGTGTTGGAGTCGATTTTTATAAGTAGACTGTTGGCTTCCAAGATTGAGGGTTCTTCCACAGAAACTGTAATTTTTTTATTGACATAGACAACTACACCCTCGTTTTGTGTGAAATTGTTTGCGGTTTTAAAGTAGTTGTAGTCCTGAAGGTCTGGAATATACTGAGTATTGGGAAGCCAACATTCGGTCAACGTTATAATGTCCCACTCGATCTTTGTTCTAGTGAGTATGGTGTGAAATCCTGTCATATTTTTTGCTCCTAATGTTCTGGTTCAGAATTTTGAGCGAGTGAATAGGATTAAGGTTGGGCGGTATGCAATTGTCCAAGTCACAGGTAGATGAGTCCGACACAGAGACAGAATCTATATTATCAACATTATTTTGGGTGTGATCGAATTTTGTTATTATATACGAGTATCAATATATACATTTTTTGTATACTACTGTGATCGGAAAGGGTAGAAATGAGCTGATCGGTTTTACGTTTAGTATCATTGCTGCAGTAGAAAATCAAGGCACAAAGAAAGAGTAGTGCTGAGCTATGACATGAGTATAACCCCTTAATGTTAATGTAAAATGTTCTTGAGTATTTGATTGTGTAATATGAGTAAGACAGGTGGATTCCAATAATATGTACGTATGCGTGGCTAATTAACGAGAAAAGTGAATTGTGTGACAGTGTAAGTGTGATTAACGAGTGTTGGTGTTGAAATGTTAGAAGGTTGGTACGTGTAGTATCTATAGGTTTAGAATAAGTGTGTGTACGTTTGTTTGCAAGTAAGTTAGAGTTAGTTTTCCATAATTTTGTGTTGTTTAATAGCTGGTAGGATATAACATTTATGCAAAATATGCTAAGCTGTGCTAAGAAGAGTCCTAGTCACTTCTGTTTGCGTAGTTTGGCCAAGTCATCCTCGGATTTAATCAGTATACTGGGCAATCCTTCTTTTTCCCGAACATATATTTTGCCATTTGCAACCCAGCACTGCTCGAACGCACTGCTTTTCATAAACTCCCTTGTCAGGTAATGGAGGCGTTTTGCTGTAGTAGTTAGCGCTTCTGATATATATAATGGCTTTTTAGGTACTTCAGCTTGCAAGTGTGTGGTGCTAAGACGGTTTTCAAAATTTCGTTTATTGTAGATTTTAGTAGACCGGACAAACTGCTCTTTTATTGTTGGGGATGGAAACTCTACAATAACAGTACCCACTGTCTCTTTTTTACCTCTCAACCGAAAGATATTTTTGACCTCGGAGACTGGAACAGGTTGATTGATGACAGTACCCAGTTTTTGGACCAATCCAGTAAGGGATTCCCGGGTCTCGGTAGTTGAGGTTGGGATATTACTAATTTCAATTGTAGCTGCTTTCATGTTTCTCTCCAGATAATCTACCTTTAGCTCAAGCATTTTAATAACTTTTTGGTTGTTATTACATTCGGTCTGTAAGTGGTTTATCTCCGACATTGCATCATCGTATTTATTAGATAGAAATTGGATAGTGTCTCGGATATTATCGTTCTGGGTACAAATTTCCGCGTTTGCCTGCTGATCACGCTATTTTGCGCCCTGATGTCCTCCAGAGCTGAGTGTAGCGAGTCAATTTTAATATTTTGTTGCTCTTGCTTTGACACAAAATCCGTTAACATTGTGTTCATGTCAACATCATGTTTTCGAGACGTTCCAACTCAGGAGCATCCCCTCGTTTCCTTTTTCTCTGGTTTATATTGTCAGTTTCATTGCTTCCATTTTTAGAACTTGAAGATAAGTTCGGTTCTGAGCCGTACAAAGGTGAGACTAGGGTTTTCGGGGGCGAGCGAGCGAGCAGCATTTTTTATGTTCTTAGTAGCCTTATAGTCTAGTCAACAAGGCAATCAACAGAAAAAGGCAAGTGTTGCGCTCAGAAAGTTATAATAATGTAGAAAAGATGCTTTACTCACTCAGCTTAATAATATGCTTCTTTTGTTGCGCACGCGCGAGTATCGTGCTAAGTTGCTAACCTATGTTGTGTCGCCTTCGGAGATCTTCGGGACTCGAACAACCGCCGAACGATGACAACGCGCGGGCGGCCGCGCCAGTGCGTGTGTCCTTGCGGCGACAAGCAGCGAATATGGGCGTGCGGAGGACGGTCGTTAACCCCGGCACGGCGTTCGGTTAAGCTCGTTGACACGATGATTCGCGCTTGCGATGGCCGTCGAGAATTTTGCAATCCGTAAACAATAAAACTATGTTTACTCGACGGTTACTTTATAAAATTCACAGCTGATGCGCGAACTAGGTAGACCAATCACTTAGCTTCACAACTATATATAATTTATACTTAGTTAATAACTATTTTGCAGGTTAATAATTTTTAATTGCGAGCATATTGATTTTACGTGTTCACGTGTTTACGCCCGCGGGGGGACTGGCATTAAAAGTAAAATGCGCGATAAATACCCGTTTACATATGTTTTATAATGTAGACTAGACTATTCGCAAATACCTGTTAGCCTATTGCATAGTGAACCACCAAATGAATAAAATTTACTTGACAATAATTAAAAAAATTACACAATTTAGTACTTAGGCGTAATTACTAACTCTACTAAAATATCAGCCTTAATGATTAAACCTACACCTACTAACCTATACCTTTAAGGTTTTACTGTACGTGTTTAGTGGCTGGCTATCCTAAACTCTTCACAAACAGCTAGCGGCTAAAATAATTATCACTTATACTTTTCATCTTCATCTGGACTTGATCTAGGTACTTCTAACTAATAAAAATTTGTCGTCATCTAGACTTTTAAATTAGTACTAGCACAAACATCTAAAATATGAATTAAATTTTTAATGTAATAACCTACATTATAATGGATCAGACATATAATTTTTGGATATCTATTGTGGCTTGTGACGAACGAAAGTTGTTTGTAGGGATTTTTAAGCACCTGTTATTTATCTATCGCACTTCAAAAAAATCAGCTGATTTATGAAATAAAATATTGATGTTTTTAATTTCAAACTTTATAGGTATTTCAAGCAATATTGCGCGTTCTGTGACTTATCGATTGCAGAAAATACAACATACTTACGAGTACGATACGACACAAAACAAACGTATATGTTAGGGCGGGAAAACCACTTGAGGAACGCTGCTCCTAAATATCAATGGCCTCCGCCATATTGTCTTCGCCTTAGATTCCTCTTCGTGGCAGATGGGTAAATGGGTAGTTGAAATCACACACAATACTTGACTCAAACACCAAACGTTTATTTACAATAGTCCATTTACAGGCACTTATAAACTTTTCAGAGGTTGAGACCCATTCACATAAATCATTGTTACTATGGAGAAGAATGGGTTGAAGAAACTCCATTTAAATCATGTTACAATTCTCGTTTGCACTAATTAATATTAATCACATCAAAAAACCACTTTTATTTACATTATTTGCTAAACGCGACATAATGTGCGTCCATCTTTTGTCACACGCGTCTCTAGTCGGTCTAGCGGAAGTACCACGCACTCAGTATTGTTATTAATTACTTAATCGGTTAAAACTAATAACCAGGCCAGGGTAACCGTGACTTTTTCTGTCTTTAATGTCACTCCCTTTTGCCGTAATACGTAATACAGTAAAGTAGAAGCGACGCTCATCTTTGCACCAGAATCGAAGTGAGCTTGACCGTTAATGCCATGCCATCTATACAAATTTGGACTGTTGGCCTTAGTCGAGGTGCAGATGCCAGATCTTTTCCAAATGCGTAAAATCCAACTTCCACTGCGCCTATTTTCGGTTTATTGCATTTCGAGCATTTACTTCTGATTACACCAGGCTCACCGCACCCGTAACAGGTTATTTTAGTTGTTGGCGGTGGCCTAGACTCGGTTTTCTTGGGGGTTTCTTCAGTGGCCTTGTCTTGAGCCGCTTTCTTGCGGCACTCCTGCTCGCTATGGTTGTAAGCGCGACAGAAGTTGCAGCGGGTTCTCTTCACTAACGGCGGCGTGGCACAAGTGTTGGTCTGTTCCGTGGCCTCTTCTTCGATTTGGCGACATTTTGAGAGAAATTCGTCAAAGGTTTCGACGGAATCCTTCGGTATTCTATCCCTTATCTTCACATGTAAGGATGTGTACAAAAGGTCCAGACCTTGTAATGGGGTGGGCGACGGCTTTGGCAGTTCTGCGATAAGTGCACGTTTTGTAGCAACAAATAGTTCTGTGCCTGTTGGACTGGTTTGTTTGTCGCACACAATCTCGTTGAGTACCTGGTAGGCGGGTCTCTTTGGAGCAAATGTCGTTCGTATTAACGATACAGCCTCAGGCCAAGTACGAATACTTTCCTTCACTCCCAGCCACCAAATAGCTGCATCGCCAACAAGCAGCAGAGTTAGCCCTTCTATGGCATTCTCATCGGTAACTGACTCAATATTTTTAAAAGTATTGACAGTTGCTAGAAACGCCTCGACCACCGTCGACTGGCGAGTTCCATCGAAACGGGCAGTGTTTGACGCAAAAGCTGCCTGTTTTTTGTGGAACACGGGAATTTCGATGATTTGCCAACACACCTAAAAGATCCCTAAACTGATCATCAGAGAAGCTGACGATTGCCATTTCTTTATTTCTACGGCTACGTCTAGGTAAAATGTTATAGAAATCAATGATGTTTGTTAAATATATTACATCAACCTTATAAGCTGCCTACTCTATAGAATTGTAGCGTGAAGGTATACTTAAAATTAAAGATACACGACTACAGAAATGGCAAAACTAAACAATCCTATAAAAAACAATCTTATTATTTAACTAACTTTAAATACTGCCTACTCCTAAAGAACCTAGCGTTAAGATCTAAACAATAACAAAAAATAGTGGCTCCGAAGATGCCGAAAATACGAACCTATTAAGAAGAACTATGGGTACGTATTTGAATATCGAAGATTAAAATACCTACGCTTAAAATATCGATGTTCAAAACATCGAAAATTTAAATATCGATTGTATCAAAATGTCGAAAATTGTTATACCTACGCTTAAAACATCGAAAATTAAAATTCCGAATGATTAAAATTTCGAATGATTCTAAAATATATCGAATGACATTATGCCTAAGTTCATAATATCTACGTTCAAAATACCTACTAGTTAAAATACCGAAAAAAAATTATACAGGGTGTAAATCAACCCATCACACAGCCGCTAACCAAGCATTCTGTACATCAAACTAAGTACCCCTACGCAAAAATTTTTGCTAGGAAACGTTTTCTTTTTTTGGGGAAAAATTTGTAACTTTGACCCCCAATATCTCCTTAACTAGGGGGTTCCCAGGTATGGTCTAGAACAAAAAAAATATCGCAGTGGTTATATTGTACATTTGCGTACAAATGTGTTTTATTTTGGGTTTTTATTATTTAAAAATAATTAAAGTACTTACATTACATGAGGTTTTCCTTGTTTTTTTTTGTAACCTACCTAGTAACTGATTATCATCTAGCAAACAAGCTTGCAGCATACATGCAACATGCAAGCAAGCATGGTTTCTGTCACGGCTCCGGCGCTGCAGGGCTCCGGCAGTCCCACGCGAGCTTAACGTCGCAGATGATCTAAACGCTCACCACCGCAGCTTCGGCTTGTTGGCCGGCTTCGCCGGCCAGCCTCAGCTGCGGCGGCGGGCGTTAAAACCACCTGCTCCTCAGCTTGCGGGCTGCCGCGCCCCTCCACGCCTACGCGATTTTAAATTACACTCTAGGGGTAGGGCATACAAGACTACGTGGAGTCGATTTTGCAGCGATACGTTTCTGTCACTAACTTTAGTAGCATAACATATTGACTTTCAAAAATATATTTTAATTTAAAGACCTAAATAATACCTTCGCGATTGACCTATGCTTGTACACTGGACACTGACTTTCATGGATAAAATAGGTCGAAATTGTTCCAAAACCGAATTAGGGTACCCCGAATTTACGTAGTCTTTTGGCTGTTACCCCTAGAGTGTATATAAAAATCCGGAGGCGCGAAGGGAGGGCAACCCCCGCTCGCTGTAACAAAGCATTGGCACCCGTGGGAGCCGTAGCGGCTGAGGCTGGTCGCCGGAGGCGACCAACAAGCCGAAGCTGCGGAGGTGAACATGGGTGCCTATCCTTTGTTACGCAAGGGCGAAGGGGTTGCACTTCCCGTAGCGCCGGAGACGTTGCAGAAGCAACCTTTTTCCTCTCATACTAATTAGGTACATCAAAATTTAATTTTCGATGTTCAAATAATATATGTACCCATCTATATTTAGGACGTTCGATAGTTTGTACTTCGATATTTAGGACATTCGATAATCTGTATTTCGATGTAACTTTTGTAGATATTTAGATTTTAGATGTATTGGACGTAGGTTATTTAACCATTCGATAATATAAACTTTCGATATTTTATGTTTCGGTTTTATGGTCGTTCGATATTTCCATTTTCGATGTTTTGAACATCGATATTTTAAGCGTAGGTATTTTAATCTTCGATATTCAAATACGTACCCAGAACTATGATTAAGCCAAAAAGTCTAACAAATTAACGAATTCCTAACAAAATATTTAGATCTACCTACAACCTACAATAAATTAATGTGGATAAGAAAGCCCCACGTTGGGCGCCAATTGTGACAGGGTTTAGTGTGAGGAGATAAATCCAAACGCACTTTCCACAAAATATAACTAGTTTATTTAAAAAAAACAATATAAAACTACATTCATGGGTAACAAACCTAACTAACTAATACAAAATAACTAAATCTAACTAAAACCTATCAAAACCCTAAGCGCACCGTACGCTGTACGATAATAATGCGGATCACCAGCAATATGTTCGCACAAGGCAGGCGCTAATCCGAATTCAACAAGAAGCGGGGGTAAACGAGACCGACCTAAGTCGATGCGGTATGCACTCCCGAGCCGTGCTGAACTCAGACTGACGATTCGAGATGAATTCGCTGCGTCCCCGCCAGGGGACGCGGCAGGCGGTCACGGGGCTTCGCCCCTTTGCCGCGGAGGCCATACCTCGGCCCGTGACGACGGGCCCGTCATTGTGTTGCCAATTTAGGCTGGGCCTTGTGGGGACGCGACAACAGTGCGTGCCCATGTGAGTGGTTGCAGTGAGAGTATCTGTAAGCGCGCCACAGCGCCGGTTGCACGGCGCTGCTTTCTTCACAGCACCCCGGCGGTGCATCCCCACCAGGTGAGACCCCCGCACATACAAGTATTTCTACGATCTACGCGGCCAAAAGTCCCATTATCAAAATAACAATAACATTCATAAAAACGAGTTCCAGGAACAGAGTACGAACCAGGTAACAATACCCCATGCTTTATCTACAGCCACCGCGCACCCCGCACAGGTAGCGTCAGTCGGAATTAGACCGTTTCACCTAGTGTACGTATCTGTTCTCGGCACTTTTCTAAACATTAAACTTTTAAAGTGAATTTTTATGTTATTAAGTTCTTCTTACAAATTAAAAGTGATGGATTCTGATGGACAAGGTAAGAGACTTACAAATTACATAAATAAAGTTATGATCAACCATCAAACTACATTATTTTTTTTATAATAAAAAGACTCATTTTCATACCGTGATTTCCTTTAATATTTTTTCTTTGCTAGTGTTTTTGTTTATGTATCGGGGTAGATCGGGCTATAATTTTTATTGTAGGTTATTATTTGATCCTTTTCCTTATAAAAACTATCAAAAATATCTCCGGAAACGTCCGGATAAATACAGTTTTGAGGGATTAAAGACATTCAGCGAAATAACGTCTTAAATTGGAAATTTTTGTTAGCGACTTTTAACATAGTGTTTGTTTGTTTTAGGTTCAGAGGGTACATCAGGAGTAAGGATTGTGACCCGACAATACTTGTTTGACCTCATGAAGAAAGAAAATTTGCCGAATTTAGATGCCAAATTAAACTATCTAAAGGATCAACTTTTGTCATGTGAAGGTTACAATGAAGACCAAATTGTTAATTTGAAACGTGGTTTTGCCCATTTCAAATCAGAAATCAAACAAAGATGGACCAAAGCTCATTATAAAGAAGATAATTTTATAAAATACAACCGGCCTTGGCTGGAAGGTACTTTTGAAATACCTGTTGTTAAAACTTCACATAAACGGCCAGGTCGACCATCCAAGTTATTTGAAGACGCAAGTGAGAGGAGCAAAAGGCGAAAGACTGAAGAACTTCGTTCTAGTTTTGAAAAGGAGATCATAATACATGCTGCGAAAGTGGAACTGGGGAAATCTGGTAAGAAAGATGCATCAATTGTCTTAAAAGATATCACTAGTACTCCGACACGAGCAACTAAATATAAAAAGGCATTTTATCTTACCAAATCAAGTAATGAGCAGCCCTCTTTGACACCAATGCAAGCTTTGCAAATGTTTATAGATGCCGATTTAACACAAAGTCAGTACGAAATTATAAGAAAGACCAATAGGAAGTTTTTTCCGTGCTATAGTGCCTTACAAAAAGCCAAGAAGAAATGTTACCCACCTCAAGAATCGTGTACGGTAACGAGTACCAGTGCCGAAGCTCAGTTACAGCCTCTAATGGATGTTACCGTTAAGCGTTTATCGGAGTACCTAGAAGAGGTATTGATAACTTTAAAGGAGCAAGAGCGTGAATGCTTAACTTTAATTAATAAATGGGGCTGCGATGGGTCCCAACAATCACAGTTTAAGCAAAAACTAGAAGGTGATACTGATTCTGATTCAAACATATTCCAAAGCTGCTTCGTGCCTCTTCAATTAGTTTGTGGAGATAACAATGGAAAAATTTTATGGAATAATCCAACGCCCTCTTCGCCGCGATTTTGTCGACCAATAAGATTCCGTTTTATCAAGGAAACTAATGATGTCACTGAAGAGGAAATAAGACACGTTAATAGCGCTATTAGCTCATTACTCCCAACAGAGGTCGACATAGCAGGGAAAAAGTTCCTAATTAAGCACACTTTTATAATGACCATGGTAGACGGAAAGGTATGCAATGCAGCCACAGGCACGAAGTCTACAAGTAGGTGCTACATCTGTGGAGCAACCTCGAAAGATTTTAATAAATTGGACTATACAAGAGAAGTGAATTTTGCAGCCCTTGAATTCGGCATATCGGTGTTACACGCACGAATTCGGATATTTGAATGTATTCTACATTTAGCCTACAAACTTCAGGTGAAGAAATACAGGGAAAGAAAATCGAAAGAGGAGAAAGACCTAGAAGATCAAACCAAAAAGAGATACAAACAAGGTTCCGCACTGAGACAGGTCTAATAATAGATATGCCTAAATCCAATTTTGGGAATACAAATGATGGAAATACCAGCAGAAGGTTCTTTGAGAACCCTAGATTAGCCGCTGAAATAACTGGCATCAGTTATGATCTAATTTATAGACTAAAAGTCATATTGGAAGCAATTTCAAGCGGGTTCAAAATTGATCCCGTAAAATATGAAAGATATGCTTTAGAAACTGCTCGTATTTATGTGAACCTTTATGATTGGCATCCTATGACGCCAACAATGCACAAGATTTTAGTCCATGGCGCAGTTATAATTGAAAAGGCATTATTACCAATCGGACAGCTTTCCGAGGAAGCAGCTGAGGCTCGCAACAAACATTTTAGATGTTACCGCCAAGATTTTGCAAGGAAATTTTCCAGGATAAATTGTAATCAGGATATTTTTAACCGCCTTTTGCTCAGTTCAGATCCTCTGTTGCGAACTGTAAAAAAAAGAAAAGCAGAAACATTTTTGCCTGAAACCTTGGCCATGTTTGTATCTGCGGAATCGATATTATCAGAGAGCGACGAAGAAACTCAAGAAATTTAAGATTAATTTATGTTTTTCTTTGTACGAATACAGCGATCTAAATATATATATTTTTTTTATTTGTTTTTTTTTTTTTCGTTAATTTTTTTTTTTGGAAAAAATATATATATTTTTTGGAAAATATTTTTTTTTGTTTATTTACCTTGTTTAGATACCAATTAAGCATTAAAATAATTTTGGCCGCGTAGATCGTGCAAATACCTGTATGTGCCCCGGTTTCCCGGAGGAGGCCCAGCGGAGGACGACCAGCGACGGAGATGCCGACTTACGACGCACCTACAGTGGATGTGTGGCTCCCGTCCGTCCCGTTTCCAGAGCTAGCCGGTTGCGGTCCGGACTAAGGGGCCGTCGTGTGTGTGTGTAGGCGGTATTGTACTGTGTAACACCGCCCAGTGTGGCGTGCCGCCGCGAGTAGTCGCGACCCACGCGTGAGTTTACATGAGTGTAAAGAGGTGTCTGTCTGTGTTAGTTGTGTGCCATGCCTATATTAACTTAGAACACAGCACACAACTGGGTGCGAGTATTTTGTGGAGTATTATTGTGCGGGTAAGCTGTGTGTAGCCTTGTACAGCTTACCCGGGAGTCGCAGCCGGTGTAGGCCCACGGTCTGCAGCCAGGCGTGGCCTCGCGTCGGAGGGGGAGGGGCGCGCATGCCAGGGCGCAGTGAGCTTGCCATACGGCTAAGCAAGTGCGCCGGCACGCGCAACCGTTTCCACTGCCTGGCGGACACGTGAACCCATGATGCCTCGTTGGAGGAGACGGCGGAGGGGGGCGACATTACCTCGAAGGCCGCGGGCATCCCAGTGTGTCACCCTCGGCGCCTGAGCCATGATACAGGGCGACTATCTCTGCCATGCCGTCGAGGATGGCAAGTCCCGGGTCTTCACCATTCCTGATGGCCTTTATCAGGCCTGTCAGGATTTGGATGGCGCAGGCTGTGAGTGCTTTGTTGCGGAGCCGGCGCCGGCCGGTATGGCAGCGCCAGGCGTCGCCCCATGGGTACGGGGCGGGGCCAGCGGCTGTGCCATGCCGGCGCCGGTTGCTGGTCTCGGCAGATGTGAGTGGGCGGCCTCGGTTGCCGCCTCACTTGGAGCTGGGTCGACAGCCTGCGCCACGGAGGCAAGGTCGGCCCGTTGGTCTGCTTCTGGAGCGGAGGGGGGCGCGGGCTTAGTGCCCTTGCGCCTGTGATATTTGGAAGTAAACAAGGTGTTCGTTCTGTAGCTATTTATTGACTAAAACACCGCGGGTGGGCAACAGTATTTATATGGGACGGATCACGGAACACAACTTAGGAATACCCTACATTACACCTCCACCCTTATTAACTAACTTAAAATAAACATACATAGTTACTTATTTCCTACTTACATAATAACAACTGTTTAACTACATTTACAGAACTTAGAACTAGTACCTACTTAATCTAACCGAACTACACTTGGGAGCAAATAAATCGAGCCACTACCTTTTTTCACGTAAAATGGTAAATATTTTTGGTAATATGGAACGTATCAATTCGAACTATATATCGCCTAAAAGTTTAGTTAATAACCTTTACAATGAGGGTAAATTATTGAATAATAACCTTATTGAATGATAAATTATTGGCTCTGCAAGAAAAATGGTAATTTTGATAGAAAATTTAGTAGGGCTAAAACAGTCCATAAAAACAATAAAAAACAAAATTATTGCAAAAAAAATATTCTTAATAACTGGTATTACCCCCCCGTGCCCTGATACATTCTTGTAGCCTATTAGTCATCGATCTGATCAGCGTTACGATGACATATTGTGGTATGTTCTCCCACTCTTCAAGCACAGCGACTTTAAGCTCGGGAATGGATGAAACAGCGGGAACCCTGGCTCGGACTCTCCGTTTTAGCTCGTCCCATAGGTGTTCGATCGGGTTCAAATCGGGACTTCGTGCTGGCCATACCATTTGTTGAATCCCGATCGCAGACAAGTATTCCGTAACGATCTGCGCGGTATGAGGTCTCGCATTGTCATACATAAACAAAATGCATAAACAAGAAATTTTCTCCGACAAAACCAGCATACGGCATTACGTGATTTTCAAGAATGTCAGTTATGTATCGGTCAGCTGTTAATCCACGTCTACCACTGCCATCGTTGGCGGGGTCGACGAAGACAAGTTCCGTTTTTCCGTCTAGAGAAATTCCTCCCCACACCATACAAGAACCACCACCAAAACTCACAGTTTCTCGAATGCAACATTGGGCAAATCTTTCACCAGGACGTCTATACACTCGGTTTCTCCCGTCATTGCTAAAAAGACAGATTCTTGACTCGTCAGAAAACAAAACTGACCTCCAGTCTTCTAACGTCCAATTAATGTGTTCTCGAGCAAACTCCAAGCGAGATCGGCGATGAGCTACAGTCAATTTTGGGCCAGTTGCTGGTTTGTGTGATGTTAAATTTCGTTCTTTTAGTCTTCGTCTCACTGTCCACCTACTGATTGAGACTCCTCGAACGTCACGTAACGCTTGCTGTAGCTGAACAGCATTAAGTCCACGGTCGCGCAACGAATTGGTTGCAATAAAGCGGTCGTCACGTTCTGTTGTTGCCCGTGGTCGGCCAGTTCCAGGTCGCCGAACAAAAGCACCAGTCTCCAGATACCTGCGGTATACCCGCTGTACCTTTGAACGACTCAAATGAAGTCTGCGTGCCATTTCACGTTGTCCGTGTCCAACCTCAAGTAAAGCTACAACTTGGGCAGCTTCCGTCGGTGTAGTATCCATTTTATCAGGTTATTTTGATTACACAGACACAGATAAAGACAACAATAACAAGTAATATGGGTATGATTAACAAAAACCTCAAATTTAATCTTTTCTTAACAGAGTACAATAAAAATGTCATAAGCAAATTAAATGCGATAATTTTATTCTACCCTTTAAACTTTAATTTAAATAAAAAAAAATGAAATTTTGACAACTAACTACCCTCTTTGTAAAGGTTATTAAATACCCTTTTAGGCGATATATGTTTCGAATCGATGCGTTCCATAATACCAAAAATAATTACCATAATGCGTGAAAAAGGAAGTGGCTCGATTTATTTGCTCCCAAGTGTATAATTAGGGCTATCTATCTTAAACTAAACAAACATAGTTACATAAATCTATATACAAAATCATGACTGTTTAGTTACATTTACCAGACTTAAAACTAGTACTACTTATAACTTAATCTAAAACAAAACTTTTTATGATGAAGGTTGACCATATCTTTGGGGTGGTTTCCTATTTCTAACGGAACGTGTCTCACTGGCGGGCGAGGTCCCACTGTTGGCTCCATCAACCAACCCTTTAGATGTATCTGGCATTATCGACCCCGATTCTGAATGAACCTCATCGATACCACATCCCGAACCTCCCACACCTCCACCTAAGCACACCTCGGTGGGTAATTTCGTAATGGGTACTATTGGTAAAACCAGTGCATTACCTAAAGACCGGTTAGGCGTTATAGGTGTTTCTTTTGTGCTGACTATGACGTCACTAGTCGGTTTTGATTCATTTGCCTTACATTTTAATTTTAACTGATCAATATGCCTATGTATCTCTGTGCCATCGAATATTTTTATTTGATAGTCTGTAGTACTCAAGCGCTCAATGACTGTACCACTAACCCACTTCTTAAGTCCTTGGTACACCCGGCACCAAACCTCGTCCCCCGTACCGAGAGCGCGGTGTGTCCCGCCTGCCCCATTTTGCTGCCGGAGCTGCGCGTCAGCCACCTGCTTCTCGCGCGACGGTTTCAGACGGTCTAACCGTGTTCTTAGTGTCCTACCTTGTAATATTTGTGACGGACTTTCTTTTGTGGTACTATGTTCCGTAGTTCTATACACTAGCAAATACCGCTGAAGAGCAAGTTCTACATCTATATTTTGAATAATAGCTTTTTTTATGACTCTTTTGCACTGCTTGACCGCATTCTCTGCTAGACCATTGGAAGCTGGGTGATACGGTGCGGAGAACACATGTTCTACTCCGTTATTTTCTAAAAATGTTTTAAATTCTTCACTACTAAAGGGTGGCCCGTTATCGGAGCATCACATGAATATTTTGCCTAATTTTGATCCATCCACAAAAAATCAACGCATTGATGTATGGCTCAAAAAGGTCAATGAGTGTGCTAGTGTGTATAGTTGGGATGAGAAAACTATTGTTCACTTCGCCATGCAGAAACTTCAAGGCCTCGCTAAAACATGGTATGAAGGCTTAAACTCTGTATTGTTTAACTGGCAAGAATGGCAAGAGAAACTAACGAACGCCTTCCCTTGCGAACAAAATTATGGCCAGGCCTTGGAGGAAATGCTTAAAAGAAGGAGTAGATATAATGAACCTATCGAGGTTTATTTTTATGAAAAACTGGCTTTACTTAACCAATGTGACATTGTTGACAAACGTGCGGTAGATTGTATCATTCATGGGATCAGTGATAGGACTCTCAAATCAGGTGCTCTAGCTATACGGTCCTCTCATCCCGATCAGCTTTTGCAATTTTTGATGAGCAGCAGAGATTCTTATCAGCATTTTGATCGAAACCATAACAAGACAAAAACCGATCACGTTAGTACTTCTAACGGTCAGCCCAGTCAAAGGTCGGGTGCTAAGTCGGGTTCATTCCCTGGATGTTACAATTGTAAAGAAAAGGGTCACAGCTTCTTACATTGTCCTAAACCGATAAAAAAATGCACAAAATGCAACAGAATAGGGCATACAGTTGATAACTGTAACACGCTGGTACAAAATGATGTAAAATCCAGTGGGAATATCCCAAAAACCATGTGTATTGATGTAGCCAGTCAAGGACGCGAATCGCACCCGAACTTAAAATTTATAAAGGAGGTAAAAAATAACGGTATGTTACAGCAAGCTTTTGTAGATTTTGGAAGTGAAGTCACGCTTATAAAGGAGTCCGTAGTTAATGAGTTAGGTTTGACCCACGATCACATAGAAACATTATTAAAAGGTTTTGGAAACGGTATAGTAAAGTCACTAGGAGGGTTGTTACTTAATTTTGAGGTAGATGGGGTCAATGCGCAGGTGCCATGCAAGGTTGTGTGTGATAATTTGTTAGAGAAATCTGTGCTTATAGGGCAGTCATTCACCGAACAACCTCGCATCATAGTTTATAAGGATGTAGCTAGGTTACAATTTATAAATATCGGCAATGTAATGCCACATCCAGATCCGGATCTAACATCCTCTGTTAAGGTTAGGGCTACAGAATTGGTAGAGCTCTACGGTGCAGCATCGGTGAAGGCATGGATTGAACCCTCCACATCCGGTAGCATTGTCCTGAAAAATGTTGTCGCTGGGAAACCAAATAATCAGTACTTTGTTTGTGGAGGTCTCTATAGCTCCGAAAATAGTAGTGTCTATATAACTGTATTCCCATGTTCAAGTTACTGCTGGATCCCAAATAATTTAGTTTTATGTCGTGCAAAGCGAGTAGAGGTTGTTAGTAGGGTAGTTGTCGAACCACCAGAAATTCCTATGGTGATTGAGGGTGTCTTCGATGAGGATCTTATTCGTGTCGGTGATAAGGTGCCAGAAGACGTGAAACGAAGGTTGTTAGAGTTGCTAAAAAAATATCGGTGTTGCTTTGCATCCTCTCTTAGGGACTTGGGTTGTACTAACGCGACTGAAATGAATATAGAGTTAAACAGTGAACGTCCTGTTGTTTATCGCCCATATAGGTTATCGCATCATGAACGTGAGAAGGTACGGGCAATGGTGAAGGACATGCTGGATGCAGGGATAGTGAGGGAGTCGATCTCAGGGTACGCTAGTCCAATTCTCCTCGTACGCAAAAAGGATGGATCGTTTCGAATGTGTGTCGATTACCGTATGCTTAATTCTATCACGGTGAAAGAGCGCTATCCTATGCCCATTATTGAAGACGAAATAGCACGTCTTACTGGCCAGGCTTGTTTTATTTCGCTCGATCTTACGTCAGGTTATTACCAGGTGCCAATTTCGGAGCAGAGCAGACACCTCACCTCGTTTGTCACGCCGGACGGTCAGTACGAGTTCAATCGCATGCCATTTGGTTTGGCTAATGCTCCAGCTGTTTTTCAACGGATGATGAACTCAATACTAGGGTCGGCTCGATTCAACAAGGCAACTGCTTACTTGGATGATGTCCTTATTTTCGGTAAAGACTTTAGTGAATGTCTGGTACGGCTTGAAGAGGTGTTGCAAGTTTTGGAGAAAGCAAATCTAACTTTGAACCTTTCTAAATGCGACTTCTTAAGAGACAAAATTGATTATCTGGGTTACGAAATAAGTGCAGCTGGGGTTAGACCAGGCGATAAAAAAATCATTAGTGTCACGAATTTTCCACGACCGGAGAATGTCCACAATATCAGTGTGTCAGTTTCTCGGTCTGGCCAGTTATTTTCGTAAATTCATCCAAGATTTTGCCCGAATTGCTTTACCTCTCAGTAAATTGTTTAAAAAAGACGCCTCATGGACATGGGGCGATAGTCAAGAGGAGGCTTTTTAAGTTTTGTAAGTAATGTAAGTTGGTTGATAGGCCTATTCTTGCAATATATGATCCTGCTGCAGTGACGGAGCTTCACACCGATGCAAGCAAATTAGGTGTTGGGGGTATATTATTGCAGCGCTCCGAAGGCAATGATGCTTTCCGTCCAGTAGCTTACTATAGTCGACAAACCTCTCCTGAGGAGAAGAATTTCCATTCCTATGAACTCGAAACTCTAGCAGTCATATGTTCCTTAAAAAAATTTAGGGTGTATCTGCTAGGGAAACCGTTTAAGATCATTACAGATTGTAGTGCTCTACGATCTACGTTCTCAAAACGAAACCTAATCCCGAGGATAGCACGCTGGTGGCTTTTACTGCAAGAGTTCCAATGTTCGGTCGAGTATAGAGCAGGCGTTAAAATGGGGCATGTAGATGCGCTGTCCCGCAACCCAATCGAGAGCTTGGGAGAGAATCCCATTGACCAATGTTCAGTTATGTTGATAAGTAGTGAGGATTGGTTACACACGCTTCAGCTTGGAGACACCGAACTCTGTAGGATTAAAAACATCTTAAATAATAATCTTAATGAGAAAGAACTGAAATACATAAAAGATAATTTTGTGGTTAAGGATAACAAATTGTTTCGTTATATAGACAATGATAAAAATAACGTTCGTTGGGTGGTGCCAAAAGGTGCGAGGTGGCAAGTGTGCCGGATGAACCATGACGACATTGGCCATTTTGGGGTAGAGAAGACCCTCGAAAGAATAAAAAAACTATTGGTTTAGTAAAATGTCCAAATTTGTAAAAAAGTATGTTGGTTCATGCATAGAATGTGCATATGCAAAGAATAAAACTAAAACACATGAGGGTCTGCTCCATCCCATCACCAAAATAGAAGTGCCATTTCATACGGTGCACGTTGACCACCTTGGGCCTTTTGTCAAGTTAAAGAGAGGCTATAGTTACTTACTCGTAGTTGTAGAAGCTTTCACCAAATTCTGCTTTATGAAACCGGTTAGAAATACAAATAGCTTGAATACAATTAGAGCTCTTGAAGACATATTTTTTACATTTAGGGTCTCCGATCGTCTTGTAAGCGATCGTGGTACCTGTTTTACATCCCATGCTTTTAATCGATTCTGTCTAGACAAGGGAATTAAGCATATCCTTAATGCCGTGGCCAGTCCGAGGTCAAATGGTCAGGTTGAACGTTACAACCGTACAATTCTCAACTCCTTAAAAGCAATGACTGTTAAGTACGGTGAAGAAAAGAGTTGGGATAGTCATTTAGGAAAAATTCAGTGGGGCCTAAATAATACTATTCAGAAGACCACTGGTAGGACTCCATCAGAAGTGTTATTTGGAACTGGTATGAGTAGCGAAATAAATCCCATTCTTAACGAAGTTACCAAGGACTCCCGCGAAAACTGCGAAATTACCGCTATTCGAGAGGAGGTTAAGAAAAGGATTGATAACGAGCAGGTTAAGCAAAAGCAGGGTTATGATAGGAATAGGGTACCAGCACGGATCTATGTCGAAGGTGAACTCGTCAAAATAACAAAAACCTGTTTCAATAATGATGGACTAAGCAAAAAGGTTATGCCCTCGTTTATAGGGCCCTACCGTGTTACTAGAGTCTTAGGTAGGGACAGATATAAAGTAGAACCGGTTCCTGGTTTGGTCAGCATGCAAAACAAACGACCCACAACCGTGGCAGCAGATCGTATGATGCCATGGATACACGTTGCGGCCCTAGAACTGAATAATTCTGATACCAGTGGTACAGACGATGAGGGTCATACTGAACCATAATTTGATCATATTATTGTATTATTCCCAAACTCTATATTATTATGTATTCCACTGTGTTAGAAACACAACTACAGATGCGTGTCGTTCATTGTTTCAGATCAAGCACGAGAATCGATCGGATCGTGACTTGATTCAACAAATGTCCTTCAGATCAGGCACGAGAATCGATCGGATCGTGACCTGATTCAACAAACGTCCTTCAGATCAAGCACGAGAATCGATCGGATCGTGACCTTGATTCAACAAATATCCTACTGGGTGCCACAAGCGAATCGATCGTCTTGTAGGCATCAGTTAGGCTCCCGATAAATCGATCGTTCGGGTTAGTAGTGCGATGATGGGTAAACCGATCGGATCGATCGTTCGGACCCCAAAGCAAGTTTTAATTGTAAGTGACAGAAAACATTAAATCGATCGCTGTTTTCTGGTCAAATTCAAAGAGAAGTTTAAGATAATTATATTATGTTCAAGATATTACTGATCCGATGAGTGAATTCATTAAGTAGACGTAGATATCGTTACTTAAATCTATAGCGTCTATTTGTATTTTTCCTATGTGTGTAATTAAGTTTAACTAATTGAATTGTTTGTAATTGTTAATAGTATTGCATTTATATACATACTTTATTGAATTTATACTTTATTTAAATTTAATATTTTGTTATTTAGTTTAGTAAAATTAACATGAGAACTATTATTGATTTGTAAAGTCGTATTATAGGTACACTTAGCCTCGGATAAATATTTACTATTGTAATCTGATACTTAAACAATAAATATGTAAAAACTGAGCACCCTGTCAGCGTTCCGATTGTTAGGGTTCCACCTGGGGTCGTGTGCGGGGACGCACACGTTGTCAGGACGGTCGATTGTTAGGGTTTGTGAATTTAGAATTTGCTAATTGATGATTTTAGTCGATATTCATATATAAAGCTATCATTTTAATATTGTACACTGGCAACTTTATGTTTTTATGTTGGTTGTGGTCGCTCTGTATTCGGTTGACGCAAAAAAGGCGGCAACCAATGAGAGGACTGGCTTTTTCGCGCTCAATGGAGTCCTCAAGGCGTGAAACGAAACGTTGGGCCGGTTGCTCGGCCTCTTGGGTTCTAGGACTCGACGCGATAGGTTGTGCCAGAAAATTAAATAGATAGTCATTAAGTATTCTACCATTTTGTATGTTCAAGAAATATAAGCCACTTCCATATTGCATCGTTATTTGAATACTATATCCTGTAGGCTTAGCCAAGTTGACAATCTACAAACGTTGTCGCTAGTAGAAAACGACTCAAATGTATGGGGATGACGTCATCTCAACGCTAAGTCACGTGGTCAGAACAAACGAATAGAAAATTCGTAGCCATGTTTACAACGTTCAAAATGATAGAATGAAATGTGATCCTTTCTACAACGTTGATCGCTACATCCCATATAAATGCTAGCCATGTCACACTTTTGACAAGCGCAAACGAAACGTTGGCGAAGTATTTGAACGATACCTTAGCGTTTGCCGAGACCCTGGAGATAACGCTTAAAAATGGCGTCTATATATGATACAGCTGTCTTGAGACCGAGAAGTGTTGTTTATTTCTCATAATTTTGGATTCTATGTGCCTATTTAGCATTTAAAATGCATACTTTAAATATATTGTGGTGGCTATGGGTCAAACACAATAATTATTTTGTTTGTTTCATAAGAAGTACCTAGTATAGGTTCATGCCGCGCAACACGTCATTGTTTATATTGTAAACTTTCAAGTGCCCAAGTATATTAGATTTTAACAAAGGAAGGTCACAAAATAAGTAATAATTTACATACCTTCCCACTAATTCCAATCTACCTGCGAACTGTTCTGGGTCTGGTCGAGATCTCGATCCAATATTATAAAAGTTATCACTTCATTTAAGTATCTTTCATCGAAATGCACAATATCATATTATTTCACGACACAGTAATGTTTAAAATTACATTTCGCACTGTGATATCATATTAAACCAATTGTAAGACAAACTTGTACCTTATTTCACTTACTTTTTTAACACTTAATACAATTTATTCCTTTCATAACAATTCAAAACAAAACTTCAACCCGCGCATAAAGTAAACAACTGCGATTTTGACATTAGTTTGACGTTAGTAGAAACGCTCACCATAGACTAAAGTGTAGGTTTTTTCTATATTTATTAGAGAATGAGCGATCGACTCAGTTGTGTGAAGTTGGCTACCAACTTAGCGCTTTCTATAATCGCTTGCGCCGAAGCGTTATCTATTGTAGAAAGAGAATAGAAACGAAGCGGTTGTAACTTGGCTAGCCCTACTGTTCCTGTAAGGCTTTCCCAACATTTGGAAGTAAACAAGAGACACGGCGTGCGGGTGGCTCGGCGACGGCGCAACACGCGCAAGCACCGCTGACGTCGACGGCCTCCGAGCAGCCGCCTCCACGCTTGGTCCCGCATCCTCTCTCCTTTGATCCCTCGTCTTGCCGGGCCTCTTCCTCTCTTCAGTACAAGGAGGGGGGGGTCCAGCCGGCGCCGCACCGGCCGACTCGAAGCCGATGTTCGGCATCGACGTCGTCCGGTCCAGCCCCGAACGAGGATCTTCTCCCCAGCCGGCGTCGCCGCGGCCAAGTGAGCCACGGGCGCCAGGCTTTGGCATCTTCTTCTTTTGTTCCTTCTTCTCTTCTTCGTGCAGTTTACGCGACCACAACAGTGCGCTTAGCACCGGGAAGCACGATGGCTCCCCCTGTGCTCGCACCGGTGCTAGGCACCCGCGCGAACACAGGGAAAGAGGTAGGAGTGGTCCGAGCGAGGCGGAAGGTTCCGCGGCGCGCCTCCAGATGGCAGCACACACACGAAACTTTCGGGTTTCCAGAGATATCGCAGCGCGATGGGCGACCTCTCGGGTGGACTGCAGGCGAATCCACTGACTGACGATTCGGCTCGGCGGGCTGGTTTATAAAGGCGGCCGTGGCTCTGCGGGGGCCGTGCGCGGCGGGGCAGCGATGACGCGCGTCGTCAATCACGTGCGTGCGAGGTCTTCTGCCGTGGTCGTTTCTTTGCCGCGTTACAATATGCTTTTTCCCAACTATGTTGGGGTCGGTTTCTAGTCTAACTGGATGCAGCTGAATACCAGTATTTTACATGGAGCGACTGCCTACCTCCACGACCCAGTTAACACTGGGTAATACGATACCCTTTCGTAAGACTGGTTGTCAGACTTTCAGGTCACTGACTACCTGTAACGACTGCTAAAGATCTATATATGGCTGCCGGAACCACCAACAGCTTAACGTGATTTCCAAGACACGGAGAAAACTCGGTATGCAATGGGTGGTCACCCATCCACACACCAACCTAGGCAAGCGTGGCTTAACCTAGAGATCGACCCGAGTGGCAGTTATTATTAAGCCGGCTCTAATATCAACCTTCTAAAAACATAACTAAGATTTCTTTACGCAGAACAGTAATTGAAGTATTTATAATGACGACATTTTTATAATTTTCAAACGCAAATATCTCAGCTTAGAAATTACTTAGGACAAACAGGATAGGATATTTGAACATATATGTGTTATTAACACAGCACAACAAAATGTCATTAAAAATAAAAGTGGCCGCTGAAAAAAAAAATGACGCCACTAGTCTACACAAAGCTACTCTATGCTCTTTATCTTTTTTGTCTATTTTATTATTAATAATTTATAATTAGGTCAACCGGGACAATTGCGTCATATAAAAACCTTAGTCTCTTTTAAAAATTTAAACTACACTAACTTTAAATTTCTTGGAAAAATCTTTAACGCAAATGTATAAAGAAATCACCTGTGTGCAACCTTAATGAATAGTTTCTTTCATTAGTTGCAATAAATACGAGTAAATATACTTTTTTTTAAAAAGAGTAATTTTAGACGCATTTTCCCGTATTGGGGCAAACGCGTCTTCATTAAATAAGTTTTAAACCTGTGATGTTTGAAGGCTGGAATAGATATGTTTTACTTCAACTAAAGTTTTACACACAAACCTTTCAGTAAACTAAGAAAATATTAAATAATTATTACATCAGAAGCGATGTTATAAAATCTGGGAAAACGCGTTTTTTTTTTTTTTCTTAGACGCATTTACCCGCTATCAAATCCAGACGTTCAAAACATTTTATTTTTGAAGGTAAAATTAGAATAAACTCTTGTAAAAAAACCTGGGTGCTAAATAAAAGCAACATGTAGATTTTTGAAGTTTAATCAAAATCGAGTAACGTTAGGTACTTGCAGTCAGAGCTCTTTCAATTTAGGAGTTAAATTAGGAGCGAACTATTTTTTACAGAAAATTATTCTACCTAAACAATGTGTAATAAATGTGTAGTATTTTTATTGGTAGATCAAAACAAACAATCTAGGTATGCCATAGGCCTCTACTCCGTTCATCTATGATACCCTATTTTTTCAAGACTCAAAAAGGTCATCTGGTATAATATGTAAGAATCTAGAATTCAATCAATTATTATACATAAATAGGTAATTAAGTAATTGAATTTTTAACGAGATCAAATCTTATGTATGTACTTTAAAAATAATCTCAAATTATGTCTTAGATCAAAATCAGTCCTTACATACTCTTAAGTACAAAACTATTTGTATTTTAAAGCTGGTCCATCTATGTATCATTATATTAATATGTATGGCTATTATAATTGACATTCACAAGATCAAATCTTTCATATTCTAATATCACAGTAAAATCAGATCAAAATTATGGGTAAATTTTGTTCTTCGAGGAGCACACCGAATTTCCTGTTCCACATACTTAAACAACTTATTACGAAATTCGATGATGCCCTGATTTACATTTATAAAATATTTAAGAATTAACACTTATTCTATCTAAAATGAGATAATAAAGCCTTAATCAAAATATAGCTTTAGCGAGATCAATTCTCTACTCCAACAAAATCAATATAAAAATATAATAGTAGTCTCTCAGTAGAAAATATAATATCTGTAGTGCCGCGAGGCCGCGATCAAGGAGGCGGCGTACGAATGTTGCTGGCCGGTGCTGCGGCACTCTATTTTTTGACTTTTCTTTGTCTGTCACTTTTTCTTGATAAAAAAATCTTTTCATGTCGCGTTTCGATAATTTCGTGTTGTAAATATTTTCTGAAGACATTATAAAATTTGTGAATTGTACATAGATTTTCATGTATATAGTTTTAACATAGTTTCGAGTTTTTATTCCGCTCTCCAACAACTATCGCCCCGGTTGCTCTGCACCTTCTATATTTTGAGAAGCCGCTGAAGGCGCGCTTCATTGGTGACCCCTGTGGAACATTATGCCGGGGAACGAGAGCAAAGAAAGCGGAGAGATGACAAGCGTAAACCGCATCGCTGTAAAGGTACCGCCATTTTACCCGTCTAAACCGAACCTTTGGTTTTCTTGCCTGGAGAGCCAGTTCGAGTTGGCAGGAGTGACGACGGATACCACCAAATATCACCATGCTTTGTCTCACTTGGAGCTGCAGTATATCGAGATTGTCGAGGACATCGTCGCTGGTCCCGCAGCTTCGGACAAGTATGAGACACTGAAGATGGAGCTCATCAAGAGGCTGTCCGCGTCACGGGAAAAGCAGGTACAGCAGCTACTTCATCACGAAGAGTTAGGAGATAGCAAACCATCGCATTTCCTACGTCGACTGAGAAGCTTAGCTGGATCTGGTGTACCAGATGACCTGCTCAGAACCCTTTGGGCCAGTCGTTTATCCAGCAGCGTGCAGCCCATCATTGCATCTCAAGCTAGGATGAAGCTGGACGAGGTTGCCGAGCTTGCCGACCAGGTCCTGGACGCCGTGTCACCAACTTCGCAAGTTACTGGAGTTTCAGCAGGTACGTCTGGCGGATCGAGCGAGATTGCTGCGTTAACCCGACAAGTCGAAGCGTTGACTGCTAAGCTCGACCGAATGGCGCGGTCAAGATCAAGATCATCTTCACATCTCCGGGGCCGCTCATCGTCCGCAAGATCGCACTCGTTCGGCGACAAGGCTCTTAAGTGTATGAAACCCTGTGATTTCGCGGGAAACGCGAAGGGCAGTCGGTAATGGCGGCCGACGACTGCCCGAGTACCGGTCGCTTGTTCGTAACGGATAGGCGGACTAAAATGCAGTTTCTTGTAGATACGGGTAGTGATCTGTGCGTGTTTCCTCGTAAGTGCTTAAAAGAGTATCGTGCAAAGACTAGCTATGAACTGTGTGCCGCAAACGGGTCAACTATAAATACATACGGTTTTAATCACTTAGTGCTAAACCTAGGGTTGCGTCGCGACTTTCCATGGAATTTTATAGTGGCTGACGTTACAAAGGCGATAATAGGCGTGGATTTCCTTTCATTTTATAATATTATTGTTGATGTCCGAAACCAACGTCTCATCGACGGTAGCACTACGCTTGTGACCGCGGCTTTACTTGCGCGAACCGAGGACAACATTTCTTCGGTGAAGGTAATGTCTGGTGACTCTGTATACCACACCATACTTTCAAAATACCCTGACATTACTCGTCCGCATGGCATTCATCGCACAATACACCACAACACCGTACATCACATCCACACCACACCTGGGCCACCGGTCTCTTGCACACCACGCAGGCTAGCGCCTGATAAGCTTAAAATAGCAAAGTCAGAGTTCGAGGCGATGTTGCAGAACGGTACTTGCCGGCCTTCGGAATCAGCATGGGCTTCACCTCTTCATCTCACCCCTAAAAAAGACAACGGGTGGCGTCCTTGTGGGGATTACCGTATGCTGAATGCCCGAACGATACCCGACAGGTACCCTATCAAGCACATACATGACTTTGCTCATTGTTTGTCAGGTTGTACCATGTTTTCTACCATTGATCTGGTCAAGGCTTACAACCAGATCCCTATGCATCCAGATGACATCGTGAAGACCGCCATTACAACGCCGTTCGGTCTTTACGAATTTCCGTTCATGACGTTCGGGCTTCGTAATGCCGGACAGACGTTCCAGCGCTTCGTCGATGAGATGTTACGGGGTCTGGACTTCACCTACGCCTACCTGGATGATATCTTAGTTTTTTCCAAGGACCAAAAAACACATGAAGAGCATCTCCACCAACTTTTCGCCAGGCTAAAGCAGTACGGCATGGTCGTCAACACGGCAAAGTGCGTGTTTGGCGCTTCTGAGGTCATCTTTTTGGGCTACAGCATTTCAGCCAAAGGTACCACCCCACTTCCAGCCAAAGTTGACGCCATCAAGACCTTTCCCGTACCAAAAACTGTGAAAGAACTACGTCGGTTCTTAGGTATGGTGAACTTTTATCGTAGGTTCATTCCAGGCGCAGCTAAACAACAAGCTCCTTTAAACGCGCTACTCACCGGCTCAGTGAAAGGATCGCACCCAGTTCATATTACTGGTCAGCTGCTCGACGCATTTGAAGTTTGCAAGGAGGGACTATGTCAAGCCGCCTTGCTTGCTCATCCCAGTTGCGATGCAAGGTTAGCGCTCGTAACTGACGCGTCTGACAAGGCGATTGGCGCAGTGTTACAGCAGCAGACTGGTAGTGGCGAGTCCTGGGAGCCTTTGGCATATTTCTCTCGTGGGCTGAGCTCTTCCCAACAGAAGTACTCACCCTACGATCGAGAGCTCCTCGCCATTTACGAGAGCATAAAATACTTCAGGCATATGCTCGAAGCCCGGGACTTCACTGTCTTTACCGACCACAAGCCTCTGACCTTCGCCTTCCACAATCGGAAAGAAAACTGCTCGCCAAGACAGTTCCGGCACCTGGACCTGATCGCGCAGTTTACCACTGACATACGTTACATTTCCGGTAAGGACAACGTGGTAGCTCAACGTGGTCTCTCGCGAGTTGAGGAGATTTCCCAGCCAATCGATCTGGAGCGATTGGCAGCCGCTCAGCACTCTGATCTAGAGCTCACCCAACTCGCAGAAGGTGGTGGCTCCACGTCACTGCGTCTCAAAAAACTGAAGGTCCCAGGCAGCAACATTGAACTGTTTTGTGACGTCAGTACGAGCGCAGTAAGGCCGTTTGTTCCGAAACCGCTACGGAGAAGAGTGTTCGAGAGTCTGCATTCTCTTAGTCACCCTGGGGCAAAAGCAACCGCCAAACTAGTCTCTGAGCGGTATGTGTGGCCTGAAGTTAGGAAGAACTGCAGGAACTGGGTACGTGCGTGTATAGCGTGTCAGCGTTCCAAGATTACACGTCATACGAGTGCTCCAGTTGGTACCTTCAAACTTCCTGCAGCTCGTTTCAAATTTGTCCACATTGACTTGATAGGACCATTGCCTCTGTCACAAGGTTTCAAGTATTGTCTCACCGCTGTCGACCGCTTTACGCGTTGGCCTGAGGCAATACCCTTGGAAGACATAACGGCTGAGACTGTTGCTAAAGCCCTACTCAGTGGCTGGATTTCCCGGTTTGGCTGTCCAGTTGATATCGTGACAGATCGTGGTAGGCAGTTCGAATCTGCGTTATTCAGAAATCTTTCGCGCATTGCAGGATTCAATCATCACCGTACCACTGCCTATCATCCAGCCTGTAATGGTCTTGTGGAAAGATTTCATCGGCAGCTGAAGTCAGCCATAATCTGCCACACTAACGGGAATTGGGTTGAATCTCTCCCTCTTGTCTTGTTGGGTGTCCGTAGTGCTTTCAAGGAAGATCTGCAAACCACCTCAGCTGAATTGGTGTATGGCGAACCATTACGTCTGCCAGGCGAGTTTTTCGACTCAGAAATCATCTGTAATCCAGACTTGATGGAATTCACATCAAGGCTGCGAAGTATTGTCCAGTGTTTGAGGCCTTCGCCTGCCTCACGCCATAGTAGAAAGCGTCCAACTTTCATGTTCAAGGAGTTAGCCACTTGCACCCACGTATTCTTGCGAGATTGTACTGTTGGTGGTGCCTTGAAACCAGCATATTCTGGACCATACGAGGTGCTTCGGCGTGGTGAAAAGGTTTTCACTATTCTGGCTAATGGCAAGGAAGTCACAGTATCGGTAGACCGAGTCAAGCCCGCCTACATACTGTGTGACCCAGACACCACTCCATACACATCATCACACACACCCACTCATTCAACCAATCCCGCTCATTCATCACAAGATCGACAACATGACACACACAAAACAACACATGTGACTCAATCAGGGAACCAGAAATCACCAGATCGCGAAGCAATTGTTCACAAGACTAGATCGGGACGTAGAGTTAGGTTTCCTGACCATTATCGCCCTTGACGGTCTCAAGGGGGGGCTGATGTAGTGCCGCGAGGCCGCGATCAAGGAGGCGGCGTACGAATGTTGCTGGCCGGTGCTGCGGCACTCTATTTTTTGACTTTTCTTTGTCTGTCACTTTTTCTTGATAAAAAAATCTTTTCATGTCGCGTTTCGATAATTTCGTGTTGTAAATATTTTCTGAAGACATTATAAAATTTGTGAATTGTACATAGATTTTCATGTATATAGTTTTAACATAGTTTCGAGTTTTTATTCCGCTCTCCAACAACTATCGCCCCGGTTGCTCTGCACCTTCTATATTTTGAGAAGCCGCTGAAGGCGCGCTTCATATCCTAAGAATAAATTGCAAGTTTTATTTACAATATTTACAAACTACAATTTAATCAAAAATAATAAAATGGAAAATGGCTTGCCCGAACACGGATCGGCCCGAGAACCCATTTTCCCAGAGACAGTGGGATGAGCCGCTCTGCAGGTTGGTACGGAATAACCTTATTAATACGTCTAGCAATACTGCCGAGCGTGCCCGCCTGCTGGCTGTGGGTGAGTGGGAGTCGGGCCTCTGGCTTCAGGCACTACCGTCACCTAATATAGGCACTATGCTAGGTGACACAACCTTCAGGCTCGCTACATGTTTGCGGTTGGGTGCTCCGTGTGGGGCTCCACATCGCTGCCAATGTGGTGGAGTAGTCGACAGCCTCGGACACCATGGCCTTTCCTGCAGTAAGAGCGCAGGTCGAATTGCGCGGCACGCCAGCATTAATGATCTCATCCGACGTGCTCTGGCCACCGCCGGTGTGCCTGCTGTTTTGGAACCCAATGGGTTGGCACGCGTCGATGGGAAGAGACCAGACGGTATGACCATAATGCCATGGAAGTTGGGTAGGCCTTTGGTGAGGGACGCAACTTGCGTCGACACCCTTGCGCCATCCCATCTTCCTAGCACGGTGTCCTGTGCCGGGGCGGCTGCTGCAGGTGCTGAAAACCTCAAACGGCGCAAATACAACAACTTAATTGGCAGTTATGTGTTTGAGCCGTTTGGGGTTGAAACACTAGGGCCTTGGGGTCCGAGTGCTCACCTAATATTTAAGGAAATTGCCAAGCGGTTGGTCGACTCTTCACGTGACCAGAGGGCTGGCCTGTTCTTTGGCCAAAAAATCAGCATTGCCATCCAACGTGGGAATGCTGCCAGCCTTCCGGGCACTTTTCCTGTTGACAGCGGTGTGGACGAGTTTTTTGACGCCCTGTAATTCTTCTCTTTTTGATACTTGTATATATTTTATTATAATTTTAGTTCTGTAAAGAATAAATAGAATAAATAATATATTCTATTGTATATTAAAAGATTTTAAACTTTTCTTAAAAATAGCATGACCTCTTCGGGTTATTTGGGGTTTTTCAAGAAACATTACAATGTCAGGTTCATGTAATGGAATGAATCAATTTTACTATTCTTAATGATTCTTAGAAATTTGACTTTTGGAGTCACTATGTCGGAATCGAGATCCATTGAAATTATGTTTCCGACAAAGTGCTTTACAGTTTTCTTTGTCGCAAACTTAACTATTATCCAATCATCAACTTGAGGACGTCTTGATTCGTCCAGAGCGACCGTCTGTCTTGAATCGATTCTCTTTTCATATTTTATTTCACTTAGTACTTGATCGTCACTAGAGTCGTGGTCAAGAAAACGGTCCTCTTCTTTGTCGTCTTGAATAACGTATTCACAATAAGTATTCCAATCATCAGATTCTGTGCCATCGCTTAATATTATTTCATTATCAGTACTTTCATCTGATGAATAAAATATTTTCTTCTGTGGTTTTTTCTTCTTAGAAGCTATATACTTTTCTTTCTTTGTATGTTTACTTTTATTTGTGCTTCTTCTTGACTGTCGCAATGTTTTTTCTGCCTCGAGTTTTTGCTTTTCTGCTTCTTCATTTCGTAACTTTTCCAGGTAATATTCGCGTGTAATGACTTCACAGCCTTTCGCTGCTTTTCTTTTCTTGACTTTAACTGTACTATCCGATTTTTTAATTGTTCTAAGCCACAGATCCTCAAACGATTCTCCATGTTTATATGAAATGATACGATTTTCGAGAATTTGGATTCCCGAAGTTCCGTTGCTAGTGCCGGGTATTATAAAGTCAGAGAGTTTCAGATTCAAAGTAGTTCTTGTAACTTCCGGCTTATTATTCACCTTATTTAATATTTGTAAACAAAACCTGGACAGAGGTGGTATGTCGAATTCGTTGTTTTTGCCTTTGTGTTTTTGAAATCTTTTAAGTGAATCTGGTTCAAACTTTTCGTCTGGGATCACGTGACTATTAAATGGGAACCAACCCCCTTTTTTAAAGCCATTTCTAATTACTTTAGGATCCAATTCTTTCCAGACTTCTCCGAGGATTTGGATGAATTTGTCCTTTTGTAGCTTGACTCCCACGTTCAAACGCTGCCACGCCAATATTTTTGCGTCCCATTTGTCTTTCATAGATTTGAAAACAGCTAAATCTAAAGGTTGTAAAAGATGGCTGGCATGAGGTGGCAATTTTAAAATGGTTACACCCATTTCGGCGGCTGTCTCTAATATTTTCAATTGAATGTGTGTTGAATGACCATCATATATTAATTATGTCGGTCCGGCAGGAAGGTGCAAGAAAACCCCGAGATTGCTGGAACAGGTTTAATTCAGTATTAACATTTGTTCAAGAACTTAATCTAGTGACGATCGTTCTATGGTTGAATCGAAAGTGAGCCCTACATTCCTGCGGTCCGGCGGCCGGGCGGCCGAGGCACGTCATCGTGCGCCACGATGCGTCGACTCAGCATATCCGCTCTCGTCGCTAGGCTGATGCAATACTTGTGTGGAGTTGGGTAATTTCCTATGGTTCGCGTACGTCATATGTAACATCTCCCTCCCGAAGCTCAGCGACTATTCGAAAGTTGGTTCGAGAATATCGCTGACAATCTTGGTTGAGCAGCTGCGGTGTGGTTGTTGATCTCGGCATATACCTCGCCACTGTCTATCTCGCCGTCTGTACGTTCCGGTGTTGTTTCCAGTGTGCGCCGGTTCATGTACCTTCGTAGTACGAGCGCGATGCCCAGTACGCTTGCACCTAATAGTACTAGGTATAGCGGTGTGATAGTATAATACACGCTATGAATGTCGGATTTAGTCAGGGTTAATGGCGGTTCCATGGATATTTCCTTGTTGGCAACATGGAGGCTGTGGAGGTTGACGGAGTTGAGTGTTAGTCTTCTAGCTGCCGAATTGTAGTTGGTTCCGTTATTGAATGGGATGTTCATAATCTTCAGTACTTGTCCTTTCAACCTGTCGTCCTTGTTTGCCAGGGTTAGGTCCGGGGTTTGCACGTCGCAGCCTTTTGGGATCGTGATGAGATAGCTTCCTAGCACTGTGCTGTATTGGGTTTCGGTGCAGGACAGGCGGATTTTTGTAGGCACCGGAAAGCTTGCTACATAGTGTCGGTCGTCGAGTGGTTCCACGGCTTCGGTTTCTAATTTCGTTGTGGTGAATTGGCAGGACTTGTCGATTTGCTGCTGGGATATGAGATGGTGAATGCAGTCGCCTTGACTTCTGTAGTGTTGATTAATGCTGTTCTCGCAGAGATAGTATTGTTTTGACTTCGGGCATTCTGCCTCTATGTACATAAAATCTTTGTCATGAATTGCCAGGAAAGGATAGGATGGAATTAGCACTTTGTTATCTTTATTGGGAACTATGGATAGCTTATAGAGGTCATAGGTATAGGGTAGGACTACTGGGAACTTAAATATCAATACTAAATTTTGGCTGTTATAGTAGTAACCTAACTTAATTATGTCGAAATATTCCCTAAAACTAGCGTTTAGTATATGTTCTCTGCCATAGAGAGCATTTAACTGTTCTATCATTCTATTAAATGTATCTAACTTAAACATAAGAAAATGTGTGCTTTTAGCACGTATAAATCCTAATAAGTTTTCTAATCTAAGTAATTCTTCAGATAACGTTTCAATATTATCCGCTAGCATCGTTATATACTGGGCCAGATGGGCATACTTGACGATATCTTTTTCATGTCGCAAGTCGCTAATCATGATCTCATTTACAGTCTCCTTGATTTTATTCTGATTCTGGACCAATTTGTTAAGAATATCCGAGTTTTCAGACATCCAATGTTTATTTAGACTAACGCGATTATTTAATTCCGTGACCATTTTATTCTCATTTTCCTGTAGAGTTTTGATTGCACTATCGTAACGAATGGCGTCTGTATAGTCCAAATTTCCGGAGATGCTTTTAACAACTGAACCTAACCCATCAATTAGACCTCTCTTGACGCGATTAGGCTGGAACAACTCTAACTGGTCAGATAGCTGCGTTATTTTATTGTAGAGATATTCTATATGTGGCGTATATAATGACAGGGTTTTATTGTGAAATTCAGGTGAAATATTATCTAATTGTTTCCTTACTAAATCTATATTGCTACGAATAACGTCTAAATTAACCGGTTGGATAAACGAGTGGTAATGGGAGATAACTTTCGTTTTTCCTAGCATAAAAGGCAAGATGCCTGGTCCATTCTCCAGACTATTCAACGTTATGTCTTCCGCATGCGTCAGGCTCAGAGCCAGGAGGGCAATCCTGTAACAAGAGGTTGGTGTTAGGGACTCGTTTCAGGCGGGACTTAGCGATGGGTCCACGTTTCTTTTTAGTGTAGATGTGGATCGGTAAGTCCGCCAATACCGTGTCGCGTGTAAATCTGGGGGCCAGTTTTTGTCGACTAGCCATTGGGTTCCGTACGAAAATTTGTTGATCCGCAGAGTATTCCTGTTCGGGTTCCCTGTTCTTATTAATATTCTCGGTAATCCGTGTGCGATCTTGCAGAGATGAATCATTAATCATCTCGAAGACTCTTTTCATTTTGTTACGATGTTCTTGTGTATATGTTTGTAGTATATTTTCTGACAGATTTATATCTAACGGATCGCGAGGGTCTAAATGGCCAGTAATTATATCTAAAGGTCTGCACTTAGTGAAACTGTGAATAGAGCTATTGTAACCTAGAATTGCATATGGCATTAAACTCATAGCGGAGTCTCCGCGATGCTCCAATTTTAAAATACGTAGATGCTCTAAAAGTGTGGAATGTAGCCTTTCTACCATGCCGTTTTCATTTGGTGTGCATGCTGAGGTTTTGTGGTGTTGAATTTTATGTATTTTAACGAACTCCGAGAATAGTTGATTCGTAAATTCCGGGCCTCTGTCCGTGACGATAGTTAAGGGGAATCCATGGTGTGTACCGAATTTTAAAAGAGCTTGTACGACGCTAACCGCTGTTGCGTCTCTTAGGTAGTAAGCTTGGGCGTATTTTGAAAATGTATCAATGATTGTGAGATATTTTTGCGTTTCGACGCTGAGTAAATCAAGATGTACTATTTCGAACGGTTTGGTTGGAGGTGGTACAATATTAAACCTTTGTTTTATGGGGTTCCTATCATACTTGGCTTGACCACATACGTCACACTCATTTATATATTTCGTTATGTGTTCCTTCATTTTTGGCCAGTAATATTTGCTAGATAAAGACAGATAACACTCATTAATTCCACGGTGATTCGTTTTACCTTCATGATAGTTACGAATTATCGCCTGTTGTTTTAGATAATCTTTGACATTTTGTAACTCTGCCTTTGTTAAGACTAAATCCATAGATGAGCTTTTAAATTTATTCTGAATAATGGGAATGATTTTGTACATTGCTAGTGGGGGATTAATGAGAATACCGGTCTTTACCTTAGGATTAATGTGTTCTTTCACAGCGTTTACGACATCCTCTTCGAGATTGCTCTTGGAAATCTGAATATGTGTTCTAACGTGTGACTCAAACGGTTTTGAAGCTGAAGGGCGGCTTTTTACTTCATTGACCACTGTGAAAATGATTTGTCGGTGGTATTTGTTAAGTGGGAAATCAGTTATAGGAACCTCTAGTATCGGATTTTCGGCATCAGTGTGAACTGTATCGGTGTTTGAATCATCCAGTATTGAGGATGGTTTTTCAGTAGGGTTAACTATAAGGGAGCTAGTCTCCTCGTTATGTACTTCAATACGGGATAGTGCGTCGGCATTGGTGTTACATTTGCCTTGCTTGTAAACTACAGAGAAATTAAACTCACTTAGTTTCAATCGCCATCGAGTAAGACGCGAGTTGGGTTCTTTGATGTTCATTACCCATTGGAGGGGCCTATGGTCTGTGACAATTTGGAATTTTCTACCGAAAAGATACGGTCTGAAGTATTTAGTAGCCCAGACAATTGCAAGGAGTTCTTTCTCAATTGTGCTATAGTTAATCTCACTACTGTTCAAGGTCCTGGAAGCATAAGCAATGGGTTTATCAGTGCCTATGATACCCTGGGACAAGACACCTCCTATGGCTACATTCGATGCATCTGTCGTTAAGATAAATTTTTTTGAGAAGTCCGGATATTGTAAGATGGGATCATTAACTAGGAGAGTCTTACATTTTTCGAAACAATCAATATAATTCTGGTCTAACGTAATTTTCGAGCCCTTTTTTAAACACTGCGTCATGGGTTTAGTTACTTTCGCGAAATCGGGTATAAACTTCCTATAGTAGCCGAGAAGACCCAGAAATCTTTTAATCTCTGTAGGGGTTTTCGGAAGCGGATAATTCTTTATTGCGGATATTTTGTCCGGGTTCGGCTTAATGCCGTCTTTACTGATAACATGGCCTAAGTAACCTGTCTCGAGTTTGAGGAACTCTGACTTGTCCATCTGAATTTTGAAATTGGACTCTCGTAATCTGTTGAATACTTTTTCTAGATTGACCATGTGTTCCTGGAGTGACGTAGAAAAAATTATAACATCGTCTAAATACACTAGGCATATAGTATTTTGTAGGTCTCTGAGAACATTATCCATTACCCTCTGGAAAGTGGATGGACTATTTTTCAGACCCATGGGCATTCTTAAAAACTCGAAATGGCCATGTTCTACAGTGAATGCTGTTTTTGGAATGTCTGTGGGGTTAACTTCTACTTGATAGAAGCCACTGGCTAAATCTAAGGTTGTGAAGTATTGACAGTTGCCTAATTTGTCCAAAATATCTGCAATATTTGGTATGGGGTATTTATCATCCAGAGTTTTCTCATTTAACTTCCGAAAATCCACTACTAATCGCCATTTAGTTTTACCTGAAGCGTCCGCCTTTTTAGGGACAACCCATATAGGTGAGCTCCATGCAGACTCTGATGGTTGAATAATTTTTTGATCTAACATTTTACTAATTTGATCCTGTACCTCTTGTCTATGCACAAATGGATACCTATAGCTCTTGGTGTATATAGGGATTTCATCGCTAGTTTTAATTGAGTGTTTAATTTTATTGGTAAAAGTCAAGTTCTCTCCTTCTAAATAAAATATATCCGCATAGCGCGCACATAATAATTCTAAGTTAACACGTTCCTCTTTGTTCAAGTGATCGGTACGCAAGCGCGATAACACTTCCTTTACGCGTTGAGGTGCTTGCTCAGTGCGCGTGCACTCAGTATTATAAAGCTGCGCACACACCGGGCGATCCATGGAGAAAATAACGTCGCTTCGATTGGGATTGTGAATTTCTACTATACCCCTCTGATTTTTTACGGTAGTCAAACATTCACCAATATGACAGTTTGATATAATCTGTTCCGGGATGATAACTTCGCCGTTCTGAACGTTAACTGGTAATTTGACTAATTTAGAAGTACCGGCGGGAATGATATCCTCGTACAGATTAGCGTTCCGCGAATCGTAAACCTGTAAGGGATTTAACGCGTTTTTGGTTATTAATGATTTGGTCTTGAAATCAATGGCGGCTTCCCATTTGTCTAATAAATCTGAGCCTATTAAACCATCGAAATAGTCGTGGAATCGATATACAAAAAGTGTAATTTGATCGCTATCATTCAATTCCGAGAAGCAAGGTAGAGTTATTGAATAGTTGCTACGTGTCACTGCGTGTACGTTACAAACTTCAAAGGGGTCAAAGTTTAACTGCACGTCATTAAAATAAGTTTCAACCGCATTAGGGCTAATGAAAGATTGGTTAGCACCTGTATCTATGAGAAGCTTTAGGGGAGGATCTTGAATTTGTAAGTAGGGAAGCTGGCGCTGCGTTTGAAGGTTAACTTCTATTTTGGTTTGTCTAATTCTTGTGGATTCCGAAAATCCTCTTTTGAACTAGATGGTTTAGGGGACTCGTCTTTTACCGAATCGTCAGCTATTTTGGGCTGTGGGTAACACGCCTTATCGTAGTCAGTGTAATAGTATCCATCGTAATACTCGACATTAGGTTCGTAATAGGAGTAGCAATCGTTATCAAATTCTCCGAGGCTATAATAGTTAAAACAATCGTTATAATTCAACTCTTTGTTTCCGAAATAATTACTTGCCGGGGGATTACCAGACTTAGTCCAGTCATGTCCCTTTGGTGCATTGCTGGGTGGTAACAGTCTCGGTACAAAATGGCTGACCCCACTCATGGGCCTAGATTGTTGGAAATTACCTTGTGGTGCAGTATTGCGCGGTACGAATTTAAATGCGTTATTCTGATTATAATGAGGAGGGGGAGCACGGAACATTTGTTGCGTGCGTGATGGACCAGCCTGATTTTGAGTATTTAAATTAGGTCGCCACGTTGCAGGTACGTGTGGCGTCATCGATGGTCCGAATGGACCCCTAGAAGGTCCAGGAAAATTAAAAGGGAACGGTCTAGGTTGTGACATGGGAAAACCCGATTGTGCAGGCAATTGTCTATGCGGCATGATTTGAGGTGGCAATTTCTTATCCGGAATTTGGCTACTACGCTGTTGCAAATATACCACGTTTTGTTCCTCATGAACAAATTCTAGAGCTTTTTCAATACTGTCCGGTCGCATACACCTAATCCGTGAACCTAGTGGGTCTTTGAGCCCACGCACAAAGGCTTGCAAGGTCAACTTTTTATATAGGTCCCTTTTTGCCTCAACTGTAGTTGCCAGAGTCTCGTGTAGAGAAACGTATGTCATTAATGTGCTAAACAGGTTCTGACACTTTTCATAAAACTCCTGAGGGCTATCAGACCCTTGTGACAGTAACGCTAAGTCGTTATATAGTGCTGTCTCATCCCGCTGGTCTGAGAAATTATTTACGAGAGATTTGCGTATACCAGTCCAATCAGATGGGATGCCATTTGAATTTATCAATCGGGCCGCGGGGCCGGTTACCTTGTTTAGTATACCGTTGATAAGAGCAATCTCCGAAAGTCTGTTAGGTGGGCTTACGTTCTTAACAAATTCGTCTACGAGTTCGTCACATAACTGTATGAACCTAGTTAACACGTTGACATTACCGTCAAACTCGGGGACCAAGCGAAGGGCCTTAAAAATGCCGTCTAAGTCCGCCATCTTATTCTGTACTTTATCTAACCTAATATTAGAATCTAAGCTGATTTCTCTGTTTAAATCTTGGGCACTACCCCTACTACTATGCCTACTATCTAACCTAACACTACGCGATTCCCGTGGGTGAAAAATCTTGGAAAATTTTTTTTTTTTTTGGGCACAGGGAAACTTAAAGATTAGGGAGAGCAATCCACTAAAAAGATTTTAGTGTACTCACATGTATCGCATCTCGGTATCTCTTGCTGTATCGATGGCTGGATACCCTTGCTGCAGGCCACGACGTGTAGATTCGGATCCTCGAACGGGCTTGATAACCGCTAGGACAGCTCGCTGGTGCTCGTTGATCCTCGAAGATCCTACCGACTGCGCCAATTATGTCGGTCCGGCAGGAAGGTGCAAGAAAACCCCGAGATTGCTGGAACAGGTTTAATTCAGTATTAACATTTGTTCAAGAACTTAATCTAGTGACGATCGTTCTATGGTTGAATCGAAAGTGAGCCCTACATTCCTGCGGTCCGGCGGCCGGGCGGCCGAGGCACGTCATCGTGCGCCACGATGCGTCGACTCAGCATATCCGCTCTCGTCGCTAGGCTGATGCAATACTTGTGTGGAGTTGGGTAATTTCCTATGGTTCGCGTACGTCATATGTAACATATTAGCAAACATGGTTTTTCTTTGGATAAGTGAGGCAAGACTGTACCTAACATATACTTCTCAAAAACTTTCGATTCTATCCAACCGTTTTTGGTTGCCGCGTATGTGGTACCTTCAAAGGCATTTCTAGACATCCACTGGTCCCATACGTTTTTGCCCCGGTATATAATCAGTGGAGGTAATTTTTCGCCAAGAGCGCTAGCAGCAAATAAGACCGTGACGTTATCTTTTCCCGCGGATGCTATGGTTCGAGTACTTGCGTAACCTTTTGCACCTACAACTTTGGTTTTTCTGGGAAGCGCACGGAACGCCTGCCGTATTCATATTAGCTCCGTGTTCAAAAATAATTTTAAAATAGTTAAACTAAATTTTTATCAAGTCTTTGTGAAGAATATGATTCAGTGTTACGTGTTTCTCACTACATAATGTTTGTGATCAAAAATCTATATTTTTAATACCAGAAATGACTAAAAATAGGAAGTGAAATCAAACAGCTGAATTTGTGAAATTTTCTATAATATTATCACACCAAAACATATTAAATACCCTAAAGAAGAAAACAGCAAAAAATATCGAAGAAATATCATGTACAAGTGAGTCTATTTTTGAATATTACTCCAAAACAATCCGTTGAACAAACATAACACGGATTCTCTTTGTGTGATTCAAAACTGACCTTTGGACCTCAATGAATGACCAACCAATTTTTCACCCGTACGACAACTACAACTAATAACTCATTTCGATAAAGTTTGCTAATGATCAGTTGGCGGAACGGTCGACACACTCGACTTGAGCGGCAGGGAGCGCGCGTTCTAATCTCAGTGGCACATTGATGACTTTTTGAGAATCTTCGCCAACATTTCAACATTTCTTCTAATAACGATTTAGACCCATTCGTTTCAAACATTCGATTGTATCGTTTGTTTACCTACACATTATTCGAAAACAAAAATAATTTACTGAGATGGAAGAAATAAACAACGTTACGCTACGAAGACACCAAACTATTAAATCAAGATCTATGGACTTCCTTGATCAAAGCAATATTAGCCCAATGTCCTGCGATGAATTGTTGGGTAGAAGCCTTGATTTATCCACCAACATATGCTCAACTTACATGGCGGAAATGAAAGATGAAATTAAACAATTAAAATCAAATTTAGAAAGTACACAAAGTGAGATGGAAAATATTATTTTAGAAAATTTAGAACTAAAAAAAACGATTGCAAACATGAATCAAGAACTTGGCATTCTCAAGCAGTTATGTAAAAGCCCACTAACGACCTTCAGACAAAATATGTCAAGCAGCACAAAGAAAAGTGTACGACGTCGACTAACAGATTGTTTTCGAGTCTCTCCTCACAAGCTAAACGAAAGCCCATTAACCCCCGGGCAAAAATTGAATATGGGAATAACTACTAGCCTATCTACAAAACGCACGGAACTTCGAGAAAATACGTGTGAGGAAAGAAGTACTGCTCCGCAGACAGTTACGGCGGAGAAGGGTACTAATAAGATGACAAACAACACAGAAAACGTGATACTCAATACTAAAACTAAGTGTATTAAAAGGGCATTTATAATTGGAGGTAGTCAATGTAGTGGACTATCATCACAACTGATAAAATCTAGGTTTCATAATCCCTATAACACCTATCAGTTTACCTCAATAGTTAAAACGAATGCCTCCACAGATGAAATCCTAACAAGCACAAAATTATTTGATATTAAAGCTGATGATAAATAGATAATATCTATTGGACAAAACGATGACAATACCTTAAATATGACAACAGAATTATGTTTGTTTTTAACCCTAGATAACTAATCATTCGTCGACACGACGACGCACTTACGCTCGAATGTGTCGTTTGCAAACTTCCCTGCGGCCCCCTCGTTCCCCTATTTGTTTACCTTAATAATATTCAAAAACAGTGCAGCGGGTCACCAGATTGCATGCACATGCCTATTAGGAAGCTACTTACAGGCATCGCGTCGCCCGCTCGACGAAAGTTTAGTTACTACGTAACTTTTTTTTGTAAAGGTATGTACTTTGTTTTTCTTTAGTTTTTTTTATTTCAGGGTAATAATGCAATGTTTAATTTTGTTTTTCGGATGAACAATGTTTATATATTTGTAATTCTAATGAAATTATAAAAATATATTACTAAATAGATACTTTTGCTGCAATTAATGTTTTTTTCCTTCGGTTTTTGTAATTTCCACTTTTTTCACATCTTATTTTAATTTCTTTTAATTCTCCTAACTTTTAGATGGATTTAAGATGGCAAGAGGAGCAAAAAAGCCAATGGATCAATGCAGAAGAGGAGAATGTGAAGACGAATCTGAACAATCAGCATCGGAAATAGAGGATAGTTTGTTACGACGGCGATAAGACATGTTTCATAGAAAACCAATATAAATAAAGTTGTTATTGTTTTGTCAACTATTCATGATCAACCTAACATCGATGAAAGTACAGGAAAACCTGAAAATATTACATTTTTATAATAGTACGAAAGGTACAGTCGACACGGTAGACCAAATGTGTTCCAACATGAGTACTAACAGAAAAACTAAAAGGTGGCCGCTATGTATATTCTTTAATATGCTAAATCTGTCAGTTATCAATAGTTATGCTATTTATGTCTCTAATATTGTCAGAAACATAAAGAAACCTGTGTCTCGGTGAGATTTTGTCATGAAGATGGGAGACCAACTCATGGAGCCCTGGCTACGCCAACGATTACAGACAGTGACTTTGAAGCGGGAAATAAATACCATGATCCAGGACATTCTAGCTGAATCGTCTAATGAAGCAAGTCCTGCTCATTCTGCATCGAATGTACGCAAAATATGCTACTTATGTCCGTCAAAAGCTCGCCGAATGACTAAACACCGTTGCGTAATATTTTAAAATGCAATCTGTGGCCCTCATAATGTTAACATGTGTACCAACTGTCTGTAACAATATTTGTCATATTGTTTTATTCTTATTTACACTTGGGAGCAAATAAATCGAGCCACTTCCTTTTTCACGCATTATGGTAATTATTTTTGGTATTATGGAACGCATCGATTCGAAACATATATCGCCTAAAAGGGTATTTAATAACCTTTACAAAGAGGGTAGTTAGTTGTCAAAATTTCATTTTTTTTTTATTTAAATTAAAGTTTAAAGGGTAGAATAAAATTATCGCATTTAATTTGCTTATGACATTTTTATTGTACTCTGTTAAGAAAAGATTAAATTTGAGGTTTTTGTTAATCATACCCATATTACTTGTTATTGTTGTCTTTATCTGTGTCTGTGTAATCAAAATAACCTGATAAAATGGATACTACACCGACGGAAGCTGCCCAAGTTGTAGCTTTACTTGAGGTTGGACACGGACAACGTGAAGTGGCACGCAGACTTCATTTGAGTCGTTCAAAGGTACAGCGGGTATACCGCAGGTATCTGGAGACTGGTGCTTTTGTTCGGCGACCTGGAACTGGCCGACCACGGGCAACAACAGAACGTGACGACCGCTTTATTGCAACCAATTCGTTGCGCGACCGTGGACTTAATGCTGTTCAGCTACAGCAAGCGTTACGTGACGTTCGAGGAGTCTCAATCAGTAGGTGGACAGTGAGACGAAGACTAAAAGAACGAAATTTAACATCACACAAACCAGCAACTGGCCCAAAATTGACTGTAGCTCATCGCCGATCTCGCTTGGAGTTTGCTCGAGAACACATTAATTGGACGTTAGAAGACTGGAGGTCAGTTTTATTTTCTGACGAGTCAAGAATCTGTCTTTTTAGCAATGACGGGAGAAACCGAGTGTATAGACGTCCTGGTGAAAGATTTGCCCAATGTTGCATTCGAGAAACTGTGAGTTTTGGTGGTGGTTCTTGTATGGTGTGGGGAGGAATTTCTCTAGACGGAAAAACGGAACTTGTCTTCGTCGACCCCGCCAACGATGGCAGTGGTAGACGTGGATTAACAGCTGACCGATACATAACTGACATTCTTGAAAACCACGTAATGCCGTATGCTGGTTTTGTCGGAGAAAATTTCTTGTTTATGCATGACAATGCGAGACCTCATACCGCGCAGATCGTTACGGAATACTTGTCTGCGATCGTGATTCAACAAATGGTATGGCCAGCACGAAGTCCCGATTTGAACCCGATCGAACACCTATGGGACGAGCTAAAACGGAGAGTCCGAGCCAGGGTTCCCGCTGTTTCATCCATTCCCGAGCTTAAAGTCGCTGTGCTTGAAGAGTGGGAGAACATACCACAATATGTCATCGTAACGCTGATCAGATCGATGACTAATAGGCTACAAGAATGTATCAGGGCACGGGGGGGTAATACCAGTTATTAAGAATATTTTTTTTGCAATAATTTTGTTTTTTATTGTTTTTATGGACTGTTTTAGCCCTACTAAATTTTCTATCAAAATTACCATTTTTCTTGCAGAGCCAATAATTTATCATTCAATAAGGTTATTATGTTCTAACTTGTGTGTGTCAATAAATTGATTTATTATTATTATTATTTATTATTCAATAATTTACCCTCATTGTAAAGGTTATTAACTAAACTTTTAGGCGATATATAGTTCGAATTGATACGTTCCATATTACCAAAAATATTTACCATTTTACGTGAAAAAAGGTAGTGGCTCGATTTATTTGCTTCCAAGTGTAGTTTCTACTTACCCAAACTATCGTCCCATGCAACAAGTTCCTATTTTTAATAAACTATTTTGTCAATAATGACGTTTTTTATTGCGTAGTCCGCTCGACGAATGATTAGTTATTACGTTTCTGTAAAACTAGTTTAGTTATCTAGGGTTAAAATCTGTGCCTTGTCCTGTTATTGTATTAGGTGTGAATAAAAACATCTACTCCAAGGAGATAAAATTGAATGGAATGTTAGATTTAATTTGTAGTCAGACTAAAGAATGTTATTTTCTCATAAAAGGTTATAATAATTTGTCATCATTAAGTTATAAAATAAATTCTTTATTGGACCAACTAGACTATAACAAACAGTTTTTGTCTTTTCACGGAACGTCTAATTATTATAACCAAACTAGATTAGTCTCGAGTGTCAGTATTCTTAAAACTAAAAACGAAAGCACACAAACTGAGGATGATATAATCATAGGTAATATGAATAAATTATCAGACATGTATGATCTATCTCAAGGCAATCACTTGACCCAAGTTGAAAATAAGTCGCTTTTTCGTGTCTAAAAACCGAAACCACGTTATTCTCCACCAAAACATTGCAGGTGCAATAAACAAAATAAATGAAATTGAAATTGCACTTAATTTGCTTCAGGATCAAATATATTCTGTAGATTTCCTATGCCTAAGCGAGACGTTTATCAAATCTGGAGACGAAGATAATTTGACAGTACATTCGTTTAAGTTAGTCAGCAGTTATTCTAGGAAAGACCAAAGGCGAGGAGGAGTCTGTATACTAATGAAGCCAAAGGTTGAATTTGAAAATATGGAGTGGTTAAATAGTATTGCGATGGAAAAACATTTTGAAATATGCGGTATTAAGATTAAACAATACAACCTGAACTTATTCTGTCTTTATAGAACACCAGATTCTGATATAAATATTTTCTTTAGAAAATTACAAATAGTATTGGATAAAACACGTAACAAAGACAAATTTAAGAATATTATATGTGGTGACTTCAACATAGATATTCTAAGTAATAGCAAACATAAGAATACATTTATCGATATTTTAAACAATTATGACCTAAATATACACATAAGCAAACCAACTCGACAAAATTCTTGCATTGACAATATTATAAGTGACATCAAAGAAGCAAAAGGTGAAACACATGAATTAGGACTATCAGATCACAATACTGGACAAACATTATCAATTAAATTAAAAACAGAAAATAGTTTGACTCGAAAACATTGGTTTACACACAAAAGGGACTTGAGTAAAGAAAATATAGAAAAATTTAATTATTATATTAGTATGCTTTCATTTTCAGAAGTGTACTTAGAAACAGACGTAAATAAAGCTTTTTCATTATTACACGATGAACTTTGTCTATTTTATGAACTTTGTTTCCCATTGATTAAAATTAAGATAAACTGTAACTCTATTAACCCAAAATGGGTAACTAAAGGTCTTAAAAAATCATTTGCAACAAAGAGAAAACTACAGAGTATTAATTATAAAAGTAAAACTACCCACAATAAACATGCATTTAAAAACTATAGCAAAAAACTTAAAAAATGTGTAAATGCGATACAAAAGGCTAACAATAAAAAATATATAGAGAAAGCGGATAATAAATGTAAAGCTACATGGAAAATAATAAATGAGAAACTTAAACAGAACGATGCTAGTAATGAAATTAGAGAAATATTGGATGGGAAAAATATTTTAAAAGAAGGTCAAGATATTGCAACATACTTTAACAATTATTTTATCAACATCGCTAAAAAAGGAAACGCCCAAAACCCAAAAAACAAACATGTTTGCAATAAAACGGTAGTGAACTCAATTTATCTAGAACCAGCTACTTGTATGGAAATATTTTTGACAGCTATGAAATTACGGAATACCAACTCAGTCGGTTATGATAACATCAGCACTAAAATGATCAAACAAAATTTAATATCTTTAGCAAAACCCTTGACTTACATAATTAATTTATCTTTGGAACGGGGTATATTCCCCGACAGTTTAAAATTTTCTGTTGTAAAACCTATTCACAAAAAAGGACCTAGATCTGAGGCGAACAATTATAGACCTATAACTTTAGTTCCGATACTTTCAAAAATATTTGAGAAGGTGATGAGCAAAAGGCTTATAAATTTCATAGAAAAACATGATATACTATGTAGTCAACAGAACGGTTTTATTAAGCAAAAATCTACAACTTTGGCATGTTTTAAACTGGTAAAAGAAATTATGGATGCATTCAATAAAAAAGAAATTCCAGTAGCGGTTTTTTTGGATATGAGTAAAGCTTTCGATATGGTATGTCATGAAACCTTATTGCGTAAACTTGAACAGTACGGTATACGAGGCGTTGCTTATAGTTGGTTCGAAAGCTACTTAAGAGGCCGACAACAATGCACGGAGATTAAAAAAATGTGCTTCAAAACGAACACCCAAAAAACCTTTAGGTCGCCATACTCAGCAAACTACTGTGGTGTACCACAGGGAAGTGTCCTTGGCCCCTTATTGTTTATAATATACATAAACGAACTGCCCGACGCCACGAACCAGTACACCATATTATTTGCAGATGACACAACCATCTTGACAAAAGAGAAAACTCTGGATAAAAGTAAAATAGTAACAAATAAAACATTGACAGATTTAATACATTGGCTAGGTGAGAATAACTTAAAAATTAATACAAGCAAAACTAAATTCATAACATTTTTGCCATACAATAACCACACAAAATTAAGTAATGACATGAAATTAAGTTTAAAATACAATAATAATGACATAGAAGAAGTTAATAATATACAATTTTTAGGAGTAGTTATGGATAAACATTGCAATTGGAAAGCACAAGTAGATAATGTATGTAAGAAAATAAACAAATTCGTATTTGCACTAAGGAGGATAAAAAAAATAACAGACATTCAAACCGCATTGCTGGTATACCATAGCCACGTCTGTTCGGTTTTAAGGTATGGGATAGCTGTATGGGGAAATTCAACAGATGCTCAGAGGGCATTCATAGCCCAAAAAAAGTGTATAAGATCAATTTTCAATCTTAAGTGGACAGACTCTTGCAAACCTATATTTATCAAACAAAAGCTGCTTACACTTCCGTCTCTATATATATTTGAAATATGCAAATTTGTAAGAAACAACTACTCGCTATTTGAAAAAGATGAAAAGGCTATGTCGAAAAGGAAAATAGCACAAAAACCACTACTAGTCCCACGCAATAGACTGAAACTAGGGGATAAAAACTGTTATACCATGGCGGTGAAAATATATAACCACTTAGCTAGAGAATTAAGAAGTGCTACAGCTTTAGAATTTAATAAAAAACTATATAACTGGCTGTGTGAGAGATGTTTTTATTCCATCAATGAATATTTTGAATGCAAAATGTAATATGAATAAATGTTTTTTTTTAACTATGATTATTATAACATCTAGGTATATTGACATTATTTAAATATTTCATTATTCTTTTATTGACTTGACATAATGTACCGCATGCCACAAGTACAACATTTTTGACATTATTTAATATTTATATTTCTACTATTATTTTAATTTTTTATTGACATGACATCACTATTATTGACTGCTATTTAATGTAATTGATAATTATTATTTGAAATGAATATATTTGTATTTAATTGATTCAAGTAGTTGTATTGTAATCTAAATTAATCTCAGTAATGAATTAAATCTACATGTTGTATGTTGCATGCTACAAGTATAATAAAATATGTAAAACTTTAGACTGTAGACCCTGTCAGGGCACGGCAAAATTAATTCTAAAATTGACATTATTTAATTACTTCAATTGACATGACATTATATTATTTATTATTATTTGAATGAGTAGTATTGTATTACCTATATTAAATAATTGCATTATAATCGAAATTTAAATGATTATCCATATTTTTTTGTTTGTTTTTTCTTTGCCTAATTCATAAATGTATAATGCATGCTACAACCGAAACATGTAAAATCTAAATATCTAAATATTTGTATGGCTGAAATGCCGAATATAGTGAAACAAATTTATTATGTACTTCAAGAACTCATGTAAAAAACCTATATTCCCGCAAATAAATCATTCATTCATTCATTCATTCATTCATTCATTCATTTATTCATTCTGGATTTTTACTGAAACTAGATTCGTCTAAATTCCAGATTCTTTCAGGGGAAAATTTTAAATCTAGTTAATTAATGCAACTTTCGAGTGTGTTAAAATATTCTTCAATAATAAAGGGGTCGCACGCTGCTTTTCTGGACATTTCTACAGCTTGCGGCTTCTTTAAGGATAATTTGTTTCTTTTAAGAAAAGCGGAAAGCCAATCATACCCCGGTGTATTATTCTTAAACTGCGTTTTAAGTTTATTACTTTCAATGTATTTGGTTACTATAATAGATGTTTCATTTGAAGAGAGGCCGAAGCCATATTTCTCCATAGTATGTAGGCCAGCAACTAGTCTTTTTTCATTTTCGGCATCGATTTCTGTTGGTCTACCACGTTTGTCTTTAACAACTCCTCGCCTTTGTTTTACTCTATCTACTATAGTTGTACGCGGTATCCCATATTTTCGTGATGCTTGATATGAATTAAGGACTCCATTCTTTACTTCTAATACTGCTGTTTTTAATGTTTCTAGAGTGTATTTAGAAATAGTCTTTTTTTATAATTACGCACCATCTTCAAATGATTAACATCTGAAATAGAATTAATAAAGTTGTAATATGCTTTTGTGCTAAGTTTGAGATGTTATATTAAGTATTACTCAAGAATATTTATGTATCGTTTGCATTGTGATTTTGTAACGAAAACTTTAAGATTAACTTTAAAAATAAATGTCTCAAGTTTCGGGTAAAAATTTAGAAACGTGCTACCTTCGGAAAGAGTTGAAAGGGGTGGAGGAGGGAGGAACCCCCCCCCCCCCATAATCCCCCCTTGCCGGAAAGCAACCGTTTCCTTTTTATGATTTTTTAAAGTTTGCATACTAAATGTATGCCAAGAGGCCAATTTTAATAAATCTATCTTATGGGGGCGGGGCGTTGGGAGGGAAAGACTACCTCCTCCATAACCCCCAACTGCCAAAATTGACTAAACTTGATCATTTCATAGTATCTAAGGGTAATCAAAGGATAAAAGAAATAAAAATATTAAGTTTTTAAATATCTAATTTATTTTATATACATATTTAATAGCATCAATTAATTCAAAAAATGGGTCTTTTTTACATTTAGACACTTTTCTCCGCCACATAAATTCTACAATAATGTCAGTAAAGTCTTTGCAATGTGTATAATTACAACCTCGAAAAAAAATTTTTACTACCCTCCACTGTGACTCAATTCTCTGGGTGTGAGTGCCATCGGGTGCAATGAATGGATTGTCAGGATCTGAGTGATTAACTTTTCTGTGTATATATCCATAGTCACCCAGACAATCATACGCCTTCCAAAAATCAGTATGTATAGTAGTGCCCAACTCAACATGTTTTTGGATGAGGGGCACCAACACCTCTGCAGAGCGTACATTACCTGGGCACACCTCCAACCTCAAATCCTCAGACCCATCTTCAATTAGACCCAACACCCAATGGCCCTCAATTTGACGTCCTTTGTTATATTTACGTTTGCCAAATTTAGACTCGTCTATCTGTACTATTTTTCCCGGACCTCCAATTTTTCTAGACACTTCTTGTTTTTCTAAATAATAAATCACAACCACTTCCCTACAGTAATTATACCAGTCACTTATTGTTGGTGCTGATAATTTTTTTTCAGTTTCCCATTTCCAGGGATCTTCATGCATCACTTGAGCATAAGACCAATTATATGCATAAGCATAAATTAAATTAAAAAACATGATGCATCTCCAACTTAACATTTTCAAAAAATGTGCCATTAGTCCTTGAAAATCTAGATCTTCCTTTTGCAAGTGCCTTTGCTGCACACCCACGCTCCCAACAACCTGTAACATAAACAATTATTAAATACTACACTCAATTATTCCAGATGGCTATAAAAAAAATTCGGGGGGGGCTTGGGCTTGGGGTGGTTATGCTTACTGTCTTTTCGCCTGCTTAACCACCTGCCATGATAGCTCGACGGAGCCCCGCTTCGCGGGGCTCCTATTTCTGCGTGCGGGGTCTGAAAGACCCCACCATCCCCTTCGAACCTAACCTGTCCGTGTCGGGGTGCCCCAAGTCCCGAGCTCGCTTCGCTCGCTCTTGCATCCTAAGTCAAATAACTGATTACTACTTATCGACTCGTTTTAAGATCCAAATAAAAAGTAAATTTATAAGTAAATACCTGTTTGTACTATAAGTCACTTTCATAGGAACACGATGAGTTCGACATATTTTCTCCTTCGCTACCAGATCATTACTTTCAGCAAATGCCACGCACTGCTCCCTCGTCGCTAATTCTTTGATTAGTTTTGTTAAATTCCACATGGTCACAACTTCGGATGTATATAGATGACCGTTTACAAATGGTTCGTAAAACTCCTCCAATTCTTCCACTTCCTCTTGACGCTGTCCTCCCGAGCTCGTAGTTGGCACAGGGTCACTTCCTGACGCCTCCGATGCCATATTCAACAATGCAGCCAAATTGCAGTACAATCCAAAGTCCAGTGTGAATGCCAAGGTTAAACGTAATAGAAATCCAATCAGTATCCAATAAACAAGCCAAATCAAATGTAAATGAAAGAAATCAAAGTCCAAATACAAGACAAAGACGAATGTCAAACAAAGCAAGCATCGCGTCGCATGTGACATGAACGCCAAAATGACGGATAGCGTTTCATTCGTAAATAGTGTTAATAAAATTGTTTTTTTCCTTTTACAAAACTTAATCACTTTTAACAAAATTGTGAATTAGGTATTTATAGATAATATATAGAAAATTATAAAATATTAAGATATTTTTCAATTACTGATCGAAAATTTTTCAAAAATTTATGTTACTAAAAGAATGGAGTTCCGGCAAAAAAAAATGCTTGGGGGCAGTTATTTAAACCCCTCTCTACACCCCCCATGCATCAATATACTCAAATTCGGGTAGCTCGTTTCTAAAGTTAAGCCAAGTTTCGTCATAACTTACAAATTATTAAAAGAAAAAAAACAATATTGCAGTTATAGAGTTTCATGGCAATATTCGCATTCATCCTCAGTGTAGTGCATGTACAAAGTATAAATAGTACAAGATGGACGCCAAAAGAATGAACTTTCTAATAATGCCATTGCAATTTGAGTATTCATAATCAAAATCATATGACGAGGTCCAGTTGGTGTCGCATGGGACTGTCCGCATCCGAAACATTCATGTGACCAGGTAAAATGTGTTTTATGCCATTGCCAGGTTAGTATCTGCTCTATATAATATTGAAAGTCATTTCTGTCCAAATATTTGTCGATTTCAATATATCTCAATATAGCCATTGTGATCTAAATTACCTGCAAGACAAATTGATAACTACACTATAATAAATACAATTCCTAAACTTCTCATAAAAACTTAAAAAATTAAGAAAGGCAAATTCAATTCAAACAAAGCTGTTAAAACACTTAGTCACGAAATAAAATTGACTACAAGAAAATACAAAAAAAAAGGTTTAAGATCTCTGGTTTTGGGGCAAATGCGTCATGCAGACGCAATAACCCCGAAACAGCAGACGCATTTACCCCAAAAAACCAGACCTAACCTAAAACAATTAAATCTTCATTTCTCCACAAATAAAACGATTTCAATAAAAATAACTATCGGTATACACAGCCTTTTTGATTTTAATCACTCACCACGCGCAGCACCTCTGACGAAACACGCGTTATTTTCAATATGGCCGATATTTTAAATTTGTGCGGAGCAACGCCATCTATTGAAAGTATACGTTATGATTTTATTCAAAATAAACAAAACTAGGCGGCAGGAGAGGTTGATTTTCAAGCAGATTTTAAATTATTTCGATTAGACGCAATAGCCCCAAAGACGCAAATGCCCCGGGTGACTTATAATTTATTATTATTAATTTATCTTTTTTGTCTATTTTACGACGGCTTGCATGCGACTTGACATGCTGTGGATTATGTTTTTTATGTCCACTTGTGGAATTTCTTGCCAGCCACCAAAGCGGTTTTTTTTTCATGGAGGGTCTGTGGAGGGTTAACACTCCGTCTAATTTTTGTTTTTAGCATGTCCCAGACATGTTCTATCGGGATCATGTCTGGGCTTTTTGCGGGCCACTGCATTTTCTGAATGCCGACCTCCAAAAGGTTATCAAAAACGCAATGCGCTGCGTGAGGTCGGGCATTATCTTGCATTAAAACAAAAACCATCTTACAAAAAATTATAATAAACAACACAAAACATATTAGAATTCCAAGAAGTAAAATAACAATCAAACCTTGGATTACTCCTGGCCTCCTGAGGTGCATAAGAACAAGAGACAGAATACATTACAAACTAAAACACAATCCTGACAATAATATCTTGACAATATCATACAAAAGGTATAGAAATTTTTGTAATGACATAGTTAAAAAATGTAAAAGACAATATGACAGAAATATGCTTAATTCGGCTGGAAATGATAACAAAAAACTTTGGTCCGCTATTAAAACTATTACAAATCTCAAAAACTCAAACGCGCCTCCGTTAGAACTTTTACACATTAAAACATCCCCACAAGATTCCGTTAACGCAATAAATTCATATTTTGCAAACGTAGGCATGGAGTTGAAAAAGAAAATCCCAACTGGTCTTTCCCCACTTCCAGCGAATGCGGCAAATGTCAAGTCCTCTTGTAACTCTTTTGTGCTTTTGGAGGCATCTGAAGAGGAAGTAGAAGGGGCCATCAGCAATCTTCGCTCAGATTGTGGAGCAGGGTGGGACAATATAACGTCAACAGTACTTAAGAATTTGAAAAACTATATAGTCCCTCCACTCACGTATATCCTGAATAGATGTTTGGCGGAAGGTATTTTCCCAGAAACCCTTAAAAAATCAATTATAATCCCTATTTTTAAAAGCGGTAGCAAGGCGGAAGTGGTAAACTATCGAACGATTTCTTTGCTCACCTCTATTTCAAAGGTATTTGAAAAAATTGTAAATAGCAGATTAAATTTTTTAGAAAACAAAAATATTTTATCACCTAACCAGTATGGCTTCAGAAGGGGAAAATCTACAACTGACTGTATTCATACATTCTCTGAACTTATTGTAAATAAATTAGATAATAAAAAAAAATGCTTGACTATCTTTTTAGACCTTCAGAAGGCCTTTGATACAGTGTGCCCCCGCATATTGATGTCCAAATTAGAACAAATTGGAATAAGGAACACACAATTGAAACTTTTCCAAAACTATTTACAAGATCGATATCAGTCGGTTCGGATAGGTAATACACTGTGTGAAGAAAGACCGATAAACATTGGAATCCCACAAGGCAGTATCTTAGGCCCGCCCCTCTGCCTTTGCTATATTAATGATTTATGCCAGCTAAACATCACAAACTGTCATGTAATGTCCTATGCCGATGACACTACCTTAACGTTTTATGGTAATTCATGGGATGAAACTTTTGTTGCGGCCCAAGAAGGATTCAACATAGTAACTCGTTGGCTAGCACTTAACAAACTGACCTTAAATGCCAGTAAAACGAAATACATACAGTTTACAATACATAATGTAGCATCTAATCCTATTAATTTCAATTTATATGCACACACATGTAATCCTTCAACCACAAACTGTAACAAATGATATCAAAAGCAGAATCGATAAAATACTTAGGGATAATAATTGATAAAAACTTATCTTTTAAACATCATATTTCTCATCTGGTCCAGAGAACAAGAAAGCTCGTTCATATTTTTAAAAACCTTAGGCATGTTTCGAGTTGGAAACTGATGAAAACTGTGTATAAATCCCTTTGTCAATCTATCCTATCGTATGGCATTTCCACCTGGGGTGGCTCGTATAAAACGAATATCCTTAACGTTGAAAGAGCTCAACGACTTCTCCTAAAAGTCGCTCTTTTTAAACCACGTTTATACGCCACAAAAGCCCTTTACAACGATGCGAATGTACTAACTATCAGACAGCTTTATATACTACTAACAATTTTAAAAAAAACATTCCTCTATAGACATTTCTACAGCTACACAAAAGGCTAACTCTAGGCGATACTATGAAGTCTGTGAAACAATCCCTGTAAAAACGTCTTTTGCCTCAAATTTCTTCAGTTCCAGAGCAAGCAGACTATATAACAAGATTAATAAAATTTTAGCAATTGTTAATCTGTCCAGGATAGAATGTAAAAAGAAGCTCACACAGTGGCTTCTAGAACTAGACTATGAAGAAACGGAAAAGTTGCTTACAGTCTTATCCTAGTGTAGCGTTTTTCATAACCCCTTACTCACACATTCATATCACATTCATCTTCTAATGTAAGTACACACCTTCACCAGATTACTCGCGCGCACACACACACACACACACACACAACATCTTCCACATCACAGACACACTTCACGCACTAACAAACACACATCCATTTACTTTTTTATTTTTATTTTGTTTAGTTAGAACTTGTTTTGTTATTTTTATGTCTTGTTTTTCTTACAATAGTCCTGCATGTTCTACAATTGTGATAATTCTATCTCGGCGAGGGGGGCCAGGAGTCCATAGCACAGGGTATCCTAGTTTGGATTCCTGACTCCCACAAATCTCTGTACCTCCAATAATATTACCTCTGTATTGTAGTTTTGTACTTTGTGGGAGAAATAAATGTTATTATTATTTATTTATTATTAAAAAATATCTTCGCTTCCAATGAACCCCATGTAAGACAAAACATGATATTGAAGGATGTCTTCAATGTATCGCACTGCTGTCAGACAACCTTCAACAACCACTAACTCGGTACGACCCTCTGATATTTCCCCCCAAACCATAACAGAACCTCCTTAAAACCCACCGTTTGCCTTGTAGCGGTTGAAAGAAACCGCTCTCCACGCCTTCTCCGCACACGGTCCCGGCCATCAGAAGCTCTTAAGCCTACTCAGCATTCATCAATCCATAAAACTTTGCTCCATTGCTCGTGAGTCCAATTTGTGTGTTCGCGAGCAAACCGCAATCGACTTACGCGATGGTGCCGGAGCAGTTCTGGGCCTCGGGCTCGTCTTTGAGCACGTAAATAACGTTCCTCCATCCTCCTTAGTGTTCGCTAACTTACGTTAACCCTGCTTGCCGTTTGTAGGCGCTGTCGTATCTCAACGCCAGTGAGGAACCGATTTATCAGAATTGTAAGATTAATAAAGCGGTCATCTCGGGCTGACGTGCATCTGATTCCGCCACTTTCTGGTCTTCTTGTATTGAAGCCCGTCTGGTCGTACCTTTTCAAGGCATACCGCAGGGTTGTTCGCGGTAACCTTGAAGTTTCAGCAATTTCTCGCTGAGTTCGCCCTTGACTCTTAGGCTGAGGCTTCATTAGGCCGCGACGCGACCTGCGACACATGAGCGATTAAAACAAGTAAATGAATGCTCACGTATATGGCTACACCGTACATCAAATATTACTAGCGATCTTTGATTTCTTTATGCGATAGAAACAACATTACTGAAATCACGGCATCGGCTACATCAGTCTTTCTGAAAGTGGGCGATAGCGCCCCCTTGTGGGCGCTGGAGACCTAGAGGGGGGCGTTAAGGGACCCAGAAAAAATTGGGGGGCGTTGGCGAGGTTTAGGGGGGCGATAGTTGATTTGCAATTTCATTTACGTTTATATTTCAAAATTCACTAAAATTTAAACCTGCCCTGTATGATGGTATAAAATCTAAAAATACTTAACATAGAATTCTTAAGACCCATACGCCGTACGCAGCTGCCGTTTGCAATCAATTTGTAACAAGACTGATCCTCCAGGCCAGGGTAGCCCGCGAAATTCGTTAGTAAGTGATATGAACAAAGAGGGTTGTATTGGTGATTTTCATCATAATTAATCAGGAAAGTCACATTGTTACGGTCGCGAAACCTATTTTATTTAACATACAACCTGACACTGATTACTAAATTGAAAAAACGTAAAAACAAATCGAATTTCACGGGCTACCTTGAAGGATAACGCTATTGGTGCACTCCTGGTACATCGATACTTGTCATAACGTGCTCAGTATGATTGAGCGTCGAAAGAGATAAACCAGTTTGTGCGTGTTTGTCTTATTCCTGTCGGTGCGTGCTGTATTTAAATTTAATACAAAAGCTCGTAACATTTCTCATATTGTCATTAGTGGTTTCCCGCGCATACTATAGACAAGTATTTAAGTTCCGCACTTTGTTTACATATTTGTAAAAACGAAGCCATGTCGGAAGCAAAAAAGAAGACACGGCAATACAGTGCTGAATATATTAAATATGGATTCATAGAAAATTCGACAAATCCATCTTTGCCTTTGTGCCTTCTTTGCTCAAAAACATTTTCAAACCAAGCGATGAAGCCTTCAAGACTTAAAGGGCATTTGAATAAAATGCATCCAGATAAGAAGGACAAAAATTTAGCATATTTTCAAGACCTGGAAACGAAGCATAATGCTCAGCCAAGTGTATCAAAACTTTTTTCGGTGGCTGCTAAGCAAGACGATGACGGACTTCGAGCTTCATACAATATCTTTTTGTTAATTGCTCAAACAGGTAAACCACACACCATCGGAGAAACTTTAATTTTACCGGCAATAAAAGAAGTTATAACTACTGTTCTCCATAAACCGGCGGCAGACATAATTCGAAAAATTCCTTTGAGCAATAGTTCTGTGCAAAGACGAATTGATGAAATGGCTGAAAACATTGAAGAGTCATTGTGCAATCATCTGAAGACTAGTCAATTTTCAATTCAGTTGGATAAGTCCACTTTACCAACTAATGAAGCATTGTTGCTGTCTTACGTGAGGTTTATTAAAGATGAACAAATATGCCAAGAACTATTATTCGCTAGAAATTTACAGACAGACACAAAAGGAGAAACCATATTTAAAACACTGGAAAAGTTTTGTGATGAAAAAGGAATTCCCTTGAAGAATATTATATCCGCTGCTACGGATGGTGCTCCAGCTATGACTGGGTGTCAAAAAGGTTTCATAGCGTACTTAAAAAACAAAATTTCAGGTGTGCTTGCTGTACATTGCGTTATACATCGACAACATTTGGTTGCTAGAAATTTAAGTGAACGTCTGTTTCAATCATTGCAACATGTTATCAAAGCAGTCAATAAAATCCGAAACAACTCTTTAAATGACAGATTATTTAATCAGCTTTGTTTTACTAATGATGAAGATTTCAACCGATTGATCTTTCACACAGAAGTGCGTTGGCTATCAAAAGGAAATTGTCTGACTCGATTTTACAATCTGTTTAACTTTGTCATAGAGTTCTTGGAAAACAAAGACACAGAATTGCGCGACAACCTCATTACATCAAAGAATGATATCGCATACCTGACAGACCTTTATAAATTGCTGAATGATATGAATCTTCAACTTCAAGGCGATGACTTGAACTTAATAAAAACAAAAAATGTCGTCGCTGCTTTCGTAGCCAAGCTGCTCTTACACAAAAGGAATATCGGCAGACGTGAGTTCCATAATTTTCCCAATTTATCAGTGTCCTGCAACAACGACGACTTACTTGTCTACCGCCAACATTTGGAAAATCTCCACAGTGATTTCATTGAAAGATTCCAGGACATTTTGAAATTGGAAATACCAGACTGGGTGTTTGATCCTTTTTCAAATGTCAACATAGCAGTAACACCCCAACTGGAAGAGGAACTTATAGAACTGACAACGAACGAGGAAATAAAAATCAAGTTCAAAAATGTCTACCAAGAATTTTGGCTACAAAAGTCAATCCCGCAGTTGTACCCTGGATTGTGGTCGATCGTTCAAAGATTTTTGATAGCATTCCCGTCGTCATATTTGTGTGAACGTGGATTTAGCGCTGTGACAACGCTGCTTACTAAAAAGAGAAATCGTTTGCATGTTACTGAACGCGGCGATTTAAGACTGTTTTTAAGTAAAATTGAACCTGACATCAACAAACTCATTAAAAATCATCAAATTCATCCATCTCAATAGATTAGTTTTAAAACTAATATTGATTAGGTACCTATCTATAATGTTTCTTTTAATTTGATTAATATATATTCTTAATATTATAAAATGCGTTTTAATTGCTCTCACTGGTAAAAATGTCTGGTTTAGAATGTAAGTTTCAACACCAGAACCGACTAATATAGCACACTATTACTAAATTAATTAAAGTAATACATATACTTGAATAAAAAATTGGGGTTTCGGGGTAATGTAATGTTTGTGTTTTTCTGTATGGGTTTTTATTTTTAATTCGCTGCTGGAGTTAGGAGTAGGTAGTATAGCTAATTGATACCTCCTTGTACTTCGTTATAAATTGATTTTATTTTTTATGTTTTAGAACAAAAGCTTGAAATTTAAAAATGTCAGGATGACTGGGAACCGGGTCGTCAAAATCAGTCTACGCCAGGGCTCGGTACAGAAAACATCTCAACTACGAAGCTTATTAGTTTTTTGAGCAATATAATCTTGATTACGGTGGTCTGCGTCGTGAAGAAAAGTGCCCGAGTGACGACGTTCCTCGGCCCTCCTCCTCGATCCTCCTCTTCGGGTCTCCTCTTCGGCACTCCTGACGTCCGCCGGCTACTGCTACAGCCGGAGGGACGTTCCCTTGATCCTCGCGCCTCTTCTGCGTCCAATGGAAGCTGAAGATTGAGGGCAGGCTACAACCGGCCCCTTTGCGAGCTCAACGACTGGAAGGCCTGACCTGAGGCTTTCCATCTGAGAAACCCCTGGACTCTTCGTATCTAAGGACCTTCACCCCGGTTTCCCAAATTTTTGTATATTATTTTAATAAGAATTCTCCAGCATCCGGTAGGTAGGGCCTGATAGATATTTTAGGTTTATTTGTATATGTTACGGCGGGAAAACCACTTAAGGAACGCTGCTCCTAAATATCAATGGCCTCCGCCATATTGTCTTCGCCTTAGATTCCTCTTCGTGGCAGATGGGTAAATGGGTAGTTGAAATCACACACAATACTTGACTCAAACACCAAACGTTTATTTAGAATAGTCCATTTACAGGCACTTATAAACTTTTCAGAGGTTGAGACACATTCACATAAATCATTGTTACTATGGAGACGAATGGGTTTAAGAAACTCCATTTAAATCATGTTACAATTCTCGTTTGCACTAATTAATATTAATCACATCAAAAACCTCTTTCATTTACTTAATATTGCAATTTTTGCTAAACACGAGATAAATCCATCTTTCGTCTCACGCGTCTCTAGTCCGTCTAGCGGAAGTACAACGCACTCAGTATTGTTATTAATTACTTAATCAGTTAAAACTAATAAACAATACTAAAAGAATTCACAATTGATTGTAATAATTATTTAACAATAAAACAATACCAATATTAATGCGTTATTAAGTTAATGTCCAATTAATAGGTTCATTACTTTTTACAACAGAATGTTACTTACGCCATTTCCGGCTAATCAAAGGATTTAATACAAAGAACGGGTTTTCTACTAATAAATTGCTCTACAAAATAATCTTATGACTTTTTAGTTTATAATTACATAAAGAAACTGATTTAGTCGTGGTTTCAGATTATAAATTGAGTTATTGACTATTAAAATCGTATTCGCCGCCATCTTCACAACAATGTGCAATGACGTCTCTTATACAGCCTAATTTCAAGTGAGCAATCATTAAAATCCCAATATTCATAATCAATTAGCTTATCTTAATTTTAACTATAGTTCTAGTTAAAGACCTCTGTTTAATAAATCATTATTCGAGCCGTCGACCATTCAATTACAAACCATCTCTGTAGTAGTTAACACAAAAGCTAACAGATGGCACTGTCGCTCCTGTCTTTCAATATTGATCTCGTAATAACTGTACAAATATCTCAGAGATGGCAGGTTCATCAATTATTATAAAAAACTAAGCTAAACTATTATTATAAGCTGGTTATTAATTAGATTGACTAATGATCCCAGCAGATAGACACTCTCGCGGCGACGTATATATATTGTCTTAAAATTAAATAACTGTTTACCTTTTCCCTTTTTCTCTTAAACTGTGCTCTCCTCCTAGGTAGGAAAATGCTTATTGTGGCCTTACATTTATCAGGCTCCCCCTGTTAAATGTAACGTTACAGCGCTGAAAAAGAATTGATTTTCAAAGGGGGCGGTAAGAAAAATAAATTTGATAATCTCTGGGCTACATCAACATATGAGCGAAATTGAAGCGAATTTATTAGAAAATTTCACACTTGCACGACTAGTTCAATAGTGCTGTTAGCAGCATACACTGAAAAAAGACTTGGTTTCTAGTTACCGAATTTTCATTAAATAATTACTTAAGTATTTAGTTGCTGTGGTGACTGCCAAACGTTTGGGTACAGTAACAAAACAAATTTAGTTACTTAATTTAGATCTCATTACAAAACTGTTTAGTAAGATATAACAAAGCAGTTTGGTTAATGACTGCTGAACTATTTAGTATGACATAGCTAAACTGTTTAGTAAGATATAACAAAGCAGTTTGGTTAATGACTGCTGAACTATTTGGTATGACATAGCTAAACTGTTTAGTAAGATATAACAAAGCAGTTTGGTTAATGACTGCTGAACTATTTGGTATGACATAGCTAAACTGTTTAGTAAGTTATAACATTACAGTTTGGTTAACAACTGCTGAACTTTTTGGAATGAGTTAACTAAAGCGTTTGGTAAGATACAGCTCTATAGAATGGTTAACGTTAGCTAAACTGTTTGATGATAGGTACCAACCTATTTAGTAAGATATGTTTGGTAAAGGGTACCTAAATTGTTGATTACGACCGAGCTATTTAGCTAAAATAGCTAAATAGCTCGGTCGTAATCACGGCCGATCTGTTAGCTAAAAACAACAATACGTCTTGTGAGAAAAGTGATACGCGGCGCTAGTTCATTTTTTGACGTTTGCCCACGAGATGTATTGTTGCTTTAGTTGAAGAGACTGAAATCAAAGAAAATATATATCTATAACTTTTATTATTTGAGTACAAATGTCAATATTTATGATTAAATAACATTTACTTTTTTGAGTAACAAAGAACAACATAATGATTAAGTACTAACACACATATTATAATATCCAATTTTTATAAGAACAAAAAGGTGCACATAGCGCGCATAATTATTAAGAGACTGAAATCAAAGAAAATATATTACTATAACTTTCATTATTTGAGTACAAATGACAGTGTCACTGACTCTGGCAGGGCCACCATCAGGGATTTTAATTTTGACAACAAAAATTTTGTCGCTAATTAGTCGAAATTAGTCGCCAAATATCAGAATTGGTCGGTCACTGGTTCAAAAGATATAAGGGTTTATAGGTGGCCCTGCTGGGGAGAGTGTTGAATAAGTTGGATTATAGCGGCTGTCGAAGGACCAACAATCGTTGTGTAAATTTATATTAGAGAATGAAAGAAAGAAAGAAAGAAAGAAAGAAATCATTTATTTGCTAAAATGTAGGTATACATGATAAGATCGCATATTTTTGAATTGTCCCGATACATTTTTACCTTCCGGCGTGCAAAATATTACATTTGAATTTAATTACACACAACATTTATTATATTATAATCATTACCACAGCACAAGTCATAATTTAGTTGGCAGAAACAGATCAGTCTCACAAAAATATGAAAAAAAAAAAAAAAAAATGAATCATAAATGTCTCGCGTATCATTCAGTAAATAATATTAATGTCATGATATATAATAATCCAAATCAATCAATAAATAATAATGTCATAATAATAATATGCAAGTAATGTCAATATTATAAGTATGTCAAATTATATATAAAATGTCGACCAATTAATCTAATAAAACACAATAATAAAAATTCACAAAAAGGCATAGCAATGACATCATTATATTAAACATCAACATTTTACTGCACAGTTTTATCATTTAAAAAATCTTTAATTGTGTAGTAACACTTGTTAAGCAACAGTTCTGTTAATTGTTTTTTAAATTTTGTTATGGGTAGATCTTTCAGATTCTCAGGTACTTTATTATATATAAGCGGTCCCATGGTAAGTATGTTATTTTTTAATAAGGCCGTTTTATGACCACCTGTGTGCAATTGGTTTTTATATTGGGACCTCATTGGTCCTGTGCGTTGTCTTTTGTCAACCATTGAGGTAAATAAGTGTTTGTTTAATTTTACAAAAACGGCAACTTCTAGTATGTACAAACTAGGTAATGTCAGAATTTTTAGGGCTTTAAATACAGGTTGGCAACTTTCAGTATACTTAAGACCTGTCATTGATCTAAGACATCGTTTTTGGGCCTTAAATAACCTCTCTCTCTCACTGCAGTTGCCCCAAAAAATTAGTCCGTATCTTAATACTGAAGCCACTAATCCATGATATGCCATCACTAACGCATCTATGTTTACTTTATTTGACAGGTTATAGAGAACATATGCAGATTTGCTTAATTAAATAAATTTTTGGAGTGACGTCACGGATGTCAACCAGCCCTAAGCTCTTTGTGTTCTCACGTATAAATAAATACAATTCACAGTTAAACTCGTATAAGTTGTTGTGCAAATACTTCTGCTAGTGCAACTAACAAGTACCATTGTTGGCAAGTGTTAATGTGCTGTGTAAATATTAAAAAACTCTAATTAACGTTAAAGCAAACCGCAACAAGTACATAAGTACCCGAAACCCCAAGTATATAATCAGTAGTTTCCTGAGGAACGGAAGAACAGCCTGTGAACGAACATCAGTGTGTGCGAACCTTTACTTTGATATTGTGCTCAGCATATGGTGTCTGTTTGTACCTTAAACACCGTGAAATACACCATAATCGCGTTTCTGCAAACAGCGCCATCTGTTGCCTAATCGGTGAACTACCTGGGCAGATCAATTGCGCTACGTTTGGTAAACAAACAATACGTTCCAATACACCATGGCTAAGTGTGGTGCTTGTGGGAAGTTTCTTTCATCGGCAGAGGCTGCTAACTGCAGTAAATGTAGGCACTGGTACCATCGAGGATGCGTAGATATCCAGAATGCAGGTCCTGTAATGACCCCCTGGCACTGCCCTGAGTGCAAAAAGAACGAATTGAGGGATAACCGGGCTGAAACACCGGTGCGGGGGAGGACACCAACACCAGCTCATGAGGAAAGCCTGGTCAACCTGATGGACACCAGTCCAATAAATAGCACAGCCTTAGACGTCACACAAGAACTCAATCTGATGGACATCTTTAGAACAGAGCTAAGCTGTTTTAAAGAGGAGTTTTTGAAAATCATGCGTACTGAGTTCCAACAGCTGCGTGATGATCTGTCAGAGCTACGGTCATCACTAAAATCTACAAATGACAAGATGAGTAATTTGGAAGAAAGGGTGGCAGTAATGGAGACCAAACTGGCTCAGCCCCACCCCCAATTGTCACCGTCGTCGGATGTGGACGAGTTAATAAGCCAGCTAAGGAGCGACATCAATGACCGTGACCAGGAGTTGCTCGCCAATGATATTCAGATATCTAACATTCCAGAGATAAGCGGTGAAAACCCTACCCACACTGCCCTGTTGGTGGCGGCGAAGATCGGCGTCAAAATCAAGTCACGTGATATTGTGAGCGCTGAGCGTGTCGGAGGCAGGCGCATTAACGTGACTCAGGCGACGGCGCCGGTGGAGACCCGCCCTCGCTTCCTCGTCGTGCGCCTCGCGCGCCGCGACCTACGGGACGAGCTGCTGGAGGGAGCGCGAGTGCGTCGCGGCATGACCTCAGCGGATCTAGATCTGCCTGGCCCTGCGACGCGTTTCTACATCAACGAGCGCCTTACTAAGCTCAACCGTGAGTTGTTTCGGAGCACGCGTGAGGCGGCCAGTCGCCTCGGTTGGCAGTTCGTGTGGTCAAAACGTGGCCGAATCCTTGCCCGGTACAAACCCGGTGATGCCACTTGCCACATCCGTTGTGAGGCTGACATACAACGCACTTTCCAACCTGTCTCATCACCGGGTAACGGCGGTAATAACGCACTTTTTTAGAGTTAGTTTCTTGTTTGTTTTTGTCGTTATTGGTCTATATAAGGAACTTATGTTTTCTTCTATATATTATATCAAGTATTATATTATAGTCATACGTATTTTAATAGTAAGCTTAGTTACAGTTATTGACAGTCCATCAATAGTAAAAGTATTAAAGTGTTTCTATTTCTACTTTAAGATATATTTTGTACTGACAATTAGTGTGTGTCTCGCGGCGCACCTCAGTAAAGTACACGTATACCAGTTTTATAGCACTACACACATCTACACCACCCACCTACCCATCTCATACCTATTACTACATTTCATAAACTTTTTTTTAACACAATATGGTCTTTCTACTAAGCCACTATTCACAGCCCACATTTTGGAACCTTTATTTACAATAATTTTATACAATAACTACGAGTACATACCTATAATTCGCACTACACTAATATTATTATATGAAAATAACAATCCAATGTGCAATATATTATGGTTTTTGCCATATGACGGAATTTATTATTTATTATTATTATGATGAATAAAGGAGAAAAGTATCTTAAAGTTGGTTTCCTTAATGCGGGCTCATTGGGTACAGGTCATGATAACTTAATAGGCGCACTTGACAGGCATTGCTTCGATGTTATGGCCATCAACGAAACTTGGCTCAGACCGGGCGAAGACGGCCGCGCTCCGGCGGTGCCCGGCTACCGATTGCGTCACATACCGCGGCCAGCAAGTGTTCGCGCGGGCCGTGGTGGGGGCGTCGGGTTTTATCTGAGGCGGGGACTGAGCGCGCGTATTTGTCCTAGTGCGGTCGATCCGAGGTTCGAATCCGTCGAACAAATGTGGTTAATACTCTCTCTGAACGGTAAAAAAATTGCCATAGGAACAGCTTACCGTCCACCATGGCTTGACCTTGTCCTTTTCCTGGATGCCTTGACGGACTCTATTAGTTCATTGGGAAATTGTGATCACTACGTACTACTTGGCGATTTCAATGTCAATTTGCTAGACACAAACGGAATGAAAACCAAAAATATTTATGAATTTCTAGATTGCTTTAGTCTTACACAGTTGGTCACAACACCTACTCACTACACAGCATCCAGTGAAACCCTTATCGATCTCCTATGTACTGACATGAGACCAAGGTATACAGCGGTAGAATCGCTCGGTTCAATCAATGGCCACTGCATTGTCATAAGTGAGTTTAACATTAGGCGCGAAAAATTCAAACCGTACATGGTAAAACATCGGCCTCTTAAAATTATCTGCTCGGAGAGTTTTAATGTAGACCTATCATTATTAATAAACACTGGAATGATTTCATCCCTTGACTCTGTTAATGATATGGTGCATGTCTTCAACACCCATCTTACTTTCTTGTTTGATGTACATGCACCAATTAAGACATGCACTGTTAGGGAAAAATCCTATCCGTGGATCACAGACACAATCAAACTTATGATGCGTTTGCGTGATATTGCGCTTAATACTTATAGGAAAACTAAATCTGACTCTAAAAAAAGTTACTACAAAGACCTAAAGCACTTGGTGGTTAATTCACTGTTCAGTGAAAAAACTGCATATTTCAAACACAATATTAATAATAAAATCAAAAACCCTAAATTACTATGGAAAAATCTAAAATCCACATTATCTGACTTTAAACCTAGACAAGACCTTCCGTCGCATTTTACAGATGCTGATTTAATTAATAGAAACTTTTTGATTGTTCCCGGCAACCCATTAGCTAGCACATCCCTTATGAATTATTATGATAGTCATAGCCACGGTGAAGCAATTTTTTCAATCACTCCAGTGGACCAGAACTATGTCTCACGTACTATCGCCGGTCTCAAAAGTAACGCCGAAGGGAGCGACCACATTACCTTGGACATGATAAACATGACTTTGCCACACACCTTAGACGTTGTTACAGACATAATAAACCGCTCCATAGCGACGTCAACGTTCCCTGACCAATGGAAAATTGCTTCCATTAGACCCTTACCTAAAAACTCAAATCCATTAGCCTTAAAAGATCTACGCCCTATCAGTATATTACCATGCTTATCCAAAGTACTAGAGAAAATCGTTAGCCGCCAACTTACGCTTTTTCTAGAGCAAAATAACGTTTTACCGGACTTGCAATCAGGGTTTAGAAAACAGCGCAGTACATCTACAGCTTTACTCGATGTTACTGATAACATATTATGTGCTCAAGATAAGGGGATGTGCACATTACTTGTTCTATTAGATTTTTCAAGGGCATTTGACGCTATAAATATCCCGTTATTATTGTCAAAACTAAAATATTACGGTTTCGACCCTGAAGCTATCCAATGGTTCCGTAGCTACTTAAGCCAGAGGGAACAATTAGTTGAGCTGCGTCTGAGTGACGGCACTACCCGTAGCTCAACATCTATTCCCGTAGATAGAGGAGTTCCTCAGGGTTCTATTTTAGGTCCCATTCTCTTCATTTTGTACTGCGCTGACATAATAAGATGCCTACAGAGATGCAAGTACCACATATACGCCGACGATGTACAGCTATATATTTCTTTCCACCCAGACGAGTATGACAGCGCCATCAAATACCTTAACGAGGATCTCAAACGAATCGCTACTTGGTCCGAGGAAAACTGCCTGTCGCTAAACCCTACAAAAACTAAGTATATGGTGTTTGGCACCAGGCAGCAGCTTGCTCGACTACCTTTGACCTTCGACTTAGAACTATTGAGTGAACCAATTGAACGAGTGTTTGAGGCGCGAAATTTAGGCCTTACTATGGACAAAGACCTTCGTTTTGAGAAACACATAGCAGACTCTGTGAGAAACTGTTTTTACCGCCTGAAGGTCTTGTACAAGATGAGGCCTTATTTATCCGTACCACTACGCGAACAACTTGTGGAAACGTTAGTTCTATCTAGGTTGAACTACGCCGACACTGTGTATGGCCCGCGCCTCTTAGCTCGTACGGATCGGCTCATACAAAGGGTACAAAACGCGTGCGCTCGATTTTGTTACAACATTCCCCGTAGAAGTCATGTCACACCATTTCTAAACAAGCATTCCACTCTTAAAATGAAATCGAGACGCAAACTACACTTAGCATGCCTTCTGTTCGGTGTGATCAAATACCAAAAACCGGACTACCTTTTTGATAAACTGAGTTGGATAGCTAGCAGACGAGAATGTGGGAGAAGACAATGTTCGCAACAACTCTCAACTCAGTCGCATAGTTCAGCAGCTTTCAGAGGCAGCTTTCGTTATGCGGCTTCCAAAATATGGAATAACCTGCCACCACCGATAAGACTAATCAAGACTATAGACACATTTAGAAGTCATTTACGGCAGTTCCTCATAGAAGCACAACGTAAGCTGGATATGGTTGCTCTAAATGTCTCAGTTATATGACGTTCCTACCTTCCTACCTACCTAAATGATTGTGGCTATATAATTATAACTGTTTGTGGACGAAATGCAAACATAAATAAATTACAGTTGTAATGCGTTAATAGTTATCGTGCCTATCCGTGTTATTTACCTATCTATACATAAATATATATATTATATTGTCTTGGTTTACTTTACACACATATTTGTTGTTTCCTATTTTGTTTTACTACTAGTGCATTATTATTATTATTTTTTTTTTTTATGTAATTTCTATTGTATATTTATTTTATTGTACACATCTCGATTACTTATTTAAGTACATATTCACCACCAACATTGACACAACATATAAAACTGATTTACATCTGTGACCACTCTAATTTAGGTTCAGTTGAAAACCAGCGTCAGGCACTAGTTGCTCGGCATTTTGCTGAACTGGACCTTTTTGGCACAGCCGTGAGGCACACAGTGGCACGATTTGTTTAGTTTTAAGTTCTTTTTTGTTCTACATTGTGTGTACTTGTGGCATGTGCCAAATAAATGCATTTTCTTTCTTTCTTTCTTTTTCTTAATTTTTGGCACACATTTTCAGCATGAGATTTCCATGTTAATTTGTTGTCAATATGTACTCCCAGGAATTTTGTCACTGAAGTTGTGTCTACGTTTTGTCCATTATATTCAGTAATTACTTTTTTTGGCTGTAACCTCTGGTGAAAGTGCATGACTTTAGTTTTTTGTAAATTTATAACTAGATTATTTTTATTGAGCCAATCTATGATTGATTTAAGTGTGCTGTTTATTTCGTCTTCATATTTCGTCTCATTTATACATTCGACGATGGCAGTACTGTCATCAGCAAATAATGTCATTGGTTGACTAATTTGGCGGGGTAGGTCATTAATGTAGAGTAGAAACAGTAATGGACCGAGTACACTGCCCTGTGGAACTCCGAATTTATTTACTCGACAACTAGATACATATTTCAAATCACGCTTAGTTTTAGAACAGATCCTTGATATTTCTGTGAATTGTTTTCTATCTGTTAGATATGACTTAATTAGGTTCAATACGTTTCCTCTTATGCCGTAATCGCTAAGTTTATTTAAGAGAGTATCATGTTTTACATAGTCGAATGCCTTTGTCATGTCTGTAAATATTGCACAAATAGGGTTTCTCTTATCCATGCTGTTCATAGTTACTTTTAAGAGATCGAATATTGCCATATTGATATTTTTATTTTTACGAAAGCCCTTTTGTTCCTCGCATAAAATGTCATTTTTAGTTAAAAAATTGTAAATGGATTCATAAATTATTTTTTCAAATATCTTAGAGAATACTGAAATTAGAGCTACTGGTCTATAGTTACACATGTCTTCCTTGTCATTTTTTTTATGTAATGGCTTTATGATAACGGTTTTTAATTTATCAGGGAATACACCTGAGCTTATACACACATTCATAATGTGGCTCAAAGGTTTTGCGATGATATTAGACACAAATTTGACTACAATGGTGGAAATGCCGTCGAATCCAAAACTTTTTTTATTTTTCAAGTTTTGTATCACACGTGTGATGTCTTGAGGGACTACCGGTTGCATAAATAGAGACTTTTGGGTTTTGGAAATTGGTGCTGTATTTTCCGTACATTTATTGGATATGTCATGTATTTGGTCAACAAAAAAGTTATTAAACGATTCAGCAATCTGCCTAGGGTCTTTTACTAGTTGTTTACCTTCGTTAATTTGCAAAATTGGTTCTTTAACTAAATTATTATTATTATTTATTATTTGCCATGATGCTTTCGATTTGTTTATTGAGCTATTAATTAGATAATTATTTTGGGCTTTTTGAGTAAGCTTTACAATCTTTTTAAGTTTTCGTGCATAGTTTTTAAATTTATTTTTGTTCTCACTTGTAGGTGTTTTTCTGTATTTCCACAACATGTTCCTTTGCTTTTTACTACAAATTCTTATACCTCGTGACAGCCATTTAATTTTTTTATCTGATTGTACATTTTTTAATTGAATTGGGAAGCATAAGTCATATAATAAACGAAAGAGATCAATAAAATTATTATATGCCTCATTAGGGTTATCTGTCCCAAGTACATCTGAAAAGGATAGGCATTGGAGGTGCTTTTTAAATAAATGTAAATTTTCTTTAGATAAATCGCGCTTTTCAATTCTCCAAGAATTAATTGTACATGTTTTATTTACTGGCATTTTTAAAATTTGAGCGGAATGGTCCGACAAACCTAAGTCGACTACATCGCTCATACAATTTTGTTTGGAATTGTGGGCAAAGTTATCTAAACACGTACCGCTTCTTGGTCTGGTTGGCTGATCAATCGCTAACTTTAGATTATAATTTAACAGTAAATTTTCGAAGTCTAACGTAACATTATTTTTCCTCAGTGTGTTGATATTGAAGTCACCACATATCACAATTTTTTTATTTGCCTTGGTACACAATTTCTTTAACAAACTATCTAGATGGTCAAAAAACATTTTAATATTGGACATGTTCGGTGGTCTATAAATACAAACAACTATTAATCCCTGCTGTCTTAATTCTACTGCACAATACTCAAATACTCCCTTAATAGATGTGTTAGGTAACTCTTTACATTCGTACTTGTTTTTAATGAGTATACATGCTCCTCCTCGCTTCTTATTTCTTGAATAACACGATGCAAGCTTATAGTTTGGCACGTTTATCAATGATTCGTGACCTGAGGTAACGAAATGTTCCGTAATGCATAATACATCTACATCAAACTTTTGTTTAGCGTTTAGCTCTTGGATATGCAGCGTCAACATATCAGTTTTGTTAAGAAGTCCAGCGATGTTTTGGTGCATAATGTTCATGTGCTTATAAAAGAAAAAACTGGTCCTCTGTTGTTGTAGATTTGTCTTCACACTCGCTATTTAAGGATGGCCGCGTTTGATCAATATTGTCGTTTGTTAAATCGTTTTGAGAGCAGAATGATTTGTAGTCCACCAATATATTGGACATGATTTGTTCATAAATATTCCTCCATCCATATTTATTTAATTTTCCTGTACTGCTGGAAAACATTTCCATTGATAGGGTGCGATTACTATCGAAAAAATATGCATATTGATTATTTTTTATATCTAAACATAGTAGGTTATTGAATAACTCGACTTTATAATTATGGATTAGAGCACCTGTTTTGTAGGTCGGAGCGCAGATAATAATGTTTGTGTGGTTAATATATTTCATCGAGTTTTTCAGATTATCCAGTATATTCAAATAGTCTCCATTGTCCAGATCATTTTCCCCAATGAAAAACAGGCAGTAGTCGTCCATTGTGAAGTCTTTTAGTTTGTATTCAATTGAGTTCAGGAAACCTGTTGTGGTCACTTTTGGCAGTAAATGATGACAAAAATTAAAGTGTTTGGAAAAGATTTCTTCGATTAAAGGCAGCGTTCCCTTTGTGCAATAGCTGCTTATTACAGATAATCTGTTTTTCAATTTTGGCTCATATTTAGCTCCTGGTATTTTTTCGCAGGCAATATTACACACCTGTGATGTTGTTGTCAATTTCAGTTCGGTTTGCGTCAGTTTGTCGTTATTTTTCGTCTTTAATGTTTGGGTTTCTTTATTAAGCATCTTAGATTTGTTGTCAGGAGTTCCTCTATTATTGGACTCGGTATTTAAGATAATCGGTGAAATGATTTGATTCTTAGTGTTCTTTTTGCGAGCTGATGCTAATGGTGAGCCATTTTTTCTATCAGGCGTTAAGCAAATTTTTTTACAAGTCTCGACCGTCTTCAAAGTTTTTTGTAGATCAGATTTTAGACGGAAATTCTCGTTATTTAAGTCTTCTATCTCTTGATGAGCACTCATTAGTTGTGTCTTAAGTGATTTTATTTGTTCGTTTAAGTCGGTAACTATGTCATTATCACTATAGTTATGTAGACTGTCTGGTATACTCAACATTGTGGTGTCAAATATAGTTTTTTCGTCGTCATATTTTGTCATATCAGACAAGTCATTAAGAGATCCCGTTTTGTGTAGTTTCCGATGAGTTATGTTCTCCATAGTTTTATTTTATCTTCAGCGCCCTCTGTTGTGTTGTAGTTAAAGATGTTATTTTCAATCGTGGGTCTTTTTATAATAATTAATGTGTAGTATTGTAAGATAGAATTCCAAGATTTTGCCGAAAACAATCTCAAAAAGACTTTATGCGACTGTGGATCGAACTCGAGACTCTTATTTCACAGTCACGTCACACTACCTCAGGGCCAACTGGTCTTACTAGATTGTGTTCAAAATTGGGTGTTGATTTTTGTTGGTGACTGATCCATTAATGATTTTTTGGTACGTTGGGTATACTGATTTTTTAAATTGTACCACAACCGTTCAAAATTTTAAAACTTTTCTTGTTTAACACCAATCTCAAAAACGATCAACTTACATGAATTATGATATGGTTTAATCCTTCATGAACTTCAAACAAGTAGTTATTTGGTTTGCACTTCTTTCTTTCACAATCTTTGTTTATGGTTGGGATTTTTGAGTATTATTGTCACTGGTGTTGTTGGTGGTTTTTCATTTAAAAAGTTTTTATTTTAACTCGTCAGTGGGCGTATAAATCTCGCAGATAACACTTTATAGTAGAGTTTAGCTGATGTTTTATCCGGTGCACTTAGTTCAATATGATAACTTCATTAATAGTATTTTTTAAAGATATTTTAAAACACAGCGTTAACTTTTACTGTCACTGTCACTGACGGCGTATTCAATGAATGAATGTCATGTCGTCTGCACACAAGGGGTAGGAAAACAATTAAGGACTTACTTTGGTGTTCTTGAGTGCCGTGCTGATATGCAGACAGTCCGGCAATTTTGTTTCCCTGCTTCTTTCTTGCTTTATGTCTTTTGGCCGACACTCAATGACTGGTTTTATTCTTCTCTTGCGGTTTATTGTAGTTTTGCGGCGCGCGCCGCAAAGACAAGCGGTAATGAGAATAGGTGTTAAGCGGTTAACTTTTTGATTGCAAGTGACCAGGGCCCCGAGTCTGCTATTCAATAGTGTCAGAATGGTCTATCAGTGATCTCATAATTGTTGATTTTGATAACACCAAACTTGTCAAAATCAACAATTATGAGATCACTGATAGACCATTCTGATACTATTGAATAGCAGACTCGGGGCCCAGCTCGTTGCAAGAATTCCATGGGTAATTGTTGATTTTGACAACACCAAACTTGTCAAAATCAACGGCACGGCAAAATTAATTCTAAAATTGACATTATTTAATTACTTCAATTGACATGACATTATATTATTTATTATTATTTGAATGAGTAGTATTGTATTACCTATATTAAATAATTGCATTATAATCGAAATTTAAATGATTATCCATATTTTTTTGTTTGTTTTTTCTTTGCCTAATTCATAAATGTATAATGCATGCTACAACCGAAACATGTAAAATCTAAATATCTAAATATTTGTATGGCTGAAATGCCGAATATAGTGAAACAAATTTATTATGTACTTCAAGAACTCATGTAAAAAACCTATATTCCCGCAAATAAATCATTCATTCATTCATTCATTCATTCATTCATTCATTCATTCATTCATTCATTCATTCATTCATTCTGGATTTTTACTGAAACTAGATTCGTCTAAATTCCAGATTCTTTCAGGGGAAAATTTTAAATCTAGTTAATTAATGCAACTTTCGAGTGTGTTAAAATATTCTTCAATAATAAAGGGGTCGCACGCTGCTTTTCTGGACATTTCTACAGCTTGCGGCTTCTTTAAGGATAATTTGTTTCTTTTAAGAAAAGCGGAAAGCCAATCATACCCCGGTGTATTATTCTTAAACTGCGTTTTAAGTTTATTACTTTCAATGTATTTGGTTACTATAATAGATGTTTCATTTGAAGAGAGGCCGAAGCCATATTTCTCCATAGTATGTAGGCCAGCAACTAGTCTTTTTTCATTTTCGGCATCGATTTCTGTTGGTCTACCACGTTTGTCTTTAACAACTCCTCGCCTTTGTTTTACTCTATCTACTATAGTTGTACGCGGTATCCCATATTTTCGTGATGCTTGATATGAATTAAGGACTCCATTCTTTACTTCTAATACTGCTGTTTTTAATGTTTCTAGAGTGTATTTAGAAATAGTCTTTTTTTATAATTACGCACCATCTTCAAATGATTAACATCTGAAATAGAATTAATAAAGTTGTAATATGCTTTTGTGCTAAGTTTGAGATGTTATATTAAGTATTACTCAAGAATATTTATGTATCGTTTGCATTGTGATTTTGTAACGAAAACTTTAAGATTAACTTTAAAAATAAATGTCTCAAGTTTCGGGTAAAAATTTAGAAACGTGCTACCTTCGGAAAGAGTTGAAAGGGGTGGAGGAGGGAGGAACCCCCCCCCCCCCATAATCCCCCCTTGCCGGAAAGCAACCGTTTCCTTTTTATGATTTTTTAAAGTTTGCATACTAAATGTATGCCAAGAGGCCAATTTTAATAAATCTATCTTATGGGGGCGGGGCGTTGGGAGGGAAAGACTACCTCCTCCATAACCCCCAACTGCCAAAATTGACTAAACTTGATCATTTCATAGTATCTAAGGGTAATCAAAGGATAAAAGAAATAAAAATATTAAGTTTTTAAATATCTAATTTATTTTATATACATATTTAATAGCATCAATTAATTCAAAAAATGGGTCTTTTTTACATTTAGACACTTTTCTCCGCCACATAAATTCTACAATAATGTCAGTAAAGTCTTTGCAATGTGTATAATTACAACCTCGAAAAAAAATTTTTACTACCCTCCACTGTGACTCAATTCTCTGGGTGTGAGTGCCATCGGGTGCAATGAATGGATTGTCAGGATCTGAGTGATTAACTTTTCTGTGTATATATCCATAGTCACCCAGACAATCATACGCCTTCCAAAAATCAGTATGTATAGTAGTGCCCAACTCAACATGTTTTTGGATGAGGGGCACCAACACCTCTGCAGAGCGTACATTACCTGGGCACACCTCCAACCTCAAATCCTCAGACCCATCTTCAATTAGACCCAACACCCAATGGCCCTCAATTTGACGTCCTTTGTTATATTTACGTTTGCCAAATTTAGACTCGTCTATCTGTACTATTTTTCCCGGACCTCCAATTTTTCTAGACACTTCTTGTTTTTCTAAATAATAAATCACAACCACTTCCCTACAGTAATTATACCAGTCACTTATTGTTGGTGCTGATAATTTTTTTTCAGTTTCCCATTTCCAGGGATCTTCATGCATCACTTGAGCATAAGACCAATTATATGCATAAGCATAAATTAAATTAAAAAACATGATGCATCTCCAACTTAACATTTTCAAAAAATGTGCCATTAGTCCTTGAAAATCTAGATCTTCCTTTTGCAAGTGCCTTTGCTGCACACCCACGCTCCCAACAACCTGTAACATAAACAATTATTAAATACTACACTCAATTATTCCAGATGGCTATAAAAAAAATTCGGGGGGGGCTTGGGCTTGGGGTGGTTATGCTTACTGTCTTTTCGCCTGCTTAACCACCTGCCATGATAGCTCGACGGAGCCCCGCTTCGCGGGGCTCCTATTTCTGCGTGCGGGGTCTGAAAGACCCCACCATCCCCTTCGAACCTAACCTGTCCGTGTCGGGGTGCCCCAAGTCCCGAGCTCGCTTCGCTCGCTCTTGCATCCTAAGTCAAATAACTGATTACTACTTATCGACTCGTTTTAAGATCCAAATAAAAAGTAAATTTATAAGTAAATACCTGTTTGTACTATAAGTCACTTTCATAGGAACACGATGAGTTCGACATATTTTCTCCTTCGCTACCAGATCATTACTTTCAGCAAATGCCACGCACTGCTCCCTCGTCGCTAATTCTTTGATTAGTTTTGTTAAATTCCACATGGTCACAACTTCGGATGTATATAGATGACCGTTTACAAATGGTTCGTAAAACTCCTCCAATTCTTCCACTTCCTCTTGACGCTGTCCTCCCGAGCTCGTAGTTGGCACAGGGTCACTTCCTGACGCCTCCGATGCCATATTCAACAATGCAGCCAAATTGCAGTACAATCCAAAGTCCAGTGTGAATGCCAAGGTTAAACGTAATAGAAATCCAATCAGTATCCAATAAACAAGCCAAATCAAATGTAAATGAAAGAAATCAAAGTCCAAATACAAGACAAAGACGAATGTCAAACAAAGCAAGCATCGCGTCGCATGTGACATGAACGCCAAAATGACGGATAGCGTTTCATTCGTAAATAGTGTTAATAAAATTGTTTTTTTCCTTTTACAAAACTTAATCACTTTTAACAAAATTGTGAATTAGGTATTTATAGATAATATATAGAAAATTATAAAATATTAAGATATTTTTCAATTACTGATCGAAAATTTTTCAAAAATTTATGTTACTAAAAGAATGGAGTTCCGGCAAAAAAAAATGCTTGGGGGCAGTTATTTAAACCCCTCTCTACACCCCCCATGCATCAATATACTCAAATTCGGGTAGCTCGTTTCTAAAGTTAAGCCAAGTTTCGTCATAACTTACAAATTATTAAAAGAAAAAAAACAATATTGCAGTTATAGAGTTTCATGGCAATATTCGCATTCATCCTCAGTGTAGTGCATGTACAAAGTATAAATAGTACAAGATGGACGCCAAAAGAATGAACTTTCTAATAATGCCATTGCAATTTGAGTATTCATAATCAAAATCATATGACGAGGTCCAGTTGGTGTCGCATGGGACTGTCCGCATCCGAAACATTCATGTGACCAGGTAAAATGTGTTTTATGCCATTGCCAGGTTAGTATCTGCTCTATATAATATTGAAAGTCATTTCTGTCCAAATATTTGTCGATTTCAATATATCTCAATATAGCCATTGTGATCTAAATTACCTGCAAGACAAATTGATAACTACACTATAATAAATACAATTCCTAAACTTCTCATAAAAACTTAAAAAATTAAGAAAGGCAAATTCAATTCAAACAAAGCTGTTAAAACACTTAGTCACGAAATAAAATTGACTACAAGAAAATACAAAAAAAAAGGTTTAAGATCTCTGGTTTTGGGGCAAATGCGTCATGCAGACGCAATAACCCCGAAACAGCAGACGCATTTACCCCAAAAAACCAGACCTAACCTAAAACAATTAAATCTTCATTTCTCCACAAATAAAACGATTTCAATAAAAATAACTATCGGTATACACAGCCTTTTTGATTTTAATCACTCACCACGCGCAGCACCTCTGACGAAACACGCGTTATTTTCAATATGGCCGATATTTTAAATTTGTGCGGAGCAACGCCATCTATTGAAAGTATACGTTATGATTTTATTCAAAATAAACAAAACTAGGCGGCAGGAGAGGTTGATTTTCAAGCAGATTTTAAATTATTTCGATTAGACGCAATAGCCCCAAAGACGCAAATGCCCCGGGTGACTTATAATTTATTATTATTAATTTATCTTTTTTGTCTATTTTACGACGGCTTGCATGCGACTTGACATGCTGTGGATTATGTTTTTTATGTCCACTTGTGGAATTTCTTGCCAGCCACCAAAGCGGTTTTTTTTTCATGGAGGGTCTGTGGAGGGTTAACACTCCGTCTAATTTTTGTTTTTAGCATGTCCCAGACATGTTCTATCGGGATCATGTCTGGGCTTTTTGCGGGCCACTGCATTTTCTGAATGCCGACCTCCAAAAGGTTATCAAAAACGCAATGCGCTGCGTGAGGTCGGGCATTATCTTGCATTAAAACAAAAACCATATTACAAAAAATTATAATTTTCAACACAAAACATATTAGAATTCCAAGAAGTAAAATAACAATCAAACCTTGGATTACTCCTGGCCTCCTGAGGTGCATAAGAACAAGAGACAGAATACATTACAAACTAAAACACAATCCTGACAATAATATCTTGACAATATCATACAAAAGGTATAGAAATTTTTGTAATGACATAGTTAAAAAATGTAAAAGACAATATGACAGAAATATGCTTAATTCGGCTGGAAATGATAACAAAAAACTTTGGTCCGCTATTAAAACTATTACAAATCTCAAAAACTCAAACGCGCCTCCGTTAGAACTTTTACACATTAAAACATCCCCACAAGATTCCGTTAACGCAATAAATTCATATTTTGCAAACGTAGGCATGGAGTTGAAAAAGAAAATCCCAACTGGTCTTTCCCCACTTCCAGCGAATGCGGCAAATGTCAAGTCCTCTTGTAACTCTTTTGTGCTTTTGGAGGCATCTGAAGAGGAAGTAGAAGGGGCCATCAGCAATCTTCGCTCAGATTGTGGAGCAGGGTGGGACAATATAACGTCAACAGTACTTAAGAATTTGAAAAACTATATAGTCCCTCCACTCACGTATATCCTGAATAGATGTTTGGCGGAAGGTATTTTCCCAGAAACCCTTAAAAAATCAATTATAATCCCTATTTTTAAAAGCGGTAGCAAGGCGGAAGTGGTAAACTATCGAACGATTTCTTTGCTCACCTCTATTTCAAAGGTATTTGAAAAAATTGTAAATAGCAGATTAAATTTTTTAGAAAACAAAAATATTTTATCACCTAACCAGTATGGCTTCAGAAGGGGAAAATCTACAACTGACTGTATTCATACATTCTCTGAACTTATTGTAAATAAATTAGATAATAAAAAAAAATGCTTGACTATCTTTTTAGACCTTCAGAAGGCCTTTGATACAGTGTGCCCCCGCATATTGATGTCCAAATTAGAACAAATTGGAATAAGGAACACACAATTGAAACTTTTCCAAAACTATTTACAAGATCGATATCAGTCGGTTCGGATAGGTAATACACTGTGTGAAGAAAGACCGATAAACATTGGAATCCCACAAGGCAGTATCTTAGGCCCGCCCCTCTGCCTTTGCTATATTAATGATTTATGCCAGCTAAACATCACAAACTGTCATGTAATGTCCTATGCCGATGACACTACCTTAACGTTTTATGGTAATTCATGGGATGAAACTTTTGTTGCGGCCCAAGAAGGATTCAACATAGTAACTCGTTGGCTAGCACTTAACAAACTGACCTTAAATGCCAGTAAAACGAAATACATACAGTTTACAATACATAATGTAGCATCTAATCCTATTAATTTCAATTTATATGCACACACATGTAATCCTTCAACCACAAACTGTAACAAATGATATCAAAAGCAGAATCGATAAAATACTTAGGGATAATAATTGATAAAAACTTATCTTTTAAACATCATATTTCTCATCTGGTCCAGAGAACAAGAAAGCTCGTTCATATTTTTAAAAACCTTAGGCATGTTTCGAGTTGGAAACTGATGAAAACTGTGTATAAATCCCTTTGTCAATCTATCCTATCGTATGGCATTTCCACCTGGGGTGGCTCGTATAAAACGAATATCCTTAACGTTGAAAGAGCTCAACGACTTCTCCTAAAAGTCGCTCTTTTTAAACCACGTTTATACGCCACAAAAGCCCTTTACAACGATGCGAATGTACTAACTATCAGACAGCTTTATATACTACTAACAATTTTAAAAAAAACATTCCTCTATAGACATTTCTACAGCTACACAAAAGGCTAACTCTAGGCGATACTATGAAGTCTGTGAAACAATCCCTGTAAAAACGTCTTTTGCCTCAAATTTCTTCAGTTCCAGAGCAAGCAGACTATATAACAAGATTAATAAAATTTTAGCAATTGTTAATCTGTCCAGGATAGAATGTAAAAAGAAGCTCACACAGTGGCTTCTAGAACTAGACTATGAAGAAACGGAAAAGTTGCTTACAGTCTTATCCTAGTGTAGCGTTTTTCATAACCCCTTACTCACACATTCATATCACATTCATCTTCTAATGTAAGTACACACCTTCACCAGATTACTCGCGCGCACACACACACACACACACACAACATCTTCCACATCACAGACACACTTCACGCACTAACAAACACACATCCATTTACTTTTTTATTTTTATTTTGTTTAGTTAGAACTTGTTTTGTTATTTTTATGTCTTGTTTTTCTTACAATAGTCCTGCATGTTCTACAATTGTGATAATTCTATCTCGGCGAGGGGGGCCAGGAGTCCATAGCACAGGGTATCCTAGTTTGGATTCCTGACTCCCACAAATCTCTGTACCTCCAATAATATTACCTCTGTATTGTAGTTTTGTACTTTGTGGGAGAAATAAATGTTATTATTATTTATTTATTATTAAAAAATATCTTCGCTTCCAATGAACCCCATGTAAGACAAAACATGATATTGAAGGATGTCTTCAATGTATCGCACTGCTGTCAGACAACCTTCAACAACCACTAACTCGGTACGACCCTCTGATATTTCCCCCCAAACCATAACAGAACCTCCTTAAAACCCACCGTTTGCCTTGTAGCGGTTGAAAGAAACCGCTCTCCACGCCTTCTCCGCACACGGTCCCGGCCATCAGAAGCTCTTAAGCCTACTCAGCATTCATCAATCCATAAAACTTTGCTCCATTGCTCGTGAGTCCAATTTGTGTGTTCGCGAGCAAACCGCAATCGACTTACGCGATGGTGCCGGAGCAGTTCTGGGCCTCGGGCTCGTCTTTGAGCACGTAAATAACGTTCCTCCATCCTCCTTAGTGTTCGCTAACTTACGTTAACCCTGCTTGCCGTTTGTAGGCGCTGTCGTATCTCAACGCCAGTGAGGAACCGATTTATCAGAATTGTAAGATTAATAAAGCGGTCATCTCGGGCTGACGTGCATCTGATTCCGCCACTTTCTGGTCTTCTTGTATTGAAGCCCGTCTGGTCGTACCTTTTCAAGGCATACCGCAGGGTTGTTCGCGGTAACCTTGAAGTTTCAGCAATTTCTCGCTGAGTTCGCCCTTGACTCTTAGGCTGAGGCTTCATTAGGCCGCGACGCGACCTGCGACACATGAGCGATTAAAACAAGTAAATGAATGCTCACGTATATGGCTACACCGTACATCAAATATTACTAGCGATCTTTGATTTCTTTATGCGATAGAAACAACATTACTGAAATCACGGCATCGGCTACATCAGTCTTTCTGAAAGTGGGCGATAGCGCCCCCTTGTGGGCGCTGGAGACCTAGAGGGGGGCGTTAAGGGACCCAGAAAAAATTGGGGGGCGTTGGCGAGGTTTAGGGGGGCGATAGTTGATTTGCAATTTCATTTACGTTTATATTTCAAAATTCACTAAAATTTAAACCTGCCCTGTATGATGGTATAAAATCTAAAAATACTTAACATAGAATTCTTAAGACCCATACGCCGTACGCAGCTGCCGTTTGCAATCAATTTGTAACAAGACTGATCCTCCAGGCCAGGGTAGCCCGCGAAATTCGTTAGTAAGTGATATGAACAAAGAGGGTTGTATTGGTGATTTTCATCATAATTAATCAGGAAAGTCACATTGTTACGGTCGCGAAACCTATTTTATTTAACATACAACCTGACACTGATTACTAAATTGAAAAAACGTAAAAACAAATCGAATTTCACGGGCTACCTTGAAGGATAACGCTATTGGTGCACTCCTGGTACATCGATACTTGTCATAACGTGCTCAGTATGATTGAGCGTCGAAAGAGATAAACCAGTTTGTGCGTGTTTGTCTTATTCCTGTCGGTGCGTGCTGTATTTAAATTTAATACAAAAGCTCGTAACATTTCTCATATTGTCATTAGTGGTTTCCCGCGCATACTATAGACAAGTATTTAAGTTCCGCACTTTGTTTACATATTTGTAAAAACGAAGCCATGTCGGAAGCAAAAAAGAAGACACGGCAATACAGTGCTGAATATATTAAATATGGATTCATAGAAAATTCGACAAATCCATCTTTGCCTTTGTGCCTTCTTTGCTCAAAAACATTTTCAAACCAAGCGATGAAGCCTTCAAGACTTAAAGGGCATTTGAATAAAATGCATCCAGATAAGAAGGACAAAAATTTAGCATATTTTCAAGACCTGGAAACGAAGCATAATGCTCAGCCAAGTGTATCAAAACTTTTTTCGGTGGCTGCTAAGCAAGACGATGACGGACTTCGAGCTTCATACAATATCTTTTTGTTAATTGCTCAAACAGGTAAACCACACACCATCGGAGAAACTTTAATTTTACCGGCAATAAAAGAAGTTATAACTACTGTTCTCCATAAACCGGCGGCAGACATAATTCGAAAAATTCCTTTGAGCAATAGTTCTGTGCAAAGACGAATTGATGAAATGGCTGAAAACATTGAAGAGTCATTGTGCAATCATCTGAAGACTAGTCAATTTTCAATTCAGTTGGATAAGTCCACTTTACCAACTAATGAAGCATTGTTGCTGTCTTACGTGAGGTTTATTAAAGATGAACAAATATGCCAAGAACTATTATTCGCTAGAAATTTACAGACAGACACAAAAGGAGAAACCATATTTAAAACACTGGAAAAGTTTTGTGATGAAAAAGGAATTCCCTTGAAGAATATTATATCCGCTGCTACGGATGGTGCTCCAGCTATGACTGGGTGTCAAAAAGGTTTCATAGCGTACTTAAAAAACAAAATTTCAGGTGTGCTTGCTGTACATTGCGTTATACATCGACAACATTTGGTTGCTAGAAATTTAAGTGAACGTCTGTTTCAATCATTGCAACATGTTATCAAAGCAGTCAATAAAATCCGAAACAACTCTTTAAATGACAGATTATTTAATCAGCTTTGTTTTACTAATGATGAAGATTTCAACCGATTGATCTTTCACACAGAAGTGCGTTGGCTATCAAAAGGAAATTGTCTGACTCGATTTTACAATCTGTTTAACTTTGTCATAGAGTTCTTGGAAAACAAAGACACAGAATTGCGCGACAACCTCATTACATCAAAGAATGATATCGCATACCTGACAGACCTTTATAAATTGCTGAATGATATGAATCTTCAACTTCAAGGCGATGACTTGAACTTAATAAAAACAAAAAATGTCGTCGCTGCTTTCGTAGCCAAGCTGCTCTTACACAAAAGGAATATCGGCAGACGTGAGTTCCATAATTTTCCCAATTTATCAGTGTCCTGCAACAACGACGACTTACTTGTCTACCGCCAACATTTGGAAAATCTCCACAGTGATTTCATTGAAAGATTCCAGGACATTTTGAAATTGGAAATACCAGACTGGGTGTTTGATCCTTTTTCAAATGTCAACATAGCAGTAACACCCCAACTGGAAGAGGAACTTATAGAACTGACAACGAACGAGGAAATAAAAATCAAGTTCAAAAATGTCTACCAAGAATTTTGGCTACAAAAGTCAATCCCGCAGTTGTACCCTGGATTGTGGTCGATCGTTCAAAGATTTTTGATAGCATTCCCGTCGTCATATTTGTGTGAACGTGGATTTAGCGCTGTGACAACGCTGCTTACTAAAAAGAGAAATCGTTTGCATGTTACTGAACGCGGCGATTTAAGACTGTTTTTAAGTAAAATTGAACCTGACATCAACAAACTCATTAAAAATCATCAAATTCATCCATCTCAATAGATTAGTTTTAAAACTAATATTGATTAGGTACCTATCTATAATGTTTCTTTTAATTTGATTAATATATATTCTTAATATTATAAAATGCGTTTTAATTGCTCTCACTGGTAAAAATGTCTGGTTTAGAATGTAAGTTTCAACACCAGAACCGACTAATATAGCACACTATTACTAAATTAATTAAAGTAATACATATACTTGAATAAAAAATTGGGGTTTCGGGGTAATGTAATGTTTGTGTTTTTCTGTATGGGTTTTTATTTTTAATTCGCTGCTGGAGTTAGGAGTAGGTAGTATAGCTAATTGATACCTCCTTGTACTTCGTTATAAATTGATTTTATTTTTTATGTTTTAGAACAAAAGCTTGAAATTTAAAAATGTCAGGATGACTGGGAACCGGGTCGTCAAAATCAGTCTACGCCAGGGCTCGGTACAGAAAACATCTCAACTACGAAGCTTATTAGTTTTTTGAGCAATATAATCTTGATTACGGTGGTCTGCGTCGTGAAGAAAAGTGCCCGAGTGACGACGTTCCTCGGCCCTCCTCCTCGATCCTCCTCTTCGGGTCTCCTCTTCGGCACTCCTGACGTCCGCCGGCTACTGCTACAGCCGGAGGGACGTTCCCTTGATCCTCGCGCCTCTTCTGCGTCCAATGGAAGCTGAAGATTGAGGGCAGGCTACAACCGGCCCCTTTGCGAGCTCAACGACTGGAAGGCCTGACCTGAGGCTTTCCATCTGAGAAACCCCTGGACTCTTCGTATCTAAGGACCTTCACCCCGGTTTCCCAAATTTTTGTATATTATTTTAATAAGAATTCTCCAGCATCCGGTAGGTAGGGCCTGATAGATATTTTAGGTTTATTTGTATATGTTACGGCGGGAAAACCACTTAAGGAACGCTGCTCCTAAATATCAATGGCCTCCGCCATATTGTCTTCGCCTTAGATTCCTCTTCGTGGCAGATGGGTAAATGGGTAGTTGAAATCACACACAATACTTGACTCAAACACCAAACGTTTATTTAGAATAGTCCATTTACAGGCACTTATAAACTTTTCAGAGGTTGAGACACATTCACATAAATCATTGTTACTATGGAGACGAATGGGTTTAAGAAACTCCATTTAAATCATGTTACAATTCTCGTTTGCACTAATTAATATTAATCACATCAAAAACCTCTTTCATTTACTTAATATTGCAATTTTTGCTAAACACGAGATAAATCCATCTTTCGTCTCACGCGTCTCTAGTCCGTCTAGCGGAAGTACAACGCACTCAGTATTGTTATTAATTACTTAATCAGTTAAAACTAATAAACAATACTAAAAGAATTCACAATTGATTGTAATAATTATTTAACAATAAAACAATACCAATATTAATGCGTTATTAAGTTAATGTCCAATTAATAGGTTCATTACTTTTTACAACAGAATGTTACTTACGCCATTTCCGGCTAATCAAAGGATTTAATACAAAGAACGGGTTTTCTACTAATAAATTGCTCTACAAAATAATCTTATGACTTTTTAGTTTATAATTACATAAAGAAACTGATTTAGTCGTGGTTTCAGATTATAAATTGAGTTATTGACTATTAAAATCGTATTCGCCGCCATCTTCACAACAATGTGCAATGACGTCTCTTATACAGCCTAATTTCAAGTGAGCAATCATTAAAATCCCAATATTCATAATCAATTAGCTTATCTTAATTTTAACTATAGTTCTAGTTAAAGACCTCTGTTTAATAAATCATTATTCGAGCCGTCGACCATTCAATTACAAACCATCTCTGTAGTAGTTAACACAAAAGCTAACAGATGGCACTGTCGCTCCTGTCTTTCAATATTGATCTCGTAATAACTGTACAAATATCTCAGAGATGGCAGGTTCATCAATTATTATAAAAAACTAAGCTAAACTATTATTATAAGCTGGTTATTAATTAGATTGACTAATGATCCCAGCAGATAGACACTCTCGCGGCGACGTATATATATTGTCTTAAAATTAAATAACTGTTTACCTTTTCCCTTTTTCTCTTAAACTGTGCTCTCCTCCTAGGTAGGAAAATGCTTATTGTGGCCTTACATTTATCAGGCTCCCCCTGTTAAATGTAACGTTACAGCGCTGAAAAAGAATTGATTTTCAAAGGGGGCGGTAAGAAAAATAAATTTGATAATCTCTGGGCTACATCAACATATGAGCGAAATTGAAGCGAATTTATTAGAAAATTTCACACTTGCACGACTAGTTCAATAGTGCTGTTAGCAGCATACACTGAAAAAAGACTTGGTTTCTAGTTACCGAATTTTCATTAAATAATTACTTAAGTATTTAGTTGCTGTGGTGACTGCCAAACGTTTGGGTACAGTAACAAAACAAATTTAGTTACTTAATTTAGATCTCATTACAAAACTGTTTAGTAAGATATAACAAAGCAGTTTGGTTAATGACTGCTGAACTATTTAGTATGACATAGCTAAACTGTTTAGTAAGATATAACAAAGCAGTTTGGTTAATGACTGCTGAACTATTTGGTATGACATAGCTAAACTGTTTAGTAAGATATAACAAAGCAGTTTGGTTAATGACTGCTGAACTATTTGGTATGACATAGCTAAACTGTTTAGTAAGTTATAACATTACAGTTTGGTTAACAACTGCTGAACTTTTTGGAATGAGTTAACTAAAGCGTTTGGTAAGATACAGCTCTATAGAATGGTTAACGTTAGCTAAACTGTTTGATGATAGGTACCAACCTATTTAGTAAGATATGTTTGGTAAAGGGTACCTAAATTGTTGATTACGACCGAGCTATTTAGCTAAAATAGCTAAATAGCTCGGTCGTAATCACGGCCGATCTGTTAGCTAAAAACAACAATACGTCTTGTGAGAAAAGTGATACGCGGCGCTAGTTCATTTTTTGACGTTTGCCCACGAGATGTATTGTTGCTTTAGTTGAAGAGACTGAAATCAAAGAAAATATATATCTATAACTTTTATTATTTGAGTACAAATGTCAATATTTATGATTAAATAACATTTACTTTTTTGAGTAACAAAGAACAACATAATGATTAAGTACTAACACACATATTATAATATCCAATTTTTATAAGAACAAAAAGGTGCACATAGCGCGCATAATTATTAAGAGACTGAAATCAAAGAAAATATATTACTATAACTTTCATTATTTGAGTACAAATGACAGTGTCACTGACTCTGGCAGGGCCACCATCAGGGATTTTAATTTTGACAACAAAAATTTTGTCGCTAATTAGTCGAAATTAGTCGCCAAATATCAGAATTGGTCGGTCACTGGTTCAAAAGATATAAGGGTTTATAGGTGGCCCTGCTGGGGAGAGTGTTGAATAAGTTGGATTATAGCGGCTGTCGAAGGACCAACAATCGTTGTGTAAATTTATATTAGAGAATGAATGTCATGTCGTCTGCACACAAGGGGTAGGAAAACAATTAAGGACTTACTTTGGTGTTCTTGAGTGCCGTGCTGATATGCAGACAGTCCGGCAATTTTGTTTCCCTGCTTCTTTCTTGCTTTATGTCTTTTGGCCGACACTCAATGACTGGTTTTATTCTTCTCTTGCGGTTTATTGTAGTTTTGCGGCGCGCGCCGCAAAGACAAGCGGTAATGAGAATAGGTGTTAAGCGGTTAACTTTTTGATTGCAAGTGACCAGGGCCCCGAGTCTGCTATTCAATAGTGTCAGAATGGTCTATCAGTGATCTCATAATTGTTGATTTTGATAACACCAAACTTGTCAAAATCAACAATTATGAGATCACTGATAGACCATTCTGATACTATTGAATAGCAGACTCGGGGCCCAGCTCGTTGCAAGAATTCCATGGGTAATTGTTGATTTTGACAACACCAAACTTGTCAAAATCAACAATTATGAGATCACTGATAGACCATTCTGACACTATTGAATCGCTGCCCTTCTCCATCGTAGTCCGGAAACGCACCGTCGCACTAAGGAGCATTTTGCTCTTTAAACCGGACAAAATTAATTAGCACTTTTATTTTATTGGAAATGAATAAAAATACCTAAGTGTATACAGAAAATCGTATAGTTTTATAAACATGACAAAAAATATTAAAAAACACAAATTATTTAATATTGATGGATCTTATTCCGAGTCATCTGAGTAAACATGTCTCGATGATTGGTCTACTTCTGTATCCAGTTCTTCTGCCTCAAACAACTCGATGGTTTCACTCATGAAAGGCTGGCTTTTGCTCGGTTTACGTTTCCGTACAGAACTTATGTAAGGATCTGATGTGAGAAGCAGCCTATTGAGGACATCTTGATTGCATTGAATTCTCGAAAATTTTCGGGAATAATATTGCCGGTATGCACGGTAGTGCTTATTACGGGCTTCTGCGGCCTCTTCGGATAACTGCCCGATAGGCAGGATGGCATACTTGATCACAGTTGTACCATGCACAAGGATTTTGTGAAGAGTCGGCGTCATTGGATGCTAACCGTACAGTTCGACATACATTTTTGCAGTATCCTTGCAGTATTTTCCGAACTTCTCTGCATTAATTTTGAGTCCAGATGACATTGCTTCCAGAATCACCTTAAGTTTGATTATGAAATCTTTATTTATGCCAGTTATTTCAGCAGCTAGATCAGGATCGGCGAAGAATCTTCTAGACGTGTTGCCTGAATTGGAATTGCCGAAACCAGGTTTCGGCATATCTATAATAAGGCCAGTCCTTTCTCTATATTTCTTTTGTATTTTTTCTTTTGTTTTCTTGACCACAGTTTTTTCTTCAACAGTTCGGGCTTGCCATTTTTGCAGAGGAAGTTTGTAGGCTACATGTAAAATCGTTTCAAAGAAACGGATTCTTGCGTGTAGAATTGACAATCCGAATTTTAAGGATTGAGGATCCTCCACATTTAAATTTTCTAAGTCATTGAAGGCTTTGGACGTTTTGCCACATATGTAACATCTCAAAGTAGATGATGTGCCAGTAGCTGCGTTACATACTTTCCCATCAACCATGGTTGGGAGCAATGTATGTCGCACAAAAGTGACTCTGTCACAATTTTCTAATTTTGTCTTTAACAAATGATTTATTTGATCTTCTATATACTTTATTTCATCATTTGTTATGTCTACCGTTTCGTGAAGAAATCGAATGCGGATTGGTCGACAAAAACGAGTAGATGAAGGTGTTGGATTTTGCCATAAAGTCTTAATTTTTTCTCTAACTCGTGATTGTAATCTCAAGGGAACCAATGAACTTTGAAAAATGTTTGAGTCATCATGAGAGCTGTCTAAAAACTTGCTTGCTGCCCTTCTCCATCGTAGTCCGGAAACGCATCGTCGGTCGTCGATTGGCGCTTTCTCTTTCTGTCGCGTGTGGACGTAATGAGAGGGAGGGAGATAGACGGATATGCGACTTGGCGACATGACAAAATAAAGCGGGTAAGCGGGTGACGTGTTCCTCGACACGTAGCATCGCGTTCGGATATTTAATAGAGAGAAACTTGTAATAGAAACTTGCGTAAGCAAATTGCGTTAAAGCGGATTAAAAGAAAGAGAGAAAAGAAAACAATTGAAATATATTAATTACGACTGAGATTATGTGATATTAATTACGCGGTGACATCATTGGGAAGGCAACGGGCAGAGTTTAACAATGGGTCGCTTGAAAGAGCCACTGCATGTCTTCACCATAGCAACGCGGGTTGTCCCATCTTTGCCGGGGAAAACCTCGGTGATTATGCCCATTGGCCAACGTAAAGGAGGGACATCATCTTGATGCATTAGAACCACTGCACCAATCCTAACATTGTCTACGGCATCCAACCATTTTTGCCTAACTTGTAAGTTATGTAAATATTCTATCCGCCATCTTCTCCAAAAGCTGCAAACCATTTGGTCAAGCAATTTTTTGCGGCAAGTTAGAGACTTCGTTGTTTCGGGAACGTTCACGACAGGCAACGAAGTCAACGGAGAAGCCATTATAAAATGAGCGGGAGTAAGCGGTTCTGGGTAAGGATCCTCAGTCAGGACACAGAGCGGTCTCGAATTTAGAACTGCCTCAATTTCAGTGGGAACAGTCGAGAGTTCCTCATAAGTAAGAAGCTGAGAACCGATAACACGGTATAAATGTGTTTTAATAGATTTAATATTAGATTCCCACAACCCTCCAAAGTGGGGGGCGCGGGGTGGAATCATTTTCCACTCTATGCGGTAGCGGTTAGCAAGTAGTTCTTGCAATTGAGCCTTGGCTCCAACGAAAGGGGAATGCCCAAAAAATGCCTGAAATGAACAGAAACTACTAATAGTCCTTAATTCTTTTCAGAATAAAATATGTCAATGAAATATTTTTCAGGTTTGTATACCTCGGGTGAAAATATAACGATATTAGAAAGATTTATTTTGATATCCGTCTTATCATTCTTAATTTATAATGGCGGTCAGTTTTTATTTGACATGAGTAATCGACATTCAGCCAAGCAGGAATCGTCAAATAATCCTTAACGAACTATTCTGTAGAATTATTGCACAATTATCATTAATTTCATATTATTCGACCTATTTATATCGTAAATCTAATTGAAATAATATATGCGTGTCAATATTAATCAAAATAAAAAAAGAACTTAATTATAAAACGTATCGTAGCCTGTATGCATCACATACCCTTTGCCTCATTGACAGTTTGACAGATTGACATGAAATAAATGCATAATTTCGTTTTTTCGATTGCTTGAAAGTGATCAATAATAATTCACGGTTTGTGACTCGAATTAATTCAGTTATAAAGACTGTGGCTATTTTTTAAGGATTTTGATTGTACTTCTGCACACGTTACCCATTTTTGAACGTAATCTCATACGTAACAGTGCAAAATGATCAAGTACGTTGTTTAATACAGGCATGGATAACACCACAAGCTGTAAGTATTGAGATTCCCTAGTTCTGTTGCCTATTTATATTGAACGCACTGGCATTAAACAATTCGTACATTATTTTTTCTTCTTTCTCACAGGTTGAACAAGACAAAAAAAGTTGTTTGTGCTGCATGTCTAAGATTAGCAATTCAAACTATCACTGAGACACCAGTTACCAGTCGACTAGATAGACAAGTAGGCCACCACCAAGTGTGCTTTGCTGTGGACAGTCAACAACAATCACATGGTTTAAAAAATAACAGTGATCGTGAGAGGCACTTATGGAATGTAGTTGCACACAGAATCCAACCAAGCCAGGTAAGATCCCTGCTTACATAATAAGTTGGTCATTCCTGTGTCCCAATTCTGTATGATTCCCCGCTTATATCTTATCTATCACGTGCAAACCACATCAATATCATGTCTTGTAACAACCCATAACGGAGTACTTTTTATACATAGGTGGTATCGTTCATTGTGTCATAGCTAATATGTTATTAGCAGATGTTGTGATTAGCTCAAATAATTGATGTGGGTTCGAAGAAAGGAATTGTTAAGTGGTCATAGTGAACGAGTGCCCTGGGCTTCATACCCAACTCCACAGCTTTTAGTTAAACAAAACTAACTTTTACTTTTTATTTTTCTTGCAGCTACGTTCTTCAGATTTGATCTGTTACCCATGTTGGCAACGATGCAATTGGTATGCCCGGTACCAATCCAATATTAATCCTCCTGCAGAGTTTCTTGATGACATTTTAATAGTTTTTAATGATGATTAAAACATTTAAATGCTGTTTTGTTGTTTGATTATTGCATAATTAATATTAACGTTGACTTGACCTATATTTTAGAAAAAATGTTTGGAACTGGCTTCTACCAAGTTTTTTGATAATTATTGAAATTGTAATGGGTTCCCTACGATTTGTAGTGCAATTTGGCGTATATTTCATTGTTGTTCATTTCAGGCATTTTTATGTGTGGCTGATGGGCATTCCCCTTTGTTCCATTATCGGAGTATAAATTGGAAACAGGCCCCCTTCGGGAAATGAATCTTTTAAAAGCGGAAATGAAAGTGTCCGATGACACGTCAGTAACCAACTCAATATGAACTGCTTTGGTAACGAAACAAATAAATAAGCATATGTAGGCCTTCTGACTTCTTTGACCTCTGCGTCTACATAACGTGACTTTAATGGGACCAGCGTAATCCACACCCGTGTGCACAAAAGCTTTAGTCTCTTGTACGCGACAAGCGGGTAAATCAGCCATCTTTGGGCTGGGGTGAGAAGGTGACACTTTAAAGCAAAATTTACACGCGTGTACTCTTTGTCTGATGCCACCTCTAGAAGAGAGGATCTAATATTTTTGTCGTAGCAGAGAGCTAAGAAGGCTTACACCAGCATGACAATAAATGCGGTGGTAATAGTCTATTAAGACACGTCTAAAATTATCATGTTTAGGTAAAAGAGCGGGATGCCGAGCTTCATAAGGAAGGTTCGCATTTAACAACCTGCCACCGATTCTTATTATGTCATGCTCATCTATAAAGAGATCTAGTTTTTTAAACTGCGAGCGGAGTTTTTTACCTTTAATTTCGACGTAAATATCTAAAAAGTGAAATTGTTGAATGCAACGGATTAAATAAATCTCAGCGGTACCTAGTTCCCGCACAGTAATTGTCTTATGTGACTTGTCATAAGGAATAAAACGCAAAAATCTTAAGATGTAAACAATTATGCGCAGTATTTTATTTAATGATGTAAATTTTTGGCTAACACTATATAGGGTGTAAAAGTACCCTTAACGCAAACGAAGTGCATTTGTTCTCCCCACCACTGCGATCATTTTTTTGTTCTAGACCATACCTGGGAACCTTCTAGTTACGGAGATATTGGGGGTCAAAGTTCCAAATTTTTCACAGCTGTTTTTGTAAATACTAGGATTTCAGGTTTTAACTTTACTTAAATTACCTCCATGACCCGTTTACTATTCAAAGCATCCACTAGCACAATGTTTTAAGAGTGCTACTTTGAGTTTTACCGTAAAATGTGATTTTTGACCCCAAAAAACAAAGTCATTTCCCAGCAAAAATTTTTGCGTAGGGGTACTTAGTTTGATGTACAGAATGCTTGGTTGACGGATGCGTGAAGGGTTCGTTTACATCCTGTATATTAAGTTAGGTTCTGATACGGTAGATACCATGAGGAAACAAACGGATTGATAGGCCACTCAGCAGTTGGGCGCAGAAGCCACTCAGGTCCATGCCACCACAAATTGTGATTTAGTAGCTGCTCAGGTAGAAGACCTCGAGACAAACAGTCACTAGGGTTTTCTTTTCCGTTAATATGGAAAAAATGCTTAGGATCAAGATTTTCTTGACATTTAGCGACGCGGTTGCTAACAAAAATATTCCATTTGTGCGGTGAGGAATGAATCCATGAAAGAGTAATTGTAGAATCAGAAAAGGCGAATATTTTATTAATAGCGGTACGAGAGCGGTAAGTGTCATAAACTAATTTAATTAAGCTTGACAAGAATACAGCGGCGCAAAGCTCTAGACGAGCCAGAGATACGACCTGGACAGGACAACTTTGGATTTAGCACACACCAAAGTTACGTGTGTGTTACCATTTGTGTCAGTAACATGTAAGTATATGACGCAGCCATACGCATTCAAGCTGGCATCAGCAAAACCTACTATATTTGTCTCGCAACCCATAGTAACGGCTACATGACGCGGCAGTTTTAAAGAGGAAAGTAAAGGCAGTTGCTCTTTGAACTTTTGAAAGAGAAGTACAATAGAATCGGGTGGAGTTTCATCTCAATCTGTGTTTAATTTCCATAATTCCTTTATGAGTAATTTCGCGAATAAAACCACGGGAGCCACTAGACCGAGAACATCCCACAGACGGGCAACCTCCAGAGTGGAGGTCGAGTTAGCCAAGTCATCCATGTATAACTCATGCGAAGCGACAATGGATGCGCGCGGGAATCGATGTTTTTCATCCTCTGATAGTTGACGGACTGTCCGCATTGCTAAATATGGGCTGGGCTTAAGGCCAAACGCTACTCGGTTAAATTGAAATTCGCGAACAGGTTCAGCGGTATTAAACCGAAACAATATTTTCTGATATTTTCGATGCTCATCGATAATATTCAATATAAATAAATAAATAACAATTCGGGAGATACATCTGTTTTATATCAGCTGTGACAGCAATAGGGAATAATCGGAAAGGACAATGGCAGCCACCCATACATTAATTTAGCTGAGATAAAATACTGGCGTCTTTAAATGAAAAATATCTTGTTTAACTCGCCGTCAACTTCTGAATTAGTTTGTGCAAGAATTTTTGTTCGAGAAGGCCGAGAATAATAGAAATTCAGTGATGAACTTTTGTAGGTTATGTCTATGGTAATTCCAATTCGAGGAAGTAAAAGGGCAACATTGCATTAGTATTTCTATTTCCCAGTTATTACAGCATGCAATGTTAAAAAGGTAGGTAATCCCAGTGTTTATAAATACTCTTTGGCACGCCTTACTATAGGTATACAATTGGTATCATGTACACACGGCGGCACATCAAGCTTTACATTTCCAGTATAACGTGGCCTCGCTTTGTATATATTTTCTGTACAATGAGAGATCCATAAACTGGTTTTGTATAGCTTGATCAGGCGTCGTGGGTACAACAGGTCTGAGGCTGCCAGACACCGTCAGCATAGTTTTAGGTATTAAAGTGCGGGTTCGATCCACGCACGGAACAAATATTTGTATGGCCTACAGATAGTTGTTTCGGGTCTGGGTGTGTTTGTGTATGTGAGTGAGTTTAAATGTTTGTAAACGCACCCACGATACAGGAGAAATTCCTAGTGTGGGGCTCTTAAAAAAAAATATATATATATATTTCATCAAGAAATTCTGCAGGTGCGGTAATATTTTGTTGATGTCTGGCCCATCCTAAGTACCAGACTAGGGTCATTACATGAGCGCAACATCCAACTGTGCGCCAACCAACTAAGCAATTACAGCAGTACTCACTAATTCCTGTCCGTCCAGGAATATCATTTTCTATTATAATATGCACATATGCATATTATGTTTTTACCTCCCTGCAAGGAACACTTCCACTTAGAAATAAACAGTATTGTTACTTAATTTACTCATTTTAATTACAATAAGAAATTAAAACTGAATAAAACACAATAATGCCGAGTTTAATGTCACTAGGCAGAATAAATATAAAATGGCAACACTCGAAGTCAATGAAAAAATCTCGAAATGAATGAAAAAATCAATTGACTTTTCATTTAAAATATTTTTTTTTATCCGGCCCTAACTAGTTAATGTGATACTTTGAAAAAACGTAGAAAAATAATGGAACTGCCTTCGTATATAAGTCACTTTTAGACGCTCAAAATAAATTCAGCTAAGATTTCGCCATTGTCCTTTAAAAGTAATAAAAATATATCAGCCTGTAGATTCGGCCCTGTGTGTAACAAATCGTTCAATGACACGCCATTATGAGACTTGGCGCTCGCGTCAAGGACGATGCGTACTTTAGTAGTTTGTTTATCATTCCTAATAACAGGGTGATGCGGTATATAATAACCTATAGTCTGATCAGCAGCACTAGGTGTAATTTCAGTTAAATAATTTTGATTAAGGTATTCTTGGATTATTTCGTTATAACTAGCGCGCAAAGCAGGGTCCCGAAGCTTAGTTTTTTCCAAGTGAATAAAACGTCGATAAGCGACAGCATAAGAATTTCCGAGTGAATCTGGATTCTTACAAAATGGTAACGCAGTACAGTACCTACCGCTGGGCCCCGAGTCTGCTATTCAATAGTGTCAGAATGGTAGAATAATGTCATTGATCTCATAATTGTTGATTTTGACCATTCTGACACTATTGAATAGCAGACTCGGGGCCCGTGAGTCACGTGACACCGTAGAAACGTACAGCTGTTCACATTCCCGTTCAGCGGGGCTCATAAAAGATTTTGAGGGTATTTCTTCAATGTTCCAGAATTTATGTAAAGATTCGTCTAACGACAGAAAACAATGAGATTCATCTATATTCATCGCGGTAGAAAAATATGAAGCGGTATTTAAATCAGCGAGATTATTTTTATTATTAAATGAACTAGTGGGTACTTCGTTTTTTTTATTAAATTACTACCCATAAGAATATAACCGAACACGGTTTCAATAGCGGATGGCGCGGTAGGTGAAATAATTTTATTGTTGAGTAATAAATATGGGAACAGCTTTGCCCCTAGAAGTAATTCAACCTCACCAGGCATATGCCACAGGGGGTCGGCTAGCGGTAATTTGAACAAATGTTGCACTGCAGAGGTTTCAACAAAGTGAGATGGTAATTTATCCGTTACACAATCAACCACAAGAGCGGTTATTTTAAAGGAATTTCTTTTATTTTTAGCAGTAACTGTTATCTCAACGTAACCTATAATAGGCCGCGAAGAGGTTCCTACGCCTTTTATAAATGAATTTGAAAGCGGTATAATATTTAATTGAAGTTTCTTACAACAAGCTGACGTAATTATGTTGTTTTGCGAAGCGTTATCGATCAAACATCTTACAGAAACATATTTATTATATCTGTTGTCAACGTATACTTGTGCTGTCGACAGTAGTACAGTTGTGCGCGGTAAATCTGTACCTACGCGTGAACATGCACACAGCGCCACCTGTTGTGAATGCGCGGAACTAGGCACAGCGTCGCTCGATACCGACCGCGGTTGAGAAGTTTGCTCCAGATGCGAATGTTTCTTGTTACATGTCCTGCAAGTATGTATTGACTTACACTGTGAAGCCGTGTGTGTTGCGCTAAGACAGTTCATACACCCACGTTTGTTTTTAATAAAGTCCAAACGTGAATTAGCTGATCGTGCTTGAAATGTTGGACACATATAAAGCTTCCAATGATCACTTCCATTACAGTGTGAACAAGTTTGGTTATTGTCACAAGCAACAAAGGTATGCACTGTACTATCACGTGACTGATTACGATAATTATTTTTGTTCACTGATACAGTTCGAGAAGAAACAGTTCTATCCAATATTTTAACTTGCGATTTTATGAATTCAACGAAATCCGTATAAATAGAAATCTCCTCCTCTCTCATATGCATCTCAAATAAATGTAAGGTAGCGGAGTCCAATTTTTTCAAAGCTATATTTAATAGTATGAAATCCTTTAAGTCGTTAATTTGTAATTGTTCTAGTGCCGAAACAGACGCGTGAAAACTTTCAATAAAACTATTTAAAGAGGCGGAATTATTACTTGTAGGTTTAATATTTAATATGTTAGACATGTAATGTGACCCAAGTGATCGTTTATCTTGATACTTTTAAACCAAACTGTTCCAAATGGAATTATAATTTTCGCCCGATGGAATAATTCCGGCAGTAATTTGTAATGCGTTTCCTTTCAGATTACCCATTAAGTATTGCACTCGTTGAGAATCTGTAAGATTTATATTACTATGGATATTTGACTTAAATGATTCGTAGAAAACAGGCCAGTTTCCAATCCTACCATCAAAAAATGGGATCTGAATTGGGGGTAGTTTGATCGAGTATTTAGACTGCTTCACGATATCACTAGAAGTTGAGTCATCCAATGACCTTGAAGACCTAGCGGCGACAAGTGAACGAACTCTGTCGACACGGGTGTAAACGCCGTCAAATGATATTTGACTGTTATAATCGATTTTATAATCAGGATTTATTTGTAAAGAATATGTATTTATTTTATCTAAGTTAGCACTAAATTCCTGACGAGTGATTGAGAGTATTTGAGTGTCTGCCATGAACGTCTCCGCCGAACGAAGCTCAATATTAATCGTATTTATTTTCTTTGAAGTTTCATACAATGACGATAAACGCTCAAAGATTGCTTGATTTTTAGCTTGAAGTAATTTTACCTTCATTTTAAGTTCTTCCATAATGGATTATTGTAGAAAACACAACGGATAAAATTATTAAGTATAGCGGGTAGACTTACAACAATTATTTTTATTGTAAGTGGGTAAGAAGTAATTGCGGTTATAAGTAAGTAGGCAAGTTTGCCGAACTAACTCACGATAATAAGCGGTTTTAATATTGACCTATGCTATTGTAATGCAGCAGGAGCAATATTAAGTTGGCACAATGGTTCTCAATGAATATGTACCTAGCGGAAAAACGAACGTTAGTACGCGTTCGTTTAATATGGCGGTTTTACGAACTTAGGTATTTGACCTAAATTCTTAGGTATGGGACCTATAAATGCTGATTATTTGAATCCGACTCGATTGGACCAAAAACTTATGTTGAATAAGTTGGATTATAGCGGCTGTCGAAGGACCAACAAGCGTTGTGTAAATTTATATTAGAGAATGAATGTCATGTCGTCTGCACACAAGGGGTAGGAAAACAATTAAGGACTTACTTTGGTGTTCTTGAGTGCCGTGCTGATATGCAGACCGGCGTCCGGCAATTTTGTTTCCCTGCTTCTTTCTTGCTTTATGTCTTTTGGCCGACACTTGATGACTGGTTTTGGAACGAAGTTCCTTATCGCGCGTTGTGAAAGGGGGCTAGACGGAAAAAATTCTTACGAAAAGTTGTCACGACACTTTTTGCTATAGTAAGCTATTGTAAGCTGTGCGGCGTCGCATGTTTCTCTGTCTGTCTCTCTCTCTCTTATAGAAAGCAAGACAGATATTTTCATTTCTACATTTTTTTTTTAATTTTTTTTTTATTTTTACATAATAAAAAATAATAACAATAACTTCGTTCCATCCGGGTGTTCCTTGACACCTCTCAAGTTTTATTCTTCTCTTGCGGTTTATTGTAGTTTTGCGGCGCGCGCCGCAAAGACAAGCGGTGATGAGAATAGGTGTTAAGCGGTTAACTTTTTGATTGCAAGTGACCTGTAGAATCGCTGCCCTTCTCCATCGTAGTCCGGAAACGCACCGTCGGTCGTCGATTGGCGCTTTCTCTTTCTGTCGCGTGTGGACGTAATGAGAGGGAGGGAGATAGACGAATATGCGACTTGGCGACATGACAAAATAAAGCGGGTAAGCGGCTGACGTGTTCCTCGACACGTAGCATCGCGTTCGGATATTTAATAGAGAGAAACTTGTAATAGAAACTTGCGTAAGCAGAGGGCCTACCCCAGCAGGACCACATTTATATCTCAAAAACTAGGGCACCTAGCGAAGATCTGTTTTCTCCCATATTTAGTCGCTAATTTTTGCATCTGGGTTATTTTGTAATTCCCGGTTTATTATAATATTGCGGATTCTTCGTCTTGCTGTGTTGTCTAACAGTCCACTCTTCTCATAATTCATAAGAAGCGCTTTTCCTTCATTTATAGATGAGAGGTAGTTACGTAGGCTTTGGCTGCTCTGGCCATGTCTTTCAGTACATGCTTGTTCAGCTTCGATTTTATCTGTTTGAGACTCCTCAATTGTTCTCTCTTTTGGTGTTTCACAACTGTTTAGTGTTTCATGCGTACTAGTTGATGCTACTGGTATAGTGATTAAATTTAAATCATTTAACAGGCTTGAGAAGTTAAGGTCTTCAACATTGTCAACTAATTCCTGGGAGAAAAAAAAAATGTAATTGTGTTAGGTACCTGTAAGTTACATTTATGTAACAACAATTAAGCCAGTGATATTACTAATTTCTAGTCACAATTTGAAACACTTACATATGTTATGAGCGGTTTTTTGTTTATTCCATCTTTCAACCCTTGAATATGTGCTTCGAGTAAAGCACGATCTCCTTTGGCAGAAACGAGAGCATTTATGTGTTCTTTGGTTAACACAAGCAGCGCATCCAACGTTATGCCTTCCTCTAAAACAAAACAGAAATAAATGAACTGACAAACACAAATTTTAGTCTAAGGATTATTTATTATCATGTCATTTAGCACATACTTACAACTTATTTTGAACTTTTTATGTTTCAGTACCGAGAAGAGAGTCCCCTACTCGATGAGTAGATAAATTTAGAATACCCACTAGAAATCTAAATATAAAAGTGCTTTGAACATTTTAATTGTTACCTACCTTTAAACTTCTCTTTGTATTTTGAAAGACCCCAAGAATCCAGATGGTCTTCGACAGATTTATCGCCCATGACACGCTTTGGTTTGCACTCAGGGAAATACTTATTCTAGCCAGAAGGCCGCGCAAGATACCTAAGTTGGCGGGCGTGTGTGAACTTCAGACTATATCCCTGTCAGCACTTGTAATTAAAGGAAAACAAACACTGAACACATCATACTCTCTTCATCTCTTGACATGGCGCGTTGAGATGGCGCCGGATGGCGGCAAATGAGCCTTGTAGAAGTTCAAGTTCGAACTCGCGCCGGCGCCGTTAGTCGTAACTTTGCTATGTATCTATGTACATAGACAAGCACGCAGTCTATACCACAGACAGAGCAAAATACGTCACTCCTCGGACCATTGAGAGTCGAGTTATTTAATTGTTTGTACGAGCTTCACAAAAACATGGCGTCAAAATATGGTTTGGAACATGGGCACAAGTGAACACGACCGACCTGAGTGTTACTAAAGTCTATTTCACGAAAGAAGTCTCGCGGACAATTGTGGAACTAAATTTAACAGATCGGCCATGTTGTCGTTTGTCGATGTTATCAAGGTGCGTTTGTTGGGGTAGATATTTTGTGAGTTTATTATTGGATTAGTGCGTTATAAGGTTTATTTACGATGCCAAAAGTTGTGAAACAACATTATGTCGCGCGACATACAGCGCTGCGTCTGCGGGACTTCTTTCGTGAAATGGACTTTAGTTTGGAAATAGAATGAGCTATAAAACAAAATATTCTCAATGCAATTTCATAGAACTAAATTGTTTAGGAAAAAATACCAAAACATTATTTACAAATTACTAATGTGCTTAGCACCAAATTGCTTAGACACTATGGTAGCGAACTACTAAACATTAGTTAAAGGAGAATGCCCATTTTGTTAGGAGTTTTAGGCCCCTAAAAAACTTCGCGTGTCACGGTGATTTTAACTTGGTTTTGTAGACCTAGAATTACCTTTTCATATCCTGAAATCGATTTTCAATTTTTCACCCTGGTTTAAGAGAAATCTTATTTTTTCGGATGCTGAAATTGACGTTATAAAACAAGTTTTTTTTTGTTCTTAACATATTTGAAATTAAAATAATAATATTGTTTAAGTATTAATATTGATTCCTGAATTGATAAAACACTAAATAACTTCTTCTCTTGCTAGATATTATGTAGGTTAAGTACTTGCGCTTACAAATATCCCTTGTCGTGCCATGCGGCAGTCAGCGTTAAGTAGGCTGTGCCCTCACTAGTTGATAGTGTTGTTAAAAATAAATACTTATCTACGACTAAAGCCTTAGGTTAGAGGAGCTCATGGCTAAGTTACAACAACCGCACAGATCCACCTCAAGTTATGGTAAGCTGCTCTACGGCTGCTTACTTTAAAAAAAAACAACAATAAATAGTAAGTAAAACATTTATTCTTCAAGGAATATGTGGTCTAGAAATTGCGCTGGGGCGCTTATATCATTAAAGCGACCCCAGCTTAAATACCACAATACGGTCATAGTATGAGCGCAGCACCCTACTGTACGATTTCCCACTAAGCAAGTACAATAATAAGCAATACTCTCTAAAGAATTTGCCCTATGTTCTTCTCTACTTATCAATAAGTATGTGTAATAAATCCTGCTACTCACATGTCTCGATTTAATTCTGGCCCTAACTAAATAATTGTTTTGACCTAATATTAAGGGCAAATCGTCTTCTATTAACTCATTGCTTATTTCTACACTGTAGGTACCATTCACCCGCACATGCTCCCCATAATAGGATCTCGCCTGTTTTAATTGGTAAGATCCTAAAGCAAATCTTCTTAATTCGATTAACGATAATCTTGGGAAGTTATTTAGATGGGGAGCACTGCTGTTTATGCTTTGGAAAATCGTACGTCTTCTATTTATATGTTCCCTTTGAATAAATTCCGATAAATAATTTACTGTATTTAATCTTGACAGAGCAATATTTAGGTACTCTACCGCATCGGGTCTATCATCAATTGTAGAATGGAACTTATTCAAAAGAGAACAAGCTATTTTGAAATCAGTCATAAGGTGACTTGACGCTCTATTAAAATATTCCTGGCGAAATAGTTTAAAATCTCTTTTGATTCTCCCATTTACAACCTCTACCACCCACCGGCACATTGTTACACATCTAGATTTATTAGCCTGGAGGGTGGTTAATTGATTTTCGTTTTCCGATAATGACTCAGGCATATGAGTTTTATAATTATAACGTTCTAACTCAGGAATCACATCTCTAAATCCTCTGTCCAAAATGAATACATCACCAGATCTAAAAAACGAGCGCATGGGACCATTTTCAGTTGTAAACAAGGCACTCATAATTGACGAGTCATTTTTTGTGGCTTCATATGGCCCCACGCACTCTAAGATATATCCATCGCAGCAAACAAATAAAAATGGTTTAACAAGATTGGCATATTTATGCAGACTATAAGTTTGTTTTTGATATAAATAATTGCTGCTGCTTTGCACATAAACATATGTGCCATCACATATTACAATGGCAGGTTTAACATTTGAAGGCATGTTGGCATCCCCATAAAAACCCTCCGGTATGATTCTATTCCGTGATGCTACATTTTGGATAGATGTGTGATTTATTCCTAAATGTCGAGAAACAAAGTGATCATTTAAACAATTTCTCACAATATTCATTTTTCTTTCCAAAGTGGATCTTGGCATTTTAAAAAGAGTTGACAGTCTTTGATTACTGTCACCTGTTCTGAGTTTTACTAAGAATATGCTGAGAGCAACAGAAGGATTTGGAAAGTGATCATATAACATAGGGTTACAATTTAGAAGCTCATTAAATTGCTCTGCAGTACGTCCCAACCAATAATGGCATAAAGAAGAATCCATTGAGTTTATGTTATTGAAGTCTAACTGTCTCTCAGTAGCTTTTTCAAGTTTTGTGAAAATATCATCTACTTGAAATCCAGTAAAATCTGAATATGGGGCTTCTAGTTCATCCCAACGATTGCTACGTAAATGATATCTGCAGATTCTTGCAGTGAAGGGAATATATACTTTATGATGTAACAACAAAACTTCTTTTATAGTGCCTGGTACTAACAGACGTTCAGTGTTCACACAACCAGGGAACAGGCAATGTCGTGAACTTGCTGAAACCCGTTTGTACTTTAATGAATTAATTTTTGAATATGTTCGAGGTAATCGTTGTTCCTGAGGTGGTTGAACCGGCAGTGGTAGTGGTGGTGGTACAGGAATCACAGCATCTGCGATGTTATCGTCCATGTTATCAGTCACTGGCGCAGACTCCACGGTGTGTCTGTTAACGCCACCAACAGCCTGGTTCTGTATTCCTCTCGATGCAGCCTCCCAACAAGCACGACAAACTCGTTCCAAATTCAAGACCTAAAAATAAGAAAATATTATATTTATGCTATTTATTTTTGTTTAATTAGTTCAATCATAGTTATAATGCCACGATTAAAACACTTACGTGATGAGCTGGTGTCCATCTTAGTATAATGTTCCTTTGAGGACAGTCTTGACTAACCCGATGAGTTCTGCGACTTGCAATTGAAATGCCACACGCAAAACATATGTTGAGGTGTCCAAGAGCAGGGGACACAAGGGATAGTGTTGTGGTTGATGCTGTCCTGTTTTGTAATAATACAAAACATTCAACACACAGAATGTCATCAGAGGATATCTGAAAAGATAACAAAAATAAATCAGTGAATTCCTAAATAGATAATATGTACATTTATTCATGTGCTCATTGCAATGGTCTAGTTTTTCTCACAGATCACTTTACACTGCCTAAAACATTAATTTCTGTTATAACAGAAAAAATAGAGATTTACAGTTGACGATGACCCCTCGATTGACAGAAAATCCTAAATGTTCGTGTAAGTCTTGTTAATGACACATTATAAACTTACCGGTGTAGGTGTTACCCAGGATCTCAGAAGGATAAGCATTGGTTCATCTAATTCTTCGATTTGACGTCTACGAAGATTAGGCGCCAAACTTATGGAGCAATTGACACATCGGCGAGAGAGAGGGCGGTTTACTCGACCTCTACCAGGTGTAGACATTTTTCAGGAGTAAAACAAATAGTCCAAAGCTCACTTAAAAACTAAAATAGAGTCAATTTGCTCACTTAACACTAAAACAAGAGTCCAAGGCTCACTTAAAAACTAAAATAGAGTTAATTTGCTCACTTAACACTAAAACAAGAGTCCAAAGCTCACTTAAACTAAATAGAGTCAATGTGCTCGCTTATCACTAAAACAGGAGTCCAATATCTCAAAACAAATCCACTGGAGGAACGTAAACGTTCTTTCTACTTGACAGCTTCAAATTGTAACGAACAGAAGTAAATAGGGAGGAATAAATTCAACTCGACGCAAAACGAACGGCACGAAACAATTTGATTGATGCATTGATTTGACAGTTAGATCTGTCTAAGTGTGACCATGTTAAATATTTTAGTAATCGATTTCCCAAATCGATTTGTTTTAAATAATATTATTTACATAATTAAAAAGATAATTATAAACGCTATTTATTTATTTGTATGTATGGGAGGTACTACTCACAATAATGTCTGTGGTACTAACTTTTGTTTTTTAAAGAAATTAATCAGGTATGAATGAAGCGGAATATTTCTGACGGCAGGCAATACCATGAACACATGATAATTATGTGGGATTATGGGCGGAAGCAGACGCTCCGGTTGCTCTTCCGATTGTCTGATCAGATTATTAGAAGGCGTAGCTGCCTTATACGTTGTTCTACACAGCGCAGACGCTTCGTTCCGATAATCGGATCTGATCATAGAGAATATAGATTTTGTCTTTGGTCTTCCAACCGCTTCAGACTTTTTTGGCTGGAAACAAACGCTCCGGTTTCTCTTCCGATAGTCAGATCAAGGCTTGCAGACGTACAAGAAATCTAGCGCGTACAGTACGTGATTTAGCATTATGTGATTCTGAGAGATCGAAAGAGAATCTGTGTCTCTCTGAGGTCAGGGGGTCTACTCTCTAACTCCGTCAACTAATATACGGGCCCGTACTAAAGTCGTTCGTAACTACGGGGTGAACCCTACTCCCTAGTGATCACGGATCAATGAGGTTCGAACGGAGTCGTAGACAAAATTAGTTTAGATAAGTGAACGAATGATAAAAGTCGTTAGCGTTGCACCATTTTTTCGATTGATTACCGGTTTTCTTACTTTATGGTTTTCAAGCATTTAAATTAAAAAAAAACATTGATATTGTTAAAAAATGGCTGCATTTGCACAAAATACTTTTATTATGTCTTTTAGGATATAATTTAAATATTTTTGTTCGGGTTGTGGCTGTATCCTGTTAATACCTTTACCTTCTTTGTATTTCACATTTTGACGTATACTGATTTGTCAGTTTGACTGAAATGTCAAGTTTTTTATTTACGATAATTACAATAAACATTAAACTTAATTGGCATTAATAATACGAGTTACGACCATTGAGGTATAATGTACTACGTACTAGAGGAGACACCTCAACTCGATTTTTTGTAACACACGGTAGAGCTAGTGGACTCCAGCTCATTTAGTCTATGCGGAGCGGTTGCTGCGACGTGACACATTTGAGTGAAGTTTTCTTGTCTAAAATATGCCTTCGTGTGCATTTAGATACTGTAGAAATAATTAAAAAATATAAGTAAAAGTCAAGGAGTGACTTTTCACCAGCAATTATAACTTATTATCTTTAAAACACACATAATTTAATTATATTTTTTGAATTGCAATGTGTCATCGCGGCGGCCATTTTTTACGTGAATGTCAAAGAATAAAACATTTGCATGCACAGACCAGACACTATCGACGTATTCAATGCTTGACCACGAATCCTCTACATGTGAGTCAAAATTGATAGTAGGTTGTATAATATTTGCATATGTATCAAGACAATTAACAAAAAAGTTGAAATGTGAAGATTGCATTGATAGTTTGACTATAGGTACTATAAACTTCCACATCACACATCTATCATACTGCCCCCCATATCATAATTACAGTAAGTCAAAAAATGTAAATGGTGGGAAATCGAACTTTTGTTTCGAGATGTTTAAATTGGTGTATCTTGATAATTATAGCAGATAGCTTAAATATTTAAACGGATAATAAAAGATACTTTTTAGTAGATTAATCTTGAATATAATTTATTTGTTACATATTGATGGTTTTTATTTTATCTAATGAATTGTACCTATAATTACCACTTGTATCAGCCCAACTAACATTTTCTTAAACATATTTACAGTAAGTCGGTAAGATACTGTAATTATATTTAACGAAATATTCTGTCGATGTAAGTTACTGTAACTATGTTTACTACAACATCTTTATATAGCCCACAAATCCAGGGACTTTTCTCGCAAACTTCCCATATTTTGAAAATAAAAGGGCATGTCTGCAATCTAATTCCGTACATTGATACATTCAGTTTTGTAAATAGCGTTAGGCAATTAATTTAAATGTCTTATGAATAAAAAACAATTTTTATAATAGAAAAAAATATTTATTGAGCCGTGAAAGTTGTACTGAAAGTAAGTATTAATTATTATCAGTTACAGTCTTGTATCGCCTCCATTTATCAATAGTATAATTAACAACAACTAAAACAGGTTTATAATCATTATGAATTCCAACAATCACTTTTATCTATCATTAAAAGTCTAGTCCCACTAAGTTGTACCTAAATTAAAACCTCTCACTTATTTGAGATCATACGAATCAAATCAGTCTCCATAATACCTAATTATAACAAACAATGTTTGTCTTAAAAGCATAATCACATTTCTTAGACTAAGTCTAAAGTCTTACAAATGATATGTTATATTAAAAATGAGAAAAAACCGAATAAAAATAAAATTGAAACAATCTTCTTTTTAATCTTCAAGATCAGAAGCATTAGAAGTTGGTATATTCAACCAAAATACTCGTCTATTTTCTGGCATCAATGGAACCAGCTTTTCTAGTATCTCTTTCTTCTTTTCCTCTGTTATACCTCGTGGGGTAGCTTTTGGCCTAAGTTCAGGAAATGTTTTATTTTTTAAGACTTTATTTTGTAAAAAGTCCAAAATTTGAAAGTCTTCGTCATCTTGATCTTTTTTAAATTTTAGGGTGAAATAGCCTCTTTCTGCTTTAACGTATGTGATGTCTTTTAGGTAAATACGTGGTGAGGAGTTTCGAATTTTGTGTTGCGATACACATTCATCATACTTATAAAAATCAGTAAAGGTCATTTCTTTAACGATAGTTTTCATAGAATTCACACTTTTCACACGTGCAACATAATCATCAAAATCATACACTTTGGTGTTACGCAATTTTGTCTCGACTTGGTGATGGAACTGGTCCGCAGACATAAAAGTGTGACCAGGCTCAAAATATTTAATCTCGATTGTGTTAGTGGCAATTAGGTCGCTGTTTATGATATTAATTAAAAAAGACAACAAAGCCCAGTTCTTATTTTGTGAGGAGCAGTTATCCGCCCACAACACAATTTTTTCAGTATCTCGATTTTGCAAAAAGAATGTTCTGTATGCCGAAAGAATATCATGCGAGCTTCTACCTGATACAGTTTCATTCCACAAGACTGCAACAGGAAAGTTTTTTGAAGACTTACCAAGTGGAACAAAACTCTCATTAAAAGCAATAATTCTGCTGCAAAAAATCGCTGCTTTATATTGTTCCATTCTCGGCAGCATTATGACCTTTTGAAGGTCCACGGAATAATATTTAGTGTCAGTTTCGTTTGCACTATTTTCTGCATCGAATTTGTAGTTAATTCGGCTTGTGGTATAATTATTTTTATGAGATAGGTATTGCTTACAAGTATCACAGGTCTGGTCTTGACTTTCAATGTGATCCTTGTTGTGTTCTTTGAATAACGCGCATAGTTCACATTCTTCATTGCCTAGGTGGGCAAAGGATATATTCATCTCTTTTTTTATAACATGACGGTATGTTTCTATAGACACTTTAGTATCAGGTTCAGTTTCGCAAAAAATTTTATACATTTCTGTCATGTTTATGTCGCTAGGTAAGTAAAGTCTTTTTGGTGCATGTTCACGTCTGTAATGTGATATGGCTGGGTTGTATTTTAATACGTGATTTTTTATAATATCTCTATCTATTTTATTTTCCCGTGTATATTTGCCTCTTTTATCTTTCTGATCATCCACATTTCTCTTTAAGATATTTAAAACCCTGCAATCATTTTTAGCATTGTATCCCAAAGTAGATAAAAAAAAAGTTTTGCACACTTCAATTCTGTCATCATTACTATCTTTCAAATGATATGCATAAGATACACTCCGTTTAGCATTTTCCCTTTGTGAAGTCCTTCTTGTTTTAACTTCTTTTGTGTCAACCATTCCTTTTATGAATATACCTTGAGATTCTTTGTTAAGTATACGGTACATATTATTAATACTGTCTCTATGAAGAGGTGTAAACTTATAGGAACATTTTTTCGGACATTTTTCTCCACAAGGGGGTTTTAATTCAAGTTTTGCAATCTCAGACTCTAATTTTCTTTTTTTTCTTTCTATTAATGGTTCGGAAATAACCATTCTTTTTCGCGGCAAACCTGCTCTATTTACTCCTCTATCCATTTGAGTTTCAGTGGATGGTGAAGCATTTACTGGCAAACCTCGTAAAACTGTTGAACTACTTTGTTCTGCAAGATGTTGAGGTGAACCAGATCGTGAACGTTGCAGTGGTAACCCTGATTCAAGTAACGATAGCGTACCTGGCGAACCTGATTCGAGTAAAGATGGCGAACATCTCGGTGGAAAACCTGGTGGTGAAGCCGGTGAGGAACGCTTTGCTGGTGAAGCCGGTGAGTAACGCCTTGGTGGTGAAGCCGGTGAGGAACGCCTTGGTGGTGAAGCCGGTGAGGAACGCCTTGGTGGTGAAGCTGATGGCGAGCGTGGTGGCAGAGCTTGACATGTTTGAGATGCTGCTGTCTTATAATTATATTCTTCGTCAGCTTCCGAAGATGATAGATCCTCAGGAATATAATCTTTATCTCGGACGCTGTCATCAGAGTCTTCAAATAATGTCGTCGTTTGTTCCAGTGGTGGTTCACAAGGTTCTTCATCTGATTCTGGCATAAATTCATCACAAAGCAAAGCGTTTTGGCCTTGTGCTTTAGAATTAGTATCAGTATTATCTCGACTGTAATTTGGTTCTCTGTTACATTTCTTAGCTAGTTCTAATATCAAATCTCTTCTTGAACTCATTTTGATTCCTGTAAAAAGAAGCAAAAAGTGACTACAATGATATAATGACACATAAAAAAGACATTCCTAAACGAAGTAGTACCAGTACAACAAAATTACTTCATTATTTTAAAAATTTTGAATGGTAACGTATTTTGAATGGTACGAACTGTGGTGGTTTGAATGTTCTGCTGGTGAATTTTTATGCCACACGCATTGAGATATAAGTACTAACGTACTAGAGAAGACACCGTAAATTACTACTTTGTCTCGTTCAACTGCGGCGATCGCGCCGCACCTCACTCAGCATACAAATACCTACACTTCCGCAGCAAATCTAGCGCTGTGGTAAATTCGTTACGGTTTAGCCGATGTTATTATTTTAGCGCTGCAGCGAACTAGAAATTCAAATTACGAAGAATAGGACAGTTCAGTTATTTGACGTGGCTTCTCTAGTACGTTAGTACTTATATCTCGATGGCCGCACGCTACTTACTCGAGTTCCTGGCCGGGTGGACAGATAGATGCTGAGTCAAAACCTACATAGTTAATAAATAATGAAACTTACGACAATAATGATGTTTTGGCGCCAATAGCCCGAACACACACACGCCCGAACCTTCTCCTGCAAACGCTGTCGCGCGACTGCGAACTAAGCGGGATTCAGGATTCGACAAGACTGATTCCCTCCGCACCCCGCACCACCCGCGCACGCTCACGTATTTGCGAGGACCAAAAACATATTTACAGTAACTATCGATTTTACTGTTAGATTGATAAAATAGTTTGATTTTCACCTATTATATTTATTTAGTATACTTAAAGTAAATAGTCTTACTTTGTTAAAAATAAAATCTGTATTAGACTATGGTGACGTTTTTCTTAGCATTGTTACAGTAAGTATATCTGCTCACTCACTTACTTCATGTATGCTTACGGATTGGTTTTATTTTTTGTGAACTACACAAGTAATAAATACAGTAACTATACTTACTGTGAATATGTGTAGCGAAAACACCATATTTAAATAATGTCAATCTACCGGAACATTAGTTACTGTAAATATGATAGTAATAATATGAAATAAAACATAATTTTAATAGAGTAAGTCTACTTACTGTCATTATTTTAACGAACGGTTGATTCTTCTCAACATTTACTGTGGTTGTGCTTATTGTAACTTTGATAATAATTTAGATATAAAAAAAAAGAAAAATGATCCTTATAGGACTTGATTTAAAGATCACAGTACTGTAAAAAAAGTCATAACACCAGTAACACGACTTACTGTAATTATGATATCGGGGGCAGCATACGTAACTTAATACGGCAAAGTGGTGGAAGTCTTGCCTCGAAATATGATTTTAATTATATGTCCGTAAACACCCTAAAGCATTTAATTAGGAAAGAAGTATTTGCAAAATTTGAATAAAAATAATTTACTGAATCAGCCATCAACATTCAATCACAGAATCCATTTAATTCGAGCCATTAATTTATTATTATTTTGCCTCGAATTAGATAGCTCACAAAAATTAGATTGCATCACGAAGGTGAAACTGATCCAACTGTGGATTACTTTAACAAACTGCAGAAACTAACACAAAATACTTAAATTATTTAAGGAAATTACAATATTGTTACAGTTTAAGTACATTTTATTTGTTTTCTGAGTAAGTACACACGTACAATATCAAGTAGGCAGAATAATAACATTATGTCGCATCTGCACGCATTGATAGTAATCTATGAGAACATGACACCCCCCGTCTGCCCCGCTGTCATCAAGTGCGCGCACATTATTTTGTTTGAAATAGCTTCTCTAGTACGTAATACCTCAATGGTTACGACTAGGAAACTTTTCGTAATAAATTGTAAAATGGCCTCAACCGCTCCAGTAAGAACTCACGCGCTTAAAATACCTCAATTTTATAAACGTAAACAACGAGTTGGCAGCTACCAACAAAAGCATTAGCGGTAACAAAAACAAACAAATATAGGGTGCCTAGGAGCCCTCCAAGCTAGTTACAAGTACGTTGCCACCGGTAACAATCCAAGGACAGGCTGCTGAGGAAGTCTTAATTTGTATGGACAACATGTTGCGCCGTCCCGCTATACACATCACATCATGATGCCAGAGGACATTTTGGAGTATTTATGGAGCATTATTAGTGTATTGTATTTTCTTTTCAATTTCATTGGTGCAAAATAAAAAAACATTCTGTTCAAAATTAAATTATACTTTATTGGATAAATCTTTGTTTTTATCTGAATCTTCTGCCAGTCTCAGCGCTCATTGCGCAAAATAAACAGGCTGTAAAATACTTATTTTACCCTAATCAATAATAAATATAAATACTAATATCCTATGTATTTCTTGAGATGTATTAGTAGGAGAGTTGTTTTTTATGAGACTGCATTATAAGTCTGTACATACTTTTTTTTTTCATCAATTGCACTAATATGTCTATATATTATGTCTATTGAAAAGAAGTCATCTGTCTTGGTATGGACATGTAATGAGGAGGGATGAAACGCAAGTGACTAAAAAAGTAATGGATTTAGAAGGATAGGAAAGCCAAAAAAACGATACAGGGATTGTGTGGGAAATGATATGAAAATAAAGTGCTTGTTTACGGACACACGAGGTGTCGGGCGGCGCGTGCAGCGAGGCGACTCGCGGCGCGTCGAACGTTTTTTGTGTTTACGGAGAGGCGGCGCGTGTAGCGGCAGATATCATCGCACGCGTAAACACAAATGTATAGCAATATACCATGTTGTTCATAGAGACGCGGGGCGGGACGCGTGGTGGTGCCCGCCGCGGCGCCCGCGGCGGTCTCAATCAAACCGACTAGTTTTATGATAGCGAGAGATGCGAGCGCACGTGTCGCAACAAAATGAACAACGACAAACAAGAAGAATTTATTGTTGCAATACAGGAGCGTCCCCAGTTGTTGATGGCAAGCCATCCACAACATAAAAACCGAGTAATTGTGAAACGAAAGTGGACGGAAGTATCCGAAATTGTGGATATGGATTGTAGGTTTAGACAATAATTATACGGTTGTGCTAATTCGAAATAAGACTGCAAGAAAGTTCCGCCGCGGGCATCGCTTCATCGAGATTTGCCGCTGCGAGAGCCGCCGCGGGCACCGCCTGCAATTCAAGAAAACGCGTATAATATCGCTTCTCCGTGAACGCACTCATACAACGCCATATGTTTGAATTTAGTGCGGGCCGCGGCGCCGCACGCGCCGCTTAACTCCCCGTCTCTCCGTAAACAAGCCCTTAGACATTTAAGGAGTCCAACTGCTTCCTGTTTAACAAATTCTCCACTCACTGGGTTTCACTAATGCCACATGCATGCAGTCTGCCAATTATGCCTGGCAGGCCATATTTTGATAAAATCTGTACACATTACCAAGTGTGGCTTATTAAAATTTAAAATTCTTTATTATTGAAAAATGAAGAGAAAATTCTGATCTATTTTAGGGTATAAACAACTAAAATTGATCAGAATTTTCTCTTCAATAGGTATGTAGTCATTGTTCAAATGACATGTTTTAGCTCAAGTAGTTTCTGCTATAGATACATCATGAAACAGCCTATTAATGTTCCTACTGCTGGGACACAGGCCTCCACTCTTTGAGAGGGAATGGGCTATAATCTACCACGCAGGCGCAGTGTGGATTGGTAGATGTCACAAGTCTTCGAATTTTTGGTTCTAGGACATGCCGGCGGTTTCCTCACGATGTTTTCCTTCATCGTTTTTGAGAGCAGTGGTGATGAAATAAATTACACAAAGTAATGCGCCTGCCTGGGTTCGAACCCACGACTTACTGTTCGTAAGTCGGGGCCGCCGCCACTGGGCCACCACTGCTATAGGTACATATTTTATAAAATCACAACTACAGTACTTTCACAAGTTATTATGAATTGTGACTGTGATTGTAGCTTAGGAGTGCAATGCGTCGTCCCGGGGGTTGCTGCGTCGAGTTGCACGTCGCCGGATGTCTGCGGCGGCGAGTGCTGTGGGTGCGGGGGCGCGCGGCGGCGCGTGCCGTAGTGGTGGGTGTGCGGGGGCTCCGGGTCGCGCGTTGCGCGTTGCGGCGTGTATTCGTTGTTCCGTGATTTGGAGTCTCGTGCATTCGTAGTTGCGGTGTGCGTCGCTGCGTGCTTTCGTGCATGCAGTGTTCGTTGTTGCGGGCATTCGGCGGCGTGTGGCTCAGCGTGGTGGCTTTCGGGATGACGTATTGCATTCGTAGTTTAGTTTTGTTTTATGAATTGTTCTTCAAATTTCAAAAGCGCCTGTAATGGTTTAATTGAAATAAATGCTTTGAGTTTTGAGTTTGAATATCTGGGTTTGTTTTAGAAAAATAGTTCAGGCTTTTAAACTTACTTTATTTTAAAAGGTTCCTCTCAGTCAAATGCTGTAGAAACTTTAGTAAACTTTAATAATTTAACAACCCCAGATAGTCTGACACTGTCTGTTGTGCCATTGGAACATTTGGGACGTCACTGCTAAGGCCCACTGCACCTTGGTAGATCAACCGGGATAAAATAGAGGGCAGCAAGGACTATAAGTAAACAAAAACAACAGTAAATATGTAGGTAGATGGGACAGATTGGTTATAGAACTCAATAATTTGCAGAATCTTCATTTTGTTTATTGTTAGACTTAATTCTTAGATCAAACCATTACCTACCTTAATTCTTGAATCAACACAATTTCGTCGCTTTTGCCGAGGCAAAAAAGGAAATAGTTCCTCGCAGGCTCACACAAATCTTCAAATAATTCCATTGTGAGGCTATAGTTCCTTTAAACTCATAACGGTGCACACATACTCGACAACCAAAAGTTTTGGGACAAAAACAACCGGCCGGCGAATCTTCGGTCAGTGGGTCGTCTTAGGGGCTCTTTTAGAGCTCGTACTAGAATTAAAAAAGCAGCCATAATATTGTTTTATTATAAAACTTAAACTTTCGTGGCCTACACGACAACTATTTTGTTGTCGTATCAAGTGACATAAATATCCGTGTAAACAAATGTCAAATTCAACTTTTCGAACGGGCAAAGACACATCGGGAGTAAGGCCAACTGTCAAATCGAGTAGTCATTCATTCTTAGTTTGGGCCTCGAACTAATCTTATGTCCGTAGGTGTTAGAGAGTAGGAAACGCCCGTAAATATGGCCGTATTCACGGGTTTCGTGCTTAGCGAGTAGACCCCCAGATGTGGATGATTCATAGAAGTAATTTCTAATTATATATAAGATTTTGTGAATTTTTATTTTTTTACGGTTTTAGAACATCCAGAATCTGGCAACCCGAATCGGATCTGACAATCGGATACGTTGGTGCGCCCACCCGTGTTCAAAAAAGTGTCAGACGGCAAAACTGGAGCGTGTGTGCAGTTAATCCGAGTCGATAGTCCGATTAGACAATCGGAAGGGCAACCGGAGCGTCCGTTTCCTCCTTAGTTTTTCGCTGTCGGACAGAGGACCTCCACATCATTTCAATATCGTACTTTAGCTTCAAGCACCGCAGATCTAAGACCGGTAGAATCTCTTAGTTTTAATATTATATATCTGTGGGTATAATATACACTCCCTCAAATAATAATTCCTTCGTGTTTTTTTTTTAGTTTATTTACTACTTTTATTTTCTTTATTTGAGCTGGTCCGTCGTCTATTTCACTGTGTCGCAGTGTTAGCTAGATTACGACGGGAGAAAAGCTATTGTAACTTATTTCCGCTCATTTTAGAATAGTAAAATATCGATATTTTCAATCGATTACAATTATTCAATTGACATAATCTGTCGTCTGGCAACATTCAGGTTAAGTTTTAATGGCGGAACTGACATAAATTCAATAAAATAAATATTAATTATGTTTTCCAATGCTAGGGTAAAAGAAATGTTGATAAAAATAACTTGAACATGTAAAAATACGATTTAATTTTTGAGAAGTAAATAGTCTTGACACGACATCAAAATGAAGGGGCCCATTGGTTGTCATTCTCCTTTCTGCTAAATGTTTGTTGGACTTTTCTCGAGTGGTTTAGTTACAATTAAATAAACATTAAAGCACAGAACTACTAAATATTAGTTGAATAGATTACAGTTAGTTGCTGTCTGCAAATATTTAGCTTTAATGCTTTAGCTGCTACAGCTAACAGAGCCGAAGGAAGCGAAGTGTTAGGCCGTGATCTAACCAATACGCAGTGTGCGGGGAAGCAGATGAGAAAATTAAACTGTTAAATCAACCTTGACAACTATTTATTGATAATTGCATCTAAAACACTCACAAGTAAAGTTTAATCACTTATATTGATTTGGATTGAAAAATACTTGACCTGACGGGACGGCCATTGAACAGAGAGAGAGAGAGAAAGGTGAGGTGTTAGAGCGAGACAACAAACCTGTCACATCTGTCAAAAAATTTTATGGCATAGACTCAAGGCTTTCTGCCTCTCCAACACTTCCCCTTGCCATAAAATCGCAAAGATATCATAAGTAAAAAAAACAGGAAAAAGCACTACCATACAACTCTACACGTCAAAGCTGCATGGACTCTACATTTCCCAGTCACATAAACTTTACATATACATTTCACATACATGTTGCAACCCTAAAATAACATTTTTACACATCAAATTAATATACATAATGTCTATAGCCTTATTTACCTATATCATAATATCTAACACATATTCATACCCTTTACAAACTTTTCATGTTTTATACTACTTAATGGTTTAGTTAATACATCGGCAAGCATGTTTTCAGTACATAAATACTTTGCTTTTATGATATTATCTTTAATTAAATCTTTCATGTAGTGGTACCTAATATCAATATGTTTCGTTCGTTTATGACAAAACTCTTTTACCTCTAACAAACGTAATGAACTTTGATTGTCATTGTATAACAAAACAGGAGCTACATCTTTACTTATTATTTCTAATAATAGATTTCGAACGAAACATATATCTTTACATACATCAGAAATGGCTAAATACTCTGCTTCCGTTGATGAGAGAGCTACGCAACGCTGTTTCCGACTTTCCCAATCTATGACATTTCTGCCCAATTTAATTATGAAGCCTGTATAAGACTTTCGATCCGTCACGTCGTTTGCCCAGTCAGCATCGGTAAAAGCAGATAAAGTAAAATTTAAGTTACTATTTGACACAAATAATAAACCTAAATCTATTGTTCCTGCTAAGTAACGCAAGATTCGCTTGGCAGCTTGCCAGTGAGTCACATCAAAACCGTTATTAAATTGACTGAGCTGGCTACACGCAAATGCGATATCCGGCCTCGTACAGACCGCCAAATACATGAGGCTACCAATTAACTGTCTATAGTTATACCTATTGTCATCTAGAGTGGCTTTCTCAGGTTTTACTAATTTACAATTCAAAGATATAGGTGTTTTAACAGGTTTGCATTCTGTCATGCCAAAACGATGTAATAGCCTCTTTATATACTCAGACTGATCAAGTTTCAGAGTACCTTTCACTCTATCCCTTGTTACTCTCATTCCTAAGCAATTTTTAATTGAACCTAAGTCTTTCACATTAAACTGACTTTCAAATAGTGACATTAGATTCTTTTTATCTAGATTTCCTTTATGATAAAACAAATAAAAATCATCAACATACAGTGATATTATCATGATATTTTTATAAGTACCTTTTACATACACACAAGGCTCACACTGAGTTTGCCTGAAACCATTACTAATTAACAAACAATGAACTCTTTTCGATGACGCCCCACTGGCCCTCTAAGGTGAGAATCATTTTTGTAATAAATTTCCAATTCAAATAGTTGGAGGCCCCTTCAAGTCTTTCAAAATGTGATGGCGGCAGCAATGGTGCCATGCCGGTCCCCATCGACGTGGCCGCATTATTTCCGGCCATTTCATATCCAATCGGTGCCGATCCAGATGGCCGGCTCATCTGCCATGATTTGCTTTTATACCCACGCACGTTATTTTTACGTATTAGTGACTTTTTACTTATGCAATCTTTGCTAACACTGGGCCGCTTAACCTGTTAAAGGAAAAAGGAAGCAGATGAGAAAATTAAACTGTTAAATCAACCTTGACAACTATTTATTGATAATGAGGGATTTTATTTTTATTTTTTTTAAACGCTTCCCTAGTCGATAGATAGATGGCGCTGAACTTAGTATGTTACTGCAATGAACGGAACGTCACGTAATTATTAGATTTTTTTCACTTCGATGAATTTTGAGATCGAGAACTCTAGGTTATATTCGGAAGCATAATATAAACAAACGAAAGTGTCAGATACTTCAATGATTGACATTTATAAAAGGCAATGTTTTTTTTTTTTGCTTTGGCACCTAGTAACGTAGTAAGTTCAACGCCATCTACAGAGTTCTTGGAAACTACTTTTTTTTTTTAATACTCAAAAAAGAAACTTCTCATTGCATCTAAAACACTCACAAGTAAAGTTTAATCACTTATATTGATTTGGATTGAAAAATACTTGACCTGACGGGACGGCCATTGAACAGAGAGAGAGAGAAAGGTGAGGTGTTAGAGCGAGACAACAAACCTGTCACATCTGTCAAAAAATTTTATGGCATAGACTCAAGGCTTTCTGCCTCTCCAACACGAAGGAGACGAAAGAATCGAATTTTAAAATTACTTGGAGCACTCACAAAAACATAACAAACACCAATGTTCATCACAAAAATGTTTGTCCTGGTTGGGAATCGAACCCACGACCTACAGCATGGCAGGCAGGGCTACTACCAACTGAGCTGTGAGGCCAGCCAAACAGTGTTGCTATCAATTACTAACAGGAGTTAGTAATTAATAGCTTATTTATAAAAACAGAGCTAATAATAGCTAAGCGGTTTAGTAAACACCTACATTTTAGTAATTAGTTACCAAGTGGTTTAGTTGTTGGTAACTCAACAGGTTTTAACAAAATAATAAATGTAGCCACAGCTAAATTGATTTTGAAAACAGAGCTGAACTTTAGTAACAATTAACTATTATATAGTAAATATTCAAGTAGCTGAACTGTTCAGTTAACCTATTTTTTTCAGTGTATGCGTGTGGCTACATTATGCGTATAGTAAACCGCGATGGATGATTTGATCGCATTCTAAGAAAACGACCGATTCAAATTGAGTCATTGTTATGATAGCGACTACATTACAACTGTACTTCAGAACGTAAAAAACAAATGCTCGTCAGTTATATTAAATGGCTACATTATTTGAGCGAATTTAAATGAATGAGCGATTTATTTTGCGAGAAGTTCAAAGTTACTGTTTTAGGCCCGAGTTCACCAATTACATCATAACCATTGATTACATCATAACCATTGATTACATCATAACCATTGATTACATCATAACCATTGATTACATAACCGCCCCGTTACCATTTAACAGTTGCTTAAACAAACCGCGTTTTTTTAATGTTCACCATCCATTTGTAACCAACGGTTAACTAAACAAACGTTTTTGAACGATTGGGTCGTAAATGATTGAATGGTATAACATTGTTTTGTAAAGATGGTCATGTTACCTGCATAACTTTGCCTTTAGGCGACTGACATCGAAAAATGGCAGCGTAACATTATTATACTACGAAATGAAATGCTTACTATGTCAACGCAATGTCCGTTACGTCTTTATTATTTAGCACCCTTTGGCTTCATCAAGCCGTCTGAAAGCCTTCCACCTGGACATGCTTTGCCGTGGCCGACTTGGAAATCTCTAAATAGACTCCGAACCCAGGTCGGCCGTAGCAAAGACAATCTCTTCAGATGGGGGTTCATTGACGGCTCAGACCTCAAGTGTGTATGCGGCGTATCTCCACAGATAATGTCCCACCTTCCATCTTGCGCTGCATGTGCCCTGACACCTGCACACTTGACGACCTTATGACAGCATCAGCGAGTGGAGTCCGCATACCTGAATTTTGGGCCAAAACGATTTGATCGTATAGAAAGCCATCGACACGCTAAGAAGAAGAAGCACCCTTTTTCTTCTCGGCCGCACCTGTTATGTCAATGTCATGTCGTGTTATTATTTTATTGTCGTCGAAGTGATTCAAGTTATTTTCGGTCCAGAATTAATTAATTAGTGGTGGAAGCTATACGTAAGCGTACAACAAATTCCACCCAAGATGAGAAGTCAGTTTTAATGGAACTTGTAGCAAAGTACAAGGACCTTAGAAAATAAAAATCAGACGCTACAATGAATGCCGAAAAAGTCAAGGGTTGGAAGCGTCTGACTCAAGAATTTAACGCTCACAGTACCTACATACTGTGGACGTACGAAAGTTTGTAGACTTGCTGGGAGAATATTAAATGCAATTCAAAGGCACTATGTTTGTATTTAAACGAAATCTTGTACCGATAACTTTCTCGCTATATTCCTCGAAATAATTGCGCCGTGTTTGAATCAAACGGGGTGTTCGCTCAATAGCTTCGAAATCATCTAACACATTATTTTCTTCAAAAATGTAATGCAAAGCGTCTTGCATTTTTATTTTTAATTCTTCAAAACGAATGAATAACGTTGGGGAGCAATTAACCGATGGTTAAACTATGTCCGACACTTCGTTTAAGTAAAATAGGCGTTTAACAGTCGTAATCAATGGTTAGTGCTTGGTGAACAGCAAAATATTGTTAAACAGGCGTTTAAGGTTTAAACATCGGTTAAAAATTTAAACATCTGTTGGTGAACTCGGGTCTTAGTGGGTCCGCTGTCAAGTGGCTACATAATCACGCTACGGACATCGGACTGAGGTGCGGGAGACGGGGGCAATACTAGTGCACTCGGCGCTCGCTCATGACAGTGCGACACGTTCAAACCAGTTTGTTTTGATCGCTCATCTAAAGAGGTTTGTCTATGAATCTACGATGGACGTTGAGTTGTTTGTATCCAAAATTCAAGCACGTCCTGCAATATGGATGGCTAAACATGGAGCACACAAAAATAAAGTAGTTATTAAACGTTTGTGGGCAGAAATAAAGGAGAAATTCCCAGAATGTACAGGTAACTATTTTATTGTTATTTAAAACAAGGGTCAGTGTCAATGTCTTAGGGGCGGAGTTAAAACAAGATTTAAACAATAACTAGTGTCCCAGTAATTGCTTGTCCCAAAAATATTGATTTATTTTGTTTCTTAACACTACGGCGTTATTTGTACTTTTGTACTACGATTGTTGATACGGCCCGACCTCCTGACCCTTCCAGGTGAAGATAGATTGATGGTATAATCTCAATCAGATGGTTTTTCTTAATCAATAATAATATTATGCAATAAACAGCACGTCTTTATAATAATTTCTGCATGTCCTTTTTTCGTTTCAATAGGCTTATTTAATATTTGCCATTTCTTATAAGTTATGCCAAAAGCACATTCAATTGTTTTTCGAGCTCTAGATAAACATTTGTTAAAGTGATATTTCTGATAGTCTAAGACACTGTGGATACGGCCTCATCAAGTACAGTTTTAGAGGGTATGCTTCATCCCCTATTAGGAAGGTGGGACAAATAGTATTAGAGGAGGGCAGACGTTGGTTTTGTGGCATATTAAATCTACCTTCACTCAGCAATTTATTCAAATTAGAAAAGTGAAAAGTTCCGCCATCACTTTGGGATCCCCGCCCCCCCACTTCTATTGTTAAAAATCTTCTATTTGCATCTGCCACAGCTTGTAACACAATTAAAAAATAATGTTTTTGAGATGACACGGTTGGCGCAGTGGCTGAGCGATTGGACTGCTGCGCTGCGTGTCGCGGGTTCGATTCCCGCACGGAACAAATATTTGTATGACCTACAGATAGTTGTTTCGGGTCTGGGTATTTGTGTATGTGAGTTTAAATGTTTGTAAACGCACCCACGATACAGGAGAAATTCCTAGTGTGGGGCAACGTTTTTTAAAAAAAAAAAAAAAATAAATGTTTGTAGTTATGGAAAGCAGATCCTGTTTGGGGAGGTTGTCTAATGCGACAGTGTTTCCCATCAATTGCACCCACACAATTAGGAAATTGCCACATTTTGTAATAATCATTCATTGAACTTCGCAAAATTTCTTTAGTTGGTTTTGGCATATGTATTGGTGATAGTTGATACCAAATTGCATAGACAATAGTTGATACCGTTAATCTTTGTAACGTTATATTTAACAGGGGGAGCCTGATAAATGTAAGGCCACAATAAGCATTTTCCTACCTAGAAGGAGAGCACAGTTTAATAGAGAAAGGGAAAAGGTAAACAGTTATTTAATTTTAAGACAATAAAATACAAATAAAGCTATCAAGCCCTACCTACTGGATGCTGGAGAATTCTTATTAAAATAATATACAAAAATTAGGGAAACCGGGGTGAAGGTCCTTAGATACGAAGAGTCCAGGGGTTTCTCAGATGGAAAGCCTCAAATCAGGCCTTCCAGTCGTTGAGCTCGCAAAGGGGCCGGTTGTAGCCTGCAGTCAATCTTCAGCTTCCATCAGACGCAGAAGAGGCGCGAGGATCAAGGAAACGTCCCTCCGGCTGTAGCAGTAGCCGGCGGACGTCAGGAGTGCCGAAGAGGAGGATCGAGGAGGAGGGCCGAGAAGGAGGGCCGAGGAACGTCACTCGGGCACTTTTCTTCACGACGCAGACCACCGTAATGAAGATTATAATTGCTCAAAAAACTAGTAAGCTTCGTAGCTGAGATGTTTTCCGTACCGAGCCCTGGCGTAGACTGGCTCTGACGACCCGGTTCCCAGTCATCTTGACATTTTTAAATTTCAAGCTTTTGTTCTAGAACATTAAAAAATAAAATCAATTTATAACGAGGTACAACGAAAGCTCATGGACATGTGCATTCTCCCCACCCTCACCTATGGAGCGCAAACATGGTCGCTTACAAAGCGTCAGAAGTCCGCACTTGGGGTCTGTCAACGAGCTATGGAGCGAAGTATACTGGGTGTCAAACTTACGGACCGCATCAGAAACACCATACTTCGCTCCAAAACCCAAATAGCTGATGCTGGCCTAACAGCTGCTAGGTTAAAATGGAACTGGGCTGGGCACATCTGCCGCATGTCGGAGGAGCAATGGGCAAAAGTTACCACTCAGTGGATACCACAAAGCAAGAAACGACAACGCGGCAGGCCCAAAAGGAGATGGCGGGATGAGCTGGACTCTTTCTCTAAGAATTGGTCTACTGTCGCACTGGATCGCAAAAAGTGGAAGGAGGGAAGGGAGGCCTTTGCCCTGCAGTGGGACAGTATAGGCTCATAATAATAACGAGGTACAAGGAGGTATCAATTACTTATACAACCTACTCCTAACTCCAGCAGCGAATTAAAAATAAAAACCCATATAGAAAACACAAACATTACATTTTCCTCGGCGAAACGACTGCGCCAAAGCTCGAAATGACAGCCCCGTTGATAAAAATCTGTAATAAATTTTCAGATATCGAGTTAAAAAAGAAATGGAAGAACTTAAAGGACACATATAGAAGAGAATTGCGTAAAATTCCAAATCCACGATCAGGAGCTGGAGCTGATGATGATCCAGCTACGTCAACTTGGCCGTATTATGAAATAGTGAACTTTCTAAAAGATGAAGTGGGATCCACTTCATCTTTTAGAAAGTTCAGTTACTTCTGAACGGAATACCGGAAATTTGCAAGATGAAGACGAAGAAACCAATACAGGTACCACACACACCGGTCAGGAATCGGATATATATCTATGGATTCATCATCCACAACTTCATCTAAACGTAAGAACGTCCAGGACATAAGACAAGATTTCCTGGACTTGGAAAATAAGAAACTAAAAAGGACCATGAGCAAAAGTGTCCCCACCCTCCAACAGGTCTGAAACCAGTGCCATTCGATGCGCCTGGTAAGTAAGTTATTTTTTTATTATGACGAGTTTTTTCAGAAACGGGGGGTTTACCTGGAATACTTGAATATATCCACCAAACCTAACTTTTCCAATAGCAACATTTTTTCAAATCTGGGAGGTCCAACAGATTTGGGACTAGTGTCGTTCGAAGCGCCTATACAATAAGGTTTGTTTTTACTTAGGCGACATTCTTGAATTATGTGAGGTTTACCTGGGATACATCAAAACATCAACCTAACCTAACCATTGAAGACGCTTATTTCAAATCTGGAAGGTCCACCAGATTTGGGACTAGTGTCATTCGAAGCGCCTATATAAAAAGGTTTTTTTTTATCAAGGCGACATTCTTGAAATATGTAGGATTTATGTGGGATACAACAAAACATCACCCTAACCTAAAAACCCAGGGAAAGAGTTATTATCTTTCTCAATTGCAAAATCGATGGATTTTTTTTTTATAGCACAAAATATCTATAGTTAGGTTAGGTTCGGATAGGCAGGTTAGGTTCGGCAGAGCATGTCAGGGAGGAAGACTCCCTCACTGACGCGATACGTCGCAGGACTGGGCGGCGGAGGAGGCAACATGGCGGCCCGATGCCGCCCTAGGAGGTGCCAGCGGGCGATAGATCGGGGAGTCTATCGTCGTCGCAAAGCACGGCCCTCATGAGTGGTGGCGATGTCTTAGGTGAGCCCGGACATCGCAAAAGGAGCTTGGAGCCCGGAGGCTTGCTGCGCTGGATGGGTCGCGAACGTCATGCGTAACAGTTCTCGTGGCCCATCCAACAAGGCGACAGTAAGTTCACGGCTGTGTTTTTTAGTGGGTGCAAGCCCCACATAACCGCGCAGTCTCCCCGGACGGTGCGGTATGCTTTAGGCATTTTTCACAGCATAAAAAAAAGGGCAGGTTAGGTTGCTACGAGAACGGGGTTGGGTTCAGAATTCACTTTCATGAATTTGAGGATTCTGTCACTGTGGGGAAGTCAGGGGGGTTTATTTGAAGCATGCTTAGTCATGCATGTTTATTTTTGTTATGCTTTAGAAACCCCAAATATTTCAAGAATGTCGCCATAGTAAAAATAAAACCTTATTACGCAAGTGCATCAAATAGCGCAAGTTTAAAATCAGTGGATCCTCCCAGATTTGAGAAAACGAGTCGTCAATGGTTAGGTTAGGTTGATGTTTTGTTGTATCTCAGGTAACCCCACATAATTCAAGAATGTCGACATAATAAAAAAAACCTTATTGTATAGGCGCTCCGAACGACACTAGTTCCAAATCTGTTGGACCTCCCAGATTTGAAAAAAGCGTCTTCAATGGTTAGGTTAGGTTTGGTTGATGTTTTGATGTATCCCAGGTAAACCCAACATAATCCAAGAATATCGCCTTAGTAAAAAAATACCTTATTGTATAAGCGCTTCGAACAACACTAGTCCCAAATCTGTTGGACCTTCCAGATTTGAAAAATGCGTCTTCAATGGTTAGGTTAGGTTGATGTTTTGATGTATCCCAGGTAAACCCCACATAATTCAAGAATGTCAACTTAGTAAAAAAAAAACCTTATTGTATAGGCGCTTCGAACGACACTAGTCCCAAATCTGTTGGACCTCCCAGATTTGAAAAAAGCGTCTTCAATGGTTAGGTTAGGTTTGGTTGATGTTTTGATGTGTCCCAGGTAAACCCCACATAATTCAAGAATGTCACCTTAGTAAAAAAAACCTTATTGTATAGGAGCTTCGAATGACACTAGTCTCAAATCTGCTGACCTCCGAGATTTGAAAAAATGGTTGCTATTGGAAAAGTTAGGTTTGGTGGATATATTCAAGTATTCCAGGTAAACCCCACGTTTCTGAAAAAACTCGTCATACTAAAAAAATAACTTACTTACTAGGCGAATCGAATGGCACTGGTTTCAAACCTGTTGAGGGTGGGGACGCGGTTCATACAAAATCCCCCATGGTCCTTTTGGAGCAAAATTTAAACAAAGATATACAGGAAAGTGCCACTTATGATATAGAAGATTATCACTTTTTTCAAAGTATTTTGCCGCAAATGAAAAGTTTCACAGCCATGCAAAATAACAGAGTTCGTCAAAAAGTTATCCAAGCCATCATGGATGAGTCTGCTGTACCCGACTCTTTATATTCATATCCATATTCAGGTTACAGTACACAACAATTGTAAATTATAATAATCATCTAGGGCGCACCACAAACCAAAGCTACAAATCATACAATAGATTTATTTCATACACATCAAATACGTCACACAAATGTATCAGTTACATTTATCCACATTTTATTAAATTTTATTATTATGCCGCACACATGTGTATTTGCCTATTTGGTGTGTGGTGTGCCTAAACAATCATTACTTAAATTTTTTGTTCATGTTCACCACGTAATAAAAACTTATAGTAGAATTTGTTTGATTGATTTAATTGAAATAAAAACTTATTACCTAATAATTAATATTTTATTGGGTACGTATTTGAATATCGAAGATTAAAATACCTACGCTTAAAATATCGATGTTCAAAACATCGAAAATTTAAATATCGATTGTATCAAAATGTCGAAAATTGTTATACCTACGCTTAAAACATCGAAAATTAAAATTCCGAATGATTAAAATTTCGAATGATTCAAAATATCGAATGACATTATGCCTAAGTTCATAATATCTACGTTCAAAATACCTACTAGTTAAAATACCGAAAAAAAATTATACAGGGTGTAAATCAACACCCACACACACACATACAGCCGTTAACCAAGCATTCTGTACATCAAACTAAGTACCCCTGCGCAAAAATTTTTGCTGGGAAACGTTTTATTTTTTGGGAAAAAATTGTAACTTTACCCCCAATATCTCAGTAACTAGGGGGTTCCCAGGTATGGTCTAGAACAAAAAAATTATCGCAGTGGTTATATTGTACATTTGCGTACAAATGTGTTTTATTGTGGGTTTTTATTATGTAAAAATAATTAAAGTACCTACATTACATGAGGTTTTCCTTGTTTTTTTTTTGTAACCCACCTAGTAACTGATTACCATCTAGCAAACAAGCTTGCAGCAATCATGCAACATGCAAGCAAGCATGGTTTCTGTCACGGCTCCGGCGCTGCAGGGCTCCGGCAGTCCCACGCGAGCATAACGTCGCAGATGATCTAAACGCTCACCACCGCAGCTTCGGCGTGTTGGCCGGCTTTGCCGGCCAGCCTCAGCTGCGGCGGCGGGCGTTAAAACCACCTGCTCCTCAGCTCGCGGGCTGCCGCGCCCCTCCGCGCCTACGCGATTCTAAATTACACTCTAGGGGTAAGGCATACAAGACTACGTAGAGTCGATTTTGCAGCGATAAGTTTCTGTCACTAACTTTAGTAGCATAACATATTGACTTTCAAAAATATATTTTATTTTCAAGACCTAAATAATCCCTTCACGATTGACCTATGCTTGTACACTGGACACTGACTTTCATGGATAAAATAGGTCGAAATTGTTCCAAAACCGAATTAGGGTACCCCGAATTTACGTAGTCTTTTGGCTGTTACCCCTAGAGTGTATATAAAAATCCGGAGGCGCGAAGGGAGGGCAACCCCCGCTCGCTGTATCAAAGCATAGGCACCCGCGGGAGCCGTAGCGGCTGAGGCTGGTCGCCGGAGGCGACCAGCAAGCCGAAGCTGCGGAGGTGAACATGGGTGCCTATCCTTTGTTACGCAAGGGCGAAGGGGTTGCACTTCCCGTAGCGCCGGAGACGTTGCAGAAGCAACCTTTTTCCACTCATACTACTTACATCAAAAATTAATTTTCGATGTTCAAATAATATATGTACCCATCGATATTTAGGACGTTCGATAGTTTGTACTTCGATATTTATACTCAATACTCAATACTCAATATATTTATTGCTTCCACAAGTTTACTTAGATGGTAGGTTTTACAAAGTTATGATCATTGTGGACCCTGTCGGGCACTGCAATAGTAGGAGAGAGGAAGAGGGCTTTTATTTGACTATACCTATATTAGAATTATCCTAAATTCTAATCTAAATCATTTATAATGCAATCTAATTATCTATTAAAATATTTATTTATGTAATTTAAAAATTTTCATTAAAGTATTCATTCAGATTATAATAGCATTTAATTAATAGAAATTGTTTTAATTTATTTATGAATATATTATTCTTTTCTATGTCTTTAATTTTATCGGGTAATTTATTATATACTTTGATTGACATCACAAGGGCACTCGTTGAGTGCATTTTTAGTTTAGAGCTTGGTATGTTTAATCTATTTTTATGGCGCAGTGTAAATTTCGACTGTATGTCCTCCCTTGTCGTGTACAGGTGTGGGTAGTTTCGCACGAATTTACATAACTCCAAAATGTATAGGCAGGGGAGGGTCAGTATTTTTTGGTCTTGAAAATGGGGTCTGCAGCTGTCAGTGTCTTCTATATTTACTAGTATTCTTAAAAGTCTTTTTTGTAGGGTGAATAGTCTCGGTGCATCCGTGCTGTTTCCCCACAAAATCACGCCGTAACTGAGCCACGCATGTGCGTAGGCATAATAGGTGACTAGTGCGGTTTTAAGGTTAGTGGTCTTTTTCACTTCATTAAGGGCGTATGCAAATTTAGACAATTTTGATTTTATCTTTTGGATGTGCGATTTCCAGTTAATGTTCGTATCTATAGACAGGCCAAGCAGGGTAAACTCATGAACGACTTCTATTGCTGTGCCATTATAAGTGAAGTTGATGTTTAATGGGGTTTTTTGACGGGGGTGGAATGGTATAATTCTAGTCTTGGAGAAGTTTATTTCTAGATTATGGTCTTTCATCCAAGTTATTGACTTATTTAGTGTGTCTGTTAGGTCCTCGTTCAATCCAACATTGTCCCTGCATGAAGTAAGAAATGAAACATCATCAGCAAACAAGACGCATGGCCCTGCTATGGTTCTCGGAAGGTCGTTAATGTAGATAAGAACATTCGATAATCTGTATTTCGATGTAACTTTTGTAGATATTTTGATTTTAGATGTATTGGACGTAGGTTATTTAACCATTCGATAATATAAACTTTCGATATTTTATGTTTCGGTTTTATGGTCGTTCGATATTTCCATTTTCGATGTTTTGAACATCGATATTTTAAGCGTAGGTATTTTAATCTTCGATATTCAAATACGTACCCATTTTATTGCTTACCTGATTGTCACAAACAATTTCTCCTCTGGTAAAATACATTTTCGAAAACTCGTATTACTCTTTGTGATATGGATTCTAATCTTTGCCAAAATATAATCAAACGTCTCAACTTTCATTCTTGTATATTCAAAGAATCTTTCTGGAAACTGACGTAGTTTTTCATACAAATGATGAAATTCTCCATATTTACTGCGCTCTTTATTTATTTCGTGAATCCAACACAATCTCTTTTTCAAAAATAGTTCGTACTTGAGGTAAGAGCTTTCAAGCAAAAATACAAGGTTTGGTTTTGACTTAGCCATTGAAAATAATACACGTTACGTTTACACAAAGCTACAGCAACCTATCGACTGTGAATGCCGCGAACTAAACAACCTCCCGTCGCGCCCCGCGCGCGTCGCATGTGTCGTCTGTGTGTGCTCCCTCTATGTAGCCATCTTGACACGGAGTCGCCGCGAATGTTTTAAGATCATTAAAATGCGATGAACTAGCGAATTCTCAGCGAAATCGCTGTTTTTCTCTTTTTATAGTGTAGCATGAATCGCTCTTGCTAATTCGTTGTTGAGCATGTGTACTGTAGCCATGTCATCGCCGAATATATTTCGCCGGAATTTCGCTTGTAGAATACAAGCATCTTATCATCTGTTGGTAATTCAAACTCGGCAATCAAAAAGTCTTTCTTAATCATATTTGGTACTGTCACTTCACTGGATTTAGAAAACTCGTTTTTTGCACTTGAAGGAACCTTTTACGATGTCTGTACAGGACATCCTTCACTGAATTATAAGGTCTGCCATTAAAGGTTGAAGAAGAGGGCAGTTGTTGGAGGACTTCTTCGTAAACTTTTTTTACTGAAAACATATCTTTGCATACATTCTGTTTTGCCGTATCCAGTAAAAGGTTTTCTTGCATTTTGTCATGGTCTTGCTCACACTTGTGCGGACTCTTTCTGATTATAATGGTATTTTCTTGATTTAGTGTGAGAGAAGCACTACACTCTTGTCTCTTGTAGCAACACCAGAACGATGTTCCGCTTGAATTGTTGGACACAAAATTGTATCGGTAGCCATCATGAAGAAGTGCTTCCTTATTCTTTTTATTTTTAATAAAATGAAATTTTTCATTATCCTGCATTTTAAATAACAATGAAATATGACATGCAAGATAAAAATTCGAAGTGACAATGACAACTATTGTTTCAATTTATTTTTAATAGTGGAATCATAGATAAAGTGGAACTTCATAGTGTATTCACACTTTAGTAAAGAATCAACAGACAGTTGCAAACCTTACTTCTAGAAACACAAGATCCTCACGTTAGTTAGTATTTATATATTGGAATTATGTAAACTAGTCCGCAAATATCCGGATTCTTACAGTACACGGGGAGACGTACAAACAAATTATTCGTTGCGACATAAGAATAGACTGAATTTGCCCCCTACCCGTCTTAAATTACACCAATCTAGTCCATATTCCATGTCCATTAAAATATATAATAAATTACCAGAAAACATAAAGCAACTAAAGAAAATCAATATATTTGTAAATAAATTAAAGCAATACTTAATTAAAAAAAGCTATTATACAATACAGGAATATTTAACTGATAAATCCAATAAAAATACATAATTACTTATAATTATACTAATAAAAATAAAAAAGTTTTGTACCAAGGAGATAAACAAATAAGCAATTAAATAATATAACTAAATAAATAATAAAAGAATAAATAGACTGCATATAAAATATTAATAGAATAAGTATAATATAATTAGCGATATAGATTAATAGGATATAATTATAAATACATAATACCAAGTTAATAATAAATTAAAAGAAACAAACCGCTCTTCCTCTCTCTACTTATAAACATTTGCTGTGCCCGACAGGGTCCATAATTGTGTCTAGAATTATTTTACCTAATACCTTTTTTTTTTTTCTTTTTTTTGAGTGGGAAAATCCTTATGGATACCCTCCGCTTGGGGCGAGCGGGGGTTATGTCGGACTCTAACCGACTAAAAACCCACTGTTCCTACTTATACCATGTGTCGGGGGCCCGGGAGATACAAGTACATTCGCGCGCACCCCCGACTGGTATCAGCCCACCTTGTCCGGCGGGCCTCATCACCAAGTGCGGCCAGCGACCGCACGTTCTCTATAAAGGCGCACAGTTTACTGCGCGCCACTTCTTTGGGCCTGGCTGGTCGGGCGACATCTCAGCCGTTTGCCACCCGCAGGCCCCACCTTATGGTGGCCGGAGATCGTTTAACGCCCTTCGCCCGGCTGCCCTTCTGGTGCGGGTTGAGTGAGAGGCACGCTCTCTTTCTCTCTCCGCCGCCTCCTTTGCATGCATCACCACCTCGCAAAAATGAAAATGTACATTATGGATTGCAATAAAGAATTTGAATTTGAAGATTTTTTGAATGCTAGAAGCTTATAATTTTATTTTAGTCTATTAAATTTTAATGAATTTTATTTTATTGTTATGAGTCTATGATGTTTTTATTAATTTAGCATATTTTATTTTAAATTTAATTATGCACCCTGTTAATGTATGCAAAATAATCAATTTTAATCAATTATTTGTTGAATTTATGGGAAAGATTGTTGTTATTGATGTTTGGTTTATGATGGGAATGTATATGATTTGTGTCTGTATTTTAATTCATTATTTTATTTGTTTGTTGTTAGTTGATTGTATAATTGTGTGAATAATAATATTTTCTGTATTTTTTGCATGCCGTAAGGTAGTGTGTTGAAACTGTTTTACAATGTTACCTTCATATCTTGTACACATATTCTTAGCAAAATAAATGATTTCTGTTTTCTGATTTTTCTGACGGTGGTTTTTTAAATTGCTGGCGAACGTAAAAAATAAATTATAATATAATATAAATATCGCTGGACATAACACACTTAAAATGGAACGTGTTATAACGGCCAATGGCTGATCGAGTCCCTATCAATCTTTCAATCACGCAATCAATCGTCTTTCGGAAAGCACTACCTAGCCTAGCTCAATTACCTAGTATCCAAGTCCCAAAATTTCGAGTCACCTGATTGGCTAACCAGTCGGCCAATCACGCGATGTCGCCAATTAACATGCTGTACATTCTCGGGTCGGACCAGCAAGGTACACCCCAGCAATTGGCGACATCGTGATGTTTCCTTTTCCAATGTTGTACACTCCTGTGTTGTACGTTCCAGTGTCGTGCATTGCTGGTGTGTGCATTGCTGTGACGTGCATTATAGGGACTCGTTGACTTAACCAAGCATAATTCTGATAATTCTCACTAATGTTTGGGAAAACATTTTCAATAAGAGCTAATTGAGAGTCTACAAATCGGCAAAAGTCGTTGGTAAGAGTAATATAATCCAGATGTCGCATCAACTGGGACTTTTTCATTTCCAACAGCTAACAATTGTTTGGAAAATTGTGCAGCACTTTGATCATTTTGAATTTGAACTCTCATATTAGTGGTTAGCGATAATGTTTTTACGTTATTCCATAAAGGTGATGCCTTCAGGCAAGCATTCAATTCATCTGCAGGCGTTCCACGGGGAATTACTGGCAACGTCTGCCTGAAATCGCCTGCCAACAATATCATCAAGCCGCCAAAGATGTTGTTATTTCGCCGAAGATCCTTTAGTGTGAAGTTAAGTGCTTCAAGTGATTTCTTATGTGCCATTGTGGACTCATCCCAAACAATGAGCTTGCGTTGCATCAACAATTTTCCCATTGCACTGGATCGGGAAATATTGCATGTTGGAGTATCAATTGTCTTTAAATTGAGTGGCAACTTAAGCGCAGAATGTGCAGTACGACCGCCATCTAGAAGAGTCGCCGCAATTCCAGATGATGCTAACGCCAAAGCTATGTCACATCTTGATCGAATAGTGGCCAAAATCAATGAAATGACAAATGTTTTCCCTGTTCCTCCAGGTGCGTCCAGGAAGAATAGACCACCAGTATTATTGTCCACCGCTTGCATTAATTTTTCGTATACTTGTTTTTGCTGTTCATTCAGCAACGGCACATTATTTCGAACGAATTCCTGCAATGTATTAACATTGTATTGCAGCTCTCGATTTAATTCTTGGTTGAATGCATCGTGCATCGATCGATTTGGCGCAATCATTCCTACTTCAATCAGTAGCTTGTTTGCAATAGTCAAGTATTGATCCTCAATCAGAATCAATCCTTCATTGTAGATTTCATCGGTTATTTGGATGTCAGGATTATTCGTTTGAATGCGCAATCGATGCAAGATATCTTCACATATGTCGTCTTTGTATTTGTTCCATAATTGAATTGGTTGTGAAGGAAAACATGTGGTGATGATAATTGCGAACAGCGTTCGTATTTGGTACGCATTTGATGAAACAACTGAATCCGCAAGTGTTAAATCCCAATGAGAATCGTTCTCCAGCAAACCCAATAGTTGACATGCTTCTCGATATGTTTGGCATTGGTGGCCAATCACAGTTTTCAAATGCGCAAATGATTTTGGTCCACGTACATTTACCAACAGCAGTCGCAAATAAAAACATTCATCATTTCTAGGATGAACAGTATACATGCGACCTAGTGCATCAGTGGAAAACACCTGTGGCCAATCTGGAACTGGGGTTCCTTGTTTGCGACGTTGGAATTTCTTTATTGATTGATTCCAAGTGTAATACTTGGGCATTTCAACATACATCAGCGTCGCTGCGAAGGGATCTGCTTCACACATTGCAAAGAAGCTAGTCAATGTTGTCGATGGTGGTCTCTCAGCTCGTTGTGCCGCATTAGCCTCAGTGAAGTAAACTCTTTGGCCATTTTCCAAATGCACTGCTAAATGTACAACTGTGGGATATCTTTCATGAATTTGAAATGACAATAATCGCCACAGTGCTTCATTAGTACAGACGTATCTGCCCATTTGGAAGTTGCTGATTTCGTCATTCGCATTTTCCGACGCAATACCAAACACAGCCATGTCGCTGCCTTTTGTGACGTACTTGCACAAATATTTGATTGATTTGGCCGAATGACAACTCTCAACGTTTGCATGTGTTTCGAAAATTCGTGATAGCAGCGGGCAATATGGTACAATGAATTCATTTCCGATCTCAATCTCTTGATTTTGAACTTTAACTTTGATAGTTCGACCATTATCTTCTTTTGAACGCCGACGATAAACTGGATATCCATCGTTCCCTGTGACTGTTTCAGCAACTAACGGTCGCGGATATCGTTTTGTGCACTTTCCATCAGCCATGCAAGGCGATAATGGATTTAATGCACCGCACGGTCCATGCACCATCTGTGTCGTCACAATGTCGTGTAGATGGGGATCAGTGACTGGATCAGGAATTTCAGCTGATATGATGTCATCCACTTCATTTGAATGTAATTTGTTCAACAACCAAATTAGGACATGAGCATGCGGTAGTCCACGCTTCTGCCATTCCACCGAGTACATGTACTAACATATGTACATTGTTATATGTATATAACAACGTGTGTCACCAAAAACTCGATACTTAGTAAGCACATCCATCATAACCTTGAGTTTTTGCTGAAATACTCTTGCGATTATGTCATGGCGATCTTGCGGTTTTTGGCCCGGTTCCAACTCACGTTCAATTTCCGTCCACTTCGGATTGCATGTGAACGTAATAAATAAATCCGGAGTTCCATAATTTCGCACGTACGTCATAGCGTCTTAAGCATATTCGTGCATGTGGCGTGGGCTTCCGATATAAGATGACGGGAGAATCGTCAGAAGTCCAATATTCTGAACATCACCATCTGATTGAATAGCATCACGCAAGTGTATATAGTCCTCAGATCGTAGCTTTGCCTGATTGAATCGGATGAACGCTAAACGTTCGGTCTCGACTTTGACATACACACATCAAACACCGTCTAGGGATATTTTGTATAAAGTTCTTAAACTCAAAAAATACTGGCCACTTTTAAATTCTTTTGAAGAAAGTTTATTTTGTAAGCCTTTTTGAACGATTCTAAATTTGAATTTGAAAAAATACATTAAAAACAAAAGATTTACGCGGCATAATGGTAGCGAAGTCCGAAGGTTTCATTTACCTACAGTAGTTTGTGGCTATTTTTTTGTGTCCAATTTAAGTTTTATAACAAGTTATCGGTTAATTCCGAATTAATGTTATTGTGTGCATCATGCAGCGGCGCCATTTAACTAGAGAAGAAATGTTAAGGGCAGTAGGCATGTTCCAAGCTGGGTCTACTCAACGGAGTATTGCTGAGGAGTTTGGAACAAGACAAAACGTGATATCAAGGTTATGGTCACGTTATCGTGCTACTGGTGAAGTGGCTGAAAGACACCCAGGCGGGAAGCGCATAACCACTCAACGACAAGACCGATTTTTGCAAGTTGCCGCGAGAAGACAACCAAATGTTACGGCCATGCAGTTGGTTCAGAGGCTCCAGTCAGAGCACCAGTTGCTTGTGAGTGACCAAACTGTGAGGAGAAGGCTGCATGAAGCTAACCTTCATGCTCGCAGACCGCTTCGTACTCCAGCACTACGCCGAGGAAATCGTGGACGACGACTAGAGTGGGCTCGTGAACATTTGCTCTGGGAAGAAAACCAGTGGTCTGTAGTGCTGTTTACCAATGAGTTCCGGTTCGGTTTCCATCCCGATACACGTAGAGTGCGTGTTTGGCGAGTTCCTGGTCGTGAGAGCCGTCTGCAACATCCTCAGGAAGTCCATTCATACCACGGCGGGACAATTATGGTTTGGGCGGGAATTCGTGTTGGTGGAAGAACAGACCTCGTTTGGATCAGAAACATCATGACGGCTGAAAAATACCGTAACGAGGTGCTAGTACCAATAATCTACCCCCATCGACTACAAATGGGCCAAGAATTCACGCTCATGCACGATAACGCCCGTCCGCACACAGCGCGAGTGGTGACGAGCTGGTTGCAGGAGCACGACGTATCGGTCTTAGGCTGGCCCGCTCAATCGCCTGACCTAAACCCCATAGAACACGCGTGGAACATGCTCCAAAGAAGGGCTTTGAGGAATTTACCTGCAAACGTTGCGACGGAAGAGGAACTTTTTTGGCATCTTAGCCGGACCTGGGACAATATACCGCAGCAAGACTTGGATAACTTAATCCAAAGCATGAAAAACCGTTGCGGGAACGTTATTAACGTCATGGGTGGTTTTACTGACTACTGATTTTTCACAGAACTGTTAAAAACAAATAAGTTTTTCCTTATTTGTAAATTTTTCTTGAGAAACACATTCGTTGTTAGTTTTACCATTATTTCATGTTTTTTCTTTATTTGATTAAAAATTTGTTTACGCAAAAAAACATTGTTTTCTTTTGTTCTGGAGTGTAGTCTGATAAATGGGCTTTATAAAAATATATACATGTTGTATGCTATTTTTAATACATTTTGAGTAAATTGAGTCTTTGAATCTTCGCACATGTTCACCTGTTGGGGTACAATCCGCTCTTATGACAAATTTGTGCGTATCCGATGGCATTCGTTCCAATGCTGTTTTGAACATATTAACCACAGCATTATTAGCGTGAAAAAATGCTTGCAACTGTTCAATAATTCGTCTCTTTAACTGTTGTGTTCACTGTATATTGCACCGCACATTCAGCTGATCCACCATCGACGAAATGAAATATATTTGCAGAAATTGATGCGGTTCATCTGGTGTTGGCACCATTGAACCATGCAAATGATATATTTGTCCTTGTGTCTGTAATTGCAAACAATCATTTGTTAAAGAATACGGTGTAACTTCTGATTGTGTGATGGTGTAGTGTGTGGTGTATATGTAGTTGTTATGTGTTGCAATTCATTGTGTTGGTGTGATAGATTGGTTATGTGTGTTGTATCTTTTACCTTGCAAGTCGACATGTAGCCGCCTTCTCGAATGATATTAGCTCCAAAGGAAGTCATGCGAAAGTAGTTATTGTATTCAAGGATGTGTTGAAGAAAATGGCTGGAATCGGGATCACTTTCATCGAACAATGGTTTCAGTGGCTGTGGTGGTGTAAGTAATGGATCCAGTTTGACTTTTCCACTTGCGCAGCACATTCCAGCCGTTTCTCTTTTGAACTTAAACGCATTGCAATATCAGCATATAGTCGTCATTGATCCAATATCTAAATTTTCATAATCACTGTAGTTCGCAGTGGGATCATATTGGAATGCCAAGCGATTGTATCATGCCAATGATCTTCGTGTGCTCACGCGTTGTCTCAATCGGGCATTTTCTCTTATTATATTTTGTCTTTCTTCGCTTAAGTTCTGTGAATACACTTGTTGCTGTCTTGTGCGGCGGCCGATGTTCGCACGTCGTCCTCTAGGCATTTTAGACTATCGACAGAGTGGTGAATTTAACCTCAAATGCACGATCCACATAATTTACACAGTTCAACTTACCACCTTAAAGACAAATGCCTTTTCTTCTTTTTTTTTTGGGGGGTGGGAAATCATCAAATAACCCCTCCCGCTCTTGGGCAGAGCGAAAAGGAGTGTCAGACTTCTACTGACTAAAAAATGTTCCTTCTTTGCCCTTCATGTCGAGGCCTCGGTATCCCTTGCGGACAACCCGCAGCCTCGACAGTTGCCTGCTGTTGAAATTTAATAAAAATTTGCACAATACACGTGATTGGTTTGATGGTTTCCAATTGAAATGTTAGAAAACGAATAACTTATTTTTTTTACTTTTTTTTCACAATTTCACAGTGAACAATTTCACAGTGACAAAACCGGTTTGTCACATGAAATTAACTGAGCAGAGAACAATGAGTAGCTGTCAAACAATGTATCACGCACCGGCGCCATCTACTTAAAATATTGGTTTGTAGTACATGCTATGTATCAGAGATGGCGCTGTATGTTATAGTATTTATACTTACACTTTTACTAATCATCCTCATCTTTTATAAAATGTCCTTTTACGTGTCATGTCGCGCCTTGGCGACAACTATTTTTGTTGGCAGTCTTATAATCGATCTTATTCGATTTATTAACTTTGATTTTACTGTGTTAAAATATAAAATATAATAATTTTTCAATGTTTACTTTTCATCGGACATTACGTCAGTTGTCAAGATGTCATTTACTTTTTTTTTATTTTGTCTCATAGTTTTTCTTAGTGGTTAGAACTACGAAGGTTACATTTGATTTATATAATTTAATTCATTCTTACTAATATGTTAGCTCAAATAATGTAATTTATTGATAATTCACAGAATTCTTTGAGGAACTTTTTGACTGAATAATACAGGCCGTTTTAAATACAGGCAACTCACAATTTTTGATTTCAAGAACTTAAAATTTGGAAAGATTTAAAAGATGAAAGTGAAACAATTGGGTGGAAAAACCGCTGAGATTGTTTTATAAAAGGGATTTCTGAAGCATGCCCTTCAGTTGAGATCTGGGTTCTGAAGAAGTATCATCACGTCTACAAGAGTTGCTATCTGGGTTCTTAAGAAGAACCATCGCGTCTACCTCCTACGTATTCTCCGGGCCTCCCTAAAGGACTCGCCCGTGATCATCGCGACTTGAAGTCATCTGGTCTCTCTAAAAACTTTTTGGCAAAAAATAAAACCGACTTCAAAAACACCAAAAAGTGAAAAATAAACTTCTGAAGAAAAATCAGCTTCTGAAGTCGGTGACATTTGTTTGTTTGATTTCGTTTTTTGCCACCGACTTCAGAAGCTGATTTTTCTTCAGAAGTTTATTTTTCACTTTTTGGTGTTTTTTAGTTGTTCCCAAACAAATAATAGGTTTTATTTATCCCCAATAAATGGAACATTACATAATATCTTACTGTCCAAATCTGGGTGTACACATCTGCGTACCCCCTCAGATCATACAGGCGTGATGTTACGTCATGATGTTGTATAAACAATAAACATCCAAGCGATTGTAGCAATCACGACAGATTTGCCGTCTATTTTTGAAGAGTTCTATTGTATATCTCCGAAGATCAGGATCAGATCTACACCAAATTTAAATGGGACCACCTCAGGAGTATACTCTTTCAAATAAAAAAAGAATTTTGAGAATCGGTTCACAAATGGAGGAGAAATCAGGTAACATTAAAAAAAAAAAATACATACACACGAACATAGAACCTCCTCCTTTTTTGAAGTCGGTTAAAAAGAGCCAACGCCGTAACGAGCTCTACAAACACTGGAGCCACGTCTACCTCCTACGTATTCTCCGGGCCTCCCTAAAGGACTTGCCCGTAATCTGCTCGCCTGGCTTCAGGATTGGCCTGTCCTGGGAGCTGTTCTTCTTACCTTCTGTAGAGCGTGAGATAGGTAGGTCCGTGTTTTGTTTATTTCACTGTATTTTTTACTTACCCTTTTTTACTTATTAGGGGTAAGTAACACGACAATGTGAAAAAAGATTTTCCCGCTTTTCTGTTGAAATTTTTCATTTTTCCTGAATTTTCTTTGCTATAAACCTCACGGAGCCCGAGACCTTTCCAACGAATGCAAAACCGTGGAAATCGGTTCGTGCGTTCTGGAGTTATACCTTCAGGAAGGAAAACCCGACTTATTTTTATATAGTAGATGTACGTTCTAAATAATTAAGTAAGGCACTGGCCGGACAAATTGTTGCATTGCTTGTAAAAAATGGTAACATCAGACTTGGCTGTACACTGCCTGGCCTCGACGTTTTAATAAGATCTGGTATCTGGAAAATGTAAAATACTGGTACTCAGCTGCATCCGGTTAGACTGGAAGCCGACCCCAACATAGTTGGGAAAAGGCTAGGCAGATGATGATCTGGAAAATGTTTGGACTCTATGGGCAGTTACAATTGCTAAAAGGGTAATTAATTTTTTAGAAATATCTTCTAGAGATAGAAGGTTATTTTCGCCTCTCTGAGTTAAATAACTGAGAACAATTGATGGATCCCATGTAATATCATACTTGGGATGCGGTGGGCGAAGTCTAAATACTCCTTTCAAGAAACGGGAGATCCTATCGTCATTGCATATTTTTGAACCAATAATAAGGGATAAAGCTGATCTGCAACAGTTTATGCTGCTATAAACTGAACCATCGTCATATAATTTTGATAAAAATACCAGAATATGTGGCACTGATGTTTGTTGGTAATCTAAATTAAATTTAAGACAGTATTCATACCACTGCTTCAAGTAAGTACTGTACTGTTTGCAAGTATTTTCAGATAAGGAGGCCAGTATGACAGTCATTGGGCCCGCAGACACGCCGCGTCTTGCAAGCGCTTCCCTGACAAGCGCGCGGCAACTAGGATAAGGCGTTGACGAAATTGGAGATTGCTGGAATAGGATTTAAGCAAGTTATCACAGGGGCCAAAGCGTATAGGTTTAGAAACGGCAAGTCTGTGAAATACCGTGTACCAAGGCTGTGTTGGCCAGTCTGGTACTACTACTATACCCTCCGATATTTCAGAGATTACTTTTTTGCAGGACTTTTGTTATCAAGACAAAAGGCGGAAAAGCATAAAAGAAATATGGCTTCCATGATAAAGTAAAAGCATCAAATTTAAAAGTATCAGGATCATTTTTCCATGCCACATACAAATCACACTTGGCCTTAGCACGAGTAGCAAATAAATCTATTTCTGGGACACCATATGTTCCTAAAATACACTCGGTTCCAAAAATAACGTCAGTCACATAAACCCGAATATCTCCCGAACTACGTATGCCATCCTAATGAAACGAAGACTGTTCAATTGAGAATTTAATTATACAGATCATCATTCTCCTGCCCTTATCCCAATTTATTTGGGGTCGGCGCAACATGTCTCCTTCTTCCATACTTCTCTATTTCTCGTCATGTCAGCAGTCACCTCCTTTCTAGCCATATCATCCTTCACACAGTCCATCCATCGTTTCTTTGGTCTTCCTCTACTCTTATAGCTCTTAATTATACAGATAAAAAATAAAATAAAACTTAGTTGCACCCACAATATTAATCTCCAAATTAAAAAAAACTAAATTAGTCATATTTTTCTTAAGATTTCATTTTTTTTATGATTGTTTTTTTGCTGTTTTTCATCACTTTCTTCATTTAATAGTTTGTATTGCCTCCACGAGCCATAATTATTATTCTGTGAGGTGAAGCATGGCAGTCACGCTAGAGGAATGTACCAGAATCCTAACTTTAATGGAACTTGGGCGGAGCCAGCGTGAAACAGCCAGAAACATTGGTGTATCTTTGTCGACTGTTCAGCGAGTAGTCCAGCGGTACCAAGAGACCGGATCACACCTTAGAAGACCAGGAAATGGCAGACCAAGATGCACAACGGCCAGGGAAGACAGACAACTGGTGGCTACAATGCTCCGATGCTGCTTGGGCTCCGCCCAAGCGGGACACACCTCCACAGTGTGCTCCACCGTGTCCTCCAGCCTGATTCGGTGCAGGTACCTCCCGAAACAACCGTATCCTGTGAGTACCTGCGCCAGACGGAAGGTGAGGGCGCCGTGGCGCCTTTCCAGCCACTCCTCAAAGAGGGGACTTACCGCCACTATCGTGGCGTGCCCTTGTTGCCGGGCCCTTGAAGTTTAAATGCTTCTGTTGTTGTTGGTTTGTTGGCTTTTTGGGTTTATTCATACTGATTTCTAGAGCAGATTTTTTAATTGCCTTTGAAGCCTTAAGTTTTTCAGCAAAACCTCCAAAAAGCCAAGTATCTGTTTCTGTGTCCTTGATGGCCTCCCTAGTAGTTTGCTCCAACCCTTGCAGTATGAAATTCTTTCTTGTTGTGGTCTCCTGATGTCGGTGATCACACAACAGACGAGCAGCATCCACAAACAACTACATTGATTATAGGGGCATTTTCTTTGTTTTTGCATAGTTTTCCAAAAACTAGCAAGTGCAGTCAATGCACGACCAACTTGATCTTGTTTGGCTGCAATAGCTTTGTCTCTCTTTACTGCCACTTCTACTATGGCAGCTTGCGCCTCTAAGTTCAATTTGGGGGCCCCAAGGGTTTTAATATACAGTAACATCTTGTACTAATTACGAAGGCTGCGGCCGGGATACTTAAAAAAAACCAATTTAGATTTTAAAACTAGTTTAATTCAAGTAAAAGGAATTACAATAAAAAAAAACTATATCTAGCTAAATCTAAAGTTATGTCTTCCTTCAAAGCCGAAATAGAAGTGGTCGACCTCATGTTGCGCTGGCGCGATGGTGCCGCGGTATTTTGTTAGTTCAGCACCTTTGCCTCGTGTCGCTAATTGCGCATTTTACTTGTTTGTTATAATTGATTGAGGTCGTCCTTAGTCAGCGCTTTAGATATACTACGCCTGCGTAACACCTCCGCCTGTAGTTCAGCAACTATTTTAAAACGCTTAGTGAAAATGTTGCTGGTAGGTTTTCTCGTTGCGTATGCGTTTCAGATGTTACAGGAACTGCGTCTTCATGATTTCCTGGTCCTGTGGATACAGCATCGTTTTGGTTCCGTTTCCTGGAAAGGGTTCTTCCAGGGAAATATCTTCTGGTTATCATCGCAATTGTAAGTATGGCTGCGATACACAGTATAACATAAAACGGTATAGTGGTATGATATAGCGTTTCAGTTGTTTCAAACGATGAAATCGGCGACTGAAGAGTTATTCTGTCCTGAATAGTGTGTAGTCTATCCAAGTTAATAGATGTTAGATTTGCATGTAATGAGCTTATCTCCTGCATTTCAGTAGTGTAGGGGACGTTCAATACTTTTACAGGTTGGCCTTTTATCTCGTCCTTGGTGTTTAGTAAGGTAATTTCGTTTGTGTGTATCGAGCAGTGCAATGGAATGGTGGCAAGGTAGCTTCCCCGCAGTGTGTCGTAATCGTCGCTTCCACATTTCATCTGGACTCTAGTAGATTGAGGAAATGATATAACGTAGTGTCTACTGTCTAGTTCTTCTACAGCCGGTTTAAATAGATGTACAGTCGTTAGTTTACAGGATTTTAGTAATGTCTTGCTTGAAATGAAGGTTTGCACGCAGTCAGCTTGAGTCTGGATATAGTGATTTGTCTTTTGCTCGCAGAGATACCGATTATTATCTAACTTCGGGCATTCTGCCTCCATGTACATGAACGTTTTCCCATTTGTTGCTATGAAAGGATAAGGAGGTATGAGGACTTGGTTGTTCTTGTTCGGGACTATGGAGAGTTTGTAGAGTGTATAAGTATCTTCTGAGACTATGGGGAACCTAAATGCTATTACTATTCTCTTGTCGTCGTAATAATATCCGGCTTTAATGGTGTCATAGTACTGTCGTAGTTCTAACTCTATTACGTGGTTCTTACCATAAATCTCCTTAAGCCTATTTACTACGCTACCTAAAATGTCTATTCCTAACATGCTATGATGGGTAGTCATCACGCGGGTGAACGATAAAATATTCTCTATTCTATATAATTCCGATAACACGTCCTCTATGTTTTCGCTGACGATAGTCAACAGCTGATTGAACTTAGCGACCTGGATCATATTTATGCTACTTTCTGCTTGTTTTATTACTAGACTCAGTGTGGTGTTAATTTTGTTCTGGTTTTCAACAATTTTATTTATAATATTAGTATGAGATAGCATCCACTCTTTACTGATGCTGATATGCTCGTTAAATTCGTCTACAGTCTTTTTTTGATTATTTCTCAACGTCTCTATGGCGTTATTATATCGAACAGCATCCGAGTAATCGAGGTTACCTGTAACGCTTTTTATGACAGATCCTAGGCCGTCTATAAGACCTCTTTTCGACCGTCTAGGCTCCAGAGTACGTAGGTGGTCAGTGACTCTACTTAACTTATCCGAAAGGTAGTCTATTTGATACTCGTAGAGAGAATATGCATCCTTCATCATGTGTAATTTAATGTAATCGAATTGAGTTTGTAGGGTGGAAAGAGTGTTTTCAATGTCGTCCAGGTTGACATATTGAAGGAAGGTATGATAGTGGGTTATTAGTCTGAGTGGTCCAAGTTTAAAGGGTAGTAGTCCAACTCCAGAGTCTAGGTTTTCAAGTTTTATCTCCTGGCTCCGTATTGCATGTATTGTCAGTATCAGCGTCATCCTGCAACAATTTAGCAGTCTTAGGTACGCGTTTAAGTCGTGATTTTGCTACAGGGCCGCGTTTCTTTGACGTATAGATGTGGATAGGTAAATCTGCTAAGACTACATCCTGAGTATATCTAGGGGCTAACTTTTGTCGCGGGGCTGATGGGTTTTTTATGAAGATCTGTTGCTTGGGTTGATACTCCTCCTCCTGCTCGCGGGTTTTATTTCTATTTTCGATTAAAGAGGTGCGATTAGTAAGAGAGGTTTCGTTTATGATTTGGTATACTTTTTTCATTTGATCTCTATGGTTTAATACGTACTGTTGCAATAGGTGGCTACTAAGATCGATGTCCCACGGGTCTCGGCTATCAAAATGCCCAGTTATTACATCGAATGGTCTGCACTTAGTAAAACTATGGATTGAGCTATTATATCCGAGTAAGGCGTATGGTATTAGGTTATTGGCGGGTTCTTTTTTATGTTGAATACGTAGGATTCTTATATGTTCGAGTAACGTGGAGTGGAACCTTTCTATGTTGCCGTTATCATTGGGACTGTGAGCTAGCGTTTTATGGTGATTAATTTTGTGGAGTCTAGTGAATTCAGCGAACAGCTGATTAGCATACTCGGTACCGTTGTCCGTTATTATAATTACGGGGAATCCGTGGTGAGTGCAGAACTGCAATAGGCCCTGTAAGATACTAATTGCGGTGCCGTCTTTCATAAGATATGCTTGCCCGTATTTAGAGAATACATCGATGAATGTTAGGTATTTTTCATTTTCGACCGTGAAAAGGTCCATATGAATTATCTCGAACGGTTTAGTGGCCGGTGGCACTATGTTAAACTTTTGTTTGATGGGACTTCGATCGTATTTTGCCTGACCACAAATAGTGCATTCGTTAACATATTTTGTGATCTGGTCTCTCATCTTAGGCCAGTAATATTTATGCGAGAGGGCTAGGTGACATTCGTTTATGCCACGATGATTCGTTTTTCCGTCATGATAGTGCCTAATTATTTCCTGCTGCCTAAGGTACTGTTTTACATTTTCGAGTTCGGATTTACATAGCACGAGGTTCATTGCAGAGCTTTTAAAGTTGTCTTGTATTATGGGAATGATGTCATACATACTCAAAGGGGGGTTAATAAGAATACCGGTTTTTACTTTCGGGTTTACGTACTCTTTTATGGCGGCTACAACGTCATCTATTAGGTTAGATTGTGAAACTTGTATGGAGGTGCGAGTATGGGTGTCGAAAGGTTTGGTCGCGGTCGGTCTTTTTTTAATGTCTCCTACTACTGTCATGATTATTTGTCGGTGGAATTTATTTATAGGTTCGTCGGTGATTGGTACCTCGAGTATAGGGTTTTCGTTACTGGTATGGGCTGTTTCAGTACTAGAGTCTGCTATCGACGGGGGTTTCTCGGAAGGGTTCGCTATTATCGAGCTTATCTCGTCATTGTGTATTTCTACTCGCGAGAGGGCATCAGCATTGGTGTTGTTTTTGCCCTTTTTGTACACTACAGTAAAGTCATACTCACTGAGTTTCAATCTCCATCTAGTTAGACGCGAGTTAGGTTCTTTCAAGCTCATGATCCATTGCAATGGCTTATGATCCGTAACTATCCTAAACTTGCGTCCAAAGAGGTAGGGTCGAAAGTACTTAGTGGCCCACACGATAGCGAGAAGCTCTTTTTCAATGGTGCTGTAGTTTGTCTCGCTTTCGTTCAATGTTCGGGATGCGTATGAAATCGGTCTGTCTGACCCTATATGCCCTTGTGATAGTATGGCTCCTATTGCAAAGTTGGAGGCGTCTGTAGTCAGTATAAATTCCTTGTTAAAATCAGGGTACTGTAGGATTGGGTCGTTTGTTAAGAGGTTTTTACATCGTTCGTAGCAGTCAACGTAGTCTTTAGTAAGTGTAACGGTCCTACCCTTCTTTAAGCACTGAGTAAAGGGTTTCGTAATTTTAGCGAAATCGGGTATGAATTTTCTGTAGTATCCTATAAGTCCGAGGAACTGTTTTATCTGTTTTGCGGTTTTGGGTATGGGGTATTTCTGTATAGCTGCAATTTTGTCTGGGTTCGGTTTAATTCCCTCATTGCTTATTATATGACCTAGGAAAGCGGTTTCTAGCTTCAAGAATTCGGACTTATCCATCTGAATCTTAAAGTTAGACTCCCGGAGTCGTTGGAATACTTTTTCTAGGTTATTTAGGTGCTCCTGGAGCGAGGTACTGTACACTATGATGTCATCCATGTAGACCAGGCAGATCACGTTTTGTAGGCCTCTCAGAACATTGTCCATTACCCGTTGGAATGTTGACGGGGAGTTCTTTAAACCCATGGGCATTCTTAAGAACTCAAAATGCCCATGTTCTACGTTGAATGCCGTCTTATGAATATCGTCAGGGTCTGTCTCCACTTGATAAAAGCCGCTGGCAAGGTCAAGGGTACTAAAATACTGACACTTCCCTAATTTGTCCAGGACGTCTGTTATGTTCGGTATGGGGTATTTATCGTCTATGGTTTTTTCGTTTAATTTTCGGAAGTCTACTACGAGTCTCCATTTTTGTTTCCCAGAAGCGTCTGCTTTCTTAGGGACAACCCAAATAGGAGAGCTCCAGGCTGAGTCAGAGGGTCTGATTATATTTTGCTCCAGCATTTTTGAAATTTGCTCCCTAACCTCTTGGCGATGAACGAAAGGATATCTGTAAGTCTTGGTATAAATAGGTGTGTCATCTACAGTCCGTATACGGTGTTTTACTTTATTGGTGAAAGATAAGGGTTCGCCTTCTATGTAGAATACATCTGCATACTTCGAACAAATATTTACTAAGTTAATTTTCTCCTCCTCATTAAGATGATCTGTCCGCAATTTTGATATTACTTTATTAATGCGAGATGTGTCGGGTATTTGTTCTAGGTTCATGCATTCGATATTATTTAAGGTTACAGCCTCTACCGGGTGGTCTAGGGATAGAATAGTATCGTTGTTTGATGGGTTTAGAATTTCTACAATGCCGCGGTTATTACAAACGGCTGTAATGCATTCGCTTACAATACAATTGCATAGGTATTGTTGTGAGATATGTACGTCACCGTCTTTAGCGTTTATGGGTAGTCTGATAAGCTTAGTAGTGTTGGCTGGTATAACAGCCTCGTAAAGGTTTACATTCCGCGAATTAAACATTAAGATAGGGTTCTTTGCGGTAGCCGTAATCAGTAGGTTGTCCTTTAGGTCAATCTTCGTATTCCATTTGGTCAGTAAATCTAGTCCGATAAGTCCATCGAAGAATTTTTGAAAGTCATATATGAATAATTTAATTTCGCTAGGGTCATTGAGTTCGCGGAAAGATGGTATAGTTATAGAATAGTCGTTTCTAGTTGTGGCATGGACGTTAGTCACCTCGAAGGGGTCATAGTTAAGAGGGTATTCCGAGTAGTACCGTTGTACAGCTGTAGGACTAATAAACTACTGGTTTGCTCCGGTATCAATGAGTAAGTTTAGTGGGGGGTCGGAAATTTTTATGTAGGGCAACTGTCGTTGCGTTTGCAAGTTGACTTCTATTTTGAGGGTTTTAATGGGGGTTTCATCTGAAAATCCTGGTTTGCGTTACTAGTCGAGGGTTGGGGTTCCTCGCATTTAGTAGAGGGTTGAATTGGTTTTTGCTCAGGCGGTACGGCCGGTCCGAGATCCTGTACGTAATAGTAGTTGCCGTCGTCATAATAGACGTTATTATAGTCAGCGTGGTCGTAATCATAAGAGTAGGGTTCCTCCACGACGTAATAATCGTAGTTATATTCGTTACAATCGTTGAAGTTCATCTCACGGGTCTTAAAATAATTTGTTGGGGGCGGGTTGCCAAACTTGCCCCAGTCGTGAGGTCTACTTGGCATGGGTTTAGCAATAAAATGGCTGACCCCGCTCATTGGCTGAGGTCCCGGGGCTAGGGCACGTGGCTGAGTTCTGAATACGTTACTTTGCGCGTTATAGTTAGGCGGCGGCGCGCGGAACATTTGCTGCGTACGCGTTTGGTTATTAACCCTTAATTTGGCAACGAAAAAAAAGTAAGAAATACATAAATTTAATTATTGGAGGCCTTTGGAGGTGTGCTAAAGAGCCCCGAAAAAATGTTGAAATAAATCCTGAGTTGCCCACTGTTGGGAAAAGTCATGTCCGTCACAGCGGACATTACCAATAACTTAACGATGAACGCGTAGATTTGCATGTCCGCTGTGATGGACAGTGCCAAATTATGGAAAAATAAAAAAACGTTAATATTATTATGTTTATTTTATTAAAATAAGAAAATTCAAAACAAAAAACGCAGAAATTGACCTGAAAATGTTATTTATTTGGTATGGAAATTTAGAAAACAATTTCTCGGGGTTTTGCCTGTTACAAAGCATAATCTAGTATTGCATTTTATGCAATATACGACGGTCTTCTTTTGGCAGTAACTGTATCTGCAACGACCTTCTTCCATCGTTGAGGGGAAATGGCCTATGTTGTCATATTTGACTGGACTCGATAGGCGGGCGACGTGTGGTTTGCTTACTTTTGCTGTCTCAGTTTTACTTCTTTTGGCACATCTGTTTGCCTTTAACAATATTTCATAAATATCGTATCTGAATGCTTTTAGAGGTATTGTACCTTTCGCGTTACTTGTATGCTTACGGCGGTAGAGTAACCAAGCGTTATTCACACACATATCCAACATTTGAGAGAATATAGCTAAATACCATCTCCTACTTTTAAATGGTGTTTTATATAGTGAGATGAGCATGTCAGCAAGATCAACACCTCCCATATGTTTATTATATTGGCGTACAATCTGTGGACATTGGACGTCGATCTTGCATTTTGCATCCTTGCAATATCTGCGGATTTTTTCTACAGGCTCACTTGCCACAAAAGAACTAATTAATGTGACAGCCTTATTGTCATTCCAACGAACTATTGCTAAGCGATTTTGGTTACAAACGGCTTGTACAAAATGTCCTCTAGGCTTCTTTTTCATAGCCTTATCAGTAAGCAGAACAGTTTCTGCTCCTCTAAGGCGATTGCCTCGGATAGTACCTAAAGCAAAGATGCCATAATGTTCCCGAAGAATGAAAAATAACTCCGGTGATGAAAAAAAGTTATCACAAAACACGAATGCCGGCTTATGGTCAATGCTTTGGCATAAAGCTATGACCACCTGAGCGCCAAAACCAAGAGACAATTCCTCTTCAGTAAACGTATGGTAACGGAACGTATCGTCACCTCCATAAAGCACAAAATCATAAATTATCCCTGAAATGCCAGCCCGTACATAATTTTTAAACCCCCATTTATTTGGCTTATCCTTCATATATTGTTTTCTTTTGCCTGCCTTAGATCCTTTGTATGCTATCATCATTTCATCTATGCTAAATTTTGTCTCCTTTTTTTTGTTGTTTTAAACAATTTTGTCTTATTTGCTCTACAACTGGACGTACTTTATAGTATTTGTCTCCATCATCCATGTTATTGTCGACAAAATGCAAATATCGTCGCACTTGTTGGTACCTTTTCAAGGACATTATATCACCAACTTTAGCATACCTAAATTTATCCGACCAATAATCGAGGTATGAAGGCATTACAACAATACCCATGATAATGTGAATAGCCAAAAAGTCTTTAAATTCTTCTTCTGACAGCTGAATTGACTTGCCAGTTTGTTGAACAGAGTATAAATTTGTCTGTTCAACAATATTACTAATGACATTTTGAGAAAAAAAAAGATTAAAGTAACTCAAAGGTGAGTCAACATCTTCTGGCAAATCAATATAATCTCCATTTTCACCCTCTTCTACTGTCGCTCTGTGGCGGAATTGTGCTACTTTCCATTTATAAGACAGCTGAAATTTTTTACCCTTCTTCGCTTTCTTTGCTGGTACTGTAGATGGCTGTTTCCTGGACCTTGTGTTTCGTGATGCAAGTGGAGAAGAAAAAGCTATAGGTGCCATAGGCGTTGATGGCAGTGAGGGAATAGCAGATAGGGATGGAACATTCTCATAATTAGACTCTCCAATTTCGCGCACGATAGAATCTGATATAACATCATTATTATCAATGTTCGGTTCTTCGTCTTCAGATGTACTGATTGTTAGATTTGCAAGGGAAGATGTAATTGATGGTGCAGAAGAAGAAAGTGGGGAAGAAGCATAAGCACGCGGGTCATCATGCATTTCTGTTTCAGATTCAGAATTCTCACTAGCATCGGAAGGTGCATGCTCATTTGGAACTAAAGCGATAATTTTACTAGCACGGTTAGGCTGTTGACAAAGAAAAATAAAACAAAACTGAGAACCATACCAAAAAAAAAAATATTAACCTTTTTGGCGTTGTCCGCCACAGCGGACATAGTAATAAAGTACTACATCTCTATGCAATTAGCAATGTTCGCTGTGACGGACAAAGCACTTTAGCAACAAAAAAACAGCATGAAAATGTAAAAGAACGTATTGATTTGTAGGTTATAATTATTTATAGAATGTTTTTCTAATAATTGAGTCGAGATTTCAAGACATTCATAGGCAAAAAGGAGGAAAAAAGAATATAAATACCTTGAGCAAAACAGGTGGTCGTCTTTGCGCTGACATTTTGTGTCACGAATGACATAATTCAGTGTTGCCACACTCAAAATACATTTTCTACTATTAGTTTATGAATTTAAGAAATATTTAGTCGATTTGTAATCGATGAGAATCGGATAAAAAACTAGTAGGATTTAATTTTTGTTGACGTCCGTCACACCGGACTTTATCAAATTAAGGGTTAAGTGCGATGGGCGCACGTGGCGCGCCATGTGGTTGGAACATAGGTGGTCTCCAACTGCTCTGCGGAACCGGTGGCCGTTGCCAGTTTGAAAAGGGTTTCGGCATCGGCATGGGTAGAAAACCTGTGGGCTGTGTTAGTAATTTGGGCATAGTAGCGGTTGGAAGTGGCCTTTTTACACTCGCGCTATCATTACGGTCTTGCAGGACTTGCAGACATCACATTTAGTTCCTCTTGAACAAACTCCAGCGCCCTTTCGATGCTTTCAGGACGCATGCAACGTATGCGGGAACCCAGAGGTTCTTTTAGGCCACGTACAAACGCTTGCATTGTTAGTTTTTTGTATAGTGTACGTTTCGCTTCTATGGTGGTATTCACTGTTTCATGCAACGATATATAAGTCATGATGGTGCTGAATAACGATTGACACTGGTCGTAGTACTCTTGTGGAGTGCTGTTACCTTGAGCTGATACTAGGAGGTCATTATAGAGGGCCGTTTCGTCCCTCTGGTCGGCAAAGCTATTAATTAGAGTATTCCGTATTCCTGCCCAACTATCTGGGATGCCATTCGAATTAATTCTAGTTGCCGCGGTGCCTGTTATTTTATTTAATATGCCGTTCAAAAGGCATAGATTACCTAACTCACTGCCTTGTGCATTACTTAAATAAGTATTAACTATCTGGTCACATAGTTTAATAAATCGCGTGAGTACGTTGGGGTTCCCATCGAACTCGGGGACTGGGCGTAGAGCCTTATAAATCGTGTCCGGATCGCACGACATTTTGCAGTCTTCGTATAAACTATTTAAACCTAAATCTATATCCCTATTCGAATCTAATACTAATTGCCTACTATTGGGTCTACCTGATGTAGACTCGCGAGGTCCTAAATTACGTGGGTGGAAAATTTTGAAGGATTAAGAGACTTGGGTACACAGGAAGCAACACAGGGAATAATTCAAGCGTACTCACATAACCTTCATATCGGTCTCTGGGGTCGATGTCTGGATCCCGTTCTCTCCCGGCAGCAATCCTTGAGTTCGGATACTCGATGAAGCTTGACAGCAGGTTAGCCGCGATCGCTCACGCGCGGTAGCGATAATATCGATATAAGATGACGATGTAAACATTATGGTGCAGTAAATATTTTGAATTTGAATTTCTCCGGAGCCCCCAGAGGCCAAAATCCCCACGTACCTACCGCACCGGACCGAGTGACTGACACGCGCTTAATTCATTTTGTCGCCCGTATATTTTTACATTGCGATATCTTCTAAGATATTTGTTTTAAACTCTATAGAGTAAAAGGCACAAATATTCTATATTAAATTTCTGTGCTAACAAACACATTTATTTAGATATAGATTAATACCATATGGGTTAAATAAGCTTCGCAAAATATCATTATTTTTAACCTAACATTGTAATTTTTTTAAATGGTTACAGTGAGTCAATCTTAAAAGATAAACGTATGCTGTCGCGGACTTTTTTTTTGAACTTGTAAAGAGGAACAATTCCTTCATACATGATATTTACGTAACTTAAACCGTTTTCGCAGCGCACGCAACGGAAGCTCTCAAAACGGAATATCTTTTCCCGTTTTTGCAACATTTTTCATTTATGCTCCGCTTCTTTTGATCGTAGCGTGATGTTAGCCTAAAGCCTTCCTCGATAAATGGACTATCCAACACTAGAAGAATTTTTCAATTTCAACTAGTAGTCCCTGAGTTTACCGCGTTCAAACAAACCAACAAACAAACTCTTCAGCTTTATAATATTAGTATAGATAAGTCGCTGTATTTCTTTAGTTTTCTTTCAATTTTTTCTTCACTGCACTCACGTTTACGTTTAGGCATTGTTTTTAAGATAATAACTCTGATACAGTCTGATAAATACAATATTTTTTTGTGATGTGACGCAGGCTGCACGAAAAACGATAATGACAGATATAGTGTTTTGCCCATAAAAGTTTGTTTTTAGAGATAGGGTATGGAGTTATTGAGCTCTAAAAAATCGTGACATAAGGCTAGCGGATGCGACTACTACATGTCTTCTTTATCATGAAGAGACTATGCAGTGAAGTACAATAGTCGTGTAGAGTCGTATAACCACACTCAGGTACCTAGTGAATTTGAGTCAGTACCTCCTGGGGAACCAAGTAAACAGTGTGTCGTAAATGACTTAACTCCACATAATTATTCTTTTTCGTTATGTTGTAAAATAGATCGTAATCATTATGATAACGATATGTATGGTGCTGCGAGTCAGTGTCCGTCAGGAAGTAAGGTGACCATGAATTTTCCGGGACAAAGACCGGGAATACAGGGTAGTGAGTTTAATAAATCAGAATTTAAAAAGTTTGCTTGTTCTTCAATAGGTCATGAGCACAGTGGTGTGCCTCGGCGTCCTATTTTGGGAATCGAAGTTCTAGGAATCAGAGGAAGGGGTTTGATCGACACGGCGGCCAAAGGTACTATCGCCGGCTCCTCGCTTTATGCATTGCTGCGAGAGCGTAATCAAGACTTCAAGTCCAGTTCAATGCGTGTGTCAAGCTTGCTGACGGATCAGCACCAACACGCCAGATGCTGTCAACGACTTTGGAAGTTAAGATACAAGGTAAGTGTATCAATGTAGGGTTTTTTGTGTTTCCGGAAGCTACTGAGTGTGATACATTGTTAGGTATACATTTTTTAACAGCAGCTGGGTTGGAAATAAATTTTGCTACTTCTACATGGCACTTCCACGGTTCAGTGTACCCATTGGGGTATGAGTACCCCAGTAACCTCGCGTCATGTTCTGCTGCTGATTTGCTGAGAGAGGACGAGGGGACGATGCTAACCCCTCCCGAGCGTAAAGCTCTAGCCGGGAGGCTAGAGCTTTCGAAGGTCCGAAGACATCCTCGTTGCGCTGTAGGAGGGATCCTACAGCGCAGCGAGGATGTGTTCGGACCAGGGGGAGAACCAACACCGTATGCTGAACACCACATAGACACTGGAGATCATGCGCCAATTTCAGTCCCACCGTATCGCCTCACGCCTGCGAAGAAGCAGTTAATGAAAACCGAGCTGGATAATATGCTTAGGGATGGTATCATTGAAGAGTGCGAGTCCGCCTGGACTTCTCCAGCTGTTCTGGTCCCTAAGAAGGACAATAGCATCCGTTTTTGCGTAGATTACCGCAAATTGAACGCGATAACGAAAATGGATAGTTACCCTCTTCCGCTCATTGATGAGCTCCTCCAATTGACAAAACGTCATTGTTTTATGTCCTGAATTGATTTGAAAGCTGGTTACTGGCAGGTACAGGTACGTCCAGCTGATCGTGATAAAACTGCTTTCGTTACGCCATTTGGAACATATCGCTTCACGCGCATGCCGTTCGGTTTAAGAACGCGCCATCTACATTACAACGGCTGATTGATCGTTTTCGTTCAGGAGCGAGTTTACAAGAAGTCGTTCTAATAGCATATTTAGATGATTTACTTGTCATTTCAGAGGATGATCACAGCCATCTAGAAGATCTTCAAAAGGTATTCGACATGCTGCGTCTATTTAGTTTGCGAGCCAATAGGGTTAAATGTTTTTTCGCTCGCCCTGAGATCAATTATCTTGGACATATAATCACTCCGGAGGGGATCAAGCCAGAGTCCTCGAAGATAGATGCAGTTCTGCAGATGGCCAGTCCTAAGGATCTAAAACATTTGAAATCTTTCTTACAGACTTATTACTGGTTCAGGAAGTTTGTTCCTAATTTTTCCCAGATAGCTCAACCCTTAACGATTCTGACTCGTAAGAATGAGCCGTGGAGATGGGATAGTCAACAACAGGAAGCCTTCCAGTGCCTGAAGAATAAGCTTACTTCAGCACCTATTTTAGTTCAAGCTGACTACAGTAAAGCATTCGTGTTGCGTACTGACGCTAGCAATATTGCCTTAGGAGCTGTTTTATTACAGGGAGAAGGTCACGAAGAGACCTCGTAAAACTCGTAAATAGATGGTTAGCTTTTATTTTAAATAGTTTACAGAGTGACATACACGTTTTATCAACAAAGTTACCTAGCAACCACAGTTACAATAGACTAGAATGTATTCAGCATACAACTTCTTTAACAAAACCTATCGAATATGCCAGTTGTTGCAAATCGAAAGTGTAATTTACTTTAATTTTAGGATGTAGACTTACCTTTATAGATTCTAATTTTGTCTATGAACCATGCTCCAACATCATTGTAAAAATTAAAAAAAATAAACGCTCTCTCTATGATTTTTGGTAAAACTGAAAACCGGCATTTTATTTCCTCTCGTTTAAAATATGTAAAATTAAAAGAACCTGCATTACAAATACGACCGGCAACACAAACCCGGTCATCTGGCGACCGTGGCAGTATAAATCGAGAGGGCGGAAGGTTTTTTTGGCTATATTCCAGAAATGGATTTGTCAAAGAAGAGCCGGCGAGCAACGAGGGCGCATTTCACCAGAATCGCCAATTTGCTGGAGGCAAGCGACGCGTTCACCCCCGAAGGTGAGGCACAATATATTCTCCTGGAAGAACTCGCTACAAAGTTGGCTGTATTAGACAGCGAAATAGAAAAATTCCTTCTCGACAAAGATGGCGACGATGCCGAATTGGAAAAAGAGTTGGATGATGTAGCTACATATAAATTACGGTGGCTTACAATACAGAACGCTAGGAAAAAGCCACAGGTGGGAGTTTATAAACAAGAGGAAAGAAATTATAAGTTGCCAAGGTTGAAACAAATAAAGTTCGATGGTAATTTGAAAAGCTGGCTGCCATTTTGGGCTCAATTTTAGAAAATTCACTTGGATCATATGATGAACGAAAATGACAAGTTGCAGTATTTAAGACAGTCCATGACACCTGGCACAGAAGTTAGTAGATTCATCGACAGCTACCCAGCCACCAGCAAAAGCTACCACCAGCAGGCAATAGCAGATCTCAAAGAAAGATATGCACGCAATGATCTTCTCACACAAGTTTATGTTCGAGAGCTACTCACCTTGATATTGCACAAAGACACCAACAGCAACAGTTTGACTTGCCTGTATGACCAAATCAGTACCCAGCTCAGAGCATTGGAAATACTCGGTGTAACGCAAGAGGGATACTCATCATTTATTTTGCCGATGGTTGAATCCGCTATTCCCTTAGAAACACTGAAGGCTTGGGAAGGAGCGAGACCAGCTGCAATGAAGATTGAACTCCAGTCATTGCTTGAGTTTCTGAAGAAGGAAGTTGAAAGCGAGCAGAGAATTCAATTAGCTACAACAGCATTCTCACAGGAACAAAAAGAAACACCAGTGAAGGAGTCCACAGCAGCAGCATTGGTAGCCGCTACAACAGCAACAGCAGGCGCAAGCGAGATTAAGAAACAAGTGACATGTCTTTGGTGTGATGAGAATCATTCGAGTATTGAGTGCTATAAACTAGCAAAAATGAGTCTAGAACAGCGGAGAGATCATATAAAGAAAAAGAAGGCTTGCTTAAATTGTTTAAAAATTGGGCACAATGCAAAAGTGTGCAAGAGTTTTGTACAATGTTTTATTTGCAGCAACTTCACCGCTCAGAAAAGTACAGTGACACTGCTGCAGACCACCATGGTGAGGATAGTAAACGGAGACAAGCAGATGATGGTGCGTACCCTGGTGGACAATAGGTCACAGAGGTCCTATTTAAGGAAGGATGTTGCACAGAAACTAGGTCTCAAGGAGGCAGGTAGAGAAACTCTCACTCACTGCCTCTTCAGTGGAGTTCAAGTAAGGTCAAAGGTCCACAATATTTATAAAAAATCTGTTCAGAGTTCTGATAAATCATTTAGCATTGAGTTAGCTGCCTTAGATCAACCAGTAAGGACCATGGGGGATTTTGTATGAACCGCGTCCCCACCCTCAACAGGTTTAAAACCAGTGCCATTCGATGCGCCTGGTAAGTAAGTAATTTTTTTATTATGACGAGTTTTTTCAGAAACGTGGGGTTTACCTGGAATACTTAAATATATCCACCAAACCTAACTTTTCCAATGGCAACATTTTTTCAAATCTGGGAGGTCCAACAGATTTGGGACTAGTGTCATTCGAAGCGCCTATATAATAAGATTTTTTTTACTAAGGCGACATTCTTGAATTCTGTGGGGCTTACCTGGCATACATCAAAACATCAACCAAACCTAACCTAACCATTGAAGACGCTTTTTTCAAATCTGGGAGGTCCAACAGATTTATGACTAGTGTCGTTCGCAGCGCCTATATAATCAGGTTTTTTTTACTAAGGCGACATTCTTGAATTATGTGGGGTTTACCTGGGATACAACAAAACATCAACCAAACCTAACGTAACCATTGAAGACGCTTTTTTTCAAATCTGGGAGGTCCAACAGATTTGGGACCAGTGTCGTTCGCAGCGCCTATATAATAAGATTTTTTTTACTAAGGCGACATTCTTTAAATATGTGGGGTTTCTAAAGCATAAAAAAATAAACACGCATGACTAAGCATGCTTCAAATAAACCCCCCTGACTTCCCCACAGTGACAGAATCCTCAAATTCGTGGAAGTGAATTCTGAACCCAACCCCGTTCTCGTAGCAACCTAATCTGCCTCTGTTTTTTTTTTGCTGTGAAAAATGCCCAACGCATAACGCACCGTCCGGGGAGACTGTGCGGTTATGTGGGGCTTGCTCCCACTAAAAAACACAGCCGTGAACCTACTGTCCCTTGTTAGATGGGCCACGAGAACTGCTACGCATGACGTTCGCGACCCATCTAGCGCAGCAAGCCTCCGGGCTCCAAGTTCCTTTGGCGATGTCCGGGCTCACCTAAGACATCGCCACCACTGATGAGAGCCGTGCTATGCGACGACGATGGACTCTCCGATCTATCGCCCGCTGGCACCTCCTAGGGCGGCATCGGGTCGCCATGGTGCCTCCTCCGCCGCCCAGTCCTGCGACGTTTAGTGTCAGCGAGGGAGTCTTCCTCCCTGACATTTTCCGCCGAACCTAACCTGCCTATACGAACCTAACCTAACTATAGATATTATGTGCTATAAAAAAAATCCCATTGATTTTGCAATTGAGAAAGATAATAACTCTTTCCCTGGGTTTTTAGGTTAGGTTGATATTTTGTTGTATCCCACATAAACCCCACATAATTCAAGAATGTCGCCTTAGTAAAAAAACCTTATTGTATAGGCGCTTCGAATGTGACACTAGTCCTAAATCTGTTGGACCTCCCAGATTTGAAAAAAGCGTCTTCAATGGTTAGGTTAGGTTTGGTTGATGTTTTGATGTATCCCAGGTAAACCCCACCTAATTCAAGAATGTCGCCTTAGTAAAAGAAACCTTATTATATAGGCGCTTCGAATGACACTAGTCTTAAATCTGTTGGACCTCCAAGATTTGAAAAAAGGTCTTCAATGGTTCAAAAAGCAAACCTAACCTAACTTAGGTTAGGTTTGCTTAATGTTTGGAGGTATCCCAGGTAAACCCCACATAATTCAAGAATGTCGCCTTAGTAAAAAAAACCTTATTATATAGGCGCTTCGAATGACACTAGTCCCAAATCTGTTGGACCTCCCAGATTTGAAAAAATGTTGCCATTGGAAAAGTTAGGTTTGGTGGATATATTCAAGTATTCCAGGTAAACCCCACGTTTCTCAAAAACTCGTCATAATAAAAAAATAAGTTACTTACCAGGCGCATCGAATGGCACTGGTTTCAGACCTGTAGGTGGGTGGGGACACTTTTGCTCATGGTCCTTTGTAATAATTTACCTAAGTATAATAATAGTGATACAAAGGGGTTTGAGTAAAGTTGGCGTCGTTTTGAAGTTGCACGGCCAGTAATGAAACATAGATATTTTAAAAAATCTAAATAAAGCGGTCAAAAGTTATTATGGAAACATTTCTCTAAATCTAATCGGAACGGAGATTTGGTTTTGTATTGCTCATTAAAATCGAAGAAGTTACGTACTCCATAGCACTTTTTTAGGTTTGTGCCGTATTTTTTTGAGAATTCTAAATAAAATAAATTAAATACGTAGATTGCACGGCCTGATGTCTGTTTTATCTAAGGTCCAATGCATTATAACGACTTATCATTTCCTTGGACATTGTGATCATTTGTGTATTGTGACTGACCCAGCATAGCTGTGGTGGTATCTACGAGTATGTATAGCGCGCGGCGCACGGCTCGGTGCGCGCGCCGCTCGTCAGTAATAAACCAGCTTGTACACAACCTAATCGTTTGATTGCTTCCCAAACTTATCATTTGGCGACGAGAATCGTTTACCCACGTGTGTGTCTAAACATAGAAGAAATGAGTTTTATTGGTTCATTAAACGTATTTCATCATCGGAATCACGAGTGGCAGATATTTCATGGCAAATTGAACCAATATATGAAGCTAAATAAAATAACAGGGGGTGACAAGGCGTACCTTTTACTCACACATTTGTCAGACGAAACAATTATCGTCTGGCAAGGAATCTGGTACATCCAAAGGAGCTGGACACAGTATCCTTCGAAGAAATAGTGCTGAAGCTCAACGGTCATTTCAAACCCAAAAGGTCGACTTTCGTAGACAGAGCCAAGTTTCATGACGCGGTAATATCCGAAGGCGAAAGTATTATAGACTGGGCGGCGCGTTTGAGAGGACTCGCTGTATATTGCGAATTCGGCGAGGAGTTATTAGACACTTTGCTACGAGATAAGTTTATTTTAGGCCTAAGAGAAGGGCGTGAACGGGACCGTCTATTTGAGAAGGATTCAGCAACCTTATCCTTTGAAAAAGCGGTAGAAGTGGCTCAGCAGGCGGCATGCGCACGTGGAGCTCGCACCCACGTGATGGTGGATGGCGGGCCAGGAACGGTGCCTGTGAGGGAAGAACCTGTCTACAGGATTGGGCAGACTCGCGAACGGCGAGATTCATCAGCGGCTACTACTTCCGAGTGCACGTGGCTCCGCTAACAGTGTGCGTTGTTCAGTGTGTGGTTAACCTGAATTCCGTACCATCAAGATTCGAAAAGGTGGAGACGTGAATAGAAAATGTAGAAAACCAAACACATCCTACTTTCTTGTAAATAAAGGTAGTGAAATAAGGGTTTGTAAAACGTTCCTATTGAATACATTGGCTATAAGTAATAAACCACTACGTACTGTAACTGAAAATAAATTTGCAAGCATAAGTGTAATTCCAACAGATAAACACGGTAAGCACGGAAAACAGTCAAAGCTGGATGCTGAAATAATACAATCTGTACGTGACCACATTAATTCAACACGTTGCAAGATAGTGAGATTAATGTAGAAAAAATATTTCAATTACGTTTAATTACTGACTGAAGACTAAAATAATTTTGTTTTATGTTGTGATTTTTAAGAGTTATTTTTAAGGTGTAGAAAAACTAATTAAAAACATAAAAGGTTGTGATTTACTCCAAAAATGAAAGACTTTTAGTATAACGAAGACTTTATGTAAGATTATAAAACTTAAAGCTGACGCTTTTTCAAAACGCAAGTATTATAATAAATAAAACTAGTTGTGATTTTATGTCTTTGTTTTTTTTCACTCCATTCAAAATATTTCAATGTGACAGTTGTCAAAACATAGCAAAAAAATATGGCATAACCGCCAGTCTTTACTTAACAAACGTATTTAATGTCATTTCAAACAATCAGTTCCAAGCTCGATCTGTGACATAAATCATTTTGGTTTGCAGTTACTTTTTGATACGTAAGACACTTAAGGTCAATAGCCCGATTCTATATTTCTATTGGAACGGTGGTTAATACATTTAGTCTGACACTGAAAAAATGCCTGTGTTCACTTAAACTTTTTTACTTCTGCGAATAATTTACTACCTAGGTCGCTTGAATCATTTAGCCTGTTTCTAAATAAAAGAAGCTTTGGGTATTTTGTATCAAGCGACGTTTATCTCTAATAATAATAGCTTTAAAAAAATAATCTTAAATAAATTAAATGGACTTTAAATACAGAAATCATTATCAGCCGCTTTTTTTTTAAAAGCTTGATAATTTACAAAGTTATGATTTTTTTTCCAAAAATTGAAACTTTAAATCGCTCTCCTGTAAAGATAAAAAAATGTCGCTTAGCAAATATACCGGAACCCGTCGAATTATTATTATTTACCATATATCGTACAAACTTTACCTTAATGTCAATCTGTTAAATTTTATGATGAAATTGCGGATTTTTACACAGTTTAATTACAGATTGATTGTCTTCAAACAAATTTACACTACAGGTTTTACCTTCAAGATATTCACAGAAATTTTTCAACCAACAAGCTTCACTAACAGCTAAACTTAAAGCTACATATTCGGATTCGGTGGATGACAGGGCAACTGTAGTCTGTTTGCGAGAAACCCATGAAATTGTACAACCATAAATTTGGAAAACATAACTGTATAAAAACCACTTATGATGCTGTTAAGTGTTTATTTAATACTAGCTGTTCCCGGCATGCGTTGCAATGCCCTTTTTCCTACCTACTACCTGCCTGTGTTCCAACTACCTACCTACTACCCTAACTACCTACTACCCTACCTACCTACTACCCTACCTACCTACTACCCTACCTACCTACTACCCGACCTACCTACTACCCTACCTACTTACTACCCTACCTACTACTCTACCGACTACCCTACCTACTACTCTACCGACTACCCTACCTACTCTACTATCCTACTTACTACCCTACCTACTACTCTACCTACTACCCTGCCTACCTACCTACCACTTTCTCACCTTTTAAACCTTCCCTGGACTTCCACGAATAATTCAACACTATAATTAGCCAAAACGGTCCAGCCGTTCTCGAGTTTTAGCGAGACTAACGAACAGCTATTCATTTTTATATAATATAGCTGTACCCCGCGTGCGTTGGAATGCCCTTTTACCTGCCTACGTACCAACTACCTACCACCTACCTATTACCTACCTACCTACATACTACTAATTTCTCACCTTCTCTGGACTGCCACAAATGTTTCAAAACCAAAATTAGAAAAATCGGTCTAGCCGTTCTCTAGTTTTAGCGCGACTAACTAACAGCAATTAATTTTTATATTATACGCAAACACCATTTGAAAAATCGTTTTTCTATTGGGAAAGAAACAGTAATTATTTGTGATTATTGTGATAATGTCGTATGGTCTGTTTGAAGTTGTCATTCGTTGACTGAACAACTGAACGTCACTCAATTGTTTTGCCTTCCCGGAACCTCTCCACTAACACTTGAACTTTAAAGTACGGTATTAAAGCTCAAATTGTTTTTACGTTTCAGTTAGAAAACGTTTGTATGGGAAAAAGAAAAGGGCTGTTTTTAGGGCTTTTCCGGCCATTATTCGAATTTTTCTCGCCGTAAAAACCATCCTTGAACTTCAACGAAGATTTAAAAAAAAAATTAGCCAAATCGGTCAAGCCGTTTTCATGCTATGTCGTGACAACGAAAAACTGGTTTCATTTTTAGGGTTCCGTACCTCAAAAGGTAAAAACGGAACCCTTATAGGATCACTTTGTTGTCCGTCTGTCTGTCTGTCTGTCTGTCTGTCTGTCTGTCAAGACCTTTTTTCTCAGGAACGCGTGGAGGTATCAAGCTGAAATTCATATCAAATACTCAAGTCTATGGTCTCTTGGAGCTGTGAAAAAATCAAACTTCTAAGTCAACGCGATCAAAAGATACTCCCGTTTATGCCGCAAATTTTCGACACTCGCAAGGGAATCAAAACCTACAGGGTACTTCCCGTGAACTCAGAATCTTGAAATTTGGTATGAAGCAACGTCTTATAGCAGAGATATAGGAAAAATTGCGAAAAGTATACATTTTTAGTTATATCATATAATAAAAATATTTTTAATAATTTTAAACTTACTACCCCTTTCCTCATGAACGCGTAGTGGTATTATATTGAAATTCATATCAAATACTCAAATCTATAATACCTTTAAGCTGTAACAAAATCAAACTTCTATGTCAACGCAATCAAAAGAAACAGGAATTAAAACCGCATATTTTGAAACTCGCCACTACTCGCAAGGGAATCAAAACCTACAGGGTACTTCCCGTGAACTCAGAATCTTGAAATTTGGTACGAAGCAACGTCTTATAACACAGATAAAGGAAAAATTGCGAAAAGCATAAATTTTTAGTTACATCATATAATAAAAATATTTTTAATAATTTTAAACTTATTACCCCTTTACTCATGAACGCGTAGTGGTATTATATTGAAATTCTTAACAAATACTCAAGTCTATAATATCTTTAAGCTGTAACAAAATCAAACTTCTACGTCAACGCAATCAAAAGATACAGCAATTAAAGCCGCATATTTTGAAACTCGCAACTACTCGCAAGGGAATCAAAACCTAAAGGATACTTCCAGACGACCTGGAATCTTGAAATTTGGCATGAAGCAACGTTATAAAGTACACATATAGGAAAAATTCCGAAAATCTTAAATTTTTAGTTACATCACATAGTATATTTTTTTTAATAATCATAAACTTACTAGCTGACCCAGCAAACGTTGTTCAGCGATTAAAAAAAAAAAACAGATGTTGGCCGATTCTCAGACCTACCCGATATGCACACAAAATTTCATGCAAATCGGTTCAGCCGTTTCGGAGGAGTTTGGAAACAAACACCGCAACACGAGAATTTTATATATTAGACTTGCTGACCCAGCAAACGTTGTTATGCGATTAACAAAAAAAAATAAAAAAATAGATTTTGGCCGATTCTCAGACCTACCCGATATGCACACAAAATTTCATGCAAATTGGTTCAGCCATTTCGGAGGAGTTTGGAAACAAACACCGCGACACGAGAATTTTGCTTCCCATTCCCTCTCGCTCCACACCATGGTCTGAACCAGGGGCCCGGCCCTACGAGAGGTCGCTGCCGCTGATCGCCTCCACGAGGACACGGCGATGCTCCGCCCAAGCGGGGCAGACCTCCACCGTATGCTCCACCGTGTCCTCTGGGCGATCCGCACAGTGGTGACACCCTGGCGTGTCCTCCCGCCTGATCCTGAACGGGAACCTCCCGAAACACCCGTGTCCGGTGAGGACCTGCGTCAGGCGGAACTCACGGTCACTCCTCAAAGAGGGGCACTACCGCCGCAATGGTGAAAACGGGTAGACCTACTTTTATTTATTTATTTATTTATTTAACACTTCATGCACACAAGTACAGAGGCGGACTTAATGCCAGCCTCTTTTAATTCCAGCATACGGGATGATAGCTCTAAAGAGTTTAGAAACTCCACGGGGTAGCTCGTACAATCTTCGAATGACATGACTGTATCGATGGAGTGGTACGTTGATGTATCGCTCGCTATTTCATCCAAGAGTCTTCGCGTTATCACAATGGCTTACTGCGTTGCGTCAAGTCAATGTTATCGTGATAACTTTTGAACGATTAGTCAAAATTACTTAGTGTAAAAGACAAAGTTTATCTATATTAAATACTTAAAACGACCATTTTATCAATTTTTATAAGAATTTGACAGATATTCTAAAATGTGCATGATAAAAAATGTATCCAATTTAATTGTATTCATGGCTCAGTATTTTGCATATAGTGGCTACCACATAAGAGATAGATATATGCTATCGCGGACTTTTATTTAGAACTATTTAAGATAAACAAACTTACAGTACATTAACTTCATGTAACTCCAACGGTATAGGCAGCGCACGCCAAGATAGCTCTCAGGGAGCAAGAATTTTTCAGACTTACCTAATACTTATCGTTATATTAGACCAAAAATACACAAAACCTTTATAAATTGTAGCCTATATGTTATTCTGATGTATAATCTGTATTCATGTAAAGTTTCATCTAAATCAGTTCTGTCGTTTAGGCGTGAAAGAGCCACAAACATACATACCAACATTTATCCATCTTCAAAAACTTTCACATTTATAATATTAGTAAGATATATATATGTATATATATATAGGTAAGTAAGAAGTAAGATTGTTGGTTATTATCATAGATTATACATATTATACGGTTATTATCAAACAGCTTGCTTGTATTGTTTTTACTGGCGAAGTGGGATGGGATGGGACGCTTGATGGCGCGTGAGTCACGCGGGCCGCGGGCGCGGGCGCGGGGGCAGGCGGTTAGCCAAGGGAAGGGGTACCGAGGTACAGCGAGCGGCAGCCGTGCGCCATACGCACGAGCGCCCGGATGCTGTGCGCACGTGTACCGAAATAAGTAAAATTTGCGACAATTTCTCGTTGATTTTGTTTTTGTTGTTTTGTTTTGTTCGTTGGTTTTGTTGTTTTGTTTGTTGTTTGTTGGTGCTCGTTGTTGTTGTTGTTTTGTTTCTGCTTTGATTTTCAATTACAAAACTTTGTAAAGATATAATTATGGCTACAGTTGCATTAATCGTCAACGAAAATACTATTTTACATAATATAATACCTATGCCTCCCGATGGAAGTTGTTTATTTCATGCAATAGCGTTTTCTATTTACAATTCCATTAATTTTGATCAAACACAATTACTAAGAACTACAATAGTTAATTATATTTATGATAACTGGGACGAGTTTAATTTGTATACAAGCAATGCACGGGGAGATCCTTTCTCTTCACGACAAGAGTACAAAGCTACGATGCTCCGATCTACCAGTTATGGCGGTACTGCTGAGGTGAAGGCAGCAGGATTTTTGTATCCAGCGAAGTTCGAAGTGTATGAACGTAATACGGGTATTCTGAGGGGTGTATTTGGCAGAGAAGGATATGCAATAAAGCGTTTACTTCTTTCAGGTAATTTATCACCGAGTCATTATGATTTTTGTTCACCAATAGGGTCCGAAGGATTAATAAATAATACATACGATAATACGCAGGAAAGCTTGGTAAATAAAACAAAAGATTCAAAGGTTGGTCGTCCAAGACGTAATAAAGGTGGTCGTCCAAAAAAGTCTGAAAAGTCTCGCTCAGAACAAGTACTTGAAGCTAAACAGAAACATAAGCAAACTAAACCTAAAATTAATAGGCCAGCTGTGGCGAATCATACGGCGATGGACCTCGAGGAATCTCAAGGCCAGCATCTTCGGGTCAATAACGAACTCGTAATCCCTGCTACCTCAGTGTGCTCTATGACCTATACATCTAAGTCACGAGTCTTTAGTAGCTTCTAAGTCTGGTGATACAGTTTCTCAAAAAAATCTTTCTGTTCCTCGTAAACGAAAATCGTCAAAAGAGCTTAAAAAATATAACAAAGAGAAAAAACGTGTATCGAGAAAAAAAGAAGACGTTGAAATTAAGGAGAGAATAAGAAACAGACTGTCAAAGGTCACAAAAATCTACAAGAATACGTGACAATATACGTGCTCGTGACACGGCTGCTCATCGTTTTTTACGCAAGGACTCTCTATACAGAGAAAATGAACGAGCTCGTGATACTGCTGCTCATCGTGTGTTACGCGAGGACCCTGTATACGGAGAAAATGAACGAGCTCGTGATACTGCTGCTCATCGTGTGTTACGCGAGGACCCTGTATACAGAGAAAATGAACGAGCTCGTGACACTGCTACTCATCGTGTGTTACGCGAGGACTCTGTATACAGAGAAAATGAACGAGCTCGTGACACTGCTACTCATCGTGTGTTACGCGAGGACTCTGTATACAGAGAAAATGAACAAGCTCGTGATACTGCTACTCATCGTGTATTACGCGAGGACTCTGTATACAGAGAAAATGAACGAGCTCGTGACACTGCTGCTCATCGTGTGTTACGCGAGGATTCAATATACAGGGATGAAGGGGTACGCATTTCAATATCGAAGATTAAAATACCTACGCTTAAAATATCGATGTTCAAAATATCGAAAATGGAAATATCGAACGACCATAAAACCGAAACATAAAATATCGAAAGTTTATATTATCGAATGGTTAAATAACCTACGTCCAATACATCTAAAATCTAAATATCTACAAAAGTTACATCGAAATACAGATTATCGAATGTCCTAAATATCGAAGTACAAACTATCGAACGTCCTAAATATCGATGGGTACATATATTATTTGAACATCGAAAATTAATTTTTGATGTAAGTAGTATGAGTGGAAAAAGGTTGCTTCTGCAACGTCTCCGGCGCTACGGGAAGTGCAACCCCTTCGCCCTTGCGTAACAAAGGATAGGCACCCATGTTCACCTCCGCAGCTTCGGCTTGCTGGTCGCCTCCGGCGACCAGCCTCAGCCGCTACGGCTCCCACGGGTGCCTATGCTTTGTTACAGCGAGCGGGGGTTGCCCTCCCTTCGCGCCTCCGGATTTTTATATACACTCTAGGGGTAACAGCCAAAAGACTACGTAAATTCGGGGTACCCTAATTCGGTTTTGGAACAATTTCGACCTATTTTATCCATGAAAGTCAGTGTCCAGTGTACAAACATAGGTCAATCGTGAAGGTATTATTTAGGTCTTTAAATTGAAATATATTTTTGAAAGTCAATATGTTATGCTACTAAAGTTAGTGACAGAAACGTATCGCTGCAAAATCGACTCCACGTAGTCTTGTATGCCCTACCCCTAGAGTGTAATTTAGAATCGCGTAGGCGCGGAGGGGCGCGGCAGCCCGCAAGCTGAGGAGCAGGTGGTTTTAACGCCCGCCGCCGCAGCTGAGGCTGGCCGGCGAAGCCGGCCAACAAGCCGAAGCTGCGGTGGTGAGCGTTTAGATCATCTGTGACGTTAAGCTCGCGTGGGACTGCCGGAGCCCTGCAGCGCCGGAGCCGTGACAGAAACCATGCTTGCTTGCATGTTGCATGATTGCTGCAAGCTTGTTTGCTAGATGGTAATCAGTTACTAGGTGGGTTACAAAAAAAAAACAAGGAAAGCCTCATGACATGTAATGTAGGTACTTTAATTATTTTTACATAATAAAAACCCAAAATAAAACACATTTGTACGCAAATGTACAATATAACCACTGCGATCATTTTTTTGTTCTAGACCATACCTGGGAACTCCCTAGTTACGGAGATATTGGGGGTCAAAGTTACAAATTTTTCCCCAAAAAAAAACGTTTCCCAGCAAAAATTTTTGCGTAGCGAATGCTTGATTAACGGCTGTGTGATGGGTTGATTTACACCCTGTATCATTTTTTTTCGGTATTTTAACTAGTAGGTATTTTGAACGTAGATATTATGAACTTAGGCATAATGTCATTCGATATTTTGAATCATTCGAAATTTTAATCTTTCGGAATTTTAATTTTCGATGTTTTAAGCGTAGGTATAACAATTTTCGACATTTTGATACAATCGATATTTAAATTTTCGATGTTTTGAACATCGATATTTTAAGCGTAGGTATTTTAATCTTCGATATTCAAATACGTACCCGGATGAAGAGCAAGTTCATAATACAATTGAACATCAATTAAATAGGCAGGATTTAGATTATGTTGAACGTGAGAAAGAGACGCGTAATTTTAGAAAAAATACTTATCTACGTGATTGGATGGCCATACGTCAAAATTTTTTTGATAATATCGCAGATGGTCACACGAATGTCTGTTCCTGTTGCGGTCGTTTGTGGCACAAAAATTCGCTTAGAGTTATGAGAAAAGATCAGTTGCCTAAAACATTTTCAGATCAAAACCTAAATGATTTATTTCTAATCAATACATCTGGTGACTGTGGTTCATTTTGTTACACGTGTCAAAAATATCTAAAAGAAGGCAAAATACCACGGCTTTCCATGTATAATGGTTTAACTTATCCTGTAATTCCAGATGTTCTGCAACAACTTACTCCACTTGAGGAACGTATTGTATCACCTCGACATATATTCCTTAAAATAGTTAGGCGAGGTCAAGGTCTCGGTTTTCAACATGGATTGGTAGGGAATGTAGTGAACGTTCCAGTCGATGTTAACACTATGGTCTCAGCGTTACCAAGGCATGCATCTGATAGTCATATAATAACACTCGTTTTGAAGCGAAAAATGTGCTACAAACACGGTCGTCAAGAGCGTATTCGTCCTGCAATAGTGAGAGAAGCTGCAAAATATTTAGTCCAGACAGAATTATTTAAAGAATTAAAAATTACATATGATGATAACTGGGCATTCGACGACGAAGTTGACGCTGATGATGATCGTATAGATAACAATGAATGCACATGTGAACCTGATGAGTTAATAGATGAACCTGTAAATCCCGGTAATGCTGAAACTTTACTTGATAATGAGCAGGATGTCGTCATAACAATGGCACCCGGTGAGGGTAAGTACCCGCTGTCACTACTGTATGACGATTTTCTTGAAGAATTAGCTTTCATTATGGTTCATGGTGGCATTAAAAGGCAGTTTAAAATAAAACTAAGTTCATCTGAGATAATGAAATCCGAAATAAGTCGGCATGATAGAAGGGCTATGCGGTCAGATTATTTGTTTACTTTATTAAAGAAACAACAGATGACCCAAATAGGTGGACACATAGCTACTTGTCTTCGAAAGAAAACCGTCAACGGCGCTCCTATTTTAGTAAACAACCTTCTTAATAACGACTACCTACAGAACCTCATTCAGCATGATGATGGATATAGAATTCTTAGTAGTGTGAGAAATTCCCCAGCACACTGGGAAGAAGAAAAGAAAAAATTGTTAGCAATGATTCGGCAGTTCGGTGTCCCCACATTGTTTATGACGATATCAGCAGCTGAAACACAATGGCCTCATTTAATAAAACAGCTTAAAAGCACAGTTGACAAAGAGGAAGTCTCTGTTGAGGAATCACAAAATATTCCATACGCAGAAAAAGTGCGACTCATTCAGTCCGACCCATTTATATGTGCTACTTTTTTCGAAACACGTTATAAAGAATTAAAAAGAACATGGCTGTCTCCCGTTGGGCCTTTTGGTGACCGTAAAATAAACCATCAATACCATCGAATAGAATTCCAAAACAGAGGTTCTCCTCATGCCCATATGATGTTGTGGATAGAAGATGCGCCTATCTTCATTCCTGGAGATCAATCATCAACTGAAAGGGTTATAATGTTTGTTGACCAAATCATATCCTGCAATAGTGAAGAATTAGATGAAGACTTAGTTAAGCTACAAACTCACAAACACACACATTCATGTCATCCCAAGCCAAGTCGCCCTTGTAGGTTTGGAATACCTTTTTTTCCAATGGATAAGACACGTCTTCTAACACCCCTGGAAGAAGATAATCCAAGACTAAAAGAATGGAAAGAAATATCTAAAAAGTTAAAGGACGACTTGGTGAATATTCCGCCACATTTAACATTTGATGAGTACTTAGCATCGACAGAATTAAATATCGAAAAATACATATGCGCAGTTAGATCAACACTTAAACGGCCCAAAATATATCTACAGAGACGCCCAAAAGACGTCATGGTTAATCCATTTTGCAAAAAAGTATTGGAATTACAGCGAGCTAATATGGATTGCCAATTTATACTAGATCCATTTGCCTGTTCCGTTTATATTGTCGATTATATTTACAAAGCTGATCGAGGCATGTCAAATTTACTAAGAGCGGCGGTGGAAGAGGCCAAAAGTGGCAATAGTAGCATAAGAGACTCTCTACGCGCTATATCAAAAGTATTTCTAAATTCTTCAGAAATTTCTGCCCAAGAGGCAATTTACTGTCTGGCGGGACTTTCCATGTCACAAGCCTCTGAGAGCGATGTTTACATAAACACAGGACACCCCAATGAACGAGTGGGTATTTTAAAATCTTTAATAGATTTGCAGTCCTTGGATCCATCGTCCACAGACATATTTAAAAAAAATTTACTGGATCATTTATAAAAATCGGCCACGTGATCAAACGTTTGATACAATGAGTTTAGCTTACTTTGCTGCGTATTATACTTTTTCAACTAAAATCTCGTGTACACATGAAGGTGAAAACACTGACCATGAATGTATAGGAAATTGGATTGAGTTGTTAAATAACGATGGATATGTGCGAAAAAGAAGAAAACCCAGGGTCATACGTTTCCGAAGATATAATAGAGCTCAAGATCCTGATAATTTCTACAGGGAGCAGCTAATGTTATACACAAACTGGAGGGATGAAATTACTGAATTGGTCAACGACATTATAAACCTCGAACAGAAATTTATTGAACTTAGTGATGAAATCCGTTCTGAAAGTCTTCAATTTAATCGCTTGGGGGGGCCAGATGAGTTTGAGGCATTGTTGGATGCAATTCGTAACGTAGATAAAGATGAAGAGGATGAGGATAGTGCAGTGAAAGAAAAAGCTCGTCCTTTAGATGATTATGAATTAGAAACACAAGAAGGTGATCCAGATCATTGTCTACAGTTACATGGAAATCAATCGGATTTAGAAGGAGGAGCGATTGCTCAACCAGCAGTATTGTGTGAAGATGATGTATTGAGTTTAGTTAGAATATTTAATTGTGATCAAAGACATTTTGTATTACATGTAGGACATATTTTCACTCAAGAATCACCACCACCTTTTTATTATTTTGTTAGTGGTGGAGCTGGCGTGGGCAAAAGTTTGCCATCTACCGAGCTTCGCAAGTATTCGGAGTTGATACCTGTTGATGATACTGATGCTGGATTTGATGATGATGTTGATGACTCTTCAATTGTAACACCTGCCGACTCATTACAGTGAGGTTGAGGATGTACCAATGGAGGTGCAGTCGAATCTGCCATTGCAGTCACCTCCTGCCTATGTTCGGCATTCAAAGACATTCCAGTAAAAGGCCTGATATGAACTCTATTTCTTCTATACAATTTATCTGCAACCATAACCATATAAGATCTATCATTTATGGCTTTAGTGATCTTACCATACGTCCATCTACTATTTATCTCAGGCTGAAGCTGGACCATCACCTTCTGACCAACACATAATGGAGGTTTCTCGCTAGCACCTCTATTAAAACGCTCCTTTACATTCTCCTTCCTTTCTTTGATTTTTCCTGAAACATTAGGAATGATGGCTGGCTTGAGATGATTCAATAGGCAAGGTAATCCAGTCCTGGTACGCCTTGAGTACAATTTCTGGACAGGGCTTGTATCATCCATCTGAATTGGAATATTTCGCGATGCGATCCAGTTCAAAAAAATCAGATTAGTGGTCCACAGTCACAAGAAATTTTAAATCTCTTACTGTGAAAACATCCATTGAGATATACTGAAAAGGGTATTTAGGAACTTCATGACTGAGAAGTGGCAGACTTTGTTGTGATGGAGCATGTACTGCACAAAAAAAACATTTTTTTAAATAGTTTTTAAGATCCATAGACATACCGGGCCAAAACATATTTTCTTTATCCAGTCTTAAAGTGCTACCAAAACCGTTGTGACTGACATGTACTTTTCGTAGCATTTCACTTCTTAAACTTTCTGGTACCTGATCATTCCTGCATATTAACCCTTCTGTTGTGGACAATAAATGTCTGAATTTGTGAAATATTCTAAGATCTTGAGGTAAGTCTAATATGTACCTTGGAAATCCATTAATGATAAACTTAATTAATTTTTGTAAGTTTGTGTCTTCATTTGTGGCTTTTTTTATTATCTCAATAAGTTTATCTGATATTTTTAAATACTTCACTGCAGAGATTTTGCTTATAAGCTTGTAAACTTTTTTTTCTGATAGTTTGCTTTCTAAATTATAACTTTCTGCACTTTCAGTAACAGGAGCTCTTGATAAAGTGTCTGCCACATGGTTATTTTTACCCTGTATGAAATCTAGCTGAACATTATACTTTTGAAGCGTCAACAACATCATTTGCAATCTTTTAGGTGCCTCTACAAGCGGTTTATTAATAATATTGATAAGTGGTCTGTGATCAGTTTTGATAATAGTCTTGCTACTGCCCGCAATATACTGATTAAATCTTTTACATGCAAATACAACAGCAAGCATTTCTTTTTCAATCTGAGCATATTTCTTTTCTGTTGCAGACAAACACTTTGATGCAAAACTAATAACATAATTGTCCTGATAAAGAGCTGCTCCAAGAACAAATTCACTTGCATTACATTCAATAACTACCTCTTTGTTGACATCAAAATATTTCAGTGTTGGTAGACAGCTTATAACATTTTTTAAATGCTGAAATTCCTCCTCAACTTTCTCAGTCCAGATAAATTCTGCATCTATTCTTGTTAGCAGTCTAAGATTAGCTGCTTTAACACTAAGGTTGTCAATAAATTTGCTCAGATAGCCAATCATTCCCAAAAAACTAAGCACTTCTTTGCCACAAGTTGGTGTAGGCATATTTTTAATAGCCTCAACCTTGGATTGATCTACTTTTAAACCTTCATTGTTTAGGATATGACCATAAAATTTAGCAGAAGTTTGTAGCAGATTTACTTTATCTTTATTCAACTTACAATTTACTTCACGGAGCCTTAGGAGAAGTTTCTCGAATTTTTTGTTATGATCTAGAACCGCCTCTTCAATATTATCCAAAACTCCATAAATCAAAATGTCATCAGCTATGACTTCTATACCTTTTAAATCCTTAATGAGACTAGTGAGTCTTTGTTGAAAAATTTCCGGAGAAGAACTCAGCCCGAACGGAAGTCGCAGTCATCTGTAACGACCAAAAGGTGTCCAAAATGTAGTAAGCTTACTACTTCTCTCAGAAAGTCGACATTGCCAGAACCCTTTCTTTGCATCCACAGTACTAAATACTTTGGCTTTACTTAGCTCAGGTAATATTTCATCTAATGTTGTAAACTGAAAATTTGGTCTTTTAAGAGCTTTGTTCAAAGGAATGGGATCTAAACATCCTAAATTTATGATCACGGCTGACTATTAAAATATTATTTACCCAATCTGTGTGTTGTGTCTCTTTTGCAACAATTTGATCCCGTTCTAAAGTGTCCAGTTCCTCGCGCAGCGTCTCTCTTAGACATACTGGAATTCGACGTGCGTGCTGGATACGTGCTGAAACTGTCTCATCTATTTCTAAATTAACCTCTCCTGGCAAGCTCTCCCAGTTTGCGCACGCGACTCTAACCCGTAACAGTCAAGTGAAAGTGACCAGTTTACCATAAACTTAATTAAAAATATTAATTGTTTTTGACCGGCCGCCGGAGTGCGTGTGCACTGCATCTAACTCGCGCCTTAGCCACACCCACACGCATGAGCAGGACTTTCGCCTGAATCGCTCTCTCGCTTACGCGCGCTTGAGTGCTCGTGTACTGCGCGCACACGCACCTAAAATCTCCGAGCCCACCGTCGAGTGTGTGATCGATATTGGATTGCGTACAATGCCTCGCGCTCAACGCTCGCCTACGGCTTCGCCATCGCTAAACTCCGGTGTACTGCAAGTAAAGTCAGACTCCGATATACCCGCAGCGGTAATGAACAGCCCAGTAGGGAATGTTAACACTGCGTCGCGGTTTAAACGTCCTTGCCCGGAATCCTCGCCTGGTAATGAACTACAAGATGTAAAACGTGAAATACTGCAAATGCTGTCGACCTGGAAAAAAGAACATGAGGAGCGTCTTACCAAATTTACACACGAACAAAGTACCTGCCTCTCAAAGTTAGTCTCCGAAATAGCTGAACTAAAACTCCAGAATACTGCGATACAAAAATCAAACAGTGAAATAGAAAAGTCTATCACATTTATCACTGAGCAGTACGACGATATGATTAAAAAAATTGATGCCCTGCAAAAAGAAAACCAACTTCACAAAGACAATATAATTAATTTGGAAATGAAGATTCAAGACATCCAACAGCTTTCCCGATCATCGTGCGTCGAGATTCGCAACGTGCCTGCTGTGGAGAATGAGTCAGCGGCAGATCTATCAGGGATTATCGTCAAAGTCGGTGCAGCAGTTGATGTGGCTCTTAAAAGCACTGAACTACGCGATGCATACCGTTTACCCGGGAAACCAGGCTCCGTCAGACCTATCATCGCGGAGTTCACAAATGTTCTGATTAAGAACAAAGTCATCACAGGTGTGCGTGAGTTTAATAAAATCCATCCCAACGAGGGCCGACTGAACACAAAATGTATTGGTTTACCCGGCGACCGACGTCCGGTATATGTTGCAGAATATCTTCCCGCTAGTTCCAGAAAACTGTTTTACGCTGCTAGAGAATTTGCGAAGCATAAACAATATAAGTTCTGCTGGACAGCAAATGGCAATATTTTCTTAAGAAAAATTGAAGGGGAGAAACAAATTCTCGTTAGTTCGGAGCAAACTCTACGGAATCTACAATTGAATGTAAATCAATGACTGTATGATAGACTTATATACTTATCTGCTACTTACTTATACTATTATTTGAATCAATTTAAAACTCACCGATCAAATCGTAAGTGCTTTGAAATCTCTTTTAATTGTATAAACTGTTACCTTTTAGTTACGCTCTCATACAAAGTATACAATCCCACCACATGTGTTAAACCAATACACCTAACAACTTTGCCCTATGAATTATGCTCGAATTTTCTTATACCTAATAATAATAAACCTCAGTACCTAATATATAATATACACACTTCTTATTTCATTTGTTTACACACTTATTTATACACCTATTACTTAACTTTTTTACGCCCTCACTATCCAATTTATACCATAATCATAATTACATATCAGTACGAATACACCGTCTTACTATTAACTGCCTTCTGCACAACACATTGCGTCTTATACGAATACATCAAGCTTAGTTTTTCCAATGGATAACGTAGCGCAAGTTATTGACGACATTGACAAAACAGCCTTCACAACAAACATGAGACTTCATTGTATAGAAGACTGTGGGGTGCACCTGGGCGACATAGGACGTCAGTACTCGGTTGTGATTCAAAATATACGAAGTATTAAAAAGAATTTTGATAATTTCGTTGTTCTCTTAAGCCGGTTGCATTTTTCGCCTGATATAATTATTTTAACAGAATGTTGGCTTGATGACACGTATACTTGTCCTGTAATAAATAACTACGATTGTCATTGTTCCAAAAACTACATAAATCAAAATGATGGTATAGTTGTATATAGCAATTCATCTCTTCAGGCCTCTGTCATCGAACCATCCTGCAATGACTCGAACTGTTTGATTATCAATGTTGGGAACGAGCTATCGCTGATTGCCATATATCGATCACCGTCGTTTTATAATATTACTAACTTTTGCGAATCCTTGACAAAACTGATGGAGTCGTGTAAGGCAACCACGTGTGCTATTGTTGGGGATCTCAACATTGATATCAAATCAGATTGCACTGACAGGCGCGCCGCTGAGTACCTGGACTTGACTGGACACTATGGGTTTTTTCCGGGTCACACTTTGCCTACGCGTGGCGACAACTGCTTGGATCATGCAATGCTTAGGACTCAGAAGTCGGCAACTGTTATTGTGTGTGACACGGGCATAACAGATCACGAGACGGTTATCTTAGGCATTCACAAAGAACTAGCTAGGGCCAAAGCTGAGAAACGTCATGCACGAATTGACTATATTCAATTAAAAAAGGATGTTGAAAACGAATGTTGGGATTGGCTTCTTGAAGAGCCCAACGTGACAATTGCATTTCAAAAATTTACCGAAACACTCTCGACTAAAATTAAACAACATACCACTAACCGTGTCTGCCGTGGCTCAGAGGATATAATCAAGCCGTGGATAACGAAAAACCTTTTAAAGTGCATAAGACGACGTGACCTAATGCACATTAAAGCAAAGAAAAAAGAAAATTGCGATAACCTTGCTATCCAACAACAATATAAAAAATACCGAAACTATTGTAACAACATTTTAACAAACCTAAAACTCGACCATGACCGTAGACTTCTTATGGAAACAAAAGGCGACTGTAAGAAGCTTTGGCATGAAATAAAGAACATTTGTAACATTAAAAATAAGAAAACTGGAAAGTCTGAACTTTTGTCAGAAACCGATAACCCTGTATCCAAATTAAATAATGTAAATGACTATTTCTCAACAGTGGGTCAAAACCTTGCAGCAAAAACACTCAGCCAGTTGGGCTTAACTGAAACTGAATTGGCACGTAACAATGAGCAATACAGCACTGTCAACCCTGGTTCAAACTCTTTCTTCCTTTCTGCGACTGATGAAGCAGAAATATTATCAATTATTTCACACCTCAAAACGACGTCAGCAACAGGTTATGATGGTATTAATAACACTTTTCTAAAACAGTGTGCACATGCTTTGGCATGTCCAATTGCCTTTCTGTGCAACTTAAGCCTAACTTCGGGGAAAGTACCTGATTGCGCAAAGATTGCGAATATATGTCCCATATTTAAAAGTGGTGATCCCAAAGTCCCTTTAAATTATCGCCCGATTTCTCTGCTGACATCTCTCTCGAAAATCCTTGAGAAAGTTGTGAACAAACGACTGCTCGCATTCCTAGAAAAAAACAGATTACTGTCGGACAATCAATACGGTTTCAGGGTTGGCAGGTCCACGGAGGATGCAGTAACGAACTTAGCCGATTTCATATCCCTCAACCTTGGTCAAGGACTGGCATGTACTGGCATCTTCCTGGACCTCGCCAAAGCATTTGACACGATTTCTAGGGAACTCCTGATTAAAAAATTGTCACTTCTAGGAGTTCGTGGTGTTGCTCTGGACTGGTTCACCTCATACCTCAATGAAAGAACCCAGAAAGTCATCTCGGGGGAGTATGCTAGTGACACAACCAAGGTGCATTTTGGTGTGCCGCAGGGAAGCGTGCTGGGACCTACCTTATTTATTATTTATATTAACGGATTATGCGCCATGAAAATACCTCAAGCCAAGGTTTTTACATATGCGGACGACACCGCAATCGTTTTTTATGGGAAAACATGGGACAACGTTCAGTTCTCAGTCGAAGCCGGGATGAAAGCTGTTGCAAACTGGCTGCAACATAATCTCCTGACGTTAAATATAGAGAAAACCAAGGCTATAAACTTTGCCATCTCGAAACGTACGTCCCCTTGTAGTGTTGCATGCCTACAAATACACTCTTGTTCTAGCCCAGAAAACTGTACTTGCCCATATTTTGAGACAACTGATACGATTAAATATCTTGGAGTCTTTGTAGATAACCGCTTGTCATGGTCCACACACCTGAGTGCTTTAAGGAGTAGGGTACGAAAGATGCTCCGTATCTTTAAGCAACTGGGTAAGATTGCAGATGAATCGGTTCTAAAGATGATATACTACTCTCTGTGTCAATCAGTCTTAAACTACTGTATAATAGCATGGGGAGCGGCTGGCAAAACCGCATTTATGAGGGTTGAAAGAGCTCAGCGAGCTCTGCTTAAAGTTGCTTACAGGCGACCGTTCCGGTACCCCACCAACACACTATACACCGAAGTGGGAGTTCTTAGAGTCAGACAGCTTTACATTCTGTCTATCACTCTAAGGTTTCACAAAACCTCCCTGTACACTTGTCTCCGATCGAGTAGAAGGGTACATTGGAAAAGGATTCGATGCCGTAAAACAATCGGTAGAAAGTCTTACGGATATATGGGACCGCACCTTTATGCGAAACTTAATGACCAACACGAAATTCTGCATCTTACACAAACCAAATGTAAAATTATTTTAACAAAGTGGCTTCTTACACTGGACTATGACCTGACTGAAAGCCTTCTATCCTAAAAAAGGCACATAGTTCACTTTGATGGGTACTTTTGCACTTATTTATTTACAACTTTGCTTTTATTACTTTATAACACAGACTTTCATAAACAAGAACGGTTACAACATTCAGACACACTCTCACAACACCAACACGACGGTATTTATTCACCCCCCAACACACCACACACACGCACACTTAACACTCACACAAACACACAGACACACAGCACACTGTTTTCTTTGTGTATTCCTTTTTTTTTAGATTACTAGTATAATTATAATGTTTAGAAATAGATTATTATTAGATTTTAATGTAACGAATATTATTTGTGTCACAAAATGTCAACGGAACGAAGGAGCCTGAAACTCACGACACAGGGAATCCTAGTGTGAGTTTCAGGAATCAATGTTACGAATGTAATTTTTGGAACAATAAATTATTCTATTCTATTCTATTCTATTCTAAGCTTCCGTATCCCTCAAACACGTCACTGTATTTCTGCATGATATTTAATTTTTTTGTTTGAAACAGTGACTTTTCCACAGTATTTAATAAAACCCAATGAAACACATGCTTTTTCTGACAAGAGTGGTTCATGATCTATGTCCACAATATGGAATATTATTTTAAACACTTTGCTTGGACTAGTTTTCGTTCTGCATTTGAAAAGTGCAGTCCCCAAATTTGGTATGACAGATCCATTGAAACATTTCAACTTCTGATATGTCGGGGTCAATGAACTGAAATCATCCTTACCTGTGATCTTTTTATAGCAATTGGCTCCCATGACACATACCTGTGCACCTGTGTCCAGTGTGCAGTATAGCTTATTCCAATTAGCTGAATGAACCCCATCTGTTTTGAAGAACAGGGGTGCTTCTTTGTGGCCACATTAGTTAGTGCGGATTTCTGATATTATGACGTCACAATCCGAGTCTTTTACCAAATCAACAGTTTTAACCGACTTCTCTTTCTTTTTACACACTTTCTTAAGATGATTTCTTCCACCACATTCTTCACATCTCTTCCCCCAAGCCGGACAGAGCTTCTTATCAAATATGTGCATCTGCGCACAAAACTTACATAATTTTTTGACTGATTCCTTTACATTTTTAATAGTAATCTTGTTGATCACCTCATCTTCCTTTTGCACACTTGAAACATGCATCGATGCTCTTTCAGCTGATCTGCATAAATTTATGGCTGAATCCAAGGTCAAACTTTCTTGACGAAGTAGTTCTTTCATAACATTCTTGTCTTTAATGCCAACTACCACCCTGTCTCGTAATAATTCGTCACATAGGGATTCTGGATAATTACATGGCTTTATTAATTTCCGTAGGTTTAAAAGGTACTCATCGAAAGACTCGTCACTTATTTGAATCCTTATATTGAAAATATATCTCGAGTAAATAACATTAGTCTTCTTGATTATTTCTGATTCCATTTTTTTAAATATACTATTGACATCTTTCTTATCACTATCTGATAAGTTAAAGTGCAAGTATTTTAGCATTGCGGCGTTGCCGATGGCGTTAAGAAGAATCCCAGCCTTAATTTCCTCCTTGTCAGAAACCCACATGTTCATACCTGTAGCGAGGCAATAATTTTCCCAGCTCGTGCGGAAACATTGCAAGTTTTCGAAGGGATCCCCAGACTCCACTTGCAGGGGTTGAGGCCACGGGACGCTGACACTGCTTCTAAGTTCGGATGACCCATTCGACGGCATGGCGGCGCGTTGAAGTTGTTGCTGCATTAAGCCTATTTGTTTTTGCATCGCATCTAAGAGGAGGGCTTGCTGCTCGAAGAGCTTCTTAAATGACTCTTCTGCCATCTTCTGACACCATGTATGAAAACCACTTATGATGCTGTGAAGTGTTTATTTAATATTATTATTTATTTATTCTTACAAACTTTTTCATGATCATGATACTTAGTCGCTAAGCTCAACAGGGAACTCCAAAAGCCACAGATAATCAAGAGCTACCAACTACGTTTGGATACTCGTTATAAGTTCGGAAACAATAACCACCAGTTGACCGTCTATCAACTTTGTCACCGGCCCAATCGGAATCAACAAAACCAATGAATATCCTTAATTTTACCTCTTTTAAAAACTAAGCTTATATTCAAGCTTCCTTTTACATATCGCAGCACTCTCTTGAGAGCTACCCATAAATCATTACTAGCGCAGGACTGGTACCTACTTAAAATACTTATGGAAAGACATAAGTCAGGTCTGGAACACAACATTGCATACATCAGTGAACCAATTACATTTCTACATCTATGTTCTATTTCTAGACTCTCAGACTTATCTCTTTTTAGCAGACTGTGATCAAAATTTTCTTCCATGGGGGTCACAGCCGCCTTACAATCTAAAATATTACTAGAATTTAACAATTTCTCAAGGTAAGTACTCTGATTTATTACTATAGTTCCTTCCCTTAAATTTTACGTTACATGCATTCCCAAATAGTGACTAATTTGTCCTAGATCTTTTATTTTAAAGTTTTCATTTAACAATTGCTTTACTATTTCTATCTCTTTGACAACATTAGATGCTAACAATAAGTCATCAATATACAGGAGTAAATATACTTTACACTCTGCATTTATTTTCATATACAAACAATAGTCATAATCACATCTTAGAAAACCTAATTTAGTTATGACTTCATGAAATTTTTTGTTCCAATTTTTGGGTGAGTCTTTTAACCCATACAAAGATCTTTTTAACTTATACACATTATTATTTTTCTTCTCACTGAAGCACCCGTTAGGTAAAGTTACATAAACATCACCATCAATGTCAGCATACCAAAAGGCACTACAAACATCTAATTGATGTATAGGTAAATTGTAATCATTACAGAAGGCTAAAAATAACCTTACAGAGGTTAACCTTGCTACAGGACTATAAATTTCTGACAAAGACAAATCTTGTTTAAAACCCCTAGCTACTAGCCTAGCTTTATGTGACACAATGTTACCTTTTTCATCTTTCTTTCGTTTAAAAACCCATTTACAGTCAATAATATTACAATTCTTCGGCTTCTTTACACTTATCCACGTATCATTTTCAGTAAGTGCTTTAATCTGTACTTCCAGTGCCTGCTTCCATTTATTACCATCACTACTTGATACAGCCTCCTCATATGTTACAGGATCTTCATCACTAACTGTCAACAAACCCAAATCATAATCAACTAAATTATGTGGTATTTTTATTTTACTTCTGTCCCTTAGCTGCATTCTACCGTTTGTTTCATTTTGACTTATGTCATCACTGCTCTGTACGGTCAGCAGCAGAGGTAGCTTAACATTTCGGAATTTTTATTATTTTATGTACAGGATTCCAGCTATTGTTTTTAACGTTTCAGAAGATTATTCTTTAAAATATACGTTGCTCTTCAATAACTTGTTAATAACGAGTACAATCTAACAAGTTCTTATTAAAAAAATCGATTTGAAACTTTCAGTAGTGTTAATCTACTTCTGATGCTGACTGTACCTCATTTATTACATGCTCACTTTCATTTTCGTCTACCTCCTGTTCTTTCCCTTGAATATTCTCCTCATCACTCAACTCAACACTCTCCCCGTTCTGAATACACACATTCTCATTTTCCACATGTTCATTCTTAGACAAGTTAGGTAAAAACACGACATCCTTGTGTATCTCTACCTTATTTTTATCACTAAAATATATGCGATACCCCTTTACATTTTCCCCATAACCAACAAATATGCCCTCTACACTCTAGGTTGAAATCTGCGGTCACTTGAGCCATGTCATTAATCTCAGCATTAGTGCAGGCGTTTACCCTGATGCTCTAAAAGTTTATATCGTCAAGCCACTATTTAATAAAGAAGATAGGGAGTTAATGGAGAACTATCGGCCTATAGCACTAATTCCTATTATTTCTAAAATATTTGAGAAATTTATTTACAAGGAACTAAATAAATTTATAGAAAGACATAATATTATATGCGAGGAACAGAAAGGATTTAGACTAAGTAAAACGATTAATATGGCCATTTATGATTTTTTATATAATGTTACATTTAACGTGGATAAGAGGAAACCAGTCTGTGGCGTATTTTGTGACATGACGCAAGCTTTTGACTATGTGCATTATGGTACACTCTTAAATAAACTTGAGGCATATGGCATTAGAGGAAACGTCAACAATTTAATTAAATCTTACTTACTTAACAGAACTCAGATAACAAATATAAACCATATTAATTTGAAAAGTAAACATGAAATTGTTTATCAGTCTGCAGAACGTATAGTTTCATTTGGTGTGCCACAGGGAAGTGTTCTAGGGCCTCCTTTATTTATATTATATATTAATGATCTTCCGAAAGGCATCCCTCAACCACTGACACTATTTGCCGATGATAGCACCATAACGATACCTTGTAAAAGTGTTGATACTTATGAAAGTGACATAAATGATTCTATAAATTTAATGGTAAAGTGGTTAGATGATAATAACTTAAAAATTAACGTGACTAAAACAAAATTAATACATTTTAGTCAACGGATCAATAGTAAAAGTAATTTAAATATACACTACGATGACCAGCCTATAGAAGAGGTAGAAACAACAAAATTTTTAGGGCTCCACATTGACAAGAAACTGAATTGGAAAACCCATATCGAAATCTTGTGCAAGAAAATCAGTAAATCTGTCTATGCCCTGCACACTTTGTCGTCTATAATAAGTGTGGAGGCATTACTTACAGCCTACTATGGCTTAACAGAATCTCATCTGCGCTATGGTGTCATTTTTTGGGGCAACTCAACAGAAAAAGACACAGTGTTTAAGGCTCAAAAGAGATGCATTCGTTCAATATTTAAAATTAAGCCTACTGATAGTTGCGTGCCTTACTTTAAAAAATATAAAATACTTACTTTGCCATGTCTGTACATTTTAGAAGTAGCTGTTTTTGTCAAAACAAATCCGCAACGTTTTAAACGAGTAGATGAAGTAATCCCACGCAATAGGCGCGACAACAGCAAGGTATGCTCTCATACTGCGAGAACAACCCTCATGAGCAAAAGTGTTTTCTGTATGGCTCCTAGCATATTTAATAAATTTAAAAAATAAATTATAAATTCAAAAAGTTGGAGAGAACTGCCCTTGTCACTTTTTAAAAATAAACTGAGATTTTTTTTAGTTAATAAAGTATATTACAATGTTGTAGATTTTCTAAATGAAAAGGACTTTTCTATTCCGACTTCAAATATTACATAGTTAAGAATAATGAAATAATGTGATTTTTTAAATAATTGACTATTGAATGATTTTGACTGGACAATAATGAATATTCTGGACATAATTTAATTTATATTTGACTCTTATATACTTATGTACTATAATATCTTGACATCAATTATTATTTTATTTGCTTTATAATTTGTTATGAAATTTAGTATGACTATTATGTAAAATGCAATTAAGTGTAATTTTTATACCTACAAAATTTGTACGCCGTTATTGGACGTTCACAACATCTATTATTCAATCTTGCATGTCTGATTAATCAGTTTATGTAAACGCATGTTTGACAAATAAATTATTCTATTCTATTCTATTCTTGTTGTCCCATTTCAAACGCTTTTCTTTTGGTAAATGCACTGATACCTTACAGCCAAACTCATGAAAGAAATCCAGGCTAATATCTTTATTATAAAACAACTCATATGGAGATTTACCCTTGACTGGGCTAGGACCTGTTCTATTCAATGTATAACAAGCTGTGTTAATTGCCTCTGCCCAAAAAACTTTACTCATGCCATAAATCATGGCACGGGCAGCTTCCACAAGTGTTCGCATCTCTCTTTCAGCCCTGCCATTCTGTTGAGGGGTGTACACTACTGAACGTTGATGAATGATACCTTTTTCTTCCAGAAAAACTTTTAACTCATTGCTCATGAACTCTAAACCGTTGTCTGTTCTCAAAACTTTCACTTTTCTTTCACATTCCCTTTCAACCTTTGCCACAAAGTTCCTAACAAGCACAGAAACTTCAGATTTTCTTTTCATAAGATACACAAAACGATAACCTGTACAATCATCTTTAAATAACAAAAAATACCTTGATTCTCCTATTGAGGCATTCTCCATAGGCCCACAAACGTCAGCATGGATCAAATCTAATTTTTCTACTGCACGACATTCACTTCTAGGGTAATGTTGTCTATGCTGCTTACCACGCAAACAATTTTCGCACATAATGACATCACTCTTGTCTGCATAGCTAATGTTATTCCTGGTTAATATATCTTTAATTTGAGTAAGATTTTGATGAGAAAGCCAAACTGAAATATCTTCTACTTTTTTGGTTATGTGACAACATGACATTTCAAAGTTACGTTCCAGTTTGCTTATTTTTAACCGACTTCAAAAAAGGAGGAGGTTCTATGTTCGTGTGTATGTATGTTTTTTTTTTTTTTATGTATGTTACCTGATTTCTCCTCCATTTGTGAAGCGATTCTCTAAATTATTTTTTTATTTGAAAGAGTATACTCCTGAGGTGGTCCCATTTAAATTTGGTGAAGATCTGATCCTGATCTTCGGAGATATACAATAGAACTCTTCAAAAATAGACGGCAAATCTGTCGTGATTGCTGCAATCGCTTGGATGTTTATTGTTTATACAACATCATGACGTAACATCACGCCTGTGTGATCTGAGGGGGTACGCAGATGTGTACACCCAGATTTGGACAGTAAGATATTATGTAATGTTCCATTTATTGGGGATAAATAAAACCTATTATTTGTTTCGGAACAACTAAAAATGGAAAAATAAAAAACTTTTTGGCAAAAAATAAAACCGACTTCAAAAACACCAAAAAGTGAAAAATAAACTTCTGAAGAAAAATCACCTTCTGAAGTCGGTGGCAAAAAAACGAAATCAAACAAACAAATGTCACCGACTTCAGAAGCTGATTTTTCTTCAGAAGTTTATTTTTCACTTTTTGGTGTTTTTGAAGTCGGTTTTATTTTTTGCCAAAAAGTTTTTGTAGTATATTGAGCATTATCATACTTTGGTTTATCATAAACAAAGTACATTTTATATAGCTTACAAGATTTATTTGCTGTTGCACAAACTTCCCCATGTTTATTTATAAACTCACAAACATTACTATTTGACACTAAACGCATACCTTTATCCAAAACATATCCTGCAGAAAACAAATTGAACTTTAAATCTGGAATGTACAGCACATTTGACAAAATAGTTTTAATGTACTTACAATTATTCCAGGCATAGACTACTACATTCCCAACACCTTTTACTTCTAGAAGAGTACCATTACCAACCTTTACTATAGACTTCTAGAGGAATAAGACTTATCACTTAAAGATTCGAATAAATTTTTATCACAACACATGTGTTCGCTGGCTCCAGTGTCCATGTACCAAATGCCACGTTCCACACTACTGGTGCTTGAACACATAAACGCATTGACTTCACTCTTTGAATCTTTATTTGTGTTGTCTCCTTTCTTATTCTTCAGCTTGTAACAATTTTCCATGATGTGACCTCTTCCTGCAGTACTTACATGTGCTGGTTTCCTTTTGTGTGCTCTTATTTCTGCAAACTTTTGCAATATGTCCTTCTTTACCATAACTATAATATTTCTTTATGCTAGCCAATGCCACTATTTCCTTAATTTAAGATCCCAATCTCTCTTCTTCCAAAAGCAATCTTGAAGTCAATTCTTCCAAGTTTTGACTCGCACTGGGAACTGACTCCCAAGCAGAACGGAAATGCTTGTACTGTTCCGGCAAACTCATGAGAATTTTAGTCATTGTCATCTTCTCTGACACGGGTTCACCAGCTTGTTTAAGTTTGCTAACTACATCTTCCAATTTAGACAGAAAAACAGACATGGAACTGTCTTCAAACTGTAGCAGAAAGAACTTTTGCTGCAGTAGGTGCACACTGACAACTGACTCCTTATCATAGACAGACTTTAATTTGCTCCACATGGAACTAGCAGTTGGACAGGTTAACACATGTGTCAGTGGCCCTGGCTTCATCCTCATAACAATAATCTCCTGAGCTTTTGCATCATGACTCGTCCATTCAATAAGGGCTTTCGCATCTTCAGGCTTAACAAGCACTCCCGTAATTATTTCATAGAATCCCTTGCTTTTAATAAGAACTTCCGTCTGAAAACACCAGACCGCCCAATTCTCACCGCTTTTTAATTTCAAACTGTGCTGTGTGCTGTCCATCTTCACAAAAACTAATTACTCAAAAATTTTAAAACCTCGAAAAGGAGACTGGTCATGACCCATAGAAAATTACCCCAGATCCGGCGCTAAAGAAAGTTATCTCAGATTTTTTGTTAAATCAGGTAAAGTAATTCTAAATAGTCCTCAACTCCGAAATCAGAGGCAAACACTTTGAAAAATTGCTTACAGATTTTGTTTAGGCGACTTTTTTCATTTTAACATATCTTTAGAAAAAGTTTTTTTTTTTATAGATAATTATGAAATATACACTTGACTATCAAAAATAATGTATAAAATATAACAATAACGTAAAATAAAAAAATGTACTAGGTATTTATTTTTATTACATAAATAATTGACAATATTATTCTTCAATAATGAGAACATCATCCATACCTAATGCAGGGTGGTCAAACTCCTCGTGGTGTCTGGCCCACCCCAAATAGTATATAATGCTTATGACATGGGCGCAACTACCTAATGTTCTTCTGCCTTGTATGCAAGAACAGTAATATCCTGTAATAGCGTCTCTTCCTTCCGACATAGCGTTGAACAAAATATATGTATAGTAGGTTTTTGAAGTGGTGTGCCTTGAATGTATCCGGCACCTTAATAAAATATCGTTATCATTTATGTCTGGATGTCTGTAAAGCTCCATTTCGTAAACGCCAGTGCGTTTCAGATGCTCACTACAATAGGAGCGTGCTATTTTAACATGGTACGTACCAACTGAAAAGAGAATTATCTCCTCAATGGTAAGGCGAGGGAAATCTGCCACTTCTGGGCTATCGGCCACAAGTCTTGTGAATATTGCTCTCTGTCTATTCAAGTTATTATTCTCCACATACTCAGCCAAAAGATTTGGTCGGTTCATATTTGCGTTAACGATTTCTATAAAAGCATTTGTATATGGGCTGTCGGTGTATGGTTCCTGGAAGGCATTTATTATTGCGGCAGCGATTTTAAAATCTTTTAAGATGTGAGGTACGTGGAGATTAAAAATTCTGTTTCTGAATAATTTAAAGTCGCGTTTGAAGCGGCCATTCATTGTTTCAACAACCCACCTCACCAGTGTTATCAGTCTCGATTTATTTGCATTTTCTGTGCTTAATTGAGTTTCATTTCGGCGTTTAGATGGAGGCATATGCGGTACGTAGCCATGTGACTCCAATGTTGGCACTGCATCCCGGAATCCCCTATCTAATATAAAAACGTCGCCTTCCTCAAAAAAATAATGGAACGCTGCTTCCTCTATGGGTTCATTATGGTTATTTAAAATCTGTTTCATTATGTTGGCATCCGACGTTCTTGCAGAATATGGACCCGTCACGTCCAGTATGTACCCATCCGCACACACGATCATAAATGGCTTGATCAAATTCCGGTACTTATGAGTACTGTAGGTTACGCGTTGAAATAAAAAATTGGTCGATTTCTCAATAAATAGATACGTACCATCTAAGATTATTATCGCTTTCGGTGTAGCATCATTTCCGAAGAAATAGTTAGGTAGAAGTCGGTTACGTTCTATAACTTGGTCCCGAGTTATGTGATCCAGTCCGAGGTGTACTGGAACGAAATCTTCCAAGAGACATCTTCTAACGCTGTGTATTTTTCTGTCCACGGTTCTTCTTGAAATATTAAAAACAGTGGCAAGTCTATCATTTGGCTCACCAGTTCTCAATTTACTTAAATATAGAGCCAAATCTCTCCGCGGTGTATCCGACTGTTGATGGAGAGTCGGGACTTGATTAAGAAATGTCATGAACTTTTCTCGATTAAGACCAGTCCAAAAATGGAAGTCGTATTCCGATATCTCTTGAATATTTTCAAAGTCTAAAAAAGTTCTGTGTTCCATAGCCGTTCTATATATATTTACAATATCATTAATGCTTTCTCCATTAAATCCAGACTGATGATTTCTTACATTGCCAGGAATATCTTCTACAGTCGTATGTAATAGGTGTTGATGGCATTATACGGGCGCGAATGGGAATGTAGAAGTTGAAGTAATTGAGCAAATGCACCTTTATACTGTTAGGGACGTGTCTAAGTTCTGTTCTGTTGCAATTGTGGAACATACATCTTCGCGACGTATTAGCAGCTCGCGTCATTCCAGGAGGATTAACCACATTTGCGACAGCTACAACAGCGGGCGCAGGCTGTGGGCCTGCTCGGTCTTGGGTGGCTTCGGAGTCAATGCTATGCCAACAAGCGTGGCATATTGCCCTGGAACCATCGAATGAAACCTGTAAAAAAAGCAAAGAATGTAAAACAAGTCCAAAAAACATTTAAAGTACCTATCTGACTTTATAATAAATAAAATGAGCAATCCCATTAAAAAATAACAATTAGCAATCTAAAAAGATTTATGTGCAAGTGCAACACAATTGCGCCACCTATTACTACATAAATACCACTACCTAGGTAGAAAAACATCTCCCCATGACAGTTATTCTAACAAAGTCCGGTTACTACTTTCTGACTACGACTTTGGTCTTTTAGCACAGTGCGGCAGTAGCTCACCACAACATCTACTATATAGCTTTTTTTTTTTAAAAAAAAAACTTAATCTTTATTTTACTTTGTTTTAATACTACATTTTTTTTACATTTTTATTAAAATAATTGATCTAGGTAAGTAGGTATTATCTCCGTGAGAATGATCCTAGCAAAGCTAGTATTTTACTTATATGAACAATTATAAGATATAAAGCGGTACGTACCTCTTGTGGTGGTTCTATAGCACGTAACAGATGTACCACTAAGTTTCGCCGGGTTTCCAATAACCCTTCATGAAGTACATGTCTCCGACGACGGCGAAGTGAGTGCTCACACACAACACAATGACTGTCTCGGTCTCCCATATCAACAAAACCAATCACAATTAAAGTACAAAGTCCGGTAAGAGTAAGCTAAATCGTCGTTAGATAAATCAGGAAGAGAAAAAATGCGCACGATCACACTTAACGAGCAAAGCAAGCAAGAGTGAACGCACGCGCGCTGCGGGCTGCCGATGGATCTTATTGTGCCTACGAGTGTGCGAGCGAGAACGCCATAATGACTGCCTAGTCATTATATCGTTCTCGCTCGTTTTAGCTAAGCGCAAGTGAGACCGCGACAACAAGCAGGTAAAAAAGTACAAAACGAGTTCCAGGAATCATCGCGCCGCACACTGGTCCACTTTTGTCAAAACTATGGACATGGGAATCGATGTGAGTCAGTGTGTATATTTTGAGTTGATTTTTTTTTTACGTATTTCTCTTTTGATTACAAACAACTTTTTGTAATACCGTTTTTTAAAAAAAACTTACTATTTCCGAAAAAAAAAAAAATTGTGTTTTTTTTGTATGGGATGGTATGTAATGCGTGCGTGGGTCAAAATAAAACTTAGTAGGTGTCCAAGAACACGTCATTCTCAAACAGAAATGACAAAGAAATGTTGTTGTATCCCTGCCGCTTTTCGAGCTACGGGCGCTCAAAGATTAGAAAAAAAAAAAATATTTTGTTTCCATTTTAAAAGACCTACTACTGACTGTGTGTGAGCACTCACTTCGCCGTCGTCGGAGACATGTACTTCATGAAGGGTTATTGGAAACCCGGCGAAACTTAGTGGTACATCTGTTACGTGCTATAGAACCACCACAAGAGGTACGTACCGCTTTATATCTTATAATTGTTCATATAAGTAAAATACTAGCTTTGCTAGGATCATTCTCACGGAGATAATACCTACTTACCTAGATCAATTATTTTAATAAAAATGTAAAAAAAATGTAGTATTAAAACAAAGTAAAATAAAGATTAAGTTTTTTTTTTAAAAAAAAAAAGCTATATAGTAGATGTTGTGGTGAGCTACTGCCGCACTGTGCTAAAAGACCAAAGTCGTAGTCAGAAAGTAGTAACCGGACTTTGTTAGAATAACTGTCATGGGGAGATGTTTTTCTACCTAGGTAGTGGTATTTATGTAGTAATAGGTGGCGCAATTGTGTTGCACTTGCACATAAATCTTTTTAGATTGCTAATTGTTATTTTTTAATGGGATTGCTCATTTTATTTATTATAAAGTCAGATAGGTACTTTAAATGTTTTTTGGACTTGTTTTACATTCTTTGCTTTTTTTACAGGTTTCATTCGATGGTTCCAGGGCAATATGCCACGCTTGTTGGCATAGCATTGACTCCGAAGCCACCCAAGACCGAGCAGGCCCACAGCCTGCGCCCGCTGTTGTAGCTGTCGCAAATGTGGTTAATCCTCCTGGAATGACGCGAGCTGCTAATACGTCGCGAAGATGTATGTTCCACAATTGCAACAGAACAGAACTTAGACACGTCCCTAACAGTATAAAGGTGCATTTGCTCAATTACTTCAACTTCTACATTCCCATTCGCGCCCGTATAATGCCATCAACACCTATTACATACGACTGTAGAAGATATTCCTGGCAATGTAAGAAATCATCAGTCTGGATTTAATGGAGAAAGCATTAATGATATTGTAAATATATATAGAACGGCTATGGAACACAGAACTTTTTTAGACTTTGAAAATATTCAAGAGATATCGGAATACGACTTCCATTTTTGGACTGGTCTTAATCGAGAAAAGTTCATGACATTTCTTAATCAAGTCCCGACTCTCCATCAACAGTCGGATACACCGCGGAGAGATTTGGCTCTATATTTAAGTAAATTGAGAACTGGTGAGCCAAATGATAGACTTGCCACTGTTTTTAATATTTCAAGAAGAACCGTGGACAGAAAAATACACAGCGTTAGAAGATGTCTCTTGGAAGATTTCGTTCCAGTACACCTCGGACTGGATCACATAACTCGGGACCAAGTTATAGAACGTAACCGACTTCTACCTAACTATTTCTTCGGAAATGATGCTACACCGAAAGCGATAATAATCTTAGATGGTACGTATCTATTTATTGAGAAATCGACCAATTTTTTATTTCAACGCGTAACCTACAGTACTCATAAGTACCGGAATTTGATCAAGCCATTTATGATCGTGTGTGCGGATGGGTACATACTGGACGTGACGGGTCCATATTCTGCAAGAACGTCGGATGCCAACATAATGAAACAGATTTTAAATAACCATAATGAACCCATAGAGGAAGCAGCGTTCCATTATTTTTTTGAGGAAGGCGACGTTTTTATATTAGATAGGGGATTCCGGGATGCAGTGCCAACATTGGAGTCACATGGCTACGTACCGCATATGCCTCCATCTAAACGCCGAAATGAAACTCAATTAAGCACAGAAAATGCAAATAAATCGAGACTGATAACACTGGTGAGGTGGGTTGTTGAAACAATGAATGGCCGCTTCAAACGCGACTTTAAATTATTCAGAAACAGAATTTTTAATCTCCACGTACCTCACATCTTAAAAGATTTTAAAATCGCTGCCGCAATAATAAATGCCTTCCAGGAACCATACACCGACAGCCCATATACAAATGCTTTTATAGAAATCGTTAACGCAAATATGAACCGACCAAATCTTTTGGCTGAGTATGTGGAGAATAATAACTTGAATAGACAGAGAGCAATATTCACAAGACTTGTGGCCGATAGCCCAGAAGTGGCAGATTTCCCTCGCCTTACCATTGAGGAGATAATTCTCTTTTCAGTTGGTACGTACCATGTTAAAATAGCACGCTCCTATTGTAGTGAGCATCTGAAACGCACTGGCGTTTACGAAATGGAGCTTTACAGACATCCAGACATAAATGATAACGATATTTTATTAAGGTGCCGGATACATTCAAGGCACACCACTTCAAAAACCTACTATACATATATTTTGTTCAACGCTATGTCGGAAGGAAGAGACGCTATTACAGGATATTACTGTTCTTGCATACAAGGCAGAAGAACATTAGGTAGTTGCGCCCATGTCATAAGCATTATATACTATTTGGGGTGGGCCAGACACCACGAGGAGTTTGACCACCCTGCATTAGGTATGGATGATGTTCTCATTATTGAAGAATAATATTGTCAATTATTTATGTAATAAAAATAAATACCTAGTACATTTTTTTATTTTACGTTATTGTTATATTTTATACATTATTTTTGATAGTCAAGTGTATATTTCATAATTATCTATAAAAAAAAAAACTTTTTCTAAAGATATGTTAAAATGAAAAAAGTCGCCTAAACAAAATCTGTAAGCAATTTTTCAAAGTGTTTGCCTCTGATTTCGGAGTTGAGGACTATTTAGAATTACTTTACCTGATTTAACAAAAAATCTGAGATAACTTTCTTTAGCGCCGGATCTGGGGTAATTTTCTATGGGTCATGACCAGTCTCCTTTTCGAGGTTTTAAAATTTTTGAGTAATTAGTTTTTGTGAAGATGGACAGCACACAGCACAGTTTGAAATTAAAAAGCGGTGAGAATTGGGCGGTCTGGTGTTTTCAGACGGAAGTTCTTATTAAAAGCAAGGGATTCTATGAAATAATTACGGGAGTGCTTGTTAAGCCTGAAGATGCGAAAGCCCTTATTGAATGGACGAGTCATGATGCAAAAGCTCAGGAGATTATTGTTATGAGGATGAAGCCAGGGCCACTGACACATGTGTTAACCTGTCCAACTGCTAGTTCCATGTGGAGCAAATTAAAGTCTGTCTATGATAAGGAGTCAGTTGTCAGTGTGCACCTACTGCAGCAAAAGTTCTTTCTGCTACAGTTTGAAGACAGTTCCATGTCTGTTTTTCTGTCTAAATTGGAAGATGTAGTTAGCAAACTTAAACAAGCTGGTGAACCCGTGTCAGAGAAGATGACAATGACTAAAATTCTCATGAGTTTGCCGGAACAGTACAAGCATTTCCGTTCTGCTTGGGAGTCAGTTCCCAGTGCGAGTCAAAACTTGGAAGAATTGACTTCAAGATTGCTTTTGGAAGAAGAGAGATTGGGATCTTAAATTAAGGAAATAGTGGCATTGGCTAGCATAAAGAAATATTATAGTTATGGTAAAGAAGGACATATTGCAAAAGTTTGCAGAAATAAGAGCACACAAAAGGAAACCAGCACATGTAAGTACTGCAGGAAGAGGTCACATCATGGAAAATTGTTACAAGCTGAAGAATAAGAAAGGAGACAACACAAATAAAGATTCAAAGAGTGAAGTCAATGCGTTTATGTGTTCAAGCACCAGTAGTGTGGAACGTGGCATTTGGTACATGGACACTGGAGCCAGCGAACACATGTGTTGTGATAAAAATTTATTCGAATCTTTAAGTGATAAGTCTTATTCCTCTAGAAGTCTATAGTAAAGGTTGGTAATGGTACTCTTCTAGAAGTAAAAGGTGTTGGGAATGTAGTAGTCTATGCCTGGAATAATTGTAAGTACATTAAAACTATTTTGTCAAATGTGCTGTACATTCCAGATTTAAAGTTCAATTTGTTTTCTGCAGGATATGTTTTGGATAAAGGTATGCGTTTAGTGTCAAATAGTAATGTTTGTGAGTTTATAAATAAACATGGGGAAGTTTGTGCAACAGCAAATAAATCTTGTAAGCTATATAAAATGTACTTTGTTTATGATAAACCAAAGTATGATAATGCTCAATATACTACAAAAACTTTTTGGCAAAAAATAAAACCGACTTCAAAAACACCAAAAAGTGAAAAATAAACTTCTGAAGAAAAATCAGCTTCTGAAGTCGGTGACATTTGTTTGTTTGATTTCGTTTTTTTGCCACCGACTTCAGAAGGTGATTTTTCTTCAGAAGTTTATTTTTCACTTTTTGGTGTTTTTGAAGTCGGTTTTATTTTTTGCCAAAAAGTTTTTTATTTTTCCATTTTTAGTTGTTCCGAAACAAATAATAGGTTTTATTTATCCCCAATAAATGGAACATTACATAATATCTTACTGTCCAAATCTGGGTGTACACATCTGCGTACCCCCTCAGATCACACAGGCGTGATGTTACGTCATGATGTTGTATAAACAATAAACATCCAAGCGATTGCAGCAATCACGACAGATTTGCCGTCTATTTTTGAAGAGTTCTATTGTATATCTCCGAAGATCAGGATCAGATCTTCACCAAATTTAAATGGGACCACCTCAGGAGTATACTCTTTCAAATAAGTTGCGTGCCTTACTTTAAAAAATATAAAATACTTACTTTGCCATGTCTGTACATTTTAGAAGTAGCTGTTTTTGTCAAAACAAATCCGCAACGTTTTAAACGAGTAGATGAAGTAATCCCACGCAATAGGCGCGACAACAGCAAGGTATGCTCTCATACTGCGAGAACAACCCTCATGAGCAAAAGTGTTTTCTGTATGGCTCCTAGCATATTTAATAAATTTAAAAAATAAATTATAAATTCAAAAAGTTGGAGAGAACTGCCCTTGTCACTTTTTAAAAATAAACTGAGATTTTTTTTAGTTAATAAAGTATATTACAATGTTGTAGATTTTCTAAATGAAAAGGACTTTTCTATTCCGACTTCAAATATTACATAGTTAAGAATAATGAAATAATGTGATTTTTTAAATAATTGACTATTGAATGATTTTGACTGGACAATAATGAATATTCTGGACATAATTTAATTTATATTTGACTCTTATATACTTATGTACTATAATATCTTGACATCAATTATTATTTTATTTGCTTTATAATTTGTTATGAAATTTAGTATGACTATTATGTAAAATGCAATTAAGTGTAATTTTTATACCTACAAAATTTGTACGCCGTTATTGGACGTTCACAACATCTATTATTCAATCTTGCATGTCTGATTAATCAGTTTATGTAAACGCATGTTTGACAAATAAATTATTCTATTCTATTCTATTCTTGTTGTCCCATTTCAAACGCTTTTCTTTTGGTAAATGCACTGATACCTTACAGCCAAACTCATGAAAGAAATCCAGGCTAATATCTTTATTATAAAACAACTCATATGGAGATTTACCCTTGACTGGGCTAGGACCTGTTCTATTCAATGTATAACAAGCTGTGTTAATTGCCTCTGCCCAAAAAACTTTACTCATGCCATAAATCATGGCACGGGCAGCTTCCACAAGTGTTCGCATCTCTCTTTCAGCCCTGCCATTCTGTTGAGGGGTGTACTTTTTGGCAAAAAATAAAACCGACTTCAAAAACACCAAAAAGTGAAAAATAAACTTCTGAAGAAAAATCACCTTCTGAAGTCGGTGGCAAAAAAACGAAATCAAACAAACAAATGTCACCGACTTCAGAAGCTGATTTTTCTTCAGAAGTTTATTTTTCACTTTTTGGTGTTTTTGAAGTCGGTTTTATTTTTTGCCAAAAAGTTTTTGTAGTATATTGAGCATTATCATACTTTGGTTTATCATAAACAAAGTACATTTTATATAGCTTACAAGATTTATTTGCTGTTGCACAAACTTCCCCATGTTTATTTATAAACTCACAAACATTACTATTTGACACTAAACGCATACCTTTATCCAAAACATATCCTGCAGAAAACAAATTGAACTTTAAATCTGGAATGTACAGCACATTTGACAAAATAGTTTTAATGTACTTACAATTATTCCAGGCATAGACTACTACATTCCCAACACCTTTTACTTCTAGAAGAGTACCATTACCAACCTTTACTATAGACTTCTAGAGGAATAAGACTTATCACTTAAAGATTCGAATAAATTTTTATCACAACACATGTGTTCGCTGGCTCCAGTGTCCATGTACCAAATGCCACGTTCCACACTACTGGTGCTTGAACACATAAACGCATTGACTTCACTCTTTGAATCTTTATTTGTGTTGTCTCCTTTCTTATTCTTCAGCTTGTAACAATTTTCCATGATGTGACCTCTTCCTGCAGTACTTACACTTCGTTACTGTATTGGATTTTGGATATTTAAACTCGACCTCACGCTATCGTTCATCGGACTTTCGTTTACGCTTTTAATGTTTATAGTATTCTTAGTAATAATTATAATCATGGTTTTCTTAAAAGACCTATAAAACAAGTAGAACTACACTCAATAAACATAAGTACCTACTTCAATAAAAAAATCTAATACTGTTGTAGTTGTCTAGTTGGAAATCGGACAGTCGGGTGTTGTTGCCATATTACGGCATTGTTATGGTATTTGGGCTGGGCCAGGCACCAAGCAAATATAACGCCACCAGCCTCTTTTCTTCATAATATTTTGTTGACCTTTTTTTTATGGTGGGTGGAAAATAATCAAATGAAAGAGCGGGAGGGCCCGCTCTTGGCCAGAGCGAAAGGGAGTGTCGGACTTCTACTGACTAAAAACCACCCATGATCCTTCTTAGCCCTTCATGTCGAGGCCACGGTATCTGCGAACAACCCGCAGCCCCGACGGATATTTTATTGACTTTTGAAGATGAATAGGAAGATGATGCTGACCTTAAAAGTGGATGAAAACATTGAATGTGCTTTGTCTGAGTAATTGCAATCATGTTTTTCTTAAAAGACATATAAAACAAAGTAGAACTACACTCAATTACATGATTACGTAAATAAAAATTCAAGTAGGTATTATTTAAGTGTTTTATTGTCAATCCAATTGCGTATTTTTTTTAGCAAAGTTGCTCTAGAGATATCATAATATTCAGAAATATCTGTAGGAAACGAAGTTTTCTTCACTATCGTGGCCTGTTTTGACAACGCGCAACGTTTGAAAGGTCTAAAAATAATAATAACTGAGCATTAACCTCACAAAACTGACCATTATCTAGGAAGAAACAAATCTAATACGTGCCTAGTAAATAAATGGCCTTTATATCTATTGATAACACCATTTCTTGTATTGTTTTGGCTACAACTCGTTGCTATTCAAAATGTGCAGGCACATTTTTTAAAATCCTATTTGTTATATCTCTCGCTTCTTCTCTGTTCATCAAACTTAAACTATTATAAATACATACCTGTAAGCTTTATTATGAGGTACTGTATGTCAATGTACATGAATATTTTTTGTCAGGGCAATGCTCTATACATATTCCGGCCATGTCCATCGCCTTTATATTATTAGTGTGATTTGATTTTTTCTAAGAATTTTATTGTTTAGAAGTTTGAAGATTATTATGAAACGATTTATAAGACTCATTATAAGACTGTTCCTAAGTTTAAAAGACTGAGTATTAAGTAAGTCTGCTTTTCCTAGAATTTGATTACAACTCAAAGTATGAAAATGATGCCAAATAATGTTGTAGTTATAAGAGTTTAATTGTTTTGAGTTACTTTTTTGTTAGTAGACGATTTTTCGAGAAGAAAATATACGATTATTGTGGTAATTCTTATGGATTCTCCTGAGATCTGGAGATTTTCGCAGGTTTCTTATTAATGAAACAACTTTTCGTTTTAACTTTGTATTGGATCTGACCACTATCATAAAATCACTGGCTGTCAAAATGTGCATGTCAAAATCTGTGTTCGTTCATAATTAATATAATTACACAATCTATAACACACTCCCGGGACAGAATAAAAGGTAGAAAATACAAGCTTTGTTTACAAAGTTCACTAAGTTTAGTTATTACTTACTATAAGATTACAGTAACATCATCAACATAAGTAGGTACTGACTTTAGTTTTACAAAAATACAATTACTGATTGTTTAATTATTAACACAAAAAGAGTCAGTCCTAGAGATCAAAATATACTGTAACAATCGACAATTTTACATATAATAATCGGTACACAACACACCAGAGAGCATTATACCATTCAGAATAAGAATAAAGAAAGAAAGCCCTGTAAAAAATTGTAAATAAATAAAGTTATTCCATAAATCTAAGTGGTAGTTTTATTGTACAGTCGAACAAGCTAATAAGTATACAGCCAGCTAACTTGCATTTACTTTTAAGATTATACAGATTCATTTAGAGACTGATTCCAAACGATACAGCGTTTGACATCAGTGGCTTAATGCGAAACGCTTTATAAAACAAAATTGCAATCAATATTTTCAGTGTACTAGAATTATAAAAAACTCTACCTGTATACTTATTACCTTGTTCGACTGTACGTCCTAACCTAGTTTTCGCACCTAGAGGCTAATAGGTGTAATTGAGCTCTGAGAATTACCTGGCTGCTCCGTTGAATGGTGTGGTTGAGCAGTGCTGGATGAAGGGATGCTGTCTAGCCAGTCTCCTGAGATAGAGAGTTCCAGAGGGTATAATCTTTGGTAGGGTCCTACCTTTACTCCTGTGGCGGTGTGAACTCTTGCAACTCGTGTGAAACCATCCTTTCCTGTGTAAGTCTCTTGGATTATACCTAGAGGCCAGTATAGTCTCTTCCCTTCTGTCTCTATTAAAACTAATTCGCCTACTTTAGGTTCTTTTCTATGCTGTTTTCCCTTGCTTATAAGTAGAGATAAGTATTCACTATTGAATTTGTTCTAAATTGTTGTCTTAGTTGTTGTAGGTAACGATAACGAACCTGTATGTTTTTCTCATCCACCTGGTCAAGATCAGGTGTCTCTCCAGTAGGTAAGTTCTGTAAAAACAATAACGGTGTCAGTGGTTTAACATCTCCCATTTCCACATATGTAAGGGGTCTGCTGTTAATCACTATTACGCAGTCACAAAAAATAGTCGAAAGTTCTATCCAATCCACTGATGCTTTGCCTAGAATTCTGCGCAGCATTTCTTTTACTACTCGAATCAACCGCTCCCACCATCCTCCCCACCAGGGAGCTGCTGGCACGGAGAACTTCCATAGGATCTTATAAGAGTTGGTGGCTTCTTCAACTTCCTGCCAGTTTACTTCTTGAAGCAGGTTAACAGCACCAACAAAATTTGTTCCATTATCTGTATAAATAGTTCTCGATCGGCCACGCCTTGCTATAAAACGCCTTGGAGCCATGAAAAAGGCATTTGTTGACAATGATTCTACAAGTTTCAGATGTACAGCTCTATAAACAGCACAAGTAAAAAGAACGATCCAACATTTTGAGGACTGTAAGTAAATTTTGTTGATTGTAATTTGAGTAAATTATATTTATGATGTAAAAATGATCTTTTTTGTTGTGAATTATTTTTTTTTATAATTTTTCACTTCTAAAACTTATATAATATATATAATTATATATTATATAAGTTTTAGAAGTGGAGAGTATTATTGTGCAGGTAAGCTGTGTGTAGCCTTGTACAGCTTACTTGGGAGTCGCAGCCGGTGTGGGCTCACGGTCTACAGCCGGGTAGTGGAGAAGGGGCCCCGCGTCGGTGGGGAGGGGCGCGCATGCCCGGTCACAGTGAGCTTGCCGTACGGCTAAGCAAGTGTGCCGGCACGCGCGACCGTTACCGACGCGAGGCGACGGCTGAGAGGCAACCCAGAGTCGTGCCACTGCCTGGCGGCCACGTGAGCCCATGAAAAACTGTTGGAGGAGACGGCGAAGGGGCCGACCTTACCTCGGAGGCCGCGGGCATCCCAGTGTGTAAACCCCTGCGGCCGAGCCGTAATATAGGGCGGATAGTTCGGCCAGGCCGTCGAGGATGGTCAGCCCTGGGTCTTGGCCTTCCCTGATGGCCTTCATCAAGGCCTTCAGGAGTTGGATGGGGGGGGGGGGGGGGTAGTAACCGACGTAAGAGAGCATTCTCCTTACACGGCCTCTCCTGACGAGGTGTCGCCCTCTTCCTCGACACGAACTCCTGGAGTGGCCCCGCTAGGACCCGCGATGCGTTCAGCTCTCGCTACCTGCAACATGGTCTGACAACCCGCAGACCCGCTTGTCACGCAGACCGCATTTATACGTGCAAACTGCTTAAGGGCTCCTCTTCACGATCGGCCATGATGGGCGATTACACGCGAGCACGATCGTGCAGAGGGGCTACTCACCTGTAATCGACCATCATCGTCGTTGATCGTCCTCGCGATCGTGGCGAACGGTAACTTTTCGGTTTTTCGGGCACACATCAAAGGGAATCGCTTGTAATTGCCACACGATCGCCGATCATTCATTCGCCAGAGGACAGCGAGCCGTGCGTACGTCGCGTCGTTTTTAAGTGCGAGTGCGAAACAAAACAATGACTAGTGGGTGGTCAAATGAAGAGACATTCAAGTTCATAGAACTATATCAGAACCAACCAGTTATATGGAATCCTAAACATAAATATCACAAAGATAAAAATAAGGTAGGTACTCAGTTATTTATTTATCGTTATTATGAGGTTTATAATCGCTAATTTGTGTCATTCTGCTAATTTTAAATCATCCATTATGTTTTTTACTGGTGAATGATGCATGGGCTCGTATTGCTGAGGAAATGTTAGTACCAGTTTCCGAAATTAAAAGGAAAAAGGAAACCTTGTAGCTAGCAGCTTTCCGGCTGAATCATAAAAAAGTTGTCGCCTCTCTCAAATCTGGTGCCGGGGAAGACGAGGTGTTTAAACCTTTATGGGTATATTATGACGCTTTGGCGGCCTTTATGATCGACGTGTATGAGTGCAAATCGGTACTTGCTACGGCGGACAAAGTCGATGTAAGTAAAATAAACTTTACAGTAAATATTATTTATTAATCTCAATATAATTCTTACCTACATTGTTTATTTGAAATAATATACGTTTATTTGTAATAGTATAACCTATAAGTTATAAAAGTATTCAGAGTGCCTAGTGCAATTAATATGGAATGGAAATAGTGACAATTATTGGGAAGCACAATTATCGCACTAGGCACTCTGAAGTAAAACGAAAACTTATAATTAGCAGAATTATTAAAAAAAAGTCATGAAGCATTCTCTTATTTGGATAGCGTTATTTGTAGCTCTTCGAGGTGTTGATTGTAGCGATGTGAATACACTACCATTATTCTGTCTCCAAGAACCTGGAGAGACGAGTTGACCATTCATGTATGTATCAGTGGTACCTGGAGGATTGTACCGTTCTCTAGACGTTGAACTTTTTCTTAAGAAATTATGCAATAAAACGCATGTCATGGTAATAATAGAAGCCTTAACATCACACAATTGCATAGGTTTTTTAAAAACTCTAAACTTACTGGCCATTATGCCGAAAGTATTTTCGACGACTACTCGAGAGCGAGAAAGTTCTTGATTAAACAACCTTTCTGGAGAACCAATTGCATGGTGACCAGGAAAAGGTTTCATTAAATTTGTACTTAAAGGGAACGCTCCATCGCCCAAAAATACATAGGAAATATCCATATTACTTCCTGGAAGTGGGTTAGGTGACGGGAAATTAATGGTGCCATTAGTCATTTTTTCCAATAACACACTGCTATTTAATACCCCGCCATCACTGATCCGTCCTTTGGCGCCTACTTCAGCAAACATGAAACAGTAATCGTCGTCTACTAAAGCTAGGAGAACAATGCTGAAACCACCTTTGTAATTAAAATAGTCAGATGCACTGTGAGCAGGTGGTAGTATATTTATGTGCTTTCCGTCTAGAGCACCTAAGCAGTGAGGGAATCTGAATTTGTTTGCCTTGTCAAGCCATTCTTGCGTAGTACTTGGTAACTAAAACAAAAAAAAACAGAATAAGTATTTTAATGCTATGTTTTATTGTTTTCTAGATAGAAGAAGAAGTTGCTGATGAAATCCCGGACATGCAGCAGTCAACACAGGGGCAAGAATCAAGTACTACGGTGTCTATCCCAGTTCAAAAACGGCGCAGTTCAAAACTGCCTGAACTCGCAGAAACCAATGCACAAATAAAATCAACGCTATCTACCCTTAATGACGTATTAACAGTCAAAAGGAATAGAGGTGGGAAAGTTGAAGAGGACGATTGTGATCTCTATGGTAGGCTTCTGGTCAAAGCGCTGCGAGAATTTAGCGACATCGACAGACTAGAACTTAGACATGAAATAGATGGTTTATTAATAAAGAAAAAGCGCTCATTGACTAGGCATTGTTATGTTAGCTCACCATCACAAATTATTATAAGCACTAATCGCCCTTCTACTTCACACAAATTGTATTCTGAACAGCTGATGGATACCAATCCATCATCTGTCCAAAGGAATACTAGTAATTATTCGTTCATCCCAAAAAAAGGCCATACATCGGCCCTTTTTTTTTTTTTTTGGGTAGTGGGAAATCATCAAATAACCCCTCCCGCTCTTGGGCAGAGCGAAAGGGAGTGTCAGACTTCTACTGACTAAAAACCACCCATGTTCCTTCTTAGCCCTTCATGTCGAGGCCGCGGTATCTGCGACAACCCGCAGCCCCGACGGGCGTCGCCCTTGCGGGTCCCTTCCATGTTGCTGACATCTCTTTGAGGCGCGCGTGGAACACGAACGCGCCGTCGACACGGCCTGTCGTCGTCATAAGACGGACGGACGGCGAGCTTACCCATCACTCACCGTCCACAGGCCCGCGTCTACGGTGACCGGAAGCCATCACGTGGCCCCCGACGCCCGGAACGCCTCCCGCGGCGGCTGGGACGAGAGGTTCTCTCCCTCTCACGTTCCGCCACCTCCTTCGCTAGCATAACTGCTTCGCAGAAGGAGGCGACGGCGTCCCATTCCTCCTCGCCCCGGACCATGGCTTGCACCAGGGCCGGGCGCGAGAGGTCGCCGCCGCCGATCGCCGCTACGAGAACACGGCAGGGCTCCGCCCAAGCGGGACACACCTCCACAGTGTGCTCCACCGTGTCCTCCGGCCGATCCTCACAATGGTCATACATCGGCCCTGCTCGTCGGCGAGCATGTACACTTCACCTTCATATGAATCTCCCCAACGGATACAGAATCAGCAAAACATCGCTGCAAAGTGTCATAACATAAAAATGACTAATTCGAGATAACGAGACTTATAAGATTTTTTTCTATTTACTAGATTGATAATGTAAAAAATATAGGAGTTACATTACTGAAAATTTATTTACAAATAGTATGTTTATATACACTGCACATAGTTTATAATTTTCAGAAGAATTATATTTTTTTTTAAGTAACTTTCAAGAAATATTTAATGACGGATATGTTATGACTCTTTTTTTGTGGAAACTGAACATAATTTGGGAAATGATACTCTTTTTATAGTATGAAGAAATAAACTTTATTAAAAAATGTTTGAATTTACTTTTACTATTACAAAGTAACAAAATAATAAACTTCTTATCAAAATAATCTTATGGCTAAACTCACATGCAGCAAATTGCAGGTAACAATACTTAGTAATAATCAGCTAAAAGGAACTAAAATAGGAACTTTTTTATTAAAAATTTAAATACTTTAATTTTAAGTCATAGACATTTCGCAGTTTTAAAAATGTTTTTATACCTACCGACATCAATTAAAACATCAATTAAAACACGTAACAACCTAAACATTACCTAAGGGAATTATAAAAAGATTCGTAAAACTGCGGAATGTGATTGTTTCTTAATAATTCCTGCAATCTTTTATTTTATTCTCTTTGAGTTTAGGCTTTGATCTGTAGGCCAGTTTCAGAGTTATTTGGTTCAAATTTTTTTTTCGTGTTAAAACTGTTTCGGAAAATTGATTATCCTTAATAAGAAGTTTTGTAAAATAACTTGGTAGGATCATCTTGCATTAATTTAAAAACTTTTATTTCGGAAATTTTAAATGATTTTGTCATTCCAATGTCCTCAGATAGACGCTTCAGAGAGTAAAAATCACGAAATGCCATTTCTGTTACGGCGTAGGGTCTGCCCTTTTTCTTAGCGCATTTTATCGCTTCCACGTACTGACTGGGTACATAAATTGGACCCGACTTTAGTCTTTTCTGAATTTGCTTTTCAATTGTAGAATGCACGGAGTCCGCTTCATTTTGTGTATGGCCAGTTATTAGGTACTTGTGCGTTATACATCTTATTTTAGGGAATTTCAATAGTGCGAACAAGTAAACAGAAACAAGAAACCTATTCTTATTCTGACCGCAACAATTGTCGGAGTAGAATATCAGATCTAGTCCAAGCCCATGGTAATTCAGGAGCGCATTTTCGATAAACTTGTACACACAAAATCCTATTTCATCAGCCCCGCGGTTCGCTTCTCCCTCATGCCAAAAGAAACAATCTGTTTTATCATTACCTATGTGTGAAATAGTAAAGTTCAAAGTATTAAGCTTGGATTTGTAGTAAAAAATAGATGTATTTCCTCGTGGAAGTTGTAGCACAGCCTGTAAGTCGTAAATTGCGACAATATTATCTGGTCCAATGTTTGTTTTATGTGCGTCTTTCTCTTTTCTGGACAGTTCCTTCTCTTCAATGTGTTTTAAATATTCAACTTCTAAATTTACCTTCGCGCTTCCTTGAGCATTTTCATATCGTACGTATAATTCGCACCTATCTTTTTTTGGCTTAAAAAAGCTAATATTGAATTCTCCGTTAAATATCCTTGAATATAAAGTTTCGTTTGCATATGGCACGTTATTCGATTCGCAAAGGGATTTATAATCTCTGTAAAGATCACTAAGTGATTTTCCTTCATCAATATATTCCCTTGACGAATCTTTTCGTATGTAATGGGATTCCATACGTGGTATTGATTCGATATGACCTCTTGTACCCTATCGAATAGACTCCGCAACTTTTTTATGGTTACTGTGCTTACCTCTCATATCTTGTTTCAAGAAACCATCTTCAGACTTGGCAGTCACAGTTCTGATAACACGATCATAAATTTCTAATGTTGCTCTGAAAAAAGTTTTGCATACTCAAATAGTTTGTCCATCAACTTCAAAATAAAAACTGTGGTTAACTTTTCTAGGCTGAGCTTTACCGGAAAATCTAAATGAAGGGATGATCGGTTTAATATGCTTATGAATAAAATTGCGCTGTAGAGACAAGTCTCCGTTTGCCTTAGGCCTCTTACAATTGCGACTGAGATGACGAGTTTGATTGCAATTAAAGCATTTTGGGCCAGATCGGTGGTTTAATTTCATTTGACCTTGCCTTTTATGATCAACGGCCTTGTCGTTCCTTGAAGGTTTCGCGTAAATTAACAGGAATGAGACTATAGTGTCAGAAGTCAAGTTTGCGTTAGCAGCAGCTGCACGCACCTGTGGATTGTCTATACCGCGTATCAGCGTTCTTAATTCGTCACTCAGCCTCTGAACTATTCTCAATCGCAATAAGGTACGACGGGCGTATTCTGAGTAAGATGAATACTTGTCTGACGTAGTATTCATAGCTTCAAGCAAAATATTCGCGTAGTCCAATTTACTCGGGCAAAGGAGTTTGAACTCGCGTACGAAATTGGACCACTTCCCATCGTTCGTCACCCATTTCCCTAACCAGACCTTGGCGTCACCCTTTAGGCAAGTGGCTACAACGCGACAGACATTCATGGTCGCTCCAACCGTTAGCCTCTCTAGCACGATCCACTTCATTGCACCATGCCTCGACGCTGTTAATTGATGGGTCAAAGTTCGACACGTAATAGTTGCATCGTTTTTATTGCTTGCATCAAGGCATGAGCGAAAGTGGATACCTCAGAGACGGGGGACGCTCGACTGCATAGACCGAGGTCGTATTAGGGATCATTGGCTCCTTAGCTTTTGGCAAAACCTCACTATTCTTGTGGATAGAACTCGTTTGAACCGGGGGCGAAGGAGTACGTGTGCGTTTTCTATTGCCAATGTCGCCACGCGAACGATCGCTACTACGCGATTGGTGCCTTTCGGGACTATGAGAATCATGCCGATCTCGATTATGCAAGCCAACTCGCGAAGTACGACGATTCCTACTCGAATCGCGGTACGATCTACCACTACTGCTATTATATGACCCACGGGATCGACGTCGTTTGCGACCGCGTGACTTATTCCGAGTACGAAAAAGAGAACGAGTATGTAAAACAATCGAATAAAAAGAAAAATAATAAAGTGGGTAGTTGCAAAATACTTGAAAAGGAAAAACAATACGGTTTTTCTGTTTACAACAATTTTCAGCTACGAGACTTCGTCTAAGTGGGCCTGGAAAGTCCTTCTGATATAAGTTCCAGAAGTGGAAATTTATTAAAAAAAACAATTCACAACAAAAAAAATATTTTTACTTCATAAATGTAATTGACTCAAATTACAATCAACAACATTTACTTACAGTCCACTAAGACTTAAGATCCACTAAACGAAACACAAACTCACTTTATCACTTTTACAACGAACTAAACTCAAATGGCTTACGTAACCTTACAACCGGCTTATGAATCACACGTCCGTCCAGTCCAAGCGTCGAGCAGCAAAAAGGACGTTCTACTTTTTTTTTTTTTTGAAAATGGCATCTCGCAGTTCACCCTAGAGAGGGTGGCTACTGCTTAACCGGACTTCCCTGTGGATGCCTTGAAATTAAGGCCTCCAGCCAGGGCAAAAAACTTAAAAACTAAGCGACTACATGCTGAGGGCACCCCCTGTGGGATACGAGGCTCGGCTCAGGGTGTCGCTGGGAGAGGACAGCAAGGGGACAAGCTGGATCTGAGTGGGAGGACGTTCTACCCGTAGCGGCTTGCTTTTATAGGCGAGGCGAGACGAGATGGGGTAGTTACTGACGTAATAGAGCATTCTCCTTACAATATATTATTTAACCTAATATTATATAACCAGCAGTGCAAGTACGTAGCACTCGATTCGATAAATCTGACAGTTATTCTCGATAAAATGAGCTTTTATCGAATCGAATCGATGTCGCAAGTACGTAACTAATATTATAACGATCGGTAGTTATACTCTAAAATTTAAACGATTTTATCGAAAATGCAAGTACGAAACGACATCTTGACAGTTGAGATCGACAATTTACGCTGTCGATCTCGATAATTTATCGACACCTAATCCATCAATGGACTTAGAACTTTTATTGCTGGGTGATGAGGAAGAACGGCAGCACCATCACAATGTGATGCGTATTCGGAGGCGACGTCTCAGAGATACAAACAATCCTCTGGAACTTCCAGAGGACTGTTTTGTTCGTCTCTTTCGGGTGACTCGAGAAGTGGCAGTAATTTTAATTCAAGGAATAGAGGTAGACGTACGGAGGACACGATCCATTGGACTCCCTGTCTATATCGTGGTAAGTACCTAGTGTTTTTTTACTATAGGTCTCAGATCAAGTAAAAAAAGGTAGATACCGCACCGCCTTTGCTAATACTGACGCCACAAAACTACGCTCCTTCAAGTAAACACACGCGCTCACTCACACACATGCATCAAACTACGCTCATTTTCGTTTGAAAAGCTAAAAATAAAATTTGATTGTGATTAAACACGACGATATTTATATCTTTCTCAAGAAACTGGAAAGTAATGTCATCTGTCAACAGTGTCAACGACAATTTTATTTTTGGCAAAGGTAAACACGACGACGCTAAGAAGATGGGACATTTTCTGTATTTTTACTAAAATAAACGGCAATTTTGGTAAATACTAGTAGTTTCTCTGAAATAAACCCTTAAACAATGCCTGTTTAATTCCTGTTAACAATGCCGAACATGTATGAAAAAAAGGATTTTATAGATTTCTCGGACATTAGTCGTGCCACTGAAATCCCACCTTAAATGTTTTGTCGTAGTACTAATATAGTAATCTGTGGTTTTGTCTTTGGACGTCCTCAGTGTTGCCATTTGACTACCGATCCTTATCGACTCGATTCGGCTCACGATAAATCTTGTCAACGCGTGTTACGTACTTCCAAATTCGATAACAAGCTCGATAAAACTGACAACGATAACGATCTCGATGTCTTATCGATGCAAAGTTCGTACTTGCACTGCAGTGACGCTATGTATTACTCAGTAGACCTAGAAAAGGTGTGCCCTCGTCTATATGAATTCAAGGTTATTGTGCCCAAGATTGATATTATTTAACGAGAGTTTTTTTTTTTTGGCGGGTGGAAAGTCATCGAATAACCCCTCCCGCTCTTGGGCAGAGCGAAAGGGAGTGTCAGACTTCTACTGACTAAAAAACACCCATGCTCCTTCTTAGCCCTTCATGTCGAGGCCGCGGTATCTCTTGCGAACAACCCGCAGCCCCGACGCCTTGGAGACAAGAAATTTCGAGGCGCGAGTGACACATTTGCTTGTATCTGGCACGAAGCTATTGCTGGCAGGAGAAAAGACGACATCATAAGCTGTTTCCGAGCCTTTTTTTTGCATTGTCGTGATGTCAAGCACATAACACTGTGGGTTGACAACTGTGCCGCTCAAAACAAGAACTGGAGTCTTTTTTCCTATTTATTGTATCTGTTGAAAAATTGGCAACAATTATTTTTAGATAGAAGTTATCTTATACTCTATGGTTTTTTGCTCTGGCAAGACTTGGTGTCTATGTTTTAAAATAAAGGCTCGCTACGTCCGTCGCATAAAATCGTATTACAGTTATTTAATAAACCAAAACCCCGATAATTTCATCTGGTTATGGGCCCAGGACGCTGTAACCGCTAAAATATTTTTTTTTTTTTTTATAGAACGTTGCCCCACACTAGGAATTTAATTATTGGTTTTGGATTTCCAAGGCGAAAGACGCGGTAAATAGCTTTGAAATCGAAAATTATTCGGCGGCCATTTTGGTCAGGCGGGCTTTTTCTTGGTAAGAATAAGAAAAAGAAAAAAAGGAGCATCGTAGCGTCTCAGGCGTGTGCAGGTGTGGTCGGCGAGGTCAAATCGTCATCAAAATCAGCGAGGTACAAGCGAGGTCAAATCGTCATCGCAACGGAAAACAGTGAGGATAACAAGATGGACACATCAATAAATTTTAATAATATCGACGTGAACTCCAAACTGGAGGGTCCTCACAATTGGAGTGTGTGGAAATTTAAAATCCGGGTCCTGTTGATGGCGGCAGGGGTGTACGACAATGTCAACGGCAACAATATCAAACAGGAGGATACCAAGTGGATCAGTAGCGACGCGAAAGCACAAGGTATCATTGTGACGCGTCTATCAGACAAAGTTATATCACAGGTAGTGAGTTGTAAAACAGCTCAAAAAATCTGGAAAAAACTGCACACCATCTTTGAGCAAAAATGAGAATTGTCATTGCATTTAGTACAGGAAAAGTTCTTTGCATTAAAATATGACAAAAAGGAGACTATGTCCGAGTTTTTGGCCAGAGTAGAGGACTTGTTATGTAACCTGAAGTCCTTGGGCTCAGAAATACCTTCTTCTGTAAAAGTTTTTTAATCTGTTGTAAGCTTTACTGTGGCAACTCTTACTTCCTTATCCTCTGTTCTTTTTTTGCTGCGTCGTCGCTATAGCACGTATTTAATTAATTTACTATTTTATAATAAGTAATTATTTGCATCCTAACTTAACAGTTATTTTATTAAATAATTTCGTTGAAGTTATTCAAAATGTTTTAATAGTTTGCCCTGTAGCCTTCACACACTATTAGCTTCCATCTATAAGCGTCATCTTGAACAACTGCTTTCTAAGAGGTTATGTGCCTAGCAAACAAAGGGCGACACGTTGACACAAATAAAAACGAAAAGTGAATGGTGTACTAAGTTATAGTGTGGTGCAATACAAGGCACAGGGCTGATTGTTCATTGGAATCATCCGTATTATATTATTAATGACGGATCAAGACCAACGTGGCGGCGACGGCAGGAGTCATGCTGGCAGTGCAGCTGACCCTACCTTTGGAACGCCGGGGACGATGTTACCCTGCGGCGGTGGCAGCTTTGTGGACAAGACGGAAGTAGTGGTGAATTATCATTCCTGGAAGTTTCAGGTACGGATGGCACTAATATTAGAAAATTTATGGGGTTGTGTTGAGGGCACAGATACTGAAGCGGGACGAATTCAGAAAGCTCTCGCTAGAATATGCCTCTCAATCAAACCACATTGTTATCAATATGTACGGGATTCTACGACAGCAAAAACCGCATGGGATAACCTCAAAACTGTGTTCGAGGATAAATCTCTTTATAGAAGGGTTACATTATTGAGACAACTTCATAAGATTCAATTTAATCAATATAAGCAGTATGACTATTTATATTGAGGCAGTCATGACTCTGAGACAACAGTTGGTAGATATTGGTAGAACAATTGAAGATAGTGAGGTAGCGGAATTACTTCTTGGTGGGCTTCCCGAAGAATATGATGTGCTTGTATCGAACCTGGAGACTGCTAACATCACAAACACTTGTATCAAGCGAGCTGGTGCAAACTAGGTTGCTACAAGAAGAATTTAGAAAAAAATCCAATGGAAATGTGGCCGGTACTCAACAAAGTGCATACTATGCAAGTAAGAAGAGCACCATAGTGTGTAATTACTGTAAAAAGAAGGGCCACATCAAATCCAACTGCTTTAAGTTGAAGAGGGACTCAAGTTAAAAAGGAATGATGAGCAAGTTCTTCTAGTTGCACAATCCATCAAGAACCAATGGATTATTGATAGTGGATGTACTTCGCACATGACTAACTGTAAAAACTTTATGATTAATTTTAGTATTGCAAATACGAGTAATAGTTCAGTGTCTATTGCAAATGCTGATAAACTCGCTTGTGAAGGTATGGGTGACATAAAAATGTGTCTTAATAGTAATAATTTTGTAATTAAAAATGTGATGTTTGTTCCAAATTTGTCCAACAATTTGATATCTGTCGGCAAGCTCGTTGAGAAAGTCTATGTAGTTAAATTTTCTAATGAAGTTTGTAATGTTCTGGATAGAAATGGAAAACTGGTGGGAATGGCTTTAAAGAAAAATGGTGTTTATGTTTTAAACAACACTAGATATAGGTGTAAATCTCAGGTACACTCTTCGATGATCCAAAGTCAAAGTCAAAGTCAAAGCATTTATTTCAATTAAACCATTACTAGGTACTTTTGAATGTCAGAAGAACAATTCATAAAACTAAACTACGAGTGCAATACGTCATCCCGAAAGCCACCACGCCGAATCACACGCCGCCGAATGCCCGCAACAACGAACACTGCGAGCACGAAAGCACGCAGCGACGCACACCGCAACAACGAATGCACGAGACTCCAAATCACGGAACAACGAATGCACGCCGCAACGCGCAACCGCCGCCCCGCGACCCGGAGCCCCGCGCACCCACCGCCACGGCACGCGCCGCCGCGCGCCCCCGCACCCACAGTACTCGCCGCCGCAGACATCCGGCGACGCGCAACTCGACGCAGCAACCCCCGGGACGACGTATTGCACTCCTAAGCTACAGTCAGTCACAAGGCATAATAACTTGTGAAAGTACTGTAGTTGCCCATTCCCTAGCGTAGATCTCTATGGAGAAAACGGGCAAGAAACTCCATGGACACTCTTTTAAATCAGAATATTGTTACAAAATCTTGGTACATTATATCATTCATGTTGAGATGGTATATTATGTGAGAACGATGTTGCAAGATGTGCACGATAAGTGTCCACAGTAAAGTCAAAAAACGACGATTCAAAGATAAAATAATAATTCAAACAAACCGTGGCAGCTAAGAGGTGACCAGTCACAACTGACAGCACCCGTTCACGAGCATGACGCATGGATCAGCACCATTCCACTCAACCATTTTGAAGGGAACGAAATGATCCGACACACCCGCCACCATCAGCGAGACATTTAAGTGAGCATGACACACTCTCAATCGCCAGGGCATATCCAAGTCAAATAATTAATAATCCTGCAGGAGGAACAGGAAGCACAAAGTGCAGATGCTGCTATCACAGTGCCATTGAAATTGTGGCACAAGCGTCTCGGCCATCTCAGTCAACGTGGTATGAATGCTTTAAGGGGTGGTTTGGTATCTGATGTAATGTCTCAGGACAACCAGAAGCATGACATACACAACTGCATCGCTTGCCTTGAGGGAAGATAAAGGCCAAGTCTTACCCAAAGGGACAGGCTAAGAGAGCTAATCAGTTTTTGAACGCATCCACAGTGACGTCTGCGGCCCGATGTCTGAAAGCAGCTGGAGAGGTGCTCGCTACCTAGTGACCTATACTGACGATTTTTTAAGAAAATCTTTTGGATATTTGTTAAAAGCCAAATCAGAGGTAATGTCTAGTTTTATTGATTTTAAAACTCTAGTAGAGAAGCAGACTGATTTGCGGATCAAAATATTACGTACAGACGGAGGCAGCGAATACTGCAGTGCTAGATTCGCAGACTATTTAAAGAAGGGAGGTATAATTCATCAAGTAACTATACCTTATTGTCCTGCTCAGAATGGAGTAAGTGAACGCCTAAATAGGACTATTATGGAGAAGGCAAGGTGCATGCTGCAGGAAAGTGGTCTCTGCAAGCGCTATTGGGGTGAAGCAGTTATCACTGCTATTTATTTAAAAAATAGGAGCCCCACAGCTGCTTTGTCAGGATCTGTTCCTGAGGAGGTTTGGACTGGATCTAAAATTGATTTAAGTCATCTCCGTGTTTTTGGTTGCATTGCTTATGCTCTCATACCTGAGCAGCAACGCAAGAAATTAGACTCAAAGAGCAAGATGTATGTGTTTGTAGGTTATAGTGAGACTTCTGAAGGTTACAGATTAATTGATCCGTCTAATCCAAGCAAAATTATCTTGTCCAGAACAGTTCATTTTTATAAAATAAATTTTATAATATGACTAATGAAAAAGATAATAATTATATTGAATGCAATGATCATTACAATATTTTACTAATAAACAATAATTTTGAAAATAATTGTTATCCTGATAATTCTATAAATAATAATGATATTTTATTAAATGATAATAATCAGGATGTTTCTCAAATTCCAGGTGATGTCCCTGGTGAACACTGCGACACACAGAGCGACAATACCAGCTTCAGATCGCCTGAGAGCGACATTAGTTTCAAGTCCCCTGCTAGAGATAATCTTTGGGCTGAGTCATCATCATCTGAGGGTGAATCACCAGTTCCAGAGACAAATTCAATATTACCGGTTGCTACAAATGGCCGGCCTGTAAGAACTACTCGAGGTATTCCACCTCTGAGGTATGGTGACTATGATTTATCTCTGTTAGTAGATGGTGGATATTTTGATGAACCACAAACATATGAAGAAGCTATCTCTTGTTCTGATAGTGAGCAGTGGAAAAAGGCAATGTATGATAAATACACATCATTAACTGAAAATGGCGTTTGGGGATTAGTTGATAGACCAGTTGATAAAAATGTAATAAAATCAAAATGGGTTTACAAAATTAAAAACCGGCCAAGAGCGTGTCGGGCCACGCTCAGTGTAGGGTTCCGTAGATAATAAAATATTATGTAAACGAAGTTAAAAAAAAAATACGGGCAAATGAAACTTGACCTCTGGATTGTATAGGCGCTCATACGATTCAGGGACCAAATTATATTGGTTAACTGCAGTTTCCATCTGTTGTTTCCATCCAAGTTCAAAATAATTTTCCTAGAAAGTCCTTATAAAGTTCTACTTTTCAGATTTTTTTCGTATTTTCTAAACTTATGGTTCAAAAGTTAGAGGGGGGGGGACGCTTTGTTTTTTACTTTTGGAGCGATTATTTCCGAAATTATTGACATTATCAAAAAATGATTTTAGTAAACCCCTATTCATTTTTAAATACCTTTCCAACAATATATCACACATTAGGGTTAAAATTAAAAAAAAAAACACTTCCCACTTTACATATAGGGGGGCTACCCTAATAAAACATTTTTTTCCAATTTTTATTTTAGCACTTTGTCGGCGTGATTGATACACATATTGGTCCCAAATTTCAGCTTTCTAGTGCTAACGGTCACAGAGATTAAGCGAGGACGGACAGACAGACAGACAGACATGGCGAAACTATAAGGGTTCCTAGTTGACTACGGAACCCTAAAAATGATGCCTCAGGAAATTTTATTAAATATAAGGCACGCTTGGTTGCGCGTGGTTTCACTCAGAAACCTGGTGTAGGTTTCACAGAAACATTTTCACCAGTTGTTCGACATTCCACAATGAGAATATTGTTTTCTCTAGCTAACTCTCTAGATATGGACATTGATCACTTGGACGTTGCTACAGCTTTTCTCAATGGAAATTTAAATAAAACCATTTACATGGAGCAACCAGCGAGTTCTTCAGAAAAAAATAGCAAAGTTTGTCTATTACTCAAAAGTATTTATGGTCTAAAGCAGGCCAGTCGCATGTGGAACTGCAAAGTCCATGAATTGCTCTCCAAAAATGGTTACATTCAAAGCAAGTGTCAACCTTGTGTTTATTTTAAGAAAACAAAAGATGATTTTATCATAATTGCACTGTATGTAGATGATTTCTATGTATTTAGTTTGGGTGCAGCTAAAATAGAATTATTTATGTTACTAGAATCAGAATTTGATGTAAAGAATTTAGGTCCAATAAGAAATTGTCTTGGAATGAATGTAACCAGAGACAGAGTAAAAGGAATTTTAACACTTGACCAGTCAAACTATGTGAAAAGTTTGGAATGACTGATTGTAAACATGTGTCAACACCTATGTCTTTAGATTGTAAACTTGTAAAATCGGAAAATAGCTTGAATGATGACACATATAACTTTAGACAATTAATAGGTGGTTTTCAAATTCAAATTCAAATTCAAATTCATTTATTGATTTTGTGAACACAGGGTACAAAATATGATGTTCAAATAAAAAAACAATGTTTAGTCCAGCCTATGCTCCGCCCCAAGGCATACAAAATAGTGCTCTTAATAAAGTGTCGCTAAAGTCCACATTATCCAATTCATTCAAATTAATTATAAAAATTCAAAAACTCATAAAATACAATACAATTTGTCGAATTTGAAATGAAATATCGCACGAAAAAGAAATAATATGTCAGAAATATTACAATCATTGTCAAACTAAAATTAATTTAAATACGTAGTACAAAAAGTCATGAAAAAAATTATAAATGTCAGCAAATAAGAATTATCAAAATTAATTAATTATAAACGCCAAGTCATGTAATAAAACAGTAAATCAAATTAATTCGTCATTTAAATATTGGTCAACGGTGTAATAACATTTATCAATTAGAAATGATTTCATTCGTTTTTTAAATTGTGCGACATTTAATATTTTTATGGCGTCTGGGATTTTATTAAAAATACGTGGAGCCATCCCCAAAACACTTTTTTTAGCTAAAGCAGTTTTACATTTATGATTACACAGACAATTTTTGTACTGACTACGAATTGGAACATTTCGTACCGTAGTAATCTTTTCAAAAAGGTTCGGATTTGTTTTGACGAAAATACTTGTTTCTAAAATGTATATTGCGGGTAGTGTAAGTATATTAAGCGATTTAAAATAAGGTGCACAGCTATCATCTGTTTTCAGACCACACATGGCTCTTATACATCTTTTCTGTGATTTAAATATTAATTCCTTATCTGTGGAGTTGCCCCAAAAAATAATTCCGTATCGCAGAATAGAAGCAACCATACCATGATAAGCAACTAGTAACGCATCTATATTAACTTTTTTTGACAGTTGATAAAGTGCATATGCAGATTTATTTATTTTTATACTTAGTTGCTCTATATGCGCTTTCCAATTAAGGTGGTTGTCAATATGGATACCCAGAAATACAGTTACTTTTACCTCTTCGATTTCAATATTATTGTAATTGATATAAGTTTTTTGTGGTTCAATTCTTTGGTGAAAATGCATTACTTTGGTTTTCTTTAGGTTAATTAATAAATTATTCATATTAAGCCAATTAATTATGTCAGTAAGTGTATTGTTTATGTCAAATTGATAATTATTTACATTCTTGCATTTTACTATGGCAGTACTGTCATCTGCAAACAAAATCATCTGTTGTTGTGTCTCTTTTGGCAAATCATTTATGTAAATGAGAAATAAAGGAGGCCCGAGCACGCTACCTTGCGGCACTCCATATTTTATAGGTCTGAATTTAGACAGATATCTTTGTTCTAGTTTTGTTTTTGAGCACACTCTTGTGATTTCAGTACATTGTAATCTGTTACATAGATATGATTCTAACAGTTTCAAAATGTTCCCCCTGATGCCATAGCTATATAATTTATCTATAAGAATTTTGTGATCCACGTAGTCAAAGGCTTTTGTCATGTCAGTATAAATAGCGCAGATGGGAGTCTTTCTGTCAACTGCAGACATAACAGTATCTATAAGATCAAAAATTGCCATATTAATTGTTTTATTTTTTCGGAAACCATTTTGTTCTTTGCATAAGATATTAAATTTGCTCAGATATTGGTATATCGAATTGTATATAAGTTTCTCGAAGATTTTAGAAAAAACTGGTATTTTTGCTATGGGTCGGTAGTTTTTCATATCCGTTTTATCTTCCTTTTTATGAAGCGGTTTTATAATTACTTTTTTTAAGTTTTCTGGATACACGCCATCCGTAATGCAGATGTTAATAATGTGTGCAAGCACAGGAGCTACGAGCTCAATCACAAATTTAATAACTTTTGTGGATATACCGTCAAACCCTACAGTGCTTGTATTTTTCAGCGTCTTAGTACATAAAATAATATCCGATTCTAGAACAGGCTGCATAAACATAGATTGCGTTGTCAAATTACCTAGCCTACTATTTAATTCAATGTCGTTTGTAATATTATTTTCAATGTCATCTATAAAATAATCATTAAATACATTTACTATGTCATTCGGGTTTGTGTAAGTCAGATTCTCTTTTTTTATCGTCAATATTTGTTCTTTGGGTAGGTTATTTTTAGATCTATTTATTAACTGCCACGTAGCTTTAGATTTGTTTTGCGAGTTTTTAATTAAGTAGTCATTTTGCGCTTTCTGTGTTAGTCTAATAACTGTTTTATATCGTGCACTGTATTTTTTAAAATCGGTTCTTGTTTTATCTGTAGGGTGCAATCTGTGACCCCATAACAACCGTCTTTGTTTTCTACTACATTTTTTTATGCCACGGGATATCCATTTAACTTTTTTATTAGTGTGTAATGTTATTATTTTGTCTGGAAAACAAAGATGATAAAACAAAGAGAAAAGTGGTCTTATGTATTTGTACAAAGCCAGACATCGCACATGCTTGTAGTAAATTGAGCCAATTTAATAATAATTTTGACAAATCACATTAGCTTGCTGCAAAACGCATTCTGCGTTACTTGAGTGGTACAATGGACTACTGTTTGATGTTTTCAAAAAGTAGTAATAGTAATATAACTGCTTATGCTGACGCGGATTGGGGTAATGATCTCAGCGATAGAAGGTCCTACACTGGTTTTATTGTTAAGCTAGGTAATGATAATGTAAACTGGGAGTCTAGAAAACAGCAATGTGTATCACTTTCTAGCACAGAAGCAGAATATCTTGCGATGAGTGATGTCTGCAAGGAAGTTTGTTTTATGAGAAATTTATTGTTTGAAATTTTAAATACCAAATTGAATATAGTATTGTATAATGATAATCAAAGTGCTCAAAGACTATTGGAAGTAAAGGAATATTGTCAAAAAGAAAACAAAACAGCAAGCAAGCAGCGAAGCAGTACCTTTGTACTCACAGGTTTTATTATTGTATTTTTCCTGTGCTATTTACAGTGTGTACATTAATAGTAAAATAAATAAATAAACATATTGATATTAGATATCATTTTGTAAAAGATTTAATAATTAATGAACAGATAGTTGTTTCATATTTGCAAACGGATAGCATGATTGCAGACATTATGACTAACTGCCGCACTCAGAGAGCTTAATTAAATTAGTTCTAATGAGTCCTTATCTAATTCTCACTAGATTCGTTAATGAACGATACTACCCAGAGACAAAATTTCATGGTTCACCAGCTAATGACAACTGTTAATATCCGTAGGGCGGAGTATCGTCAAATCATTCTATCGAATAGCACATCGATACACAGTTGGTGTAGCCACACTTGAAAATGTGTTATTATTAAATAAAAAAATGTTTATTTTAACACATTGAAAGCATATAAATAAGCAATATAAATTAAAATAAGTTCTTTTACCGATCATTTTTAACAAAAGACAAAGCCAAACAGCCATTTTCATATACATAAATAAAATAAAGCAACCGGACTCTTTTTTCTTTGGTATCACTTATTGCTAACTGTCATTAATAAAAAATGTCCAAGTGTCAATTCAATGTCATGTCAATTTTGTTTGGTTTGATTATTTGTGTTTCTCCCGACAAGAAAGAATCTTTCGTGTTATAAAGTTTAATTACAGCTATAACATAACGTGCTCATGTTTCCGATAAACTTATTTCAAGCCACTTTATTTATTATTTATTTATTTACCAATAGTTATAGCAACATTACAGACAATACATCCAATGCGATGCTATAAGACACAATATAAAACAAAAATGTAAGATTAAATTTAACTATAGCCAAGTCAGTAAAACATGACAAAGTTTACAGTTGCACCCCTTTTTCAATAACTATTTGTGCCCTTTGATCTTGGTTGGGCTTCGGAGGCGCCAAATAACCTGTCTTCGTCTCAGAGCATCTTTCACCTCTGAATAAAGCCATACATGCAGATGCTAGGAAAATGGCTCATGAGAAGAACTACAATTATGTCTGGATCCGTGATGGCCGTGTATTAGTTCGTAAGTAAGATGGAGCCCGCGCTGCACGCTGTACAAATAAAAAGCCTGCAAGCTCTCTCTTTAATGTAAGTACCCAAAAACGCAACATAAAATTTGTCTTACAATACAACATTGTTTAATTCGCTTTATACTCATCATCATCATCTTGCTGCCCTTATACCATGTTATTTGGGGTCGGCGCAACGCGTCTTTTTTTCCATTCTGCCCTGCCAGTCGTCACACTATCATTTATTCCTTTTTCCTTTATATCATTCCTCACACACTCCATCCATTTGCTGCTGTATACTCTGCTCGGTCCAACTTCATCAGTGCTATGTAGTGTGCATCTATCAAGGTATCGTTGGAACCATAACGAGATTTTAATGTTTCAGTGGCGTTGGTATAGTTGTGGTTGGTAATTGATAGCCCAACAACTGCTTCTAGGGCTTTGCCCTGTAGACTGCTAATCAAATATGTAAGCTTATCAGCATCAGCCATTGGTTGGTTATCAATATTCGATTGGAAACGTTCCCAAAACTCAAACCATTTTAGGCTTTCGCCGTAAAATTTTGGGAGTTCTAATTTCGGATGTCTAATTCCCAAATGGTGACCAGAGATTTGTTCGGTAGGTGCATTTCGTGTAGAAGCTATAGTCACTTCTACTGAAGATTCGATTTCTGTAAGAAAATCCTCCGCCTTGAGCTGCACGTCCATAGCTTCCGTAACTATGCCTAACTGAGGGTTGGTTGAGAAGGTGGTGTAATGCTGTATTTGTTCCTGCAGTTTCTTAGTTAGGTCCTTTACCTTGGTTACTATATGGGAAGACATAGTTGCATTTCTCCCGACTCGTAGTTTGTTTTTGTTTTTTCGAGACATTCTCGGAGCCTAATCTTTCGCATGTCTAACAGTTTAATTAGGATTTCTTCCATTTTTGTTCTGAAATCATGAGAAACAGACTAACTGTAATAGGTGGGTAGGACCTACGCGTTCGGGAAACAATAGGTAATGTACAAACCATATTCGATTTATTTTTACATACATAAACAATTGTGCAGGACTCACCTTTACGTGTTCCCTTTACTTACAGATATTACAAGTTTTTTAGTGCTTCTCGTTTACCTTTTACTACTACCCGTTACCGGTGAAATTATGACGACATCGAGTACTTATGCAAGTAAGCATACGAGTAATGTGAATTTCACTTGTTTTATTCTTTCACCATAAACGCACTGATAACTTTCCGTATATCTATGATATAAAACGTATTTTTTTGTGTGTAATTCATCAAACAAGTGTGCCTTACACACCAGAACAGAATGGTAGGGCAGAGAGGGAGATCCGCACAATAACAGAATGCGCTAGAACAATGTTATTGACAACAGATTTTAACAAGAACATGTAGGCTGAGGCCGTAAATACAGCGGTTTTCGTGTTAAATAGAACAGGAAAAAGTAGGGTAAAGAATATCACACCATATGAGTTGTGGTTCAACACATCAATGTTTGAAATCAATCAGTTACAGGAATTCGGTTCCAGTGTAGCAGTTCTAATTCCGAAACAAAGAGGACGTAAGTGGGACTCGAAGTCTGAGATTGGTTACTTTGTAGGTTATGGGGAGACGTCAAAGGGTTTTCGTGTTTATTTTTCAAAGAAAAACGACGTTCTTGTGAAACGTGAAGTGGTTTTTATTAAAAACAGTGATACAAAATCGAATAAAAGTTTAAAATCGAAAAATAGCAGTGAGTTTCCGAACGCAAAATGTTCGGAAAATTTTGTTGACGTTTGTAACATAAAATGTCACGAAAATGGTGAATGTGATGATCCGTCTTCAGAAAACCCCCAATTATTTTACGGACAGCGGCGATCAGTTTTCGGAGTGCATAAGCCTTGATTCACCAGTAGACCTGCAAAAAGATAACCAGTTAGCACAAAAATCAGAAGAAAATTAGTTGCAGCAGTCGATCCGGGAATCTGAAAAAGAAAACGAAACGTTAGTTACGTCAGATGAACAAGAAAGTAAAGAGCAGAGGTCAGAAATAGAAAAATATTCACATCCCAAGAGAACTCGTAAGAAACCTGAAAAGTACGGGATTATCAGTGCTACTCGAGTGTAGGAGCAATAACTTATGAGGAAGTAATGTGTACTGATGAAAGCAACAAATGGAAGGAAGCGATACAAAAAGGAATTGGATACTCTAAATGAGAATAATACATGGTGTCCAATTCATATTTATATTATGTTGTTAAACGTAGGAAGTAGTAGCAAATAAATCACCATCGAAAACAGACGTTTGTTATTTTTCTAAAACACCGCTCCATTACCACCAAGGACTCTAAACCTTAACTGAATGAACACATGGGAAATAGTGGAGAGTGTGCCGGAGTGTTCAGATGTAGTGTCGAGTAAGTGGGTGTTATGTACAAAGGAAATAAATGGTGAAGTGTATAAAGCCAGGTTAGTTGCCCGCGGATTCGAGCAGAGTGACTGTGATTCCGATGTGTACTCACCTGTAGCTAAATTACCTATATTCCGCTTATTCATGGCCGTAGCAAATAAACTTAAATATCCGGTGTATCAAATGGATGTGGTAGGAGCATTTCTTCATGGAGACATTGATGAGCTAGTTTACCTAAAACTTCCAAATGGTCAATTTGCTAAGTTAAATAGATCACTGTATGGCTTGAAAAAATCTCCAAAATATTGGAATAAAAAATTTGATAAGTTCATGATATCACAAAAATATTTGAAATCAAAAAATGATTCATGTTTGTACATAAAGAGACAGGGTAAAACAGTAATTTATGTTCTTCTTTATGTAGATGATATTTTGTTATTTGGAAATGAGATAGATTTATTCAAAAATCAGTTGAAGAATAACTTTAAAATGAAAGATATGGGTTTGGCTTCTAACTACTTAGGCATTACGAACGTAAACTTGTGCGACCGCTAACTAAAAATTACTATGGCAAAAGAACTAACAAGTATTTGACCTCCACACTTTTCAATGATCTCGATTGGCTTAGAAAGAATAATGATAGAATAAGTAAACAAACGCTAAAAAATAAATTGAAAACTGTTTTCCTAGATGAAGTTGACGCAAGATGTGAAAATACCCACTAGCTTGTTTTGGTATTATTGATATAAAAAGTAAAGATACGGTCGTCCGAACATTTTGTCGACGCGTTCGCCATACAGAGAATCAGTGAAGTCTGCTCGTTAACGTAACCTTGTATAAGCGGCGTGGTATTTTCGAGGTATAAAGAACATTAATAAAGCTTTTAATAAAATTTACGACCGCACCCGAAGAGAGCCGATCGTGGACTAGTTCACTTCGGCTTAGGAAAGACCGTTTTGGGACCACGTTCGACGCGTCATTTTAACATGCCGTCCGCCCAGTCCTTACGCAGTAATATATAAGTCAATGTTTGGTATAGTAACTGTTGGACAGGATAAACATTGTTATAATATAAATGTAAGTAATCCAAGTCACGTAGTTAGTGAGTAGATACTCGTAAGTCAAGAGTTTGTCATTCCATTATTTAGATATTATTATTACCTATCTGTGTTTTGTGTAATTCTGAATAATTGTGGCGTCGCGGCCCGACGATGTGACGATGACGACGCGGGCCTGTGGACGGTGAGTGATGGGTAAGCTCGCCGTCCGTCCGTCTTATGAAGACGACAGGCCGTGTCGACGGCGCGTTCGTGTTCTACGCGCGCCTCAAAGAGATGTCAGCAACATGGAAGGGGCCCGCAAAGGCCGACGCCTGTCGAGGCTGCGGGTTGTTCGCAAGGGATACCGCGGCCTCGACATGAAGGGCTAAGAAGGAACATGGGTGGTTTTTAGTCGGTAGAAGTCTGACACTCCCTTTAGCTCTGCCCAAGAACGGGAGGGGTTATTTGATGATTTCCCACCCCCCCCAAAAAAAAAAAAAGGGGGGGCCGCGCGAGACCATGCCGGCGCCTTTCTGGCCTCTTGCAAAGACCCAGACGATATTGTGAGGGCACTTGAGTTGAGGTTTGCTCGTCCTGAGCAAATAGTCCTCAACGAATTGGCACAAGTCAGGGCACTGCCAAAATTAAGTACCATCGAAGGTGGCAAAGACCTTTGCCAGTTTGCTTGCAGAGTGCGTAGTTGCGTAGAAACTATTCGCTCATTGAACCAACACGAGTATCTGGCTTCTCCGGAACTCTCGAATACTATTGTTGGCAAAATGAGTTCGATCCTACGCGCTAGGTGGGCAGACTATGCAATGCAGCATCATAATGAATCTAGGTTCAGGCTTGAACTCATTGCCGAATTTCTAAATCGCGAAGCTGAAATTCATACAAAATTTGGTTTTATTTCCGATTCTATCCTTCAGCGCGACACTGTCAAACCGACAGACAGAAATCCGTCAAAATTTAAAACCATAGACCGAGTTCGTCTGTACCGGGGTCAGTGAGCAAAAAGATCGTAGTCACTCAGATGACAGTGACGACGATACAAATTCAACCGCGGAGGATTGTTATGCTACGTCCACGCGGCAAAATTCTTCAAAAGCGAAGGCAACGCCACCTGTTGTCAAAACTCTGAACCACCAACCACCTTGTGGTTTCTGTCAAAAAGGTTTTCACAAAATTGTCAAATGTGATAAGTTTCTAATGCTCACTTTACATCAGAGATGGCAGTGGGTACTAGAAAACAAGGTTTGCAGAAAATGTTTGGTGAGAGGCGCACATCAGTACAAATTCTGTAAGGTTAAATGTGACGTGCAGAATTGTAAGTACAGTGGTAGCCATAATACATTGCTTCACGGACAATCGCAAGCGAAGTACTTAGCTCATATTTCCGAACAATCCGTAACCGAATCTCGAATGGAAGATAGTTCTTTAGATTCTAAAGCCGCGACTCGTCAGGCAGAGATACCTCGTCCGTTACTAAAAACAATTGCTGTATCCTTGATAGGCCCTAAACGTACGTTCGAGACTTATGCCTTATTAGATGACGGAAGTACTGCTTCTCTAATAGACTCACAGGTAGCCGAAAATATAGGAGCTGCTGACCCTTCAGGACACATTCGTGTGTATTGTATCGGTGGCCTTTCAAAAGTGTCGGCAGTTAACTTCGTTAGTGTAAAAATTAAGGGTCGGCATAATTCTGACATTCACGAAAACACCAACATTCGCGCCATGCCTAACTTGGGCATTTCTCATCAAAGTGCCTCTGTGGATGTTATTTCGCGTTACTGACATTTATCTGATTTAGCTGATGAGCTCTGTTACGAGAACGCGAAACCTACTATCATTATCGGTGCTGATAATTGGCACCTTACGATCGCGCATAACATTCGCATAGGCACAAGATCGCAGCCAGTCGCAACACTTACGGCCCTGGGGTGGGTTTTATATGGGTTTACGTCCAGTAAAACAAATCCTGTTCAGTTTGTAAACCACATCGCGGACGATACTAGTTTTTCGGAACAGGAATCACTCGAAGCTATCATAAAAGAAAATTAGAAAATTGATTCGATAGGCATTATTAAAAAAGATTATCGTACTAACGAACAGCAGCGTGCCTTAAAATTGTTGGAGGACACTACTAGCAGGCTTCCATCTGGTCGTTTTCAAACTGGACTATTGTGGCGACAAGACATATGCCGTGTGCCTAATAGCTTGAATCTGGCCCTATCGCGTTTTAGTTCTCTAGAACGAAAGTTTGCAAAGGATCCAGCATAATATGCAGAATCTTATCGCCAAAACGTCCAGGCTATGCTAACCAAGGGTTACTTACGCATAGCCTTGTCATGAACCTCCAAACCCAGCAGGGATAACGTGGTACCTTCCCCATTTTGGCGTCGTACATCCTCAGAAATTAAAGCTTAGAATTGTACATGACGCGGCGGCAAAGTGTGAAGGTGTCAGTTTTAACTCTCTATTATTATCTGGCCCTGACTTTTTACAAAATCTTGTAGCTATTTTGATGCGTTTTCGAGAGGGTTGCGTAGCGCTTAACGCTGACATAAGAGAGATGTTTCCTCAAGTCAAAATTCGCGAAGAAGACCGCGACGCGCAACGCTTTCTCTGGCGAGACAAACCCTCAGCTGCACAATCATCAGCACTATCATTGCCACCATCTATTCAACATTATCGCATGACATCAATGATCTTCGTCGCGACTTCAAGTCCGTGCACTGCTTTGTACCTTAAAAACAAAAATGCCTAGAGGTTCGTAACCAGTACCCTGAGGCCGTTCATGCCATTGTAGAGAACCACTACATGGACGACTATTTGGGCTCAGTAGATACAATCGACGAAGCAGCACGTCTCGCTGCTGACATCGTCAAGATCTATCAAAGAGCGTGTTTCGACATGAGGTCATGGATCTCTAACAAACCCGGTGCATTGTCATTACTCCCATTTGACCTTCATGCAAAAACTTCACACGTAGGAATCGGATCATCATCTGTATCAAATCCATCTAATCATGTCAAAATTCTTGGCTTATCATGGAATACCTTGGACGACAATTTGCATTTTCGAACGGGATTACAAGAAACATTACCAATGCCGCTTTCGAAGCGAAAAGCACTTTCTGTTCTAATGAAAGTATACGATCCTCTCGGTTTTCTTTGTCCCATTGTCATCCAAGATCGTATCATATTTCAAGAGCTGTGGAGAACAGGCATTTCATGGGATCAGAAGCTATCTCCAGAGGTCTCTTTGTCATCCTGGTTTGCAGATCTCTCTAAGTTGACAACTGGTTCCATTACTCGCTGGTATCAGACATTACATGAAGACAAGCCTGTCACCAGGAAACTCCACGTCTTTGCTGACGCTAGCGAGCATGCGTACGCTTGTGTAGCCTACTGGCGCCCTACCTTCGCTAATAAGGAAGTGGAGCTCTCTTTGATTCGAGGCAAAGCCCGTCTCGCGCCCGTTAAACCGGTGTCAATACCTCGATTAGAACTGCAAGCCGCGCTCATTGCAGCAAGATTCGCAAATTTCATCGCTGATTCTCACAAACATAAGCCAGACCAGATTTATTTTTGGTCTGACTCAATGACTGTTCTCAGGTGGCTGCGTAGCGACGCTCGAACTTTTGTCGCGCATAGGGTTGGGGAGATAACAGACTCTCGTTGGCGATGTGTTCCAACTTCCTCAAACGTCGCGGACGACGCTACGCGCCATAATATTTCATTCGACACATCCGCTCATTGGTTTACCGGGCCCCCATTTCTTTTATCATCTCCTCATCTGTTGTCTTGTGAACCATGCGAGAACGTGCTACTACCTCCTGAAGAATTAAAACGTAGTCCTCAAATTACCCAGGAGTTAGTAGGACAAATAAATGAGCACCCGCCGCAGTTACTACACACATCAACACTGTCTAGGGATATTTTGGATTTACTCAATTTACTCAAAATGTATTAAAAATAGCATACAACATGTTTATATTTTTTTAAAGCCCATTTATCAGACTACACTCCAGAATAAAAGAAAACAATGTTTTTTTGCGTAAACAAATTTTTATTCAAATAAAGAAAAAACATGAAATAATGGTAAAACTAACAACGAATGTGTTTCTCAAGAAAAATTTACAAATAAGGAAAAAATAATTTGTTTTTAACAGTTCTGTGAAAAATCAGTAGTCAGTAAAACCACCCATGACGTTAATAACGGTCCTGCAACGGTTTTTCATGCTTTGGATTAAGTTATCCAAGTCTTGCTGCGGTATATTGTCCCAGGTCCGGCTAAGATGCAAAAAAAGTTGCTCTTCCGTCGCAACGTTTGCAGGGAAATTCCTCAAAGCCCTTCTTTGGAGCATGTCCCACGCGTGTTCTATGGGGTTTAGGTCAGGCGATTGAGCGGGCCAGCCTAAGACCGATACGTCGTGCTCCTGCAACCAGCTCGTCACCACTCTCGCTGTGTGCGGACGGGCGTTATCGTGCATGAGCGTGAATTCTTGGCCGATTTGTAGTCGATGGGGGTAGATTATTGGTACTAGCACCTCGTTACGGTATTTTTCAGCCGTCATGGTGTTTCTGATCCAAACGAGGTCTGTTCTTCCACCAACACGAATTCCCGCCCAAACCATAATTGTCCCGCCGTGGTATGAATGGACTTCCTGAGGATGTTGCAGACGGCTCTCACGACCAGGAACTCGCAAAACACGCACTCTACGTGTATCGGGATGGAAACCGAACCGGGACTCATCGGTAAACAGCACTACAGACCACTGGTTTTCTTCCCAGAGCAAATGTTCACGAGCCCACTCTAGTCGTCGTCCACGATTTCCTCGGCGTAGTGCTGGAGTACGAAGCGGTATGCGAGCATGAAGGTTAGCTTCATGCAGCCTTCTCCTCACAGTTTGGTCACTCACAAGCAACTGGTGCTCTGACTGGAGCCTCTGAACCAACTGCATGGCCGTAACATTTGGTTGTCTTCTCGCGGCAACTTGCAAAAATCGGTCTTGTCGTTGAGTGGTTATGCGCTTCCCGCCTGGGTGTCTTTCAGCCACTTCACCAGTAGCACGATAACGTGACCATAACCTTGATATCACGTTTTGTCTTGTTCCAAACTCCTCAGCAATACTCCGTTGAGTAGCCCCAGCTTGGAGCATGCCTACTGACCTTAACATTTCTTCTCTAGTTAAATGGCGCCGCTGCATGATGCACACAATAACATTAATTCGGAATTAACCGATAACTTGTTATAAAACTTAAATTGGACACAAAAAAATAGCCACAAACTACTGTAAGTAAATGAAACCTTCGGACTTCGCTACCATTATGCCGCGTAAATCTTTTGTTTTTAATGTATTTTTTCAAATTCAAATTTAGAATCGTTCAAAAAGGCTTACAAAATAAACTTTCTTCGAAAGAATTTAAAAGTGGCCAGTATTTTTTGAGTTTAAGAACTTTATACAAAATATCCCTAGACGGTGTTGATGTGTGTACTTTCACCAGTAGTTGCGGAGCCCTCGCGATTTTCAGAGTGGATTCGTCTAGTAAGATCCACGGCGTGTTTAACAATTTGTAGATATTGTTCGGTCTCGTTTTGGAAACAAACAACCAAATTCAAAATTAATGCAAAGAAATGACACGTCTTTTGCGCGAAAATTTCCACCCTTGAATTCCGATCTCTTAAAAGCCGCAGAAAGGCGACTTCTGTCACGAGCGCAAATAGACTCTTTCCCAAAAGAACTAAAGAGTATTGCTGGATCAGCGCCCATGCCAAAGGAATCTCGCCTAAAGAACCTAGAGCTTGTTTTGGGAGAGAGAGGTCTTCTCAGATTATCCGGATGTATCTGCCGAGTTAAAAACACCTCACAAGAAGTCAACCCCGTTGTTCTCGATGACCGACACCCAATAGTTCGTATGTTGATCCAACATTACCATAAGAAGGCAGCCCACGCGAATCGAGCTTGTCGTAAACGAACTTCGTCGCAGCTACCACATCGTCGGATTGCGACCCAACGTCAAAACTGTCGCAAAGGCCTGCAATTTTTGTCGAATCCGGAAAGCCTTGCCTATCACGCCACTACTCGGTGATCTTCCAGAAGCAAGGCTAGCGCATCACGAGAAGCCTTTTACACACGTAGGCGTAGACTATTATGGCCCCGTAAGTGTGACCCTAGGACGTCGCACAGAGAAAAAGTATGTGGCTTTATTCACCTGCATGACAGTTCGAGCGGTTCATATTGAAATCGTTGGGAGTCTCTCTACAGACGCCGCAATAATGGCTTTGCGAAGATTTATCGCCAGACTTAGCTGCCCAGCTAAGATTTATTCCGATAACGGAACAGCCTTCGTCGGCGCCAAGAACAAGCTTGATGAATTGTATGATACCAAGATTCAAGACTTCGTTGTCAACAGAGGTATACAGTGGCAGTTTATACCACCAGGCTCGCCTTTTATGGGAGGATGTTGGGAGAGATTGGTCCGAAGCATAAAAACAGCAATAACCGTCACTTTGAAACAACGCTCTCCCACGGAAGAAGTGCTACACACATTTCTTCTGGAAGCTGAATCTTTAGTGAACTCTCGCCCGTTAACACATGTCCCCGTGAATCCGGGTGAGGAACAAGCGCACCTTTCCACTTCATTCTTGGCAGAGCTTCGACAGAGCCGCCACTACGTCAATTAACTGAAGCTGATCTGATTCGCCTCGTCAACTGGAAGAAAGGCTTCCGGTTGGCTGACCATTTCTGGCGTAGGTGGGTTGAAGACTATCTGACGCTCGTCCCGAGACAAAAGGTCAGATCAACGACAGAATCACCGATCCGTCAAATAGCAGTGGGTGATCTTGTCTTGGTTGCGGATGGATCCCTGCCCAGAGGGACCTGGCCAAGAGGGCGTGTTGAAGCAATCTGGCCCGGGCGTGACGGTATGGTGAGAGTGGCTGATGTCACTACGAAGGGTGGAACGCTAAGGCGACCGGTGCGGAAGTTGGCGGTTTTGGACCTGAAATGACCGTCACCGCCCTATTATTGGTGTTAGCACACCGCGGGCCGCCATGTTGGCGACGGTCAACTTTTTATATCTTTTACTTTTTAATTTATTTTTGAATTGTATTTAAATGTAGTATTATTTTATTTTCTCTTTTGTTTTTTGTTGTGTCACAGTAGTGAAAAAGAGTAGACGTGTTGTTAATATTTCTTGGTAAGTAAACAGTAATATTTATTAAATCGTTTTATTAGCCCACCTTCCCCGACCAGCTTATTCATCCTAATTAATTACAGTCCACAATTAACAACGTCTATTCAATTAAGTATGTAATATTTTTCTTTATTTTTTATGCTAAGATGAAACTGTTTTTTAATTATAATAATTTAATAAATTCATATTATTATTAAACCAAGTTAAAGCCAATATTAGTAGGCATTATTTTCAACTTATGGTATGTAAATATTTTAATTTCAGCAAACTACTTCCCGTTTTAATCATTAAAACATTAATTTCTCCGTTTGTACTTTTTGTTAGATACGTCTTTTTAACTATCGGTGGCAGGGTGGGTCTCTGAATACTGATGTGTCTCCCAAGACTACTAGTGGGTCCTCTGAGATTTTATTGTCTTCGAAGACCCACTAATAACAATATCGTTACTTAAATTCGCTTTTAGTACTGGCTGGTTAACATTAATAGACATACTGCCGCACTCAGAGTGCTTTAATGATTACTTAGGCCATCACTTAGTAAAGGTTTTGACAGTTTTGTCATACAAAAGTATGTCAAATCTTTACTAAGTGACGGCTTAAGTAATCATTAAATATCTCTGAGTAGCGGTAGCAGTTACATTCTTTCCTGTTTGTCATTGTCATATTTGTGTCTAACCACATAATATTTTATTTTAAAACATAATATATTTGAAAGGTCCTGCTGTTCCATGGTGTCCCAGAACAGAATAATGGAAATCTACTTGGCGTTGTCAACATCATATTGAGTGACCAAGTTAAGTTGCCCGATGTGAATAGGGTGAAGAATATTGTCCATGTTTGTCACAGACTCGGATACTCTCAGCAGAAGGCCCGTCCCATATTAGTACGATTCTTCAAAATGGAGCACCGGTAACTTGTATGGGATAGCAAGAAATCTCTCAAGGGTACTGGAATCACCATCTCCGAGTTCTTGACTCAAGCTAGGCATCGTGTGTTTGCGGCCGCTCGCAAGCATTTCGGCATGCCTAATTGCTATTGCAATATTGCTATGGAAGGCAAGATTGTTATTATCTGCCCAGACAAATCCCGCCGCAAGATTGAAATGGCAAGCGAACTTCACGATTTGATTACCAAATTCCCTTCCACTGCAGTCGACACTGGGGAGTCTGTACAGTCGGAAGAACTTGGGTCACCAAATAGTGTAACGACGGCTACTCCTGGCAGGAGATCGAGAAAGACGCGCCTGCGCAAGTAACTTTTGTAGATGTTAGGGCTCCCACACAAAACTGCGAATTCGCATCGCATCGCAAATATCTGCGAATTCGCACGAACGCACCGCTAGAATTTCCGATCTGCTTCGCATCGCACATTCCTGCGATATTACGTCATCCTTGGTGACGCCATTTTAGTCCGCTCTGAGAAAGCTTTAGAGAAAGACGCGCGGCGCCTGCGCCGCCTTCTTTGTTTATAAAAAAATGGCGGAATATGATAGAGATTTTTTTATATCTTTGAGGAGCGTCCCGTCCTTTGGGACACAAGTGATGAACATTATAAAAATAAATTTATTAAGCAAGATGCGTGGAAGAGCGTCTGTGAAAGTTTGTTTCCAAATTTCCAAGACAAAGAAAACAGTGAAAAAACAAAACTTGGTAAGAACTTTTATTTCTACAACAATACAATCAATGCATATAAGTATGAATTAAATAGCGTGCGCGCGTGTAAGAGGGCTTCCAGAATCTGGCGCGCTATTCGTACTTCTATGAATAAATGTAATTCAGTGCAATAAAGTGTACAGTACAACAAGGTAAATAATGAGCATCGACTAATGTCGTGTTCCTGACCTATTTTGATTTTGTTATAAATGACATTGACAATTATTTTGTTTGCTTATAAAGTTGAATTATGTTTTTTTTTTTTAATAAATTACGTTTTAAAATTGTTATTACTTATTTCTGATGTTTTCCTATGCCCATTATTTATCTTGAAGTACCTACTGTATATCTATTTAAAACTAAGCAAGTACTTCTATAATTTCATTTTTTTTTAAATTGCCACTTCAATTCTCCAAAGACACTAGAAAAATAATTCGAAAACTTCTCTTATTAAATTTGCACTCATTATTCTTGCATTCAACGTCTGTAGGCTTTGTAGTTCAGAATCATCTATGATCATTTCTACGGGGGATTGTAATCCATCGCGGTTCAGTACAAAGTTGTGTAATATACAACAAGCTTTGACAATATCGACTGCAAAATCAATTGAGACGTTAAGGGGTCGATGAAATACTCGCCATTTGTTGGCTAGTATGCCGAAAGCACACTCGACATATCGCCTCGCCCTACTCAAACAGTAGTTAAATATTCTTTGTTTAACGGTTAAATGCTTGCCAGAATAAGGGCGCATAACGTTATTTAAAATGGAAAAAGCTTCGTCTCCTATGAAAACAAACGGGACCGGTTCTTGAAAGCCTGGCAACGGCTTCGATATTGGTATGGGCAAGCTACCTTTCATCAGTGAGTCATAAAGTTTCGAGTTGTGGAAAATCGTGGAGCCGCTTTCCTTTCCATATGCTCCTATATCCACGTAGATGAATCTGTATTTCGAGTCAGTAATAGCCAACAAAACAATTGAATTATAACCTTTGTAATTGAAAACAGTGATCCACTATTTGCGGGACTACGGATACGAATACGAGTATGTTTGCCGTCAATGGCTCCTAAACAGTTAGGGAAATTGGCTTTCTTGTCAAAATCTGCACTAATTTCTTCAAACAGCTGTTGTGTTATTTCAGGCATGTTTTGACGTAAACAGCGATCCCATATTGCGTTACACACCAATCGTATTGTTTTCGCTATTGTACTTGCACCTCTATAATAGTTTAAATGCATATCGTTGAATTCTTCTCCGGTTGCTAAAAATCTGAAATTAAAATAGAAAATTATAAAAAAAAATAGAGGCGACAATTAAAAATTTACCCTAATATGACATTAAATACATACATAAAATATTTTTAAACATATGAATGGTTTCTTTATATTTAATTTCATAGGGATACCCCTACATTAATGTATTTTTATTGATTAATTTTGTATAATTTACAGGTAGTGAAGTATTAAAAAAATGGAGAGGGATCAACGATACCTTTAAAAAGTACGTAAAGAAACTTAAAGACGAAAAGCGATCTGGAACAGGAGCAAAATCTACCAAAGAATACCATCTGTACAAGCAGTTATTATTTCTTAAAAAAAATTACAAAATGAGACAACAGATAGCATTAATGAAACGGAAATGCAAGCACCACCTGGGCAAGAGAATCAAGCAAGATCTGAAAAATCTCCAAGACGTTACCAACAGAAGCCGCGAAAAAGAAAGGCAAACGAGTTTGAAGATAGAGTTATTAACATTATAAAGGAACCGCAAAACAGGCACTAGTCTTTTTTTAAGGGAATTCTACCGTCTCTGGAAAAATTGGATGAGAACAAAACACTTATTTTTCAAAGTCGTGTTCTCCAAACTTTAACAGACTTACTTCAACCGGCATATCAAGGCTACCCACCTTATAGTTCCTCCTATTAGCCTAGCAACTACCAGAGCTACATAGGCTATCAAACTCAACATTTTGCAAACCAAACACCACTGACACGCCCACATTTATCACACAAACAATCATCAAATGCAGACCAAACACCAATTCTACATTTATCACACTAACAATCATCAAACGCAGGGGAAGATCAAATTTATTCACCTAGTGATAATTATTCTACCTATAGCGCTTTGTCGACGGAAGAAGAGTTTGATTTTACATAATATTAATTACTATTAACTGCTGATAATCACAAATTTGATTTTTCGCAAAAAAAAAACAATTAAAATGTCAATAAATAAATTTTGTTTTACTTTACCTGATAGTCAGTCCCAGCATTTCCAAAGGCATAACAGGAATTCTTTCCTTGTACGATCGTTTTTGAAGGCATGGTGATAATAAACTCAAAAGCTCTTCAAATGAAGATATGCTCATTCTAAAATAATCAAAAAAAATTATCTTCTTCAGTTCTCAACGCATAGTACTTTTGAGTAAAATAGTTCCCATCAGAGTTCATAATCGTAATAAATGGATGAACCCAGAATCTTCTTTTTCTTTTATATCTATTTAACAATAACAGCAGTGCAATAATCTTTTTGCGATCCATCTTACGCTTCCTAAAAACACGTCCAGTACGGCTGACTACACTTGAAGGAATGGTCGCCCTACCTAACGGTTTGCCGCACTAAATCGTATCGCAGAAATTCGCATCGCAAGTTCCTGCGATGCGAATTCGCATCACATCGCAGTTTTGTGTGGGAGCCCTAATTCATTTAATTCACCGCTTCGTAATTTGGCCGCTTTATATGATGGTAATCATTTTTATTTTCTGCTGCCAGCCGGTTGTTAAATAAGTAATTCTATCCGGTTTACCACCGAACTTTTTCACTTAAAATTATTGTTGTAACTGATTGTTGACGTAAATATGTCATTTGCAGACAGCTGTCATTGCATAGAGGTAAGAATACTATGGAGTTGACGTAATTTACTATATATACAATTGCCTATACTTTTGTTGCTGAAATCGATGTAGCAATACCAAAAATATTGCTACCTCTTTCTAACTTATATTGTCTCGCGTAAGGAAAGCAGGACGTCAATATATTTGTTTTTGCTGATTTTGGCAACATTTAACCCGTGACGTCACTAGAATATACCTGCGTGCCAGTCCGCCATGTTTGGTTACGGTCACAGAGTACATTAGGTTGAGTTTGCCTTTGTTTACTTTCGCTGTGTTAACTATTTTTTTCTCAATTCATTGGAAATTGTGGTTATATCAAAAATACTGGATCGATTTTAATCATGTTTTCATTGAGTGACATAGGCATATATATTTTATGCCCGTGCAAAGTCGGAGCGGGCCGCTATGTTTTTATATACAACGTTCATAGTTTTTCTGTAGTGTATTTAATTTAGTATCAGCATTGCACCCGTGCGAAGCCGGGGCGGGTCGCTAGTTATTTATAAAAGTGAAAAGACACTAAATTGCGATGCCTCCTAAGTGCGCTGTTGTGGGTTGTGGTGCGTATTATTAATTTAGTAGGTACCTACGTTTTGAAATAGAAGTCCTCAATTGACATACCCATTATTTTTATTTTCAGCAGTTGCCGAAAGTTCAGCTTTAACACCAATAGAACTAAACGAGCCTTCAGGCAGTCAACAAAATCCTATTTTGGTACGGCTTATTCTCGACTTGAATTTCTGTCATAAATTATTGCCCAACCGATCTAACGGTCAACTGATTGTGCCCTTCATCCCCTTACAATAAAATAAAATTCATAAACTTGATCAATACAAAATTTTAATTTCAGAATCAAGCCCTCAAAGAAAAATAAGCTCTACAAGAAAAAGTTGCTGGCCAGAAGAGAAAAATAAAATGTCTCAATGAAACCGTCCGCAGGCAGAAAATCAAAATAGAGAGCTCTGAGGCAATCGTTAAGGACCTTAAGGAAAAAAATCTATTAAGTAATGATAATGCTATTGTTTTGGAACAGTGCGCTGGACCTAAAGATTTTCTTATGAGACAAATTTCCAAAGCCAAAGGTTTAGCTTTAGAGAGGCAGTATACTGAAGAAGTTAAGAAATTTGCGTTGACCCTAATTTTTTTTTCCCCAAAAGCATATGATTTTGTCCGTATTACATATAATTCGTGTTTACCTCACCCACGTACTTTATGTAAATGGAATCAAAATGTTGACGCGGAACCTGGTTTTTGTAATGAGGCGTTTGAAGCTTTGAAAGTCAAAGTACAATGTAATGAAAGACAAGTAGTGTGTGCCCTAATACTGGACGAAATGGCAATCAGGAAGTCTCGTCTTGTTGGGATCCTCGTTTACAAAAATATTGGGGCCGTGTCAGTACCTACTGGCATTGAATTCGAAAGTGATTCCATAGAGGTGGCCAATCAATGTCTTGTGTTTTTAGTTAATTGCATCAATGGGAGGTGGAAATTGCCAGTTGCATATATACTAATAACAAGCTTGAGCGGGGAACAAAAAGCAGCACTTTTGCAAATATGCATTCAAAAATGTAAAAATGTTGGTGTGAAAATTGTAAGTGTAACATGCGATGGACCTGCTGCCAATTTCAGCATGTTTCAGAATTTAATGCAAGATCTAATCAATACATATTTTGAACAGGATAGTGATAAAATATTAAAAAGTAATTTTAAAAAACAAACTTTTGAAAAATATTATTTATATATATTTTCGTTTACAATAGAACACTACGGCGAAAGGAATACATTAAACTGACCCAAGTAACACATTTGGTGACAAATAGCTTGCAAATAGTATATGTCGCCGCGAGAGTGTCTATCTGCTGGGATCATTAGTCAATCTAATTAATAACCAGCTTATAATAATAGCTTAGCTTAGTTTTTTAAATTAAGATAAGCTAATTGATTATGAATATTGGGATTTTAATGATTGCTCACTTGAAATTAGGCTGTATGAGAGACGTCATTGCACATTGTTGTGAAGATGGCGGCGAATACGATTTTAATAGTCAATAACTCAATTTATAATCTGAAACCACGACTAAATCAGTTTCTTTATGTAATTATAAACTAAAAAGTCATAAGATTATTTTGTAGAGCAATTTATTAGTAAAAAACCCGTTCTTTGTATTAAATCCTTTAATTAGCCGGAAATGGCGAAAGTAACATTCTGTTGTAAAAAGTAATGAACCTATTAATTAGACATTAACTTAATAACGCCTTCGCATTAATATTGGTATTGTTTTATTGTTAAATAATTATTACAATCAATTGTGAATTATTTTAGTATTGTTTATTACTTTTAACTAATTAATAACAATACTGAGTGCGTTGTACTTCCGCTAGACGGACTAGAGACGCGTGAGCACAGAACATCGCGTGAGACGAAAGATGAACGCACATTATCTCGTGTTTAGCAAAAATTGCAATTGCAATATTAAGTAAATGAAAGTGGTTTTTGATGTGATTAATATTAATTAGTGCAAACGAGAATTGTAACATGATTTAAATGGAGTTTCTTAAACCCATTCGTCTCCATAGTAACAATGATTTATGTGAATGTGTCTCAACCTCTGAAAAGTTTATAAGTGCCTGTAAATGGACTATTCTAAATAAACGTTTGGTGTTTGAGTCAAGTATTGTGTGTGATTTCAACTACCCATTTACCCATCTGCCACGAAGAGGAATCTAAGGCAAAGACAATATGGCGGAGGCCATTGATATTTAGGAGCAGCGTTCCTCAAGTGGTTTTCCCGCCGTAACATCAGAAGAAAGGGATTTTATCTGCGCTTTGCTCATGAATATGCGCCGGAACATCCAAATGATGACATACAGGAAAATATTGAACTGAAGACTGATCGTCTAAAATTTGGCTGTATTTTCATCATAGTGGTTGACAGATACCAACATGATAATTATGGCATAATTCAACTTGAACACACATGACCCAGTAAGACAATAAGTTCACATGAAAATACTTTTTACATGGGAAAACAAACAATGAAGTTTTATGTGCCAGAAAACTTCAACAAAAAGTATTTTATTTTATTCATTTTAGTAACTGTAGTGCAGTTAACAATATTTTAACTTATCACATTACACACTGGCTAGGTTAATTGCCACCTTAAATTGACACCCGTGGAATTTAAATATTAAGACATCTTTAATCACTCAAGGAGTGATAAGGTCATTACCCGTTCAATGTTTTTATTAAAATTTAAACCAGGGTACTTAATGTGTCACAAACTGAACACATGAATCAAATGATAGTTAGTTACTTGCATTCACACATTAATTAATTAACTAAGTATTAAATCTTGTTATGTTTTAATATTATGTCATTCAGAGTAAAACATGCAATAGAAATTATTGTTATTAGAAATCCCTCATACTTGATATTCAAGTGAGGAATTGCAATTAAGTACTTTGTACAAACTTGTAAACATTTGTATTGGACAACATGTTTCAAGATTCAATAAAAACAAACAAAGTTGTCCGTCACTGGACACCCGGCAGATGTCAATCTTTGTATTGTAATGACACAATATATCATGATAAATATTACAATACTTAACTGCCTCCTTGGTCTAGTGGTCGCAACCGCAACTGTTGAGCATGAGGTCTTGGGTTCGATTCCCGGGTCAGGCAAAGTGTTATTGGCTTTTTCCATCAGGAATTTATCAGTAACAGCCACGGAGTCTGGATTTGTGCCCGGTTGATGGCAATAGGCTCGCCCCTTATTACATGGGACTTAACAACATAACTGGCGAAATGTGGGTGTACTATTAGGTACACCTCTGCCTAACCCTTCGGGTATTACAGGCGTGATGTTATGTTATGTTTAATATTACAATAATGATTTATTTATTTAATATCTATCAATCGAACCTGTATCTGACCTTACTACATCACTAATTGATTAGCTTGAAGTTAAAAAAATAATTGATCCACATTAAACATTATTTTAATGGCGAAACGCAATAATAGCATCATACTATTTCCCATTATAGCATACGAGTTGGATTCAAAGCCAGGGTGCACATGTTTCACATAAGTAATGCTTTGTTATGTAACTGATTCATAAAACAAAACAATTAACAAAACATCAACGTTGTTCAACAAATTGTGACAATGAAATTCAGTGCGATAATTCAACAGAAAGCAAAGCTTTAAATATGTTAATAAAATGTGAATGTTTCACTAGTACAGTAACACAACCAATAGTGTTTTTAAAGTAGTTTTAATCAGATTAACTTTCCCATCTTAGTTTGATTACCATCTAAGTATGATAACTATTTAAAAACAATTGATTACTATATTTTCATTACTAATTTAAACATTTAGTCAGACTGCTTTGTGGGCCTAGTAGTCATGGAACATACAATTAAAGCATGTGGGCCTGGATTCGATTCCCAAGTCTAGCAAAGTGTCGTTGGGTTTTTTCATCAGGAAGTTCTCAGTAGCAGTCCAGACAATAATATTAATGGCATATAGTCTTGCCCTTTAACAAGAGGCTTAGGCATTACTGGCAAAGTGATGATGTACACCTCTGCCTAACCCTTCTGGGATAGCAGGTGTGATGTTTACATAACATCTTTTATTGTTCTATTATTTACCTGCATGACTTTTACATTCCAGATTCGAGGCAATTATGTTATAAAAGAGGAAATGATAGTAGAGCAAATTCACTACAAATACAAACAACATCAAGTACTACAGCCTGGTGAACAAATGACCGTGTCGCCGGCTATGAAGCTAACAAATGAGAAACAGCATGAGGACAGCCAACCCAGAATGACTGTTCCAGTGTTTACACACCATAAGTTAACATAAAAGGTGAGAAGTTTTCAAACTACTTCAAACACTTCACTACTGATATCAAACAGTGTTGCATTAAAAGGCTTAATACAATCGCCAATCAACCTACCTACCTACATGATGCTCATGTGTGATGAGTATCAGGTATTCCGATTTCATTATTTTAATGTTTTTGCGATCCTGCCAGTTGTAAGCAACAACTATTAACAAAAACAAAGTATTAGTACTAACAGTAACTAATGAAGTATAAAATAATAATACTCACAAAAAGCTAATGGTATCCGTGGAGGAAACAACTAGCGCAATAAGTAATACTCACAATGAATCACAAATAATCTATCAGCAGCCGTGGAGGCAGTTGGTAAAGAACCAACACAACAAATTATCTATCAACAGCCATGTAGGCACTTGATAATGAACCCACACAACAAATGATCTATCAGAAGCCGTGGAGGTGACTGATAATGAACAAACACAACAAATGATCTATCAGCAGCCGTGGAGGGAACTGATAAAATAATACTCTCATGTTATCCTGCTGGGTCCACGGCGTATTAAACGCCCAGAGCCTGGTTCCTTATATCCTGTCAAATCAAAGACTTCGTGCCTGTCACGGAGCAATGGTCCTAAACTCCTTATCCTTTAATCCTGTCAAATCAAAGACTTTGTGTCTATCACAGAGCGGTGTTCCTGATCCTATCCTTTTATCCTGTCAAATCCAAGACTTTGTGTCTATCACAGAGCATTACCTTCCCGTGAGAATGAACAAATAAAAACATACTACTCACACTACATTTACCAAATACAAATCACAATGTCTAAAGCTATCAATAATTTTATTTAAAACGAATCTAGTAGACAGTAGACCTATTATACAAGGTTGCAAAGTCATAGTAAGCAACAATATTATCTGTTTGCTGAAAAAGCAAACAGCTGATCAAACAATATCAATAAAATCAATGTTGTTCGATAATTTTGACAAAAATATTCTATTTAGCTAGTAGCTAATCAAACAATATTTTATTCAACTAGTAGCTGATCAAACAATATTTTATTCAACTAGTAGCTGATCAAACAATATCAATAAATTCAACTAATGTTGTTGATAATTTTGCCAACAATATTCTATTTAGCCAGTAGCTAATCAAACAATATTCTATTCAGCTAGTAGCTGATCAAACAACATCAATAAATTCAATTAATGTTGTTGAATAATGTTGCCAACAATATTCTATTTAGCTAGTAGCTATTCATACAATATTCTATTCAGCTAGTAGCTGATCAAACAACATCAATAAATTCAATTAATGTTGTTGAATAATTTTGCCAACAATATTCTATTAAGCTAGTAGCTAATCAAACAATATTCTATTCAGCTAGTAGCTGATCAAACAATATCAAATAATTCAATTAATGTTGTTGAATAATTTTTCCAACAATATTCTATTTAGCTAGTAGCTAATCAAACAATATTCTATTCAGCTAGTAGCTGATCAAACTATCAATGAATTCAATTAATGCTGTTGAATAATTTTGCCAACAAAATTCTTCTGAGCTAGAAGTTGATCAAACAATATCAATAAACTCAATTCAATTAATGTAATTGAGTCATTCAGGCAACAATTGTTTTATTAAGCTAACAGCTTAGCATCCAATAACTTGAATAAAAATTCCAAACAGCTTTATATGTCTGTAACTGTGCATGTGTGTCTAGCAAGGTGATACAAAAATGCATTGAATGTCAGATCTATTACAAGGTTTCTATGTTGAATGAACCTTCCTGTTACTAAATCCTACAATTGAATAAACATTGTAGGATAATAAAAGCAACAATAATCTGCCGACAAAATTTATCTCCACTATTTCAGATAACAACCACGAGACTACACATAAGACAACGGACGGACGAGCGGACGGCAACGGCAAGTGCAGAGCGCGCACCGCCGATCAGAATGGCCGTGTCGCCGCGAGAGTGTCTATCTGCTGGGATCATTAGTCAATCTAATTAATAACCAGCTTATAATAATAGCTTAGCTTAGTTTTTTAAATTAAGATAAGCTAATTGATTATGAATATTGGGATTTTAATGATTGCTCACTTGAAATTAGGCTGTATGAGAGACGTCATTGCACATTGTTGTGAAGATGGCGGCGAATACGATTTTAATAGTCAATAACTCAATTTATAATCTGAAACCACGACTAAATCAGTTTCTTTATGTAATTATAAACTAAAAAGTCATAAGATTATTTTGTAGAGCAATTTATTAGTAAAAAACCCGTTCTTTGTATTAAATCCTTTAATTAGCCGGAAATGGCGAAAGTAACATTCTGTTGTAAAAAGTAATGAACCTATTAATTAGACATTAACTTAATAACGCCTTCGCATTAATATTGGTATTGTTTTATTGTTAAATAATTATTACAATCAATTGTGAATTATTTTAGTATTGTTTATTACTTTTAACTAATTAATAACAATACTGAGTGCGTTGTACTTCCGCTAGACGGACTAGAGACGCGTGAGCACAGAACATCGCGTGAGACGAAAGATGAACGCACATTATCTCGTGTTTAGCAAAAATTGCAATTGCAATATTAAGTAAATGAAAGTGGTTTTTGATGTGATTAATATTAATTAGTGCAAACGAGAATTGTAACATGATTTAAATGGAGTTTCTTAAACCCATTCGTCTCCATAGTAACAATGATTTATGTGAATGTGTCTCAACCTCTGAAAAGTTTATAAGTGCCTGTAAATGGACTATTCTAAATAAACGTTTGGTGTTTGAGTCAAGTATTGTGTGTGATTTCAACTACCCATTTACCCATCTGCCACGAAGAGGAATCTAAGGCAAAGACAATATGGCGGAGGCCATTGATATTTAGGAGCAGCGTTCCTCAAGTGGTTTTCCCGCCGTAACATATATTTTTGGAACCTTAAGTAATAAAATCCACCGTGATTAAGTTCTATAAAGGTGGTTAGAACCTATAAGCAACCTGTATGTTACCAAAGGGAGAAAAATTGCAACTCATTTATAGATGCAAAAGCGATGCATTAGAGTTCAAATTGTTATCTTGAGTGGCACTTGGAACTAACGGTGCAAATTGCGCGCCGTGAATGAATGATTGGACGTTAAAGCGATACAGTTCATTCGTTGAGTGACAAATGAGATCTTATCAAGTTCTTATTTTCGGTGGAGTTAAACAAAACGACGGTTGTGCTTTGTGCCATTGTGTTGTGACAGCAAACTTATTTGGATTATTGCATCTATTTGGTGAGTGTAAAAAAAATGTATATGATGAAGGATAACCATCATGGAGCCCTTGCAAATGGTTTTTTATAGTGAAACCATGGTATATTTACTAAGTAAATTTTGATGCGCCTTCGATCTAATCAAGAATTATCAAAAAATATGCACTGATCAAATAAATAAGATAATACTTTATAAAAATTTGGTTGTTAAAAACCTAACATAATGGTTTCACAAAAAGTATAAAGTCAAACTACATCAGAAACAGTTATCGAAACTCATTTTATTGTATGTTATTGTAATTAAATACCATGCAACAAGATACTTTTCAAGTACGCCATTTTTAAACATGGCGATTTAAAATAGACCTTGCAGTTCATATTTCCACTCATTTGTTGCCATAATGGAGCTCCTAGGTCCAAAAATCACTCATTAGTACCTATTAGTGATTATTTTCACTTTACAGGTCTCGTTGTCTTGCCTTGAATTGGAGATCCTCAAGACGGGTACAAAAACCATTTATGAAGGTAAATAAAGTAAAATTAACATTATATTGTTAGCTATGAGAGGTGAATCCGGCTTAAAAAGTCACGCCATCAGCCGGTAACCGACCGAAGTTTATAAAACGAAGCGCGCGGCGCTGTAACGGCCACTTTTGCTTGGACGGCGCTCGGAACGGACGTGCTACCCGACCATTATCGTGTGCTTAGCTAATTTATTTTACGTTTTTGTTCGTGTACTGATTATTCCATTTTGCTAGTGTTATTTCTATTCGATTATTGTTTAAAATGTTTCTCGTCATATTTTTATAATTTTTGTAAAAGTGTAATTTAAAGAAATTAAACATTGTTTATTTTTTTAACGTATTTCACTTCTGATTCCTAATATCAGAAGTGGGATAAAGATTCATTTCGCCCACAAGTTAAATAACTAGTTTTCAGGCTTTTTATTCTAAATAAAAGCGGGTAGTAGTTAGCGATGAATAGATCGAGTCGTTCACGTTCAAAAACTGGTGCCTCGCGTTCTAAGCGATCTCGTAGCCGCCATAAGCGGAGTAGAAGGTCACGTAGCAAGTTTCGGGATCCTGATCGCCGTTCCAAGCGCGAACGAGATCGTCATAGAAGCCGCGTGAGGACGACGCCTCGCGGTTGAAGGCTTTACAAGAACGCTCACGTGAATAACTGCCTTTGCGGCAACACGTGAGGCGACGCTCCGGACAGGATTGTGGGTTTACTTTCGTCCCTGATACAAGTAAGATCGAACCATAATTATATTTCGTTGGTCTAGTGGTCGTAAGCGAGACTACTGAGCATGAAGGTTCTGGGTTCGATTCCCGGGTCAGGCAAAGTGTTATTTTTTGGATTTGTGCCCGGTTGTTGGCAATAGGCTCACCCTTATTACATGGGACTTAAACACAACTGTCGAAGTGTACTAATAGGTACACCTCTGCCTAACCCTTTGGGGATTACAGGCGTGATGTTATGATAAGTGTTTGTTTATTAAGTCACTGGGGCGATTGGCAATGCCTCTGTCGTATTGGTGGTTATTTACATGATGGTGCTAAGACATGATTAACGATTGGGTGACCACCAACAGAACGTGGACTTATTTTAAACCCGGATTTCGGTCATTGTGTCCGCGTGAAGTTGATATGGCCACTGTGCTATATGACGTTACGAGTAGGAATTCGAATAAATTTACCACGTATGTAGGCTATGCCCGAAAGTCCTTGGTGCGGTTGAATATCGTCAAGAGCATTGATATAAAAACTAAAGATACGGTCGTCCCAACATTTGCTTGACGCGTTCGCCATACAGAGAATTGGTGTAGTCTGCTCGTTAACGTAACCTTGTATAAGCGGCGTGGCATTTTCGAGGTTTATAGAACATAAATAAAGCTTTTAATAAAATTTACGACCGCACCCGAAGAGAGCCGATCGTGGACTAGTTCACTTCGGCTTAGGAAAGACCTTATTGGGACCACGTTTGTGGCGTCATTTTAACATGCCGTCCGCCCAGTCCTTACGCAGTAATATATAAGTCAATGGTCAAGAGGCTGTCGCGGGTTCGATCCATATATGGAACAAGTATCTGTATGGCCTACAGATAGTTGTTTCTAATCTGGGTATTTGTGTATGTGAGTTTAAATGTTTGTGAAGGCACCCACGATACAGGTGAAATTCCTAAGTGTGGGGTAACGTTGTGATTCGTGGTATATCTGATGCTGAAATAAAAGCCTCGACTACGAACTCTAAAGTACAGTGAAAAGTCTTGTTTTTCTGTATATTTGAAACTCAAAAGTGCACTTGTTTGCACATCAAACTCAAATAACCCTACGCAATAGGATCAGTTGACTTGTTTTTCGTGTGAAGACGTAGGCCGTATTATACAGGTTCACTGCAAAGCCTATTAAAGAACGTGCCTACAAATATGCACCTGATTGGCTAATGGGTCACGTACCAGTCGATGTTCATAAGTATTTTGATGAAGTTAAGTTGTAGTAGAAAGTCGAGTAACGGTTTCTATTGGCTGTATTGTGTTAGACCGTACCAGTAGTTATTGCGTAGTCGTAGCCCGGTTCTAATTGGAGTTTTTTTTAAGAAACTCGAGTTGACTGTGGGTGTGCGATGCGAATTTAGCTCTGGTTGAGGTCAGGGTCTGGAAAGACCGTAGTGTGAAGTCAATGAGTGATGCACACGGGAGATCGTCTTGTTAACTAGTCTGTTAGAGAGCTATGGTTTTACTCGATGATTTTTGTGAACCTGGTAATTTTTGTCGCATTAGTTTTTAAGTTTGATTTGAACGACTATTGTACATGACACAGGGTAGTTGATTGTTATATTTTCGATAATTCCCAATTGAACCACGTTTGATTTTATCAAAGAGAGTGGGACCCAATGAAACTTAAGTTTGGTCAGGAGTGACCGAGTGGAACAAATAGCGCGATGTAGGATTTGCCAAATTAGTTCGCATGTGTTGCGGTAGATGTCGCTGTCGCTACAGTCTCTTTGCAGAATAACCATTACATAAGGTCGTGTTGCGTGTGTTATGCAACGCAACGCAGCCTGGTCTCACAGCAGTGGTTGCTGCGCTATAGTGATGCCGTGAACGCGCACGTGGCTGCAGGCTGCCAGGGTGCTCTACTGGCGTTGCCAAGCGCGTCTCTGCAGGCTGACTGCACGCCCTACTGGCGTTGCCAAGCGCGTCTCTGCAGGCTGACTGCACACCCTACTGGCGTTGCAAGCGCGTCGCTGCAGGCTGACTGCACGCCCTACTGGCGTTGCAAGCGCGTCGCTGCAGGGTGACTGCACTGGCGTTGCAAGCGCGTCGCTGCAGGCTGACTTCACGCCCTACTGGCGTTGCAAGCGCGTCGCTGCAGGCTGACTGCACGCCCTACTGGCGATGCAAGCGCGTCGCTGCAGGCTGACTGCACGCCCTACTGGCGTTGCAAGCGCGTCGCTGCAGGCTGACTGCACGCCCTACTGGCGTTGCAAGCGCGTCGCTGCAGGCTGACTGCACGCCCTACTGGCGTTGCCAAGCGCGTCGCTCCAGATTGTCAACGCGCCTCACTGGCGCGGTTGTGCTTGGCACTGCACGGTGCCAGCGCGCCTCGCTGGCGCAGTTATGCTTGGCACTGCACGGTGCCAGCGCGCCTCACTGGCGCAGTTGTGCGTGGCACTCCACGGTGCCAGCGCGCCTCACTGGCGCGGTTGTGTGTGGCACTCCACGGTGCCAGCGCGCTTCACTGGCGCAGTTGTGCGTGGCACTCCACGGTGCCAGCGCGCCTCACTGGCGCAGTTGTGCGTGGCGCTCCACGGTGCTAGCGCGCCTCACTGGCGCGGTTGACCGTGGTAACCCACGGTGTCAGCGCGCCTTACTGGTGCGGTTGAGCGTGTCGCTCCCGGGTTCCAGCCAACGCGCGACCTACTAAGTGTGACCCCGGCTTCTGGCGCGACCTGGCTTGGTCGAGCGCGTCACTGCAGGCCGACTGCGCGACCTACTGGCTTGGTCAAGCGCGTGGCCCCGGCTGCTGGCGCGACCTAGATTGGTCGCTGCAGGCCGAGGTTTGGGCCCCTGTCTCAATGACGCGATTGGCACAAAATTCACTACAGTGTTTGTAAAGTCTGTGTGATAAGCTAACAATGTGACTGTCAACAGCCACTGGGAGGTATGCAAACTGAGAGCCTATGCCTACAGTGTGTGTAAAAGTCTGTGTGATACGCTAACAATGTGCCTATGTCAACAGCCACTGGGAGGTATGCAAACTAAGAGCCTATGCCTACAGTGTGTGTAAAAGTCTGTGTGATACGCTAACAATGTGCCTATGTCAACAGCCACTGGGAGGTATGCAAACTGAGAGCCTATGCCTACAGTGTGTGTAAAAGTCTGTGCGGTATGCTAACTAGGTGCCTATGCCGACAGTCGTTGTGAGACACGCTAACTAGGTGCCTCTGTCTGCAACGCGACCAGGTTACGTACTTGGCGTGTTCTTAGCTAAGATTTTGATGTCATGATATTAAGGGGGTAATGTGCATTACCTTTTGAGTATCTAAGATGTTTTTGCTTCCACAACTGTTGACTTTTACGTAATGTGAATATCTGATTACAGGAGACAGTGAAGACTCAGGCGTCTTGTTGGAAATCACTGGTACAGATCAGGCAGGACCATCCTCTGGAGCTGACGAGGACGTCAGAGCGTCAGGAGAGGCCGTGTTAGCTATGAGAGGTGAATCCGGCTTAAAAAGTCACGCCATCAGCCGGTAACCGACCGAAGTTTATAAAACGAAGCGCGCGGCGCTGTAACGGCCACTTTTGCTTGGACGGCGCTCGGAACGGACGTGCTACCCGACCATTATCGTGTGCTTAGCTATTTTGGTTTACGTTTTTGTTCGTGTACTGATTATTCCATTTTGCTAGTGTTATTTCTATTCGATTATTGTTTAAAATGTTTCTCGTCATATTTTTATAATTTTTGTAAAAGTGTAATTTAAAGAAATTAAACATTGTTTATTTTTTTAACGTATTTCACTTCTGATTCCTAATAATATTGTAAATGTTGGCTGGAATACAATCCTCGACTTCTTAATTCGATGCCCGATTTTCTACTGATAGTTTCCAATTTGTAATTTTTCTTCTTTACAATAAAATATAGTACCTAATACCTGCACTAATAGCTTTAAACTAACTTGCAATAGGTAACTTGTATCAATGTGTAGAACTAGGCATGTAATCACATTATTAATGTAAAAGGTAATAGTGTTATTTAGTATTTATTTATTTGATTAGATGAAGTACTTAATATACAGGGTGTAACGGAAAGGAGGTATCAAGCTTAAACAGGATAAGGGTTGGTGGATCACATTTGCCCGCACGGAATCGCACTTTCCTATGTTGCTTCTTATATAGCCGTAACATTCAGTGTGTGATGAGGCCTCCCCAATCGGGGGCAAATGCCATACTCACCACGCTTGGCAGGCGGATTGGCGAGAGCAGTGTAAGGTGTAACATTAACATAACAGAAAACGCTGCTGCCTATTCCTTGGTTTTCCCTTAGTCGTTTTTTACGACGCCCACGGAAAGAGATGGGGTGCTAGCATTCTAAGCCACCAGCACTCGGTATATTGCCTTACTTGATTTTAATTTATTATGCTGCATAAAATATATACTTATAGTAACAGTATTTTTTTTTCAGAATGCCGTTTTTGATAGTTGAAACGATTGAAAACGGTTCCAAAAAACTATCAATTTGTCCGGAAGGATGGGTGGATAACGGAATTTTAAGTTGGCCTACTAAGAAGACTTCTAAAAAATGTAAAATTGAACAACTAACCCCAAAAAAAAGTTGGCTGAAAATGCCATGTGTAATTAAGAGAAAATTGGATAATTATGAGGCTGCTGATGCTGAGTTAAATGCCATGCTTGAGTTGCCTGATACTGAAAATGAAGGGTACGTTAATGTAAGACGGCCAGACAATGAAGATTTTAATCAGATTGCCAAACAACTGGTAGGTATAGATACACTATCAACCTTTAACTCTAAATATTTACGCAATGTCACTTCATGTTCCTCAGATCATGAAACTTTGTTCAGTTCAAAAAAATGATTTAGCTTGTGTAGTGCGGCATGAAATGGCATTGCGTGATCAGATGTAGTGTGGGGTGTTGTGTTGTAGTGTAATGTGGCGTGACATGGCGTCTCTTGATATCAAGTATTGTGGTGTAGTGTGGTGTGAGATGGCGTGGCGTAGTATTGTACATTGTGGTGTAGTGTGGAGTGGCATGGCATACCGTGGTATCGTGTATTGTGGTGTAGTGTAGCGTGACATGGCGTGGCGTGGTATGGTGTATTGTGACGTAGTGTAGCGTGACATGGCGTGGCGTGGTATGCTTTTTGTGGTGTAGTGTGGCGTGATATGGAGTGGCGTGATATCGTGTATTGTGGCATGTTCGATTGTAATGTATTGTGGGATGACATGGTGGGACATGCTATCGTATATTGTGTTGTGGTGTATGTAAGTATTGCGGAGTGACATGGCGTGGAATAATATGGTGTGTTGTGGTGTAGGTAGTGCAACATAGCATGACGGGGTGTGGTGTGGTATAACAGTGGTAGTCTATGTGCTCCTTTAACACGTTAATTTAACACGTTCCCTGCCAGACTACGAGTATACTTGGATTTTTATTGTTGTTCTACTTGTATTTGTTTTGGCAACGAATGTGCTAAACAATCACAATACTATACATAAAATAAAATAAAATCAATAAATAGTAATAGTTAATATTAGGTAATTAGTTTCAATGGTGTAAATAAAAGTATGATACCTATTTTTTTCAGTCATCTACTGGATCTGCAAACAACAACAACGCATCGAGTATAGCTGCTCAGAAAATGCAAGAATCTAAAAATGATATTCCAACTGAAAACTATGTAGTATCTGATGATGTTTCTAACGGCAATAATATTATGACCCAGAATATAGATAATATAGAAACTGAAGTAGTCCAAGTATTGGATTATAACGATCTTCTAACGAACCAAAAAATTTTATCCGACAATCAAGTCAAAATAATAGATAACCAAATAAAAATCATAAAAACGCTAGCAACGATATCTGTTAAAATTGATAATTTGGCCTCGAACTCCCAAAAACAGCCATAAATACACACACAAATGACAGTCACGCCATTATGTGAAATAAAAAAGAGCCCATACAATGCTAGGGTTACACCTATTCAAAATCTGGATGATCTTCAAAATATGGAAAATCAACTACGTGACGCTGATAAAAGAAAATTTCTTAAGGATTTGAATTCCGTTTTTTGCACTCCTGGTAAAAAAGGGGAGGTTTGTGCTTTTCAACTGGTTGACGTTTTGTTTAGTCGTGAATTTTTGGTACAGTGTTCTTGGTCGGGTTCCGCTAGAGGTGTAGGTTCGAAAATATGTATTAAAATATTTCAAGAAGTGCTTGGATTTTTTTTCGAACTTGTTCACGACTGTGACCCTACATACACTGTCGACAAAAACAATGATTTTTTCAAATCCATCGTCAAAAATGCTAAAAAGAGAACACACTCTAAATTAGGAAGAGCTTCCGCGCCTAGAAATGTCCCCAAAAGAAAACTAGCTACAAAACAACAAAGTGACACTACAAAAAAAAGTAGGCTATCTGCAGGCCCAAGTAGAGCAGCACTTCAATATAATGAAGTAGAAGTCGTAAATAAAGCGGCTTGTAATAATAACGATTCTGTGGATCAAAATAAATTAATTGCAAACCTGAACACAGATAAAAATATTGAAAATATTGATTTCGTAATCGATAAAGAGGCTGCAATCGTTAATGAAGTACATGCAGATGAAAGCACGCATGAAAATGAGAATGATTAAAATTAAAATAGCGATAATCACAACACAACTGGAAAAATATGACATTTCTAGTTAGGAGTTTTTTTTTTACTGTTTTATGTTTGTTTTTTACTTTTTATATAGGGTGTGAGGGACGGACGAAAATTTTGCAGACAAGATCACTCCATGAAGCTAAACGGCTCGACAAGAAACATTCAATCGAACTCAGTTGCCTATCATACATTTTGTATGGGAAATCGGTTTTTTTTTTTCAGCTCTCAACGAAGTTTCTAGTCAATTGATGTTTAGTTTCATGGACTTATCAACATTATGAAAGTCATTTCAAAAAAGTTATAACAAATGCAGAGAAGATACGATTCAAAATATCTCAATATCGCATTTTTCAATACAGTAAAGAGCACATTGAAACTATTGCAGTCAGTGTTACAACAGGAACGCCTGTTTTTGATTATTTTCCTATAATGAGAAATACTCAAGCCAACCTATCCGTTCTGCCTCAGAAACCAATGTATGATCATGTATTGCCGCTGAAAAAGGCTAAATACAAGGATGTTATGCAGCTGGTAAAGAACTATATTCCACCAAATAAACTGTATTTCTACAGGGCCCTTAAAAGTGATGCTGTTGGAGCGGCAGATGACATTTCCAGTGAAGACGACAATGATCAAGCTGAACAACACACGTCGTTCGTTTTTGTTTTTTTTTTTATTGTTTAATCTTTCACGTGCTGATTAATAGTGGTTGAAATAAAAAAATACTGATATTGATGTCTTTTATTTTATAAAATACAAAATAGGGTAGTATTTTTCTTTTAACTTTGGTGCAAAACGGAGGCAGGTCCAAACTTTAAAAAATCGTAGTAAATACATAAACTTATTTATTTGGCTTAAAAGTTTAGTAAAATATGTAAATATGTTTATATTATATTATACCATATAACTCTTAGACATGAGTGTAACCAATCATTTTTAAAACCCTTTTTTCTTAATACCTGACATTTTTGAAATTTGGAATTCCCTCCCTTTTGCTGCAAGGTCCTCAATTAGTATAGCAAGGGAGGCATTTTTTTTTAATATAAAAACCTTACCCCACACTAGGAATATCTCCTGTATCGTGAGTGCGTTCACAAACATTTAAACTGACTTACACAAACACACCCAGACCCGAAATAACTATCTGTTGCCTATACAAATATTTGTTCCGTGCGGGGACCGAACCCGCGACACGTAGCGCAGCAGACCAATTGCTTAGCCACTGCGCCAACCGTGCCGTCATTGGGTGATCTTTGCGTTATGCTCGTTAGTGAGTGCTGCTTGTGATGACTGGTTGTCTTGCTGACATTGACTTATATATAACTGCGTAAGGACTGGGCGGACGGCATGTTAAAATGACGCCACAAACGTGGTCCCAATAAGGTCTTTCCTAAGCCGAAGTGAACTAGTCCACGATCGGCTCTCTTCGGGTGCGGTCGTAAATTTTATTAAAAGCTTTATTTATGTTCTTTATACCTCGAAAATGCCACGCCGCTTATACAAGGTTACGTTAACGAGCAGACTACACCAATTCTCTGTATGGCGAACGCGTCAAGCAAATGTTCGGACGACCGTATCTTTAGTTTTTATATCAATGCTTGCTGACCATGATTTTGTTATTGTTAATAGTTATTACTTGCTGACCATGATTTTGTTATTGTAAATCGTTGTTGCGGGCATTCGGCGGCGTGTGATTCGGCGTGGTGGCTTTCGGGATGACGTATTGCACTCGTAGTTTAGTTTTATGAATTGTTCTTCTGACATTCAAAAGTACCTAGTAATGGTTTAATTGAAATAAATGGTTTGACTTTGACTTTTATTAGTAATTAGAGGCGGGACTTTAGAGGTACCGGAATTTTGGCTGACTTCAGTGTAATGTAGTACGTTACATTTTTAAGTAAATAAATAATATTTAGTCCATATAACAATAAAACTTATAAAATTATGAGTACTGTGAAGATTTATAATTAATACCTGGAATATAATCGTATTTTTATTGTATTAAAGATTGTTACAATAATATTACGAGGGCGGCACTGAAAATTTTGGGAATCAAGGAAGTGACACAACATTACTATTTAAAAATGTATTTATTGCTTTTCGAAGTATTCTCCGCGAAATTTTACACATTTTTCCATACGATGGAACCAATCATTGAACCAACCATTCCATTCGGAAGGTCGGGTCTCCAAAATGGATTATTCCGAACCTGGGGGTCTACTCTCTAACTCCGTCAACTAATATACGGGCCCGTACTAAAGTCGTTCGTAACTACGGGGTGAACCCTACTCCCTAGTGATCACGGATCAATGAGGTTCGAACGGAGAGACAAAATTAGTTTAGATAAGTGAACGAATGTTTTATGTCATTAGCGTTGCACCATTTTTTCGATTGATTACCGGTTTTCTTACTTTATGGTTTTCAAGCATTTAAATTTTAAAAAAACATTGATATTGTTAAAAAATGGCTGCATTTGCACAAAATACTTTTATTATGTCTTTTAAGATATAATTTAAATATTTTTGTTCGGGTTGTGGCTGTATTCTGTTAATACCTTTACCTTCTTTGTATTTCACATTTTGACGTATACTGATTTGTCAGTTTGACTGAAATGTCAAGTTTTTTATTTACGATAATTACAATAAACATTAAACTTAATTGGCATTAATAATACGAGTTACGACTAGGAAACTTTTCGTAATAAATTGTAAAATGGCCTCAACCGCTCCAGTAAGAACTCACGCGCTAAAATACCTCAATTTTATAAACGTAAACAACGAGTTGGCAGCTACCAACAAGAACATTAGCGGTAACAAAAACAAACACATATGGGATGCCTAGGAGCCCTCCAAGCTAGTTACAAGTACGTTGCCACCGGTAACAATCCAAGGACAGGCTGCTGAGGAAGTCTTAATTTGTATGGACAACATGTTGCGCCGTCCCGCTATACACATCACATCATGATGCCAGAGGACGTTTTGGAGTCTAAAAGGAGCTTTATTAGTGTTTTGTATTTTCTTTTCAATTTCATTGGTGCAAAATAAAAAAACATTCTGTTCAAAATTAAATTATACTTTATTGGATAAATCTTTGTTTTTATCAGAATCTTCTGCCAGTCTCAGCGCTCATTGTATCCTGTAAGCAAAATAAACAGGCTGTAAAATACTTATTTTACCCTAATCAATAATAAATATAAATACTAATATCCTATGTATTTCTTGAGATGTATTAGTAGGAGAGTTGTTTTTTATGAGACTGCATTATAAGTCTGTACATACTTTTTTTTTTCATCAATTGCACTAATATGTCTATATATTATGTCTATTGAAAAGAAGTCATCTGTCTTGGTATGGACATGTAATGAGGAGGGATGAAACGCAAGTGACTAAAAAAGTAATGGATTTAGAGGGAGAGGAAAGCCAAAGAAAAGATACAGGGATTGTGTGGTAAATGATATGAATGAGAAAGGAGTAAACAATGCCTTACAACTTAGTGCTTGTTTACGGACACACGAGGTGTCGGGCGGCGCGTGCAGCGAGGCGACTCGCGGTGCGTCGAACGTTTTTTGTGTTTACGGAGAGGCGGCGCGTGTAGCGGCACTCAGCGGCAGATATCATCGCACGCGTAAACACAAATGTATAGCAATATACCATGTTGTTCATAGAGACGCGGGGCGGGACGCGTGGTGGTAACCGCCGCGGCGCCCGCGGCGATCTCAATCAAACCGACTAGTTTTATGATAGCGAGAGATGAGAGCGCACGTGTCGCAACAAAATGAATAACGACAAACAAGAAGAATTTATTGTTGGAATACAGGAGCGTCCCCAGTTGTGTATGGCTTGCCATTCACAACACAAAAACCGAGTAATTGTGAAACGAAAGTGGACTGAAGTATCCGAAATTGTAGGTTTAGACAATAATTATACGGTTGTGCGAATTCGAAATAAGACTGCAAGAAAGTTCCGCCGCGGGCATCGCTTCATCGAGATTTGCCGCTGCGAGCGCCGCCGCGGGCACCGTCTGCAATTCAAGCAAACGCGTATAATATCGCTTTTCCGTGAACGCACTCATACAACGCCATGTTTGAATTTAGTGCGGGCCACGCCGCCGCACGCGCCGCGTGACACCCCGCCTCTCCGTAAACAAGTCCTAGACATTTAAGGAGTCCAACTGCTTCCTGTTTAACAAATTCTCCTGGGTTTCACTAATGCCACATGCATGCAGTCTGCCAATTATGCCTGGCAGGCCATATTTTCATGAAATCTGTACACATTACCAAGTGTGGCTTATTAAAATTTAAAATTCTTTATTATTGAAAAATTAAGAGAAAATTCTGATCTATTTTAGGGTATAAACAATGTAGATCAGAATTTTCTCTTCAATAGGTAGGTAGTCATTGTTCAAATGACATGTTTTAGCTCAAGTAGTTTCTGCTATAGATACATCATGAAACAGCCTATTAATGTTCCCACTGCTGGGACACAGGCCTCCACTCTTTGACAGGGAATGGGCTATAATCTACCACGCAGGCGCAGTGTGGATTGGTAGATGTTACAAGTCTTCGAATTTTTGGTTCTAGGACATGCCGGCGGTTTCCTCACGATGTTTTCCTTCATCGTTTTTGAGTGGTGATGAAATAAATTACACAAAGTAATGCGCCTGCCTGGGTTCGAACCCACGACTTACTGTTCGTAAGTCGGGGCCGCCGCCACTGGGCCACCACTGCTATAGGTACATATTTTATGAAATAACAACTACAGTACTTTCACAATTTATATTATGAATTGTGACTGTGATTGTAGCTTAGGAGTGCAATGCGTCGTCCCGGGGGTTGCTGCGTCGAGTTGCGCGTCGCCGGATGTCTGCGGCGGCGAGTGCTGTGGGTGCGGGGGTGCGCGGCGGCGCGTGCCGTGGCGGTGGGTGTGCGGGGGCTCCGGGTCGCGCGTTGCGCGTTGTGGCCAGCATTCGTTGTTCCGTGATTTGGAGTCTCGTGCATTCGTTGTTGCGGTGTTCGTCGCTGCGTGCTTTCGTGCACCCAGTGTTCGTTGTTGCGGGCATTCGGCGGCGTGTGGCTCGGCGTGGTGGCTTTCGGGATGACGTATTGCATTCGTAGTTTAGTTTTGTTTTATGAATTGTTCTTCAAAGGAGAAGGCAATTTTTGGCATTACTGATTTTGAAAAGTTACAGAATTCAAAGCTATTTAAAAAAAAAGTGCTTATTTTTATATATTGATAGCCAGATTAACTTTATTATTCATAATTGGGATAAAATCTCGTTTTTAATGAGCAGCTAACTTGATTTGATTTACCGGATTTACCACAGAGCTTTTTGGTCATGTCATACTATGTATGACAGTGTTGTCATAAAAAAAAAAACAATTAAATTATTAATAAATTAATTTATATAATGTTTAGTTTGTTAGCGCATAAATAAAATCATAACAAAATCAAAATATGTATACAGTTCTTCGGAGTCTCTTAGCACAGGCTTATTTGCTTAAAAGGAGGCTCCTACCCCTAGTTGTTAAGGATTACTTGTTTAAACGAATAAAGCATTTTTAATTTTTTTCATACTGTATACGAGGACTCTTGATGTAGCTAGAAAATTGTTTTTTTTATTTTATTCAACCTTATTGTTCCGATTTTATTTTTATTGACAAACCATAGACTGTAGATTACACAAAAAAAAGTAGATGACATTTCGCGTCACTTTCACTGACAGTTGACACAACTTCACAAGTCGCATCTTGGTCGCATCGCTCGCTGCTGTGTTTTGTGCTCGTGTGAATGTTTTGCGCTCCCAAAGTTTTACGTGGATTTTTACAACGACCTGGCTTGCCTTTGGATTTCGAAGACTCCTACCTTTCTGAACAGCCGTTGCGAGACTTGGACCTCGACGTTTCCTACCTCTACGACCGACCTTGGCGCTCTATCTTGGACACTGATATTTCTTTGATCATCTCGTATTTGTTTGTGTGTATATTACGAGTCAACGTGATGTCAACCACGGACCGCTGCGTAAACTGTAGAATATCTACAAATCGTTGCAGTACGATAACTACACATGCTTTGGAAGATGAATCCATTCTATCGGTCATTCGCTTATGGATTGCTCCTGAGCCTGTAAGTTCATTTTTTATGGACCTATTTTATTAGATAAACATTTCGATTGTTTTTTTGGTTAAATCTTATTTCGATTTTATTTTTTTAGGTGAGCAATCAGGATCATATATGTAATGCCTGTTGGGTACTTGTAACCAATTACATAAATCAAGCAAATACTACGCCTGAACCACATCCACCTTCTTGTACCGTTGGGCACCAACAGGTGTGTGTCTATTGTGGAACTTCTACTGCACGTTCAAAAAATCACCAATTACGGACTGACACGGACAGAGAACGAGGCATATATAATGTGATTCGAGAATGGATACTGCCCCGACAAGTAAGTTAATTATGACATTAATTGAAAAGTTATTTATTCAAGACATTCGCGGGCACTCAAATAAATAACCTGGGACATTCCTTACACACGGTCATCTGATTCCTAACTGATCAGAGCTTGTACTTTGGAAACTAGATAACTGAACTAGCCAGCCAGCCCAGCCCCTTGCGTTGGTTTGTTTTAGATGACAATTAATGTTTTATTTTAGGGTTAGGAATATCAAAAATATATTACAGAACCATAAGAGAACAAAGCTAAGGTTTACTTTTATGTTATTGCACTACTTTAATCTCTATTAAAACTATATTGTTGTATTAAAGTACCTATTGATCATTTTATTATTTTTTGTTCTTTGTTTAAACTCCATTTCATAATAATTGAAACAGTACTACCGTTTTTTTTTCAACACAAGAACATAAGTTCATGCAGATGTGGGTTCCACAGTTGTACTTGATAAGTTTCTTTTACACTTATATAAAGTCCACATTTAAGTACTTATGTTTTACATAAATGTTTTATTGTTGCAGCTGCGGACTACAAACAATGTTTGTCACCGTTGCTGGGTGAGAGCAGACAAAGCTTCTCGTCATTTCGTATCCAGGGCATCCACATCCTCGAGTGGGCGCTCTCATCTTGATTCTGAAACTTCTGAAGGTACACCTGATAATGAGTCTATGCCCCAACATGACCCTGAAACCCGCCCTCAACCTAATGTTGAAATTCTGCCTGAACCTGATGCAGATAATGAACCTGCATCTGATGTTGAAGATCATCCCGAACCTGTTGTTGAAGAGCAGTCTGAACCTGATCTTGTAATCAATCAGCCCGTATCAAGAAGACAAGAGACAATTGTGTTGCCTGATTATATCCGAGCTGTAGACTCTGGCTCAAGGTGCATTATTGAAGGTTGTCAGGGGAATGAAAGATTCAGGCTACCAGTGTCAACAAGAAAAATGCTGCTTTTACAGTTTAATTATTATGTACCAGTCAATAGTCGTGTGTGCAGTAATCATTTAAACACAGAAACGTGGGACTTCCAAGCTGGAATTAGTGCTTATTCAAATGCATTTAATGCAATGCATATACAAGATATGTTGCATTTAAAGAGCACAAATGTTAACGCATTAGATTTTTCGAATATAAATAATATGGAAGACCATCTAGTACGTCACTGGATTGGCTACACAAAAGATCAATTTAATCAATTAATAAATGAAATACCTACCATAAATGAAATGCGAAGAGGTAAAACGGCTCTCGCTGCATTCTTAATGAAACTGAGGACAGGTGAACCCAATGAAAGGTTGGCAACATTATTTCATATTCCAAGGAGAAGTTTGGAGATGCTGATGTCAAAGGTTCGAGAACTATTATTTACTAATTTCGTTCCAACTCACTTGGGTGTAGCGCATTTATCGAGGGAACAAATAATACAAAGAAATCTATTGATACCCCGAGGATTGTTTGGAGTGCAAAGTGATGGTCAGGAAAACCCTATAGTCATAGCTGATGGCACATATTGTTATATACAAAAAAGTTCTAATTATCTTTATCAAAAAAATACTTACAGCTTACATAAATATCGAAATCTAATGAAACCATTTATGTTAGTATGTTCTGATGGATATATTATAGATATTCTGGGCCCCTATCCAGCTACAACATCAGATGCAGCTATAATGCTAAAGGAATTTGAAAACGAAAATAGTTATTTACGCAGACATTTTCAAGAAGGTGATGCTTTTGTACTGGATAGGGGTTTCAGAGATGCCTTGCCCTTACTGAATGCTTGTGGTTATAAAACCCATGTTCCAGCTTCATTACAGACGGGTGAAACCCAACTATCGACACTAGCAGCAAACAAATCTAGGTCAGTTACTATTTGTAGATGGGTTGTAGAAGCAGTCAATGGTAGGTTTAAAAGAGATTTTAAATTGTTTAGGCAGGAATATTTTAATTTAGCCTCAAAACATGCAATGATTAATATTAAAATAGCTGCTGCATTAATTAATCGGTTTCACCCTCCAATAACTAATAGAAATGATGCCGGGGAAATCTTAAGTATAATAAATGCAAACATGTTTGTAAATAATAATTTATCTGATTTTGTTAATATAAATCAACTAAACAGAAGACGAGCTGATTTTGTAAGTGTTACCGTTGAAAATGATAATGTAACAGATTTTCCCCGGTTATCTTATAGTGAACTTATATTAATTTCTCTTGGAACGTATCAAATAAAACAATCGCGTTCCTATTATGGAGAGCACGTAAGGGCAAATGGCACATATATAATAGAAGTATGCAGGGAGGTTGACAGGAGTCTACTGGAAGAGCTGTCAACATTGAACACGTTGTGGATTTTACGGGGAAGAATTAAGTCAAGGCATGTAGGAAGAAAGATATACTTTGTTTATATTTTGATTGACAGCTCTCTAAGTGGCCGGGAAGCTATAAAGCAATACTGTTGCAATTGCATTGTTGGACGAAGAACAGTAGGATGCTGTGCTCATGTCATGTCAATCATCTGGTACTTGGCATGGGCACGGCATCAAGATAGCCTGTCTCCCCCTGCACCTTTCTTAGATAATATATTGTTAATATATGATGATGAGCATGAATAAAATATTGATTAAATACCTACTGGTTTTTTATTGTACCTATAATCATCCTGTTATCCTTTTTTTTTTTTTGTTGGGTGGAAAATCATCAAATGACCCCCCCGCTCTTGGGCAGAGCAAAGGGGAGTGTCAGACTTCTACTGACTAAAAACCGAACCCATGTTCCTACTTTGCCCTTGTGCCGAGGCCACGTAATCTAGTACAAAATACCGCGGCCCCGACGGTCCTGTTATTATTATAACTATGCTTAGATTCCGATAAGTGAGTCTAAAGTCTCCTGAGTTTTCTGTAACTAGTGTGACTACTGAGTTTAATTAAAACAGACAGCGTACACTTACTTAAACTCATGTGTATGATCAGTGAGTACCTAAATCATTGAACTAAAAAAAACTTCAACAAGTATATGGTTATCATTTTCAAATCATTACAAAGCGTATTAAGCAATATGTTACGCATACAATAAACATTTTTGCGTTAAAATAGTAATTATAGAGGTAAAATAATCTATTAAAGTACCATTAATGCACTTAACCACACTTTTACAAAAATTAAGATTTCTCTTTAACCCCATTGTTATTTTTTTTTTTGTTATTTTTAAATAAAAGCGCATTAAATTCCCATCAACCCATGCCACTTTCATTTCTGTAGAAACTAAAAAAGTTTAATGCCAGCGTTCTATGAGCTTCTGCCATTCTCCTTTCAAAAGTGCCTGTAATGGTTTAATTGAAATAAATGCTTTGAGTTTTGAGTTTGAATATCTGGGTTTGTTTTAGAAAAATAGTTCAGGCTTTTAAACTTACTTTATTTTAAAAGGTTCCTCTCAGTCAAATGCTGTAGAAACTTTAGTAAAATTTAATAATTTAACAACCCCAGATAGTCTGACACTGTCTGTTGTGCCATTAGAACATTTGGGACGTCACTGCTAAGGCCCACTGCACCTTGGTAGATCAACCGGGATAAAATAGAGGGCAGCAAGGATGTATAAGTAAACAAAAACAACAGTAAATATGTAGGTAGATGTGACAGGTTGGTTATAGAACTCAATAATTTGCAGAATCTTTATTTTGTTTATTGTTAGACTTAATTCTTAGATCAAACCATTACCTACCTTAATTCTTGAATCAACACAATTTCGTCGCTTTTGCCGAGGCAAAAAAGGTAATAGTTCCTCGCAGGCTCACACAAATCTTCAAATAATTCCATTGTGAGGCTATAGTTCCTTTAAACTCAAAACGGTGCACACATACTCGACAACCGAAAGTTTTGGCACAAAAACAACCGGCCGGCGAATCTTCGGTCAGTGGGTCGTCTTAGGGGCTCTTTTAGAGCTCGTACTAGCATTAAAAAAGCAGCCATAATATTGTTTTATTATAAAACTTAAACTTTCGTGGCCTACACGATAACTATTTTGTTGTCGTATCAAATGACATAAATATCCGTCTAGACAAGTGTCAAATTCAACTTTTCGGACGGGCAAAGACACATCGGGAGTAAGGCCAACTGTCAAATCGAGTAGTCATTCATTCTTAGATTGGGCCTCGAACTAATCTTATGTCCGTAGGTGTTAGAGAGTAGGAAACGCCCGTAAATATGGCCGTATTCACGGGTTTCGTGCTTAGCGAGTAGACCCCCTGACCCGTAATCCTAACCCGGTCGCGGGTTAGGTTAGGAACTTGAAAAAAAAAAAAAACTTTTTTACACCTAATTGTTCATGTATTTGACTCATGCCAATGTCTAAAGTTGCCTGAATTTCGCGGTATGTCACATGTCGATCTTCCTCAATCAGCTTACGCACAGCATCAACGTTTTCTTGGGTGACTGCAGTTTTTGAACGACCTTGACGGGGATCATCACTGAGCTTGACACGTCCACGTTGAAATTCAGCAAACCAGCGATAAATTGTGGTTTTTGATGGGGCTTCATCACTAAATGCAGAAATCATCCTGTCAACACACTGTTTTTGTGTTAAACCACTTCGAAAGTCATAATAAATCATCGCTCTTGAATTTTCTCGAGTCAATTCCATTTTCTCAACGACTAAACAAGTTTAACAAAACCTTGTGACAAGACCGAGAATCTTTTTTTAAATAAATAAATGGTATTCGATTTTTAAAACCAAGGAGTTTTCAATTAAAAAGATTTTATTATGACAGGAACAGTGGAAATATTCTTTTAGTGCAGCCTATGTATTTTCGTTACTATGGTATTCAGTCTTTTAGACTAATATTAAGAGGAAAAATTTAACCTACATAATGCAAACTTCTTAATTATAAGAAGTTTGCATTACGTAGGTACTGATATCTTGACCGAAGATGTGCTTGAGCATTAAAAAATAATTATTATTTTTATTCTTCATTAGAAACGTTTCATAAAACTCACCTTAGTGCGATATCTATCACAACTTCTGCTGCACTATCATAAACTATTGTTTAGTAACTACACTATCGAGCCAAGTATCGAGCAAACTATATAGCAAAGTATCGAGCAAAGTATCGCGCAAAGTATCAAGCCAAGTATCGAGCCAAGTATTCAGCAAAGTATCGAGTCAAGTATCGAGACAAGTATCGAGACAAGTATCGAGTCAAGTATCGAGTCAAGTATTGAGTCAAGTATCGAGCCAAGTATCAAGGCAAGTATCGAGCAATGTATCGGGCAAAGTATCGAGCAAAGTATCCAGCCAAGTATCGAGCAAAGTATCGAGCCAAGTATCCAGCCAAGTATCGAGCAATGTATCGAGCCAAGTATCGCGCAAAGTATCGAGCCAATTATCGAGCCAAGTATCAAGCCAAGTAATGTAAAATCAAATCTTATAGATCCCAATGATAAGCTGCAACATGCGCAAGTTATTTTATTTGATATCAACATTGATGTTTTACCACTAACTAAAAGTTCAGGTAGCCAACTCTGGCCCATTTTAGGGAGTCTTTGTTCAGGTGGGGATCCATTTATTATTGGTGTTTGACACAGTTTAAAAAAAACAAAATTTTGTAATGAGATACTAGAATCATTTATAAAAGAATATGTAGACTTAAAAGAAAATGGCTTCTTTTACAAACATCAAAGGAAAGAAATTTCCCTATCAAAGATAATTTGTGATGCCCCAGTCAAATCGTTTGTATTATGTGTAAAAGGACATAATGGATATTTTGGCTGCACAAAATGTGTTATTGAAGGAACACATGTTAATAACAGAGTTTGCTATACCGACTTAAATTCATCATTGAGAACTGACAATGATTTTCGATCAGGACGGTACGGTGATGACTACCATACAGGCAGGACCCCATTACTAACATTAGATATAAATTTGATTAAAAACGTTACTCTTGATTACATGTATCTAGTGTGTTTAGGTGTTATGAAAAGATTACTTCAGTTTTGGCTTCGAGGTAACATGGTAATCAGGACTCATCCTCCAAGAGATTATCCAAGTTTTCTGCTCTCAAGCAGAAGACTTGGATAATCTTAATGAAACTATTCTCAATGTTAGAAATCATATAAGCTACCGTGATTTTGCAAGGTTGCCAAGACCTCTGCACGACTTAGACAGATGGAAAGCAACAGAGTATAGACAATTTTTACTATAATTATACTGGTCTCATTTTGTTAAAAGATAGGCTTAAGCCTTCTCAATATATGAATTTCTTGAGTTTGAGTTGTGCAATTAGGATTCTGTGCAGTGGTGTTTTTTGTTTAAATTATAACAATTATGAGAAGGAGTTACTTGTATATTTTGTAAGAAATTATTCTAGACTCTATGGTGAAGAGTATGTCTCATATAATGTTCATAATCTAATACATTTGGCTGATGATGTCTTAAATTTTGGGTCATTGGAAATTTTTTAGCATTTAAGTATGAAAATTATATGTATGAAATTAAAAAAAAATTAAAGCATGTAAAAATCCATTACAACAGCTCATAAATAGAGAAAATGAAAGTAGGTACTATCAGATAAAACGTTACTCCGCTTTGAACCAAAATACTAATATTGTATTAAACTATCTAACTACATACAAAGGCTGTAGAGTCACCTGTCCGTCTGTCTGTCTGATTAGTATATTAACCTACATTCATAATACCTGCTTATAATGATTATTATTTATGTTTTTGCAGAAACAGATTTTCCTACTGTAAACGACATAATCAACGCGAAAATTTTACTGGAGCCCCCTCCAGCAGTCGTCTTGGAAATTGAAGAACACGAAGAAAATACAAAAAAATCAGAAGATTGCATTGTCATTTCTGAAGTAAGAGGTTCCAACTTTTTTGGAAATGATAATAATATCCCTCTCTAATCCCTCTAAAGAGGGATTAGGTCCAAAGTTTGATATTCTCAAGGGAGTCAAGCAGGGCGACCCGCTGTCTCCAAAGCTGTTCACCAGTACCCTAGAAGAAGTCTTTCAGACATTGGCAATCAAATGGGAAGTCAAAGGCATTGTCGTCGGCAAAACAAGGTTGAATAATCTGTGTTTTGCCGATGACATTGTCCTTTTCTCCCCCACAGCCACAGAACTAGAGCAAATGCTACAAGACCTTAGCGATGCAAGCCTTGAGGTTGGACTGAAGATGAACATGTCAAAGACCAAAGTCATGACCAACAGCTCCAAGAGGAGCATACTCGTGGGCGGGGAGAATATACTATAATATGTCCAAGAATATATCTACTTGGGCCAAGTAATCTCTTTCCAGGCACGGCAAGATAAGGAAATCGCAAGACGAACCGAAAATGCCTGGAAGAGTTACTGGTCCATGAAAGAGTATTTTAAGGGCACCCTGCCCATGTCTCTGAAGCGAAAGCTAATGGACATGTGTATTCTCCCCATCTTGACCTACGGTGCACAAACTTGGTCTTTGACTAACATCCAAAAGTCCAAACTCAAGGTTTGCCAACATGCTATGGAGCGCAGTATCTTACGTGTAAAATTAACCGATCGGGTTCGAAACACTACACTGCGCTCCAAAACGCAAATTGTTGACGTGGCTCAAAAGGCTGCCACACTTAAATGGGACTGGGCAGGACATGTCCGTCGCATGCCGAAAGAGCTGTGGGCCCGTAAAGCTCAGGAATGGTGCCCTGAAATAGTTACACGAGGTCGTGGCAGACCACGAAGGAGATGGCGGGACGAACTGGATGTCTTCCTTGAAAATTGGAGAGACGTTGCGCAGAATCGTGACCGTTGGAAAGAATGGAGGGAGGCCTTTGCTCAGCAGTGGGACAACATAGGCTAGCTATAATAATAATAATAAATAATAATATGGCGAGCTCATCTATCGACGATAATGACGTTGTTTCTGCAAAAAAAACTATTATTGACAAAGAGATGGCTGTAGCTTCCATCCAGACAATGTATGTCCACCCAAATCTTGTGGTGGGCATTAAAGCATACAATCATTCGGATAAAGGTCCTTTCATTGTTCACGTTTCCAGATCCATACCGGATCCTTCAGCTGGGACGACTATTCGTCCAATTAAGTTTGGCCAGTTTTTATGTTCCAACACAATTGCTAACATCTGCACTGATGAGTTAAAAAAAGTGGGCGGGAACAAGATCTCCGTAGAGTTTACTTCTGGTGTTGCGGCCAACAAGTTCCTAGATAACCCTATTTTACTATCGTACAACTATGAAGCATCCATCCCTTCGTATAATATAACAAAAATGGGTATTGTCCGTCAAGTCCCGGTTGACATGTCAATGGACGAATTTGTTGAGTCCGTGGTCCTTCCTGAGGGTTGTGGTATAATTTTAAAAGCCCGCAGGCTTAATCGAAAAGTTAGAGAGGAGGATAAGACCTCTTGGGTGCCTACCCAAACCATCGTCATCTCCTTTCAAGGCCAAGTTCTTCCTCAAAGGATTTTCTCTTATCATATTTCTTTGCCCGTGGAGGTTTATCAATATCCCACCATCCAATGTCAAAATTGTTGCCGATTTGGTCACTTTAAAGCTCAATGTCGGTCTAAGGCCAGATGCTATCGCTGTTTGCAACCTCATACCGGTGACAGTTGAGACGTTATTGAGTCCATGGCTACGTGTATCTACTGTTTGGGTAATCATTTTGCCTATAGTGGTAATTGCCCCGAGCAGAATAGGCAGAAGTCCATAAAGCTCCTCATGGCACAAGAAAATCTTTCGTACGAAGAGGCATCAAGATCTCTTCCTAAAGTCACAAAACTATACTCCGATGTTACGCAAAATGCCTCTCGTTCCCAGTCTATTTTTTCTCCCTTGCAACTTAATTCAAGCCTTTCCAATCTTTCTCCATCTGCCTCTTACAGGAAAACTGTGTTCTCTTCATCGCGTTCCAAAGCTTCATTAGGGAAATCTTATGACAGGACTGCCCATCATTCCATTGTTGCTGATGAACCCTCATCCCTTCCCAACGGATTTGCCCTCCTTTCTCAGAATCTTCCCTCTTCAGGACCTCCTCAAGAAGATAACCTTCTGGATTTACTTATGTCTCTAATTATTAGTTTAGTTTCACGTAATAATTCCACCCTACCGCCTCATGTTGCCCAAAAACTTTCCCATATTCTTTCCATTAATTCTAATTATGGATCCAGTCTCCGTTCATCAGTGGAATGCTTAAAGCATCCGTCCGAGGAAGCCTGAACTTCTTTTTCTCATAAATAAATTTCACCCGTCTATCATTGCCATCTCGGAAACCTGGTTGGAGCCTGGTTCTCGTTTCCGGGTTCCAGGATACTCTTGCCTTCGGGATGATAGGGCTGATGGATATGCGGGAAGTGCATTACTTGTTAGGCGCTCCCTCCCGTTCTCCCATATTCCCTTCCCTCTTTTTCTGCTGACACAATGTTGTGGCTATCAGGGCTTTTGACATAACTTTCCTCTCTGTGTACATACCTCATCCTCATTCACGTTTAATCCCAGATCTTTTATGCATGATCTCCTCTGTTCCTTCTCCAATCATTTTGATGGGTGATTTAAATGCTCACCATCGATCATGGGGTTCAAGTCATGATGACAACTTTGGTCTTTCTCTTCTTGAAATTGTTGATGAAGCGAACTTCTGTGTCATCAACAAAGGTTCTCCTACTAGAAGAGTTCGTCCTACACAAAACCCTAACTCGGCTGTGGATCTTACTATGTGTTCTGCTTCTCTAGCTTCTATTCTTTCCTGGAGTATTTCCCCATTCTTATGGTAGTGATCATTTTCCTATTCTCGTCTCTATCTCTGATAGAGACGAGAATAGGAAAAGAGAGTCTCTGAGAGAGTTACGCCAATGCGCAATTTTAACCCTTCACTTAAGTATAGATTAAAGGATGCAAAGTGGTCTGCTTTTGCTTCATCCCTTGAGGATAGGATTTTTTCCCTCCCGACCCCAGACGGTAACAACCTTGTTGGTTGCTACTCCAAATTCGTGGAATCGATTACTTCTAGTGCTGATGATAATTTTCCTCTTAAAAAACCCTACAAATTTCAAGTTTCAACTCCTTGGTGGGATTCGGATTGCACATCAGCAGTCAACGAAAGGAAAATTGCAGAGGAGGATTAGCCTCTATGTCAAGGGACATAGAGGCTAATCCTCCTCTGCAATTTTCACAATTTTTTAAATTTTTAAAGGAAATCTGCCATTGCCACTAGACTTCTTTCTAAAAAGAAAAAAGAAGGGTGGCTCCGCTATTGTGAAAGTTTATCCCCTAGGTCCCCTTCTTCCTTTGTTTGGAAGCAAATCAAAAGATTCAGAGGTTCCTGTGGCTCTATCGATATATCAGCCAATGAAACATCTTCTTGGCTGGAATCTTTTTCCGATAAATTGTCTCCGTCTTCGGCTCCAAACCTAGACAACTTTCCTTCTCCTTCAAGCCTTCTACCCTCTGTATGCTGTTTCGATTCCCCATTCTCGTTTTCCGAACTTCAACTGGCTCTTGATGGTCTCGTGGATTCAGCTCCTGGGGCAGAACGGTATTCCATACTCTTTTTTAAAAAATGCCTCTAATGCATCTAAGCAATATTACCTGGACCTTGTTAATGGCTTTTATGTGTATGGTTTAGTTCCACAACCATGGAAAAACCAAACGATAATTCCGGTTCTAAAACCTGGTAAGAACCCTTCAGATGCAGGTAATTATAGACCTATTGCGCTTTCATCAATCTTGTGTAAGGTCGCTGAGCATATGCTCAAGCACCGCCTTGAATAGTTTGTGGAAAGCAAGATCTTGTTGCCCGTTTCCCAGTATGGATTCAGAAAAGGGATGTGCACTCTAAATAGTCTTCGCATATTAACAACCAACATTCGCATCTCTTTTTTAAATAAACAAAATTTGGTAGGAGTTTTTCTCGACATTGCATCGGCATATGATAATGTTTTACTTCCGGTGCTTAAAGATAAATTAGTCCGTCAGTTGGGCATTCCTGAGAAGCTGGTTCGTTTTATTTGTAATTTGTTGATGGAAATAACCATTTCTATTAAATCTCGTGATTCTCTTTCACCCCCCAGGACTATCTGGAAAGGTTTACCGCAAGGTTCAGTACTTAGCCCTCTTCTATTCAGCCTTTACACTTTTGATCTTTATTTATCAGTTGACTCATTTTGTCAAATTTTACAATATGCTGATGACCTGACTCTGTATCTATCCGTGAAATCTCTGAAAGATGCCTCTGAGCGTCTAAATTCTGCCCTCGGGTATCTATCCGAGAGCCATTCGGATAGATACCCGAAGGCAGAATTTTTACATGGATTATCTTTATCGGCTCCCAAAAGCTCTTTAGTTGTTTTCACTAGAAAAAGATTTCCCTCCTCGGTTGATATTAAAGTTAATGGTCAAAATATTGCTCAAGAAAATAAAGTCAAGTTCCTAGGAATCTGGTTAGATTCAAAGTTATTAGGTGTCGCTCATTCTGACTTTATTTATCAAAAATGTGAAAGAAATATTAATGTTCTTCATTCTCTTTCTGGTGTTTGGTGGGGTGCTCATCCCTATACTCAAAAATTATTATATAATGCCATAGTTCATAGTCATCTGGATTATAGGCTATTTCTTTTAGATTCCTGTAATAAATCTGGCCTTTAAAAGCTTGATAAAATTCAGTTAAAATGTTTACGTTTGTATTTTTGAAAGGACAATGATATAAAGACGAGATATGAGGAATTTAAAATTTCTACAGTAACCTTATTTTTCTCATAATTCTTGTTTAAATTATTGTCCATTCAAAATATATATTTGGGAACCCAGACATTCTGTATTCCAATCTGAATAAAGACACACTTCCTTAAGAATAAGTTTCATTTACAAATTATGTGCTAAGTAATAATTATGTATTTGTAAGGCCTCAGGTCGCATTTCTTATTTTTTCACTGTTTTATTTTAATAAGAGCATGATAGTCTGAGTCGATTTAAGCGGCATTTGGCGCAAATTTCGTTGTCATACATGTCACCTTTGTGTGAAGTAATAATTTCAATGTTATGGTCTTCTTGAGTTTTTTTATACATATTTACTGCTACATTGTATGCAACAGCAACACAAATTAACTTTTATAAATTGTTCAATAATATTATTCTTGTTTCAGGACCACTAGCTCTACCAGAACCCCGAAAACCATTAAAAGAAAATGAAAAACCATCACACGGTTGGTTTATATAATTTTGGCATTTTTCTTTCCATAGTACAGTTTGCAAATTTCAACATTATTATGATTTTTGCTGCTTAACAATATTGTTATACCCGCTGTGTTTCATTTTTAACTTATGTTCCTTTTTTAACAAATAAACTTAATTATATCTTTTGTATTCCAGCCACTGTTCAACTAGATGCAACTGTTGAGAATCTTGAAATACAAAAATGCACACTACAGGATAAATATGGTAAGTGTCCTTTACTTAAATTTTACAGAAAAGAAGAAACCTGTAGAAAGAGTATGATCATGTACTGTATCTTTATGTTTCATGTACGACTCTTAGGAACTGAGCTCGGGTGAAACCGCTGGTACAGCTAGTATGATGTAAGATTATTGTAAAAAAAATCAAGGAAGTTGTGTTAATACACTCATAATAATATCTACAAGTTTTTTTTTTATATGGGTTCTGATCAATACCTGAAAATACAGTTTTTGTTCTTTTCAGAATCGAGAGGCCAACTCCTAGACAACTTTTCCCTATTTCTCATAGTTTCGGTTATGGCCCTTATCACTTTTAACATCATCATCTGCCTAGCCTTTTCCCAACTATGTTCGGGGTTGACTTCCAGTCTAACCGGATGCAGCTGAATACCAGTATTTTACCTCCACAACCCAGTTAGTACTGGGTAACACGATACCCCTTGGTAAGACTGTTTGTCAGACTTTTTTGGGCCACTGACTACCTGTAACGACTGTCGAAGATCTACAAATGACAGCCAGGACCAACAGCTTAACGTGCTTTCCGAGGTACGGAGGAAAACTCGGTATGTAAGGGTGGTCACCCATCCTCAGACCAACCTAGGCAAGCATGGCTTAACCTAAAGATCGACCCGAGCGGCAGTTATTATTTAGCCACGAGCTCCTCGCTTATAACACTTTTAACAAATAAACTTAATTAAATCTTTTGTATTCCAGCCACTGTTCAACTAGATGCAACTGTTGAGAATCTTGGAATTCAAAAATGCACACTACAGGATAAATATGGTAAGTGTCCTTTACTTAAATTTTATAGAAAAAAGACCTGAAGAAAGAGTATGATCATGTGTATCTTTGTGTTTCATGTAGGTACGACTCTTAGGAACTGAGCTCGGGTGAAACCGCGGGTACAACTAGTATGATGTAATATTATAGTAAGAAAATTTCAAGTAAGTTGTATTTATACACTCAATTATATCTACAAGTTTTTTTTTCTAATCACACATCTGAAAATGCATTTTTTGTTCTTGTGAGAATCAAGGGGACAACTCCTAGACAACTTTTCCCTATTTCTCATAGGTTTTGGCCCATAACAAAAGTTTTATCGTTATTATTAATCATATTTGATCATTGTACAGGTACATGGCATTATTTATGATCAAATAATATAAATTGTTGGAATGTACTTCATACACAATATTTAAATAATAGTTTTAATACTCGTATAATAATAGTAATGCCTAACTTAGCTGGTTTTCTAATAGCTTGATTTTATTTGCAGGTCCAAACACTACTACAAAAGTAGTGAATCATATTAAAATGACAAAAAAGGAGCATAATTTATACCAAAAATTGGTAAGAATCCGAATTAAATTGTCAAAATGCCGGAACAGAGCGCAGAAGCAATCATTGCAACTAAAAGCAGCCAAAAATTTGAAGAATTGCAACTTTATAGCTACTGTTAACATTGTATTTGCCAAGCGCTGCTAAATTTTTAACTATGTAACAGTTCAGAGAACATAAAATAAAAACAAAAAAGGTAGAAGATTTTCTACTGAAGAAAAAAATTTAGCTTTGGCAATGCTGAAGCAAAGCTCCAAAGGCTATCGCTTTCTGCGAAGAATGCTAGTTTTGCCTTCTCAGCAAATACTAACAACATTTTTGAACCAGGCCAATATAAAGCCTGCCATAATGTATTTGCTCAACTTAAAGCAAGAGCAAATAAAATGAAGCCAGCAGACAAACTCTGCATATTAATGTTTGATGAAATGTCGCTTAAAGCTAACATTACTTATAACGAAAGGAAAGATTTGGTGATAGGTTTTGTTAACAATGAACGCGAGACAAAACCAGAATTCGCAGACCATGCACAGGTTTTTATGATCAGGGGTCTCGTAAGGAAGTATAAACAACCTGTTGCCTATACATTTGCACAGGCAGCCACTAAAGGCCCAGAGCTGGCTGTGCAAATTAAAACAATTATACAAAATCTGCAAGAAACTGGCTTCAATGTAGTGGCTACAGTATGTGACCACGGCACTAATAATAGACATGCCTTAAATCTTCTAAATGAAACCAGGGGACATATGCTGAGAAGTGGACAGGAAGTCAGAGAAGACACGAAATTAATAATTATTAATGACAAGAAAATTGTTCCACTATATGATCCCTCATATTTGTTAAAAGGTATACGAAATAATCTTTTAGAGAAGAATTTACCTTTTTTAATTTTGTACCTTCTATCAATAATTGGGTATAGACACTGGAAGGCATTAGAAACATTAGTTAAAATATTAGCTATTGACCACAATATTACTTGTATATGGATGCGGCACCTAAACCAAGACCCAATGGGGAAGAAATAGCAAAGCTATGAACAGGTGGCGCTGCTATCGCTTGCCTCATAACATCGCACTGTCATTTTCTATCTCCAAATATTTTTCGGCTTTTAACTATTTAGATCAGGAACTAGCGTGTTTTTTGTCATTATAACGAACCCTTAACGAACAATGTATTCTACGTGGACTGTACCGCAGTTAAAAACTGAACTGAAGAACCGAGGAGGATCACTAAGAGGTCGTAAAGCGGATCTGGTCAACAGGTATTTACAGGCTATTTTCTTGTTACTATTAGAAGCAAATAACCAAATAACCCACTTTTATGAATAGCAACATGTCGTTCTTTATTTATCGTAGTAATTATACTAACTTTTACGTATATAAACAGTAGTTTTTTAACAATATATTATTCCTAGAAACCTAGAAATTAAATCTGTTACAGAATCGAATCATTTGATCGAAATTTGAACTTTGGGTTACCACAGCAGCATGAGACTGATGATGCCAAGATGGATCTTCCACCTCCAGAGAGTTATCACGACATCAATTGTAGCACAACGCTTCCCTCTTTAACGAAGCAGCATATTCATCTGTATTACAATGAGTCAGTATGTTCCTATGATGAGATTATGTATTCTTCTGAATGTTCCTACCTATCTATTTGACAATATAAAACATTTTAAAAAATTTACAGGTTTGATAAAAAGCCAGATGATGGTCTACGATTATATGAATCAAGATTTTTGGTGGTGATTAGGGCTGTATCAGTTAATGAACACACATTTATCAAGGGTCTTTGCAAAGCTTCTATGAAAAGACTGTACTGCAGTCTTTTCATAGAACTTGAGGTAAATGTAAAATTACATGCAAGTGGCCAAATTGAAGAGACTTCATGTGAATGTGTGGCTGGCAGTGGAATAACTGCCCACTGTAAACATGTAGCTATGGTGCTTTATGCTGTCGACCATATGGTATGTGAAAAAATTATAATTAAACACCAAGTACCAACAGAAAAACTGCAAAAGTTTCATGTACCCAAAAAGGTGTTTAGCTCTACACCTTTAAAAACTTCGAAACTACCTATGAAGAGAAATATAGACAATATTATATTTTCCCCATGTGCATTAAAAATAGATACATTAGAATACAATAATAGATTCAGGAATCGTCAAGCATGCCCATCAAGCAGTTATATAAACCAGCAAACCCTTATGCATTAGAATTGGACCACTGCTACAGCAATGTTAGCACTGAAACAAAGTTATTGGAATTATTAAATCTTTCGTCAATAACCCCAGAGCAAGCCGCTGCCATTGAGCTTGAGACTCGAGGTCAGGTAAACAATCCCAAGTGGACCATACATCGTGAGGTGAGGATTACAGCTAGTAAACTTCATACAGTATGTCACCTCAGACACATAAATCAAGAGAAGTTTGCTAGCCAATTATTGAGTCCACATAAGTTTTCTTCAAGAGCTACCAATCATGGCATTATTAATGAAAAAGTTGCTTTTCAAAAGTACATGGAAGATATGGAGTTGCAATTAAATGGATGTGGATTGTTTATTTCTATTGAACGTCCATACCTTGGTGCATCACACAAATTAAGTGTCCATACAGCAGTAGACATCAACAAATAAGCCATGTGACTGTGCCATATTTAGTGCAAGATGGTAATAATGGTTTGATATTAAAAAAAAGAGTCCCCATGCTACTACCAAGTACAAGGCCAGCTATATTGCACGGGCCGAAATTATTGCAATTTAATAATATTTACTTTTGTTGATATGAAAGTAATTTTTGTGGTAAGAGATAATGATTTCATTAATGAAATGTTAACAATCATCGATGCTTTTTATATTCAGTTTTTTATGAAAGCTATTTTAAATAAATATGTTTACAAAAACTATGAACAAGTAATAAAGAAAACAACTTAAGATTTATTTTTTTTATTTAACAATTCCTTCTTTGAAATTACATAGCATTACACATATAGAAAATATTCTGGACAGCAATGGCACATAGTAAGCATTCACATCAGATTTCAATATTTTGAAGGTTTTTGTTAATCCAATCAGACGTTCAATATGAATGCGGTTTTTAGCTAATTGGCGATCATGCTTTAATTTTATTCCAGGCAGTTGAGTCAAACCTTTCAAAAATGTTGGTGTGTAAATTGATACATTTTTGTTTCAAATAAATCTTGAACATTGAATCCTCGATCTACCATTATTGCATCTTTCTCATCACATAAGGTCAAAAGTGAACTGCGTTCTGTTATTTGACGATCACTTGTAGCACCAGCATAACCCTCTGAGCAAAAGGATATAAGGCCTCCAGGTGTAGCACCCACTAGAAACTTTATGGTGTTGTGATGCTTATAACTACTAAATGTAGCTTGCTGAGAGATCGGATTATTGGGGTTTGCAATAAATATCTCTGTGCCATCAACAATTACTCTTGTATTTAGATGATGCTGTTTAAATGATTTTGGCATGTAGTAGTCTACGAGAGCCCGGCTAGGCCAGATATTTATTTGAGACCATAACTCATACACAAAATTTACCCATGTTATAAAAATATTGCCAACTTCAGTGGTACTAATGCCAAATATTTTAGAAAGTTCAAATCTTGTTTGTTTCTTCTTAATTTAATTAACATTAAAAGTAACTAATCTTCAACAGTTACATTAATAACTTGACTGCCTCTATAATGTAAATGATTTGCCATGGGTAATAGTGTAGATAATATTAAGTTAAATTTATTAATGTTTTCTAATCCTGTGTAAAATAATATTGATCTATCATCAGACAACATATCCTGAAATTAAAATAGTCTGAGTATGTGAGTTGTTTGGGTTGAAGTTGTATTTGGAGCTGAAGTTGGTGCACTAAAATCTGCAGTTGTTACTTCCATTTCATGTTGAAAGTCGGGAACTTCAGGTAAATGTTCTACTTCTTCAGGTATAATTCGAATAGCATCATCAAAAGATAGTTGTTGTGAAGTAGATGGAAACAATTCTTTTCTAGAAGAACGTTGCAAATACCGCTGAGCCCTAGCAGTTGCAGTAGAAGTAGTTGCTTTGTTCCAAGCAAAAACTGAAGGAATCGCTCCCTTTTTTAAATATCGGTGTGCTTGAGGCAGTCCTAAAAGTAAAAAGGTTACAGTAGTTAAACTCAATTCTTTGTGATAGGTACACAAAATCGGCCTTACAAATATACCTATTTTATAAACTTAACATCACACCTTGTATTTCCCGAAGGGTTCGTCAGAGGTGTTTTAGTACACCCTCGTATCGCTAGTTATGTTTATGTCCCCTATGGAGCGAGCCTATTCCCATTAACCCCAAGGCTGCAACTTTGAAATCCCTGATGGGAAAACCCAATAACACTTTGCCCGACCAGTCGCGCTTGCGACCACTAGACCAACAAGGCAGTATATTTTATAACAAATGAATAAAGGTAGGTATACTAACCTGTAGCATGACTTACTCCTTGAAAGTCTGTTTCTTTAAAATGGTTAGAAAATAACCTCGAATCTTCGGAAGCTCTAAAATTGCGTATCTTTGTCGCCCTTTCCCATAGTTTTTTTAATCGCAAGTCTTTGGGAAATGAATGATTTCCATTGTTATTACAACCGATTACAACACAGCGCGGCATATTTTTGTCAGATGCCGTCCAAAGTTTTTTGTAAACAAGTTTTGTATGTAATTTGACAACTAATTGTGAGTCAAGCGTTACCTGTTTAGAATAATTAGGATTTTGTTAAACGCCTACGTAAATTTAATAGCAATATGACCACTCATACACGTCTCATTGCAAGAACGTTTAAATAGTATTAAGTAATTTTTATGTACCTACTATTTAGTTATTTTTTGATTTTTTGTCTTCTTCAATTTGGTTTTGCACGGAATACAGCTCTTATATGGTCGGAAGCCTTTTATTTAAATAATTCTGGATATAAACCCCCAACATGGTCCTAACGAGCGGATATTAATGAAGATTTAATAATAATCAGTGGAAATAACAAAATCAAGGATTTATACTGGAATTACAATATTGAAGAACATTGGATTGGCTCAGTACACGGAGTCCAAAGGTCAACGTGAACTTCGACTTGGAAAACTTGCTATATTTGGAGAAATTGGATAGCTGGACGTGGATAAATACAGTGTTCAGTGGACAATATTATCAATAATACCCAATACTCTGAATTAGGTTTGTTTTAAGGTAAAATAAGTGTAAGTTTCCGAAAATTGTTAAGGTTAGTACTACCTAATTTAATTTACTTAGATTGTTATAACCAGATAATTCATTTATTTGCAGTTAACCGATTACATTGTTTAAACTAAGCAGAATCTAGGTGTATTGTTTATAAAGTGATTATATCAATATATCATTAGCTATTGCAATTCTTCAGCTGAGTTTATTAGTGTGTAAGGTATAAACCAATCTGTTAGGTAGATTACTATTATAATTTATTGTACTTTAACTTGTTGTATTTCAGCTGCAAGACACATTATTATTGTAAGGTATTTGTACGTTATTTAATTGTTAATGTTGTACATTTCAGCTTAATACCGGTGTCTCAAAAATGACTGACAAGGAGCTAATTAAAAGACGGGCAAGTTATAAGGGACGTTTGACAACGTTCTCTAAATATGTTAATGATTTGGAAGATTCGTTGAATCCATCACAGGTATGCGAATTGCAACTACGTTTGGGTAAGATTGAACATTTATTTGTACAATTTGACGAGGTTCAATTAAAATTGGAGTGTTTAGTTGATGACGTCAATACTCAACTACCAGAGCGAAACGAGTTTGAATCTTTATATTACAAGATGTTTTCAAAGGCTCAAGAGTTACTTGCACGTAATTTGAAAACACCTAAGGATGATTCTTTGGAAAGTAATAACGGTTCATCAAGATCACGTAATCATAGGCTTGTTAAATTACCTACCATACAATTGTCAAAGTTTTGTGGTTCCTATGAAAAATGGTTGGAGTTCCGCGACACATTCTGTAGTTTGATACATTCCAACGATGAAATAGATGACGTCAACAAATTCCATTACCTTAGGGCTTCTCTCGAGGGGTCAGCTGCTGTGGTGATTCAATCTATAGAGTTTTCTGCCAGTAATTATTCTGTTGCGTGGAATATATTGTGTCAACGTTTCGACAATAAGCGGCTTTTAATACAAAATCATGTAACTTCATTATTTAATCTCGAGGCAATAAAAAAGGAGTTATCTGTTGCTTTAAAACGTTTAATTGATTCTGTAAACAAGAACTTGCGTTCATTGGAATCACTAGGAGAACCAACAAGTCATTGGGACACACTCTTAATTCATATAGTTACAAATAAGTTGGATACTAAAACCTATCGCGAATGGGAAGAATTTAAAGGTGACGTAGATAAAGAAAAGTCAATCACATTGGACATGATTCTGGGTTTTTTGCGAAGTCGTTCAGACTTATTGGAAACGATTGAAATGTCACAAAATAATTCGAATAATAATTCATCTAATTCTAGCAATAAACATAAGAGCATGGTGTCTGTAAGCAGTACGTCAGCTGGTCGCCCTAATGCTGATTCTAATTCACCAAAATCGTGCCCGAAATGTCGCGGTGAACATAACCTAAGTAACTGTTCGCAATTTTTAGGACTTAGTAATGAACAGAGGTTAGAGTTACTGCCACAATACAAAGTATGTTTTAATTGTTTCCGCACAGGCCATTATTCCAATCATTGTAAATCAAGCGGTTGCAAAGTGTGTAAGCGCAAGCACAATACACTTGTTCATGTTACAGATGCGAAAGCAAAGTCAACAATTAAACCATCTCCCACAATTGGTGACTGTAATGGCAGCGGTGAAGCTACTGCACCATTATCTAACAATAATGTAACGTTATCGGCACAAGTCACGACAAATGTACAAAATAAAGGAGAAGTCCTTTTGGCCACTTCATTATTAAAAGTTTATGATGGCGATAACCGCGAACATCTCGGTCGTGCCATTCTGGACAGTGGCAGTACTTCGTGCCTTATAACAGAAAAATTCTGTAATTTATTAAATTTACCGACTATGAAAGTTAGTGAGTCACTGATGGGTATAAATAATTCTAAGTCACCAATTGGTAAAATGTGTTGCGTTCCAATACAATCGTTAAATGAAAGCTATTCTAAAAATATTTGCTGTTTTGTCTTACCGTCTATTACTGATGAAGTGCCCTGTCGTCAATTGAATTTAAATGAATTAAATATTCCTAGTAATTTATGTCTAGCTGATCCTCACTTTTATGTACCATCTCCTGTAGATTTAATTATAGGTGCAGATGTTTTCTGGGACCTCTTGGGTACAGAAAAGATAAACCTCGGTATTGGTAAACCGGTGCTATATGAAACTAGACTTGGCTGGATAGCTTCAGGCCCTATGCTACATAGTGGTCAAGTTCCGTGTTCGCTTCCTCTACTTTGTAATTTGACAAACATTAATAGTCCAAAAACTATTATTTCAGTGGATAGCTCAAGTACTGATGACATTCAAAACCTTTTAATGCGGTTTTGGCAGCTTGAGGAAGTTAGCCATCAGTCATCAGTATATTCACAAGAGGAGAAAATGTGTGAAGATCATTTTATTCAAAACACAACGCGTCTCAAGGACGGCCGTTTCTGTGTGAGAATCCCTTTAAAACAATCACATCATAACTTAGGTGACTCTGTAAACAGAGCTAAGCACTGTTTGCTTTCATTAGAGCGCAGGTTTAAGGGTCAACCATCATTTAAAGAACGTTATTGTGACTTTATGAAAGAATATGTTGAGTTAAAACATATGTCTAAATGTTTACCTGATTCACAAAAGGTTGCTTATTTTATACCTCACCATGGTGTGGTGCGTGAAAGTAGTTTAACTACAAAACTGCGAGTGGTGTTCAATGCTAGTAGTCCCACCACCTCAGGAGTATCATTTAATCATTTACAAATGATAGGACCTACTGTACAAGATGACTTGGTGTCAATTCTTCTTCGGTTTAGGAAATATAAATATGTTATCTCCGCAGATGTGGAGAAAATGTACCGCCAGGTAGTAGTACATCCAGATGACAGGCATCTACAGCAGATCTTATGGCGGGATGATCCCTCTAAGCCTATGGTAGCTTACCAGCTCAATACGGTTACATACGGTACCGCTAGCGCACCGTATCTTGCCACTAGGTGTCTTAGACAGGTAGGGCTTGATTGCACTGACAAAAAAATTGCTGGGATCATAAAACATGATTTTTATGTCAATGATTTGCTTTCTGGAGGGGATACTATCAATGAGGTCATAGATATACGTCATAAGGTCACCGCAGAGCTGGCTTCGGCTGGAATGCCGTTACGTAAATGGAAATCAAATAATGCTCAAGTAGTATCTGATCATACAGATCATTCTTCATTAAATTTGAACATTGGTTCAATAGAACCCTGCAAGACGTTGGGTCTGAGCTGGCATACAGAGCCAGACGTGTTATGTTATTCAATTAATCCCAATATTACTACTGCAATGACAAAACGCGGGATACTTTCTGCAATTTCTCAGATTTTTGATCCGCTAGGTCTACTAGCTCCTTATATATTATTGTTATGAAAACCATTATGCAAAAGCTTTGGGTACATAAATTGGGATGGGACGAACAGTTGCCATCTGATATATTAATAATTTGGTCGAATATTATACGTGACTTACCAGTGTTGAATACATTGAGTATTCCACGGATTATACTTTGTGATTCGTATAAAGATATAGACCTACACATATTTAGTGATGCATCACAAATTGCATACGGTGCATGTCTATATGTTCGAAGTACAAGTCATGATTCTAATGTCCTAGTACGTTTGCTTACAGCCAAAAGCCGAGTAGCTCCAATTAAACCAACTACGATACCAAGACTTGAGCTGTGCGCGGTGTTGGTCGGTGTTCGTCTTTACGAAAAAGTGATTTACGCTCTTAGAGCTCAAGTTAGAAGTGTCACCTTTTGGACTGACTCCACGGTTGTGTTAGGCTGGCTTAAGATGTTGCCAAATAAATTACAGCCGTTTGTGCGCAATCGTGTCGCAGAGATACTGGACAAGACAGCTGCATGCTCCTGGAGGCACGTCCCTACAAACTTAAACCCAGCTGACCATATTTCACGCGGAGTAGATGTAAAACTTTTGCAATCTTTAGATTTGTGGTGGTCAGGTCCCGAATTCTTGAGATACGACATCTCAAAGTGGCCTAATACTCTTACAGTAACAAAGGAAAAACTTCCTGAAATTCGGGCTGAAGTTTCTTTATTAGCTACAACCGTCAGTTCACGACCAATTATAGAATTTAATAGGTTTTCAAGTTTTAATATGCTTAAACGGTCGGTGGCATACGTTTTGAGATTTATAAGTAGTTTTACTAAAAAGGGATCACCCAAAAATCTATTTTTAAGCACTGATGAATTAAAACAGTCGTTATTTTTTATTATTAGACTCTCGCAACAGGACTCATTTCCCGAATACACACTTTTATTAAATAAAATGGAACTACCAAAAAAGAGTCCACTAAATAAGTTTAAAGTTTTTCTAGATGAACATAAATTACTGCGTGTCGGAGGTCGACTCGAAAATTCTCAATTTTGTTACGACAAAAAACATCCGTTACTCATACAGTCCACTCATATTGTCACAAAATTGTTATTTGAATTTATGCACAAAAAACTTATGCACGCTGGGCCGCAACTGTTGCTAGCGTCAATTAGAGAAAATTATTGGCCAATTGGTGGTAGACGGTTAGCTAAATTAATTTATAATAAATGTATTTTATGTTGTCGAATGAAAGGACAGGTCGTCTCGCCTCTCATGGGTAACTTGCCACAGCAGCGTTTGACTCCGGGGGTTACCCCTTTCAAATAGTAGGTGTCGATTATGCTGGACCGATTATGTCAGCCACTAGACAAGGACGAGGTTGTCGTCTTACTAAAGTATACATAGTCCTTTTTGTATGTTTCACGACAAAGGCTGTACATATCGAGTTGGCAGGTGATTTAACAAGCAACAATTTTTTATCAGCACTGCGTAGATTTGTTTCGCGAAGAGGAAAGCCTAAACACATCTACTCTGATAATGGAACCTCGTTTGTTGGAGCATATCATGAACTTGGTAAGTTCATTAAAGGTAATTGCAATTCGTTATCTAGTGATTTAGCAAATGAAGAAATTAACTTTCATTTTATCCCTCCTTATGCTCCTCACTTTGGAGGTCTTTGGGAGGCCGGTATTAAATCTACCAAATATCATTTAAAAAGAGTACTGGGAAACTGTAATCTTACTTTTGAGGAGCTGAACACTGTATTAGTTCAAATAGAAGCTTTACTCAACTCTCGCCCACTCACACCACTCTCTTCGGATGCCAACGATTTGTTACCGCTTACGCCTGGACACTTCTTATTAGGACGGCCACTGACAGCACTACCTGCACCTAATCTCGAGGACCGATCCGTGACTTATTTGACGAGATACCAAAGGATTGAGCAACTCCGTCAGCATTTCTGGTCTCGATGGAGCAAAGAATATGTTTCAGAAATACAGCAGCGAGTGAAATGGCGATCCTGCACTAAGCCACTAGAAAAGGATACTTTAGTGCTCATAAAGGATGAAAAACTACCTCCTTTGAAATGGCGATTGGGCCGAGTCACGGCAGTCTTTCCTGGACAAGACGGCATCAGTCGCGTCGCGGACATTAAGACGACATGTGGAGTGGTTCGTCGAGCTTTCAGCAAGATATGTCCGCTACCGTTGTCTCACACAGAGGATTCTGGTTGAGAGACGATCTCTCAACGCCCGGGGGGATGTTTAGAATAATTAGGATTTTGTTAAACGCCTACGTTAATTTAATAGCAATATGACCACTCATACACGTCTCATTGCAAGAACGTTTAAATAGTATTAAGTAATTTTTATGTACCTACTATTTAGTTATTTTTTGATTTTTTGTCTTCTTCAATTTGGTTTTGCACGGAATACAGCTCTTATATGGTCGGAAGCCTTTTATTTAAATAATTCTGGATATAAACCCCCAACACCAGCGACACCCGCGGGATAACTTGTCAGTTTTCTTCCCCATTGAGAATTTATTTGAGGCCATAAGAAGTCATGGGTGCCGTAACGCAAATTCGACGCCAGAAAGATTTGAATCAGCGTTAACAATCTTATTGATCAATAGCCTTTCCAGTGTCCATGCCCCTGGAGCAAATTGTGAAGAAGACCAATGCAATGCACTACATGCCCTCATTGTTACAAAGAATACGGAAACTGCGACGACTGGTGGTATCTTTTTAGATATTGTAAATGAGATTACCCTTACACCTTTGGAGGATAAAAGCCAGCCCCAAATAATGCGGCCCCTACAGTATTTTACGGGATATTTTATAAAAAAAAACGAAAAATAAAATATTTCGGTCCTGCGTTTGTAAGGGTATCTCTATAGCGAAATTGAAAATGATTTTATTAAAAGAAGAGAATTTGCCAATCGTCGTTGGCTTTCCAGCCCTAGCCCAGATTTTTTAAAATGTGTATTTAACATGCAAGATATTTAAATCAAAAAGCCCTCAAGGAATACACAAAAACAATATTTTTTCTATTTCTAGATTTCAATTTTTTAACGTGCTGTGATCACAAAGATAAATTAATAGAATTTTTAATCAATTTAGTATGTAGATTTTTTATGATTACATATTGTGAAAATATTAATAAAATATTGTCTGGCAAAAAAGATATTGACAGTGACGAGGATGTAATGCAGTGCAAAGCAAAAAAGTATTTTAAAAGATGTTTTAAGAGAAAAAATTGACAACAATGCATTGTTAAAATAATGTCAAATACCATATGTATCAGAAAATCTAACTATAAATATCCTAATATAGTTAGATTTTCTAATACATGCACCTACTACGACGACTATTGTACTTAGTTAAGGCAAAATAAATTACTCAAGTTTATATTAATATATTAATATGGGTTTTATTTTCTGTAGCCTTAGGTAATCCCTTAATTTATTCATATACGTTAGTCTATAAATAAAGAATAAAGAATAGAATAAAGAATAATTTATTGTTTAAAAAATTACAGTCGTTGTGTTGATTCCTGAAACTCACACTAGGATTCCCTGTGTCGTGAGTTCCAGGCTCCTTCGTTTCGTTTACATTATTGTGGCACAAATAGTACATACGTTACATTAAGTTAGGACTGACTTATCAATAAAGTATAATCTAATTTAATAAAATATAATCTAACAAATAAGGAAAAAAGAATACACAAAGAAAGCAGTGTCTTGCCTATATGGTACTCGTATTTGTATGAATGTAATGTGTGCGTGTGTATCGTGTGTTGGAGGGGTAAATGTTGATGTTGTGCGTGTGTGTCTGAATGTATACCTGTTTTATGTAGAAGTCTAATATAATAATAATAAATATATGAATGCTTCCTACCAAAGTGATAAAAGTTTTTTTTTTTTTTTTAAGATATGAAGCTTTCAGTCGTGTCATAGTCTAGCTAGTGTACAAAGCCATTTTGTTGTCGTCATTTTACATTTAGCATGTGTCAGTTGCAAAATTTTGAGTCGGTCATTAATTTTGGCATAAATGTGCGGTCCCATAAAACCGTAAGACCTTCTACAGACTGTTTTACGGCAACGAATCTTTTTCCAGTGCACTCTTCGACTTAACGGAATACAAGTGCTCAGGGAGGTTTTGTGAAATCTGAGAGTGACAGACAGGATATAAAGCTGTCTGACTCTGAGAACTCCCACTTCGGTGTATAGCGTGTTTGTGGGGTACCGGAACGGTCGTCTGTAGGCAACTTTAAGCAGAGCTCGTTGAGCTCTTTCTACCTTTACAAAAGAGGTTTTGCCAGCAGCGCCCCATGCTATTATACAGTAGTTAAGGACTGATTGACACAAAGAAAAGTAAATCATTTTTAGTACTGAGTCATCTGCTATCTTACCAAGTTGCTTAAATATACGGAGCATCTTCCTAACCCTTCCCCTTAAAGCACTCAGATGTGTGGACCATGACAGACGGTTGTCTACAAAAACTCCAAGGTACTTAATCGTATCTGTTTGTTCGATAAATGGGCATGTTGTACAGTTTTCTGGGCTAGAACAGGAGTGTAGCTGTAGACGGGTAACACTGCTAGGGGACGTACGTTTCGAGATGGAAAAGTTTATTGCCTTAGTTTTGTCTACATTTAGTGTCAGGAGATTTTGTTGCAGCCAGTTCGAAACAGCTTTAATCCCGGATTCAACTGAAAGCTGGACGTCATCCCAAGTTTTCCCATGAAATACGAGTGCAGTATCGTCCGCATATGTAAAAATTTTGGCTTGAGGGATTTCCATGGCACATAGTCCGTTTATATAAATAATAAACAGGGTAGGACAGTCTATGAGTATAATAAAAATAAATAACCTAAACTTATAATAAAAACCTGCCTGAAAGCTGTCCTGATGGTAGACGTATAGATCTACATATATATACATATCAAAAAAGTTGTAAGTTTGTAGTTACAGATGGCGCCACCAATCGCCTCCAAGTTCACAAAGGTCGAGAAACGACTTTTTCGAGGTCAAAGTCATTCCTCGACCTTTATGAACTTGGAAGGTTGTATTGATAATTTTGATGATTATAATTCTGTAACTATGAGTACATACGTCTAACACCCGCGAACAATATTTTTATCAATATACAACCTAGCACTGGCCTGCAAATTGAAAAAAACGTAAGAAAATTTGAATTTCGCGGGCTGGTAGTAGGATAGTCATTTTGTTTACATTTTTTGCAATTTGCGGGCCAGTGCTAGGTTGTATGTTGATTGAAATGTTGTTTATATAATTCGAGGAATGACTTTGACCTCGAAAAAGTCGTTCCTCGAATTATATGAACTTGGAGGGTTGTATTGATAATTTTGATGATTATATTCTGTAACTACATATGTCTTACACCCGTTAATAATATTTTTATCAACATAAAACCTAGCACTGGCCTGCAAATTGCAAAAAACGTAAGAAAATTTGAATTTCGTGGGCTACCCTGACGCTTTCACACTGCATATTTCATTCGTTCATCATATTTTCCATTTTTGTTGGCAACACTAAAAAAGAATGAAGACTAGAAAAGTTTTCATCATGGAGTAAACTGAGTTAAGTAATTTAACGGGTAGTTTTTAACCGACTTCAAAAAAGGAGGAGGTTCTATGTTCGTGTGTATGTATTTTTTTTTCATAATTACAATTTTCGATTTATTAATAGTGAGTGATAATTATGTCTTCTGAGGATATAGCCGGACCTACCTCACCAAGTATATTAAGTGACGTAAGTCTTCGTAAAAGGAAGGCATCGTTAAATGAAAAAAATTGTACAAAGAAAACTAAAGAAACACAAGTTTTTGCAGAAGATTTAACGAGTGCAACGGAGCATATGGGACGCAAATGAATTAAGGTGTGACGTCTCCAATTTACTTCCGTTGGATTTTAACCAAGACCAACCAGGACCTAGCGACCCACGAAATGCGGCGTTCGCAAGATTGGTCGCTTTTGAACTCGATCGTGTGCCAAAACAAAAACGTACAGTAACTTATGTCAATATACTAAACGTTATTAGAAAAGTGATGTGATATTTAATTAACGTCAAAGAAAACATTTCAAAATAAACAGTTCCCGAGCGATACACAATAAGTTTTTCTGTATTATAAGCCAGCCCAGCTGGAACCGCATGCAAAGCCTATAGAAAAACAAAGGTTATAGAATGTTTAAGGGATTTTGAGATTGTATGTTAGATTTTACAACTATTGTTGTAGTAGTAGTATTATGTTTATGATTATTACTACTACAACAATATTTAACTTAAATTTCAGACTGAACCTAAACCAGGTCCTTCATATTGTCAGGTGCAAGTTTTGAAAGATGTGACCAACTGCTATTCTGAACCAAAACCAGTACCAACTTATAAAAAACCAATACTTGAACCTCTACCTGGGACTTCGCATGTGTTGCATGCTTCATTTGAAAACATTTCAAACATATTTGCCAATTGCGAAATAGAATAAAAAAATTGAAAAATAAGGATATTCTAAAAGAATTAAATAAAAAGCAGTCAGTTGTATATAAGCTAATGAAAAAATTGACTCCTACATTTGCTTTGTTGCTGAAAGCACAGATAAAAAACTTTAAAAAAAAATCCAAAGGGAGGAGATGGACAACAGAAGAAAAAATAACAGCGCTGAGACTATATAAAAGATCACCAACTTGTTATAGACTGATGAGAAGATTGTTTTGTCTACCAGCTCAATCTACCTTAAAATGTCTTTTGAGCAAATTCTCCCTCGAAGTGGGAGTCAATAAATGTATTTTCTCTGTGTTAAAAAGAGCAGCAGAACTTCAATGTGCATCCGACAATGAATACATCATCATGTTTGATGAGATGTCAATTAAAAAAAATATAAAATATAATCAAAAGACAGATACAATAGAAGGATTCCAAGACCATGGACTTCAAGGCAGATCACCACAATTAGCAACACATGCTCTAGTGTTCATGTTAGCTGGCATTAGAAAAAAGATTAAGCAGCCTGTGGCTTACTACTTATCCAGCGAGTATGTAACAGCAGACCGTCTAGCAGTCTTGATAAAAGAGGTAATGTTATCAAAACAATCCAAAATACTATAATTTTAAAGCTACCTATCTAATAAAACACAGAACTCTATTTTACTGTTATCTTTCTCAAATATTGTGCACACATATATTTAGAAAAAAGTAATTTGAAACATAATTATAATGTTAAAGAATAATTTTAGATACTGAAAGTACATAACCCAAATCAGTTTCCACAAATTAAATTAAATAATCATGTGTGTGTATTATTTGTCAATTTTTTTTTAGATAATACGTGAATGTCGTGAGGCTGGTCTTAGCATAGCGGCAACGGTTTGCGACATGGATGGGGTAAATCGACGAGCTTTGTCCATCTTGGGTGCCACTAGTGAAAAACTCTCCATTACTATTGATGATATAGAGATTATCAGTATGTATGACCCGCCTCATCTTCTAAAGTGTTTCAGAAATTTATTTCTGAAATACGATATCCAGTGCACTACACAAATTACATCAAACAAGAAAAGTGGAATAGGTAAGAACTAATATTATGTGTTCTCATTTAGTAGATCATAATAATGCTAAATACCTACACATATATTTTTTTTTTTATTAAATGAACTTGTTTATTTTAGGTGTTGCAAAATGGAGCCACATAAAAACTTTTTATGATCTGGACAATCAGAACCCCAATTTTGTATTTGCTCTGGGCTTAAAATTAGAACACCTCAATCCAAACAGCAAGCAAAAAATGAAGGTTAAATTGGCGGCACAAATCTTGAGCCATACAGTTGCTGCTCTGCTGGGATGTTGGCGAAAATTTCAGAAGGTATATAAATAATATATTTTTTAATAATATTATTTAAATCTATTAACAGAACTCTGTTTTTGGGGTTCCATACCCAAAGGGTAAAACTGGACCCTATTATTAAGACTCCGCTGTCCGTCCGTCTGTCACCAGGCTGTATCTCATGAACCGTGATAGTTACAGTTTAAATTTTCACAGATGATGTATTTCTGTGGCCGCTATAACAACAAATACTAAAAAGAACAGAATAAAATAAATATTTAAAGGGGCTCCCATACAACAAACGTGATTTGTTTGCTCGTTTTTGCTCGATATTTATAACGGCAACAGGTAGACGCTTGAAAAATTCACAGAATATTTAGTTACATATTCTCTTTAACAATAAATAATTACATTAAAATAAAACAAAATTAAGGGGGTTCGCATACAAAACACGTGATTTTTTTTGCAGTTTTTATAGATAATGGTACGGATTCCTTCGTGCGCGAGTCCGACTCGCACTTGACCGGTTTTTTTTATTATTCGTTAAGCATGTAGGCGAGTTATGGCTACGCAGGTAAAACACGAACACCGGCAAGTTTTTATAAAATGTTTATTATGAGCCTTAGAACACAGATGTACAGTTTAAAGCACAGCGAACAGTTACAGGAAGATATGAAGTTAAATGAAGAAAGATTCGAAAGCACTTTAGAAGCAAAGATTGAAAAAATTATAGAATCAGTTGATCATGAGTTTTTAAAGGCTTGTCCAGCACATTGGGGAAAAAATCTCAATTATTTTATACACAATGTATCACATATTTGTATAAAGAGGCTCTGTACATTAAAAAATCGTCAGTTCTCAGAAGAAGCTTCGAAAGCTTCCTTAAAGAGAAAAATGGATATTTTAAAACACAAATGAAATTAAAAAATAAAGAAAATTATTATAATTCCTGAGTTTTTTTTGCTAATGTTAATATGTAATGTTTTTGAAGTTACATTTTTCTTTCTGGTTGTGCAATAGAAATGAAAAGTTATGTCAAATTAGCATAATATATGACGTACGTCATTAATGCTAATTTGAGATAATTATTCATTCCTATTAAACAACTAGAAAGAAAAATTCAGTTTTGAGTAATTTTCTCTAAAATATTTCAAATATCCCGCCCTGATTGCGTTCTTTAGTTGTTCTGAGGTGCCACTAGATGGCGCGCAGCAAAACTGTCTTTACTTTTTTTGTACGAAGTCGTCGTTCTTCTCCTAGAGTATATGTTCTGTGGTCAGTTGTCAGTGACGCGACAGGGCAGTGCTTACTATACTTAAAGTCCATTTCACGAAAGAAGTCCCGCGGACAATTGTGGAACTAAATTTAACAGATCGGCCATGTTGTCGTTTTTCGATGTTATCAAAGTGCGTTTGTTGTGGTAGATATTTTGTGAGTTTATTATTGGATAAGTGCGTTATAAGGTTTATTTACGATGCCAAAAGTTGTGAAACAACATTATGTCGCGCGACATACAGCGCTGCGTCTGCGGGACTTCTTTCGTGAAATGGACCGATGACAGCGCGAACTCACGGCAAAATGGAAACAAAACTACCCGAAAGAGGAATGCTGAACCAGAACCAGAAATAACAGAAGCTTTACAATTGTTGCGAGATATTACATCTAAGAAATACGATGACGTTGATGTGTTTGCTGAGTTTATAGCTTGCAAATTGAGGAAAATGGATGACTATACCAAGTCCTCAGTTCAAAATCAAATCCAAAACCTAATTTTTGAAGCTGAAATGAATATGTTTTCGGATACTCGTCGTGAATTTAATACTTCTTCAAATATTCGTTCAGGTTATTTTACTCAGCAACCAGTAACATCAACGCCGTCAATGTCGCAATCTTATTCAACCCGAGTACACGAGTACATTGTGCAAGACAGCTCAGATAACAATAGTAATGATGAAAGTCTTCAGACTCTAATGGAACTGAATTAAAGCGACAACTTCACACTCAGTTTACTTCACAAAATGTCGCCAGCAAATTTTTTTTTTTTGAGGTTTCTTGCGTATTTCTTACTTATTTTCTTATTTTTTTAATAAACGCCTTATTATTTCTTACTTATTTTTTTATTAAATACACAGTTGTATTGGTTTTATTACAAACTAGGCATCTACTTATATATGTCACCGTAAGATTGTATTAACAACTCCAATTTCTCATTCATCATATTTTTAACCGACTTCCAAAAAGGAGGAGGTTCTACCTCCGTCAATAGAGAACCGATTTTCGAAATTATTTTTGTGTTCGAAAGGGTATACTTCCGAGGTGGTCCCATTTTCATCAAGTCAGGATCTGATGATGGGATCCCTGAGAAATCGAGGGCAACCCTCAAATTTTATAGGCACAGATGATGTAATTAGTCCAGACGAAATACAATCAGCACATTGGTCTCATGCACAAGTTACGCTTTTCACATGTTGTATTTGGACTACCGACAAACTTCATTCATTGGTCATAGTAAGTGATGACCTTAGTCACACACACATCTCTTTCTGCAAAAAATATTTGAGTACATCAAGTCAGTCTCTGATGACATTACATTTTTGTATATCTTCAGCGGTAATTGCGCCGCTCAATTTAAGAATCGATATGTAATGGCAAGTATGAATGCACTCAAAGCAGAATATGGATTCAATCACCTCGAATTTTTTTTTTTTTTTTTTTATTATTATAAGAACGAAGTTCTTAATAACTAATTACAATCTAGCCTAAAAAGACTAATAAGTAATTTAAATCTGACTTATTATGTTACATTATAGATTATGTTAAAACTAAGAATAGTGTCCATATTTATGCACATATACACAAGTCCTTAGCACTTTCTTAGAGTCTGATATAATTATAAAAACACCATGTTCATGTGTTATATAAATAGCACAACATTGTTACTATTATTCACTCACTTTGCACTTATACTACACTAATTCAAATGGTTTAGTTCTCTTAAGTCTACGCACTATGTCTGTATTGTCTAGCAGCTGAATTGCCTCAACATTCACGTGTCGATAGAGTCTGTGTTCGTGGGCTTCAGCAAATTTTTGAATGATGGAGGTGACGACTTCCATGTCAAGGTCACGGTGGAGGTCATCGTTTCTTATGTACCAGGGTGCATTCACTGCAGCCCTGAGTACTTTATTTTGGAACTGTTGAATTATTTTGACGTTGGTTGGTTTAGTACAGCCCCAAAGTTGGATACCATACGTCCAAATTGGCATCAGAATATGCTTGTATATTATCAACTTATTATGTATTGATAGACAGGATTTCCTTCCAAGCAACCAATACATACGTTTATAACGTATTTCGAGTTCCTGTCTTTTCTTTTTGACATGAGCTTTCCAACGCAACTTAGCGTCGAGAGTTATGCCTAGGTATTTGCTGCTGTATTATTATAGGGTATTTGCATACCATTTATGTAGACTGGGTGGTAGTTACAGTGTTTGTTTGTGAAGTCAATGTGAACTGATTTTGACTCATTCAGTTTGATCTTCCACTTTAGTGTCCAGTCGTAAACTTTGTTCACGGCTAGTTGAACTTTTTCTACTGCTTCTCTGTGGCTTGATCCGGTAGCCATAATAGCAGTATCATCTGCGAAGGTCGCAATGGTGTTGTTATCCAGCTCTGGGATGTCACAAGTGTATAACAAGTACAGAATTGGGCCAAGCACACTTCCTTGAGGCACCCCAGCTTTTATAGTTTTTAGCTCGGAATATGCATCCTCTTGCCGTATTCTAAACATTCTATTAGATATATGCGACTCTAGGATATCTGAAAATTCTGGTAGCATGCGTCTGAGCTTAAATATAAGACCATCATGCCATACTTTGTCAAAAGCTTGCGCGACGTCTAAAAACACGGTAGCACAAACTTCCTTATTTTCAAGAGTTTTTTCAATTATGTTGGTTATTCTATGTACCTGGTCTAACGTTAAGTGTTTTTCCCTGAAGCCAAATTGATGGTTTGGAATAAGGGATTTTTCTTCTATTATTGGTTTAAACCGTTTTAATAACAGTTTTTCAAATAGTTTTGATAAAACGGGCAACAGGGAAATGGGTCTGTATGATGATGCTTCATGGGGTGGTTTCCCAGGCTTCGCAATCATAATTACTTCAGCAACTTTCCACGGCCCAGGTACATGTTTTAATATAAATGCAGCATTGATCAGTTTGGTCAGCTTTACTATGGCTTTGCGCGGTAGGTGTTTCAGAACTTCCCCTGTAATGAGGTCGTAACCCGGAGACTTTTATGAGCTAATATTGTTTTGAATTTCTCTCATAACTTTTTTTGGAGTCACAAGCTTAATTCTTTGGTTTTGTGGTAAATTTTCACTCTCAGGTATTTTTACAGAGCTTTCATTGGGTTGAAAGGTTTCTTCCAAGTGTTGAGCAAATCTTAACGCCTTTTGGTCATTGCTTATTTCCCATTTTCCGTTGCTATCTCTGATAGGTGGTATTTGTAAAATAGGCCTTTTTAAATTTCTTGTCGCTTTCCAAAGGGAGTAGTCCGTTGATTTGTCATTGGTAAGCTGAAGAAGATTGGCATTCAGAGAATCCTCCTCAAATTGAAAAATTTTCCTCTTTAATCGTTTAGTTAGGTTATTAAGAGTTGTTTTATGACGCGGACAACGTGTTTCTGCCAGAGCTTTCTTTTCTCTGATAGTAAAAGTACTATCAGAGAAAAGAAAACAAAGTCAGGTGAGTCGTCTCTCGTCGACTCGTCTTAAGTGAGGTGTATTGTTCCACGCACATTGTTGAATAATACCAATAAATTTGTTTACTTCTAAGTCAAGCTGATCTTGCGTTTTTATCGAAGTTTTAAGGTCAATAGTATTATCTAGATCAAGAGCAAAACTGTGCCAATCTGTGGACTTGTTAACCAAGGTTAAGTGGTTTTCTTTTAGTAGGATTTTTTGACTTAGCATTAGCATAATCGGAGTGGTCAGAGTTCATATGAAAACTTTCCTCCAAACTGACGTAATTGGCGGATATATTTTTTGCATATGAAGAAATCTATGAGATCCGGTATTTTTTGGTGGTCAGTGGGCCAGTACGTTGGTTTGCCTGTGCTCATAACTTCACAGTGTGTTTCTTTAACTGCACTTAAGAGTTGCCTTCCTTTAGTTGTAGTAAGTCTTGATCCCCAATGCGTATGCTTAGCATTAAAATCGCCGCACTATGGGACCAAACAGTATTTTCCGTCTCATAAATGGTTTAGACAAAAGTCGTGTTACTGAAACCGTTTTGATGGTTTTACATTCATAGATAATAGAACTATCCGAAAGCAAAGCAAAAAAAAATTAAAAAAATGTTTTACTTGCATAAAATTACATTCAAACTTTTTACTTTGAAAATTTCATATTAACTAGACTACTCGTTATAGAAGTTCAACTTAAGATACTTTCTATGTCTTTCAAGGGAATATATTAGTATTATACATTTTTGAATTGCTCAAAATGTCTAGTTTACGACTACGTTCTGTTTTCATGACATATATTTTTTTCTGTTTTTTTATTTAATTTTTAAACTTCATAAGGAAATTTTACGTCTTTATAATTTTCAAGTGGAGGTTTTGTTGTTATCGATGGCTCCCGATGTCGAGTTAATGACATTTTAAGATACCTTACTTATTCAGTGTTACAGGGAAATAAAAAAAACCTGCGTCATTACTGCGCCATTTCGAGCTAGAAGCCGAAATGTCGACCGAAAAATATTTTCTAATGTTATTTTTTTTGCGGATCTAACAAAAGTAACTGCGAGAATTGAGAATGAAGATGCGTTTAAATACGGACTGTCTATCTTACATGCGTGGATAAGATGTATGGAAACGATTCTGCATATTTCTTATAATCTAGGATTTCAAAGTGGTCTGCATCGTCCAGAGAACAAGAAGAAAAAATGAAGTACGTTCAAACTCGTTTCCGGGAATTGCTTGGTTTACACATTGATAAACCTCGTCAAGGTTCTGGAAATAGTAATGACGGAAATACGGCAAGGAGATTTTTCCAAAACTATCAACGTTCTGCAGAAATTACAGGTATCGATGAAGAGTTGATCAAGAGATTATAATAATTATCATTCTGCAAACCATGTCATCGGGATTTTCTGTAAACGCAGTTAAGTTTGGTGACTATGCGCTGGGGACTGCACAGTTATACGTGAGTAAATATAACTGGTACTATATGCCATCTTCAGTCCACAAAATTCTTATACATGGTGCCAAAATTATCTTGGTTATCTTGTTTTATTTTGTATTCTTTTGTATTAATTTAGTCTCAATACTGTGTTAAAAAAGGAATGTAGCGAGTCAGCCCCAACACAAGTATTTTCAATTACTTAATGGTGCTGTCTCAACTCATGCATATTATGTAAGTTTTGAGTTTCAATAAACTTTTTATTTTATAAAAAAAAAAATAATAATAGAGCATTTTGCAGTTTTGCCAATGGGCCAATTATCGGAAGATGCTCAAGAAGCTCGTAATAAAGACTATAAGAAATATCGGTTAAATCACACTAGAAAGTTTTCCAGGTCAGCCACAATGGAAGACGTTCTTCACATACTGTTGTATACTTCTGATCCCTATATATCTAGCTTAAATAGAACCAGTACTATGATACCAAAAGAACTACTTAACGAAGCTAAGGAGCTTTTAATATTGACAAGTGATGAGTAGATTAATGTTTTTTTTGTCACGAATAGGATTTCTTTTTTAGTTTAAAATTATGTCATAATCTTTTTATTAACTTCTTAATAATTTTATTTTAATGTAACGTAAGCAAATAATTCATAAAAAAAAATAATTTAATTTTTGTATGAAAAATTTCAAAAGTTTATATTTGATTATTTTTTCCTTAATAAATCTAATTTTTAAAGTAGCGTTGTTTTATTTATCTAATAGCATAACTATTCAGGCATACGTACACAAAATTTCAATACAAAATGTCAAGAAACTAAAAAGTTACAGATTTTTGAGATGAAACGCACTGTTTCGTCCCATAGTGCGCCGCCTAGGATAAATCGCTGGATTAAATAGGATAAATAGATGTCACATGTCTTCGAATTTTTGGTTCTAGGACATGCTGGTTTCCTCACGATGTTTTCCTTCACCGTTTTGAGAGCAGTGGTGATGAAATAAATTACACAAAGTAATGCGCCTGCCTGGGTTCGAACCCGACTTACTGTTTGTTAGTCGGGGCCGCCACAGTGCAGTGTTACACTGACAATAATAGTTTGTATGCAAACAACACAAAGCTAATCCGAGTGGAAATCTATAGAAAAGACAGGCTATGCTCAGCAGCGGACGATAAAAGGGCTGTTATGATAAAATGTTGTAGGAGGAAATGTATGACATGGCCTTTTTTTTTTTTTTTGGGGGGGTGGGAAATCATCAAATAGGTCCCGCTCTTGGGCAGAGCGAAATGGGAGTGTCAGACTTTTATTGACTAAAAACCACCCTAAAACGACGCGTACGACGAGACTCACTGGAAGGCGGCAAAACGTGTTCTTCGCTATCTGAAAGGTACGCCTGATCATTATTTAACTTTTCAGAAGTCAGGGTTGGATATTGTTGCATATGCTGACGCTGATTTTGAGTCAAATGAGGTCGATCGCCGATCTTATACCAGCTATGTGTTCAAAATTGCAAATTCTACCATCTCTTGGGAGAGTAGAAAACAAAAAACCGTGGCTCTTTCAAGCACAGAGGCCGAATATATGTGTCTGTCAGATGCTTGTAAAGAGGTTTTTTTTCTACGCAAGTTTCTGTTCGAAATTTACGGGGTACAGTATAGGATTACATTGTTTAATGATAATCAGTCTGCGCTGAAGTTGTGCACTAATTCTATGTACCACGCCAGAACGAAACACATTGACGTAAGACATCATTTCATCAGGGAAATCGTTGAGGAAGGTACAGTCGTAGTAAAATACCTTTCTACTGATGAAATGGTGGCCGACGTTTTAACGAAACCGTTGGCAAAGGAAAAACACGAAAAGTTTGTATGTCATTTGTTTATATCGTTAAATAAATGACATAATGGTTCTAAGCAGTAGGTAAGGTATATTTGCAGAAGTATAATTTGTTTTAGATCCGTATCACATAGTTTTGAATATTTACTGTTTATATGTGACGGATACTTTGATAAATTTATACTTTTGCTATGCTTTTGCTTTTGTTTTTTGCTGTTGTAATGTTTTATTATTTTTAGACAGCGGATGTATCTATGCTTAGATTATTTATAGTGTTCAACGTGTGTAATGTGATTTACACGAGTTTATATTGGTTCAAGAGCAAGTGTTGGAAATAACTTAATTACAACAATGATGTTGGCATGTGCCTAATACACATCATGGAGTTCGTATATGTGTCCCAGTATAAACTCTGCTTACTATAGAATAAGTTTTCTAGACAGATGTCACATTCATTAGCGTGCTTGTTCTTCTGATCGTTTGCCTGTGCGGATGCACAATATATCTTGGAATCTAATATGGTATTTTATTGAGTAGTCCACGGAATTTACAACATAGCCATAATCAACGGGTCGTAATCGCTTGTTAAACTGGCTGAGTGAGCTTACGGCGTGCGCAATATCCGGCCGCGTACATACCGCTATGTACATGAGACATCCTATCAGGCCTCTGTAGTCGTACGTACAATCCTTCTTTGTAGATTTCACGAGCTTCAGACCTGTCTCCATAGGTGTTTGCGCAAGTTTGCAATCTGACATATGAAATCGTTCTAGCACCTTCTTAATATAGCTTGACTGGTCTAGAGTTATTTCCTTGTTCTGTCTGCAAAGCCTCGTTCCAAGAATGTGATGTGCTGGCCCTAAATCTTTGATTTCGAAGGCCTTCTTTAATTCTTCTTTGATTCCTGCCGTATCTAAAAACCAGCTGAAGAAAATAGCATTATGTCATCAACATAGAGCGCAATTTTAATCATAGATTTCCCGCTCGACTTCACATAAACACAAGGTTCAGAAGATAAACGTTTGAATTTCATTTTGCTCGTCAAAACGCTATTTATTTTCTCATACCAAGACTTCGAAGCTTGCTTCAGTCCGTATATGGCCTTATTCAACTTGTAAACTTTATCTTCTTGGCCTTTAATCTGGTAGCCCTCTGGCTGTTCCATAAAAACGGTTTCTTTTAAGTCTCCATTTAAAAACGCCGTTTTTACATCCAGATGCTCGATATTCATGTTATGTTCAGTTGCCAAAGCTAGTAACGTACGTATAGTAGAATACCGTACTACAGGGGAGAACGTTTCTTCGTAATCAATACCGTATTTATGGGTATAACCTTTTGCAACTAGGCGCGCTTTGTACCTCAATATTTCCCCGTCGACGCCAAGTTTTCTTTTAAAGATCCACTTGCATTTGACAGGCCGTTGCTTCGTATCGCGGTCAGTCAGAGTCCAACACTTATTATCGATGAAGGATTTATACTCTTCCGCCATCGCGGCTTTCCACTTACTCGCTTCTGGGCCGTTCAGTGCCTCGCGTACTGTTTGAGGGTCCCCCCTGTCACTGCATACAGTGCGTGCTACACTAGCTGACTCAAACTCACTAGTTTCGTCCGTAGAGTTCTCGAAGTCTTCCAGTGTGGAATCTCCTGGGAGATACGTCTCATCCGCAGGATCATCTGGGTTCTCACTACTGCTCTCAGAATCATCTATCGTAATAGCGCTGTTATCTTGACAGTTTTCGTTAGATATTTCTGCGGGCTCTTGGGGTAAATCGGGTAAGGCGGGTTGCACTGGAATATTATCGGCGACAGTTACATTGTTTGGAAACAAACCAATTTGAGTGTAACGTGAACTGTCATCCTTATCTGATGAAGTGTCATTCCAAAAAGCATGTTCTAGAAAAGCGACATTTCTTGCTTTAATGACATTCTTCGGGCTCGCCGGATCTATTAATCTGTAAACCCTTTGACTCGTCACAGTATCCGACAAAAATATATTTCTTACTTTTGGGATCCAATTTGTCCCGTTTGTGCTGTAGGGCATAAGCTTGACATCCAAAAATGCGTAGGTAACTTAGGTTCTCCTTTTTACCTGTCCATTTTTCTTCCGGTGTACTGGCCATCACAGCCTTAGTTGGAGAGCGATTCTTCAGGTAGACAGCAGTGTTGACCGCTTCTGCCCAGAATTGCTTTTTCAAGCATGCTTCCTGGAGCATGCACCTGGCTTTCTCCGTAACGCTTCTGATCGCGCGTTCCGCAACTCCGTTCTGAGCTGATGACCTTGGAACCGTGGTCTGATGTCGAATCCCATGCTTCTTCAGGAACTTCTGAAAATTTGAATTGACATATTCACCACCATTGTCACTACGAAGACCTTTTATTTTCTTATTGGTTTGGTTTTCTACGAGAGTTTTAAATTCTTTAAACAACTCGAAAACCTCATCTTTCCTCCTAAGAAAATAAACAAATGTTTTTCGTGACAGGTCGTCAATGAACAACAGAAAATATCTTTTTCCACCTAGGGACGGGCACGGTAGTGGTCCCATGACGTCACTGTGAACTATTCCAAGGATTTCCTTGGCCCTAGTTTCAGATTTCTTTGGAAATGGCCGTCTTTCTTTCTTTCTTTTCTTTCCTTCTTTCTTTGACCATACGTTTTCGCAGTAACTCCATGCTTCGGGTGTTCAGATGTGATAGACGACGGTGCCAAATTTGTTGCGTTGACTGTCTTCCAGTAACAGGGTACTGCGGCGCTTGCTTCACGCTCACGGCAACAGGACGACTGTCATCCTTCAGTTGACGTGCCGGCACCGCTTTGCTGTCACCTGTACCTACAGACAAAGACGAACACATGGCCTGCGAGGATAGCTCGCTACACGAAACAGAAACAGTTTCAATGGCATCAAGTTCATAAATACCATTTCTCAGAGTAGCTGTAGCCAAAATCTCCCCGTTGTCATAGACTGTACACACGCCAGAACGAAACACAATTTCGTAACCTTTCTTATCCATCGCACTAACAGATAATAAATTAGCAGACAACTTAGGGACTAAGTACACATTACTTATCGATCTCACACTATTGTCCTTTAACACAGCTTGCGCAGTTCCTTTTCCAGCTGTCGGCAATGCTTCACCATTGGCAATCAAGACCTTCTTTGGCTTTTCAGTTGAAAAATCTGATAAAAAACTGCGATTATTGCAAAAATGTTGCGCCGCACCGCTGTCGACGTACCAAACGTCTCGCTTGACTCCTGCGGCCAACGCTGTGAGATGCGCCTGGCTTTTCCGGCCACTCTTCTTGCCGTCAGAGTTGTCAGGACAATCCTTATTGATATGCCCACTCTTTTTGCATCTGAAGCACTTAATTTGTTTGGGTGCTTTCCGGGCTGCTAAAGTAGCATCTTCGCCTTTCTCGTCGCGTCTTGCATTTTCGACAGTGACGTGTTCGAATTTTCTAGAGCCATAATCAACGGGTCGTAATCGCTTGTCAAACCGCTGAGCAAAATCACGGCCCCGAAGTCATCTTCCAAAGCCGCTCCAATGTCGCTCAGTTGTTGCGATGTATCCACAACCTTATTAACATATGCCTCCATACTCGCACATTCGCTTAATTTGGTGGCGAACAATGTGCGAAGCAATCCGAGCCGTCATGACAAGCCTCGGTCCTCGTATGCCTTCTGAAGGTTGTTCCACGCTTCGCGAGCCGTCTTGGCATTTCTAATTTGTGGAAATACACAAGGCTTCACGTTTAAAGCGATTTTTGCGAGCGCCTTTTCCTGTTTCTTCGCGTCTTCGTTTTTATTTTCAGGTGTGCCCACACAATCCCAAAGATCGTCGTGGATGAGCACCATCCGCATCAGAAATTTCCAGAATGGATAGTCTTGGATCCCGGATAATTTTTCAATAGAAACATTTTGAATGGCAGTTGCCATCTTTTGTTTTCTTGCGAATAAATTTTGAAAAGGGATAGCACGTGTGTTCAGAATTTTTTTTGCTGTTTTTAAGTGTCTTTCGATATTTTAGTGACTTGTCATAGCAAAATTGTGTTGTCTTTGTGTTCGTAACCAGGTTTGTATTGTGATTGTTTTACTTTAAGGTTCCTTTTACCCAAAATGGATAAAAATAAACCCCCTGATAAGGTCCCTCCCGATATTCCATGTTCTGCTACTCTGGATCACCGTTACTCACTCAGCCCGCTATCGCAATCTGCGGATGTTGTCTGTAACGTTTCAGCGATGGATGTAACGCTAAGCCCTCAATCCCAACAAAACCCACGAAAACGTCCTGTTGACGATGTAATCTTGTCTCCTTCTTTGCCAAGCAAACAACAAAAAAACCAAATCGGACGAACTAAGTACTCGGTTATGGATAAGGCTCCTTACATTGTCCACGTTTCGCGCATAGAGACACAGCCAAATGCTGGCACCACCCTTCACCCAGTAAATTTTGGAAAGTTCCTTATGAACAACAACATCGCTAACATTGTTCGCGGTGGTGTCAACAGAGTCGGCAGAAACCGGGTTTCAGTGGAGTTTGCTTCCCCTCAGGATGCTAACTCTTTCCTAGTAAATACTTTATTGTCGAAGTATTGTTATAGTGCATCAATCCCTACATTCAATGTCACAAGGATGGGTGTTGTTACAGGCGTTCCCTCAGAACTTACAGAAGATGAAGCCCTGTCTTATTTGTCTGTGCCATTAGGGTGTGGACAAATCTTGAAAGTCCGCCGCATTAATAGAAAAATACAGCAAGATGGGGTCAAGGAATGGAAGCCCACAGAAACATGTGTCCTGACCTTTGATGGTCAGGTGTTGCCAAGTAGGATATATTGCTGCTACACATCTCTCCCTGTTAAACAGTATATATATCCAACAATTCAATGCCGTAAGTGTTGCAGATTTGGACATGTGGCAAACCTGTGCAGGTCTAAACCACGCTGTAACAAGTGTGGCCACGATCACCCGGGTGATGGTTGTAATATTTCAGAGGGCGAGGCCTTCTGTGTTCTTTGTTCGGGGAACCACTTTGCCGATAGCCAGTCATGTCCTGAGTATGGCAGGCAGAAGGCAATTAAGACAGTCATGGCTGAGAAAATCATCCCTTATGCTGAGGCATGTAAAATTATTCCTTCAGTTTCCCGCAACTATGCTAATATGGTCAAATCCTCTCCTCCATCCCAGTCATATCGCAAAACAGTGACCCTTAAACCCAGGACTCATGCCCCCCTTTCTCCATCATATGACAAAATTGCTCATCAGCGAATAGTCAGTTCTCCCCAACCCTCACAGTCCAATGGCTGTGCTCTTAATAGCAAACAAGTACCTAACAACATTGATTCCATCATTGAACTTCTTATAAAACTTCTACCTACTCTTATTTCTTCTTCTTCTTCCAACTCACAATCACCGTCCAACGTTGCCGATCAACTTGTCTCTCTTCTTTTATCAATTAAAAATGGCGTCTCGCCTGGTATTCCTTCAGTGGAATGTGAGGAGCGTGTGGCATAAAAAGCACGACCTCATATTTCTCATAAACAAGCACAAGCCTTTGGCTTGTTCCATAGCTGAGACTTGGCTCACCCCAAGTCTTAGCTTCCGCATACCTCACTTCAACATTTTAAGATGTGACAGATCTGATGGCTATGGAGGTTCAGCTCTCCTTGTCAATAATCGGGTCCCACTTTTGCCCTTGTCTTTGCCTTCACTCACAGGAGAAATGAGCATTTCGGCAGGAAGAGTGGAGGGTATTTCAGTGTTTTCGATATACATTGCTCACTTTCGGCCTATATTTTTGGATATATTAAAAAACACTTTCACAAATACTCAAGGACCAATAATGGTCATGGGTGATTTTAACTGTCACCATTATAGATGGGGGTCCGAACGCTGTGATGCCTTTGGTGTTGCTTTAGTTGAGATTTTGGATGATCTGGATCTCTGTATCCTTAATAATGGTTGCCCAACCCGCAGATCCCTTCCTGGTCAACAAAAGAGTTGTGTCGATCTAACATTTTGTTCAGTTGAGTTGGCGGCTTCGGCCCATTGGGAATGTACATCCTTGTCGCATGGTAGTGATCACTACCCAATAGTAATATCTTTGTTTAATAAGACTTATTTAGAAAAAAGTTCTCCTCCACTTCTGAAATATAACTTGTCCAAACCAGATTGGACAAGTTTTGTATCATTATTGGAGGATAAAATTGATGTTTTGCCAAATTTAAATTCAAGTTTGTTCGATCCTGCTGGTCACCACCATGCCAAGAGCTGTTATGAGGGTTTTGTTACAGCCATCACCTCCAGTGCTGATTCCTGCTTTCCGTTAAAAAACAGTGCCCGTAATAAAATTCCTTCTCCACCGTGGTGGGATTCAGAGTGCACTTCGGCAATCAGGGACAGGAACGCGGCCGAGGTTTGTTATAATGCAGATATGACCACTGAAAATCTGTTGGCATACTGTCAGATTAATGCCAGAACTAAACGTCACCTTCGCAGGAGGAAACGTGCGGGTTGGGTTAAATTCTGCACATCTTTGTCTCCCTCTACACCTGTGTCGGCAGTTTGGAAGAGTATTAATAGGTTCAGACATGGGTGCTCCCCAACAGTTACTTCTCCAATCACTAGGGAAACAGCTGAACTTTTTTTTGATAAAATTGCTCCACCATACGTTCCACTTTTTGCTGAATGTGTAAACATCCCCCTTCAAAATATACCAGAGGATCCTTTTGATGTGCCATTTACTTTGGAGGAACTGAATGTGGTACTCAGTCATGTCCGGGACTCATCCCCGGGTATTGATGGTGTGCCATATTCTTTTATAACCCATTCTGGTGACAAGGCTAAAACTTATTTTTTAAATATTATAAATTTTACGTATATTCATGGTTGGGTCCCAGATCAATGGAAATTGCAAATAATTATTCCACTTTTGAAACCGGGCAAACATGCAGATGATCCGAATGGTCTTAGGCCAATTGCTTTGTCTTCAGTCTTAGCCAAATTACTGGAACACCTAATTAAAAACCGTCTCGAGTGGATTGTTGAGTCAAGAGACATACTGCCGAATTTCCAATTTGGTTTTCGGAAGGGACTTGGTACTATGGACAGTGTTGGTACTCTAATTGCGGATATCCGCTTAGCCTTTTCAAAAAATGAATCGGTTGTAGCTACCTTCCTGGACATTTCCTCTGCCTACGACAATGTACTTCTTCCAGTACTCAGGCAAAAATTGCAACAGCTGAGTTTACCGGTTAAGATGATACGATGTATATGTGAGCTACTGATGTCCCGCTCGCTGGTCCTGAGAGTCCAGGGAGAGGAGTTTGATGAGAGGCAGATATGGAAGGGACTCCCACAAGGATCACCCCTCAGTCCCATACTGTACAACCTGTATACGGCGGATATTGGGTCCTGCTTAAATAACAATTGTCAGATCTTACAATATGCCGATGACATTGCCCTGTACGTGACAGATTCCTCTATAGTCGATGCCGCGTCATCTTTGTGCCTCTCTCTGGATTCTTTGAATCAGTGGCTTTTAAGCCATGGCCTGTCGCTATCTGCGTCAAAAAGTTCGGCAGTAATCTTCACTCGTAAAAGAAGCACTCCTCATTTAACAATTGACATTTTAGGCCAAAATATTCCAATAATAAATAAAGTAAAATTTTTAGGCGTCATTTTGGACGCAAAATTAACTGGCAAACATCACATAAATTTCCTTATACAAAAATGTGAAAAAATTATTTCAATTTTAAAAGTTCTTGCGGGCGTTTGGTGGGGTGCTCACCCCTACACCATGAAATTGGTCTACAATGCCTTAGTTCGTAGTGTTTTGGACTATGGAACTCATCTTTTGATCCCGTGCAACAAGGGTGCCTTAGTCGGACTGGATAAGATCCAGTCTAAATACCTTCGAATCATCTTAGGTTGTATGAAATCCTCCCCCATTAACGCGTTGCAGGTTGAGTGTGCTGAACCCCCTCTGGCCCTAAGACGTCAATATCTGACTTCCCGTTTTTTATCTAGGCTTATATGCAGAACTTCACACCCCCTTATAGACAAATTGTACGAGTTAGATGCCATATGCAGAAATTCAAACTATTGGAAAAATAAAGAAATACCCCTAATTCTGAAATCTTTTCGGGAAATCCTAAATTTAGTATGCCCGATTATTCAGTTCCCCAGATTGCCCCTTTTTAATTTTGCGTATAAAGTTTTAAGTTATGTTCCAAAAATTGTCTTTAACATTGGTATATCCAAAAAATCCCCGTCAGCGAACTCGGCGTTCAACGCGGTGGTGGGCGAGCGATGGAATGGTTTTCAATTATTTTTTACGGATGCTTCGAAATTAACTGATCTTAACCACACTGGAGCTGCGGTCTATTACCAGAGCTCTAAAATAATTTTACAGTTTAAGTGTCCCAAGGAGTCTTCTGTATTCACTGGTGAGTGTGTGGCTGTATTGGATGCTTGTCTTTTTATACAGTCTCACCATAATATATACAAAGCCGTAATTTTCACAGACTCTCTTAGTTGTCTGCAAGCCTTAAAGCAAAACCCTTTTAAAAGTAAATTGCACAGCTCCCTTGTTTTAAAAATTTAGGAGGTTTTATTACGCAGTACAACCAACCATAAAACCAAAACCTTGGTTCTATGGCTACAAAAAAGTCTCCAAACCTGTTATATCCGTCATATGTCGTATTCGTTTAGGTTTCTGTAGTACTCCTGTTTTCTTGCAAAAAATCCGGGTTAGGGATTCCTCTCTCTGCGAGTGCGGGTTGGAAGAGGGGACTCTAGATCACATCTTCTTTGAATGCTCAAACAACATCCCTCCTCTAGATCTGTATAAACGTCTTCCTAAATTTAAAATCCCTCTTCCGACTAATTTCCCCTCCCTGCTAACACATTTCTCTCCCGAACTGTTTGTGGCGCTGATGACTTTCATCCGTCACAATAACATAAAATTATAAATCTGCCTATGTGGGTGTGGTATGCGTATATTCTTTGTTTTAACAATTTTAATATTTATTTATTTCTATTTTTTTTTTGTTTGTTTCAGTCCCATACTAACCCGACAAGATCCACGTCGTATCGAAGAGTTTAATTTGCGACCTTAGCATAATTATCTAGCATTACATTCATGTTTTTATTTATTTTTTTATCTTGCACACTCTTGCTTTTCCAATTCACTGGACATTGGCAGAATAGTCGACACCGGCTCTAATTGCCATTAAACAAAAATAGAATAGAATAGAATTTTGAAAATTAATTTTACGAAATCACACGCGCACACTTGGAAAACGGTTATTAGAGTAGCGAATTTAAACGCTCTGCTACCATGTTGGAAATTCCATGGACTACTCAATAAAATACCATATTAGATTCCAAGATATATTGTGCATTCGCACAGGCAAACGATCAGAAGAACAAACACGCTAATGAATGTGACATCTGTCTAGAAAACTTATTCTATAGTAAGCAGAGTTTATACTGGGATAATGCAGAAGCCACTTTTGGACAAGGTATTAATTTATTTATTTAATATGTGTATCTTAATACTACCCATACTGTACTATATTATGTATTTTGCACTAATTGCATCAATTTCGTTTTAAGAGTCAAGTTCTCAAGCAATTGTGCCCATATGTGAGCAACTTCCTGAAACAATCCCTTTAAGACATACATCTGTCAAGAAAGATCAGTACCTATTTTCTTTTTAACTGACTTTAAAAACTGATTCTTAGCTTAGAATAAATAAATCAGCTTTTTGGATGGTTAAGTAATAGTTTCTCTGATTTCAGGCACTAATCCACGAATACTGAAACGTCACTCAAAATTTAAGGGCTGCTTAACATTTGAGCAGCTCCTAAACTTTAGATTTCGTATGGTCAAACGTCACTTTTGAGTATCTGTTAAATATAAGTGCTACTTAAATTTTGAGTGACGTTTCAGTATTCGGGGGTAAATCAATCAAAGTTGTCGCAAACAAATATTTGAAGCAACATACACAATTAAAGGTTAAACTTTTAAAATTGAGGGAAAAATGTAAAAACCTGAACCAAAAAGTGCGAAAAGCTGCTCAGATTTCCCAAAATAAAGCGTTTTTACAAGCCGTTGAAAAACTGCCCGAGCCTGCTGCTATTTTCACTAGAATGCAGTTAAAAAAGGCTTCTAATAAACCAAGAGGAAGAAGATTCACAAATAAAGAAAAGATTTTGTGCCTAAGAATATACAAACAGAGTCAAAAAGCTTACAAATTGTTGCAAAGACGCATTGCCATCAAAAAGGACAATTCAAACAATATTGAGTAAAGTGACTATTAACACTACAGTACACGCGCGGCCTACTATAGTAGACCAGGGTAACTCTTTTTGCAATAACTTTTTAGTATAGCGCGCTAGAAACTAGTGATTCCAGGTAAGCCTCGTCTGGTATATTTGTCACAACCTCAGCGCGCGACCCCGTACGCGACGCACGCACCATTAATTTGGCGCCAAAACCGTGGGCCTACTAAAGTAGTCCGCGCGTGTATTTGTGTACCAAATTAACAGGTATGTAACGTTTGATGTATTATCGATTTATAACGCTATTTTAATATGCTTACTTATTAATAATGCATTTATATGTATGTATATTCAATTGTTACTATTTATGAGTTACAAATTGTAAAATGTATTTTTCTTGCTTATTTTAGTTTTTTTTTACAAATTTATATATCCGATTACATAATGGATAATATACAAGAGCTAAATACTGAAGATGAAGAAGTGATTGAGAGTGAAGATGTTGAAGTTCAGTCAGAACCAGAGTTGCAGACCCTAGTCCGCGAGTCAGAACTCCGTGAATATGTAGAGGAAAGATTGAGCGAATCTGACGAAACATCAGGTTCAGATGACGTTCCACTCTCGCAACTAGCAACTGGTAGGCGCGGTCCAGTCTATAAATCGACGAACGGAACTATTTGGAACAAAGATGTCCCACCAGCAACGCGCACTCGACCCCAAAATATTAGGATAAGACCGAAGATGAACATTGTTGGAATCAACGCTCTGGTAATCAACCAAATAAACGCCCCTGCCGAAAATATTGTGAGGCGTAACTTTTTGCACGAATTGGGTTTCAATTTGATAAAACCGCTTTCGATTCGCCGGGCATCCATTGAAACACTACCACGACAACTTAAATTAAGGATAGACGCTCTTTTGAGTAACACAGTTCAAGAACCCCAAGAGTCTCAACACGACTTGTCTTCAAAGATAGGACGAGTTGGTCGATGTGCACTCTGCTCGAGAGCCCGAAATCGGTCGACAAAAAAGTGGTGCAAGACTTGTAATAAATGGATTTGTCCCGATCACCAAGCAGTAGTGTGTCCTGAATGCTACGAAAACAAAGAAAATAGGAATACAGTTTAGTTTTAAGTTAAAAAAAAGTTACGTTGATTTCAGAAGTGCCGTTGTTGTTAATTTTTCTTATATATTTACTAAATTGTTGATTATTAATACTTTCTTAAAAATTTATCTAAAAAGTAAGGTTCTAAAACTAAGTAAAATAAACACCTTTTAATATCATTTTGTTGTTTTATTCAGATAATTAGGAATATACAAGTTATTGATATTTTAAAATGGCCTACCATAGTAGGCCACGCGTATACTCAAGTAAAAAAAAGGGGCGCGTGTGCTGTAGTGTTAAGCCTGATATCAACGAGGTAATAATAGATCACCTAAAAAAGGCTGTCCGGAAATTACCCCAAGGAAAAAAAATTGTACACTCATATTTGATAAGGTTGGATTAAGCCCTGGCTTATATTATCATAAAACTTGAGATCAAATTATTGGTTTCGAGGATTTTGGTACAAATAATACCAATAAGATTGCTGACCATGCACTAGTTTTTATGGTCAAGGGTCTGAAAGGAAAATATAAGCAGCCCATCTCTTTCACATTCTGCCAGAGTGCAACAAAGACAGTGGAATTAAAAAACAAATTCAAGAAGTACTAAAAGCTGTACAAAGCACAGGGTTAAAAGTTGTTGCCACGGTTTGTGACCAGTCATCGACATATATGAGTGTCATAAAAAGGAAATATTTATTGGAAGGCAAGGAATTTAAAAGTTTAGCTTTTGAATGGAATGAAACAAAAATATTTCCGATATTTGATTCTCCACACCTCCTTAAAGGATTAAGAAATAATCTCTTGACAAAGGATTTAAGGTACATCCAAAACGGAGAAGTCAAATTTGTAAAACGGAAACATTTGCAAATGCTACTTGATGCTGATCCAGGGGAAGATGATGTAAGATTGGTAAATAAATTGACAGACACTCATGTTGTTAAAGAAAAGATACCTAAAATGAAGGTAAAACATGCAGCCCAGGTGTGTCTGCAACAATGAGATATTTAGCGAGTAAGTATCATTGCTCACGTTAACCAGTAACAGTAGTAGTTATATTCAAAACTAATTTAAAAATATAAAACTGTAACATAATATATTATGTTACGCCTGTATTCCACATTTTGCCAGTTATGGTGAGGAGAAAGAGCAAAATGGTCTATGAACAGCCAACAACGAAATAGGTATTAAATGAAAGTACTATTACTAAGGACTAACTTTTACTATGAACGTAACATTGCAGCCCATTTAGAAAAAAAAATACATATAGGTTAAATACTTAGATAATAAATGTAAGAAAATGTGCAATCTCATTTTTATAAAATACATTAATAAGTATTTCAAAACGTTGTCAGCATACCGGTTACAAGACTCAACCCAAAAACGGGTTTACTACATGGACTACCTGAGTTCGAACGGACCAATCAGCTTTGAGTGCAAACAAAAGAGCCGAGGCGTGGGGTGCGCGTCACTCCGCACAGTCCTTCGCTTACCCTTGTGACGTTGTGTACTGTGCGATCATCTACGGATTCTTTTTCAAACATTTTGACCTTGGCTACCCTCTGGACACTGTTTCTTCCTAACCTGATATCCTGGCTATTAACTCTGAACTTCTGTACGTTTGTGCTTGTGTACTTAGACTCTGGACTTGTGTACGCCAACGGAACATTGATTGAAAAATGGCAGAAAATCGACCTATATGTGTTTTGTAATCGATCAGTGGTTAACAGAAGAAGATTAGAAATAACCCATGCACTTTTTGAGGAAAATGCTGCCAATGCTCAATATATTATTGAAGCTGTAGCTCCACAGCAAGTAAGTATTTTTAGACTTTTTTTTTGGTTGTTTTTACCCTATAGGGGCCTCATCATCTGTCGCGATGGGCACATGGGTTCTTTTCTAAGAATAGTTAAGTCATAGTCAAAACAGATCTTCTCTCTCTTTCTCACACATCGCGCTTATGAAAACAAAGCCAGCGTTATCTAGCTTCGAGACATAATAGAGGCCAAACTCACTAACAATGCGTATGAGCATGACTCATTCGTCACGTGGAAAAACAGCTCGGCATGTTCTTCACTATACAAAACATGATTAGACCGAACGAAACTGCTGCGAGTTTAAAATACTATGTTATAAACTACATATTTTCCTTTTCAGGTTGAATACAACGGCCAAGAATACATTTGTCGACCATGTTGGCAACAAGCTCAACGGGCTGTGCAGCCAAACAATAACCTTGCCCCGCACGAATGTGTTCTTCAAGTGGAAGAATATTCACGAGTGTCTAGCACCTCAGCGAATTGTGTGTTTGACAGATGCCGTAGTGTGTCACGTCGTCGAATGCATGAGAATGTAAGGATTACTCTTCTGTTACATTCTAACTTATTCATACCAGACAGTGCCAGAATATGTGATGCACATTTAACATCGAATGATTGGGAGGAGCTCATTGATAGTCCAAATCTTAGACATGATTTTAACAGCACTCATTTTGTGCAAATACTAGAGCTTTTGAAAACAACTGTAGATAGTATTTATGCATCGTCGTTCGTGAATATAATTAATGAACGCATTGAAATACCAAACCTCTTAGCGGACTACGTTATCCGTCATAACATAAATAGACAGAGGGCATCATTTGAAAGACTCAGCAGTGATCAACCTATTTTTGAAGACTTCCCGGTTTTTTCTGAAGAAGACCTAATTCTGTTTGCACTTGGCACATACCAAACCAAGTTGGCTCGCAGCTACTACGCTGAACACTTAGTTGAAGGCTTGTACAATATTAAAGTATACCGGGAGCGTCAAATAAGTCAGCTCAGAGATTTTATTGAATAAGAAGACATTTGGTTATTACGTGTGCGTATACAATCTAGACATGTGAGGTTCAGAATATATTATTCTTGTATTGTAATTAACCGAGAAAGACAAAATAGAGAAGCAATTGCTCATTATTATTGCAGTTGTATAAGTGGAAGGCGCACAATCGGTTGCTGTGCACACGTTATGTGTGTAGTGTGGTATCTGGCATGGGCTAGACATCAAGACGAGGATATTTGATTACCGGCATCAGAACTCAGTGCTATTATTGTACATTAAATGTATTAATGTACAATGTGTCCTGATGACGGCAATAAAATATCCTTGTCTTGATGTCAAGCCCATGTACATTAAATGTATTAATGTACAATAATAGCACCGAGTTCTGATGACGTTATCATTATTATTATTGGCGATGTTTTGTCATAGTAGTAAATGTATTTTTAATGAAGTCTACAAGTCATTTTATTTTATTTCCTTATTTTTAAGACTAAACCTTAGTAATAATACGCTAAATCACAGACTGACATATCTAAAATAAAAATGTATTTAATTCTATTAATAATTACACCACAGATATAAAACATCTTGAGAGTGATTGTAGGGTGATAATACGCCAAAAATAATTAAAATGGTTCCTGGCCGCTGATAGACCAAACGCCATACGATTTTGCCCATTCTCCAAGTGCCAAGTCTCAAGAACTGGATTTCAAATATTAATTTGTACAAGGAAATGTTTGACTATTTAAACAAAACACATGATGTAAGTAGTCTGTTGACAAAAAATATTAACCAGGATCCATTAGAGAATTTCTTCTGCAACATGGTGTCAGAAACACGTCTCCAACTTGCTCGCAGTTCACTGGAGCCTTTAAAACATTACTTATAAATAATTTAACTTCACCACACTCGGTTGGGGCGAACTGCGAGCAAGACGATAATAAGGCGTTAAAACCTTTAAGAAAATGATTATATTTCAAAGAAAAATGCAAGGGAACAACCCTCCGAGTCTGTTAATGTGGATTCTGTAATTAACTGCTTCATGCAAACAGATTCAGATAATTATCGGAATAAAACTAGCAAAGAGGCGAAAAGGTATGTTGCTGGCTACGTAGTTAAAAAAACTTTACAGCAAATATGTAAAAAATGCCACACTTGTAAAATGCATTTGGTAAGCATGTAGCATCGCACATCCCTAGCGGGGGACGTATAGTGGGGGGTCCTAGCGGGGGTTTAGTATTTTGTGATTCAGTCGAAAGCTTTTCCGCCTTCCCAGTAAAATTTTTTTTCGCATAAATCATGCGTAGGCGCCAAACCCCGCCCCCTCAAAGTTTAGGCCTATTAGAGAAGCGTCAACGTAATTAGTTGCAATCTGCACTGCGCAGCTTAGTGACTTATCCTCTGTACACCTTTTGCGAATTTTACGGACGAACTTTGGCGCGCTTCCCGGACCTTTTGAACATTGACCATTGCTCTGCTTACCTGACCTTTGATTGACTAAACGTTAACCTGTGCAATAATATTGGACTCCTGAGAACTTGTGCTAGAACATTTTGTGCATAATGTCTTCCAGAAATCTCATACAAGAAGAACGAAATGAAATTATAATTTTGCATGGACAAGGATTTAACATCAGTCAAATCGCTGAGCTGAGTCAAAAAAAAAAAAAAAACAATATGAATCACATTAAAATGTTTAAATGCTTAAAATGGACTTTATTGTCATAAACATAAAGTCCATTTTAAGAATTTTAAATTTTGAATGTCATTCATATTATGTTCTGCAAAAGCGGCCATTTTAGGCCCGCTGGCTAGATCAACGTTTCACCGCCCTAAAGCCCCAGTATTTCAAATTTTATCGAAATCGTTAAAGCCGATTTAGAGAACACGCTTACAATTGCCTGTTAAATAGCATGGGATTTTATAAGATTCTTATAATAAATTTAAAATTACTCACAGAAATCATTGAGTTTTTAATTTACAATTACCAAACCAACACCCACGCACCATTAGTAACGAAAGTCAAATTCAGTTAAAGTTTTTTTTCTAATAATGGCAGTTTAAAAATAACAATAACTCTCGTTCGGCGTGCGTCGGTCTCGTCAGTGCGGTGGAACGGTATTGTATTTCATTCATTATTTCTATACAAAGGCGGGGCGGAGCTAGAGAGCGCTTCATGTTGTAAGTGCAAGCAAATATGAGCTTAGTGGTGGTCAGGCGGGAGTGCCCACGATAGTACATCCCTACTCGCCCAGGCGCCGGAGGGGTAACTACCGCGGCGCGGGGCGAGAGGAAGCAGACCGGGCAGCGGCGTTCAGTGTTGCCAATTTAGCTCTTTTAGAGCTAAATTTAGCTCTATTTTCAATTAATCAGCTCCAAAAAATCGATGTTAGCTCTTTAATTTTAAAATTTCAGCTCCATTCCAATGCATGAAAAACAACTTTTGGTTTTCAAAATTTTAGGTGTGTGTCCGAATTTCAAGTAGACCAACGAGTAAAATAATACATAGAGCCATATTTAGTCTGTGACTTGAGCTACGGGCGGGGAGTTACCGTATTGTTTTATTTCGTTCGTTTCCTTTATGTACTACGTTTCGTTCGATAATTCATTCTTTGATTTTGGTAATTGGTGTACGATCGTGGTGGAGTACTGTGTTGATTATTTGTGTAGTTGTAGTGCGAATTACAACAAATTTGTATAGAAAAGTGCAACAAGCAAAATGTCATCGAGTAGGCCATACACACAAAAGTTCCGAAAAGAATGGCTCTCCGAGACTGCTTTAGAAGGTTGGTTGAAAGAAGTTAGTAATGACAAAACCAAAGCGTATTGCTGCTATTGTCGATGTGAAATAAATGCGAAAAAAAATGATTTATTGAACCACATTACGCGCAAAAAACATATCAAAGCTGCAGAGCCATTTACATCACGACAACATAAATTGGTCTTCCAACCCAAACCTAAATTTGACGATGCAAAAAGTTCAGCTGAGGCTTCTTTATCATTATTCATAGCTGCTCATACTTCTATATTGTCGGTAGATCATCTTGGAGTTCTTTGCAAAAAAGAATTCAAAAGCGAAATTAAACTCCACCGAACTAAGTGCACCGCAGTAATAAAGAATGTACTTGCGCCACATTTTATTTCTGTCTTAAGAAATGATATTGGAGATAGACCATATAGCTTATTGCTTGACGAGAGCACCGATATAAGTGTAACCAAGTTACTAGGAATAGTAGTGCAATACTTTAGCAAAACATCATTCGAAATTGTCACTTCCTTTCTTACGTTAGCAGAGTTAAACAAAGGGGACTCGGAATCTATTACAGAAGCTGTAAAAAATACTTTGCTGTCATATGGACTTGAGATCAAAAAACTTTGTGGTATTGGAGTTGACAATGCAAATGTTATGACAGGAATACACAATGGAGTATACCAGAGACTGAAATTGGATGTACCTCATCTTATTATGATCAAGTGCTCTTGTGATTCTATTCAACTCGCCGTTTCTCATGCTTCTGCCGAACACTTACCCAGACATTTAGAATATCTAGTTCAGGAGACTTATAATTGGTTTTCAAAGTCCTCAAACAGGCAAAACGAGTACAAAAATCTATATTTGACAATAAATGACGAAGAACCTTTAAAAATAGCTCAAGCCTGTGCCACGAGATGGCTTTCAAAATAGAACCAGCAGTAAAAAAAATATTAGATCAGTGGACAGAATTAAATTTACATTTTAACCTCACGAGACATACTGAAAATTGTTACGCCGCAGAAGCTCTTCAACCTTTACCAAAATCCTACAAATGAAGCGTATTTGCTATATATTCATTCTGTTTTGGAACATTTGCAAAGTCTCGTGAAAATATTCCAATCGAACAATATTGATCCAAGTAAATTGTTAAATGATTTCATAATTACCATTGAATCTCTTGGTAAAAAGGTCCTTAACCCCACCAGACAAATTGATATATTCGAAGTTCAAAATTTAGAAGATTTTTTGATTCCACATTCGTATTTAGGATACAGAATAGAGAGCAAACTCCAAGAGATCAGAAACACTAATCGATTTTCAACAGAAGATGAAAAACAATTCCGAGATAAGTGCGTAAATTTTACGATAGCGTTAATTAAACAGCTCAAACAAAGGTTGCCAGACAACAACCGTATTTTAAAAACAGTGAACCAATTATCAGTTTCAAATACTTTAAAACAAGTCAAAGAGAATATTGCACCACTGGTGCAGGAAATGGGCCACGATGAAGAATTTATCAGTAAAGTAGAAATGCAATGGAACAGCATAACCCTGGTGCCATGGCAAAAGAAGGAGAACACAATTGCATTCTGGACTGAAGTTTTGGAGTACAAAAATGCGGCTGACATAAATCCCTTCAAAGAACTTTGTTCTTTTGCTCTTGCAATGATTTCATTGCCATGGTCAAACGGAGAAGTAGAAAGAGTATTTAGCCAACTAAATATTGTCAAAAACAAATCTAGAAATCGACTTAAAAATGACACCGATTTTAACTGTCAGATCTGGATTACGACGGACAAAAAAATGCTGCCACAACTATGAAGTGCCAAAAGAAGTCATAAATAAAATTGGTACCATGGCAACATATGAGGTGGAAAACTCAGGACCAAGCACAAGTGGATTACAATTAGTAAACCACAATTTCAATAGTTCTGACGACGAATAAAAAAAAAACTCTCATTAATCTAACAATAAATAATATCATGTTATGTTTTTCTATATTAATAATTAAAATTTTGATATTTAAGCTTCTTTTATTTTAGCTTTTTTTCGAAGATAATCTAGCTCTCTTAAAAAAACTGAGTTGGCAACACTGGCGGCGTTCATTCGGCCGGCGCCACTCGCCAGCGCCAGTGCCAGGGCTCTGGTCAGCTTTCTAAGCGGCCAATGCCTACAGTGGCACGATTTGCAAAAAAAGGATAGCGCTCAACGAAAGAATGAGATTACCTACCATTTTGGTAGATTTTGTTATATTTTGATAAGTGAAATATATAGATGATGGACATTTAGAGTTTTTTTTTGTTAAAGTTATTTGATTTGAGTTTCTTTATCAAATTAAAATTTCTACAGTATTACAGATTCTAATTATAATTATCACAACCAAATAATGGTCGGACTTTTATAGTTTTACGTAATGGCAACTCTTACTACTTTGCCATAGTTGTCACTGGGAGAACTTTTTTCTCTGCTTTTTTTGTGTTTTTGCCGGTTTGTTTATAGTTTTTTGAATTGCGAGATAGAGACTCCTGTGCGAAATTGACGCTTTTCGTATTGTGAATTCAATATATATGAGATAAAGACTCCTGTGCGAAATTGACGCTTTCGTGTTGTAAAACCTTAGATTACGAGAAAGAGACTCATTATTTTTGTGCGATACTGACGCTTTTGTGTTGTTTTTCCACCATGGGTGGAAAAAGTAATGTTAAGTGTGCAAAATGCGGTTTAGACTTAAAGGAAAACTCTTCTTTGACGTTTCACAGATTTCCTCTCCCGTCCACTCATGGGTCTCTAAAGTAAGTCTATTTTGCGCTAAATTACACTTTACTAGCTAAAACTATGTCTTTAAAGTAGTCTAGTCTCTAAAATTAGTAAATTATAACTAATTTCTGATTACATTACATTGTAAAAAACTAGCGACCCGCCCTGGCTTCGCACGGGTGCAATGTACTTAAAGATACTAATATGGGGCAGTGTGGAATGATTAATAATATTATAATTAGGTAAGGTTAATCACTTTATCTATTGCTGAAAACTGCATTATAATCCATTGAGTGGTCTAAAAGATATAAGCTAACAGACAGCGGTAGCGAGTTCATTTTATACTATACATGTAAAGATAAGTGTGTTGGCCTAGGTACCTACGTTTTCTAATAATGCTAACATCTAAACAGATCCCTCTATACAATGCATGTCACTGACTTGGAAACAAACTGTATGTTTAGTTATTTTGCTGTATTGCATAGCAGACCAGGAAACATTATTGAAAACAGTTTGTTTCTTAAAATTAAACAATGTATGTTCAAACTAGTCATGTTGTGCGATCATGCTTTGGGTGATAAACAGGTCAAAACCTATAATGTGAACCTAGTGGTATACTGTGATTGTTAAGCTGGTCCCACATTGCCGTTAGAAAATGTTTAATAACGTTAGTAAACATTTGTTAGCAAACATTTAATCACAAATAAATTTTCATGTTAGAAAATGTTTAGTAATGTTAGTAAACATTTTATAACAAATTATAACAAAATAAAACATGTGTTATCTTTTGTTTGTAAACATTTTATAAGGGTGATGGCGGGATAGGCGGTGCGGTGCGGTGGGGGTTAGAGTACGCAGGTCGCTGCGCGTGGTGTCTCGCTTGTCAGTCCCTTTGTGTCAGCGTGCATCGCTGTGCGTGTGTATTAGTGGTTGCGCGTGCGCCAAGCAATAAAATATGTCCGGTAATTGGAATAACGATGATGTTTACAAACTGATTGAAATGTTTCAAGCAAGAGAAGTACTATGGAACACGATGTCAGAGAGCTACAAAGACCGAAATAAAAAACACGATGCTTGGATGGAAATTGCCAGTGAATTTAATATGGATAAAAAAGTAATTGAAAAAAAGATTCGATCACTCGTAGGTCAATTTAACCGAGAATGTAAATCTAATAAATCTAGTGCAGGAGCTAATGAGTCAAGTAAATGGTTTGCATTTAAAAAACTCATGTTCCTTAAAGGCAAAAATATTCCAAGTTTAACTGTCGATGGAGGGTTGCAGGTGAGTTTTATTTTAACGTCTTTTAATAATATTTAGATGCCCAGTCCAAAAACCCTTCATTTGAAAAATATTCTGCGAATTCTTTTCTTATTTCTTTCCCATCATCTGTCAGGGATTCACATGCTTCAAGTGGTGTTAATTGCTGCTGTTCTAATCTCCATTGTCCATCGATACGTGTACCAGTTACTATGTTATCTCCATCATAGTATTGAGATGGAGCGTAAATCATGCTCGATTCAGTTTTTCTTATAAAATTATGCAGTAGCACGCATGTCATAATTAAAGTAGTAGTTTTTTCTGGATCTAATAATATTGTAGTTCGTAAAACTCTAAATCTGGCTGACAAAATCCCAAATGCGTTCTCTACTGTTCTCCTCGCACGACTCAGTCTATAACTGAAGATTCTTTCCTTAGAATTGCTATCCTGTGGTCCTGGAAAAGGTTTTAATAAGTGTTTTTCTAAAGGGAACGCATCATCTGTTACGAACACATAAGGAACAGGTTTGTTTCTGCCTGGTAGTGAGCTGTCACTGGGTATTTTCAAACTATTGTCGTTAATTTTATTTCGAAATTTTGTGTTTGCGAAAACTCCGCCATCACTTATGCGTCCTTGGCAGCCAATATTCACGTACAGAAAGTTGTATTCTGCGTCCACTATCGCTAAAAGTACAACGCTGTAAAATCCTTTATAGTTGTAATATTCACTGCCGCTATCAATTGGCTTTTGTATGGCTACGTGCTTTCCATCGATACTTCCTAAGCAATTTGGGAAATTCCATTTTTCTTCAAATGAATTTGCCACGTGTAGCCACTCTTGAGGTGTTGTTGGTATCTGGAACAAAAATAGAAGATTAAGAAATAGGCGCGAAAAATAAATTTATAACTCGTTATTCTAACAAATTTTATTGGATATTTTTATTAAGTATGAAATATTAATAGAATACACTATAAAAAAATATGATTTCAGTTAAGGGTTGTTAAGTAATAGAAAAAGATTTTAGCTAATTTGACGCGCCTATAACTTGAAATTATCGTTTAATTCTATTCTTTCAGGGTAACGAAGAAAACAGAATTGCTTCAGAAAACACTCCCAGTTTGAACGAAACAGGAAATACTGTCACTGATGAAACTACGGGCACGCCTTTCGCCACCCCAAAACCATTTCGGAAAAGAAGACGGCCTGAAGTAGAACAAGATCCAACACAACAAGAAGCTGTAAATATTTTACATAGAATGTACGAATCTAGAAAAAGCAGGGATGAAAATGACGCATTTGGAGAGTATGTCTCGATGAAACTGAAACAAATAAAAAACAGTCATGCTAAGAATACTACTCAACATCACATTAACAATATTTTGTACAATGCGACAATGGGACAATATGATTTTCCAACAACCTTTACAGACCCAACCGCTAGTAGTTCCTGGGGATACAACTCTGAACCAAATCTATCCACTTTTTCGGAAAATAATGCTGACTGTAGCTCGAGAGGATACTACACCGCACCGAGTCCCTCGGCTTCATTTCAAACCAGCTCTTCGGATAACTCCAGGACACATACTCGTACCAGCGCAAGAACACAGAGTCCGTCTAATTTATCGGAATCAAGCCAAGATTCGACCCAATCATTAAACGATTTGTTGGAATCAATCAAAAATTAAAAAAATACATGTTTGGTTTGTTAATTATTAAAAAAATTATTAGTAAGGTAAGGTAGGTACCTACCTAAAGTATGATTAGATTAGATCATATTAAAAGTAAATAAAAAAAGTAATTAAAAATGTTGTTTGACTTACCTGTATGTATTCCTTTAAAACCTCATTGAGAGCCTCGCACACTTCTGGTACGATAATAGATATCACTTGGTCTGACAACTTGAACACATTTCCAAGACTTTTATAACTGCTACCAGTTGCCAAAAATCTTAACGTTACCGCAAGTCTTTCCGTCACACTTACAGATTTTCTAAATGTAGTGTCTCGTTTGCCTATTTTTGCCCCAATTAAATTTTGTAGATATTCAAATTCGGAACTGTTCATTCTTATAAAATCTTTTAAGCAACCGTCAATACCCAAATCCTTGAGATAGTCTGTGGCACTATATTTTCCTCTAGCTTTTAGCGTTTGGCGCATCCAATAAGAGCGCTTTTTCTTCTTTTTTAAACAAAAAATAAAAGCTATTCCAATGAGCAAATCTTCTTCCATTTTCGTGTAGACGTCCTCGGCCCTCAGAAGGCGAAACCAAACTGCGAGCCAATACTAGATGTTATAAAATGTTTAAACATTTTCCATCAATGTAGGAGCACTTATAACATGTAACAGTTTCTAACAAAGTGCAACAATTGTTAACATTTGTTAGTAAATGTTTTGGTGTTATAAAATGTTTACAAACATTTTCTAACGGCAATGTGGGACCTTTACTTATTGTGGTTGCCTTATGAATGAATAAATAAATAAAAATAACATTTGCTGCATAACTTTTCTAATAATACAAAAAAAAACCTTTTTCAGGGCTCGAGTTTGCACAAAATTTTGTTTTCCCAATGATGATTGGTGAAGCTATCTTCACCAATGATTCATCTGAAGACCAATCATCAAACAGGATAAAATGCTATGCGGCAATCATTTTGATGATACATCATTTACTAGTAGTGCCAAAACAAGATTGAATAAGTTTGCCATTCCAACAGAAGCTCAAAATATTTTGGCCCAGTTACGAGATGAACAACCACCTAAAGAAGCACAAAAAACTCAAGTGAGTATTGTTCTTATTTAAGAACAACCTATATTATATTATATTATTATATATGTCGCCGCGAGAGTGTCTATCTGCTGGGATCATTAGGCAATCTAATTAATAACCAGCTTATAATAATAGCTTAGCTTAGTTTTTTATAATCATTAATGAACCTGCCATCTCTGAGATATTTGTACAGTAATTATTACGGGATCGATATTGAAAGACATGAGCGACAGTGCCATCTGTTAGCTTTTGTGTTAACTACTACAGAGATGGTTTGTAATTGAATGGTCTACGGCTCGAATAATGATTTATTAAACAGAGGTCTTTAACTAGAACTATAGTTAAAATTAAGATAAGCTAATTGATTATGAATATTGGGATTTTAATGATTGCTCACTTGAAATTAGGCTGTATAAGAGACGTCATTGCACATTGTTGTGAAAATGGCGGCGAATACGATTTTAATGATCAATAACTCAATTTATAATCTGAAACCACGACTAAATCAGTTTCTTTATGTAATTATAAACTAAAAAGTCATAAGATTATTTTGTAGAGCAATTTATTAGTAGAAAACCTGTTCTTTGTATTAAATCCTTTAATTAGCCGGAAATGGCGTAAGTAACATTCTGTTGTAAAAAGTAATGAACCTATTAATTAGACATTAACTTAATAACACCTTCGCATTAATATTGGTATTGTTTTATTGTTAAATAATTATTACAATCAATTGTGAACTATTTTAGTATTGTTTATTAGTTTTAACTGATTAAAAGTAATTAATAACAATACTGAGTACGTGGTACTTCCGCTAGACGGACTAGACAAGTAGACACGCGTGTGACGAAAGATGCACATTATCTCGCGTTTAGCAAATAATGTAAATGAAAGTGGTTTTTGATGTGATTAACATTAATTAGTGCAAACGAGAATTGTAACATGATTTAAATGGAGTTTCTTCAACCCATTCTTCTCCATAGTAACAATGATTCATGTGAATGGGTCTCAACCCCTGAAAAGTTTATAAGTGCCTGTAAATGGATTATTGTAAATAAACGTTTGGTGTTTGAGTCAAGTATTGTGTGTGATTTCAACTACCCATATACCCATCTACCACGAAGAGGAATCTAAGGCGAAGACAATATGGCGGAGGCCATTGATGTTTAGGAGCAGCGTTCCTCAAGTGGTTTTCCCGCCGTAACATCAGAAGAAAGGGATTTTATCTGCGCTTTGCTCATGAATATGCGCCGGAACATCCAAAAAAATGACATACAGGAAAATATTGAACTGAAGACTATGACGTCTAAGATTTGGCTGTATTTTCATCCTAGTGGTTGACAGATACCAACATGATAAATAAGGCTTATTTCAACTTGAACACACATGACCCAGTCAGACAATAAGTTGACACATGGGAAAACTAACAATGAAGTTTTATGTGACAGAAAACTTCATCCAATCAAAATGACAAACATACAGTACAGCACAGAATGACCGAAGCAGCAAAATAAAAGAAACATGAACACTTGGAAAGCATATCAATAAAAATGAACCTACGGGATGAAACATCAAACCCGGGAAGTATTTTATTTTATTCATTTTAGTAACTGTAGTGCAGTTAACAATATTTTAACTTATCACATTACACACTGGCTAGGTTAATGCCACCTTAAATTGACACCTGTGGGATTAAAATATTAAGACATCTTTAATCACTTAAGGAGTGATAAGGTCATTACCCGTTCAAAGTTATGATTAAAATATAAATCAGTACTTAATGTGTCACAAACTGAACTCATGAATCAAATGATAGTTAGTTACTTGCATTCACACATTAATTAATTAACCAAGTATTAACTAGTATTAAATCTTGTTGTGTTTTGAAATGTCATTCAGAATAAAACATTTAATAGAAATAATTCTTATTAGAAATCCCTCCTAATTGACATTCAAGTGAGGAATTACAATTAAATACTTTATACAAACTTGTAAACATTTGTATTGGATAACATGTTTCAAGATTCATTAAAAACAAAGTTGTCCGTCACTGGACACCCGGCAGATGTGAATCTTTGTATTGTAATGACACAATATGTCATGATAAATATTACAATAATTATTTATTTATTCAATATCTATCAATCGAATCTACATCTGACCTTACTACATCTCTAATTGATTAGCTTAAAGTTTTAAAAAAATAAATAAATAGATAAACAATTGATCCACAATAAACATTATTTTAATGGGAAAACGCAATGATAACATCATACTATTTCCCATTATAGCATATGAGTTGGATTCAATGCACATGTTTTACATTAGTAATGCTTTGTTATGTAACTGGTACTTATGTGTGTTTTATAACAAAACAATTAACGAAACATCAACGTTGTTCAACAAATTGTGACAATGAAATTCAGTGCGATAATTCAACAGAAAGCAAAGCTTTAAAGAAGTTAAATTGTGAATGTTTCACTAGTACAGTAACACAACCAATAGTGTTTTTAAAGTAGTTTTAATCAGATTAACTTTCCCATCTTAGTTTAATTACCATCTAAGTATGATAAAGGGCCTAGTAGTAATGCACCATACAATTAAAGCGTGTGGGCCTGGATTCAATTCCCGAGTCTAACGATGTTGTTGAGTTTCTCCATCAGGAATTTCTCAGTAGCAGTCCAGACAATAATATTAATGGCAAACAGTGTTGCCCTTTAACAAGAGCCTTAAGCATTACTGGCAAAGTGATGATGTACACTTCTGCCTAACCCTTCTGGGATAGCAGGTGTGATGTTTACATAACATCTTTTCTTGTTCTATTATTTACCTGCATGACTTTTACATTCCAGATTCGAGGCAATTATCTTATAAAAGAGGAAATGATAGTAGAGCAAATTCACTACAAATATAAACAACATCAAGTACTACAGCCTGGTGAACAAATGACCGTGTCGCCGGCTATGAAGCTAACAAATGAGAAACAGCATGAGGACAGCCAACCCAGAATGACTGTTTCAGTGTTTTCACACCATAAGTTAACATAAAAGGTGAGAAGTTTTCAAACTACTTCAAACACTTCACCACTGATATCAAACAGTGTTGCATTAAAAGGCTCAATACAATCGCCAATCAACCTACCTACCTACATGATGCTCATGTGTGATGAGTATCAGGTATTCCATTTTCATTATTTTAATGTTTTTGCAATCCTGCCAGTTGTAAGCAACAACTATTAACAAAAACAAAGTATTAGTACTAACAGTAACTAATGAAGTATAAAATAATAATACTCACAAAAAGCTAATGGTATCCGTGGAGGAAACAACTAGCGCAATAAGTAATACTCACAATGAATCACACAAATAATCTATCAGCAGCCGTGGAGGCAACTGGTAAAGAACCAACACAACAAATTATCTATCAACAGCCGTGTAGGCACTTGATAATGAACCCACACAACAAATGATCTATCAGAAGCCGTGGAGGTGACTGGTAATGAACCAACACAACAAATGATCTATCAGCAGCCGTGGAGGGAACTGATAAAATAATACTCTCATGTTATCCTGCTGGGTCCACGGCGTATTAAACGCCCAGAGCCTGGTTCCTTATATCCTGTCAAATCAAAGACTTCGTGCCTGTCACGGAGCAATGGTCCTAAACTCCTTATCCTTTAATCCTGTCAAATCAAAGACTTTGTGTCTATCACAGAGCGGTGTTCCTGATCCTATCCTTTTATCCTGTCAAATCCAAGACTTTGTGTCTATCACAGAGCATTACCTTCCCGTGAGAATGAACAAATAAAAACATACTACTCACACTACATTTACCAAATACAAATCACAATGTCTAAAGCTATCAATAATTTTATTTAAAACAAATCTAGTAGACAGTAGACCTATTATACAAGGTTGCAAAGTCAAGTCATAGTAAGCAACAATATTATCTGTTTGCTGAAAAAGCAAACAGCTTATCAAACAATATCAATAAAATCAATGATGTTCGATAATTTTGTCAAAAATATTCTATTTAGCTAGTAGCTAATCAAACAATATTTTATTCAACTAGTAGCTGATCAAACAATATCAATAAATTCAACTAACGTCGTTGATAATTTTGCCAACAATGTTCTATTTAGCTAGTAGCTTATCAAACAATATTCTATTCAGCTAGTAGCTGATCAAACAACATCAATAAATTCAATTAATGTTGTTGAATAATGTTGCCAACAATATTCTATTTAGCTAGTAGCTAATCAAACAATATTCTATTTAGCTAGTAGCTAATCAAACAATATTTTATTCAACTAGTAGCTGATCAAACAATATCAATAAATTAAATTAATGTTGTTGATAATTTTACCAACAATATTCTATTTAGCTAGTAGCAATCAAACAATATTCTATTCAGCAAGTAGCTGATCAAACAACATCAATAAATTCAATTAATGTTGTTGAATAATTTTGCCAACAATATTCTATTAAGCTAGTAGCTAATCAAACAATATTCTATTCAGCTAGTAGCTGATCAAGCAATATTCTATTCAGCTAGTAGCTGATCAAACAATATAAAATAATTCAATTAATGTTGTTGAATAATTTTTCCAACAATATTCTATTTAGCTAGTAGCTAATCAAACAATATTCTATTCAGCTAGTAGCTGATCAAACTATCAATGAATTCAATTAATGCTGTTGAATAATTTTGCCAACAAAATTCTTGTGAGCTAGAAGTTGATCAAACAATATCAATAAACTCAATTCAAAATTAATGTAATTGAATCATTCAGGCAACAATTGTTTTATTAAGCTAACAGCTTGAATAAAAATTCCAAACAGCTATAAATGTCTGTAACTGTGCATGTGTGTCTAGCAAGGTGATACAAAAATGCATTGAATGTCAGATCTATTACAAGGTTTCTATGTTGAATAAACCAATGAATGAATGTTACTAAATCCTACAATTGAATAAACATTGTAGGATAATAAAAGCAACAATAATCTGCCGACAAAATTTATCTCCACTATTTCAGATAACAACCACGAGACTACACATAAGACAACGGACGGACGAGCGGACGGCAACGGCAAGTGCAGAGCGCGCACCGCCGATCAGAATGGCCGTGTCGCCGCGAGAGTGTCTATCTGCTGGGATCATTAGGCAATCTAATTAATAACCAGCTTATAATAATAGCTTAGCTTAGTTTTTTATAATCATTAATGAACCTGCCATCTCTGAGATATTTGTACAGTAATTATTACGGGATCGATATTGAAAGACATGAGCGACAGTGCCATCTGTTAGCTTTTGTGTTAACTACTACAGAGATGGTTTGTAATTGAATGGTCTACGGCTCGAATAATGATTTATTAAACAGAGGTCTTTAACTAGAACTATAGTTAAAATTAAGATAAGCTAATTGATTATGAATATTGGGATTTTAATGATTGCTCACTTGAAATTAGGCTGTATAAGAGACGTCATTGCACATTGTTGTGAAAATGGCGGCGAATACGATTTTAATGATCAATAACTCAATTTATAATCTGAAACCACGACTAAATCAGTTTCTTTATGTAATTATAAACTAAAAAGTCATAAGATTATTTTGTAGAGCAATTTATTAGTAGAAAACCTGTTCTTTGTATTAAATCCTTTAATTAGCCGGAAATGGCGTAAGTAACATTCTGTTGTAAAAAGTAATGAACCTATTAATTAGACATTAACTTAATAACACCTTCGCATTAATATTGGTATTGTTTTATTGTTAAATAATTATTACAATCAATTGTGAACTATTTTAGTATTGTTTATTAGTTTTAACTGATTAAAAGTAATTAATAACAATACTGAGTACGTGGTACTTCCGCTAGACGGACTAGACAAGTAGACACGCGTGTGACGAAAGATGCACATTATCTCGCGTTTAGCAAATAATGTAAATGAAAGTGGTTTTTGATGTGATTAACATTAATTAGTGCAAACGAGAATTGTAACATGATTTAAATGGAGTTTCTTCAACCCATTCTTCTCCATAGTAACAATGATTCATGTGAATGGGTCTCAACCCCTGAAAAGTTTATAAGTGCCTGTAAATGGATTATTGTAAATAAACGTTTGGTGTTTGAGTCAAGTATTGTGTGTGATTTCAACTACCCATATACCCATCTACCACGAAGAGGAATCTAAGGCGAAGACAATATGGCGGAGGCCATTGATGTTTAGGAGCAGCGTTCCTCAAGTGGTTTTCCCGCCGTAACATATATTTTAATTTAAATGTTCTAGCTTTAAAACTGTTTAACTTACTGATTGGAGTAGAAAACATACCAATCTTGTTATCAATAAATTGCAAAATACTCTTTCAAAATACATATAATATCTTCATCTTTAAACATGCAAAACTAATAATGCAAAAACAAAAATTCTTACACAAAGTTCTGTATATATGTAATTTTTGTCCACAAATAGATATTTTATGTAAAGAATTGTTACCAGTCCAAGAAGTGAATGGCAAGTATAACTTAACCTTTGATAACCATGCGGTTATTACTTGGATGCATGTATATTAACTATGAGAAAAAAATATAAAGCATAATTTTTTCTCATAGTTAATATACATTCAAAATACACTGCTTAATAAAGCAATATAAATAATATATAGAGACAGATTCTTAGCAGAAAGAAAGAAACTCACTAGTCAATTGGATTCTCATAAAACATCCGTTGATGGTTCATTAAACCAATCGTAAAGATATGCAAGAAAAATAGAAATTTTATAGAAGGAAAGTTAATCAATATGCTTAAAATGTTTCAGTATCAGGAGACTACACAAATGCAGACCGGTGTGGAAGTTACGGCGAGTACTTTTCAGTGTTCTACATCCATAGGACACTCAAATGAATATAATATTCAGAGCCCAGATTTGACCAAGGTAATTCAACTAGTAATAATATATAAGGGTAGATTAATATTTTCTTTGAATAGGCCAAATTCATTATTGCTCTAGTTTAGATGAATATAATTTATGTTATTTTGCTGTTGACATACATATATTTATTTCAAAAAATCTGCTGATGGTTCTTTAAAATAATTATTTTATTGCAAGATAAGCAAAAATAAATAAACATTTTAGACAATGAAAGATAATCAATATGCATACAATGTTTCAGTACCACCACCAAGCGTAAAGATATGCAAGAAAAATAAACATTTCATAGGAGGAAAGTTAATCAATTTAATTAAAATATTTCAGTATCAGGAGACTACACAGATGCAGATGGATGTGGAAGTTACGGCGAGTACTTCTCAGTGTTCTACATCCATAGGACACTCAAATGAATATAACATTCAGAGCCTAGATTTGACCAAGTTAATTCAATTAATAATAATACATAAGGGTAGATTAATATTTTTTTTGAATAGGCCAAATTCATTATTGCTCTAGTCTAGCTAAATATAATTTTCAACACACTTGCTCATAAAGTGGCTCTAATTTCACCGCAATTAGGCATATAATGACACCTGTAATCAAACTGAATTTTTCATTACCATTATTCACAAGTGAGTTATAGGTTTTTTTTTATTTTTTTTTGGTTGAGATGCTTTGTTCTTAAAAAGCTTCGATACTAAAAAGATTGTGTTCCTTGCTCATTTCATGCAACTTCGAATTTAAATAGATAATTTAGATAGATTTCAACTTGTTTAAACGTTTTTATTGAATAAAACTTTTGTTTTCTCTGTAATAAAAAAAACTTTGAATTCCCCATTTTGTACGTGGCTGTAACGCTATCCACGAAAAGCGAAAAAAAAAACTTAATCTTTTAGTCTATAGCCGATCGCCATTGTTAGATGCGCGCGGAGGAAAACTTATTAATTTAAATAGATAATTTCAACTTGTATATACGTTTTCAATAAATAAAACTTTTGTTTTCTCTTTAATAAAAAAAACTTTGAATTCCTCATTTTTTACACGGCTAAAACGCTATCCGCAAAAAGCAAAAAAAAGAAACCTCATTATTTTAGTCTAATGGCTGATCGCTTTTCTGCAACCGTTTTCGCTACGACGAAAACGGTTGCAGAAAACGTGATTCGTTTTCTGCAACCGCATTTCATGGAATAGAATTGCGTTTTCGTTTTGTAGAACGCGGAACGTACAACGAGTCGACGACGCGACGACGACGAGTGACTTTATTAAAAAATACAGTTGCAACATTGCGTTCTCGACTTTATTTTCATAGGTGTAAAATAAAAATTTGCAAATTGAAAGACTAGTTTGTGCAACGAAGACTGTTTGAACCAATGATATTATAACACCTTTTTACTTATAATATCATTGGTTTGAACCCAGAACGTAAAACGGTTCCATCGTCGCAGAACACAAAACGTTCTTTAAAAACGGATCGTTGTCGCAACGGTGGGCGTTGCGACAACGAACCGTTTTTAAAGAACGTTATAAACTGATTAATTTTTCCCGTTTCACAGTTGAAAATGATTTTTTTGTGTTATTTTCTTCACAAATGTGTTGAAAAACGTCGTATGATACACGTGTGTATTGATGATTACCGTCCTCGGCTCTCTTAAGACCCTCACCAAAACGGTTCAGGTCTCAATGGCGCCTCAGCGGTAATCAGCAACGTTACACACTTATACCATAATGTACTATTATGTTATTTTGCTGTTGACATAGAAATATTTATTTGGTAATTGTTACATTATATTGCAAGTCATGCTATACATATAATTATGATCAGTTTATCATAACATTATTCAATTCAGATGAAATTCGATGAAATGAGCACACTAGAAGTTTTGCAGCTCTGAGTTATTGTTGGATTATGATAAAGTGATCTACGAATATGTTGAGTAACTGTAAAGTATGTCTTAACCCATTGAAGGCTCTGACATGGTTATTATATGTTTTACAGGAATCATCGAAAAGCAAAGGCATATTAGAGGACCTGAATGTCAAAAAAATCACCGAACTAACACCCAGAAAACAAAAACTGTATAAAAGATGCAGAAAAAATCTAACTGAAATCTTGAGACTTCGAAGAAAATTTAGAAAAGTTAAAAAGTGCAACAGGGATGTTTTACATTCTTTGCACTATGATAATGCGGTTAACAGCATTAGCAGAAAAGCACACTTAGCAGTTCATTTTATTTGTTGTTACAAAGTCAGTTACAAAATGTGCCCAGAAAGTTGACTGGACGGAGATGGACACTAGATGACAAAGTTTTAGCCTTAAGCATGTATAAAAAGTCTAGTTCATGCTATAGGCTATTAAGTCGACTATTTTTTTTGCCTAATGTGAGTTCACTAAAGGCATTATTGAATAAAATACCAATGATATGCGGAATAAACAATCAAGTGATTGAAACAATTAAAGAAATCAAAAAACAGAGGTCAGTCAGTGACAATTTGTGTGTTGTGTCTTTTGACGAAATGTCAATAAGAAAAAACTTGAGTTATAACACAAAACTAGACCAATTAGATGGCTACCAGGATCATGCTGTCCAGGGCCGAACGCAAGAAATTGCAAGCCATGCCCTAACTTTTATGGTTATAGGAGTTAGAAAAGCCTGGAAACAGCCAATAGCCTTCTATTTTTCGGGAGCCTGCGTCACAGCTGACAGATTAGCTGTACTTATGAAGGAGCCTTCTGTTTGTTTGTTATTTGTTATATTTATTAAATTATCTTAGCCTCAAACTATTTATACTTATTTATTGATCGAAAAGAATATCATTGAGGTTAACTTAAATAAATATGAATTTTCAGGTCTTGAGTACTTGTTTTGGAGCTGGATTAGAAGTCATTGGCGTCGTAAGTGATTTGGATGGCGTCAATTTACGGGCAATAAATTTATTAGGATCATCGAAAGATCGACCATATTTCGACCATGAGGGACATGAAATTGTCACCATTTTAGACCCGCCCCACCTGCTTAAATGTTTTAGAAACAATTTTTTAAAACACAATGTACAATTTGTACAAGATGTCAACGAAGAATAGGTTGGTATTGCTTATTATTTTTAGCAGTTTTACAAAACTAACAGTAAAGGCCTATTCAAACTAAGCGGTATTCGCTACCGTCTGCGGTAGAGAAAACCGAGTGGGTTTCGCTACCGTCTGCGGTAGAGAAAACCGAGTGGGTATGCGGTAATATTACTGTTCTACTATTCCGCTCTAGCCGCGTAACTTGATACTAAATACTTGAGTGATTGCACCTTTCATTATGATGAGCCAATACTGTCATTTAGAGTGTATTGATATATTAAAAACAAAACTACTAACCTTATTATTATATTTATTTCTCTGTATCAAATAACCAGAAAATTAAATGATTTTATAATCTTCTATTGCAGGAGTAGCTAAATGGAGCCACATCGAAGAATTCTATAATATAGATAACAAGAACCCTAACTTCGTTTTTGCTCCTGGATTGACCCAGCAACACCTTCAGCCGAATGGCAAACAGAAGATGAAAGTTCGGCTAGCTGCTCAAGTTTTGAGTCATTCCGTTGCTACAGGATTATTGGCCAAAGTAGATGTGCGTGTGAACTGAGGGACCAAACTGGGAATACGCTAAATGAAAATCCTAAGATTTAGTAGAAGTCTTAAAACAATTGTAGAACAAATCCGGGGAATTTGTAATCAAATATATTAAAAACTACGACCCATAAAGTGTGGTCCCTCAGTTCTCACAGACGGTTAGCCAGATCTCGGAAAGTATCTTAAAAAAGAAGGTTTTGTGAATACAGACATTTAGTAAAGAATTTGGAAAGATATTCACAAAATAACAGACCACAAAGCATTAAAAATAAAAAAAATATAACGACTGAACTGTGGTCCCTCAGTCCACACAACAAAGATAAATATTTTAGTGAATATTACTGAATTAAACTAATAAAACCTTTCTTTTTCTACATAAAGTTTTAGTAGAAGTCTTAAAACATTTCGTAAAAAAAAATTAAGCCTAAATATCGAAGCATTTTGAAGATAGCGATGATTATTACTGGTCCCTCAATCCTCCACTCCACTGACATATGTGTATGTGCTAGCTGCTAGGCTATAGGAATATCAGAAAGTCTAGTGTACTTAACTTTTAGTAGAAAGTTTCTTCTAAATAATAGGTATCTAAAATTGTGCATTTCTTACCTCTTAGCTGAGATAATATTATTTCTTTAATTCTATGAAAATAGATAGAGCAGTGCGACCACACAATAAAACAAAATGTAGACAGTCCTATTACACTTTATTTAATATTATATTTGATGATTTTCCACCCACCATAAAAAAAAATTAAAAAAAATGTTGTACGGTTTCCGTCGGGGCTGCGGGTTGTTCGAAAGAGATACCGCGGCCTCGGCACAAAGCGCTAAGAAGGAACATGAGTGGTTTTTAGTCAGTAAAAGTCTGACACTGCCTACCCCTCGATGATGACTGATGCTTTCCCAAGCCGCAAAAAAAAACTTACGTACTTACAATAATTTTGAAATTTTAGAACATCACAGCAGCAAAAGAAGCTCGTTCAGAAAACAGTGATATCGGTAGGCAGTATAAAGGAAGATTATGAAGGCTTAGTTTTTTTTATAGCATTTCATTTTCCCACTCAGGCGTACCAGACATACCTCCCTGTTAGCAGTCCCTTCGGCCTCCACCGATTATTTGAAGATGTCACCCTTTTGGCGTCTACCCGCATTATATAATGACAAATTCCCTTCACTCGACTCCTTCAATACCACACGGAACCGTCTTAATAAAGAGATAATTACAATCCTGGAACAAACGCGTGTTGCTCCAACCCCCTGCTAGTGTCAGTTAGCCAGTTAGTCACAAATAGACATACACCATATCATCGCACACATTCACAGACAACAACACCGCACAAACAGAGAGAGAGAGAGAATACGGAGTGTCAGACTTCTACTGACTAAAAACCACTCATGTTCTTTCTTAGCGCCTTGTGCCGAAGCCGCGGTATCTCTTTCGAACAACCCGCAGCCCCGACGGGAACCGTACATCCTCCCGCTCTTGGGTAGAGCGGAAGGGAGTGTCAGACTTTTACTGACTAAAAACCACCCATGTTCCTTCTTAGCCCTTCATGTCGAGGCCGCGGTATCTCTTTCGAACAACCCGCAACCCCGACGGGAACCGTACAAACTTGTTTTCGTTTTGTCTAAAAAATTAAAATTATATTAAATAAAGTATAATAGGACTGTCTACATTTTGTTTTATTGTGTGGTCACACTGCTGTTTACTTTCATAGAATTAAAGAAATAATATTATCTCAGCTAAGAGGTAAGAAATGCACAATTTTAGATACCTATTATTTAGAAGAAACTTTCTACTAAAAGTTAAGTACACTTGACTTTCTGATATTCCTATAGCCTAGCAGCTAGCACATGCACATATGTCAGTGGAGTGGAGGATTGAGGGACCAGTAATAATCATCGCTATCTTCAAAATGCTTCGATATTTAGGCTTCATTTTTTTTTACGAAATGTTTTAAGACTTCTACTAAAACTTTATGTAGAAAAAGAACGGTTTTTTTATTAGTTTAATTCAGTAATATTTACTAAAATATTTATCTTGGTTGTGTGGACTGAGGGACCACAGTTCAGTCGTTATATTTTTTTTATCTTTAATGCTTTGTGGTCTGTTATTTTGTGAATATCTTTCCAAATTCTTTACTAAATGTCTGTATTCACAAAACCTTTTTTTTTTAAGATACTTTCCGAGATCTGGCTAACCGTCTGTGAGAACTGAGGGACCACACTTTATGGGTCGTAGTTTTTAATATACATATTTGATTACAAATTCCCCGGATTTGTTCTACAATTGTGTTAAGACTTCTACTAAATCTTAGGATTTTCATTTAGCGTATTCCCAGTTTGGTCCCTCAGTTCACACGCACATCCAAAGTAGCCCAAAGTAAGTTTCAGCATAATATATTTCTATGTACTTTCATCTTTCTAACCTTTTTACCCAACTGTGGCAATGCCTATAAGGAGGGTCATGTTTTTCTCACGAGTATGTGAATATGATTCTATGCCGTTTTTTATTTGTTCGATGGCGGGCGATAAAATCATTCACGTCAAATTAAAATATACTGATAATCGGATTAAATGAATAAAAACCAAACCTAAGAAAGATGTTTTCGATTTTTTTATTGTACCAGTACGAATTGGTACCTATCTGGCTTCTGGAATCCTATTGCCGCAAGCTATACTAATAGCTTGAGGTGAGGCTAGCTGCTGTTTTAGGCTTTTGACTGGCTGTAACGACTGCTGTTGTAGTGTAGTACCATGTAGTAACGTTTTGTTGTTGAAAATTACTACAATGTAAAATGGCACCACTATTACTCATACCGTTTAAATGGAACAGTGTCATGTCATGTTAGATGCAGAAATTCCTTTTAACATATTTTGATGTTTTTTTGTTGGTTTCAGACGCATTACCGCAAGATGCCGTGGGGACACATGGACAAGAAACCATACAAGAATACCAAGAATATATTAAAACTAAAAGATCGAAAAACGTTCGTACTTCCACTTCGTCAAACGAACTATCACCACGAAGGTCGTCAAATGTACCCTCATATTCTCAAGCTGAATTCGATCGAGATATTGTTAAGTATTTTGTCAACTCAATGATTTCTCTAAAGTGCACTGAAGACCCTTACTTCCGACAAATTTTACGTCGATTAAATATAGGTGCGAATAATCTAAGAATCATGAGCAGGCGGACACTTGGAAGAATGATTACGGAATTCTTTGATGAAGAGTCTACTTTAGTGAAACAAGAACTAAATCAAGTGAAACACGTTTGTACCACAGTTGATATTTGGTCTGGACGTCGAAGTAGCTTTTTAGGTGTAACAGCACACTGGATTGATTCACATAGTTTAAAGCGTGTCTCAAGGGCATTAGCATGTCAACGTTTTAAAGGCACTCATAGTTATGACAAAATATACGAATTGTTGCAAGAAATTAATTCAAGGTATGGCTTAACTAGCACAAACGTTGTGGCTTGTGTTACAGACAACGGCAGCAATTTTGTGAAAGCGTTTAGAAGTTTCGGTGTACATCGTATCAATGTTTCAAACGAGCAAAACACTATTGATTCTTGTGATGAAGACTCCGATACTGATAGTACTGACGACGAATTAACGTATCTTAATGACCTTTCTTCAACAATTACCCATTTAGAGACTCGTTTGCCATTACACCTAAGATGCGCTTCACATACTTTGAGTCTTTGTGCCACCGACGCTAACAAAATACTAGAAAACCAGGAAACAGAGCTATCGAAAATGCATGACCAAACAATCAAAAAAACTGATCGTGGTTCTCTGAAATACAAAGCAACAAAAGCTGAAGAAATTATTGTGTTTAAGTGGAATGATAATAGTGTTGTAACAGTGGCTTCAAATGCAGCTAAAGTTTTACCACTGAGCAAAGTAAAACGCTTTTCACAACATGAGAAAAGATATGTACAAGTCGACCAGCCAGCCTTGATAAAGGTGTATAATGAAAAAATGGGAGGTGTAGACAGGTCAGACCAAAATATTGGTTTATACCGAACATCAATACGAGGAAAAAAATGGTATTTTCCATTGATATGTCACGCACTAGACATGGCAGTTCAAAATGCTTGGCAACTATACCACATCGATGGCGGAGATTGTGATCATTTGCAATTTCGTAGAAATATTGCAACTTCCCTTCTAGAAACATATCGTAGAACGGAAAACAGAAAATCAGGTCGCACTTCACAAAACTATCACCAAAATTCTCGGTATGATAATAAGAAGCACCTTGTAAAATATAACGAAACGCAGTTGAGGTGCGTGATTTGCCACAAAAAAACCAATTTCTCGTGTAAAACGTGTGAAGTTACATTACATCCAAAAGAATGTTTTGAAACGTACCATACGAAATAATGTTTTTTTTTTAGTATTATTATTTTTTTCCATTATCTTTACTTTTTTCATGATTTTATGTAATAAATAAACGACACTAAAGACACTTTGTATTTTCTTTTGATTTACTCGAACAAGTAGTACATATTACTAATGTCTTTTTAAAAGGACACCGATTTCCCGGTTTCCCAACAGGTTTTAATTTTTTTTTGCATTTTTCCTAATCATCTGATTATACAAGGATACATATATCTGAATTTCATTGCAATTGGATACAAAAAGTCTATTCAGTAATAAGTGGGTTAAATATACCTGGTACCCACCAACCTAAAATGGAATCTAGTGACGTCACAATGCGTACGGCGCCTCCGGCGAAGGCCTATATAAAAGGATATAATTTAAATGAGCTTGACCTTGACCATTACGATGATAGTCAATTTCCTTGCGATTTCTAATTTAACAATGAATCTTATCAAGGTTTTAGCCCTCTTACTGAAAAGCAAGATGAGAATTATTCCCAGGAAATTTTAGCAGAAAATAATGAGGATTTGCAACTAGAGGCCGCGGAAAAAATACACAAATAATATATTTAAATTGCGATACATGTCTTAAATTACCGTTCATATATATAACAGAAATAGATGCCAAATTTATGATAGACACGGGTAGTACTAAATCATTTATAAACCCGGAAAAAGCCTACTATTATTTCTATGATTATATTCATCACGACCCATTTGAGTACTCATGCTACAAGCCAACACCAAGAAGTGATTTTGATTCCAGCATTTTCGTCCTAGCTTCGATGGATTATTAGGTTTTACATAGTGTGGAAGCAGTAATAGATTTGAAAAATGAGGTCTTGAAAACCAAAACTACGGTAATACCAATTATGCGCGATAAGAATAAACATACAAACCGTTGCAACAAGTTGGTAACAGGATAAGCGAAACAGTGGTGCAAGTACGAACTTTGCATCGATAAGACATCGAGATCGTTATCGTTGTCAGTTTTATCGAGCTTGTTGTCGAATTTGGAAGTACGTAATACGCGTTGACAAGATTTATCGTGGGCCGAATCGAGTCGATAAGGATCGACAGTCAAATGGCAACACTGAGGACGTCCAAAGACAAAACCACAGATTACTATATAAGTACTACGACTAAACATTTAAGGTGGGATTTTAGTGGCACGGCGTGCCACTAAAATCCACTAAAATCTAGTCGTGCCGCACGACTAATGTCCGAGAAATCTATAAAATCCTTTTATTCATAGATGTTCGGCATTGTAAACAATGTTTAAGGGTTTATTTCAGACTGTCGAGGCTGCGGGTTGTCCGCAAGGGATACCGAGGCCTCGACATGAAGGGCGAAGAAGGAACATGGGTGGTTTTTAGTCAGTAGAAGTCTGACACTCCCTTTCGCTCTGCCCAAGAGCGGGAGGGGTTATTTGATGATTTCCCACCCCCCCAAAAAAAAAAAAGGGTTTATTTCAGAGAAACTACTAGTATTTACCAAAATTCCCGTTTATTTTAGTAAACATACAGAAAATATCCCATCTTCTTAGCGTCGTCGTGTTTACCTTTGCCAAAAAAAAATTGTCGTTGACACTGTTGACAGATGACATTACTTTCTAGTTTCTTGAGAAAGATATAAATATCGTCGTGTTTAATCACAATAAAATTTTATTTTTAGCTTTTTAAAACATTAATTAATAGTGTTCTTTGGTTCTCCGAGATGGCTGAATCAGCAAGGTACGTATTTTTATAGGTTCATTCAATAAGATTTAAGTTTCTCTCTAGATTTGTCATTAAAATCTTGGGACTACTCTGTAACTAAGAAAACCGTCATTCATAGGTCAGTTATTTTGGTTGAAAACCAGCAAACGATATGGACAGGGAGTCCAGTAGATCGTGTCCTCCGTACGTCTACCTCTATTCCTTGAATTAAAATTACTGCCACTTCTCGAGTCACCCGAAAGAGACGAACAAAACAGTCCTCTGGAAGTTCCAGAGAATTGTTTGTATCTCTGAGACGTCGCCTCCGAATACGCATCACATTGTGATGGTGCTGCCGTTCTTCCTCATCACCCAGCAATAAAAGTTCTAAATCCATTAAAAAAATAAGTAGTGTTCGATAGGCTTATCGCCCTTTTACAAGGTGTCGATTTATCGAGATCGACAGCGTAAATTGTCGATCTCAACGGTCAAAATGTCGTTTCGTACTTGCATTTTCGAAAAAATCGTTTAAATTTTAGAGTATAACTACCGATCGTTATAATATTAGTTACGTACTTGCGACATCGATTCGATTCGATAAAAGCTCTTTTTTTTGTCGAGAATAACTGTCAGATTTATCGAATCGAGTGCTACGTACTTGCACCACAGATTTTAAACCAAGTAAAATGACCCTCGTAAGTTCATGTAACCCGATTGAAGAACTTTTTCATGAAATAGTCATTCAATCGGGTTACATTACATGAACTTGGAGGGTTGTATTGATGATTGTAATGATTATAATTCTGTAACTATTTACGTCTTACAACCGCGAATCAAATTTTCATCAACATACAACTTACCACTGGCCTGCAAATTGCAAAAAACGTAAGAAAATTTAAATTTCGCGGGCCACCCTGGATCTTCAGCCTTAAGTAGAATGTCTGAATATTTCAATTACCTAGGTATGAAATAAATTCTACTTATCGTTTATTATAATCTAAGTACTCTTAAAATGTACCTATAATATAATTAGCACAGCTGAATTTTTATTTGTGTTGACAAGTACATAAATATTTTTGTAGATTTTATTATTGTTGTCTAAAATATATATAAAAGAATCCCGACTGATTCAGTTCCTTCCTATTAAAAACTCGTAACAAGTTTATTATTCTTAAAATAAAACCGTAGATATAAGTAGTTACCTAAAGTAATATGTCTGTGATTTGATAACAAAGACTAGAAATAAAAATTATTACATTACAGAGATTAAGACTTTTCTAAAATGATTTTGTGATTATTATTTGATTAAGATTGTTGATTATTCCGTGCCTGACTGATTTTACCTTTAGATTTAAATAGGTAAGTATTTAAATAGTAAGATTATAAAAATATAATCTTAGTACTCTTAGAATGTACCTATTAATTAGCGCAGCTGTATTTTTATTTGTGTTGACAAGTACATATTTTTGTTGATTTTATTATTGTTGTAATACATATATATAAAAGAATCCCGACTGATACAGTTCCTATAATATACTCGTAACAAGTTTATTATTATTAGAATAAAACCGTATAGATAAGTAGTTGCCTAAATAAGTAATATGTCTGTAATTTGTTATTAAAAAGACTAGAAATTAAAATTATGAATATATGAGAGATTAAGACTTTTCTAAAACGGTTTTGTGATTGTTATTTAATTAAGATTGTTAATTATGCCGTGCCAGACTGATTTTACCTTTAAAGGAGGATGGCGACATTGGACCCACATTATATAAAAATTAACTAAGTGTCATTCACTTGCAAGTTTATATTTACTATAATTAAGAGTTTGTAAGAGAATCATATAAAAAATATTTAACCACTAGGTCCAGGGAATTAAAAGTTAGAAAAGATTTTTATTTACTTAAAAATAAGTCATCATGCAGTTACTAAACGCACCGTGCTTCATTTTATTACATTCCAAACTACTCTTTCATTAACTACATGATTTACGTTCTTACACTTGTTTACGCTTGTAATTTTTTTTAACACAAATCTTGTAAAATATGAGAAGAACATGCAAACGTTAATATTAAAAATGCATTTACTTTTTTTTTATACAAAAATGTATAATGAAAAACGTCGCCGGTGGGACCGAGACGTTCGATTATTGGTGATAACGTAGAATGGAACGTTATGCTGTCAATTGGAGTTGGCTGTCAAAACAATAAGTGTCATTCCATTGTTTGTTTTCGACGGCTAATAGTCCGGTCAATTTAGACATTCGAAGTTACATAAAGTCCCAACAAGCTGAATTTCTGTGAAGTTGTTCAAAACATAATTATAAACAATGTCTAGAAGTTCCCCATCATTCCCCTGTAAGGAAAAAATTTTATTCAAGATCAAAGGTCAAAAAAATGAGTTTTTCGCGATTTTCAGCAAAACGGTAAGTTTTATCATAAAAGTACTTCAGACAAAAATTGTAGATCATAAAATTATCTATAAAAATGTATCAATACTTTTTTTCTTACGAGCCACTGTTTCTGAGATATAACGATTCAAAAAGTTATAAAAGTTGTTATCGTCATAATATGCACACGTTTCCACGCCACCTATGAGGTAGTGTACTTAGCGCGTTTTTTTTAACGTGGTTTCCCCAGTAGGCCTACTCCACGGGTCAGTTGTGATCCTGTTTAATGTAAAACTATTGCAAAATAACGGAAATTTTCAAAGATTGGGAAAGATAAAAGCGATGTAAATGAAAAAAAAGTGTTGAAGTTTATTCGTCTTATTCGTAAGTTTCAAATTCTTGTTCTTCTTCTTGATCTTCTTCTTGTTCTTCTTCTCCTGCTTCTTCTTCATCTTCATTTTGGATGCAAGTAAATTGCGTCAATAGCGATGTATCGCATGATACTTCGTCGGAGTCAAACGAATCCTCCATTGTTTGTGATTCAATATTAGAGCACGACCGGCCTTAACAATTTGTGCATGCCAAAGAACAAGACAGTCCGACTTTTTTGCAACCACATTTAGCACTGCATCCCTTTTTGCAGTTGCAAAAAATAGTGTTCAGCAGTTTTTCCGGCGCAGGTGGAAGTAAAGTTTGAACTGGCTCTAATATATTGTTGACCAACTTCCAACCCCAGTCTGTAGGGTCTAGCTGATAACCAAGCCACACTTGAACTTGGTAATATACTCGAAAAAGATGTTGGTGAGCAGCAACTGAGGTTGGAGGAAGACAAGCTAATTGAACTTGTTTTTTATTTTTAGTATTTTTAACGAAACATGCATATCGATGCTTATCTAAGCAGGTAGTTTTTTTAGGAGCTCCGTACATAGAAAGAAGAAAGCGGATGCCGTTGGTAATAACTTCTTGTTGAGTTGAATTACTCTTTTTAAAAACATTGAATTAAATCTTGTTTTTCAAACATTTTGAAAACTGCTTATTACTTATGGTAATAATTACATGCATACTCAATAGATCTGTATTATTATTATTTTTGTGATTGTTTTTTAAAACGTTTCACTTTCATTGTTTCAGTTAACCAACACTGATTAAATATGTGTGCCTTGCTATTTACGTGCACAGAGAGTATGTGATAGCTCTCACAGAAGTTCTGCCCCTGTTGCACCTTCCACATCTAGTGTAGGAGGTAGTGCACAGCCTATACCTAGTGTAGGAGGTAGTGCACAGCCTATATCTAGTGTAGGAGGTAGTGCACAGCCTATATCTTCGCAACAGATGGAGCAAGTTGTAGAGGTTATTCCGTCGACATCTGGACATCCATTGGATGAAACATTTGCTGAACAAATATTGTCGCCAACACAAGCACCTGACACACCTGAAATTGAAGACGTTGGGCCTTCAACCATCAGACCTCCATTACAGACATCTGCTGAACAAATTGTGTTGCCTACATTAAGAAGAGCAGCTGATACAGCACGTCGTTGCTTGTTTTTGGAGTGTAATGACAGTGAAAAACGACGTGTGCCTGATGGACTGAGAAAACAGGTTATTAAGGATTTTAATTTCTATATACTCAGAAATGCCAGAATTTGCAATTTTCACATAACTGCCAACTTATTTCATGAATTATATGCTAGTGAAAATGCTATATCAACATTTAGTGCTGCACATATAGAAGAAATTGTGTATTTACTAGCAGATGATTCAAAATTGGATTTTCTGAATCCTGAAAATATTGATGACCATCTTTTTAAATACTGGTTTGGACGGACAAAAGACGAATATAATGAAATATTAATAGAAGTACCGCGGTTAAACAACCACAAAATAAAAACCGGTTTTTGTGCATTTCTGTGCAAAATGCGAACTGGAGATAGTGATGAGAGAATCTCCGCATTATTTCAAATACCAAGACGAACTCTTGAAGAATATATGCAGCAGGCACGAGAAATTCTTTGCCAGGACTATGTGCCTAGACATTTGGGATGGTCACACAAGCCCAGGGAAGAATTTGTTGCCAGGAATTCTTTGCTTGCTGATCATCTTTTTGGTAATCCTGAAGCCCCCCCTCAAGAAAAACGTTTGATTGCCATTGCTGATGGCACATATTTAAGCACTCAAAAGAGTAGTAACTACTTATTTCAAAAAGAAACTTATTCCCTTCACAAATATTATAATTTAGTTAAACCATTTCTTATAGTTTGCTGTGATGGTTACATCATTGAGGCAGTGGGTCCATATCCAGCCACCAAAAATGATGCTTCAATCATGAATGACCTTATGTCAGAGCGAGGTGCCTTTACGGATTTGTTTAGGGAAGATGATGTTTTTATTTTAGACCGTGGGTTTAGAGACTGTGCAGACAACATGTCAGCCAAAGGTTTCTTGGTACATATGCCTGAAACAATTTCGCCAGGGGAAAGGCAACTTTCGACTCTCCAAGCCAATATCTCAAGATGTGTGACGATGAATAGATGGGTGGTTGAAGCTGTCAATGGAAGGTTCAGTAGGGATTTTAAAATATTCCGTGCAGATTATTTAAATAAAAGGTGCCCTCATATTATGCAAGATTTTTCAATTGCTGCTGCCTTATTGAACCATTTTGCTGTTCAATTCAGGGAACGAACAAATGTCCATGAGGTAATTCAGAGAATAGAAGAAAAAATATTTGAAAACAATGAACTCGCTCAAATTGTTCAACATAATAATTTAAATATGAGACATACTATGTTCCAAAATGTTACACATTCAAATATAGAATTCCCTGAATTGACAATAGATGACCTAGAACTAATCGCTCTGGGTACATACCAAATAAAGCAAGCAAAATCATATGTCGGGGAGCACCTTAGAGCCAACGGTTTGTATGCTTTAGAAGTTTGCCGAGACAACATACCTCTAGAAGGGATATTTAATAACAGCCAACCAATTATTATACGTGGTAGAATTAAGTCTAGGCATATAGCAAGTAAGTCCTATTTTACATACATTGCAGTTGATAGAAGGCTGGAGGGGCGAAGTGCCATATTAGGATATTATTGCCACTGTCCCGTAGGGACACGGACAGTAGGCTGTTGCTCTCATATAATGAGCATATTGTGGTACATGGGTTATGCCAGACACCAAAGCTATGTTGCTGCACCAGCTTCGTTCTTAGATAATCTTTTAATTAGATAAAAATAATGCAGTAAAGGTTATCTAGGAAGGAACAGTAACAAGATAGACCGAATGTACAATAACTATAACAGTCTTTATTATAATCATCATCCTCCTGCCCTTAGCCTATGTTTTAATTATCACAACCTGTATTTTATAATCACAAACGAAATAAAAGATTTTCTAAATAAATGTATTGTTTTATTTAACAAACCTACTGTTTAAAAATCCAAGTTCATAATCTATATTCGGGTTCAGCTAGTACTCTATAAAATCGCATCTTTGCTTTTATAATTGCTTTTCATGAAGGGAGTTGAAGGAGATCTATGTTAGTGATTTATGTAGGATGGCTAGATATTTATTCTTATAGTACCTACATTTCGTTTTCGACTGCTTCGTTGGTCTAGTGATCGTAAGTACGACTGCCGAACGTGGGGTCCTGGGTTCGATTGCCAAGACAGGCAAGGTGAAATTCTCAGTACCTATCATCCCGAAGTCTGAAACGGTTAGTGACTGTTGGCTCACCCCCCTTTTATCAATCAATCATTTAACTGGCAAAATGTGCGACCCCACTACACGCTTAGAACAACTAGACCTACTACACGTCGCGCCAATGGGAGCCTTAAAACTACATGACCTGCTAGGTAGATATTTGCGCTTCATTCAGCTTAGTTTTTTGCCAATAATGATTATAGTTTCAACCTAATATCAGTCTAGTCTATGTTTACAGTATTCATTTAAGTGCCTAGGTAGGTATATTTGGCAAGAGAGATGCAGAAACACGATGGTAGTTACCTACTGTTGGTAAATATTTATATTCTGTTTGATCATCTTTTTACCCGACTACGGCGAAGCCCAAAAGGAGGGTTATTGAAACTACATAATAGGTACCTACCTAAGTACATAAAAAAGATATTGTATTATTAAATAAGGACTAGTACATTCGTTTTAGGTTATAATCTTTTCCATAGCATATCTTTTTTCACCCAGCATATACGACTTACTGCCCATTTGATTTTTTGCTAGTTTTAAATAGTTCTACAACTAGTTATGTGTTTCCATACTGTACGATACTCCTAACAGTGGGTCCCATTGTACATGCAATGTCGCCATCCTCCTTTAAATAGGTAGATAACTAAAAACATTAAAAAACTATGCTACTTAAATATCTAATTAATAAAAAAAACAGATTAAATAAGAACCCTCGATATGTTTTATTTATTTTCACGTTTCCTTCTATCTTGTTATTCGTACGTAAGTTAACTACTTACATGTTATTCCCGTCGCGGTATTGATTATTATCGATTGCTCTTGTTGAAAGAAGTAGTTTAGATTCGTAATCACAACGCAAGTCAAGAACTCGTGAAACTAAACCATCGAGGAATAACTCTCGAATGAACGCGCCATGCGTTAGTCGCAATAACAGCTTAAACAGACCGAGTCGGACTCGAGTCCAAGTCGAAACAATCGAGAACCATCGAGATGTTTGAACAATCGAATAAAACCTCTCACCAATGCGCATCGCTACAACCGCCTCAATAACACTAACCTCAACGGCATTCACACTGTTAGGCTGATATCTGATGGCTGCGGGGGGCAAAACAAAAATAAAACTATGGTGACCATGTGCTGCAAGTGGCTTATGGAACATCTGAACGTCAAGACGGTGGAACTCGTTTTCCCAGTCACCGGGCACTCCCATTTACCGGCAGACCGCGTGTTTGGTAATACTTAAAAAAGATTTCGAAGGATAGACACGATTATCTCGCCAAATCAATATATCGGCATAATTTCAGATGGAGCAACGCTTTTGAAAATTGGTGATGATTTCCCAGTATACGATTTTAAATCTGCTGCTGAGACTATAATCAAAGCGCCTGGAAAGTGGAAAGTTAATTTCTCGCAATGCAAGAGGTTTTATATAAAATTTATTCCAAACGTGAAGGCAATGTACTTGTCAATGGCGAATTATTTTACAAAACCAATACAGGGTCGTTTGAGAATATTTGCAAAAAAAATAAAAATATATCTATGTTGGCAATAGACAAACATATTTTACAGAAAGGTGTTCCTGTGAAAAAACTGAAGTTGCGAGATGTCGATTCATTGTTAAAATCACATTTTGGCGATGATTGGAGAAACCGAGAAGGCATCGACTTGACATTTTACTCTCAAATTTTGGATAGTCAAACTGACGAGAATATTCAAAGGAACGAACCTGAAGAGGAAAGGTGCAAGCTACAGGAGGAGTCACCATTTTTAGTTATATAAGTTTTCTCATTACGTTTTCTTACTAAATTTTAGACATTGATTTTTATCAAAAATAAAAATTGTGATTAATATCTAATAACTGACTTTCATTACCTTCACCTATCTACAAGTTGATTGCCAAGGTGAATTGATGCCTTTTTTTTGTTCTCTAAAAGATAAATGACTGAATCCATCCCTGTCCAGAGAGTTGCCAACAAATATAGGAAAGTCCTAAACATTCAGTTACAAACTTAGTCAAGTTCAAGACATGGTAACAAAACTGGGAAGTCCAAAACTGGGTGATTTTTGTAAAAACATTTTTGAAATTTGATTTGATTATTGATCTCTGAAAAGGTGATTTTTGTAACAGTAGAGACTGACATAAAAATTATGTTGATTATTTCTAAGGAAAAGTGAAAATAAAGACATTTTGCAAAAAATATCGACTGCAAGCAAGCAATACCTCCTATCTGACATTTTTGTTTAAAAATTGTTTTTAATGCCATCTGTTGTGAAATGTGGAGATCTTTCGCGTGACAAAAACTCGTAAGTATCCAAAGCCACTAAGTCACGAAAAATCGCTTATAGAAATAGCTACTAACTCGCGCGCAAATAAACGTGGTAGAAATTTCTCCTATCTCGCAATTTGACAGTTTATAGCGTTGGGTAGGCTATTGGGGTGGTCTGAAACACTGCATTATAGTTTATAACTGTTTATTGACTAAGTATTTAGTCACACAAGTCGAACAAGACAATCACACCGTAATACATTAGGCGCAAGCGCGGGGAAATCGTGACACCGCGCGGCGCCGTCTCGTGGAGCACTGATTCGGAGCGCGCGCATTGGCGCGTACTACTCTCGCGCGCCCTCTATCGTGGCGGCAAGAAACAACTACCGGGGCTGCCAACTACACGATACTACCTATTATGTATCTATGGCCGTATCTATGGTCTCACGCTATACACTCCCCCTCGAGTCGTGAGAACGCCCTCGCTCACGAACTCGCAAAACATACAAATTAACAAACGGGACAAACGTGCTTTCGTGGACGTCCTCTGGTTCTTTTTGGGACCACGGGACGAGGAGGTGAGTCACCGCGGGAATGAAAACGCGTGAGCTCGGATACATGAAATTTGCCTAAAATACTCCATTTCTCATTATTGTCTCCTTTAGGAAGCGGGCCGAACAGATCTACGGCCAACACTTCGCCCCTTTGGTTTAAAACAGGAGTCTGTAAGAGACCCGATGGCTTCGTGTTTGAAGACTTATACTTTTGACAGGTGGTGCAGGTCTTGATGTAGTCTGTGATGATCCTGCGCATACCTGGGAAATAAAAACCATGAGCGACCCTACTGTACGTTCTATCGACTCCATGATGACCGCCTATGTCGGAGTCGTGACACTCCTTCAAAATTTCTGAGCGGAGGGAAGCTGGAACTACCAGCTGCGGCTCTTCACTATCCACATCAGGATTATACCTATATAACACGCTTTGCTGCAAGAAATAGCCTCTTTCTGACCAACGCTTAACTCCTATAGACTCAGCATCAGATGTATCTTCCAGATCACTAGTAATTTTCTTTAGTTCCAGGTCATCGAGCTGCGCACGCCGGAGATCCGCTGGACTCCTAGCAGGTAAGTCTACGACCACAGAACAAATTCCACACTGACTTTTCTCTTCTTCTTTACAGGGCGGACGGCTGAGTGTATCTGCGATCACATTAGCTTTTCCAGGTGTATACTGAAACTGAATGTTAAAACATTATTTTTATTTTATTTTTTATTTTATTTTATTTTGGCAACAAACAGTCATGTACTTACAAACAATATTATTTATGAAAAAATTGGTTCCTTACAAAAGACCTATAGTGCCGACAATGTGGTATAGTTCTAAAAATATGTACAATAAACTCTTAACAAGAAAAGACGTGCAAGAAATACATATATTATTTTTTGTGTCAGAACTAATGTTCAATGCAACTTAATTTACAAAGTAAACTGAAGGTAGACAAAGTAAAAAAATAGAATGAGTTAAAATTTTGTGACATATCTACTTTTAAGTTTCTGTTTAAGGCTATTAAGAGAAATGTTAAAAAGATCTATGTCTGTAAATTCTCTATTATAATTGTTAGTGGAACGGTATATAAATGAGTTACGAGTGTATGTTTTATGCAGTCGAGGAGGAACAAAAAGTGGTATTGTACGTGAGGGGCGTACGGGTAGGCGAGCGTGTGCTCTTATTGATATTTTACCAAGTAGTGATGGTGAATCAGTAAATGAGTTTAAAATCTTGAACAGTTGAATGATGTCGAACATATTACGTCTGTTACGTAGACTTATCAGTTTATGCCTACGCGTTGCGTCTTCATACGCAGCGTCGTAAGCATTATTGCGGTAGTTAAGTGATTTTAAAAACTTTTTTTGGATCCTTTCTATCCTATTTATATGTATATTAAAACATGGGCTCCATACAGTACTACAAAAGTCCAGAATAGAACGCACAAATGAAAAATAAAGAATTTTTAAAGTGATAACTTTTTTAAATGGTTTACTAATTCGTAGTATAAAGCCAAGGCTACGAAATGCGGAGCTAACTATATGGTCTATATGATGGGTGAATGTTAATTTGGAGTCCATAATGATCCCCAGGTCTCTGATGGTAGAAACTCTTTTAAGAGTTAAGCCATTTATGGCGTAGTTAAAATTTAATGGGTGTGTTTTACGTGTATATGACATAATGAAACATTTATCTATGTTGAGAAAGAGTTGATTTATTGTACAGTAATTATGCAAATTTAGTAAATCACTTTGTAATTTAGAGCAATCTCTAACGGACTCCACCACTCGGAATATTTTAGTGTCATCAGCGTAAAGTAAGTGATTACTGTGGTCAAATATGGTTCCTATGTCGTTAATGTAGAGGGTAAAGAGCAAGGGTCCCAAATGGGAACCTTGGGGAACTCCGGAGGGAACAGGGAGAAATTGAGATGAGTAACCTTTAACACAAACCGCCTGACTTCGATTTTTTATATAGGACTGGATCCATCGCAGTAAGTTGCCGTGCACACCGGCCCTCGCTAGTTTCTCAATAAGCATATCATGATTAATTTTGTCAAACGCTTTCGAAAAGTCGGTGTACACGACATCTACCTGTAGATTCTTATCCATAGCGTTCACGAGAAATTCCGAGAAATTTAGCATGTTACTATCTACGCTACGATGTTTAAAGAAACCGTGCTGTTGCTGAGAAATATGATTACGAACAGCGAATGAGATTTGAGATGTTACCATTTTTTCCAATATTTTTCCTAGAACACACAATTTAGAGATCGGTCTGTATTCAGTCACAATGTCTTTTCTATTGTTTTTGGGAATAGGGGTTATAATTGATTTTTTCCATTTACTGGGAAACACTCCAGTTTCAATAGACGTGCGAAATATGAATGTTATTGGTCCTGCAAGTACCTCAGCACACTTAGATATGAAAAATGGATGAAGGTCATCGGATCCGGCACCTTTTTTAATATTAACCTTTTTTAATTCACTCAGTACTTGTTCAAAAGTAACGTTGATTGTGCTTATGTCCACAGTAGAAGATGTGTCGTAGCTACAAGGGTAGGTTTGAGATGTGGACGAAACAAAAACTGAATTGAAGTACTCATTAAAAGCATCACAAATGTCCTCGCCAGAAGAGAGTACTTTACCGTTGTACATCATTCTTTCAGGGATGGTGTTAGATGCATTTTTTGATTTGACGAATGACCAAAAAGAATTGGAATCTTTTTTTATATTATCTTCAGAATACTTAATAAAATTTTGATAACAATCTTTAGACATTTTTTTAAATCTACTTCGTAATAATGAGAACATGCGATAGTCTTGAAGGTTACCATATATTTTCCATTTGCGATGTAACTTGCATTTTTCGTTAGATAACTTAATAAGAGGTTTAGTGTACCAAGGTGGGTATTTATGTGTAGAATTTAAATTGCAGGTTGGCACAAATTCGTCCAAAATATTTTGGAGGACACTATAGAAGTAATCAACCATGGAATCTACATGGGTCATACTAGAAAAAATAGTCTCCCAATCTATTGACGCAAGGGCAGTTTTAATTGAGTCATAGTTTGCTTTATAATATTGTCTTTTCCTTACAGACGGGAGCTTGAGTGCAGGACAGAAGTTTAATTTTAAGTCAATTTCTAACGGGCTGTGATGCAAATCTTGTGGTACAAATGGATGTTTACATTGTGAGATAAGGCACAATTCGTTACAAAAAATTAAATCTAATATTCTATTATTATGGTTAAACTGATTATTGTATTGTGATAAGGAAGAGAAATTCATGAAATCGGCAGTCAGGCTAGCCAGCTTGTCATTATTAGTATATATATCCATAGAATTTGAGTCATAATTGCAAGACCAACAAGCGTGTGATACATTAAAGTCTCCCAGTATAAGAAATTTATCATTATAGTTATGTAAAACAAATTCACTCACTCTGTCGTAAAAGGATGCTAGTAATGATTCATGATTAGTACCGTGCGATATATACGTAGCTATAATATGTAAGTAATTAGGTGAACCGATATTGTTTTGGCCAGCCGACGATTGCGTGCGCAGTGGCAGGGAGACCCATACCTCGTCCGACAGCGGTGACGTATGCATGTCACTGCGCTGCCAGGGACAGAGCTCGCGACGCACGGCAATCATAACACCTCCACCGCGATCGCCGCCGGTCGCTTGGTAATTACGGTCACAACGGTATAATTCGTATCGGCTATCAACGTATTCGCTACTGTTAAAGTTATCATTAAGCCAGGTCTCTGTGATACATATGACGTCAAAATTGTTCCGCAGAACTTCGGAAAGAAATATGTGTGATTTAGTGCGTAATCCCCTCACGTTTTGATAGTAAATGGACAAGTTATTGTTATCGAACATTGATAATAATTAGGACCGCTATGAGTAAACAAGTTCCACTAACATTACATTTAAGGGTTTTAATTGTTAATAATGAACGGTATTGAGCCTCATTAGTGAATGCACATTCCTTCTTAATATCGAAACAGCAAAGTATTTGACAGTAAAGTACTACAAGTAATATCGTAGTAGGTAATAAAATAGGTATGCAGATATAATTGATATGAGTGGATAGTCATTTTATTTTAGCTAAATCAGTATCACTGGACACACACATGGTTTTGGACGTATCATTTTTTTTCAGTAAGATTTTACAATCTGACAACCATACGTACTTATAGTCACTTTCTTTTGCAAGAAGACGGGCTTGCTTATATAGTTGTTTATTCTGCGGAGTTAAGTGGTCGTTAATGAAAATGGGTTTCGCCGGACCATCCAATCCAGCGTCAGCTGTTGTCATACCTCGTCGCGCGCGGACAGCAGCCAACATATCACTTTTGCGTTTCCTCTGAGTGAACTTGACGATGATATTCGGGATGGGTGTAACATTTGAAGCCGACTCACCGATAGGTACACTAGAATTATTTGCTTTAAAGCGTCGAACACGATGGACATAATCGATGTCAGTCATTGTAATGGGAAAATTTATCTTTTTGGCTATGTTATGTACGATGTTGATTAAATTTTCACCCTTTGTGACAGGAATTCCAGCCATTTCAAGGTTATTAATTCTTCCCTGCTGTTCTTTAACACGCAGCTGATCTGATAAGTTTGCAACGGTCGCCTGAAGCGCTACGAGTTCATGTGATACAGTCTGTATTTTGCTATTGTTGATAGTATTTTTTGACTGCAAATCGCTCACATCCTTTTTAATGCATGTTTGTTCTTCGGATAACGTAAGAATTTTGCTATTTACCGTTTCCAAATCGTGTCTAAACCCATTTACATCCTGACGCAATGATTCCAAAGTGGTAATGATGTTTTGATTTTGAGCTTCAAGAGTGGATGTAATCGTCTGCATAATTTTATTTTGAAATTCAAGTAATACCTCTGAGTGATCACAGTTACATCCGGTATGTTTCCTCTTTCTAAACGTGATACTAGTGGGTCCATCACGCAGTTTGGAAAGGTCTGGATGTGATCCCGCGCTTACCATGGGAGGAGATTTTTGGCCGCTCATTATGCCGCTGCAGACAATATCCAAGAAGTCGGTAGATCTTGAGAAAAGTTGGCGGTATCTGTGACTAAGTGACCGCGCCGACGCCAAGCAGCGAGCAGGACGAAACGATGGATGTACCGTTCCCACGTATTACGAATGTTTACATTCACCGCCCGAGTCGACGCGAGCGTTTCCGACGTTTGTCGTGACGGAGATAAACAGTTAGACCTCTCACTTGTTTAATGAATGTTTTGACAGTGAATTAACAACCGTATAGCGCATGAACAGAGTTCCGAATGCGAAAACAACTATTTGAATAAAAAATATAAAATCGAACACACGTCTGTCCGGACAAGAGCTTTGAGCAGACTGTAGTTAGGCTCGTTCGATGGGCTCTTAAACTACAAACATTGTAGTTTAAGAGCCCATCGAACGAGCCTACCCGATGGCGATTTCAGAGTAAGGAGCCACTTTAACGGCTGATGATCGCTACCTATAATGACCTCATGACCTTTGATATAACCTCTGAAGCGTTCGACAGCCCACACAACAGCGAGTGCCTCTCGCTCCGTAGTGCTGTAATTCCTCTCGGCTGGAATGAGCAGACGGCTAGCGTACTCTATTGGGCGTTCGTCTTTACCCTCGCCCTGCAACAACACAGCACCTATGGCGTAGCTGCTAGCATCCGTCCTCAACACAAATGGCTTACTATAGTCGGCTTGAACAAGAATCGGTGCTGAAGACAACCGTGTCTTCAACTCTTGAAAGGCACAAGCCTGGTCTGATCCCCATGACCATGGCTGATTCTTCTTCAGTAAGCGTGTCAGCGGCTCAGCGACAGCAGAGAAACTGGGAATACATTTTCTAAACCACGAGCACGTCTGTAAGAAGGTCCTAAGATGACGCAGCGATGAGGGTGCCTTCATATCCAGGACTGCACGGACTTTATCTTCATCAGCTGACACACCATCCTGTGTTATGACATGACCAAGATACTTTACCTTGTCTCGTGCAAAGACACATTTTTCTCTATTCGCGCGTAACTTGAACAAACGTAACCTCTCGAACACTGCGCGCAGATCTGAGACATGCTTCTCGAAGCTACCATCTGAAATCAGCAAGAGATCATCCTGGTACGCTAACAGTGTCACGTCTTTCAGTGAGGCACCTGCACGAAGCCTGTCTATGAGACGCTGGAACGTCGACGGGGCGTTCTTTAAACCAAACGGCATACGCTTAAAACGAAACGAACCAAACGGCGTCAAAAATGCTGTTTTGTCCCTGTCCTGTTTACGGACAGAAACCTGCCAAAACCCACTGCGCATATCAAGGGTACTCATAAAACAATGTTTTTTTGTAGACTGAACAAGCTCGTCTATCAATGGCATCGGATAGACGTCGGTTTTCGTAACCGCATTGAGCTTCCTATAGTCAACACAAAAACGTACCTTACCATTAGCTTTCGGCACTAAGAGCGCGGGAGATCCCCAAGCGGACTCACACTCCTCGACTATACCGTCAGCCAACATCATATCGAGCTCTGCCCGCATAAGCTCTTTCTTTGCAGGCGTCAACCTATAGGGCGGGACAGCAATAGGGGGGTTATCGCCGGTATCAATAATGTGCTCGGCATACGGAGTCGCGACTCCCCCTGGCTCAAAGATATCCTCATATTCCACGAGGAGTTTGGCAAGAACCTGACGTTGTTCGGAAGTAAGCGAAGTCGCCTCATCGTCCCGGAGCACCTCTAAAGCGGCGCACGAAGATACAGGTGACGAAACCTTTTCAAACTGTATTTCGAATTTATGGTTATTATTTTCTGCAAAGTGCCATTTACTTTCACCAAAATTAAATACAAGGTTAAATAAAGTAAGGAAATTAATACCTAATAAGCTTTCATTATTATTAGTTTCAGGAAAAATTAAAAACTTTACTACTCCAGTTTTATGGTGTAGTGTCACCTTTACCTCCGTGGTAAGTACATTCATCTCCCTACTAACACCATCCGCCAACCTAACATTTTGCGTCGACGGCACTAACGGGTGTCCTAACCTGAGTAGGAGAGCGTAGAGCGTGTGACCAGCGATACAGCTAGTAGCTGCAGAATCAACGAGCGCAGTACCACAATTTCCCAGAATATTTATATTTAACACGGGGCGACGGAAAGGTAAGTTACAACTATAACCATCATCTAAACTAGATACACAAGCATAATCAATACACGAAACACTTTTATCAACATTAAAGTTACATAAATCTCCTACGACACATGTAGGGTTAACTTGAACGGACGAGCTAATGTTATTGAAACACGAAACATTTTTATTAACATTAAAGTTACATAAATCTCCTACGACACATGTAGGGTTAACTTGAACGGACGAGCAAATGTTATTGAAACACGAAACATTTTTATCAACATTAAAGTTACATAAATCTCCTACGACACATGTAGGGTTAACTTGAACGGACGAGCTAATGTTATTGAAACACGAAACATTTTTATCAACATTAAAGTTACATAAATCTCCTACGACACATGTAGGGTTAACTTGAACGGACGAACTAACGTTATTATAACTCGAAACATTTTCATCATTACAATTACATAAATCACCCACGGCAGGTGCAGGGTTACCTTGTCCTTGAAACATTCGCGTTGGCGGGAAAACTCCCTGCGACGCGGGAACTACGGGGACGGTTGCGGCGCGGGCGGCGGTTTCGCGCGCTTTATAACGGCCGTTGCTGCGAGCTAGGGCTCCGCTATGCGACGTGCTGTCAACTGAATAAAACGCTTGGTGACCCGAACAGTTTTTACACTTCGATTTTATTACGTTCGCGGCACCACATCCGTAACACTTAACTTCGCTTTTTGGCTTTAAGTTACTGTCAATACTGCTTTCATTGTTGTCACTATTACGCTTAAGTTTCTCACACATAGCCTTTTCGTGGCCTGAACGTTTGCAGTATGTACAAAACTGCTTCTTTTCTTTGATGACGGCGGCGGGAGCTGTCTCGGCGGACTCGGTGGCGGCGGCTGCGCCGGCGGCCGGCACATTCCGCGGCGACGACGACGACGACGTTACTACGCGCGTACTCGTCTGCGTACGCGATCTCGCTAGAGACGAGCTACTAGCCTGACCTGGACTAGCCTCCTTCAGGGAATCTTCCACGTTACGGCACTTGTGCAATAACTCTTCGAAACTGTTGACATTTTCTCTGCATACACGCTTCCTAATGCGTTGACCGAGCACCCCGTACGCCATATCCAGTTGCACCTTTTCCGATAGGTCGTCCTTTGGGAACTTGGACAACAACGCGCGTACCTACCTTGGCGATGAACAAGTCGGTATGCTCCTCTCCTTGAGTCAACGAGAACAGTTTAACGTAAAGTCGGTGTGGTGGGTCGCGGTCGCCGAAGGCACTCTTGATCCGTTCCAGAGCTTCCGACCACGACTTGGTAGACCGCTTTATACCTTGCCACCATACTGCAGCAGGCCCCTCCTCCAGCAACATCGAAAAACCGTGTAGGGCGTTTTCGTCAGAAATGGCGACGCAATCTTTATAGGTAATTACGGCATCTATGAAGTTTTCCAACGACTCGTCGGCGCGTCCGCCAAAGCGCGTCGTGCACTTCGCGAAGTTTCCGTTCGCGCCAAATGCAAAGCCCGATGTTTGGACCTCCGACACGTTATGCGGCGTTGACGACCGCACCTCGCGTAATGGGTACGTATTTGAATATCGAAGATTAAAATACCTACGCTTAAAATATCGATGTTCAAAACATCGAAAATGGAAATATCGAACGATCATAAAACCGAAACATAAAATATCGAAAGTTTATATTATCGAATGGTTAAATAACCTACGTCCAAAACATCTAAAATCTAAATATCTACAAAAGCTACATCGAAATACAGATTATCGAATGTCCTAAATATCGAAGTACAAACTATCGAACGTCCTAATCGATGGGTAGATTTTTTTTTTTTTTTTATAAAAAACGTTGCCCCACACTAGGAATTTCTCCTGTATCGTGGGTGCGTTCACAAACATTTAAACTCACATACACAATCATACCCAGACCCGAAACAACTATCTGTAGGCCATACACATATTTGTTCCGTGCGGGGATCGAACCCGCGACACGCAGCGCAGCAGTCCAATCGCTCAGCCACTGCGCCAACCGTGCCGTCAAGATATATTATTTGAACATCGAAAATTTATTTTTGATGTAAGTAGTATGAGTGGAAAAAGGTTGCTTCTGCAACGTCTCCGGCGCTACGGGAAGTGCAACCCCTTCGCTCTTGCGTAACAAAGGATAGGCACCCATGTTCACCTCCGCAGCTTCGGCTTGCTGGTCGCCTCCGGCGACCAGCCTCAGCCGCTACGGCTCCCACGGGTGCCTATGCTTTGTTACAGCGAGCGGGGGTTGCCCTCCCTTTGCGCCTCCGGATTTTTATATACACTCTAGGGGTAACAGCCAAAAGACTACGTAAATTCGGGGTACCCTAATTCGGTTTTGAAACAATTTCGACCTATTTTATCCATGAAAGTCAGTGTCCAGTGTACAAGCATAGGTCAATCGTGAAGGTATTATTTAGGTCTTTAAATTAAAATATATTTTTGAAAGTCAATATGTTGTGCTACTAAAGTTAGTGACAGAAACGTATCGCTGCAAAATCGACTCCACGTAGTCTTGTATGCCCTACCCCTAGGGGCAACGCAAATAGAAGACGGCGAGACGAAGGTACGGTACAGACACGGCGCAGATACGGTGCAGGCGCGATATCTGCGCAAACAGACGCGGGGACGGTACGGCACAGAGTATTATTATACAAGGTGCTATTTAGTGGAAATAACATTTAATACACCTCCTTTCGGTTTTTTTTCGAATACTAATTCCCTCCTTTTGCATCATTATAATTCCTATGTACAGTCGAGAGCACATCAAGTGTAACATTGCGCTACGAAAGCCGCCACTATTACAAGTGCAATAAAGGCGTGCTCAAGGTCAAACTGTATAGCTTGATGTGCTGTCGACTGTACTTATGTTTGCAATATGTAACCGCTATGTTTGCTATTTAACTACTTTAAAATACGAATAACATCGAAATACATAAATCAAATCATAATAAGTTAAATTACATCGGATTTTCATTAAAATCATGGATTAAGGCTGATTTACATTGATACAGTAGCTGGCGCCAGCTACTGTATCAATGTAAATCAGCCTTTAAATATCCATATGGACGAAAATTTGAACAGTTTAAAATATATCGCTACGTATCTTTGTTCATACTGTATATAATGCGAGACGCCGCTTGCGCCTACATCTGCTGGCGACGTGGCGGGGGGCGAGGAGCGGCGTGCCTGCGCCGTCCGCTTACCGCCTTCAGTCACGAACAAAAGATAACGCAAGACGCACGTCGCGGTCGCTTCGTATACAGGATGCGTGACGATATTGAGTTTAATATTGAGTTTTGCGAGTTAATTGAGCAATACCCGAATATCTATGACTACACTAAGACAGGGTACAGTAACAGAAATGTGCAAGACAAAATATGGCAAGAAATAGCAATAAAAGTCGGTGCAACAGGTATGTATTTTATTTAAATTTTAAACATTATGTCTAGTCTGAAACGGAATCGGAGATCGTTGTGTTAGATATGTTGTAAGATATTCCCTGATATGGTAGGGATTTTCTCCCATTAATCGCATGTTAATGTTTGCTCCTATCAAATTATTTCTAAACCGTGGATTTGATTTTTTACCATCACATGTGCGAATTACGTTATGCAACACACACATTGCTTTTATAATATTATCAACATATTCTGGTTTGCAGCAAATAGGCGTGTTAAGTCCACCAAACTTTGACGCTAACATACCATAGGCACATTCTACTGACTTACGTGCCCTTGACAACCTGTTATTATAAGCTCTTCTCTCATTAGTCAATTGATTTCGACCATATGGTCTCATAATATTTCTTTTTAGTGGAAAAGCTTCATCTGCCACAAAATAAAAGGGCACATTCTGTGTTTCTCCAGGCAAAGGTGTAGGGTTCGGTAAATCGAGATCGCCTAGATCCATAGCTTGTCCAAAAGAGCTAACTTGTAATACTCGCCCATCACTATTTCGGCCGTATTCACCAACATCTATAGTTAAAAAGAAACCATCTGCATCTACAACTGCTAACAATACAATAGAGAAATATCCCTTATAATTTATGAAAGTCGAACCCGAGTTGATGGGCGCTGTAATTCTAATATGCTTTCCATCTAAACTCCCAACACAATTCGGTAAATTCCAGAGAGTGTAAAACCGTTCAGCAACTTCTACCCATTTTTGTCGTGTAGGTACAGGCATATATTCCGGCTGTAGGCATTCCCACAAAACGCTAGAGGTTTCATGCACAATTTGCCGGACGGTACTGCCTCCTCTCAATACATATCCAGAAAGTGATGTAAACGAACAGCCATCTGAGTAGTATCTGTAACAAAAATAAAATAGCAATAAGTATGTAACATTTGTGTGTTTAGATTGAGGTGCCACTTTTCGCATCGTAAAGTGGCTAATGGAGTTATTTAGTAGTAGTTTAGAAAATTTTGTAGAACGGATATTGGATTTTGTATTAGAATACTTCAAAAGTTAAATGAATATAAAGGTGGCACCTCAATCTAACTGTTTGCATTGAGGTGCCACTCAGAACTGGGAAAATTATGGATGAAATTTTATCAAAATTTTGTATTATTTTGTAGTACTCCAGAATTCTGGAGTACTACGAAATTTTGATGAAAACTCATCCATAATATTCCCAGTTCTGAGTGGTACCTCAATCCAAACAGATTGAGGTGCCACCTTTATATTCATTTAACTTTTGAAGTATTCTAATTCAAAATCCAATATCCGTTCTACAAAATTTTCTAAACTACTACTAAATAACTCCATTAGCCACTTTACGATGCGAAAAGTGGCACCTCAATCTAAACACACATTGTAACTAATCTCCTTAAATATTTTTCAGCCCAAGAATGTAAAGAACGGTGGAAGAATATTCGATGTAGTTACAGCAAAAACAAGAAAAGGCTAGATTTGCCATCTGGATCAGGTGCAAAGACGATTAAAGAGTACTACCTTTCACCACATCTACATTTTTTAGACAATTACTTGAAGTCCCGACCAACCAAAAGCAATCTAAGCAAATATGATTGCACAGACGGTAATGATAGTGAAGAAGTCGATGAGACACTGTTTACTGGTCAACTAGCTTCTGAAAACACAAATTCGGATTCCATCTCCAATCAATCCACGCCAACACCGCCACTGCTACCACTATTAAATAAATCTAGGGCAATCTCTTTAAAAGATGTTAATAAATCAGCACATGAATATTTCAGTCAAAGAGCATTACAAATGAAGACCATACATAGAGCTGAGCCTGAAACAGACAGCGATCTAGCTTTTTTTCAAAGCATGCTTCCAGATATGAAATCAATGACACCAGCCCAAAAACGAAGATTTAAAATGGGCGTTCTCAATTTATCAGAGCAAATTTTAAATGACCCAGTACCTAGTTATCCTAGGACACAGCCGTATTATCCACGAACACCTTCTCGAGAAACAGATTATGATCCTAATGAAGGTGCAACCCAGCAGACTCTTACATCCAGAGCTAATACAAGTCCAGCACCTTCGTTTACCTCGACTCAGCAGACAGCTAAACATACTGCAGCAGCTAACAAAAATCCGGAAACTCAGCTGACTTTGATATCCGGAGAGTATATAAATCCAGCACCACCGGCGGCAGTGGCTGTAATTGAACAAATAGCTGGGCCTTCAAGACACCGAACTTATGATGAGAAAGCTTATTATCAACTCAGCATTTCAGAATATCAGCAAACGCGGACACCGGGAGCTTATGAAAGAGCACAATCCTTAGCACCTCCGGCAACTCCAACTACATTATGTTTGCCAATATTTTCACCAATAACTCCAGCTACACCTCACCCGAATCCAGAGACATCTATCCAATCTCATGAAGACGAAATAAGTGATTTTAATGAGAACTATCCAATGCCTTGAACTTTATTTATAAATGGCTCTTAAGCCCGGGTGACACGAGGCTAGTAAATCAAGCTAGTGAGCCAAGCTAGTGCTGCCAAGCTAGTAAGCTAGTGACACTAGCTTCGTGTAGACGGAACTAGCTTCGTTTACAAGCTAGTAAGCTAGTGTGGAAGCTAGCAAGCTAGTGCCTCAAGCCAGGATAGTTGTAATAGCTTGGGGTTCTATTTTTCAAGCTAGTAGGCGCCCCCCACCACCCGTTTTACTATCCTGGCTTCGTTACTAGCTTCGTGTCAACCGCGAAGCTAGCGAACCTAAGCTAGTGTGCAGTCGGAGAGCGTGGTGAGAGTGCGTGCAATTTGTTAAAATGCCGAAATTAGCGGACGAAATTAATTTAAAATTCGTTCAATTGTACAGAGAAGAGGAATGTTTGTGGAATGCAAGTATTCCATCTTACAAGGACAAGCAAATGCGAGACTCGTCACTAGAAAAAATACGCGACATACTAAATAAAGATGGAATAGAAATGTCGATAAAAGAGATTAAAAAGAAAATTAAAAATCTAAGAGCTACATATTGTCAAGAATTAACAAAGATAGAAAAATCTGAGAGGTCTGGAGCAGGAACTGCAGAAGTCTATAAGCCAAAAATTATTTGGTTTGAGGAAATGCATAATTTCATAAAAAAGGTGCCAATGAAGAGAAAAACTTCGGTAAGTTATTTTAATATTATTTACTCTTTACAATTATTTACCTTAAAAGTACTTATTGAAATATTAATAATCGTCGGCATTTTTAATTTTTCTTGTAGTTTTGTCTAAATTAACGAATCATTCTTGCTTGCCATGGTACTGCTCCATCATTGTTGAAATATCTCTTAAATTTCTCCCTTTTTTCGATAGCTGACAGAGAAGAGTGGTTACTTCCCTGTCGACTGATACTGGGTAAACATAAATTTTCCATTCTCCATGAACCGGGAATAATGTTTCCCGCTTCAATGTCTTCTTGGTCGACATCACTACTAATGCAATAAGTGCTTTTTTGCTCTTTTCGTAACCAATTATGCAGAGCACATGATGCTAGTACAATTTTGTCTACTGTTTTTACGTCAACTGCGATTGGTCTTTGATAAACACGAAATCGGCTTGCCAATATGCCAAAGGCATTTTCTACAGTTCTTCTGGCTCTACTTAGCCGGTAGTTGTATACTTTTTCTTCATGTGTTAAATTGTCACCTGGGTACGGTTTCATAATATACGATTTTAATGGGAATGCAGCATCCGCCAAAATTACTCCGCCTTGTGGTATAAGGTTATTTTCTAGTTGATTATATATGGAGCAATTCCTAAAAACACTTCCATCAGATGCCATTCCACAGGCGCCGACGTCAATATAAATGAAATTATAATCGTAATCAACAATAGCCATAAGAACAATACTGAATGTTTTTTTGTAATTAAAAAACAAACTTCCACTGTTGCCAGGAGCTATGATTTGAACATGCTTCCCGTCGACGGCGCCATAACACGCTGGAAAGTTCCATTTCACTCTGAAACCATTTTCTATAGCTGCCCATTCTTCAGTTGTAGTTGGAATCTGTAACAATATTTTTAACAATTTTTTTATTTTCAGAACAATCAAGATTCTCCAAACAATAATAAAGATGACAACAGTGCAAGCAACAGTCAGTCATTAGAACCACCCGTAGCAGAAAATCTGTCAGAAAAGACAGTTGAAATGTCTCAACCTGCAAGCGAAATGTCGTCTATTCAAGATAAAACTTCTAAATTTATTTCCCCCGGAAGTAACATTCCGCAATTTAAGAAACGGAAGGTTTCGCAAGTGAGTTCATTGATAAATGAAATTAAGGTGATTAAGGAGGATTTAAACAGTTCACGAGAATTTCAGGAACCAGAGCTGGATGAACATGAGATATTTGCAAAATATGTAGCAAGTCAGTTGAAAAAGCTTTCACCCGGACAGGCCATTTTAGCTAGGGATCAGATCAACGCAACACTATCCCGCTGTCGGATGTATGATTTAAACTTCGGAAATACTAAATTTTCGTACCAGTCACCTATCAATTCTTCAGACTCCAATATGTCAACCACATTTTCTTACAATAGTTCTGCAGCAAGTCCACTCTACACTAATCCACCATCACAACTACAACAGACTGAGCAACGTGATGAACCCATCATCCATCCGCCACCACAGCAAGAGTTGGAGCAAGATGAAGATCCCATCTATCAAGCATTTCAAAATGCTTGATACATTTCTCGCCATTTATGTAGCGTAAACGTACATTTTGTCGTCATTTATGATTTCTCATTTTGTAATTTAGAATTTAATCTCGCCATTTATGTAAGCGTAAAAGTACCTACTTTAATTTGAAATAAATAAAATTCTACATACCTGTATATCTTTCTTTAATGCCTTATAAATTTCACTGCAAACTTCTGGTATAAATCTAGATATAGTAGATCTTGAAACACGATACATGTGACTTAACTTCCTGTAATTGACACCAGATGATAGAAAATCTAGAGTTATTTCCAATTTTATTTTAGCCGGTATGGCTTCTCTCATATTAGTATTTAATTTTTGTATTTGTGGTCCCACTAGATTCAGTAAATTGTCAAAAATATTAGGTGTCATTCGCAAAATACTCTTGAATTCGCCGGAATCCTCAGATCGCAGTTCTTTTAAAAGTAATGCAGATGCTCCATGACTATGTCTTCTTAAGATCCAGGGTCTTGTCCAAGTACGCTTTTCTTCTAGCAGAGCTAATATTTCATCTAGCGCATGTTGACACAACTTCCGAATTAACTTTCTTAGTAGAATTGCTTTTCTCTTACGCACACTGTTCATTTTTACGTATACGTGTTATCAGGTTAAGCACAACTCACTACTGACTTGACTAGCTTGAAATTTCCTAGCTTCGTGTAGACAGCACTAGCTTGGTTACAATCCAGGCTAGTAGGTAAGCTAGAAACCAAGCTAGTGACCCCTTACTAGCTTACTATCCTAGCTTCAAAATACTAGCCTCGTGTCACCCGGGCTTTAGTGCGACAGCTAGCTTGAGTAGTCATGTGCTGTCCCTGTCCGCATGCGCTGATTCTGTATTGTGAGATAAGGACAGCACATGATGACAGCTTGACAGATACTCAAATTAGCTGTAACACTGAGAGCAATTTATAAATACTAATTGTAGCAAAGATGCTAAACCAAAAACATTTTCAATGAATATTATCTTTTGATTTGTCAATAAAAGTTTGATCTGTAAAAAATAGTTTCACTTACCTTAAAGTTATCAGTAGTCTTTCTTCAGGGCTGATTGGTTTTCTCCAATTTGTAACTTGCTTCCGAAGTCCTTCTCTTACTTTTGACAATACGATATGGTAACATTCCAGTGACATTTTATAAACTGTGCGAAAACGATCAGGATATTCATATAATGTTTCCATTATTTTATAGTACCTGTGCTCTTCTGCATTTCTCCACACTGGATGTATCCAATACCTTCTTGGTCTTTGCTGTAAATTAATAATCTGTAGCAAAGCCAGTGCATCTTCATCTTCGTCTGAAGAGGAATACATGTCTTATCCCGTCAATATCACGCTCTATAATGACTTAACTTGCCGTATCGTCCCCGCGTCTGTTTGCGCAGATATCGCGCCTGCACCGTATCTGCGCCGTGTCAGGGGGTCTACTCGCTAAGCACGAAACCCGTGAATACGGCCATATTTACGGGCGTTTCCTACTCTCTAACACCTACGGACATAAGATTAGTTCGAGGCCCAATCTAAGAATGAATGACTACTCGATTTGACAGTTGGCCTTACTCCCGATGTGTCTTTGCCCGTCCGAAAAGTTGAATTTGACACTTGTCTAGACGGATATTTATGTCATTTGATACGACAACAAAATAGTTATCGTGTAGGCCACGAAAGTTTAAGTTTTATAATAAAACAATATTATGGCTGCTTTTTTAATGCTAGTACGAGCTCTAAAAGAGCCCCAAGACGACCCACTGACCGAAGATTCGCCGGCCGGTTGTTTTTGTGCCAAAACTTTCGATTGTCGAGTATGTGTGCACCGTTTTGAGTTTAAAGGAACTATAGCCTCACAATGGAATTATTTGAAGATTTGTGTGAACCTGCGAGGAACTATTACCTTTTTTGCCTCGGCAAAAGCGACGAAATTGTGTTGATTCAAGAATTAAGGTAGGTAATGGTTTGATCTAAGAATTAAGTCTAACAATAAACAAAATGAAGATTCTGCAAATTATTGAGTTCTATAACCAATCTGTCCCATCTACCTACATATTTACTGTTGTTTTTGTTTACTTATACGTCCTTGCTGCCCTCTATTTTATCCCGGTTGATCTACCAAGGTGCAGTGGGCCTTAGCAGTGACGTCCCAAATGTTCCAATGGCACAACAGACAGTGTCAGACTATCTGGGGTTGTTAAATTATTAAATTTTACTAAAGTTTCTACAGCATTTGACTGAGAGGAACCTTTTAAAATAAAGTAAGTTTAAAAGCCTGAACTATTTTTCTAAAACAAACCCAGATATTCAAACTCAAAACTCAAAGCATTTATTTCAATTAAACCATTACAGGCACTTTTGAAATTTGAAGAACAATTCATAAAACAAAACTAAACTACGAATGCAATACGTCATCCCGAAAGCCACCACGCCGAGCCACACGCCGCCGAATGCCCGCAACAACGAACACTGCGTGCACGAAAGCACGCAGCGACGCACACCGCAACAACGAATGCACGAGACTCCAAATCACGGGACAACGAATGCACGCCGCAACGCGCAACGCGCGACCCGGAGCCCCCGCACACCCACCGCCACGGCACGCGCCGCCGCGCGCCCCCGCACCCACAGCACTCGCCGCTGCAGACATCCGGCGACGCGGAACTCGACGCAGCAACCCCCGGGACGACGCATTGCACTCCTAAGCTACAATCACAGTCACAATTCATAATAACTTGTGAAAGTACTGTAGTTGTTATTTTATAAAATATGTACCTATAGCAGTGGTGGCCCAGTGGCGGCGGCCCCGACTTACGAACAGTAAGTCGTGGGTTCGAACCAAGGCAGGCGCATTACTTTGTGTAATTTATTTCATCACCACTGCTCTCAAAAACAATGAAGGAAAACATCGTGAGGAAACCGCCGACATGTCCTAGAGCCAAAAATTCGAAGACTTGTGACATCTACCAATCCACACTGCGCCTGCGTGGTAGATTATAGCCCATTCCCTCTCAAAGAGTGGAGGCCTGTGTCCCAGCAGTAGGAACATTAATAGGCTGTTTCATGATGTATCTATAGCAGAAACTACTTGAGCTAAAACATGTCATTTGAACAATGACTACCTACCTATTGAAGAGAAAATTCTGATCTATTTTAGTTGTTTATACCCTAAAATAGATCAGAATTTTCTCTTCATTTTTCAATAATAAAGAATTTTAAATTTTAATAAGCCACACTTGGTAATGTGTACAGATTTCATGAAAATATGGCCTGCCAGGCATAATTGGCAGACTGCATGCATGTGGCATTAGTGAAACCCAGGAGAATTTGTTAAACAGGAAGCAGTTGGACTCCTTAAATGTCTAAGGGCTTGTTTACGGAGAGGCGGGGAGTCACGCGGCGCGTGCGGCGGCGCGGCCCGCACTAAATTCAAACATGGCGTTGTATGAGTGCGTTCACGGAGAAGCGATATTATACGCGTTTGCTTGAATTGCAGGCGGTGCCCGCGGCGGCGCTCGCAGCGGCAAATCTCGATGAAGCGATGCCCGCGGCGGAACTTTCTTGCAGTCTTATTTCGAATTCGCACAACCGTATAATTGTCTAAACCTACAATCCATATCCACAATTTCGGATACTTCCGTCCACTTTCGTTTCACAATTACTCGGTTTTTGTGTTGTGAATGGCAAGCCATCCACAACTGGGGACGCTCCTGTATTGCAACAATAAATTCTTCTTGTTTGTCGTTGTTCATTTTGTTTGCGACACGTGCGCTCGCATCTCTCGCTATCATAAAACTAGTCGGTTTGATTGAGATCACCGCGGGCGCCGCGGCGGGTACCACCACGCCTCCCGCCCCGCGTCTCTATGAACAACATGGTATATTGCTATACATTTGTGTTTACGCGTGCGATGATATCTGCCGCTGAGTGCCGCTACACGCGCCGCCTCTCCGTAAACACAAAAAACGTTCGACGCGCCGCGAGTCGCCTCGCTGCACGCGCCGCCCGACACCTCGTGTGTCCGTAAACAAGCACTAAGTTGTAAGGCATTGTTTACTCCTTTCTCATTCATATCATTTCCCACACAATCCCTGTATCTTTTCTTTGGCTTTCCTCTCCCTCTAAATCCATTACTTTTTTAGTCACTTGCGTTTCATCCCTCCTCATTACATGTCCATACCAAGACAGATGACTTCTTTTCAATAGACATATATATAGACATATTAGTGCAATTGATGAAAAAAAAGTATGTACAGACTTATAATGCAGTCTCATAAAAAACAACTCTCCTACTAATACATCTCAAGAAATACATATATAGGATATTAGTATTTATATTTATTATTGATTAGGGTAAAATAAGTATTTTACAGCCTGTTTATTTTGCTTACAGGATACAATGAGCGCTGAGACTGGCAGAAGATTCTGATAAAAACAAAGATGTATCCAATAAAGTATAATTTAATTTTGAACAGAATGTTTTTTTATTTTGCACCAATGAAATTGAAAAGAAAATACAATACACTAATAATGCTCCATAAATACTCCAAAACGTCCTCTGGCATCATGATGTGATGTGTATAGCGGGACGGCGCAACATGTTGTCCATACAAATTAAGACTTCCTCAGCAGCCTGTCCTTGGATTGTTACCGGTGGCAACGTACTTGTAACTAGCTTGGAGGGCTCCTAGGCACCCTATATTTGTTTGTTTTTGTTACCGCTAATGTTTTTGTTGGTAGCTGCCAACTCGTTGTTTACGTTTATAAAATTGAGGTATTTTAGCACGTGAGTTCTTACTGGAGCGGTTGAGGCCATTTTACAATTTATTACGAAAAGTTTCCTAGTCGTAACTCGTATTATTAATGCCAAATAAGTTTAATGTTTATTGTAATTATCGTAAATAAAAAACTTGACATTTCAGTCAAACTGACAAATCAGTATACGTCAAAATGTGAAATACAAAGAAGGTAAAGGTATTAACAGAATACAGCCACAACCCGAACAAAAATATTTAAATTATATCTTAGAAGACATAATAAAAGTATTTTGTGCAAATGCAGCCATTTTTTAACAATATCAATGTTTTTTTTTAATTTAAATGCTTGAAAACCATAAAGTAAGAAAACCGGTAATCAATCGAAAAAATGGTGCAACGCTAACGACTTATAACATTCGTTCACTTATCTAAACTAATTTTGTCTACGACTCCGTTCGAACCTCATTGATCCGTGATCACTAAGGAGTAGGGTTCACCCCGTAGTTACGAACGACTTTAGTACGGGCACGTATATTAGTTGACGGAGTTAGAGAGTAGACCCCCTGTACCGTACCTTCGTCTCGCCGTCTTCTATTTGCGTTGCCCCCTAGAGTGTAATTTAGAATCGCGTAGGCGCGGAGGGGCGCGGCAGCCCGCGAGCTGAGAAGCAGGTGGTTTTAACGCCCGCCGCCGCAGCTGGGGCTGGCCGGCGAAGCCGGCCAACAAGCCGAAGCTGCGGTGGTGAGCGTTTAGATCATCTGCGACGTTAAGCTCGCGTGGGACTGCCGGAGCCCTGCAGCGCCGGAGCCGTGACAGAAACCATGCTTGCTTGCATGTTGCATGATTGCTTGTTTGCTAGATGGTAATCAGTTACTAGGTGGGTTACAAAAAAAAAACAAGGAAAACCTCATGTAATGTAGGTACTTTAATTATTTTTACATAATAAAAACCCAAAATAAAACACATTTGTACGCAAATGTACAATATATAACCACTGCGATAATTTTTTTGTTCTAGACCATACTTGGGAACCCCCTAGTTACGGAGATATTGGGGGTCAAAGTTAAAAAAAAATCCCCAAAAAAAAACGTTTCCCAGCAAAAATTTTTGCGTAGGGGTACTTAGTTTGATGTACAGAATGGGTTGATTTACATCCTGTATAATTTTTTTTCGGTATTTTAACTAGTAGGTATTTTGAACGTAGATATTATGAACTTAGGCATAATGTCATTCGATATTTTGAATCATTCGAAATTTTAATCATTCGGAATTTTAATTTTCGATGTTTTAAGCGTAGGTATAACAATTTTCGACATTTTGATACAATCGATATTTAAATTTTCGATGTTTTGAACATCGATATTTTAAGCGTAGGTATTTTAATCTTCGATATTCAAATACGTACCCCGCGTAATAATTGCTGGCAGAAATCTTGTTGGGTTTGCTGCATAGTATTGAGCAAACTTGCGAGCGTCTCTTGAGACATTGTAATGTTGGTGGGTGCGGCCGAACCGCCATCACTGTTCGACTTCGAGCGATCTTCAGACCGTGTTTGCGGCATTTTCGATACAATAACACACACGCTACTCGTATAATGCCGAAGAAACACAACACAGGGTTCGATTTTAGTCCCAGATAGTCACTTGTAGTGTTCGTTGCACAACACTGGACCAACTTTTCACTACGCGTTTTATACCTACACACGTTGGGCAGCCACTTATAGCGTTGGGTAGGCTATTGGGGTGGTCTGAAACACTGCATTATAGTTTAAGCTGTTGCCAGCGGCTTCGCCCGCAACAACTCGAAAATTATCCCACGGGAAGATAAAATCGGGATAAAAACTATCCTATGTGTTAATCCAGGGTATAAACTATCTACATACCAAATTTCAACCAAATCGGTCCAGCCGTTTATGCGTGAAAGAGTAACAAACATCCACACATCCATTCTCACAAACTTTCACATTTATAATATTAGTAGGATAACTGTTTATTGACTAAGTATTTAGTCACACAAGTCGAACAAGACAATCACACCGTAATACATTAGGCGCAAGCGCGGGGAAATCGTGACACCGCGCGGCGCCGTCTCGTGGAGCACTGATTCGGAGCGCGCGCATTGGCGCGTACTACTCTCGCGCGCCCTCTATCGTGGCGGCAAGAAACAACTACCGGGGCTGCCAACTACACGATACTACCTACTATGTATCTATGGCCGTATCTATGGTCTCACGCTATAAGTTCTTTTCGTATTGAGAACCGGTCGGCACCTGTTCGTCCAGACAAAAAGTGAGTATTACACTTGTTTTTTTAATATTAATAGTAGTAATTGAATGTTATAATTGATGAGAAAGGTTATTATTAACTTATTTTATAAAAAAAATATTAAAACGTCGGTCTTTGCCTTGAGAAAATAAGTTGTAAGATTCGAGTGATAGTTAAGAGGTATTTCCATCTCAAGATTTTTTGTTGTTATGTCGCTACTACTTGTTTGACTGATCAGATAGAAGTTATTGTCACTAACTCTTTACATTTACGCGTCTTACTAACACGATTTGTATTGTTTTGTAGGTAAACATGCCGAGTGAACGAACGCTTAAATTAATAAATCTTTGTCTTTGTGATAAAAATGACCCACCGGATACCAGATCTCCACCAAACGAGGTAATGGAATCTACAACTTCTAGCATGTCATTGCAAGTTCCTGCATCGTTGGATACCCCGAGTTCACCAAATGAGGTATTAGAAGTTTCTGCATCTTTAAATCTAAGTCGCTGCAGCAGTAGATCAACTTGCAGTGCAACCACATTATCTGTAACTCTATCTTTGGATACATCCGAAACTGAACATTCTGATTCAGACATTGAATCAGTGGAAACTGAAGAATGTCAAAATGAATCGAATCATGATTCCGCACCAAGTACTTCTAACCAGGACGAAATTTTTTATGGAGATATGAGCAGTGGTATTCGTCGAAGACGTAAGGCAGATAAGAAGTTGTGGAAGAAGAACTTGAATAAGCGTTTGCGTATGGAAGGTAAACCATACTTGGGTTACTCGCGTCCAAGGGGACAAAAAATGAAGCAAAATAAACATCGGACGGGAAGGGTAATAATGGCAGGCCGTTGTGAATCGGAGTTTTGTAAAAAAAAGCAGCGTAAGAGAGTGTGCAGACATATTGGAAGAAGATAGAACTCACATTTTTAATAAATTCTGGAATGAGATGAACTGGGATCAACGGAAGATATTCGTAGCTAGCCATGTGGTATGTAAGAACAAAAAGAAATGTACTGTTCAAAATGATTCCAGACGTAAGGGTTCTTTTGAGTATAGCTTGACTGTGACGGATTCTAGTGGGAGTGGTAGTAGCGTTAAAAAGGTATGTAAAAAGATGTTCTTAAGCACCCTAAGCATCGGGCCATTTTCAGTACGTTCCTGGGTTAGATCTAGCCAGTAAGGGATGCATAAATCTCAGGATAGTGCTGATTTATCTAGAGTGAGATCTGTTGATACCTTAAGGATTGAAAGATTTGCTGTGTTACATGAATTTTTCGACTCGTTGCCAAAAATGCCATCGCATTTGTAACGAGTCTTTTAAGCCTGTTACATAATATTGAATTCTTTGCTTTGATTTGTAGGCTCTATGGTGGTGTTACCTTATGAAAATTCATTTTTTGGTTGACTTGGATTCGTGAAGTGGTCACACTGACTTTTATTTTTTTATGCTGTCAAGTTGACTTTGACATCGCTTGCTTTTCGACCTATAGCCTTGGACATAATGGCGTGATTTTTGAGCGCTCCAATAAAATCTCAAAATATAACTTGAGATGGGCGGCATCTAGTCCCTAATTATGTGGTAGCCGATTGCCCTTGTCAGCATCCTAATTGGATGGCCTTTATTTTTTAAGGTAAGCGAATTCTTTGTGATTTCGGCCCGTTCCGCGTTGTCATGGCTATTTTGATAGCAGACGCTAATAGTTTCCGATATTTAATTGTTTCAGGATCTTTTAACTTCCTTTGGTATTTATTTGTTTGGATTAATTCATCTACTGATGACCACATTTTGATTTTTGGAAGAAACGGTGAGTTTAATTGTATTTGCTCGTAACCACTTCTGCATCGATTACGATTATTCATGTTTGTTTTCAGCCACAAGGAGTTTTTTTTCATACTACTTAAATTTTTGAACGCGCGCCCCTACCAAAATGCATATATCTTGGACCGCCGTTGGCAATCTCAGCGAATATCACCAAGATGCGCTTGGATAATTCCTCAGGTTCCTAATTTAGTCGACGGAGTTTGGTATGGTTTGTGATACATAACTTCAATTTTTTCAATAGTGCAATAATGACAGGTCTTAGAATTACAACAATTTCATCTTAATTTTACACATTAGAGCTGTTAATTTTAGAAAGGAATTTTCAAACCAGCAGCCTTCGGGTAATAAAGTCATTCTTACCTTTCATGATCGATTTTTATTGATACCTTCCCGCTTGAAGATTAAAAGTCTCAAGCTCCCGCAGGTAAGTCTATCCTTGGCATAGTTTTGTGTGTACTCCAGGCGCCCGAATTTACACTTTTACTTATTTTTATTTGGAGCACACCACACAGTTTTAATTTCATTCATCTCCTCTCACACATCTCTCTCTTTTTTTATTATTACACATTATAACCGACAAAACACAAATAATTTTTTTCTGGAACCAATTTACCATTCTATAGCAAAGCTCTACAAAATCTATAAAAGCTTCTGTGAAACTCGTGATGCCGTTCCATACTCAATTAAAATTTTTAATAGCATGTTTAAAGAGAAGAATTTGGCCATACATCAATTAAAAAAAGATATGTGCGACACAAGCGAAGGTTTCAAGACAGGCAATGTAACAGAATTTGATTATCAGGCTCATCTTATTCGCAAGGATAATGCGAGAGCTGAAAAAGCTAGAGACAAGCTGGAGGCTAGTGAGGGAAAGTGTATAGTACTCACAGTAGATCTTCAAGCTGTCAAAGTATGCCCTTTTGTTACAGCAAGTGCGGTGTATTATAAAACGAAGCTGGCATTGCACAACTATTCGGTTTATGATCTGACTACGCATCATGTAATGTGTTACTGGTTCACAGAGGTGGATGCAGACCTTACAGCTTCAACTTACGCTTCATTATTGACGGACTACTTAGTAAAATATTGCATCCCTAAACGTCTCCCGATAATTGTATACAGCGACGGATGTACTGGACAGAATCGAAATAATGTTTTGAGTAATGCGCTACTCAATTTTTCGATGCAACATAATGTAACTATAATTCAAAAATATTTGGAGGTCGGCCACACTCAAATGGAGGGAGATTCTGTCCATAGCGCGATAGAACGGAAGTTGAAAAACCGTTTGATCCATTTGCCCAGTGACTATCTATCTGCAACTTTGGAGGCTAGACAAAAACCTTATCCTTACGAGACTACAATGATTGATTATGATTCTATTAAAAAACTACACAGACACGTCAACTTGGCGTTATAGTTCTATCAGACCAGGGAGAAAACCAGGGGACCAAAAGGTGACGGATATAAAAGCATTGATGTATGTTCCAGAGGGACAGATACAGTATAAAACCAGTCATTCTGATGATTGGCAATGTTTGCCTCAGCGAGTTACCAAAATTCCCATCGTAACACAATATAAACAACTTCATCGGAATAAGCTCCCTATCACTGATACAAAATTTGCACACCTGCAAGAATTGAAAAGTGTAATTCCAGTGGACTGTCATGCATTTTATGATGCTTTACCGCATAATTAAAATTAGTTTTAAACTGAATCCTGATTGTTAATTACGAGACTGACTAGGTGTTTATTACTAAGAGAAGACTGTTTTTTTTTTATAAGTACCTACTTTCTATTAGATTGAACATAATGTGATTACAAATAATTACCATAATTATGAAGAATCATAAGATTATTTTCATTAAATGATTCATTAACCCTTAATTGGACTAAAGGAGAATACTTCCCACATCATTTTAAGTGTCTCTATGCCGTCAAAAGTTACATGAATCCCACAATATGTCAATTATTATACGAACAAACAATGTGTCTTCACCCTAACGTCGAAGTTGAAACGGAACGTAACAGAATTTTTTATCTGTGGGCAGTCAAAAAACCGGCTGTTTGTTTTCGTTGAGTTGTGAACTAAAAATTGTAGTGCAAATACAAAAAAAAATTATAATGTCGCGGAAAAATGTGGTAAGTTTATTTTATTTAGTATTATTTGTAGGTTTTGAGTTGTTTTATGGATATCAATGTTATTTTTTGTGATTGTTTCAATATCAGTGTAATTATTGTGCTTCAAAACTTGTGGGAATTATAATACTTTAGATCACAACTGACTCTAATTTTAGCTAATACGAAAATATACAACTAAGGGCGCGTACACATAGAACATCCGTTTTACAGGTCCGTTTAAACGTATATGTTATTAGCGTATGTAGTTGTATGAGCGAGTTCATACAGAATACAGTATTCCGGATCCAGTAAAAAATACTGATCCGACAAAATAAGCAGCAATCCGTTTTACAGGTCCGTTTAAACGTATATTGGTGGCGCCATCTCGCAACCATGTTTTGAATTCTAATGCTCATGAATTAACTTTGCACATGGCGTTAATTATAGACACAAGCGACGACATTCGCCCTCTCTTTCCCTCCTATTTTTTCCTTGCCGTCGTTGAAGATTTGACAGCGACGACACACTCACCAAAAAGACACGCATCGAAAACGTTCGATTATCGATCGCGCTGCAAAAACAGCTGCTGGTCGATCCGCTATCCGCCGGAATCGCGATATACAAGTGGCCCCGGGGTCCATCAGCTCCAAAGCTAAAACCTGGTGCACCAGAAGACGCGCGAAGATCGTGTTGCGGCCGACGGACGCCCCATTGGTTTGGACACGTCACCAGGTAAGAGCCAAATTTCCCGTTCCTTAATGTCGCTTGTTCTTCATCAGATAATTATCTAGATTCCCCGAGACGATTACCAAATCCTCAAAGATACAGTCCACTTTTAAAAACAACACTATTCCCTAAGTAAAATAATTTCCTCAAAATCGTCTCCATATATTGGTGAATTTACCCACCATATTTTTGGTCCTTTCGAGCGGATTATATCTGTGTCCTATTGGTTGGTGTCACCATAACTTAACCCGCAAGAGAAGGATTCATAATCCATATTCTCCCTATATAACGCGTAGGTATCTTCTATAAGTACCTACCCAGGAGGTTATTAGCACAAAGCTAGACCCCCTATTCAATCGCATACCCGCTACGTGGTTACTCCCGCAGGTAATATACTCAAAGTAGCTACCTACATACTTAATCTAAATAAAAAATTAACATAGTTGTCTAGAAACTTCCATATTTCAAGCAACTTTAGACATACCCCCGACTTTATAAAAAGTTATCGCTTAGTTAAAAATATCACCGCATAATCATCTACCATCTACCTTACATATTTATCGTATCCGCTTAGGAAATATAGTAAGAACATTAGTTAATTACTTAGGTGGTAGGTACATACTTATACTAGCGGAAACATGTCAAAAGAAAGGGAATTAGCCATTCTGGAAGCTAAACGTAATGTTTTATTTGAGCGTGTACAAAATATATACGAGCGTTCAAAGACAGCTAACGCTTCTGAAGCTAATAAGGAAGCGTTTCTAAGTTACTGCGTAACAGTAGATAGTTTAAGAACAGATTTTCAACATTTGCTGGACACCTATAACGCGAAGTTGTTGGCTATAGATCCCGACGCAAAGCCGAATTTCCAGGCGTATACATCGTTCGAGGATTTATATTGCATTATCAAACGTATACAATCGCAACTGGAAGGTAGTAGTAATTATTCCGCGCGGGCGACGCCAGCGCGAACGCCACGATTACCTTCAATAGAACTTATGTCTTTCGATGGCGATTTACGGAACTGGCCACTATTTTACGCTAGCTTCAAGTCAACAGTGCATGACAATGACTCGCTGACGGATGCGGACAGGTTATACTATTTGATAGGCAAGCTGTCACCGAAAGCGCAGTCAGTCTTCGCGGGAATTACTCCCAGTGCTGAAAATTATCAGTTGATATTTCAGTCACTCTTAGATAGATATCAGAATATCCGCGTACTCGCATCCTCGTACTTTGACCAGGCTTTAAATCTTAAATTGACCGGCCCAGCTTCTGCCTCGAATTTCCAACTGTTCATCGATAACTTTACGACCGCAGTTAGCGCACTCAAAAACATAAAATTACACGATCTTTCGGATTTCATGCTGCTACAATTAGCGCTAAAGAAATTCGATACGGAAACCATTCGTGCCTTCGAGATGACGGAACGTAACAACAAGATGCCTACATTAGCCAGCTTTACTTCTTTCATTCAAGATCAATGCCGAATTTATAACAGCACGCAGCCTAATCCATATAGCTCGTCTTGGGATAACAGTAAACAAAGGTTTAGCAAAGCGCAAAATAATAAAAACATTCGCGCTCCGAATCCACAATCTTATGTAGCTTGCTCAGAGTCGAATAATGGTAATAACTCGATTAAATGTTTGTGTGATAATATAGAACACGACCATTATTTCAAGTGTGCAGCGTTTAATAAGTTATCCCCGTCAGATCGCTTTAAATGTGTAAAAAATAACAGAGCATGCGTTAACTGTCTAAGTTTAAAACATACTACTAGAAACTGCACGAGCGGTACTACTTGTCGTTCATGTAAACAACGACACCACACGTTATTGCAATTTGATAAAAATACTGATAAGTCGATTCAGAGCGCCGGTACTACGAACTTACCGCCCGCCTCACAAAACGAAGTTTCCTTGTGTGCGACGTCCATTGCGTGCGCGCGCCATAGCGTGAATGCTTGCCATGTTCAGCGCGATGCTAACCAGCAATGTATATCGTCAACTGTATTGCTAGCGACAGCCCAAGTTATCGTTCGCGACGCAGACAATAAGTCTCACGTGGTAAGGTGCCTACTGGATTCGGCGTCACAATCTAGTTTCATAACAGCTGATTGTTATAATCGCCTCGGTTTGCGAGATAATTATAAGGAAACGAGATTAATAATTAGAGGTATCGGCGGTTCGGAAAAACCCTGTAAGGGTTCCGTAGATTTTAAAATATATTCGCGATTTAATAAAAATATTAATTTTGAGATTTCCTCTCTTAAAGTGGATCGTATTACGGATATGTTGCCGAACGCTCAGGTAGACGTGTTTCAACTGAATCATTTGTCGAAATTACCATTGGCAGACGCGGACTTCGCGCGGCCGGGTACGATCGATGTTCTTTTAGGTGCCGCAGTAGTACCACACATATTCTTACATAATGTCGTGCGCAGTGATCAAGCGAACATTCCTCCCGCTATTGAGACGGTATTGGGGTATGTGATTATGGGTACCGTACCTACGTCACACGTTTCTAATTACGCAACGTCCTGTTGTGCCGTTATACAAGATAATAAGATTGACACTCTGCTCAAGCGATTCTGGGAGCTTGAAGAGATTTCCGCACCGCCCTCACATAGCCGCAAGGAACTAGAATGTGAGGAATTCTTCTGCGCTACCACCGTTCGTGATGACGACGGCAGATATGTTGTGGCGTTGCCCTTTTATGGTGATCCGTATTCGTTGGGTGACTCCTACGCCGCCGCACTGAGGCGCTTTCATTGTTTAGAACGCAAACTTGATGCGTCGCTCAAGTTGAGAGGCGCTTACAATGACGTCATCCGTGATTACCTAGATAAAGGCTTTCTGAGTCCCGTTGTCAGTGGCGGAGATAAATCTTTTCCCGCGTATTACATCCCGCATCACGGCGTGGTTCGCGAGGATAAAGCTTCTACTAAGCTTCGCGTGGTTCTGGATGCCAGTTGTAAAACTACATCGGGTCAGTCTATTAACGACATTTTGCATGCCGGCCCTAATTTACAGGGTGACTTATTTAATATCTTAATAAAGTTTCGTCTTTTCAAAGTCGCGCTGTCAGCTGACTGCCGTCAGATGTTTCTCAATATCGGCGTTCGTGAATCCGATCGTAGGTTTCAAAGGATTTTCTATCGCTTTAACAGCTTTGAACCTTTGTCCGTTTATCAATTTAACAGAGTTTGTTTTGGACTCAAGTCCAGTCCATACCACGCGTTACGCGTTGTCCGCAAGTTGATAGCCGCTGAAGGCGACAACTTTCCTGCTGCCGCAGCTGTAGCATCTTCCGCTTTATATATGGATGACATCGCCTGTAGTGTCACATCCACTCCGCAAGCCATTTCGCTTTGTGAAGAGCTTATTCAGCTTTTCAAGCGAGGCCAATTTGATCTTGTCAAATGGACGAGCAACTGTAAAGAGGTTCTCGCACACTTGCCTGATTCTCACAAGGCTTCTCCAGACATTGAGTTTGAGAAGTCCGTACCGCATAAGGTCCTCGGTTTGCGCTGGGACAAATCCTGTGATGGCTTCCGATTTGATGTCGCATCACCCAACGATAGGTGCACCAAGCGCACCATGTTGTCAACAGTGGCTCGACTGTGGGACATACTGGGGTTTGTGGCTCCCACAATTTTGTACGCTAAGCTCTTGATCAAAGAGCTTTGGCTATCAAAGTGTGAGTGGGATGACGCACCTCCCGACCATATCGTCGTAGCTTGGAAACAATTTTGTATTGAGCTTTCTACACTCAATCAGATTGTTATACCACGACATCTTGGGTTGGTCGACGGATGCATCATCAATCTAATAGGATTCGCCGACGCCAGCGAAAGCGCTTACGGCGGAGTCGTATATTTGCAAGTCCGCATTGGTTCTAGCTATTTAGTGCAGCTAGTTTGTGCCAAGTCTAAAGTCTCGCCAGTTAAGACCATATCAGTTGCGAGATTGGAGCTGTGCGCGGCACTCCTGTTGTCTCAGTTGCTTTGTAAGGTTCGAGACACAGTTTTGCCCCACTACCCCATTAATAAAATATACGCATTTTCCGATTCTAAGGTGGCGCTCGCTTGGATTCGTTCGTCACCGCACCGTTGGCAGACCTTTGTCGCTAACCGTGTTACTAAAATAATTGATCTGGTTCCCGCCACTTGCTTCTATCACGTGGCTGGTATTGAGAACCCAGCTGATTGCCTTTCTCGTGGGGTTACTCCATCTAAACTTCTGCAGCATCCTTTGTGGTACTGTGGGCCATCCTGGATTTCCCATGATCCGTCAGAGTGGCCCATGCAATCCTGTGACTACAGTGCAGAAGCCGAGGATGCTCCCGAACGGAAGTTAGTCTCCCATCCCGTGGTCGTTGAGGTGGAGGAATCCCCGATCTATGCACTCGCGCTGCGCATGTCGTCGTGGTCTAAATTACTGCGCGCAATAGTCTATGTCTGTAGGTTTCTTAAACAACTCCCTAACAGAACTTATGTCTCAAGCGCTGACCTCGGATTCGCAGAGAATAAACTGTTGCGGGCGGTCCAGGCTATTTATTTTGGTAACGACATTAAAGCCTTAACAAATAACTTATCTTGTTCTCCCGCGCTCCTTAAGCTCAAGCCGTTTCTCGATGAGCACGGCATCATACGCGTTGGCGGTCGCCTGACTAACTCAGACGAATCTTACAATTACAAGCATCCTTGTGTGTTACCGCGTCACGACCATGTCGTTGACCTTCTTGTTGATTTCTATCACAAGAAGCATCTCCATGCCGGACCGGAGTTGCTTATGTCCTTACTCAGGCATAAATATTGGATTTTTGCTGCAAGGCGAATAATTCGCCACAGAATTCATAAATGTAACGTCTGCTTTAAATCTCGTCCTCGTCCGGTCTATCCTTTAATGGCTAACCTTCCGAGCCATCGCGTTAAGCAAGTAGATAAAGCGTTCACACATACCGGTTGCGATTATGCAGGACCGTTGCAGTACACGCCAGTGCGTGGTCGAGGCGTCAAGAGTCGCAAAGCTTGGTTGTGCATTTTCACGTGCTTGACAACGCGCGCTACGCACATTGAGGTGGCAACGGATCTAAGCACGGTGTCGTTTATAGCGGCCCTAAAACGATTTCTCTCGCGGCGTGGCCCGGTACAGTGCTTGTATACGGACAACGGCACGTGTTTCGTGGGCGCGAATTCTTACTTGCGTGACCTCTATAAGTTTCTCAACCGAGATTATCGTGACCGTCTTCAGGAGGAACTCTCCATAAATCGCATTGATTGGAAGTTCATTCCACCTGCTTCACCACATTTCGGTGGTGGCTGGGAGAGCATGGTCAAAGTAATCAAGACGCACCTCTTCAAGGTCATAGGTCAACAGATCCTTTCATACGAGGAACTTTTGACGGTGCTCGCTCAAGTCGAGGCACTAGTTAACTCACGCCCACTCACGGCAATGAGTAGTGACCCCGCAGAATCATCCGCGTTAACACCTGCGCACTTCTTGCACACCGCGCCATTATCGTCGCTTCCCGCGCCTGAGGCAGACTCTTCTAGCCTGCTTCAGAGACATACTCTACTGGATACGCTTGTGCAGTCGTTCTGGCGGCGTTGGCGTTCGGAATACCTTCACCAGCTTCAGGCTAGGTCCAAGTGGAATAGCCCTGCATCTCCTATCCAGGAGGGTACAGTGGTCGTTGTCATAAAAGATAACTCTCCGCCACTCTCGTGGCCATTGGCTATTGTAGAGAAATTGCATACTTCTAAAGACGGTACAACCCGCGTTGTTACCGTAAAAACCGCGAAGGGCAGCTACGTACGCCCTGTCGTGCGTCTCTGTCCGCTACCAACTCAGTGAGATCTAGCCTGAAGCTGGATCTCTCTCTCTTTTAGATTAAGTTTTAGTCAGCAGCCTCCGTTATGGGTGTTTCGTTCAGTAGTATATTTAATTTAATCATAACGTAGCCTTAGTTATGGATAGGTTATGCGGTGATGTATGTAACATAGCTTATCCCATTTGTTTCCCTTTACTTTCTAAAGGTAACCCTTTAACCCCGGGGGGAAATGGTGGCGCCATCTCGCAACCATGTTTTGAATTCTAATGCTCATGAATTAACTTTGCACATGGCGTTAATTATAGACACAAGCGACGACATTCGCCCTCTCTTTCCCTCCTATTTTTTCCTTGCCGTCGTTGAAGATTTGACAGCGACGACACACTCACCAAAAAGACACGCATCGAAAACGTTCGATTATCGATCGCGCTGCAAAAACAGCTGCTGGTCGATCCGCTATCCGCCGGAATCGCGATATACAAGTGGCCCCGGGGTCCATCAGCTCCAAAGCTAAAACCTGGTGCACCAGAAGACGCGCGAAGATCGTGTTGCGGCCGACGGACGCCCCATTGGTTTGGACACGTCACCAGGTAAGAGCCAAATTTCCCGTTCCTTAATGTCGCTTGTTCTTCATCAGATAATTATCTAGATTCCCCGAGACGATTACCAAATCCTCAAAGATACAGTCCACTTTTAAAAACAACACTATTCCCTAAGTAAAATAATTTCCTCAAAATCGTCTCCATATATTGGTGAATTTACCCACCATATATGTATTAGCGTATGTAGTTGTATGAGCCAGTTCACACAGTATTCCGGATCCAGTAATACTATACTAATCCGTTTTATCGGATTGAAACCGCACGAGGCTTTGCACGGGGGTGCGCGGGGTGCGATGTGCTACACACAGCCGCCATTTGCCGGTTTCATTCCTAGAGTAGTGCACGTGTCCAGTGCTATCATAATCATGGCAAGCAAGGCGTTTGAAAAATATGTTGAGCAAGAAGTTTTGATAAATTGTGTTGAAAGTAGACCAGTTCTTTGGGACAAAACACTGGAGATTTATAAAGATAAAATTGCAAAAACCGCAGCTTGGCGCGAAATATGCGGTATTCTAAAGGAGGATTTTGAAGCTATGGAACAAAAAGAAAGACAAGAATTTGGTAAGTATTTATTTTATATTGTAATGGAGACATTGTTTTTTATTTTAAATAGCTTCATTCTGCCAAGAAACTGACCCAGATTCGGACACGAAATAGTTTTCGAATTCCGTTCGAACTGAATTTGCAGTTCGACCACCTCGTAGCGTTTCATCATCAGGTAGGCTATTGAAATGAAATGCTTCAGATTCGGATGTGTTGCCATCCTTTAAGCCCTCTTTTTCCCTTACAAAGTTGTGTAGAACGGTACATGCCTTAACTATCCATATAGCTGTTGTTTTGTTGACGTCTAGAGGCCGGTGGAATACTCTCCACTTATTAGCAAGAATACCAAATGCACATTCAACGTATCGTCTAGCTCTGGTCAAACGATAGTTATATATTCGCTTATTTACGTCTAAATGCGTCCCGCTAAATGGCCTCATTAAATTTTCGTGTAAACCGAAACCTTCATCGCCGATTATGACGTAGGGAACTCTCGTTTCTGAGCCTGTTATTAATGGGCAAGGTTCTGGTATTTGTAAACTGCCATCTAGCATCATTTTCCAAAATGTCGACTCCTTGAATATTGATGAATCGCATTCTTTTCCATACGACCCAATACTAACATATAGAAAACGATAGTCAGAGTCTACGATCGCTAATAATATGATGGAAAAAAAGTCTTTGTAATTTAGGTACATTGAGCCACTTTTTGCTGGTTTTCGAAGTCTGATGTGTTTACCGTCCACTGCTCCTAAACAGTGGGGAAAATTTGCTTTTGTGTCGAATCCATTTGATATATGCTCCCATTCACTCACTGTTGTAGGAAGTCGCATAAACTCGTCATTCAAGTTGTTCCATATGCATCGTGTAACTTCCTTAATAATGTTGCTTATAGTTGACACACCGACACGAAAGACGTAATAAAGTTCTTGAAATGTACACCCAGACGCTGCATACCTAAAAAAAATAAATTAATCAATTACTATATTATTACACATATATTGACTTCCCATACAAAGTAACGTTAGTGACTGTAAGGGTTTAGTTTTAGTTAATTTTGTCTATTACTGATTATGTATATGTCTATGTTTCGTAGAGGTACTTCTCTATGGTCAGACTATTAAAGATGGCTTGATGAATAAGTCTTGTTTTATTATAAAACTATAAAATATTATAGTGACCAACAAATTTTGTATGGAAAGTCGAAATTTTTATGAGAGTTTTTAGCAAAGTCGTAAATCAAAACTCATACTTATATATATAGTACATAAATAAAATTAAATTAAACTGAACTGAACTAAATTATAAAATTACCTAATTAAAATAAATTGATTTAAACATTAGTAATACTTTTTTGCTTCCCATTATTTACTGACCGATTAGTTCTTGCACTGTCAATTTGACTTATCCACTGACCAATATGGTAATTAATTACTGACAAGTCTATTCTACCTTCTTATTCGCCTTTCACTTACTAAGCTATTGACAACCATCTTATATTATTATTTACTTGCTTCAGGAAAATATGTTATAAAAAAATGGAATTCGACTAGAGATGCCTGGATACGAACATTGAGTGAGAAAAAGAAATTGAAGAAATCTGGAGCTGCTGCCTCAAATACCAAGCCTTACAAATATCACAATCAAATGTTATTTTTGAAAAAAGTTGTCACCCCAGGTGATACACACGAGAACGTCCCTGCTAATGACAACATCACGGAAACAGTAGAAAGTAATAAAGACAACGAAGATGAACCTGATCAGATTACGGAACAAAGTGGTAGTGACAGACAAAAGGAAAGACAAAATTTAGCCCCGCCGCAACGCAAGGCAATCAAAAGAAATGTGAATGAAGTAGACGCCAAAATGATTGAATACATGAATGATCAGTTAAAAAAAAGTAAAAATGAGTTTGAAGATCCTAATTTATCGTTCTTCAAAGGTATTTTGCCGCAACTGGCTTCACTTAATGGCGATCAAATTTTAGAATTTCAGTCTGGAGTGATAAACCTTTTACAAAATATTAAAAGTAGAAGATATGGTCAGTCAAACTACGAGTGGCCTCCATATTCACAAAGTTCTAGCACTCCTCACTACCACACCCAAGGTTATTTTAGTAGGCCACATCATCTTGACTCTACACCATCAGTAGAAGGTTCGCCATCAGTAGAATCTACATTCAGCCAGGAGTCAGACTTGCCAGATCTGTCTATGTTTTGAAATAAATCTTCATTTTTGTAAACCTTTTTGTCATTTTAAATTTTAATTGATAATAACAAAAATTAAAGTTCTTACCTTAAAAATATCGCTAGTTTTACTTCAGGGCACAAGCTTTTCCTCCAGTTTGAGTCTTTCTTTTTTAAATCCTTTTCTAATCGTTTAAGAAGGTCATCAAAAGTAGACGTCGTCATTCGGAAATAAGTAAAAAATTTAGATTCGTCTTCTTTCAGCTGACGCACAACAGCACCACGACAAAATCTTTGCCTTAATAGTGGATGTATCCAATAACGCCGGGGCTTCCTCCGCCGCAGACGACGATAGTACCAATACAACACGACAACGTCCATTCTCGTAGAAAGTAGGCGATACACTGAAGAACGAAAGTCCAGTAGCGTCGGATCTGTTAAAATCGGTCCTGTAAATGCTGTGTGAATATTACCTCCAGTAGCGTCGGATCTGTTAAAATCGGTCCTGTAAATGCTGTGTGAATATTACCTCCAGTAGCGACGGATCAGTTAAAAAGGATCCTGTAAAACGGATGTTCTATGTGTACGCGCCCTAACATAATTATGTGTTTCAGAGAAAAATACTAGTTCTCTCAAAGGGAGAAAATGTGGAAAGGGCACTGTCAATATTGATGTCTTCAGAAGACGACGAATCTGACCCATCTTAGTGAAGATGAACATCCCATAGTAGATGATGTATCACATTTGAATACAATGTTAGACCAAATTCAAAAATCATTTTCTCAAGACGACTTGATTGCTATTTTGAGTGGTAAGTAGATATTTATTGAACAATTAGGTAAGAATAGAATTTTTTCAGTGCTTAGTTTTATAGTACCTTTATTTTTCCAGGTGAAATAAATACAGACGCAGCTGAAACTGTGCAATATGCAGATGAACAAGTACTTGTCAACAGGCCTGAATGTACCCCACGTGATTACTTTCCTGATGGAATGCCTGTTTCCAGTGCAAGCTCTCAAATAGTTATTCAGCCTCTTGATGAACAGTTTTCTACCAGGAGCTTAGATATAGATACTGTATTTCAACAAAATCAAATAAACAATGAAGCAATGGACATAACAGATACACAGTCCAATCAGCAGGAGCCTGTGTTGAATATGCCTCCTGAAAGTAGAAATGTTCCATCAAATACTCCGAGACCAAGTTATTCTGATATGCAAAATAGAGAACGTTTATGGACCACATTTGTTGGAGACTTGAATATCCCTTCATTTGACAAGCCATTGCAAGTAAGAACAATATATACTAATAGGAGTACCCCAAAAGATTACTTTTTGGACATGTTTCCGGAGTCTATGCTAAACTTAATTGTAGAAAATACAAACATATATGCAAATGAAAAAAGATCACATGGATGGCAAGATGTCACAAAGGGAGAGATCTCTGCATATTTAGGTATGATGATACTGATGTCAATCAATCCAATTTCTGATAGCCAGCTATATTGGTCCACAGATGTGTTTTATAAAAACCCAGTTATATCTAGTGTCATGACCCTAAGACGGTTCAAAAAAATCACTGAAAATTTTCATATATCTGACATAAGAACAGAATTACCGAAAACATCCCCCAACTATGACAAACTGTGTAAAATACAACCACTCATTCAAAAACTAAATCAGACCTTTGCTGAAGCTTGCACATCATCTCAAACACAGTCCATAGATGAATCTATGATCAAATTTAAAGGTAAGAGTACCATGAAGCAATATATGCCCAAAAAACCCATAAAAAGGGGGTACAAGTGTTGGGCCAGGTGCGACTCCAAAAGCGGCTATCTGTTCCAGTTCCAATTTTACACAGGTAAAGTTGGTAATGCATCTGAAGAAAACTTAGGTTACCGGGTGGTATTAGATCTTGCAGATGATGTGCCAGAAAATACTCTCTTGGTATTTGACAATTTTTTTACGAGTTTGGGGCTAATGACAGCTTTGTTTGAAAAAAAAATATTTTCAATTGGCACTGTTCGCATAAACAGAAAAGGGCTTACCAGAATTGATTACCAAGAAATCTAGAGAGACAACACTAAAACCTGGTGAATTTATTTACCAATATTCGGCGCCGCTTTCAGTTATCAAATGGAGAGACACGAAAGATGTATTTGTGTGTACAACTGCTTTCAATCCCAAAGATATTATTGAAATAAAGAGGACTCAAAAAGATGGTTCAAAGAAAAATATGTTTTGTCCGTTGGCATAAAAAAATATACAGAGTTCATGGGTGGAGTTGACCTTTTTGACCATTACAGATCTTCCTATCCTGTAGGTCGAAAATCCAGAAAAAATTGGCACCGAATATTCTGGTTTTTACTGGAAGCTGCCATTATAAATTCATATATAGTATATATGACTACTCATTCAATACGAAGAAACACCCATAAAGAATTCCGTTTACGACTTGCACGTGCACTTATTGATAATTTTAGTAGCAGAAAGAAGCAGGCTGCAGTATTCAAAACGAAAAAAGGAGGCTGTTATGGTGTGCCAGATGAGACCCGTTTATCAAATGTTGGACTACATATGCCACGCATTAGTAAATATAGAAGGTGTCGATTCTGTAGCACCCGGGCAAAAGAGCAGAGGACAAAATATTCTTGTTCCATATGTTTGGTATCCTTATGCGCTGCTCCATGCTTTGAGAATTATCATTCTACACCAGCACTCTCCAACATGTAGATTATTTCCCACATAGAGCTCCCTTCATTTAGCCCTACACTTGCAGTAGGAGTATATTTCCCACGTTGTTTTTTTATTTAAATAATAAAAAAAAATAAAAACAAAAAAATGAATTTTAATCTTATTCCTAAATAAAAAATTCCCACTAGGTTTATAAAACCGAGTAGAACGCACACACGCCATGCCCAATTAAGGGTTAAATTACTTGTTTTTATTTAGAACTTTAATACCAATAAATTCTATCTGCAATATTTGCATCAGATTTTCCATACCAATAACTCGTATCTACCATAAACTACCCTTAGACTCAAAATAAAAACAAAAAAACTTTATTAATCAATACTATACATAAAAAAAGAAAACTTGGATTTTCTGTATCTCATCATACCTCGGAATAAGGTTTTTATTAAGTTTTATTGTTCCCCTTTAAAATCCACCCGAAGTCAGATAGGAGGTATTGCTTGCTTGCAGTCGATATATTATTTGATTAAAAGTCATTCCAACCTAAAGGTCATTCTGGCGGACAAATTACTGACTAATTTTTTTATATAAAACGGCATCTATTTATAATCATAACTATGCCCTGAAAGTCTCACTTCAAACCAATAACTCTAACATGTCAAATTTTTAACAACAAGTCTCGGGACTTAAGCACTATAAAAATTTTGTTCATTTAAACGGACTGTTCGGTTTTAATGCGTAGTGAACCCAAAATGTGTCTGGGTCTCACGAGGTTAATCTATGTTTTGTGATCAATCTAAAGTAATCTCAATAATCCTAAGTCATAATTATATTTGTGTGCCATATTATGAAATATATAGAGCTACAAATCGAATCAGCTCGTGGCTAAATGAGGAGCTCGTGGCTAAATAAGAACTGCCACTCAGGTCGATCTTTAGGTAAAGCTGTGCTTGCCTAGGTCGGTCTGTGGATGGTTGACCGCCCGACATACCGAGTTTCCTCCGTGCCTCGGAAAGCACGTTAAGCTGTTGGTCCCGGCTGCCATATATAGATCTTTGGCAGTCGTTACAGGTAGTCAGTGACCTGAAATTCTGACATCCAGTCTTACCAAAGAGTATCGTATTACCTAGTATTAACTGGGTTGTGGAGGTCAGATAGGCAGTCGCTCCATGTAAAATACTGGTATTCAGCTGCATCCGGTGAGACTGGAAGCCGACCCAAACATAGTTGGGAAAAGGCTAGGCAGATGATGACAAATCGAATCACCATTGTCGATTGGTTTGACTTCCCTGATATAATCCTAGTCAGCACTCCGCTACAAATATCAGCATGCCACATTTTTATGGAATATCCAACCCATACCCATTGTACTCCAAACATTTAGAATATTTAGATGATTTCAACTTTCTCTTGAATTATTATTTAATATATCGCACCCCTAGATAAAAACCCCACTAACTCAAAAAGTACGAGTTTTGAGTTAGTGGCCTTATCGAATTCCTGACTCGAAGACCTATGCATCAATATAACTCGCGTAACGATACCTTCAACCATTGTTAAAAGATGGCGCTAAACGCTGCTTTACTTAAATGACCTTGCCCCGACAGGCGCGAGTACTAGTCCGCCATTTTTAGTTGTCTTCGGATTGGCGTAAGTGACACACGTTTGAATAGTGGCAGATTTTGAGTTGCTGGAGTTTACACGAAATTTATTGAGTAAGTTTCTTATTTATTTTGAGTTGATTGAGTTTTGCTGAAATTTCATTGTAAAAAGTAATAGTTAATTTTGAGTTACGGGGGTTTTGATGATTTTATGTTGCAATATTTTTTTAAATATTTCGAGTTCCTCAGGTTTACATGAAAGTAAAAGTAAATTTCGATTTACCGTAGTTTTGTTGAATCTAACTTTAACTTTGTTTATTTTTGCCTGTTCAATGAAATTTGTAATTTTTAAAGAGAAAATAGGTTGTTTATGAAAGGTTCAATTTTTTTATTTTATTTGTTATACAGTAACTAAACACAGTACGTGCTTTTGAGGGTTTTTTGAGTTGGTTGACTTTACTTGATTCATTATTGAATTTGAATATTATTTATTTTTAGGATGATGACGGGGCGAGGAAAACTCATGGTACAAATGATTAACGAAGAAAAAGAGGATCCTGAGCAACCAGCAGCAACAGATGATTCAAGACCTATTACATCTCCTGGTATAGTAACGCTCAATAGTATTAACGAGCCTGAGTTGCCAGCTGAAGGAAGGTTAGCTCCATCACCGAGCATTTTAGAATCTTCTTTGAGTCTTAATGAGCCTACAAACGCTGAGGAACGACGACGAGCTCCTAAACGTCAGTATGCTACCTCGCCAGTTCATAGCGGCGATGAAAGCGATATCGACGATTCCGATGCAGATCCGCACTATCAAGACCCTATTCCCAAAAGAAAAATAATTTTCTCTCCCTTGCGTAACTCGCCTATTTCACAAATGCCACGAACTCGCTCCATTTCGTCTTCGTCTAGCAGTTCGAGTTCATCAGGCTCGAGTAGTAGCTCGAGCAGTAGCTCTAGCAGCAGCAGTAGTAACTCAACGAATGAACATGACGATACTGGCCCTAATTGCGAGATTCAACGCAACGAAAATAACAATGCCGATAATAACTACGAGGATCACAATCTGGGTCAAAATATTAATCCAAGTGATGAGACTCTAGCGCAAGAAGGGCCAAAACAATGTAAAAAGAAACTAAGGCAACCGGAGACATGGAAGGTCAATATAAACAAAACCCTCAAAAATTCAGGCAAATCTTACAAGTCGAGGGGTAAACTAAAAAAAGAAATTCCTGCTCGCAAAATTCGACCACCTTGCGGAGAAAAGTGTCGTTTGAAATGTAGTACCAAGATCACCTTAACAACTCGTCAAAAATGGTTTGAAGCATTTTGGAAACTCGGTGACCTTCAGCGACAGAGGGAGTACATTGTACGACATACCCATGAAATAAAGCCCAAATACCGATACTCAAGTACGGAAAACTTCCGGGCTCTAAATACGGCCTTCTATTTTGAAGAAAATAACTCGCGCATTCGTGTTTGCAAGACCTTTTTTAAGGCCACGCTTGATTTAGGTGATCAAGTAATTAAAACAGCGTTAACCAAAAAGACGGAAGCTGGGTTTATAGAGGGAGAGTACAGAGGAAAACATAAAAATCATCCTACGATAGATCCTGTAGTTAAAGAAAGCGTTGTTCAATTTATCAACTCAATTCCACGGGTTGAATCGCACTATCTTCGAGCTCAGACTACTCGGGAATACATTCAAAGCGAAAGGTCATTAGCAGATATTTACCGGGACTATAAAAGCTTACGCCAAGCTAATGACTTGCCATTTGCTTCCGAATCAACATTTCAACGCATATTCAAGTATCAATTCAACATTGGCTTTTTTAGCCCAAAAAAAGACTTGTGCGACTTGTGTGAGAGCTACAAAAATGCGGATGATGAAAAAAAATTGACATTGCAGCAAGCCTACGAACAGCATCTATTTGAGAAAGACCTAGCGCGAAGTGAGAAAGAAAGGGACAAGAAAGAATCAGATGCTATAGTAGTCGTTTATGATCTCCAGGCAGTAATGCCTATTCCTAAAGGGCAAGTGTCTCTTTTCTTTTACAAGTCCAGAATAAATTGTTTTAATTTTACCATAAGTGATTTGTATGCAAAGAATGTGGACTGTTTTTTCTGGGATGAAACTGAAGGAAAGCGTGGTTCAGTAGAAATCGGAAGCTGTGTTTTAGCTTTCATCGAAATGCTGCTCAATAATCATCCCACTGGAGACATAGATCTAATATTTTACTCAGACAACTGTTGCGGGCAACAAAAAAACAAGTACTTATTGTCTGCTTATGCCTATGCTGTGTTCAATATGAGAGTGAAGTCTATCACTCATAAGTTTTTAATTAGAGGCCATTCGCAAAACGAAGGGGATAATGTCCATAGTGTCATTGAGAAGCAGGTAAAAAGGCACATAAAATCAGGCCCTATTTATACACCACAACAATATACAACATTGATCAGGTCTGCCAAAAAATCTGGACCAGCATACAAAGTGCATGAAATGACACTGTTGTAGATTTTGTACTGTGGTATCATTTATATATTTTAACGCTTGCAACACTGTGTACAGCACTGTCATAATTACTGCAATAAAAGGACTTCCACAAAATGGACGCATATATTTTATTTTGACAAAAATCATGAAACTTGCGAAGATAAAAGTGTGATTAGCTGGTGCTTGCGTCTCCCTCTTCTCAGCAGCTCAGTCTTCGATCCATCACAAAGTGGCGACCGTGGGAAATATCAAGAACTTGCACAGAAGTCCGACCGACCCGGCTTGTCCACCCCACGTGTAGCGTGATCACACCACATCACGATGGCTGCACAAGCACTAAAAGAAATCCGGGAGCGGGATCAACTCCGAAGACTTTTTAACAGGAGCGCAACAGCGGTAGAATCACATATTAAAGCACGAGATTTTTCGCAAGCAACAATAGAAATAACCTATTTGGAAGGAAAAATTCAACAATTAAATAAATTAGACACTCAGATTCGAGAAAGAATGTTAAGCTTAGAAGATTTTAATGAAGAAAGCTACACAGAAGAAGTTGACAAAGCTGAAGAATTTGTTCACAAATGGTGTACCATTAAAGAAATCTGTTCAAGTTTCAAGAAAACCACCACTGATGTAACATCCCAAGAGGTGAAATCAGCTAAGAATTACAAACTACCTAAAATTGAATTCAAGAAATTTGATGATGACCTAAAGAATTGGTTAGGTTTCTGGGGTCAGTTTAAAAAGATACACATGGACACCAATATGAACAATGAAGATAAATTTCAATATTTGATCCAGTCAATGAAGGAGGGCAGCAATGCACGAGCGTTGGTGGAAAGTTTTCCCCCATCAGCAGACAACTACTACAAAGCCATTGATCAACTGAAGGCAAGGTTTGGCTGTGAAGATTTATTAATTCAGGTTTATGTTAGACAGTTATTAACTTTAGTTCTCAATCATAATAAAAATCAAGAATCTATTAGGAATTTATATGATAAATTGTCAACTTATTTGTTATCTTTAGAAACTTTAGGCATTGTAAAGCAAAAATATGAAACAATTTTGTATCCTTTAGTTGAATCAGCCATACCTGAAGCTATTTTAATTGCCTGGAATAGGATTAACGTTGATAATAAGTCTTCGAATCAACTTACCAAATTATTAAATTTTTTAAAGTGTGAAGTGGACACGGAGGAGCGTGTAAAGTTGGCTAGGTCTGAGTTTGATGCTTGTGTGGGTTCTAAATCCTCTTTTAACAGTGAAACAAGTCTACCTACAGCAGCAGCACTGGTGTCCAACACAAAACCTGGTAAGGAGTTTTCAAATTCTAAAAGTAATTGTTGTTTTTGTGATAAAAGTGGCCATAATACCTTTGAATGTAGTAAAGCAAGTAAGATGTCTTTAGATGATAAAAAGGAGGCAATTAAGAAGAAAGGCTGTTGCTACATATGTCTAAGAAAGGGACATATGGCTAATAAATGTAAAAACTTTGTCAAATGTATAGCATGTGGAAGGCGTCATTTTGTTATTTTGTGTCCTGATGTACATAATAAGAGCAGTGATAATAGAACATCTGAGAATGTACTTTTAAGTGCCAGAAATAACACTACGACTTTATTACAGACGCTGATTGTGAATGTCGCCTATAATGGTAAATATGAGAAGGTGAGAGCATTATTGGACAGCGGATCACAAAGGTCGTATGTGAAAGCTGCAGTAGTCAAGAAATTGGGGCTGCAGCAGACTGGCACAGAGAAGATAGGTCATATGTTATTTGGAGGTGTAGAACAACCAGCAGAGGTATATAAGTGCTTTGAATTAAAGGTGAGTAGTTTAGACAACTCATTTCATGCTGAGATCAATGCATTACAACAGGCTGATTTATGTGGGCACCTACCAAAAGTTAAGAATGTGGCATTGTCTAAGAAATTGCGAGACTTAAACATTAAGATCAGTGATTTTCAATTTGCAGACACTGAAATTGGTCTCTTGATTGGGTCTGATCATCTTGGGTCCATAGTTACTAATGAATTGGTACATTTAGATGACAACCTGATGGCTGTCAAAACCAATTTAGGATGGACATTACAAGGCCCAATACATAATTTAAATTCAGTCAACACTAATAGTGTTTCATGCTTTTCGAAAACAAATCTTTCTGATTTGTGGAGTGTGGAGTTATTAGGTATTCAAGACCCCTACGAAAAGCAGTGCAAAAATGTTGCTGAAACTGAGGTTCTTAAAAATTTTAACAACAACATTTCAGTGAATGCAGAAGGCCGTTACAACGTGTCACTGCTGTGGAAGGAAGGGTGTCCGAAGCTCAGCACTAATTATGAAGTAGCATCTAAGAGGCTGGAGTCGACTACAAAGAAATTGAAGTTGACAGGTAACCTAAATACTTACAATCATGTCCTACAAACTTGGGAGAAGGATGATATTATTGAGAAGGTTACAGATGATAATATGGAAAAGGGTCACTACTTACCTCATCACGGTGTCATAAAGCCACATAGTACTTCAACTCGAGTGCGCCCTGTGTACGACGCGTCCACCAAGGACCGAAACGGGTGGTCACTGAACAGTTGCTTGGATAAAGGTGTTAATATGATTGAATTGTTACCAAAATTATTAATACAATTTAGAAAGGGTGCTTATGGAGTGGTCTCTGATATAAAACAAGCGTTTTTACAAATATGTGTTATAGAACAAGACAGAGACTATCTTAAGTTCCTTTGGTGGGAAAATATAGAGACATGTGATAAAATAGTGACATACAGACATAAGAGAGTTGTTTTTGGAATCACTTGTAGTCCATTTTTATTAAGTGCAACTTTGAATTATCATTTGGATCTGTGCACAGAGGGCTACGAGAAGACAGCAACTAAATTAAAAGAGTCATTCTATGTTGACAACTGTGTAACGAGTTTTGATAGTATTGAGGAACTAAATACCTTTATTACAGAATCTGGAACCATAATGAAAAGTGGTATGTTTGATCTGCGTGGATGGGTAACAGCTCCTCATAGAATAGACGACACAGTTTCAATTTCAGTATTGGGAATGACATGGAATACTTTGCAAGATGACTTACGATGTAATGTGAGCATAAATGTATCTTCATCAGAACATATAACAAAGAGGTATGTGATCTCTGTGGCTCAACATGTGTTTGATCCACTGGGATTAGTTTGTCCAACAACTTTAATACCCAAGCTTATTATGCAAAAAATCTGGGAACTAAACCTTGACTGGGATGAAGAAATACCTTCCAATTTGGCACAGGAATTTAAAAATTGGTTGAAAACAGCTCATTTAATCAATCAGTGTCGTATTCCAAGACGTGTATCAGTTGCACCTATAGAAGAATGTGAGATCAGTCTACACATATTTGGTGATGCATGCCAAACATCCTATGCTGGCTGTGTGTTCTTAAGAACACGAAAAGATAAAAATGTACATGTACAACTCATTTTAGCAAAGAGTAGAGTGGCTCCAGCTAACAAGAAAATGTCATTACCTAGATTAGAACTTATGGGCGCTCTTATCGTATCTCGGTTATATAAAGAAGTTATGGAGTCTGGAATATTGGCTCAATGTAAGAAATACAAAATCTATTTTTGGACTGATTCAGCAGTAGTGTATGCATGGATAAAAAGACAAACACAATGGAAATTATTTGTATCCAACAGAGTCAAAGAAATATGCACAACTACAAATCGCAATGATTGGCACCATTTACCAGGCGAACACAACCCGGCTGATTTGCCGTCGCGAGGATGCAATGCACAAAGATTATTAGAAAGTCGGTGGTGGGAAGGACCTACTTGGCTTAAAAACAGTATCGAAGATTGGCCTAAATCATCGGTAGGCAACCTGAATGACGCCTGTGAAGAGTTGGTGCGTGCTGAAATTAGTATGAATGCTGTAATTTGTACCGATGTCGATATAACAAATGACGAATATATAAATGCAGAGAATTCGTTGATAAGATTGTTACAGAAAGAAGAATTTACTCAAAAAGGTTTACCGAAGAATCTAAACACAATTATGGATGAGGAAGGAGTAATCAGAGTAAAGACAAGATTGGAGTTGAGTCATGAAGATAAGAAATTCGTGAATCCAGTACTGTTGCCTGGCAGAAATGAAATAATACAACGGCTAGTACGACAGCGACACGAAAAACTGAATCATGCAGGGACACAGCTCTTGTTGTCAAATCTCAGAAATTGTTTCTGGATTTTGAACATAAGACGTCTCGCCAAGAAGATCGTGGCGCGATGCGTAGTATGTAAAAGGGACAAATGCAAACACTATGAAGTTCCTGAAGCGCCGTTGCCTGCGGACAGAGTTGAAGCATCCGCAGTCTTCCAGGTGACGGGAATAGATCTTGCTGGACCATTATATCTTCGTAATCAAGAAAAGTGCTGGATAGTGCTATTTACATGCGCTACTTACAGAGCAGTACATTTGGAATTGGTAGATTCCTTGTCTACTAACAGCTTTTTGATGGCTCTACGTCGTTTTATAGCACGAAGAGGTCGTATGAATGTCATTTACACTGATTGTGGTAGTAATTTTCAGGGTTCAGCTAATTTATTGAAAGAAATAAATTGGTGTGAAATCGAGGCTGCGACAGCGATCGTTCCACCGCCAATCAAATGGCGGTTCTTACCACCCAGAGCACCTTGGTGGGGAGGATGGTGGGAGCGTCTTGTCAGGGTAGTAAAAGATATGTTACGGAGAATTTTGGGTAAACAGACTGTAACATGGATTGAGTTGTCGACTTTACTTTGTGAATGTGAAGCAGTCATAAATAGCCGTCCATTGACATATGTAGCAACAGACGACTACTCATTAAAACCGCTCACTCCCATGATGTTTTTGCATCCTCTACATTCTACAGATACACCTGATTTGGATCAAATAGATTCTAATAATATTAATATTCGTTATCAATATTTAGATAAATTACGAGCCGATTTTAGACAACGTTTTAGAAACGAATACTTAGCTTTACTTTGCAGTAGAAACAGGTGTATACCAAATTTTCCTAAAGTTAATGACATTGTTCTAATTGAGACAGATTCCAAGAGATTATATTGGCCTTTAGGAATAGTAAAAGAATTGTTGACAGGTGCTGATGGACACAGCAGAGCCGTAAGAGTACAGACTGCGAATGGTGAATGGATACGAGCTTGCCAAAAGCTTTATCCCCTGGAACTATCAACTGTTTCCGATGAGTGGCGTAGAACAGGCAGTAACACAGGTAAGCCTGAGACTTGTTTACAAAATGAGGATTTGAACTCTGGTGAGGCGTCGAACTCAGACTTGGACAACTTGACTCAACAGCCCTCCGTGGTCACTAGACACGGAAGAGAGATTAAAGTGCCAAAACGATTTTTAGACTATTAAATAAATTTGTCGGCCCCGATTCTGTTGTTGCTGTATTCCGCATATTATGTTACGCGTCCACATAGTATTGCAGTACCTTATTGTAATTTTAATGACCATTTAATTTATTGTTGAATGTGTACCTATGAGTGAATGTAATTGTTTGACATAATATTTTATGTGACTTTGTATTTTTTACACAATTTGAATTATGAATCCAATTATTTTTGACATAATATTTTATGTGACATTGTATTTTTTTTTTACACAATTTGAATCTATACATGACTTGGTAGGTACGTGAATTTTAATAATTATTGAATTTTATTAAATGGAAATGTTTTTTATGTGTATTGTAATGTAAAATTGAATGACTAATACCTATATCTATTGATATGTCAATATTCCTTTGTTGGGCGGTGGGAGGATGTTGTAGATTTTGTACTGTGGTATCATTTATATATTTTAACGCTTGCAACACTGTGTACAGCACTGTCATAATTACTGCAATAAAAGGACTTCCACAAAATGGACGCATATATTTTATTTTGACAAAAATCATGAAACTTGCGAAGATAAAAGTGTGATTAGCTGGTGCTTGCGTCTCCCTCTTCTCAGCAGCTCAGTCTTCGATCCATCACAGACACATGACCGCTTTTATGACTTAAAAGTGTTGCAAGAAGCTTGGGGTACAAATTTTAATACCGATGAAAGTAACAACCAAGTTAAGTGGCATGATATAAAACTCCTCAAAGTAGAAAAAGAAAGTCCAATGGCCTTTTTCTATAAAACTTCCTTTGCAGAGACTGAATTTAAAAAATGCTGAGTGAACAAGAGAAAGACTAGACGCACAGTAGAGTCAACACCTGGTAATACAATAAATTTGAGTTTGAGTAGAGCATACACAGAAAAAATTCGTTTGTCTGAAGCAAAAAAGAAAGATATTAAAGAACTTGTAGACAAAGATGTGATTCCGAAGCCTTACTATGATAGTTTTTACAAAAATGTTTTGTAATGACGTTGCCATTACAATTTTTATAGTAGAAGTAGGTAGACTAGTTTAAGAATTCTGTGCCATTAACAAATTTAATTGATTAGAGAGTACGGATTAAGAATAATAGACCAATAAATAAACTGTGATTTGCAATTTTAAGACTGTGGTAGGTACTATTACTTAAGTAAGTAAAACTAAGATGAAAATAGAGACTGCCTGAGAATTTTATAAAGACTGGTTGATTTTATAGTTTTTGGCTTTTATTAATGTTTGTTCAGAGGCTGTACTTATTTTAAGATTGTTCTGATAGTGCGTAAAGAGATAAGAATACTCAAATTTATATTTTTTTATGGGAGATAAGAGTTTTTTTTAAAGGTATTATTGCTGTGATTATTTAAAAACGCATAATTATTCATTATTGTACGTGTACGATCTCAATTTCATGAAAATGTCTAGTATTTAAGTAATAACTGTTATAAAAAGGACTTACCTAATATTTTATAACACTAATTATTGTATTTAGTTTTCTTTGTTATTCATTTAGTACTTAAATAAATAACTTTCTATTTGAGGACACATTTTATTTATTTCAACTATTTTAGATCTATAAAAACTAAAGCTTGCGTTCCTAAGATTAGCACGTTGCAATCACCCGTTCATAGCATAAGTAACTCAAAACCCCCGACAAAAAGTTATCTTATTTTTGGGGTGAAAAGTAACGTAACTCAATTTTATTTCAGATAAAGTAAAGTAACTTGACTTAGTACACAAAAAATTTGCTTACTCCCGCTGCAAAACTAGAGTAACTCAAAAATCCCGTTATTTTCCACGTTTTTAACTAATAAAATACAAATAAGCTAATTAAACAGCTTCAGAAAACGTTACCTTTACGAATCTCTCATTAGATCTTTGATATCTTTCTTATATACCCTAAAAACAGTTTTTCGTCATTTCTGAAAAATGAGGTTTTTTGAGTTGCCGGAGTCTTCATCTAGGGGTGCGATATGATCAACCCGCAATCTCTTCCAGATCAACATAAACTCTCACTGTACATGTTCCAGATCATTTCGTAGTTTGCTAAATGCCATACAGCATTGATTGAGCTCAATAGACTCAACAGGTTGATGTGAGTGGTCAGTTTGTTCTCTACCTCATTCATCATTATTGATGTTTTTTTTATCTATAATTGCCTAGTACCACATGGTTTTCAAAGAGAAAACCCTCTCCAAAAGCCAAGCAAAGTTGAAGCCAACCAGGAAGCTAGATCAGATAAGCAAACAACTCGAAATGCTTATTGACAAATCCTATAGAGCATTTCAAATCCGACCCTAAGACGACCCACTGACCTTTAATTTGAATCACGACAATGCTCACATACACTAACATACATACTATGAAATATGTTGTACCTACAAAACGAATTCATTTATAAAAAAAGACTACAGCATAAATAAACTACCTAATAACTAACTTAGTCGGTAGAGCATGTGACTCTTAACTAACTTAGCAGTATTAAAGAAACATAGCAAAAACTAGTAGTTCTGCAACATTTACTTTTACTATGCAGCTAACACACAAAGAAATAAGTGGTGATGGACGAAATTACAAATTCACAACCCAAATTATGGAAGTCAGATTTGATTTTATTTTTTTCCGCCCATAAGACGACCCACTGACCAAAAGCCCTGAACAGTGCATGTTCTTATGACCAAGAATTCGTGAAAACATTATCAGACCCGTTTCAATGAAGCTCGAATTAAGAATGCTGAACTAGTAATCGACTATGATTGCAGTAATAACCACACTTCAGGAACTAACCGAATCTTGATGAGAACGAAATTTTCTGATGCCATATCTATACTTATAATATAATTTATTTATAATTATAATCTATACTAATATTATAAAGAAGTAAAGTTTGTGTGTTTGTATATTTGTTAAATTGTAAGGGGTAATCTCGGGATCTACTGAACCGATTTTAAAAATTCTTTCACCGTTGGGAAGCTACACTATCCGCGGGTGACATAGGCTACTTTTTATCCCTGTATTCCCACGGGAACGGGAACTACGCGGGTGAAACCGCGTGACGTCCGCTAGTTAACAATAAATACCAATGAAGTTTCCCAACATTCAATTGTATTGCTCTTAATTCAAACAACCGAACAAAGCACTAACACCAATACGATCCAAAATTTCGGCATCTTCTTCTCAGTTCTCAGTTCCATGATATAAATACACAACGTACACAATATTCCAACTAAAAGAAATTATGAATGATGGTACCACAGAGTACATAAAAGTACATTTAATGTACTACACTCAGGGTTGCCAATGCTAATTTATCCAATTCCCCAAAAATCCTGATGGAAATCCCCAAATTTGGGGACAAAAATCCGCTGATTCCCCACGAATTCCCCTCAAAAGTTTCTTAGGAAATTAAACTATATTCAATTATTTAAATAATCTTTTTTGTTTTTCTTTCAATATTATTTCCATATTTTTGTCGAAAGCATTTTGTTCGAAGGGTTAACCTTAAATTTTACACTGCCGTCGCCTAGTTTTTAATCCCTTCCCATGCAGCCTTAAATGATACAACAGTATCTATCTGTATTTAATCGATTGTGGTTTTAAGTTTTTAAATTTTTAAAAACACAAACAACTGATAAACTATGAAAGTGCTATACATATTGATTCTAAAAATGTCGATGTCGATAATGAATGATGAAAATCTACCGACGCAAATAAGATATCAAAATCCCCGCATTTTCCCCACATAATGCCAATCCCCAATCAATCCCCAATCAACTTGAAATTCCCCGTAGTTTGGGGAATTCCCCACAAATCGGCAACGCTACACTAGACTATAATGAAAGATGGTAAGGATGCGGTTAGTTTATGACATGAGTCATGACATTGACAATATTGACGTATTAATATAATACGTACTCTGTCATTGAGATAGAAAAAACATGGAGACGCCGCGATATTCTATAGATACATTTGCTTATACAAATATGAGTGAAATAGGATACAGAATGTGAAATATCGTTTTGTTTCATTCTTTCTAATGCAGTAATCGTATTTGATGAAAGAGACAACAATATTTCAGTTGTTGCTCATAATGGCAACATTTGGTGTTACGAGTCACACAAATAGTAGGTAAAGTCCATTTCACGAAAGAAGTCCCGCGGACAATTGTGGAACTAAATTTAACAGATCGGCCATGTTGTCGTTTGTCGATGTTATCAAGGTGCGTTTGTTGTGGTAGATATTTTGTGAGTTTATTTTTGGATTACTGCGTTATAAGGTTTATTTACGATGCCAAAAGTTGTGAAACAACATTATGTCGCGCGACATACAGCGCTGCGTCTGCGGGACTTCTTTCGTGAAATGGACTTTAGGTGCCGTTTCCGCCTTGTTATGCGGCGAGTTTCGTGGTAGTTCTGCTGTCAAATGGTTGGTTACTTTTTGTTTTATTGAGATTTGTGAGAAAATTACGAGGAGTTTACCTTTAAAACTGCATGCACATGTTAGAAAATAGTAATTCAATATGCCTGCGTGTTATATTGTGAAGTGTGTTGCAAGAAGGAAGGAAAATCAACCTCAATTGTCGGTGCACAGGTTAGAAGCCGGTTTTCATGCAATAAAATCTAGGAGTAATACATTTTCGATGAAAAAAATGCTAAGCGATCATTAATTTATCGCTTAATTGTCAATGTTTGGGTTTATTTCCGTCCCAGAGACCTTTTTGTTAATTCATAATTTCATTCGTTTGTTTACAAACATGAATAGTGTTGTACCGTTGCCGTATTAGTCCGGTAACAGTTCCTTCGCTGCGCTGAAACGATATCTGTTCGAGTGACCGTGCTAGATATGGCCCGTGGTTCACAGAATCGAGATACCGTCCCACAGACTTATAAGATTGTTATACGTGATCTGAAAATAAGACATCAGCATGCTTGCACCGACTGGACGGGTCCACTAAAATCTGTGTGGTGCTTTCTTCAAATGACCATCTCAGACACTAATCTGCATAGTCTTCATATGTGTATACCAAGATTATGTCTGGACTTTAAAAGAGACCATGACCTCTGAGTTTGTTTCGAAAGTTTCATCTCAGAGTATTCAGAAACGAAACACCGGCCCTATCTAGTTTTAATAAAAAGTGACTTGTAAAAGTGTATGTAAAAACCTATTTGCAAAATAAACATCATTCATCATAATTATCACACCAATAAACAGATTTAATAAAAATCATTCTTATTTTATTTTACTCCACCAGTCGGTATGTTAATCATAATAGAAACATAATCGTCTTCCTATTAGAAGAATTTGTTTTTCACTAGGATTCTAATCTGCGAATCTACAGACCTGCTGCAGGGCTATTGCGTATCTTTTCAAATGTCAGTAGTTATCAAGCTCCAGTTGTTAACCGAACTTTGAATTGACCAATGTTCACAGAATCACAAAACAATATGTACATGTGGCGGAAGCGACATCTATCGCAACACATGCGAACTAAATTGGCAATTCCTACATCGCGCTATCAACATTATCCGCGACATTAGCCTATATAGAAAATCCCGACTTATATATGTCGGGCAGTTAGCCCTCCAGACACAACACACGTCTGGTCGGAGGATCCTCCCTATTCTATGGGGGATGACGGACTTTACACCCTGTTCCTCATACCCCCCAAACTGGTGACCCCGACGTGATGAACGACAGCGCAGCCTTCGTGCAGCTACTTCATACGTCATCATCACTTCCTTAAGCCTTCGAGCAGCGAGTCATACCGTCAGCCAGCAACCACGGCTTCAAAGGGTATCCTGACCACCAGCATGCAGCGGAAGAGCATACCTGGTCATCACCCTCAGCCACATTAGCGACCTTGGCACAGCACACTGCACTTCGGCCGGTCAGCAAGCAGAGACGCACTTCTCTCCTGGTCGACGCAGCAGCCAGCCACTACGCAGCACAGCATCACTCCGTCACACTGTATCGTAATATTGCAGCATCACCCCGACTCACTGTGTCATCACCGCAGGTTCCGACTCACCGAGAACTACGCAGCATCCGGTTCCGACTCACTGGAACCTTCCACTGGCCTGGCAAGCATTAAGACTCAGTCTGCTATCGACCTCCGGTCTCGGAGGGGAGTGATGTGGCGGCAGCGACATCTATCGCAACACATGCGAACTAAATTGGCAATTCCTACATCGCGCTATCAACATTAGCCTCTAAAGAAAATCCCGACTTACATATGTCGTGCAGTTAGCCCACCAGACACAACACCCGTCTGGTCGGAGTATCCTCCCTTTTTCTATGGGGGATGACGAACTTTACACCCTGTTCCTCATACCTCCCAAATACCTACATAGAAAGAATCTATACAAAGGTAGGAAAATATAACATTACCCATTTCCCCGAAGAGTTACAGGTGTACCCATTAATTAGGGTTGCCATATTTGGCAAGGCGCTAGATGGCGCGTTTCTTCCGGTCTGCTCCGACTTTCGGTATCTCGGTTCACTCGTGCAAAGCGACGGCGAAATAGACCGTAGTGTTAAGCACAGAATTAACACGGGATGGATGAAATGGCGGCAGGTCACGGGAACAATCTGCGACTCCCGCTTTCCCCTTAAACTAAAGGGGAAGATTTATAAAACAATGGTTAGACCTGCTGTCTTGTACGGATCAGAATGTTGGGCCACAAAAGGGATGAATGAAAGGCATTTGCATGTGGCTGAGATGAGAATGCTTAGGGGGATGTGCGGTGTTACGCGAATGGATAAAATAAGGAATGAGTACAAAAGAGGAAGTCTGAAAGTGGCGCCGGTGACTGAAAAGTTGAGTGGAAATCGGTTGTCGTGGTATGGGCATGTGATGCGGAGGAATGAGGAAAATGTTGTGAGGAAGGTTTTAAATATGAATGTGGAAGGATATACGAGTAGAGGAAGACCAAAGAAACGATGGATGGACTGTGTTAAAAATGATATGGTAAAAAAGGAGGTGTCTCATGAGATGACGAGACACAGAGAAGTATGGAAGAGGTAGACATGCTGCGCCGACCCCAAATGAATTGGGATAAGGGCAAGAGAATGATGATGATATTTGGCAAGGCTCGTGTCGGGACGCAAAGAGAAAAAAAAATACGATTATTCTTAGCGCGATATAGCGTGATCATCTAGAAAATAAAGAAGGCAACACTGATGTGATATCAGACTGAGCTTGGAGCTCTTGGTGCAGGTTGGTGCCAAAGACATAAAAGTATGGACTGGACATACCTACAACCTAGAACGGTACTCAAAATGGCTGCCAATGCTAGAATTGTTTCAATCATGGAACATTACTATGTTACAGTAATACTTTACTGTAACGAGTTTCGACACTGGTACTACTTAATAGTATTACGAGTATTAGCATATATCACGGTTGAAATATAATTAACAGTCCGTTGTAACAGAAAACCATGAGTAAATATATTTTCCTTCTGATACCTGAGAATAAAATTAATCTAAAGTGGTTTTCTAAACAAAATTAAAGAATGCTTTTTACGTTTGCGCTTTCGGTTATATCTGGTCTGTAGATTCTGGTTGGTATTCAGATCCTAGTGAAAAACAAATTCTTCTAATAGTTTCGATTATGATTAACATAATTAATTGGTGGAGTAAAATAAAATAAGAATGATTTTTATTAAATATGTTTATTGGTGTGATAATTATGATGAATGATGTTTATTTTGCAAATAGGTTTTTACATACACTTTTACAAGTCACTTTTTATTAAAACTAGATAGGGCCGGTGTTTCGTTTCTGAATACTCTGACAAGAGAAACTTCCAAAACCAATTCAGAGGTCATGGTCTCTTTTAGAGTCCAGACTTAATCTTGGTATACACACATGAAGACTATGCAGATTAGTGTCTGAGATGGTCATTTGAAGAAAGCACCACACAGATTTTAGTGGACCCGTCCAGTCGGTGCAAGCATGCTGATGTCTCATTTTCAGATCACGTATAACAATCTTATAAGTCTGTGGGACGGTATCTCGGTTCTGTGAACCACGGGCCAGAGCTAGCACGGTCACTCGAACATATATCGTTTCAGCGCAGCGAAGGAACTAGTACCGGACTAATACGGCAACGGTACAACACTATTCATGTTTGTAAACAAACGAATGAAATTATGAATTAACAAAAAGGTCTCTGGGACTGAAATAAACCCAAACATTAACACTTAAGCGATAAATTAATGATCGCTTAGCATTTTTTTCATCAAAAATGTATTACTCCTAGATACTATTGCATGAAAACCGGCTTCTAACCTGTGCACCGACAATTGAGGTTAATTTTCCTTCTTTCTTGCAAGACACTTCACAATACAACACGCAGGCATATTGAATTACTATTTTCTAACATGTGCATGCAGTTTTAAAGGTAAACTCCTCGTAATTTTCTCACAAATCTCAATAAAATAAAAAGTAAACAACCATTTGACAGCAGAACTACCACGAAACTCGCCGCATGGCGCATGGGCATGGCGGAAACGGCACCTACCTACAATTGTGACTCGTAACACCAAATGTCGACATTATGAGCGACAACTGAAATATTGTTGTCTCTTTCACCAAATACGATTAGAAAGAACGAAACAAAACGATATTTTACATTCTGTATCCTATATCACTCATATCTGTATAAGCAAATGTATCTATAGAATATCGCGGCGTCTCCATGTTTTTTCTATCTCAATACCTGGTGCTGTCTCATTTATTATCACAAAACTTAGGTTGAGGAAAAAGTTTCTTCGGATTTTTTAAGAAAATACAAAACATTTTTTAATATAGTTTATTTACATTTAACTAAAGTATGTAGGTACCATTTTGTTCGATAACTTTATGCCATCTTGTAGGTAGGGACATGATCCTATTGCTATAGAAATTTTGGGACTTCTGGTCAAAATACTGCGACAAGTGGTTTTGGCAGTCATCTCGTGATGTTAACCTGACACTGCCAAAAGAATTCTGAAGAGACCGAAACAGGTGGAAATCCACACCCCATTGATACACCCCTTCTGTTGATTAATTCCGGCCGCTTTCTCTCAACTTCTTGCTTTAATCTTATCAGTTGTTCGCAGTAGAGTTCAGAATCGATGGTCCTGCCTGGTGGTAACAGCTCATAATGAATAATGCCCTTTTTTTTTTTTGGGGGTGGGAAATCATCAAATAACCCCTCCTGCTCTTGGGCAGAGCGAAAGGGAGTGTCAGACTTCTACTAGCTAAAAACCACCCGTGTTCCTTCTTAGCCCTTCATGTCGAGGCCGCGGTATCTGCGAATGAATAATGCCCTTCCAATCCCACCACACACACAGCATCATCTTGTTGCGAGTTAACCCGGGTTTCGCCACAGTCTGTGAAGCCTGACCGGCCTTTGACCACGACCTTTTTCGCACGTTCTTGTCGTACGTGATCCACTTTTCATCACCAGTTATCAGCTTCTTCGAAAATGGCTCGGTTTCATTACGTCGTAATAAATAATCACAAATGAGTACACGGTTCATTAGGTTTCTTTCAGTGAGCTCGTGAGGTACCCAAATGTCGAGCTTTTTTGTGTACCCAGTTTTTTTCAAATGCGCCAAAACTGTTTTGTGGTCAATTCCCAGTTCTTCAGCCACGTCGTAACTACTGATATGCCGATCTTGCTCCACTTTTTCAAAAATGGCATCCATTTTATCCGTAACAGTGCGACCAGAGCGACGTGCATCTTTGACATCAAAATTTCCGGATTGAAAACGCTTAAACCAACCAAATTTGTGCTAACATCGCAAATTTTTTTCGCGGCTTGCGTTGCATTTTTACCTTTTTTGTAGTAAAACTTTAAAATGTATTGAATTTCTTCATTAGATTCACTCATCTTGACGGTACGAAAAACAAATGAAAATCACACATTTTACCTAATTTGAATTTGGAATTATGTTCTTTAAAATTTAAACTTTCAATGATACCAAAACCAGCCAGATACAAATAGTATAGCCAAAGAGATTTTATTACAAGTTCATACATACTATAATGCGAAAAGACTTTTTCCCCAACCTAATATATACTCTCTGTGGTTGTGACCTACCTATGCCATAGACAATAGACATATTTTATTTTTCCTTACTCCTCATTGAGGCTCTCTGGTGCTTGTTGAAGTTATTTTGGTGTTGATCAAACATTGTTATTCATAATAAAATTAAATACTCGTTGATAATAATTTAATTAATGTTAGGGTTTAGATGTTCTGTGCTAATAAGGCAGTTGTTGATCGTTTCATAATAAATAAATTGCAAATTGATATTAGCCCGGTAGGTTTGTCATATATACAATGTTTATTATTCATTTTTAAACGTGTGTCGTAATGTCGTTCAGTCTACACCATTTTACCAATAATATTAATTGCAAATTGATATTCACTGTCTGCCGGTAGGATTGTCATTGATATAGTGTTTAATATTAATCATTTTAAACCGTCTCGTGTTCTGTGATTCTGTGTCGTAAATAGTCGTAATGTCGTTCAGTCTACACCGTTTTCGGGTGTCACTATGTGTACTGTCTTGCTTGTGCATTGCTTGTTAACTGGTCAGTTGGTCACATTATGATGCCTGGAAATTTTTCATCTCGATAACTCATTAGATGTCAGCTTACAGTCGAAGTAGGACACAGCTGAACACCAGTATTTTACATGGAGTGACTGACATGCGTTTGGCTGAACATGTTACAACCGAATCTAAACAAAACTAATTCAAGACTTTGCAAGGACAACAATTAGGACAGTGTCGTTTTTGATTTGAGTTAGATATTTTTACCAAGAACATTATTTGATTGTGCAGGTTATGAGTAAACGAGACAGTGTAACAAGAAGTAAAAGACCATGTTCAAAGCCCACTCGGTCAATAAAACACATACACATTTATGTGATATATTTGACTGTTTATTCACAAAGTCTAAAATTTTAGCCTACCTCAACAACCATGTTAAGACTATTTTTAAACTGGCATGATCACTAAAACTATCACTATCATTAATGTACCGTTTTCAGTGTTAATGATCAAAGTGTTTAGCAGGTCACGCTCGGTGCTCGCTTGCTTATGTGGACGCTTGGCAACATACACAATCATACAATTTTTTTTTTTTTTTTTTTTGTTTTTTTTTTTTTTAAAAACGTTGCCCCACACTAGGAATTTCTCCTGTATCGTGGGTGCGTTTACAAACATATAAACTCACATACACAAACACACCCAGACCTGAAACAACTATCTGTAGGCCATACAAATATTTGTTCCGTGCGGGGATCGAACCCGCGACACGCAGCGCAGCAATCCAATCTCTCAGCCACTGCGCCAACCGTGCAATTGAGAATAGAGAACCTCCTCCTCTTTGGAAGCCGGTTAATGATGTTCTAAAACCACAGTAGGATATAGAGTGAGTGTTTGCACATGCATCATGTGTACCTACACATGTCCAACAAAGATATCAAATATATTTTGTCTTCAAAGGGAACTTCTAAAATAAAATGATGGAATGAACAGACTTAAAGAATATTTTTGTTTCAACGTGTCTTAAATGTATTAATTGTTTGATCTCTTGAAGTTGTAAGGTGAACTTGATGTAGCTATTCATTTAGTTACCCTTTGCCCTAGAAAGCATTATTCTGTTGGTCCTGACTGTCATTTGTAGATATAAATGTTGTTATAGGTTGTGACTCGGTCTAAAGTTCTACAACCAGTCTTACCAAAGCTTGTGTTATTTAGTCTTGCAGGTTGACAAGCCAGTTCTATTTTTTTATTGTTACTATTTTACTTTGTAGGCTAATTCTTAATAAACAGTTGACATGTTGGTAAAGGATTTGGTTTTGGGTTTATAGTCAGCTGCCTGCCTTACACCAAAACCTCTTTGGAAATCCTATTGTCGGTGATTTACCTGTCACTATTCAGGAACCCAAGGTGCTTTACCATGTGCACTAGGTCTGGGTCTACCTTAGTCGCCTCCTACAACACCCACGGAATCAGAGGTGGCCATATCCTTCAGCTGGACAGTCTAATTCTAAGGATTAAAGCTTTCTTAAAACATACAATAATATTTCAATTTGTTTTGAGGATAAAAATGTTGTTTTAAAATGTAAACGGTCATTGACCAAAGCAAATTTAACCCTCTTGTAAAAATACATATATTGTTGGTTTAAAATATATTAAGTGTAAAAATGGCAAGTTCCTAGAGTCATCAAGAACAAAAGTAAATTATTATGTATTATGTCAAGAAATTAAAAAAATACATATTTAGAATTAGCTATTTTCTAGTGGAAGTACTATTGGTTAGATAATAACAGTCCCTCGGATCAATGTTAAGGTTAAGCCGCGCTTGCCTAGGTTGGTCTGTGGATGGGTGACCACCCATTATGTAACGAGATTCCGACCAAGTTTCCTCGGGCCTACCAACCACCAACATGTGTGTGTGTGTTGCGGCTTTGGGCAAATTAACTCGTTTATGTAATGTACTGGGTGAAATTACTTGGTATTACCTTATTTTGTTGGTCCTGGCTGTAATTTGTGGATTCTTGACAGTCCGAACAGGTAGTCAGTAGCCCAAGTGTCTGACAACTAGTCTTGCTAAGGGGTAAATTATTACCCGGTACTCACTGGGTTGTGGAGGTCAGATAAAGATTTGTTCCATGTAAAATACTGGTATTCAGCTGTATATTTTAATATATAAAGATACAAAAATAATGAATATTTCACAAACATATATGTACTATACGTGCATACTTATACGAAAAATACTACATAAAGAGATTCATACAACACTAAATTTCACAAAAAAACATCAGGTAGGGTAAACATACCGGTTATCGGCCGTTTAAGCGGCTTGTTGACTTCACAGTTGATTTCTATCATTATGCTGCACTCCAAGACTTAATTTTTTTTATATCTCATCCTACAATAGTCTAGTTTCATAAAACCTAACGTTTATAGACGTATGAGTGACACATAATTATAAAAAAAATACTATTCGTAAAAATAGCAAATGTACCGGTTATCGGCCTTTTCACTCAGCTAACGACCACCAGTGCACTGGTTATCGGCCACCTAATTCACGGTAGAAAAACGACTCTTAATTCAAATAGCTCATAGGGTTTATATTAGTATGAAAATAAAAATAAAAAAATTCACACAAAGCTGTATATTTTTACTCTCTTCTACGACTTTCAAATACAATAAATTAACACGTTGGCGGACAGTACTATCTCACTGGTTGCAGCTACTGAGACACTACTTATTTTCATAGGGTCGTTGCGCCGGTTTTCGGCCTTTTAGTGGAGTTGTCAACTTTAAGGCACTAGAATAAAATATTGCCATTATTTTAGCCTAGTGCTACCGCGGTTAATTTATAGCCTACATAATGTAGTTTTCGTTTTAATAACTCGTTGGTTCCTACAAATAAACCTCTTTTTTATATTATTTTTTAATGTGAAAAATGGGTAAAACGCCGGTTTTCGGCCACAAATTTTAGATTTCGGCCTACAAGAATTTGTTTTTCGGCCGCTGGATTAGATAGAATAGAAAGGTAGTACAAACTAAATAAAATAACAAGAAAATGTAAGTACCTATTTCTTCCTATATTTTTTATTTACAGTAACATTAATCAAATTATTATTAATCAGGTACCATCATAATTGACAACAATGCAAGTATATTATCTATAAGTCTTATTTATTCATAAAAAATAAAATTTAAGTACCTACCAGTCGGAAAAAATTTGCTCAATAAAGAGTCATCTAAAGTTATTCTAATCATTAAAACATAAAATCGTATAATAATCTTTGATTGATAAAATATTTGGTAACGATCTTTATAAGTTCGATAATATCAAGAAAAGCTTTGTTTTCATACAAAATAATAACTATACCTAATCATAATCAACATTTTTCTATCAATAAAAATCTTAAATATCAAAATCTAAAATATGGCAGCTTTTGGAAAAATAATCTGCAATGAAATATGCTTAATTATAATTGTAATTAAACTGATTACGAATGCAAGCATTGCATTTGAAGGGTTTGTCTTGTACACACGGCTACACATCAAGCTATACATTTCCAGTTTACGCTGAACTCGCACTGTACGGAAATCCTATATAATGCGAGACCAACTTATACTGGAAATGTATAGCTTTATGTGTAGCCGTGTGTACTTCTTCATATTTTAGTCCAGCGAAGTCTGTGCATCTTAAATGATACCATTTGGTGCAAAAATCACATCCAATATTTCTTTCAGGATCTTCTTCTGTATCACTTATTAAAATATCTTGACACATGGCGCAATCTACTTTAACTCTTTCGTTTTCCTTCATGGGTTTCTTGGACTTCGCGATTTTTCGTTTTGTAACTTTAGCATTCTTTAACTGTTCTTTTTCTATTCTTTTCTTTTTCAAAATTTCTTGTCGTTTTTTTCTCAATTCTAACTTCTCTATTTTAACTTTTTCTTTATCTTCATAAAATTTTCGATACTCCGCCGATGAAATTGCCGCAGATAAAGGTGTACGTGTAATGTTATTAGTGTCAGATTTTTTTGCAGGTTGCGGTTTAAATAAATGTTTTTCTATAATATCTGTTTCCTTTGTTTTACTAGTTTGTTTAGGTGTACTAGTCTGTTTTATTGGAATATCAACCAGCACATTGCGTCGAGTTAATGTATTTTCCAATGGTTCAGAGGTCTTGTTTGATATCATGGGTGGTTGTGGCATTAATACTGTGGAATTGGTGGTTATTGTACTACATTGAGTGGTTATTATTGCATCGCGGCAATCTTTTACGCTTTCAGACATTGGCAGTACTGTTGTTGTTGGCAGACTTATTTGAGTTGGTATTATAAGAACATCATCCAATGATACTAAAGAACCAACATCCAAATAACTTCCTGACAAATGCAATGTAGAAATGTCGTTATCAATCAACGATTCTGATGCTTCGGTAGACGAATCCTTATCTGAGTGAGTTACTAGAACACCATGACTTACTGGAACACTTTTAACTTGGCCTATGTTGCACAGACTTTCTGGAGTTTTGAAAGGACTTAGCGGTCTTATATTGCTCAATTGGAGAAGCAAGTCTTCGTCAGCCTGGCTTTGTGGAATGGTTTCAAAGGACACCATTTCAGTCATGTTGATATCATCTAATTGGCTGGTCATATTGGGCCTACTAACATAGTTTGTAAGTTCCATTGTTACTAACCATTATGGATCTTTGTTATCCGAAAATAAATAAATTATTATTATTATTTTATTATATTATTATCTTCTTCGACTATTTGAGATGTTGTAATATTGACTGTTGAGTTCGTCAGGTCTTCAGAGCATGTTTCGTATAAAACGTCAGCAAATTGTATTTGAGAAGACTTTCTTTTCAGTTTCTTCATCTCCTTCAATATAACAGCCACGTTTATGTTTCTTTCGGCCAGAGTCAATTTTAAATTTTTCAAAACCTTTCTTGTGGAAACTAGGTCTGCGTTGGTTATTTCTTTAGAATTTCGTTCGGGTGTCTTTGAATTGTTTAATCTTTCCAGGGTATTCTGGACACATTTCGTGTAATCCACTGCATCAGGGTCAAATGGATAAAGTCCACATTTTCTGAAGCCATTAATTATATTTCGCAGCATATTTGTATTTTCCAGGCAGTCTTTGAAAAGAGCGCAAAAATTAGTCTTGGTGACAGAAGAGTTTATGTTTTCTGGCTTTGTCAAATACTTCCTCACTACTTTTTTCCACTCTGATTTCAAAGGCCCAAAAACGCTGACATCTGCTGGTTGAAGTATGTGCGTGGTGTTAGGTGGCAGAGCGTAAAGAATTATTTCCAATCGCTCGCACATCGCGCTCAACCCAATTGACATATGGGATTTGTGTCCATCTACCAGTAAGAGAATGGGTTTTTGAATTTGGTTACTTAGTAACCAATTATTAAAATCATTCGTAATGTATTCAAAAAATACATCAGTTCGCATCCAACCACTCTCAGACCTTCCGAGGACCCAATGTGGTGGCATGCTATCTGCTATTTGTTTTGGCGGGCGAATATATGGAAAAACTATTAGTGGCGGACATACTTGCCCGTTAGCATTAAATGTCACCAAAACAGTTAAATAATCTTTTTCACTGCCATTTTTAATTTGGTAAAGATTGCGGTACCCTCGAGGACCAAGGACCTTTCCTGTTTTTGGGCAAAGGGCGAACCCACTCTCATCTCCATTGAATATGCGTTCCGGAGATTCCAATATATCACGATGATTTGATTCTACCAGAAACGCTTCAAGTTCTCGAAACCAGAGCTTAATTGACTCCTTCGTTACCCTAGCTCTCGCCTTGTTTATTCCTTCAGCAGATCTTTGTGAAATTTCCGGATGCCTTTTCAAGAATTTCAAAAACCAGGTTTGTCCAGGACGGTCGTCTTTAAAAGGGGTCTGCAAGCCTAAGTCTTTTATGATTTTCTGAACAGTGTCTAGCAGTTCTGATTTTTTTATAGGAAAACCACACTTAGCGATGTCAATTAACCATTCCACTATTTTTCTTTCGATTTCATGGGTAAGTATAGGATCAGGACCTCGAGTTTTAATCGAATCACTACTTCTTCCAGATATTCGATCTTGTACAGTTGCCCTAGGAACTCCATAATTTCGACAAACTTCTCTAATGGAAAGCTTTTTTTCCCGTATATCTCTAAGTGCCTGGTTAATAGTATCTTGAGTATACGGTGCATTTCTTTTTCTTTTACTCTTTGGAGGAGCCATCTGAAGCAAAAAAAAATCTTATTGAAAGATCTTCCTAAAATTGCATCGTGAAATACTTTATATTTCATGAAATGGCTGAAAATCAGACCGTTGTTCGGTTTTCGGCCACCCCGTTTGTACATCCACCCTTAACAAACGTCACGTAAGGCCGCAATATTGTCAAGGGTGTGACGGTACATGGAAATATATGATAAGTTAAGGAACCTACAAAGGCCTACAAGCCTAACAGTCCCTAGCCTACCATATACTTAGTGTGTGATAAATAAATATATAGATAAGTACAGGATGTCTGCACCATGCGACCTAAGGTAACAGACGGATAGTAGACAGGAATACCAGGTTCGGGAAGGGTACACTCACTGCCAGTCACGCAGACTCACGAGACTGATCGGAGATGGCTAAAGGTGTCTTGGCCACAGTGAGGGGTAATGAGACAAGAATATAAAATTCAAATCTGATTTATTTACAAAATGTTCTGCTTATATACTAGTTTCTCTTAACACACACTATTATACTTAATTCTATGTGTCCTATGCGTGTAATATGCAACCAAGTCAATATTTTAACTGGACCGCATGAGGCAGGCAGAGTGCTGAGTCAATGTCCAAAGGTAACATTGAACATTCTGGCGACTCTCAGGAACGGGACTCCAATTGGTACAACTCGATGGTCTCGTATGGTCTGGCCTGGCCTTGTTCAGTTTGTTGTGACGGGGTGGGCACGCTGTGTGGAATGCCGTACCGTTGTGGAGTTTGTCGCGGGTGTGGTGGGCAGTTTGTTGGTTGCTGCATAGGTGGCGTAGTCTTCCTTCTTGCTGCAATGGTGGCTCGAAATTTGTTCAATACCTGTGGACCGAAATAAATTAAAACACATGCTAAACTTATAATGACAAGTGAGGTGCTAATGCTGGCGATGTATGTATGTGATTGTAGTTGTTTCCAAATTGTGTTGTCTAGCTGAGTTTGTAAATTTGTTTCCGAAGTGAGTAAATGGTCGAAAACTCCCTTTGACTTGTCTAAAACTAATTCTTCCTTGGATATGTCTTTTATATGTGTTGGTAGGATTTGCGTATTAATGGAGAAGTTCGTCGTTTTGGAATAAGACGCTAGTACTGTTATAGTCGTTGTCCTTTTTGCAGCAAGTATGTTGTTTAGTGTTTTAATGACACAATTCTCAGAAATATAGAGAACTCCGACATCTTGTATCGTTATTTCTTGTCTTTGGCCGTCACACACAATCGATATGGCAACCGATTTTGTTGCAATGAAGAGCCAGGTGTTTTGCATGTATAATTGTTTCCATACAACATCTGTCGAAATTTTGAAGGTCTTTGACGTGCATTGGGTGTGGGTGTCGTTCTCTGTTCTGAAGAGTTGTTCAACTATGCAATTTTTATTTAATTGCATGTTCTTGACAGCTACGGGATAGCAGACAAACTCTGTGTTACTTTGAAGGCAGTCTTTAAATTCGTCTTGATTTAATTCAAAGTAGCGCTCGTTGTTGTAATCGAAACCCATGAATGTCTGCTGTATCGTTAAACACTCGAAAGATCCATCTGTTTTCCTTTCTGGAATTGGCGTTACGTGTATCAGAGTATACTTTGTGATGTCGTGTATTGGGAAGTACGCGTACACTCTTATGTGCGTAGTATTAACATTCATCTCTGTTTGTATTATCTGACCCTGAATAATTTTTAAGTTTGATGGTAGTTTTTGATTAGCCATTTGTATAATTTTGCTAATGTGTTTTGGTGTTAGTATACTGTATATAGTGGTTTTTTGTGAATAAATTTCAAGTAAGCCTTTATAATAGTCCATAATTTCGTTTATAAAATTGTTTGCTAACTCGTAGGTTTGCATTACTTGTATCTTGATATGATTTTTGTCAATCGATTTATACCAAACATTGTGGTTATTCATGAACGATATTGCTTCATTTAGTTTTGCTTGGAACTTCTCTAACTTCTTCTGGATTTGTTCTTCAGTTTGGTTTACACCTGCGATGGTGGATATCATTATCTTTGTTTGATGATTGGCAGCGTCTATAAGCTTCTGCTGATTGTTATTTAATGTTTCTATGTCCCTGTATACTTCATCATTAACTCCGAATACCGATGTTAAAAGTTGTCCCAAGAGACCTCGTTTCTTCCTAGTTTTCTTTATCTCTGTTAGGTATTCCTTTGTTGTCTCAAATTTTGCTTTTTCTTCATTTAAATGGTGATAAAATTCATTGCAATGCGTTTCATCCATGATGTATTGAGTGTCCTTACAAAGTTGTTGAAATTGTGTTGTTATTTTTTCGATCTTCTTTTGGTCTAGTTCCAAGCTTCCTCTCTCGTAATCAGTTTCAATTCTAAACGTTCCTCGATTAATAGTTGTGGTTCCAATGTCTTCAACGTATAGCCCTGGCTTTAAATTTTTTAATGTGTATGTGGGCGTAGTCGATACGGTGCCGATTAATAAAATAAGCATTGTCTGAACTAGTAAACCCTTTAGCCAACTTTTCGATGATCGTATACCTTTTTTGTTTATTGTGGCTGTTGACATGTTACATTGCGTAGACGTTTGCATGTTTTTGCTAGTTGTTTCAATTTCTTCGTTTTCGTTCACAGGGAGCGGGATCAACGTGTGAATTGATCTTTTATGACAAGCGCCTGTTGATTTTTGAAGAGTTACCACTCTAACTACACCATCATTTCCCGGGTGTACTTCTGTGATTTTTGCTAATGGCCATTTACTTGGATTTATATTGTCGTCTTTTATTAGTACTACCGTTCCAATTTTAGCATTTTCATGTGCTTGTTTCCATTTGTATCTTTGCTGTAGTTGATGAAGATAGTCTTTTGTCCAACTGTTCCAAAAATCTTTTTTCATTTTTTGAATCTGCTTCCATCTGTTAACTAGGTCAGTATTGATGTTTTCGAGCGGGTTTGGTACTCCTACTGCTTCTCGGCCAATAAGAAAATGGCTTGGAGTTAGTATTGTGTTGTCATTAATATTTTCGGTTTGCGCACACAATGGTCTTGAATTCAAACACGCTTCAATTTGGTGTAGAAAGGTTGTCATTTCCTCGTATGTTAGTGTCGAATCCCCGATTACTCGACGTAAATGATGTTTCACTGACTTTACGCCAGCTTCCCAGATGCCACCGAAATGTGGTGATGATGGAGGAATGAAATGCCACTGTGTTCCTATATTCGTCATTGCGTTTTGAAATTCCGGCGATTGCGTGATTTGTAATATTTCTTGATGTAAAAAGTTGGCTGCTCCTACGAAGTTTGTTGCATTGTCACTGTACATGTGTAACACGTGACCTCTTCGTGCCATGAATCTGCGTAGCGCAGCGATAAATGTTTCTGTTGTTAAATCTCCCACCAATTCTAGGTGCACTGCTTTTGTTGCTAAACATACAAAAACAGCAATGTATGATTTATAAGACTTGTGTCCTCTCCCTTTCATGGTTCTTGTTTGTATTGGTCCCGCATAATCCACTCCAGTATAAGTGAATGGGTAGGATTGCGTTACTCGTGCTTTTGGCAGTATTCCCATTTTTTGTGAGTTTGTGTCTGCTTTGTATCGTATGCACCTCACACATTTGTTAATTATACTCTTTACTTTTCTTGTTCCACTAATGATCCAGTATGTTTGTCGTAAATAAGCCATTGTTAATTTGTTACCACCATGCAAAGTTTTTGTATGTGCGTCTTGTATAATTAATGACGTTACGTGATGGTTATATGGTAAAAGTATTGGATGTTTTTGATTGTAAGGCAAATTGGAGTTTTGTAATCTGCCTCCAACTCTAAGTAGTCCGTCCTCGTCTATGAACGGATCTAAAGTGGATAATGTTTTATTTTTCTTCAAGGGTTGTCCACTTTGTATGGTTTTCAATTCATCTTTGAATTCCTGTTGTTGTATCTTCTGAATTATTCGTTTTACTGTCACGTTTAGTTCATTACTAGTAAGTAGCTTATTTGTTGATTGTTTGTTTGTAAATCTGTAGCAGTAAGATAACACTCTTACCATTTTATCTAAACTGGAGAATCTATTCCAGAGATCATTATTTTCAATCTCAGTTGTAGTTGTATGACACACTTTGATTTCTTGGTTCGTCTGCGGCATACCTTTCGTGATAGGAATCTGGTTGGTTTTTAACCAATGTGGCCCGTTCCACCACAGTGAATAGTTAATCAATTTTTCCGGCTCAAGACCTCTTGAAACGATATCAGCCGGGTTATCAGCAGAAATTACATGGTTCCATTCTGCGTTTGGTAAAAGTTGTTTAATTTGAGACACCCTATTGGCTACGAACGTTTGCCACCGTTCTGGCTCTCCTCTTATCCAGCCTAACGTGATCATAGAATCCGTCCAACAAAATATCGTAATGTTCTTGCAGATAAGCGCTTCTTTTACTTTTTCCATTAAACCGGCTAGTAGCAGTGCAGCGCATAACTCAAGTCGAGGTAGAGTAGTTTTTTGTTTCTTTGGCGCCACTTTCGATTTTGCTTGTAATAATGTAACGTAGTAAATGTTATTGATTTTTACGCGGCTGTATACCACCGCTCCGTAAGCTTTTTCGGAAGCGTCGCTGAAACCGTATAGCTCAATTTCTGTGCTGTCTGTTATGTAACACCATCGTGGTATTTTAATTTCTTCTATGCTTTTAATTTGGTTTTGTAATTCAACCCATTTTTTCTGGATTATGTCATCAACAGGTTGATCCCATCCTATCTCGTTCGTCCAGAGTTCTTGTATGAGCAGCTTCATTTTAATAATAATTGGCGCTAACCAGCCCAAGGGATCGAATATTTTCGCAACTTCTGACATAATAAATCTTTTCGTTGGTTTTTTATTTTCCGTTATAGTTATCTGGAAATGAAAACTGTCTTCCCGTGGTGACCATATTATGCCCAATGACTTCCTGGACTCGTCTAACGGTAGTTTGAGCAGTTGATCGTCTTTGTCTTCCACTGGTATATTTTCCAGTAGCTCTGAACTATTTGAGGACCATTTTCGTAGTTTGAAACCGCCCTTGTTTAACATGGTTATTAACTGACTCTGTAACTCTTTAGCTGCACTTTCCTGGGAATCTCCGGATAAAATATCATCCACGTAGAAATCTTGTAAAGTAGCTTGACTTGCAATTGGGTAATTGTTTTGTTCGTCTATCGCAAGTTGTTGCAATGTTCGTACCGCAAGATAGGGGGCACTAGTTGTACCGTAGGTTACAGTTGTAAGTTCATATTCACTAATTGCGTGTTTTGGTGAAAATCTCCATAGTATCCTTTGATGTGCGTAGTCTAATTCGTTAATTTTTATGAAACGGTACATTTTCATAATATCTGCCATAAAGGCAAACTTGTGTTTTCGCCATCGTAGAAGTATAGTGGATAAGTCTTGTTGTAATCGTGGTCCTTTATACATATTGTCGTTAAGGCTTATTTTTGTGCTGCTTTTACTGCTCGCATCAAAAACCACGCGTAGTTTTGTAGTTAATGAGTCTTCTTTGATTACTGCCTGATGTGGTATGTAGTATTTTCCTGAGTTGTAGTTCGTTGTACCTACTTTTCTCATATGACCCATTTGTAGGTATTCATTCATGAAGTCAATGTATTGTTGTCGTAAATTTTCATTTTTTGCGAACTGTCGTTCTAATTGTAGTAGCCGTGCAGCGGCTTTCCTGCGTGATTCACCGTTTAAGTTTAAGTTTACGTTTGCATCTTTTAAAGAAAGTCGTACTGTGTAAGTTCCGTCTGGGTTTCTTATTGTTGTTTCTTTATAGTAGTTTTCGCAGGTCTGGTCATCATTTGTAAGTTCGTAATTTTGTGGAATTTCTTCTAATTCCCAAAATTTGGTAAGTTGTCGTACATCTTCGGTGCAAGCCACCATACTGAGTATTTTAACTCCATTCTTTGTTTCATTGGGATAAAATCCGGATAAAATCCACCCTAATTCTGTATTCTGAGCGATAATTCCGTCCCTTAGTCTTTCGAAACCCTGTAGTAATATTCTGCTGTATTCTTGGGCACCTAATATAATATCAATAGGTCCCTTTTTATAATAAGTTGGGTCTGCTACAAGTGCATTATCCAAGATTTTTTCTTGTAATTGTTGTAGATCATTCCTTGGTAGGGAACTTGTTAGCTTTGGTAGTACTATTAGCGTTACTGGTAGTTTGTAATCGCTGGAATACCTTGGTTGTAGAGTAATGTTGATTGTGTAGTTTGACGTTTTTGGTTTTTCATCTCCGATACCTTTTATTTCGGCTTGGATTTTTTGTCGTGGGTAAGATAACAATTGTGCTACTTCTTCAGTACAGAATGACGCTTCTGATCCTTGATCACACAATACTCTCAGCAACTGCGGCATCCCGTCATACGCGGTAGTTCTTACTATGGCAGTAGCTAGTAAAGTAGTGTTTGTAGCGTCAGTATTTGTTGCAGATAAGTTCGAAGTCGCTATATTTTGTGCCTTCTCTGTACCTGTATTTTTTGGTGCGTATTTTTTAGCGTTGTCATTGTTTTGAAACGGCCTAGATTGATGCAATAGAACGTTGTGACCCTTATGTTGACAAATTTCGCATTGTTTATAAACTGCACTCACACATTGTTTCTGATCATCGTGATTTAAGCAACGTTTGCACATTCTTTTTTGCGCGACAGCCTTGTATCGATCGTTGACGCATAACGCCTTGAAACTAGGGCAGTGATGAATAGTATGGTCGTTATTTTGACAAAACCAACAACGTTTATATTTTTCCGTTGTCTGTCTGTCCCGTGATAGTTGCTTGTTTGTATATGATGTAGATCCGTCAAAAGACTTAAGGCAATTGAAACGGTTTTCCATAAATTTCATCATCTCGTCAAAGGATTGTATTTTATTTCGGTTTTGTAGTTGATCTTCATACTTCGTATTTGTCTCTTCATCCCATTTTCTACTGACTATTCTTATCAATAGCGGGCCCCAAGACGATGTGTTTATGCGTTGATTTTTTAGTGCCTCAAGACATTCATTTACAGTGTCATGCATGTCTCGTAATTGTGCCGCGTTAGCTCGTTGCATTTTAGGCAAATCTAATAGTTTGTCAATAAATTTAGTAGCGATCATGCGCTCGTCTTCATATCTCTGCGTCAGCAACTTCCAAGCTGTTTCATAATTTATTTCGCTTATTGTTAGATGACGTATTAATCTTGCTGCGTCGCCTTTTACGTGTGTTTTTAGGTACTGCATTTTTTCTGTTGAAGAAATCGATTTATCTTCGTGAATAATTTTTCTAAATAAGTCTTGGAATGTGTCCCAAGAGTCATAGTTCCCCGTGAATATGGGAATACTTATTCGTGGAAGTTTTCCCGAGGATTTTGTCGTAATAACTTTTTCATCTGAGATTTGAAAGATTCTTTCTTCCAATAACTCCGTAGTAATTTCATAATCTTTCTGCGTTTTTTCGAAACAAGTATCTCTGAAGTAGCTGTTGTCCAGTGTACTTTCGGCTATTAGTAGTTCGATGTGAGTTTCTTCGATTTCTAGCCATTGTTTTTGTAATGTTTGTAATAGTGTTTGTAAGTGCCATATCGGCTTATTTTGTATTACAGATTCCTTAGCCTGAGATATTTTCTTAGCTATCTGTGACATTCGGAATAGCTGTATAAATAGTTTTGGGCTACTGACTCCATCCTTGTCTTCCTCTTCATCTAAAAGTCGTGGTTCGTAGACACTTTGTACATGTTGTAGCCTTTCTTCGCATTTTTCGAGGTACTCGATTCCTTCGTCGTAACATTTTTTAATGTTGTCAAAGTAGTTTGTAGTCATATACTTATGAGTTGATAACACCTCCTGTTCCTGTAGTCTTGTATGGTTTTCTTGAACTCGCTGAAAAACTTGGTATAAGGTTTTTTTTCTCTCATTGATGTATTTTTCTGTTTTTCTTGTGGGCGAGTCTTTTTTTATGTTTGTCAATACTCTTCTGATCTCGTTGTAATCCGCTTCCTGGCTCTTGATTAATTCGTTAATTTCCTGTATCTCCATTGTGCTCTTCTTTCTTCTTCCCTAACGCCCTACCCTACTCTAACAGTCAAGTCCGTACTAGTGGTATCTGCGCTCTTGTTATATTTGTGCGACTTCTCAATCAGCTGGTGAGACCCGCTTGTGGGAGGCCAGTGACCGATCCGCAACGAGAGGCTTTCCGACAGAATACCCTAGTACAATGTTCTTCAGATTACCGAAAACTGGTGCTTTGTTGAGCACACCAGCCCCCAGTTCTCCAAAATGTCAGTCTGTCAAAGTCTATCCCTACTCTGGGCAAGGGGAACCGCGTGATTCAAATGCTCGAAGGACCAAAATGTACATCCACCCTTAACAAACGTCACGTAAGGCCGCAATATTGTCAAGGGTGTGACGGTACATGGAAATATATGATAAGTTAAGGAACCTACAAAGGCCTACAAGCCTAACAGTCCCTAGCCTACCATATACTTAGTGTGTGATAAATAAATATATAGATAAGTACAGGATGTCTGCACCATGCGACCTAAGGTAACAGACGGATAGTAGACAGGAATACCAGGTTCGGGAAGGGTACACTCACTGCCAGTCACGCAGACTCACGAGACTGATCGGAGATGGCTAAAGGTGTCTTGGCCACAGTGAGGGGTAATGAGACAAGAATATAAAATTCAAATCTGATTTATTTACAAAATGTTCTGCTTATATACTAGTTTCTCTTAACACACACTATTATACTTAATTCTATGTGTCCTATGCGTGTAATATGCAACCAAGTCAATATTTTAACTGGACCGCATGAGGCAGGCAGAGTGCTGAGTCAATGTCCAAAGGTAACATTGAACACCGTTTTTGATACAATTTTAAACTGGCCGAAAATTTAATAATAATTATAGACTTACTCAGTTTTCGGCCACTAGCGAAATGCGTATTTTAGGTTCATCAATAACCGTTAAAATTGCAGTATTTTGATGGCCGAAAACTGAAAACTAGTATATTCACAACAATACGGTTCATTATAAACGAAGAGAAGTCTACTTTCGTATAACCAATTAAATAAAAGAGACAAAAATATTTATGCTGAACGCGAGCTACTTTTCGGCCGCATGGCCGACAACCAAATATTTGGAGAATTTACTATGTCACTTTCCGGCCACTTAGTTTAACAACTATTTCAATAAAATATTGCACTAATTAATGTGAAAATACAATACTAAGTGATTTATACAGTGGAATATATGCACATTGCTAAATAATCACAGTTAAAATAGCACAAAACTTACTTTTGTGTAAAACGCGCGCCACTATATTTTTTGCTCGTTTCCACACGTCTTGACAGCTCCTGTGCTGGCGTCGTATTAAACAATTTATTAAAAGTCGCGTGTTGTGTTTACCCGGCCAAGTAATGTTGCCTGATATAATGCAACCATCTGCAAATGTATCCAACTTCATTTCGTGCGATAATATTTATTATAATCCTTATTAAATCTAATTTACTGCATCACCTAGTGCCAAAGGCCGAATACTAGACCCGGCCGGCAAACCGGCGCAACGACCCTACATTGCCCACGGGCGTAGTGTCACAACGCATGATTAAAAAACCATATGATATGACAGAACGGATATAGGCGTAAACGTCGTAAGGCGTTCTGTCACATAGAGTATTTTTATTTGTAGGGATATGACAGTACGGTCTTAGGCGTATACGCTTATATCCGTAGTGTCATAAAATATGTCGCAAAATACTATGCGTTGTGCACTTACGTCTTCCGGCGTCAGTGTTGTGTGTGATAGAAAGGTAATAAAAAGTAGATTTAATTAGTCAAAACGTAGTTTTATTTAAGAAACAACATAATCACTTACAGTTACTTCTATATAATTATTACAATGGCAAAAAACTTAAAGTAAACTAAACGCAGATGAAATCTTCTTAAAATTAACATTATTATAATTATAATCAGTCATAAACTTTGTACGGAAGGAACTGGATATCACAATCAGTTATATTCTAATCAGTTTTATTGTTATAATCTAATCAACTTATTAAACAATAAGATATAAAATTATAGTGATTAAAGATTTTGGCATCAGTACTATTTAAACAGTACTGATTCCGAAATCTTTATTCATCAGTCCTTATACTTTTATGGTAAATTTCGAAGCAAGATGGGCATAATGGAGGTTTATCTGGACACCCTTTACAGCGATAACTCGTTTCCCTTCGAATTTTGTTTTTGGTACAAACTTTGCACTTTAGGAAGGCAAACTTTTTCTTTATTCCAGGTCGAGACGGTACTTGCTCTGGCCAGTGACCACTCATTAAATTTTCAGTTACAGAAATGTTTTCCGGTTGAGGAGCAGATGAAGTACTGGGTCGGAAGCGCCTGTTATCATGAATGCTGTTTTTATTGATCATGTCTATTCCTTTTATTTTCAGGTTACTGATCCCAATCATTACCTTAATCAATTCCTCTCGGTAGTTTACGTAATGATATGAGTGGACATTGTTTTTCTTATATTTCTTGAATATGAAGTATGCATTCCACACTGCAATATCCAGAAAGTGAAAAAGTACCTTTTTATACCACCTTATCGTTTTCCGAGGGCATGAGTAGTAGGATACCATTTGATCGGACCTATCAATACCGGACATGTATCGGTTATAAAGTTCAACTTCTGCAGGTTTCAATCTGGTCTTGCCAAATCTATTTCTCACTTCCACAATCGAAGGATGTACCTTAGTGGTAATCATCAAGACTGGACGTTTGTCCTTCCACTTTGAAACATACACTTTGTCCTTGCGTGCCCACACGTGTTCACCTTTCTTCAGCTTTTTCTTTACAATGGTTTTAGGATTTTCTTTACGATTTGAACGCAAGGTACCAGTACAATGAGTTTTCAGGTCAACCAATTTCTGTGATAATTTCACAGAATTATAGAAATTGTCCATGAAAAGATGATGTCCGCGTAGCAAGTATGGACGCATTAACCTCATAACAAGTTTTTCTGTCTTAGACTCAGACTCACCCATGTTTGGTGTTGTCGCTTCCTTTCCCGAATACATCTTTACATTTAGCACATACATAGCCATCGTATGTAGTGAGCTCATAGAATTTGATGCCATAGCGAGCTTTTTTCGACTTGATGTATTGACGAAAGATCAATCGACCCCGAAACAGAAGAAGCGACTCATCCAGTGACAACTCTTCACCAGCATTGTAAATTTTACGAAAGTTTAGTGTCAACATATCAATGAATTTCACAATCTTATTTTCTCCCTTTGCATCTAATTCCGATGCACAGATGCAGCGCAAAATTTGCTCATATCGTCGTCCTGACATTATAAAGCTAAATATGGGATGATAATATAGTGCATCGGATAATGAAAAGAGACTTCTTTGTTTAGGACATTTTATGTGACCCTTGAGAAGAGTAATCCCAAGAAATTTCATCATTTCCTCACAGTTGGTTTCACGATATACTGTTTTGCGGCTATGTCTGGTATGAGGTCTATTTGTGTTGCATAGAGCGTTTCCATAATTGTTAGTACAGTTTACCAGATATTCTATGTAACTTTGTGGGAATACAAGATGGAAAAAGTCAATAACTTGGTTCATGCTATCAACATTCACGGTTACACCACATTGAAAGGTATCAAAATTAAAATCGGGTATATCAGTTACCGTTTCAGACCATAATTCCTCTATGACAGGTGTTTCTGATCTCCTAGGACTAACACTGACAGGGTTTAGCTGATTAGAGGGCTCTAGTGACGTGTTAGGGTATTCTTCGTCAATCGAAGGCAGACCAGTTATCAATGGAACAGGTTCTTGTATTAGGTCTACAGGGCAATCAGTATTTCGTGTGACCTCAATATTTTCACGATTTCCGTCGAGTTGAGTGGAGTCAGAACATGATGTTTTGTCAGCATCATCATCTGCATCACTAGACGAAGAGGATGTTGACTCACCAGATGATATAGCAGCTGTAATCTGTCGTGTGCGTCTTGTTTTTGAGGCCTGAGTTTCATCCTCTGAAGTCGTGGATTCGGCGCGGGATGGTTGATACTCATCATCAGATCCATACTCGCCATCTTCAGCAAATGGGTCTTGACTCGATTCAGGGGTAGAAGCTGCATCAAATAGGTCCTGAAGTCGTTTTTGTTCTTTTTCGAACGAGTCTCGAGACGACATCTGCAAAAATATTCGTTACAAATTTAGTACAACAAAATCGTGTTCACAACAAACATTAGCAACGTAAATACGTTGTTTACATATGCAACTAGACTTGAATTACTATTTAGTATGCATAAAATAATAAAATTACATTGAAAACAAACAGTACTCACTTTCTAAATAACAATTGCGCGCGAAAACATGTAGCGACACGTAAGATCACCGAAGCGGCGCAGTACGCGACTGATCGTATGTAACTACGACGCCCACGAGCGTAGTGTGTGTAGGGAGGGGACTATAAAAATATGAATGTGTGCGTGGAAGTACTTTCTTTGACGAATTTTTGAAAACAGTGTAGTGACAGTACGAAAGTCGTAATTATACGTGTGGTGACAGTACAACATGCCGTTCTTTATGATATTATGGAAAATCGGTCGTCGTGTGGCGTACTGATTTGATGCAAGTAAAAACTCAGACGTCGACAGGCGTACTGTCGTATCACTTTTAGCTACCTAGACGCCTGTGGTCGTTACTGTCCGCCAACGTGTTAAGTAAGACAATCATATAAAACTAAATTAAAACATAGTATAAAATTCTATGCCCTGTAAAACAGAGACTTTATGAGGAACTAAAATAGGTACCAATGATGGCAATACCATTAACAAAACAAATAAAAACAATACAAATAATAAGAATTATTTTATAAAGTAAACATTTAAAAATAAATCAACAAAAAGTTTAATTAGGTAAATCACATAATCAGTCTATCAATCAGTCAGTCAGTATTGTTAATTGTTATTGAAAGTCTTCAAAACTTCTCTTCTTGCAGTTTCAGCAGTTTCACACAACATACATTCGTATGGTTTAGTAGCTGCTTGATTGTATGATAAATCCTTTAGTTTCGTGCATTTTAGGTGATACCATCGAATGCATTGATCACAGCCAATATTCATTTCGCCCTCTTCTTCAGTGTCACTTATAAGGTCAAGATCACAAGAACCACATTTAATACGTGATTGAGTTTCTTCTACTTTCTTTTTCTTCATCCTATTCTTTTTTGGTGGTGGTTCTTTTCTGTTTAGCTCTCTATCAAGCTTTCTTTTCTTAATTTGGTTTTCTTTGTCCTGTTTCGCTTTTTCTTTTGTTTCGTAATATTGTTGCCAAGCTTTAGATGTTATAGCACTCGGAAACTGGTTCGATGTACCAGTTCCTTTGTTCTTAGTGACGACATCTGGAAATTTCAAGTGTTTTTTAAATGGATCCTCTTCTATATGAGTTGCTGGTGTTTTCGGAGCTGATGCTATTAAAATGTTTTCTATGATTTTTGTTTTACTGGCATTTCCCGATTTATTGTTCAAAGATTCTGTAGAAGGTATTGATTGTGTTTCTGCTAACGTAATAAAATCATAATCATGTGGTCCAATTGGATGAACATCAACGATTTTCAACGCAGAAGAAGCCAGATTCATGTCAGAAATTGTCCTAGCCTCTGTATTACCATAACTAATAGGAGGGATCGTTATTGTGTCAGACTTTTTAGAACATGTTTGTTGTTTATCTGGTGAAACATCCAAAGACCTGTTTAAGAGGATGTGATCGTGATCTATATCTCTAAATGAAATATCCATCCGAATGTTTCCTCTTTGATCCTGGTACTTTTCAGATTCTGTAGTTTCTAGACTTGTATGCATTTCCGGGTGAGGGGGTTCATTGTGTAGCTCAGCGACTGTTTCAATTTGGATAACATCTATCGTGGGGGTGTCATCAAAATGAATAACGATATCGTTACTAGCTTGACATATTTTTGATAATTAATGTATGTCACTGTTTAGGATGAGGTCTGTTCCCGGTTGTTTAAATGAAGCTATCGTTATGGTTTTACACTATATTTGATAAGAATGGAATTACAGACTGCAGATTGGGTTACACCGCCATGGCCATGGCGGGGGGTCTGTACTGGATGATGGATGTGAGGTAAAAAGGAATGATTTTATACAAACAAAAGCTTTTATAGACGTTATGAATGAGCGATGACTGAGTGAACGGAGCGTGGAATGAACGCAGCAGCGCGTAGCGCCAGTGCGCGCGGCGGCCAGTGGACGAACCAGGCGGCGTTGAATGTCTTCACCGCAGCGCTCACGCACCGAGTCCAGCACCTTGTCGGCAGGTGGCGCTAGCGGTAGGCGTGAACATCCCCCCGGCCTTGGAAGCGCTGCTTCCAAAATGGTTCCCGGCACGGAGTCAGGCGTCGTCGCTCACAGGTTGTGAAGGCAGCGGGCAGATCTTGGAGAAGGCACGTCTGATCGTCCCAGAAGCCGTGTGGATGTCAGCCACTCGAGCTACGCCGTCTCCTCCTGGAAGTATACGCAGAATGCGACCGAGCCGCCACTTTAATGGTGGCAACTGGTCGTCCTTGATGAGGACAAGGCTGCCCAATGTGATGTCCTCCTGCCTGGTCTTCCACTTGGTTCGCAGTTGCAGCTCCGAAACGTATTCTGTGGACCAGCGCCGCCAGAAGTGCTGCCGCAGTTGCTCGATGCGTTCGTAGCGTGTCAGACTCGAAGTTGGCTGGTCTGGAACATTCCTTGAAGGTGGCGACGTTAACGGTCGGCCAATGAGGAAGTGTGAGGGGGTGAGGGGGGAAAGGTCAGAAGGGTCTGAGGAAAGAGGTGACATTGGACGGGAATTTAAGACAGCTTCGATTTGTGTCAAAGCCGTGGAAAATTCCTCGTAAGTTAGTCGCGCGTTACCTACTATGCGTCTCAGGTGATACTTGCATGATCTCACCCCGCCCTCCCATAGACCGCCAAAATGTGGAGAATAAGGAGGAATAAATCGGAATTCAATGCTATTATTGGAAGCGTAATTAATGATGGCTTCCGATTCCTTCTCTAAGAATAAAGGAAACTCCTTTTCCGCGCCCACGAAGTTTCTACCGTTATCAGAAAAGATAGTGCGAGGCGTACCTCGCCTACTAATAAAACGTTTTAATGCTAATATATAGTCATTTGTAGATAAACTAGTGACGAGTTCCAAGTGCATGGCTCTAGTCGTAAAACAAATGAAAAGACAGATGTATGCCTTAGTGAGTCTAGAACCTCTGCCCTTTCTGGATAATATGAAAACTGGCCCCGCATAGTCTACACCGGTTCGCATAAACGGGTAGCCAGGTTCTAAGCGCTCGGGAGGTAAGTTGCCCATGATAGGTGCTAATGTCTTACCCCGATTACGTGTGCACGTTACACATTCGTGTACTATTTTTCTAGCGAGATTTCTAGCGTTCAACGGCCACCAACATTCACGCATAGTAGCTAATAGAAGTTGAGGCCCGGCATGTAATAATCGTACATGCTCGTATTTAAATAAACGAATTGTAAATGGATGCTTACTACATAATAGAATCGGATGTTTCTTATCGTAGGTAAAATCGGACGAATTACATAGTCTACCGCCAACCCGAATTATTTTATGTTCATCAATAAAAACATTCAGACTTGAAATCCTATTATATTGTTTACAACTTCGCTTGATAGGAATTTGAGCAACTAAGTTATTTAAAACATCTGGAAAAGAATTCCTTTGTACGAGTCTAATTAACGTTCTTTGCGCGGCGTTCAACTCGTCAACAGATAAGAAACCGGTTTGTCGCCTGGCTCGGTCAGCTGACTTGAGGCGTGAGTTATTTATGAATCTAAGTACGTAGCTACCTATTCGTATAAGCTTAGTGAATGACGCGTATTTATTGAAGTTGATTATGTCTTCGTGTTGAATATTGGGTAAGCAGGTTTGTTTGTGTTTTATATCTGGTAAGTTACATGCCTCGGAATTATCGCGTTTAGTTTGTTCGAAGTAATGTAAACGATTATGTAAGTAAGACGGACCGTACCACCAAAGTTCGTTATCCTTTAACAAATCTAGGCTACAACCTCTAGACAATAGATCAGCTGGGTTGTCTTTACTGCTCACATGTAACCACACTGAGTCGCCTGTGAGTTCATTTATTTCAGTTACTCGGTTTTGTACAAACGTTTTTAGTAAATGTGGTGACATTTTAATCCAACCCATGACTATTGTGGAATCTGTCCAAAAATATACTTTACTAAACTGCAACCTAAGAGATTCAACTATTTTCTTATATAATTTAGCTCCTATCAACGCGCCACACAGTTCCAAACGAGGAATACTGATTGTTTTCAAAGGTGCGACCTTACCTTTTGCACACAATAACCGAACGGTTGCGGCACCGTTATCGCTATATGTACGTATATAAGCACACGCGCCATACGCATTTTGAGAAGCATCGGTAAATATATGAAGTTCTGTGTATTGGGTATGATCACCTTTTACGTGACGAGGGATGCGAATATCGTTTAGAAATCTCAACGTAAAAATAAAATGTTTCCAACTGTTAGCAATTTCCTGAGAAACCGAAGTATCCCAGTCGATTTTACTCAGCCATAATTTTTGTAGAATCATTTTTGAAATTATGACTGCAGGTGAAAGAAGACCTAATGGATCGTATATTTGTGATATTACTGATAACATTACTCGCTTAGTTAAATATGAATTGTTGTCATAGTTATCAATATTTGTAACGAAGTGTAGCTCATCGCTAGTGTTGTGCCAACCCAATCCGAGTGTTTTGGTTTGCGCATGTTCGCCTATGAAACATTCTGTGGCTTTATTTTGAGATGCATCTGAGTTAAAGGTCCACTTGCGCAAAGGAAAACACCCCGACTGGAACACGTCTGATGTTTTTGACATATTCGAAGCAATTTATTTAGATCATCATCACCGGTGATGAGATCGTCCACGAATATGTCCTCCGTGATGACACGAGCGATGACGTCATCATCGCATTCTAATGCTAACTGTCTAATACAGCGCATGCTTAAGTATGGAGCTGACGCAGTTCCGTACGTGACTGTATTCAGTTGATATGTATATAACGGATCTGAAGGGTTATCCCGCCACAATATTAATTGCAGTGACCTTTGGTCAGGCTGGAGAAGAACTTGACGAAACATTTTCTCCACGTCTGCACAAGCTACGTATTTATATTGTCTGAATCGTAACAAGATCGAGAGAATATCGTTTTGTAACGCGGGTCCCGGATACTGAATATCATTTAACGATTTATTCGAGCTAGTAACGGCACTAGCATCGAAGACAACGCGTAGTTTTGTAGTTGAACTAGATTCCCTAACAACACCGTGATGTGGAAGGTAATAGTTTGGTTGACTACAAGTCTCTAACTTGGACATATGACCTAAGTCATTGTATTCACGCATGAAGTTAGAATATAAACGTTTAAATTCTGGTGAACGATTGAGTTTACGCTCTAAGGTCAGAAATCGTTTCGTCGCTGACGTATAAGAATCACCCAACGCATCTGGTGCTTCTCTCAACGGTATACGAACCGAAAATCTACCGTTTTCAACGCGTTTTGTTGTATTATTGAATATTTCTTCGCATGTGCGTTCATCATCTGTTAGGGGTACGCATGATGATGAAGGAATGTTTTCGAGTTCCCAAAACAGCCGGAGTTGTTTATCGATTTCCTGACTGAAGTGGCAACGAACGTGAGCAGGCTTTGGGTTCCTCGCGAACACAGGACCAGACAACAACCACCCTAATTTTGAGTTTTGTAGGAATGGACCACTCGCTAGACGTATTTTGTCCGTTTCTAGAAGATCCCAAAATCTATCCGCGCCAATCAACAAGTCAATTTCCGAACTAACGTTAAACGTCGGATCTGCTAATTGTAAGAACTCAGGTATACGTATATTACCGGCTTCGATGTTCATCGTAGGCAAACTGGATGTTATGCATGGCAAGATCAAACAACGAAGCTTGGTATTAAAATCGCTTAATTTTGCACGTATTGTGACGTCACATGAATGCTGTGATTGCGAGACCGATTGTCCCACACCCGAGATTTGAATAGTGGACTGTATATATAACGCATTTATTTTCTTTGCTAGTTTTTCTGTTATGAAGCAGTTCTGACTTCCGTTGTCTAGAAGCGCGCGAGCCGTGTGATACACGTTATTATGATCAGCTACTTCAATTAACGCCGTAGAAAGCAAAACAGTACTTATTAATTTAAATTCGGTAGTGTTTGCTTCACACGTGACAGTGCTGCTCGAGTCGTTGGAATGTAAGGTTGATGTCGCTAAACTGTGTGCGCGTTCAATCTCTTCGTGCGATTCAGTACGGACACAGACGCTGTTACCCCTCTCATCCACATGTAGCAGACTGTTATGTTTGTTTGAACACTGTTTACACGACCCGAATCTACATTGATTTAACGCGTGACCGGTTCGTAGGCAATTTGCACACATCTTATTATCGTTAATCAATTTAATTCTGTCTCTCACGGACATGTTAAGGAAGGCTATACACGAGTACAATGAGTGTTCCCTTTTGCATAGGACACACTTGGGTAAATCCCATTTATTATTTGTATCACCACGGTTATTATTATAGCGCGTCGCTTTAGTAGATGTGTAGCTATGTACGCGATGTGAATTACGCTTCTCGCTTGCGTTTTGATGTTTAAAATCGCTATGAGGCGTTTTATCTTTAACGTGGTTCGCGCCGATCATTTCCAACGTGTCCGCTCGGCTTCGGAGGAACGTTATTAAATCGCTAAGTTTTATTTTTTCTCGTGAACCCAAACACGTGGCTCCGATGTGACTTTCCCATTCGCGTTCCGTAGACGAATCCAGCTTACTGACCACTAAATAAATTATTAATGTATCCCAATTAACTGTGGGTTCATTTAGTGAGCTTAAAGCGCGCAGATTACGTAAAATAGTATCAATTAATTTCCTTATTTGCGATGGCGATTCTTGTTTTAATGACGGAATATTATGCAACGCTTTTACGTGATTATTAATTAATAACCTCTCGTTGTGATAACGGCTTTCTAATAACTCCCATGCATGAACATAGTTGGCAGGGCTGAATTCTAAAGCTGCTATCACCTGTAACGCGCTTCCACCAAGGGCTGACCGCAAATAATGGAACTTTTGAATCTCGTCTAGATCGGAACGATTGTGAATCATGGTTACGTATGAATGTTTAAATTCTAGCCAGTGATCATAGGCTCCATCGAAGGCAGGTAATTTTATGTCTGGTAATTTAATATTGACACGTGGTTCTGATGCAATTGGAAGTCGACTTTTAATTTCCGCGTTTTTAATCAAACAATTCGCACTGGCTATTGCCGTAAAATATATTGCCTCTAATGATTCTATGTATTGTAAATTTGCGTTTGTTTCTGATTCCGGCAGGAGTAGTTCGATTTCATTTTCTACGTTGTCGAATTTATCGTATAATTCACTCGCGGCTTGAACACGTAAAGTTAGCTCCGCTGCTTGTAAGGCTGTTATGTGAGCTCCCGCGAACGATTCTACGTAATTTTTAAACTGGGTTAACCGACCCTTAATGTTACCCCTTCGTTTCTTTAATTCGGACAAAACTTCGTCTACTGCTTTAACCGACATTCTGACGGAATATGGATGAGCGTTATGTGGTGTGGTGTGATGTGGTGTAGTTACTTACATGCAAATATCACCTGGACCACGTGGCTGCCACACTCGCGTGAACTGAAACGAAACACAGCTTTAAAACAAATCGCAACTGAATGGATGGGACGGGTGGGACGGACGGGACGGGAACAGAGACCTGACCGTTATGTTTCTTACGCCTTCGCCTTTTCCTCTTGTATGAAGTTATTGCTGGGTCACTGGACCAGCTGTGATGATCGCTGCACTCGGTCGATCGTCTTCACAGCCAGCTAACGTCTTCAGCGCCCGGCTCCAGTCCGAGTCGAAGGTCCGCAACGTGCCCGCAACGTGGTCGGCACCGTGTATGTGGAGTCTTCTTCCGGCTGGTATGATTGATAATCCGTCTCGTAGGACCAAAATGTTTAGGATGAGGTCTGTTCCCGGTTGTTTAAATGAAGCTATCGTTATGGTTTTACACTATATTTGATAAGAATGGAATTACAGACTGCAGATTGGGTTACACCGCCATGGCCATGGCGGGGGGTCTGTACTGGATGATGGATGTGAGGTAAAAAGGAATGATTTTATACAAACAAAAGCTTTTATAGACGTTATGAATGAGCGATGACTGAGTGAACGGAGCGTGGAATGAACGCAGCAGCGCGTAGCGCCAGTGCGCGCGGCGGCCAGTGGACGAACCAGGCGGCGTTGAATGTCTTCACCGCAGCGCTCACGCACCGAGTCCAGCACCTTGTCGGCAGGTGGCGCTAGCGGTAGGCGTGAACAGTCACTAAATAGTGCTATTGAGATGTCGTTGAGAGATACATAAGAACCAATCTCTGAAATCTGAATAGAGCTGTCGTCTATGTCCTGAACAGAAAAAAATCCTGAAGTTTCTAGCCTGGCGCATTTTGAAGGCTTGTCAGAAGGATTTTTAAATTCAAAATATTCTGAATGTCTGGGTGTTGAAGTGGATGGATAGATTAAACCTCGGGGTGTCTTCGATGTCATGTCAGAGGATCCCTTAACTTCAAACGATTTTGAATTTTCCAGGATTGAACCGGATTGTGAAGGTCTTGGTGTCTTCGTGGTCTTTTCAGAGGATTGGTTAACTTCAAATGATTTAGAATGTCGGAGGATTGAAATGGATCGTGAAGTTCCCGGTGTCTTTGAGGATTTGTTAACTTCCAATGATTTCGAGCGTCTGGCAGTGGAACTGGATTGTGAAGTTCGTGGTGTGTTCGATTTAGATCGCCGTTTTTGTAAATATGACTCCTTTGTGCGATCAAGTTCACGTAAGATTATTCTTGGGTTTATACCCAGCTTACCTATATTCTCTTCCATCAGGTAAAACACTTTTCTGGCTATTTCGAAATGCCTCTCGTTCAGAAGTTTTTGTGAACTTGTTTGAGCAGCAATTGTATTTCGTATCTGAGCGTCTTTAACGCATTTTGAAAAGTCTACCTGTTCTACGTCAAATTAATAAAGGCCGCATTTACGGAATCCATTCTTGATTGTCTGTTTCATCTCCATGTCTAGCGTCTCTTTAAAAACTTGGCAGAAGTTTGTTTTTGTTACGCATTTGTTTAGGTTTTCAGACCGACTCTGCCAATTTTTTACGGTGCGCTTCCATTCTTGTTTCAGTGGCTTGAAGACACTTACATCTGCTGGTTATAGAATGTGAGTGGTGTTAGGCGGTAAAGCGTAGAGAATGATATCATTATCCCCGCAGAACTTACTCAGTGGCGTGGACATGTGTGACTTATGTCCATCTACGAAAAAAAGTACAGGCCTTTTTACGTTTTGTTTCGTGAGCCAATCGTTGAACCCGTTACACATGTACTCGATTAATGTATCCGAACGGTTTCGACGACTGCTTTAGGTGGCCTTTTATATGGGAACACTACTAATGGCGGACATATTACCCCAGATGCTGTCATTACCACCAACACTGTTATATAGGGTGTAAAAGTACCCTTAACGCAAACGAAGGGCATTTGTTCTCCCCACCACTGCGATCATTTTTTTGTTCTATACCATACCTGGGAACCTCCTAGTTACGGAGATATTGGGGGTCAAAGTTCCAAATTTTTCACAGCTGTTTTTGTAAATACTAGTATTTCAGGTTTTAACGTAACTTAACTTACCTCCATGACCCGTTTACTATTCAAAGCATCCACTAGCACAATGTTTTAGGAGTGCTACTTTGAGTTTTACCGTAAAATGTGATTTTTGACCCCAAAAAAAAAGTCATTTCCCAGCAAAAATTTTTGCGTAGGGGTACTTAGTTTGATGTACAGAATGCTTGGTTGACGGATGCGTGAAGGGTTCGTTTACACCCTGTATTCTCTTTCTCATTACCTTTCTTGACAACGTATACGTTTTTATAGCCTTTAGGAGACAATGAAACACCAGTTTCATCAGCGTTTAGGATTCGACTCGGATCATCTAAAATGTCTAATGCATTTCGTTCAACCAAGAAAGTGTGTAAGTCTGCAAACCATTTTCGAATTGAACTTTCCTTGATGGCTTCTCGCGCCTTATTAATAACTTCTGGCTCTCGGATGCTTATGTTTGGATGGCGTTTGAGAAAGCTGAGATACCATCGTATACCAGGTTTACCTCCTGGAAAGCGATGGTCTATGCCCAGTTCTATTGCAAGCTCAGCTACCGTATCCAGAAGGTCATATTTGTTGATTGGAATTCCAGCTTTCGCTAACTCAATTATCCAATCAACGATTTTCTTTTCTCCATCAAAACCAAATATAGGATCTGGGCCAGCTTTTCTACTTTGATCAGCAACACGACCGGAAAGCCTGTCCTGTATAGTGGTTCTTGGAACTCCGTACTGCCGGCATGCTTCTCTTATGCCGCGAATTTTGCCGCGAAAGAGCGCTTGACAGTGCTTCTTCACTATAAGCAAACCTTCGGGAAGGCTCTTCATTATTTTTCTTTTTCTTTCCTTTACTGACAGGTGCCATCTGCAAATAAAAGCACAATTCCAAAACCAAGCACAATTCCAAATCCAAGCACAATTCCAAAACCAAAAACAATTCCAAAACCAAGCACAATTCCAAAACCAAGCACAATTCTAAAACCAATCCACACCAAACAAAAATGTATCTATTATTACATATAACCGGTAAATAAGCTTGAATAAGTGGTAATTATTAGTGAACTAGCTACACCCTCGCGGTTACAAAGTAGCCGTATTAATTCAGAGTAGGCTATCTCTATGCCAAATTTCATTTTAACCCATCTAGCCGTTGTAGCATAAAGGAGAACAAACATAAAGTCACTAACAAATAATAATAAAAACAGTTTATTTTCTCGCCACAATACAAAATTTTGACAAATTATTGCGATTGATACAAATTAGTAGATTTATGTATTTCGTATTGTGGGAGACTGGTGCCTAAGCTAGGCTCGAGGCCTGTATTTCAGGACACCAGGTCTCCCTCCTTTGAAGTATACAATTTGTGCACAGAATTACGTAGTAGGTTGTGGTAGGAAATTTAGTAGCATTAACAGTAACAACAGTAACTTAAAAGACAATAATAAAAAAGGTTGGTTAGAATTATGTGTTTGTGCGTATATGTGTGTATGTGTGCGTGATTGTGTGAGGGTGTGTGCGTGTGAGTATGTGTTTGTGTGGGATTTAGAGATGGATATGTGATTTATATTATATAAGGATCGTAGGACCTACACTAATACGGTGAACAAGTTTTCTGTCTCATCATAGCTTAAATCCAGAAGCCAGGCAGTTACTTTCATTTTGCATTTTATCCTGTGAAGTTTGTATATCGACAGGGTTCTGTTAATTTTATTATAAAGGTAAGGGCCTAAGTGACAGAAGAAGCGTTTAGAGTGCACAGTGGTTAGTTTTAATTGGTTTCTGTTCGCGGGATTGTATCGCCTTTTGCCCTCAGACACAGAGGGATTGTATTTAAGAAGACTATGCTGCATCAAAATGGTCTGCTGGATGAATAACTGGCGCACCGTCAGAACTTTAGCCCTTTTGTATAGAAGTGTAGTAGGATATCTGTACGGTAAGAACAGAGATACCTTCAATATTGCTCTTTGCGCTCTCTCTATTTCAATTAGAGCGGTCTTCGGAGCTCCACCCCAGGAAGTAATGCAGTAGTTGAGTAAGGACTGAGCCAGGGCAAAATACACGGATTTCTTTAATTTGTCATCAGCCACGTGTCTTAGGGTCTTGAAGACGTATATCAGCTTGCGCATCCTACCACTAAGTGTCGATATGTGCTCATGGTATCGAAGGCTGCTGTCCACTATTACCCCAAGGTATTTTATCGAGTCGGCTTTCTGAAGATGTATGCACGAACAAGTGGTGTTGTGAGGTTTGGGACAGGAGTGGGCTACAATCGTATACGGTGTTGTCGGGTTTGGTGCTGTCCTTTGTGTTATCGAAAAGGTGAGGTACTGTGTTTTTGCCGCATTTAATGTGAGAATATTGTTGAGCAACCAGTCTGATACAATATTAAAACCCGATTGAGCAAGTTTGAAAACATGACTCCAAGTGTTGGTATTGAAAAGAAGGACCGTGTCGTCTGCGAAGGTAATTATTTTGCCATTCGGAATGGCGAGCGAACCCAGATCGTTGATGTAGATGAGGAACATGGTCGGGCCAATCACGCTGCCTTGTGGCACTCCATAGGTGACTATACGCTCTTCACTAATATGCCCATCCACCACAACGCACTGGGTCCGCTCACTTAAATAGTCCTCAAAGAGCTTGAGTTGATTACCTCTAATTCCAAGGTGTTCCATTTTCTCTACAAGAATGGGGACAGAAACCGTGTCGAAGGCCTTGGCAAGATCCAGGAAGATTCCTATGACCTTTTGGCCTCTATCTAGATTGGTGACAATGTGGTTAGTGAGGTCGTGGACTGCATCGGAAGTTGATCTGCCAGCTCTGAAACCGTATTGCGAAGGCGAAAGGATATTGTACTTAGTCAAGTAGTCCACGAGTCTATGGTTCATAAGTCGTTCTAGTACCTTAGATATTGTAGGCAGCACAGCTATAGGCTAAATATAACGGCCAGAAATAGGTTACATTTATACCACTAATCGGCCGCCTTTATTTCAAACGGTCGAAAACAGGTCTAATTTTTACTGGTTATCGAACGTCAAACGGCCGGAGATAGGTTTTGTTTTTACTGGTTATCGGCCGCTAAACGTTAAGTATTTTTGAAGGTCCATATTGTTACGAGCTGGGTATGGGATAAATAAAAACACTACCAATTAAACACACGAAATAACTTTATTAAACACAAAACACTAAATACACAATCACTTCAACACTACTGAACACTTTATCGCACTAGATAACTCTTCGAACCTTTCGTTGTCTCGCTTGAAAAGTAGACTGCCTGCTCCGACCTCTGTTGGTCCTTTTATACTCAAACACACAAAAGAAGTTCGAGAAAATTCCCTATTAATAACTAAAAATGAATACAATATTCACAAAGAAAAATAACTAAAAAATAAACTTAAAGATAAAAGAACCAACAAGGAAGAAGTTACGTTACGCACTCGGCATACGGTCGAAATTACAATGGCAATTATGTCGCCGACGCCCGCCGTGCTGACCTTGTAAACATAATGGAATTATACCTACAGAATGTACTGGAGTGTTTTAGACACTACACAATTATAAGCGAGGTTTCTTGAAGATTCTAGATGACCGACGTAACACTGCCCCCTCCTTAGACATGCTCGTCCCGAGCATCATTAGTCCCGTAGTATCGCGCCAATCGGTCTACATGCACAATCTTAGGCGCACCTCGCGGACCCTTCTGTATTCGGTAGGTGACATCGTTGATCCTGGTCACAACTCGGTATGGTCCATCCCATTTTGCTTGCAATTTCGGAGACTTTCCCTTGCTCCGCACTGGGTTATGCAACCACACCAGCGAACTTTCGTCGAAACCACTACTGTTTGCCTTCCGGTCATAACGAGTCTTCATCTTCTCAGACATCTGTTGTCCGGATTGCCTGATATGCTCATACACATCATTTAACTTGTTACGCAGGTCATTCGCGTAATCCGTTACACTGCGTGGGACATCAGGGGGAGTTCCAGTGATTAAATCTGCAGGCAATCGTAATTCCCTTCCAAAGTTTGCGAAGGCTGGAGTTACGGTCGTACTTTCGTGAACTGCACTCCGATAGGACAGAAGAAACGGCTGTATGTGTTTGTCCCAATCCCTTTGCCTGCTTTCCACAACTTTTGCCAGATATCTCCAATGTTTGGTTGAATCGTTCTACCATTCCATCGGATTGTGGGTGGTAAGAGGTGGTTCTGGTGTGGGGTCGTCAGGTCTCACAATTTGTGACTCAGGCCAGAGGTGTCGGTGAGGAAGAAGAAATTTTACGTCTATTTTAACCGGACGGATTTGTTAACACAGTTTACTCTGCAGCCCACTCTACATCACTAGTGCAGTGGCAGTCACTCCACTATAACTGATAACGTGTCGCCGTTGGTTGGCTTCAGATAAACGTCTCAAGTACAATGGATAACAGGATCTGATAGATAAAGGCGTTTCCCCCAGAAGACTAATGACGCCATGGCAAACGGAACTAGGATCCAGGTGAAGTGTAGTCCAAAATTCTTTAACGTCGCCGGTTGGACGGCAACTCTTGGTGTAATCATCGATAGTACCTATTAAAGGTGGACACTTCAAACTGCCCATGTCGTTGCTGAGCAGCATAGCGATGGTACCAGGTGCGTCGTAATCAATTTGTCCGCCGATAAGTTTTGGGATGTGCTTCTCAACGAAATGCAGAACGTTTGTGACCTCAGCAATGTCTCGAAATAGGTCAACAGATGAATAGTTAGGTGGTATGATATCATCAGCATTCATCAATAGTCGTCCCGCAAAACTACATCCCGGTATGGGATTGTTTCGGATAAACTCGTCCCTTACTTCTCTTGATGTTCGGACGTCTTGGAGTGCCATTACGACGGCTCGAAGATTAGAGATGGTAACAACTAGTGGAGATGGAATCAAGCGACCATGCTCATCAGTCTCATCTTTAGCCATAACGGGAAGATAGATTTCGTCCCCATGTTTGAGGGTCCCAAGTGTGGTTAAAATACTAAAAAGGGGTTCAGGAGCAATTGTCGCGGTGTTCATGACTTCGATCCACTCAGAGCTGAGTTGAAATTCACGGCAGTCATGCGGCAATGGATTGACTGCAGGAAATCGAGTTTTCGACCTTCTCATCTTCGCTTCAAAAATCCCAAGGAAGCAGCGATACACAGCATAGATAGATGGCTTTTCGAAGCCATGATAACTTGAGATAGCTTTGGAAAAGGAACATGCGGCGAATCCGACGCCTCTAGAAGTAATCGGGATAGGTACAGGTTGGTGTGTTGACACCGTCCCGAGATGCCCAACTGCTCCCGCAGCATCAGTAACGCCAGCAAAAAGCTTTGAACGAATGCCATTTGGGCCAACGCCTAGGCCGGCCATCTTAGCGCGTGTACGCTCATCGGAGTATTCGGTCCCCTTGACCTCTCTATACTCGGCAGCCCTTTCTTTTTGATGTCGCTTCCGGTTCTTCTTTTTCTTTGAAGTGGTAAATTGGGTGTTGGCTGTAGCCCCCTGCCCATTCGGTATGCTTTCTGAACCAGCTTTTCAACTTCCAGTGCCCACTGCTGTAAGTTCTCGGCACTACGTTGAACGCGATCCCTTAATTTAGCACGAAAGACGTGCTCCAGGTGCGCGTCACCATATCTGGACTCTAATGCCTCCAGCAGCTGTTCGTAGGTCACATCCTTGCCGAGGGCCTCAAGAATGGTTAGGGCCTGGTCTCGGAGACCCAAAGTGAGCGCGGTCATGGCTTGCGCTTTGGTCCACCCGTTCACTTTCATAACCGCCTCAAATTGAATTTTATAGGCCGACTACGAAGATGTTCCGTCGAATGGGGGCACTTTAAACCCGCGCACCGAAGGTGCAGCAATCACTGAAGTCACAGCCCCGTCTCCAACCTTAATTTCACTCAAGGCCTTCTTCACATCGGCGATCTGAATTTCGGCCTTTGCGATACGGTTGTCGTGCTGCTGTACCTGCTCCTTCATCACGCTCAGCTCTTTGCCAACTGATGCGTGAAGATCTTTAATCAGAAGCATCTGTTCCTCTTGACGGCGAGCCTGCTCGTCCGTATCCCGTTGCAACTGTTCCTGCAACTGGCGAGCCTGTTCCTCTTGACGGCGAGCCTGTTCCTCTTGACGGCGAGCCTGTTCCTCTTGACGACGAGCCTGCTCCTCTTGAATGCGAGCATGCTCCTCCTTGTCTCGTTGCAACTGCTCTTGCAACTGGCGAGCCTGCTCCTCTTGACGGCGAGCCTGCTCGTCCTTATCACGTTGCAGCTGTTCCTGTAGCTGGCGCCCCTGTTCCTGCAGCAGCGCCATTAAAGCAGACATGTCTGGCACTGCTGATACGGGAGAAACGCCAGATGAGCCAGCGACTGGCTCTGACGTAGGCTGGACACCGGCCGGTGTCTGTGTGGGAGAGTCTCCAAATCGCCTTTGGTCCATACCTTGCTGTCGCTGACTCCTCGTACAGATACTACCCGTGTCGTCCTTTGGTAGAATCGGCATTATTTATCCCTCACTTCTGACACCAAATTGTTACGAGCTGGGTATGGGATAAATAAAAACACTACCAATTAAACACACGAAATAACTTTATTAAACACAAAACACTAAATACACAATCACTTCAACACTACTGAACACTTTATCGCACTAGATAACTCTTCGAACCTTTCGTTGTCTCGCTTGAAAAGTAGACTGCCTGCTCCGACCTCTGTTGGTCCTTTTATACTCAAACACACAAAAGAAGTTCGAGAAAATTCCCTATTAATAACTAAAAATGAAAACAATATTCACAAAGAAAAATAACTAAAAAATAAACTTAAAGATAAAAGAACCAACAAGGAAGAAGTTACGTTACGCACTCGGCATACGGTCGAAATTACAATGGCAATTATGTCGCCGACGCCCGCCGTGCTGACCTTGTAAACATAATGGAATTATACCTACAGAATGTACTGGAGTGTTTTAGACACTACACAATTATAAGCGAGGTTTCTTGAAGATTCTAGATGACCGACGTAACAATATCTTTTAAATTAGGAGGTATACTGGCGGCCGGAATCTAGTTTTAAATTCACAAAATTTTAGTTGTTCACAAATATTATAGAATCTATGTTGGTGAATTTAAGGTTTCCGCAATAAAGGCAAAGAGAAATGACGTGAATAAACCGGTTCTGCGACCACCCGGTCGGTAAGTAGATTTTGCAATAAATCGTTGACGTATTATCAGACCATCAAAAATATCACAAGTTATGGAAAGTTGGATGAGTTTGGGCACTTGAATATTGAAATTAAACATGCTAAATACACATAAACCAAATCAATCACCAATAAACCAATAGAAACACTTAAAAACTTTCCTTTGAAAATCAATCCACGTGCTATTTTTTTCTTAAATTTGACACGCGTCCACACACTACATTTTGAAATGGCGACTGAGTGCTCAGTTCAAATTTTGGGGTCATGCCGTTGGATTATGAATTGTGAAGTTCGTCCGGATCGAATGGCGCGAAATTAGAAAGGAACGGTCTATAACACTGTCTATTATTCATAATAAGGTGCGAAATGGTCGATTAGGGGTAGTGGCCGGTAAACTGGTATGTTTACCCTACATAAAATTAAACTCCGAAACCACAATCACCTAGTGACGCGTCCTCCCAGAACAGTAAATTACGGTAAGAAAAATATTGAATTTGAAGGTGTTAACATGTATAATAAAATACCATTGAATATAAAAGAATCAAAAAGTATGTTTTGTTTTAAAAAAATGCTGAAATCATATATAATGAGCAAGTAATAATAAAAGACACATTATTAATTACTACTAAGCCATGTATTGCCACATCTAGCACTTTTAGTTTGTTTCCGTGTTTGCTAGCTTGGTTGGTGATTGACTTATTTCGACACCAGCATTTTATACTACGCTAACTCAAAAAAGCGTACTTTACAGTAGAGGCGTTTAAAGGGAAAAACGTGATAACTTTTACATTAATTAAGATACTTATTTGAAATTTGGTAGGTATGCCTAATAGTTAATTTATTCATTGTAATATCTCATATTTATTTTTCCTTAATTATTTATGTTTTTTTTGATTTAGCGCGAGATAGCCGTATATAAACGTAATCTATACTAATATTATAAAGCTGAAGAGTTTGTTTGTTTGTTTGTTTGTTTGTTTGTTTGTTTGAACGCGGTAAACTCTGGGACTACTGGTTGGAATAGAAAAACTCTTTTTGTGTCGGATAGTCCATTTATCGAGGAAGGCTTTAGGCTATATAACATCACGCTACGACCAATAGGAGCGGAGCATAAATGAAAAATGTTGCAAAAACGGGAAAAGATATTCCTTTTTGAGAGCTTCCGTTGCGTGCGCTGCGAAAACGGTTTAAGTTACGCAAATACCATGTATGAAAGAATTGTTCCTCTTTAAAAGTTCTAAAAAAAAGTCCGCGACAGCATATGTCTATCTTTTAAGATTGACTCACTGTAATCATTTTTTACTATTAAAATGTTAGGTTAAAAAGAATGATATTTTGCGAAGCTTATTTAACCCATATGGTATTAATCTATATCTAAATAAATGTGTTTGTTAGCACAGAAATTTAATATAGAATATTTGTGCCCTTTACTCTATACAGTTTAAACAAATATCTTAGAAGATATCGCAATGTAAAAATATCCGCGCGACAAAATAATTAAGCGCGCGGCAGTCATTCGGTCCGGTGCGGTAGGTTAGTGGGGATTCTGGCCTCCGGGGACTCCGGAGAAATTCATATTCAAAATATTTACTGCACCATAATGTTTACAAGGTGTTACTGTATATTTAACAGTAAGAGATACCAACAGTAAGAGATACCAATAGTAATTCACACTTTAATATAATCTAAACTGATATTATAAAGAGGAAAGATACGATTTTTTGTTTGTTACGATTTAACTCAATTTATGTTGACATTTTGTTATAAGCTATATTATGTGACGCAGACGAAGTTGCATGGGTCAGCTAGTTCATCAATAAAATGTTACATGTTATATACGTCTAACTAATGTTAGCGTGCTGTAGTGCTAAAGAAGTGTTATTTTTATTATGTTGCAATAAAAAAAATACAGTATTTTGTGTTTTAATCATAACTTTAGGGTATTATACAGGGTGTAAACGAACCCTTTACGCATACGACAACCAAGTATTCTGTACATCAAACCAAGTACCCCTACGCAAAAATTTTTGCAGGGAAATGACTTTTTTTTTGGGGTCAAAAATCACATTTTACGGTAAAACTCAAAGTAGCACTATTAAAATATTGTGCTAGTGGATGCTTTGAATGGTAAACGGGTCATGGGGATAATTTAAGTAAAGCTAAAACCTGTAATACTAGTATTTACAAAAACAGCTGTGAAAAATTTGGAACTTTGACCCCCAATATCTCCGTAACTAGGTGGTTCCCAGGTATGGTCTAGAACAAAAAAATGATCGCAGTGGTGGGGAGAACAAATGCCCTTCGTTTGCGTTAAGGGTACTTTTACACCCTATATACACCCACAAGATATATTATTGTAATTTATCATGCTGAATAACAAGTTATTTGAGTTAGCTTTGTTTAACCGGTACATGCGTCTCAGGCGGATTTCGTATTAAAAGCCGTCAAATTATATAGGGTCGTTGCACCGGTGGGCGGCCTTTTAGTCGCCTTCCCAACTTTGCTCTTTGAAATTAGTAAGATATGTCCATAATTCAGGTTCTGATTGCTTCTGCAGGTGTAGCAGATATCATCAAGTTATTTTTGGACATAAGTATTGGAGGACTATTGTAACAGATTTTTTTAAATAAATAAAAACCTAAAATTTACTCAAAATGCCGGTTGACGGCCACTTTTTTCAGTTCGCGGCCACCCTAGAGTTAGTTTTCGGCCGCCAGTTTTAAATACAATTATTACGTACACTTTTCGCCATACCTAATGGTTCTATCATAAAATTCCACATATGGCATATAATAAATGGATTAAACGAAGTTACCTAGTGAAGTTCTATCCTTATTATATGAAGAAATTAGTCCGAAGTAAAATACCATATAGCAATACCATATAGTAATATACCTGCTATATAATATATACTAGCAGCAGCCGTCTTCTGGTGCTCTTTGACGCGATTTTTTAGATCTTAGATGAAAAATAAAAGCGGCACCTGGCAACACTGCTGTTACTTGTCATTCAGTTTAGAGCAGTGGTACAAGCACAGACCACATAGAGCTTCAGACAGGGCACTCTTATAGAGAAAAATCGACTCGCCCAAGGTTCACATAATATCATGTATGACAGTTTTTTTTTTAACACGTTGCGGGACGGTAGCGACTTTTTCAAATTATGCGATATGACAGTAAAATTGCCAATACAAGTTACGACCACTGCTATATCCGTACGTACGTAGAGCATTACTACAGAATAATGATACAACGACAGTACTTTCATAGCCATATGCCGGTTATAGCCGTACTGTCATTTAATTATGCATAAATGACATGTTAAAATTACACTACGGCTATTCCCGTAATCGGCTATAGCCGTACCGTATTTTATAAATATTTTACGGTCTCAAAATATGATGCTACGGCTATTGCAGTATTATAGGAATGTAAGTTGTTTTCAAAATAAAACCAAAATTTCAAAGAATACTTATTATTTATTGAATCACATAATCAAAAACAGTAATTATAGAAAGAAGTTTCAGTGTCATGTAATCAGAACCTGCTAAATTCACCTTAAATCTAGTCTTCCCGATTTGCATCTTGCTGAATATGCCCATGCAAAATGTGCCAATCCTCGAAACACTCAGGACACAAAGGTGTTCTTTTCACACATCCCTTGCAGATATATTTAGTTTCCTTTCGCTTGTTTACCTTAGTGCACAATTTGCAATTTAAATATTTGAATTTTCTTTTGTTGCCATCGGAGGTTGGAGGTGGCATCACGACTGGCCAGTGACCTTTCATTACAGCGACGCTACACTCTTCAACAACATTTTGTCTAAATCTTCGGCTGCTGTACACACTATCTTTTCTTACTACATCGGGACCTTTTATATCACCAGAAATCTGACACATTTCCTTTATCAATTGGTCTCTGAACTCAATAGACTTATATTTTCGATTCTTTTTCACGTAAGTCTTATACAGATAAAATGCGTTCCAGACAGCTATATCGAGGCAGTGAAAGATAACCCTCTTATACCATCTTATGCTTTTGCGGGGGGATGAGTAATATGAAGTCATCTGATCGACCCTATCCACTCCCCCCATAAAAGTGTTGTAAGCAGCTACTTCGGCGGGTTTAGTTGCTAATTTACCATGTCGATTTGGTACTTGTTCTAGCTTTGGGTGATCCCGAGTAGAAATTGTATAAACCGGTCTTTTATCTCTCCACATCGAAACATAAATTTGGCCTTTGCGATACCAGTAATAATCTCCCTTTTTTAGTTTTAGACTTGTTAGTACCCTTGGGTTGCCCTTACGGTTTTTTCTCAATGTTCCACAAGAGTGTGTCCGCAAATCAAGTAATTTTTGCGACAACTCCACTGAGTTATAAAAATTATCCATGAAAACATGGTGACCTTTGAGCACATATGGTTCCAATAATTTCAGCACGATATTTTGAGTTTTCTTTCCTGTCTCCGCAGATGCATCTTTACCACGGTACATAATCATATCAAGGACATAACCGGTCGCAGTTGTGAGGACGTAGAATTTGATACCATACCTCGCTTTTTTAGACTTAATATATTGACGAAAGAAAATTCTACCCCGAAATAGAATAAGTGATTCATCTATGGATAATTCTTTCGAAGGACCGTAGATAAGCTGGAAGTTATTATTCAGAGCTTTTATAAAATCAAGCACTTTGTGTTCTCCCTTTGCTTGATCATCCGCTACACACAGACATCTAATGACTTGTTCAAACCTTCTACCAGATGTTACATGTTGAAAAAACGGATGATAGTACAGCGGATCATTAGAAAAAAAATTCCGTCTAAGGGGGAATTTCAATTGCCCTTGCAGAAGGCATATGCCAAAAACAGATAATATTTCCCGCCTATCCACAGGTCGGAATTTATAGTGACGACTGTTCCTAGTGCGTGGCCCACCTTGACTTGTTAGTTTTTCGCCATATTTATTAGTACATTCAACTATGTGATCAATTAGGCTTTCCGGAAAAACCAATTTGAACATATCTAGTGGCGTTTGAATGTTATTTACATCAAATCTTGGTCCCGATGAGGACTCCTCAAAGTGGAAATCAGCGATTGGTATAGTTGTTCGCGACCACTCTTCATTGTTTTGGAGCTGCTCTGAATCGGCAGCCTCTGGAGACGGAACGAAAATATCCATATCGTGAAAATTATCATTAGCAGGTTGTGCACCAGGCTGTTCCATCTCTTGAGACTGAAAGGAGACGTCCATGTCGGTAGGCTGCAATAAATCAGTGGCTCCTTGGGCAACGGGCTGTTCTGACTGAAGTGCTGGATACTGCAGGGATGGACTTACCGGCGCATTGTTATCGCTACTAGACGACGAATGATAACGGCGGCGATGGCGCGCTGCGATTCCATTGAAGCCAATTTCATCGTCGGAAGAATCTGATTCAGCAGATGGACGATAATCGTCATCAGAATCATACTCTCCTCCATCGTCGTGGTACGGGTCTTCATTATTGTCGCTGGATTCCGGCGTTGAAACTTCTTCCAGAAGACGACTAATGCGGTTTGAATCTTTATTTGAATCCATCTAAAACAAAACAAATGATCATTCACTTACACATCCGAATACGCGCCTTTGAAATAGATTTATCTGTCTACATATCCTTGTTTGCTAGCCTAAGTGTATAACAAACTATTGTAAATACAAATATCAGTCAAAATACTCACGTTAGTCCATAAATATGGTGAACAAAAAATGGCGCGAAAGTCGACGAACACAACTTTACTCAACCGCGCGTGGCGTGACACTACTCGAGCCGTCGCACAGAATCTTCATAGACCGAATACGGGCATAACCGTAGTGTGCGTGCGAGGACTTCTTAGAAAACGCACTCACACATATATTTTCAATGTGTGACTTTGTGCGTTCTAATGCTTCTATATGTATGAGGGATTGATGTGATACGACAGTAAAAACGGTTTTCCTTGTTCCTCTATACGAAATTTCGCTGCAATGCCCGTACCTCACTTTAGAAGAGTTAAAAATTGTACGGCGGTGCCCGTACTGTCATTGTTCAACTTCAAAAAATCTACTGCTAATTCAGTGCGTCCCGCAACGTGTTAAATGTGGCATTGGATCCGGTGCGGATCTTTATGCAAAGGCGTGTATAGGTTCAGCCTAAAAGGTTTTTTTTTGCTAGGAATTGGTAATTTTAGTTATATTTTATGAGCAAATTGCAATGCAATAACTGCAATGCCATTATGAATGTTTTATGAATAAGTTAGAAAGGGAATGTTAGGAAACAAAAAAACTTTTCTTATTACTTTCATTTCTTTTTATTTTTCAATTTTGTTTTATATGTATTTAAAGCTTTTAATTGCATTTTAGCCAACCTACGTTGTGAGAGTCAAAATGGCGGGTGTAGCGAATCAAATTACACTACTTACCACAAAAATTTAGCTAAAATGTACTATTCTGTACCTAGCTCTAAAAAATCTGTACCTCCTTCAGAACGGAGTTATCTCAAAATTAAGATACACCAGCCATATTGATGTCAAAATGGCGGGTGTTCACCCTACGTTTGTCCTTTAGTCTGAAGACATCTGTGCCTTTTAATATTTTATTAATAACATTGCATCAATTAAATACTGCCAATCTTAAAGTTAATGCGAGGCAGCATTCAGAAACAGCATCCTTATGCAATTCACAATTTATGAAGTCAAACAAATACTTAGATCTGATATGATATTTAATATTTTTTATAATGGGACTCCGTTCAGGTTGATTTTCTAAGTATTTGTTTGCTTCTTCTATAATGATTCCAAAAAATCTCACAGCATTTTCTGAAGGGTAGGTCAATTTCTTTTCTTTTATGCTCTTGAACTCTCTAAAGGAAATACAATTATTTACAGTATTTTTATCATAATTGGGTTCCCTACTAGTTAAATTTTCTTCGCAATGATAACATTTTATTTTTTGTAATATTTTTCTTATGACCCACCCAGCTGTAAATGCACGTAAGTGGACATTTAACTTTTCTTGCCTTGCTGAGCTTTGAACGCTTTCACTTTCAACCCAGTTCGATAGCTCAGAGAACTCAGGTGAACAAACTAACTCAGAATTAGGGATGGCGATTCTTTACGAAAAAGATCGATTTTTAAATCGATTCGAATCGTAGTCTAATGAATCGATTCACGAAAAAATCGAGGCCTACAAAATCGATTCTTAAAAAATCGATCTTTTTTTCAAGTTTGCGTTTACAATGTAAATTTGTATCAATTTTACTAAAAACAAGATTAATATTGCAATTAACGATATCTTATCAATAAAATCAGGGAATTCAAAAATAACAATTATTTTTATTACCGTATCAAACTATAAGATCAACTATAAAAAAAAAATAAGTATTTATATACTGAATGTTTTTATTGATTGCAAAAAAGTAAAAAATAAGGTAAGAGTTAAAAGTTTAAATATTAAGCATTGGGAATTATAACTGGGAACTATAGTTCCCAATGCTCAATATCTAAACTTTTTAAAAACAACAGTCTGTCAAGCCTTTTGGGATCCAAGCGGTTACGCTCATCACTTGCGATGTTTCCAGCAATTGAAAACAGGCGCTCACAAGGAACGGATGATCCAACGATACTCATATACATCATGGCGATTGGGTGAACGTGATGATAAATGGAGCTCTTTTGTTCTTGCCAGTAAAGTACAGGATCATACTTCAGGTGCACAACTGCCTGCGATAAATAATGTTTGAATTCTTCATTTAAGCCTTGATTTTCCTGTGCAAGTGCATTGCATAAAGAGAGTTGCTTTTTCACAAGCAACTTATGAAAATCCCATATTCCGTTTTTCATATCCTTATCAGTGCTTTCTATTGCGTCGACTTCCTCACTATTATTTTGTGGAAGTGATTGTCGTGTAATATCCAAAATTGAAGTGTTTATTTTATTTATCGCTCGAGAACAGGCTACATGGTCAGTAAAATGATTTTTTTTAAATCTAGGATCTAAAATGGTCGCAGCAGCTAACAAATGAACTTGTTCAACATTTCCAAATCTTTTCTTCAAGCCGTCCACAATTAAAGTCCTTGTTTTAACACCAATATCCGTTGAATTTTTCATTGTATTATATGTTTCAGTCAGACAAGACACGATGGGTATAATTTTACTGGCTGTAACGTAGTCTTCTCCCGATATTTCTTTAGTTATTACTTCTAATGGTCTCAATATATTTATAAGATCTTTTATAAATTCTAACTGCTGTGCAGTTAGCATTGTTGGCGCTTTAGGATACTTGAGTAATATTGGCGCAATTATTTCGGATAACTCAACAAATCGTTCCAATTGATAAAAAACAGAATTCCATCTGGTACACACAAACTGAACAAGCCCCAAAGGCTTTGTTTGATGACCCTGAGTTTTCTTTAAAGAATCAGCAGCATTTGTATTATGTTTAAAATATGTGGTAATATCTTTGACAGCTGTTAGTAAATTCTTGGCTCCTTCCAGTCCATCCTTATTGTCAAATGGTTTTGATGCTACTAGGTTTAATGTATGGGCAAAACATGGCATGTGTTTATTTTTGCCATAAACATTTGTGACAGCTTTAACGATATTAGCGCCATTGTCCGTGATAAACGCTACCACTTTGTTTCTTGTGATGCCCCATTTTTCCGTCATATTGATAATTACTTGTGCTAAGTAGTCAGCATTGTGTGGTTCTGTTAGAGCAGTTACACCAAAAACTATGCTCAATAATTTACTTTCATATATACAATGACCAGTTAAGCCTAAGTAGCTTTGACTATTATGCGTGTCAGTCCAAACATCTGCAGTTAAAGATAGTGCTTCTACTTCTTGTATTTTTAGTTTCAGTTGTGTCGAAAGAATGTCATATTTATCGTCAATCATGTGGGTCATTGTTTTTCTGGCTGGAACTTTATAAAGTGGTGCCACTACTTTCATTAAATATCGAAATCCTGTTTTTTCCACAGTATTTAAAGGCAACCCATCTTTTGCGATCATGAAGACTATTGCATTGGTTATTTGACCACGCTTAATACCAGTATCTGAAAATAAATAAAATAAAGTCTTAATTATTGATCCTGTATGCATCTCACTTTCATAAAAAAATATTCAAAAGATTTTAGTTTCATGCCTTACCTCCAAATGATTTTATATTTGTTAAGCAAGATGTCAATGTTTGCTGTTTTAAGACTGATACATTGGTAGAAGAAGAAGCCACGCTTTCAGCATCCGAATTATCAACATTTTGCAAATCTGGAACTGGAACGATGTCTAAAGTCATGTCATCAACAACCTAAAACGAAAAAACATAGTTACTTCGATTTATTTAATATCGATTTTTATTTTTTTCGAACTCAGTACATTGGAAAACAAATAATGTGACATAAGAAATGGTTTCACTAACTTGATCATTTCCATTATCACTTCGTGCATTACCACATTTACCACCACCACTTTCACTCTTCTTTTTGAGACTTACGGTCTGAATTGTTGGATGACGTCTTAATAAATGATTGCGCAAGTTTGTTGTGTTTCCCTTAGTTTTTACGTCCTGGTGACAATATTTGCATGTGCCTCCGAAGTCTTTTTTAATAAAATGATTCCATAAATCACTTCCACCCGACATGCTGAAAAAATACATTTATTCCTCATTTATTATATGTATTAAACTTGATAAACAATGATATTTTAAGTAATTAGTCACTAGTTTCAAGTAATATTCAAAATCCTATTAGGATTAGTTAGCATAATTTCTTAATGAATTTAAAAGAATATTTTATATGAAAGAATAGTTTAACATTTTATAAAAAAGTAACCTTTATATAAAAATAGCACCAAATGTGAATCGATTAATTAAGATACGAATTGCTTTAAAAATCGATATTTTTCGGAAAGAATCGCCATCCCTAGCCTGGCGATTACTTGATTGAAATAAAATTAGAGTAAAAGCGATAGTTAATTTTTAAAAAGATAATGGGAGCTTGACTATTTTTTCTGTAAACAAGATGAATAATTTGATGCTTTGAGGTTAAATAAATAATTGGACATAAAGTAATCGTGAATGAAGTATGAACACTTCCATCAATAAGAATTCCACATATTACTTATTAGTTATTTCAATGCTGATTATTCCTGTGTAAAAGTAAATTTAAATGATAATCACAACTAACAGAACAAACTGAAAATAATAGCGTCAAAGTAAAAAATAAGAAGCGCTTTACTTATTTACTTACCTACTCTCAATTAGTTATTATTTCGCAACAAACACTACATGAAAATCTGATGAAAATCAATCATGAAAATACTTATATTATGCTAATAACAGTATTCATTAAACGACAACAACAAATGAATAATGCAATATCAATCGTCACAGATTATAGATACATAAAGTCAAAGACTACAAACGTAACTTTTTTATTAAAGAGAGGCGAGTAAAGGATACTAAACATACAGCCATCTCGCGAGTTTATGAGTAGTTAACTCTTTAACCGGCAGCACTCTTATAATTCAGGCACATTCAACTAAATGCAAATAATTGTATGGTTTATACCAAAACAGAAAAAATCGAATGTCGATTTTCAAGGGTGATATATCGATTCAGTGAATCGACACAGTACTTCATATCGATTTAAAAAATCGATATTTTCTGCTCGAAAAATCGATTCTTCGATTAATCGATCTCAGATCGCCATCCCTACTCAGAATCTTCAAGTGATAAACTTGGTGATTCTGAGTTAGTTTGTCCTTTATTAAAAAGTGATTTTAATTTTAATAACTGTTTACCTGAATCCTCTTCACAATTGTAGCTATCTGAGTGAAACTTTATAAACCTCGAGATTAACAGTGATTTAAAGGTACTTTTGAAGGCATGGCAATCTGGATTTGTATTTCTAAAATTATATGCCCGCATTTGTCCAAAAATGTTTTTGATGGGATCTGAATTTAAATATCGCGGGCGCATAATTTTAATATTTCTTTCATTTAAGTATTGCCATACTATCTGGTAACTTTTCAATGTTATAATCCAATTTTTCAACGATGGCACAGATGTTTCCTTACCATGTTTATCGACAAATTTAATTAGTTTTCGTTTTTCTATTGCTTCCCTCCAAAATTCGCGGTGCTGCGACTTTTCCGTTACAGCCTGTCTTAAAGGGTTCCCCTTAGAAGTCTTGTTGAAGTCTGTTCCATTGCCCGAGTCAAACGTCATCAAAGAATGAAATGACTTTAGCAGTGTTCTTTAATGTAGAGCGTACTTGTGTTCCATCTGCATAATGAGCTACAACAAATAACATAGTAAATTAATACTTAGTCAATACTAAGGTCATAAACAAAATTCTTAAAACAAAACAATTAGTATAATAACTTACAAAACTGAGCAGTGTAAGACAATGTAGCAGCTACTGTCTTGCTGAACACTGTAGTGCAATTTTTCACCTGAAATAAAATAATATAAATTACAATTTTTAGAGGTAACTGGGCTCATTCGTTTTACATAGTAAAATACTGTTTGAGGATATGAATATCATAGCAAGTGTTTTGATTAAACAATTACCTTCATTTTTTTTATTTTCTCTGGAATTACATGTTCGTCAGTCAACTTATGGAGGAGTCGCGACTGTGCATGATTGCAGTCAGTTTTGTACACATCTACTATATCATTCCATTTCGATATTTCTCCGTTAACCCTTAAACAAACGCGAGCCGGTATGCATTTTTTTTTAAGGTTGCATTGTATTTTAGGTAATTGAGGGTCACTGATTTCATATTTTAAATCAAAATTTAAAAAAGAATATTAGATGGGGTAGTTTTTCTGGTGGTAAATAATTTACCATTATCCGTTCATGACTACAAAATTTTTGATGTTGGTGGTAAAATTGTTACCATTGTCCGTTACGGTTCATTTTCGTTTCTTGACTAGTGACTTCCTCTTGGTTCTACTTATAATATTTATTTTATATTTTGGAAATTAAACATTTTATTTTTTTAATAATTTTTTATTAGTATTGAATATTACCTATCTTATAGTATTGCTTATATTAATGGTATTCTTACAATCTATAAATCTAAATTAAAAACAAATGACTTGTACAAAAAATATATAAAAAAAAGTAATCAATGTTATTTTTAATAAAAACCCAACCTATGGAAAGTAAAATTGGCAATTTTTCTATCTTCGCCAGCAAGTATCACGGTAATGACCGTTTATTATTATTGATGATAATATGAGATACATCTCATGACTGCTGGAGCTGGGTTTCTTTTTTATGGAACTTGGGCATTCTCTTTATTCTACACCGGAGTCGGCGATATGGAACAACCTGAAGCAAGATCGAGCACATAATGCTACTTTGCACATAGTGCAACATATTTTTGTACGCTTTTGTTCTCTTCTAGTACTACAAAACCTACATCTCTTAAAGGTATCAATTTCTTCCGGCATGTGTACACCGACATTTAAAAGACGGATTTCGTCGGGTACCCCAAAGTTGCCACCTTTTTTATTTTTAAACACTGTTGGCTTATTTTTTTTTCCTGTGAAATTGTCTATTAGTTCGCGCGCCAATTTTAATCTGTAATTACGGTGAGAATGAACATTTACTGTATGTGTTGTATTATACGCTATGTATGAATTTATAATTGCAGAATCAAACATGAAAATAAAAAGCATCATCGAATACTTCCTCGATTTTCTGTCAATTGGGTACGACGAACGGAAATGGTCAAAATGGTCTACACCACCCATCGTGAGGGTATAAGAGGCAATTGCTTTGGGGGAAAGTATATCTTGCCTGGATCCATCTTTTTGTGTTCTTTTAACATACATCAACTCACGTGGATGATGAGCCGTAGTAGTTAGCACTGATACGTCCCGGGTGTCATGCCACTTAATTGCAGTAATAGGACCTGCTGACACTGACGCAAATTGGTGCGTCTCTAATTTCAGCGCTTTTGGTTGTGATTTTTTTAAAATGCTTGGTAAATCCTTTCTGTCAGATCGGACAGTTCCGACTGCGTATATTCCTTTCTCATATAAGGCATCCATAAGGTTGCAACTGGTGAAAAAATGGTCGAAAGCCACTAATGTCGATTCCGGCAGGTCATTGCACAATGACATCACAACATTATAACCTAAGCCTTCATTCTCGACGCTGTCACCTTTGCCACTATAAATTTGGAACTGGTACAAGTAACCAGTTGCAGCATCACATCTTGCCCATACTTTAAAACCTCTTTTAATTGGTTTTTTAGGCATATATTGTTTTAATGAACTCCTTCCTTTAAATTTCACCATACACTCATCAATGGATTGTCGGCTCGAATTTTCCATTTCATTTTGGAAAATGTCATTCAACTCCGTGATTAAAGGCCTTAGTTTGTACAACTTGTCATATTCTGCAGAATTTCTCCCTGGCTCCAATTCATTATTATTAAGGTGTAAATTTTTGGTAATTGTTTTGAATCTACACACATCAAAAGTGTCTAGGGATCAACATATATTTTTGCAATAACTTTTCTCCTGATTGATATTAATTAAAATTTTCTTTAAGGATTCATCAAATAAAGTGTTTTCGCTTGTCACAGTAACGATAAACCAAGTCACCTTTGCATTAATAAAGAAATTTGCCATTTTCCTAATAAAGGGATTTTTGACATTTGAACCACTAACATTAAAGTTCGAAAAAAAGACTGAAATAACAGTTTTCTTTAAAATTTTATTGGGTAACTTAAACAATTAATAATCCGTGTTTCTACCGCGAACACTAACAACACAAGAACATCGGTTTGGCATACTCAAAATGAGTTCATCCAAATCACGCTGTGGAATGACCGCCCATGTTCGTTGCAACAACAAAAAAAGGTCTTCTTGCGACTGGATACCCTCCATATTCGGCAGAGCTCTTCTCTGTAGCATATCCCATGCATGCTCAATCGGGTTCAAGTCTGGCGACTGAGCAGGCCAGGGCAGGACATTGATGTTAGCTGCGGCGAGAGTCTGTCTTACAACTCTTGCGGTGTGCGGTCGTGCATTATCATGCATTAACTGAAATAAGGGACCGATTTGCACTTGTAGAGGAACGATGACGTCTGATACAATCGTCTCAGCATAAATTTGAGCGTTGAGGTTGCCTCTGATCCAAATCAACTCAGTTCTTCCGCCGATCCAAATACCCGCCCATACCATGATGGTTCCACCACTATAAGGATGGACTTCCTGGCAGGATTTTAATCGCTGTTGGCGTCCAGGGGTTCTCCAGTGTCGTATACGTCTTGTATCCGGTCTCATACCAAAACGAGACTCATCAGAAAAGCACACGAAACGCCATTGTTCTTCTGCCCAATTTCTGTGTTCAAGAGCCCATTGATATCGAATCCTACGATTGTGCATTGCTATAGGTGGTACCCGTAGCGGTCTTCGGGAATGAAGGTTCACTTCATGCAAGCGGTTTCTGACTGTTTGGTCGCTAATTAAGTTCCCTGAAGAGTGATGAAGCCTCACGGCTAACATCATGGCGGTTATTGTTGGAGCTCTTCGAGTTAAGATTTGAATGTATCGGTCTTGTCTCCGTGTGGTGCAGCGATACCGTCCTCCATGGCGCTCAGCCACGGTACCAGTGCTTCGGTAACGTGTCCAAAGTCGACTGATAACACTCTGACTTGTATTCAGAGCTAAAGCCACAGTACGTTGCCGGGAACCAGCTTCTATCATTCCCACGGCTCTGAGCATTTCTTCCCTGCTTAAATGACGTCGCCGCTCCATAATAACCTTGGTTTTAATCAGTAGTAGGGAAACAGTAGCACTAATAATGTCTTCAATGCGTTGTATGTTTTTATAGGGAAAATATTGACAGCTGATTTTCATCTTTTACTCGAATTTGATTCACAGTTCCTGATTCAAATTATGAAACGCACCAAAAAGGATCCATATAAATTTATAAAATCATAAATTTATTACAAAGCCACATCTCAATCTCAAGAAATCCGCATAAAAATGCTTGATCCCTAGACACTTTCGATGTGTGTAGTGAGTGGAAATACCCTCGAAATTTCCGGATTATTATAGAATGTGTCACTGGACCAATACAATTCCATATCCGGTAATGGATTGAGCCCCATCAATATGAGCACGCCTAAATAAGCCTTCATTTCAGCACTTGACACTGGAGACCAATTTTTACTATTTTTTTGGCGTGCGTATGTATTTGTTTGTTGGACAATTATTTCAATTATGTAATCAGTAAAAAACTTTTCAAATACTTGAATCGGTTGAGTTTTATGGGTGTATTGTGTACTAGTGGTTGCCTTTTTGTCAAAAGGTGGAACTGTGTGAGGCTCATCTAAAATTTGCCAGTCGCGAGGCGTCAACCGATCTCTGCGAGGTGGGTGTTGAATATTACTGATAATAGACTCTTGTTCTAGATTATTGAGAATACTTAAATTATTTTCTTGATACAAGGGAGACATAGTATCACTTCGGTTTTCCGGGAGAACAGCTTCGAATTCAGTTACAGAAAATAAAGACTGTTGGTCACTAAGCGCGGGAACATCTTGAAATGTACGTAAAAGTGAAGATATTGAGCTACGAGGACTTGATATAGAAGCTAACGTACTTGGTGTATCCTCAACTGGCACAGCAAATTCGGGGACGATTAGCTCACTTCTGTATGGGCTATTATTAACATGTGAACTAGGCTCTAAAACTTCTAGTAGATTCTCGTTGGTTTGTTCTGTAGCATCGTGTTCAAGCGTAACTTTTTCATTTTCTTCAGTTGACCCGAACAATTCTTCTAATCTTCTTTCTAACATCTCTTCTTCTGGCACAGGTACAAAGATGTCCGCAGGGCTACTGATTACCTGTCCCCAACATGGGTCATCTTCTTCGTCGCAATCAGAGAGATCCGATAAGTCTTCTAAATTATCAACAACTTTTTGAAGTCTACTTTTTTCATTTAAATTTATTTTCTTCGACATATTGAATATCTGAAATAAACAAAGTATTAATTGACACGTTACGTAAGAACTTTATATGAACTTCTCAAAATATTTATTTAGCTTTTTGCAGTCCAAAAAAAATGTACAAAAAGACAACCGATTTTTTTATAGATAATCTGATATTTTTCAAAGTGGGATCGGACAAGGGTAAGATATTTACCACATACACACATCAACACCGTCTAGGGATATTTTGTATAAAGTTCTTAAACTCAAAAAATACTGGCCACTTTTAAATTCTTTTGAAGAAAGTTTATTTTGTAAGCCTTTTTGAACGATTCTAAATTTGAATTTGAAAAAATACATTAAAAACAAAAGATTTACGCGGCATAATGGTAGCGAAGTCCGAAGGTTTCATTTACCTACAGTAGTTTGTGGCTATTTTTTTGTGTCCAATTTAAGTTTTATAACAAGTTATCGGTTAATTCCGAATTAATGTTATTGTGTGCATCATGCAGCGGCGCCATTTAACTAGAGAAGAAATGTTAAGGGCAGTAGGCATGCTCCAAGCTGGGGCTACTCAACGGAGTATTGCTGAGGAGTTTGGAACAAGACAAAACGTGATATCAAGGTTATGGTCACGTTATCGTGCTACTGGTGAAGTGGCTGAAAGACACCCAGGCGGGAAGCGCATAACCACTCAACGACAAGACCGATTTTTGCAAGTTGCCGCGAGAAGACAACCAAATGTTACGGCCATGCAGTTGGTTCAGAGGCTCCAGTCAGAGCACCAGTTGCTTGTGAGTGACCAAACTGTGAGGAGAAGGCTGCATGAAGCTAACCTTCATGCTCGCAGACCGCTTCGTACTCCAGCACTACGCCGAGGAAATCGTGGACGACGACTAGAGTGGGCTCGTGAACATTTGCTCTGGGAAGAAAACCAGTGGTCTGTAGTGCTGTTTACCGATGAGTGCCGGTTCGGTTTCCATCCCGATACACGTAGAGTGCGTGTTTGGCGAGTTCCTGGTCGTGAGAGCCGTCTGCAAGATCCTCAGGAAGTCCATTCATACCACGGCGGGACAATTATGATTTGGGCGGGAATTCGTGTTGGTGGGAGAACAGACCTCGTTTGGATCAGAAACACCATGACGGCTGAAAAATACCGTAACGAGGTGCTAGTACCAATAATCTACCCCCATCGACTACAAATGGGCCAAGAATTCACGCTCATGCACGATAACGCCCGTCCGCACACAGCGAGAGTGGTGACGAGCTGGTTGCAGGAGCACGACGTATCGGTCATAGGCTGGCCCGCTCAATCACCTGACCTAAACCCCATAGAACACGCGTGGGACATGCTCCAAAGAAGGGCTTTGAGGACTTTCCCTGCAAACGTTGCGATGGAAGAGCAACTTTTTTTGCATCTTAGCCGGACCTGGGACAATATACCGCAGCAAGACTTGGATAACTTAATCCAAAGCATGAAAAACCGTTGCAGGACCGTTATTAACGTCATGGGTGGTTTTACTGACTACTGATTTTTCACAGAACTGTTAAAAACAAATTATTTTTTCCTTATTTGTAAATTTTTCTTGAGAAACACATTCGTTGTTAGTTTTACCATTATTTCATGTTTTTTCTTTATTTGAATAAAAATTTGTTTACGCAAAAAAAATTGTTTTCTTTTATTCTGGAGTGTAGTCTGATAAATGGGCTTTATAAAAATATATACATGTTGTATGCTATTTTTAATACATTTTGAGTAAATTGAGTAAATCCAAAATATCCCTAGACAGTGTTGATGTGTGTATTTGAAACATCTAAATTATATGAATAAGTCAATTGCAAATGCTGCTAACACGTGAGATTAGTCAAAATATGTTATAGTTTTGGAATTTGCGTCGAAAAAGTACTTACCAGATTTTTTGACATTTTTGACATTTTATTGAAATTTTTACCATAATTGTAATTTTGGCTACTTAGTTTGATTATTATTTTAATGACATGATGTATTTGACCATAATTTTATTCCATTTGCCGACTTTTGTTTTTTATTCTCTATTTTGCTTATTTCTTGTTTTTTATTTCAATTTTCTTAGGACATAGCTTGGTTATTTGAATGAAGTCATTAATTTCACAACTTCTAATTATTATTGTAAATTATTTTAAATGCTACTATATTATTGTACAAAATTGTTGTGCCCGACACTTAATAATAATAATTTAGTTCACATGGACCCTCCATGTGAACTAAATTATTATTATTAAGATCTTGTAAAACACATGTGATATACAATAAATGATTGATTGATTGATTTTTCTTGAACAAACTTTTAAAATTTCTGAAAACACCGGCCAAAAACTCGACTTTTTTCACAACAAAACCGTTGAGTCAACTTTGACATTACCTTACAGTGACAAATGACGTTGACAGGTTGTCAAATGAAATAAAATAGATAAACAAATTATTATAGATTATAAATATGTGATATTTATACCTTTAGTGTTACCGTATTAAAAGTTAGAGTGCATTATTTAAAAAAACACGATGTGGTAATATATATACCTTTATTTGAATAAAGCGGATATATTTTTTGTAATAAAGTTATTTCTTAACTCTTTAATGAGGTGTGGTGGATCGTGAAATAAGCTGAGCTTCTGTCCGTTAATTACAATAACATCATCTGAAACATTACAATTATATTGTTACAATAAAGGTCAAAACATTTGTGGGGTGGGTCCCATAAAAGCATTGTTTTACTCGTAAATGTTGTCACAAAAGGATGCACATAAAGAGAACAAGACCTACTCACCAATATTTTCACCGGCAATTATTTGCAGTCGCCTTGTATCTTCTTGGAGATTCTTCAGGGCAGCTCGAAATGCTGTACCTTGGTCACAGACCAAAGCCAAAGGTTTCAGTCCTGTGTTTCCAACAGCAGTGACCATGTCCTTCAGTCTTTGTTTTAATTCAACCCCAGAAGTAGCTCCTTTACAAAAATAAAAGGCCAGAGGTTGCTGCCATTTGTGAACCACTCCCCTATAACATAAACACAAGAGCATGGTCAGCGAAATCATAACATATTAGCATAATTTTTTTAAGAAAATGGAATAACCAAAGAAAAAAATGAGTAAATAATTGGATTTCAGAAGAGGTTAGTGATAACTGATATGTTAGATTACGTACACGGAGTATTTGAGGCACATAACTGTGTAAAAGTTGAAGTTGACGCAATATAACCTACAATTCGGCTAAAATACTCAGATAAATCGACAAAAAACATCGTTTGACAATTTAGTACCACAGTTAAAGTAGGGGTCACGATGGTTTAATTTCAGTACCTGGTATAGTTCTAGGACTAGCGTCAAACTTCTTTTTGTAGTAACGTTTAGTCAAGGTCATGGATTAAAGCCTGTACTAAGCCCGGTTTATTTTTTAGACCACTTTTTATAATAAGACGGTTTATGTTTGTCATAAGACAAGGCTGCTTCTAAAGCCACTTTATCAAAAAGTATGGAGCAACATTTTTTTTTTCGTCCCAAGTGTTGACCTGAAAGCAATTGATAAAACATTATTTATATTCATTCATAAAAATGTTTGCCAACAAAATGTGAAATATTTTTTTTTGAAAAACTCGTTATTTTAATTTAAAAAAGAATATTACCTCTTTTTTCACAGCTTCAAATATTTGAGGATTGATTCCTGATTCTATGTTTAATTTAGAAATCATTTTGGTTAATGTGTATTTGGATGGCAAAATAAATATCCTGTGAAGAAATCTATAGCACTTTGGGCTCTATTTCATTATTGCCATTGCTATAAATTTTTCTTCATCCGAGAATCGCCGGCCCCTGGCTTTTTTAGTGCACTGTTTAATCTGCATCCATAAGAAAGCTCGTGCCATTGGGTTCAGTTTTTCTGTGAGCATTTCAAAAGACTTTTCTTTTGAAAATTTCAATGCCTTCTTTGCTCGTAAATTGAAATCAAGCTGCCTTCTTGGCTTTGTGTACTCCTTGTAAAGCCAATGCGGCGACAGCTTATTTTTCGAATATATGATACGCCGTCTTCTCTTTATGGCTTAAGTACAATGCACAACTTCTGAAAAATAAATAATTTAATTTATTACCATATCAAATAGAAATCACCTAAATAAGTAGTAAATTACTCCTTAAAACTCTGTTCATTTAGGTAATTTACTAACTATTGTATAACAACCAAAAATCTTACAAATGAATATACTTAAATATAACTTTCACAAAAGGATTATTTTTAACTAATATTAAACAATTTGTATTTCTTACCAGCTATTGGTTCCTTAATGACTTCATGTCTACATCCAGATGTAGAAGGCAAAGGCTGTAGTGACAAAATTACATCCGCTTCCAAATCTAAAATTAAAATTTATAATCATATTAATTAACTAAAAAAACTAAATTACTATAGGTGCATTAAAAGAGCTCCTAATACTACTTACCCAAAAAACAAATATTTTTATGTTTTTGTAACTTAATCGTAATAATAGAAGGAAATATCTGGATGACCGAAACCCCCTGCATACTAAATTTCATGAAAATCATTGGAGCCGTTTCAAAGATCCAGATTATATACAAGAATTATTGCTTGTTTAAAGGTACTAGGTTGAATGGGAACTTACCATCACCAACAATTTTGTCAGTTTTAGAGTGTTTCTCCACAATTTCTAGTTTACAGTAGGTGTGATCCATGTGTCTTCTTTTTTTTTAATAGTCATGATCGGTTTTGACACTCTGAAAAACATTTCAATTTTATTAAAAGTATAAGGCACTTTCCGCTACAGTGAACAAGAGGTAATGACAATCAAACATAAATTATGTCTCGTTCACTGTCACTAAATGTTTCATAAAATCATTAAATGTAACTGCTTAAACTGAGGGTATGCTTCTTTTTGAGAATGAAGTGTCTACACTATTAAACTGTGCAAGTTTGCATGTAGTGCAAAGAGTAAAACATGTGCAGATTACAAATTAAACATAAATTGACAAGACAAATGTAACAAATAGGTACTTACCAGAGTTTTTGGGTATTAATGCATCGGTTTGAGGAATACCACTGGATATCTCGCTAGCAGTAAACAACGTTGAATAGGCGTCGGGGCAAAGACGAACTCTCTCGCGCGTTGTAGAAAGAAACCTTTTCTCAAAATGATTTCGACACACATGGCGTCATACAGGCAAAAATGTGGAAGGCGGGAGGAGAGGGAACTGTCAAATAAGATATGTGAACCATAGACATAGGGTTGGAATATTTTACTTAAAGATTACCTGACCAGGGTACAAGGTAAGGTACCCACCTACGGGAAGATTAATCAACGGTTAATCTTGGGAGGGTGGGAGTGTCATACCTCGGACTAATTTCTTCATATAATAAGGATAGAACTTCACTAGGTAAGTTCGTTTAATCCATTTATTATATTTGAAATTAGTCCGAGGTATATATTATATACCTGCTATATAATATATGTCGCCGCGAGAGTGTCTATCTGCTGGGATCATTAGTCAATCTAATTAATAACCAGCTTATAATAATAGCTTAGCTTAGTTTTTTATAATAATTGATGAACCTGCCATCTCTGAGATATTTGTACAGTTATTTGGGATCGATATTGAAAGACAGGAGCGACAGTGCCATCTGTTAGCTTTTGTGTTAACTACTACAGAGATGGTTTGTAATTGAATGGTCGACGGCTCGAATAATGATTTATTAAACAGAGGTCTTTAACTAGAACTATAGTTAAAATTAAGATAAGCTAATTGATTATGAATATTGGGATTTTAATGATTGCTCACTTGAAATTAGGCTGTATAAGAGACGTCATTGCACATTGTTGTGAAGATGGCGGCGAATACGATTTTAATGGTCAATAACTCAATTTATAATCTGAAACCACGACTAAATTAGTTTCTTTATGTAATTATAAACTAAAAAGTCATAAGATTATTTTGTAGAGCAATTTATTAGTAGAAAACCCGTTCTTTGTATTCAATCCTTTAATTAGCCGGAAATGGCGTAAGTAACATTCTGTTGTAAAAAGTAATGAACCTATTAATTAGACATTAACTTAATAACGCCTTCGCATTAATATTGGTATTGTTTTATTGTTAAATAATTATTACAATCAATTGTGAATTATTTTAGTATTGTTTATTAGTTTTAACTGATTAAGTAATTAATAACAATACTGATTGCGTGGTACTTCCGCTAGACGGACTAGACACGCGTGTGACAAAAGATGCGTTTAGCAAATAATGTAAATGAAAGTGGTTTTTGATGTGATTAATATTAATTAGTGCAAACGAGAATTGTAACATGATTTAAATGGAGTTTCTTCAACCCATTCTTCTCCATAGTAACAATGATTTATGTGAATGGGTCTCAACCTCTGAAAAGTTTATAAGTGCCTGTACGAGTAAATGGACTATTGTAAATAAACGTTTGGTGTTTGAGTCAAGTATTGTGTGTGATTTCAACTACCCATTTACCCATCTGCCACGAAGAGGAATCTAAGGCGAAGACAATATGGCGGAGGCCATTGATATTTAGGAGCAGCGTTCCTCAAGTGGTTTTCCCGCCCTAACATATATACTAGCAGATGTTTAGAGAACATGAACTAATAAACTTTTATGTTGGAAACAAGTTGTTTATTAATTTAATCAAACTTAGGTCTCAATCATTGGTAATTTTATACAGTAAAATTTGAATATTTTAAACTTAAAATACAATATTTAAGAATAAACATCTGGAGTCACCTCCATATATTATGAATGTAGTAAACAAAAACTTAAAATTCTTCTTAATTAAAGACTATCAAAGTCAGTCTTATATAATCACAGCATTTATAATTGCTACAAATATAAATATGAGCATAGAAATCGTAGTATTAATTAGATACTTGTATTATAACTTAGAGCAGTTTAATCAGCTAAAACTGCCCTAGCAAAGTTACTTTCGAGTGTCATTATTATTCTGTAGAGGTCTATTATAATGATTTGCAAAGGTGGATGATCGCGACGACCACCCTACTGCCTGCAGTAAGGAGTCCACAGTTAAGCCCTGTACAGACAGGGCTCAACACTAATGATTACTTAGGCTGTCACTTAGTAAAGATTTGACATACTTTTGTATGACAAAACTGTCAATACCTTTACGAAATGATGGCCTAAGTAATCATTAAGGCTCTCTGAGTGCGGCAGTAAGCCATCTACTATAGTTTGAGTAGTTGCATGTTTGTGTGGTCTACGAAAAGTGAGAAATAATCTTGTTAAAGATTTGTCTTCTTGTCTGAATATTTTAGTTTTTTCTAAATATACTATCAGAGTTTTGGCTGGACATATTTCGGGTTTATTACTTAAAAAAGGTAACATTAATCTGAGGCACCTTCTATATCATATCTATTCAATATCTGTTATCATTATAATTACACCCTTTTTTTTTTTTTTTTTTTTTTGGGGGGTGGGAAATCATCAAATAACCCCTCCCGCTCTTGGGCAGAGCGAAAGGGAGTGTCAGACTTCTACTGACTAAAAACCACCCATGTTCCTTCTTCGCCCTTCATGTCGAGGCCTCGGTATCCCTTGCGGACAACCCGCAGCCTCGACAGGCGTCGGCCCTTGCAGGCCCCTTCCATGTTGCTGACATCTCTTTGAGGCGCGCGTGGAACACGAACGCGCCGTCGACACGGCCTGTTGTCGTCATTAGACGGACGGACGGCGAGCTTACCCATCACTCACCGTCCACAGGCCCGCGTCTACGGTGGCCGGAAGCCATCACGTGGCCCCCGACGCCCGGAGCGCCTCCCGCGGCGGCTGGGACGAGAGGTTCTCTCCCTCTCACGTTCCGCCACCTCCTTCGCTAGCATCACTGCTTCGCAGAAGGAGGCGACTGCGTCCCATTCACTACACCCTCATTATTAATTTTTATGTTATTGACATTTATGCAGAATAAGGTTTGGACACGCTGTCCTGTGGCTAACGCAATCAGCATAGCGAGCTTCTTTGTGAGATTTTCTAAACTTAAGCTATCAAGAGGATACCAAGATTTTAAATGTCGGAACACCTTGCTGGGATCCCAGACATTATTGTATTTTGCTTTAGTTGGGCGTAATTTGAAAAATCCTTTAAATAGCCGTTTAATTCTATCGTCTGAACCTACATGGCTACCTATTATGAGAGAGAGCGCCGCTCTGTGACAATTCGATTCGATCTGTGAAATAGCGATTGATAAGATGCTCCCATACCGAACATATTAGTGAGATAAGAAATTATTATAGGAATTGATGCATTATACATATCTATATTGAATTCTTTTGTATAGGACCACCATTTACGCAGGCAACTGTTGTATTGTTTCAGTGAATTTTGTGATAATGAGGCTATTATGATGTCCGTTGCTTTTTCTGCTATCATTCTCCTCTTAAGGGCTTGCCTGGCAATATGCACGCCCCCAGGGTAAGGTGCAGAGGATGAGGGGTTCTGAAAGGAGATGTTAAAGTATCGTCAGATGGACCTATTGTCATAATATACGAGACTAATAGAGATTTCAAGACCGGGTACCACGGTTGTGATGGCCATATGGGAAAGACCAAATTTGGCCAAATTGATTAACTATAGAATTATAGTACATTATGGTATAAGTGTGTAACGTTGGTGATTACCGCTGAGTCGCCTTTGAGACCCGAGCCGTTAGGTGAGGGTCTTAAGAGAGCCGAGGACGGTAATCATCAATACACACGTGTATCATACGACGTTTTTCAACACACTTGTGAAGAAAATAACACAAAAAAATCATTTTTAACATGTTTTCAACAGTTAAAATGACACATCTAACAATGGCGATCGGCCATAGACTAAAAGGATGAGGTTTCTTTTTTTTGCTTTTAGCGGATAGTGTTTTAGCCATGTAAAAAATGAGGATTTCAAAGTTTTTTATTATAGAGAAAACAAAAGTTTTATTTATTGAAAACGTATGTACACAAGTTGAAATTATCTATTTAAATTAATAAATTATCCTGAGCGCGCATCTAACAATGGCGATCGGTTATAGACTAAAAGATTTAGTTTTTTTTTTGGCTTTCCGTGGATAGTGTTGCAGTCACATACAAAATGAGGAATTCAAAGTTTTTTTTATTACAGAGAAAACAAAAGTTTTATTTATTGAAAACGTATATTATACAAGTTGAAATTATCTATTTAAATTCGAAGTTGTATGAAATGAGCAAGGAATAGGTACATTAATTTATTTGTAGTACCTATGGAACACAATCTTTTTAGTATCGAAACTTTTTTAAGAACAAAGCAACTCAACCAAAAAAATAAAAAAAAACCTATAACTCACTTGTGAATAATGGTAATGAAAAATTCACAGTTTGATTACAGGTGTCATTATATGCCTAATTGCGGTGAAATTAGAGCCACTTTATGAGCAAGTGTGTTGAAAAAAAACTTATGTGAAAGTTCCCATTCTATTTATTTATTTATTTTTATTTGAAATTACGAGACTCGAAATCAGCTTCTTTATTTTCTTTAGATTTAATGTAAGAAGCAAAAATCCAAATATTCTTCTTTTCGCACCATTGCCAAATTTGTTTTGCAATCTTATTTAGTTTGGGATATTGTGCAACTACGCAACCTGTTAAGTTAATAACTTTAAGGCTTATTTTCGGAGTTGTAATCCGCTCTCGTCTAAAACCCATTAATGAAAGAGTAGGAGATAAGTTACAGTTAATAGAAATTATCAATAAATTACATTATTTGATCTAACATATTAATAAAAATAAATTAAATTATATAAATCAAATGTAACCTTCATAGCTCTAACCACTAAGGGTGGGTTGCGCCATATTACTATAACGATAACCAAACCGTAACAAGCCATAAAAGCATTAAAAAAGTATAATTTGATGGCTTGTTACGGTTTGGTTATCGTTATAGTAATATGGTGCAACCCACCCTAAGAAAAACTATGACACAAAATAAAAGAAAAAGTAAATGACATCTTGACAACTGACGTAATGTCAGATGAAAAGTAAACATTGAAAAATTATAAGATTTAATATTTTATAAAAGATGAGAATGATTGGTAAAAGTGTAAGTATAAATACTACATACTCCTATTGGAGATGTTCTTTTTCCTCCACAGTAATTCTGTTTTTATTTCACTATTTATCTCTAATCTATGATCAAAGTTTCCATATGAAGCTTCAAGGGCTAAAATTTTTTCCCTTTCCAAAGTTTTTGTGTAGACAAAGCCATATGTTATGGCCATGCAAATTGACACTAAATTAAATCTGGATTTGGTGTATCTGTTCCGTGCATACAGGGACGTTATTCGAGTCCGGTTTTGAAGATGGAGAGATTTCAATAGGAACTACAGATTTGGGGCTTAGGTTTCGGTTTTTGGGTGTGCTGGTTTGGAACGGTATGACCACAATATCGTCCAGAGAAACCACTGTTCCCAACTCAAGGCCGCTGAAATCAGATGTTACTAAATTCGACAAGCCATGTTTTGGAAAACTCTTAGCGGTACGTTTGGGAACTTCACCCGCAATAACAAGAGTCAGTGGGGGAGGATCATGTATATGCGAAGGAGCGAGATCGGTAACATTTGCAGACGTAACATCAGAAACATGCGGCGGGTTTGGATCGGAAACGAGCGGTGGGGCGAGATTGGAAGCATTCGCAGATGAATGAGCCGAAAAATTTGACAAAAGATGAATGCTCGAAACGTCGAGTGTTGAGTTTGTATTGTCTTCAGATCCGGTAATATATTGAGGTTCTCTGTGTTCTTACCTTCTCAGCTTTTTCATTTCCTTTAGGATCAATTTTGTGTCAATTTTCTTCTCTTTTAGGACTAGTCTCAAATGTCGAATCACTTTGCGGGTAGCGATGAGGTCTTCATTCGTTATTCCCGAGTTCTCACGCGAACGATTCGCTCGACTAAATTGTTCCAATGTGTTTTGGACACATTTCGTATAGTCGACTGCGTTCGGATCAAACGGAAAAAGTCCACATCGCCTGAATCCATTAACGATATTGATTTTCATTTGTAGATTTTCGATAATGTCTTTAAAAAGATGACAAAAATTTGTTTTTGTTACAGCTTTGTTCAAATTTTCCGGCTTTGCAAGGAATTTTCTGATGTGACTCTTCCACTGGGCTTTTAATGGAGCAAACACGCTGACATCGGCAGGCTGCAGCATGTGCGTAGTGTTCGGGGGAAGAGCATATAAATAATACCAAGCTCTTCACAGACAGAGCTCAACATTAAAGACATATGTGACTTATGTCCATCGACTAGCAGAAGAATGGGCTTCATGATATTATTTTCCGTTATCCAATTATTGAAATCATTAGTGATGTATTCGAAGAATACATCTCCATTCATCCACCCGGATTCGCTTCTTCCTAGACTCCAGTGTTGTGGCATGTTGTCTGTTTAACTTTTTGGTGGTCTAATATATGGAAAAATCAATAATGGCGGGCACATTTCACCAGTAGCGTTGAATGTTGCGAGTACTGTTAGGTTATCTTTTTCGTTGCCGGCTTTAATTTGGTAGAGATTTCGATAACCTTTTGGGCGAAGAACTTTTCCTGTTTTTGGGGATAGCGAAAAACCACTTTCATCGCCGTTGAACATCCTTTCGGGTTCTGCAAGTATATCCAAGTGCTCCTCTTGCTCTAAAAACATTTCCAGTTCGCGGACCCACAGTCGAATCAATTCTTCGGTCACCCTAGCGCGAGCTTTGTTGATTCCTTCTGCTGATCTTACTGATATCTCAGGATGTCGTTTTAAAAAGTTTAGATACCATGTCTGCCCAGGACGATCATCCTTATAAGGATTCGGCTTTTTTAAATCTTTGAAAATTTTTTGAACGGTATCTAATAGCTCTTGCTTCTTTACGGGAAAACCACATTTGGCTATATTTATAAGCCAATCTACAACCTTTTTCTCGCCTTGTTCTCCCAGAACTGGCTCGGGGCCATGTTTTTTTAGTTCGTCCGTCCTTCTGCCACTTAATCGATCTTGAATTGTACATCTCGGAATACTAAATTTACGTGATGCTTCTCTGATTGGGATTTGTTCTTCGCGAATTTCTTTTAATGCCTTCTGTAGAGTTTCAGCAGTGTACGTCACAGTTTTTTTTTTGGGTTTTTTCGTAGACATCTGTAATAACAAAAATTATCTAAACACCAACCAAAACAGTCTGTGTAAAAGAAGTGGCCGTAAACTGACACCTCTATGTTCAAATAGTCAGATAACGGCCTTCTATTTTTGTTTCATATGATTTCCAGAGGGCCGCGAACCAGAATTGTTTTGTTAGCATGTGTTAGTTTGCGGCCACATGATAGCTATAAATCCGTATAAAATTATATTTTGGCGGCCGTGAACTATATCATTTAAACCAACAAGAACTATAGAAAAATGTTGCACTCGCTTTGTGCAACATTTTTCTATTTATATTACTATTAAGAAAGAAAGCCAACTTATTTCATTCAATGAGCTAGTGCCGCGGCCACCCGGTCGTATACCAACTCTACTAAAAATTTATTGTTTTGGTTGGCGGTCCCCAAAAAAAAGTGATTTACTCCCAAAACAAATGAAAAATAACATGAAACAAACAACTATGATAACTCAAAAACAATCACACTAGTAATAAGTAATCGTTAAATTAAAATACTTACTTTTAAAGCGGGACTTGTTCGCTATTTTTTCGCAGTTTTGCGTACTTACGTGTGAGCGCTGACAGCGCGGCTGGCAAAATGGACGATTTAATTCCGGTACACGAATTAAAGAAAAGAAAGAAAGAAAAATATTTATTTGGGACAAGCACAGGAACTACAAAAATAATAAAAGAAGAATCTAAAACTAAATAATAAAAAAAAAGACCTGTGCGAGGCCAAAAAGGCTCCTATCTCAGCATGGTGCTGCGATAGATGAAAAAACAAATACCGCAGCGCTGGTATTCTGATAGGGCCCACTGTGATGTCACGGTCACACCTACGGACACAAAATACATTCTAACAAAAATAAAATTTAATACTTACTTAAATAAAATAACACTAAACAACACAAACACAATGAGTACATAAATGAAAATATTAATAATAATCGGCTCGGCCGCACCGAACGCTCCGACTTCGCTTGTCAATGCTACAGACTATTGTCTATGGTCCATGACAAGCGAAGGGACGCGAGCGCAGACTGGCTGTCAATGTCAAGGTGTTTTTAGAGGACTAACAAAACAACAAGAAAATCTTCCGAAATATCAGTACAACAAATAAGGAATGAGTACACACATCAACACCGTCTAGGGATATTTTGTATAAAATTCTTAAACTCAAAAAATACTTGCCACTTTTAAATTCTTTTGAAGAAAGTTTATTTTGTAAGCCTTTTTGAACGATTCTAAATTTGAATTTGAAAAAATACATTAAAAACAAAAGATTTACGCGGCATAATGGTAGCGAAGTCCGAAGGTTTCATTTACCTACAGTAGTTTGTGGCTATTTTTTTGTGTCCAATTTAAGTTTTATAACAAGTTATCGGTTAATTCCGAATTAATGTTATTGTGTGCATCATGCAGCGGCGCCATTTAACTAGAGAAGAAATGTTAAGGGCAGTAGGCATGCTCCAAGCTGGGGCTACTCAACGGAGTATTGCTGAGGAGTTTGGAACAAGACAAAACGTGACATCAAGATTATGGTCACGTTATCGTGCTACTGGTGAAGTGGCTGAAAGGCAGCCAAGCGGGAAGCGCATAACCACTCAACGACAAGACCGATTTTTGCAAGTTGCCGCGAGAAGACAACCAAATGTTACGGCCATGCAGTTGGTTCAGAGGCTCCAGTCAGAGCACCAGTTGCTTGTGAGTGACCAAACTGTGAGGAGAAGGCTGCATGAAGCTAATCTTCATGCTCGCAGACCGCTTCGTACTCCAGCACTACGCCGAGGAAATCGTGGACGACGACTAAAGTGGGCTCGTGAACATTTGCTCTGGGAAGAAAACCAGTGGTCTGTAGTGCTGTTTACCGATGAGTCCCGGTTCGGTTTCCATCCCGATACACGTAGAGTGCGTGTTTGGCGAGTTCCTGGTCGTGAGAGCCGTCTGCAACATCCTCAGGAAGTCCATTCATACCACGGCGGGACAATTATGGTTTGGGCGGGAATTCGTGTTGGTGGGAGAACAGACCTCGTTTGGATCAGAAACACCATGACGGCTGAAAAATACCGTAACGAGGTGCTAGTACCAATAATCTACCCCCATCGACTACAAATGGGCCAAGAATTCACGCTCATGCACGATAACGCCCGTCCGCACACACCGAGAGTGGTGACGAGCTGGTTGCAGGAGCACGACGTATCGGTCTTAGGCTGGCCCGCTCAATCGCCTGACCTAAACCCCATAGAACACGCGTGGGACATGCTCCAAAGAAGGTCTTTGAGGAATTTCCCTGCAAACGTTGCGACGGAAGAGCAACTTTTTTTGCATCTTAGCCGGACCTGGGACAATATACCGCAGCAAGACTTGGATAACTTAATCCAAAGCATGAAAAACCGTTGCAGGACCGTTATTAACGTCATGGGTGGTTTTACTGACTACTGATTTTTCACAGAACTGTTAAAAACAAATTATTTTTTCCTTATTTGTAAATTTTTCTTGAGAAACACATTCGTTGTTAGTTTTACCATTATTTCAAGTTTTTTCTTTATTTGAATAAAAATTTGTTAACGCAAAAAAACATTGTTTTCTTTTATTCTGGAGTGTAGTCTGATAAATGGGCTTTATTAAAATATATACATGTTGTATGCTATTTTTAATACATTTTGAGTAAATTGAGTAAATCCAAAATATCCCTAGACAGTGTTGATGTGTGTATTTATTATTCAGAGACAAGCGTGTAAACTAAGTTAAAACAGAAAAGGTACGAGTAGTTAGTGGGTCGTCTTATGGTGTACATATTTAAATGGTTACTAAAAAATTATAAGGTGCGTCGGTGTTGGTGTTGTGTACATGGTAGTGATCCAGGCAAACGTGTTATAATCAAAGCCAAAGAAGAACAAGAACTTATAACAGAACAGAAAGCTCCGTTACGATACCAGTGCTAGCTTCATGCAGTCCTATGGTAAGTAAAATTAGTGACCGGTTTCTTTTTGTAATTTTAGCAAGTGTTGTTTATACTTTAATCTAAAGGTACCTACTGTTCTTATAGCACGAAAAGGCGGTGGCAAGTCGTTCCAGCAGCGGGACGCTGCGAATTTAAAGCTTCCACGAAATGCAGCAGTTTTGTGAGATCCGGCTAACAAGAGGTATGACGAAGCCCTTGTTTTAACCCTGCTGACATCGCGCGACCAGGTCAGTTTATTATACAAATAATCAGGTTTACTTGTGAGAATGGTGCCAAAGAGAAGGGTAGCTAGATGAAGCTTTCGGCGTGCTGACATTCTCATCAAATTACCCTTGTTCAAAAATGGTGTGATGTGGGAGCGAGGTGGAACATTGTAGCAGAATCTTGCACAGGCATTCTGTACCCGCTGCCGCTGGATAAGCTTTTCGCTTCTACCAAGAATGCACGTCCCATACACAGTGTCAGCGTAATTCAACTTGGATAGAACAAGTGACTCACACAGCATGACACGCATATCCACACTTATGTAGGGACGTACACGATATAAAAGCTTGAGTCGGTAGAAACAGTTGCGCACAGCCTCCAATATGTGAGTTTCGAAATGCAGCTGGCCGTCAAATACTACCCCAAGATTACGAGCTTCCAGAACCCTTTCCACACTACAACCATCAATCCTGAGGTCCAGGTTGCAAGCAAGCATTCTGTTCAGGAATTCCCTAGATCCCATGACAATAAACTTGGATTTACTTGGATTCAAGACCAAGGAGTTCCTTCTGGACCAACAAGAAATCCTTTCTAAGTCATACCATTGAAAACTTCCAGTCTTGAGTTATATATATCATTGCAGTTATAATAGTAGTCAGATTTGAATGTTGGTAATGTAATTATAATATTAGTATGTTTCATGTCCTGTAGTAATATATCTAATGTCAGTTATTATGTCATAATAGTTATGCGTCTTTCTAAAGTCTTCTTCGCCAACCATAATTATGCAAAAGTCATTCATTGTGAAGTTTGACAGTTTCGTTTGTATATCCTTTTTGAGAGATCTTACACATTTGGTGTAAGATAGGGACATATGTAGTAGTTTCCAAGGAAATATTCTTCTGATAAGGCCAATATGTTATTGCTTTTATTTGCACTAATAATGCAAAGATTATTTTTAGCTACGGTCTCCGAATAAGGCATCCTATTAGATATTTTGTCCTTATCGGACTTAACCGGTGGCTCCATCTGTGTACTGGAATGTTGTGTTGTATTATTTGATTCAGTCCAAGCTCAGCATTATGTTTTTTTTACCCTCCTTTTGGGCTTTGCCGCAGTCGGGTAAAAAGAGCAATAGTTCGTTATAATAATACTCGTATAAATTCTACATTAACTTTTCTTGTAATCATTAATAATTATGTTAGTACATTATTTACCATTACTTTAAGGCATTTACTCCATTTAATGACATTCATTCTATTAAAACTCGAACTAAATGAGTGATACGCTGCAAACAGTTACTGATATAGATAATTTTGAGATTGCGCGCACCTTTGAATGCGACACTAATAAGCTGTCGAAACACATTTTTGTTAAGAAAAGTGACCTAACTATTGTTTCACAGAACATTAGAAGTATTTATTGCAACTTTGATGATTTTTTACTGACACTTTCTACATTTAACTTCGAAACAGATATTATTATATTTACAGAATGTAGGTTAAACTCTAGTAAACCTATTCCTCAACTCAACAATTACAGTTCATATATGACCTCAAGCCAGTTAAACCAAAATGATGGGGTAGTCGTTTATGTGAAGAGTACACTCGAACATCAGGTTAGAGAACTACCACTATCTCAGGCCTCCTGTCTAAGCCTGGAAATACTGAATAACTTAATTTTGTGTATTTACCGATCACCATCAAGCTCCAACACTGACAGTTTTATCAGTTCGCTCAACAATCATTTGGAGACCATAACACCAAATAAAAACATTATTGTGGCAGGAGACATAAACATTAATATCATACCCAAACTAACTGAGCAGTCTCATGAACTGAAAAATAGAATGAACTACCTTAATATGTTGTCTTTACACGGTATCCTTCCAGGGCATCTGTTGCCAACAAGAGACAAATCATGCCTGGACCACTTCATGCTTAAAGTTAATAAGAAAAGGTTTTCATCCACAATTGCTATTCTTAATACCACAGTAACTGACCATTACACTACCCTACTAGTATTATCTAAGCAAAAATGCTTACAAAATGTTCGTAAAACTAAGACTTTTGTTGACTTTGAACAGGCCCTACATTATTTAAAAGAAAGGAATTTGAGTGAATTACTTTTCTGTGATGACCCTAATTCTCTGTGTACTCTGTTGATACAAACTCTAGCTGACTCCATTAAATTAAATACAATCACTTTAAAGATCCCCAGTAAAAAACGCATTTTAAAACCTTGGATAACCAATGGCATTTTGCGTTGTATACAAAATCGGAATAGACTCCAAAATAAACTTCGTCAAGATCATACTAATGAAATTCTAAGAATAACGTACAGGCGTTACAGAAACTACTGTAATAATTTAATTAAAAAATTAAAAAGGCAATATGAAAGGAATCTTCTATCTAAATCAGTTAATAACAACAAATTACTGTGGAAGAATATAAAAACTATTACTTACTCACAGAAAACAAATACTTATGAGGCAGAACTGTTACAATTTCAGCCAAACCCGTCTGATTCAGTAAACTTTATTAACAATTATTTTTCTAAAATTGGTCATAACCTGGCTCAGCAAATTCCACCTACAACCTACAATTACTCCCTCGGTTTGAGTAGTGCCGAACCTAACTTGGGAAATTCTTTTGTGCTTTTTGATACTGACGCCGTCGAAGTATACAGGATATTATCTAACCTAAAAGCTGACAGTGCCCCTGGCTGGGACAACATTTCTACGAAATTTTTAAAGTTTATAGGCATGGAAGTCGTCCCTATCATAGCCCATCTTGCGAACCTCTGCTTTAAAACTGGCATCTTCCCTGACCCGTTAAAAATAGCCATTATTACTCCCGTGCACAAGGGTGGGTGTAGAGACGATATTAATAATTATAGACCAATTTCTGTTCTTAGTAGTATATCCAAAATTATTGAAAAACTAATAAATGTCAGGCTTCTTAATTACTTAAACAAATTCAATATAATCTCCGATTCACAATTTGGTTTTCGTCACGGTATTTCCACTGAGGACGCCGTCACATTATTGACTTCATTAGTATCTAATCATCTGGACAATGGAGATAAGTGCCTAACTATATTTTTAGACCTCAAAAAGGCATTTGATACCGTCTCTACGCCTATCCTTGTAAACAAGTTGGAAAAAATAGGTATTAGAGATATCGCGCTTGATCTGTTCAAGAACTATCTCTCAAATAGGAAGCAGAGTGTCAAAGTCGGGCAACATATAAGTGATATCACAGACGTGTCATACGGCGTCCCCCAAGGAAGTGTTTTGGGTCCAACGCTTTTCTTGGTATATATAAACGACCTGTGTAACATGAAAATCCCTAATGCCAAAGTCCTGTCGTACGCCGATGATACTGCTGTCATCTTCTGTGGTAAGACATGGCACAATGTGCAGCTAAGTGCTGAAGCAGGAATGTCCCAGGTTGCGAATTGGCTAAATGCTAATGTTCTCACATTAAATACCTCCAAAACAAATTTTATAAGTTTCAGCATATGCAATCGTACTCAACCAACCGATGATTTTCGAGTCATTATACACACTTGTGATGGTACTAATGTTGATAACTGTAACTGTTCTAGTATTGGCAAAGTTTCTTGCACAAAATATTTAGGGGTTATGCTGGATCAGAATTTGCGCTGGTACCCTCATCTTGAGCAAGTTGCCAATAGAATACGCAAGCTAAATTGGATTTTTAAGACTCTGCGTCACGTGGTGCCTAGGTCAAATCAGAGTAGCAGTAAGCCTGTCAGAAGTATGCTCACACAAATATACTTATCTCTTGCGCAATCAATATTGATATACTGTATTCCTGTTTGGGGTGGGGCAGCAAAATCTAAATTCATTCAATTGGAGCGAGCACAACGAGCCCTGCTCAAAATAATGTATTTTAAAAAAAGAAGATATTCTACAGAGAACCTCTACAAACTTAGTGATGTATTGTCAGTTAGGAAATTATACATTTATCAAATAATTTTAAAAAAGCACAAAGCCTTGCCTTATAATAAAGATATACACTCTAGACGAAGAAAACACGATATAGTTCAAATACCTAAAACTAAGACCAAATTCGGATCTATGCAATTTAGTAAGCGTTCAGCTCAATTATACAACAAAATAAATAAAGAAATTTTCGTATATGCAAAATCTTACCATGTATGTAAAGAAATGTTGATGGACTGGATAAAACAACTGACATATGAAAATACTGAAGCTCTCCTGCAAAACGTAACCTAACACAAGTATACGACCCACTCACACATACTCAGTTGCTCTCCCATATCTACACGTACATTCACACTGGGGAGGGTATACATACAACCACAAAACACACACACTCATCAACACAACCAATCCATGCACACGTACGCACACGTTCACATAATTATATCTTGTTTTATTCCCACATATATATACTGTTTTTGTTTTTGTATTTATTGTGTTTAATGTAAGTACTTACTGTTGTGAAGGAGCGGAGTCTTTAAATACAGGCATTATCTGCTTAAATGAAGACTCCAAACCCAATATTGTTTGTGTATAACTTTTGGACACAATAAACGTTATTATTATTATTATTATTATTATTATTATGTTGTTGTCACTGGTTTGTTTACGTTTTTTTGGTCTGCAGGATCGTTGCTTATTTCGTCTCTTTGAACTTGAGTTTCTAGGAGATAACGTTGTATAGCCTTGAGAAGCACTTAATACTTTAAATCATAGCACTTTTTACTTTGTTGTTACGTTATAATTATTTTTAAGGAAATTTTAAAATTGACTCGATGTTAGCCGTTTGCGTTCCGTTTCTCTATCCTTAGTATTGCTTGCTTCGCAGCTTGTCGTATCTAGTGTCGTTGAATTGGCATAACCAGTCGCGGATTGTCATTGGTGGGGAGTTTGTCGTAGTAGTGATAGAATCTATGAATCTGTGTCTTTTAGGGTTTCTTCGTGCCCTATACTGCTAGTGTCATCGGGTTCGATAATGGTGGAAGAGCTTCTTGAACTTCCTATAGCGGAAGGCTCGCGAAACGAGAAAAACGCGCTCTCATTGGCGGTAGCGTAATCTACACCTTCAATGTTTAATGCATCATCAGGCGGATTTTCAGGCGTCACAGTGACGCTGAGCATTGCTAACTCGGCTATGGTTAGTGGTACTTGCATCTTCGTTATGATCGTCGGAGGGCGTGGAGATCTGTATTTCGTTTGACTCTATTGGGACCTGGGCGCTTTCTTCTATCGCAGACCAGGTGGATTCAGCATTGGTTCTATTAACGAAGATCATTCCCTCGCCAAAGAATTCGTCGACTAGTTCCTCCTCGGACCTAGAATCAACGATGTTCCAACGCTCCTCTATATCGATTTCGTCTGCACTGAATTCATAACTGTGAACATCGTCATCCAGCGAATACTTCAAGATTTCTAGCCTTTCGTGGCCGTCAGTTTCAAGAAATTTCTTAAAGGTGATATCAGCATACGCTTGCGTGTCGGGCGTCGGGGCTCTCAAAAAGCAGTATTTTACTATGAAGGTCTGAGCGCTGAGGTTATCATGATCTCTAGCTTGGTGATATGCGCTGAGCATCTCATACAAATAAGGAAGTGTCACTTATTTAATCATTAAAATCAAATACTCATGCCTACTTCTTCTAAGTGTTCACATATGTCCTCGTTTTGCTCATCGCCACCAACATCGGGAATTGTTTCAAGAGCGTTTTTATAGAATGAAAGTTGTTCCTCTGCTTTCCAGTTATCACCAAAATGTTTCGATAACAACTTATCAACGTCATTGAGCTTCAATGCACTGACATTCACCTGTAAAGGTGGTACATCTCGAATATTGTAATCAGATAATGTGGTCACACCCCGTTTCATTACACTTTTTGCAACACCAAGATCTGTTTTATAGTTTACTTCACCTCGCAATAAAAAACGGCCTGACCTGTTTTTAACTCTCGACAAATAGTACCTTTTGCATTCTGCAAAACGGAAGTGGTATTGACCAGGTGCTTTCATTGTTTCACTGGCGAAACTTTTCCAATCTTTTACTGGCACATCTGTACCCAGATGATTAATAATGCCGTAATTGGAAAATATTTCATGATACTCTGTGGGATTGATGATTTCCTTCTTATTTTTAATTTCTTTTCAATGAGCCTGAAAATTCGATCAGCGGGCATAAAAGAATGTCCAGGAACAGAGAAAACTAGCTCAACTCTAGTGATTTCTTTTGGGGCAGCGGTGGTTAACCAATACGCACACATTGCTATCATCGTGCTATTTTTGTTCTGTGATCCACAGCCATCCGCCATAATCCGAAGTTTAGTTTTGCCCGTCAAGTTCGTTTGTGTCAACAAGTGATAAACTGCCGATGCTATCTCATTCGATGACTTAGCGTGAACGTTTTCGGTCCACGTGTAGATGCGTACATTTTGTTTAGGAAACTTATTTGTTGATGTTCCAATGACAATGGTAAAATTGTAGATATATAGCTGCCTACTGTAATAGGCAGCTTGATCTGCCACTTTTGGTAACGCCTGGTTCTTTTGACAATCAAAGGATATTGTGAAGGTTCTGTCGTCATACTCCCGCAACATTATGAAAAACATTTTAGCTTTCAGCTTGTGAATTCGTAACGCAGCCATGAGCTGGACTTTTGCAGCTTCATTTATTTTCGATTTTAAGTGTTTCCTTTAACTCCAAGCATTTCGAGCAGACATCTGTGCTTTGGGTTTTAAAACCGATATTGTAATGTTTTACAAATATGTTTCTAAAGTAACATTGTTTTACTTTAAGTGTCACATCTTCTTGCTTTTCCTCGTAAATCTTCCACATTTTTTTAATGCTTAAATCGGATGGGACATATTTTCTTGTAGAAGTTGCAGACCTACAGTAGTGTGATTCAATACATTTAAATGTCTCAATAAATCTCATTACGTTTTCTTTTTTCCTTAAATTTTTCCTCGATATCCTATCACCACCTCGATTTTCTTTCTTTTGGAAACTCCCCGGTTAGCAAAAATTTTTTTGAAATGTTTCTTAGTCTGTGCACACCAACGTTAAGAATATTTGCAAAAGTCTTTTGGCAAACTTGTAACAATTTGTATGGTTTTACGTATGTTCTTATATAAAACTTTGTATATGTTAAGGAGGCAGCACGTTGTCCCACTTTACGATGTCGCTGTACGGGTGAAAGTATTTTCATATATTTTAACATAAAGTTATCCTGATAAACTTTATCAGGATTTGAATAAAAGGTTTGGTGAAATTTTCGAATATCCTGTGGATTCAAATTATTACACTTCAGCTTATCGGAGTTATGTTTGCATGCCCTAATTTAATTAATATTTGGCGGTTTTAACGATGAATACCTGAAATGAAATAAAAAATATGAATTACCACTACACAATCTCGATAAGACACAGCTAAGAACCTTCTCAACAATGTGCTCAACAACACGCACTACTTACCTATGCTAAACTTATTTTTGACACCCTGTCGGAAATTAACGAACGAACACACTTTAAAAATAAAATAAAATCCTGTATTACATACCTACAAAGTAAAATGTGATCGTTCTAAAGGTAATTCACAATAGGTAATGATTGTTTACATTCGTTCAAAACATAAAAAGTACCTATTTTATATCTTGGTTATGTTCTGTATTATTGATTCATTCACAGCTCAATACAGGGCATTAGAAACATACCTCTCACGCTTTTTCACATTGCGTTTCCATTGCGATTTGTTACGGATCCTCTTCCTTGCTGCATTACCTTCGACAGGGGCAATATTAATTTCCATTTTCACACTTTTTTCCACACACAATTAAATTAAAACTAACACGCAGTTCACAAAAACAATAGCCAAGCGCCATTAAATCTCTCAACAACATGCTAAGCTGTGATTGGTCGAGCCTCGACAGTGTCACTTTTGCATCCAATGTTTTGAATAGAGTCGGTTTTGCACTTAAGCAAGTATTTCAAGGGACTTTTTGTATAGGATAGAGGCGACTTTGCTCACTTCTGTTTTAGTACAATGCAAAATGAAATAATAAAGAATGTTGCCACATGAAAACATCGCATGACGATAATTTGTCCTTTACATTCTTTTGCATTGCCTGGTGTCTTCATCGATAAATTTTCCAAACTGCTCAAGTCGATTTCGTCTTGACTCATGTTAGACGGGTAGATCACGGGTGCAATAATATTTCTTTGGCGTTTTTGTTGGCATGTATTACATTTGATTGTGATTACAATGCTTGGCGTGTCTTGAAACATTTTCGTGATAATATTCTCTACAGTGGTTTCACATTCTAATAAAATTGATCCATCTGGTTGTGGTTTGTGTTCGATAAAGTCATAATGGAACTTTGCACGATTCCTATATGATGCTGCAGTGATGCCTTTGTCCAGCGTTGTAAGCGTAAAATCAAACATTCCATTTGAAATCCTTTGCTGTTCAACCTGTTGAAAAATGATGTAATCAGTTAAATTTTATAATCTTATAGTTTTAAATATAATACTCACTTTAACCCGGAACTGTGGCCAATCGCAAATTGCAGCAGCTAGTAACTGATAAACACTATCAAAAGCACATGTGTAGATAGCAGTCACTCTGTTACCGTCGATATTTATTGGACTTAAATTATCACAAGAACCATTTCTCAAAATAACTATTTTTTTTTTTCCTTGGATTTGTAATTCTTCATTGATCTGCTTACATTTTTTGCCATAATATTTCGCAATTTTTTTTGGTTCTTGCGTCTCAGTTTTTGAATAATTAAATTCTAATGGTGGAGTTTGTTTTTTTGTCGCCGGTAATTTTAGCGTTTGATTTCGCCAATTTTCTTTTTGACGAGATTCAATGATAACCTCAATGTTTCCTGCCTTTTTACAAGAAAAACAAATCCTTTTTGGTCCGAATCCTTCTTCTATCTCGAGTGGGTAAAGCATTCGTTCAAATTATGGACTGGTTTATAGCATATAAAGCATTTATAAATGCCTGTCGGGCGGTCACCATTTGCGCAAGCAGGACATAAATTATTTTCAACATCCGTATCATGAAAACTGCTACGAGTAGTATCTAAATCTTCAACTTCATCTTCACTAACAGCAGTTTGATTAATTTTTGATTCGACTAGTTTTAATCGACCATTCAAATATTTTATATACTTTGCAATGTACTCATCCACCCTCATTGGTGTTACTTCAGTTTTTAAAAATGAATTTTTAAGTATATTAAAGTCACTTTCCATCGAACTACTCGATGCTGGAACGCGACCAAACCCAAATTCATCTCTAACCACACAGGACCACAGAGGTAAATCACGTAGATCTTTTAAAAACTTTGATGTAAATTTGAGAAGGTAAAATGGGTTAACTCTGTGACCTTTTTGATTTCTTTTGATTAATTGTACTTCAGAATTTATTTCTTCTGTCATTTCTAACCATTGATTTGTTTTTTTTGATTTTTTATTTTTCTGTTGATCATGTATACCGCCGTCTGAATTTGAGTTTTCACCATCAGTGTCATTTGTAAATGATTGCTGCAAGTCATCGTTTTCGATTTCCTTTTCATCGTCATCAATTGATTCTAGTCGCTAAGAAAAAAAATATTCAAGTCATTTATAAAATTTATATTTTTAAGAACCTACTTGTGATAATAATTATTTTATTAATTAAGATAACTAAATCATTATTTTTTGTTATTCAATATATTTCAAACGTTTTATAAAGCAATGAATCATTTACAACAACATGACTGTTGTTTTCAAACATCAATTTCTGAATTGTAAAATATGAAAAAATTTCATGTTGTTTATATAAAAAAAAAGAGTATGAAAATCTATTGACAAATTTTTAAATATTTATATGAAGTGTTTATATCTAATTTAAAAAAAAGACAGAGAACTCAAAATATTAAAAAAAAATTATAAAAAATGTTTTTAAAAGTTATATGCGGGTTACATATTTGCACACACACACACACACACACATCGCAAAGGTATTCAGGAAAGCTTCCGGTGACCTTTAAACGTCGAGATCTGATGAAAACTCAATTTTTGTAAAACGGGGTAAAACCAATAACTTCCCGATTTTCTTAGCGGGAAGTTAAAAATCAGTATTTGTAATAATTATTATTAAGTAATATAAAAAATTATTTTCTTCAAATTTTCAAAACTACCGAGCCGGGCTCAAAAGTTGTAAAACGGACAGAGGTTTAACATAGGAAATTAAAAAAAAAAATCGAATGATACACACTTTTAAAAACACGATTGGAAAATAAAAATTAATAATCATGATTAAAAACAATACGATTTTTTCTTTTCATTTTTGTGAAGGCCAATTAACAATAAACATCCTGAAAGAACTAAAAATTGGATTTCGACCATTTCTAAAGAAGTTATCAACGATAAACCAACACAATATCGCTTTTTTAGAAAATTAAATATTTCATAAACCAATGAATGAATGAATGAGAAAAACTCAAGATTTACCAGCCAGGCTCTTCAAAGAGTAGAAAAAACAACCGAAAAATTACAGAAACAATTTTTTTTTTCAAATAAACCTATTTGGCGTGGAATGCCCGATATATCTTAGAAAATCTTCATCTTCTCTTGACTTCTGTTTTTCTATTTTGTTGCTAACCCTGTGTACTAAGACTAGCTGCAGTAGGAGTAGCAACAAATTTTCACAATAGTTTTTCCACGGAAAAGTCTAGAGTTCAGTTAGCGTAGCTGGTTTTTTTTGTAAACCGATCTCCAATTTCTCTTGATTTCCGTTTTTCTATTTTGTTGCTGACTCTTTATACTCGGACTAGCTGCAGTATGAGTAGCAACAAATTTTCACTATAGTTTTCCTACGGAAAAGTCAAGAGTTAAGCTAGCGTGGCCGGTTTTTTTGTCTACCGATCTCCAACTTCTCTTGACTTTTATTTTTCTATTTTGTTGTTGACTCTCTATGCTAAAATAAACTGCAGTCTGAGCAGCAACAAATTTTCACTATAGTATTTCCACGGGAAAATCGTTAGTTAAGCTAGCGTGGCCGGTTTTTCTGTATACCGATCTCCAACTTCTCTTGACTTCCGTTTTTCTATTTTGTTGCTGACACTCTATGCTAAAACAAGCTGTAGTTATAAGCAGCAACAAATTTTAACTATAGCATTTCCAAGGAAAAATCGTTAGTTAAGCTAGCGTGGCCGGTTTTTCTGTATATGGGCCTTTCTCTACTAACTGGAAACTTGTCTATTGACAGTTGTCCCAATCCTATTTTTCTAGAAAATTAAAAATATAATATGTTAAGTCGATAGATAGTTATAATGAATACATATAAACAAGAAACCATTGTAAATTTCCCTTTTTTTTCGAATTATAGACAATTTTGTAAAAAAAATGCGGCAGAGGACTGTTTTGCCACCCAGAAGACTGTTTTTTCCACCCAAAGAACAGTTTATGTCAATGTTTATATGAAGAAAAACACAATATTAATTAATAAATGTAATCAAATAAATTCTCTTTTTTATTTAATACTGTATCACATACAGAATTTAAACACTTATATTTATTAGGAACAAATTGCGAGCTTAGCTCTCTATGTAACGAATTAAAATAATTTTAATCAAAATTAAGCTTAAGTACCTACTAAGAATCAGCCTCGTTTACTTATCAATGCAGACTTATTTCTCAAAAACAGGTACAGGTATATTAAAATAATAAAATATTCGTTTCCCTTTTAGGGCAATATCTGGGTTGGGCAACTTCTGTAATACTTGGTCAAAGGACACATCAGAAACGTCATTTTCATCGACTCTGAATGTTTGTCCTTTGTCATCACAAATTTTTAAGAAGGTTACTGTTAGTTCGCCTTCTTCCGTGTCTATCTTATTGATTACTGCAGCATAACAATATTCAGTGTTTCTTACTAGAAATTTAACCAAGACGTAATCACCGATGGTGTAATTCTGTTGGTTGATTGAACTAGGTCCAGCCAGTGCAGCGTCGTCGTCGGTCTCCATTATAAGACTAGGTTAACTACTGAGACTGGTTGGCTAAAGTAACGACAGCCAGTAGAATCAGTTTCTTAGCTTATTTGTGGTGATCATCCATACAGGAACTTGGTTTAACTCTACTAATTGTTGGCATTTTATTGATAACTTTCAAGACGAAATATGTATATGTTACGGCGGGAAAACCACTTGAGGAACGCTGCTCCTAAATATCAATGGCCTCCGCCATATTGTCTTTGCCTTAGATTCCTCTTCGTGGCAGATGGGTAAATGGGTAGTTGAAATCACACACAATACTTGACTCAAACACCAAACGTTTATTTAGAATAGTCCATTTACAGGCACTTATAAACTTTTCAGAGGTTGAGACACATTCACATAAATCATTGTTACTATGGAGACGAATGGGTTTAAGAAACTCCATTTAAATCATGTTACAATTCTCGTTTGCACTAATTAATATTAATCACATCAAAAACCACTTTCATTTACTTAATATTATTAACTAACACGAGATAATGTGCGTTCATCTTTCGTCTCACGCGATGTTCTGTGCTCACGCGTCTCTAGTCCGTCTAGCGGAAGTACAACGCACTCAGTATTGTTATTAATTACTTAATCAGTTAAAAGTAATAAACAATACTAAAATAATTCACAATTGATTGTAATAATTATTTAACAATAAAACAATACCAATATTAATGCGAAGGCGTTATTAAGTTAATGTCTAATTAATAGGTTCATTACTTTTTACAACAGAATGTTACTTACGCCATTTCCGGCTAATTAAAGGATTTAATACAAAGAACGGGTTTTCTACTAATAAATTGCTCTACAAAATAATCTTATGACTTTTTAGTTTATAATTACATAAAGAAACTGATTTAGTCGTGGTTTCAGATTATAAATTGAGTTATTGACTATTAAAATCGTATTCGCCGCCATCTTCACAACAATGTGCAATGACGTCTCTCATACAGCCTAATTTCAAGTGAGCAATCATTAAAATCCCAATATTCATAATCAATTAGCTTATCTTAATTTAAAAAACTAAGCTAAGCTATTATTATAAGCTGGTTATTAATTAGATTGACTAATGATCCCAGCAGATAGACACTCTCGCGGCGACACGGCCATTCTGATCGGCGGTGCGCGCTCTGCACTTGCCGTTGCCATCCGCTCGTCCGTCCGTTGTCTTATGTGTAGTCTCGTGGTTGTTATCTGAAATAGTGGAGATAAAGTTTGTCGGCAGATTATTGTTGCTTTTATTATCCTACAATGTTTATTCAATTGTAGGATTTAGTAACAGGAAGGTTCATTCAACATAGAAACCTTGTAATAGATCTGACATTCAATGCATTTTTGTATCACCTTGCTAGACACACATGCACAGTTACAGACATATAAAGCTGTTTGGAATTTTTATTCAAGTTATTGGATGCTAAGCTGTTAGCTTAATAAAACAATTGTTGCCTGAATGACTCAATTACATTAATTGAATTGAGTTTATTGATATTGTTTGATCAACTTCTAGCTCACAAGAATTTTGTTGGCAAAATTATTCAACAGCATTAATTGAATTCATTGATAGTTTGATCAGCTACTAGCTGAATAGAATATTGTTTGATTAGCTACTAGCTAAATAGAATATTGTTGGAAAAATTATTCAACAACATTAATTGAATTATTTGATATTGTTTGATCAGCTACTAGCTGAATAGAATATTGTTTGATTAGCTACTAGCTTAATAGAATATTGTTGGCAAAATTATTCAACAACATTAATTGAATTTATTGATGTTGTTTGATCAGCTACTAGCTGAATAGAATATTGTTTGAATAGCTACTAGCTAAATAGAATATTGTTGGCAAAATTATCAACAACATTAATTGAATTTATTGATATTGTTTGATCAGCTACTAGTTGAATAAAATATTGTTTGATTAGCTACTAGCTAAATAGAATATTGTTTGATTAGTTACTAGCTAAATAGAATATTGTTGGCAAAATTATCAACAACATTAGTTGAATTTATTGATATTGTTTGATCAGCTACTAGTTGAATAAAATATTGTTTGATCAGCTACTAGTTGAATAAAATATTGTTTGATTAGCTACTAGCTAAATAGAATATTTTTGTCAAAATTATCGAACAACATTGATTTTATTGATATTGTTTGATCAGCTGTTTGCTTTTTCAGCAAACAGATAATATTGTTGCTTACTATGACTTTGCAACCTTGTATAATAGGTCTACTGTCTACTAGATTCGTTTTAAATAAAATTATTGATAGCTTTAGACATTGTGATTTGTATTTGGTAAATGTAGTGTGAGTAGTATGTTTTTATTTGTTCATTCTCACGGGAAGGTAATGCTCTGTGATAGACACAAAGTCTTGGATTTGACAGGATAAAAGGATAGGATCAGGAACACCGCTCTGTGATAGACACAAAGTCTTTGATTTGACAGGATTAAAGGATAAGGAGTTTAGGACCATTGCTCCGTGACAGGCACGAAGTCTTTGATTTGACAGGATATAAGGAACCAGGCTCTGGGCGTTTAATACGCCGTGGACCCAGCAGGATAACATGAGAGTATTATTTTATCAGTTCCCTCCACGGCTGCTGATAGATCATTTGTTGTGTTTGTTCATTATCAGTCACCTCCACGGCTTCTGATAGATCATTTGTTGTGTGGGTTCATTATCAAGTGCCTACACGGCTGTTGATAGATAATTTGTGTTGGTTCTTTACCAGCTGCCTCCACGGCTGCTGATAGATTATTTGTGTGATTCATTGTGAGTATTACTTATTGCGCTAGTTGTTTCCTCCACGGATACCATTAGCTTTTTGTGAGTATTATTATTTTATACTTCATTAGTTACTGTTAGTACTAATACTTTGTTTTTGTTAATAGTTGTTGCTTACAACTGGCAGGATTGCAAAAACATTAAAATAATGAAATCGGAATACCTGATACTCATCACACATGAGCATCATGTAGGTAGGTAGGTTGATTGGCGATTGTATTGAGCCTTTTAATGTAACACTGTTTGATATCAGTAGTGAAGTGTTTGAAGTAGTTTGAATACTTCTCACCTTTTATGTTAACTTATGGTGTGTAAACACTGAAACAGTCATTCTGGGTTGGCTGTCCTCATGCTGTTTCTCATTTGTTAGCTTCATAGCCGGCGACACGGTCATTTGTTCACCAGGCTGTAGTACTTGATGTTGTTTGTATTTGTAGTGAATTTGCTCTACTATCATTTCCTCTTTTATAACATAATTGCCTCGAATCTGGAATGTAAAAGTCATGCAGGTAAATAAAAGAACAATAAAAGATGTTATGTAAACATCACACCTGCTATCCCAGAAGGGTTAGGCAGAGGTGTACATCATCACTTTGCCAGTAATGCCTAAGCCTCTTGTTAAAGGGCAAGACTATATGCCATTAATATTATTGTCTGGACTGCTACTGAGAAATTCCTGATGAAAAAACCCAACAACACTTTGCTAGACTTGGGAATCGAATCCAGGCCCACATGCTTTAATTGTATGTTCCATGACTACTAGGCCCACAAAGCAGTCTGACTAAATGTTTAAATTAGTAATGAAAATATAGTAATCAATTGTTTTTTAATAGTTATCATACTTAGATGGTAATCAAACTAAGATGGGAAAGTTAATCTGATTAAAACTACTTTAAAAACACTATTGGTTGTGTTACTGTACTAGTGAAACATTCACATTTTATTAACATATTTAAAGCTTTGCTTTCTATTGAATTATCGCACTGAATTTCATTGTCACAATTTGTTGAACAACGTTGATGTTTTGTTAATTGTTTTGTTTTATGAATCAGTTACATAACAAAGCATTACTTATGTGAAACATGTGCACCCTGGCTTTGAATCCAACTCGTATGCTATAATGGGAAATAGTATGATGCTATTATTGCGATTCGCCATTAAAATAATGTTTAATGTGGATCAATTATTTTTTTTTAACTTCAAGCTAATCAATTAGTGATGTAGTAAGGTCAGATACAGATTCGATTGATAGATATTGAATAAATAAATAATTATTGTAATATTAAACATAACATAACATCACGCCTGTAATACCCGAAGGGTTAGGCAGACGTGCACCCAATAGTACACCCACATTTCGCCAGTTATGTTGTTAAGTCCCATGTAATAAGGGGCGAGCCCATTGCCATCAACCGGGCACAAATCCGGACTCCGTGGCTGCCACTTGATAAATTCCTGATGGAAAAAGCCAATAACACTTTGCCCGATCCGGGAATCGAACCCAAGACCTCATGCTCAACAGTTGCGGTTGCGACCACTAGACCAAGGAGGCAGTTAAGTATTGTAATATTTATCATGACATATTGTGTCATTACAATACAAAGATTCACATCTGCCGGGTGTCCAGTGACGGACAACTTTGTTTGTTTTTATTGAATCTTGAAACATGTTGTCCAATACAAATGTTTACAAGTTTGTACAAAGTACTTAATTGCAATTCCTCACTTGAATATCAAGTATGAGGGATTTCTAATAAGAATTATTTCTATTGCATGTTTTACTCTGAATGACATAATATTAAAACATAACAAGATTTAATACTTAGTTAATTAATTAATGTGTGAATGCAAGTAACTAACTATTATTTGATTCATGTGTTCAGTTTGTGACACATTATGTACCCTGGTTTAAATTTTAATAAAAACATTGAACGGGTAATGACCTTATCACTCCTTGAGTGATTAAAGATGTCTTAATATTTCAATTCCACGGGTGTCAATTTAAGGTGGCAATTAACCTAGCCAGTGTGTAATGTGATAAGTTAAAATATTGTTAACTGCACTACAGTTACTAAAATGAATAAAATAAAATACTTCCCGGGTTTGATGTTCCATCCCGTAGGTTAATTTATTGATATGCTTTCCCAGTGTTCATGTTTCTTTTATTTTGCTGCTTCGGTCATTCTGTGCTGTACTGTATGTTTGTCACTTTGATTGGACTATGAAGTTTTCTGGCACATAAAACTTCATTGTTTGTTTTCCCATGTAAAAAGTATTTTCATGTGAACTTATTGTCTTACTGGGTCATGTGTGTTCAAGTTGAATTAAGCCATAATTATCATGTTGGTATCTGTCAACCACTATGATGAAAATACAGCCAAATTTTAGACGATCAGTCTTCAGTTCAATATTTTCCTGTATGTCATCATTTGGATGTTCCGGCGCTTATTCATGAGCAAAGCGCAGATAAAATCCCTTTCTTCTGATGTTACGGCGGGAAAACCACTTGAGGAACGCTGCTCCTAAATATCAATGGCCTCCGCCATATTGTCTTTGCCTTAGATTCCTCTTCGTGGCAGATGGGTAAATGGGTAGTTGAAATCACACACAATACTTGACTCAAACACCAAACGTTTATTTAGAATAGTCCATTTACAGGCACTTATAAACTTTTCAGAGGTTGAGACACATTCACATAAATCATTGTTACTATGGAGACGAATGGGTTTAAGAAACTCCATTTAAATCATGTTACAATTCTCGTTTGCACTAATTAATATTAATCACATCAAAAACCACTTTCATTTACTTAATATTATTAACTAACACGAGATAATGTGCGTTCATCTTTCGTCTCACGCGATGTTCTGTGCTCACGCGTCTCTAGTCCGTCTAGCGGAAGTACAACGCACTCAGTATTGTTATTAATTACTTAATCAGTTAAAAGTAATAAACAATACTAAAATAATTCACAATTGATTGTAATAATTATTTAACAATAAAACAATACCAATATTAATGCGAAGGCGTTATTAAGTTAATGTCTAATTAATAGGTTCATTACTTTTTACAACAGAATGTTACTTACGCCATTTCCGGCTAATTAAAGGATTTAATACAAAGAACGGGTTTTCTACTAATAAATTGCTCTACAAAATAATCTTATGACTTTTTAGTTTATAATTACATAAAGAAACTGATTTAGTCGTGGTTTCAGATTATAAATTGAGTTATTGACTATTAAAATCGTATTCGCCGCCATCTTCACAACAATGTGCAATGACGTCTCTCATACAGCCTAATTTCAAGTGAGCAATCATTAAAATCCCAATATTCATAATCAATTAGCTTATCTTAATTTAAAAAACTAAGCTAAGCTATTATTATAAGCTGGTTATTAATTAGATTGACTAATGATCCCAGCAGATAGACACTCTCGCGGCGACATATACAAATCGTGATCATTATTAATTTGAACATTGTATAAAGCACAATAAGATACTTCGTTCCATGTACATAATTATTAAATTAATATAATTATACTAACTGCATTCAATCGAGCTTACACTAGCGAGATCTGTCATCACATATAATTTCAAATGTTATCTATCCTATAGATTGAGACCCGTGATCTTTGTACTTAAATTAGGTTAAATTTGAGATTTGTTTTATACTTAGATAATAGTTTTATGCCATAACTAATTTATGTGTACTTTTATAGATTTTTTAAAAATTAAAATGCTATATTACGTTATTTTATGGAATGAGATATATATTTGGCATTTATATTATAGAATTTCGCTCAATTAAAATTAGCATGTTCCCGTGTTTATGTTGCGAGGTGTTTAGAGAGACAGTGTAACGATTTTCTGAAGAAGCCACATCACCACCTCTTCGAGTGAACCTTTTTATCATTTTACTACGAAACTAGTCTAAAGTAGCAGTAATATAATCTTGTGTTCAAACATACCGGTACTACATGATTGAAATAAAACATATTTGGTGTAATAACATTGGTGAAGATAACAATATTTTTGCAAACAAATTAACAAACTTGTATAACGAAGACATGATAATAAATCAAATTTTAAAATATGTTAAAAAAAAAAAAAAAAAAAAAATGGAGTTTCTTGCCCGTTCTTCTCCATAGAGATCTACGCTAGGGAATGGGCAACTACAGTACTTTCACAAGTTATTATGCCTTGTGACTGTGACTGTAGCTTAGGAGTGCAATACGTCGTCCCGGGGGTTGCTGCGTCGAGTTGCGCGTCGCCGGATGTCTGCGGCGGCGAGTGCTGTGGGTGCGGGGGCGCGCGGCGGCGCGTGCCGTGCCGGTGGGTGCGCGGGGCTCCGGGTCGCGGAGCGGTGGTTGCGCGTTGCGGCGTGCATTCGTTGTTCCGTGATTTAGAGTCTCGTACATTCGTTGTTGCGGTGTGCGTCGCTGCGTGCTTTCGTGCTCGCAGTGTTCGTTGTTGCGGGCATTCGGCGGCGTGTGATTCGGCGTGGTGGCTTTCGGGATGACGTATTGCACTCGTAGTTTAGTTTTATGAATTGTTCTTCTGACATTCAAAAGTACCAGTAATGGTTTAATTGAAATAAATGCTTTGACTTTGACTTTGACAATTGTGGAAAGTCGGTGTCCATGTTTTCATTTTCAGAGTCAGTGTAAATATCATCTACGTTAAGTTTTGTCTTGTTCGTGTACTCTAACACTCCTAAGTGGAAATGCTGGCACTCGTCTTCACAAGTGCAACTTAAACTTTTCATCATAAGTTTAGCGGCACTTGGAGCTGATTCCAGAGGACTTCTTAATATTACAGCCTTTACTTGATGTATTTTTAGAGTGCCATTAAAGCTTTTTAAATTAACTGTTTCATTTTGAAGATCGTCTGTCAATTCTTGAATGGCTTTATCGTCAATTGTGAACAAGGTTATTGCGGAACATCTTTGTAGAATGGCCTCTACAAATGATTCCAAGCTATCAATATCACCCCCTGTAGCGACGACGGCATCAGCGGTTCTCTTGCAGGTCGCTCCAATGCCATCAGGGGCCCCTTTGCCATGGCCACTCTCTGAATAGTTCCAGGTAAACTTCTTCACATTTAAAACCTCTTGTTGAAGCCTTGATGCCAGGATGTAAAACATCGTTTTGTTTCTGTATTGAGTTACGGGTCCATCGCTGACGAAGTGAATGCTCTTTATGTTAGGTGGGAGAGTTTTGAAGATTGGCCGCAAATGTACCCATATAGCAGCTGGTGAATGTGTGAGATTTTTGGAAACAGTACAATAAGACTTGATACAGTTTTTGGTATACACTACCACAGTATGAAGACTTAGCTGAAGTCTCGACCCTCCAAAATGAAATGCTTGTATTTCTTGGCCGTATTTGGAACAATAATTTTCTGAAAAATCCATATGTATGATAGCGTCTTCGTCGGTAAGGTTTTGTTTGTATTTCTTGATAGCATTGTATTGATGGGTAATGTTTCTCTCGTGTTGATAATAGGCTTCCAAATCCTCGTGCAGCTCTTCTATTAGTTCTCGAGGGCGAACCGTGAACGTTTTTTTTAGGTATTTGGTAACTGTTCGAACATTCTTGGTCTTGGGGTCGTTGTAAGTTTGTTTCTCGGATATCCATTTTTTAAATTCAATAGGCTTGCTGTCATCAAACTCTCTGTAGTCAGGATTCTTGTCAATACAGCGTTGGCAGGTTCGTGACAAACATAGCTCGTCATAGCGATTACAACATGTCTTTTCAAGCAGTGCAGTGTGACTATTGTAAGTCAAAATTCTTCGCCTGTGCAATGCTGACAGTTTCAGATCGATGTTCGCGTGCTTTATGCACAGGCACGTGTCACGTTCGTTTACATTTGGTGTTATGACCCAGAAAGGACGTAGACGCCAAAAAGTTGTGTAGCTTATTTTAAAATGTTCAGCTTGAAACTTCTTGTATAAATTTGCGATGCTATCCGATAGATATCTTTTCTGTTTTTTAACCCCTTTTCTAGTCAGGCATTCTCGTTTTCCTGCGCCAAGTCTGCTGTTGTCATCATTTTCTTATAAGGTTCGTACAGTGTTTATGTAATCAGATGGAATTTTGTCTTTACGAGTCCGAAGCTTGGGTACTAAAACTGCTTGACGCGCTGACTTCTGAATTGTTTTATAAGATATACAACTATCTTTGCTTCGCCATAACTTGTACTTGTGTATTAGTTTACCGGACACGACTTTTCCGAATATTTGTTTTTCTTTGCAGGTTTTTAAATTAGCGTAGTTTTCTTTCAGCTGGGCATTCAACACTTCACCGAATAGCGCCTTTTTGACTACTTCTCTGCGAGTTTCTGGCGAATCACACATTTTGGTAAGTTTAGTGTTAGGTGTGTCTACATTTTCCTTTGACTTAGCTTTTTCCAAACGTTCTAATCTCTTCCTATACTTCTCGGATTTTTTCATGTAATACTCGATCTTTTTGTCTTTATCCTTTATAATTTTGTCACGCTTCTTTCTAGCATTACGCTTTCTCGCATTACTTGCATCACTAATTTCCACTACAGCATTTCCACGGAAAAATCGTTAGTTAAGCTAGCGTGGCCGGTTTGTTTATAAGCTGATCTCCAACTTCTCCTGACTTCCGTTTTTCTATTTTGTTGCTGACACTCTATGCTAAAACAAGCTGTAGTATAAGCAGCAACAAATTTCCACTACAGCATTTCCACGGAAAAATCGTTAGTTAAGCTAGCGTGGCCGGTTTTCTGTATACCGATCTCCAACTTCTCTTGACTTCCGTTTTTCTATTTTATTGCTGACTCTATGCTAAAACAAGCTGTAGTATAAGCAGCAACAAATTTTAACTATAGCATTTCCACGGAAAAATCGTTAGTTAAGCTAGCGTGGCCGGTTTTTCTGTATACCGATCTCCAACTTCTTTTGACTTCCGTTTTTCTATTTTGTTGCTGACACTCTATGCTAAAACAAGCTGTAGTATAAGCAGCAACAAATTTTAACTATAGCATTTCCACGGAAAAATCGTTAGTTAAGCTAGCGTGGCCGGTTTTTCTGTATACCGATCTCCAACTTCTTTTGACTTCCGTTTTTCTATTTTGTTGCTGACACTCTATGCTAAAACAAGCTGCAGTATGAGCAGCAACAAATTTGCACTATAGAATTTCCACGGCAAAGTCAAGAGTGAAGCTAGCGTGGACATTAATTATTTTGGCATAATTGAAAAATAATCAATTTTTATTTTTAAATTTTTTTTTTCTTCCTAACATCTTTCAGCAACAAATTGACCACTATTCGCTTGATCGATCAGCCCACATCCAGTGAATTCCACGCTATCTTATTGAAAAGTTAGCGTTATTGCCGATTTTTTGCGATCGGTTGAAGCAAAAAAATTAATGTTCTAGCAACTAATTAGCAACAAAAAAGCAACAAATTTCGGTGTTTTTTTTTTAATTTTGCTGATTTTACATCGCCATTTTTTTAGTTCTCGCGAAACAACGCAGGGCCGCGATCCAGCGTAATGACCCTACATCGCCCTGTGCCACAAGTTAGCGTATCACCTAACTTTCCGTTAAGCTATTTTAGATAAAATCCGTTAAGCTATTTTAGATAAGAGATCAGGAAAATCACAATACGACTTCAAATAATTATAATTTTAAATCAAGATTGCACTCGGAGAAAACAAAAACTTCCAATTTAAACAAAAGTTGTATTAATTATTATGAACTCAAACATGATTATATTGTAATCAAGATTGCACTCAATATTAATAATTTTAGGAGAAAACAAAAACTCTCAATTGGGAAATATAAATCACATAATTTAAACATTAGGTTGTAATGATTAAGAACTCAAACATAATTTATATTTAAATCAAGATTGCACTCAATATTGTTATTCTGAGAAAACAAAAACTTCCAATTGGTGAATATACCTAAATCACATAATTTAAACAATAAGATGTGTAACATAGTAATATCGTGTACCCATACCGCCGCTCCAGACTTACTCCGTCCATGCCCGCTCGATCAAGGCTAAGCGTCCCTCTCCCGGCACCCCGCTTCGGCGCGAACCGATGCCGCTCGCGCCGGCAGTCGGCCTAATCCCTTGATAGCGAGTGCGCACGCCCAACTGCGTGGCGCCAATACCTAAACTGTGTACGCGAGCCCTATATACCGCGTTGGGTAGCTGTAAGATATTCTATAATACCGCATGTTGTGTAAACTTGTGTGCCTGAATCATTATATACCTTTATTACCACCTCGTTGCCTCATTTCTCGTGCCCGCCAAAAATATCGCCGTTAGAGATGTAATTATTTAACCTCTTAATCTTCATCACTTGCATTGTCCACATCATGTTCAGTTGTTAATAAATTTCTATAAAATGTATGATATTTTTCGGGTATAATATTCTTATCACAATAATATTTTAAATCTTTATATTTTGCCACATTAATTTTTAACAAAGCTTTGTATGCTTTTTCGGGAAAAGGCTCCAACTGGGATAATCTAGTACCTAGTCTTTTTAAAAAATTGTATTGATTGCTTTCACCATCACCTAAACTATATTTATATTCCAACAAATCATAATTATCAGGAGAAACTTCAATTTTTTAAATTTTTATTCCACATAATTATATCGCTATTTATATTTTTAGTACAATTTTTTTTGCTTATATTACTTTTAAAATCAAATATCATGTTTTGATTGACCTCGATAACAATATAAGGATTCCCATTGACTTTTGCCCATCGCACTAGTGAATACCATTCATCTGGCGAATATACCTCTCTACCTCTTGCTGTCTTTTCTATTAAAGCATGAACTGAGTCGCCCCCATTCTGTGTATGGCCCTTTTCCATAAAATGGTGGCTAATCTTCATTTTAAACATTTTTGCAGCTAATAAATACATATGATATACGATTCGATTACGATTTTGTCCCCCACAGTTGTCTGACCATAGGTTGACTTCGTTAAGTCCCTTAAAAGCTAATTTATTAAAAAAATCATATAAACAAACTGGCAACTTCATTGGCCCCCCTCTTAGCCGTTCGCTCGTCCCACATATAACAAAATGCTTCTTTTCATCCCATATCGTAAATAATAATTGTAAAATTGTATACATTGAGCTTACGCTTATAGTAATAAACACTTATAATTACCATGTGGTGAGCTTAAAACTTTTTGAAAATCAAATACAATACTAGCTACATTGTTACTAGAGATAGCTAACAGTCTCCCTTTCGCTCTACCCAAAAGCGGGAGGGGTCATTTGATGATTTTCCACCCACCATAAAAAAAAAAAAAAAAAAGATAGCTAACAGTTTATTTTCTAATTTTAACTTACGGGAAATTTCTTTTTCTGTCTGATGTTTAGTGAAGTTTTCTTTCAATTCATCTGTGCTCTGTGGCTAGGTGTATTTTTGTACTGATGACAGAGGTCGCATTGGTCTTTTTTTGGTAAATGGAAGCCTATCTTCAAATAAGCATTAACTATATCCCTATACTGTCTTACTGTCTGTACTCTAAAATTATAATTATTATCAGCACACCACTCAACATACAACTTGAACATTTTCGAAAAAGATAAAGAAGGATCTAAGTATTTTTTACTCGTACGTTTCCTAACGTAGTGAGGCTCGACAGGGGTGAAAGAAATAATCGTGATCTATGACACTCTGCGATTATTTTGTAGTATTAAACTCGTCCGAACAAAAAAAAAAATGTATTTTTTTAAAAACGATTACTTAGGGTCTGGCGCTGAGGGTTTTAAGTAGTCACACCACCAATCACATCTACGGATATTGGTTATAAATCCCCGACCAATGGCGATGTCAGCACAGTAAGTGAAGTCGTCTGACATAATTTCAGCTCTGTCTTCAGCTGACAGCCTGTCTCGAGTGAAGTCTTTGGTGTTTGGCGCAAAAAGCAAGCTAAACAATTCCCATTCCCATGTCGGGGTCTGCTAGATGGGTAATTGTAACCCCCACAACCAAAGCAATTATCCAAAACGACGAAATGAGTCTCGACCCACGGCCATGATAATTTTAAATAGTAGTAATCTTGATAATTCAGAACCTTATCGATCTCGACGTAAATCACCATATTGTTGAATTCTCTTTTCAAAAAACTTCCTTGCTTAACCTGAAATAAAATAAATATCATGTTTAAAAAGCTTACTTTCACATCTTTTACTAACTTATAAAAATAGAGAAAGCTTTAATTACTTTAAAAACATAACAGAAAACGCGCTTGTACCTAGGGGTTTCAAAATTACGGAAATGTCAATTACGTAACTTTTTTCTCCAATTACGTAATTTTTCTTATTTTTTTTAATCGAGTATGGTTTTGGTAAAATAATATAGATAGAGTATCTAACATTTTTACAATTATCATTTACTATCTTAAATTCAAGGAATTATCAAAATTAACACATTATTTAAACAAAAAAATATTTATTCAGGAACTTATCATTGTAGGTACATTTCAACAGTTCCAACAGTTCGGCTATATACATTCGTACATCATCTAGTGGTGGGTCGTCGACGTATTTACAGTCGACGAAACGAGACTAGTTTACCGTCTACGATAAACTAGTTCATAAAACAGTTTAATTTTCGACTAGTTTACTTCATAGACTGGACAGCGTTTACTCCGCAGTTTAATGAACGATCGAATTAGTTTACGGTATTTTACTTAAAAACTTGTTTACTAATCGAGTATCAATCAACGAATTGTACTTACGAATTGAATGAACTTCCCTTCATACTCTTTTCAGGCTTAGGACTGGCAGGCTGATAATAAACTTGTATGTATGATAAGGATAAACTATATTATCGCACGTATATACAAGCCTGGCGTATTTAGAAGTTCTTTTGATTTTATGTGCATAATCAGCTATTTACAGTTTTGTACTTAATGTACATAATCAGCTATATACAGTTTTGCACTTAATGTACATAATGATCTATTAACAGTTTTGAACTTAATGTACATATTTACATATTATTTACTAGACCATTCACATATAATTTTGGAATCGGTTTTCTTCCATGTTAACATTTAGAAACATAATCTTTTCTACTTCTCTTGCCGTTAACCTGGTTCTTCTTTGGTTAAGTATTAACCCCGATTTTGAAAACATCCGCTCGCAAGGAACGGATGTTGCGACTATGTTGGAGTGTTTGACGAAAAGTTTAACTAGATTAGGGTAGACATGTTGGTAGTTTTTCCACCATTGGAGTGGGCTGTTCCACTCTCCCTTTTCATTTTTTCGAGCTAATATGTCGTCCGCTAAATACATGTCTACTTCTTTTATAACTTTTGAAGTAGGAGTACCTAAGGATGTATTTTGTTTTATTAAATTGTCGAATATATCCCAAGGGCTGTAACCACCGTTCTGATTCTGTGAATCTGTAGCCACGGTTGTTGTATCGGTTGTCCTCTCATTTTCCGCTATCAAAGCAGCGACAAGTCTCCTCACTTTTTCTTTAGTTTTTATTGCTTCATTCGTGTCAGCAAACGCCTGCTTTTTAAAACGGGGATCCAAAAAGCAGTTCAGAGCGAGTGAACCGCTTTGCTCTACTCCCCGGAATCGATCATTTAAGCCCGATTTTAATAATAATGTAACGTCATGGACTTTTTCGGAAAATTCAGCATTTTCTATAATTTTTTTACAAGCTTCTTTAAGGCAACGAACCATAATGATAACTGAGCTGCCAGTTAAATATTTTTGTCCACTCATTGCTCTCGTCATCTCCTCAAACAGGCGTAATACTTGACAAAGCTGAACGCTATTTATCCAGTCTTCGTTTGAAAGTAGTGGTAATTCTCTGTCCACAAGTGCCAATGTTGACCGCACTGCTTCTTGCAACTCGACCATTCTTTCTATCATATAGTACACGGAATTCCAACGTGTTTCGACTTGTTGAATTAATCGCTTAGGTTCCTGTTAAGTACGCGGGAGCGGGGACAGGGACGCGCACAAGTGAAACACAAGCTAGCTAGCAACGCACTGATTTATTCGTGGTTAAGACGCGCTGACACGGGAGCGGGCGCGGGGGTGCGCGCCTGCACACATACATACATAACAATTCCTCCCTCTTAGTCCAATACACCGAATACAATCAACATTCCTAAACATAGTATTATTAACGCTAGAAGTACTTTTTAAAACAAATAACTGGGCGATTACGTAACGATCTCTTTGGAGTAACAATTATTGACTCATCGTGTTTTGCGGTCTGGGTATCGGGTTCCGTCCCTGCCTTGTGACCAACATCTTCGGAGACCGAATGTCTATTTGTTGTTTCAACATCTCCGTCGTTCGAACCAGCTTCGTCCATTTCTGGCTCGACTTCTCTCGATGACGAAGAAGTACTTCGTACGTATGATTCTGCTCTCCTCCCTCTGGCCGAAGTACCCGGCCCAGGATCTGGTAAGTTATGTTCCGGCCGGAGTATATGCGCTTCTGGAGCAGCTGACGACGGAGAATGCGGCGGCGACGACGACGGCGATGACGGAGGCGGCGACGACGGAGGCGACGACGACGGTGAGTGCGGCGGTGACGGCTGCTGTGCAGGAGGACGACCCAACCCAGGTGAGTACACTTCCGAGTTTTGTACCTTATTATTAATACTGTTACTTGTTCCTTTATATAACATCAGTTGATCAATGTGCCTTTTGTAACTTTCTGAACCATTACCGTCTTTTACTAAATACAAAACTTTTCCTATTCTTTTAAGTATGACGCCCTTACCCCATGTATAACTTGCTTTGTTAACAAATTTTTTGTACAATACAACATCGTTTTTCTTAAAATATCTTGTCTTATTTTTCCCTTGTAGCTTAGTTTGCATACACTGTTGATTTTTTACAACGTTAGGATCAGACGGTGACAAGGGTGCCGATGACTTTGGATCCATCAGATCCAGTCGCGACCTTAATTTGTGCCCAAACACCAATTGCGCAGGGGACAACCCAGTAGCAGAGTGAACTGAATTACGGTAATCCATAAGATATTTAAGTAATTTAACTGATGTTTCTTTCGCGCTGTGAGTCGACATAATACAAGACTTTATTCCCTTTTTAATTACCTTAACAAAACTTTCGGCCTGGCCGTTACTAGGTGGGTGATAGACTGGTGACGTCAAATGCGAAATTCCGTTTGTTGCGCAAAATAGTTCAAATTCCCGTGAACAAAAAGCTGTGCCATTATCACTTACTAATGTTTTCGGAACTCCGAACCGTGACATAAAGTCATATAGCTTTTCAATCACCGCGGCCGAAGAAGTAGCCGTGTTCATGTTGTAAACTTCTACCCATTTAGTATGTGCATCCACCACTACCAAATAAACGCATCCTTTAATCGGACCTAGGAAGTCTATGTGTATTCTGTGGAAGGGACAAGGTGGATATTCCCAGAGAGCAGGCGCCGCTCGCGGCGGCGCGGGGCGCAGCTGAATACACACATCGCATGAACCTATCATAGCTTCTATAGCCTGGTCAATTCCCGGGAACCAAAATCTTGATCGCGCTTCAGCCTTGGTTTTTACTACACCTAAATGGGAAGAATGTAATTCCTTAAGAATAATTTTGTATAAACTCGAAGGAATAACTACCTTGTGACCTCGCATGACGCAACCATTCTCATACGATAATTGTGATCTACATAAAAAGTATGGTTTTACACTTACATCGTTTATCTTCGGTGGCCAACCATTTAAAATAAAGTCTTTTACTCGCCTTAAAACTACGTCATTACTAGTTTCCTCACGCAATTTATCTAACGTAACGGGCATGCTTCCGTCTACAACAAAACAAACATAAGTCGCTCGGTCGTATGATACTTTGCAATCACAACACTTACACTGTTCGGTGCACGCGCACTCGTGAACCGTGCGCGGTAAGCTCGCGCGGGAGAAATAATCTGCGCTGTTGTTAGCGCTGCGAACATATTCTATTTTATAGTTATAACTACTTAAGAACAAGGCGTACCGTTGTAACCTATTTGCGGACATTTCCGGTATACCCTTATGGGGCCCAAAAATTGCCAATAGGGGCTTGTGATCCGTTCGAAGAATAAACGGTTCCGATCTGCCATACAAATATTGATGAAACCGCCTCACGCCGTAAATAATGGCGGTTGCTTCCTTTTGGATCTGAGCGTATCGCTTTTCCGCAGAGTTTAAGGTACGCGAAACAAATGAAATAGGTTTTTCCACACCATCTGAACCTACTTGTGAGAGGACTGCTCCCAACCCACTTGGGGACGCGTCTACCGTTAATATTATAGTCGCGTTCGGGTCAAAATGTGCAAGAACCTGTTCCGATGTCATGAATTCTTTTATTGACCTAAAAGCAGAGTCGTGAGTATCAGTCCATGTCCACTCGCAACCCTTTTTTAGCAGATCGTACAACGGGCTGAGGATAGTGGATGCATTAGGTACGAAATTCCTATAATAGTTAATTAGGCCCAAAAACGATTGAAGCTGATTAACATTTGTGGGCACCGGTGCTTCCAACATTGCCTTAATTTTTTCCGGTGATTTTTTTAGTCCATCCTTAGTGATAATATAACCTAGATAACTGATTTCGTCTTGAAAAAAACTACATTTTTCTTTCTGTAAAGTTAGCCCTGCTTCTTCTAAGCGCTTCAAAACTAAATTTAGTTTTTCTAAATGTTCCTGCCTATCCTTGCCCGTTATCAAAATATCATCTAGCAGGCACAACACTCCGTCTATACCAGATAACAACCCCTCGATAGCGCGTTGGAAGATAGACGGCGCGCTGGCCAACCCAAACACTAAACGTGTAAATCTATATAGTCCGCGATTAGTATTTATGCAAGTTAGGTTTTTTGACTCCTCATCCAAAACTAATTGGTTATAGGCCATAGATAAATCGAGTTTACTAAACTGTTGACCCCCATGGATCTTTGAAAATAATTCGGTAGTCGTGGGGAGCGGATACTGTTGAATAAGTAACTGTTTATTTATACTAACTGAATAATCGGCACATAATCTGACAGTCCCGTTTCGCTTTAGAACTGGAACTATCGGTGAAGCGTATTCCGAATATTCTACGGATTCGAGTATACCTAATTCAACCAATCTGTCGATTTCTTTGTCGACCATTGCCCGCAACGCGAACGCAACGGGGCGCGCTTTACAAAAAACCGGCTTTGCTCCTTCCTTCAACAATAGTTTTATTTCATATTTATTAAATTTCCCTAATTCATTCGAAAATAACTTTGGGTATAACTGCTGTAATCCCGTAGTCTCACAATAGTTGACCGGTATTAACTGTAAGCGAAATAATGACAAGAAATCCCGACCAAGAATGGGCGGGCCGCCGTCGCGCACGACATACAAGTACATAATATTCGTTCGATCCGCGTAACGTATCGGCAGACGTAACGTACCTAGGCACACAATTTTCCCGCCGTTATACGTTATGAGCTGTTTGCATGTACTTGATAATGGCACATTTTTGAAATAACTTTCATAAAACGTCTCCGGAACCACGGTTACCGCGGACCCGCTATCAATTTCGAATTTGAATGCCACGTTCTCAATCCAGACAGTTTCTACCATGGGTTCTCCCCTGAATGAACGGATATAATACAGCTTACCGTCATCACCATCCTCACCCTTGTCACCGCCATCCACCTGTACGTAATTCACTTTAGGACACATTTCACGCAGGTGGCCTTTTACATGACACTTTTTACAAACTAAGTTTGCGAATCTACAGTCAACCGATTTATGATTCGTATACCCACATACACTACATTTCACTTTCACTACACTGGTACCACTTTTGCCTTTATCCGCTATCTTGAAGAGCTGCTGGTCTGCCGCCGACGCCTGCGCCTGCGCTCCCGCACTGGCCGCGGCGGCAGCGCGCGAACATCGGAGGTTTTCTGCCATCTCCACGACCTTGGCCAGCGTAAGGTCGGCCAGGTCTTTCGTGTACAGCTTCTCCTTCTCTTGTCCTGGTTGCATCCCCATAATAAACTTGTCGCGGAGTGCCTCCTCCACGTTAAGAAAGGCACATTTTTCTGTCAGCCCTCGCAGTCTCGCTGCCCATTGAGAATGGGACTCTCCTGCGTGTTGTGACGCCGCGTAGAAGTTGTGACGCTCACCAAACCCGACACATTTAGGGGTGAAATGGTTATCCAGTAGTGATAAAAGATCTTCGTAGGGCACATCCTCAACGGCTTTAGGTAAAACTAAATCCGTTGTTAGCTTGTAGGTACCTTCAGTGAGTGCGCTGAGCAAGATGGCCTTTCGTTTTTCACCCGCGGAATCCGTCTTCTCGTTGATGTTATTTGCCACGAAATATTGCGAAATACGTCCTTTGTACGTTTTCCATGTCTGTGTGTTATGATCAAACGTATGTAGGATTCCAAATTGCACAGAACTAGACATTTCGAACACGTGTTAGGTTAACTTCTCGTCGCCAATGTTAAGTACGCGGGAGCGGGGACAGGGACGCGCACAAGTGAAACACAAGCTAGCTAGCAACGCACTGATTTATTCGTGGTTAAGACGCGCTGACACGGGAGCGGGCGCGGGGGTGCGCGCCTGCACACATACATACATAACAGTTCCTTATTTTGTTGTACTATTTGATAGTTTGCAAGTCTCTCCGAAGATAATAAGCTTTTTTTGTAATGCGCTACAATTTTCTTTATTTTCTCTATCAGAGGTTGAAATAACTTAAGTGCATCATCCACTAACAAATTAAGCGTATGTGCAAAACACCCAAAATGCTTAAATCCAAGACATTCTTTTATTGCTTTTATCATATTGGGCGCATTATCGGTTACCGCAAAGTTTACTTTTTCTTTTAAATGCCATCTATTAAGAATCTCTCCTAATTCTGACGCGATATTTGAAGCTGTGTGGCTCCCAGAAAATAGCACTGTTTTTAATTCAATTTCTCGGGTTATGTAATGACCCGTGACGGCAATGTAACTCTGTTACTCTTGATGTCCAAAGGTCAGTAGAAATGCATATTGTTTCTACTTCTTCACCTACGCGAATCTTAATTTCATTTACAACTTTGTTATAAGCTTCTTGTAACAGAGACCCAGACAATGTTTTTCTGGTCGGTAATTTATATCCGGGAATAATATAACTCAATGTGCTGCTGAAGTTTTACCCTTTTCTCAGTCAAGTTGGTTATTCGCGAAGAAATCCAATACAAGGCGACAACGAGTATGAGCTGTGCGAAAGCGATATACCTAATATATACCGTAAACCAGCTAGGTATTTTTCTGAAAATCTCGTTTATTAATCCCGTCAAGAATGCAGTCCCTAGAAAGGCTAGAGATAGTAGCAATCTCATGATAATGAAAAATCTAATGTTGTGTTTAACACCAGTAAGCTTTCCATTAAACTTTTCACGCCTGGCGGCGGCAGTTGAGGTTATCAGCTTTGATTCCATCTCCTTGTCTCCATTGCACAGCTCTTTCACTTGTTTTTAACCGACTTCAAAAAAGGAGGAGGTTAAATGTTCGTGTGTATGTATTATTTTTTTTTTGGGGGTTGGGAAATCATCAAATAACCCCTCCCGCTCTTGGGCAGAGCGAAAGGGAGTGTCAGACTTCTACTGACTAAAAACCACCCATGTTCCTTCTTTGCCCTTCATGTTGAGGCCGCGGTATCCCTTGCGGACAACCCGCGGCCTAAGAGTATACTCCTGAGGTGGTCCCATTTAAATTTGGTGAAGATCTGATCCTGATCTTCGGAGATATACAATAGAACTCTTCAAAAATAGACGGCAAATCTGTTGTGATTGCTGCAATAGCTTGGATGTTTATTGTTTACACAACATCTTAACTTACCATCACGCCTGTATGCTCTGACGGGGTACGCAGATGTGTACAGGACGCCCAGATTTCGAGAGTTAGGTATGTTAAGTTCCATTTTATTGCGGATAAGCCTATTACCGTGACATGTATTGTTAACAACGTAAAATTAATGAATATTAAATATTTGTAAAGGATATTACAACTAAAAATGGAATAATAAAAAAACATTTTTGCAAAAAATAAAACCGACTTCAAAAACACAAAAAAGTGAAAAATAACTTTAGCTTCTGAAGTCGGTGACAAAAAACTGAATAAAACAAACAAAAGTCACCGACTTCAGAAGCTAAAGTTATTTTTCACTTTTTTGTGTTTTTGAAGTCGGTTTTTGGCAATTCAATTTTAACATCATTATGTAATTTATGTTTGCCGCTTTTTACATCCTGGTGGCTCTCGCCTGATATTAAGTCCAATGTCTTCATTGCCAAGCCTGGTAATACAGATATTGTCTGCGCTCCCTGAGGGGACACCGATGCTTCACGTCCCATAATAGCGGATCGCGTGAATTTTACCTTTTTGTCCCGCATGCCCTGAAGCCTGCCATTTGCTCGACATTTAACCGGGCCATGTTTTTCTTGCCGCATCTTTTTATTTTTTTGCGCTCTTCTGAAAAAAAACTAGAAGAAAAATTAAAAAAAAAACTTGAGAGGTGTCAAGGAACACCTGGATGGAACGAAGTTATTGTTATTATTTTTTATTATGTAAAAAAAAAAAGAAATAAAAAAAATAAAAAGAAAAAAAAAATGTAGAAATGAAAATATCTGGCTTGCTTTCTATAAGAGAGAGAGAGAGACAGACAGAGAAACATGCGACGCCGCACAGCTTACAATAGCTTACTATAGCAAAAAGTGTCGTGACAACTTTTCGTAAGAATTTTTTCCGTCTAGCCCCCGTTCACAACGCGCGATAAGGAACTTCGTTCCAAAAACACTTATAGTATTGTTGTGATTTTTCAAATATTTGTTTACTTACGTCGTCGGTTGCGACGGTCCCACAACAGCAGAAGCCGCAGATGGTCCGTGCCTTCCGTGCACTTTCATAACTAAGTTTTGTTAACTGGTTAAGAAAAACCCTTTTTTATTATTGTTTTCACAACTGGTTTTTAAACAAGAATACGAAGTGTTCATTCATAACTGACAATCACAAATAGTTAAGAAACGAATAATTATGATTATGTTTTTATAACTAGCTACAGTCAGCAATAACATTTTTCCTTTAACCTTAAATCAAACACAAAATGTAATTTAGGTAAATTAACTTTTACTTAATATTTAAATGGGGCAATTATTTCTAAACAATGTCCAACAGTGATAGACTTATTTGTTAAAAGATGTATAGTATCCGCAATTTCTTGGTCAATCTCTTGGTAATTTTTGTTCGATGTGTTTTTGTTTGTTTTGAACGACATTGAAATTTTTGTTTCTTTAATAAGAACATTCAGAATTGTTGCTAGCGACGCTTTTTGGCGTCCAACCATTCTATTAAGTCTTGCGTGCCAGCCTTCTAGATTGTTGGTGGTTCGAATTTCCTCGCCGTAGCAGCACCAAGTCTTGATAAAATTTACCTCGCTGAACCAGTAACGGTTTAGGTAATTGTTGAACTTTATCACTGCTTCAGTTTTCGGGGATTTGGTCATTGTATACTTGTAACCTGCCATTACATATCTCAATGGCAATCGGGCTAAGCCAGCACATCTCGCAATATGTCGTCTTTGTACTGTAGATTTAATCCCTAATCGTTTCGCCTTTTTAAAAAGGCTGGCACAAAAATGATAATAACATCCTTTCATTACTGCATTCGGAAAAATTTTACGTATTGCTTTCATTGCTGAGATTTCGTAATCCAGTGTCAATTTTACGGGGTTCCATTCAGGAATTTGTGACTTTATCATTTCAAATATAAGTTTGTAGGTATTTTCAGTTTTATTATGAATGAAACCAAAGAATAAAGGTACCATTTTTTTTGTTATTTTATGTAGTCCATGAATGGTATATATTTGTGTGAAAGGTTCAGGGCAAGACTTAAAAGTTCCATCCAGAAAGAAATGTTCGAAATTGTCCAAATACGTTTTTATATCAGAAGAAGAAAATATTAAAATCCTGTTGTTTGTGTCATTGTCGTTATAGTCAGCCAGGAGGAAGTTTTTATATTTTTTTGGTATTTCTACTTCAGTTGGTGATTCAAAATGGAGCTTAGAAACTCCTAATGCCTTATTTCTTGCTTTGTATAGACCACTTTTAATATTGTCAAATTTTGGTAAGTCAGCAACTAAGTGCACGCCATCGTCTTCCAGTTCGCATACTACTTCTTCAAACTGTTTTTGTATTGGATTGACATTAGCTACTATTTTAGTTTTCAAATCTTTCATTTTCTTCAAAACTAGATATTTTGCACTATTAGGTAAACAATCAATATCGTGCACGCCCTCTTTAACTATATGGTTTTCATTGCTTAATGTCACATTACCTTTACAACCGGTTTTATTGTAACATTTCCAAAAAACATTTTCGTTCACATAAGTTTTAATTTTATGGTACTGACGGCCGTCGTATAGTAGTTTCTCGCGATCCCTTTTTGTCGTTATGAACTCCATGGTGGGCTTAGAAAGCGACATAGTTTATCACTTAAGTTTTCGGTTGCTATATATTTTATTATAAATTGCACTCAATTGCAATAGAAAACTAAATAATACTAAAATGACAATGTCAATGTCATGCCATTGCAGTTTACATATCAATAATAGATAATAATTTATTGAGATAAGAACCTCATCCGTTTTCCGCATGCAATACTCTCGATAAAAACTCTAACTCTGTTGTTTTTATTTTGATTTAAGGTTAAAGGAAAAATGTTATTGCTGACTGTAGCTAGTTATAAAAACATAATCATAATTATTCGTTTCTTAACTATTTGTGATTGTCAGTTATGAACGAACACTTCGTATTCTTGTTTAAAAACCAGTTGTGAAAACAATAATAAAAAAGGGTTTTTCTTAACCAGTTAACAAAACTTAGTTATGAAAGTGCACGGAAGGGGTCCGTGAACCTCATTTTCTACAGATGTTGACTGTCCCCTTCAAAATTAAGCAACATTTAGGTAAGGATCTAAAATAACCCAGCAAAGCAAAATAAAGTCCGTAATTAAATATAATAGAAAAAATATGAAAAAGGAAAAAAACATAGTATGTGGCGTTTAATTCTTTTAAACTATTTAATGTTTCGGTTTTCCTAATTTTTGCTGTTTTTTTGGTCTTCATTTCTTTTAACTCTACTCCGTCTTTTTTTGTATATGTGTGATCTTGACGCTCCCATTGATTACATGATACGTGTAGGTTATTTACTTCTTCAAAGTCTGCTTGAAATTCAGGTTTCTTCAATCGACAGTCTTCGCATTCATTATGCTTGCAGGTTTAGCTTTTGATATCACATACTATTTCTGCTTATCCATCTTTTACACCGGTTTTTAACGCTCCAACCCTTTTTAAAGCCATGTTTTGGAGGCCTGTCGTCGTTATAAGACGGACGGACGGCGAGCTAGCATTACTCACCGTCCACAGGCCCGCGTCTACGGTGGCCGGAAGCTGTCACGCGGCCCGTATCTTCCACCTTCTAATCTATATTTTATATGAAGATTGACTAACGTGTCATTCAAATTTCTAATCTGCTTCTTTTCTTTTCTCAGAGTTTTTGTTTGTCGGGTCCCACCGGTGTTTTGACTAACGTTGTCTTTCGAGTAAATATCCGTGGTTTCTTTAATGTTGATGGGCTTCTTGTTTTACTTACTTGCTGATCTCGCTGATCCTTTCAAACCCAGCATTTTCGAAACGTATTGTTTGTTTGTGGAATTATGAACTACAGTTTTCAAAACGGAGTATCCTTTTCCTACCTCCTTCCTGAAATACCTCCTTCTCAGTGAAGGCTACGGGAACACCAATGCCAGTAACTCTAGGGTGCCGTTTAGGTTTGGTTCATCAATGGTTAGGCCCGAGGTGAATTTTCTCCGATAAGATAATTTCCATATCGCCTTTATTATCAGTACTAATAATTATGGCCCCATCTTTCACTTTTGTCGGAACATGGACAATGGAGCTTGAGTTGTCCAGGAAATATTAATTTTTGAACAAGGACTTGGTGTCGTCTCTTGTTTTAGTTCTATCGCTGGGTTCAATGGCGATCGAACTCCACTCAGTAGAGACACTCGGGCTATTTGCTTACCTGTTGATTAATGAAGTAATTTGTACTCACTGTTTGTCTCCACGTCTCTTGGAATCCCTCCAGATGACGATGATTTTGATTAAGATGAAGTATCGTAATGCAAACGGGGACACTCCTCATCTTCATCTACGTCTGGTTCTAGATCTGTAAGCAAATCACTCGAAACTACCAGCTATTTATTGACGTATGCTTTTAAATGATTTTAGTTTTCATTTTCTTAACATGCCAAATAATGAAGGATTTCCTTGAATCCTTGTGCAAATATTAATCTACTCATTAGACGCTACTGTAAAGTTATGTCGGCATTTTAACTGACAGTTGTCATTTTAATAAGTTAAAATTTAAGAAATACGTAATAGTATTGTTATCAGAAATTCACAGTTTGTTTATTTAATAAGTTAAAATTTAAGAAATACGTAATAGTATTTTTCTCAGAATTTCACAGTTTGTTTATAAAACTGATGGATGGATCGATGGATGTCTCCACGTCTCTTGGAATCCCTACAGATGATGATGATTGATACGAAGTATCGTGTGGGTTTAGATCTGTAGATCTAGACCCACACGTAGCTGAAGATGAGGAGTGTACCCGTTTACATTACGAGTATTACAATCTTGAGTGATTTTGTTAGCATCAGCTGGTGGAGCTGGTGGTAGTGGTGGTGGATCACGTCCGATAGCAGGATTTTAAATAAATTTGATACCGAACTTTCAAACCGAATGTACACTTACAGTTAGTTGGCTGATGTTTAACGTTATTGCATTGTGTTCTTTCAACCAAAATTAAAAAAAAAAAAAAAAACAAATGTCAACATCGTTTGATTATAATTTATCTATGACATTTTGCTTTCCCGCCTTATTACCCGACTGCAAGGGAAGGGTAATGTTTTTCGCGATTATCTTTTTGAGCAAGTGAACGTACTATTTGAAAAAGTTTGGCGCTCCATACCTTGGACGAATTTTTGTTTTTCCGAATAATAAAAATACTTTTGAGGTAAGTAAATATCATGATTTTACTAAAGTATAATTTTTGTTACGATTGCCTTCTTTGCTTGAAGAGAAATATGCTACTTTTGTGTGTTATCAATTTTGTTTTGACCGTGATAGAGACTGGTTAATAGGATTTGACGGTTTTTCAATTTCTATCTCAAAACAGTCAATAATGCAAAAAACATTTGAATATTCTTTATTGGTATTGAAGGAGGCTGGCAAGTTTATTTTGACATCACATACACGGGGAGAAAAAAATAATTGTTTGAAGAACTTGAATAGAATACACAAAGTCTTGAAAAATATCATTTTTAATTTTATACAAAGTTACTATTATATTAAAGGATTTTACATTCAGATTACTTTCTAAATAGTCAATCAACCAATAATAATTCTTTGGTAAGCCTATATAATTTTGTTTTTTTTATTTAATAAGGTCAAGCATAAAGCTTCTGCCCTGTGTAACAGTTTTAATTTGGATTTTTGATGAGACTTCCCAGATTTCAGCAGAAGTAGAACTTCCTTGTGTTAAAGGTAACAACACTTCTTCCATCTCATCATCTTCTTCAAACAAAGGTTTCTTGGTCTTCTTCTTGTAAATGGCACAATAAGTAGTTCAATTAAATGTTGTTGGCTTCACTTGCACACCTTTGCTGGCTTTTGTAGTGAATGCATTTTTACAAAGTGTGTCCATATCCATTTGCATAAATGTTGAAGAAGTTGTTGAAGATGTGCTGGGTCTTGGTTCAATAACTTCTTGATGATCAGTTGAAAGTGCTATCCTGACAAGAGATTGTGGTAGCCGAGACTTCAACTTTGGCCGCACTTTCATTGTTATCCAATATCGGTAGTTCTCCACATCTGCCTCCAACTAAAAGATAAATTATAATTTAAATTTATATTTTATGTGTCTCAAAAACCACCTACATCATAATTTAAAAGCATTAAGATCAAAATATTTAAACCTGTTACAAAATAGTACCTCTTATGAAATATTGCTGCAAAGTGATAGCATGGGGGTTTATGAACTTATTTATTAGGTTTGGTTACAGATATTAATATATTGCTTAATATAAAAACGGGTAATGCAACAAAATTTAGAACAAGATAAACAGCACATGCACTATGCATTGTGTTGTGGTATGGGGTTAAAAAAAATATTATGATTGTCATTTAAGTAAGTACTTACATTGAGATGGTCTTCGCATATATATACAGGAATAGTTTTTATTCAGTGCGCAATAAAATTTAGTGGTTCAGTATCAGTAATAGAACACATTTCCATTATTAGTTCAAAACTTTTTTTTTATCCGACTTTAAATCAGCCTATTATGGACACTATTTTTTTTTTTTTTTTTTAAAACGTTGCCCCACACTAGGAATTTCTCCTGTGTCGTGGGTGCGTTCACAAACATATAAAGTCACATACACAAATACCCAGACCCGAAACAACTATCTGCAGGTCATACAGATATTTGTTCCGTGCGGGGATCGAACCCGCGACACGCAGCGCAGCAGTCCAATCGCTTAGCCACTGCGTTAACCGTGCCGTGTACTATCTATTTTTGGTAAATTTCAAGTGGATAATAAGTTTTTTCAACGTACTAAACAAAACTTTCGTCACATCTCTTTAACACATGATTAGTACTGGTGATTGCTAAAAGGTTTGTGGTTTGTGGCTAGTATCATTGCGATAAATGCATACTAGCAAACAGCGAGCGATTAGCAATCGGTTTTTTAAAAATCAGCAATTGATCGCGCGATAGCTGCGCTGCGCAAGTTTTGCTGATCGCTATTTCATACGTAATAAGCCCGCCGGATTGTTGAATTGTCTTGGCGGCTTTAACCTTGTCCGAGACATTTTTCCTAAATAAGAAACTGCTCCAATTTGTTTTCAGCAAGGCGTCCTATAAATTTAAATTAATAGATGAAATGACAAAGTTACGTCTTGTACCTATTTGTTTCCCAAAAATGACTGTCACATAATATACGTCAAGAATCACTGAGAAGTTTTAAAAGTTTTTGTTTACTGGTTTCATTTGAAATGATAATGTCAGTAGCGGATGCTAAGGCTAACAATGCAAAACCCGGTTTTGCTTGAACATGAGTGCCGAGTCTCTTTTAACCAGAGCATCTTGCAGAGCTGCCTTTACTTCCGAGTTGAGAGCTGGCGCCAGCAGTAGGTCACAGTTTTTGGGCACAGAATAACTTTTTAAAAGGTTTTCCTTGACATCTTTAGCCAAACCTTTGGCAAAGTTATCTTGCCAACGATTGGCAATGTCTTTGTGCACAGACGGATCCTTGGTGATACCTATCCATTTTGGGAGCATCGCCGAGTAATTGCAGGGTGTCTTTATCCAAGTCCTGGTCTTCCACTACTTCCGGCGGTGCTTCTGCTGGCGTGCCGGATGTAGGCGACAGAGGCACAGTGCATGGCGGTGGTGGATGTGGTGGTGGCGAAGCAGGGCACGGAGAACAAGCACGTAACGAGGCATGAGGTTAACTTTTTATCGGTTTGACTTCAATAAGACTCAATATAAACTGTTTTTTGGAAATGTAGCCTAAGTTCCAGTATTTCCTGCACAATTCTTTTCGAATAATTTCGGTAACATGACTGTGACAGTCAAATTTGCACTTAGAAAGTTTATGGGCTTAGGTAGTTTTGGACCTCGATAAATCGTTTGGGTAACGTATGGAAGACCTTCTGCTCTACGTCTCTTCGCTAGATTCTTTTTTCATGTAGCTGGATCTCGTCAACTCTATCGAGCGCGTGGTTGTATAACTTTCCAAGAAAGTTTAAATATTTCTGCTAATACTGCTTGAGCTACATACACGGATTCGTTACCATTAGAAAGTTGTTTTGATTTGCCAAACAATAAAGCTATAGCTTTACGTTGCATCTCTTTAATGTTTTCTTCTTTATTTAAACATGTCTGGATTTAATAACTCATCCAATTGTATTAATTCTGAACCCTCAGATTCAGATGTAGCAGGACGATCTAGATCAACAGGTAAATAAGAAGGGTTCTGATCAGAAACATCGCTTTCATTTATTGTCGTATCGTCGGAACCACCCTGTATAAGTAGTTAAAACACGGACAGTTTAGTACACAACAATTTGTAGAACTATAGATCTACTTTGTCATTACGGCGCGCGCGGCTTAACCTTTTACAAGTTTTGGCGGGAGCGAGCCGCGGTTGGACGATCATAGTCGATAACGTTTCATGCGCTCGTTGGAGCGAGTAGGCGCTCGCTATCCGCGGCTGCGGCACAGGTTGCGCGCGGGCAATGCTCATGAGCGGCTGCGAACCGTACCGCGTTTACATTTACAGATTTGTTTTGCAAAAAATAAAACCGACTTTAAAAACACAAAAATGTAAAAAAAATAACTTAAGAAGATTAATCAGCTTCTGAAGTCGGTGGCAATAAAAAGGAAATCAAACAAAGAAAAGTCACAGACTTCAGAAGCTGTTTTTTTAAAGAGTTGTTTTCATTTTTCCATTTTTAGTTGTAATATCCTATACTAATAGTTACGATGCATTTAACATTCAACCAAGAAACCTAACCCTTAAGTCGCCAGCAAGGATCGTCGCGCCGCTGTGGGCCTCCAGGAGGGCCCTCAACTCCGTAGGGTTTAGTTGAGCCGAGGGCGCCTTGTAGCAGGCGTAGATGGCGAGATCCTCGCCAGCGACGTGCAGCTGCACACCCAGTGCGTAGAACGAGTGACGGCACAGGGAGTTCTTGATGGACGACTCTACGCCTCACTAGTACCGCTAGACCACGGTAGCGAGTGTTGTTTGCCGACCTTTCGTCCTTTCTATAAGCTAGATACCCCGAGACTTTGAGCTTGTCCTCTTGTCCTAGGTGTGTCTCGCTTATGAGCGCCACGTCGATGTCATCTTCCTTGAGGAGGCGGCGAAGGGGGGCGACCTTGCCTCGAAGGCTGCGGGCATTCCAGTGGATCACCCTCAGCGGCCTAGCCATGGTACAATGTGAGAAGAGCGGCTAGGCCGTCGAAGATGACCAGCTCCACTTCGTGACCTTGCCGGATGGCCTTTATGAGGTCCATCAACAGTTGGATGGCGCAGGCTGTGAATTCTTTTTTCTTCTCGGCGCCAGCAGCTGAGTCGGCGCTTACAGTGCTTTGGGTGGTGGTGGTTGATGACTTGGCCGGCGGCTGCGCTATGCCGGCGCCCACTGTCGGTCTTGTCATTTTTATTTTGGCCTCATTTGTAAGAGGTACAGCCTGCGCCTCGGTCGAGACTTGGTCACAGTATAAATATGGACAGTAGCGAAACTAAGCCTAGTTGATGCGATAACTACCTACGCTCCATTGAAGCCATAGGGTTGTCCCTTTTATGCACGGTTGCTGAAGTCCCTAGATAACTTCTCCACATAACATTTTTATTCTGTTGTGATCAATCAATCGAATTAAAAAAAAGCTAGCTTACAAATACAATCTAAATAGAATACTTAAATAGCATTAGAAAAAATACGAAACACGTAATACGTGCCTATAAAATTTGAGGGTTGCCCTCGATTTCGTTAAGATTCCATCATCAGATCCAGACATGGTAACAGTGGGACCATCTCGGGAGTATACTTTTTCGATTAAATTTTTTTTTTTTCAATTCGGTTCATAAATGAGGGAGTTATGCGGAAACAAATATGATACAAAAACAAAACCAAACCGACGAATTCAGAACCTCCCTCTTTTTGGAAGTCGATTAAAAATACTTTCTTCTGCTGATGAAGCCGAGTTGACACAGCCGTATACCGCGCAATACGTTCGTTGCATTTAAAAAAATATCGGGAGATATGAACTTATACGTGTCCAACTGACCACTCGTCTCGGCGCGGCACGCACAACTGAGCGCACTGCGAAGACTTGCCAAGTGCCCCGTCGATGCATATGTTTGTGTGAGTGTGCGGTTTCGAGCGTTTGTAGGTAGTTTCCGTACTGTCCATATTTATATTGTGACTTGGTCGGCCCGGGGGTGTCCTCTTTAAGTGCCTTCTTGCGCTTCCTCCGCCTTGAGGAGGAGGGGGCTTCTCCCCTGTTGGTGGGCCCGTTAGCCGGCGCCATCAACGACGCGCCTTGGGGCTCGGTGGAGGCCTCTTCATCTAGCTTCTCCGAGACCGTTGCCGGTCGGCGTGAGGCGGTCGAGGCAGCGACAGTGCCCGCTCGCCTGTTTTGTATCTCCGCTTGGAAGATGGGACATTTGATGTTGCAGGCGGGGTGGCTATTGGATGGGGGCTGGCAGCTCAGGACAACTTCCAACGTAGGGTATAGGGCTTGCAAATATTCGACAATTTTGGAATTCGAATATTCGATATTTTTTTGGGGTATATTCGAATAATTCGAATATTAAATAAAAAAAATAAAGTTTTATAGAAATCATGTGCTTTAATTTCTAAATAGTCTTAATTCTTTAAATCAACATAATATTATTTTAACGCAGTCTTACAAAAACAATCAAAATAATATTTTTTCTGTTATTAACCCTTAGGGCGTGGACACATGTTTGCGGTGCGGCGCCGGCCACCGTGTAACGGCACGGCACCGCTACCGCGAGGCGGCACGGCGTCGTGTCGCGACACGGCGCCTTGTGCGGTGCAACGCGGGCACAAACAGGGCGTGGACACATGTTTGCGGTGCGGCGCCGGCCACCGTGTAACGGCACGGCACCGCTACCGCGAGGCGGCACGGCGTCGTGTCGCGACACGGCGCCTTGTGCGGTGCAACGCGGGCACAAACAGTAACCATTGTTCAGTTTTTATCTTGATATGGACCGCGAAAGACGTATCATTTTGCTCCTGTTAATAAGGCGACGAATGAAGAAGAAACAGAATCAAAGAAAATATTGGGTGAATCCATATCTTTCTATAATGAACCATGATGGAGGTCATTTTGAGAGGAAATATGAAGCGCTGAAAAAATGTGGTGATGAGAAATTTTACGAATATTTTAGAATGTCTATATCAAGTTTTGAAGAACTGCTGACCAAAATTGCACCTCGTATACAAAAGCAGTACGTGTTCAGAAAATCTGTGGAGCCTAAGGAAATGATAGGTTTAACTATACGGTAAGAAATAAAAGAATTTTACATTGATATATTTTTTTATTCAAATCAAAAGTGTAATAATTCGAATGATTGAGTATATTATTATTTAAGAAAAGTCGTATTCTGATTCTTGTGTATCCGTGGTATTGGATAGAATTTCTTCCAAAGGCGAGATTGGTGATGTTTGGTGACGATTTATGCTTTGAATGGATGAATTATAAGCTGTTTGATAAGTCTCATAAGACGTTGTAGCTTGTGGTGATCGTGTAGCTTGGTGATAATTAGTGTCGTAAGAAGTTGCTGTCTGGTATCCACTATATGACTGACACGGTGGTCGATGGAAATCCGTTAAAATCTTTAAAACTCCACTTTGAAACATCAAAGTCTGGTGGTCATCTAACTTGTTTAAAGATGGCAAAATAGCTTTAAAAAATGACAGATGTCGATTTTCTGAAGTACATAAAGTTTCAATAATTTGCCTCTCAAATTCATCACTACTTGGTTTTCGCTGTCGCGTAGTTGTACTGTATGGCTGATATCGTGATCTCGTTTTTGGATTTTGAAATCCTTCTTCTATGCTGTCGTCGGTTACATTTGGAGCATTTTTTTGCAAAAACATGAGCTGTTTGTACAAATGGTATTCTTTTATATGTTTTGCACCAGCTCCAGATTTTTTTGAAAGTTCTATCTTCTTCATATATTTAATAAAATTATCTTTAATGTTGGTCCACTTTCTAATTACGTCATTACCTGTAACAATCATAAAAAAAATGTTTAGAAATATGTAATTAAATAGTTGTTTTTTAATATCTCTGTAAAAGTTAATTAAATATCCTACAGGTTTTTGGCGACAGGAAATTCATTCAGAGATATGGAATTCACAGATTATCGTGGAAAAAGCACAATCGGGAAAATTATACGAGAAGTTTGTCGGGCTATATGGGACATCCTTTTAAGAGAAAGCATTCCGAAAATAACTAAAGAGCTAATAGAACAAATAGCTGAAGATTTTGACATAAAAACTAATTTCCCAAATTGCATGGGGGCATTGGACGGGAAGCACATCAGAATTTGCAGTCCTGCCCACAGTGGATCTCTTTTTTTCAACTATAAAAGCTATAATTCTATAGTTTTGCTGGCATTGGTAGACTCTAGATATAGATTTGTATATGTCGATATAGGATCGTATGGGAAGGAATGCGATTCCACGATTTTTCATAATACAAAATTATACGAATTATTATTACAGAATCGACTTCCAATACCAGCGCCAAAACCTTTACCGGGGCTTCAAAATTCAATTCCCTATGTTTTTATCGCAGATGAAGGTCTACCATTAATGAACAATCTAATGCGTCCATACCCAGGGAAGCATCTAAGTGTAGAACAAAGGGTTTATAACTATCGTTTAAGTCGAGCAAGAAGATATGTCGAGTGTGCTTTTGGTATCTTCGCAAATAAATGGCGAGTATTTCACCGGCCTTTAAATGTTCAATATAATTTTGCGACAGACATTATTAAAGCATGCTGTGTCTTACACAATTTTGTTGTTACTCGAGATGGAGTTAGAAAGTCTGAAGAGCTATGTATTGATAACACTCTTTTAAACATTCAACAAACAACAGATGCAGATTCTTTATCAAATCCAGTCGATATAAGAGGCGAATTTTGTAAATACTTTAATAGTGATGTCGGTGCGCTTAGTTGGCAATTAAGCAAAATATAACTAAAGCTCGGTCCCGGAACAAACAATTTTCTACCTGTTTTTTGAGCCGACTAACAAAGCCAAAGTGTTGAGTATGTGTAAAGGATGGCAATATATAATATTGTGCAAGTTAGACAGAGTGATACAATGGTTATCACTGTACGAAATTCGCTTTGTTCTGCGTTTGCGACTGAGTTTTAGTTAAAAAAAAAACTCGACAAGTTGGCATATTGAACATTAACGCATTTTATTCACATTTAAATGTTAATTGTATTTTAAAATTTTTTACATTTAAATTTTCACCTATTATTATGTCAAAAAGATAAATGAATAAAATATGTACTCACCGAGACTTGTTTTTTCTTTATTGTCCTTCTCGTCGAAAGATGGAAAAATATTTCGGCATACATCTTTCCACCCTTCAGTTTTCAAATTTTTATCCTTATAATTCTCCTTTGTCTTGTCCCAGAGAACGGGACGTGCTTCCACGAGTGAAATTAAAAAGTCGACATCTAAATCGGCAGCCATTATTATGCATTAAATAACACGTGCAGACTAAACACCAACAAAACATTAACTAGCGAGCGGTGCGCTCCCCACCGCACAAGGCGCCGTGTCGCGACACGACGCCGTGCCGCCTCGCGGTAGCGGTGCCGTGCCGTTACACGGTGGCCGGCGCCGCACCGCAAACATGTGTCCACGCCCTTAATTCGACAGATTTTTTTTTAAATTAAATTTGTAAAATCGATACTGATTTTGGTTCTTAACTTGTAGGGGACCCTAGAAAAAATACTTGAAAAAATCTACCTATTTCAGTTTCCTGAAAAACCTACGTCCATTATACTGGACATTATCAAGTTCATAAGAAACTGATGCACTCAAACCATGTGCAGTATACTTCCCATTGTCAAGGAGAAAGAATAAAAGAAACAAGTGATTCCGTAGGAAATTATTCATATTATTTAATAAAAATAGTCTCATAATTACATTGACTTACGCTTAAAATACTAATAGGAACTCACTTATGTTTAGAACATAATAATTAAGTATAAAATTTTCAAAAAATCAACATTTAGCTTATTCAAAAACAATCAGCCTTCTAGTTCTTAAAAATATTAATGTATAGATCAACTGTCACTTGCTTTTTGGTCGCATTTTTGGTCGTCTGCTTAATTACTTATTGTGGAAATTATAAAAGCAATTTCATTTGGCCACTAAGCACAACCTCTGCTTGCATTTGGAACAATGCATATTCGTTTTGTTATTCTTGCAGAACTTGCAACGACCATATGTCGTATATTCCGGCCAGTGGTTGTAGCCATCATAACGCACAGAAACTGGGGGCCTCGGTGCACTTGGGTTTTGGATCAGCGCTTTTTTTGGTACAGGGCTTGGTGGTTCCGTCTCAATTGATCTTCCCTTTTGCCTCAATTCGACTGCCAACCTCTGTCTGAACTTTTTCAGGCTTATATTTTTTAGGCTCTTCGTGTTACATTTTCTCCTGTAGAGTAGCCAAGCATTGTTAACCGTTATATCTAACATTTGGCCAAAGATGTTCATGTACCAACGACGGCTCTTGAAAGAGGTTCTGTAAAGAGCTATCAACATGTCGCACAGGTCAACGCCTCCCATATGTTGATTGTAATGTCGGACTAACTGCGGACACATAACACCAATTTTCTTTTTCTGTTCTTTGCTCCATCTCTTGATTTCTTCAACTGGGTAAGCATCTGCATAAGAACAGGCTAAAGTCACAACTTTATTGTCATACCATTTGACAATGGCGATCTTTTTGTCGTTGTCAACGACTTGGCTAAATGAACCTCGGCCCCTTTTCTTCAGTTCTTTGTCACTTAACAGTCCCTTGCTGCAACCTTTCAGTCTGTTTTGCCGTATGGTGCCGAGACTGAAAATCCCCCAGTGTTCACGTAGATACCAGATCAAGTCGAGCGTTGTGAAATAATTATCAAAATAAACAGCACATCCTGGAGTCTGAATTGTCTTGCAAAGGGCTAATACCAATTTAGCACCCAGTGTCATCTGCTCTTCTTCCTCGCTAAAATTGATATACCGGAAGGTGTCATCGCCGCCGTACAATAAAAAATCATAGACTATCCCAGACGCACCAGCGCGTACTACGTTCTTGAATCCCCATTTATCAGGTTTCATGGGGTTATACTGTCTCCGGTTTCCTGCTTTAGTACCCTTATACGGTATAGTCATCTCATCTATGCTATACTTCGTTTCTTCTTCCGTTGCAAGGCAATTCCTCCTTATTTTTTCAATGAATGGTCGTATCTTGTAATATCTGTCTTCATCCGAATTGGCGTTGTCCACAAAGTGAATGTGGCGTCGAATCTGCTCGAATCGTTTCAATGGCATGACGTCAGCCACTTGGGCATATCTGAAACCTGTAGACCAATAGTCTAGATAGGAAGGCATTTTCACTATACCCATGATAAGAAGGATCATGAGAAAGTCTTTTAACCCCTCGATGGTCAATTGTATACATTTGCCAGTTCTTTGGGTTGAGTACAAGTTCGTGTTGTCGACGATATCAGCGAGTATATCTGGGGAGAAGAACCGATAAAAATAGTCCAACGGAGAGTCAGTATCCGGTAAATCAAACACAAAGTCGTTTGATGGAATGTCAGCCTTGTGTCTAAATTGTCCTTTCTTCCATTTGTAGCTCACAATGAGTGTTTTCTTAGTCTTTTTTGCCCGGACATTTGGCACAGCTCGTACAGGTAGATTCCTCTTACGCCTGGTTATTCTTGATGTTGATGGACTAGCAATAGACGAAGCATTTGATGACGGAATCGACAATAATGAAGCCAAACTTGGTAAAGCATTATAATTTACTTCACCATTTGGTGGTAGCACGTTGTCAATAATAGGAGTCAACGGAGGTCGCTCATGGTTCAAATTGTCTTCGACTTCTAACACAGGGTTCTTCTCACTGCCACTGACACAAGGACTGTTCTCAGTTTGAAGATTTTCGTTTGTTGTCTCCATAAAAGTATCAGCATCAATGTTAGTCTCGTCACTGTCGATTGAAGTATTGTCTTGTGTATCATTTTCGGAGCTGTCTAATATATTCATGCGCTCTATGCATGAATCGATGGAAGGGCAGGGTGAGGAGGACAACTCTTCAGTTCTATGAACAGCAATTTCCTCTTCATTCTCAGGTTCAGAACCACTATCTACATCCGATGAAGCATTTGCAGGCGGCACCAATGCTACTAAGCGATGTCCTCTAGACTTGAAGCTCTGAAAAATTAAAAGTAGTAACATGTAAAACATTTTATCTGCGGATCCCTAAAAATATTATTACGAGAAACAACAAAACTAAATTTTGTAATAATACGGCAACGGGAAGAATACGAGACATACGATTTTGTATTTAGTTTTCTACTACTTTGACAAGGGGAAGAATACTGGACATAGTATTTGGCAGTTACTTTACTAGTAATTTGACGATGGGAAGTATACTGGACATACAAGTTGTGGGCACCGTAAAAACTAAACAAAACTCAGTAACACAATCAAAACATTATGAGTAGCTTTCTAGGTATGTTATTTTTAGGTTTCAATAAAATTACAAGGAAATAAGCCGTAAAACAATAAATAAAACGCAACTTACCGAGAGCCCGCGCAGCGAGTCCTTCCTCCCCGCCATCTCGCCAGCGACTGCTTGCGTCCCGTCGATGTGTACGCGGTGCTGATTTTTGACAATGTTGTTGGATAGTTCAGGGTGCAATATAGCACCTAAAACTCTAGATATACGGTCTAGTTTTTATATAGTTTTTTTTTTTATTGAACGGGAAGTATACTGCACGGCGTCGAATTAAGGGTTAAAACAGCTAACATTGAAATAGGCATAACAGCTTGCAGTTACGTTTTTGTATTTTTTTTTGGAAGAATTTTAATGGTCAACTTAATAATTATACTGAATATGTATCAATACACTACAATGTTATTCTAATATAATATTCGCAAAAATTGGAAAGTAGAACTTAAAATATTTTAAAACAAACAATATTTATCAAAATAAAATAATCTTATTTGGTTTTTTCACCCTGGACACAAACACAACACAGTCTTATAAAATCAGTTATGAGTATTGTAATAATATAATAAAATCAAACAAAACAATAACAAGTAAGTAATGTGACGGCACAGGATCAGACATGTTGTAAAAATAAAAGATAAACTTTAACAGTAACAAAATTAGAATTAATTATAACTTATTTAATTAATATATTTTAATACACACTTAATCAGTTTCTTTAAATCTTAATTAACAGTTTTTTTAATTAGCACACCTTATAATAGTAGCATAGACTAGACACCCAGTAATATAGTAACACCTTAGTTCCAACAAAAGAGCAACAATGTACAAAGAAGAGTAGTACACAATGAAGCAGAGAAACAGTAATAAAGAGCAATACAACCTGTGCACCGGGCCACGCCTGAAGTCAGAATGACTCTCGGCCGCTGTGCGGACCTTTTTATACGCTAGTTTTAGAGGCGGGGAGACGACGCACGTAGGAGTATTTCACTTAAAAAACCGGTCAAAATTGAAAATACTGCTGTTACCTACGATAACCGGTTTATCAAAAGGCAGACCCCCAACCCTCAACTCCCGCGCATGTGCCACAACGTCTCAGTCGGAACTCAGTCATCGTACTGTACGCGTGTCTTTGCTCTCGGCGCTCTCGTTTGTGTTTATCAGTTTTCTGTGCTAAAATGGCTTCGTGTAGCAAACAACAGGAGATTAACTATTCGGATATGGATATAGAAGGTTAGTACTATATACTGAAGTATATTTTATTACGTTTCTTACAAATTTTCTATTTGTATAGCCATCAATAAACAGCAGCACTTTTTTGACTTGTTTTTTAAAGAAATTTGAAATACATTAGTGTTTTTGTTTATGTGTCGCGCCTTGTCGCCTCAAAATTTTTATGTGGGCATAAAATCTAGACTCTAAGGAAGTGGAAACACGAATAAAAAGTCCCCCCAACGTACCCCATATTTTTTTATAGTAGTTCAAACTACATATATGGGGAAGATTATAATTACATTGACAAAACTAATTTTTTTGCTTTCTTTTGTCATAGATCCTTCGGAAAGAGTGAAAAAAATCACCAGAATGGAGCTTTATACTATTATAAAAGAGTTCAAAGGGAAGAAGATTGAAGAAAAATTAAATCTCTCTTAGATTAGTAACTTTTTTAAATTGTTTTTTTTAAATAAATGCCTAATTATGATGAATTATTGACTTTTATTTCATAAAATAGTAATAAAATATAAAATAATTTTGTCCGGTTTTTTATGTCAAATACTCCTATGTGCGACGTAGCGCGCTACGGCGTAGCACACACTAACTCCGCCCAATAACGCGGAGGTGGGAGAACGCCGCAGCGCGCCACCACGTAGCCGCGTAGCCTCGTAGCTCGTAGCCACGTAGTGCACGTGTTGTTTACAATGCGACGCCGACACGGCCATGCTGACGTGCGGATGTCCTCGTACGCTCAGCTTACAATGTTACATCTAAAACACAAAAAAAAACTAATTAAGTACCGTTTGGTCATCCTGCTATTATTTCTGGTCCGGTCTACTAAGACCCTTCAGATATTTAAGCACAAGCTTGGTCCAGTCAATCATGACTCTACAAGACTTGTTTCTTGGTCCGGTCAACTTCTGACCCTACAAGATCAATCCCCTGGTCCGGCAATTGTTTTGCCCTTCAGGTGTGTCCCTTCAGTTAAACTGGACCGGACCTAGCTAGTCCGAACCAATCGTTCCTTTAGCTTACTTATCAAAATGAAAGCTCAACACTTTGGTTGATGTACAAGTGCTTCTGTTACAATATTAATTGATTCAGGCTCAATAGAGTCTATTGAAACATTACGTAAACCAGGATTTCTACAATTTGCATTAGTATGAGAACTGGTTGATATAGAGTCAGTTTTAGCAGACATAGTATCACTATTGGCAGACATGGTATCACTATTGGCAGACATAGTATCACTATTAACAGACTGAATATCATCATTGTTAATCTGTTGCCTAGCTTCATGAGCAAGAACGTCGGAGTCGTTATTATTCGCCGACACGTCATCCTCATCATAATTTTCTGCGATTTCCGAAAAGAATGACTGACCACGGGGTACTTCTCGCTAATTTTCGTGGGAGTATTTGTAGACTCTATTGTTTCCATTAATATGCTTTAATTCATACCTATCGTTTTCTAAAACGGCGGTTACTTTGAAGGGGCCTTTGTATTTACGGTCTAGTTTCGTTTGGTGTCTTTCTTCGCATTTAATAAAGACAAAGTCACCTACTGAGAAAGGTTTTACTTTAGCTTTACCCTTGTTAAATCGACCTGTATCATATTGGGCCAGCCTTTTTATACTAGTGGAAGCGTCGGATCGAATGGTTTCGAGGTTTAATCTATCTTCATCAGGATGAGTAGTAGATACTCTTGAAATTCCTAATGAACTACCCTTAATACTAAACATTAATTCTAAGGGCGTGAAACCTATTACTCAACACCGAGTGCTATTGAGAGCGAATTGTATATCGCCTACATGATCTTGCCATAAGCTATCCGAATCTGTTTCAGCTATAGTGAGCATACTTTTCAAGGTCCTCATGACACGCTCGACTTGGCCATTGGCCCTACTGGAACCAGTGGCAATTAAATGTAAATCAATACGATTATCTTTACAAAAATTCTTAAATTCAGCATTGTCGTATGATCTACCACGATCTGCAACTATTCTTTTAGGAGCGCCAAACAAGTTAACTGCGTTTTTAAGTGATTTTATAGCATCGGATGCATTTAGGGTTAAGGTATGCTCTAACAAGACGAATTTCGTAAAACCATCAATAATTACGGAACAATACTCCTTACGTTTGCTTTTTCCGCTGAGTTTACCAGTTAAATCTAAATGAATTGTATGCCATGGGATGGCCAATTTGGGGATTGGATTTAGACGAACTTGTTGGGCACCTGACGGACCTTTAGAAGCCTTACAAACGACGCACGAATCTACAAATTTTTTAACAAGTTTGGACATATTTTGGAACCAATAGAGATCATACAATTTATCGAGCGTTTTTTCAAAACCAAGATGTTTTATTTCGCTGTGTACGTGATTAATCATTGACCAGGTTAAAGAGTGTGGTAATATTGGTAACCATTGTGTGGTTTTATGACGTTCGATTTTACGGTAAAGTATGTCCTGCCTTATATCGTATGTGTGCGATATTTCTGACGGTAAGTCATTCGAACGGAATTTAGAAATAATGTCTGATATTTCTGAATCTCGCTGTTGTTCTACAGATAACCAACTCCTTTCCAGTTCAGACAAGTTTACAATTTTAGTTGATTTAGTAGTGCAAGGCCTGTCAGCATGATTACGTGACAGGAAGTCTGCATGTGCCATATTTTTTCTTTCCTTATAAATGATATCAAAGTCATACGACTGTAAAATTGCCCACCATCTATGTACTCTAGATGTAAGGTCTTTTTTGGAATGAGAAGCCTTTAAGGCGTTACAGTCAGTAAAAACTGTAAATTTACGCCCATATAGGTAATGTCGAAAATGCTCCACAGACTTTACTACGGCTAATGTTTTTAGTTCATAGGAATGATAACGACTTTCTGCACTTGAAGTTCTGTGACTGAAATAAGCGACAACATGAGGTAGACCATTATTTTTTTGTATAAGTACAGCCCCATATCCTTCACTGCTTGCATCAGTGTGGAGTTCAATCGGTAAAGTAGGGTCGAAGATTTTTAAGACTGGCTCAGATATGAGATAATTTACTATTTTATTGTGTACCTCATTATGTTCAGAGGTCCAATTAATTTTACCCTTTTTAACTGCGGTTAAAGGATACAATGGTTTTTTATTAATTTTGAGAAATTTGGAATAAATTGTCGAAAATATGTGGCTAGGCCTATAAATTGTCGGACCTGAGTAGCAGTGCTTGGAGGAGGAATATTTTTTAGGGCTTCAATCTTATGGGGATTTGGCCTAATTTCTCCAGACGATATTACGAAACCTAGATATTCAATTTTTGCCTTCATAAATGAACATTTTTTAAAGTTAAAAGAAAATCACGTGGCCAGTCTCGCCACAAACGAAGCAGGTCACACCAGGGTTGGGCTGTGTAGTTTTTGCTGAAACAGGTGTACCTTTTGAAGCAATGTGCTGTTTTGTACGACATTCCTGCCCTCGATGACCAATCTTCCCGCAAAAATGGCAACTCCCCCGAAATGGCACAGTTTGACGGGGCTTTTTCGAGTCCGATTCGGAAGTGCCCGCCTCTTCATTTCTTCTCTTTAATGAGAAGCTGCGCAGCGTGCGGAAGAGTTTATTCTTGTCATTGATAATGACAGAATTGAGTTCACGACGAATTTTGTCATCGCACTGTGACAGGATAGAAATTGCAAAACCGGTCACCACATTATCCGGTAAAATTGCATCAGGAACCTTTTCGATAAGTTGCCACAATCGCATTCCTGCCTCAGCTGGGGTTTCTTTATTATCAATTTGGAATTTGATAATTAAATCAAAATGATCCTGCATTGTCATGGGTTTGGAAAATTTTGAAAGCAACATTTCTTTAATAGCAACCCATGAAATATTGTCAGTTTTAATTTTAGTGAGACACATGGCGGCGCGGCCCTTTAGGGAGTGAGTGAGTGCCAAAATAAGGTCTACACCTTTTTGCTCTCAATTACAATCTCACTAAGCGCACACCAGTTGATAATGTCGGATTCAGGTGTGTCAGGGTCGAAAGGAACCAGCATCGACTGCATACTGGGTGTTATGTGGCGAGGTGTCATACTATCTACTATTTTTTTAAAAATTGATTCCATACTAGCCGAGAAAAATGACATTTGTTCCTGTATTAAATTGCCGGAAGTCTTAGATAAAGGTGGGAGTGGGTCTGATCCCACTTCTGATGACGGCACAGGATCAGACATGTTGTAAAAATAAAAGATAAACTTTAACAGTAACAAAATTAGAATTTATTATAACTTATTTAATTAATAAATCTTACTACACACTTAATCAGTTTCTTTAAATCTTAATTAACAGTTTTTTTAATTAGCACACCTTATAATAGTAGCATAGACACCCAGTAATACAGTAACACCTTAGTTCCAACAAAAGAGCAACAATGTACAAAGAAGCAGAGAAACAGTAATAAAGAGCAATACAACCTGTGCACCGGGCCACGCCTGAAGTCAGAATGACTCTCGGCCGCAGTGCGGACCTTTTTATACGCTAGTTTTAGACGCGGGGAGACGACGTAGCGCGCTACGGCGTAGCACACACTAACTCCGCCCAATAACGCGGAGGTGGGAGAACGCCGCAGCGCGCCACCACGTAGCCGCGTAGCCTCGTAGCTCGTAGCCACGTAACCCAGTGCACGTGTTGTTTACAATGCGACGCCGACAAATGCTTAAAATTATTTTTAAACAAACAATATTTATCAAAATAAAATAATCTTATTTGGTTTTTCCACCCTGGACACAAACACAACACAGTCTTATAAAATCAGTTATGAGTATTGTAATAATATAATAAAATCAAACAAAACAATAACAAGTTAAGCAATTAAACCTTTGATGTAAAATCGTTTTCCTAATGTTAAATTGACAATATGACACTAATAATGTGTGATATTTATAATTTAACATTAAATCTTAGTGATAACAAAAATAAAAATCACGAAATCAGATCAGATCTAAGTGGCACGCTACAATTAGTAAAAAAAAAACAGGACGTTTTTAATCTTATCATAAACCTTTGTCCTTTAACGTTTTCCCTGGAAGTGAGACCTAAGGAAACTTAGAGCATCCATGGAGTCATCGTTTAGGGCACATCTTAGATGGTTGCAAATATATTTGCTGGAAGAAAACACCCTTTCACACTCTACACTTGTTTGTGGTATACACTGCAGAAAGTCGTAGATATTTTAACGTACACACCAGATCTAGTAAGCGTCTCTCAGTTATTCTTTTCTTCAGAGCCTGGAGTAGCTGATTACTTATAAAACTGTTTGTAGCTTGAAGTTTCGCAACCATAAATTGTAGAGCTGTTTCTGCAGTAATCAGATTTGCATTTTCTTGGCACAACGCCTCGACTGTTACCTTTACAATATTGAGAGAAGTGGACAATTCTTGTAGTAAAGCTAGCTCAGAGGAACTAAATGTGATTTTGTTTTTAAATCAATATGAATCTTCATGATAGGCTCTTTTAGTACCAAAAACCTCGTGATCATATCAGCCAAGCTACTCCACCTGGTTTTACAGTCTAGGATCAAGCCCATTTTTTTCTGTTCTTCTGGAAGGTAGTTATAGAAATACTCAATCTTGGTAGGCGATTTCCTAAAAAATTTAACAATTTTTCTCACTTTATCTATAACATTTTTTAGATTTACATCCCCGTATACATATTGGTTCCTGTTCAATTGTCTTCCTGTCCCAACTACAAATCCACCTTCTTCTTCATCACTGTCAGAGTCATCATCCTGTCCTGTCGCCCCTTTGTCTTCTGTAGATTCTTCCCATTCTTCTTCTTGGGCATTTTGTGTCTTTTTATAAATTACATCCAACACTGCACATTGGATGCCGTGTGCAAAACATAATTGGTGGTACGGAGGCAATTGTCGACCCATAGCACACATGACACTTGCTCCGTCAGTCACCACACATGCTATGTCCACTTCTAGAGAAAGCTTATAGGATGCTAGTTTGTCCTTTAAAATATTGGCACAACGTTCTGCTGTTCCCCGGCCAGTTATTCTTGCTAGTCCTAGATTCCTAAAGCTCTTGCCTGCAAAGTTTGGACAATGAATGTTGACGTTCATGTACCGTCGGTTACGGGCTGCAGTCCATTCGTCTATAGAGACGGAAAACTTCTGTCCTTTGGCTTTCAATTTCTGTAATGTTTGCCTTAAGTTCGCCTTTTAGTTGCTCACTCTTTTCTACCACGATCTTTTTAATTGTATTTGGTGACTTCGGTAAGTTTTCATAACCACTTTCCTTAAAAAGATTTCGCAAGGAATCAGATGTACAGAACAAACTAAATGGAAGACCATCACAAGCACTCATTTTTGCAACTATATTTTACAGATTATCAGATTTTTTAAAGAATGAATGAATGAATGAATGATTTATTTGCGGGAATATAGGTTTTTTACATGAGTTCTTGAAGTACATAATAAATTTGTTTCACTATATTCGGCATTTCAGCCATACAAATATTTAGATATTTAGATTTTACATGTTTCGATTGTAGCATGCATTATACATTTATGAATTAGCCAAAGAAAAAACAAAAAAATATGGATAATCATTTAAATTTCGATTATAATGCAATTATTTAAGAAGTCGTCAATCAATTTAACTTTCTTCTCCTTTTGCTCATTTTCCTGTAGGTGGTGTGTGCCTGATGTCCCTGGCGCCGAAAGTTCATCAACAGGTACCCTAGTACTCACAACAGGGTGAAGTTTCATATGGTTATGAAGACATGTAGTGGTGTTTCGGCATTTAATCACTTTCTTGCACTTTTTACATTGCGCATGAACTCCATCTGAAGTTTTCAAAAAAAAGTTCCATACTGACGATTTATCTCGCGTACCTTTGGTGTACTCTTTAAATTCTAATTTGTTTTGCAGTTGCTCCATTTTAATGTTTAATCTAATACCTGCAATGTCGAAAAATTAAGCATCAGCACACACTTCATAGTGTTTTAAAAAATCTTATTAAAAACACAAATAAGAAGTAAACGAGTTCACAAAACAAAAGCTTTAGCTAGTTAACTAGGAAAAAAGTTGCATTTTTGAGGTTAGAATTAGTATTCATCATCTGCCTAGCTTTTTCCCAACTATGTTGGGGTCGGCTTCAAGTCTAACCGGATGCAGCTGAATACCTGTATTCTACATGAAGCGACTGTAGTTACTGGTAGAATTAGTATTATAATAATAAAATCATTATCACAAGTCAAAAATACCATTAAAAAATAATTTGGAAAGGTATGTCATCATCATCATTTCAGCCGAAAGACGTCCACTGTTGGACATAGGCCTCCCCCAAGCGTCGCCACATCGGATTCTAGTGACTCTCACCAGGTCATCAGTCCACCTCTATGTTTTCCGATACGCAAAGAACATGCGATATGAACGCGTATATTAAAAAAAATTACACAAGGGCTCAAAATTAAACATTGTTTAGTATTTGTATTTCCCCAGTGTTAGTCGCCAACTTAGTACATCAGTAAACCACGTTCAGAATTTTAGAAATTTTGGTTTTTTTCAAATAACTTACCTGCAAGGGCTTCACATGGCAACATTTCTTTTGGATTACCTTCAATATATTTGCAATCATAATTTGGTAACCCGACTGGCACAGGTACTAAAGGTGAATTAAATTTATCCAAGTTCATTTCAATATCACTCCGGCATTGGTATCCCGTTGGTTGGTCAGCGTCTTTAAACATCTCAGTTTGTAACAAGGACGAATTAGTTTCTGAGAAAAACATAAGTTTTATTTTATTTAGATAATCAATAATATTTCTTAGATACCGACAAAGTATTTACATAGGTATTATGAATGTACACTCACCAAGAAATATTGTGGGGATACTGCATTTTTTCAATGTAGTCCGTGACTGATGTTTAAAGAAACATCCATCCGTGAAGTGAGATAATGATACATTGTTGGAGTCCAGTTGACAACCTTCATATTTTTTAACCAAAGTTTGAGAGTGTAATCGGAGGGGAACCTGTAATTAAAAGAAACATTATAGTAGGTATGGGTAAAAAATCATAGATAATATACATGACGGCGGGAGCGTGGGCGTAGCGATGGCAGGGTCGTCATCGTTATAGTTTCTTGGTACGGGTTCCATGATGAAGTTGGGTACTCGGGCAAACCAATGAAACTTAGGTTTAACTTGAATTACAGTCAGATACTTTTATTACACAGTAGATATTTACAATAGGTAGTAATACAGAAACTCAGACTTGTACGGTGGACGTGACAGGTTCGATCGTAAAGATCTGTTCAGTATCGTGTCAGGTATAGCAATTCCTGTCTAGAATTCCGCATCGACTCTGTCCACGTTTTTGGCGGGCAAATTGTAGCGCCAACTCACGGCGTCCACAGTACAAACCAATCAACCAATCAGAATCGTCGACCAATGAGAATCGAGCAACATTTCGTTCGGAAATCATCGAGGAAATAATAATTAGAATGTGTTTTCGTTTTGAAATCGCTTGCGACGACACGGCCAAACTGACGAGTCACACGTCATCGTGTGTATCTGTAACAATATTCTCATTTGTAGCAAACGTTTTGCTCGGCTTAACCTGACCACAAGGTAAACAAAAACAAGTTTGAAAGATACCTCACAAGTAAACATAATCAGAATAAACAACAATGATTGTACAGTGATCTATTCACAAACACACGCAACACTAATATGACCCGGCTGCTCAGCAGCGTAGTCTCAATGAGACCCAAACAGTAGTCTTATTCAGACCCAAAACAGTAGTCTTATTCAGACCCAAAACAGTAGTCTTATTCAGACCCAAAACAGTAGTCTTATTCAGACCCAAAACAGTAGTCTTATTCAGACCCAAAAAGTGGTCTTATTCAGACCCAAACAGTAGTCTTAAACAGACCCAAACAGTAGTCTTATGCAGACCCAAACAGTAGTCTTATGCAGACCCAAACAGTAGTCTTATGCAGACCCAAACAGTAGTCTTATGCAGACCCAAACAGTAGTCTCTCGGAGACCCAGCCTTTCTTTTCTTTACTAGTGACGTTCATATGTTCTTCTTTTTCTTGTGCGAATGCAAAGGAAGATAGCCAGCAGTCTATAGAATACTCTGTCTACGTATCGTGCCCACAATTGTCAATTTGTATGGTTCAAGAAGCAATGACTTTGCAGCGGGAACGGACGTGAACCAATTATCACATGTAATATTGCGGTTGGTGCCATGAATTGGTCGCGCTAGCTCCTTTAAGTATTATTCCCCTTGCGGCAAACCATTTGTGTTTGTAGCTTTTCCAATGTATGGTAAAGCATTTATCATATAGTTGGTTCCACTATCGCATATCATGGGGATTTTTCGTATTTATTCGGTTTGTTAGGTATGTACATCCGAAAAGGGCATCTACCTCGGAATCCTAGTAATTGTTCATCAATAGTGACATTGTTTCCCGGGGAGTAGTTCATATTACATTGAGTTATAAAAATATCCCAAACCTTTCGAACCGGAATAAACGGATCTTGTTGACGGCGATCGGGCCGTAAAGATTGTCGTCCATTCTTAGACATCGCACAATGAAATCAAATCTGTCTCTGCTCATGACTGCCACATATCTCGTACCCGTAAATGAACTGTCGAATAAACTCCACAGTTGATAAATGATTATCCTTCATGGCAGCACTGAGGGTAAGTATTCCTATGAATGCCTTTAGTTCAGTTAAATTCGTGTCTCTAAATGTCGAACTAGTCATACTATCAGTACGTTTTCTGGATATCTCTACATTCGTCCACTGAACGAGCTCTTGAATGATTTCGTCTGTGATAAATAATTCAAAGCATAAAAGTGGTTCAAAAATATTTCGACACATGCGACTAGGACCTCTAGTAGAGCGAACTGTATTTATGGCAGATGTTCTTCCACTACTTTGCCCTTTAGATGTAGCCCAAACGTGCCTATTCTTATAAGGCGGTAAAACAATGCGATGGTCATGTCCAGGTTCTTCAGAAGCTGGTTGGGGGTGGTCTGACAAGTCTTGATTTATCACTTCGTCTACATACTCGTCATCAATGTCACTCTGTACTTCATCTTCGCTTATATGGTCCTCTATATCGCTGTCACTGTGTTGGAGATTTTAATTATTATTTTGCAACACCAACTTTAAGTGTAAATCCTCTTGTAAATAGTGGCAACACTATTCCCTTCCATCTGCGACACTGGTCCAATACAGACGTACATTTTATTATTTGCTGTATTTTATTGAATCTTCCTCGGCACCAACGTACCAGCACCTCACCAGCTACCCAACACCCTATACAAGCTACACATTGTCTTGAATGGTGAATTTAATGAATGAATTTCAATGGGAATGCAATACTTTACATTACTTTTTTCATTAGTGATTCCAACAATACAAGTTTTATTTTGCAAGGGCGTTAAACCTAATAGCTGAACAACTTTTGCAGTTATAAAAGAAACCTGAGATCCACTGTCCAGTAACGCCTTGATAATGTATTCTGTACCGTTCCTTGCTACAACTTTGATTCGAGCTGTAGGTAGAAGCACATTATTATTAACATTAGTTGATAAGGTGACAGCTGGTGGGGTTTCACCTGAATTGCAGTGGAGCAGAGTGTTATGAGGCATCTTACACTCTGAGCACCGAAAGTGAAACTTACACTTGCCACCATGCATACCTAAACAAATTACACACAATTTTTGTTCTTTAGCAAACTTTAGTCTATCGATTGCGGGCAATAGCTGAAATTTTTTACATATATAATTTATGGTCATTGAACTTACAAAAGATGCATGTTACTCCTGCAGTGGCGACTGCTGTTACTCTGGTTGACTGTTGCTGCAAGTGAAGACTCTGTCCAGCATTTTCCAATGCCAGAGCCCTTTTCTCAATATATTGCAGGAAATCTTCGAGGTTAGGTTGTATACTGAAATCTCGGTCTAGCTGATAAGCTCGTGCAGTAATGCCATCTAATTTACGGGAAAGAACACATAACATTGCATCAAATTGCATCCCAGTATATGACATTAGAGTCAAGGTTTTTAATAGCAGCTAATTGTTGCCTAATACATGACACAAAGTCCCTCAAACTACTAGCTGTTGACTTAACAATACAACTTAAATCTAAAATGTTGCATACATGGTCATTAATAATCTTATATTTATTATCGTAGCGATCTCTCAATAGTTTGCGAGCTTTACTGTAACTTTCTGCAGTTAAACTTAAATCTTTTATTAAATTGTATGGTTCGCCTTTCAAAAATGTCCTTAAATAATTATACTTTTGAATATGGTCAAGACTACTGTCGTTGTGAATCAATGAATTGAACAAATTAATGAATGGCACGTATTCTGTGAATGTACCATCAAATGCTTTTTAACCGACTTCATATAGAAATTGGTGGTAACTTTGTTTTATTTGTCTGACGTGCATCAGAATATGTTGAGGAGCTAGATGGGCCTGCATTTTCCTGTGTCTTAATTTGCTCGTTTAATAATGCAAAGATAGTGTAATAATTATTTTCTATTTGCTCGACATTTTCTTTATCGGCAGTATCGAGATACAGAATGTCTTTACATAGAGACTCATAATCACGAAAAGCAGATACCAATCGATCACGTTTGGTGATCAGCTCATCACAACCTATTTTTGAAAGATCAGTAATATCAACGAAATTACGTAGCCTTGTGATAGTACCTTTAACATAACCACGTGTAGCGATTTTGCGTTTTAGTTCTTCTTCCATTGTAGGTACTACGCACTTTTGTAGTATCACAAGAATCACAACTTAATGCTAAAACACAAAACACTTTTTGATGCACTTGCACGTGGACTGATTTTACTGACTAGTCGATCCGTCAAAGCCACAAAATGGTGGTGTGATGCAAATTGCTAGCGTCAGTTGTTGTCTCGCTCGGACGAAATTCTGTTTCAGTTCCGCTCTCGGCGGCGCGCGCAGATCGCGTTCCAGGGACGTCGTCTCGTACAAATTATGTATCGATGAAAATTTATATTGATGATATATTTTTATTCAGGCTTTTTCTTGGTATCGAATTGCTGGAGTCGAATCGAATAAATTTTGCGATTTGTTGCGACGACCAGGCCAAGAATTATGTAGCCAACCAAAAATCGTAAATGGCTGCGACACGGCAGAAAATAAAATTTGCCAAACCTCTTGTTTCTTCCGCAGCACGATAGTTCTCCGCGAAGGACCAATGTGTAGCTTGTATAGGGTGTTGGGTAGCTGGTGAGGTGCTGGTACGTTGGTGCGGAGGAAGATTCAATAAAATACAGTAAATAATAAAATGTACGTCTTTATTGGACCCGTGTCGCAGATGGAAGGGAATAGTGTTATATTACTCGTATATTATATTATAATAGACCCCACCAGCTGTCACCTTATCAACTAATGTTAATAATAATGTGCTTCTACCTACAGCTCGAATCAAAGTTGTAGCAAGGAACGGTACAGAATACATTATCAAGGCGTTACTGGACAGTGGATCTCAGGTTTCTTTTATAACTGCAAAAGTTGTTCAGCTATTAGGTTTAACGCCCTTGCAAAATAAAACTTGTATTGTTGGAATCACTAATGAAAAAAGTAATGTAAAGTATTGCATTCCCATTGAAATTCATTCATTAAATTCACCATTCAAGACAATGGTAACTTGTCATGTTGTAAAAGAGGTAACATGCAAATTACCTCAGAATAAATTTGATCTCTCTAATTTCATAATACCGCCAAGCATTAAATTGGCAGATGACCAATTTAATGTGCCTAGTGAAATACATATGTTATTAGGCTCTGATGTGTTTTTCCAGACCCTGTTATCGATCGAGCAGTGCACAAGCAACAAGCCAGCACACAGCGACCGGTCTTCAGCTCTGCCCTGGAATGCTGCTCATCCGCTGCAGCAGCCTGGTAACACACAACTACACATCTTCAACACATACTTTGGTCACATTGTAGGAGGAAGTCTGCCACCCAAGGTATCTCAACAGACATGTAATAGAGTAGTATTAAAATGTGAATTAGGTCTCAATGAGACACTTGCCCAGTTTTGGACCAATGAAAAAGTTCCAATAATATTTACTGAGCAAACATCTGAGCAAGACCTTTGTGAACACATTTTTCAAAGTTCAGTTAAATTAAATAATAATCAGTTTGAAGTTCCTTTGCCTTTAAAATTACCTTTATAACATCACCATCAATGTCACCATACAAAAAGGCACTACAAACATCTAATGTATAGGTTAAATATATTTATTACAGAAGGCTAAAAATAACCTTACAGAGGTTAACCTTGCTACAGGACTATAAATTTCTGACAAAGACAAATCTTGTTTAAAACCCCTAGCTACTAGCCTAGCTTTATGTGACACAATGTTACCTTTTTCATCTTTCTTTCGTTTAAAAACCCATTTACAGTCAATAATATTACAATTCTTCGGCTTCTCTACACTTATCCACGTATCATTTTCAGTAAGTGCTTTCATCTCTACTTCCATTGCCTGCTTCCATTTATTACCATCACTACTTGATACAGCCTCCTCATATGTTACAGGATCTTCATCACTAACTGTCAACAAACCCAAATCATAATCAACTAAATTATGTGGTATTTTTATTTTACTTCTGTCCCTTAGCTGGTTCTACCGTTTGTTTCATTTTGACTTATGTCATCACTGCTCTGTACCTCATTTATTACATGCTCACTTTCATTTTCGTCTACCTCCTGTTCTTTCCCTTGAATATTCTCCTCATCACTCAACTCAACACTCTCCCCGTTCTGAATACACACATTCTCATTTTCCACATGTTCATTCTTAGACAAGTTAGGTAAAAACACGACATCCTTGTGTATCTCTACCTTATTTTTATCACTAAAATATATGCAATACCCCTTTTACATTTTCCCCATAACCAACAAATATGCCTTCTACACTCTTGTTGTCCCATTTCAAACGCTTTTCTTTTGGTATATGCACTGATACCTTACAGCCAAACTCATGAAAGAAATCCAGGCTAATATCTTTATTATAAAACAACTCATATGGAGATTTACCCTTGACTGGGCTAGGACCTGTTCTATTCAATGTATAACAAGCTGTGTTAGTTGCCTCTGCCCAAAAAACTTTACTCATGCCATAAATCATGGCACGGGCAGCTTCCACAAGTGTTCGCATCTCTCTTTCAGCCCTGCCATTCTGTTGAGGGGTGTACACTACTGAACGTTGATGAATGATACCTTTTTCTTCCAGAAAAACTTTTAACTCATTACCCATGAACTCTAAACCGTTGTCTGTTCTCAAAACTTTCACTTTTCTTTCACATTCCCTTTCAACCTTTGCCACAAAGTTCCTAACATGCACTTCTGTGCATGTTAGGAATCTTTAGATTTTCTTTTCATAAGATACACAAAACGATAACCTGTACAATCATCTTTAAATAACAAAAAAATACCTTGATTCTCCTATTGAGCCATTCTCCATAGGCCCACAAACGTCAGCATGGATCAAATCTAATTTTTCTACTGCACGACTTTTACTTCTAGGGTAATGTTGTCTATGCTGCTTACCACGCAAACAATTTTCGCACATAGTGACATCACTCTTGTCTGCATAGCTAATGTTATTCCTGGTTAATATATTTTTAATTTGAGTAAGATTTTTAATGAGAAAGCCTATTATGCCAAACTAAAATATCTTTTACTTTTTTGTTATATGACAATATGACATTTCAAAGTTACGTTCCAGTTCGCATATTTTTGTAGTATATTGAGCATTATCATACTTTGGTTTATCATAAACAAAGTTCATTTTATATAGCTTACAAGATCTATTTGCTGTTGCACAAACTTCCCCATGTTTATTTATAAACTCACAAACGACACTAAACGCCTACCTTTATCCAAAACATATCCTGCAGAAAACAAATTGAACTTTAAATCTGGAATGTACAACACATTTGACAAAATAGTTTTAATGTACTTACAATTATTCCAGGCATAGACTACTACATTCCCAACACCTTTTACTTCTAGAAGAGTACCATTACCAACCTTTACTCTAGAGGAATAAGACTTATCACTTAGAGATTCGAATACTTTTTTATCACAACACATGTGTTCGCTGGCTCCAGTGTCCATGTACCAAATGCCACGTTCCACACTACTGGTGCTTGGAACACATAAACGCATTAACTTCACTCTTTGAATCTTTATTTGTGTTGTCTCCTTTCTTATTCTTCAGCTTGTAACAATTTTCCATGATGTGACCTCTCTTCCTGCAGAACTTACATGTTCTGGTTTCCTTTTGTGTGCTCTTATTTCTGCAAACTTTTGCAATATGTCCTTCTTTACCACAACTATAACATTTCTTTATGCTAGCCAATGCCACTATTTCCTTATTTTCAGATCCCAATCTCTCTTCTTCCAAAAGCAATCTTGAAGTCAATTCTTCCAAGTTTTGACTCGCACTGGGAACTGACTCCCAAGTAGAACGGAAATGCTTGTACTGTTCCGGCAAACTCATGAGAATTTTAGTCATTGTCATCTTCTCTGACACGGGTTCACCAGCTTGTTACACCCTCAGCGCCAGACCCTAAGTGTCCGTTTTTAAAAAAAATACAATTTTTTTTTGTTCGGACGTGTTTAAAACTACGTAATAATCATATTTTGTTTTTCACCCCCCACTTTTTCCCTTGTTTTTCCTGGATTTTCATCCGTGTGACATTTGGATACACGTGGCCTGTGAAATAGTTCATTTGAAATTCTTACCTCCCAGGCCATGTGTATCCGAAAAGAAACACAGGTAAAAATTACGTAAACGTATTTTTTTTTGTTTCAGGACTCAAGAACGGGTTTTGGAAGAAAATATAAGAAACAACATGAATTCTGATTCATGTTTTTTCTTATATTTTTTATCTATTGTTACAGTGTAAATGTTGAAAAGTTCAAATAAGTGATTGACTATAGAGTATTCAAGTGATGATTCCGTTCAGGACCCCAATTTTATGCCTGACGAAGACTTTAGTGACACAAGTACAAGTGACGACAATGACAGTCAGATTTGGAACCCTCCTAGGTTTTCAAGACGTTTGTCAACATTTTCGGATAGTGATATACCGCCATTGCCTGAAATAGAACGGCGCAGATCATTACGGACAGCTCCAGTCGATTTAGAACTGCAGCCACCAAACGTGCCTAGTACTTCTGGTACTACTGATGCTCAAATTTTCTGAACTAGAGTGGGTGAAAGAAAAATTGTCCAATATACAATGGGAAATGCCAAGTCATGATGATCCTCCTGCCATAGATTATACTGCACCAAGTTCCGGTATGAAGGATATTTATGTTGGAATTTTAGCCAATGCGAATCCAATAGACTACTATGACTTGTTTCTGACCCCAAATATTCTGGACTATATCACAGAACAAACCAACTTATACGCAACACAGTGTCTCTTATCTTCTGATTCTTCTGCTGGATCAAGAAACCATCTATGGACTCCAGTAACCAGACGAAACGACAACATGACGTGACGATATGTTGAAATTTTTGGCTCTTGTTGGATGGATGGGTTTGGTGAAATTACCAAGCATCAAAGATTACTGGAGAAACCACAAACTCTTTGGTATACCCCTAGCTCGTACTGTTATGCCTCGGAATAGATTCGAGCTGATTCTGAGATTTGTTCATTTTGCCAACATCCAAACTGCTGATACTGATGACAGACTGTATAAAATAAAAGACGTACTCAATATGTTTATAAAAAACTATCAAAATGTCTACACACCAGGGGAAAAAGTTTGTGTCGTTGGTCGCTTGGCGCGGCAGACTTATTTTCCGCCAATATATTCCTAACAAAAGGGCCAAATATGGAATAAAATTATTCAAATTGTGTACTGAGAAAGGATATACGTGGAATCTGATTGTATATTGTGGTAAATCGAAGGAACCTGACACAGAAGTCTCAGAAAAGGTAGTACTATCTTTTGCAGATGGTCTTTTCAACGAGGGCAGGACCATGTACACAGACAACTATTACACAAGTGTTCCACTTGCACTGCGATTGCGTAAAAGAAAGACACATTTAGTAGGGACATTGAGAAGTAACAGAAAATATTTGCCTAAGGAAGTTACCAACACGAAACTAAAAAGAGGCGAAATAGCAGCTCAACAATCAAGTGAAGGAATCGTAGCTTTGAAATGGCGTGACAAGCGAGATGTGCTTATACTTTCCACAAAGCAATCTGGTCTAAAAACGGTCACCAAAAGAAAGAGAAGGGGTGAAAGTATAAGAAAACCTGCATGTATTGAAGATTATAATCTAGGCAAATCATCAATAGATGTGAGTGACCAGATGGCGACTTATGGGTCAGCTTTACGTAGATGCACCAAATGGTATCGGAAACTGATGTTTGAAATTGTATGGGGCACCAGCTTGGTGAACGCCCATTTCTTATATAACCAATATACCCTAAAAAGAAACTAACAATCACAGAGTTTCGTGAACAAGTTATAACAGGTATGCTTGAAAGATCCAGTCACACATCAATGACTGCTAAACCTAGCTCGGTCAGTGCTAAACATTACCTGGTCCCGAATATAAAAGATGGAGTGAAAAAGAAAGGTCGTTGCTCTGAATGTTATAAGAAGTACGGGCGACAAGGAAAAACCATCGACGGAAAACTACGAAAAGCTTCCCAAGTGGTAACCAAATGTTCTGTTTGTGAAGTGACCTTTTGTAAAAGTTGTTTCAATGATTGTCACAAATTTTTTATTTCAAGTTCAGTTATAATTACTTTTTTACTATTTAGTCTTTTCCAGTGCCATAATAAAGATAGATTATAAATAAAATACAAACACAAAAAAATATAAATGGTTTTATTGATAACTTACATCCTATCCTAGAAATAGCAACCTAAAATTAAAAAGTCTATAAAATTGTTGAAAAATAACCGATCCCCAGACCATTTATATCTGAAAAATGCGCCAGGCTAGGGCTTTAATTTTTGCGTAATAAATGTATAGAAATCGTGTTCCTAAAGGATACACAGTGTGTTTACTAAGTAGAAAGATGTGTATACTTTTGAATACACAGTGTTCCAAACACTGTGTGACAAAAAGATACACATGGCGCCTAACCTGTTAACTATATCTGCTAACTACATCTTCCAATTTAGACAGAAAAACAGACAACTGTCTTCAAACTGTAGCAGAAATAACTTTTGCTGCAGTAGGTGCACACTGACAACTGACTCCTTATCATAGACAGACTTTAATTTGCTCCACATGGAACTAGCAGTTGGACAGGTTAACACATGTGTCAGTGGCCCTGGCTTCATCCTCATAACAATAATCTCCTGGGCTTTTGCATCATGCCTCGTCCATTCAATAAGGGCTTTCGCATCTTCAGGCTTAACAAGCACTCCCGTAATTATTTCATAGAATCCCTTGCTTTTCATAAGAACTTCCGTCTGAAAACGCCAGACCGCCCAATTCTCACCGCCTTTTAATTTCAAACTGTGCTGTGTGCTGTCCATCTTCACAAAAACTAATTACTCAAAAATTTTCATAACCTCGAAAATTTTCCAATACCCCAATGTGCTTCTCGAAAAACAACGGAATAAACAATACCCTGAGACTGCTGGTCTGGGCCCATAACGTGTTGATTGTGGAGGTTAAATGGAAAGTCCCATGGAATGTTTTACTGTTATTTATTATAGTAATTAGTAAAGACACAAAATAATACGTGCTCACAATGGCGGCTGCTCAGAGAGAAGGAGAAAAGGAAGTCAATATGCCATACACATGAAACACCTAACCATGAAACATATTTTTAACATTGCAATAATACTTCACAACACATACTTTTCCTCTAAGGGTTTATCATTACCCAGGGTAACAAGCAAGGCCTCTGGAATAACAGGCTCGTCCACGTTCTCCACATTGATAGTAACAGGATCTGAAATAGCAGATTACCCTCCTGTAAATCTAAAACAATACACTAGTACCTAGTGTTTGCTCGGGCTGTACACCTACCCCTTTGTGTCACGCACAATACGGTAGGGTATATCAGAGTTGATATCTCGTATCAAAATCTGATCTTCGTGCGGAAGTATCTCGTACTGGCACGGGTGGCGGTCAAGGTCGTCTTTTTCATACCTCATTCGTCATGTACGAATGGCGTATTTAGGAATCTCGTTCCATAGATTTTCTCGACGTGAGTCCAATTAGCTGGTTCTCCAATCCTAGAAACAAGACGTGGGTACTTACCAACATTTTCCTTTCCTAGTTGTTCCGGAGGAGCCGTGGGCGGCAACGGCTGAGGTGACATCGAGTGATTATCACGATAAGGTGACTGTGGCGGACTCGTCGACTGTGATCTGCAATGCAATTCACTAACAGACTCATCATAGATATTAACAACGACGAGTTCTCTGATGTTTCATCGTAAAGATCGCTTTTAAAAACAACGTTGATAAAAACCGTATTCGCTAAGCTACTTAGGCTGGTCGACGATCTGCCGAACAACGATGATGAGTATGATGTTTACAGTGTTGCTGTTTAATCTCGAGTTATAATCGAGAAAATCTCGACTAACCTATTTTTAAGTTATTTCGTCATTTTAAATTAATACAAATGCACAAAATGAATGTTTAAAACCCGTTATATTTATTATGCAACAAATATTTAATTAATTATATCATTTTCGACTTGGAAAATATTTATTTTGGATTATGTGTTTCAAAACAAACAACTTCATCTTACCTTGATTAGTTTTTTTTTATCAAAATTCGAAATTCTAAAGTTCCAAGTAGTTTTGAGTGGCTAAGTGGACTTTAAAAAAACTCTGCACCCCAACCCAATGGCGTTCTACTTGTTCTGTGTTTTAGTTTGGTTCCACATCTATCGAAAGTAAGTACACATTAACATTTCTATATACAGCACAGTTTCTGTAACTACTATCTATGTAACCAAAATATGAAAATACTCGTATTTATCTTTTAGTGTCTCGTAACGCAGCTCCTTCGTGAAATCAGCTGGAAAAGCTAGTAAGCTTTTTGGAAAGCAAACCATTGTTGGCTATGGGCCTAGGAAAGAGGGAAGGGAGGCCTTTGCCCTGCAGTGGGACACCATGGGCTAATATGATAAGATAAGAATAACTATAATAAGTACAAAATGTTAATTGCAGCTCCTACTCAGCGTGTGCATAGAGACATTACGAGGTCGCCGACGCATTCACCAGTATCGCCGCGTCAATCTGCAGCGCGCCGGCGACTATTGCGAAGGTTACCTTCGTCGCAACGCCGCTCTGAAATGGTTAGCATCACAGAGCGTTTCATAGCCATCGAAGAACGCCGAGCACAAGCAGAATTTTTGATTGCCCAAGCAATTAGTCGATAAGTAGAGTGCCATCAGGCTATGGCTCAGGCTATAAATAGAATAAGAAGTACAATTCGAGATTTAATAAATAAATAAAAATAAAATGTATGCTAAAAGATTGTTTTATTTATTAATTCATTATATTAAAATGACTTTTACTAGGTACATACTATTTTAATAGACTATATTAATTTTATCTTCAAGTAAAACATTATAAAAAACAACATTTAAAAAAACATCCACTTATCTATATTTTATGATGAACAATATACATTACTATTTATACGCTACAATTTTTATTTAACAAACTGTCTTATAACCTGAATTAGTAATATCTTAAGTCTATTGTTAGTATTTACTTCTATTATTAACTATTTTGTCCACGCCTCAGTCTATTAATTAGACGACCTCTAGCAAGACGTCCACTATCCAAATCACTGATAGAGTTGTGGCTTCCTTGTAGTGACTGGATCACCCTCCCTTCTTGTCTCTGTAAATGAGCTGGTAATTCTACTGGAGAAACTCCGGCTTGATTGCAAATGTTATGTTACACACAACAAGCTTTAATATTTTTTCCCACCATCTCTGGATCATAGTGAAGAACACGATGAACCAAAAGGCACGTAAAACGGCCTTTAAGGATGCCAATGGTTCGTTCTGCAGTATTTCTTGCAGTTGCATGCAGATCATTATAGTATTCTTCCCTTGATCCAAGCTCAGGGTTGTTACATGAAACCATCATGTATGGCCTAAGAGTGAAGCCGGAGTCCCCCGAAATAGAAATTTAATTTAATTTTAAAATAATCAAATTTATTTTATTATTAATATTTAAATACCTGCGTAAACAGGTTCAATTTCTGATGGTAAAAGTAAAGAAACATTTTAAAATACATACCAAGCAATGCACTGTTTCTCCTGTATTATTTAGCTGTTCCAAATGCATTTTTATGACTGAATTATTAAATATAAAGCTGTCATGTGTTGCACCTCCAAAAGTTACATCCACATGCATTATATTTAAGTCTGGATCATTTATCTTAAAAGGCAAAAATAAAAGATTAAAATATGGTTTGAAACAGATACGTTCCTATCCCTACAATAAGTTTAATGAAATAATAAAAAAACTTACAATAACAGCATTTCGAGCATGATACCTTTTTCTACAGTTTGTTTGTATTTTGAGGAAATCGTATGTACTTATTAATAATAACTGGGTGGTTGATGGCATCTACTACGGTTCTTATAGCCCTCGAGGTAGATGCTTGCGAGATATAGGTTCTTTCATTCTCACATAATATTTATTGGTAACTCCCACTAGCTAAAAATGCGAGAGTGCATAAAACCTGGAATGAGATTAAGTTTCAGACATTTTTGTGCCTATGGTGATTTATATTATATTGATCTAATAGTAATACCTTGGTTCGGTTGGTAATTCCTCCTCGACGTTTCGCCTTTGCTAAGAATGGGGAAATATCTTCTTCCAATTGTTTAATTAGCTCTTCAGTCCACCTGAATATCTTAATATACACTACACTGGTCATCAAAAAAATCGGCCCACCTGCATTTTTATTGGAGATCACGTTTTTTCTTAAGTGAAACAAAACAATTGTTTAAGAACTAACATGTTTGATTACACTTGTTTATTTACACCAATTTAAGCACAATTAAAACATTAAAATTATAAAAAAAAACCACCATTTTGTTTAAAAAACAAAAATCGTTAATTTTACCCGAATTTTTAATTAATTTTAAAAACACTGTATTTCTTAAACCTTAAATGTTATGACCACAATTGTTTTAACTTAATACTCTGTATTCCCTCCTTTTGCTCGAATGACGGCCTGCATTCGCCGTTTTAAAGATCTTATTAAGATTTTTATCGTTTCTTGAGGAATTCGGGCCCATTCTTCCCTGATGGCGGTTTCCAGGTCTCCCAATGTGGTTGGAGCTGGATTACGAGCTCTATCCTTTGGTTTTAGTGTGTCCCACATGTGCTCTATAGGGTTGATCTCAGGACTTCTTGCTGGCCACGACATAACCCGAATGACGACCTCTTCCAGGTACTGCGTGACAATGCGCGCTACATGTGGCCGTGCATTATCATGCATTAACTCAAAGTTTTCTCCAATATAGCCGGCATATGGCACCACATGGTCTTCCAGGATCTCTGTTATGTAGCGTACAGCAGTTAAACCACCCCTTCTTATAAAAACCAGCTCCGTGCGTCCAGTCAAAGAAATTCCAGCCATAAACATTATAGAGCCCCCACCATAACTGACTGTTTCTCTTATGCAGCACTGGGCATAACGTTCACCTGGCCGTCGTATGACATTACGGCGTCCATCAGAACCGTGTAAAGTCATCCGACTCTCATCACTAAAGAGAACTGACTCCCATTGACCTATAGTCCAGTTGACGTGATTCCGTGCAAATTGAAGTCTGGCTTGTCGATGAGCTGTGGTCAATTGTGGTCCCGTTGCTGGCTTGTGTGGTCTTAAATTCTGCTCATGAAGTCTCCTTCTTACAGTACTGTCACTTATAGCCACACCCCGATCTTCACGTAAGCGTCGCTGGAGATCAACACCAGAAAGGTGTCGATTTCGTAGAGCTGATACCACAATAAAGCGGTCGTCCCTTTGAGTTGTCACCCTATGTCTTCCAGATCCAGATATTTTTCGATACTGCCCAGTCTCTACAAACTTTTGGTAAACTCGCCGAACTGCAGAACGGCTGAGATTTAACCTTCTGGCCGCGACACGTAGGCTTAAGCCTTGTTGCAATAAAGCTACAACTTGGGCCGCCTCAGCTTCAGTAGTGTCCATTGTTTTTAGACAGAATTAATCAGAATTACAGCTTCAGTAAATAAACTTAACGTAATTAACAAGAGTTCCCTAGTAAAGTCTGTTTCGGACTGGGAACACAGGTCGAATTTGTCCCAACGTAAACCATCAAATCAACACTCAACAGTATTTCTGTTTAAACATTTGATAAGTACCTTTAAGTGCAATAAGATTTACGACAAACAGGATGTCAAACATCATAACTGACCCTTAAAAAAAAAAACAACTGTGTGAAACAGCTTACGTGTGAAACAATCGATAAATATTAAACAAAATATGGGTGGGCCGATTTTTTTGATGACCAGTGTAGTTTATATCAGTAGTAAGAAGATCCATATTACGAATCACATGTGCCTGACGTCTTTTTTCTAAATTATCTTGACTCTTAGCTTCTTCCAACAAAAAAATCATACAGGAAAGACGAACTGCCATCTAAAACATTAAAAATAGGCATAAAGGTTTCAGGAATTAAAGTACGATAAACAAAACAATACAAAGCATTTAAATTAAAAAAAAACTTTTTTACTTACATTTTAATTGTCTACAACCAAGGAAACATCCACAATTTAGAAGCTTAACGGTTTGACAGTTAAAATCGAAGGCGAAGGGGCCGTTGTCGTCGAAGGCGAGGATGATTTGTGTCTCTGAAAACCGTTTTTCATACATTCGGAACCATATTTTAGTTCTACGTCGCGCCGTCGACATCGTTGAGGCGCTACGATCGCGCAGTTTTAACTAAAGAATACGGAAATGTTTTCATCAGATGTTTCAACGATGATTCCTGGTTGTAAAGATGTTTTGCCTTAGTGAATCGCACTCCTGCAGTGCAAGTACGTAGCACTCGATTCGATAAATCTGACAGTTATTCTCGATAAAATGAGCTTATAACGAATCGAATCGATGTCGCAAGTACGTAACTAATTTTATAACGATCGGTAGTTATACTCTAAAATTTTAACGATTTTATCGAAAATGCAAGTACGAAACGACATTTTGACAGTTGAGATCGACAATTTACGCTGTCGATCTCGATAATTTATCGGCTCCTTGTAAAAGCGCGATAAGCCTATCGAACACTACTTATTTTTTTAATGGATTTAGAACTTTTATTGCTGGGTGATGAGGAAGAACGGCAGCACCATAACAATGTGATGCGTATTCGGAGATGACGTCTCAGAGATAAAAACAATCCTCTGGAACTTCCAGAGGACTGTTTTGTTCGTCTCTTTCGGGTGACTCGAGAAGTGGCAGTAATTTTAATTCAAGGAATAGAGGTAGACGTACGGAGGACACGATCCACTGGACTCCCTGTCCATATCGTGGTAAGTACCTAGTGTTTTTTTACTATAGGTCTCAGATCAAGTAAAAGAAGGTAGATCTACTTCATTCGAAAACATACATAACCTAAAATTATTTATTTTTTAGCATGCACTACAAATTCTAAATTAAATTAAATTAAATTTTACCCATTAGAGTATTATGGTACCTATTAAAAATAACTCGCCCTTTAAAGTACCTAGATTTTCTAGTCTAAATACGAACATAACACGACAAATTTATTGCATGTTCTAGGTTTTGACTGTCGCACGGTTTTACGCTGTTGGGAGCTACCACAGGTGCATTGGGCAGGAGTACAATCTTGCCCTTGGCCAAAAAACCGTAACCAAGGTTGTGCGAGAAGTGTCGAGGGCAATAGTTCGCCGCCTCTTCCACACCTACGTGAACTTCCCAGGAACTGCAGCTGAAAGGAGGGCCATCGTGGAAGGATTCCAGCACAAATTTGGAATACCAGATTGCCTTGGTTGTGTTGATTGCACCCATATTGCAATTGTTACACCCTATAACAACAATCCTGATGACCCCTCATATGGGTATAAAAATCGAAAAGGGTACTACAGCATCAACACACAGTTTGTGAGTACTTATTTATTTTCCGATTTACTTCGGTGTATTGACTTTTATTCACTTACCACTAGGTAAGTAACCTAGCAATTTTCAGTCACAGAAAAGCCGTAATTAATTCATCCAATATTTCTATCAAGTTAAGTCATTCAGAGGATATATTTATTCCATCTGAGTATCTAGGTACCCAACAATGTTCACAATCTGTTTTAGGTGTGTGATGTTAACTGCAGGCTTCTGAATCTTAATGCACGATTCCCAGGGTCCACACATGACCAATTTATATTTAATGGTAGTTCAGTTATGAGGGAAATGAATCGATTGACAGATACCAGGATTGGGAAATATTATGTAATTGGTAAGACATTTAATTTTTTCCACTTTTTTCACGAATACTCATTTCATGATGTAAGTAATACATTATCTTATGTAACATGTTTTAATCCAAAATACATAGTATTTTGAAATGGTAAATTACAAATAAATGTCAACAACACATTAAAAACATTTGTTTTGTTATTAAAAGAAAAGTTATTATAGAAAGAAATCTCAAACTCAAAGCATTTATTTCAATTATACCATTACGACACTTTTGAATGTCAAATACAAAAAAGAAACAAAGCTACAGTCCCAGTCACAAAGCATAATAACTTGAGAAAGTACTGTAGTTGCCCATTCCCTAGTGTAGATCTCTATGGGGAAGAACGGGCAAGAAACTCCATGGACACTTTTAAATCAAAATATTGTTACAAAATCAAATATGTTGAGTTTATACCTAACTGTGAGAACGATTTAGAAAGACAAATATTATAAAATGTATAAAAAAACATTTCTCAAACTACTGGGCTACTACAGTACTTTCTCAAGTTATTATGCCTCGTGACTGTGACTGTAGCTTAGCTTTTTTTGCCATTCAAAAGTGCCGTATGGTCTAATTGAAATAAATGCGTTTGAGTTTACTAATTATCATCTTCACCCTCCACCTCTTCAGACACCGAGTATCCGGTCTGCTGTTTTCTGAAAAATAATATTATTTATTATTTTTTTATTATAGGTGATTCCGGATATGTAAAAGAACCCTATTTGCTGACACCTATTTTGCCCACGCAATTATAATATGGTCCTGTCACAAACAAGGAACTGCATAGAGAGAACAAATGGCATAATAAAAGCCGTGTTTAGATGTCTGCGGAAGGACAGGACCCTTCACTACCAACCGACTGCAGCTGCCTATATAATAATTGCATGCTGCACCATCTATAATATGATGCATGAACATAGGTAAGTGTGGATGACTTGTTGTAAGTGATCCTTATTACATAGTATACTATGTTATGGGGTGAGCACTAGAAACGGGCCTTTGTAAAATACTGGTATTCAGCTGCATCCGGAAGCCGACCCCAACATAGTTGGGAAAAGGCTAGGCAGATGATGATTACGTTTATTTTTAATTTAGCTATTCTTACAGGTTACCACTTCCTGGTATAGAGGATGATGACGAAAAGAAGCTGCAGAAGCTGTAATCGAGGATGATGCTGCACCGGCAATAGCTCCAAGAACAGCTGCTTTACGTAGACAGCAGGAAATTATAAATATAATCAATAATAATTAAATTTACATACTTACTACTAAATACTTTACTATTTACGAAAGACTACACTACAAAAACTTGTTTACCAAATAAATAACTACCTACATAATAGTATACATAAATGGATGAATTATTTAATAACACTACCTACTTTTTTCCCTAAGAACGACAAACATGCATAAATACACCTAGATTGAAGTCCCACTTTTGTCTACCTACCTACTAGGAAAATAATAATTATCTTACATTTGAAATTCAATTAATTTGTTCCTTTTTATCATTATTTCGTTCCTCTCTGCCTCAATTTTAATTTTAAAGTTTAAGGTGGTTTGAAATGTCCTATTATATAAAGGAAAATATTTATAAATATGTAAAATAGGTAGTATGTATGCACAATTTAGTCTCTGTCTGTTCAATAACTACTCTTCATCATACCTATAATAATTAAATGATTGATTGTACTTATTGGAAATTAATGACAGACATCAGAGGGCATTAATAGGGTTCTATTTTGCCATTTTGGTAGAACCCTAAAAATGTCACAAAACAGAAATTAACAATTTACAAATACTTGCTTTGAGAACAGAGAGATTTTCTATTTGACATTGCTCGTAAACCCTCGATATTGCAGGCTGCTGCACAGCCTGCACTGGTCTATGAGCTGGCAGCCTTCTTATGTGTCCACGAGTACGTAATTGTAGTGTTGCTGGTGGTGGTGGTGAAGGAGGATTTCCTTTTATGTAGAAAAATAAGACATCAATAAATTTGCAATGAATAATTAAAAATGTTCTTATTATATTGTAAAATGACATTGCACACCCTGTTACAATATATGTACGAACGACATAGTATGACATAGAGGCTTCCTATATCACAGCCTATACAGTATGGAAATAGACTGGGAAGACAACATACCATACATGCAAAAATGAAAATAACAAGTGGTGAGATAAAACTAAAAAACAATAAGTAATACCTTCTTCTGTGTCCAAAAACTCATCGATAAAGATATCTTGCAGAGGTGGAGGAGGAGATTGTATGGCAGGTGGAGGTTGGGCTGAAAAAAGGATTACAAAGTGTATTTTATTATATTTATAGATAGACAAGAGAAAGGACAACAGGGCACTGTTACAATGGTTATTTTGATAAATCAGTTAATTTATAGTCACTGTAACATCACCTACCTCCAGATATGGATGACTCGGGAACCTCCATTCCCTCTGATGTTACCCGACCAATAATATCAAGGATTTTTAAGTCTAGGTCCCCTAACTCTGGCACTGGCCTGTCAGGATTGCCAGTTTCAAGGAGCGCTCGAGCCCTCTTCGCGTTGGCATTCTTGGCCTTTGATTTTAGATCCCTCCATGTCTGCATGAAAAGCATTAACAGCATTGTAATCTTAAACCTTAATCACAGTAATTATTATGACTGCCTCTGTGACTGAGTAGTAGAGCACTCGCCTAACTTGCTAACTCAGAGGTTGTGGGTTCAATCCCCATAGTACACATTAATTTGTGTTTGGTCTGTGTCCTTGGGGAAGGTACATTAAGCTGGTGATCCAATCATTAAAATTAATAAGGCTCTTCCTCCACCCATCAATCTTGGAATGCAATAATCATCAGTGAAAAGCAGATGTACCAAGCGTCGACTATGACTTGCTTCACAGTTTACATGGGAACACCTGACTCCCCTTCGGGGATTCATGTTGTGACAATATAATGTTGTGTATGAACACAACACAAACATGCGAAACCAAAGTTGACAAAATTACAAACAAATAATATAAAATCAATGAATAGTTTTGTCATCTAAACAGTCACTCACAGTTATCCACTGATCCACGGTCTTGTTCGGGCCAAGGTTTGCAAGCTCTTCCGCCAATTTGGCCCACTTTACATTTTACTGAACCACGCTCATTGGTCCTGTTAAGGTCCCGAGGGCGAGGTCCTTATTGGCGAGCATGTAATTGACCAATGTATGTTTTTGATTAATGTTACAGCGCCGTCTATAAGTAAACATTAAAGAGATTAGTGCCAGAAACCATTGACATCATTAACCGTTTTATTGAGAAAGAGCTAATACTGTAATCACTCTTTTGTTAGAAACCAAGGTTGGAGTGAAGCCTTAGTTAGGGGCGCTACGGCGCGAGGACTTTTTTTTGCCAAAAAAGTGTTATTTTCGCAAATCGTTTATTTTCTCGATTCTATCGTATAAAACACCTAAATATAAGGCTAAAAGTGTCTTGATGTTTTTTGTCTCCGACTACCCGTTTGACTTAAAAACGATGTCGAAGGGATCCATAGGTTAGGTTAGAACTGTACCAACTACGCGCGAGCCGAGTGAGCGAAGCAAGTGTTGCCGCGGCAGCGGCCGGCGAGCCCTACCTCAAAATTGGTTGCGGAAAGTCGTTTTTTCATAGTGCCCAGACTACACACTGACCAAAACCAATTTCCAGTAGCGAACATACCACTGTGATGTGGAATGCTAAAAGATGATAATAAAATATTATAGTCGGTTGATTTGAATTGAAAATAGCACTGGAATCCTTGGTTTGCTGGTTTTCAACCAAAATAACTGACCTATGAACATTGATATAAAAACTAAAGATACGGTCGTTCGAACATTTGCTCGACGCGTTCGTCATACAGAGAATCGGTGTAGTCTGCTCGTTAATGTAAACTTGTTTAGGCGGCGTGGTATTTTCGAGGTATAAAGAACATAAATAAAGCTTTTAATAAATTTTACGACCGCACCCGAAGAGAGCCGGTCGTGGACTAGTTCACTTCGGCTTAGGAAAGACCATATTGGGACCACGTTCGAGGCGTCATTTTAACATGCCGTCCGCTCAGTCCTTACGCAGTAATATATAAGTTAATGCCTATGAATGACGGTTTTCTTAGTTACAGAGTAGTCCCAAGATTTTAATGACAAATCTAGAGAGAAACTTAAATCTTATTGAATGAACCTATAAAAATACGTACTTACCTTGCTGATTCAGCCAACTCGGAAAACCAAAGAACACTATACACTATACTAGTAGTTTCTCTGAAATAAACCCTTAACCCTCTGCAACTGAGGTGACTTTTCTGTTAACATTTGACTGACGTGTTGTCTACCAGACGTCAGCTATACTAGCCTTATTTGGCTATATTTTGACGATTTATTACATAAATGCATATTTTATATGTTGTATTGGTTCATAAACTTTCAAAATAAATAAATATCAATATTAAGAAAACAATGCATTGACTAATACGAATCAGTTTTAATGAGATCAACATTTTACACATTTGGTGACATACAGGTACAAAATATTATAAAAAAAAAAACTTAATGCTTATTTTTTCTTTGAGCAAACATAATTATTTTTAACATTACAATTAAAAGCTATGAAAAAAAAATCAACAATATCCTATGATAGGTTTAGGCACAAATCAGTCTCAAAGACAACCCTAATTTTATTATCTAGAACTTACAGTCCTCACAAATTTGAGCCGAGCATTGCAAGCAAATAGCTTTTTTGCAAGCACAGCAGCTGAATCTTGTCTGCCTTTTCAATCTGCTGGGGCATATGCTACATAGTCTTCTTGCTGATGGTCCAGGTTGTGGAGGAGGTTGAGGAGGGGGAGGCAAATCCTTACCTAAAACCCTTCTGATTGTCAATCGAAGCTCTCTCGGCAGTCTGTCATTATAGACGCGCTCTTTCACGCTGGGAAGTACTAACTCTCTTGCTAAGGATAGTAAGAAGTCTCCTCTCCGCAATTTGGCACCAGGACAACCTTGGTACAAGACAAAAGCATTCACACCAGCTAGATCCAACATCCTGTAAAATATTGCCATTGGCCAGCGACGTGTCTTTCGAGTGCTTGAATAGATCGAACATTTCTTGTCGATTTCATCGACTCCGGCCTTCGTGTGGTTGTAATCAACAATCATAGTAGGTTTATTGGTCACTTCATCAGTGTTTGGTGCGTGGTGTGAAGAAGAAACCAAAATCACAGCCTTATTTATCTTCGGCACATAGGATACGATTGTGTAGTCCTTGGTGAACCCATACAAAGCGCTTCCCAGGTCTCTTCTTCTATTGGGTTGGAACTCAGGTGGCACCTCGCGCTTGTTTTTTCTCAAAGTTCCCAAATACGTCAAGCCCTTGGAACGTAATATCTCCATCAGTTGGATTGAACTAAACCAGTTGTCGGCTGTTATGTTTCTGTTGGTGTTTTCTATAGGTTTCGCCAATCTTAGAACCGACTGAGTTGAAACACCGAGGTTTCTTTCTGTATCTGGAAGACCGACGCCATCAGAATTTTTCCCACAATATATATACGCATTGTATGCATAGTACGTGTCAGCATCACTAAGAATCATGATCTTTATCCCATACTTAGCCGGCTTTTTAGGCATATAAATTATAAATTTACACCGGCCTCTGAATGCAACGAGCATCTCATCAATGCAGGTATTTGGACCAAGAGTATAGTTTTTCTGGGAGTTAGTCACCAACTTTTCAAAAATACAAGATACTGCTGCTAAAGGATCAGTCTTCAAGCGTTCTTGGCGATCGGCTCCATTGTCGAATCTGAGGCAGTTCAGTAACGTACAGAATCTATATTTTGACATGACACAGCGAAAAATTTCATGTCCTGTGCCGTCTGTTGCAAACAAATAGTTAGCATCTGCATTGTTGCATTTAAATACTGAACTGTAGTAGAGTAGACCAAGCAAACTTCTCATTTCTCTATCATCAGTATCTTTGAGCTCAGGTCTATCTGTGTTTCGAAATTGTTCCCGATACATTCTCAGCTTTTGATTGGTGTGTATGACTATTGCCATAATCATGTCGGAATCAAATAGTTTTGACCAAAGATCTATAAAACTTTGAAAGATCAGTGGTTCAGTCGGTCGAGAAACGTGTAGGATGTTGTGAGCAGGAGTTCTACTTGATCTGCCAATCTCAGTTTTCGACCATAGAAACCCGTTTTTTCCAATATAATTAGAAACAGCTCGTCCTCGTTCTTGGGTAGAAAATGAGCTTAGTGGCCGCTCGTCCTCATCTTCACTGTCGTTACCTTCGCTCTCATCACTTTCATTTGATTCCCTTATAATATCTTCTTGAGATTCCCTGTTTCCTTCATTCTCAAGACTTTCCACTCTTTCGTCAGTTATAAAGTCAGGGTCTTCAACAGAGTCGTCAACATCACTGAAGTTATTTTCTTCTTCTAAATCTTCAAGCCAGTCTTCAATGTAGGTATCTATATTTCTTGGTCTTCCATTAAAACTTCGTTTGGCGGGTCTGCTATCTATGTTCCCTGGATTCGACATCTGAAAGTAAAAAACATACTTGAAGAATAAATATAATTACAAGAAAAATAATAAACTGAGGTTACGTAGGAGATACACTATGGCAGTTTACATATTTTTACTGAGGTTACGAATGTTGGACACTATGGAACTACAGTCGATCTTTATGAGGTAACGTCTATCAGAATCAGATCTTATTGCTGTACTTACGTCTGAGGGACACCAAATGCTCGTAGCTCCAAACGTGTTGATCGCGCGACCGCTCACGCCACACTGCCCGATGCCGCGAACCAATACAGGAAGGTACTGAGCGAGACAGAGCTACATCACACGATATTGCGAAATGGCAACGACTTTTATGATTGACGGTGTCTGACAGACTACCACCTCAGTTGCAGAGGGTTAAACATTGTATACAATGCCGAACATCTATGAAAAAAAGGATTTTATAGATTTCTCGGACATTAGTCGTGCCACTGAAATCCCACCTTAAATGTTTTGTCGTAGTACTAATATAGTAATCTGTGGTTTTGTCTTTGGACGTCCTCAGTGTTGCCATTTGACTGTCGATCCTTATCCACTCGATTCGGCCCACGATAAATCTTGTCAACGCGTGTTACGTACTTCCAAATTCGATAACAAGCTCGATAAAACTGACAACCATAACGATCTCGGTGTCTTATCGATGCAAAGTTCGTACTTGCACTGCTGATCCTAGTCTTAGATCGAGATCGATTCCGAGATGTAGACGACACATGACGGCGATGGCGTCGGCGTCGTCTATGACTTAGTTTTTTTCAGTTTTTTCTTAATTCTGTACAGTTCTTCCATTATAGGGTCTTGTTCTGAGCTAGACATGGTATTATTATTTATAGAATTGTTATATATTTGTGATTTATATAATTTAGCACACAATTAACACCACACACAATATTTTACGCGGTAACGCGAGCGCGCGAAGTCGAAAAGGTGATTTGACATTTGTTAAACGTCACTGCTGACAGCTAGACGCTACTAGCTGCGTTCAATTTTTGTTTTTATGTTTTAGAGCTCTAAAAAACTACGCGACCGAGTTCGTTAGAGACGAATACTACAAAGTAAGATAATTGTTTTCAGGATGAGCCGTGTAATAAAATTTTTATTTCATCGAATATTTATTTGCGATAACAACATTTGCGCTATTGATCAAAAGGTGTAATGTTCATTTTATAAAATACATGTTATACCACCTGAACATAAGAATGTTCAGAAGAAAAAACATTGTAAATATTTGCAATTTTTTTTATTTTGAAAAAGAAAACACTTGACTAATCTTAAATTAAATGCGATCGCTTTAAGTAAATCTAATTCTGTGTAAGTTTCAAAATTACGTAATATGGTCTCAATGTTGACATCCTTCTTAGTACAAATCTTTTTCTGTTTTGCACTTGGTTCTCCATTTAAAATACACTGTAATTTTCCTTCGACTATATTCATTTCGGCAAGCAGTAGGTATAGTTGACAGTTCTTAAAATCTGGGGCTTCTTTTATCGACTATACTATGCATTAAGTCCGCCTATGTACCACTTTTGTACATAAAGTTTAAATAAATAAATATTTCACCTTTATAACAGCATCGTTTTCATAAAAATACTCATTTATTAGGTCGAATATTTTGTTGTATGTTGTTTAGTCCTAGTTGAGTCATCAATTTCTTAGTTGATAAAAGAATAACTCTCTTATTATCATTAAATATGTCATCTTTAATTACCAAGTTTCCTTTTTCTAATTTAAGATAATCATTGTTAATATGAAAATGTACATATATCTTTTGGTTCAACAAACACCGGGTTATTTTTACGCCTTTCTCTGTAAATTATTTGCTTTAACGCACTGAATATTCGATACGATCTTTTGACTAAATCATTATTGGTCTAGTGAAACATTCGTTTAAATAAAATTAGTGCATTTGATCATTCGGTCAAATGACATTATTTCAAATAAATAAATATGCTAAATAAAAATCTACTTTATTAATTATTCGGTCAAATGAATAATTATACGAAATGACTTTATTGTATCTAAAATTAGCCGGAGCGATTTTCGACAAAACGTTGTTATACCAAACAAGGGTGAACCCGTTTAAGAACGTCATTAATTTGACGTACTGCCAAGAATATGTTACAGACTCGCCTCCCATTCCAGATCTAATAGCCGGAACCTTTTTTATTTCTTTTTTTATTGACACAAAGACATTAACTGCCGCACTCAGAGAGCTTTAATGATTACTTAGGCCATCACTAAGTTGCGGGCCTGTAGACGGTGAGTGATGGGTAAGCTCGCCGTCCGTCCGTCTTATGACGACAACAGGCCGTGTCGACGGCGCGTTCGTGTTCCACGCGCGCCTCAAAGAGATGTCAGCAACACGGAAGGGGCCCACAGGGGCCGACGCCTGTCGAGGCTGCGGGATGTCCGCAAGGGATACCGAGGCCTCGACATGAAGGGCGAAGAAGGAACATGGGTGGTTTTTAGTCAGTAGAAGTCTGACACTCCCTCTCGCTCTGCCCAAGAGCGGGAGGGGTTATTTGATGATTTCCCACCCCCCAAAAAAAAGGCCATCACTAAGTGAAGGTTTTGACAGTTTTGTCATACAAAAGTATGTCAAATCTTTACTAAGTGACGGCTTAAATAATCAGTAAATATCTCTGAGTACCGCAGTAAGTCCTTGTATTTAGCTGTAGTGATGGGTAAAGTTTCACCATAAACTTTTCCAAATTCTTGAGCGTTATTGACTTGTAAACTCGTCAGCTTGTCCTCTTGGAACTGTCAATACACATGGCTGATTTCTCATTCAAATCGTATTTATAAAATATTTTATCGGGTTGTCTGTGTTCCACCACAATTTCGCGTACTTGATTCCATTTTACTTTGCCCCCATCTTTATTTTTTACCCGTTTGTGATGACTAAGAGTAGACCTAAAATCAAAGAAATCATTTTGATTTATCTCCACAACTTCATAGGGTTGATCGTTTGTTTTACTCCAGCGTACACAGGTATATGTATACCACTCTTGCGGCGAGAAATTCATTTTATTTTTGGAGGATCGTTCGATTAATGCATGTTCGCTATCACCCTCTTGCTGCGTATGACTCTTTTCTAAAAATCTATGACACATGCGAACAACAAAATTTTTGACGACATGTAAATCCATAGCAAAAACGATACGGTTACGGTTTTGGCCTCCTCAATTGTCCGACCATAAGCGTCCATCTATAAAATTCATTTTGATTGTATATCCTGTTCGGATCTCAGAAAAGTGAAAATGATAAACACTAAGGAACATTATCATAAAATAATATCTCAGCATGCCAGGGTACATTTTTTAGGTAAAGATTGAAAGTACTATGATACTCGTATTAAAAGCCTTGATAAACATTTAAAATTATCACCCCTATGCAGAACTTTGTGACGACCTGTGTACGCTGCTTGCAGCGAGCCACCCCCTGTTTTCAAAACTATAGATTTCAAAGAAGTACAGAAGAAAAGGGAATAAATCTCTTAAAGCGGAAAATTAACCTGAGCAATGTTAATTTGCGTATATTTAAGGACGATGACAAATATTTTCGAATGACTGTCGACCTGCAATACAGTGCGATTCGATGCATTTAAACTTCTCGATAAACGCTTTGACTGCTATGAGCTTGTTTCTATTTTTAGCAGAGTTATGGTCTCCTTTTCTCTTTTCTTGAACAACTGACCCAGTGGCGACAAATGGTTGGGAAACTTTTCTGATTCTGTGTACGATTAAGTTCAAGAAAAGCTTTTTGACACACTCGGAGTAGTTTGGTATTTCCTTTCGCCCGAGCATAAAGCTTGGTTGTGTGTTCCGTAGGTTTGCGTATACCCACTCTCGGACGCCGTTTTCAGATATTTTAACTTAGTATAAACGCGTCTTGATCTTTTTTATTCTTGGTTTTGTAAAACTCATCATGAAAACTTTGTATGTCCAGCATTGTTAGTTTGTTGCATTTAAAATGTTTATTTTCTTGGCTGTGGTTACATGGAGTGTCTTAGCAGAATATCTGCAAAACAAAAAGGTAACATCAAAACAAACCACACTAATTGACGGCACGGTTGGCGCAGTGGCTCAAGCAGTTGACGCCTGCGCTATGTGTCGCGGCTTCGATCCCCGCACGGAACAAACATTTGTACGACCTACAGATAGTTGTTTCGGGTCTGGGTGTTTGTGTCTGTGAGTTTAAATGTTTGTGAACGCACCCACGATACAGGAGAAATTCCTAGTGTGGGGCAACACACTAGGAATTTCTCCTGTATCGTGGGTTAGTGGGTGGGTAGTATTTATTAAAAAAAAAAATACAGAAGTTTGTCCCTTCACGCCCCACAATAACATAACATCATATGTATATGAGTATATCACATGATAGGTATATGAGTACAATCAATGCATCCTATAGCCCCAGGAAATCCAGCCATACGATGAAATCTGATTTTCACATCAGCTTGCTCAGCAACTTCCGGAAAGACAAAGCGTCTTATTTTTAAAGCCAAAATTTTGGAAATATTAGCTACAATTCTTGAAATTGTCGTTTGACTAATATGGTGAAAATCCCCGCAAACAATCTGAAAATACATAATAATCATTTAAGTATGTATGTATGTCCCTACTGGACTGTAATCAAAGACATTCAAATTGACTAAATTAAATAATTAATTTGAACTAATGAGTAGGTACTTGTGTGTGCAAAAAAAAGATAACTTACTTAAAAGATTCCTGTTGCATAAAATCGTAATGCCGCTAACACTTGAATAATGGGTGGAATTGGCAATCCACATCTGTTACCATTAACAATGTCCTGAAACAATAGCGGTAGTAAAAAACTCATCACAATATCTTTATTGAAGCGAAATCAAGTTTTATATTCATTTTCATTGTAAAACTCAACAGGATTTTTTGCATCTCTTATATAGCGTCGCGATATGTAATTGTAAGGATTATCATATAAATATTCTCAAACTCAAAGAGTATATAACCACTACGTATGAATAGCTTATCAAGAAAAATCATAGACAACCTATAAAAAGACATTTACACTTTTGTTAACCTGTAGAATAAATCTAAGGTATTATTTTCGGAAATTAAAAATTAAATAATTAATACAAAATAATAATAATTAATTAATTAATTAAATAGTTGTTACAGTATTTGACAGGATTGGACAACAAATATTTGACATGTAATAAACAAATCAGCATTTATTGAAATGATTAAGTATTCATTACACATATCGAGTTTTCATTGTTTTTAAGATGTATTATGCTATGCGGGGCGGAGACAAATTCAACGAATCAATAACCATGAAAATTGGTTCAGCAGATCTCGAGTTATAAGTGTTGTAACAAACCCGTCTTTGTTTTATATATATAGATAGAAGATAGATATAGATAGATATCAAAGATTAGGGTATTTATTTGAAGCAAGCCGTCCTAGCTTTGGATATTACATTCCTCACCATGCAGTGATTCGCGATAGCAGTGAAACCACTCGCTTAACACGTTAACTGTCCCCATACATAATTTTTCGATAACCCCAAATGTCCAAATCATTTTTTGTAATATTCTGTCTCAAATCAATACAAAATAACTAGTTTTGGATAAATATGCCTAATTAATAACAAATCACTCGGTTTCACACCTTTTACCCTTAAAGCACCGTGTACACTTAGCGTGTACCGTGGACTTGTGAACGGCTAATTATTTTAAAAAAACCACCTTTTTATTAATATTCTTGTTTATGGTCACAAATTGACATTGAGAGAAAGTAAAAAAGACTTTTAAATTCTATCAACTGTCAATAAAAGTCAACCTTTTTACTAATAAACAGTTGTTTTTTTTCCACTACCCACATTTAGAAAGAAAAAAATATATATCATGTTTTCCGTTTTTTCTATTCATTGGTGTCCTGTTGACAAGTCCTGATAAATAGAGCAATATAACACACAAGTCCATGAAGTTAGAGTGCATAGAAAGAGATAGGGGCGAGTGTACCATTTACGGTACACGGACGTGATGGACCCATGCGGCATGTACTGTATTCGGTACATTGGACAGCTAACGTGTTAAGAGTAGTCTTTGATGCTTCTTGTAAAACTTCTACTAATAAGTCACTAAATGATATCCAATTTATTGGGCCAGTAGTTCAGGATGATTTAATGGTAATTCTGCTCAGGTTCCGTCAGTAGTCCACATAGGTATATGTGGTGACAGGTGACATTGAAAAAATGTATTGGCAGGTGATGGTGGATGAATCACAGCGTCATTTACAGCTTATTCTTTGGAGGGAAATACGAAAGTTAACCACTCAAAACTTTGCAACTCAATACTGTCACTTATGGGACAGCTTCAGCTCCCTATCTGAGTACTAGGTGTCTTGTCCAACTCGCAGCAGAGTGTAGTGATGAAGCTGTTGCAAATACTATAAGACATGACTTCTATGTTGATGATCTGAATACTGGTTCAGACTCAAAATCTCTGTTAAACGGTAAAATTGCAGGAGTGATTGCCAAACTTGCTGAAGGCTGCTTCCCTTTGCGTAAATTTAGAACAAATTCTCCTGATATTCTTGATAGCATACTTCCAACTGACCAATCTCAAGACTTTAGTAAACAATCTTCTGTCTTAGGATTAAAATGGTCACCTAGCTCTGATACTTTACACTACTCAGTCGAACATAAATCTATTCCTCTATTCTACTCTAATCTATTATCTATTAATATTTGATCCCTTAGGTCTCTTATCTGCATGCACTATTTTTCATAAAATCTTACTGCAAAGGTTCTGGTTACTTAAAATGGATAGGGATGATGAAATTCCAATAGAAATACAAAACTCATGGATAGAATTCTATAATGAAACGCAACATTTTGCTCACATTCAGATACTTAGATACATTTTCTGCAATTCTTCTGTTAACATAGAAGCTCACTGTTTCACCGATGCCTCGCAAAATGCTTATGCTGCATGTGTTTATCTAAGGCTAAACACGTGCTTTTGTTAGTGCTACGAATATTTTCGTGTTTAGTAAACTTTTCTAGTGGGAAATTCGATCGAAAGTGTTCCTTGTGTTTGTGTTCGTGGTTTAAGGTTCGCTTTTATTGTAATTGTCCTCTTTTTAACAATAGTTACTCAAGATGAGCTCCAAAAAGCCCCCTGATCCTGACCCCCCTGATGAACTATTTGATCTCTCCCCCGGACTAACAGTTACCCTCCCCCATGACATTGAAGTAACCCCACAGGACCCTAATATGGATACGGACATCCGTAGTCGCAAGAGGGTCGCTGGTTCGCCCCCTGCTATTTCAAATATGAATCCCAAGAATCCCAAGATTGCGAGAAATATAATCGGCAGACTTTCATATACAGCTAGAGATAATCCACCATACAATGTGAATGTTTCGCTTAGAGACGAACAAACCTCAGGCACCGTGCTGCAACCTATCAAGTTTGGTATGTTTTTGATGACAAACAATGTGGATGGGATCAAGCGTATAGGTAGAAATCGCGTGTCAGTCGAGTTCAAGTCGCACCAGGATGCAAAAAGTTTCCTTAACAATACAATTTTATCCCAACACAATTATGTAGCTACCATTCCACAATTCAACATCACAAGAATGGGTATCGTAAGGGATGTACCAGTTAAGTGGTCAGAAGAGGAAATAATTAAAAATATTCAGGTCCCTGAGGGATGTGGCTCTGTTATTAAAGCCAGAAGGATGAGCCGTAAGGTGTCCTCTTCTGGTGTGACCGAGTGGAGGCCTACACAGACTGTTGTGTTAACTTTTGACGGACAAGTCCTACTTAAGCGTGTGTACAGCTTCTACACGGCTCTCCCAGTTGAGCGTTACACTTACCCAACGATTCAATGCTACCATTGTTGTCGCTTCGGCCATACCCGCACACTTTGCAGATCGAAACCTAGGTGCTTTAAGTGTGGTGAAGATCATCCAGGTGATGGATGTGAAGTCACCCCTGAAATGAGTTTCTGTGTTTCGTGTACTGGCAACCATTTTGCAAGTGATAGTGCTTGTCCTGAATTGGGCCGACAGAAGAGTATCAAAGCTCTGATGGCGGAGAAATCGATTTCGTATGCGGAGGCAAGTCGGGTTTTCCCACCTGTTCCCAGATCATATGCTGAAGTCTCCAAATCTTCCCCACGCAACAAGGTGACTGCAAATAAATCACAATCCCAGTCCTAAAGTCCCATCCCAGTAAGCCAAAATTCATACCGTAAAACAGTTTTTTTGAAACCCAAATCCCGTATTCCCCTTTCACCTGGCTATGATAGACAAGCTCACCTAAACCTCACTCAAAATTACTCCTTTTCCCCATCAAAAAATGGCTGTGCCCTTCCAATGGAAGCTGCAGAGTCAATATGTTACAGACAGGAAGATAACTCAAAAAATATCTTAAACTTAATCACTGACATGCTAATGTCTGTTCTTGCAAGTCCAACTCAATCTATACCTGACCACGTTGCATCAAAGTTGACCTCAATATTAAATTATATCCACAATGTTCCATCCCCTGACATTCCTACAGTGGAACGTGAGGAGTATTACTCCCAGAACGTCTAATCTTTCTTTTTTAATTAATAAATTTAAACCATCAATCTGCGGCATTGCTGAGACATGGCTATTGCCTGGAATCAATTTCAGGTTGCCATGTTTCCACAGTGTTCGCAATGATAGATCTGATGGATATGGAGGATGTGCCTTGCTCATCAATAGCAAGGTATCATTCACCCAGATTCCTCTAACCTCTGTAAGCGATGACATAAATGTTGTTGCTGTGAAGGCTGAGGGTTTAAATATTTTTTCTTTTTATATTGCGCACCCACAACTCGATCACCTCTCAGTAATTAGAAATTTATTATGCAGTGTTAGTGGTCCAATACTCGTCATGGGTGATTTTAATTGTCACTATTATCGATGGGGGTCGAATATTTGCGATAACTTTGGCATAGGTTTGCTTGACATGTTGGATGATCTAAACCTTTGCCTAATCAACGATGGCAGTCCTACACGCAGACCTGCACGTCCTGGTCAGAATAATAGTTGTGTTGACTTGACGTTCGGCTCTCCCAATATATCTAGTCTCCTCATTTGGCGGCGCTTGGATATGACCTATGGAAGTGATCACTACCCCATCATAATTGAATTCCCTTCCAAAAGTATTCCTTTTAAAGTTTCCCCCCCTCTTTTAAAACATCAACTAAATTCAGCTGACTGGGATTTATATTCTAAAATCGTAGATCTAAGAATATCTTCCCTTCCGGAAGTTAACATGGATAATGCCCAGGATTGTTTTTTGCTCTTCTCCACCATTGCCTCCACAACTGATGATTGCTTCCCGTCCAAAAAACCCCATTCCGGTAGACTTCCTTCCCCGCCATGGTGGGATAGGGAATGCACTGACATGGTCAGAGCCAGGAATGAGGCTGAAGAGACAGTCAACGACAATATGAATCTGGATAATTTCATTACCTTTCAAACAGATTCTTGCCAAGTCCAGGAAATTCCTAAAAAGGAAAAAACGCGAAGGTTGGTCAAAATATTGTAGTTCTCTGAGTCCGTCCACCCCGATTTCGCTGGTTTGGCGGAGGGTGAAACGCTTCAGGAGTAGTTTAGCACCTACCTCCTCATCTAACAACCTCACGGAAGAACTGGGATATCAGTTTTTCTGTAAAGTCTCTCCAGCCTATGTCCCAAGGGTTGAGGAAATCAGTGTTGACATCCATGATGCAGACAACATTGACGACCCAATGGACATGCCATTTAGCATGGAGGAACTAAAAGCTGTGCTATCCCAAGCCAAGGATTCCGCACCGGGAGTGGATGGATTTCCGTACTCCTTTATTTCTAAAGCTGGTCCAAAAACTCAACAAACTCAAACAAATATTACCTGGAGCGAGCTAACTTCTGCTTTACTTCTGGATATATTCCCACAGAGTGAAAGGTTCAGGTTGTCATTCCGATTTTAAAACCAGGCAAAGATCCTAATGATCATTGTTCATACAGACCTATTGCCTTATCGTCCATACTCATAAAACTTTTAGAACACTTGGTCAAAAACCGGTTAGTGTGGTTGGTGGGAAACAGGAAGCTGCTCCCTATGACCCAATTCGGCTTTAGGAAAGGTCTGGGCACTGCTGATAGTATGGGTATCCTCATATCAGAGGTCCGGCTGGCCCTCAGCAGGAATGAATCTGTGGTTGCGGTTTTTCTAGATATATCAGCTGCCTACGATTCTGTTCTCCTCCCTAATCTCAGGCGAAAGCTGCACGAGCTGAGAGTCCCGGGTAGGATTTGTCGCATCATTGGTAGCATCTTTACCAATCGCACCATTCAATTGAGAATACCTGGAAGTGAATCTGAACAAAGATCGGTCTGGAAAGGACTACCTCAAGGATCAGTTCTTAGTCCCCCATTATATAACATTTATACAGCTAACCTGCTCTCTTCCCTTAATTTCGATTGTAAAAGCCTTCAGTATGCTGACGATATTGCCCTAATGGTATGTGGCAGTTCCATTCAGGATGCCGCTCTTTCGATGAATGTCTCTCTAGCTTCATTAAACCAATGGCTACTTGACAATGGTTTGTCTTTAAGTGCGCCAAAGAGTAAAGCTGTCATTTTTACACGCAGGCGTTCGCTACCCCCAATTGATATAAACATTAATGGACAAACCATTCCAGTCGAAGATAAGGCTAGGTTTCTGGGAGTAACTTAGGACACAAGATTGTCTGGGGTCGATCACATAAACAACACGGTCAAAAAATGTGAACGTTCTGTATCGGTTCTTAAGTCTTTGGCCGGGGTATGGTGGGGTGCTCACCCCCTACACCCTCAAACTGGTCTATAATGTGTTGACCAGAAGCGCTTTGGATTATTGCAGCTACCTTCTTGAGCCCTGCAACAGAGAAGCGCTTAAAAAATTAGACAACATCCAGTCCAAATGTAGGCCATTTGGAAGATTATGATTTTTGTAGAATTGTCATTGGGGCCATGAAATCCTCTCCCATAAATACGCTTCAAGTGGAATGTGCAGACCCACCCCTACACCTTAGGAGACAGTATTTAGCAGATCGCTTCCTATCTAAAGTTTTTTTCCTCTCATCTCATCCCTTGCTCCCAATTTTAGAACAAATTGACCTCTCCTTTAATGATTCTTCCTATTGGAACCATAAAGTAGTTTCTCTATTGATAAATAGGTCCAGAGAGCTTAAACAACTCTCTGCGCCTATTTGTCGATATTCTACTCTTCCGGTCTTTTCCGCCGCGTACGAGGCTATTTATTATGAACCAAAAGTCGTTCTGGGCCTTGAAATATCAAGGAATCCTCAAGATGCTAGAGATGACTTTGAGTCAGCTGTCAAGCGTTATTGGGAAGGTTGGAACTTATTCTTCACAGACGCTTCAAAATTTTCGAAAATTTTGAAACGTGGCAGTCTATTTTCAAAATTCTAAGATAGTTTTACTTTTTCAATGCCCACCAGAAGCATCAGTCTTTACAGGGGAGTGTACTGGTATTTTAGAAGCCCTATGCTATATTAAGTCCCATCAAATAACAAGGTCAGTAATTTTTTCAGATTCCCATAGTAGTATTCAGGCCCTAAAACAAAACCAACTTCACAGTAACATTAATAGTCATATCATTATGGATATAAAGAGCTTGTTGTTTGATCTCTCCCAAAACGGCTTGGACGTTGTCGTGTTACTTACCCCTAACAAGTAAAAGAGGGTAAGTAATTTAACAATTGAATTTAATTTAGAGGTAAGAGGTAAAAAATACAAATAAATCTATAAAAACACGAACCTTCCTAACTCACGCTTTGCACAGAATAAAACAGCTCCGGGGTAGGTAAATCTCGAAGGCTGGCCAGCAGATTACGGGCAAGTCCTTTAGGGAGGCCCGGAGAATACGTTGGAGGTACTTCGCGTCGCGAGGATCACGGGCGACTCCTTTAGGGAGGTCCGGAGGATACGTTGGAGGTACTTCGCGTCGCGAGGATCACGGGCGACTCCTTTAGGGAGGCCCGGAGGATACGTTGGAGGTACTTCGTGATGGTTCTTCTTAAGAACTCAGATAATAACTTGTAGACGTGATCTTTCCTCTTCAGAAACCAGATCTCAACTGGCGGGCATCCTTCAGAAATCCCTTTTTAACCGACTTCTAAAAAAAGAAGGAGGTTCTCAATTCGGATGTTTGTTTTTTTTTTTTTTTTTTTTATGTTTGTTCGGGCATAACTCCGTCGCTTGCTAACCGATTTGAAAAAATCTTTTTTTGTTGGAAAGGGTATACTTCCCAAATGGTCCCATTGTCATCAAGTCAGGATCTGATGATGGAAACCCTGAGAAATCGAGGGCAACCCTCGAATTTTATAGGCACACATAGGTTTTTTCATATATTTTCTAAAGCTGTTTAAGTATTTTCGGCTGATAATCATAATCTCATGTGGCTGCGCTGATGATGGAAGGTACAACTCCTCAACGGTCAGGAGTTGGAGGATAATTCTTTAATAAAATATTATGGAGACGTATATATCGTTGTATTTTTTCAGGTTATCTAGGTGAGCTGATTATGGAAGGAACTAATCGTTCAATAGGAACCATTCTACCATCAGATCTAATGATGAAGCCAAGAGACAGGCACCGAAACTCCATAATAAGACAATGTATCCTAGCCGTGTTTGGGCTTGTTGGAATTGTAATGGTATGCACTTTCCAAGTGAACCAATGATAATTTATAAAAAATAAAATCAAAAAAGTTTTTCTTTTCCTTCATTAAAAATATCATTCTCCGGATATATTAATGTTTGTACGGGTATAACTTCGTCATTTATGGATGGATTTTGGTTGATGATTTGTTGATGGGTTCAGGGATAGGCAACATAACTTTTTAATAAGTGGAAGGCAGATGACCTCGTGATTTTAGCTGGAATTCGTTGGATGGGAGATGCGCGGCAGTGAATTTCGTTTGACGGAAATGATGATGATGATGATGAAGTCTATTTTCACGTTGGTCAGGGTTCTCATTCGAAATGCGTTGAGCATTTCTCTCTCTAATTTCTTTCAATCGTTTACTTTTTTGTTTCTCAGTTTCATTTCGACGTAGGTTTCTCATACGAGAAGCATCTTTACTAGGCCTACCCATGTTTTATAAGATTAATTTATGTCACTAAAAATTAACAAATAAAAAAATTTTTTACAAAAAAATAAAACCGACTTCAAAAAAACCCTACAAGCACTAAAAAGTTAAAAATAATACTATCACCTAACTATGCTAATAAACCTAACCTAACCTACGATTAACCTATAATAAAATTTTACAATTTTTTGGAGTCGGTGCCAAACAGTACCTACACCTACAGACTAAAACAAGAAAAATAAAACATAAATCTTACAGTTACTAAGTATTCAATCAAATAGAAAACAACAAAAATAGTTTAAGATAAATTACATATAACTAATAATTAGACAAATAGCAAAAATAAACTAACGTTAATGCTTAATAATAATGGTATATTATTACGTAAATTACATACAAATCAATAAAAATAAAATCAGAATTAACACAGTTTACACAATGTAACACTAACAACGCAAGAAAAGCAAGGAGTTCGACGATTAACTTCTAGATTTAGAGTCACGTGAACATAAATACCAGTTGTGTAGCAACCTTACTTATAGAAATGCCGGTAACGTAACCATAGCGCGATTCAGAAATGACAACGCCATCTATCGAGTTTTGTTGTACTAAAACGGATAAATACTCTGAAATTACTAGTCGTTTCATTACTTAGTTTGGCACCGACTCCAAAAAATTGTAAAATTTTATTATAGGTTAATCGTAGGTTAGGTTAGGTTTATTAGCATAGTTAGGTGATAGTATTATTTTTTATAAAACCATCTCTCCGTTTTTTCCACCCAATTGTCTTTTAATTCTTTCCAGAATTTAAGTTCTTGAAATCAAAAATTGTGAGTTGCCTGTATTTAAAACGGCCTGTATTATTTGGTCAAAAACTTCCTCAAAGAATTTCTGTGAGCGTGTTAATTAATTTTATAAGCGTGAGATAAGTTACAATAAATAGAAATTATCAATAAATTACATTATTTGAGCTAATATATTAATAAAAATAAATTAAATTATATAAATCAAATGTAACCTTCATAGTTCTAACCACTAAGAAAAACTATGACACAAATTAAAAGAAAAAGTAAATGACATAATGACAACTGACGTTATGTCACACGAAAAGTAAACAATGAAAAATTATAAGATTTAATATTTTAAAACAGTAAAAACAACGTTAATAAATCGAATAAGATCGATTATAAGACTGCCAACAAAAATAGTTGTCACCAAGGCGCGACATGAGACGTAAAAAGGACATTTTATGAAAGATGAGGATGATTAGTAAAAGTGTAAGTATAAATCTCAATAAATACTATAACGTCGAGATAGCCTGGATCCCCGGTCACACGGGTATTGTTGGCAATGAATGCGCTGATTCGTTAGCAAAGTATGCCATATCGAATCCGGCTGATCGAAAGCACTACGTTGCGCATAACTACGATTTGCGGAACAGTGCCAAACCCAAGCTATTTAAATCATGGACGGAAACATGGAAGACGACCTCTAGGACCATGGCCCATTACTATGCTGCTATACAGCCTGAAATCCAGCGTCGGCCTTGGTTTTTTAAATGCCCTAAATTGTCGAAGAGAACTGTTTCGTCCCTCTGTAGACTAAGACTCGGACATTGTTGCAGCCCTGTATTCCTGCACAAAATCCATGCCCGCGATAGTCCCCTGTGCGAGTGTGGTCTTGCTAGGGTACTTTAGATCATATTTTCTTCTCCTGCTCCCTAAATAATAAATCCGTTGACCTGTACCAAAAAATTTCCAAATTTAATATACCTCTCCCAACCAACTTTCATACCCTTCTCTCCCACTTCTCCCCTAAATTAATCAACATTTTGGCCACATTCCTAAATGAGAATGATTTAAAATTTTAGCTAGTGCGCAACGTTTATGTAATTAGTCTGTATATAGTTTATACTAGTTTATTTATGTGTTGGTTAAAGAATTATGTTTATATTCTTGTAAGTTAGATTATTTGTTCTACTAACCCATGTGTTCGTCCTTACAGCTAGACTAACACCTACCACGAAGTACAAAGTTCGACGGCCTGCCTCTCTGTGCTGCCGTCACGATGGGACACTGGCAGAAATAGTCGGAACCGGCTCAGTTGCCAAAAAAGAAAAAAAAAAAAAAACTAATGGTTCAGGCGAAGTAAATTGTAACTTGTTATGTGCTAAAGCTAAAGTTTCACCTTTGAAATTGGAAACAATACCCCGTCTGGAATTGTTAGGCGCTATATTTGGTGCAAAACTATTGTAAAAGGGATATACTCGTATAATCCAAAGTCCTTTTTATACACTAAAATGTTCTTTATTTCACTCAACAGATAACTTTTACAATTTGTCTTTAATATTATTAGTTAATTTACACATTCACTCATGAAATGATCGTACTACTACTCTAGAACAAAGGATGGCTGGCTATATATAGGCTGGCTCGTCACTACCCCACTCTGGACTTGGCTTGATAACGTGGCGTGGCTGGATTGGCGGGCAACTATGGCATGTGGAGTAGTGACGTGGCTATTGGCTGGCTTTTAGGCTCGTCGGGGCATCCCCGGCTGGTCAGCTAATGGCAGTGCGTTACACTCGGCCGTCCTGCAACAATTGCTCCCGCAATGGGAATAAAACACTCCATTAGTTACCTATAACACTTGAGTAACTTATAAATAGGGGCAAGTCTAACTATCCAAGAGATCGATAAGGTCCTCTGTCTCGACCTGTTCATTAGTGCTACTTTCACAATCAGACATAGGTGCTACACTTTTGTATGGCCTAATAGCATCTGCAGAAACTAACCCAGTGAACTTCTTGTACCCTCTTAGTCCCTTTATACTCCTTATTCTGTACCTATCGTTGCCTAACACTTTCACAACTATGTACGGGCCAGAGTAAGCGTCATCTAGCTTAGTGTTAACTTTGCTAGTACTGCTGACTGGGGCTTGTTTCCAAAGTACAAGGTCACCCTTTTTATAGGTCATGCTATGCTTACGCTTCCTATCATATTGTTGTTTCATCCTAGCACTGGCTGCTTTATTATTAACTACTGCCTTGGCACGCCTCGCCTGTACAGGTTCTGCAACCTGACCCAGAATGGTCACATCGCATATAGACCTACTGGCTCGTGCAAACATTAGATCATATGGTTTATAACCTGTTGATGCACTCGGCGTGTTGTTAATACCCCATGTCATATTAGGTAAACTGTTATCCCAGTTGTTACCTGCCTCACTCGGTTCAGTAGCCCTAAGTGCATCCAAGATGGTGCGATTTGTTCGCTCCACTTGTCCATTTGCTCGTGGACAAGCAATAGTACACAGACTATGTTTGAATTGCTTCTCAGTTGCAAACTGTTTAAAGAACCTACTCGTAAAAGCCGTGGTCAGATAAACCTAAACAGGCTAAAAATCTTTTTCAAAGCCCGGACTGTCTCTATTGAGTTTACAGTTCGGGTAGGCTCAACAATCACAAACTTTGAAAAGGAATCTGTTACCACCAGCATGTATTGATAACCCTTCTTTGTCTTACAGAAAGGTCCAAGGTGATCAATGTGCAACATTTTCATCGGTTCCGTGGGTTTAGGTATGGGGTATAGTTTACCTTGTTTCTTTCCATAATCCCCTTTTCCGTACGCACAGTGAAGGCAACTTGACACGTATTTCGTTATGAACCGTGACATCTTTGGAAACCAGAAGTCGGCTTTAATAAGCTCTGTGCATCGTTTCAGACCTACATGACCGATGTCATCGTGATGCATTTGCTAGATTTTCCAGCGTGCAAAACTCGGAACTATCAGGCGATTACCATTAAGTGTCTTACGGTACAATCGATTATCAATTAATGCATAATTGTTCACTATATCAGAGTCTGTACAGCCACTATTTATTAGTTCAATTATTTTATTTAACTTATCGTCTTGTCGTTGAATGGGGTGACACACTCAAAGCTTTGTGTAGATGGCGCTAAGATCGACCGTACCTTGTTTACTTTGCGTGACAAGTATCTGTTCGCTATATTTCGAGTTTTTAAGTGATAAATAGTTCCAAAATGTACTCATTTATGACTGTGCCTCAACTTAAAGTTGAGCTTCGAAAAAGGAATGCTTCAGTTGCTGGTAAAAAGGCTGATTTGATTGAAAGGTAAACACATAATATTTTTGGTTATAATTGTTTTTTTTATGTTTTTTTGTGTTCTTTGGCTAATTATCTTGTTTTAATTTATAGATTGGAAGCGTATGATCGAAACCAGAACTTTGGTGCCGACTGCGACGTCCAAGACGACATCATATACCAGTGTCCACCCTGTGATACATTCAGGGATATAAATGCGGATTCTCCACTTCCCATCATCACCAGACTGGCAATCCAAGAATATTTTGATAGGTACATGAATCCATTTGTTAATCAAATGTTTAGAAAACTCTCCATACTAACAGTGACTTTATAGTAAATACTGTTTGATTTGATCACAGTATCTGAATCTAATTTTTTGTTATTTGTTTGCAGCTGTAACACTCAGCCTAGAGGACAGCATTTATATGAATGTCGCCATCTTTTGACCGCCCGCTTTACCTCCGATGGCATTTACACCTATTTACGAGGACAGTGTAAAGCCAGTATGAAGAAAGTTGCCTATGTGGTGGATATAAAATTAAACAAAAATGGTATTATAGAAGAATGCCATTGCGATTGTGCAGCAGGCAGTGGTATCCAAGCAAGTTGCAAACATGTAGCTGTGTTATTGTGTGGCATACATGAGATGGTGCACAGCAAAACAATTAAATTGCATCAAGCATGTACCCAAATGTTGATGACATTTAATAGGCCAAGGAAAGCTTTTTATAACTCACCCATATCGGCTCAAAATTTACCCAACAAGAGGTTGAAATCTTGTAATTATAACCCAATAGGTGAAAATGATATTATGCCTAACTACAAAGATTATGTGCGTAATTTGGTAATAGGATATGGTGAAACAACAATGCCTCTATTGCAAACATTTAAACCTGCAAATCCACATGGGATTGAATGGGATCACTACTCTTATGTAGAAAAGTCTCCACAAGACATTTTACTGGAGAAATTACTTTTAAAAAATGTGACCTCCAATCAAATACAGGAGGTAGAGGAGAACACACGAATGCAAGCTAACTCTCCAAAGTGGCATGAAATGAGATCATGCAGGATCACTGCTAGCATTTTTTATGTAGTTTGTCACAGCAAAACATGTAGCAAAAGTTTGTTACAGAGAATTTTGGCACCTAAAGCTGTGCATACTAAAGCAGTAGTCCATGGAAAAATCCATGAGCCTATTGCAATCTCACAGTATGAAGACAATTATGGGCTGACAGTGCAGAAAAGTGGGTTGTTTATATCCTATGAGTTTCCATTCTTAGCTGCTTCTCCAGATGGATTGATGGGAGAAGACACAGTGATTGAGGTCAAGTGCCCATATGCTTCACGGAACAGTGTGATAAATGAAGTAACTGTGCCTTATTTAGAAAAAAAAAATGGAGAGGTATATTTAAAAAAGATGCATCCATATTATGCCCAAATCCAGGGACAGCTATATTGCTCCCGCAAACAATACTGTAATTTTATAATTTATACTTTTAAGGACATGAAGGTAATATTTATAAGTCGAGATGATGCATATTTTAATGAAATGTTAACTCATTTAGTTAACTTTTATGTACATCATTTAGAACCTGCAATTCTAAATAAATATATGTATAAGGACTATTTGAAAATAATAAAAAGGTAGAATTAAAAGTTATCTTTTATTTATTATTCTTCATAATACACTCTCGAAAATTACAGCTCATAAAACATATAAAAAAGATTTTACTTGCTATTGGGATGTAACTATGATCTAGGTCACTTGTTAATATTTTGTAAGTTTTAGTCAACCCTATTATCCTTTCGATGTGCACTCTCTTATTTGCAAGCTCCCTATCTTTTATTACTGTAAGACCAGGCAACTGAGATTTTCCTTTTAGAAAATCTGGTATCCTCACAGTCACATTTTTGTCAATGAACATGTCTTGTATTGTAAATCCCCTGTCAGCCAGTAAACTGTCACCACTTTGGCATTTAGTAATAAGATCACTTCGTTCCACCATCTGCCGGTCACTTATTGAGCCTGCATAAGCTTGAGAACAATATGATAATAATCCACCAGGTGTAGCACCAACTAATATTTTTAGTGTGTTGGCATGTTTGTAGCTACTCCAAGATGCTTGTTGAGATTTAGGGTTCTTGGGTTTTTGGACTTTTATTTCTGTTCCATCTAATATCACTCTGAGATTTGTGTCAAAATTTTTGAAGTGCCTTGGCATATAATATTGAACTAATTCTTTACTGGGCCAAATATCAATTTTTGTCCACAACTGATAAATGAAGTTCACCCATGTTATAAAAATATTTGAAACTGTGCTTTGGCTGACATTAAAAAACTTACTAAGTTCGAAATTACATTTGTTCTGTTTTAACTTCATCATTGTCATGAAAAATTAATCCTCCGTGTTCAGGTTAATTACATTATTACCATAATACCGAATTTTATGCACCATTGGACTTACAGTTGAGTAAACTAATTGAAATTTTTTATAGGATTCGAAACCTGTGTAAAACTTTATAGATTTATCATCCTCTTTGTATCTATTAATAGACCCATAAACATACTCATGGTCAATTTGAGTACTTTTTGATAAAAACTTAGGTGCACTGCATACTGCTGCTTCTTCACTGTTATTTAATGTGAAATGCACTGCACACAATCGTGCGGTAACACTTGCCTTGAAGTTTTTAATGCGTAAGGCAGACTCCCACTGTTTTCTGCGTTTGCTATTCTTAGGAAACAAATGGACTCCCCTATTCTTACAATTGAACGCGCTACATTGAGGCATTATTATAATAATTGCGGCAAATAGTGACGATAAACAAAAACGATTGAAGAAATCCATACGATTTGACAGCTCTTATGTCAAAGCAGGGTACGGTCGATTGGCGCCCTCTGTCGTGATAAAAAGTTAGTTTTTCTCTCAATTGTATAAAACCAATCTGTCACTTCTAGGCGTTTGACATTAACACTGTCAATGACCGGATTGATCGGTTCCGAACGTTCGGATACGCGTACGTGTTCATTGATGTCTACTGTACCTTGAGCGCCTGGGATTGATTGAAGGTTGACCGGGACCGGGTTTCGACTGAGTGCGTCTACATGTTTTATTCGCTCACCCGATCTGTAGTCAATGTCAATGTCATAATCTTGTATAGCAAGCCACCAACGCGCGACTCGGGGAATTAGGTCACGTTTTGTTAATGTAGCGCAGACCGCGGTACAGTCAGTAACCACCCTTACTTTTTTTCCAAAAACATAGACGCGAAATCTACGCAATGATTCGACCACTGCTAATGTCTCGAGTTCATAGCTGTGCTGGCGGCTGTACACACTCGTCGAGAGTCTCGGCCGATGATGATCTCGGCGAGAGCATACGTGTACACACTCGTTTTTTCATTTGTACGGAAGATTTCTGTGACAATGGACGTGGAAATTGCAGCTGCTGTTTGCCTTTGTGCTGTGAGCTATTATAATTTTTCCCTGTTCTGGTAAAACGGTGACAATTCCCCCACACAGGTGTGATTCAATTTGGCTGTGCGTTGGAAAAAACAATAAACATGTTTCGCAGAAGTACAGCTTACCATGATGTTTGGTCATCTGATTTCTGACTAGACGAGGCAAATCTTTGATAAGACAGTAATGAGAATTAGTGTTATTTTCTAAAAGTAATAGATGGATACTTTTAGATTTAATATTCGTTGATGTATACAAAGGTCCAATGATTGTCTTATCATTTTTTAAACCATACACGAATATCGCACACCCAGAACAACACTGTATTATGTCGAAAAATCTCAAAATCGACTTGTAAATATAATTGAATAGCCAAAAATTTGCCGCGTATACCACGAAGACAGGCGTATTTATATTTACAAAAATGTCCAACAGATGGCGCGCTAACTCTCTATTGGTGAAGACGCGCAGCCAGAGCCTTACCGCGAACACAAAATTATTTCTAGTTGCAACTTGTCCGCCTTAGGGAACAGCACGCAGATCCTTTACGCAACAGTGAATTATTTTGTGATAATGCGGTGTTGTTGAATGTACCATAAAAAATACTCCGAATCATTTAGTTTTAATTCAGTGTTGGTGACTGTGCTTATACAACGTGTTTGATACTATTTCGAAATAGTACTCTGTTGTTGACGAAGGTATGTAAGATTTTTTGTATTATTTCAAAATGGTTCTGTATTGTTCGTAAAAGGTGAAAATCAGTTAAATAATGCACTATTGATGGTAGATATAAATTATGCCCTAATTTTGTTAAAAAATCATTATAAATATTTTTTTATACTTATAATTGTTACTTACATTGTAAATTAAAAGAAATATATTTACAATTTGTGTTGTTCTTTATTTACAAAAAGATTAATAATTTTGTTTGAGATAATGCACTATTGTTGAATTAATTAAATTTGTTATTGTTATTTGGCAGATGATGAGAGGTCGTGGTCTCCTGTTACTTAAAAGGGCAATGGAAGCAACTACAGAAGAAACCGGACCTGTTCAACAAAGCAGTGTGGAAAAGGATGTCGAAAATACAACCGTTGCCGCATCAACCGATGAGACGTCAGCAAAGGCAGCATCAGCCGATAAAGCATCAGATAATAGGGAGGTACCCGTTTCTATTTTATCTGATCATAGCGATGAAGAAGATTTTATAGATGATTCGGACAAGGATCCTACTTTTGTAGTACCTGTTAAAGAAATATCTCGGCCTCTTGTAATCCCTAGAAGGTTATCCTCTTCTTCTTCCTCGAGCTCCTCGTCAGACTCAAGCTCATCATCGTCAAGCTCCAGCAGCTCAAGTAGTTCATCTGATAATGAATCCAATAGACCGGGTCCATCTACAGCAAATATTCAAGGGAATTCCAATGCTACTCCGACAAACGCACCCTCAACTTTTTCTGCCAGTGACACTGCTCCATCAGTGAGCTACCCCAAGATAAGTAGAAAGAGAATACGAAACCCTGCTGGCTGGAAATCCAAGATTGCTAAGGCATGGGATGGATTGCGGAATACAGGAAAAGAGTATGTTTCTTTAACAAATCCTGCAAAACTGATCGCTGAGCGTCAAATCCGTCCACCTTGTGGCGACAAATGCAGGTTGAATTGCAAAACTAAAATAGACGACATGGTAAGACAAGACATTTTCAAACAGTTTTGGCAGCTGGGCGATTTGGAGAGGCAAAGAGAATTCATAGTAAGGCATACACAAGAAATCAAACCGAAATATAGGTACATCACTTCTCAAAAATTGAGGGCTTTGAATTCGTCTTACTATTTTGAAAAAGATAACAACAGGATTAGGGTATGTAAAGAGTTTTTTAAGGCTACGCTGAGCATTTGTGACAGGTACCCCTTTCAAAGAAAACAGATGGTGGTTTTATGGAATCTGATGCACGTGGGAAGCATGGTAATCACCGCAAAATAGACTCTGAAATAAAAAATAGTGTGACTGATTTCATAAATTCTATTCCTAGAATAGAGTCTCATTATCTAAGAGCTCAAACTACAAGAGAATATATCTCAAGTGATAAGTGTTTGGCAGACTTGTATCGAGATTACAAAACCCTCCGAGAGCAAAATAATGTATCTCCTGCTTCAGCTTCAACTTTCAGTAGGATATTCAATGAGGAGTTCAATATTTCTTTTTATATTCCTAAGAAAGACCTGTGCGACCTGTGTGAAAGTTATAAAAATGCCGATGATGAGGGCAAGGCAAAACTCCGTGAAAATTATAATAACCACCTGAAAGAAAAAGAATTGTCCAGATTGGAAAAAGAGGCTGATAAAAACAAGAAAGATGTCATCGTAGCTGTATACGACCTGCAAGCAGTCATGCAGGTTCCCAAAGGTCAAGTTTCTCTTTTTTTTTATAAATCTCGAATCAACTGTCTTAACTTTACTGTAAGTGACTTAAACGCAAAGGATGTTGTGTGTTTTTTCTGGGACGAAACCGAAGCTAAGCGTGGTGCAGTTGAGATAGGAAGTTGTGTCCTTAAATACATTGAGATGATACTTGAAAAGAGTGTTCCTGATACTGTCGTTGATATTATATTTTATAGCGATAATTGCTGTGGGCAGCAAAAAAATAAATACTTATTATCCGTCTATGCTTATGCAGTTAATAATCTGAGAGTTAATTCCATAACCCATAAATTTTTGATCCGGGGACATTCACAAAATGAAGGGGACAACGTCCATAATGTAATAGAAAAACAAGTAAAAAGACACTTAAGATCTGGCCCTATTTATTGCCCACAGCAATATGCTACTTTAATTCGTACTGCCAAAAAAACAGGAAAGCCATATCTTTTAAAAGAGCCAAGTCAAAGTCAAAGTCAATTTATTTGTGTAACATAGGTAGTAAATACAGTTCTTAAATTAATTATATAGGTCGCTATGTTATGCCAAGAGGCGTACAAATTTTTTGGAAGGTATGTCAAAATTAACAGAATTATGATAAAAAGTATTATAAAGAGCTTACATACGACGATTTTTACGATCTTAAAGTCCTCCAGGAAGCTTGGGGCAATAATTTCAATATAGATGAGGACAATAATCAACTTAAATGGCATGACATTAAGCAACTACGCGTTGAAAAGCAACATCCCTTGACTTTCTTCTATAAAATATCGTTCGAAGAGACTGATTTTAAGAAAGTCTGTGTTCGAAATCGTTCAAGGCGCTACAGAGATCAAGGCTTTTCTCCGCAGTTAGTTAAAGCATATACAGGAAAACAACTTCTGGCTGAAAACAAAAAAAGAGATATTATGGAGTTAATCGAAAAAAATATAATTCCTACTAATTATGTTAATTCCTATTAAAAGACTGCATTAAATTTAGAATAGTAGCACTGACTGAAAAATGAAACGTTGAGTTCCTATAGTTATAGAAAAGTATTTCTCCGTTTTTATAGTATTTTTTGTTAAATATAGTTGATATTTTTTTATTTGAAGATAGTGAATATTATGGTATATTTAAACCTGTGATTTATTGTAATACTTTGGTGATTTATATAAGACTTGTTATTCTTAAAGACTGGTTATAATAAGTAAGTATACCCTTAGAGTCCAAGGTAAAACTTTGAGTTACGATAGCTTTATGGTCCTAAACAGTGTTTATCGTTTCTTTGTTACCAACTTTTTATGGCATTATGTCCTGTTTTTAGAGTTTTTAATGAGAATTAATATCGTAGCTATTGTAAGTTGAAGTGCGTACGTTTTTTTATTACTGTTTTGTTCATACAATTTTAAACAGTTTTTGTTTTATGTAACTGTTGTTTATTTGTTTTTAATTTATAACAGTTTTTGTGTTACTTATAATTGTTTTGTATACAACCAACGTTGCCATTAATATTTCAAATTTTTTGATTAACAGAAGATTATTGAAGATTTTTTTTTAGTTTTTTTGTGATTTACATGTTATAAGGGTCCAAAACGAGTACTAGTTTATGTTCAAAATATAAGTACCTACTGATTTTAGTAAAGTGTTGTCTTTTATTTCATTATTTATTGGTATATTCCTAAAAACAAAACAAATGGGTCGTTATTGTTTATTGAATTTCAATAAATAAACAGTAGAATAATAGTGCATTATTTCAGAATCAATCAGTAAAAAGGACGTAACTCAAAATAATTATGTTTTATTTCGTTCAGTCATTCCACAACAGTGAATTAAGTCAAAAAATGCATTATTTTGCATTATTAATGCGTTTACAATCAACTGAACTTGATAGTGCTGATACGCATTGGATTCTTTACATGCAATGTGCAGGACATTCGCAATAACTGTCACATAACATGAGATAACGGTTTTTGGTCAATTCTGAAAAATGAGCTATTTAGACTTAGTGCAGTGTTGTTCTGGGTGTGCGATATATTCAGAAAGGAATTATTTTTCTCAAAGACAGCTATGTCCGAAAATGTGATTGGAAATGTCAAATCATCAATATTTAAAACATCCTGGAAGTAGGGATAAGACGAAACTCTGTCGGGATGTCTGGTTGTGGGGTACAGGGCCGCCACAACACACCATAAAAAGCAATACTCATCCTTATTTCGAATGTTCAAACAAGCTCTTTTATTTTTTATAAATTTTGGCAAAGGTATAAATTTAGATCCGCCGAGAGGTTGATATTTATTAATATTTAATTCTAAATGTGAATTGCATAAAAATGTCCAACCACTATCTCTCTCCTGAAACTCTTCAATTTTTTTTAACAGAAAATCAACTGCTGATTTATAAATTAAATCAAAATCGTAATTAAAATTAATGATAATGTTTTTCGTAGCAAATGATTTCATTTCCTGTTGATCATTTTTAAACATAAGAAAAGAAGAAAAAAGTTCAAAGTTAATTTTGACAGCTGTATGTTTCTGTAGTGACCGATCTATTAGATTTTTAACTTGTTCACTTATATCATGGAGAAACACTTCAGGGAAATTATTTATTTGTTCGCTAGTTGCAATGATCTTGTAACTTACGATTCGTGCTTTAAACGAAGAATTAATCATTACAACGTTTTTATAAATAGGGATCGCGCTTTTATTTTTATGAACATTGCTACGTAAATGACCAGACCATCGACGATTATCTACAAATACTTTGCAAACCGAACAGTGAGGCATTTTAATGTTACTTATTGAAATTAATTAATATACAATATAGTCACTTAATAAATGAATACTTTATTATTAATATTATATTACTATAAATAGATTAATACTTACTAATAACATTCACGATCTTACCTACTATACATAAACAATCGAAGTAAGCAGCGTAGCAGAATTATCGAATACAGGTCCGTTTTGCTCACGTTCTCTTGTTTGATGATCACTTCTTCATTAACTAATCCTTCATCAAAATATTTCTGAAAAATTGAAAAAGGTAGGTAATTACTTATAGTGAAAAATATAATATATGTAAATAATATTTTAAGTAAAAATAATGATTTATTAATTACCTGCAATATAATTATGTTATAACATAGGTAGGTTACATAAGTTCCAATTTTATATAGGTAGTTCAAATGTGTAGATATTCTTGGGATCGCAATATTAAACTTCAGTTACTGATCACAGCTGTTTCAGGAGATGATAAGATCGTAGGTATACTTTTAATGTGTAATGTATGTGAGATAATTCTTCACAGGCCAGTCGGTAATTAATATTATGTTTAGGCAGAATGTATCTGAAATAAAAAATGGTTTTATTAGGTACCGATAAAGAATCAGACATTTAATTGTAAATTCTGGGTTGAAAAAAAGTCATACTATTATGTACTGATATATGATAATTACCTGCACAATATGAAATGATTTATACATAAGAATATGTATCTGCTTGATCCAAATATGTGTATTTCAGCCCCCCACGATATACCGAACACAGTTGCTTCAGGAGATGAAACCGTTCGTATGTAGGTACTTTCTGGTGTGTGATCAATAAAATATTTATTTTTAATAATTGACTTAATTTTTCGGTGACTGTTTAGAAAGGTGCTCACTCCGAGAGACCTTTGAAATAATAAATAATATTTTATACTATATTTTTGTTGTCTAAAAAGCATAAAAATATTTCATCATAAAAGTTATTTTTGCGCAAATGTTACACGTGTGCTTAACCTAATTATTTATTTCACATTTACAATAATCAGCTATTTTAGTTAGGGTTGACAATAACTTAGTAGGCATTCTATGTCTCAGCAATATACAAAATTTCGCAATGCATTATTACGATTAAAATATATTATAGCGTATCGATAGGCATTGATTTCTGTGGTTTGACTCATGACTGTTAGTGTAGTTATGAGAACTATATTTTGTATTTATTTTAAGAAGTCTAGAAAAGTACTAGGTTGACGGCAATAAGTTCATCTTTTCTACACAAGACCTAAACGTAGATGATAAAATAAGTACCTTAGAAATATTTATTTACTTTTTTAAAATAATTACATCAATGTAGTGTGACGATTCCGTGCTCGCAATCATTTGGTCAGCCCTGGCTTATTTCGCTGCATCGACATTCGATGCAGCATAAAATTTTCCTTCGTCTTCATTTTACGAACATGTATAATACGACTATAGAAAAATTTAAATGGGACCACCTCAGGACTATACTCTTTCAAATAAAAAAAGAATTTTGAGAATCGGTTCACAAATGGAGGAGAAATCAGGTAACATACATAAAAAAAAAAATAAAAAAAAATATACATACACACGAACATATAACCTCCTCCTTTTTTGAAGTCGGTTAAAAAGTTACTTTAACACAACAACACTAGATTGATTGAAGTGTTTTTAACATGTTTTATTTATAATTCGATTTTAACTTATAAGCTACAAGTATTCGGTTCAAAGTATTCGCAGTCTGCAAGTGCAACGAAGTGCTCTGTTATCATCGGTATACAAACAGTCTGTGTTACGTACAATATCAGCGTCGACATTGTCGATAGCCACCCGCTGCCGTCATCACCAACCAAGTCATCAAACCGAGTGGAACTTCTGATTGAAAAATGTAAGTCTTGTAATCTGCTTGTAATTTATAAAATAATTATGTTTGTTTGTGAGCGCGTTACTTTACAGATCACCCGATCTGCTCATAGCAGTCTTCCGTGCTTTGAACAGCATGTAAAGCCATCCATCCTGTACGCGATCTCTCTGAGGTTTTGCTATTCCTTGGGAATGTGAGAGAACCAATGTTTGCGCCCACAATTGTGTCCTATAGTATGCCCTGCGCAATGGACATTACTCCATTGAGATAATAAATAATAATTGTGTGACTAAATTTTCCCTATCTTTATTTCAGGTCAGACTCTGAGTGTGATTACTCGCAAGCATCGATCACTGGACAAAAAGTGAAGTCCAGTCGCAAACCGTCTGCAGACAGCAATGGGAAACGTAAGATGCAGTCACAATCAACAACCGCAGCTCGTGCCAGGTGAATATTGTTCTGAATTATAGCTTTGAAATTAAAACAGTAAAGTAGATAGGTACATATCTACTAACAAAATTATAATCGTGCAATTTGAATAAAGATGACAGTTTACTATTACATATTATTTTAAAACGAGTGCAGATTCACTGGGTTATTATTTGATTCGGTGGATTTGATTTGATCGATTACAGTATTGATCAAAGTCGAGTCAGTTGTTATATTTTTTTACAACAGATAGTTTTTCTTTGCGCATGCATCTCTCGTTCTAAACATAACTAATGACAGTTTCCGTTATTGTTTCAGTAAAAAAGTCAATACTGCCATCGACATATTCGGCATCAGTAACAACCGCGACATCCCACACAAAGAAGATTCATCGGATCACCTAACTTCATTCTTCGTGAACCGAGCAACGAGCACCGACGGAGAGTATTACATCGACTGTAAGGTGTAAAAGGCTGACGACGCTCGCCTTACCGACTCCGCCGAGCTGTGGAAGAAGGCGCTCGTCCGAATGAAGTTCCAGACTGACACGGATTCTCCTCAGTGGCGAAAATTACAAGAGCTCGTGCGTGCGGCTGATATCATGTTTCCAGGCAAACCAACATTTTATGATAATTAAACCAAATACCGTACCTTACAGTTGTTTTTATTTACAATAATAACCCGTTAACGCTTTTTTCACTACTTGTAATTTCGTTAGTTTGTTACAACCATCAACTCGTTCGCCAGTCTATGTTAACAGTGAATGCAAACTCGAGTGATCGGTCAAGTGCAGTGGTAAGTAAATGGTTGATTGTTCATCGTGCTCCCAAACGCGGCATACTGGCCAGCCGTATGGAAGATAGTGGTAAGGAGCAAGTTACTAGTCATTGGTCGAGTTAATGGTTCCTAATCAAGTACACGGTACAACAAACTGTCTCGTTCGAGTTTATCGGTCGAGTGGAAAGTCGAGTCGAGTGACGATTATTGGGTATTCTATACCACTGTCGGCAGCGAGGCGCACTCGCCGAGCGACTTGCCGATAGTGGTATAGAATGCCCAATAATACACTACTTAATGACTTTGAATGTCTTTTAATGAGATACAATCTGAAACTTGCTTTGAAACAACCAACTCGCATGGCCAGTTTATATTGCATTGACAACTTTGCCCATAACTTTAATGTAGGTAAGACTGAAGTACTAGAATGGGCATTATCGGATCATACAGCACAGCTATTTCAGTGCCCAGTTCAAAAAATATGTTGTATTAAGTATTGGTACGCAACTAGAAGAGACTATAGTACGGAAAATATAGTAAAATTTAAAAACCATCTAATGAATCTTGCCTTTTAAGAACTATATGACACGGATGACCCAAATGTTGCTTATAATCATTTCATTGAGATTTTCAAACTATTATACGATCTGTGTTTTCCATTAAAAGTGGTTAAAATACATACAATTAGAAGAACTAAGTGGTTGTCAAAAGGCATCAAACTATGCAGTAAAAAGAAAAGGAAACTCCTATGGCAGTTTAGGTTAAATCGTAGCAATATTAATAAAACTATATTATATAATTATTCTAAAAAGTACAAAAAAATTATCCAATTAACCCTTATTTCGACGGAGAAGGTGATAGTAAAATAATTAAAATTTTATTAAATAACTTTGTTTCCTTGGTCTTTCTGAACATCCAAAAATCATTAAAAAAAATCTACCCCCACCCTTGTGGATAAATTCGATGTCCGCCACACCGGACATTATCGAACATAAGTAAAAAAAGTGTTAAAATGACTTGTCCGTCCTAGCGGACTTTGCCGAATTTGTGAAAGAAATTTCATAGTTTAACCTTTATTTCGAATTTGTCCGAGCCACCGGACAAGTGCTATAAAAAAATCTACCTCCCTGTCTGTATCTATTTTTACAATAAAAAAACTATTAAACTATTGGAAGATTAGTTAAGTAAAGAATTTGAATACTAAAAAGATCTTTATTTTTTATAAAAGTACAAAGAAACTATAAGAGACAGCATTATTTTGTATGGAAACTCAAAAAACAGTTACGAGGACTTTTGCCCGTCACAAAACAAAGTCGTATATCACATTTTAGACAGTAAACCGTAGTTTTTTTTATTGCAGTACATACAACGACCTTCTTTCTTCACTGACGGAAAGTGTGAAACGCCATCGTAGCGTGAACTGTCTACCGGTCTCGGTTTACACATGTGCCTGATCGTGCATTCATTTGTTTTCTGATAGGTAACAATTTTGTTAGTGCTGATCAAACTTAGGTACACTTCGTAACGAAAATCTTTCAGTTGCATGCATTTAGTGGCAGGGTTTGCATGTTTTCGATACAGGATCCACGCATTGTTGACGCAAATATCAATAATTTGTGCAAATATTGTCATATACCAGCGCTTGCTCCTGAACGGAGTTCTGTAGATGGCGATTAACATGTCAGCTAAATCTACACCGCCCATATTCTTGTTATACTCCTTCACTATATTGGGATAATCAACATCGACTTTCCTCTTGGCGTTCTTAGGGCGGCTTGCGCATCGTCGTTAAATACAGTTTAAGAGCGACGTAAACGCATTTAGTCTGTTAATTACAATTAGCGTCTAAAAATTTAGGCACTAATCACGTATAACGAACTGTCAAAGTTAAATACCCAAAGATGGCTATTTAACGTCGCTAAATACGTTTAGTAGCAATCGCGCGTAACCATTTTGAGGTTATAGAAATTTTACTATTATTTTATAAAAGATTGTAAAGAGTTCGGTAGGAAGTTTGTAAGATGGATTGGTGGGAATTGTATTCTGACGACGATGAGGAGATTATAGAATATATCAACAGACCGAGGGAATTGTTTGAGAGAGCAGACTTATTTGGAATGTATTCGGACGACAAATTCTTCAGAAGGTTTCGTCTAACGAAAGAAACCACTATAATTTTGTTACAGCAAATAGCCCCACATTTAAAAACCAGCAACAAGTAAGGAAATGTACTCATTATTAATGAATATTCAATAAATAGATAGGTAGTTAATTAGCTATTTTTGTTTGTTTTGCAGGATCAAATCAATCACTCCTATGAACCAACTTCTAAGTACGCTAAGATTTTATGCGACAGGAAGTCAGCTAATAACTTGTGGTGACATGATTGGTGTACATGAAAGCACAGCTTGTAGAATAGTGCATCGTGTTACTCATGCTATTGCATTATTGTATAAGATGTATATAAAATTTCCTAGCACAACAGAAGAGCAAAATAAAACAGCGTATGATTTTTATAGAATTGCAAAGTTCCCTAGAGTAATTGGTGCGCTAGATTGCACTCATGTGAGAATATTATCTCCAGGTGGTGATAACGCTGAAATATATAGAAATAGGAAAGGATATTTTTCAATAAACACCCAATGTGTAGCTGCTGCAAACCTTAGGTTTTTAGATGTTGTGGCAAGGTGGCATGGATCAGCACATGATTCCAACATTTGGGATAACTGTGCATTAAAACGCAATTTTTTGCAGGGCAAATATAATGATAAATTGTTGCTAGGTGACAGTGGCTATGCCCAAACTAACTTTATGATGACACCTCTGTCAGAAAATAATGTGAATACACGAGGAGAGACACTTTACCAAGAGTCACAAATAAAGACGAGGAATGTGGTTGAACGGGCATTTGGTATATGGAAGAGGAGATTCCGTATATTATCCAGGGGCATAAGTATTCACCTTCATAGAGTACCTGGCATAATTATAGCAACAGCTGTACTTCATAATTTAGCTATATTACGAAAGGAAAACATACCCCCTAATGATCAAGAGTTTCCTGTTATTATGGAAGGTAGGGATGATGATGTTGCTCCAGAACGGTATGGAAGAGGAAGCGCTAATTTGCAACGAAGACTACTAATAGAGGGATATTTTGCATCATTGTAAAAAAAATAAAAACAAAAATATTACAGCTCTGATTGTTTCTTTTTTATTTCTAAATCCTTAAGTAAAAGTTCTTTTTTGTACATTTGTTCATTAAATTCCTTTTTTTTTCATTAAATTATCCAACTCTATTTCATAATTTTTTTGTTTATGTTCTATTTCCATTTCCAGTGACAGTTTTTGTAATCTAACCAGCTCCAACTTCTCTTCTGACAATATTTTGAAACTCTCATTTGCTGTCTTACTTTTCTTAGCTGATAGTTCTTCAGTAGTATTATTTTCTGGAATAAAGAAAAGTAGTTTAATATAATATTACTATAAGCCAATTGTGAATTCCCAAAAAGATATGAAACTGAATGACTTGAAATAATAATTTAGGTACCTTTGTTAAAGAGAGCAGATGCCTTCCTTTTTCTTAAAATGTCTATCCTGCTTAAACTTTCTCTGACTTGAGATTGTGATAATGGTGTGGTATTAATGCCACTCGTAGAAGGTCCATGGTCATTGCATTCAGTTAAATCTAAAACAAACAATAAAAACTGCTATAACTATAAATTTAGTTAATATATGGTGATAATTAATTACCCTTGTTTGTCAGCACAGTTCCTTTCTTTCGTATTATCTCCATCTTACTAAATTTATCTCCAGCTCGAGATTGCAATGGTGTGCTTGGAGTAGAACCACCATCATTCTCAGTAATAACTTAAAATAAATATTATGAATAATATAGGTATTTAATAAATGAACATTTTGACACATTTTGTTGCATGATTGATTTTAAAAGCATCAAAAAGTATTTTTGTGTACTATTTAGTTACCTACCAGTATTACAATCAACCACAAATGTAGTTATGTTTTCAAGACTTTTCAAGTAATCTTCTTCGATGGGTGCAATTCGTTGTTCTTCAGGAAGACTCTCTTGAAATTGCTTCATGAGCGTGGCATCTCCATCATACATACTATAAAGTCCATCCATTTGTGGCTCTATTAACTTTCTTACAGCATTAAGTGGGTTGTCATCATCTGAAGGAGGAGGGCCTTCACCTAAAAATAATAAGTTTAACTTGTTTACAATTGTCTCTTTTGGATGAGAATGTGAATCTCACTCTCCGAAAGAATTAATGTCATGAACTTATGATTTTAATCAGTATTGATAGGCAGCTTATGAAACACCTATAAATGGAAAAACACAACACTACTATGATATTTTATATGTACCTGTTCCCATCACAACCTTCTTAAACTTGGCTTCTTCTTTTTTCAATTCGACTTGCAAACTGTCGAAGCTTTCCTGGCAAACCTCAATAGGCCTATTTATTGTGGAGGCGATTGCTTCCCAGTCTTTGCCATTTTCCTCTAAGGCATTTAAAAAAGCCTGTTTTTGATCTGGATCTGTAACATAAATAGACATGTGTGTTATAATTAGCAAATACCAGCGGTACTACGGGTAATAAAAGACATTACTGAGCAGTATATACAAGGGTAATGGTAGTCTGTGTCCAGAAAAATAAGTTCATCATGTTACTAACCTCTCAACAACATTTTTGATTCTGAATGCTTTTTTTTCAATTTGCTTTTAATGTTTCTATAACAACCTAAAAGGTTTTCGGCACTTCTTGAAACACCTTTTGTGTTGGCATTAAAAACATGAGCGATTTTGACCCAGGCATTTTGCTTTTCAGTCTGTTTAATTTGGTCGGTCTTTTTGCACTCAATAATATGGGTGTATGGTTCCATCGCTGCAATCAGCAATATCTGTTCTTCTTTAGTAAAATTAGGCCCCCGGGCCCTAGAAGAAACACTTTTGTTTGCCATGGTAATTCTCACTGAACTCAACTAAAACAATTGTTAACAATAAAAATTACCACGAGAAATAGCACGAGAACACTTCACAAATCACAACAACACAATTTGTGTGACTTGACAGCTCGGTGACTTGATGTGACAGTTGAAAGCTCGTCGGTCCATTTCACGCATTTTTTTTAAAGAAATTCAACCATTTTGCTCTAAGTCAAGTGTACAACGCACGAAAACGTAAAAAGGAACGCAAGAAACTGCTTTATCGACTCCCTAACTACGATTAGTTAAATTACCATCCAAACGGACGTGAGCAAGACCTTTTTAATTGTATTATAAGGCTAAACATATTTAGCAAGATAAACGCATTTAACTAAATTCTGTTTAGACCAAATTTTGCGCAAGCCGCCCTTACAGTATCTCTTGATCCTATGAACTGGTTCAGCGTCAGTATAAGAACTGATTAGAGTTGCAGCTTTGTTGTCATGCCATCTCACAACCGACAACTTGTTTTTGTGGCAGACGGTTTGACTGAAAGATCCCCTTTGTTTCTTTTTCAGTGCTTTTTCGCTAATCAATTTGTCTTCGGCTCCTCTTAGACGATTGCTTCTAATGGTGCCTACAGAAAAAATACCATAATTTTCACGTAACAGGTAGACAAGTTCAGGCGATGTAAAGAAATTATCGAAACAAACCGTTGCTGGTTTCTTTTTGATGGTCTGGCAGAGTCCAAGCACAACGTGGCTGCCAAATCCTAACGTTTGCTCTTCATCGGCGAACTTGTGATACCTAAATGTATCATCACCCCCGTATGGTAGATAATCGTATATCATACCTGAAGTTCCAGCCCGAACGTAAATCTTGAAGCCCCGGCACATTTGATCGGCTTGTCTTTCATGTACTGTCGTCTTTTGCCCGCTTTACGTCCTTTGTACGGCACCATCATTTCATCGATACTGAAGGTGCGTTCACCTGTTACACTCTCCTGAGCCAGACAATTTTGTCGTATTCCCTCAAGCAAAGGGCGAACTTTATAATACCGGTCAGAGCTTTCAAAGTTATTGTCCGCAAAATGTAAATTTTGGCGGATGGCTTCGTACCTCTTGAGCGGCATAACATTGGCAATTTTATCGTACCGGTATTTTTTGCTCCAGTAATCTAAATACGATGGTAGGCACACAATGCCCATTAAAATTAGGATAGCAATAAAGTCGCGAAGCTCGTCTCTTGTCAAATTTATAGAGCGACCAGTTTTATGCACAGAATATGCATTTGTTTCTTGCACAACATTAGCAATCACATCTGCAGAGAAAAACGTCAAAAAGTAATCTAAAGGTGAACGAACTACGGGAGGATCTTCATCTGCTGGAGTATCTTCTATTTGGGCTCTATATAAAAAGGTACGGTGTGTCCATTTGTACGAGAGGGAAAACTTTTGGATTTTCTTTGGTCTCTTTTTTGTCACAACTGATGGTCCCCTGAGTCTTCTTTATCTATTTACGTGTTGGCAACGAGGGTAAAGACGATATGGAAGGTAAGTTCGCAAAATTGGGTTCCTGCGACTGGTTCGGGAAAACTTGTTGCAAAATTGGAGTCAAAGTGTCGGGAAGTCGTTGTCGACTTCAAAACTTCTTTCAGGATTCTCATCAGAGCTATCTACGATATTCAAGCGCTCTAGCGAAGATGCAATTGATGGTGCAGGTGAACTCGCGGCAGAAGGCGGATTAGAGAATGGATGAGGATCATTTTCGGCGCCGGAGCTATCGCCTGTTTCAGATGGTGCGCGTTCTTTGGGAATAAGTGCCAATATCTTTTTCGTGCGTTCATGCAGACAAGACTGAAGCAAAAGAAAAGCAAAACTAAGCAAAACACCACCACCATAAAAAAATAGTAAGGTCAAAATAGTAAAGTCAAAATAGTAAATCCAAAAAAATAATGGGTTAAGTCACAGGGCACACACGGTGCAACATCAGAGTCAATATTAGTGTTGTAAATGTGACAGCCGTTGCACAGTGATTATCCAGTACTTACATTGGGAAGTAGGTATCTGGAGATAGTTATAGCAAGTACTTAGCTTTTAGCATGTAAGTTTTACGTAAAGGTTAGGTATAAAAGTTGTATACAAGAAGTTGGTAGGTAGGTACTCAGAATAAATGTAAGGTTTTGACAGGACAGACAAATCTTTCAACTTTCGTCCATATTTCGACAGAGCCCGCTGTGACGGACAAAGTATACAACATATGAAACATAGATGTATCGACGAGGTCCGCTGTGACGGACAAGTAAAAAACTCGTTATTTATTGTGATTGACATAAGCAAAAGTTATGGAATCGTATTACTTGAACGTGACTAGAACCAATTCACAAAACACAGACAGAAAAACTACACAACATAAGCAAAAATATATATTTTAAAGCAAATTACCTGGAATGCTTTCTTAGTGCGCGGTTTCGCCGACATTTTTTCGCCAACTGTCAAATTTGGGGTTGTCACACGCAAAATTTATTTTTCCACTAAAACTTAACTAATCTCCCAATAGTTTAATAGTTTTTTTATTGTAAAAATAGATACAGACAGGGAGGTAGATTTTTTTATAGTACTTGTCCGGTGGCTCGGACAAATTCGAAATAAGGGTTAACACAAAAAGCACAAAACAATTACAATATAAAAACATTTAAAAACAAATCGAAAACTGCGTGGCAAATTATCAATCGTGCTAAGTATAACGTACCTAAATCTAACATAAATAAAATTAAAAAGAGTGACTGCATCATATCGCATCCCAAGACGATTGCAGAAGCATTTAATGACTTTTTTATTAATAAAATACAGCCAAAACTGGATGTCGACTCTGCAGTCGACATCCAGTTTTGGCTGCACCTGGGGCGTGTACATTAGATTTTAATAACAAAACTATGTTTATGGCTCCTAGTATACCAGACGATATTAAAAAGATAATATTGTCCTTAAATAATACAAGTAGTGTGGGATATGACGGTATTGCAACTTGTGTACTTAAAAAAGTTGCGGATGAAATCTGCGGTCACTTGAGTCATGTCATCAATCTCAGCATTAGTGCAGGTGTTTACCCTGATGCTCTAAAAGTTTCTATCGTCAAGCCACTATTTAAGAAAGAAGATAGGGAACTAATGGAGAACTATCGGCCTATATCATTAATTCCCATAATTTCTAAAATATTTGAGAAATTCATTTACAAGGAACTTAATTCATTTATAGAAAGACATAATATTATATGCGCGGAACAGAAAGGATTTAGAATTGGTAAAACGATTAATATGGCCATTTATGATTTTTTATATAATGTTACATTTAACGTGGATAAGAGGAAACCGGTTTGTGGGTTATTTTGTGACATGACGCAAGCCTTAGACTATGTACATTATGGTACACTCTTAAATAAACTTGAAGCATATGGAATTAGAGGAAATGTCAACAACCTTATTAAATCCTACTTACATAACAGAACGCCAATAACAAATATAAATCAAATTACCATGAAAAGTAAACATGACATTATATTTCAGTCCTAGTTCCTAGTTTCGTTTGGTGTGCCACAGGGGAGTGTTCTAGGTCCTCCTTTATTTATATTATATATTAACGGTCTACCGAAAGGCATCCCTTAACCTCTGACACTATTTGCTGATGATATTCCTCTTCCCCCGGACCGCCGCAAGGTGTAGACGTGTACTCAGTGCCATAGACCATTTTATCAATAACAAATTAATATTTTAAGTAAATTAAATTCCACAACAAAAATAGGAGTGCATAGGATAAGAAGAGTTGTTTCAAATAAACTTAGTGTGTCGCGGTAAATGTAGCTGATCATAATACCCTGGTACCTGACCTGCGCGTATTGGCGAAGAACATTGAGCCCCGCCTGCGTATACGCAGTGTACCTGCCCACGGGTCCGCCCTGGACACGCCCCATTTGACTGCGATTCGAGGACTACACAGCGACGCCCCGCCTTCGGATCTGAACGTTGGACAATCAACACCTCTTCACAACTTCTGCTGCCTTGGTACTTCGCTTGCTTTTTGGCTGGCAGGAAAACCTGGTGAGCGTTCTTATAACTAACGCTATATTATTATAATATATATTCAATGCTATTAACCTAAAACGGAGCTGACTTTAAATCATCCTAATTGCTTATGCTGCCCTAGTACCAAAATGGACAAGTCACTTTCTGAGTCAAATATAGCCATATAGCAAGAAGAGAGATACGACTCACAATTAAGTCATGTCTCCCAAAGAACTAAAAGAAGAAGAGAGGATGACCTAGACGGCTTTAGAGAAGATATGATCCAAATGATTAAGTCGATGTTATTAACTCAAGAAATGGAGCTTAAAAAAATTACCCCCACGCTCATGGAAATAAAGCTCACTAATTCCCATATAGAAAACTCAGTGGCCGCTATAACTCAGCAAAATGAAGAGTTTAAGAGGAAAATAGAACAGATGGAAATTCAAGCCAAGAAGGATAAAGAATATATAGCCTTAATGGAAGAAAAAGTCGAGGATCTTCAGCGAGGTAGTCGGAAATCTAACATAGAGATTAAAAACGTTCCCAAACAAACGAAGGAAACTAAAGAAGACCTTATTGACATGGTAAAATGTTTAGCTGAGACCGTAAACATTGAAGTTGCGAAGTCAGATATTCGTGATATTTACAGAATTAAGGCCGTTGCAATGGTCAAATCCCAAAAACGACGTATGTTTAAAGAAATTTGTTGAGGAATCCTTCCGTACGATTTCCATATAAAAAATATATGTTATACTTAAAGTCATCACAAATAATTCGTATTGTTTAAAATTTTAATAAACCTTCACATTATTTAATAAAAAATCGTAGTATGTCTTAACCTAAATCGAATTTTGTCTCTGTAACGGCTGAATAGTTCGGTATGAATTTTATACCCAAAAATACGCAGTGATGTATTTAACAATCGGTATTGTTTATTTTCTCTGATTTGTAATAAAATTTTAAAATAATAAATTAAATCCCGACATTTTGAGGCAAATGCGGCGCAAGACCCGTCGCGCATACTTGGAACGCGCTGCGCCAGTGTCTCGATGACTGTTGTCACGGGTGGACTGCACGCATGTCATTACTTCACAAATAAAATTCAAAAGTTCACGTTTTTAATGTTTTCTGAATTAAAACATATTGTAAATTGTATAGTTATCAATATTTCGTAAAATAAGAACAGAAAATAAGTTTGTAAATATATTTAAAGTAGTTTGTAATTTCGTTTTGTTGTTTGCACCTATCATAGACTAAGCTGACTATGCCTAATAAACGTAAAGTGACGCGTGGCCGAGCTCTCCAAAACTATTGGTAAATTATCTACGTTTCTTAGTAGATATTTTGGTATATAGATTTATCTATGATATTATTTTAATTTTGGACTGCCTCGTTGGTCTAGTGGTCGTAAGCACGATGCCGGTCCTGGGTTCGATTCCCGGGTCGGGCAAAGTGTTATTGGGTTTTTCCATCAGGATATTATATATAAGTAACAGTCACGGAGTCTGGATTTGTGCCCGGTCGATAGCAATAGGCTCGCCCCTATTATATGGGACTTAAAGATAACTGGCGAAATGTGTGTGTACTATTAGGTACACCTCTGCCTAACCCTTCGGGGATTACAGGCGTGATGTTATGTTATCTAACTATTTTGTCTTGAGATTTTCGTTTGATGGAAGATGGAGATCTAGATGACTGATGATGTCTCGTACCTAATGATAGTCTCTCATACTACATGATACATTTTGAAGGTCTGATGAAGACCAGGTAACTGCTTATCGGTTCTCAGTCACGGATACAGTTATGATGCTACAGCTTTCTGCTTTTATCTTATTAAGCACGGATGCTACTACATGATACATTTTGAAGGTCTGGAGATGATCAGCTAAGTGCTTATCGGTTCTCAGTGACGGATACAGTTATGATGCTACAGCTTTCTGCTTTTATCTTATTAAGCACGGATGCTACTACATGATACATTTTGAAGGTCTGATGATGACCAGCTAAGTGCTAATTGGTTCTCAGTGATGGATATAGCTAGAATGACCTAGCTTTCAAATTTTATCGATCTGAGCACGGATGCTACTACATGATACATTTTGAAGGTCTGATGATGACCAGCTAAGTGCTAATTGGTTCTCAGTGATGGATATAGCTAGAATGACCTAGCTTTCAAATTTTATCGATCTGAGCACGGATGCTACTACATGATACATTTTGAAGGTCTGATGATGACCAGCTAAGTGCTAATTGGTTCTCAGTGACGGATATAGCTAGAATGACCTAGCTTTAAAATTTTATCGATCTGAGCTCGGATGCTACTACATGATACATTTTGAAGGTCTGATGATGATCAGCTAAGTGCTTATCGGTTCTCAGTGACGGATGTAGTTAGAATGACTTAGTTTTCAGATTTTATCTTATTGAGCACGGATGCTACTACATGATACATTTTGAAGGTCTGACAATGATCAGCTAAGTGCTTATCGGTTCTCAGTGACGGATGTAGATAGAATGACTTAGCTTTCAGATTTTATCTTATTGAGCACGGATGCTACTACATGATTCATTTTGAAGGTGTGATGATGATCAGCCAAGTGCTTATCGGTTCTCAGTGACGGATGTAGTTAGAATGACCTAGCTTTCAGATTTTATCTTATTGAGCACGAATGCTACTACATGATACATTTTGAAGGTCTGATGATGACCAGCTAAGTGCTTATCGGTTCACAGTGACGGATAGCTAAAATGACCACCATCAGGTAAATGGCACCATCAGTCTCCAAGGCCTCTTCGAGCTCTTTCAAATGAGTCCACACACGACGGTTCTACGTGGTGCCATCAATGAGATCCTATACTTACCTTCGGAGTCTACCACCAGGTAGCTGGTATCATCAGTCTCCAAGGCCCCCTCGAGCCCTTTCAAATGAGTCCAAACACGATGGTTCTACTCAGTGCCGTCAATGAGATCCTATACCCACCTTCGGAGTCCACCATTAGGTACGAGACATCATCAGTCATCCAGATCTTCATCTTCCATCAAACGAAATTCTCAAGACAAAATAATTAAAACGATAAAACAATTAACACCATTAAAACAATAACATACATTACATAACATCACGCCTGTAATCCCCAAAGGGTTAGGCAGAGGTGTACCTAATAGTAGGCGTGATGTTATGTTATGTATGTTATTATTTTAATGATTTTAATTGTTTTATCGCTTTTAGCGATAAAACAATTGTAGCAAAAAACCGACTTCAAAAACACAAAAAAGTGAAAAATAACTTTAGCTTCTGAAGTCGGTGACTTTTGTTTGTTTTATTCAGTTTTTTTGTCACCGACTTCAGAAGCTAAAGTTATTTTTCACTTTTTTGTGTTTTTGAAGTCGGTTTTATTTTTGCAAAAAAGTTTTTTATATTTTTCCATTTTTAGTTGTAATATCCTTTACAAATATTTGATATTCATTAATTTTACGTTGTTAACAATACATGTCACGGTAATCGGCTTATCCGCAATAAAATGGAACTTAACATACCTAACTCTCGAAATCTGGGCGTCCTGTACACATCTGCGTACCCCGTCAGAGCATACAGGCGTGATGATAAGTTAAGATGTTGCGTAAACAATAAAAATCCAAGCGATTGCAGCAATCACGACAGATTTGCCGTCTATTTTTGAAGAGTTCTATTGTATATCTCCGATGATCAGGATCAGATCTTCACCAAATTTAAATGGGACCACCTCAGGAGTATACTCTTTCAAATAAAAAAATAATTTTGAGAATCGGTTTACAAATGGAGGAGAAATCAGGTAACATACATAAAAAAAAAAATACATACACACGAACATATAACCTCCTCCTTTTTTGAAGTCGGTTAAAAACAATTGTAGTCGTTCTTGTAGCACGGATGCTACTACATTTTGAAGGTCTGATGATAACCAGCTAAGTGCTTATCGGTTCTCAGTGACGAACGTAGTTAGCATGACCTAGCTTTAAAATTTTATCGATCTGAGCACGGATGCTACTACATAATACATTCTGAAGGTCTGATGATGACCAGCTAAGTGCTAATTGGTTCTCAGTGACGGATATAGCTAGAATGATCTAGCTTTCAAATTTTATCGATCTGAGCACGGATGCTACTACATGATACATTTTGAAGGTCTGATGATGATCAGCTAAGTGCTTATCGGTTCTCAGTGACAGATACAGTTATGATGCTACAGCTTTCTGCTTTTATCTTATTGAGCACGGATGCTACTACATGATACATTTTGAAGGTCTGATGATGACCAGCTAAGTGCTAATTGGTTCTCAGTGATGGATATAACTAGAATGACCTAGCTTTCAAATTTTATCGATCTGAGCACGGATGAAATGAAATGAAATGAATTTATTTGCCAGAATAATAGGTACATACATAATAAGACGGTAAAATAATTTTAGTCTCACTATATTCGACTCATCAGTCGTGCAAATGTTTCTGGTAGATGCTACTACATGATACATTTTGAAGGTCTGATGATGACCAGCTAAGTGCTTATCGGTTCACAGTGACGGATATAGCTAGAATGACCACCATCAGGTAAATGGCACCATCAGTCTCCAAGGCCTCTTCGAGCTCTATCAAATGAGTCCACAAACGACGGGTCTACTCAGTGCCGTCAATGAGATGCTATACCCACCTTCGGAGTCTACCATCAGGTAGCTGGTATCATCAGTCTCCAAGGCCCCTCGAGCTCTTTCAAATGAGTCCAAACACGATGGTTTCCACTCAGTGCCGTCAATGAGATCCTATACCCACCTTCGGAGTTTACCATCAGGTACGAGACATCATCAGTCATCCAGATCTTCATCTTCCATCAAACGAAATTCTCAAGACAAAATAATTAAAAGCGATAAAACAATTAACACCATTAAAATAATAACATACATTACATAACATCACGCCTGTAATCCCCGAAGGGTTAGGCAGAGGTGTACCTAATAGTAGGCGTGATGTTATGTTATGTATCTTATTATTTTAATGGTGTTGAGACCTCGAGGACGCCTTGGAGACTGATAATGTAATTTACCTGATGGTGGACTCAAAAGGTAAGTAAAGGATCTCACTGACGGCACTGCGTAGAATCATCGTGTTTGGACTCATTTGAAAGAGCTCGAGGAGGCCTTAGAGACTGATGATGCCATTTACTTGACGGTGGACTTCGAAGGTGGGTACAGGATCTCATTGAAAGCGCTGCGTAGAACCATCGTGTTTGGACTCATTTGAAAGAGCTCGAGGAGGCCTTGGAGACTGATGGTGCCATTTACCTGATGGTGGTCATTCTAGCTATATCCGTCACTGTGAACCGATAAGCACTTAGCTGGTCATCATCAGACCTTCAAAATGTATCATGTAGTAGCATCCGTGCTCAGATCGATAAAATTTGAAAGCTAGGTCATTCTAGTTATATCCATCACTGAGAACCAATTAGCACTTAGCTGGTCATCATCAGACCTTCAAAATGTATCATGTAGTAGCATCCGTGCTCAATAAGATAAAAGCAGAAAGCTGTAGCATCATAACTGTATCCGTCACTGAGAACCGATAAGCACTTAGCTGATCATCATCAGACCTTCAAAATGTATCATGTAGTAGCATCCGTGCTCAGATCGATAAAATTTGAAAGCTAGGTCATTCTAGCTATATCCGTCACTGAGAACCAATTACCACTTAGCTGGTCATCATCAGACCTTCAAATTGTATCATGTAGTAGCATCCGTGCTCAATAAGATAAAAGCAGAAAGCTGTAGCATCATAACTGTATCCGTCACTGAGAACCGATAAGCACTTAGCTGGTCATCATCAGACCTTCAGAATGTATTTTGTAGTAGCATCCGTGCTCAGATCGATAAAATTTTAAAGCTAGGTCATGCTAACTACGTTCGTCACTGAGAACCGATAAGCACTTAGCTGGTTATCATCAGACCTTCAAAATGTAGTAGCATCCGTGCTACAAAAACGACTACAATTGTTTTTTGCTACAATTGTTTTATCGCTAAAAGCGATAAAACAATTAAAATCATTAAAATAATAACATACATAACATCACGCCTACTATTAGGTACACCTCTGCCTAACCCTTTGGGGATTACAGGCGCGATGTTATGTAATGTATGTTATTGTTTTAATGGTGTTAATTGTTTTATCGTTTTAATTATTTTGTCTTGAGAATTTCGTTTGATGGAAGATGGAGATCTGGATTACTGATGATGTCTCGTACCTAATGGTGGACTCCGAAGGTAGGTATAGGATCTCATTGACGGCACTGAGTAGAACCATCGTGTTTGGACTCATTTGAAAGAGCTCGAGGAGGCCTTGGAGACTGATGATACTAGCTACCTGATGGTAGACTCCGAAAGTAAGTATAGGATCTCATTGATGGCACCACGTAGAACCGTCGTGTGTGGACTCATTTGAAAGAGCTCGAAGAGGCCTTGGATACTGATGGTGCCATTTACCTGATGGTGATCATTCTAGCTATATCCGTCACTGTGAACCGATAAGCACTTAGCTGGTCATCATCAGACCTTCAAAATGTATCATGTAGTAGCATCCGTGCTCAATAAGATAAAATCTGAAAGCTAGGTCATTCTAGCTATATCCGTCACTGAGAACCAATTAGCATTTAGCTGGTCATCATCAGACCTTCAAAATGTATTATGTAGTAGCATCCGTGCTCAGACAGATAAAATTTGAAAGCTAGGTTATTCTAACTACATCCGTCACTGAGAACCGATAAGCACTTAGCTGGTCATCATGAGACCTTCAAAATGTATCATGTAGTAGCATCCGTGCTCAATAAGATAAAAGCTGACAGCTGGAGCATTCTAAGTATATCTGTAACTGAGAACCGATAATCACTTAGCTGGTCATCATCAGACCTTCATAATGTATCATGTAGTAGAATACGCGCTCAGATAGATAAAATTTGAAAGCTAGGTCATTCTAACTACATCCGTCACTGAGAACCGATAAGCACTTAGCTGGTCATCATCAGACCTTCAAAATATATTAAGTAGTAGCATCCGTGCTCAGACAGATAAAATTTGAAAGCTAGGTCATTCTAACTACATCCGTCACTGAGAACCGATAAGCAGTTACCTGGTCTTTATCAGACCTTAAGAATGTATCGTAGGAGTACCTGTGCTCAGGGAAATAACTAATGAAAGCTAGGTTATTACTTCATTAGTCAAAGTGTATAATTTATAATTAAATATTTTATTCATACATTGTACTCCAAGAGAAACAAAATATGTTAGGCAAATACGATGACCACTCTGCGACACGTTTCTGTTCTTTGGTACGTTTTTCTGTAGTACAGTCGTTTGCCGGTAGGGGCCGAAAAATAAACAAAAGCCAGTACAGAGGTCAAATCGTCAAAGTCATCCACTGCTGTGTTCCCCTTAAGGGAAAAAAGCAGGGTATGTCTAACACCCCTATAATAGTGGAACTATCCTCCACAATACTTAAGACTGAGGTACTTAAGAAGTGCAAATCTTTCAACACCAAGCATAAAGTGAAGCTCTGCACTAAACACTTGGGCTTCAAAAGTAGCGGTTACACACACCTGTATTCGTATCCGAACAGCTGACTGCAAAAGGCTCAAGACTACACTTCCTGGCTCGCGACCTCGCTAAGTCAAAGGGATATCAGTACTGCTGGACCGCTTATGGTAAAGTTTATGTCAAAAAGCATGACGAATCACCAACATACATAATTAGAAGTGAGTCACAAATACAGAGCCTAATGCAAGAAGCGTGACTACTGTTAATGTTTTGTCAATACTTCATGTTTTTTCTTATTATTTTATTTTTCTTTTTGAACTTTTTAAATGATGTTTGTAACACAAAGTCTTTCGATTTTCATATACATACATTAAACACACATATGCATGTCCAATATCTTTTACAAAACAATTACAAAATCACACATAAACTTACACACAATGTCACACAAATCAAATACAATCTTAATGTCAATTCACTTAAATTACACACCCATTTAACTCTAAACCGCAAACTCTGTCTATACAAAAACACAACAAATGTTTATATATTTAATTATTTGATATATGATTACTTATGTACCCTAAAAACTCTCATATATGTGCGCGTACATAACTCATCATACTACACACTCATATCAGCTGCCCTGAACTATGTTTTTAGTCTAAATATCGTAAACAACGATAGAAACCTTATCAACTATGAAAATTGTATATTTTTCTCTATCATATTCGTAATACTTGTCGTTGAGGTTCGAGTAAAATACACATACGTAAATATTATGGAAATGACACTCAGACTATTAATTAACCTATATCATGGATAGCACACTTACAATAATGCAAGAAATAGATGACATAGTTGTAGCGCAATCTAAGGAATTTCAAATTGATGATTTTTCAAAACAAATTCATGTACATAAATCAGATCTTACAATAATATCACAAAATATCAGAAGTATATATAGTAATTTGGATGATTTACTGGTCAATTTAACACAATTTAAGTTTAGTGTCGACCTTTTAATCTTAAGTGAATGTAGGCTAGACATAAATAAACATACCCCTGAAATTAAAAACTACTATAGTTTCACCACGAGTAACCATCTAAACCAGTGCGATGGCGTAGTGGTATATATCAAGTGTGATCACAAGATTAGTGTTAAGGAAATAATATTAACTCATGCTTCATGCTTACAAATAATAATGCCTAATCTTGTTATCCTTGCCATTTATCGATCCCCCTCAAATAATAATGCTGACAGTTTTATAGACTCGCTAAATAATCACCTAGATTTACTTAAATTATATAAAAATATTGTTATAACAGGCGATATAAACATAAACTTAATATATAAACCTACTGAACAATCAAATGAGCGGACAAACAGACTAAACTACTTGAACATGCTGGCAATGCATGGCTTGTTACCGGGACATTCCTTACCAACCAGAGGCGTAAACTGTTTGGACCACTTTATTTTAAAAATAGACAGGACCAAAAACACTGCTTCAGTTGCTGTACTGAATACGACGATCACGGATCACTCCATGATCTTCCTTAAATTATCAAAGCTAGTTAACTCATACAAATGCTCAAAAACTAAAAAAAATGTGGATTTTGATAAAGCAATAACAGACTTAAAACTAAATAATATTACTGAACTTAATTTAATAAATGATCCAGTCATGTTATCCGAACAATTAATACTTCAAAATTGCCTTCAGCAAAACACTATTATTACTTTAGTTCCGAGAAATAGGCGCATTATTAAGCCATGGATAACTTTAGGAATTTTGCGCTGTATTCAAAACAGAAATAATATGCAAAGAAAACTACGATGTGATCCACATAACAATATATTACAGATTACTTACAGAAGATATCGCAATTATTGCAATAGTTTGGTTAAAAAGCTTAGAAGAAAACATGATAAGGAACAAATATTAAAGGCAAACAAGAATTCGAAACAGATATGGAACACAATTAATAATATAACTCACCGCAAACCTAAAAAAAATTCTAACCTGGAACTATTAGAGATAAAGGCCACCCCTGATGCTTCAGTTGACTATATCAACGATTATTTTTCTAATATTGGGAAAACTGGCTGAAGACATTACCTCCGCAAGCAGATCACAACACGATTCAGATCATATAACAAATTCACAGGCTTCCTCCCTCGTGCTTCTCGATACGGATCCTAGAGAAGTCTATAACGTGCTAATGAGTCTTAAATCTGAAAGCGCTCCAGGCTGGGATAACATTACAACAAAATTTTTAAAAACTGCATATGAATTGGTCGTACCCATAATCTCACATCTCGCTAATTTATGTTTTAGCCAGGGGAAGTTTCCACCAGCTTTGAAGCAAGCCATAATTACTCCTGTGCACAAGGGTGGAGACAGAAATGACGTAAACAACTACAGACCTATCTCTGTCTTGCCTGTAATTTCTAAAATCATTGAAAAGCTGATTAACTCAAGGCTTATCGGTTACACCAATAAATTTAACATTATTTCACAAGCTCAATATGGTTTTAGACAAAAATTATCGACAGAGGATGCAGTTACAGCATTAACCACCCATATTGTTAATCTAGTCGATTCAGGGAAAAAATGTCTGACTGTATTTCTTGATTTAAAAAAAGCCTTCGATACCGTCTCTGTCCCCATTCTTGTGCATAAACTGGAAGAAATAGGTGTTAGAGGAAACTCGCTATCATTACTAATAGATTATTTACGGGATCGCAAGCAAAAGGTAAAGGTAGGAGAGAACATTAGTAAGGAGTCATATGTGACCTACGGCGTTCCGCAAGGTAGTGTACTGGGCCCTACATTGTTCTTGATATATATAAACCACCTCTGCAGTATGCTACTGGATAATGGTCGCGTTTTCTCATATGCAGATGACACTGCATTTGCTTTCTCTGGTGACACGTGGGAATCCGTGTATCAATCTGCTGAAAAGGGTCTTTCCAAGATTGCTGACTGGTTAAACTCACACCTTCTTACACTAAATATTTCTAAAACAAAATACATTACATTTACAATTTACAACAACACTCAACCTGGACCTAGCGCAACACTCAAAATACACATTTGTCATAATATGTCTAGCAAAAATTGTTCTTGTAAAAGCATTGAAAAGGTGACTCATATAAAATACCTAGGTATTATTGTCGATCAGCGGTTGTCTTGGCATACTCATATGGAAATTATATGTACTACAGGCTGTCTTAAAATTGCACAAAGTCCTGCCCTATGACCCTCACCATCAGGAAAGAAGACGAAAATACAGTGTCGCACCAGTTAAATTCGTTAAAACTGCATATGCCAAAAGACAATTCACTACTAATTCCGCTGCTTTATATAATAAAATTAATAAAATAATTAACTTCTATCCTAAGACTACTAAAGACTGCAAGAACGCAATAGTTCAATGGCTAAAAATGAAGACCTATGATGACATTGAAGTATTGCTGCAAACATCGTCAATATGAGTTGAAGACACACACACACACACACACACACACAACACACACACACACACACACACACACACACTCACTGACACATACACCCAGGCAGTCACACACACTATTTTTTGTATTCATTTTTAAGTTTCTTTTATTTAGTTATAGTTCATGCCTTGTCTTGTTGTATTTGGATATTGCTCTTTTTTAAATTTACATACTTAGTTTTAGATATTTTTCTTTGTTTAAATTCTGTTATCTTTTGTACACTACTTTTACTATTGTTTTTTAATTTGACATTGAAGTGTGGGATCTCCTAGCACAGGTATATCTTTTACTTAAAAGGAGGTTCCTATGTGAGATTAACTGTAAGAGTTGTGCAAGTTTCTGAAATAAACCTTTTATTATTATTTTATTATAACACCACCACCACCTAACTGCATATAACGATACCTTGTAAAAGTGTTGATACTTATGAAACTGACATAAATGATTCTATAAATCTAATGGTAAAGTGGCTAGATGACAATAACTTAAAAATTAACCTGACTGTAATGAACTGAAACCTTGGTTCTTAATTTGGCATATAAGTTTATTACTAGTGCTTCAAATGGATTACAAGAAAAAATCTAAAATCGGTCGTAGGTACATTGTTTTACAGCGAAAAAAAGACAAAAGGGCATCTAATGTCATTCAAAAATGCACAGATAACAAAAACGTTTCGTTCCATAACACTGACTAAAACTAAATTGATACATTTTAGTCAACGGATCAATAGTAAGAGTAATTTAAATATATACTACGATGGCCAGCCTATAGAAGAGGTAGAAACAACAAAATTTTTAGGGCTCCACATTGATAAAAAACTGAATGGGAAAACCCATATCGAATTCTTGTGCAAGAAACTCAGTAAATCTGCCTATGCCCTGCACACATTGTCGTCTTTAATATGTGTGGAGGCATTACTTACAGCCTACCCACTCGCGCGTGCCTTTGGTAACTGTTATAGTTACCAAAACATTTTCGTTTGTATTGCCTGTGGTAACTGTGGCTACCAAGAGGTGTGCGTTCCGATTAACGACGATATTTAGATTTAAAGCATAGTTCAGTGGGTCAATGTGTGTCAAAACACTAGTTTATTTGGTTGGCAACATCGTGAGTGTGAAGTTAAAGCATTTCGGTGAGTATATTTCGTTTGAGAACTGTTGTGAAGTTGGTGAAGTCAACGACGTTTGTTGGATTTTAATCTATATTTGGAAAAATGCCGTAAGTAGTTTGTTTTTTTGTATATTTCTAAGTGTTACGAGTAAATACTCGTATATATCAAAATAATCATTGTTTATTCCTCTATTCGATTAATCCTTCACTTAGAATCAAAATTGTTGAATTTTATATTTCTGATCTATAAAGTAATCTACGCTAGATTTGGTAACATAACCCTGTCTTGAAGCTGCTAAATGTTACTATTATCGTATAGGAACAGAATTTTCATATGAAATAGAGTAATCTAGTTATTAGTGCTTAATTATAAATATCTTTTTAAAGATTATCTTTGTATTTTTACGTAGGATGAGCGATTACGGACGTCAAGTCGTAAGTAAACAAACCTATAGTTCGCATGTCGCTGTGGCTACCAGAGGCACTTTTGTTTTTATGTGAAATAAGGGCACTTCTTACAAACTTGGTTTTTTGTTCGCTTTTTATAAAAATGATTTTTTATGGTGAATTGATAATGTGGTGGGACAATATTTTTTTCATGATTTTGTATGACGTAATTTATTCGTTTATCGCCGTTCCGTTGCCAATTTATTCTGCATTATTAACATGCTTACGTTAAGTTTATAATTTACCGACACGCTTAATTTATTTATATTTTGATAGAATCCAATTACAATTTATTATGAATAGATTTCTTTTGATGATTTTTTTAAGTACCACATTTTGATGAGTTTGTCATACGTTTTCGTTATACTTTTAATCGATCTATACGATAGCACAATAAAACGAGAGAGAATTTGAAAAATATTATTTTTTTTAAGTCCTAGCCATCTTGCCCTTTGCTACACTCCGACCAAAAAAATCTGATAAGTACCTATTTGAGGTATCTAATTTTTGTTATGTCGAAAACTCCTGATGTTTATCGGATAAAATGTGTGTGGAACAATGATAAATCCGTAAACTGATGGTTGTTGGTGGTGGTGTTTGCTGTTGAGTGTCAGTTAAATGGTGATGGTTCTAATTATCGTGCAAAATGTTCGTGTTTTGTTTATGTTTATGCTATTTTTCAGTAATAATCAAAAAAACAAGGGCCAATCCAAGGGCCGGGCAGGGAAGCAGGGAAAACCTGATCATTCAGCTAATGCAGATTTAGCTGTTGCTGGACCTAGTACGGTCAGCATCAGAAGTAGCTTAACATTTCGGAATTATAATTATTTGATGTACAGGACTCCAGCTGTTATTTTTAATGTTTCAGAACATTATTCTTTTAAATATTCCTTACTCTTCAATAATTTGTTAGTAACGAGTAATATCTAACAAGTTTTTATTAAAAAAAACCTGCTTTGTAACTTTAAGTAGTGTTAAGCTACTTCTGGTGCTGACCGTACAAGGTATTGCTTATAATTATATACATAATCTATACTAATATTATAAAGCTGAAGAGTTTGTTTGTTTGTTTGTTTGTTTGATTGTTTGTTTGTTTGAACGGGGTAAACTCAGAGACTACTGGTTGGAATTGAAAAATTCTTTTAGTGTTGGATAGTCCATTTATCGAGGAAGGCTTTAGGCTATATAACATTACGCCACAATCAATAGGAGCGAAGCATAAATGAAAAATGTTGCAAAAACGGGAAAAGATATTCCTTTTTGAGAGCTTCCGTTGCCTGCGCTGCGAAAACGGTTCAAGTTACGTAAATATCATGTATCAAGGAATTGTTCCTCTTTAAAAGTTGTAAAAAAAAGTCCGCGACAGCATATGTTTATCCATTACGATTGACTCACTGTAACCATTTTTTTATATTAAAATGTTAGGTTAAAAAGAATTATATTTTGCGAAGCTTATTTAACCCATATGGTATTAATCTATATCTAAATAAATGTGTTTGCTAGCACGGAAATTTAATATAGAATATTTGTGCCCTTTACTCTATACAGTTTAAACAAATATCTTAGAAGATATCGCAATGTAAAAATATACGGGCGACAAAATAATTAGCGCGTGGCAGTCATTCGGTCCGGTGCGGTAGGTACAGTGGGCCAACGTTACTTAATAGGTTTGTTTTGTGTACGTGGGGATTCTGGCCTCTGGGGGCTCCGGAGAAATTCAAATTCAAAATATTCACTGCACCATAATGTTTACAAATACAAGGTGTTACTGTATATTAAACTGTAAGAGATACCTATAGTTTTTGTTACTTTAATAATATAATCGAAGTCAATCTAAACTAATAGGTATTTTATAGAGGAAAGGTAAGATTTTTTGTTTGTTAGGAGTACGATATAGCTCAATTTAATAAGTTGGATAGTCGATTTATCTAGAAAGGTTATAAGCTATATTATGTGTTGCAGACGAAGTTGCGTGGGTCAGCTAGTATCTTATAGCCACCCATTTATTTACCACCACAGGGCACGAATCTCTCCTCTACCAAGAGAGCTGAGACGGTTTTTTTTTATATATATAGTATTACATTAAATTACTCTCTCTACTTTTTTTATAGAAGCTATGAGGATGCAACAAAAAAAAAGAATATCAGAAAACAAAAAAAACCATGGCTCAATTGTCACCGTCGGTGAAAAAAGAGTACTTTGAACGAAAACGGCAAAAAGAAATAGAGCGGTCACTTTTACCTGATGCGGCTCCCCGTAAGCGGTCACGGTAAGAAACGTTTCACTCTACTACTTACTCTCATTATAATTAGAATGATTTCATTTAATTTTAACGTTATTGTTATAGAAAAACTTCGCCAGATCGGATAAATTGTCGGCTGGCAATAGGTACGCCAGCCACCCCACCACCTCCTAAACTGCAGGCTTGGAAAATCCGGTAAATATATACATAAATGCATGCATGCATTTTTGGTAGTATGTGTTGTGTATTGGCCTTCGATTATTATGAATATTTTCTTTGTTTACTAACATTACTCTTTAAGTATACCTACTAACAAAAATATGGATCACAGTAATCTGAATTTATCCTACTTGAAAGCCTGTAAATAAATATTTTTATACTGTCAAGTATGTTTATTTTTATTTTATCGTACGTAAATAGAACCGTTCCAACTTTAGAAGCCATAAAATATATGTGTTACCTATTTACTTTTTAAAATAATCCTTGTACAAGTTCACCACATATTGTTTTTTTCAACTACAGTCAATGTTTATCGCTAAGTATAATAAATTTGAAACGAAATACTAACAAACACTTGACACCACTTGAAAGAGTCATTCATAGGCTTGAACAAAAACATTACTCGAAGCGTCCTTTGTTTATAAAACGTCAACAAAAAAATAATTTATGAGCCCGGCCGTACGGCGCGCGGCGGGCCGCCGTTTTTTGTCGAGGGTCGAACGTTCTACGGTAATCGCGAGCCGCACGCGAAACGCTCAAGTGGTTAATAAATTATATATATTTAAATATATTATATACTTTGAAATATTTACGTTACTTCTTCTGACGACATCATTATCCTTCGCAAAAAAACGGAAAACATCAGTCCTACGCTTTCGTCATCTCTTATCCCGACATTGCAAGTGGACTGGACTTCGGGCACTCTAAGTAAGAATAATATTAAATGTTTTTCTTCTACATTATAATTGCCTAATCTAAGATATAGTACATAAATTATTGTTCAACTTTTATAGAGTCTGATATCATGGCAGCTCCAAAAGAAGTACCGGTTCCAAAATTGAAGCCAAGCTTAAAAGCTGTTTATGAAGGTGTGTATACCTATTGAATAAAATACTTATACTTTGTCTTTAAAATATAGGAGTGGGCACAATATACATTTAATTTTATTCTTACAGAATCCAGTTTGAGTGACTCTGTCTCGTGTACCAGTACTTCCTCCAGAAGACAGTGTAACTCATCTACGCTTACGCAGATATCAAAGAAAGTTGTGTTAGGATCGGGTATGTCTCCATTACTAACGTTACAGGATTTGCAAATTAGTGTTTTGTAAATTATGACTTATTATTTATTATAGATCTGGGCACAAGCAAAGCGGATACTCTGTTTGAGCAATGGATGTTAGAGGAGGACGACGAAAGTATTCACGAGACAGAAGACATACTAAGCCACGAAGGAGTTAATTTTATAGATTCGCAGCCTGCTCATGTACCGGAATCCATGGCTCCTGAAGCTATAGAGTGGTTGGCCCAAGAAGATGCTGAAGCCGATAGACTGCTTCACGAATTGACACCTTATGACCATTTGACCTTTGACTGGAGTAATGACCATGACTCACTTATTGTGCAGCGGGAGAAGTTTATTGGAACTCCTGGCCCAACTTTTACTGTAGACGATAACACTAGACCCCTAGACGTGTTTCTTAAATTTTTCGACGAAGCCTTTTTTAGTTAACTCGTTGAGCAAACTAACAAATATTCATCGTACGTAATCGACCGACACTTAATAAAGCAATCTGGACTAAATTATTGGAAAAATACTGATCAAAATGAGATGGCTATTTTCTTTTCAATAATGATTTTTCAAGGTTTGGCGCCATTAACGGTAGAAAAAGATTATTGGAGGGAAAATGGTTATCTTACTTTAAAATATTTTAAGTAACTCATGACTTACAATAGATATGTGTTGCTCAAACGTATGCTACACTTTGCTGTTAATAATGAAATTGGACAGGACTTACCTACAGACGAAAATAGACTGCGGAAAGTATGGCCAGTGTTAGAACATCTAAATAAAAAAATTAGCACATTATATCTTCCTGGGCGTGACGTTACCATAGATGAATCACTTCTTAAGTGGCATGGTCGGTTGTCATTCGCACAAAAAATTGCTACTAAAGCCGCCAAAGTTGGTGTTAAAAGCTAAGAGCTGTGCGAAGCATCGACTGGCTACTTATGGAAGTTTTTCATCTACACTGGCAAAGAACATAATGACAAAGAAAAAGACAATGTAGAGGAGGACAGGACAACGGAGGACAGACATACAGATGACAGACAGATGGACAGACTAGAAGCTTCCAACACTTCTAAGCCACCTCCACCTTCGAAAGCCACAGCGCGTATAGTTTACGAACTCGCCAACCCACTTCTCAATCGAGGTCACACTATTATTATGGACAATTTTTACAACTCGCCCCTATTGGCGAGGTATCTAAAGTCTCATGGTACAGATTGTTACGGGACTCTCAGAGTCAACAGAGAATTTGTACCAGAGGCTTTAAAAAGTGTGTGTAAGAATGAGTTGCGGGTTGGCGAGCTCGTTCAAAGTTATTGCCGCGATTTGAGTGTTATGGTCTGGCGTGACGCCAACGTCGTGGCAATGCTTTCGACGTTTCACAAAGGGGAGGTGGCGGGAAAAGAAAAGTACGGGAAATATAAATATAAGCCCCAAATGGTTTTAGATTACAATCTTTTAGGGGGGTGTAGATAGAAAATAGTCCGGGAGGTAGCGTTGCAAATGAAAAAGTCATAGTAAGCCGGCTGATATTTTCATTGATGGTTGATCTTATATGACCAATAAGTGAACCAACCGTCAGCTGCTCAAGTAGCGGTGGGTGGTTCCGGAAGTGGTAAGAAAAAAAAAATTAAGTCATAGTACGCCGGCTGAAACTTTTTTCATAAATGTTTTACATTATACTGAGCTGAAAAAAAATCTTCAGCTGCATGGTGAAGGGGGGATTATGCGTCAGCCGCTCGCATGAACTTGTAAAAGAAACACGTAAAATTAAGTTATAGTATGGGATGAAATTTAACTGAAATTGTTTAAATTATCAAAAGTACGAAAACAACAATCAGCTGCGTGGGTAGCGGTGGAAAGACCGTCAACTGACGCAGCAAAAGTTAAAAATATTGGAGCATTGCTACAACGCTGTCTCCTTTTAAACACGTATTTCGAGATAGATTTTGGAGCTGCCTGAGCCCATAACACGACCTTCGGGCTACCTAAGACTCTCCCCCTAAGATTTAAAAGGAACATCTGCGTGTCTTTTTGTCGTACACAATCAGTTCAATCAGTTTCGGTTGTACTCTTCGAACGAACGGACGCAAGTTCAAATATGTCGAACATTCAACCGTTTTGTGTATTCTGTGGCAAAAAAAAGGAATATTAATATCTTTTTCTGACAAAACTATAAAAAAATGCTCATCTATATTGGAGATTCGTCAGAAAAATAATTTATCGTTGAATAGAGTCAAAGTGCCGTTGGAATTGAACGATTTTGAAAAATATCATTCGAAGTGTTATCGACAATTCACCACTTTACCGCCAAAATACAGACTACTGTTGATACTCCTTCAACATCTGCAGCGTCAAGATAAGTTATACTTTATTATTTTTTGACAGTTATGTTGATTGAAGTGCATTTTAATTAATACTGTTTAATATTAATAATATCGAACTTTGCAGCGTTAATATGCAACGAAAAATATTTTTTCAATTCATTATTTTTTTATTTTATCCTCTCGATTTACTTTTTTTGCTCTCAACTTTAAAATAAGATTGTTAAATTACCGTAGACAAATTCAGCGTGAAAATGTTTGCCTCTAATATAAATAAAACAGAACACAGAGCATATGAACGATACAAACTTCATCAAGGTCATTTCATATGAAAAAACAATATATTTTCTTCCAGCTCGACAGGAGACGCTCGACAGGAGACGCTCAACCTTCGGACGAATACGCTACAGGTGAAAACATAAACATCGACGATTCAGGTCCAGCTGACCACCAAACCGCGCACGACAACACAACACAACAGACTTCGTCGATCATTGGTGATCAATCAGCTGTTTTGAGTTGTGCTACCGTCGAGGAACAACATGAAGCTGAAGGCGAAGATGTGTCTGGCGCTGAGGATATTCAAGATTACACCGAACATTTGTGCATTTTTTGCAATAAAAAGCGCAAAAAAGTCAAGGTCGCGAGCAACAGCTGCAGACATGTACAACAGATGAAAGTATTATTAATCTAAAACGTAACGTGAGCGAAGTAGGTAACATCCACTTATTAGACATAATTAACGAACAGTATTCAAGGGCTCGTATCGTTTTTTATCACAAATCCTGTCGATCGAATTGTCGAAATGCATTGAAGTCGTAGACCGCCGCACAAAGCGAAAAAGCAGAATGGCACAAGTCTCGCGATGTTCATAAAAAAGCCTTTGAACAAGTGTGTCGTTTTGTTTCAGAAACAGCAATGCTTCTTTTTTTCTTTTTTAAAATCAATTTTTATCGATTGTGCAAAGGACGACAATATTGAATTACCTGCAGACATTGAGCCATATAATTTGGAAAAAAGATTGTTAGATAAGTTTTCTAAAAAAATTGACGTTGTGTGTATGAATAGTAAAAAAGTTGTAAAACCGTACACCGGAGTTTTAGTTAAAAATGACATAGACACTTTGGAAAAACAAGAAATTTTGGATAGAGCTGTTTTAATTTTGCGATCGGAAATCCGGGACATGGAACGCCGCCCACTATCAGACAAATTAACAACAACAGACTTAATAACAGGAGAATGCGATAGTCCAAAAATATTACTTGATTTCTATTCAAAATTGATATGTTCTAGTTTTCGTCGAAAGCATAATTCAAACGTAGTCAGATTGGCTAAATCATTAGCAAATTAAACCTTCGAAACATTAATCTTGGTCTGACATTGAAAAGTTTAACAATCAGTAAAAAAATTATTAATATCATGAGTAAGTACGGGCATTGCTGTGGCTACACTGTTTTGGAAGAATTAGAAACTGAAGCGACATTTTCTTCTACTCTTCGAAGAGAAATTCGTCCTGGCCATATAATACGCTCAAGAAGTTTATGCACAGGACTAGCTTACAATAATTTCGATCGGTTTGTAGATACTCCAACAGGCAAAGACACATTGCATGACACTGTTGGCATTATATTTCAAAACATTGTTGATTCCGCTCAGTACGATTCCACAAACGATCCCTTTCAAGATTCCAGAAATATTGCTGAGAATATCACGAATTTAGAAACTGTTGCAATCAATGCTGGGAGTTCTGAGAGTTCGAAAAAGAGACGGCCCACTTTTGATGCTATAACGTTTGAACTGGAACCGTACAACAAAAAGCCAAAATTACGAGAAACTTTAGAGCCCGTCGAAAGTCTTTTGCGATTATGTGTTCCTGAAAATCTTCGATCATTCAAACATCTTGATCTCGCTTGGGTACTCTCGCATTTTCTAAAATTGCCAAATACTTCATCATGGGTAGGATACAATAGCATGATTTATCTTGATACCAGCTGCAAACAAAAAAAATAATATTTAACGACAATAAACTCTTCTCCAACGAATACAGCAGTTGTTATAGAAACAATGAAACAGAGCCAACAAGTACGAGTAGCTTTAGAATGCAATGAAAGTTATATGGAAGTCACGTACGATTTAGCTATCGCCAAAATCGCATTGCAGATTCAAAGTATGGAGAAACCACAATTTGATAACTTATTTATTCATTTTGGATCATTTCACATTATGATGGCATATTTTAAAGCAATAGGAAAATTCGTCGACAGTTGTGGTATCACGAATGTAATGTTAAACAGTGAGATTCTTGCGAGCGGCTCGATAAATAGTTTTATAACTGGTAAACACTTCAACAGGTGCAAACGGTTACACACTCTTTTATCTTTGGCTCTTCAAACCCTTCATTTTGAAAAATTTATAAATAATCAAAAAATCGAAATGGCTGATGAAATGAAGAAATATTTGTCGGATTTCATGAAAGAGAAATCCGTCAATCCAACAGTTATTCGAAATGATTTGATTAATTTATTTGAAAATTATGAAGAGTATGAACAACAAACACTTTTTTTTTTTTGTTGGGGGTTGAGAAGTCATCAAATAACCCCTCCCGCTCTTGGGCAGAGCGAAAGGGAGTGTCAGACTTCTACTGACTAAAAACCACCCTTCTTCGCCCTTCAGGCCGCGGTATCCCTTGCGAACAACCCGCAGCCTCGACAGGCGTCGGCCCTTGCGGGCCCCTTCCATGTTGCTGACATCTCTTTGAGGCGCGCGTGGAACACGAACGCGCCGTCGACACGGCCTGTCGTCGTCATAAGACGGACGGACGGCGAGCTTACCCATCACTCACCGTCCACAGGCCCGCGTCTACGGTGGCCGGAAGCCATCACGTGGCCCCCGACGCCCGGAGCGCCTCCCGCGGCGGCTGGGACGAGAGGTTCTCTCCCTCTCACGTTCCGCCACCTCCTTCGCTAGCATCACTGCTTCGCAGAAGGAGGCGACGGCGTCCCATTCCTCCTCGCCCCGGACCATGGCTTGCACCAGGGCCGGAAACAACAAACACTCAATGGCGAATATGGCAAAACTCCACAATTTTATATGATTTATGTAAATTTGATTGAGTATTATTTCATGCTATGCAGAAGTATCCGAACAGCAAACCTTGATCTTTATCGATTCGTTTTACCTAAAATTGCAAATCTCTTTTTCATTTTTAATCAACAAAATTATTCACGATATACCGTAATATATCACGATAAATTGATGAAAGTACACGAATCTCACCCAGGGTTACAGTTGCAACTCGAAAGGGGATCGTTTGGAGTTAAGAGAACTGACAAATCGTTTTCGAGACAGCCTATTGATCTAACGCTAGAACAAACCATAAATTCAGATGCTGCAAATAAATTGACGGGAATAATGCATACTACGAATTCGATTTCAGCTCGTCAACGTTGGTGTAAGAGCCATAGCATTCGTTCAACTATTATTAGTCACATCATGGAGCAAACAGGATTAAAAAAGTCTCAGGACATTACTGCTGATCTTGAAAAGAGTCGAATAAAAAAAATTCGTTACAGCTGGAAAACGTAATTACTAATATCAATCCCTTCTCAAATGATTTAGAGAAAAGTTTGTTGTTTAATATTTCAACAGGTCAAGCAGTACAAACGAACATTGAACAATTTTTACTCAATGTAGAGAACCGCGGAAATGAGCTACGGGAACAATTCATTAAATAATGTTCTGAAGATGCAGAAAGATTTGAAAAAGCGATAAAAAAGAATAAAATTCTCACGTTTGTGGATGCAGTACCAAAAAAAAAGTTGCTATTTCTGGAAAACTTGTAGAAGTTCGCATGCAACGCGACTTATTTGCACAGTTGCTACTAATTTCTTTGGAGCGAACATTAAATATTGACAAAGTTTTGTCGTATCTATTAACGCCAGTTCCCTTAGCAATGTGTCACGCAGATGGGGTAATTCGTAAAACTGATAAATCAGTTTTACTAAAAATACTAGAAAAAGAAACCGATAACAATGCACCACAAATATGCGACGTACTTATTTATGATGGGTTTTTCATGCTCCATGCATTGAAAGACGTTCCATCTACATTTGGGAGTATTTCGAAAAAACTTATTCAAATGTTCACTAAAAATAATGCGAAGATTATTATAATAACATTCGATCGTTGTTCTTCTGAATGTAACTTTCTAGTTATTTATTAAAAATTTAATTCAGTACTGGCCTGTTAATGCATATTGATATTAACTAGAGAATCTGTTCTTTCTATACATAATATTTTCAAGGAAAATAATAATAACTAGTTACCTAGAATCTGTTTACAACTACGACTATTATAGTTAAGGCAAATGGGCTTCGATTTCAGGATTAATATTTTTTTGTTATCATTTTCTTAAAAAGTGATGTATGTTTTAACTGAATCCTAAGGCTAAATAATGGTTATTTTTATTACAAGATATATTTTTATTCTACAGGCATGATATTTGCTATAAAATAGGCACTAACTTCGCGCATTGTTTAGCTGCGTAATAAGGCGTTGCCGAAAATATTGACCGTATTCAACATTCATTTTAAGCCGTATTTAGTTAAAAGTCATGTACATAATAAATACTGGATGTAAAGATAAACTAATATTCTGCATAATTATAACAAAAAAAACATATGTTATCGATTTAGATTTCGTACAAAAATATTTTTCTTATTATTTACGTAACGGTTAATATTTTATATAAAATCTTATACAAACGATTTTATGGTGGTTGAATATAGCTTGTAACGAAACGGAATGTTGTTTGACATCATCATCATCTGCCTAGCCTTTTCCCAACTATGTTGGGGTCGGCTTGGCTTCCAGTCTAACCGGATGCAGCTGAGTACCAGTATTTTACATGGAGTGACTGCCTATCTGACCTCCACAACCCAGTTAATACTAGGTAATACGGATACTCTTTGGTAAGACTGGATGTCAGAATTTCAGGTCACTGACTACCTGTAACGACTGCCAAAGATCCGCCCAACCAACCGCCGATGAGAGATGCCGGGACCAACAGCTTAACGTGCTTTCCGAGGCACGGAGGAAACTCGGTATGTCGGGCGGTCACCCATCCACAGACCGACCTAGGCAAGCACAGCTTTACCTAAAGATCGACCCGAGTGGCAGTTCTTATTGTTGTTTGACAATGACAATAAATAATTGACAGTCTCAGTCACTACTCGTGGTATTTTTATGTTATTTCGTTTGTTTATGTTTCTGTTTAAAGTAAAAAATGACGACTCCGAAACGTGAACGAAGCGTTAACTTCAACCGGGAAGAAGTTGAGCTTCTAACCTCACTAGTTAGTCAGCATAAAAATATACTGGAAAATAAGAAGAGCGACGCAGTCACTTGGCATGAAAAAGAACAGTGCTGGAAGACACTGGAGGCATTATTTAATAGCACAAGCGGTACTAACTTTCGGAGTGCTAAAACTTTGATAGCAAAATACGAAGGCATTAAACGGACAACAAGACAAAAGTCTGCATTAATACGTGCTGAAACATATCGCACAGGAGGGGGGCCTAGTGCTGCTCCTCCTCTGACACCTATTGAGGAAAAAGTTAAAGATATAATATTGTTGTCTGTAGATGGAATCGAAAGTGAATTTGATTCCGATCACGTTGGTACTCGTAAGATCTTAAGTTTTAAATTGTTATTAGTTGTGTACTATGTAGTATATCGATTTGACTAGTCAATCTATATCTAAGTGAATTAACTTATTCAGCCTTGGTGAACAGATACATACATTTGTCCCACCCCTTCTCTTCCTTATATAATTTTCTTTATGTTGCAGATTCTATACAAATACAACCACCAGTACTGCCTAGCTAAGAATTATTTTATACTGTAGGTTCTCAAAACATTGAAGGCACAGAAATTGTCGCAGAAAATAAATGTGTCCAATTAGTGGATGTAGATATACAGCATCCCATAAGTAAGTTCCTTTTTCTATGTATACAGCGCAGTTAACTCAAATACGATTGCCAGTTGTTAAAAACAAAAATGAACTACTGCCATTTTTAAGTCCCCTACTTTTTGGTTTTCAGTTGAAAATCAGCCTACTCAAAATGTTGACTCTGATGAGGAACTGTCTTCAAGAAAAAATATAAGTAAGTAGTGTTCCTGTTGTGCCTTAGTATTGTTGATAAGCACACATTTAACATGATCTCACGTTTTCTTTTTAATTTCAGTTCAACATACTACACCCAAAAGAGGTGCCAGTGACGAGAAGTGGACTACTTGGAAGCCAAAATCTTTTGAAAGAGTAGCAGAATCGAAATTGGAGATTGCAGATATGCAAAAGAAGATTCTGGAGGAAGAATTATTTAATAAAAGAAGGCAATGGGCCTTCGAAGAGGGAGAACGGGAGCACAAAAGGGAGATGTGGGCATTAGAAAAAAAATACTTTTTAAATAAATTTGAAAAATAATTCGTTTTTTATTTAACACAGAATACATATATAATATCATAAAATACAATATTTACAAATCTTTTGCTGCTATTTATTATAGTAATGAAGCAAAATAATCATTAATTAAATTACTTCGCACTGTTGCATCCCCCACACTTTCTAGTCTACTTTGATTCACATCATGTTCATCTGGCTCATCTACTGGGTGGATGACTTCAAAGTGATCGTCTCGCATATCTATTGCAATATTGTGCAATATTGCACATGCCACTATTACGGCCTGTACACGAGATACAGACAACAACATTTTTTTTGATAGAACGGGGAATATATTTTTCCAAACACCATAAGTTCTTTCCACTACATTTCTGCTTCTTATTTGGGACTCATTATAAAGATGTTCTGCTGGAGTCACAGGATTTTGTAGTGGTGTAAGTAGGTATGAAGTATTTTCATATCCTTTATCACCGACAATTATACAATTCCTAAATTCTCCGTTTTGAACTCGTTGATTAATAAAAGAATTATTAAATATTGTTTGGTCATGTGCTGCTCCTGGCCATCTAGCCACTATGTCCAAGAACTTTAGCTTTGCACTCACTACAGTTTGAACATTAAAAGAAAATTGTGACTTCCTGTTTCTCCAGTCTTCTGCATTGTTTCCACCTGGAGATTTTATAGGAACATGGGTACAATCAATAGCACCAATAAGTCTTGGGAATTTAGCGATATTATAAAACTCTTGCTATTATAAATTTCTTGAGTGTTGGTTGGAAATTTGATAAACTCTAGACGCAATCGTGCAATAGCTTGTGAAACCACATAGACAATGCGACTGGCAGAAGCTTTGCTGACACCAGAAAAATCGCCTACTACTGTGAGAAAGCTACCCGTCGCATAAAACCTCAAGGTTAACAGTAGACGAGTAATCGGCCTTATAGCCCGATTCCTGAAAAATAAAACATAGTTTGAGTTAGATCAGGAATACTCTCTCTAAAGTTAGTCCGAGGCGTGCCATTATAAGAAATGCAGGTTGTAGGTGAAGTATGTGCTTACTTACCTTTCTGTAGTGACAGATATTGCTTTCTCAATAATTGAATACACAGACATTACAGCGTTCTTAGTGAGTCTGAAGCGCGCCCTAAAGTCCGTTTCATCTAATGTCTCCATATAGTTTATCCTCTCCCGATACACAGGATTCCGGCGTGGTATTGTGAGGCTATCAAAATATTCATCAAACTCATCTTCAAGAATCTCAAATAGCTCCATTGTCGTTTTATGTAGTAAGAAAACACCACGCTGTTTCCTTTCTGATAATTCAGATAGTTATGTAAAACTTACACAAAATGTTTTTTTACGTAAATATATACCTAGTTAAAATACAACACGAACCGAAAGAAAAACAAAATACAACACGAACCGAAAGAAAAAAAATGTTATTTAATTTTAAACTGTCAAACACACTACCACTCACTACTTAAGTTTAAGATAAATGTGCTATTTGCCACTTCGTCTGACCCATAATTTATGGTGGACTTTATGTCACACATAGTGCTATTTGACAGTTGTGAAACGCAACAATTGTGTTTATCCTACGAATAAGTAACAAATAGCTTATTCGAAACTTGTGCAGAACTTATCGGTACATTGTGAAACAGACCCTTAAAATACTTACTTTGCCATGTCTGTACTGCCGTGGTATAACTAAAATGCCGTTATCCAACATCTGGTCGATTTTCAACTTTTGATGCTATATTAATGAGAAAAAAAAATCTATCCATCTGTGTTTGCGAATTTTCAATATCTTGAATAGTTTTAGAAATAATAATTTAAAAAATGCCGTTAAGTACATATTTCTCACGTGTGAAATAAGCAAAAATAACATTAAGTAACTTTGTGAGTCTATAAAGCCGCTAAGGTTCATTAACTCATATTTTTATCACAAAAAAATCTATATGGTTACTTGTCTAGATTGCCGTTAGCAGTCTTTTGTACACTACAAAGCGGTTAAGGTACTGTAACTGTTTTATAGGTATTCTTTTTTTAATAAAGGAGTTCGCTTTTTTTAAACTACAACGTCGTTAATTAAAAATGTTAGACTTAAACTTGACTAACGATGTTTAACGGCATTATTGCTTCATATTTGAGATACTTATATTTAGACTTATTGTATGTTACAAGCCCGTAGCGGCATTTTCAAAACTAAACAAAAATGTATTGTCCGTCATTATTAGACTAAAACGACGTTATCTCACACTAATACACTACAAAGCCGTTAACTGATCTCGCGCGGGGCGGGGGGACACCGGCTACGTAACGATCCTGTACCGAAATCAAGGGGTCGGGGGTGAAACTAGTGCATCACAGAGTACATTTTTATATAGGGTATAGAGTCGTCACTCATGTCATTTTGCGGAATGTATGGCGTGTGGCGCCATCTGGTGCTTTGTGCAAGGCACTTTCGCACTAGGCACTTTTAGTACTTGTACGATTTTTAAAAAAATGGCATTGTGATTGTAAATAAAATAAAACGAAATAGATAATACAAAAATCTGTTTTATTTTTTATTTTTCTGCCATTGTCACTTTCGACTTTGAAGATTTTATATTTCCTTATTCAATGCAACCACCTCACGATTATACAAAGTAGTCCTCTTCAATTTACCTGTAACAAATATTTTTAATTTATCATCCAGTCATTTTATTATGTACTTAGAGGACCAAAATTAACTAATCATAATATATTGGGTGTAATATTAAATGCACTTACGTGTTTTGCTGCAGGCACAACATCTTTTCATAGGCATTGTCGACAAAATTCAATTCACAAAGCAAAACAGTGAGTCCAAATTGTTAGCCACAGGTCAGTCGATGATAGCGGTATAGCCGGATCGTCATTAAAAATTTACAAAACATAAGAAAAGAATTTAAAGAATCCATTCACCTCAAAAGTAAATACGGATTGGAAAACAAACAGTCAAATGTCAATGTCAATAACACGTTCCATTCCCAGATGAATCACTGTAACTGAAATTTATTTCAATAAATAATTAACATTTTCTGTTATTAGTAGTTATTTTATTATCAATTTTTTGTAAATAAACTACAAAATTTAAAAGTATTTTTTTTTGTCTGCTTTTCTTTAAGAAGTTTTTTTTCTGCCAAAGATAATGGAAATACGTGTCTGCGTCATCTGCGTGAAAAGAAATAAACACATGACAACGATAGTGTGTTGTAGCCATAACAAAAAAAAACCAGTAATACCAGTGTAATAAAAATATTTATATTTTAATGTTTAAGTAGCGCCATCTGGTGTTCTGTGCAGCAAAACTTTTTGACGATTCTTTCAGGTTCTTTGAAGTTATGACACCATGTAGTGCATCGCCAGAAGCTTGTGGGTGAGGACGTGTCGCTCCGGGTTTGTTCCCGCCAATTTTCAACGAATGCGATATGGCGAACCATCAATTTAGGTAAGTTAGTTTTTATTTACTCTAGTTCCGAATAATGTTGAGTTTATTATGAATAGGTAGGTACCTACTTTACATTTGCACTTTTATTGAAATAAACATTCAAAATAGTTTGTTTGCTAGTAAATCCTACTAATATTATTTATGATAAAGTGTGTTTGTTGCACGTAATAACTTATAAATCGATTGCGATGAAACTTAGCATGTAGATATCTGAATATTATTTTTATCGCATTATAAATGTTCAGATGATCAAATTGTCGGGCATGATTTTGTTACGATATCTTCATGAGATAGTTGGTTGGAACCTAAGTACACACACTCAGCATTTTATTTTCTTATTACAGAAACTCTGGGAGCAGAGCCAAAACTATTTTAGATATGGTAAAGGATGAGGAAAAACCAAACCAAACCAAACCTACAAAAAAACCTGACCCTGCTCAAGATAAGAACAAACCAAACCGAACCTAAAACAACACCTGGCCCTGGTCTGACTGAGTTTATTAACAGAATATACGCGGAGCCCTATTATAGAATAGGGCTCCGCGTATATTCTAAAAAAAAACGTTACACGTTACGTTACGTTACGTTTTTGATACATTTTGCGAGACGCAAGTTACGTATAATTATGTCCGTTTCAACCGCGCGGCCACCTCATAGTATTTGATGAAACTTTGCCAGGAATTAGTGTTAATTTGTTACTTTACACACTTCTTTTCGTGAATTTGTTACAAAAAAAACTAAGACGCTATGACAAAAAATAGTTGGCCGCTAGAACCGCCACTTGCCGTAATCATCGCCCGTGATTACACAGAAACTATATAATGCAAATAGACGAATGATGGATCAAAAGAAAGGCCATAATTTGTTCAATTTGTTACAAAAATAAAAAACGTCAAAACGTAAATAAACAAAAAGTTATGCAATATTTAGTTTTCAGGTTATGAGTAGGTAGTTATGTCACCATAAATATCAAATTAATAGAGGCTAATGTGTATGGACAATTAGTTACTAATTTGTTACAGCGAATAAACAGAAAAAATATATTAGAAAGTAGGTTCAATAATTTGTTAGAGTCGATTATGGTTGGCCGCTCGGACGGCAATATGCCTAAAATACAATGGCGTTTATCTCGTTATTAAAAGTAGGTTTAAGCTTAGTTAAAGTACTAAGCGACGGGTAACGTAACCTAGTTTGGATAAATACGGCGAATATAACTGCAGCATTCATATTTTAAAAGATATTTACAAAAAACAATAGTATGAAACCGTATGAGAGTAGGGTGACCATGATCACATTAGTACAAAGGCATGTTTTTAATGTTGTACTCTGTTTGAACGAATATGCGGTACGTTTTGCGGCCATATTGATGTCTATTGTTCTTAATTCTTTGAAGTATTTACTGATAAGATTTTCGTTTCATTGACTTTCCGCAGGTGTTTTATGATGGGAACGATTCCAGAAAAAGGATCTCTTTTGTTCCCAAACTATTGTTAAAAATATTTGTCGCACGGGGTTTAAAAAGCCATAATTTTTTGTTGTGAATATTGTCATTACTGTGCTGAATTTTGAAGTGTGTGCTCGTACGTATTTAATTCCCGTGATTTTCATACTACTAAGTTACTGAGACAATTAAAACTAAATTCAGAAGTGTCTAAAACTGCTTAGCTATGAGTTGTGCCCACTTATATATTGGATTTGTTAATGTAGAACTCACCACCAAAAAGTGTATTGCAGACTCAGAGGGATCGAAATCGACTGCGGTAAGTTTAATTTTTACAATTTTATGATGAGATCACGAAGAAGTCTTAAAAATATTCTTAGCTTAATAACTTACATTAATTTACCTGTATAATATAATTGTGGTAACCACACTCCTTTCGTTATTTAAAAAGTAATATTCGGCGCCAATTTCAAATCGGATAATATAGAACAGGATAAATCACGGCTTTTAAGTATTCTTTTTTTTAAACCAATGGCAGAGCTCTATTTAAAGGGCTCTTAAGTTCTGTCCAATCGCAAGCCTGCTTTTATATATGCGTTTCCCGCCAATTGTCTAGGTATAGTAAAAGAGTGACAATTCAGCCCACCCACGTTTCGTGTTTTCAAACAGTGAATACGTAAAATTTAAATTAACAAACTTATTAACTGCTATAGTGATTCCCTAGGGAAGAATTAACTGATAATTCACTTAACTGTGAACATTCTGTGTGAAAGTGCATCAACGTGCATCTTGAATCTTGAGACCTAGATCCAGGCAATCCCTAGTGACGAGCGTAATATCCAATGTAAGGATTTCTGTCTTAGGGACAGATTCTTAAGCGCTATAACTGGTCTCTACAATCCGGTGGCTGCTCCCAAATGAAAAAAATCTCCTTTTAAAAATTTTATTAATGTATTGTCGCTGTTAAATGACTATGGGGAATAAAAAAAATGATATCGTTAATATTTACAAACATCAAAGAAATTTTTTTTAAATAACTCGCTGCATCAGTAACGTCGACTTTTCTTAATTATAGAAAGTTCTTGCCCTTAGTATGTACTTACATAGCAGTAATTGGTAGTACCTATGTATATTTTGTGTGTGATGCAGTCAACGGATGTTTGACCTTTGTATTCATATTATCAATTGTTTTATTGCAGCAAAAATGGGTAAAGCTGGACGAAAACCTATTGTTGAGAAATCAAAACAGAGAGAAGTTTTTATGAAATATGCCGACAAACTACTGGATGTTAAATTGAGAGACCCTATATTTGATACAATTGCAAGTGATTTGGATAATCTTATGACACCGGCAGCCCTTTACATGTCACTGAAAAGGAATTTCAGGGAGTTTCTAAACACTGAATGTAAGCAGCAAACTGTATGTCTGTCCTCGTCATCTTTATCATCATCCTCAAGCAATAGCCCGAGAACCTCATCCAAAATATCACATTCTCATGTCGAGTCCAACCAGCATCATAGTGAAAACGACACAAAGAACTTCAAGTTTGAATTAGATATCTATGACTGGAAAAAACTGCAACCATTAAATGTCTTGTATAAAAGAAATGACTTGAGAACATGTACTCCATTTAAAAAATATAAAATACTGCCTAAGTACAAATGGGTGGATATTTTAAGAGAAAAGATTTGGCTTATTTCTAGATTACCATGCACATGGAATTTCAAAAGTTACAAAGTGGAGTCTGAGCATCATATTTTAGTAAAAGGTCAATGCAGTCAATGTAGCGCTTTTACAAAAATAGCGTGTCAAAAAATAACAGATAATATTATTGAAGGACAATGCCAAATCACAGTCGGAGAAAAAAATAAAAAACATGATCCGAGAAAAAAATATAGAATGAATGCATTGGTCAGACGAAAATTAGCTAAAAAGCTCAAACACGATTCAGCTTCTTTGGTTCATAAACAACTGGCAGCAAAAATGTCTAAACAAGGAATTACAGATACAGCACCAGTAATCCCAACACTCAATGCATTGCGAAAAATTAAGTACGAAGAACGAAAAAGAATGTGGTTACACAATAACGTTATTCTGAGCATTCTTACGATGGCTGTGACCAAACCAATTTTTTTACGTGATATACACTTTTTTCCTCGAATTCACATTTATTACTGGACTGATGAACAACAACAATACTGCCGTGAATATCAATCTTGTTTTCAAAGATTAACTATCACATTGGATGCTACAGGTTCAATCTTTCAACCTCTTAGATTACCAAATGGTTATGAATTGAGTAAGAGACTTTTCTTATACGTAATAATATTAATAAATCAATTCGATGTGTGTGTACCTTTATGTCAGATGATAACCGATTCACATGACACTGCGTCTGTTTCTGCATGGTTATTACAGTGGTTGAAAAATGTTCGTTGTCATCCTGACGAAGTTATAACAGACGATTCTTCTGCGTTAGTAGCAGCAAATGTTAGAACATTCAGTGATTTTACATGTGTGAAAGACTATTTACTTCGTTGTTTTAGTATTTTGAATGGAAATAAAGAAGAACTACCAAAAACATTTATTAGATTAGATACCAGTCATTTTATAAAGACTCTGTATAATTTGAATTGCTTCGAAAATGTTGACACAAAAATTAAAATGTATTATATTCATTGTATCCGCTACATTAAAGAATGTCAAGACTTTGCACTTGTAAAGGAAATCATTACAAAAATGATAAAACTTTGCCTACATCAAAATGATTTTGAAAACGATGATTCAGGTTTGAAGGAGAGCAAGCAAAACCTTGACAATTTGTTAAACAGTCATAAGTATGCTGATTTTAAAAATGTGGATCAAAATGAAGAATTTGAATATGATCAAATTGTCATTGATGATGCCGGCGTTCGAGACATTGTCGCATGGTTCGATCTGTTGGTAGATAATGAAAAAAAAAGTAACCCTGCAAATTCCTATGTTGGTAAAAGTAGTTCATATTATTTACCACTTTTCATCCCTACTTTAAAAAGATTATTTATAAAACTTCCTTTGTGGAGCAACGTAATGTGCTCTTATTTCAAATCGGAAACCTTAAACGCATCGTCTTCATGTGTAGAAAGCTATTTTCGCACTTTAAAACAGTTAGTTTTTAAAACAAAAATAGCGAGACAACGAATTGACGAATATTTGCAGCATCATTACGATTATATCAAAGGAGAATTGCATTTAGCATTAAATCAATTAAAAAACTTAGGTTCCACTACTTTACTAAAATCTAAATCACGCCGAACTAGGCGTGCCATGACTAAAAATATTTATAAAAAAGAAAAGGTAAATCTTAAAAAACAAATCCAACAAAAACAAAAAGAATTATATTTTTCCAGTGATTCTATATTTAGTGATAGACCATCCTATTTGGAGAACTGGCGAGGAGAATCGAATACACATAATCGCCTGAAAAAAGATGATGAAATAGTAATTATAAGAAACGGGAATTTAGCTTTGAAGGAAAGCTCGGGTTATTTCAATACATGTGCCTTCGATTCGGCATTTTATTTAATAGGTCAAGCCTGTATTAGAAGTTCTGCTTTCAAAAGCTTTTTGAGTGAATTAAAAGGAGATTGTGTTATTAATTACATTTTTATGCTTTTGAACGGAGCACATGATATAGAGCAAATTTACAATTGTAGATCAGAAATAACAAAAACTTTTTTCCAAAATAAAGACTGCAGTTGCAATGTGGCTTACATATTTGAAAAAATATTTATAAAATATTTTACAAGTGCTCAATACTTGAAAACCTGTACAAATTGTAATTACATACAATTGAAAAGAGACCATGTATTTATTTTAATTAACCTTGATATTTTAAAGTTATTTGGAATATCAAGTTTAGAAGAAGCAATTTGTTTCGATGAAAAAATTAACACAATGTGTCAGAAATGTGACACACAGTTGAAAGGAGAACTTAAGTTAGGCGAGATCATAACATTTGATTTAAACGGAGCTGCAGACTCAGTCTTACTCACTGAGCTGCCGATTACTATTAACATTAAGGATAATTACTATTTCTTAGTTGGTACTATAGAATTTATACCAGGCACAAAAATAGGCCACTATAAATGTCATTTTTTAAATAACAATACATATTTTTGTTACGACGACAATTCTTTTAAAATCGACATAAGTACCTCTAAGAAAATTTGTCTACATTCTGTGTCATATATTCGAGTCAGTTAATTTATAAATATTATGTTAGTTTATAAAGTTTTTATATTTATCTTGTTGACTTTAATTACTTGATTGTTTTGCCTTTGTGTTGATTTTGAATAAAGAAATTTTAATCGATAACTGACTTTTACTTTTATGAAGTATGCTACAGGATGCCTTAACTTAAAATGTATTTATATAAGCACTCGCCCTAAAAAAATAAGATATAAATATCGAACATTACAACAGTCACTATTCAGTCTCACTTCATTGTGAAAATGCATGGTCACCCTACTCTCTTAAGGTTTCATACTACTGTTTTTTGTAAATATCTTTTAAAATATGAATGCTGCAGTTATATTCGCCGTATTTATCCAAACTAGGTTACGTTACCCGTCGCTTAGTACTTTAACTAAGCTTAAACCTACTTTTAATAACGAGATAAACGCCATTGTATTTTAGGCATATTGCCGTCCGAGCGGCCAACTAAAATCGACTCTAACAAATTATTGAACCTACTTTCTAATATATTTTTTCTGTTTATTCGCTGTAACAAATTAGTAACTAATTGTCCATACACATTAGCCTCTATTAATTTGATATTTATGGTGACATAACTACCTACTCATAACCTGAAAACTAAATATTGCATAACTTTTTGTTTATTTACGTTTTGACGTTTTTTATTTTTGTAACAAATTGAACAAATTATGGCCTTTCTTTTGATCCATCATTCGTCTATCTGCATTATATAGTTTCTGTGTAATCACGGGCGATGATTACGGCAAGTGGCGGTTCTAGCGGCCAACTATTTTTTGTCATAGCGTCTTAGTTTTTTTTGTAACAAATTCACGAAAAGAAGTGTGTAAAGTAACAAATTAACACTAATTCCTGGCAAAGTTTCATCAAATACTATGAGGTGGCCGCGCGGTTGAAACGGACATGTATAATTCACATCATCTTTTGAGTTTAAGTACACGGTCTCTATTCAACGAATTTGAAATTTCACCCCATCAAAATACTATAAATAGATTAGATCCTACCGAAATAGATTTAACATGCAACGAATTAATGTCATCAAATGATTTTTCTCCGCTTGATGAAGAAATCCCATTAAATACGCAAGGAACATGTGAAAATAGTCCTCTTGATTTTGATTCAGACGACTCCGTTATTGACAAAGATTACTGTCCATCTGATTTCTCAGAAAGCCACATGTTTGATGTATCTGAAAGTAAAAGAAAAACAAAGAAGAAAATACTGAGCACCAATAATGAAGGGCTCCCAAAGACTTTAACAAAAAGCAAAATTCAAACTTCGGATCAAAGACGTTGTGAGTTAACTGGTGCTACCTGTTGTGAGAAAACTACGCCCAATCATTCAGGTCACTGCAAACATAGCTCTACCGATGATGGTAATTACTGTTCCATATTGCCTGTGGATGACGGAGTTAGGATTTTTTTTAATTTGGAGCGAAGACGTAGAAACTCTATTGGTGCTACTTGTAAGGAAACTACGCCCGAGCGACTATGCCTCCGCAAGCGCTGTAAATCCGTTAATGGCAATTATTGCTCCACATTGTCAGATATACTACAACTACCACCCAAAAGAAGGAAACATGACACCCCGTTACAACAGCGGAGATTGGATGCCAAAAATAAAAAAAAGAGCGAACATTGTGTCAAACCTGGGTGCAATGAAAAGTGTCTAAAGAAATGTATGACCCTACTGAACCAAGAGGATAGAGAGGCTATTAATAAATCATACTGGGATATGTCATGGCAGGAGCAACATGCATTTGTTGAAGCACAGACCTACGTAGCAGTGCCAAAAAGAAAAATTACGAGCGAACCCAAAAGGAATCCAAAAAGAAATTTTGTATTGAAAAAACAAGATGGCACTAGAAAAGATGTATGCAAAATATTTTTCCTCACCACTCTAGGATATTTGAAAAATAATAACAGGATACTACATACAACTTTTACTGATTCTTCAATAGATAAACGCGGTAAACACCAGAAAACACCAGCATTTTATCGCGATTTACTAAATCAACACGTTGAATCGTTTAACCCATTAGAACCACACTATAGGCGTGAACATGCACCTCTGCGACGATATCTACCAAGTGACATAAATATGACTCAAATGCATAAACATTTTTGTGAGACATACCCCGATAGACAAGTTTCGTACAGCTTATACGGGTCACATTTAAAAAATATGAAAATATCCTTTACCGCCCTCGGTAACGAGGAGTGTGAATTGTGCGAGGCTTATAATTTCCACAAAAAGGAAACATCACATGACGCCACAGTCCAGATACTTGAAGAGTGTACAGTTTGTGTATATTGGAGTAATCATCATCAACGATACACAAAGGCGCGAGATCTGTACAAAACACATAAGGAGGAAAAACAAAATAATTCACAAATATTCTATAGCTCTGATCTAGAGAAAGTAATTATGTTACCTAGATTGGAGATGTTTAAAGCCGCAATTTTCTGTCTACGGCTTTCAGCCTACAATCAAACCTTTGCACCACTTGGTAAGATTACCGCAGAATTCAAACCCCTGACAGTTATCTGGCATGATGGCATTGCAGGGAGAAGGCAAGAAGATATAATAATAATATAATAATATACTTTTATTTCAGACCAAGTTTGTCCATAATTGTTAGTAACAAATTTCTTAAAACTACGTTAGTAAGAACTTATTATAACAATTAAAATTTAATGTCAGCATTTTATAATTTTCTATTAATTTCCCAAAGAAGGATTCAAACATCCAATCCAAGAGCTTATTTAAAAAATATAGTTGAGGTATGTTTCGTACGTAAAACTTATGATCTTATGTATAAAAATAATTTCGATGATGCATCATATACAACTCTTCGTTTCATGAACGATAGATATTTAAAAAACCCACGTACAATGGTATTTAAAGGGGAATGCCCATCAGCCACACATAAAAATGCCTGAAATGAACAACAATGAAATATACGCCAAATTGCACTACAAATCGTAGGGAACCCATTACAATTTCAATAATTATCAAAAAACTTGGTAGAAGCCAGTTCCAAACATTTTTTCTAAAATATAGGTCAAGTCAACGTTAATATTAATTATGCAATAATCAAACAACAAAACAGCATTTAAATGTTTTAATCATCATTAAAAACTATTAAAATGTCATCAAGAAACTCTGCAGGAGGATTAATATTGGATTGGTACCGGGCATACCAATTGCATCGTTGCCAACATGGGTGACAGATCAAATCTGAAGAACGTAGCTGCAAGAAAAATAAAAAGTAAAAGTTAGTTTTGTTTAACTAAAAGCTGTGGAGTTGGGTATGAAGCCCAGGGCACTCGTTCACTATGACCACTTAACAATTCCTTTCTTCGAACCCACATCAATTATTTGAGACACACACACAACACACAACATCTGCTAATAACATATTAGCTATGACACAATGAACGATACCACCTATGTATAAAAAGTACTCCGTGATGGGATGTTACAAGACATGATATTGATGTGGTTTGCACGTGATAGATAAAATATAAGCGGGGAATCATACAGAATTGGGGCACAGGAATGAACAACTTATTATGTAAGCAGGGATCTTACCTGGCTTGGTTGGATTCTGTGTGCAACTACATTCCATAAGTGCCTCTCACGATCACTGTTATTTTTTAAACCATGTGATTGTTGTTGACTGTCCACAGCAAAGCACACTTGGTGGTGGCCTACTTGTCTATCTGGTCGACTGGTTACTGGTGTCTCAGTGATAGTTTGAATTGCTAATCTTAGACATGCAGCACAAAGAACTTTTTCTGTCTTGTTCAACCTGTGAGAAAGAAGAAAAAATAATGTACGAATTGTTTAAAGCCAGTGCGTTCAATATAAATAGGCAACAGAACTAGGGAATCTCAATACTTACAGCTTGTGGTGTTATCCATGCCTGTATTAAACAACGTACATGATCATTTTGCACTGTTACGTATGAGATTACGTTCAAAAATGGGTAACGTGTGCAGAAGTACAATCAAAATCCTTAAAAAATAGCCACAGTCGTTATAACATAATTAATATCCTGAATTAATTCGAGTCACAAACCGTGAATTATTGATCACTTTCAAGCAATCGAAAAAACGAAACTATGCATTTATTTCATGTCAATCTGTCAAACTGTCAATAAGGCAAAGGGTATGTGATGCATACAGGCTACGATACGTTTTATAATTAGGTTCTTTTTTTTAGTTTAATTAATATTGACACGCATATATTATTTCAATTAGATTTACGATATAAATAGGTCGAATAATATGAAATTAATGATAATTGTGCAATAATTCTACAGAATAGTTCGTTAAGGATTATTTGACGATTCCTGCTTGGCTGAATGTCGATTACTCATGTCAAATAAAAACTGACCGCCATTATAAATTAAGAATGATAAGACGGATATCAAAATAAATCTTTCTAATATCGTTATATTTTCACCCGAGGTATACAAACCTGAGAAATATTTCATTGACATATTTTATTCTGAAAAGAATTAAGGACTATTAGTAGTTTCTGTCCATTTCAGGCATTTTCTGGGCATTCCCCTTTAGAACTGAACCGAAAGGTATCAAACCTAAGAGGAAAGCAGATTTACTTAAAAACCTATCGAACATAATTCCCCCTTACAAATTGTTATTTTGGAAAAACATACCAACAAAAGAAAATGAGCATTCAGGTACAAGTTCTGATTAGAATAATAATATAGAGTAGTGTCAGTTTATTGAAACTGATTTTATATAATTAATAATTTCAAATAATAATTTTTAGTTTTGTAATGTAACTGTGATACGATTTTGAATAGGTACTGTGTTTTTAAGAATATATAAATTTTATCAAGAAGGCTTTAATAAATGAAGGTAAAAATTTAGAACATAATTTTAAATAAGGAAAATTATTTTTTGTTTTTCAGTTGATGATTGTTTTCTAAATGATACTAGAAATATAAAGTTTTGAGTTCAAGGAGAAGATTAGACTTAGTTTTGATTTTTTGTTATGTCATGAGTGTCTTTGTAAACATTTTGTTGAATAGCGTCTTCACAAACGTATGAATTTTTGTTTCCTTTTTCTGACACTGGTGGCGCTGGTTCCGTTGTCTTTGTTTTTACATAGTAGAGAAATCATCTTTTGTTGTGCTCAATAAAATTAGAAATCTAACAAGTGTGAGTTTTACTGAAATATTGCTGAAATCCCAATAGGTTATGGGCCCAGGCACATGATAAACAAATATTTCATTAAAAAGTCCAGTTAAGAGCAAGATTACAACCGGTGCAAAACTAACCTACGTAATGGAGGTTACCAACGCGATGAAAGTTGAGAAGTTTGATGGCAGAAATTTCAAACAATGGAAATTTCAAGTAAAATGCGCATTAAGAGCAAAGGGATTGAACATAGAAATAACAAGACCCGTGGAAACCAGTTCGCAAGTGCAGTGGGATAAAAATGATGGCATGGCCTTTTCATTTTAACCTCATCCATGGATTTGAACCAAATATCTCTTATCGAAAACTGCGAGACTGCTAAAGAAGTCATGACAAAATTAGAAGCAATCTATGAACAGAAATCAGAATACAACAAAATGTTAATTCATGAGAAGTTCTACCAATACTCATATAATGCTAGTGATAACATGGCACAGCACGTGTCCAAGGTCGAAGGCTTAGCAAAGCAGCTACGGGAGACCGGGGAGAAGATCAGTGACACAGCAGTAATGACGAAAATTCTAAGCACATTACCTTCAACTTACCGTTCGCTTAGACAAGCATGGTTGTCACTCGATGAAGAAAGCCAAACAATTCGGAACCTCACTTCTCGTTTAGTAGATGAAGAAGCCAGCCTTGCTAACGATACAAGTAGTAGTGAGACTGCGTTAGTGACGTCAAAAGGAAATTCCAAATCAAGAAATGGAAGTAAAGAGAATACTTCAAATGTTTCAAGTCATAGATTTGTTTGCTATAATTGCAATAAAAGAGGCCATTTCGCTAGAGATTGCAAGATGCCAAAGAAAAAGTCCAATGATAAGAAACCGAACAATATGTTGGCATTCAGTGCTGAAGGTTACTCATCTGAGCATGACGATGACACATGGATACTAGATAGTGGAGCTTCAATGCACATGACTTTCAAGCGTGACTACTTCTGTGAGTTGAACGAGTCTCAATACAATAATTCTGTTAAATTAGGTAACAAACAGAGTATCAAAGTATGTGGTGAAGGAACTATACTGATAGATAAGCAAGTTAATGGTACATGGGAGAGATGTACACTTGAGCGTGTGTTATATGTACCTGATTTACGGAGAAATCTGTTTTCCGAAGGCGCTGCTACAAGAAGAGGATATGTAATAGTAAAGAATAGTGAAAAAGCAATGATAATGAAGAATAATGTTGTAATGAGTGCACAATTGACAGAGAACAATTTATATGAATTAAATGTCAAAACAATTAAACAAGAAAATTGTAATGTTGTGCAAACAGACATAAAAGTTTGGCATGAAAGATTAGGACATTTGAATGTCAAGGAAATTCAAAATATGTGTAAGAATGGTGTGATTCCGGTTGCATTGAGTGGAAATCATAATTTTGTTTGTGAAGCGTGCCAATATGGGAAGCAAGCAAGACGCCCCTTCTTGAAGTCTACCCGAGGTTCAATACAGCCTGGTGAAATTGTGTACAGCGATGTGTGTGGTCCTATAGAAGAACCTTCTGTGTCAGGTATGAAGTACTTTGTTTTGTTCAAAGATGGAGCTATGAGCTATCGCCATGTTTACTTCATGAAACATAAGAGTGAAGTATTTCAATGTTTTCTGAAGTACAATGCAATTGTGAAGAACAAATTTCAACGTGATTTGCACATACTACATACAGATAATGGTAGTGAATATGTGAACCAAGAATTTACATCATTTCTGGAGAATAAGGGAATAACGCATGAACGTACTGCCCCGTATACCCCACAACAGAACGGGAGAGCAGAAAGAGAGATGCGGTCTATCATGGAAAGTGCAAGAACTATGTTATATGCAAAGGATATACCCTTAAACATGTGGGCAGAAGCTATCAACTGTGCAATAAATTTGTTGAATAGAAATACATCAAGTCAGACGGGTGATGTTACATCATTTGAACTGTGGCATGGAGTAAAACCTAATCTACAACATGTCAGAATATTTGGATCTATTGGTTATGTACATGTACCAAAAGAAAAGCGAAAGAAGCTTGCCAAGAAAAGTGTGAAGATGTTGTTAGTTGGATATGACCATGATAATTACAGAATGTATGATCAAAATACCAGGAAGATTACAGTATCGCGGGACGTCAAGTTTGATGAATGTAATATACCAGAAGAAAAACAAAACTTTGTAAAAATGAGAGTTGAACAAGAAGCAAAAGAACATTCTACAATGTCTACCCAACAGAGTGAGTCTCAATCTCAACATGATGTACCTGAAGAAATCTCTTCAGATGAGAGTATGAAGAGTTCAGAAGATATAGATGAAAGTTATGCCCCTCCGAAAGGTATACATTTGGAACAAGAGGAACAAAGAAACATCACGTTACGTCCTCGCCGAGGTAATAAGTTAGAAGCTAACTTCACAGAGTTGGAAATACCTAACACTTATGAAGAAGCAATGAATTGTCCAAATTCTCATTTATGGAAGGAAGCTGTGGCTGATGAGCTTCAGTCACATATAAAAAATCAAACCTGGATACTAACTGATCGAACTGAGAAGAAGCCTATTTCTTGTAAATGGGTATTCACTTTAAAGAAGAATAGAGATGGAGAAATAGGTAGATTTAAAGCACGACTGTGTGCACGAGGATTCACACAAGTCAAGGGCTTGGACTATAATGAGACTTTTTCCCCCACTAGCAGGTACGACTCCATCAGAGTGCTGCTTAGCATAGCTGCGAGAGACGAACTACAGATCGAGCAATTTGATGTGATGACAGCCTTCTTGTATGGTGAGCTCTCTGAGGACATATACATGGAGGTGCCAGAGGGATTGGAAACTCAAGGTCCAAAAGTATGTAAGTTAATTAAATCTATATACGGTCTTAAACAATCTGCGCGATGTTGGAATGAGAAATTTTGTTCTTTTCTGACTACTTATGGTTTCAAACAGTGTCCATCTGATAATTGTGTATTTGTAGAATATTTTAAAGATGTCAAAGTAATGTTAATTCTTTATGTTGATGATGGATTACTATTGGCTAAAAGTAAAGTTGTTTTGCCGGATATGTTAAATACTCTTATGCAAAAGTTTGATATTAAGATTTTAAACTGTAATTCATTTATTGGTATGGAAATAAATAGAGAAACTGATTGTATAAGTATAAGTCAAAAACAGTACATTAAAACAATAATAAATAAATTTAATTTGTCAGATGCTAAAAGTAGTAGTAGGTACTCCGGCTGATGCAAATGTACATATATCTAAGAATAAAAATAATGAGTCTATTAATTTCCCATATAGAGAAGCAGTGGGAGCATTGTTATTCTTGTCATCTGTATCTAGACCTGATATAGCATATGCTGTGAATGTTGTTAGCAGGTATGTCAATGACCCAGGTTCCTTACATGTTACAGCTGTGAAAAGAATCTTACGTTATTTAATTAATACTAAAGATATGTCAATTGTTTATAAAGGTAATGTTGAATTGGTTGGGTATTCAGACTCTGACTTTGCAGGTGATTTGGATACAAGGAAATCCAATACAGGTTATATATTTTTAATGAATGGAGGTCCTGTTACTTGGTCTAGCCGTAAACAAAATACTGTGGCTTTATCCACAACTGAGTCTGAGTACATGGCTGCTAGTGAAGCCGGTAAAGAAATTTTATGGCTTAGGCAATTTCTATATGACATTGGGGAGCCACAAGGCTCAATTACTTTATATGTTGATAATCAGAGTGCAATTAAATTGATTAACAACCCTATGTTTCATAGAAGAAGTAAGCACATAGATATAAAATATCATTTTATCAGAGAGAATATTGCAAAGAAAATTGTTAATATTAAATATGTTGAGAGTTCAAATCAGTTGGCTGATTTCCTGACTAAAGCTTTGCCTGTAACTAAATTTAATTCAATAAGAGATAAGATGATGAGTAATGTTTAATGTTTATGGATTAACTCCATGTTTAATTTCTGAAATTGTTGCAACAAGAGATATTTGTAACTTGTGGATTTAAATACAAGAATGTTTATTTTCTGAAATTGTTAATAAAAACGTTTTAGTTTAAAGTAAAAGGAATGTTTAGTGTATTGTTATGTATACCTTATAAATTTAAGTGGGAGTGTTGAATAAATAATATAAATTTATAAGATAAGTCATGAGTGTCTTTGTAAACATTTTGTTGAATAGCGTCTTCATAAACGTATGAATTTTTGTTTCCTTTTTCTGACACTGGTGGCGCTGGTTCCGTTGTCTTTGTTTTTACATAGTAGAGAAATCATTTTTTGTTGTGCTCAATAAAATTAGAAATCTAACAAGTGTGAGTTTTACTGAAATATTGCTGAAATCCCAATAAGTGTACATTTTAGAAATAGCTGTTTTTGTCAAATCAAATCCAATCAAATCAAATGCAATATCTTGACATCAATTATTATTTATTTGTTTTGTAATTTGTAATGTAATTTAGAATGGCTATACTTTGTAAAATGCAATTAAATGTATTTTTTTTTATTCCTACAAAATTTGTACGCCGTTATTGGCAAAACATGGACGCTCACAACATCAATTTATTCAATCTTGCATGTCTGATTAATCAGTTCATGTAAACGCATGTTTGACAAATAAATTATTCTTATTCTTATTTACAGAAGGAGTGTAATTGAATTTCTTGTGGATTCTCACATAGAACTCTTCTTGGTATTACCATTTCATTAAGAGACGAAAGGCTAGAACTCATTTTCTGCCATTCCTTTTTTAGATCATCTGGGACTGGCTCATCCCAGGCCAATCCTCGCCGCCACAGCTGTTGCATAAGCATCTTCGGCTGGACAGTGGACGGTGAAAGCAATCCGAGAGGATCAAAAATGCTGAAAGACGATGATAGTATTCCTCTTTTGGTAGTTTTTTCTGTAGGTTCGGAGCTTGGAGCTTCAATGGTGAATTGAAGAGAGTCGGATTGTGGGCTCCAACCTAAACCGAGGACACTGGATGCGTCACTCAAGCTTAACTTGCTCTGCAGGTTGACACTGGAGATGGGAAAGATGTCAGGGGCATTTGACCTGAACTTTCGGAGATTGAAGCAGCCGGATTTCAACATAGCGGTGACTGCATTCAGTATGTATAGTAGCTCTTCTTTAGTGTCAGCTCCTGTTAGTAGATCATCACAATAAAAATCCTTCTGAATTATTTCCTTGACTTTATCGTCGTCGCAGTCTTCTCCAAGTTGCCACAAGCATTTAGTGCTCAAGTAGCTTGCTACGGTGTTACTTGTTACGGTGTTGCTTGTTACGGTGTTGAGCCTAAGTGTTCTAATAGGGAGATTTTCATCTTCACGCCATAGAATAAGCTGTAGGACTCTGTCTTCTTCGTGGATATAGACTTGACGAAAGAATTTATCGATATCTCCAGCTAAAACGTACTTGTATAGGCGAAATCGCAGCAGAATCGAAAACAAGGAGTCTTGTACTTTGGGGCCAATCATTTGGATGTCGTTTATGGAAACGCCAGTAGATGTCGCGGCGGAGCCGTCGAACACGACGCGCAGCTTGGTGGATTCGCTCTGCTCGCGCAGCACAGCGTGGTGGCACAGCTAGTGGCGCCTGCGCGGCGGTGGCGGCTGCTCCAGTGGAGTGCAGTGGCCCAGTGACAGGTATTCTGCTATGAATTCACAATAGGCTTGCTTGAGCTTCGGATTTTTGCGGAATTTTCGCTCTAAAGAAAATAATCTTAGTTTTGCTCTGTGATAGGAGTCGCCGAGCACCTCAGTAGACTCTTTAAGTGGAAGTTTCACACAGAAATGTCCGTTTTCTTGGCGGGTAGTGTGTGTTTGAAAGTGTTGCTCACACATCTTGTCACTATCACTCAGGAGAGGCCTTTTTGGTAGCTCTTCTGCTCCCAAAATCGGGCAAGTTGTTGATCAAAATTATTGGTTAAATGATCGTCATTTCTTGACAAATTGCACTGAATATTTCTAGGTACACTGTTGGTAGGTATATATACAGGGCCTGAAATTAGCCAGCCCAACCGAGAACTTCTCAAATATGATAAATTTGCTCCAAGGGATTGCTGCTCTCTTCCAATAATTTGCCAGAATAAATCAGCGCCAATCAGCATGTCTATTGGGTTTGGGCCTGAAGTGTTGAAGGCAGGATCGGCTAGTGGAGTTTTCGGCGGGATTTTGAGTTAGCTTAAATCAATGGTTGAACTTGGAATATTTGCTGTAAGCTCAGGTAGCACCGGGCATGCCAGTGTGGTATGGTAGTCTGTATGGCGAGAATGTATGCGGACAACGCATCTCTCTGCGATGAATCCACAGTGTGTATTGCCCATGCCGGTTATCTTCGTAGCATTTGTTGGTATGACAGGTAGGCCCAACTTATTTTTCAACTCTCTAGTTATAAAGGTGGCCGCACTGCCGGAATCGAGAAGGCAACGTACTTCCTGGCATGCGTTGCTACTTGGATTTTCTACATCAATAACGGCGGTAGATAAGTAATACGAGATTGTTTCGTTGTACCTGAGCTGAGAAGTTAACCGAAACCTCAATGGTTGATTCAGGAACGTCCGTGGCTTCAACGATGGCAGGTTGCACGGAGACACTGGTTGCAGGCTGTGAAGTTATGTGAAGCAATGAATTATGCTTTTTTTTACATTTTCGACATGGCCCTTGCGGGCAATCCTTGGCAACATGACCTTTTTTAAGGCAATTAGGACATAATTTCAGGCGGTAAATTTCAGCATTTCGTTGTTCTATACTTTTTTCTAAAAATGTAGGACATTTGTAGATGCTGTGATCTGCACTGCAATAGTTGCAGACCCAAGTTGATTCTCCGTTGTCATTGTTTGCATTGGCTTCTATACATGCAAAGGATTTACAGGCGCGCTCCTGCTTATTGCTAGAGTTGTATTTCTTACTACTAGATGATGTATTCTACAATGTTAGCACGATTTTGTAAGAATTTTATTAATTCACTTAATTTGGGCATTATGTCATCATCAGGATTTCAATGTTCGTCCCATGCTCGCTTGGTCGTAAAATCAAGTTTGTGGTACATGATTTGTACTATTAATGGGTCCCATTCGTCCGTGGACTGACCTAAACTTGACAGGGCTCTGAGATTTTTATTGACACTATAAACCAATGCTCTAAGAGAACTATCAGAATCACGGTGAGTGGGTTGTAGTTCAAATAAAATTAAATCTTTCTGTTGAGTGATCAAGTGTCTCTTATTATTGTGCCTTTGACACAGCAGGTCCCAAGCAACCGTGTAGTTTTTTTCTGAGACAGCTTGGTTAGTTAAAATGTTGGCTGCTTCGCCAGTTAAGTAACAATTGAGATAATGGTATTTGTAAATAGGAAGTAATCGTGAGTTTTCACGCTGCTCGCAGACACGCCGAAGCTCAGGGAAGCACGAAGTAGTATAGAAGGAAGGAAGGCTCGCTCGGAGTCTCGGAGTCCGAAGATTGCATTTAGACGGTCGCCATTATGTAAGCGCGTGGGTTTCACGACTTACATATATATAATGTGGTTCGTTGAAGTAAACAATCGTGAACAATATTACTCTGTTTTTATTAGGTACTTTAACCTTACAATTACATTAAACTATTATTATTACAAAAGCTAGGTTGTGGATGTGGAAGCGCGGTAGGGAGCGCATGGGCGCGTGACGCGTGTGTCTTCGTTGGCGGTAGCGGAAGCAAGAGGCCGTCGAGGCCGAGAGCGCGGTTCCCTCGACGCAGACGCGTTGCGGGGCGTGAGGCGCGGGGTGCCCTGTAGTGATGGGACGCGCGGCGCAGATGATATTCTCGTTGTTGGCGCAAACACCACCAGTTACATACAATATTGTTTACTCATCCATAAGCAATATCCATGGGACGGGGCAGATATTAAAATAATCTGGCTCCGCCGGCAGATTTTTTTTTGATTATTCGACATGACATTGAGAACGAAATGGACGAAGAGAGTTAAAAGATATGTTTTTATTTATCATACTATAATAAAATAGTATAATAATGTGTTATTATTATTTCCCAAGACCTGAAGACCCACAATACTAACGTCACATGTCGTAAAACAGTAAAGCCAGCTGTAATATCAACCTTCTAAAAACATAACTAAGATTTATTTACGCAGGACATTAATTGAAGACGGCATTTTTAATTTTTTCAAATGCAAATATCTCAGCTTCAAAATTACTTAGGACGAAACTAATTGAACATACTCGTATATGTATACTTAATATAGCACAACAAAGTAAATTGAAAATTATTGGTGGCCGCTCAAAAAAAAACGACGCCACTAGTCCATACAAAGTGACTCAATGCTTATCTCTTAATGCTTTCTTCGATTTTATTATCGTCATAGCATTTGAAATGACTATAATACATGACATTTGTCCAATGCTATCAGCGAAAGGTGGAGGAACGATCTCAATTGCTCCGATTAGTTCGTATATCTTTGATTTTATTCTTAGTGTATACGGTAATATCTTGCAGGCAATATTATCCAGTAACGTTTAAATCAAATGCAATAACAAAATGTAATTGGTAGTTGATTGCTACGTTAGAACCGCAAGTAGGGCAAGACTTACTGCCGCACTCAGAGTGCTCTAATGCCAACTTAAGCCGTCCATTAGTGACGATTTAAAAATATTCACACTCAGAGTGAGCTAATGATTCATTAGTAGGCCTAATGAACCACTAAATTTAACTGGCGCTCTACCCTTACTTAGCTTCCTAATGAACGATTAGTTTGACGTTTGATGAATTTTGACAGATCAATTCGAAGGGTTTGGAGGTTATTTGTGTAGTTATTTACAAGGATTTCAAATTCTTCTTCTTCTTATCGTGTGGGCAGTAAGGTCTAACGACCCCACACACCCTAGTGTCCAAGTTCTAAACCGCCTCAAGGACCTCTGACATGGTTTGACGACCGCCATTTGTCGGGCGGACCACCGACTTATTACGTGCCTTCCGAAGCACGGAATCATCTTTTTTATCAGAGAGAAACTTTAAGCAGCTTTACAAAGTAAACCAGCAACGTTCTAGCCAAACTGGAAGCAACTTTACGAAGTATGAAATTTTGAGAAAATGTACTGATTATGAAGAGTTTGTTGAATTTGTGTACTTTCAATTTAACATTACAAGTGTTAGGTGCCTATGTCAATAGCAAATATGTCTGATCTCGTAGAATTTATCTTTTAGATTTTCTGGTAGATTTTGTTTATTATCCCCAAAGGTATAGGAGAAGTGGGGCCAAGAAAAGTATAACAGAAGCCAAATTAAAACCAGCAAGACTGTGGAAACATGTTTTGGTATTTGGAATTGATGATTTCCTTGTCTTCATGTGGGAATGGGTATCAAACTGGATACAGTTGTGGCTGTCATATGTGCATGTGCAATACTGCATAACATGGCGTTATTGGTAGAAGATTTGGTGCCAATGAACTGGGATAGCATTGATATTCAAAATGATGATGTTGTATCAAATGGTGAAAACTCCAACAGCAATGGTTTTATGGTGCAACAATCTTTGGTGGATAGGTTTCTCTCTTAATATTAATTCTTGAATGAATAAAATCCATAAAGTAATCAAATAATAATCCTTTTATTTCAATACATAAAAAGAGTTAATCAGTAAGAAGGACTTGTTTTGTAATAAATTTCTTCAGTTTCTCTAATTCTATTTTAGTTTTTTTCTAATAAACATTTGTTCCTCTCTTCCTCTAACAATGCTGCTTTTTTTCTTATCTGTTCGATTTACTGTAAAGAAAAAGTATAATATAAGTTACATACATAAACTCACGCCCTTTTCCCATGGGGATAGGCAGAAACCACAAAACACCACTTGCTATGATCCTTACATACTCCTTTTGCCTTGTCCACATTCATACATCTGGTCATACACGCACGCCGGTAAAGAGCCGATTAATATAAGTGAATCTGGCTATAAACGGTTCTTAACCATTACATTTCACGGCACGGTTGGCACAGTGGCTCAAGTGATTGACTGCCGCTCTGCGTGTCGCGGGTTCAATCCCAGCACGGAACAAATATCTTGTATGGCCTACCTGTACAAATATTTGTACTGTGCGTTTTCTGGTCTGGGTATTTGTGTGTTTGACTTAATATGTTTGTGAACGCACCCACGATACAGGAAAAATTCCTAGTACGATCTACTTTTTTTTTTTAAAGAAAAAAGATTGATAGTTGAAAGCCATAGTTATGTACCTGTGTTTTCAGTATTTGCATTTCCATCTTTTTCTTATTTTCTAAATTCCTTATTCTCATCACAGCCTCCCGACGAATAAACAGTACTCGGTAGGTCTACACACTTCTTGATCTGTGGTTTTGATCCCTGCTGCATTTTTCTTATCACTGTTATCTAAAATGTAAATAAAGATATTTAGTATGAAGATAAGATGGATGGAGTGTGAGAGGAATGATATAAAGGAAAAAGGAATAAATGATAGTGTGACGACTGGCAGGGCAGTATGGAAAAAAAGACGTGTTGCGCCGACAACAAATAACATGGCATAAGGGCAGGAAGATGATGATGATGAGTGTAAAGCGAATTAAACAATGTTGTATTGTAAGACAAATTTTATGTTGCGTTTTTGGGTACTTACATTAAAGAGAGAGCTTGCAGGCTTCTTATTTGTACAGCGTGCAGCGCGGGCTCCATCTTCCTTACGAACTAATACACGGCCATCACGGACCCAGACATAATTGTAGTTCTTCTCACGAGCCATTTTCCTAGCATCTGCATGTATGGCTCTAATCAGAGGTGAAAGATGCTCTGAGACGAAGACAGGTTATTTGGCGCCTCCGAAGCCCAAGTGGCTTGAAATAAGTTTATCGGACACATGAGCACGTTATGTTATAGCTGTAATTAAACTTTATAACACGAAAGATTATTTCTTGTCGGGTGAAACACAAATAATCAAACCAAACAAAATTGACATTGAAATGACACTTGGACATTTTTTATTAGTGACAGTTAGCAATAAGTGATACCAAAGAAAAAAGAGTCCGGTTGCTTTATTTTATTTATATGAAAATGGCTGTTTGGCTTTGTCTTTTGTTGAAAACGATCGGTAAAAGAACTTATTTTAATTTATGTTGCTTATTTATATGCTTTCAATGTGTTTAAATAAACATTTTTTTATTTAATAATAACACATTTTCAAGTGTGGTTACACCAACTGTGTATCGATGTGCTTTTCGATAGAATGATTTGACGATACTCCGCCCTACGGATACTAACAGTTGTCATTAGCTGGTGAACCACTATTTTTTCTTTCTGGGTAGTATCGTTCATTAACGAATCTAGTGAGAATTAGATAAGGACTCATTAGAACTAATTTAATGAAGCTCTCTGAGTGCGGCAGTTAAATGATTTGTCTAAACAAATTACGTCTTCTAAACACTCGATTCCAAAAACGGATAACATATCCGGATTGAGTGGTAAGAAAGCAAATTGTCTTTCTATTGGAATCGATGTGCAGTTACTGTTAATGCATCGTTTTGTAAATAAAGCACTGTAAAAATGGTTTGGCAAAACTGTTTCAAGGTAACTAGCTACATTGCTTTGGCAATCAATAATAATGACGTCATTATTTGATTCTAGTTCTGTTTTTTTTATAAAATGTTTAAGGAGTACATCTGCTCGGATTTTGTACGGATCGTAACTTGTTATTGCACTTGCCAAACATACTCGTATAAGGTACTCTGGGATTAATCCAGAGCTGAACAAGTTAATCATATCTTTCATATATTGATTTTGAATATATCCATAACAAAAAAGAAAAAAAATAGAATCCAGTCGTCAACAGGTATTTATAAGTTTTAATTGTCTGTTGTTGTTGTTCTCAATTTCAACAGTAGAACATAAGTTACCGTTTTGCATGTGTTTCATTTGCTTTAGTATTTTAGCTGTATCGTCTTCTTTACCCTCTTCTTTCCAATTCTCAACTAAAGAAGGTTTGTATGAAAATACAGAGTCCTCAGTAAGTGGGTAATTCTCACGAAATCCCGAAATTTGGTCATTATGTAACTCGCAAATAATATTGAAAAGAAATTGTATTTATTTTCTATGAATTTTGTGGTACTGATGTTGCAAGATTTTAATTATATAGTGGTCCCTAGAATAAACGTGTTTTACGTGGATTATGAAGATATTAAAAAAAAATGAAAATGAGGGAATGACGACTTAAGTGAGGGAATGATAAAATTGTTTATTTTTAAATTATCTTTTTATTTAGTAATTATTTTTTTATATTAGTAGGAACAGAAAATCACAAGGTTATTGTAGTACAACTGGATCATTTTCATTTAACCTAACTTAAATTTTTATATTGCACTTAATCACAGTGGCAGTATAAAAATAAATAAAAAACAAAATATCTTCACTTAATAATTAACTTAGCTGGCATTTTAACAATGGAGTAAAGTTCTCTTATATTATTTAGTCTTAACAATAACGAAACAATAGCCTTTTAGGCAAAATAAACGAAACAATGAAAATGACTTATAACTGAAAATCTACTTTTTTATCTATTCAGTCTCAAAGTTACAAAAAAAGTCATCTCAATTAGATATTATCGTCTATTTCCTTCACAGAATAACATCCCTTTTTGATTAATGTTGGTGTCCTAATCTTCTGCTGAATATCATTCCAGCCATACAACTGTTCATCCTTAATTATTGGCCATCTCCAAGATTTAGTTCCTCTTTTCATACACTTTACTAAAGCACCTTCCTCAAAAACTGATATTATTTCCCCTGGATAAACTTTTTCGTCCCATTTGACCAGGACATGATCGCCTATATTATAAGTGGGATTGTCATATGATGTATAAACATCATTCGATGATTGTCCACCATGTGACTTGGTTCGTGTTTGCATTTCACTACGATGGCGTAATGAAATGCTTTGGGCTTTTTTAATGCAAGAATTTGAAGATGAGTAATACCCCAAGTGAAAGTGTCTACATTTTCCTTCACATTCAGAGCATGAAAGGCTTCTAAACTCCAGGACATCACCAGTAAAGACAAATTGGCGATTTTTTTGAGTTCCGCGGAATGCAGTGATGGTTTGTGACTGTTTAACTAAGTCTTCAATCTCTACGATATTTGCAGTGGTAACTTCAAAAAGGATTATTGAAGAACATCTAGCCAACAAAATGTTTTTGAGTGAACTTAAATCCACGATGTTTTGGCCTTCAGCTACTGCTTTGTCGGCAGTTATTTTTAAAGTACCACCGACGCCATCAGGTGCGCCTCTGCCATGGCCTGGTTCTGAATAATGCCATGAAAAAAATGTCAAATGTCAATGTCATGAAATAAATCATTTATATGACGATATACAACGTGAAACATGAACTTGTTCTTGTACTGGTTGACAGGACTATCACTTAGTATGATGTGTATTCTGTGTGTGTTTAAATTCTGATTCTTAAGCCACTTAAAAACTGGTACTAAGTGTGCCCATACCGCCATAGTATCGTGCCTGTTATTTTCAGAAAGATAACAAAAAGTTTGGGGTTTAACAGTATCATTGTCACGTAAATATAACACCCCTGTATGGAGTGTAACTTGTTGCCTGGCCCCTCCAAAATGAACTGCCTGAATCTCTTCGTTATATTTGCAACAATAGTTCTCACTGAAGTCTATAATTATAAATAAGGACTTCATTGTCAGTCAAATTCTTTTTAAGTTCTGAGATGATCTGATACTGGTGCGTTATCGTGGCAACATGTTTAAAGAATAAAGGCAACTTTTCTTCTAACTGGAGCACTAGTTTTCTTAGTGAGACATTGATCGCTTTTTAACGGGTTTTCGTACTGTCTTCATCTTTCCATTTTTTTCATAGGATGTAGTTTCATACATCCACTGATGATAGGTCACTATTCGGTTTGGCTGTGGAAGATAATATTCCATCCCTTTGTTTGAACAACCATCACATTCTCGTAACAAACATTTAGTAGAATGGACATTGCATGTTATCATAGCTAGAAATCTTGTTATATTACCGCGACATAATGCTTTATTTTCAAACAATTTCATGATCATCAGTTGAATATTTGCATGAATGACACATGCGCATGTGTCTCGGTCTTTTATGCTTGCCCAAGTCACCCAAAAAGGTCGAAGTCGACAGAATGTTGCCAAGCTTACTTGATATTCAACCTTCGTCAGAAATTTTTTGTGCAAATTTTTCAAAGTGTCACACAATACACGTTTTTGTTTTACCTCTCCTTTAGACCTAATAAAATCTTTCTTTCCTGGGCACATTCGGGAATTCTCGTCATTTTCCAAAAAATCTTCTATGTCTGTTTTAACTCATCAATTGAGCATTTATTTTCCTGGTGCCGGTTTTTTTGTATGTCTCGTGTCTGAAAAACGGTTTTGATAAGTGCAGCAATTTGTGTTTCTTCAAAAGATCTGGTTTTATAATCTCAAAATATTTCTTCTTTTCAACATGTTTCTTTAAGTTAATGTGTGTCTTTTAGTTGTTTAGTTAGAACTTCCGACAAAATAAGCTTCTTTTTCACAACTTCAGGAACTTGGATGTTCTTCAACAGTGCTGATACTTTAGCTTCAGGAGAAGTCTGATTATTCTTGATTAGTCTTTGACATCTCTTATGATATTTCTCTTTATTTGTTATTTCACGTTTCAATCTCTCCGGTAACCTGCTTATTTTCGAATAAAATATTGCTCTACGTCTTCTTAATTGCTGCCTCCTTCGAATAGCTGCCAGGTTCCTAACCTCATTATTATTTTGAATAACCAATCCTGGGCTAGGAGGTGGTGTCTCGTCTAATAATCTTGCTAAATTCTTACGTATCTTCGCTGTTTTGTCTCTATATGTTTGGCTATTTTTCTTCCAGTTTTTCCTTTTTTACCTTTTTTCTCTGGAACTCATAGTGGATACAAGCTTAACTTGGCCCTTTTCTCTTTTTTTAAGATATTTAAGTCTTTGTTTTCCGCGAAGTACTTCGAGACTTACAGGGTCAGATTTCATTTTCTCCCTACGCTTCCTATCATACTTCTTCTTTTTATTTGACTCTAAACAACAAATAATACAGTTAGTTAAAGTAAACAATCAAAAAAGCAAGTTGACCTTTGTTAGAAAATCATTCCCTCATAAATCATCATTCCCTCACTACAAATTTATGTGAAGGAATGACGGTGAGGGAATGATGAAACAAAGAATAATAATAAAAAAACTCCTGACATAACCTCACTTTTGGAAATTTGCTTTGCATATGTTAAAATACTCTCATAAGCCTACTTCTCTATGTAATTAATAACGCTTAAATTATTTTACCTTTTGTTTTTCCGGGTTGTGGCGGAATGACCATGTAAAATGTAATTTGACCAAAAAAATATTTTAACACAAGCTGCAACACGCTCACGGTAAATTCGCCATTTTGCTAAGTTGACAGGACTACCAACTATCAAAAACTAATAGTAGCGTTCACGATTCATTGAAAATGCTTTCATAATTTGGTTGTCAGCCAATGTCAATGTCAATGTGAGGGAATGATTTATTTTTATGAGACACGTGTATATTTTCTATTTTTACATCCGGTTTTTACTATATATTCCAAGTTCGGTTTAAAGAAACTTTATTCTCAATAAAAACATAAGTCACTTACTTGAGAACAATACTAAAAATATAAATTACAATAAGTTCGTCATCAGTATTACAACTTAATATTTACCCATCCAATGCATTCGTTTCTCCAGAAGTGATCGATCCGCAATTATGTGCTGGCTAAGTTGACTGTTGAATGCATTGAAAGAGTGTACATTTCTTATACAGGACGGTAAATTGTTATAAAGCTGTGCTCCTTCAAAAGTTAGCATTTTTTTGCCATAGTTAGTTCTTGTTTTCGGTAAAACTAACAAGCTTGCTCGCCGTGTACTGCGCTGACTAACTTGTTTATATTGAGTGAGTGTTAAGTTTGAGTGAACGCTTTTGTTAAGAATATTTCTGATGAAAATGCATGTGTTGTAAATGTAAAGTTGTTTTATGTTCATTATTTTTGTGTCTTGATAAATTTTGCTGGTAGATGTTAGATATGGGTAGTTAAATAGTATTTTTATGATTTTATTTTGGGTAATTTGAAGTTCAGATAATTTTGTTTTAGCAGCACTGCCCCAAATTTCGATTAAGTTAAGTAGATGTGGCTTTACTAGGGAGTTGTAAATAGTATATAGCAGTTTTGGTGGAATACAACGAGCAATGTTACGCAGTGACCCGGAGAGTGCCGAAAGTTTACTCTTTATGTGATCTATGTGAGCATTCCACGTTAGTGACTGTCCATTCTTAGACCGAGGTATTTTTCGTATGGTTTTTGCTGTAGCGGGATATCATTAATTGTTAGAGGGTCATATGGTGAAATCGATTTATTTTTAGCCTTAAATATTATATAACTTGTTTTAGAGATATTTATTGTTAGGAGATTGAACTGAAACCATGCGAATAGGGTATTTAAATCTTCTTGTGCTTGTGAGATAATGTGATGGATGGAAGATCCGAAGTAAAATAAACGTAAAGTAAAATAAAGTTAAGATTTTTTTTATTAGTCTGTCATATTTTTAATCGAAAAGTCTTGACAGTAAACTGTTATTACTATTTTATGTTTTTTTTTGATAATACAAAAGTGTTTGAATTTGTAGTTTGGGACATAGTGAGGGAATGATTTTACGGACATTATATAGGTGTTTTTTTTCTTGTGTACGCATATGGTTCCAAAATAATAAGTGAAACTTCTGGTTAAAGTAAAGTAAAAACAAGAAAATTTTAATAACCGTTCCATGTTTATAAGATGCAAGACATTGTCCTTTTCTCCCCCACAGCCACAGGTCTAGAGCAAATGCTACAAGACCTCAGCGATGCAAGCCTTGAGGTTGGACTGAAGTTGAACATGTCGAAGACCAAACTCATGACCAACAGCTCCAAGAGGAGCATACACGTAGGCGGGGAGAATATACAATATGTCCAGGAATATATCTACTTGGGCCAAGTAATTTCTTTCCAGGCAAGGCAAGATAAGGAAATTGCTAGACGAACGGAAAATGCCTGGAAGAGTTATTGGTCCTTGAAAGAATATTTTAAGGGCACTCTGCCCATGTCTTTGAAGCGAAAGCTGATGGACATGTGTATTCTCCCCATCTTGACCTACGGTGCACAAACTTGGTCTTTGACTAACATCCAAAAGTCCAAACTCAAGGTTTGCCAACGTGCTATGGAGCGCAGTATCTTAGGTGTAAAACTAACAGATCGTATTCGTAACACTACACTGCGCTCCAAAACGCAAATCGTTGACGTGGCTCAAAAGGCTGCCCAACTTAAATGGGACTGGGCAGGACATGTCTGTCGCATGCCAAACGAACTGTGGGCTCGTAAGGCTCAGGATTGGTGCCCTGAAACAGTGACGCGGGGTCGCGGCAGACCACGAAGGAGATGGCGGGACGAACTGGATGTCTTCCTTGAGAACTGGAAAGAGGTGGCACAGAATCGTGACCGTTGGAAGGAATGGAGGGAGGCCTTTGCCCAGCAGTGGGACAATACAGGCTAGCTATAATATAATATATAATATAATAATATATCTTTCAATGTCAATGCAGCAAAAACGATAATTATGCGTGTGCGGTGCCACACACGCAAAATGATTTTTCTTCGTCTATGATTTAATGGCAGTTTTTGCTCTGTCTGTTTATGTTTTACTGTGCATGCTGGATTGTCGTATCTTATATATGAAAAACAACACTCCATTGACATTGCAAGATAAGATTTCAAAAACAAAACAGTATGTTACCATAACTTTATCCAAAATTATTTATAACCAACTATAGCTACCCAAACAAACAACACACACACACACACGTTTTTATTAAGGATTCTTAGAAGGCGTAACGAATAAAATATAGGTACAAATCATGACAAACTTACTGGTTTTAGCAAACAAATAAAATAAATATTGGTGGACATCCCATAATAGTATTGCATCAGCTACCAGTGCTGCAGTGAAGCTTGGTAGCTGATACTGAATGATGTAAGTACTCAGAATGATGTAAATAATGCTCAGAATGAAGGTGAATACTGAATACGGTGGTAACCGTTTTTGCGTTAGTGACAAAAAGTCATTTCTACACCATTATAAACTTGGAGGGTTGTATTGATGATTTTGTAATTTCGTAACTACATACGTCTTACAGTCTCAAATAATATTTAAATCAACATACCCTAGCACTGGCCTGCAAATTGCAAAACGTTAGAAAATATGAATTTCGCGGGCTGGTTGGAGCATTCACATAAATTAGATTAGATTAGATTCATCTAATTGCCTGAAATATGGTATTTTACAGATTTTCTAACAAATACACAATAGTTCTTTATATTTCGCCAACTAAATTCGGCATGCAAATTTTGTGACACACAATGTGACTTTAAATAAATTGTATAAAAAACGCTCGTTTTATTCAGTTTCACCTTCACATCTTAATTTCTTAAAAAAAAGTGGGTTACGTTTTCCAATCTGGCCTACGCCTTTTTTTAAATTCGAGTTGGCAACACTGAGATCAGTACACTGCCAGACTGCATGCATTGTGTGGCGGCACTGGCGGCAATGCGGCCTTTAGAGAGTATAAAATTTAAATGGGAAGTGGTGGCTGTTGCGTGAACCTGCGTTCGAGTATTGTATTTTTTTAATCTTCTTTCTTTAGTTTCTTTTCGTTTCGGTTCCGGGTTGAGTGCGTGACTGTGCGTGTGCGTCGTATTGAGTTCCCGATAATAATTTTCATTGGTGTTTTATCTAAACCAGAGCCAAGTGGTAAGTGATATTTAATCCATATTCATTCCGTTTGCATTGTAAATGGCCGACCTGCAAACTTGCATTGCTTTGTTTCGAATAACTACTAATTTCTATTCACCATGCCATACATTATCATTCATTATTGCATAATGCCCTGTAGGTATGCACATACACGAAAAAGTATAATTTTCTAGTTGGTAGGTAGGTATTATTTAGAGCTCGTTAGACTAGGTTTATAAAGCTCAATTGGTTTAAATCGATCAATTTTATTCAAATATTTTGAAAGCTCAGAATACAGAAAGTTTGAAAGTAGTTTGTTATAACGAGTAGTTCTTTCGCTCTCTTTGTGAAGAGTACAGAGGTCCGTAGAAGGAAGGGCTCGCCCGGGGAAGTACCTACTACCACCATGTCTATTTTCTGCCGCCAACCAGCGTTGCTGTGTTTCGGTTTGGAGGGGGTGCAGGACATCGTACCTGCGAGGCAATGCCTAAAGCCGAAAACACACTTACGTGGCGTGGCGTGGCGTGACGCGCCAGAAGCATATCGGTTTCATACATTTAGTATGGTTAGAGACATACTTGTATGTCGTGTCGACACGCCACGCCACGCCACGTATGTTTTCGGCTTAACTTTGGTTAGTTCTCCATTGAAACCATAGAAGCTATTATTAAGAAATTAATGGTGGTAATTAAACCAACTTTATGTATCTAATATTGTAGCTTGAAAATCTGGTTCCTGAGAGGAAATTTGGGAATGGAGTCCCCCGTTCCCAGCAGCTCAGGAGCTTCAGGAGCCCAGGAGCTTCAGGCAATGCTTAGACAGCTTGGGGCAGATACTGAGACGGTGAAAAGTTTCCTTGATAAGCATTTTGTACCTACTTACCAATTTTATCTTTCATCAAAATAGTTTTTACCACTCCTAAAAATTCAAATCAATAAATCTGAATTGCTTCCCCCAAAAACAATGCTGCCCCATACAAAATACAATGAAATAGAAAAGAACAAATTCAATTTTTATGTTTTCTTAATAGTGTGTAAATTTGAAGTACCTAAATTTTAAGTTTGTGCTTGAGAAAATTACTGATTAACCTTTGCTGATACAGTCCTTAATTTTTTTCTGGTTAATGGTGAACAAAAATAGTGGTGTGAGTATTTAAAAAAAACAATGCTTGCATGTTTGTCCTTTATGCATTCTGAACCTCGCCCTGTATTTCTTTATACTTTACGTGGCATATCAACGCATGCCGGGCACAGCTAGTTATGTATAATCTGACAATCCCTAAAAAGTCTGGTCAAAATAATGGAAATGGTCACTGTTGTTGAGTGTGGGTGGGTTATGTTATGTCACTAACATGTTTTTTTGGGTGTGGGTATGTTATGTATATTTTTTTAAGTAAAAACTTCTTTAGGCAGGCTCGGCACTTTGAAAGCAAGTCTTGAGATGGGCTAAAACCTATAAACTTGTAACGGTAACCTGTAACAGTAACCTATAACCAACCCTTCTTCGGTAAAGATCTTCAAACTTGGCCAAAAGCCGGGGGGGAGGAGAGGGTTGTGAGTAGGCATTTGAATTAATTGTTTCAGATAATGGATACTCTTCTGTAGAGGAGCTGAAATTTATCACAGAATATGATTTAAAAAGCTTGATACCACAGTTACTAACACGAAAAAAAATTGCATGCGCCCTCGCTTCATGGCTGCTTGATAATGGTCAAGAAGTAGAAGAAAATATTCTCTGGGTTAATAATTTAAATTTAATTCTTATTTTTTTTAACTATGCATGGTTGTGGTGTGACATTAATATATTATTTATTATTAAATTGGAATCTATAAGCTTAGTTCTCATATTATATTATTTTTCCAGACTGCTGGCGTTCATCCTAGCCAATCTGTGAGTAGAGGCGGGTCTAGGTGTGGGACCTCTACAAAAAGCAGCGGTAGTTCAGCTATAACCGCTAACACTGACAGTGCTCAAACAGAAGAAATAAGTGAAGCAGAATTATCATTATTTGACCATAGTTTAGAAAACTTAGATTTATGTGTACGTACTGCTGAAGACGCAGCTAATGTCGAAAATTTCAATCCGGCCACAGAGACAAATATAATAATAACCCGTCATAAAAACCCCATCTGGATGTTGCTAAATAAGGGTTCACTAGAAGAGAAGAGGATCGCCAACTTACCGAAAGACTGCGTTCTTGATGCATGCCAAATCAAAGTGGTGGCACAAAGTGTGGCACAATATTTGTTCTCAGAAGCTACGCCGCCTAAACGTCGGGTCGCACCCAGTATTTGTACTTTCTGGACAAAAAGTTATTTTGAAGCCCTGTTCCCATGCACAAGTGCACACAGATTTTATTTTATTAAAATAGAAGAATACAAAACAAAAAGCGGGAAACATGTTAACAAAACACGACCCATTGGAGCTTTGTATACGCAACTGAGTTTACTTCGAAAAAAACTATTGGAAAAGGATTCGTCAGCAAAGTTGCGTATAAACAGGACCTCGCTACCAACACCGCAGAGTACTCCACAAAAAGTTACTAGGGCGTCCTGCCACCGGCCAGCTGAAGGTATCACCGACTATTGCCCTCCAGGTATTTACGAAATTGTTATCTCCTCAATTAGTTGCTTGCTTGAGATTATAGCCAAAGGATGAGAAGCGAGAAAGTGGGAATAAACCATGGGAATGGAACGTGCCGTTTATGAAAATGATTCGTATTTAATTACTTTAATTTTGTTTCAGAATCTGATCCGTACGTGAAAACCCAATTAACGAATTTGCGCACGCTTGTACCGTCACATACATCCAGTGACCTGCTGCAAGACTGGGTCGATACGCATGACTTTCGCATGAAGGAACTGAAAGAAACGCCGGGAACATTGTGGGATTACTTCCAAACTTATAAAAGACTCGCAGTACCAAGTGTTGGGCCAGCTTTAGTGAGTATTTAATATTTAAGTACATTGTCAGCCACTTTTTTTTAGGGTTCCGTACCCAAAGGGTAAAAACGGGATCCTATTACTAAGACTTCGCTGTCTGTCCATCCGTCCGTCTGTCTGTCTACAGGCTGTATCTCAAGAACCGCGATAGCTAGACAGTTGAAATTTTCACAAATTATGTATTTCTGTTGCCGCTATAACAACAAATACTTGATGGGCTCCCATGCAACAAACGCGATTTTTTTGGCCGTTTTTGCTCGATATCAATAATGGCAACTGTTAGGCACTTGAAGTATTCACAAAATACTCAGTTGTATTTTTACTTTAAATATTTTATTTAATGTCTGTCATTTGATGATTTCCCATCCGTAAAACGTTTTTTGTTTTTACGGATGGGAAATCATCAAATGACAGACTTTTACTGACTAAAACCCATCCATGTTCCTTCTTTTCCCTTTGTGTTCGGGGCTGCGGTATCTCTTTCGAACAGTCCCGCGGCACATTGTCAGCCCCTTAAGTCCGCATTTGAAACCAAGAAGCCTGAAAATCAAATGCATATTATTTTTTCTTGCAGATAAAAAAAGACTTCCAATTGCTATACAAAGATTTGCCGCCATTGAACCAACTGCAAGACTTTGTGCTATCGAAAAAGACTTCTCTGAAAGAAATAGCTCTGCAAGTGCTTTGTAAATTAACCGCGGAAAGACAAAAAGAAAGAGTTTCACTATTTCTTTCTTTGGTTGAAAGTAAGTACCGTCATGTTATGCCAGAATAGTACTAAGAGCGAATTTATGTATTGAGGGCAAAGGCACAAAACGCACCCCCCGCTCTCCGCGTATTCCCCCGCGTTAAAACATGGATGATCGATGTATAAAATTTGAAATTATTATTATAATTTCTCTATAAAATGCGATTTTGTGAATGGGTTTTTGTTTTTAAAATAAAAGAGTTGCCGTGAGTTTGCGCGCAAACCGGCCATTACGAACATCCTCTCACGGCCCCTCTGACGGCTCTGATACTACTGGTTTTTCATTGTTTGTACATTTTTAGGTGACAATATAACACAACAAACTACTGGATTGCTCTTGCTGCTACCTTTCCTGTTTCCTGGAGTCTACCAAGTAAATAAATATTGGAAGCCGACAAAAAGTGATGTACTGGATTCATTTATTTTTAAAGTCGATACCGAAGCTGACGTTCAAGACGGAATCACTCGAATGCGTGATCACCTTAAAAATGTGCAAAATAGACTGAAATGGGAAAATCTACACCTACAACCATTTGTTCTAGTGGTAGGTACTTCTTGGACAAGATTGATCAAGCGCACATTGTACTTGACCAAAATATAATATACTCTTTTCCCAGTGTATTGGAGGCTGTAGAAGTTTGCTTTCAACTGTTTCATTCGTTTCATGCACAATATCCACTTGAAAGTCATAACGTATGGGAATTCATACAACAAGTGGTCTACAATATTTATACAAAGTTTTATTGGAACCACCGTTCAACATCTGAATTGGCGGAACAGTTAGGCCTCTCAATCAAACGACCATCTAAAAACGAGAGGAACTAGAACTTAGTATTTCAATAATGATAAGTTGTGGCCACTGCTCAAGTAAATTTTCCGAAGTAAATTCATTGATAATTCATTTAAAAAACGAATGCAATAATCTGCCGAAGTTAACATCTAGTGGAGCTGGTTATAAATGTGGACAAGGTTGTTTTGAAAAAAATTTTGATTCCTTAAATACACTGAGAATGCATTTGAATAGGATGCATATTAATGGTAAAACCGACCAAAATAGATACACTTTTGCTTCAAAAGCATCGTTGCCAGTACCTGGTCTAAACTCGTTACCGACACACATTGAGAGTAATAGTAATAGTTGTAGTAGTAGTCAGGAATCAGTACCAGGTCATGATTTTGTGCCATCAAGCATCAATAATGATTACGTCAGTAATATTAATCAACATAGTGAGGAATCTCTTGTGCAATGTTTAAATGAGCAAATAGAAGGAAATCGTGAAGTTGATGGTACATTCAGTACCTCTGTTAGCAACAGACAGTTATTAGCATCTGAAACTGGATTAATGGTTAGTTCTTTTTTAGCTGACCCATTAGTATCAAGAAGTACTGTAAAATTGTTTATGAAATCAATGACATCGTACGTCGCTAATGTAATACCGCTAATTTGTCTAAACGAACAAGAAACTAATGTAGGTGGACTCAAGTTGGATGTAACTCAATCAGTTAAAGATTTCTGTAGTGAATATAAATGGAATAAATATTTCAAAAATTTAGGAACATTTATAGAGCCCTTGCAATACCAAACTACTACAGAACTAAGAGCTGAACTTATTGGCGGTAAAAGAAAACATATTTTGGGTACTGGTCAATTTATTCCGCTACGTTTTGTTCTGTGTAAGTTTTTGAGCATCTCAGGAGTTTTAAAGTCAATTGACGAATATGTTGACCAATGCTTACGTTCAAAAGTAGTTACAAACGTTGTTCGTACCTCTATTTGGTTGAATAAAATTCAATCGCTTGAAGCTAATGTCAAGATATTTCCGCTATTTGTATATTACGACGACTATGAAACTGGTAATCCTCTTGGCTCACATGCTAGCATACATAAATTAGGTGCAGTTTATGCATCAATAGCGTGTTTACCTCCAAATTTAGCGTCACAGTTGAAAAATATTTTTCTTTTCGCTCTATTTTATTCGTCAGATCGAACACGGTATGGCGGCAATTTTAATTGTTTTCATAAAGTAATCGATGAATTAAATTTTTTGGCTGATACTGGTATTGATATAAATATTCCGGGATATTTTCAAGGTCTTATCAAATTTCAATTAGCATCTTTAATTGGCGACAACCTTGGCCTGCATTCTATTTTAGGATTCGTAGAAAATTTCACAGCTAATTATCCTTGCCGATTCTGTCGAGCTCATAAAACTGAAATAAAGACAATGTGCAGTGAGGAACTATCCTTACTCCGAAATGAAAGTAACTATGTATCAGATTTAAATCTACAAAATCCTAGTGAAACTGGTATAAAAGAAGAATCTCTATGGAAACAAGTAGAAGGTTTTGACATGTTTAAGCAAGCATCTGTAGATCTTATGCATGACATATTAGAAGGCGTGGTACGTTATGCAATGAAAGACGTACTGAAGGGTTTACTTTGTAAAAAATACATCACTTTTTTTAAATATGGTCCAGACTCGAACTGCAAACCACCACAGTTATGTAAAGAATCTGGACACATTGTGAAGTGGAAAATGTCTGCTATGGAAACTTATAATTTTATCAGATACTTTCCATGTTTTGTTTCTCATAAAGTCCCATATGAAGACCAACATTGGACGCTTTATTTGCTACTCCGAAAACTTTTAGACTTGTCCATGACCGAAGCTGTTTATCCAGAAATTTGTGATGAAATTAGAGATACAGTGAAAGATTTCAACAAATTGTATATTTTACTGAGTAACTCGCATTTAAAACCTAAATTTCATCATTTATTACATTATGCAGGCGTCATGGAAAAATTAGGCCCTCTTCATAATTTGTGGTCCATGAGATATGAGGCTAAGCATAGAACTTCAAAAATTTGTGCAAGAGCATCATCTAACAGAATCAATTTGCCTAAAACTCTTGCCATTAAACAACAGCTGCAATTGAATCACTTATTTCTGAAAAATGAAATCGTCTCCGATGTAGAACCTACTCCTTGCCATAAAAACTGTGACGTTGTGACATACGGAATTTTATCAAGCCAGTTCCTAATAGCACCTAACTCGAATTTTTTTTCTATGAACAATATTACCCTTAATGGTATTAGATACACAGCTAACCAAATCTTAGCGTTAGATATTGATATGAGCAGTGGCGAACCGGATTTTGTACAAATTTCTGACATATATTATGAAGATAATACGAAGCAAGTAATTTTTGGGGGTCTGGCATTTGATACACTTTTTTTATGATTTTCACGTTTGTGCTTATTGTGTAAGTAAGACGAACGTTAAAAAGTATTTTTCTTACAATGATCTAGGTTTTTTAAAACCAAATGTTCTGACAAAATTACCCCCTCATGGCTGGTGGTATGTCATTGTAAGAAATTCTTTCTATTAATAATTTTATTATGCCTCTTTCTTTTAAACAGTGTGCAACAAAAACCCAAAGAACATAATTTCTACTACAATTATGTTAATTCCAGGAATAACCATAAAACAGTAGTAATAATAAGTTAGCAGTAGTAACAGTAGTTACAAATTAAAAGAAGTAATTACATACATACATCCCTATATTTACATTAAGTGACAATATGATTTTTTATTGGCAAGTAACGTCTGACATCGTGAAATAGGCCCTAAGTCTTTCAGAATTTCGAGTAGTTCACTAACGGCCGGTTTTTGAAAGGACAATCAAATCAAAATGAACTAACAATGTGTAAACTGGACCAGTTGACAAGGGATTTGGTGTCCGTTTCGACTGCTCGGCCACAATGTCGTAGAAAAAAAACGACTACGTCAACATTACGAAGGAATTTGTAAAACACTAACTATGAAGGTCGCAAATTCGAAGAACCAATATTCAGAAAGTTATAAAGGTTTAACCGTGGCCGCGCGGTCCGCACATGGAGGACTGCGTGGCCACGCTGTTTTCTTAAACTGTGCTTAGTAGAGCTGTCGTAGAGGTCCCATTCTTTTTGCTAACCACTGATACGATTTCGAAGAATATGTAGATAGTATCAAAAAAGTCCTAATGTTTGGATTTCGCGACCTACAGCACTTCAAAGATATGGCCGCGCGGTCCGCACAATGCGGACCGCGCGGCCACGCTGTTTTCTTAAACGGAGCTTAGTAGAGCTGTGGTAGAGGTCCCATTCATTTTGCTAATTACTGATACGATTTCGAAGAATATGTAGTCAGTATGAATAAAGCCCTAATGTTTGGATTTCACGACCTACAGCGATGTCGGCACATTGCGGACCGCGCGGCCACGCAGTTTTCTTAAATGGAACTTTGTAGAACTGTGGCAGAGGTCCCATTCATTTTGCTAATCACTGATACGATTTCGAAGAAGATGTAGACAGTATGAATAAAGCTCTAATGTTTGGATTTCACGACTTAAAGCACATATAACCTATAATGCAAGTTAGAAGTAGGGTGTCCAAGATTTATGGTGATTCAATCAGAAATTTTCAATTTTATTAAGATACTAGCTGTTCCCGGCATGCGTTGCAATGCCCTTTTTCCTACCTACTACCTGCCTGTGTACCAACTACCTACCTACCTACTACCTCCTACCCTACCTACCTACTACCCTACCTACCTACTACCCTACCTACCTACTATCCTACCTACCTACCTACTACCCTACCTACCTACCTACCTACTACCCGACCTACTTACTACCCTACCTACTACTCTACCGACTACCCTACCTACTCTACTATCCTACTTACTACCCTACCTACTACTCTACCTACTACCCTGCCTACCTACCTAAAACTTTCTCACCTTTTAAACCTTCCCTGGACTTCCACGAATAATTCAACACTATAATTAGCCAAATCGGTCCAGCCGTTCTCGAGTTTTAGCGAGACTAACGAACAGCTATTCATTTTTATATAATATATATAGCTGTACCCCGCGTGCGTTGCAATGCCCTTTTACCTGGCTACGTACCAACTACCTACCACCTACCTATTACCTACCTACCTACATACTACTAATTTCTCACCTTCTCTGGACTGCCACAAATGTTTCAAAACCAAAATTAGACAAATCGGTCTACCCGTTCTCTAGTTCTAGCGCGACTAACTAACAGCAATTAATTTTTATATTATACGCAAACACCATTTGAAAAATCGTTATTCTATTGGGAAAGAAACAGTAATTATTTGTGATTATTGTGATAATGTCGTATGGTCTGTTTGAAGTTGTCATTCGTTGACTGAACAACTGAACGTCACTCAATTGTTTTGCCTTCCCGGAACCTCTCCACTAACACTTGAACTTTATGGGTACGGTATTAAAGCTCAAATTGATTTTACGTTTTAGTTAGAAAACGTTTGTATGGGAAAAAGAAAAGGGCTGTTTTTAGGCCTTTTCCGGCCATTATTCGAATTTTTCTCGCCGTAAGAACCATCCTTGAACTTCAACGAACATTTAAAAAAAAAAATCAGCCAAATCGGTCAAGCCGTTTTCATGCCAAGTCGTGACAACGGAAAACGGGTTTCATTTTTATATATATAGATGTAAGTACCTTTTATTGTAAAAATGATTAATGATTTTCTATTTGATTAGTACCTACTTACCTATACGAAAAAATATACCTTCCTACCTCGTTATGACGTAAACACTGCTATTTTAATAAATCAAACGTACGTTTTAAAAACTGATGTAGGTACTTATTGTCTTTAATGATTACGCTTAGATAGCCTATTGTAGTAGTTTACGCATTTTTACAAAAGTGTAGGTATTGCATGTGTATGACAGTGTGCTTGCTTTGCGGGTAAGCCATAGATATCCGGCTCTTTGGTAAATTGATCCCGCTCATTTCTATCCCGCGGGATCAGTCGACCTAATTAATTTTTGAATTGGTCAACTGATCCCGGTGACCAATTTTAAGATTTGTATAGTCAAGTAGAAAAGTTTCTTGATATTAATTTATATGGTGATTCCCGTTGGCCCCAACGCCCGTGTCCACACTGGTGGGGCGGGGGTGGGTTTATATTTTATTTATTTGGTTCTTAGTTTACCTACTCCAAAATTTTGTATGGGTTCGAGTACTGTTAAGCAAAGACTTTTACAGCAGAATGTTCTTGAAGAGTCCTTAAGAGAGACTAATAAACTTAGCAAATAATTCCAGGAAAGAAAAATGTTGAAGAAGCTCACAGACACTAAAAACAGGAAAGGAATATAACATGAAAACAAACCTGGCAAAATGTTTAGGTATTAAGAGAGGTATTAAAAGGTACTACAGTATTAAACAAAAGAGACTAAAAACAGCATGTAATTTGAAAAATTCTTCCAGAGAGATGACGTCAATCGTATGACTGCAGGAAAGAAAGAGTATGTCACTAAAAATAAAATACAAAAGCTTAAACGGTTTTTGCTTGATACGCTGCTGAAATTGTTTAAAAAATACAAAGATGAAGGCGGAACAGTATCCTTCGCGACAATTAAACGGTACCGTCCATTTTATATAGTTCCGCCTAATTTAAGCACCCGCAATACATGTGCTTGTATTTAGCATTTCAATTTAACTTTTAAGGCTGAAGCCTTAAAGAAATTAGGCTTAATAAAAACAACAGATTGAACAGATTTCGTTTCTGAAATGGTGTGCGACGTAAAGTCAAAATTTGCATGTATTCGGAATGATGTAATCTGTGCCGTGATAAAGTACTTCAAATTACCATATCCGCTGACCAAAATCAAGATGAAGTACTACATCACTGTCACAACTATACCTGTCCTTGTCTCGCACTGGACGGGCAGCGCGCGGCGGCCACGTTCTTCAGTACGCTTTCGATATTCGTGAAGTCAACAAGTCTCACTCCAAGTAAGGCCGGTTTTAGTGCTCGACCGACCGTCGGTGCGTACATCGGTCGCGCTTCTCATTTGTATGAAAATTCACAAGTCGTCACAGTGCTCGACCGACCGTACGCACGCGTATATTGCTACGCACTGCGTACGAGGACCGTCGGTCGAGCGCGTCCGCATGCGTGCCGTCGGTCGACCGACGCGCTATGGAAACATATGAACGCGTTCAGCAGTGTTGCCACCTTAGCCCTTTTCGGGCTAGATCTAGCACTTTTTACAGAAGGTAAACTCGATTTTTCATGCTTTAGCCCGAAAAGAGCAATCTAGCCCTTTTCAAGCGATACGAAAACTTCACACCGCCATTACCAAGTTATGAAACAATGCGCGACATGTAGTATAGATTTCTTCAGTTCATTTTATAATCACTAATTGAGTATATTTTTAGTTTTGCTATGGTAACATTGTTAACCCTACCTACTCTTTCTGCTTCTTTACTGGGGAATTACCCCAAGTTTGTTTTTAAGTATAAACCGACTAATTTAAGATGTAGTTGCAATTAATTCATAGTAATCTTATTTATGTACCTGTTTTTTTCGCAGTATTATAATATCACTAAGGCAATGAGAGCGAAGCGAACATTTGTTTTTGTAACTTGTTGAAATAATCGAGCGCGAGTGAACTGAACACTGTGGTGTCTTCAGTTTTGATATAATTATAAGGTGTGTGAATGTTTTGATAGTTCAGGACGTAACAAACTAAAAATGACGGATCTACCACTCCAAAAAAAGACTGTTTACAAACAACATTATAAAAAAGAGTGGGAAGCGGAATTTAAGTGGATAAAGCCAGTGCCAGGAAATTCATCAAAAGCTTTATGTTTATATTGCAAAATCGAGATAAATGCGAAGTTATTTGATATCCAACGACACAAAGAAACGAAAAAACATAAAAATTGTTCAGCTCCTTTCATGTCGTCCTCACAAACAAAAATAGTTGTAAGTAAAGAGGATACCGCAAGTGCCAGTAAGTCTGAAACTTATCTTAGCTTATATATTGCAGAACACTCCTCCATCAACAGTGTTGACCACCTTACGGATTTATGCAAACAAATTTTCAGTTGTGACTGCGTCAAAGGAGGAGCAAAAGAAATGAAGATGCATCGTACTAAATGTACCCATGTTATAACCGAAGTTTTGAGTCCATATTTTAAAGATCTGTTGGTAAACGATATTGGTACAGGTCCGTACAGCCTGATTATTGATGAATCCACGGATGTATCTGTCACAAAACAATTGGGTGTAGTTATAAAATATCTGAGTGAAGAACGCAAGGAAATAACTTCAACATTTCTAGGTCTTCAACAATTAACTTCCGCAAATGCTAGAGCTATAGTTGATGCCGTCATCAGTCTTCTTAATGAGCTGAATTTAGATATAAAAAAATTAATGGGAATAGGAACCGATAACGCTTCCGTGATGGTGGGAATAAACAATGGAGTGTTTAAGATTCTCAAAGAAGAGTACAATCTTCCCCATTTAATTTTGAATAGATGCGTATGCCACTCCATACAACTAGCTGTTTCGCATGCTTCCCAAGAGACTATACCGAGAAACATTGAGTTTTTAATAAGAGAGACCTACAATTGGTTTTGTCTATCCCCATCAAGACAAGATGCATACAAAGAAGTGTATGAAACAATTAATGTGGGTGAAAAACCACTGAAAATTTTAAAGATGTGTGCTACTCGTTGGATTTCTATTGAACCAGCAATAGTTCGCATTCTTGATCAATGGGATGAACTTAAACTACACTTTCAATTGACACAGGGGGTGGAAAATTGTTATACAGCCACATTGCTTTATTCGATGTTCCAAGATCAGAGGAATAAATTGTATTTGATTTACTTAAAATCAGTGCTTAGCGAAGTCCAACAAACATTAAAAATATTTGAAAGCAAGGGTGCAGACCCGGTACTTCTTCTAGATACGCTAAAAAGGCTTATTGAAAGTTTGTGTCATAAAATTATTAATTCGAATTCCAGAGTAGACTATTGTGTTGAAAGAGTAAACGACTACGTTGATACAAACTCGTATATGGGATATTCGTTTGAGGATGCCTTGAGTAAATCAACACTGGAAAACGCTGAAAAGAAAGCGCTCAAACAAAGATGCATTGATTTTACATTAAAATTAATATGCGAATTGCAGCAGCGCCTACCCGATAATTTTAAAAATTTAGAGACAATGACTGCTCTTTCTGTTAAAGAGACACTTAAACGAAACAAAACTGTAGAACGCATCGTTCACCTTGCAGAAGCATTTTGTTTGATACCAGAAGATATTGATAAAGTTGTAGTACAATATAGAAATATCGGAGAACACGAATGGGAGAACAAAGACGACACTATTAAATTTTGGTGCGAAGTTCTTAAATACAAGGATGCTGCTGGAAACAACTTTTATCAAGAGCTTGGAAATTTGGCGAAAATAATTTTGTCATTGCCCCATTCGAACGCGGATGTCGAACGTGTTTTCAGTTCTATGAACATAATTAAAACTAAAAACAGGAATAAAATGGGGTTAAAAACAATGACATCCATACTACATATACGATGGGGTTTGAAACGATTGAAAGAGTCTTGCTGTTCCCACAAGGTGCCAACTGAAATAATACAAAAGTGTGGGAGTAATTTGAAGTACTCCTTCAAATTGGCTAAGAACACAGATGTCAATCAGCCATCAACGTCTTCTGCTTCGGCAGAAATGATTTTGGAAGATTCTGATGAAGACTCTGATTTTTAACAATATAATAACTTAATAATAATTAGATACAGATTATATTATACGTTTCAAATAAACAATTTTTATCTCTGCATTTGTATTATGTTTTTAGCTCTTTCTAGCACCTCTTTTGATGGCAAAATTTGCGAAATCTAGCTCTTTCTAGCTTGACCGACAGCCCCTTTTCGAAAACCAAGGTGGCAACACTGGCGTTCAGTGCTGCACCGACCGGTGGACCGACCGCACGGATGTGCGTATCATCGTCGACGAAAAATTATTTCGTAGGTACTCAAAATGAACAAATTTATCGACACCGAACGATTAATCACCGAAGTTCGGCTTCGTGAACCACTCTGGAACATACGCCACGTTTTGTATAAAGACCGTGATGCAAAGTTAAAGGCTTGGCAAGAAGTGTGTGAAGCATTGTTTCCTAATTTCGATGAAATGACTCCTACTGAACAAAAAGATATAGGTAAGTAAAGAACAAACTATCTTCATCTTTATTTATTTATTTCGAGACATACAAATAATTTAAAAAATACTATTATTTTGCCAAGACACAGCACCTTCTGGAGATATAAAATAATTAGCAAACTTTTCTCTCAACATGTCCCCTGATCTGATATTATGTCTTTGACTGTCACTGCCGTGGGTAAGCGGTTCAAATCCTGCAATTGTTAATGTATCCTCTATTTTGTAACCATCTCATTCTCTGATGTAATTATGTAAAATACAACAAGCTTTGATGATTGTAATTGTGTTTTCCAAGGAAGTGTTCATAGGTCTGTGGAATATTCTGAATTTGTTACTCATTATGCCGAATGTAGACTCGATATATCTCCTTGCACGACTAAGTCTGTAGTTTAATATTTTCTTTTTGTAAGTCATGTTACTACGTGCATAAGGTCGTAACACTTGTTTTGAAATACCGAATGCCGCATCCCCGAGAATAACGTATGGCAGTGGTTCGGTCGTATGGGGCAATGGTTTGGGGGGAGGAAAACACATTTCTTCGTTTTGTAGTTTTTGAAACAAATTACTGTTTTTGAATATGGTAGAATCAGAGTCGGTTCCACATGAACCGACGTTAATGTATATAAAACGATAGTTACAATCACATATAGCAAGTAAAACAACTGAAAAAAAATTCTTGTAATTGGAATAAATACTTCCACTGTGTTCAGGATTGATTATTCTCACATGTTTGCCATCTATACATCCAACACAATTTGGAAAGTTTGCTATTTCGTTAAATTCATTGATGATATGAAGCCACCCACCCCTCAGGCGATGTTGGCAATGTAAGACATTCTTCATGAAGAATCTCCCAAATTGTTTTGCACACCTCCTTAACGATAAAACTGATTGTTGAGACCCCAAGACGATAACTGTAATGCAAGTCTGTGAATGTATGACCAGTAGCTAAGTACCTGAAAGAAAGAAATAAGCTTAGTTACTTTTATGTTACAGATAAAACTATACAACAGAGATGGAGAACAGCTCGGGATGCGTATACAAGGTCTAAAGCTGCAATTATTAATACGAAGTCCGGATCTGGCGGCGGAGCGATAAAAAAAAAGTATATATATTACGATTACATGAGATTTCTCGACAAGAAACACACAGTCCAAGTCGAGGACTCCCTAATGGCAGATGATTCCCAGACAAATATTTCGGTGCCCGACTTTGAGCCTGAGCCCGAGCCACAACCTTCGACAAGCACTATTTTCGACACTAGAGTTTTCGAACAAAAAAATACTGAGCCTGCATCCCAGACAAGTCAAAATAAAAAAAATAGACGAATTACAAAATCTAAAAGGTCTATAAATAAAGAAGAATTTGAGTTTGACAAACAGATGCTGCAAATGTTTAAAGAGAATAGTACAATACTACAAAATGATGACATGGCATTTTTCACATCGCTGTTACCAATTACTAACTCATTTTCTATTAGTCAAAAGTTGACTTTTCGTTCTGAAGTACTAAAAATAGCTACGAAGATTCATGATGGTGACAATGCTCTTAGTCGTCCCCAGTCCCAGTCTTCCAGTACGACATACTTCGTCACGTCACCAGAGTCCTATTCATCTCATTCACAAACATCAAACAATATTACTGCACAAGAATCGGAACAGCTTCTCACAAATATTTATCCTAACATGCTGCCTGTTATGGTTTCCAATTCCAACGTAGAGCAAACAGATTTTTCTGACCTTGTTGTATTTAAACAAAACTGAATTTTTATTTTTAAATAATAATAGTTAAACAAGAAACAGTGATTTTATTGTAATTAAGGTATTTTAAAATCATGATTATTTTAAACATTATTTTGTCATTGAGTCCCATATATCTCTATCATACTAGTGGGATGGGATTAATAGGGTTAGTAATTAGTGGAATGGGATTAATATATTTAAATTGATATCTACATTTATGTAATCTGTAATACAGACATAGTTACATACCTTAAAGTGACTGCAAGTCTTTCCACCGGTGATACAGGAGCTCGAAATAAGTTTACATGTTTTAAGTAGTCTTGTAACTTCGCTGATAATTCATCAAAACTTTTGATCGACATTCTGAAGTAATTAAAAAACTTTTCTTCATCTTCGCGCAATAATGAATATATAGTAGTGAATTCCCCTTGTAATGTTCTTTGGGCGACGATAGGGTGTACATGATATCTACGTCTTCTTCTATTCTTAAAACGTCTACGAAGATAATACGCAGCAATTAAACAATTCGTAAACGGTTCCATTGCGTGCGACTGTACCAGTCCGGTCAGTTTGTTGGTCAGGAGAGCACTGAATGATAGAAACTGACGGTCGGTTCAAGCGTATCGTCAGGACGGACCGTACGTACTGACGGTCGGTGGAGCACTGTAACCGGCCTAAGTGTTGATTTGAACACATTATCCGTTCGGCGCTTTCGAGCCCAACGTCTATGTCTTACCGCTCGGCGCAACGAGACCCAGTGACGAACGAGTCATAAAATAAGACTCTTGAACATACTTAAAAAGGATAGTTCCTACTTCAGCTACGGGCGGCACACGTCGCCCCAAATAAAGACGACATGCGTCGTCTTACCGGGGACGACAGTCGCCTCAAATTAAGACGACAGTCGCCTCGGTCGAGACGACGGTCGTTTCAGCTCAGAGCATCGTGTTGTACGACACGTCGCCTCATTTGAGAAGACGAACGTTGCATCAAACGGGAGCTCGTCGCCCCGACTAAAACGACAACTGTCGTGCCAACATCTTTTTAGCTGGGCTAAAAAATGCTTTTGCTTCCAGAACCATGGTGGAATCTTAATGGGAGCCCTTGCTGCAATACCTTGCGGAGAAGACGAAGAATGTTTATCGGCAGTTATTGCATCTTTAGACGAAAACTTCCCATGGAATTGAAATAGGGTAGTTAACTAAAAAAATCTAATTAGTCAGATAGATTTCCAAAAAAACCGGCCAAGAGCGTGTCGGGCCACGCTCAGTGTAGGGTTCCGTAGATAATAAAATATTATGTAAACGAAGTTAAAAAAAAAATACGGGCAAATGAAACTTGACCTCTGGATTGTATAGGCGCTCATACGATTCAGGGACCAAATTATATTGGTTAACTGCAGTTTCCATCTGTTGTTTCCATCCAAGTTCAAAATAATTTTCCTAGAAAGTCCTTATAAAGTTCTACTTTTCAGATTTTTTTCGTATTTTCTAAACTTATGGTTCAAAAGTTAGAGGGGGGGGGACGCTTTGTTTTTTACTTTTGGAGCGATTATTTCCGAAATTATTGACATTATCAAAAAATGATTTTAGTAAACCCCTATTCATTTTTAAATACCTTTCCAACAATATATCACACATTAGGGTTAAAATTAAAAAAAAAAACACTTCCCACTTTACATATAGGGGGGCTACCCTAATAAAACATTTTTTTCCAATTTTTATTTTAGCACTTTGTCGGCGTGATTGATACACATATTGGTCCCAAATTTCAGCTTTCTAGTGCTAACGGTCACAGAGATTAAGCGAGGACGGACAGACAGACAGACAGACAGACATGGCGAAACTATAAGGGTTCCTAGTTGACTACGGAACCCTAAAAATATTGGACACGTATTTTTTCTTTTTTCACGTAAACAAACAATGAAGACGATACAATGCTTTGAAAACTCGTGTGACGTCATATTCTAAGACATTAGTATGACATTTTTTACCGGTGAATGACGTCACGACCCCCCACTCAAATCTTTGACGCGTTTTATTTTCGACAATTTTTATTGATTTCATAAAACAAAAAATACGTATCGAATATTTTTCGATAATCTAACAGACTGACTAATTAGAGTCATATTTTTTTTAGTCAATAAACATGGGATATTGGAAGGTCTACAATTATACCTTCGAGGATTTGTTTTGGAGCAGCCAAGTTCCATCAGGAATAGAAGCAAAGCTTAGATTTGCCATCCCTACAGTGCGATCTAGCTCGAGCTTCCAAACCATCTTCTACATCCTTGTCGGACCAAAAATACAGGGCAATAAGAGCATCTATCCTAAAGTGGCCACTGGGAAGAGCTCTTCTCTACGCTCCGCACAACTTAATGGAGAAGATACATTCGCCATCCTATGATGTATTTATTAACACCGTAAGATAGCTCAAACCGAAACTCCGAGAAGCTTCGCGAGAATTGGAACGCTTCAGTCCGACATCAGGGGTGCCTTCTGCGGGTACGAAACGGACGATCGAGTGTTCTGCTGAAGTACATAGTGAAGCAAAACGCTCATCCTATTCAAATACCTCAAGTTCGCCCGTTCGTTCAGAAACCCGAGCCGCACCAGCACAACGCAGTAGCGAACATTTACTCGCTTCCGTATTGAACTAGCAAATGTTACTATTTAGCAAAATGCTTAGCATGCAGTCAGAGCAGAATGAGAATATAAAGACAGTTATACAAAACCAGCAGCGGAGTGCGGCACCGAATATTCACCAGTGGTGTGAAGAAGACCTCAATAAGTCGTACGACTCCCTTCCGGACAGTACACTGAGGAAGAGAAGGACGACCAGGTCCAAGAAAGTGGACACTCTACCCTATGGTCCGATACCCGAGAACCCAAAGAAGCTGACCTACGGAAGAAAATTGTCGACGCACAAAGAGAACTTGGAAGTTTGGAAGAAGATAAACATACAAATATCACCGCTTTTGATTTTAAACCAGCTACCACAGAACAAGAACCAAAGATTGCACGTTCAAAAAAAACAACCAACTTCAAAAAAAAACGAAATCAAACAAACAAATGACACCGACTTCAGAAGCTGATTTTTCTTTTGAAGTTTATTTTTCACTTTTTGGTGTTTTTGAAGTCGGTTGTTTTTTTTTGCAAAACAGTTTTTTCAATACACTTTCGAAGAAATTAACTAATAACGATAAGTATTTTTGTCATCAATTTTTAAGAGACTGATTTAATTTTCTTTTTTACCGCGGTTTCATTTCGCGAGGTTGAAGAAGAAGCAAAGGTATAAAGCCGCTAAACAGCCTGACAGGAAAAATATAAAATTCTATTTTTTTTTTTTATTAAGTTCACAAATGAATGATTACTTGTTCATAAAAGTAAATCATTGTTTAAAATAATCATGTTTATTTATATTAGGTCCTTTTTTTTGGCGGGTGGAAAATCATCAAATAACCCCCTCCCGCTCTTGGGCAGAGCGAAAGCATATACTTCATTAGTTACTGTTAGTACTAATACTTTGTTTTTGTTATTAGTTGTTGCTTACAACTGGCAGGATTGCAAAAACATTAAAATAATGAAAATGGAATACCTGATACTCATCACACATGAGCATCATGTAGGTAGGTAGGTTGATTGGCGATTGTATTGAGCCTTTTAATGCAACACTGTTTGATATCAGTGGTGAAGTGTTTGAAGTAGTTTGAAAACTTCTCACCTTTTATGTTAACTTATGGTGTGTAAACACTGAAACAGTCATTCTGGGTTGGCTGTCCTCATGCTGTTTCTCATTTGTTAGCTTCATAGCCGGCGACACGGTCATTTGTTCACCAGGCTGTAGTACTTGATGTTGTTTATATTTGTAGTGAATTTGCTCTACTATCATTTCCTCTTTTATAAGATAATTGCCTCGAATCTGGAATGTAAAAGTCATGCAGGTAAATAATAGAACAAGAAAAGATGTTATGTAAACATTTTTTTTTTTAATTTTATTTTATTTGGAACAACAAACAATTACATAATAAAGCATACAGACACAAAACTTAAAATTAACAATTACGTAATCAACAGCGTTATTCACAGCATACATACTAGCAAAATATTAATTTAACACGTTTCAAAGAGAAGTTAAAAGTACCAAAAATATTAATAGCCAAAAAACAAACAATGATTTTAATTTAACTTAACATCACACCTGCTATCCCAGAAGGGTTAGGCAGAAGTGTACATCATCACTTTGCCAGTAATGCTTAAGGCTCTTGTTAAAGGGCAAGACTGTTTGCCATTAATATTATTGTCTGGACTGCTACTGAGAAATTCCTGATGGAGAAACTCAACAACACTGTTAGACTCGGGATTTGAATCCAGGCCCACACACTTTAATTGTATGGTGCATTACTACTAGGCCCTCAAAGTAGTCTGACTAAATGTTTAAATTAGTAATGAAAATTTGGTAATCAATTGTTTTTAAATAGTTATCATACTTAGATGGTAATTAAACTAAGATGGGAAAGTTAATCTGATTAAAACTACTTTAAAAACACTATTGGTTGTGTTACTGTACTAGTGAAACATTCACAATTTAACTTCTTTAAAGCTTTGCTTTCTGTTGAATTATCGCACTGAATTTCATTGTCACAATTTGTTGAACAATGTTGATGTTTCGTTAATTGTTTTGTTATAAAACACACATAAGTACCAGTTACATAACAAAGCATTACTAATGTAAAACATGTGCACCCTGGCATTGAATCCAACTCGTATGCTATAATGGGAAATAGTATGATGTTATCATTGCGTTTTCCCATTAAAATAATGTTTATTGTGGATCAATTGTTTATCTATTTTTTTTTTTTTTAACTTTAAGCTAATCAATTATTGATGTAGTAAGGTCAGATGTAGATTCGATTGATAGATATTGAATAAATAAATAATTATTGTAATATTTATCATGACATATTGTGTCATTACAATACAAAGATTCACATCTGCCGGGTGTCCAGTGACTGACAACTTTGTTTGTTTTTAATGAATCTTGAAACATGTTATTCAATACAAATGTTTACAAGTTTGTATAAAGTATTTAATTGTAATTCCTCACTTGAATGTCAATTAGGAGGGATTTCTAATAAGAATTATTTCTATTAAATGTTTTATTCTGAATGACATTTCAAAACACAACAAGATTTAATACTAGTTAATACTTGGTTAATTAATTAATGTGTGAATGCAAGTAACTAACTATCATTTGATTCATGAGTTCAGTTTGTGACACATTAAGTACTGATTTATATTTTAATCATAACTTTGAACGGGTAATGACCTTATCACTCCTTAAGTGATTAAAGATGTCTTAATATTTTAATCCCACGGGTGTCAATTTAAGGTGGCATTAACCTAGCCAGTGTGTAATGTGATAAGTTAAAATATTGTTAACTGCACTACAGTTACTAAAATGAATAAAATAAAATACTTCCCGGGTTTGATGTTTCATCCCGTAGGTTCATTTTTATTGATATGCTTTCCAAGTGTTCATGTTTCTTTTATTTTGCTGCTTCGGTCATTCTGTACTGTACTGTATGTTTGTCATTTTGATTGGACTATGAAGTTTTCTGTCACATAAAACTTCATTGTTTGTTTTCCCATGTGTCAACTTATTGTCTGACTGGGTCATGTGTGTTCAAGTTGAAATAAGCCTTATTTATCATGTTGGTATCTGTCAGCCAAATCTTAGACGATCATAGTCTTCAGTTCAATATTTTCCTGTATGTCATTATTTGGATGTTCCGGCGCATATTCATGAGCAAAGCGCAGATAAAATCCCTTTCTTCTGATGTTACGGCGGGAAAACCACTTGAGGAACGCTGCTCCTAAATATCAATGGCCTCCGCCATATTGTCTTCGCCTTAGATTCCTCTTCGTGGCAGATGGGTAAATGGGTAGTTGAAATCACACACAATACTTGACTCAAACACCAAACGTTTATTTACAATAGTCCATTTACAGGCACTTATAAACTTTTCAGGGGTTGAGACCCATTCACATGAATCATTGTTACTATGGAGAAGAATGGGTTTAAGAAACTCCATTTAAATCATGTTACAATTCTCGTTTGCACTAATTAATATTAATCACATCAAAAACCACTTTCATTTACATTATTTGCTAAACGCGAGATAATGTGCATCTTTCGTCACACGCGTGTCTACTTGTCTAGTCCGTCTAGCGGAAGTACCACGCACTCAGTATTGTTATTAATTACTTAATTAGTTAAAACTAATAAACAATACTAAAATCGTTCACAATTGATTGTAATAATTATTTAACAATAAAACAATACCAATATTAATGCGAAGGTGTTATTAAGTTAATGTCTAATTAATAGGTTCATTACTTTTAACAACAGAATGTTACTTACGCCATTTCCGGCTAATTAAAGGATTTAATACAAAGAACAGGTTTTCTACTAATAAATTGCTCTACAAAATAATCTTATGACTTTTTAGTTTATAATTACATAAATAAACTGATTTAGTCGTGGTTTCAGATTATAAATTGAGTTATTGATCATTAAAATCGTATTCGCCGCCATCTTCACAACAATGTGCAATGACGTCTCTTATACAGCCTAATTTCAAGTGAGCAATCATTAAAATCCCAATATTCATAATCAATTAGCTTATCTTAATTTTAACTATAGTTCTAGTTAAAGACCTCTGTTTAATAAATCATTATTCGAGCCGTCGACCATTCAATTACAAACCATCTCTGTAGTAGTTAACACAAAAGCTAACAGATGGCACTGTCGCTAATGTCTTTCAATATCGATCCCGTAATAATTACTGTACAAATATCTCAGAGATGGCAGGTTCATCAATTATTATAAAAAAACTAAGCTAAGCTATTATTATAAGCTGGTTATTAATTAAATTGCCTAATGATCCCAGCAGATAGACACTCTCGCGGCGACATATATATTATTGCCGCAACATCAAGATAAATAAACAAGTATAATAATAAGAAAGGAATCCACCCCCCTCCCTTACCACCCCTACCCCCCCTCCTTCCCCTCCCCCTCCCACCCACATCCTTACCCAAAACAGTTTAGGAATAAATTGTAATTGAAAGGTCCAATTTTAAGCCAAAAACCGCAAATGAGTACAGCAAATTACCCTGTAAATCCCAAACTTAAGCAAAGTCTTGGAATAAAAGTTAAGTAGAGTATTAGATAAGAATATAGTATAATAAACCCTGTATAGTAATAAACATAGAATAAGGAAATAGACATGTAAAACCAATAATGTAAGAAATAGATTAGATATTAAAATTAGAAAACAATAATGTATTATGTAAGAAAGTAAATTAAGGTAGAAAGTAAGCTAGAAATGTAACAAGATAATAAAAGTGTATTAAAATAAGAAAACATGTACAATTTATACAACCTAGTAATAGGAGAAAATGTCCACGCAAAAACGATAATAAAATAAAGCTGTGTACAGTCGAACAAGCTAATAAGTATACAGCCAGCTAATTTGTCTTTACTTTTAAGATTATACAGATACATTTAGATACTGATGTCAAACGATACAGCGTTTGACATCAGTCGCTTAATGCGAAACACTTTATAAAACAAAATTACAATCAATATTTTCAGTGTTATAGAATTATAAACATCTCTACCCTGTATACTTATTAGCTTGTTCGACTGTACCTACTTGAATAACCTAAATAAAGAAAAGTAAAAGAAAAGTAGAAAATAGATAGAATAGCGGGAGTCCCACCCGGCTAAGAATGTAAAGGATGTATGAAAGAAAGATACAGTATGAAGCTTGAAAGTGCGAGAGGAATAAATGCGAGAACTGGAATGAATGAGTAAAGTAGAATAATAAGAGCCCGTTGCTCCCATGAACGGGGAAAAGCAAAATTTAAAAAAAAAAAAAAAAATATACCTCTATCGGCTTGTTTAGTTCAAAATAGAGCGAAACGAGTGTGATCTCCCAAGCACTGGTTTGGATTCCCACCACAGAGATGTTATTTGTGGTGAGTTTCGGGTACTGTATAACGTTAATGTCCTTATCGAAGACGGCAATTGCCGCCTTAACAATCCCATCTCCTACATCAGTGCTTTGGAAGATCCTCACTCCTCTTTGGCTCTTCACGGTCTTGAGGTTGCCAACGTAAGGCTCTTGAATAAGAGCTGCCGCTATTCCGCGTTTTTCTGCTTCTAGGAACATCTCATTTGTCGCAAGCTTCTTTCGCTGGAGGTTAGCCTGTGCGAATTTGTAAGCGTGATATTCCCCCTGGGTGCCCTTAGCAGTACGCTACTGTTGCTCGCGCTAAGTCATCCCATTTCTGACGCTGCGGGCAACCGGCGCTAAAGGCATTGTGTTCTGTCTGGGTGCTGTTTGCTTTCTTGCAGTTTCTGCATGCTGCTGGTATTCCTGCCATCCAGTCCGCGCATTCAGGTCTCAGGTGGGGGCCGCCGCAGTGGCTACACAATATGTCCACTGATTCTTCGCAATACTTTTTGCTGTGCCCAAAACCCAGACAGCGCGTACACTGCATCAGTGGAGTCTGGTCTTCGGCCCTGATGCGCTGGAGGTCAATGTATACATATCCCTTTGCAGTAACCCTTTTCCAGATAGTTGGCAAAACGCTAAGCACAATGTGGCCGGTAAGTGGATTTCTAGCCCTTTTCCTATATTTTATCTCTACCTTGCCCGTCCCACCGCTGAGGCCGTGGAAAACATCCTGGTTCTGGTTCCTGAATGCCTTAAGGACGTCCTCATCGGTATTAACCAATAGGACGCCCTTGAGGATCAGCAACAGGTCTTTGTTTTTCATCTCCTCAACGGTGAGATTGGCTCCGTTCTTCCTCAATCTTTCCTTCACCTTGTCTCTTTCTTCCGTCGTCTCAAAACCCATAATCACCTTTCTATCCTTCGCCTTCCTTACCTTCTCCACCTTTATCCATCCCTCTTTCGCATCTATTGCCTTTCTTACCCTATCAAGAACTTCTTCTCCCGAGTGCTCCTCATTGCTGGAGGTGACCACGACTGAATGCAGCGTCCGCTTTACCAGCGCGCCGCTGCTGCCACCCGCGGCCACTCCCGCATATGTAGGAGTCTCCACATCCATTCTTTTCTTCTGAGCCTCTATGACACCCCTGAGCTCCTCCATCTGTTTGTTGCTTTCCTGCAACAACTTGGAGTGCTCCTCAATTTTCTCCGTTAATCGGCTCATCTCTTTTTTAGATGAGTGCGAATTGTGCTCCGTATTAATTGAGAAGGTAGCGTCACTAGCGGAAGCTTTAGGCTCTATGTTCTCCTTTACACTTCCTGCGTTTTTTGATTTTACTTCCTTTTCAGCTTCTCTGACCAGCTGAAACATGCGATCCAGCGATTCAGTGACGATAATCTTAATTTCACTTTTCGTATTTCTTGAACTGCTGAGATGTAATTTGGCTTTGTTCAAGCAGGCCCTAGCTTCTGCTGTCCGATCCGCGTACTGTAACTTTGGCGACGTATGGATCTCTATCAGTTTCGCGTGCTTTGGTAGCTTTTTATTTTCCTGTAACTCTAGCGGTTCTTTCTCTGCAGATCGCGGGGGACTTTTGGAGCTCTGTACGTTAGTGTCCTTTTTAGCGACATCAACGCTTTCGTGTCGTTTCGCTGCTTCGGCCTTTGCCTCTTGCGAGAGCGTCGTCACTGACTTTTGTTTAGGTGGATATGTCAAGACAGTCTTTTTCGGGGGCGATGGTGTTTTGGGGGGTGGAACCGTTTTGGGTGTCTCGGCTTCCAACTTCTTAATGCTGCGCCTCACCGACGGGCCCGCCCGATCTTCTTGGTTCCTTCCCAGGTCCGAACTCTCCGTGGGATTTACCTTTTTGGCTGGTGTGCGTAACCCCATCATTTTGTCAAGGAGCTCTACTTAGGAGCTAGTTAAACGTCAAAAACTTGCCGGGTATTGTAAAGGTATACCCAGGTCAATTAAGAAATAACGTGTATATATGGTGTATAATTAATAGCAATAAAAATTTGAGTCTTGTCGGTCTATATGCTAGTTTCCTGCTTCCCTCTTCAGATGGTGTACGTGACATGGAGGTCAACGGCGCGCTTTGGTAGTTCAACGCAATACAGAGGATGGTGTAAAACGGGAAAAGAAAGCAAGAAAAGAAGATATATAAAAGTCACAAAAGGAAAAATAAATTTACATAAACTTAGGTCTAGAAAAACACTTACAACAAGTTGTAATACCGTCTCTACAAATACACTACCCTGACTCAAAGTGTGTTAGGGTAGTGGTCAAGAGCTCTATAGAGGCCCTAGGTTAATTAAAGTCGTCAAAGACTAATTTCCAACTATCTTGCAAAAGTGGCTCTATGTAGAGTCAATCTAGTATGACCACTGGGTAGAGCCCACCGAGCCCGTTCTAACGACCCCAAACTTGAAGCACCTGGCCCAAAAGGTGTCGGAGCAACCGGAGTCTAAATTTTAAGTAAAGTTTTTGGTTTCTTTCCTAGATGGCGGCAGAAAGATGGTTAAAGCTGGTTAACTTCGCAACCGTCTGACCGATTTTCGCCGTGTTTGGGTTCGCTTTACTGAGCTCGATGAGATCCAGACAATGATGTGGTTTTCAGGCCGAAAAATTATCTACCCCTGAAACCGCCTGAAAGCCAGCCCATTCGAGGGAGAGTTAGTAGCCGATTCTAATGCAGCAAACCCCGTCGCTCTACGACCCCCCGTTGCAGAGATATGGATGTTTAACCCTAGATAGATAACCTACGTCGCAGAGGCGCCTGCGCGGGAAACATATTACTGTAGTTTTTTATCCGACGCGTGTATTTGTTTGTCCTTCTGAGCCAACTCAGTCGTCGGTTAGCCCTTTCACGGGATAGCTGTTTCCATGCTGTAAGTTCTATAGTTTTGTTTATATGACGAGTCTTGCGAGGCGTATGGTTATCTTTTGTGAAACTTTTAAGAATTAATTAATTTGAAATTATTTTTTTTGATGAAAGATTTTTCTTTTATACTTATTATATTGTAGTCATAATAGCTTGTAAGAAATAACTCAATTTTTTTAAATGATTATAAGTGTTTTTGTTCCTGAAGCATAAGGCTGTTGATTTATGTTAAAGGTCTACTCATTTGGTTTAAAATTATTTTAAATAAACAAATTAAATAAAAATGTATTTAAAATTGATAGTTTATATTATACCTTTTAACACAATACCATAAAATATTTTTTATTAAATCAATTAAAAAACACGTATATATGGCATACGTTAAAGATAACCACCCTTTTATAGGTTATCTTTAACGTATGCCGTGGTATGGTTATCTTTCTAGGGTTAAAGTTAAACAAAAATGGCGGCACAGCTGTCAAAGTCTGACTTCGACCGGTGATATCTCCACTTTGGACAGTCGTAGAACCCCCGAGTTTTGGTTCTTCTGGCTTGCCCTGATTCCACCTTTCACGAAAGGTGACTTTCAGGCGACTGAAAATTTCTAGCCCGGAAACGCCTGAAATCTATTTTATCCGACAGAGTTTATCCCCCTGATCAACAATCCAAAAACCGCAACTCTCTACGACCACTGATTCCGGAGCTATGTTGGGTCAAAGTTTTCCAAAATGGCCGCCCAGCTGTCAAACACCAACTTAAAGTGGTTATAACTCTGCAACCGCCTATCGGAGAGATGCGGTTCCGAATATGAAGAATGCCCCGGTCTCCCCTATATGCTGAAAGTGGTTTCAGCGCTGAAAAAATCTCGGCCCGGAAACCACCTGAAAACCGGATCAAAGTAATTCTACAAGTCTCCCCCTGAGAAATGCGCAAATCCGGGTCTTCTACGTCCAATAACTTCGGAGATATTAATACTTTAATGTTGTAACCAACAAAACCAAAATCTAGTCACAATACACATAAGAAAGTCACTCCTGTGGTCAAAAATCAATTGTTTCTATTTAATCTGATTTTATTTAGAAAAATGTTTAAAAAATCAATAACTTTGTAACCGTTTATCGAAAAAATTTGGAAAAAATATCTAAATTATGGACACGTTGTATACTATCTGTTTATAAATTAAAAATAAAAAGTTTTCTATATTTACTATGAAAAAATTTAACTTATGTGGGTTTTATGGTTTTTTAATTACTACGTTAAAACTAATTAGGCTAAAATTCTGGATTTTCCTGTGTGTCTTTTTCTAATGAGCGCGCAAAAGATAGCAGTTGCACATTTCAAAAATTTCAGTTTCTTCAGGAGTTATTATGGTTCAAACTTTGAATTTTCAAAAGGTTATAATAACAAAAGTAATTGATTTAAAATTCTAGTACTTGCAGATTTTGTCCTCTCTCATAAGCTTCTTTCGTACTGCAAGATTTCAGGCCGCTACGGTGTCTCGTTCGGGTTTTTCAGGCCACGCGGTTTTCGGTTTTTCCTGAATAACTCCGAGAGTCGTGACTTCAGGCGAACGCAAAATGGTCCGGAATGAAGGTGTCGTTGCTCTGCTATGTTATCTTGTTTCGCTGCAATAATTCAAAACGTCCCAGTTTGAAAAACTTAACCTCAAAAAAGAGGGTTTTTCGGCACTTTTCACTGCACAGCACTGAAATCCGGTTTCTTGTGTCACTTCGTAGTGTGGGGGCAACTTTTCTGCACACCCTGACACTTAATTAGACAAAATCCGAGCACTTTTGACCACTTTTCCGACTTTTTAAGTACGGAGCTGCTCTAAAAACGATCCGACCACCACGGAGGCTGGGGGGGGGGGAACTGTTATACGTGTTTACAAACAACTTTAGTTGCAAGTTCCAAGACACTACGGAGGAGTTTTTAATTGAATGTGTCCGACAATATCCTTGTCTATGGGACACAAAATTGAGTTCTTATAAACAATTAGATGTGAAAGACAAAGCGTAGAAAGAGATTTAAAAAAAACGAACATAGCGAATGGTAAGTTTTTATTTAATCATATTGACCGTTGTATGTGTGCGTTTCGATTGCTCAGCCACAACTAAAATTATACGCGCTTCAACGGCGCGGTCACGTTTATACCATTGTAACTTCAGAACAGTAACATTTAGTTACTTTTTGCTTTTGAGCGTTAGAAATTTAAGATTTTTTTACGAAAACATTAGTCATTTTCTATAATTTTAGTAGTATTACATATAATGTAAAACGCACGCAGCCTTCACAATTTTTTTTGCTGTACTTATTTTAAAATCTAATGGCCTAAAAAAGATACGCCACTTATGCACCAACATACCAAACGCAGATTCTACCATTCGGCGTGCTCTGCTTAGTCTATAATTGAATACTACTTGGTCATTGTCTAACCTTTCATGATCAGGGTAAGGTTTTAATAAGTGTGTCATCAAAGGAAATGCACAGTCACCAATAAAAACATAAGGCTGAGGCAAACCTCCTTCGAATAGAGGTTCATCTATGGGCAATCTCAATCCATTGTTTTGCAACTTAATATAGAAGTTACTATCTGTGAATATTCCTCCGTCACTGAACCTGCCCATTGATCCAACGTCGATCATTATAAATCTCCCATGAGCATCAGCAACTGCCAACAGTACAATCTAAAATGTGTGTTTGTAGTTAAAATACTGTGATCCTGATTTAGGTGGTGAAAATATTACCACGTGCTTGCCATCAATAGCACCAAGGCAATTTTTAAAATTCCACAAATCATCGAAGTCTTTTGCTATAACTTTCCACTCAGGTTCAGTAGGAATCTTCATTACTTTTGGCTGTAACCTGGTCCATATCGATTCACATACTTCTGGTATTATTTGCGAGAGCGTAGAACGGCCTACTCTAAAGCTTTTTGACAGTGCCATTATATGTAGTTCCGGTTAAAAGAAATCTGAAAACAAATAAAAATATTTATTAATACCTATGTATGTACTTTAGACCTGTAGTTTTCACGAGACATACCTATTTTTTCGGTTACTCTTACGTATATTAAGGGCACGATATTTGAGCGCAGTGGACATTTTGCGTTACTTATCTCCAAGCCTAGCGCATCGCTAAAGGCCCGACTTTTTATGATCGGGTGAAGTTGTACATATCGTGTTTTGAACGAAACAATAATCAAGAATGTTTCTTAAACTACATACAAGTACATATATTTTTATCAGATCAAAATAAACAATATTTGATGGTTTAATGTTGAATCTAAAGTAGGTCGATTCTGAATATCCTGCCCTTAATTTATTTTTACTTTTTAGCTGATGTTTCGGCCTGCTGCGACCAGCAACTGTACAGTGGCCGAAACGTTACCTAGTTAAATTAATATATACTTACGTAAGAATAACCGAAAAAACGTATTTTATTAACATATAGATCAGACTCATAAATCACATGAAATTTACATACAGTGTGATTCTGGATTAAGTGTACAAACGTGGGTCAATTTTAAATTTAAAAGATATTTGAAACAAAAAAAGATTTAAAATTTAGGAGACTAAAATTGACCCTAGTCTCAGCCCACTTCGTTTTGTACCAGTACCAAAAAAAGGAAGACTGATGAAATAGTTCATGATGAAGAAGAATCTTTGCTCAATTTTTTAAAAGAAATGAATGAAAATCGAGACAAACGAACTGCTCAGAGGGACGACTTACGTAGAGGAGTACTTACATCAGGTGATCCGTTGAAAGCGTTTTTCGATTCAATGTACCAAAGTACAAAGCAGAGTTTTATCAAAAATCAATAAAAAGAAAGTTGTTTCAATCGGTAATGGATGCTGAAGAAAATATTGCAATACAAACTATTCTGATTGCTACTCACATAATTATGGTTACAGCACTCCTTCTACAAATCAGACAAATTATGGATCAGAACACGGTTCTACTTACTCACCTGAACCCAGCGTTTTTGGTGTGCAGCAAACTCAAATTGGAGAAAATACTACTCCTAGCCAAGAAACAGTTATCCAAGATTCAATGCCTGCCACTCAAACCACTCCAAGCGATGGAACAAATAATAATTAGGTTTTGTTGCTCTCTGCTGAAATTGTTGTTGATTGATTTAAGAAAAACTTACCTTAGTGTAATAGCAAGACGATCTCTTGTACTAATAGCTTCTCTATAATTTGTATTTTTTTCTTTATGTCACATTCTATTAAACTGGGCACATATTCAAACTCATCTCTTGTCATTCTAAAATATGAACGAAATTGATTATCTTACAATTCATAGAAAAGTCTGAACTCACTGTACTGTTTTCTAAAATAATTAAAAATTTCCATCCAAAATCGTCTTTTTTTCACTCTCATTTTCTTCCGTTTTTTCAGAGTTGCTACTGCCACTACACAAACACTATCGTAAAATACATCATCGTCGTCGTCTGAGCTAGACAACAATGAGATTAGCAATGATTTGTTGGTATCCATACGTCTACTTTCAATGCCGCACTGTAAAGAAATGATCAAGCGAGCGAGCATCGCTGAACGAGTATCGCTGAGCGAGTTTTTTTTTGAAAGCTTTTAGTAAAGCGAGTCGTCGCCGGCAGTGCGAACAGTCAGAGAGCAACTTTTAATATATGCATCTCTTTCGTTTACACGGAATGTACATTAATTTACTGTGCGTTTATTGAGAGAGAAAATCGCCGATAGATAGTCGTTTTCTCGCCGGCGCACGGTGGGCTGAAATCGCGAAGTTGGGACTTAAGGATTTTTAAATATATATTTGCATTGTATATACTTATACCATACTTTTATGTTTTGGAACTTTTTTTTAAAGTAGGTTATTACCCTAAAATTTCAGAGATTTAATTTGTATGAATAAAACAAAGAATTCGATGCATGGTGCATATTATTAGGATTATTATTATTAGTTTGTTGTAAATATTTTGTGCAACTGCATTCCACACCACTCTTTCCACAACACCAAAACCGGTTTTCTTATCAGTAGACGAGTCGTCATTAGTGACGTGCGCCAATCAGAGGGCAGTAAATTTGCAGGTAAAAAATATTTGGGGTAGCAAGTTGAAAACAATGATATCAGTTCGTTGTAACCACCCTTTACATACGGACTACCCGCTCGTTACTTGATTTTTGTTAAAAGTTGATTTTCGAGAATTTTGTGAAAATGTTTAGTGATTTAGTTACTAATGTTGATATGTTTGTGAAATTGAAATCAAGTGGTAGTATTAAGGATCATAACTTTTTATACAGTGCTATCAAGTCAAAATTGTGTGATTTAAATCAAGATAATGATAATTTGCTAAAGGAATTCTGCGCAAAGTATTGTTATAATACTTATAAAAAATGGGAAAATGCTAAACGAAAAGAACATACATTTAGAAGTAAATACAGTGATTGGTTGGCATCGGAGATAGTTTGGCCTGAGTTTATGAAAGATTTTGCAAAAAACGACGACGATCCAGTTCCTAGCACATCAACTACATCTCATGAAAAGGTGTCTGTTGGTACATCAACTCAAGTAAGTCCGAGAAAACCATTTACAGAATTAGGTCCTAAACAAAAAAAGAGACGTACGGAACTTACTACGCAAACTATTGCTTCAGAGGAGTTGTCACATGCCCATGTTTTTAACTTAAAAGCAGAAGGAAAGGAAGATGTTGCTGACATATTACAGCATCTGCTCAAGCATCCACAGGACGTGCAAAAAGTAAAAGATTGTCTTTTTGGAAATAAAAAGAAATCAGTATTCTCTCCAGATGAAGCTTTAGGCTTGTTTTTGTCTTTGAAATTGTCAAAATGGCAATATAATACGCTACGAAAAAGTATCGCAGAAGTAACTGGTACCAACGTATATCCCTCTTACTACGCACTGCAAAATGAAAAAATTAAATGTTATCCACCTAAAACTGCTATTGTAGTAACAGATAAAACGGCTACGATAGAATTGCAGGCACTATTGGATATTACTGTGAAGAGAATTATAATGTCAAACGAAATTAGTGAAACTTGTAAAGATTTGACACTGATTAGTAAATGGGGATTTGACGGAGCTTCGAATCAAGCCAATTATAAGCAGAAAGTTGGAAGAGAAAATGAAGAAGATGAGGACTTTGACGATTCTAGCGTATTTATGGGTAGTTTGATTCCTATCAAATTAGTGTCTGGTGACAGAGTTATATGGGAAAATGATTCCCCAAATTCCTCATTATGGTGTCGTCCGCTGTTTTTTAAATTCATGAAGGAAAACAAATTCAGCATTTTGCAAGAAAAAAATGCGATTGAGGCAGAGATTAACAATTTAGTTAAGACAGTGGTTGATGATTTGACCATCTCGCACAACCTAATACTAACCATGATAGATGGTAAAGCGACTGCAGTTCTTTGCGATACATCAACACAAAGATGTGACATATGTAAAGCTACTCCAAAGGAAATGAATGATTTGTCCTTGGTTTTGGCAAAAGAAATTGATGTCGATTTATATAAATATGGTTTATCGTCGTTACACATCTGGATACGATTCATGGAATGCATTCTTCATATAGCGTACAGATTAGATTTGAAGACATGGATGGTGAAAGGTGACAGTAAAGCTATTATGGAGAGCAAAAAGAGAAATATTCAGGAAGCATTTAAATCCGAAACAGGACTTTTAATTGATGTTGTGAAACAGGGTCATGGTACAACAAATGATGGGAATACTGCGAGGAGATTTTTCGAAAACCCCGATATTGCAGCTTCGATCACAGGAGTAAATGAAGAATTAATAAAAAGATTTAAAACTATATTAGAAGCAATTTCGTCGGGTCACCGTATTGATATATTGAAGTTTAAAGATTATACCGAAACCACCATGGAACTATACATTGAATTATATAATTGGTTTTACATGCCTGCAAGTGTTCACAAAGTTTTAGCTCACGGAGCAGCTATTATTGAAAGCTTGGGTATAGTGCCCATTGGAAAATTATCCGAAGAAGCAGCTGAAGCACGCAACAAAGATTTTCGGAGATATCGTGCTCATAATTCGAGGAAATTCTGTAGAAAAGCTACTAATGAAGATATTTTGAACAATTTGTTAATCAGCTCTGATCCACATATTTCAAAGATACGACACAAACTGGTGCGAAAACACAAAGCCTTTTCAGAAGAAGCAACAGCTTTGTTGATCGTTAAGGATACATTTGTTGACGATGATGATCAAGAAAATTTAGGGGTTTTAACTGAAGACCCGTTATTGTCAGAGCATGGTGTTGAGCATGGTGCAGGCCCCTCCTAAAAATATTGGTAAATGATTTGAATTTTGAATTTGTCTTTGTAAGTCTCACACATACAGAACACAGATTTGTAGTCGTGGATTAGGCCTATTGGGGAGACCACTGATAAAAAAAACGCGCCTAGTTCTCTACCTCTGGGGTGGTGTGGAATAGAGAATACAATAATTATCACTGCTAAGTATTCTAAGATTTAGGTGACTTTTAAGATATTTTCGTTCAAAAAAATCTAAAAAAGTCTAACTACCTACTAAGTCACAGTAAACTACAGTAGACGATTAGATGCAAATAAATTGTACTATTAAAATACTTATCCAACAATTGGAAGAAATTTGAGATTTTGTAGACTTAAATGCGATTTTAATAAGAAAAAAAATAAAAATAAAAATTTCTCCTAAATCGCAGCACAGCGCAGTAGCTGACTAGTTGTAAAAATAAGCTAATAAATAGTACTATTTTAATATATACATCGCAGTTGGAGATGTTTTCAGATTTTTGAGATTCTTTAGATTTTATGATTTTTTCTATACAAAAAAATATTTAAAAAATTGTAGTACTAAAAATAATGCGTAAAATAAAAAGTCATAGAATAATAATTTACTGTATTAGATAGTAGAACAAATTTGCATCATTAATCAGTAAAAATAAGATGACTTTTTTTTTAATGTCCTAAGTCCACTACGTATATAAATCAACCCACCGTGCGACGTATCGGTCTTAGGCTGGCCCGCTCAATCGCCTGACCTAAACCCCATAGAACACGTGTGGGACATGCTCCAAAGAAGGGCTTTGAGGAATTTCCCTGCAAACGTTGCGACGGAAGAGCAACTTTTTTTGCATCTTAGCCGGACCTGGGACAATATACCGCAGCAAGACTTGGATAACTTAATCCAAAGCATGAAAAACCGTTGCAGGACCGTTATTAACGTCATGGGTGGTTTTACTGACTACTGATTTTTCACAGAACTGTTAAAAACAAATTATTTTTTCCTTATTTGTAATTTTTTCTTAATAAACACATTCGTTGTTAGTTTTACCATTATTTCATGTTTTTTCTTTATTTGAATAAAAATTTGTTTAAGCAAAAAAACATTGTTTTCTTTTATTCTGGAGTGTAGTCTGATAAATGGGCTTTATAAAAATATATACATGTTGTATGCTATTTTTAATACATTTTGAGTAAATTGAGTAAATCCAAAATTTCCCTAGACAGTGTTGATGTGTGTATATTCCATTCGCCATCCGCCAGAACACTGCACCGGACCACACCTTTTCGGTAAGAGCGCACACTTGCTCACAATTATCATCTTCATGCCAATGTCCAACACTCATGCGTACAGATCACGTCAGATACCTCGGTGTTCAAATAGATTTTGGGTTACGCTGGAATAAACACATTGATGCCTTAACCTCGCGAACGCTGAGACTGATACATATCTTCAAGACACTGAGAGCTTCTGCAAACCTTGATACCCTCAAAATGGTATTCTATGCTCTATGTCAGTCCGTTCTTGGGTACTGCATCAATGTATGGGGCGGTGCAGCTAAAACAACTTTTCTTAGAGTGGAGAGGGCTCAGAGAGCAATATTAAAAGTGATGCTACGAAAACCCTATCGCTATCGAACAACTCAACTCTACTCAGATAGTAAGGTACTAACAGTTCGTCAGCTTTTCGTGTTGCAATCCGTTCTGAGAAGACACTCCAGTGTCCCATCGTCTGATCCAAACAAACGAACCAATATTCCTCCAGGCGTACAACACAAAACCGCTTTTGCCAAACACCAATTCTTCACATTAAGCTCACTTATCTATAAGAAAATTCATAAACAACTAAATATTCTAGATTGCAATAAATTTAAATTAAAAGCTAAGGTGATAGAATGGCTACTTCAACAGGACTACACACAAACTGAATCACTACTAATATACATTACCTAATATTGTCTTATTTTGCTCTTATTGCCTAACATACACCACACACTCACTATTTCTCATACAAAAACTCACCACACATACACACATCACATCATAAACACACACCACACACATATACATACATAGGTTTTAAATTGTTGTTTTATACTAATTTTCCTTTTCCTTTCCTTTTTTTTTTTTTTTTTTGTTAAAATATAATGTTTAAAAGTAAAATCCTCATAATGAAGACAAACAATAAGCTTGGCACAGTCCGCAGTTGCATAATCCATATTTTTAATAACCTCACAGCTGAACACTGTCTCTCAAGATACAGGAGGCCTACCATCAACTTTTAGTTAGCCATTCAATTCCGATGCAATCCAGTCTAAGTACCTAAACTGAATCGCTAAGATTCGTACCATGAAGTGCCTGTAACTAACTGGCGTTTGAATCGCTCATGGAGGAATGAACGTACGAAATGTGTCTGTGGTCCGCGGTGTGAGAAAGAGATGACGCTATACAGTCGTTGCATAAGTCTGTCTCTTTTACTCAAACCACATGCGTTGCGTTTCGATACCTAGTTGATATAATTTTAGCGGTTTTTTTGTGTAAAACTTACAACAAATACATTTTCAAATTGCGCTTTTTAGCGTCTTAATATACTATTAAACCTTTTTTAGTAGTCATTACATAATAGTAATTTATATAATTATTTAAATTACAAATTAAAGGTTTGCTAAGTGTTGTCGTAAAAATAAATTGATTAAGACGAGTTTAGAACGCACCTCCACTCATGTCTGATTTGACAGGAGGCGGTTCCGCGGCTATTGCGATTTGTTTTGATTGAAAGATATATTAACTCAAACTATTCCATTAGGTAGTATATGTGTTTTTAACGTTTCAATTTGGTAAAATAATCGGTAATAGGATAATGGCGTAAGTATTCTTGTGGAGTTTTTGTAATAATTTTATATTTTCATAAAGTAAACTTCTAAACTTCTCAAACGCGTACCCAACATATGCTGTGCTTTTTTTTACAGTGATGTATCGCGTCGAAGAGTGACATACGGTCAACTTGAGCAGCTGTGGGAATTTTTGAACCAAAATAAAGCCCTAGCAACGGGCTATAATAAAACATCCCAAGCTAGGGAATTTTCGAAAAATATGTGGGAGAATATAGCCCAGAATTTAAATTCCCATGGTGATGGTGCAATTAAAGATAGGAAAGGATGGTGCAAAGTACGTAAAAAGAATATATTAACTAATAATAATTTATTTTTGTTAAAAAAAAAAAATTGTGTAACTTAGGGCGCGTACACATAGAACATCCGTTTTACAGGTCCGTTTAAACGTATATGTTATTAGCGTATGTAGTTGTATGAGCGAGTTCATACAGAATACAGTATTCCGGATCCAGTAAAAAATACTGATCCGACAAAATAAGCAGCAATCCGTTTTACAGGTCCGTTTAAACGTATATGTATTAGCGTATGTAGTTGTATGAGCCAGTTCACACAGTATTCCGGATCCAGTAATACTATACTAATCCGTTTTATCGGATTGAAACCGCACGAGGCTTTGCACGGGGGTGCGCGGGGTGCGATGTGCTACACACAGCCGCCATTTGCCGGTTTCATTCCTAGAGTAGTGCACGTGTCCAGTGCTATCATAATCATGGCAAGCAAGGCGTTTGAAAAATATGTTGAGCAAGAAGTTTTGATAAATTGTGTTGAAAGTAGACCAGTTCTTTGGGACAAAACACTGGAGATTTATAAAGATAAAATTGCAAAAACCGCAGCTTGGCGCGAAATATGCGGTATTCTAAAGGAGGATTTTGAAGCTATGGAACAAAAAGAAAGACAAGAATTTGGTAAGTATTTATTTTATATTGTAATGGAGACATTGTTTTTTATTTTAAATAGCTTCATTCTGCCAAGAAACTGACCCAGATTCGGACACGAAATAGTTTTCGAATTCCGTTCGAACTGAATTTGCAGTTCGACCACCTCGTAGCGTTTCATCATCAGGTAGGCTATTGAAATGAAATGCTTCAGATTCGGATGTGTTGCCATCCTTTAAGCCCTCTTTTTCCCTTACAAAGTTGTGTAGAACGGTACATGCCTTAACTATCCATATAGCTGTTGTTTTGTTGACGTCTAGAGGCCGGTGGAATACTCTCCACTTATTAGCAAGAATACCAAATGCACATTCAACGTATCGTCTAGCTCTGGTCAAACGATAGTTATATATTCGCTTATTTACGTCTAAATGCGTCCCGCTAAATGGCCTCATTAAATTTTCGTGTAAACCGAAACCTTCATCGCCGATTATGACGTAGGGAACTCTCGTTTCTGAGCCTGTTATTAATGGGCAAGGTTCTGGTATTTGTAAACTGCCATCTAGCATCATTTTCCAAAATGTCGACTCCTTGAATATTGATGAATCGCATTCTTTTCCATACGACCCAATACTAACATATAGAAAACGATAGTCAGAGTCTACGATCGCTAATAATATGATGGAAAAAAAGTCTTTGTAATTTAGGTACATTGAGCCACTTTTTGCTGGTTTTCGAAGTCTGATGTGTTTACCGTCCACTGCTCCTAAACAGTGGGGAAAAGGACCATGGGCAAAAATGTATGAAGCCTGGGCTCACCCACCAACAGAGATAAGATCACTTTAAATATACTTGTACAACACTAAATATAAAGATATAAACTCATTTTTGTGAAGAATCCATGGGGTTATTTTGCTATAAATATTTTTCTCCTACCATAAATAAGTTATAAATCCTTCAAAGTAATGCTGTTAAGAAGTTGTAGTTTTTGTTGTTTGACATCTTAGACTTGTTTTAATTCCAGGTGTGAAACATACATCTATACTAATATTATAAAGCTGAAGAGTGTGTGTTTGAACGCGCTAATCTCAGGAACTACTGGTTCTAATTGAAAAATTATTTTTGTGTTGGTTAGTCCGGCCTATGCCTTCCTCGATATATCTGTATATAACATCACGCTACGACCCTTACGGGCTGAGCAGCGGGTGACACCGCGGGGAACAGCTGGTAAAAAAATAAAACAGCTGTTATCAGTTAAAAATATTTTTATTAACATTTCAATCAATATCAATAATAATATCGTTTAGATGACCTGCCGGTGGATTAAATTGTATGTGCCTACCTAACCCTAGATACCATATTATTGAAATGGTATGTGCACAAGTTCCTACTGTGCGTCTACCTGTTAGGCACGAGCAGTAATAATGAGCGATGGCGTCTGGACCTATTTCATTTCTGTTGACCAGAATATATACGTAATATGTACGTGCTCGAACATGTCTGGATTGTATTCTTCCTCTTAATAGCCACACATTTTGGTGATGGATATTGCATGCTGCTAAATCGTTTAATTCATTTTCACGATATATTTCTATCGTATATAAACCATTGCGTAAATGTTCGCTGCAATATGATTTAGCAAGTTCGATTTGATATGACCCAAGGGATATCATAAAAATCTCATTTATTGTTAGCCGAGGAAAGTCTTCCAACTGATTGGCTTCCATTGTAATAAATGCGGCTCTTTGTCTGTTAAGGTTCCTTAGCTGTACATAGTCGTACAAAAGATTAGGTGTATGGAGCCTTTCATTGGCTATTCTTAAAATGTCATTTGCATGTTCATTATCAACCGCTACCTGGTAAAATGCGTTAATAAGAGCGGCCGCAATTTTAAAATCAACAAATAAATGCGGCAAGGCTCTATTGAAGTAGTCCTGTCGCAGTAGTTTAAATCTATTTTTAAACTTTCCATTTACGGCTTCTACAACCCACCGACACAATGTTATTAATCGTGATTTGTTTGCTTGAATTGTTGTCAATTGAGTTTCAAATCTGTCTTTTGTCGCGGGGATGTGTGCCTCATATCCCAATGCCTCTAAGTTTTCTAGGCTATCTCGAAAGCCCCTGTCCAAGATGAACACATCGTTCTGGTGAAACATCCAGTGGAAAAGATTTTCCTCGTTGTTTAGTATATTGTTCATTATTGATGCATCAGAGTCCGTAGCTGCATATGGACCATAAACTTCGATAATGTAGCCGTCACTACATACCATCAGAAAAGGTTTCAAAAGGTTTTGAAACTTGTGCAAGCTGTAAGTTTTTCTCTGAAATAAAAAGTTAGAGCTTTTTTCTATGTACATATAGGTGCCGTCAGCTATAACAACGGCTTTTGTATTTTCTTCGTTGCCAAACAAGCCTTTTGCTAATAGCAGATTTCTTTGCAGTATATTTTCTCGCGAAATATGACCAATACCGAGGTGCCTGTTAACGAAGTCATTCATTTAACATTCTCTAGCTATTACAAGTTTTCGTTCCAGTGTTCGGCGAGATATTTTGAACAATGTTGACAATCTCTCGTTTGACTCTCCTGTTCTTAGTTTGGTCATATAGATACCGAGGACAGTCCGTGGACGATTACTTCTTTGTGTTAGAGAAGGCGTCTCTACCAAAATTCTATTAAACTGTTGCAAGTTTAGTCCAGTCCAAAAATATAAGTCATTATCCGTTAATGCAGCCTCTAACTCAAAATCAAATCTCTGGCCTTGCGTAATGGTTCTTACCAGCATGTTAGTCATATCTGTGATCTGACGTACATCAAAGTTATGCGTAGTGTTGCAATGATCAATCAACAAGTTCCAACTGTCGTTACCCATCAGATGTTCTTGGCAAACTCTTGCACTTTCCGGTATGTATAAGCGGTACTCACAAAGAATATGTACCTTAATTGTAACTGGGATTCTAAGACGTTCTGCGTTAGGGCAGCCATTAAAAACACAACGGTAAGCAACATTGGGCGCTCTCACATAATCAGGAAGAACGACTAGGTGTACATCGTCTGCTTCTGGTGGCATTTCCGGTTCTTGAGGGCCTTGCAGTTCTTGTGGGTCTTGCGGTTCTTGTGGGCGTTCTGGTTGGACATCCTGTTGTAGTGACATTTCTAGTTCTTGTTGTCGAACTGCATTTTGCACTACTTGCAAACACCGATGGCATGTGGCTTGGATGTTATTAAACGCAACCTAAAAAAGGAAAAAGAGTATTTGAAAATAACATTCATTAAATAAAATACTTTATGCGGCTTTGACTAGCTTTGGCCCACGGGATTTTTATAGCCTATAGCTATGCCCGCGGCTCCGCCCACGTTAATGTCGTTCTTAAAAGCAAATCGGATTTCTACTTCTACGGCCGTTTTTCCCTGACCCCTCTCATATTTAACTTCTCTGGTCACCCCTTCGATAACTTAACGTGAAGGAAAGTAGCCTATAATCGATAAAACAAACTGTATTAAGATTGTTTTAGTGGTTCTCAAGTTATGAGCGTGCAGACAGACAGCATGACAGACGTTGAATTTTATAATAGGTAGTAATATGTACCGTATACATAAAATGTGTAGTATACATACCTCGGTGAGCGCATTTTGTTGTATATATTCTGCATGCCGGGGCTGTCTTTCTGGCAGGTGTTCATCTAAAATATGCCGCCGTTGTCGCAAAACGGAACGTGGGCATAACACACAACGTCGTCCTTCAGCAGCCATTACAGAAACAGGTAGGTAAATCAGTGTCCATAAACAGTCCAGGTCAAGGGTTTAAGATAACAAACAAATCACCAAGTGCACCAATACGTAAGAATAAAACAGAGTCCAAAGTAACAAGCTAGGGTCGGTAAATCACAGAACAAGAGAGGATACACGGAAACACAGTTAACAACGTGAGACGCACGAGTCGACTGACTGAGGGAGGAGAGCGGACGGGCGCCCGGGCAGGCGTCCGAGAGGTGTGAGAGGGATGGAGAGTGTTGTAAATAACACGGGCGCAGGCGCATCTATTGTTTACCATCATTTTAAAGTACGAATTTATTGCTACAATAACAGTTTTATGACTACCAGTTGTCTTTTTCTACAAAACCTATTTAGGTGCATAACTTTTTTTTGCAAAGGAATTGAAGGTGCCGCCGGTAGTAACAATTTAAGTACGAACAAAACCCTTTACAATGGCATATGCCTTATCTCTGTTGGACATTGAGCCCAATTTGACTCATGGTCCTTTGCTTTTGTGTCGAATCCATTTGATATATGCTCCCATTCACTCACTGTTGTAGGAAGTCGCATAAACTCGTCATTCAAGTTGTTCCATATGCATCGTGTAACTTCCTTAATAATGTTGCTTATAGTTGACACACCGACACGAAAGACGTAATAAAGTTCTTGAAATGTACACCCAGACGCTGCATACCTAAAAAAAATAAATTAATCAATTACTATATTATTACACATATATTGACTTCCCATACAAAGTAACGTTAGTGACTGTAAGGGTTTAGTTTTAGTTAATTTTGTCTATTACTGATTATGTATATGTCTATGTTTCGTAGAGGTACTTCTCTATGGTCAGACTATTAAAGATGGCTTGATGAATAAGTCTTGTTTTATTATAAAACTATAAAATATTATAGTGACCAACAAATTTTGTATGGAAAGTCGAAATTTTTATGAGAGTTTTTAGCAAAGTCGTAAATCAAAACTCATACTTATATATATAGTACATAAATAAAATAAAATTAAACTGAACTGAACTAAATTATAAAATTACCTAATTAAAATAAATTGATTTAAACATTAGTAATACTTTTTTGCTTCCCATTATTTACTGACCGATTAGTTCTTGCACTGTCAATTTGATTTATCCACTGACCAATATGGTAATTAATTACTGACAAGTCTATTCTACCTTCTTATTCGCCTTTCACTTACTAAGCTATTGACAACCATCTTATATTATTATTTACTTGCTTCAGGAAAATATGTTATAAAAAAATGGAATTCGACTAGAGATGCCTGGATACGAACATTGAGTGAGAAAAAGAAATTGAAGAAATCTGGAGCTGCTGCCTCAAATACCAAGCCTTACAAATATCACAATCAAATGTTATTTTTGAAAAAAGTTGTCACCCCAGGTGATACACACGAGAACGTCCCTGCTAATGACAACATCACGGAAACAGTAGAAAGTAATAAAGACAACGAAGATGAACCTGATCAGATTACGGAACAAAGTGGTAGTGACAGACAAAAGGAAAGACAAAATTTAGCCCCGCCGCAACGCAAGGCAATCAAAAGAAATGTGAATGAAGTAGACGCCAAAATGATTGAATACATGAATGATCAGTTAAAAAAAAGTAAGAATGAGTTTGAAGATCCTAATTTATCGTTCTTCAAAGGTATTTTGCCGCAACTGGCTTCACTTAATGGCGATCAAATTTTAGAATTTCAGTCTGGAGTGATAAACCTTTTACAAAATATTAAAAGTAAAGATATGGTCAGTCAAACTACGAGTGGCGACCATATTCACAAAGTTCTAGCACTCCTCACACCCAAGGTTATTTTAGTAGGCCACATCATCTTTACTCTACACCATCAGTAGAAGGTTCGCCATCAGTAGAATCTACATTCAGCCAGGAGTCAGACTTGCCAGATCTGTCTATGTTTTGAAATAAATCTTCATTTTTGTAAACCTTTTTGTCATTTTAAATTTTAATTGATAATAACAAAAATTAAAGTTCTTACCTTAAAAATATCGCTAGTTTTACTTCAGGGCACAAGCTTTTCCTCCAGTTTGTGTCTTTCTTTTTTAAATCCTTTTCTAATCGTTTAAGAAGGTCATCAAAAGTAGACGTCGTCATTCGGAAATAAGTAAAAAATTTAGATTCGTCTTCTTTCAGCTGACGCACAACAGCACCACGACAAAATCTTTGCCTTAATAGTGGATGTATCCAATAACGCCGGGGCTTCCTCCGCCGCAGACGACGATAGTACCAATACAACACGACAACGTCCATTCTCGTAGAAAGTAGGCGATACACTGAAGAACGAAAGTCCAGTAGCGTCGGATCTGTTAAAATCGGTCCTGTAAATGCTGTGTGAATATTACCTCCAGTAGCGTCGGATCTGTTAAAATCGGTCCTGTAAATGCTGTGTGAATATTACCTCCAGTAGCGACGGATCAGTTAAAAAGGATCCTGTAAAACGGATGTTCTATGTGTACGCGCCCTTATCAAGCTAATGTATGTTTTTTAGTATTGGAATGACTACAAATCGAAAATAAAGAAATTGGCTGCAGCTACTAGAGCTTCTCACCAGCAGACTGGAGGAGGTCCGTCACAAATCAAAAAGATGACGGATATAGAAAAAAAATTTCTACAGATTTTAGGAGATGACTTCGGTACCGGCTTGCCTGATATGAGGGTGGAGGCATTTGAACAAGTGAGTGATTTTTATACTTGCTCACTGGTTCTAAACTAATATTATAAAGAGGAAATATTGTATAAAAATATTAGCATGTCATTTTAATGATGTAAATAAAGAAAGAAAATTAAATATGATTTGCAGGATATACAAGAAACAGAAAGCGGATTGGATTTGGACACGCCATTAAATATTGGTACAGGTAGTGTGCCCACAGTTCTGGAAGGCGAGGGGGGTTCTGAGAGTATATTAACTCTCTGTCCAGTCCAATGGATGAGTCCAGTAATGGAACCACAGGCAGGGCCATCAAGCAGAGTGACACCCCCCCCACGTGCGTCGCCACTGACTCTCGAGCACACTACCACTGGTGCACCAGAGAGAGAGCTGCTGAGCACTCCTCGGCGCTCACCACGCCGCCGACGACACACGCGACGAGAGCCGCCAATGACACAGGACGCGGCGCGCCGGTCTCTTATCCGCATATCGGAGAGGAGAGCAAACATAGAGGAGCAAAATAGCGAAACACTAAAAAAGCTATTAGAGGAAATGAAGGAAATAAAAGAAATATTGCGGTTGAGGTAAGTTTCTATTTTTATTACACACAGATTGTTATAGTCGTTAAAAATAGTCCTCTTACATCTAAATATTATTATTAATTACAAATACAGTACCACTAAACCTCTGTTATACAACCACAGCTAAGTACATAATAGTACATAAACACTAGCAAATAAAATCATCTTCATTTGCTTGGAAAAATTATGTAATAGAAAGCTAATAATATTTTAAGCATACTATACTATTATCACGCATCATGTGTCTTCGAATGTAATTATTCTTAATACTAAATTGTCAAATTATCATTCTAGGTCAGTCGGGCATCCCACAGACGGTGAATGAGGTTGTTTCTGATGGTCTGACCACGTTGAAGAGCTTGGTTGTTGCTGCTTACACTTTCATTATGAGTATCAGTCATGTTCACCTGCATCTGGGCTTCTTGAAGTATGTCTTCGTTACTTAATTCTGGCACAGGAATGTTAGCTCTATTACAAATGTTATGCAGAATCACACAAGCATTTATAATAGAGGCGGCAACTTTTGGTCTGTAATGTAACACTCTGTGTACCAGAAGGCAACGAAAACGTGCCTTAAGAAGACCAATTGTTCTCTCAATTATATTCCTAGTCTGGACATGCATATTTGTGTAATGGCTCTCTGGTGTATAAGGGTTTGCATTGATTATGGGTGTCATCATGTAACTTCTCAATGGATATCCCGAATCACCTGCAAATAGGAAAATTTAATTCGTGTTAAAATATATTTTGTTACTTTAGGAATTTGTAAGCCAAAAAAATATTTATTATGACACTAAAAAGATGCCAAAGGTTTTATAAGTTTAAAGGTTTTATTCTTTAGTGACTAAATTTATTTTCAATACTTGTAGAATTAAGATTAAATTGATTAAGTTTATAATTTGTTTAATTTATTACCAGTGTAAACTCTTTGTAACGAAACTCAAGGGACTGAGCATTTTTTGTCGTTATAGAGAGTTATTGTTATATGGAGTGAACAAAAAAACAACCAAATTAACAAGAATTTTTAATATAATACGATAGGTACCCAGTATGCTTGGTCGAAGACCATCACTTCCGAGAAAACAATGCGTCATACTGCACGTGTTCAAGGCAATTAAGGATAATAAAAGCTAGACCGACCTCGGATGTTTAGAGCTTCAAAGTCTTTTGTTACCTGATAACATAAACAATAACACCGATAATAAATATTTACTGTCTACAAATATGAACACATTTCTTCGTAATAGAGAATGGCGTATCGCTTTATAGAGTGTTTCAATATGTGGGTTTTAACGCAAACCAACCAAGTTGGGCTCACTTCAACGTTACAGGGAGTTTATTGTTATAAAGGATAACGTTATAAAGAGTTTACACTGTACTTCTAACCTTACCTAGTAACCATGTAGATTCATTTATATTTTCTAAATGTGATTTTAATGGGTGCACATTCCAAATGAATGAATCGTGTGTTGCCCCACCATAGCTGGCATCTACACTAGTGATTTGCATGTCTGCATCACAAATCTGTAATTTGTAACACGGTTAATTATAATAATATCATGATCACATATATTATTTACTACAAATACTTGCATGTTATTCTGAACATTTTTACTACTTTGAAAGTGTTGAATATACTTAACATACAAGTATTGTATTATATATTAGTGCAGTAACTGAACAAAACTTACCAACTGAACATTTAATGAATGATAGTGTTTTCTACAAAAATATCTTTCTTCATTTTCAACCGGTCTAACTATTGCTATTTGTGTGCAGTCTATGCATCCCAGTACACCGGGGATGTTGAATTTTTGATAGAACCTAAAATAAAGTTCATGTAAGTATTTAAATTACTATAAAGCAAGTGGTAACACAACAGACTTACATGGTTATTAGGAAGGATTAAAGATAACAAAATAAATTAACCTTGCCCTTATTTTATTTCTTTCTTCAACATTTTTGGGAAAAGTAATGTATTTCCTTCTCATCCCAGGAGAATCAATGCATGCTGTTACTTCAGCTATTACAGAGGAAACTGTTTGCTGAGCTATAGAGTGAGCACTGATGTCTCCGATGGGTCTCTGATATGACCCTGTCGCATAGAAAGACAGTGTAGTCAAAACCTAAAAAAATGATACTAATTAATGTAACTCTAACTACTTACCTACCTACTTAATAATATAAATGTGTGTTATTTTTTTAAATACAGTCATGTATTAGTACATTGTAAATATGGATGGGTAAGTACATGTATTCAGATAGGTAATTTATTTTAATGTGCCATAGAATGTTTTTGTTTTGTGAATAATTTGACTTCTACCTTTGTTTCTATTGATAAATCAGTTGATTTTGATGGAATTTTCAACAATGGCCTCAGCTCATCACACAGTTCTAATACCAATTGTTTAGACAATCGATATCGCTTTATAAATTCTGCATCTTCCAAATAAAAGGGGTCCGATTGTTCCCGTGTTAAACGTCTTTTTTGTCGCCGTGTTGTGTTTATTTCATTATCATTTTCCATGAATTCAAATAAGACTAACTCGTCAGACATCTACAATAAAAAATAGCTCTAGAAATCACTTTTTTTCATTAACATAGAAACACTAATTATTCAACCTAAAATACCTACCTTGAATTACGTATAATTTCACAATTTTTAAAAGTTATTAACAAAAAGATTCACTTCACGCCAAGAATTTACTAACTTTTTGTGGATCGCTTACTTTGACAGTTATGCTATCCAATTTAGGTTGAAATGTCACCTCATGGTACGAAAAATGAACGAACAGAAACAGTTTGCGATTCAATTGCCGACTGGATTTGGCGTCAACCTAGACTGGATAGCTTTAATGATGTCGTGGTATGAAATAGCGAAGCAGTTTATTTTAGGTCGTCAATTGAATCGCTATAATAGTTCATAGTAGCCCTTCAGGTTATCCTAGTTTGAGAGACAGGGCTCACAATATCTGTATACAGCCTTCTGCAGCGTAGTAAGCAACTTGTTTAAACAGTGTATGCAAATGTACTTATGTTTCTTTGTGACAATAAACTATTATTATTATTATCTACAGATAGAGACAATGCTCTCTCAGGCGTTATTTTTAAGGGAACCTTGATGAGGGTAGTAATAAGTTTTTTTACCTTGTTAGCTCTTTTTGGTGAAGCGGTTGGGGAAGACATCATCTTAATAACTTTGGCAATATCCCTTTTACCTTCTCTTCTTAGCTTCAACTGAGAAGCCAAAGCGAGTTCTTCAGAAGAATTATTTCGGACGAGCCCTTGTACCCTTCTCTTCTTTACTGAGTGACTGAAATCTTTAAAGCACTTGCTTGGACGTCCCGTTCCGCTCCGCAGTAACATGGTCGCCTAATTGATCGAGCACACATTCAAAAGTAGAACTATCCAACCACTCCTTGTTATGTAGCAAAAAAGTATTCAATGTACGGTTACTTTTTTCCATTAAAAAGCAAATTGTCCGCGTTTTTTATTATTTTGCGAAATTGTACTTTGGATACCGCGTATAACTCGTCAAAATTCGTCGTGTCTTTAAAATGTTGTGTATCGGTTTTTCGACAAGCGATTTTTTCATTACGTAAAGTTTAAAAATCTCAATTCTCTTTAATATGACGTGAAGTAATGGATAAAACACATTTCACAACCAATCCGCTTCAATGACAATAGTTCTACTCTAGTGTAATCGAATTGAATTATGTTCGTAATCTCGTCCTCATTTAGTACATAATTATGTAGTTCGTACTCTGCACTACTCGCTGTATCACAATTTTTAAAGATGAACACATTTGTTGGAGTTAGGAGCCGCAAGCAGGGAAAAATGAGGAAATAACGTACACACTTCTACCTTAGTATTATATATTAAAATATCAATGCGGAATTTTCTTTTACATACTTATTGACATATTAGGAATTAACACACCATGGCAACCGCAGGGTTGCTCACACATTTTCATAAGGGATGTGCTATATAATCGGTTTGATTCGATTCAACACTCCTTCTCACTCCTAATGTATACCCATACTGGTTCTTAAACGTGCAAGTCTTGGACCTGTTAATCCTTTCGTCAACAGATCTGCCTCCATATCTTCTGTAGGTTGATATTGGACCTCCACGATTCCTTCTTTGATGCAGTCTCTGATATAATGCATTTTGAGGTCTATATGCTTCGACTTTGAAGATACTATTGGATTTTGACACAGCTTTATTGCTGCTTGATTATCATTCAATATTAGTATCTTTTCTTGTTTTATATTCATTTCATTGAACAATGATCGTAGATACGCTGCTTCTTTAACAGCTTCTGTAAGAGCGACATATTCGGCTTCTGCTGTGGATAACGCAATGCTTCTTTGTTTTCTACATCCCCAGCTGATAGGAGCTCCAGCAAATTTAAAACAATATCCGGAAAAGGACTTTCTGTCTATCTTACATGAACCCCAATCGGCATCAGCCATGCCATATAGTTTATTTCCGGTCTTTTTGAAATTTAAACCGATATCTTTTGTACCCTTTAGATACCTTAGAACACGTTTGGCACTTTTGAAATGTGTTTCATCAAAACAGTCATTAAATTGCGATAAGTAGCTTACAGCAAATGCAATATCTGGCCTTGTAGCTACAGTCAAAAACATTAACGTGCCAATTAAATTTTTGTAAGGCAGTTCTACTATTTTCTTCTTGCTTGACTCAAGTGCAATGCCTGGTTGTATCGGTGTAGTAGTAGATTTGCATTCTTCCATTTTAAATGTTCTCAAAGTTTCGTCTATTTTCTTTGTTTGCTTAATAATAATTTCCTTGTTTTTGTATGATACTTCCATGCCAAGTATGCATTTTGGTTTTCCCAGATCTTTCATTTCAAACTTTTGACTTAGCATTTCTTTTATTTCTTTCATCTTCTTTTGACATGAGCAGACAAGTAATATATCATCGACATATATTCCAATAATGGCACGCACTCCTCCTTCTGTGTATGTGTATACACAGGGCTCTGCTTTTGTTGCCTGAAAGCCAATATTTTGTAATTCTGTGTCCAGTTTGATATGCCATCGCCTCCCTGCCTGCTTAAGTCCATAAAGAGCCTTTAGTAATAAAAAGAATTTTTCTCCTTCTATGCTTTTTAAATCTGTTGAAACCTCTTTTGCTTTATTGTAGACGTTTAGATCATCAGACTCAAACTCAGCAACTAGTATCTCTCTCACATATCTCTCTATGTAATTAGGCAATTTCATATAAATTTTTTCTTCAATATTTCCGTTTAAGTATGCAGTGACTACATCCATTTGGTTCAAATGCAGGCCTTCTTCAACAGCAATACCAAATATAGTTCTTATGGAACTTAGTTTTGCAACGGGTGCGTAAGTTTCGTTATAATCAACGCCCGGACGCTGCGTGAAACCTTAAGCCACTAGTCGTGCTTTGTTTGTTACTTTGTTTTCTGGGCTCACTTTCTTTTTTAAGATCATCTTATAGTCTATGATTTTCATACCTTTCTCTTTCTTTACGATTTTCCACGTACCGTTATTAATGTGTGATCTAATTTCAGATTTGATAGCATCACTCCAGTCTTCAGTTTGATCATTATCTTCGAACGAGTAAGCTATTTCTGATGATAACTGACATTCTTCTGAAACTCCTTCTATATCATAATCTTTCATCCAAGTAGGCTGTTTTATAGCTCTTATCGGCCTTTCTCTAGTCATTGTTTCAGGTGCGTCAACATAAGCTTCTTGTTCTTCATCTGATGATGCTTCCTCAAAATTGGTGTCAGGTATGTTATTTGGTATAGACTCTGGACTTGTGTTTTCTTTAGATGTCTTCGATTTTTCTGAGGCTTTTTCTTTATTCTTGTTTATTTCTATGTTTACTTCAGTGCTCAGATCTTTCTTTTGTTTTATTTGTTTAGTTTGTTTTTCTTTCTCAGGTATTTGTCCCGATTCTTCAACAAAATTGTCGTAGTTTTCTTCTGTTTCATAAAACATTTTGTTTATGATTTTAACATCCCTGCTGATTATTACAGAATTCTTTTCAGGAACGTAAATTCGGAATCCTTTTGCGTTTTTAGCATAACCCATAAATACACCGGGTGTAGCTTTTGCCGATAGTTTTCCCTTTCTTCTTTTTTGAAGTACAAAAGCTTTGCTTCCGAAAATATGAAGGTGATTTCCTGATGGAGTTCGTCCAACCCATTTCTTGAATGGTGTTTCTCCCTTCAGTGCTTTGGATGGACTTCTATTTATTAAATAGTTGGCAGTATATACTGCTTCTGCCCACAATTGCTTTGGTGTATTTGCTTCTATCATTAAGCATCTAGCTTTATCCATCAGGGACCTATTTTTGCGCTAGCTGATTCCATTTTGTTGCGGAGTATAAGGCGTACTTAACCTTCTTTGGATTCCATGCAGTTTCAGATAATCGTCAAATATTTTATTTACGTATTCCCTTCCGTTATCTGATTGCAAATTCTTTATCTTTAAGTCAGTAAAATTTTCCACCTTACTTTTAAATTCCTTAAATTTTTCAAATACTTCGCTTTTCTGTGCGATAAAATATATGCAACAGTACCTGGTATAATCATCAATGAACGTTACGTAATACTTTGATCCAGCTATAGACTCATATTCCAATGAACCACACACATCACTATGGATTATTTGCAATGGTTCACTAGTGTATATTTCCTCATGACGCGGGAATTGTAATCTTGACGTTTTTCCTTTTATACAGGTTTCACAATTATCAAGTTTTCTTTCACCTACATCAAGTCCATACATCAACTCTTCTTTTGCCATCCTTACCATATCTCTTTCATTGATATGGCCAAGTTTTCTATGCCACTGCATGATTTTGCTATCATTTCCAGTTGTGCGTGTATATTTTGCGGTCTCATTTGAATCATCAAATTCGAGGTAGTATAAATCGTTACTTTTCTTTGCGGTCAGTATTACTGTTCCATCATTTTCCATTATGTAAGCCTTTTCTTTTTCAAATATAACTTTATTTCCTTTTTCAGTTATTTTACTTACTGACAATAGGTTGGTTGTCAAATCAGGAATAAACAATGTGTTATTTAAATTAAATTTTTCCTTTTCTTTGAACACTGTCACTTTTCCTTTTCCTTCAATCGTTACAGTATGTTTATTTGAGGCCAGCTTTAAATTTCCTGACGCTGACGTCATGCTGTTAAATAAGAGGCTTTTATCACACAGGTGCGATGTACTATCGTGGACACTCCCACCTGACCACCACTAAGCTCATATTTGCTTGCACTTACAACATGAAGCGCTCTCTAGCTCCGCCCCGCCTTTGTATAGAAATAATGAATGAAATACAATACCGTTCCACCGCACTGACGAGTCCGACGCACGCCGAACGAGAGTTATTGTTATTTTCAAACTGCCATTATTAGAAAAAAAACTTAAACTGAATTTGACTTTCGTTACTAATGGTGCGTGTGTGTTGGTTTGGTAATTGTAAATTAAAAACTCAATGATTTCTGTGAGTAATTTTAAATTTATTATAAGAATCTTATGAAATCCCATGCTATTTAACAGGCAATTGTAAGCGTGTTCTCTAAATCGGCTTTAACGATTTCGATAAAATTTTAAATACAGGGTTTAGGGGGGTGAAACGTTGATTTAGCCAGCGGGCCTAAAATAGCCCCTTTTGCAGAACATAATATGAATCACGTTAAAAATTTAACATTCTTAAAATGGACTTTATGTTTATGACTATAAAGTCCATTTTAAGAATTTAAACATTTTAACGTGATTCATATTGTTTTTTTATTTTGGGACTCAGCTCAGCGATTTGACTGATGTTAAATCCTTGTCCATGCAAAATTATAATTTCATTTTGTACTTCGTGTATGAAATTTCTGGAAGACATTATGCACAAAATGTTCTAGCACAGGTTCTCAGGAGTCCAATATTATTGCACAGGTTAACGTTTAGTCAATCAAAGGTCAGGTAAGCAGAGCGATGGTCAATGTTCAAAAGGTCCGGTAAGCGCGCCAAAGTTCGTCCGTAAAATTCGCAAAAGGTGTACAGAGGATACGTCACTAAGCTGCGCAGTGCAGATTGTAACTTATTACGTTGACGCTTCTCTAATAGGCCTAAACTTTGAGGGGGCGGGGTTTGGCGCCTACGCATGATTTATGCGAAATATTTTTTAACTGGGCAGGCGGAAAAGTCCTCGACTGTACAACCGCTATCAAGACACCACGAGTTTTTATTAGTAACCTCTTTTCCTGTGTTTAGGCATACATTGAATTTTTTTTTCAGGTGTTTTCTCATATCTTTTTCTGGGAGCATTATTCTTTTGACTCCAGCAAGCCTGAGTGGTATGACCTTTCTTTTTACACTTTTGGCAATATTTTCCTTTCTTTGTGAAAAAGGCTTCTTCATTTTCTTTACAGTCAATATTTTTTCGTGCCTCACTCTCTTCAATGATTTTTATTTTCAGTTCTTCGGGAGACGGTAAGGTGTCACGAGTTTCCACTGCTATACGGAAATTCTCGTAAGCAGCTGGAAGGCTATAAAGCATCATTATGCTTAGTAGATTGCTTGATTGATCCGCTAGCTTGTCCACGATGTCAATAAAGTTATTTAGGTGTTCACGGACGTCAACTTTATCAGCCTTTTTTAATATCAGCTGTTTTAGCAAAGTTGCTTTTCGAGCAGGACCTTTGCTTTGGTAAATTCCTTTTAGCTTAAGCCATAGCTTGTTGGATGTCTTGCATTCCCGCACTTGTTTAAGTTCTGACGGTGAGATGATCAGTAATAACTCTGATCGAGCAAGCAAGTCATTTTCATGGAACTTACTTTTTGCTGTTTCCTCTTTTGGCTCGGTGATTGATCCACTGGCGTATCCCCACATTCCATTTTTAATTAGAACTGCTTCAGCCTGCACGCTCCACGTATCATAATTTTCTTTGGAGAGAGCTTAAATACGGTATGAGGCAGTGGCGCTCATTTTTCCTTGCAACCACGCTCTGCTACCATTTGTTGGAAATAGGAGCCGCAAGCAGGGAAAAATGAGGAAATAACGTACACACTTCTACCTTAGTATTATATATTAAAATATCAATGCGGAATTTTCTTTTACATACTTATTGACATATTAGGAATTAACACACCATGGCAACCGCAGGGTTGCTCACACATTTTCATTAGGGATGTGCTTTATAATCGGTTTGATTCGATTCAACAACATTCATCAAAAAATATTTGATAGTCTGTGGTTCGTTGTACGTGTGCTCTGTGGATATCTGTCATGTTCATTGTACTTTTTTGTGCCGCGTGCTGTGCACAGAATTCCGATTCATAATCGTTAAGATTTATTCTTTGTGAATAAAATGGGAAAAAGCAAACGGAGAAAACGGGATGAAGCTATGATTGAGCTATGTGAATGTTTACGAGATCTGGAAAAGCGGTTAAATAAGAGGAGTCGTCATAACCATGCCGGTAAGTTTTTTCAACAACCTACCTACTAAATAAATTCCTAGCAATCGAATGTTCAACTAAGGTATTTAAAGGTTCCTTGTGAGGTATATAGCGTAACACTTTTACAAATAGGACGACACCACTATTGACCTTTTACGTGAGGTTAGCCGTGGTATGTAGGTACGTACAAAAAGTACCTAATTCAAATTTATTTTCTATCAGATTAAATAGGTACCCTCCATATTTAATTCTGACTGCATCTTACGAGCTTTCACGAGAGGTTAGCCGATGACAGTTTTCGTTAACAATTAAAAAGCAATTCGACTGCATCATAAGAGCTTTCACGAGAGGTTAGCCGATGGCAGTGTCGTAAATTGGAAAAACGTTTCGACTGTATCCTAAAAGCTTTCACGAGAGGTCAGCTATGGATTTAACAATTTCGAGCCTAACTCTATGCGTTTGTTGCTCAGATGAATACGAAAACCGCTCCAGCCGAGCACGTTCAAGAAGTCGTTCGTCATACGAGCGAAGCCGACGCAGCCAGACGCATAGGAGCCCGACGCCGCGACGTCGCAGGTTATCTTCCTCACCGAATACGGAATACAGCCGTCATAGTAATTCACCTAGTGATGACACTCAAACAAAAGGTAAGGGGGGCAGACTTGGAAGAAGCACCTCACCTCCCAATGCTGGTTACTCCTGAGGTAGTACCAGTGGAAAATGCAATACCACCCCACATTGAGGGGCTCCTGGGTCAAGAAGGCACCCCACCAGCCAATAACTCGATTGAGTTACATGAAAGTATGACAAAACGTTGGACGGCCATTCTCCAAAACGGCCTTGAAGCTGAAACTAAGGCTAGCATATTACTAACGCATAATCCCCCAAAGAACTGTAGCCTATTAGTTCCACCACTTATAATGAAGAGAATGGTGTTAAAAGAGACAAGAAGATTACCGGAAACCAAAATGAGTTATCGGCAGCAATCACTACTATTGGCAAGGTACTAAACAGTATGTTTGCCACACATGAAAATGAACTACTGTTCATTTTCATGTGTGGCAACAAGCAGCCGACTTCACTTCCCTCCGAGCCTTCCGTGCGAACGGTTTGAACTTTTTTCGCTGCTCCTTTTTAATTACGATTGTCGCGTTTCGCGTTCGAATTGCGGCTCGTGATTGATTTCCAATTCTGTGATTTAGTGTTGAGTGCTCGTGTAGTAAGTTTTTCTAGCATTTTATCGTCGGTTTTATTGGTAATAAGTTAATTTCGTTAACATTCGGTGAGTACATTTATATTTTTGGGTGTGTGGGTAATAAATTTGTCGTCTGTTATTTTTTTTACTGTTTACGATCTGTAGTGTATACGAGTATCTATTTAATAGATATGTAAACACTGTCTCACAACCACAAGTGGTCAGGGGAGCTGTCACTAATGACATCTGTCAGTTACATGATGGCGGGAAAGTGAAGTGATCCTGGACTAAGGCTTGGTGGTCTGGTGTGAGCCTGTGATACTTAGTTAATTGTAAAATCAACCGATTAGGTCTGTTACTAGTGGATACTACAAGTGGCGACGAGGATAAAGGTCTGAAATGTACATATTAATACTAGCTGCTAGCTGTTTTCACTTGGTGAAAGTTTGCAAGGAACTGTCAACAATGTGAAAATACAATAGTAAGTACAGTTATTTGACTATACTTGATACTAATTAATGATTAGTGTATGCCAAACGTACTGGCATTAAGTATTTTAAGGTGAAGGAAGAGTTCTGTTATTGTTTTATCATTCTACATAATTGTTGTACAATGGGTTACTGTTACACTATTTGAAGAGATAGATCACACAGTAATAAATGAATTCTGTGATGCATGGCGTCTAGACATTCAATATCATGAAGAACCTACATTAATATGTCAACATGTTACATGTGTACAACACATTCATTAGTACTTACTGAACATCAAACTAGATAAGTACTAGGTTGTCACTACAATATATACAAGTTGATGACAAATGATTTAATTCATAACAGATTTCTTTATTGGTTTTAAACTCCACTTAACTGTTATCAGGAGACTGCTAGCAATAGGTTTAATTCCTATAGCTGTGAACATGTTGACTTACTAGAAAGATCTTGTATTGAATCATCAAAGCAGCATATAAAAAATTGGTTGCCTGTAAAGTCGGTATACGGGCGAAAGTTTTACGTGACAACGAAAATAGAAGCGCAAGACATGAACCGGTGTGTATGCCTATCTCTCTCACTCTCTCTCTCTCGCTCTGGACGCGTGCCTCTCACTCGCTCTCATTGTGAGCGCATAACGTGAGCGGAGCGTAACGCAGTTTCTTGAAGTGTCACCCGGCAAACCAATTTATAAGACGTTGTCACGTCAAAAATAAAAGATTCTATTTCCTGTAGTGACTAATAATAACTTTGATTGTATGAAGTACTTATAAGTGAAGTATGAAGTACTTATGTACTATTTTTGAAATGTCTATTATTTGACATGTCGCCCCAGACAGTTCTATGCAGTTATGGGATAACCAACAGTTGTTGAAGAATAAGCTTCAAGTAATTTTGATTGATTTTGAGTATTCTGATTTTGATGATCCCTTCTCCTAAACAATATGAGTAATAACTTAATTTCTTTTAAAAAATACCTAGGTAATTGATATGTGTTTTCATTAGAAAAATAAACATTGTGTACATTGTGTGTGTTTTACATACAAGAAAAATTAGGTATGTAGATATCTAAACCTAAAGAGCAATGGAAAGAAGCATGTTGAACACAGGTTAGTCACAGAATCCGGAATTTAAAAATAAGAAGGAAGACAAAAGTAACGGGTATAATAACTCGTAGAACATCTAAAATGGAGTTGGACAGGACTTATGCTATGTTGCAAAATAAATAAATGGAGTATACAAGTAACCTTATGGTATCCAAAAGCAGACATCAGAAAACAAAGGTGTGCAAAAAAAAAAAAAAAAAACAAGATGGAGTGACGATATCAGTCTAACCTAACCGTAGGACCATATAGACCAGAGTTGCAGAAGACTGAGTTCAATGGAGATAGCTGGAGAAGGCCAATGCCAAGAGGCACGCCGAACTGAGAGAGATATTATAAGAAAAGAAAAAACACCCAAATTGAAAGTAGTTCCGAATTAAAAGGCTTTATTATTGTTATGTAGATACCTGATGTGTCGAATGAAATGACAAGTATAAAGAAGTATATAAGGAAGACACAAGCTGTGGCGACCCCAAATAAATTGGGATAAGGGCAGGAGAATGTTGACACTATGACTCATTGGTCGCAGGCATGGCAGCTTGTTTTGCGGTCCTGGTTTTGATTCCCAGGTTGAGGAGAGCTTGTTGGGTTTAACTCAATAAAAGCCAAGGGGTCGGAATTATTGTATGGTTAATGGAATAAGGTTGTCCCGTAATGCAAGCTTGATGTTATGTAGGGTTATGTTATTATTATGCAAGGATAATAATAATAGAATAATAACATGTGCAATGTAACGTGAACAAAAAAAAAAAAAAAAAAATATCATCCAATGACTGAGGGGCAAGTCTCTTCTCGTACAGAAAAAGAAGAAGAAAATGAAGTGCATAAATTAAAGTAAAAAAATAAAGGTACCTACTTAAGCACTAGTTAACAAAGGAGCAGCTTGTGGCTTGATAGAGCTGCCGTTCGATTTGATTGGATTGAACTGTGTGTTGCCTAGATTGATTCGTGTATGGGTGGCCACCCATTACATGCAGACTTTCCTCAATGCCTCGGAGGATACGTGGCAGTGTAGGTGGTCAGTAATGGTCAGTGGCCTGAGAATCTGACAGCCGGTTTTGCCGAGGGGTGTCGTGCTACCGGGTGCTGACTGAGTTGTGGAGGTTGGATGGGCGGTGGCTCCATGTGGAGTGCAGGTGTCCGGTTGCATCCAGTTGGACTGGAGGCCAGTCAACATGGTTGGGGAAGGCAGATAATGATAACATTAAAGCTGTTTGACAAAATTATAGTTTTGAATTGGAATAACTTGAAATAATTCATAAATAAATATAGTAACACGTAGCAGTTCTGAGTAGGAAACCGTAATGGTGGTTGTGTAATGGTTTAACTTAAATATGAAGCCAATGTATAAATGTCGACATCGAGTCGTATTCGGTATGGCAGTGCCATCTGGTGGCGCTCGATGGAGTCATTGGTGCGCGCGCCAGTGGGTCGGCACGTCACTTCTCTGTGGAAGGGCGCGGCGGTGCGTGCGACCGGTGAAACATCGCGTGTTCTGAAATTCGTACCTACAGAGTTATACGTGCCTACTGTGTTTCTACTATCGTCTTATTGTTTGAGTGTATCGGTGTACGAGACTGGTTTCTTCATCCAACACTGGGCCCACCGGAGTCAAAATCAAACTCAAGATGTTTTATTTCGCGTAGGCCTGCATGGGCGCTTGTGGGAGTTCGACAAAAGGGCCCACAGTTAACCAACGATTAGTGCTAAAAAAATATCCCTTCCCGATATAATATAATATGTGTTCTGGTAATTACAAATCAAAGGTAAATAATTTGTGTAAAAAAAAAAAAAAAGATAATATGCAGCAACACCACATATATGTATGTTTAGTTAAACATAGAAGATTATTTTGTATAAATATATGTGTCTCAGATATTATGTAAAATTTTGTAAGAGTGGTGATGGCCTCGCCCGACTTAGGTCGTGGGTTCGAAACCAGGCAGGTATTTTGTGTTCATTCACTCATCACCAGGGAACGCTCTTAAAACGGTGAAGGAAAACACTGTAAGGAAACCGGCATGTCTTGGAAGCACGACTTCTAAGGCATGTGACATTTACCATCGCACTGTTTACGCGTGGTAAGATAGCAACCATTAAATTGGCTGGCGAATATCCATTAAATTGGCTTTTAAGAAGCAATCAAATTGGATAGAGCAACCTTTAAGTTGGCTCACAATAATCCATTAAATTGGCTGATGAACAGCAATTAAATTGGATGGAGCAACCATTAGGTTGGCTCATGAAATCCATTAAATTGGATAGAGCAACCGGTGAGTTGGCTCATGATAATCCATTAAATTGGATGGAGCAACAGTTGAGTTGGCTCATGAAATCAATTAAATTGGATGGAGCAACCGGTGAGTTGGCTCATGATAATCCATTAAATTGGATGGAGCAACAGTTGAGTTGGCTCATGATAATCCATTAAATTGGATGGAGCAACTGTTAAGTTGGCTCGTGATAATCCATTAAATTGGATGAAGCAACCGTTGAGTTGGCTCATGAAATTGGATAGTATCCATTAAATTGGCTGATGATAAGCAATTCAATTGGATGAAGCAACCGTTAAATTGGCTCATGATAATCCATGAAATTGGATGGAGCAGCCGTTAAGCTGGCTCAAGAATGGTAAATATCCATTAAATTGGTCGTTGAGCATCCGTTAAATTGGAAGAAATGGGCGTACATTAAATTAGAAGTATTAGGCATCTATGAAATAGGACGCTAGACATTCACCAAATGAGACATATTTGTATGTAGACTGCCATTAAATTCAATGTGCACGATATTAAAATGACTAATCATGTGAGCCTAAAAGAAAGAAAAAAAAAATATTAGATACCTGACGAATTCGGAAACTATGTCAAAAGTAACAAAGAAAGTTGAACAAATAAAACTTGTACAGAACCAAATAAAACTTTTGAAGTCTGGGGCAGTAAAACTCTTTTGTTCATTGGTTGCCAAGAAAGTTTTGGAATATATATAATGATAAACGTTGTAAAGGAACCTAAAGAAAGAAATAAAAAGAAATGTAGTTGAGAAACTTTTTGGATAAGAACAAGGACACAAAGTTACAACTAGGAGTATTGAAATTAAGCAACAGTGTCAATCTTATCTAGGTTGGAACCCAAACGAAGACTAGCTTAGGAAATTGGATTTTTAGACAGTACGCAAGTCATCGCTGATGCCAAGCTAGTTTGGGTACTACAACAAACTGAGTTTAATTCAAATATTTTATTGGAGAACATATATAGAGAGATAAAAAGAACACATTTCAAGAAAAGTAATAAAAAATCATAATGAATAAATAAAATTTAAAAATATTTCTCTACATCAGATTATGTACGAAGGTATAGCCAGTAATAGAAAGAGAGAAGCCTTGGTCTTCTCGGGGTCATCGATAATTTAAACAAAGTCATCGATAAAAAACACTTAAACCACAAAGTTTTTGGAAAAGTTCTCTCTAAATATCTAAAGTGTTTAAATTCAACCCCATGATCGGTTACGGGGCAGGCATCATTAGAACTTATCTTAAGATGTCATTAGAAAAAAAAAAACAATGAAAAGGAAAGGAATATGGAAATAGGAAGACGAGATCATGCAGACCCCCAGAGGTTAGAATAGACGATGAAGTTCATAGGAATAGTCTAATAACCTATTAAGTATTAACTTTAATCCTACTCCACACTTAATGGAGGCTACTGGAGGAGATGTTCAAATGGAGTAACTAAAGAAAGAAAAAGTATTTATTGGTCTCACATAGGACAAGAAACGAACTGAACAAAACGATCGAACTGAACGAACTGGGTAAAACCTGATAAGGTACATTGTACATTTAGAACTGGTAGGTCAGTGGCAGTGGGTCTAAGATGACAAGGTAGATCGGATAACAAAAACATGCAAGTATGGTTGAACATTTTATATTCTTTAGTTGTTGAATTTGCTTGATTACTGAATGTAATTGTGTGTATATTTGGGTAAAGCATTTTGATCAAAACAAATATAATAAGAAAGGGATGTAGTGTATACGAGTATCTATTTAATAGATATGTAAACACTGTCTCACAACCACAAGTGGTCAGGGGAGCTGTCACTAATGACATCTGTCAGTTACATGATGGCGGGAAAGTGAAGTGATCCTGGACTAAGGCTTGGTGGTCTGGTGTGAGCCTGTGATACTTAGTTAATTGTAAAATCAACCGATTAGGTCTGTTACTAGTGGATACTACACGATCTAATTACGTTTTGGTTTGAATTCCATAATTTATAATAGGTTGACCACAAACGACGAACCCCTGGACCGCGGGAAAGAAACAATGCGCCGGAATAATAAAACACCCACATCCGGTAATTCTAAACGTTAGTTCAGTGAAATGTCTCCGACGTACATCTCGCCCGACGATAGATCAAAACGGCTTCAAACATCCAATTCTATTGAAAAGTCTTCGCCGTTATTAAGTGCCAGTCCAATTGCAAGCCATGACGACTATTACGATTTAGTTTCTCAGGGGTCATATTTAACTAAAATTAACGAACTTGTTAATGACTAAGGTTCCCGCATTAATGTTGGAAATAAATCAGCCATCATGGACATGACTCAGCGCATAACATCAATCGTTTCTTTGTTAGCCATAAAATCATCCTCCAATGAAACGAAATTAGCCAATACGGAACGCGAATTCGATAAAATGAAATCAAATACCAATATCAATACAAGTAACTGTAACAAAGTTTCGTATGCGGATTCCTTAAAACTTCGACTACCTAAAACTAAACTAGCGCCGCCGCTGGTTGTCGACTCGCGCGCACCCGTACCCTGTGTCGTGGCTTACCCCACCGCTGAGCGATTAGCTGATTACTCATCCTCCTCTGCTACTAAGCAACCACTCATGAAGGTGATCAAGCCCATAGACGACGGGTTTCAAATTGTAGGCGTTAAAAAAACCGCAAAATCTGGCGTCGTATTACGTGTCGCTAATGACAGCCAAATTAAAAAGTTACAATCAGTCGACGCTATTAGGTCCGCCGCTTAGGACTTGAAAAACCAAAAGGCAGCCTCGTATACTACTCGTAGTTAAGGACGTGCCATCCTCAATGGAAGGCAATGCTTTTTTGCACGCGCTATACCGTCAGAATATTCAAGACGAGCTGCCAATAAAAGAGGAAGATTTTATTAAATCCACTAAAATTTATCGTCGGCGTTCTTTAGATAACGGTCGCAAGTGGATAGGCAATGAAATCGAGTCCACCGTGCGTAAACATTTGGTGTCCACTAAGGAAAAAATATTTATTGAATGGGCGACTTGCCGGTTCAATGACGACGTTGAAATAGTCCGTTGTCTGCATTGTCAACAGTTCGGTCACGTTAAGAAATACTGCGTTAACAAGTCACCTACCTGTGCAAATTGCTCCGAAGCACATGAAACAAACAACTGCCCGCATAAGGACAATTTAAATTTTATACCAACTTGCGTGGCGCGTAAACGTTTTATGTGGCCTCCTAGATTCAAGCCAGAGGAAGGAATTGTCCCATTTATTATTGGACTCGGTTCTAGAAGCACATCCAAACACACAACTTAAATGGAGTGATTTCCAATCATGGGCCCGAGGTATTGGAGAACTTTTTAAAAAGGAATCACCAGTAATTTATTACGCCGCATATATTGCTGTAAGCTGTCATTCTTAAAACTACTAGTGTAGGTATTTAAAGTTATTAATTGACAAGAGAGAGGTGATTAAAATTATAAATTAGATATAAGGTTTGAAATGTGCTCCATAATTTTATTACAATAGTCCTCAAACTGCCGGCGCACATACGGCAAAATTACCACTTTAGGAGGTCAAAAATAAATTTTATTACTTTAATATAAGGACTAAAATTGCTTGTATTCTTCGAGTCAACTACCTGAAGCATCGTGCTGGCCCTAAACATCCTTTGTTATGCTTACAACAAAGGCGCCCGAGGGTCCGACAGATAAGAGTTGTGCAGCGTACGGCTAGTTGCATTCGAAACCGGAAGGCATTACAACGTGTTACTCGTATGTTCGTTCAAATTGTGCAAAAATCTAAATATTAATTATGGACATTGAGGCCACAGGTATGTTTATTAATTAATTATTTTTTCAGCCTAGTTATACAAGATATGTATTAATAAATGACGGTTTCATTCCGCTCTTACTTTCATAAAAAAATATATACTTCCTTAGACTTTCAAAAAAAGTTTCGCTTAGTACCGCTTTCTGTTCTAATTATTTACAACTGTGTGTTTGTTGACTACTAATACTGTAAATTTTAGGAACTCAAATCAACACATTGTGACACTAGACCCTTTTTTTCACAGGTAGTCGGAGTGGACCAAGACATTCGGAATTCAATATTAAAAAAATGGATCTGGTTTTGGTGTTAAAAAGCGAAAACTTTTATAAACAATCATCGTCTCAGTGTGTAGAACGATTAACTAGTTACATAATGAACTATTTTAGTGAATATAAACTGTCAAAAGACTGTGTAAATAAAATCAAGTCTGTTTTGAAAGTGTTTGTTTCAAAATTGTTACAAAAGTGAAAAAAATCTAATTGGAACATGGATAGGTTTAGGAAAGCCAATTCAAAATGGTTAATTAACGATTTGGTTTTGCCAGCAGTAGGCACTATAAGCTCGAACGTTAATTTGCAAGTGAGAAAGACCAGAGGCAGACCTGCAAAATCTTTTGAAGAGAGTTCTTTACGAACAAAACGAAGGGTGATGAAACCACTTGTTGCTGAGTCAAGCCCAGAGCTATTATGTTCTGCTGCTCAAGCCAGCCTTAACTACAAGCCCAAGGAGATACATACGTATGAAAAAAATTCACGATACGCCATCATATTCGGCTTTAAAGCCTTACTCTCCTGAGGAAGCTTTAGCGCTCATAATCGACTCAGATATGGGAAAAGAAGATTATATTCATTGGCAAAAAGGAGCGAAATCGCGTGGCGCCAACATATATCCACCTTACAACGTCATAGCACAAATAAAAAGGCAGTGTTACCCAAATAACATAAAAATCACGGAGACTGAAGTACAAATTCCAGTTCAAGACATTTTGGACCACACAATACAAAGACTTGCAGCAGTGCAGCAGGATGTACTTTTATTACACCACGATCATGAGAAAAACTCAGCGATCAAAGTCGTTTACAAGTAGGGTCTTGATGGCAGTGGAGGACATTCAATTTACAAGCAATGTTTTGCCAACAATTCATTGTATGGAGATACCAACATAATTCTATGTACCATCGTTCCATTACAAATGTCAGAGGTTACCACGAATGAAAATCACATTTTCTGGCAAAACCCAAGTCCGTCTTCATCGAGATATAACCGCATCATTCGCCTACAGATTGAAAAGGAGACAAAGGAATCTGTAAAACATCATTACGAGGTAATAGAGGAACAAATATCAAATTTGTTGCCAACTGAAATTACTCTTGGGGATAAATCTTACACATTCGAACATCATCCTGTGTGTACAATGATGGACGGAAAGACATGCAACGTACTCACAGACACTTCGTCGTCACAAGCGTGTAATGTGTGCAAGGCAACACCCAAGGAGCTCAACAATCTTGACTTACTTTTAAAAAAACAATATCCTACAATTTCATTTAAGTTTGGAATATCCGTATTGCACTCATACCTTAGATGTTACGAGTACTTATTGCATATCTCCTATAAACTAGAAATAAAGCAATGGCAAGCGAGGGGCAGGGAAGCCAAAGAAAAAATAAAAAATCGGAAAGAAGAAATAACCACTAAATTTTACCAGCAAATGGGATTAGTGGTAGACCAACCGAAGCAAGGTGGGGGCAACTCAAATGATGGGAATACGGCAAGGAAGTTTTTTGCTGAACCTATAAAATCTGGGGCTATCACAGGCTTAGATCCCGAACTTATAAAAAGATTTGCCAACATCCTGAGTGTTTTATCATGTGGATTTAGCGTAAACTACGTTAGTTTTAAAAACTACTGCATCGAAACTGCAAAAATGTGTTTAGATCTTTATAATTGGTACAAAATGAGTGCATCTGTGCACAAACTATTGATACACGGTGCAGACATAATAAAGGAGCTACCTTTGCCCGTGGGTTTGTTTTCAGAAGATGTGCTGGAAACCAGTCAAAAAGAATACAAAGGTTTACGACTTTTCCATGCAAGAAAAACCTCCAGAATCGACACCAATACCGACATTGCGCACTGGATGCTAATAGCTTCTGATCCAATAATTGCATCCAAGAGGAGGGGCCATCACAAAAAAAGGAAACCATTTTCTAAGGAGGTGCTGGAAATGTTGGATGTGCCACTATTAGAAACCATTGAAGACAGGGATGGTAATGATGAAGAATCAATGGATGATCATGACGACAGTGATAGTAATTAACTACATTGTTTACAACATAATTGATGTATAATTTATAATTATTTGTACTATAATTAAAATATACAAATTTGATTTTAAATTCTATTTTATTTTTATAATTTATAAATACCTTTTAGGTAGGTAGGTACTAAGAAATCTTCTCAAATCTCAATACAAAGTAACCCTTTAGATAAGAAACATATCCAACCATAAATGCACATATTATTTCACATATTTCTTTTTTAACCTCCTAAAGTGGTCATTTTGCCGTATGTGCGGCGGCCCTAAACTTATGTTCTATTTGGTTTCTGCAGGGCCCTTTCAAGCCAAAAGGAATGCTTCAGTTATACTTTACAATACATATCTGAGGAAGAGGAAAAACCTTATTAAACGTAATGTAACAACGCCCTTCCGGAAACGACGCGCTACTAGCGATTCAAGCGACCTCTCTGAAGTAGAACCTGCCAGGCCGACGTGTCCTCTAATAGACCTGTCTATTATTGATGAAAGTAAGTTTTGTTAGATAAACATACTCGTACTCATAAATAAATAAAAAAGCCTAAGTATTTATTCCAATTTTACAATATTCACATGCATTTCTAAAAAGAAAATCTTCACTTTTTAAATTTGTATATTTATAATTAAATTAGGCTAAAAAATAGTTCTGACCCATGGTGCATGGTAGAAGATAAATGGAGATCCACTTTTAAACGCCGCTTGCAGCGACTAAAACATGTTTCGGTTGAACAGTATTTATCAGAGTTTCCCGCTTTGAAGAAACCCCATGTAATAGTTCTGGTAAATATTTAGTTTATTTTATGAACATTGTAAAATGTGTATGAAAAAACTGTTTTTTGTAATAATATTACTTTTTACAGCTTCATTGTGACTTTGATGCTGTGTACCCACAATATACCGACAATTTAAAATTAAATTTCCCCATCATAAAGACAAAACTACTGGAAATGCTAAAATATAAGAAAACAAAAGATGCTTTTTATGAAGAACTTTCACCATTGTCTGATTGTAAGTACATAAGCTAACTTTTTACTTTATCGTTATCAGCCCGAGGAAGTCCACTGCTGGACATAGGCCTCCCCAATATAATAAGGGAGGTTTGGCATACGCACCACGCTTGGCTGATGCATTGATAACTGCAGTGTTGGTGTTCAGTTGCTTATCTCTTGGTGCATTTCTTTAGTCGCTTGTTGCGAAATCCACTGGAAGGGTCATATTCTGTGTTTCACGTTTACTATCACATATTATCTCAGAGAACCAAGGCTTACTTAATTATGTTATATAAGTACATATATAGTACTTAGATCTGTTTAGTGTTCCAGTCCAGTTTTGAAACACTTATGGTCTCACTCCGGTGTCTATCTGTCTGTCTGTCACATCCACCAAAGCTAAACTATACAAGCTAGAAAGTTGTAATTTTGAATATTAATGGTTTGTTATAACCTAAGATGAAAGGTAGGTAGGTATGTGTATGACTGACTGCGGTACTCAGAGATATTTAATGATTACTTAAGCCGTTACTAAGGAAAGGTTTGACATAATAATGTATGACAAAACTGTCAAAACCTTTACTAAGTGATGGCCTAAGTAATCATTAAAGCTCTCTGAGTGCGGCAGTGAGTCTACTAAAAGCAAAAGCAGCAAAATCCACTTTTTTTCGAAACTGACTTTTTGATGCCGCCATATAGTTCGTCAAATTGGTTACAACATCATAAAATAATGTTTGTGCAAAATTAGCATTATCCGCTAGAAAAACTGGCCAAAATCGACTGTAGCAGCAAAAACAGCAATATCCGCTAATGTCAAGTGCACAAGAAGCAATATCCAATCAGCCAATCACAGCACACCATTTCTCCTACATTTAATATGGCGGAATTTGTTGTAAACCGTTGAGCACATCTCCGTTTTTAATTATTTTTATGGTAATTTTCAATAAATTTAGGTCAAAAAAGTGAAAAGTTAGAACTATGGATTGTCCTCCTAGGCCGGTGGATAATAAGTTGGCCCGAAAACGAGTCACTCAACCGGAAAAATGGCAGAGAAATGTGGCCAAAGTGGAGGGGTATGTATGCGTTGATTTAACAGTGTTGATACTTTTATTCAACCTATAGTACTTTTAGATTATAATATTTTTTACACTTTTTTATGTACGTTTTGTTATATGTATAGGTAAATTTTGTTGTAATACATTAATTAAAGGTTGAGCCATGCAATATAATACCTTATTTACCTAGAGTGGATATGCAAATATAATACGACCAAATCCATATTATTCATACTATTTGTATTATAAATGTGAAAGTAATTCAGTCTGTCCTCTTCACGCCTAAACGGCTCAACCGATTTTGAGGAAATTTGGTACAGAGATAGATTAGACTAGGGAAGGACATAGGTTACTTTTCAACTCTGGTGGATGCGATATAACGAATCCCACGCGGATGAAGTCGCGTGCGCGGGTGGAAAGCTAGTATTATAAATGCGAATTGTCTGTCTGTCTGTTACCTCTTCACGCCTAAATGGCTGAACCTATTTTGATGAAATTTGATACAAAGATACCTACATTAGACTAAGCAGTCACGTTATTATCAAATCTTTTATTGTCGATTGTTTCAGATATTCATCAAAAAGTGCTCTGGTGAGACCTTTATGCAATCACAAAAAAAATTTGAGTGCAGATCACTTACATTGCAAGACATAAAAGCATTTCATGACGGATTTTACAAATTCAAAGAAAAAAGAAACAAGACGCGTACATACTGAAACATTGCACGGCCAAACCAGTAAAACGACGTCGTCCAACCACTAACAAACACAAACCAAAATCTATGCAAGTGTCGTACTATGTTCGTAGTATTTCATTAAAAAACGCATGCCTGTGTGTCAAGCGTTTTTTTTTTTAAAGTGCTACAAATAAAGAAGTACAGGGTACAAACCGTTATGAAAACCTATTATAACACGGGCACTCTTCTTGAAGAGAACAGAGGAGGCGATCACGTTTCGTACAAAAAATATTAATAAAAAACTTGCAGTAATGAATTTCATGCAAAAATTAAACTCCGAAGAACCGCATTACTGCCGCGAGCCGCGTGCCGCGTGTGTTGCTGCTGCGTGTCTGTCTCTGAGTAACTGCGGTACTCAGAGATATTTAATGATTACTTAAGCCGTCAGTTAGTAACGCTTTGACATACTTTTGTATGACAAAACTGTCAACACCTTTACTAAGTGATGGCCTAAGTAATCATTAAAGTTCTCTGAGTGCGGCAGTAAGAAATTTTACTTAGCCGCGGAATTAAGTATAAATAAACTGTGGCGAATGTATAACGCACAGACAGAACCAGACTTAAACTGTCAAAAGTCCCCATCAGTCCCATGTGCGCTAAGGGACTTATTCGGGGCCCAAGGTCAAAATTTTGGGTTTTTTGGATTTTTCTCGAAAACGGTAAGTTTTATCGAAAAAGTACCTCAGAGCAAAGTTGTAGATCTTAAAATTCTCTATAAAAATGGTCCTTCTGATTTTTTTTCTAAGACCCACTATTTCCCAGATATTGCGCTTGTAAGAATTACTTTCTACATAATATGCACACATTTCCACACCACCTGTGAGGTAGTGTACTCGGCGCGTTTTTTTTAACGTGGTATCCCCGGTAGGCCTATTCCACGAACCTTTATGACGTTATTTTCAGGAACAATAATTATTTAATAGTATGAAGATTATTGATATGGGTTACTGAGTTTAACTGGCGTTCTAACTTTTTTTTATACTTTAATCTGACTCATACTCTTCATATTCAACTTCAACTATCATGTTTTCTTCAATTTCTTCTTGTTCTTCTTCTTCTCCTTCCTGTTGATGAATGCTTAGAAATTGTTCAAATGAAGATGAATCAGTTGTCTCTTCATCAAAATCACATGAATCTTCCTCTCTTGTATTTAATTGAACATTTGAGCAAGAGAAACCTTGGCAATTGGTACACGCTGGAGAACACTGCAACCCTACTTTTTTACAGCCACATTTGGCACTACAACCTTTCTTGCAATTGCAAAAAATAGTGTTAAGAAGTTTTTCTGGAGCAGGGGGCAGTAAAGTTCGAATCGGTTCCAAAGTATTATTTATCAATTTCCAACCCTAGTCTTCAGGGTTCAGTTCATTGCCTTGCCATGTCTGAACTAGATAGTAGTTGGAGGAAGACAAGATAGTTGTACTTGCTTTTTGTTTCGTGTATTTTTTACAAATGTTAAATATCTGTACGTATCTATGCAATCAATTTTTTTTGGAGCTCCATAAACCGCAAGAAGAAACCGAATTCCTTTAGTAATTAGTATTTGAGGTGAAGAATTAATTTCTGTAAATACTTTTGCGCAGTCAATCAAATCTTTTTTTTTTTCAAATAATTTTAATACTGAATTTTTGCCCCTTCTAAACTAACTAAAATTATTTACTTTTTAAAACCTGGGAAGGCGCAGCAACGGACAGAAATATATTCTTCTAAAAGTTTATCAGCTTATCCAAAATGCCAAAACTATATTTTATTTTTACATGCGATAATAGGATGCGATACTACGTCAGCAATGTTACGACGACGACGGACGGACGGCAAGCTTACAGGGTTGCAGTGTTCTCCAGCGTATACCGATTGCCAAGGTGTCTCTTGCTCAAATGTTCAATTAAATACAAGAGAGGAAGATTCATGTGATTTTGATGAAGAGACAACTGATTCATCTTCATTTGAACAATTTCTAAGCATTCATCAACAGGAAGGAGAAGAAGAACAAGAAGAAATTGAAGAAAACATGATAGTTGAAGTTGAATATGAAGAGTATGAGTCAGATTAAAGTATAAAAAAAAGTTAGAACGCCAGTTAAACTCAGTAACCCATATCAATAATCTTCATACTATTAAATAATTATTGTTCCTGAAAATAACGTCATAAAGGTTCGTGGAATAGGCCTACCGGGGATACCACGTTAAAAAAAACGCGCCGAGTACACTACCTCACAGGTGGTGTGGAAATGTGTGCATATTATGTAGAACGTAATTCTTACAAGCGCAATATCTGGGAAATAGTGGGTCTTAGAGAAAAAATCAGAAGGACCATTTTTATAGAGAATTTTAAGATCTACAACTTTGCTCTGAGGTACTTTTTCGATAAAACTTACCGTTTTCGAGAAAAATCCAAAAAACCTAAATTTTTGCCCCGAATAAGTCCCTTAGCGCACATGGGACTGATGGGGACTTTTGACACTTTATTCCTTGTGGTAAACCTAAGGTCTCTACGAAGATTTGGCTCTGTCGGAATTTTCTTTATTTCAATTGTCTAAATTGACCGGACTATTATAGATTTATTATGTCGGAATACGTATTAGAAGTTTTAAAGAATCAAAAAGCTGGATTTAAAGTGGTAGTGGTTTTTGTGCGAGTGGTGGTGGTGGTTTCTGTCACGGCTCCGGCGCTGCAGGGCTCCGGCAGTCCCACGCGAGCTTAACGTCGCAGATGGTCTAAACGCTCACCGGGTTTTAAAACCACCTGCTCCTCAGCTCGCAGGCTGCCTCGCCCGTCCGTGCCTACGCGATTCTAAATTACACTCTAGGGGTAGGGCAGACAAGACTACGTGGAGTCGGTTTTGCAGCGATATGTTTCTGTCACTAACTTTAGTAGCACAACATTTGACTTTCACGAAAATATTGTAATTTAAAGACCTAAATAATACCTTCACGATTCACCTATGCTTGTACACTGGACACTGATTTTCATGGAAAAAAATGGTCGAAATTGTTCCAAAACCGAATTAGGGTACCCCGAATTTACGTAGTCTTTTGGCTGTTACCCCTAGAGTGTATATAAAAATCCGGAGGCGCGAAGGGAGGGCTTCTGCGGAGGTGGACATGGGTGCCTATCCTTTGTTACGCAAGGGCGAAGGGGTTGCACTTCCCGTAGCGCCGGAGACGTTGTAGAAGCAACCTTTTTCACTCATACTACTTACATCAAAATTTGTTCGATATTTCAACTTAAACGTATTTTTAGGGTGAATAAATGTTGAAAATTAACCCATATTTACACGTAGGTATATTAATTTTCGATGTTCAAATAATATATGTACCCATCGATATTTAGGACGTTCGATAGTTTGTACTTCGATATTTAGGACATTCGATAATCTGTATTTCGATATTTGGATCTTTCGATGTAACTTTTGTAGATATTTAGATTTTAGATGTATTGGACGTAGGATATTTAACCATTCGATAATATAAACTTTCGATATTTTATGTTTCGATTTTATGCTCGTTCGATATTTCCATTTTCGATGTTTTGAACATCGTTATTTTAACAGTAGGTATTTTAATCTTCGATATTCAAATACGTACCCGTTTTTTATAGCTTTTAGTTTGAATCTAGGGTCCAAAACTGTGCTCAAACTTATAGTGTCGTTTTTTTCTAGGTCTCCCAGTCGTTTTGTCATACCCTCTTTTAACTTTATGGCAAGTTGTTTCACGGGGGGGGTATAATTCTTGCAGCCTGGTATAACTGTCGCAAATGTTTATGAGGCTTGAAGTTAAAATAATCGCCTTGCTCGCGACTAAATAATTTTCGGCACTCATCTCAACTGTGGCTTCGTAAAACGGTTTTAGTATGACACAAATTTGTTCAATACACTTCCACTCTTCTATTGGTATTATTGGAAGATCGGTTCCTGAATTAGGGATGGTGGCTCGCAACGATTTTCCAATCTCAACGAATCTTTCCAGCATTAGATATACCGAGTTCCATCGCGTTGGAACCGATTTGATGACAGTTTTTGGTTGCATTACGTTTTGTTGGTTTGTTTGATACTTTAATAACTTTTCTTTCGATATAGTACTTTTTCTGAAGTGGTTTACTACTCTTTGAACTTTCTCTACTGTTTCTTTTACTTCAGCAAGTGCATCTTGAACGACGAGGTTTAATTTATGTGCAAAACATCCAAAATGAACCCAGCCATCTAGCTCAAAATATTTTGCCGCACTCTCCACGTTGGAGGCATTGTCAGTGACAAAAAAAAATACTTTGTTGTATATACCCCAGTTTTCTAGCAACCTTTTTAATTCCCTATATACATTTATTCCTGTATGATGCCCTTCTGATTCGCCACATTGAATTAGGACGGATTTTAATTCGATAGGGTTATCCGTCAAAAAGTGCGCCGTTATACCCATATAACTGTCCATTGTACGGGAAGTCCAATAATCAATCGTAATGCACACTGATTTTGCATTCATCTGGACGAATGATTTCACTTCTTCTAGCCTCTTCTCATAAACTTTTGGCAGAAGATTCACTGACAAAGTTTTTCGGTCCGATATTTCATACTTAGGATTCAGTGCATGCGTGTACTCACGAAAACCTACGTCATTAACAATTGAAAAGGGTTGAAAATCGTACACAATCATTTTCAAAAGGCATAAATCAATTTTGTTCCTTTCCTCTGGTTTGAGCTTTTTTGGTATATACGCGTGCATAAGTCTCTGAAGTTTTTTAGGAGGTTCACCAATATTACCCTGTTTTACACTGTTATTGTCACCACGTCTCGCCGTCTCTCCACCACCACTGCATGAAGCGTTCGTCTTCCTATTCCCACCACCAACATTTTCCGCATGCAAAACTTCGTTATCAGACGAAAAGGGAATGTTACTTACTGTATCAGTTTCAGGTGCTGTTGACTCGAGGGTTTTGCCAAAATTTATTAAATTGTTGTACACTGAAATGTGTTTTTGTTTTAAATGTTGTTTTAAATTTGAAACACTCGTTTTAAACGAAAACCCTCGACGACAGTAATAACACGTAGCAGTTTTACTACCATCAATGGGCTTTTCAAAAAAGTTCCATATTGGCGAATCACTATTTCTTCTAGACATTTTTCTTAACCTACCTACCTACACACAAAACAATAACACAATACCTATCTCACTCAATCAATCGTCCACTAATGAATATTACGTGTCCTATCACTAAATATTTACACTCTTATAACTAATTCACTATTTATTTACACTAAAAAGCACGAAACAAAATAGCATTCATGTAGGTATAATAATTACGTGAGCCGCCCGAGATCGCGAAATCGCATGCGATGCGAACGATTAAGCACGCGACCGAAAGAAATGAATAGCATGCGACGACTGGCCACCCACCGCGCGCCGGTTATTTGCTAGTTTGCTAATTGCGATGCGCGACGGGCATGGACGGAGATTGCGATGTAAAGCAAAATAAGCAATTAAGCATATAGCAATAAGTGAGAGCCACGATAGCATTTGCTATATGATATGTATAAAAAGCACGTTGCTTTATGCTATATGCTTTATTAACCACCACTAAATATGACATTTTATTAACTGAGTAAGTAAGTAGAAAAACGGCACATTTGACAAATGTGACATCGCTATTTTACTTAATATAATTCACATGGTAAAACAACGACTTATTTGTCAGATGTGCCGTTTCAATTAGATTACGTTAATGTTATTGGTACTTATGTCGTGAGTTTGATTAGTGTTTTTATGTATGGGTTAGAAGGCAGGTTGGCCACACTTGACACTGTGTTAATGGAGTGTTTCTCGAAAGGTACCGGGATCTTGTAGTATTGTTATTACAAGAAATCATACCACGTGAGGTAAGTACTCTGTCAGTACACCGTCTATCTATCTATTTACTAAGAAAACAGGCAGGAGCAGAGCGGTAGGAAGCGAGTCTTAATCGACCGATTTATTGTTTATTTATTTATGCTTTGTTTTACACAATCTTAACTATTATTGTACAGAAGCAAACATAATGCTAATTATTTTACCTATACCAGTTAACCTTACAAAAGTTCGAGAACTTATAGTTTATGCATTAAGAACAGCAATTCTGCCGCCATAAGGAAAAAAGACGTATCTAACATTTTTTTCGAAATTGAGTTACATACATATTCGAAATCAGTAAAAAAAAAGGAATCCACCAGTATTTTTATATTTCGCATAAATTAGTCGGAACCCTATAAATCTTATTGTTAAATAAGTCGCATCTGCGATATGAATCAAATATTACTAAACAGAAAAGACATTTCTGAAGTACACTAAGTTGAAAAAACGCATTTCAGTAGAAGCGTCTTATTTATTTACAAAATTTGTAATTCATCATAAAATGAAAAGACACTTCTGCATGGTCATAAGAAGAAAAGACTGTTCTGCGTAGATGTGCCTTTTCAGCTTAGTATTACGAAAAATAGGCAGGCGCAAGTGGCAGTTGTGCCTTTTCTACTTAGTATTGCTAGTTGTGCGGGGTGAAGTGGGGCTCGCGGTTTGAATACTGCACTTCAGTTGCGTCCAGGCAGTCAGAGCAAACCCACGCGCGCGCGGCTCTTCGAGTTATAACTACGGAAAAATCGTAAGTCAAACTTCCTCGAATTATTATTTATGTATATTTAAGCATACCCTTGAGTAATTTAAGCTTAAATAAACTGCAAATCTATCAGGTGACACTTACCAAATAAATACATACCTACTTTTACGTTAACCTATTTGAAAATTAAAAAAATCGGTTAAAAAACAACGTCTTCAACTAGGAAAACCCTTTTTTGTGAAATTTGTTTACATCGTTTAATACCTACCTATCACATTGAAGAGGTTTGCAGTTTATACATTTATATCTTGTATATCTATTATTACCTGAATGAGTTTTATAGGAAGTAAATTTTGTTCTTCAACATCTTTTTTTTGTTGCCTTTTGCTTGCCTGGCTGATGTATATTTTTGCCACTGTTAGGTTAGATGGAATATATTTTCTATTTGGAACGTGCTTCCGTGTGTAGTGGGATTTTGAAGTTTAGGTATATTTAGATTCCATATCTTTCAGTTTTTTCATTTCTTTTCTGCACTGGTGATTTTTTCTAACAAATTTGGTTTGTTTCAGTGTAACAAAATGCGTCGTAATCGATGCTCGAAAATAATTTCGTTGGTGCCATCAACCAGTTCCTCCCAGAACTCAAACCTGAATACGAATTATTATGAGCTGCCTTTGTCTACTACGAACGAAAATTACTCTTTGAATGATGCGGATCTTCATAACATCTCAGATAGCATCCTGGATTTTGATTCTGATGATTCAGTTTTTGATAAAAATTATTTACCTTCAAGTTTAGAACCGTCAAAATGTTCAGAAGATTCAGATTCATCTACAAACACCATCCCCCAATCACAGTCAATTAACGTTGTTGTCCCTGAGTCACCTGAAATCTCAAGTGACGATGACACGCCACAAAATCTTACAAAAAAGGGGACAATCAGAAAACGTAAGAAGTATGATGAATCACCGGCGCAGAGAAAAGAAATTAAAAAACTGAAAGATACGGAATCTAAATACCACCTTAAGCCAGGGTGTAATGATGGATGTAAAAAAAAATGTCATACCCAGTTTACAGAAGAAGCACGACAAAATCTAAACCATCACTTTAGAAAAATGACTTGGAAAGAGCAACAATATTTTATAATAAATAACACGTCCAAAGAAGAACCTAAGAGAAAAACCGTTAAAGAAAACAGAAAACTGCCAAGAAACGTAAGCGTACTATATTTTCTGTCAAATGAAACAGGGTCAAAAGTGAATGTTTGCAAAGTATTTTTTCTAGAAACGCTGGGTTACAGTCGAAAAAATGATAAATCTGTAAGGAACGCCTTATGCACCATAACAAACAACATTCCAGTTGATAAGCGAGGAACCAATCCTAATCCAAAAAAGTTCGACGACACTAAGGTTGTAGAACATATAAATTCTTTTAATCCTTCCATATCCCACTACAGACGAGAACACGCGCCAAATAGAAAATATCTTCCATCTGACCTAACAGTGACCAGAATGTATCTAGACTTTTACGAACAACAAAATATGAAGGACCTTCCTGTTCACGAACAGATTTCTTATGACTTCTACAGAAAAGTTGTGAAGAAATTAAACATATGTTTTACAAAACTTGGACATGAAGAGTGTGAGGTATGTGAAAAGTTTTTTATCCACAATCCGGAGTACAAAGAGAAAAGACACAGAAATTGTCAAGAATGCCGAGATTACGAAAGACACCGGGAAAAATATACATCAGCCAGGCAAGCATACAAAAAAGATGTAGAAAAACAAAATAACGCAAACGTCACCTCAGATACTGCCTATTTTGCAGCTGATTTGGAGAAAGTAATTATGCTCCCACGTATTGAAGAATTTAAAATTGTAATGTTTTGCCCAAGAATAATCGTATTCAATGAAAGTTTTGTGCCAATAGGTGACAAAAAAAACAATGCTGCTTCGCAAACCTATGCAGCGATATGGCATGAAGCAATTGCTGGCCGCAAAATGGGTGACATAATAAGTTGTTTCAGAGCGTTTTTGCAGGCAAATAGAGACCTGAAAAATATAGTCATCTGGTTAGATAACTGTGCAGCCCAGAATAAAAATTGGACTTTGTATTCTTATTTGCTCCATCTTGTCAATTCAGTCGAAGTCAATTATGAAACGATTACTTTAAAATATTTAGAGGTAGGCCACACGCATATGGCAGCAGACGAATTCCATCATCAAGTGGAGCAATCCATGAAGAGAAAGAAACACATCTATGATTTCGAAGACTTTCACCAAGCAGTATCGAACACCAGAACAAATATTATGGTTAAAGTAATGAATGTCGATGATTTTTGTCAGTTTGAAGACTGTACTTCAATTTACAAACTACAAAATTCTTCTCCTCGAGCTTATTTATGCGATATGTGTGAAGTAAAATTTCTTAGAGGCACCCACGTCATTCGTTATAAGACTGCCTTCTATAATGAAGAAGAATACTCACTTGACTTTCTGAGATTAAAAAATATAAAATCTGGGATACCACCTCCAAAACCAAAGAATCAATACAGAGGCATTACTCAAGAGCGCAAGTCAGTGATCATACAAAAACTGACACCCTTAATGCCAGACAACAGAAAATCGTTTTGGTATAATCTACCTATTGATAAAAATAGTGTTGATCTCACTCAAGTTGATGAAGACTAAAATTACAAGAGATGCAAAGCTGTGATTATTGTTAATATTAAGTTTAATTAGTACAAACTTAGATACTTTTTATAATTTATGTTTTTAGAAGAGTTTAAAACTTTATGTTGAGAGAGGTTTGTATTTTTTTTTTTTGTGAAAAAGTATATGTCAATAGTGTTAATTCGATCTCACTCAAGTTTATGATGAAGACTTTATTATAAATAAGAAGTACTTTACAAAGCTGTGATTATTTTTAATATTAAGTTTAATTAGTACAAACTTAGATAGTTTTCATAATTTTTGTTTTTGGAAGAATTTTAAACTTTATGTTGAGAGAGGTTTGTATTATTTTTTTTGGTTTTTGTGAAAAAATATAAGTCAATAGTGTTAGTTCGATCTCACTCAAGTTTATGATGAAGACTTTATTATAAATAAGAAGTACTTTACAAAGCTGTGATTATTATTAATATTAAGAATTATTAGAAAAAACTTAGATAGTTTTTATACTTAATTTTTGTTACTTTAAGAGAACTTCATGTTGAGAGAGGTTTGTAATTGCAATTTCTGTTATTCTTTATAAAAAAATATAAGTCTGATTCTCATACTTTGTGTTTTATTTAATAAAAGATAATTATCATGTTAAAACGTACTTTAGTTTCTATATGGTTATGGGTTGTTAGGGATGTAACAATTGCAGGTATTTTTTTTAAGTTCATAGAATATTAGTTTTACTAAGTTGAAAAGCAGCAAATAGCAATTAACGTCTTTTTTATTTAGTTAACTAGAACCTGGTAACACATTATCACTAAGTAGGAAAGACGTTTAAAAAAATACTAAGTTGAAAGGACGTTTCTGACCAGAAACGTCTTTTCATTGCCGTATCACGTATTTTCTTGCATTTTTTTTACTAAAAAGAAAAAGAAAATGTAATTTGTTGAATACATAACATTATTTTTTTTTAAATTCACATATAATATCCGAAAGTTCAAACTCTAATACACACTTTTACACCACAAAATTATTATTTTGTTTATCTCCTTTGGCACAGCGCATTTTTTAGTTTTTTAAATACATTTATTTTGTTTTCTCTGTTTCGTACTTTATGTAGAAACGTCTTTTTTCCTTATGGCGGCAGAATTAAGGAATTCAGTGCAATTAAAATGACTTTTCGAAACTACTTTCTAATAATCTCGTTGTTAGGTGTTTAGTTTTTATATATATGTGCAGAATGTTTTATCTTGTTTCAGATTTCGTTTGACGGTACAAGATCTATATGCCACCCTTGCTGGCAGAGATATGATCGAGCATTGCAAAACCAGCAATTAGATAATGTGCCACCCGAGCCAATACAAGAAAGCGCAAATCAAGGAGAAGTTGGAGAGGCGGTCCAACAAATAGAAGTCGGGGATCAACAAGGTTCTGGTTTTATTACTGTTACTGGATATAGACGTGTATCAAATACAGCGAGACGCTGTATTTTTCTAAACTGCAGAGGTATGACTACACATCGCGTGCCAACCTACGCCAAGTTCTATCTGTTGCACAATCACAATTTATACATACCGGAACTTGCACGAGTTTGCCACCCGCATTTAGTTCAAAATGATTGGGAAGAACTTGTGAATGCCCCGACAATACATGAAAGCTTTAATAATGCTCATGTACTTGACATAATCAATTTGTATAAATGGGGATTAGAAAGCAGGTTTGAAATGGATTTTGAAAATATTGATACAATTGATGACAACCACTTCCATTTTTGGACGGCTTTAACTAAAAATCAGTTCATGACTATTTTAGACCAAACACCGTCTCTTCGTAACAGGTCTGATCGTCCTGCTACCACTTTAGGAATGTATTTGACTAAAATAATAACTGGTCAATCTGATGAGCGCTTAGCTACGAAATTCCAAATATCTAGAAGAACATTAGAGAGGAAGTTAAAAACAGCGAGAGAATTCTTAGCTGAAGATTTTGTTCCACGTTACCTGGGTTTAAATCATATAACTAGAGAAGAAGTGGTGGCACGAAATCTTCGTATCCCAACTCATATTTTTGGTGGTAGCCAAACTGAACCGGCAGCTATTCTTGTGTTCGACGGAACATATATTTACCTTCAGAAGAGTGCGAATTTCCTTTTCCAAAGAAAAACCTACAGCCTACACAAATTCCGCAACCTGGTAAAGCCTTTTCTGATCGTATGTACAGACGGTTATATAATAGAAGTCGTAGGACCATATTCAGCGACTACTTCGGATGCAACTATTATGCGCAGCCTGATGCAAGAAGATTCAGCTTGGCATTGGTATCTTAGACCTAACGACGTGTTTCTATTGGACCGTGGCTTTCGGGATTCGATCCCTGATATTGAAGAACGTGGATATAATCCCCACATGCCGCCAACTAGAGGAAGTTCAAATCTCGATTAATTACAATGTGCCGTTGGGTAATCGAAACAATTAATGGACGATTTAAGAAAGATTTTAAAATATTTCGACATACATATTTTAATGTTGCGATGCGAAATATGATGACCGATTTCAAAATAACCGCGGCAGTTATCAACGCTTCTCGACGGCCATATGAAGATAATATATACGCCGATCAGTTTGTCGATATTATAAATCAAAATATAAATACAGAAAATGAGTTAGCAGAATACGTATCAACAAATAACTTGAACAGACAAAGAGTACCATTCGTGCCTCTAGATGGAAACAGTACAGACTTTGAAGATTTTCCACAGCTGACCTATGAAGATTTGATCTTATTCACGTTGGGCTCATACCATTTGAGAATCGCAAGGTCTTATTGTCACGAGCACATAAGACCAAACGGGGATTATTTAATAGAAATGTATCGACATCAACATTTAATTGATAATAAGATTTTGATCAGAGGGCGAATCCAGTCACGTCATATCCGATCGAAACAGTACTATACAATATATATTTTGTTAAACCCAACCCAACACGGACGACAAAGTATAGAAGAGTACTACTGCTCATGTATACACGGCCGCCGAACTGTCGGGAGCTGCGCCCATATCGCTAGCATAGTTTATTCTCTGTCTTGGGCCAGACATCAGGAAGCAACAGACGCACCTGCTGCCTTCTTAAATGATCTTATGCTTGGTTTGGATCAAATTGAATAAAAACATTTTTATGAACTAGCATTTTATTTATATTCCTCATATCAGTTTATAACACTTAAATTTTTCAAGATTCCCGTGGCTCACATTAATGTGACTAATGCCATAGTAAATCAGAGCCTTATATCATTACACTCTACTAATTTCATTTGTGTCCGCCATGGGTATGGTTTCCATACTAAGGTGCCCAATGACCTTTGTATTGGGACCTGATCAAGACAAAGTCCGGCTAGATCTTACAAAACGTCTAACTAGCGAGCCCATACTAGCGATTTTTGACCCGAACCTTCTACAGAGCTGCACACTGACGCAAGCAGTGCAGGGTACGGTGCTGTATTGATACAAGTACACGCGGACGGTGGTAAACGGGTGATAGCCTACTTTAGTAAAGTAACCCAGGGTGCGGAACCCAAATACCATTCGTACGAACTGGAGACGTTGGCGGTCGTCAAAGCACTGCAACACTTTCGCCATTATCTGATCGCAATAACTTTCAAAATCATAACCGATTGCAATGCTTTGAAGGCCACTAAGCGTAAGAAAGATTTACTTCCACGGGTTGCACGCTGGTGGATTTATCTCCAAGATTTCAATTTTGAGATTGAATATCGAAAGGGCGTGATGATTAAGGGTGTGACTAATATATTAATATTAGTTAAGAGATTAGTAATATTCTATGGATTCACATATTAGTAATCCGACGAACTCTCATACGATAATATTTTTAATATTCACATAATCTGGGATTCATTTCGCTTGGCACGGACCACGGATCGGGTTGACCACAGAGTACACTATAATATGATATGGGTTGAGAAGTGAATGAACACTGAACGAACGAAGAATGTCGAATGGCAAATGCGACAAACGAATTCATTGTATCGGTCATCATCAACATCCATCCATCTCATTCGTATGAATGTACAAGTACCTACGTACGAATGAGACGGATATAATATCTCCCGGTGAGAAATACAGATGTAATGTTATGATGTGATGGTGGCGAATTTAAAAATTGTACACATACTTATTAAAACGGTTTATAATGTTTTGCCCTCTAGTTGACTTTAAAACATTTATTAATTATAATTATAAATATTGAGCATTAGAGCAATGATTTCTCTTTTGCTACTGATTTTTTTTTTGTATTATAACAAGATAAATGGACAGGATGTGAATGATTTAGAAGTCTGAGTTCTATAATCGTAATATTTTTTGGGTATCTTTTAACACATAAAATAATTCGATAAGTATCAACCTATCAAGCAAATATTACGTTATAATTATGCTGTGCTATTTATTTTGATAGGTACTTAAGTTCTAAACACTTTCAAATAATAAAAGGTTCATTGTTCATTTGATCCCACTTTGATTTAAACACTAATTTGACTGTTGAGCTTTGTTTACTTTTCTGTGTACCTATTCGTTTTACGAACTTACTTATGTTAGTTTTGCGGATCGGGATTAGTATTAAGTAACTATTCTGACTTTAAGTGCAGTGTGTGTGCAACTCTTAACAAATTAGATTACATATTAAAATAAGTAATTTAAAAATGAAACGCGCTCGGGTAAGTGGAGTGTGGAATTACTTCATAGTGGATTCGGAAGAAAATAAGATCGCAAAATGTACGATTTGCCAATCGAAAATAAGTTTTAAGGCAACAGTATCTAATTTAAATAAACATTTAAAAACTAAACATTTAATAATTATTACGCCGAACAAAACTACAAGATCGGAACAGGAAGTCAGGCCGCCAACTTCTACGGCTTCTACAGCGACAGCGGTTGAATCCAACGATGGCGCTTACGTTCCGCAAGCCAGTACATCCACAGATGACGTGACGCCTTCTGCATCATCTTCACACTCTGTTCATTCTGTAAGTGCCCCAAATACACAAACGCCATCAAGTCCTCGACCACTTAATGCAATACAATCAACTATAAGAATGTTCAGTAATACAAAAAAGTTATCTACAAAACAAAGAAAAGAAATAGACGACGCGCTAATGGACCTATTTTCTAAAAGTTTTCTTCCTTTTTCCATAGTTGAGGATGATGCTTTTAAGAACTTTGTGGCAAAATTAAATCCCGCTTACCAACTGCCGAGTCGAAAGCACTTATCTAATACACTATTAGATGCAGAATATTACAGCTGCGTTAACAAAGTTAAAGAAAATCTGAGTAATGTTGATTCTGCGTGCATTACAATAGATTGCTGGACATCGCGGGCACAAGAGGGCTATTTAGCAGCGACAGCGCATTACATCAATGATGATTTCAATTTAGAAACGGCTCTTTTACAATGTCGTATTTTAGCTGGGCCGCATACAGCTGTTAATTTGAGTGTAGAGTTGAATGAGATAATACGTGATTGGAATTTGACGAAAAAAGTTAAACTAGTTGTATCTGACAACGCTCCCAACGTCCAAAACTGTATTAAAGAGCTTCAGTTAAAAAATTTTGGTTGCTTTGCTCACACCATCAACTTAATAGCTAAAAATAGCCTAATTTTACCGGAGGTTGAACATTTTTTAGTTAAGTTAAGAGCCATCGTGAGTCACTTCAGACGGAGTAACACAGCTGTAGAGAAACTATTGAAATATCAAATCAACAATAACGTAACCCAACCAAAAAAAATGATAATAGATGTCGCAACTAGATGGAACTCTACCTTTTATATGTTGGAGAGAGCGTTGTTATTGAAGGAAGCAGTAACAAGTACACTGGCGATTTTAGACTCCTCAAGCAGTGCTTGCCTTGAAAATATAACTGCTGATGAATGGAAATTGTGTCAAGATTTATGCACGGTTTTAAAACCATTAGAACAGGTTACGGTACAGATTAGTGGAGAAAAGTACCTCACAGGCAGTCTTGTCATAATTTTCAATAGATTATTACTCAATGTTTATTCTGATAAAATTTCCCGTGATGCAACGCTACATTCCAGTTGTAAAGACGTGTGTAATAGAATATTAAGAGGTATAATGACAAGACTGAATAATATAGAAATGAGCGGCACATTCAGCGTAGCTACGTTCCTTGATCCACGTTTTAAAACAGCATTTTTTTTGGACAAACTGGCCGCCGAAGCAGTTAAGAAGAAGGTTATCGAAATGGCTGTCATTGAAATAAATAAAGAATGGGCTACAGTGACATCTTCTTCAACACCAACGGTACTGGCAACAGCACCAACTACTACAGCGGATGCCAGAAGTTCTGAAAATGCTAGCAAGCCGTACAATTATATTGATATTTGGGCAGATATCGACGTCCAAGACGTCCATACACTAGAATCACCCCTGGCCATTGCAATTGCTGAGGTTCAAAGATATCTAAACGATAAAATGTTACCCAGAAACGCGAGCCCGAATGATTGGTGGCGTAAACATTGGTTTTTGTATCCGAACCTCAGCAAATTATTCAAAAAATACTGTTGTGTACTGGCGACTTCAGTGCCTTGCGAGAGGATTTTTTCAAAATCTGGACAGTTGATTTCCGACCGACGTACTCGGCTATCATCAGATAAAGTGAAAAAATTGATGTTTTTAAACACAAATAAAAAGCAATTTTTTTGAGTGTTTTGTTATTTATTCCGTTCCCATACCACGACTCGATATGTTAAATGTTGTATTATTTATACTCATTACTTCATTAGTACATAACAGCTAAAACAATTTAACATTCATAATCCACCTAGCAATAATAAATACCGAGATGATACAGTCTATTGAACACTAATATTTAATACGGCAGTGATACGTATTATCAGCTAAAACAATTTAACGTTCTTTCCACCTAGCAATAATAAATACCAAGATGATACAGTCTATTAAACACTAATATTTAATACGGCAGTAATAAGTATTATTAGGTCTTACTCGTAGTTAAATATCACTGATCTCAAATATTAGTTTAGGTATTATAATATTACTAGACGAATATATTCATATTAGCTAATACGTAGAAATATCGGTATTAACCCAACTTTAGTGATGATGGGTCACGCTGATTACCTAAGCAGGAACCCGCCAGCGTTGCAAGTCAACGCCATTGACAGACCGTTGAATTGGGCACAAATGGCCCAGTCAGCTGATCCCGAGACCGTCGATCTCATCGAAAAACTGAGGGATGGTCTCTTGGACTCGAGTCGGTACGTTTATCAGGGCGATGTGCTCTACTATCGCTATTCACCTATTGGTGAGGATTCGCGTTTGCTATGTTTTATCCCTAAGGGACACCGGCTCAGTTTGTTACGCGTTTTTCACGACGAGCATGAGCACATCGGGGGTGATAAAACTTACGACCTTATTTTAAAACATTTTTGGTTTCCTGGCCTGAAACAATTTGTGAAGAAGTATACTTCCCATTGCTTAATTTGCATTAGCAAGAAACGTGTTCCAAGAACTCCTCGTCAGCCTATTACATCATGGGAAAAACCTGACATTCCCTTCAACACGGTTCAAGTTGATGCATTAGGTCCTTTACCAGAGTCAAACGGATATAAGTTTGTATTTGTTTTGGTCGATTCGTTTACCAAATTTTGTTTACTCTATCCCATATATAGACAAGATGCTAGCGAATTGAAGCGAGTTTTCAATAGTGCTATAGCATTATTTGGGACACCCAAACTAATAATTTGTGACCGTGGTCGCATGTTTGAGGCGTCATTTTTTACCAGTTGGGTAAATGAGATAGATGGGCTGTGAAATCCATTACATAACGCCCGAAATGCATCATTCCAATGGACAAGTCGAGCGTTATGTAAGGACAATCCTTAATATAATTCGTATCGAAAGCACTAATAAAAATTCAACTTGGTCTGATAGTTTATGTAAAATTCAATTAGTGTTAAATGTTACTAAACAAAAAACCACTCAGTTTTCAGCTTTGTATTTGTTAATTGGTACTAACGCGACCACTCCTGTGATTCGTGCGCTGATCCGTGACGTTGCAGTTAAAAATTCAAGTCTGAATCGAGAAGCCATGAGGGAACTCAGCAGAAGCTCTGCTAAAGCATCTCTTGACAAGAATCAAAGTGGTCAAGACGAAAGGGTAAATCGTCTAAGGCACCCGCCAAGAGTTTTACAGGTTAACGATCACGTATTTGTGATCAAATATTCTCAGTCTGCTGGGAAACTCGACCCTGGCATGAGGGGTCCGTATCGCGTGACTAAAGTGTTACGAAGCGATTGGTACGAGCTTAAATTGTTGAGTGGAGCCAGAGGCAAGACCACTCAGGCCGCAGCTCAGTACATGGTACCCTGGAAAGGAGAGTGGTGTCCTGAGAGTTGTGCAGTATTCTTTGAAAGTAAGTTCCAACTGAACCTTTTAAAGTATTTCTTTATGTTCTGGTAGCGCGTGATCTCACGCGCTACCAGAACATAAATCGTAATAATCGTATGCATCAGCATACGAGCATATGAGTGCGAGGAATGTGCTGACCTGGCTGGTGCAGCCCAGATACAGCGTGCTCTTGGGACTAGCGTCCTGGAGTGCCTGGTTTTTGGAAGTCGCATACTATGTATGTGCAGCGGGTGCTGTCCCGGAAGTCGTGTTCTATGAATACGCATTAGGTGTTGTCCTGGCAGGCACAGTCCTGGTTTACACGTTTTTAACGTGTGGAAGTCGCATACTATGTATGTGCATCGGGTGCTGTCCCGGAAGTCGTGTTCTATGAATACGCATCAGGTGTTGTCCTGGCAGGCGCAGTCCTGGTTGACACGTTTCTGACGTGTGAACTTGTACAAGTTCAAGTATGAGTATGAATGAGATATGATGTGTGAAGATGTATGCATACATTTGAAAGCGAAGTGGTTTAGCTTAGTTTGAGTGTATTTTTGTACGAGGGCCTTGAATGTGTGATGGACGACCGAATTGGCAAAGGTATATGTCGTCACATATTATTATAATTAACCACTTGTTTCTCATACAGGGCCCCGAGTCTGCTATTCAATAGTGTCAGAATGCTCTATCATTGATCTCATAATTGTTGATTTTGACAATACCAAACTTGTCAAAATCAACAATTATGAGATCAATGATAGACCATTCTGACACTATTGAATAGCAGACTCGGGGCCCAGATTGCAATGATAACAACCCCGATGATGCTGGTGAGCCTTCAGGTCTTCCTGTTGGTCCCGCCGATATTCTTGCTGGTCCTTCTGGTGCTCTGAGCTCGGACGGTGCCACTTCAGATGGAGGCGTACCTGCCAGTGTTGCTGAAGAAGTTCCTGGTGCAGCCGAGGACGGTGCACGATCAGGAGAGGCTGTATAAGCAAATTTATTGTTGGTAGTGAGGGTACCTCTACCGATCCTTATAAAAGCAAGCGCTCTACAGAGCGGCGGTCACTTGTTGCCGAGTCCGAGTCGTCGACCGGTAAGGTGGTACCCACGCTACTTTACAGTAAGTTCGTTCCATATTTTGCTGCAGTGGTTTTTCATTTTGTGTATTTTATTTTATCCTACACTTGCCTACCCCACTAAAAGGGTTGAAAGCTGTTCATTAAACCTTCTCAAAAATCTAGGCAGTTATATTGTATGGAATTTCATTACTGCCCTGAAAATCAGGGTAGTAATGCGTTCATTACTAACGCGTTTTGTTTTTTTTTTTAAAGTCTTGATGACTTTGGCAATCAAACGATTTAATTTTACCATAAAAAGTAATGGCCACTAGAACTTTTAAAGCAGGTAGCATACATTCCGATAAGGCCGGCAAATTTCAAACCTCTATGCGATAGAGCGAGAGATTAACACTTTCTCGCTTTAACACGCGCGTAAGTTGGAACCTGCGAAACGGGGCGTTCTTACCTTCTCTAAAGCCGCGTCCCCACTAGAGCCGCGCGGCACGCGAGGCCGAGCCGCGCGGCTCTAGTGGGGACGCGGCTTAACGTCTTTTGGCGCGAAAACTGTTTGACGCGCTAAAATTAAAAGAAAAAAAAGACTTATTGTTGGTTGACGTATTTTGTAGAAACAATTTTCTTGGTAAAGTTTAAAGTTTGGCGGTGTAAATCACAAGTTAAAATGAGTGATTCCAGTGACAATGATAGCAATTTATTAACAACAACTCCACCCGACATAATAGCAGATGCTAAAGATATTGTTAGTAATCTCTTGCATGATAAATCCAAGATGACGAAATATTTATGCAGTGGAAAAGTGAAAACGGCACTAGTCGATGTAAACCGTTCCGATCTATATATGTCTCGAAACTAATATTAAACTACCCGGAAAAAACATAACATTAACATTTAACAATTGTAACAATGTCATTATAACTTTTTAATAAAATGCTTTATTTGCTATTTTGTCTTTTACTTCTTTGTGCTTAAGTGTAGTATAAAGCAGTATATATCACTCGAGGGTAAGTACAGATTACTAAACTCGTGTGGTTTACTCAAATGCACACTCGATTAGTAATCAGTGCCTTACTCCCCTTGGTGAATAAATAGCTATTGTGTTCCATTGTGATTATTATTTTTGAATATTAACGGTTGTTTGCTTATGATTGCCTGAATTCTCATGTGTTGTTAAATTATTGTTCGATTTAAGTCTATTTAAAAATAAATTAGTTTTAGGTTGTTCGATATTGTTTTTTTTTTAATTTGTTTTTCACTTCTGGTTCCTAAAAGTATATTATATTTTATACGATTGAGATATGCAGGGAAATGGATAACGCATTGGTTAAGGATTTAGCTCTTCCGGGTAATTGTTTTTTACTGCCAGGAAAAATACATAGCAGACATATTTCTCAAAAAATATATTTTGTTTACATAATAGTTAACAATTCTTTATTTGAGATTAGGACTTTACAGCATCGTTATTGTAACTGCCTTGTGGGACGGCGAACAGTTGGCACCTGTGCCCATACTATGTCAATAATATGGTACTTAGCATGGGCCCGGTACCAATCTAATATCTATCCTCCTGCAGAGTTTCTTGATGACATTTTAGTGGTTTTTAATGATGATTAAAACATTTAAATGCTGTTTTGTTGTTAAATTATTGCATACTAGATGAAAACCCGGCTTCGCTCGGGTGAAATGTGACTCATAATACGCATGTAGGTAGTATACCATCGGTCATTGTGTTCAATAAATAAAGTAAATTTTAATTTTAAATCAACTTTAAATATAAACTAATATAAATAAGCTTTATTCTCTGTAAACCTCTCTGTTTTAAGCACTCAGCCTTTTTCTTTACTTTGGTAGGTAGGTAAGTACTTACTACTTTTTGTTCTTTACACAAATTGGCTAAATCAAAAATAATATTGAGAAGCCAAGTAAAACAATTGCAATTTTGCAAAGAGTACTCACCCGAGAAGTTGGCAAAGGTACTTAAGAAATTATCATAATAATATAATTTCTCTATACATAATCATATATGTCGCCGCGAGAGTGTCTATCTGCTGGGATCATTAGTCAATCTAATTAATAACCAGCTTATAATAATAGCTTAGCTTAGTTTTTTATAATAATTGATGAACCTGCCATCTCTGAGATATTTGTACAGTTATTACGAGATCAATATTGAAAGACAGTAGCGACAGTGCCATCTGTTAGCTTTTGTGTTAACAACTACAGAGATGGTTTGTAATTGAATGGTCAACGGCTCGAATAATGATTTATTAAACAGAGGTCTTTAACTAGAACTATAGTTAAAATTAAGATAAGCTAATTGATTATGAATATTGGGATTTTAATGATTGCTCACTTGAAATTAGGCTGTATGAGAGACGCCATTGCACATTGTTGTGAAGATGGCGGCGAATACGATTTTAATAGTCAATAACTCAATTTATAATCTGAAACCACGACTAAATCAGTTTCTTTATGTAATTATAAACTAAAAAGTCATAAGATTATTTTGTAGAGCAATTTATTAGTAGAAAACCCGTTCTTTGTATTAAATCCTTTAATTAGCCGGAAATGGCGTAAGTAACATTCTGTTGTAAAAAGTAATGAACCTATTAATTAGACATTAACTTAATAACGCCTTCGCATTAATATTGGTATTGTTTTATTGTTAAATAATTATTACAATCAATTGTGAATTATTTTAGTATTGTTTATTAGTTTTAACTGATTAAGTAATTAATAACAATACTGAGTGCGTTGTACTTCCGCTAGACGGACTAGAGACGCGTGAGCACAGAACATCGCGAGAGACGAAAGATGAACGCACATTATCTCGTGTCTAGCAAAAATTGCAATTGCAATATTAAGTAAATGAAAGTGGTTTTTGATGTGATTAATATTAATTAGTGCAAACGAGAATTGTAACATGATTTAAATGGAGTTTCTTAAACCCATTCGTCTCCATAGTAACAATGATTTATGTGAATGTGTCTCAACCTCTGAAAAGTTTATAAGTGCCTGTAAATTGACTATTCTAAATAAACGTTTGGTGTTTGAGTCAAGTATTGTGTGTGATTTCAACTACCCATTTACCCATCTGCCACGAAGAGGAATCTAAGGCGAAGACAATATGGCGGAGGCCATTGATATTTAGGAGCAGCGTTCCTCAAGTGGTTTTCCCGCCGTAACATATACATTTTTCGTTAAATATTTATCAACTTTCAAGCCTTGTTCAATGGTATTGATCATTTGGATTTTTACATCATCAAATCTTCAAACTGGAGAGAAGGTAACACAGAGCTGGCCATGGGCGAACACAGGATTAGGTAAAAGTAGACCGATTTTTTCGAAACTTTATCCCTGACTTTTATTAAGTGTCATAGCGAATGTTATGCGGATGGGAAACTGAAGACGACTTTTAAAAGGCAGTTGACTGTTAGACGGTTGGAGACGAATTCGAGGAAGAATAACTCTGGTAACCCACATGAAGCTAACGCTCTAATAATAAGACGGATTTCGTTGAACAACCCAACAGTAGGGTTTAAATTTCTTAAAAGCATTACTATACCACCAACTTTGTGTGGTGGTAGTTCTGCAGGTGTTATAGAATTTAGGAATTCTACAGGATAGTTTAAAACATCATTATGATCGTCCTCAACTCTCATAAATTTTAAACTGTTTCTCCGGTGGTGCAGCGGGAAACTGTGGACGTGGACGCGGGCGTGGGCGTGGGCGCGACGTAGCACGATCCCTGGACTTCGGTCTAACTATGTTTGTTCCTTTTTCATACTTTTACCATTATATTTAATTACGAATTTTATTTTGCTTTGCTGGGTTATTTTAGATCCTTACCTAAATGTTGCTTAATTTTGAAGGGGATAGTCAACATCTGTAAACCACGGGCCGTCTGCGGCTTCTGCTGTTGCGGGACCGTCGCAACCGACGACGTAAGTAAACATATACATATTTGAAATTTAATCACTATTTTACAACAATACTGTAAGTGATTTTTTTTTCATTTTTGTTCTAGTGATTTTAAAGAAGAGATGAAGAAGATTAAAAAGATGCGGGCGCTCGACAAGAGGAACATGGCCCGGTTAGATATCGAGCAAAGGGCACGGTTTCTGGAGATGCGGGACAGGAAGGAGGTTGGGCAGTTTTTGATGCCTGACGCTTCTCCCAACAAAAAGCGGAGGTCGGTTTTATTGGTAATAAGTTAATTTCGTTAACATTCGGTGAGTACATTTATATTTTTGGGTGTGTGGGGTACCTCGTCATAAATTTGTCGTCTGTTATTTCTTTTACTAACTAATAGATATGTAAACACTGTCTCACAACCACAAGTGGTCAGGGGAGCGGTCACTAATGACATCTGTCAGTTACATGATGGCGGGAAGTTGGAAGTGAAGTGATCCTGGACCAAGGCTTGGTGGTCTGGTGTGAGCCTGTGATACTTAGTTAATTGTAAAATCAACCGATTAGGTCTGTTACTAGTGGATACTACACGATCTAATTACGTTTTGGTTTGAATTCCATAATTTATAATATGTTGACCACAAACGATGAACCCCCGGACCGCGGGAAAGAAACAATGCGCTGGAATAATAAAACACCCACATCCGGTAATTCTAAACGTTTGTTCAGTGAAATGTCTCCGACGTACATCTCGCCCGACGATAGATCAAAACGGCTTCAAACATCCAATTGTATTGAAAAGTCTTCGCCGTTCTTAAGTGCCAGTTCAACTGCGAGCCATGACGACTATTACGATTTAGTTTCTCAGGCGTCTGCATATTTAACAAAAATTAACGAACTTGTTAATGACCAAGGTTCCCGCATTAATGTTGCAAATAAATCAGCCATCATGGACATGACTCACTCACATAAATCGTTTCTTTGTTAGCCATAAAATCATCCTCCAATGAAACGAAATTAGCCAATACGGAACGCGAATCGGATAAAATGAAATCAAATACCAATGTCAATACAAGTAACTGTAACAAAGTTTCGTATGCGGATTCCTTAAAACTTCGACAACCTAAAACTAAACTTGCGCCGGTTGTCGACTCGCGCGCACCCGTACCCTGTGTCGTGTCTTACCCCACCGCTGAGCGATTAGCTGATTACTCATCCTCCTCTGCTACTAAGCAAGCACTCATGAAGGTGATCAAGCCCAGTGACGACGGGTTTCAAATTGTAGGCGTTAAAAAAACCGCAAAATATGGCGTCGTATTACGTGTCGCTAATGATAGCCAAATTAAAAAGTTGCAATCAGTCGACGCTATTAGGTCCGCCGGCTTGCGACTTGAAAAACCAAAAGGCCGATAGACTCGTATACTAGTTAAGGACGTACATACCATCCTCAATGGAAGACAATGCTTTTTTGCACGCGCTATACCATCAGAACATTCGAGACGAGCTGCCAATAAAAGAGGATTATTTTATTAAATCCACAAAAATTTATCGTCGGCGTTTTTTAGATAACGGTCGCATGTGGCTATACAGGCATTGAAATCGAGTCCACCGTGCGTAAACATTTGGTGTCCACTAAGAAAAAAATATTTATTGATTGGGCGACTTGCCGGTTCAATGACGACGTTGCTGTTCAGCCGCTACGAGTTGCTGGTGTGCCCGCATGTGAAGACTAGGGTTGCCAACCCTACTATATAATATAGTATCCTACTATGTATTTTAAGGGATCAAATACTATATTTCTAAAAAATATATATAGTAGGCGAAACTACTATATTTTGACCACAGAATACTTACCTTAACTAAACCCCGCTCTAGGAGTCTACCGCGAAATATTACGCACGCAATCGCAACGATAGCAGCCAAGCTAAAATGAATCTTATTCCAATGACATAAGATAGCTCCCGAGCTGTCATCGAACTGTTACAACCCTTATTACTGGGCAATAAAGTCGACATCTGCACTATAGAGTCGGCCTCTCATTTTTCATTGGAAAGTAAACGCTGAATTGCATTTATCGCCCAGTAGCGTAATTTTAATAAGTAAATTATTCAGTTAGATTCTGGACGCCGACGCGTATACCGATTTTGGTAATCGTCTCCAAAACCATAAGATATAGATATACATACATACAGATATATGAGATCATTATACGTTGGTGAAATTGTGCATTATTAGTTAAACTAGTAATAAAGGTGTAATTTTGGGTTTCTTCCAAATTAAATAAGTGTTAGTGTAAACTGTCTTTTTTTTAAAAAAAGCCTTTCGGAGTTATTCGTGTAACAGAACGTTTCTTAACGTTTCGCGCTAGGGGCCTCTGTTCGTTGTGTGCGTGCCGTGGCGTGGATCGCGCGCGAAAACAAAACATTCATTTGTCATGTCAACTGTTAATGTCAATAATCTTTCATTTGCCAGCTTGTTCTGGGCTTTGTGATTTTATAATTTTTGCAGTTTTTGGTTTGTGTGTTGTTATTTAAAATTAAAATGGACAGTGATAGTAATTCAGGAGATGAAGGTGAATGCAAAACACCGCCACCTAAGAAAAAAACAAAGTGGCTCCAAAAATATAAAACAGAGTGGGAATCTAAATACGAATGGTGCGTCCGTGATGCCAATAACATTTTTAATGCTAAATGTTCAATATGTGGGATAACTTTTGCCGTCAGCAAAAGTGGAATTGCACAAGTAAGTGTTTTTTGTTTTTATTCTGTCCTTTCAGCCAACTAAGTAATGGATTAGGTTAACTTACTCTATATAAATGTAATGTAACGTGTGTGCACGCTGTGTTTGAATGAATAACTTGGCTTACTTACTTGAATAATCTTTTGTTTGGTTGGATTTTCAAATGTGACGTGATGTGATTGCCTACCCACTAATATGTACCTACCTGGTTTGTGTTGGTTAGACTGATTGATCTGTAAATGGGGGGTGTTGTAATTTAGCTACTGTACACTTTCTCAGGTAAAACAACACCAAGAAACGAAGGCACACAAAACAAAGTCAGATCTAAGAAAGAATGTGTAGCGACAGCGACATCTATCGCAACACATGCGAACTAAATTGGCAAATCCTACATCGCGCTATCAACTTTATCCGCGACATAAGCCTGAAATCCAACTGCTTTAAAAAGGTTTTTGGGAGGCTCTTCTGCCGCAGCTTCATGCAGCTACTCTAACCCAGATGATGATAAAGTCACCGCTTCTGAACTCGCATTAACACTGCATGCAGTTAAACATAATTTGTCATATAACTCTATGGATTGTGGTGTAAAGTTGAACAAAATTATTTATGCAGACTCTAAAATTGCACTGAATACAAAATTAGGTAGAACAAAAATGGAAGCATTATTATATTTATTTTGTTATTTGCAAGTGTTAGTGGGCACTTATTCGTCAAATATGCCAACCAAAGCTTAGCTTTAGTGTTTTAAATCGCCAGGGGAGAAAAAAATATTTACGATTTAACTCAGTATATATGAAAGGAGAAAAAGAAAATGAAGTTAAAAATATAGATAATTTTTATTTAAGAGTTGCTAACGCAACTGGTGTGTCCCGACGCACCATACATAAGATCGCCAATAAAGGCAATGTTTTGGGCTTAGTTTCGGTGTTCCGCACGCCTGGTAAAAAAGGTCAAGCTTTAAACCTATTACTGATGTCGATAATTTTGATCAAGGGGTAATCAAAAGATGTATTCACAACTTCCACAAAACTGAAAAGGAAATGCCGATCATGAATAAGCTATTAGCTAAATTAAAACGCGACATAAATTTTCAAGGAAGTAAAACGAGCCTAAATACAGTGGTTACTAACTTGGGTTTCAAGTGGCGAAAGACAGAAACCAATAGAATGGTTCTTTAGAGAAGACCGACATTCGCCTAAAAAGGATCTTGTACTTGAGAGCTATAAAAAAAATACAGGGATGAAGGACAACAAATATACACTGACGAGTCGTATGGCCCACTCTTCCCATACAAAAGGTAAGGCATGCTCTGATGGTTCCGCCAAAGGACTAAAGTGCCCAATATCAAAAGGGCAACGAATAGTGATGGTTCACGCCGGGTCTGAAGCAGGGTTTGTTCCAAACGCCCTGCTAATGTTTAAGTCTGGAAAAAAAACTGGAGACTATCATGACGACATGAATTTCTCAAACTATGAGAAATGGCTACGGTTTAGGTCACAATCCCATTCTGCAGATTATCACGACGATATGAACGCCACAAACTGTTTTAAATGGATGACTGAAAAAGAGGTACAAAATCTGCCTGAAAAATCTCTTGTGGTAATGGATAATGCTCCGTATCATTGCACTCAGATTAACAAAGCTCTTACGATGTCAAGCTTAAAATCACGTATGCAGGAGTGGTTAAGACAGAAACAAAACTTTGAAGAGAGATGGACTAAACCAGTGTTACATGATATAATTAAAACAACACAATCACGAAGTGGTAAAATTACCTCCATACCACTATGACCTAAATCCTATCGAAACAATTTGGAATTTCGTAAAGACGCCTTGCTGATAAAACTGAGGCTCAAGATCCAATAAAATAATAGAATTGACAGAAACGACTTTAGCTAGTATTACGCCAGAACGTGGAACATCTTGATGATGAGTACTTTAAAAATACGGACTAATTGATGTGGTAATTTAGAGATTCATAATATCAATACTCAATACTTTATTGCATTCCACATGTAGTACTTAGGTGGTAAACTTAAAATTAGATCACATGGACCCTGTCGGGCACAGCAAAATAAGTGAGTTAGGAGAGAGCAAGCACTAGTAAATTATAATTAAAACATAGTTCGTAGGTAATTTGTCAGACAAAGTAATAGTAGGTATAAAATATAAATTATAATATAAATAGGTATCTTTTGGGATATGTGGTAATAATTAATAAATCAAATAGTCATGTAATGAAATGTAAATAATATAATATGTCATAATGTATGTGTTAATGAATAAATAATTAAATATTTAATTTTGTTCTGCAACCAAGGATTCACGAGGTAGTGCAAGAAGTTGATCCAATCCAGCAGCCAAGTGTGAGTACCTCTTGCACACGTAAACGCAAAAGAAACATTTCTCAAGTAATAGAAGCTAAAATGCTTCGTAACAGTGGACAACAATACACTTCATTATCCAAGTCAAAAAAGATTATTCCTAAAAGAGAGATAGGAACTCCGTGTGCGGATAAATGCAGATTAAAGTGCACTCAGGAAAGAGAGTTTTAATTTGAAGAGTATTGGAAACTTGGTGATTTGACGAGACAGCGGGATTTCTTAGCAAAGTGTATTTCAGAGATTACTCCCAGATATCAGTATAAAGTGCATAGTAGCAATAGGGGGCCTAAACATTATTTTTGCATCGAAGTTAATAATGTTAAAATTCGTGTCTGTAAGTTATTTTTTAGAAGTACTTTAGCTATAAATAATAGACCAATAGCAACTGTCATTGCAAAAAAGAATAAATCGGGTATTGTGAAAAAGAAAAAAGAGGCAAACATGGCAAGTATAATGAAATTGATTGCAATATTAAACAAGGCATTAAAAGGCATATAGGGGTCAAAACCAAAATTTTGTCCCCATTCATAACAATTTCGTGTCCACTGACTTTTCTTTATTCCTACAAAAAAACTGTAATAGTAATGCTATTTTATAAAATGGATTTCGTAGCGGAGTACTACCTTAAATTTGATATTTAATCTATTTGTTGGTGGTTCAGTGATATTTAACACTAGAGTGCACGCGCGGGCTACATATGTAACCCAGCGTGTAATATTGTCGTAAATAATTTTTGTTTGCCACGCTACAGCGCAATCGTCTAATGCATTCCTCAAGCATTACCCCCGCTCCCGCCCGCCAGTAGCGTGCCGACCACAGAGTACATTAGACTGTATTGAAATAGAGACCAATCTTGTGCTGTGAAACAGGGTCACTTGCGTTCGTGAAGAAACTAGCGCCATCTGATATTTCTATTTAGAACTACACCTTTGGTAAGGGTGGATGGATACCTACATATAGCTATGCAGATATATTTATTTTTATTAGTACTTTATAGTGTTGATTTCAAGGATTGATAAATGAAATACAATTTAGGAAATCATGTTTTTATTATCAAATTAAAGTTTTAACATTGTATGGTATTTTTTGTATGGCTGGAGGAGTGGATACATATTTCGAAAATTACAATTTTGTTGTAGTTATCACAACACTGGAGTCCTATCTCAGTTGTGACACAATCACTCACAAATCCTTTCTGGTCACAGGTAGGGATTTGCCGGAGGAGTTTTCACTCAACAACAACAAATACACAAAATAACACAGAAAGAATAAAAAAGTAAACAAAACCGGCGCACGCGTCAGATTTTTGCAGATATTTGTATTAGGGTTACCAGTTTATTAGTAATTAAAACCATCAAGAATACTCTATTAACACCCCAAAGTACGTTAGTGCAAATAATTCTGTGAGTTTAATGCAATTCAAATTTATGATAATGATGCTATTCTTTGGTTAAAATAAACAATAAGTCAGTTTAAAATATTTGTAATGAGCTACCGCAGCTATAGAGCTGCAATCTCTTATTTGTATTTGGTATAAATTGAGCGATTATAATCCGACAAAATTAAAAAAACACACTTAAACTCATTCAGCACAGGGACTACACATACTTCGTGATTTTGTATCATTGTACCCCATTCTGTCCCCAGTTTTTTGTACTAAGATTAAGCACCCTGGTGCCGACTCCCGCGGCTCACGGACGTGTGCAAAAATCGCCCTTGAAGTTGGTGGGCTACGCCTGTAGCCCGCGCGAGCGTTGGAGGAAATTAAGTGTTTAGTGTGCAAGTGGTGAAATTGAGGTAAATATGAAACATTTGTTGCAGTATTACTACAAAACGTGTTAATTAATTTTTAAGTGTTTGTTGTTTGTATTTATGGGTTTTTCATGTATCTTTATTCTGTTTTGTTCTCTTTTTAGATGGCGGGTAACTCGAACAGATTGTGCGACCAAATACAAAGATGGCTGCTGGAGGATAATGAAGACGACAACATTTCGAGCGAAAGTGAGGAAGGCGGAGAATCCGCGGAACAAAGTGGCCCGCTTGGATCTCCTCACCATTCTGATACGGTACAAGAAGGCGAGGAAGACAAGGACGAAGATGAAGACGTGCCTCTATCGAATTTGGCTTCCTATCAGTCTTGTAATGGTACAAAATGGAGCAAGATTGCACCGCCCACTTCAAGAACCAGATCTCACAACATTTTAGTCCGTCCACCAGGCCCAGTAGGTGTAGCAAAAGACGCTAAAACGGCTCTCTTATTATTCCTGCTGTTTTTTGACGCTGTTATTTGGAACGTGCTTGTTGATTCAACAAATATTTATATTGATATCATAAAAAGCAAATACCAAAGAGACAGAGATGCGTCTCATACCGACGTGATAGAAATCAAGGCACTTATAGGTATTTTATTAGTGATTGGAACTTGCCGTGCGGGGCGAAGAAATCTGAAGGACTTCTGGGATAACTCAAAAGGTACTGGCATTGAAGTGGTGTATACAATTATGTCAGAGAGCCGATTCCGATTCCTACTGCGCGCCCTCCGCTTTGATGATGTAAGAGATAGGCAAGCTCGTCAACAAAACGACCGACTAGCTGCTATACGTCAAATTACGAGTATTATGTTACATAACTGTAAGAAATATTATACTCCAAGCGAAAATCTTACTATTGACGAACAATTAGTAGCGTTCAAGGGTCGTTGCGCGTTTGTGATGTACTATCGCGGGCACTCCCGCCTGACCACCACTAAGCTCATATTTGCTTGCACTTACAACATGAAGCGCTCTCTAGCTCCGCCCCGCCTTTGTATAGAAATAATGAATGAAATACAATACCGTTCCACCGCACTGACGAGACCGACGCACGCCGAACGAGAGTTATTGTTATTTTTAAACTGCCATTATTATAAAAAAAACTTTAACTGAATTTGACTTTCGTTACTAATGGTGCGTGTGTGTTGGTTTGGTAATTGTAAATTAAAAACTCAATGATTTCTGTGAGTAATTTTAAATTTATTATAAGAATCTTATAAAATCCCATGCTATTTAACAGGCAATTGTAAGCGTGTTCTCTAAATCGGCTTTAACGATTTCGATAAAATTTGAAATAATGGGGCTTTAGGGCGGTGAAACGTTGATCTAGCCAGCGTGCCTAAAATGGCCGCTTTTGCAGAACATAATATGAATGACATTCAAAATTTAAAATTCTTAAAATGGACTTTATGTTTATGAAAATAAAGTCCATTTTAAGAATTTAAACATTTTAATGTGATTCATATTGTTTTTTTTTATTTTAGGACTCAGCTCAGCGATTTGACTGATGTTAAATCCTTGTCCATGCAAAATTATAATTTCATTTCGTTCTTCTTGTATGAGATTTCTGGAAGACATTATGCACAAAATGTTCTAGCACAGGTTCTCAGGAGTCCAATATTACTGCACAGGTTAACGTTTAGTCAATCAAAGGTCAGGTAAGCAGAGCAATGGTCAATGTTCAAAAGGTCCGGGAAGCGCGCCAAAGTTCGTCCGTAAAATTCGCAAAAGGTGTACAGAGGATACGTCACTAAGCTGCGCAGTGCAGATTGCAACTAATTACGTTGACGCTTCTCTAATAGGCCTAAACTTTGAGGGGGCGGGGTTAGGCGCCTACGCATGATTTATGCGAAAAAATTTTTAACTGGGCAGGCGGAAAAGCTTTCGACTGTACATGCCAAACAAGCCAGCCAAATTTGGCATAAAAATCGTTATGGTGGTAGATGTCAAATACCCATATGCCTATAATTTTGAAATCTACGTGGGGGCGCAACCAGAAGGACCCTTCCGGGAATCGAATAAAGTGTCTGACATCGTAAACAAAATTTTGAGTCCATTATTCGGCCTAGGATGTAATGTATTTATGGATAATTGGTTTACTAGTGTGCCTACATGCAAAGAACTATTGGCTCACAAGATTGCAACCGTAGGAACACTAAAAAAAATAAACCAGAGTTACCTGAACTGTTCAAAACTACACAAAACAGAGAGATAAACGGATCCATTTTCGGATTTCAGCCTGATTGCACACTCGTCAGCTATGTGCCAAAACGAAATAAGGTAGTATTGTTATTGTCTACCCTCCACAATGATGATAAAATTGATGCCGCGACTGGCGATGCTAGAAAACCTGAAATCATCACATTTTATAATCACACCAAATACGGCGTCGACATTTTTGATAAAATGTGTAGACAATACGATGTTTCTCGTAACAGTCGCCGATGGCCTCTCACGTTGTTTTACAATTTTGTAAACATGGCGGGGATAAATGGCCTGGTGATATATCAGATGAATAACCCTCGGGCGTATTTGTAGCGAACATCAGGCAGTCGTGTGTCCGGAATGTATGCCAATAGACTGATTTATTACCCGTTACTTTGATAATAGATTCAATTAGATTAAAATTAATGTCTTTTGTGATAAATATTACGTTCCTAAATGAAAATAAAACTAAGAGAACTCAACCCTTCCAAATATTTGTTGATTTTAAAGAAGTTTTTGTTTAAGTTTCAAATTATAATAAAGAATCTAAATTTTGTTGATTTTATGAGCCATTTTGATAAAAATAAATATGTTTAGTAATTATATGCTGTGTTTTACTCATTTTTTTGCCTTATTCAGAGAAATAATTGACCCATAAGTGGTCTACACCTGTAGCCCGCGCGTGCGCCTAAGGAGTATTTATGGGCGCGTGCACTCTAGTGTTAAGAAATATTATGAAACTAATAAAGTGGTACCATATTATCTCCCTCAAAAATCCTATGTCCAACTATCAATTTCAATGTTTATTACCGAAAAAAACGTCAAAAAAGGTTTTATTTCTTCAAAATAGAATTTATATTTTAACCAGCATAATTAAGTATGCGTAAAAACACTAAATATCTAACCAACATTATATAATAGGTTGGGGAAAAAGTTTGTTCGCATTTTTTAAGAAAATTCAAAACATTTTTTTATATAGTTTATTTACTTTTAACTAAAGTATGTAGGTACCATTTTGTTCGATAACTTTTTGCCATCTTGTAGGTAGGGACATGATCCCATTGCTATAGAAGTCCTCTCGTGATGTTAACTTGACACTGCCTAAAGAATTCTGAAGAGACCGAAACAGGTGGAAATCTGAAGGTGCAAGGTCAGGACTATACGGCGGATGCATTAACACCCCCCAGCCAAACTCTCTTAATTTTTGCTGAGTGGCTAAAGATGTGTGAGGTCTAGCGTTATCATGATGAAAAACCACACCCCTTCTGTTGATTAATTCCGGCCGCTTTCTCTCAACTTCTTGCTTTAATCTCATCAGTTGTTCGCAGTAGAGTTCAGAATCGATGGTCCTGCCTGGTGGTAACAGCTTATAATGAATGCCCTTCCAATCCCAGCAGCAGCATCACCTTGTTGCGAGTTAACCCGGGTTTCGCCACAGTCTGTGAAGCCTGACCGGCCTTTGACCACGACCTTTTTCGCTCGTTCTTGTCGTACGTGATCCACTTTTCATCACCAGTTATCAGCTTCTACAAAATTGGCTCGGTTTCATTACGTCGTAATAAAGAATCACATATTACAAGTTCATACACACTATAATGCGAAAAAACTTTTTCCCCAACCTAATATATATTAATTATAATTAAAAAAAAACGATACGTCTCAAAACGAGTTCATTTATGTTTTATGTAACGCATTATTTTATAGTAAATATACTTTTTTAAAACTTACTACTGGCAACATTGACGGGAATGTCACGTCAACACACCACCAATCACAGCGCGGCAGCCATATTGTCGTGTGTCAAGTAACTCAAAGGTGTTGTGCGTGGATTGAAAAATAAACAATTATTGGATTTTCCTTAATATTTCCTAAAAACACAACATGTAAGTATATTTGACTTAAATGTTATTACCTTCCGGTATATAGCTATTTTGTTTTTGCTATTCAGTCGCTTACGAGCTGTAATCATGAAGTGAATAGTGTGTCCTGAATTGAAATGAAACGCTTCAAAATCATCGTCCATGTTTCCGTTATGTTACATTTATGTTACGTTACATAAAAATGTCGTTAAGGTGTGTTCACGTGTTTTAGGCATGTACTTTTTATAAGATATCTTCTTAACAAATATTATTACTGGTTACGTGTTACTGATACTTTAAGGGCAAATATACTTTCATACACTATTTTTATCGACATATAGATTCATAAAAATTGCTAACCTAAGCACCCTTCAAATGCGGCCAAGAAAATTGCACAAAAAACCCTGTCTCTTTTGTGTAAAATTTCGTGTTTTCGTATGTATTTTAGCCCTTATTACCGACTTAAAAAAAAAAGGAGGTTATTACTTACCTATTATTTGTTTAAGATTTTTCTTTTAAGAAGAGGAGCTCGTGGCTTAATAAAAACTGCCACTCGGGTCGATCTTTAGGAAAAGCTGTGCTTGCCTAGGTCGGTCTGTGGATGGGTGACCGCCCGACATACCGAGTTTCCTCCGTGCCTCGGAAAGCACGTTAAGCTGTTGGTCCCGTGCCATATATAGATCTTTGGCAGTCGTTACAGGTAGTCAGTGACCTGAAATTCTGACATCCAGTCTCACCAAAGAGTATCAAGAGTATCGTATTCCCTAGTATTAACTGGGTTGTGGGGGTCAGATAGGCAGTCGCTCCATGTAAAATACTGGTACTCAGCTGCATCCGGTTAGACTGGAAGCCGACCCCAACATAGTTGGGAAAAGGCTAGGCAGATGATGATGATATTTGTTTAAGATTTTTATTTTTAACAGACTTCAAAAAAAAGAAGGTTATCAATTCGACCCGTATGTATGTAATATTTTCAGAACTGCCCAGTTTTCGTATATGTTAGTCTATATCAGCGTCTGAACAAATGTGCCAAAGGGCAATGCCGATTTTAGGCCCAAGACTGCCCACGTTATATGTTTTATTAAAAAAACTTATATAAATTTTACGTAATTAACTCTGTTATTCAGGTTCAGGTTTGATTGTCATTACATTACCCATTGTTTTATGATTAATGTAATGACAAACAAGCAAATGACTCAGGGGCGGGTGCAGTAATTTATTGGTCATGATTAGTTTTATTTATTTTGTTTTTAATTTGAATTAAGATTATGATTTGACATTTATTGATTTTGTTTCGAAGTCTAATTTTAGTATTGTTTGTTTGTTTGTAATTTTATTTTATTTATTGTTGTGTGCAAACTATATGGATGGGATAATCTGAAATAAATGAATTAATAATAATAATAATATTCACGATGCAATAGAAGTTGGAAACATTAAAGAATAAATAAAAGTAACTATTATGATAAAAAGTTAAAAAGTCAAGCTCACGCTCAATAAAAATCGACTTTTCTGACCATGAATACTGACTCTGACGACTCTCCTAAACCTGACGACCACGGCCTGAATATGGATTCCGCTCCTGCTGATAACGACAACCCCCGCGATAACTTGGATTTGATGTCCCTACCTATCGATGACCCTGGTTCGAGTTCTTCACAGCAAACTGTTACAAGTGGATATGTACACTGTGTTAATTGTAATCTAAACATATCAAGAATGCGAAGACATCCATTAGAAATCGTTGAAGTTCGATCTCTCATGCAAAGATGGGTTGGACAGGTAGCTATAATAAGTTTCACAACTGGAATAACAATATGCAAATAAGATGAGCATATTATTATTTCGAGTTGTTTAATACTCCGAATAAGATACCTGTTCATCTATGCATACATATACTTACATATTGTTATACTGTTTCAGCCCATTTCGAGTGATGATTTGGTGTGCCATGCATGTTGGACCAATGCATGGAGTGAAATCAGGCAGCCAACAAGTCAACAGTCAACAGAGCCTATTAGCCCAGTCATATTAGGTAAAAAAAGGGGTCAACCTCGGAATGAAAGATAATAAGCTGCAAATTGGTATGAACCTTTGTTTTGTCATTCTAAATGTTGTCTCAAAAGTCACAATCGTTATCGTGTCCGCGTCTCAAGATATTCAAGGTCAAAGGTCACAAAAATCGGTTTTTCGCGAATATCTGGCTTCCTATCGGTTAAATGAGATTTGCATTTATTATAAAAGTTGTAGGCTATAAAATTCCCTACAACTTTTGTTTAAACTTTTTTTTCATACGACCAACCGTTTTGAAGGTAGAGCGCGAAGTGCACATCGTACAGTCATATACGGCCTAATGCAAGGTCAAGCGTGAGTTATGGTTATCAGTACGTTATAAAGTCAATTATTTACTTGGAAATTATAATTATTAAACAATGCCTATTATTTATGTACTAACTATTAATTATTTATATTTAATTAAAGTAAGTAACTTGATTATTTATATATAATTATTCATATTTAACTATTTAAGTATAAAATATTATTAATTCTGGATTATATATTTTAGTTTTATTTTAAGTTAACACGACATTATATATCTTTTCTTTAAAACGCGTAAATTTCTCAATACTTATATACCTGGAAATACTTGTCCCTACCCTATGCCCTTTTCTATTCATTGCCGGGACAGATGTTCTATAGTATTCAAGGCCACTCTCTCCACTTTGTATGAGTCAAGATTATTCGTTAGTTTGAAATTGTACCGTTGCAACTACGGACGTACGGTTTTAAGAGCTATGGCTGATTTGTGTTTTATATGTGATAAGAAACTTTCAGAAGGTGTTTCTGTGAATGTCGTACGTGGTTTACAAACTTTAAAAACTGCAAGTATTGAAAGAAATGATGGACATATAGACTATTTAAATACTTTAAGTTCTGTAAATGTGCATTCCGAGTGTCGAAAAGTGTACACGAGTAAAAATGTTATTATTGCATCAAAACGACGCACAGATGAGAGTGAACCTTCAACGTCAAGTGCACCTCGTAAAAAACGAAATGAAGTCTTTGATTTTGGAAAGTTATGCTTATTTTGTGGCCAAGAAGCTGATGAAATAGCAGAAAAGAAAAAAAAAATAAAGTATAGACGGACAATAAGTAATGTAAGTACTCTTGCATTCAAAGACAACGTAATTAAGAGAGCAGAAGAACGAAACGATTCCTTAGGAGAATTAGTAAAGGAACGTATATATTACGAGTATGATTTGATCGCTGCTGAAGCAAAGTATCATACTATTTGCTATACCAACTTTTTAACCCGAGTACCATCTGCAGATAAAAAGCCTCGCCAAGATGATCAAGTCACTCAAGCAATGAAGGAGATTTTTTATTATATAGAAAATAATGAAGATTCTCAATTTACTTTGAAAGAACTTAAAGATGTCCCTACGGAATACATACCTGACGATAAGACAATTATTACAAAATTACAACAAAAGTATTTAACTGATATAATAATCACAAAAAAAATTGGATCATTTACAATTATATCTTTCCGTGATACACAGCTTAACGTATTATCAAAAGCTTGGTACGAAAATAAAAAAAGTACTCCTGTAGAAGAACGTCTACGGATTGTAGAAGCTGCTGCGGCTATTATTAGGGAAGACATCAGATCATCTGTAGTTGAAACAAAAACGTATCCACCTCCGAATAAAATGCTCGATTGTATTAATGAAGAAATACCAAAAACATTATCACATTTTTTGGAAGAAATAATATTAAAAAATAGAAAAGGACAAGTAGATCATTTAAAAACGAAATGCACATCTATTAGCCACGCAATAATGGCTTCGATACGAGAACGTTCATTTTCATCACAGCTACTGTTGGGCCTTTCCGTATTTCTTCACAGAAGATATGGGTCTAAAAAATTGTTGGATGTTTTATCATCTTTAGGATTTGCTGCATCATATAGTAATACCATACAGTATGAAGTTTCAGCAGTTTACCATCCACAACCTCGTATTTTACCATCAGAGTCTGGTGCGTTGGTACAATATGTTGGAGACAATGCAGATATTAATGTCAGTACTCTTGACGGTAATAATACTCTTCACGTTATGGGAATGATAAAAATAATTACTCCGAAAGATGCTGTAATTTATGATGATCGCATAAAAAAATGTACAACTAAACCGAGTGCAAAAGAGTTAGCAGCAATATCACATGTATCTCTTTTAGCATATGAAAAGCCAGTTGTACCTGGGTACAGCAAGATTCAAGTCCAAAATCTACATGATGATCAAGTACTGATTGAAAAAAAATTTAATGCAGTTGATTTGTTGTGGTTATACGGAAAATGGAAGAATCTTTCACCGTTGCCAGGGTGGAATGGCTATCTTCAACAACTTACGAAAAATAATCAAAAATTTTCAACTTCTCAGGTTATATTTCTACCTTTCATTGATCATCCTGCCAGTAATTTAGACACAATTTATACAACTTTACATAGTGCTATAAATATTGCCAAGTCACATCAACAAAAAACGTGCATAATTACATTTGATCAGCCCCTGTACTCAAAAGCACGTGAAATGGTTGCTGCATCAGATGCAAACTCAGACTTGTCTAAAACAGTTGTCAAACTTGGAGGATTTCATATGCTCATGTCTTTTCTTGGATGCATAGGACATGTAATGGACGGTAGTGGTCTCAAGGAAGCTTTAAGTAAAATATATGCTACAAATTCGGTCGACAAAATGTTGAATGGTCACGCTTATGCAAGAAGTATCAGAGGCCATATATTATTACGACTTGCATTATCAATAAAGATTTTTGAAGAGATGAAAATTGAAAATTGTGTGTTAGATGAGTTAATTGAACAGATAACTAGTCGCGATGTTTCCTACGAAGATGTTGAAGGATGTACGAGCAGCTCCAACTCGTTAATTGATGAATTTCAGGATAAACTAAAAGAATTAAAAGCTCGAGGTCCCACGGCACAGTTATGGGTGCAATATTTTGAAATGGTATCAATAGCCCTAGATTTCATTCGCGCTGAAAGGCTGGGACTTTTTCAAGAACATTTGGATGCAGTGCGAAAAATGCTGCCCTATTTTCATGCTGGTGGTCATTTCCTATATGCGAAATCAGCTCATTTGTATCTTCAAGATATGTTAAAACTTGAGGAGACAATGGATCAACAGGCTTTTGAGAACTTTAAAAACGGATTCTTTACTGTAAAACGAACAGAAAAATTCAATTCTGGTACATGGACAGACATAATAATCGAGCAAAGTCTGATGAAATCTATGAAGACAGAAGGAGGAGTATCTCGAGGCCGAAGTACACAAGAAAGTGTTCTATGTAAGTGGGTATATGCTATGTATGCCACGAATACAATTTGTGAAGAAATTGAACGGTTTTGTAACATTTCTTTCGATTCTGTGGACCAACATGTTGATGCTAGAGATTCACGAATAAAAAGGGATGATACTGATGTAAATGAACTGGTTGGTTGGTTTACGCTTCATAATCCCTTTCCAAATACGAATCAGTTGGTATCCTTAGCTTCAGGAATCGTTGGAAATGACCAAATTAATTGTCACCGAGCCCATGAAATCGAATTGCAATCTATGGTAAAGATAACTGGTTTGAACTTCAACGAAATAAAGTTAAAACGCGTCGATAAGGTTTTACCGCTTTCAGCCATTAACAAATCTGTCAAAATTAATGATTGTAAAGTTTCTATAGATCCAATGTTACTTTTCCAGAGAATAACTGTAAGCAAAAAATTTGAAAGTAATTTACAAGAATATCTTCAGTATGAACTAAGCCCGTATCCGACATCTTTATTTGATAGTAATGGCATGAGAAAAACCACGAAAGCAACATTATATGACAATATGATGCCTGTCGTTATCGATCTTGATGAAAATAATGTAACATACATCATCGATGGTGGATTTCTTCTGCATCGCGTCGTATGGAGCAAAGACGATACTTTCTCTATTATTTTAAATAAGTACATTAAATATTTACAAACACATTATGGCTCAACAATTGTTGTTGTATTTGACGGATATTCGGACTATAGTAAAAATATTAAAGCACTGGAACAACAAAGAAGAACTGCTGCACTTTCAAAATCATATGAAGTTTGTTTTGACGAAACAATGGTTGTGCCAATCAGTCAAGAAAAATTTTTATCAAATCGGTCTAATAAAAAAAAATTTATCGACATGCTTGTTGAAAAATTTAAAACTGTTAATATCACAACAAAACAAGCCAGAGATGATGCTGATGTTCTCATCATTGACACAGCTATTGCCTTATCAGAACATCAAAAGACTGCTGTCATCATAGGAGAAGATATCGATTTGCTCGTTATTTTAATTGGACGTACTCAGTCACATCATCAGGAATTTTTTTTGAAAAAAGTTGGCAAAGGCAATGTCAAAACACAAATATATTCTACTAAAAGTTTTGACCAATATCCTCGTACTAAAAAGCACATTTTATTTTTACACGCATTCAGTGGCTGTGACACGACTTCTGCGCTATTTAAAAAAGGAAAAAAAATTGTTACTAGAGCATTGGAAAAAATTCCTGATTTAGATAAACTGGTGGAAGTATTTCAACAAGAAAACTGCCCAAAACAAACATTATTAGAAAATGGAGTGCGCATCTTGTTGGCATTATATAATGCTCCAAAATCTGAGGACAACATTGATCATTTCCGCTACACGCAATTCATCAAATTTACAAAACTAAATAAACCTGTACAACTGTCAACACTTCCACCAACAAGTGTAGCAGCTCATCAACACATAAAACGTGTCTACTACCAGATTCAAACGTGGTTAGGGAAGGACTTAGAACCTCAAGAATGGGGCTGGATGCTTGAAAATGAAATCCTGGAGCCCATACGAACGTTATTACCTCCAGCACCAGCCGAACTACTAAACGTAATATTTTGCAATTGCAAAAATGGTTGTGGTTCCCGCTGTGGATGCAGAAAATCAGGGCTACAATGTTCTTTAGCTTGCGGCCAGTGCAACGGACAAGCTTGCCTCAACGCTTCACTGTATCCAAGTAATCCCGATGAAGAAAATACATATGATCCCGATATTCTGGAAGGTTTGGAGATGAACATGACAGATAATGAGGATGATGACAATGAATCGAACATTTTTGAGCGACAAGAAGAACAAGACGACGAAGAAGAAGAAGATAATTAGCTTCCATTTCCAATTTCATTACAATTAAAATCAACAAAGATACTTTTGATATTTGAACTCACATTTTGATAAATGTATATTATGCCGTATTTAATAATAAATAAAAATATGTGTAAAATATATACTCTTACTATCATTTTAACTTAAAATAAAACTAAAATATATAATCCAGAATTAATAATATTTTATACTTAAATAGTTAAATATGAATAATTATATATAAATAATCAAGTTACTTACTTTAATTAAATATAAATAATTAATAGTTAGTACATAAATAATAGGCATTGTTTAATAATTATAATTTCCAAGTAAATAATTGACTTTATAACGTACTGATAACCATAACTCACGCTTGACCTTGCATTAGGCCGTATATGACTGTACGATGTGCACTTCGCGCTCTACCTTCAAAACGGTTGGTCGTATGAAAAAAAAGTTTAAACAAAAGTTGTAGGGAATTTTATAGCCTACAACTTTTATAATAAATGCAAATCTCATTTAACCGATAGGAAGCCAGATATTCGCGAAAAACCGATTTTTGTGACCTTTGACCTTGAATATCTTGAGACGCGGACACGATAACGATTGTGACTTTTGAGACAACATTTAGAATGACAAAACAAAGGTTCATACCAATTTGCAGCTTATTATCTTTCATTCCGAGGTGAAAGCCCTAATATGACTGGGCTATAAAGGGTGTAAAAGTACCCTTAACGCAAACGAAGGGCATTTGTTCTCCCCACCACTGCGGTCATTTTTTTGTTCTAGACCATACCTGGGAACGTCCTAGTTGCGGAGATATTGGGGGTCAAAGTTTCAAATTTTTCACAGCTGTTTTTGTAAATACTAGTATTTCAGGTTTTAACTTTACTTAAATTACCTCCATGACCCGTTTACTATTCAAAGCATCCACTAGCACAATGTTTTAAGAGTGGTACTTTGAGTTTTACCGTAAAATGTGATTTTTGACCCCAAAAAAAAAAGTCATTTCCCAGCAAAAATTTTTGCGTAGGGGTACTTGGTTTGATGTACAGAATGCTTGGTTGTCGGATGCGTGAAGGGTTCGTTTACACCCTGTATTGTTGGCCACACTCATGTCTGTATTAGCTGTGGCACCTCTCTTCTAAGACAAAGGTCACATTTGCTGAACAGTGGTACACCACGGGGTAAACAAATGAGGAGCGTGATTGCACGTCAAATAGCACCACGTCAGGTTAGACAACAAACTATACTATTGTTAGAATTCTATTTACTACAGCGATGAAAATGTCATGCGCTCATACTATGGGGCTACAGAGGGAGGAAACAACCTGACCGCGTACCGTGTTCGGATGCTTTCTCTGTTTCAGGTGCTTGAGCCAGCTGTCAACGTATCAGCACAACGACTGTCGGATCGGGTGCGAGTCATCCAGCGTAATCATAATTATGTTGGATGACACCGTACTTGATCGCTTGCGGACTGAAATACAGAGTAGCCATGTCATTACTACGCCGTCGCAGGCTGTGGTACCACCACAGTCTACCACAACACATACTCGCGAAAACGACGTGAGTGGTGACATGGTTACTGATGTAAGTACCCGGTGCAGTGAGTGGAAAGGTACACTCTAAATCGCACCTTCCAAAGCGATGAAAGGTGGGTTTACAGAGCATGGGAGCGACCGGACCAAGGTGTGACTGACGCGTGCCTACCGGATGATAGCGCCATGTGTTCATTTTGGCGCAACATCTGGTCGGTGCCTGTCAGTCATACCGAGGGTGAATGGACTCGGGACGTCGAGCGAGCGTGCGAACCAATAACAGAAATGGGGGCAATTACGATCAGCCCCCAAGATGTAGGTTGTGCAGTTCGTCCGTTGCCTAATTGGAAATCACCAGGGCCGGACGGACTGCACAACTTCTGGATTAAATGGTTCTCAAGATCGCATGCTTGCTTGGCAGCCCTATTCCAGTCAACCTTAGAGTCAGGGTCGCTACCAGAGTTCCTGACGACTGGAATAACCCACCTGCTCCATAAATCAGGTAGTACTGCGGAACCCAAAAATTATAGACCGATTACGTGTCTACCAACGGTCTATAAAGTTCTTACCTCCATTTTGAGAGCTAAAATTACCAAACATATTAACGAAAATTCTGTTATGTCCGCTTCTCAAAATGGATGTAGGAACGGGTCCCGTGGTACTAAGGAGCTACTCCTCATTGATATGGCCATTAGCCAACAGGTTCGCCGTTCCCGAAAGGATCTGTCGACATGTTGGATAGACTATAAGAAGGCCTATGACTCGGTGCCACATACATGGCTCATGAGGGTGCTAGAGTTATATAAAATTGATGCAACCCTGCGCACCTTCCTGATGTCGTGTATGAGGCAATGGAGGACAGTCCTTCGCTATCCAGGATGTCGGCAAATCCAGAGGAATAGCGAGCCGATAAGGATAGAGCGAGGTATATTTCAGGGCGACAGTTTGAGTCCACTTTGGTTCTGCTTAGCCTTGAATCCTCTTAGCACGCTGCTGGAGGATTCAGGTCTAGGCTATCGGTTAAAGAGAGGTGGTCAAGTTATATCTCACCTCCTTTACATGGATGACCTGAAACTCTTTGCCCCCAACGATTTGCAACTGATGGAGCTACTGAAGGTCACTGAAGCTTTCAGTAGGGCCATCAGGATGGAATTCGGTGTGGACAAATGTGCGGTCATGCATGTCAAGCGAGGGGAGATTGTGGAATCTGTGGGAATAGCTTACGGATTCCATAAATCTTAGATCCCTCTCGGCAACCGAAACCTATAAGTATTTGGGTATGTCGGAAGCGCTGGGCATCAATGTTGCTGACATGAAACAATCGTTGAAGGAGCGTTTCTTTGGCCGCCTGAGAAAAGTATTTAATAGTCTTTTATCAGGCGGAAATAAGGTGCGTGCCTTCAACGGTTGGGTCATGCCGGTTTTGATGTACTCTTTCGGCATACTCAAATGGACTCAAACAGAGCTAGACGCCCTGGATAGGCGGGTCCGTACATTGTTGACGACATATCGAATGCATCACCCACGTTCTTCGGTTATGAGACTGTATATCCCACGGAAGTGTGGAGGTCGAGGTTTTTTAAATACTAAGACTCTCCACAATCGTGAGATATGCAGTCTCAGGGAATATTTCTTGAAAGCCGACATGGGGATGCATCGGGATGTTGTCGCGGTAGATAAGGGCCTTACCCCGCTCTCCTTGGCTAAAGAGAACTGGCGCAAACCTGTAGTGCTTGACACTAATGAACGCATGGAGGTATGGCAGAGTAAAGAGCTTCACGGACGCTTTTTCCGGGCCCTACACGGGCCTGATGTAGACTTCTTGGCGTCCGTAGCCTGGCTACGTTCAGGGGAACTCTTCGGAGAAACCGAAGGTTTTGTCTGTGCAATTATGGATGAAGTTATGATGACGAATAACTACCGAAGATTTATTGTGAAGGACGGTACGGTTGACATATGTCGGGCATGCCACCGTCCGGGCGAATCAATCCGTCACATTATCTCCGGGTGTTCTCGTCTGGCTAACGGAGAATACTTGCATAGACACAACCTTGTAGCCAGGATTATCCATCAGCAACTTGCTCTAAAATACAACCTTGTGGAATCGGAAGTGCCGTACTACAGGTATGTGCCCGACCCAGTTCTCGAAAATGGCAGTATCACACTGTACTGGGATCAATCCATCATCACTGACAGGACTATTATAGCTAATAAGCCTGATATAGTAGTGGTGGATCGATCAGAGCGGCGCGCAATGATTGTTGACATAACCGTCCCGCATGACGAGAACCTCGTGAAAGCCGAGAAAGATAAGCAAATCAAATATCTTGACTTGGCTCGCGAGGTTGTCGACATGTGGGATGTGGACTCAGCGATCATTGTGCCGATAGTCGTTACAGCCAATGGCTTAATTGCCAAGAGCCTCGACCAACACCTGAGGAGGCTCTCGTTAGGCGGCTGGATCAAGGGCTTGATGCAGAAAGCGGTACTCCTGGACACGGCTCGTATCGTTAGGAGGTTCCTTTCTTTGGAGCCCTGACCGCCGGTAGCTTGGACCCTGTTCCCGATACCGGTGGGCTACAATTTTTTATATTTTTAAATGTTTGTTTTATTGTTTTTATAAGAAATATTTAAAAATGTAAAAAGTTTGTTTAGAAATAAATAAAGGGAATAATAATAATAATAATAAAGGAGAATGACAACCAATGGGCCCCTTCATTTTGATGTCGTGTCAAGACTATTTACTTCTCAAAAATTAAATCGTATTTTTACATGTTCAAGTTATTTTTATCAACATTTCTTTTACCCTAGCATTGGAAAACATAATTAATATTTATTTTATTGAATTTATGTCAGTTCCGCCATTAAAACTTAACCTGAATGTTGCCAGACGACAGATTATGTCAATTGAATAATTGTAATCGATTGAAAATATCGATATTTTACTATTCTAAAATGAGCGGAAATAAGTTACAATAGCTTTTCTCCCGTCGTAATCTAGCTAACACTGCGACACAGTGAAATAGACGACGGACCAGCTCAAATAAAGAAAATAAAAGTAGTAAATAAACTAAAAAAAAAACACGAAGGAATTATTATTTGAGGGAGTGTATATTATACCCACAGATATATAATATTAAAACTAAGAGATTCTACCGGTCTTAGATCTGCGGTGCTTGAAGCTAAAGTACGATATTGAAATGATGTGGAGGTCCTCTGTCCGACAGCGAAAAACTAAGGAGGAAACGGACGCTCCGGTTGCCCTTCCGATTGTCTAATCGGACTATCGACTCGGATTAACTGCACACACGCTCCAGTTTTGCCGTCTGACACTTTTTTGAACACGGGTGGGCGCACCAACGTATCCGATTGTCAGATCCGATTCGGGTTGCCAGATTCTGGATGTTCTAAAACCGTAAAAAAATAAAAATTCACAAAATCTTATATATAATTAGAAATTACTTCTATGAATCATCCACATCTGACCTCAGAGAGACACAGATTCTCTTTCGATCTCTCAGAATCACATAATGCTAAATCACGTACTGTACGCGCTAGATTTCTTGTACGTCTGCAAGCCTTGATCTGACTATCGGAAGAGAAACCGGAGCGTTTGTTTCCAGCCAAAAAAGTCTGAAGCGGTTGGAAGACCAAAGACAAAATCTATATTCTCTATGATCAGATCCGATTATCGGAACGAAGCGTCTGCGCTGTGTAGAACAACGTATAAGGCAGCTACGCCTTCTAATAATCTGATCAGACAATCGGAAGAGCAACCGGAGCGTCTGCTTCCGCCCATAATCCCACATAATTATCATGTGTTCATGGTATTGCCTGCCGTCAGAAATATTCCGCTTCATTCATACCTGATTAATTTCTTTAAAAAACAAAAGTTAGTACCACAGACATTATTGTGAGTAGTACCTCCCATACATACAAATAAATAAATAGCGTTTATAATTATCTTTTTAATTATGTAAATAATATTATTTAAAACAAATCGATTTGGGAAATCGATTACTAAAATATTTAACATGGTCACACTTAGACAGATCTAACTGTCAAATCAATGCATCAATCAAATTGTTTCGTGCCGTTCGTTTTGCGTCGAGTTGAATTTATTCCTCCCTATTTACTTCTGTTCGTTACAATTTGAAGCTGTCAAGTAGAAAGAACGTTTACGTTCCTCCAGTGGATTTGTTTTGAGATATTGGACTCCTGTTTTAGTGATAAGCGAGCACATTGACTCTATTTAGTTTAAGTGAGCTTTGGACTCTTGTTTTAGTGTTAAGTGAGCAAATTAACTCTATTTTAGTTTTTAAGTGAGCCTTGGACTCTTGTTTTAGTGTTAAGTGAGCAAATTGACTCTATTTTAGTTTTTAAGTGAGCTTTGGACTATTTGTTTTACTCCTGAAAAATGTCTACACCTGGTAGAGGTCGAGTAAACCGCCCTCTCTCTCGCCGATGTGTCAATTGCTCCATAAGTTTGGCGCCTAATCTTCGTAGACGTCAAATCGAAGAATTAGATGAACCAATGCTTATCCTTCTGAGATCCTGGGTAACACCTACACCGGTAAGTTTATAATGTGTCATTAACAAGACTTACACGAACATTTAGGATTTTCTGTCAATCGAGGGGTCATCGTCAACTGTAAATCTCTATTTTTTCTGTTATAACAGAAATTAATGTTTTAGGCAGTGTAAAGTGATCTGTGAGAAAAACTAGACCATTGCAATGAGCACATGAATAAATGTACATATTATCTATTTAGGAATTCACTGATTTATTTTTGTTATCTTTTCAGATATCCTCTGATGACATTCTGTGTGTTGAATGTTTTGTATTATTACAAAACAGGACAGCATCAACCACAACACTATCCCTTGTGTCCCCTGCTCTTGGACACCTCAACATATGTTTTGCGTGTGGCATTTCAATTGCAAGTCGCAGAACTCATCGGGTTAGTCAAGACTGTCCTCAAAGGAACATTATACTAAGATGGACACCAGCTCATCACGTAAGTGTTTTAATCGTGGCATTATAACTATGATTGAACTAATTAAACAAAAATAAATAGCATAAATATAATATTTTCTTATTTTTAGGTCTTGAATTTGGAACGAGTTTGTCGTGCTTGTTGGGAGGCTGCATCGAGAGGAATACAGAACCAGGCTGTTGGTGGCGTTAACAGACACACCGTGGAGTCTGCGCCAGTGACTGATAACATGGACGATAACATCGCAGATGCTGTGATTCCTGTACCACCACCACTACCACTGCCGGTTCAACCACCTCAGGAACAACGATTACCTCGAACATATTCAAAAATTAATTCATTAAAGTACAAACGGGTTTCAGCAAGTTCACGACATTGCCTGTTCCCTGGTTGTGTGAACACTGAACGTCTGTTAGTACCAGGCACTATAAAAGAAGTTTTGTTGTTACATCATAAAGTATATATTCCCTTCACTGCAAGAATCTGCAGATATCATTTACGTAGCAATCGTTGGGATGAACTAGAAGCCCCATATTCAGATTTTACTGGATTTCAAGTAGATGATATTTTCACAAAACTTGAAAAAGCTACTGAGAGACAGTTAGACTTCAATAACATAAACTCAATGGATTCTTCTTTATGCCATTATTGGTTGGGACGTACTGCAGAGCAATTTAATGAGCTTCTAAATTGTAACCCTATGTTATATGATCACTTTCCAAATCCTTCTGTTGCTCTCAGCATATTCTTAGTAAAACTCAGAACAGGTGACAGTAATCAAAGACTGTCAACTCTTTTTAAAATGCCAAGATCCACTTTGGAAAGAAAAATGAATATTGTGAGAAATTGTTTAAATGATCACTTTGTTTCTCGACATTTAGGAATAAATCACACATCTATCCAAAATGTAGCATCACGGAATAGAATCATACCGGAGGGTTTTTATGGGGATGCCAACATGCCTTCAAATGTTAAACCTGCCATTGTAATATGTGATGGCACATATGTTTATGTGCAAAGCAGCAGCAATTATTTATATCAAAAACAAACTTATAGTCTGCATAAATATGCCAATCTTGTTAAACCATTTTTATTTGTTTGCTGCGATGGATATATCTTAGAGTGCGTGGGGCCATATGAAGCCACAAAAAATGACTCGTCAATTATGAGTGCCTTGTTTACAACTGAAAATGGTCCCATGCGCTCGTTTTTTAGATCTGGTGATGTATTCATTTTGGACAGAGGATTTAGAGATGTGATTCCTGAGTTAGAACGTTATAATTATAAAACTCATATGCCTGAGTCATTATCGGAAAACGAAAATCAATTAACCACCCTCCAGGCTAATAAATCTAGATGTGTAACAATGTGCCGGTGGGTGGTAGAGGTTGTAAATGGGAGAATCAAAAGAGATTTTAAACTATTTCGCCAGGAATATTTTAATAGAGCGTCAAGTCACCTTATGACTGATTTCAAAATAGCTTGTTCTCTTTTGAATAAGTTCCATTCTACAATTGATGATAGACCCGATGCGGTAGAGTACCTAAATATTGCTCTGTCAAGATTAAATACAGTAAATTATTTATCGGAATTTATTCAAAGGGAACATATAAATAGAAGACGTACGATTTTCCAAAGCATAAACAGCAGTGCTCCCCATCTAAATAACTTCCCAAGATTATCGTTAATCGAATTAAGAAGATTTGCTTTAGGATCTTACCAATTAAAACAGGCGAGATCCTATTATGGGGAGCATGTGCGGGTGAATGGTACCTACAGTGTAGAAATAAGCAATGAGTTAATAGAAGACGATTTGCCCTTAATATTAGGTCAAAACAATTATTTAGTTAGGGCCAGAATTAAATCGAGACATGTGAGTAGCAGGATTTATTACACATACTTATTGATAAGTAGAGAAGAACATAGGGCAAATTCTTTAGAGAGTATCATTGCTTATTATTGTACTTGCTTAGTGGGAAATCGTACAGTAGGGTGCTGCGCTCATACTATGACCGTATTGTGGTATTTAAGCTGGGGTCGCTTTAATGATATAAGCGCCCCAGCGCAATTTCTAGACCACATATTCCTTGAAGAATAAATGTTTTACTTACTATTTATTGTTGTTTTTTTTTAAAGTAAGCAGCCGTAGAGCAGCTTACCATAACTTGAGGTGGATCTGTGCGGTTGTTGTAACTTAGCCATGAGCTCCTCTAACCTAAGGCTTTAGTCGTAGATAAGTATTTATTTTTAACAACACTATCAACTAGTGAGGGCACAGCCTACTTAACGCTGACTGCCGCATGGCACGACAAGGGATATTTGTAAGCGCAAGTACTTAACCTACATAATATCTAGCAAGAGAAGAAGTTATTTAGTGTTTTATCAATTCAGGAATCAATATTAATACTTAAACAATATTATTATTTTAATTTCAAATATGTTAAGAACAAAAAAAAAACTTGTTTTATAACGTCAATTTCAGCATCCGAAAAAATAAGATTTCTCTTAAACCAGGGTGAAAAATTGAAAATCGATTTCAGGATATGAAAAGGTAATTCTAGGTCTACAAAACCAAGTTAAAATCACCGTGACACGCGAAGTTTTTTAGGGGCCTAAAACTCCTAACAAAATGGGCATTCTCCTTTCTTTATTGACATAAGTTACAATAAAATTACAATATTGAATTCCCTAACACCTACGCTAGTAAAAACTGTGTTGCAGGTGTTAGTGTCTTCCCCCTATTAAAGTGACAATACCTTATGTCTGACAGAATTTTTTTTTTTTTTAAAGAGAAGGAAAAACAAAAATAATAATGGAAACTAAATTAAAAATAATGTTAAGTAACTAGCGTGCTGCCATATGTGTGGGTGGTGTTTATGTATGTGTTTGGGTGTGTGTGTGCATGTGTGCATGGGGTGTGTATGTGCGTGTGTAAGGCTGTGTGTATGTATGATGGTAAATTTAGTACATATTATGTTTTCAAAATATTTTCTACATGACTATAGTCTAAAGTCTTTAGCCAATTATATATTACTATTTTAAATTTGTTATTATTCAACTTACTCAATTTCAGGGTTTTATTACATTTGTTGTAAGTATGCGGAGCTAGATAACAATAGCATCTTCTAGCAAATTTTGTCTTCGTACGAGGCATAGGGTAGTACTCTACGCGCTTCCGTGATATGGGTAGGTTAGGAACGACTCGTCTGTGGTATCTTCGTAGTATTTCGTATATAAATATTTTCCTCACAGATAAGACTCCTGCTAGTTCATACACTGAAGATGTGGGATGTCGATACGGTAGGTATAAAAGTACTTTAAGTACCATCCGCTGTGCTCGCTCGATTCCAATCATGTGAGTTTTTGCCGCACCTCCCCAAGCGCAAATGCAATATCTAATAATGCATTCGCACAAAGCTCTGTAGGTTTGTACAAGTATAATATCACTTGCCACTGTGCGCAAGTTTTTAAATATATATACAAGTTTTCTCATTCTAGCCATAGTCAGCGATATATGCATAGTCCAGGCAAGTTGGTCATCTAGCGTTACTCCCAAATACTTCACAGTGGTCACTTGTGATAGCGTTGCACAGTCACAGCTGGTATGTATTTCTCTTCTATTGCAGGGGAATATATGTATTTTGAGATTGTGCGATTCAGTAGGTTTCCCTACAGATGTTTTGCTAAAGCATATATACTTTGTCTTGCTAGTGTTTAGCGATAGAAGACTGTTCTCCAGCCAGGTGGTCACCTTTGCTAAGCCGGCCTCAGCTAGTTTAAATACAATGTCCCAGGTGTGGCCATGAAAGATCAACACCGTGTCGTCAGCAAACATTAGTAGATCCATGTGTGGCAGGGTGGCAGCTATCTTGCATAGGCTATTTATATAGATGAGGAATAATGTAGGCCCCAACGTGCTGCCCTGGGGAACACCATATTTGCAAATGGAGTCAGTACTTTCATAGCCAGCTACTCTAACACGCTGAGACCTATCCGTCAAATAGTCCTTAAACCAGTCCAGAGGAAGCCCCCTTATACCAACATTCTCCAAACGCGTGATTAGAATTCAGAAACGGTATCAAATGCTTTTTGGAGGTCTAAAAAGACCCCAAGACATTTATCCCCACCATCTAGACAAGATACAAGAGTTGATGTTAATGCCAATACTGCATCCTCGGTTGATTTTTTCTCTCGGAACCCAAATTGAAAGTCACTAAGCAGTTTGTTACTTTCTAGGTATTTCGTTACTCTCCTGTTGACGATTTTTTCTAGTATCTTAGACAACGCTGATAGAAGAGAGATAGGGCGATAGTTGTTTGGCTCATCCTTGTTTCCAGATTTAAAAATTGGACAAACAACCGCTTTCTTAAATGTAGACGGGAACCTGCCAGTCGACAGGCTAAGATTGCACATGTATGTAATGGGTGCTGCAAGGGAAACAATATTTTGTTTTAAAATTTCCGCTGTAATTTTATCCCTTCCGGGCGCAGTGTGCGATCTTAGCCCTAGAATAATACCCCTCACCTCACAGGGATCCGTAGGAATAAAAGACATAGAGTTTGGAGGCGAGTTATCCTTGGCAGCTTCTTGCGATAGTTCTTGTTCAGATCTATCCATCCTAGTAAGTAGCTCATTTGCTAATGCTTCTCCAACTCCAGTAAAAAAGCTATTGACCCTACCTAGAGACTGTGTTGGTGAGGTGTCAATATCCAAAAGTTCAACAATGGGGTCCTTGTTTTTCTTCATGTCACAAACTTCTTTAATGACTTCCCATGTTTTCTTTATATTACCTTTGATTATCTTTAGCTTTTCTTGATAATATTGTTTTTTTAAGCTTTTTATGATAAAATTACACGTGTTTCTGTATTTTTGATACTTTATTTGTAGGAGCATATTGTCCGGTATCTTTACTGCGGTCTTGTGTAATCTATCTCTCTTTCTTATACATTTGACTACTCCTTTTGTTATCCACGGTTTTAATGGTCTATTTCTATTTGCTTTTTTTATAACACTGGTATTATCCGTAATAATATTCGTTAGTCTTGTCGTTAATATTTCCGATGCAATATTGATATCGGTTGATGTATAAAGATCTTCCCAAGACTCTTCAGTGAGTAGTTTTGTTATCATAGCATAGTCAATCGTTTCTTTGTTGTACATCACACTTTTTTTTTGTATTTTAGAGCTATTAATAAATAAGAGTATTGGGCAGTGGTCTGTTATAGGCTGTTCTAAAACTGCTGTTTTCCAACGATGTGAGCATTTTACCATGAAATGATCAATACATGTTTTGACGCGTGTTGGTTTGTTAATGCCTGGTCGCAGTCCATGCATAGCCATCAGATTTAGGTACTCTTGGGCTACATTAGACCGGTTTTGTGCTAAAATATCAATATTTATGTCTCCGGTAAAAATTACGTTTTTTGTTCGACATTTACATAGAATATTGTCCAGTGATTCCAGATAAAGATTAGGATTTTTAAAACTAGGTGGCCTATAGGAGCAAATAATTGTGTAGTCAGGCTTATTAGTGACAATTAAGCAATTTCCTTCACTAATCTTAGGCTCATAAACACAAGCCACGACATCACTGCGTACATATACCACCACACCATCATTTTGGTTTATGCTATTGTGAGTCCAGTATTTGTCATAATCATTCATATTTGGTGGTGGATTATTCAAGTTTGTCCAACACTCGGACAGTACAATAATATCTATACGCATATTTAGTGCGGAAATAAAAGCCACCAGAAGGTCAAAGTTACAGTTAATACTTCTAATGTTAATGCTAATTATTGCCATTGAACTTCGCGTTTGAAGATTATAGTCAAATAGTTTCGGGCAAAGACTGGTGTCATTGATAGATAAACATTCAATTGGGTCAGCCAAGTCTACTTGTTCTGTTATGTTTATATTAACGTTGTGATCGAATTTTAATAATTATTTCTGGAATTGTAGCGACATTAAGGACAGTGACATTCATAGTATGTATGCATAGATACCTAGTAATATTTCTGTAGTGTAGAAAATGCAGTAAAACAAATGTAAAAGTGTGTATTAAAAACTGATGTAATGTTAACACATTATGTGAATTGTGATCGTTATTAGTTATTAAGTGTAATGAGTTAGAAGTACACCAATTAATTTACTTTAAGTAATTAATTCCTTATTTAGTTGAATAGTTTCCCAAATCAAAATACTTGTATATTATAACTGCAACATAGTTCTATCAAACCAATTCCAATTTAATTTATTGCTGTGTGATGTGAAAAGGTTATCATTATATCGTTGTTTATTTTTTTCATCAGTTGCCAAGATCTACCTATCTCTGTCATACCTGTTGGCGAAGGACTGAAAGAGCAGCTTCACGCTTAACTTCACAACCGGAGTCAGCAGTACCAAGCCTCCCATCATTGGACACAGACTCTTCTCAAATGCAAGCTGAAGTACAAAATACATCTCATGGCATACAATTGCCTAATTATATTAGAGCTCCTGACACACAACGTCAATGCTTCTTTCCTGGATGTAACCAGTCTGATCGACTTTTAGTACCATCAACATTACGAGTGAGTTTACTTTGCGACTACAATTATTATGTGCCTGCAGATTGTAGAATATGCTCTTATCACTTGAGAAGCAATTCATGGGATTTATTGCTACAGTCAATTTATAATCCTATCAGGACATTTAGTGCTGAGCATATGGAAGAAGTAATTTCTTTATTTAAAGATAATATGCTAATGCATTTAGATTTTGAAAATATTGTTAATATGCCAGAGCTCATTGTTCATTATTACTTGGGCTTTTCAAAAGAAAAGTTTCAGCAAATTCTTTTAGAAATTCCTAGACTATCAAATAGACATAGGGGAGCTTTTGCACTAGCAGCATATTTAATGAAATTGCGGACAGGCGATAGTAATGAGCGAATTTCATCTTTATTGCAAGTCCCAAGGAGCACATTAGAAGGTCTAATGAACATGGCAAGGGAGGTATTGCATCAGGATTTCGTTCCAATAAATCTTGGTTTAAATCATATCTCACGAACAGAAATTACTCAAAGGAATCTCCTGATTCCTAATTCTTTATATGGAGGGCCTGAGAGAACACCAATATAATCGCTGATGGTACATACATATATATAGAAAAGAGTTCTAATTACTTGTACCAGAAAAAAACATATTCATTGCATAAATACCGCAATCTGGTTAAGCCATTTTTATTTGTATGCAGTGATGGTTACATAATTGATGTGCTGGGTCCCTATCCTGCTACAACCACAGATGCAGATATAATGAGACAAGAGTTTGCAAATGAAAACAGTCCATGCCGTCAATTTTTCCAATCAGGAGATGTATTTATTTTGGATAGAGGTTTCAGGGACTCATTACCATTACTACGAAGTTGTCACAACTGACAACAAGCCAAGCGAATAAATCCAGAGCCGTTACATTATGTCGTTGGGTTGTGGAGGTGGTGAACGTTATTTTTAAAACCAAGTTTAAAATATTTAGACAAAACTTTTTAAATAGGGCATCTAAGCATCTTATGATAGATTTCTCTGTAGCTGCTGCTCTTATTAATAAATACCACACCAAATTAAGGGATAGGAATGATGCCCCTCAAATAATCCAAATAGTTCTAAGAAATATGAACATTAACAATGATCTCTCAGATTATGTTAGGGATCATAATCTCAATAGAGCGAGGGCAGATTTTCACAATATAAATGTAGACAGGGAAAATATAAGGGACTTCCCGAGATTGACCTACAGCGAGTTAACATTGATTGCCTGCGGGATATATCAGCTGAAACAAGCTCGCTCTTACTATGGAGAGCACATCCGATTTAATGGATCGTACTTTATAGAAATACCCAGAAACTCTATGAATAGAACTATGGAAGAACTCATATTTGGGTCCAATTGTTATTTAATTAGAGCAAGAATTGCAAGTCGGCATATCAGTCGCAAAACATACTTCGTGTATATTTTAATTAGTAATACCGAAACAGGTCGTGAGGCAATAAAGCAGTATTGCTGTAATTGTATTGTTGGCCGTCGTACTGTTGGATGCTGTGCCCATGTCATGACAGTGATATGGTATTTGGGATGGGCACGGCATCAATCTAATATATTTCCTCCAGCTCAGTTTTTGGACGATGTGTTAATAGTGTATGATGATTGATGATACATTTGATGATACATTTGATGAATAAAATGTTGACTAGTAATATGGTGTTTTATTTTCAACTATCTAAAATATTAAATACTATATATATATACACTTGGGAGCAAATAAATCGAGCCACTACCTTTTTTCACGTAAAATGGTAAACATTTTTGGTAATATGGAACGTATCAATTCGAACTATATATCGCCTAAAAGTTTAGTTAATAACCTTTACAATGAGGGTAAATTATTGAATAATAACCTTATTGAATGATAAATTATTGGCTCTGCAAGAAAAATGGTAATTTTGATAGAAAATTTAGTAGGGCTAAAACAGTCCATAAAAACAATAAAAAACAAAATTATTGCAAAAAAAATATTCTTAATAACTGGTATTACCCCCCCGTGCCCTGATACATTCTTGTAGCCTATTAGTCATCGATCTGATCAGCGTTACGATGACATATTGTGGTATGTTCTCCCACTCTTCAAGCACAGCGACTTTAAGCTCGGGAATTGATGAAACAGCGGGAACCCTGGCTCGGACTCTCCGTTTTAGCTCGTCCCATAGGTGTTCGATCGGGTTCAAATCGGGACTTCGTGCTGGCCATACCATTTGTTGAATCCCGATCGCAGACAAGTATTCCGTAACGATCTGCGCGGTATGAGGTCTCGCATTGTCATGCATAAACAAGAAATTTTCTCCGACAAAACCAGCATACGGCATTACGTGGTTTTCAAGAATGTCAGTTATGTATCGGTCAGCTGTTAATCCACGTCTACCACTGCCATCGTTGGCGGGGTCGACGAAGACAAGTTCCGTTTTTCCGTCTAGAGAAATTCCTCCCCACACCATACAAGAACCACCACCAAAACTCACAGTTTCTCGAATGCAACATTGGGCAAATCTTTCACCAGGACGTCTATACACTCGGTTTCTCCCGTCATTGCTAAAAAGACAGATTCTTGACTCGTCAGAAAACAAAACTGACCTCCAGTCTTCTAACGTCCAATTAATGTGTTCTCGAGCAAACTCCAAGCGAGATCGGCGATGAGCTACAATCAATTTTGGGCCAGTTGCTGGTTTGTGTGATGTTAAATTTCGTTCTTTTAGTCTTCGTCTCACTGTCCACCTACTGATTGAGACTCCTCGAACGTCACGTAACGCTTGCTGTAGCTGAACAGCATTAAGTCCACGGTCGCGCAACGAATTGGTTGCAATAAAGCGGTCGTCACGTTCTGTTGTTGCCCGTGGTCGGCCAGTTCCAGGTCGCCGAACAAAAGCACCAGTCTCCAGATACCTGCGGTATACCCGCTGTACCTTTGAACGACTCAAATGAAGTCTGCGTGCCACTTCACGTTGTCCGTGTCCAACCTCAAGTAAAGCTACAACTTGGGCAGCTTCCGTCGGTGTAGTATCCATTTTATCAGGTTATTTTGATTACACAGACACAGATAAAGACAACAATAACAAGTAATATGGGTATGATTAACAAAAACCTCAAATTTAATCTTTTCTTAACAGAGTACAATAAAAATGTCATAAGCAAATTAAATGCGATAATTTTATTCTACCCTTTAAACTTTAATTTAAATAAAAAAAAATGAAATTTTGACAACTAACTACCCTCTTTGTAAAGGTTATTAAATACCCTTTTAGGCGATATATGTTTCGAATCGATGCGTTCCATAATACCAAAAATAATTACCATAATGCGTGAAAAAGGAAGTGGCTCGATTTATTTGCTCCCAAGTGTATTATATGCTATAATAATTATGTTATGTAAGAAGAGTTTTCAATAACTTCTTAACACTTGTGTACGGCACATTAAAAAATAAAAAGCCTTATAATTTGGAAACTCTGACTTTTTTAAATAAGTTTCTTTTGTCAATAAATTATTTGTGGTGTATACTAATATTAGCACTCGGTCTTACATGTGGGTGTGTGTGTGTGGTGTGGCATGTGTGTGTGTGTTACTCAGGGCCTAAATCACTACGGCGGCCTGGCATTCCCCTTTCAAAAGTGTATGTACAAAGAAAATGAAAATATGAAGAAAAAAATAGAATTATTGAGTAAAGAAAACAAAGCTTTAAAGAAAAAAATATATAGATTTAAAATTTTACAGAACATCAAATCTGATGAAGAAAAAGAGAATGCTAGGAGCGATTCTGAAGATTGACCTATTTCTAGCTCAAAATCCAAAACAAAATCATTCATGGTAAAATTGAATATTGACGAAAAATAAAAAGACATTATTACAAAAGAATTGCTGCAGACAACAATGCAAATAGAAATATATTAAAAGAAATTATAAATAACGACACTGTGAGTAAATATAAAATGAAAAGGAAATTAGAATTAGCTATCGCAGTCTTTCTCAAAGTGGGCGATAGCGCCCCCTTGTGGGCGTTGGAGACCTAGAGGGGGGCATTGAGGGACCCAGAAAAAATTGGGGGGCGTTGGCGAGGTTTAGGGAGGCGATGGTTGATTTGCAATTTCATTTACTTTATATTTTGAAATTCACTAAAATTTAAACCTACTACTCCACCTACCACTCAATATCGAATAAGTTTATTATATTCGTATAAGATTTGATATGAATCTTCAACTTCAAGGCGATGACTTGAACTTAATAAAAACATGTCATGTCGTTGCTACTTTCGTAGTCAAGCTGCTCTTACACAAAAAGAATATCGGCAGGTTCCATAATTTTCCCAATTTAACAGTGTCCTGCAAAAACGACGCCTTACTTGTACAACTACCCTACATTTGCCTACATTTGGAAAATCTCCACAGTGACACAGTCATTGAAAGATTCCAGGACATTTTGAAATTGGAAACGTCAGACTGGGTGTTTGATCCTTTTTGAAATGTCAACATAGCAGTAACACCCCAACTGGAAGAAGAACTTGTAGAACTGACAACGTACGAGAAAATTAAAAAATTATTTTTTCAAACACAAAAAACACAGTCGGTGACATTTTTTTGTTTGATTTCGTTTTTTCGCCACCGACTTCAGAAGCAGATTTTTCTTCTAAACTTTATTTTTCACTTTTTGTGATATTGGTTTTTTCATTGTTTGTGTTTTTGAACTCGGTTTTTTTTGCAAAAAAGTTTTTTATTTTTACATTTTTAGTTGTAATATCACTTACAATATTTACTATGCATTTAACATTCAACCAAGAAACCTAACCCTTAACCTTCAAGATTAACTTATTATTGCTTTCAACTCCTAACCGTTCAAAGTCAAGTCAAAGCATTTATTTCAATTAAACCATTACTGGTACTTTTGAATGTCAGAAGAACAATTCATAAAACTAAACTAAACTACGAGTGCAATACGTCATCCCGAAAGCCACCACGCCGAATCACACGCCACCGAATGCCCGCAACAACGAACACTGCGAGCACGAAAGCACGCAGCGACGCACACCGCAACAACGAATGTACGAGACTCCAAATCACGGAACAACGAATGCACGCCGCAACGCGCAACCACCGCTCCGCGACCCGGAGCCCCGCGCACCCACCGCCACGGCACGCGCCGCCGCGCGCCCCCGCACCCGCCGCAGAAATCCGGCGACGCGCAACTCGACGCAGCAACCCCCGGGACGACGTATTGCACTCCTAAGCTACAGTCACAGTCACAAGGCATAATAACTTGTGAAAGTACTGTAGTTGCCCATTCCCTAGCGTAGATCTCTATGGAGAAGAACGGGCAAGAAACTCCATGGACACTCTTTTAAATCAAAATATTGTTACAAAATCTTGGTACATTATATCATTCATGTTGAGATGGTATATTATGTGAGAACGATGTAGCAAGATGTGCATGATAAGTGTCCACAGTTAAGTCAAAAAACGACGATTCAAAGATAAAATAATAATTCAAACAAGCCGTGGCAGCCAAGAGGTGACCAGTCACAACTGACAGCGTTGAGGAGTAGTACCTTCCAAAATCAGCTCACCTTGATAACCTGAAAGAATACAACCATATATACGTCCCCATAATATTTTATTAAAGAATTATCCTCCAACTCTTAACCGTTGAGGAGTTATACCTTCCACCATCAGCTCATCAACACGAAGTGATGACTGCTAGAAGCGAATACTTGAAAGGCATTAGAAAAAGCACGAAACACGTAATAAGTGCCTATAAAAATTTAAGGTTGCCCTCGATTTCTCTGGGATGCCATCATCAGATCCTGATTTCCATCCTTGAAATATCTCCTTTCCAACAAAAAAAAAATTTTCTGTATCGGTTCAGGCGTCTTCGAGTAATCGGTGTTTATACAAAAAAAAAATCCCACGAACTGAGCACCTCTTTTTTTTAAAAGTCGGTTTATGAGATTTACTTTCAATCATCAGGTCAACCTAATAACCTGAAAGAATACAACTATCGAACCATAAGTACGTATAATTTTGAAGAAATTTTCTTTCAACTCCAAACTGTTGAGGAGTTGGACCTACCATCATCAGCGTAGCCACATGAGATTATGATTATCAGAAGCAAATACTTGATATGTTCCAAAAAATAATGGGAATCGTCATGTGTGCCTATAAAATTCGAGGGTTGCCCTCAATTTCTCAGGGTTTCCATCATCAGATTCTGACTTGGTGAGAATGGGACCACCTCGGGAGTATACTCTTTCGAATACAAAAAGATTTTTCATAAATGACGGAGACATCCGTGAACAAACATACAAAAAAAAACACAGACGAAACCTCCTCTTTTTTGGAAGTCGGTTAAAAATCAAATTCAAAAATGGCTACCAAGAATTTTGGCTACAAAAGTCAATCTCGCAGTTGTTCCCTGGATTGTGGTCGATCGTTCAAAGATTTTTTGATAGCATTCCCGTCGTGATCTTTGTGTGAACGTGGATTTAGCGCTGTGACAACTCTGCTTACTAAGAACCTCCTCCTTTTTGGGAAGTTGGTTAAAAAGAGAAATCGTTTGCATGTTACTGAACGCGGCGATTTGCGATTGTTTTTAAGTAAAATCGAACCTGACATCAAACTCATTCAAAATCATCAAATTCATCTATCTCATTAGATAAGTTTTAAAACTAATATTGATTAATAGGAGTGTAAAAAAATAGGGGGCGCTAAAAGATAATTAATTTTCAAAGGGGGCGGTAAAAAAAATAAGTTTGATAATCTCTGAATCGGATTAAAATGTCGAGTAAAACCTGCAAAGAAAGTGAATATTAAATATAAAGAACTGGCAAAGAAGGTTTCTGCCTTTTATAACCAAGATGACGTGAGTAGAGCTACTGCCGGTAAGAAGGAAACTAAAACTGAACAAAAAGTTAAAATGCAGAGAAGGTATTTATTAAATTCTTTGAAAAAAATACGATTCAAATTTATAATAGATACTCGGCATACCTATATCTTACACTACATTCAGACGTATGAAACCATTTTATGTGATGATCCCGAATTTATCAAATCGGGATACATGTCTTTGTAAAAGGCACAATAATATAGAATTTAAAGGACAATGGCGAAATCTTAGCTGAATTTATTTTGAGCGTCTAAAAGTGACTTATATGCGAAGGCAGTTCCATTATTTTTCTACGTTTTTTCAAAGTATCACATTAACTAGTTAGAGGCGGATAAAAAAAATATTTTAAATGAAAAGTTAATTGACTTTTTCATTGTCGTCGAGTGTTGCCATTTTATATTTATTCTACCTAGTGACATTAAACTCGGCATTATTATGTTTTATTCAGTTTTAATTTCTTATTGTAATTAAACCGAGTAAATTAAGTAACAATACTGTTTATTTCTAAGTGAAAGTGTTCCTTGCAGGGAGGTAAAAATATTGTCTGTAAAAATAAATGAATTACTTTCAATTAATGATTGGTAAAAAGACTAATACCCCAAATCTAAAAAAATATAACTTGCATTTGACAACTGTTGATTACGTTTATGTCACAGACGCCTGTGCGCTTGCGCTTTGTGTGTTGCTCTCGATTGTTTTCCGTTTTCTATCTCTATTTTCTGTAATTCGCTTGACCCGGACTGCTTATGGACTGTGATATTCCCCTGTGTGACCCTGTGCGTGTATATGGACTCCGAGATTTTCCCTGTGTGACATTGTGCTTTTTCTTAACTGGACTTGCCTCATTATTTGGATTAGTTACTATTGAACTAGTTGTTTGATAAGTACCGCTAAGATGGAAGGTCGTCGTGGCAGACCGACACGAATTATGTTAAACTGTAGTATATGCGTCCCACAAAGGATCTATCTGATGTATTATGTACGTATTTTTAAGGTGCCTTTGTGGAAGAGAAATAAATGTTTATTATTATTATTATTAATACACTGCGCCGATATTGTGCATTGGAACTTGATACTAGAGTGACTACATTACTGTGTAACTGGGTATATCCCCGAATCGTAAGTAGCTATTTTTGACTACGTACCTTATTATTGTTAGTTTACATTTTAGATACCACAACACATATTTTGTTCAAATTGTAGATGTTGACATTGGCACTAAGATCCGGCCATTTTGATGATTTTTACAAGACAGATACAATAATATAAGTTCTGTGTTACTTACTAGAAGGATCTGATAGGGTACAATTGCAGATAACAATATATTCAATTGGTTTCAGATTACTGAAGATGACTATGTTTGCGAAGAATGCAGAAATCTAGCGATGTTTAGTGTCAATCATGAGTTGCAACAAGAAGTTGCAAGCAGTGATAACCAACAAGCTGGATCAAGTCACCAAGGCCACACTAATGTGTGTCTTTTATGTGGCTCTTCCATTCTTCACAGACAAAGTGACAGAATACTAAGAGATAACCCATCGGAACTACAGCAGTCTATGATGAATATTTTAGAGAGCAGATTAGCACCGCGACAGGTATACTACTAAATTACATTCTCCATAACCTGTTTAAAAGTTATATGCATTAATAATTATATGTGACATTAGAAACAAAAGAATTAATAGGGTTACTGTCTTGGGTCTCATATTATTTCATCAGGGAATTCCAAGTAAAAGTTTCTATACCAGCAACTGCATAGGAGCTTGAAATTACTGGCCTATTAATTTACTTTTCCTTATTTGCAGATTACAGTATCTGATCGTGTGTGCCATCCTTGTTGGTTACGCACTCAAAGAGAAGCACGGCGTGGTAACGTTATTGATGACGCTAGACCCCTACCTGGTAGTTCCCAACCAGCTCAAGAAGATGATCAGCCTTCTGGATCTAATCCATCAGACCCAACTCCTAATCCTCAAGCAGATGTGCAGAGCATAGTTTTGCCAGAGTACAGACGAGCAGCTAATGCTAACCATCATTGCGTTTTTCCAAATTGCACTAGTACCACACTGCATGGTATATCAGATAATTTACGTGCAACTGTTTTAAGTAATCATAAATATTACTTGCCAAGCCTAGCTCGAATTTGCTTAGAACATTTAATGAGTAATTCGTGGGAAACACTATTCCATTCTGACAACAGCATGGATACATTCACTGCTCAGCAGGTACAACATGTATTTTCATTTATAAATGCATTCCATCCAACGCTAGATTTTGAGAATGTGCAAGAAATGGATGATAACATTTTCGAATATTGGATAGGCCTAACAAAAGAGAAGTTTAATACTTTATTTCAAGAGGTATCCCGCCTTAGTCAAATAAAAAGAGGAAGTTTAGGCTTAGCAGCTGTAACGAGTCTTTTAAGCCTGTTACATACTATTGCATTCTTTGCTTTGATTTGTAGGCTCTATGGTTGGTGTTGCCTTATGAAAATTCATTTTTTGGTTGACTTGGATTCGTGAAGTGGTCACACTGAGTTTTATTTTCGATGCTGTCAAATTGACTTTGACATCGCTTGCTTTTCGACCTACAGCCTTGAACCTAATGGCGTGATTTTTGAGCGCTCCAATAAAATCTCAGAATATAACTTGAGATGGGCGGCATCTAGTCCCTAATTATGTGGTAGCCGATTGCCCTTGTCATGATCCTAATTGGATAGCCTTTATTTTTTAAGGTAAGCGAATTCTTTGTGATTTCGGCCCGTTCCGCGTTGTCATGGCTATTTTGATAGCAGACGCTAATAGTTTCCGATATTTAATTGTTTCAGGATCTTTTAACTTCATTTGATAATTATTTGCTTGGATTAATTCATCTACTGATGACCACATGTTGATTTTTGGAAGAAACGGTGAGTTTAATTGTTTTTGCTCGTAACAACGACTCCTGCGTCGATCGCCATTTTTTATCCGCTAACGATTATTCATGTTTGTTTTCAGCCACAAGGCGTTTTTTTCCATATTACTTAAATTTTTGAACGCACGCCCCTACCAAAATGCATATATCTTGGACCGCCGTTGGCAATCTCGGCGAATATCACCAAGATGCGCTTGGATAATCCATCAGGTTCCTAATTTAGTCGACGGAGTTTGGTATGGTTTATGATACATAACTTCAATTTATTTTAAAAAAGTGCAATAAGCGGGTCTTACAATAACAACAATTTCATCTTAATTTTACACATTAGAGCTGTTAATGTTAGAAAGGAATTTCCAAACCAGCAGCCTTCGGGTAATAAAGTCGTTCTTACTTTTCATGATTGATTTTTATTGATGCCTTCCCGCTTGAAGATTAAAAGTCTCAAGCTCCCGCAGGTAAGTCTATCCTTGGCATAGTTTTGTGTGTACTCCAGGCGCCCGAATTTTCACTTTCACTTATTTTTATTTGGAGCACACCACACAGTTTTAATTTCATTCATCTCCTCTCACACACTCTCACTCTTTTTTTTTATTATTACACAGCATTATTATTAAAAATGAGGACTGGTGATTCTGATGAAAAAATTGCTACATTAGTTAAAGTTCCACGACGAACCTTGGAGTCGTTGATGGACAAAGTTAGAGAGGTCCTCCTTCAGGATTTTGTACCAGTGCATCTGGGCATTAATCAGTTAAGGCGGGAACAATTAATGCAACATAGTTTGTTAATACCAAATGGACTTTATGGAAATGGTAACAATGCTATTGTAATATGTGATGGCACATACATATATATACATAAGAGTTCGAACTATATGTTCCAAAAACAAAGTTATTCCTTACATAAATACAGGAACTTGCTAAAACCTTTTATGATTGTTGCATGTGATGGATATATTGTTGATTGTTATGGCCCATATAAAGCAACTACATCAGATGCTGAAATTATGTCTAATCTATTTTCCTCTGGCAGTTCTTTAAGATCATATTTCAGAGAAGATGATGTGTTCATTCTGGACAGGGGTTTTAGGGACTGTATAAGTTTACTAGAGGGATGTGGGTATAGAACATGTATGCCAGAATCACTTTTAGAAGGCGAACACCAATTAACTACAGCTCAAGCCAATAAAAGTCGCTGTGTCACTATCTGCCGATGGGTGGTAGAGGCTGTGAATGGCCACTTTAAACGAGATTTTAAACTTTTTAGGCAAGAATACTTTCATCGGTCTCTACCACACATGATGCAAACATTTCAAATAGCGGCAGCTCTTTTGAACAAGTTTGGTGTTCGCTTCCAAAATAATGAATATGCAAATGAAATACTTCAAATAATTAGAGAAAGGATGAACTTACCAAACTATCTGGCAAATATGGTTGAAGCCTTACATATGAATAGACGAACCTCACAGTTTCATAGCATCACTGCTGATCGCAATAATGTTTTATACTTCCCAACCCTTGAATATAGAGATTTAATTCTCTTCGCGCTGGGAACGTACCAAATAAAACAAGCTCGCTCATATTATGGCGAGCATGTACGTTTCCACGGTGGATACAGAATTGAAGTTTCCAGTGAAAACATTGATTCCTCTGAATATAATCTTAGAAGCACTGGCGTGACAACACTAATTAGAGGTAAAATTAAGTCACGTCACGTGAGCAGGAAGCAATATTATGTGTATATTCTAATAGAACATGATATTCCTGGACGGACAGGAATCAGCGAGTACCGTTGTAATTGTTTAGTTGGTCGGCGCACAGTAGGATGTTGCGCTCATGTAATGACCATAGTCTGGTACTTAGGATGGGCCAGACATCAACAAAATATTACTGCACCTGCAGAATTTCTGGATGAAATAATTGTAAGAGAGGATGACGAAGAATAAATATTATGTAAAAAAAAAACTTGTTTTATTGGTTCTTAGCAACTTACACAACATATTTCACACACATTCTAGGATTTTATAAATACTTATTTTTCTGAAAGTTAGCAAGTATTTATAAAATTCAAAATACTATTATAATTCTATAGCAAGTATTTATAAAATTCAAAATACTATTATAATCCTATTGCTTCAATACCTAAAACTATGCTGACGGTGTCTGGCAGCCTCAGACCTGTTGTACCCACGACGGCTGATCAAGCTATACAAAACCAGTTTATGGATCTCTCATTATACAGAAAATATAAACAAAGCAAGGCCACGTTATACTGGAAATGTAAAGCTTGATGTGCCGCCGTGTGTACATGATACCAATTGTATACCTATAGCAAGGCGTGCCGAAGAGTATTTATAACCACTGGGATTACCTACCTTTTTAACATTGCATGCTGTAATAACTGGGAAATAGAAATACTAATGCAATGTTGCTCTTTTACTTCCTCGAATTGGAATTACCATAGACATAACCTACAAAAGTTCATCACTGAATTTCTATTATTCTCGGCCTTCTCGAACAAAAATTCTTGCACAAACTAATTCAGAAGTTGACGGCGAGTTAAACAAGATATTTTTCATTTAAAGACGCCAGTATTTTATCTCAGCTAAATTAATGTATGGGCTATTAATGTATGGCTGCCATTGTCCTTTGCATCACTTAAGCCTTTGAAGGTTTTTAAGGATAAAGATACTTTAGATATTATTGTAAAGTCTACAGTTTGTGATTCTAAGTCACAAGATTGCATGTATTCAACATGTGATATTTGCAAATATACATCTATTGAATATGATTTACTAGACAGACCATTAAATGAGCCAGTATCATGGCTAGAGTGGACAGTCAAAACAATAGAATATAAAAAAAAGAAAGTGAAAAAAAACGGCAAAGAAGACAAAGTAAGTCAGGTACGCTACAATCTCTATTGACAAATTTTGAAAAAGAGTTGAAAGATTTTTGAAAAGGACAATGCTAAAAGTTTTCTTATAATTGAAATACTCTGTTCCACTATGCGTTGGGCTTTCAATGACTACATGCTTGCCATCCAATGCACCTATGCAATGTGGAAATTTAGTCCTGAATCCTTCTTCTATATTAAGCCATCCTTCTGCTGTGGTGGGCATCTGTAAAAAGTAAGTAAATGAAGTGTACTGTGTAAGTTTAAGTATATTATTTTTTTGCAGCAATCACAACAAATAGAAGAAGATACAGATCAGACAGAGGATGACCCTCTGATAAGAGACCGTACAAGTACGGTTACCACACCATCTAGATCACCATCCAGACCACCATCCATACAAGCGTCCATATAAACGTCGTCGCCCTGCTTCTGAAACGGCTGAAAAGCAAATGGCCGTGGCTTTTGGACAATTAACAAATGTTTTGGGTCAAAGGCAGAATGAAAATATACCTGCTCACAAAGACGATGATTGCGATCTATACGCAAAATTATGATGTACCAAATAGATGGGTTGTTTATAAATATATAGTCAAAAATCAAATGAGCGTCATACACCATACCCTCAATATTATTCTCGACCGTCGTCAATGGCTGGTGCATATTCAACACCATCTCCTCAAGTCATTCCGAGTCGGCCAACATCAGTTAATAGTGTTTATTCTGAACCTATTCATAACAACCAACGTTTTTTCCCCTCTCCAAACACACAAACTTCTTATTCAGCGCCAGACATGGCAAAACATATACCAACTCCAATAGCTCCAGCTCCGTCTACATCAACAGCACCCTCGTCATCTATTCGTATCATATCGGACCAAATCATCAACCCAGCCCCACGTGAAACCAACATTACAAACATGGCTATGTTGAATGCTTTCGAAGATTTTGATTCGTCGCCATAATTCTTACTTAAATTAATAAATAATTAAACAATAAAGCAGTCGGCTAACATACATTCATAGAACAGATTTCCTATGATTCTATTAAAATCTAAATAAATGTATAACATAATGTTTTGTTTTATTCCTACCTTAACTAGATCCTTTAGAATTTCATTAAGAGCTCGGCAAACTTCACGAATGATTATTGATATCACAGAGACAGATACTTTAAACAAGTAGTGAAGGCTTTTGTAAGAATCACCAGATGCCAAAAATCGTAGCGTAATGGCAAGACGAAATTTGGCTGGTATAGCTTCTCTGAAGTCTGTATCATGCTTGGATATCATTGGTGAATTTTTTTGCAGTAAAAACACAAAATCAGAATAGCTCATTCGGCAGAAGTTATCAAACTCTCCAGATGGTTCATAAAAAAGTTAATTAAATTTCTCTTCTATAAATTGTCTGTAACAAATAAAATATATCGTAAGTATTATGGCATAACTCAACTGCAACAGATTGTTAAGTTAAATCAAAATAGTAGTTACCTGGTACGATTATGATGAATCTTTTTCATCCACCATCTTCGCTGTCGTTGAGCTCTCCTTTTTTTTATTTCACTTTGCTTACATTTCAAATAAAAGTACGTTAAACCAAATGCAATAGCCGTCACAAGTTCGGTGTCCGCCATGCTTGGATGTATATTGCAGACTGCGGGTTGTCTGCAAGGGATACCGCGGCCTCGACATGAAGGGCGAAGAAGGAACATGGGTGGTTTTTAGTCAGTAGAAGTCTGACACTCCCTTTCGCTCTGCCCAAGAGCGGGAGGGGTTATTTGATGATTTCCCAAACCCAAAAAAAAAAAAAGCCTGACGCATGCACAAGCGTATAAACGCCTTTCAAACGCCAAACGAGATTTGTGGAGGCTTGGGACTGTTTGCAGTTTGCCAAGGCTTGGGAAGCGTGTAAACGTACCATTAGTGGTGGACATTTGGACCAAGCTCCATACATCCGTGGTCATTCTTTGTAATATTGAATGTGAAAGTATTCATTAATTGGATAAAAGGAACTTTTACTATCTGGACGAACCCTGAAATCGAAAATCAACTATACAGTAAGTAGAGATACGTTATAAAATAATTAACAAGTTTGGAACAGCGACTTTTTTTCGTGATTTCAGGTTTAGTCCGATAATAAAAGTTGTTTATTAAATACTAACTGACCTAAATACTTTCTTAGACAATTATCACACTGCACCGCGCGCTTCTTACGGACTGCGGTGCAACGTGGTAATCGCCGTAAAAGTTTTCACTTCTGTCGGCAGACCCCATTGACTACCTATTATTTTAAAATTAAGATTAGGTACGTATATAAGCTCAGAAGAAAAACTTAAATAGTTTTGATAGCATTGTAGTCATTGTTATAAGCGTCGAAGTGAGAGTTTTGTTAATCTTTCAGATTGTTCCATTTTTATTATAAATAAAAATAATAATAAAATATTTGACTGTTTTTTATTTCATTATGAACACAACCCTTATTTTCCTCTATGTTACTTTTATGTTACTGTGACATAATAATGCGAAGTGCGATTGCGACCCCACCACGCAAGGGCTAGCCAAACCAGTTCTGTTGTCTACCGTGTTAGTCGAAATAGCCGATATTCACAATAACTATCATACGCCGCGCGCCTTATTGGACAGTAGAATCGCAATCATCGTCTTGTGAAATGTTTTCCTGACTCCGAAATTGCAAAAGAATTTTCCTGCAAGAGAACCTATAACGTTTTAGGACCCGAATTTGAAAAAGTTATGATTGAAGATATACTTCGTACTGTATCTCCGTCAGGTAAACCAGTATATTTAATTGTAATCGATGAAAGTACAGATGTCACCACAATCAAAGTGTTGGCGATAGTAATCAAATACTTCTCTGAAACCAAATGTAAAGTACAAACCAAATTCCTTGATTTAGTTGATTTAAGTGGTGAGACTGCAGATCATTTATTTGATGCTTTGTCATCAAAGTTATCCGAGTTAGGTTTAGATATAAAAGACGTGATGGGGTTCGCTGCTGATACTACGAATGTGATGTTTGGTCAACACTCTGGCATTGTTACAAAAATTAAAGAAGTGAACCCAAAGTGCATTTTCATAAAATGTGTTTGTCATTCTGCAGCATTAAGAATGACAAACACAATGTCATGCTTGTAAAATACTACCTAGAAATTTAGAACAGATAGTAAAAGAAGTACATATATGGATATTTTTCTCAAAGCAGCAAGCGTCAAAGAGAATTTGTTGAGTTCCAAAAGAAGAAGGGGACTTTTGGGCCTAGCAGTTAACTATGTAGTTGAAATATGTATTAAAAAAACCGTTATATTTTTCTAAAGGAAACTAAAGGCACTCGTTCGTATTTTTTTCCATGTTCTATTGTTTAACCGCACGACCTCGGCTTTGCATTGGACTTTTGACGGATCTTGATACTCCAAATTATCTGGCTCTCTATTCCGGACAACTGTTTACGCCTATCGATCGGATATTGACGACATGGATCGCTGTGTAAATTGTACGATTGCGACTGGTCGCAGTAACTCTATCTGGCAGAAGAGTCTTGGAAGATGAGGCGACTTTATCAGTTATTCGTCAGTGGCGTGCATCTCAGCCTGTAAGTTTTTACCTATTTTTATATAAAACATATTTTGTTTACATTTTAGTTGACAGCTGTCGAAGAGGACGAGAATCAATATTATGGTATTATTGTAATTGTATTGTAGGTAGAAGAACTGTAGGCTGCTGTGCCAATGTAATGTGCATAATATGGTATCTCAGTTGGGCAAGATACCAAAAAAATATCGTACCTCCTGTACTATTCTTAGACGATATTCTGTTAATTATTGAATAAAACATATTGAATACGAGGGGTGATCCAAAAGTAATGATAATCAGTTATTTCTAGTGCACACAAAAATACAAAAAAAATATCAGTCACTTGCTCAGTTACCCACTAGTTCAGGAAAAAAAAATCATATAAATAGGCCACGATTCCCGGGAGCTACATTCATTTGAATACGGACTGTCAAGGAGTGAACATCAAAATGGAAAAACACGAAATCAGAGCTGTCATTAAATACCTCTGCTTGAAAAAAATGTCTACCAAAGACATACACAGCGACTTGGTGGAAACATTAGGGGACTCTTCTCCACCATATTCCACAGTTGCACGCTGGGCTAAGGAGTTTAAGCTGGGAAGAACATCGACGGAAGACGAACACCGCGAAGGACGCCCATCGACGTCTCTCACTGAAGAAAATGTGAAAAAAGTTGAAGAAGTTGTATTGGAAGATCGAAGAGTCACTATCAGGCATGTAGCTGAGGTCACAGGGCTCTCATATGGCAGCATTCAAAGAATCCTTGCAAACGAATTGCATATGAGAAAGGTCTCCGCGCGTTGGGTACCGAAAATGTTAAACGACGAGCAAAAGAAGAAACGAGTCGACATGTCAAGAGCAAATCTCGAAAAGTTCCAGGCAGACAAGGATAATTTTTTGTCACGTTTTGTGACCATGGACGAGACCTGGATCCACCATTTTGATCCTGAAACAAAACAACAATCGATGACATGGAAACGATCCGATGAACCGACGCCGAAGAAATTCAAAGTGTCAAGCTCAGCAGGGAAGGTTATGGCGTCTGTTTTTTGGGACGCTGAAGGAATAATCATGGTGGACTACTTGGAAAAGGGGGCCACTATTACAGGCTCCTACTATGCAGAACAAATAAGAAGATTGCGGGAGGCTATTAAGGAGAAAAGGCGAGGCAAACTGCGGGCTGGAGTACTGTTCCATCAAGACAACGCACCGGTTCACAAAGCTGCAATTGCCATGGCTGCCATTCAGGAAGCGGGCTTTGAGCTGGTGGAACACCCCCCCTATTCACCAGATCTAGCCCCCAGTGACTTCTATCTCTTTCCACGACTCAAGGAACACCTCCGAGGCAAGAAATTTGACGATGATAGCGACGTGATGGCCGCGGTTGAGGACTTTTTTGAGAGTCAAGATAAAGATTTTTTTTCTAAGGGAATTTTAGGTTTAGAAAAGAGATGGACTAAATGTATAGACTTGCTAGGAGACTATGTTGAGAAATAAATTTATTTTTTTATTTTATTCATTGTGTTTATTATTGATTATCATTACTTTTGGATCACCCCTCGTACATATATTGGTGTCTTATTTTACATCCTCTTGTCCCTTTTTAGTTTTTAAAAGGTTTGTGCCTACTGCTTCTACTAAGTGCCAGGATATTGGATGTAGAAACTTGTCTTCGACTGTAGCGATTGTCAAGGGCGCGGGAGAGCCAATCGTGTCAGATCTTCGACACGTCACACACGCTTCATGCATAAAATCATAACACAACCGAAGCCATTCAAGAGTATTTCGTAATAAACATAAAAAACTACAATGTTATAATTAACCTCACTTTTACTAAACTTCATATAACTTGATTCCTGGATAGCCAAATTTCACCAAATCTTTAGTGAGGCCTTGTTATTATACCCTCTTACAAATAAGGCTAGTTTGATTCAGTTAACACGGCCCCGAGTCTGCTATTACAATAGTGTCAGAATGGTCTGTCATTGATCACACAATTGTTGATTTTGACAAGTTTGGTAATCTACTAATATAATTGCGTCATTATGACTTTCCAATGGTCAACCACTGACACTCCATTGAAAGAAGTGGATTAAAATGGTAATCTCGTACGTAATGACGAATGAATGACTGACCTAGACGGTAATCTGCTAAAATTTTGACAGTTCCTTTGACCAGTGATCTACCATTACAACGTCATTGTGCAGTCATTGCTTTTATTTGTTACGAGTATCGTGTTTGACGTGTTTTTTGTGAAATTATATTGAAGAGAAGACAATGTAGTCACTACGAGCAAATATTCTAGAGCTAATGTTGATTAATTTAGGTGAGAAGTGGGAGAGAAGGGTATGAAAGTTGGTTGGTTGGTTGGCTATTGAATTTGGAAATGAATTTATTATTTACGGGGAGCAGGAGAAGAAAATATGATCTGAATAAAGATCACACTCGCACAGGGATCCCGGGCATGGATTTCGTGCAGGAACACAGGGCTACAACAATGTCCGAGTAAGACGCTTTGTCAAATTTCCGGAAGTTGTGTGTTTGTTGAAGAAGAAGAAAATCAGATTTCATCGTATGGCTGGATTTCCTGGGGCTATAGGGTGCATTGATTGTCATCATATACCTATCAAAAGTCCCAGCAGACAAAACGGTGAAGTGTTTCGCAACCGCAAAGGTTGGTTCTCAATTAAGGTGCAAATAGTGTGCGGACCCCAAATGGAAATATATGACATTGTTGCACGTTGGGCTGGGTCTGTCCACGACTCAAGGATATTTTCAAATAGTAGGTGTCATATGAGATTCGAAGGAGGGGACTTACAGGTTTACTAATTGGTGATAGTGGTTATGCACAATCATCATTAAATGTATACGCCTGTGCTTAATTAATCCACAATCACAACCTGAAGTAAGGTACAACAAGGCTCATATCTCAACAAGAAATATAATAGAAAGATTTAATGGTGTATGGAAAAGAAAGTTTGCATGTTTAAATAGAAAATTGCAAAACAATTTACCCAACACATGTAACATAATAGTAGCATGTGCTGTGCTACATAACATTAGTATAGAAACAAATCAAGAAATGCCTGAACCCATCTCGAATATTGATTTAATTCCAGTCTCCCACACTAGAGAAACTGCACGGGGTAGCGTTATTAGGGCTGCATTTATTGCCAGCCATTTTATTTAATAAGATAACAAGTACAATTATGATGGTAAATGTGTGTGCGTTAAATTTAAGTATACAGTACTTACTTGTACCTTTATTTTTAATTTTTCAACTACATAAATGATGTCAGTTAAGTTTTGTTTACACAGTTTATTAAATATCTTTAATTCTTTATTCAAGTTAATAAAATAATTGTAATTAGTAAGTAGGTACAGTTATGTGTAAGTATAGAGAAATAAGAGTAGTTATTTATATTTAATGTATTTTCATCTGTTTGCTAATATTAATGATACTATGAGGGGCATGTAAATAAATACCATGTATATTAAAGTTCTAATTTTTATTTCTAAATATACCTAAACACAATTCTCTCTTGGCTTTATTACACTGAAGAAGTTCCTCCATAGCTTCTCTTTCAGCCTTAGCTTTGAAGAAGTTCTGTTCAGCAGCCTTCACTATCCACTCTTTCTCAGCTATTCTGAGTTTGTGTAGCTCCTCTTCTTTTTTTTTTTGGGATCTGTCATACGATTGTTGACGGATAGAGAATTCCTCTTGGATCACTCTAGTCCGTATATTTCTAGATCCTGTAATGTTACAAATTAAATCTATAAAGTACATGTGATTAAGTGGACATTAATGTGTAAAAACATCTTCAAAGAATGCTTTGAAATGTTGCAAATGGTTCAGAATTTAATATATTAAGTACAAATCTAAAAGTTATTTGCAACTTGAAAAATATATATGAAAAAGTACCTTGTGTTGGAGCTACACCATAATCAGTCAGACGGGTCTCAGAAAAACGAGGAGGAGTGGTAATATTATGGTCTGCAACAAAATATTGTATTAGTCTAAATTGTCTTAAATATAATTCAATGCCAAACAATATTGTTTGGTATCCTGTACCTCTTTCTGTTGCAGGCTAATTCACTTGGGTTCTGCTCTCACTGACAGCAAACAGAACTTGAGGTGTGTCGGGGTCCCAAGAATGGACTTGCACGTCTGTAAAATAAAAAAAGAAACAGCAATCAAAATCAGACACTGGCAAAAAGTAGTAATTAATCATAATAATATAGATAATATAATTTACCTGAAATATGCATGTTATCGCTATCAATCATGTAACTCGGCATCTGTTTGCTCAGCAAGAGCATCTTCCAGTAGTACGTGGTGTTGGCTAGAGGTGCTAGGCAAAAAGAGTCCACCCCCAGTCCTCATCCTTTCCCTTTTTTCGTCAGCCAATAAATCTTTGCGCCGGGTTTTTAAATTTTCTTTGTATAGCAGCTGCATAGTAATGGCCCTTGGTTCTAGAAGTCGTCTTCCATGTTTCCTTCCATGAATTAAATAGGTAGCTTAAGTTTGGCACTGTTCCGCAAATCGTAGTTGTTTACAAAAACAGTTAGACGTCAGTTTAACGCAGTAATGTCACTTTTGACAGCTAAACAGATAAAATATTGAGTTGTATAGTTTCGTATTTGACGTTTTTTTGCTATTTACGTACTTCTTATCACTTCAGATTGCTTCTAACACTAATAAATAATACGTGGAAATATATACAAATGAAATCTGGCACGAATACATGTTCAAATTTAGTAGTAGTTTTTCGAAAATAATTTCTACTATCTGGTTTTATAATAATGGCAATACGACAATATCATTATGACACAATTCTATTACGAGACCATTGACGGACCAATGATCGATCATTATGAATTAGCAGATTACGAACTTTTAGCTAAATGACAATGAGATCGTGTTGGAATGACGATATTTATAAAAATAGCAGACTTGAGGCCCTGGGCCCAGGAATGTATGGAGTCATTCCCTTCTCCTTTCACTGACACTGAAAAACATAGACTACTGCGTCATTATGATATAAGACGGCTATCGCTTCATGCTTGTGTTAATAGAATAATTGAGCAATGGAGGGCACTGCAGTTGTTTTTTCAAGACCAATATTTGAGTGATCGCATTATGTCATCAGAATTTTTGTATCATTCTTTTAATAATGATATAAACAAATTATACTTTTACTTTTTAGACTACATTTTGCCGATTGTAAACAAAGGACATTGACCGGTTGACATGGGAGTAGGGTCATCATCATTCTCTTGCCCTTATCCCAATTCATTTGGGGTCGGCGCAGCATGTCTTCCTCTTCCATACTTCTCTGTTTCTCGTCATCTCATGAGACACCTCCTTTTTTACCATATCATTTTTAACACAGTCCATCCATCGTTTCTTTGGTCTTCCTCTACTCGTATATCCTTCCACATTCATATTTAAAACCTTCCTCACAACATTTTCCTCATTCCTCCGCATAACATGCCCATACCACGACAACCGATTTCCACACAACTTTTCAGTCACCGGCGCCACTTTCAGACTTCCTCTTATGTACTCATTCCTTATTTTATCCATTCGCGTAACACCGCACATCCCCCTAAGCATTCTCATCTCAGCCACATGCAAATGCCTTTCATTCATCCCTTTTGTGGCCCAACATTCTGATCCATACAAGACAGCAGGTCTAACCATTGTTTTATAAATCTTCCCCTTTAGTTTAAGGGGAAAGCGGCTTGTTTGACATGGGAGTAGGGTGAACTCATCTAATTCTGTGACTCGCCTAATTCGGTGATATTTGGTTTGAGCGCTATCATAGGGCTATACGAGTGAAATCAATGGTTTGAAATACAACCTTAAGCTTCTGTGATAAAGTTCAAATTCGTCTGTAAAGTTTGGGGATGCTCGAGTGAGCGAGATAGAAACAGCTAACGGTTTTGTCAGTTCGCGCGCGAATCTCGCCGGTTTCGGCAGTGTTTGTGAATTGGTGGCGAACTTTGCTGTATTTATGTAAGTATTTAACCGATTGTTTAGCTTCTTTCTAATAAAATGAATTGTAATTGATATTCCCTTGATGTGGCAGTAAAAAAATCGTCTTTTCGTTCTGCGTCTTTTTCGTGTTAGAGCTTATTTTGTTCGTCAAAAATATTAGCGTTTTAGCGGTTGAGTGGTTTCTGTGCTATCACAGAGTTATAGTAGTTGTGTACAAATATTTGTGGTTTTAACTGAAATTATTGACTTATTTTGAGTGTAGGAGACAAGATTGATGTCATTTTATTACTTTTATCTGGTCTTAATTAAAATGACGACTTTGAGCCAATATTATATTTTGCTATCACGGAATTGGGTGACACTTTTTTTGGACTTGTCACGTAATTGCGTGAGTAATTTACCAAATTTCGCAGCTTTTTTTTTATTAATATGAGCTCAAATTTGGGCAGACGTTAAAATCTAAGCAGGTAGGTACGTATTTATTATTTTAATTTGCTTGTTTACTTTCAGATATATCATGGATGACCCCAACAAGAAGAACAGAAAATACTCGGGAGACCGATCTCAAAACCGCTGTTGAAAATGTTTTGAGTTCAACAATGACAGTTTACAGAGCTTCGAAGGAGTTTAAGATTCCATGGTCGACATTAAAAGAGAATGTGACGAAGTACAAAACTCTACGAGAGGGTAATCAAGATAGCACGCCACGATAGTGGCGGTAAGTCCCCTCTTTGAGGAGTGGCTGGAGAGGCGCCACGGCGCCCTCACCTTCCGTCTGACGCAGGTACTCACCGGACACGGTTGTTTTGGGAGGTACTTGCACCGAATCAGGCGGGAGGAAACGCCCGGATGCCACCATTGCGAGGATCGGCCGGAGGACACGGTGGAGCACACTGTGGAGGTGTGTCCCGCTTGGGCAGAGCCCCGCCGTGTTCTCGTAGCGTAGAGAGAACCTCTCGTCCCAGCCGCCGCGGGAGGCGCTCCGGGCGTCGGGGGCCACGTGATGGCTTCCGGCCACCGTAGACGTGGGCCTGTGGACGGTGAGTGATGGGTAAGCTCGCCTTCCGTCCGTCTTATGACGACGACAGGCCGTGTTGACGGCGCGTTCGTGTTCCACGCGCGCCTCAAAGAGATGTCAGCAACATAGAAGGGGCCCGCAAGGGCCGACGCCTGTCGAGGCTGCGGGTTGTCCGCAAGGGATACCGCGGCCTCGACATGAAGGGCTAAGAAGGAACATGGGTGATTTTTAGTCAGTAGAAGCCTGACACTCCCTTTCGCTCTGCCCAAGAGCGGGAGGGGTTATTTGATGATTTCCCACCCCCAAAAAAAAAAAAAAAAGGGTAATCAAGATGCACAGATCGTAATGTCCAAGATAGGAAGGCCGTTTGCGTTACCTGTTGAAATAGAACAAAAGTTACTGGCCTATATTATTGAGATGCAAGAACGTGGTTTTGGTCTTACAGTTACCAAAATAAAGCAAATAGCATTATCTTTAGCAAAAGCTGCGAACATTTGCTGCACATTCAATGACAAAAAGGGATCTGCAGGTTGGAATTGGTGGGTGAAGTATAAAGAACGCTACGGGTTGTCTTTGCGAACACCGGAAAATCTTTCAGCAGGTAGAGCGATTTGTTAAAACCCGGTTATTTTAGAAGATTTTTATGAAAAATTAGAAAAACAGTTAAATGAACATGACATTCCACCCGAAAGAATATGGAACTGCGATGAAACTGGTCTGATGTTTGTCAACAAACCCAACAAAATTGTGACAAGCATTGAAAAAAAAATATGTTTACAACAGAACATACGCAGAAAAGGGTACGACAACCACATTATTGGCGTGCATAGATGCGACAGGATGTTACATCCCCCCATTTATTATATTCAAAGGTGTAAGAATCATACCACAACTGACAAAAGGATTTATGCCAAACACCCAAGTACGATTTTCTCGAAAGGGATGGATCACGGGTGAACTATTCCTAGATTCGTTAAAATTCTTTGTTCGATGTATCCCTCCAGCAAGACCCGTTCTATTGATAATGGACTCACACGCCAGTCACGTTACGCCACCTGTACTGGATTACGCTCGATCACAACATATAATATTGTTTACAATACCTTCTCACACGAGTGCGATTCTTTGACCACTTGATGTCAGTGTTCATCGACCTCTGAAAGTAGCCTGGAGGATAATAATCGAAACCCACAAAATGGAAAATCCTTGCCACATCCCAAACCGCTATGATTTTCATAATTTTTTTACCCCTGCATTTGAAAAAAGCTTCACGCCATCAAACATACGAGCTGGGTTCAAAAAAGCGGGTATCTATCCGTTAAACAGAACAGCTGTGAATCCACTGGCACTTGCTCCATCAAAGTTGACAGACAAACCATTTCCAGAATCGGCAGAAGAGGTCACACTTCATAAAGATGAACAAACTCAAATTTTTGAGTAAATCGTATATTGCAACATTGACCAAGAAATTGGGTACCTGGAGACAGATTACCTTGTAGATCTTCATTAAGCGTGTTCTCCATTGGAATGTGAAGAAAATGGATGTCTAAGAACAGGTGACTCTCTATGTGATCCTCTTCATTCAGCGAGTTTTCAATTTGAATGTGAAGAAAATGGGTCTTTGAAGATAGATGATCCTGTGTGTTATCCTCCTCATCCAGCGGATTCTCAATTTGAATGTGCCAAGCTACCTGTCCAGCTTGAAGAAGACGTAATTATGGATGATGTTCCGGGTCAGACTACGGATTCGCCTATCATTTATCAACAAAAAATTAAAATAACTGATAGTACAGATATATTTGAGAACGACAATTCTGCAGAAAAAGAATCCAGCAGGCTCAGAAAAGTAAGAATTCCCTCAAAACGTCCTCATTGTAATGACACGATCTCAACTGCAATTGAATTGGGAATTTCAGACTCTTCCGAACACTGTCCTCAAATTACCCCCATTCAAGTTTCATTTGAAAAAGTTGAACCACTTAAACTAAATAAAACATTTAAAATTCGAATTTTAAATGAAGTTATAATTCCAGCTCCGGTACCTAAACAAAACTTCACAGTTCATTTAGATAAGATTTTAAAAGTGCCCAAGTTAGAGCAGAATCAAAATAAAAAAAAGAGAAGGACCGTCCCTCATGCACGATGTTTAACTCCTATGGCTGACAAGGACCTAAACGACGCTGCTGTTCCTAGCACGTCAAAATCTGATTCAAAAGTGAAACGAAGTAAGAGAGCAAATAAAAATAATACTGCACCTGCGAAGAAGAAAAATAGAACTGAAGACGATGATTGGCTATGTAAGAGATGGTACTCAGAAGATGCAGCTTCTAAAAATGGAGCAGATTGGATTTCTTGTTCCTTCTGCTCTAAAACGTACCACGTACATTGCCAAAGTCAAGAATTTGAGGCTATTGAGACGATTTTTAAGTGTGATATGTGTTGCGCCGAAGAATAATTCTAGAAGATGTTACTAAAATGTTTATCTTGTTTTTTTATGTTTATGTTAATTTTATTATATTAATATTGTACTACTTAAATAAAGTTAACTTGCCTAATTCCGTTATATCAGAATTAAAGTATTAGCTATCACGGACTTAAAGAGGTCACCACGTAATTAGGCAAGTTGACTTGGTTTAGTAAATTTGGTATAACTCTTAGGTTTCTAGAAAAAAATGTGATTATTTGTGCTAATATTCCTCATAAAAGACTGATTAAAACTCATGCTGAGACTGAATTAAATTAATTAATAATTTATTGGTATTTTATTATTCAAATGCCTTTGTCACGAAGTTAGATGAGTTCACCCTACTTCCAAATGATTACTTGCATTAACATATATGTAATTTAAAAAAAAAAAAAAAAAAAAAAATCGGTACCAAAGTTTTTTTTAGTTTTGTTTTTAAGATTTTCGGGACGATTTTAGTTAACTATTATTTTAATAAAATGTTTTCGCATAAAAATAATATGTAACTCCATGACAATCAGATTCCATCAAAAGTAATCTCGCTCGGCTCGAAGACCAGGGCCCCGAGTCTGCTATTCAATAGTGTCAGAATGGTCTATCAGTGATCTCATAATTGTTGATTTTGACAACACCAAACTTGTCAAAATCAACAATTATGAGATCACTGATAGACCATTCTGACACTATTGAATAGCAGACTCGGGGCCCAGTTCTAATGAATGCTTACCGGCTGAGAGTTGCAACACAATCAGAGTTGTGAGAAAAATGATGTCTCGCATGCTCACATTTAGATTATGTATATGTTTGTCTCTCTCATGCATATACCTGCGTCTGTACCTGCTTGCGCGCGCGCCACTGATTTCACACTGCATTCTAACTTCACCCGTGATCCGTTGTGTACTGTTCGCATTTTTATTTCATCCATTATTTTTAACGACTTGGCTTTACTTGGACTTTTGTATTGTTTCACCCATTGACCTGGCTTTTCATTTGGACTATGGTAGTGCTACATATTGCGTTTAGATTGAGTTTATTTTTGAAGTGCTAAGTGTTCTGAGCAATGTATCAACCACACAACAGGGTATGTTTACTTTGTAACCGTTCTGTGGAAAGAACCAGAAGACACACTTTAACTCGTAATCTACAGAACAACCATCATCATACGGTTCAAAACATAATTCAAGCTTTAACTCCACATGAGGTAAGTACTTTTTAAGTATAACATCACTAAGCGGTAGTCAAATTGAATCCACTGATCACTGTCAGGACCGTTCATGTAAATGTCACGTGTTAATTATTATGATCTTAGGGGCTACCAAAACGACTTTCGACTGTCGTGATCGTTTCGTAACGCATGGTGATTGCCATAGGTGATTAATTGAACTAAGTGATTGATTGCGATTTGGCCCAATTATTCGCTTTTGACGTGTACGACACGATATCTAACTTGAGTACTATTTTCACGGCCTTGAGTTTGGCTAATACGGTATTCAAGTTTTTATTTTTATTTTCAGATAACATTCGATAACGGCGAACATATCTGCCATGGTTGTTGGACAAGAGCTCGACGAGGAAGGCTAACGCTCCCTGCAGTGGAAGGTGTGCCTGCAGTGGAAGATGTGCCTGCTGTGGATGGTGTGCCTGCTGTGGAGAACATACCTGCTGTGGAAGATATACCTGCTGTGGAAGATGCGCCTGCTCTAGAAGATCCGCCGGCAGTGGAAAACGTAACGTTTAGGCTTCCTGAGAATTACTGTCGAGCCCCGAACACATCAACTACTTGTATGGTATACAATTGTACAAACAATACTCGTCTTCGAGTTCCGAAAAGTCTAAAAGTGCAATTGCTCATAAACCACAATTACTTTATTCCAGCACATGTACGTGATAGAATATTCCAGTTAATTGGGCACAAAGAAAAACATCCCTATAATAAATATAACCTTGTTTACAAGTAACAATAGGAGAATAATAGGAGAAAAAGAAAATATGAGAAGATTAAAAATAAATAAAGGGAATAGTGAGAATAATTGTGTTAATTTCAGACTCCATAATACATATTTTATTAGTAACAAATTATCTTAAGACTAAGTTAGTGGCAATTTCTGTATTAATAAAGATATGATTAATACTAATAAATTAAATTAAAAATAACATGATTAAGAATAAATTGAAATGGACAATGCAAATAAATAATAAATTGAATTTAAAATAAATTATGTCAATTTACAAATACAAAATATAAATTAATTGAAACAACAAGAAAAAAAAAAAGATTACAATAAAACATTACATTTATCAGGAGACGTGTAGCCTAATAAGCCTCCCCACCACTGGTGATACTGGTCGATTCGCAATCATCTTCAGGATTCCATAATAAGTTTATTAATCAAAATAAATAATACAGTTTTATACATGTCATCCAGACCAACAATATATGCATAGCTTGTATCTAAATTGTAGAAAAAGGGTATATAATGTACTTCGAGAGCGAAGTACTTGTCAGTATGGCCGTGATAGATTATTCCAGTTAATTGGGCACAAAGAAAACCTCTTTTAGACACTATTACAAAATACGTTTGTAACATAAGTTTTAACTGACGTAGCAACGTCAGCTGCCAGATGTCAAATAACATTGACGCATGGCGATTTTGCGTCAAGTATATTGTTGATTTAATAATCATTGTAAATATCTTGGAAACAAAGGTTCATAATTCGAATAAACCTAATTTACATTATTCTAATGATTTATGCTATAGCTTGTCGTATTTTATAGAAGTAGCTTTTATTGTGGCTTAAAAGACTTGGTTTCCGAACCAAAGATGGTAATTGTGCTATTTAAATAGTTAAGTCAAACAAACATTTAACATGTTTGTTTAATATAAATAGCCAGTAAATTAATTAGTAATTATTAAATGATACTTATAATGTTTCCTAGATTTTATCTTGCAATTTCAATGTATTAAGTTGTTTCTATCAATACCGAAACTATCTATTGATGTTCATATTTTATCCGATTAAACGTAAAGAGTACAAATAAATACATACTGGATTGCTAAATTATCTAATGAAGTTTTAAAATGGTTGTGTTATTAGTTATTTAGCAATAATGTATGTCCATTTGCCATTGGTTTATTATGGCGCCAATCGTTGATTTACTTCATAAGATTTGACGGTTATAAAAGTAGAAGTACCGCCAATTCAGGGCCAGTTACGCTGCAACTGTTAAAGGATTAGGACAGACCCAGAGTAGTATATTGTGTATTTCATTTGTATATTATTGTGTATAGAAAGGTAGAAAGAATTAAGTTTACATGTAACCTAGTTGTGAAGATATCAAATGTTTAAAAGCTGAAACCTATTTGTGTTACTCTAAGGATCCATAATGTTTACGTAAGTTATTTGATATTATGCTATGATTATTACTGATTACTATGTGTTAGAAATATGTACTATAATATGGTTTATATTGCTTGTGTTTATGTACACTGATAAATTGCTATAACTTGAGAGACAGTCCAGGACAATGTCAGGTTGTCCTTGCATAATACTTTAAAAGATGTTCCCGTGGCGTTTCTTGTCCATTCTTCTCCACGAAGACCTAGGGACCTAGTGAATGGAATCGAGTTGATTTGTTGACAAGAACAAAAGAAATAAAATGAATAGTCTTGTCATTTGTGCTTTTATTTTATAAAACCCTGTTCCCTACACAACTGCCTATAGATACTTTCAAACACAACAAATAACGAGTAATCATCTTGACAATTAAAGTTAATTAATTGGTGGATATTAATACATATACATAACGGAGAGGTAACAAGAATGTTATTTTTGGGCAAACCTTCCTCCTCATACATCTTCAGAAAACAAGAAATAATACCACGAACAAATAGCGTAGACCTTCTTTAATCATTTCACAAACTTTATAGAATCACAATCACAATAATCAATAATCACGATAGAAAATGGATGGAGGTTGTAAGGTCGTCCGCTCACGCGCACGTTCTCAGGCAGACTGTCCACACCGTTGTCGCCCACCCCACTTTTACTTGCCAACAATGACATCACTACCGCCATCTTGTAACAAATGTTACAAGTTTCTTAAATCTACGACTCCCGCTGCGACACGGCCGTCCTGCGCCTCACACGTCCCCGTGTGGCTCATCTGAAATAGAAAGTTCTGTGTACATTACTTTGTTTCGGCCATGCCTGACCAGGATTAGTCAGCTTAACGATGACATCGCTTTACCAGCGGCATCGCTTAACCAGCGGCATCACTTAACCAGTGGCATCACTTAACCAGCGGCATCACTTAACCAGTGGCATCGCTTAACCAGTGGCATCACTTAACCAGCGGCATCACTTAACCAGTGGCATCGCTTAACCAGCGGCATCACTTAACCAGCGGCATCACTTAACCAGTGGCATCGCTTAACCAGCGGCATCACTTAACCAGTGGCATCGCTTAAACAGCGGCATCACTTAACCAGTGGCATCGCTTAACCAGCGGCATCATTTAACCAGCGATTTAAGCACTAACGCTTAACCAGCGAAAGCTCAACGTAATCCGATTAATCAGCGATTACACTTACCAACGCTTAACCAGCGAAAGTACATCATAACACGCTTAACCAGCGATTCAATCACTAACGCTTAAACAGCGAAAGCTCAATGTAATCCGCTTAACCAGCGATTACACTACTAACGCTTAACCAGCGAAAGCACATCATAATCCGCTTAACCAGTGATTACACTACTAACGCTTAACCAGCGATAGTCAACATAACTCGCTTAGCCAGAGATAGCGTAATAGTAAAAGTAAAAGATTTACGACTCCAAAGATTAAACAGGTTCATTCATTAGTCTCATCATCATTAATTTCCATTGGAACATTAGAATCAGGCATTTTTCTAAGGCGATCGTGAGCATATTTTTAGAGTGCTCATAATCCTTGCAAACTAATATTTTGAGAGGAACCAACTTGCAGAAGTCAGTACTTGCAAAACAATCTACAATTACTCACGTCGGCGCGCCAAACAAGATCAAACACTTTTTTTTAAAGCACGAATAGCACTAGCTCTATTAATTGGATCGGAATCAATGGCAATGGAAATCTCTCAGGTACAGTATTATCGTTCGACAATCAACGCACATGCGGTCGCTGCCTTCCTTCGTCTTCACCAGAACATTAGGACTGGCAAAAGGTGACGAGCTCGGGTGGATCATATTAAAGGAGAGCTGGTCTTCAATTTTATTGCGTACTACCTGTCTTTCCTGGGGACTCAACGGATAAGGACAACGATAAACCGTTTTATTGGGATCTTTGAGTCGTATTTCCATAGGGTCAGTATTTGCAGGAGAGCTAGGTGTTCCAATAATAAAGTTGTTTGAGAATTGAATTAAAATTAAAGTTAGTCTTGCTTTGATATCCGGAGAAACGTCGGTATCAGTGACATTTTTAACTGCACCTGACTCTACATTGAAAATGGTACGTAATTCGACACTCGACTCTACACTCGACTCTACACTCGACTCTACACTCGACTCTACACTCGACTCTACACTCGACTCTACACTCGACTCTACACTCGACTCTACACTCGACTCTACACTCGACTCTACACTCGACTCTACACTCGACTCTACACTCGACTCTACACTCGACTCTACACTCGACTCTACACTCGACTCTACACTCGACTCTACACTCGACTCTACACTCGACTCTACACTCGACTCTACACTCGACTCTACACTCGACTCTACACTCGACTCTACACTCGACTCTACACTCGACTCTACACTCGACTCTACACTCGACTCTACACTTACGGTATTCACATCCGGTAAATTTTTCGAAAAGTTTAAAGTTCTAGACGTCATGTTATTACCGAGTCATTAATCAAAATTTCACGTCCAATCACTATGTCACGTTGTCAGGTAAAACATGAAAAACAATATCCAAACTAATGTTACCAATATCAACATTAGCTAAAATGTTCAGGTTACTATTCACGGAAGTTTGACCTATACCCGTCGTAGTAACGACACTATAATTACGCTCACTATTAAAACACAAAATATAATCTCTCATTAATGAACACTACGCTCCAGAATCATAACAAAATGAAAAGAACTCACCGAGGTGTTCTAGACGTCCCATTGGTGTACTGACTGCGCAGATTTCAACACGCCGCCGTTCTACCGGCTTGCTAGTTGGACTAGCAGCGGTCGTCGTTGCTTCTGTACTGGCACCCCGAGGGCATCTTGATGCTTTGTGTCCGACGACGTTCCGACAGTTGTAACGTAATTATGATCTCCGTTGTTGTAAGTTTCGAAGTGGTTGCAAGTTTATTTGCTTCTCCGTGAGGCACACACAGAAATATGGCGGCCCACTCTCCCACAATGCGCACATTTAACCGGGGTCGACATCAGCTTGCGTTGTTTTGGACCAGGGTTGTCACTGTTGTAGTCACTATTCGGCACTGTTCTTTTTAAGTAGGATAGTGCCTTCAATTCCTGCTGCATTTTTACACGACTGCCCCAAAAAAAGAGTGTTATTGATTTTGTTGCTCCAATATCATTTTCCATTCACTATTGTTAAACGTGGGCTGTAGTACAGAACGTGGATCACATCCCACTTCTGATAACGGAGAGGTAACAAGAATGTTATTTTTGGGCAAACCTTCCTCCTCATACATCTTCAGAAAACAAGAAATAATACCACGAACAAATAGCGTAGACCTTCTTTAATCATTTCACAAACTTTATAGAATCACAATCACAATAATCAATAATCACGATAGAAAATGGATGGAGGTTGTAAGGTCGTCCGCTCACGCGCACGTTCTCAGGCAGACTGTCCACACCGTTGTCGCCCACCCCACTTTTACTTGCCAACAATGACATCACTACCGCCATCTTGTAACAAATGTTACAAGTTTCTTAAATCTACGACTCCCGCTGCGACATACATATATATCTACAATCTTCATTTAACACACGCGTGTGCCAGGAACATTTAGAAGACAAGTCCTGGGATGATCTTTTCACTGCACGAAATCGTTGTTTTCATTTTAATCCCCATCAAGTCTTCGCAATGTTGGAATTATTAAAACTACCCAGAAGCCACATTATAGATTTTGAAAATCTTAATCAGCAACATGATGCCGAATTATTTTATTGGACTGGTCGCACTCGTGACGAATTCGAAAGGCTGTTCAATGAAACTACACAATTAGCACAAAGATGCCGATGTCTACGGACAGCACTAGGTATACTTCTGTCTAAACTTAGAACTGGGGAATCGAATGAAAGACTCGCCACGTTTTTTAACATGTCGCGAACGACTCTCGAACGGAAGATGAAAACAGCTAGGGAATGCCTAGAAAGTGATTTTGTTCCTCGCCACTTGGGTTTCGATCACATGACCAGAGAACAGATAATAGAAAGAAATCTAGCGGTTCGTAATGCTTTGTTCGCTAATAATGAGAAAGCTATTACAATCTGCGATGGAACTTATATGTACATCCAAATTAGCAGTAACTTCACATTTCAAAAAGTCACGTACAGTCTCCACAAGTACAGAAACCTACTTAAACCATTTTTATTTGTTACATGTGATGGGCACATTATCGATATTTCTGGACCTTATCAAGCGACTCAACACTGAAAAAAATAAAATGTTACTACCGCACATTAAAGCTATAACATTAAGATTTACTGACTTTTTACAGTAAAAAGGAATGTGTGTAAAACATTAAAAAACAAAACAGTAACGTTTAATGATTGAACATTTAATTTAACAGATAGCACATTAAAACTGACTGAGCATTATTCGAGAAACAGTTAACGTGATGTGGCAGTAAATTTTAATGGTTTGATCGTTAAAACTAATCGAATAAAACATTTAATTTAACAGATAGCACATTAAAACTAACTGATCATGACTCGACAAAAAGTTAACGTGATTTGATAGTAAATTGTAATGGTTTGATCGATAAAACTAATCGAATTAAATCATTTAATTTAACAGATAGCACATTAAAACGAACTGATTATGACTCGACAAAAAGTAAACGTGATGTGGCAGTAAATTGTTATGGTTTGATCGGTAAAACTAATCGAATAAAACATTTAATTTAACAGATAGCACATTAAAACTAGCTGATCATGATTCGACAAAAAGTTAACGTGATTTGATAGTAAATTGTTATGGTTTGATCGGTAAAACTAATCGAATAAAACATTTAATTTAACAGATAGCACATTAAAACTAACTGATCATGACTCGACAAAAAGTTAACGTGATTTGATAGTAAATTGTAATGGTTTGATCGTTAAAACTAATCGAATTAAATCATTTAATTTAACAGATAGCACATTAAAACTAACTGATCATGACTCGACAAAAAGTAAACGTGATGTGGCAGTAAATTGTTATGGTTTGATCGGTAAAACTAATCGAATAAAACATTTAATTTAACAGATAGCACATTAAAACTAGCTGATCATGATTCGACAAAAAGTTAACGTGATGTGGCAGTAAATTGTAATGGTTTTGATCGTTAAGACTAATCGAATAAAACATTTAATTTAACAGATAGCACATTAAAACTAACTGATCATGACTCGACAAAAAGTTAACGTGATTTGATAGTAAATTGTAATGGTTTGATCGTTAAAACTAATCGAATTAAATCATTTAATTTAACAGATAGCACATTAAAACGAACTGATCATGACTCGACAAAAAGTAAACGTGATGTGGCAGTAAATTGTTATGGTTTGATCGGTAAAACTAATCGAATAAAACATTTAATTTAACAGATAGCACATTAAAACTAGCTGATCATGATTCGACAAAAAGTTAACGTGATTTGATAGTAAATTGTTATGGTTTGATCGGTAAAACTAATCGAATAAAACATTTAATTTAACAGATAGCACATTAAAACTAACTGATCATGACTCGACAAAAAGTTAACGTGATTTGATAGTAAATTGTAATGGTTTGATCGTTAAAACTAATCGAATTAAATCATTTAATTTAACAGATAGCACATTAAAACTAACTGATCATGACTCGACAAAAAGTAAACGTGATGTGGCAGTAAATTGTTATGGTTTGATCGGTAAAACTAATCGAATAAAACATTTAATTTAACAGATAGCACATTAAAACTAGCTGATCATGATTCGACAAAAAGTTAACGTGATGTGGCAGTAAATTGTAATGGTTTTGATCGTTAAGACTAATCGAATAAAACATTTAATTTAACAGATAGCACATTAAAACTAGCTGATCATGATTCGACAAAAAGTTAACGTGATGTGGCAGTAAATTGTAATGGTTTTGATCGTTAAGACTAATCGAATAAAACATTTAATTTAACAGATAGCACATTAAAACAGACTGGTCATGATTCGAGAAAAAGTAAACGTGATGTGGCAGTAAATTGTTATGGTTTGATCGGTAAAACTAATCGAATAAAACATTTAATCTAACAGATAGCACATTGAAACAAACTGATCATGACTCGACAAAAGTTTACGTGATGTGACAGTAAATTGTAATGGTTTGATCGTTAAAACTAATCGAATTAAATCATTTAATTTAACAGATAGCACATTAAAACGAACTGATCGTGATTCGACAAAAAGTTAACGTGATGTGGCAGTAAATTGTAATGGTTTGATCGTTAAAACTAATCGAATAAAACATTTAATCTAACAGATAGCACATTAAAACTAACTGATCATGACTCGAGTAAATTGTAATGGTGCAGTGTTTTATGAAGCCCGATTTTCGGACATCCCATTTTTATTGAAAAACCTGACAGAAATTATCACTTAAATGCAAGATTTCGCATCCCCATTTAGCTACTAAGTCTAGTTTCTGAGTTATAATTTTTTGAAAATCGACCAAATTCTATTTCGATTTTCAGAAAAAACAAAATTACATTTAATCTAAGCGTCATAGAAATAAGGATGTTAAGTACATTGATGGCGCATCTTATGGCGAGTATTTTAGTGCATAAACGAACCTCGTAACTTTGCTTGATCCCGATATATACGTGTTTTTCGGTTTTAAGTTTTTCTTAATTTTCTCGAAAATTCCGCCGTTTCGGGAAAAGTTGTTTATACTGAAATTATTTCGATAACTTTTCCAATATACCACATAAATTTCACAACCCAATTCCATGGAACTTGGAAACCACAACGATTTTAAGTTTTATCCGCATTTCACGCCGTTAGGGTTGTCAAAATCTCAGATTTTTATTTATATCCGGATTTTAAATGCACTTGGTTTGCAATTTATTCCGAATTCTACATAAAAACAAACAAATGAAGTATACTTACATAAAGGGGACTTTAAACTTGATATTTCTCGCAAGAAGTTGGTAGAATCGTCACAGCGTTAATTCGTCGGACTCTTTTTTCTTCACAAAATTGTTTACATGTATGTATTTGTCAATTATATTATATTCCTCTCTGTTTCTCTTTTTTAAGTTATACGCGCCAAGTTGTTTCTGTACTACCATAACGTCAACTAGTAGAAAATGCGTAAGGCATTAAGTCCGCCTTTGTACAATGTTTTTTTACTTGTGTATAGAGTTTTTAACAAACAATAATAACGTAAACGTAACATCACGCCTGTAATCCCCGAAGGGTTAGGCAGAGGTGTACCTAATAGTACACCCACATTTCGCCAGTTATGTTTAAGTCCCATGTAATAGGGGGCGAGCCTAATCCCATCAACCGGGCACACATCCAAACTCCGTGGCTGTTACTGATAAATTCCTGATGGAAAAAGCCAATGACACTTTGCCCGACCCGGGAATCGAACCCAGAACCTCATGCTCGGCAGTCGCGCTTGCAACTACTAGACCAACGAGGCAGTCAAATAAATAAAAATATTTTTTTGAAAGGTCCCTGTAGGCTGCCAGTAATTTGGTTCACGTTCTGTTTGTCATTCTGACAACGGAACTTTTACTTTTACGAAAAAATTGATTGTTGACATTGAAATTGACAACCCTAACAAAAATAGTTAAATTGGAATAACTTCTGAGTTCCATGGATTTGGGATGTCATAATCATGTGGTTTATTGGGGAAGTAAATAGAATTATTTTTGTATAAATAACTTTTCCCGAAACGGCGGAATTTTCGAGAAAATTAAGAAAAACTAAAAACCGAAAAACCCGTATAAATCTCGATCTAACAATGGTGCGAGGTTCATTTACGGACTAAAATACTCGGCATAAGATGCGCCATCAATGTACCTAACATCATTATTTCGTAACACGCTTAGTTTGAGCGTAATTAATTTTTTTCTTAATATCCGGATGGAAAAATTACGATTTTCAAAAAATTATAACTCAGAAACTAGTCTTGGTAGCTAGATGGGGATACGAGATCTTGCATTTAAATGATCATTTCTGTCAAGTTTTGCAATAAAAATGGGATGTCCTAAAATCGGGCTTCATAAAACACTGTGTGGTGTGATCGTTAAAACGAATCGAATTAAACCATTTAATTTAACAGATAGCACATTAAAACTAACTGATCATGACTCGACAAAAAGTTAACGTGATGTGGCAGTAAATTGTAATGGTTTGATCGTTAAAACTAATCGAATTAAACCATTAAATTTAACCAATAGCACATATTAAAACTAGCTGATCATGATTCGATAAAAATTACCGTGATGTAGCAGTAAATTGTAATGTTTTGATCGTTATAACTAATCGAACAAAACATTAAATTGAACCAATAGCACACATTAAAACTAACTGATCATCTATATAAATAAAAATGAATTGTTGTTCGTTAGTCTGATTAAAACTCGAGAACGGCTGGGCCAATTGAGCTAATTATAGTGTTGAATTATTCGTGGAAGTCCAGGGAAGGTTTAAAAGGTGAGAAAGTGGTAGGTAGGTAGGCAGGGTAGTAGGTAGAGTAGTAGGTAGGGTAGTAAGTAGGATAGTAGAGTAGGTAGGGTAGTCGGTAGAATAGTAGGTAGGGTAGTAAGTAGGTAGGGTAGTAAGTAGGTAGGGTAGTAGGTAGGTCGGGTAGTAGGTAGGTCGGGTAGTAGGTAGGTAGGGTAGTAGGTAGGTAGGGTAGTTGGTAGGTAGGGTAGTAGGTAGGTAGGTAGGGTAGTAGGTAGGCAGGGTAGTAGGTAGGCAGGGTAGTAGGTAGGCAGGGTAGTAGGTAGGTAGGTAGGGTAGGAGGTAGTAGGTAGGTAGTTAGTTGGTACACAGGCAGGTAGTAGGTAGGAAAAAGAGCATTGCAACGCATGCCGGGAACAGCTAGTGATTCGATAAAAATTACCGTGATGTAGCAGTAAATTTTAATGTTTTGATCGTTATAAGTAATCGAAGAAAACATTAAATGTAACCAATAGCAAACATTAAAAGTAACTGATCATGATTCGATCGAAATTACCGTGATGTGGCAGTAAATTGTTATGGTTTGATCGGTAAAACTAATCGAATAAAACATTTAATTTAACAGATAGCACATTAAAACTAGCTGATCATGATTCGACAAAAAGTTAACGTGATTTGATAGTAAATTGTTATGTTTTGATCGCTATAACTAATCGAATAAAACATTTAATTTAACCAATAGCACACATTAAAACTAACTAATCATCATTCGATAAAAAATCCCATGATGTGGCAGTAAATTGTAATGGTTTGATCGTTAAAACTGATCGAAGAAAATATTTAATTTAACAGATAGCACATTAAAACTAGCTGATCATGATTCGACAAAAAGTTAACGTGATTTGATAGTAAATTGTTATGTTTTGATCGCTATAACTAATCGAATAAAACATTTAATTTAACCAATAGCACACATTAAAACTAACTAATCATCATTCGATAAAAAATCCCATGATGTGGCAGTAAATTGTAATGGTTTGATCGTTAAAACTGATCGAAGAAAATATTTAATTTAACAGATAGCACATTAAAACTAACTGACGACGACATTTGTGACAGAAAGTGGGTGTGTGATCATGTGATGTAAAATGCGAGCTTCATGGCGTCGTAGCAGGTTCTAAAATTTGCTTAAATAATCAACATACAACCTAGTACTGGCCTGCAAATTGCAAAAAACGTAAGAAAATTTGAATATCGCGGGCTAACCTGGAGCATCCATCTTAAAGAATAGCAAACCCCCCCCCCCCCCCCGCCCTCCCCGCCCATATGGGTGACGTAAAAGGCGACTAGGGACTTACTAGAGAATGGACAGCAGCGTTCTATAAGCATTTTAAAACCATGCTACCGTACCATACCATACTAGGTACATAAGCGTGGCGATTATGGCAAACCCCCCCTTTTAGGAGAGGCCTATATGTCCAGCAGTGGACGTCTTTTGGCTGACGATGATGACACAATATTTATAATAACAATATTTTTAACGCTCATTCTTAAGTAAATGTATTTAATAGTATGTTAAAATGAATAACAAAGTTACCACTGCAGTTTGACGAAAAAGTCTTGTAATATCTCAAAAACTAAATATCAAATCTTATTCAAACCACGTTGAAAGTTTACACAACACGACACCCACATAGTTAATTTTTTCAACCCTCAGTTTCATGTACTTATTATGGAGAGTAAATAATGATATGAAAATATGAATTTTTTTTTTTTTTTTAATTTTCATATCATTTTTGTATACCGGTTACCTAAATAAATTTCAACTGTGTGGTGCCAAGAGTCTCGTACGGAAAAACAGACAGATGGACTGGGCGAATCTTTATGGGTTCCATAGTAACCTTTTGAACGGAAAAAAAAACACAAAAAAGTGAAAAATAACTTTAGCTTCTGAAGTCGGTGACTTTTGTTTGTTTTATTCAGTTTTTTTGTCACCGACTTCAGAAGCTAAAGTTATTTTTCACTTTTTTGTGTTTTTGAAGTCGGTTTTATTTTTTGCAAAAAAGTTTTTTTATTTTTCCATTTTTAGTTGTAATATCCTTTACAAATATTTGATATTCATTAATTTTACGTTGTTAACAATACATGTCACGGTAATAGGTTTATCCCCAATAAATGGAACATTACATAATATCTTACTGTCCAAATCTGGGTGTACATATCTGCGTACCCCTCAGATCATACAGGCGTGATGTTACGTCATGATGTTGAATAAACAATAAACATCCAAGCGATTGCAGCAATCACGACAGATTTGCTGTCTATTATTGAAGAGTTCCATTGTATATCCCCGCAGATCAGATCAGAATTAAATCTTCACCAAAACTAAAATAGTGGTCACAAAGGAATTTTGGTGAAACATTATTGAACCGTTAACAATACATGTCATGGTAATAGGCTTATCCCCAATAAAATGGAACTTAACATACCTAACTGTCGAAATCTGAGTGTACTGTACACATCTGCTTACCCCCTCAGAGCATACAGGCGTGATGTTATGTTATGATGTTGTGTAAACAATAAATATCCAAGCGATTGCAGTGATCACGGCAGATTTGCTGTCTATAATTGAAGAGTTCCATTGTATAACTCCGAAGATCAGCATCAGATCTTCACCAAACATGATAAAATGGGACCACCGCGGAATAATATTCTCCAAAACAAAAAAAGAATTATCAAAATCGGTTCACAATTGGCGAAGATAGCCTCCTTTTGGAAGTCGGTTAAAAAGAGACTCCTATCATTTTCGTTACCAACTATTTACTTATGTAAGTAAATAAGTACAATCAATTTTCATAAATTTTTGACATTGGTGGTCGCTGAGAGGAGATTGCGACTGAACTGACTGAATTTGAACGTTTTTTAATTACGAGCCCCTCTGAAAATAACCCTAACTTCTATTTGTTGGAAACGAGTTAATTAAGCAGGTAAATTGAAAACTGATTGTTTATACCTACGATGAATTTCTAACGATTAAAATAACTGTCTTGACATTAAAAAGAACTGTTTGATTGAACCAATCATATACAAAACAATACCTACGATGAATTTGAAACGATTAAAATTACTGTCTTGACAATAAAAAGAACCGTTTGTCTAATAAAACAAGTCGAAACTCGCTTCTTTCTTGGGCAAACGTCACGTCCTGTTCTAGGTATTATGTGTTCTGTGGTCACGTCCGTTGCGGCAGTTTGTGTTGCCAACCTAGTGGATTTCCACTAAAACTGGTGGTTTCGACCCGGCGTTTTAGTAGTTAAATTAAGTAATATTGTTGTTATTGAATATTTTTTTATGTTCCTGATCTTGACTTGTTGATTTACTATTTGTATGTTGATTTATTGATTGTTAGTATTACTATCACGTGATAATAAAAGAAACCAATGATTATTATTACTTATTGTTTTCTTTCATAATAACTAAAAAATGGTTTAGTGGAAAATTTAGTTTAGGCGACTATGAGAGTAGGGGCGATTTTCGTTAGTGATTTTCGGGTGGTGTTTGGTGATTTGGATTGCGAAGTTTTAATAGCATTGGTTTTTGCTAAACCACCACTGTGGGACAAAAGACACAAATTACACAGCAACAGAAATGTGATTGGCAAAATATTGGCAGGATTATCTAATTTATTAACATGGATTCATCGAACTTTATATATTTTAGGAATAATTGATAATACGATCCATATTTCTTTCTTTTGCTATTGATATTAGAAACACCGACTGTCCTTTTTTATTTTATATTGAACTCTTTCGAGGAGAAAAAACTCATCGTCCGACGAACTCGACATCATGGACATTGCACTTTGAACAGATTTACCTGTTTCTATATGCATAACCCTGTATCGATCGGTACTGCCCTGCCCGTATATTTTAAAAAATGCATTCTTTCTGTAAGCACCCTGAGATGTTGAATCTGGTGGAGAGTTAGTTTTAACTGTTGGCTACACCGTTACACGTTCCCGCGCGCCGGCCGCCATAGTTATTTCTTCAATTTTCTTCCATTTGAATTTGGTGCCCTGCAACACGGACAGGATCACAGGACAACTCTTTTTCAAGTCGTCGTCCATTGTGATCGTTTATTTGATATTTCCTGCACTGGAAATATCAACGTATCATAGTTTTGTATTAAAATTGATACTGCTGATGGTTATTAGCAGAATTCCTTGCCGTTTAATTATTTGAACGTTTTTCAAGACTTCAAGAACGTTCGGATCGATCAATCCCGATAGTGTACGTGCCTGCCAAGACTAGAGCTTATAAACATTTTAGTAGGTGCAGTGTTTTCGATTAAATTGAAGTATCTATCATGGATGACGAGATTGAGAAGACAGCGACGCTCCTCAGGGAATGGGGATTTGAAAAATACATTGATGTGTTTAGAGGTAAGCCATTTCATGAACTTTGTTATGTACTTGACTGTTATGGTTTAGCTAGGTATAACCATTTCACGAGACCGTTATGTTACTGAAATGGAAATACGTACGAAAGGACAGCTCATTCTAAATTATATGAATAAAATAAACTTAGCCACACAAAAATTTGAACATTCAAAGAAATTCCATTTGAAAACTTTAGAAAAAACGGTTTTGGTTAATGAAATAGTCTAATACTATAAATTGTTATTTTGTGTGACTTTGCTAATGATAGGTGTAATATGTGTTTAATATTGAGATAAATCATGATTTTACTACGGAATTATTGTGTAATCGTACCCATCTTGAGAAAAAAAAGGTCATGGGTCGCTACTGTTGACATTAAAATGTACTAGCCTTCTCGTTAAATGTAAATGTGACATTCTTTACCCGCTACTGTGAAGGCACAAAAAGTACTAGGTAGGTATCCTTCAAAGTCAGTTCACCCTTCATTATGTAATAATTTGAATTGAATTTCTTTTTCATGAGTAGTGTGACATGATGCGATACGCCCTTAGGACGACCCGCTGACCTAAAACTGACGTTTTATCGACGGAGTAAATAAAAAACAAGAGGTACCTACTTTATTCAATACTAGCTGAAGCCGGGGCTCGCCCGCCCGCTTGACATTATTACTAAAACTTTCTCGAGAATCACTCTATCCATTGGTGAATACAGCATGAAATCGTTTATTCTTGTTAGTTTATCGCGAACAGACAGACTGACGCGGCGGAGGACTTTGTTTTATACTAAGTAGTGATTAGTGTGTTGTGGGTATGGTGTCTTTGCTACGAAATAATGTTTCTGTTTGTACTTAAAATACTGTAAATCAAGGTCAGACAGATCAAAATGGGCTGGAAATACATGTCGGATTTTGTTTCCGAATGTCTGAAGCCAGATCAGACTGCGATGTAAAAAACTGACGTATATTCCCGGCGTTAGGGGCAGAGTTAAGCTATGCATGCACGTAGAACGTTCAGTCATAATAATACATCATTAATAAATACATTCCTACTGGGATATATTTCAATTTTAACCTTTAGTACAAAAGCATGCAACTATTGACACACTTAAATGATATAGGTAAGGGTTAACGGCTATAACATTTTAAGCTAAGGGTGTATGTGTTAAGCAGTAATAAGAATGTGTAGTGTTGTAAGTTTTCTATCTTACTGTTTTTAGAAAACGAAGAAGACCTGTCTGCATTAAGATTATTAGATGATGCGCAAGTGAGGGCATTAATTCCTGCAATAGGCCCGCAAGCAAAATTCAAAAAAGTTCTTTCAGACTGGAAAGTGTCGCTTGAAAAGGTAATTTAAGACACAGTCTCAATAAGTCTCTAAAGATAATATTTTCTGAGTTTTTACCTTGACTAAGCTCCATGTCTAAGGTCAGAAAAACATACCTCCATAGTTATTTACAAGTGTTTATTACAGAGTGGCAAGGCTTCACAAATTGATGACTATTTAGAAAAAATAATTTCAACGTATGGAGACTCTGTAGAAGGACTAACGCCGAATTCCACAAGCCCAATCAAATCCCTTCCAGCGTCACCTAGCATCTCATCACGATCTTCAGTGTCTGTGTCTTCACATGCCAATTTTGTAAGTAGTTTTATTTTTATTTGTACTGCAAAATCACCACTACCAGTCGCCGGGTGGTACACATGGTAATATCAACTCCCCATCCCCTATTTTTAACCAACTTCAAAAAAAAGTTAGCAATTCGACTTGTATCTATGTAATACAGTGTGACCCTGGATATTGTACACAAACGAAAATAGGTTTATTATTACTTATTTATAATAAGTTCTAAGATGAAACTAATTTAGATATATAGATAAAACGTTTATTTAGTGCACACAAAAGACATAGCACAACACACAGAAGTACAAATTAAATGAAACAATTTTCACATGAATAAAAAAACAAGGTATAAAAGAAAAAACTAATTGTTTGCGACGGTTTTTTTTTATTGCTTTTTTGTGTCATGTGTCCTATCCCACACTGTGCATTTTTGAGTAACACATCTTTCCAGTATCTAGTTTTTTTTTATATGTGGTAGAATTTGAAGATACACATAAAACTGTTTAGTTAATTTATGCAAATATACATACAGGGTGTTTGGAAGCTGGATGCAACGCCTTAAGGGGGTGATAGTTCACACCATTTGGAGCATTTTGAGCTTTGCACCTAGCTTCCAAACATTCTGTATATACATATAAGACGATGGGTGACATGTTTTTGTTTTTAGGATCTTGCTTTGCTCTTGGCAACTACCCTAGATGGTCAATTGATACTTCAACATGATCAAGAAAAGACATTGGGAGAACAATATAGAAAAATATTAGTACGAGTAATTTCAAAGGAAATTCTTAGACATGACCCCAGGTCAAATGTAACTGCTGATATATATTTAAGTTGGCTTAGCGAGATAAGTAAGTAAGCTTCACTGGCACTTTAAATGGATTTAACTTTTTTTGGGGTCTTATGTTTTTATATTAATTTTGTTGTTGTTTTCATTTTCAGAACGGTTATTTCCTTCAGAAAATCTACATTGTTATTACACCAAACCAAAAGCTGGAATACAACGAGCTCACGGCCGGCTCTACGACGCAGTGGTAAATTTAAAAGCCAGGTACCGAAGACAACAGGTGTATCAACCGCGAGCACGACGCTCTTTAGAGAAGACGTTAACTCCAGAACCGTCTACATCTACATGTAACAGTGTTAATTTACATAATAATAAAATATCCATCACGCAAGAGGAAGAGGAGTGCCTGGAGTGGTTACGTTGCTCTTCTGATGATTATGCCTTGTGTGCAGAAAAGTGGAAAAGCACCAACCAGCATCGGAAGCAACGTGTTCTCTCAAATGAAAAAGAGTCTTATATCCAAGAATTCTCATGTTTGAAGCGCTCTTGGGGACATGAATTGGTAAATTGGCAAAAAAAAAAAAAAAAAAAAAAAAAAAAAAAAAAAAAAAAAAAAAAAAAAAAAAATTTTTTCACTGCTATGAGTTTTAATGTATTACTTTAGTCGTAAACTTTTATGGTTTCTCAAACTACATCTCTTTATTTCAGCTGACTGCTGACTTCAATCACTGGTATCCTCAAAATGAACATTCATTAGAAGATAAACTACCGTTACTAAAGAGCAAATTACTCAATGTATCTAAAACCTTATCAAGACGATCACCATTTGAAGAGGAACTTAAGAAACTAGCGCAAGGTGAGTTTGCTATACTCGTAGTATAGTCCCGCAAATAAAGTAACGTGTCAATCATTTATTTGGCTGGACTATTACAGCCTAAGCCTGCCACCTAAAAGAGTTGCGGTTTCAACCAGTTGGCTGCGACATGTTTATGACACCTCTTTCAATACCATGCTTCAATTAAAAGAATCATTCTAGTCTAGATAAAATTTTGGTTGGTCGGAGCCCTGCCAATTTCTAAGTCAAAATAATCAATTCAATTCAATCTACACTTGGGAGCAAATAAATCGAGCCACTTCCTTTTTCACGCATTATGGTAATTATTTTTGGTATTATGGAACGCATCGATTCGAAACATATATCGCCTAAAAGGGTATTTAATAACCTTTACAAAGAGGGTAGTTAGTTGTCAAAATTTCATTTTTTTTTTATTTAAATTAAAGTTTAAAGGGTAGAATAAAATTATCGCATTTAATTTGCTTATGACATTTTTATTGTACTCTGTTAAGAAAAGATTAAATTTGAGGTTTTTGTTAATCATACCCATATTACTTGTTATTGTTGTCTTTATCTGTGTCTGTGTAATCAAAATAACCTGATAAAATGGATACTACACCGACGGAAGCTGCCCAAGTTGTAGCTTTACTTGAGGTTGGACACGGACAACGTGAAGTGGCACGCAGACTTCATTTGAGTCGTTCAAAGGTACAGCGGGTATACCGCAGGTATCTGGAGACTGGTGCTTTTGTTCGGCGACCTGGAACTGGCCGACCACGGGCAACAACAGAACGTGACGACCGCTTTATTGCAACCAATTCGTTGCGCGACCGTGGACTTAATGCTGTTCAGCTACAGCAAGCGTTACGTGACGTTCGAGGAGTCTCAATCAGTAGGTGGACAGTGAGACGAAGACTAAAAGAACGAAATTTAACATCACACAAACCAGCAACTGGCCCAAAATTGACTGTAGCTCATCGCCGATCTCGCTTGGAGTTTGCTCGAGAACACATTAATTGGACGTTAGAAGACTGGAGGTCAGTTTTGTTTTCTGACGAGTCAAGAATCTGTCTTTTTAGCAATGACGGGAGAAACCGAGTGTATAGACGTCCTGGTGAAAGATTTGCCCAATGTTGCATTCGAGAAACTGTGAGTTTTGGTGGTGGTTCTTGTATGGTGTGGGGAGGAATTTCTCTAGACGGAAAAACGGAACTTGTCTTCGTCGACCCCGCCAACGATGGCAGTGGTAGACGTGGATTAACAGCTGACCGATACATAACTGACATTCTTGAAAACCACGTAATGCCGTATGCTGGTTTTGTCGGAGAAAATTTCTTGTTTATGCATGACAATGCGAGACCTCATACCGCGCAGATCGTTACGGAATACTTGTCTGCGATCGGGATTCAACAAATGGTATGGCCAGCACGAAGTCCCGATTTGAACCCGATCGAACACCTATGGGACGAGCTAAAACGGAGAGTCCGAGCCAGGGTTCCCGCTGTTTCATCCATTCCCGAGCTTAAAGTCGCTGTGCTTGAAGAGTGGGAGAACATACCACAATATGTCATCGTAACGCTGATCAGATCGATGACTAATAGGCTACAAGAATGTATCAGGGCACGGGGGGGTAATACCAGTTATTAAGAATATTTTTTTTGCAATAATTTTGTTTTTTATTGTTTTTATGGACTGTTTTAGCCCTACTAAATTTTCTATCAAAATTACCATTTTTCTTGCAGAGCCAATAATTTATCATTCAATAAGGTTATTATTCAATAATTTACCCTCATTGTAAAGGTTATTAACTAAACTTTTAGGCGATATATAGTTCGAATTGATACGTTCCATATTACCAAAAATATTTACCATTTTACGTGAAAAAAGGTAGTGGCTCGATTTATTTGCTCCCAAGTGTATTTTGGATATTATATTGTTTGGGTATTTTACTTAATTATAAATATTGTACTTAAATTTTGGACTGTTGTGATTACAACTCACAACAAAGGTTTCAAATTAAATGTTAGGTATAAAGATCAACGTATTAAAAACACAACAACACTCGTTGACAATTGACGATATGTATACAATATGATTATGTTTAAATTATCTAAGTGTAAATATTTGGGTTTGTTTTCCATTTATTTTGTGGTAAATTTAAGAATTTTACAAGTTTAATATGTATGATTATTTTTAGACTAAGTTCAGTAGTAATTACCCTTAGACTACAACCTTGTTTTAATTTACTTTATTCTAAATATTTTGGATTTTATTTTCTTAATTATAAATATTGTACCTAAATTTTGGACTGAATTGACTTTGTGCATATAAGATCTATCTGTTCATACACGAAATCTCTGAAGGGGTCATTGTACTCATCATTATGCACAACTTTTACTATAAGACCAAACCCTGAATCACGCAAAAAAGAATCAGCTGTTCTCTAAAATAGTATGTTTGCAATAACTCGTCAAAATATATGGAACAGCCTATCTTTAAATTATTAAATTATTATTACCTATCTATATATTATCTAGGTGTAAATATTTTGGTTTGTTTTCCATTTATTTTGTGGTAAATATAAGAATTTTACTAGTATACGCATGATTATTTTAAAATAAATGTCTTAAAGAACATATTTTTTTATTTCACGCCACCTGCTACTGTACACGTACAGTACTCGCTACTGTACGTGCACAGTAACAGGTAATGTGAAGGATAATATTTTTTGTGTATGCTCAGTTGCGGGTACGGTTAGTGCCCAGTTACAAGTAACGTGAATAATAGTAATTTTTAATGTGCATGCATATTAAAAAGTACTATCCTTCACGTTACCTGTAACTGTGAAACTAATTACCCGCTACTGTGCATGCACATTAAAAAGTACTATCCTTCACGTTATCTTTAACTGTGAAACTCATTACCAGCTACTGTGCATACACATTAAAAAGTACTATCCTTCACATTACCTTTAACTGTGAAACTCATTACCAGCTACTGTGCATACACATTAAAAAGTACTATCCTTCACGTTACCTTTAACTGTGAAACTCATTACCCGCTACTGTGCATGCACATTAAAAAGTACTATCCATCAACGTTACCTTTAACTGTGAAACTCATTACCCGCTACTATGCATGCACATTAAAAAGTACTATCCATCACGTTACCTTTAACTGTGAAACTCATTACCCGCTACTGTGCATGCACATTAAAAAGTACTATCCATCACGTTACCTTTAACTGTGAAACTCATTACCAGCTACTGTGCATACACATTAAAAAGTACTATCCATCACGTTACCTTTAACTGTGAAACTCATTACCAGCTACTGTGCATACACATTAAAAAGTACTATCCTTCACGTTACCTTAACTGTGAAACTCATTACCAGCTACTGTGCATACACATTAAAACCTACTATCCTTCTCGTTAAATGCAACTGTGAAATTCATTACCTGCTACTGTGCACGCACATTAAATATTACTATCCTTCTCGTTAAATGCAACTGAGAAATTCTTTACTCGCTACTGTGCAGGCACATTTAAAAGTACTATCCTTCTCGTTAAATGTAACTGTGAAACTCATTACCCGCTACTGTGCATGCACATTCAAAAGTACTATCGTAAACATTACCTGTAACTGTGCACTTACAGTATCCGCTACTGTGTATGCACATTAAATATTACTATCCTTCTCGTTAAATGCAACTGTGAAATTCATTATCCGCTACTGTGCACGCACATTAAATAGTACTATCCTTCTCGTTAAATGTAACTGAGAAATTCATTACCCGCTACTGTGCAGGGACATTTAAAAGTACTATCCTTCTCGTTAAATGTAACGGTGAAACTCATTACCCGCTACTGTGCATGAACATTCAAAAGTACTATCCTAAACATTACCCGTAACTGTGCACTTACAGTATCCGCTACTGTGTATGCACATTATTTTTTACTGTATTAAACAGTAATTTTTTTTAATGCTTAAAACATTAAAATTAAAACATTAAAAAAAAATACATTTTTTAATGTTTCAAACATTAATAAAAATTACAAAATTTAATGTCTAAAACATTAAAATATATTTTTTTTTTATGTTTTAAACATTAAAAAAATTTACTGTTTAAAACAGTAATTTTTTGTTAATGTTCTAAACAGTTAAATGTTTTTAACGACATAAAACATTGAAATTTACTGTCAAGCTTTTACTGTTTTCGGCTCATTAAAAGTTACTGCTTTGAACGTTAGGATCATATTTTACTGTTTAAAGCAGTACAGTTCAATGTTTTTTCGATTGTTTTTACTGCTTATTTTTTTCAGTGAAAATGACGCTACTATTTTCGGTTATTCCCGTTCGCCACCGCCAGTATTGCCCCCTCCGGTGGCGACTGGGAATTATTCTAAAAAAATATCCCAGTCGCCACCTCCGGGTGGCAAGCGGGATTGTTGGTAGTAAAAATCCCAGTGGCCACCCCTAAATATAGTTAAAATAAATGCTATATCTTTATATTTTTTTGGAATGATTTTAAAATAATTACCGACGTCACAGAATGTTTAAAGTAAATGAATTGTTTAGTTAGGTACCTTTATGTATCTAGATATATATGCATTGAAATTTAGGCAATAGGTACGGTTCACTATAATATTGTTGCCGATGTCCTTTGTTAATATTTCACGTCTTTAAAACCATAAAATAGGAAACGGCGCGAGCGCCTTGCGCAGCGGCGACCCGCCGATGACACGAGCGCCGAAAAGCCAAAACTATCGTGAGAAAGGATTACTAATCCTTTTGTTTTGCTACTTAAACTCTAGTAGCTCAATTGAAGATGCCGATGTCCTTTGTTTACATTTCACGTCTCGGAATAAACCATAAAATAGGCCGTGTGCTTTGTTTTACCTATAACAAACATGCCGAAAAGCCAAAACAGACACAATAGACAGAAGGTCATAAATCTTTAAAAACACAAAACAGCTTTTTATTGGGCTTGATGGGGATGGTTTTATGAGTGATTCTTGCAAAACTAAACTTTAAGTACAATGCATTTAGATCTAAAATGTAAAACAAGTATCGGCTGGCAATGCGTTGTGGCAGCATTTCTAATTATAACATTATTAGTGCATTCCTAACCATGTCAGGGTCAAGTACATCGTGTACTACCTCGGGTGAAGTGTCATTAATTTATATTAAAAGAAAACATGGTGTTGTTTTGCTTCACGGTGGCCACCAATATTATGTGAAAAAAAAATACCCAAGTGGACTAAGTGTGTGGGAATGCAGCCAGCGAAAAAAGAAATGCAAAGGAGTTATAAAGATTCGTGTAAGTTTGTCTACTTGTATGCCTATTAATCGTAAGCAATATCTTTTTCTTTGTATTATAAAGAGATTTTTTGTAACGAATAGGATCCGAAACTACTGGATCGATTATAATTTCGTACCCTGATTCCTATACTCTTATTTAATAATCAAATTAAATGTTTTATCAAATCAAATTTATAAATATTGTAACTCTCTCGTTTGATTAACCCTACGTACTTCTATTTTTTAATCAGAAATTTAATAAAATTAACATTCTTTGTCATTCCAAAAAAAAAAATTAAGATAATAGGTAGCATACCTAGTTTTTATGTTAACTATATTTAGGGGTGGCCACTGGGATTTTTACTACCAACAATCCCGCTTGCCCCCGGAGGTGGCGACTGGGATATTTTTTTAGAATAATTCCCAGTCGCCACCGGAGGGGGCAATACTGGCGGTGGCGAACGGGAATAACCGACTATTTTAAATAATCTTTTAGATGGTCCAGGTAGAGTTATTCATTGGCTGTTACAGTTCGGCGATATATTTATTTTAGACAGAGGGTTTCGTGACTCTATACCCATGTTATCCCATGGATATGTTGGCATAATGCCAGAATCTCAGGCAAGAAGAGTAAAATACCATACAATTTTGATTACTAGGCGAAAAAAATATATTCACTCAGAAAAAAGTTATGACTGTTTTAAAAATACGTATTTTTAATCATTTAACCGTTAATTTTTTTCGCACATAGCCACATTTCAAGCAGTAAAAACATGGTAGCAATGATGACGCATTCCCCCTGTTCTGTAAATTCTGTAATGCGCTCAAATCGTCTGCAAAGTATACAATGATAACGTTAGCGCACCTACCCATACAAAAATGTAATACGGAACGGTTCGCAATCGTGATAAAAGCTAAAAGAATAGCATTAGTTTTGTCCCTTTCGCACTTAGGAAGCAATACGGTATACGCTGCACCGACGACGTTGAAAGAAAACTGGTTTTGACATAACTACCTGACCCAATCAAAACATGTGTCCCACGCAGTCGTTCGTTTGTTTGCTTTCGGTGCGTACTGTGCATTTTCTGGTTATATTTTCCCTGCGACTTTTGTGTACTTGATTTCTTCTGATTCTCTACTTTCGACCACGGCTATGTCTCATCGGACTTTTTGTTATTGCTTTGTGTATCTGTAACAATGGAAGCGGAAAGAAGATACTGCATATGTTGCAATTATTCATTGTTTCAAAGAAGAAACTATCAGTTGCTTCAACCGTTTCTGGATAATCACCCAGGAACTGCAGAGCATATTCAAGGACTTTTATCACCTCGACAGGTTAGTACATGCATATGTGTATTTTATTTCAAATGCCGTGCCCCGATTCCGTTTGAGATTGTCGGAAGGCGTGAACAATAAGATTACTTGTAACAAAAAATTCCTAGAAAAACCTTTTTGAAACGAAATATTTTGGACGTCTTCAGTCTTGATCCATTTTTGTTACTATTGTTTGTCAGTTAATCAATATTTTACTATAAGTAGTAACGTCATGTTTTAATCATTCTTACCGATTTTTGTTTTGTTTTAAATAGATACTTATATGGATTATATACCCAGACGCACAGAATCAACACTCTAGCTTATTGCCGGAGAGCCTGTATGCGGAAGGAATCGAACCTAGGACCTCTCTTAGCGAGTAGACATGTTAGCTAACACACGCAGTTAGACGGAGCATCGTGAATAAAGGTGTTGTATTTGTTGCAGTTAATACTGGATGGCGAGCAATAAATCTGCCGCAATTGTTGGTTGCGGGTAAGGTATGCAGTTGACCGCAGTCAAAACCAAGCTGACCAGCCGCCTCCTCGTGTCGGAAGACCATCTGGAGGAATCTTCGAAACCGATGAATTCAAAAGAGCACCAAATACATCTAACACCTGCATTTATCATGAATGTGGCAAAGCAAGTAGATCCCGTATTCCGGCGCCTATCAAACTAGAACTGTTGGTACACTCGAATTTTTACATACCTCCAAACGCAACAGTGTCAAGAACATTTAGATGAAAATCAATGGGGTCATTTAATTGATGCTCCAAACTCATCCCACGATTTTACCGGAGAAATGTTCGTAGACATTAAGAAAATCTTACAAACAGCCGTTCTTAACAGTTCCAACACAATGGACTTTGAAAATATACAAACTATGGATCCAAAAATATTGCATCATCGTGTGAGCATCACTCATAACGCATTTGAGCAAGTGATACGAGAAACCCCTTCATTGCAGCAAGAAGTAACCGACCCTAATACTGCAATTGATATTTATTTGATGAAGCTCCGGACGGGTGAGTCTAACGAAAGACTCAGTGTACTTTTCAGAATGAGTCGCCGTACGCTCGAAAGGAAAATGAATACTGTGCGCAAATGTTTGGTACAAGATTTCGTACCAAGGCACCTGGGCCTGGATCATATTTCAAGAAATGAAGTAGTTGCAAAAAATCTGACTGTAGCAAATGGTCTATTTGGAAACCCAAATGCACCCTTACAAGAAAGGAAAGCTATTTTGGTGATAAATGGAACTTACGTCTATATTCAGAAGTCTTTTTACTTCCTTTTCCAGCGGAAAACATACAATTTGCACAAATACACGAACCTGTTAAAACCATTTCTCATTGTATGTTGTGATGGCTACATAATTGATGTTACTGGGCCTCACGCAGCAACAACATCGGATGCCGTTATAATGAAAGGTCTATTAACGAAAGAGAAGACAATCCATTCCATTACTTTTTTGAAGCGAACGATGTTTTTATCTGCGACCGCGGCTTCAGAGACGTTATAGGAGACATGGAATCGTGTGGTTATGTGGCACGTATGCCAATAAGCAAACGGCGTGGCGAAGACCAGTTAACCACCTTAGAAGCCAATAAAAATAGGGAAGTGACGATATGCCGCTGGGTCGTCGAGGTCGTAAACGGTCGTTTTAAACGCGATTTTCGCCTGTTCAGGCAAGAATTTTTTAATCGTGCTATGAGCCACATGATGGATGATTTCCGCGTGGCCGCTGCGCTTATTAACGCTTTTCATCTTTTAATCGAAGATAACGCGCATGCAGAGGAATATTTAAGAATCATTAGAGAGAGATTGCATGTACCAAATCAATTGGGAGCATAAGTTACAGATAGAAATATAAATAGGCGGCAGGCAAGTTTTCGAAATATTGAAGCCGACGCCATAGGAGCAGATGAATTTCCTGTTCTGACTCAAGAAGACTTGACATTGTTTGCACTTGGTTCATATCACATAAAACTTGCGCGTAGCTACTATAGCGAACACGTACGCAATGGCGTGTATCAGATTGAAGTAACAAGAGATGGAGCATTTAGTGAAATAGTTGATTTTGGCATTGAGCCTGAAAACGCTATGTTGCTACGCGCAAGAATACAATCCCGACACGCACGTGCAAGACAATACTACACGTATGTAATGATCCATAAGCGAGAAACCATTTCGAACTACTACTGTTCTTGTCTTTCTGGAATGCAAACTGTGGGTTGCTGTGCCCACGTCATGGTAATTATTTGGTATTTTGGATGGGCGAGACACCAACCCACAATTCTACTTCCAGCTGCGAATCTGGATAATGTTATTGTGGATAAGACATATGAGATGTACTCTTTTAAGGACAGACCCCACATTGTGAGAGAGTAATAAATAAAACTATTGTGAAATATTTTTGTGTTTACATTCTTCCCAGTATAACAAATATTTTAAAATAAATATAAGCATTGTGTATGTCGGAGTTGGTTGTCAATTACAATGTGGGTAAATTCAAATTTTGTTGCCATTTGATTTTGTTATTATTAATTTAAGTTATTTTTACTATCAATTATTGTCTAATAAATCAAAACATAATTTATTAAGTACCTAGTGTACACACTAATTAATTTTTGGCAACTTATTTCGATAAGTGTGACCAATAGTTTTGTTCAAAACAAATGTTGACCTTGCTTTTATTTTAAAATGATTTACCTTGTTAATTCACCGTTATTTATTGTCAACAATTATTCCTGTATTATTTGAATATTGTATAACGTAAAATCTTAATAGATTTAGCACACTTTGTGTAAACACGTGACGTACTTCTGTGCGTCAACGGACAGAGTTGTTGAGCGGGAAATCATTAGAAAGCGAGTGGCGTCGTTCTATAAATAGGCAAGCGCTCGGTAAGCTCGTCAGCTTCTTTGATACTGCAGTCAAGCATAGAAATCCTCTGGTCGCATCGGCCGCCCGATACGAACCATCGCGTATAAGCATGACCCGCCGTCCGAGGCATACACTAGTCACTCCTGATGACCCTATCACTACCCTTCAGGAAAGTAGTAGGGAAACCAGTACTCTTAGAAAGAACAGATACAAATACCCGTCATTCCGACCGCGCCGCCGCGGTCCATCGTCGCGGAATCCCGTTCCAAGCCCCCTTCGACCCTTGCCAGAGCCAGCCCGCGATGCTGAGCCAGTAGTTTTAAACCAACCCCTAAATAATTTCACTCAGATCCAGCCTGTCCCCTTGCTGCCCTCCCCCAGTGACGTCCTAAGCCGAGGTCCGTACCCCACAGGGGGTGCCCTTAGCGATTTGTCACTTAGTTTATAAGTTATTTGCCCCTGGCTGGAGGCCTTAAAATCAAGGCATCCACAGGGATTTGCCCGGTTAAGCAGAAGACAGTCTCCTAGACTGAACTGCGAGATGCAATTTCGAAAAAAAAAAAAAAAAAAAAATAAGCTCGTCAGTCGGTCTTCGGATTCGACTCAGTAAAGAGCTCCTGCTCCCGACAAAGCTGTCGGTTTACCTGCACTGTGCGTTTAGGCTAGACCACTGTACGAACTTTGACCATAAAAAGTATGTTCGCCTTACTGATTTTATTTTCTATTGTGTTGTGTATTGTGAACTATTTTATTATTGTGTTGTGTGATAATTAATTATTGAGTGTTGTGTGAATACTGTGAATAGAACTCTGTAATTCATAAACAGTCTCGTTTTTCCCGAAATGGGAACTCCAAATCCTGACGAAATACCGCTCGGCAATCCTGATCCTACATATAGATAGGTAGAAGTCCTTTCATTTGATACCCCACATGATAGGGTTTGATTTTTTTGACGTAGCGATGTACCTACCGCGGCCGCCATATTGTTTTTATTTTGATGTTGTATAGCTTATATCAACCAAAATAACGTATGAATTACAACGAAATGTCATACTTCTAAATCAATCTAGTAGTTTAAAAGATATAGTGAAATAAAGAAGCGTAAAAAGGTTTTTAAATTGCTAGTTTTCATGGGGTCATAACTTTTTACTGAGTAAATATTTTTAGTTCTAAGGGGATGAAATGGGGTTCCAAAGTTTGTATGGGGAAACAAGATTAGTTAGACTATTTTGTTCAAAACTTCACAGGAGTACTCCTATTGATAAATGAGTACAAACGGGTTTCAGGTTTTTTCAGAATTCAACCCCTAAGAGGGGTAAATGGGGTGAAAAATTCTAAAAATCAATACACAGCCCAAACTGCCGAGTCTAGAGATTCCAAATTTGGCAAGTAGGTTCTTTATGTGGTCGAGGGGTGCATTAAGAAAGGATTTTTCAAAATTCACTCCCTAAGTGGGTGAAACGGGGCTCCAAAATTTGTATGGGGAAACAAGATTAGTTAGACTATTTTATTTGAAACTTCACAGAAGTACTCCTATTGATAAATGAGTAGAAACGGGTTTCAGGTTTTTTCAGAATTCAACCCCTTTTTTTAAATCAAATAACTCCTCCCGCTTTAGGCAGAGCGGAAGGGAGTGTCAGACTTCTACTGACTAAAACCCATCCATGTTCCTTCCTTGCTCTTTGTGTTGTGTGTGGCTGCGGTATCTCTTTCGAACAGTCCAACAGAGACTTCCTCTTATATACTCATTTCTTATTTTATCCATTCGCATAAAACCACACCCCTTCCCTTTAGCATTCTCAACTCAGCCACATGCAAATGCCTTTCATTCATCCGTTTTGTGGCCCAACATTCTGATCCATACTAGACAGCAGGTTTAACCATTGTTTTATAAATCTTCCCCTTAACTTTAAGTCCCCTTAAGTTACTAGCACTTCGCCCGCGACTTCGTCCGCGTGGATTTCGAAAATACAGCCCATTAGTATTACTGTGTTTAACCGTGACATTTTTCATACTTAGAGAATTTTTATACCCGAAATAACTTCTAAACGAAAAGTCCGATCCGAATAATTTAAAGTGTTTAAACGTGGGCGGATTTCACAAATGTTGTTTGCAAGGAAATTCCGTGTCTTATGACTTTCAACTTGTTTATCGGAGATGCATTGCTTCAATACATGTGTTTTTAAAAATAAATTGAAATGTTTTATATTAATCTAAAAACAAAATCATTTATAATAACTGCAAATCCTAAATTAGATTAAAAAAATATTAAATGAAAAATAAAAACATGCCCAAGTGTCCACACCACCTATGCAGATTTAAATGCAGCAAATTTTTAATTTTATTCTTCTCTATAATATTGATACGATTGTTATTTTAAAAGATCATAATAATATGTCCAATATACACACATCAAAAGTGTCTAGGGATCAAGCATTTTTATGCGGATTTCTTGAGATTGAGATGTGGCTTTGTAATAAATTTATGATTTTATAAATTTATATGGATCCTTTTTGGTGCATTTCATAATTTGAATCAGGAACTGTGAATCAAATTCGAGTAAAAGATGAAAATCAGCTGTCAATATTTTCCCTATAAAAACATACAACGCATTGAAGACATTATTAGTGCTACTGTTTCCCTACTACTGATTAAAACCAACGTTATTATGGAGCGGCGACGTCATTTAAGCAGGGAAGAAATGCTCAGAGCCGTGGGAATGATAGAAGCTGGTTCCCGGCAACGTACTGTGGCTTTAGCTCTGAATACAAGTCAGAGTGTTATCAGTCGACTTTGGACACGTTACCGAAGCACTGGTACCGTGGCTGAGCGCCATGGAGGACGGTATCGCTGCACCACACGGAGACAAGACCGATACATTCAAATCTTAACTCGAAGAGCTCCAACAATAACCGCCATGATGTTAGCCGTGAGGCTTCATCACTCTTCAGGGAACTTAATTAGCGACCAAACAGTCAGAAACCGCTTGCATGAAGTGAACCTTCATTCCCGAAGACCGCTACGGGTACCACCTATAGCAATGCACAATCGTAGGATTCGATATCAATGGGCTCTTGAACACAGAAATTGGGCAGAAGAACAATGGCGTTTCGTGTGCTTTTCTGATGAGTCTCGTTTTGGTATGAGACCGGATACAAGACGTATACGACACTGGAGAACCCCTGGACGCCAACAGCGATTAAAATCCTGCCAGGAAGTCCATCCTTATAGTGGTGGAACCATCATGGTATGGGCGGGTATTTGGATCGGCGGAAGAACTGAGTTGATTTGGATCAGAGGCAACCTCAACGCTCAAATTTATGCTGAGACGATTGTATCAGACGTCATCGTTCCTCTACAAGTGCAAATCGGTCCCTTATTTCAGTTAATGCATGATAATGCACGACCGCACACCGCAAGAGTTGTAAGACAGACTCTCGCCGCAGCTAACATCAATGTCCTGCCCTGGCCTGCTCAGTCGCCAGACTTGAACCCGATTGAGCATGCATGGGATATGCTACAGAGAAGAGCTCTGCCGAATATGGAGGGTATTATATATTTGGATGAACTCATTTTGAGTATGCCAAACCGATGTTCTTGTGTTGTTAGTGTTCGCGGTAGAAACACGGATTATTAATTGTTTAAGTTACCCAATAAAATTTTAAAGAAAACTGTTATTTCAGTCTTTTTTTCGAACTTTAATGTTAGTGGTTCAAATGTCAAAAATCCCTTTATTAGGAAAATGGCAAATTTCTTTATATTAATAAAGAAATTTGCCATTTTCCTAATAAAAAAAAGGTGACTTGGTTTATCGTTACTGTGACAAACGAAAACACTTTATTTGATGAATCCTTAAAGAAAATTTTAATTAATATCAATCAGGAGAAAAGTTATTGCAAAAATATATGTTGATCCCTAGACACTTTTGATGTGTGTATTATAATTAAACTGAATGATAGGTGATTTAGAGTTTAAAATTAAAATAAACACATTATTTGCCGTCTCTAAAAATCGTTCGCGCGGAAATTCCGCAATACGTCACTACGGGTTTGAACAAGTTTTAATGAAAAATATTACTAAAATACGATTTCTTTTAACAAATGGCAACATTCTTAGCCCATAGACAGCCGCCATGTTTTATTTTTGACAGCAGTCTAGCCGGGAAATCGAGCAGAGCGGTCGCTCCGTAACGTGGCATAAATTGTGATTCAATTACGAACGACTGTTTTTGAAGGTAATATTCCTATTTTAGGTAGTTTTTTGTGAGTTATATGTTAGATGTTTTATTTAGTAATGATGCAATATGAGTAGAATATTCAAATTCGCATTAATTTAGGAGTAATTTGCATTTGACTACCGACCGGTAGACATACATCACATCCATTACGTTACGTATTGTATATGGGAACGCAAAACGTGACGTAATGGAATTCATAGGCAGTGTCTACAATGTTACATAGTACTTTTATAGGCTAATATATTTCTTGTTTTTTTTAAATTGACTACCAATTTTCACACTGCCTGCCGTTTTTAGTCTCGTATTATTCTGATTAAAATATTAAAAGGATGGTATATGGCAGAAATGTTTAATTCTATTAAACTGATAAGCATACTATTTGGTGCAATAGTAAAAAACTTTATATTTAAAAAAATCCTTGTATTTATACGTATTACATGCCTAGTAATACTAATCGTTAGTATCCTAGCAGTTGATGCCATTGTAAGTTTTGATGCAAATACTTGGAATATTTGATTTTTTTAATATTTAATTTTTATATGTATATGTATTAAGTTTCGTTTTTATTTCATCGTCTAGATATTGAATTATTCACATTATTACAGACCTGAAGAATGGCGTTGACTGCTGCTGAGCGAGCTAAAAGATCTAGAGAAAAAATTAAACAGAACCCGGAAAAGTATAAGCAACATAAAAAGAAAGAGTTAGAAAGGCTAAAAAAGACCCAAAAAAAGATAAACGAGCTTACCGATGAAGAAAAAAATGAAAAGAGAAAAAAATGGAGGCAACAAAAAAAAGAGCAAAAAGAAAGAAAGAAAGCACTTCAACAGAACACAGTAACTGTACCCCAAACTATTCAAACAAATTTAAGTACAGTTCCTAAATCATTTTCAGTTAAATACTGTAACTTAAGCAGAAACTTAAAGACATCTAAGAAAAAAAATCAGGAATACAAAACTGCACTAAATAATGTGAGGAAGAAACTTTACCGGGAAAAAAAGAAACATGAACAAGAGATGATGATGTTGAAGGCTGAAAACGATAAACTTAGAGCACGGCAAGAATTATTAGAGCTATCACTGCGTGAAACATATTCTGATTGTAAAAAAACGGCCAATAAACAACTAATCAAAACAATAGGTCTAAAATTAAACAAAAGCATGAAAAATGGTTCTAGTAACAAACTTTTAGGATTAAAAGGCAAAATAAGAATTGTAAGCAAGAGCAAACGGGTGCTTTCGAACAAAAAAATCGTGTTGGAAATGGAAGCATTTTACAATAGAGACGACATAAGTAGAAGTACGGCTGGTAAGAAAGAAACGAGAACAGTAAAGAAAAAAAAAATGCAAATCAGATATCTGGTAGATACTTTAAGAAATCTGTATCAGATTTATAAGAATGAGGGTGGCAAATACAGTTACACCACATTCTTCAGATATAAGCCATTTTATATTTTGTCACCAGGTTTAGCTAGCAGAGACACATGCATGTGTATTAAACACAGCTATATGGAGTTTATATTTATGGCTTTAAAACTAAAAGGAGTGATTACCCACACTAACACCGGCGATTTATTAAAGAATGTTGCGTGTGATACGAAATCGTTTCGCTGCATGTACAATAAATGCAACGAGTGCAAAAGTTATGTTCAATACAGCGGAAACAAGCTGGAAGATGAGATTATTTGGTATCAATGGGTCAGGGTGAATCACAAATATATAAAATCAGGCCAGGAGCATGTTACTAAAAAGACCGTCAAACAACAAATGAAAGGGACTGTAAGCGAGCTTATTCTGGAATTTGAAAAACAATTGAAGAACTTTAAAATACATGTTTTTAACTGGTGCGAACAATATCGCCAGTACAGAGCATGTGTGACGAATCTTACAAACGCAGAAATGATAATATTATGTGACTTCTCGGAAAATTTTGACTGCAAGTACAGCAAAGAGATACAGTCGATGCACTATGGTGCGTCCAAAAATTCCATAACTTTGCACACTGGAGTCATTTTTGGAAAGGAATGCAGTACTTCATTTGCGACTATATCTGATGATAACTGCCATGAGCCCCATTCCATCTGGGCACACCTTATACCAGTTATCAAAGAGGCAAAACAAATAAATCCTGATATGAAAATTATACACTTTTTTTCAGATGGGCCAAGTAGTCAATACCGACAAAAGAAAAATTTCTTTCTCCTAAACTATTTCACCAAGAAATTAGGATTAACCCATACTACTTGGTCATTTTCGGAGGCGGGGCATGGTAAAAGTTTAGCTGATGGCGTTGGGGGGTCTGTGAAAAGACAATTGGATAAAAGAATATTATATGGCGAAGATATTACCAACGCTACTGATGCTCACAAAATATTGGTAAGAACAATGAAGTCTGTTAAAACATTTTATGTGTCTGCCGATGATGTCAAAAATATGAAAACTCTCATCCCCGAAGGAATACGGGCTGTACCCGGTACAATGCAACTGCACCAAATTATATCCACAAATATAAATCAGATAGAGCACAGGATATTAAGTTGCTTTTGTAACGAAATGCAGGGCTTGTGTAGATGTCATGATCCTCAAACTCATATATTGATGACTAATTACAAGATGCAGGAGCCCCCTCGTACTGGAGTACTTGAATCATCGACGAACAACATGAGTGATATGGTAGTTCTTCCATATCTAGAGCCATCAGAACCATTTCCAGCTGGTACCAATGATGCGCTTGTTACAGGCCATGTAATAGGAAGATCACTGGTTTCTTTATCTCCCGAACCATCAGAATCATTGGTCCCGAATTATACGACCCAAGTCTTTAATAGTGAATCTATAATAGAACATATTGATATCTCACTTATTGACTCTACCACTGCTGATGAACAATTTGAAAAATTTTTGGATTTTCCTTTGCATTCAGACAAAATAACGGCGACAAAATACAATTGAATATCTTGAACCTATCAAAGATATAATCAATGAAAGTGAAAATATTCCATCAAACCACTTACCAGAACAAGTGTCTGTAATGTTGAAAACAGAATGTTCCGTAAATGGTCAAGTTCAAGCCACCGTCCTGCCTGCAAATCGAGTTAAAATTTTAGAACCTGGCGATGTCTACCAAACTCCTAAGCTCACTTTGCCCGCTAAACGAGTGAAAATTTTGAAACCTGCTGCTGCTGCTTACCAATCAGCGGTCGTTAAACGAGTTAAGATTCTTCAACCCCTAATAAAAAACGAAGATCAAGTGCCCCAGAAAAAGACAGCGTATACAGGACCATCTACCTCAAAGACTTTTTTATGTTGTCTTTGCAAGACTCGCCAGCCATTCATTCTTCAAAATATGGTTAAATGCATGGTTTGCAAGAATTGGCTGTGCTTTTCGTGTAGTGGAACTACCTTTTTTGACTACATTTGTCCTATTTGCTTAGAAGATTAAGAAATTCTCACTGATGACTCATTATTGTTTGCCTAGATCTGAAATGTTATTACGTGTTTAAGTTAATTTAATAAGATTTTTTAAGCACCTAGACTTTATAAATGACTGAACTATCTTTAATTGTTGGTACTAGATATTTGTCCTATTTGCTTAGAAGATTAAGAGATTCTCACTGATGACTGATTATTGTTTGCCTAGATCTGACTTAATAAGATTTTTTTAAGCACCTAGAGTTTATAAATGACTGAACTATCTTTAATTGTTGGTACTAGATAGTAAGTATAATGTTTAAAGATTTTGTGTGTTTTGTTTTAATGTTGTAAACTTAGCTTAATAGTTCCTATACGTCACATCTCATTCCATTACCGTAACGTGTCCTACTTTGGCTGTGCTATTTTAACTGATTAATTACGTATAATTATAGGTAAATATTTGACACTAAGTTAATTAAAAAAGAATATTTAGGCACCTGTTTGATTTTATCTTATAAACATATCATTATGGATCGTATGAACCACATGAAAGACGTTGGTGTAAAGAACTAAGTACCAAAAATATACGTATACCTGAGTTCTTACAATTAGCAGATCCGACGTTTAACGTTAGTTCAGAGATTGACTTGTTGATTGGCGCGGATAGATTTTGGGATCTTCTAGAAACGGACAAAATACGTCTAGCGAGTGGTCCATTCCTACAAAACTCAAAATTAGGGTGGTTGTTGTCTGGTCCTGTGTTCGCGAGGAACCCAAAGCCTGCTCACGTTCGTTGCCACTTCAGTCAGGAAATCGATAAACAACTCCGGCTGTTTTGGGAACTCGAAAACATTCCTTCATCATCATGCGTACCCCTAACAGATGATGAACGCACATGCGAAGAAATATTCAATAATACAACAAAACGCGTTGAAAATGGTAGATTTTCGGTTCGTATACCGTTGAGAGAAGCACCAGATGCGTTGGGTGATTCTTATACGTCAGCGACGAAACGATTTCTGACCTTAGAGCGTAAACTCAATCGTTCACCAGAATTTAAACGTTTATAATCTAACTTCATGCGTGAATACAATGACTTAGGTCATATGTCCAAGTTAGAGACTTGTAGTCAACCAAACTATTACCTTCCACATCACGGTGTTGTTAGGGAATCTAGTTCAACTACAAAACTACGCGTTGTCTTCGATGCTAGTGCCGTTACTAGCTCGAATAAATCGTTAAATGATATTCAGTATCCGGGAACCGCGTTACAAAACGATATTCTCTCGATTTTGTTACGATTCAGACAATATAAATACGTAGCTTGTGCAGACGTGGAGAAAATGTTTCGTCAAGTTCTTCTCCAGCCTGACCAAAGGTCACTGCAATTAATATTGTGGCGGGATAACCCTTCAGATCCGTTATATACATATCAACTGAATACAGTCACGTACGGAACTGCGTCAGCTCCATACTTAAGCATGCGCTGTATTAGACAGTTAGCATTAGAACGCGATAATTCCGAGGCATGTAACTTACCAGATATAAAACACAAACAAACCTGCTTACCCAATATTCAACACGAAGACATAATCAACTTCAATAAATACGCGTCATTCACTAAACTTATACGAATAGGTAGCTACGTACTTAGATTCATAAATAACTCACGCCTCAAGTCAGCTGACCGAGCCAGGCGACAAACCGGTTTCTTATCTGTTGACGAGTTGAACGCCGCGCAAAGAACGTTAATTAGACTCGTACAAAGGAATTCTTTTCCAGATGTTTTAAATAACTTAGTTGCTCAAATTCCTATCAAGCGAAGTTGTAAACAATATAATAGGATTTCAAGTCTAAATGTTTTTATTGATGAACATAAAATAATTCGGGTTGGCGGTAGACTATGTAATTCGTCCGATTTTACCTACGATAAGAAACATCCGATTCTATTATGTAGTAAGCATCCATTTACAATTCGTTTATTTAAATACGAGCATGTACGATTATTACATGCCGGGCCTCAACTTCTATTAGCTACTATGCGTGAATGTTGGTGGCCGTTGAACGCTAGGAATCTCGCTAGAAAAATAGTACACGAATGTGTAACGTGCACACGTAATCGGGGTAAGACATTAGCACCTATCATGGGCAACTTACCTCCCGAGCGCTTAGAACCTGGCTACCCGTTTATGCGAACCGGTGTAGACTATGCGGGGCCAGTTTTCATATTATCCAGAAAGGGCAGAGGTTCTAGACTCACTAAGGCATACATCTGTCTTTTCATTTGTTTTACGACTAGAGCCATGCACTTGGAACTCGTCACTAGTTTATCTACAAATGACTATATATTAGCATTAAAACGTTTTATTAGTAGGCGAGGTACGCCTCGCACTATCTTTTCTGATAACGGTAGAAACTTCGTGGGCGCGGAAAAGGAGTTTCCTTTATTCTTAGAGAAGGAATCGGAAGCCATCATTAATTACGCTTCCAATAATAGCATTGAATTCCGATTTATTCCTCCTTATTCTCCACATTTTGGCGGTCTATGGGAGGGCGGGGTGAGATCATGCAAGTATCACCTGAGACGCATAGTAGGTAACGCGCGACTAACTTACGAGGAATTTTCCACGGCTTTGACACAAATCGAAGCTGTCTTAAATTCCCGTCCAATGTCACCTCTTTCCTCAGACCCTTCTGACCTTACCCCCCTCACCCCCTCACACTTCCTCATTGGCCGACCGTTAACGTCGCCACCTTCAAGGAATGTTCCAGACCAGCTAACTTCGAGTCTGACACGCTACGAACGCATCGAGCAACTGCGGCAGCACTTCTGGCGGCGCTGGTCCACAGAATACGTTTCGGAGCTGCAACTGCGAACCAAGTGGAAGACCAGGCAGGAGGACATCACATTGGGCAGCCTTGTCCTCATCAAGGACGACCAGTTGCCACCATTAAAGTGGCGGCTCGGTCGCATTCTGCGTATACTTCCAGGAGGAGACGGCGTAGCTCGAGTGGCTGACATCCACACGGCTTCTGGGACGATCAGACGTGCCTTCTCCAAGATCTGCCCGCTGCCTTCACAACCTGTGAGCGACGACGCCTGACTCCGTGCCGGGAACCATTTTGGAAGCAGCGCTTCCAAGGCCGGGGGCATGTTCACGCCTACCGCTAGCGCCACCTGCCGACAAGGTGCTGGACTCGGTGCGTGAGCGCTGCGGTGAAGACATTCAACGCCGCCTGGTTCGTCCACTGGCCGCCGCGCGCACTGGCGCTACGCGCTGCTGCGTTCATTCCACGCTCCGTTCACTCAGTCATCGCTCATTCATAACGTCTATAAAAGCTTTTGTTTGTATAAAATCATTCCTTTTTACCTCACATCCACCATCCAGTACAGACCCCAACCCAATCAGCAGTCTGTAATTTCATTATTATTCAATATAATGTAAAACCATAACGATAGCTTCATTTAAACAACCGGGAACAGACCTCATCCTAAACACTGTCCTTCATACCACAAGCTAGTTTTATTTTATAGTAAAGTTTGTTTAGTGTCGTAATGGAACTCCTCATGAACCGAGTACACATTGAACTTCAATTAACGTGAAAACTAATGAATTTTCAATGTAAAAAGTAGTATTTTCTTTTAGTGTCATTATTAATAAATAAAACAAAACATATTTAACCTTAAATTTAATACTTTTGAAATAGTGGAATTCCATTACATCACGAACAAATTTCTAGAAATCCACCCACGTACAGAATTAACCTTAATTATCAAACCATTTAAATGGGTAAGGATTAATATCATGATACCAGTATCACCCCTATTCGATTCCACCCGTATTTAAACTTTATAATTTAAACAAAAACTGTTATTATGCCTTAACTTTAATATATATATATAGGCATATACTATCGCGGACTTTTTTGTGAGCAATCATGAGTACTATTAATATAAAGAACACTATTATATCATCGTCAATAGTTATCGTAGCTCACGCAAAGTAATGACTTTCATAGGCAACATTTTGATACCTTGGGTTACATTGTTCCATTTTAGGTAGGGATCTCTAATCTTTTAGAAAAGATGATATAGCCTGTGTTACTTGGTAAAGATGTAGCTTTCTAATGGTGAAATAATTTTTAAAATCGGTCCAGTAGTTTTTGAGTTAAATCGTAACAAACAAACAAAAAATCAAATCTTTCCTCTTTATAATATTAGTTTAGATTCAACTTTAAAAGTAAAAACAAATTGGGTACATACTATATTTATTACTTTACGTACTAACATCTAAATCTGTTCGTTCAGTGAGTAATTGTGCGACTTTCGTTTTTACATGAAAGTAAAAAATACAGCGACGAAAGTGATATCGTCGCGGTTGCGGAAGCCGGGATCAGTATAAATAGGAGGGGCAAAGAGTGCTCGCGCTCATTGATCTATGCACCTTTGTCTTAATAACACGTTTGCTTAGTCAATACTTTCTTCATATATTTTTGCGCTTAATATCTTTTTTTTAATATATTAATATATAACTTTAACTAATTAGGTTGGTGAATTTGAATTTAGGTTACATTTATTATATTTTGTTAGATTATATTTGCATTGATAATTTTATTTATTTGTAGGTAAACCATAATTATTAGTACATAGTTAGTTATAGTAATTAGGTAGTAACACTACCTACATTTTATATTTATAATTCGTTAATATACAGTAAGTTAAGTTAGGTTAGGTTAGTTATTAGGTGGGGGACCACCCACAGTGCTTGCGTCCACGTCGCGTCCCCTGGAAACGACCCAGTTCTGACCACCGTAACGGAGTGGCAGACTGGGTTGGCCAAAGTGCACTGTGCTCGTAGCTATCATTTTATCTTTGCCTGGTATACTACGAACCTGCGGAACTTTAATATGTCGTCACCTTCGCGGGACGCCTGCGGGCGATTTTTAAAACAAAAAGGCCCTTCTCAGGGCCAACCCAAAGGCCCTTCTCAGGGCCAACCAAAAGGTCCTTCTCAGGGCCAACCAAAAGGCCCTTCTCAGAGCCAACCCAAAGGCCCTTCTCAGGGCCAACCAAAAGGCCCTTCTCAGAGCCAACCCAAAGGCCCTTCTCAGGGCCAACTCAAAGGCCCTTCTTCGGGCCAACCAAAAGGCCCTTCTCAGGGCCACTCCGACGCTCCAGCGTCAGAGACTAGCCGCGCGCCGTCTGCAGCTAGTTTCTTTCGAGGGGCGGATGACTCGTCTAACAACGACTCACTGATTGGTGTGTCGGACGCGGACGACTCTCGCTCGCGGAAGCGAGTCCACCGGAGCGGTGGGTCCGAGGGCTCCTCGGCTTCGGGATCATGTGCATCTGGATTGAGGGCCCATTTTTTTAAACCTTGCCAAACGAAATAAGACTCATAGGGAAATTACTTAAAAATAGTTAAAACTTAAAGCATAGGGCCACGAATTTCTTAAACGTGAATTAAAAATGTTATGATTAAATAACTTGGGCCCTCAATCCAGACGCGTGCATAAAGTGACATAGCCTAAATCTCAGTAAGTCCTATCTTTGGGTTCATAATTTTTATTCAGGAATTTAGTTAAGAATTTCTTAAAGATTTTAAGAAATTCCCAAATCTGTAGAATGTGACATTACAGATTTATGGCGGTATTTCTAGGGCCCTCAGTTCAAATGTGTCTGTACTGAGGAATCTGCAAAACATGGATTTATCTGAAGAAATACATAAATGCGACTTTAACATGTTTTACTTAGATACTTAGGTGAATTAGTTAAAAAGAAATAATGACGGAAAAGTTCATTGTTACGTAGTAAATGAAAGTCAAAATTTACTAAAACGTCTGAACTGAGAGCCCAACATTTTCGGCTTTATTGACTAGGCTCAACCTCATAGATTAACGCAAATTAGAATAAGATTTTTAACTATTCTTTAATTAAATTTTAACATATCGTCCGTTCTTCATAATATCATACTTAAAGAGAAAATTGATTTTATACTTTTTATAAGGGAAAAATTTGTAGGGTGACCATAATGATCATAGTTAGTACCAGTACATTTTGCAAAGCGCAGTCGAAAAGTCGTAATATTTGCAGCTAAGCTACAATTTTGTTTTCTTTATTTGTATTACTATTTTTTATAATATCATATTAGTCCTTATTGTCCTTAAGGTTCTATTATGGGCCTAGTTGCAGAACAGCTGTGAAAAATTGGGAATAATTAATTAATTGTTCAATATCTCCGTAACTAGGGGGGTTCCCAGGTATGGTCTAGAACAAAAAAATTATCGCAGTGGTGGGGAGAACAAGTGCCTTTCGTTTGCGTTAAGGGTACTTTTACACCCTATATACCATTCAAACCGCCAGATTTATCTGCGTCGTTTGGTCTAGGTCTCATAGTCCTACGACGAGTTTTATTGTCGGCTATGATATTGCGTGTTTTCGGTCAAATCTACATTTTGTGCTTACAATACGACCCAAAAAAAGTGTTTTTAAAATTAAAAATATCCAGCAGTTACGACATTCTAAAAATTAGGAATATGATCTTAGTCGGTTTTTCATGTATTGACTTTTTCGTTTATTTGTATTTACGTATTTTCACTTGTTAAGACAATTTCCTTTGAAATCACTTAGTAGATTTTACCACCTACACAAGGCAATTGTAATTAATGTGGTTAGATATTTTACATCACAATATATTTTGTGACATTGTCATGTGTATGAGTTAACCAGAAATAAAATGGAAGAAAAAATTAATTTTGTGTGGTCGGCACTACGTAGCGTATTTGTTTATTTTTCAATAAAGACTTTTATTCAATAATAAATAATTGATTTCATTTATTTTTGTGCATGATAATAATTACATAAGAGTTCTTGGTTCTTGGTCAGTTACGAAGGGAGATTTGGGGTAATTTTTAACCGACTTCCAAAAAGGAGAAGGTTCTCTATTCATGTGTATGAATTTTTTTATACATCCGCGCATATCTCCGTCAATTGTGGACCGTATCAGGATCTGATGATTGAGTGAGTGAGCTGGTTATGGAAGGTACTCTCCTTAACGATTAGGAGTTGAAAGCAATAATAAGGAAATCTTGAAGTTTAAGGGCTTGGTTTCTAGTTTGAATGTTCAATGCATAGTAAATATTTGTATAGGATATTACAACTCATCATCATCTGCCTAGCCTTTTCCCAACTATGTTGGGGTCGGCTTCCAGTCTAACCGGATGCAGCTGAATACCAGTATTTTACATGGAGCGACTGCCTATCTGACCTCCACAACCCAGTTAATACTAGGTAATACGATACCCTTTGGTAAGACTGGTTGTCAGACTTTCAGGTCACTGACTACCTGTAACGACTGCCAAAGATCTATATATGGCAGCCGGGACCAACAGCTTAACGTACTTTCCGAGGCACGGAGGAAACTCGGTATGTCGGGCGGTCACCCATCCACAGACCGACCTAAGCAAGCACAGCTTTACCTAAAGATCGACCCGAGTGGCAGTTCTTATTAAGCCACGAGCTCCTTATATATTACAACTAAAAAAGGAAAAAAAAACCGACTTCAAAAACATAAAAAAGTGAAAAACACAAAATCGAAGAACACAAAAAGTGAAAAACAAAAAAATTAAAAATAAACTTCACAAGAAAAAACAGCGCCTGAAGTCGGTGGCAATAAACGGAAATCAAACAAACAAAATATGTCACCAACTTCAAAAGCTGATTTTTTTAAATATTTTTTTTTTATTATTTTTAATTTTTCACTTATTTGTGTTTATCGATTATGTGTTTCTCATTTTTTTTATGTTTTTGACGTCGGTTTTTTTTTGCAAAAAAGTTTTTTAAGATACATTGTATTTAAGATACAATTTCCGAAATCACGAAAATCATTAAATAATGCTTAGGTAAATTTAATTGTTTTATTTTAAACTATCAGATATTTTTAGATCAATCTTGAAAATGTACTGGTACTAACTATGATCATTATGGTCACCCTACAAATTTTTCCCTTATAAAAAGTATAAAATCAATTTTCTCTTTAAGTATGATATTAAGAAGAACGGACGATATGTTAAAATTTAATTAAAGAATAGTTAAAAATCTTATTCTAATTTGCGTTAATCTATGAGGTTGAGCCTAGTCAATAAAGCCGAAAATGTTGGGCTCTCAGTTCAGACGTTTTAGTAAATTTTGACTTTCATTTACTACGTAACAATGAACTTTTCCGTCATTATTTCTTTTTAACTAATTCACCTAAGTATCTAAGTAAAACATGTTAAAGTCGCATTTATGTATTTCTTCAGATAAATCCATGTTTTGCAGATTCCTCAGTACAGACACATTTGAACTGAGGGCCCTAGAAATACCGCCATAAATCTGTAATGTCACATTCTACAGATTTGGGAATTTCTTAAAATCTTTAAGAAATTCTTAACTAAATTCCTGAATAAAAATTATGAACCCAAAGATAGGACTTACTGAGATTTAGGCTATGTCACTTTATGCACGCGTCTGGATTGAGGGCCCAAGTTATTTAATCATAACATTTTTAATTCACGTTTAAGAAATTCGTGGCCCTATGCTTTAAGTTTTAACTATTTTTAAGTAATTTCCCTATGAGTCTTATTTCGTTTGGCAAGGTTTAAAAAAATGGGCCCTCAATCCAGATGCACATTTCGGGATCGACGAGGTTGCCGAAGGCTAAAAAGCCGACTGTGGCTGCGGAGACTCATGTCGTTGGGCTCGCGGACGCCCAACGCCAGTGGACCTGGCTCGGCGGGCTCAGCTCCAGCAAGAACTGGAGGAGCGGGTTGCGGCCAAAGAGAAACGGGCGCACGTCGCCCGGGCTAAGTCTGGGTACGGTGCGTCCCGTGTTCTATACGCGGACCATTCTCTGGCCGAGCTGGAGAAAATGGCGGAGGAGGACGAGGAGGAGATTGTGGAGGTCGCTTCTAAGTCCTCCAACCTGAAGGGGACCCTGCAGAAGGCCCTCAAATGCAGGGCCGCGAGCATGCGCGGTGTAGTCGCGGAGCTGGTCTTCATCTGAAGCTGGCTGAAGCCACGGCTCGGCCACAGCAGGCCGAGGCGAGCCCTGTGGCAGAAGGCGCTGCCTCGGCCCGGCCACAACAGGCCAAGGGGAGGCCTGCAGCAGAGGGCCCCTTTTTTTTTTTTTGTTCCGGGGTGGAAAATCCTCATGGATGTCCCCCACCCTGGGGGGGCGGAGGGGTCTGTCCCACGTAGAGCCGGCTACAGGTGGCGCTCGGGCCCCCCAGATTGGGAAGCAGCGATGATAGTGCCCCAGCCGCGCCCAACAACTTGGGCGCCAGCCGCCGGAAGTGGGGGCCGAAATCCCACCGGCTGTCGAGCACCAATCCCAGGTACTTCATGGTAGACTCGACAGCAATTCGAGCTCCCCCGACCACACTGTGGGCATCGGGCGGCGGCGCTCGCCGGGGGCCATGAAAGACCATGGCCTCCGACTTGTTGAGGGCCACCTCCAGGCCTAGACTTCGGATGCGGCTCATCACCTGTGAGACCGTAGCCGTCGCCATCAACGCTGCCTCCCTGTACGAACTCCCCCGTGCGGTGACCAGCGTATCGTCCGCGTAACACGTCAGGTCTACGCCCGGCGGGAGTTTGCCCCTCAGCACCCAGTCATACCCGATGTTCCACAGGGGCGGGCCCAGGACCGAGCCCTGTGGAACACCGCACGACATGCGATGCTGGTTTACGACGCCATCACGTCCCACGTAGGTGACACACCTCTCCGCCAAATAAGCCCCGACAATGCGGCGGAGGTAGGGAGGCACTCGATGGTACCGCAGTGCCTCCCGGATACAACTCCAGGGCAGGGTGTTGAAGGCGTTGGAGATGTCCAAGGACACCGCCAGCATCACCCCACCCCGGGAGTCCCGGGACACCGCTTCCTCCGCCAGAACTCTCACCTGCGATATCGCGTGGATGGTGGAGCGCCCCTGGCGAAAGCCGAACTGGCTTTCGTCCAGATCCGGCCCGGATGTTGTGTTGGTTCATTACCAGTCACCTCCACGGCTTCTGATAGATCATTTGTTGTGTGGGTTCATTATCAAGTGCCTACACGGCTGTTGATAGATAATTTGTTGGGTTGGTTCTTTACCAGTTGCCTCCACAGCTGCTGATAGATTATTTGTGTGATTCATTGTGAGTATTACTTATTGCGCTAGTTGTTTCCTCCACGGATACCATTAGCTTTTTGTGAGTATTATTATTTTATACTTCATTAGTTACTGTTAGTACTAATACTTTGTTTTTGTTAATAGTTGTTGCTTACAACTGGCAGGATTGCAAAAACATTAATATAATGAAAATGGAATACCTGATACTCATCATACATGAGCATCATGTAGGTAGGTAGGTTGATTGGCGATTGTATTGAGCCTTTTAATGCAACACTGTTTGATATCAGTGGTGAAGTGTTTGAAGTAGTTTGAAAACTTCTCACCTTTTATGTTAACTTATGGTGTGTAAACACTGAAACAGTCATTCTGGGTTGGCTGTCCTCATGCTGTTTCTCATTTGTTAGCTTCATAGCTGGCGACACGGTCATTTGTTCACCAGGCTGTAGTACTTGATGTTGTTTATATTTGTAGTGAATTTGCTCTACTATCATTTCCTCTTTTATAAGATAATTGCCTCGAATCTGGAATGTAAAAGTCATGCAGGTAAATAATAGAACAAGAAAAGATGTTATGTAAACATCACACCTGCTATCCCAGAAGGGTTAGGCAGAAGTGTACATCATCACTTTGCCAGTAATGCTTAAGGCTCTTGTTAAAGGGCAAGACTGTTTGCCATTAATATTATTGTCTGGACTGCTACTGAGAAATTCCTGATGGAGAAACTCAACAACACTGTTAGACTCGGGAATTGAATCCAGGCCCACACGCTTTAATTGTATGGTGCATTACTACTAGGCCCTCAAAGTAGTCTGACTAAATGTTTAAATTAGTAATGAAAATTTGGTAATCAATTGTTTTTAAATAGTTATCATACTTAGATGGTAATTAAACTAAGATGGGAAAGTTAATCTGATTAAAACTACTTTAAAAACACTATTGGTTGTGTTACTGTACTAGTGAAACATTCACAATTTAACTTCTTTAAAGCTTTGCTTTCTGTTGAATTATCGCACTGAATTTCATTGTCACAATTTGTTGAACAACGTTGATGTTTCGTTAATTGTTTTGTTATAAAACACACATAAGTACCAGTTACATAACAAAGCATTACTAATGTAAAACATGTGCACCCTGGCATTGAATCCAACTCGTATGCTATAATGGGAAATAGTATGATGTTATCATTGCGTATTCTCATTAAAATAATGTTTATTGTGGATCAATTGTTTATCTATTTATTTATTGTTTTAAAACTTTAAGCTAATCAATTAGTGATGTAGTAAGGTCAGATGTAGATTCGATTGATAGATATTGAATAAATAAATAATTATTGTAATATTTATCATGACATATTGTGTTATTACAATACAAAGATTCACATCTGCCGGGTGTCCAGTGACGGACAACTTTGTTTGTTTTTAATGAATCTTGAAACATGTTATCCAATACAAATGTTTATAAGTTTGTATAAAGTATTTAATTGTAATTCCTCACTTGAATGTCAATTAGGAGGGATTTCTAATAAAAAATATTTCTATTAAATGTTTTATTCTGAATGACATTTCAAAACACAACAAGATTTAATACTAGTTAATACTTGGTTAATTAATTAATGTGTGAATGCAAGTAACTAACTATCATTTGATTCATGAGTTCAGTTTGTGACACATTAAGTACTGATTTATATTTTAATCATAACTTTGAACGGGTAATGACCTTATCACTCCTTAAGTGATTAAAGATGTCTTAATATTTTAATCCCACGGGTGTCAATTTAATGTGGCATTAACCTAGCCAGTGTGTAATGTGATAAGTTTAAAATATTGTTAACTGCACTACAGTTACTAAAATGAATAAAATAAAATACTTCCCGGGTTTGATGTTTCATCCCGTAGGTTAATTTTTATTGATAATGCTTTCCAAGTGTTCATGTTTCTTTTATTTTGCTGCTTCGATCATTCTGTGCTGTACTGTATGTTTGTCATTTTGATTGGACTACGAAGTTTTCTGTCACATAAAACTTCATTGTTTGTTTTCCCATGTGTCAACTTATTGTCTGACTGGGTCATGTGTGTTCAAGTTGAAATAAGCCTTATTTATCATGTTGGTATCTGTCAACCACTAGGATGAAAATACAGCCAAATCTTAGACGATCATAGTCTTCAGTTCAATATTTTCCTGTATGTCATTATTTGGATGTTCCGGCGCATATTCATGAGCAAAGCGCAGATAAAATCCCTTTCTTCTGATGTTACGGCGGGAAAACCACTTGAGGAACGCTGCTCCTAAATATCAATGGCCTCCGCCATATTGTCTTCGCCTTAGATTCCTCTTCGTGGCAGATGGGTAAATGGGTAGTTGAAATCACACACAATACTTGACTCAAACACCAAACGTTTATTTACAATAGTCCATTTACAGGCACTTATAAACTTTTCAGGGGTTGAGACCCATTCACATGAATCATTGTTACTATGGAGAAGAATGGGTTGAAGAAACTCCATTTAAATCATGTTACAATTCTCGTTTGCACTAATTAATATTAATCACATCAAAAACCACTTTCATTTACATTATTTGCTAAACGCGAGTTAATGTGCATCTTTCGTCACACGCGTGTCTACTTGTCTAGTCCGTCTAGCGGAAGTACCACGCACTCAGTATTGTTATTAATTACTTAATCAGTTAAAACTAATAAACAATACTAAAATAGTTCACAATTGATTGTAATAATTATTTAACAATAAGACAATACCAATATTAATGCGAAGGTGTTATTAAGTTAATGTCTAATTAATAGGTTCATTACTTTTTACAACAGAATGTTACTTACGCCATTTCCGGTTAATTAAAGGATTTAATACAAAGAACAGGTTTTCTACTAATAAATTGCTCTACAAAATAATCTTATGACTTTTTAGTTAATAATTACATAAAGAAACTGATTTAGTCGTGGTTTCAGATTATAAATTGAGTTATTGATCATTAAAATCGTATTCGCCGCCATCTTCACAACAATGTGCAATGACGTCTCTTATACAGCCTAATTTCAAGTGAGCAATCATTAAAATCCCAATATTCATAATCAATTAGCTTATCTTAATTTTAACTATAGTTCTAGTTAAAGACCTCTGTTTAATAAATCATTATTCGAGCCGTCGACCATTCAATTACAAACCATCTCTGTAGTAGTTAACACAAAAGCTAACAGATGGCACTGTCGCCCCTGTCTTTCAATATCGATCCCGTAATAATTACTGTACAAATATCTCAGAGATGGCAGGTTCATCAATTATTATAAAAAACTAAGCTAAGCTATTATTATAAGCTGGTTATTAATTAGATTGCCTAATGATCCCAGCAGATAGACACTCTCGCGGCGACATATATGTAAACCATGGCAACTAAGAGATGACCAGTCTCCACTGACAGCGCCCGTTCACGAACATGACGCATGGATCAGCACCATTCAACTCACCCATTTTGAAGGAAACTAAATGATCCGACACACGCGCCACCATCAGCGAGACATTTGAGTGAGCATGACATTCTCTCAGCCGCCAGGGCAACGTCACTAAAATGTAACTAAATGTAAAAAGTGGCTTTATAGTACATAGTACTCACACATGTGCCATGCAATTATATAATATTAAGATATTGAATCTATACAATGCAAAGATACTTTTACAATCTTCTGCAGCCTTTACAATAACTTCACATGATTTTATACAGGATTTAAAATTGCGTCTCATTCAGTTGAAGAATGTGAGGGGGTATTTTATCGTTACATTTTAAACAGTACCCCATGAAAGATGAGTCTACTTTAGCTAGCCTGAATGTTGAGATCTTACATACATATATGTGAGAACGATGTAAAAATACGTGCAAGTTAAAAGCGTCCAGAATAAACAATACAATAAACCAATAAAAATATAACATGGCAACTAAGAGTGACCTCCCAGATTTGAAAAAAAAACGTCTTCAATGGTTAGGTTAGGTTTTGTTGGTGTTTTGATGTATCCCAGGTAAACCCCACATAATTTAAGAATGTCGCTTTAGTGAAAAAAACCTTATTATATAGGCGCTGCGAACGACACTGGTCTCAAATCTGTTGGACCTCCCAGATTTGAAAAAAAAGTGTCTTCAATGGTTAAGTTAGTTTAGGTTTGGTTGATGTTTTGATGTATCCCAAGTAAACCCCACATAATTCAAGAATGTCGCCTTAGTAAAACAATCCTTATTATATAGGCGCTGCGAACGACACCAGTCCCAAATCTGTTGGACCTCCCAGATTTGAAAAAAGTGTCTTCAATGGTGAAGTTAGGTTGATGTTTTGATGTATCCCAGGTAAACCCCACATAATTCAAGAATGTCGCCTTAGTAAAACAATCCTTATTATATAGGCGCTGCGAACGACACCAGTCCCAAATCTGTTGGACCTCCCAGATTTGAAAAAAGTGTCTTCAATGGTGAAGTTAGGTTGATGTTTTGATGTATCCCAGGTAAACCCCACATAATTCAAGAATGTCGCCTTAGTAAAAAAAACCTTAGGCCAATAGGCGCTTCGAATGACACTAGGGAAAAAATGTTGCCATTGGAAAAGTTAGGTTTGGTGGATATATTCAAGTATTCCAGGTAAACCCCACGTTTCAAAAAATAACTTACTTACCAGGCGCATCGAATGGCACTGGTTTCAAACCTGTTGAGGGTGGGGACGCGGTTCATACAAAATAATGGTCCTTTAAATAATTTAATTTTTAAAGAAGCTTACTATGCCTATTATATAAATGAAAACAGTCATAAACTATGTTAATAATTTATTAAATTTATCAGACAAAAGAAATTTATCTCAGCTCAAATATCGCCTCTTTACAAGAGCAACGTGACATCTCATGAAAACTTTTTTTTTTATTATTTGTTATTCAAAATAGCGATGCGCGATGGCGAGAGGTTTTATTCGATTGTTTCGATTGTTCAAACATCTCGATGGTTCTTGATTGTTTCGACTCGAGGCTGTTATTGCGACTGGCGCATGGCGCGTTCATTCGAGAGGTTATTCCTCGATGGTTTCACGAGTTCTTGACTTGCGTTGTGATTGCGAATCTAAACTAATTCTTTCAACAAAAGCAATCGAAAATCATCAATACCGCGACGGAAATAACATGTAAGTAGTTAACTTAATAAATAAAACATCGAGGGTTCTTATTTAATCTGTTTTTTTTTTATTAGAAATTTAAGTAGCATAGTTTTTTAATGTTTTTAGTTATCTACCTATTTAAGTTTAAAGGTAAAATCAGTCTGGCGCGGGATAATTAACAATCTTATTGAAATAACAATCACAAAACCGTTTCAGAAAAGTCTTAATCTCTCATATAATAATAATTTTAATTTCTAGTCTTTGTTATTAACAAATTACAGACATTACTTATTTAGGCAACTACTTATCTATACGGTTTTATTCTAATAATAATAAACTTGTTACGAGTATATTATAGGAACTGTATCAGTCGAGATTCTTTTATATATATTACAACATTAATAAAATCAACAAAAATATGTACTTGTCAACACTAATAAAAATACAGCTGCGCTAATTAAAAGGTACATTCTAAGAGTACTAAGATTATATTTTTATAATCTTACTATTTATATATTTACCTATTTAAATCTAAAGGTAAAATCAGTCAGGTACGGAATAATCAACAATCTTAATCAAATAATAATCGTTACAAAAATTAAATCGCTCGACTCGAGTCTGGCACGCTCTCACCTCCAACTAACATGCACCTCGGCTTGATGCATGCAATCGACTGACCTCGGTGACCGAGCGAGACTCGGTGACTGATTCGAACAGTCGAAAAATAGCGGTCGATTCCATTGACTCGAAACAATCGAAAAACATCTCGATTGTTTTGTAGAACGGCGAGTCGATGTTTGACTCGATGGTTTATTTTAACGACTCCGATTCTTTCGATTGTTAAAACATCTCGAAATCGCCCATCGCTAATTCAAAACCACGATGTCGAATTTATTTTCTACAAAGACGTGGCATTTTAAAAGTGAATATGCGAGGAGCTAGGAGTGAAAGAGACGACACGACCGTGGCAAATGGCTTTATCACGTTGTCTCTTTCGGTGTGGCCCAACTTCGACAACGCGACGCGTTAGTTTACCCCGCACGCGCAACGAGTGAAGTGCTCCTGCTTTTCACAAAAATGTGGCATCACGAATATACCACGCTTTTAGTGCAAAGGTATGTTTATTGTTGTTATTTACTTTAACTTAGTTATTTAACTCGTTTTTGTCGTAAAACTCGCGAGTATTGAGAATGAGATAATGAATATTGTCACATTATAGTGTTTATTGGGGTATCGTATAAAACTGAAATTACTACAGTAACTCTTTTTGTTTGTTTTTAACATAACCTTAAATATTTAATGTTGGGTGTGGTGGTACACAGTGAACCACGAACGTAAATTTAACAGTGAACCGATTCACTGTGTACCACCTCTATATTGCTACTTAATGTGGGTAGGTTTTGAATTTTATACATAATTTTTATTGAGTTGAAACATTACATTGTAATTTAATCCTATTGTTTCAGCATGGGGCGAATTAAAACAGTGCAGAGGAAAATTTGAGGTCATACAAAAGAAGAAATGTTGCAGGCTATCATGCTAGTAAAAAAAAGGACAATCAATTCGTAAAGCCGCAAAATAATGCGGATTACCCTACCCAACTGTACGGAGATACGTAGAAAAATTTAAGCCCGACGAAAACACAAAGGGCAATGCAACTTTTGCCATACATAGCTGGCATGTTTTTTTTTTTCTTTTCGCCAAAAGTGAAACCTAGGCCATATGTTAGAGTATTGTATCAGAAATCAATAGCAAAAAGAACTAGGTCTACCAACCGTAACCGAACCAAGTTAGAGAGTGATTAGTAGATTGCTATTGTTTTTTTATCAGGCGTTAATTTTCTTAAATAAATATACTACTCGGCAACTCTAATGAGTCATTCCGCATCCCCCCGCTTCTGCATACGTCGACGGGCGCGGTAGGGGGCCGCGGCAGGCGGAGGCCAAGTGACTCGTTTCAGTTGTCGGGTTATGGATTAAGTAGGTTGTTAATGTTATATTTTTACTAAAACACATTTGTATCTGATAATACATACAGTCCTTACTGAGCTCTGTTTCACGATAACTACAACTGGAGCCTTCAAGTCAAGCGTAAATAGTTTCGCATCATACAGATTGCGCGCGCGGTGTCAACAAGAGACGCCGCGTGTTCCTAGAAATCCCCACGCGCATGGAAGAGAACAGCATATCGTTGTCCCTCTCTATCCCGAGCTTGCAGGCCTCTTGTGTTGCTGCTGCTGCTGGCTCACTCACCTTTCTGCCTTCGGATTGTGTGTGTTGTTTCTGTGTACTTACCGTTAGTGATTTTACCCCACAACTTGGCTTTGATACATTGGATACCGTTTCTGTTTTAACTTGTGACTTGGCTGTGTTTATGGGACTTGGTTTGTGTTGTGACGTGAAGTAACTTGTGCTGGCTACAATGTCTAATAGACCATGTATTATTTGCCGGAGAAGTACAAACCGCGTTGGGGGCAGAAACGTTAGAAGGTCATTTTTACTTACACCTTCTTTTGTCGGAGAACACACTTTTATTTTGGACTATATTGAACACATCGACAATTCCACAGAGGTTAGTAATCGTTTTTTACATATTTATGCAACAACTTTTTTAATTACTTACCTAAGTTTTTACCGAATGGCTTATGAAAAGAATGTTTCATTCAATATTGGCAAACGTGAAGAAGGGCTTTAATCATATACCTAGTTTACATCGCGTACCTACATTACCGCCTAATCTACTTAACTAATATTTTAAAACTTAAAAATAGATTTAAAAACATCTTTCACTTATAGAAAACACAGATTACGTAGGTACCTACCTACATAACACTAAGAATTATTAAAAAAAAAAGGATACAGCTATAAGTTATTCTAGGAACTGACACCAAATTGAGTTCCGACGCAAAGCTGCAGTTTACGATAGGATAAGGCAGACCATATTGTTCGTTGCCTTTCGCAACACAAGCCCTTTGTAACACGCCCAAAGACCCTTCTATTGTTCAACATTTCTTTACTTATTAATGTTTTACTATGTTATTTTTTAACAGTTCTCTTTTGTAAGTCAGTTCTTCCCGAAATTGCAATTGAACCTTTATTTTACAGATTGACGAGTTGGATAGAATTTGTCGACCGTGTTTTCAACGTGGGACTTACTGGAATCGGCAGAGGAATGCTCAGCAAGAGAGTAGTGACAGCGATACTGCAGAAATCTTACAAGAAGACAGTGATCAAGAAATTGTACCTCAAGATGATCAAGAATTAGTTGTAGAGCCAAATATTGGTGATCATGATGATCAGCCCGATCCTCAATCAGGGACAATAGAAATACCTGGATATTTACGACTCTCAAATAACTCCACTTTATGTATTATTAATAATTGCGTTAACCAGAATCTGCACCGGATTAATGTTGCTGTTCGAAGGGATTTGTTAATTAAAAACAATATATACATCCCACGAGCTACGCGTATATGTGATATGCATTTAGAAAGCGATATCTGGGAACAACTAAGACATATAGCGCGTCATACGTTTTCAACTTTTAACAGCACTCAAACAAAAGATATGTTGACTTTGCAAAAAACAGTGTTAAAAGAATTGATCAATTTTCAAAACATAAACGAAATGGACGATTCTTTATTTTATTATTACATTGGATTTAATAAAACCCAGTTTATGGAAATAGTTTCAGCCAGTCCAACTTTAAGAATGACATTTCCCAAAAAACCCTTAAACGCTTTAGGCATTCTCTTAACTAAATTGCATACAGGAGACTCTAATCAAAGACTAGCAAAACTATTTTCAGTATCGCGACTGTCAATAGAAAAAATAATGAAAGGGACGCGGCAATGTCTGTTGAACGATTTTGTTCCACTCCATATGGGCCTGGATCACTTAAGTAGAGAAGAATTAGTGAGTAGAATATTATCTATACCTAATCACCTTTTTGGAAACCCGGAGTCCCCAATAGAGGCCAGGAGAGCGGTTGTGATTGCAGATGGAACCTATCTTTATATGCAAAAAAGCTCTAACTATGGGTTCCAACGAAAGTCCTATAGTCTGCATAAATATCGGAACCTATTAAAAGTATTTTTGATTGTGTGTCCAGATGGCCACATTATTGATATATATGGGCCTTATGAAGCAACAAAATCAGACGCAATGATTTTGAAAGAAATCGCTAATGTTCATGATGTAGATAACCCGTTTCATTACTTTTTTAAAAGTGACGATGTTTTTATATTAGATAGGGGGTTTCGCGATGCAATTGACGATCTCAGGGCCATGAACTATCGCGCTTATATGCCGGTGACAAAAAATGCTGGCGCGGTACAGCTGACAACGCAACAGGCGAATCAAACGAGAAGAGTAACATTATGTAGATGGGTCGTAGAAACAATAAACGGACGGTTGAAAAATCAGTTTCGACAACTTAGGTCTACGTTTTTTAATAGAGCAGCGAGTCACTTGTTCGACGAAGTAAAAATAGCCGGTGCATTACTAAATGCTTTTGGTAAACCACTCACTGATCATCCTTTAGTGGAGTCAATAACAACAAGAATAAATGAAACCCCTAATGAAAACTATTTCAGCGATTACGTTATTCACAGGAATCTTAATCAAATCAGAGCTGATTTCGTGTCAATGACTGCGAATGTTCCCGGTCTGGACAACTTTCCCATACTCGACATAAACAACCTAATAATATTTGCTCTGGGGACGTATCAAATAAGTCAGGCCAGGAGTTATTATGGCGAACATGTGAGGGGCGATGGTTCGTACTATATTGAACTGTACAGGGAGGATAGGTTAGATATTACGGTTTTGGAAAGGTTTAACATCGACGTCATCAATCCGTGGCTGCTGCGTAGCCGAATCCAATCGCGACATAGACGACAGCGCACATACTTCGTCTATCTTTTGATAGAAGGGCTTAATGATGGCGTAGCAGCAATAAAAGGGCATTACTGTTCCTGTATTTCTGGGAAGAGAACACTTGGTTGTTGTAGCCACGTCATGTCTGTATTGTGGTTCATGGCGTGGGCCAGACATCAACAAAACTTAAGTCCTCCAGCTCAGTTTCTGGATTTCATAATAAGACAGGATGAGGGAAGAGAGACGAGTAATGATCATGATTAATTAGGTTTATCTATAAGAATTTAGTAGTTTAACACTTTCACTGTTCAATAAACCACATATGATTCATGTGATTGTTTAACTATTGTGTCTGCTTTGTGGCAGTGAAAGTGATATAATTATTGTTCTATGATAATTGATAAGATAAGGTAAACAAAGGTTTTTGTAAAACCAGAAGTACTAATTATTTAATAAATAGTTTCGGATTTTATGGTTGTATCATTTATTTTTTCGTAAAAATTATGTAATATTCGTACAATTTTTGAAAAGTAACCCAGAATACCTATCCTATAGTGGAATAAGAAATGGATATAAGAAAAATAGATCAACGCCTGACAAAAATATACTAGCAATACTTCCATATGTATCTTCGTTCGGTTACGGTTGATGGACTTGGTTCTTTTTGCTATTGATTTCTCGTATTGTCCTTTAACATATAACCTAGGTTTCATTTCTGGCGAAAGAAAAAAAGTAAATCATGCCAATAGTTTGCATTGGCCTTTAGTACCCAATTATGAAGTAAATTCTGTCTTTACACGTAACCAGGAAATAGAATTAAAAGAATATCTTATAGATTGTTCGCTAAAGTTTTATGGGCTTACTGCTAAAGATACACGAAGACTAGCATACCAGATGGCATTTATTAATAAAATAAAAGTTCCTTCTTCGTGGGAAGAGAATCATATTGCTGGAAAGGAGTGGTTAAGGTCATTCAAAAAAAAACACACGGATTTAAGTCTCAAGAAACCTGAACCGTGCAGCTTGGCACGAGCCTCGGCATTCAACAAATATAATGTTCAAACATTTTTTTAAAACTTAAGAGAAGCTATACAACGGTCTCCTAACTTCGGTAACGGAACACGTGTCTATAATTTGGATGAAACCTCAACCACGACAGTACAACGCCCACAAAAAGTCCTAGCTCTTATGGGGAGTAACGTATACAAAATTACGAGTGGAGAAAGAGGTGTTTTAGTGACAACTTGCTGCATAGTTTCTGCCACCGGTCATGCTTTGCCCCCAGCAATGGTCTTTCCAAGAAAGAAGTTTAAATCTCATATGCTCCATGGCGCTCCTCCTGGTACTCTTGGCTTGGCTGCATCATCTGGATGGATGAATGCAGACATCTTCGTAGATGTTATGAAACACTTCATACAACATACTTCCGCCTCAAAAGAAAATCCAGCTCTTTTGATTCTGGACAACCATGAATGTCATTTGTCATTAGAAGCATTGAACATTGCTATAACTGCTTGTGTTACAGTGTTGACACTGCCTCCTCATACTACCGCAAGATTACAACCATTAGATGTAGGGTTAAATGGTCCATTTAAAACTTTTTATAACTCTGCTGTCGATTCATGGAACTCCGGAACCCCGGGCAGGCTCTAAATATCTACCATGTAGCTCAATGCACAGGCGAGGCCTATTTAAAAGCCATGACACCAAATTAATATCACCAACGCATTTAGGAAATGTGGAATTTATCCATACGACGAATCAGTTTTCACGGAAGAGGATTTTCTACCAAGCACTGTGACGGATAGACCCGAGCCAGAAAGAGATGAAACAGATACAGAATGTGAAATAAACGAAAACCGTTCACCTGCTAAGAACCCCTCTCCCTCAATTTTACAAGACTTACCATCACAACAAATATGGAATGATCTGGCATCCAAATACAATGAAAATGAACAGCAAGCTTCCACTTCGAGAGCAGTGGAAAGTTTTGTTTCTCCAAAAATGTTTAGGCCTCCATTGAAAGCCAGCCCAAGAAAGACTACCAAAAGAAGCAGACAAGGGCCTGCTTCTTTTGGTAGTCTTTTTTGGCCTAAGGAGGCCGGAGTATGATAGCCACCGACACTCCTGAGAAAGACATAATAGCATCGCGAAAAAAATAGTTGAAGTAAAAGCGAAGAAAGTAAAGAGTAATTTATTTAAAGAAAAGAAGACAAAGAAAAAAGAAACTCCAATTATTGATGAAGATTCTAATTCCGAAGGCACTTTCTATGCTAGTGGTTCTTCATCTGGTGGAGAAAATTTCGTCAGTGAAAGTGAACATGATGAAGTTATTTTATCTGAAGACTTTCCACCACTGCTTAAAAAACCCAAAGCGGATAATTTGAAGGGTCCACTGCAATAATGATGAATGTCCAAAAAACATTTTTTCTTATTCAGTAATGCCATTCGGTCCCTTGACTATGTAGTTATGAAATCGCGTTTACAAACTTAGCAATATCGCTGACAGTCCCGAGATAAAACGTTTTTAATATTTTGGCTACACGGCTTGAACGCTTAACGCCACAGGTGTTCACGACAATAACGATGAATGTCCAGTCGCAGGCGCCTCGCACTGACCGCCATCTTGCTGTCAAATCAGCGGCGATCCCGCCAATTCTTTTGTCAGTCTTTGTGAGTCTGGCTTTCTGTAAGGTTATGTCATACGGATTTTAGTGATTTCTTTCTTAATATAATGACTGAAAACAACGAAATGCTTAGAAATACGAAAAAAAGAAAACAGACAGGAAGAATGAGTGATGTTTTAAAGAAACTTCGACTCCAAGGACATGAAATTGGCGATGACTGCAAGTGTAATCGTTTTAAATCTTTTGAAATGATATCTGAAGAGCAGAGGACAAGAATAATAAGACAATTTAACAGTTTCGCGAACAGGTATGATCAGGATAATTATTTAAGTGGGCTTACGAGGTGCATTCAATAAGTACCTGGCCTCATCGCCAGAGGGCGCTGTAGTTTCAAAAGAGTTTTACCACAGTGTAGCACATTCTTTTTTAATTCTTAATCCAAATTTTCATTCCAATCCCTTCATTAGTTATAATTTGACAACTTATGGAAGCGAACGTGTCGATCGGTTTTACAAAAATGGAAAAAGAGCAATATCGTTCGGTGATTCGATTCCTATTTTTGGAAGGGAAAACGCGCATCGAAATCAAAGAGCGCTTGGATGTTGTGTACGGTGACTCTTCTCCATCGATGGCCACCTTCAAGAATTGGTTCAACGAGTTTGCACGTGGCCGTACGTCGGTTTTTGATGAACCACGTCCAGGTGCACCGAAAACAGCTGCTACGGAGGAAAACATTAAAAAAAACCATGATCTCGTATTGGCAGATCGCCGATTGAAGGTTCGGGAGCTAGCTGAGACTGTAGGCATTTCAGAAGGAACAGTGCATCATATTCTTCACGAGGAACTCGGCATGAGAAAGCTGTCGGCGTGATGGGTGCCGCGTTTACTCACACCGGAAAACAAGCGCAACCGTGAGACCACATCGGAGACGTGTTTGGCGCTGTTTAAGCGGAATCCAGCGGAGTTTTTGCGGCGTTTCGTGACCGTTGATGAAACCTGGATCCATTGGTACACACCAGAGACCAAGGAGCAATCAAAACAATGGATCCAGACCGGGGAACGTGCTCCAAAGAAGGCGAAAACTGTAAAATCGGCCGGAAAAGTTATGGCCACCGTTTTCTGGGATTCACAAGGTGTGATCTACATCGATTACCTCGAGAAGGGTAAAACAATTACAGGGCTTTACTATGCCGAGTTATTGGGCCGATTCGACGCCGATTTAAAGAAAAAACGACCCCATCTGGCGAAGAAAAAAGTTCTGTTTCACCACGACAACGCACCGGTTCACACGTCTGCCGTTACCATGGCCAAATTGGTCGAATTACGCTACGAATTGCTGCCCCATCCACCGTATTCTCCAGATTTGGCCCCTTGTGACTTCTTTCTGTTTCCTAATCTGAAAAAATCACACGCTGGGAATAGATATGGATCAAATGAGGAGGTCATCGCCGCCACGGAGGCCTATTTTGCAGAGTTTGACAAAAACTATTTTTCGGACGGGTTAAAAAAGTTGGAGCATCTGAGCTGGGCTAAGTGTATCGAACTAAAAGGAGACTATGTTGAAAAATAAATTGCCACTTTTCCAAAATTTTCGTTTACTTTTTGTAGGCTAAGTATTTATTGAATGACCCTCGTATAACCGTATCTCATGTACAACGTCGTCGTCCACGAGTAGGTGAAGAAAATGCGAAATTACATAATAAGTCATACTTCTACAAGATTCGTATGATTGGGGATGATACTTACGAGTTACCGGTGTGCAGAAAAGCTTTTATATCCTTACATGGCACCACTGGAAGAAGACTTCAATTTCTTCAGAAATCACTGACTCAGCACGGAATTGTCCAAAAAGATAAACGGGGAAAACATGTTAAAACAAAGCTTTCTAACGCGGTGTCCTGCGTGAACGACGAACGCGACGCGACGCTGCGAACGCGACGAACGCGATCAACTCAACGGCATACCCTACATGCGGCCTATATGACAGTCTGCGGCGAGACGCGACGTAACGCGCACTTGTTTTGAGGGCGACCAGATGCGACAACACGAACTATAACATTTTTCGCCCTAAGAAGAAAATTAATATATGTAATGGTTGATTCAGAAGCGTTGATCGCCGCAGTGCGTGAGCAAAGATTGTTGTGGGACAAAAAACATAAACATTATAGGAATCGTTTATTAGTACAAAGAAGTTGGAAGAATGTTGCCGAAGCAGTAGAATGCACAGGTAAGTTTTATTTACATTATTATTAAGTTTAGTAATTTACTATTGCAATCATTTTGTTAATTAATCGTTAGGTGGCTGGCTGTTCTTCTGGCCTGCCACTTCCGCTAAGTGACGAAACCTTCAATGTTCATTAAAATAATTCGCGAATATCTCTCTTGTATGTATGGCTGCTTGACTTGAGGCATTATATCTTCTTGATCTTCGAAGATCAGGGGATGAAGTTGACGTCAAATTTTCGCAATTACTCTCAAGATCACGTATTATATTGTGAAGTAGAGTTATAGCTTTTATAGTGTTAATAAATTGTATTTTCAATATCTGTCTCAATTGGCGTATTAAGTAATCCAAATCTTGAACCAAAAGAACACTCAACGACCATCCTCGCTCGAGACAATCTATAGTTGAACCGCTCTTTAATATCTCCCTCACTGACATTTTTTTGTGCATAAGGCTTCAGAAGGTATGTTTTTAATGGGAATGCAGCATCACCCACAAATACAAAAGGCGCTTTAATGAGGGTATTAGGTAAAAAGTCGGGTTCCGGTATTTGTAATTTTTGATGTTCTATTGCTTGTCTTAAAGTACATGCGTCAAGAACTCCAGCGTCGTTATCTTTTCCATAGGCCCCAATATCAACCATTATAAATATAAATTTACTAGCCTTAACTGATGCTAACTATAAAGTTAGCATCAGTTAAGGCTAGTAATACAATAGAGAAAAATCCCTTATAATTGTAGTACATAGAACCAGATTTTTTTGGTTTCTTAATACGTACGTGTTTGCCATCAAGGCTACCAATGCAATTAGGAAATTGCCATTTCTCCCAGAAATCTTTTGCGATACTTTTCCACAGTTCCGTTGTAGGTATAGGCATATGTTTTATTACTAAAGTCTTCCAAATTGCAGTACACACTTCTTTCACTATGTTTGAAATGGCAGTTTTTGATATACGGAAATTGAATGATAACTTTCTATATGGTGTTCCAGTAACCAAATATCTGTAAATAATAATATTGTTTTAATTTCAGCTGATGATGTAAAAAGAATTGGAAGAATTTAAGAGATTCCTATAACAGAGAGCTTAAAAAAGTAGAAAAGCCAAGATCGGGTTCGGACGCAGATCAAAATGGTCAATATCAAGGCGATTGGCCACATTTTGAATCAATGCAATTTTTAAAGACAATTTTGAAACCTCGTAAAACTACGAGTAATATTCAAAATAAAATATTAGATGAAAACGACATTATTGATGATGATACAATGATGTCTATTATTTCTGAGCAATCGGCATACAATACGCAAACCGATGAATCGCAGTTCAATACAGATGATACCAATTTGGCAACAATTGATGGCCCTACGACTGATGCTGCAACTCCACAAAATGCTATTTCGGCACAGATACTACATGATACCTCGACACCTGGACCGTCGTATACCCCATCGCGAGCTATTGGAACGTTGGCTAACCAAAAGGTACAAGAAGGTGCAGCAAAAAGTATTGAAGAAATCTTAATAACACTCGAACGAGAAAAGATAGACCTAATGAAGAAAAATTTAAATGAAGACGACGACGACTTGAACTGGTTCAAGTCTGTAATGCCGTATATGAAAAAGCTACCATCTCTGAATAAATTATTATTTCGGACTCAGGTTCAGGAGATGCTCATCAACGAAATATCAAAACTGAATACCCCATCAAACACAGAATCTTCAATGATGGGTTACTTCACTTCTGGTGATTCATCTCAGTGATAATTTCATAATAATTAAAATACATATTTTCAATAATACAATATTATGTAGTTTCATTTTATGTACTCACCGCAATGTCAAGAGTAATCTTTCTTCAATAGAAATAGGTTTTTGAAAATTTGTTGTTTTTAATTGAAATTCAGACTTAATATAAGCAATAATGTAATCGAAAGTAGACGGTAACACTCCACAATATTGTTTAAACATTTTAGAATCGTTTCTTAATTTTGGATATAAATGATGGAACTCGCCAAATGTGTTTCTTTGTAAAAATATTATATTTGTTTTCTTTCTGTGCTTTTTACGATATTTTTTTAAAAGTCTGTACTTTAAATATGAACTTTCAAGCAAAATTGTACTGTACTTCTCCATGATTCGAGAAGTAATGACCAAAATCACGTAGGACATTTGTCGCGTATAGCATCGCGTCGCATTACGTCGCGCCGTGTTGCATCGCGTCGCGTCGCGTTCGTCGCTCACGCAGGACACCGCGTAAGCAAACTACTGATTTGATGTACAAGCAAATTGACACTCTAAAAACAATTAATGGTAAAAAAGGCCATTATAATTTACGGGAGAGTCAAAAAATACGAGTATATTTGTCGGATAAGTTTAACTTGTCTAAGATTCACAAAATGTATAATGAAAAGAATCCAAATAACAAAGTATCATACGAAACATATCGCAACTTTTTCAACAAAAATTTCAACATATCATTCGGTTATCCCAGGATGGATACATGTTCGACTTGCGATGAATTTCAAGCTGAGAAAAAACATTTTGAAATTAATATTGCTACTCTTCCTGATGGCCAAGAAAAATCTCAGATTTTGTCTCAACTTCGAAGACTTGAAATTGAAATCTTAAGACACAAAACGAGAGCTGAAGTATTTTATGATAAAAAAAGAAAAGCTCGTTTGAGAGCTAGGCAAGATGTCACAACAATAGCGATTGCAATGGATTTCTCAAAAAATCTTCCTGTACCGAACATAACTACAAACGATGTATATTACAAAAGACAGCTGAGTTATTACATGTTTAATGTTCATGTGCTTGCGGATTCCTCATCTTATTTTTTCGTGTATTATGAGAGTATTGAAAAAAAAGGATCAGACGATGTAGCCTCTCATCTGTTTAATTTCATATATAATGAAATGGAGGTACAGGTCAAGACTCTTACAATTTTTTGTGACTCATGTGGTGGGCAAAATAAAAATTATACCATCTTTAGAATGCTACATTACTTAGTTCACTGCTGCAATCGCTTAGAATCTGTCACAGTTATATTCCCGACAAGAGGGCACTCTTACATGGAGTGCGATCGTAACATGGCCTACTTAAATCAAAAGGCTAGGATTGAACTTCCTGAAGAATGGGCTGAACATGTGCGTGGAGCTCGACAGAGACCGAAACCTTTCAATGTCATCGAATGCTCACAAGATGCATTCAAGGGCTGGACTGCATTTCTGAAACCATTTTACAAAAAAACTTTTCCTTTTCCCATAATACCTGTGCGTGAATTTAGAGTCCAGAAAGAACACCCACGGCTCATGTTTCACAGAAATTTTAATAATTGTCCATGGGCATCAAGTGTGGTCAACACACCAGTTTCTTTTCGGTCTATGAAGGCAGTTAATGAGGGCGAATTCAAATTACCTGGTTTGGCTTATAAAGAAAGACTGCCTATATCAACAGCAAAATATAATGACCTGCAGTCCCTGAAAAAGTTCTGTAGGCCTGAAACGAGACGTTATTTCGATGAACTTCCTCATGCCACAAATGTCAAAGAATCAGAAGTTAATTAAAACAGTCATTTGGACACTGATCATTATTGACTGTCAATGTAGTCTGGACAGTGATCAATATAGTCCTAATTTTTAAAGACTTACTTAAGATTAGATTATTTTTAGTTAGTTTATAATACCCTAAGAATAATTGTTTTCCAAAGAAATAATAAATAAATACACACATCAAAAGTGTCTAGGGATCAACATATATTTTTGCAATAACTTTTCTCCTGATTGATATTAATTAAAATTTTCTTTAAGGATTCATCAAATAAAGTGTTTTCGTTTGTCACAGTAACGATAAACCAAGTCACCTTTGCATTAATAAAGAAATTTGCCATTTTCCTAATAAAGGGATTTTTGACATTTGAACCACTAACATTAAAGTTCGAAAAAAAGACTGAAATAACAGTTTTCTTTAAAATTTTATTGGGTAACTTAAACAATTAATAATCCGTGTTTCTACCGCGAACACTAACAACACAAGAACATCGGTTTGGCATACTCAAAATGAGTTCATCCAAATCACGCTGTGGAATGGCCGCCCATGTTCGTTGCAACAACAAAAAAAGGTCTTCTTGCGACTGGATACCCTCCATATTCGGCAGAGCTCTTCTCTGTAGCATATTATCCCATGCATGCTCAATCGGGTTCAAGTCTGGCGACTGAGCAGGCCAGGGCAGGACATTGATGTTAGCTGCGGCGAGAGTCTGTCTTACAACTCTTGCGGTGTGCGGTCGTGCATTATCATGCATTAACTGAAATAAGGGACCGATTTGCACTTGTAGAGGAACGATGACGTCTGATACAATCGTCTCAGCATAAATTTGAGCGTTGAGGTTGCCTCTGATCCAAATCAACTCAGTTCTTCCGCCGATCCAAATACCCGCCCATACCATGATGGTTCCACCACTATAAGGATGGACTTCCTGGCAGGATTTTAATCGCTGTTGGCGTCCAGGGGTTCTCCAGTGTCGTATACGTCTTGTATCCGGTCTCATACCAAAACGAGACTCATCAGAAAAGCACACGAAACGCCATTGTTCTTCTGCCCAATTTCTGTGTTCAAGAGCCCATTGATATCGAATCCTACGATTGTGCATTGCTATAGGTGGTACCCGTAGCGGTCTTCGGGAATGAAGGATCACTTCATGCAAGCGGTTTCTGACTGTTTGGTCGCTAATTAAGTTCCCTGAAGAGTGATGAAGCCTCACGGCTAACATCATGGCGGTTATTGTTGGAGCTCTTCGAGTTAAGATTTGAATGTATCGGTCTTGTCTCCGTGTGGTGCAGCGATACCGTCCTCCATGGCGCTCAGCCACGGTACCAGTGCTTCGGTAACGTGTCCAAAGTCGACTGATAACACTCTGACTTGTATTCAGAGCTAAAGCCACAGTACGTTGCCGGGAACCAGCTTCTATCATTCCCACGGCTCTGAGCATTTCTTCCCTGCTTAAATGACGTCGCCGCTCCATAATAACGTTGGTTTTAATCAGTAGTAGGGAAACAGTAGCACTAATAATGTCTTCAATGCGTTGTATGTTTTTATAGGGAAAATATTGACAGCTGATTTTCATCTTTTACTCGAATTTGATTCACAGTTCCTGATTCAAATTATGAAATGCACCAAAAAGGATCCATATAAATTTATAAAATCATAAATTTATTACAAAGCCACATCTCAATCTCAAGAAATCCGCATAAAAATGCTTGATCCCTAGACACTTTTGATGTGTGTACTTTAACTTTAATAAACAACATTTCATTACCTTCCGGTCCGAGTTTTTTCACACCGACAGATACATCAGAAGTACTTAAGTAAAAAAAAAAAACTGTATTATGTTTAGAAACACTTCAGCTTTAAATGTGCAACTTTTTCATGGTTCACTGTTGGACACCTCACCCTACATCATTATTTTTTAAATCCTTTAAATTTGGCTTTACATTTATGCTAAAATGTTACATTATACATGCTAAAATAACTTTTACGAATTTGTTTTTCAGATGGCGTCACGATCTAGGATGTTAGTTGAATTAGCTACAGGTGTTTAAAATAATTTAAGTGTGATTTCTTCTATTCTAAGTGATTCAAACTCTTTTTTTTTTTTTTTTTTGGGGGGTGGGAAATCATCAAATAACCCCTCCCGCTCTTGGGCAGAGCGAGAGGGAGTGTCAGACTTCTACTGACTAAAAACCACCCATGTTCCTTCTTCGCCCTTCATGTCGAGGCCTCGGTATCCCTTGCGGACATCCCGCAGCCTCGACAGGCAGTGATTCAAACTCTCAGATAGATATTTTAACAAAGGACGAGAATAAAAATGCCAGCAGTTCGAACAATACATTGCAGACATCAATAGAAGGTTTTTTTATACTTGTACTGACATTTTTTATTTATTTATTTAAACTTTATGCACAATAATGATACATAGGCGGACTTAATGCCACAAGGCATTCTCTACCAGTCAACCTTAGGGTTGATCAAGACAACATTGTGGTAGGTTACAAAATAACTAAAAAAAAAAAACAATGTCAACTTTAATGGAATAAAAAGTATGTACTTATATTAATACTAATAAACATATAAAAATAAAATAAACTAGTTAAAATAAATATTTAACAAATACCAAAAAAAAAAAAAAACGAAAAGCTTAACAGGCAATTACTTATGACTCGACTTATAATAATTGAAAGCTATTTGGTCTGATTTAAATAGTGGCTACGAACTTTCCTTTTAAAAGTGAATTTGCTTTCAGCTTTTTTAATACCAAGGGGTAGCGCGTTCCAGAGCTTTATAGATGAGATAGAGAAAGAATTTGAGAAAAAACAGGTGCGGTGTGAAGGAATTTGTAGAATGAGGTTATTGGAAGCTCGAAGACTACGACTATGACAACTGCCCAACACTTTGAAATAAAATTTTAAGTAAACGGGAGCACGTGGATCGTTCATAATCGAGAAAAGCATGCAGAGAGATCTATTTTATTCTAGTTATGTTTCTATAATTTCATTTTTTCAATTCTCTTTGTAGACAAAGACATCGCAGTAGATTCCATCCGACCTCGTAGTAATTCGACTAGTAGCAGCAGTTCCTCTAGTTCTAGCAGTTCTTCGAGTTCTAGCAGTTCTTCAAGCAGTAGCCCATCTATGTATCAAGGTAAGTTAATTTAAATGCTAAGTGTATTAATTTATATCCCACTTTTCTTACAAAATTTGAGGGTAATTGATCAAACCAATACCACACCACTACACTTCAAGAAATTGATTGCATTTATAACATTTCAGACAGCAACGACTCAGTAAAGGATCCTGATTATGAAACCCAACCAACAAAACGTGCTGAATATTCTTCTAATACTGACGTGGAACAAAATATCACTACCAACAACAAAAATATGGTTTCAATAAACATTGAAAACTAGGAGGAACCACTTTCGTCTACAACCGAACATGCTGTGGTATTCAACGATCTCGGTGTCATAGTGAACAACTGAACAGTGAATCTTCTGCGATTGAAAACGTTGGTACCGGAAATGCTGTAAGTCCAATAGTGAATAATTCTAGCCCAACTAAAACTGGTAAAAAAAAAAAGACGACTGAGAAATAGTGGGAAGCCTTACCAATCTACCAAATAAAAAAAAAACATGCCAAGTCGTGAATTGAAACCTTCTTGTATAAGTGTGGGTTTAAATTTACAGAGGAGCAAAGACCATTTTAAATGAATATTGGAGCTTAGGTGCAATAGAACAACAATGGACGTTTATTGCTAATAGCGTGGAGATAGTCATCCCCAAACAACGTTACGTTTAAGTTGATTCGGATGGAAATGTTGCAACTATTCGAAACAACAACAATGCTTTCTTTTTAACTATGTATTTCGGGTGAAAAAACAAGAGTTTGTAAATTGTTCTTCAATACTTTGGGGATTAATAATCGACCCATAGAGACTGCTTTGAAAAAGAAAAATAGCAACACAAATATTTCTTCCATGAAAGATAACCGAGGTACTCATTCAAACCATCATGCAGTGGACGAAAGCATTAAAAATGGCATTAAATTGTTTATTGAGTCTATACCGAAGATAGAGTCTCATTACATCCGGGCTAACTCAAAACGAAATTATATTGATGGTAGCAAAGCTGTCACAGATCTTCATAGATTTGTAGCATCGCACATCTCTAGCGATGTTATTTCGTTTGTTTGTGTTTCTGTTTAAAGTAAAAAATGACGACTCCGAAACGTGAACGAAGCGTTAACTTCAGCCGGGAAGAAGTTGAGCTTCTAACCTCACTAGTTAGTCAGCATAAAAATATACTGGAAAATAAGAAGAGCGACGCAGTCACTTGGCATGAAAAAGAACAGTGCTGGAAGACACTGGAGGCATTATTTAATAGCACAAGCGGTACTAACTTTCGGAGTGCTAAAACTTTGATAGCAAAATACGAAGGCATTAAACGGACAACAAGGCAAAAGTCTGCATTAATACGTGCTGAAACATATCGCACAGGAGGGGGGCCTAGTGCTGCTCCTCCTCTGACACCTATTGAGGAAAAAGTTAAAGATATAATATTGTTGTCTGTAGATGGAATCGAAAGTGAATTTGATTCCGATCACGATGGTAAGATCTTAAGTTTTAAATTGTTATTAGTTGTGTACTATGTAGTATATCGATTTGACTAGTCAATCTATATCCTTAACTTATTCAGCCTTGGTGAACAGATACATACATTTGTCCCACCCCTTCTCTTCCTTATATAATTTTCTTTATGTTGCAGATTCTATACAAATACAACCAGTACTGCCTAGCCAAGAAATATTTTATACTGTAGGTTCTCAAAACATTGAAGTCACAGAAATTGTCGCAGACAATAAATGTGTCCAATTAGTGGATGTAGATATACAGCATCCCATAAGTAAGTTCCTTTTTCTATGTATACAGCCCAGTTAACTCAAATACGATTGCCAGTTGTTAAAAACAAAAATGAACTACTGCCATTTTTAAGTCCCCTACTTTTTGGTTTTCAGTTGAAAATCAGCCTACTCAAAATGTTGACTCCGATGAGGAACTGTCTTCAAGAAAAAAGATAAGTAAGTAGTGTTCCTGTTGTGCCTTAGTATTGTTGATAAGCACACATTTAACATGATCTCACGTTTTCTTTTTAATTTCAGTTCAACATACTACACCCAAAAGAGGTGCCAGTGACGAGAAGTGGACTAATTGGAAGCCAAAATCTTTACGTTCCAAAAAACATCCTGCTTTATGTAAGTTCTTTCAATATTAGCATTAGGATAAACAAAGTGTTTAGATTATGTTATTAATTAGATAATTTATATTGATACACAACATAACTTGATTTAACAGAGTTGGTGATGTAATGTTAGAACCACTATTAAAACCTGGGGTTTGATTTGTCTTAGCATACAGCTATATGTGTCTATAAATTCCTCTCTAGAGGAGGCATACATATGTCCTGCGGGGAGACATGTATAGGTAAAAACAATAATATTGATACTAGCTTGCGTAATTTTTACCAATATTCAAAACAAATAAAAAATCTTGTTCCAACTGCTGAGAAGATGAAAAGACCTTTTGAAAGAGTAGCAGAATCGAAATTGGAGATTGCAGATATGCAAAAGAAGATTCTGGAGGAAGAATTATTTAATAAAAGAAGGCAATGGGCATTGATATAAAAACTAAAGATACGGTCGTCCGAACATTTGCTCGACGCGTTCGCCATACAGAGAATCGGTGTAGTCTGCTCGTTAACGTAACATTGTATAAGCGGCGTGGTATTTTCGAGGTATAAAGAACATAAATAAAGCTTTTAATAAAATTTACAACCGCACCCGAAGAGAGCCGATCGTGGACTAGTTCACTTCGGCTTAGGAAAGACCGTTTTGGGACCACGTTTGAGGCGTCATTTTAACATGCCGTCCGCCCAGTCCTTACGCAGTAATATATAAGTCAATGGCAATGGGCCTTCGAAGAGGAAGAATGAGAGCACAAAAGGGAGATGTGGGCATTAGAAAAAAAATACTTTTTAAATAAATTTGAAAAATAATTCGTTTTTTATTTAACACAGAATACATACAGGGTGTAAACGAACCCTTCACGCATACGTCAACCAAGCATACTGTACATCCCACTAAGTGGCACTGCGCAAAAATAATTGCTGGGAAATGAAATTTTTTTTTGGACTTCAAAAATAATCCGAGTTTTGTCGCGCGCAATAGTGCCGCCCGCAATCGGCTATTCATGTGTGCGTGCGTTGTGTCTACATGGACACGCTACACGGCCATGGCACACAGCTGGAGGCGCGACGCCACGCCCCTCGCTCAAGCGTGTAGCGATGTAGATACGCTACTCAGCGTACTTACCTAGCTAAAAGTATTAGGTAAATTAAATTTGATTCATCTACTTGCAAGAAAAGATAGTTGTTTAAAACTAGGTATGTACCTACTGTCCATTGCTTTGCTGTCATCTAGCTGATCTAGCATCGATGGCCACTGCACGTGAAAACAGACTTATAATTTCTCTTGTCAGCGTAGGTCTCGAATGGGTCAGTGGGTCATCTTAGGGGCCTCGATGGTATTTCCATAGCCCATACGCAACAGTTAAACATGTACTAGTATTCCCATGATGACTACTAATAACCGGCATTGTTCAAGAACGAGACCAACCAGCTAAAACACACTCGATCACAAACACAGTGTACTCACCGGAGCATCACTGGTCTACCTACAATTTCGCTAACATAACACGCGCATTAATGGTACTGAGTCTGCTGATCATACGCGTTGCGATCATAAATACCCCTAAATAAATAAAGCAAAAAAAAGAAACACGAAGGTAAATAACGCGATGGTATTTCCAGAGGCCATACCGCTACCTACAGTTAAACATGAAGGTACTTACGTATTCCCGCGATGAGTACTGATAACCTGGCAGCGTTCAAGAACGATACCAACCAGGCCAGATAAAACACACTCGCTCACAACACAAACACAATGGATTGTCAGTAGCAACATTGAACTACCTACCATTTCTCTCACATTACCACTACTTATCACTCAACATTACACAACCGTGATAATTATTCATTAGTCTAACAATGCGTATTGCGATCACAAATGTCCCTAAACTAAAGCAAAAAAAAAAAGAAACAGGAAGGTAAATAAAAAAAGTGCGTAATAAAAATGCACATGCAAACTCGATGACGCATGAAACCGAACTAAATACTTAAAAATTATTTAGCTACAATTTTCTTTGAAGACACGCCGCCGCACGTAGGGTGGCCATCTCAAAAGTTTGGCAACCAGGACAAGACCCCGGGCTCAGAACCCGGACAAGTTAACAGATTTTTTAAAACTTAGTCAGAGTAAAAAAACTGCCGAAGATGTTAAACATCACCTTTTTGTTTTTTTTCAGACCTTAAAATTAAATTTAGTCATCTTATTTAATTTTGAATGTAGGTACCTAACGAAACAAGATCTTATCTTGCAACAGTTTGTTACAAATTGTTTTATTTTTCAATTGTAATTGTTAAATTTTTAAACCTGAACTACAAATGAAAAAAAAACCCCGCCCGGACGCTCCGCGGTTGCCCTCTAAACTAGGACAAATCCGGGGAAACCCGAACGGATGGTATCCCTAGCCGCACGCGCCGAGTCGGTATGCGGCGGCCGCTTTGAAGACGGCACATCTAACGATAACGCGTGCTATTTTTTACCAATTCACAAACATGCCAGTTGCTCAATTTTCAAACTTATTGCAAAAGTCATAAGGGTTAAAAGTGGAATAGGATGTACTCAGTGTAGATGTCTTTAGAGTTCGATTTATCATTGCAATTTTGTGAATAAATGCTAAAAATTGTTAAGTAAAATTTGTAGCTTTAGTACCTAGTAAAGAGTGAGTATTTAAAGAGTACTTGAGTGCTCAGAACATTAAATTGCTAAACAACTCATCATCAACGATTAGGTAAGTAAATTCCCTTCAACCGGGTTGTAACTTGTAGGTATTACCGTATACGGCCGGCCGGCCGCACACGTTTAAAGTTTTTATTATCGCTATGATGCGTAGCGCGGTAGAAGCGTCGAGAAGGTAGGTAGCTATTGCAGTACTACATGCATAAAAATACTTGATTTAAATTAGGTAGGTACTTACCTACTGACGATCGCTGTCGCTGTCATCCAGGATCGGTGGCCTCTCGACACTCACGAGCTCTGGTTCGAACTGCCGACCACCCACGCTAAGACACACGCGCGCCCGCGTCAGCGTGTTTTCATGAACTCTCTCTAGGATTCCTTCTCGCTCTGACCGCTGCTTTAGTTCGTCAAAAACATCGATGATTTTTTGATGCATCTCATCAGCGTTCTCGCAGGGCCGATCAAAAACCCTATCCTTGACATACCCCCACAAAAAGAAATCCAGAGGGGTTAAATCAGGTGATCGTGCAGGCCAGGCGTGAGGTCCATACCTCCCAATCCACTGGTCACCGAACAGCCGTGTCAGCTCCTCACTTACCGGTCTGACGGTGTGTGGGGGCGCACCGTCGTGCTGGTACCACACTTCTCGCCGACGCTGAAGTGGCATGTCGTCCAATACGTCAGTCAGGAAGCCCCTTACGTGGTCGAGGTAGGCAGGTCCGTTCATGCGGTGTGGCAGGAAAACGGGTCCCAGGATATGGTTTCCCACAATGCCTGCCCACACATTGTGTTTCCATCTAGTCTGGAAACCCGTTTCCTGAATTTGGCGCGGATTGACGGAGCACCAGTAATGTGAATTACGGCGGTTCCACATACCGTTGTTGGTGAAGGTGCTCTCGTCCGTGAACACAATTTTCTTGACGAACCCTCGATCCTGCGCAAGGAGCCACCTGCAATAATCCATGCGGAGTACGCCGTCGCCCGGCACGAGTGCTTGCACACGGTGAATTTTGTAGGGCCTCTGCCTGTCCCTCTTCAGGACCTTGTGCACAGTGGAGTGAGACACTGAGTGCCGAGCGTGATGGCCATGCCGCCTCCGCAACACTTTTGCCGCTGTGCGCACGCCCAAACGAGGGTTTTCCCGCATCACCTGCAGGATAGCCTGTTCGGTGGCGGGTTGGATTTGACGGCCGACTCCCTCTGTAACGGGTACAATCGGTTGATTGTCCAAGAGCCGTTGGACTGCCCGCGTGAAAATGCGCGAATCCGTTGGCTGAAACGCCGTCGGGTATTCCGTCCGGTAAAGTCTGTGAGCTTCTCTGGCATTTCCACGTGCCATTCCGTAACAGTAAACCATGTTGACGTACTCCCTTGCGGTATACTGGTGGAACGGCATTTTCAAAAATCGCAAACACAACACAACACAAAAAGTACAGTTTTCGCGAAACTTACGCATGCACATTCGATGACGAAATAAACTAAACTAATAAATTATAAAGCTTATAAAATTCATACTTTTACGGAAACTCGTGCATCGGGGCGCGGGCGGGGTGGGAAGGCGGCATGTTTGAAAAAGTAAAAAGACGATCGCCGACCTGAGCTGCCATCGCGCCACCGTCTAGTCCTGGCTATTATTATTGTCGTATTCTTGGGCTTTGCACTGTACTGACCAAGTCGGATGCCCACGGGTGGCATAAAACCTCCACTAACTTAGGCACAAACCACAAAATAAATAAAGAAGAAACCACAAACATAACGTTATTACGTACCTGTAGGTGTGTTAGCTAAACTTCCTTATTTCCTTGCAAATTTATTGATCGATTCTTAAATCAATAGGGCAATTGTCTCGGCGTTTGTAGCTTTCTTAGTGGTGAATTAAGTAATGTGATGCAAGTGCAATCGTGCCTTGCTTTCAGAGTACTAAATTGCTTAAGATTTTCAATAAGGCGTTAACTGTTTGGTTCAATAAAGTTTAGTTTATTTCATTTAAATACCTGCTTCAAAAACGAATTAAAGTAAGTTGGGAAGCAGGAGTGTTTTTGGTAATAGCTGATTTTGGAATAAGATAAATTCTCAGCTAATTGTTCAGTGAGAGCAAATGGGGCATTTCCACTGACTAAGCGCCTGTGACAAAATGTTAGACAGGGGGTGTACTGAACAGTACACCCACCTTTCACAAGTTATTGTGTAAATGTGAAGTCCCAAATGATTACAAAAATAAATTACCAAACATTTTAACTGCTTCTTCTTAGCGTGTAGATGAATTTTTTTTATTAAATTTTGGCCCAAAATTCAGTTATGCGAACTCCGTTCGCTGATGCAGTCATAAGAAACTATTTAAATTGAATTTAAACCTAACCTAAATCAAGAAGCTAGGACCTTAGTTTTTTAAACGGTTTGTTGTGTGTTTTTCGCTAATACACAAACCAGCTTGCCGTAGGTATCACAAAAATCAGCAGACAAATCTCATGTGTGTAATATCGTAGAGCAAATAAACCATAATAAACATTAAAAGACAATCATGTAAAATCAAAAACCGTTCATTGATGCAAATAAATGTCCTTCAACCGATCAGCTGATTCCCACTTCGCGGGTGCCTACCAGGCCGCTCGCATTCATACGTTGAACTCGAATGACCCGAGGTTACGCGCACATCGCGGCAGCGGGCTCAGCTGACACGACGCGCTTGTGTGCGTGAACGACTTCGCTGCGTGTGTGCGCGCGTTTAATATCCAAGACTATTTTGTAACTTCAAACTCGTAATTTGTTAAGAAAATTAAAAAAAAATGATAATGTTTGTTTAGACGAAATATTTGTAATATTGCTTGGTATTCGATAGTATAAAAAAGTAGAAAAAAAAGTTGACACTTTGACCTTCAATATCTCCAGAACCTGTGGTTTCCCAGGTATAGTCTAGAAGCAAAAAAGTATCCTAATGATGGGCGGAATATGAGGTTTTCGTTTGCGTTAAGGGTACTTTTACACCCTTTATATAATATCATAAAATACAATATTTACAAATCTTTTGCTGCTATTTATTATAACGGGTGATTTTTTTGCTGGTATCTTTTTGGCAACACTGTTTTTGACAGATCACGCGTGAATCGTGTCTTGTGTCATTGTCAAACTTGTTCAGTTTGGTCTATAATTTAACCATGAATCGACTTACGACCGAACAATGCTTGCAAATTATTGAATTTTACTATCAAAATGCAGAAGAATGGGTTGTCATATGGAAGAATATTCAAACTACATTTTTTGTTACATCGGAGAAACAAAAGGCCTACACGGAGTCGGTTTTCTTATAAGTAAGGCATGGAAACACAATATCACAAAGTTTACAGGGATTTCTGAGAGAGTAGCACTACTACAAATGAACTTTGGAAAATTAAACATTTCAATAATCCAAGCTTATGCACCGACAGAAAGATCCAGTGAAGCTGATATCGAAAAATTCTATGTTGACCTAAAAAGAGCTCATACATCGGCAAGTGAGAAAGTCGTCGTATTAGGAGACTTTAATGCGAAAATAGGGCAACCCAGAGATGAGGAAAAACTTATCACAGGAAATTATGGCCTAGGTCAAAGAAATAAAAGAGGAGAACGGTTATTAAATTATGCGTTTGAATATAAATTGGCTATAATCAATACCTATTTTAAGAAAAGACTCAGTAGAAGATGGACCTGGAAGTCACCAGACGAAAGTGTCAAGAACGAAATCGACTACATCATGACAAACATCCCGAAACAAGTCCAGAACTATGAAGTTCTCAATAATGTAAAATTCCGAACGGATCATAGGCTAGTAAGAACAACATTCATCTTAAACCAACAGAAAAAGAGCAGGAAAAACTTCAAACCTCAACCAAAAATTCCTAAGACGCACGATGAAATAAAAAACTACAAAACTAACCTCAAATTGTGTTGGATCTTTGCTTATATGAGGGTGGATGATTTATGTTTTGTCATCCGCTTTTTTACGACTACCGTCGTTTTGAATCGCGGCCGACGCTCGTGCAACCTCCGCGCGAGGCGATTGGCAGTTGGCTTACGTGATCAGACAATATGGGTCACGTCTTCTTTTTTATTGAGAAACTATTCCGTGAATAAGACAAGTTTAACTCATTTTCTACGCTGCCGTGCAGCATCCATTGTGTGAGACGTTCTCGCAGTGCTGTGCCAATTTAGATGGTGTTTTTGGAACGTTTAGTGCACGCGCTCGCCTCCGCCTTCGATACCAGGACCCCTTGCCGTGCAAGGCTGTCGTGAAGAAACGTACGTGTGGAAGTTTGAGGTAGGTGGCATACTGAATTGTCTACCTATTTACGAGCAAAGATCCACTTTCCAAACTTTACCTACATATTGATACAGCAATTTTTTTTATTAATTATTGGTCCTTCAAAAAATACAATTTCTTACCAGCCTTCTACAGTCACACTCAACATTTTGGTCCTTCGAGCCGGATATAATTAACATTTTAAATTATTTCATTCCATATTTAAAATCTAAAAATGTCGCAATCAGAAGTAACTGCTCCGATTGCTCCAATTCCAACTAAAAAGGAATTAGAAACTATTCGTAACATAAACAAATGTCTTGCTAAAAAGCAACGTATTTATTCTCAATTGCAACAAGTGTTTGATTTATCGAATAAAATTGAGAATCATCCTTCCCTCAAGGAAATGTTCCTATTGCGTGCCTCAGAGATAACATCACTACGTGAATCATTCGAAAGTATTTGTATGGAAATATATGAAATGCGATTAACTTTAACGCCTGAAGCTCAGTTCTCAGACAGTGATTTGGTTAGCTTCGATGACTTGTTCTTTCGCGTCAAGTTGTGCGCTTCGAAGCACACGACCAAAATGGCGGACGTTCCACCATGCGGTCACGTAGACACGAAAGATAAAAATGGCGACATTCGACCACGTTTACCGAAACTCGAGTTGTTCACATTTGATGGGAATATTGAGAACTTCACCACGTTTTATGAAACATTTTGCTCTTTGGTGCACAATCATACGGGTATTTCAAGCATAGATAAATTTCATTATTTGTTGTCATGCACAAAAGGGTCCGCACTTAGCATTGTAAAAAGTGTGCCGATTACTTCAAGTAATTACGACGTAGTGTGGCAGTCCTTACTTGATAAATATCAAGACAATAGGATGCTCGTAGGTAAATACCTAGATAAGATGCTCAACTTTCCCGCACTCAAATCGGAATCTCCAGTTAATTTAAATAATTTTATTGAGACTTTCGATCATTCTTATCGCGCTATTAATGCTTTAAATATCGAGCACTTATCTAGCTATGTACTGTGTCATATAGCATTGAGGGGATTAGACCCCAACACAAGAAAAACATTCGAACAAGGTATCGATCAAAAGACCATACCTACCTATGAACAGTTAATGTCCCACGTACATAATCAAATAAAAATATTGGAACATTCTCAACATCATTCTAGTTCTACTGTTCCGCAAGGTAGGAATCCTACCCTCAACACATCCAATAAAAAGTCGAGTGAAACCAACAATAGGAAGGCATTTTCTTCGCAGACGCAACCTAACAATAAGCCGAAGAGTTTTGATTGCTTACATTGTGGTCAAAATCATATGATTTTTCGTTGTGTTCAATTCCGTGAATTGACTCCTGCGCAACGAGTCAGCCGTGCTGACCATTTGAAATTGTGCCACAACTGCCTCAAGCAAAACCACTCGTCTTCCGATTGCCAAAGCGAATATAAATGTATCACGTGTAATCAGCGTCACCATGCATTACTGCACCTTGATTCTAAAGGCAGTCCTGCTACGCCATCCATTCCTGCGCATAATAGCAGCGCAAAGCCGACAGCGGTAGGTACTCACACATTGCACGCTAAAACATCGCACTCGTCTAGCGGTAACAATATGAAGAGCTATATGGTTCTACTAGGTACGGCTATAGTCAATGTTATAGATTCGTTTGGTAATCCGCAAGCTTGTCGCGTTCTTATCGACTCAGGCGCTCAATCGAATTTTATAACTTTGAATTGTTTAGAACGGCTAGGGTTGTCGCGTCAAAAATGTCCGTTTAATATTTTTGGTTTAACCGGAAGTAGTGTCAAAAACTTTGGCATGACTTCGTGCACTATTAAGCCGAGACATTGCGATAACCCATCATTTAATATCGATGCTATAATTTTACAACGGATCACTTCCGATTTGCCTACGGTGGAAATTTCCGAAGAAGTTTCTATGCATTACAAAAACCTTTTGTTAGCAGATCCCTACTTCTATAAAAAATCTTCTGTTGACATTATTCTTGCAGGTGACATATTCCCTGACATTTATGACGGTAATAAAATTATTGTCGGCCCTACACTACCCACTGCACTCAGTAGTGTTTTCGGGTTCGTATTGTGTGGGAAAGTTGAAGTACCGTGTACTTACGATGATGTCACTAACATTGCAACGTCTTGCAATTTGGTGTCGTACACCTGTGATAGTGACACCATCAACAATCAACTCAAATCATTTTGGGAAATAGAGGAGTCACCGTGTGACAACCCTATCAGCCCGGATGACAAGCTTGCCGAAGAGATATACTCCGAGCGTCATTATAGGGACGATAGCGGTAGGTATGTTTCGCCTATCCTAATGAACCCGAAGTGCGCCACCCTCGGCGAGTCTTATAACCACGCCGTGCGTAGGTTACACCACCTGGAGCGACGTTTCGCTCGATTGCCCGACTTACGTTCGCCCTACGTAGACTTCATGCGCGAGTATGAACAGTTAGGTCATATGAAACCGTATGTAGGTACAGAACCGAGTAGGTATATCATACCACACCACTGTGTGGTGAAGGCATCCAGTACCACCACGCCCCTGCGAGTGGTATTTGATGGCTCAGCGGCGACTACAAGCGGTGTGTCACTTAATGACACATTACTTACAGGCAGAAAACTCCATCATGACATTTTGAAAATTATTTTCAACTTTCGTTTGTATGACGTTTGTTTTACCGCTGACATAGCTAAGTTCTATAGGAATGTCTTAATTCATCCCGCTGAGCGTACATATCAGCACATTCTTTGGAGGGAATCACCTTCGCATGAAATAAAAACCTACGAACTTCTTACAAATACCTACGGGTTGCGATCGTCTGGTTTTGTCGCTGTTCGCTCGTTGCAACAGCTGGCGAGTGATGAGGGCAAGAGATATCCTCAAGCTGCTGATATCCTCATGCAAGGATGTTTTGTTGATGACGTTTTGTGGTCGACACAGAACCTCTCAGACGCCTGTACGTTACAGGACGAGCTCGTAGCTCTATTGAAGTTAGGCTGTTTTGATCTTCGTAAATGGGCGAGTAATTCCCCTGAATTATTGTCTAGGATCGGTGCCGATCAGGCAGTAGCTATAAACTTCAGTGATGACGACACCGTGTGCTCATCGCTGAAGGTTTTAGGTCTTAAGTGGCTGCCGACAGTCGATTGTTTTTCTTTTGATTATAACATGACGGATAGCACCTACACAAAACGGTCAGTGCTAAAACTGCTTGCTAGCATTTTTGATCCGGTTGGGTTTTTATCTCCATGCACATTTCTAGCTAAATGCATCATGCAAGATTTGTGGAAGCTGAGTCTCGGTTGGGATGACCCTCTTCCGGTTGATTTGCGTGACAAGTGGTCAGTCTTCATCGCGTCATTGTCAAGTCTGTCGTCAATAACAATCGAACGACATATGCTAATACCTAAATTCTGCGGTGTACACTTAATTGCTTTTTGTGACGCATCGACCCGTGGTTATGCGGCATGCATATATGTACGTAGTGTTGACCCAAACAATGAAGTGAAAACTAGACTGCTTATCAGTAAAAGTAAGGTCGCGCCGATCAAGCCGCTCTCGATACCTAGACTTGAGCTTATGGCTGCCGTGCTGTTGTCAAAACTGGTTTTGTTCGTTCAACAAAATATTAAAAATCTAAACTTTCAGGTAACTGCGTTGACAGACTCCAGTGTCGCACTCGCATGGTTACTGACCCCTCCCTACAAACTTAAAACCTTTGTTTCAAGTCGTGTCGCTCAAGTAGTGGAGGTGGTTCCGTCGAACAGCTGGTACCACGTGCGGAGCGAAAACAACGCCGCTGACGTTTGTTCGCGCGGCGCCATGCCCACTCAGCTCGTAGCTGATTATGAACTCTGGCTGCATGGTCCCGCATGGCTATCTGATGACGTTCATCAATGGCCAATCAGTACTTTTTACGTCACTGAAAAAACGGACATTTTAGAACTGAAGACAAACGTTGATACATTTTCCTGTGCATCTCAAAATGTACCTAACGATCTTTTAGAAACGTTTTTTGAAAAATACTCTTCATTCAACAGATTGCAACGTATCGTCGCTTGGTGTTTGCGATTTGCTAAAAATTGTAGGTTACCTAAGAACGAGCGTTCTGTTGGTCCGATCTCAACTCACGAATTGAATGCGTCCCATGACGTTATTATAAAATGTACACAAGCAACCTACTTTTGTAACGAAATCACTCAGATAAAAAATAATAAATTTGTTTCGTCACTCAGAAAGCTATCACCCTTCGTCGATGCCCGTGGTTTCCTCAGGGTGGGGGGTAGAATCTCGCTAGCAGACTTACCCTACAATAGCAGGCACCCCTTGTTGCTACCTAAAAAATGTCACATAACAACTTTAATAATAAAACATTATCACAATGTGTACCTACATGTAGGACTTCGTTCATTGCAAGGAATTTTGTGCAAACGATATTGGATCGTATCCGCTCGCAGTATGATTCGTAGTGTGTTGTCTAAATGCATCGTATGCTTTAAATGCAACCCTACTTCAATCCAACCGTACATGGGTACGTTACCCGCTGAAAGATTAAAACCTAATAAGGTTTTTGATCATGTCGGTTGCGATTTAGGTGGGCCGTTTCACATAAAAGCGAGTTTGAATCGTAATGCAAAAATTCTAAAGTGCTACATGTGCCTTTTTGTTTGTTTTTCCACAAAGGCAGTACACATTGTGGTCATTTGCGACTTGTCAGCTGATTGTTTTCTAGCAACTCTTGACCGGTTCGTAGCGCGACGCGGTCTGTGCTCGTGCCTACATTCTGATAACGGGACGAACTTTGTCGCAGCTGCGAAACAATTGAAAGAAGTTTGCAACTTTTTTAAAGAAAATGACGTTTTAATTGCCGACGGTTGCGCAACTCGTTCTATTGAATGGAAAAATATTCCCCCTACGGCAGCTTCGATGGGCGGACTGTGGGAAGCCGGTATCAAGTCGGCCAAGCGCCACCTCCTCCGTGCAGTAGGTGACAAGGCACTTACATTTGAAGAGCTCACCACTGTCTTCTGTAAAATCGAAGCCGTAATGAACTCGCGTCCGTTGTGCCCGTTATCTGACAATCCTGATGAATTCGAAATTTTATCGCCTGGACATTTTTTAATAGGTCAAAGCTTACTCGCCATACCCGAGTACGGTCTTCTAGACGTAGCTACTAACCGACTGTCACGTTGGCAGTGTTTGCAGAAAATCTCCCAAACGTTTTGGAAGAAGTGGTCTGACGACTACCTGCATACTTTGCAGCAAAGAGCAAAGTGGTTCACCTCGCCTCCTAATATTAAAATCGGTGATCTAGTTCTCATCAAGTCTGAGCTGATTCGTCCGCTAAACTGGGTTCGGGCCAGAGTGGAGCGTCTCCATGAAGGTCCAGATAAAATTATTCGCGTCGTTACTCTGAGGACGCAAAAGGGAATCATTAAAAGACCTGTTAATAAGGTTTGCCCTTTTCCATATTCTAATTAAATATTTACAAACCTTGTACTTACCTTAGATTTTAATTAATATCTTAATTTAATTTTAATTTTTGTTTATACTTATTCTTGCCTGTGTCGAGGCAATTTTCTTACCACAGTTTTCTTAACTTCTTATCAGTTGCAATAGCAATGTTCTCTTATTTTTTTTAACTGAAATTATCATGATAATTTCGGTGGGGGGTATGTTGGATCTTTGCTTATATGAGGGTGGATGATTTATGTTTTGTCATCCGCTTTTTTACGACTACCGTCGTTTTGAATCGCGGCCGACGCTCGTGCAACCTCCGCGCGAGGCGATTGGCAGTTGGCTTACGTGATCAGACAATATGGGTCACGTCTTCTTTTTTATTGAGAAACTATTCCGTGAATAAGACAAGTTTAACTCATTTTCTACGCTGCCGTGCAGCATCCATTGTGTGAGACGTTCTCGCAGTGCTGTGCCAATTTAGATGGTGTTTTTGGAACGTTTAGTGCACGCGCTCGCCTCCGCCTTCGATACCAGGACCCCTTGCCGTGCAAGGCTGTCGTGAAGAAACGTACGTGTGGAAGTTTGAGGTAGGTGGCATACTGAATTGTCTACCTATTTACGAGCAAAGATCCACTTTCCAAACTTTACCTACATATTGATACAGCAATTTTTTTTATTAATTATTGGTCCTTCAAAAAATACAATTTCTTACCAGCCTTCTACAGTCACACTCAACAAATTGCATATTGAAAACAATATACAAGGAATTACAAACGTACAATACTACTATGATGAACTGGAAAAAGCCATAACATATAGCCAAACCAATAGAAATAGCCCTGGAAAAAGTAAACAACACAAAATTCTCAGTGAAGAAACATTAGCATTAATAAATAAACGAAGTGAACTAGCAATACAAAAGAATAAGGATATAAACACGAAGAAAGAATTAAGCAGATTATACAAAGAAACAAGCAAAGCAATCAAAAAAGATTACAGTGAGCACAGACACAGAATAATAACGGATAACCTAAATAAATTCAGAAGCACAAAAAGAGCATTTAAAGAATTGAACTTACGTAAAACATGGATACAAAAATTGGAAGATAAATATAAACAAACCAGTACGAGACAAGATATAATACACCAAGCAACCACATTTTACAAAGAACTTTACAAAAGCAAAGACGACAACATGGAAAAAACTGAAGAAGTAAACCTGACTAGCGACACACAAACAGTTATACCTATACATGAAGAAGAAGTATACTTACAGTTGAAAAAACTAAAATCAGACAAAAGCCCAGGTCCAGATGGGATAACTAACGAAGCCTTGAAACTAGGCGCACCAATTTTACTGGGCCCTCTTACAGAATTATTCAACCTGATTTTAGAAACGGAAACTGTACCAATTCAATGGTGCTCATCAGACATTATACTATTACATAAAAAAGGCAATCTACTCGACATCAACAATTACAGACCAATCAGCCTACTAGCAAATGTATATAAAGTTTTCTCATCAACACTTCTAAAGCGCATAACTCAGGACATTGATAATGCACAACCAATAGAACAAGCAGGTTTCCGCTCTAGCTTCAGCACACTAGACCACATACAGGCACTGGAACAGGTTATCCAAAAGTACGAAGAATTCAATAAGCCTCTATATCTAGGTTTTATTGACTATAGCAAAGCGTTCGACAGCATCAGCCATAGATCTATTTGGGAGTCACTAAATGCCCTAAACATCAACCCAAAATACATTAACATCATAAAATATATATACAGCAACAGTACCAGCAAAGTGAAATTAGAATCAAGAGGTGAAGCAATAATTATCGAAAGAGGAGTTAGACAAGGTGACCCTCTGTCACCTAAATTATTTATTGCCGTTTTAGAAAATATATTCAAAAAGATGGACTGGAAAACAAAAGGTATAAAAATAAATAATCTCTATCTAAACCATCTAAGATTTGCCGACGACATAGTCATACTATCAGAGACATCAAAAGATCTACAAGAAATGCTATGCTCACTAGACCAAGCAAGCTCGAAAGTAGGACTAGAAATGAATGCTACCAAAACCAAAATAATGACAAACAGCACTAAAAAGCCCATTACTATAAAAGAAAACACAATAGACTATGTCGACAGCTACATCTACCTGGGCAAACAAGTATCATTTAATAAAACAAACAACGAAGACGAAGTGGAAAGAAGAGCAAATATAACATGGAAGAAATTTTGGTCACTCAAGGAAATCTTAAAAGGAGACTACTCAATTAACATAAAGAAAATTATAATAGATACCTGCATACTGCCCTGCCTGCTGTACGGTTGCCAATCTTGGGTATTCACGACACGAGCGAAACAAAAAATTGAAACAACACAAAGAGCCATGGAGAGAAGCATACTGAACATACGGAAAATACACAAAATTAGAAGCGAAATTATTAGGCAAAAAACCAAAGTAACTGATGCCCTCACGCAAGCCTTAAAACTGAAATGGCAGTGGGCTGGCCATGTATCACGATACAAAGATGGGAGGTGGACAGTGAAAACTACCGAGTGGAAAGGGCCAGATGGAAAAAGAAGAGTAGGTAGACCGATTAAGAGGTGGGCTGATGACCTTTTAGAGACAGCAGGAAATGATTGGCAGATTACTGCAAAAGACAGGGATAAATGGAAGAAACTGGAGGAGGCCTTCACCCGTAGAGGGGCCCATATCCCAACGAACACACTAACATAGATTATAAGAAGACTACTAACACAAAAACAAATTTTATATGTACATTTTAGTAAAATAATGTTAATTTAAGGGTTATGGGAAATAAAGGCTTTTTTATTTTTTTTTTATTTATTTTATTACTATCAAAATGCATGCTCGGATAATAACACATCGGCGCGATGGTTACGTAACGGGACCCCTATGCTCAAGCACCCGGTAGCCGAGTTCTCTTAGCCACGCCCACTCCGGCCAGCCGCACAGTAGGGTTGGCGAATGACGAATTTTTTATGGAACAAAAATAAACTGCAACTTTCTTTTTTTATATATTTTTATTTGTTTTTATATTTATTTAAAAATCATAACACTTAGGTACGCCAAGAGAACCTTATATGATAATGCCTACATATTTTTAACAAACGAATTAAGTTCCTAATTCCTTTTTTTATGTAGGTTCCTAAACTAACCCTGAACTAAATAAAACAATACACGTGAGACTAGGCAGTACGGTCCGATGACTTAGCCTGTCCATAGAAAAAATAAAAAAGTTGGTACTCTGTGAAATTTTACATGCGCCAGAGACTCAAGTCTCTCTCTCTCTAAAATTCTACTCTTCTTTTTACATCGGTATAATTTAGTTGACTTCCACAAAAGCCACTAAACAGAGTTGAAGTTGAAAAAGGTATTATGGGGATTACGCAATGACGCGGTTTGAAACGGACAATAGAGATGTCTTTAAATTTTTGAACGAAAATATCCATGTCATTTGGTGGTTAGCAGCACTGATGACCAAAGACAAACCTGGCTGTCGGTAACTCTATCTACCTACATAATGTAAGTATTGTTCAAATTTTACCTTAATGATCCAGGGGGCCTACCTTATACCTATACGACAGTATAAATAACCGTACATGTAAACCTACATTTTATTAACCTTTTAGTACAGGCTGACTGTCGAGTTTTATAAAGTTATAGGTTATTATTGTCGTAAACAATCAAAGAATAGGTACATAATTTCTTGTTATAACTTATTTTCAGGGAAGACGACGAATATACAATGCCTAGCGCTTGGGACCCGAAGGAGGCATTGTCTCCGGCAGGCGCGGACATCGAGACTGGCGGTGCCGGCAGTAGCAAGATGAGCATGTCGGACTTGCTGCGCGCTGCTAAACGGCGCTGCATGTTTACTGACGATGGCCTATCATGTGCCAAGAAACCGTGCATTATGTTTTAGAGACAAAGGATGCCAAAAGTTTAAATGAAAACCAATATCTAGGAGAAGAATCTCATCAAAAACTGGTAGAAGAATCTTTCGTGTCCAATAAGGATTTGAAACGAGTTGACAGTAGCAGTAATAAAATTCAGATATTAGAAAACAGACTAATAACCTTTGAAGAACTACTTTTGATGCAAGTTAAAGCTGGATCTAATGAAAAATGTAAACGACAAAAAATAGCTCCAGGAGCTGAAGTTATTACACATGATGATGTGGTTAAGCGTAAAATGGAAGAAAAAATAAAACATATAAAAAAAGAACCGCAAACAAAGAAAAATATGACTATGATAAGAAAACAACCAAAGACTAAGAACCCAAACAAAAAAGAACAAAAGAAAACACAAAGAAAAGTACCACCCAATGAAACGTCACCTGACATTACGAGTGACGATGATGCACCAAAGCGAGATACTTCATTTTATGGTCCATCTACTTCAACAGGAAAGACAGGTATGAAAAGAAAAACGAAACGAAACCGATTGCCATCAATTGACTCCGTTACTAGTATATCTGATATAATGAGTGTATATAGCGATACAAACATCAGCGTTACATCACTGTTTGACGATGACTTCTATGACGAAGTCAATTGCATTGCACAAAATAACATTATGAATCAAGAAAATCCTAGTAACAATGACATCTTACATCTTAACATTAAAGATAAACAACAAAAAATTGCTCCAGAAAATAGACAAAAACAACCGCAAACAAAGAAAATTACGAATATGAGAAAAAACCTACCGAAGATGACTAACCTAAACGAAAAAGGAAAGAAGAAAACACAAAGAAAACCATCTTCCAACGAAACGACACCTGACGTTACGAGTGATGCCAATTTTACCACAACGTTAAGTAATCCTGAAATTGACAAAGAAAATTCGGTTCCTGCATCTCATGCAGATATGACATCAAAAGAAGATACTTCACTTTCTGGTCCAACAACTTCAACAGGAAAGACGGGTATGAGAAGAAATGCGAAACGAAACCGCCTATCACCAATTCACTTCACAACTATTGTTTCTGATAAAAATAATTTATTAAGCGATACGAACTTGAGCATTAGATCGCTGAACGACGATGACTTCGATGCTGAAGTCAATTGTACTGCAAAAGACAACATTGTGGATCAAGATAAAAATAGTGATAATGACATCTTACAGCACACTTACGACGATTTCGTGCTTGTGAGATACCATACGAGACAAAAGTGGAACTATTACATTGGATATATAGAAAACATCAAAGTAGTGGATGAAGAAATATACTATTGTATAGATTTCTTAAAAACTGTGAGGAAACCACAACTAGTTTTTAGAATGACGAAGAGAAAAGACCGTGATGATGTACCTGCACTGTCAATTATTAAAAAGATAGAAATAAAGACTGACACTGCAAAACAATATTACTTATGTAATATTGAAGATGCGGTATATTTTAAAAACAAATAAGACTGTTGATTAATAATGACTCGTTAATTTTTATTGTAAGAAATTAAAGCTAAACGTTAGAATTGGTAAATTGCGACCAACTCTTAATAATTTAATTTAATGAATATACAAGGTGGAAGGGACACCGATGCTAAAACGGTTACCAGGTATTCAGCACAAATCATAGTTTTGTAGTTTTTATTAAATATTACGCATACAAAAAATGTATGTGGCGGTGGGGGTCAGAATCGTCATGTGCCTTCCACCCTGTATAAAAAGATTGTTGATTTTAGTGATTTGTTATCTTTTTGTAAGAAAATAATAACTCTCGGTCTATTCTCACCTAAGTATATGTATATCTGGCACGACGAATCATGAATTTATTTTGGACGGATTCAACTGGTTTCTGACGTACGAATAGGCAAAAATCTGTACAAAATAAAATCTTGATTAGTCAAGACGGATGAATGTGTGAACAGATCATATCAGTAATTACTGCTAAACTGCAGGCAAATATTGTATGAATAATTTGAACAAATAATATTTGATTTATAGTGATTTGTTATCTTTTTTTAATACGAAAATAAAGCATGGTTCAGATTTTATGTTTTGCTTTTATTTTATCGAAAATGTTTACAACATCACGTAAATATAGCCGGACTTACCTCAAGTATGAGATTTTTTTTTTTTTAAATAAATTGTAGCTTTATTCTGTATGACTCTAAAGCACATATTTGAAGGGCATTCATTACTCTATCGAAAGAAAATGTTTCCATCTCTAAGATCTATCAAATTTAGTATAAAATGACCACTTGACGGACTTACCTCAAACAGCTAGGAAAGTCCGTCTACACGCCGATTTTTAAAAAAAGATTTATAATTAAGCGTTATTTGACATTAAAACAATTAAAGTGTTTTTATAATAGTCAAGACAATATTTTTCATCAATTGTAACTATAAGAATTACCCCAGAATGTATAGTTCCATTAGTTTGGTTCGATCAAAGTTAGCTATTAAAAATATGCCGGTCTTCCCCACATTGACCTTACTTACAAAAATCCTTGACTCATTTTGCGTCTTCCGAGTTCCGATTCAATTTGAAAACGACAACATGTACTTTTTAGTTCATTCAATATCTGGCTATGGTAATCGGGCCATACAGCCTGGTCTTTCGTGAATTGTTTCGTTTGAAAATAATATTATATTATTATTATTGTCAATGACGTGGTTTAATATTTTATAAAATATTACAGTACGGTGCGCGCGTCTTGGCAGAATTATAGATGGCTCTGAAACCAAGTGCGGTGCATTTTTTATTACTCTGTGGTTGTGACAAAACGAATTGAAGCCAGTGGCGTTTAGTGTGTGACTGTGAAAGTGTACCCCGCAAAAATGTCGTAAGTACTTTTGTTTTATTGCATATTTCTAATAATGTAATATATTGAATTTTTCTAGAGAATGTACACGTTACAATGGTGCATAATTGTCATACTTTTTTATTCTCCAAAGTTGATAAATTTAGCAAAAAAAAATGTCAAGTGCCATTTGAGTTTGTTTACGACCGGTTTCTGATTTGTTTTCGGACTGTAGAAATTCTTACTATCTGGAATATTTAGTTCTAAACAACAAATCAATTACGTGTATATTTTTAACAGATTCAACGAAATGAATAACATGATACGCAGCGTTGAAGTGCTGGGCACTTGAGAGACGGATAACGTTTGTAAATGTAAGGTTTGTGCAGACGAGCTTTCGATGCGGTGTAGGATTTTTGAGTTTACCTGGCGTGTTTGGCTTGTACTTTTTTGTGTTGGTTTATTATTTGCATTATCTTAGCGTTTTATTTAACCATTCAATTAATTTATTCTGCACTGCACATAAATAATACGGCATTTAACACATCTTTCTATTTGCACGGCAATAACCTACTACTACCCTGCTACTTACCTACCTTAACTTATATAATTATAGCGTCATTTATTTCCAAGTCAACATGTAATTATTTTCACTGCAATGAGACATTTAAACTGGTGGATTGTGAAACTGGCGGACTGGCTGTGTTTTTTCTGCTTATTTTCTTTATAATGTGGACTGGTGGATTGCGTTCTGCTTTTAATCTGCATTATTTTTTTTAAGCATAAAATGGGAACATTAAATAAACATAATATATGGCTATGTTTTAGATCAAATGAGCAAAAGAATGAGTTGGCGGGCCCCAGCCGCCGCTCATCGCCAGATCCATCCAGAGGATCCAGATCTAGCCCATCGCTGAAGAGAAAGCGGCCGGAGGAGCTCCAACTCGTTCTTCCGAATGAGCCTCCCCGGAAGAGGCGGATGCAGTATGTATTAATTCGTTCATTTTCATTTTAACTTAGTTACTGATAAACAACATTTACTTTAATTAACTTTCACTTATTTTTATAGAAAACTATCGCCTGAGCCCTCTTCGCTTTCTCCGCCAACACCGCCAACACCGCCAACACCGCCAACACCGCCAACACCACCAACACCACCTACACCACCTACACCACCATTCATTTTGCCGGTGAATGTTGAATTTGGTTAGTATTATATTACTAGCTGTACCCGACATGCGTTGCAATGCTCTTTTTCCTACTACCCTACCTACTACCCCTACCTACCTTTCTACTACCCTACCTACCTACCTACCTTCCTACTATCCTACCTACCTACCTTCCTACTATCCTACCAACCTACCTTCCTACTAGCCTGCCTACCTACCTTCCTACGTACCACTTTCTCACCGTTGTAACCTTCCCTGGACTTCCACAAATATTTCAAGACTAAAATTAGCCAAATTGGTTCAGCCCTTCTCGAGCTTTAGCGAGACTAACTGAATTGCTATTATTTTTTTTAATTATATAGATAGATTACATTGTGTCTTGAAGTAATAGGTATCAAAAATGACATGTAAGAAATAAGTTATGTTATGTTGTTACAGATTTTGAAGATGTGGACGACCTTCTTTTGTCCCCGGGCACACCTGGGGCAGACACCGTCCCTAACTCGCCCAGTTCTCTGGACTCGCTGGTAATGCGATTACCAAGTACAGAGAACTGGGCAGTTGTGTGTGCCACTCCCCGGAAAAATCCCGGGAGGCAGAAGTCGGTCAGCGATTCTGAATAAAATACTTTTTTTTTAGTTTTATTAAAATAATTATGATTGGAGCATCACAGTATTTTTATTTACTTTGGTAGTTTGATTGTCTTTATTTGATAAGTGCACATTCAGTGCCCAGCACCCGACTCCCGAGTCCAAAATAATTCGTTCGTGTGCCCACAACCCGACTACCGAGTCGTACATATAGATAGCTATTGTTGGCGTGTGACCATGCCCAGCACCCGTCTACCGGATGCAAACTAAAACACGCTACTAGGGCTGACAAAAGTAAACTTGGTATGAATGAATGATTTAACAAAAGGATTTTGCCGCAACCCTTTTGTTTAAAATGTCTTCTAAATTACCGGCGCGGCACTTTATAGTATTATCTATCAATCGTAAAGGTTTTTTGTAGAAGAAATGAGTAATAAGACTCACCATCCTTTGACAAAACAATACAATATTCAGCTACTGAAACCAATTTCTCTACACGTTTTAGTGGTCAGTAACATTTTTACAAGTGTAATATTATCAAAAAATAAATAGATAGTAACATTATTATGTTTTGTCATTCTTTCAGTCGTCAAACTATGATAGGCTGAATGGTCTATAGATCGATGCCTGCCTTTTTATAAGCGACCGAAACACTGACAGACAGTTGACTTGACACATTTCATTTTCAACTTTCTGTTGTACCGGCCGGCGGAATCATTCAAAAAAAAAATATACTACTTTTTAAACAAAGGGGTTCTGGCAGTTTCGCTTACAAAAGATTATTGAAAACAATCGGCGGCATAGAATCTATGCCGCCGATTGTTTTCAATAATCTTTTGTTAAAAGTTCTAACTCTAACTGCTAGCACCCTTTTGTTTAAAAGTTCTTTTATATTTTTTGGACAACTAATCTTTGCCGCCGACTGTTATCAATAATCTTTTGTAAGCGGTAACTGCCAAAACCCCTTTGTTTAAAAAATACCTTTTTAACAAAAGGGTGCCGGCGAGTTTCGCATACAATAGATTATTGAAAACAATTAGTGGTCCAATCAATATAAAACACATTTTAAACTTGAGGAATCCGCCGCACTCGGAACCCTTTAGTTTAAAATGTCTTTTTTTATCGCCCGCGGCATCGCAGTTTATATTAAAGCAAAAGGTTTGTTGTAGAAGATATTATGAGTAATAAGACTAGCCATGGACAAAATAATACACTACTCAGCTACTGAAACTAATTTATCCATACATTTAGTGGGCATACTAATATATTAACAAAGAAGTGTATGGTAACATTATTTTATTTTGTCATTCATTCATTCGTTCATGAGGGGATTCTGGCGGGAACTTTAAAAAAGAGCGCGTCAATTTTTTTTTTCAATTTTCATTTTTATTAAATATTCGCTAGTTTCTTGCTTAAAAGTTAATTAAAAACAATAGTGCTAGGTGTGCAAACTCATAAAAATGGTGGGAAATGAGGGGGGCGGGGATAACTCGCCTACCTCACATAAACGTCCCCGGCCTGAGGCCGGAGGCGGAGGGACTGGGATGGACTGTGGTGATGACGGCGGCGGTGAGCATTCTGACTATTCACCTTATATAAAACCTGACTATAAAAGACAATATCCAGAAAATGCCACTTATGTAGACTTTAAAGTGTTCATTGAAGCTTCCAACAACAAGGATAGAATAGGCAATAAGAGCCCCATCTATCTCAATCACATATTTTCCAGCGAAATAAAAGGAGTGACGGCTATACAACGAATAAACGCAAATAAAATAGCAGTAATATTTAAACAGTATAATACGGCCAATAACTTTATCAACAACAGCGCTTTTCTTAACAAGCATGGCTTGAAAGCATTTATTCCGGCTGCGCAAATAGAAAAAACAGGTATAATTAGATTCGTACCAGCAAACATTTCGAATAAAGAATTATACACCAAACTATCATCAATTTATGAAATAATAGCTGTAAGAAGATTCACAAAGAAGGTAGGACAGGAGCGAGTACCACTACAAACAGCTAGCATTACTTTTCTATCGAATATTCTGCCAGACAATGTACAATATGATTTGTTTTCATACCGAGTTTTTGAATATGTACCCCCATTACAGCAATGTTTCCGTTGCTTTAAATTTAACCACTCTGCTAGGATATGCAATGGCAAACAAAGATGTTCCATTTGTGGAGGTGAGCATTTACATAAAGAATGTGATAGACCAACAGAGATCTGCTGTTGCAATTGCAGCAGGCCTCATCTTGCAATTTCTAGATTATGTCCAATTAAGTTAAATAAAATATTAGAAAAGAAAAATAAGATTACATATGCAAGTGCTACATTGACGAAACAACATACAAGTGATAATACTGAATTTCCACCTCTGTTACCTCCAAAAATGAAACCAACTGACACTGTAAATAAGACTGTAAATAAGTCTTTAAATAAGTCTGTACATACACTAATAAGTCTATATCTGTAAATAATACTGTACATAGTGTAAATAAATCTAAAGATGTCCCTCCTAAAGTAGACATCAAAGCCCAAATAGTTGCCAACAACGATGTACTTATGGCCCTGGTACAGACGTTGGTCGAACTGGGTAATAAGGGAGATAATACGCCTACCACCATAAATAGTATTAAAGAAACACTACTTAAAAATCTCAAGTAATGGATCCAAGTCACACATTGTCTAAGCTACGTATTGCTCAGTATAACATTCAAAGTGCTAATAGTAAAAAACCCTTATTGATTCAATTCTTACAAAAACAAAATATTGACATTTGCTTACTTAACGAAACATGGTTTAAAGATAATAGTTTTAGAATACCTGGATATAATATTTACAATAAAAATTCCAAAAATACTCATAATGGTGTAGCAATACTGATTAAGCCATATTTAAAGTACAAAGTTTTAAACACTAGATTTTATGAAGACATTCAAACTGTTGCTCTGTCCTTATCTACTGTTCATGGTAGCTTGACTATTCTTTGTGTATACTGTCCATATTTGTCAGTGGTGACATTAATGCACACCACATTGCATTTGGTTGTCTATCCACCAAAAGCAGACGTCATTATTTATTTAGTATCATTGATGACTTGGATTTATGTATTTTAAATGATGGTAGTTTTACAACTGTTAACAACCCAAGACGGAATCCATCTGCAATTGATGTTAGCTTTACTAGTGCTAACCTCGCATCAATATGTGAGTGGTCTGTACATGATGATGCCATGATGCCATGGGCAGCTATCACTACCCAACAATAACAGAGATTTCACTACATATAGATAAGTATCATATTAATACCCCTGTTGATAGGTTTATGTATAAAAAAGCAGATTGGGAAAAGTATAAAACTATTTCTAAAACAATATTCAATGATTTAGTCCTAAAATTGTATGATCCTATTTCAACCTATAATGATTTTTGTTTTCGATTGGATACTTTAAAAGATATGACAATTCCTAAACTTAATAAACCAAATCATTTTAAAAGCAGACCTCCAACTCCTTGGTGGAATGACATTTGTGAAAAAAGTGTAATTGCCTCTTACAATGCATTGAAACTTTATAGAAGTGAACCTACTATGGAGAACTATTTAGATTATAAAAGAAAAGATGCACTTAAAAAAAGAACCATATCAGAACAAAAAAGAATAGGTTGGGATAACTTATGTAACACATTTAATAGAACTACTCCTAATAACCCTTTATAAGGCTCTGTCCATATTTTGGACACCATGATATTTAATTTTTGGCGGCTGAATGAAATGTCACGCGAATTGAACGTTTTTACTTTGTGATTTGACAGTTTGTTAGCAAAAACAAAACGCAGTAAAAAAACAATATCTATGGACGTCATTTGTCAGGTGTTCGGGTAACTGCCAAAATTCAGTGATTTTTGAGTGCTCTGTGTTAATCCAACCTAATCTTCGTAAAAAATGAATAGAAAGGTAAGTTTTATTTTACAAGATGTTCTAAATATAGTAAATATCGGATCCATGCATTGATTTTTGTCATAAGGGTCACATTTCCTAACTGGACTTCGAAAAATTATGACGTCGATATATTGGACAGAGCCCGTTGGCGTGTCCGGCAATTGCGCATTTGAATACTGTTTTTTTTTTCTGTTGCAGGTAATACCATACGATAAACTTGAGGAAACATTAGAAGAACTTTTTGGCTTATCCGATGGTGAGCATTCGGAAGACGGTTATGAAAGCGAGAGGGAAAATGAGGCGGTTTTCACGGGTATGAGTCAAGACGAAATTGAAAACATTTTGGATTCTCCGTCGTCTTCTCGAAGCCAAGTTGCTGTCAATTCACCGACACTTCTGGAAGTGGCGTTCCTGAAATTCTAAATGTCAGCGAATCAGCAGTAGGTGATCAAAATAATAGTATTATTGTTAGAAGCAATAGTCAGGAGCCTGAAACAATTTCAGACACTGAAGAAGACGACGATGATGATTGGAATAAAGTGTTTTTTCCTCATACGGCGCCTATTGAAAAGTTTGATGACATTCCAGTACAACCAAAGCGGAATTTTCCAAATAGAAGTGGTCCTCTTACATATTTTAGATTATTGAAGATTCAAAATGATACTAAGAAATTTACACCTAAATGATAACCAAAAAATGCCCAAGAGGGGTGAACCAGAATTTGATAAACTGTATAAGATTCGGCCGATAGTTGACTTCATGAATACTGCATTTAAAAATGGGGCAAGGAACTCTTCATCACAAAGTATAGATGAGTGTATGGTGAAATTCAAAGGGCGCAGTACTTTGAAACAATATATGCCCAATAAGCCCGTAAAGAGGGGTTTCAAAATACGGGCGCGTTGTGATAGTAACTCTGGCTATCTTTATGAATATGAAATATATACTGGCAAAAAGGACAACGAAACAGAGTTTGGATTGGGAGCCAGTGTAGTAAATAGTCTCTGCAAAGCACTGGTGGAAGAAAAGATAGAAAATATTCATGTTGCTTTTGACAATTTCTTTTCTTCTACTGAGCTAATGCAGAGGCTATTTGAACAAAACATATATTCAACAGCGACAGTTCGGTCTAACAGAACGAATTTGCCCCTGACACTGAAAAAGCAGACTGCCAAAAAAAATCGCCCAAAACTTAAACTTACAAAGGGGCAGTATAAGTGGAGGGTAAACAAAAATGTTAGTTTTTTTTTGTTGGATGGATACCAAGATCGTCAATATTTTCAGTACTGCCTACCATCCAAAACAAATGGTGTCCTGCAAAAGGACACAAAAAGATGGCAGCAAGCAGGAAGTGCCTTGCCCACTGGGAGTAACTTGCACGTATTTTTACATCGTTCTCACATATATGTAAGATCTCAACATTCAGGCTAGCTAAAGTAGACTCACCTTTCATGGGGTACTGTTTAAAATGTTTCGATAAAATACCCCCTCACATTCTTCAACTGAATGAGACGCAATTTTAAATCCTGTATAAAAATCATGTGAAGTTATTGTAAAGGCTGCAGAAGATTGTAAAAGTATCTTTGCATTGTATAGATTCAATTTCTTAATATTATATAATTGCATGGCACTTGTGTGAGTACTATGTACTACACTCACAGGCACAATTAACCGCCCACCCATATCATTCGTCACCCTGTTTGTTTAAGTTAACTATAGCTTATCTACTGTTTTATTTTTTGTCAAGTGGGTACTTTAGCAATAAATTAAACACTTATACCCTTATTTCGTTTCCTAAATTTGTGTCAACGACGGGTTTTTAGAATTTAGTCGTTGTTTGACATTGTTGCCGTCACGTTACCGTGTTTACATTTCCTGTTATTGTCTGCCATAGTGTGCGAATTTGAGTTTCTAGTGTTTGCTTATTGTTTGTGACTGTAAAAAATGCCTCTCGATGCAACTGGTGCAGCTAGGGCAGTGGCTTTAGCTGACGCTGGGTACAGCCAACGTCGCATCCCTCGTACTACAGTACGGGATGCCATCAGACGGTTTCGGGAGACAGGCTCATACACCCGCAGGCCAGGTCAAGGCCGACATCGATGCACTTCAACTCGAGATGACCGCTTCGTTGTCAGCAACGTGTTGAGAAATCGCTTTTGCACCGCTACTGAAGCCCGTACGTGTCTTTTTGAAGTGAGAAATGCCAGTGTGAGTGAACGTACGATTAGAAGAAGACTGGCAGAAAGAAATCTGCGGGCTTTTCGTCCAGCTCGCGCCCCACAACTGCTCCCACAACACCGTAGAGCTAGACTTGCTTATGCGCGAGAATTTGCTGACTGGACTATGGAGGAATGGAAGGACGTACTGTTCTCAGATGAGAGCAGAATAGCCTTAAAAGGTCCAGATGGACGTCAGCGTGTCTACAGGCGCCAAAATGAAAGGTTTGCGTCATGCGCTATAACCGAAACAGTGGGTTACCAGGGAGGGTCCATAATGGTTTGGGGAGGTATCTCTTATGAGGCTCGTACCGATCTTGTTGTGTTCGATAGGGGTAGTGTGAACGCTCAAAGGTACGTGGAGGAAGTTATTCAAGAGCATGTCATGCCTTTCGCACCATTCATTGGTGCCAACTTCAGATTAATGCATGACAATGCACGTTGCCATACCGCAAGATCCGTCACTGAGTACCTTAATGAGGTCGGGATCCAAGTTTTACCATGGCCGGCACGCAGTCCTGATCTTAACCCAATTGAGCACATTTGGGACAACCTCAAAAGACGTGTCCGAGCAAGGGTACCAGCCCCTACGACCCTAGGAGAGCTCAAGACGGCTGCGGTAGAGGAGTGGCACAATATCCCCCAATCTGATATCCAAGATATCATGGATGGATTGCCAAACCGGCTCCAAGAAGTCATTAGAGCCCGAGGCGGCAACACCCATTATTAATTTTTTTTAAATTTTTTATTCGAGCACTTTTTTCTAAATTCTAATTTGTTAATTTTTCATCGAAGATTTACATAAAATCGATTTTTGGTATTAATCATTTAATAAACGACTTTTTCTTTCAAGACTATTGTTTTTTTTTTACCTTTAAGGTAGCTTTCAACGTACCTCTCATCAAATGTGGTCTAAATTTGACGATTTCTGCAAATTGAAAGAAATACAAGGTGGGCGGTTAATTGTGCCTGTGAGTGTATAAAGCCACTTTTTACATTTAGTTACATTTTAGTGACGTTGCCCTGGCGGCTGAGAGAATGTCATGCTCACTCAAATGTCTCGCTGATGGTGGCGCGTGTGTCGGATCATTTAGTTCCCTTCAAAATGGTTGAGTTGAATGGTGCTGATCCATGCGTCATGTTCGTGAACGGGCGCTGTCAGTGGAGACTGGTCATATCTTAGTTGCCATGGTTTATATATATATATATATTTTTTTTTTTATTTGTTTATTATATCTTTTTACTCCGGACGCTCTTAACTTGCACGTCTTGCTACATAGTTCTCACATATTATACCATCTCAACATGAATGATATAATGTACCAAGATTTTTTGTAAAAATATTCTGGTTTAAAAGAGTGTCCATGGAGTTTCTTGCCCGTTCTTCTCCATAGTGATCTACGTTAGGGAATGGGCAACTACAGTACTTTCACAAGTTATTATGCCTTGTGACTGTGACTGTAGCTTAGGAGTGCAATGCGTCGTCCCGGGGGTTGCTGCGTCGGGTTGCGCGTCGCCGGATGTCTGCGGCGGCGAGTGCTGTGGGTGCGGGGGTGCGCGGCGGCGCGTGCCGTGGCGATGGGTGCGCGGGGCTCCGGGTCGCGGGGCGGCGGTTGCGCGTTGCGGCGTGCATTCGTTGTTCCGTGATTTGGGGTCTCGTGCATTCGTTGTTGCGGTGTGCGTCGCTGCGTGCTTTCGTGCTCGTAGTGTTCGTTGTTGCGGGCATTCGGCGGCGTGTGGCTCGGCGTGGTGGCTTTCGGGATGACGTATTGCACTCGTAGTTTAGTTTTGTTTTATGAATTGTTCTTCTGACATTCAAAAATGCCTGTAATGGTTTAATTGAAATAAATGCTTTGAGTTTGAGTTTGAGTTTGAGTAGTTGAATATACGAAGAGGATGGGGGGAGTGGACCGCTTCGACCAAAAGCGTGGCACATATCATGTGGCTAGGCGAAGTCGAAGATGGTAGATGAGGATATTTTATTTTATAATAGATGCTGCCATCACCAACGCATATATTTTATATTCTCAAAGAATGCGATACCCTATGAATAGTTTGCAGTTCCGCACAATGCTGGGAAGAAATCTGATTGGTTCTTTCAGCAGTAGGAAGAAGCGAGTATCTGACTTGCCATCACTTATATGTAAAAAACCAAAACTTGATAGCCGACAGAAGGCTAAGTATGGCCTCCCAGACGATCTGCGGCTTACAGATGTAGGATCTCATCTCCCTGGTCCACTGGAAAGTTACAGAAGATGCAGAGCTTGCAGCAGCAAAGAAAATAACAAAAAATCAAAGATTCAATGCATACGCTGTGAAGTTGCCTTGTGTGTTGTCCCATGTTTTGCCGAATTCCATAAACCCTAATAAGGCTCTGTCCAAATAATGGACACCATGTAAACAAGTAAATAAAAAAAATATATATATATAAATTCTTAATAAAGACGTCCTAGTTTTCATATTTATCTATTTTTTATTTCCAAATCCTTAGCAGTTTCCTCTGCCTTATAAAGGGATAAGTAAGATTTGGAATCTTCTAAAAATGTTTCAAGGTATAAGAGCTGGCAATAAATCATATAAAGATGAGTTTATTTCTCAATTTCTAGATAAATTATCCGACAACAGCAATCTAAATAATGTTATTAGTTTAGACCAAATTTTCGAATTAAATAATGATAATCTAAATTCAAAATTTTTGCTAGATCCTTTTACATGGTCTGAATTTAAAATGAGTTTGTTATCTCGGAAAGACACTACACCTGGTTTAGATGATCTCCCCTAGGGATGGCGATTCGAGATCGATTAATCGAAGAATCGATTTTTCGGGCCAAATAAATCGATATGCAACACTGAATCGATTCAGTGAATCGATATTTCACCCTAGAAAATGGCTGTAGTGTGCTTAGTTTCCTGACTTCGCCTCTCTTTAATAAATAAAAAGAAAGTTACGTTTGTAGTCTTTGACTTTTTGTATCTGTGGTATCTGTTTATTGATATTGCGTCATTCATTGCTACATATTACTAATCTGTGGTTTATGCCTTGGTCATGGCCTTGATTGACTGACTTATTTTTCTCTATAGACTGACTCAACTGACTGTCGTGAAGTCGTAATTCGTAATAATTATTAAACTGTGATTAACGAAATAATAAGTAATTGAGGGTAAGTAAATCGCTTCTTATTTTTTACCTTGATCATCAAATAATAGCATCATAAAGATTGATGATCCTGAAGCTAACAGACAATCAGCAATTTTAGGGTTTTTATTTTCAATAAGTCGGTTACAAAAAGAAAAATAAAATAAAATAAAAATATGCACGTATAGAAAATTTAAAAAACTACAAGTGCAATTTTTTTGAATATTCTTTTTTTTATCATTTGTCGATTTAAAAAAAATCTAAAAATTATCAGACGTCGGCTAACTTCAGTATCATTAAAGATTGATGCTATAATTTTGAGTTCATTTTGTTGCTGTTGTTAACTCTAACCAGAATTAAGTAAGTCATATAAATTAGTTTACATACGAATAATTTATAATAAGCATTGAAATAACTATGTGAAATTTTTTAAATTGATGAAATGTTCATACTTTACTATTACTTTATGTCTATTCATTATAACCTCAATTTATTTATGAGTGTGAATGTAGCAGACATCAGAGAAATTTGAAATTATTAATAAATACAGTAAATAATTATACAAATAAAATTTAAAATAAATGGGCATTTAAAAAATTTTGAAATTAATAAGTGCATTTTTTTTTAATATTATTTTTTAAATTATTTATCCTATTTATTTATAATTTTAAATTTGTCTGATGTCTGCTACATTCAAACTCATAATTGTTTATTTTGTTTACATACAAAATAAATAATACTTTCTAAAAACAACTGTGGATTTTACTCCAATTTTATTTTAATCAAGTAAAATTAGATTACGTGTTCGTATTATAGTTTTTGTACATTAATTTTTTATGCATAAAATGTTAAACTACTTTTTTTAATTAAATGAATTGATATTGATAGTATTTTGAATATTACAAAACTAATAACTAAATATTTTTATTGTTTATCAAGTTTAATGGAAAACAAATCAATTTTTTCAGCATGTCGGGTAAAAGCATTGAGTAAGGAAAAATATAGAGCCGCCGCGATATTTTATAGACACATTTGCTTATACAAATATGAGTGAAATAGGATACAGAATGTGAAATATCGTTTTGTTTCGTTCTTTCTAATACAGTAATCGTATTTGATGAAAGAGACAACAATATTTCAGTTGTTGCTCATAATGGCAACATTTGGTGTTACGAGTCACACAATAGTAGGTAGGTGCCGTTTCCGCCATGTTATGCGGCGAGTTTCGTGGTAGTTCTGCTGTCAAATAGTTGTTTACTTTTTGATAAATTGAGATTTGTGACAAAATTACGAAGAGTTTACCTATAAAACTGCATATACTTATTAAAAAAACAGCAATTCAATATGCCTGCGTGCTGTATTGTGAAGTGTGGTGCAAGAAACCAGAAAAATCAACCTCAATTGTCGGTGCACAGGTTAGAAGTCGGTTTTCATGCAATAGTATCTAGGAGTAATACACTTTCGATGAAAAAAATGCTAAGCGATCATTAATTTATTGATATAGTGTTAATGTTTGGGTTAATTTCCTTCCCAGAGACCTTTTTGTTATTTCTTAATTTTATTCGTTTGTTTACAAACATGAATAGTGTTGTACCGTTGCGTAATAGTTTCCGATACTAGTTCCTTCGCTGCGCTGGAACGATATCTGTTCGAGTGACCGTGCTCTGGCCCGTGGTTCACAGAACCGAGATCTGAAAATAAGACATCAGCATGCTTGCACCGACTGGACGGGTCCACTAAAATCTGTGTGGTGCTTTCTTCAAATGACCATCTCAGACACTAATCTGCATAGTCTTCATGTGTGTATACCAAGATTATGTCTGGACTTTAAAAGAGACCATGACCTCTGAGTTTGTTTCGGAAGTTTCTTCTCAAAGTAGTCAGAAACGAAACACCGACCCCATCTAGTTTTAATAAAAAGTGACTTGTTAAAACCTATTTGCAAAATAAACATCATCATCATCTACCTAGCCTTTTCACAACTATGTTGGGGTCGGCTTCCAGTCTATCCAGATTCAGCTGAATACCAGTATTTTACATGGGGCGACTGCCTATCTGACCTCCACAACCCAGTTAACACTAGGTAATACGATACCCTTTGGTAAGACTGGATGTCAGGACTTTCAGGTTACTGACTACCTGTAACGACTGTCAAAGATCTATATATGACAGCCGGGATCAAGAGCTTAACGTGCTTTCCGAGGCACGGAGGAAACTCGGCATAATACTGGGCGGTCAAACATCCGCAGACCAACCTAGGCAAGCGCAGCTTAACCTAAATATCGATCCGAGTGACTGTTCTTGTTAAGCCACGAGCTCCTCTTGCAAAATAAACATCATTCATCATAATGATATTATCACACCAATAAACAGATTTAATAAAAATCATTCTTATTTTATTTTACTCCACCAGTCAGTACGTTAATCATAATAGAAACATAATCGTCTTCCTATTAGAAGAATTTGTTTTTAACTAAGATCTGCATACCTACCAGAATCTACAGACCTACAGTCCATCGATTAGCTGTCGAATGGTTATGGTTTGGTATACTAAACTAACCATTTGACAGTTAATCGATGGACACAATGATAGCCACTAACATTTAAAAAGATACGCAATAGCCCTGCAGATATAACCGAAAGCGCAAACGTTGCATTCTTTAATTTTGTTCAGAAAACCACTTTAAATTAATTTTATTCTCAGGTATCAGAAGGAAAGTAAATTTACTCATGTTTTTCTGTTACAACGAACTGTTAATTATAATTCAACCGTGATATCTACTAATTTTTTATTTTATTTATTGGGGAAAATAAACAGTGACACATTACATTAGACATAAAATAACAATAAAGGCGAGTATGAGCAAATGTGTTACCAACAACATTTTCCACAGAATACATATGAAAAAATACAAGCTTTTTAAATCATACAAAGATAAAACTACAATATAAACATTTTATCAAGTAAAACTAAATACAGATATAAATATAGAATATTACAAGTTTCGACCTACTAATTTGTAAATATATATATTATTATATAATTATAAAACCTATATTAGTGTTCGCTTTTAATTTTTTAATAAAATAAAATACAACAATACTTTAGAGCTGTTTTAAGGTTGTGAATGTTAGAAGAAAATTTGAAAAATATACAAACAATAACTTGAAACATATTCCTGTATACATTTCTATATATGCGAGCCTAACTAGTGCTAACCGATTAGAGTTTTTAAAATAATGTTTTTAAATTTACTAGCAGAGAGAACAAACATGTCAACATCATGGAAAAGTTTGTTATAGTTGCCAGTAAGTCGCCGCAGAGGTGCCCGCAAACCCGCGTTATTATGACTCGAGCTAACGGCAAACGGCGGACGTGCGCGCACCCCGCGGCACACTGTAGTTCTAGGAACTATGTAACTTATTTTATTTCTAATTTCTATACAGTCATAAACATTGTTACACAAATCAAACAAAAATACCGTCTCCAAGAGTGTACGTCTAGATTTAAGATTAAGTAACTTATACTTTTTAAGTAAATCATTATATGATACAGATGTATAGAAACAACGGTAATGCATGGCTTTTATAAATTTTCTTTGGACCCTTTCAATTTGTTCTGTGTATTTATTGTAAAAGGGATTCCACACTGGCACTGCATATTCAAGCTGCGATCTGATCAGAGACTTATACAGATATAAATAGGTAGATGGGCGCTTAAAGTTCTTCGCAGATCTCATCACGAATCCATACATTCGATAGGCATTATTCACAACTTTATTAATGTGGTTATCAAGGTGAAGTTTATCGTCGAGAAGAATCCCGAGATCACGAACAAGCGATACCCTCGACAACAAAGCATCATCCAACGAATAAGGGTACTTGACAACATTTTTATTTTTCGTGAAGCTGATGCAACAGCATTTGGATATACTGAGCTGCAGTTTATTATTCCTGCAATATTCACCAAAGCGATCCAAATCTTCCTGTAGTAATCGGCTGTCTTGCAAATTTTTGATGGGCCTGTAAATCTTAAGGTCGTCAGCATAGAGTAAGACTTTAGAGTTTCTAAAACAAGACATGACGTCGTTTATAAATAATATAAACAATAAAGGTCCCAAAATCGAGCCTTGAGGCACACCGGAAGTCACTTCAATAGTAGTGGCAGACCTGAAACCATTAATTACAACTCTTTGAGTTCTATTCGTGACGTATGAAGTAAACCATCGAAGTAAATCACCACGTATGCCGTTAAATGCAATTTTATTCAGAAGCAAACTATGATCAACCTTGTCGAATGCCTTTCGAAAATCTGTATAAATGGCGTCCACTTGAACACGAGAATCCATGTTGTTAAATAAGTAATCCGTAAAGGCCACTAAATTGGTTGTGGTTGATCGTTTCTTGACGAATCCGTGTTGTTGTTGGATAATGCTATGATGCAGAACAGGGTATACTTTATCGTGGACTAACCTCTCGAAAAGCTTCGGCAAGGCTGACATAATGGATATGGGACGATAGTTCTCAACGTCTCGCTTAGAGCCCGATTTATAAACTGGTGTTATATTTGCGCTAGCGATGGGCGAGTCGAGTTGTCTGATTCGAATAACTCGAGTCAGAGTCCAAACGAGTTGATTCGAATCGAGTTCGTTCGCAACTCGAATCAACTCGCATTCCTAACTCGCGGCCGGACAGGTGAGCGGATAACGAATGCGAGTGATTCGAGTTAAGCGAGTGCGAGTGCACGCGAGTCAGCGATTCGCCAACTCGAAACCGAAACTCGACTCGACGAATATTCATTTTGTGTTGATTCGTATTCCGTCGCCGGTCGCCGTCGGCCAACCTCGGGTCGGTTCGGGCCGCTGTCGGCGCCCGAACAAGGTGTGAGAGAAAAAACAAGTATATTTAAAACGTAAGGCCCGCCGCTGATTGCATTTTTTTGTCGCCGTGACTTATTGTTATTACGTATTATCACGTCACCATAATGAGCGCACTCAATATAGTTTTCATTGCACTTGACTAAGTGACAAAAAGTCACGGTGACAAAAAATTGCAATCAGCGGCGGGCCTAAAAGTGATAGAATAAAACTGCTTACTAGGAAAACTAGTGATGTGGCGACTGCACTACACTGACGCACGTTAGGATTTGGGTTTTTTTTCGCAATTAAGTAAACATCGGGTAAATAAATACCGCCGCGCGTTAATAAACCCCGTAGGTACTCGCATAACTCGCAATACTTCTACCTATTTGATTTAATTTTTTTTTTGTAGACTAGGGATTTGAATAAAAATTACGCGATATTAAGTTTTCTAAAATTCTAATCTTTCTGTCTTTAGTGTAATTTCTAACGATGAAAACTATCACGTCGATGAAACTATCACGTCTTCCTTTTTTTTCGCAAGTAGTCTCCCAACAATCTCTTCGGGCAATTATATATTTCTAGCTATAAACTCAACATAAAATAAAAAAGGCTAAGCAGATGATGACATCTAATTAATACCATAATAATTGGGGGTAATTATGAACCATAAACAGAATATATTTGTGAATAAACACTTTTTAATTTTTCATAGTGTGTCGCGTCAGGAATTTGAATTTCTTAAAATGGACTTTATTATTATCGACGTAAAGACCATTATAAGAATTCTGAATTTTTGACGTGATTCATGTCATGATTCTGTTAAAGCGGCCATTTTAGGGGGGCAGGACGCATTCTGAATATCGACAATTAACTTCACGGTGATTAGCGTTCGCATCCCGTCACTATTCCTGTCCTTGAAATGGACTCAAGTGCTCCCAGACCATGAATTAGGAGAAATGTTTGTTTACCAACACAACTGTCACAACTTTTGAATAGTTTTGAAGTCGTGACGCCTAACTCAATTGCAGTTTAGCGAAGCTTTAGTTTTAGACGTTTTAGTGAATTAAAAATTGGTTAATTGAAATGCCTTCAAACAAAAAAAGTGTGGTGTGGGAGTTTTTCAAAAAAAGTAGTGACAGTAATAAACTAATTTGTAATTTGTGTTCCGCTCAATATAAAAATACAGGAAGCAGCACGACAAATTTAATTAATCATTTGAAAAAAAAACATATAGTTCAGTATGCTGAAGCGACCGGCATGAGTCGCTGTAGTAGTGAAGAAAACTATGCATCTCGACCCGGACCAAGTTCTGAAAGTGCACTAGTTGAACCAGAACAAGTTCGAATTAACTTAATTCGCTCGTGTCCACCAACGTCATCGTCAAATGTGGCAGGCTCAGACGGGGAGCAGCTCTTACCGCCAGCGCCACCATCGAAGCGTCCGCTCCAAATGCGTTTGACGGCGCCGACAAAAATCAACCAGAAAGCTGGTGATGAGGCTTTATTAGACCTGATAGTCTTGGACATGCAACCACTACAGATTGTAGAGAACGAAGGATTTATTGCATACACAAAAAAATTAAATCCCGATTACGTGTTGCCGTCACGTCAGAAGTTAACTAGAATGTTAGAAGATAGGTACAACGTATGCAGTGCGGAGGTAAAAGAAAAGTTACAAAGTGTACAGGATATCGCTCTGACGACAGACATATGGAGTTCAGATGGCCAAAAGAGCTTTATTAGTGCAACTGTGCATTTTATCAAAAATTGTACTTTGCAATCTTTGGTAATATCTACATCGGAGTTATCGGAACACCATACATCGTTGAACATTGCCAATGCTTTACGCGCTATAATGACAGAATGGGAAATATATGATAAAGTTGTGACAATAGTAACCGATAACGCATCAAACATGAAGAAAGCCGTTCAAGAACACCTCAGCAAAAGGAATCATTTTTGTATTGCACATACATTGAACCTTGCCGTGAAAGATTGCATCAGTAACGACCAAACACAAAACGCACATTTAAAAAATGATGAAGTACTTCAGGTTATTTCAAAAAGTCGCGCCATCGTTACACATTTTAAGCAGAGCATAAAATCATCTAATTCACTTAGGGACATGCAGAGCCAGATGAACGTGGATGTTCTAAAACTAAAGCAAGATGTTCAAACACGATGGAATTCGACTTTCTTCATGTTTGAGAGACTTTTGCGAGTAAAAATACCTTTGTCCGCAACATTATCCATGCTAGATTCGCCGCCACCCAACTTGGACGCAGCAGATTGGCCAATATTAGAGGACTGCGTTACTATTCTGCAGCCTTTCGAAAAAATTACGTCCATACTGTCTGCGGAGTCGTACCCAACGCTGTCGTCCGTAATACCCTTAGTCCGTGGGTTGCAAAGCTCTCTAATGAAGAAGTCTCCAAATACTGAAGCAGGGAGACACTTACAACATGCATTGCTGGAAGTTGTGGACAGGCGACTAAGCGTGTATGAGACTAACCGGACTGCGGCAAAGGCAACTATCTTAGACCCGCGCTTCAAGAAGAAGGCGTTCGGCATTGATAGCTCAGCAGAAAATGCTGTCAAATATGTTCTTGAAGAATTGGCTTATCACTACCACATGCAACTGCAACCAATAAACCAAGATCATAATTATCAGCAGCAGACACCACAAACAGCCACCACGCATGAAGCCTCTTCAAGTGCATCTACAAGGAACGACGATGACATCTGGGAGCACTTTGATAAAAAAGTAAATGAAAGTGTAGTGCAGCAAACCCCAATATCGTCCGCATCAGTTGTTTTGAAACAGTATTTAGATCTACCTTATTTAGATCGGAAACAAGATCCCTTGCAATTTTGGGAAACCCGGAAACAAGTATTTCCCGGTCTGTGCCAAATGGCATACAAATATTTGTGTATACCCGCGTCCTCTGTGCCTTCGGAACGGCTTTTTTCGAAAGCCGGGTTCGTGACCAATCAGCGGAGAAACCGACTCAAGCCAAAAAAAGTAGACCAAATTTTATTTTTGAACTCATATTGTAAAAAGAGGAAATAAGTAGTATATTATTAAAAAAAGACTTTTGTTTTATCTTGCGACCTTTTTTGTTTTTTTATCGTTTTAGTTTTTTTGTGTTGTATTTTTTTGTAGTTTTAATCGATGACGATATAAATATTTGGTTTTGTTGCTTCTTATTTTTTTTTACATGTACCTAGACATTTCAAAAATGTTTATTCGTGAAAGCTAGATAAGTCTTGGATTAGATGTAAAAAAGTTATTTTGTTTGTATCTATTTTTTGCTTAGATACGCTTTATTGTTTAGCGATATTTGGGGTTGGGGCTTTAATTGCGTGCAGCCGGTGCTAGGCAAGCAGAGACTTGTTCTGTTTTAAAATATTTATTTTTGTCTATAATTAGTGTACGCAAGAATAACGCTACGCTTGTTATTTTAAGTTTCAGAATCTATGATATGGATTTGATTTGAGCTTATATATTAAAATAATAATATGTACTTATCGTTAAGGTAAATCGTGTGCCAAAAATAAAAAATATTTTTAAGGTTTATTGTTACTAACGTATTAACTTAAAATGGATCGACTAGGTCTTGAATAGACAATTTTTATTTTATTAAAGAATTTAAAGACTGCCAAACAAGTTCCATCCTAATAAACGTAAGTATATTTTTACCCTTGTTTTATTTTTCTTTAAATTTCATATTACATTTTAGGTGCAGCGAAGATTATAGATAATAATAGACTTGAAATAAATATTCGCCATAACATCTTTTCTCTAAGTACCTAGTAAGTGAGTTAAGTCAATGCACCGCACATTACATACAAACGCCAAAACGAGTGACTGACCATTCGTGACCCTTATTGCAATACAAATAAAGTACACGAATAGTCAGTTAACTGTGTTGGCGATGGTAAATTACGAAACAAATAACACGAGCGGTGAGTGGCGAGTGGAGACGACTGACTCAGTGACGCGGCAAGGCATGTGTTTGTATAAACTCGAATCAAGAATAAGAATACGAATACGGTGAACTCGACTCGACTCGCGGATCCGTTTGGCTGCTGCCGCGAAGCGGATCCCATCCGGTTGATGCGAGTCGAGTCAACTCGAGTTACGATTCGAGTTAGCCGCCGAGTCAACTCGAGTTATCCGAGTTGAAATAAATTCGACTCGTAACATCGCTAATTTGCGCTTTTCCACACTTGGGGAAAAATTCCTTGTGCTATTGATTTATTAAACACAATGTATAAAGGAGTACAAATATTTTCTGCCGTAGCTTTAAGAAAAGTAACTGGTAAGCCATCTGGACCTGGGCCTTTAGTTGGGTCTAAAGTTTTAAGGGCACTTAATATCTCTTCTTTACTCAACTCTAACCTACTAATAAGGGCATTGTGTTCTACAGATTCATCACACGATGGCACACTTCTCAAAGTTGGCTGTTCATAAACTGAATTAAAGAATGCAGAAAAAAAGTTACAAATTTCCTCGGGATCATTGGTGCTTTTGTTTTTATATTTCATGTCCGAAGGTATCCCAGTAGAAGACTTTCGGTTAGCAATGTACGTCCAGAAATGTTTAACGTTATCGCGTATGCCGTCCTCAACAGAGTCCATGTACTTTTTATAGCAGTTTGTACATTCGTCATGAAACCTGGATCGGTATAAAGAGAATTGTTCATAATCAGATATATTGTGATAGATCTTCCATCTAACCCAAGCTTTACCCTTATTTTTATATATATGTATAAGGGATGGCGAAAACCAAATCGGGAATTTCGGAGATTTTGAAAAATAATATTATAAAATTTATTTATTGCAATATCTACCGATTGTTCTAACCCAATCAGCTCGTCCCAATTGATTTTATTTAATTCCTCGTTTATCTTCTCATAATCACCCTTAAAATAATTAAACTTTTTTAATGAATTTCGAGTCATGGTTTTTTGGGCAGATTTATACGGTATTAGTACACAAAAAGGTGGGTGGTAATTATCTACTTGCAGCAAGAAGTCAGTGGGGGGGGGTTACAGAGCATTCAGTGTTACCGATGACCAGGTCCAATAATTTTCCACTCAGATTCTTAATAGTATTGTACTGATAGGCGTGAAGGTATGACATAAATACTCCAAGGTGTTCACAAATAGAGGAATTGCCACTACAAATTAGTCCCGACGATGATAAATTGTTGCCACAGGGAGTCCAGTTCGCGTCAGGCAGATTGTAATCACCGAAGAGGTAAAACTGCTCGACATTAGTGTCGTCAATTAAAGATTGCATGAGATCAAAGTATTGAACAAATACAGATTCAGATGTTCTAGGCGGTATATAGGTTGCCCCAAAGATTAAATACTTTCCCCTAGTTGAGCTGGGCAATTTTAGAAGAACGTATTCCAAGTTTGCCTCTAGAGCTAGCCGAGGGCTAATCCTTGCCGAGCGCAACCCCTTCATCACAGCTATGAGGACGCCACCTCCGTCTTTTTTATTGGTGGCTGAACGGTCTCGGTCACACCTATGTACCATATAGCGAGAATCAATGAACTCATTATCAAATATTTCAGGGATTAACCAGGTTTCTGTTAGTATTATAATATCGTAACAGTGCGCCAGTATATTCATGTATAAAACATGCAGTTTAGTACGGATCCCTCGACAATTCTGATAATAGACAACCAAATTATCCGCCATTGAAATGGTAAATGTTGCAATAAAATATTAGGCCAGCACTACACGTTTTACAACATAATACTTTAGCCATGGAATATATGCTAAAACACTTATCATCAAAATAACAAAGATACATCAAAAATATGCATTTCACTAACCTATACATATAGCCATCACAACGTAGTAATTGAGTTGATACCAAGGTGACAAAGTTTACCATTTCAGCTTTAGCACGATAAAATATGACTGTATATAATTTAATATTGACAAACGCAATGGTTCCTAACTTACATCTTAAAATACTAGCCAGAGAAAAATAAATAGTTACGAGTATATATCTGCTGATTTCATACAACCAAAACAATAACAACATTACAAGCCTAATAGTGCTTAAATCTATTGTGTTTTTATATACACAGTAATTATTTTGTATATGACTTAATTTTAGCGACGTCTTCTTGAGATCTAATTGCGAATGATTTTGCTCCTTCCTTTTCCCGTACGAGGATAGTGCCATGCTTGACCCATATAAACCGGTAATTGTTCGCTTTAGCGGCGTCCCGGCACTCACGAAATAACTTTTTGTTTTTCAGAGTGAGGTGTTCGTGCATATAGATAGGGATAGACTTACCAGATAAGCCAATCTTTTCGATGCTGAGTCCCTTATGTAAACGGTTTGCACTTAGAAAATTATCCCTTATTATACGAGTAGTTAGCTTCACAATAATATTCTTAGGTTTGTCATTATCCCGATGGGCGTGTGGAACCCGGTGTATAGACGTTATGTCGCTCTGCTTTATATTACAATTTATAAAGGAACCAATGTTTATCATAATTGTAACCAAGTCTTCATTACGCCTTTCAGGGATATTGCACAATTCAATGTTGCAGTTTCGGGCACTCTGTTCCAGGGTATCTAATTTAGCTTCAAGTTCTGTTATCGCACGATTAGATTCAGTGTTCATGTTCCCATGCATTTGTTTACCAAAATCAGCCACTTTTCTTGAGATATCTGACTGTTCGCCACTGATGAACTGAATTGAATGCTTTAGACAGTCAATTTCTTTCGTGACATCCACATATTTTGTGTCCAAGTCAGAGATACGGTCTTTAATTAAAGATTGCTCGACACGTAGTGATTGAAAGTCATTTTTAATATCCGCCATGACCTGCGTAAGCGTGGCCAGGTCTCCTTTGATAGAAACCACGTTGTCACATATCTGGCTAATATTACTCTCTAAATCACGTCTCCACTCATAAAGGGTACTCTTCATCTCAGCCGCCAATGCATTGATTGCTTGTAGCGGCATATTTAATATACAGATAAGATAAAAATATAGGTATGTTCAACAAAAATTGATTCTCGGATGGGTTTGAGCTTAGATACCCAAAAAAAATAAAATATCAAAATACAAAAAGTTATGCGTTGTCTCGGATTTGAACTCTCTTCACTTAGCACGCAGATCGATACGTCGCGCCTCGGAACCAACCTTACGGTACGTTAACTTGTTCAAATTAGCTATGTCCTGCCAGTAAGTTCGGTACGGTCGAAAACTAGTTCACCTTTGATTGTTTTAGAGGACAACTTCACACTAACTAGTCACAACAACACGTGTTATTAAAACTTGTTTGATTAAGTTTAGCTCACTGTTACTTGAAAAAATGTTTATGTTTAAACACAGTTCACTTTGTTTCTTAGTTCGTAGCCGATAACTGTTTAGTTTAGATTTATATTTATGTTCTAAGTAGTTTTACGAATTAAATATTGAGCAGCGCTTGTAAGTACATCAGTTCGCGACGGGCGGCGCACGGACTAATACTCGTAATACTATTAAGTAGTACCAGTTTCGATACTCGTTACAGTAATTCTATGTTCCATGATTGACACAACCCTAGCATTGGCAGCCATTTTGAGTACCGTTCAAGGTTGGTAGGTATGCACCTTTTTTTTGTAGGTATTTCTAGTCCACTTATATATATGTCTATGGGTAAAAGTGATCTATGGAATCATTTCATAAAAAAAGACTTAGGAGGCACATGCAAATATTGTCACCAGGAAGTAAAAACTAAAGGAAACACAACAAACTTGCGAAATCATTTATTAAGGCGTCATCCATTAATCAAGACCGTAAGTCAAAAAAAGAAGAGTGAAAGTGGTGGTGGTGGTGGTAAATGTGATAATGTGCGAAATGTTGATGGAAATGAACAAGTCAGTGAAACCTCTATTCCTTTTCCTTATATCAGTTTCTTTGTTTTCGAATGTAGTGTTTTAAAAAATAAGAATCAATGTTCAAAAAATCAAAATAACTATTTTTTTTTTTTTTAGGTTGTTGAGGATACAACATTAGACATCGTTCCAGTTTCAGATTTGCAATATTCGGATACTGAAAGTGTAGCATCTTCTACTGCCTCTGTATCAGTCAAACAGCAAACATTGACTTCTTGCCTAACAAATATAAAATCATTTGGAGGTAAGACATTGAAATAAGTATACGTCACAACATGTATCTGAAATCTTTTTTAATTCATTTTCATGAAAATAAGATGCATACAGGATCGATAATTATGTTTTTTTTTAATTATTTTCAGATAATGGTGTTAAGCGTGGTCAAATAAACAATGCAATAATCTTCATGATAGCAAAGGATGGCTTGCCTCTGAATACTGTAGAAAAAACAGGATTTAGTTATTTAATTAAAGTAGTAGCACCACTATATAAAGTTCCAGCTAGAAAAACAATAACCCATATGATTGATGATAAATATGAAATTCTTTCAACACAACTTAAATTAAAAATACAAGAAGTAGAAGCACTATATTTAACTGCAGATGTTTGGACCGACTCTCATAATAGTCAAAGCTACTTAGGCTTAACTGGTCATTGTATACATGAAAATAAATTAATGAGTATAATTTTCGGTGTTAGTGCTCTAACAGAACCACACAATGCCGACTACTTAGCTCAAGTAATTATTAATATGACAGAAAAATGGGGCATTACAAGTAACAAAGTGGTAGCATTTATCACGGACAATGGCGCAAATATCGTCAAAGCTGTCACAAATGTTTATGGCAAAAATAAACACATGCCATGTTTTGCCCACACATTAAACTTAGTAGCATCAAAACCATTTGAAAATAAGGATGGACTGGAAGAAGCCAAGAGTTTACTAACAGCTGTTAAAGATATTACTACATATTTTAAGCATAATACAAATGCTGCTGACTCTTTAAAAAAAGCTTAGTTTCACAAAAAAAAGCCTTTGGGGCTGATTCAGTCTGTATGTACCAGATGGAATTCAGTTTTTTATCAATTAGAACGATTTGTTGAGTTATCCGAAATAATTGCGCCAATATTACTCAAGTATCCTAAAGCACCGCCAATGCTAACTGCACAGCAGTTAGAATTCATAAAAGATCTTGTAACTGTATTGAGGCCATTAGAAGTAATAACTAAAGAAATATCGGGAGAAAACTATGTTACAGCCAGTAAAATTATACCAATCGTATCTTGTCTGACTGAAACATATAATGCAATGAAAACTTCAACTGATATTGGTGCTAAAACAAGAACTTTAATTGTGAACGGCTTAAAGAAAAGATTTAGAAATGTTGAACAAGTTCATTTGTTAGCTGCTGCGACAATTTTAGATCCAAGATTTAAAAAAAATCATTTTGCTGATCAAGTAGCCTTTTCTCGAGCAATAAATAGAATCAATACTTCTATTTTAGAGATTAAATCACAGCAACAACTTCCACAAACTAATAGTGAAGAAGTGGAAGCAATAGAGGGGAATGACATGGAAAAAGGAATTTGGGATTTTCATAAGTTTCTAGTAAAAAGACAACTCTCCACATGTAATGCACTTGTACTGGAAAGTCAGGGCTTGAATGAAGAATTTAAATACTATTTATCACAGGCAGTAGTGCACCTGAAATATGATCCTATACTTTATTGGCAAGAACAAAAAAACTCTATTTATCATCATGTCCACTCAATAGCCATGATGTATGTGAGTATTGTGGGGTCATCTGTTCCTTGTGAGCGCCTTTTTTCGATTGCCGGCAACATCGCAAGTGATGAGCGGAACCGCTTGGATCCCAGTAGACTTGACAGACTGTTATTTTTAAAAAGCTTAGATATTAAGCATTGGGAGCTATAATTTATTTTCTGTGATTTTCATTTGTATTTATGTTATTACTCGAAGACGCCTGGACCGATTTTGAAAATTATTTTTTTGTTTGAAAGCTGATGCTTCCCATGTGGTCCATCATTTAAATTCTCCATCCCACCAAAATCTGCTCAGTAGTTTTAGAGTTAAAATTTGAAGTCAGTTTTTTTTTGTTAAAATTATTATCTAATGTATGTAACAAATACATTTAGAAAATAAAATTGTCTTCTTTTTACACGACTGCCCCAAAAAAAAGAGTGTTATTTACCTGATATTTTGATATGATTATAAAAATAATTGTGATTATCGAATTCCCTGAACTAAAAAAAATCCTGATTTGACTACTAAGTGATCGTTTATTATGGTATCTTGTTTTTCATAAAATGGATTTATATTTACATAGTAAATGCAACTTGAAAAAAAAACGATTTTTTAGAAATCGATTTTTTAGAAATCGATCTTTTAGACCTCGATTTTTTTTATGAATCGATTCATCAAGTTACGATTCGAATCGATTTAAAAATCGATCTTTTTCGGAAAGAATCGCCATCCCAAATCTCCCCTATTGTACTATTAAAAATTTTGATGAATCAGCACAAAAAATGTTTCTTAATATTCTTAATTTACTTTGGCATTGTAAATGTATTCCACAATCGTGGAAAACACAATGTGTCATTCCGATACTCAAACCAGATAAACCTTCAGAGCTTACCAGCTCATATAGACCAATATCACTGTCTTCATGTCTAGGTAAATTATTTGAAAACATGACTGAAAATCGTTTGGGTTGGTATATGGAATCTAACGGCTTCATTCCACATGTACAATATGGATTTCGTCGAGGGCGAAGTTGTGCAGACAGCTTCACTTCCTTAATTTCAGACCTGAAACATGCAAAGGACAGAAAGTTACACACTGTTTGTGTATTTCTAGATGTTCAAGGTGCTTTTGACAGTCTGGATCCAGCTATACTTGTACAAGTTATGTCTAGGTTAGGTGTGCCTGGCCAACTATGTAAATGGATATATAATTTTTTGAATAATAAAACACTCTATGTAAGACATAATAATACATTGCATGGTCCAAAATGTGCATCTAGAGGTACAATGCAGGGTGCTACACTATCTCCTTTGTTGTACAATATATACACAAGTGAAATCTGTAAATTTGTTGATAGTAATGTAGATATTCTGCAGTTTGCTGATGATATTGTTTTGTACAGTAGTAATTATAATGTAGAAATTGCAATTGACAATATTAACAGAGCCTTGTCCCAACTATTTCACTATTACAATGATGTGCTACATTTAAAAATTAATCCCTCCAAAAGCAGTGTTATGATATTTGGCAATGAGAACACCAATAATTCAAAAGTAGTTTATAATGGAGAACCTATAAATTCAGTTAATTCAAAGAAATTTTTAGGCATAATAATAGATAGGAAATTAACCTTTGAGGAACATATTAAATACATATCAAAGAATGCTCTAAAAGGTTTAAATGTAATTAAATGTCTTGCAGGTGTCTCATGGGGAGCAGACCCGAAAATATTATCAGTTTTGTATAAAAGTATAGTTAGAAGTCATTTTGATTATAGTTCACTAGTGTATATAAATAGTACTCATGTAAATAAACTAGATCTATTGCAGTACAGGGCTTTGAGAACAATTTCTGGTGCAATGTGCTCTACTCCCATAAGGGCCATGGAAGTGGAGACTAAAACTATGCCCTTAATTTTGAGACGCATTCTACTTGCTGAGCGATTCTGTCTTAAATTAATTGCTGCAAATAACAGAAAAATAATAAACAAAATTGTACCTTCTATAAGTAGACCTCTTGGGGCTCTAACAACAGGAGAGGATCTCTTGAATGGTAAATCCCCAACATTATCCAAAATATTGCTGGAAACAGAAAACAGTTTTACTGGTATTATAAAACAGTACCCATGGCCATGTTACTCCTTCTCTTATCAGTGTATTTCACATCCCGTTAAAGAATTACAAAATCCCATTAATAATAATTCAGATATGTTACAGTTTTTGGCAGATAATTAGAATTATCATGTTATTTACACTGATGGCAGTAAGGGGAGTGATTATGTACGTGCTGCTATATATGATCCACATGCTAAATTCTCTCAAAGCTTTGTTCTGTACAATACATGTACTATATTCACTGCAGAGGCTTATGCGGTTTACCAGGCATTAATACATATTCGCCAAATTAGAAAATAAATAATAATAATTATTAAATACTTTTTGATTGTTTCTGATTCACTTAGTTTGATAAAAGCCCTAGCTAATCATACAGTTTCGTTTAAGTCAAATTATATTCTATATTTCATCAAGGAAATAATTCATCAATATTATCTTAAGCACATAAAATTTGTATTCTTGTAGGGTACCCACAAGAATCATCTACAAAAATCATCGAGGTATCTCTGGCAATGAAGTAGTTGATAAAACCGCTTATGATGGTAGTAATGCTATTGATGTTAGAAATGCAATGGACATTCCTATGACTGACTTCCTGCAATGCATTATTAACAGTATCCGCTATTATAATAAGTTGCCAAAGTGAGATACAAAATTTAGCAACGGTAAGCCAAAACTCAACTCATCATGTTGCTATGATAATAAATATGGTAAAATAATTTGATTTGATTTGACTGCACATGCATGATTTACCAAGAACATTCAAGAATATTTATTTCATTTTGGTTTTCTATATAGGTTCTTAAGCTGAAGTTGTATATCGATGCTTCCGGCAACAAATGTCGTAAACGCCATTTTGGCGAAAATGAGTTAAGAATGCAGCCCTACCAATACGTTTTAAAAAAATGTCGTGATTATAAAACCTTCTTGAAATCAATGAAACAAAATGATTACTTAACATTTTGAATTATGTCTGGCTGGTTAGGTACGCCGTTGGAGGTAGAACACTATAGGCATCTTGTAACAAACGCTTGATTAATAAATTATACGGGACGATGCCTATAATATACTTACTTAAGTGATATACCTTTAGGACCTGGCAGGTCCTTAAAAAAAATTTCGAACCTCGACACAAACAATGATGATGAATGATGATTGATGCAAGATCCTTTTTTTTTTTTTTTGGGGGGTGGGAAATCATCAAATAACCCCCTCCCGCTCTTGGGCAGAGCGAAAGGGAGTGTCAGACTTCTACTGACTAAAAACCACCCAGGTTCCTTCTTCGCCCTTCATGTCGAGGCCGCGGTATCCCTTGCGGACAACCCGCAGCCTCGACAGATGTACAAGATCCTCTAATGGAAATTTAAGTGATTAGTTTAGACATTTTTTTACTTTGAATTTGTATTAGTGCCTTTCTTAACCATTATTTTGATTAAACGATGACGGTCAATGAATAAAAAACCTTTTTTAATTATGTCAATTTGTGTTTTATTTTATTGTTTTTATTACAAGTAATGAAAACTCAACTTACAGTCTTAAATTCATTGATTTGCTTCAGATATTTCCATGTTTGTTACATACCATCGCATCAGATCGTGGTGTTTACACTCATTTTTATTTCAGTACATGGTTTTTAAAACCAAACCCAGAACTATTGTATTTAAAAACTGGTGCATACTTCTAACTTCCGTTAGACAAATCGTTCTCCATTGATTTGTTAGTGGTCGTAAATACCAATTTCTTGAATTTTCTGGGGTATGTGTCCAAGCTAACTTTTAAAATAAGGCTTTGACATAAATAGCAATAATATATTATGAAACACCATCGTATTTTACGTATTTCTTGTTTAGAACACAATTTTAGAACTTTTAAAGTTAAAAAGATATAAGCCAAAAACGAAATTATTTTTTGTTTTTCGTTGATTACCAAAAGTGCTATTTTGGTGTTTACGACCTTTGTTGTCGGAAGCATCGATATTTATAATGGGAAATAATAAATCGAGCAACAGATTTTTTTAATGGCCACGTGATCAAACTTCTAATTTTATGACTAAGCCACGGGAAAATAAGATAGCCTCTAAAAAGCTAATTCGTCTTTTTACAATGCCAACTAAATATCTTACAGAAAGCGTCAAATAAAGATCATCAATTATCGTAACTTGTACTTATTACATAGACACCTAATTTACTAACGCAGCCACGGAATTTATATCTCATAACCATTTTACATTTTATAGCTTTAACATTAGGTCCTCAAAAAATACAAGTCAAGCGACCATAGACAATATCGTGTTTTTATTTTCTCGATCGCGCGTTCGTATTGCTTTTAGAGGCGAAAAATGCTATTAAAAAGAAGCCGGTTTAATTAGCACCCTAATGGGCGGCATGGGCACCGGGCCGTAGGCCGACGAAGGAGGCCGGCGGAGGCCCGGCACTTCGGGGACAGAAGATATTAGTGTTATTTAATATGCGAGCGAAGCGAGCGCGCGTCACTTCGCCGTTGTCGGGTAAAAAATAACCACCATGCTGAGTTATATTTAGAGTGGCTCAGATAGAACTTAACTAGTGGCTAAGATAGGAATACTTAGATGCTCGTTAATTGTGGCTTACTTAGTAATTTAGAAGGCAATGTAGATTTTTAGAGGCGAAAAATGCTATTAAAAAGAAGCCGGTTTAATAAGCACCCATTTATAATCTACAAATTATGATTTCCTTTTTGTAGTAACGCCCGGCCTCCAGCAGCAGTTCGACCGCTCGAGCCACCACGCAGTGTGTACATTGAGTGGTTCCAGGAGCGCCACAATTATGATGACCCCTGGTGGGTCAATGAGCGTTTTGATTGTGCCTGGGAGCCCTGGTGATCGTTTATGTCCAAGCGACTCACCAGGGCTCCCCCAATAAACTATGAACTTTTACCCAAGTTTTTTATTTTTATTACCCTTTGTATCTAATTTCCATCACACATACTATCATGAAGCGGCTCGTCATTGTCCATTGTTTATGTCACTGTCAGAGTCTATCGTCAACCAGTCTGTAACAACTTCATTGGAAGTAGCAACAGCTGCAGAATAAATAAGGCTTGCCAACAACCAATAGTCGTGGTGGATTGCTAGTACTTGGAACTGCAGTTGATTCCACCTCGCTCCCAACATTTAACCTCTCAAGTACCGCCATTAGTTACGTCAACCATCCGTCAAGCACCGCGGGCGGTCTCTTATCGTAAGCGAAATCTGACACTGGTCACAAAAACTGTTATCGCTCCGTTTCTGTTGCTTCTATTCACACACTCTAAACGGTGTCGGGTTGTTCAATGATGTGACTATGAAATACAATGTAAACAAGATTCTGATTAGAACTCAAGAAATAAACATATCCTATTGAAGTCGGAGTACTTGCCGAATATAGTTATGTTGCTGTATTATGTTGATTTCTGACTAAACTGTGTGATCAATTTACACGAAATTTTGGGAACTGACTCATGAATAGACTGGTAATCTAAAGATAATGTTATTTTACGAGTTCTGTATCCGATTCCTGTAATATTCAAACTCGAACTTCATAGCGCGCGGCGCAGTTTTCATGAATTTGCATTGTTCGATACACTACTTTGTAAAATGATCATCAGAGGTATAACAAACAGATGCCCTTTATAAATGTTTCTACAATACTACTTATATATTCATCGACTCATTACTAACAATAAATCGTTAAAATATGCCACTATAATTGTAAAACCTCAAAATAACCTAGAGTAGGGAACAAATCTGATAACTTTTTTGTAGGATTTTTTTCACCAGGTAATATAAGCGTTTGAATTTGAATGTTACTTGAAAATGAACAAGAACAAAGTAGTCTACCGATTTCTACCCATACTTACCTTATCTTTCATAGAAAAAACCAAAATTGTCAACATCTGAAGTGGTCATAAAAATGTATGAAATTCTAACATTCCGTAGGGTTGGGACCACACCACTATAGTATCGATAAGTTTGACTGAGTTCAGGAAGGAAAATAAAAAAACAATTTAGATTGACATAGTACTTTTATTTACTTATTATGCATATTAGTTAAATAATAATAATACTATTTATTTATTTATTTACAAAATACTCGTAATAAAAATAAACAGTAATATCATAAATCTACGTATGTCTTTATCAAGAAGAATAGGTAAAAAGACGAAGATGAAAATATAATTACTCTGGGTGAAATTCAAAAGGCGAAGGCTGAGCGCGCAGCGGGCTTGATCTGTAAAAAAAGATTTGCGTTATTCCTGATGTAACGCAAAAACAATTATTTTGATGAAAACGTGTTTTATTACTTACGCCTGAATGACTGCTGGCGCACTCGAGGAAGGGAGCGGCACACTCGAAGTTGAAATCGATGGATTTGCCCTATCAAAAAAGATTTTCGTTTTAAAAAAGACTCATAAACAACTTTACAAAAAAAAAACATTTTGATGATAACATTGACTTACATAAAGATAAGTGACGAAGCAGTCGGAGCCAGTAGAAATTCGACTCCCTCCTGGGTATATAACCCGAGGATAGTCGGTGGCGGCTCAACATACTGAAAAAAAAAACACATTTATAAACCTAACGCCTCACAAAAAATTGCAAGTTCAGATGAGTTTTTCATGCGAAGTTCACATTTACATGCAATTCCAGACCATCACCCTTCCCCATATAAAACGTGTAGACGAAAACACAAACAATACCCGCACCTGATTCAATCACATATAGTTACTACATACCTATGTATAAAATATTATCCATTCAGGTTGCTAAAAGACAAAAAGATATATTACTGAAAAAAAAAACAACAAGTGATTATTCATCATATACTTAGCCTCATCACACAGAGGAGCTCGTGGCTTAATAAGAACTGCCACTCGGGTCGATCTTTAGGTAAAGCTGTGCTTGCTTAGGTCGGTCTGTGGATGGGTGACCGCCCGACATACCGAGTTTCCTCCGTGCCTCGGAAAGCACGTTAAGCTATTGGTCCCGGCTGCCATATATAGAGCTTTGGCAGTCGTTACAGGTAGTCAGTGACCTGAAATTCTGACATCCAGTCTCACCAAAGAGTATCGTATTACCTAGTATTAACTGGGTTGTGGAGGTCAGATAGGCAGTCGCTCCATGTAAAATACTGGTACTCAGCTGCATCTGTTAGACTGGAAGCCGACCCCAACATAGTTGGGAAAAGGCTAGGCAGATGATGATACTTAGCCTCATCACAACAAGGTGAGTGATTTATTCATTATTCATGAAAGAGAAGAGGTACTCGGCTTCGCCCTCGTCCTCCGAGTCGGTGTCCCGGAGGAGCTCATCAAAGTCCTCCGGGGCATACTCGCGTCCAACGCACCAGTTTTGCCTCGCAGCCATCTCAAATCTATTAGAATACCGTACACATAATTTACAAAACAAAACATAAAAAACTAAAAGAAATTATTATAATTAAAAAAAACATCTACATTCAAACTACACTAAACGGAAATAAAATTATAAAATACGAAAAATAATACTTTCATTTTATTTATCCGAACAATTTTACAAAAACAATCGATAACTTTTATCGACATGACCCTAAGCACTAGCTGAGCTAAGAACCATTTTGACGTTTGACAGTTCAAAATTCAAATAGGATTTCGTTACCTACTAATGAAATTTTCATCATAATATGAATAAATTATTGAAATATGCATGGACTACGTGTAATTATGAATTATCAATAGATTTTACGTTATTTCTGCCATCACAAAGATGAAATTTCGTTGAATTATCTCAAAAAATCGTACAATAACAATAGCGAGTTCGACGAACCCAGAACGATGTAAATTTTGTTAGCTCAATAAAACAAGTTTTGTGGTATTATTTCATGCGAAAAACTATGTAAAAAGTTGCGAGAAACACTTATAAATGAATATTCACCCACTTACCGTACAAAATCAATGAAAAATCACGAAAACACACGAATTCACTAGCGCGCGACGTAATCACGAACACGAAATTTTTGTACTAACTTCACACTTTTTTTTTAAATGTTGCCTACAATATTTTTAGTTTCTATCTTTGTATATGGTTGTAAAATATTATCTGCCATTGAGAACATTCGTTCAGAAACGATTTTAAGACTTATCTATAATACAAATACAGTTTTAAATCGGTCGGGGTTTGGTGGCACAAATTTGTGCCAGCGGGGCTCAACGGTAATACTTGTTTACTGGCACGTTTTTGTGCCGCTGGGGCTCTAGAGGTTAAGAGAGTGCATCGCGCACTTCTTCCAATTTATGGGCAGTTTGGTCGGCCTACTGACGCAGCTATTCGGAAGCTTGTGACTAAATTTCGAACCCAGTTTACATTATTGGACATTAAACCACGAACACGCATAGGTACGTAGAGTGAGGACCGAAGAAAATATTGCGGCTGTATCCGCCAGTGTTAGTGATGACCGTGAAATGTCGATTCGCCGCCGTTCGCAGCAATTGGGCCTCTGTTACTCCACTACGTGGAAAATTTTGCGAAAGGATTTGGGTGTAAAACCTTACAAGATACAGCTGGTACAAGAATTGAAGCCACACGACCTCCCACAACGTCTAACATTTGGTGAATGGGCATTGGCAAAGTTGGAGGAAGATCCCACTTTTTTATCGAAAAATGTGTGTTCAGCGACGAAGCTCATTTCTGGTTGAATGGATATGTCAATAAGCATAATTGCCGCATCTGGAGTGAAGACCAGCCAGAAGCATTGCAAGAGCTACCACGGCATCCCGAAAAATGTACTCTTTGGTGTGGATTATGGGCCGGTGGCATCATCGGGCCGTACTTTTTCAAAGACGACAATGGCCGAAACGTTACTGTGAATGGCGAGCGCTACCGTGTGATGATTGGCGATTTTTTTTTGCCCAAAATGGAAGAATTGGACATGCCTGACATGTGGTTTTAACAAGACGGTGCCACATGCCACAAGGAACGCGAAACAATGGCCCAATTGAGAGCCGCCTTCGGTGAACAGTTTATCTCACGTTTTTGGCCCGTCAATTGGCCGCCTAGATCGTGTGATCTAACGCCTTTGGACTATTTCTTGTGGGGCCATGTTAAGGCTCATGTCTACAGGGATAAACCAGCAACGATTGACGCACTGGGAGCCAATATTAAAGCATTTATTCGTGATATACCGGCTGATATGTTGGAGTGTGCCGAAATTGGGCCTTGCGAATGGGCCATCTAAACCGAAGCCGCGGCCAGCATTTGCATGAAATCATCTTCAAACACTAAATTATATCGATCGTTCTATCGATTCCAATAAAGATTTCATCAAATTTTTCAAATTTTTTGTGTTTGTTTTGAAAATCAAATCCTAAACCTCTTAAAAAAATCACCCGTTAGTAATGAAGCAAAATAATCAATAATTAAATTACTTCGCACTGTTGCATCCCCCACACTTTCTAGTCTACTTTGATTCACATCATGTTCATCTGGCTCATCTACTAAGTGGATGACTTCAAAGTGATCGTCTCGCATATCTATTGCAATATTGTGCAATATTGCACATGCCACTATTACGGCCTGTACACGAGATACAGACAACATTTTTTTTGATAGAACGGGGAATCTATTTTTCCAAACATCATAAGTTCTTTCCACTACATTTCTGCTTCTTATTTGGGACTCATTATAAAGATGTTCTGCTGGAGTCACAGGATTTTGTAATGGTGTAAGTAGGTATGAAGTATTTTCATATCCTTTATCACCGACAATTATACAATTCCCAAATTCTCCGTTTTGAACTCGTTGCTTAATAAAAGAATTATTAAATATTGTTTGGTCATGTGCTGCTCCTGGCCATCTAGCCACTATGTCCAAGAACTTTAGCTTTGCACTCACTACACTTTGAACATTAAAAGAAAATTGTGACTTCCTGTTTCTCCAGTCTTCTGCATTGTTTCCACCTGGAGATTTTATAGGAACATGGGTACAATCAATAGCACCAATAAGTCTTGGGAATTTAGCGATATTATAAAACTCTTGCTGGATTTCTTGAGTGTTCGTTGGAAATTTGATAAACTCTAGACGCAATCGTGCAATAGCTTGTGAAACCACATAGACAATGCGACTGGCAGAATCTTTGCTGACACCAGAAAAATCGCCTACTACTGTGAGAAGCTCTACCCGTCGCATGAAACCTCAAGGTTAACAGTAGACGAGTAATCGGCGTTATAAGAATTGCTTAACGAGCAATTCTCGTAGCAATTGTAAATCTGAATAGTATTTGGGTATGTCGAAGCATAATATGTAAGGTTTAATATCTTGTTTATAGGTCAAGAGCGGGAAAGATGCGGAGGTTTTAGGTAAACCTTTAACTATGGAGACGCCCTATGTGTTCTACACGGGGGCCAGTGTGGCTGTCTTCACGTGGCAGGGCTGCCCATCAGTCAGCTACGTAGCAATGGAAACACCTATGGTAAGTCATAAACCTGCTGCTTCTCAAATATGTATTTTTTTTAGTTTTAAAATTTCAACAACAAACTGCTTGTGTACAATGTTATCCTAAAGCCCATTTGGACATACACACATCAACACTGTCTAGGGATATTTTGGATTTACTCAATTTACTCAAAATGTATTAAAAATAGCATACAACATGTATATATTTTTATAAAGCCCATTTATCAGACTACACTCCAGAATAAAAGAAAAAATGTGTGCGTGTACTAGTGTACACACGTAAGAAGTGAAACTTCTTTATGGCCTTATTTTTCGCAAAATGATCTACATGCAACTTTCCAGAAATTGGTTAAATAAAGTTAAATTAGATAAAGTTTAAACAAAAGGATTTTATTATCATAGACATGAATACAAATAATACAATTATTTCACTTTAACTTTTTGCTACTAAGATTATTACAGCATTTCATTAATTGTAATAGAATTATTACTATCATTGTCATCGTTATTATATATTTTTATAATTAATGGCTTATGGTAACTGAAATATGAAATATATGGTTTACATTCCACGAAATTTAGTGACCGAGTAAAAACTCCATCAATTGTAGTGCCAGATCTTGTTGTTGACGTTTGAGGACTGTTTTTCATGGATAAATTCAATTTATCTTTCAGAAATTCAACTAGCTTCAAAGATTTTTCCGATGCAAAATTGACATTAAAATCTCCACTTAAAATCATCGGTATTTTATCATTATTGTTACCGAGTAAAGAGGCACCTCCACTTGTGTACGGCAACAATGAATGGTGAAGAAAATTAATAATATCGTCCAACTTCTGATTAGGAGATATATACAGTGCAACAATCAAAATTTTTATCTCTGAACCAACCGTGGTAGGGGCAAGAAAAAGATGGCGCGTAACGGAAAAATGTGACGCGTAACCGAAAAATGTGACGGTAATTTTTTTTCCAACAATTGATCGTTCTATCGATTCCAATAAAGATTTCATCAAATTTTTCAAATTTTTTGTGTTTTTTTTGAAAATCAAATCCTAAACCTCTTAAAAAAATCACCCGTTAGTAATGAAGCAAAATAATCAATAATTAAATTACTTCGCACTGTTGCATCCCCCACACTTTCTAGTCTACTTTGATTCACATCATGTTCATCTGGCTCATCTACTAAGTGGATGACTTCAAAGTGATCGTCTCGCATATCTATTGCAATATTGTGCAATATTGCACATGCCACTATTACGGCCTGTACACGAGATACAGACAACATTTTTTTTGATAGAACGGGGAATCTATTTTTCCAAACATCATAAGTTCTTTCCACTACATTTCTGCTTCTTATTTGGGACTCATTATAAAGATGTTCTGCTGGAGTCACAGGATTTTGTAGTGGTGTAAGTAGGTATGAAGTATTTTCATATCCTTTATCACCGACAATTATACAATTCCCAAATTCTCCGTTTTGAACTCGTTGCTTAATAAAAGAATTATTAAATATTGTTTGGTCATGTGCTGCTCCTGGCCATCTAGCCACTATGTCCAAGAACTTTAGCTTTGCACTCACTACACTTTGAACATTAAAAGAAAATTGTGACTTCCTGTTTCTCCAGTCTTCTGCATTGTTTCCACCTGGAGATTTTATAGGAACATGGGTACAATCAATAGCACCAATAAGTCTTGGGAATTTAGCGATATTATAAAACTCTTGCTGGATTTCTTGAGTGTTCGTTGGAAATTTGATAAACTCTAGACGCAATCGTGCAATAGCTTGTGAAACCACATAGACAATGCGACTGGCAGAATCTTTGCTGACACCAGAAAAATCGCCTACTACTGTGAGAAGCTCTACCCGTCGCATGAAACCTCAAGGTTAACAGTAGACGAGTAATCGGCGTTATAAGAATTGCTTAACGAGCAATTCTCGTAGCAATTGTAAATCTGAATAGTATTTGGGTATGTCGAAGCATAATATGTAAGGTTTAATATCTTGTTTATAGGTCAAGAGCGGGAAAGATGCGGAGGTTTTAGGTAAACCTTTAACTATGGAGACGCCCTATGTGTTCTACACGGGGGCCAGTGTGGCTGTCTTCACGTGGCAGGGCTGCCCATCAGTCAGCTACGTAGCAATGGAAACACCTATGGTAAGTCATAAACCTGCTGCTTCTCAAATATGTATTTTTTTTAGTTTTAAAATTTCAACAACAAACTGCTTGTGTACAATGTTATCCTAAAGCCCATTTGGACATACACACATCAACACTGTCTAGGGATATTTTGGATGTACTCAATTTACTCAAAATGTATTAAAAATAGCATACAACATGTATATATTTTTATAAAGCCCATTTATCAGACTACACTCCAGAATAAAAGAAAAAATGTGTGCGTGTACTAGTGTACACACGTAAGAAGTGAAACTTCTTTATGGCCTTATTTTTCGCAAAATGATCTACATGCAACTTTCCAGAAATTGGTTAAATAAAGTTAAATTAGATAAAGTTTAAACAAAAGGATTTTATTATCATAGACATGAATACAAATAATACAATTATTTCACTTTAACTTTTTGCTACTAAGATTATTACAGCATTTCATTAATTGTAATAGAATTATTACTATCATTGTCATCGTTATTATATATTTTTATAATTAATGGCTTATGGTAACTGAAATATGAAATATATGGTTTACATTCCACGAAATTTAGTGACCGAGTAAAAACTCCATCAATTGTAGTGCCAGATCTTGTTGTTGACGTTTGAGGACTGTTTTTCATGGATAAATTCAATTTATCTTTCAGAAATTCAACTAGCTTCAAAGATTTTTCCGATGCAAAATTGACATTAAAATCTCCACTTAAAATCATCGGTATTTTATCATTATTGTTACCGAGTAAAGAGGCACCTCCACTTGTGTACGGCAACAATGAATGGTGAAGAAAATTAATAATATCGTCCAACTTCTGATTAGGAGATATATACAGTGCAACAATCAAAATTTTTATCTCTGAACCAACCGTGGTAGGGGCAAGAAAAAGATGGCGCGTAACGGAAAAATGTGACGCGTAACCGAAAAATGTGACGGTAATTTTTTTTCCAACAATTGATCGTTCTATCGATTCCAATAAAGATTTCATCAAATTTTTCAAATTTTTTGTGTTTTTTTTGAAAATCAAATCCTAAACCTCTTAAAAAAATCACCCGTTAGTAATGAAGCAAAATAATCAATAATTAAATTACTTCGCACTGTTGCATCCCCCACACTTTCTAGTCTACTTTGATTCACATCATGTTCATCTGGCTCATCTACTAAGTGGATGACTTCAAAGTGATCGTCTCGCATATCTATTGCAATATTGTGCAATATTGCACATGCCACTATTACGGCCTGTACACGAGATACAGACAACATTTTTTTTGATAGAACGGGGAATCTATTTTTCCAAACATCATAAGTTCTTTCCACTACATTTCTGCTTCTTATTTGGGACTCATTATAAAGATGTTCTGCTGGAGTCACAGGATTTTGTAGTGGTGTAAGTAGGTATGAAGTATTTTCATATCCTTTATCACCGACAATTATACAATTCCCAAATTCTCCGTTTTGAACTCGTTGCTTAATAAAAGAATTATTAAATATTGTTTGGTCATGTGCTGCTCCTGGCCATCTAGCCACTATGTCCAAGAACTTTAGCTTTGCACTCACTACACTTTGAACATTAAAAGAAAATTGTGACTTCCTGTTTCTCCAGTCTTCTGCATTGTTTCCACCTGGAGATTTTATAGGAACATGGGTACAATCAATAGCACCAATAAGTCTTGGGAATTTAGCGATATTATAAAACTCTTGCTGGATTTCTTGAGTGTTCGTTGGAAATTTGATAAACTCTAGACGCAATCGTGCAATAGCTTGTGAAACCACATAGACAATGCGACTGGCAGAATCTTTGCTGACACCAGAAAAATCGCCTACTACTGTGAGAAGCTCTACCCGTCGCATGAAACCTCAAGGTTAACAGTAGACGAGTAATCGGCGTTATAAGAATTGCTTAACGAGCAATTCTCGTAGCAATTGTAAATCTGAATAGTATTTGGGTATGTCGAAGCATAATATGTAAGGTTTAATATCTTGTTTATAGGTCAAGAGCGGGAAAGATGCGGAGGTTTTAGGTAAACCTTTAACTATGGAGACGCCCTATGTGTTCTACACGGGGGCCAGTGTGGCTGTCTTCACGTGGCAGGGCTGCCCATCAGTCAGCTACGTAGCAATGGAAACACCTATGGTAAGTCATAAACCTGCTGCTTCTCAAATATGTATTTTTTTTAGTTTTAAAATTTCAACAACAAACTGCTTGTGTACAATGTTATCCTAAAGCCCATTTGGACATACACACATCAACACTGTCTAGGGATATTTTGGATTTACTCAATTTACTCAAAATGTATTAAAAATAGCATACAACATGTATATATTTTTATAAAGCCCATTTATCAGACTACACTCCAGAATAAAAGAAAAAATGTGTGCGTGTACTAGTGTACACACGTAAGAAGTGAAACTTCTTTATGGCCTTATTTTTCGCAAAATGATCTACATGCAACTTTCCAGAAATTGGTTAAATAAAGTTAAATTAGATAAAGTTTAAACAAAAGGATTTTATTATCATAGACATGAATACAAATAATACAATTATTTCACTTTAACTTTTTGCTACTAAGATTATTACAGCATTTCATTAATTGTAATAGAATTATTACTATCATTGTCATCGTTATTATATATTTTTATAATTAATGGCTTATGGTAACTGAAATATGAAATATATGGTTTACATTCCACGAAATTTAGTGACCGAGTAAAAACTCCATCAATTGTAGTGCCAGATCTTGTTGTTGACGTTTGAGGACTGTTTTTCATGGATAAATTCAATTTATCTTTCAGAAATTCAACTAGCTTCAAAGATTTTTCCGATGCAAAATTGACATTAACCTCTCAAGTACCGCCATTAGTTACGTCAACCATCCGTCAAGCACCGCGGGCGGTCTCTTATCGTAAGCGAAATCTGACACTGGTCACAAAAACTGTTATCGCTCCGTTTCTGTTGCTTCTATTCACACACTCTAAACGGTGTCGGGTTGTTCAATGATGTGACTATGAAATACAATGTAAACAAGATTCTGATTAGAACTCAAGAAATAAACATATCCTATTGAAGTCGGAGTACTTGCCGAATATAGTTATGTTGCTGTATTATGTTGATTTCTGACTAAACTGTGTGATCAATTTACACGAAATTTTGGGAACTGACTCATGAATAGACTGGTAATCTAAAGATAATGTTATTTTACGAGTTCTGTATCCGATTCCTGCAATGTTCAAACTTGACCTTCATAGCGCGCGGCGCAGTTTTCATGAATTTGCATTGTTCGATACACTACTTTGTAAAATGATCATCAGAGGTATAACAAACAGATGCCCTTTATAAATGTTTCTACAATACTACTTATATATTCATCGACTCATTACTAACAATAAATCGTTAAAATATGCCACTATAATTGTAAAACCTCAAAATAACATAGAGTAGGGAACAAATCTGATAACTTTTTTGTAGGATTTTTTTCACCAGGTAATATAAGCGTTTGAATTTGAATGTTACTTGAAAATGAACAAGAACAAAGTAGTCTACCGATTTCTACCCATACTTACCTTATCTTTCATAGAAAAAACCAAAATTGTCAACATCTGAAGTGGTCATAAAAATGTATGAAATTCTAACATTCCGTAGGGTTGGGACCACACCACTATAGTAACGATAAGTTTGACTGAGTTCAGGAAGGAAAATAAAAAAACAATTTAGATTGACATAGTACTTTTATTTACTTATTATGCATATTAGTTAAATAATAATAATACTATTTATTTATTTATTTACAAAATACTCGTAATAAAAATAAACAGTAATATCATAAATCTACGTATGTCTTTATCAAGAAGAATAGGTAAAAAGACGAAGATGAAAATATAATTACTCTGGGTGAAATTCAAAAGGCGAAGGCTGAGCGCGCAGCGGGCTTGATCTGTAAAAAAAGATTTGCGTTATTCCTGATGTAACGCAAAAACAATTATTTTGATGAAAACGTGTTTTATTACTTACGCCTGAATGACTGCTGGCGCACTCGAGGAAGGGTGCGGCACACTCGAAGTTGAAATCGATGGATTTGCCCTATCAAAAAAGATTTTCGTTTTAAAAAAGACTCATAAACAACTTTACAAAAAAAAAACATTTTGATGATAACATTGACTTACATAAAGATAAGTGACGAAGCAGTCGGAGCCAGTAGAAATTCGACTCCCTCCTGGGTATATAACCCGAGGATAGTCGGTGGCGGCTCAACATACTGAAAAAAAAAACACATTTATAAACCTAACGCCTCACAAAAAATTGCAAGTTCAGATGAGTTTTTCATGCGAAGTTCACATTTACATGCAATTCCAGACCATCACCCTTCCCCATATAAAACGTGTAGACGAAAACACAAACAATACCCGCACCTGATTCAATCACATATAGTTACTACATACCTATGTATAAAATATTATCCATTCAGGTTGCTAAAAGACAAAAAGATATATTACTGAAAAAAAAAACAACAAGTGATTATTCATCATATACTTAGCCTCATCACACAGAGGAGCTCGTGGCTTAATAAGAACTGCCACTCGGGTCGATCTTTAGGTAAAGCTGTGCTTGCCTAGGTCGGTCTGTGGATGGGTGACCGCCCGACATACCGAGTTTCCTCCGTGCCTCGGAAAGCACGTTAAGCTGTTGGTCCCGGCTGCCATATATAGAGCTTTGGCAGTCGTTACAGGTAGTCAGTGACCTGAAATTCTGACATCCAGTCTCACCAAAGAGTATCGTATTACCTAGTATTAACTGGGTTGTGGAGGTCAGATAGGCAGTCGCTCCATGTAAAATACTGGTACTCAGCTGCATCTGTTAGACTGGAAGCCGACCCCAACATAGTTGGGAAAAGGCTAGGCAGATGATGAGATGATACTTAGCCTCATCACAACAAGGTGAGTGATTTATTCATTATTCATGAAAGAGAATAGAGGTACTCGGCTTCGCCCTCGTCCTCCGAGTCGGTGTCCCGGAGGAGCTCATCAAAGTCCTCCGGGGCATACTCGCGTCCAACGCACCAGTTTTGCCTCGCAGCCATCTCAAATCTATTAGAATACCGTACACATAATTTACAAAACAAAACATAAAAAACTAAAAGAAATTATTATAATTAAAAAAAACATCTACATTCAAACTACACTAAACGGAAATAAAACTAGAAAATACGAAAAATAATACTTTCATTTTATTTATCCGAACAATTTTACAAAAACAATCGATAACTTTTATCGACATGACCCTAAGCACTAGCTGAGCTAAGAACCATTTTGACGTTTGACAGTTCAAAATTCAAATAGGATTTCGTTACCTACTAATGAAATTTTCATCATAATATGAATAAATTATTGAAATATGCATGGACTACGTGTAATTATGAATTATCAATAGATTTTACGTTATTTCTGCCATCACAAAGATGAAATTTCGTTGAATTATCTCAAAAAATCGTACAATAACAATAGCGAGTTCGACGAACCCAGAACGATGTAAATTTTGTTAGCTCAATAAAACAAGTTTTGTGGTATTATTTCATGCGAAAAACTATGTAAAAAGTTGCGAGAAACACTTATAAATGAATATTCATCCACTTACCGTACAAAATCAATGAAAAATCACGAAAACACACGAATTCACTAGCGCGCGACGTAATCACGAACACGAAATTTTTGTACTAACTTCACACTTTTTTTTTAAATGTTGCCTACAATATTTTTAGTTTCTATCTATGTTTACGGTTGTAAAATATTATCTGTCATTGAGAACATTCATTCAGAAACGATTTTAAGACTTATCTATAATACAAATACAGTTTTAAATCGGTCGGGGTTTGGTGGCACAAATTTGTGCCAGCGGGGCTCAACGGTAATACTTGTTTACTGGCACGTTTTTGTGCCGCTGGGGCTCTAGAGGTTAAAATCTCCACTTAAAATCATCGGTATTTTATCATTATTGTTACCGAGTAAAGAGGCACCTCCACTTGTGTACGGCAACAATGAATGGTGAAGAAAATTAATAATATCGTCCAACTTCTGATTAGGAGATATATACAGTGCAACAATCAAAATTTTTATCTCTGAACCAACCGTGGTAGGGGCAAGAAAAAGATGGCGCGTAACGGAAAAATGTGACGCGTAACCGAAAAATGTGACGGTAATTTTTTTTCCAACAATTGATCGTTCTATCGATTCCAATAAAGATTTCATCAAATTTTTCAAATTTTTTGTGTTTTTTTTAAAAATCAAATCCTAAACCTCTTAAAAAAATCACCCGTTAGTAATGAAGCAAAATAATCAATAATTAAATTACTTCGCACTGTTGCATCCCCCACACTTTCTAGTCTACTTTGATTCACATCATGTTCATCTGGCTCATCTACTAAGTGGATGACTTCAAAGTGATCGTCTCGCATATCTATTGCAATATTGTGCAATATTGCACATGCCACTATTACGGCCTGTACACGAGATACAGACAACATTTTTTTTGATAGAACGGGGAATCTATTTTTCCAAACATCATAAGTTCTTTCCACTACATTTCTGCTTCTTATTTGGGACTCATTATAAAGATGTTCTGCTGGAGTCACAGGATTTTGTAGTGGTGTAAGTAGGTATGAAGTATTTTCATATCCTTTATCACCGACAATTATACAATTCCCAAATTCTCCGTTTTGAACTCGTTGCTTAATAAAAGAATTATTAAATATTGTTTGGTCATGTGCTGCTCCTGGCCATCTAGCCACTATGTCCAAGAACTTTAGCTTTGCACTCACTACACTTTGAACATTAAAAGAAAATTGTGACTTCCTGTTTCTCCAGTCTTCTGCATTGTTTCCACCTGGAGATTTTATAGGAACATGGGTACAATCAATAGCACCAATAAGTCTTGGGAATTTAGCGATATTATAAAACTCTTGCTGGATTTCTTGAGTGTTCGTTGGAAATTTGATAAACTCTAGACGCAATCGTGCAATAGCTTGTGAAACCACATAGACAATGCGACTGGCAGAATCTTTGCTGACACCAGAAAAATCGCCTACTACTGTGAGAAGCTCTACCCGTCGCATGAAACCTCAAGGTTAACAGTAGACGAGTAATCGGCGTTATAAGAATTGCTTAACGAGCAATTCTCGTAGCAATTGTAAATCTGAATAGTATTTGGGTATGTCGAAGCATAATATGTAAGGTTTAATATCTTGTTTATAGGTCAAGAGCGGGAAAGATGCGGAGGTTTTAGGTAAACCTTTAACTATGGAGACGCCCTATGTGTTCTACACGGGGGCCAGTGTGGCTGTCTTCACGTGGCAGGGCTGCCCATCAGTCAGCTACGTAGCAATGGAAACACCTATGGTAAGTCATAAACCTGCTGCTTCTCAAATATGTATTTTTTTTAGTTTTAAAATTTCAACAACAAACTGCTTGTGTACAATGTTATCCTAAAGCCCATTTGGACATACACACATCAACACTGTCTAGGGATATTTTGGATTTACTCAATTTACTCAAAATGTATTAAAAATAGCATACAACATGTATATATTTTTATAAAGCCCATTTATCAGACTACACTCCAGAATAAAAGAAAAAATGTGTGCGTGTACTAGTGTACACACGTAAGAAGTGAAACTTCTTTATGGCCTTATTTTTCGCAAAATGATCTACATGCAACTTTCCAGAAATTGGTTAAATAAAGTTAAATTAGATAAAGTTTAAACAAAAGGATTTTATTATCATAGACATGAATACAAATAATACAATTATTTCACTTTAACTTTTTGCTACTAAGATTATTACAGCATTTCATTAATTGTAATAGAATTATTACTATCATTGTCATCGTTATTATATATTTTTATAATTAATGGCTTATGGTAACTGAAATATGAAATATATGGTTTACATTCCACGAAATTTAGTGACCGAGTAAAAACTCCATCAATTGTAGTGCCAGATCTTGTTGTTGACGTTTGAGGACTGTTTTTCATGGATAAATTCAATTTATCTTTCAGAAATTCAACTAGCTTCAAAGATTTTTCCGATGCAAAATTGACATTAAAATCTCCACTTAAAATCATCGGTATTTTATCATTATTGTTACCGAGTAAAGAGGCACCTCCACTTGTGTACGGCAACAATGAATGGTGAAGAAAATTAATAATATCGTCCAACTTCTGATTAGGAGATATATACAGTGCAACAATCAAAATTTTTATCTCTGAACCAACCGTGGTAGGGGCAAGAAAAAGATGGCGCGTAACGGAAAAATGTGACGCGTAACCGAAAAATGTGACGGTAATTTTTTTTCCAACAATTGATCGTTCTATCGATTCCAATAAAGATTTCATCAAATTTTTCAAATTTTTTGTGTTTTTTTTGAAAATCAAATCCTAAACCTCTTAAAAAAATCACCCGTTAGTAATGAAGCAAAATAATCAATAATTAAATTACTTCGCACTGTTGCATCCCCCACACTTTCTAGTCTACTTTGATTCACATCATGTTCATCTGGCTCATCTACTAAGTGGATGACTTCAAAGTGATCGTCTCGCATATCTATTGCAATATTGTGCAATATTGCACATGCCACTATTACGGCCTGTACACGAGATACAGACAACATTTTTTTTGATAGAACGGGGAATCTATTTTTCCAAACATCATAAGTTCTTTCCACTACATTTCTGCTTCTTATTTGGGACTCATTATAAAGATGTTCTGCTGGAGTCACAGGATTTTGTAGTGGTGTAAGTAGGTATGAAGTATTTTCATATCCTTTATCACCGACAATTATACAATTCCCAAATTCTCCGTTTTGAACTCGTTGCTTAATAAAAGAATTATTAAATATTGTTTGGTCATGTGCTGCTCCTGGCCATCTAGCCACTATGTCCAAGAACTTTAGCTTTGCACTCACTACACTTTGAACATTAAAAGAAAATTGTGACTTCCTGTTTCTCCAGTCTTCTGCATTGTTTCCACCTGGAGATTTTATAGGAACATGGGTACAATCAATAGCACCAATAAGTCTTGGGAATTTAGCGATATTATAAAACTCTTGCTGGATTTCTTGAGTGTTCGTTGGAAATTTGATAAACTCTAGACGCAATCGTGCAATAGCTTGTGAAACCACATAGACAATGCGACTGGCAGAATCTTTGCTGACACCAGAAAAATCGCCTACTACTGTGAGAAGCTCTACCCGTCGCATGAAACCTCAAGGTTAACAGTAGACGAGTAATCGGCGTTATAAGAATTGCTTAACGAGCAATTCTCGTAGCAATTGTAAATCTGAATAGTATTTGGGTATGTCGAAGCATAATATGTAAGGTTTAATATCTTGTTTATAGGTCAAGAGCGGGAAAGATGCGGAGGTTTTAGGTAAACCTTTAACTATGGAGACGCCCTATGTGTTCTACACGGGGGCCAGTGTGGCTGTCTTCACGTGGCAGGGCTGCCCATCAGTCAGCTACGTAGCAATGGAAACACCTATGGTAAGTCATAAACCTGCTGCTTCTCAAATATGTATTTTTTTTAGTTTTAAAATTTCAACAACAAACTGCTTGTGTACAATGTTATCCTAAAGCCCATTTGGACATACACACATCAACACTGTCTAGGGATATTTTGGATTTACTCAATTTACTCAAAATGTATTAAAAATAGCATACAACATGTATATATTTTTATAAAGCCCATTTATCAGACTACACTCCAGAATAAAAGAAAAAATGTGTGCGTGTACTAGTGTACACACGTAAGAAGTGAAACTTCTTTATGGCCTTATTTTTCGCAAAATGATTCAATTCAATTCAATTCATTTATTGCATCAAATATGGTAGGTACATGAAGTTCTTATTACATAAAATATTTGGTAACACACATTTGGCCAATATATAGCATGCAATAGTACAGTCAAATATGTCGGTGCTTAATAGTATAAAATTTACAGGGACACTTTTGGAAAAACTCATCTAGCGAATAAAAACACTCTTGCAACAACCACTTCCGCAACGCAATACAAAACTTATTAAAGGGTAGCTGAGTAATTGACCCCGGCAAAGCATTGTAGATTAGGGGAGCCATATAAACGCAGCTCCGCCGAAAAAGTTCTAATTTTGGAACGGGCATTTCGAAATCTAAATGTGTAGGTTTCCTTTTATTTGTGTAATCTTTCCGTTCAAATAATTCAGGATTAGACCTCACAAACCTGGCAACTTCATAAATATAGACGCATGGGACCGTTAATAGATTGTGCGACTTGAATATGGGCCTGCATGAGTCAGACCATTGCATTTTGAACATTGTGATCTACATGCAACTTTCCAGAAATTGGTTAAATAAAGTTAAATTAGATAAAGTTTAAACAAAAGGATTTTATTATCATAGACATGAATACAAATAATACAATTATTTCACTTTAACTTTTTGCTACTAAGATTATTACAGCATTTCATTAATTGTAATAGAATTATTACTATCATTGTCATCGTTATTATATATTTTTATAATTAATGGCTTATGGTAACTGAAATATGAAATATATGGTTTACATTCCACGAAATTTAGTGACCGAGTAAAAACTCCATCAATTGTAGTGCCAGATCTTGTTGTTGACGTTTGAGGACTGTTTTTCATGGATAAATTCAATTTATCTTTCAGAAATTCAACTAGCTTCAAAGATTTTTCCGATGCAAAATTGACATTAAAATCTCCACTTAAAATCATCGGTATTTTATCATTATTGTTACCGAGTAAAGAGGCACCTCCACTTGTGTACGGCAACAATGAATGGTGAAGAAAATTAATAATATCGTCCAACTTCTGATTAGGAGATATATACAGTGCAACAATCAAAATTTTTATCTCTGAACCAACCGTGGTAGGGGCAAGAAAAAGATGGCGCGTAACGGAAAAATGTGACGCGTAACCGAAAAATGTGACGGTAAATTTTTTTCCAACAATTGATCGTTCTATCGATTCCAATAAAGATTTCATCAAATTTTTCAAATTTTTTGTGTTTTTTTTGAAAATCAAATCCTAAACCTCTTAAAAAAATCACCCGTTAGTAATGAAGCAAAATAATCAATAATTAAATTACTTCGCACTGTTGCATCCCCCACACTTTCTAGTCTACTTTGATTCACATCATGTTCATCTGGCTCATCTACTAAGTGGATGACTTCAAAGTGATCGTCTCGCATATCTATTGCAATATTGTGCAATATTGCACATGCCACTATTACGGCCTGTACACGAGATACAGACAACATTTTTTTTGATAGAACGGGGAATCTATTTTTCCAAACATCATAAGTTCTTTCCACTACATTTCTGCTTCTTATTTGGGACTCATTATAAAGATGTTCTGCTGGAGTCACAGGATTTTGTAGTGGTGTAAGTAGGTATGAAGTATTTTCATATCCTTTATCACCGACAATTATACAATTCCCAAATTCTCCGTTTTGAACTCGTTGCTTAATAAAAGAATTATTAAATATTGTTTGGTCATGTGCTGCTCCTGGCCATCTAGCCACTATGTCCAAGAACTTTAGCTTTGCACTCACTACACTTTGAACATTAAAAGAAAATTGTGACTTCCTGTTTCTCCAGTCTTCTGCATTGTTTCCACCTGGAGATTTTATAGGAACATGGGTACAATCAATAGCACCAATAAGTCTTGGGAATTTAGCGATATTATAAAACTCTTGCTGGATTTCTTGAGTGTTCGTTGGAAATTTGATAAACTCTAGACGCAATCGTGCAATAGCTTGTGAAACCACATAGACAATGCGACTGGCAGAATCTTTGCTGACACCAGAAAAATCGCCTACTACTGTGAGAAGCTCTACCCGTCGCATGAAACCTCAAGGTTAACAGTAGACGAGTAATCGGCGTTATAAGAATTGCTTAACGAGCAATTCTCGTAGCAATTGTAAATCTGAATAGTATTTGGGTATGTCGAAGCATAATATGTAAGGTTTAATATCTTGTTTATAGGTCAAGAGCGGGAAAGATGCGGAGGTTTTAGGTAAACCTTTAACTATGGAGACGCCCTATGTGTTCTACACGGGGGCCAGTGTGGCTGTCTTCACGTGGCAGGGCTGCCCATCAGTCAGCTACGTAGCAATGGAAACACCTATGGTAAGTCATAAACCTGCTGCTTCTCAAATATGTATTTTTTTTAGTTTTAAAATTTCAACAACAAACTGCTTGTGTACAATGTTATCCTAAAGCCCATTTGGACATACACACATCAACACTGTCTAGGGATATTTTGGATTTACTCAATTTACTCAAAATGTATTAAAAATAGCATACAACATGTATATATTTTTATAAAGCCCATTTATCAGACTACACTCCAGAATAAAAGAAAAAATGTGTGCGTGTACTAGTGTACACACGTAAGAAGTGAAACTTCTTTATGGCCTTATTTTTCGCAAAATGATCTACATGCAACTTTCCAGAAATTGGTTAAATAAAGTTAAATTAGATAAAGTTTAAACAAAAGGATTTTATTATCATAGACATGAATACAAATAATACAATTATTTCACTTTAACTTTTTGCTACTAAGATTATTACAGCATTTCATTAATTGTAATAGAATTATTACTATCATTGTCATCGTTATTATATATTTTTATAATTAATGGCTTATGGTAACTGAAATATGAAATATATGGTTTACATTCCACGAAATTTAGTGACCGAGTAAAAACTCCATCAATTGTAGTGCCAGATCTTGTTGTTGACGTTTGAGGACTGTTTTTCATGGATAAATTCAATTTATCTTTCAGAAATTCAACTAGCTTCAAAGATTTTTCCGATGCAAAATTGACATTAAAATCTCCACTTAAAATCATCGGTATTTTATCATTATTGTTACCGAGTAAAGAGGCACCTCCACTTGTGTACGGCAACAATGAATGGTGAAGAAAATTAATAATATCGTCCAACTTCTGATTAGGAGATATATACAGTGCAACAATCAAAATTTTTATCTCTGAACCAACCGTGGTAGGGGCAAGAAAAAGATGGCGCGTAACGGAAAAATGTGACGCGTAACCGAAAAATGTGACGGTAAATTTTTTTCCAACAATTGATCGTTCTATCGATTCCAATAAAGATTTCATCAAATTTTTCAAATTTTTTGTGTTTTTTTTGAAAATCAAATCCTAAACCTCTTAAAAAAATCACCCGTTAGTAATGAAGCAAAATAATCAATAATTAAATTACTTCGCACTGTTGCATCCCCCACACTTTCTAGTCTACTTTGATTCACATCATGTTCATCTGGCTCATCTACTAAGTGGATGACTTCAAAGTGATCGTCTCGCATATCTATTGCAATATTGTGCAATATTGCACATGCCACTATTACGGCCTGTACACGAGATACAGACTGTTGAAGATTCTTGATGTCTGAGGGTTCTTAATTGAAAAACTAATATGCACCAACACGAACTGTTTATTGTTAAACATATATAAGCACTGCACAACCGTATTTACTTAGTAAAACCACAGCTTTTGAATTATAATATACAGAGCGCGTGTGACACGAATGACAGTCACCGAGAGAGCTGGTGTGAGTGAGAAAGGAACAGATTGATGTGTAGATATAGATATATAAATTAGTATGATAATACTAAACATTCTCACGCCTTCTTTTAACAAAGCTGCACTACTTGATAGGATGACAATGCTGGCAATGCAAGTTAATTTAGAGAACAGGTAAATAATTTCACAATTTAAGGTAAGTTATTAATTAATTATGTTAAGCTAAGTTATCCATTAAGTTACAGGTTCCATTTCACTATACTTAAAATATAAGTACAGACAAATCTTATACAGTAAAAATTCTTAAACTAGCTACTGTTGTTACACTGTTGTAACAAAATCAACTTATGTATGGGCCTAGTATAATCACCCTTAGATGTATGAATGGTTACAGATCTTATCAATTTGTCATTTTTATTTACATTAGTTGATATAACTTTGCCTAAAGGCCACAAGGCAGGAGGTGTACATTCATCTTTAATTATTACAATGTCTCCTATTCTTAAGTTTTTCTTAATGTCTAACCACTTATTTCTATTTTGTAACTCAGAAATATATGTAAAATAAAATTGTTTCCAAAATCTTTGTTTTATTAACATAATTTTTTGGAATATACTTAATCTAGATTCATTTAAATCTAACACACTAGGCTCTGGGATGTCTGTTATAGAAGCTCCTATAATAAAATGGGCTGGAGTTAAACAGATAACATCATCTGGAACATCAGCAATTGTACATAACGGTCTTGAGTTTAATATGCCCTCTATTTGGACTAAAGTAGTATATAATAATTCGTAAGTTAATTTAGTAGAAACTAAATGTCTTTTAAGTAAAGACTTTACTGACTTTATTCCAGCTTCATAAATACCACCCATATGACTGGCAAGAGGTATTGTAAATTTATAGTCAATAGAATTACAAGTGCAAAAATCAATTATTTGGCTGTATGACTTATCTGACTTAAACATTTTATAAAGCTCATGTAGTTCAGTTTTAGAACCTCTAAAATTAGTAGCATTATCAGTATACAAACATGTTGGAGTACCTCTTCGAGATACAAACCTTTTCAAAGCACAAATAAATGCCTGGGAACTCAAATCAGTAACAAGCTCTAAGTGTATAGCTCGAGTCGCCATACATACAAATAGACATATGTATCCCTTTGTGTATTTACAGTTTCGAGTCATTGAACTCCGGATAGCCATTGCACCACTGAAATCAATGCCTACATGAAGGAACGCTCTTGTTAGGGTTACTCGGGGAGAAGGGAGACTAGCCATTTGCTGGCCACAGGTTTGTGCTCTAAATCTGATGCACTTAACACAAGAATGAATAATCTTTTTGACTTCATTCCTACCATGCATAATCCAGTATTTTAATCTAATATTATATAAAGTGTTTTGTATTCCAGAGTGTAGCAATTTTTGGTGATAATGTTGAACAATTAATGATGTTATGTAATCTTTAGCGGGTAGTATAATGGGGTGAGCTTGACTATAGGATATGTCTGAATGCTGGATACGACCTCCAACTCTGATGAGCTGGTCTTGATCTAGGAAGGGATTTAGTTTCCTTATAGGACTGGATTGAAATGTATATAGTTTTCGTTTAGGCAAGTCTGCATTATTTGATTGACTGAGTGATGATAATTCTAAATATTCTCTTGAAAATGATTTAAGTTGTGTTATTTGAACAATGAAATTCGTAGCTCTGTTGAGTTCTTCTACTGTTAAATAAGGGGAATAGTTTTGACCCTTGTTTTTTAGTTTATTTAAGAATCTAAACATGAATGCAATAATTCTTGTTAACTTTGTGAAGTTAGAAACTTTAAGAAACAAGTCATAAAAATATTCATAATTTATAGAAATTTTATTAAATGTATCTGTGGATGTATGGTGGGTACTTAGTCTGAACGGCCCAAATCGAATGGCACGTGGGCCATTCGAACGTAAACAAAAATCGTCTACGTTCAAATGGCCCGTTGGTTAAAAAATCTATCTTAATTCAATGGATAAACTACATTATGTACATTCGGGTGCAAAAGTAAAAAGTTTAAATAAAATAATTTTTTTTCTTAGATTTGTATTATCTTCATAAAACAATCAACAACAATATAAAATGTTTACAAAAGTTAAATATAGCCATTATGTTATGTATAAGCAGTCATATTTAAAAAAAAACTTTTAGTGAAACAAATCAACATAAAAAAATTAAACAATAAGATAAAATAAAACAATAAGCCAAAATAGGCCAATCAACAAAGTATAAAAAAATACAATTAAGAAGTTAGTTAAAAGCAGCCTAATTTTAAATAATAAAAATCCTCAATTCGTGAGAATTTACTATTAAACAATAAGATTTAGTGAAAATCAGTCTTATTTTAGAGAAACAAATTAACAAACATAAAAATATAATTGTACAACAATGTTCAGTCAAAACCTGCCAGCAATTTTAAGGAAACAGATCAACAAAATATGAGAATTTACTATAAGATTTACCTAAAATCAGTCTTATTTTAGAAAAACAAATCAACAAAATATAAAAATACAATTAAACAATAAGATTTAGTTATAATCGGGCTTATTTTAATATAAAAAATCAACAAAGTAAAAAGAAAATACAACATTATTGATTAAAACTTTAATTTTTCTAAGCAATGCCCCAAGCTTATCTGTCCAGTCAATAATTCTTCTACTGTACTTTGAATTTTCCAGTTTCTTGTCAAAGTTTCAGGTTTCCTTTTTGAAATTTTGATCCCATCAGGTTTCCTTATCTGATTTGAATAATATTTGAAGTCGTTATGCAACCCTTGTAGAAGTTGACCAATATTTGGTTTGACTTTTATGAATTTTCTAATTCTATTGTTCCATGACTCTACAATGTTATTTGTTTTATGATATTTATTATATGTACACCAGATACTTGAATTCACCTTATCTTCTAGCCATGTGCTAACAAAATAATCGTTGAATTTTGTAAAATTATCACTGCACGGACTTTCTGCCATAATATAAAGCCAACCATCGTCAACGAATTGTGGAGGAATGTGTGATAATGCTGTACATAATTTTATATGTGCCTTGCCTGAATGGGTCTTGTGTAAATTTAATTTCTTTGCTTTACGCCACAAGCATTGATTAAAATGAAAATTGCACCCTGTTATTTTAACATCTGGAAACATATTTTGTAATGCAACTATGGTAGCCGCTTCAAAATCCATAGTGGCATAAGTCGGTTTCCATTCTGGTTCCTGACTTTTTATTAATTCAAATAGTAACTGATATGTGTCAAGCTTCTTATCAGGTAGTAAAGCATACAAAATAGGAATCACGTTAACAAATTCTTGAGTGCTTCCGATATCTGCATGAACTGTAAAAACTTGATAAAATCCATTCGGGCAGATCTTAAATGTCCCATCAAAGAAGAAACTTCTTGACTGCCTCAAATAAACAATGAAATCCTTATGTCCAAATATTAATATTCTTTTTTGTCTGTATTGATAATCCGCAAATAACATAAATAAATATTTTTGAGGGATAATAACGTCAGCTCCTTTTCTAAAGCGAAGTCTCTTGGCTCCAATTGAGCTATTTCGTTTTTGGTATAGATGTTTGCTTATATTTTCAAACTTAGGTAAAATTTGTACTCCTTTTTGTGTAAGTATTTGCATGTGCTCATTAAATATTTGAGGAATCGGAATAGATACATCGTGTTGAACAGCGTTAATACATTTTTCCATTTGCTCTTTAATTTCCCTTGTTTCTAAGTCTTTAGGTCCATGATTATGTGATGTTTCACGTACAACTGTTAAAGGGTTACTTTTGGTTTTAATAGAAGCACTGCACGTACTTTTTTTTGCACAACGCCAATGTTCTGTTCCGTCTTTGTTCAGCCTTTTCCAATTATATTCATAACCACCTCTACGTAGAAGGCGACCACCTTTTCTTGATTTACCCTCACTTGTAGATTGTGATGTAGAGGGATGTGCGTCATCCATTTCTTTGATTATTTAAACCTAGAATATACAATATGGGCCTTAGAAGTGTGAAAGTAGATTGCAGCAGATTTGTATATTGTATGCATCGAAATCTAGTCCCGGTCATATATTATTTATGTTCTAAAATCTGGTAGCTTAGTCTTTAGCCCGAATATTGATGTTGTTTGCAAACGAGTTTAGAGAGATATACTTATATTATTAAATTCGATCATATTATGTTCATGGACCCAAAAAGATAGAGAATATAATGTACATATGAAACGCCTTTAACTGAAGAAACATTTTGAGAAAAATATTGCAGTATATGCAATTAGCCTTATAATATATTATTATATAAAAAAAACTTACCAGGATCCAACAGTAAACAAAAACACAAAACTTCAAAAGTAAAAATTCAACGCACAACATTATTAGACAATTGCAAAATTAACAGTGGTGTTACTAAGCTGCATATTAAACATATTTCTCCACAGTCGTCTGACGTCACAGATAAGCATCCTGCTTGTGATTGGATGACAAGAAAGGGTCATTGTTTATCTAGCTACCTGAAATCGTACCGACAGGTTATGAAGATGTATTCCGTTTATTTCGACGATTTTAAATAATTAAATATATATTTAGTTAAAATTCATAAACTATGTGACTAATACAATGTTTGCGACTGTACTTTGAATTATTTTTAAATTCATTTTACCACCGGGCCATTTGAACGTAGACGATTTTTGTTTACGTGCGAATGGCCCACGTGCCATTCGATTTGGGCCGTTCAGACTAAGTACCCGTATGGTATAGTTGTGTACATGTGTTGTGGACAGGAGTTATTACTTGAGAAGTAACTACTTGGGGCACTGAAATAGGCCATGTAGATTTATCCTGTTTAATCCAGGTAGGGCCTTGCCACCATAACTCACAAGTGGACAATTGTTTGGGCATAACCCCTCTAGTTATTAAATCTGCTGGATTTTGTTTGGTATTTATATAATACCAATCATCCGTGGCAGTTAAATCGATAACCTGCATTATACGATGAGAGACATAAGTGTCATGTTTATGTTTGTAAGGGGATTTAATCCAGCTTAGAACAATGGATGAGTCTGTAAATAGAAATTTATGATCAATTTTTATATTATTTTTTGTAGTGTTAATAAACCTATCATATATTTGTGATAACAATAATGTCCCACATAGCTCAAGTCTTGGAATTGACTGTTGTCTTTTAATAGGAGCTACTCTAGACTTGGCCATGATCAAGACGCAAGTAGATTCTTTATTAGGATAATTTGCTTTCAAATATAAGCAAGCACCATAGGCTTTCTTAGCTGCATCACAAAACCCAATTAGGATTATATCAATAGGTATATCAGTAAAATACCATCTTGGAATCTTAATTGACTTTAAGTAATTTAATTGATCAATAAACTGTTGCCAATGATCTTGTAAATGGTTAGGTATGGGACTATCCCAGTCAATCTTTTCTTTCCAGATGTCTTGCATTAAAACTTTGGGAATAATTACTGTAGGCGCTAAGATACCTATTGGATCAAACATCTGTGCTATCTGTGATAATATAGATCTTTTAGTTTTACAAATGCTTGTGATTTCAGGTATGTGAGTATGGAGTATGTCATGTGTAGGCTGCCACATCAAACCCAACGTCTTAACGGAGTCTGGCTTGTTAAAATCATAGGAATTGTTTTGAAAACTAGAATTATTTTGTGAATTATGTTCACTATATGTGTCCATAGTTGGACTTGCAATTTGTGCTAAAATATGAGTATTGTTTGAAGTCCATTTGTGCAACTTGAACCCGGCTTTATTAAGCAGATCTTTTAATTGTAAACAGAGTTCAGTACACTGTTCAATGGTCTGTTGACCAGATAGATAGTCGTCCATATAACTGCAAGTTTCTATGCATTCTGCAGCTAGACCATGAGTTTCTTTATTTTTGTAAGCTAAATCTAACATAGTGCGGCATGCAAGATAAGGTGCACACTTAGTGCCGTATGTAACTGTTGCTAATTCTATGCATTTGAGTGGATCAGATTTAGATTCTCTCCATAAAATCCTTTGATATGATCTTTGCTCTGGATTCACAAATATACCTCTGAACATTTTAACTATATCACAAGAAATGGCATATTTGTATAATCTGAATTTCAAAATTATGTTAAGTAAGTCATTGTAAATGTTTGGACCTTCATGTAGAATATCATTCAAGGATGTGCCTGTTGATGTTTTGGAACTAGCATTAAAAACAACTCTCAACTTAGTTGACCTACTTTCAGATTTTATGACAGGTAAGTGAGGTAAGTAATATGTATTGTTTTGTGTAGGTGAGAATTCCTTTACATAATATGCATGACCCAATGCAATATACTCATTGATAAATTCTTTATATTGAGTGAATAATGCAGGATCTCTTTGAAATCTAGACTCTAATTGTAATAAGCATCGGTAAGCAGTATTAAATGAGTTACCTAAATCTAGTAGCTTGTCTGTGTGTAGGGGTAGATTAACTGTGTATTTACCCTGGTGATCTTGTATTGTTGTAGATTCATATAATGTTTCACAATATTTATCTTGAGGAGATATTAATTTTTGAGGTGTGATTTCCTCTTGTTCCCAGAAGCGTTGTAGAAGCTGATCTGTTGACAATAAAGATACATACATGCTAATGTGAGGGTCAGGACTGCTTGTCTGTAAAGAGGTGTCACTTGTGAGTGCGCCTGATACAATCCAACCAAATACTGTATCAATCATGACCGGTAGGTTGTGACCTAACTTTATGCGGTCTGTTAGCAAGAGTGAATAGAAAAGCTCTGCCCCTATGAGTATGTCTATAGTGCTAGGTATAAAGAATGTGGGGTCAGCTAGTTTGCATGTAAGCTTGGGAGGTATGTTCCAGTTGTGTGTAGGTATGTAAGTATGCGGTAGTGGCACTGTAATGTTGTTCATTACTACAAATGTTAGATTAGAGTTATAATCATTGTATCGAGAAGATATATTAGCATTTATGCTTAATTGTGCAAGGCTGTCTTTGTTTCCTACTCCTTTAATTGTGCATGCATGGTAGCTGTATGGAAGCTTTAAAACGCCTGCAAGCCTGTGTGTAATAACACTAACTTCACTGCCCGAGTCTAATAGTGCTCGTGCGTTTGCCCAGTTTCCCATAGCATCCCGTATTTTTATGATAGCTGTTGATAGCAAGGTAACATGATGTTGAGTGTTTGAGACAAGAACCGCTGATGGGTTAGTTTGAGAGTTTGTTTCGCATTGGACATTTGGATTTGTAGTATTGTGCTGTTGCACGCAAGAGTTCAGTGAGGCAATAGTATCAGGTAGCTTGACATCTGCTGTGGCGGGACTTACTTGGCTAGAACGATCCATATGTATACTTGTATGATGTTTGCGATGGCAGGACAAACACTTCAGTTTTGAACACTTATGTTTTGCATGGTAAGGCTGTAAACAGTTAAAACACAAAGTTTTAGACTTAATTAAGTTAATACGCTCAGGTACACTCAGTTCTATATAATTAGGACACTTGTGCAAGTCATGTTTTTGTTGACATAGTAAACAATTTATTTGAGATCTCGAGGTTGACGACACATGTGTAGTTTTAACAGTATTCCTATCCGAAGGCTTGTCATTGAGTAATTCAAATGCTGATCGCCTTAAGTTTAAGAAATCTAGTAACTCAGATAATGTAGCGAGAGTACTTTCTTTTCTGTTTAGTTCCCATGCTGCTCTCAGCGAGTTGTCCAGTTTATGTGATATTAGGAATACTAATAGGTCATCCCAACTGTCTACAGGCAGCTTAATAGCCTTAAGGGAATCTAGACTTTGCTGTAAAGTTACTAGAAACTCTTTTAAGTTATGTTTATTAACAACATTGTAATTAGTAATAGCCTTTAAATGAAAATTAACAATCATAGTTTGGTTCTCATACCTTTTAGCTAGTATATTTAATGCCTTACTGTAGTTTTCCTCAGTTATGAGAAGTGAGGTAATAAGCCCAGCCGCTTCTCCTGATAGGGCTGACTTCAGATATTGAAGCTTGTTCACTGTCGGAAGGTCCACACTGTCAACAGAGGCGTAGAATATATTCTTGAATGCAGGCCACTCGCGGATATCACCGTCGAACTTTGGAAGTTCCAATAATGGCAGCTTGACACGTGGCTTCCTTGTCGTGCAATCATGTAATGTCGTAGAATTTAAATGGGATTGCTCCATAGTTTGTTGCGAGCCTCCAGTAAATGACGCAATTTGTGCTTTAGTAGCATAATATTTCGCTTCGGTTGTCTCCCGATCCTGTTCGTTGACTTGTTGCCGGTCGGGCAAGTCCAACCTCTCAATATTGATTTGGATTTCGTCGTATCGATCCATTAGTTTATTTAATTCCTCTGATCTGACCTGTAGGTCGCGTTTAGTAGATCTTGCAGGATCGTAGTTCTGCACGTAGTTGGTAATTCTTGTAATTTTACCTTTTATGGCGGCACGGGTCGTGCGCAAGTTTTCTATTTCTTCCATCTTGTGTTGTATGGAACCACGAGATTATAAAATATATGTACAATTTATTGTAACTTTGTAAGATGCTTGTGAGCTGTAATGCTGAAAAGATGTTTCTTGTAAATACTGTTGTAATTGTTACTCGATTCACGTTTCACGTTTTACGACGTAGGCGTCGGTCGAACTTTTTTTCCGGAAAAAGTAGCAAAACACTCGGAAACACTCCACAGATTAGTTATAGCAGCGGGATTGGTTGAATCCATGTATGTATGTCTGTTTTATCGACAACTTAAAAATGTCGATTGCCTATTGGCTGCTTCTCTCCGGCCCTGTCGGTAAAACAGTACTTAAATCTTCGTAAGTGGCGCTGGCGATGTATGCCGAAGAGGCACGAGGTGGCACGATGGGACCCGAAGCTAGGCGACTTTCGTCGATCTTGTCGATGACTTCCTGCCGGTTTGGCGCAAGCCACGTGATCACGTCCGCGAACCACGCAAAAAATGGCGAACGAAGGACCAATTTTATGTTGAAGATTCTTGATGTCTGAGGGTTCTTAATTGAAAAACTAATATGCACCAACACGAACTGTTTATTGTTAAACATATATAAGCACTGCACAACCGTATTTACTTAGTAAAACCACAGCTTTTGAATTATAATATACAGAGCGCGTGTGACACGAATGACAGTCACCGAGAGAGCTGGTGTGAGTGAGAAAGGAACAGATTGATGTGTAGATATAGATATATAAATTAGTATGATAATACTAAACACAGACAACATTTTTTTTGATAGAACGGGGAATCTATTTTTCCAAACATCATAAGTTCTTTCCACTACATTTCTGCTTCTTATTTGGGACTCATTATAAAGATGTTCTGCTGGAGTCACAGGATTTTGTAGTGGTGTAAGTAGGTATGAAGTATTTTCATATCCTTTATCACCGACAATTATACAATTCCCAAATTCTCCGTTTTGAACTCGTTGCTTAATAAAAGAATTATTAAATATTGTTTGGTCATGTGCTGCTCCTGGCCATCTAGCCACTATGTCCAAGAACTTTAGCTTTGCACTCACTACACTTTGAACATTAAAAGAAAATTGTGACTTCCTGTTTCTCCAGTCTTCTGCATTGTTTCCACCTGGAGATTTTATAGGAACATGGGTACAATCAATAGCACCAATAAGTCTTGGGAATTTAGCGATATTATAAAACTCTTGCTGGATTTCTTGAGTGTTCGTTGGAAATTTGATAAACTCTAGACGCAATCGTGCAATAGCTTGTGAAACCACATAGACAATGCGACTGGCAGAATCTTTGCTGACACCAGAAAAATCGCCTACTACTGTGAGAAGCTCTACCCGTCGCATGAAACCTCAAGGTTAACAGTAGACGAGTAATCGGCGTTATAAGAATTGCTTAACGAGCAATTCTCGTAGCAATTGTAAATCTGAATAGTATTTGGGTATGTCGAAGCATAATATGTAAGGTTTAATATCTTGTTTATAGGTCAAGAGCGGGAAAGATGCGGAGGTTTTAGGTAAACCTTTAACTATGGAGACGCCCTATGTGTTCTACACGGGGGCCAGTGTGGCTGTCTTCACGTGGCAGGGCTGCCCATCAGTCAGCTACGTAGCAATGGAAACACCTATGGTAAGTCATAAACCTGCTGCTTCTCAAATATGTATTTTTTTTAGTTTTAAAATTTCAACAACAAACTGCTTGTGTACAATGTTATCCTAAAGCCCATTTGGACATACACACATCAACACTGTCTAGGGATATTTTGGATTTACTCAATTTACTCAAAATGTATTAAAAATAGCATACAACATGTATATATTTTTATAAAGCCCATTTATCAGACTACACTCCAGAATAAAAGAAAAAATGTGTGCGTGTACTAGTGTACACACGTAAGAAGTGAAACTTCTTTATGGCCTTATTTTTCGCAAAATGATCTACATGCAACTTTCCAGAAATTGGTTAAATAAAGTTAAATTAGATAAAGTTTAAACAAAAGGATTTTATTATCATAGACATGAATACAAATAATACAATTATTTCACTTTAACTTTTTGCTACTAAGATTATTACAGCATTTCATTAATTGTAATAGAATTATTACTATCATTGTCATCGTTATTATATATTTTTATAATTAATGGCTTATGGTAACTGAAATATGAAATATATGGTTTACATTCCACGAAATTTAGTGACCGAGTAAAAACTCCATCAATTGTAGTGCCAGATCTTGTTGTTGACGTTTGAGGACTGTTTTTCATGGATAAATTCAATTTATCTTTCAGAAATTCAACTAGCTTCAAAGATTTTTCCGATGCAAAATTGACATTAAAATCTCCACTTAAAATCATCGGTATTTTATCATTATTGTTACCGAGTAAAGAGGCACCTCCACTTGTGTACGGCAACAATGAATGGTGAAGAAAATTAATAATATCGTCCAACTTCTGATTAGGAGATATATACAGTGCAACAATCAAAATTTTTATCTCTGAACCAACCGTGGTAGGGGCAAGAAAAAGATGGCGCGTAACGGAAAAATGTGACGCGTAACCGAAAAATGTGACGGTAATTTTTTTTCCAACAATTGATCGTTCTATCGATTCCAATAAAGATTTCATCAAATTTTTCAAATTTTTTGTGTTTTTTTTGAAAATCAAATCCTAAACCTCTTAAAAAAATCACCCGTTAGTAATGAAGCAAAATAATCAATAATTAAATTACTTCGCACTGTTGCATCCCCCACACTTTCTAGTCTACTTTGATTCACATCATGTTCATCTGGCTCATCTACTAAGTGGATGACTTCAAAGTGATCGTCTCGCATATCTATTGCAATATTGTGCAATATTGCACATGCCACTATTACGGCCTGTACACGAGATACAGACAACATTTTTTTTGATAGAACGGGGAATCTATTTTTCCAAACATCATAAGTTCTTTCCACTACATTTCTGCTTCTTATTTGGGACTCATTATAAAGATGTTCTGCTGGAGTCACAGGATTTTGTAGTGGTGTAAGTAGGTATGAAGTATTTTCATATCCTTTATCACCGACAATTATACAATTCCCAAATTCTCCGTTTTGAACTCGTTGCTTAATAAAAGAATTATTAAATATTGTTTGGTCATGTGCTGCTCCTGGCCATCTAGCCACTATGTCCAAGAACTTTAGCTTTGCACTCACTACACTTTGAACATTAAAAGAAAATTGTGACTTCCTGTTTCTCCAGTCTTCTGCATTGTTTCCACCTGGAGATTTTATAGGAACATGGGTACAATCAATAGCACCAATAAGTCTTGGGAATTTAGCGATATTATAAAACTCTTGCTGGATTTCTTGAGTGTTCGTTGGAAATTTGATAAACTCTAGACGCAATCGTGCAATAGCTTGTGAAACCACATAGACAATGCGACTGGCAGAATCTTTGCTGACACCAGAAAAATCGCCTACTACTGTGAGAAGCTCTACCCGTCGCATGAAACCTCAAGGTTAACAGTAGACGAGTAATCGGCGTTATAAGAATTGCTTAACGAGCAATTCTCGTAGCAATTGTAAATCTGAATAGTATTTGGGTATGTCGAAGCATAATATGTAAGGTTTAATATCTTGTTTATAGGTCAAGAGCGGGAAAGATGCGGAGGTTTTAGGTAAACCTTTAACTATGGAGACGCCCTATGTGTTCTACACGGGGGCCAGTGTGGCTGTCTTCACGTGGCAGGGCTGCCCATCAGTCAGCTACGTAGCAATGGAAACACCTATGGTAAGTCATAAACCTGCTGCTTCTCAAATATGTATTTTTTTTAGTTTTAAAATTTCAACAACAAACTGCTTGTGTACAATGTTATCCTAAAGCCCATTTGGACATACACACATCAACACTGTCTAGGGATATTTTGGATTTACTCAATTTACTCAAAATGTATTAAAAATAGCATACAACATGTATATATTTTTATAAAGCCCATTTATCAGACTACACTCCAGAATAAAAGAAAAAATGTGTGCGTGTACTAGTGTACACACGTAAGAAGTGAAACTTCTTTATGGCCTTATTTTTCGCAAAATGATCTACATGCAACTTTCCAGAAATTGGTTAAATAAAGTTAAATTAGATAAAGTTTAAACAAAAGGATTTTATTATCATAGACATGAATACAAATAATACAATTATTTCACTTTAACTTTTTGCTACTAAGATTATTACAGCATTTCATTAATTGTAATAGAATTATTACTATCATTGTCATCGTTATTATATATTTTTATAATTAATGGCTTATGGTAACTGAAATATGAAATATATGGTTTACATTCCACGAAATTTAGTGACCGAGTAAAAACTCCATCAATTGTAGTGCCAGATCTTGTTGTTGACGTTTGAGGACTGTTTTTCATGGATAAATTCAATTTATCTTTCAGAAATTCAACTAGCTTCAAAGATTTTTCCGATGCAAAATTGACATTAAAATCTCCACTTAAAATCATCGGTATTTTATCATTATTGTTACCGAGTAAAGAGGCACCTCCACTTGTGTACGGCAACAATGAATGGTGAAGAAAATTAATAATATCGTCCAACTTCTGATTAGGAGATATATACAGTGCAACAATCAAAATTTTTATCTCTGAACCAACCGTGGTAGGGGCAAGAAAAAGATGGCGCGTAACGGAAAAATGTGACGCGTAACCGAAAAATGTGACGGTAAATTTTTTTCCAACAATTGATCGTTCTATCGATTCCAATAAAGATTTCATCAAATTTTTCAAATTTTTTGTGTTTTTTTTGAAAATCAAATCCTAAACCTCTTAAAAAAATCACCCGTTAGTAATGAAGCAAAATAATCAATAATTAAATTACTTCGCACTGTTGCATCCCCCACACTTTCTAGTCTACTTTGATTCACATCATGTTCATCTGGCTCATCTACTAAGTGGATGACTTCAAAGTGATCGTCTCGCATATCTATTGCAATATTGTGCAATATTGCACATGCCACTATTACGGCCTGTACACGAGATACAGACAACATTTTTTTTGATAGAACGGGGAATCTATTTTTCCAAACATCATAAGTTCTTTCCACTACATTTCTGCTTCTTATTTGGGACTCATTATAAAGATGTTCTGCTGGAGTCACAGGATTTTGTAGTGGTGTAAGTAGGTATGAAGTATTTTCATATCCTTTATCACCGACAATTATACAATTCCCAAATTCTCCGTTTTGAACTCGTTGCTTAATAAAAGAATTATTAAATATTGTTTGGTCATGTGCTGCTCCTGGCCATCTAGCCACTATGTCCAAGAACTTTAGCTTTGCACTCACTACACTTTGAACATTAAAAGAAAATTGTGACTTCCTGTTTCTCCAGTCTTCTGCATTGTTTCCACCTGGAGATTTTATAGGAACATGGGTACAATCAATAGCACCAATAAGTCTTGGGAATTTAGCGATATTATAAAACTCTTGCTGGATTTCTTGAGTGTTCGTTGGAAATTTGATAAACTCTAGACGCAATCGTGCAATAGCTTGTGAAACCACATAGACAATGCGACTGGCAGAATCTTTGCTGACACCAGAAAAATCGCCTACTACTGTGAGAAGCTCTACCCGTCGCATGAAACCTCAAGGTTAACAGTAGACGAGTAATCGGCGTTATAAGAATTGCTTAACGAGCAATTCTCGTAGCAATTGTAAATCTGAATAGTATTTGGGTATGTCGAAGCATAATATGTAAGGTTTAATATCTTGTTTATAGGTCAAGAGCGGGAAAGATGCGGAGGTTTTAGGTAAACCTTTAACTATGGAGACGCCCTATGTGTTCTACACGGGGGCCAGTGTGGCTGTCTTCACGTGGCAGGGCTGCCCATCAGTCAGCTACGTAGCAATGGAAACACCTATGGTAAGTCATAAACCTGCTGCTTCTCAAATATGTATTTTTTTTAGTTTTAAAATTTCAACAACAAACTGCTTGTGTACAATGTTATCCTAAAGCCCATTTGGACATACACACATCAACACTGTCTAGGGATATTTTGGATTTACTCAATTTACTCAAAATGTATTAAAAATAGCATACAACATGTATATATTTTTATAAAGCCCATTTATCAGACTACACTCCAGAATAAAAGAAAAAATGTGTGCGTGTACTAGTGTACACACGTAAGAAGTGAAACTTCTTTATGGCCTTATTTTTCGCAAAATGATCTACATGCAACTTTCCAGAAATTGGTTAAATAAAGTTAAATTAGATAAAGTTTAAACAAAAGGATTTTATTATCATAGACATGAATACAAATAATACAATTATTTCACTTTAACTTTTTGCTACTAAGATTATTACAGCATTTCATTAATTGTAATAGAATTATTACTATCATTGTCATCGTTATTATATATTTTTATAATTAATGGCTTATGGTAACTGAAATATGAAATATATGGTTTACATTCCACGAAATTTAGTGACCGAGTAAAAACTCCATCAATTGTAGTGCCAGATCTTGTTGTTGACGTTTGAGGACTGTTTTTCATGGATAAATTCAATTTATCTTTCAGAAATTCAACTAGCTTCAAAGATTTTTCCGATGCAAAATTGACATTAAAATCTCCACTTAAAATCATCGGTATTTTATCATTATTGTTACCGAGTAAAGAGGCACCTCCACTTGTGTACGGCAACAATGAATGGTGAAGAAAATTAATAATATCGTCCAACTTCTGATTAGGAGATATATACAGTGCAACAATCAAAATTTTTATCTCTGAACCAACCGTGGTAGGGGCAAGAAAAAGATGGCGCGTAACGGAAAAATGTGACGCGTAACCGAAAAATGTGACGGTAATTTTTTTTCCAACAATTGATCGTTCTATCGATTCCAATAAAGATTTCATCAAATTTTTCAAATTTTTTGTGTTTTTTTTGAAAATCAAATCCTAAACCTCTTAAAAAAATCACCCGTTAGTAATGAAGCAAAATAATCAATAATTAAATTACTTCGCACTGTTGCATCCCCCACACTTTCTAGTCTACTTTGATTCACATCATGTTCATCTGGCTCATCTACTAAGTGGATGACTTCAAAGTGATCGTCTCGCATATCTATTGCAATATTGTGCAATATTGCACATGCCACTATTACGGCCTGTACACGAGATACAGACAACATTTTTTTTGATAGAACGGGGAATCTATTTTTCCAAACATCATAAGTTCTTTCCACTACATTTCTGCTTCTTATTTGGGACTCATTATAAAGATGTTCTGCTGGAGTCACAGGATTTTGTAGTGGTGTAAGTAGGTATGAAGTATTTTCATATCCTTTATCACCGACAATTATACAATTCCCAAATTCTCCGTTTTGAACTCGTTGCTTAATAAAAGAATTATTAAATATTGTTTGGTCATGTGCTGCTCCTGGCCATCTAGCCACTATGTCCAAGAACTTTAGCTTTGCACTCACTACACTTTGAACATTAAAAGAAAATTGTGACTTCCTGTTTCTCCAGTCTTCTGCATTGTTTCCACCTGGAGATTTTATAGGAACATGGGTACAATCAATAGCACCAATAAGTCTTGGGAATTTAGCGATATTATAAAACTCTTGCTGGATTTCTTGAGTGTTCGTTGGAAATTTGATAAACTCTAGACGCAATCGTGCAATAGCTTGTGAAACCACATAGACAATGCGACTGGCAGAATCTTTGCTGACACCAGAAAAATCGCCTACTACTGTGAGAAGCTCTACCCGTCGCATGAAACCTCAAGGTTAACAGTAGACGAGTAATCGGCGTTATAAGAATTGCTTAACGAGCAATTCTCGTAGCAATTGTAAATCTGAATAGTATTTGGGTATGTCGAAGCATAATATGTAAGGTTTAATATCTTGTTTATAGGTCAAGAGCGGGAAAGATGCGGAGGTTTTAGGTAAACCTTTAACTATGGAGACGCCCTATGTGTTCTACACGGGGGCCAGTGTGGCTGTCTTCACGTGGCAGGGCTGCCCATCAGTCAGCTACGTAGCAATGGAAACACCTATGGTAAGTCATAAACCTGCTGCTTCTCAAATATGTATTTTTTTTAGTTTTAAAATTTCAACAACAAACTGCTTGTGTACAATGTTATCCTAAAGCCCATTTGGACATACACACATCAACACTGTCTAGGGATATTTTGGATTTACTCAATTTACTCAAAATGTATTAAAAATAGCATACAACATGTATATATTTTTATAAAGCCCATTTATCAGACTACACTCCAGAATAAAAGAAAAAATGTGTGCGTGTACTAGTGTACACACGTAAGAAGTGAAACTTCTTTATGGCCTTATTTTTCGCAAAATGATCTACATGCAACTTTCCAGAAATTGGTTAAATAAAGTTAAATTAGATAAAGTTTAAACAAAAGGATTTTATTATCATAGACATGAATACAAATAATACAATTATTTCACTTTAACTTTTTGCTACTAAGATTATTACAGCATTTCATTAATTGTAATAGAATTATTACTATCATTGTCATCGTTATTATATATTTTTATAATTAATGGCTTATGGTAACTGAAATATGAAATATATGGTTTACATTCCACGAAATTTAGTGACCGAGTAAAAACTCCATCAATTGTAGTGCCAGATCTTGTTGTTGACGTTTGAGGACTGTTTTTCATGGATAAATTCAATTTATCTTTCAGAAATTCAACTAGCTTCAAAGATTTTTCCGATGCAAAATTGACATTAAAATCTCCACTTAAAATCATCGGTATTTTATCATTATTGTTACCGAGTAAAGAGGCACCTCCACTTGTGTACGGCAACAATGAATGGTGAAGAAAATTAATAATATCGTCCAACTTCTGATTAGGAGATATATACAGTGCAACAATCAAAATTTTTATCTCTGAACCAACCGTGGTAGGGGCAAGAAAAAGATGGCGCGTAACGGAAAAATGTGACGCGTAACCGAAAAATGTGACGGTAATTTTTTTTCCAACAATTGATCGTTCTATCGATTCCAATAAAGATTTCATCAAATTTTTCAAATTTTTTGTGTTTTTTTTGAAAATCAAATCCTAAACCTCTTAAAAAAATCACCCGTTAGTAATGAAGCAAAATAATCAATAATTAAATTACTTCGCACTGTTGCATCCCCCACACTTTCTAGTCTACTTTGATTCACATCATGTTCATCTGGCTCATCTACTAAGTGGATGACTTCAAAGTGATCGTCTCGCATATCTATTGCAATATTGTGCAATATTGCACATGCCACTATTACGGCCTGTACACGAGATACAGACAACATTTTTTTTGATAGAACGGGGAATCTATTTTTCCAAACATCATAAGTTCTTTCCACTACATTTCTGCTTCTTATTTGGGACTCATTATAAAGATGTTCTGCTGGAGTCACAGGATTTTGTAGTGGTGTAAGTAGGTATGAAGTATTTTCATATCCTTTATCACCGACAATTATACAATTCCCAAATTCTCCGTTTTGAACTCGTTGCTTAATAAAAGAATTATTAAATATTGTTTGGTCATGTGCTGCTCCTGGCCATCTAGCCACTATGTCCAAGAACTTTAGCTTTGCACTCACTACACTTTGAACATTAAAAGAAAATTGTGACTTCCTGTTTCTCCAGTCTTCTGCATTGTTTCCACCTGGAGATTTTATAGGAACATGGGTACAATCAATAGCACCAATAAGTCTTGGGAATTTAGCGATATTATAAAACTCTTGCTGGATTTCTTGAGTGTTCGTTGGAAATTTGATAAACTCTAGACGCAATCGTGCAATAGCTTGTGAAACCACATAGACAATGCGACTGGCAGAATCTTTGCTGACACCAGAAAAATCGCCTACTACTGTGAGAAGCTCTACCCGTCGCATGAAACCTCAAGGTTAACAGTAGACGAGTAATCGGCGTTATAAGAATTGCTTAACGAGCAATTCTCGTAGCAATTGTAAATCTGAATAGTATTTGGGTATGTCGAAGCATAATATGTAAGGTTTAATATCTTGTTTATAGGTCAAGAGCGGGAAAGATGCGGAGGTTTTAGGTAAACCTTTAACTATGGAGACGCCCTATGTGTTCTACACGGGGGCCAGTGTGGCTGTCTTCACGTGGCAGGGCTGCCCATCAGTCAGCTACGTAGCAATGGAAACACCTATGGTAAGTCATAAACCTGCTGCTTCTCAAATATGTATTTTTTTTAGTTTTAAAATTTCAACAACAAACTGCTTGTGTACAATGTTATCCTAAAGCCCATTTGGACATACACACATCAACACTGTCTAGGGATATTTTGGATTTACTCAATTTACTCAAAATGTATTAAAAATAGCATACAACATGTATATATTTTTATAAAGCCCATTTATCAGACTACACTCCAGAATAAAAGAAAAAATGTGTGCGTGTACTAGTGTACACACGTAAGAAGTGAAACTTCTTTATGGCCTTATTTTTCGCAAAATGATCTACATGCAACTTTCCAGAAATTGGTTAAATAAAGTTAAATTAGATAAAGTTTAAACAAAAGGATTTTATTATCATAGACATGAATACAAATAATACAATTATTTCACTTTAACTTTTTGCTACTAAGATTATTACAGCATTTCATTAATTGTAATAGAATTATTACTATCATTGTCATCGTTATTATATATTTTTATAATTAATGGCTTATGGTAACTGAAATATGAAATATATGGTTTACATTCCACGAAATTTAGTGACCGAGTAAAAACTCCATCAATTGTAGTGCCAGATCTTGTTGTTGACGTTTGAGGACTGTTTTTCATGGATAAATTCAATTTATCTTTCAGAAATTCAACTAGCTTCAAAGATTTTTCCGATGCAAAATTGACATTAAAATCTCCACTTAAAATCATCGGTATTTTATCATTATTGTTACCGAGTAAAGAGGCACCTCCACTTGTGTACGGCAACAATGAATGGTGAAGAAAATTAATAATATCGTCCAACTTCTGATTAGGAGATATATACAGTGCAACAATCAAAATTTTTATCTCTGAACCAACCGTGGTAGGGGCAAGAAAAAGATGGCGCGTAACGGAAAAATGTGACGCGTAACCGAAAAATGTGACGGTAATTTTTTTTCCAACAATTGATCGTTCTATCGATTCCAATAAAGATTTCATCAAATTTTTCAAATTTTTTGTGTTTTTTTTGAAAATCAAATCCTAAACCTCTTAAAAAAATCACCCGTTAGTAATGAAGCAAAATAATCAATAATTAAATTACTTCGCACTGTTGCATCCCCCACACTTTCTAGTCTACTTTGATTCACATCATGTTCATCTGGCTCATCTACTAAGTGGATGACTTCAAAGTGATCGTCTCGCATATCTATTGCAATATTGTGCAATATTGCACATGCCACTATTACGGCCTGTACACGAGATACAGACAACATTTTTTTTGATAGAACGGGGAATCTATTTTTCCAAACATCATAAGTTCTTTCCACTACATTTCTGCTTCTTATTTGGGACTCATTATAAAGATGTTCTGCTGGAGTCACAGGATTTTGTAGTGGTGTAAGTAGGTATGAAGTATTTTCATATCCTTTATCACCGACAATTATACAATTCCCAAATTCTCCGTTTTGAACTCGTTGCTTAATAAAAGAATTATTAAATATTGTTTGGTCATGTGCTGCTCCTGGCCATCTAGCCACTATGTCCAAGAACTTTAGCTTTGCACTCACTACACTTTGAACATTAAAAGAAAATTGTGACTTCCTGTTTCTCCAGTCTTCTGCATTGTTTCCACCTGGAGATTTTATAGGAACATGGGTACAATCAATAGCACCAATAAGTCTTGGGAATTTAGCGATATTATAAAACTCTTGCTGGATTTCTTGAGTGTTCGTTGGAAATTTGATAAACTCTAGACGCAATCGTGCAATAGCTTGTGAAACCACATAGACAATGCGACTGGCAGAATCTTTGCTGACACCAGAAAAATCGCCTACTACTGTGAGAAGCTCTACCCGTCGCATGAAACCTCAAGGTTAACAGTAGACGAGTAATCGGCGTTATAAGAATTGCTTAACGAGCAATTCTCGTAGCAATTGTAAATCTGAATAGTATTTGGGTATGTCGAAGCATAATATGTAAGGTTTAATATCTTGTTTATAGGTCAAGAGCGGGAAAGATGCGGAGGTTTTAGGTAAACCTTTAACTATGGAGACGCCCTATGTGTTCTACACGGGGGCCAGTGTGGCTGTCTTCACGTGGCAGGGCTGCCCATCAGTCAGCTACGTAGCAATGGAAACACCTATGGTAAGTCATAAACCTGCTGCTTCTCAAATATGTATTTTTTTTAGTTTTAAAATTTCAACAACAAACTGCTTGTGTACAATGTTATCCTAAAGCCCATTTGGACATACACACATCAACACTGTCTAGGGATATTTTGGATTTACTCAATTTACTCAAAATGTATTAAAAATAGCATACAACATGTATATATTTTTATAAAGCCCATTTATCAGACTACACTCCAGAATAAAAGAAAAAATGTGTGCGTGTACTAGTGTACACACGTAAGAAGTGAAACTTCTTTATGGCCTTATTTTTCGCAAAATGATCTACATGCAACTTTCCAGAAATTGGTTAACCTCTAGAGCCCCAGCGGCACAAAAACGTGCCAGTAAACAAGTATTACCGTTGAGCCCCGCTGGCACAAATTTGTGCCACCAAACCCCGACCGATTTAAAACTGTATTTGTATTATAGATAAGTCTTAAAATCGTTTCTGAACGAATGTTCTCAATGGCAGATAATATTTTACAACCATATACAAAGATAGAAACTAAAAATATTGTAGGCAACATTTAAAAAAAAAGTGTGAAGTTAGTACAAAAATTTCGTGTTCGTGATTACGTCGCGCGCTAGTGAATTCGTGTGTTTTCGTGATTTTTCATTGATTTTGTACGGTAAGTGGGTGAATATTCATTTATAAGTGTTTCTCGCAACTTTTTACATAGTTTTTCGCATGAAATAATACCACAAAACTTGTTTTATTGAGCTAACAAAATTTACATCGTTCTGGGTTCGTCGAACTCGCTATTGTTATTGTACGATTTTTTGAGATAATTCAACGAAATTTCATCTTTGTGATGGCAGAAATAACGTAAAATCTATTGATAATTCATAATTACACGTAGTCCATGCATATTTCAATAATTTATTCATATTATGATGAAAATTTCATTAGTAGGTAACGAAATCCTATTTGAATTTTGAACTGTCAAACGTCAAAATGGTTCTTAGCTCAGCTAGTGCTTAGGGTCATGTCGATAAAAGTTATCGATTGTTTTTGTAAAATTGTTCGGATAAATAAAATGAAAGTATTATTTTTCGTATTTTATAGTTTTATTTCCGTTTAGTGTAGTTTGAATGTAGATGTTTTTTTTAATTATAATAATTTCTTTTAGTTTTTTATGTTTTGTTTTGTAAATTATGTGTACGGTATTCTAATAGATTTGAGATGGCTGCGAGGCAAAACTGGTGCGTTGGACGCGAGTATGCCCCGGAGGACTTTGATGAGCTCCTCCGGGACACCGACTCGGAGAACGAGGGCGAAGCCGAGTACCTCTATTCTCTTTCATGAATAATGAATAAATCACTCACCTTGTTGTGATGAGGCTAAGTATCATCATCTGCCTAGCCTTTTCCCAACTATGTTGGGGTCGGCTTCCAGTCTAACAGATGCAGCTGAGTACCAGTATTTTACATGGAGCGACTGCCTATCTGACCTCCACAACCCAGTTAATACTAGGTAATACGATACTCTTTGGTGAGACTGGATGTCAGAATTTCAGGTCACTGACTACCTGTAACGACTGCCAAAGCTCTATATATGGCAGCCGGGACCAACAGCTTAACGTGCTTTCCGAGGCACGGAGGAAACTCGGTATGTCGGGCGGTCACCCATCCACAGACCGACCTAGGCAAGCACAGCTTTACCTAAAGATCGACCCGAGTGGCAGTTCTTATTAAGCCACGAGCTCCTCTGTGTGATGAGGCTAAGTATATGATGAATAATCACTTGTTGTTTTTTTTTTCAGTAATATATCTTTTTGTCTTTTAGCAACCTGAATGGATAATATTTTATGCATAGGTATGTAGTAACTATATGTGATTGAATCAGGTGCGGGTATTGTTTGTGTTTTCGTCTACACGTTTTATATGGGGAAGGGTGATGGTCTGGAATTGCATGTAAATGTGAACTTCGCATGAAAAACTCATCTGAACTTGCAATTTTTTGTGAGGCGTTAAGTTTATAAATGTGTTTTTTTTTTCAGTATGTTGAGCCGCCACCGACTATCCTCGGGTTATATACCCAGGAGGGAGTCGAATTTCTACTGGCTCCGACTGCTTCGTCACTTATCTTTATGTAAGTCAATGTTATCATCAAAATGTTTTTTTTTTGTAAAGTTGTTTATGAGTCTTTTTTAAAACGAAAATCTTTTTTGATAGGGCAAATCCATCGATTTCAACTTCGAGTGTGCCGCACCCTTCCTCGAGTGCGCCAGCAGTCATTCAGGCGTAAGTAATAAAACACGTTTTCATCAAAATAATTGTTTTTGCGTTACATCAGGAATAACGCAAATCTTTTTTTACAGATCAAGCCCGCTGCGCGCTCAGCCTTCGCCTTTTGAATTTCACCCAGAGTAATTATATTTTCATCTTCGTCTTTTTACCTATTCTTCTTGATAAAGATATACGTAGATTTATGATATTACTGTTTATTTTTATTACGAGTATTTTGTAAATAAATAAATAAATAGTATTATTATTATTTAACTAATATGCATAATAAGTAAATAAAAGTACTATGTCAATCTAAATTGTTTTTTTATTTTCCTTCCTGAACTCAGTCAAACTTATCGATACTATAGTGGTGTGGTCCCAACCCTACGGAATGTTAGAATTTCATACATTTTTATGACCACTTCAGATGTTGACAATTTTGGTTTTTTCTATGAAAGATAAGGTAAGTATGGGTAGAAATCGGTAGACTACTTTGTTCTTGTTCATTTTCAAGTAACATTCAAATTCAAACGCTTATATTACCTGGTGAAAAAAATCCTACAAAAAAGTTATCAGATTTGTTCCCTACTCTAGGTTATTTTGAGGTTTTACAATTATAGTGGCATATTTTAACGATTTATTGTTAGTAATGAGTCGATGAATATATAAGTAGTATTGTAGAAACATTTATAAAGGGCATCTGTTTGTTATACCTCTGATGATCATTTTACAAAGTAGTGTATCGAACAATGCAAATTCATGAAAACTGCGCCGCGCGCTATGAAGTTCGAGTTTGAATATTACAGGAATCGGATACAGAACTCGTAAAATAACATTATCTTTAGATTACCAGTCTATTCATGAGTCAGTTCCCAAAATTTCGTGTAAATTGATCACACAGTTTAGTCAGAAATCAACATAATACAGCAACATAACTATATTCGGCAAGTACTCCGACTTCAATAGGATATGTTTATTTCTTGAGTTCTAATCAGAATCTTGTTTACATTGTATTTCATAGTCACATCATTGAACAACCCGACACCGTTTAGAGTGTGTGAATAGAAGCAACAGAAACGGAGCGATAACAGTTTTTGTGACCAGTGTCAGATTTCGCTTACGATAAGAGACCGCCCGCGGTGCTTGACGGATGGTTGACGTAACTAATGGCGGTACTTGAGAGGTTAAATAAAGTTAAATTAGATAAAGTTTAAACAAAAGGATTTTATTATCATAGACATGAATACAAATAATACAATTATTTCACTTTAACTTTTTGCTACTAAGATTATTACAGCATTTCATTAATTGTAATAGAATTATTACTATCATTGTCATCGTTATTATATATTTTTATAATTAATGGCTTATGGTAACTGAAATATGAAATATATGGTTTACATTCCACGAAATTTAGTGACCGAGTAAAAACTCCATCAATTGTAGTGCCAGATCTTGTTGTTGACGTTTGAGGACTGTTTTTCATGGATAAATTCAATTTATCTTTCAGAAATTCAACTAGCTTCAAAGATTTTTCCGATGCAAAATTGACATTAAAATCTCCACTTAAAATCATCGGTATTTTATCATTATTGTTACCGAGTAAAGAGGCACCTCCACTTGTGTACGGCAACAATGAATGGTGAAGAAAATTAATAATATCGTCCAACTTCTGATTAGGAGATATATACAGTGCAACAATCAAAATTTTTATCTCTGAACCAACCGTGGTAGGGGCAAGAAAAAGATGGCGCGTAACGGAAAAATGTGACGCGTAACCGAAAAATGTGACGGTAATTTTTTTTCCAACAATTGATCGTTCTATCGATTCCAATAAAGATTTCATCAAATTTTTCAAATTTTTTGTGTTTTTTTTGAAAATCAAATCCTAAACCTCTTAAAAAAATCACCCGTTAGTAATGAAGCAAAATAATCAATAATTAAATTACTTCGCACTGTTGCATCCCCCACACTTTCTAGTCTACTTTGATTCACATCATGTTCATCTGGCTCATCTACTAAGTGGATGACTTCAAAGTGATCGTCTCGCATATCTATTGCAATATTGTGCAATATTGCACATGCCACTATTACGGCCTGTACACGAGATACAGACAACATTTTTTTTGATAGAACGGGGAATCTATTTTTCCAAACATCATAAGTTCTTTCCACTACATTTCTGCTTCTTATTTGGGACTCATTATAAAGATGTTCTGCTGGAGTCACAGGATTTTGTAGTGGTGTAAGTAGGTATGAAGTATTTTCATATCCTTTATCACCGACAATTATACAATTCCCAAATTCTCCGTTTTGAACTCGTTGCTTAATAAAAGAATTATTAAATATTGTTTGGTCATGTGCTGCTCCTGGCCATCTAGCCACTATGTCCAAGAACTTTAGCTTTGCACTCACTACACTTTGAACATTAAAAGAAAATTGTGACTTCCTGTTTCTCCAGTCTTCTGCATTGTTTCCACCTGGAGATTTTATAGGAACATGGGTACAATCAATAGCACCAATAAGTCTTGGGAATTTAGCGATATTATAAAACTCTTGCTGGATTTCTTGAGTGTTCGTTGGAAATTTGATAAACTCTAGACGCAATCGTGCAATAGCTTGTGAAACCACATAGACAATGCGACTGGCAGAATCTTTGCTGACACCAGAAAAATCGCCTACTACTGTGAGAAGCTCTACCCGTCGCATGAAACCTCAAGGTTAACAGTAGACGAGTAATCGGCGTTATAAGAATTGCTTAACGAGCAATTCTCGTAGCAATTGTAAATCTGAATAGTATTTGGGTATGTCGAAGCATAATATGTAAGGTTTAATATCTTGTTTATAGGTCAAGAGCGGGAAAGATGCGGAGGTTTTAGGTAAACCTTTAACTATGGAGACGCCCTATGTGTTCTACACGGGGGCCAGTGTGGCTGTCTTCACGTGGCAGGGCTGCCCATCAGTCAGCTACGTAGCAATGGAAACACCTATGGTAAGTCATAAACCTGCTGCTTCTCAAATATGTATTTTTTTTAGTTTTAAAATTTCAACAACAAACTGCTTGTGTACAATGTTATCCTAAAGCCCATTTGGACATACACACATCAACACTGTCTAGGGATATTTTGGATTTACTCAATTTACTCAAAATGTATTAAAAATAGCATACAACATGTATATATTTTTATAAAGCCCATTTATCAGACTACACTCCAGAATAAAAGAAAAAATGTGTGCGTGTACTAGTGTACACACGTAAGAAGTGAAACTTCTTTATGGCCTTATTTTTCGCAAAATGATCTACATGCAACTTTCCAGAAATTGGTTAAATAAAGTTAAATTAGATAAAGTTTAAACAAAAGGATTTTATTATCATAGACATGAATACAAATAATACAATTATTTCACTTTAACTTTTTGCTACTAAGATTATTACAGCATTTCATTAATTGTAATAGAATTATTACTATCATTGTCATCGTTATTATATATTTTTATAATTAATGGCTTATGGTAACTGAAATATGAAATATATGGTTTACATTCCACGAAATTTAGTGACCGAGTAAAAACTCCATCAATTGTAGTGCCAGATCTTGTTGTTGACGTTTGAGGACTGTTTTTCATGGATAAATTCAATTTATCTTTCAGAAATTCAACTAGCTTCAAAGATTTTTCCGATGCAAAATTGACATTAAAATCTCCACTTAAAATCATCGGTATTTTATCATTATTGTTACCGAGTAAAGAGGCACCTCCACTTGTGTACGGCAACAATGAATGGTGAAGAAAATTAATAATATCGTCCAACTTCTGATTAGGAGATATATACAGTGCAACAATCAAAATTTTTATCTCTGAACCAACCGTGGTAGGGGCAAGAAAAAGATGGCGCGTAACGGAAAAATGTGACGCGTAACCGAAAAATGTGACGGTAATTTTTTTTCCAACAATTGATCGTTCTATCGATTCCAATAAAGATTTCATCAAATTTTTCAAATTTTTTGTGTTTTTTTTAAAAATCAAATCCTAAACCTCTTAAAAAAATCACCCGTTAGTAATGAAGCAAAATAATCAATAATTAAATTACTTCGCACTGTTGCATCCCCCACACTTTCTAGTCTACTTTGATTCACATCATGTTCATCTGGCTCATCTACTAAGTGGATGACTTCAAAGTGATCGTCTCGCATATCTATTGCAATATTGTGCAATATTGCACATGCCACTATTACGGCCTGTACACGAGATACAGACAACATTTTTTTTGATAGAACGGGGAATCTATTTTTCCAAACATCATAAGTTCTTTCCACTACATTTCTGCTTCTTACTTGGGACTCATTATAAAGATGTTCTGCTGGAGTCACAGGATTTTGTAGTGGTGTAAGTAGGTATGAAGTATTTTCATATCCTTTATCACCGACAATTATACAATTCCCAAATTCTCCGTTTTGAACTCGTTGCTTAATAAAAGAATTATTAAATATTGTTTGGTCATGTGCTGCTCCTGGCCATCTAGCCACTATGTCCAAGAACTTTAGCTTTGCACTCACTACACTTTGAACATTAAAAGAAAATTGTGACTTCCTGTTTCTCCAGTCTTCTGCATTGTTTCCACCTGGAGATTTTATAGGAACATGGGTACAATCAATAGCACCAATAAGTCTTGGGAATTTAGCGATATTATAAAACTCTTGCTGGATTTCTTGAGTGTTCGTTGGAAATTTGATAAACTCTAGACGCAATCGTGCAATAGCTTGTGAAACCACATAGACAATGCGACTGGCAGAATCTTTGCTGACACCAGAAAAATCGCCTACTACTGTGAGAAGCTCTACCCGTCGCATAAAACCTCAAGGTTAACAGTAGACGAGTAATCGGCGTTATAAGAATTGCTTAACGAGCAATTCTCGTAGCAATTGTAAATCTGAATAGTATTTGGGTATGTCGAAGCATAATATGTAAGGTTTAATATCTTGTTTATAGGTCAAGAGCGGGAAAGATGCGGAGGTTTTAGGTAAACCTTTAACTATGGAGACGCCCTATGTGTTCTACACGGGGGCCAGTGTGGCTGTCTTCACGTGGCAGGGCTGCCCATCAGTCAGCTACGTAGCAATGGAAACACCTATGGTAAGTCATAAACCTGCTGCTTCTCAAATATGTATTTTTTTTAGTTTTAAAATTTCAACAACAAACTGCTTGTGTACAATGTTATCCTAAAGCCCATTTGGACATACACACATCAACACTGTCTAGGGATATTTTGGATTTACTCAATTTACTCAAAATGTATTAAAAATAGCATACAACATGTATATATTTTTATAAAGCCCATTTATCAGACTACACTCCAGAATAAAAGAAAAAATGTGTGCATGTACTAGTGTACACACGTAAGAAGTGAAACTTCTTTATGGCCTTATTTTTCGCAAAATGATCTACATGCAACTTTCCAGAAATTGGTTAAATAAAGTTAAATTAGATAAAGTTTAAACAAAAGGATTTTATTATCATAGACATGAATACAAATAATACAATTATTTCACTTTAACTTTTTGCTACTATGATTATTACAGCATTTCATTAATTGTAATAGAATTATTACTATCATTGTCATCGTTATTATATATTTTTATAATTAATGGCTTATGGTAACTGAAATATGAAATATATGGTTTACATTCCACGAAATTTAGTGACCGAGTAAAAACTCCATCAATTGTAGTGCCAGATCTTGTTGTTGACGTTTGAGGACTGTTTTTCATGGATAAATTCAATTTATCTTTCAGAAATTCAACTAGCTTCAAAGATTTTTCCGATGCAAAATTGACATTAAAATCTCCACTTAAAATCATCGGTATTTTATCATTATTGTTACCGAGTAAAGAGGCACCTCCACTTGTGTACGGCAACAATGAATGGTGAAGAAAATTAATAATATCGTCCAACTTCTGATTAGGAGATATATACAGTGCAACAATCAAAATTTTTATCTCTGAACCAACCGTGGTAGGGGCAAGAAAAAGATGGCGCGTAACGGAAAAATGTGACGCGTAACCGAAAAATGTGACGGTAAATTTTTTTCCAACGCCGATAAAGAAGTTTCACTTCAAAAACATAGTTTGAGTTAGATCAGGAATACTTATCTTAAGTTAGACCGAGGCGTGCCATTATAAGAAATGCAGGTTGTAGGTGAAGTATGTGCTTACTTACCTTTCTGTAGTGACAGATATTGCTTTCTCAATAATTGAATACACAGACATCACAGCGTTCTTAGTGAGTCTGAAGCGCGCCCTAAAGTCCGTTTCATCTAATGTCTCCATATAGTTTATCCTCTCCCGATACACAGGATTCCTGCGTGGTATTGTGAGGCTACCAAAATATTCATCAAACTCATCTTCAAGAATCTCAAATAGCTCCATTGTCGTTTTATGTAGTAAGAAAACACCACGCTGTTTCCTTTCTGATAATTCAGATAGTTATGTCCGTAAAACTTACACAAAATGTTTTTTTACGTAAATACACCGTGAAATTTTATGAGTGGTTTTCCCGTGGCTGACCAACTTGCCATAAGGAGTACTTTCGAAGCATACAGTTAAAGTAAAAAAATATAAATTGTTTTTGTTTTTTAATAATTAAAAAATATTCATTAACTCGAAAACGTGAGAATCAATAGTAGCACTAAACGTAACTAGTAGGTAGTACTCGAATCGCACGCGCCGCCGACAAAGGAAAACCGCGACGCATACATTTTCAAAGTAAAATAAGCTCTCGTTCGTGGTGATACGGCATAAACTAGTTTGCGCGCAACAGTACAAAACACAGCCGCGAAGCCGACAAGGAAAAGACCGATTTAGAAATGTTCAAAGCAAAATAAGCTCTCGCGTGTAGTAATACGACATAAACTAGCCCGCGCGCAACAATATCAAACGAAACCGTATCCCATTGTATCTGTGCGGCGGCGGGACGGGCCGCGGGCGCCGGCGCACTAGTCTTCCCGAAAATTTCGTACGCGCAGCACGCGATCCAGTGCAATAATGGATCTTCCGCCGCGTCAGTACAATTATTGCAATTTGGAGTATGTCGCTATGGTGCAGCTGTATGCTAGGGCGGATTATGACTCCCACGCTGCCCGGCGACTTTACGCCGAGCCACAACACTTGCAGTCGCTCCGTCTTCGCGGTGTTCTTAACCCTCATGTCCCATCGGCCCGGACGCTCGTAGCCGCGACACAGCGGCTACTCGATCATGGGCAGTTCCAGACACCAGCACATGAACAGGACAGAGGTCGATTCGTTATTTCGCCAGAGCTTGACGAGGAGATCATCGAGTACTTCGAACGGGATCCTCGTCGAAGTACGCGTCAGGCTGCGGCTAGGTTTGGCGTAAGCCAATACTACGTCTGGAAACTGCTCAACTCTGAAGGACTGCATCCCTATCATTTTCGCAGAGTTCATGCTCTCCACGAAAACGACGCGCCGAACAGAATTGTTTTTTGTCAGTGGTTGATCGACAATCAGCATGCAAACATTTTGTGGACGGATGAAGCCACTTTTACGCGAGTTGGACTCTTCAACCAGCGTAACGAACATTTTTGGGCGTCGAATAACCCACATGTTATTCGCGAGTGTGCGCATCAACGGCGTTTTGGTGTAAATGTGTGGGCCGGCATAATTAATGGCCACCTGATTGGACCGTATTTCGTGACAGGACACTTAACAGGTGGAAAGTACCTAGAAATGTTACAGAACGTTATCCCGGACTTTTTGGACGACCTTCCGCTAGCGGTTCCCGTGGAAAATCTTTATTATCAGCATGACGGGTGCCCGGCTCATTATCACCGCGCCGTGCGAGAGCACCTGAACTCGGTGTTTCCCCAGCGCTGGATCGGACGTGGTGGGCCAGTGCCTTGGCCACCAAGAAGCCCGTTAGTGACTGCGATAGTGGACGCTTTCAATATCGTTAGAAGTGACAGAGACACATTATTAAAATTGAAAGAAAATCATTTAAAACGTGCTCGATTGTGTATTGAACGCGGTGGCTTGCATTTCGAACAATTACTCCGTTACCGGGAAGTGTAAGTACCTACTCGTACTTTTGTAAACTAGTGAACATTTAAAAGTAGTCTTGTTAATTAAAATTATTGTAAATAAGTTGATTCAAATTTTTGAAATACGCCTCAAATACTTTGTTAGGTAGGTATTTAATTCAGAAAGTTATTTTTCTTAAATAATAAACTTGTTTTAATTAAATTTTGTGTTCAGTAAATTGAGCTAAAAAAGTATTTCTGACGGTCCTAAGCCCGTAAAAGTATGAAGGGAAAATTTGAATAACTTGTTGGTTAAAGCTTATTATTATCAAGAATAAGTTATCAGCTGATTGAAAACCACGCGGGTCAACGGCCGTGCGGCCCGTAGGCAGTGGCTTGCGCCGAGCGTTGTATCGGGAGGTATATTACCTACTATTGGTTCTTGGTCGCTTTCGAGTTTTGTTTTTCACGATGGTTAATCTGCCATTTTTGGTTTCTAATATTTTATTTGTTTATAAAACGATTGTATTACCAAGACATAACTATTTCGCTGCGGGAAAACTACGATTTCGATTTCACGGTGTATATACCTAGTTAAAATACAACACGAACGAAAGAAAAACAATGTTATTTAATTTTAAACTGTCAAACACACTACCACTCACTACTTAAGTTTAAGATAAATGTGCTATTTGCCACTTCGTCTGACCCATAATTCATGGTGGACTTTATGTCACACATAGTGCTATTTGACAGTTGTGAAACACAACAATTGTGTTTATCCTACGACTAAGTAACAAAATAGCTTATTCGAAACTTGTGCAGAACTTATCGGTACATTGTGAAACAGACCCTAAATGTACTATTATTTATACTGAAAACGGGATATTTACCATGTTTACTACTGTTTGTTTGTCTTTCTTGTTTGTTTAAAAAACGAACAAGAAAGAGGGTAGACCGATTTGTCTGCTCATAAACATCCACCCGCAATGACTTCAGTTTATCCGTGATCATGGTGCTTGTAACAGCGCCGAAATATCGGGAACTCGAAACAAACAGTAAACATGGTAAATATCCCGTTTTCAGTATAAATAATAGTGCTAGTGACCATGTCAGTTTAAAATCTTAGACCCTAAATGTACTTAATTTAACAATCTACATATTACTTACAAAATAATTTAGTTGAGAGTTATGTATGGGATGAGTCTAACGCCAATAGAGGTGTCAACGAAATAGCCACCTGTGTTTACAAATACCTGGAGAAAATTTCCGCAAAGGCTGAAGACCTCGATGTTATATGCACTCAAATGAACTTCGCAATAATGAAAGATGAAGACAATAATACTGTGAAACTGGCTGGACTGAAGATGATAAAAGTTCAAAGCTCTGATCCCGATGCCATATTTTTCAAGGAATCATACGCTGACGAATTATTCAAGAAAGCTATAGTGGTGAAAAAAAAGAGAAATTATAGTAAAAATTGAAATTGTATTAAAGTATTAATTGAGATTTGAAAACGGCCTATCTCCAAAAACCTGGACTAGCAAAGAGAAAAAAAGCTGATCTCATGGATTTAGTCAACAATAACCTCATTCCTAGATACCACAAGCCATTTTACGAATCGTAATAAGACTGATCATTTGTTAACCCTCTGCAACTGAGGTGGTAGTCTGTCAGACACCGTCAATCATAAAAGTCGTTGCCATTTCGCAATATCGTGTGATGTAGCTCTGTCTCGCTCAGTACCTTCCTGTATTGGTTCGCGGCATCGGGCAGTGTGGCGTGAGCGGTCGCGCGATCAACACGTTTGGAGCTACGAGCATTTGGTGTCCCTCAGACGTAAGTACAGCAATAAGATCTGATTCTGATAGACGTTACCTCATAAAGATCGACTGTAGTTCCATAGTGTCCAACATTCGTAACCTCAGTAAAAATATGTAAACTGCCATAGTGTATCTCCTACGTAACCTCAGTTTATTATTTTTCTTGTAATTATATTTATTCTTCAAGTATGTTTTTTACTTTCAGATGTCGAATCCAGGGAACATAGATAGCAGACCCGCCAAACGAAGTTTTAATGGAAGACCAAGAAATATAGATACCTACATTGAAGACTGGCTTGAAGATTTAGAAGAAGAAAATAACTTCAGTGATGTTGACGACTCTGTTGAAGACCCTGACTTTATAACTGACGAAAGAGTGGAAAGTCTTGAGAATGAAGGAAACAGGGAATCTCAAGAAGATATTATAAGGGAATCAAATGAAAGTGATGAGAGCGAAGGTAACGACAGTGAAGATGAGGACGAGCGGCCACTAAGCTCATTTTCTACCCAAGAACGAGGACGAGCTGTTTCTAATTATATTGGAAAAAACGGGTTTCTATGGTCGAAAACTGAGATTGGCAGATCAAGTAGAACTCCTGCTCACAACATCCTACACGTTTCTCGACCGACTGAACCACTGATCTTTCAAAGTTTTATAGATCTTTGGTCAAAACTATTTGATTCCGACATGATTATGGCAATAGTCATACACACCAATCAAAAGCTGAGAATGTATCGGGAACAATTTCGAAACACAGATAGACCTGAGCTCAAAGATACTGATGATAGAGAAATGAGAAGTTTGCTTGGTCTACTCTACTACAGTTCAGTATTTAAATGCAACAATGCAGATGCTAACTATTTGTTTGCAACAGACGGCACAGGACATGAAATTTTTCGCTGTGTCATGTCAAAATATAGATTCTGTACGTTACTGAACTGCCTCAGATTCGACAATGGAGCCGATCGCCAAGAACGCTTGAAGACTGATCCTTTAGCAGCAGTATCTTGTATTTTTGAAAAGTTGGTGACTAACTCCCAGAAAAACTATACTCTTGGTCCAAATACCTGCATTGATGAGATGCTCGTTGCATTCAGAGGCCGGTGTAAATTTATAATTTATATGCCTAAAAAGCCGGCTAAGTATGGGATAAAGATCATGATTCTTAGTGATGCTGACACGTACTATGCATACAATGCGTATATATATTGTGGGAAAAATTCTGATGGCGTCGGTCTTCCAGATACAGAAAGAAACCTCGGTGTTTCAACTCAGTCGGTTCTAAGATTGGCGAAACCTATAGAAAACACCAACAGAAACATAACAGCCGACAACTGGTTTAGTTCAATCCAACTGATGGAGATATTACGTTCCAAGGGCTTGACGTATTTGGGAACTTTGAGAAAAAACAAGCGCGAGGTGCCACCTGAGTTCCAACCCAATAGAAGAAGAGACCTGGGAAGCGCTTTGTATGGGTTCACCAAGGACTACACAATCGTATCCTATGTGCCGAAGATAAATAAGGCTGTGATTTTGGTTTCTTCTTCACACCACGCACCAAACACTGATGAAGTGACCAATAAACCTACTATGATTGTTGATTACAACCACACGAAGGCCGGAGTCGATGAAATCGACAAGAAATGTTCGATCTATTCAAGCACTCGAAAGACACGTCGCTGGCCAATGGCAATATTTTACAGGATGTTGGATCTAGCTGGTGTGAATGCTTTTGTCTTGTACCAAGGTTGTCCTGGTGCCAAATTGCGGAGAGGAGACTTCTTACTATCCTTAGCAAGAGAGTTAGTACTTCCCAGCGTGAAAGAGCGCGTCTATAATGACAGACTGCCGAGAGAGCTTCGATTGACAATCAGAAGGGTTTTAGGTAAGGATTTGCCTCCCCCTCCTCAACCTCCTCCACAACCTGGACCATCAGCAAGAAGACTATGTAGCATATGCCCCAGCAGATTGAAAAGGCAGACAAGATTCAGCTGCTGTGCTTGCAAAAAAGCTATTTGCTTGCAATGCTCGGCTCAAATTTGTGAGGACTGTAAGTTCTAGATAATAAAATTAGGGTTGTCTTTGAGACTGATTTGTGCCTAAACCTATCATAGGATATTGTTGATTTTTTTTTCATAGCTTTTAATTGTAATGTTAAAAATAATTATGTTTGCTCAAAGAAAAAATAAGCATTAAGTTTTTTTTTTTATAATATTTTGTACCTGTATGTCACCAAATGTGTAAAATGTTGATCTCATTAAAACTGATTCGTATTAGTCAATGCATTGTTTTCTTAATATTGATATTTATTTATTTTGAAAGTTTATGAACCAATACAACATATAAAATATGCATTTATGTAATAAATCGTCAAAATATAGCCAAATAAGGCTAGTATAGCTGACGTCTGGTAGACAACACGTCAGTCAAATGTTAACAGAAAAGTCACCTCAGTTGCAGAGGGTTAAAGTACCTTTAAAGATTTTTTGAGTAGTATTTTTTAGAAATATTTAATTGCTACATTTAACATGATAGTGTATTTATTAGTATTAGTTTAGTTTAACTGGGCTTTTGTCCGCACTTAGCCTGTTGATTGGGCCATTGTGCGTGATTTATTAGGATTAAGAGAATTTGTGATTCTATGTTTATGAGGGGTGATAGCAATGTTCCTTTTTTGAATTTCTAAGTATTATAAAACTGGTACAGTTAACTTTTTGATTGTTTTATTTGTATGAAAGTAATTTTTTAGTTATCTTATATTTTTTATTAAAGCGAGTACTAAGTACTATGTGATTGATTGATCTCTTGTTGATTATTGTGCCTTAAACTAATTCCATGGTGCAAGTAAGCCATTGTTTTCTTAAATTTGTATTTTTTAAATACAAGATCTTTATTTTGATAGTGTGTTTTATTTAACCTATCACACAGCTTTACACCTAAATTTTTCATCTTCAATGTAATATATCAATATGTTACAAGCATTTTGTGACATATTTTCATTAAAAACGTGACATGTGTGTCTGCGTTTTTTTAAATCAGTTTTTTTACTTATTTCATATTGAACTGAAATCATTTTTGCTTATTTTTGGAAAGCACATTAATTACCGCAACATTTTAATTGTTTTTCTACAGTAAAATTATCAATAGTTTAGAATTTATCAACGCTTAAATGTTTAAAATTGCTCTCCTGTAAAATTGTGGTTTATAAAATATCACGTGTTCTTGTAAAGAGGCGATATATCCAGAGTTAACTAGTTTTTTGTTGTTCCTGAAAAGTAGGTCCGAAACACATAGCGATTTGTGAACGCGCAGCGACGATATGTGATTTTTGTAAGGTTTTAGGAAACAACAAAGAATGTGTTACTGAATAAATAAACGGAAACACAGCAAAATTATGTATGTATAATTATGGAATTAGTTTAACTTGTTTCTAGTCCGAATTTTACAAATAAGATTTTATCAACATTTCGAGATGTAGAGATTATGTTTAGTATAGTGCTCAAAAAAATAAAAAATGCATATGGAATTTGGCAGGAGCAGCGACGATATGTTAATTCCTATATATACTTGGGACAAATTATTGCATTCAGCAATCAGATGGACTCGGAAATGGAAAGACGTGTAGCAAATGCCTGGAAGAGATTTTGGTCGCTCAAAGAGGTACTAAAAGGTGATCAGTATCACATTGCAATTTAACGAAAGTATACAACACATGCATATTACCTATTCTGACCTAATAGGTGCCAGACCTGGGCAAACACACACAAACAAAACCAAAAACTGATAACATGCCAAAGAGCAATGGAGAGGAGTATAGTGGGTTACATAAAAAGAGACACAAAGAAAGCTATAGATCTAAGGAAAATCACCAAAATCGAAGATGTTGTTGTTAAAACCCAAAGACTCAAATGGAGGTGGGTAGGCCACATGAAGAGAGAGTAGAGAAACAAATGGACAAAAGCCATAACAGAATGGACCCCTAGATACCAAACAAAGAGGAAACGAGGACAACCAAGAAAACGTTGGTCTGATGACATAAAAAGGCATGCAGGTCCATTATGGCACAGATTAACACATTCGATTAACGAATTCTACATATACACTGGAAAATTAGAAGCAGGTACAGAAGAATAATCCTTCTTCTGTACCCGCTTCTAATTTTCCAGTGTATGATTCAAAGTTATTAAGATGTTGACAGAGAAACTGATAGATAACATTGCAGGAATTTCATATCATTGTGACATTTGATGATTTCTGCTGTCACTACAGTATAATGCAATATCTCTATGAGAATGGCACCTTTGCTACAGGAACTGTACGAAGACAGAAAAGAACTGCCCTAACTTGTAAAATCTAACCTGCTGCTATGCCTTATAAACTACATTAGTGTAGAATGCTTAGTGTTGTGTTAATGCTTAATGCTATGTTAGGAGATGTAGACACAAAGACGGAGGAAATTTAATTAATGTAATTGGGTACTGTTACGATGAAATTACTAATCCACTTCTTGCTCCTGAGCATGATCCAGTATGGATTGGCCTGCCCAGCCATTACTGCGTGGCACGGGAGGAACATTAAAAGTGGTAGCAGTAAGGGTTGCAGTTTCCTGATCAATGGAAATGAGCTTAAACCCGAAGATCTAGAATCTGTTAGAGCATATGGTTTGCTGCAAGCTAATTGTGATGATTGCTCATTTAGTGTGGTTTCAGATTTCCAGTCCTGTGATGACTGCTTTATCTGTAAACACAATGAAGGTTTAAATGGTTGTCAATCCACCTTTTGGCCAGCTGTTTTTGGAGTTGTGTTATCACTGTTAACGCTATCACTGTTAATGATCTTCTACTGCTTCGTCCCCAAGTCCTTTGTTGACAGTAAGATTCATTTATTAATTGGATATATAATGAATTATAAGGCCAACAAGAAGATTGCAAAGATACCAAATTCACCAACAAGGTTAGAGTTCTCATCAGTGAATTGCCCCGCATTGATCAATCAGCTTCTCTTCCTGTACCAGTCAGGCCAGAAGCTAGGGCATTATACCCATCTTTACCTGAACTCAACAATTATGACACAGTGCTTCCTTGTGATCTACAAGAACGCCAAGGAAATAAAAAGAACAATGGACCAACATTAGCTGGCTGTGGTTCTGCAGCACTTCTATTATCAACAGTACCGACTTCTAGGGCATGTGATTCACTGATGTATGTTTCAGTAGGAGGGAACGTGTATGAGGATGATTCTTTAAGTGTTATTGCCACGAGCCTAACAACTTTCCACACTGGCTCAATGCTCTGTTTGAAGCATCAGGATGGGACAAGAGAATCAATTAAATTTGAATCTGCTCAATTAATTGAATATTATAAACCAATTTACAAAACTTGTGACTTCAATATTGATGTGCAGTCCCACCATTTACGTGGAGTGGTCTCTGTTGGAATGCCAATCACTGTCAAAAGGGAAGTAGACTTCAAGCGGTTGGGAACTTAGCATATACCGTAAAATGGGGTTATTTAGAACTCACGAGGCTATTTGAAATTTACGAATAAAAAGTTTTGACTACGTGGATATTTATATCTGAGAACAGTAGGAAATATATTTTACCATCTGGCAATACAGTGTCAACTAATGTCAATGTCACAAAGCAATTTTGACAGATAACGGCTTTCAAAGTGGTTCAGCTCGTAATTTTAAAAAGTGTTGTGTTTTTGGTGTATTTCGTGCCTGGATAACTTTCGTCTGATACACAAAATCTAGACAGGTATGTAAGAAATTGAATAAACTAAGTAATAGTATGTTTTATGCGCTTTTCAGTGTTTCTATTTGCTGGTTCCTACCTTTTTTGAGCTGGCATATATTTCGATTTTTCTAAATGGGGCTATTTGGTTTATGTTTTGGGGTTAATTGGAACGAAGTTTCAAATAGCCCCTTTAAAGCGTGATATACATTGCCAAAGAATTTAATCATAGTTCCAAATAGTCCCAATTGCGTATTTTGAGCATGTTAAGGGCAAGATATTTCTCGGTATACGGTACTCACAAAATAATTTACCTAAACTGCACTGTATAAAATTAAAGAACATTTCCTGCATGGTTGATTGTCGCACCTGAATAACCAATAGTTATTCTTTAGATTCCTTTTATTTTCGTTATAAGTACCTACCTACTTATATTTATTATAGATAACATTAAACAAAACTACGGACATGCGTCTGCGTAATTATTTAATGGAAGAATGCGCCGCCGGAATTACATAGGAGAATATTTTAATATTAATTGTTTATTCATTTGCTACAGATATTAACTTTACTATGGTGCGGACCTACCAACGAAAGTTTACAAATTCACGCAACGGTAAGAATCATTCACCTTACCTAAGTTATTGCAAAGAAGATTTGCAAAATGCAATAGAAGAAATTCAAAATGGCTCACTTAAATTAATAGAGGCGGCTAATAAATACAACATACCAAAGAGTACTTTAAGCAGAAAATGTCGAAATATAAATTGCACACAAGAAAAAGCCGGACATCCTACTCTTTTTTCAAAAGATGAAGAGATGGCGTTCATAAAATACATACAAATATTGAGTAATTGGGGGTTTCCACTAGATTCTACAGATTTACGCGTATTTGCCCAAAAATACTTGAACAAACTAGGAAAAACCGTCTACAGTTTAAAAGACAATATGCCTGGAGTAGATTGGGCGCGAAATTTCATGATTAGACATAAAGCTGAAATTTCCAACCGAAATGCATCAAATATCACAAGTGACCGCGCCAAAGTTTCACCTGCTATAATAGACGATTTTTTTTCCCATTATGAAAATACTATTGAAGGTGTCTCTCCTGATTGTATCATTAATTATGATGAGACTAATCTCACTGATGACCCGGGCCATAAGAAATATTTATTTAAGAGAGGTTGCAAATATCCTGAAAGGGTAATCAACACTACAAAAACATCTATTTCTTTAATGTTTACCGGCACTGCTGATGGACAGTTATTGCCAACATACGTTGTATATAAGGCAGATCATTTATGGGATCAATGGCTAGAAGGAGGGCCTGAGGGGACGAGGTACAACCGATCGAAAAGTGGTTGGTTCGACTCTACGTGCTTCGAGGACTGGTTTAATACTGTCATAGTACCATATGCAAGAACAAAACCTGGCCAAAAAGTGATAATTGGGGACAATTTATCTTCACATTTTTCAGAATCCGTATTACAAACTTGTCAGGAGCTTAATATTATGTTCGTTTGCTTACCTCCTAAAACCACTCATTTACTCCAACCGTTAGATGTTGCATTTTACGCGCCTTTAAAAAAATACTGGCGTGAAGTATTGACACACTGGAAGAGAACAGAAGGACTTAAACATAAAACTTTAGTAAAAAGTTCATTTCCTATGTTATTGTATAGATTGCAGAATAAATTAAGAGAAAAGGGTTCAGAATCCAACAATCTAATTGCCGGGTTTAACAAATGCGGCTTATATCCCGTTAATTCACAACGACCAAAATCTCGATTGCCCCACACAAATTCTATTTCGGAGGAAATACAAGACACGGCATCTTCAGCTGTAATAGAAATATTAAAAGAATTAAGAAATCCAACCGCGGCTCTTGAACAGCCTAAGCGAAAAAAGAAGTGTAATGTTCCACCCGGGAAAAGCATTACTGCAGATGATTTATTACAAATGGAAAAACCGTCAAGGATCAAATCTCGTCAAGGTAAAATAAAAACTATAAATAGATGTTCAAAAATAAATAAAACAATTTCAAACGACAGAGATAGAAGTAATATCGATTATAACAACAGAGAATCACACATGCAGCCCATTGCAGGACCTTCAGGGCAATGTAAACGAACGACACTTCGTAAAGAAAATAGGGGAAATGAATCTGACTCCACCTATATTAGTTCAGAAGATGAATATCCAACTGAGAATAAAAATAAGCCTCAAAAACCAATGTCAAGTTTTAAAGGAAAAGGCAACTAAGGCAAAAAAAGTAAAATTCAGGCTCCTGCCGTTGCAAAATCCAGAAGGAAAATAACTACAAGAAAGCTTAGCATTTCAACCACAAGTGTTTCGGATACAAGGAGTGTGCATAGTGACTCGGACCTACTAGATGTTGATTTCGATGACCACAGCTCAGATATTAATAATAGGAATGATCGTTCACCGTTTATAATTCCGAAAACAGACAATAGTGACAAAATAGAATATCAAAATAAGATTACTGATGAAGAAATAGATGAAAAAGTCAAAACAAAAAGTTGCGTATCACATGATACAATAAAATATGGGATGAGTCATCAGCACAGTGAAATGAAAACTTTACCATCAATGGCCGAGATACGGAATGATTATGAAAACGAAAAGAAGGATAAACCCAGAAGTGAAGTGAACGAAAAAGCTCAAAGAATACTCTGTGATAATCAATATAATGAAGTACCTCTTATTTTCTTTGATGAGTTTGGGAGTGAAGAAATTGTAGTTGAAGATGTTAATAATACTGTATCTCTTATATCATTTAGTGAAAAGGAACTATATAGTAAAGAAATTATAAATGACAAAGAATGTAGTGAAGTTATGGATAATGATGAAAATGCGGATTTAATTGAAAATAAAGAAAACCACTTCGAGAACAGGAAAAAGCTGACTATTATTCTGCCCTCGTAATTGAAATCACAGTAACTTCAGTTACTGTGTTTAGACTTGTTTTAGTTCTTTAAAACCACGAGACCGAGCGCTATTTGGGAAAATTTTCGGTTTGTATGTAGCTAGTATAGTTATCGAGATACGGTAGATAAAAACACAGTATTTTGCTAAAAATCAAAACATTTTTAATAAAAAACACAGTAAGTAAGAATGTTTAGGTTTGAACACAGCAATTTACTGTTTACTGTGGTAAAATATGTGTTTATGTATTTTTTTAAATATGTTTTGCTTGGCTATAACACGGCATCTTCAAATACTGTGGTTTTGAGTAAAACTTTCGTAAAAGTTAATTCATGTTATACATAAATTAATCACAGTATCTCAATTACTGGGTTTAAGGTGCCTGCAGTTTCAATATTTATTTCGAAAATACTAAGCTTGACCACAGTAACTGTTGATTTACTGGGTTTTAAGCTAACCTTTTGCTCGGAACGGGGGTAAGCGGGGAGTTTGTAAGATTGTCTCCCGTGCGTGCGCAATGCGCCGCGCGGCGCATTCGCGCGAGTGACCTTGACTTGTAACGTGCTCTCGAGCGGCGTGCGGGCTACGCAAGATCCTTGTTGAAACCGCACGGAAAATAATTATGTAAGTATTACTATTAATAATTTGCCGACCTACTTTGTCTAATTTTAGCTAACCGGCACATCTTTTCTTGTAATTCAATAAGGTAGATGCATCCAGACATAATTAGTTATCTATGAATTATACCTACGTACTCTTTGTTCACGATTAGGTCGGATCGCACGACACTGCACGAAGTGTTTAAAATTATTTATATGGAAGGTGTTTTTTGTAACATTAATCTACCGTTACTTTTTGAAATATCACTGTTATCAGTAAAACTAAATAGACGATATCTACGTATTTTCTATTTCATTGTTTTAGGTATTTTATTGATTTGTAGCAAACTTGCTCAATCAAAAAATAAAATCAATGGCAGTTTCATTAGATAAAACGGTAGGTAGGTACATAGTGTTTGTATTTGAACTGTTTGTTCATTTTTTTTTATTACAAGCTTTTATTTAACTTGACGTGTTAGTTTGTATGTTTCTTTGACGAATATGACATAATACGACGTTATAAATATATATGACTTTAAATACGATTTTGACACAGTTCTCGCTGTCTAATCGAGAAGAAATTATTTGAGCTATCTGGTAATTAAATAAAATCTTGTCGTGTCCGACACGATACCGAACTCCCGGGTTGCTTATAGGATTCTTTCGACGCGTCGCGACGTGACAAGATACTATTTTAAGACTAGCTTTCACCGACGGTTTCGCTCGCGCAGTTTTGAATTTATAATATTAGTAAGGATGACAATTATATCGCGTGATGTCGCGTCCTAGTTATGTGTTTTCCTTTTGTTTTGCTGTAATTTGATAATAAGGCTTATTTTATGTCCTATTAGAGAGCTGATCTTTAGTTAATATCTTTGTTTAATTGCAGACCAAAATGCGAAAATCCCGTATAAACGAAATAATTAAAAGAGCCACGGAAGATATACCGAGAAGAAAGCCAGAAACGGAGTCACGTGTGGTAAATAAGGAAAATTTTGTGCCGTCAAGTAAAGGGCCAAGCAAACCGCTAGAATACGATGAAGGTATTGCTGACTTTGTATCGAATGTAGAAAGTCAGGTAGATGAATGGCTTCTGTGTAAAGAACCACCACCGTTAGATTTTTTTGATTCCGACGACTCGGTCAAAGACAAAGACTACTTGTTTAGAGAATCGGATGAAAGTACAAGTGCATCTTTAACGGAAGATCAAGTCACGCACGCTTCTAAGTCAAAAAAACGCAAACAGAAAAAAATCGGTCACTCAACAAAGCGAAAAAAGGATACAGAAATACACACAGAAACTAGAACTACAGTTATAGCAGATATACATTTACCAACTGAAGTTTCTGAAATTTTAATGTCTAAGGAGAACGAAGTAAATGCTATACAAAAAGGGCTAAATTACGAGAAACGTTTAGTTTCTCGTAATTTAACAGGAATGAAAAAGATGGAACTACAACGAGAAAAAGGTATAGAAAATGTAGTGGATGGACTGGATGAACCATTATTAGAGAAATGTGAAGAAAATGAAGACATGGAAAAACAGAAGATTTTTATCGTTGATCCATACGGAATAGTAACAATAAAAGAAATCGAAAAGATATGTGTTACGGCGGAAATAAATAACAATGCAAAACACGATGATATTCAACTGACAAAAAAAGGGACAGTAAGAAAACGAAGAAAATACACTACTGAATTAAAAGATAGAAAGAAAATGAAAGCAGAAGAAAAAATTAATCAGTTTAAGCTGAAATTACCATGTTCCGATAAATGCGTTAAAAAGTGTAAAGACTTAATTTCCGAGGAAAGGAGACAAGAAATAAATGAATTCTACTGGAAACTAAACAGACAAGCTCAGATAGTATTTGTGACGAATTCAACAACGAAATTAATAACTAAACTAAAAACAAGAACAGATTCACAGAGAAAATTTACACATAAATATTTCTTAAAACCATCCATTGATGAAGAATCATCAAACATTGAAGTTTGCAAGCATTTCTTCCTGACCACGCTAGGATATCACCCGAAAAATGATTACACCATTCTTAAAGCAATCAGTAACCCAGACGAAGCGATTGTTGATAAAAGAGGTAAACATGCAAAAAACATGCCATATGATCGTAACAACATACATGAACATATAATGTCATTTGGTCCTGCGGTGTCGCACTATCGTAGAGAGCACGCACCGAACAAAAAATACCTACCGTCAGACTTGTGCATTAACACGATGTACAATCATTTCAAAGAAAAGTACCCTGATTCGAAATGCTCGTACGAATTGTACAGATATATTCTTAAAAAAGAATTGAATATTTCACTAGCCAAGCTAGGAAATGAAGAATGTGAGACTTGCGAAGTATTTAATAAACATGATGACGATCACTCAAAAAATGCAGTAGAAGATTGTAGCATCTGCAAAAATTATAAAGATCATAAAGTACGTGTTACTGAAACCAGGGAGGAGTATAAAAACGATGCGGCAAAAGAACAGGATTTGAGGAACAATTATTATTCAGCTGATCTGCAGAAGGTAATAATGCTGCCGAGACTGGAGTCCTTCAAGTCAGTAATTTTTTGTCCGCGAATAATCGTTTTCAACGAAAGTTTTGTGCCAGTTGGAACCCACAATTCATCTTGTGTAAAAACATATGCAGTTATATGGCATGAGGCTGTTTCTGGGCGCAGAAAAGAAGATATTACCAGCACTTTTTACCAGTTTCTCAAGCATAAAAGAGACGTTGAAAATATCACGATCTGGACCGATAACTGCGCTTCACAAAATAAATGCTGGTCACTTTTTAGCTTTTTTGTGTATGTAATTAATAGCGAAGATATAGCAGCTAAAACTATAACATTGAAATACTTTGAGCCTGGACATAGCTTTATGTCTGCAGACAGTTTTCATCACCAAGTGGAGCAAGCTATGAAACGTAATCCAAAAATCTATGATTTTGACGACTTTCATAAAACTGTGCAATCTGCACGCTCTGGGAAAGTGGATGTAAAGGCAATGGCGGTTGGAGATTTTTATAATTTTGAAGATTGCTCATCTGCACACCGCCTCAAAAATGCACTTAACAGAGTTTACTTGCGTGATATTGTAGTGGTCCAAGTTAGGCGAGGCTCTTTCAACTTGCACATAAAAAAGTCGTTTCAAGAAGTAGACTATGCTGAACTTCAGTTTTTAAAAATAAAATATGAAAAGAATGGTTTGCCCGTGCCTGTCATTAAAACTACAGCACGAGGTATTAATGAGCAACGAAAATCCGAGATTTTAACAAAATTGGGACCTCTCATGCCTTCAAGTCGACTTTTGTTTTGGCGAGCATTGCCTGTAAATAATTTGGCCGTCGATTTATCAACCCACAATGATGATGGTTGTGACTAAAAAAATGTGATTAAATTGTTTTTGTGTTCTGAATGATTCTAGTTGTTGCATTTATATAAGAAGTTTGTTTTAGTTGTTTTTTATTTTTTATTTTAGATGTTGTGTATTTTTAGTTTGGAAAAAAATATTATTGATTTATTACTGATCTACAGAGCGATACTTGTATGAATAAAATAAGTATCTAATTATTTTTGATCTCCTTCGTCTTGTCATTTTTATCCAGATGAATAAAGAATTGTTATGTAGAACTAAAAAAGAAATTGATCTTAAGTTTAGCAATTAAAACTTATAAGTATTAAATATGTGATTTTACTGTAAGAAGATTTAACTGTAAGTTACAAATGATAAAAAATAAAATAAGTATAAACACATTCCATTGTTTAATTTCATCTTATGTAATCAAAATAGGGTGATTATTTTTTAAGTAATTATACGAAGGCTAACCTAAAACAAAGTATATTTAGATACTATAATTGCACCTTAGAGTAAACCTTGTTACAAATTAGTCTTAAACACAGCATTTTCACTTACTAGGTATTGATCTAGGTAGTCGACTCTTACTATTATTAACTTTCAACCCAGTATGTGTAAAGTTACTGTGTTGTGATGTCACTAGTGTTAGTATCTTTACATGGTTAATACACAGTAATAAGTAAAACTAACCTAGACCACAGTAACCAGTCAGTTACTGGTTTTTAGCTTAAAAAAATATAATTTAATAAATTATATTCTTATTTTATAACACATTATCTAATTTTATTAATTATACAACAGTAATATTATATATATATATATATACAGAATTAAAGCTTTAACTATTTTCTATCATTAAGAAATGATTTTTTCAACCTAACTTATATAGTTTGTTCATAACAAAACGATTTAACAATTAAACTTTAACCGCGTTTTTTACAAAACGTGATTTTCGAAGTTACTGTGTTTTCAATTACGAGGGCAGTATTAAGGAAGAAAGTTTAGAAAATGCGTTCAAAAACAAAAAAGTAGTCTTTAAGGACCTTAAACCTGTATGTCTAAGCAGTTACATTGATATACCAAAGAAAAATAAGCAAAAGCCAAAGAATTATTATAACGATAGACAAGAAATTTTAAAAGCATTGATGGATAGTGACTAAGGTTTTGATTATTTCTTTTATATTTTTTGAAGTTTTATATATTTTATTGTAGACATCTAAGCAGAAACCATTTTATGAATAGTTTTGTTTTAATATGTTTATTTTACGTACATTGCTCAAAAGAATATTTTTATTTGTTTAAATATCTCATAATTATAAGTTTAGGACTTATAATTAATTATGAAACCTAAGAATTTTTTTTTTTTTTTGTTATTATTTTGGCAACGTCACAAAAGCCAAGACACCAATTAGGTAACTTTGATTTTAATGTTTCACTTCGAAGACTGAGTAATCATAATATTAATAAATTAGGTATAAGTCCAAAATGTGAGATTGTTACGGCCTTACTGCAAAAAAGTTAGACACCTGTCGAACTTTATTGTCTACAAAAAATGTCAACACAAATTTTCGCTTGATGACGGTTTCTAAATCGTTATAAAATGCATCTTTTAACCGACGAAAAAAAGGAGGAGGTTCTCAATTCGACATGTAAGTACTTATATTTGTTTTTGTGATGACACTTTTTGTAAGCAAGCTTTCAAGAGATGTCTTACTTTTGTAGTAAACCATTATTTTATAATTATTTGAGGTACTTACCCATGCCCGTCGGGGCCGCGGATTTTAGTACTAGATGACGTGGCCTCGGCACAAGGGCAAAGAAGGAACATGGGTTCGGTTTTTAGTCAGTAGAAGTCTGACACTCCCCTTCGCTCTGCCCAAGAGCGGGGGGGGGGGTAAAAATTGGTACACAAATACGTACCTATGTATTTAACATTGCGAAACCAGTGTGACTAAATAGTACCTACATAGGTACCTTATTCAAAATATAATTTGTAAAAGAAGAATAAATGTTGTGATTGTCTAAAGTTGTTTTATTTAAATAAATAATTTAATCATTTAATAAAAGAATCAGGTCACTACCTATCTGCACAGCTAACTCATTTTGCGCAATACATTTTTATTTGAAACGAGCTGTCCTGTGCGGCTTCACCCACATAATTTTGCTTGCAACTTTCTTAAATTTTTCTTTCATAAAACCTTTTTCCTGACAATAACAAACGAAAAAATAATAATTTCGTAATCGGTTTAGCCTTTCTCGAGTTTTGCGCTTAGCAACACATTTAGCGATTCATTTATATTTACATACTTAGATAGATCATGCTTGCCCTTAAATATTCCAAATATAGCTTCACCTTCATTAAGAATACCTTTGTTATATTAACATTACATTCCAAATAACCCCAAAGAGGCAATGGATCTCTTAGTGAATAAATGTTCAGTTGTAATTTTTGGCTTGTCTATAGCTTATAGAGAGTGAAATTAAGGTGAAATAAAGGCAACTTCTCATCCTTTAACTATTCCAAATATAGCTTACTGACTTTTATTTGACACAGCTAAATAAAATAAGAAAAACTAATGCAAAAAAGTGAGATTACAAATAACCCCATTGATGCGATATTTGGAATAGCAACAGTAAAGTAATATATCTTTAAATCTAATAACAGAAGTTGTACTACGATCATGACTTTTATAGTTTATATTGTATAATCTACCGAAAAAATAATATACCATATCATTTGAATTATTACAAATTTTACAAACACCTGTTTTACGAAAAAAGTGTTTTAATTAACCCCATTTTACAAGTTCCTGATAACCAAGTGGGATGCAAGTTGATACCAAACCTTTCAGATTCAGCTTGCACTTATAAACAGCTGTGTGTATGGTATGCCTGGGAATTAAAACCATCTGAAACCAACTGTGATTTGATTTCAGAGTTAACTAACTCAGATTATCTGATGATGCTTAGTGTTGAAGGAACACACAATGCTAATACCAACTGTAATTAAAAGACATGATTCAACAATCAAGATTTCTTTTTCAGTATTTTTATGTTATGAGGAAAAAGACCATCAATGCAATAACTTCACAAACGACACTTTTTTTAGACCTCCTTAGACAAACATAGTCACCTCAAAATAGATTACAATCAACGCATTTTCTCTACCTTTTCTCAAAAACGATTGCTTCTATTTATTTTTCATACATAGAAGAATTAGCAATATCATTACACTCAAACATACAGCACACTGTGCGGTCAGTGGGTCGTCTTAGGGGCGGAGTGCTTATATAAATAAATATTTTGTTAAAAACCTAACTAATACCCAACAATGACATTATAATTACCTATGCTCCACGATATCAACAAGTGTCAACAACTACTTGTACTCAACAGTATTTTGGACGAACGGACGAACAGTAGACATCAAAAACATTTTGTGCTTCTATCAACTTCGCTAACATAGCCTATCGCAAAGACAAACTGGAAGAAGTGGACCTTTTTAACGAACGACCATTACATTTTTTTCTCGAATTCCTACAAAATTCTTCAAGGACCAATGGCGTTCCGCAAATTTCATGTTTTATTTGTATGCACAACACCACAGAACGACACCCGATTGTTTAATAGAATTATTATTACAAGTTTTACAGACGGGAAAAGTAGCGTCTCACAGCGTCTGCCGCTGTTTGTTGGCCAAACTAAAACATTCATTCATTGCCAGTGCCACCACAAACCACACAACACAATCACAACAAAACAATGGACGGACAAACTTAAAGTTTAATTAGTTATTGTACTCTTCTGTGGGACAAAGTATGGATGGAGTATTGGAGTTATGGACTATGCACTATGGTTGGACAATTACCATTGACAATTAATTACAAATGGATGCCTGGCTGGCAGTGTTACCAACTTTATTTTGTATACACGTAGAAAAATCGTCTACTAAAAGTCTAGTAAAAAAACGTACACATTAAAATTTCAATAAAACAATATAATATTATTGAAAAACGTTCATTTTCGTCAAATATGTTTAATTTTCTATTCTATGTTACACTTTCTTTTTTATGTAACTTTGCGATGTTTAGCTTTACTTATCAGAATGTTGTGTACATTATACACCAATGGCGAGGCGTGAAGTATAAGAAAGGGAAAGCCGATGAAATAAAAAAAAAAGGTTTTTTTTCTATTTACATACATATTTTGATTTTTGTTTTATTTAATGAAACTCATATAATGGAATTATAAAATGTATTTAAAAGTAAGGTACAAATTCTCACAATGTGTTCTCTCCTCTAACATCATGCGCAGTCCCAGCCTCATAAGGCGGGCTGTCAAACATCCTTTCTCTATTTGTCATATCTGACACAATGGCTATTAGCCATTACAACACGCTGTCTTTTCTAACAATTATAAAACAAACAGTATAATATAAACTAAGAAGCTAAAGATGTTTATTTATGCTTAACATACATAGTCTTTAAGATATGCTGGAGTTTTTACATCTCTTCTAGGTCTAATATTTTTGTTGTCATTAACTAATGGGCTAGGTGATTTACAAACATAAGGAGTCTTTGTAGTAGACTGAGAACTTGTTGATGGATTGTTAGCTAACAAACAGCTTTGCGTTTCAGAATCCTCCAGGAGGTTAACATCTAAATTAGTTGAAGTACAAGCAAGAGTTAAGTTATTTTCATTTTCCTTTTGAGTATTAGCTACAGTTACATTTTCCTTTTGAGTATTAGCTACAGTTACATTTTCTTTTTCAATAACAACAGGGATTTGTGGTGTTATTTCTGTGGTGTCTAGTGTCTCAGAAATGTCTGTTGAATGTGGTGAAAATGGACGAATGTGTATAAGGTCTCTTCTATATGTTGCATCATTGACATTCACTAAGTAGGACCGATCTGACAATACATCTGCAATTATTCCAGGGGTCCAAGTTTTACTAGATGATGGGTGAGTCTGAACTGATACAGGCTGTCCTATTTCTAAAGTTGTTGCCCTTTTAGCCCTTTTATCATGAGAGTATTTAACCATCTCTTTTCTACTCTTAATATCTTCAGAAACATTTTCAACCACATTGGGTTTCAGTAAGTTTGTAATAATTGGGAGGAATCCTCGTGTTCTACGGGAAAACAATCTCTGTACAGGGCTTGAATCCAATTTATTAGGGGTATTTCTAAAACAGAGTAGACTCAACCAGATGTCTTCTTCTTTTTCAGTAGCTTTGAGTAACAACTTTTTGGCTATCTTCACTGTGGCTTCTGCCTTGCCATTCCCTTGAGGATGATGCGGAGAAGATGTCACTTGTGTGAAATTCCATTTACAAGCAAAGTCTGAAAATTCTTGACTGACAAAGTTAGTGCCACCATCTGTGACAACCATTTCTGGAATTCCATGTCGTGAAAAATTTCTCTTACAAATTTCTATTACTTGTTTGGAGGACAAATCTTTTAGAACATCAATCTCAAAGAAATCTGAATAATGGTCTACCGTTATTAAATATTTAATTTGTTTACCGTTTTGGTTGAAGAAGAATACATCCATAGATATTATTTGGAATGGGTATTCAGGTATTCTGCAACTTTGCATGGTAAATTTTTGTTGACTTGGTTGATATTTATTACAAGTAGTGCAATTTTTAATCATTTCTCTTATGTCATTGGACATTGATGGCCAGAATATAGCATCTCTAGCTAATTTTAATGTGTTTTCAATACCTGAATGTGCTTTATGTAATTTACACAACATATTTTCTCTTAGATGTTCCGGTATTAGTATAGCTTGATTCTTAAGTACAAGACCATTATAGGTTGTCAACTCACTTCTATAGTTATGATATTGTTTGATGGCATCTGGCACATCTCTTAAATATCTTGGCCATCCATGTAGAATAAACTTTTTTAAAGCCAAAACATTGCAATCTTTTGATGTAGCATCCTCTATTTCCTGTATGCAGTTATTAGATATGGGTAAGTTTAACAAAGGATTAATATTTTCAATAATTTTAAATATTTTCATTTCTTTTGATCTATCAATGTCCTTACATTCTAAATAAAATCGAGATAATGCATCTGCCATAACATTTTCTTTTCCAGATACAAATTGCAACTCAAGACTATACCTTTGTAACATCAAAAGCATGGATTGAAGCCTTTTTGGAGCCTGAAGGAGGGGTTTTTTAAATATGTTTAATAAGGGTTTGTGATCTGTTTTAATAATTGTTTTTGCATTACCAATAATCAGCTGATCAAACCTTTTGCAGGCAAAAAGAACCGCCAGAAGTTCTTTCTCAATTTGGGCATATTTCTTTTCAGTTGGAGTGAGGCATCTTGATGCATATGCAACTGGCTGGTTCTGTTGAAACAATGCAACCCCCAGGGCTCCTTCGCTGGAATCACATTCTACAATAAGTGGCTCATTTTTGTCATAATATTTTAATGTTTTTGTGTCACAGATCATGAACTTTAGGGTATCAAATTCCTTCTGTGCTTTTTTATCCCATTTCCATGCAATTTTATCATGAGTTAAGTATCTTAGGTACGTTGAGTTAGCACTTAATTTAGGAATAAATCTACTCAGGTATGTAACTACACCCAGAAATCTTTGAACTTCTTTCTTATTTTTTGGGATTGGAATGTTTGAAATGGATTCTATTTTAGATGGGTCTGGTTGGAGACCTTTGTTGGAGAACACATGTCCATAATACTTGACTGAAGTTTGTAAAAGTTTTGTTTTATTTTGATTCAATTTGCAATTATATTCTTGTAATCTGTATAATAATTTTTCAAGATTCTTGTTATGATCTATGATGGCTTCAGTCATTGTATCTCCAACTCCATATACAAGCAAATCATCTACCAGAGCTTCAACACCATGTAATCCCTGAATCATTTCACTCATTTTTATCTGAAAATGATCAGGCGCTGAAGATATGCCAAAGGGAAGGACCTTCCATCGGTATTTACCAAATGGTGTCCAAAATGTTGTTAATTTGCTACTTTTTTCAGATAGTTGCAAATGCCAAAATCCTTTTTTGACATCAAATGTAGAGAATATTTTAGCTTTGCCTAGTTCTGGTAGAATTTCTTCAACTGTAGTAAATTGGTAATTAGGCCTTTTAATAGCTTTATTTAGCGGAATTGGATCAAGGCATATACGAAAGTTTTCTTTCTTTTTTAAAATGAGTATATTACTTACCCAATCAGTGTGATTATCTTCTTTGGTAATTATCTCTTCTTCTTCTAATCTCTTTAATTCTTCTTTCAGCATTGATCGTAGAGCTACTGGGACACGACGAGCCTTTTGAATGACTGGTGAAACTGTCTCATCAATTTCCAGATCAACTTCACCTGAGAAACTTCCCCTACCTTCAAAAACTGAGTTATATTTATTAATAATTGTCTGTGTCTCCTGTGAATAATTATTGCATTTTATTTCCTTGCAGAATTTAACAAGGCCCATTTTGGTGCAATCTTGGCAGGATAAGAGTGGGATATGTCTATTTTCTACTATTTGGAATGTAACATTGTGATTCTTTTTACGACCCGATATGTTGGTCCTTAAAATTAAATCTATTTCCCCATGTACAATAATATTATTTCCTCCAAAACCAAAAAGAGTTTTCTTTGAAGTTCGCATTTTATTTTGTAAATAACTTTCATGAAACATGTCCGTAACATTCTGGTAACCAATTAGGGATTCATCAGCTGCTGTATCGAGTAAGCATTTTGTGGTTTTCCATTTCTTCTTAGACAAGTATTCAAGTGTGCACTCAGCTAAATTCTTATTCTTTCTTTCGCTGATCTTGTTGATAACATATTCAGTGTCTGAGTCACGGCTGCTATTCTGCTCTTCCGTTAAGTTATCCATCACCACCTTAACTTGTCTCTTTTTCTTACATGCTTTCTCTAAATGGTTTTTTCCTTTACAGTTCTCACATTCCTTACCCCAGGCTGGACACATTTCTTTCTTAAACACATGATAATTTGCACAAAACTTGCACTTCCTTTTTGTACTTGCATTTTTGTCTTCAATTTTCTTTATTTCTGAAGTTGCTGTTACCGATAAATCTTTCATGTGTCTTTCAGTAGCCTCTGCCGCACGGCATAGATTGACTGCTTCTGACAAAGTTAGGTTATCTTTTTTCAATAGCTCTTTCTTTGTTTTCATGTCTATTATTCCTAAAACAATTTTGTCCCGTAACATTTCATCTTTGAAAGTTGTATAGTCGCAGTCTTCAACCAGCTTTGTAAGGTCTGCATAGAAAACCTCAAACACTTCGTATTTCTGCTGCATTCTACTTAAGAAGATGTATCTGTTGTAGATTATGTTTTTTTTAGGGAGCATTTTTGTAGATATAATCTGTAATATTTCCTTGCATGTTTTATTTGTTTTGTCGGTGTCTGTGAGACCGAAATTTCCATATTTTTTTAAAGCTTCTCCGCCTATGGCGCTGAATAACACGCTGATTTTCCTTATTTCTTGTTCTGCCGACCACTCATCCATCTGAGTTGCTGAACAATAGTTAGTCCATGCAGATACGAAAGTTTTAAAGGCATCTTGCGGGTCTATTTCAATGTTAATAGGTGTTGGCCAGGGTACGTTGACGTTAACGCTTTGCGGAAGTGCATTTTGTGAGAGTCTCGCGATTTCATCTTGCATCGACCTCAAAAGCACTGTTTGTTGCTGAATGATACTTAAAATCGAAGGATCTTCCATTTTTCACGCTGCCACCATGTTTTATTTAATGAAACTCATATAATGGAATTATAAAATGTATTTAAAAGTAAGGTACAAATTCTCACAATGTGTTCTCTCCTCTAACATCATGCGCAGTCCCAGCCTCATAAGGCGGGCTGTCAAACATCCTTTCTCTATTTGTCATATCTGACACAATGGCTATTAGCCATTACAACAATTTTTTTCTGTTTATTAAATAATTATTTTTTCATTTTTGGTTGTTATACAGGTTGGTATACAGGGTGTAAATCAACCGATCACACAGCCGTCAACGGTACATCAAACTAAGTACCCCTACGCAAAAATTTTTGCTGGGAAACGACTTTTTTTTTGGGTCAAAAATCACATTTTACGGTAAATCTCAATGTAGCACTGTTAAAACATTGTGCTAGTGGATGCTTTGAATAGTAACCGGGTCATGAAGGTAATTTAACTAAAGTTAAATTACCTTCATGACCCGGGATTATATCCTGAAAAACTAGTATTTACAAAAACAGCTGTGAAAATTTTGGAACTTTGACCCCCAATATCTCCGTAACTAGGAGGTTCCTAGGTATGGTCTAGCTAGAACAAAAAAATGATCGCAGTGGTGGGGAGAACAAGTGTCCTTCGTTTGCGTTAAGGGTAGTTTTACACCCTATATGGATAGGTATAATATTTACCATGCATTTAACATTCAACCAACGAACTTAAACCTTATCCTTCAATCAAGATTCCCTTATTTTTGCTTTTAACTCCTAATCGTTGAGGAGTTGTATCTTCCTTCCATAATCAGCTCACCTAGATAACCTGAAAGAATACCACTATATATACGTCCCCATAATAATTTATTTAAGAATTCTCCAATTCCTAGCGGTTAAGGACTTATACCTTCCACCATCAGCTCATCAACATGAGATGATGACTGCCAGATGCGAATATTTGAATAACTTCATAAAAAAACACGAAACACGTAATACGTGCCTATAAAATTTGAGGGTTGCCCTTGATTTCCCTGAGATTCATCATCATCAGATCTTGACATGGTGACAATGGGACCACCTCGGGAGTATATTCTTTCGAATAAAAAAAGAATTTTGAAAATCGTTTCATAAATGACGGAGTTATGACGTTTCTCCCCAACATAGTCTCGATTCCTGCCCGTCGTAACTCGATAATATTATATGCGGCTTACTGAGTGTCCTACAAAACCGTGTTATGAGTCGCGATGTCACGTGGTCCAATTTTATACGAATTTATTTCTGAATTCTGACACCAAAGCACCGGGTTATTTGGCGCTGGCTGTTGCTTTCTTTGTAGACATGAAAAATGTTGGCATTTTTGTAATCCTTCTACTCTTAAGATGCATTCAATATTTTTATCCACAGATCTGATAATATACTATTGATCTAAAGTACATAATAATTAGTCTTTTACTTTTTTTTTTTTGATTTTGCTTAATATTCAAAAGGGAAGCCGGTGGGAATAGGCTTTGAACGCGCCCATAAGCGCTTCCGAACGAAACAACGGAAGCGGCGGGACGCGTGCGCGGGGGGCCGGAAAAGGGCGCCGCCAGCGCGCGCGCCACCAGCCCACCCACCATTCATTCGGCGTATTCCAAAGAGTATCGTACCCTTGTATAAGCGGCGTGGTATTTTCGAGGTATAAAGAACATAAATAAAGCTTTTAAGGTGAATGCTCCAACCACCCCGCGAAATTCAAATTTTCTTACGTTTTTTGTAATTTGCAGGTCAGTGTTAGTTTGTATGTTGATTAAAATATTAATTGCGGCTGTAAGACGTATGTACTTACAGAGTTATAATCATCAAAATCATCAATACAAGCTTCCAAGTTCAAGGTGCAAAAATTACTTTTTCAAGTTCCTGCACCTTTATGAACTTGGAGGTTTGTATTGATGATTTTGATGATTATATTTCTGTAACTACATACGTCTTACAGCCGCAATTAATATTTTAATCAACATACAAACTAACACTGACCTGCAAATTACAAAAAACGTAAGAAAATTTGAATTTCGCGGGGTGGTTGGAGCATTCACCTTAATAAAATTTACGACCGCACCCGAAGAGAGCCGATCGTGGACTAGTTCACTTCGGCTTAGGAAAGACCATGTTGGGACCACGTTCGAGGCGTCATTTTAACATGCCGTCCGCCCAGTCCTTACGCAGTAATATATAAGTCAATGCGACCGACGAGATGGGCTTAAACGTTAAAAAATAATAACACTGCTAAATGCTAATGCTAAAAATAATTAACACTTAAAATTAGCAGTTATTTTTAGCAACTGTTAAATTTAGTCACAGACAGATTTTTAACATAATTAATTCTCATTTCCTTCATACCTTCCACCAGTTATTTTTAGCAACTGTTAAATTTAGTCACAGACGGATTTTTAACATAATTAATTATCATTTCCTTCATACTTTTCACAGGCTTAAGACTGTCAACTTTTTCTGTTGGCGTATTTATAATGAGAATCAATTTATTTACAACGATTTATTTTTTTTAATATCGGCTTTTTTTATTTTAAATTGGAAACTGAGCTCTTGCATGAAATAGTTTTTTTACCTAAATTACACGTACCAATTCTTTTTACGGTATCGCTATCCGTAAAAATGTTCTATATTTCACTTTTTTTGTCGTTGTTTATCCATTTTAATTGAAAGAAGCGAATTTAGCAGTTAGCACTTAGCACTTAAATTAACTCACTCGACCTTCACAATCTGTGACTGAACACTAAATAGTATTTAACTGCTACTAGTTTTTAACTGCGAGTTATTTAGCAACTACTAATTTTGTATTTAGCAAATACAAAATTAGTAGTTGCTAAATAATTCGCAGTTGAGTCGTTGCGTTACTTTGTTGTTGCCGTCGCGTCTGCCTGCGGCCTGCAGTAGTGGGATAAAGCGAGACAAAAATATATATCCGGCGTCCGTGTTTGGTGCGGGTGGGACCACTGTCCAGCCAGCAGGACCATTATTGTTTTGTTGTCAACTTGCAGCTAAATCAGAACTTATTTAACAGGTGTTGACACTAAAAAAATTTAGCAGTGTTAATTTAGCAGCTTATTAATTTTAGACCCATCCCTAGCGACCGTGAACATTATGAACCCGTCAAGAAAAAACACGTGGACAACCGCTTCTGCTCGTTCTATGATGGCGGCGGTGGCTGTTCGTCGGTGAAGACTGGAAAGGGTGCCTACTCTCCGATACAACTCGTCGTGCGGCCGTGGGTCTTCGCTGTGCTGCAAATGCAAACCATCGTTGCCGGCGGCGTAGTGTGTGAAGTAAGCCCGTTCCTTTATTCCCTCCTTTTTTACCTATTCTTGTTTGAGTGAATGCCTAACTCTTTTCAAGCGTAGGGGAGGTTTATGCCTTTATCAGCCTAGGTGCGTCTATACTATACGCACCTCGCTGCCACAGGTACTATACTGTACCTATTTGGTTGTTTAACCTAATTGCATAAAATATCGTTTTAATGAGCACGTGCTTGCTGCCACTTATATAGGTTTAGTACAACGTGCTGCATATAAGGCCCCAATTCGGCACTATATTGTACGGTCTACTGGGTGCTTGGTTTAATTGCACAATATATTTATTACATACCTAACATTTTGGTTAGGGTGCACGTGGCATGTAATTCTTTAATTCGATTCGTTATCGATATTATTTTATCATTTGCTTTCTACAGAGGTGTCTCTGTTATTTTCTAAGTTCTAGGTATCCTAAATACCTACGAATAATAAAGTTACCGTGTAAAATCCTGTCGTTGCATTTCTATTCAAAGAGATTTGCCAAACATTCCAGCGTATTCCGGGTCCGCGTGCGCGGCCCGCGCTCAAGTACCTACTTCGTGCCTCGAGCCACGTTGCGTCCGACGCGCGCGGTTGCTGCAACGAGCTCGCGGCAGTTGTTGGCGGGTTCGGCGGCAGCGGTGTGGTGTGAGCTGTTTGTCTGCTGGACTGGATTAACCGGTGGGATTGCACAATTTATTTACGTAATTCCTGCAAGGTGTACCCAACTCATTGTTTCGAGCGTGTTGTTTAGTGTACCTAGTTTATTTAAATTTCTCTCAACATGCTGGACGATACGATTACCTCTCCTAATGTGGAGGGTAATGAGATAAAAACATTAATTCGCAGACGTGGTGGTATAGGTACGTAGTCGATTAACAGTGTTTAAAAATTTCTTAAATAAATTCCAAATTGAAAAAGCTTCTTGTCTTACTAGTTTAGAAGTGCGAGAGCTGTCTTTGCGACTCACACAGTTACAAGAGTTAATGTCTAAATTTGATACAATACAATCTGAGATAGAGGAATTAGCTCCTAATATGGATGAACAAGTCTCGGAGCGTGATTGTACAGAAGGAGAATTCTACTCCATAATTTCTTTTACACAAGAATTAATAAGTATCGGTTCATTAAATAAGAAAGAAAACTGTGAATCTGTACACTCCAGTTGCAGCAATATGAACAACTCTGTTAAACTACCAACCATTAATTTGCCCCAGGGTGCTCAATCTTAGTACAAAAAACTGGGGACAGAATGGGGTACAATGATACAAAATCACGAAGTATGTGTAGTCCCTGTACTGAATGAGTTTAAGTGTGTTTTTTTATTTTTGTCGGATTATAATCGCTCAATTTATACCAAATACAAATAAGAGATGGCAGCTCTATAGCTCCGGTAGCTCATTACAAATATTTTAAACTAACTTATTGTTTATTTTAACCAAAGAATAGCATCATTATCATAAATTTGAATTGCATTAAACTCACAGAATTATTTGCACTAACGTACATTGGGGTGTTGGTAGAGTATTCTTGATGGTTTTAATTACTAATAAACTGGTAACCCTAATACAAATGTCTGCAAAAATCTGACGCATGCGCCGGTTTTGTTTACTTTTTTATTCTTTCTGTGTTATTTTGTGTATTTGTTGTTGTTGAGTGAAAACTCCTCCGGCAAATCCCTACCTGTGACCAGAAAGGATTTGTGAGTGATTGTGTCACAACTGAGATAGGACTCCAGTGTTGTGATAACTGCAACAAAATTGTAATTTTCGAAATATGTTTCCACTCCTCCAGCCATACAAAAAATACCATACAATGTTAAAACTTTAATTTGATAATAAAAACATGATTTCCTAAATTGTATTTCATTTATCAATCCTTGAAATCAACACTATAAAGTACTAATAAAAATAAATATATCTGCATAGCTATATGTAGCTATCCATCCACCCTTACCAAAGGTGTAGTTCTAAATAGAAATATCAGATGGCGCTAGTTTCTTCACGAACGCAAGTGACCCTGTTTCACAGCACAAGATTGGTCTCTATTTCAATATAGTCTAATGTACTCTGTGATTTGCCCTCTTTTGATGGGAACTATTCTAAATGGCTAGAGTACAGAAATACATTTGACTCTTTGATTAATAATAATGATTTAATACCACAAATAAATAAGTTTCATTATTTAAGAAATTCGTTAGTAGGTAGTGCGAGTGTTATAGTCAGGTCTATAGACTTTACCGCAGCCAACTATCAAATTGCATGGAAGTCTTTATGTGACAGATTCAATAACAAAAATATTCTTATAAATAATCACTTGCAGGCTTTAGTTAATATCAATCCGATCCTAAGGGAATCTTTTAAAGCTTTAAGATATGATGGATCAGATTCAAAAGAATTTATATGCTTTGAATATATTAGAAATTTCCACAACTGGCTGGGATCCTCTAGTTATATTCTTGGTCTCAGTTAAGTTAGATCCAAGAACTAAAAGCAAATGGGAGGAAACCAAAGGTCATTTAACACACCTACCTTCTCTTGAAGAATTTGTAAAATTTTTAGATAATCGAGCAAATGTCTTAGAGACAGCGAACAGTGGTCGATATTATGATAATAAAGATTCTATTCATAGTAAAGAAAATAAATCTGTCAAGTCATTAACAACTACGTTGGTTGGTTCTCAAACTAAGAAATGTTTTATCTGTAACAATGCAGATTATGTACATCAGTGTCATAAATTTAAGGCTTTGAGTTTGAATGAGAAGCTGTCTGAAGTGGCCAAGCATAAATTGTGCACAAACTGTCTTCGTAGTGGTCACAACAATTCAGAATGTCCATTGAATAGTTCTTGCCAGACCTGTAAGGAAAAGCATAATTCAATGTTGCTTAACAACAGTACAATTGCTAATGTTGTCACAGATAGGACGGAAGCCACTCAGCCATCAACTAGTCATCTTCCTGTCAGTTTGTCAGCTCGCTCACCAGGCCAAGTTCTATTATGTACAGCACAAGTGGAAATAATGAATACACATAACAATAAAACTTACCATGCGCGTGCATTGCTGGACACTGGAAGCCAATCTTCATTTATAACAAAAAATCTGAAAGAAAGGCTAGGGTTACAAGCTAGATTAGATTAGATGCATCGGGCTAGTGTCCGCAACTCCACGCCTTGAGCGTGTATTTTGCGTGCGGGTGGGAATCTTATTCGATCCACCCCAGCTCCCCGAGAAAAGCCAGCAACCCCTTGGTGTTACTGGCAATCTCGCGGAGAGTACCTGGGTTACCGAAGTACTTGGCCCTGTATGGGGCAACACCCGTACAGTGCAGGAGCACGTGGGCTGCTGTTTCTTCTTCCTCCATGCAGGCTCGACACAGAGGACTATCTGTGACTCCTATAACAAAGAGGTGCTTGTTAAAAGTACCGTGTCCAGTGATGGCGGCCGTCACTGTGCGTAGCTGCAGCTTAGTTAGCCGGAGCGCTTGTTTGGTGAGGCGGGCGTCGATGGCGGGAAGCGCCTCCTTGGCCTGCCTGCACTCGCCGTGGTCTAGCCACAGCTTCGCGTGAAGTTCCATGATACGTTTCCTTACCAGCGTGCGAAGATAACCGAAAGGGAGCGGCACGATGGGTTCTGGTCCCACCGCTGCCATGCTTGAGCCCCTTCGAGCGAGCTCGTCCGCTGCATCGTTGCCTCGGGAGTCGCTATGTCCTTTAATCCATTGAATGGTTATATTGTTTAGGTTACCTACCTGGTTCAGGCGTTGGTGGCACTCGTGTATCAGCCTGGAATTGACCGTGTGGCTCCTTAATGCCAGCAGCACCGCCATGCTGTCAGAAAGTATACGGATAGAGTGATCCTTTACCTCCCGAGCCAAGATGGCTGATGCCGCCAGGGTGATACCCATGCATTCTGCCTGAAAGACAGTGTTGTGGGCCCCCAAAGGTACGGCTAAGTGGATATTGAGGTCCTCCGAGAAGACTCCGGCTCCAGTGCGGCGCACTTCTGCAGGGCTAAGTCCCTCGCAGCGGTGATCCTCATGGAGTTGGATTTTGTATTTCTTATCGAATACGTACTGTTTGGGTACTCGATCGTTTACAGCTTTCACCAGGGGGAATTCGCTTTGGAGTCCCTCTAGTGCCGCAGTGTGCTGCGTGTACTTCTTACCCCAGAGTTGTAGCGTATTGAGGCGCACCGCCGTCATCGTTGCTTCCTGCTGAATGAACAGGTGGAGCGGCGGAAGCCCCAGTATGGCTTCGAGGGCTGCGGTCGGAGTTGTCCTCATGCAGCCTGTGATCGCCATGCAGGCGAGCCTTTGCATACGTTGCAGCTTGCTTATGGCTGTTATTAATTTGGTGCGGGGCCACCAGACCACTGCCCCGTAGGTGATCATGGGTCGGATTACCGCACAGTAAAGCCAAAGTATAATTTTGGGGGATAGGCCCCACTTCTTACCTATCATTCTCCTGCACTGCCAAAAGGTGATGCAGGCCCTGTTTAGCTTGTTGTCAAGATGACTGCTCCAATTTAACTTACTGTCCAGGATAACTCCCAGGTATTTGACCTCGTTGGTAACCTGGAGCTCAGTGTCAAATAGCTTAGGTAGGCGATGTGGGCCTAGCGTTCGTTTTTGGGTAAACATGACTAGTTCAGTTTTTGTGGGGTTCACTGAGAGATCGAACTCAGCACACCATCGCTCAACTATGCGTAGCGCCTGCTGAGCGAGGTTGCAGATTGTCCCTGTCACCTTCCCCGAGATGAGGATGGCGAGATCGTCTGCGTACCCAATTGTGTAAAAGTGGTTAGCATTGAGCTTCGCGATGAGGTCATTAATCACCAGATTCCAGAGGAGGGGCGATAGCACTCCTCCTTGGGGACAACCCTTGGCTATCACTGCCATCTGCTGCTCCACTCCAAGGCGGACTACTCTTTTGCTAAGCATATTGGTAATCCAGTCTATCAGTACCTGTTCCACACCGTGACGGGAGAGGGCGGCGCTGATGCTGGAGAAGTTTGTTTTATCGAAGGCTCCTTCGATATCTATGAAAGTACCCAGGCAGGTGCCCTTCTGATGTATCGCTTCTTCTATCCGGCTGACTACTAGATGAAGAGCAGATTCAGTGGACTTACCCGCGCTGTATGCGTGTTGGTTTGCATGAAGAGGTGTTGCTTTTAAAGCGCCATCCCTCAGCTCTCTCTCGCATATCTTCTCCATAGTTTTCAGGGGAAAGGAGGTCAGGCTGATCGGCCGGTGGGATTTGGCGTTAGTATAGTCACTCTTACCTGGCTTAGGGATAAATATGACTTTCACTTCCCTCCATCCTTTCGGGACATACCGAAAGGCCAGGCACGCCCGCAAAATAGGCACCAGTATTTCCGCAACGGAGAGCCCGCCCCACTGCAGTAGTGCAGGAAACACCCCGTCCGGACCGGACGCCTTGATAGGTTGGAAGCACCCGATCGCCCACTGGACTTTCTCCAGCGTGATCATCATGTGAGCGTATTTCCAGTCGTTTTCTGTTGGTGTTTGGTTTACCTCAGTCCAGTCAATTGTGGGTGTAAAAACGCAACCTGGGAAGTGAGTTTCAATAAGGACGCGCATCGCCTCTTCTGGAGTAGTGGTAAGCGTGTTGTCAGGTTTACGGAGCACTACAGGCCCGGCAGAGTTCTGCTGTGCCAGTATTTTCCTTACCCTGTTTGCTTGTTGGCAGGATTCTATTTTCCTGCAGAATTTCTTCCAGCCAGCAGAGCTTCTGTGTCGTATGCATTTTTTGTAGCTGGATTTGGCCGCCCTATAGACGTCCCAATCCTCATCAGCACAGGTGTTCATGGCTCTGTTAAGGGCTGCCCTTACCTTCCTGCGCTTACGTTCCAAATCCGGTCCCCACCAAGGTTGGCTGCCTGGTGTTTTAGGCGGAGTGGTTTCTGGGCAGGATGCATGGTAGCTATCTAACAGTTACGGTTACAAGCTAATACAATTAATTCTTTTAATGTTAGTGGTATAAATAATGTGGCATGTAAAATAACAGAACAATGCAAGATTATGTTAAAATCTCGAATTAGTTCATTTAATTTAACTGTCAGCTGCCTAATAATTCCTAAAATTACAGGAACATTACCAAGCGTTCAAGTAAATGTTGAGCATTTGGGTTTGCTCAATGGGGTGGTTCTGGCAGATCCTTTGTTTCATGAGCCTGCCGAAATAGATATATTACTTGGTGCAGACCACTTTTTTGAAATTGTAAATACTAATAGAATAGTCTTAGGTGTGAATAAGCCAGTATTACAGGATAGCCATTTAGGGTGGCTAGTTGCTGGCCCTATTGGTGAATCTTATTTTAGCCATAATAATATACATTGTAATTTGGTAAAAAGTAATAAAATGGTATCACTTCAAGATATCCATGACTCTGTTAAAAGATTCTGGGAGGTAGATGAATTACCTACAGGTTCTAATAATTATTCGATTGACGAGCAATACTGCGAGTCTCATTTTATAAAAAACACTTGTCGTTTACCAGAAGGACGATTTTCAGTCATGATGCCGCTTACGGAGGCCCCGGAGCAGGCACTTGGCAAATCGTTTCCTATTGCACTTAAACGTTTTCTGAGTCTAGAAAATAAGTTAAAAAAATGTGTGCGTGTACTAGTGTACACACGTAAGAAGTGAAACTTCTTTATGGCCTTATTTTTCGCAAAATGATCTACATGCAACTTTCCAGAAATTGGTTAAATAAAGTTAAATTAGATAAAGTTTAAACAAAAGGATTTTATTATCATAGACATGAATACAAATAATACAATTATTTCACTTTAACTTTTTGCTACTAAGATTATTACAGCATTTCATTAATTGTAATAGAATTATTACTATCATTGTCATCGTTATTATATATTTTTATAATTAATGGCTTATGGTAACTGAAATATGAAATATATGGTTTACATTCCACGAAATTTAGTGACCGAGTAAAAACTCCATCAATTGTAGTGCCAGATCTTGTTGTTGACGTTTGAGGACTGTTTTTCATGGATAAATTCAATTTATCTTTCAGAAATTCAACTAGCTTCAAAGATTTTTCCGATGCAAAATTGACATTAAAATCTCCACTTAAAATCATCGGTATTTTATCATTATTGTTACCGAGTAAAGAGGCACCTCCACTTGTGTACGGCAACAATGAATGGTGAAGAAAATTAATAATATCGTCCAACTTCTGATTAGGAGATATATACAGTGCAACAATCAAAATTTTTATCCCATTTTCCATTTGGCATTGAGCCATACATAAATCACCAACTGCTAATGCTAGTGACCCATGAAAGTCAGGAGAAAAAACAGAAAAATCTATCGATGGAACCAACCGTGGTAGGGGCAAGAAAAAGATGGCGCGTAACGGAAAAATGTGACGGTAAATTTTTTTCCAACGCCGATAAAGAAGTTTCACTTCAATTAAAAACCCTGAAGTTAAGAAACAATATAGTGAATTTATACAAGAATATAGTAGGTTAGGACATTTAAAGGAAATTGAAAGACCTAAGATTGGTTGTTACTTACCCCATCATTGTGTCATTCGGGAACAACGTGATACCACTAAGCTGAGAGTGGTATTTGATGCTTCAGCTAAAACCAGTTCTGGAAAATCTTTGAATGATATCCAGGCTGTTGGTCCCACGGTACAGAGTGACTTATTCTCGATTCTTATTCGTTTTAGAATGCATAAATTTGTTCTAACAGCAGACGTCGAGAAAATGTACCGACAGGTAGCCTTAGATAAATCACAGCGGCACCTGCAACTTGTGTTGTGGAGAGATCAAGTTGATAAACCGATTAGAATTTTACAGCTCAATACGTTGACATATGGGATGGCTTCAGCTCCATTCTTAGCTACTAGGTGTCTGGTTGAGCTGGCTGATAAATGTCAGGATGAGGTTGTTTCCAATATTATAAAGAATGATTTCTATATTGACGACCTTAACACAGGTGCCTCAAATGAAGAGGAATTAAACCATATTTATTTAAATGTCACTAAAACTTTAAATTCAGCTTGTTTCCCACTACGCAAATTTCGTACAAACTCTCTTATCCTTGGTGACATGTCAGAATCATCTAATTGTCTTAATTTTCATGACGAAGCTAATGTCTTAGGTCTGAAATGGTCACCAAAGGCTGATGAGTTGCGTTTTTCAAGTGGAATTGACTTCAGTACAAAGGTTACTAAACGTACTATTATTTCAACAACATGTAAAGTATTTGACCCGCTAGGGTTAGTTAGTTGTTGTATTATAAAGGCAAAAATTTTATGGCAACAATTGTGGATTGCAAAATTAAACTGGGATGATCCCGTACCTGAGCCTTATGCATAAAGATGGTTTAATTTCATTCAAAATTTGCATCATATATCTGATATTGTAGTACATCGTTATGTATTAAATGATAATTTAGAATCTCGGTCAGTGGAGCTACATTGCTTCGTAGATGCAAGTCAACAGGCATATGGAGTGTGTGTTTATATGCGTTCTCAAGATAGTAAACAGAATGTTACAGTAAGGTTGCTATGTGCAAAAACAAGAGTTTCTCCGATTAAAGAGCTCACCATCCCACGTTTGGAGTTGTGTGCTGCTCTGTTAGGGGCTCAAATTAGTGAAAAGGTATTACAGTCTGTATCATGCAATATTACCAAAAAATATGTGTGGACAGATTCCACAGTTGTACTCGGATGGCTGAAAACTCAGAGCAAAGCCTTACCGACGTTTGTACGTAACCGAGTCAACAAAATTAATGAAATCACAAAAGAGTTTGAATGGAAACATGTTCCAACAGACCTAAACCCGGCTGACTTAGCTTCTAGGGGCGTTGACCCACAGCAGCTGCAGTCATCATCTTTATGGTGGGAAGGTCCTTCATTCCTAAAACAGAACCAGTGGCCTACTCAACCTCACACACTTAAAAAATTGCCTGAAGTCAAAATATTAGTCTCTGTTGATGACACATCCAAAAATAGTTGTCCATCAATAGCATTTGAAAAATATTCTAGTTATATCAGACTTAAACGAGTTTATGCATATATTTTACGTTTTATTAATAATTGTAAAAACACACAGTTAAAATTAAAAGGACCTTTGCAAGCTAACGAACTTGAGAACTCTTTAAGGTGAATGCTCCAACCACCCCGCGAAATTCAAATTTTCTTACGTTTTTTGTAATTTGCAGGTCAGTGTTAGTTTGTATGTTGATTAGAATATTAATTGCGGCTGTAAGACGTATGTACTTACAGAATTATAATCATCAAAATCATCAATACAAGCTTCCAAGTTCATAAAGGTGCAAAAATGACTTTTTCAAGTTCCTGCACCTTTATGAACTTGGAGGCTTGTATTGATGATTTTGATGATTATATTTCTGTAACTACACACGTCTTACAGCCGCAATTAATATTCTAATCAACATACAAACTAACACTGACCTGCAAATTGCAAAAAACGTAAAAAAAATTGAATTTCGCGGGCTAGTTGGAGCATTCACCTTAATACAATTGCTTAAAGTTAGTCAATCTGAGTCATTTGCAAAGGATATAAAAAACTTTCAATATGGATTAGAACTGCATCACAAAAGTAAATTGCTATCCTTAAATCCAAGGTTGGATACCAATGGTTTAATAAAAGTGGGTGGCAGGTTAAGTCAGTCTGATTCAGGGACTGAATTACCGAAAAATTACGGTACCTTTAAATTTCGGTATGACGTCATACCGTTAAATAAGGGTTACCGAAATATTACGATACCGTTATTTTTTTCGGTAGCGGAATTTAGAGGTTGGAAATGCATACCGGTATATTTCGGTAGAAGTACCATAACCGTAATAAATGTTTCGGTAGCAGTACCTTAACCTTTATAAATGTATCGGTAGCGGTACCTAAACCTTAATAAATAGGGGTTTTCTTTGACGCACTGCCTCGCCACTCTGTCTGTCGCTCACTTGCCGATTGTTGCACATTATTATGTAACTCAGTATTGGTTTTTATTTCCGATCGGAAGGACACGACTTTGTAAGCCGGACTGGCGGACTAAGCCGAGTGCCTATCTTTCTTCTCTTATCGTTCTTCTTTAAGGTTTTCTTTCGTTCTTATCATTTCTTGGGCCGCGCGATAACATATGAAATTGTGAAGAAGGTTACTGTTTATTGTAAAACACTTTCAATGGTTACCTAGTTGTTACGAAAATAAAAACAACATGTCATTTTAATTTATTTTAGGCGTGACAAAAAGCATATTACGTAGGTACCTACTATATACCTACATCCCTCTCATAGGTTCATTTAACAACATTACAATTGGCAAACATGATAATCTATTAAGTTTTAATCACCACGTAGGTAGGTAGCTAGTAGTTAATTTCGATTAGGTAGGTAGGTAGAGGTACCTAACTTAGAGGACCCATAAGCAAGCTTGTACTACACCTACTGACGATTTGCGAACGTTGGTGTGTAGTTTAGTAGGTACTAGGTATGTAGGTACGTTTACACGGCACATTACGGTACATTTATCTTACGAAGTTCACAACACAAAATAGATGTAGGTAGTACCTACCTACATAAGCTCGGCTCCATACGTGTGAGAGTCATTAGAGTTTTATCACAGATTACCAGATACTACACTCTATACAAAATGTTCAATACCTACCGCTATAATAGCCTACACTTTAAAGTCGATAGACGCTGCGAACGAAAATGTACCTAACCTTACAAACGTAAAGTGAGTTTTGCTTTGTTGCGCCCGCGCCGCCCCGTGGATATTGTGAATTACCAGGGCTGCGTCTATCGACAAAGATGTTAGTAGGGATTTGTTGAATCCGCTCAATTGGAAGCCGGGAAGTGGGTTAAAAATTGGCTAGATTTTATTGCCTACAGATAGACAACGGAACAAGTGAAACTAAATAAAATCTTGTAAAAAGAAAGAAAATATTGTCTTTTTTAAAACATTGTCCTACACTAGGAATTTCTCCTGTGCCGTGGTGTACATTTAAAACATCGAAACGAAACATCGACGACGAAACAATGTACCTACCTACAATTAATTAATAAACGACAGAATTAAATAATTGTAGGTACAGCTTGGCAAAAAAGTCTAGAAACGGAACTAATTTTATTGTTTGCTGGCAACATTTAAAAACTTACGACGTTAGGTGTAAAAAAAGTTCGCAAGTTTAATAATATTTATATTTGTGCCCTAAATACGTGATTAAAGTAACGAAAAGTATTAAAAAATGAACAAAACCATCCGAAGTGCTGGCAGAGCGATAATTTATAAGGTTTATAAGCGATGTTTGGCAGAAATAGAGGCCAAAACTATTCTCCCCGATCTCAACGATGTTTACCTAAGAACCGCTGATATGACAAGTATGTAACTGTTTGTTTTTAGATGTATTCAGGCCCGAGTTCACCAACTACAACATAACCATTGATTACATAACCGCCCCGTTAACATTTAACAGTTGTTTAAACAAACCGCGTTTTTTTAATGTTCACCATCCATTTGTAACCAACGGTTAACTAAACAAGCGTTTTTGAACGAATGGGTCGTAAATGATTGAATGGTATAACATTGTTTTGTAAAGATGGTCATGTACCTGCATAAATTTGCCTATATGCGACTGACATCCAAAAATGGCAGCGTAGCATTATTATACTACGAAATGAAATGCTAACTAAGTCAACGCAATGTCCGTCATCGTGAACGTCTTTATTATTTAGCACCCTTTTTCTTCTCGTCGGCCGTCGCGTCTGTCATTTCTGTCAATCAATGTCATATCGTGTTATTTTATTATTTTTATTGCATTGAAGCTTCGAGTTAAAAGTTATTTTCGGTGCAGAATTTTATTAATTAATTAGTGATGGAAGCTATACGTAAGCGTACAACAAATTTCACCCAAGATGAGAAGTCAGTTTTAATGGAACTTGTAGCAAAGTACAAGGACCATATAGAAAATAAAAAATCAGACGCTACAATTAATGCCGAAAAAGTAAAGGGTTGGAAGCGTCTGACTCAAGAATTTAACGCTCACAGTACATACTGTGGACGTACTCCCGAAAGTTTGAAGACTGGGAGAATATTAAACGCCAGACAAAAAAACAATCAGCGACTCGCAAACGGGAGCTATTTAAAACTGGTAAGCAGCACATTTGTATTTAATGTTATCGGAAATGTGTTAAATTCTGAAATTCTATAGAATTTCTAGGAAATGTATATAATGTAAAACTCGCCGTGGAAATAATCTCAATTTTAGTTGAGTGATTCCAACTGTGACAATCAAATGAAGAGCTCCTTGGTAGATTGTCACGGTTAGAACAACAGAGCCTCCATCATACCTAACTCATTTGGATTTACCGCACAGAAAGTTTTATTTCCCTTTATTTTGTTAATGTAGTGTTAATTGATGAACACCATTCTGTTTTGAATTACTTGCAAACGAAATAAGTGGAATTTTGAGCAATAAAAAAAAAAAATGTTTATTTCAATTACAAATTAGTTATAGCAAACACGTTACACAATAATTATCGAGCACATAGGTTATGTTTACATTTTGTCTGACATTACTTTGATATAGCGCGCCAGATTAATGTTGAAACTTGGGCATGGGTATACAATGGTGAGACTTCCACTTTACCACAAAATCAAATCCTAAACCTCTTAAAAAAATCACCCGTTAGTAATGAAGCAAAATAATCAATAATTAAATTACTTCGCACTGTTGCATCCCCCACACTTTCTAGTCTACTTTGATTCACATCATGTTCATCTGGCTCATCTACTAAGTGGATGACTTCAAAGTGATCGTCTCGCATATCTATTGCAATATTGTGCAATATTGCACATGCCACTATTACGGCCTGTACACGAGATACAGACAACATTCTTTTTTGATAGAACGGGGAATCTATTTTTCCAAACATCATAAGTTCTTTCCACTACATTTCTGCTTCTTATTTGGGACTCATTATAAAGATGTTCTGCTGGAGTCACAGGATTTTGTAGTGGTGTAAGTAGGTATGAAGTATTTTCATATCCTTTATCACCGACAATTATACAATTCCCAAATTCTCCGTTTTGAACTTGTTGCTTAATAAAAGAATTATTAAATATTGTTTGGTCATGTGCTGCTCCTGGCCATCTAGCCACTATGTCCAAGAACTTTAGCTTTGCACTCACTACACTTTGAACATTAAAAGAAAATTGTGACTTCCTGTTTCTCCAGTCTTCTGCATTGTTTCCACCTGGAGATTTTATAGGAACATGGGTACAATCAATAGCACCAATAAGTCTTGGGAATTTAGCGATATTATAAAACTCTTGCTGGATTTCTTGAGTGTTCGTTGGAAATTTGATAAACTCTAGACGCAATCGTGCAATAGCTTGTGAAACCACATAGACAATGCGACTGGCAGAATCTTTGCTGACACCAGAAAAATCGCCTACTACTGTGAGAAAGCTACCCGTCGCATAAAACCTCAAGGTTAACAGTAGACGAGTAATCGGCGTTATAAGAATTGCTTAACGAGTAATTCTCGTAGCAATTGTAAATCTGAATAGGTACCAAGGTACTCTCCGCGAGATTGCCAGTAACACCAAGGGGTTGCTGGCTTTTCTCGGGGAGCTGGGGTGGATCGAATAAGATTCCCACCCGCACGCAAAATACACGCTCAAGGCGTGGAGTTGCGGACACTAGCCCGATGCATCTAATCTAATCGGCGTTATAGCCCGATTCCTGAAAAAAAAAAAAACCTAACAACCTAATAAGTTTTCTCATGACCTTTACGATGCACTAAATGAGTAGATAAATAAATAAAACAGACACCACCTCATAAGGTTCCTTCTAAGTAAATGTGAGTTATAATTTATATAGTTTTAACCGGTCAAAAGTAATTTTGACTGATTAACATACAAGAATTGCTTAACGAACAATTCTCGTAGCAATTGTAAATCTGAATAGTATTTGGGTACGTCGAAGCATAATATGTAAGGTTTAATATCTTGTTTATAGGTCAAGAGCGGGAAAGATGCGGAGATTTTAGGTAAACCTTTAACTATGGAGACGCCCTATGTGTTCTACACGAGGGCCAGTGTGGCTGTCTTCACGTGGCAGGGCTGCACAGTGGAGCTGTCGGGCTGCCCATCAGTCAGCTACGTAGCAAAGGAAACACCTATGGTAAGTCATAAACCTGCTGCTTCTCAAATATGTATTTTTTTTAGTTTTAAAATTTCAACAACAAACTGCTTGTGTACAATGTTATCCTAAAGCCCATTTGGACATACACACATCAACACTGTCTAGGGATATTTTGGATTTACTCAATTTACTCAAAATGTATTAAAAATAGCATACAACATGTATATATTTTTATAAAGCCCATTTATCAGACTACACTCCAGAATAAAAGAAAAAATGTGTGCATGTACTAGTGTACACACTGTAACGAGTCTTTTAAGCCTGTTACATACTATTGAATTCTTTGCTTTGATTTGTAGGCTCTAATGGTGGTGTTGCCTTATGAAAATTCATTTTTTGGTTGACTTGGATTCGTGAAGTGGTCACACTGATTTTTATTTTCGATGCTGTCAAATTGACTTTGACATCTCTTGCTTTTCGACCTACAGCCTTGAATCAATGGAGTGATTTTTGAGCGCTCCAATAAAATCTCAAAATATAACTTGAGATGGGCGGCATCTAGTCCCTAATTATGTGGTAGCCGATTGCCCTTGTCATGATCCTAATTGGATAGCCTTTATTTTTTAAGGTAAGCGAATTCTTTGTGATTTCGGTCCGTTCCGCGTTGTCATGGCTATTTTGATAGCAGACGCTAATAGTTTCCGATATTTAATTGTTTCAGGATCTCTTTATCTTCATTTTATAATTATTTGCTTGGATTCATTCATCTACTGATGACCACATTTTGATTTTTGGAAGAAACGGTGAGTTTAATTGTATATTGCTCGTAACGATTTCTGCAACGATTTCTAAATCGATCGCCATTTTTTATCCGCTAACGATTATTCATGTTTGTTTTCAGCCACAAGGCGTTTTTTTTCCATATTACTTAAATTTTTGAACGCACGCCCCTACCAAAATGCATATATCTTGGACCGCCGTTGGCAATCTCGGCGAATATCACCAAGATGCTCTTGGATAATCCATCAGGTTCCTAATTTAGTCGACGGAGTTTGGTATGGTTTATGATACATAACTTCAATTTATTTTAAAAAAGTGCAATAATGACAGGTCTTAGAATAACAGCGATGTCATCTTAATTTTACACATTAGAGCTGTTAGCTTTAGAATTAGAAAGGAATTTTCAAACCAGCAGCCTTCGGGTAATAAAGTCGTTCTTACTTTTCATGATTGATTTTTATTGATGCCTTCCCGCTTGAAGATTAAAAGTCTCAAGCTCCCGCAGGTAAGTCTATCCTTGGCATAGTTTTGTGTGTACTCCAGGCGCCCGAATTTTCACTGTTACTTATTTTTATTTGGAGCACACCACACAGTTTAATTTCATTCATCTCATCTCACACACTTTTTTTTATTATTACAATTGTCGCTCAGCGAACAGGGACTTGAAGTAGGTTTGTCTGGTACCTATATACTGTCATTATTGCACAATTATTAATTAACTTATGAGTCTATTGTTTGCATTAGTTTGTTCTACATTGTTACTTTAATAACTTTGTGTTTATTTTAATTTTTGACTCATAAGTAGTACTTAACCTAATTTGGTGAATCTTTGTAAACAATATTTGGTGTTTACTTATTGATAATTTTGTTTATTGACCTGTTTGTTTTAATAACATGTTTTTTTCTTAGCAAAACCAACAGAAATGTATAGCATTAACCGTGTTTTGTTGTTCTCAACAGTAAAGTTATTTTAAAAACTAAGTTTAACTTTTAAAGAAAATAATTTAATCTAATTGTAAGTACAATATTGTACATTTAATTTATCTAGATTTAAGCTGCTTGTAAGTGATTATTGCACTTTTAAAACGATAAAATTAACTTAGTAATTTTTCATGGGAATACCACATTGACTTCAATACTTAACCTCAAACTTGAGAATTTATTTTCAAACTTTTAACTTTTTGAAATTTAGTTTTTGCTTTTCGTTTGCTATTCGCCTTGCTGTTTGTTAGTCTTACCTGACGATGAAATTACTGACCCTTGGTATAGAAAAATATTTATCCATTGTCAAAAATCTCCTAGAAAGTATAAGAATTTTAGAGTTGAAAATAATACTTTATATAAATTTTGTAGAAATAAATATAATCCTCACAGTCTTTTAGACTGGAAGATTGTTATACCCAAAGAGCATATTTTAGATACTATTAGATCAAATCACAATGATGTGAATTCTGGACACTTAGGAATACATAAAACTTTAAAGAAATTAAAACAACATTATTTTTGGAAGGGAATGTTTAATGATATTCATCAATACATTTTGTCTTGCGATACCTGTAAAGCTTATAAACATACTACATCTCCACCTTTTGGTATTATGATTAATCCTAAAAAAGTTGATCGTCCCATGCTTATGCTCTCAGTTGATATCATAGGAATTCTACCTAAAACTTATTCTGGTCATAGATACATACTTTCGGTTGTAGACGTTTTTACTAAATATTGCTGGTTCTTTCCAATGATCAATGCTACCACTAGAGTAATTTGTAAACATTTTGAAAAAGAAATATTTCTCAAATTTGGTTGTCCAAAAATAGTAGTTTGTGACAATGGAACTCAATTTACTTCAAAACATTTTGTAGATTTTTTGAAAGGTTTTAATATAACCAAAATATTTTATAATACTTTGTATACACCTCAAAATAACCCTGTTGAGAGATATAATAAAACGGTCGAAACCTGCATATCGTGTTTTGTTAAAGATGATCATAGAACTTGGTCAAGTTTTTTGCCCAATGTTCAATTAGCTTTAAATAATAGTGAAAACTTTGCTACTGAGTTTACTCCTAACTTTCTGATGTTTGGTAGGGAGCTTATTCTTGATGCGTCATTACATCACTTTAGTAGTTCTGTTGATAACTTATCTCAACTAGAAATTTCAAATAGGAATGCTTATGCAGTTTCTCTTAATTCACTTAGTGATATTTTTGTTAAAGTTCAAGCTTACTTGTTAAAGGGGTATAAGCGAAATGCCGCTTATTATAATAAAGGTCGGAAAGTCATTTCTTTTGGTGTGGGTGATATGGTGTGGAGAAGAAGTTTTGTTCAATCTCATGCTCCTGCATATTTTTCAGCTAAGCTAGCACCTAAGTTTGTAAAGTGTAAAATAACTGAAAAGGTTTCGGATAACGTTTATGTTTTAAAAGATTTAAATAAAGGTTCAGTGGGACGTTATCATGTTAAAGATATTATTAAATTTTAATTTGGTTTCCAAGTGTTAGTCTTGATTTTGATAAATTCTGTTTGAAGGTCACTTTTGACAGTGTGATGTACGTGTGGATGGATGATAGGTTATCGGTGATTTGAAAGAGGTATGTTAGGTAACTTCTTATAAATTTATTGAATTTGAATTCTTAACATTCTAAAAATAAAACTTAGGCCATTTTTGTTAATTAAATACAATTTTTTTCCACACTAAATGTTTCTCACACCGAAGGATCTTATTTTATGTTTTGTTCGTTTTTGTTGGATTGTATAAGATCTTATTTTTTAAGGGTAACCTTTTACCTGTTTACATTTTATTAGGATCTTATGTAACCCTACACTTCAGGTTATTTTTACCTTGAGATCAAAAACTTGAACTCAATTTCAAGTTTTTGTAATCTTTTTTTTTCATAGTTTGAAATCATTCTATTTTCTCTTCGTCATAAATAGTAATCGATTTTTAAATCTATTTTGTGCTGTTCATTGACAGAATTGTTTCTCATTTTTACTAGAGTTTCATTCTCTTTAATGATCGGATTTGACTTTGTTAGTAACGCGTTCATCCTGGACTTTACTTTTTAGGGTCATTCTGTAACCTTTGTTACAAAATGCCTTATTATTTTTTGAATCTTGGTGTAACTTTTGACCTTGATTTCGACTCTTTTTTCCATTGTGCTCGGAAAGTCGGTGGTGTTGTGCCGATCACAATGTGGGATTTCGGCCCCGGCCATATTTTTTCCTTTTTCCATTGTGTTGGACATTGTTGTTCCAATCACAATGCGGGATTTTTTTTTTTTGACTTTCGTCATTCTTTTTCTTTGCGTTCGGAAGTTCGGTGGTGATGTGCCGATCGCATTGTGAAACCTTGGCTTTCGCCTTTTCGTTATTGAGATTTCTCATTGGAGATCTCAATGATTTTTTGTGTTTGTCTGTGTTTGGGAGATTGGTAGTGTTGAGCCAGTCACAGCAACATTCTTTTACAGCTATTGTGCTCGGGAATTCGGTGGTGATGAGCCGATCACAGTACGCTTTCCTTTGTTTCGTTGCAGGTTGTGCCTGTAACAATATTTTAAATAAGGTCTTTCAGCTTTATTTAAAAACTTTTGTTTGGAGTTTCAATTTTTTTTGGATTGTTGGATACGGAGTTAGTCAGTGGCAAAAGAGCCTAACTGCACTCATAGAGATGGTAGAGTTGGAAGCAGTTGACATAGTAGTCAGTGGCAATAGAGCCTAACTGCACTCAAAGTTGTACTGTTCCAAGTGGTTTGAAATTTTTAGTCAGTGGCGATGGTGCCTAACTGCACTAAAAATTGTAGTTTGTATTGGTAAATTGTTCGAATTCGTTTGAAATTTGTAGTCAGTGGCTATAGTGCCTAACTGCACTGTTTTGGAGTTTAGAAGCGCTAAGAGATTTCTCTCTTCGTTTCATTTAACTAGTTTTTATAACTTATATTTTTTTCTGTTTTTCACAGATTTCATTTTTGACTTTTTGTCATTTGCATGTTACTTTTATTAAATTCTTGAGACCTTGTCGTTTGACATGTTCAGAATTCATTTACACTTCGAATCTTTTATGATTCTTTTCTTTTTTTGGATTTAGAAAGTTGTTAAGACTGGTCTATTGTGTTGAAGATTTCTTTCTAATAAAAGAAAGTTCCTTTCTTTTATTTTCGGGGAGGGATGTAATGTAACGAGTCTTTTAAGCCTGTTACATACTATTGAATTCTTTGCTTTGATTTGTAGGCTCTAATGGTGGTGTTGCCTTATGAAAATTCATTTTTTGGTTGACTTGGATTCGTGAAGTGGTCACACTGATTTTTATTTTCGATGCTGTCAAATTGACTTTGACATCTCTTGCTTTTCGACCTACAGCCTTGAATCAATGGAGTGATTTTTGAGCGCTCCAATAAAATCTCAAAATATAACTTGAGATGGGCGGCATCTAGTCCCTAATTATGTGGTAGCCGATTGCCCTTGTCATGATCCTAATTGGATAGCCTTTATTTTTTAAGGTAAGCGAATTCTTTGTGATTTCGGTCCGTTCCGCGTTGTCATGGCTATTTTGATAGCAGACGCTAATAGTTTCCGATATTTAATTGTTTCAGGATCTCTTATCTTCATTTTATAATTATTTGCTTGGATTCATTCATCTACTGATGACCACATTTTGATTTTTGGAAGAAACGGTGAGTTTAATTGTATATTGCTCGTAACGATTTCTGCAACGATTTCTAAATCGATCGCCATTTTTTATCCGCTAACGATTATTCATGTTTGTTTTCAGCCACAAGGCGTTTTTTTTCCATATTACTTAAATTTTTGAACGCACGCCCCTACCAAAATGCATATATCTTGGACCGCCGTTGGCAATCTCGGCGAATATCACCAAGATGCTCTTGGATAATCCATCAGGTTCCTAATTTAGTCGACGGAGTTTGGTATGGTTTATGATACATAACTTCAATTTATTTTAAAAAAGTGCAATAATGACAGGTCTTAGAATAACAGCGATGTCATCTTAATTTTACACATTAGAGCTGTTAGCTTTAGAATTAGAAAGGAATTTTCAAACCAGCAGCCTTCGGGTAATAAAGTCGTTCTTACTTTTCATGATTGATTTTTATTGATGCCTTCCCGCTTGAAGATTAAAAGTCTCAAGCTCCCGCAGGTAAGTCTATCCTTGGCATAGTTTTGTGTGTACTCCAGGCGCCCGAATTTTCACTGTTACTTATTTTTATTTGGAGCACACCACACAGTTTAATTTCATTCATCTCATCTCACACACTTTTTTTTATTATTACAACACGTAAGAAGTGAAACTTCTTTATGGCCTTATTTTTCGCAAAATGATCTACATGCAACTTTCCAGAAATTGGTTAAATAAAGTTAAATTAGATAAAGTTTAAACAAAAGGATTTTATTATCATAGACATGAATACAAATAATACAATTATTTCACTTTAACTTTTTGCTACTATGATTATTACAGCATTTCATTAATTGTAATAGAATTATTACTATCATTGTCATCGTTATTATATATTTTTATAATTAATGGCTTATGGTAACTGAAATATGAAATATATGGTTTACATTCCACGAAATTTAGTGACCGAGTAAAAACTCCATCAATTGTAGTGCCAGATCTTGTTGTTGACGTTTGAGGACTGTTTTTCATGGATAAATTCAATTTATCTTTCAGAAATTCAACTAGCTTCAAAGATTTTTTCGATGCTAAATTGACATTAAAATCTCCACTTAAAATCATCGGTATTTTATCATTATTGTTACCGAGTAAAGAGGCACCTCCACTTGTGTACGGCAACAATGAATGGTGAAGAAAATTAATAATATCGTCCAACTTCTGATTAGGAGATATATACAGTGCAACAATCAAAATTTTTATCTCTGAACCAACCGTGGTAGGGGCAAGAAAAAGATGGCGCGTAACGGAAAAATGTGACGCGTAACCGAAAAATGTGACGGTAAATTTTTTTCCAACGCCGATAAAGAAGTTTCACTTCAAAAAAATCCTGATTTTACTACTAAGTGATCGTTTATTATGGTATCTTGTTTTTCATAAAATGGATTTATATTTACATTGTAAATGCAACTTGAAAAAAAATCGATTTTTTAGAAATCGATCTTTTAGACCTCGATTTTTTTATGAATCGATTCATCAAGTTACGATTCGAATCGATTTAAAAATCGATCTTTTTCGGAAAGAATCGCCATCCCTAATATCCCCTTTTGTACTATTAAAAATTTTGATGAATCAGCACAAAAAATGATTCTTAATATTCTTAATTTACTTTGGCATTGTAAATGTATTCCACAATCGTGGAAAACACAATGTGTCATTCCGATACTCAAACCAGATAAACCTTCAGAGCTTGCCAGCTCATATAGACCAATATCACTGTCTTCATGTCTAGGTAAATTATTTGAAAACATGATTGAAAATCGTTTGGATTGGTATATGGAATCTAACGGCTTCATTCCACATGTACAATATGGATTTCGTCGAGGGCGAAGTTGTGCAGACAGCTTCACTTCCTTAATTTCAGACCTGAAACATGCAAAGGACAGAAAGTTACACACTGTTTGTGTATTTCTAGATGTTCAAGGTGCTTTTGACAGTCTGGATCCAGCTATACTTGTACAAGTTATGTCTAGGTGAGGTGTGCCTGGCCAACTATGTAAATGGATATATAATTTTTTGAATAATAGAACACTCTATGTAAGACATAATAATACATTGCATGGTCCAAAATGTGCATGTAGATATTCTGCAGTTTGCTGATGATATTGTTTTGTACAGTAGTAATTATAATGTAGAAATTGCAATTGACAATATTAACAGAGCCTTGTCCCAACTATTTCACTATTACAATGATGTGCTACATTTAAAAATTAATCCCTCCAAAAGCAGTGTTATGATATTTGGCAATGAGAACACCAATAATTCAAAAGTAGTTTATAATGGAGAACCTATAAATTCAGTTAATTCAAAGAAATTTTTAGGCATAATAATAGATAGGAAATTAACCTTTGAGGAACATATTAAATACATATCAAAGAATGCTCTAAAAGGTTTAAATGTAATTAAATGTCTTGCAGGTGTCTCATGGGGAGCAGACCCGAAAATATTATCAGTTTTGTATAAAAGTATAGTTAGAAGTCATTTTGATTATAGTTCACTAGTGTATATAAATAGTACTCATGTAAATAAACTAGATCTATTGCAGTACAGGGCTTTGAGAACAATTTCTGGTGCAATGTGCTCTACTCCCATAAGGGCCATGGAAGTGGAGACTAAAACTATGCCCTTAATTTTGAGACGCATTCTACTTGCTGAGCGATTCTGTCTTAAATTAATTGCTGCAAATAACAGAAAAATAATAAACAAAATTGTACCTTCTATAAGTAGACCTCTTGGGGCTCTAACAACAGGAGAGGATCTCTTGAATGGTAAATCCCCAACATTATCCAAAATATTGCTGGAAACAGAAAACAGTTTTACTGGTATTATAAAACAGTACCCATGGCCATGTTACTCCTTCTCTTATCAGTGTATTTCACATCCCGTTAAAGAATTACAAAATCCCATTAATAATAATTCAGATATGTTACAGTTTTTGGCAGATAATTAGAATTATCATGTTATTTACACTGATGGCAGTAAGGGGAGTGATTATGTACGTGCTGCTATATATGATCCACATGCTAAATTCTCTCAAAGCTTTGTTCTGTACAATACATGTACTATATTCACTGCAGAGGCTTATGCGGTTTACCAGGCATTAATACATATTCGCCAAATTAGCAATTGTAAATACTTTTTGATTGTTTCTGATTCACTTAGTTTGATAAAAGCCCTAGCTAATCATACAGTTTCGTTAAAGTCAAATTATATTCTGTATTTCATCAAGGAAATAATTCATCACTATTATCTTAAGCACATAAAATTTTTATTCTTGTGGGTATCTCTGGCAATGAAGTAGTTGATAAAACCGCTTATGATGGTAGTAATGCTATTGATGTTAGAAATGCAATGGACATTCCTATGACTGACTTCCTGCAATGCATTATTAACAGTATCCGCTATTATAATAAGTTACCAAAGTGAGATACAAAATTTAGCAACGGTAAGCCAAAACTCAACTCATCATGTTGCTATGATAATAAATATGGTAAAATAATTTGATTTGATTTGACTGCACATGCATGATTTACCAAGAACATTCAAGAATATTTATTTCATTTTGGTTTTCTATATAGGTTCTTAAGCTGAAGTTGTATAATTTATAATGGGAAATAATAAATCGAGCAACAGATTTTTTTAATGGCCACGTGATCAAACTTCTAATTTTATGACTAAGCCACGGGAAAATAAGATAGCCTCTAAAAAGCTAATTCGTCTTTTTACAATGCCAACTAAATATCTTACAGATAAAGATCATCAATTATCGTAACTTGTACTTATTACATAGACACCTAATTTACTAACGCAGCCACGGAATTTATATCTCATAACCATTTTACATTTTATAGCTTTAACATTAGGTCCTCAAAAAATACAAGTCAAGCGACCATAGACAATATCGTGTTTTTATTTTCTCGATCGCGCGTTCGTATTGCTTTTAGAGGCGAAAAATGCTATTAAAAAGAAGCCGGTTTAATTAGCACCCTAATGGGCGGCATGGGCACCGGGCCGTAGGCCGACGAAGGAGGCCGGCGGAGGCCCGGCACTTCGGGGACAGAAGATATTAGTGTTATTTAATATGCGAGCGAAGCGAGCGCGCGTCACTTCGCCGTTGTCGGGTAAAAAATAACCACCATGCTGAGTTATATTTAGAGTGGCTCAGATAGAACTTAACTAGTGGCTAAGATAGGAATACTTAGATGCTCGTTAATTGTGGCTTACTTAGTAATTTAGAAGGCAATGTAGATTTTTAGAGGCGAAAAATGCTATTAAAAAGAAGCCGGTTTAATTAGCACCCATTTATAATCTACAAATTATGATTTCCTTTTTGTAGTAACGCCCGGCCTCCAGCAGCAGTTCGACCGCCCGAGCCACCACGCAGTGTGTACATTGAGTGGTTCCAGGAGCGCCACAATTATGATGACCCCTGGTGGGTCAATGAGCGTTTTGATTGTGCCTGGGAGCCCTGGTGATCGTTTATGTCCAAGCGACTCACCAGGGCTCCCCCAATAAACTATGAACTTTTACCCAAGTTTTTTATTTTTATTACCCTTTGTATCTAATTTCCATCACACATACTATCATGAAGCGGCTCGTCATTGTCCATTGTTTATGTCACTGTCAGAGTCTATCGTCAACCAGTCTGTAACAACTTCATTGGAAGTAGCAACAGCTGCAGAATAAATAAGGCTTGCCAACAACCAATAGTCGTGGTGGATTGCTAGTACTTGGAACTGCAGTTGATTCCACCTCGCTCCCAACATTTAAGAGAGTGCATCGCGCACTTCTTCCAATTTATGGGCAGTTTGGTCGGCCTACTGACGCAGCTATTCGGAAGCTTGTGACTAAATTTCGAACCCAGTTTACATTATTGGACATTAACGAGCAATTCTCGTAGCAATTGTAAATCTGAATAGTATTTGGGTATGTCGAAGCATAATATGTAAGGTTTAATATCTTGTTTATAGGTCAAGAGCGGGAAAGATGCGGAGATTTTAGGTAAACCTTTAACTATGGAGACGCCCTATGTGTTCTACACGGGGGCCAGTGTGGCTGTCTTCACGTGGCAGGGCTGCACAGTGGAGCTGTCGGGCTGCCCATCAGTCAGCTACGTAGCAACGGAAACACCTATGGTAAGTCACACAGAACAGATAAAAGAGATTAGAAAGGAAATAGTTCCTGATTTGTATTAGAACGCCTGTCGCCGCTTGTCTCCCACTCTCTATATCCACTACAAGCAAGAGGCTAATACGTACGCGCATAACGCACACAAATAAATCGCACTCACTTAGATCGCGAGCTTGCTACTGGTTGTCACACTAGCGCAAACACTGCGTATGACGTACACTCACACACGCTTTAATTTCTCATACATGTTACGGCGACCAAAAGGTCGATAATTTATGTCGATAAAATTACTTTAGTTTTGTAACTTTAAGTTTTGCAATATTTTGCTTTAATTTCGGAACGGGATAGAAAGAATGAAAAGGTATTTATTTGTCTCACACAGATACAAAATTAAAGATTAAAAAAGTAAAATCAAAAGTAAACATAGGAGAAACACTTAAAAATAAGACATACATTCAATTAATTACTACATTTAGTTAGTAGGTATCTATTCAATTCTACCGGTTGCCTCTAGCCATAGTGTTCTTGTATCTGGATCTGTTGGAAACCTAAAAACAAAACTTTGTTGTGTTATGTTTCCATTATAAATGACTAACCTCAAAACAAATTTTAGACGAAAACCAAAATTAATAACCCACAATAAACAATAATTGACAGTAATAAACGAAGTTATTTAATCATATTCATAATAATATCATTTGAATACATTCACACATACTAAATATCGACATTGTTTACAACTTGGTACAACACAATCGAAACGCATAGATTTTGCAGAACTCAAGCTTTGGCTCGTCGTACGCGACGTTCGCAGTGAACGAAATACATCGCGCAATCGCCCACGCAGTACAAGATGGTACCCACGTATTGCAAGCAATGTACGTAATTTTTTAACTGCTTGCGACAGTATCATTTTTTCTACCAACTACATAATACTATTGTAATAATTACAAATATTACTTGTATTTTAAGGTATTTGGACTTACCGGTGATAAGAAATCCCTTCTCGAGGCACACTACACACCCTGGCTTCTTTTCCGACACATTATAATAGCGCAAGATGGCATAATTCTTTTTTTTCGCGGAGCTTCGTACGCTGTCAGTGTAAGCGCGATTGTTGGCCGGTAAATCAAATTTTGACGACTTTTGAGCGTTTGCGACATATGAGCGGCGCGCCTGCCCCGCCCACAAGGCCCTTCTAACCTCTTTTATCTGTTCTGTGGTAAGTCATAAACCTGCTGCTTCTCAAATATGTATTTTTTTTAGTTTTAAAATTTCAACAACACACTGCTTGTGTACAATGTTATCCTAAAGCCCATTTGGACATACACACATCAACACTGTCTAGGGATATTTTGGATTTACTCAATTTACTCAAAATGTATTAAAAATAGCATACAACATGTATATATTTTTATAAAGCCCATTTATCAGACTACACTCCAGAATAAAAGAAAAAATGTGTGCGTGTACTAGTGTACACACGTAAGAAGTGAAACTTCTTTATGGCCTTATTTTTCGCAAAATGATCTACATGCAACTTTCCAGAAATTGGTTAAATAAAGTTAAATTAGATAAAGTTTAAACAAAAGGATTTTATTATCATAGACATGAATACAAATAATACAATTATTTCACTTTAACTTTTTGCTACTAAGATTATTACAGCATTTCATTAATTGTAATAGAATTATTACTATCATTGTCATCGTTATTATATATTTTTATAATTAATGGCTTATGGTAACTGAAATATGAAATATATGGTTTACATTCCACGAAATTTAGTGACCGAGTAAAAACTCCATCAATTGTAGTGCCAGATCTTGTTGTTGACGTTTGAGGACTGTTTTTCATGGATAAATTCAATTTATCTTTCAGAAATTCAACTAGCTTCAAAGATTTTTCCGATGCAAAATTGACATTAAAATCTCCACTTAAAATCATCGGTATTTTATCATTATTGTTACCGAGTAAAGAGGCACCTCCACTTGTGTACGGCAACAATGAATGGTGAAGAAAATTAATAATATCGTCCAACTTCTGATTAGGAGATATATACAGTGCAACAATCAAAATTTTTATCTCTGAACCAACCGTGGTAGGGGCAAGAAAAAGATGGCGCGTAACGGAAAAATGTGACGCGTAACCGAAAAATGTGACGGTAAATTTTTTTCCAACGCCGATAAAGAAGTTTCACTTCAATGTTACTCCTTCTCTTATCAGTGTATTTCACATCCCGTTAAAGAATTACAAAATCCCATTAATAATAATTCAGATATGTTACAGTTTTTGGCAGATAATTAGAATTATCATGTTATTTACACTGATGGCAGTAAGGGGAGTGAGTAGTATATTATTGGGCGTTCTACTCCACCTTCCGTTCCATCGGCTCACTCCGTTCGCCTCGTCACTCTCGGTGGAGTAGAACGCCCAATAATATAAATGAAATTCTAAATACTGGTTCAGCGCCTATTCCACCCGATTGTTCTCGTTCCTATACCCTATTCGCGTTTTAAAACTAGTCATACCTGCCGTTCCTTCGTTCACCTCAGTCAATTTCAGCGTGAACGTTCATACTATTAAATGAGACTAAATATAGGAGGGTACGTTTTGACGACTCTTTTTAAGAAACATGAATAATTGGCGGTCCTGAAAAGAACCTTTTGTGAGCACGTTAGACGCTTGATGTCTGAACGAACAAGGGCAGTCACTTTATGAACCGCTACCCTAAAATTCAGGACAGATTGTCTCATGTCTCTTCACAAAGCAAGAAATAACATGCACCCACAGGCACACGTACATTCTATTTCTATGACCCCAGATTGGGCACCAAGGACATCTGAACTTTAGGATACCGTAAACATTAAACTAAAATTTGGAACAGATTGTCTCATGTCTCTCCACAAAATTAGAGATAGCGCATAACCACATAGGAAACACACTTACTCCTCTTAAGTGACCAGATTGGCTCGAGGACATCCAAATTTTAATTTAACGAACAAGGGCAGTCACTATACGAACCGATATCCTAAAATTCAGGACAGATTGTCTCATGTCTCTTCATAAAGCAAGAAATAACATGCACCTACAGGCACACGTACATTCTATTTCTATGATCCCAGATTGGGCACCAAGGACATCTGAACTTTAGGATATCGTAAACATTAAACTAAAATTTAGGACAGATTGTCTCATGTCTCTCCACAAAATTAGAGATAGCGCATAACCACATAGGCAACACACTTACTCCTCTTAAGTGACCAGATTGGCTCGAGGACATCCAAATTTTAATTTAACGAACAAGGGCAGTCACTGTACGAACCGATAGCCTAAAATTCAGGACAGATTGTCTCATGTCTCTTCACAAAGCAAGAAATAACATGCACCTACAGGCACACGTACATTCTATTTCTATGACCCCAGATTGGGCACCAAGGACATCTGAATTTTAGGATACCGTAAACATTAAACTAAAATTTGGGACAGATTGTCTCATGTCTCTCCACAAAATTAGAGATAGCGCATAACCACATAGGCAACACACTTACTCCTCTTAAGTGACCAGATTGGCTCGAGGACATCCAAATTTTAATTTAATCAATTCAAACAGAGAGCACTATCTTACACATTAACGAACAAGGCAGTCACTATACGAACCGATATCCTAAAATTCAGGACAGATTGTCTCATGTCTCTTCACAAAGCAAGAAATAACATGCACCTACAGGCACACGTACATTCTATTTCTATGACCCCAGATTGGGCACCAAGGACATCTGAACTTTAGGATACCGTAAACATTAAACTAAAATTTGGGACAGATTGTCTCATGTCTCTTCACAGAGCAAAAAACAGCATACACCTACAGGCACACGCACATTCTATTTCTGTGACCCCAGATTGGGCACCAAGGACATCCAAATGTTAATTTAATTAATTCATACAGCTAACACTACCTTACACGTTAACAAACAACTACTGCAGTGGCTCACTTGCTCTGCTGTTACGAGTACTCTGCGTTGCGCTTGATTAAAAGATGCTTTCACACTCATACAATCGCCTTCGAAACGGTTTATGCATCGTCCCGTGGTCAACTATTGTACTCTTTGTAAACCGCCTGACAACGACGTCGGCGTCGGAAACGATCGTGTTAAGCTTTTACGGTATAGGTGTAAGTGGTTCTTTAGAATCTCAAAGATTGCAAAATTACATTGTGCAAATTTGCAGTGTTCGAACTTTGTTACACGAGGTGTATGTATGAGTAATTTCCACATATTCAACAATTACACTGTAAGATGATCGCCGTGCAAGTTGCAGTGTCTGATTAAAATTGGTCTTTTATAAGATTTCCTATCCAATGGAATTAATTTAAATAGAGGATGTCCACCAGTTTTGATAACTTTGCGTATTATTCAAAAATTTAAAATACTTACCATATTATTATCATCTTTATATACTTTTGAAATGTCCTTGTTTAACCCATGTATCGCAAAAAACGATTTGATTTGATTTATTTTATAATGTTTTATAATACTCGTAAATTGTTAGATCTTTCAATCTAGGAATTGTTTGAAAGATGAATCTTAATATCAGTACCTACCGAACTTTTGCATGAAATGAATATAAAAGGTTCGTTTTAGTCGTTAGATGATATTACTTAAACTAATTTCAAGTTTTACTGCAACATATTAGCGAACTAACTTTTTAACGCGAGTTCGTTTACATTGATTATTCTGCACAAAAAATGTTTTTAGGATATTTTTCTTTCAGCTCGTCCTAACTTGCATCTTTGAAAAAATGTTTTTATTTTTTATTTCACATGTGTGATGTCATGTGGAGTTTATTAAACAAACATACATACTTTATTATATTACATAATGTATTAATCATAAGTAACATGTATCGGCTGCACCTTTGTCGGCGAGGGTAAAAAGCTGGTTTATATTTCATTTCTCACGATAAAATTGCAATTTGACAGGAGCGATTTTCAATCACTATAATTTAATTAGACGTAAGTAACGTAAATTAGTCATACAACTGTGAGGACATGTAGTTAAGGTTTAATTTTGTAATTAGATAAATATTGCTGAAATGGTATTTTTAGCAATAAAATCAAAAAATTTTGATCACAATATTACATTTGCTCCAGTATCTTCCAGTGATAAACACCTTCAACCTTGTAAAATGTAAGTAAGTACTACATTTTTTAATGTATTTAATCGCTACCCAGCTACGGACCTGGTTTCTGCCTGCCGGCTGGTGTATCGATAGTCTTAATTAAGTCACAGCTGTTAGTTACAAAATTATTCTTTATGTGTTCTATTTCAGGTCTGACTCCGACTCAGAATTCCAGACACGGTCCGCAGCTGTAGCCGAGGTTGTGAAGACGCAACCAAAGAAGAAGGTGGCGAAACGCAAAGCTTCCGAGAGAACCACGCCTGAGCCATCAGGATCGAAATCAAGGTAATTTTGTGTTATTGCTTAATATACCTTCAGGTGTTTGTTATTTCAATGCAAATGTTATTCGCAGATATACGTTGGTTAGTGGATTTAGAACTATAAGAAGAGAGCGCTGAAATCAATTTAGATTATATTCCTAGCAGGAATGTTAACACTATTGTTTTTAAATATTATAACATAGCATCATGCTTTCTATCTCCATAGGGTACGTCAGAGGAGTATAATACACCTTCAATTAACCCTCAAAAAATAAATGTAATGTAATGTGTAGTGTAAATTATTATAAATAAAATATTAAATTGTTTACAGTAAAAAACGCAGCTCGCGCTCGGACCTCTTTGGTTTGGAGCATTACATTCCGTCGGCGTCGTCAACGTCAATTGGAGACTTCGGGTCAAGCCTCATCAGCCGTGTCGCCAACGGTAAAGTGCGGCGAACGGTGGACTTAACCGGAGACTTCTATGTGGAGGTAAAGGTCTACAACAAGGCTGAAGTTGCCTCCACCCCTAAAGAGGATCGATGGAAGAAAGCCTCGGTGGCCCTAAAAGTGCAGCTAAACCGCGACACCCCGCAGTGGGACGGGCTACAAGTTTTTATGAGACGGACTCATGAATTGTTTGATAATTCCGAGCCCGTCTTTTATAGTGATAATATAAATATAAAATAATATTTAAGTTGTTGGGACACCAAATGCATATTATATTGCAACATTTAATTTAGTAAGTCTTAAACTATTTTAATCTAAAATGCCTTTCTGTACTGTTTGTAACACATCTTTTGAGCGCAGTCACTGGACAGGTCACCTACGTAGTACTAATCATAAAAAAATAAATAATTAAAAAAATTAAAAAACACGCCTGCCATGACAAAAAGTACCTAAACTAAAAAATAAAAAAACAAGTCAAACGAATTCAGCGATGAATGGGAGCAAGGTCCCGTAAATGTATTCGAAAATGGAAAACTGAAAACTAAAACTTTTATTGCAGTCGGGGGACCTGTAAAGAATTGTTCCACCGAACTGTCCCCCGACTGCAATACAAGTTTTAGTTTTCAGTTTTCCATTTTCGAATACATTTACGGGACCTTGCTCCCATTCATCGCTGAATTCGTTTGACTTGTTTTTTTATTTTTTAGTTTAGGTACTTTTTGTCATGGCAGGCGTGTTTTTTAATTTTTTTAATTATTTATTTTTTATTTCATATCTTTTAGTGATATATCGGTATTTTGACCTATAACCAATCATTTAAGCCATAAGACGTCCACTGCTGGACATAGGCCTCCCCAGAAGGGGGAAAATGTGTTTTTTTTCATTTCTCAGGATTCCGGTCGGCAAAATCGGAACCCTAATAATATGTACATTTTGTTTTCCGTCTGTCTGTCCGTATGCTTATCCGTCAATCAAGACCCTGTTCCTCAGGAACGTGTGAAATGATCTGAATGACTTAATTGCGTAATTTATACCTACAAACATTTTTCATTTCATGTAGGTATCTATTTGTAAACAATTTACGCTGAATTTAATATATACATGCAATTTACATACAATGATAAGAACTTTGAATATTTTGTTAACATTCTAAGAAATTCAAGTGTAGTGCCAAACAGTTTTAAGTATAGTAGGTACCAAAAAACTTTTACAGATCCCCTGGTGCGTGGGTTCAACTCGCACGGTTTTTTTAAACTATTGTTTTTTAACACACGTCATGATTTATTCATTTGTGTTAGTAATGAATTTCAAGTTGAATCTCGCAGTCAGATTTGTCCATACCAAAATCTACCCTGATCTTCTTTTTCTACCCTTTAAGGGGTGATTTTGAAAATTCTATTATTGCAAATATTATTATTTCTTTAAATTAATATTTTTGCCATGTTTCAAGTAAATTGATTCACGCATACTGACTTTTCATACAAACTTAAAAACCATTTAGGTGCCGTCGTAGATGAATTTGGGAGTTGTAACCTAGCCAGTTTTATTTCTTTCATTACAGAGAATCTATTGATATGTAGCTTATTCGTATCGGATCCCGGGTTTAAAATGTCACTATATCATTTGTTAAGTAGTATTACTAGTAAACAATAGATATTGAATACTACTGTGGTATATTTTTGTAATCTACTTAATAAGTTCTAGACGATGATTATATTTTTCATTGAAATTTCAATAAAAAAAAATTAAAAGTTCTTTTTATTTCTAAACCATGGCCACCCTATTATGTTTTTTGATATTTTATCTAGCCTATGTTACCCGGGGTGACGCAATGAATCTAACGATACCACATACATCAAAATCGGTTCAGGCGTTTAGAAGTTATGGTGGAATAAAGAAACTCACAAACAAACATACATACATACATACATACATACATACATACATACATACATGAACGCTAAAAACATAACACTCTTTTTTTTGGGGCAGTCGTGTAAAAACAAAACTATTTCGCATTTTTGTGAAGGTGTTGAAATATTACATTCTGCATTTCGTAATCGAATAGCTTCTTACAGAATTGTCGATCCGTCTGAGAATTGTTCTCTAGAACCATTTCTTAATAATATTTGGGAGAAAATTAAAACATTAATTGACATGTCTCTTAAAGAACATACTTGTATAAAAGTTAATTTCGAATATTTTGCTTTGTTTTTAATGTTTAAAAATGATTCTCAGGAGATGAAATCATTTGCCACAAAAAACGTAACTCTGCATCAGAATTATGAATGTGATTCATTATTGTCTCAAGTCAAAAACACTTTAAAAAAAAAGATAGAAGAATTTCAGGATCGAGACAGTGGATGGACGTTCTTGAGCAGTTCTCATTTGGAAGTCAATGTTAACAAATATCAACCTTTGCGCGGTTCAGGCTTTATCGAATTACCTTCTGCAATAAAATCTAAAAAAGCATGTGTTAATATCCGCAATAACGATGACTATTGTTTTTTATGGTCTGTTGTAGCTGCTTTATATCCAGCTAAGACTCATCCTGAAAGAGTGTCTTCTTACCCTGATTTTCGTAACGTGTTAAAGGTAAAGGACATGTCATTTCCAGTGAATTTCTCAGATATTGCGCGGTTCGAAGTGAATAACCCCGAAATTTGCATTTACATTTATGGTTTAAAAAATAATACCGTCATAGGACCGCTTTACAAACCAAAAGCCTTGAACGGAAAGGTGATTCATTTACTTTATTTAGAAAAAGATGATTTCTCACATTACTGTTTCATTAAAGACTTGTCGCGACTTGTTACGAATCAAATAACAAAACATCACAGTAAACTGTACTTTTGTGACGTTTGTTTAATGTTTTTTAATTCATATGATGATCTTAGTTCGCATAGTTGTGGAGGTGTCGCCACTGAACTACCTCCAAAGGGCTCTTTCATACAGTTTGAAAATTATAATAGAAAGCAAATTGTACCATTTGTTATATACGCAGATTTTGAAACAATGCTAGAACGGTATGAATCTTGTGACCCTGACCCCACTAAGGCGAGTACTGTAACGCGACAGCGACATGTGCCTATAGCTTACGCTTATCATATTACGTGTACGCTAGATGAAAGCCGCAATCGTTACGTTTCTTATCGCGGTTCGAATTGTGTATCAAATTTTGTGAAGTCTATCTATAAAGATGCACAAAAAATTTACAATATTTTACAAAATGATGTTCCTATGATTTACTCAAATGATGATGCTCACGACTTTGAAAACGCGATGACATGTCATATTTGTGAGCACTTCTTGTTCAGCGATAAGGTTCGCGATCATTGTCACTTGACTGGTAAATATCGTGGCGCAGCTCATAGTTATTGTAACATACAATACAAACTACCAACATTTTTGCCAGTATTTTTTCATAATTTGTCCGGATACGATTGCCACCTTTTTATAAAAGAATTAGGTGAAGCTCCTGGATCTATTAAAGTGATACCTAAAACAAAAGAAAACTATATTTCATTCACTAAGTTTTTTCCGATTTCTACCGGGGAAAGTATCCAGGTTCGGTTTGTAGACTCTTTCAAGTTTTTAGGAACTAGCTTAGAAAAGTTGGCTAGTACAATGAAAAACCAAGACTTTAAACAATTAAAATCTTATTTTCCTAATAAAAAACAATTTAACCTACTCACTCGTAAAGGCGTGTATCCATATGACTATATGTGTCAATGGGAACGTTATGAAGATACGTGTTTACCCTCTAAAAACTATTTTTTTAACTCCTTAACTAATGAGACAATTACCGACGAAGACTATGAACACGCTCATTCTGTTTGGTCAGTGTTTAATATTCAAAACATGGGTATGTATACAGATTTATATCTCAAAACAGATGTTCTGTTGCTAACAGATGTATTTGAAAATTTTCGAAAAACTTGTAAACTACATTACAATCTCGATCCCGCGTTCTATCTTACAGCACCAAGTCTATCTTTTGATGCAATGCTTTTAAAAACAGGAGTTCAATTAGAATTGATTAGTGATGTTGAAATTTTTAGAATGATACAAAAAGGTATTCGAGGAGGTGTTTGTATGTGTTCCAAAAGACATGTCAAAGCCAATCATAAATATTTAGATACTTACGATCCAACCCGTCCAAATTCATTTATCATTTATTTAGATTGCAACAATCTATATGGCTATAGCATGTGTCAATCCCTACCCTATTCCGATTTTAGATTTATGAATAGGCAAGAAATTGATTTTTTACAATTGAATTTAGCAGACATCAGTGATACTGCAGAAAACGGTTACATTCTTGAAGTTGATTTAATATATCCGGAGAATTTGCACATGGAACACAATGACTTTCCCTTTTGTCCAGAAAAATGTTTGCCCCCTGGTGGTAAGAATAAAAAGCTAATACCAAATTTGTACGATAAATATCACTATGTTATTCATTACATACATTTAAAAAAATGTTTACAGCACGGTTTAGTGTTGAGAAGGGTCCATCGCGCTATTATATTTAAGCAAAGTTGTTTTTTAAAGCAATATATTGATATTAACACTCAGTTACGTCAAAAAGCAGAGTCAACGTTTGAACAAGACTTTTTCAAATTATTGAACAATAGTATTTTTGGAAAGACGCTGGAAAATAATGAAAATCGAATAGACGTTAAGTTAGTAAACAAGTGGTGTGACTCGAACAATAAGACAAAAAAGACTACTTGTGCTGAAAAATTGATAGCTAGTCCATATTTTCATAGCGCCTCTGTATTTTCTGATGACCTAGTGGCAATCCAAATGAAACCTGCTCGTATTATACTTAATAAGCCTATATACATAGGGTTTGCAGTATTAGAATTATCTAAGACTCACATGTACGACTTTCACTACTCTACCATAAAACCTTTTTATGGCAACCGAATTGAATTGTGTTATACTGACACAGATAGTCTAGTATATGATGTACAGAGCAATGACGTATATAAAGACTTCAAGCTCCATTTTCTAAAATATTTTGATACCAGTAATTATGACTGTAACAATGACTATAACTTACCAATTATTAATAAGAAGGTCCCAGGATTGTTTAAGGATGAAATGGGTGGTAATATTATCAAAGAATTCGTAGGACTGCGCTCAAAGCTTTATTGTATTAAAACTTTAAACAAAACTATTAAAAAGGCAAAAGGTACAAAAAAATGTATAACCAAAACTTTTAATATGTTAGATTATAAAAATATTTTGTACAATAATTGCAATGTTATTCGCAAAAAAAATGTCTTGTTTAAGTCAATAAAACATGAAATATTCACTCAGGACGTTAATAAAGTTGCACTTTCAAGCAACGATGATAAACGGTTGCTATCGTCTGATAAGGTATCTACTTTAGCCTGGGGTAATGCAACTATATTTAAGTAGGTAATGTATTACCATTATTTTGTACTATGTATTATTATATAGGTGACGTCCTAAATGAAAAGTACCTAAAGCAGGGTTCAGACACAAGTAATGTGTAATGTAATTGTGAAATATGTATTTTCTTGGTGTCCCAAATAGATAATTATCTTATGTTATTAAGTACTTAATTAGTTTTAAGACCGTATACGCGACACAGCATTTCGTAAAAAATACTAAAATATTCTCTACTAGCTTTTTATATCTATTTTCATTTCCAAAACTTCGGACTTTAAAATGAAATGCTGTGTCGCGTAAACGTGATACCTAAGTTTTCTTTTAAGTATCTATTTGTAATAAATAAAAACTATTTTATGATCATAATTGTATCTGTTTCATTTTCATACCTGATTGATGACAAAGTACACAGGGCTCGAACCGCGTCGCTCACGACGACGGTACAGGTTCCAACTTGATAAAACATGATATGAGCATTTATGATGACAAAGCACTCAAGGCTCGAAGTTCGCCCGCGCGCGCCTCGGTGTAGAATTCGACACCGAACAGGTGCTCGCGCACGAGCTCGATCATGTTGAAACATGAAATTAAATCACAGCGTATGGATGGAGTCTATTACATTACATTTATCATTAAGCTGTCTGCCGGAGCGGTCATATCACATCGAGTAAAAACGAAACAAATAATTGTAAGTATTGTACAAGTACCAATCTACTTATAACGCTATTTCGTCATGTTGTTTTATGTAATTATAATTAATAATTATTTCGTTTGTTTCAGATCATTGACAATGTGTTATTCTCCAGATATTATCGACTTCTCACAATACGCTCAAGGTTTTCCGACTCCGAGTTTAAGCTGCCATATCCCAGAACAACAAAGACCTGTCGACATGGAGTCTAGAGGAAGACAAGACTGCGGACCTGCCAACAAGAAGCCTAAAACTAGACGGGAGTGTCTAAAACAGTCTCTGCCTACATGTCAATCGTTCGTAATAAATAATGAGAAGAAAAAAGGTTTACGACTAATCAAAGTACAAGTGTTGGATATCAGTGAACAACAAGTCGAACCTGTTAGTGATAATAAGGATGTGATAATATTAAGTGCGCAGTATGTAGTGACTGAATCGGTGGACCATGTTATGGAGGAGACGCAATCGTTAATTAATAAAATATCCAAAAAACTTTGTGGGGACAGTAGTTATTATTAACCGGTATCATTATTTTGTAAAGAAAATACTTTATAAGTTATTATGTAATATTGTAGTTATTAAGGTATTATTATTAAGTATGTAAATCATATTAGGTTTTTATGTTGTATAAGTTTCATTAGAATAAAGTTAAATGAAATAGCATAATGTAGATAATATATTATTCCTTGTTTTTAATCTAGTAGGGTTAATGTTCATACATCACAAGTTTGTAAGTTAACTACAGTTATTATTATTATTTGGTAAGTAGTTTTAATTAGTTTGTAATAATTGTAAATAATGTAAAAAGGTAAATAAAAATATATTCTTTATTATTTAAATTATGTTTTGTTTGTATTACTTATTTACCCTCAAATTCTAAATTAGCTCTAGTGTTATGATATAATTATATTTTTGCTTCAGTAATTTATACTAAAATAATTCGTTTAAAATCATAGTATAATAAAATATTAAGAAATATAATTTCGCCGCAGCTAATTTAAAGTTTGTTATGTAGGTAACCCTGAGTATATTACATAAAACACTCTTTAGTAGATAAATATTTTTATTAACTGTTCATCACAATAATAATTAAAATAAATTAAATACAGACATATTGTTATCATCATACCATTTTCTAATACACACCGCATTATTTAATGCACAATTCATTTTATGGTTCACACAGTTAAAATCAGTTTTATTTTTACAGAACTTTTTTTTTAATGTCGCCAAGTTAGGGCATCCCTTCTCACCTATGTCGATCACTTCACAGTTTGCACATAAGTCTTTAATCCACTTCATTTTTTCCAAACCCTTTGTGATAATTTTTTTATTTACTAAATATGGTAAAATAACGCGTTTAAACTCTTTGTAGTCTATGTAGCCCTCACTCCAGTAAATTCCTCGATTTCTTTCTATCCACCTCACTCGTTTTTTTTCTTCTTGTGTTAGGTAATGGAATGGATATGGTGGTTTTACCAAAAACGTCTGTGTATGATCCTGACTTGCAATGGTTAATTCTTTGATAATAAAATTATTTGTATAATCTTTAAATCCTTGGAGTTCAACTATAAGGTATTTCATGATATCTTCTTAACAATGTTACTTAATGGTTTGTATTCAACAATGCAATCGTTCAGAATGAGACAGTATGCTGAAGTTTGATCTGGTATCTCTGAATCACTCTCAATTTCTACTCTCACATCTACAACCGGACCTGTCTTTAGATTATCTGCTTGTCTAGAGCAATCGACTACAAACAGCGGTGCTAAATCTCTGAATTGTTTCTCGCTTAGTATGGGCTCCGAACGACGTCCGTAATAAGACTGTTGAAATCTGATGTATTGCTCGTATAATAAAGCGATTCTGTTATTATCAAAACTCACATTTAAGTTTTCATATGGAAAATAAGTTGAATTGAGATATACTCTTACATCTCGAATATGACAGTGATCGAATTGAGACATGTCAGAACTTGCACTGTTTTTTCTATTTGTCTGTAGACCAATAATGACGTATCTCGGTTTTTCTATTTGAGATGAAGTTTTGATAGACCAGGTATGTTTTGTAGTTTTAGGCAAAGCTGGATATTCGTACAGATCCCAATTTCTGTATATCATTTGAAGTGGACGATCTTTTTCTAATACTTTTAACAACAAAATTTTTTCTTTGTCTGATACTTTAACATGCGGTACGCGCCATATGATTTTGTTGATCTGAACATCATCCACTACTTCGCCTGTATTAAGTTTTACAGCATTCAAATTAGTGTTACTTCGTAACAATATCAGTTCATGTCTACTATTTATCACAACTTTTTTAAAATCTTCAGCAAAACCGAGGAGGTTACGTAGTGGTATAGAAGCAGAAAATTTTCCTCCATCAATATTTTTTATGCCATCAATATTCCAGCCCCAGGCATGAGACATTTTTGATTCACTTTCGTTCATTGAAATTAATGATTTCATGGTTGTTGTTATACCTGCATTTTTTATTTTATCAATCTCTACTCCATTTAGCTCATATCTAATGTCTTGGAACAAGTAGAGTAAACCATTGTTCGTGAAATTGACACTAGTAGCTTTGTCCTTCGTATCTTTTTTGGTAACGATAACAGTTCCTTCCAAATATAGGGTGCTAGCTGATGGTAATATGTACAAGTCCTGCTGGTTGATAGGTATGCGGATTTCATCGTTCCTGTTGAAACTTGTTACATAAGGCTTGTAGGAATGAAATTCAATTCCTTCTATAGTATTATCGTAAGTTGGAGCGGCTAAAACGTCTAAAATATTCATTTTAACAATCCGATCGCTCTAAGGAATGCTTTATTGTCTTTAGTTAATTTTATTTTCTTCTTAGAGACAGGTCTTGTTTTATAGGTAGCTCGAGCAGAACTGATATTCTTTACTTGTTGAGACACATTTTTATTGTAGTCAATCATTTTTTTCGTCTTAGATGCAGATATACCTGCACTTCTTCACCACGTAAATTGATTATTCGTTTATTTATATCTAACAGCCTGATATGTATGCAGCTTATGTTGTTTTGATTGATTGGAAAGTATATGGCGTTCTTCGGAATTTCTATGATCCGGTATCCAGGTGGCACATTAAGTGCAAATTCGTGAATAATATGACTTGGTTCACCGTTTACATATGAACCGCTTACAATATCACATTCAATCCTGACTACGGTCGTAGGTAGAATGTTGACTGGAGACTGCGACACATGCCATTTATTTGCCTTCAAGATTTGTTCGTTAAATCCTAATAGTCTTCTGAAAGAGTTTTCTTTGGTAAAATTAATGTCTTTTGTACAGAACAATGTAGTTTTTAAAGTATTATTATTGCACCGTAGTTTGATTGCTGCATCTTTTATTTCGGATTTTAAATAATCGTTGATATCTTGCAACTCATAAGTGCCTTCTGGCATTTCAATAACTTCGTTTGAGTCATAATAGAACTTATTATTACTTTTATCAATGTTTGGAATAGAATTAAAAGTTGAAAAGTGCAATAAAGCACACTCATACTCTCCATCTAGTTGCAACGTATTAGGAAAGTATGTAGTTATCACTGACGAGTCGCCAGTTATCGACAAAGTGAGCGACATCTTGCAAATGATTGAAATGAAAGAAAAGCATTTATTTTATAATACATTTTTATTCCAAAAAGTACATAAATAATTTAAACATAAATGTCCACAATTGACTGCGTTAAATTTTTGATATCTTGTGTAGTTATAAAAAACATTACAATTTTTGAAATATTGCATCAATTCCATTGGAGGTTTTAAATTTCCATAGCTATCAAAGTATTCACAATGATTGTATACTTTAGCATAAGCTACCCAATGCGTTCCTTCGTTCTTAGAATCGTCTAAGTTAACGATACCACATTCTATGTGATTCGGCTTCCGAGGAAGTCGATCCTTCATGTAGACCCCACGAAAATATGGGATGTCTCTTGAATACTTTCGGATGTCTACATTAGTTAGAGGACGATTGGGTAGCATATTTTTCAGTTTTTTGAAGATGTTATAAACAATCCTTTACCGCTTTTATACGGTTTAATGTATAAACCCTTACCCAACACTAAAGCCTCCATAGCTTTATTATGTCGTTCTGTTTCTTGCAAATTTTGTTTGCCTGCTTTGTAATCATTAACGGTTTTTGCAATGCCAGCTGCACCACCAGCTAAACTTCCTAAAGCCGATAAACCAGCGAAAATTGGAATTAAAGGTAGAACTCCTCCAGTCTTTGGTATGGGTATTACTCGAGGTACTCGAATTCGATGATGAATGTTTGGTAATAACTTTTTTGCGGCTAAGTAAGCTGTTTTTATCAAAGTCTTACTATCTTTGCGTTTAAGTTTCTTAATTTTTGATTTTATTTTTGAAACTAAGTTTTTAAATGATTTAATGCCGGATCCAGACTTTAGTTTCGCTTTCATAACTTTGCTCACTAGCCAAGAGCTTAGTTTTTCACCTTTCCCTGCATCTTTTGATTTAAGTCTTTGTTTAGCCATGTTAAGTAGTTGTAAATCGGCTTTGTGACGATTTGATAAGTCTGTATGGTTTGTATACGCAATATCGTGTTGCATGCAAGCTTCGTCTAGCTTATTTACACCTCGGTCACCTCGCGCTAAGCGTTTGTGAAGTTTAGTTCCTGGTCCACAATAGTTGTATCCTGGCAAATGAGCTTCGAATGGTAGATTATTAATTATACTATTAACAAGTCCACCTCCTTGCATTATTCAAATTATAATGTTGAGATTTCAAATGAAAAATGGTTATATAATATCTTAGTCCATTATTGCAGCTTTTTCAATCCAACTGTTTTCTGCACTATTTAGACCTAACCATTTGACATACAATTTATTTCCTTTCTTTTTCAAAACCTTTTCTATCAAATAAACATCAGAATAATTAGATCTTTGCAGTTCTTGTTCGTAAAAAGCTCCTAATATGTTTTGCTTTCGTTGATCTTCTATGTGATATGTTACTGGTGAGGTTTTATTTACCTTTTTTATAGTAAATAATTCAGTTGACCAATTAGGAGTGTAACTTTTCTCAAAATTATGTTTGTATTTACTTATACGAACACAATCACCAACTTTGAATTTAGGTTTCCATTGAACTGAATTATGTTTATTTGTTTTTATTATAATTTTTTTAATTATTGATTCATTGGCTTTATTCACATCAACTGGTTTAAATTGAATAGTGCGATGTTTTGTGTTATTATATTTATTCAATATATCTTCTAACGGTAGACCCAACCACTTGTAATTCCCGTTAAGGCTAAAATATTTATATAATTGATTTTTCAATGTTCTAATAAGTCTCTCTACAATTGATGCCTTTTTAGTGGAGAACGATGAGTAATGGTTTATGTTGTGCTTCTTCATAAGCATTTGAAAATTGTTGTTGTAAAATTCGGTTCCCTTATCAGTTTGTAAGTTAACAGGTTTTTTACGACTGCTAAGCAATATGTCTTCAAAAGCACGACTAACATCAAATTTATTTTTTGATTTTATCGGTTTAGCCCACGCATACTTTGAGAAGCAGTCAATGACCACTAAAATGTAATTGTAACCTTTGTTAGACTTCTTCAGGTTTTGCATGTCCATCAAGTCTGCTTGCCATAAGTCATGGATTCCTTTCAGAATAACAGAACGTCGAAGGAAATTTCTTCGTGCCGCTTTGTGTATTTCATTTACAATTTGCTGTTTTGTCATTACGAAGTTTTTTGTAATAATTTATCTACCTCTGTTTTAGTATAAAACTTGTCTTGGAAATGACTTGAAACCTCAGGTATCTTTGCTTTTAAAGTAGTTTGAACTGTATCCTTTGCATCTTTTATTATTTGAGAACGCAATTTACCAATCAGAGTATTAAAGTCTTTCATCATATTTGCATTCAATCGATCTACATAATCCTTGTTTACAGCTAGATTATTTAATTCTTTAAACGTGTTAGCATTCAATTGATCTACATAATCCTTGTTCACAGCATCGTCTGCCTCTACTGGGGGTCTAATTCCTCTCAGTCTTGATGTTTTTAAATCAAAATCTCCGTTTTCTGATTTTAACAATGCATTCTCATTAAACTCAAATAACTCCGATAAACGCATTCTTTTGTGAATGTAGTGTCCGAATTTGTCTACGTTCATGTTTAAGGTGTATTAATTTGAGAGGTTGATAGTAAAATAAACACATTTTTAAATACTTATTTATTTATAACTTTATTTTCACGTAATTCTTCAATGATGGATATAATTTCATTATCTAATCCTGTGTTGCCAGCATCTCTAGACGCAATCAATAATTTCAACCTTTCCACTAATTCATTAGGATCATCCCAGTACACTAAATCTACGTTTTTTCTCCACTTTTTTAATAACGGTAGACCTTTTCCCTGAACTGCATTCTTCAGTTTAAAAAGAGGTTTAATAACTTGCAAATATTTTTGTCCTTTGTTACTTTTTATAGGCTTACTTGGATCATAGTCTCGACGATGTGCATTTGTATCAAGTAGCATCGATTTATAATTTTGCATATCACTATCTGTAACCAAGCTTAGGTCTACATCTTTCTTAAGCAATAATTGTTTTAAGCCAGGTGTATTTGGGTATTTATGTCCAACCAAGGTGATGTATTGATCGTTAATCGTTATGCAAGCAGAACCTAACATCAGTTTCCCGCGGTCAACTCTAACCCCAAAAGGAATATCTACCAACGCTTCTGAAGATACTGACCAGGATGACGTGTCACCGTCTTGATTCCTTTCAACTACTGATTCATAAGAAGAGTCGCTGTTGATATCGGATTCATATTTGTCTTCATCATCATTGTTATTATTAGTTCCTGCGATATTAGTTTCGTTAATAAACGAACCATCAGCAGAATCATCACTAGCACGCAGGAGAGGAGTTTGCTTACTGGTATTAGCAATTATGTTGAGAGGTTCTGTTACAGGTTTGAAAACAGATTCCAGTGCTTGTTTAGTGTTAATCTCAGCATCTCTCATTTTTCGTACTTTTATCTTCACAGCTTCTGTCGCATCAACAATTTGTCGTTTCAATGTTTTTTTCATATTGGTAAAGTAGGTTGTAATCGATTTAGCGTTGTAAGGTGAATAATAATGTCAGGCAGGTAATAACCTTATATATGTATTCGTGATATTAGTCAAAGACTACAAACGTATCAAATTTACTTCTATAACATCCTTTGTTTTTGGAACAATCTTTATTAATTACAACATAATTGAAAGGTATATTCCATATTTTTGAACACATTTCACGAAATTCAATCCATGTCATGTCAGTGTTGACGTGTTCTTCATAAACATGTCTCATATTTCTTTCATCTTGTTTAAAAAGTACGATTAGGTTTGCGTTGTCTCTCACTAATTGCTTAGGGATTTTACTATACGTCTGATTTAGATAAAAACAATCGATGAATTTATGTCTCCCCATAGCAAAATAATCACGCATATTACTTTGATTTTCACAAGCAACATCATCAAATACAATTACAGAATTCGGTTTTGCGGTCTGAACACTCAGTACTTGCTCATTTTCATGATATTTCTGAAACGAAATGCCTGGTACTCGTTGCAAGACTTTTTCTAAAAAAACGTACTTGGGTTGATGCAAGGTTTTCGAGTAAACATAAACATTTTGAAATCTTAATCCATTCTCATGTATAAGAAGTCCAACTAATAAATTGGTTTTTCCACAATTTGACGGCCCGCAAATGATGCATCGTATGGATTTAGGTAATAATTCTCCATGACGAAAACCGGTTTCCTGAGACTGAACGCAGAGTTGGTTTACATGTAATGATTGTGGTTGTTTTACAAATTTCATAGTGACTCATTAAAACGGTTATATCAATAATGGATCAATTAAACAATTACATCGATATTTATACGTTGTTATGACTTTTGTAAACATTTAGTTTACCATTTAGTATGTAAGTATCTATGAACGGATCGAGTAAGGTAAGTCAAATATTCAAAAATTTATATCTCCAAAAATAAAAAAGGATTGACTCGTGAAGGAATCGAACCTCCGACCTCCGTTACTCCGACGCGATGCGGCGGCGCTCTTACCCACTGAGCTAACGAGTCTTGTTGATACCAATCTAAAACAATGACCACTATCATTAATATGACATCATGATTACTCACTCTCTGAACAGAGACAAATGCGAGTGTTGGGATAATATTATTTACTCAAGGTAACAAGGTAAAATGAGGTAGCAGCGTGACTGATTCCTCGGTGAATATAAATTACAAAAAGTACTACAGCACCATCTATACCACATCGGATGAACAAAAACATCAAAACCTGAATCGCGCAAACAAAGTTTTCCGCGTCTTATGACTGTTAAAGAACCGACTGATCGTTATCAAAAAATGTGTTTAAGATCGTGACACAGATGCATGATGTCTGGTTCCTGAAGAGGAAGTAGTGATGCTTGGATTGGAACCTGAAGACACTGAACCAGTATTTAGAATTTCATTTATATTATTGGGCGTTTTACTCCACCGAGAGTGACGAGGCGAACGGAGTGAGCCGATGGAACGGAAGGTTCCAATCCAAGCATCACTACTTCTTCTTCAGGAACCAGACATCATGCATCTGTGTCACGATCTTAAACACATTTTTTGACCGCCAATTATTCATGTTTCTTAAAAAGAGTCATCAAAACGTACCCTCCTATATTTAGTCTCATTTAATAGTATGAACGTTCACGCTGAAATTGACTGAGGTGAACGAAGGAACGGCAGGTATGACTAGTTTTAAAACGCGAATAGGGAATAGGAACGAGAACAATCGGGTGGAATAGGCGCTGAACCAGTATTTAGAATTTCATTTATATTATTGGGCGTTCTACTCCACCGAGAGTGACGAGGCGAACGGAGTGAGCCGATGGAACGGAAGGTGGAGTAGAACGCCCAATAATATACTACTGGAGTGATTATGTACGTGCTGCTATATATGATCCACATGCTAAATTCTCTCAAAGCTTTGTTCTGTACAATACATGTACTATATTCACTGCAGAGGCTTATGCGGTTTACCAGGCATTAATACATATTCGCCAAATTAGCAATTGTAAATACTTTTTGATTGTTTCTGATTCACTTAGTTTGATAAAAGCCCTAGCTAATCATACAGTTTCGTTAAAGTCAAATTATATTCTGTATTTCATCAAGGAAATAATTCATCACTATTATCTTAAGCACATAAAATTTTTATTCTTGTGGGTATCTCTGGCAATGAAGTAGTTGATAAAACCGCTTATGATGGTAGTAATGCTATTGATGTTAGAAATGCAATGGACATTCCTATGACTGACTTCCTGCAATGCATTATTAACAGTATCCGCTATTATAATAAGTTACCAAAGTGAGATACAAAATTTAGCAACGGTAAGCCAAAACTCAACTCATCATGTTGCTATGATAATAAATATGGTAAAATAATTTGATTTGATTTGACTGCACATGCATGATTTACCAAGAACATTCAAGAATATTTATTTCATTTTGGTTTTCTATATAGGTTCTTAAGCTGAAGTTGTATAATTTATAATGGGAAATAATAAATCGAGCAACAGATTTTTTTAATGGCCACGTGATCAAACTTCTAATTTTATGACTAAGCCACGGGAAAATAAGATAGCCTCTAAAAAGCTAATTCGTCTTTTTACAATGCCAACTAAATATCTTACAGATAAAGATCATCAATTATCGTAACTTGTACTTATTACATAGACACCTAATTTACTAACGCAGCCACGGAATTTATATCTCATAACCATTTTACATTTTATAGCTTTAACATTAGGTCCTCAAAAAATACAAGTCAAGCGACCATAGACAATATCGTGTTTTTATTTTCTCGATCGCGCGTTCGTATTGCTTTTAGAGGCGAAAAATGCTATTAAAAAGAAGCCGGTTTAATTAGCACCCTAATGGGCGGCATGGGCACCGGGCCGTAGGCCGACGAAGGAGGCCGGCGGAGGCCCGGCACTTCGGGGACAGAAGATATTAGTGTTATTTAATATACGAGCGAAGCGAGCGCGCGTCACTTCGCCGTTGGTTGTCGGGTAAAAAATAACCACCATGCTGAGTTATATTTAGAGTGGCTCAGATAGAACTTAACTAGTGGCTAAGATAGGAATACTTAGATGCTCGTTAATTGTGGCTTACTTAGTAATTTAGAAGGCAATGTAGATTTTTAGAGGCGAAAAATGCTATTAAAAAGAAGCCGGTTTAATTAGCACCCATTTATAATCTACAAATTATGATTTCCTTTTTGTAGTAACGCCCGGCCTCCAGCAGCAGTTCGACCGCCCGAGCCACCACGCAGTGTGTACATTGAGTGGTTCCAGGAGCGCCACAATTATGATGTCCCCTGGTGGGTCAATGAGCGTTTTGATTGTGCCTGGGAGCCCTGGTGATCGTTTATGTCCAAGCGACTCACCAGGGCTCCCCCAATAAACTATGAACTTTTACCCAAGTTTTTTATTTTTATTACCCTTTGTATCTAATTTCCATCACACATACTATCATGAAGCGGCTCGTCATTGTCCATTGTTTATGTCACTGTCAGAGTCTATCGTCAACCAGTCTGTAACAACTTCATTGGAAGTAGCAACAGCTGCAGAATAAATAAGGCTTGCCAACAACCAATAGTCGTGGTGGATTGCTAGTACTTGGAACTGCAGTTGATTCCACCTCGCTCCCAACATTTAAGAGAGTGCATCGCGCACTTCTTCCAATTTATGGGCAGTTTGGTCGGCCTACTGACGCAGCTATTCGGAAGCTTGTGACTAAATTTCGAACCCAGTTTACATTATTGGACATTAACGAGCAATTCTCGTAGCAATTGTAAATCTGAATAGTATTTGGGTATGTCGAAGCATAATATGTAAGGTTTAATATCTTGTTTATAGGTCAAGAGCGGGAAAGATGCGGAGATTTTAGGTAAACCTTTAACTATGGAGACGCCCTATGTGTTCTACACGGGGGCCAGTGTGGCTGTCTTCACGTGGCAGGGCTGCACAGTGGAGCTGTCGGGCTGCCCATCAGTCAGCTACGTAGCAACGGAAACACCTATGGTAAGTCATAAACCTGCTGCTTCTCAAATATGTATTTTTTTTAGTTTTAAAATTTCAACAACACACTGCTTGTGTACAATGTTATCCTAAAGCCCATTTGGACATACACACATCAACACTGTCTAGGGATATTTTGGATTTACTCAATTTACTCAAAATGTATTAAAAATAGCATACAACATGTATATATTTTTATAAAGCCCATTTATCAGACTACACTCCAGAATAAAAGAAAAAATGTGTGCGTGTACTAGTGTACACACGTAAGAAGTGAAACTTCTTTATGGCCTTATTTTTCGCAAAATGATCTACATGCAACTTTCCAGAAATTGGTTAAATAAAGTTAAATTAGATAAAGTTTAAACAAAAGGATTTTATTATCATAGACATGAATACAAATAATACAATTATTTCACTTTAACTTTTTGCTACTAAGATTATTACAGCATTTCATTAATTGTAATAGAATTATTACTATCATTGTCATCGTTATTATATATTTTTATAATTAATGGCTTATGGTAACTGAAATATGAAATATATGGTTTACATTCCACGAAATTTAGTGACCGAGTAAAAACTCCATCAATTGTAGTGCCAGATCTTGTTGTTGACGTTTGAGGACTGTTTTTCATGGATAAATTCAATTTATCTTTCAGAAATTCAACTAGCTTCAAAGATTTTTCCGATGCAAAATTGACATTAAAATCTCCACTTAAAATCATCGGTATTTTATCATTATTGTTACCGAGTAAAGAGGCACCTCCACTTGTGTACGGCAACAATGAATGGTGAAGAAAATTAATAATATCGTCCAACTTCTGATTAGGAGATATATACAGTGCAACAATCAAAATTTTTATCTCTGAACCAACCGTGGTAGGGGCAAGAAAAAGATGGCGCGTAACGGAAAAATGTGACGCGTAACCGAAAAATGTGACGGTAAATTTTTTTCCAACGCCGATAAAGAAGTTTCACTTCAATGTTACTCCTTCTCTTATCAGTGTATTTCACATCCCGTTAAAGAATTACAAAATCCCATTAATAATAATTCAGATATGTTACAGTTTTTGGCAGATAATTAGAATTATCATGTTATTTACACTGATGGCAGTAAGGGGAGTGATTATGTACGTGCTGCTATATATGATCCACATGCTAAATTCTCTCAAAGCTTTGTTCTGTACAATACATGTACTATATTCACTGCAGAGGCTTATGCGGTTTACCAGGCATTAATACATATTCGCCAAATTAGCAATTGTAAATACTTTTTGATTGTTTCTGATTCACTTAGTTTGATAAAAGCCCTAGCTAATCATACAGTTTCGTTAAAGTCAAATTATATTCTGTATTTCATCAAGGAAATAATTCATCACTATTATCTTAAGCACATAAAATTTTTATTCTTGTGGGTATCTCTGGCAATGAAGTAGTTGATAAAACCGCTTATGATGGTAGTAATGCTATTGATGTTAGAAATGCAATGGACATTCCTATGACTGACTTCCTGCAATGCATTATTAACAGTATCCGCTATTATAATAAGTTACCAAAGTGAGATACAAAATTTAGCAACGGTAAGCCAAAACTCAACTCATCATGTTGCTATGATAATAAATATGGTAAAATAATTTGATTTGATTTGACTGCACATGCATGATTTACCAAGAACATTCAAGAATATTTATTTCATTTTGGTTTTCTATATAGGTTCTTAAGCTGAAGTTGTATAATTTATAATGGGAAATAATAAATCGAGCAACAGATTTTTTTAATGGCCACGTGATCAAACTTCTAATTTTATGACTAAGCCACGGGAAAATAAGATAGCCTCTAAAAAGCTAATTCGTCTTTTTACAATGCCAACTAAATATCTTACAGAAAGCGTCAAATAAAGATCATCAATTATCGTAACTTGTACTTATTACATAGACACCTAATTTACTAACGCAGCCACGGAATTTATATCTCATAACCATTTTACATTTTATAGCTTTAACATTAGGTCCTCAAAAAATACAAGTCAAGCGACCATAGACAATATCGTGTTTTTATTTTCTCGATCGCGCGTTCGTATTGCTTTTAGAGGCGAAAAATGCTATTAAAAAGAAGCCGGTTTAATTAGCACCCTAATGGGCGGCATGGGCACCGGGCCGTAGGCCGACGAAGGAGGCCGGCGGAGGCCCGGCACTTCGGGGACAGAAGATATTAGTGTTATTTAATATGCGAGCGAAGCGAGCGCGCGTCACTTCGCCGTTGTCGGGTAAAAAATAACCACCATGCTGAGTTATATTTAGAGTGGCTCAGATAGAACTTAACTAGTGGCTAAGATAGGAATACTTAGATGCTCGTTAATTGTGGCTTACTTAGTAATTTAGAAGGCAATGTAGATTTTTAGAGGCGAAAAATGCTATTAAAAAGAAGCCGGTTTAATTAGCACCCATTTATAATCTACAAATTATGATTTCCTTTTTGTAGTAACGCCCGGCCTCCAGCAGCAGTTCGACCGCCCGAGCCACCACGCAGTGTGTACATTGAGTGGTTCCAGGAGCGCCACAATTATGATGACCCCTGGTGGGTCAATGAGCGTTTTGATTGTGCCTGGGAGCCCTGGTGATCGTTTATGTCCAAGCGACTCACCAGGGCTCCCCCAATAAACTATGAACTTTTACCCAAGTTTTTTATTTTTATTACCCTTTGTATCTAATTTCCATCACACATACTATCATGAAGCGGCTCGTCATTGTCCATTGTTTATGTCACTGTCAGAGTCTATCGTCAACCAGTCTGTAACAACTTCATTGGAAGTAGCAACAGCTGCAGAATAAATAAGGCTTGCCAACAACCAATAGTCGTGGTGGATTGCTAGTACTTGGAACTGCAGTTGATTCCACCTCGCTCCCAACATTTAAGAGAGTGCATCGCGCACTTCTTCCAATTTATGGGCAGTTTGGTCGGCCTACTGACGCAGCTATTCGGAAGCTTGTGACTAAATTTCGAACCCAGTTTACATTATTGGACATTAAACCACGAACACGCATAGGTACGTAGAGTGAGGACCGAAGAAAATATTGCGGCTGTATCCGCCAGTGTTAGTGATGACCGTGAAATGTCGATTCGCCGCCGTTCGCAGCAATTGGGCCTCTGTTACTCCACTACGTGGAAAATTTTGCGAAAGGATTTGGGTGTAAAACCTTACAAGATACAGCTGGTACAAGAATTGAAGCCACACGACCTCCCACAACGTCTAACATTTGGTGAATGGGCATTGGCAAAGTTGGAGGAAGATCCCACTTTTTTATCGAAAAATGTGTGTTCAGCGACGAAGCTCATTTCTGGTTGAATGGATATGTCAATAAGCATAATTGCCGCATCTGGAGTGAAGACCAGCCAGAAGCATTGCAAGAGCTACCACTGCATCCCGAAAAATGTACTGTTTGGTGTGGATTATGGGCCGGTGGCATCATCGGGCCGTACTTTTTCAAAGACGACAATGGCCGAAACGTTACTGTGAATGGCGAGCGCTACCGTGTGATGATTGGCGATTTTTTTTTGCCCAAAATGGAAGAATTGGACATGCCTGACATGTGGTTTCAACAAGACGGTGCCACATGCCACAAGGAACGCGAAACAATGGCCCAATTGAGAGCCGCCTTCGGTGAACAGTTTATCTCACGTTTTTGGCCCGTCAATTGGCCGCCTAGATCGTGTGATCTAACGCCTTTGGACTATTTCTTGTGGGGCCATGTTAAGGCTCATGTCTACAGGGACCAGCAACGATTGACGCACTGGGAGCCAATATTGAAGCATTTATTCGTGATATACCAGCTGATATGTTGGAGTGTGCCTAAAATTGGGCCTTGCGAATGAGCCATCTAAACCGAAGCCGCGGCCAGCATTTGCATGAAATCATCTTCAAACATTAAATTATATTGATCGTTCTATCGATTCCAATAAAGATTTCATCAAATTTTTCAATTTTTTTGTGTTTTTTTTGAAAATCAAATCCTAAACCTCTTAAAAAAATCACCCGTTAGTAATGAAGCAAAATAATCAATAAATAAATTACTTCGCACTGTTGCATCCCCCACACTTTCTAGTCTACTTTGATTCACATCATGTTCATCTGGCTCATTTACTAAGTGGATGACTTCAAAGTGATCGTCTCGCATATATCTATTGCAATATTGTGCAATATTGCACATGCCACTATTACGGCCTGTACACGAGATACAGACAACATTTTTTTTGATAGAATGGGGAATCTATTTTTCCAAACATCATAAGTTCTTTCCACTACATTTCTGCTTCTTATTTGGGACTCATTATAAAGATGTTCTGCTGGAGTCACAGGATTTTGTAGTGGTGTAAGTAGGTATGAAGTATTTTCATATCCTTTATCACCGACAATTATACAATTCCCAAATTCTCCGTTTTGAACTCGTTGCTTAATAAAAGAATTATTAAATATTGTTTGGTCATGTGCTGCTCCTGGCCATCTAGCCACTATGTCCAAGAACTTTAGCTTTGCACTCACTACACTTTGAACATTAAAAGAAAATTGTGACTTCCTGTTTCTCCAGTCTTCTGCATTGTTTCCACCTGGAGATTTTATAGGAACATGGGTACAATCAATAGCACCAATAAGTCTTGGGAATTTAGCGATATTATAAAACTTGCTGGATATCTTGAGTGTTCGTTGGAAATTTGATAGACAATGCGACTGGCAGAATCTTTGCTGACACCAGAAAAATCGCCTACTACTGTGAGAAAGCTACCCGTCGCATAAAACCTCAAGGTTAACAGTAGACGAGTAATCGGCGTTATAGCCCGATTCCTGAAAAAAAAAAAAAAAACCTAACAACCTAATAAGTCTTCTCATGACCTTTACGATGCACTAAATGAGTAGATAAAAAAATAAAACAGACACCACCTCATAAGGTTCCTTCTAAGTAAATGTGAGTTATAATTTATATAGTTTTAACCGGTCAAAAGTAATTTTGACTGATTAAGATATATAAAATCAAATGAAACTTCTGTAACACGTAGCGGTGACAAATTTTATATTTGTTTAAAAATTCAGTTACCTACTGTGTTAGCGATAAGAAAGCCTCGCGGTTAGGGTTACCAGGCCTAAAAATGCAAAATCCTGTCAGACATGTCTAAAAATCCTGATTTTGAAAAAAAAGTCCGGTCACGCACCTGTATTAAATAAAAATCATAGAATTAAAGTACGTTTTAATTTACTTATATTATTTAGACCCATATTTCTGGTTGCTAGCAACCGCATGCAAAAAGTTGTTTTTTCCAGAAGAATTTTATTGCGAAATAGCTTTCGCAATAAAATTCTTCACACGTCACGTGTTTATAGTTATATTGCGTAAGCAATATGGCTCTCACCGACTCCACAGAAAGTCTGTTTCTTTCTTTGGTCCACTGAGAAGTCATGAGAGAAAATACTCTCTCCACATTTGCGTTGTGTGGCAAAATACTAAAGAAATATTGACAAATCTTCAGAAATTCTGTAACCCTTGAGCTGTCGTTAATTGTATTAAAAAAACGCACAATGGCCCAATCAAGAGGCTAAGTGCGGACAAAAGCCCAGTTAAACTAGTTAAACTAATTGTATTAAAAAAGAGACACCATTGCTTTTCAGCGAGCTCATCATAAAAATTGCTCTGCTTTGCGGTGCGCTTGCGTTCCGGGCTCAGTGCGTGCGGCACCCGCTTGAGCGGGCGGAAGAACATGCAAGTATGACAAAAATCCGGTCTGACGTAAAATCCGGGCGGAGTCCGGTCTAACACGTAAAAATCTGGTCTAGACCGGCTTTATCCGGTCAGATGGTAACCCTACTCGCGGTAGACTTCGTAGAAGATGGTGGGACGATCTGGACAAGACCAGCAACCAGTGGTTTTCATTGACCTTAGATTGAAACTACTGGAAGTCATGGGGAGAGGCCTTTGCCCAGCACTGGGATGATACAGGCTAACAGTACGAGTACCTACCTATCAGTGTTAACGACTGGATGGGTGCAAAGCAGATTAAAACTTTTGAATGACTAGACTAGATAGAGAGAGTTTTACAAGATTTTTAGTTCTCTCTACAAAGATATTATTATCAAAAAACAACCGCCATCTATACGTCAAGCCGGGTATTTTTGGGACTGCTCTGCGTAGATGTATTGTAAACCATGGATATTAAAGTCTTATAGAAAAACACAGCGTGTTGTTAGTGGAGTCAAATAGGCGACCGCTTCTTCTGGCTTCCAGCTGCATCTAGAGTAGGTCTACGTGTAACTTATGAGCTAAAGCTTAATACAATTAAAAGGTAAATCGCGAGGGTACGCCACCTGTGCGCCAAGCCACCCATACACGGGTCCGGCACGCGAGCGGTTTAAAAGGCCCTAGAAAATAGGTATTAGAATTCTAATAGATAGATAGAATTCTTAATCCTCCTACATATGCTAAATAACTAGAAGGTCTATTACCGCCTCGTTAAGTACCTTAATAATGGGTTTTCAACCAAACTTAATTTCCGTTGAGAGATCCTCAGGCTCGCCTCCTATTGCAAAATAACTGGAAAAATATGCCATAACGGTGCCTAACCGTCTGGGGAATCCAGGCGCGGCGTTGTTGCATATTATGTTAGTGCTAGATACTAACATGGCCAAAATACGAAGTAAAAACGTGTCAAAGATCATGAGTGGAAGTTGTGACGTTACTATTGTAGGTAGTAAAAAATGTGCTAACATGTGACGTCACACGAGTTTTCGAAGCACTTTATCGTCTACATTATTTGTTTACGTAAAAACAAAATAAGTGTTAAATATTTTTTGGAAATCTAATAATTTTAGTCCGATCCCCTATTTTGTTTGTACAAGGTACATCGTGCGTGTGGTTGGTAAAACTATATTACCATTACCAACCACACACACGATGTACCGTGTACAAACCGAATTGCGCAGGTAAAACTGTGGTGAAGCTTGTGCGTGTGGGTAGGCCCATTAGTCTTTAGGGTTTCTTAAATCAATAAAACAATCAAATCTGGTTGAATTACTTTTTTATTCAGAAAAATATAACTAAGGAATAATGTGTAAAACTAAATATCAGATCATTAACATAATGGGATATTTTGGACGGAATTTGTATAATACCGTATAATTAAAAATATTAAGCCAAAAACTGTTCCATGTATAAAAGGAAAACATAAATATATCTATGAGAAAATTACAGTACTTATAGTTTGTTTGTTTTTTTGGCGCGTGGTTCAATTTTCAGACCCTTTTTTTTTTTTTTGGGGGCTGGGAAATCATCAAATAACCCCTCCCGCTCTTGGGCAGAGCGAAAGGGAGTGTCAGACTTCTACTGACTAAAAACCACCCATGTTCCTTCTTCGCCCTTCATGTCGAGGACGCGGTATCCCTTGCGGACAACCCGCAGCAATTTTCAGACCCTTCAATGTTCATTTGGGCGCTAATAACATCATTTTGCACTATAATGAAATTATCTATTAAGAAATTTAACGAGTCCTTACTCGTGCAGAATATAGATAAAAATATATTACATTTACATCAACAATACAAAAGTAACAATAATAAAGTTGATTTTATCTTTCTTGTATCTACTTGAAATGTACTACATTATTACGTAGTTACGTCGAAACTTAAGTTAAGACCAGAATTTGGACGGACAGAGTAAAATAATACTCTATGCTAATATTATAATTTAACTAAGAAATAACCTTAAGCAGCTGAAACCATTACAGATACAGAATTATGATCAAAACTGCGCAAAATATAAATAGATTTTAATTTACGGAACCTTTCCAAAAATTAAAAAATAAATTCGACATTTGGACGGTGTAACTAAACAGTATTACTAAAAGTATCATCATAATGCATTATTTTTAAAAGGTAGGCTTTTAGGACATAAGGCACAAATTTGGATTTCTAAAGGTAAGGCACGATTCTCACGATCGAATTTTTAACCAAAGCAGTTTTTAAGACATATCTATAAGTTACTAAAATGTGATGATCCGCAAAAAGGCTGGTGGGTTTTTTATGTTTATTTACACTTACCTATATTTAACTTAAATCTTACAGACAAATCGGAATTCAATTCTATAATATAAATGTTAACATATTAAATTTGCATGTCAATGTACAATAAAGCTGTATAATGTAACAAATTCAAAAAGTTTCTTATTTTACAACACTTTGTGCTGGTTTATGTACACATATGCACTATATACATAATAAAATATTCAATTAAGAACTTTGTTCAAACGAAATATACAGATGATTGCAATGTAAATAATAATAATATACTTAAAATGTAAAACAAAATACGTAGGAATATCAGCTTGTGATATGTGAATTCAAATTGCGACAGTGCATCGACTTCTAATCTATACTTCAGTTCAGAACCTTAGATATTTATTTGCTGATATACATTGCCACTTACTTAATTATCAATTTTATTGCAAAGCAGGTTAAGTGGATTTTTGAGTGACCATTTGCAATTAAAGGAGCTAAACAAATGTTGTTTGAATTTAAACTCTAATGTAAGTATGACATCCAAGTTCATTGTTCTATAGCTTGATAACTAAGATTCTGAATTGCAAGTTTAACTTAGTAAACTATTTTTGTATGCACACTTGTGAGAATGCACAGGCTATTATAAAACAGTAAAAAGGTACCTAAACTTTTGACATACATAATATTTTATAAAAAGTCCTACTTATGTCAACACTAAAGTGTTAAAATCTATCAGTGTCTTGTTACTATCATAAAGTCAATCTACGTCTAAACCCATCTACTAATTCCGTTTAAATAAATAAACCACTTGCACCTTAGGTCAAAATTGTTAATACAGTCATGTATGTCATATTATAGTAATAAGTAATCACCCTTACTGCTAACAAAGAAAATACATTGGTAACGACCAACGGTTTTCATTATTGTGCAGGAGAATGGGGATGGCGACTGACTAAAAAAAATATGATTCTGTTTAGTACGTCAGTTAGATTATCGAAAAATATTGGATACGTGTTTTTTTTAATAAAGTTTGACGAAGATATGAGTGGGTGCTTGTGACGTCACTTTTAGGTAAAAAATGTACTAAAATGTGACGTCACACGAGTTTTCGATGCATTTTTTGTTTACATGAAAAACGAAAAAATGAGTCCAACATTTTTTGGAAATCAATCTGACGGACTAATTAGATTTAGATTTTATTGTCGTCTAACCTATTGTCTATGTTTTTAGTAGTAGTAGGTACCAAAAAAGACCGAGTACAAGTACCACCTAAATACAACTATCTATGTGGTAGGTACCTGGTACTCACTCTTTTTCGGTATTCTACTCTTTCAAACACAGCCGTGACGACGACCTTAGTTTTACAATCTTATGCAAAATACTACAATAACAGTATAATTCATTATTAAAATTGCAATTCACATGCAATAATAATAGGGATGTTTACTGACTAAAAAAATATGATTCTAATTAGCGTCTGTTAGATTATCGAAAAATATTGGATACGTATTTTTTGTTTTATCTAAAAATGTATACTTATGTCTTTATTGTTTGTTTACGTCAAAAAATAAAAAATACGTGCACAATATTTTTTGGAAATCTATCTGATGGACTAATTACATTTTTTTGACCAAATTCTTTAATTTTGACTGAAGGAGCAAGTTTTTGCGAACTACATTTTTTCTCTAAACCATTCTGATATGCAAGTAGGGACACACTTAATAGGCCACTATTTATGTGGAAGAAATAATTTGCTTGCAAGGTGCTCCTTCAATCATGTTAAGCACAAATAAATACATAGACACTCTGTGAAGATCTATTTTCTTTTCATATAACACTACATCACGCCTGTAATCCCCAAAGGGTTAGGCAGAGGTGTGTACATCCACAATTTGCCAGTTATATTTAAGTCCCATGTAATAGGGGCCGAGTTTATTGCCATCAACCGGGCACGACTGCAGAGTCCGTGGTTGTTACTGAAAATTTCCTTACTTCTCATGTATTGACTTATATAACTGATGCATTATTACAGCACTAATGTGAATTGTATCACCTTTCAACAATTGAACAGATACAGGCACTTAGAGAATTTTGCGAAGTGCATACATATTTTTGTCTCTTCTGTATGTGCAACTTGCATATCAAAAATGGCTTGAAAAAAAACATGTATGCATTTTAGCATAACTAGAGTTTTACTAACATAACGAGACAAATTCACACCTCAGTACTATGAGTTTGGATGCGTACTTTCTTCTGGCTTCCATTCCTGTTTAGTGGGGGTGAATGGCCGGAATACCCTGGGTTCTGTATGCCTAACCCACCGGGTTCCCCTTCCCTGGGCCGTGGCTTCTTGAGTGAGGACCTTAAGGGTGACCGGGTAATGGTACTGGCGTCTGATAAGCCAGTGAGCGTAGTTGCCGTTGTGTTCATTGAAGCCACGCTTCCGTGTCCGTTTGTACTGTACGGCTTTCCTGACGCGTCCGTCATCGAGATCCCTGGAAACAAGTATAACTCTTTACTACAGTCGTTCTTGAAAACTATTGGGTAATTGGGCATGATATAACATGAATACATATACACACGACACACACAGACATACATAACAAAGCTGTAGTCATCTCAGAACTAAGCTACGACTTTCTGCCTAGCTATAATTTGACGTCCACAACCCAATTAATTTTGGGTAACATGATACCCCTTTTTTTTTGTTGACGGTAAATCATCAAATGACTCCTCCCGCTGTGGACAGAGCAGTAGGGAGTGTCAGACTTCTACTGACCAAAAACCACCCATGTTCTTTCACTTTGTGCCGTGGCCGCGGTATCTCTTTCAAAAAACTCGCAGCCCCGACGGGAACATGATAACCCCTTTTTTTTTGGTGGTTGGAAATCATCAAATAACTCCTCCCGCTCTGGGCAGATGAAAAGTTGTGTCAGACTTCTACTGACTAAAAACCACCCATGTTCCTTCTTAGCCCTTTGTGCCGAGGCCACGGTATCTCTTTAGAACAACCCGAACACGCGTGGAACACGAACGCGCCGTCGACACGCTCGGTATGTAATTGGTGGTCACACATTCACGGACCAACCAGTTTCGCGGTGTTATAGCAACAAAGAGTGCAGTGGTGGCCAAGTGGTAGCGGCCCCAACTTACGAACAGTGAGTCATGGGTTCGAACCCAGTCAGGCGCATTACTTAGTGTAATTTATTTCATCACCACTGCTCTCAAAACGGTGAAGGAAATATCGTGAGGAAACCGGCATGTCTTAGAACCAAAAAATTCGAAGACATGTTGCATCTACCAACCCACACTGGGCCCGCGTGGTGGATTATAGCCTATTCCCTCTCATAGAGAGGATGCCTGAGTCCCTGCAGTGGGAGGAACATTGTAGGCTGATGATGATGATAACAACAAATGATTTAGTGTTGGGACTCAATGTAACCCACTCAAAACATTGTGCTGATGAATGCATGGAATAGTACGAGAGTTGTGGAGGCTGTCAAAGTAACAATTAAGTTAGGATAAGGTAATTGGGTACTGGGACGCCGTCGCCTTCTGCGAAGCAGTGATGCTAGCGAAGGAGGTGGCGGAACGTGAGAGGGAGAGAACCTCTCGTCCCAGCAGCCGCGGGAGGCGCTCCGGGCGTCGGGGGGCACGTGATAGCTTCCGGCCACCGTAGACGCGGGCCTGTGGACGGTGAGTGATGGGTAAGCTCGCCGTCCGTCCGTCTTATTACGACGACAGGCCGTGTCGACGGTGTGTTCGTGTTCCACGCGCGCCTCAAAGAGATGTCAGCAACATGGAAGGGGCCCGCAAGGGCCGACGCCGACGCCTGTCGAGGCTGCGGGTTGTTCGCAAGGGATACCGCGGCCTCGACATGAAGGGCGAAGAAGGAACATGGGTGGTTTTTAGTCAGTAGAAGTCTGACACTCCCTTTCGCTCTGCCCAAGAGCGGGAGGGGTTATTTGATGATTTCCCACCCCCCCAAAAAAAAAAAAAGGTAATTGGGTACTTGACTACTGTTCAAAATTTACGAAAATGTTATGTTATTTCAAAGAACTAACAGAAATAATACGATGTGTAAAAAAAATTTAATAAAATCGACCATAAAAGGGAGTAGCTACACGCTTTAGAAGATGGTGGGGGCACTTTCTATCCTTGTCGCGCGAAACGTACGCGTGTACATTTTGTACTACGTAACTATGGCGTTATTTGAAAATGACGTCACTTCTTCATAGCGCTGTCTTTGTCTAGCTAGTCATTTCAAATTAGTTAAAACTAAGCCATTTTTTAAGATATTACACTAGTTTTTTTTTACTTTTGCCTATCTTATTATTTACTGTTTACAAAACACTAGTAAAAATTCAAATAGTCAAGTACCCAATTAATCACTCGAGTGTCCTTATGAGCACCCGGTGGATCATAAGACATTCAAGCAATGTTAGCGGACGGTCAACAGGTTAAGGCGTATTTATCGCAATGGGGTTACCCTGTAATGGTAGATGTAAGTTAATCAATTAATTCATTATTTACGCTTAGTTGACGCTTCTCGTGACCCAAGGGCTGGCTTTTATCTTGGCCAGAGGCTAAGTGTTGCCATACAACGTGGCAATGCCGCCAGTGTTTTGGGCACATTACCGGCTGACAGCGTTGAGGAGCAGTTTTTTGATGCCCTTTTATAGTTTCTTGTTAGTTTATTTATTAGTTTTTAATTAATGTACATTATTAATTTATTAATTTTCACCTCTTCCTTCTTTGAAGCCAGGGTTGTTGATGGTGGTGCCTTCAGGTTCCCCCAGCGGATTGGTAGGGTCGCCGCCCTCACGTCGAGCGAACAGTGCGTCGTACAGTGACATAATAAACAGGATCGAGTTTATTACTATACTCACTATCTGTAAACGATAAGTGTCATGTAAGTAACGATGAAAGTGATGAGTCGTGTGATTAATAATCAAGATCCATCTTCCTAAACTAATATAGTGGCGATGATTTGACGCTTGATTCCGACGGCGTCGTTTGATTCCCTGGGTTTGATTCCTAGGTCGGTTTTTTCTATCAGGATTTTCTTAGTAGCAACCAGAGTCTAAATGTGTGCCCCATTGTTGTGAATAGGCTCGCCTCCTATTACATGAGGATGAGGCTTTAACATAACGGGCGAAATGTGGGTCGACCATTAGGTAGGTACACCTCTCTCTCATATATCATTATCATACATTAAAAGAAAAGCCTAAGTAAATTATAATCTTTTGATGGTCTTCTCACCTTTTAGAACTGTAATTTAGCTTAACTATGCTCTCGTCCTAGACAGAACGAAGTCAGAGCAATAAGATTTAAACATTTTTTTTGGAACGAATATAATTATACCTGAACATAGAATGCTTCTCCCCTCGTCACGAAGAAACCCCTGTCATCGCCTTGTACGGCGAACAAACTTGCTGCGACTATAGACAGCAATGCTGGAAACAATACATTTCAGTTGTTAACACAATAACTTTATTATTTTGAGTCTCGCATGCTGTTGTTACAATAGGGTAGTTGACAAAAAAGCCGGTCAAGTGCATGTCGGACCACGCACAATGTAGGGTTCCGTAGTGGCCCATCAAAATATGTGAACTTATTGAACTGATTAACCACTCTGCCCAATATTGCAGAACATATTTCACCTCAAAGTGACGTCACAAGCCCCCTCTCATGATCTTTGACGCTTTTTATCTTCGTCAATTTTTATTAATTTGTTCAAACAAAACCGGTCAAGTGCATGTCGGGCCACGCACAATGTAGGGTTCCGTAGTTGCCCATCAAAATATGTGAACTCTCCTCTCCGAACGATGATTTTTATTGTAAAAATAAAACAAACTTACATTTGCAGTTTTAAGACCTGCGCTCCCATACGTATAGGAAAATATTTCATCAAGTCACATTTTATAAGTTGGTCGACTATTACTCGTAAACTTATAAAGCCTACTTAGCCGTGATAGTTTTCCTTTTATTTTCGTTATATATGCTACTACCATGAATTTTTCACACGCCCAAACATAACCCGTATAGGTGGTTTAGCTTGCCAGATTTGAGTCTGACAAAAAATTGCACTTTAAAGCTTATTCGCTATTCCAGTCATTATCATTTGCCTGCCATTGTCCCTTATTACTTGGGGGTCGGTGTAAAACGTTTATTCTTCTTCCATAATACATTCTCCCCTGTCAACCGTCAAGCTAACATTTTTTCCTTTTTCTTTCAAATCACTCCTGAGTCCTCACACAACCCATCGATCCCTTCCTTCGTCTTCTTGGTTCTTCCTCTCCGTCTCCATTTCCTTCCTATCAGTAATACAATCGTCACTTTCATCATACAAATATAATAAATGCGAAAGTTTGTGAGGATGGATGTTTGTTATTCTTTCACGCAAAAACTACTGAACGGTTTTGGATGAAAATTAGTTTATATTTCCTGTAGGACAACGAACTCTACACGGGCGAAGCCGCTGGCATAAGCTAGTCATTTATATTCGTCACAACCACCATAAATGATCATAAACTGGTACTTACTGGCTAGGAGCGCCAGCGCCAACTTCATCATGACAAGGTGTGTGTACTTGAAGGCGACGCGCTCCTTGGACGAAATCATGGCTAGTTGCAGGACTGATAGCACGCAGAACACGCCGAGCACGGAGACGCCCACAGACGCAACCACGCCGGCTATGTATACCGCAGCTGAAAAAAAAAGAAAATTGTTAAAATAATGGCAAAGGCTTCTTTTTTTATATGGGCTTCCTCTTGACTTTATTCTTGTCTCATCAAATTACCCCTCCCGCTCTGGGCGGAGCGAAAAAAAAAGAGTGTCAGACTTGTACTGACTAAAACCCTGTTCCTGTTCATTCTTAGCCTTTGTGTTCCGGGGCCACGGTCTCTTTAGAACAGTCCCGCAGCCTGGTTCATTTTTGTTCTGAGGAGAGACATCAGGTCGACGATGGAACGAGCTAACCCAGAATAAGCTTATTAACTCCCGATTTAAATAGATTGGGGTCGTGTTTTGAACACGGGAACACCGACGCAGGCAGGGAACTCCACTCCTAGGCTGTGCGGATAATAAAAGATGTTGCATAACCTGCAGTACGTCTGGACTTCTTTGAATGACTTGGTTGATGGTAAAGCCCGCTCCTTATTAAGTTTATATAATATCTTATATTTATTTATAGTTTATATAGTAAATATATAACTGGCAAAATGTGAGTATACTATCAGTGATTAATAGACGTGAAGTTATTTTGTAATGTTATCCAAGACACGTTTAGGTTCTAAAATGTTTTACTTACAAATACAGTCATAGCCAAGTGTGTGGTGTAGGTACTATTACTAACGAGATTGTTAACCAAATTAGACACTTGAAAAAATAAATACTGTATACATAATTTAATCTTTACCTTTCAAACAAAAGCTTCTAAGAGATCTGTCTAAAAACTTTTCGGTCCTATTACAGAAAACCCTGTATTACCTGTATAGGACCTAACCCGGTCAAATATCTCTAGACTGGCAATTAAATATCATCATTTGTAACCATATTCCTTAACATTATTAAGTACAACAGAATCAGACTTTTCTAATAATCAACAATACCTTTCTAAAAAAGCTCTCTTCTTCAACAATTTGAAATATAGTGGAACAGCACATCATTCACTTGATATCGTACCGCGGCTTCAATGTTAAACTTTCTAAAATTTTAGAATGAGTCTACTTAGACTTTAGACGGACAGTACAAAAAATGCGCATGAAAAGGGTTTGAATAAGGGAACATCCACTGAACTAATTAATATAACCAATTATCACTTCGTAAATAAAAGTTTTCACACACGTAAGCACTAAGGGACGGGTCCGAACTAGACAAGTGACTGACAGACTGACATAAAGGCCCGACCTGACTCACGCAACCACTACTTTCCTCTTACTCATTATATTTCACAAAACTGACAACTTCTAAAGCTTTGAACGATGTGAAACGGTGTCGATTTCAGCTGAATTTCAACGGATTTACGGTGTATCGTGGAAAATACACGTACATTAGGTGTAGTCACAGTGAAAGCTTAGTGGTGTGACCGTTGGACTGCCAAATCAAATTGAGCATTGTATAATTATCACTTGCCCCGATGAAGGAAAACATCGTGACATGTTAAGCCACAGGACAAAGAAAGACTTGAAGTACAGCTGTATAGTTGTGCTGGACTATCGCACAAACTCTTTTGTATAAGCAGCATTTCTGTGTTTCGGTTTGAAACTCTGACTATTTAGGATAGATAAGTTATTATTATTATTATCCTATTATAACCCGGTTCATTAAAGAAAGGAATCTAAAATGGCAACACATGGCACATTCTCTCACTAAGAACATGATAAGCACTGCCATTTTATATTCCTTTCTTTAATAAACCGGGTTATATAGACATTTTTGTTTATTTCTGTATTATTCTATCATTCTCCTGCTCTTATCGAAATTTATTTTGGGGTCAGCACAGCATGTCTTTTTCTTCCATACTTCTATATTACTTATCATCTAGTCAAACACCGACTTTCTTGACTTAAGTTAACAACTGTATGATAATAGCAAAACCCGGTTTTTTTTTTGGTGGGTGGGAAATCATCAAATGACTCCTACCGGGCAGAGCGGTAGGGAGTGTCAGACTTCTACTGACTAAAAACCATATTCCTTCTTAGCCCTTTGTGTCCCCCTAGCTTTTTATAATAGCCTAGTACTTTAATTTTCAGCAAGCTTTTAGAGGCAGTAAACCAGACCTTAGTACGGCGTAAAAATTGTCCGGAGTCCACAGTTTAGGTATTCATGTAATTAGTACGATAATGTGTTGCCTATGTGTTTTGCATATTTGGGTCGAGCTTCAAGGCTGACCACAGTGACATGTTTCAGGTCAGTTTTTAAAGCTAATGGGTTCCTCTTTAACGATGTTTTGTAATTCACAGATTAGTCTGTATGCTAAATGTATTATGTAATACGTACGTTATATTTTGTTTCGTGTCGTGTTGTGTTTAATAAATAATGGGGCGTGTTTCAAGGAGTGTGTTAATTTTGTTACTACTGCGCCTTAAAGTACACTTTTTGTATTTTTTTTTTAAACAATTTATTCTTAATTGAGCTACATTTTTGTAGGATTGATGTGGGTGAAAGGTAAGTATAACATATGTCATAGACGGTGAAATGTGGCAGGCCGTTAGTGAACACGGTAGTACGCATGACGACCAATAAAATATAGGCTATGCAAAACCAGTTTAAGCGGTCCTCTTATTGTACGGAAAATCTTTTTAAAGCGAGGCCTTGTTATCCTGGAAATGTATTTATAGCTTGACTAGCTGTTCCCGGCATGCGTTGCAATGCCCTTTTTCTTACCTACTACCTGCCTGTGTACCAACTACCTACCTACCTACTACCTCCTACCCTACCTACCTACTACCCTACCTACCTACTACCCTACCTACCGACTATCCTACCTACCTACTACCCTACCTACCTACTACCCTACCTACCTACCTACTACCCTACCTACCTACCTACTACCCTACCTACCTACCTACTACCCGACCTACCTACTACCCTACCTACTTACTACCCTACCTACTACTCTACCGACTACCCTACCTACTCTACTATCCTACTTACTACCCTACCTACTACTCTACCTACTACCCTGCCTACCTACCTACCACTTTCTCACCTTTAAAACCTTCCCTGCACTTCCACGAATAATTCAACACTATAATTAGCCAAATCGGTCCAGCCGTTCTCGAGTTTTAGCGAGACTAACGAACAGCAATTAATTTTTATATTATACGCAAACACCATTTGAAAAATCGTTTTTCTATTGGGAAAGAAACAGTAATTATTTGTGATTATTGTGATAATGTCGTATGGTCTGTTTGAAGTTGTCATTCGTTGACTGAACAACTGAACGTCACTCAATTGTTTTGCCTTCCCGGAACCTCTCCACTAACACTTGAACTTTATGGGTACGGTATTAAAGCTCAAATTGATTTTACGTTTTAGTTAGAAAACGTTTGTATGGGAAAAAGAAAAGGGCTGTTTTTAGGGCTTTTCCGGCCATTATTCGAATTTTTCTCGCCGTAAGAACCATCCTTGAACTTCAACGAACATTTAAAAAAAAAAATCAGCCAAATCGGTCAAGCCGTTTTCATGCCAAGTCGTGACAACGGAAAACGGGTTTCATTTTTATATATATAGATAGATAGATAATATGTCACTGTGTGCATCTCAAACTGCACTCACGTTTCATTAAACTTATTATAGCATCAACATTTTCCGGAAACAACACGAGTTGAAAACAGAACTGATGAATTGCAAACAACGGGCGACATCCGGACGTCCAAATTAGTATCAACAAATGTAATGGAACCGCTGTGTACCCAAAACAATTCGTTCCACATCGTTTGTTCGTGACATTGTATTAAATAACTACTTACCGGTTCACCTGAGTAGAGAGGGGCTGGTGTTATTTTTGAAGAGCACAGTGTGTACAAGTCGTATACAGGCTGTCGTTAAGCATCCTCGTCAAATTCAAGGAGGTAACTATACTAATGCTTCTCGACCCGAATCTATTAAGAATGAGTAGATTTTTTATTTCTGACAAAAGGAAATTGGTAAGATTCTCGCCCTGTAACCGCTCTTCCACAAACACAGACAAACAAACGTTTGTTCGATATTTTTTTATTGCCTAAACCACGGCACGGAGATTATTAACAAATAAAAAAAATAGCGTATTTTTATTGTTGACCGTAATTTAAATTGATTATGACAATCTCCTGAATTTTGACGTGGATGCAAAACTGCACCTAGTATAAGGGATTAGGTTCAAGAAACATACTTAACCCAGTCCCAATGTGACCAAAACTATTTGACAGAAAAAGTGTAAAATTTTCTATGTAATAATAGGGGGCTCAATTTAAACGTTTCGAGTATTGAAAACGTCACTGTACCGTAATACGAATACGAGTAAATACAATATGATGAGAAATCTGCAGTATGTATGTGTAATGAGATGAGCTTATGTGATGGGCGCCAGTTATCTCGATGGAACGATCGCTATTGAAGCTGACGTAATCTATGGAATGTACTTATAGATTTGCACAACCGCTTGTGAAATATGCATAAACTTTGCTGGTAAGTATTTATAGGCCTTTAATAGAAAGATGTTCAGAAAAAATAAATGTTCGGGATTTTAAGTCATCATAAGTTAAGAGAAGGAATGGATAGCTTTAGTCCAGTGTGTAACTATGTATACACAAAATCTCATGAGCTCATGGCTAGTAATAGCAGGTAAGTACTTAAGTACGGTTACATAAAAAGCGGTTATCATCCACGAGACAATGGCGTGACATTGAAAATGCAACCGTTCGTGAATGATTGTCTCCTAGAAACTGCAAGATGCAATGACGGTAAATTATCTCAACAATGTCATTGAGGACGTCGTTTTATTGAAGATTATAACTATATAAGCATGCAAGTAGAATTCCCATTATTTCTCATGGTGCAACGAAATAAGACAGCAAAGCAAAGGGATCGAAAGTAGTCGAACTTTAGCCAAAGTAAATTTTTGTCGTCAAATTCCACCAAACTGAGAATGCAGCAATATTTTCACTAACCGTGGTGAGTATTGTTTGACATTACAAGGCCAGTTAAATTAAGAGCACAAAAAAATTGTGAAGAAAAATATGATAACAGGTGTGGTAACAAACGCATTCCTGTCCAAGTGTTGCTCTTTCGCATGACATCATATGCGTGTTTTTGGAGAGCGTTGGTACCAGGACCGGTTGTACCAAATTGATGTTAAGATCCCGCACCGCTAAGCTTTGGAGTCGCAAGTTGAAAGTTGACGTTGCTGTAATGGTTTCTCGCTTTTTAATCATATTCAAATTATGATTTTTTTAAAGAAATAGTACAAGTAAACACCGTGTGTTTTTTTTTTTTTATTTAATGTCTAAAAAACTTATTACATTACAATTTTTGTTTAAGCCACACATCGAAAGCCTCTCAGGGCTTATCTGTGTGCTGGCGAGCCGTTCGTATAAACTTTAACATAATAAAATTTAACTTACTATACTAAATAACCTAAAGTGTGTCACTGTCAAAGAATTTCTTATGAGGAATATTGTTGGCTTAAATTTATTTATTCAAAGAAATTCTATTACCACGAATTCGTTTTCATTCAAACCTAAACAACAACGTAATAACAGTTCTCATCTATTGTCAAATTTCGAAAGTGAAATTCTTCAACGAATTCAGGCTTTTGGAGCAAATGTTTATTTTCACCAACCTTTGAGCGGATTAGGTGCGGCGAATATGCGGAAAATTGTCTAGGAAACGGAATCATCCATGCTGATTGGCTTCATTCAGACGTTTTGCAAATGCGCACGCTTGGAATTGAGAATTTCTCGTTTTTAAAGACGAAGTAGTCTGTCGATGCGACAATGCAGTACCTACCTATCTCGCCGCGCCGTGGAGACAGGCGACATTTTTGCACGTTTGAAAAAGTTATGAGTCACGCACGCCCGTTCAAACACGATTATATCGTCAGTGATTCAAGTATTTGTCTTTAGACGTTAATATGAGAGACAATTAATGTAGGTACTCGTTTAACATAAAGGTAAATAAAATATGATTCAATTTTAGCTGGATGACGTCTTCTGGGAAACAAGAGGTCAATCACTGCTTCTGAATACAATTTAAATGAATAATACACGGCATTAAAATTAACCTGCTTTTAATTTTTAAAATCTGAAATATATATTTGTAAAATCTGAAATAGTGAGAAACAAGTTGTCTGCACTCTGGTGGATTATTTCAGGTTGCTGATAGATTAATAAAACTAGTGACAGAATAGTTAGCACTACAATTACCGTCATAATGGCAAGAGTCACGACAGTGCAAGACTGTCTATACAATATGTATTATAATATATGTAGGTACACTTAGGTAGGTAGTACGTAGGTACTCTTGTATATGTAATACGAGTACGAGATGCAATCGTTGCATAATATCTATAGGTGCTAACACAGATGTATAATTAATACATACATAAAGGTACGTAACAAGCCCGTCGGGGCTGCGGGTTGTTCATAAGAGATACCGCGGCCTCGGGCAAGGACTAAGAAGGAACATGGGTGGTTTTTAGTCCGTAGAAGTCTGATACTCCCTTTCGCTCTGCCCAGAGCGGAAGGGGTTATTTGATGATTTACCACGCCCCAAAAAAAAAAAAAAGGTACGTAACAAGTGATAACTTATTATAGCAATAATTATAATAAACACCAGTCTTACCAAGGGGTATCGTATTACTAGTACTAACTGGGTTGTAGAGGACAGACAGGCAGTTTCTTCTAAAAACTGGTATTGAGTTGCATCCGGATAGAGTTGTTGGGGTCGGCTATCAGAGCCGACCCCAACATAGTTGGAAAAAGGCTAACCAGGTGAACAATAATAAACACATTAATTACCATCCTTTGCGTGGCGCAGTCAGGTATAATGAAATAAGTTTCCCACAAAAAAAAAGTAATTTATTTAAAAGGCTTTCTGAATAGAAAATTCCATCATACAGTTCGTATTTGAAATTTTCGAGGCTATCTGGTTTGTCTGATTTTAATATCGTGTTATGAAAAGAATATGTAAATAAATATGCTGCACATCATAATCTTAGTAGACGTCTCGTGCCCGCCCACAGAAAAATTGAAAAATGATTGAGATATTCCTTCTGGTATTTTTATAGTTTACGCGAATTTGAACGTTGATACCTTGAGTTACGGAAGATTTTATGATGCCTTTGCCACAGTAGTTTCATTAGCAGCTACGTGATTATGCCACTTGCTATGAGGTGTCATTTATAAAAGGATGATAATTTAAACATGTTTTTTTTCCGTTAACAATATCTGATTATTTTGCACATAAATATATGGATTTACCGCCACGCAAGCTGTTGGGGAATGTAATTATAGGTATGTAATAATAGGTTCATAAATTCATAAAACTGTCAATATTCACCCGACAATAGTTAAGTTTTTGAGAACATCGAATAACGCCGATGGTCTGTAGACTTTGTAGTGAGATCCAGAACCCTAAAGATGAATCACTAGTCCAAACTGACAGAGGTACTAACAAACCAAATAGTTCCCGGAGTCTTTGGTCAACTGGACCCGCTTGCAACTGGACCCACAACAAAAATATTAATAAAAAAAAACAATTTAAAACGTGATTTCTTCGACTGAACTCGTGGATCCATTTCGAATGGGTCCAGTTGACCAAAGACGGGAAAAATCCAGATGAAAGATGAATCACTAGTAAAGATATAGGTTTTTAAACTGACAGGGGTACTAACAAACCAAAGAGTTCCCGGAGTCTTTGGTCAACTGGACCCTGGAAATTGTGGCGCTGTTGACCACCATGATCACGGATAAACACAGACATATCCGATACTCACAAAAAATACCAACGAGGTAAATATCCACCAGTATAAAGTTATACAAACTCAGACTTGACTTCATTTCAATACACCGTAGAGTCCGTAGACCGTTGTGATATTTCGATGACCTAGCTATCTCAGAACTTAGAAAACAAGGAAGATTGCTTTGTACCCGACTGCGGCGAAGCCCAAAAGGAAGGTTATTAGAAGATAAATCAATAAACTAGTGGACATTTGGACATGGTCGTAGGAAAAGGTATGAGTGGTAACTCTCCAGCCTCATGTATTTGGTCCACCTGGATCTTGCCCAAGGACTGAATGATTTAGGTACCTCGCCACATCAAGTAAGTGTGGAAACCAGATGGAGCTGTTCAGAACTTCTATCTACATATCTTCCTACACTGAAGCACAGAATACGTTACTAAATAAAATGGCTGTAAGAGACCATGGTCCGCCGGAACCAAACATTAACAAATAATGGAATCGTTTTTGTTTTCTAGATTCCTTGACGATAAAAGACGCTGTTGAATACATACTGACTACAAACGCAATCGTGAACTGCATCTGATTACAATGAGTCACTGAAGGTCTTGTAATGCAACCGAAGTATAGAATTATAGACCAGACCTTCCTGCTATGAGTCGGTCAGTCTTTTTTTTATCTGTAAGGAAAAAGTATTGTTGAGGTCGGATTTTCCGAATTTTATTACGAGTATATGTCAACCACAAACAATTTTATATAATGATGTAATTAATATTATTGACTAAACGTAAATAATAATAATTAGTATCAATTTAAATAATTATGTCATCGCAGTGTAGCGATTTCATTTGCATTCAATGATACCTTATTGGGAATGGGACATTACCTTGTCGTTAGATCTTCTGAAAGCCAGAATGCTAAGGTATCTCTCGCATATACACTAACAGTGGTTTCAAAATGATTAAGCAACTCGAGGTTTTTTTTGGCAGTTGAAAACAAGATACCGATAAGCAGAGTTCCTGTTTCTTAGCGAAATAAAAAACCCTCAAGGATGTTTTACATTTCCTTACTTTTGCATTCAGGACAAAAGCATTGTTGTTTTTTTTATCAATTTTTTTTTCTGCTTAGAAACCTGCCACTACCTAGGTACTCGTAAAATTATCCTTATTAATCTTTACTGGTTGCGGTTAGTATGTTGAACACACGGTCAGGGGATTTTATAATTTATTCAAGTAAGAAAATCCCGTTACACAACGTTATTACGTAAAATAGTTATATTAAATCATAATTAAGTCTTCGAGCGTCCTTATGATCACCCGGTGGATCATAAGACATTCAAGCAATGTTAGCGGACGTTCAAGAGGTTAAGTATATATGTATAGAGAAAATTTGCCAAACCAGCTAAGTACCTACTTAGTGTTTTTCTGTACCCAAAAAAAGTAATAGCCTTTTTTTTTAATTTTTTTTTGGCGGGTGGAAAATCATCAAATAACCCCTCCCGCTCTTGGGCAGAGCGAAAGGGAGTGTCAGGCTTCTACTGACTAAAAACCACCCATGTTCCTTCTTAGCCCTTCATGTCGAGGCCGCGGTATCTCTTGCGAACAACCCGCAGCGCCGACGGGAATAGCTTTGAGTTTCTAATTTAATCTCATCATCATCATCCTTACGTCATCGTTACATAAGGTTGGCGGAACAAGCTTTTGACGTGACAACGTCTTATAAATTGGTTTGCCGGGTGACACTTCAAGAAACTGCGTTACGCTCCGCTCACGTTATGCGCTCACAATGAGAGCGAGTGAGAGGCACGCGTCCAGAGCGAGAGAGAGAGAGTGAGAGAGATAGGCATACACACCGGTTCATGTCTTGCGCTTCTATTTTCGTTGTCACGTAAAACTTTCGCCCGTATACCGACTTTACAGGCAACCAATTTTTTTCTTTCATTTTCGATACGCTATCATTTACTTCTTTTTCTTCAACCATCCATACATCTTTCTTTGGAGTTCTTCTCTCTCCAACCACTAACATTTATATTCATATCTCTTTTATTTGGTCACATGTGTTTCATCCCTCACACGTCATGACCTTAACAGAGATCGTTTCTAATTTAATTCATTTGAGCTAAATTGAGTAAGCTGGTAACGTAATTTTGCGTACCAAGTAACTGCCTATCTACCTAAGTAACACAGTTATTGTTCAGTAAGTCCACGACCAAGATCTCGATTCACGAATATGGCTAACGGTCCGCAGTAAATCAAAAGCAATGCATTGAACACCTGTGTAAACGGTCCATACAATAGGATTGGTATTCACTAGTCGTTCATACAGTCCTCTATTTGTGTCAGATGGCTTTTGAATTACTTGTGAAAACCAATAAAAGTAATTATAAAATTGAGTTTATTATTGAATAATGAGAATGAATTGGCTGCCTGTAACTGATAGGATGTACCTCATTATATGTATATCTATCTATATATATCTCATTACAAATTCCGAATGTGACAAATGTGACACATTCGGAATTTGTAATGAGATTTTCAACAATTTTGTTATAATATCGATCAAGGTATTGCGAAAAACTCCAAATAACAAAATTGCTTGGTGGACCATAATTTCACAATTTAATTTTTAAACTACGTAATAGAATTAGATACATTTCGTCTCGGTTTCGATGCGTCTCATTAACATATTATATGCTAGCTTACAAATGTTCCCAGCAGAAACAACTGAATATCAATAGCTATTAGAACACACTGATTGATGTTTATTGTTATATCTTTTTAACGTTAGCACCAGGTCAAGGTAAAAACTGCATTGATAGTCATGCTACTAATTTTCCACGGGATTTGCTTTGAGCATTAAACGAAGGATGCTTTGAAACAATGAAAGCATTACACAAGCACTCCGTCAACTGCACAATGACATTGTTTTAGCATTGCGTGGACTCGGAGTAAACAGTAACTGTACTGTTGAGGGACACAATTTTAACATCTTGACAGTTTTGAGGGACCAGAGCATTGATATAAAAACTAAAGATACGGTCGTCCGAACATTTGCTCGACGCGTTCGCCATACAGAGAATTGGTGTAGTCTGCTCGTTAACGTAACCTTGTATACGCGGCGTGGCATTTTCGAGGTTTATAGAACATAAATAAAGCTTTTAATAAAATTTACGACCGCACCCGAAGAGAGCCGATCGTGGACTAGTCCACTTCGGCTTAGGAAAGACCTTATTGGGACCACGTTTGTGGCTTCATTTTAACATGCCGTCCGCCCAGTCCTTACGCAGTAATATATAAGTCAATGGACCAGAGGCTTTATTTGGTTTAAAATTCGGGTAATTATTCTATGACACCGAGTTGCACTAAGGTACTACCCGAAGAAGGATTGTGGAATTGAGTCGAAGGAAGGTAATGAGAAAACACTAAAACTGTTGAACCGTAGGGTGTGTATTAAAAATAGTAATTACAATATTTAATAATAAACAGTAACAAGTTCTTGTAAAGTTCATAAAGTTTGCAGTACCCAAGGGTCCAATGCTCGAGATGTATTTATACCATCGTATATTCACAGTTAGGCTACGGTATTCTCACTAGATCCAATGGCAATTTATCAGCAACAATTCTAACCCTGCAACTGCTTAGCAATTTTTGTCCGCTGTGAATTTAATACAGGACCCTTCGGACCACATTGCTTAACCAATCGACCGTGTGAGATGCCGCCTATCCTTTACAAGAAGTTTTTTTACATGGAAATAGATCTGATTGCGCTCATTTTTGGGTTTGCCATAATCGCCACGCTTGACAGGCGGGTTGGCTATCGCAGTTCGATACAAAAACACAGAGAACGCTGCTGCCCATTCTCTGGTAAGTCCCTTAGTCGCCTATTACGACACCCACAGGAAGATATGGGATGGTGCTATTCTTTACGTCCACCATACGGTACCGATGACCTGGTGAAGGTTGCGGGGATCCGCTGGATGCGAGACTCACGGGACCGGTAAAAGTGGCGACACTTAGGGGAGGCCTATGTCCAGAAGTGGACGTCTTTCGGCTGAAATAATGATGATGAGATCTGATTGAGTAGGTAAACTAATGCTGGTAAAGATATTTTTAAATTACAGATATGATTATTTGCAGGTATACACCTGACACGCGAAGATTTACAGATATATATTTTTTTATTATGTATGTTGTATGCCTGTAAATCTGTATAATTCTGTAACCAAATAAAAGGAATCGAATAAAAGGAAACGGAAGAAGAATCAAGAGTGGTATGGTAACTGGTGGGGGGGGGGCATGGGTGAATGGAAAAGGAAAACATTGGGAATGTCCATGGAGTTTTTTGTCCAATTTTCTCTAAAGCGATCAACGCTTTTGAGTCGGCAACTAGCTTTATCTTTGTGTTTGATTGGCAGACTCCTTCACAATTTTATTCAAATGTGCCCGTACCTTGCTGATTTGAAATAGATGCAGTGTCGACATATGGGAAAAGGGCAGGCAAATATAATTTTATGTACGTTACTGTGACATCTTAAATGACAAAAAATAGCTTTATTGCTATAATCAATTTAATAACTTCCTGGAGACGTAAGAAAACCATTTCTAGAAAACCGAGCAGCTTATCACAACTTGTAAATAGCAACTAGGCAAATAGGTTGCTACGAATGCGATAACTTGTAATTACTTTATGTACTAGACTACTAGCTTATATTGCATGGCGTGGGCAGATATCCTGACCAAGACAAGTTGAAGGAACGTTGAGGCTTCATTTATCGTATAATTTAAAAAACTGCTAACCTTTGAGCAGTACATAACATAACATCACGCCTGTAATCCCCGAAGGGTTAGGCAGAGGTGTACCTAATAGTACACCTACATTTCGCCTGTTTTGTTAAAGGCCCATGTAATAGGGGGCGAGCCTATTGCCATCAACCGGGCACAAATCCAGACTCCGTGGCTGTTACTGATAAATTCCTGATGGAAAAAGTCAATAACACTTTGCCCGACCCGGGAATCGAACCCAGGACCTCAAGCTCAGCAGTCGCGCTTGCGACCACTAGACCAACGAGGCAGTCAACCGTACTTTCAGCAGTACAACCTATCGATATTCGTTGTTTTTTGTTTTTTTACCTACTTGTACTGTTTATGAGTAGATTTATTGGTTCGAAAACAAAAGGTTCCGATCTGCCATCTATGGATGTGCAGTTGAAGCCGCTGGTCGCGGCTGTCATAATTATGTAGTGTAGATCATTGACATTCGTAACAGGTAGTCAGTGGGCCAAAGTCTGACAACCAGTCTTACTAAGGGGTAGGTAGCATTTTACCCAGTACTAACTGGGTTGGGGAGGTCAGATAGGCAGTAGCTCCATGTAAAATAATGGTATTCAGCTGTATTTGGTAGGATGGAAGCCGACCCAAACAAGGCTAGGCAGATGATGATGATGGAGTGGAAATTGTTTTTCCTACTCCTCCGCTATTCTTTTCTGATTAATTCCGTTGCGGGATCCAAGACAGTTAAATCGTTTGCCTGGGACTTCGTCGAGCTTCATTGTCTCGGCGCTTTTCTTGTGGTCGCCACTGGCTAACAGGAGTTACAGTGGTTTGGGAATAGTGTGGCGGGCTTGTCCCAAAAAAAAAAAAAAAGATGGTGATGATGATAGCTATTTCAGTCAGTTTGCCATGTTATATTTATTTCACAGACGGTCAGTTGCGCTATGCATTTATCATTGTTCCCTAAATTCGTCAAAGCAAAAAGGAAGCCAGATAAAATCTCACTCTACCATTTACAACGATCAATGCGCTTTCCATTCCAACATTTAAACAAAAGGGTCGGTGTCACTTGAAAATCGTGAGTTAGCTTAGTGAAAGTGAAAGGATGAAAACAGAGCACATTTTCTCTAATATACACTGTAAAGACAAATACATATTATACAAATACGAATAGTTTAAATTATGATAGTTTAAAAGTGGCGCGTGTGATGTACGCACATCGTGATACATGTATACTCTGGCAGTCATTGTGCTTGTGTTAACTACTTTCGTGTCCCACGTGAAACAATACTTCATAAATCAATGCATAAAGAAAGTGCTCTTCGTTAATTAAGTGACAGTTCCGTAAAGAAAAGACCTTAGATACTTTGGTTCTATTACAATTAATGTTGTGAAGGGCAACTAGAGATAGCGCCATGCGGATGCGTTCATGTTCCCCTGGCTGATTATAAAAATAACCACAAGTCATTTATTCATTTGTTTAACTTAAACAATAATAATGGCAGAAGGTCAAGGTAATAAAGAGTGTGCTATGTTATGCCAGAGGGCGTACAAATGTACAAGTCAGTCAACTCTCAATATTAAAATTAAATAGGTACTCCTGGTCACAAAAAAATCTATTATAAAGATCACAATGACTCAATATGTATGTTTTGGCAACTTCTTATGACCGTCCGCAGTAGTCAGACGTATGTTTCATCAACATCTTCCTGCAGTTCTTATTCCATATAACCCGGCGGCGCGTGGCCGGCGGAACATGTGTTTTATTATTATTCTCTCGTTTTCTTTCATATCACTCCTCAGCCTCACACAATCCATCCATCTTTTCTTTAGCCATCCTCTCCTAGCAGTTTTCATCAAAATGCATAATATTAAACAATAAACATGCTTGCATTTTATCCGTCCTCATCACATGTCATTTCAACCTTGACTGCTCCCGTTATTTTTTTTTGCAAAAAAAGAATATTTTTACAGGGTCAAATCAAATTAACTAGAGCTACTTTACGGACGTGACAGGTAAGTGGTAGGTATATCTAAACACACAAATAAGTTTAAATTTTGACAACGGTGAACGAAAACATCGTGAGGAAAACGGCATGTCCAAAACTTCGAAGCCATGTGACATCCACCAAACCGCACTAGGCCCGCGTGGTGGATTATAGTTCATTCCCTCTCATCTGAGGGGGTGTGTCCTGTGTCCCAGCAGTGGGAACATTTATAGACTGATGATGATGATGAAATTTTGACATATGAAAAACTCGAAACAGTTATTTTTATAAAACACTGTCAGGAAAACAGGTATTATATCTAAACTGAGAAAAACATTAACAAACACACCTTCCTTTAAAATCCGGTAATCTTCCACTGTCGTTAATGACTATAATGATTGCATACCGACGTAACAGATACAAAGTCAAAGTTAACTAGCAGTTAATTACTTAACACGTTTAGTTGAACCATCGGTCGTGTTCGTTGAACCGCGAGAACTGACGGATGGGTATATCGTACTAACTGACCTGTTACTTATGGGGATGGTTTTTTGTCGCTGTAAAGGATGAAACGATGTTTGGTACAAAAGAAAGCAGACATTGTCTGGATCAGATATACTTTGCAGGCCCGGTTATATGCTCAACGTGGTAAAAACAACAACAACTGGATTCTACTAGACATTAAAGAACAAAAACGCAGATTATTTTGTATTGTAACTTTATAGGCCTTTTTTTTATTTTTTTATGGTGGGTGGAAAATCATCAAATTACCCCTCCCGCTCTTGGGCAGAGCGAAAGGGAGTGTCAGACTTCTACTGACTAAAAACCACCCATGTTCCTTCTTAGCCCTTCATGTCGAGAACGCGGTATCTCTTGCGAACACCCGCAGCCCCGACGGGAACTTTATAGGCCTTATGATGATATAGTGCAAAGCCAAAAGATGCTTCTATGTTTTCATACGGATCCTGATACTTGTGTTATCAATGTTACACCTGCAGAGGTATACCACAATCTATACTAATATTATAAAGCTGAAGAGTTTGTTTGTTTGTTTGTTTGTTTGTTTGAACGCGGTAAACTCAGGGACTACTGGTTGGAATAGAAAAAATCTTTTTGTGTTGGATAGTCCATTTATCGAGGAAGGCTTTAGGATATATAACATCACGCTACGCTACCAATAGGAACGGAGCATAAATGAAAAATGTTGCAAAAACGGGAAAAGAAATTCCTTTTTGAGTGCTTCTGTTGCGTGCGCTGCGAAAACAGTTTAAGTTACGCAAATATTATGTATGAAAGAATTGTTCCTCTTTAAATGTTCTAAAAAAAAGTCCGCGACAGCATATATCTATCTTTTAAGATTGACTCACTGTAACCATTTTTTACTATTAAAATGTTAGATTAAAAAGAATGATATTTTGCGATGCTTATTTAATCCATATGGTATTAATCTATATCTAAAAAAATATGATTGTTAGCACGGAAATTTAATATAGAATATTTGTGCCCTTGACTCTATCCAGTTTAAACAAATATCTTAGAAGATATCGCAATATAAAATTATCCGCGCCACAAAATAATTACGCGCGCGGCAGTCATTCGGTCCGGTGCGGTAGGTAAGTGGGGATTCTGGCCTCCGGGGGCTCCGGAGAAATTCAAATTCAAAATATTTACTGCACCATAATGTTTACAAGTACAAGGTGTTACTGTATATTTAACAGTAAGATATACCTATAGTAATTGTCACTTTAATAATATAATCGAAGCCAATCTAAACTAATAGGTATTATAAAGAGGAAAGGTAAGATTTTTTGTTTGATACGAGTACGATTTAACTCAATTGAATAGTCGATTTATCGAGAAAGGCTAAAAGCTTATTATGTGACGCAGACGAAGTCGCGTGGGTCAGCTAGTTCATTATAAATTGCAGGACACTTAGACGATGTTATCATGTTTCTCCCTCTCGACCATAACAAAATCTGACATTCCTGTGATATTCCCAAATTCCCACGTCCATTTCTTCGCCGCTATCGTTTGTTAGCTTAGGACGGCATTTATTTGTTGGAACGGTAGGTGCTAATAGAGCTTTCCCTTAACAAGAAATTCTATGACATGCGAATAACACCCCTATGTCGTTAATTTAAAGTGGTTGTGATAAAGTGGGTCACCTGACTATTTTACATTATTATGATTGACATATTACATCTTACGAACATAGGTACATGTAATATAGGTATTCTGATGTAAAGATGTTATTTAGACCAAAAAAGCGTAGTATGTCTAGTGGTCGCAAGTTCTACTGCTGAGTATAAAGTCCAGGGTTCGATTCCCAGGTCGGGCAGTGTTGCTAGGTTTTCCATCAACACTTAATACTAAAAATAACAACAAAATATATTAACTAAACTCTTGAGGTTCTTTGCGGCTGCAGAGAACCTCAAGCAGCGTAATTTTTTTATGGAAACTATATTTTCGAGCCGTTTGGGGTTGAAACTCGGGGGCCGATGGGGTCCGATTGCCATAGCGTTTTTAAGGAAATTTCGAAACGCCTTGTTGACGCTTCCTGTGACCCAAGGGCTGGCTTTTTCTTTGGCCAGGGGCTAAGTGTTGCCATACAACATGGCAACGCTGTCAGTCTCTTGGGCACTTTACTGCTGACAGCGTTGAGGAGGAGTTTTTCGGTGCCCTTTTATAGTCTGTTGTTGGATGATGTCACATGTCTTCGATTTTTTTGTTGTTTGTGTGTCAGACTTCTATTGTCTAAAAATCACTCATGTTCCTTCATAGCCCTTTGCGTCCGAGGCCGCGGTGTGTGTGTTTGAAGTCACGTAAAAATGTCGAATTATTAATTAAACACTCATTAACATTAGCATACGAAATATTCAGAGTGTGTGAAACCGTTTATAGTGTGTTAGAGTTAAGCCCAAAGTGATTGAATTGAACGTAATTGGAGTATGACTAACGGAAACAACGTGTAGTGATAGACCGTTTATATGGCAACATTAATATGTTGCCCTTTATAATACGAAAATGAACTGAGAGAGACAATTCGTAGATGATCGCACATTTTTTTTTTTTTTAATGTCAAATAGAGCGAGCTATTAGAATACTCTGAATACAAAATAATGTGAAAATTGTCAATACTTTATTTATACATATAGTACCTACAATCAGAGAAATTAACAGTTTTGCAACAATTGGTGATTGGTGGTTTGGTGATGTTATAGGTATTTCTAACCACAGCTTGTTTATTTTTTCAATTTACATAATTATCCACAGTTTCAGTTCAAATGAAATTATGTTCACTAACTGAATACAGATTTGAATATTGCAAAATCATAGCTTATAGTTTAAATACAACGTGAAACTCTACTAGGTTCGACTATAATTGAATTCAAAATATACCGTCTCAGATTATTTTTTACGGGGTCCGTAACGGCACTTGTGAATTTGTGAGATACAATAGAATAGCATGTTGTATTCTATCGTATCTCACAAATTCACAAGTCATAACACGTCACGAGTTGCTAGTAAACACAAAGCAATAAAAAAAGTTAGTAAAATACACAGAGGAGTGGTTAAATATCAATTCAATTAGAGAACTAACCAATTTCCTAAGTGGTCTGAACACGTAAAGAAAACGATACTCTATCTATTTCGATCATAGCTTGAAGACTCTCTTTTGAAGTAATTGTCGTTGGAACTATTTTATCGAGACTTTCACGAGTAATCTACGTCTAGTCTATATTGGCTATGACAGCTTTAGATGATAGGTAGTGTAGGTACTTTCCCAGCTTTATATTAAACCTCTTTGAGAGTTTTTCGTTTTTATTCCCATGCTTTATTTTATGGCTGTGCCTGAGAATATTATTGCATGTTGGCTAAATACCTTTATGTAAGAAATAATAATGTAGTATATAAGTAAGGTACATACTAGGTATTCTGGAGAGTACCTACATTCATTTTCGTCAAAGTCTGATAATTTTCTAAAGTTTAGTAGAAAAATAACTCATTTCTCTGTGTGTAGAGGCAAAATAATGAATCACAGAGACTTAAAAAGTCAGCATCAAATTATCACTTGATTCGATGAAGGAAAACATCGTGAGGAACCCAGCATGTCTGAGATGTTTCTCGACGGCATGTAAAGCTAAGTCAGAGGCCCATGGGCGGCATAAAAACTCTTGCACCAGCATAGGCGTAGCGTGCCTTGGCGGGGCCCCGTATAAAAATGATGACTTTAGAACGCACGCTTTACTCGGGAAAAAAAGAAATTGCTTTTTTGACTTTTGTTATTTCTGAAATAAAAAAAAATACTGGGAAGTTTTAAATTTTTGCTTACGCACGTCGGGGGCCCCCGTATAATTGATACGGCAGATACGGCGGTAGTTACGCCCCTGTGCACCAGGTTAAGGCACTAACTACACGATAAAGCAAACGTGAAATGAACATAAAAATAAAAATTCACGATATCAAATTCTAATATGAGTAGGTAACCTAAATACATAAAAACTATGGAACAACGCCATCAAAGCGTGTCCTGTTTTCAAAAATAATCAATAAAGGCAAAGGCATTATTATAGCAACCCAGTCGTTTCCCTGACTTTCCGTTTGAACGACGCCAGTTTCCTTTTTAACATTCCCCCTTCGAGCAAAATATTAAGTTACCTTCACAGTTTTAGGCTTCCCGTACAAAATTATTAAGTTTCTCTAGCTTAAAATATTTCCAAATTCAAACATTAGTATTTACATTACATTCACATTGGATTTTTTTTAAATAATAATCTCTTGAATGTGTGGTTCATCTAAGTGTTGAATATCGTCGTATAATTTTAATTTATCGGTTTTTACTGCATCGAAACTAAATAATACTGCATAAACGAATACAATTAGTAAATTGGCATAAAACAACAAAGAAAAGTAAGGGCGTTGCCAACAAAAATAGGTCAGTCTACTGTCGGGCCCACATTAACTGCACAGCTGAAAATTAATGTCTCTGGAACATGAGACACAAAACAGCGTTAATAGCTCTTTGAATTCAAGGGGTGAAAGTACTCATGAATATAAACTACTTAGGGGAAAACTATGCGTATCATTGGTCCGAATCCAATGGCTTATTGTATGAAATAGCCAATGTTTTATATTCATAGTAAATACTAAATGGTAAAGTAGGTAAGAACATGTACAATACATACCTGTAATACAACTAACCATTTACAAAAAATGCAAAATTAAAAAGAAATGTATTCTAAAATATTAGGTACTAGCTGTTGCCCGCGGCTTTACCCGCGTGGATGTCGGTCAAAATGGAAAACTGTAAACTAAAACTTTTATTGCAGTCGGGGGACAGTTCGGTGGAACAATTATTTACAGGTCCCCCGACTGTAATAAAAGTTTTAGTTTACAGTTTTCCATTTTCGAATACATTTACGGGACCTTGCTCCCATTCATCACTGAATTCGTTTGACTTGTTTTTTATTTTTTAGTTTACTTTTTGTCATGGCAGGCGTGTTTTTTAATTTTTTTAATTATTTATTTTTTATTTCATATCTTTTAGTGATAATATATCGGTATTTTGACCTATAACCAATCATTTAAGCCATAAGACGTCCACTGCTGTTTTTATAGATTGGGGGGGGGGGGGTGAATTGTTCATAAAGGTTACTGAGTTTGTTGTATATGTATTAAAATGTGTTTTTTTCATTTCTCAGGATTCCGGTCGGCAAAATCAGAATAACAAACGTAATGCTTTATTCATTTGTGTTAGTAATGAGTTTTAAGTTGAATCTCGCAGTCAGATTTTTCCATACCAATATCTACCCTGATCTTCTTTTTCTACCCTTTAAGGGGTGATTTTGAAAATTCTATGATTGCAAATATTATTATTTCCTTAAATTGATATTTTTGCCATGTTTCAAGTAAATTGATTCACGCATACTGACTTTTCATACAAACTTAAAAACCATTTAGGTGCCGTCGTAGATGGATTTGGGAGTTGTAACCTAGCCAGTTTTATTTCTTTCATTACAGAGAATCTATTGATATGTAGTTTATTTGTATCGAATCCTGGGTTTAAAATGTCACCATATCATTTGTTGAGTAGTATTACTAGTAAACAATAGGTATTGAATACTACTGTGGTATATTTTTGTAATCTACTTAATAAGTTCTAGACGATGATTATATTTTTAATTGAAATTTCAATAAAAACAAATTAAAAGTTCTTTTTATTTCTAAACCATGGCCACCCTATTACGTTTTTTGATAATTTATCTAGCCTATGTTACCCGGGGTGACGCAATGAATCTAACGATACCACATACATCAAAATCGGTTCAGGCGTTTAGAAGTTATGGTGGAATAAAGAAACTCACAAACAAACATACATACATACATACATACATACATACATGAACGTTAAAAACATAACACTCTTTTTTTTGGGGCAGTCGTGTAATTAAAAAGAAATGTATTCTAAAATATTAGGTACTAGCTGTTGCCCGCGGCTTTACCCGCGTGGATGTCGGTCAAATTATATACTAAAACCTTCCTCTTGAATAACTCTATCTATTAAAAAAACCGCTTTAAAATCCATTGCGTAGTTTTAAAGATTTAAGCATACATAGGAATATAGGGACAGAGAAAGCGACTTTGTTTTACACTATGTAGTGATGATGATAACGTTAATTTTTTTTTTTTTAAATCTACATCATGTTCATCCATGATGTAGATTTAAGAAAAGAAAAAAAATATTTAACGTTATACCTTATATTTTAGAATACATTCAACTATATTATTATATTGTTCCAATAACAGAATGAAGCCTATGTGTCAAAGCACTCCTCCACTTCGCCGTTAAACGAAAATTCCAGAAAACTGGCCGTATTCCATTTTTTTTTTTTTGAAGCCAGAAGTAGGTAGTAAGTTCATGAATTGTTACTTTCACGGTGTTGTCCTTAGAAAGATTACCAATATTCTTAGTCAGATATCTTATTATTTGATTTGCCATTCATAACGCAATCGCGTCTGTGACTGCTCGTCGTGGATAAGAAACAGAACTCTAATGCACGGCTTATGGGTGAACTAGATAATCCCACTTATATATTGTAAATGCAAAACTTTAGATTGATATTTTGTTGCTCAATCGCTATGGAATTTGATACAATATCAATATACGGTTTAGGTTATAGGTTATCTGTAAGGTTACAAACTTACAACGCCGTATCTGCCTGTGACTTTGAAAAGGCTATTCCAGAAAAAGGGCAGTTCAAATCCCAATATTTTTCTATTGGTAATTCTATTTCACCAGTGCTAGGTATACCTACAATACGAGCTGTACCATCTGTGTGCATTAAGAGAAATAAGATCGATTCCTCGTAAAAGCTTGAATGAATCTAATAATAGAAGAATTTCATCAATGAGCCTGCTATCTTCGGCTTTCATACAACATGTGTAAAGTGAATCTGTCCTTAAATACATGCAAATAAGTAACTTACTCGACGGATGAAACTTGGAGACGTCCGTACCGCATTTCTCCCGGTTGTAAAGCAGTTTCTTGCAAACGCGCCATGGTCCGAAATAGCCCTGGTCGAAGTTCGGATTGTCTACTGTAAACAAAGGAAAAAGTACATTAATATAATTTGCAATTATAAAAAAAATAATAACATGCTTACAAATGCTGTTTTAACGTGTGATTAAATCTACAGCCACTATCGAACTCAGAATCTCATCTATTAATGATTTGAATTCATGGAACCTCTGATTTCAACAGAGAAATCAGTTCGATAGGGTATTCTAAAGATTATTGTTAATGATAATATCGTGTAGGTTAAAGCTTTAACAGATAGATTCTACAAACAGCCACCATACGCCGTGCATTGTTAATTGAAATGCTCCACAATTCATTTACGATGATAAGTATTTAAATAAATTGCAAACTGTCTCTGAAGGCTACTGAATTACGTCAGAGCAAAATATGTTGGTTCGAGACCTAATCACACGTTTAACTTAAAGTGGCAAGACTTGATAAATATAGGAAAGTAGCCACCGGCACTCGAGCAACAGTGCTGGAAAGCCGCGAAATTACGTTGATAAACAACATTTTGCTATCACTTACGGGCTTTTCCAGTTTCCTTTCAATATAAATCTTAATCACCGCGTTAGTTACTTGTTAGTATGCAAGTATTTAATAAGGCCATCTCTAATGAGAGTAGAATTCATGCATGGCTTGGCGCCTTACCAGTGACTGTAAACTGTTTCCCAGAATACATTTAAACAACCTACTTAGACCTAAGTAATTGACCACTCATGAAGGAGGTCAAGGAGATATTGAAAAATTCTTATAGACACGTGTGACGTAACGTAAAAATATTGACTTGGCATCCAAACGCAAATTGTTGACGACCTCAAAACCACCTACACATATCCACATAACTTAAGTCTTAAACACATTTTGACGTAACAATACCTTAACAAAGCAAACTTGTTTGCTATGAGTGAGACCTCAATTTAGGCAACGAGCTACTGAACAAGTATTGCCCATTGAAATATCTTGACAAAATGTATTAGTAAATGTAACTACTAAATGTAGAACTCCGAAGTCGGAAAGAAGTAAGTGAAACGAATTCAAAAAGACCTTGTAATATAACATGGTGTTTCAATATGAATGGACATAATACTACTGAACGCATCCAAGTGTTTGAAACAAGGTCGTGTTTCACGGAGGGAAATACCCATGTTTAGGAATAGTATGACAATCAGCCTATTAGTTGAGCAGAACCCATTGAAGGTCTGCAAATCTGAAGGTCGGCGACACGCTAAGAGGAGTACAGAGGGCCTCGTCACGATTTCCTGGCTGCATACTAATTTAATTCGTAGTGTGTTGCGAATGAGACCTTGCTAATTGTCTAAGGAGACTTGGCTAGCTCTCCACAGTCGTTCATCCTTTTAAAACAGGAAAATCTGAGTTTCCATTAGCCTCCATCTCTAATAGAGACGTGGCGAGGAACTCTTTTATTATACATTCATTGCGCGGAAAAGGTTTGATTGATTTCATGTCTTTGAATCTTGAATGCGAACGTAGTTTCACAATAGAAAAATAGCTTTACGAATAACGCATTAAAATGTGATTAATTGTTGAGTTTCTAATACCAAGTATCCGACATGCATTAAAGATCATTAGGTACTTGATGGCTTCTAGAAAAAAATATTATTGCAACTAATCGGTCGTTATTTGATATTCTTATTATTGTTACTTGTACTGGATTGTACAAGCTATTTGAATGATTAAGTTCAGTAGGTACAATAATAGATTCAGTTTGGACGTTTTCTATGCGCAATTTTAGGGCAAAAAACGAATTGGGAAAAATATGTGACTATTGAAGAATACAGTTATATCTGACGAGGCACGTTTTACGTTCCAAGAGTGTAAAACTTAAAATGGAGTACTATAGCCAAGTGAAAACCGAAAAAGAATATGTTGAAATCATATCATTAGGATGGCTGTATACACTTAATGATGACATGAGTCACAAGGCACATGTCAATTGATTACATGATGACCGACATTCACCTACTGTCCGGGTCAACAATGTACTTAGCTGGGCTTGAATATTGAAGCGTTATGTAAGTAACGAAGAAGAATAATACGAATTAAACTTAAAAGCAACTAAAAACTATATTGCTGAACTAAAAGAAGTTTCAACAGAGAAGAACAGTTTAGCATAGCATCAAGACGTTCACGCAACTTTTGGTAGTATTGCTGATATTTGCTACATCCAAGCATATGCAAGATTTCTGTCATTTTAGATCAGTCATGGATCGTTTACGAGGGTCAAAGAAATTCAAACTGCGTATCGAAATCAATGATACTTGATAGCCTATGGAAGCTTCAATTTAATATTCATACACTGGCAGAAGCCAATCGATAAACGACGTTTCTTAGTAAAGAAGTAAGGAGTGGAACGAATTGCAATAAAAAGTAATATTGAGATTTTACTCAAGTTGCAAAATTGTGAAAGTGTTTGAAGCCTAAAAATAATCAATACGAAATGTTCGATTGTATACTGACTGATGGGTAATGATGATTTTGACTTTCCTGTTACAGAAATATTTGTAAGTAATTATCTGTCTGTTAGCCTGTCATCCGAAGACATGGACCAACATAGTAGTGTTTAAAGGTATTCGTGACTGCGATTGTAATTTACAGCGGCGAGCCAGAAAAATATAACTGTGAACGCTAAAGAACTCTGCGGAACAATAAGTCATAAAGTGCAACGATAAATTTTACGATCCAGGCCAGTCCCGGTAAACTGATAGCCTAGATTAAGGGGCAATAGTGTGTTTCTATGCACCTAGAAACTTTATTTTAAATTAAAATAATTCATAGCTTTAAAACAAAATCGTTTAAATATAATGCTTCATCCAACATTGCTCAGATGAAGCATGAAAAGTGGAACAAAATATCAATTGTTGAAAATCACGACTTAAAAGAGGCTCTTTTGTACTAGTCTGAAAAAACTGCAATCCTAAATGGCGAAAGATTTCGTTTTATTGAAGCTGTCATTACATGGCGTCAACATTGTAATTAATTAATAAAAGAAATGCATAATACTCTGTTACAGAATTAATTGTTATAAATACCAGACTTGACACTTTATTTAGCATCAACGCCGCAGACTATGAAGACGGTGAAGACTAATCGTTAAACAAAAAGATTTGGTGGAAAAAATATTCTTTCTTAGGACCTTCATATCGTGTTGGCGTTTGAGGCGAGGTCGTTGCCTGTCAGTTAAAAAAATGGCGATGTCATGCTGACCATTGATGGCTCGGTACTGGCAGAACGATAACAGTTACACTATTGTAACTTACACAACATTGCATCAATATTTAAGAGAAATTTTGGAGCAGCTGGCTTGGAATTGAAAGATTGCCAGATTTAACGCTTTTAGTTCTCAGTACACTGAAATCTTTTCTTGTGTTGGTGTCCAGTTTCTATGACATTGAGCAACACATTAGCTAAGACTATGAAAGTCGTGTCCAGTACTTTGATAGCTGTCTGTGTGTTTTCAGTTTCACAGCATTTAACATAAGTTTAAGGCTAGAAAGTAGATAATTTTTGTGTTGCCTTTCAGCGTTTTTCCCTGGCCTGTGCGAGCCTCGAGTTCTCATCAGAATGATGATTCCCCGGTGTAGGTCGTCGTTACCTGGCTGTTGGTTTGCCGTTGCTAGGTTCATAGTTCATACAAAATTACCATTACGTCAGGTAAATTATTTATTTCAATGGCTGGGAAATCTAACACATGTCATGTTGACCTACGATCCAGTAGTTGGCAATTGAGACCTTGATGTGTAATTGCCCTTCTGCAAGTACATTTTATAAAAAACAAAGTGATTCTCGATACTGTGGTTAGATAACAGCTGCATCGGCTTTCTACAGTTTGTTAGACATGCATAGATTTTAAATGAATAAGCTATCATTTTTCTGTTTAAGATGATACCTACCGTTATTACGGTGGGCGTGAATTATAGCCTGTCGTCTGGGAAGCAATGTAATGGGGCGCTATTATACAGAAGGCTGTTGTTAACTTTAATTTTACGCTAGTATTACAACGGTTAGTAATATTGCGAACATTTATTTGTATAGGTAACATTTTTTTTCGCAGTATATTATTTCAAAATTTTGGTAGTCAACGTCCGGTCTGGACCCAAACTTATGTGACCGTGAAAGGTCGAATTTCTCAGGAATGGTAACGTGAGACCTGTTTTGTTTGAAGAACTCAAAGCGGAGGTTGCGGTAAGCGATAATGCATTGAAAGTTGGATCCTTTTTGCTTAGAACCGAAACGTTTTAATCTCACATTCATAATAGGTTTATGAACGCATATTTGAGTCAACTCTTTTCATAACACCGGCAGACTATTATCTACTTTTTTTTTTAAATTCAACTCTCAAAATCACGAAACGAAGCATAAAGAACTTTTTTTAAGCGAAGTGACGTGAATGTTGATCGAAAATCAAAATGAAATCCGCCTTACAACAGTTACAACGTACGTGACGAATATAGTGATTTAGCGTTTAGCATTCACGATTTACTAATTTAAATATTCTAGAAAAGAGGTTGAATGCACGATGGCTGTATAATTTAAAAAAAGAATCAACTCCATAACAGCGACCGCTGGCACATCTCCTACAAGTTTTGTCACAAAGGTCTCCGGGGTCAATAACCCGTTTGGCGGGCGTGCCTCATTTTTTAATGCACTGAATATACCGGCCCAAGTAAACATCGAGAGCAGCCTACAAGTTAATTACAATAATACTAATGGAGTTTAAAATTAGGTTTTGACGGTTACTAGCGGATTTCACAAAACTAATAAAAAAACAATTCATAACCCGTTCTTTAAATTTTCAGTTTCGAATTTTATTGAGCAAGGCAGTGAAAAGTGGTTTTACAAAATTGTTTTACTTGTTTAAATTTTGTTTTTTTTAACGAGAAGGTAAGTGTGTATGTAGTTTAGTGGTACGCTAGAAATTCGAGATGGATTTTTAAATGGCTATCACAATCTACGAAAACAACAAACGTTCGAAGTAGGTATAATTTTCCCGCAAATAAGAAGAGAGTTTTAGATTTGACTGGCAATCAATGATGTTATCTTTTAAATAACTAAGGTACCTACTACGTTAGAAAGGCGAAGGTATCAAAGGTAACAGTAGACGGAGCTCGGAGGTAGAAGCGTGGTTTGGCCTACTTTAGTGCGCTAGAGCTTGGGCCTGCGACTTCCGTTGTATGCCCAAGATAAAAGAGACAATCACACACCCATATCCTAACGCACACTTCGCAGTTTTCGTGTTTACATAGCAAAGCATGAAGGTTGTATAAACATAAAAAGTAAAGTTAAGATTTTGGTACCTATTTAAATACTTTTTGGAGCAAGAAGGTGCGTCGTGGAAGCCAAACCTTTTTTAAAGGTCGAATTAGGTATTTCTACTTCGCAGATTTAAATTCAGAAGAGAATAGACTGCGAGTTCTTGTGGCTCGTTTGAGTGCTAACAAATGTCTAGCTAGATGTTATCATGGAACCCGTGGGACGGAACTAATAAACCTGTTTAAAATACTAACTTCCAGATTCTAAAGATTAGGATATTTTATTTATTATTGTACTAGTTGTTGCCCGCGAACTTGGTCCGCTTGAAATTATTTTAAAAGTATAAGTAACCCTATTTGAAACTAATTTTGTTAACAATTTCGTTAATTTTTTTTGCACGAAGTCCTTATCTTTTTTTTTTAATAAAAGCTTTAGTTACTCCTTGTATTAAAATTTCCGTCAAAATAGATCCAGCCGTTTTGAATATAGTCGGAACAGACAGACAGACGGATATTTATTTTGTTTGTGTTATACGTACTTTATTACTTACATATGCATTCAGTAAAAGACTTATTTTAAATTACAAACAGACACATCAATTTAATAATTTGTTTGTGTAGATCCTAGTGTGAGTATAGCTTGTGTGTGTTTAGAAATATATACGACGGAATCGTATTCTGCTACACCTTTTATTATCTTACAATCCGGTTTTTACACCAGCAGCTATTTATTTACTGATGAAACTATTACGAGATACGACACGTTTCTGATTATAGCTTTCCTGTGGTTTTAACATAAATAATAGCTTAACTATCTAGTGTAACGAGTCTTTTAAGCCTGTTACATACTATTGAATTCTTTGCTTTGATTTGTAGGCTCTGGTTGGTGTTGCCTTATGAAAATTCATTTTTGGTTGACTTGGATTCGTGAAGTGGTCACACTGATTTTTATTTTCGATGCTGTCAAATTGACTTTGACATTTCTTGCTTTTCGACCTACAGCCTGGAATCAATGGAGTGATTTTTGAGCGCTCCAATAAAATCTCAAAATATAACTTGAGATGGGCGGCATCTAGTCCCTAATTATGTGGTAGCCGATTGCCCTTGTCATGATCCTAATTGGATAGCCTTTATTTTTTAAGGTAAGCGAATTCTTTGTGATTTCGGTCCGTTCCGCGTTGTCATGGCTATTTTGATAGCAGACGCTAATAGTTTCCGATATTTAATTGTTTCAGGATCTTTTAACTTCATTTTATAATTATTTGCTTGGATTCATTCATCTACTGATGACCACATTTTGATTTTTGGAAGAAACGGTGAGTTTAATTGTATATTGCTCGTAACCACCATTCGATCGCCATTTTTTATCCGCTAACGATTATTCATGTTTGTTTTCAGCCACAAGGCGTTTTTTTTCCATATTACTTAAATTTTTGAACGCACGCCCCTACCAAAATGCATATATCTTGGACCGCCGTTGGCAATCTCGGCGAATATCACCAAGATGCTCTTGGATAATCCATCAGGTTCCTAATTTAGTCGACGGAGTTTGGTATGGTTTATGATACATAACTTCAATTTATTTTAAAAAAGTGCAATAATGACAGGTCTTATAATAACAACAATTTTCTCTTAATTTTACACATTAGAGTTGTTAATGTTAGAAAGGAATTTTCAAACCAGCAGCCTTCGGGTAATAAAGTCGTTCTTACTTTTCATGATTGATTTTTATTGATGCCTTCCCGCTTGAAGATTAAAGGTCTCAAGCTCCCGCAGGTAAGTCTATCCTTGGCATAGTTTTGTGTGTACTCCAGGCGCCCGAATTTTCACTTTTACTTATTTTTATTTGGAGCACACCACACAGTTTAATTTCATTCATCTCACTCTCTTCTCACATCTCATCTCATCACACACTTTTTTTTTTATTATTACAATTGTCGCTCAGCGAACAGGGACTTGAAGTAGGTTTGTCTGGTACCTATATACTGTCATTATTGCACAATTATTAATTAACTTATGAGTCTATTGTTTGCATTAGTTTGTTCTACATTGTTACTTTAATAACTTTGTGTTTATTTTAATTTTTGACTCATAAGTAGTACTTAACCTAATTTGGTGAATCTTTGTAAACAATATTTGGTGTTTACTTATTGATAATTTTGTTTATTGACCTGTTTGTTTTAATAACATGTTTTTTTCTTAGCAAAACCAACAGAAATGTATAGCATTGACCGTGTTTTGTTGTTCTCAACAGTAAAGTTATTTTAAAAACTAAGTTTAACTTTTAAAGAAAATAATTTAATCTAATTGTAAGTACAATATTGTACATTTAATTTATCTAGATTTCAGCTGCTTGTAAGTGATTATTGCACTTTTAAAACGATAAAATTAACTTAGTAATTTTTCATGGGAATACCACATTGACTTCAATACTTAACCTCAAACTTGAGAATTTATTTTCAAACTTTTAACTTTTTGAAATTTAGTTTTTGCTTTTCGTTTGCTATTCGCCTTGCTGTTTGTTAGTCATGGACAAGGGAGTTCAGTTTCCGCCGCTGTTGTTTGTTGGTCGGCTCCTTTTGACTGGAGCACTCAAGTTCAAGGGATGATCATCACCCCAGAACACGCCGCAACCAGCTTGGGCTCCACTCATGCCGTTGGAAGGACAAGCTCCATCGGTGAAAACCTTCACGAATCCGCCTTGGCTCATCATGTACGACATCTTGTTTTATGTGATTAGTTTTCAGTACTTAGATCACTTTCGTTTCAAGGGCTGCTAGAATTTCTCAATTTACATTCGATATTATTCATAAAAAAGGTTCATTACATTTAGTTCCAGATGCTTTATCTCGCATAGAAGTCGCCGCTATAAACGCTCAGGACAGTTTAGTCTTACCTGACGATGAAATTACTGACCCTTGGTATAGAAAAATATTTATCCATTGTCAAAAATCTCCTAGAAAGTATAAGAATTTTAGAGTTGAAAATAATACTTTATATAAATTTTGTAGAAATAAATATAATCCTCACAGTCTTTTAGACTGGAAGATTGTTATACCCAAAGAGCATATTTTAGATACTATTAGATCAAATCACGATGATGTGAATTCTGGACACTTAGGAATACTTAAAACTTTAAAGAAATTATAACAACATTATTTTTGGAAGGGAATGTTTAATGATATTCATCAATACATTTTGTCTTGCGATACCTGTAAAGCTTATAAACATACTACATCTCCACCTTTTGGTATTATGATTAATCCTAAAAAAGTTGATCGTCCCATGCTTATGCTCTCAGTTGATATCATAGGAATTCTACCTAAAACTTATTCTGGTCATAGATACATACTTTCGGTTGTAGACGTTTTTACTAAATATTGCTGGTTCTTTCCAATGATCAATGCTACCACTAGAGTAATTTGTAAACATTTTGAAAAAGAAATATTTCTCAAATTTGGTTGTCCAAAAATAGTAGTTTGTGACAATGGAACTCAATTTACTTCAAAACATTTTGTAGATTTTTTGAAAGGTTTTAATATAACCAAAATATTTTATAATACTTTGTATACACCTCAAAATAACCCTGTTGAGAGATATAATAAAACGGTCGAAACCTGCTTATCGTGTTTTGTTAAAGATGATCATAGAACTTGGTCAAGTTTTTTGCCCAATGTTCAATTAGCTTTAAATAATAGTGTAAACCTTGCTACTGAGTTTACTCCTAACTTTCTGATGTTTGGTAGGGAGCTTATTCTTGATGCGTCATTACATCACTTTAGTAGTTCTGTTGATAACTTATCTCAACTAGAAATTTCAAATAGGAATGCTTATGCAGTTTCTCTTAATTCACTTAGTGATATTTTTGTTAAAGTTCAAGCTTACTTGTTAAAGGGGTATAAGCGAAATGCCGCTTATTATAATAAAGGTCGGAAAGTCATTTCTTTTGGTGTGGGTGATATGGTGTGGAGAAGAAGTTTTGTTCAATCTCATGCTCCTGCATATTTTTCAGCTAAGCTTGCACCTAAGTTTGTAAAGTGTAAAATAACTGAAAAGGTTTCGGATAACGTTTATGTTTTGAAAGATTTAAATAAAGGTTTAAATAAAGGTGGGACGTTATCATGTTAAAGATATTATTAAATTTTAATTTGGTTTCCAAGTGTTAGTCTTGATTTTGATAAATTCTGTTTGAAGGCTGCTTTTGATAGTTTGATGTACGAGGGGATGGATGATAGGTTATCAGCAGTTTGAAAGATGTATGTTAGGTAACTTCTTATAAATTTATTGAATTTGAATTCTTAACATTCTAAAAATAAAACTTAGGCCATTTTTGTTAATTAAATACAATTTTTTTCCACACTAAATGTTTTTCACATCAAAGGATCTTATTTTATGTTTTGTTCGTTTTTGTTGGATTGTATAAGATCTTATTTTTTTAAGGGTAACCTTTTACATGTTTACATTTTATTAAGATCTTATGTAACCCTACACTTCAGGTTATTTTTACCTTGAGATCAAAACTTGAACTCAATTTCAAGTTTTTGTAATCTTTTTTTCATAGTTTGAAATCATTCTATTTTCTCTTCGTCATAAATAGTAATCGATTTTTAAATCTATTTTGTGCTGTTCATTGACAGAATTGTTTCTCATTTTTACTAGAGTTTCATTCTCTTTAATGATCGGATTTGACTTTGTTAGTAACGCGTTCATCCTGGACTTTACTTTTTAGGGTCATTCTGTAACCTTTGTTACAAAATGCCTTATTATTTTTTGAATCTTGGTGTAACTTTTGACCTTGATTTCGACTCTTTTTTCCATTGTGCTCGGAAAGTCGGTGGTGTTGTGCCGATCACAATGTGGGATTTTTATATGCGGCCATATTTTTTCCTTTTTCCATTGTGTTGGACATTGTTGTTCCAATCACAATGCGGGATTTTTTTTTTTGACTTTCGTCATTCTTTTTTCTTTGCGTTCGGAAGTTCGGTGGTGATGTGCCGATCGCATTGTGAAACTTTGGCTTTCGCCTTTTCGTTATTGAGATTTCTCATTGGAGATCTCAATGATTTTTTGTGTTTGTCTGTGTTTGGGAGATTGGTAGTGTTGAGCCAGTCACAGCAACATTCTTTTACAGCTATTGTGCTCGGGAATTCGGTGGTGATGAGCCGATCACAGTACGCTTTCCTTTGTTTCGTTGCAGGTTGTGCCTGTAACAATATTTTAAATAAGGTCTTTCAGCTTTATTTAAAAACTTTTGTTTGGAGTTTCAAATTTTTTTTGGATTGTTGGATACGGAGTTAGTCAGTGGCAAAAGAGCCTAACTGCACTCATAGAGATGGTAGAGTTGGAAGCAGTTGACATAGTAGTCAGTGGCAATAGAGCCTAACTGCACTCAAAGTTGTACTGTTCCAAGTGGTTTGAAATTTTTAGTCAGTGGCGATGGTGCCTAACTGCACTAAAAATTGTAGTTTGTATTGGTAATTTGTTCGAATTCGTTTGAAATTTGTAGTCAGTGGCTATAGTGCCTAACTGCACTGTTTTGGAGTTTAGAAGCGCTAAGAGATTTCTCTCTTCGTTTCATTTAACGAGTTTTTATAACTTATAATTTTGTCTGTTTTTCACATATTTCATTTTTGACTTTTTGTCATTTGCATGTTTTTACTTTTATTAAATTCTTGAGACCTTGTCGTTTGACATTTTCAGAATTCATTTACACTTTGAATCTTTTATGATTCTTTTCTTTTTTTGGGAATTAGAAAGTTGTTAAGACTGGTCTATTGTGTTGAAGATTTCTTTCTAATAAAAGAAAGTTCCTTTCTTTTATTTTCGGGGAGGGATGTAATGTAACGAGTCTTTTAAGCCTGTTACATACTATTGAATTCTTTGCTTTGATTTGTAGGCTCTGGTTGGTGTTGCCTTATGAAAATTCATTTTTGGTTGACTTGGATTCGTGAAGTGGTCACACTGATTTTTATTTTCGATGCTGTCAAATTGACTTTGACATTTCTTGCTTTTCGACCTACAGCCTGGAATCAATGGAGTGATTTTTGAGCGCTCCAATAAAATCTCAAAATATAACTTGAGATGGGCGGCATCTAGTCCCTAATTATGTGGTAGCCGATTGCCCTTGTCATGATCCTAATTGGATAGCCTTTATTTTTTAAGGTAAGCGAATTCTTTGTGATTTCGGTCCGTTCCGCGTTGTCATGGCTATTTTGATAGCAGACGCTAATAGTTTCCGATATTTAATTGTTTCAGGATCTTTTAACTTCATTTTATAATTATTTGCTTGGATTCATTCATCTACTGATGACCACATTTTGATTTTTGGAAGAAACGGTGAGTTTAATTGTATATTGCTCGTAACCACCATTCGATCGCCATTTTTTATCCGCTAACGATTATTCATGTTTGTTTTCAGCCACAAGGCGTTTTTTTTCCATATTACTTAAATTTTTGAACGCACGCCCCTACCAAAATGCATATATCTTGGACCGCCGTTGGCAATCTCGGCGAATATCACCAAGATGCTCTTGGATAATCCATCAGGTTCCTAATTTAGTCGACGGAGTTTGGTATGGTTTATGATACATAACTTCAATTTATTTTAAAAAAGTGCAATAATGACAGGTCTTATAATAACAACAATTTTCTCTTAATTTTACACATTAGAGTTGTTAATGTTAGAAAGGAATTTTCAAACCAGCAGCCTTCGGGTAATAAAGTCGTTCTTACTTTTCATGATTGATTTTTATTGATGCCTTCCCGCTTGAAGATTAAAGGTCTCAAGCTCCCGCAGGTAAGTCTATCCTTGGCATAGTTTTGTGTGTACTCCAGGCGCCCGAATTTTCACTTTTACTTATTTTTATTTGGAGCACACCACACAGTTTAATTTCATTCATCTCACTCTCTTCTCACATCTCATCTCATCACACACTTTTTTTTTTATTATTACACTAGGTACATAATTTCAATATTATGTGGATACTAAGATTCTTAGAACAAGTAGGTAGGTAAGTATGGTACGTAAATATAATTTCTTTCGTATAGGTAAACTGTTGTGCAAGTTAGGTTGGTACCTACTCTCCTTTTGGTTAAGAAATGGAGCTGCCAGATTAGGGTTAGACTTATTTTTAAATTAATAAACCCTCCACCACATTTTTTTTAAAATTTCAGCCGAGTTTTCAACCCAACACCAGAAACTGTTTTAATACTTACAATAGTACCCAGGGACTGAGAGTTGAAAGTCAGAGTCATCTGAAAGAATTAGTTCAGTTATACAAATCTAGGTGCAAAGCAATTACCTAAAAGTGAAATTAAAGTGAATAGGCCGATTGAATAAGCAACTCCTACCTTTTTCAACAAAATAAAGAGTTGCTTATTTAGTTTGCCTGTAAAGATACTCTACTTATTTACAAAACATATTTTTTTTAATTCCTCATAGGCATTAAAAAAAATGTGTGTGATATAAAAAAAAAACAATCATTATTTGATGAAATAAAATACCACATTTTATTTCATCAAATATGATTGTTTTTTTAGTACAAATGTAACATTGTATTCTGATTAGTCATAGTAATCATTTGATTTCTAACGTCTAATATTTCTGTACACAAGGAAACTAAAACCAAACAATTCTGATGAATATTTTTCCCTGTACACATGAGAAGCAAATATCTAGTTACTATGAATACCTCATTAAAATCGAGGAAAATAAGTGTATCATAATTTTAATTAACAGGTATATCCATAAATCTGTTATTAAGTCGCATTTGATTTGTCCCTTAATATCAGGTGTTCACACCAAGACACTCAATTCCCTTTCAACTTTTCTGTAATTAACGTATTTTTTAAACTTCCTCTAGTATACTTGTTCCTTACATTATCCATTCTTGTCACACAACACATCACACCTCGACATTCTCATTCCCCCTACATGCAATTCTTTTCATCCATTACTCCAATTACAGATAAATGTATTTCCTTATAACTGTACTTTATTGGTTCCATAATGTTAAGATCAATTTTGGCCAATTCACAAGGTTCAAATAGATAAATACAGTATTCATTTGTTCACAAATGTCATGCTTAATTAGAAAATTTCAATGTCAAACTTTTTAATGAATGAACCACAATTGATAACACGAGTGCCACAAAAGAACAAACATACATTTTTAAAATGCTGATAAACACGATACCCTTACCTGCTGGGGAAAAAATACTGGCAATTGCTTTATTACATTTATTACATAGATCTTTGATGGGGTTACAATTTTATACATAATAATGCCTAACTAAACTATGCCTCATCGTTCTTGCACCCACCTAATTTATTTTTTAGGGTCGGGCGCTGTAGGTTTTTTCTTATACCTCTCTATTCCTCGTCATTTCAGTGGTCACCTCCATCATAGCCATATCATCTTTCACACTTACCATCAGAGTTATGCTCTCCCCTCTCTTATAACCATCAACATTCATACTCAAAATTTTCCTCATGACATACATCATGCAATGATGACAGAAAGTGTTAGGTAGTACTACGGACTTGCTAGCAACACCTAACCCTGAGAGTGATACATTAGCCTACATTTAAACAAAGCCTGCCTGATTCATTTAATTCCATTGTATTTTTCTGTATTGTTTGTTAATGCAAGTAATATAATATGCCAGACAGTTTTTTTCTTCTCATATTGTTTTAGCTGTGTGCAAGCATATGACGTGTAATTAGACTGTGAAATGATCAGTATTAATTGACCAATTAGATAAATACCTGAGCTGTATTATTAAATCAGCCGTGCATAACTTTGTTATAGTTTTTGCAGTCATTTAGTAAATGCTCTATATGTATATTTTTCTAGCTTCTAATGAGGTCTCACTAAATAGTATGAACTAGGTGATTATTACTATACTCAAAAGCTATGAATAATATTGCTAATCTATTACATTATAATACATTTATATTATTTTTAATCATTAAGCCTGTAGTAGATGATGAACTACCTTTTGTGGAATTATCAAATTATCAGTACTGTAATATTTTATTATTATTATTATAAGCCTTCTTGCAGATATTTTGCAATTGGTTGGGTTCTTCAGTTCTTTAATTGGCTGTTGTATCTATGTGCTTTATAGCAAAGGCCTCCTCCAATGCACTGTAGTATTTAAACATGTATATTTTTGGCCACTGAGCACCGGGATGAGCACAATTAATTAAGTACTTGGCGTCTTCTCATCATTAGCCTAGCCTTTTCCCAACTGTGATGGGTTCAGCTTCCACTGTAATAGGATGCAGATAAATACCAGTATATCAAACAGAGTTTATAGTTATATGACTTTCTTAGCCCAGTTAGCACTGGGTAATGAGGTACCCTTGGTAAGGCAGATCATCTACCACAGGCTAAAACATAAGCTCTATTTCTAAATGATACTTACAGCTAGCGAAGTTGCCCCAAGTTGGTAGGCCCACAGCGATAGCACCAACTACGAAGCAAATGAAGCCTAATGCGACAACCGCTATTGAATACAGAGCCTTGCCACTGGCCATGGCTGCATGTCAGCCAACTTCATGGAATGATCCGGACAACATTAGGGCTGATGAGCGCTTGTTCGGTGGGAGCGGAGTCTTGAGCCACACATCTATGGGACAATAACATGGATTAAGCATAATGCAGATACCTAAACAGTTGTAAATAGTTAAACTTTTGGATTTTTAATTGTGATATATTGATTATACACAAGGCTGATTAGATCAGAGGTCTTTTATTGTAAGATGTTAAGTGATTAAAGGTTTTGGTATCATTTATATTTAGATATGGACAAAGACAATAACTAATCTTTTTATTTCTATTGATTGAAGTTCTTGGTAGCTTTTTTTAAAATTACTTTCAGCAATGCAGTAATTAACACACAAGAAGTAAATGGTATTTGTGATAATTTGTGTGAGGGATATTTTTTTCACAGGTATGTTGATGTTAGGTAAAGGTCAAATGAGGTCACTCTACAGGTTTATTTTAGTTGGTACCAATTTGTCCAATATATAGTTGACAGCAGAATTTGAATGGTGTGCAATGCCTTTAGTCAATTTTTCATGATTGAAACTGCTAATAGTTAGTTGCAAAACTAGAATATTTAGCGAAATCGAGATTCGACTGCATTCATAAACATTATTGTGTAATTAAAGCGCACAAACCGGTCTTCGTTCGATAGTTACGTTACGGCACAAAGGAAAAGGAATGCCAAATCAAAACATTTCGGCCCTCTGTATATATTATTATCATTCTTATTGGAATGCACAACAATGATTTCCAATTAAAATCTCACTGGACTCACCCAGTGGGAACTTTTCATCGTGTTAATTGAACCATACAGTGAACAGCTAGTATCTAAGGCTAGAAACAGTTAGTTTAGCGTAACTTTTACTCACGTTTATTGTACCTTGCGAACTCGTCTCGTTGAACAAATCACACGAAGATCACTCAACTATGCAACTGACAATCAATATAAAATGATTGAATACCTTTTCCGTTTAACATCTCTTTTGCACACACAAACTCATCGAAACAAAACACCTTGTATTTTTCACGTGAATGCACAAAAGTTTACTCACGATTCAAAATTCGAACCACGACACACCTTTTTAGCACTCCCAATAGGTAATTTATTGAGGGCTTTCGAAAATAGTTTGTATCACTAAACAATCTTGTTGTGATAAAATTACGCACGAAAAATAATTGCACTTAACTGCAGACAGAATTTGTAATTTAAATATCTGTGAGGAAACACGGACTTTACATTTAGGCACGAAATGACGAAACCATTGACGCGCGCGTTGTGGATGTGGTCGGTAAATAAACTGGTTTTTTGATTTCAATTTGTTGAGCGAGCTACGTTGCAAGCACCCACCGTACTCGACCAAAATGTCAAACAGGTGGCTATTTCACTCTTACGTTTTAAACACTTTAATTTCGTACAAGTTAAAAAGAGATGGCAATAGTTCCAGTCTGTTTTGCTTCTTGCATGCAATTTGCACCCATGGCTTTCGTTGGACTTGGATCAACTTGGAAAATGATTAAGGATATTGAAATAATCGACTGTATTATGTACTTATTTGTTTGTTGAAAATATTAATTCACACAACATGTTTACTTAGTTTATTGTAATTTATAAAAGGTTTCAAATGCCTAAGGACAGTGATGAAAAAACCAGGAGGGTGTTTCTGAACGGAAATTGACGTTCCTCTGCGCGCAACAATACTTTGCGAAGCGGGAAATCAAGTGACAGAATCAATCCCGGGAAAATTTAAAATTATCTAGTCGTCATACTATTTTCATTATTTTTGTAATAACACACGATATTTTTTTTTGGATTTCTAGAATAATTACTGTCGGTGTCAGGGAAATAAACTAAACGCCTTTTTTAATTTCTCGGATAAGAAAATCACCTACATAAAATACAAAAACGAAAAACACAAAAAAGTGTAAAATAAACTTCACAAGAAAAAGCAGCTTCTGAAGTCGGTGACATTTTGTTTGTTTGATTTCGTTTTTTTTTTGCCACCGACTTCAGAAGCTGTTTTTTGTGTTTTTGAAGTCGGTTTTTTTTGCAAAAAAGTTTTTTTATTTTACAATTTTTAGTTGTAATATCCTATACAAATATTTACTATACATTTAACATTCAACCAAGAACCCTAACCCTTAACCTTCAAGATTCCCTTATTATTGCTTTCAACTCCTAACCGTTTAGGAGTAGTACCTTCCATAATCAGCTCACCTAGATAACCTGAAAGAATATAACCATATATACGTCCCCATAAAATTTTACTAAAGAATTATGCTCCAACTCCTAACCGTTGAGGTGTTATACCTTCTATCATCAACTCATCAACATGAAGTGATGACTGGTACTGGAACCTAAAGAATAGCACGAAACGCGTAATACGTGCCTATACAATTTGAGGGTTCCCCTCGATTTTTATGGGATGCCATCATCAGATCCTGATTTTCTTACCATGGTATCACCCTTGGGATATCTCCTTTTTAACAAAAAAAGAATGTTCTATATCGGTTCAGGCGTCCCCGAGTAATCGCTGAATATACATAAAAAAATTTAAAACCTGTTTTTTTAAAGTCGGTTAATGAGTTTTACCTTCTATCATCAGGGCAACCTAATACCCTGAAAGAATACAACTATCACTTCATAAGTACGTAGTTTTGAAAGAATTTTCTATCAGCTCCTAACCGTTGAAGAGTTGTACCTTCCATCATCATCATCGAATTCACATGATATTATAATGGCTAGACGCAAATACTTAAACAACTTTAGAAAATATGTAAGTATATGAAAAACATCATATGTGCCTATAAAATTTGAGGGTTGCCCTCGATTTCCCTGGGATCCCATCATCAGATCCTAATTTGGCGACAATGGGACCACCTCGGGAGGATACCTTTTTGAACACAAAAAGAATGTTGAAAATCGGTTCATTATTAATGACGGAGATATGCGATAACAAACATACAAAAAAAAAAACATACAGACGAATTGAGAACCTCCTCCTTTTTGGAAGTCGGTTAAAAAAAGAGGATCAGATACATTTTATATATTTTTATTTGTTTGTAAGTTTGTATGAAAGGGATAATCTTACTAATTACTGATCCGATTACGAAAATTATTTCACTAACAGGAAGCTGCATTATTCCCGAGTACCTTGTATATTCCCGAGTTTATTGTTGATTGATATCAACAATAGTGTGCCATGAATCGATCGAAAAAAATTGTACCTACCTTCATAAAAACTCCCAAAAACGCTAATTCAAAACAATAACAAAATAATGTTTAAACCAGATTTTAAGCATACAAAGATTACATAGTGGAGATTGAACTCCATTAGTCGAATGGCTACGACGAGGTCATGCATCTATTTCGGTACCCACGCTGGCGCTGTTAAGACCAACTGACGAACATTGGTCGACTCAAAAGTGCAAGCAGTTCGTAATTTCTCTATTTAATTTAAACTACGATGAAATATCACTCATCGTAGTTTTTCAATATTTCAATACATTTATTTTACACAGTGCAACTTCTAGTGCTTTATTAATAGAAACAGATCGTAAATCTGTGCCAGAGGACTTACAGTGCGTGCGTAAATAATCGGGACTCGTAAATACTTCGTTAAAAGTGTAACATAGGTACATCGTGATATGAAAGTACGGACAAATATGACAGAAAAGATGTTCAAAATGACGCTGCTGTTTATTGTTCTCATTTTGTGTCCAATTACTTGTAAGTTGATGATGTCCCTTATTATGGTTACTAAAGTGAATATTTTCGATAATTACCTACAATAATTATTTAATTTTGAGTGTAGAATATAAGAAACACATTTTGTTTTTCTGATATGGTAAAATACCTACTAAAAATAATAAAGTGTATTTTCTGTTCTAACAGTTGCAGACGCTGTTATTGATGCTGCAACAGACGATAGAGTAAGTTGATTAATTCACATTATTTTAGTATGTATAAATAAGTGATGACCTGAGAAGTTCTTACAAAAGCTCATAGAGTCCTCTGTATGTAACATAACTAACATCACACCTGCTGTACCCTGAATTCTTGGGTTAAATTGGGTTAGTGTCCTGGTTATGCTTCAGGATTTTCTAGCCTCTTAAAAATGCTTCCTTCATTCTGAAGATCGGCGCGGAGTGCCAAGTTTTGGTAGTTCTACCACAAAATAATTGAGTTCCTTTTTCTGTACCTATATGTTTTCTTAATCAATATTCTCCTCTTTCGACAGGTTCTACTACCCTGTGGATCGAAATGCGGTTGTGAAGAGTAAGTAACCTTATTGTTGAAAACGTTTAATCGTAAATAATTTTTGTCACTTATAATGAGCCGTCTATACTTTCAGAATGTATGTCTACGACGCTGTTAACGATAGGTGTCTTATTAATTTCAAGAAAGTAATGAAGAGAGTAATTGTGGTGTACGAGAAAAATAGTAAGTGTTACTCAACTTACAGCTAAAAGATTCCAACATTACATCATCTGCACCTAATCTAGAAGTCTACCATTACCTCACGATTTCGAGCATTTTTGGAAAGTTCTGCAGCAACACCTTGAAAGGCAATTTTCTTTTTCTTAAAGAATAGCCTAGTCTTTATTATTCTTAGGTTACCCAGTATACCCTTTCCTTTTCTCGTTTAAAGTCTGTCAAATGTCCTTGTATGACACATTTAGATAAGATTAGTTGAATACTAAAACTTCTATCCACTTCGTACAGTCCGTTCAGATAATGACATAGTCACATGTCTTAAACCGTATTTCAACGAGACTCAAGGGTACTGTATTGCAAAGTCAGGACTACAACACCGGGCTCGCTACGAGATTGACGATAAGTCCCCTCTTTGAGGAGTGGCTGGAGAGACGCCACGGCACCCTCACCTTCCGTCAAGTTCCGTCTGACGCAGGTCCTCACCGGACACGGTTGTTTCGGGAGGTACCTGCACCGAATCAGGCGGGAGGAAACGCCCGCATGCTTTCACTGCGAGGATCGGTCAGAGGAGACGGTGGAGCACACCGTGGAGGTCTGCTCCGCTTGGGTGGAGCCCCGCCGTGTTCTCGTAGCAGCGATTTGCGGCGGTGACCTCTCGCGTCCGGCCCTGGTTCAAGCCATGGTCCGGGGCGATAGGGAATGGGACGCCGTCGCCTTCTGCTGCGAAGCAGTGATGCTAGCGAAAGAGGCGGAACGTGAGAGGGAGAGAACCTCTCGTCCCAGCCGCCGTAGGAGGCGCATCGGTGTCGGGGGCCACGTGATAGATTCCGCGACCTCGGACACAAAGTGCTAAGAAGGAACATGGGTGATTTTTAGTCAGTAGAAGTCTGACACTTCCTACCGTTCCGCCCAGAGCGAGAAAAGTCATTTTATGATTTACCACCATCCAACAAAAAAAAGTGGTAAATAAAATACCAATTATAGGACAGTTATAGATACTGTGTTCTTTGAGACACATGAGCTCTCCATTTCCAAGGCACAAGATAACAATATAAAATTGATTTTACAGATGTTGAGTTTTTAGCTGATGATGAAATGGCAAGTAAGTTTAATAGAACATGAATTTAAAAGCTATTTGTGATTGATAACGATAAGCTAATAACCCACTAATATATTAAGACGGTTTGCAAAACTAAAGCACAATGCATGGCGTGTTCCCTCCTATTTGCGAATTGCGTTTATAGGTACCTACCTACCCAACCTTTCACTGATATGCTAATTTTATGACGTCCCTGCACATCCCTCTAGGAACTAACAGAAAACGTACCTACCTTGAGAATAAATTATCGTCACAACATATAGAGTGTAAAAGTACCCTTAACGCAAACGAAGGGCACTTGTTCTCCCCACCACTGCGATATTTCTAGACCATACCTGGGAACCTCCTAGTTACGGAGATATTGGGGGACTGGGGGTCAAAGTTCCAAATTTGTCACAGCTGTTTTTGTAAATACTAGTTTTTCAGGTTATAACTCTACTTAAATTACCTCCATGACCCGTTTATTATTCAAAGCATCCACTAGCACAATGTTTTAACGGTGATATATTGAGTTTTACCGTAAAATGTGATTTTTGAGCCAAAAAAAAAAGTCGTTTCCCAGGAAAAACTTTTGCGTAGGGGTACTTAGTTTGATGTATAGAATGCTTGGTTGACGGACGGCTGTGTGATGGGTTGATTTACCCCCTGTATAGTGGAAGAGTAACTTCCTTTTTTACCACTGTGCTTAAGACCATGTAATTGTAACATCCCATACACCGTGTATATATTATTTATTTAGGTATGTTTACAAGATTTTTTTATTTGTAAACCTATGTTTACAAATAAAAACATCTTATTCTTATTCTCATGTATATATTATATATTAACGGCGGCGGCGACCTCTCGCGTCCGGCCCTGGTGCAAGCCATGGTCCGGGGCGAGATGGAATAGGACGCCGTCGCCTCCTTCCTTCTCCTTGTGAGAGGGAGAGAACCTCTCGTCCCAGCCGCCGCGGGAGACGCTCCGGGCGTCGGGGGGCACGTGACGGCTTCCGGGCACCGTAGACGCGGGCCAGTGAACGGTGCGTAATGGGCTAGCTCGCCGTCCGTCCGTCTTATGACGACGACAGAGCGTGGCGACGCGCGACGGCGCGCCTCAAAGAGATGTCAGCAACATGGAAGGGGCGATGCCCGTCGGGGCTGCGGGTTGTTCGAAAGAGATACTGCGGCCTCGGCACAAGGGCTAAGAAGGAACACGGGTGGTTTTTAGTCAGTAGAAGTCTGACACTCCCTTCCGCTATGCCCAAGAGCGGGAGAGGTTATTTGATGATTTCCCAACTCCAAAAAAAAAACTTGAGAGGTGTCAAGGAACACCCGGATGGAACGAAGTTATTGTTATTATTTTTTATTATGTAAAAAAAAAAAAAAAAAAATGTAGAAATGAAAATATCTGGCTTGCTTTCTTTAAGAGAGAGAGAGAGAGACAGAGAAACATGCGACGCCGCACAGCTTACAATAGCTTACTATAGCAAAAAGTGTCGTGACAACTTTTCGTAAGAATTTTTTCCGTCTAGCCCCGTTCACAACGCGCGATAAGGAACTTCGTTCCAAAAAAAGTTGCTACATTAAAATCCAGTTGACCGTTCGAGTTCAGACTGTTCAGATTTACTTAGTTTAAATTGACTCCACTTTCGTCATGTAGGTATTTAGGTATCCTACCTACGAGATTCCCTGTCAGATATCATGCACAAAAGCAATGCAGGAGAAAACTAGTGCAGATCTTCAGTTGCTCTAGAGTAGATAAACGCCTACTAACACCTTTTTTACTTTCAGAGTCGATTTACATTGAAGGGGAGAAACTTTTTAAAGGGATCATGATCTCGGTTATCCTGTTCATGACGTGCGCAAGTGTTTGTGTCGTATCCGCCTGCTTGTACTGTTGCCGTATTAATTACACGTAAGTGCCATTGATGAAGTAATTACTTGTCATTAGTTAGAACACGCAAAGCAAGTTGCAGGTAGAGCAACTCCTTGCTTGGCCGCAGAAGTACCGGTGCATTACCTACTGCTGCTAGCAATGATGAAAGTTTAGTAAAGACACGCGAAACCGTTTTAGCGCATAAACAATACGTTGGTGTGCGTGCCTAGTAACGTGCGTAGTTATAGATCATCATACCAACGTACATTTAGACGGGTGTGGGTTGTGCATTTTTGCCAGATTGAATTTGTTTTTAAGCTAACCAAAACAAGGCCTAGACTATAGAGTCTATAGATAGCTATAGAAATACTCCTGTTTAGTGAAGATGACGGTACTTATATCATTTTACCTTATTTGGGTTCCAGGGACCGGACATTGAAACACAATGTGAAAGCTCTGGCAAAGAAACTGAATAGAAATTATTGCTCTAAGAAGATGGCTCCAAAGCGTCCACCGTTGCCGGCGTTGTCTGAAAGTTGTAGTGTCGTTGTGGAGCCAGCCGGTGTTATTGTTGCTTAATGTAATCCAGGTTTACAAACTAATAACAGAATAAAAACATTTAAAAATAAATGAGAGTGTTTATTTTCTTGTGTTAAGCTAAACGCCGGTAATCCATGTGCCAGATAATTTGTTATATAATGATTGGTAATTATGGGGGGCGCCGGGTAGCCCCCCATAATTACCCCCATAGTTTCTAAAAATATTCTAAGGTATTTAGCAAATTTGGAGATCAGGCGCAGTAATAGTATCGATAACATACTCGGTAGGTAGGTACTTGTTATTACAAAACAAAAAACAGTCGAGGGCAAGTGTCTGTAAAAAAAATTACCCTCCCGCACCCGATTTATTGGGTGCCAGAAGGGTAACTCGCAATCGGTATACGCAAATCGCGTAGCATGCGATTTGCAAGTAGCGATTACGTCAAAAAAATCCATATAAATAATTAAGAAAGTTATTGGCAAAAATAAGGCGGCTAAGGTCCCCTCGGCATGACTTTATATAATAATATCGATGGCATTAAAAAGATCCTACGATTGATAGTTTAGGAGAAAAATGGTAGTTAGTTACAAAAACAGAGGCTACTTTGTATGTTTATTTATGATGTTCAAATTTAATTTTTAATTTTTGCGAAGAGGACATGCTGTAGATTAAATATTATATTGAAAATAAAAAACCGTTGATGGTTGCGGAAAAAAAAGGTTCAAATGTATCCTCAAAAACGCCAATTTGCGTAGGTATATCCACAAGACATAAAGTTTGGATTTCCCGCAGCAGACAAGTTTTTGAACGAAACAAAAGGAAACGTAAAGATGGCATTCTATTGGTCGATAATTTTTACTTCATTGCCATTGGTGCAATAATGTTGACGTTATGGTTGACATTTAGATTTGACGTTCATTTGACAGTGACACAAGCCAGTACTTGTTACTGTTTTCGTTTTTCCAATGCAATGAGTCTAAAATTCAGTTTCATTTCATTGCGTGTGTGACGTTTGGTATGTTGTTTTGTTTGTAACTAAATTCTGGAATCTATTGGGAGATCACGAGTAAATTAGTATTTAAATATTTAATAATGATATAGAGATCCAGATAGAGACCCACTGACCAAAGTAAGTATTGCAAATGCGTTTCCAGTATTTTAACTAGAGCTTGCGTTAATTATTCAGCTCGTTGTTTTACGTTTGTTTTCAGGGTATATTTCAATAAATATTTTCCTGAACAAAACATATATATTTTCAAGTTTTTCTAATATTAGTTTAAACCTTTTTTCAGATTAGTATTAAAAACTAACTGGTAAAAATGCTTGATGGTAGCTTGATGAATATGGTGTTCACTACACTGGGGGTGCTGTTGAGTATGGCTATGCTGAGCTGCTTATGCTGTATATGTATGAAATTCAGGTTAGTAGGTACCTATCATCATTGTCATCCTCAGCTTGACTTCACCCACTGGGTATAGGCCTCTGTTTGTGCCAATCTCCACATTCCTCTACCTACTTCATTCAGGTTTCACCAGCAACAATGTTGTTTACTCATCTTGCTGCCAGACAACCAACACTTTTCTTTCCATTCACATACAGTTATTCATATATGCTAATATTCAGCTGCTCAATTGAGAACTTCCTTGAGCCAACCAATAAAGGACTTGTCAAGTATGTCCTGCAATCAATCACTATTGTGGTCCATATTCAAAAGAAATTTTGTTGTTAAAAACTCCTTACTGCAGTTACAATTTGTTTTGTATAATGTATCATAGCTACATACTGTTGTAAACCACAACTGATTCCAAGAAGTCCTGGCCCATGAGATATCCTACAAGCGCAAAAATATCAAAATTCAATACATATTTTTAGTACCTCCTTTTCAAAAATATTCACTTTGTGCTCTTTTTATTATTTTTATTATCACTGACTTGTAATAATAGAATACATTCACGATGATCAGCAGGGTTATTGCATATCTTTTTAATTGTCAGTGGCTATCATAGTGTCAATCGGTTAATAGTGATAACCACTGACATTTAAAATCAAAATCAAAAGTCATTTATAATATTCAAACTAGGCTGATAATCAGCACTTTTCTATCGTCAAAATTAACTTTACTTATTTACAAGTGACAGTCCCCCAAAACGCCCACCCTTCGACACTTCCTAGTGTTTTTGCTGGAAACAAGAAGTGGCGGAACAAACTCCCCACCAACACATCTGTCTGTTTGGTTAGATTCTAACCTTGTCTGGTTCTTCTAACCGTTAGAAGAACCAGACTCGATACAATAAAAAGATACGCAATAGCCCTGCTGAGCAAAGTTTCATGCTTGTAGACCTAACAGATTTGGCAAATGTCATTTTATTATTATAAAAGATTTTAGAAGATGTTCATGTTGATAAAACCTGTTTTTGTGCCTTTTATTAATCTTTCTTATTTATCAATTTCAGTGACCTGAAGCTGAAGAGTTATGTTGTAGAAATGGCCAAGAAAAGAGGGATGAAGGTGGATTTAGATAAACCAGAGCCAAAATGCAAACAGTGCCAGTCTCCACATTTAAATGAAAACTGTACTATAATGATACCAGATGTTGCTATTATTCTTTAACTTATCTACCGTTATTGGTAACACCTGGACCTGAAACAATGCAGCATGAAGCTCAGCCATTTATTTTCTGTGATGTAAACATTTTTTTTCTATTTAGTGTTGTAATGTTCTTTTGGTGCCTGGATCATGGATGACATTGTCAAGAAGGTGCTATGTACACATTTGTGAAATTGTCTATTATTGTAAAAAATTAATGGCGGCAGGAATTACTGCCATCTAATTTTTTCAATTATTATTTTTTCCAGCTTTGGCGATGTGCCAAACTAACCAGGCTAAAGTCTATTTGTAATTTTAACATGATGATTGAAAAAAATATTTGCAATATTTCATATTTGATCATTATTTTAAACTATGATTATTATAAGGCTGGAAATAATTACAAAAATATATAACAACAAGGAAAACTGTAAGGAATGATCTTTTATAGTTATTGTTTTTCAAACATTTCATTAATATCTAACAGACTGCTTGCATTTTTCGAGTTCACCTTCATCATTTAAACTGTAGCCATAAGAATACTGTCTTCATTAGAACAATTATTTTGGATCTGGCCTTACTATTTTCTAGATTTAAAAGTTAACTCATATTAGTAGAACTATGTGATGTAAGCAATTTGTAGTTCTATAGACAAGTATTGCCAAAATATTTCTTATAATAATATGTAGTTAAAAATGAAGCTTGTCTATTGTTGCATATGTTATTCCAGAAGCCAATTGAATACTAGCTCATAAGATATTTTAAAACTAACATTCGTTTATGGGGTGTTATGGTATTTCAGTAGTTACAGCTGAAAAATTATACCAAAGAAATATACATAATTGTCATTTGATTTTATCTTGTTTAAAATATTAGTTAGTAGAGTTAAGGGGACTTGCACCTCTTATTAATATTACAGTTAGCTCAAAACATATATATAAAAAAAAATTGAATTGAGAACCTCCTCCTTTTTGAAAAGGATCTTTTTTTTTAGATTTTTATCACATGAAGTGGTGCAAAGTGCAAGTGGATCTTAATATTTAGTTTACGTACCTACAGTTATGAATTTTAGATTAGGAAGACAGGACATTACCTAAAAGAGGATATGCTTGCCGACGTTTCGAACTCGATTGATTGCTAAAAGGCATGCTTACTCGCCCAAAGTCGTGTGAGTTAACGAGAACTACGATAATTTATATCAAATGAAGTGATCTGGGTGTGATTTTATTAAAATAAAACTCTACTGCCTAATAGTTATAATATTCCAATGATTCTGTGTCGTTGGTCTATCTAGCTGTCTTCAGTAATGCTATGTTCACAAACATGATTCAATATTAGCTTATAAGTGTTCAATTATATAAGTGACATGTATGTACAAAAGCCGTGCTTTTTAGAGATCGGCTCTTGACGTTACTAATACAATTTATGTATTTAAATATAAACTGTACACTGTTATACATGTAGTTGTTAGTCGATTGAATTAATTATAAAGAATCAATCAAAATTATGATTGTAGGGTTCATTTATTTATATATCTGTTTTTAGATATATGTATGTACTTGGTTACTTTTTCTTTTATCAATTGCTACGTTCATCTTATATTAGAGAGAGAGAGAGAGAGAGAGAAAACGATTTCCAAAATGTGCTCTGTAATCTTATAGTTAAAATTATGTATTTTGTACCTTACTTTTTATTTATATTTATGGAAATAAGTATGGAAGAGGAAGACATGCTGCGCCGACCCCAAATGAATTGGGATAAGGGCAAGAGAATGATGAGAATGATGATTTATATTTATGGCCACAAACTGCGTTCGTCTGTCGGGTATCCTTATTAAGAAGTAATGAGTTAGATCTCACTATGGACTAGCTTCTTTTCAAGTCACAAAGGTAGTCATAGAGAATATAGAATAATAGAATTCAATGTCATTTCTAAAAAATGTAACCTTACTGCCCGTATTCTTAGCATACTATAGAAAATAATGAAAGAATAGTAGTGCCTACTATTTATTAGGTAATAAAGTAGAATAAAGATAGCGGGATTTCTTAGATGTTTTCTCTTAAGAATTGAAATAAATGAGGGAGGAAAGAAGTCTTAGTCTAGATTTGGGACAGTTCAGGTTAATAATAATAACCTAGACTTTATAAATTATACGAAGTGAGATGTAAAGCTCAATATTCACTGTATTTATAAGCTTACTATCTATTTATAGTAATATAAAATGTGGGACAAAAGAGGTCACGAATGTACATTTTTTTCTCGAACTATTTAGTAGAATTTAAATATAATAAGTATACAATTATTAATTTATTATCGTATTCGATGATGTGACAAGGCCGTTTCGTTTGTGCTGCCATCTATCGGTTCTGCAAAGATAATAAGAATCTCAAAAATTATGTGTTCTTATTGTGGTTCAATCTATTATTACACGTGTATGAACATTTTTTGAATTCTGTTTTACGATCTCAGAATACTTATAAATTTATTTAATGTTTACAATTTTTCTTGTATTGCACGTATTGTACAAACTTGGTGAGGGAATATTATATTCAAGTCGTGTAAGATATAAGATGTAACTAAAAAAAATATACTATATAATAGGTACCTATTATGGAACTGTAGCGCACAAGAGACTAAGTAAGTTTTTGCATTATGCGTCGAGTTTTTACACACAAACGACTTACCTGGACAAGAATTCAAATGTAATTATGATGCATATTATGAATTCCTACTCGCTACTGTGTAGGTAGGTAGTAACGAGTATTAATAATATTCATCATAAATAATCTGTCGTTATAGGAATGGAGTTTTACACCCATATTATAGTGCCGACTCAAGTCCATTTTTGAACTCACTCAGGTCGACTGTCGTCATGACAACAGGAAGACATCGCCCACCAAATCAATCCTAGAATTTCTGGGCATATCCGCGTTGCCTCTTACATCAGCCATCCTTGGCAAATCCATAGGTTCATTCTACTTTGATCAATGCTAAAGATGTCTATAATAGCATTCGTTATTTCAAATTATAAACAAACTGTAGCCGCCAATATATTTTGTCTAATGGGGCGGAATCTAAGTGTGTCAAGTCCGACTCAAGTTCACTCCACGAATAACGATACAGACCTGTGTTAATCTACTCTTCCCAAATAACATTGCAAAATAATTTGTGATAGGTAGTTACAACTATAATAAATAATGAGTCTGTCGTTTGTGTGTTGAAACATTATGTCAAACTGCCATTGTTTACGCGCGACTGAAAGAACAAAATTATTATATGTAGAAAATACATATTCAATAGAACTAACTTGTAATTTATTCAAATTAAAATGTTTTTGGAAACTCAATCCTTTACGTTTAATTAAATCCATTCCGTATCATATTTATTTATACACCTTACTGTTTGTATAATATAACTAGCTGACCCACGCAACTTCGTCCGCGTCACATAATATAGCTTAGAACCTTTCTCGATAAATCGACTATCCAACATATTAAATTGAGCTATATCGTACTCGTAACAAACAAAAAACCTTACCTTTCCTCTTCCTCTTTATAAAACCTATTAGTTTAGATTGGCTTCGATTATATTATTAAAGTAACAATTACTATAGGTATCTCTTACTGTTTAATATACAGTAACACCTTGTACTTGTAAACATTATGGTGCAGTAAATATTTTGAATTTGAAATTTTCCGGAGCCCCCAGAATCCCCACGTACCTTTCACACCGGACCGAATGACTGCCACGCGCTTAATTATTTTGTCGCCCGTATATTTTTACATTGCGGTATCTTCTAAGATACTTATTTGTTTAAACTGTATAGAGTAAAGGGCACAAATATTCTATATTAAATTTCCGTGCTAACAAACACATTTATTTAGATATAGAATAATACCATATGGGTTAAATAAGCTTCGCAAAATATAATTATTTTTAACCCAACATTTTAATATTAAAAAATGGTTACAGTGAGTCAATCGTAAAAGATAAACATATGCTGTCCCGGACTTTTTTTTAGAACTTTTAAAGGGAAACAGTTCCTTCATACATGATATTCACGTAACTTAAACCGTTTTCGCAGCGCACGCAACGGAAGCTCTCAAAAAGGAATAACTATTCCCGTTCTTGCAACATTTTTCATTTATTCTCCGCACCTATTGATCGTAGCGTGATGTTATATAGCCTAAAGCCTTCCTCGATAAATGGACTATCCAACACTAAAATAATTTTTCAATTTCAACCAGAAGTCCCTGAGTTTACCGCGTTCAAACAAACAAACAAACAAACAAACTCTTCAGCTTTATAATGTTAGTATAGATAATACAAGTAATAGCGTAAGATACTCGCATTTTAATAAATATTTATTCATTTACATGTAATAGAAACAAATCGAAAAAACAAAAAAAAAACATAACGTCTTTGTATTGACAGTTAGGTAACACACATTCAAGTTCTTGCTTTCATATAGATCTGTTAAAATAAGAGAAATAAAAAAAAAATGGTAATACATAATTGTTTTGTAATCTTGAACTGGTCGAGCATAAAACTATAGTTGCATTCAAGTAACTGATCGTTTAAGGAACAGTAAGTAGATATACTTCGATTCAAGACCTAAATCGCATTACATGCATACATAATACGCGCGAAAAACATCACCGTCCTTGGCAGTCGGATAAAAACCATACCTAAGCACCTTGGTACCTTGGTTCATCGAATACGGAAAACATTAACCTTTTATAGAAAAGCCGTGCAAAGACAACTTTTCCAGCGAACAAAGTGACGGCTCGCGAAGTCATTTGTGAATTTTGCACGAGAAGACTGTAAAAAATATATGTAGGCTAAGTAATTAAAGATTAATGCTCGCTATAAATATAAACCAATTTCTATTTACCTTAATTTCTAGCTGAGTGCCTGGGACAAAATAATATAAAGGGAAGAGGGAGGCTGCGTCAACATGATAACTGTGATAAAGCTATCCGAAAGCGTGATGCGAATAATCCTGTGAGGTTTAAGGACGTGATACTAATATCAACTCGACGGCTTCTATTTTGTGTGGAAATTGCGTACTGTAAACAACTAGGTATATGTCTAAAAATTTTATTGCTATAGGAGTCCGCCACTCATTCGATAAAAAAAATAGCGCGGGAAACGGCTAACAGACATCTAAAATGGCGCTACTATCATCCAATTTCAAATCAAAGAATGAGGAACGAACATTGATATAAAAACTAAAGATACGGTCGTCCGAACATTTGCTCGACGCGTTCGCTAAACAGAGAATCGATGTAGTCTGCTCGTTAACGTAACGTTGTATAAGCGGCGAGGTATTTTCCAGGTTCTTTATACCTGGAAAATACCAACATAAATAAAGCTTTTAATAAAATTTACGACCGCACCCGAACAGAGCCGATCGTGGACTAGTTCAGTTCGGCTTAAGAAAGACCGTTTTAGGACCACGTTCGAGGCGTCATTTTTACATGCGGTCCGCCCAGTCCTTACGCAGTAATATATAATAAGTCAATGGGTACGAATGAAGTGCCTATCCGCATACAGGGTGCAACAGGACAGTCTTTCGCAAACTGTCAGGGTGCATTCAGCACCCTATTTTGAATCATATTCTATTTCTAATCATTTCTTTAATTTTTGTTGAGTTATTATTCCTTTATTTCAACGTAAAATTATGTGTCAATTATTCTCTGTACGCACCTTACGCAGCACTCCATTTATATAGAGAATAGGGCTTAAAAAAAAACAATGAATGTTGAAATACTCTAACGAACGACGCGTAAAATCAGCCGTTCACTTTCTGTCTACAGAGTTCGTCGAACTCGTCATCCCGCTTGTCGTTTGCTACGTGTGTTTTACCACGTTAACCCCCCGAGTGTCGTTACGAGCCCCCGGGGGATCATAAGACATTCAAGCAATGTTCGCGGACGACAATACATTTCACACGAGTAAGTAAAACAAATCAAAATTGAATTCCCGTGACGTTCCCGAACTAATTTCTTGCACCGGTCATCTTAGTACGATACATACTGAATTCACCCCATCAGTCAGTGGAGGGCTGTCCCTCCCTGTATATTGGTAAGTACGTTGGCCATCTATTTATTTGTCTACCTATTATGTACATATTATGGCAGCATAGAGAATGAAACCTAAAATCTCAGCGTTACTAGGTATAGGTAGGTGGTCTAGGTATCTAAATTAGAAATTTGTTATTGGTGGTTACCTATTAGGCTATTATTCTGCAAATCTAAATAACCACCGTAGTACCGTCTTAGGTAATGCGATTCCCTACACTTTCGTCCACGATTATAAATCGAATAAAGATAAAACCAGGCCCATTAAGTAAATATCCCGACTATTATCAGAATCCCCTAGAGGCTGAGGGGGAAATGTTTGAATTATATTTGTATAACAAATAGAAAGTTAAATATTTGTCATAACTATAACGAGTTTTCTTCCCTTGGGACGACGTTGGCAAGGTTTCTTATTACAAAGGCTTTCTGGAGAATCTGATAGTTATTGTAAAGCAACGTGACATAAATGTTGTGATTCGTTGGAAAACTAAATTGTTTTTAGTCTTTCTCTACAGCGTGTAACAGATATGGTGTGGCCATATTAAAGGGTGTGGTACAGATCATCAAACTGAACAAATTTCTCCATCGGACTAACATAACCTCACGGCATTAATAATAATAGCCGCAGGTGTATCTAATAATACACTCACATTTCGCCAGTTATGTTGAAGTCCTATGTCATAGAGGGCGAGCCTATTGCTATCAACTGGGCATTAATCCAGACTCCGTGGCTGCTTCTGAGAAATTTGCTTCAATTCAGTTATATGTTATCTACTTCTCTGCCTTCACAACATAAATGTTAGTACCATTTATACCTGAGGTCGCAAATTCGGAGAGACGTTTCTTGCAGCGTGCAGCGGGGCGTTTAATGGAACTGTCCATGAAACGCCCGCTGCACGCTGCAAGAAACGTCTCTCCGAATTTGCGGCTTAAGTCTTTAGTTCTCCGCTCAACTATATGTATATTCCCGCAATCTTCCTGTTGACAGATGGTATCTCGGATGGGACAACTACTTAGACTCTCAGGAGCAAGTTTGCGTAATCTCAGGTACACACGGCTACACATCAAGCTATACATTTCCAGTTTACGCTGATCTCGCACTGTACGGAAATCCTATACAATGCGAGACCAGCTTATACTGGAAATGTATAGCTTGATGTGTAGCCGTGTGTACAGTCAACTGCCCGTAAGATGTATGGAACGACCCGTTTCTAAGCCCCTATGACATAATCTAGGGACAAACACCATTGTGATGGAAACCTTAAAGGGGCTCTAACTATTAGCGAGGTAATATAACAATTTTATTGAGGGACATTGTATCCACCCAAATAAATCCGCTCTGTCATAAGTCTGAATGTTTTATTCTTTAGATGCTGCGGAAAAATTGTTAAACTATTTTCTAGTAAGAGTTTTGATTGGTTTACTTGTTTTTATAATCCCGCTTAAACAACTGCCATGTAACTGTTAGCAGCATTTTTACTGAGCTACGAAACTAGCATTTACCTACGAAGTTTTCTACCTAAAGAAGTCGTAAGCTGATCATTCAGCCATCTATTCGAGATTTAGTACTAAACACCCAAGAATATTAACAAGAATTCGTATCATCTGCCTAGCATTTTCCCAATTACGTTGAGGTCGGCTTCCAGTTTAACCGGATGCAGTTAAATATCAGTATTTTCCATAGTTTGACTGCTTATCTGATCCTCCACAACCCACTTGGTCCTGGGTAATACGATGCATCTTGGTAAGACTGGTTGTCAGACTTTCGGACCATTGATCCTAAAGTCAGTCATTATCGGCCATTGTTCTGTAACGACTGTCAAAGACAGCCGGGACCAACAACTTAACGTGCTTCCGAGGCAAACTCGGTATGTAATGGATGGTCACCTAACCATGGTCTGACCTTGGCAAGCGCGGCTTCATCAGAAGATCGACCCGTGCGGCTGATATTATTCAGCCTCGAGCTCCTCTTAAAATAATTCTTATGCACAGTAAGTAGTTATAAGTACCAGTCTTGACAACGGGTATCGTATTACCCAGTACTAACTGGTTTGTGGAGGTCAGATAGGCAGTCGCTCCATGATGGGATTCAGTTGTATCCGGTAAGACTGGAAGCCGACCCCAACAAGGTTGGGAAAAGGCTAGGCAGATGATGATATGTACAGTAAAAGTATTCGTGGGATATCATTACAGATAGGATGAAGGTTCCAGAAAGTGAGATACCGCGGCCTCGACACAAAGGGCTAAGAAGGAACATGGGTGGTCTTTAGTCAGTAGAAGTCTGACATTCCCTACCGCTCTGCTCAGAGCGGGAGGAGTCATTTGATGATTTCCCACTCCAAAAAAAAAAATAGGTTCGTGACGTTCTATCCGAATTGAAATAGATGCAGATATCTACATAAGATCCCAGGTGCAGTTCACTGAGTTATACAGTCACGTCCCCTCTGAAACAGAAGTTGGTTCAAATTCTACGGGAGTGTATCTAATACATGTTAAGTTGTAACATTGTTACAAGTTTAGTGTTATATTCGTTCGCGTGCTTGTCGGAAACTAAAATGCGTCGCTTAGATAAAAGTACGTTAAATCATTGCCCTGCGTTAACTTACTGCCGCTGTAGAAAATAAGAAGAGGGTAATGCAAAGTACTGACTATGTCTAATACTAAAGTTTAGATGGATGGGTGTTTGTTAATCAACCACGTCTGAACGGCCGAACGGATCTTGAAGAAATTTGAAACAGGTACATTATAGTCGACAGGTACTGTCTTTGGCGCGTTCGTGTTCCACGCGCGCCTCAAAGATATGTCAGCAACAATTAAGGGGTCCTTTGGGGCCCCTTAATTGTATGCCCGTATGCCGGGGCTGACGGTTGTCCGCAAGAGATACCACGGCCCCGAAACACAAAGAGCTAAGAAGAAACGTCGGTGGTTTTTAGTCAGTAGAAGTCTGACACTTTCTTCCGCTCCGCCCAGAGCGGGATGAGTCATTTGATAATTTACGAACCACAAAAAAGGGGGGATTAGAGGCTGTTTCGAGAGGTACCTGTACCGAGTCTGGGACATCGAATCTGAAATGGAACGCCGTCACCTCCTTCTGCGAAGCAGTAATGCTAGCGAAAGAGGTGAACGTAAGAGGGACACAACCCCTCTTCCCAGCCGCCGCGGGAGACGCTCCGGGCATCGGGGGCCACGTGATGGCTTCCGGTCACCGTAGGCGCGGGCCTGTGAACGGTGAGTAACGGGTTAGTTAATCGTTCGTCAGTCCTATGACGATGGAGGCGCGTTCGTGTTCCACGCGCGTCTCAAAGGGATATCAGCAACATTGAAGGGGCTCCCAAGGACCGACGCCCGTCGGGGCTGCGGGTTGTTCGAAAGAAATACCGCGGCCTCGACACATAGGGCTAACAACACACCACATCTATATAAAGACATGTTTGGTGCAGTGGCTGGACGATTAACAGTAGCACTGCGTGTCGCAGGTTCGATTCCCACACGGTACAAACAAAATATGCCGTGGGTTTTATCCAGTTTTAATTTAGTTTAAAAAAAAATGTATTTTTATACTGTGTAATTGGTAAATCTTTATTTGTTGACTATTCATGAAACATATGTTTATTTAATTACACCTCGGTTTAGAAAATTACATCAAATGAATAACGCCATCTGTCGAAGACGAAGATAAACTGCTAAAAAAGAGCGATCAAACACACTATAGGTTTAGGCTATGTAGATTTTGAAAACAGCGTCATTTAGACTAATATCTACGTACCTTTTGCTATCATTACTTATTTAAAGTTATCTTGTGAAGGCATTTATTAATAACTACCACTACCATATTCGTTCAATAGATGTCGTTGCTTGTCTCATTCTTGACCATAAGGATAAGTTCTTCTTGAAAACTATAAATGCATATATCTTTTGATAGAGAGCACCGATTACGATGAAACAAAGACTAAGTAATAGCCCAAGTTACGCACAATATTTATGTATAAAAGTTATCTACATTCGTTTCGTAAATTTGACGTGATGCTTAGTCATCGAAACAGACAAACAGATAAACAGACAAACAGACAAAAATTCCAAAAATGCTGGAAATGTGTTCTGTTGGTTATACTTTAATACCCTGACAATTTTTTTTTTAAATATTTTCGATGTACAAAAAAGATTTTTCTACAGATTTATTATATGTATATAGATATAGATTATGTATAATTGTATATGTACCGATTCATTACATAGATTTAACAAACAACAAATAGTTTAATGCCTACTTGCATCAGGCCCTTTTTTCATGAAATTTAAAAAAAATGCTATCGACTTATGATCATCATCTTCATCATCATCATCAGCATATAATGTTCCCACTGTAGGGATTCAGGCCTCCTCTCTAAGAGAGGGATGGGCTACTATAATCCACCACGCGGGCCCAGTCATGCGGGTTGGTAGATGTCACATGTCTTCGAATTGTTTTTGGTTCTAAGACATACCTTCTCCCTCACGATGTTTTCCTTCACCGTTTTGAGAAACGTTCAGCCGGTTTCGACTGATGATGATGATGCATAATTATGCACTAATACAATGCTACCTGCTAGGCAGGCTAGCTTAGATGACGTTGACAAAGGACTACTCCACTCCCACATTTTTGTATAGGTTTAGGATAGGTTTTTAGTAGGCCGAAACTACAGAACGTCTGGGTAATATAATAATCTCAGAGTCAACAATATGGTTGTATCTGTCTCAGTAGATTGTTTAAGATAAATAAAAAGGTTACATTACGTATCCTTCCATTTCAATACTATCGGATATATTCGAATTCACAGATGCCAACATTTCTACTCGCAACATTTCGTCTACAATATCCCGGAATTCCCGGATGCGGTTCCCCGGTTCTAATCTCAAAGGATAAAGTATATTTGCGCTTAAACCTGGATCCCGGAATCTAATCTACATTGAATTGTGACCGGAATTACGGATGTCACTATTTGTTGGATATTAAATTATCAAGAAAGGTCACTGAGTATATGTTGGGTGTATTTATTTTATATTTGGTATGTTTGTATGTTTGTTTTATATTTACTTTTGGAAAGAGGATTTTTTGCGCATATGCATGATTTAGTTATAATATATTTATATGCTATAAATCAGACTCAAAGCATTTATTTCAATTAGACCATCACAGGCACTTTAGAATAGCAAAAAAAAACAAAAAAAAGCTAACGTACAGTATAGTCTCAATAATAACTTGTTAAAGTACGTAGTTGCCCATTGCAAACCGTAGATCTCTTTGGAGAAGAAACTCCATGGACACTCCTTTTAACCCCATTTTGCCAGTTATGTTGAAGTCCCATGTACGAAAGAGAAGTTCCTGACAGAAAAAACCCAATATCACTTTGCCGGACCTCGGAATTGAACCCAGGACGCGGCCTCAACATGAAGGGCGAAGAAGGAACATGGGTGGTTTTTAGTCAGTAGAAGTCTGACACTCCCTTTCGCTCTGCCCAAGAGCGGGAGGGGTTATTTGATGATTTCCCACCCCCCAAAAAAAAAAAGAAAAAGGTGAATGCGACAAGGTAGCCCGCGAAATTCGAATTTTCTTACGTTTTTGCAATTTGTCGGTCAGTGTCAAGTCGTATGTTAAATAAAAAAAAATTCGCGGCAGTAAAAAATGTCTATTTATTGAGTAATAGTGATTAAAATCACCAATACAACCATCTCAGTTCATAAACCTTTATGTAAAAAACGTGAGAAAATTCGAATGTCGCGGACTACCTTGTCGCATCAACCCTAAAGTCAGACCTTAAAACCTAACCGTACACGAATCGCAAACCAAAAGAACAGAAAATCGGAAAGTTTTTCTCTTTTGGATTTTCCGAAATTCGTTAGCTTCAGCAAATATCTGGGAATAACACAATGAACATGCAGATGTACGGACCAGTGGCAATTCAAAAACCTGCATACTGCAGTTGAATAGTGAATTTCTATTACGCCATGCGATTTCCAATTTCCGCCCGTCCGTCCGTTTTCATTGGTCTCTCAATCAACTGTCCGGACTGTGTACATACCTTGGTACGAGTATCGCAGGCGTAATAAATGTATCTTTGGAACATGGTGGTGCGCGGTGTAGGGAAATATTTATCTTTGTACAAAAAACTTATTTTTCAATTCACTTCCTCGAAAACTAGCTCTTATTGCACTACGATTAGGTTCGACATGCAGCATATTTCGCACGCGTGCGGTAATTATATTTTTCCGCAACCAAGGGCGGGAAAGAAAATTACCATAGATAACGATACCTTATACTAAGTCCACTAAGGATTAAAACATAGGAAATTTAAAAAAAAACACCACCGACTATAAAGTTGGCACTGTTGTTTTTCTTTAATTTCGTCATTTTGATTTGCGTCTTTACAACATAAATATTTCTTGAATATTAAATTGTGTTTGTAAAAAGAATACTTTAAATAGACATGATTATGAACAAGTAAACATTTATTTGTGTTCTTGATTAAAAATATTTGAATTTTATATTTTTCCTATGCGGCTGTTTAGCAGCTTCATACCTTTACTTCTTCTTCAATCTGGCGAAATCAAACCGCGGAAAAAAGCAAATGAAATCATAGTCTCCTAAGAATTGATGACAAAAATACATATTAACGTTATTAGTTAATTTCTTTGAAAGTGTATTGAAAAACGTCGTTTGATACACGTGGAAATTTGTTATTGCATTTCTCGACCCCATGAACAACCTCGCCTTACGGCTCGGGTGTTCAATCCGCCTCGAATGCAATAACAAACATTCCGCACTTGTATCAAAATGTACTATTACTATATTGCATTAAAACCAAAAAATGACCTTCCCAATTGACAATAAAATGTTTTAATTTTTTATTAATGTAAGTTGTATAATAAAAATATTTAAAAATGTTATAGCAGTATGTAGGAAGAATAAATACAAAAAAAAAACAAAGGTTCCAACATGACACTATACTAGAATGCGAAAGATGAAGTAATATCCGGAGATAAAAACCCGGTCAACCGTCCATCCGGGAAAAAACAGAGGCCTTATTGGAAAATTGTCAAGTCAAGTCAAGTCAAAGCAAGTCAAAGCATTTATTTCAATTAAACCATTACTGGTACTTTTGAATGTCAGAAGAACAATTCATAAAACTAAACTACGAGTGCAATACGTCATCCCGAAAGCCACCACGCCGAACCACACGCCGCCGAACGCCCGCAACAACGAACACTGCGAGCACGAAAGCACGCAGCGACGCACACCGCAACAACGAATGCACGAGACTCCAAATCACGGAACAACGAATGCACGCCGCAACGCGCAACCGCCACCCCGCGACCCGGAGCCCCGCGCACCCACCGCCACGGCACGAGCCGCCGCGCGCCCCCGCACCCACAGCACTCGCCGCCGCAGACATCCGGCGACGCGCAACCCGACGCAGCAACCCCCGGGACGACGCATTGCACTCCTAAGCTACAGTCACAGTCACAAGGCATAATAACTTGTGAAAGTACTGTAGTTGCCCATTCCCTAGCGTAGATCTCTATGGAGAAGAACGGGCAAGAAACTCCATGGACACTCTTTTAAATCAGAATATTTTTACAAAATCTTGGTACATTATATCATTCATGTTGAGATGGTATATTATGTGAGAACGATGTAGCAAGATGTGCACGATAAGTGTCCACAGTAAAGTCAAAAAAAACGACGATTCAAAGATAAAATAATAATTCAAACAAGCCGTGGCAGCTAAGAGGTGACCAGTCACAACTGACAGCACCCGTTCACGAGCATGACGCATGGATCAGCACCATTCCACTCAACCATTTTGAAGGGAACGAAATGATCCGACACACCCGCCACCATCAGCGAGACATTTAAGTGAGCATGACACACTCTCAATCGCCAGGGCATATCCAAGTCAAATAATTAATAAGTAGGTTTCCAGAGAATGATAGCTTTCTAGTACATAGTACTCACACAATATGTGCTATGCGACTATATAATACTAAAGAGATTGAATTTATACATTGCAAAGATAGTTGTACAATCTTCTTTTTCTTTCTTCTTCCTATTTAATGCTATCAATTTAAGCGCCCTGTCCTTGTGGAGCAGGACCGGCATTAAGCCAAGCATTTTTATCAGCGATATAATCGTCCAACTTGTAATATGCTTGCTTGCATAGTGTGCGTTTGATGCATGTTTTAAATTTCGTTTCATTCAGTTCAAGAATGCTTTGTGGAATTTTGTTATAGCATCTCAAACAGTACCCCATGAAAGATGAGTCTACTTTAGCGAGTCTGAAGCCATTGTCATTGCTCGTTTTTCTTATCAATATGATATGATTGATTAGCTTAATAACCAGCAATCAATTTGAAAAAATCTAAAATAGGTAGCCTATTTCTCTTCGCTAGTATCAGCCTATATGTAAAAATTTTCAATTTTTATTTTTTTTATTTTTTATTACAAACACTACAGAATACAGGCCTTGAATACAGGCCTTTCTGTGCAATTTTCCCTCGAGCCCAGCGCATGTTTAATGTTGTTATAATCTTGAAGCATAAATTATAATGATTTTAAAATACTTTCTGTGTTTTTTCTCTCATTTACAGCTTGTCAGTAATTACTGTATTCCAGCCATTCACTCCTTTTTAGGGTTCCGTAGTCGAATGGAAAAAAGGAACCTTTATAGATTCGTCATGTCTGTCTTGTTTGTCCGTCCGTCCATATTTGGTGGATTGTGTGCCAAATTGAGATGGTCCCTCTAAACACTTCTAATTTTTTTTTCATACTAGATGGCTAATGTCACAATGTTTTTAAATACACATCTAAATAAAATTAAAATTTAGTATTTACGCCTTACATTAAAAAAAAAAAAGACGTGTGGCACTTTGAGACTGCCGCGGTAAAGCTATTGCATAGCATTTTTTATCAACTTATGCAATTATAATTATTTATTTATTTTATTAATGCAGTATTTAAATATAGTATTTATACTTACACTTTTACTAATCATCCTCATCTTTTATAAAATGTCCTTTTACGTCTCATGTCGCGCCTTGGCGACAACTATTTTTGTTGGCAGCCTTATAATCTATCTTATTCGATTTATTAACTTTGATTTTGCTGTTTTAAAATATTAAATCTAATAATTTTTCAATGTTTACTTTTCATCTGACATTACGTCAGTTGTCAAGATGTCATTTACTTTTTCTTTTATTTTGTGTCATAGTTTTTCTTAGTGGTTAGAGCTATGAAGGTTACATTTGATTTATATAATTTAATTTATTTTTATTAATATGTTTGCTCAAATAATGTAATTTATTGATAATTTCTATTAATAGTATCTTATCTTACGCTTATAAAGTTAATTAACACGCTCACAGAAATTCTTTGAGGAAGTTTTTGACTGAATAATAAAATTAAATACAGGCAACTCACAATTTTTGATTTCAAGAAATTGTCAAGTGTCAATTCGTTAGGTTTTTTTTTTTTTTTCGTTACGGAATTTCTGGATTCGGTCCCCACGCTCAAGGCTCGCGATAGAAGCTATGCAATAGCTTAAAAATTGTATTTAAATGTAAAACTTGGGTCTTTTTTTAATAAAACAAAAAAGAACCACAAAAGAACCATTTCAATTTGGCACACGATGCACCAAAGACCCTGTATTTCATCTCCATTATTGACAACACAATTTTGCCGTTCACAAAACGAAAAACAGACCGAAACCAAAGTCTTGACATTATTTAATGAAGAGACCACTTTCTCCTACTAAGATGCTCCTAAGAGTTCTTGTTGCCCTTGTGTTTGATTGACAAGATAACGCGAAGTACGGATTCTTAAGACCTTCCTTCCGGAGGGGCCCAGTCAAATTGTTACTTTAGGTTCACATTGAGGATTCCATAAACAAGTTCACAAAGAGAGGGTTGTTAAAGATTTTTGTTGTCACAGTCTTAGTCAGAATCTTATATTTTTAAGCAATATTACTAAGTTGCTTTATTGCGATGATGCAAGAAAAAAAGTGGTCTACCAAATGAATACCACGGAGTTGCGACAGATGTGTGTGAGATAGAATAATATTATAATATAACATATCACGCCTGTGATCCCCGAAGAGTTTAGACAGAGATTCAGACTCCGTGGCTGCTACTGAGGAAATCCTGATGAAAAAATACTTAAATTTTAATAAGGAACGTAAAAACTCATAGAACAATATCATGCATAATGTGTTACCACGCGTTCAACGTGGGCAGTTTGGCAATGACATGTCTTTGATAGGCAATTTACAGCTCACTTTAAAAAAAAATCTGCAACTTTTAGTCGTCGATTTCCCAGTATTATTCAATTTATCTTTGAGGCATCCCTTTTATTTTCGGTTGACAGGCTCTCGAGTGGCGTTAACATAAATTGGCCATTAGTACGATGGATGTCCTACTTTATAAGTTTCCTGTTATGTTTACCAAGATATAAGAAAAATGTAAATGCCTCATTCTCATTATAATAATGCAAATAGGTATCTATCTTCTTGGGGAATTGTATGGTGGGTGTCGTAAGCGCGCGAAAAGAGGGATTGTAATTCGTTTTTCCTTCCCTCCTATAAGTTTGACAATCATTATTTTCTGTTGACAAATAAACAAGTTGGAATCTTTATCGTTGAAAGTTATGACATCTTCATTTGGCTGCTATTTTTATTGTATCCATTTAATAATTAAGTAAGTTTATTTTTGGCGCGAAGCAAAAATAAGTGAGTGAGATTGTGGTTTTTTTTAGAGAATTTATTTTGTGAGATATTGTCTCATTTTGACATGTCTATTGCGCTGTAATAATATTGAGAGATACGGTAAACAGTTATAAATAGTCCACGTTAATGGGTATTCGCTTTTAAAACAGGTCTCTAGCAGAGCTAGGTAGTACATACCTAGTCACGTACTCATACAGTAGTACAATAATACAACCATTGCTAGTCTACGTTGAACCGTATTGATTACAAATCGTCATCATTCTCCTGCCCTTATCCCAATTTATTTGTGGTCGACGCAGCATGTCTTCTTCTTCCATAATTTTCAATTACTCGTCACCGCAACTGTTAGGTACGTCCTTACTAACCATATCATCTTTCACTTACCATCCACGGTTTCTTTCCTCTACTCTTATAGCTATCTACATTCATACAGAATATTTCTTTCACCATTTACTTTATTCTTTCGCAATGATGTCTATACCATGATTCACTTTTAGACTTTTGACCTTATGTACCTACCTACTCATTCCTTATTTTACGCATTCGCGTTACACCACACATCCTCCTTACCACACTCATCTCAGCACATGCAATTGCCGCATTGATTACAAACAGCATCATTAATATTATCACAAAGGTCATTTTGCTGCTCTCGCAATTCCACGATCCTTTCATACATATTCCCAGATTCCCGTTAGCCCGCACTGACCATTATCATTTATAATTCGTAGTGATAGCGATCAGACGTGTTAGCAATTTGACGCAAAATGTAAAGTGAGCCAGGGACATGGGCTTATCTCGATCGAGGAAGGGTTTCACGATCGAGTACTAATATTAAATACCGTGTCGAATTAACAACCCTGTAATTAACGGTTTTATGTGGATATTATTTTAGATTATGCTGACAAACTGTTAGTCTGGGCCTAGTTAATGAAATCGTGTCAGAATACCCGATCGTATAATTGTTGATTTTAACCGTTTTGTATGGTGTCGGACGTAAAGAATAGCACCATCCCATATCTTCCCGTGGGTGTCGTAAGAGGCGTCTAAGGGACTTACCAGAGAATGGGCAGCAGCGTTCTCTGTGCTTTTGTAACAACCATACTGCGATCGCCAACGCGCCTGCCAAGCGTGGCGATTATGGCAAAACCCCCTATTTGGGGGAGGCCTATATCCAGCAGTGGATGTCTTTTGGCTGAAGTGATGTAAGTGACTGAACCGTTTTAGAAAGCTCTTAATTGGCAGGCGTCATTATGGATTTCACATGGCTTGCCACAGGCAAGTCATTGTTCGGGTGAATACCAAGGGGTGTCGTGATGTTTTGATTTTATGATCTGGTGGTTTCGTGATTTTTGGTGAATCTCCTAATACGTTGAAATTGTTTTACAAATGACACGCTATGGTGTATTTAGGACTTTTTTACAAGCTTTTTGCTTCCGTTCTCGGACGATACCATATCCCGACTGCGTAAACTGACTATTAAGCATCACATTGGGATCAGTACAACGCGTGTTTTCCTTCCATTATTTTCTGCCAACCGTCACAATATGATTTAATCCTATTACTTTCATATTTCTCTCCCTCTCCATTCATCAACATTTATATTATTCACTCTGTTAGTCACATGCGATTCGTCCGTCCTCATAACATGTCTTTACCAAGACATTCGATTCCCTATCATAATAAAGCATGCAGAAGGAAAAAATGTTTAATATTTCGGGCTATCGGGCGATGTCTGTTATTGTAAAAGAGTATTATACGCTCACTTTGACATTATATTTCATTCGATTCGGCCGAGTTCGCCCGACGTGTACACGAACCGTAAGCCTAGTGAAGTCGTGCCTTTAACGACCCATGCCGACGCAAAGCCCATACATTGACAAATAACAACATATTCATCTTCTGAATGTGGCCTCTCAAATTACAAACCAGAGCCTACCATAATATTGTCACCTTGTCAAGAATATAATTAGTTCTGTGGGGTTACCATGATGTCTTAAAGCAAGATTGTTCTAATCTTTTTACAGTGGTAAAAGCGATAGAGTTATACAGACTGTCTAGCGCCATGTCTCTTTCACACAATCTTATTCCAATATGAAAGAGAAATGTCGGTATCAACCTGTATAGCTCTATCGCTTTTTTCCACTTTTTAATCTTTAAAATAACCCTGCTTTGTGACGTCATGGTAATGGCTTCCGGCCACCGTAGGCGCGGGCCCGTGGACGGTGAATAATGGGCTAACTCATCGTCTGTCCATCCTATGACGATGACAGGCAGTGTCGACGGCGCGTTCGTGTTCCACGGGCGCAAGGCAAGGCCCGACGCCTGTCAGGGCTGCGTGTTGTTCGAAAGAGATACTGCGGCCTCGGACACAATGGGCTAAGAAGGAACATGGGTGGTTTTTAGTCAGTAAAAGTCTGACACTCCCTACCGCTCCGCCCAGAGCGGAAGGAGTCATTTCATGATTTCCCACAATCCAAAAAAAACAGATGTCATGGTAGGCCACCTGTGCCATGTAAGCTCTGGCGATTTGTTAAAATGTGATCTATTCCTGTTGCAGTGGAGAATTCGAGATGGTGTGATTAGTTTTCGTGATAGATAGCCTCATATTTAGATCTTCGTGTGGCGGGTTGACGAGTTATTGCGAATATACCGTATACCGAACGTGGGTGGTAATGTTTGACGGCGTGGTATAGAACCTTTTAGCAAAATATTTGGGATTTACGTTATTAGTATCTTTAAGCTTTCACAATGTTGAAACATTTGAAGAACAAAATAATATAGTACATTTTGATAGAAGTGCGACTTCTCGACCCCATGAACACCGTCGCCGTACGACTCGGGTGTTTATTCCGCCTCGAATGCAATAACAAATATCCACGTGTATCAAACGACGTTTTTCAATACACTTTCGAAGAAATAAACTTATAAAACGATAACTATTTTTGTCTTCAATTTTTAAGAGACTATGATTTTATTTGTTTTTTATCCGTGGTTTGATTTCGCCAGGTTAAAGAAGAAGCAAAGGTATCAAGCCGCTAAACAGCCTCACAGGAAAATTATAAAATTCAATTATTTTTTAATTAAGAAAACAAATAAATGTTTACTTGCAAGATCATAAAAGAGAATATCTATTCAAAATAATCATGTTTATTTATAATATTCTTTTTATAAACACAATTTAAATATTCCGTGCCTCGGAAAGCACGTTAAGCTGTTGGTCCCGGCTGCTATATATAAATCTTTGGCAGTAACGACTGCAGGTAGTCAGTGATCTGAAATTTTGACATCCAGTCTTACCAAAGATTTCCCTAGCATTAACTGGGTTGTGGAGGTCAGATAGGCATTCGCTTCATGTAATATACTGGTATTCAGTTGCATCCGGATAGACTGGAAGCCGACCCCAATATAGTCGGGAAAAGGCAAGGCAGATGATGAAACACAATTTAAATATTCAAAAATTATTTATGCTGTAAAGACGCAAAACAAAATGTCGAAATTAATTAATTGTTGGTGTTTTTTTTAATTTCCTATGTTGTAATCGATTTGTCTGTGGTAATTTTCTTTTCCGCCCTTGGTTGTGGAAAAATAAGAGAAACGCACGCGTGCGAAATACATTGCATGTCGAACCTAATCGTAGTTCAATAAGAGCCAGTTTTCGAGGAAGTGTATTAAAACATTTATAGCCGTTATGATTTTAAAATTACAATTAACTGATTATAAAACATGCTTTAATACCGTCTTGTCAGTTACGGTTTCGCTTGGTAATAAACTAGAATTAAGATATAAAAACAGAAAAAACTTACAATATTTATACATATTATTCAATTTCGGTGCATAGTACGTTTTTTTTTCTTGTCTCTATTGTTCCACTGCTGAGCAAAAGCCTCCCCCATTCTTTTCCAACCAATCTACGTATGGTAACAAATTAAGGTCGTATCAAAAACGTTAAGTAGAGGATCTGCCAAGTGCCTCCGTGTGTAAGGTCGTTAATATAGATAGGTGGCTTACACATAAGCCTCGCATCCAGTAAAGATAAGACCTGATTGATGAAGGTGGCTATGTGAAGGTGTTCTGTTTATTTTCTTTAAACTTTTAGTTTCTGAAGTCTTTATTATACCGATTCTGATATGTTAAAAGTAAAGGGGAAGTTTTTATTGTATGTGTTGTCTAAAGGGTGTAAAAGTACCCTTAACGCAAACGAAGGGCATTTGTTCTCCCCACCACTGCGATAATTTTTTTGTTCAAGACCATACCTGGGAACCTCCTAGTTGCGGAGATATTGGGGGTCAAAGTTCCAAATTTTTCACAGCTGTTTTTGTAAATACTAGTATTTCAGGTTTTAACTTTACTTAAATTACCTCCATGACCCGTTTACTATTCAAAGCATCAACTAGCACAATGTTTTAAGAGTGCTACTTTGAGTTTTACCGTAAAATGTGATTTTTGACCCCAAAAAAAAAACTCATTTCCCAGCAAAAATTTTTGCGTGGGGGTACTTGGTTTGATGTACAGAATGCTTGGTTGTCGGATGCGTGAAGGGTTCGTTTACACCCTGTATATCCGTATTTTTAGGGTTCCGTCAAATAAATAAACAAAGCTGGTATAAACGTATTTCTGCGGTGTGCCATCAGTAGGTACTGATCTGAACCATATCGGGCTTATGTAGGATTTCTTAAAAAGAAGCGTTCGCGACACAAACCAACGCGTACATAATGACAGACAGCTCATTAACGTTCTGAAGAGAAGCTGGTATACCTGCTTATATCTGGAGGAGGGGAGGTTGAGTGTATTTTTACTCAAAAATGTTTTTATTTCACAATTTTTAAAATAATGTAAACTTTATTTTCGTTTTATATTCGACCACGGACCTTGGCGACGCCCATACATTTTACTGCACTGTAATTCAAAAAGTTAGGATACTAATATTCCCAAATAAATTTACATAAAATGTTTACATAAACGCAGCTCTGTTCACACCCTTACAAAATCTTATCTCCAACCATTCTTTGCCACCTGTCATCAAAGTCGTCGCCAACACAATGTCACTACAGGTGTATAATGAAAGCATCAAGTTGCCATTCGCCAGTCGCCCTTCGTCACGCCAACGCTGAACTTTCATTTGGTAATGACGTCACGCGCCCCTTTTCACAGACTTTCAATTAGCCGGAGTGACAGTGTGAAGAGACAAGCGGCGACGTTTCGCACGTCACGTCAGTAACGGCCTTATGCTAAGAAATGTAAATAGGTTGGACGAAGGAATCTTGTTGTTTTGAAAATTATTCTTTTGTGCATTTCTTTTGTCTCATCTGTTGTTTACTTTTTTCAAACTTACTATATATCAGAGACGAGAGGAGAGATGTGTTGTAAACAACCAATAGAATTTCATTTCTCATGTCCGCTTAGGTTTAGTGGAAACGGTTGAGCAGAGAAGACAGGAAATGTCTCGTAATTGTTTAACCCAATCTTCGCACTAGGCGGCAAGCGGCACAGCGGAGATGAGGTAAGATTTGTAAACGGTGAGCGGTTAGCGGTGTGCTGTGTGCGGTGTGCTTTGAGCGGCGTGAGAGGTGCACATCTCATTTGTAATAATGCTTATAAAAAAATCAGAATCATATGAACTCATTATTGTGTTAATAAAACGAAACTCTACAACCCGAAACAATAAATGGAGGTCGGATTGCCCCTTTCCCGTCAATTAATTTTTTTTAGTCTGTGGCCGGCCAGCTATTCAGCCATCACTCTTTTTTTCATTTTCATCTTTGAAATAATGATATATAAGTAATACTTTCAACCCGCTCCTCAGACAACTTCAGACCTAGTTTCCGAGTATGATTAATGAAAAGTTCATTACGTATACCGTACTTACCATCAAACAAAACATTCCTGCAACTTAGGTACATTTCTAAGGTCGACCGAAGAAATCTCAGAGTTACTCCATTAAAATAGCGTCGAAAATTTAAATGACTGCGCCCTACATGTGGAGTTGTGATCAAAAGCCGGCCGGGCCTTAATGAGTGGAGTTGTGGACCGACCCTAACGTGAGAGGAAAAATTGTTTCTTACATGTTGCGGGGTACATTTGGGTCCTGGGATGTTTTAGATAATATCTGATTGGATTACTTTGCTACTTCAGACCCGACAGTGGGTTATCTTTTTGTGGTGTTTTCTGCATCTCAATACTATGTAATTTTTAGTCATGTTTGTTTTGTTAGCAAATGGTTTTTGAGTTACAAAAACAATGTTTCTTTTTTGCACGTTTGCCTGTTTGCTACTCAATAACTGTGTTTAATAGTGGGCGATATGGTATGATATGCGTCACTTGTACGTCAGTAACATAGCATCTAAATTCAATCTCTCAGATTGGAGCATGGGGATTTCTAAAATTCTGATGAAAAAGTGTAACGTTTAGTTTACCATTGCAAGTAAATTATGAAATATTTAAATCCTTGCGGGAATAAAGATAAATCATATAACATCACGCGTTGTTCACCCCCGAAATATTCGCTTACACACGAAAGCGCGTCATTACAGGCGTCCTAATAAATCCTCTTTTCTCATAACGGAATAAGAACATTTTGCAAATGACAGATTATGATGTATGACTGCAACGCACCAATTCCCGCCTTTGACTAGCGGCGCGGTAAACTAATGAGTTAAAATGAATGAGCGATGGATGAAACGTGTTAACGAGAGAATACATGGACATGACCCAATATGATGGTGGCTATTATTCGTCGAGCTTGTATCTCCAGTTTTAGAACCTAAAGGCTTGGCACGTGACAATGAGAGACCAGACAGCATGACAGCATGGTTGTAGGCCTTTGGGCGAAAACTGAATTATCTCCATTGCGCTGTCTCTAATGCAAGCACTGCGGGCTGTGCTGTCGCGGCTGCGGTTGCTGAGCCTCTCAATCGGCGCAAATAATATATAGCTAGCCCGTATTGTGCGTTTCTGTGCAACTCCTTTCCAATTCTCAAGGAAGAACATCCAGTTCGTCCCGCCATCTCCTGCGAGATTTTCCGCGACCCCGTGTCGCTGTTTTAGGGAACAAATCCTGAGCTTTACGGGCACACTGCTCGTTAGGCACAACTGCGACTGTGACTGCGACCTAATTTTGTTCTGAAACGTTTGGGTTCGAATCGAACGGGTCATGGGGCCCCAAGTGCGCCCCGACGAGTCAAAATTGACCAGAAGATTGGTTCTTTCTTTGGCCAAAGTATAAGCATTGCCCTACAACGTGGCAATCCTGCCAGTTTTCTGTGCACGAGTTCGGATGCACGCTACTTGCAAAAAGTACTAGTTCTCCTGTAGGTACTCGTACTACCAAGTAAGACAGATCCCAGCAAAAAGTCTGTTATTACAAAATATTTCTTGTTTCAATATAACCCTAAGTTTTATCCAATAAAGCTAATATTTCTCCTCTAATATCTTTGTTATTCAAACTATTCACAGTGAATTGATAATATTTAGAATCTCCGTTGTGTTCTCCGAGATTTAATTATTCTAAGTTTGTTGGTTGTTTGTATTAACTCCCACTGAATGAGTTTCAAGTTTTCGTTAAGTTCCAATTATGTTAAATTAACGTTACAAACAGTAGCTCACAATAACCTAATACTCAGAACTCGTGTCTAAATTGAAATTGTTTGTGTACTTTTTGCTAACTAGATTATTTTTTAGTTTAACTGTGATGCCGAAGAATGAGATTGCTGAATTTAAATGTTGATGGCATGAGGTGTACGGGAATTCCAAAGAAAAGATGGATGAGTTGTATGAGGAATGGTATTAAACGGGTGACTGATACGTTGCGCCGACCTAAGTAACAAGGGGAAAAACGGTGCGACTCGCAGAAGCGACTCACCTTAACTGATTTACTATAGTAGAATAGTTCAACTCCGGTCCAACTATGCGTGGATATTAACAGTTACTGTACAGACGGCGACACATGTCCAGTATGACATGGCCTCGCTTTGTATATATTTCCAATACAATTAGAGATCCGCAGAAACTAGTTATGTATAGCTTGTACTACCAATCCAGCAATACATAACCAGTTTATGTGTTCCCGGCGTATGCTGAAGTTTCTCTCAAAATACTGTCTGCAATTTATTGCCTTTAGGACCAAAACATCGTTTAAATAACATTTTTATATTGCTAAAACACAAAGTTCAAAATGGCTACATTTCAAAATGTCCGAAAGTATTACCGCCATAAATTCAACGACGTAAATTGTTCCATATTCAATTTACTTTTATAGCAGGAGTTTTAGTAATTGTTTGAATGGAAAATAGTTTGTACACACTGAATAAACATTTACGATAGGAGTTTCATTACAAAACAAATTAATTGCTTCTGTCAATAGTCCGTAGCGATAGCAATTTAACGAACGATTTTTAGGGTTCCGTCAATCTGCAGGATTATATCTTTTCAACAGTACCTGTAGTAGTAATGGGCAAACGGCTGAAATAAAATAAAAATAGTCATTGAAAGAAACGTGTTGTTTATTCATTAAATAAATTTAAACAAATATGAAGTGTTCAATATGGTTCGCTGGTGCGTAAGCGGAATCCTGAAAGTAGCGCCGGTGACTGAAAAGTAGTTTGGTAATCGGTTGTGATGTGTGTATTCTGTGGCATTTATGTAATCTTTGAGCTTGTGATTTAATTGATGTAAGTTGGTCATACAACGTGGCGTCGTACGGAACTTTGTTCACAGCAAATGACAATAATTGACGGGTGACACAATTTACTGTTGCTCTATTTTTGCATGTTCATTAATTGCCCAGGGTCGTGTTTTTTTTTTGTACGCCCCATCACTGAACATAGCTCATACATATTTTTTTATTCTCGTTTAGCGCAAAAGTTCACAGCTATTTCGGTATATTTTAAAATATTCCTTTGTTTTTCAATTTTAAAGCGGGTTTTATGTAACATGGAAATTCACAATCACTGCGATTTATTTAACCTCATTGGTTAAAAAAGAAATTTTGAGTTTCTCGCAGTTCAACCTAAGAGGTTTTCGTTTACTTAACCGGACTATCCCGTGGGAGCTTTGAGTATAAGGCCTCCACCCAGGGGCAATCTGCATCATGCGAAAAATCTAAACTACAAATCTAAAACTAGTTAAATAAAAAGTTAAAACAAAAAAACACGTATTACGGTCCTATAAAATTTGCCCTCGATTTCCATGAGATCCTGACATGGTGACCACCTCGGGAGTATACTCTTTCTCATTAAAAAAATATTTTTTCAAATCGGTGCAAAAATGACAAAGATATCATCATCATCTGCCTAGCCTTTTCCAACATGTTGGAGTCGGCTTCCAGTCTAACCGGATGCAGCTGAAATAAAAATTTTTATTAAATATGCGAAAACAAATATACAAAAAAAAAAACAACATTCAGACAAATTGAGAACCTACTCCGTTTTGCAAATGAAGGTGTAAGCTGACAGCTCGCTTGTAACCTACTAGGTGACAGATGAGTGTTTTATTTCAGTCCGCGACGAGGGCCGCGTGATTGCGGGCACAAAGAATATAGTATAGAGACATACCTCGTTTGTTCTACAGAGAACGTACCGCAACGCCCTGCTACGAGGTCAGAGGTAGGAAATGCAGAAGTTTAACTCCATTTAACATATAGCCTCTCCTTTCTTTGAACCTCGTTGCCTGACCGTGAGGTTCCTGGTTCGATTTTCAGAACGGGCAAAGTGTTATTGGGTTTTTGCATCAGGAATTACACAGTTGCCGTCACGGAGCATGGATTTATTCCCTGCTGCGGGATGTTCGAAAGAGATACCGCGGCCCTGGGTCAGTCAGTAGAAGGCTGACACTCCCTTCCACTCCGCCCAGAGCGGGAGGAGTCATTTGATGATTTCCTAAACTCAAAAAAAATGGTTTTAGTAAGGTAGGTGTAGTAGTATAGGGATGAAGTTATGTTATTTCATTACTTTCTAGGATGGCCATGTCATGCTTTTTTTTTTTGGCGGGTGTAAAATCATCAAATAACCCCTCCCGCTCCGGGCAAAGCGGATGGGAGTGTCTGGCTTCTACTGAGTAAAAACCACCCATGTTCCTTCTTAGCCCTTGCGCCGAGGCCGCGGTATCTCTTTCGAACAACCCGCAGCCCAAACGGGAGACCGACCACCCTAAAAAGGCATTATATAATAGATAGACAGAACGGGGTGCTGTGATCTTGGGGAAAGTCGTCTATATAAAAAAAAAAAATTTCTTTATGTCTAAGCTTCCTTAATACTTCGTTGCTTATACCACACGAAACTTTCGTGTGGAAATCCATCTCGGAGTTTTGTTTTTTCTTCCCTATAAATACAAGCCATCCTTCTGTGTTTTATTTTATTAAGTGTGCCTATTGTTCCAGCGGTTCTAGCCATGTCATTAGTTCTGGCCTATTTTTACAAATTACTGCACTTTAATAGGGCTAAGTTAAGCTTAGAGCGCGTAGGAAAGGGATGAAATAAATTACAATATGTAAGTCTAAAAGAATTCATATTTAAAACTGTTACAATACTTACAGTGACAATATTTGTAATTTATGATCAATATTTACATTTTTTTCGAAATACAATTAACCTAGATACTCATTGTAATATCAGCTATCGGCCAGTAAAAATTTCGTCAAAATCGGTTCAGCCGTTTCGGAGATTAGTCAGAGCAAAAAATGTTTGTTTGTTTTGTATACCGTAGGTACTTTCATATGCATTTAGTTGTTGTTTTGATATTACAACCGGTACTAAAATTTTATTTATTTGTATATTTAATCACCGAAACAACGAAAGATATGGCGACTATTTGCGACGTTGCCAGTTTTCAGAATGCACCCTCTTAAGTGCACCCATTATCATAGATTTACATAAAATAAAAATGTAAAAGAATTAAATGGAATGTAAACATTTCTAGAGTTGTTTGAGGAGATATAAGCTCTAGAGTGCCGGCAGCCGTTTCAGTTGCACAATCAATATGCTGTATTATTCTGGGAGTTTCTGGAAATTAAATTTAGCATTTTTACAGTTGATACGCAGTATAGTAATTGCACAGACTGGAATGATTTTAGAGTGTGTCATAGATATTTTGTGTGCTGTCGGCAACCATATTATTGTATTTAGTTTGTGAAACTGCGTAGCTTTTTCCCAACTATGTTGGGGCCGGCTTCCAGTAACCGGATACAATTCAATTCATTTACAGGTACACATCAATATTTAAATGAAACGATCGCCTATCTGATGTCCACAAGCCAGTTAGTACTGAGTGTTACGATTCCCCTTTTTTTGTTTTTTTTGAGGGGTGGGAAATCATCAAATAATCCTTCCCGCTCTTGGCCAGAGCGGAAGGGAGTGTCAGACTTCTACTGACTAAAAACCACCCATGTTCTTTCTTAGCCCTTGTGCGGAGGCTCCGGTATCTCTTTCGAACAACCCGCAGCCCCGACGGGACTCGCAGCCCCGACGGGACCCGCAGCCCCGGGGATACGATATCCCTTGCTAAGACTTGGTTGTCAGACTTTTGGATCACTGACTTCCTGTAACTACTGTCAAAGTTTTAGAAAAGACACCCGGGACAACTCGGGCAACTCGGTGTGTAAGGGATGGTCACCAATCTTCAGACTAACCTAGGCAAGCACAGCTTAACCTAAATATTGATCCGCGCGGCTGTTATTATACAGCTACGAGCTCCTCAAATGATATTGCGTTGTGACATTGATTGAAAAATAAAAAATGGCGTTCACTGAACTTACGTACAGTTATTTATGCGTTAAAATGGTGAGAAAACTGTCGCAATTGTTGATATTTCAATATTTTTATTATGCTATTAAAAGATGTTACAAAATCAACAATTTTAAAAAGAAGTATAGTCTCTAATGGCCGGAAGTCTTCCATAAAAGCTACTTTAAGTGGACAAAGACTATTCACTGCGCTCCTCCGTGAAATAGGGACGACCGCCATTTTATGTTTCAGAACTTAAATCATATTCTGACTAAAATCTGCAAGAAAGAAAAATGTTTTTTTTTTTACTTTGTATGTGTCTATATTTATCTATGTTTGTTTTTATTGTTAAAACTAGCTGATGCCCGCGGCTTCACCCGCGTGGATGTCGGTCAAATTATATACTAAAACCTTCCTCTTGAAAAAAAAACCGCTTGAAAATCCGTTGCGTAGTTTTAAAGATTTAAGCATACATAGGGATATAGGGACAGAGAAAGCAACTTTATTTTATACTATGTAGTGATAGTGATTAAGCATACATAGGGATATAGGGACAGAGAAAGCAACTTTATTTTATACTATGTAGTGATGTAACCGGTGATTACAGTGACTGCCTCGTTGGTCTTGTGGTCGCAAGCGCGACTACCGAGCATGAGGTCCGCGGTTCGGGTTTTTCATCAGTATTTTTTCAGTAGCAGCCACGAAGTCTGAATTTGAGCCCTGTTGATGGCAGTAGGCTCCATAAAGATACACACACACAACACAAAGAAAGAGCGGAGAAGAAGAGTAGATGGAGAGGCTTGTCTACAACATCAAAGCCTTTCTTTTTTTTTTTGTTGGGGTTGGGAAATCATCAAATAACCCCTCCCGCTCTTGGGCAGAGCGGAAGGGACTGTCAGACTTCTGTTGGGAACTTGATGAGTGGACTGTAATATTTTTGTAGGCGGTTGGTTTTTTGGCGTAGGAAGCAAGGTGTGTGGCGACTGGAATACAAAACTTCTTTTTTTCTTCTCAAATATAGATTTAATAAATGCAGGACCTTACAACACGAGTGGTTTCTACATATTTAGAAACTTGACAGTGACACATTCAAATCGATGTTGCAATTCTGGAAAAGCTCTGTTGGTGTTGCCAACAACTTCTACTGACTAAAAACCACCCATGTTCCTTCTTAGCCCTTGCGCCGAGGCCGCGTAATCTCTTTCGAACAACCCGCAGCCCCGACTGGAACATCAAAGCTTCATGAGACTAAAACATAGCTGGCGAAATGTGGGTTTACTATTAGATACACCTCTGCCCAACCCTTCAGGGATTGCAAGCGTGATGTTATGTAATAGTTTCTTTCCAGACAGTTCATATTTACTGAGTAATGTTAGCAAATCTAACGAGTGACGTCCCTGAGAGAGTCCAGACGGTACATTTACCTCTTGAGATAAGTAACAGCCTCTTCAAAGAAAGTTAATATGGAATAGGCTAGAATTTACTGCTGCACTTTCTGGGTATTTCAACATTTTGGTCAGAGTTTTGTGCCAAGCTTGAAGATACTGGCACAGTATTCTATACAGGCTGCCGTGTTGGATCCTCGTCAAAACTCAGGAGATTGTCATAAAAGATATAATTAATTTTATATCTTAGGTATAATAAGGAGAATAAGTTCTCGTTCTATAACCTTTATTAAAAAAAAATCTTATACCCAAACAACGGTGCGGGGCTTATTCTGAAAAATTGTAAAAAAAACAACAACTGACAAATCAGCCTACATTAATTAATATATTATTTATTAGCCGGCTACCGTCATACATCTTCATGAGTTGCGTTTTAACACGGGTGGTACACATTTACCGATATCCGTTTATAAAAAAAATCTACCTACCCACTTTAGCTATCTTGAATTTGACGAGGATGCAAAACGATACCTTCTACATATTTAGTCAATATCGTCTAGAAAATATCCTGCATATTTCCATAAACATAACTCAAACTAGAGGAAGAGGCAGTCTCCAAATGTAACAAAAGAACACCCATCCACAGGCCGACCTCGGCACCCGAAGATTAACTCGATCTATCCGTGCGACTGTTAATTTAGACACGAGCCGTTTCATAAACTACGTTCAATCAAATGAAAGTACCGACAATCCTATAAAAGTTTGTATCAACAACAGTATCAAGGGATTGAAACTTTAGCAATTAGGTGTTCAAATGACAAAACTGTCCTTAATTACGTCCGGCTCGCCAATTTCGGTGACCTTTTCATTTTGTAATCGTTTAATAGCCGGTTTATAAGCTCTATCAATGAATTTTATTAATCAGTTCCTCGGATTACATTTTTTTTATTAACATCTTATCGGATTTGTGGGCTAACCCATAAAAAGGTTTCTGAAAATGTCCAGAGCATTGCAGCATATTCGAAGAGGGAGACACGATTGATCCTTAAACTAACCGAAGATCACTATCATTGTTAAAATATGGTTATTGGAAGGCTTAGGTTCTAACCATACAGAGCCTTTCCCGCAGTTTTATAAAACAGGTCGAATATTACATAAAAATATTTTGAGTCTAAACAAATGGCTAGTTTAATATTTTCTACATAGAATTTCAACAGGAGGGGCTCGTGCTTAAATAATAACTGATGCTCGGGGTCAATCCGGGCCTGTGGACGGTGAGTCGGGCCTGTGGACGGTGAGTGATGGGTAAGCTCGCCGTCCGTCCGTCTTATGACGACAACAGGCCGTGTCGACGGCGCGTTCGTGTTCCACGCGCGCCTCAAAGAGATGTCAGCAACATGGAAGAGGCCCGTAAGGGCCGACGCCTGTCGAGGCTGCGGGTTGTCCGCAAGGGATACCGAGGCCTCGACATGAAGGGCGAAGAAGGAATATGGGTGGTTTTTAGTCAGTAGAAGTCTGACACTCCCTTTCGCTCTGCCCAAGAGCGGGAGGGGTTATTTGATGATTTCCCACCCGCCAAATAAAAAAAAAAAAAGCTCGGGGTCCATCGGTGGGGGGTGGTCGGGGACCACGTTTGTGCATGAAGTTTAAATAAATAAGCCGCATTTGCCTAGGTTGGTCCGTGGATGAATGACCACGTGCCTCGGCAGCATGTTAAGCCTTTGCGCGTTAGCCTCAGTTGTTACAGGTATTCAGTGACCCGAAAGTCTTACAATCAGCCTTACCAAGGGGTATTGCATTACCCTTTATCATTAGTAATAACTGGGTTGTGGAGGTCAAAATTATGCAGTCGCTTTATATAAAATACTGGTATTCAGCTGAATCCGGTAAGACTGGAAACCAACCCAACACAGTCAAGTAAAGTATATGCAGATGATGACTTTTAACAGGGTTCAGGGTTAACAGAAGCTTCGGTAGCTTATGTATTTTAGTTCCATATAATTCTTGTTATATCTGGTAGAATAAAACTTGATCGGAGCCCTCTGATCAATCTTTGATGCTCAGTTGAGAATAAGGCACCAATCATTGACCGGTCCAGAAAGTACATACATCAATTGCCTTCCAAAGACTTACTAAAACTTTTTCAACGATCATCATTTGTATATATAAATAGCTAATTTCTTCCACCATGTTCACCAAACTCATTTCCTCTCACCTCAGTTCACACGGAAAATTCGAAAGAAAATATACATTTTTCTCGCATATATCTAAAGGTCAGTCGAATATGGTGACGTAGTGATCCGAGATTCACTGAGATATGAAACCTCCTTGTCGTAGAGGGAGCTGGCCACTTTGTGATTCAAATTTGTGACCCTCCTAACGGCATATAACATTTTCAATATCTCTCGGATCAGAATGTTCCTGTATTTACTGGAATGGGATAAATTGAGCTTGTGGCATGGATGAGATTTTTGCATAAGCGTTTGTATGTTTGCCGGAATAATTACAAGGGTTTTTACATTTGCCACACTGGGTAAACCTTTAATTTGGGTACGAAATCTTTGGTCGATGTCTAAAAAGGCTCGGCTGGCTTTTCACAATGGTGAATAGAATGAATGTTGGGTGTGGCAAACGAGGCTTGAAAGTACAATTAATGCTGTGGAAATGCGTTCCTTGCGAAGCATGTGTGGTGTAACTCTGAATTATAAACTGAAGAAGGAGGTTTTATGAGGACGTTGCGATTTAAAAGAAGATGTAGTGACTTGGTTATGGGCACAGGTTATGGGCATGACGTTACTTTATGTGTTAAAAATGTAATACCTTTGTGACTTCAATTATAATAGTATTTCAAGCAAGACACTATGAAATAATAGGAAATACAATTATTTCTTAGTGTAGGTATGTTTTAACGAATAATATTACCAATCGCCCAATCCAGTTGTACGTTTGTTCCGGAATAATGTGTTGATTTACAGGGTACACAGTAATCAAGCTAGACTGGTTTGGTTTGTGCATCACCAAATGGAAATTGGGAACTTTGCTGAATACCATGTAAACTTCAACGTACCAACGTTGTCTGATTCCACATTAAATGTTTGCAATTCTCGAACATACTCGTACACTATTAGATACTAATCGCCCGTAGGAAATTCATTTACCTAATTGCTTTGCTACAGCATCATCAATATCACTCCATATACAAAGTACTCCGCCGCGCCTGTCTGTCTATCTGTTCGCGATAAACTCGAAGACTCCTGCACCGAATTTCATGCTGTTTTCACCAATGGATAGTGTGGTTCTCAAGGAAGGCTTAGTATATAATTTGTCAAGTTTTTGACATCCACGCAGGCGAAACCGCGGGCAACAGCTAGTTCTAATATAATGAGCTAAAAAGAAAAAAATAAAAAGATAAAATAAAAAGATAAAATAAAAAGTGCTCTTTTTCTTTCTTTTTTAACCCATTTCTTAAAAAGGAAGGAGGTTATGTATTCCACCAGCTACTTTATTTTTTTTCATTTATGTTCACCGATTTATCCGTGATTAAAGGGTCCGATTTTTAGCTATAAATCTTTTTTCATTTTTTAGGGGATGTTCGCGCGGTGTTCCCATATTTTCATTCGTTTTGCTTAGGTACTTTATGAGCTATCTTTGTTGCAAAAAAAAACCGACTTCCAAAAAACATAACTTTACTTTCGGAAGTCGGTGTCAAATAAGTCAATGTAACAAGCGAAATTCATCGACTTTGACAACTCCATGATTGGGAATAAAAATTACCAATCGTGGTTTGTAGACGCGGCTGCCTTAATCTTAAAAACACATAAAAAAACATTATTTTAAAAGAGATAAAAATAAATGAACCAAAAACAACGTTCATCTACGAAAAGGTGTCATCACCGGAGATGAGAAATAAGTTTTAATTTTCGACATAATACTTTGCATACATAAACAATTCTGAGGTGTAAATCCTTTTGTGTTTTCTTGAACGCTGTAATATTTTGTAGACTTGAGTTTTATACTTAATTCAATTGTCGCGCCTGTAAAGGTTTGTGCTAATGTTCTTCTAGTGAATTTTGTGACTAATTCACGGCTATGTATCCAAAAGGATTAGGCAGAGTTATAAGTATTTTACTCGCACATTTCTGTTAACTGTTTATAAAATGGGTTTCTTATCAGGAATTACTCAATATCAGCCTTGATGGTAGTGCTTGCGTGGTGGTTTATAGCTCATCCTCTCCTAGGCAGGAGGCCTGAGTCCCTGCAGTGGGAATATTATAGGCTGATGATGATGATGGTAGTAGGCTCGCCTCCTATTACATGGGTCTTGAACATAACTGGCGAGCTGGCGTGTAGGATGTATTAAGTACACATTTGCCTCTCTCTCTCCTGCGGGGACTACAGGTGTTATTTCCGACATGAGGTTTCAATTATGACATTCTCTATGAAAAAACCGTATAACACTATCTCTTGGACGGACCCTGCATTCAAGCATACCGATCTAGCTTGCAAACACTGGATAAATAATCACATCACAGTAGAGATAAGTAATTGTTCTGTATTTATCAATTAGGTAGATGATTGGATATGCGTTATTCCAATAAGGATATTGTATGCTTTACAATTTTCTGCAAACAATCTGATGTAGGAAGAATAGAAACTGAGTTATCTGGTCGTATAAAGGGAGTGCCATGCTTATCGATCCGGAATTAGTTTGAGCCTATAACAAGTGAGAAATAGCTCCAATTTAATGTAATAAACAATAAAAATAACCGACTTTCGAAGTCGGATTTTCAAAAATGTTTTTTTTTTTGCGTTATCAACGTAAGCAAAGTACGTATGATTGGATCATTAATAACTCTACTGAACACAATTTACATAGGACCAGCGCGCGAACCTCCTCTACGAAATGAAAATCACATAAATCGGCTAGGTCATCATCATTTCAGTCGAAAGATGTCCACTGCTGGACATAGGGCTCCTCCAAGTGTCGCCACATTGACCGGTCCCGTGCGTCTGGGCATCCAGTTGATTCCCGTAGCCTTTCCAAACAGAAGAAAAGAAATCTGTCAGCTGAATGCATAAACCCTCGTTTTTTAAGAAGTCGGTTAAAATGCTAAGACGTCATTTGCCTTATTCGCGAATCTCACTGCACCAAAGTGACTAAATGCGTCAATGAGATTGGCTCAAGCCGAACACCGCGTCGGTAGGGGGTGGTCACTCGATTATTGGCACACTGTCATTATAATGTATTCAGTTGCCACAGGGAGCTGCGGCGAATGGAGTGATATTTTCTCAATATATATTTTTCTTTCTTTTTCTTTGAAGACATTATGATTCGATTTGCGGAAGAGGATTCTTTCCTTTTATCCTTTTTGTTATTCCAAAGAAATGTGTACATTATACTTCAGAGTAACGGCTGTTGTTGGATGATATTGTTTTTGTGTTATGTGATATTCAAAGAATAGTTGTAAAGTCAGGGAAATCTATAATTTGAGTAGTAAATTGGCTTCCAACTTAGGACTGTAATTTGTTGACCACTGTATCGAGTGGCTTTAAAATGACAAATTGACGAAGTATGTCAATTTGAAAACCTAACAAATAAAAGTTTTGTTAGGTTTTCAAATTGACATACTAGTTAGTCTTTCTTTTTATTATTTCCTTTGTAGTTTAAAGTACCTCCATCTAAATGTACTCCAACAATGGAATACCCATTAAAGGAACATCTCGCCTCAGTGGGTCAGCTGCCTTTGTAGCACACTTTGAATGTGAATATCTGATTCTGATGTAAATCGACCATCTACATAAGTAGATTTAGCTCCGCTGTAGTAGTCTGTAGTGTCTTTACCAAGAGTAGGTTTCAAACCTCGCATCACATCAATGTATAATGTCTGTCTCACCTCACTCTTAGGGCGGTTTCAGATTGCCCTATATTCGGCGCGTATTTAGTTCGATTTTTGGAAGTGCGTATATAGACGCGCTTATCGTCAAAAGCGCAACTCGTGCGACCTCTGACGCGGTTGTAAGTTTGTGTAAGCTCAAGGCTGGAAAGAGGTGGCGAGCAGATGTTGATACGTACTGCGAGGGCTGGCTCGAGGAGGCACGAGATAAGAACACATGGAAGGAACTGGGGGGAGGCCTTGGCCCGACAGCGCCTTACCCCGTGCCTTGTCGCCGTCATTTCGCGCGAACACGTCGTCGAGAACGTGGAAGTGCGTACTGTTATGTAGGCCGGTACGAGCTCATACGAGTCAAAAAAATACTCTAGCCTGAAACTACTCTTACAATTCTAGATGAAAGCAAGGGAACTTATACGCAATTGGACTAAAGGAATCGAATGCTTCTAACTTATATCTACTCATTATATTATACACTAAGTTTAAATCGTGTATTAGGATGGGTGTGGCGAGACCATCATACTGAATAACTTTCTCCATGGGACCAGCATCGTGTTTCCATACGGTACGCACAGCTGATTTAATTTCTGATACATACCGTATAACTCACTAGTTCAACTTGGTGTTGTCAAAATATTTATTTCAAGAGCAGCCATCATTTCGTATAAATCAGCCTTAATTCGCGTAACCCACACAAAAAAGCTCTGTCTTGCTTTACTGGCTAAATGGGAATGTGCTCATAGAACTTAGCATGTAATATAGACGTCGATTTCCAATAATTTGACCCTAGCGACGCCCTGACATTGTCATCGGGCAGTCCAATTAGTGTGTGGCGGCTGAATGCTCATCACTGCTATTAGCGCTGCTGATTAGCAATTACTAGGTCTGCGTATTGAAATAGGAGCTCTATTGTTTATGGTTTTCGTATGAAGATTTTATGCCAGTGTTAGAACATAGATCTTTTGTTACTTGAATGATAGGGTCAAGTGGGCGCCCGTCGGGGCTGCGAGTTGATCGCAAGAGATACCGCGGCCTCGACATAAACGGCTAAGAAGGAATATGGGTGGTTTTTAGTCAGTAGAAGTCTGACACTCCCTTTCGCTCTGCCCAAGAGCGGGAGGGGTTATTCGATGATTTTCCACCCGCCAAAAAAAAAAAGGGTCAAGTGGGCGACATTTGTAAACATTTGTTGAATTGTCTATGAATATTATATTGGAAAAACAAGATTGAAGAGACTGCGTTAGTTCCAATTAAGGCTTCGCGCCTATAGAATTATGCTATAGATACTATAACCGATGTCATATCAACATCTCACGTAGAACATAGGTAACCAAAGGACTGTCCAAAGCCAATATTAGCAGTGAGATAATAAATGTATTGGAAAAGGAGAGGAACATAAACTCTGCCTACAGACATAGGTATTTAGATTTTAAACGTAGATAAAATAGTAAAATATAGTGACCTGAATAACAAAAGCTTGGCATCTTAAAATTTGTTTCATGCTCATACAAGAATGTACGGTACCCATTATTTCGCGGAAAAATGTGGAAGTGAATATTTAAAGTTCTTGGATATTGTATCACGTAGTTGCTTACGACATGCATAGAATATTTTCTTCAATGAAATCTCATTACTTACAAGAATGCAGCGAACTGACAAAAGCGATCCTGAATAATAAAATAAAATCGAATAGATCGAAAATGCAGCATTTTTCCTTTTAAGTTTTCTTGTATCTTTCTCATTGCATGCTATCAATACTGAATGAAATTCCTTCTATTACTCTGATTGTAATTTATTTTCCTGTTGTACATTTTGTTGTTTGCAGCTGGAGTTCGAATAACATTCTTTGTCCAAAGTAATATTATGAAATAATGCGAAAGTAACTCTCTCTCTAAGGTGCACAAACTTGGTCTTTGACTAACATCTAAAAGTCCAAACTCAAGGTTTGCCAACATGCTATGGAGCGCAGTATCTTAGGTTTAAAATTAACCGATCGGGTTCGAAACACTACACTGCGCTCCAAAACGCAAATTGTTGACGTGGCTCAAAAGGCGTGGCTGGGCAGGACATGTTTGTCGCATGCCGAACGAGCTGAGGGCCCGTAAAGCTCAGGATTGGTGACCTCAAACAGTTACACGAGGTCGTGGCAGACCACGAAGGAGATGGCGGGACGAACTGGATGTCTTCCTTGAGAATTGGAGAGACGTGGCACAGAATCGTGACCGTTGGAAGGAATGGAGGGCGGCCTTTGCTCATCAGTGGGACAACATAGGCTAGCTATAATAATGCGAAAGTAACTCTGTCTCTCACCTGTATGACTGTATATCGGTTATCTCTTCACGACTTAGTGGTAAAATTGAGCATAGCGGTAGACCAGAATCTGGGTTAGGTTAGGATAAAGGATACTTTTTATCCGGGTTTTAAGTTTATTATTATCAATTTCTGTGCATCCTAGGATAGTCTAGCAGAAAACGCCGATGGTGACAAAAAAGTGCACTATTCTAAATATCCTATCTATGTGGTATTTAACTGAGCATACAATACCTATAATTATACCTATATATGTATTAATTCACTTACTAAGAGCCTTAGGCATATCTAGTACTCCATAAACAAGACTGATTCAAATTAAACCAGCTCCAATCTAAAAATAATAAAATTGAAGTACCTACCAACGGGAAGAAAAATTACATAGATAGCTTTTATTATTTATTTGAGATACATCCACTTACATTTATTGAATTGAAAATCCGAATAAATATTCCATTTGTAAAATTGGTTCTGGCATTCGATGGTTTTTGTGTAAAATATTTGTAACATTCGCGTAGTGTCGTATCGGTGTAAGTTATTTGGTTTGCTACTATTACAACCGTGTTATTACTTAGTATTGATTAAACTGTTACAAATATTTTCATTTTTCTGTGCTATCCATGGAAAGTGATCGACGCTAGGAAGTCTCAAAGCCTCTCTCAGCTTTAGGAAATCTGCATACCCGTTTCTCAACGATGTTGGAGTCGGCATCCAGTCTTAATGGATGCTGCTGAATACCAGTATTTTACATAGAGCGACGGCGTATCTGACCTCCACAACTCACATAGTACGGGGCAATATGATAAGAATGGTTGTCAAAACTTTGGTCCACTGACTACCTGTTCCGACTGCCAAAGATCTAATATGGCAGCCGGGACCTATGGCTTAACGTCCTTTCGGAGGCACGGAGGAAACTCATTATGCTAAGGGTCGTCACCCATCCACAGGCCAACTTAGGCACGCGGCTTAATCTAAAGAATGATCCGAACGACTTTTAGTATCTAGCCACAAACTCGATAACCCTTGATCATAATAATTTGCAAGATATTGTTCAAAAAAATCTGAAACATTGATAACTAGTTCATGCCCGTACTTTCAACATATCAGACATCCAGAGTTAGTTCTTTGTTCTTTTGTTAGCCTGCACGGTCCCACAGCTGGGCAAAGGCCTCCCCTAGCTCCTTCCAAGAGCTCTTTTTATGTACCGCTTTGAACCAGCCCTCGTAGTACGCGTCCATTAATATTTATTTTTCATTTTATTTTACCACTTTGTCAGCGTTACAGCTTTCTAGTACTAAGAGTCTTTGACTCGATATATCGTATTGATATATCGTAGGCAGACGGACAAACAGACAGAAGGGCATGGCGAAATTATAAGGGTTCCTTGTTGTTTACGAATCCCTAAAAATGTAATCAATGTGCTTAAAAAATTGTATAAAGGAGATAATAAATAGTAATAATAATCTAACAGCTACTTGGTTACTAAATTCTAACTAAATACCTATCCTTCTACCAGACTATACCTAATACTGAAACTTACATTAAAATCTACATGGATATACCGAAAACTGTCGTTTCACGGCCGGTAATCAGTTTGGTAACTAAGTTGTACCAAACACGCACTAGATGGCGTTAATAAGCACTGTTCGACCCAGGTTCGTCCCTCGCCCGTCAAACTGTCAATACAGTGATTAATTGAATGTTTGGTAAGTCATTATTTATTCAGATATGCGAGAGATGTAACGTGCTATTATTAGTCAAAAATTCATCATCATTTCAGCCATAAAACGTCCACTGCTGGACATAGGCCTCCCCCAGAAGGGGGGGATTTACCATATTCGCCACGCTTGGCGAACGCAGTATCTTTACTACTAAGTTTTGCACCTAGACATTGTGAATAAAAGGTGTCGTAGCTTTGTCTCATAAATTTCAAAGCCAATGAAACTTGCTAAGCTATCCGTGCACTCTTAAAGGTACGCGTCATGTTCCCGAGGGAACTTTCTACCAGAAAAACTACTATAATCAGTATTCTGACACTCATAAGTTATCATAAAGATGGACAGAAAAAGGATGGATACAAAAAGGTAGAATATGAAGAAGTAATGGTGTGTATCTTTTCATTCAGTAAGCATTGATATAAAAACTAAAGATACGGTCGTCCGAACATTTGCTCGACGCGTTCGCCATACAGAGAATCGGTGTAGTCTACTCGTTAATGTAACCTTGTATAAGCGGCGTGGCAATTTCGAGGTATAAAGAACATAAATATAGCTTTTAATAAAATTTACGACCGCACCCGAAGAGAGCCGATCGTGGACTAGTTCACTTCGGCTTAGGAAAGACCATATTGGGACCACGTTCGATGCGTCATTTTAACATGCCGTCCGCCCAGTCCTTACGCAGTAATATATAAGTCAATGTCAGTAAGTCTTTTTTTTTTGGGACAAGCCCGCCGCACTATTCCCAAACCACTGTAACTCTTGTAAGCCAGAATCAACAGTGGCGACCACAAGAAAAGCGCTGAGACAATGAAGCCCGACTGCCCGACGAAATCCCAGAGAAACGATTTAACTGTCTTGGATCCCACAACGAAATTAATCAGAAAATGTATATAAATTAATATTCAGTAAGCCTATCAAACAATATGAGCCGCTTCAAAAAGACGTAGTTTCATTCTCATCACGGCAATTTGTATCGAGTTGCACACAAAGTTTCATGATCACAACTTAAATACCTACCGCAATCTGCTGCTCTTGAATGCAAGTCACAAACAACCTAGCAACAAAGGCGCAGCAACTGGTAAATTTCGAAGTAACACACGTGTCCCCACATTATTAAACTTTTACGACAGTACACAGCAACTTGAGCCAGTAAACAGTCAAGTTCTCGACCTTACCCGCAACTTGCCGCCAGTTGGGAACTGTCTGAGTACACTATGTGTTAGTGACATCGTGTTGGACGGTGATGGTAACTTACCGATACCAACTTTGTACTTGGGTGAAGTCTAGCTGTCGAATCGTGTAAGCATAAGTCTGTGTTAGATCGTTAGTTAATATACAAGGTGTAGATAATTATGATAAATAAAACACCTCTGGTTGTAGAACATTTTTGTTGTTTTATGACTTTTGGGTATTCGCGTTTTTGTAGTTTTACTGGTCAGTTCCTATAAAAAGTATTTTTTTTTTGCGAATTTCAACAACTCGTAGTATAATATTTGTCCAGTCTCATGGTCAGATAAACGACACGAAAGGTCTTGCGTTAATTATGTTACAACTTGTGTAGAGAATAAATTTCATCATCATGAGCTGAGGTCCTGGGTTTGATTCCCGGGTCGGCCAAATTGCTATTGGGTTTTTCTATAAGGAATTTGTCAGTTGCAGTCACGGAGCTTGGATTTGTGTCCGGTTAAGCTAGGCTTAGAATAGAATAGAATAGCATTTATTTGCAAACTAGCTGTGCCCGCGACTTCGTTCGCGTGCTTGTCGGAAACTAAAATGCGTCGCTTAGATAAAAGTACATTTAATCATTGCCCTGCGTTAACTTACTGACGCTGTAGAAAATAAGAAGAGAGTAATGCAAAGTACTGCTACTGAATAAGTCTCATACTAAAGTTTAGAAATTTGAAACAGGTACACTATAGTCGACAGGCAGACAGATTGTCGTTGGCGCGTTCGTGTTCCACGCGGGCCTCAAAGATATGTCAGCAACAATTAAGGGGCCCCAAAGGGACGTCTGCCGGGGCTGAGGGTTGTCCGCAAGAGATACCATGGCCCCGAAACACAAAGGGCTAAGAAGGAACGTGGGTGGTTTTTAGTCAGTAGAAGTCTGACACTTTCTTCCGCTCCGCCCAGAGCGGGATGAGTCATTTGATAATTTACGAACCACAAAAAAAAGGGGGATTAGAAGGTGTTTCGAGAGGGTACCTGTACCGAATCTGGGACATCGAATCTGAAATGGCCGCCACCTCCTTCTGCGAAGCAGTAATGCTAGCGAAAGAGGTGGCGGAACGTGAGAGGGAGACAACCTCTCGTCCCAGCCGTCGCGGGAGACGCTCCGGGCATCGGGGGCCACATGATGGCTTCCGGCCACCGTAGGCGCGGGCCTGTGAACGGTGAGTAACGGGCTAGTTAATCGTTCGTCCGTCCTATGACGATGGAGGCGCGTTCGTGTTCCACGCGCGTCTCAAAGAGATGTCAGCAACATTGAAGGGGCCCCCAAGGACCGACGCCCGTTGGGGCTGCGGGTTGTTCGAAAGAGATACCGTGGCCTCGACACATAGGGCTAACAACACACCACATCTATATGATGACATGGTTGGCGCAATGGCTGGACGATTAACAGTAGCACTGCGTGTCGCAGGTTCGATTCCCACACGGTACAAAAAAAAATATGTCTTGGGTTTTATCTAATTTTAATTTAGTTTAAAAAAAAATAGTATTTTAATACTGTGTAATTGGTAAATTTTTATTTGTTGACTATTCACGAAACATAATGTGTGTATGTTTACCATCACCGCGGTTCAGAAAATGACATCAAATGAATAACGCCATCTGTCGAAGACGAAGATAAACTGCTAAAAAAGAGCGATCAAACACTATAAGGTTTAGGCTATGTAGATTTTGAAAGCAGCGTCATTTAGACTTATATCTACGTACTTTTTGCTATCATAACTTTTTTAAAGTTATCTTGTGAAGGCATTTAGTAATAAGTACCATATTCGTTCAATAGATGTCGTTGCTTGTCTCATTCTTGACCATAACGATAAGTTCTTCTTGAAAACTATAAATTCATATATCTTTTGATAGAGAGCACCGATTACGATGAAACAAAGACTAAGTAATAGCCCAAGTTACGCACAATATTTATTTATAAAAGTTACCTACATTCGTTTCGTAAATTTGACGTGATGCTTAGTCATCGAAACAGACAAACAGACAAACAGACAAAAATTCCAAAAATGCTGGAAATGTGTTCTGTTGGTTATACTTTAATACCCTGACAATTTTTTTTTTAAATATTTTCGATGTACAAAAACGATTTCTCTACAGATTTATTATATGTATAGAAGATTTGGGTTATACATAAGTAGGTAGTGGTAGGTTCCATCAGAGTTCTGCCATATTTCACCATTCGGCATGCAAACATTTTCATTATATAAAATTGTTAAAATTTAAATTCTTATTGGAGCATTAAATTAGTTATTCTCATTAAATAAAATTGCCCCTTCTAACATGGGACTTCAACATAACTGGCGAAATATGGATGATTTACACCTCTGCCTAACGCTTCGGGGATGACATTACAGTCGTGATGTCATTATTATATTGTAGGGATATGCAAACTGATATGGAAAACGCAAATGTGTACATCAAACGCGAAGCAGACATTTATCTCTTACTTGATAATACACGCAAATAACACTGCAGACGGACCGGAATGCTTGTGACGAGCTATCATGTTCTTGTCACGTTTCTGTCGCGTCCTTTCTGCGTAAATATGCAGTGTGCGCGATAGGATTTTCTCATCGGAAAAAAAAGATGCAGCACTGAATATCTTTTTTTCTCTTAGGGCACTTATTTATGTCGAAAGAATTTGCGCGGTTCTGGTTAATCGTTTTCTATGGAGAAGAACCGGCAAGAAACTCCATGGTTACTCTTTTAACATGACCGGAGCGGTTGTCTTGTAATTTTTACAATATTTTCATGTTACATCACTAGTACGTAGGGGGGGGGGGCAACGGGGGGAAATCATTAAATAACCCCTCCCGCTCTTGGGCAGAGCGAAAGGGAGTGTCTGACTTCTACTGACTAAAAACCACCCATGTTCCTTCTTAGCCCTTCATGTCGAGGCCGCGGTATCTCTTGCGAACAACTCGCAGCCCACACATTTAACCCTCGGACTGCATTTGCATAATGCAGCGACAGAATTGTGTCGCATTCATATGCAAATGTGACCACTGCCATTATGATAATGATTACGATAATTGTCGCATTGTATCGAGTGTTAATTGGAAACCAATGGATATTATTGAGGTTACTGTTTGGATAAAATAACATAAAAGTGGCGAGGGATTATTATATTCGGTTATTGTTGCTGCTTTTGTCTTCATGTTTTCATGGGTCTTAAGGCAGAACGTCCGATTGGATTTGGCCAGGTATGTATAAGTCCCATGTAAGAGGGGCGAGTCCATTCCCATGCTTGGGGCACACATCCAACCTGGTCCTTAGAAATTCCACCGGGAATCGTAACCAGGACTTCAGACAGCAGTCACGCTTTCAACCACTTGACCTTGCCGTTTGTCTATCCTTGATCTATCCTAAATATTTGAATAACACTACTGCCATGTATACCAAACGAGGATGTTCTCCGTCTCCGTAATAACATGCGATTTCTTGCAGTTCCGTATCGCGGTCTAAGCCAGCGCAGATTTATATTTCCATATATTTCAGCTAGAGAACCGCTGCAACTATTCTCTAGTATGTAGTTGCATGAGAATGATGGGTTGGTCTGCATAGCGCCGAACTGAGGGATTTGTTTGAAAATGATTTAATATGGTATGTAGATTATTTTAATAAGTTATTGTTGTGGTTTCTAGAACGGTTTAAATGTCATTTACCTATACAGGGTGTAACCCCATCATACAGCCGTCAACCAAACATACTGTACATCAAACTAAGTACCCCTACGCAAAAATTTTTGCTGGGAAACGACTTTTTTTTTTGGGTCAAAAATCACATTATACGGTAAAACTCAATAAAGCACTGTTAAAACATTGTGCTAGTGTATGCTTTGAATAGTAAACGGGTCATGGAGGTAATTTAAGTAAAGTTATAACCTGAAAAACTAGTATTTACAAAAACAGCTGTGAAAAATTTGGGACTTTGACCCCCAATATCTCCGTAACTATGAGGTTCCCAGGTATGGTCTAGAACAAAAAATGATCGCAGTGGTGGGGAGAATAAGTGCCCTAAGTTTGCGTTAAGGGTACTTTTACATCTATATGTATACGTATAAAATTATAGCTTTTGCCCTCGACTTTGTCCGCGTGGAATATAGCCTGAAGCCTTCCTCGATAAATGGACCATACGTACATACTAATGCAACAATTTTTATGCAATTAACAAGAATTTGTTCAAGGTTTATTAAAAAAAATTGACATTTTCGGGAAGCTTGATGTGCTTGGCATCTGTACCATAATATTATTATTATTTTCTACATTTCACTACTGTCTTTATATCACAAGTGTTACGTATTATTCGATAAATCATCCTTATCGATGCTACTAGGCCGAATTCAATTCAGTCACAAAAAATAAGGAAAAAGAGAGAAAGAATGTCATCGAAAGCAAACAAATTATCTCCCTCGTAAACCCGATTTCATGACCGGACTCTGCTATATCTGTAGTAAAACTTTTTTTTATGATAATCTTATCATTTCAATGTAAATGTCTGTAAGGGAATGTTAATGATAGTCTTCGTTGTGGTCCGTGGTACCTACTTAATATTTCTTAAAGAAATGAAAAATCTGAACCTACCATCATCTTCCTGCCCCTTATCCCATTCTATTTGGGGTCGGCCCAACACGTTTTCTTTTCCAAGGTGCCATTTACTCCTTTCTCATTCATATCATTCCTCACACAATCCATCCATCTTTTCTTTGGCCTTCCACTCCCTCTCCAACCTACCTATTTATATCCATCACTTTTTTAGTTACATGCGTTTCATCCCTCCTCATTACATGACCATACCAAGATAAACGACTTTCTTTAAATTTTTCTGTAACAGGTGCCACTTTCAAACTTCCTCTAACATACTCATTCCTTACTTTATCCATTCTTGTCACTCCGCACATCCATCTCAACATTCTCATCTCCGCTACATGCAATCGTTTTTCATCCATCTTTTTCAAAGCCCAGCACTCTGATCCATACAGTACGACAGGTCTAATCACGGACTTGAACTTTTCTCCTTTAACTTGAGGGGCATCCGAAATCTGAACCTACCAATAGCAGTTAAATAATATTGATATCATTGACGTTCATTTATTTAACCTTTATTTGCTTTCACAATTACATTTCTTACAGCACATTTAATTTAACATTACAGTGGACCTCCTGGTTTAATAAGAACTACCACCCGGGTCGATCTTTAGGTAAAGCTGTGCTTGCCTAGTTCGGTCTGTGGATGGGTGACCGCCCGACATACCGAGTTTCCTCCGTTTCTCGGAAAGCACGTTAAGCTGTTGGTACCGGCTGCCGTATATAGATCTTTGGCAGTCGTTACAGGTAGTCAGCGACCTGAAATTCTGACATCCAGTCTTACCAAAGAGTATCGTATTACCTAGTATGAATTGAGTTGTGGAGGTCAGATAGGCAGTCGCTCCATGTAAAATACTGGTATTCAGCTGCATCCGAATAGACTGGAAGCCGACCCTAACATAGTTGGGAAAAGGCTAGGCAGATGATGATTTTATTTAACATTACATACCTTCCATTGTATTTTCATTTAGGACTTCATTAAACCTTATTTTTAAGGTTCAACATAATTAGGAAAAAGCTAGTCAGATGTTCCTCAGAATGATAATGATATTTATGTAGACACATGTTATAAATAAACAAAGTCACAAGCACCCTGCCTGATTCCATCTCAGAAATTGATTAAATCAATTACCAACGGCAAAACTGTTTATTTACAAACTTGGTGAGCAAACTTGTTGCCACAAACCATGTTTTATTCAGCACTGTAACAACTTAAACATAATAAACAAACCCTACTAGGTTCTAATTAAAAGTTATAAACAAAATGTTAATATTTTGAATTAATAGGGTTGGGATGAACCAGTATCCTGGAAGCTAATTAGCGTTGTAAATGTGGTAGAGGGTATTTATAGAATTATTATTAGTTAAGTATGGATTTGTGGTTAGATTGTGGTTTGCCGTGAAACTGATGTGATTACCAATCTTATATTACTTATCTATACTAATATTATAAAGAAGTAAAGTTTGTGTGTTTGTATATTTGTTAAATTGTAAGGGGTAATCTCGGGATCTACTGAACCGATTTCAAAAATTCTTTCACCGTTGGGAAGCTACACTATCCCCGGGTGACATAGGCTACTTTTTATCCCTGTATTCCCACGGGAACGGGAACTACGCGGGTGAAACCGCGTGACGTCCGCTAGTCTTATATATTATGGGACTTCAATATAACTGGTGAAATGTGAGTGAACAGTGTGTCTCTGCCTAACTCTGCGGGAATTATAGGCGTGATGTTAAACACATACATAAACTCACGCCCTTTGCCCATGGGGGTAGACAGAAACCGCAGAACGCTACTTTCTACGAGCGTTACATACTCCTTTTGCCTGGTCCACATTCATACATGTATCTGGTCATACACGCACGCCGGTTACGAGTAGGATGAAGCACCTGTCCTTTCTGAAGAACGGCACCAATAAGACCAGTGTATATCTTTCTATGTATGGCGTTCTATTAAGTATAAAGAAAGCCTCTTTTGAATAAGAGGGTTCAGGTGACCTTTGTACTGAAGTAAATTTTCACGAAATCCATTACAGTTAGATTGATAACGAATAAAATAATATTAAAAAATTTCCCTTCAAACATAATTAAGTCCAGGAAGAAGTCTTGTCACTCTATGTGACATTAACCTTTCGCAAGAAAATTGATATGGCAGAAGATCCATTTCATGTGCGTATATATAATAAGATACCAAGTAATCTAAAAATGTTGAATCTAAGATCATTTAAAAATAAATTGTTTGAATATTTGTGTAGCCATAGTTTTTATAGTCTCAAAGACTTCTTTGAAATGAAATGTTAAGTATTGTGTAAAAAAAATTGTACGCCTATCACTATTAAGCAAAAACATGTTTGCTCTTGAATTTTTGTATTTTTTCCATCTTTTATACCATGCTTTTAAACAAATAAATATTATTATTATTCCCTTTATTAACTTTTTAACAAATTTAGTACATTTTTAAACATTTCTATATCAAATAATATTAAAAAAAACATTTAAAAATATAAAAAATTGTAGCCCACCGGTATCGGGAATTATTAATTATTAATTATTATTATTATTATTATGAGTACCTACAGCCTAATTTAAATTAACGACTTTTGATTAGTTTAGATAAGATGATATAGTTTTGGCTTCTAAACATTCAGGAGATTCTTTTCTGTTAGCCGTTATCGCTTAAGACCCTCCAGGCATTTCTTCTTTACATAAACATAGTATCACGCTTGTAATCCATGAAGGGTTGGGTAGAAACACACTCATTAGTACACCCACAATTCGCCAGGTATGTTGAAGTCCTATGTAATAGTGGGCGAGCCTATTGCCATCAACCGGGCACAAATCCAAACTCCGTGGCTGCAACTGAGAAATCCCTGATGGGAAATCCCATTAACACATTGCCTGATCAGGGAATCGAAATGAGGACATCATGCTCAGCAGACGCGCTCGCGACCTCTAGGCCAACGACGCATTCTTATTTAATCTTCGCAAATAAATGTTTTATCTTTCCTTCACACGTCGCGCCAGCCAGTCGTCAAAATTATTATTATTATACGAGAGTAAACTAATTATGAACATTATCATTCATCATTCTTTTTCTTTCCTTTCAGCCATAAGATGTCCACTGCTGGACATAGGCCTCCCTCAGGAGGGGGGGATTTGCCACAATCGCCACGCTTGGCAGGCGGGTTGGCGATCGCAGTATGGTTATTACGAAGGCACAGAGAACGCTGCTGCCCATTCTCTGGTAAGTCCCTTACTCGCCTCTTACGACGCCCACGGGAAGATATGGGATGGTGCTATTCTTTACGTCCGACACCATACGGTACTGACACCATACGGCACTGACACCATACGGCACATTAATTAAAAACTATTAAATAAATATCAAGAAACTATAAAAGGTCATCAAAAAGCTGCACCTCAACGCTGTCAGCCGGTAATGTGCCCAAAAGACTGGCGGCATTGCCACGTTGTATGGCAACACCTAACTTCTGGCCAGGATAAAAGCTAGCCCTTGTGTCATAAGAAGCGTCAACTAAGCGTTTTGAAATTTCCATGAACAGGCTATGAGCACTCGGACCCCACGGGCCCAGACGGCTCGAAAATATAGTTTGCACAAAGATTACTTTATATACGCCGCTTGGGGTTCTCTGCAGCCACAGCGGCACCACCTGAGCAGCATGATGAGCTTGGAAGATGTGATGGCGCAAGAGTATCGACACATGTTGCGTCCCCTTTTTCATACACTCGGTTTTTGTACAGACTTGAGCTCCTGCATTCATCTCATGATTAGCCACTGTACCGCTTCAATACCTTTCATACTTTGCATTTGCATAATTCGATGAATTTTTACCTTAAAGATGATGTCGATGGTGAAATAAACCTCTTAAAGGTATGTCAGAGTTTTTCCATAAATATTTATGAATCCACCGTAAAGTGAAGGAAGTCTAAATGTAATCAATAAATTCATACTTGGTGGCTCAAAACAAGGACGGCGCGATGCAAATTGAGTTATGCAGAGAGGCCGAATTTTGTGAAGAATTTTATCAAAGACTTTTTGTACACAAATAAGCCTAAAAGGTCAAGACTCAGGTTTAAAAAAACACTACCCGTTTTTAAACTGATTTCTTTTTTGGTGTTACTCCTGGATTCGAGTCCCAGGCTAGTAAAAGTGTTATTATATGGTTAAGTTAGGGTTCGTGTTAGGTGTTCGTGGGTCCAGTGGTCGCAGTCACGACTGCTGAGCATGAACTCCCGGGTTCGATTCTCGGGTCAGGCAAATTGTTTTTTGGGTTTTCCAGTCATAGAGTCTGGATTTGTGCCCAGTTGATGGCAATAGGCTCGCTCCCTATTACATGGGACGTAAACATAACTGGTGAAATGTGGGTGTGCTATTAGGTACACCTCTGTCTAATCCTTCAGGGAGAGTACAGGCGTGATGTTATATTAGTTACATAGATAGAGGACAAATTGTCACGATTTTTTTTCTCATTTATTTATTTGGGATAAAAAACTACTATTACTTATTTAAGAAAATTATAATAGAAATATGTTTATCTTGTCTTGAAGTATTAAACAGAGGTACAAGTCCTCTGTTTAATACTTCAAGAAGAGCGTGATGTTATGTTTGTTTTTATTTACTGTATGTATGTCAAAGAAAAGACTTAGAATTCTAAACCCGTCATGCTTTGAGCAGTATTGCACTACACTCCGCATTTGGTTAGAAACTACACTTCGTGGAATTTAAATGTACGTAGCTTTTCTTAAGGGCCCGTTCACACAGACCGTCTCGGAGAGGAGAGTAGATTTTTATCACGTGTAAAACAGAGTTTTGAATCATTGTAATAAAATTTATTTTTAGATGTCACTTTTGTTCTTGAGAACAATGTGTTATTTTGTTCTTGAGCGTAGTGACATGTAAAAATTAATCTTCTTTCCTCTTCGAGCCGGTCTGTGTGAACGGACCGTTAGAGTTTGGGTTTTCCATGAAACCGATGGAAAAATCACGTCTGACTTGAAAATCCGTAATTTTCAAAATATCACGCCTGTAATCCCCGGAGGGTTAGACAGAGGTAAACATACTGGCGAAATGTGCTATTGCTATCAACCTCCATGTACAGTCACGACCAAAAATATGTATACATTTGGCAAAGTTCAAACGCGAATTTCTCGTAAAATAACGATTAAAACTTTTAGATACTCATAACCTTCTTTATGATAATACTAGCTGTTGCCAGCCGCTTCGCCCGCTACAACTCGAAATATATCCCACGGGAAGATAAAATCGGGATAAAAACTATATATATCCTACGTGTTAATACAAGTTATGAACTATCTGTGTACCAAATTTTATCCAAATCCGTTCGAAAGAGTAACAAACATCCATCCATACTTATAAACTTTCGCGTTTATAGTATTAGTAGGAAGTATTATAGTAGAACAGGAAGTAGGATGGATTTCACAATATTAGTTTCGTTTCGTAACTTGAAAATGAAATCAACACAGTAGCGAAAATAGGGTAGTTATCTAAAAAAATCTAATTAGTCTGTCAGATAGATTTCCAAAAAATATTGGACACATATTTTTTTATTTTTTCACGTAAACAAACAATGAATCATATTCTAAGACATTAGTATCTATTGACATTAGTAGTCTTTGACGCGTTTTATCTTCGTCAATTTTTATTGATTTGATAAAACTAAAAATATGTATCCAAAATTTTTAGATAATCTAAGAGACGGACTAATTAGAATCAAATATTTTTAGTCAGTAAACATCGCTATTAAATTGTTATTCATTGCAGTATTAACGTTGCCAAGTGTATACATGTTTATGTTGCTGACATTAGAACCACCCATAGAGACCCTCTTATGAGAGGGTCTCTATGGGTGGTTCTAATGTCAATGTGTTTGAGAGAAGGCCTGTGTCCAAGCAGTGGAACTATAAAAGCTTATTCATTACTTGAAACTAGATTGGTTAGCTAACTAAAAGTTAGCACCAAGAGGAACTAACGTCACCATCATTTGCCTAGCCTTTTCCCAACTATGTTGTGGTCGGCTTCCAGTCTAACCGGATGCAAATGAATACCAGTATTTTACATGGAGCGACTGCCTATCTAACCTCCACAACCCAGTGAATATTGCAATGTTCACTGGGTTGTGGAGGTTAGATAGGTAAAACGATTTCCTTTGGTAAGACTGGTTGTCAGACTTTCAGGTCACTGACTACCTGTAACGACTGCCATAGATCTAAATACGGCCAACGGCTTAACATGCTTCCCGAGGCACGGAGAAAACTCAGTATCTAATGGGTGATCACCCATCCACAAACCAACCTAGGCAAGCGCGGCTTAACCTTAAGATCGATCCGAATGGCAGTTATTATTAAGCCACCAGCTTAATAAAAAAGAGCCACGAGCAAGAGGAACAATCGTGCTCCACTTTAATAGGTTATGAAGTCAATCTTAACCTGCCATTCGGTTAAGAGCGGACAGTTCATGAATCTCAAAGGTAATTTATACAGGTAACTGACAGAACCGTCTGCTACTACCGTCAGGCGGATGACTAGACAACCTGTAATTAATGCAGATTGGTCGGTCGCGCTTGACCGTAGACTGTATTGCGATCAGGTAGGTCTCTAATAGCCCTTTATTTAGATGAATTGGCTCTGCTGATTGGGATAAAGATATCACGGTGGTTGAATCAGCTGATATTTGCTTCTTGTCTCGAATAAAATTACTTTTGGGAGTCGCTGGCAAACAAAATCAATGAAATGTGTTCATAATTCTGATCTACTGGAAGTTTGTGAAATAAAATTCCTATAACTATTCTACAATACATGTTTGCAAACAAACATGACAACACAAAAAAAAACATTTATGTAATACTTAAAAATGTTCATATTAAAAAAAAGTTCATAAAATGAAAAGTACTGGGTCAAACAATGTCAAATTTTTATGACACCAAATGGCAACTATTACGAATCAAACTAAAAAAAAATCACGTAAATTGAATAATAAATCTCGGCGTAATCGGTGTACATACATAGAAAAAAAAAACATACCGATCGAATTGAAACCTACTCCTTTTTGGGAAGTCGGTTGAAAATAGAACTAAATGTTTCGGATTTACTCCATGACTGTAATTAATAATGTAATTGGGCAGTGGATCCAGTCGACCTGTTCAAAATTTGTTTTGTTCGAGTCGTTTCAACTCCATTTTCATTTGGTTGCATTCTATTAAGAGAAGCTTAATCATTACTTAACTTGTTACAGTGCGACCAAATCTTGACTAATTAGAAGCTTTCTACCACTAATGAGTGTCGCTAAAAACAATCAAGACTTAAAACAGTCAATAAGTCTTCGAGTAAATTCTCGTTACCCTTTTAAATAAACAGATGTAAGATTGATAAATCTATCTATCTAGATAGATTTACCTCTTTTAAACATATTGGTTTATCGCATAATATCACCTGTTGATAACCCTACGTTAGTTTTAGAGGCAATTTCAGGCGTTACAAATTTTATTCCTACTTTATAGTGCAAATAGCAATAAAATAAAAGGTTTGGCGACACAATCATCAATCCTTTAACGTTTTACGGCGAACGATTTATTGTGGGGTCGAAACGACCCCAGTATGCAGTGACGAGGCAAGGGTTGGGGTATAGATGCTGCAATTAGAGGTGGTAAATGTAGCGTGTGGGACGCCCCTAGTGAGATTGACTTACGGTGCTACTTCGGATTTTATAGCGGGTTCTGCATCTTGTCTGAGATCTGCGAAGTTGATGATGCTTATGAAGAGCGAAGATTATTACTATAATCATTGTCACTGACGCCATGGCGCATAACCTAACAAAATGTAAGTTTCAGTTTTTAAATTATAAATAAATTTTAAAGAAACGTTGCCCCACACTAGGATTTTTTCCTGTATCGTGGGTGGGTTTACAAACATTTAAAAGAAAAAAATGTTCCGTGCGGGAGTTGAACCCGCACACGCAGCCCAGTAGCCAATCGTTAAGCCACTGCGCCAACCGTGTTATCAATTGATTGGTTAATTGTACTGTACCAACAAGGAATTATCTAAAACCGCTAAGATTTGAACGATTGTCACTGTCGGCAAGGCTCTTATAATAACAAAGTACCTATGTATTTACAATTTTACGTTTTGATATTTGCCTTATTAAAAAATATGAAAAAAAGTAAGATCAAGAAACTTTGAACGGAACTTCGCGTTTTAATTTCAAAGCCGTTACCTCAAAGAAAACTCTACGTCTCACAGTCTACCTTTCATTTTAAGTAAGATCAAAGGAAATAAAACAAAATATATTTTTAAAGCTTACATATTTTATTAAGGCTTACTTATAACAAGAATTATCGTGGGTACTCGAAATATGTTCTTTACACAGAAGTACATTTTGTCTACGAGTTGCGTAAAAATTCTTGCATAATTATGAATGAAAAGCTTAAGCTAAATTCGTTGGAACGCGGAAAAAACTCGAATATCTTTGAATGGACGTCGTATTAGTGCGTCGTTATCCTTCTAATCAAAAATAGAACGAAACAATTTTCATCTTCGTTCTTTTTATATCTTTTATAGAATTGGCTAATTTCATGACGAAAACAAAATATGATTTTGTTTAGTCCGTCAGTTTTTTTATTTTTTATTTATTTACCACTAGTTATATACAGACAATACATCCAATACGATGCTATCACTATGCACTAGCTATGCACTTATCGAAAAATATTGGATACGTGTTTTTTATTTTATCAAATTAATAGAAGTTGTCAAAGATAAAACGCGTCAAAGATCATGAGTGACTTAATTTTTTGTTTAGGTACGTGAAAAAATATGTGTCCAATATTTTTTGGAAATCTGAAGGACTACATAAATTTTTTTGTCAAGTACCATTATACTACGATTAAAAGGTTGCACGGGATGGCAAGTAAATTTAAAATTTTGCCTTAACTACTACTCTATTGATGGAATGATGTCAAATACACATAGTCTGCCTAGCCGTTTTCCAACCGTGTTGAAGTTGGTTTCCAGACTAACCAGATGCAGCTGAATAACAGTATTTTACATAATAAGTACTCCCGTCTGAAAACGGAGTCCTAGCGAGGGCTGGGGGGCAGGTCGGTCCGAGCTGTGACTTGGTAGATAGCTTGAAGATTCAAAGGAAAGGCTTTTACGAGGAAAACAACGGGTTTAAATAAAGCAAACCGAACATTGCCGATCGATCGAGTCGATCTATGTATAAAACATGAACATGGACTATCCTATAAAGTTTCATGACCTAATTTAAAGTTTTTAATGGAATATTATTCATTCTAGGGGTAACGTTTGATGTATTTTTCTATAAAGAAATTAAAACAAGGAAACATGTTTTTAATCAATCATGTCCTCAACTTTACTATATACTAGCATGCGGTTTCATCCACGTAGATCCCGTTCCCGTGACAATACAGGGATAAAAAATAGCCTATGTCACCCGGGGATAGTGTAGCTTCCCAACGGTGAAAAAATTGTCCAAATCGGTCCAGTAGTTTTTAAGTTTATTCGTTACATACAAAAATACAAATCTTTCCTCTTTACATTATTATAGTATAAGTAACATAACATCACGCCTGTAATCTCCGAAGGGTTAGGCAGAGGTGTACCTAATAGTACACCCACATTTCGCCAGTTATGTTTAAGTCCCATGTAATAGGGGCGAGCCTATTGCCATCAACCGGGCACAAATCCAGACTCCGTGGTTGTTACTGATAAATTCATAATGGAAAAAGCCAATAACACTTTGCCGGACCCGGGAATCGAACCCAGGACCTCATGCTCAGCAGTCGCACTTGCGACCACTAGACCAACGAGGCAGTAAAAGAAGGTAGTATAAGTATTAGTAGTATTTATTATTGAAATAGTAAGTATAGATTAATCACACAGTAAATGCTACAGTTATGTTAAAACGAGAGCCATTCAATTTCCACATTTAGGGGTTATTCTGGCACTTAAGTACCATTATCCGTAAAATTAGTGAGTTCTTATGCAGGAGCATGGTCCATTAGCCAACCCTGTCTGTTCATAGCATTATCAGTTAGGAAAAACAAAGTTTCGTTCAAATAAATTTATTGGTTCTGCCCAATAAATCTTATTGAGCGTGGGGAGCCTAGTCAAACACGATAAATAATAAGGTTGGGACATTTTTGGTTGCCATGACATTTTGTGACCCGAGTTGCGAGTGTAAGAGACAGTAAACGTATATATTCGCATAACTATATATACTTTTTCTTCCTCGTTAGTCTAGTTGTCGCAAGCGTGACGATGACCTGGTGACGGTTGCGGGGATCCGCTGGATGCGAGACGCACGGGACCGGTCAATGTGGCGACACTTAGGGGAGGCCTATGTCCAGCAGTGGACGTCTTTCGGCTGAAATGATGATGATGATGATGATGAAGCGTGACTGCTGTGCAAGAGGTCCTGGGTTTGATTCCCAGGTCGGGAAAAGTGTTATATTGAGTTTTCCATTAGTAATTTCTCAGTAGCAGCCACGGACCCTGGATTTGTACCGGTTTAAGGCAATACACTCGCCCCCTATTACATGGGACTTAAACATAACTGACGAAATGTGGGTGTATAAACACAAACCTTCATCATCATCTTCCTGCCCTTATCCCATTCTATTTGGGTTCGGCGCAACACGTTTTCTTTTTCCATTCTTCACTGGAAGGTCAAGGTGGCATTTACTCCTTTCTCATTCATATCATTCCTCACACAATCCATCCATCTTTTCTTTGGCCTTCCTCTCCCTCCCCCCTCCATCCATCAACATTTACATCCATCACTCTTTTAGTCACATGCGTTTCATACCTCCTAAGAATACTTAAACTAAACTTAAGGTTTATTAGGTTAAAAATAAAACTTAAAACTGGGCAGAAGTTACACTTCTTTTCAGTTTTTTCCACAAACGTTATCTATGTCTGTGGGAAATGATCCGTATGAAAGCCAAGGTTGCCATTTTTTGACTACCTACTATGATATCATACTATTTTGTTACTATACAAACAAGTTCACTAGCCACTAACTATACATACACCTACGCATGTATTGTGCAGTAGTTCCTTATGCTATGGCGTGTTTATGCTTCTTTTTATGACAGATATTCGCCAAGCCGGTACTGCAAGAGTAAATATAAATATTGCCCCTACTGGTCGTAAATTTTGTGTAACACGGCTCGCCCTTATTCCATGGTGATGATAATGTGTAGTAGAGTCTTATGTAGAAAGAATCCGAGATACAGGACAAAAGCGGAGAAATAAATGAATTATTTATTTATTTAACGCTTCAGGGTCGAAGTACAGAGGCGGACTTAATGACATAGGTATTTTGTATCAGTCAACCTTTGGGTGTTGCAAAGACAAACAGTTATCATTTTCTGTAGTGGACTTGTATAGTCGCCTGCACCCAAAATGCCAAATCAATCTGGAACCCTTAAATCTAGCTTTAGTGATAAAGTTGAAACTCCCCAAACAACAACTGGGGTTGAGTTGTTGTTGTTGTTATGAAATAGCAGGATTCGTCTATTTTTTTACACTATTGATTTTTTCCTTTTGGCGCGATCATCATTAAGCTCAGTATCATCTGTACTTCAAAATTATCTTATTTTTATTAAATCAGTACACTTGACAAGATCTACAATAAATTATAAATCTGTTTATGGAAAAAAACAGCTCTACACCTAAATAACCTCAAAGAAACTGTTGCAATATGAAAATTACCAGACATGGATTAATCCAGATTCAAATACCATCAAACCTGATGCTCCCTAAATTATTACCGCCGTGATCGAAAGTTCCTTATCTTATATAACACTCCTAAGTCCTCACTACGCTTGCGACGCAGCAAAACCCATAAAAAACCTCATATGGGTAGTGATCCCATAACTATATGGTCTGGCATAAATTTTGAACGACCCATAACAGTGTCATACATTGAATTTATGTACTTTTCTTCTATTAGGATAAGAGCTTAAACAATGTGGGCTTATTTACTAATTAAACATAATTTTGTGGGTCAGTAAACATTAGAATTGTTTCAAGTTTATTTGTTTTTCAGGCTTTTGTTTATTGTGGCGTTTCATTTTCGTTGTGAAGGTCTTTTCTGGTCAGGAGAAAGGGTGCCATTACCTGTTTATACGAGGCTTTGTGTGGTACGAATTAGTTTATAATTTAAGGATAATCTCTTATTACGCAAGAACGAGTTGTATAAAACTGTAGGGTAATGGTAACACTCTCACTACCATTCGTTGTGGAGTAGATGTTTTTTTAAACATATGGCGCAGTGCGGATTAATTTCCAAATAACTTAATTAAAGCAACAAATTAATTCAAATGACAATTTATCACACTAACAGATGGCAAAATGGGGTACAGTTCCAGGAGTCCAGGACGTCTTAACACCGTTGCAATCAGACACTGTGTCGACCTCGCTACGAGCTTAAAACATGACGACACGACACTCAAGAAGCACGCTGTGGGTGTGGGTAGACTGGAAAGTAGGTCGCGTGATGTTGCTCTTGTGATTCATTTTATGTCCGTACTAATGACCGGACACGTTAATATATTTTAATAGCTGATGCCCCGCGGCTTCACCCGCGTGGATGTGAAATTAGATACTAAAACCTTCCTCGAGAACCTCTCTACTCATTAGTGAACAGCATGGAAATCGGTCCAGTTGTTTTTGAGTTTATCTCGAACAGATAGACAGACAGACGCGGTGGAGGACTATATTTTATAATACGCAGTGATAGTGAAGATGTTACAACTAACAGCATAAAATATCCTTATCAAACTATACGAACTCTACGTTTTATTTTCAAATAACTATTTCTGAAACCTCCCGTTAGAACGTTTGCCTCAAACAAGCGAAGTAAACTGTCGCCAATCAAAGTCTTCGTTCACTACGATTGCGGCATGACAAATATGGCACGGAAGAGTTATAGAAGACCCACTCTTAGCGAACCTGAAAACTCTCTGATCTTGTATTCCTGTTTTTTGCACCTCGAAATCAAAATAGTTCAGTGAATCAAACGATTTCACTCCTTTGTAAGAGAACGGAGAAATAATCCATCACACGGGCCCAGTGCTTGTTGGTTGATGTTCCATGTCTCCACTTTTCTGGTTTTAGGGTATGTCGCTTGCTTACGATGTCTCCTTCATCGTTTCAAGAGCAGTGGTGTTTTAAATTTTCGTATGATTAGCACACAATTTACGCCCATGAACCGCTGCCTTAGCATTACCTGCTCTCGAGAAATACCTCTAGTTTGATTTCCTCACGCTGTTATCCTTCACCATGCAATACGCACATGAGTATGAAAGATCAGAGGTAACTTGGTAGTTCGACTGTCACACAAGTGGGGTATCACTGCTTTTCCTTAAGGATGGGAAATCATCAAATGACTCCTCCCAGCAGAAGGGAGTGTCATATTTTTTCTGATAAAAACCCATCCGTGATCATAATGCCCTTTGCGTTCCAGAGCTGCGGTGTCAGGAAGGCTATCCCTGCTAGCAAAGCGTTTAAAGAGACTTCATACAAATCATCTGCCTAGCCTTTTCCCAACTATGGTGGCGTTAATAAAATACAATGCTTAAAAGTAAATGTCTGTTTTTACTGCAACGTAACTATTGTGCGGCTTCACTCGTGTCGCAGTTACCAGCGATCGTCGATATGATTGTCCCTGATTGCTATCGGAATACATGTGATGTCCAACTTGTTACCTCGTTCCTGTTGCAAATAGGAGAGGACTTTGAGCGGAAGATCTCGAGATTTTATTCACAGAATTTTACGAGAATTTCTTCTGGCCACTTAAGTTCTTCGGCCAGAGTTAAAAAATGAAATAAAACAGAATTACCATACCGTTATAAGTTTACTTTGTTTTAATATCTATTTGTTTTGTTAAAGTTTTATTCGCACTGAAATGTTTATAATAATATTTTTCAAGAACTGTTTAGGTTATTTATTAGTAATTTTCATACGTGCATTTATTTAAGAAAAATAAAAACAAAAACCATTTCACATTGAAAGGAACATAAACTCAAAGTAACATACATTAAGAATTCATTGAGGAAATACAATAAAATAATAGACTAATCATAAATTAACAAAAAATAAAGTATATTTATAAATTTATTAACAATAGTTAAGTACAAACTACAATTTACAGAACTAAAATTATGATCACTACAACATATTATAAAACAAAGTCTGTCTGTCTTTTCGCGATAAACTTAAAAACTTCTGCACTGATTTTTATGCTATTTTCACAAATGCATAGAGTGGTTCTCGAGGAAGGTTTTAGTATATAATTTGTCAAGATACGACATCCACGCGGGCGAAGTCGCGGGTATCAGCTAGTAATATATACAGAGTGGTGCCGACAATACGACAATAAATGAAACCACTGGTAGTTCTAGTCCATAGGAACATTATTAAACTATCAAAAAAGTTTTAACACCAAAATAAAAAAAAAACAATAAAACTAAGTAGCATAAAACTGTTAACGAAATACATTACAATTTACAAACAAATATTGGTTTACTAACCTTAGGAATAATTTGCACCGATTAACGAGTGGAAATAAAATGTAACAAAAGAAATTGGCAAAGACATTTAGGTAGTTTGTTGTCGTATCGTCGGCACCACGAAGGTGTTAGGATTTATTTCATAGTTTAAAAATGTTCCTATAAACTAGAACTACCAGTGGTTTCATTTATTGTCGTATCGTCGGAACCACCCTGTCCACATCATTGTCAACAGGAAAAGTGCCCAGAAGGCTGGCAGCAAAAAAAAACAATGATCAAAACCATTATGTCATTTAATGCTTGTTCAGTTAGCTAGCCTTGTAGTTTAGCTTAGTATCATAGAAACGACGGAGATATACCTAGTATGAAACTAATCCGTAAGACAAGAGAGACGAGTCGAGACGTCCGTGTGAGACGTCAAAGCTCCTGAATACCGTCGTTACGAACATTCAATGTCAAAGGAGTTTGGTAGAGAACCAAACTCGATGGCTTAATGTGTCCTTTCAAGCGTGAGAAGCCGTTGCATTCAATTAAAGGAGTTAGCAAACCCGCTTGTCTTAGGTCCGTTTGGAAAATGAAGTTAGTTGCCTTTGCCTGACCTGTATTGATTTATGTCAATTAATTAGGTTGCCAGTGTAATTAATGATAGTCCAGGTACTACTACTAAATGCCCTTTTAGTGTCAAGTAGACTCATTTAGTGTCAAGGGTATTTAGTCGGCTGCGGGTTGTTCGAAAGAGATACCGCGGCCCCGGACACAAAGAGCTAAGAAGGAACATGGGTGGTTTTTAGTCAGTAGAAGTCTAAACTCCCTACCGCTCCGCCCAAGAGCGGGAGGGGTTATTTGATGACTTCCCACCCCCCAAAAAAAACGGTATTTAGTAACCCGTTGGGGCTGCGGGTTGTTCCAAAGAGATACCGCAGCCTCGACACAAAGGGCTAAGAAGGAACATGGGTGGTTTATAGTCAGTAGACTCTGACACTCCCTACCGCTCCGCCCTGAGCGGGAGGAGTCATTTGATGACTTCGCAACCTCCAAAAGGGTATTTAGTAAGTAAATATTGAACTAGACTGACTATGACTACCTATCTATGGTCTAGTGGTGGTGAGAGCAACTGCTGAGCAAGAGAGGCCCTAATTCGATGCCTCAGACCGGGCAAAGTGATATTGGGTTTGTCCAACAGGAATTTCTCAGTAGTAGCCACGGAATTTGAATTTGTGCCCGGTTGATGGCAATAGTAATATTATGTGTAGTCTCGAGGGAATTAAACATAATTCACGAAATGTGGCTGTTTACATCCACAGAGGTTTAAATACACCTCTGCCTACTCGTTCGAGGATTACAGGCGTGGTGTAATATTATAATACTAGTGAAGACTCTTTAAACGGTGGCGACATGTACCAAAACAGCGCCCTCTTTGACAATGCACTCTAAAAAAACAGTACCGTGCTATGTTTTTGAAACTACAAACACACATTATACTACGTGACACAAATGAAGTATGACATCAGTGATCCTACTTATATCACACTAATATTATAAACGCGAAAGTTTGTAAGTATGGATGGATGTTTGTTACTCTTTCACGCAAATACTGCGGGACGGATTTGGATAAAATTTGGTACACAGATAGTTTATAACCTGGATTAACACATAGGATAGTCTTTATCCCGATTTTATCTTCCCGTGAGATAATTTTCGAGTTGTAGCGGGCGAAGCCGTTGGCAACAGCTAGTAAACAATACATTCGAAAAAATCTTAAACTCAAAGGGTACGGAAATTGTCAATTTGCCAATGGGGAATCCCTCCAAGCACAAAGCTTAAGTCTAAATAATATTCACTGGATTGATAACATAATCGTCTTAAGGTATAACAAAATGTATTTGCTTGATTTGTGAAAGCTAAATTCAATTCGGCATGAAATTCATTGACCGGTGAAAGCGATTACACGATGTTACAAGCTTTGAACCTATGATAATATTCGAAGGCGAAATAAGGGATATGTTTTGTCGACAAACGATATCATGTTGTATATTACCTATGTCAAATAGGGAGCGAACCGTATAATACACGGTGTTAGGGAGATATCGTCGTAGAAAGTTTTATATTTCTTTGAAGGTCGGGAGTGAAGAGCAATAAGTACACTTAGCAAAATTCATAAGTGATTTTCTCATGAAATGACTTTTTCTACTCTTAGATAAGACCTATATCGTTGTATATAGAGCAGTGGTGGATCAGTGGTAGCGGCCCCGACTTACGAACAGTGAGTCGTGGGTTCAAACCCAGTCAGGCGCATTACTTTGTGTAATTTATTTCATCACCGCTGCTCTCAAAACGGTGAAGGAAAACATCGTGAGGAAACCGGCATGTCTTAGAACCAAAAAATTCGAAGACATGTGACATCTACCAATCCGCACTGGGCCCGTGTGGTGGATTATAGCCCAACCCTCTCCTAGAGAGGAGGCCTGAGTCCCTACAGTGGGAACATTATAGGCTGATGATGATGATGATATCGTTATATGTTGGCGTTGTATGTGTGGCTTTCAAAATACTATGTTTGTATTCAATAGAGTTGAATAAAGCATCAGAATCAGAATCTTTGGAGAAAATCGCTTTTTTAACTGTTTACATTTCAATGCTCTTGACTGTACGTGTTTTTAGACCCGGAGTGTTTGTTTTTATCAAAGCAGTCATTTTATTAATCCACCTGCCCGTTGGCAAACTGCTGAGTTCCGGGTTCGATACCCAGGTCAGAAAAGTGTTTTCAGCACGGTGCTGGTTTTTTGCCCGAATGGTTCGCCTCTTATTCGATATCGCATTACCCAAGTAGTCTGGGTTGTGGAGGTCAGAAAGGTAGCCGATACATGTCATCATCATTATCTGCCTAGCCTTTTCCCAACTATAATGCAGTCGATCCATGTAAATTATTAGTATTCTGCTGTATTTGGTTAGACTACAAGCCGACCCCAACATAGTTGGGAAAAGGCTCGGCAGATGATGATAATGGTTCGCCTCTAACTGCATGCCACTTAAACAGGCAGTTAAAGTGGATTTACAAAAACCCTCCGCTTAAACCTTCAGGGGGTGCAAGCGTAATGTTATGTTATTTTTCATCCCCAATTTTTTTCAGCGTCCTACCTAAACATACGTTCCCTCCAATAAATTATTTATTTTATCGATTAATCCACGTATCTGGCAGTCAGGGTGAGCAAACAACCTTTATAAATCACGACACACACTTTCAAAAGCAATAACGTATACAGATAGAAAGTACACACGACTAAATGATTAGGTACAGCCAGTGCCCAGCAATACCTGACCCCTCTTCTCACAGCACTTGCTGTCTTCTTCTTTATACGAGAGGTCAGATAATGCTGGGCACTGACTGTACATAATGCATTTAGGTATGTCCTTTTCTGCGAATCTCGCAATCGAAATGAGGTTTACTGTGAAAAAACCCAATAGGGTAGTTGACCAGAAAAAACGAATTAGTCCGTCAGCTATATTTCCAAAAAAATTTGAACACATATTTTTATTTTTTCACGTAAACAAAAAAATAAGATGACACAGTGCTTTGAAAACTCGTCACATTGCAGTATTTTTTTTACTAGAACGTGATGTCACAAGCCCCCACTCATGATCTTTGACCCGTTTTGTCTTCGTAAATTTTTATTAATTTGATAAAACAAAAAACACGAAACATTCCTATTCTGGGCAAATAAGCTATATTATTACAATGGGAATGTGCAGAGAATAAGAATAAGTATGCAGAATTTTCACGACTCGTACTCTTGTCCCTCCCGTAGTACGTTTAACTATGGTACTCAATTTTCATGATTCTTGACGGATGACTATGACAGTGTTTAATGTCACTGTGAAGTGACCTTGATATGTTTTTCTAATTAGCATTTCACCCGCGGCCAAGTAATTTTTGAGTTAAATCTTAACAAACGAACAAAAAATCTGTTCTTTCTGTTTAATATTAGTTTAAATATCCTATAGACAAGGACTTAATGATGGACATAAATCAATGGCAAAATCGTTAAAAGTACACAATAAATACTTTGCGTGGTTACGCACTTATCTCTTTTGTCGTCGGTACAGGTTTAAAGAGGGATCAAATAAGGATGAAAATAAGGAAAAGGTTTCATTTTCGGTTCCGGAAATCGCAGTTGTATTGCGTACCGTGATTATTTTCATACATTTTATTACCTTAGCTATTCTTTTTCATTCATTTGTTTTTTTCGTCTTTTGTTTTGTTTATTTATAGGTATTTAGCTGCTGCCCGCTACTTCGTTCGCGTGAACATTTTATGTGAATGTGTGAGAAAAAAGAAGAAAAATAAAAGGTAGCATAATTATGTCTTTGCCCAGTATCTTGGGCAAGGACTTTACTTTGGCACGATCCAATCAGCCGTTAAGTCGTGAAAAGGTAACGAACCTACAAACAAACAGAGTTACTTTCATATTTATAATGATAATTATGTAAACGTATGAATTTACTCGTCAGAAAATCAACTTATTAATTAATTTATTTATATATGCTTACATGTACCACACTGGTTAGTGGCATGCATTAAAATTTCATGGCACAGTATTAACATGCACCCTGTAAGGGCACTGCAAATTGCTGGATATAAAATTATTAGATTACAGTCATTATATACTTAAAATCGCTCATGTACTCCAGTGTGCATAATAGTATAGTCACATTTTCTCAGTTCTGCGTCAGTCCCATGTAAAAGGGGGTGAGTCTATTTTCATCAACCTAATTTAGATCCAACTTAGTTCAGGTTAAATTTTTATTTCTTCCGACCTGAGCATTGAACTTAGGACCACACGCTTCGCGTCGGAGCTGCGGGTTGTTCGAAAGAGATATCGCGGCCTCGGCGGCGGCTAAGAAGGAACATGGGTGGTTTTTAGTCAGTACAAGTCTGACACTCCTTTCCGCTCTGCCCAAGAGCGGGAGCGGTTTTTTGATGATTTCCCACATCCCAAAAAAAAAGGACAATTTCTGATGGGAAAAACACAAGATTGAACGCTCGTTTCCCGATCCCAGCAATCAAGTTGAGCTATGAATTTCCAACCCCCTGTTTCCTATTAGGATTGCATCAGCATTCTAGTTATTAAACATGCCTCCAGAGCTAAACTAACCTCGTCTACATATTGAGTTGCCACAAGTTTAGAAAGTCATTAATTCTGCTACCCCAATAATTGAAGCTAGTGTCGTTATGATGGGGTGCTCTAGTAGCCTTAATTGAGTTTGGCCATCGATTTATAAAATGGTTAACGTCGAGTCGGGTTGATGTCTCGAGTGCAGGAAATGTAGTGAAACAGTGTTTAATAATTCCATGTGACAATGTTCTATCAAAATATTTGTAATAAGCGAAATAATTCGGTTTTCTTTGTTGCTGTAAATAATCGCAAATACTGCGAATACCGACTATTATCTAGCCTCGTTTATTACGAATATCCACCAATGATATATGGAAAGCTTTTACGATACACCCTGTAAACAAAGATGTCCACCCCCTCTCTTAAAAATTGAACTCCACAATGTCACCCCAAATACGCCAGTTTTCTTTGTTTATATTTTAATGTAACTAACATCGTATCATTTTTTCAAATCCGTTCATCCGTTTAGGAGTTTTGAGGGAACAATGAAACGGACACATTCATACAGACAGGTCAAACACAATGCATCCTTTTCATCCACCGCAGTCGGGTAAAATGCCATCTTCCAAAGTTGATGGTTTTCATAAATCCGTAAAGGCAGCTTGTTTACTCGAGAACCGTTCCGGGTCACTTGACACATAATCCTCAACTTTGTAACAACTTAAGGTAAGTTTAATGGGTTCCGTCAGTAGGGTACAGTCGACTGCAAACGCATGTTGGTGCAGTTCAATTTATTTACATAATATGTATGTATGTGTGAGGTATTCGATTGATTACCAGTAGTGTTTTGGTTTCTTTAAAAGTCTCTGCCAAACCATGCCGGATATCATTTCTCACTCTTTTAATAACACTAATATTTTTACTACTGGATTGTGGTAATAAATTCTTTCAGATCTTAGTCTAACTGAATAACAAGACCCTTAAATTTAACCAGATAAAATCCCATTATAAATGACCCTAAATAAATTGATGTCAGACTTGGCTAACCTTTGCTTGATTTCGTTTTTTTTTATATGCTAAGGGCCTACTCTTGACCTCAATCTTGTCCTAAGAGCAGAGATGAGGTCGACGATGGAACGAGCTAACCGCTAACCCAGAAGAAGCTTATTTCCTCACGACGTAAATATATTTTTTATTTGTCAGTTTTATGCACTAGACGACTTAGCACAACAGACAAGCTATGCTTAGTACGGGGCTAATCGGATATGATGTAGTTACTTTTTATAAATAAACTATGTATACTTTTATGAGCTGGACTCTTTCTCTAAGGATTGGTTTACTGTCGCACTAGATCGCAAAATGTGGAAGGAGGGAAGGGAGGCCTTTGCCCTGCAGTGGGACAGTATAGGCTCATAATAATAATAATAATACTTTTCACAACCAGACATTTCAGCGCAAACCACTGTACTTCTAGTGTACTGTAAAATAACTCCAGTTCACGTTGCACAGAGAGTGTGCAACTTTGTTTACTGAAGAGGTCGTCTGTAGAGAGACGATAAGGCTTAACTTCTAGTCAATTCATCTTCAGTATATTCTCTACAGTAAATACAAGTTCCGGTTTATAACTAAAACTTCTTCTGGTTTAAGTTATAAACGGAAACTTGTATTTACTGTAGAGAACTTTGTTGGTGGTATTTCTGAACTAAATCAGTGACTTGTCCAGGATTCCAGAGTCACTGGATCTTAGTTATCCTGATTAACTAAATGATACAGCCCAAAGGCGTCGGTCGCGGCAGACCTCGTAGAAGGCCTATCTGGACAAAACTAACGACCAGTGGTCCACATTGGCTTTAGATTGAACCAACTGGAAGTTATGGGGAGAGACCTTTGTCCAGCTGTGGGATGATACAGGTTGAACAGTATCAGTATAGAGTAGTGTTTGTGCTGTGGACGTATGTACACAAGTTAGTAGGTATGCAGCTGCTAACTTGTGTCGACGGCCAATTTCCAGATATCAGGTGCTAAAGTTACGCGGCCTTGGGATTTTGTGCTCTATGGGTTTTTTTAGGGTTCCCTACCTTAAAAGCAAAAAAGGGAACCCTTATAGGATTACTTGTGTGTCTGTCTGTCTGTCCAACCATTGCCCCTTCTTATCTCCGAAACTGCTGAGCCTAAAATTTTGAAAAAAAATACTGTAATTGATTTAACACTTATATATTACAGAAAAACCTATAAGAAGTCTATGATGCAAAAAATATCTACTACAATGGTACGGAATCCTTCATGTGCAAGTTCGACGTCCACTTGGCCAGTTCTTTTATTTTGTTTCACATTTACATTCGTTTGTGTTTTAGAATTTTGTGATTATTAAAAAGGATGGGTGACGTTTTCAAAAGTAGCTCGTGGCTTAATAACTACCGCTCCGGTTGACCTTTAGGTTAAGTCATGCTTCCCTAAGTTGGTCCGTGGATTGGTGACCCATGACCCATTACAAACTGAGATTCCTCCTTGCCGCGGAAAGCACGTTAAGCAGTTGGTCTCGGGTGCCATATATAATTCTTTGGCAGTCGTTACAGGTAGTCTATGGCCTGGAAGTCTGACAAACAGTCTTACCAAAGGGTATAGTATTACCCAGTACTAACTGGGTTGTGGAGATCAGATAGACAGACGCTCCATGTAAAATACTGGTATTTAGCTGCATCTGGTTATACTGTAAGCAGACCCCAACACAGTTGGGAAAAGACTAGGCAGATGATAATGAAGTTTTCAAAGGATTGCTCTTCCTCAGTGTCACCAAATTGCTTAGTTTCAATTCTCAATACAAAGTTATGATACCTACTCTCTTTAATGCTGTCCATAATGTCTTCGACTTGGACTTTTAGTAGCATACCCTACTAAAAGTTAATTCACGCCTCTAAAAATATGGCAATAGCCCCATTATCGATTCTATAATCATATTTTCGCGTTGCAGGGTTACGAGCTCATGTTATGATTAGCGATGAAAAATGCCCGTAAGATACAAGTATGTTTCATGTAGCAGTTGTAAACACTGTTTTAAGCTTTCACTGTTTAGAAATAACTAAATTAATACTGTCACTTACGGGACATCTTCCATGATTGTCCTTTATTATGAAGTCTCTATATTTCGACGCTGCAGAGGGTATGTGTGAAAAATAAACTTTAGAAGAAAAATCAGCTTCTGAAGTCGGTGGCAAAAAACCGAAATCAAACAAACAAAAGTCACCGACTTCAGAAGCTGATTTTTCTTCTAAACTTTATTTTTCACTTTTTTGTGTTTTATTTTTTGTTGAAGTCGATTTTGTTTTTTGTTAAAAATTCTTTTCAAACACCACATCGTGCCAAGCAAGAGTAAACCTGTCAAAATTACATTAATCTTTATTCTTGCAACAATACGACTGCTAATGGATTGCAACTATCTCAGTTAAAATAACCACAAAAGGTCTATAGAAAGTCTATAAAGTACCCTCAAGCCATTCTTGTGGCTATTTTCGATCAAACAGTAATATACCTTTTGCTTAAAGTGTTTGTGGGCGAATGTTTGTTAAGGCTTATATTTTAAAGGTCAGTTTGAGTTATATTTGGTGGAATAATAGAAGTGGCTTGGCTTTGTGAGTATGACGTATGAATCTATGTTTATATTTAACTAAAGTTCAGTTCAGCTTTGTCGGGGTACTAAGTACTCTTCTATTTCTCAAAAGGTTATGCAAAGAATTCAATAACAGGTGTAAAAATGCCTTTATCGAAGCTGAAAGGCACTTTTATGTTCTAGTTATTGCGATACTTTTTTTGTTCTGAATTATACCTCAGAACCTTTTAGATACGGAGATATTGGAAGTCCTAGCACCATCTGTTTTACAAGTTTTAATTTTAACATTTTACTGCGGTACTCAGAGAGCTTTAATGATTACTTAAGCCGTCTTAAAGATTTGACATACTTTTGTATGACAAAACTGTCAAAACCTTTACTTAGTGATGGCCTAAGTAATCATTAAAGCTCTCTGAGTGCGGCAGTTAATGTTATTTCTTTACCTTTACATAGGTTTTCTCTCTTTAAATGATCTACATGACCTCTGTCATATTCAAGGTATCCACCAGCACGATGTTTTGCGTGCGTTACATTGCGGACTGAAAGAAAAACAATGATTTTTCACTTATAAAATAAAACAGAACACGTTTCCCTGCAATAATAACATAGTTACTTAGTTTATTGTACAAGTATGCTTAGTCACTAAGCATACTTGTACAATAAGCCTTAGTGACAGCTTCGTGAACCGTCTGTTTACACCTTGTATTTTTTAAACTTCTGGTTTGTTCTGAAGAATTCTTGATGGAAAAACACGCTATAATACTTCACAGCAAACCCAGGACCTGATGTTCCGCAGTAGTAGTTGCGCACACTGCACCAGCGAAATAGTCAGTCAGTAAAATAGTTATGTGCAATTAGTATTACGTTGCAGTTTAAAAGAAGATGTAGTGACAAAAATAGAAAGGAGTATGCTAAGGTGGTTTGGTTATGTGGAGAGGATGAGTCGATTTACGAAAGGTATTTACAAGGCAGATGTGAGTGGCAACGCTGGGAGCGGACGCCCTAGAAAGACATACACTGATCTTATTGGTGACCAAATTGGTGCCGTTCTTCAGAAAAGACAGGTGCGTAGTACTCGTATCCGGCGAGCGTATATGACCATATGTATGAATGTGGACGAGCAAAAGAAGTGTGTTAAAATCGTAGCAGGTGGCGTTCTGTGGTTTCTGCCTACCCCCATGGGAAAAGGGTGTGAGTTTATGTATGTGTGTAATATTACTAGGACCGCCTTTTTAACAAAAACATGTTTTAGAAACATAATAATGTACTCAACACTTACATGGAACTTAAACATAACTGGCGAAATGTGGGTGTACCTCTGCCTAACTACTTCGGGGATTACAGGCGTGATGTTATGTCATGTACTCAACACGTAGTGTCTTTAGACTTATTTGATCTATTTAAGCCAAATGCAAGTCGAAAGAAACAAAGTTAAAAAATAAGTCCAGCAAATAAAAATGAACCAGTTCCTTTTCCGTTCCGCTGCAGTACCCTGAAGGAATATTAATCTAATTGAGTCTGCAAAACGTGTAAAAAAAGTCTTAGATCAGTCGTGAACGTCAGGCGAAGTACTTTTATTTCTTGGCACCCTGGTAGCTGCCGCTGTGTTTTATTCGATTTTATTCACGATTAGTGCCAAACATGATAAATATTGCGATGTCTGCTTATAGAAATGGCTGTTTTTTCTCCTTAGAAATTAAACAAAAAGGAAAATGAATGAAATATAACATTGCATTGTCATCTAATAAAAGTTTACTATTTTGAGTGTTTTGACAAATCTTTACACCAAAGATTTGTTGCAGAAATAAAGGAAATGATTTAAAACAGTGACTCGAGCATCTTCTAGGCACGCTGGTTCCATCATAGACCTCACCTATCGCTTTCTATCACGCGTGTTTGAGGTGAAGAGCTGGCCTCTATAGAAATAAAAAATAAATGTTCTGGAACCAGAAATTCGAGGGCATGTGACACCTACCGCCCGCACTGGGCCAGTGTGTTATAGCCCATTTCCTCTAATAGAGTCATTCTTAAGGCCTCCAGAGATACCGCAGTCTCGACACTCCCTTCCGCTCTGCCCAAGAGCGGGAGGGGTTATTAGATGATTTCCCAACTCAAAAAAAAAGGCCTCTTGGCCTGCCCCCCAGCGTTGGAAGCAATATAGGCTGTTTATACTCTGTTATGCTTGCCGTTTTAATGTGTCGTCAAATAAGTAAAAAAATGCCCGAGAAAATCATGGGACTTAGATCTTGTAACACCTTGACAATAAAACATTGTCATTACGAATTACAACGTGGTTTTACACATCTCATAAATGATTTGTCAAAAAGCCTTACACGGAAAACAAAATAAGGTTTCTGTAATGAATATTTTCATTACAGAAAAGAAACAAAAAACAACATGCTTATGTTACGTTATAAAAAAATTAATAAAATCAAACACTAATCGATCAAGTCGTGTTACAATAATTTAGAGGGGAGAGAGAAAGTGCACAGTTCATCAATCACTAAGGGGAAAACCTTTTTAATGTAAAAAGGTTTGACGTTTCCGAAGAAGGAATTCTGAGGAACCCTTTGTTTACATAATTATTTAGACTTAATGTGAATTTGCATGTAATCGTTGAGCATTTTTCAAGTAAGCTCAAGTATTAAGGAAACGATCCTATGTGTTCTTGGGATCAGTGTTCATTTGTTTAGGGATAAGGAAATGTAAAATGCTTACTTACCAACTGTTGCTGCTTAAATAAAGCTATGACATACATATATACATAAACCCAAGCCCATTTCCCATGGGCGTAAGCAGAAACCACAGAACGCCACCAGCTACGATCCTTACATATTTCCTTTGCCTCGTCCACATTCCTACATTAGGCATCATGCCTGAGGCATGAAGCTATGAGAATGTTTTCAATGACAAATAATTGAATATAATAATTGAGATAGTCTTAAAATACGCCTACCTAATAACATAATTATTTTATAAGATTTTTTTTTTGTTTTTTTTTTTTTGTTTTTCATAACTGGCGAAATGTGGGTGTACTATTAGGTACACCTCTGCCTAATCCTTCGGGGATTACAGGCGTGATGTTATTTTATTTTATTTTAAGTTACCTATATTATTATTTAACTTGCCTTGTGAGTTAGTACCTACGTAACGGTTCAATCCTGCGATTTCAAATCAGTTCCCCCAAACCGATTGAGCTGAAATTTTACACACCTTTGCTTCTGGTGACAATACATTTTTATGATAGACATGACTTTAACCCGCGGTCTGACTCGCTTTCTCATGAGAGAACTCCTCAACGGCTTATAGCAAGGACACGAAAATTTGTATATGCTGTCAAGTTTGATAGCTAATCCTAATTTTCGTATGATTTTGACAAAAGATAGTTTTTATTTTATTTTAATTGCGGCTGCCAAGGAAATTTGGAAAAAAATGTGTTGCGCCAAGTAGGTAATAAGTGACACAGGCCGGATGATGATGATCATGTATTTAAACTTTAATGGAAGATCATACAGAGTGTTAGTTTTTGGCGATTGCTTTGTATAAACCAGACTATGCGGTTCGTACGCATATTACGTGTACTTTATGGTTAAATAATTAATAGGATTTAAATAATACATTTTTTTTTTCTATTAAATTGTCTGGCGAGTACTTAGCTTTTTTTAAATATTTAGTCTGTGTATGTCTGTGTGTGTATTGTGTGCGTGCTAAAATTAGCATAAATATTTAATCTGCTCGTTTCGGTTTTTACTAAAGAATAAAATAAATAATATTGCAAAGACAGTGATCTGAGTCAATATTCTTAGCTTTTAAAATAGTGAAGTTCAACGAATCAATAAAATTGATATTACCATCTGGTTCAATATTTTATTAGATCTCACGGGATTTATGATGCAATGCAAGTGCTATTATGCACTGACAAATAAGAAAGAAAAAAAGCGACGATCGCATTCAAGAAGGTTAATGACCTTTTGACGTGTGGAACGAGCAACGTCATCTTACTTTTTCAATATTATTCACAAAAATAAAAAAACAACGGGTTGCACTCCGGGAGAGCCGGCAGCAGTCAAAACTTGGACAGTAACGTTGTGCATTTTTGAATATTTTGGAATGGATTAATGAATATTTCTTTGGCCTAATCTTGGCCACCACTCGGTCAACGCCTACGAGTGCCAAAAGCTCCTTACCTACAAGTACCAACATAAATGTTTCATTGTTTCCGAAACAAACCTTTTAGGTAAATATAAAATATTAGGTCCCATCTTTCTCCTAGAATATCCTTTTACGAGTACTAAAAAAGGCTAGATACGCTATATCGTTGTTTTGATAACGCTATTTACTACTCCTTAGATGGCCATAATGTTCGGATAACACCTAGGTACTGTTTTATGAGCTGAAGCTGAAGAAGAATATTGTTTATTAGAAAATATGGACGATATTTGAGACCGACGTCGACCTCGAGGTGTTTTGGGCGGACTGTTTGTAGTCTCTGCTTTCCTGGTATCTGCAACCTACGGACGGACATACAGACAGGTTGGATCTATAAGGGTTCCGTTTTAGTAATTTGGCTACGGAACCCTTTTTTTTTTTGGCGGGTGTAAAATCATCAAATAACCCCTCCCGCTCTTGAATTGAGCGAAAGGGAGTGTCAGACTTCTACTGACTAAAAATCACCCATGTTCCTTCTTAGCCCTTTATGTCGATATCTTGCGAACAACCCGCAGCCCCGACGGGGGCTACGGAACCCTAAAGAAGTCAAAGATGTTTGTATCAATTTCAGTTAAGTTTGCATCACCAGGTGCTCAGAAGTTAGGTATCGATTTTTGTCTTAAGATAAGTGAAGAGTACATAGACTGGGCTGCGGGTTGTTCGAAAAAGATACCGCGGCCTCGACACGAAGGGCTAAGAAGCAACATGGGTGGTTTTCAGTCAGTAGAAGTCTGACACTCCCTTCCGCTCTGCCCAGAACGAGAGAAGTCATTTGATGACTTCCCAACCTCCAAAAAAAAAAGGGTTACATAGACTGCGGTTATATATTATTGCTAGATTTTTTAAGAAGTGACAATCAAGAAAACAATCTATTCTTCAACGACTTCAGTGTTTTTCTCCTTTGTCGAGAATTCTGGCACGAAAATAATGTTTCTAGTGTAGTGTTTACAACTTGTATCTAAGTATAAACAACAAGTCATTGCCAATAAATTTAAACACATGCGCAAAAACAGTATTTCAGTAATAATTCACAGGTAAAAAAAAAGAATCTTTGCTTACAAAAAATGAGACTAGAACAGAGTCGATAACTCTGAAACAGCTGGTTTTTGAACCGTTTGGACGGAATACACCTGCGGCCCTTATCTTGCGCATTGCAGCTCCTAAACAGACGTGAAAAAATGTTATGTCACACTTCACAGGTTACTTGTATGTGCGAATATGTTCCTTAAAGCATACTATTAATTTAGTTCGAGGAAGTTTCATAACATAGGAAAATAAAAAATCTATTTCGTTTTGAAGCATCCGGAGTCTTCTTTTCGGGGATAGTTTAAATGGGCTCACCTTTATAGCTGGCAAAAAGCTGGAGGACTTTTTCGTGAAAACGTAATTCATCATCATCTTCCAGCACTTGTCCCATTCTATTTGGCGCAACACGTTTTCTTCTTCCATTATTTTTCTCCCATTGAAAAAGTCATTCAATTGGATTCAACAATCTAAGAGGATTGTATGGATGATTTAAATGATTATTACTTAGTAAAACTATATTTGTTACGGTCGTGTTTCGTATTTTAATCAACATACATCCTGATACTGACCTGCCAATTGCAAAAAACGTAAGAAAACTTGAATTTTGGCGGCTGGCTTCTTAAAGCTTCAAGCGAATAGGTACAGGCAGAAATTTTCGCACTAACCTGCTGGGGCGCGCACCGCTGACCCGTGCGCTGCGCACTCTCAACGCGGTGGCCGATACTATTGATATATTCACTTGTACACTGAGTGAGTTCACAAGGGCCACATACTGTGTAGCATCAGTAGCATGTAAGGTATAGATAAGTTTATTTTAATTTAAGTTTCTTTGTCGCATTAGATCTATTTTATCTGTAATGGCAAGGAAAACATATTGTGATAATAATAAATAAATCTTTATAATTCTAGTACACTAATAATATTGATTGCAATTTTGTTTTATAGAGAGTTTCGTATTAAGCGACTGTTGTAAAACGCTGTATCGTTTGACATCAGTCTCTAAATGTATCTGTGTAATCTTAAAAGTAAATGCAAGTTAGCTGGCTGTATATATATTAGCTTGTTCGACTGTACTATTAAGATCTTACGCGTTAAGTTTCATTGGCAAAATCTGCTCTTAAGGAGGCAATATGAAACAGGTCCGTTTGACCTACAATCTGGTCAATGACAATCGTTTTGGGACGCCAAAAGCCTCACCAGTAATATAGTACTTCATTATCAACCTCTAACACCAGTAATTGCTCCGAGCCTTAGGGTATTAATAATAAAATTAAGTAATGGACATTGTTCTGTGGACCCGCCGGTGTTTAGCGACCACTGATTATTCTGGAAACCAATTCAAACGTAATTGGGGACAGACTGTGTTAATATTTCAATTCAGGGCTGATTTATTTTTAACATAGTAATTGTTACACATATCATTACGTCTGCAGTCACTGGAGGGTTATGCAGAGGTGTAGCTAATAGATACAGTCACCACAAAAACAAAGTAGCCTGAAAATATATTATATCATTATCATCAGCCTATAATGTTCCCACTGCAGGGACTCGGGTCTCCTCTCTAGGAGAGGGATGGGTTATAACCCACCATGCGGGCCCAGTGCGGGTTGGAAGATGTCGCATGTCTCTGAACTTCGAACCCACGACTTACTGTTCGTAAGTCGAAGCCGCCACCACTGGGCCACCAGTGCTCTTCCACCACTGGGCCTCTAATCAATTTGTAGACACTTAGCAAAGTTCTAACGCGGATTTCTCGTGAAATAACGATTGCAATTGCGAGATATGACCTATGTCGGGGCTGCGGGTTGTTCGCAAGAGATACCGCGGCCTCGACATAAAGGGCTAAGAAGGAACATGGGTGGTTTTTAGTCAGTAGAAGTCCCAAAAGCGGGAGGGGTTATTCGATGATTTTCCACCCGCCAAAAAATTAAAAAAAAGATATGACCTACTTAATGATAATATGGGTTCCAAAACATTAATAACATTAATTTCATTAACATTAATTTCGTTACGTTACATGAAAATGACATCAATACAATTGGTAAAAAATGCTTTTAAACGTTGCTAAGTGTATTTCTTGGTGCTACAGACTGTACACCCATATCTCAATAGTTATATAAGGTCCCATTAAAATAGAAGGACAAATTTTACCACAGCGTTCAATACGTCTACAACCATAGATATCCAAGCAAAAAACACTGATTAAAGTAATTTTATTTTGACCTATAATGTTGGGTAGTCATTACTTTTTGTGTATTTTCGTTAGCTGACATTTTTTCCTGTAAGTGTCTTCTTATTATTTTTACTTATTTGAATGATTTCTAAAAGTTTGTCCATCTTTTTAATAGGACCTTATATTTAAGTCCCATGTAATAGGAGGTGAGGTTATTAATTGAGGCCATCAACTATGCACGAATACAGACTGCGGCTGCTACTGAGAAATTCTTTAGGGAAAAACCCAATAACACTTTTTGTTTCCCTTTATTGAGCCCCTATTTAGGAAAGCTCAAACGTTACCCGGTCACTGACGGACAAACACAAATAAAAGTATCTTAAGACCCTTTGCGTCTACGAGGACAGTAAAAGACTTGATGTCAGGAAAATAAAAATAAAATAAAGTTGAAAGTAAAATGCGAGTTACTTCTAAAGTCGGGTTAAAGTTCTTAAAACTGTTACGAGTGAATAAATCTTGGGACTTCATAAAATGGTGCATGTCTCATGTTTGTGAGGCGGTGATTATTCGACAAAACTTTTTATAACGCATAAAGCGGTCGTAGATTAATTTAATCATCATTTTCTTATCTTTTTTTGGGGGGTGGGATGTCATCAAATAACCCATCCCGCTCTTGGGCAGAGCGGAAGGGTGTGTCAGACTTCTACTGACTAAAAACCACTCATGTTCCTCCTTAGCCCTTGTGTTTGCGTTTTATTATCCAATATTTTTCGATAATCTAACAGACGGACTAATTAGAATCATATTTTTTTTACTCAGTAAACATCCCTATTATAGCGTGGAGTTACTTAGTTTGATGAACATAATACTTGATTGACGGCTTCGTGAGGGTCCGTTTGCACCTACAGTTTGTCTACAGTGACAGCTAGCCCGTCCCCTTTCGGTTGACTCTTGAATTCAATTTGTTCGGTTGACAGGACAGATGCAAATGAGATCGGAGGGGCTCCATTATAATGTTCACCCCCTCTGTTGATCAGTGATACTGAGACAGATGAATGAGGCTAGAATTGTTATCAAAGTTTCAATCAAGTGGAAGCATTGGCTATCTGGGTATAAAGATATACTAACATGTACCTATACTTATTTGTCCACGTGTTCTTAAATTATACAAATTTTTGTCGTGTTTGTTTTGATTTTTATACAAAAATATTAATTTATTTATTTATAAATAGGAGAACCTACAGCATAACAGATGGATAACAAGTAACAATAAGTATAATACAGATCTAATTACAGGTTCTCACGAGTAAAAACAGAAAAAGTTGTAGAAATGTTAGGATCACTCAAAGAAATCAAGCAACACGCGCTTTTAAAAAACTTAGCATTCAGCCGAGTGCGTGTAAAGTTTTGTTCAGGTTTTGGTGGTAAATGTGTCAATTGAGAATTCTTTACAAAGAATATTAAAGTCCTTATTCGCTCACGATACAAGTAGACTATGTTCTTTTCCAGGTCCCAGGCGACCGATCTGTCAAACATGATTAGTTCAATGTTCTAAACGTGAAAAGGAAATAGAAGGATAGACAGATATTTTCATTCGCATGTAAATTGTTTATGTATGTATGTATCAGTAACAATGGACCTTGCAACTACGAACTCTTTTTCCTGCTATAGAAGTTGACTTCCACCGCATCTTGTAGGAAGAAGAATAAAACTTTAATTGTTTTTTTGAAGTGGAAACTTCTTTAGCGTCGTTGTGCACTGTTTTTGGGATTGGTAAAAAATGTTAAATTCGCGTCAGGACGCAAATTCGTAAGACGACACAGGGTGCTTGCGCGAATATTCGTGTTTAATCAAATGTCAAAAAAAAAAATGTCAAGTTGATTTGTCTGAGACATAAAGTTTTTAATGTAAAATAATTGTAATAGTTCTGAAGTGTAAAATTTTTTATGTAATATAAATTGTCACGTTTGTGTACGAGAGCGCAATAAATGAATATTGTATTTATCCACATAAATTATTGTACTTTTATGCTGATAAATAAAGCAACTCGTGCGAAATTATTCCCTAACCATTCCAAAATATTCAAAAATGCATAACGTTAATGTTCAAGACTTCACTTCTGCTGGCACTCCCGGAGTGCAACCCGTTGTTTTTTTCTTCTTCTAAATTGCGTGGTTATTGTCTAACCGAGGTCGTGGCAGACCACGAAGGAGATGGCGGGACGAATTGGATGTCTTCCTTGAGAATAGGGAATATGCGTATGATTCAAATAACGCTCATTTTTTTTTTATATGATCTCTTTACTTTTAGATTTACGTACATATTAATATTTTTTAATATAATTTCGTTTTGATTATGAAAATGATTATTGAAAGGTCGAAACGAATTGTGACGTAGAAGTCTATTTATACAAATGTCAGCCAGTACAAATTTGTCGAGTGCTTGCGATTATATTCAGTTTTATCGAGATTTTGAGCAGATATTGAAGAGAAATTAGATTTATTTTGTAATAGAGTAGTAGAAGATTCACACGAAAATGTACACAATTTTTTTTTTTAATTTTTACGCAAAGGCCGACACACACACAGTACAATACCGAATAACCGGTTTATTGTCCTGTTGCATTATTTAATTGAAGTAAAACACAATATAAAAAGATTACAGCCTAAAATACTTCTGTAGCCATTCATTATTTGTTTGTTGTTGTAGATTGTGACGTCACGATCAGGGCGGCAAAATGGCGGTCGTTTAAAAATCTGAAATCAGCCTACTATTTTAAAACTTTTTTTTTTGGACCAAATATTGTATTTTAGGTGCAGGTTTTTTTTTACATATATATAATGACGTAAATTATCATTTAAAAATATTAAAAAAATACATGCATATTCCCTATTGGAGAGACGTTGCACAGAATCGTGACCGTTGGAAGGAATGGAGGGAGACCTTTGCTCAGCAGTGGGACAACATAGGCTAGCTATAATAATAATAATAATTGTCTAACCTGGTGTCAGGTGCCGTCGGGGCTGCGGGTTGTTCGCAGATACCGCGGCCTCGACATGAAGGGCTAAGAAGGAACATGGGTGGTTTTTAGTCAGTAGAAGTCTGACACTCCCTTTCGCTCTGCCCAAGAGCGGAGCGGAGCAAAAATAAAAAACAGAGTTTTTTTGCCGCCTATGGGCTTCTAACGTGGCTTTAATGCTGTCGGATATATCTCTCAGATTTGCTAGTTTGGTTTCTTGATGATGTTTTTCTTCACCAAAGCAAATTTTACAAGGGTTTGAACTCGAGACCTAATGACTTAGTAGTTCGACGGTCCCACCACCAAGGGCGGATCCAGGGGAGCATGGGAGCACGTACCCCCTCCCCGATGTGGTTATGGAGTTTCCATCACAGTACATATTTATTAGCCAAATCGAATTATCAGAGCAATAGGTATAACAGAAAAATAGGATTTTTTTCTGGGGGAGGGGGGGGGCACATGTAGTCTACATGTGCCCCCCCCCCTCGAAAAGAAATCCTGGATCCGCCCCTGCCCACCACTACCACTAGACTATCACAGGCGATTTTATCTAAGTTCACTTTGGTAAGAAAGAACGTGGGGCTATCTGTGGTACACCGGGGTATAACGGAATTGATTGATAGTTTCTCGTAAAACATAATAGACACCTCTCAGAAAATAGAGCTAAAACCTTGTGAAGAAAATGTGTCAAATGAAGGTAGAAGCGGTGTTAAATGAGTTAGACGTAACCTATCGGATAGGTGGAAAGTTGCAGCGGCAACCGTGTGCCTAATGCATACAAATTGGATCCCATTCATTTCGTGTTCAGAGCTAAAATTCGCTATCAGCGACACAAAGCTGATTTTCTGCTGAAAATACGTTTTTAGGAGAAATTTTGAAGAGCTTGAATATGATGGTGTCTTCTATTTTATGCAAGTTGCCGTGTTATATCGGTTCTCTAGTGCTTTATCACTTCTATGTTCTTTTTTGTTTTCTGGTTATGTGTAATTATCAATTCAGTTACACATTTTTTACTGTAATTATAATGCTATTAGTCTGTAATCTTTCATCATTATCATTTACAATACAAAATAGTTTATTGTGCAAATTAATTTAATTAATCATTTGCCTTGCCCAACAATGTTGGTGTCGGCTTCCAATCTAACCAGATGCAGCTGAAAAGTATTTGGTCTTTGCTAAAACTAAAAAATAGATGAATAGCTAATATATATTTTATGTGTTATTCAGTATCTGTTTTGTATAATTTGAAAACGACATTAATCTAGTTTTCATTTCAGTTATTAATACTAAAATCGACTCGCTGAGATAGGCGTTTCACGGCCACGTGCACCGACATTGGCCAACCCGATTTTTTCTATGTATTCGCCGGGTTCGTGGATACGGAAATGATTTGTCATAAACGTAAACCAGAAAGAGCAGGAAAGTACGATCATATTTTTTCAAAGCTATATACATCGCTTAGTTTACGACTATCTGGAAATGAAAAAAGATAAATATAAAATATTTTATCTTTTCTCTGTATATTTTTGTTTGTTAACTTTGTTGGTAGGTCCATCGATTTGAATATTCTTATGTTTCTGGTACAAAAGTACCCCATAAGACTACTTGAGGATTGTAGGACCCTGAAGTTTTTAGTCCATGCCTCAAAAAAGGTCAGTCTCATAGCTCTCTGCTATCCAAGTCATGTACTACAAGATAATTCAGAAACAAAATCGTGTGAAGCGAGAAATGACGCCACCTAACGTAAACTAGTTATCGACTCAAAACGTTCACAAGAAAATAGACACTAAAGTATCCATGAAATTTTGCAGGTACCTCTATTTTTTCGGATTCATACGCGTAATGTAACTGTACCACTACGGAACCACGCTCTGCTACCATGAAGGACTTTATATTGTGTGGTTGTGGTAATAAACGTAATTTATTTATTAAATAAGTTTATTGGAAAAAGAGAAAAAATGGTTACAAATTACAGATTCAGATTGACAGCTAGAACTACATTTGCTTGCGTTCCATATTCAAACAAGAATATTCTCCCTTGCTTTCGTGAGTAAACCAGCATGCCAGAGAGATATTTCTTGATAGCATGTAAAGTCAGAGGTGGCGTAAAAACTTGGCCACCAGGTTAGGCACTAACCACGCAATAAGAGGAAGAAGAAGAAGAAGAAGCTCTCTGTTTCACAAAAGCTTCCCGCCAAGATCCACCGTAAAGGCGCAATTTCATTGGTCGTTTACACTCGTTCGGTATACAGCATACGGTGAGTTAATATCATACACAATTATAATCGGTTCCCCGAATGCGGGCCCTCTGGCACGCATTCCAGAAATCTCTCGCACTCCGCATGCGGGCCTTATCGATCAATGAAATTGCGCCGTAATTCAACCTTCTCCATCCTGTCATTTCGAAGATGCTATACTCATTAAATAGATATAAATCTATATGCACCTATGTCAACTCCTTTTTCGTCGGTAAATACGTGTTACAAGGTTTACTCACAGGAAAATGTGTGAGAAACAATGTTCCTGCGGCTTACAACCCATGACTATAAAATGTTTTCCGCCTTTGTTCCCATAAAAGAGAAGTCTACAAAATCTAGCCGTAAAGGTGTTCCATCTAGCGTGCATAAACTATTAAATGTTGTTATTTGGTTCACCATCTGGATTTTCTCATTACCCACGCACGGAGTCTGGATTTTGTGCCTGGGACTTAACTTAAACGTAATAAACGAAACGTAGGTGTACTATTAGATACCCCTCTACCGAACTCTTCGGGGATTATAGGTGTGATATTATGTTAAATAGGATAGTTATCTTAAAAAAATCTAATTAGTCCGTCAGATAGATTTCCAAAAAATAGTGGACACGTACTTTTTCTTTTTTCACGTAAACAAACAATACGATACAGTGCTTTGAAAACTCGTGTGACGTCATATTCTAAGACATTATCATTAGTATGACATTTTTTACCGGTGAGTGAAATCACAAACCCCCACTCAAACCGTTGACGCGTTTTATCTTCGTCAAATTTTATTGATTTGATAAAATAAAAAATACGTATCCAATATTTTTTGATAATCTAACAGACGGACTAATTAGAATCATATTTTTTTAGTCAGTAATCCCTATTAGTGGCGCTTGGTCGATTCTTTCATGCTTATTGACCGCAATGTAAATTGTTACTGATTAAATAAATTGAAAATTCTCAGTAAATGTTTGGTCAAACAAACCTTTGTCCTATGAGAGGCCTATTTTTGCGAATATACAAATTTTTATACCTTTGATTTCTAAAATCTGTTTTCCCACATTTCCCTTTTGTCTTCAAAGTAGAGTAATGTTACTTATCTGGCTTTCATCAAAGGATCGACTGTTTCTTTCATTGAATGTCCGTTTTATCCGATACGCTTTGTCAATCTCCCGGGAAGTCGCTTAACGATCATTAATCTTTCTTAATGATGGTATTTTTTCCGGTGCCTTTAGGTACGCATATCCCATACTATTAAATGAGCTATATTTGTAGATTGTGTCGGATTGTCAGAATTTATTTTGATAGGCTCATACATCATGCAGACATAAGATGGATCGACCTAAAAGTCTCTTAATAGACTACGGACCCAGGTTGGCCGCAGCAAGGAACACCTGCTCATGTGTAAATGAAAAAAACATAAATTACTCTGCTTTGGACTGTAAATGTGGTTCCGTTCCACAAACGATGGTGCACTTAATGTCTTACGTGCCCTGCTGTTTGTTCACGACAGGAACTGATGGACGATACCGTAACTGGCAAACTATAGTTGCTCAGTTCTAGGTTGACACAATTTATATTGCCATCGACACGCTAAGAAGAAAAAGATGAGTTTCGTGCAATGAATGCGGTTCTCTGATTTCATTAAACTATCAAATTACTTGAATTTACTATAATATTTAACACAAGACCGCCCGTTTGGCCACAAATAAATAAGCCTTTTTATTAACTACAGTCTGGATGATCGTCCATCACAATTCCTTTGGTTCGTATACATTAAAATTATAATAGCTGAGTATGATCCAAAATTATAAATTTTGAGAAGATAAAATATAAATTCACGTAAGGTCAGACAATGTTTTGCTTAATATGTTGATCTCGACCGCATTGTGTTAAGTGGTCAATTAAACAACAGCGGGGTCCCTTTTTTCTTTGTTTTAGAACATGTACCATAATAATGAAGGGTTAACTTCATTTTAAACTTACATAATTCATTTTAAACTTTATAATAATTGCCATACAGTTGAAAATTCATAATAGTTAAATTAAAAAACGTACCCCCATATTAACTTACATCGCAATTGTTCGAACCGATTTCGATGTAAGTTATAATATGGGGGTTTACCTAATATCAAATCAAATATGACATAATTATGGTAAAAATGTAGGTCATACAACTACAAGGCAGTAATTATCATGAGAGTCCTTTCAAACCGGGACGTCATAATGAACATCGTTTTTACACATACATAACATAACTTCACGCCTGTAATCCAATTGGGACAACGCCGCCACTCTATACAGGTAGCAGGTTTACCATTTAGTACGCCCACATTTTCTCAGTTATGTTTAAGTTCTAAGTAACAATGGGCGAGCCTACTGTTAACAACTGGGCACAAATCCAGACTCCGTGGCTGCTACTTAGAAATTCCTGATGTAAAACCCAACAACACTATTCCGGACGTAGGAATCGAACTCAAAACCTTTTGCAAAGCAGTCGCACTTGCGAACTTGCGACACCTCGCTTCTGAATAACGTTACCATTAAAGCATGTATAAGTAAACAACCCTAGTGCCCTAGTGTGGGGCAACGTTTTTTAAAAAGAAAAAAAGGAATATGCATAAATAAACAATATCCCATTTTCTTAGTACGGTATCCTGTGCCGGGGCGGCTGCTGCAGGTGCTGAAAACCCTCAAATGGCGCAAATACAACAACTTAATTGGCAGTTATGTGTTTGAGCCGTTTGGGGGTGAGCCTTGGGGTCCAAGTGCTCACCTAATATTTAAGGAAATTGCCAAGCGGTTGGTCGACTCTTCACGTGACCAGAGTGCTGGCCTATTCTTTGGACAAAGAATCAGCAGTGCCATCCAACGTGGGAATGCTACCAGCCTTCTGGGCACTTTTCCTGCTGACAGCGGTGTGGACGAATTTTTTGACGCCATGTAATTCTTCTCTTTTTGATACTTGTATGTATTTTATTATAGTTTTAGTTCTGTAAATTGTAGTTTGTAAATATTGTAAATAAAATTATTAAAATAAAAAAATAAAATATACATCCAACCCCCTGCTAGTGTCAGTGAGTCACAAATAGACATACACAATATCATCGCACACATTCGCAGACACCCACACCGCTCAAACAACCGCACACATACACGCACACACAATACATTTAGAGTCACTCTTGGCCACCTTATCTTATTTAACTTTTTTGTGTACGTAATTGGCGTATTGTTTTGTAATAATTTTAAGTTATTTTACTGTAAGCTGTGAAGCTACCTTTCATAAATAAATAAATAATAGAAAGTGTTCGTTCAAAATACAGAACAAAGGACCAATTTCATATCGGAGAGAGTAATTGAAACGTTAAAATGGAACTGTTTTTGTCCTTCATTGTTCATTAAAGCTATCGAGTCGATGAAATATCAGATTCGGTTGTTTAACTGATAAATAGTTTCTGCTTGCTTTGTACGAATCAATTAAGCAACGCTCAAATGTCAGGAATTACTACAATTATTCTGGTATTTAAACCCAATATGTTCATGTGAGTCTTACTGCCGCACTCAGAGAGCTTTAAAGATTACTTAGGCCATTACTTACTGCGGTACTCAGAGATATTTAATGATTACATAAGCCGTCACTAAGAAAAGATTTGATATAATTTTGTATGACAAAACTGTCAAAACTTTTACTAAGTGATGGCCTAAGTAATCATTAAAGCTCTCTGAGTGCGGTAGTTAGTAAATGTTTTGACAGTTTTGTCTTACAAAAGTATGTCAAATCTTTACTAAGTGACGGCTTAAGTAATCATTAAATATCTCTGAGTACCGCAGTTAGTACCGCAACTTGCACTCATCAAAGACGCTACATAGCAGAGCAAGTTACTTGCCATAGTTACTGCGGCGAGACAATTGAAAGAATTGGTTTAGCTAGAGCATTGTATCTCGTCAACGCGACGCGACGGTGCTCATGCGAAGAAGACAAATCACTCTCGTGCGCGGCACTTTTCGCAAATCGCAACTCTTGAGATCGTTCGACAGGGCGTTAGGGTTACAAATTAACGTATTTTCGGCGCGGATAAGCTTGTTTTTAGAAACGCACGTGTAAGCGCAGCTCGTACAAGAGTTGAGTATAGGCGCGAGCTACGACAAACGCCTCCCCGGGCGCCCACTATCACCGCGCGAATTGTACCACTGTTCGAGAAAACACGAGGTAATAATCTCGTGTGCGCGCGTTTGGTTTTTTGAAAGCTAGTACGCACGAGTTCGCACGTAAGCTGACACGGGAAAACGAAAAATGTTGGTTTGAAACCGTTCTTAGCCAATACTAGCTTTATATCTAATCTGCAATCAGCATACAGCACGAACTGAGAGGATCAACTCGCCCGGGGCGAGGTCCTGAATCTGGTTGATTCTTTGATGGACTCACAAACCTCCTCTATCCTTGAAATGTTAAATCAGAGAATAGTACATAAATGTGGTCTCAAAGGACTGCCATTTACAGATACGGACTGAGTTGCGGTGTTCAGTGGATATTAATCTTGGGAGTTCTAGATTGGTTAGATTATAATGGTCAACGCATAGATGTTACGACTGCGCCGTTGGTCTCGTGATCGCAAGCACAAGTGCTGATCGTGGAGTTCTGAGTTCGATTCCCGGGTCGGGTAAAAGGCGCTGTTATATGATATTTTTCCAAGCCAGCGTAGAGGTTTCAAAATTGAAGGTAAACCCGATATTAGATGATATGCTTCTATATAGGTACTATTTCTAGGTAGGCTAGGAGGTTGGCTAGGTTTTATTAGGTATAAGGTACTATTCAATTTGGCTCATCCATCATGATTACAAAGTCCAACTTCACCTTAGACTAGACATACAGGTATCTTTGCTTGTGACTAACTTCTCGCTCTTGTGCCAATATAAGCAATAACTAGGTGTCATCGATTACAGCAAAATATTGTCCGTTTATCTCTCCGATAAGTGAGTTTAGATGCTGCATCAGGGATATATTGAAGCCGTAAATGAAAATGCTTACATGATACTAATATAAATATGAACAAAAAACACTGATAAATGACAGACAGAAACACGCCAAATATTTCGGAAAAGTCTCCCTTACGCTTTTCATAGAAAATGTGCGCGGGTCAATGACTTCTAGGTATAATACATTTTACCTTCATATTTTAAATCTGGCGTAGGACAATGGCGAATAAGAAACGTTAATAAAATGAGATCTGGAGAGCTTTCGACGCCATGGCACAATTACAACACAAATTAATGCTTCAGTTTTTTTTTTTACATATTTGGGACGACAATCTCGTGAGCTCGTGGCTTAATAAGAACTGCCACTGGGGTCGATCTTTAGGTAAAAGTTGTGCTTGCCTAGGTCGGTCTGTGGATAGGTGACCGCCCGACATACCGAGTTTCCTCCGTGCCTGGAAAGCACGTTAAGCTGTTGGTCCCGGCTGCCATATATAGATCTTTGGCAGTCGTTACAGGTAGTCAGTGACCTGAAATTCTGACATCCAAAGAGTATCGTATTACCTAGTATTAACTGGGTTGTGGAGGTCAGATAGGCAGTCGCTCCATGTAAAATACTGGTATTCAGCTGCATCCGGTTAGACTGGAAGCCGACCCCAACATAGTTGGGAAAAGGCTAGGCAGATGATGGTTTGGGACGACAATCGAATACTGAATACCTAGGGTAGGTATTCAATAAGTCCCTCGTTTAACCTAACACATTGTATATTTATTTTTTAACTCTGAATTGCCTCGTTCGTTATATTTTTTTTTGTTAAAAGTTACATTTGGTGCAATATAACATAAATCTATTAATTGATAAACTTAAGCAATCCATTTCATCTACTAGTGTTTGAATAAGAAAATTAGGGCGAATGTTATTCCAGAAATAGTTTGTAGGAGGTCCAATAGACTTCAGATGTTATGTATGTTTATTTTCATAAAGACAAAGTGGGGTTGTCTGAAGTAGGGTCAAAGTTTAGATAACTCGGTTAGATCAGTAGCCGAAGGGCAAAAAGACAATAAACATAAAGTAAGCCATCTGCTTTGATGGGGTAATAGTAACAATGGATTATTCATATTGTTAGTTTTCCCCACTGAATGCCTACTTGGTCGTTAGCGCGACTGTTCAGCGTGGGATCCAGGGTTTAATACTCGGGTCAAGCAAATTATTATTAGGGTTTCGCACAACCCAGTCGTTATTTGCCCTTCGAAGTTCAGATTTGAGTCCAGTTATTGACAAAATATATCCTACTAACATTTGATTTAATTGGTAACTGGCGGAATGTGGGTGTGTAACTGTGTACTCATATATATATATATACTCTCTGGCTGCAAATTCGAGTAATATAAGGTGGAAGAGACACGGGTGATGCAACCGTTATCACGAATTTAATACATCATTCTGAACACCTCCAAATAAAATTTTTAGTCAATTAAAACTAAAAAAACAGCTGTTTCAAACAAAACTGGAGTACCTACACGGTCAAAATATATGGCACAGATGATTTTAAAATCATTTGAGAAAAACTCACTCGGTATAAATAACATAACATCACGCCTGTAATCCCAGAAGGGTTAGGCAGAGGTGTACCTAATAGTACACCCACATTTCGCCAGTTATGTTTAAGCCCCATGTAATAGGGGGCGAGCCTATTGCCATCAACCGGGCACAAATCCAGACTCCGTGGCTGTTACTGATAAATTCCTGATGGAAAAAGCCAATAACACTTAGCCCGACCCGGGAATCGAACCCGGGATTATTTTGTTATAACTATGGGCTGCTACGGAGAATTGTTAAAAAATCTACTAATTTCTACCTCTTTAATTCATGATGCTGAAAAATTCCCAATAAGTATAACATGTTACGGGGAACGGCGATGACGCAAACAACCCTAAAATAAAGCCGCCCTTGCAAACGGAAATGGAACTAGCACTAAACGAACAATTAGCCGATATTTCCGTTCGAACTATTTCAGTGCCAGACAGGCATTTTAGCTAGCCAGCCGGGGTTGACGAAAATATGTGGCATTTAGTTTGACCTAAAATCGAGAAATAGCTTCTTTAATTGGTCAGCCCTTTGCTGAACTATTGTGGGAAAAAGCAGAGTAGTTTTAATTCTGTTTTAGAATGGCCTTTTCATTTTAGTTAAAATCTATATTTGAGAGAGACGCTGATGGCTCGGTGGCAAAGAATAACCAAACTGCAACATGTTCTAAATGTAGATGTTAGATACATTATAAGTGAAAGAAGAGGCTTTAAATCTTTACGAAGGAGCACACAAATAATGAATGAAAACATAACATCACGCCTGTAATCCCCGAAGGATTAGGCAAAGGTGTAGTACACTCACATTTCGCCAGATATGTTTAAGTCCTATGTAATAGGGGGTGAACCTATTGCGATCAACCGGATAAACAATATCCTGACTGCTAATCGAAAAACGAAATAACACTTTGCCTGACCTAGGAATCGAATGTAGCACCTTTTGGCTCATCGGTCGCACTTGCGATATAACATTGTTCACAACATAGTTATAAACTTATAACTTTGTTCTTTGGATTCCAAGAAAATAATCGGCTTCTTTAGGGTCTCGAACGAACTATTTATGAGCTGTTACAAAACGATGACGCAAGTCAAACGACGTACGTGAGTGAAACTGTAAAAATACATACGCATGTACCTCTGGGTTTTGGTTTCCAAACATTTTAATAGTTGTTTACATACATACAGTAGTACTAGTCTATTGGTGTGCCCGTCGGACTGCCGAGTCATAGAAAGTCTCAAGTTCGAATCCAAGGCACCTCTGATTCCCGTCGGGGCTACGGGTTGTTCGAAAGAGATACCGCGGCCTCGGCGCAGGGGCTAAGAAGGAACATGGGTCGTTTTTAGTCAGTAGAAGTCTGACACTCCCTTCCGCTCGGCCCATGAGCGGGAGAGGTTATTTGATGAATTCCCACCCCCACTGTCACTTGCTTCGGTGAAGGAAAACATTATGAGGCAATCAGAATTATTGAGAGTTCACTTCACCCGCGTCTTTGTCCGCTTGGATGTCGGTTATCGCGACAAAAAGTAATCTATTCATCCACCCTTTTCAACCCCTTTCAAACCTTTTTCGCATTATAAAGCCTATGTCCTTTCTCTGACTCTAGACTATCTGTGTACCAAATTTTGATTTAAATCGATTCAGTAGTTTTGGCGTGAAAGCGCGACAGACAGAGTTACTTTCGCATTTATAATAATAAAATAAAATAAGTAAAGACTAGTAAGGAAGTAAGGATTTCTTAATAGAACTAGTCATTCCAAAATCAAATTGATTCACACTAGCATAAGGTTGATATTTATATACGTAGAAAAAAACATCAATTGCAAACAAGGACATGAATAAACACTATAAAGCCTTATTTTAGGAAAATATCCGTTGTTTCTCCTACGATTGTTGTTTTCCTTGCAATAAATTCTTATCGCGTGTGTTGGTCCCACAAAACGCTGGACATTGGCGCATTGGGACCAAACTGTCTTCAATTCTGTTCGTGATGGCCGGAGGTTTCGTGCGTGATAACGTACCGGGGTAATAAAGTAGAAGGAGCATTTGGTCTTACATTCGTACATGTTTGGGATAAGATTGCTGCGATGGTTTAGTGGTTGCAAGCGGTAGACTGCAGAGCGTGAGGTCTCGGGGTTGTTACGTAGGTTAGAGGATCATTGGGTTTGTCCATCATGAATATCTGAGCAGGCCAACTGCTGGATTTTGCGCGGTCGTATTCAATGTCCCACCCACTTTTTTGTTACTTCTGCCTATAGCCAGGAAATTTATAAGCTATTATTTTCTGATTAATTTCGTTGCGGGATCCAAGACAGTTAAATCGTTTCTCTGAGACTTCGTCGAGCTTCATTGTCTCGGCGCTTTTCTTGTGGTCGCCACTGTTGATTCTGGTTAACAGGAGTTACAGTGGTTTGGGAGTAGTGTGGCGGGCTTGCCTATAGCCAGTTACGAACGATTTAGACTCGTTCATTAAAGGTTACATTAAGGTACCACCAAAACTGTTATATAAGTTTATTTTAACTCGTAATTCACAACATACGTTTTCTTTCAACAGGCTACCTCTATATGGGTAGAAAGCCACACGTTGTAGGTTTATTCCTTTGGATACGGAGCCCTAAAAACAAGTGGGTGTCAGCACTTAATGCTTCATAATTATGTTACTCGAAGTAAATATACATCACCCCTGTAATCCGAAGGGTAAGGTAATATAGGTACCACCACATATTTTTTTCCATTCCAAGTTTTTTTTTAGCTACGAGTAAAACACGTTTGAGGCGTAGCTGATCGCCTATCTGCTACGCCGTAGCAAGCGTAGCATAGACCTCATCACGACATACTACGTCGAAAGCATAGCAACAATGCAGTCTCAAACTTTCACAAGTTATTAAGCCTTGTGACTCGATTGTTGACTGTGTTGTGAATGGTGCTGCAATGCAATGGTTTAATTAAATATTTTTTAGTATTTCAAGAAATGTCTTTAATGTTGAACACAACATAACATCAAGCTTTGTAATCCCGGAAGGGTTAGACAGAGGTGTACCTAATAGTACACCCACATTTCGCCAGTAATTTTTTAATTCTCATGTAAAAAGAGACGGGTTGTTACTGTGAAATTCCGGATGGAAAAACCTAATAAGACTTGGGCCGGCCCGGGAATCGCACCCAGGACCTCAAGCTTAGCAATTTGGTCTAATTGATTTGGGAAACTTATCTGCCGATTTATTTTCACAGCATCGATGGCAGTTTAAGGAAAACTGTTATAAAATATCACGAAAAATAAGATTTGACTTGTGAACATACAGTTTCGTGATACTTTTTTGAAGTGAGATTTAATTTAATAACATACGTTATGATGAAGTGTCAACCATATCTTTTATATCAGTATTTTTTGCGCTTTTTATCGTAAATTATCTAACGTGAAAAGATGTGGAAAAGATTTTCGGTAGTCAACTTTATGAGAGCTATATTTCTATGTAGTTGGATGTTTAGTTAGGTGTGTACCTACATATTAGATGAATGAGATAAATCTATAAGATAAAATATATTTTATCCGGTTGAGTAGTTACTTGTAAAAAAATATTGACGTTTTCTGAACACGATTGATTAAAATACGCCGACAGAAAAAAAATCAGTAGTGGGTCTTACCCAGAGATATAAATATACCTAGATATCGCAAGAGCACCTTCATCCCGTGCATCATCAGCCTATAATGTTACTACTGCAGGGACTCAGGCCTCCTCTCAGAAATATGGGCTATAATCCACCACGCGGATCCAGTGCGGGTTGGTAGATGTCTTCGATTTTTTTGGTTCTTTGACATACCGGTTTCCTCATGATGTTTTCCTTCACCATTTTGAGAGCAGTGGTGATGAAATAAATTACCCAAAGTAATGCGCCTGACTGGGTTTGAACCCACGACTAACAGTTCGTAAGTCGGGGCCGACACCACTGGGCCACCACTGATCGAAGCAAGCTAATATTTTCAAACCAACAACGTTACACTGATATAACTCTATAATTATCATAATTCTAGACATTTAAATAACAAAAAACTGGCCAAGTGCAAGTCGTACTTGCACATAAAGGGTTCCGTACCATTGTAGTAGATATTGAGAGATTTTCTATGTTATTTTAGCACCATAGAATTCTTATAGGTGTTCCTGTAATCTATAAGTGTTGAACTAATTTCTGTTCCAGTTAAAAGGGTTCTGTTTTTTTCCTTTTGAGGTACGGAACCCTAAAAAGTAGTATAAGTTGTGTAGTAACTAAGTAGATTACTTAATAACTTAGTAGTTAAATAACTTAGTAGTTATTTAATAGCATGTAGGTAGTCAAAATATTGCACGCTTGTTTTTCATACGGATCGTGATACTTGCATAATCTAGGTTTATCTACATCTGTGTTCTACCTGAAATTCTAATGCTTCTTAGAATTGTTTCGACTAAAGTCGAATCTTTTATCCGTACAATAAAATTATCATCTGACGCTTTTTGTTATGAAAAAATCGTGGAAAAAACTTGAGGAATGAAAGTTTAATCGAATTAATTTGACGGGCATGGCAATGCTTTTAACGAAGAATAAATTAATATTTAATTATAATCAGACTAGGCAGATGATGAGTTGCATTAACATCACGGCTGTAATCCCAGTAAGATTAGGCAGACGTGTACCTAATAGTACACCCACATTTCACTGGTTATGTTAGAGTCCCATGTAAAAGGGGGCGAGCCTATTGCCATCAACCGAACACAATTCCAGACTCCGTCGTTGCTACTGAGAAATTCCTTTATTATTATAACCATCGAAATAGCCGAGGTAAGTCACATATTCTCGTTTAAAAAAAAAACGAATGAAGCAACATTTCACACTAGTGTATTTCTACGCCAGTTTTCTACTACCTTCTCTGTTACAGTCTAACAAGAGCCGACCGGTTAACAAGCAATTTTCCCAGAAATACTGGTATTATGATACCGTCCACATTCATATAAAGCTCACCTTTATAAAGTTAATATTATACTTTGTGTGGTTTCCTGAGCTTGTTTGTTTTTCGTTAGTTGCACGGGTAACCTTTTTTTACTGGTTTACGGTAAATAAAACACTTCTCAGACACGTGGGTGTGAATGGGGTTAAGGGATTTCGTCATTACTATGGGTATTTTTGTAACATCGAGCCTTGTATTTCGCTAATTCGAGAACGTTGGGATTAAAAAAAAAACAAATTGAAAAGAACATGCTTAGATGGTTTGGTCATGTGGACAGGATGAGTGGCAACGCCTTTCGGGGAGGGAAGCCCTTGAAATACATAAACTGACCTTATTAGTGAAGTTCTTCAGAAAGGACAGGTACGGTTGAACAAGGTATTAAGTATACAGTCAGCTAACTTGCATTTGCTGCTAAGATTACCTACACAGACACCATGTAGAGACTGATGTCAAACGCTGTATCGTTTTACATCTGTCATACGCTTTTTAAAACCAAATTGCAATCAATACTGTCAGTGTACTAGAATAACCCGAAATAGGATTATTCTAGTAGTGTTAGTCCGTCAGATAGATTTCCAAAATATATTGCACACTTATTTTTTCTTTTTTTACGTAAACATGAAGACGATACAGTGCTTCGAAAACTCGTGTGACATCATATTTCAGTACATTTTTTACCTAAAAGTGAAGCCACAAGCTGGGGGCTTGTCATTTTACTCATTACTATTTATCTTACTCATTATCTTTAACGCGTTTTATCTTCGTCAATTTTATGAGCTAAGTAAATAAAATAAAATAATACAAAAAACACGTGTTTAATATTTTTCGATAATCTAACAGACGGACTAAACGGAATCATATTTTCTTTAGTAAGTCGTCATCCCTCTTACAAAGGTTTCTGCGTGTATACCACACCGCTTGTTCGACTATACATAGCACTTAACCGCCGCTTTGTTAGTTTGTTTCTCTTTCAATTCACAAAAGTCGTAGCTTACAGTATTGATATGTGCCTTATCCATACTTAATGTTACCTGAGACTAATTATTGCTGAAATACAGCCATATAACATCAGGTCATAGTTAGCCTCTTCGAGAAACAAAAGCATAGTACTCTGAAACTAAGTGAATAGAAACGCAAGAGTGAATAGAAGCAACACTTTGAGACGGATTTTAACGTTGAATTATAAGTTGCCAAAAACGTATCTAAATTATAAAGTAAAATTAAACAAATAAAATAAACACTTGTTGATAAACTGTCAAATTAAATAAATTCCCTTTCAAAATTTTGTCTCAATTCAGTCCTGCGTTTCTATTCACCCTATTTTTCTTCTACGAATTGAATGTAATGCAGTCAGTATTGTTGAATATCGTTGCAGTATTGCCAGAATAATTGGCATTGTCTGACAAACTTGTATCACAATTTCCCTATTTCGGAACGTATTTGTATTCCCGAGAAATGATAAAATTCACTGAGATACCGTATATAGCCCGAAACTATTCTGGCATACCGTTTCTCCGTAAAACTAATTGGCTACCGTTTGTTGTGTTCTATTTGTTTTTTCCATAATACTAACTATGTTATATTATAAATGCGAAAGTAAGTCTGTTTGTTTGTTACCTTTTCACGCCATAACCACTGAACCGAGCATTCTGAAATTTTTCATGTACGCATGACCTTTTAGCAGGAAAAAAATTACTGGTCCTGTGGAAAAAAACAATAACGTCCTTATGATAATAGATGGAGTCACGCGTCTTTCAAGTCACGATTCACCTTTAAACCTGAGAAGATATTAAAAGGATGTTATTTATCCCAGTTATACCATCCCCTGGGATAATATCCGAACTTGATGTGCCCAAAACAGCAGATTTGGCGCTATTGCCTGCAAGCAAGAGTCCGTTATAATTTAAGCATAAATTTTGTTTTCGACGACTTAAAAGATTTTGTATAGCCTTTATGTACTTAGGGCCCGTATTTAAAAAACGGACCCCGCTAAATCATACCACACGTAAACCGTATACGGGTACACATGTTTATTTTTCAATATTCCGTGCGAAATAAATCACGGGACGTTTTCCCTATTCTGCTTTAGATTTATGATTCATATCTCTTATGCGCGCTTGGGCAACGTATTGGACCGAGGTGTATATGCATGTATATGTATACTGAGTCAAAAGACGGTAGGTGGATTATTTCATAGAATAGCAGTTACAGAAGTTCAGCTTCATATAGCCTTTTCTTAACCTAGGTGGAGTCGTCTCTAGTGTACCCATGAACAGCTGAATACCGGTACTTTGATGGAGTGATTGCGTATATGACCAACATCATTTCCCTGTCTTGATCCAAAGGGGATCCGGGAATCCATATATACCTGCCCGCCATTTTGATTTTTTTTCGAAATCGCGGCCCACGATGAAAGTAGTATGTATGGATAGAGGGCATATATACGAACAAAAAATGTCCAGTGAGACGGTACCCCAAAGTGTCACGTTACCGAGATATTAAAAGGTAAACATAGACAAATGAGTACAACGACAATCATTAAATATTTTTTAAAATAGCCTTATTACGGGTATAGGCGTTAAATTGTATCCAAATAACATTTGCTGGGTTTATTATTATTATACGCACGAGAAAATCGCTTCGCATAGCAATGAAACGCTATGTTATGTCAAAGAATAGTTTTCTCGTGCTCTTAGTAGTACGTAATGTACCTAATCTCTTTCAATAAACAGTAATAATAATAACTAACGCTTAAAGACACGTAAAGGGTCTATTTTTTATGTGGTCATTGTACTCATATGTCGATCTTTACCTTCAAATATCTCGATAACATGACACTTTAGGGTACCATATTTCTGACATTTTTTAATCGTCCATATCTCCTCTATCCATACATATCACTTTCATCGTGGGCCGCGATTTCCTAAAATTGGCGGTGGGTCGATATGCCAGCTTCCATAAAAAAAGTTTAAACCAATTTATTTTCTGCCGCAACAGCATATCTTCTTCTTCATTGTCATCATCATCTCCCTAGCCTTTTCCCAATTAAGTTGGCGTCGGCGTCCAGTCTTACCGGTAGCTGAATACCAGTATTTTACAGGGAGCGACTGCTTATCAGACCTCCACAACCCAGTTAGTACTGGTTAATATGATAACCGTTGGTAAGACTGGTTGTCAGGCATTCGGGCCACAGACTATCTGTAACGACCGTAAAAGATCTAAAAGGCAGCCGGGACCCTTGAACGTTGACACATATGGCTATTATTTGCCGAGCCCTATATTTTTCCTCTTTGTGTGAACCTGACTTTCTGTGCTATTCTGAGTAAATATACCAACGCAAAAATGTGTCGGACTCTCAAAGGTTTTCTTTGAGAAAGTCTAGAAAGACGTCAGCCTTTTATACTACCTTTTTATATCATTGAACGTATGTGGATAATATAATGTATTAGACGTCTACATTTCTTGAGTTAGCATTTTGTTATATTTTATTCATAAGTTGTAGTTTATTGTGTAAAAGCCTTTTATCGTATATTCGAAAAACTTTTGAAAAAAAAATATTTATAATCGTTTAACTTGTCTGAAACTAAAAACTTAAGCTTGACTTGTTTTTGCAGGGATCCATAAAGTTTTACTACTATTGAATAGGATTTTCTTTTTTAATGTAACAATTTAATAACTATTTGAACATTTATAAATCTATATAGCTCTAGCTTTTCCGAGACCTCGCTCCAGCTAAAATCGTAAATCATCGCACAGGAAGGTTTTAAATATAGCCTTTGACACTCTGGAATAATGTAGCATCAACTACTGAAATTATTTTCGGAATAGGATCAATAGTTCCGCAGACAATGTAGCTAATGTAGTTGTCTTTGTTGGACCATACACTCAAATTGTACCTCTTTTAAATGGTTCTTTAGATGTTTTCCCCCTAATATTCAGAAATAGTTATAACATTTTTTTTTATTTTATCTTTTTTTAAAATTGGGTTCGTTTCAGGTACATTCTGTGTAAAATAATAGTAAGTTAATTAATTTTGTAGGTATTTCTGTTTAAAGGTATGTCAATAAAATTTCTTATCGTGTTTGTACATGTATTCTAAGAATGAATTAAGTTTTTCAATGAAGAATGATTTTGTTAAATCTTTTTCTACTTTTAAGTTTAAAAGGTTTTTATTTTGAATTTTGAATTGGATCAAGGAAATGTAATTTTTGGTTCTTTTATGGCAGTATTTTTTTTCAGGTATCCTGGCTTTTTTTTTGAACATTGAAAGCAAATCCAATGAAACGGAGCGTAGTGGAGTGCAGATGTGGAGAGCCGAAGGGGTTTTCGACCAAGAAGTGCTGGAGATATTCGAGGAAAGAGGTAATAACATTAACATACAAAACATCACACGTTATCCCGAAACATCCAAACACGTAAGTAGGAAGTAGAATGTTTTCGATTGATCGTTTACTTCATCATATCAGGAATCACGCACTGCTGGATATAGGCCTCCCTTTTCTTCTGCTAGTGGTTCGATTCCCAAGTCACGTAAAGCTTGGAGTATTTAATGGTCCAAGGCAATAAACTCACGCTATCATATAGGCCTTAAAGATAACCGGCGAAATGAGTTTACTATAGATACAGCTCTGCCTTTTTTTTTTGGCGGATGGAAAGTCATCGAACGAATAACCCCTCCCGCTCTTGGGCAAAGCGAAAGGGAGTATCAGACTTCTACTGACTAAAAACCACCCATGTTCCTTCTTAGCCCTTTATGCCGAGGCCACGGTATCTCTTGCGAACAACCCGCAGCCCCGACGGGATACAGCTCTGCCTGACATACGTGCGTGATATTATGGATATTTCGTGTTCGCAAGGCATGAAAGCCACCAATAAGTGGGTTCCTGGGCATGGAGTCAATTAAACGTGTAGAGAATGGTCCCCAAACGCAAAGACATTCAAATCAATCGATAGGCTGTTATTTACCCATAAGACTCTTAATAATAAACGCGAAAGTATAGAATACCGTCTCAGTCCGCTTAACTCCATGAAAGAGCGACAAAATAAACAAGACGTATATCTTCTTTCATGACAAAGAAACTAAAGAGATAGGCAACCAAGTCATCATCTGCCTAGCCTTTTTCCAACTATGTTGGGGTCGGCTTCCAGTCTAACCAGATGCAGCTGAGTACCAGTATTTTACATGGAGCGACTGCCTATCTGACCTCCACAACCCAGTTAGTTCTGGGTCATACGATAACCTTTGGTAAGACTGGTTGTCAGACTTTCAGGCCACTGACTACCTGTAACGACTGTTAAAGCCCTACAAATACCTACAGCCGGGGCCAACGGCTTATTGTGCTTTCCGAGGCACGGAGGAAACTCGGTATGTAATGGGTGGTCACCCATCCACAAACCAACCAAGCACGGCTTAACCTAAAGATAGACCCGAGAGGCAGTTATTTTTAAGCCTCGAGCTCCTAGGCAACAAAGTAAAACCACGAAAAGCACGCACACATAAACACGCTCTCGTATAGGCGCACTCGCGACTTCCTTTTGACTAAGATCGCCGCATGCGCCTGAATAATGTTTTATTTGCGCATATAAAATAACAAAAAAAAACAGTACTTTTATCCATATAAACTAACAACAAAACTTCAACGAATACCATTTTGTTTAAATCTTTTTTAACTTATTGTCTGGAGTCGGCCTTCTATATTATTCTGTGGCAAAAGTGTTCCGGCCCATTTCACTGCGAACGCTTTAACCGTCAAAGTACACTATAATCCCACTAATGTGACCCCGTAAAGGCCTCGGTCACAATAGGACTGTCCTACAAAGAAGTCAATGGAGTGTGGTAAGACGAATGTGTTTGTCTTATATCCGGATACAACTAAGTTTGTAACTGAGGAGCTCGTGGATAAAGAATAACCGTCGATCGGATCGATCTTTTTTTGGAGGGTGGAAAATCATCAAATGACTCTTCCCGCTCTGGGTGAAGCTGAAGGGAGTGTCAGACTTCTACTGACTAAAAACCACCCATTTTGCTTCTTAGCTCTTTGTGTCCGGGTCCGCCCCGGCAGGCGTCGGCCCTTTCAATGTTGCTGACATCTCTTAGAGGCGCGCGTGAAACGAACGCGCCGTCAACACGGCATCGGATCGATCTTCAGGTTAAATTGCGGTTGCCTAGTTTGGTCCCCTTTACATACCGACTTTCCTCCGTGTCTAGGAATACACGTGAAGCCTGGTCTCGGCTGCCATATTTAGATCTTTAGCAATCGTTACAGGTAGATAGTGGCTAGATAGTCTGACCATTAGTCTTATCAAAGGGCATCATATTAGCCAGTACTGACTGGGTTGCAGAGGTCAGATAGGGAGTGGCTCCATCTGAAATATTGCTATTCAGCTGCATCGGATTCGACTAGAAGCCGACCCTAAAATAATTGGGAAAATGCTAGGCAGATGATGATGACAGGTTATAAATATGTACATACATTATATAAACTCACTCACAGGGTAGGTAGAAACTCTTTCGCCTTTCAACCTCATTCACATTCATACATCTGGTCATACACGCACACCGTTTGCTTGTACTACGCCCTAGACCTTCCTGAAGAACCTACGAAATGATGTTAGACTGCTCTTATATTAATTAGGAAGTGTTGCAGTAGGTATATAGCCAGAGCATGTGAATTTGTTGTTTTTATGAATATTATTATTCTTGTTTATTAATTCCATGTAATTTGTGATTATTTTACGTGACATTGACTTTAATTTAATTTTATTGACATTGTATTTATTAGGTACTTAGTATTTTATTTTCACTATTGTTTTTATTTTAATTTTCAAATAATTGTTATTGGGATTTGTATTTATCTCGTGTCTCGTAACGTGTAATTTTAATATGGGGAACCTGAATGAAAAAAAATGTTCACAAATTTTAAAAAATGTTCATAAAATGAAAAGTACTGGGTCAAACAATGTCAATTTTTTATGGTATATCTCCGAAGATCAGGATCAGATCTTCACCAAATTTAAATGGGACCACCTCAGGAGTATACTCTTTTAAATAAAAAAAGAATTTTGAGAATCGGTTCACAAATGGAGGAGAAATCAGGTAACATACATAAAAAAAAAAAAAAATACATACACACGAACATAGAACCTCCTCCTTTTTTGAAGTCGGTTAATAAATGGTTTTTTATTTTATTTTATTTTTAACAATTCTACCTTTTTATCTTCCACAGCACATTTAACTGAAGAAATCTGGAAGAGGGACAACAGAACAATAGACTTTTTACTATTCGATAAGGAGAGGAAGAGTCTAGGGGATTTCTTGGATGCTTATAATGTTTCCCATAAGGTTCTCATAGACGATGTACGGGAGGACGTGGACGTTGCTCTGTTGGCTAGGTTTCCTCCGACGAAGCATATTATTAATGTAACAGAACCCATGGGTAAAAGTACCACTGCTAGTGGTACTGGAAACAATGGCGAGGTCATAGACCCGTTTAAAGTAGATTATTTAAATAGATTTTAGTAATTCCGTCAATAAATGTGTCACTTTTTATGAGTAATTTTCTAATCAAAACTTGTCATAGTTTTTGGGTTAAGATCCAAAACTCAGTACTTAAGTATTATTTATAATCTATCTGTTAACTTTTAGTTACCATCTAGCCGACTTTCAAAATATTTTATGAGTTCTATGTTTCGATTCCTAGTTCGAGTAATGTGTTATTTAATACACTTACTCGAAAACTGGCTCATAACGCACTACGATTAGGTACAACATACAATGTATTTCGAACTCGTGGTTTTTTAAATTAATCACATCTTGTGCTTAAATGAAATTTTCCACAAATGGCATTTATCGTTAGAATTACGTGTGAGATGAAAATTACAGTTTTTTGTAAGTGCGTCCCCCGGGCACACGTATTCACACCCAAGTTACGACTTCGGCCATATTTTACGATTGACTATGAATGAATGCATGGTCATATTAGCGTCCATCAAGGAAATTGGCTTAAGTAAGTTTTAGTGTCTCGTCATTTATGGCCCACAAAAACGTAGGATTCGTAAGATTTCTTTTTATATCTTTTTTCTTTATCGTGTCGTTAGTGCGTACCCTGACGTCAGAGAATTTTGCTACCCTCTGACTTGGTTTTACATCATCAGGAAATATTTCTCAGGCGAACTGATTTCTTCACGATGTTTTCTTTCACCGAAGCGAGTAATCATAAAAAAAAAAAAAAAAAAAAAAAGGTTGGCGATCGCAGTGCGGTTGTTACAAAGGCACAGAGAACGCTGCTGCCCATTCTCTGGTAAGTCCCTTAGTCGCCTCTTACGACACCCACGGGAAGATATGGGAAGCAAGTAATAATTATACAATATGCACATGAATCGGAAAAATTAGAGGTTCAAACTCGAGACCAATGACTTAGCAGTCCGGCGCGGACGGTCACATCACTGAATGATGTATCTAGATAAAACCTGTCAAATGACAAAGCAAACTTTTAATGGTGTTAAAAGCGACTACAGTCTTACCAACGGGTATCGTATTACCCAGTACTAACTGGGTTGTAGAGGTCAGATAGGCAGTCGCTGCCTTTAAAATACTGGTATTCAGCTGCATCCGGAATCTGGACTGGAAGTCACCCCAAAATAGTTGGGAAAAGTCTATGCGGATAATAATGAAAGCGACCACCTCTGTCAGACCGCAGAGATCTGACAACTGCCTATTTGCAACAACACGACTGGTTTAATTGAAAATGTTTCTGTAGATGGACATAGCTGCCTGCGTCCTGACAGATCTACCAGACGGCGACCACAGACCGTGAACTACAAACGTAGAGTCATTGTTGTTTGACTTGAATGACTACCGCGAAAATGTTGACAATAAATGCCGCTGTAGTCAAAGTTTGATGTCGCGTACTAAAATCGCATCGATGTTGTGACTTGCAGTTGTTATTATCAATCATAAAGTCGCTGAAGTTCGCGACAGCCGTAAGAAAGATAACTTTTACCATTCGAGAGTTAAATGTATGTGTTTATCTTTTTGAAAATTGAATTCGTTTGCGTGGAAAATTTTATGTGTGTGTGAGAAAAAAAGATAGCCTATGTCCATCCCTTGGATTTTATGTAACTTCTTGTCAACATTACAATCTGATTAGCCGTTTATTCGTGAAAAATAATGAACAAACAAATAAACAAACAGAGCTACTTTCACTTTCGATTATCACCACACGGTATGTACCACTATGTAACATTGCCAACCAATATAACATGGAATGTAATTATGTTTGCAATCAGCCGTCATTTCAATCCTGAATCCAATTTATGCTCAATACAATCTACCTACATACGAGTACGTCAGAACACAGAGATTCTAGGAACATATTCCACTGGTGACAAGTTATGTATTGGAAATTTGAATAGTATGCCGATGACAGAATGTCTAAGCCAGTACAATCAGTGTTCATCTGTTCTGTGTGTATTGGGAAATACATGTTGTATTTCTTTAAAGAGGAGCTCGTGGTTAAATAAAAAGCCGCTTGGGTCGATCTTCAAGTTAAGCCGATAATTAGTTGCAAGTAAAGCTAATAAAAGCGTGTTAAAAATTAAAAAAGATTGTTTAATTTATTATTGTTTGCTCTTCCCTAATAAAATTATTTCTGATAAACACTTTGCTTGCGACTTCGTCCGCAAAAATTATAATACCTCAGGTAATATTCATGATATAAATATAGCTATGTAATAGCCTTACGACACCCACAAATAATGTTACTTTCTGCTAGTGCAAGATTTTTTAGAATTGGATCATTCGTTTTGGATATAACCCCCTACATACAAACTTGTACCTCTTTTTTTTCTGCCTCCCTAGCCTTGCGAACAAACCAGTTACGATAGTTTAAAACTCGAAACATTCCTGTTCACCCCATTTACGTAAAAAAGATACCATCCAAATATAAATCCTAATATCAATAAGAACCTTATTTAAAAAAAACTTGAGAGGTGTCAAGGAACACCCGGATGGAACGAAGTTATTGTTATTATTTTTTATTATGTAAAAAAAAAAAAAAAGAAATGTAGAAATGAAAATATCTGGCTTGCTTTCTAAGAGAGAGAGAGAAAGACAGAGAAACATGCGACGCCGCACAGCTTACAATAGCTTACTATAGCAAAAAGTGTCGTGACAACTTTTCGTAAGAATTTTTTCCGTCTAGCCCCCTTTAACAACGCGCGATAAGGAACTTCGTTCCAAAAACCAAAAATACTTTTATTTTGACTTCGAAATTACTTATGACTATTTGAATAACTAAGCTTCAAGTAATACCAGACTTTAGGTTATTCTTATCTATAAAAATGAAACCCGTTTTCCGTTGTCACGACTTGGCATGAAAACGGCTTGACCGATTTGGCTGATTTTTTTTTTTAAATGTTCGTTGAAGTTCAAGGATGGTTCTTACGGCGAGAAAAATTCGAATAATGGCCGGAAAAGCCCTAAAAACAGCCCTTTTCTTTTTCCCATACAAACGTTTTCTAACTAAAACGTAAAATCAATTTGAGCTTTAATACCGTACCCATAAAGTTCAAGTGTTAGTGGAGAGGTTCCGGGAAGGCAAAACAATTGAGTGACGTTCAGTTGTTCAGTCAACGAATGACAACTTCAAACAGACCATACGACATTATCACAATAATCACAAATAATTACTGTTTCTTTCCCAATAGAAAAACGATTTTTCAAATGGTGTTTGCGTATAATATAAAAATTAATTGCTGTTAGTTAGTCGCGCTAGAACTAGAGAACGGGTAGACCGATTTGTCTAATTTTGGTTTTGAAACATTTGTGGCAGTCCAGAGAAGGTGAGAAATTAGTAGTATGTAGGTAGGTAGGTAATGGGTAGGTGGTAGGTAGTTGGTACGTAGCCAGGTAAAAGGGCATTGCAACGCACGCGGGGTACAGCTATATTATATAAAAATGAATAGCTGTTCGTTAGTCTCGCTAAAACTCGAGAACGGCTGGACCGATTTGGCTAATTATAGTGTTGAATTATTCGTGGAAGTTCAGGGAAGGTTTAAAAGGTGAGAAAGTTTTAGGTAGGTAGGCAGGGTAGTAGGAAGAGTAGTAGGTAGAGTAGTAGGTAGGGTAGTAAGTAGGATAGTAGAGTAGGTAGGGTAGTCGGTAGAGTAGTAGGTAGGGTAGTAAGTAGGTAGGGTAGTAGGTAGGTCGGGTAGTAGGTAGGTAGGTAGGGTAGTAGGTAGGTAGGTAGGATAGTAGGTAGGTAGGGTAGTAGGTAGGTAGGGTAGGAGGTAGTAGGTAGGTAGGTAGTTGGTACACAGGCAGGTAGTAGGTAGGAAAAAGGGCATTGCAACGCATGCCGGGAACAGCTAGTCTTTAAATAGATTAGATTTTTGTTGTAATTTTTTCTTGTTATTTAATTTCACTATAATTCTGTTTGAACCTTTTACCGGAGCGTGTCTTTTGTTTAAAATGAGAGTTTTTTTAGTGTTTTAGGTCTTGAATATTTAATCGTTCTGTCTAAAAAAATAATTCTTAGTCAATTAATTTTGTAAATAAACGTAGGCACTTTCGTTTTATGCTTCCATAAAATTTCTTGTCGTTTGCCTTTGAGAATTGATTCAATGTTTCAATGAGACATGATTTTTTTAAAGCTTTGTCTATTTCTAATTCTAAAAGGTTTTACTTACTTATATTGCCTTATAAATTTGTTAAAAGGCTCCCGAAAATATTTAATTTCATTGATTGATAAACTGGATAAGTGATGTTTAAGTCTAGCATTTTGCGCTGATAATAAAGTTTTTGTTTATTCGTATAAATAAGTGAACGATTACAGGTATTTTGGCTGCAAATAACAATACAGGGATGCAGTTATGGAGAGTACAAGGAGATTTCAATGACGATATTTTAGATAATTTCTACGATAGAGGTAATCACTATTACTGAACTACTTTGAACTGATCATGTTATTTACAATAGGGATGTTTTCTGACTAAAAAAAATATGATCTGTTTAGTCGGTCAGCTAGATTATCGACAAAAATATTGGATACGTGATTTTTTTTAATGAAATATATAAAAAAAAATCGAAGATAAAACGTGTCAAAGATTATGAGTCGTGGCTTGTGAAGTCACTTTCTGGTGAAAAATATCATGCAATATCACGTCACAGGAGTTTTCAAAGCACTGCATTGTTTGTTTACTAGATAAAATATATTTTTTTAATCTATCTGACGAACTAATTTGATTTTTTTTGTCAACTACCCTTTGTATTAATTAAAAGGTATCCACGTTAAACCGATCCCGGCTGTTGTTTGTAGATTTTTGACAATCGTTACACTCTGTGGCTCGAAACTCAGACAAATAGTCTCACCAAGTGGTACTGGGTTGTGGACCCAGTTAATACTAGCAGGTTCACTGTCCACAGACCACATACGGTCTGTAGAGCAACTTCCATACCAGTCCACAGACCGTATGTGGTATGTTTGCCGGTACAATTTCTAGGCCATCTGACACTATGGACGTTAGAAGAAAGTCTTTAATTTAATGCGGACTTAACAGGCATGCGGACTTGGCAGGACACATCATAAGAATTATAAAAAGTGCTGAGACACAGGGTAATACTGGTTTTTTTTGTTTCAATCATTGACGTTTAATAAAATCATAACGGGACTTGTGGACCTTTACCACTCTGGAGCCTGGACAGTGAACCTGCTAGGTAATACTATACCCTCGGTCAGATAGTCAGTCGCTTTATGGCATGTAAAATACTGGTTTCAGCTGCAACCGGTTAGACTGGAACCTTGCCCCAACATAATTGAGAAAAAAGAAGGTAGATGGTGATGATTTGAGCATACATGTATGCAATGTTAAAGTCATTAGTCGAACTCAAAAATATCATCTTTTCTCCCACGCAGATACCAATGGTCAAGAGATTTGGGTAAGAGATAACAGAACTATAGATATTCTACTTTTGAAAAAGGAGAAAGAAGCAGTAACCTATTTTTTGAATCTTCATGAACTGAAATATTCGGTGTTGATAGAAAATGTTCAAGAGAAACTGGACGATGATTTACTTCGAACATTTCCCACAAAGCGTAATGGTAAGGTCAGAACTTTTAGACTCATTTATGTTATTCAATGTGTCATTTATGTTGTTCTTCTTTTTGTTAGTAATAGCAAAATTTTCTAATACGTTTGGCCTGAAAGGCTACACGAGCTCTGCTCGCTAATGTAGTCAAAATGTCAATTGCGCATGTACAGGGCATGCGATGCAAGATGGAAGATGGCCAAAATATTTAAAGCAATAGTTAAATAAAATATGCTCGCCCTTTATGAATTAGTGGATATTGTCTTTTTATTTTTAGTGCGGGTGGGAAATTATCAAATGACTCCTCCCGCTCTGGGCGGAGTGGAAGGGAGTGTCAGAGTTCTACTGACTAAAAACCACTCATGTTCTCTATCTCTTTCGAACAACCCACAGCCCCGGAGTGAATATTGCCTGTCGTTTTTCTAACCCCGACAATAGCACTACAGAATGTTGTCAGATTTTTATGGTATATATATTATATATGGTTTTATGTCGCGATTAACGTCATTATCGGTATTTAAGAATTTGTTGTTAGTTCTTCATTTGTGTCATAGATGGCGCTGTGGTACTTTTTGTACTATGCTGCTGTTCTACTTTTTATAAGCTTTTGTTTAAATTGCCCTGTTAGTTATTTGTAATGCCGGTACATAAGCATATTTTTTTAATTTTACTTTTCTTTTTGTGTTACAACGAAAGCTGCGTCTGGAGATTCGTTCACGTGGACCGGGTTCCCGGCACTTGGTGAAATCAGCGCTTATTTAGTCCGCATGGCTACAAAATATTCAACGTATTGCAAGCTAAGTACTCTAGGAAAAACTCACCATGGCAAACCTATCTATGTAAGTGTTACTTGATCTTCTTCTCTTACAAGCTTTTAATTAATTAGGAATTTACGAGGTACGTTTATCTAAGCCAAACCTTGCAACTGAATTTTAAAGTTCGTTAACCTCGGTTATTAGTACAGTGAAATTAGTAAACTCAGCTAGGAATTTGAGATACACAGCTATAAACTTGAATTTTGACATTCTACTAGTTGTCTCAAAACCTATTTATGATCCCTACCATAAACGATTTTTGTGACCTTTGACCTTAAAATTTAATAGAAGTGGATATCCTACCATAAGTAGATTTTGAGATAACTTTTACGATGTCAAAATACAAATTATTTATGCGAGTTTGTACCTGGCTATCTCATATTTCGAAATTCTTACCTAATTATGGCAAATTTGACTATGTTAACCAACCGATTCAGCTGAAATTTTGCGTTAACATTTTGAGTTTGGATGACAATGCATATAAAAATGTATGTAAGATTTTTAAATGACCCACAGCTAGTTGTTTCTGGTCTGGACAAGACTAACGAGGAAATTTGTAAATATTCACAACTCATCATCATCATCATTCTCCTATCCCTAACCCAATTTATTTGGGGTCAGTGCAACATGTCTCCTTCTTCCATACTTCTCTGTTACTCATCATCTCAGCAGTCACCTCCTTTCTAGAAATATTAACAACTATGTCTACATTTTTATTTTAGGAGTTAAGAATATCAAACGGCAACAAAAACAACAGAGCGGTACTGGTGGACGGTGGGACGCATGGCCGGGAATGGATGTCCGTGTTAGCAACACTTTACTTCATCGATAGTATTGCTCGGAATTTCAGCAAACAACCTGCGTATATAACCAGAAATAACTGGTACGAAGTTCAAAAAATTTTGATCACAAGGTCATGCTCTTTACGTCCCCACTACTGGGATAATGTGTATTTTAATTTGTTTTACCTTTTCAGGCACATAATTCCAGTGCTCAATCCAGATGGATATGAGTACAGTCTGTCTAAGGATCGATTGTGGAAGAAAAACAGAAGACATTTAAGCGGGGGGTGCTACGGTGTTGACCTGAACAGGAATTTTGAGTAAGCACCATAATTTGTTCTTGCGTTCTTGAAAAGAAAAAAAAATAGGTACAACACTATTAAAATCTGCCGGGGCTGCGGGTTGTTCGAAAGAGATACTGCGGCCCAGACACAAAGGGCTAAGGAGGAACGTGGGTGGTTTTTAGCCAGTAGAAGTCTGACGTTCCATTCCGCTCCACCCAGAGCGGGAGGAGTCATTTGTTGATTTCAGAAACTACAACAAAAAATCTATTGAAATAGATTGCTATTTTAATAGATTTTTTTTTATAGTCTAGTGGCGTGACCGTCCGACTGCCAAGTCACAGGTCTCGAGTTCGAACCCATGAGAAGCACAACATATTTTTCGGATTCATGTGCGTATTCTATTATTATCACTTGCTTCGATGAAGGAAAACATCGTGAGGAAAACAAAGCTTGTTTCTTCAGGTGTGCGCCTTAGAGGTATTCATCGACGGCATGTAAAGCCAAGTCACCCCGTCGGAGCTGCGGATTGTTCGAAAGAGATACCGCACCCATGGGCACAAAGGGCTAATAAGGAACATGGGTGGTTTTTAGTCAGTAGAAGTCTGACACAGTAGGAAGGAGTAATTTGATGATTTCCCACCCTTAAAAAAAAAAAAAAGTTTCGGTGAAAATCGTCCGGAATTCAATACTGCGTTTTTAACATAACATCACGCTTGAAATTTCCAAAGGTATAGACAGAGGTGTACTTAGTAGTACACCCACATATTTCAAGTTATGTTTAAGTCTCATGTATAGACGAGCAAGACTATTGACTGCTACTGAGAAATTTCTGATCGAAAAACCCAATAACACTTTGCTCGACCTGGGAATCGAATCCGAAGCCCTGATACTCAGCAGCGACGCTTGTAACCACTAAATTACGAGACAATCAGCTACTGCACCGTAGGTAACTGGAAACCTGTTTTGTCTACGATAGCCAAACGTATTTGCCCATAGTTCTGTCTGTGTTTTGTCTAGGTCTGGTAAGTTTCCCACGAGTATCACAACATCAACACATCGGAGACATTTTCCTTCTTTGTCTAAAACCCGAATCAGCTTTATTGTTCCACACTTCGTTATTAGAAGCGGGGGACACATTAATTTAATAGTTGTTTTCGTGGTGTTTCAGTTAGTAGGAACTTTGTTTTGTTAATCGGAGAGTAAGTTATAAAGTTGTAAGTTATATATATATGTTTTGATTGAATACTGGTGTTTTGATTACTTATCCAAAATCTAACAGACTTTGCAGTTGATGTGTTCTTTAATGAGCTCGTGGCTTAATAACTGCCACTCGGGGTCGACCTTTAGGTTAAGCCGCGCTTGCTTAGGTTGGTCTGTGGATGGGTGACGACCCATAACATACTGAGTTTCCGGAAAGCACGTTAAGCTGTTTGTCTCAGCTGCCATAAATATATCTTTGGCGGCCGTTACAGGTAGTCATGTGACCAGAAAGTCTGACAACCAGTGCTGGGTGCTATAAGTAAAGAATGGTTTGAAATAAATAATTTATTGACAGTGAGAATGTGCCCATTACTGGATTATAGCTTACAGCCTTATGTGTCATGGGTTTGCTTTCCGTTTGGAACAAGAACGTAGCCTAAAGAGAGGATTTTGGACAGGCTATTTGTAAAGTTTAAGTTTTTACCATATAAAAGAAATCTCAGGCTTCCAAAATTTTAATACTTTAATTAGAACGAAAACTAAACGAACTAGGTAAACCGAACATACAATGAAACTTAAGCTTTTCTTAACATTCAGGTCAGGTCGTCAGGGAAAGGTATTCTTGGTAAGCGAAACTTAAAATATAATATCAGTTAAGTAACGTAAACCTTTTTAAAGTTTAAATAACCCAAACATTGTAAGAGTCTAGTTCTAAAAGTAAACGTCCACATTTAGCTAAAAGCAAACTTTCATAACAAAAAATAACTAAAGGCATCTTTTTATACCCTAAAATTAGGTCAAAAACACAATACAAAGTATGAAAAATGGGCAAATAGGACTAAAAAATAATTAAAATTCACAACAAAGCGGCCAAAAGGACGGTACTCTGTATTTAATGAGAAAAGGACGGCGTTAATTCGGTCAAATCTACAATTAGTACTTCGGGCACTTATTTTGAAGCTTTTCTCTGAATTTTTAATACAATTTCGTGGCCATGTGGTCTTGGCCACTCATTTGTATTCATGAAGTGTCGGCTAGAAGGCTTTGTCGTATTATTTTTCAGGGCCAACAGCGGTATTGCCAAATAACCAGTTTGTTTAAATAACTTTTTACCTAGTTGTGGAAAGTCTTCATCTTTCCATTTATAAGGGACCAACGGGACTGCTGTAAAAACTTGTAACATAGCCCACAATAGTAACAATTTATATCATTAAGTAACTTTCATATGATCTTTAGGTAAATTGATAACACGGTTGGCCCAGTGGCTGAGAAATTGGCTACTGGGATGCGTGTGGCGGGTTCTGTCCCCGCGCGTTACAAATATTTGTATACCTACACAGATACGAGTAGTGGTTCCAGGTCTGGCTGTTTGTGAGTTTAAATGATTGCAAACGTACCCGCAGTACAGGCTAAATTCCTAGTATGGGGCAAAGATTTTTAGTAACCAAAAAATACATTTCATCATCTACCTTTTCCAAACGATGTTGAGGTCGGCTTCCAGTCTAATCGGATACAGCTGAATACCAGTATTTTACATGGAGCAACTGCCTATCTGACCCTCTAACACGACCCAGTTAGTAATGAGTAATACGATACTTCTTGGTTAGGCCGGTGAAACAAATACATTTAAAAAAAATATTAAATGAAACTTTTTGCCCACTAACATCTTACTGCCGCACTCAGAGAGCTTTAATGATTACTTAGGCCATCACTTAGTAAAGGTTTTGACAGGATTGTCATACAAAAATATGTCAAATCTTTACCATCAAGTGACGGCTTAAGTAATCATTAAATATCTCTGAGTACCGCAGTAAGAGCACTAATTTTATTACAAAGTATAAATTTATTGCTCTCAACGAAGTCACGAGCATTTGAAGCTAGTCCAATATCATTTTAATGAGACTAGCAAACTTTGTCTTCGCAATTATTTCTATGGCCGAAAATTTCGTGGCTGCAGACCCTGTTATTATAACTGGCGTTATATTATAGCTACCCCTATTTATAAACCCGGCTCGAGTGGAAAATAACGTTCACCCCCTAAGTTTAACGTTACATCCCCAAATTGCAACGAAACTAAACACCCCTTATGGGATGAGTGAGATTGGTATGAGTTTGGTATCACTCTTGTATAGCTATGGATGTAGTACGAAAACACAGATGTCTATGTGAATTATTCTACGTATTTCAGAAATCTTCGTTTAATTTTTTTTTTTAAACATTATTTTGTATTAAGGCGTGTGACCTTAAGTTGGTCATATCAACACCTATTAAGAACCCTTCGGGGATTGTAGACGTGACGTTTATGTGTTGATTTTAAAACTTGCACCTAATGGAATTTTCAGTTTATATATAAACTTAATATTATTATAATCTTTACTAAAAATCTAATAAAAGAGGCTTTTAGCTAGGATAGACGTTGAAATAAAAAGTTATATTTTCTAGCTGAAAATATTTCTTGTGAAAGAAATTATTTAAGCATGAAATGGATACATTAGCCACCTATACATAATATAACATCACGCCTGTAATCCCCGGAGGGTTATGCAGAGAATTATGCACCCATTAGCACCCATTAGCGCACATTTCGGCAGTTTTGTTTAGTTGTGTTTCGGCTTCCTATTTATCTCTATACAGCAGTAAACCTAAATACCTTTGATCAAAATACGTTGTTTGTATAAAAATCCATCACTTTCAAAATAAAATTCCAATTTGAAAAGCCTCACGTATGTTACCGATAGCGAAAATGCAATCAAAAATTCATAAAGGCACGGAATCTTCTTTGTAACGACATGAAATGATAAAATTACATTTCGCTGATCCAATGCATGTGGAAAAGGTATCATAATTTATTTAGATGTTCTTTCACGCCTATACAGGGTGTAAATCAACCCATCACACACCCGTCAACCAAGCATTCTGTACATCAAACTAAGTACCACTACGCAAAAAATTTTGCTGGGAAACGATTTTTTTTTTTGGGGTCAAAATTCACATTTCACGGTAAAACTCAATGTAGCACTCTTAAAACATTGTGCTAGTGGATGCTTTGAATAGTAAACGGGTCATGGAGGTAATTTTAGTAAAGTTATAACCTGAAAAACTAGTATTTACAAAAACAGCTGTGAAAAATTTGGAACTTTGACCCCCAATATCTCCGTAAGTAGGGGGTTCCCAGGTATGATCTAGAACAAAAAAAATATCGCTGTGGTGGGGAGAACAAGTGCCTTTCGTTTGCGTCAAGGGTACTTTTACACCCTATATACTCGTAGATGATGGCATTTTCTTGTTTGTAATTTTTCGTTTTTCGGTAAAGAAAATCACATTTTACGGAAGCGATCATTGTAACGCATCTTGAACATTGTGCTGAAGAATAGTGGAGGTATTTAAAGTACCGTCGGGGCTGCGGGTTGTTCGAAACAGATACCGCGGCCTCGACGGAAGGGCTAAGAAGGAACATGGGTGGTTTTTAGTCAGTAGAAGTCTGACACTCCCTTCCGCTCTGCCCAAGAGCGGGAGGGGTGTTTCGACGATTTTCCACCCGCCAAAAAAAAAAAAAGTAGGATATAACAAGAATTACGAAAAAATCGTGTGGAAAAGTTGGCACACTGACCTTCAATAGCTCCGTTACTAGAAGGTCACCTCCATTTACATATGGGCTTTAAACATAACTGGCGAAATGTGGGTGTAATATTAAGTACACTTCTGTCTAACCCTTCGTGGATTACAGGCATGATGTTACGTGTTTTGTTTTTGGGTGGAGCTGGACTCTATCCGCCTTATTACAAAAGGTAATTGGTACCTGGTTTAACTTAGACTTGGTTTATCTTGCATGCTATCACTTTCTTTTGAATACTATTGAAGTGAGACGTCATGCGAGATAAACCAAGTCTAAGTTAAACCAGGTACCAATTACATTTTGTAATAAGGCGGTATGAGATAATGATCATGACCTGTTTGTGTATGTCTTATAATATTAATGTTAATGCTTTTTTATATTGTTTCGATTCAAGTTACAACTTCGACAAGGCTGATGATAACGTATGCAACATCGAGTATTGTGGACCAGTGCCTTTCTCTGAAGAGGAAACTAAAGCATTTAAGGTAAAGAAAATTGTAGACAAACCAGTACACTCTTTTCACAGTCTTATAACCTCTTATTATGAATCGCAGTGGCCTCTATGTTTTTTGTAGTAAGGTTGCTATTAGTATGTTGCTGCTCAGCTGAATACAGTGTCGCAACCGGCCAATTTATGAAATTTGCAATGTACATGATTGAAAAAAACTATTTACTTAATCGTGGGTGCGTTCACAAACATATAAAGTCACATACACAAATACCCAGACCCGAAACAACTATCTGCAGGCCATACAAATATTTGTTCCGTGCGGGGATCGAACCCGCGACACGCGGCGCAGCAGTCCAATCGCTTAGCCACTGCGCCAACCGTGCTGTCCGTTTCAAATAATCTTTTAATTTTGTCCCTCCTAAACATAATCTATACTAGGTACTAATAATCTTCACTTTATAAGTGGTAAAGTTTGTATGTATGATCTTTGGAACTACTGGGGGTCTAAAATGAATCTAGAATGAATTGCGTTGAAAAGCGTAAAATGGACCGTTAATAATAAATAGTAACTGCGTCTGTGGCCGTTTTACGAATTTTAACGCAATTCATATTATTTTTCCTATTATGATTTATTTTCCTAAATGAGCAATTCATATTATGATCTGCTAAAGTGGCCACTTTAGACGCCCTGATCGCATTCCAAAAAATCCTTTACGCTTTAAGTTGACTTATTGCAGAAATTAGCAGATGAAACTCATTTTTTCGCATACCTATCGATACACTCGGCTGGTTCGAAGGTTTTATTCCCATTGGGGACAAGTCGTGATGACCACAGCAGACATGTAGAGAGGACCAGGCAAATGGCACAGGTAAGTTTAAATTTAAATTTTCTGGCAATCAATAAGATCGCAATATCGTAGGTCTGATCGTAAGCGCAGCTATGGAGCATAAGGGTTGACTTCAATACCCATTAAGGGCAGTGTTGGGCTAGCTCCCGTCCGTCCGTCCTACGACACTGACATGCCGTGTTGACAGCGCGTTCGTGTTCCACGCTCTTCTCAAAGAAATGTCAGAAACATTGCAGAGGCCGCAAGAACCGACGCCTGTCGGAGCTGCACCAAATGACTCTTCATTTGATGATTTCCCACCCTCAAAAAAAAGGGTAGTGTTGGGTTATTTCCGTTAAAAAAAACGGAAAAGGTTACAGAAAAAACTTGCTGTCATAAGACATAAAGCATAGCTGGCAAGATATAGATGGGGATTAAGTATCGTACATCAGTGCCTCAGTAAAAATGCTTGGACCACAAATTCACTCTTACTGTAATGAAATTAGGGCGCTGACTCTGGCAAAATTTAACTACTTATAAATGTGCGGTTGACTATGCTTAAAATATCGATTTTTTTAAGAAATCCCTCTTCTCTATCATGGGTGCATCTACAAACACTAAAATTAACATGCATAAACAGTCATACCCGGAACAACTATTTGTAGGCCTTATAAATATTTGTTCCGTGCTAAGATCAAACCCGCAACGCGCAGCACAGCAGTCAATCGATCTGGCACTGCACCAATACGTCAGAAATACAAACTCAATGTTTTATTATTAATTTACAGGCCATGAATAAAGTAAATAACTATTACTTTGTCAATGGGAACATGCAAAGAATGGGGAAAAAAAGCTATGGGATGGCTATTGACTGGATGTATTTCATCAAGGAGGTCCAGCATTCGTATATTATAGAAACTAGAGGCCAAAATGGCCTTGACTTTATTCAGCCAAATCACATTTTGGTAGCTGCAAAGGAGGTGACTGCTGGGCTGAGGAGGTTTGCTGAGACAATACACTAGTAATGAAATTTAAAAAAAAAAGTAATTGTGAATATGTATTTATTTTTCTTCAGAAATCAGTTTGATTTAATCGACTGGGAGAATTTAACAGAGGTGCAGCTGGGAAATAGTTGACCATGTTGGTCACTTAGTTACTTCACGAAAAGGCCAGTAGTGAACCAAGGCTATCCCATTTCCCCGTCGGGGCTGCGGGTTGTTCGAAAGAGATAGCGCGGCCTCGACACAAAGAGCTAAGAAGGAACGTGGGTGGTATTTAGTCAGTGGAAGTCTGACACTCCCTACCGCTCTGCCCAGAGCAGGAGGAGTCATTTGATGATTTCCCACCCACCAAAAAAAAAATGCTATCCTCCATTTTTTTGCAGTTATCCTTTTTTCTGAGCCACTTCACATCTTCTGTTGCGGTACACGTGTAGGGCGTCGTCTCGACAATTCTTGGGTACATTCTTTAAAAAGGAAAAGAAGGTTTTGGCTGAGAGATTTTTATAACGCTACAATTAACCCACCACATTTGGTTTATTAGAACCAATATGTGCCAATTTCAAAAGTGTGGCGGCCGCGACGTTGCGTTGGAAAGTCTCCCACTAGGTGGACCGTTGACATGGTGTAGGTTGCGGGGATCCGCTGAATGCGAGACTCACGAGACTGGTCAATGTGATGACACTTGGGGTACTCTATGTCCAGTAGTGAAGTCTTGTTGCTGAAATTATGATGATGTGCTTACTTTGAAAAAAGGTTTTTTAACAATTTCAAGGGGAAAAAAAGGTTATAACGGTATGTATTTATGATGAAATGATCATAAATACCTACCGTTAAATTAACAGAGCCTTGTTATTGACTTTATCATGAACAATAATTATAGCTCACGTTTTGTAATTTCACGCCGCGGTTTCCCATCACAAAATGTTAATTTATTACGTGATATAAATATCAACAGTTTTGTTTAACTACTGAAGTGTTGATCCAGTGTTATCGGTTTCTTCTTGTCATTTAAATTTTGTTGTGGTTTGAAAAAGGTCATTATTATTGCGAAATTATGCATAGTAATATTATAAATGCAAAAATAACTTTGTCTGTTTGTTACCTTTTCACGACTGACCGGCTGATTGTATTATGGCAAGGAGATATATAATATCCTGGGGAAGGACAAAGGATATCTTTTATTCTCACTTATCAAACTTTTTTTTTGTTTAAAAAAAAAACGTACGTTTTCACAAGAACAAGTGACGGGCAGGTTCGAATCTCATCGTTATACATTGTGTTAGTTCTACACAATACCTTTAGCAATATTTTTTACAAATATTGTTCCGCGTTAGTATGCGTTGCGTAGTTTAAAAAAAGAAGATCCCTGTTGTTATGTTTATCAAGCACAAAGAAAAAACAACTAAAATGGCATAGAATGCCAGTTCTTATTCGAACGTGAGATTTTATTTACTTACTTTGATTAAAAAAAATAATCTTTCCAAAAATATAAAGTACTCTGAAATTTGAAATTACAAAATTACTGTTATGAAAAACTAACTTACTCTACCATCATGAGAGGTTTTTGTAATAGCACTTAGTCTAGAGTTCTAGACCAAATTAATGTCTGAACATAAATCTAAGACTAAGAGAAAAATGATCGATCCATAAAAACAAATTACGAGCATTAATCCATTGTTGGAAACGCCAAAATAATTCAACAAAATAATAATTATTCATTTAAATCAAGCCGTAGTTGGACCTTTTAAAATTATCTGAACATATTTCACGGGATCCTGTTCAAACTAGCAGAAGTTTCAGAACTTTGTTCTCGGCACAATATATTGTATTTATATGTTACAGTAAAGAATCATAACCAGCCAAATTAACTTTAACTAGAGGATTGGTTCAGGCAAACACACTCAAGCCCGGGTTACGAAACGTTTTTCAAGATTCAAGCATTATTTATAACTGGTTTCAAGCCATTGGTTGAAACTTATGTTAAGGTGGAAGGGGGCCTACGATGAATTTGTAAAATAGGCATTTGAAAAAACTATTGCCGTTGTGCTGCGTCTTACCTGCCCCATAGAGTGCGTAGCTGTGGTAGAAACCAGAAAATTGATGAGATGGACGTTTTGTATGCACCTTTTTCTCCTTTAAAATTGAGCCGTTTCGATTATTTCTGACATTAGAAAGTTTTTTTTTAATTTTTTTTTTATTAAGAACGAGTAGGTCTATGTTCCTATTAAATTGTAGTTTATGTTAAAAATCTCTTTGAATTTGTCGGACACTAATCTTATCGCGCCAGTAAAATGGGGCATTTTTTGGAATTTTTGAAGGGTCACGTTTACTTAACTTAGTAGTTGCTGAAAAAAGGAAATGACAGTGATATGTCTACAGCAAAATTTACTTTAAAGTTGCAGCCAAAAGTAGTTTTGACCAGTTAAGAGTTTTCGTTGTAACATATATACTTATTGCAATAAAGAATTTGTTACAGGACTAAGCCCATTGCGAACTTATATATTATCCAATGTATTGAAAAGGCATTTGGGTAACGATACTTTAGAAAGTTTGATAGAATATCGATATATTCGGTTAGAACTTTGATGAAATACTATATTTGTACTCGGAGGATATCTTAGGTAGATACAGATTTTTATTGGGTTTAAATTTTAAAAGCAGTACTGCCTTCTGTTTGGCTGGATGCGAGACCAGTCTCCTTTTATACAGGAGGCTAACTATACCTGGGAAAAGTATCATCATCAGCCTATAATGTTCCCACTGCAGGGTCTCAGGCCTGGTAGTCTAGGAGAGGTATGGGCTATAAACCACCACGCGGGTCCAGTGCGGGTTGGTATAATATATCACTTGTCTTTGTTTTTTTTTTATTCTAAGACATGCTAGTTTCTTCACGATGTTTTCCTTCACCGTTTTGAGAGCAGCGGCGATGAAATAAATTTCACAAAGTAATGCGCTTGCCTGGGTTCTAACCCACGACTTACTGTTCGTAAGTCGGAGTGGCCACCACTGGGCCACCGCTGCTTTCAGGCCACCGCTGCTGTCAAAGGTACAGTTGTTAGTCTCTCTGAAAAGGTATAGTTCAGAATAAATAAATGAATACAATGGCGGGAAGAACAAGTAGTTTTACACCCGTTATAGTCATGACGTAGACGACCTAAATAAATGGCCGACTGGTTTCCCTACGAATAAGATATCTGGAGAAAATAAAAAGGGTCTTCCAGCAGCTGTGATTTGTAGGCGACAATCGGCTAAGGTCTAAAACCAATTAAACGAGAAGTTATATGCTGACCTGAATTGTTAAACAGAAAGATATATTTTTACAAAGAAGAAATTGGCTAGAACTCAGACTACAACTAAAGGTGGACCGTGACTTAGCTAGACACGCGTTTCAAGACCTAAATCTATTAGAGTGGGACATAGATTTAGTTCAGTCGCGTTTTATGCAAAAATGAGAACCCATTGATACTTTGCCCGACTGGGGAATCGAACCCCTTGGTCCACTTGATTACATGAACTTACTGCCTACTTTTTAGGGTTCCGTACCTCAAAAGGAAAAAATGGAACCATTATAGGATAACTCGTGTGTCTGTCTGTCTGTTCGACTATTCCCCCCCTGATCTCCGAATCTACTGAGCCTAAAATTCTGAAAGAAATACATAAATTAGTTCAAAACTTATAGATTACAGTTTACAGAAAACCTATAAGAAGTCTATGGTGCTAAAATAACATGGAAAATCTCTCAATATCTACTACAATGGTACGGCATTGGCTGGTGGAAAATCATCAAATAACCCCTCCCGCTCTTGGGCAGAGCGAAAGAGAGTGTCAGACTTCCACTGACTAAAAACCACCCATGTTCCTTCTTAGCCCTTCATGTCGAGGCCGCGGTATCTCTTGCGAACAACCCGCAGCCCCGACGGGCGTCGGCCTTTGCGGGCCCCTTCCATGTTGCTGACATCTCTTTAAGGCGCGCGTGAAACACAAACGCGCCGTCGACACGGCCTGTCGTCGTCATAAGACGGACGGACGGTGAGCTAGCCCATTACTCACCGTTCACAGGTCCGCGTCTACGGTGGCCGGAAGCCTTCACGTGGCCCCCGATGCCCGGAGCGTGCTTCGCAGAAGGTGGCGTCCCATTCCTCCTCGCCCCGGACCATGGCTTATGATTCGGAACCCTTCATGTGCAAGTCCGACTTGCACTTGGCCAGTTTTTTAAATATGGCAGATGAGTTTTAAGTCGATAATTATAAACATTATTTATAATGCTAAGCGCAATGATACTCGTAAGACAGTCGTATGTACAACAATAACAGGGGTACCTGTTGTTGTTGTACATACGACTGTCAATCTAAATGTCCAAGGCAAGTCAAAGCATGTGTTAAGTAACGTATGTATATCTTGAGCTTAGATTTAGCACGGTGAAAAAAAAAATTACCTATCTTAAATGTAAAGTAATGCCACACACTTAGGAAGATTCGAGAATGATTTTTTTCGCAAACCGTGTAATAATGAAAGATCTATTTCATAATTTTAAGTGCCCCAAAATACTATGTTCGTAACTACAAAAACTTACAATCGAGAAAATCGCTTTTAAAAGTCGCTACGTGTACGTACAGTCACGAGCAATAATATGTATACACTTGGCAAAGTTCAAACGCGAATTTCTCGTGCAATAACGATTGCAATTTCGAGATATGACCGTCTTTGTGATAAAGTGGGTTCCAAAATATTAGTTTTGTTACATTACAATACAATGAAATTAATACAGTAGACAAAAATTGCTTCTAGACGTTGCTAAGTGTTTACATATTAGCGCTGCTGACTGTACGTGTTAGATGTCGTGACTATACTCCATATTTCATGTACATGACTCCAGCTATTATTTTTAATGTTTCTGAAGATTATTCTTTAAAATATTCCTTACTCCTTAATAACTTGTTAGTAACGAGTAATATCCACATTGACTTATATACTTACTACTGCGTAAGGACTGGGCGGACCGCATGTTACAATGACGCCTCGAACTTGGTCCTAAAACGGTCTTTCCTAAGTCGAAGTGAACTAGTCCACGATCGGCTCTCTTCGGGTGCGGTCGTAAATTTTATTAAAAGCTTTATTTATGTTCTTTATACCTCGAAAATACCACGCCGCTTATACAAGGTTACGTTAACGAGCAGACTACACCGATTCTCTGTATGGCGAACGCGTCGAGCAAATGTTCGGACGACCGCGTATCTTTAGTTTTTATATCAATAAATATCTAACAAGTTTTTATTTAAAAACCAGCTTTGAATCTTCGAGTAATGTTAATCTACTTCTGAAGCTGACTGTACCTCTACAATTTCATATTTAAACCTCGTAATTAAGAACCAGCTAATTCTTAAGTTTCAATTTTAATAAATTAATTTGAAACTAGCGCCTGCTCTGTTAAAGTTCTAACAAGATTACATTAATTGAAGTAGAATGTAACTTTTAGTTCTAGCTCTTTCTTTTTCTTTAATTAAACATGCTGATTTAATTAAATATTGTGAAGTCAGAGGTTGATAAAAAGAGACGTTTTTACAGACTTATTTTTTTTTCTGACCCTAGTTTATTTTTTGGCTCATGTTTTTGCGGGTATAGTAAAATGACTGAATAGATTATCTAGATAGAAAAAGCCTATGGAAGGCCGGTAGAAGGATAATATGAGGAACATTTCACCCGGTAAGGCAGGATCCACGACCAGACGCTTGTAGTCGGGTTTTCCTATAAAGTCTAAATAAGTCACAAATAACTTTAATAGCGCGATTCAGAATTTTATATTTACGTATATATATATGTGCTTTCAGCTTGTGCTTGTGCTTAATGCTTTCAGGATACTGTTAGGGCTTCCACGGTTTTGTAGTGCTTCGACTATGTTTGCTGAGGCGCGGACCGATGATTTTTTCGCGATCATAAGGAAGCGAAGTGCTTCACTATTAAGTCGCCTACGAAGCAGCTCGAACAGTCTCCTGAGGGTTTTGTCCGAGCGGTGGGACCTGTCACTGATACAAAGGTGGATGCAGCTTCATGTTAGCTCCTCTCCTCGTTTACTTTGACTTTTGTGTATGTTTAATTTGATTATTGATTGTGTGTGTTTAATGTGTATTATTATTATTTGATTGAATTTAATTTGCTTGACATTGGTTATATGTAATTTTATTGTGTTTGTGTAATTTTATTTTTATTGATTGCTCGACATTGATTATATAATTCTAATGTATATGTGTAATTTATTTTTTATTGATTATTTTAATATTATGTTTGTGTTGAATGTCATTTTAATTCTTGTGTCATGTATGGACTGTGTCTGAAATAAATAAATTATTATTATATATCCAATACTTAAAAAAAAAAACACAACTTTCTGGAACCTTCTTTACAGCTCCATAGTGGAAAAGAGCATTCTTGGATTATTCTACTATTCCCTATCTGAAATATTTTCATAAAACAGCCGACATAACACTCTTAAAGAATTTCCAAATATCCATCCAAAAATAAACACAATAAAAACATCTCATTTGCAAACTGATCTCACGTCTCATTGATATACAATATATATGTGTTGTTAACAAATACTTAACCAACCAATTACGTTGACCCATCAAAAACACCTCTTCACCCCCGCTATGGTAAAGGATCTAGGCCATGTCGGGAGGTGAAGCAGGTCTTGTTATAATTGCCGTATGACAAAAGGAACTGCCAAGCTCCACCCACGAGTAAAACTATTCAGCGAGGTTGACAATAGAATAATACACGTACTTTCAACCTTTTATTTGGCGTCTATTTTTCTTTTTAAATGTGGGCTTCCTATAAATAAATATCGACAAGCACGTGGAAGGAATCTCTTTTGCCATTCCTTATTTGAGTTTTTGTTTACATTTGCGTCCGGTATAATTTATAGATTCATAAAGGAGATTGGGCAAATTCGTATAGAAGGTAGTATACAGAGTGGTGCCGACAATACGACAATAAATGAAACCACTGGTAGTTCTAGTTCATAGGAACAATAATTGGCGGCACGGTTGGCGCAGTGGCTAAGCGATTGGACTGCTGCGCTGCGTGTCTCGGGTTCGATCCCCGCACGGAACATATATTTGTATGGCCTGCAGATAGTTGTTTCGGGTCTGGGTATTTGTGTATGTGACTTTATATGTTTGTGAACGCACCCACGAATCACGATACAGGAGAAAATCCTAGTGTGGGGCAACGTTTTAAAAAAAGAAAGAAAGAGAAAGAAGAATAAACTATCAAATAAATTTTAACACCAAGATTTTAAAAACAAAAAAACTAAGTAGCATAAAACTGTAAACGAAATACATTACAATTTCTAAACAAATATTGTTTTACTAACCTTGGGAATAATTTGCACCGATTAACATGTGGAAATAAAATGTAACAAACGAATTTGGCAAAGATATTTAGGTAGGTTATTGTCGTATCGTCGGCACCACGACGCACGGTGTTAGGATTTATTTGATTGTTTAAAAATGTTCCTATGAACTAGAACTACCAGTGGTTTCATTTATTGTCGTATTGTCGGCACCATCCTGTATATGGAGCAAGTACCTATATGTATTCTTCACAAAACTATTGCATCAAATTTCTATGTCCCTTTGCACAAGGCTATGAATGAGCCTACACAAATCGAAAAGCTACAAGTTGTTGGTCCATAAACCAGTTACACCCAGTATCCTTTAAGTTTGCGATTACGCTCAGAGGTCCACGGCCAGCATAAAAACTCTGACACTAGACACTAACCACTCGATAAAGAAGAGGATTACACTAAAGAAGTATCTATCTTCTAATTTTTTAGGGTTCCGTAGTCAACTAGGAACCCTTATAGTTTCGCCATGTCTGTCTGTCTGTCTGTCTGTCTGTCTGTCCGTCTGTCCGTCCTCGCTTAATCTCTGTGACCGTTAGCACTAGAAAGCTGAAATTTGGGACCAATATGTGTATCAATCACGCCGACAAAGTGCTAAAATAAAAATTGGAAAAAAATGTTTTATTAGGGTAGCCCCCCTATATGTAAAGTGGGAAGTGTTTTTTTTTTTAATTTTAACCCTAATGTGTGATATATTGTTGGAAAGGTATTTAAAAATGAATAGGGGTTTACTAAAATCATTTTTTGATAATGTCAATAATTTCGGAAATAATCGCTCCAAAAGTAAAAAACAAAGCGTCCCCCCCCCTCTAACTTTTGAACCATAAGTTTAGAAAATACGAAAAAAATCTGAAAAGTAGAACTTTATAAGGACTTTCTAGGAAAATTATTTTGAACTTGGATGGAAACAACAGATGGAAACTGCAGTTAACCAATATAATTTGGTCCCTGAATCGTATGAGCGCCTATACAATCCAGAGGTCAAGTTTCATTTGCCCGTATTTTTTTTTTAACTTCGTTTACATAATATTTTATTATCTACGGAACCCTACACTGAGCGTGGCCCGACACGCTCTTGGCCGGTTTTTTTTTCTTTATATATTATTCTTTAAATAAAAAGAAAAGTCTTGACTGACTCATCAACCTAGAAAGCTGAAACTTTACAAAAGTTTTCGTTATAATAAAAGAATAAGGAAGGTTGACTGCCTCGTTGGTCTAGTGGTCGCAAGCGCGACTGCTGAGCACGAGGTCCTGGGTTTGATTTCCGGGTCGGGCAAAGTGTTATTGGCTTTTTCCATCAGGAATTTATGAGTAACAGCTACGGAGTCTGGATTTGTGCCCGGTTGATGGCAATAGGCTCGCCCCCTATTACATGGGACTTAAACATAACTGGCGAAATGTGGGTGTACTATTAGGTAAACCTCTGCCTAACCCCTCGGGGATTACAGGCGTGATGTTATGTTATGTTTAACTAAAAATAAACCCCTAAAAAATCTACATTTTTATATTCCCGACATCGGATATTTTCCGATATCCACGCGGGCAATCCCGCGGGCAAAAGCTAGTCCTGCTGAATCTAATTACAACTGCATTTTCTTCGACCAATAACTAATAAACATTAATTAACATCGTATGAATCGAATCCAATCAAGCAAAAGGCTATAGGAATGCGAATCTACAGCATTTTGTTTTCGTACGTCGCCGCCACCGCGCCGCGCCGGTCGGGATCGAATAATCGAACTGTGTAATCGGAAACAAAGCCTCTCGTGGCTTGGCAAAAGAAAACAAACGACATACGATAAACGATACTAAGGAAACTCGATTTAATGGCCTTTTTTTCATGGTATAATCTTTTATGGATGGCGAAAATGAAACGGTTTTCTTTCAGAGAATTCAAAGACGTAGACCAGAGTTTGTTGATATGTGATTCTAAGGGATGGTACTGAACGCTGTGGGTTGTTCGCAAGAAATACCGCGGCCTCGACATGAAGGGCTAAGAAGGAACATGGGTGGTTTTTAGTCGGTAGAAGTCTGACGCTCCCTTTTAACCCCTAATAAAAATAAATTCTAATTCTAGTCTTGTACCACGAGTAATAACTCAACGGCTAAACACGGAGAGGACACATCAGAGGCTTGCGTCGAACAAGTTGAGCGAGGAGAAAGATAACCGCACGTCCCTATGGTGGGCTGGCGCACTCCTATCAACAAATATTGTTATGGGATACGTTCTAGAATCTAGGGGTATTTTTAAAATAAAGGGATGCTATGGTTTTTAGTGTGTAATGAATGGCGCATGACAGTTGGTTTGAAGATTATGTGACAGATTGATAAAGCAGATATCAGAAGTTACACATTTTTTGTTCACTTATTGAATGTATAATTTACCATCACTACATTATTACAAAACAAAGTCCTCCGCTGCGCCTGTCTGTCTGTTCGCGATCAACTTAAAAACTACTGCACCGATTTTCATGTTGTTTTCATCAATGGATAGAGTAGTTCTCGAGGAAGGTTTAAGTATATAATTTAACCGACTTACACATGGGCGAACTTGCGAGCATCAGCTTGTTTGGTATATTTTATTGAAGTAAAACGCCTGAACTTAAAGTGGAAAAAATAATTCATTGGCGAACCGATCCATAATTTCATAAAGTAAAAACAACGAGTTGCATTTAACGTTGTGCATTTTTGAATATTTTGGAATGGTTAGGGAATAATTTCGCACGAATTGATGTATTTATTAGCATAAAAGTATAATCATTATGTGGTTAATATTCACTTTTCGACATCTATTTTTATTGTCATTTGACACACGCACATTCGCGCTTGCGCCCTGCACCGTCTTACGAATTTTCGACATGATCACGTGTCTATCACGATCACGTGACTCCTGACGCGAGTTTAACATTTTTTACCCAACCCAAAAAAAAGTGCACAACGCCGTTAGAGAAGTTTTCACTTTTTTTTTTTTGTTTTTATTATTTAATAACACAGTTAATTTGTTTTATTATAACAATAAAAATCATCGTTTCGAGGCAGGTAGGGAGGGAGGTTAATCAGTTTAGTAAGTCCGCATATTTTCAGTCTAAAAAATGTTAAGTATTAAAGAAAATATTGCCGAAAGTACGTATAATTCTGCGTATTTCCCTCGCATTGATAAAAAAACACAAAATCGAAACCTTTGTTTCCAGGTTATTATATTAATTTTCCGAATTACTATGTACCCTTCTTCGGTAGCCGATGGGCAAACTAACAAAACTAATTGCTTTTAAATGCTTATAAGGTAAAAGCTTCGGCTGAGAGTGGCGATGAGATTAACGAACAATCAGCTGATTGATTCGCTTTTAACGTAATTATTATGAAGTTACATGGGAAGGAAGGTACTTTGTAGTGTGGAATATGGGAAGACCTACTTCAGTGCGCGTGAATGTTAAAAACGTAGGTTTTGTTTTGGATCCCGTCGGGGCTGCGGGTTGTTCGAAAGAGATACCGCGGCCTCGACACAAATTGCTAAGAAGGAACATGGGTGGTTTTTAGTCAGTAGAAGTCTGACACTCCTTACCACTCTGCCCAGAGCGGGAGAATTCATTTGATGATTTCCCACCTCCCAAAAAAAATGTTTTGGAAAACAAAATCAATGAATCAATGTAATTTTTCCTAAGTAACAGGACATCACAATGACAAGACCTCGATTTAACAAGGTTTCGCAGTATGATATTTACGAAGTAAAATCGTTCGCAGTATAGTTTTTCGATGTAACGAAACATCGCAGTAACAAGGCGTCGATTTACCTTGTCGCAGTATGGCGATATCGATGGAAGATTTTCGAAAAAACGAAATTAGATGATGCGGCTTTCGCACTGTATTCCGGAATATGTTTATCTATGATGGAATGTTTTGGTGGTATAGGTGGTTTCCCAAATTAAATATCTATACTATCTATACTAATATTATAAAGCTGAAGAGTTTGTTTGTTTGTTTGATTGTTTGTTTGAACGCTGTAAACTCTGAAACTACTGGTTGGAATTGAAAAATTCTTTTAGTGTTGGATAGTCCATTTATCGAGGAAGGCTTTAGGCTATATAACATCACGCCACAATCAATAGGAGCGGAGCATAAATGAAAAATGTTGCAAAAACGGGAAAAGATATTCCTTTTTGAGAGCTTCCGTTGCGTGCGCTGCGAAAACGGTTTATGTTACGTAAATATCATGTACGAAGGAATTGTTTCTCTTTAAAAGTTCTAAAAAAAAGTCCGCGACAGCATATGTTTATCTTTTACGATTGACTCACTGTAACCATTTTTTTATATTAAAATGTTAGGTTAAAAAGAATGATATTTTGCGAAACTTATTTAACCCATATGGTATTAATCTATATCAAAATAAATGTGTTTGCTAGCACGGAAATTTAATATAGAATATTTGTGCCCTTTACTCTATACAGTTTAAACAAATATCTTAGAAGATATCGCAATGTAAAAATATACGGGCGACAAAATAATTAGCGCGTGGCAGTCATTCGGTCCGGTGCGGTAGGTATGTACGTGGGGATTCTGGCCTCTGGGGGCTCCGGAGAAATTCAAATTCAAAATATTTACTGCACCATAATGTTTACAAGTACAAGGTGTTACTGTATATTAAACAGTAAGAGATACCTATAGTAATTGTTACTTTAATAATATAATCGAAGTCAATCTAAACTAATAGGTATTTTATAGAGGAAAAGGTAAGATTTTTTGTTTGTTACGAGTACGATATAGCTCAATTTAATAAGTTGGATAGTCGATTTATCTAGAAAGGTTATAAGCTATATTATGTGTTGCAGACGAAGTTGCGTGGGTCAGCTAGTAATATTATAAAGCTGAAGAGTTTGTTTGTTTGTTTGTTTGAACGGGGTAAACTGTGGAACTACTGGTTGGAATTGAAAAACTCTTTTAGTGTTGGATAGTCCATTTATCGAGGAAGGCTTTAGGCTATATAACATCACGCTAAGTCCAATAGGAGCGGAGCATAAATGAAAGATGTTGCAAAAACGGGAAAAGGTATTCCTTTTTTAGAGCTTCCGTTGCGTGCGCTGCGAAAACGGTTTAAGTTAGGAAAATAACATGTATGAAAGAATTGTTCCTCTTTAAATGTTCTAAAAAAAAGTCCGCGACAGCATATATATATCTTTTAAGATTGACTCACTGTAACCATTTTTTACTATTTAAATGTTAGATTAAAAAGAATGATATTTTGCGATGCTTATTCAACCCATTTGATATTAATCTATATCTAAATAAATATGTTTGTTAGCACGGAAATATAATATAGAATATTTGGGCCCTTTACTCTATACAGTTTAAACAATTATCTTAGAAGATATCGCAATATCAAAATATCCGCGCGACAAAATAATTACGCGCGCGGCCGTCATTCGGTCCGGTGCGGTAGGTAAGTGGGGATTCTGGTCTCCGGGGGCTTCGGAGAAATTCAAATTCAAAATATTTACTGCACCATAATGTTTACAAGTACAATGGATTACTGTATATTTAACAGTAAGAGATACCTATAGTAATTGTGACTTTAATAATATAATCGAAGAAAATCTAAACTAATAGGTATTATAAGATTTTTTGTTTGTTACGAGTACGATATAGCTCAATTCAATAAGTTGAATAGTCGATTTATCTAGAAAGGTTATAAGCTATATTATGTGTTGCAGACGAAGTTGCGTGGGTCAGCTAGTTATTAATAATATACGCCTATCACATGACTGGCTCGTTGGTGTAGACTGTAGCGGCTTCGGGGCCACGATTCCCGGGTCGAGCAAATTGTTCAAATGCAAATTGCTCAGTAGCAGCCACAGGTTCTGGATAATGTGCCCGGTTGGCAATAGGCTCCTTCCCTATTAAATGGTACTTTAACTTAACTAGCGAAATGTGGGTGTACTATTAGGTACGCCGCCAACCCTTTTGGTAATATAATATTTAATATGTTATTTTTTTAAGGTTCTTCTTACATAGAATTTGCGGCGACAGATGTGTACGATGATATATTGTCTGGAGCCATTAGAAAACAAAATAAAAGAGTAGGTATTGAAAGAAAGCCCAAATCGATAATTATGACAACTTATTTATTATTTACAACAAACAATTACTGCTTACTTACCTCGCTACTGAAATCATAGCATTGTTACGTCGGTCATCTGGAATTTTCAAGAAACCGCGCTAATAACTGTTTAGTTCGAGTATTTTCTTATTAGTTCGAGAGTAGGTACTTCTTTTGTATTCGCAAGGTCAGTGGCGCAAGCCTGAGCGGCGCAATTGTCATTGCAATTTCAACCGTATGCCGAGGGCGTAAAGCATCTTCTTCCTTGTGATTCTTTTAACTTAAGGGTCCTCTCTCGAAAAAGCTTAAAAACAGCGTGCAGATGAAGCGGTTTTTCACCGGCACTTACAGAGAAATTACATCTGAGAATTTTTTTTAGTAATCTACATGATATGACACGTAATTTGGTTTAGCCACAATTTTTGTATCGGTATCACATAATAAGAAAAAAAATCCACAAAATCACCTCCAAATCGTTGAATGGAACCATTTTACTCCTTCATTTTTTAACAAAATAATATAAAAAAAATATCTACTGCTTTGAAATACAAAAGAAAATAATTTGGTTTTGTTATTTTTTAAAAACATGTATTATTTTAATTATAATAAATGAAAAACGCGTCCGTTTAGAGTCCGTATCTACGACCGAGAGAGGTAGTTTGTATGCACAAGGTCATTGGCGTGAATACAAGCCTTAAAGTAATTTTTTTGTTAATGTTTTTGTGAATGCTTTATTCATTGTTAGTTAACAATAGGGAATATTCTCGAATATCTTTTGGGTGTTTTGGGTACATACAAGAACTGGTCGAGGTCGGAGGCAGTCTCACTCAGATCCAGCCTGTCCCCTTGCTGCCCTGCTCCAGTGACGTCCTAAGCCGAGGTCCACACCCCAAACTGACACTGGTGCCCCTAGCGATTTGTCAATAAATTAATAAATTATTTGCCCCTGGCAACTCAAGGCATCCACGGGGATTTGCCCGGTTAAGCAGAAGCCAGTCTCCTAGACTGAACTGCGAGATGCCATTTCGAAAAAAAAAAAAAAATCGGATGCAGTCAGTCTGTTTATAAGCGAGACAACGAGTTGTTCGAAGACATATACAATGTAGTGCTTTTGGACTAAGTAAGTAGGTACTTTGCCACTTTCGTGTTCAATAGTGTTTTTACGATTCAGTATAAGTGTTTTGTGATTAATAAAGTGTGTGTGTTTAATAGTGTAGTGTTTTAATTTATACCATACCCAGCTCATTACAGTATACTCGAAGTTTTTATCAGTACTACCGCACTGCGGTCCCGGTTTGGGACAAACAGGCATATAACCTTTTTGGTTTTACAAGCCTGTGTACTAACGTTTTTCATTAGTCTGCTCTAGGTTTTGTTCGGTATTTCGGGATGTGTACTGTGGTAGTCCACAGAGAAATAAAAAAGAGGTCTGTAACCATAAAGTGAGGTTTACGATTTGGAACTGTAAGCATAGATAGATAGCGTAAAAACTTACATGTACAACGTTGTGTGTTTAAAAGTCTAAAGGTGGTTTAGTCGAACTGGTGCGAGCAGATAGAGGAGCAGACTCTGGACGCAATGAAGTTTGTTCCAAATCGGTGATCGCAATTTCTACAGCAGCGGTTTGATTCAAAATGAATATATATATTTTATTTCACAAAGGCCTACTTAGGCACTTACAATACGTCGAGAAATAGTCCACGGTTCGGTTTGGTCGTTTCTTATGGAGAAGAAACTGCATGGTTACTCTTTTTTAAATAATTTGGTGTACAATATTATCATCTTACCGCATAAGTAGACTGGACGTTAAAGCTGACTTTTGCAACTTTCTTTTCATAGATAAGTTTTTGCCCGCGGTTTCGCTTGCGTCTTTTAAGATTTTTTCCTACGAGATAGTTTAAAATTGACCTGGTAAAGGTTGCGGGGATCCGCTGGATGCGAGACGCACGGGTATGTCAATATGGCGACACTTGGTGGAGGTTTATGACGTCTTTCGGCTGAATTGATGATGATGATCGTTTTAAATTCGATGATTTTCACTTCCCACAAGTGGAAATCCTTCTAGGGAGCAGATCTGGTAAGTGAAAGAATTCTTAGAATCGGGAGTTGCGAAGATTACATCCACCAAACTTTACCGCTTAGTAATATTAATAAAGATTTTAATATAATAATTTATATTTTAATAATAATATGTCACCAAACTTTACCGCTTTAAAGACAACGCTGCTGAACTCTTCAAATTAAATCCAAAATAATAATCATCTTAATTTAATTAAAAATATACAATTCACAATTTTACTTCCCTACAAAGTTAATTAAACATTAATGATTACTTTTTCTTTTGCAAAGGAATTATCACGCAATGAGGTCGCGGTCGCGAACGCTTTGAAATTCAAATTCAGAATTAGATATCTCATTCTGTTTTTAAAATGGCGCCAACGATGCTACAAAGGGTATTGTGTAAGCGCGTGGGGACTGTTTTATTTGTTAATGATTTTACCATGAAAGGGATATTGTCTCCCAGTTTTATACAAAAGGGTTTTCTCAGATGTTCGTACCTATGATATCGTAACTAAGTAGGTATGATTGTTCTAAGTTAAGTTGGGTCGACGATACTGCCAGGAGCGCGGGATACGAATGGATGAGCGACACACATCAGAAAGGATTGGCAGAAAAAAGAGGAGGCTTACACCCAACAGTGGGTGAGTTCCGGCTGAAAATAATCATCATTTTAGCCCGAAATCACCCCCCATGTTACACAATCATCATCATCATCATGTTTTACATGGGCGGGTGGCGTGAGTTTATGTATTTATTTATTATTACATTTAGTACAGCTTAAGCCATTTATACTAAATTAAGTAATCCTTTTACTCGGTCTTCTCGCAGAACCACAAACATTCTAACAGTATCGTCTTCCATTCATCAGCAAACAAATCCAATCCACGGTTGGTCTCCACGAGCGCGTTGAGCATCGTTAGCATACGCGGTATAGGGGAGGTGGACCGAGCTACAGTGCGACAAAATGGGACATTAAACAATTTATGCTTTCTAGAGCGATTATAATTATTTGGAACAAATAATTGACACAGCTCCGCATGTAAATCTGAGGCGTCGGTATGACCTTGTATAATTTTATACGCCGTTGTTATTTGGTCAATAGACCGCCTAACTCGAAGAGAATTAAAATTTAAACATCCTAAAAGGAATTTAGTAGGATACATATAAGGATAGTATCCAAACACATGTTTGTAGAGGTACCTAAGAAAAGCTTTTTGCACCTTTTCCAGCATGAGCATGTAGGTAACCTCGTGAGGATTCCACACACAAGCGCTGGTTTCAAGCTTGCACCGAACTAAAGCGTTGAACAAAAGCCTAATGACTGCCTGGTTATTAAAACCTTGACAGTTACGTAAAACAAAACCTAAGCGTCGGAAACATTCTTTAGCCAAACCTATAATGTGTGTGTGGAACGTCAGTTTGCTATCAAACGTTACACCGAGGTCTTTTACTATGGATACTCTGGCTATAGACTCAGTGTTCACTCTGTAGTCGTACTGTATAGGACTCCGCATGCGGCCAAAGCTCATAATTTGACATTTAGAAGTGTTAAATTCCATTTTGTTAGTGGCTGCCCATTCACTCAAGGCATCGATATCACGCTGGAGAGCTATACAGTCAGACACAGAGCTAACAGTTGCATATATTTTCAGATCGTCGGCGTAAAGTAGACATTTTGCATGGTTTATAATTTGTGGCAGATCGTTCACCATAATTAAGAAGAGCAAGGGACCTAAAATGGAACCCTGACTCACGCCTGATCGTGTATGATACGCATGTGAGTTGTATGAACCAAGGCGAACAAATTGCTGACGGTCTCGGAGGTAGTCAGAAATCAGAAGAAGAAAACTGGGTGTAAATCCTATGGCACTTAACTTGCGTAACAAGATGTCGTTATTAATTCTATCAAAGGCCTTACGGAAATCGAAGTACAGCACATCCACTTGCTGCCCGCGGTCCATTTGAGAAGAAATAAAATCAACTAATGTTAGCAAATTCGTGTTAACTGATTTTTTGTTGCGAAAACCATGTTGTTCATTGCACATATAAATATCGACTTGTCTTTGAATTTCCTTATATAAAATGTGTTCGAATATTTTAGCAGGGGCTGACAATATAGCAATAGGCCTGTAGTCTTCAACTGATGATTTCACCCCTGCTTTCGGTATAGGCGTAACTCTAGAGAGTTTCCATTGAGTCGGATATTTACCGGTGCTTAGTGATAAATTAAATATATGACATAGGGGTTTGGCTATGGAAGCTTTAGACTGTTTAAAAATATTGGATGGAATATTATCCGGCCCAACAGAACTATTGAGTTTTAATTTACCGATACCACGTTCTACATCATTAATAGAAAATTTTGCTAAACTGATAGAGTTACTATTGCTGCAGGTATCAAGAGAACATATTTGTGTGACATTTAAATCAGGTGTTTCAGGTAAGAAAACACTGGCAAAGAAATCAGCAAAAGCATTAGCCGCATCGATACCCGAGAGTGATTGACCCTGATAGTTGATTGTAGGCTCAAATCCGCCTTTGCATCGGAGAGTGGATATGTGCTGCCAAAACTGTCGCGGGTTTTTTCTGATATTACACTCAACATGATGTAAATGTGAATTGTATGCTATAATAATGCGGTGTTTAAGGTTTGCTCTTAAATCAGAAAATGCCTTGTACTCCCTTAAACAAGAGGACTTTTTCCAAGTATGATGTAGTTTCTTTTTACGTCGAAGATCCGTAATTATATCACGGGTGTACCAAACTGGATAACGTTCGCGACTGGCTCTATTGCGTAGTTTTTTTGGCATACAATCGTTAAAAATATTATAAATAATTTCATAAAAAGTATTCGTGCAAAAAGTAATATCAGTTGACTCTACTACGGTACTCCAAGTTTCCTCATTAAGTAGAGTGTATAGACGTTCATAATCGCACTTTTTAAAGTTCCAGTCCTTAGACAGATCAATATTACTAACGGGCATAGGACGAACATGTGAAGCTGTGTCAAACTTTAAAGTGATGTCCAGTGGCGGGTGATAATTATCAGGTGGTACCATACCTTCTGACTCGCTAAGAGATACCTCGACGCTCTCGTGAACCAACACTACATCTAGCATACCTCCATGCAGATTCTTCACAACATTCTTCTCAGCCAAGCCACAAAAAGACAAAAAATAACAAAAATAATTATTAATATTAACCGAAGCACTATTTAAATTTAAATCACCACAAATTAATACAGTGCCCTTTATGGTTTGTATGAAACTTTCAATTTTACAAAACCACGACATATAGTCGTTATCAGTTGCACTCGGCTTTATATACACGACACATACAAATATCGAGCGACCATCTATATCACATGTTACCCATAGATCTTCACCACTATCCGTCTCAAGATCCCGGCGTCGATTCATGAGTAGACCAGCTCGTGACAGGAGCATCACCCCGCCGCACGGAGTACCACGATCTCGTCGTATAACGTTGTAGCCATTACACGTAACTTCAGTGTCTTCAACAGAATTATCGAGAAATGATTCCGTTACAGCAATAAAATCATGTTCTAGTAATAGTAAACTAGTTCTCCACATCACGAGTTTTGTCTTTAGTCCACGAACATTTTGATAATAGATGTCGACTGTTGTTGTTTTGATAGGATTACTTTGGGTGGTTTGAGCCACGAAAAGTATGCTGAGTTGGTGTTAATTCCCGCTTCTTAAAGTAACGACGTATATAGGGAAACCAAAGTTTAATTTGGACATTTACTGGCCAGACATCAACCGAAAAAATGTTCTCGAAGAAAGGCATAGGAATTCCAATTTTATAAGACTTGTAGTGTCCTTTAGGCGTGAGTTCGTCGACAGTACAGGTTGCTGTGGGACATAGCTGACGCAAATAATCACGAACTTCCTCGACATCTGATTCCATATTCCATACATGGATAAACTTCCGTGTCTCAGCAGCTTTCAGCGTCGTTACATTTGCGCCCGCCGTGCCAGATAATGACTTGTGTCCATTGTAGGTTTCTGAACTGGAACGTCTGGAACTGTCGGTGTTATTCTTGGACTGTAGGTGTTGTCTTTGAGTCGATTCGCAATTAATGCACTTCATGACGAAGAAGACGTATTTCCGAGTTTAGCTCGCTCGAGTTTGACGACTGGATTTCATCAATCTTAGGTATTGATGAATACTTTCGCCTCAGTGTCACATTAGCATCATCACTCTCAAATGGGTTTCCAAATGATTCCCGAGTGCTATTATTATTATCTGCAGAAATACAACATTCCCGGCAAATCCATGAGTTGAAATCTACATCATGTATATTTTCATTACGTATGCATGATATATGGAAATAATTATCGCATGCATTCGAAGTGCAGTGTAAAAATTGTTCATACGCATCAATTGCGCTATCACAAGCAAAACAAATCATTTTTTATTATTAAATGTTCAAAAAGCACAGGTGTTCCAAACATGCAAAAGGTGCGTAAAGCAAATAAATCAAAGCGCTGCAGAAGACTCGCGTTTCGTCAACTAACACCGCGTAAAGCACTTGACAGCGCTTATGTACGATAGACGCGTGGGAGAAAGCGCGTGAAGCACAGCGCTGGCGCTGTAGCGATGTTGCGTTTAATCAAAGTATTGCAGCGTAAAGCACTTGACGCTTGATGTGCAGTGCGGATGTCCGTTGATACGCGAATAGAGCGCGTCACTGCGATTTGAATGTTTTATTACAGAAGTTATTAATTAGCACTTTATACTATACTGTCAGGTTATTTTCACAAACAAATGGCACAGTAAGATTGTTCACTTAATGACGAAGAAATGTATGTATTTACACTAATAACTGTTCACTTTATACTGGGGTTTTTTTATTTTATTTACGGAACGACGAACTACGCGATGTCGCTACTTGCGCAGCGCGGCGGGAACTGTGTATGTGTACACTATGTATGTGTGTGTGTCAATAGACTCGTAACTTAAGGTCAATATTTGGCTGGACCGGGAGCTCCTCCTGGAAGCCTCGATCGTGCGGGCCTGGGTGCCATCACCGGTCAGGCCCGCCGACGTCAACAACGAGGCGGGTTGGTTCCAGGAGGCCATGTCCGAGATATGCGACATGGCAATGCCCCGAGTCCGGCCAGGAAGCGCCCGGCGTCAGGTGTACTGGTGGTCGCGAGAGCTGTCGCACCTGCGCGAGCAGTGTGTTGCGGCGCGGCGCCGGTACGCCAGGCATCGCAGGCTCCGCATTTGTCCTCCGAATGCGGAAGCCATTGAGGCGGAGCTGTATGAAGGGTACAGAGCGGCGAAGACCGCCCTCCTCGAGGCTCGTAAGCGGGCCAAAGATCAGGCCCGCGAGGAGATGCTGGAGACTCTCAACAGAGATCCGTGGGGGCGCCCTTACAAGGCGGTGCGGAATCAACTCCGCACCCGGGCCCCCCCGCTGACGCAGAGTCTCCGGCCTGAGCTCGTGGAGGACGTGGTGAGCGCTCTGTTCCCTTCGCGAGGGGAGCATCCTCCCCCGCCAATGGCTCCGCCACCTGCAGTGCCGGAAGCGGACCAATCAGGAGCCGATGACGACATTCCGGAGGTGACTGGGGTAGACCTGAGAGTGGCGGTACGGAGGCTCAAGGCCAAAAATACCGCCCCGGGACCCGACGGCTTGCCTGGCAAAGCCTGGGTCCTGGCCTCAGAGGCTCTTGGGCCCCGACTGGAAAGGTTCTTAAGCGCGTGCATGGAAAGAGGCCAGTTCCCGCTTCGTTGGAAGACGGGGAAGCTGGTCCTCATCCAGAAGCCGGGGCGCCCTGCGGACTCGCCATCCGCATACCGGCCCATTGTGTTGCTCGACGAGGTGGGCAAGCTCTTTGAAAGAGTAATTGCAAACCACCTCGCCGAGCACCTTGAGGGGATGGGTCCGTATCTTGCGGAACACCAGTTTGGTTTCCGCAAGAGGCGCTCGACGGTGGACGCCATCATGCGCGTGAGAGCCCTCACGACGGGGGTTGCGGTCTCTCGGGGCGGTGTGGTCTTGGCGGTGTCTCTCGACATCGCCAACGCCTTCAACACTATGCCCTGGAGCTGCATTAGGGAGGCACTCTGGTATCACCGGGTGCCGGCCTACCTTCGTCGTGTAGTCGGGGACTACTTGACAGACAGGGCTGTCACCTACCCCGGTCAAGACGGAGAATGGAACCGGCGAGAGATGTCGTGCGGTGTTCCACAGGGATCGGTTCTGGGGCCGCCCCTGTGGAACATCGGTTACGACTGGGTGCTGCGTGCCGACCTCCCTAGCGGTGTCAGCGTAGTGTGCTACGCTGATGACACGCTTGTACTGGCACAGGGGGGTTCGCACAAGGCGGCGGCCGACAACATGACACGCGGGGTTGCGGTAGTCGTAGAGAGGATCCGGCAGCTGGGTCTCGAGGTGGCACTTCACAAGTCGGAGGCCATGGGCTTCCATGGACGTGGGAATGTGCTACCGTCGGGATCCCAGTGGCGGTAAGTCCCCTCTTTGAGGAGTGGCTGGAGGCGCGCCACGGCGCCCTCACCTTCCGTCTGACGCAGGTACTCACCGGACACGGTTGTTTCGGGCGGTACCTGCACCGAATCAGGCGGGAGGAAACGCCCGGATGCCACCATTGCGAGGATCGGCCGGAGGACACGGTGGAGCACACTGTGGATGTGTGTCCCGCTTGGGCGGAGCCCCGCCATGTTCTCGTAGCGGCGATCAGCGGCGGCGACCTCTCGCGTCCGGCCCTGGTGCAAGCCATGGTCCGGGGCGAGGAGGAATGGGACGCCGTCGCCTCCTTCTGCAAAGCAGTGATGCTAGCGAAGGAGGCGGCGGAACGTGAGAGGGAGAGAACCTCTTGTCCCAGCCGCTGCGGGAGGCGCTCCGGGCGTCGGGAGCCACGTGATGGCTTCCGGCCACCGTAGACGCGGGCCTGTGGACGGTGAGTGATAGGTAAGCTCGCCGTCCGTCCGTCTTATGACGACGACAGGCCGTGTCGACGGCGCGTTCGTGTTCCACGCGCGCCTCAAAGAGATGTCAGCAACATGGAAGGGGCCCGCAAGGGCCAACGCCTGTCGAGGCTGCGGGTTGTTCGCAAGGGATACCGCGGCCTCGACATGAAGGGCGAAGAAGGAACATGGGTGGTTTTTAGTCAGTAGAAGTCTGACACTACCTTTCGCTCTGCCCAAGAGCGGGAGGGGTTATTTGATGATTTCCCACCCCCCAAAAAAAAAAAAAAAAGTCTATATTTGGGAATACTGAATCTTAACTAGATAAATAACTAACATAATTCTTTTGAAATATTATCTCAAATTAAGCAAGTCAATTTTTTGATAAGCGCTATTTATCAGTTTGATGTCTTCACTAGCAAAGTGAAGTCATTAAAATTTCATCAGTTAATATTCAAAAAATATTTATGCTGTAAAGACGCAAATCCAAATGACGAAATTAAAAACAAAACACCGCTGAATCTATAGTCGGTGGTGATTTTATTTTTATTTTCCTATGGTTTAATCGATTTGGACATAATATAAGGTATAGTTATCTGTGGTAATTTTCTTTCCCGCCCTTGGTTGCGGAAAAATAAGATTACTGCACGCGTGCGAAATATGTTGCATTTCGAACCTAATCGTAGTGCAATAAGAGCTAGTTTTCGGAGAAGTGTATTGAAAAAAATATTTAAGAGTGTTAACATTTATACATTATAATTATTTGATTTACAAAGATTTGTTACATACATTTAATGATTGTTTTCTTTTCTTTGTGTCCACATAGTGTAACTTAAATTATATCATTTTATGTTTTCGCCAACTCGTGGAAGGAGGATTATAATTACAATAATTTATAATTTATGTTCTTTCTCCAAAATTAGTTTACTGATATGTTGTCTTTTTTATGTTTTATTATAATATACTTTTTTATTATTGATTGTATTCAATCGTAATATTAACTTACACCTTACTATTGTATCGAGTCTGGTTCTTCAAACCAAACAGACAGATGTGTTGCTGGGGAGTTTGTTCCGCCACTTCTTCTTTCCAGCAAAAACACTAGGAAATGTCGAAGGGTGGGCGTTTTGGGGTACTGTCACTTGTAAATAAGTAAAGTAATAGTAGATTATTAACCAAGGGGATAAAGCAGTGTCTTCTGTCGCGGGTGACGATTTAAATCGCGAGCGTAACGAAGGACTCGAGGTTTACTCCCGAGCGTAGCGAGGGTGTTAAAAACTTAAATCACGAGCGAAGCGAGGGATTTAAGACGAGTGCTGAGTGTAGCGAGGGATTTAAGTTCACCCAAGACTAAGACAGCTTTATCACCGTGGAAAATACTCTACTTTTCGTACCATTTGCGAAAAAATTGACACAATAATAATATGAGATAAGCATTTATTAAAAATAATGACAATTAAAAGTAAAAGTTAACATTCGAAACATTGGTCCAATTATTGATAGAGTTATATTTTTGTTTGGTACATTTATTGTTGATGAGTTGATTTAAGTATTTCTCTGTTCTTGCGTCTGAGGAACTTGCGTTTCATTGTAGATAGTATACGTCGGAGATAGTGGTGGTGGTGCATCGTGAGTTACGGACGAAGATAAGATGCCGGAAGTTGATGGTTGTGGCTCTGATGGATTAAGTTTTATATTTTTGTTAATTTGACTGCTTAATATGGTTTTATTCGCCATTGAGTTTTCGATATAACCCTCAGCTACTCTATCAGAGCTCCAACCACCGTGTCTTTTTATTGACGTAATATCCACCCCTGAATCCGCCAAGAAAGTCGCCGAAGTTCTTCTAAAGCAGTGACCGGTGTAGAGTTCAACATCTTTAAGTTTTAAATATTTAGCAATTTCCTTTGGCATATTGCTAATTTTATTTTTGCCGATGGCTTGTCGAGTACATTTCCCATAAAGTTTATAAAAAATCTATTGTTTTCCATGTTGGTGGGACGTAATGCTTGGTATTTATGAATGATTTTAGTATATTGTCCTTGTAAAATGAATGACCGATTTTTCTTTGTCTTAGTTTCCTTTACATTAATCAGCAGTAACTCATTGGAATGATTTTCAACGTCCTCTACCTTTAAGTTTACAAGTTCACATCCGCGGCAAGCACCATTGAGTCCAAATATTAAGGCCACCTATAAAAAAGATAAAAACAGGTAAATATATAGAATAATTACCATTACTAAGACACGAAATATTCATAGTTAAATCATGTATACTTTTGTGGCAAGAAAAATTTCGTCAGGAGCTTCATTAAGAAATTTTTCCACATTTTGAGTCGTAAATATTTTAGACTCCTTTGCGCAATGCCCTTCTGATTTTCTTTTTAAAAAAGCCAGTAATTTCGTGAATCTATTTATTTCAATGCTGTGTTTGATGCTTATTGTAGATTTCAGTTTTGAGTATATGCACCAAAGTGTATTCGGATTCTTTGTCTTGGATAAATAATCAAAATAGATAAGAAGTACTGATTCTGAAATTGATAGGCCTTTCGCACTTCTCCACGTTGAAAATTCTTCATAAGTTTTTAAATAATTTTCCTTGGATTTTGTTGGAAGCTAATTATTTATAATTGCGGCAGCATTTGCACTGATGGAATCCGACAATTCACTGTCACTGTCGCTTTGATTTAACATCGTAACGTATTTTTAGAACATTAACTTATTTATAAAAATCAATTAAAATAAACTTAACGTTTATGTATTCGAAGAAAACAAAAACGCGGAAGGAAGAAGAGTATTTACTATGTATAAGAATTTCCTTTCATTCACAAATTCAGTAATTAATTACTGCTATAAGTATTCGAAATTTTCACAGTAAATTAGCTTTCCTATATAGTTCACGTTATCCCTGTCAACGTGTCAATATGGAATCAAGGTGCAGCTGACAAGATCTAATATCCTATACGTAGGTACAATAGCGAAGCATACAGGTAGGTATTGTGCGAAGACACTGCGGAATTAGCTTTAGAGAACACCCGGTAATTGGAGATAGGTTTCAAACGACGCGCGACGGGAGAACGTGTAAATTGGCTTCTATATTACACTAGCTCCTGTTTGTGACTCCGTCTGCGTTTGCTGCTTGCTGATTTGTATTCCAATCTATGTAAATAAATTCAATTGAAGTGTGTGTTTTTCTTTTCAAAATTTCAACTTATTACCAAATGCATAAAAAAGTATATGCAGTACGAATAACATAAACACATTTTTGTTTTTCATTTTGTCTGTCTGTTTGTTCCGGCAAATCTCCAAACTGGCAAAATCGAATTACTTTTATTTTAAGTAACAGAAAGGGGACGTGCAAAAAAATGAAAACTCTTGAAATTCGATTTAAACAGGAAGTAGGTAAGATTTTTATAATAATAATTTTGTCGCGGGCTACACCTAGTCCTTCATAACCTTACGAATATCACTAACTAGTAAATATCAGTGTCCGATACACTTGGTCTCGGTAAGCATTGCGTATGGGATGGAAAAATAAATGCATGTATAAATTAACAAAAAAAAAAATGTGTGTGTGTGTGTGTGTAAATTCTAATTAAAATTTTCCTGTTAGTCTTTTCTACACACTGTGTCTATATTTCTTATCCAACTTTTTTATGAAATAAGCAGTACCTTTGTGCTCTTCTATTTTTTATGTTTTTTTTCCTTTTTTTGTATTTTGTGTGTACATAAATAAATAAATAATGTCTTTACTAAAAAATCGTCACTAATTATTCTAGACCATTAATATCTCACATTAAATTAAATTACATAACACCACGCCTGTAATCCCCGAAGGGCTAGTCTGAGGTGTACCTACCTAACAGTACAGCCAAATTTCGTCATTTCCATTTAAGTCCCATGTAATAGGCGGCGCACCTATCGTCATCCAGCTGGACCGAAAACAGACATCTCCCTTTCTGCTACTGAGAATTTCCTAATATAAAACCAAATAACACTTTCACAACAGCTATGCAAAATATAGGGTGTAAAAGTCCCCTAAAGCAAACGAAAGACACTTGTTCTCCCCACCACTGCGATTATTTTTTTGTTCTAGACCATACCCGGGAACCTCCTAGTTACAGAGATATTGGGGGTCAAAGTTCCAAATTTTTCGCAGCTGTTTTTGTAAATATTAGTTTTTCAGGTTATAACTTTATTTAAATTACCTCCATGAGCCGTTTACTATTCAAAGCATTCACTAGCACAATGTTTTAACAGTGCTACATTGAGTTTTACCGTAAAATGTGATTTTTGAAACCGAGACTGAAACAAAAAAAAGTCGCTTCCCTGCAAAAAATTTTGCATAGGGGTACTTAGTTTGATGTACAGAATGCTTGGTTGACGGCTGTGTGACGGGTTGATTTACACCCTGTATAAATCCTTAGAGTAAAAGATAAATAAAGGTTGACGCAACATTAAAAAGAAACTAACTCAACTTGAATACCGAGACTCAATACAAACATTGTCACATAGCTTTGAAATACAAGCAAAAAGCTAGAAAAAAGTGTGGCATACAATATTGGTACGCGATATATTCAATTATAGGAAGTTATCGGCATCCAGACATCGTCAACGAACCGTTTTCACAAGAGCCCTCCATGGAATGCGCATATTCCCGGGGACGTATACGAGTCACACTCGTCCCCGAGAATATGCGAAGAAAAAAAACTAGAGAAGTCCGAGTTGGCCTCGTGCACCGAGGGTTTCGTATAAACTTGAAGGTATTTTGTTACTAAACAGTTTTTGTTTTTTTCTTAACATGTGTGCTGTAAGATACTCCTTCTTGCTTTTCGTAATTCCCTATAAGTTTTGATTCAATCCCTTGTGAAATCGCAAAATGTGCGACATATATGCTCATACTTCTTGATCGCGGTGACTTACAAGTTTTATTTTTTCACTGCTTCAAGAAGTAGCAGACCTGTCCTGCAGTCGTTAGACACCTCATAGTAACATGCGTTGATTTTTTTTTCACAACTTCACATCACTTTTCAATAGCGGTTTGTAGAAAACATGTGCACAAATTTTAAATGTGTGGTGTCAATATTCTCGGAGTACAATGGCTTGTAACAAACGAATGGACAGACAGACGAACAGGACGAAACTCTACAGGTTCCGTTTGGTGGTCCGTGCCATTTGGTGCACGGGACCCTAAAAACAAATATCTGTTTCGTATCCCGAATATTTTCACATATATCGAAGTTTGCACACAATGAATCTGTATATAACTTTATAGGTATCTATTAGTATGTACCAGAATACGATTGTGAATGTATGAATTATATATGGCAATTGATGTTTTCGACAGTTGAAAAGCTCAATATTTGAATAGCATTGCATTATTTCGACATGTGATTGTCCCGCGTGCCTCATTGTGAAGGATACAAAAGATATCCGGATTTATTTGTACATTCGAAATAATAGTTTGGGTCCAATTTAAGGGTAATTATGTTGTATAAATCAGTTACGGTGATGTTATTTTTTATTTGCAACTTCGAAGGACTCTCATTAAGTGCATCGCTGCGCATCACGCGATAAACTGTGAAATTTTGAGAGATATTTACAACAAAAAAACTCTAAAACTAAAAAAATATGCTTTTTGCACATGTACCTATTATTCAAAAATTTGGTTGCAAACCTCCTTAAATGATCTATACAACAATTACCAAGAACGCAGAACTAAGTACCTACATCATGCTTTTCGATATTAGCCTTTTTAGCGTCGATTTCTTCTGGGCTAGTCCCACTGTAAATCAAACTAAAAGAAAAAGACATAATGAGGAAAGACGCCTTTCTCAAAATTGGGAATCATCTTAAACCTTTTCTCAAAATGTATTGATTACCACAATAAAATTTTCCATTGCATGTTAGTAATCAGAAGGAAACAGAGTTTCCTTATGATATTTTTCGGCGCTATGGAATTAAAAAATCACAGGGCGTTTATGGTAACTAATATGGCCAGTTCTATATTTTACAAAAATAAAACGTTCTTTCAACACATGTTTAAAGTGGAATGTTACTCATATTTTCATGAAAAATATCAAGGCTTTTCTAAAATAAAGCCGCACAGAGAAAGCCGGCCATATTTCCCTTGTTGACGGGAATACCGTACGTGATTCCACGTAGCAGGAAAGTCAAAGATAGTAAGCGGAACCTGCATTTTAAGTGGATGGCCATTGTACTGAGAAAAAAAAAGACTTTGAATCAAAGGAATAGGCGAAAGGCACCGCCATGAAAAATACCAAAAATATTTGAATACTATTACTAGTACTGTTAGCTTGCGACAGCCCACTGCTGGGAAAAAGCCTGACTTTCAGTTTTTTCGATCCAGTGGTAAATATTGACCTCTGGTCGTTGGTTTTGTCCTATTCACCCAGCTATCTGTTACATAAATCTGTGCTCATCACGGGTTCGATCCTCGCATGGAAAAATATTTGTATGGGCACAACAAGTAGTTCTTCCGGGTCTGGTTGTTTGTGCATGTGAGTTTAAATTTTTGTAAACGCTCCCCCCACGATGCAGGAGAAATTAATAACATGGGGCAACGTTTTGCAAAAAAAAAATATATTTATACATATTAGAACAGCTGATTGTAATATTTTTGAACCTGCGTGTACTGGTCACGACAATTAAAGTGGTGTAGACCCTACATAAAATATGAAAATCAAATCCAATAAAACATAACCTTCTTTTAAACCAACTAAATAGCCACCGATCTTTTGGTTCGTAGTATATTTCAAAATTAAAATAAAAGCGTATCAACGAGAAAAACTTCACCCAGAATGACAATAAAATATAAGAATATTCTAAAACAAGTCTATAAAAGTCGTGTCAGCCCGGTTCGCGCCAATTTCGTCAACATTTCGCGCCGAAATGAGCTATTATGGCATCGAGTTCGCTTCACGTCGTCACAATATAAATATGGACAGTACGGAAACTACCTACAAACGCTCGAAACCGCACACTCACACAAACATGCGCATCGACGGGGCACTTAGCAAGTCTTCGCAGTGCGCTCAGTTGTGCGTGCCGCGCCGAGACGAGTGGTCAGTTGGTCACGTATAAGTTCATATCTCCCGATATTTTTTAAAATGCAACGAACGTATTGCGCGGTATACGGCTGTGTCAACTCGGCTTCATCAGCAGAAGAAAGTATTTTTAATCGACTTCCAAAAAGAGGGAGGTTCTGAATTCGTCGGTTTGGTTTTGTTTTTGTATCATATTTGTTTCCGCATAACTCCCTCAATTATGAACCGAATTGAAAAAAAAAAAATTTAATCGAAAAAGTATACTCCCGAGATGGTCCCACTGTTACCATGTCTGGATCTGATGATGGAATCTTAACGAAATCGAGGGCAACCATCAAATTTTATAGGCACGTATTACGTGTTTCGTATTTTTTCTAATGCTATTTAAGTATTTACATCTGGCAGTCATTACCTCATGTTGATGAGCTGATGATGGAAGGAATAACTCCTTAACGGTTAGGAGTTGGAGGATAATTCTTAAATAAAATCTTATGGGGTTGTATTCTTTCAGGTTATCTAGGTGAGCTGATTGTGGAAGGTACAACTCCTCAACGGTTAGGAGTTAAAAGCAATTATAAGAGAATCTTGAAGGTTAAGGGTTAGGTTTCTTGGTTGAATGTTAAATGCATCGTAACTATTAGTATAGGATATTACAACTAAAAATGGAAAAATGAAAACAACTATTTTAAAAAAACAGCTTCTGAAGTCGGTGACTTTTGTTTGTTTGATTTCCTTTTTTTTTCATGAGCATTGCCCGCGCGCAACCTGTGCCGCAGCCGTGGATAGCGAGCGCGCACTCCAACGAGCGCACGAAACGTTATCGAGTATCGTCCAACCGCGGCTCGCTCCCGCCAAGACTTGTAACAGGTTAAGCCGCGTGCGCCGTTATGACAAAGTTAAAGATCTATAGTTCTACAAGTTGTTGTGTACTAAACTGTTTTCCGTGTTTAAACTACATAAATGTCTTTTGTTGAGATTAACCGACGCCATAAGATAACCTATTTAGATTGTATTTGTAAGCTAGCTTTTTTTAATCCGATTGATTGATCACAACAGAATAAAAATGTTATGTTGAGAAGTTATCTAGGGACTTCAGCAACCGTGCATAAAAGGGACAACCCTATGGCTTCAATGGAGCGTAGGTAGTTATCGCATCAACTAGGCTTAGTTTCGCTACTGTCCATATTTATACTGTGACGTCGTTTTAAAAATGTCGGCGACAGCTAGATCCTTTTTGTCGCGAGTTTATTTTGTCTGTTGCTTTACACTTTTCAGGCATTGTCGTTTAAAATCTCTACGATTAAAAGAAGTTGTGAAATGTTTGTCCTTTTTCGATTGCAGTGGCGTAGTTTATTTGTCTATACTGTTGTTACAAATGGAAAGAAAATATGAACTGGAATGTTGGCTTTGTTGAGAATGGTTTGATATTTTTTTTTACATTGTGCTTTTCCTAAAAAATATAAGAAATTGAAGAGTTAAATGTACAGTGCAGTGGAAATAATTACCTAGGGCTAGGCTCAAAATCAACTAGTGGAAGACTTATTTCAGAATACGACGATTGACTTTTGGAAGTCTCGCAACAATTGACACTAAATAGGTCTCATTAGTCGACGTTTGATAATAATAGGAGACACACATCCAATTACATCAGATTAATTAATTATATGCGCGAAACATAATAATAATAAGACCATTAACAATCAACACTAATTGCGAGCCGTAGTTGGCTCACCACTTACCAAGAAAACTAATTAATACCTCCAACTTCATCAAGACGGTATTATACCGATACGACCATTGATCTCAACCAACATCCGAACAAAAATAGGTCACTCGCCGTATAAATTAATCGCTATATAAGACACAGTATTGCGCAGCAGGTGAGGTCCTTACAAAAAGCGAAAACTGATGCACACATACATTCATATTTCAGAAGTCGACTCAAGTCCATTTTTGAACTGGGGTCGACTTTCGTTGTCATGACAGCAGGTGAAAATCGCCCACAAAATCGATCTTAGAATTTCTTAGCCGCAATTGACTTAACTTCGAATAAAGTACATCTTTCGTATTATGTTCGTCGCCTCCTTCATCAGCCATCCTTGACCAACCATAACTATAGTTACATTTTGCTTCAATCAGTGTTAAAGATGTCATACCACTGCAATCTGTAAAGGTGTCTATAATGTCATTATATATTTAAAATTGGGCGTTATGAACTAACTGAAACTCTAAATTGTCTAATAGGGCAGAATGTAAGCGTGTCAAGTTCGACTTAAGTTCAGTGCACGACTAACAATATCAGTGATAAACACGATCCACGTACAGCGAGTGCAAGCGGAATCGCGACAGGAATTTGTTTGATATTGTTGAAAGTTTGCGACTATGTGTGCGTGACTCCTGTTTTCACTCATTCGTTTGAGCCTTCTGTTCTTTTTTATACTCCCGCAGAAATGAATCGCAAAATAAGGTCTAGAACAATACGTTTCTTTGTCAGCATTCGCAAATGGGGAAATAAACTAATGAATGCCCCTCGACGTCACTCCCTTCTGATTGTTGTTGACTTCTCTCTTTGAACAAAACACTCTCTCAAAAACAATTGACGATTTCTGTCTATAAGGTATTAATGAGAGAAAATGTTGTATTTTCAGAGCTCTGTACATACTTCATTGCTTGAAGGGTTTTGTTTAACGAATTTTGTGAAGATTATCATCGCTTAATCTTTATGGAGCTATAAAGCTAGATAACTATAAGATTAACATAGCGTAGACTAGAATATTTACCCTGGGGAATAAGGTAATAAAGAGCTTTTCTGAAGATTTCTTTGTACGAGGTTGTTGTCTTCGTACTCTTTTGCCATAAAATCTGCCTTGTTGGTCCAGTGGTGATGTTATGTATTTTACCATAAAAATATAGTTAAAATATTCAAAGCCAAAGTTACGTACTAGATGGCAAAAAACGTCAGTAAACTCTTCAGTTTACTAACTGCTTCCACAGACAGAATATTATGACAATGGCTCTTGTGAAACTCAATGGAACGCCATTCACACCTTGTGCTCTTAATTCACACATAAGCACTACGCGACTCCACTAAAAGTTAGCTGTATATGGAATGGGCTGTGTTCTTAGAAGCGAGAAGTGAAATGTATAATGTGCTCAACATTGTACATTTCCCTTCTCGCTTCTACCAAACGGGAACGGCCAAATAAATTAATTTGATGTAGTTTTCACTTCTGGAGTGCAGTATAACAATATAGCTGACGTGGCTCAAAAGGTTGCCCAACTTAAATTAGCATTACACGTCTACCGCAATCCGGACAAACCGTGGGCCAAAATAGCAGGAAACTGGTGACCATAAACAGTGAGGCGGGTTCGCGGCAGGCCAAGAAGGAGATGACTGGAGGAACTGGACAGGTTCTGTCAGAACTGGAAAGAGGGTACGCACGGTCGCGAGAAATGATAAGAGTAAAGGATGGTTTGGTATTTGCCTAGGAGTGGGTCTGTCCAGCGGGACAGATTCGACCCACTGGACAGACAAACATTTTATTCATCACTTATTTGCCCTCATCCCAATTCATTTGGGGTCGGCGCAGCATGTCTTCTTCTTCCATACTTCTCTGTTTCTCGTCATCTCATGAGACACATCTTATTATATTACGATAATATGCATAAGACTAAGTAATAACATTAGAAAGGTATGGAGAAGTCTTTCACACAGTAGTCGGAGAAAAAAAAAACATGGTAAAACTTTTCGGATGACAAAATAAAAATCTTAGGGTGGGTTGCACCATATTACTATAACGATAACCAAACCGTAACAAGCCATAAAACCATAACAAAAGCATAATTTGATGGCTTGTTACGGTTTGGTTATCGTTATAGTAATATGGTGCAACCCACGCTTAGACAGTAGTTCTGTCTAAACTGTACTTTGTTTTATAATCATAACGGTTCCCACAGAGTAAAAGTCAATATCGGTAATGGTGCCCAAGAGATTAATCAGGATTAGCATAATTGATCTATTTATAGAACTGATTGAAGCATTCATCAATAATTATTCAATCCATTAGTTAACAGGCAGGCAGGTCAGGTCCCTAATTGCACCACCGTTTCTATTTTAGGCTGATAATGATAAATTAATGCTAAAGTGCTGTCCGAGTATAAATAAATAGCCTAAATACTGTGTTGGCTTGTTATTCTTCCATTTAAATATTACCGTCAAACGACTTCAAATGATCGTTGCTTTGGGCTGCCTCGCTAGTGGTTCAGTGGTCGCGTTAATGATGAGCATGGGGGGCTGGCTTCCGTTCCCAGGTCGGGCAAAGTGTTATTGGGTTTTCCAACCGGGTTTATCCGTAACACCCACGAAGTGTGGTTTTGTGCCCGGTTGATGGCAAAAGGCTCGCCAGCTGTTACTTAAATATAACTTGTGAAATGTGGGTGTACTATTAAGTACCCGTACACTTATACCTAAGTCTTCGGAGATTACAGGCGTGATGATATGTTATCGTTCTATTTCAGACTGATAAATGAATGCTGTCTGTAGAATAAAAAGCTTGCAGATTTTTAGTAGTCCACTGTATTTCCAAAATAAGTTTACTATACACACGAGCAAAAGTAACATGTTACCTAGTGAGAAAAAATCTAATCTTCCAATGTTACCAGTACATAAAAACTAGTTATTGGTCTAATATAAATTAACGGCATATATGCTATATTGTTCTTTCTCTTTCACATACATAATTTAATCAATATCATTTAATTTAATCAAATTATTGGAAATGAAATTTGGTTTTCAGTGGAACAAAATAATATCAGTAAAGAGCTTCGATAGTAAACATTCTGTGTACTTGACGAGTTGAACGGTTGAATGGCATTTCAGCCATTATTAATAATCACTTGAACGGCAAATAAGGTTGTAATTTAATTGAAATTATGATGAAATGTAATAATTATCGTGCATTTATTTTGATACATGGGTCGTTTAAAGTATCCAAATGATATAATGTTTATCGATCGAAATTGAACTGAGTGAAAATGAGGCCGGATATTTGTCATGTTTATAGAGCTATTACCAAGGCTCCTTTGTCTGTCCGTCAGTCATGAGACTGTGTTTGGCGTCTGAGTTTTGAACCGTAATAGGTACACACTTGAATTTTTCACAGAGTAATAATACAAGAAACGCATTATTTTCGGCGTTTTTCCATGGAACCATGCATGTACGAGTCCACTTGCACCTTGAATAATCTGTCTGAGGCCACTAACAGCATGGCAGAAGTTGTCCAGTTTTGGGCGAAGCTTATCGACAAGACGAAGGAGAAGAACATTTATTAGTATTTTTAATACCTTGTCATGAAACACTAAAAATGAAATCTTGAATCTTTCCCGATCAGACTTTAATGGGGTGTAAACTCTTCTTCGGAAACTCCCATTAATGACGTCACCTAGAAAGAAAGAAAATATATTTATTTTATAATATTACCTACACAAACTATTTTAACAGAACGTGAACGCGGTATGTATACATACATCATACAAACATGCTTACACGGACAATATTTCTAGCAATTATTGCCCGGCAATAGTTGCCGGAAGTAGAGGAATAATTGACGGAGCAAGATGTAAAAATGCTTTATCTGTTTCTGTCCACGTTGTCTCATGTTCTATCTGGTTTTCTTTGTTATTTCCATTCTCTCCCGGCTACCAACCGTAATGCCTCTTTAAAGGCGATCACGTGTAGTCTGTTCAAGGTAAGTACAGAATAACCTAAGCGAAGTTATCGTCAATTCATTGCCTGTAAATACAATAACCATTAAGGTGAAGGCGACAAGGTAGCCCGTGAAATTCAAATTTCCTTACGTTTTTTGAAATTTCCCGGTCAGTGTCAAGTCGTATGTTAAATAAAATGGGATTCGCGGCAACAACAAATGTCTATTTACTGAGAAATAATAATTAAAATCACCAATACAACGGTCTCAGTTCATAAAGGTCTCTTGAGTGACTATTTATTTTGATGAAAACGGCATTCCTGAGACCTTTATGAACTGAGGCGATTGTAGATTGGAGATTTTAATCATCATTTATCAGTACATAGACATTTACATTTAATTTTTTTTTGTTATTCTTTCACGCAAAAACTACTGAACGGATGTGGATGAAATATAGAACACAGATAGTTTATAACCTGGATTAACACATAGGATACTTCTTATCCCGTTAGTATGATCCCGTGGGACAATTATCGAACTCCACGCTAGGCTGACACAAGCTAGTATATAATAGTTTTAGGATAATCACAGGTAATATTTGCTATATACGTGTTTTTTGTCATTTTGTATGCATGTCATGTCTCTGCGACAAATAAACGATTTTTCTTTCTTTCTATTTATTAAAAAAATAATGTGTTGTCACATCATAATGACAGTACATTAACTTGGTTGATATGATGACATCAAGTTAAGATGATGGCAAGTTAATGTAACGTCATATTGTTACCGACATTTTTCAGTAGCCAGTATGACCGCACCATTAAGTAAGTAGAAACTTACGAAGTCCTGAGTGCAACGCAAAGATGTCTTGCAGCTAAGTGAAGCACGTTTTGGGGTACTTTAGGGCTAAAAGTGCTTGAAGTTAAATCAACAAGCTGTCTTCTGATATGCTTTTAAGTGCTTAAAAGTTTGAAAATGTTTTCTCGATGTAAAATCCTGGCGAGTTTTGGAACGTTGGCGTATATGACACACCGAGGTAATATTGAGTATTATAAACTTATAATATTCGAACTCGAAATGCATTTTAAACTTAAAATGCACTTCGATTTCAAAGTAGAAAGTTGTAAGGTAACGTTATGAGTTACTTATTTTGGCAGGAATCGATAATAAAATTCTCGGACTTTATTTGTGTTTGTTTTATACTAGAAAATAAAATTATTATCTTTTATCAATCTCATCATTATGCATATAATTAAAACAACCATTTTAATTAATGCATACTGCGACTCCTTCAGACTCGACCATAAAATAAATGTTATAATAATACTTGAAATGATAACTTATTTTAAACGAATGCAAACAAATAAAATTACATTTTTTTTTGTTTAATCGTCCATTTTATATCCTTTGTCTACATTTTACGGTGTGTAAAAGGAACATCATCTAATTCTACCCAGATATTAGAGAGTAAAAAAAATGTGATGTAAAAACTGAACGGATTCGGGTAGACACACAGATAGTTTTATGGTTACGTGGTATGGAGTGTGGTATAAATATGTAGGTAACTAACGTTGTAGAGGATTTATTGTCCACAAGTCCTTACACAGTTAACACAAAGTTCAGAAGGCACAACAGGCACAATTGTTCATAAGCACAAGCTCAAGCACAGTATAGAGTAGCGGGAGGATGAAAGTAGAAGAATGACAGACAGGTGAAGTATAGTTTAGATTATTAATATGAAAAGCAAAGCTAAATCGCGATACCGCATGTTTATAAAATTGAGGCGACAAGTGTGTGCGCGTCGAAGTGTGATCCTGACTTTTCTATGGGGGATGAGGAACTTTACACCCTGTTCCTCATACCCCCCAAAGTTTATAACCTAAATGAACACCGGGACTATTACCTAACTCCATGCGGGTGAATGCGGGAGATGAAGACAGCGTGTATATGTTACGGGCTACGTCTAATAGCCGCAGTACGGCTATACCTAGTTAAATAGGATACATCTTAAAACTAGGTGCGCAGTGGTTGCGGAGAGCAGTGGTGGCCCAGTGGTTGAGGCCCCGACTTACGAACAGTAAGTCGTGGGTTCGAACCCAGGCAAGCGAAATACTTTGTGTTATTTATTTCATTACCACTGCTCTCAAAACGGTGAAGGAAAATATCGTGACGAACTTTCTGTATACCGTACATCGGTATTCCGAACTTCGGAGTAACGAAATACAGTCCGAAACTGCATGTCCTCGAACCAAAAAAATTAAAGACATGTGACATCTACCAACCCGCACTACCAACCCGACGACACGGTTGGTGCAATGGCTGAGCAATTGGACTGCTGCGCTGCGTGTCGCGGGTTCAATCCCCGCACGGAACAAATATTTGTAAGGCCTACAGATAGATGTTCCGGGTCTGGGTGTTTGTGTATGTGAGTATATATAAATGTTTGTAAACGCACCCACGATACAGGAGAAATTCCTAGTGTGGGGGCAACGTTTTATAAAAAATATATATACATCATACAACGACTGAAGACACTTGGGAGCTGAAAACTGAAACCGCGCATCTTCACTGTCGCACTGCATTCAGTACCGATAAATACATTTCAATAAAGTGCTATTTCGTTGCCTTGACATACTTTCCCCAAGTAGATCCAGGTTAAAAAGATTTTACAAGGTTGCAAACGAGTAAGTCCGGTGTTGCAGTAGACAGATGACATGTGAATAGGACGAGGATAGTTTTTGTGGCGTATTACAGATTTACATTGTCTTGTATTTTATGTTGGCAGTTAATAGGGTAGTTAACAAAAAAAATCTAACTAGTCCGTCAGATAGATTACCAAAAAATATTGGGCATGTATATTATCTTTTTTCACGTAAACAAACAATGAAGACGATAGAGTGCTTTGAAAACTAGTGTGACGTCATATTGTAAGACATTAGTATGACATTTTTTACAGGTGATTGACGTCACAAACCCCAACTCAAATCTTTGACGTGTTTTATCTTCGTCAATTTTTATTGATTTGATAAAACAAAAAATACGTATCCAATATTTTTCGATAATCTAACAGACGGGCTAATTAGAATCATATTTTTTTTTAGTCAGGAAACATCCCTACTAAATTGTCATTCCTTGCGGTAATTATGCTGTTAATCAAACGATTTTTTGCAGCTTACGCTTATACTTCTGGCTAAATAACAACAGTCACCCAGGTAGTTGTTCAGGTTGAGCCGCACATGCCTAGACTGGTCCGTGGATGACCGCCCATTGTATACCGAGTTTCAACCGTGCTTCGGAAGCACGTTAAGCCGTAGCAGGTCCCGGCTGTCATTTTTGTAGATCTGTGACAATGGTTACAGATAGTCAGTGTCCCGAAAGTCCCATAACCAATCTTACCAAGGGGTATCGTATTACCTACTTACTGGGTTGTGAAGGTCAAATAGGCAGTAACTTCATTAAGCGGTTCGCACTTTTACAGCGAATTACAAGAGAATTGATAAGATATTCGGTAACTGCCTAGTTGGTCCAGGGATCGCTTGTGCGACTGCTGAGCGTGAAGTCCTGAATTTGAATCCCGGATCACATCGGACAAACATCGTGAGGAAACCGGTATGTCTTAGACCCAAAAATTCGAAGACATGTGACATCTGCCAACCCGTACTGGGCCCGCGTGGTTGCCCATCCCTCTCCTAGAGAGGAGGCCTGAGTCCCTGCAGTGGGAACATTATAGGCTGATGATGACGATGATTAGAAATTTTCCAATACTATCCGGAGAGTTTAGATTTGTACCCGTTTCATTGGCAAACATTCCAGGCGTGTTCATATGTATGTTTGTATGTATTTACACCTACCACTGTTTGTCTCTGCATCACCCAAAGATTGGCTAGTAAAAATGCCTACAACATTCAGTCCGCCTTTATATTCTGTGCTTGAAATTATAAATAAATAAATAAACAGCCACTTATTATTGCAGCGGCGAACTACGACCAACTTGCCCTCATCTATAATACGATCAGTCGCCAAAGTGAATGTGGAGTGGAGTTAAACTTTTTTTCTTTTCCCTAGACCGAATGTTGCCAGTACAGTTTCCTACGTGATGTTGCCGACTTCCAAATTAACTTGTATATTCTTAGGAAGCTTCGACTTTTCTTAAGTCTTCACCTTAATAACGTGAATTGGTAATTTCTTTTCGCACGAATCCAAGCTTGGGTCTTTTAAAATACTTTCAATGGAATATATTATGAAGTTTTTGCTTTTCGATTCCTTTTGTTGCTTAAGATCAAGTTTTAAGTTTTATTTTTAGTATCTTTCGCGAAAGATTTAAGCATTTGAGTGTACGCTATTGGATAAGACGTAAAATTCGATGTTTTAATATTAACTTATAGATAAAAGTAATGCTCCCTTTCGCTGATCAGAAATGCAATATCTTATGTCAAGTTTAACGCACTCTTTCCGATCTTAAAGTTGATTCCAAAAGTTTAAAGACATACGATTTTATTATCCTACTGTATTTACATAAAAAATCACACTATCGCAGAAACTCGGCAAGTTAGATATCTCATCTCTTACCGACACTGTCTCATTTCAGATGTTTTACATCTGAAGGTGCTCATATAATAAGAGAAGATTCTCCAATGATCAGCAATGGACAGTGATAGATTGTTCATATTATTTTATAGAAATTAACGACAGCCTCGATCGTGTTGTCAAGTACAACTTTATTTGCCCGTCGGGCCTGCGGGTTGTTGCCCGTCGGGGCTGCGGGTTGTTCGCAAGAGATACCGCGGCTAAGAAGGAACATGGGTGATTTTTAGTCAGTAGAAGTCTGACACTCCCTTTCGCTCTGCCCAAGAGCGGGAGGGGTTATTTAATGATTTTCCACCCACCATAAAAAAAAAGTACAACTTTATTTTCGATCAAAATGTGTACATTAAATTCACTCCTCGTTTCGTACCGTCAATTTAAACCATCTGTAATATAACCAGCGACAAGTACAAGGAAAAGGTACTTAAACAAAAAAAGTCACCCAAACTTGGCTGCTTTACATTCAAGAAGCACAAAGTAATAAATCTAAAAACATTACCCGGCCTAATTCAAGAGTACGTACAACACGTTTTTAGTTAATAAAATAAACTTTTTAATATACTGAAAGTTTGACAGTTCAAAGGGCAGTGTGAGTAATAAAATTTTACTTTAGCAACTTTTTTAATGTGACATGGTTAGGCTTGACAGGTTTTTTCTAAGAATAAATTGTTGTTTTTTATGAAAAATATGTTAACAATATAGGGATGTTTACTGACTAAAAAAAATATGATTCCAATTAGTGCGACTGCTAGATTATCAAAAAATATTGGAAACGTATTTTTTGTTTTATCAAATCAATAAAAATTGACAAAGATAAAACAGGGCAAAGATTTGAATCGGGGGTTTTGACGTCACTCACCGGTAAAAATGTCATACTAATGTCTTAGAATATGACGTCACACGAGTTTTCAAATCACTGTATCGTCTTCATTGTTTGTTTACGTTGAAAAAAGAAAAATTACGTGTCCAATATTTTTTGGAAATCTATCTGACGGACTAATTAGATTTTTTTGGTTAACAAAAACAAAGCAATAGGGTTGCCTATTGCTTTGTATGATTTATTACATAACCACGACTCTCAGACGGTGAAAAACAAATCGTAAGGAGATATGTGACCTACCCAAAATGGGCCCACGTGGAGAATGTTGGGCTGACCCACTTCTTCCCATATGTATACAGGGTGTACACGAACCCTTCACGAAGTCGCCAACCAAAAATTATGCAAAAAAGATTGCTGGAAAACAAATTTTTTTTTGGGGTTGAAGAATCACGGTTTACGGTAAAACTCAATGTAGTACGCTCAATACGTCGTGCTAATGGATGCTTTGCATAGTAAACGGGTCATGGAGGCAAATCGGACCTCTTTTTTTTTTGGGGGGGTGGGAAATCATCAAATAACCCGTCCCGCTCTTGGGCAGAGCGAAAGGGAGTGTCAGACTTCTACTGACTAAAAACCACCCATGTTCCTTCTTAGCCCTTGTGCCGAGGCCGCGGTATCTCTTGCGAACAACCCGCAGCCTTAAAACAGTTTTTTTTTAATGTGAAAAATTCGAATCTTTGACCTCCAATATCTCCGTAACTAGAAAGTCCCAGGTATGGTCTTCAACAAAAAAAAGATCGCAATTACAATAAGTACTTTTCGGCTTCTTTAAGGGTACTTTATCACCTTTTATAAGAAACCTTTGTCTCAGCACTTAAAAAGTTAACTATGCAAGCTAAGAATCTGATGAGATCCTGTTTAAAACTTATTTTCTCTGCACGTCAATGACAGATTTAATAATTTGAAGCAACACTATTTGTTGTGGTTTGTATTGTGTTGGCCGATATTATTTTACGAGTAATAGATAATATGCGGTTTGAATAATTTAATAAATAATTATGGCAACAATTTATTTATAGAGTACTTAAAACTTACCATTACGTTGCGTTTGTGTATTTTGCTATTCAGTTGGTTAACTACAAATTATTATATCGTTTTTTCATCACAATTGATGTTTGCTTGCATACATTTTATTTATATTTTAAGCTTCTACTTATATTTTCAGTAAAGTATGCTCAAATTCTAGTAACCTATAAAAATTTTAAGACTTCTTCTGATCGCACACTCAATTTTATTCGTATTCTATTCATCATCATCATCTGCCAAACCATTTCATTTATGTTGGGATCGAATTCAGATTTCAGATTCAGGTAAATATTTCAAGATATACCGCGACCTCGACATGAAGGGCTAAGAAGGAACATGGGTGGTTTTTATTCAGTAGAAGTCTGACACTCCCTTTTGCTCTGCCCAAGAGCGGAAGGGGTTATTTGATGATTTCCCAACCCCCCCAAAAAAAAAAGGTAAATATCAGTATTTTACATGGAGCGACTGCCTATCTGACCTCCACGACCCGATACGATAGACGACAGGGCAATACGACTGGTTTTTAGACTTTCGGGCCACTGACTACCAGCAGGGCTATTGCATATCTTTTTAAATGTCAGTAGCTATCATAGTGTCCATCGATTAACTGTCAAATGGTTACATTTTGTACCAAACTGACAGTTAATCGATGGACACTATGATAGCCACTGACATTTAAAAAGATACGCAATAGCCCTGCTGTAACAAATCGCAGTCAAAAACCTTCAAATGACAGCCAGAATAAATGGCTTAACGTGTTTTCCGAAGCACGGAGGAGACTCCGTATGTAATGGGTGGTCGCTCATTCACGGACCAACCTAAATCAAGCGCGGCTAGACCTTTTTTTTTTTTTTTGGGGGGTGGGAAATCATCAAATAATCCCTCCCGCTCTTGGGCAGAGCAAAATCCCGTGTCAGACTTCTACTGACTAAAAACCACCCATGTTCCTTATTAGCCCTTCATGTCGAGGCCGCGGTATCTCTTGCGAACAACCCGCAGCCCCGACGGGCGTCGGCCCTTGAGGGCACCTTCCATGTTGCTGACATCTCCTTGAGGCACGCGTGGAACACGAACGCGCCGTCGACACGGCCTGTCGTCGTCATAAGACGGACGGACGGCCAGCTTAGCGCGGCTAGACCTGAGGATCGACATGAGGGGTGTTCTTTTAGCTCACCGTCCGTCCATCCTATGGCAATGACATGGCGTGTCGACGGCACACCCGTGTTCCACGCGCGCCTAAAAGAGATGTGCAAGGGCCGACGCCTGTCAGGGCTGTGGGTTGTTCGAAAGAGATACCTCGGCCTCGGCACAAGGGTTAAGAAGGAACATGGTTGGTATTTAGTCAGTAGAAGTCTGACACTCCCTACCGCTCTGCCCAGAGCGGGAGGAGTCGTTTGAAGATTTCCAACGCTCCAAAAAAGAGCGTTATTTTTTAACCACGAGCCTCTAAATCTAATATGATAACCAATATTTCCTTGAAAACCTATCTACAGCTATGTAACATTTTTTATGATACACTACACGTAACCACTTTGGGACTAGTGGTACATTTTATTTACTTTTACGCGCTTCCTCCCCAAATAGGAGAGAAGTAGGCTTTTAGTTTTACGATGTGGAAAAAGTACGTGTTAACGTTGTTATGGGTGATATAATGGTGATTAAAACACCATAATATTGTTTAAGTCATGGTCTGTGAACTTGGGTTTATTTATTGAGTTAACCTTTTAAGACTTCGCTTCTCTTAAACGAGATTGTGGGTTTGAATACGGGCAAGTACCAACTTACGGCCTTATATAGATATTTGATAGTCGTTACAGGTAGTCAGTGACCTAAAAAAGTCATAACCCTCCTGCCGTAGTCGATTAAACACTGACAACCCGTCTTACCAAAGGATATCGTATTACAAAGTATTTTTTTTTTTATTTGAAATGGGCTTGCTCTTGACCTCAATCTTGCCCTAAGGGCAGAGATGAGGTCGACGATGGAACGAGCTTACCCAGAAGAAGCCTATTCACTCGCGACTTAAATAGATTAGGGTTATATGAACAAACAAACAAAGTATAAACAAAGTATTAACTGTGTTGTGGAAGTCAGATAGGCAGTCGCTCCCGTCGCGGGGTGTTCGCAAGAGATACCGCGGCCTCGACACAAAGGGCTAAGAAGGAACATGGGTGGTTTTTAGTCAGTAGAAGTCTGATACCCCCTTTCGCTCTGCCCAAGAGCGGAGGAGGGGTTATTTGATGATTTAACACAACCCAAAAAAATAAAATAGCTAGGCAGTCGCTCCATGTAAAATACTGTTATTCACAGCATTCTGCATCCGGTTAGACTGGAAGCCGACCCCAACATAGTTGGGAAAAGGCTAGGCAGATGATGATGACTGACAGTCAGTCAGCCAGTATTCATTTAGTCTGAAATTGTGCGTTGTTGATGGCAATAGGCCCTCTATTACATGGGACTAAAACTTAGCTGGCGAAATGTGGTTGTACTAACTAATGGGAGGAGATTATAGGCGTGATGTTATGTTATAATAATATTATTATTATTATTTATTTATTCATTAAGAATTTAAATTGTGTTGAACATTACATTTAAAAAAAGAAAGAAATAACACATGCAGAAACAAATACATTATTAAAATTAGAGTGAAATGTTTAGTTAAAGACTAATTTCATTTAAAATAATAAATGTCAGCAAATTAATACAATGTCAGCAAATTAATACAATGTCAGCAAATTAATACAACGTCAGCAAATTAATACAATAATACATGTAGTTTATTTTCGGACAACTTAACCTTTCGTATGCTGGAACGTAGGTCCACGAGAGACACAATGGCTTATTAATTGTGTCTAATTACACGGCATATGAAAGGTTAATACTATTTTACAAGGCAATGTGTTATGTAAGTCTGAAATCTCCCCTCTTAGTCATCACCTACCTACCATTTTCACATGTATCTCCCTAGTGTGTGTCTGTTTGTCCGTCCCACGCTATACTTTAAAAGTTAAAACATTTTACCTTAGCACTTACACTGAAAGCCATTTGCTTTCTCTTTTAAAACAAAACATTTGACTGAGACCTCAAAAACTCTCCCTGAACGGAACAAACACATTTCATTCATTCATGTATGAGTGGGTATGCGTTTCAAATACTTTCGCTCGTATTTATTTGTTTGCCTTTTGTTATATGTTGCTGTTTCTTGTTTGTTTAGTTTAAAATAAACATTGTTTCAGTCAGTTAGAGCATCATGACATAACATAAAGCCTGTAATTCCCGAAGGGTTAGTCAGAGGTGTTCCAAATAATTCACACCCACATTTCGCCAGTTATGTTAGTCCCGTTTATTAGGGGCGAGCCTATTGCCATCAACAGGGCACAGTTCCAGGCTACGTGGCTGCTACTGAGAAATTCAAATGGAAAAACTAAATAATACTTTGTCCGACCTGGGAATCGAACCCAGGACGGACCTGTTGCTCAGCAGTGCAGACCAACGAGGCAGTAACAATTTAAATAAATCTCTATGTTATCAAGATTTTCTATGTATAAGCAGGAACAATAAAGTACCTTCTCTCCAATAGCTGCTGCATTTTTTTGCAAAATATAATACAGTCCAGATTTTCATATTATTATTGCATTGTGAAGATCCTCAGCCGAGTACACTCAGCGGACACTTCAATATCGGAACTTTTCTAATCCATTTAAGTATCCGTACTGTATGCTACTCCTTCAAAACCAATAAGGATCGAGTACTATTCGAGTCTATTCGCAATATACCGAGTATTGCCCGAGTGAGCGTTAGAAATTCAATTTTAGAACATTCTTATTCCAATTTCAAACGCATTTCGGAACATGATGGAAGTTCCGAGTGGCCTCGTTTTTAGTTTGCTCAAGCAAATCCCCGAGGATGGTCGCTAGTGATGTAGATCATTCAATATTAGTTTTCATATCTTATCGATTTTATTATTTGGGAGGCACTGTGATTTTTATATGTTGAGCAATAGATAACACCAAAACAGTTTTTATATAATTGAATATTCTGATATTCAATTATATAAAAACTGTTTTGGTGTTATCTATTGCCGCACCAAACGGTCCGTACTTCGGCTACATGACAGGCCGTGGAGTCTGAGGCTGTTGACAGCTGCACCACATTGACAGTGACGAAAAACGCGCGGTAAGTAATAATTTAAGTATTATTGCCATTGGGCAATGATACTTATTACTAACCTTCAAAGGTTCAAGAGTTTGTTTGAATAACTTTAGTCACCATCATCAAGTTATCCAGACATGATCCCAACATCAAATATTACATTCCTTCTATTTTTCGATATGGCAAAACCTTAATTAGTAGCACCACCTAATTATTCACGGGCGCATCACTAGCTGAGCTAGCATGGCCGCCGCGTGGGCAAGCATAGCATTGCACTTATCCGTTTAGCGGCGAACTCTGTAATGCCGTTTGCGCTCCATCTTGTTTACCCGGTTCCCTGTTCCTACCCTCGTAAACTTACGACTAACTTATTTATCTCAATAGTTTGTACGTCCTTCTGCGTATATTTTGTTTATATTTTCGCGTAAATGCTCTGGAGTTCGGCTTGAAAAAGTCGTTTGGCTTTTGTTTTTCTTTTTTGCGACCTCTTAAAGGTATAAAGAGGAGTTAGTATGGCCATAAGGAATGTTTTGGTTCCCAAAAAGGATGATGGGAAAGTACTATTGAGTAAGTATACGATACTCAAACATATTTGTTGAAGTTTTGTCTGAAAGAATACGGGGCCACTAGCCCGGTATTTTTACAAAAATGTTGTACGGGTCGTATCAAGATTTTTGAATATGTCCAATTCTATGATGACTTACGCTTGACGCTTGGCTAGATTGCTCCGTGGATGGCTGACTACCTAGTACATATCGAGTTTTCTCCGTGCTTCGAAAAACACGTGAAGCCGTTTGTCCAGTTGTCAATTGTTGATCTTTGACAGTTGTTACAGGTAGTCCAAAAGTTTGACCACCAGTCTTACTAAGGGGTATCGTGTTACACAGTAATAACTGGGTTGTGGAGGTCACATAGGTAGTCGCTCCATGTAAAATACTGGCATTCAGCTGTATCTGGTAAGACTGGAAGCCAACCCTAACCTGGGAAAAGGCTAGGTAGGTATCTACCTAGCTTTTTGATGATGATGACTTTGACTTATACGACATACACTTTGAAAAACAAATAATGATATAGATCATATTTGTGTAAATGTATCAGTGTATGTGTGTATCGATGCAAACTTAATCAAGTACATACATAATATATATGGACATAAATCATTTAATAAAAAACTACGAAACCACGGTACCTGTGGTTTTGTAGTTTTTGTAGGTTTGATCAACCGATCAAAGGATATCAATCAGATAAACATACACGCAAATAAAATAAACAAATGTCTATCTAGTGGCTGCAATCCATCCAGGATTGCGGCCACTATAGAATAGAATATTTTTATTTAATTTTCGCCAATCCTTCTGTGCAATATTTTTCACATTCGCCACTTCCCCAGCAAATAAATCCGTGTGTTTTTTCACGAACGAAACGTAAGCCAATTACTTCCGACATCCATATTTTTGCGGCTATTTGTTCATCGAGCTATAACAAAATAAAAAAACCAAAATATATTTTTGGAGAGGATTGCTTCGATACACTCGATAATATAGCGAATAACAAGTAAAAAATATGCAGGGTGCAGTTTTGCATCCTCGTCCAAAAAGAGATTGTCATAAAATACACAAATAATCAATTTAAATTACGATACCTGGTCAACGATAAACATGCGCTGTTTTTTAGTTGTTAAAAATGTAACAGGAGTAATTTCTAATTCCCTTTAAGAAATTAACGAATTAAAGTTTGCGTTTGTTTGTTTCTGTGTGAACGCGCGGTTATACGAGAATCAGATGGGCGGCGTTTTAACATGGTTGGTTCACACTTACCGATTTCCGTTAATAACCCATGTTATACTCATATACCCATTTTTTTATTGATTCGGGTTGAGAATCATTAGTGTAGTTACCTCCTTAAATTTTGACGAGGATGCAAAACGACATCCTGGTTGGAAAATTTAAGTGGCAAACAAAATCCCCATTAAAACTAATAGGATTCATATTTTGGAACCAAAAGATAGGATGTTGTAATACTCGTTTTACTCGTAAATTAGCGGCGTAGGCTCCAGTTACGTTTGCAGCCTGATTTATAGACCCCGAGGACCGTTGCGTGCTGAACGTGGTCCAAGCTAAAATATAGGATAGGTATTAATAGGCAATGAACCCATGATTAAAATAAATTTTTGTGTGATTAGGCTTAGTACAACAGAGCGTTTTAAAAAAAAATTTCACTATAAATTATGAGTCCCATGACCTTTAGATCTATATTCTGCGAGCAAAGTGTTTTAAAACTTTTTCAATAACTTCAAAATTGTTTATTGAAGTAGTCAAAACTACTTAAATATATGTATTTACATTAATACAAACAATAAAAGAAATAAAAAAGGTGATTTTTTTAGTGTCCCACCCCCATTTCGCAAAGCTTCCACGAAAAATATATCAGTATTTTCCTACCAATGTTTGTAATTTGGTAGGGTAATGTGATCTAAATTCGATAAAATGCTTTATTGATAGGGTTTTAGACATCAAAATAATATAAAATATTAATTTTTACTTGTCCCTTAAAATCGTAGTTGCTGGAAAGTTCCACATACGCTACGTCGAATTTACACTTAAAATGCAAAAAAATGACGAATGCGGAGCGGTCTAAAACGTACAGGGAAAAAATAAAACAGGACCCACAAAAGCGCGAACTTTACTAAAAAAGGAGCCTAATAGACTAAAAAATAATTTTAAGAAGATAAATGACTTAACTGAAGGGTATAAAATGCTAGGCGTAAGCTATAGCGGAAACAAAAAAGAAATCAAAAGATATGGAAAATAAGGTATTACCTGCAGAACAACAGTTGGGTGCAGTAAAAAATATAGTCACTCTTTTATTTTAAACCAAACGTATTAAAATACGCAAAGTTACAAGACGGCTATATTTTTTTTGATAAATATAAAACAGCGCTACGCACTTCCAGGAAAAAAACTGTACCGCATGAAAATACAGCACGAAAAGTAAATGCATTTATTAGAAATAGAAAATGAGAAGCTTAAGGCGCGACAAAAAGTGATGGAGATAGCCCTGCGTGAAGCATACACAGAATGCACAAGACTAATCCTGAAAAAAGAATGATTAAAAATATAACAACAAAAGAAGGCGAAAAACGAGCACAAAACCGGAGCGTAGATTGTTGGGTCTTAAGCCGAATAAAAAGTAATTTCTAGAACAAGCATTTAAACAAAAATATTGTGGAGAATTTGGAAAAGTTTTATAATCCAGATGAAAAGCAGGTAAAAGGGAAACTAGAACAAGAAATAAAAATAAAGTGCAAATTGGATACCTGATCGATACAAACCAAAATCTGTTTGAAATTTACAAGGACGAAAGTGGCAAATATAGCTATAAAACATTTGTTAGGTACAAGCCATTTTATATTATTTAACCAAGCGCTGCGACCAGGGAAACATGCATGTATATAAAACACAGCAACCTAAAATTCACGTTTGTTGCTCTGAAATTCAAAATATATCACATGGGTACTACTAAATTATTAAATAATATTGTATACGATACAAAATCCTATAATTTTATGTGCAATGAATGTCATCAGTGCAAAACCCTTAAAATTATTTACAACTAAACTTGGTTCAAATAGGGTAGATTATGACACTCGTGAGTATAATAAGTCAGGCCAAAAGATGACAACTAAAAAGACTGTAAAGCAACAGATTAAAGGCACTATTAAAGATCTGAATTGCCTGCATTTAAAACCCATTACTTCAATTGGAAACAACAACAACAGCAGTATCGATCGTGCATTACTCGTATGAATGACGGTGAAATCGCAATATTATGTGATTTCTCAGAGAACTACGACTGCAAATACTCAGAAAAAATCGGGTCAATGCACTTCGGTGAATTGGAGCATTCAGTCACTCTACACTGTGGAGTGATTTTAGAAAAAGAACGTTCACAGTCTTTTGTCATGGTGTCAGACGAGTGGTCGTCTGACACCATGATCGAGATGGCATTAGTCTCTTGGCAGATGTGCCACGAGCCTAATGCCATCTAGGCGCATTTAATGCCTGCTTTAAAACTAGTCAAAGAGGAATTTCAAAACACAAAATTATTCATTTTTTTCCGATGGTCCCAGTACACAGTATGGACAGAACAATAATTTTAATTTACTTACTTTGTTCACGCCAAAATTCAATTTATCATATTCAACTTGGTCATTCCCTGAAGCAGGACACGGAAAAAGTATAGCAGACGGTATTCAATTGGTGGAACTGTGAAAAGACAACTTGACAAATGAGTATCGTATGGTCAGGATATTACTGCAACGGAGGCATGCCTTGTTCTGCAAGAAACTATGAATTCTATTTTACGTGCCTGACACTGATATCTAAAAGTTCAAAAAACTGATACCTGATCGCTTACGCAATGTGCCTGGAACAATGCAACTGTACCAAATTATATCTGCTCAAGCCGGTCAGATACAATATCGACAACTTAGTTGTTTTTGTGGCGAATTAATGCGAAGTTTGTGCGGCTGTCATCAGTCATAGACGCATTTTGTGATTCATCAATTGAAACAATTTACTGTAGCACCAGATACATCGTTAATACCTGCGAGTGACGATATGTTAGATGAGCCATCTGTTCGAGCGTTAGTCAAAAGTTCAAATCCAGAGCCTCCAATCATGTCTAGTTCAGAACCATCCCCATCAGTTATTCCAAACGCTTGTGAATATCCTACAAACTGAGCCGCATTCACAGCTGTTGACGAAATGGATGTAATGGACAAGATGGAAACCAATTGCCAATGTATTTTGGACAAGGGCAAGAGGTTGATGAATGTTTCTTAATAATCTGCCTCATTCTGCTGGCGTTATCCCAATTTATTTAGAGTTGGCGCAGTATTATCTTCTTCTTCCATACCACTTTATTACTCGTCATGTCAGCAGTGTCATCGCTCCAAGCCATATAATTTTTCACACAGTTCATAGTTTCTTTAGTCTTTCCCTACCTACACCTGATTAAGAAACAGCCTCGTTACGTTTTTACCTTTACATAAATGCTATTGTTTTGTTACCACATTACGCTTAAATGTAATTACACGCACCCACGTGTATCGATCGAATATTTCGCTTCATTGTACTCCAATCCCGTATGTTAGAATTACGTAATGTTTGCATTAGAACTCATACATTATTATAGGTCTTCTGATAATGCAAGCATATATAAAAGGTAATTTAACTTTGTGTGGAACCGTAATTCTCGTTGTGGTTTTGATTGGTACATAAAATAGTATAATGCGTCGAATGCAAATAATATATCATAATTAACAAATAGCTTTGAGACTGTATGATTTGCCATGTTTCGCTATTTATGAAACGTTCTTTCTTTTAATGGGCATTGTAGGTCTAACGCCGTGGCCTGAATGTCTGAGATCCAGTCTTACCTAGCGGCACTGTATTACTTAGTACTAAATGGGGCGTGGAAGTCAGTTGCATCCGGTTAAACCATGAATACTACCCCAACATACTTGGAAAAAACATAACCCTTTCCTTGCAGTCGGGTAAAAAGGTTAGGTAGATGATGATGATGACGTACTACACCTCTACTTTAACGTTTTTTGGATTATAGGCGTGATGTTATATTTTATATTATTCCTTTTCTAAATGACACGCTTTTCTCTTGTAACTTACAAGCCGGGATTGCGACAAGGTTTTTATTTTCAGTCTCTAACAAGGACTATAAAAAACCGCCATACCCCCGCCATTTTTTCCACCGACAACTTAGTTGCGGGTAGTTCCAACTTGTAAATAGATTATAGAGCTTCTTTCAGTCAGTTTATTTTATTTGAAAAATAAAAACAGTAGTGTTTTTTCCTTAACGGGGCGCGCAACTCTCGGGTAACTTAATAACGAAGAGAAACAGGGGTTCTAAACTATTGACATTTTTATGCAGGGATTATACAAGGAGCGTAATCCGTGCCAATAATTTGTACCTAAGCTTGCTTTATCAAGGCAATTTTATAGCTTCGCTGGATGTAGTAATAATACAGTTTTATGGAGTGAAAAGTTTTCAATATTTAACGGTGTTGTAGGTAATTAGTGTTAATACTGTGGTGAGACCCCGAAAGTTCTGAATAAAAATCTCAGACACAGTGATATCCAACCGCGCAACCAAATCAGCATTAAGGAAATATTTTTAATACATCTGGCTGCCTCGTTATTCTCGTAGTTGTTTACAAGGGCGACTGCTGGGCATGAGGGCCTGAGCTTGATTCCCAGGTCGGCGAAAAGGTTATTCGGTGTTTCAATTCTTTCAACTTCTCAATAGCTGCTACATAGTCTGGAATTGTGTCCAGTTGAAAGAATAAGCTTGATCCCTCTCACATGAGACTTATACATAGCTGGCGAAATACGGGTATACTATTAGGTACATCTCTGCCCTTATAAGACCAATACCCAATACCCCACCAAATACCCTTTGGAGATTAAAGGCGTGGTGTTATAATATTATGTTTCAATAAATTTTGCCATGAGGTTGTTGATGAAAGTTTCTATGCAAGTTCTTAGTTTGAAATCCGAGCAGGTACACGGCTTAATATGGAAATAGGTAAGTACGCACTTATAGTTTCTATAAGTACGTACTTACTTACTTACCTATTCCCATACTTTATGGTTGAACTAGCAACTCCGTAGCCGAGAGCCGGATATAACTCCACTTCGGTGTCGGTGATAATAATATATCAATTTCTCACTACTGTAATTAACTGTCGACACCCGAAGGTTTTACTGTAATATAATAATTCTATTAATAAATTAATATTACCTTCGTTTTATTTAATCAAATGATCATTATGGGTGTTGAATGGTCGCTCGCTACGCCAATTTGGCTAATTAGTTTTTTATTTATTACGGTTTTGAACTTGAGTTTTGTTGACGGTTTATTTATAGAATATGAGCTATGAGGTCAAAGTATTTTTTATTCGTATATAAGAGCTGTCTGTGTTATACGTACTTACTATTTTCGGGGAGCAGCTGCTCGGTTCGATCTTAACGTTAAGCCACGCTTGCCTGGGATGGTTCGTGGATGGTTACCTATTACGTACCCAGTTTCCTAGAGGCTTTGCAGATGATGAGATTTATAGCTACTTTTCGATCATTCATACTCATAGCTCCAAATAGTCCTCATGGGAATAGGGATGTTTCCTGAACCACGCTGTGACGTCACACGACTTTTCGAAGCGCTGTATCGTCTTGATTTTTTGTTTACGTGAAAGAAGAAAAAATATGTGCCCAATATTTTTTGGAAATCTATCTGACGGACTAATTAGATTTTTTTTGTAAACTACTGCGATCATAATCGGAAAAAAATGTCATATAAAGAACACTACAAATTATAATTAAATGTACGTGTTCACATAAACGACGAAACTTAAATTATTGCCTTGTTCTGCTAGAATTTCAACTCGGAAAATGCTACGGTCACCTTTTACTCAGGCAGTAATTTTATTTTAGTTTGTGTTCTGGCAAATAATTTACAAAGCTACTCGTAAACTTTCTCTACTCTACTGAACCATAATTATAACAGTAGTGTTTGGTTCAATCTGGAATGGTTCTGACTCCTCCTGCTCTAGGCAGAGCGGTAGGGAGTGTCAGACTTCTACTGACTAAAACCACCCATGTTCCTTATTAGCTCGTAGTGCCGAGGCCGCGGTATCTCTTTCGAACAACCCGCAGCGCCCTTCATCTTAGCTTTGATTCAGCCAAAGCCTGCAAGATTCGAACAAAAGATGGCCTTGATAAATAAAATCACTTTATTAAATCGGTCTTCTTCTTCATTATCATGTAGTTAATAGTGGCTAAAATGGTGTCAAAGTTATTTTATGCCGCTCATGGACCTCTAACTTGGCTTTTCTAATAACATAACATCACGCCTGTAATCCCCGAAGGGTTAGGCAGAGGTGTACCTAATAGTACACCCACATTTCGCCAGTTATGTTTTGTTTCTTTTCTAATGTCTTCGAAAAATCTCTCTCAAGCTTAGTAAACGCATCCCGTGGGTCCTAAATAAGTGGGATTAGTTGTCTAAAGAGGACATGCTAGTTTCCTCACGTTTTTTTCTTTACCGACACAAATTATAAATTATACAATACGCAAATGAATTCGAAAAATCAGAGGTCCCAGCCTTGGGGTTTGAACTTGAGACCCCGTCGGGGCTGCGGGTTGTTCGAAAGACATACCGCGGCCTCGTCACAAGGGCTATGAAGAAACATGGGTAGTTTTCATTGAAATAATGATAAGATCAGCAGTCGGATGATAGAGTATATTCATTCGTGGTTAATATTTTACAAGCAAGTTACAAAGTATAATAGAATATAAACAACCCGTAACTAAGCTATTTAAAATCAGTGACAGACATTGTGTAACATATGATTATTTCTCACAGGCCAGTATACACATAAATAAACGACCTCCAATAGTTTTTAGTTGGTAGAAGTCTGACACTCCCTACCGCTCTGCCCAAAGCGAGAGGGGTTATTTGATGATTTCCCACCCCCAAAAAAAGACCAACGGCTTGGCAGTCCGACGGTCGTACCACTGAGCTATCACTGCTTAAGAAAACCTCGCCGGGGCAGAAAATAAAATCATTATTTTTATACTTTTGGAACGAAGTTCCTTATCGCGCGTTGTGAAAGGGGGCTAGACGGAAAAAATTCTTACGAAAAGTTGTCACGACACTTTTTGCTATAGTAAGCTATTGTAAGCTGTGCGGCGTCGCATGTTTCTCTGTCTGTCTCTCTCTCTCTTATAGAAAGCAAGCCAGATATATTTTCATTTTTTTTTTTTTTACATAATAAAAAATAATAACAATAACTTCGTTCCATCCGGGTGTTTCTTGACACCTCTCAAGTTTTTTTTTTACAGATTTGACTTGGGAATTTGACTGAGTTAGCTCTCTTGCCAAGGCTTGAGATTTCTTTCAAAAACCAGACCACCTATATGTATCAAGACCAAAAATAAAATCTTCCTTTTCACACCGTCGTCAGTCTTTTGTTCAAAAGTTGAACCAAGAAGTAACACATTGACCAATGAAGAAAGTTTATTCAGAAAGAAAATGTAGATCCGTTGGCGCGGCGCCAAGAGCGAGATAATCTCTTTGAGGAGTTGGTGTGGCGGCAATTTTTTTCACGCTAGCAACACTATCTAAAGTGTGAAGAGGTTTTATTTCTTGCACTTTGAGATGAAACTATGTAGAAACTTTGTAATGGGAATTTTGGGTTGAGATTTTATAGATTAGGCTTTCGGAAGGTTTCTAAGTAAAGGGCAGTAAAATAAGGCGGTAAATTTAGTCGCATTAATAAAAGATTCCGATAAAGTATGGTATGTATCCTTCCTTATTATATGGAAACAGAAAATATTTAACTCACGAAAACACAATTTTTCAGTGTTGAACAATTCAAAATTCTATGTATTTATAAAATTGTGAGAACGAAACCCAGTAGTAAACAGTAGCTACTCTAATAACCATTTAATAACTTAAGTGGTATTCACGATTATTAAGATATTTTGCTTAAACATTTCAGGGCTTTTAAAATAAATCTCTAGTAACCGACTTAAATGAAATTAAGCTTAAAAGCCATAGCTAACTTTATTGTGTCCGTTTCGATTGCTCGGCCACATTGTCGTAGAATTAAAACGACTACGTCAACATTACGAAGGAATTTGTAGAACACTAACAGTGCAAACCGCAAATTCGTAGATATAATATTCAGAAAGTTATAAAGGTTTAACCATGGCCGCGCGGTTGAAACGTGGAGGACCGCGCGGCCACGGAGTTCTATCAAACGGAGCTTAGTAGAGGTTCCATTCTTTTTGTTAACCACTGATACGATTTCGAAGAAAATGTAGATAGTATAAATAAAGGCCTAATGTTTGTAATTCACGACCTACAGTACTTAGAAGTTATGGCCGCGCGGTTGAAACGCGGAGGACCGCGCGGCCACGTAGTTCTCTTATACGAAACTTAGTAGAGATACCATTCTTTTTGCTAATCACTAATACGATTTCGAAGAAAATGTAGACACTATGCATAAAGCTGTAATGTTTGGACTTCACGACCTATGGCACATAAATGCTATAATCCAAGTTAGAAGTAGGGTGACCAAGATTTATAGATATTATAAAGAAAAAATATTATGTAGAAAGGATCATAATCATTATCATTTACAGACTGAATTCACCCACTGCTGGGTATAGCCTCTCTTTGTTGTGCCATTCTCCACGGTCCTGCGCCAGCCTCATCTGCCTGTCACGCCGCTGGACGACCCACACTTCTTTTTCCAGTTCTTCTTTTTCAAAATATTTATCAGATTTCAATTCGATTCCTTCTCACACTATACGCAATAAGATTTAAGATGTCATTATAAAATAACTACTTCTTAAAATTGTAAAGCGTCGATTATCGCTAAAGCCAATTTACCACTATTTGTTGTAAAACAATACTCGTGGCTTAATAATATCTGCGACTCAGGTCGATCTTTAGGTTAAGCCGCTCTTGTCTAGGTTGGTCTGTGGATGTGTGACCGCCCATTACATAGGTAGGTATCGAGTTTCCTCCGTGCCTCGGAAAGCACGTTAAGCTGTTGGTCCCAGCTGCCATATTATTAAATAGATCTTTGACAGTCGTTACAGGTAGTCAGTGACCTGAAAGTCTGTCGACCAGTCTTACCAAAGGGTATCGTATTACCCAGTATTAACTGAGTTGTGGAGGTCAGATAGGCAGTCACTATATGTAAAATACTGATATTCAGCTGCATCATCCGGTTCGACTGGAAGTCGACCCCAACATACTTGGGCAAAAGGCTAGGCAGATGATGATGATGATGGTGTTGTAAAATAATAAACGCCTCTATTCAAAAGTATTTTTTTCAAAAAAATAAATATTTTCATTACATTGTGACATTAATTTGAGTTTCTATACTGACTGAAGGTCCGTTCTTCATACTGAGCGAGTTAGGTTTGCTCTCAATAATAATAGAAGTCACCTATATATAAAAATGAACTTTAATACAATGATTCAAAACTCTGTTTTAAGGTTGATGTGACACAGATACCGCGGCCTCGGCACAAGGGCTAAGAAGGAACATTACTGGTTTTTAGTCAGTAGAAGTCTGACACTCCATTTCGCTCTGCCCAAGTGTGGATTTGATGATTTCCCACCCCCCAAAAAAAAAATAAAAAACTTGAGAGGTGTCAAGGGACACCCGGATGGAACGAAGTTTTGAAAATAACTGGCTTGCTTTCTATGAGAGAGATAGAGAGAGACAGACAGAGAAACACGCGCACTCCGCACGGCTTACAACTACAACTATAGCAAAAAGTGTCGTTATATCTTTTGGTCTTAATTTTTTCCGTCTAGCCCCATTTCGCAACGCGCGAAAAGGAACTTCGTTCCAAAAAGGTTGATGTGACAAGGTAGCCCGCGAAATTCCAATTTTCTTACGTATTTTGCAATTTGCCGGTCAGTGTCAGGTCAGGTTGTATGATAAATAAAATAGGATTTGCGACCCTAACGTGTCATGCCGTCGCATGTTTGTAAACGCACCCACGACACAGGAGAAATTCCTAGTGTGGGGCAAAGTTTAAAAAAAAATGTGACTTTACTGAGTAATATTGATTAAATTCACCAATACAACCCTCTCAGTTCATGAAGGTTCCTTGAGTGACTATTTGATGAAAAAGGCATTATCTCTAATTAAAAACAAATAATTTTATGATGTTGCTTAATTAATTCAGAGAAATATAAAGGGAGTCCTATGATTAAATGAGTAATGAGTAAAAAAAAAAAAAAAAATTCTGTAGCAAAATGTTAAAACCAGTATTTATACCTATACGGTGTTAACATTTTGGCATAAGTACTTCTTTATCCAATTTACCATTCTTTTGCGTTTCTGACGTTCTACACCCAAACCTTATTCCCTCATAATAAATAATATGCCAGAGGCTTATGTCCAGCAGTGGGCGTCTTTCGGCTGAAATGATGATGAAATAATATTATATGCACGTAAAAACGAGGCTTTCGGAAATGTCTGATTGACGCACATTAAATTTTAGTCACCCTACTTCTAACTTGTACTATAGGTTTAAAGTGCTGTAGGTCGTGAAGTCCAAACATTAGGGCTTTAAACATACTGTCTACATATTCTTCGAAATCGTGTCAGAGGTTAGCAAAAAGAATGATACCTCTACTAAGCTCCGTTCATGAGAACTGCATTACCGAGCGTTTCGACCGCGCGGCCATGGCATATATGTGCTGTAGGTTGTGAAGTCCAAACATTACAGCTTTATGCATAGTGTCTACATTTTCTTCGAAATCGTATTAGTGATTAGCAAAAAGAATGGTATCTCTACTAAGTTTCGTATAAGAGAACTACGTGGCCGCGCGGTCCTCCGCGTTTCAACCGCGCGGCCATAACTTCTAAGTACTGTAGGTCGTGAATTACAAACATTAGGCCTTTATTTATACTATCTACATTTTCTTCGAAATCGTATCAGTGGTTAACAAAAAGAATGGAACCTCTACTAAGCTCCGTTTGATAGAACTCCGTGGCCGCGCGGTCCTCCACGTTTCAACCGCGCGGCCATGGTTAAACCTTTATAACTTTCTGAATATTATATCTACGAATTTGCGGTTTGCACTGTTAGTGTTCTACAAATTCCTTCGTAATGTTGACGTAGTCGTTTTACTTCTACGACAATGTGGCCGAGCAATCGAAACGGACACAACTTTATTAGGTTCCATTAATAACCATTTTGTGTACAAGCTTAAGAAAGTTTGCATGTCGATAAAGATCAGTGATTTCTGCTACAAGGAATTAAGATCAAGAAAACCGTGAAATAGGAGGCTTTTAAACAATATTTGGTATGAAATAACTTCGTGATTTAATCAAGAAGAGTTGTGAACTATTAAAGTAACCAAAATTTGAGTAAGTATTTTACGTACATTTAAAACTTCTTTTCTTTTAACAATTATAATTTTATTTATTTATTTATTTATCTATCAACTTACATCTATTATTATTTCTTTCAAATATATAAGTTGCGTTACGAGTGTGTTGATGTAGCCGCGATATTTTTATGAACTATTCAACGAGAGATTGATGCAATTTTCATTGCACTTTTGACAATTTATTCCGAAAGTTTTTTTGTGATGAAACTACAAAAAAATATCAAGGATTTCAATTTTTTGCACGGAATCCTAATACTATTTCTAAAATAAAATAAATGAAAAGATGAATGAATTGTGTGAGGAATGATATTAAAGAGGAAGGATTACGACCCCAAGGAGAATAGGATAAGGGCAGGAAGATGATGATGATGATGATGGTCCCATGAAGAGAGAGTTTGAGGCACGGTTGGCGCAGTGGCTGAGCGATTGGTCTGCTGCGCTGCGTGTCGCGGGTTCGATCCCCGCACGGAACAAATATTTGTATGGCCTATAGATAGTTGTTTCGGGTCTGGGTGTGTTTGTGTATGTGAGTTTAAATGTTTGTAAACGCACCCACGATACAGGAGAAATTCCTAGTGTGGGACAATGTTTTAAAAAAAAAAAAAGATGTTCACTCTGATGATCAGATCTTACTTATATTTGTTGTAGAAGTCAACGTGCCACTTATTCTACATATTGAATGTGCTACCTGTTATGGTTAAAAAGTTACAGGTCAGTGACAGACACCGTAAGCTTCACACCATTTGGATATGAAGCAACAAAATTCTTTCAACTCCTTTCCAATTATTAAAGACCCCGATTAAAGTATGCTTCAGTAAACCGTAAAGTTTAGTTAAAATTCAGCAAATAGCGACGACGGACTGTCGACTCAATTTCGTAAGCCACAAAGCGTGATGTCACAAAATAGATAAGTATAGAAGGTCAATTCAAGTTTATCTATAAGTGATTGTGCACTATTGTTTGTATGTTTTTACTTGTTTTTTGTGCTCATAACCAGTGTAACAATTGTTGGTAAACCAAATAAAATAAAATTAAAATTAAAAAAGTCCATAAAACAATTAGAAACAGGCACACACACACAGTTAGACGTAGATTAAGAATGGATAGATTAGGTAATACGTCTTGTAAGATAGCGATAATCTAGTCTTGGACATTATTCTTATCTGGCATGATTCAATTTAATAGTCGGTATGTTTGGCGCAGTGGCAAAGCGATTGGCTACTGAGCTATGTGTCGCGGGTTTGATTCCCGCACGGAACAAATATTATAACCTACAGGTAGTTGCTCCAGGTCTGGCTGTTTGTGTATGTGAGTTTAAATGTTTGTAAATGCACTCACGATACAGGAAAATCGAATCCCAGTGTGAAGCAACGTTTACATTTATTTTAAAAAAATGTCAGGTAATAGAAATCGTACAGTGACAACCATTTTGTTATTTATTTGTTTACGAAACATGGCGATCTCACACTGTAAACCTAAAACTGATGCCATTCAGTAGTGCGCTTACACACGCTGTACGTGAAGCGTGTCTAATGTCTATGTGTGAGTGCGTTATCGCTCATTGCACACACCCGACCTTCTGCTCCATTCTACTATGTGACGTATCCTGGCAAAGTGTTGCCGTGTAGGTAATCCGCTGAGCTTTGCGACTGCTCGTCCGTTATTTATGTCTGTCGATAGGCTGAATCGGAGCTTATGTGGGAAAAAGTGTCGAAACTAGTGGGGGTTACATTTTTGGACGTTTAGTCAAGGTGAAGGTGGCTAGGGAGCGATCATTTTGGCATTTGTGAGGGGAAGAAAAACGAGTGTTGTAATTTTCATGTTTCAGTGTTTTGAGCTGTACACGCTTACCATAAGATTATTTTTAGAAACATAAACTGGTTGCTCTTTCTTTACAGTAAGGAAAAAAGGAATGAGTTCTGACTGATTTAAAAAAGAAAAATGTCGCATGATGTTTTAATTTTAGACAAGAGTGAGAGAGAGTCATGTTTGTGAAGGTTTTTTATATATATTTCTAGAATCCAACAACCTATAAATAAATAATCTTTCAGCCACAACGCTAACAACCAAAAATATAACCCTTATCACCCGCGGTCACGCTGACCCAAATCGCAATAAAAATCCGCCGCTTATTGTGGAGTTAACAGATAAATAGATAGCCATAAATCGTCCCGAGTCGCGAGCGTCCTTCCCGTTCAGTAGATTAAGGACACAAGGGTATATCTACGGTTAATACAATCCCGAGTCACTTCGAACGAGTCTACGTAAAGCCTGTTACACATGTCGCAATTTACCGCAAGTGTAAGGTAGTTTGGACGGCATAATTTGATCATCCTGGCTGCATACTAATGCTTTGGAATGGGAATAACCTCCTCCTTTTTGAACTCGGTTAAAAACGGTCTTTCAACACCTCGTCAGTTTTGTAGGAAATGATGTTTCTTTTTTCTCATCTTGTATTGGTACGGGTATTCAAAAGAGGGAGTGACTGGATGGTAATAACAGCCTCAAACTTATTATCTGCCAAAAGACAGTGCCAGATAGAGCCTAGCCAGCCTATAATGTTCCCACTGCAGCAGGGACTCAGGCCTCCTCTCTAGTGCGGGTTGGTGAATTTGAATGAGTCTGTAAATACATACGTGTTACGGCCGCTTACCATATTTTAATCAACATACTACCTGACACTGACGTGCAAATTGCGCCTTGCGATAGCAATTACCCAGGTGCTTCCACCATAATGCAAAATGGGTTGGATATCACTGGGGATTAACCCTCCATCACCGGCGATGCAGTAAACAAGTTTATGCATCAATTTTGCGCAGATTGAAAAGCTTCAGTGCAAGCTGCAAAAATAATGCTTGCAAAGCCGCTATCTTTTCCCATACGGTTTGAAATACAACCGATACACTCTACATAGATTTTGTTGGCAGTGTTCAGAGTCACGTTTTGTAATATATTGCTGCTCTGAAAGATTGGAAGTGCATAAGTCGTGACGGTTTTTAAGCGCTGACAAAGTGCTTTGAAAATGCATTTTTCTTGGTCAGTATTTATTACATTCGGTATAGCGGTGGACCGCTGAGTACTTAGTTTTGTTTTGATATTTTTATTCGTTCTGCGAGCAATGTGCCCTGCCCACTGCCACTTAAGTTTGGCAATTCTTTAAGTTCTGGATTAGCGACCGCGAACCGGAAGACGTTGCATTGGAAGGCCTCCCACTAGGTGGACCGATGACCTGGTGAAGGTTGCGGGTACCCACTGGATGCGAGACGCACGGGACCGGTCAATGTGACGACACCTGGGGGAGGCCTATGTCCAGCAGTGGACGTCTTTTGGCTGAAATGATGATGATGATGATTTTTATACACACATGTCTACAGATTCATCAATATCATAACATCACGCTTTTAGTCCCCGAAGGGTCAGTCAGAGGTGTACATAATAGTACACCTACATTTCACCAGTATTTTCTTTAAGTCCCATATAATAGGGGGTGAGCCAATTGACATTCATCGGACACAAAATAAAAAGTAGATTATTGAAAGTACCGCAACGTGTAGTTTATCATTGTACATCATCTGCCTAGCCTTTTCGGCCTCCAGTCTAACTGGATGCAGCTGAGTACCAGTATTTTACATGGAGCGACTGTCTATCTGACCTCCACAACTCAGTTAAGACTGGGTAATACGATACCCTTTGGTAAGACTGGTTGTCAGACTTTCAGGTCACTGACTAACTGTAACGACTGCCAAAGATCTATAAATGGCAGCCGGGACCAACAGCTTAACGTGCTTTCCGAGGCACGGAGGAAACTCGGTATGTAATTGGCGGTCACCCATCCACAGACCAACCTAGGCAAGCGCGTCTTAACCTAAAGATCGATCCGAATGGCAATTATTATTAAACCATGAGCTCCTCCTCGTAGTTTATCATATACCTAGAAACTAATTAGTAGTGTTCAGTTGAACTAAAAAAAACATTGTACATAGCTATGTTATTATCAATATGGGAAAAACACCATTCATATTTCAGTACAAATCGACGTTTATAAACGAATGTACCTAAAAGGTAGAAACTGCTGGAAGGTCAAGTGCGTGGTACTCGCAACCGACGTGCGTGATATGTATGAACGTGAACGAAGCAAGAGGAGAATCTAAAAACCGTAGCGTAGACTAGTTGTTTTTTTTTAAAACAACGAACTGTCTGGCTGGTAGCTCGCGATTAGGAAAAAAAGAGCAAGGCTAGCTGGCTACCCCGTCGGGCGGCCTTGATGCGGCCTTGATATGAAGGGTTAAGAAGGAACATAGGTGGTTTTTAGTCAGTAGAAGTCTGACATTCCCTTTCGCTCTGCCCAAGAGCGGGAGGGGTTATTTGATGATTTTCCAACCGCCAAAAAAAAAAAAAGGCTAGCTGGCTTACGATGATGGCGATGATTACGGTTGTCAAATTGTTAAAAGCTATGTAATTTTTGACCATTAAATAATTTGACTATATGAAACCATACTGTCTGTGGATTATTTAAAAGCAGTGATCTAACAAATATCATGGGGAAAAGGCGTGACTTAATTTATAATTCATAACACAGTAGCTTATACGTAGTTTTAAGCTCTAGCTGCGGAACTCAGAGATATTTAATGATTACTTAAGCCGTACTTGCTAACTTAGTAAAGGTTTGACATACTTTTGTATGACAAAACTGTCAAAACCTTCACTAAGTGATGGCCTAAGTAATCATTTAAACTCTCTGAGTGCGGCAGTTCATCTACTATACATCACAGTTTACGACTATACGTGTCAAATCTACATAGTCCGACAAACCAAACACCGTAATTTCTATGCTAAAAAGAAACAAAAAAAATACATGGTGTTGCCAGCCTTTGACAGAAGCGTGTCTCGCCACCGCGACAAAATGGCAAGGATATACAAAATTGTTGAGTGGGGAACCCAATTAAGTAACCTTTGGGAGCGACCCGGCCTTTGTGGACCTTGTCTGTTCCGTGCTTTGGCTTTTGACGGGTCCGTCAGCGTAGAGCGAAAGGAAACAATAGACAGGGATAGTAATGCGCTCCATAGACAATACGTTTTACATGTGCAATATTGCCTGTACAGGCATAGCGTTAACAAAGCAAGAAAAATTTCCCATTTCTTTCCAATCACGTTGTTTCTTTTCAATTTTTCATTCGAAAGTTTCAAGAAAATTGGCCAGTATATTTCATGTCTTTTCCAATAAAACCTACTAATACATATAAATATAATACTGTTTCACTACTACAAAGTCGCCGTGGGCCCGGGGCTAACAGTTTTAAATATGCATGCAAAACTGACTTCTATCGAGGACACATACTCGCAAGCCTAGCTCATTTGAAAGCATCACCAGTAACATACGACGACATGGTTGCTTTAGTTTAGATTTATTACTTGTTATAACAAATGAAAACAACCGAGAATCGCCACACACGCTCAGTTATGCCAGTACAGTCACACAGTATTTGTCAGTACAGGCAAAGTACACATGCATTACCTATCGGCAAAAAAAACAACCGACTTCAAAAACACTAAAAAGTGAAAAATAAACTTCAGAAGAAAAATCAGCTTCTGAAGTCGATGACAGCTCTAGAACAAGTACAATAGCATTAGCGCCAAAAATAATTTAATTACGAAATTGGACTTTGGATAAAAATTATCGAGAGTGTTGAAATCTGAACTGTATTTTAAGAAAATTATACCATTTTTAATGAAACATCTCGTAAGAATTCAGTCTACCATTATTACATTATGAAGATTGCATATACGTTATAAGAATAGAATAAGAATAAGAATAAGAAACTTTTATTTGTAAACATAGGTAGTTACACATTGTGCGAGATGTTACAATATACTTATAATAGATTCTCTATGTTTTGCCGTGAAGCGTACAAATGTGAACAAATTAATAAATGGATTCATTTTAAAACAATTTATAAATTATTACAGTTTCATGCAATTATTATCTTTTGAAGTTATAAATTAAAAATAAGAATGTAATTTTTAGATTAATAAAATATATCCATTGCAGTTTATAAAAAAACTATTAAATTCAAAAAATATAATGATAATGAATTAGAACAATACAAAATTTTAAAAAATCAATAAAATACAATTTAATAGTAAAGTTACTATTAACTTTACTATTAAATTGTATTTTTATGTTTATGTAATTGTATGTTTAATGTTTTTTCTTTATTGCGTGACATTTAATCTGGAATTTGACTTATTAACTTTACTATTAAAGTTAATAAGTCAAATTCCAGATTAAATGTCACGCAATAAAGAAAAAACATTAAACGGAGGTCAATATAAAATATCATTAAATAAAGGATGTCAATTATACTATATTATTACAACAGATGTCAGTAAAAAAGAAATGTCAAAAATTTAATTATATTTCGTCATAAAAATTGTCAAGTATTATCAGAATACACAATAAAAAAGAAAACAATTAAACAGACATGTCAGTTAATAAAAAAATAACATTATATTTTATCCTTCAGAAACTCATTTATATTATAATAGGATTTACTTAACAGAAAGATTTTTAAATGTCTTTTGAATTGGTGAATATTTAATATTTTAATCGATTCTGGTATATGGTCATAAATAGTTGGTGCCATACAAAGAACACTATTACGCATCATAGCTGTTTTGGACTGTCTCGAGCACAACATACTGACGTGCCGGCGACTCCGGTCATTTCTGTCAGATAACTTTGGAAATAAATTCGGGTTGGTTTTAACGAATACTGCAACTTCGAATATGTACATACAGGGTAGTGTCAGTATTTTACAATTAATAAAAAAAGGTTTACATGTATCCGTACGTTTTAGCCCAAACATTGCCCTGATGCACTTTTTTTGGGCTTTAAATATAATTTCCCTATTGGATGAGTTTCCCCAGAAAATAACTCCATATCTTAACAATGAACTAGCCATGCCATGGTATGCTGTAACAATAGCGTCCGTTCCTATGACTGGTGCAAGTTTATACAAAGCATATGCAGATTTGCTAAGTCTCTTCGCCAAATTTATCGTATGTGCCTTCCAATCCAGTCGCTGGTCTATGGTTAACCCTAGGAATTTGGTTGTGTCAACTTGATTTATTTTATTGTTTTCATAAAGAATGTTCATAGTCAAATTTTTGCGTTGGTTAAATGTCATTAGTTTGGTCTTGTCAATATTTATTATAAGGTTATTGTTGCTAAGCCAGTTTATTATTGAATTAATAGTATTAGTAATGTCATTTTCATATATTAGTTTGTCATATTTTAGTTTGTCTTTACAGTCAATGGTAACAGTGCTATCATCGGCAAATAGTGTCATGTGATGTTCCGTTACTTTTGGCAGGTCATTTATGTAAAGTATGAACAGAGGGGGGCCGAGCACGCTCCCCTGAGGCACACCATATTTAATTATCTTATTACGCGACCGATAGACCATTTCGTGCTTTGTTTTTTGATCCACTTGTGTAATTTCCACATACTGTTTTCTAGTTTTTAGATAAGACTCGATAAGTTGTAGGATATTGCCTCTTATTCCGTACGCGTCTAATTTATTAAGTAAAATATTGTGATCTACATAGTCAAAGGCTTGAGTCATATCGCAGTAGATTGAACACACCGGTATATTTCGATCAACATTTGTGATTACATTATTTAAAAAGTCATAGATAGCCATATTAATTGTTTTGTTTTTCCTAAATCCTTTTTGTTCTTCAGTCAATATGTCTTGCTGTACCAAATATTTATGAATTTGTTCATAAATGTACTTTTCGAAAATTTTAGAAAAAATAGGAACAAGTGCGATCGGCCTATAAGATTCCGTTTTATCTCGATCGTTTTTTTTGTAAAGTGGTTTTACAACAGCAGTCTTCAGTTTAGTCGGAAATACACCTCGACATATGCATAAATTAATTATGTGACTTAAGTGGACGCTAATGCTGTCCGCCACATATTTTATTGGTTCTGTGGATATACCGTCATGTCCTACGCTCTTAGTATTTTTTAAAGATTTGATTATTTGTTTTATATCGTTTTCGTTGCTAGGTGCCATAAACATCGAGTTGCTCGATTTGGTTATGTTCGAAGTAACTCGTATTCCGGTATGAATGACAGGTTTAATTTTATCAATAAAGAAATCGTTGAAAGCATTAGCTATTTCACGGGGATCTGTTATATTTTTATTACCAGTGGTAATGTTTGAAATTGTGTTTTTAGGTAGTTTTGGTTTTGCCTCGTTTATGATCTCCCATGTCGCTTTTGATTTATTTACGGCAGATTTTATTTTATAAGTATTTTGTGCACGTTTAGTTAGCTTGACTATTCGCTTGTATGTATTAGCATAATCCCTAAGTTTCCTTTTATTTGCCTCATTTCGGTTTAAACGGTAACTCCACAAAAGTGTTCTCTTCTTTTTACTACAGGCTCTTACTCCCCGCGACACCCATTGAGGTCGTTTGTGTAGCCTTATTTTTATAAGTTTAAATGGGAAGCACAGACGATAAAGCATGGAAAAAGTCTCCAAAAATAGGCTATAAGCATTATCTGGATCATCGAATTCATAAACGTTTGAAAAAGACATGTTTTGTATACATTTCTTAAACTTGTTCATATTTTCTAAACTAAAGTCACGTCGTTTTACATACCAATGATGTATGCGCCAAGTCTTTTTTATGGGACACTTCAATATTTGACACGTGTGATCTGACAAAGCTAATTCTAATACATCAACTTTGCATTTAGTACCAAGGTTATGTGCAAAGTTATCAATGCATGTGTTACTTTTTAACCTGGTAGGTTGGTTGATTTCTAACTTAAAATTAAAATTGAGAAGCAGACATTCTAAATCAAATGATATATTACTATGTTTTAACATGTCAATGTTGAAATCACCGCATATTACAATATTTTGGTTTTGTTTCTTTGTTAGTAGTAGTAACAATTTCTCCAAGCGGTCAAAAAATATGGTCAAATTATTAGTCTTCGGGATTCTGTAAATACATATAACAATGGTGCTTGACGGCATTAATTCAATAGCACAACATTCAAATGACTTACTTATTGCTAGTACATTTACGTCAGGCAAATCCACCCACCGAAGTCCTTTTCTAACCAAGATACAAGTGCCTCCTCGTTTTGATTCTGTTCGACTATAACACGCAGCTAAGTCAAAGTTGGGAATAGTCAGAAAATCTTCATAGCCTGACATCATGAAGTGTTCAGAAATGCAAATCACGTCAATGTCGATATTCTTCGTACTGAGCTCTTCTAGGCACACAGTGAGAGCATCTGTTTTATTTATGAGTCCTGCTATATTCTGGTGTATGATATTTAGATAGTCTTCATAGAAATAACTGGTTACTAGGTAATTGGTCAGTTTGGTTAAGCTCGTTTATATTGGTCTGTCTAAAAAATATGTCATATGCTTTTAATCCTTGAATAAAGTTGTCAGTATCCTTGAAAATTGTATGCATGTTATAATAACACATTAAGATCAACTTGAGGACTAAATGAACTAGAACGAATATAGCCTTCGTGTTCTAGACAGATTTCAGTGGATTAATCTATTTCGGCAGAAACTATTGTTAGGATAGAAATCTATTCCACTCGGATTGCCAGATTCTCGCGGCCATTATTTCGGTATGAATGGAATAACTGATTTAGCTATCGAAAATGGTTGTTCATATTTTAGCCTTTTCTATTACTGGAGTTATAAGAATAAACGTGGAAGCAGCAAAAGGAGTGAGTATGTAAGAACCGTAACAGGTGGAGTTCTGTGGTTTCTGCCTAGTCCTATGGGGCAAGGTCGTGAGGTTATGTATAAACATTATAGCGTTGCGTGTATTTATTAATTGGCAGTTTATGGTGATGATGTGTAGTGAAGGATTGATTTGGTTTTTGTCAATCAGATTTTTTTTTAATCTGAAGGTGCTTACAGATTATGTAACATGTTGTATACCTTGTGTTTTGAACAAATTATATAACACTAGGTGTTGCCAGCGGCTTTGCCCGCTACAATTCGAAAATTATACCACGGGAAGATAAAATCGGGATAAAAACTATCCTATGTGTTAATCCAGGTTATAAACTATCTGTGTACCAAATTTTACCCAAATCCGTTCAGTAGTTTTTGCGTGAAAGAGTAACAAACATACGTTTTATAATATGTTATGTTATATGGTCTGTACTCCTTAAGATACTACTGTAGTGTAGTGTAATGTAGTTACACTGAGAGTGCAATAGGTAATTTCCAGTAACTTCATGAATGACCAAAATGGTTTTATTTGTACAGTATCATAGAATATTATAGTCTTCCTGACCGTTTTTCCGCCTTTGTGGGCTTAGCAGAGATTAGCCGTCAGCGCGAGAGATATTACAGTGCACAAATGCACTCTCTAATCCTTTTACTACCATAGTCCGATGAGACGGTACAGTATTATAGTACAACCACCACTTTCCACTGGCAAATCTGATGCATTGCAGCCTAAGCAACAAACCAGAAAAAGGAGAAAACAGAATAAGGGTACCCAACCCTGACTGTGGTCCGCAGCTCCTTGCCGGGCCAAGTTGATGAGGAGGGTTTCACAAAGGTGGAAAGGAAGAAGAGGAAGCCCTGTTCTCGTAACCTTTGCGGTATCGCACCGAGTGGACCTAACATGTTGTTGCGTCCAGCTGTGCCTACGACGCAGCTGTACCTATCTCGTCTGCATCACTCTGCGACGGTTGAGGAGATCGTGCAGTAATTGAAGGTGAAAACCAACTGGACTCTGAGGGTTGAAAGGTTGGAATCGCGCCACAACGTCAACTTTAAGTCGTTCGTGGTAAGAGTTCCAACCCAGAATCTACAGACCTGCATGAAAGAGGACTTTTAGCCGAAAGGTGTCTCATATCGACGTTTCCGTGGACGATTACGTGACACGAAACACGACGCCGACAACGTTACGTGTGTAGTTATAGTATATAAGATCTTTTAAAATGTATTAGTTTGTTATTATTGTTTTATATTATTTGTGAATTTTACTTATGGGCCTTAGATGCCTGCAATAAAACGATTATTATTATTATAACAAATAATACACAGAAAATATATTATAGTAGTAAGTAACAATGATTAATACAGACATTAAATTATATAATATCTCGATCGATCGATATAATAATATCTTGTCTCGATTTGATAACAGATACCTAGTTATTAACTAACCTCTGAATTTGATATAAACACGACAACTTAACAAAAATACGTAACATCACTGTAATCCCCAAAGGTTTAGGCCGAGGTGGTCCATTAGTACACCCACATTTTACCAGTTATGTTTAAGTACCATGTAACTACGGGGCAACCCTATTGCCAGTAACCGGGCACAATCACTCCAGACTCCGTGCCTGCTATTGAGAAGTTCCTGATGGAAAATCTCAATAACACTTCGCCCGACCTGACACAACAGTGGCGCTTGCGACCACTTATTGTGATGTGAAAAAACGTATTAAACAAGTCATGTATTACACGAATCTACATACAGACCAAAATTCAAGCGAAAGAATCAAAAAGAAAAACTACCTTTGAAACAGTTTCACCGCACGAAACTCGTGCATCGTCAACAATTTCGCTAACCCTCAAACTAAATTGACAAACATGAAGCACCAACACAAATACAGACAGATGTTGCATGTCCATGCATTTATTTCCTCCATTTTACAATTCTTAACACGTTTCGGTTGCATTACAAAAAAGCTAACAGAAGTAGCGACAGATGCTGGCGTAGTGAGGAGTGGAGCAAAAACCAACACGAACAGAGCATTCAAATTGTGTTTATCCAAGAGAATTTGTGTACGAGTACGTTTTTTTAATGGCGAATTCGGAGGATTCTCGCTCTCGTATTTAATTTGTCGTTTCCTCGTGCTAACATTATCTGTATTGTTGTTACTCATAATCTTTAATTAAATTAGTTATTTAGAGTTATTTTCCCCTCTTACAGTTTGGTCTAGTGGTCGCAAGCGCGACTGTTTCGATTCCCGGATTGGGCAAAGTACAATTGGGTCTTTCTATCAGAAAACCCTCAGTAGCAGCCACGGAATCTCGATTAGTGCCCGGTTGATGGCAATAGGCTCGCCCTCTATTACTTGGAACTTAAACATAACTGGCGAAATGTGGGTTTATTAATAATTAATTTCAATTTCATCTCTGCCTAACCCTTCGGGGGTGTGATGTTATGTTATGTCAACTATAAACACCGTTCAAGTAAGTTAAATGTAAGTAGGTATTTGTAAACCCTAATCTGTGAAGTCACTTACACCGCGTAGCGATTAACTAACATATATTATACCTGAACTGAAACACATCAGTGTGTTGCCGTGTAGAAATTGAATCCAGATAATATTTCAGTGGAATCGGAATGTGTCGGTTTTTATCAAATATCACAGTCGACCAGGTCGACTAATATGCAAGATATATGGCAGCTGTACCCGCATGCGTTGCCATGCCCTTTTTCCTACATACAACCTGCCTACGTACCAACTATCTACCTACCACCAACCTACCTACTACATACCTACTACCTACCTACCTACTACCTCCTACCCTACCTACATACTACCCTACCTAACTACTACCCTACCTACTACTCTACCGACTACCCTACCTACCAACCATACCTACTCTACTATCCTACTTACTACCCTACCTACTACCCTGCCTACCTACCTACCACTTTCTCACCTTATAAACCTTCCCTGGACTTCCACGAACATTTCAACACTAATATTAGCCAAATTGGTCCAGCCGTTCCCGAGTTTCAGCGAGACTAACGAACAGCAATTGATTTTTATATATATAGATAATTAATATCCTACAGCACCCAGTGAAAATAATAGAGTTAGATCATTCGTTCCGAGACCCCTACATACAAACTTACAAACTTCCAAACAAATACCTTTTTAATTAAAATATTAGTATAAATATTCATTCTGGCTTTCAGGAGTTATAGTGGTATGGAGATAGTGTGGCGGGCTTTTTTTTTAATTGGGACAAGCCCGCCACACTATTCCCAAACCACTGTAACTCCTGTAAGCCAGAATCAACAGTGGCGACCACAAGAAAAGCGCCGAGCGCGGCCTAAAAAAAAACCCCTGCCTAATCTTTTGGGGATTCGAGGCGTGATGTTATGTTATATGTCTATTGTTAGTCGGTTACCCCCCCTGTTCAAGGCGACGTATATTATGGGGGTAAAGAAGGTGGAGATATTGGCATAATGAACTTGAATATTAGTACTCGGTGTTTACTTATCAGTTTTAAAACACGTCCGTTACTTGTCGATCAACTTAATGTAGGTAATTATGAAGGTTGCGTATCAGCCTTTTTAAAGGTATTAGTAGATATCTACTTAACAAGTAGTTGTTACATAAAAAAAATGAAATAAAACAAATAACTCTTTTTGTATTATTTTTGAAGTTCATAAGTTTGAATTCTCACTTCGTTATTTGAATTTATTGAGAAAACGATAACTCAGTTAGATAGGTTGCTTCTGCTATTCCTTTAAAACCTAAAGAATTTCTATTAGGGACCTAAATATAAACTTGAACTTTAGGGTTAAAGAAACACGGTATATTTTAGATCGTCGTGCCGAAAACGTTGTAAAAACATTGTAATAAACAGCTGAATATGAACATCAATACCGATTCGTAAAAGACAGCTGAGCCTTCATCATTTTTCATGATAAGGGTTAATTTTATCCGAAAGGTTAGATAAGAAAAGACGGAGGAAACATAAGGAAAATAACTTCGGTCTATCTTATTATCGTTACTTTGATAAATGATGTTAGCGGCATGTACATAATATATGTGCATAAGTGTATATATACATTGAATCTTCATTAGTTAATGAGTACTTGCCACTCTCTAGTTATTAATATGAGAAAAACTTGCGATATCGAAACATGAGAGTCAGAAAAATATGGTAGTATGTGTGTGTGTATAAGTACGTTTTCAGTCCAAATGACATAATACTGCTTATTTTGATAATATTCGTAAAAGTTTTAAACGAATATAACCTTTATCACACAAGGGAATGGTTACAAAATTGTGTAAAGCCCCTAGCTCCTGTGCTAGGAGATAGATCAGTTACAGGAGCCAGTGGCCTCTCTTAAGAGATGATACAGGTATATTCATAATAATAGCGTCTCATATAAAACTAAGGTTGTTAATCATTTTGGTAATATATCATTAGGTTTCTGTCAAGTTGGAAAGATAGGTAAAAATGATTTGTACGAAAATTAGGAACATATCTAATTAGCATATTGGTTTAATAAAGCCTTTGACAGTTAAAACAGCTTCAACATGCCATAATAACCAGTCAAAATTCGAAACACGAATTTCCCCAGAATAGGCGTAAAGACAAAATATAAAATGTCTAATAATATATGTGTATGTCGGTTATCAAAAAGGCTTTATGAATTCATGTCACGGGTCTCTTTAGAAAATCAAGGCACATGTTGCTGGGAGAGTAGTTTTTGTCTCGATGCGATCCTTCCCGTCTCGTCCGACCTTTCAATAATACGATTTACATTGCCCTCGGGAATGGAAACAGTGATAAAGTCGTATCATGTGGAAATGCCGTGCAGTTTTTAGTAAAAGTAGCGTTTAGATGTTTTTATTTTGGATAGTTTATATTTAAGTAATAAGTCGTAGCTCGTGGTTAAATAATAACGGACACTCGGATCAATGTTTAGGTTAAGTTGCAGTTGCCTAGGTTGGTCTGTAGATTGGTAACCACTGATTTTTTACCGAGTTTTCTCCGTGTCTCGGAAACGACGCGAAGCCGTTGACTCCGGCTGCCATTTGTTTGCTTTGACAGTTGCTACAGGTAGTCAGTGTTCCGAAAGCCTAACCAATTTTTCGGGATACCGACTTACAGGATCGACAGGGACTGTCTCGATATGTAAATAATGTTCAATAGATCGATCAACTACTGAAGTTGAAACTTAGCCACTACCCTTTATTTTGTTTTTTTTTTTTGTAGGGTGGGAAATCATCAAATGACTCCTCTCGCTCTGGGCGGAGTGGAAGGGAGTGTCAGACTTCTACTGACTAAAAACCACCCATGTTCCTTCTTAGCCCTAAAGAATAAGGGATACCGCGGCCCCAAACACAAGTCTGGGGCCGCGGTATCCCTTATTCCTTGTGCTTACAAAACTACTTAATTAGAAAAGTAGAATGCAATTCTCTCAAGTTTTATCCCTTGTTAGTTATTAGCAAGTCTTACTACCTAAGCATACTGCTTTTCTTATCTGAATAAAGTTTCCGTGTGCGTATATATGTAATTCTTGTCCACTTAAATGGCTTTACCGATTTTATTGCTTTATTTTTAGTTGGACACTGTTTGTAACTCTGTTGACGACATCTAGAAAAACTGGTCAAGTGCAAGTCGGACTTCCACATGAAGGGTTCCGTACTATCGTAGTAGGGAAGCCCCTTTTAATTTTTAAACCACCCAGAAGTAGGAGCCCCGCCAAGCGGGGCTCCGTCGACTGGGCCTAGGGCCTTTATTTTATTGAAAGCTCTAAGAAGCTCAGCCTTTAGTAAACATTTTACGGTAGTATCGGTGACCCTTTAGAATTTCATTTATATTTTTTGGGCAAAACAATGATTTTTGTATATTATTATTAATTTACTTTATTAGGATAAAATTGTGTAACATATTTGGATGAAATTTTTAAATAAAATGCGAGTACATATTTGGTGCATGCGTGGCCTTTTTGGGTAGCTCGGCGATTATTCTGAAGATACTTGCCTTTTTTACACGACTGCCCCAAAAAAAAGAGTGTTATGTTTTTAGCGTTCATGTATGTATGTATGTATGTATGTATGTATGTATGTATGTATGTTTGTTTGTGAGTTTCTTTATTCCACCATAACTTCTAAACGCCTGAACAGATTTTGATGTATGTGGTATCGTTAGATTCATTGCGTCACCCCGGGTAACATAGGCTAGATAAAATATCAAAAAACATAATAGGGTGGCCATGGTTTAGAAATAAAAAGAACTTTTAATTTTTTTTTATTGAAATTTCAATGAAAAATATAATCATCGTCTAGAACTTATTAAGTAGATTACAAAAATATACCACAGTAGTATTCAATATCTATTGTTTACTAGTAATACTACTCAACAAATGATATGGTGACATTTTAAACCCGGGATCCGATACGAATAAGCTACATATCAATAGATTCTCTGTAATGAAAGAAATAAAACTGGCTAGGTTACAACTCCCAAATCCATCTACGACGGCACCTAAATGGTTTTTAAGTTTGTATGAAAAATCAGTATGCGTGAATCAATTTACTTGAAACATGGCAAAAATATTAATTTAAAGAAATAATAATATTTGCAATAATAGAATTTTCAAAATCACCCCTTAAAGGGTAGAAAAAGAAGATCAGGGTAGATTTTGGTATGGAAAAATCTGACTGCGAGATTCAACTTGAAATTCATTACTAACACAAATGAATAAATCATGACGTGTGTTATAAAACAATAGTTTAAAAAAACCGTGCGAGTTGAACCCACGCACCAAGGGATCTGTAAAAGTTTTTTGGTACCTACTATACTTAAAACTGTTTGGCACTACACTTGAATTTCTTAGAATGTTAACAAAATATTCAAAGTTCTTATCATTGTATGTAAATTGCATGTATATATTAAATTCAGCGTAAATAGATACCTACATGAAATGAAAAATGTTTGTAGGTATAAATTACGCAATTAAGTCATTCAGATCATTTTACACGTTTCTGAGGAACAGGGTCTTGATTGACGGATAGGCATACGGACAGACAGACGGAAAACAAAATGTACATATTATTAGGGTTCCGATTTTGCCGACCGGAATCCTGAGAAATGAAAAAAAACACATTTTCTACCTTCTGGGGGAGGCCTATGTCCAGCAGTGGACGTCTTATGGCTTAAATGATTGGTTATAGGTCAAAATACCGATATATCACTAAAAGATATGAAATAAAAAATAAATAATTAAAAAAATTAAAAAACACGCCTGCCATGACAAAAAGTACCTGTGAAACTAAAAAAATAAAAAAACAAGTCAAACGAATTCAGCGATGAATGGGAGCAAGGTCCCGTAAATGTATTCGAAAATGGAAAACTGAAAACTAAAACTTGTATTGCAGTCGGGGGACAGTTCGGTGGAACAATTCTTTACAGGTCCCCCGACTGCAATACAAGTTTTAGTTTTCAGTTTTCCATTTTCGAATACATTTACGGGACCTTGCTCCCATTCATCGCTGAATTCGTTTGACTTGTTTTTTTATTTTTTTAGTTTTTTAGGTTAGCGTTTATTGGTGATAATTTCATATTAAAATGGGGATTAAATTCTGGTAAGTACTTACGATTTTTTGGGCGTTATATTTCATTATATCTGGTGATTGCTTAAACCTAAGCCTAGTCTTATTAGTTTCCGAATAATATGGCTATGACATACGGACGAACAGACAGACAGACATGACGAATTTATAAGAGTTCCGTTTTTTGCCATTCGGCTACGGAACCCTAAAAAGGAAAACTGAAAGTGTTTCTCCTACCCATTTATGACAGCCTTGTGCTTCATACGCATGAGTATTGGAAATCCAGGAAAATTGAAAAACTTCATCGGGACGTGCAAGTGGCTAGAATAAGTTGGTTGGATCAGCTAGAACAGTATAAAGTTTCTAAATAAATTGTTTACATAATTTGGTAGACATTTTTATCCCTTACGTTGCGTAGTTCTAGAAAGAGCTCTTAAACGCACGCGTGCTGGAAGATTACGGCATAGCACTGTTTTGAGTTCGCACGTTCGACTTGTCAGCAAAGTTATCTTTTGGCAAAAAAGCTGAACCTGTTTATCATAAAATTACTCCTCCCGTTTTGGGCAGAGCAGTAGGGAGTGTCAGGCTTTTACTGCCTAAAAACCTTTGTGTCGAGGTCGCGGTATCTTTCGAACAACCCACTGCCCCGACGGGACCCGCAGCCCCGACGAGGGTCCTGTCCGTCTCCCGCAGCCATGTTTACTCCGAAACTATTGGCACTTTACAAGTTGAAATTTGGAAAAAAGAACCTTTTATTAATTGCTACACAATTATGATGCGAAATTATGCTCTACAAACACACTCCAAATGTTTTTAAAACCCGACAATCCTTTGTTAACAAACCTTTTTTTACAAGAAATATAAAGTCTAAATAATAAACATACACATATACATTATTATTATGAGTTTAGTTTTGCCATTTTCTAACAATGAAGAACAAGTTCATTCGGATTTAGTTGTTTCGAAGCAAAATAAACAGCAAGATTAGAGCCTTAACTGCCTCGGAGCTATAAAAAAGATATAAATAGTTCTTATTGGTAAGGCTTATCACGAGTATTATGTCGTAACATTTTGTTTATAAATACAAGACGAAATGGCTTCACGAGGCTGTCAAGCAAGCATTCTGTACATCAAAATTAAGTAACTACGCAAAAATTAATGATGAGAAACCACTTTTTTCTTGGGGTGAAACTGGTTTATAAGTAAGACTCAATAATAATTTAGTGCACTCAAAACATTGTTCTGATGGAAACTTTGAATAGTATAGGGGTCAAGGAGGTTATATAGCGCCTTGACCCAAATACAAAGGTAAGCAACCTAGGTTGTACAGTTGTACACGATGACAACTAACTATTGGTGTGAACCTAGATTTCCCAGATCTATAAAAAAGTTTTCTGGAGAAGGTCTTGGACTTTTGTTGCCTTAGAATCATGCATTAACAATAATTTTACAAAACATATTAGTTCTACGAGTACTTTATGTAAAAGTATTTAGAACTTTTTTAGTTGGTTATGTGCATGTATAGTCAGCAGCACCAATATGAATACATATACTTAGCAACGTTTAGAAGCAACTTAATTTCGCCTACTACTTACGTAACGAAACGAATTTTGAAACCCATATTATCGTAAATAATGTCATATTTCTAAGTTGCAATCGTTATCACGAGAAATTGACGTTTGAATGTGCCAAGTGTACACATTATTGCTCGCGACTGTACCACCTATGTACATCTTGGAAAAAAGCCCTCGTGGTTACTTATAATTTTAATTGGCACGCAAATAATTTTCCCTTCTACATACCTACATACATATATCCAGGAATAAAATCACAGCGGCCTTCCTTGATATATAATGAGACGCACTCAACGTAAGATTCCCTGAGGATCCGTAGGGACGTATTGAAATACACGAACGAGTTATAAATCATGTATTTATAGATTGCGGCTGAAAGTAGGCACGGAGGTTATTTTTAGTTATGGAGGAGATGTAAGGGTAAATGTGACGTGAACCCCTAGAGGGTTCGACGGGTATTGAATATCCTGACTTGCGCAAGTTTTTATATCTCCTTACTTGAATGTTTTAGTTTCAACTACAAGTTTTTGATGCGCTTTGGAAACTGTTTGACAGGGGGTCTAAAATGGCCACTTTAGCGGACCACAACTGCGTCTGTGAACATTTAGGAAATTAGATCATAATAGGAAAATAATATGAATGAATTGTGTTAAAATTCATAAAATGTTCACAGATGCATTACTATTACGAAAGCTCCATATTACGCTTTTTAACGCAATTCCTATTAAGATCCGCTATTTAAAGTGGCCATTTTAGACCTACAGGTCTGTTCCGTCCAAATTAAAGCGTCTAGATGATTACATTGGGTTATTCGTTGAAGTTGGTTTTCTTACAATGGTTTTCAAGCTGATGATGAAGAAAAAATAAAGATTTATACATTGCAAAGGTTTATAAACACGTTGTTGAATGAAACCGAACGTGAAAAGGCCGAATGAAAAAAGTCTGAACGGAAAAGACAATGTAAGATTGATCGGTGCCTTCACGGGTCGATGAAGCTTCCTCCCTTCGTCGGTAGATGTCGCCAGCGCTTCGCACGGCCCAGTGTTGTTGCCTTATACTAATAGGTGGCGTGGACAGAAACTGAAAGTACTAATGTTGCAGACAATTCTGGAGGGACTTTGTAGTAGCGTATTGTTGTTTGGTGTACGTAGTTACTTCATCGTCATCATCCTGCCATCATCATCAACAGCCTATAATGTTCCCAATACAGGGGCTCAGGCCCCCTGTCGAGGCTGCGGGTTGTTCGCAAGGGATACCGCGGCCTTGACATGAAGGGCTAAGAAGGAACATGGGTGGTTTTTAGTCAGTAGAAGTCTGACACTCCCTTTCGCTCTGCCCAAGAGTGGGAGGGGTTATTTGATGATTTCCCACCCCCCCAAAAAAAAAAAAAAAAGTGGCTCAGGCCTCATCTCTAAGAGAGTGATGGGCTACATTCCACCACGCGGGCCCAGTGCGGGTTGGTAGATGTCACATGTCTTCGTTTTTTTTTATTTTAAGACATGCCGGTTTTGTCACGATTTTTTCCTTCACCGTTTTGAGAGAGCAGCGGTAATTAATAATTTACACAAAGTAATGCACCTGCCTGCGTTGCCACGACTTACTGTTCGTATGTTGGGGCCGCCATCACCGGGCCACCGCTGCCTGCCATGTTCCATGTTATTTGAGGTTGGCGTAACACGTTTTCTTCATCTACTTTTCCTGTCAATCGTCACGCTACCATTTACTCCTTTTTCTTTCACACTATTCATCCAGCTTTTTTTTGGTCTTCCTCTACCTCTCCATCCATCAACGTTTGTATTTATCATTCTTACCGTATGTGCTTACCTACGGTTCTACCTAGGACCTTGGTATTTACCAAGGTTAATATATTCTTATATGCTACACAATATTATGATTTCTAGGTCGGTTGTTATGTATCACGTTTATTTAAATTTTTTAATGATCCCATTACTGCGACATACTTAATTAGAATTTTGGTCTCGTTGTACGTGTAAAACATTTACTCTCTAAATATTAATTACATCAAAAACCCTTTGACAGTCATTAATTTGATACACGACGAAATAAACCCTTTTATTAAACAATTTTAATTAATATTATATAAAACAGTCCCTTTTTGTAAAGCAAAGCTGTACTTACAAAATCTAATTACATGTTTTAATACAGTGTGGATATGAGGCTCGATATCAAAGTTACATACTATAAATTGAGCAGAAGGTCAACTTCTAACATAATTACAAACAAAGAGCGAAAATAAGGTGGCTAATCATGGCAAACAAAATGTCAGATACGAGTACTCTTGCATTCGGTTTAAGTAGACGCATACCTATCTATGGGAGTCCATTTCATTTCTAAACTTAATTTAATCACATACCATCACGTCTGTAATCCCCAAGGATTAGGCAAAGGTGTGCCTACATTTCGCCAGTTATTTTTTAATTCTCATCTAATAGGGGGCGAGCCTATTGCCATCAACCTGGCACAATTCCAGACTCCGTAATTACTACTGAAAAATTCCTGACGGAAAAACACGCACCTCTGATTTTTCGGATTCATGTGCGTCTTGTATTTTTATCACCTGCTTCGGTAATGGAAAACATCGTCAGGAAACCAGTATGCTCGAGAAATATTTCCCGACAGCATGTAAAATAAAGTCGACAGCATAAAACTCCGACACCAGGATAGGCACTAACCACACAAAAAAAAGACAGAGTAAAAGGCTAGCTAGGCAGCTGATGTATGGTGTCAGCCTTCTGTATGTATCTTTGTTGTGCCAAAGACTACAATGACGTGATAAAGCCTCGGTGACATCATAAAATACTGGCTTTGGAAAGATTTTCGCGGCTCCCGCAGCAACAAGTCGTAGGAACTTTATGTCTGCCTACCTTATTCGCTCTTAATTGCTCGTTTGTACCTTTGAATTTCTTGCAATTAACGGGTAAATTGAGGTTTGAAAAGTTAATTAATTGACCTGAAATTGTGATTGATTACCCAACGTATTTTGTTCGTGTTGTGAATTTTTCTAGGTTAAATTCTAAGTTAGAGATACAATGCCATCGGGATTTTTTCCCGTAGCAGGCCGGACTGGATTTCTGCCCGGTTGATCGCACGATAAGCGGCTGGTCTTGCGCTTGATTCCTCTCAGGTCGTGTCGGATTGCCGTCCCATCAGACAACGAGAGTAAAAGGAATAGAGCGTGTACCTGTACCTGCGCACACACTTGTACACTAAAATATCTCCCGCACCGATGGGCAAATCTTCGCTAAGATTGGCCACCGTGACAGAATACGGTCAGGAGGACTATGCAATATGGGGAAAACCATAAATATATTTATCATCATCATCATCAACAGCCTATTAATGTTCCCACTGCTGGGACACAGGCCTCCACTCTTTGAGAGAGAATGGGCTATAATCTACCACGCGGGCCCAGTGCGGATTAGTAAAGGTCACAAATCTTCAAATTTTTGTTTCTAAGACATTCCTCACGATGTTTTCCTTCACCGTTTTTGAGAGCGGTTTTGAAGAAATAAATTACACAAAGTAATGCGCCTGCCTGTATTCGAACCACGACTTACTGTTCGTAAGTCGGGGCCGCCACCACTGGGCCACCACTGCTATTTATGCTTTTTCTTTATTACAGGTACTCGCAATAATACAGTGTATACTAGTAGCCTACTAAACTGCAAGCAACTATAAAAAGTAGATGAAACTTCTTTGACGGCACGGTTGGCGCAGTGTCTGACCGGTCGGCTGCTAAGTTGCGTGTCGCGGGTCCGATTCCCGCAAGGAACAAATAATTGTACGGCCAGTAGTTGTTCCAGGTCGGGCTGTTCGCTAAAGTGAAAAATAAATGAAATAAAGTAAATGTTAGTAGAAGAACCCACGATACAGAAGAAATTCATAGAGTGACGCAACTTAAAAAAAACTTAAACAAATTATTTAACCTGTGACAAAATGATCATAGCTCAACTGTGACGTAGGTACTTCTCAACTTATCCCTTCGAGGTACATAAACACCCCGTCGGGGCTGCGGGTTGTTCGCAAGAGATACCGCGACCTCGACATGAAGGGGTAAGAAGGAACATGGTTGGTTTTAAGTCAGTAGAAGTCTGACACTCCCTTTCGCTCTGCCCAAGAGTGGGAGGGGTTATTTGATGATTTTCACCCGCCAAAAAAAAAAAAGGTACATAAAAACGATGTTTTACATGATTACTATAATCTTATTTACATAATAACCGGTAAAGTGACGTAAAAACTTACACTAAACCTGTTTATGGAACGCCTTTGAAGCGCAAAGCGTAGTTCACTAGTAAATACTCCCAGATTATGGCCGACCCAATGAATTTCAGTAGTTCGGCTTCATCTAAAAGGGTGCCTTTTGAGCCGAATGTTCATGAACATGGACAGATATTGGATGTTATCCCAACATAAAATAAACCTCTTACGATTTTTTTCATTGGCAAGCTCTGAAATTCGATTTTTGAAAGCCGATTACTATGAGAGTGGGCTTTCGAACATTTCAGTACATTTTCGTGTCGTAAAAATATTGATAGGTAAAATAATATAACATAAAGTCACACCTGTAATGCTGCCGAAGGAGACAGAGTTATGCCCCCACATTTCGCCAGGTATGTTTAAGTCCCATGTAAGAGGTGGCCACCCCATTGCCGTTAAATGGGCACAAATCCAGATTCCGGGGCTGCTACCGAAAAATTCCTGATGGGTAAACCCAATGACATTTTACCAGACCTGGGAATTAAACCCAGGACCTCATGCGTAGCTGTCGTGTGTCATGTGTGCTGCAAGAAAATTGAATAGGGTATGCGCGTTTGAATAGGGTAGTTGACTGACTAACAAAAATATGATTCTGTTTAGTCTGGCTGTTAGATTATCGAAAAATATGGGATACGTGTTTTTTGTTTTATCAAAATAACAAAAATTGGCGAAAATGAAATGTGTCAAAGATCGTGAGTGGTGGTGACGTCACTATCTGGTAAAAAATGTACCCAACTATGACGTCTCGCAATTTTCTAATTAGTCCGTCAGATAGATTTCCAAGAAATATTGGACACGTATTTTTTCTTTTTTCACGTAATCAATAAATGAAGACGACACAGTGCTTCGAAAAGTCGCGAGACGCCTTTACATTTTGTTCGTATAACTACATATATCACTACATACTATTATTTTAAAACAAGTCTGTCTGTTCGCAATAAACTCAAAAACTACTGCTCCGATTTTCATGCTGTTTTTATCAATGAACTAGCTGACCCACGCAACTTCGTCCGCGTCACATAATATAGCTTATAACCTTTCTCGATAAATCGACTATCCAACATATTATATTAAATTGAGTTAAATCGTACTCGTAACAAACAAAAAATCTTACCTTTCCTCTTTATAATACCTATTAGTTTATATTGGCTTCGATTATATTATTAAAGTGACAATTACTATAGGTATCTCTTACTGTTTAATATGCAGTAACACCTTGTACTTGTAAACATTATGGTGCAGTAAAATTTTGAATTTGAATTTCTCCGGAGCCCACTAACCTACCGCACCGGACCAAATGACTGCCGCGCGCTTAATTATTTTGTCGCCCGTATATTTTTACATTGCGATATCTTCTAAGATATTTGTTTAAACTGTATAGAGTAAAAGGCACAAATATTCTATATTAAATTTCCGTGCTAACAAACATTTATATAGATATAGATTAATACCATATGGTTTAAATAAGCTTCGCAAAATATCATTCTTTTTAACCAAACATTTTAATATTAAAAAATGGTTACAGTGAGTCAATCTTAAAAGATAAACATAATGCTGTCGCGAACTTTTTTTAGAACTTTTAAAGAGGAACAATTCCTTCATACATGATATTTACGTAACGTACGTACTTAAACCGTTTTCGCAGCGCACGCAACGGAAGCTCTCAAGAAGGAATATCTTTTCCCGTTTTTGCAACATTTTTCATTTATGCTCCGCTCCTATTGATCGTAGCGTAATGTTATATAGTCTAAAGCCATTCTCGATAAATGGACTATCCAACATTAACACAATTTTTCAATTCCAACCAGTAGTCCCTGAGTTTACCGCGTTCAAACAAACAAACTCTTCAGCTTTATAATATTAGTACAGATAGAGTGGTTCTCGAGGAAGTTTAGTATTTTATTTTGTTTCGAAATTCAACCCCTAATAGAGTTACATAGGGGATGAAGGTTTGTTGGGATATTTATCGACATTCACGCGGGCGAAACCGTGGGCAGAAGCTAGTCTGTTATGAATCGATGCATCTAGTCTGGGTACTACACTCCAGTGTTTCGTAATCCTCTTTAGTTTGAATGGCTGTAGCCACGGTCTCATACACAAATATCTCGTAGATAATACATGCAACAATGAATTTGTTTGTCAGTTAATACTCATGCAATTGCACATATCCACATGGCTATTTTGTAGTAGGTATCTATTTTATTTTGTTACGAGTTTTACAGCCAGCATTCGAGGTTTATCGCACTTTTTTTATTGGTCCTTGGAAAATCATCAAATGACTCCTTCCGCTCTGGGCGGGGCGGAAGGGAGTGTCAGACTTCTACTGACTAAAAACCAGCCATGTTCTTTCTTAGCCCGTGGTGTTCCGGGGCCGTGGCTGTCGCTGTGTGCCGTCTTTTGGCTGAGATGATGATGACGATGAATCAGCACTTTTCGAACGTCAAATTCTACAAGAGACAGTCCCCTAAAACGCCTACCCTTCGACACTTCCAAGCATTTTAGCTGGGAAGAAGAAGTAGCAAAACAAACTCCCTAGCAACACATTTGTCTGATGCCTAGGTATTCTAGCCCATTTGGCCCATACGTACATACTTGATATCGTAACAATAGGGATGTTTCCTGACTAAGAAAAATATGATTGTAATTAATCCGTCTGTTAGATTATCGAAAAATATTGGATACGTATTTTTTGTTTTATCAAATCAATAAAAATTTACGAAGATAAAACGCGTCAAAGATTTGAGTGGGGATTTGTGACGTCACTTACCGGTAAAAAATATCATACTAATTTCTTAAAATATGACGTCACAGGAGTTTTCAAAGCACTGTATCGTCTTCATTGTTTGTTTACGTGAAAAAAAAAATATGTGTCCAATATCATTTGGAAATCTATCTGACGGACTAATTCCATTTTTTTTTGTTAACTACCCTGTTTATACCCGAGTGTATACTAAGACAATATTGTACCTACGCGACCATTCCACCGCTTAACCTCAGTAAGAGGTTACTACTATTTCCCTAATCAATAATATCGTCGCTGTTTACTTTTCATTCGTAAATACTCGTAAGAAAATCTTTTAACGAGTACAATAAAATTTCATGTCATCCGAAACGGAGAAAGTCGTGGAAATTAAATAATTCCTCTGTCTTTTTCTTTCTCTCCATGCGTCTACGTTAGATAGAAGTCAAATTATATAATTGAATGAACTGTTGACGACTTAGTTACTGATTCTAGGTACAACTTGTGTTATGGGTGTACCGAGACTCAGTTAATTACCACTTCTAGGTTTTCATTAATTAATTATGATGAAGTTATAAACGAGGAACTGCATGATTCGATGTACTTATGATGAACTTTGACTAATTCATTCGACTACATAATTCTATGTATCTATTCCAGGTATATATAATATGATTTACAAGTGTAAGACATATCCTACGTTTATTCGGAGAGAGACGAAGAGACTGACAAAATGGCTTTGCTAAGAAAATACCTAGTACGTAAAACGAAATCGGCTTTTGTAGATCCAAACCCTCTTCACGCAATAGGCTATTACTATCAAAAATCTACGGTCGTACACATAATAAATATTATCGAACGCCTCAACCCGATACCCGAATCTTCTGAAACATTAATAAGATTCCCTGCAAATCTTATCGGGGGCGAGTTCTGTGAGCATTTCCAGGACTTAGGATTACTCAGTTACCTTGTCCTTCTAAGCTCGTGTGTGTAAATGCGATCATTGAGCGTGGGCTGAACCTGGGTTCGGTCCTATGTCGGTTACAGTGTTATTGGGTTTTTCAAATATAAATTTTTCAGTAGCAGACCGGTATTAAAGTTAGCGGTGTGATACACCCGTGTCTCGAAAATTACGAATATATTAAGGTCAGATAGACAGACGCTCCATGTAAAATATTGGTACCAGTTGCATCCGGCTAGGTTGGAACTCAACACCAACTGAGTTGGGTAAAACCTAGGCAGATGAATGATGCATATATAGAAGCTATTTTTGTAACTTAACTTTGTAAGCAGAAAAATACACTTTAAAGTCATTTATTTTCGTGTTACAACTGGACGTTTGCATAAAGAGCTTATCTTAGTTATTTTTCGCACGTAAAAATAACCAACACTGACTATTATTTCCTGCTGGACAAGAACATTAATCTTTTGAGAACAAAGATATGTATGACGTTAGTCTAAAATCTTCATTTTCCTTTATTACTATGTACAAAATGATTCAAAGTTATATTATAATTGGCAGGCCATACAAACATTTGTATGGCCTGCAGATAGTTGTTTCGGGTCTGGGTGTGTTTGTGTATGTGAGTTTAAGTGTTTGTAAACGCACCTACGATACAGGAGAAATTCCTAGAGTGGGGCAACGTTTTATTAAAAAAAAAATCGTAATTCGTATAGCCGATTCACCTTCTCTATACCGCGTATGGTAACGATGCTCAACGTGGGTGCTCATGGAGATGAACTCTGTATTGGACTTGTGTGCTGAAGAATTGAAGACGATAATGTTAGAATGTTTGTGGTTCTGTGAGAAGACCGAGTCAAAGGATTACTTAAGATAATATTAATGGTTTATGCTGTACTAAATACTCATCAGCCTAGCCTTTTCCCAACTATATTGGAGTCGACTTCCAGTTTAACCGGATACAGTTGAATACCAGTATTTTTACATGTACCGGCTGCCTATCTGACCTCCACAACCCAGTTAATACTGCTATGCAGATGATAATGGTTAGCCTCCTCTGAAATTGGCCCCCAAACCAGGATATCGATACGGTAGACTATTTATTACTAAGATATACGAACACATGCGGTCAAAACTAAATTAATATAGCCCCATACGTGACAATAAGAATTCCTCCTACATTTTCGTACCTACGGAGTTTTTACATTAGGACGCACAATGGCTGAAGGATTTTCCTTTTGTTGGTCATATTTATACATTTTTCTATAGTTATGTCTGTTGTCCCTTTGGGGAGGGTTTAGGGTGAAAACAAGGGCGATAAGTGCACTTTTATTTTGATGCTCTCTTTCTTCGATTATAACCCGAGATGTTCGGGTTTTTCTTGGGTTATTATTCTTTGTTCAGGGGTCGGTCTTAAGATTTGATCTTGTATGCTCTTGGCAGAAAGGGATTATTGTTAAAACTGGCCAAGTGCGGGTTGGTCTCGCGGATAGATAGTTCCGTTCTGTAGCACCAAACGATATAATAATAATATTTTTGACGGCCATCATGAGTCAATATAGTTCCCCAGTAATAGAAGTTTCCCTATTTTTTAATTGGTTCATAATGATGAGTACAATGATCCTTTTAAGTGGTTTAGGATAAACATGAGGTTAATAAAACCATTGGTTTATTAAGAGGCATTAAATATTTACCTGATTACTTATTATAATAATTATGATTCTTCTGTCTAAATAAATACAAAGGTTACCTTTATAATGTAGGTAAGAAATAAGGACGGATTATCCAAAATTCAACCCCTAAAGAAATTAAATAGGGGATTATATGATGTACCGTCGTTAGATTTGTACAAATATCGAGTTCCCTTAATACTTAACACAAAGACATACTAACAGGTTCAAGTGTTAATTGACAGTTACTCAGTTTGTACATTCATTTGTGGAGGTTGTTACAAATCACTACATAGTATAAAACAAAGTCGCTGTCGCTGTCTGTCCGTCCCTATGTATGCTTAAATCTTTAAAACTACGCAACGGATTTTAAAGCGTTTTTTTTAATAGATAGAGTGATTCAAGAGGAAGGTTTTAGTATATAATTTGACCGACATCCACGCGGGTGAAGCTGCGGGCATCAGCTAGTAATTTATACATTAAAACGACTTCGCGTTCCCATGTAATGTTCCCCGATAATGCTAAAAGAATATGCGTTCACGACACTGAAGCCGCGGGCACAGCTGGTCCATAATAAAGTCTTCTTTAGTTCCTACGTACGTTCTTGCCTATTGTCAGCAAGGCTCTTTCTTTTTACAAGGAAAAAAAATATTAATCTAACCCTTTCGTTACTAGCTATTGTTGTATTATTACAGTGCGCTTTAAAAGTATAATGGAAAGCAAGAAGAATGTAAATTTAAAAGGTATTCCATTTTTTCTCCCTTCCTTTATTTTTTACCCCCAGCAACAGATAATCTGTTCATCATTAAACAGATTCAACTTCAGAGCATTCATAGCTGGTGTTAAAACGAACCGTCATGGCATAATCATGGATCCTTTTGTGACGAAAATGGAACAACTGAATAATGTAATGAAAAGTCCTGAAACGAGCATTTTTGCTTACACAGTAAAACAATTTGAAAAGTGAAATAATTAATTTTGTCTCGAAAACGGGATGGCTTCGTTCGAAGCGATGGGTAAAAGGACTGATTGATGAAATAAATAAAAAAGTTGTTTTCGAACTTAACTAATAATGAAGTTGCTGACATACGGTTTTGTGTACTTTGGCGACTGTTGTTCTGTTTTATTTATAAATAGCTGTTGCCTGCAATTTCGTTTCTGTGAAATTATTATTATAAAAAATATAAATTCCCTTTTTGAATCGGAATTTGGTACCAATATCAAGGGTTTGAATTGTTTTGCACGGAAACTTAAATGTTATTCTAAAATAAAAGTAACCTTAGTTACTCCTTATGACATCAACTATCTTCCAGTAATAGTCCCGTCAAAGTCAGTCCAGCTGGAACAAACAGATAGACAACAAAACTTATCGTACTTTGCGAGTTGCGGTTAAAATCTTTGCTTAACTTGTTCTATAGCAGATTTTTTGTTTGGTCACCAGAAACCTTTAGGTTTGTTGTATATCCAGTATTGTTTAGGTAGGTATATATACAGACTTACTTTTATTTCTCTTAACTGCGGCTGCTTCTGCTTGTCGATTGTAGTACTCGAAGTTACATGCTTGCTGGCTGTATAAAATATAGCTGGACATTTAATATCCCACGTATCCCCTTCATAAATACCTCATTTCAGATATCTTGATAGATACCATACTGTAGTGTATTGCTAATATGTTTTCCACGCGTCGTGGTATTGTAAACTGTAATTACTTTAGTGTGAATTTTAGTTATTGTTTGCTTTCAAGTCAAATTGCAGTAACTTCTAAGATTATCCATCATCAGGTGTTTACAGAGGTACAGGATAAATATTGGGCATAGCATGTACTGTCCTATACATATAGTATTATATAGTACATATACATGTTGGAAATAAAATTTATATTTATTTGTTAGTGATAAAGTTCGAGTGATATTTAGCAGCGAAACACTTTTTTCAATCTTTTTGTTATGTACTACATATAATATATTTGTTTCCGTTTTTTTTCACAGTATTAATTTAGCAACATTTACAGGTTAATTTAAATTATGAAACTAATTCGAAGCTGTAAGGTTGGAAGGCACAGTTAGTGCATTGGCTGAGCGATAGAATGCTGCGCTGCTTGTCATGGGTTCGATTCCCGAGTAGAACTAATATTTGTATGGCCTACAGGTAGTTGCTCTGGGTTAGGCTGTTTGTGTATGTGAGTTTAGGGTCAGGAGAAATTCCTAGTGTGGGGAGAACTTATTCTAAAAAGAGATAAATAAAAACACGAATATCGTCCATAAACATTTATTAATATATTTTTATTATTTTCCATATTCCAATATCAATACAATTACCATATTCCACAATCAGGAACATACATAAGAAGCTACATACATACAGATCATCTACTTGGCTGCAATACCATATATACTCCTGTCCGAGAGTCGCATACAATACATTAAGATTCGTTTTTATTAATATTATATGAATTATGTATTGACATTAATAATAGATATTTTAAAAATCTAAGGTGCCAATCGCAAGTACAAATGGCGTTGTTATATATAAAGGCTTATAATAGCGTCTTTCACCAAGTTTTCAATTACCGATACACTCTTATTAGACTAGAACATTTAGTTTAAAAGTACATTTATATTTTTTTTCTATTTTGTAATGATCGCTACTTCCTATTGACATAAGTTTACCATCAAGTTAGCAGCTACTGCTTTATTCATCTACGATTAGCTTACTTAACTCTACATACATACATTGTAAGAGAATAGGTGAACTGCCTTCGCGGCGACGGGTCGGTTCGCCCAAACTAAACTTCAAACGAAACGGACGCATGCTGACGCGTCGCCAGAGGCAGTTGCCGGGGTCCGATTGGCCGAGCTTAATGTCGTAGCGTACTGATTGGGCAATAAGGCTGGGTGATTGCCCAACCAAGTAAGCGGACACTCAGAGAATCAGATAACAAAAAAGTACAAGAACCAAACCAAGGGACTGAGGTCTAACAAGAGAAATAATACCATTTATAAATGTTGTATATCATAAAAGGTCCAAAAATATTTCCAAACTAAAATCTAGGTCCCTGTTTCAATTCGAATCTCCCTAAGCGATAAGTGAAGGTAGTGCTTGAGGGGGGAACGTAGAACAATGAAATATGGTAAAGAACGCAACGGGTCCGTTTGAATACGCAAATGTTGTCGTCCGATGGAGCGGCGGTCAAGTCGGCTGGTAGGAGCTGGTCGCCGCTTCAGGGGAGTCGGAGAGTGGGGAGGTGGCCTACCCCCACTTTTGGAAGAGCCCCATGCGCTGGCAGCGGCAGTTGGAGCCCCAGAGGTTGCACCTGCAGGAGGAAGAGTGGCAGCAGTCCCCTGGCCGGTGGTCGCAGTTGCCCCCTCGCTTCACACAGGCGCGCCTGAAAACGTAGATCAGCGACGATCGTCTGAAAACACATCAGTGAACGCTAACCTAAGTTTGTGTCCGTGATAATGCTATGCGGTGGCCGCATGCATTTACTTCATTGATCTTTACTTGTGCATTTGACTTTTCTTTATTGTGAGAAGTCAAAGCAATATGTGGTTATGTTTATTAGCAGTTTTAAATATTGATAACTGCTTTAATATTATTGGGAAGAATAAGATGAAAGTACCCCCTATTTATATTGCAAAACATGCTCTTTGATCATAAGTAACAAAACTTTGATTTCAAGAGTGTCCATGGAGTTTCTTGCCCATTCTTCTTCATAGAGATCTACGCTTTAAAATGCGCAACTACAGTACTTTCAGAAGTTATTGCGCATTGTGACTGTAGTTTCACTTTGTTTTTCTGACATTAAAAAGTGCCTGTAATGCACTGACTTCGAGGTTATTATTTAGAGAAATCTTTAATGTACTAGTAAACTAATTGATTGGAACATTGTCAATAACTCAACTACAGCTAAGCTTAAGCTTCATAACTCAAACTCCATAATCACGAAGACTTGCTTCGTTAACAGTTCCCAAGATTCAGCTTGTTTACTTTACACTAACTATTTAACTGTAATCCCTATCTAGGACAGTATAAAACTCACTTTCCAACATCCTGCAGAAGCTGGAGATCAGCAGGATCTTCGCCGTAATCAGAGAGGTTTACTTCGACGTCGTCGTCTCCTGTTGACAAAACGCTTTGTTTTAGTTTTATAAAATATTTAACTTAAACACACAGACTGGAGGTACAGGTAGCCACTTGAGTACTGAGACGCTCTTGGCGTGTAGTTTCAGTACAGTCAGCAGCACCAATAAGTATACACTTAGCAACGTTTAGAAGCTATCTTCGTTTACTGTATTGATTTCATTTTCATGCAACGTAACGAAACTTATGCTTTGGAACCCTTATTATTATAAAGTAGGTCACATCTAAAAGTTGCAATCGTTATTTTACGAGAAATACACGTTTGAACTCAGCCAAGTGTATACGTATTAGTGCTTGTGACTGTACAAGCTAGACTTTTTTCTTTGACTATAAGATAGTGTCTGAGTGAGAAAAAAAAATTACTACGCTTTTTGAGAGGAACTCTCCTCTCAAAAAGCGTAGTAATATTTTTTTTTTTTAATTGCCGCATTTGTCTAGGTATCGCAAGCGCGACTACTGTGCATGATGTCTTTGGTTTGATTCGTAGTTTCAGTACAAGCTAGACTTTTTTCTTTGACTTTCTACTTTGATAGTGTCTTAGTATAATATAAGAGAGTTCCTCTCAGAAAGCGTATAATTTTTTTTAAATTTAAAACTGCCACATTTATCTAGGGATCGCAAGCGATTACTGTGCAAGTGTGCATGATGTCTTCTTGGGTTCGATTCTTAGGTTGGACAATGTCTTGTTGTATTTTTCCATCAGATTTTTTTCAGTACCAGCCACACTTTATTCGTGCTCGGTTGATGGCAATCGGCTCGCCCCATATTACATAAGACGTCAACATAACTGGCAAAATATGTGTGTACTAATGGTAACACCTCTGCCTAACCCTTCAGGAATTACAGATGATGTTAATATTTTAATACTGTAGCAACCCAGAGACCTACGACTCCTACGAGTCGGCCAATCAGAGCGTCCCGCGGTCGCGTGCCGCCCCGATACAACGAATGACTGTTTTTCTCTCTTTCCCGCGCGGCGGTTGCAAGCGTGTGACCGATGCGCGCGGCGCGTGTCGTCGCCTCACTAGTCCGCTGCTTTCGCGCAAGGTACACGTACGTGATTCTGCCATCCTCCCGCGCAAGTCGTGTGACGCCCTGCGCCGATATTGTCCGCGAAATACATTTATTTCCGAACTATTTTAATGTAAAAGTGTGTGTAACTGACGAATAAACTGTCAATATTAATTATCAGACTAGTTTCTGTTAAGTATCCCCTGAAACCTCTTCTCATAATACCAAATTTTTTGTCGCTATCGTGTGCGACTTCAATTCAAAATATCTCATCACAATATATTCATTGGGATGAAAATTTGTCTCCATTGTGGGGTCCTTAATCATGTTTGGCATTCAACAAGATAACTAAGTTTATTTTTCCATCTCAATGATATTTTTCCGTAAAATCTTTTCATGCTTCTTTCAAGTGTTTCCGTTACGTACAAAAGTGGGCGATTCTCAAGTCCGTAATTTACGTAAAGTAAATTTTCCTTCTAAGAACAGAAATTTTTATTCGTTTTTTTTTTGTTTTTCGCGGATGGCAAATTATGGAAATAGATTACTTTTAAAGAACAACAGATTTTAATGTTTCCGAGAAACATACAAGGACGATGTTGTACAAACAAAAAGGTGTTGGATTTTATCTTTATTAATGTTTAGTCGGCTTATACTTTTTGGGGCGAAGGTTTTAATTATGTTCAGCTTTTATTTCAAAATGAGCCTCAAAAAGGTTGTTGAAATCTTATCCGTTTTCGGGCCAATACGGATTTCAGTTTTAAAAAACTCATACTTATTTTGACTACTACCTTTGAATGGATGTTTATTACTCAGTAACGTCAGAATGGCTGGTCAGATCTGAATAAAATTTGCCAAAGAAATTTATTTAGGCGGATGAGTAATATTGCATTTTGTTCATATTTCTGTTTGGCAACTGACAACTGTCACAAAATATATATACAGAGTGTTAATCAACCCATCACACAACCGTCAACCAATCATTCAGTACATCAAACTAAGTACCCCTACGCAAAAAATTTTGCTGGAAATCTTTAGACTTTTTTTTTTGGGTCAAAAATCACATTTTACGGTAAAACTCAAGCACTGTGAAAACATTGTGCTAGTGGATGCTTTGAATAGTAAACGGGTCATGGAGTTAATTTAAGTAAAGATAAAACCTGAAAAACTAGTATTTACAAAATCAGCTGTGAAAAATTTGGAACTTTGACTTCCGATATCTGCGTAACTAAGAGGTTCCCAGGTATGGTCTACAACAAAAAAAATATTGCAGAGGTGGGGAGAACAAGTGCCCCTCGGTTGCGTTAAGGGTACTTTTACACCCCAAATATGGTAATAGTGGGGTGGGCTAGTGCCAATAAAAAAATACATTACCAGGATCGATGTATGAGGCATGAGCCCACTCAGCGGCGAGTAGGACAGCCGCTATCGCCAGCAGGAGTGCGCCGGCGCGCGGCATTCTGCCCTCGCGACTACCGCTGATTGTCTGAAATGTGATCGCACGTTAGTGTGGTCGAGTCTTTATAGGGATAGAGTATTTGACCGCCAGTTATATTTTATTAAAAACAAAAATGCATAAAATTAGTGTTACCTAGACACCTAACCAAAGTCGAATCGACGAATACGAGATAGAAAATTCATCGTCTCTTTTGAACGCATATAACCGAGATTCAACAGAAACAATAAATTTTCTATTGCATATTCGTCCATTCAACGAAGGTGTCTAGATTTAATATAATATTTATTTCAAATATTTTTTTTCAGTTTTTGATATTTAGTCTGGCGGTCAAAAGCTCGAACAAAGTTAATTGAAAAGAAGAAGTGGGAAGTCCAGAAAAGTTCCGTGTTGTGTGTGGCGTTTCCTGTTATAGATTAAAATGTTTGGAAACGTATCGATGCGACAGTTCAACAATGGAAAAAGACTAGCACCAAAATCACGACAGCAAATACTAACGAAATCAAGAAAGAAACCAGTGTAAGGTATTATTTGTAACACCGATGCCTAGCGATGACGAAAACTGTATCAAGATCAATAATTTTGAATGAACGACAAACGTTATTTTTTTTTGTGGGTGAAAATGAAAATAATCGTTCACAAAACCGGTAATTGGTGTCACAGCTCATGAGCTCATGTACCAATTTACACTAATAAATGTTTATATTGCCTTCACAAATTAATTAGTATCAGTAAAATAACTGCATAATTATTGAACCGTGAATGAAACTGCATTTATCTCAATTAAATTCCCGTATAAAGTCAAGCATCATAAACACTAAAGTTATCATAAATTATTGCCTAATTACTGTTTAAAATTTAAATTATATCAACTCACATTTCAATTTTAAATATACTAAATAATATTTTAATTTTATTTGTTCCGCAATCATTCAAATTAGTATTAATATGAAATTTTTAATTCTCATCAATCTCTCGCCTTTTTTTTTATTGGCGGGTGGAAAATCATCGAATACCCCTCCCGCTCTTGGGCAGAGCGAAAGGGAGTGTCAGACTTCTACTGACTAAAAACCACCCGTGTTCCTTCTTAGCCCTTCATGTCGAGGCCGCGGTATCTCTTGCGAACAACCCGCAGCCCCGACGGGATCAATCTCTCGCCTTTATGAGAATTTATTTGTAACCGGCACAACATGTTCAACACTGCTCGAATATTGCGCGAAATCATCTTTCACTCAGTTTCTTTGGCCTTTCCCTACTCTTAAAGCCTATATTTGAGTAGAGCTATGAAAATATGTGGCGAATTATAATACAGCAAACTTCGTAGACCCGCTACCAAAAAAAAATACGTAGCAACTTGCAACATTGCTACGCTTTTAGACTTCTACGAGCTACGAGGTGATTAGAGCCGTTTCGCGCCATTGCTGGTCGGATTTCCGCCCCCTAGCCTGTTAAATCGTAACCATGGCAACGTAAGACAAGCGGTCCGGCTTTATTGTCTAGAAAGTCTTGATAACATCTTTGGATATGGAGCGTAACAGTCTTATAAATTGTCAGGTTGCCGTTTTGGTGATTTCGAGTGGAAACTTGGTTTTTATCTGTGACCCAAGGTTTTAGTTTCGTTTTTTCGGCATCAGTTACAGATGCGCAGGAATGTGGGTATAGTATCGTTCTTAATAAGGAGCTGGGTTATACGATACACCTTGGTAAGGCTGGTTGTCAGTTTTTTTAGAAACTGACTACCTGAAACGATTCTCAGAGTTATTTAAATTACCATCGGGTCTAACGGCTTAACGTGCTTTCCGAACCATGAAAACTAGGTATGTAATGGGTAGTCAGCCATCCACGGACCAACCCAGGCAGGCACGGATTAACCTGAAGATCGACCCAAGAGGCTGCTTTATGAAGCCCAGCTTAACCTAGAATTGTTATTATTGTGGTTCGAGTTAATCATTTGATTAAACTGATTAACAACTCTGAACATAATTTAATAAAAATCCGTTTGATCGAATTATTGTTTTGCTAAACATAGTACCAATAAGAAGATTATATTATTGGTGCCAGATTAATAACGTTTATAATTATTATCCTGGCTTATGTATTTAGAAATGATCAAATATCGAAATATCTGTCATATCTATTGTAACCACATTATTAGATATTGGTATCTCAGTAACCACCCATATGGTATAATAATAGGATTACAATAATCATTCAAGTAACCACCCACCCTACGTGCTTGGCAGACGGATTAATCGTAGATTACAGTAATTAATAGACTTCACACTGGATCATGTTCTCCTGAGCAGTCCTACGGTAGAACTAGTGGGATTTTTTTTCCACTCGTCCTACGATTCGAGGTGGTACAAAATCGTAGAACTAATGGGAACAAAAACTCCCATTAGTTCTACCGGTCCTATTACACAATTTACAGTAGAACTAATGGGACTTTTTGTTCCCACTAGTTCTACGATATAAGGGTGTCACAAAATTGTAGAACAAGCGGGACTAAAGTTTTTCAGGTCTACCTGTTTTATCACACAATTTACGGTAGAACTATGGGAAATTGTTTCACTAGTCCTACGTTTCGATATGTTCCAGAATGGTAGAACTATAGTGAGTGTAACTTTTAAGTTCTAAGACTGCTTATAATTTATTAGGGTTTCTTGTTAATTAAAGTCTACTTTAGGTATTTATTGATTATAAAAGAAAAGTAACTATGTACATTAATTAAAAACTATTAAATAAACTAACAAGAAACTATAAAAAGGCATCAAAATACTGCTCCTCAACCTGTTCTCAACGCTGTCAGCCGGTAATGTGCCCAAAAGACGGCGGCATTGCCACGTTGTATGGCAACACTTAGCCTTTGGCCAAGATAAAAGCCACCCCTTGGGTCACGAGAAGCGTCAACTAAGCGTTTTGAAATTTCCTTAAACAGGCTATGAGCACTCGAACCCCACGGCCTTAGAGTTTAGAATAGTTCCAAGTAGTTCTAAGCAACTTTATAAAGTATTTCTAGGCAATCAAGTGTCCCAACATGTCTCAAAATTCAACGAAAAGCCAACACTGGAGGATAGACCTTGACCGTCGTCGTTTCGACGTAACTTTTACTACCCGTGTAAACCGAAAAATGGTATCTCGAGAGATACGTTTTTTTGGCATCACAAAGTTTGAAATATTTCTACTAATCAATGGATTAAAATACACGTTAGAACGCAATTTTTTTTTGTTTTTATTAACACATACATTTATTTACATATTCTTAGTTGTCTCGGAACGTAAATTTGTTAAGGTACAGTTGTCTACGAATTGATGAAATAATCGATCAAACAAAACGTAACGTGTATTATGTAATGCATTATGTATCATCTATTTACCCATATTATGCGAATAAATTATTTGATTTGATTTTGATTTGATTTAATTTGATGTCCCATAACTTTAAAATAAAACAATTTAAAAATAATCTGGTATTCAGTAAGGACAGGTGCGTAGCACTCGTAACCGGCATGTATGACTGGATGTGGACGAATAAACAGGAGTATGTAAGGATCGCAACAGGTGATGTTCTGTATTTTCTGCCTTTCTCCATAGGAATCAAAGGCATGAGCTTAGGTATGTATGTTAAAAAGTATCTTCAGCCAAGAAAGAAAAAAGAACCGAAAAAAAATAATTGAATTTCAAAACTTCGAGAACCCAATTTCAATAAAATATTTGATAGAATTTTATCAGTTTGTCAGGTGGCATTCCAAGTGACATTAATTTGTTCAAGTATTCATAACAATAATGTAACATGTCACGTGACATGACACGCTTCGAGAAACAATACCGTATTAAATAAAAATGGCGGGCGATACGTGGATCAATGTCGGTGAGCTTTTGGATCGGAGATATTCGTTTCGGCATGTTGACAATGTTTGGGTCTTCGTTATAATAATAATAATTTGTTTATATTCAGATAACAATGATCCATATTCATTAGTTACAATAATGGAACTGGTTATGTGAACGGAATTATTATTGGGAAACTGCAAAGTTGGCAAGAAAGCTGCTAGGCTAAGATAGGATTGGTTGACCACGGCAGCCGCATGAACAATGACCGCTGGGCAAAAGTCTCTACATGATTGCCGGGCGTAGGTAGGTTTAGGTAGTTTTCGTCGACTACATAAATGATAATAAGAATAGCTGGTCGCTGAGTTGAACACAAGACAATGTTTGTTATTTATGTTCTTTCTCCAAAATTAGTTTACTGATATGTTATACAATGTATTCTTTTAATATTTTTTTTACATTGTTTATTATTATATACTTTTTTATTATTGATTTGTGTCTGTAGTAAATCTACACCTTACTATTGTATCGAGTCTGGTTCTTTTAACCTAACTGACAGATGTGTTGCTGGGAAATTTGTTCCGCCACTTCTTCTTTCCAGCTAAAACACTAGGAAGTGTCGAAGGGTGGGCGTTTCGGGAGACTGTCTCTTGTAACTACGAAAAGTAAATTTTGACTTTCAAAAAGTTCAGCCTAGTTTTAATAAATGACTTTTGATTTTTTTTTATTGAAGACTGACGGCGCCGCCGAGTCCGGCCCAGAAAGAGGTGGTAATGGCGAGACGATCTGGACGCGTACCACGAGGGTTAGTTCGAGAAGGCACAAGGTAAGAGCTCTTCGAAGAAATTAGGAGAGGACTCTCGATAGTACGGACTAATAACAAAAATAAAGAATGAGATTATTTACATTAAGTTTAGGTATAAAGAGCGCGGTGATACAAGAGTAGCAAAACTGTGACCGAATGGCGTCCAAGGACTGGAAAAATTGTCCGGCGCCGAGATGGGCAGGAAATTTTTTTGCCATAGCGGGAACTTCCTGGATGAAGCTGGCACAACAACGTGGAGCTTGGTACAAACAAAGAGAGCCCTATACCCAGCTATGGGTGAAGTCGGGCTGTGGATGGTGATAGTGTAAATAGGACTACTATACTTTAACATGACGGTCACTCTATATAAAATACTGGTATTCAGCTGTATCCGCCACAAACTTGGAAAAAGGCTAGGCAGATTACATTGAAATTAAGAAGAAACTATTGACCAGTAATATCTCATAAACATCAGTGTAGCTTCGACTTTTGTACTAAGATTTCCTGTATCACAAGAGCCAGTGATATGTTATAAAGCTATCATTCACCACACATTTGTTTACCAACAGCCAGTATCGACTTGTCACCAACAACAATCAAACTATACACTATCGTCAAACCGCCTTCAAAGAGAATAGTTGGGCCAACTTTGATTACTTCTGTGCCCTTTGATTGGGTATATTGGAGCGTGAAATCGTGGATCTCTGCCATTCCTTAATTGGCAAACTATTTGCGGGAAAAGACTAATTTTGTCGACGTTTTTGCTAAGAACTTTTTCTGGGTTGCGTAGTTGTAATCTAGAATGGAAAGGATACAGATTTGAGTTTTTTGAGTTTTTGTAACGTCGCATCGCGCGTCGTCGGAAGAAATATTTAAATAAATATACCTTTACATTTGTGAAGCTGTGTATAACATACAAATTACAATGGAAATATAGTAGCCATACTAAACGTTGGTAAATGGTGGTTCACTTGCACTTTTCTTGACTACGTGACACATTAAGATATATTCTAAGGAGTGTTATTACCATTTAAAAAAGAAACTGATTAAATACGTAATCTCCTCCTTTTTAAAAGTAAGTTAAAAAAATATCAACATCTTTTTCCTAAAATATTCTTCCAACTCTATTCAACAAAAGATAAATTGTTACCATCTCCGATACAACGAAAACAACCCTTTTGTTATCAAAAGAGACTTATGGCTTGAGTACAATGATAAACAGTCTAGGATGATAGTCTACCCTCCTTTTCATAAAAAACTTGACGTTTACAAACGGTCAATAAATCTCAATATGTCTTTGTCATTTTCTTTTTAAAGCTGGACGAGCAAGTTTGAATAAAAAGGAACAGTTTTTCTTGGTTTGAATTTTAGGCTAATTTGTTCGAAATAATGTCTCGCCACTAAAGAAAAATCATCAATAGACTCGCCCCGCGGAGAGCAGTGGTGGCCCAGTGGTGGCGGCCCCGGCTTACGAACAGTAAGTCGTGGGTTCGAACCCAGGCAGGGGCATTACTTTGTGTAATTTATTTCATCACCGCTGCTCTCAAAAACGGTGAAGAAAATCATCGTGAGGAAACCGGCATGTACTATAACAAAAAAATCGATGACTTCTGACATCTACCAATCGCACCAGGCCCACGTGGTAGATTATAGCCCATTCCCTCTCAAAGAGTGGAGGATAACACACACATTAGGTGGATGAATTTACGGAAGTTTTTTCTTATAATGGACGTAAAAAGACTTGGAACATACCTGGGATTCTTTTAGTTACGGAGATATTGGAGGTTAAAGTCCCTCCACGACCCACATAATATTATTCAGTGTATCCGTCGTCAGCACAATGTTTTGAGTCCTACCGTAAAGAATGATATAAAATTCACCTAAAAAGTCGTTTCCCATCCATATTTTAATCAGTTTACGAGTAGTAGATCAACATCTTTTGTTATAATTGAAAACGCTCCTTTTCCCTCATTGAGTACTAACTTCTATTTATTCAACCTTCCGTTAAATTTTATTTAGAGCTATATTTCATTATTATTATCAAATTATAACATTATAAATCAAATTGCGCTGAAACAATACTGGGGTAGAAATGTACCCCAAAATATCTGTCGGGCAATGCTGATGGCAGATTTACGATGAGCATGGTTAAGCGTGATTAATTGCAACTCAGGGCTTTGCTATCTATTTAGGAGCTTTGGTAATTAATTTGTATACTCAATTAAAAATAATGAGTGTTTCTAATTCAGTATGTTGTTTGATTGCCAATGGATGGTTTTTAAAGTGTGTGCTGATGATATGAAAAGAAATGATATGGTAAAAAAGGAAGTGCCTCATGAGATGACGAGAAACAGAAGTATGGAAGAGGAAGACATGCTGCGCCGACCCCAAATAAATTGGGATAAGGGCAAGATAATGATGATGAGTAGAATATAGCTACTTAAACAACAGCTTTTATATGTACATCAATGAGATCAGCTATTATCATTAGAGTAGCTGTGGCCCCGACTTACGAGCATCCGTAAGTCGTGGGTTAGAATCCAGGCAGGCGCATTAGTTTATGTAATTTATTTCATTACCATTGCTCTCAAAACGGTGAAGAAAAATATCGGGAGGAAACCGGCATGTCTTAGAACCAAAATGTTTGAAGACATGTGACATCTACCAACCCGCACTGGGCACGCGTGGTTTGTAGACCATCCCTCTCCTAGAGAGGAGGCCTGAGTCCCTGCAGTGGGAACATTACGGGCTGATGATGATACTATGTAGAATGAGCTCTAATTTATACAATGACGTATAATCTATAGATATAGTAGGGTCTAGAGTGCGGAGAATTAGAAGATAATACTACTTCAATATCTCACAATATAGTCAAGCAAGAAAAGCTATTGACAGCTAGCCACGTTAATCATGAATGTAACCAAGTTACCTCCTGCTATTATACTAAAATGCTTAAACCGATTTTGAACTGTAGAACCCTTTAAACTAAGGTTACTCTGCCGTATTTGTCCTCGTAAGGTTTAAAGGCAGGAAAGGGCCCGGGTAAGGGTTGTGTTTTAACGTGAAAGTGGCGTAATATAGCCTGATGATGATGAAGTGGTAAGGATGGCTATAAGTCTTCGGGTACGGATCCGTTTCCTGCCGTAGATAAACTTGATAGAGGTGTACTGATAACGGTTTCTTGTATTAAAAACGGATCGTTTGGTAATCAGTAATTGTGCAATTGAACTATTTTGAAGGATCAATTTGGTTTTGTAGAATGTGTTACAAAAATATAATTGAGTGTTCAAAAACGATTTGTTTTTATTAAGAAGAAACTGGACAATAGGGATGTTTACAGACTAAAAAAAATGATTCTAATTAGTCTGTCTGTTAGATTATCGAAAAATATTGGATACGTATTTTTTGTTTTATCAAATCAATAAAAATTGACGAAGATTGGTTGTGACGTCACTCACCGGTAAAAAATGTCATAGTAATGTCTTAGAATGTGACGCCACACGAGTTTTCAAAGCACTGTATCGCCTTCATTGTTTGTTTACGTGAAAAAAGAAAAAATACGTGTCCAATATTTTTTGGAAATCTATCTGTCGGACTAATTAGATCTTTTTAGTTACCCTATTATGATAAAGAAACTAGAGTAATTATTTGGTTTTTGTGCGTAACCCGTAACAGCACACAATTCAAAGAATATACTTTATAAAACATTCACTATTTTTCCTTCTTTCACGCCTGTAATCCCCGAATGGTTAGGCAGAGGTGTAACTAATAGTACAAACATAATTTTATATCGCCAGTTATGCTAAAGTCCCATTTAATAGGAGCGCGAGCTTAGACCTACCATCAACGGGGCACAGATCCAGACTCCGTGGCTACTGAGAAATTCCTGATGGAAAAATCCGACAATTGAACCCTGATCTACTAGACCACCGAAACAGTCAGTAGTTTGTTTTCTTATTTGGAGTAGAAAGAAGAGTTCATCATCATTTAGCCATAAGACGTCCACTGCTGGACATAGGCCTCCCCCAGAAGGGAGGGATTTGCCATAATCGCCACGCTTGGCAGGCGGGTTGGCGATCACAGTACGGTTGCTACGAAGGCACAGAGAACGCTACTGCCCATTCTCTGGTAAGAACAGTTAAGGTAGAGTTATAAATAGTTCAACAACAAACCTGTACCTCTGAATAACTTAAAATCTGTCTGAAATGAATAAAACAGTGTTAAAAAAACCTATATTTAGTGTATTAAACCTATATATAGTATTTAGTGTACTTAACACTTTAGTTGGGGTTAACAGGAATTATCAGGGAGACCCATTCAATTGGCAACCCAAAAAGGTGCGAAATCCTAAATGAGAATCTAAATCTTATTCTCCCAAGATTTGCAACTACTGAACAGTTTAGTGGTAATCGGTTGACTTGGTATGTGATGCAGAGGAATGAAGATTTTTTTGGGGGGTGAGAAATCATCAATTGATACCTCCCGCTCTGGGCAGTGCGATAGGGAGTGTCAGACTTCTACTGACTAAAAACCACCCATGTTCCTTCTTAGTCCTTTGTGTCGAGGCCGCGGTACAGTCGCGGTCTTTTCCGCCTGCCCAGTTAAATTTTTTTTCGCATAAATCATGCGTAGGCGCCAAACCCCGCCCCCTCAAAGTTTAGGCCTATTAGAGAGGCGTCAACGTAATTAGTTGCAATCTGAACTGCGCAGCTTAGTGACGTATCCTCTGTACACCTTTTGCGAATTTTATGGACGAACTTTGGCGCGCTTACCGGACCTTTTGAACATTGACCATTGCTCTGCTTACCTGACCTTTGATTGACTAAACGTTAACCTGTGCAATAATATTGGACTCCTGAGAACCTGTGCTAGAACATTTTGTGCATAATGTCTTCCAGAAATCTCATACAAGAAGAACGAAATGAAATTATAATTTTGCATGGACAAGGATTTAACATCCGTCAAATCGCTGAGCTGAGTCCCAAAATAAAAAAAACAATATTAATCACGTTAAAATGTTTAAATTCTTAAAATGAACTTTATAGTCATAAACATAAAGTTCATTTTAAGAATTTTTAATTTTTACCGTGATTCATATTATGTTCTGCAAAAGCGGCTATTTTAGGCCCGCTGGCTAGATCAACGTTTCACCCCCCTAAAGCCCCATTATTTCAAATTTTATCGAAATCGTTAAAGCCGATTTAGAGAACACGCTTACAATTGCCTGATAAATAGCATGGAATTTCATTAGATTCTTATAATAAAATTAAAATTACTTACAGAAATCATTGAGTTTTTAATTCACAATTACCAAACCAACACACACGCACAATTAGTAACGAAAGTCAAATTCAGTTTAAGTTTTTTTTCTAATAATGACAGTTTGAAAATAACAATAACTCTCGTTCGGCGTGCGTCGGACTCGTCAGTGCGGTGGAACGGTATTGTATTTCATTCATTATTTCTATACAAAGGCGGGGCGGAGCTAGAGAGCGCTCCATGTTGTAAGTGCAAGCAAATATGAGCTTAGTGGTGGTCAGGCTGGAGTGTCCACGATAGTACCTCTTTCGAACAACCCGCAGTCCCGACGGGCGTTACTCACCGTCCACGTTCCGTGGCCGGAAGCCATCACGTGGCCCCGGACGCACGGAGCGTCTCTCGCGGCGGCTGGGACGAAATGTTCTCTCGCTCTCACGTACCGCCACCTCCTTCGCTAGCATCACTGATTCGCAGAAGGAGGCGACGGCGTCCCATTCCCTCTCGCCCGGACCATGGCTTACACCAGGGCCGGACGCGAGAGGTCACCACCGCCGATCGTCGCTACGAGAACACGGCGGGGCTCCGCCCAAGCGGGGCAGACCTCCACAATGTGCTCCACCGTTCGCAAAATGACCTAATAAGTACATAATATAGAAAAGTGAAATACTTTTTCTAAATTAAAACAATTATTATCATAATAATATCCTCTAATAAACCAACCTTTATCAATAACGTAAGGAATAAATATCAGAAGCTGTTATATCTAATAAATAATTTATGATTCTGCAATAAGACGGCAAATGAACTGTTTACATCAGACGCCGTTATTAATACCGTTATTTAATAGAAGATAATAATAGACACCTATTATGGAGCGGTAGGCAGGTCATATTATTACGTTATATTGTTAAAACAGCTTTTGAAATCATGTTTAATGAAGTGAAGCATGGGGGAAGAAGACACCCCACGGAGAATGATGATGAAGTAAAATTAAACATTAAATTAATAAAAATAAATATGGTTTAAGGGCCTGGTTGTAATTTCAAAATAATAGCTTTTTACTGACTGCATATGAAAGTATATAAGTACCTGCATATAACGAATAGATATTTTTTTTGTCTGACTGTCTATTTATCTGTGTGTCTGTTTGTTCCGGCTATTATTATCTTACTTTAATTTTAGAAAAAGAATAAATGTTCCGTGCAAAAAAAATCCTTGAAATTGTTTACAAAATCCGTTTCAAACAGAGAAGTAATTTATTTATAATAATTTAATCAAGTTATATCAAACCTCATTCCGGATCTTAAACCACCTTCCCACTGAAAGTAATCCAAGTTTCTAAACCTTATCTTAAGGGGAACACAGCAGTGGATGACTTTGACGATTTGACCTCTGTACTGGCTTTTGTTTATTTTTCGGCCCCTACCGGCAAACGACTGTACTACAGAAAAACGTACCAAAGAACAGAAACGTGTCGCAGAGTGGTCATCGTATTTGCCTAACATATTTTGTTTCTCTTGGAGTACAATGTATGAATAAAATATTTAATTATAAATTATACATTTTGACTAATGAAGTAATAACCTAGCTTTCATTAGTTATTTCACTGAGCACAGGTACTCCTACGATACATTCTTAAGGTCTGATAAAGACCAGGTAACTGCTTATCGCTTCTCAGTCACGGAAATAGTCAGAATGCTCCAGCTTTCAGCTAACTGAGCACGAATGCTACTACATGATACATTTTGAAGGTCTGACGATGACCACCTAAGTGCTTATCGGTTCTCAGTGACTGATATAGTTAGAATGACCTAGCTTTCAAATTTTATCTGTCTGAGCACGGATGCTACTACTTAATACATTTTGAAGGTCTGATGACGACCAGCTAAGTGCTTATCGGTTCTCAGTGACGGATGTAGTTAGAATGACCTAGCTTTCAAATTTTATCTATCTGAGCGCGTATTCTACTACATGATACATTATGAAGGTCTGATGATGACCAGCTAAGTGATTATCGGTTCTCAGTGACAGATATACTTAGAATGCTCCAGCTGTCAGCTTTTATCTTATTGAGCACGGATGCTACTACATGATACATTTTGAAGGTCTCATGATGACCAGCTAAGTGCTTATCGGTTCTCAGTGACGGATGTAGTTAGAATAACCTAGCTTTCAAATTTTATCTGTCTGAGCACGGATGCTACTACATGATACATTTTGAAGGTCTGATGATGACCAGCTAAGTGCTAATTGGTTCTCAGTGACGGATACAGCCAGAATGACCTAGCTATCAGATTTCATCTTATTGAGCACGGATGCTACTACATGATACATTTTGAAGGTCTGATGATGACCAGCTAAGTGCTTATCGGTTCACAGTGACGGATATAGCTAGAATGATCACCATCAGGTAAATGGCACCATCAGTCTCCAAGGCCTCTTCGAGCTCTTTCAAATGAGTCCACACACGACGGTTCTACGTGGTGCCATCAATGAGATCCTATACTTACCTTCGGAGTCTACCATCAGGTAGCTAGTATCATCAGTCTCCAAGGCCTCCTCGAGCTCTTTCAAATGAGTCCAAACACGATGGTTCTACTCAGTGCTGTCAATGAGATCCTATACCTACCTTCGGAGTCCACCATTAAGTACGAGACATCATCAGTAATCCAGATCTCCATCTTCCATCAAACGAAATTCTCAAGACAAAATAATTAAAACGATAAAACAATTAACACCATTAAAACAATAACATACATTACATAACATCGCGCCTGTAATCCCCAAAGGGTTAGGCAGAGGTGTACCTAATAGTAGGCGTGATGTTATGTATGTTATTATTTTAATTATTTTAATTGTTTTATCGCTTTTAGCGATAAAACAATTGTAGCAAAAAACAATTGTAGTCGTTCTTGTAGCACGGATGCTACTACATTTTGAAGGTCTGATGATAACCAGCTAAGTGCTTATCGGTTCTCAGTGACGAACGTAGTTAGCATGACCTAGCTTTAAAATTTTATCGATCTGAGCACGGATGCTACTACAAAATACATTCTGAAGGTCTGATGATGACCAGCTAAGTGGTAATTGGTTCTCAGTGACGGATATAGCTAGAATGACCTAGCTTTCGAATTTTATCGATCTGAGCACGGATGCTACTACATGATACATTTTGAAGGTCTGATGATGATCAGCTAAGTGCTTATCGGTTCTCAGTGACGGATACAGTTATGATGCTACAGCTTTCTGCTTTTATCTTATTGAGCACGGATGCTACTACATGATACATTTTGAAGGTCTGATGATGACCAGCTAAGTGCTAATTGGTTCTCAGTGATGGATATAACTAGAATGACCTAGCTTTCAAATTTTATCGATCTGAGCACGGATGCTACTACATGATACATTTTGAAGGTCTGATGATGACCAGCTAAGTGCTTATCGGTTCACAGTGACGGATATAGCTAGAATGACCACCATCAGGTAAATGACACCATCAGTCTCCAAGGCCTCCTCGAGCTCTTTCAAATGAGTCCAAACACGATGGTTCTACGCAGCGCTGTCAATGAGATCCTGTACCCACCTTCGAAGTCCACCGTCAAGTAAATGGCATCATCAGTCTCTAAGGCCTCCTCGAGCTCTTTCAAATGAGTCCAAACACGACGATTCTACGCAGTGCCGTCAATGAGATCCTTTACTTACCTTTGGAGTCCACCATCAGGTAAATGACATTATCAGTCTCCAAGGCGTCCTCGAGGTCTCAACACCATTAAAATAATAAGATACATAACATAACATCACGCCTACTATTAGGTACACCTCTGCCTAACCCTTCGGGGATTACAGGCGTGATGTTATGTAATGTATGTTATTATTTTAATGGTGTTAATTGTTTTATCGCTTTTAATTATTTTGTCTTGAGAATTTCGTTTGATGGAAGATGAAGATCTGGATGACTGATGATGTCTCGTACCTGATGGTAAACTCCGAAGGTGGGTATAGGATCTCATTGACGGCACTGAGTGGAACCATCGTGTTTGGACTCATTTGAAAGAGCTCGAGGGGCCTTGGAGACTGATGATACCAGCTACCTGATGGTAGACTCCGAAGGTGGGTATAGGATCTCATTGACGGCACTGAGTAGAACCGTCGTTTGTGGACTCATTTGAAAGAGCTCGAAGAGGCCTTGGAGACTGATGGTGCCATTTACCTGATGGTGGTCATTCTAGCTATATCCGTCACTGTGAACATCATCATCATCAGACCTTCAAAATGTATCATGTAGTAGCATCCGTGCTCAATAAGATAAAAGCAGAAAGCTGTAGCATCATAACTGTATCCGTCACTGAGAACCGATAAGCACTTAGCTGATCATCATCAGACCTTCAAAATGTATCATGTAGTAGCATCCGTGCTCAGATCGATAAAATTTGAAAGCTAGGTCATTCTAGCTATATCCGTCACTGAGAACCAATTAGCACTTAGCTGGTTATCATCAGACCTTCAAAATGTAGTAGCATCCGTGCTACAAGAACGACTACAATTGTTTTTAACCGACTTCAAAAAAGGAGGCGGTTATATGTTCGTGTGTATGTATTTTCTTATTTTATTTTATGTATGTTACCTGATTTCTCCTCCATTTGTGAACCGATTCTCACAATTCTTTCTTTATTTGAAAGAGTATACTCCTGGGGTGGTCCCATTTAAATTTGGTGAAGATCTGATCCTGATCATCGGAGATATACAATAGAACTCTTCAAAAATAGACGGCAAATCTGTCGTGATTGCTGCAATCGCTTGGATGTTTATTGTTTACGCAACATCTTAACTTATCATCACGCCTGTATGCTCTGACGGGGTACGCAGATGTGTACAGGACGCCCAGATTTCGAGAGTTAGGTATGTTAAGTTCCATTTTATTGCGGATAAGCCGATTACCGTGACATGTATTGTTAACAACGTAAAATTAATGAATATCAAATATTTGTAAAGGATATTACAACTAAAAATGGAAAAATAAAAAAACTTTTTTGCAAAAATAAAACCGACTTCAAAAACACAAAAAAGTGAAAAATAACTTTAGCTTCTGAAGTCGGTGACAAAAAAACTGAATAAAACAAACAAAAGTCACCGACTTCAGAAGCTAAACTTATTTTTCACTTTTTTGTGTTTTTGAAGTCGGTTTTTTGCTACAATTGTTTTATCGCTAAAAGCGATAAAACAATTAAAATCATTAAAATAATAACATACATAACATAACTTCACGCCTACTATTAGGTACACCTCTGCCTAACCCTTTGGGGATTACAGGCGTGATGTTATGTAATGTATGTTATTGTTTTAATGGTGTTAATTGTTTTATCGTTTTAATTATTTTGTCTTGAGAATTTCGTTTGATGGAAGATGAAGATCTGGATGACTGATGATGTCTCGTACCTAATGGTGGACTCCGAAAGTGGGTATAGGATTGACGGCACTGAGTAGAACCATCGTGTTTGGACTCATTTGAAAGAGCTCGAGGGGGCCTTGGAGACTGATGATACCAGCTACCTGATGGTAGACTCCGAAGGTAAGTATAGGATCTCATTGATGGCACCACGAAGAACCGTCGTGTGTGGACTCATATGAAAGAGCTCGAAGAGGCCTTGGAGACTGATGGTGCCATTTACCTGGTGGTGGTCATTCTAGCTATATCCGTCACTGTTAACCGATAAGCACTTAGCTGGTCATCATCAGACCTTCAAAATATATCATGTAGTAACATCCGTGCTCAATAAGATAAAATCTGAAAGCTAGGTCATTCTAACTACATCCGTCACTGAAAACCGATAAGCACTTAGGTGATCATCATCAGACCTTCAAAATGTATCATGTAGTAGCATCCGTGCTCAGATCGATAAAATTTGAAAGCTAGGTCATTCTAGCTATATCCGTCACTGAGAACCAATTAGCACTTAGCTGGTCATCATCAGACCTTCAAAATGTATCATGTAGTAGCATCCGTGCTCAATAAGATAAAATCTGAAAGCTAGGTCATTCTAACTACATCCGTCACTGAGAACCGATAAGCACTTAGCTGATCATCATCAGACCTTCAAAATGTATCATGTAGTAGCATCCGTGCTCAATGAGATAAAAGCTGAAAGTTGGAGCATTCTGACTATTTCCGTGACTGAGAACCGATAAGCAGTTACCTGGTCTTCATCAGACCTTCAAAATGTATCATGTAGTATGAGAGACCATCATTAGGTACGAGACATCATCAGTCATCTACATCTCCATCTTCCATCAAACGAAAATCTCAAGACAAAATAGTTAGATAACATAACATCACGCCTGTAATCCCCGAAGGGTTAGGCAGAGGTGTACCTAATAGTACACCCACATTTCGCCAGTTATGTTTAAGTCCCATATAATAGGGGCGAGCCTATTGCCATCAACCGGGCACAAATCCAGACTCCGTGGCTGTTACTTATAATTTCCTGATGGAAAAACCCAATAACACTTTGCCCGACCCGGGAATCGAACCCAGGACCTCATGCTCAGCATCGTGCTTACGACCACTAGACCAACGAGGCAGTCCAAAATTAAAATAATATCATAGATATAATTATCTATACTTATACCAAAATATCTACTAAGAAACGTAGGTAATTTACCAATAGCTTTGGAGAGCTCGGCCACGCGTCACTTTACGTTTATTAGGCATAGTCAGCTTACTCTATGATGGGTGCAAACAACAAAACGTAATTACAAACTACTTTAAATATATTTACAAACTTATTTTCTGTTCTTATTTTACGAAATATTGATAACTATACAATTTACAATATGTTTTAATTCAGAAAACATTAAAAACGTGAACTTTTGAATTTTATTTGTGAAGTAATGACATGCGTGCAGTCCACCCGTGACAACAGTCATCGAGACACTGGCCATGGTGTCATAACTTAGAAGAACCTGATAGAATCGTCAAAAAGTTTCTTTGCACAGATCAATAGATGGCGCTACTTAAACATTAAAATATAAATATTTTTATTACACTGGTATTACTGGTTTTTTTTTGTTATGGCTACAACACACTATCGTTGTCATGTGTTTATTTCTTTTCACGCTGATGACGCAGACACGTATTTCCATTATCTTTGGCAGAAAAAAAAACTTCTCAAAGAAAAGCAGACAAAAAAAAATACTTTTAAATTTTGTTGTTAATTTACAAAAAATTGATAATAAAATGACTACTAATAACAGAAAATGTTAATTATTTATTGAAATAAATTTCAGTTACAGTGATTCATCTGGGAATGGAACGTGTTATTGACATTGACATTTGACTGTTTGTTTTCCAATCCGTATTTACTTTTGAGGTGAATGGATTCTTTAAATTCTTTTCTTAAGTTTTGTAAATTTTTATCCGGCTATACCGCTATCATCGACTGACCTGTGGCTAACAATTTGGACTCACTGTTTTGCTTTGTGAATTGAATTGTCGACCATGCCTATGAAAAGATGTTGTGCCTGCAGCAAAACACGTAAGTGCATTTAATATTACAACCAATATATTATGATTAGTTAATTTTGGTCTTCTAAGTACATAATAAAATGACTGGATGATAAATTAAAAATATTTGTTACAGGTAAATTGAAGAGGACTACTTTGTATAATCGTGAGGTGGTTGCATTGAATAAGGAAATATAAAATCTTCAAAGTCGAAAGTGACAATGGCAGAAAAGTAAAAAATAAAACAGATTTTTGTATTATCTATTTCGTTTTATTTCATTTACAATCACAATGCCATTTTTTTAAAAATCGTACAAGTACTAAAAGTGCCTAGTGCGAAAGTACCTTGCACAAAGCACCAGATGGCGCCACACGCCATACATTCCGCAAAATGACATGAGTGACGACTCTATACCCTATATACAAATGTACTCTGTGACACTGGCGCAGCGCGTTCCGAGTATGCGGCGACGGGTCTCGCGCCGCATTTGCCTCAAAATGTCGGGAATTAATTTATTATTTTAAAATTTTATTACAAATCAGAGAAAATAAACAATACGGATTGATAAATACATCACTACGTATTTTTGGGTATAAAATTCATACCGAACTATTCAGCCGTTACAGAGACAAAATTCGATTTAGGTTAAGACATACTACGATTTTTTATTAAATAATGTGAAGGTTTATTAAAATTTTAAACAATACGAATCATTTGTGATGACTTTAAGTATAACATATATTTTTTATATGGAAATCGTATGGAAGGATTCCTCAACAAATTTCTTTAAACATACGTCGTTTTTGGGATTCTAGCAACGCAACACCCTTAAAAAGGAAAATTGTTCCTAACCAACTTCCGAAGCGGTTCTATCGCGCACTTGAATAAAAACACAAAGTTTTACAGGTACCATTTTGCCATTACAATAATTGAACTAACTCTGCTAAGAACGATTTAAAGAAAACGGGAACACTCCGTCCTGTCTTCCGTTCTTTAAATTAAAATAAAAAAACGTTTACCACGGAAATCGGAAATTAAAAAGAAGTTTTAATACAATTTGCGCTTTAAAATTTTTGCTGCGAAAACGTCTTTACACTCAGATGAACTAAAATATGGGGAAATTACAAGTTTTAGGAGATATCACTTTTTACCTAAATTCAGCATCATCCTTCTCCCAACCATATTCGCCGGCTTCCAGTCTAATCAGATGCAGATGCATACCAGTATTCACTACATGAACCAGGGGCCCTACTATGATTTATTTATTTATTTACTCACATAAATTTGTTTTAACAGGTAAGACCCAAGCTAACAAAAGTAGTCATAAATTACTAATAGTCCAGTCCCAAGTAACGGGTCTGGGTAGAAATACAAGTTACACAGTGGACAACATACTAAGTGTCACCCTCTGGAATTCCGCCAAAGGACAAGAAAATACGTCCAAACACCGAGACACACTATTCAGTGTTCTCATTGCACGATGATGTCTTGAAACAGTCCTAACTGATTCTTAATCCAGTGTGGAAAAGAGAGAGAGTGTATAGTTCTGTACCGTTTCCACACTGGAATAAGATTAAGTTAGGACTGTTTTAAGAGGTCATAGTAGGGCACCAGTTCTCTACAACCTAATTAGTACTGCGAAATACGGTACCCCTTTTTTATGGTGGGTGGAAAATCATCAAATAACCCCTCCCGCTCTTGGGCAGAGCGAAAGGGAGTGTCAGACTTCTACTGACTAAAAACCACCCATGTTCCTTCAAAAATGGTCACAGACGTAGTTAAAACCAACAGCCAAAACAAAATCACTGCTAACCCGTCTCAAACACCTCTGTAGAAAAATAAGTACTATTAAAACAAGTAAAACTCAGTGACGTCATAGCCAAGACTCCGAAGCGCGAACTGCAATACATAGGTCACCGAGTTCCTTCCTTTGAAATCAACGTTACGTCAACAACAGCTTTCAGTTGCTAAAAGTTATACCTTCCCCTTTTTCCCGTGAAGCCAACAAAATGCTACGTGTTGGAAAAGTTCTAGTGCAATTTAAAAACACAAATATATAGGTACAGAATTTCTTAAAGAAACTTGTTTCTTGAAAGGAATATTTTATTTGAAAGTACTTGTAAGTATTCCCATTGTTGACGATGAATGTGCTGTATTTTTTAGTTTAAATTCAATTTGTAGTTAGTTTGTGATTTTGATTTGAGAGCAAAATGACTTACGAGTGGTGAGTCATGGGTTCGAACTAAAACTCGATGACATGTGACATCTACCAACCTGCACTGGGCCCGCGTAGTGGAATAGAGACCATTCCCTCTCATAGAGAGGAGTCCTGTGTCCCAGCAGTGGGAACATTATAGGCTGATTATGATGATTGTTAACGTTTATACTTTGCTTTTATTGTCTCCATTTAGTTAGTTTCTTGAATACTGAAATTTTATTTTATAATTGTTGAAGATTCTTGATGTCTGAGGGTTCTTAATTGAAAAACTAATATGCACCAACACGAACTGTTTATTGTTAAACATATATAAGCACTGCACAACCGTATTTACTTAGTAAAACCACAGCTTTTGAATTATAATATACAGAGCGCGTGTGACACGAATGACAGTCACCGAGAGAGAGAGAGAGTGTGAGTGAGAAAGGAACAGATTGATGTGTAGATATAGATATATAAATTAGTATGATAATACTAAACATTCTCACGCCTTCTTTTAACAAAGCTGCACTACTTGATAGGATGACAATGCTGGCAATGCAAGTTAATTTAGAGAACAGGTAAATAATTTCACAATTTAAGGTAAGTTATTAATTAATTATGTTAAGCTAAGTTATCCATTAAGTTACAGGTTCCATTTCACTATACTTAAAATATAAGTACAAACAAATCTTATACAGTAAAAATTCTTAAACTAGCTACTGTTGTTACACTGTTGTAACAAAATCAACTTATGTATGGGCCTAGTATAATCACCCTTAGATGTATGAATGGTTACAGATCTTATCAATTTGTCATTTTTATTTACATTAGTTGATATAACTTTGCCTAAAGGCCACAAGGCAGGAGGTGTACATTCATCTTTAATTATTACAATGTCTCCTATTCTTAAGTTTTTCTTAATGTCTAACCACTTATTTCTATTTTGTAACTCAGAAATATATGTAAAATAAAATTGTTTCCAAAATCTTTGTTTTATTAACATAATTTTTTGGAATATACTTAATCTAGATTCATTTAAATCTAACACACTAGGCTCTGGGATGTCTGTTATAGAAGCTCCTATAATAAAATGGGCTGGAGTTAAACAGATAACATCATCTGGAACATCAGCAATTGTACATAACGGTCTTGAGTTTAATATGCCCTCTATTTGGACTAAAGTAGTATATAATAATTCGTAAGTTAATTTAGTAGAAACTAAATGTCTTTTAAGTAAAGACTTTACTGACTTTATTCCAGCTTCATAAATACCACCCATATGACTGGCAAGAGGTATTGTAAATTTATAGTCAATAGAATTACAAGTGCAAAAATCAATTATTTGGCTGTATGACTTATCTGACTTAAACATTTTATAAAGCTCATGTAGTTCAGTTTTAGAACCTCTAAAATTAGTAGCATTATCAGTATACAAACATGTTGGAGTACCTCTTCGAGATACAAACCTTTTCAAAGCACAAATAAATGCCTGGGAACTCAAATCAGTAACAAGCTCTAAGTGTATAGCTCGAGTCGCCATACATACAAATAGACATATGTATCCCTTTGTGTATTTACAGTTTCGAGTCATTGAACTCCGGATAGCCATTGCACCACTGAAATCAATGCCTACATGAAGGAACGCTCTTGTTAGGGTTACTCGGGGAGAAGGGAGACTAGCCATTTGCTGGCCACAGGTTTGTGCTCTAAATCTGATGCACTTAACACAAGAATGAATAATCTTTTTGACTTCATTCCTACCATGCATAATCCAGTATTTTAATCTAATATTATATAAAGTGTTTTGTATTCCAGAGTGTAGCAATTTTTGGTGATAATGTTGAACAATTAATGATGTTATGTAATCTTTAGCGGGTAGTATAATGGGGTGAGCTTGACTATAGGATATGTCTGAATGCTGGATACGACCTCCAACTCTGATGAGCTGGTCTTGATCTAGGAAGGGATTTAGTTTCCTTATAGGACTGGATTGAAATGTATATAGTTTTCGTTTAGGCAAGTCTGCATTATTTGATTGACTGAGTGATGATAATTCTAAATATTCTCTTGAAAATGATTTAAGTTGTGTTATTTGAACAATGAAATTCGTAGCTCTGTTGAGTTCTTCTACTGTTAAATAAGGGGAATAGTTTTGACCCTTGTTTTTTAGTTTATTTAAGAATCTAAACATGAATGCAATAATTCTTGTTAACTTTGTGAAGTTAGAAACTTTAAGAAACAAGTCATAAAAATATTCATAATTTATAGAAATTTTATTAAATGTATCTGTGGATGTATGGTATAGTTGTGTACATGTGTTGTGGACAGGAGTTATTACTTGAGAAGTAACTACTTGGGGCACTGAAATAGGCCATGTAGATTTATCCTGTTTAATCCAGGTAGGGCCTTGCCACCATAACTCACAAGTGGACAATTGTTTGGGCATAACCCCTCTAGTTATTAAATCTGCTGGATTTTGTTTGGTATTTATATAATACCAATCATCCGTGGCAGTTAAATCGATAACCTGCATTATACGATGAGAGACATAAGTGTCATGTTTATGTTTGTAAGGGGATTTAATCCAGCTTAGAACAATGGATGAGTCTGTAAATAGAAATTTATGATCAATTTTTATATTATTTTTTGTAGTGTTAATAAACCTATCATATATTTGTGATAACAATAATGTCCCACATAGCTCAAGTCTTGGAATTGACTGTTGTCTTTTAATAGGAGCTACTCTAGACTTGGCCATGATCAAGACGCAAGTAGATTCTTTATTAGGATAATTTGCTTTCAAATATAAGCAAGCACCATAGGCTTTCTTAGCTGCATCACAAAACCCAATTAGGATTATATCAATAGGTATATCAGTAAAATACCATCTTGGAATCTTAATTGACTTTAAGTAATTTAATTGATCAATAAACTGTTGCCAATGATCTTGTAAATGGTTAGGTATGGGACTATCCCAGTCAATCTTTTCTTTCCAGATGTCTTGCATTAAAACTTTGGGAATAATTACTGTAGGCGCTAAGATACCTATTGGATCAAACATCTGTGCTATCTGTGATAATATAGATCTTTTAGTTTTACAAATGCTTGTGATTTCAGGTATGTGAGTATGGAGTATGTCATGTGTAGGCTGCCACATCAAACCCAACGTCTTAACGGAGTCTGGCTTGTTAAAATCATAGGAATTGTTTTGAAAACTAGAATTATTTTGTGAATTATGTTCACTATATGTGTCCATAGTTGGACTTGCAATTTGTGCTAAAATATGAGTATTGTTTGAAGTCCATTTGTGCAACTTGAACCCGGCTTTATTAAGCAGATCTTTTAGGGCGGATTCGACCAAACATGGATAAGTCTTATCCTGGGGATAAAATCACTAATTACTCTAGAGTAAGAGAACTTTTCGTTTTACCAAATCTTAATCCCAACATAACTATTTGTCCGAGAGTAAATCGCTATACCGCCAAAATACACCGAGTAAACAAGATAGCGCAGAGTAATATAATGGCGGCCGCACTTTCTACCATCTGTTTTCGTATGCTTTGTTGAAAAAGTTCATTGTCTGTTGTTCACAGTTGAGCGCATGTTGATAATTTATTGTAGATTTGTTATTTGTAAGGATATTTTAATAATGCAACGTCTACGAAATATGATCGAAGATTCTGACAGTGATGAAGAATACAATCCAAGGCGTCCGCGATGGATTAGAGAAAGGAACAATTACTTCGATAATTATGATGACCACGACTTTGCCATAAGGTTTAGATTGTCCAAAGAAGCGACTATGTGTCTTTTATCCAAAATCGAGCACCGTCTGGAATATACTTCAAACCGGTATGTACAACCTAGCTTAAAAATTCTTCCTACGTATAAAGTAGGTAGGTACCGTGTGGTAATGTTACCGTTATTTTTTCTTTCAGGAATTTCTCAATATCTCCAGTTAATCAGTTGCTGGCTACTTTGCGATTTTATGCAACAAATTGGACACAAACAAGTATTGGAGACTACTGTGGTCTAAGTACTCCAACCGCAAACAAAATTGTACACAGAGTTAGCACTGCAATAGCTGCAATGTCTACAGAGTACATAAAATTTCCTGAAACGCCTCAAGAAATAAGACGTGAGCAAGATGAATTTTATAAAATAGCACGTTTTCCAAGAGTAGTTGGTGCCATGGATTGTACGCACATTCGTCTCACATTTGTACCCCTGAGACTAGAAGTAGGCGGAGAACAAGCAGAGACATTTAGAAATCGAAAAGGATACTTCTCTATCAATGTGCAAACTATATGCAATGCCAATCTTGAAATAACAGACATAGTCGCAAGATGGCCAGGATCAACTCATGACAGCACTATATTTAATAATAGCGTCCGAAAAGCGCATTTTGAAAGTGGTCACTACGGCAATGCATTATTAGTAGTGGACGGAGGATATGCTGCGAAGAATTATACCATGACTCCATTAGAAAACCCAAGGACACCATCAGAGCAACTGTACAATGAGTCCCAAATTCGTACCAGAAATCCTGTAGAAAGATCCTATGGTGTATGGAAAAGACGATTCCCAGTGTTGGCACTTGGGATGCGTATAAAATTAGAAAAAGCACTAACTGTTATTATAGCCACAGCAGTACTTCACAATATGTTGCGCAGGCGAGGAGAACAACTTCCACCTGATGACCCAGACGTGCTATTGCCAGCTCCATGGGACGAACTACTAGAACTTGGCCAAATGCAGACCATGGAATCAGTACAGCAATCTACTGGTCATTTTGCACGCAATATGTTAATAACTAATTATTTTCATAGTTTGTTATAGCTATAGAAGCATCTCTAAAATAAGTAATAAGTAAAAAGTAAATCTTTTATTCATTGTTTTATTCTGGGGTTTATAAATGATTCCAAATTCTGACAGGTTATTATTTAATAAAAAAGTTAAAAACTAAACATTTAACATTTTAATGGTATTTTATTTTTCCTGTAACAATTGCTTTTTCTTCAACCTTAATTCTATTAATAAAATACGGGTCTTTAATTTTTCTTGTTTCAATTGTTCCCTTTTTATATTTAATTCTAGTTCTCTATCTTCCTTTAAATGAAGTGTTTCCTTCTCAGTAACGCCCATCTGGAAGTTGATCGCTTCAATTTTCTTTTCATGCAATTTTTGCAATGATGATGTTGAAGCTGTATAAGTAGGTCGCCTTCTTGAAATCCAAGATTTTTTCATTTTATCTTGGTCATTGCTGTTGTTTTGAAGAGGTGTAGAAACAGGAGTTCTTAAAAGTTGGGGTGTATAATCACTCCAATCCTAAAATGAAGAAAATGACATTTATAAACAATTTATTTAAAACTTTTATGATTATTTGTAACATAAAAAGGTGGTTGAAAGGTGGTGGTTTGAAAAGTTCTTGAACTTCAAATCCTATGAATATATTCTAAATTTACCTGTAATTTTACTTCATTCCGTTCAACCCCAGCCTTTTGGATCTCATCAAAGTCAGTGTCAGGATCTGTAACCAAATAATGTGTGACAGACATAAAATAATTTTAATTGTGTTTGGGCCTCAAAGCTTCACCCGGACTTCGCTTCTTGAGCAGTGTGACCATCTACGTCCATCACAAAGGCTTTGGCTCCGAAGTAGATGAGGAAGGTAGCGCATTCATTGTGTCACCCACCGCACTCACTCACAAGTGCATTGCTGTGTTACTGAAGATGAAGTACGTACCTTTACTACATAATACTGGGTCTTCAGGCAAAATAACTTGAGCCTCATCAAAGAAATTCATTTCTGTATTTTCTGGGACAACACTATCACTGTCAAAGGTGTTGAAAAGCCCAACAGCACTTGTCTTAATCAAAGATATGATTTTTGTATGAAGAGGATCTTCTTTTTTGGGATTTGCTGGTCCGCCACCTAAAATAGTACAAAATTATTAACATAAGTACCTAGGCTATGTAAAAGTATAAGTAATTGGTTTGGTAGTGTGGGTTGTGATTTGGTGGTGTTAGTTGTGAATTTTTTTAAGGATAAAAATGACAATCCGACTCTATATGTGACTTTAGAAATAAATCACTTGATCAGGCCGCAACTTTGTACCTACTCTCAAGTAATAATTATGGTACATGACCTAACAAAGTAAGGAAGAGGACTAGAACTAACCTGTTTGGATTCTATGCATCCTGTTGGTTGACTCATCCTTTTTGGCACTTTTTTTCATATAGTCCCACTGATTTTTTAGATTTTCCGCGGAACGTGAGCAGTTTGTTGTTTGACTGTTATATTCATGGGATATAATTTCCCATTCTGCAAGTTTTTGCTTTATAGTAGCACCGTCTGTTTTTTTATTTTCTATTTTACTGAAATGTATTTCTACGAGTTCCAGCAGCAAGATTTTCTCAGAACGTAACCAATTTGGGCTACGTTTCCTTTTTCCTTCAGACATAATTATTATTTATTTATTATTACAACAACACAATACAAAACTCGAAAAGAAAACCTCACTCAACTGCACTCAACTGACAATGACAGAGTTTAACCCTCGTGTTAATATTTTTGACAGTTAACTCCAATATAAACCGGCCAAATTATATGGTCATAAAATCTTGGGTTCGGCTTTCTACACAATAGTATTTCCATTTTAGTTGGCTTACAAAATCATTCATCATTCGTTCATCAACTCAAGAGTAACAAAACTCAGTATTGGCTACTCTATGTTTCTGACGGAAAAACGCAAACGAAGTTACTCGAGAGTAAAATCGACGAGTAAAATTATTCAAGGGTTAGTTACTCTGATATAACATGGTATTTGGTCGAATCCGCCCTTAATTGTAAACAGAGTTCAGTACACTGTTCAATGGTCTGTTGACCAGATAGATAGTCGTCCATATAACTGCAAGTTTCTATGCATTCTGCAGCTAGACCATGAGTTTCTTTATTTTTGTAAGCTAAATCTAACATAGTGCGGCATGCAAGATAAGGTGCACACTTAGTGCCGTATGTAACTGTTGCTAATTCTATGCATTTGAGTGGATCAGATTTAGATTCTCTCCATAAAATCCTTTGATATGATCTTTGCTCTGGATTCACAAATATACCTCTGAACATTTTAACTATATCACAAGAAATGGCATATTTGTATAATCTGAATTTCAAAATTATGTTAAGTAAGTCATTGTAAATGTTTGGACCTTCATGTAGAATATCATTCAAGGATGTGCCTGTTGATGTTTTGGAACTAGCATTAAAAACAACTCTCAACTTAGTTGACCTACTTTCAGATTTTATGACAGGTAAGTGAGGTAAGTAATATGTATTGTTTTGTGTAGGTGAGAATTCCTTTACATAATATGCATGACCCAATGCAATATACTCATTGATAAATTCTTTATATTGAGTGAATAATGCAGGATCTCTTTGAAATCTAGACTCTAATTGTAATAAGCATCGGTAAGCAGTATTAAATGAGTTACCTAAATCTAGTAGCTTGTCTGTGTGTAGGGGTAGATTAACTGTGTATTTACCCTGGTGATCTTGTATTGTTGTAGATTCATATAATGTTTCACAATATTTATCTTGAGGAGATATTAATTTTTGAGGTGTGATTTCCTCTTGTTCCCAGAAGCGTTGTAGAAGCTGATCTGTTGACAATAAAGATACATACATGCTAATGTGAGGGTCAGGACTGCTTGTCTGTAAAGAGGTGTCACTTGTGAGTGCGCCTGATACAATCCAACCAAATACTGTATCAATCATGACCGGTAGGTTGTGACCTAACTTTATGCGGTCTGTTAGCAAGAGTGAATAGAAAAGCTCTGCCCCTATGAGTATGTCTATAGTGCTAGGTATAAAGAATGTGGGGTCAGCTAGTTTGCATGTAAGCTTGGGAGGTATGTTCCAGTTGTGTGTAGGTATGTAAGTATGCGGTAGTGGCACTGTAATGTTGTTCATTACTACAAATGTTAGATTAGAGTTATAATCATTGTATCGAGAAGATATATTAGCATTTATGCTTAATTGTGCAAGGCTGTCTTTGTTTCCTACTCCTTTAATTGTGCATGCATGGTAGCTGTATGGAAGCTTTAAAACGCCTGCAAGCCTGTGTGTAATAACACTAACTTCACTGCCCGAGTCTAATAGTGCTCGTGCGTTTACCCAGTTTCCCATAGCATCCCGTATTTTTATGATAGCTGTTGATAGCAAGGTAACATGATGTTGAGTGTTTGAGACAAGAACCGCTGATGGGTTAGTTTGAGAGTTTGTTTCGCATTGGACATTTGGATTTGTAGTATTGTGCTGTTGCACGCAAGAGTTCAGTGAGGCAATAGTATCAGGTAGCTTGACATCTGCTGTGGCGGGACTTACTTGGCTAGAACGATCCATATGTATACTTGTATGATGTTTGCGATGGCAGGACAAACACTTCAGTTTTGAACACTTATGTTTTGCATGGTAAGGCTGTAAACAGTTAAAACACAAAGTTTTAGACTTAATTAAGTTAATACGCTCAGGTACACTCAGTTCTATATAATTAGGACACTTGTGCAAGTCATGTTTTTGTTGACATAGTAAACAATTTATTTGAGATCTCGAGGTTGACGACACATGTGTAGTTTTAACAGTATTCCTATCCGAAGGCTTGTCATTGAGTAATTCAAATGCTGATCGCCTTAAGTTTAAGAAATCTAGTAACTCAGATAATGTAGCGAGAGTACTTTCTTTTCTGTTTAGTTCCCATGCTGCTCTCAGCGAGTTGTCCAGTTTATGTGATATTAGGAATACTAATAGGTCATCCCAACTGTCTACAGGCAGCTTAATAGCCTTAAGGGAATCTAGACTTTGCTGTAAAGTTACTAGAAACTCTTTTAAGTTATGTTTATTAACAACATTGTAATTAGTAATAGCCTTTAAATGAAAATTAACAATCATAGTTTGGTTCTCATACCTTTTAGCTAGTATATTTAATGCCTTACTGTAGTTTTCCTCAGTTATGAGAAGTGAGGTAATAAGCCCAGCCGCTTCTCCTGATAGGGCTGACTTCAGATATTGAAGCTTGTTCACTGTCGGAAGGTCCACACTGTCAACAGAGGCGTAGAATATATTCTTGAATGCAGGCCACTCGCGGATATCACCGTCGAACTTTGGAAGTTCCAATAATGGCAGCTTGACACGTGGCTTCCTTGTCGTGCAATCATGTAATGTCGTAGAATTTAAATGGGATTGCTCCATAGTTTGTTGCGAGCCTCCAGTAAATGACGCAATTTGTGCTTTAGTAGCATAATATTTCGCTTCGGTTGTCTCCCGATCCTGTTCGTTGACTTGTTGCCGGTCGGGCAAGTCCAACCTCTCAATATTGATTTGGATTTCGTCGTATCGATCCATTAGTTTATTTAATTCCTCTGATCTGACCTGTAGGTCGCGTTTAGTAGATCTTGCAGGATCGTAGTTCTGCACGTAGTTGGTAATTCTTGTAATTTTACCTTTTATGGCGGCACGGGTCGTGCGCAAGTTTTCTATTTCTTCCATCTTGTGTTGTATGGAACCACGAGATTATAAAATATATGTACAATTTATTGTAACTTTGTAAGATGCTTGTGAGCTGTAATGCTGAAAAGATGTTTCTTGTAAATACTGTTGTAATTGTTACTCGATTCACGTTTCACGTTTTACGACGTAGGCGTCGGTCGAACTTTATTTCCGGAAAAAGTAGCAAAACACTCGGAAACACTCCACAGATTAGTTATAGCAGCGGGATTGGTTGAATCCATGTATGTATGTCTGTTTTATCGACAACTTAAAAATGTCGATTGCCTATTGGCTGCTTCTCTCCGGCCCTGTCGGTAAAACAGTACTTAAATCTTCGTAAGTGGCGCTGGCGATGTATGCCGAAGAGGCACGAGGTGGCACGATGGGACCCGAAGCTAGGCGACTTTCGTCGATCTTGTCGATGACTTCCTGCCGGTTTGGCGCAAGCCACGTGATCACGTCCGCGAACCACGCAAAAAATGGCGAACGAAGGACCAAATTTATGTTGAAGATTCTTGATGTCTGAGGGTTCTTAATTGAAAAACTAATATGCACCAACACGAACTGTTTATTGTTAAACATATATAAGCACTGCACAACCGTATTTACTTAGTAAAACCACAGCTTTTGAATTATAATATACAGAGCGCGTGTGACACGAATGACAGTCACCGAGAGAGAGAGAGAGTGTGAGTGAGAAAGGAACAGATTGATGTGTAGATATAGATATATAAATTAGTATGATAATACTAAACAATAATATTCAAAAAAGTGAGTGGACTACCTGTCACCACCCACGATTACTTACGATTAGTAGTTGCCTTTTAAGTTACTTGGCAGATAACTTCATACACATTCTGTTCCATTTTTTAATTTAGCCAGTAGGTAGTCAAATATACCCTTAATCTGTATATAAAAGGAGGTTGATTGGCTTCAGTCATTATAACAATTCACTCAAAAATAATGGCGTCCATTAATCAACTATACAAAAACCTTTTATCGTCCCATAGTCTATCGCCCTACTGAGCTGTCGAACGCCACATCAAGTCCTTCAATATCGCGGAACAAAAGGCCTTCAAAACGTGAACAAGGTTTGGCTCCGTACAGCCACTTAATTAAACACTTCGGCTAACGAAAGGATGTATACACTATACGTATCAATTTTGCTACAACCCGATACCAGGATAAACCTGTCACGTCAGGGCGTCAAGTTAAACCTTCTTGCGTCTTTGACAAAGGTTTTTTGTGAAAGGAGGTTGGTATTTGGCCTCCTTTTTGTCTTCAAGTCTAATAAAAAAAATTGATATAAAGTAAAAGGTTTTAACCCTAACTCCTGAGCTAGGTGAGACCTGTGTTACACGAGTCAGTCGTTTTTTGAAGCATTAAAATTAAATTTAAAACAACTTAAAATTAAGAGAATTTAATGCATGCATGTTCTTGTGCGGTGTGTGTGCGTGTGTTTGTGTGTAGGTGTGATTGTGTCAGAGGGTTATTATGACTATGTGACTGATTGTGCTTAGTAGCAGAATGTCTGATCTCGAAGTCATATATTATTAGTATTTATTCTTCCTCAATATAAAATCAGTTACAGATAGGATTTTCAGAAACAGATATGGAAAAATATTGATGTTATTTGATCTTTGAATGACATGAAAGTGATGAAAGAAATAGGAGCACAATATTAGCCTGACTTTGACAGGGGAGTATATGGAAATAAAATACACGTGCCCAATTTTCTTTGCATGTTTCCCCTCAAAATAAATACTCAACGAAATTATTGAGAGAATATTTATTTTACACTAGACCATTATACCCAAAACCCAGTAATATTAACGACAATAATATCCGTGGTGCTAGGCAACTGGGCTTATCCCAGTTGTATACGTCCCTGTGTGCCTATTGGCCTTGTTCTGTTCTGTCTCCTGCTGTTATGGAGGGAAGTGGAAATTATGTTTTTCCTACTCCTCCGCTATTCTTTTCTGATTAATTTCGTTGCGGGATCAAAGACAGTTAAATCGTTTCTTTGGGACTTTGTCGGGCTTCATTGTCTCGGCGCTTTTCTTGTGGTCGCCACTGTTGATTCTGGCTTACAGGAGTTACAGTGGTTTGGGAATAGAGTGGCGGGCTTGTCCCATAAAAAAAGACCATTATTTAAAATCAAAATTCAAACTTGAAGATTGGGAATATAACGATCGTAGAAGTTGGCTTTCTGCAGTGTTTAAATTATCCCATAATTATTAAATGGGGATTCCATCAAGAATTTCTCAGTAGCAGCCACAGAGGCTAGTTTGTGCTCAGTTGATGGTAATAGGCTCGCCCACTATAACTGGCGAAATATGGGTGTACCTCTGCCTAATCCTTCAGGGATTACAGGTTTGGTGTTATGTGTGTATAAACACCCGCATTATTTGTCGGGAAAACAAATTATGCGGTCTGCTAAAACAAAGTGTTACTACAATAGGGGATCGGACAAAAAAAAACTAATTAGTCCGTCTGATAGATTTCCAAAAAATATTGAACACATACTTTTACTTTTTTTACGTAAACAAAAAATGAAGACGATACAGCGCTTAGAAAACTCGTATGACGTCACATGCTAGTACATTTTGTACCTACAAGTGACTTTCAAGCCCCACTCCATGATCATTGACACGTTTTATCTTCGTCGATTTTTATTAATTTGATAAAACAAAAACACGTATCCAATATTTTTCGATAATCTAACTGACGGACTAAACAGAATCATATTTTTTGAGTCAGTTTTTTTTAATTTAGTAAATAAACCGAATTTATTTTGGAACAATCCGTGTCCGGCGTGATGTTATATCATGTTATTAAAACTATCGAAAATACCGTAATTATTTGTTCAAGTAACATCGTATTATAATTTTAGATCCCTTTTTGAGTAATCTACAATTAATTATACCTACTATCTACGTCTCATATTTTGTAACAGAGTCCGTCAGTCTATATAGACCGGCTATTTTGTTTATTCGTATATAAAACACGAATTTGAAATAAAATTAATTCTGTGTGTGTGGCGCTTATTTTAGTACACTTTCAGAGAATAACGATTGCGTATAAAACCGTCTCGCATACAAATATTTTGTGAATATTTTGTTAATATAAAGAGGTCTTTTTATTTCACTTTCGGAATTTATTATGTTCTGTAAAAGTGGGTTATTCGAATATGTTGCTAGACAGGCAAATAATTGACATATTTAAATAAACATTTATAAGAGGCCGTTTGGTTAATTCTGATGAATTTATTTACGGTAAAAACTTCCCATTCTAATTGATAGTAAACATTGTTTACACCAATTTATTATTTCGGTATAAGCATCTCCAAGCAAGCAAGCTTCTCCACATTGCTCTGTAGGCGAAAATATTCTCTGATTGATTTTTAGGGATATTGGGTTACTCGATAAGGAATTTCTTATTAGGAACCACACTCCACAGTATGTACACTTGCCCCCGGTTGGTGGCAATAAGCCATGGTATAGTTTTACTCAATTGATTTCCTGCATAATCAGTCAATAATATTCCCACTGCTGGGACTCCAGGCCTCCTATGTGTAAGAGGAAATGGGCTGTAATCCACCACGCGGGTGCGGGATTTGATGACTTAATCTGAATTGCCATCGACACGCTAAAAAGAAAAAAGAAAATTAACCCAGCTTCCACTTAATCATATTTAGACAACATTAGCCTAGCAATCCATTATACAAATGTACAAAGCATAAGTTTTGTAATACCACCGGCTTGAACATCAAAACTACGGAACTCAAGTTTTACGATCGAATAAATCTGTTTATTGCTTCTATCTGCAGAATAAATAAAGTTTCCCTTTAGAATGTTCGACCTCTTGTATCGAGGCCAAACATTATGGAAGCTGTGAAGTGTGCTGTGTATAATCAGTTATGAAATTCAGATGTAAATGGAAGTCTGTTTGCTGAAAACCGCTTTGCTTTCAAGCTCTTCCTATCTATTGTCGTTTCGATTTCAAAATATCAGTGTAATGTAAACTACTCCTGTCTGAGCCAAAGTTGGTTCAAACGTTTCGACGACAATTCAACCGAACTTTATTCGTATATTTATACGTTGATCCCCAAATGTTGGCTCCAATGGTGGAGGCAGTTGTGGCCATAGTGTGGTAACATGCATGTTGCTTCCGATATTTCGGACTATTTGTTTGCAATTCAAATACGAAGTACGACATTTCTGAATCGCTTTTCAAATCGAAATTCAAGGATTTGCTGGCGCGGTTAAGATGGGATTTCCTGGCAAATATTGCTGCGGATATTTGGTTGGAATGTACTTGATTCTATCTTGCAGTTGTTTGTTATGACTATGTCTTTCTTAAGTATCTTATAATAGAATCACTCTAACAAACACAGTAGAAACACAAATTCTCCCAAGCAATTAACAAAGGATGATTGGTGGCTATAGAATAGAAGAGAGTACACTTTGCTGTGTACCAAAATTTAAACACAACTGTAATAGAATATTGTTAATTTTATGGTTACAGCGGCGGTCTTATCGCTATAGATTTATAATTTAAAGTTAAGACACTACTCGTAAATTACGACATGATCGGCACAACATTTTGATGGATACGGACCGGATAGAAAATGAAGAAGCCTTATATAATAAAATTCTTATATCGTTTAACAAATCAATTAAAAAACGGTTTACATTACAAATTGTAAACTGGATGGTTGACGGTTAATATTATTGTGACGAAATTAATTTGCGTGTTATAGCTTGGGGCGACAGCCATTGATTGGAGACATTACTTCGAGAATGACATTAAAAGAAAAGAAATAATATCTTGAGAACAAGATGAAATGGTATTTTATTAGTTACTAGCTGTTCCCGGCATGCGTTGCAATGCCCTTTTTCCTACCTACTACCTGCCTGTGTACCAACTACCTACCTACCTACTACCTCCTACCCTACCTACCTACTACCATACCTACCTACCTACTACCCTACCTACCTACCTACTACCCTACCTACCTACTACCCGACCTACCTACTACCCTACCTACTTACTACCCTACCTACTACTCTACCGACTACCCTACCTACTCTACTATCCTACTCTACTATCCTACTTACTACCCTACCTACTACTCTACCTACCACCCTGCCTACCTACCTACCACTTTCTCACCTTTTAAACCTTCCCTGGACTTCCACGAATAATTCAACACTATAATTAGCTCAATCGGCCCAGCCGTTCTCGAGTTTTAATCAGACTAACGAACAACAATTCATTTTTATTTATATAGATATAGCTGTACCCCGCGTGCGTTGCAATGCCCTTTTACCTGCCTACGTACCAACTACCTACCACCTACCTATTACCTACCTACCTACATACTACTAATTTCTCACCTTCTCTGGACTGCCACAAATGTTTCAAAACCAAAATTAGACAAATCGGTCTAGCCGTTCTCTAGTTTTAGCGCGACTAACGAACAGCAATTAATTTTTATATTATACGCAAACACCATTTGAAAAATCGTTTTTCTATTGGGAAAGAAACAGTAATTATTTGTGATTATTGTGATAATGTCGTATGGTCTGTTTGAAGTTGTCATTCGTTGACTGAACAACTGAACGTCACTCAATTGTTTTGCCTTCCCGGAACCTCTCCACTAACACTTGAACTTTATGGGTACGGTATTAAAGCTCAAATTGATTTTACGTTTTAGTTAGAAAACGTTTGTATGGGAAAAAGAAAAGGGCTGTTTTTAGGGCTTTTCCGGCCATTATTCGAATTTTTCTCGCCGTAAGAACCATCCTTGAACTTCAACGAACATTTAAAAAAAAAAATCAGCCAAATCGGTCAAGCCGTTTTCATGCCAAGTCGTGACAACGGAAAACGGGTTTCATTTTTATATATATAGATTTTTATATTATAGATTTTAAGTTCAAGCTCTGATTCCACTCCTAAATAAAGTTTTATGATTGCTGTATACAAACAGACAAGAACAGACTATTTCCGGACCAACTGCAGAAACGAGACAACGTAGATATCGCACCTTCGATGTCTCAAACTGATTGGACCGTACGCCTGTCTGGCTGTGTTCGCAGCCAATTAACAAATTATTCGTAGGTACTGGTTTGAATGAACCTTCAGTGAGCTTCGCTTCGCTATATGGCAGTTTCCACGGAGGATAGCATGTAGTTATTTTCATGATGATGCCATCTATCTGCCCTGGATGGCCTTCTAGGATGATGGTTGTCGTAAACTTTAGTGAGCTAGTCTTTCATATGGTCTAAATGGCTAGTAAAATTAAATTTTAGCCTAAAAACTCCGAGCATAAAACGGTTTAGAACACCACTGACGACATTATAGGGTGTAGCTGTAGGTGGTCTTCTAGTTTTAGTTTTGTTGTTATAATAATAGACAAATAAAGATATTGCTAACTTCTGCATAAATACTACGCACACTGCTAAAGCACTCGCACTGGAGGTCAAAAGTCTCTCATTTCCCTGTATCGCACACTTCCATTACATTCTTCTTCCATTACTTCCATTTAAGTTACTCTGTACCAGCTGTGCTATAAGTTAATTAAGGTAGTATAAAATAACCCAGTTTAACCTCATATTTCTTGAATAATTTTCTGAATTTCCTTGACGTACCTTTTGGCTAAATCCAAATTTATAATTAGAAATCCAATCAGGCATTTTGAATTTAACCTTATCCTGTTTTTCGTAATTTTTGGTTAGAACAATTCTCTTGAATTTATTTCAGAATTTTCTTATAGTACCTTTTGAATAAATACAATTTTAGAAATCCAACCAGGCGTTTTTAATTTAACCTAATCCTGTTTTTCGTAACTTTTGCTCTAAAGAACAATTCGGTCTGTACAATATGATTGTATTTCCAAGAAATAGTCATTCGAAGCGTACCGTGAAATCTTCGTATTGTTTCGCTTCAATGTATATTTATATTAATGGTTAGTAACGTTGGTCTGTATGTCTCGTACGTTTTCTTGTTTTTTTGTGTTAGCCTTTTCCCAAATCTGTTAGGGTCGGCTTCTAATCTAACCAGATGCAGCTGAAAACCACAACCCAGTTAGTACTGGGTAATACGTTACCGTTCGGTAAAAATGGTTGTCAGACTTTCAGACCACTGAATACCTGTAACGGCTGTCAAAGATCTGCGAATGACAGCTGATACCAACGACGTAACGTGCTGTTCATCGGAACCACCGTAATGAGTGGTCACCCATCTAAAGACCAACCTTGGCAAGCGCAGCTTAACCTGAAGTGATATATAACGAGATCCTCCAATAACAGTTTTCTTTAATTAACAGCTAAATGGATTTCGATGAACTTATTCACCACAGGTACGCCATGTCATGTGTTAGTAGTAGGTATATAGAATACTATTATCTCCGCAGTACGTTCCCGTGTGATAATTCACGCTTTCAACGCAAGTGATGTCGCGTGCAAAAGCTAGTTATATTATATTTTCAAAACAAAGTCGTTGAAACGTACCGTGAAATCTTCGTATTGTCTCGCTTCAATGAATAATAAAACAAAACGATTGCTCCTTGTAAAGGTCGACATATCGTATCCGTTGTCGGTCCCCGGTTGTGAGTGCTAAGTTCATCCATTTGAATGAATATTATATGGATATTCTTCTGTTTCGGTACGTTGTAGGAGGCAAATCGGAATATTGAGGATTTGATTTCGATTTGATCGATTCGACCGCGATCCAATACGTGTCTGGTTTTGAGTTGAATTACTTAAATGATGTAATATGGGTGTACTATTAGGTACACCTCTGCCTAAACCTTTGGGGATTACAGGCGTGGTGTTACTTAAATCATATTACTGGAAGTTGACCTTCAACTGACTAACAATTTATTTTTACATCAATTTTCCTCATTTCTTTTATTTCGTGCCGAAAAGAGAGAACCAATTTTTCACCCGACTGTGGCGAAGCCCAAAAGGAGGGTTATATATTAGGTATGACGGCGACGTGACTCGTAAATATAGTCTAGCAGTCCGTCGGCAATACATAACCTATAATTGTTTTTTTTATTATATTGTTCCACTGTTTTCCACATAGCCTCCCACTCTTCTCTGTAAACACACATTTCATCATCATCATTTCAGCCATAAACGTCCACTGCTGGACATAGGGCTCCCCCAGAAGGGGCGGGTTGGCGATTGCAGTATGGTTGTTACGAAGGCACAGAGAATGCTGCTGCCCATTTTCTGGTAAGTCCCTTAGTCGCCTCTTACGACACCCACGGGAAGATATGGGATGGTGCTATTCTTTACGTCCGACACCATACGGGCACACACATTTAACTTAAAAATATTAAAAAAAAAAACATCAATGCGAACTGTCACAAGACTACACATTGATATTAAACTAACTATTAACATCAACACTATATATTATTATTCCCATACTACCTCCTCGGAACGACCATCCTAATAACCAACACTACACTAAATGCTATTATTTAACGCATTATTAACAGTAGCAAGTTCGTACCTCGCCGCTCTTATAACCCTATTACTTCGCTTGATTTGACAAAGATGTAACACTTAGCGATGTACACTAACAATACGCTTATTATTGTCTTTGAAACCAGGAGTTGAACTATGTATATGTACTAGTGTATTCTATTTTGGGTTCAACGCAAGGCTTAAATGCTTTGATGTATTTGAGTTATATGACTGTAGGCAAATTATGATGAAACGAGAATGGTATAATATTGTTGAAGTGAATTTTCACTAGTTTAACCCTAGTATCGTAGGCTGAACTTGAGTCGGTCTTGATACGCCTACATTATTAGACTATTGACAGCTACAGTTGGTTTGTAATTTGACATAAACGCCCACTTTACTTAATAGAATGTCATTATAGACATCTTTATCAATGATTACAGTGACTTATGAGTGTACAATAATTGTGTACACCTTCTAACCCTTCGCTGAATTTAGGCGTGATTTTGTGTATGTTCAAACGTCCATTAGTTTAAATATAGTCCCTTGAACTATGAATGCACTACGAGTATTTCATTAGAAAAAAAAAACATGTTCAGGCCGCCTGGTAGCGATGTCATTTCATCCAGGAATATAAAGCGGTTGAATATTTCAGGAGTTACACGTGTTAGGACCCGACACTTACCACAGTAATTACGCTAAATGTGTGAAATTTCGAACATTATTCTGGAAGGAAACATTTACTCACACATATTCAGGCATCATCTTTTCATCCTTAACACAACCTCCTTAGTACAATAACTATCTCCGGCTACATAACATAACATCACGCCTGTAATCCCCAAAGGGATACATTGGCAGAGATATTCACAATTCGCTAGTTATTATTAAGTTCCATGTAATATGGGCGAGCCCATTGCCATCAACAAGGCACAAATCCGAACTCCGTGGCTGTTACTAATTTCTTGAGTGAAAAATCCTATTACACTTTGCCCGACCTAGGAATCAAACCCAGAACCTCGTGCTCAGCAGTCGCGCTTGCGACCGCAATTATATTCCATCATATCTCAGGTTAATTTTAGAATATTAATTTAGTTATTCTAGTGTATTGCCTTGAAACTAAAACTCTCTTATAAACAAATTAACATAACAAAGATATTAGAATGGAAACATCGACAAAGTTTTCGTTACCTATGCATAGTTTCAGTAAATAACTTGTATTATTAAAATGTGTTCGTGTAGTGCATATTAATCAAGTTATAAATAAGTGCTGATATGGTAATACAAAAATTCTTTTGAAATTGGTCTATACACAATCCAAGGGGTATTGTCGTCCCGTCGGGATTGTGGGTTGTTCGCAAGAGATACCGCGGCCTCGACATGAAAGGCTAACAAGGAACATGGGTGGTTTTTAGTCAGTAGAAGTCTGACACTCCCTTTCGCTCTGCCCAAGAGCGGGAGGGGTTATTTGATGATTTCCTACCCCCTCAAAAAAAAAGAGGTATTGTCGTCACAATCTTTTACTATGGATTCAGTATTATGATTGTAATAGGGGGATGTATAATAGTGTGAAAGAAACATCATCATCATCATCTACAGCCCGACTACACCCACTGCTGGGCATAGACTTTTCTTTGATTGTACCTTTCTTTGATTGTACTTTTCTTTGATTGTACTTTTCTTTGATTGTACCTTTCTTTGATTGTACCTTTTCTTTGATTTTACCAAGCTGTGTAAGGTACATACTTCAGATATTTTGTGAGAAATATATAAGTTTTTTTTTTGGTACTCGGTAAAGTAACTGTCAAGTAAACAGTATTACATTTTTGCCAAAAAATATAGAACATTTTTCCTCTCGGTAAACATAATTTTATCGTTAAAATTGTTTTGCTAAAACTTTTGGGCTTCCGTAATTTAATAAACGTCTTATTTCTGAGAATAAATATCGACGTAAATAACTTCCAATTTTTATTGGAAAATATTTTATGGGCTTAACAACAAGGAATAAATTATTAAATGCTTGATCAAACCGGTAAGGCCAAAGTGCGAACGAGCTGCGGACACTATTAAATATATCTGTCAATGTCCGGTGTCTGAAAGCACGTCCGCAGTTGGTCACAAAAACGAAACAAACAAAACTCGAAGGAGGATCGATTGTAGCACGTGCGGCTCTGTAGTTAGTTTGGGCTTACCCTCTTGGGAAACGACCGTATTGTTGCGACTGTACCTACCAGGCCCGAAGGCATCTAAGAACTCCAATCCTGCTGGTTTCCTTTCGGGAACAACCACTTTACGCAATCATAACTTAGGACCCAGTAATATTAATGACAATAATGTCCGTGGTGCTAGGCAACTGGGCTTATCCCAGTTGTATACGTCCCTGTGTGCCTATTGGCCTTGTTCTGTTCTGTCTCCTGCTGATATGGAGGGAAGTAGAAATTATGTTTTTCCTACTCGTTCGCTATTCTTTTCTGATTAATTTTGTTGCAGGATCCTGCAAGACAGTTAAATCGTTTCTCAGAGTCTTCGTCGAGCTTTATTGTCTCGGCGCTTTTCTTGTGGTCGCCACTGTTGATTCTGGCTTACAGGAGTTACAGTGGTTTGGGAATAGTGTGGCGGGATTGTCCCACTCTACGCAATGTCTACTGTAGGTCAACTTATAAATAAATTACATAACAGTACAAATGTTTAAAATATCAAAGGATTGAATCGTTATTACCGAGGTTGGTCAGTGAATACCGTGACCATCATGTCATACCGAATTTCTTCAATGTCCCGGAAAACACGCCGTTGATCTCGGCTGTCATTTCTAGATCTCAGACAGTCGTTACGAGTAGTCAGAAACCAAATGTCTGACATCCAATCTCACCAAGGGGTATGTTATTCCCGTCGGAGCTGCGGGTTGTTCGCAAGAGATACCGCGGCCTAGACATAAAGGGCTAAGAAGGAACATGGGTGGTTTTTAGTCAGTAGAAGTCTGACACTCCCTTTCGCTCTGCCCAAGAGCGGGAGGGGGTTATTTGATGACACGAAAAAAATAAATAAAAAAACTTTTTTGCAAAAAATAAAACCGACTTCAAAAAGTGAAAAATAACTTTAGCTTCTGAAGTCGGTGACTTTTGTTTGTTTTATTCAGTTTTTTTGTCACTTTTTTGTGTTTTTGAAGTCGGTTTTATTTTTTGCAAAAAAGTTTTTTTATTTTTCCATTTTTAGTTGTAATATCCTTTACAAATATTTGATATTCATTAATTTTACGTTGTTTTACGTAAAATTCCATTAAGTATTGTAAGTTCCATTTTATTGCGGATAAGCCTTAATAGGCTTATCCGCAATAAAATGGAACTTAACATACCTAACTCTCGAAATCTGGGCGTCCTGTACACATCTGCGTACCCCGTCAGAGCATACAGGCGTGATGGTAAGTTAAGATGTTGCGTAAACAATAAACATCCAAGCGATTGCAGCAATCACGACAGATTTGCCGTCTATTTTTTAACCGACTTCAAAAAAGGAGGAGGTTATGAAGAGTTCTATTGTATATCTCCGATGATCAGGATCAGATCTTCACCAAATTTAAATGGGACCACCTCAGGAGTATACTCTTTCAAATAAAAAAAGATTTTTGAGAATCGGTTCACAAATGGAGGAGAAATCAGGTAACATACATAAAAAAAATAAAAAAAAAGAACCTCCTCCTTTTTTGAAGTCGGTTAAAAATACATACACACGAACATATAACCTCCTCCTTTTTTGAAGTCGGTTAAAAAGGGGTATCTTAATACCCGGTTGAGTTGTGTAGGGCAGCTAGGCAGTCGCTTCATGTAAAATACTGGTACTCAGCTACATCTGGTTAGACTGGTAGCCGAGCTCAAAAAAGTTCGGGTAAAAGGCTTCATGATGAGACAATTATGACTAAAATATCGATAGATACGTAAGCTTTTTCGTCTACATAGTTCAATGGTCGCCCCTCGCATATGTCATCTTTTAGGGTATTTTCACGAGAAGAAATAATATTAGATTTACGTGTTTTTCTGTTCAGATAAAAACCGTTACTCAGCCCGATAATGCCTAAGATAGTAAATAAATAGCTAGAACATAATGTTGTCGAACCAGTAAAAATGTAAGTGAAAAAGCGATTATTAAGAAGAAAATATTGCTAATGATATTCAGCTAATTTTCCTAAAATGTCTATAGAAATAAGAAAGCCCGAGGTCTCAAAACTCATTTAGGAGTAAGTAAGGTCTTTGTAATTAACGCAGTTTACCCACCAATATTAATAACAGCCTTATCTTTCAACACAGTCGGTCGGTAATAGGCCTTCCTTAATAGCAAAAACCTAAAGGATTATTCCCCAGCGATATTGTCATTTTGAACTTTACATTGCATTGCCAGGATGGCCTTTTTTTTTTAGTGGTATGGAATTAACTACTATATAAATGTGAAAGTTGAAATGACGTAACTCAGTTACGGTAAAACAGCTTAAAGGATATCGATAACATTTGGCACAGAACGATTAACATACAAGGTGTAAACTGATGCCCGTCGGGGCTGCGGGTTGTTCGCAAGAGATACCGCGGCCTCGACATGAAGGGCTAAGAAGGAACATGGGTGGTTTTAGTCAGTAGAAGTCTGACACTCCCTTCGCTCTACCCAAGAGCGGGAGGGGTTATTTGAGGATTTCCCACCCGCCAAAAAAAAAAAGGTAACGCTCTCAAAACATTGTACTTGATGGGCTACACGGTACACGGGTCAAGAAAGTATTTAAAGTAATTATAATAAAATATATTTGCAAACTGGGGACACACCCTAAGTTTACAAGATCGTTGATTAATGCTACGGAATAACACGAGGTTTTGTGTGAAAATTTACCATACCATCGCCGTAAGCACTAGTGTATCTTTAAAGGCTATATAAAAAGATCTAAGAGTCGTTACCCGCCCTAAAAAAGGCAGTGTCAGAGTAATAAATGTCAATGTGATGGATGTGCTAACATTAAGCCACATTGTCGAGACTATAGCGTTACTTTGTAACGTTTTATGCCTTTTTTTTTGGGCGGGTGGAAAATCATCAAATAACCCCTCCCGCTCATTGGGCAGAGCGAAAGGGAGTGTCAGACTTCTACTGACTAAAAACCACACATGTTCCTTCTTAGCCTTTTATGTCGAGGCCGCGGTATCTCTTGCGTACCACCCGCAGCCCCGACGGGCGTCGGCCCTTGCGGGTCCCCTTCCGTGTTGCTGACATCTCTTTGAGGCGCGCGTGGAACACAAACGCGCCGTCGACACGGCCTGTCATCATCATAAGACGGACGGACGGCGAGCTAGCCCATTACTCACTGTCCACAGGCCCGCGTCTACGGTGGCCAGAAGCCATCACGTGGCCCCCGACGCCCGGAGCGCCTCCCGAACGTTTAATGCCTTGAGTCAACTTGGTAGTTACTTTTTTTTTTTCGTCATTTTTTATACTTCATGCTTTTCGATTGAATTAACCATCATCTGCATAGCCGATTCCTAACTATGATGGGTTTGGCTCCCGGTCTTACCGGCTGCAGCATTATTGTAAATGGAGTGCCTGTCTATCTGACCTCCACACCCCAATTAGTATAGGGTAGTAAGATGACCCTTGGTAAGACTGGTTGTCAGACTTTCGGGCCACTGAGTACCTGTAACGACCGTTAAAGATCTTCAAATGACAGCCAGAACCAACAGTTTAACGTGCTTTTCGAAGCAGTATGTTATCGGTGGTTACCCATCCACGGACCACACAAGGTAAGCACGGCTTAATTCAAAGATCAATCCATGGGGGTGTTATTATTCAGTCACGAGTTAAGGTATTTCCCTACCAAGCCTATTTAAAAAAGTTATACAATTTATCGTTATTTCTCGCAAAACGTTGTTCAAACACGTAATGACATTTCCATTTTCTCTATATGGTTATCATTTATCAAATCATACAGCCTTTCACAAAACTCGCACACGTAAACGAATACCTGCCTACCTACGCATGTCAAATCAACTGTATTCACAGGCAATCAGTGTGTAGCCTAAAATAGGAAGGTCTAATTCATATTCATCTAAACGTGATTTATTTCGGATACAAGTGGTCAGTGACCTCAAGATCTGCAATTAGTCCTGCCAAAAGGTACCGTATTACCATGTGAATTACGTTTTTTTTTGCATCCGACCGCGGTATCTCAAAAGAGATACCGCCTCGACACAAAGGGCTAAGAAGAAACATGGGTGGTTTTTAGTCGGTAGAAGTCTGACACTCCCTACCGCTCTGCCGAAAGCGGGAGGAGTCATTTGATGATTTCTCACACACCAAAAAAAGGGGTCAGATAATGCTAGGCAACTATCGTGATATCTTATTTTAGTCACCTTCGTAGTTCAGAAACTATAATATTATATTTACTACACACAAACCGGGCGCGGCGTGTATACTAATATTGACCTACTTTATATTTTAGGACACTCGCTTAGGGTAACGTATTGATTGACGGGCTACTATTGTGGTTAAGAAGATGTTCTGTGACAGACAAACGGATAGGACCTTGGGGGTACCTTCAAGAATCATCGACACGTGCTACGGTTGCTTTTTTTTAAGACCAACCCCGTACTGACCACATCTGTTGCTCACCCTTTTTATGCGGAACTATAGTCGTAAAACAAGAAAAGATGAAACATATGTGAGCTTATTTATGACCCCGTCGGGGCTGCAGGTTGTTCGCAAGAAATACTGCGTCCTCGACATGAAGGGCTATGAAGGAACATGGGTGGTTTTTAGTCAGTAGAAGTCTAACACTCCCTTTCGCTCTGCCCAAGAGCGGGAGGGGTTATTCGATGATTTTCCACCTGCCCAAAAAAAAAGGTTGTTTATGATGTTAGTTTAATATGTTTGAATGTCTCTTTTTCTTTTAAAAAAGAATGGAACACAAAGTTTTTATGTGTTTCACCGGGTAATGAAAGCAGGAATAGTTTTTTTTTTTTTTTTTTTTGAAAACGTAGCCCCACACTAGGATTTTCTCCTGTATCGTGGGTGCGTTCACAAACATATAAAGTCACATACACAAATACCCAGACCCGAAACAACTATCTGCAGGCCATACAAATATTTGTTCCGTGCGGGGATCGAACCCGCGACACGCACCGCAGCAGTCCAATCGCTTAGCCACTGCGCCAACCGTGCCGTCAAAGTTTTAACGGTAGTCAGACGCAAGTTTGATCGCGACACCTTCATACAGCAAGACAATAATAACATGATCCTTAGATTTATCATAGTTATAACAATAAATATTTTAATAATATCAATTTAGCACAGAATCACGACCTATCTCAATCTACGAGGCCGACAGAAACACATGCAGCTTAATACATATAAATCCACAGTATTCCCTAGAAGTATGGGTAAAGCCTAAAATAGGGCGTTCCAATTAAGCCGTGTTCACACGTGGTGGGCCAAATGGGAGTGTAGGGAGGCTGTATGATAGCTTCATTTAGACAGCACTCAATTGCTTTACATTGGCAATGAGATTCGCACTCCGTGTGGATAGGGATTTGCTTGCGTGAATAGGATTTGTGCTTTGCGTTTAGCAAATACAAATTGATTTCGTGGTTGGTTTTTAAATTGGCAATTAAGACACAAATTATGGGAAATGCTTTAAAAAAATTGAGTGTCTGTTTGTAATTTTAAAAAAACTTGAAATGAGTACAAAAAACATTCGTTTCTAAATTATGCCTGTATGTCTGTTACGGCTAATCTTCGAAGTAACCAGATTTCACGGGGCTTTTGCTGGGAGATAGCTGATTCACTTTATATGTATATAACTTATTTATTATTAACAATGGAATAATTTACCAATCACTTAAGGTCACTTATCTCAGTATGGCCACTTTAGGTCACGGTGAAAGCAAATATTACTATTTCAATTCATGTTTGCGGTTGAATAATTCTGATGAAAAAAAAAACAAAGCGGGTTACTGAAACTTTAAATAAACTAGTCTTGTATACAATATAATTATTTTGACTTATTTAGAAAAGCTTCAAACACAGTGAAATAACAGTAACAATATTAAAACAAACTCATTTGAAAACGTATTAAAGTTTGCCCACATTATTTAAAACTTTAAATATTTCTAGAAAATTAACGAAAACGATTGTTTTACTCAACCCTTTTTTTATTAAAGTACATTGCGAAAGCGGCTACAACAACAAAACTCAGAGGGTAAAGGTTGCGCCCCATGTCTCAGCCGCCGCGGGAGACGCTCCGGGCGTCTGGGGCCAAATGATGGCTTCCGGACGAAAAGAGCTTCGAAGGAACATGGGTGGTTTTTAGTCAGTAGAAGTCTGACGCTGCCTTCCGCTCCACCCAGAGCGGGAGGAGTCATTTGATGATTTCCCACACTCAAAAAAGAAAAGGGTTGCGGCACTTCAAGCTCATGCTCCTGTTTTTTTTCCGTAGGTCAGAACAGTCATTTGTTAGAGCGAGACACATAGTGCTAAAGCACGCCACGGCATCGATATAGGGTCAGCAGCACACTATATATCTCAGTTAATGATTGCGGTAGTATTTCGAAATTAGGCAAAACGCCGGGTGAATTGGATAGGAATGGTGGAGCCCTATGCCCAACAGTGGGACAGCATAGACTAAATAAAAAAACATGAAAGTGGCATTGTCAAAACATGGATAAATTATGAAATTGTAAGATTTTTTTTCTGTTCAGTTACCTTCACGTGATATCTTTAAATACATTTTCAACGATAGAAATGTATAATTATCTAGGAGTTCATATCTATTATTAGGACAAAATGAAATAGATTTAATTACAGCAAACGTTTAAATATCAATGACAAAGGATTTTTACTTGAATAAACTGTACTATTGGTAACCTATGATTTTGTATGTAAAACCAAATATAGCTTCAGAATATATATCGCCCACAAGTCCTTTAATATTAATTAAAGTGACAGTCATATTATCTACGTTACGAGTTTTTTTTCTTCTCCTAGTTCACAAAATCTTTTTCCAAAATCAGAATACCATTAGTCAAATCTGTGTGGCTGTTTCTTTAAAAGACCATCTCAGGCACTCATTTGCATAGTCTACATATGAGTTGACTAAGATTATGCCTGGACCTTAAATACCGATTGAATTGAGAACATCCTCCTTTTTGGCAAGTAGGTTAAAAAGAGTTGGTTTCAGTCAGGTACAAAACACCGGCCCCATCTAGATAAACAATAATTTATGACGTGTAAGTTTTTGTTAAAACTATTTGCAAAATAAACATCGTTTATTATTTATTCTTTCACTACAAAACACAGAAGTTATCTCAGCAAGTTTTTCGATTCTTCTGTCGTTGCTAGATTGTGACTTGAAATACACAGGCAACTACTTAAACAGTAGTTTCGAGTTGTTTGAGATGAGTTAACGCTTCTTTGTGAGAGTCTCCAACGAAGATGAGTGTTGGAGTAAATTTAGTAGGAATGGAACTAACATTTGTTTAGAATAAACACACGTAACATAACGCTTGTATTTCCAGAATGGTGAGGCAGAAGAGTACCTTATAGTAAAAGGGGACGAGCCTGTTATCATCAACCGGGCGCAAATCTAGACTCTGTGGCTCCTACTACGAAATACGGCTAAGGTACGCTTCGTGTTTCGCTAATAAGGGGTGGGCGAGACCCCGTCAGGGCTGCGGGTTATTCGCAAGAGATACCGCGGCCTCGACATAAAGGACTAAGAAGGAACTTAGGTGGTTTTTGGTCAGTAGATGTCTGACACTCCCTTTCGCTCTGCCCAAGAGCGGGAGAGGTTATTTGGTGATTTCCCAACCAAAAAAAAAAAGTTACGCTACGCAACGGCCCTTGGCAAAACTGGTTGTCAGACCATCAGGCCACTGAATAATGGTAACGACTATCAAATATCTACAAATGACTTAACGTGCTTTATGAGGCACGAAGGAAACCCTGTATGTTATGATGGTCACGCATCCACAGACTGACTTAGGTAAGCGCAGCTCAACCTTTAAGAACGACCTGTGGGGCTGTTATTATTTAGCCATGAGCTCCTTAAACGCGACTCACGATCGTGACCTATAAAAACACGCGGAGGCACACATTTTGATCTCCCGTATTTCACAACCAACTTCAGTCTTACAAACAGAAAAAAAAACTTACTCCTCACTTTTATTGCTTCCTGAAATACTTCCCAACCCCAATTGGGAACATTGAAATAGGGGCAGAAATCTTAAAAGACATTACCCTTACAATCGGGGCGCAATAAAAGGTAGAATCGTTAAATAAGACAAGCAATTTAACGCGTGAGAAGACCAACGTGTTGTTCCCTGATTGGTCTTCGTTTGTATGCCCTTTTTGATTGAGTCCTCCGAAGTTCGCCGTCAGCGGAGAGTGGAGGCCTTTTTGGTGTCGAGATAATGTGTTACATGGGGGACTTGCTTGAGTGTCGGTGATGTTTATCGATGCGGGCGAAGAGTGTGAGTGGGGCTAACGAGGAAGGTGTTATTAACTGTTTTGGGTATAGAGTGTGAAAGATTAATGAAAGAGATGTGAAGACAACGTTTTAAGAGTGATATCAAAATAATTTTAGGAAAATAATAAAATATTATCATGTTTTAAATAAGATAGTTTCGTCTAAGGTGTGAACGCGTACTTAGTGAACGGGGTTAATAGGAAATAGTGCCAACGTGTTTGACTTTTTATGAGTACTTTAAGCATTTTGATCGTTAGATTTCTTGGTGTAGGTAGATACTCAACATTCATTGTCATGTCACACAGAACGTAAATACTAGTTTGCACGTCGCAGTCTGACACTCCCTTTCGCTCTGCCCAGAGCGGGAGGGGTTATTTGACGATTTCCCACGCCCCCCCCAAAAAAAAAAAAAAGGTTTCAACCACAGATGTATAGCGCACGGTATGGAAAATAGATGGGCAGTAAAATCAAGCGTTAGCAAAAAGTAAAGCAGTTATATTCAACATACACGTGTAAGTGTATCTCATAGCGCTGCCCGCTCCTCACCTAATAGGTACTCAGTTACACACTCTCTTTCGTCGCTCTTCCACTCTTTTTAAATTTCGCCTAACTAAAATTTGCACTTTGTACGTTGTATAGTGTATTTTAAAAGTTACCTTTTTATGCTATGCTTGAGCTAGTTTAGTAGCAATTTCCAAGTGTTTCCACACGTAAAAACTGATGCACTTTTATCATAAAATAAGTTTCACATAATAAAGTAAGGACCATAGCACAGCAGTCACGCAGAACGAGGAAAAATAATTCTATTAGTCTATAAAATTGGTCATGCAAGCATACTTTTTGATCTTATAGAAAAAAATTTTCATTGAAAAAAAGTTTTAAATCATCATCATCTGCCTAGCCTTTTCCCAACTATGTTGGAGTCGGCTTTCAGTCTAACCGGATGCAGCTGAATACCAGTATTTTACATGGAGCGACTAGGCAGTCGCTCCATGTAAAATACTGGTATTCAGCTAAATGGGTTGTAGAGGTTAGATAGGCATCTGACCTCTACAACCCATTTAATATTCGGTAATACGATACCCTTTGGTAAGACTGGTTGTCAGACTTTCAGGTCACTGATATGGCAGCCAGGACCAACAGCTTAACGTGATTTCCAAGGCATGGAGGAAACTTGGTATGTAATGGGCGGTCACTCATCCACAGACCAACCTAGGCAAGTGTGGCTTAACCAAAATAACGATCCGAGTAGCAGTTATTATTAGGCCACGAGCTCCTGTTGCAACTACCTACACGCAAATATCAACCTTCTTATCACTTCTTTTTACTGTGCAAAAATAGAAATCGATTACACTTCCCCGTAAACACACACAGACTGTATGACGTCTGTTCGTTCAAGGCGAAACGTTAAGCAACTTTATGGTAACTTGATACGAGGCTAAGTGTTTGCGATGCCGAACAAATCATACGCTTCGTTTGCTCAAGTTATTTTTGGATATGTTATTAAAGCAGGTGACTCTGTAGGAAAGTTACCATGTGGTTTATACTTTTTATATGTAGGAACAAAGCATAAAATCACGAACACACATTTTCACATGTATATACGTTTAATCCTCCAAATGAAAACACCGCGATAAAAAATAATTAAAATGTAGTGAAATGTAGAAACTTATATGACAGCATACGGGCGAGAGCAATTGCTTCGCCTGTAGTGACGTCATAAAAAAACAATTCACGATCGAACATATGACAGTGTACTTATGCCGAAGACGGTGTTGTCACGTTTTAAAAGTTCGCTAGAATTAAGGCAAACGGTACCACCGTTTATGTGGGACAAAAACATGCGTTTTATTTATTTCTATTTCGTATTTTAATTTTCATGAATATGTTCAAGTTTATTAATCTTATTATGGTTTAAACAAATGTGTAAACGTTGAATATTTATAAGACACTGACTATGTAATATATACAACTGTGTTTTTTGCGCATCTGGGATAAATGGAAAAGGATTTTTGGATGGAATTTGGTGTTACTTTGAGGCACAATAATTACGGGACAAGTAGTTCCCAGGAGAAATTTAAAGCACAAAAATTATAGGACAAGTAGTACCCATGTAGGCACACAAGCTGTGATACTTCTTATTTAATTTGACAATTTCATTTGTCTACGCCCTTTTCGATTCGGACAGAGTTTTTTGAACATATTTTATAGATAACTTTATGTACAATTGTGACCTTTGTAAAGGTCACAGCACTTATGTAATAAGGGTGATTATTGTTGGAGCACTTTCATAATTAAACAGGAAGTAAATACGTTTCTAGTTTTCGCATTTTCCTGTGGCATTGTTAGCAAGGTATGTTAGTTTTCCCCTGCGGTAATATTAAGTTAATTAATTGTTGTTTTCTTTGCTTAATTATGTAATGAGACAAAATAGAATAAGCATAGTATAATCAGTGTTTGCCTCCCTGGTTCAAGGTCTCCTGTCTGTGAGGGGGAATCGACCACGTAGACCCGATGCTGGTTCGTAGAAGTCACGTGAGACCTGATTCGGGTTTCCTTCTCGAAGAAATCAGATAAAAAAAAAAAAAATGGCGTATTCAAATATTTCTAGTGACCTCTTCAGAAAAATACGCTTTGCAAGTATATTTCAGAAATAATTAAGTATTCAAAGGCAATCTGTTTATTTATTATTTGTTTAAACTGAAGAAAGACTAATTCACATCACTGTCATCCGGAATCGTGCCCTGAAGAGTGCCAGCATTGCCACGTTAAATGTTAATGCCAATTCTTTGGCCAAAGAAAGAGGAGCTCACGCAAAGTGTAACCGTTCTAGTCGGCGGCACACTTGGACCCAAGATGAAGAGATGTTTTCGAATTTTCTTCACTACGATCCTTGGATGGAATTAAGGATTCAAAAAACTACTCAAAATATTCACATTCTCTATCATATAGCCATACTTCTACTTTTAATTGTTAAATTATGAAAGTATGGACATGTCCATAATAAATTTCAGCGTAATGTCCTGAATTTAATGACTCCGGGGCCGTAATTATGAAATATGAGCGAAACGTGGACTGACTGGATGTGACAATATTTCTTCTTTGTGGCGAAAAAATTACGTTTTCATAGTTTATGCTTGTTTTCGCTGTGATAATTTATACATTTTATATTGTTTTAATTACTGAAATATTGGCGAAATATGGGTGTACTATTAGTAATTTGGTACCCGCTATTTGCAAGGAATAGCTCCGATAAGTCAATTTTATATAGTCATTAAATATATGTTTTTGATCTAGTTATTCCATTCGTGAGTGCTGAATTCGATTCCCATGTCGAGCAAATTGTCATTGGGTTTTGTCATCAGAAATTTCTACTTAGCAACCCACTATTTTTTTTTTTGAAATAAACATTTTTTATTTAAAATAATCATTAATTTGGAAATTAGTTATGGTGTATAATATAAATACCCGATTTGACGGCATGGTGTAAATACCCCAGTCCTAGAGAGGGGACTGTGTGCCAGCTGTGGGAACGCTGTACGCTGATTATGCTTATTGTGAACATCAATCTCTTCTCTTAACTTAAAAGAGGAAAGAAGACCAGACTTAAGGTGCTATGTTAGGGATTTGGTTTCCGCACCTAGCCCTTAAATTGGACCATTATACGTGATAATGTTTACTTTGAACTTTATTATGGTTTTGCGAAGTTTCGTACTCAAAGCGTTTTTTTGTTTTGGAGGGTTGGAAATCATCAAATGACTCCTCCCGCTCTGGGCAGAGCGGTAGAGAGTGTCAGACTTCTACTGACTAAAAACCACCCATGTTCCTTCTTAGCCCTTTGTGCTGAGGCCGCGGTATCTCTTTCTAACAACCCGCAGCCCTGACGGGCGGGTTTAGAGCTCTTTTCAATAATGAGGTAACAATTATAATGATTCAATAATTGCTCACAAAGTACTTCAAGTGTAGATCGTTAAGCAGTCGTTTCTTTTAATTGACTTTATAGCTCGCGTGGAAAGATGAGAACAATTAGTTGAATGGCTATAGATACCTACATTATTTTACTCATAATTATGTTTTCGAACCGACTTCTGTAAAATAAAATAATAGTTGATGTACATCTGCATGTAATTAGTTCAGCTTCACAATGTGCATTATAAAAAGAAATGATTGATCTGGTATGGAGCGAATGAGAAACTTGAGTCCCGCTGATTTTACGATTTTGTAACACCCTTATATCGTAGAACTAATGGGAACGAAAAGTCCCATTAGTCCTACTATAAATTGTTTAATAGGACCAGTAGAAGTAGTGGGAATTTTTGTTCCCACTTGTTCTACGAGTTCGCACCACCTTGAATCGTAGAACTAGTGGGAAAAAAAAATATCCCACTAGTTCTATCGTAGGACTGTGCAGTTGAACTAGTGGGAATGCGAATCCGACATTAGTCCGGACATAGAATGAATCGCAAGCGCGCCAGTGGTGACGCGACCTTCTACTAGTAGACTTGTACTACCCACACTTATGGCGCGCTTCTACACAGTCGTGAGGTTTTGAGCTCTTAGTGGGGATGGAATTCACTGCCATACTCAGATATATTTAATGATTACTTAAGCCGTCACTTAGTAAAGATTTGACATATAAAACCTTCACTAAAGTTTCAAAATCTTTACTAAGTAATGGCTTAAGTAATCATTAAACGTCTCTGAGTGCGACAGTTACTGTCTAGGATGTAGCAGAGTTTAGACGTCGCGGAACTGTACCTGATTCGTTGTGACCCGTATTCTCGCGTTAAATTGTGTTTTTCAGTAATTTGTTAGTTAAATAAAAACAGTGTATCAAATGAGATTTCATTGCACGAAACTCATCTTCTGCCCACACAATGCTCGAGACTAACGGAATAAATCCTGACAATCCGACATCTAAATTCATCTTTGTTTAAATAACATCATTCAAAAAGCATCACAGATGTAACATTATTCGAAAAACATCATTGGTTGTTGTTGTGTTGTTATTTAGAGCAATAAATTCAAAAGTAGTAACGGCAACAGAAAGAAAACTACGCAGAGCAATAAATTTTCTTTAATGTGTTTCGATGGCGCAAGTTTTCTAATTGCTTTTAATAAATTTCAGTTTTAAACGTATTTTAACTGATTTCAAAAAGGGAAGATGGTTCTCAATTCAGTTGTTTCTATTATCTCCGTCATATTTTATGGATCTTTTTGAAAAACTCTTTTTTATGTGAAAGGTTATAAGCCTCCGATTGGTCCCAAAGAAATTTCATCAAAGTCGTTCATGAGTGTCCGTAATAACTTCTGATTACAATGATAAATTGATTCACGCCAAATATTTGTGTGGTACACTACAACTAAAAAAGAGTAAAAAAAACGTTTTGCAAAAAATAACCGACTTCCAAAAACAGTTTTCCATAACAGTTTAATATAACTGTTGGAAGTCGATGGCAAAAAAGGCAACGAAACAAACAAAGTCATCGACTTCCTAAAGATATTTTAGACTTATTTAGTGTTTTCTTGAAAGTCTGTTGTTTTTTACATAACAAAGTCATTACAAACTCGGAAGCATTTGAAGTGTTTGTTTTGTTCGCAAACACAGTTTAATTTATTCCGACAAAACACAAGTAGGCACGAAGCAAACTATTTTAACAGGGTTCAAGAAACTCCGAGAAATTTTGAGGAACAGACAATATTGATTGAAGAGCGTTGCTTTCAAAACCCTGAAACGTCGAGTGAATGAGGGCCCGAAAATCTAATAATGTATTTAATCAGACCTAATAAGGTCGACTTTCATAGAAACCCTTATACAAAAACACACGCTCTCACAGTTAATAAAAACGACCCGACAAATTAACGGCCAGTGAAAATAGCCAGCCCAAGCCGTATGGATCTGTGAATGGGAAAAAATAAACATTTACCTTAGGGGGAAATAGGAATAAGGGTAGAGTTTCAAATCATTCTCCATTTTGGGATAAATATTTTGTTAAAGTCAATGTTCAAGTTACAATTTCCTTTAGAGCAGTGCAAATAGGTGTAGGTAAGATTATAGCCTTTCATTTTTAAAACCACTTGTGGAGAAAGAATCATCATCTGCCTAGTCTTTTCCCAACTGTGTTGGGGTCGACTTCCAGTCTAACCGGATGCATCTGAGTACCAGTATTTTACATGGAGCGACTGCCTATCTGACCTCCACTCCCCAGTTATTACTGGGTAATACGATACCCTTTGGTAAGACTGGTTGTCAGAGTTTCAGGTCACTGACTACCTGTAACGACTGCCAAATATCTATAATATGGTAGCCGGGACCAACAGCTTAACGTGCTTTTTGAGGCTTTACTTGTGTATATAGAATGAAAAAAACTGGTCGTCAAATACATTAAGAAAAGAGCAGGAAAATTAATAGAGAAGGAATAAAACTGCGTAAAACATCAACATGAACGACTTGAGAAGACTATTGAATAATTTCTACGGCGTCGCTAACGCCATCATAACGCGGTCCTGCTACGCGAGCTACGCTGTCGTAGCAGATAAATGCTACGAAGCTACGCCACTGTAGCAGATAAATGCTACGAAGCTACGCCACTGTAGCAGATAATTGCTACGCTGGAATTCTATTTTCCTAAGTTAAATTGCTCGATAGACACTAACTAATACAATATTGTATTTTAGATAAAAAAGTTAACTCATTTCAAGATAGAATCATCAATTACAAAGGATGTCCCACTATCGTTCTCACAGCTTAATTGAAAACAAACGACGAACGAAAAACAAGTTGCTTGAACTTTGGGAATGATCGATGGCCTCTGTTGATTTAGTTATAGACCTTTTTTATTAGCTAAGAACTTCATTGACCGATCGCCAATCGTTCGATCAGTGAATTCCTACTGGCCTTTTATTTTTCCCTTTATCTTCAGACGGTTTTCGCTCTCACGTTTAAGATGAAATTGTAAAAGCTTCGGATTAAGATTTTTTTAAATACTTTTCTTGGCTAAAGAATTATTTTTGGTTGAGATGAATTTATTAAGTGGTGAATAATGATATGATTTAATGATCCCAAGCTCGGGCATATCCTCAGGTCTAAACTATGCTCTCAAAGTCACACCAAAAAAAAAAACTGGCCAAGTGCAAGTCGGACTTGCACATGAAGGGTTCCGTACCATTGTAGAATAGATATTGAGAGATTTTTTATGTTATTTTAGCACCATATACTTCCATAGGTTAGACTTTTGTAGGTTTTCCTGTAATCTATAACTGTTGAACTGATTTATGTATTTTTTCAAAATTTTAGGCTCAGTAGTTTCGGAGATAAGGGGGTAGGGAAATGGTCGGACAGACAGACACACGAGTGATCATATAAGGGTTCCGTTTCTTTCCTTCTGAGGTACGGAACCCCAAAAACAAACGACAATCAGCCTACAGCGAAACGACGTTTTTTTGCTTTAAATTTTGTATTCAAAGACTTTTGTTTTACTTAAGTTAAAGCGAAATCTGTTTATAGTAATATTTTTTTGTTAACGAACCATACAAAAACGAAATAACATTTTTATTGGTCTTGCTAACTGTCCCTTTATCTTTACAATCGCGTTAAAAATGAAATGTCTTGTTTTTAAACGACCTTGTAATATTATTATAAAAATATTTATTTCTAATTAGTTAGCTACACAATTAATCAAATATTTAGAAAGATTTTTTGCTAATTTTCTTTAGAAAGCTCAGATATTTATCGTTTTTATAATAAAAACCTATTTTTACTCTAAGAATTTTGTTCTAACTTTGCTGAAAATCGGCAATCAAGGCTGAGTTTTAGTAAATGAAAAAGTCTTGTGTATAATGACAAATTACAAAAAAAACCCTGCTCTTCTTCCTTAACCAAAATAAAATCTTTTTATAACAGTTTCGGTGACTATTATCAAAGTTAGCAGTTTCCTCTCCGTTTTATATTTAATTCTCTAGCTTCAGTCTATTTAGGCCAGTCTCAAATAGCTGGCACGGAGCCAAACCATTCGGTGCTACCAGTGCTAAAAATAGTCACCAACTTGATAGAATTAAGGTAGGTTATGTTGGCAAGTTTAATTCAATATTACGATTGTGATAATATTGGCGACAGCTCAATTAGGCTGGGAGTGGAATCTATTGTAAAATAAAATAGAAGAAATAACTATTATTATGAATATGAAAGCAACGAACTAAACACACTATAAATATTTAGATACTGTAATTTATCTCACTTTTTAACGCGCATTTCTTACAACGTACGTTTTTATATTTAAATTCATATCTACTTACGATGTTTTTGATATAATTGGATATATTAATTTAAAAAAAAATAGAAACCAACAGAATATACATATATGTAAATTCAAAAACTAAACTAACTACAAACTATAAAAGGACTGCGAAAAACTCCATCTTAATGTGTCCAAGAGAATGTCGGCGTTTTATGGCAATACTTAGCCGCTAGCCAAGGTAAAAGCCAACCTCTGGGTCACAGAAAGGGTTGGAAATGGTCGACAAGGTGTTTCGGATTTTCCATTAAAAGGTTGTAAGTACTCGAACCCCACGGCCCCAGCCTTTCAACCCCAAATGATTTGATAATATAGTTTCCACAAACGACCAAATTTTTAGTTTTCTACTCACTATAAATAATCACAACCACCGAAAATCCAGAAAAAATCGAATCGAATTCTATCGTTGTGAATCAGTGATGTTTTGTTTGAGGTTAAAATCCTTAAGAGTAGGTACATAAGGCGTGTATCAAATTTAAAAAAGAAGTTTCGTGCAACGTGATTTTAGTACAAAGTAAGATCTTTCTTTTCTCCGGTCGAAATATTCTTGTAACGCAAATTCAAGAAGATGGCAATTCAACATCCTTTTATTTTCCTTTCGAATGTTTTAGGGGAGAGATAAAAAGTTGATAAAATTGTACTAATCAATTTATACGTAGCGTGCCTTGATTCCCATTGAGGCAATTTTATTCGGTTTTGTTAGGAATTGGGCCTTGTTAAATGTTTCTCTGTATATTTCATTAGAATACATACAGTCCTCCAAAAATATGGCCGTATATTAATATTGGCAGTCACAGTTTACCTCTTTCATTTAAATATACACCAACATTTTTAAGTTCAATAAAGCCGCAATCAGACGCTCTGCTTCTGTCCATTTTTGACTTTCATTCTTAGTGAAACACAAAATGAATGCCGAATGAAAGAGAAACGAACTCGAGTAAAACGTCTACTGTCGGTGGTGTAAGCCACATTCTCTAAGTTGACTTACAAATAAATGCCTTCGGCATAATTGTATCTTATATCCAATAGTTTTTTTAGTTGAAAATCATTATATCATGAAATCATTGAATCGTTTTTGGTGCTATGGTAAGTAATGGTCCGGTCCCAAAGTATGCAGGTTCACTTCGCTGTGTTTATTATGATTCACTGTTTTTTTAAGGAAATGAATATGGAGCGGAAAAGTGCAAACTCATCAATTAAAACAACAACACAATAGCAACAACTGTTCCAACTAAAAATAAAACCCATCCTGACCGACTATCCAGTATCATTATCATCATCATCAGCCTATAATGTTCCCACTGCAGGGACTCAGGCCTCCTCTCTAGGAGACGGATGGGCTATAATCAACCACGCGGGCCAAGTGCGGGTTGGTAGATGTCACATGTCTAAGAATTTTTTGGTTCTAAGACATGCCGGTTTCCTCACGATGTTTTCCTTCAGCGTTTTGAGACCAGCGATTATGAAATAATTAACACATAGCAATACCTCTTACCTGGGTTCAAACCCACGACTTACTGTCCGTAAGTCGGGGCCGCCACCACAGGGCCACCGCTGCTCCATTATCTCTGACTATCCAGTAGAACAAAAAAAAAACAAATTCAATTTCCTCAAGGAACATTCCACTGCGAAGGTCTGCAAACATGAACGGAAAGAAACTGCAATCTTACTGAAAGTAATTAAGTCGAGCGACAACTCGGAACAATAAAGTAAGTTACAAGATACGTGACTGCATTGAGAGTTATTTCACAAGAAGTGGGTTGGAGAAAGTCAATGGTTTAAGAGAATGTGTGGTAATTTAAGTGTACTGAGGTTGAAGCGAAGGAACATAGTGGTTCAAACAATACTACAGTGTGTTCGTTTTGTATAAGATAATGTGCAAATTGTCCTTAAATTCTTCTCGGATTCCCACCACGTTAGAGCCACATAATTATCGGATGAGTACGTATCAAATTCTAGTTAATAGTTATTATCCGTGGCGTCACACTATTTTACCCTCGAAAGCATAGTACCGGTATAAAAGATCTTATAATAAAATGTAAAAATATATTTTTGCGCAGAGTTACGTTTTAAGTTTGACGGCACGGTTGGCGCAGTGGCTCAAGCAGTTGACTGCTGCGCTGCGTGTCGCGGTTTCGATCCCCGCACGGAACAATTGTTTGTATGGCCTACAGGTAGTTGTTTCGGGTCTGGGTATTTGTGTATGTGAGTTTATATGTTTGTGAACGCACCCACGATACAGGAGAAATTCCTAGTGTAGGGCAATGTTATATTAAAGTAAAAAAAAATTAAGCTCCTCTTAACTTTAAGTAAATTGGGAAATTTTTTTTTCGTCGAATTTTTTCGTCGAATCGTCTCTATTTTCTCTTAACGTATTTCAGCCTCCTTTTCCGTCCGTATTTCTAGCTCACTCGTGCGTATATAATATAGTATATACGAGTACAATGTAGTACATAAACAAACAGACACAGTAGAATCTTGACACACAAGAACCAGAAAACAAATACAAAGTAACTTGAGCGATTGAATTAATTACAACAGACTAACAATTCACATAATTAATTCATCTTAAGAGGTACGTGACGAATTCGAAGGTACGTGATGCTGTTTAGAGATGTCACCGGATCGTGATAAAGCGGGTGTCGTTATAAACGAAATGTTACATTATTAGATGGTAAACGAGTGTTTATCTTTCTATTCAAAGTAACTAAATCATCTGCGGTCCTCAAGGTGTCAAGAGCCTTTTTTACCGACTCCCAATAAGGAGGAGGTTCTCAATTGGATTGGTATTTTTATTTTGTTGTGTAATGTTGAGACATCGATGTGCGACTGAGGTCTTGAGTTCGATTGCCAGATCGTGCAAAATGTTATTGGGTTTTTCTTCAAGAAAATACCAGTTGCAGCCGCTGAGTCTGGATTTGTACCCAGTTCATAGGAAAAGGCTCCATTCCTATCTAAATTAATATGTATTATCGATGTTCTTTCTTACCCTTTTTTTTTCCGGGTGGGAAATCATCAAATAACCCCTCCCGCTCTTGGGCAGAGCGGAAAGGAGTGTCAGACTTCTACTGACTGAAAATCATCCATGTTCCTTCTTAGTCCTTGCGCCGAGGCCGCGGTATCTCTTTCGAACAACCCACAGCCCCGACGGGTTCTTTCTTACCCTTAGTGTTTAAAAACGGATCATACCAAGATAATTATGGAATAATGAAATACTTGTGATAATTGTTAAATGATAAAGACGGATCAACAGTAAAAAATCTATAGAATTGAGAGACCGGGAAAATCTGATACTATTGTTAGGGAGAGACTGCCAAAAATCTTCATATTTCACAACAAGAAAGATATCGAATACCAACATAGTTGAAGGAAGTTTGTTATATGTTTTCTCGATTTACCTTGGTTTTCGTAAACACAGAGTAACAGCCACACCTAACTTTAATCTATCTTCTATATAAATATGGTTCCGGCAAATCTCCGAAACTGCTGCACTGATTTTGACGGAGCTTACTCGCAGATACCTGATGTTATAAGGTGTAACTAAGCCTAGTGTTATTTCGGAAAAAAGATTAGATTACGTGCAAATAAATGAAACCCTGCAAATTATTAACAAAATCCTACTAAAATAGGTAAGTATTTTTTTTATAATAATTTCACGCGAACGTCGCAGGGTAGAGCTAGTTAAAAATAATGTTTAAAAATAAATATTTCCACGCCATGAACATGATGAATATGTAGCTTAAGGCCATCTGAACTCCGTTAACATGGAAACTTCTTACTAACGAGACAAAGGCGAAACAATCTCGCTAAGAATCTGTAGCATAAAGTACAACAACACTTAATAAAAGATTCACGTACCAGCCTACTGTTAGGACTCAACTTTGCACGTTATACCAGACCAATATTAACTTAAGTCGCGCTTAGACTGTATATGCTTAAAAGTAAAACATATTTTTCGAAAGTTTTTCGAAGTTGCACGTAAAGGCAGGCCATGCTCAAAGGAGCTACTTGTGTTCGAACTTTGGTATCGGTATGTTGAAGCAAGTTTTAAAATATAATTTACTGGTGATGTTTAAAGATTTTGTAAAAAGGTATTTATGAAATAAAGAACCAAAACCGGATTATTTGGTAAGATAAATCAACCACTGATGTAACATGTGCAGGAGTAATCATTCTTGTGACAAAGGATTTGGATTAGGGATAGGGTTGTCCAAGTAATGTTCACGTCATAGACCAATATTGTCAATGTCAAACGGTTTCGGTGGCAGATAACAACGAGACCACAGTGCCCGAGAATCGAATTAAGGGCGTGCGATCCCGTCGGGGCTGCGGGTTGTTCGCAAGAGATACCACGGCCTCGACATAAAGGGCTAAGAAGGAACATGGGTGGTTTTTAGTCAGTAGAAGTCTGACATTCCCTTTCGCTCTGCCCAGGAGCGGGAGGGGTTATTTGATGATTTTACACCCGCCAAAAAAAAAAAATGGGGCGTGCGATTGAAGAGGTTTATGCCCACTGTCCAGCAGTGGACTGCGGATATAATTATGATAAATGGCTCTATGGAATTTATAGACAGTTAAAGAAAGAAGAGACATAAAACTTTTTTATCCCTTGTAGTAAAACCCATTTTATAAATTTAATACAAGACTTTTAAACAGGGTGTAAATTGATCCTTCACACAGCCGTCAACCAAGCATTCTATAGATCAAACTTAGTACCCCTACGCAAATTTTTTTGCTAGAAAACGACTTTTTTTTTTGGGGTCAAAAATCACATTTTACGGTAAAACACAATGTACCACTCTTCAAACATTGTGCTAGTGGATGCTATGAATAGTAAACGGGTCATGGAGGTAATTTAAGTAAAGTTATAACCTGAAAAACTAGTATTTACAAAAGCAGCTGGGAAAATTTTGGAACTTTGACCCCCAATATCTCCGTAACTAGGGGATTCCCAGGTAGGTATGATCTAGCTAGAACAAAAAAAGACGTGTGGCACTCGGAGACTGCCGCGGTAAAGCTATTGCATAGCATTTTTTATCAACTTATGCAATTATAATTATTTATTTATTTTATTAATGCAGTATTTAAATATAGTATTTATACTTACACTTTTACTAATCATCCTCATCTTTTATAAAATGTCCTTTTACGTCTCATGTCGCGCCTTGGCGACAACTATTTTTGTTGGCAGCCTTATAATCGATCTTATTCGATTTATTAACTTTGATTTTGCTGTTTTAAAATATTAAATCTAATAATTTTTCAATGTTTACTTTTCATCTGACATTACGTCAGTTGTCAAGATGTCATTTACTTTTTCTTTTATTTTGTGTCATAGTTTTTCTTAGTGGTTAGAGCTATGAAGGTTACATTTGATTTATATAATTTAATTTATTTTTATTAATATGTTTGCTCAAATAATGTAATTTATTGATAATTTCTATTAATAGTATCTTATCTTACGCTTATAAAATTAATTAGCACGCTCACAGAAATTCTTTGAGGAAGTTTTTGACTGAATAATAAAATTAAATACAGGCAACTCACAATTTTTGATTTCAAGAAATTGTCAAGTGTCAATTCGTTAGGTTTTTTTTTTTTTTTCGTTACGGAATTTCTGGATTCGGTCCCCACGCTCAAGGCCCGCGATAGAAGCTATGCAATAGCTTAAAAAAAAATCGCAGTGGTGGGGAGAACAAGTGTACTTCGCTTGCGTTAAGGGTACTTTTACGCCCTTTATTAGGGATAGGTAGGATACGAAAAAACACCAAAACACAACCAATTTAATGCCAAATAAGTCTAGCTCATCACATTCACATTACGTCGCCTCGTAAATTCCGAAAACGCGGGTGATTTCCAGAGAATTCTGCCTTTATGTGTGATTTAACCCGAACTATTCTAAAGCGGTGCTCTGAACAACGAGCGAGATCCGAACGTTACTTATATGTTACAAAACTTTACTGTGCTCTGATTATAATTATGCAGTGTGAGCACAAGTTTATGTGACTCTATAATTGCTGGGGGAGTTTAAGCCAAACGTAGAAGGTTATATTATCTATATATTCCACATAACATAACATAAGGCATGGTTAGGTCCGTCGGGGCTGCGGGTTGTTCGAAAGAGATACCGCGGCCTCGGCACAAGGGCTAAAAAGGAACATGGGTGGTTTTTAGTCAGTAGAAATCTGACACTCCCTACCGCTCTGCCCAAGAGCGGAAGGGGTTATTTGATGATTTCCCACTCCCATAAAAAAAAAGATAACATAAGGAATGGTTAGGTCCGTCGGGGCTGCGGGTTGTTCGAAAGAGATACCGCGGCCTCGACCAAAGGGCTATTAAGGACCTTGGGTGGTTTTTAGTCAGTAGAAGTCTGACACTCCCTACCGCTCTGCCGAAAGCGGGAGGAGTCATTGAATGATTTCACACCCCCCAAAAAAAAGGAACGGTTGTTACCTCATCTTATTTTTAACGTGTCGGCCTAGAACTGAACTACTAATTTGGCGCTTTCGGTAGCGTCCATTAGTTCTTGTAGTGAACAAACAACAGGACACACAGGACACGATATTAAAAGCCCCATCGGTTTTGGAACTGTACCAAATTTACACTCCAGGTCAGACTCATTTATTAACCTCCACATCAGCAGATTTTCCTTACACACACATTAACAGCGCATTCACATTTCGCCAGTTATGTTAAAGTCGCGTGTAAAAGGGGTTAACCTGTTAATAACAACTGATCACAAATCCAGACTCCATGCCCGGGCTGCGGGTTGAAAGAGATACCGCGGCCTCAACACATAGGGCTAAGAAGGAACATGGGTAGTTTTCATGGAAGGAGTCATTTGATGATTTCCCACTCACCAAAAAAAAAACTGGTTGCTACTGAGAAAATCCCGATGGAAACACGTGCCGTGGAGTCATGTGAGAATATCCTAACTATTAATAGCTGTTCCTGCAAATATAATCAAACGAACTAATCAACAACTTTTGAGCCAATTTAAGTTGGCAAGCAATTAGCGCTCCTGGACAAGCAAGAGACATAAGTACTAAGCATTGACGTCATATGTATAACACTGACATTAAACAAGTTAGATCATGTTGACGCAACTCTAGACTCAATTAGATTATGATCAGAACTTTAATTGCCCTTGGCCTTTTATTGGACGAGTTTGCGAAGTACTTTTGTGACGAAAATGTCTAAGGGATTATCGTTCTGTTGAGCGGCAGTAGTTGGTTTTGTAATGATGACCGATTATTTTACGATGATATTAAGGTGGTAACGCTGGGTATAAAAACCCAAAACGTAGTGATGCCACGAAATTCGTTAGTTAACAACCCGCAGCCCCGACGGGCTTCGGTCCTTGCGGGCCCCTTCCATGTTGCTGACATCTCTTTGAGGCGCGCGTGGAACACGAACGCGCCGACGACACGGCTTGTCGTCGTCATAAGACGGACAGACGGCGAGCTAGCCCATTACTCACCGTCCACAGGCCCGCGCCTACGGTAACCGGAAGCCATCACAGCCCCCGACGACGCCCGTAGCGTCTCCCGCGGCGGCTGGGACGAGAGGTTCTCTCCCTCTCACGTTCCGCCACCTCCTTCGCTAGCATCACTACTTCGCAGAAGGAGGTGACGGCATTTCATTCCCTCTTGCCCCGGACCATGACTTGCACCTGGGCCGGACGCGAGAGGTTACCGCCGCCGATCGTCGCTACGGACACTGACTGCCTGAGATTACCTTCAATTGGGCACACATCCAGAGTTCCAGACTCCGTGACTGTAACTGAGATTTCCTGATAGAGCAACAGCTTGCTCGAATTGGGAATCGAACCCAAGACCCCATGCTCAGCAGTCACGCTTGTGACCATTAAACGAACGAGGCAGTCGGTCATATATAATTAGTTTACATCAGCACCACTCTGCGAGGGCGAGGGGGCCGTCATGTCATTACGCTAAAATTCGTTCCTCGTCTGGTGATCAGTGGTATTGAAAATGTTAATCAAAATAAACAATTTTAATCTGCCTATCCTTTTCCCAACTATGTTGGGGTCGGCTTCCAGTCTAACTGGATGCAGTTTAATACCAGTATTTTACATGGAGCGACTGCCGATCTGACCTCCACAACCCAGTTAATACCTTGCCTTGCCTTTGGTAAGACTGGTTCTCAGACTTTCAGGTCACTGACTACCAGTAATAACTGCCAAAGATCTATAGGTATAACATGGTAGCCGGGACCAAGAGCTTAACGTGCTTTCGGAGGCACGGAGGAAACTCGATATGTAATGGGTGGTCACCCATCCACAGACCAACCTAGGCAAGCGCGGCTTTAATATAAACAATATCAAGCCAAAACAGACACTCACAACTTTTACCCAAACATAGTCAACCAACGAACTAAGCTCCAATTGCCCCAAATAGCAAAACGTGAAACATTTTGATTTCAAAACAAGCCTGAATGTTTCTGAATCCTACACTGAATGGGTCCCGCGATGATTTGTGCGCACACACGAACGCGTTGCCAAAACGTAGTGATTGCACTGGCGTTGGTCGGATTTGTACGTTGTCACCTAGATTAGCCCGGCTGTAGCCTTTGTTTATGCTACCCGGCTAAATGTAGATATGTGGAATAGGTCCAGTGACTGTATCGCGTGTTTTTGAACACAGTGTTATCGTATTCATGTGGGTTTTGAATTTGATTTTGGAGTGGTGAGCGTGTTTTGTTTTGTCATTATCTCATCATCTGCCTAGTCTTTTCCCAAGCTATATTGGGGTCGGCTTCTCGTCTAATAAGATGCGGTTGAATACCAGTATTTTACATGGAGCGACTGCCTCTCTGACCTTCGCAACCGTTAGTACTGTGTGATAACCCTTGGTAAGACTGGTTGTCTGACTTTTGGACCACTGACCATCTGTAACGATTGTCAAATATCTACATATGACAGCTGGGACCGACGGTTTAACATGCTTTCTGAGACACTGGATTTTGAGTGGCACGTGTGTTTGGTTTGATATTGTCTAGAAAACAATTGAGCAACTTTGAAGTTCGTTCTTTGTTGAGAGTGTGTTTATAGACACTAACATACGTGACATAACACCTAGTGTGAAACACTCATAAAGTTAGGCAGAGATGTACCTATACGAGGTGGAAAAGACACCGACGCGAAAACGCGTTTTCCACGTATTCAGTAAATCATTGAGCATTTGGAGGATTGGCGGGTCTCCCCCAAATAGAAAGTTTTTATAGGTTATTAAAAAAAAGGTAAACGTTTTTGAGTCGAAGTCCCTTTCACCCTATATTATAACTTTATTACGCTATGTGTTTGAGTACCATGTAATAATTATAGGGCGATTCTGTTTCCATTCACCAATTGATACTCAGAACATTATAAAGAAATAAACACCACTAACTTCAGTTTACGCTGAGCTCTGCAATACCACTAGCGATCAACGAGGCAGTCAAATAAATAAATCAGAACAAATATTTTTTACATGCAAGAGTCAGGTATGCAAATAACCTCGCCCCTAGACTGACAGTACAAATTGCTGTTGATTTACTAACAAATTCAAGACCATTATTTTTTGCGAGCTGCGCGCAAATGAACGGCGAAGTTGCTCGAAGATGTGTGAACTGAAACACTTCGCCCTGCCCTTCTATTTACTTTCCTTCACGCATCGCCGCACTCTATCGGCTGTTAATCGTAGGGGATGCAAAGATCCAACGTGTAAAACGATTAGGTATGTATATCTACCTATCAGTTAGTAGCTCTTTAAGTAAATGGTCTCAAATATACAGAAGTACAGGTAATTTGAAAATAAAAAAAAAACTGTTTTAAAACTGATTTCATTAACTGTTACCTTTCATCGCACCGCATGAATAACGCTATAAAGCTACCTTATCATTAACACTGACGTGACGGGATATTAATCATATTTACTGTTTGTTTAAGTTCCCAATATTTCAATGGTGCTTGTAACAATGATCACGGATAAACTGAAGTTATTGCGGGAGGATGTTTATGCGAAGGGAAATCGGTCTACCCTCTTTCTCGTTCAAACCCTTACCCGTTTTCAGTGTAATTGATAATGTTAGTAAACCATGTCGATTTAAAAACTTATATAAGGCTTTTATATAAATACTTATAAAGAAAAGATATCATAAGTTTGGACTGCTGAACGGTTATAACGGTACGGTATACGGTAAGGTTATTCTAGCGAAAAACAGTAACGTAAATTAAGTTACCTCCAGCCTCCGAATATATTATCAGAACCTTTATTTATCAAAACAAGGACGAACCCATTTATTCTGGTTTAGTCACAGACTTGACATCCAGACACTGTTTTATGAAATTCATTTCTTCTTAGAAAAGTTCTTCGCAAGCCGTATACATCGATCGCAGGGATCGTTCGAATACATAGCACCTATTTTTATGTTGGTTTTATTCTAAACGGTAATGAAAAAGACATCTTTGCAAATTTTATTGCTGTTTTTACCTATCTTTGAAGGACACCGGTAGGAATACTAATTTTGGTTTAGGTAGTAGCGGCGACTTATTTCGGGGACACTGAACGAACTTTTACTGACTACAAAAAAACGGAATAGCTAGAAGGGACGGGAAGTATAAAGTTCTGTACAATTCTGGTCGAGTTTTTAGTTCATTAATAGTACGTTTTTAATGGGGTTTTCAAATAAATCTACATTCATTTGTGTCTTTTTAGTAACTACTTTTAAAAAAACAATATTGTGATTCTCACTCTATCACAGATAGTAAACACATCTGTCTGTTTGGTTAGAAGAACCAGACTCGATACAATAGAAAGGTGTAAGTTAATATTACGTTTGACTACAGACTCTAACAGTCCATTATAATATTACGTTTTTCTTACTCCGCCGTTATTCTTTTCTGATTAATTTCGTTGCGAGATCCGAGACCGTTAAATTAGGCGCTTTTATAGTGGCCGCTACTGTTGATTCTGGCTTTCAGGAGTTTCAGTGGTTTGATTACAGTGTGGCGGCTTTTTTTAAGCTTTTATGTTTTCTCTTTGATCAAGAAGACAAAATAGTTTCGCCATATACAAATAACAACAGAGTTACACAGAAGTATCCTCAGAACAACCAGCAACGTTAAGTAAAACCTTTTTTATGCGACCTACAAAAGTAAATAATGTAGGAGCGTTGTATTCAAATACTTTTATTTTTTGTGATTAAATTCGATACGAGTTGCGAGCCGGTTATCCTTTCAAGGACACGTTTACGTATTTTATTCTAGAATTTTCTGGCCCTTTTATACGGGTAAGTCTGGGGCGTACATAAAATAAATTAACCCCGATATTACATACACACGGCTTTTATAATTTAGGAAAATTATGTTACGTTATGACATTAGCAAGTTATTGTCAGGGCTGTTTAATTGAATTTGTGTTCATCGTGTTTTTGGTTATACAACAAAAGTAATTAATTATTATAATTGAAATGAGGCCATAAACTTTTTGTTTACTATTTAATATACGATAGACACACGTGTCGTGTTAACATGAACTTTATTTGTGTAAACTTTGAAATTATACCTTTTATTAAACTAGCACTTAGCCCGCGACTTTGTCCGCGTGTAAATTAAATGTAGTGATGCTGAGGTAATAACTAACTGATTTGTTGAATGAATGAATTAAAAGTAAAGAAAATCGTGTTCAATTGTTCATCAAAGGGATAAAACCACCTCATTGGTCTAGTGGTCGTAAGCACGACTGCTGTACATGAGGTTCTGGGTTCTATTTCCAGGTCAGCAAAAGCTTTAATGGGTTTTTCTATCACGAATTTAACAGCCGCAGACTTACACATAACTAGCGAAATGTGGGTGTACGCCTCTGCCTAACCCATCGGGGATTACAGGCGTGATGTTTATGTTATAAAACAAGTGGCAGTTGACGAGGAACACGCTCAAGAAAACTCAATAAATAAAGTCTGTCAAAAATACTAAAATCTGTATCCACCATTATAATATTTACTAATCCAATTACCAAAATCAGCACCAGCCTCTGTCAGAATTAACTCAAAGACTTTACAGTGGCCATTAAGGCAATTGCGGAACATCACATGAGGCCTCTTAGGACCAAGTCAGAGTCGGCCAAAGGAGGCTCGCGGGAACTCCTAACTGAATTCGCACAGACAGTGAAGGATTACCGCTGCGGGGGTGAAGGGCAGGGGGTGTACTTATATGTGGGGTAGCTGAGTGATGCCCCTTTGTTTTTATGACGTAATTGTTGGGTTGACGGAGTCCCAGAAGTTTGTTAAAAAGTTGTAAGTAGGTAATTTTTTATTTCGTGTGGTTTCGATCAAAAATTACAAATTACCGAAACTCCTTTTTGCTAACAAAAAGGAGTTTCGGTATTTTTAAAGGAGTCGTTTGTAAAAAAAAGTTAGGGTTGCTAAGCCGTCTGAAACAGTCACAACAATCATTCGATTTTATTTTGCTTGTGCCGATTGCATCATTTCGACAATGATAGATGCTGAACGTAGTATGTTACATATAAGCCGAGTGGTTATAAATATTTCAGTCTTTGTCGATTCAAATATACCTAAAACCACTAAGCCTTTTTTTCTTTTTGGTGGGTGGGAGATCTTCAAATAACCCCTCCCGCTCTTGGGCAGAGCGGAAGGGGCTGTCAGCCTTCTACTGACTAAAAACCACCCATATTCCTTCTTAGCCCTTGTACCGAGGCCGCGGTATCTCTTTCGAACAACCTGCAGGCCCGACGGGATAACCACTAAGCCTGATGGTTTAATTTGTCGTGCATGACAATGAATGTTGAGTATCTACCTACACCAAGAAATCTAACGAATAAAATGCTTACATTACTCATAAAAAGTCAAATATATTGGCACTATATCCTATTAACCCCGTTCACTAAGTACGCGTTCAACTGGGTTCAAATCAATACATAGTTTGCGTCACCCCGCTAAAATTTTACGACCTCTCGATTGCCAGCAAATATCGCCAATTTATTGCCACACTAACATAACTGAAGTATATGATAGAATTGTGGTCTGCTGCTGAACGAAAACATCGTGAGGAAACCTGCCAATCATCATCATCATTTCAGCCATAAGACGTCCACTGCTGGACATAGGCCTCCCAAAAGGGGGGATTTGCCATAATCGCCACGCTTGGCAGGCGGGCTGGCGATCGCAGTATGGTTGTTACAAAGGTACAGAGAACGCTGCTGCCCATTCTCTGGTAAGTCTCTTAGTCGCCTCTTACGACACCCACAGGAAGATATGGGATGGTGCTATTCTTTACGTCCAACACCATACGGAACCTGCCCTTTTTCCATTCTATTTGGGGTCGACGCAACACGTATTTTTCCTCCATTCTCCCCGTCAGTCGCTATGGCATCATTTACCACTTTCTCATTCATGTCATTCCACACACAATCCATCCATCTTTTCTCTGGCTTTTCTCTCCCTTTCCATCCATCAACATGGATATACACCACTTTTTTGGTCACATGCGTTTCCTGAAACTTGCTTATCCTAGAACCAAAACATCGATATTTTTTTTTGTTTTTCAGCAACTAAACCTTGATTTTATGATAGTACTGATTACGCTAGAGGCATTTTACAGAAAGTAAAAAGGGGAATATATTTGTGAAGAGAATTTGCAGCCTGTTTTCCCTCTTAAATATTATATACCACTACGATACTTGTACTCCAGCAGTGGGAACGCTACGCTGGTTATACAGCAAAGACCAAAAAACAAATAAACGAACATATAAAGAGAGTATTCAAGAACATTGTAACAAAACAGATAGTTTTAAAGTCTTGGCGGAGTGTCAAGGCGCCGTTCGGGGGTTCTACTCCCATTACTTTAATGGTAATCCAAATTTATTGGACATTTGAGAACTCAAATCATACCGATTAAACTCTAAGGTTGAGTAATTGCATTTGTTCTAATTTTCTTTGGGGTTATATTAAGAAATCGTATTATAAAGGACTTTAATTTTTTTTTAACACTACGAAATGGCAGAAGGCAAACATGAACAAATATATTTATTTTCAGGCAGGGTTATTAAAAGACCAAGAATTTCAGTCGGATGATAAAAATTTTGTTTAAAAATCTACTGAAAATCAAAAAATAATATCGAACGAAACTCAAACGGTGCGAGTAAAATGTTCACATTTCCATTTCAAATTGCAGATCAAACTTGCTCCTTCCACACCGTCCAGTCTCATGATCTGGACTCCTGAAGTTTAGACGCCTTGTTAGTACTCTTTTCAACTAACTTGCTGAGCTGAGTTTCATGAATCTGGTAATAATATACCTCCGGGAGAACAGTTAACTCGTGTTGTACACACACGTTTTTTTTGTTTAATTTAATATTCACAATAGATTGACAAAATCACCGTTCATCTGCTCTTTTAATTTTATTTTTCAATCTTTCGGTAGGTGAGTGAAATAAACTAAACTAACAGCTAACATTAGATCAATAATAATAATTTTAAATTAAAACGTACGAAGAGTAAGTACCAATACATATACAGCGACGACATTTAGGTGTCAAACTACTTCTTACTTAGTTCATAAATAAATTCAGGTTTCACTTTTAATTCATTCTATGGTCCGACGTTTAAAGGCAAAAAATGAACAAAAAGTGAAGCGTCTGATATCGGCTTAAGAAAACCTGTCTCGATGCATGAGTTGTTATGCCAAGTCGTGCTGCCAACTTTCGTGCACGGCGGACTGAACTTAAGGCTGACATAACCTAAGCTGATTTGAAAAAGCAATGAGGGTATTTTATGATATTATGTATTTTTAGCTTCACTTAACTTTTACATAAAACTTAGCTTAGAAGCCTTCGTAACCAGTAATTGTCTCTATGTTTAGAAATTTAATGTAGGTATATAGATAAGTTGTTACAGGATAGAATTTGGCACATTCTTTATAATGTAGGTTCTTTTTTATAAATCGTTGCCCCACACTACGAGTTTCTTCTGTATCGTGGTTGCGTTTACAAACTTTAAACTCACACTCACAAAATAAACACCTAGACCCAGAACAATAACTATCTGTAGGCCATACAAATATTTATTCCGTGCGGGGATCGAAACCGCACACATACGCAGTGCAGCAGTTCAATCGCTCAGCCACTGCGCCAACCGTGCCATCAACATACAATCAATAGTTAGTTAATAACATTAAGTTACAGATATTAAAAAAAAAATATTTTCACATGATATCACATTGATTTTGTATTTATTAAAATTGTGATAAGCAGCAAAATCCTTTGCTTGATAAACATACTTCGTAAATATTAACATGTGTCTAACCATTAATTTTATGAGCACATAAGCTTATTTACCATATTGAATTTACATTTTCATTAAAGCGAGTTAACCTAATATGTAGCGTCCGTCACATCTGCGAGAACGGACCCCGACAAATTACTTTAAAGTCCGGTCGGAAATTACGCCGTTGACAGCCTTTGGTCACAGAATAATTAAGTGCAGAATCACCACTCTATACAACGAACTGAAATACTCGTCACCCACAAACATGCGCAGAACATACAGCGATCTAGTTATTTTTTTATTTTTTAGACGCAACTATAATTTTGACATCAAGCTACTATAATTTTCCAAATTTTATCACTAAACCATTAGGTTCCAGGTTAATTGGCAAAGTTTGTCAGTTTCGGGTTGCTTAATATGCTGGAGCCTTTTAGATCGGGTTATTCCGTTTTTTTCTTCTTTTAGATTTAGACGAGTCTTTTAGAATTAGATGATTCTCTAGTTGTACGGTCAGCAGCACCAATATGTATACACTTATCAAACTTTAGAAGCAATTTTCGCCTGCTGTAATGATTTCATTTTCATGTTACGAAACGAAACTAATATTTTAAAACCCATATCATAAAGTAGTTCATATTTTACAAAGTTGCAATCGTTATTTCACCAGAAATTAATTTAACTTGGCCTAGTGTATACATATTATTGCTCATGCACATTTACCCGATCGTTGTATGAAGTCGGCTTTCTGTACCTATTTATTCCGTGCCCTTATTTCGTTTTTAATTCGTCGACGTGACTCAAAAGAAAACGAATTACGTTTAAATTAAGCATGGTATGAAAGGGATTAAGTCAGTCCCTCACCATGTAAAACTCTTTGAGTTAACTATATGAGTCTGGAGACGTATTTTATTAATTTGTTCTCGCTTTTTTTATACGCAAAGACTAAACAAAGGTCAACAGAGGTCTGCTACGCCATCATGGGTAATATGATACCCCACAGTAAAACTCGTCAGACTTTGAAGACCTACAAATGGCAGCCAGTACCAACGCCTTAACGTGCTTTCTAAACCAAGGAGGAGTAATGGGTGGTAACCTATCCATGGATTAACCTAGGCAACCGTGGTTTAACCTAAAGATATTTAAAACCTGAAAAAAGGTCTGAAATAAAAACCAGTTTATCGGCTTAAAAACCTGAGCTAATTACTTAATCGGATTGAAACCTTGTATCTACATTTTTAGGCAGTGCGAAAAATAAAACTTTAAAATTACCTTTACGGATACGGTAGGTACGATAGCGAAAGACCCGCTTAATTGATTTAGCGGTTCGCGAGAAAAATGCCAACAATTTACGGGTAGCGAACACGGTTCATTTCCTCCGTAAAAGGCTTCCGTTTAACCTGGGGGCCTAAAACAGCCACTTTGGCAGAATCATAACATCACGCCTGTAATCCCAAGGAAAGGGTTAGGCAGAGGAGCACTCATTAGTACAGCTAAATATCGCCAGATATGTTTAAGTTCCACGTTAAGGGGGGCGAGCCGATTGCTATAATCTATTGTATTTCTTTTACCAGAATCATAGTAGGATAATACTGCAAACCACTTACTATTGTTAAAATGGTCAATAATATTAGTATTGTTATGAATTTATTGTCACTTTGTGAGCATTTTAGGAATTTTAACTTAATTCATATTATTATAATGCTATTAAAGCGGTCATTTTAGCCCCCCGGTTCGTTAATCTTTTGGAATGACATAACTTGCATGAAAGTTTGTGTTAATCAATATAATTTGGATTTATTGTTCTTTGGGCAAAAGTTTGGTAGCGTGAAGGAGTAGTGGCACTTTGCGCAAGTTTTGTGAACTCATTTTTGTTTGTATTTGACAAATTGAAACTCGTATTAATCATGAACTTTCTTTAGTTAGTCATGTTCAGCTTTGGCTCGACTGCGTTTGCAATTAAGTTTCCAAGAAGTTTATTTTCTGCTACTTTAAAAACATCAGTACTCAATAGATATTGATGGGCAACTACAGTACTCTAACAAGTTGCTGTGCCTTGTGACTGTAGCTTAATTTTTTTGTTTTTAAGACATTCAAAAGTGCCTGTTATGGTCTTATTCAAATAAACACTTTAAGTTTGATAGACATGTAGATAACAATTATAGTCATTCTAAAATGAACTTATTTTACATTGACATGACGTTGAAATTTGTTTGAATAGAAATATATATGCTGGAAGTTAATGTAGAGAGACGACACGTTAGTTGTGCTGTCTGGTACTTTTCAGCTCACCCCCGAGGGAGAATGGAATGAGTCTATGTATGTATGAATGTCGTGTACGTTATCGTGGGTGTTCAAAACCAAATTGAACGAAGTTCTAATGACCAAAGTTGTGTTCTTTTGGGAAAGATTTGACCAAAACCACGTCATGTTTTGATGTTATTTGAAGTGATGTTAAACTTATTAATGGCTCTTGAGTTGTTTCAATTTATCCCGAGGGTGTCGTGGAGGATAGTTAAGGGATTATTTTAGTTGTTTGAGCAATGAAAGCGGTTTGGTTGTAGAGAATCTGTGAAACTAGAAATTAGTTACTTTATGCATGTTTTGAGTACAGTCGAACTACCTAATAAGTATACAGGTAGGCTTCTTTATAATACTAGTACACTGAAAATATTGGTTACAATTTTGTTTTAAATAGTGTTTCGCACTAAGCAACTGATGCCAAACGCTCTATCGTTTGACATCAGTCTCTAAATGTATCTGTGTAATCTTAAAAGTAAATACAAGTTAGCTGGCTGTGTACTTATTAGCTTGTTCGATAGTACCTTAGCGTTTTCATAAAATGGTAGAAGTCAATGCTTAACAATATATAAAGTAATTTAAATTGATTTTGAAAGTTTGCTACAGCAATTCTTAAACTAGATTTGATTTATTTATAGGGTTTTTTATCTAACTAATACATGGTTACTTTAATATACATTGTATCAAATAAAGCCTGAACATTAAACACCACTCCCAACAAGAAGTATCTTTTTAGTTGTGGAGGCCAAATAGTACATAGTTATAAGTTACTGTATTAATATAAAATGTTATTAGTATGTATATATATTTAAGTTAAGGTATTTATCTTTGGGTTTTTGTTACCTGGAAATAAATAAATTCCATTCTATTTAAATAGGCAGTCAATAAGGCTAAACGGACTTTCATAAAAGCATTATTTAAATCTAAAAGTTTAAACAGCATGTCATACATTTTCTCACGGCTTCGGCCATAACTTGCATGATATTGCTTTCAATAAATCAAAGTAAGTTGTCCAGCTAATAGAGTTTGAAGCAGCAAACAGTTCTATCATTGTGAATCACACGGTAGACCGAGCATTTGCAGTAATAAACCGAATGACCCAGCAATACTTGGGATAAGTGGCGCTTCGTGGGCCCGTGGAGGTCTATTGCACTCTGTGCTCCACCAATTTGTCCCAGTTGTAGCCGCAACTAATAAATAACAAGTACCTACTTTGTCTTGCTAATCGATTTGTTATGGAATTAAGAGAATACATAATAATAATTTGTCTGAGTTTGCAGATTATCTATTATTTATAGTACGTAAACTACCATGTATTCGAGGTGAGAGCCTGGGTATCCGTCACACAGGGCATCCTATTATGGACGCCATCGACTCTCACAAAGGAACATATATCATGCATTTTGTTAATATGTTATTTTGTTAATATTAAAATTGTGTTGTATTGTTTAGTAAAAATGAGAATCAAAAAAATAAGCTGAATCAGACTTTTATTTTTGTATTTCTATTCCTTTATTTATCTTATAAATGTCTATTATTGTTAACACAGCATTATTTATAAATTCTCCGAAATTCATCATGACCTGGCATAGTAAGTATAAGTTATTTCACTAAATAACTATACATTCAACTTTGCCCAACTGTACACTGGCGGGACAAACCGGTAGGCCAGAGTGGAAAAATCCCTCGGAGCGGTCCATGACGCTCTGTGGCGCTTCATGGCGCTTCGTGACGCGGCACTGTGGCGCCAAACAAATCGTTTTGGTAGAAAAGAGGGTAGATAACGGTAGCTCTAATTGATAGTGATTCATTTATCATTTTATTATTGTTTTATGATTTGGGAATGTAGAAGATTTGGAGGCATCAAGTAGTAGATAATTTTGAAAACCATTTAATTTAATAATTTGTCATACTTATTGCTTCATGAAGATTAAGTCGTATTTTTCAAATATTTCATTCCAATAATTAGAAGACTTTAATTTAATAACGATAGCCTACTCGACGAGAGCAATAGAGAACGATTAATAAACACGAATTAATATATAATATACTAGCGGACCTGGCAGACGTCGTCCTGCCCGGACAGCAGCGCCACCTACCGGGTCTCTCTTGAAATATCTCCAGAAAGTTCTATCCAAATCGATCTAGCCGTTTAGGAGGAGTTCAGTGACATACACACGTACAGCAGAATTATATAATATGTAAAGAAGATATTATAATCGTATAAAAACGTGGCTTCATCCCGTTTGGTAACATTCTCGATTCTAAATCTAAACAGAAGGCGTGCTAAATAAACTAAAAAAGTAACTATTTTAATTTTCATACCCGTTTTTCAAGTGCCATTTCGTCAACCATCACACAAGTCAAACATAAAATACAAAACAATCAAAAACATAAAAAGGTACTTTGAAACAAAAAACGAGTAAACCGTGTAATTCCAACAGTAACTTCTCGGTTAAACCACGTTTAATCGTCTATAGAACAACAGGCTCCTGACTGCCACAACACATGGAAACTGGAGCATCCGGCCCATCCTCCATCCAGTCCTCGCTGACAAAGGCCCCCCACTTATTTCAAACGTCAACTCAAGAATAGCTTGAAAAACTGTGTCAATGTAAATTAGAGTGGGGGAGCTTGAAGCTCCATGGGGTTGTAATGGCGCTTAGCTGTGTTTGTGGTGTAATTTAGACGGTGATTTTGACTTGTGGAACATATTAAGTAGGTAAGTATAATAGTTTCTGTTGGAAGATGCCCTTTTTTTGGAGGGTGGGAAATCATCAAATGACTCCTCCCTCTCTGGGCATAGCGATAGGGAGTGTCAGACTTCTACTGACTAAAAACTACCCATGTTCCTTCTTAGCCCTTTGTGTCCAGGCCGCGGTATCTCTTTCCAACAACCCGAACAACCCGCAGCCCCGACGGGTTGGAAGGTGCCCTCGATGAAAGACCAAAAAAAGCGTAAAATTACTTTTTAAGTGAATCTTAGGTGGAGTACAGCTGTGACCGATTGGCGTCAAAGGAATAGAAAAAGAAGTGTTGGTAGTCTGGGTGCGAAATGGGCAGACAACATTGTTGCTATTGCGGGAATATCTTCGATGAGGCTGGCATATGATCGTGGAACTAGGTGGTACTCAACAGTAGGTGAAGTCGGGCTGTGTATAGTTATGAGTTAAAAAGCAGGGAAGCAATTTTTGTTTTTTCAGGATACTTCAAAGTGGAAAAGTGCCGAAAAACAGTTTAAAAAATAATTTTATGCATCCACATAGGCTGTTATGGATAGTTTTTGAAAAGAAAAGCCTATTAGTAGTTCGTCAAAGTACGTCCTTGACGAACTTGTATAGGAACTTTCACTATTCTTTTTCATTTGATTAAAGCTTATTGCTCACTTTTTTTTTTTGAGTGTGGGAAATCATCAAATGACTCCTCCCGCTCTGGGCGGAGCGGTAGGGAGTGTCAGACTTCTTCGGACTAAAAACCACCCATTTTCCTTCTTAGCTGTTGACGCCGAGGCCGCGGTATCTATTTCAAACAACCTGCAGCCCCGACGGGAACCTAGTGCTCACTTTAGCGCTCTTGTGGACTTGGACCCACGATCTACTTATTGTTTAGGCTATGCGTTGTGTCTGCAAATGTATGACATAGCGAGCTGTTACACGGATGACCCCGAAAGGCTTTTTAAAAAAAAGACAATTTACACTAGCACTTTTATTGGGAAAGAACCCAAAATTACACAACTAATAATTAGGAATAATGCACAAATTCACCAACTTAATAATGACTATCTATCTATCTATTGATTTGGAGACGATTACCAAAATCGGTATACGCGTGGTCCAGAATCTAACTAACTAATTTACTTATTAAAATTACGCTACTGGGCGACAAATGCAATTCAGCGTTTACTTTCCAATGAAAAATAAGGGGCCGACTCTATAGTGCAGATGTCGACTTTATTGCCCAGTAATAAGGGTTGTAACAGCTCCCCCTTTTTGACGAAGCTGTATCTTATAAAGATGAGCGAAGTTAAATACAAAAGATTGGAGATGCAGTGAGATTAAGATAGTCATTTTACAAAATAATTATGCAGATAGAAAATTATAGCTTAAAACACAATAAGTAAAAATAGCAAAACATAGCTTATAATAGAAAACTTAATACAATAATTTGCAATAAAATACTATTAAAAGTTTAAATTCCTGTTTGATGGGAATTTGACCTTATGGGTATGAGCGGTAGATTTATAATTAGTGTTGCGAATTGGTAAGGATTGTACAGATTTATTGTCTTCATCAGATGCCGAAGACATTTCAGTCATCTCAATAGAATTTGATATTTTGGATGTGTGCTTAGAAGCTTTTTTATTATAGCATTGATTAAATATCTGCACGCAGCATCCAGAATTGGTAGTATTCTTATTCTTAAAATATTTCAAAACCTTATAAATAACATATAAAAATAAAAACACAATTAGAATATAAGTAAAAGTAGAATAATAAGGACCATATTTAATAAAATGAGATTCCTTTTCTAAATTATTTAATTCCTGCTCTAAATTGTCCATTTGATGGTTTGCATATTTCAGAGAATCTAAGTTAATTTTACTTAAAGAGATTGGCGACAAATGTGACAAGCTTTTATTAAATATGTCCTTTTTACAACAGTCATCAGCTGTTATATCAAACTTAATATCTAAAGGAGACTTAGTAATAAAGGAATAAGAACTAGTTGTCATTAACTGAATAGTTTTAGAATAACCAATACAATTTGCTGTTAATTTTACAATTCCTGTACCTATAATTGAATAATCACTAATATTATCTTCACATTTAATTGTTAGTTTATTTGTATTTGATTGAACATAAATCCATTTATTGTTATTTAACTTTTGCCAAATATCAATTTGACCATATAAAAGTTTGGCATTACATTCTGTAGGTAAAGACAGTGTTACTTCAGTTAATATTTTAGATTCACAATTTGGATTACTTATACATGAATATACAGTAGTTAATTCACAGATGGAAAAGTTATTATTTATTTTCTTACATTTATCGAGTGTGTCCAGCATAGCATAATGCATCCTGTCGTCACTTAAAGCGATGAAGGAGTTAGAAGGTTGAATCAGCGCAAATGTACTGTGTGTGTCATCATGCGGAGTAGGTAGCGGTATGATTTTATAGGTCATGAACTTATCAGGTGTTATTAAAGGAATTTGTAATATAAAAATGATCTTGTTGTTATAGTAATAAGAGCTAAATTCGGAAACATCTATTATTGAGTGAATACTTTCAATGCTTAAAGGAACTGGGAAGTCTAACCTTTTACTTACTTGGCCACTATGTTTAGATAATTCAAGATAAAGATTAGAGGGACTTATAACACTAGGATGTAATATATTAACCTTAGAAAATAAAATAGAATTTACCGTAGTATCAAGTAAATTAGAAATAGACAGTAAAGAACCTTCGATTATATTGAGAAGATTATTTAACCTTGAGGTATACAGCAGTAAGTTGTCGGTTTTTATGATTTGGGAAAATATTTCATTCATCTGATTAATTTGGGTGTTCAATTTATTTTCGTTTTGATTAAGTTTGTAAATAGTAGTGTTGAAATTATTTATGGTGGATTTAATTATGTGAATGTTATCTCTCATTAGGTGATATATTTCTGTGTCACTCTTTTTACATGACTCGATTGCAGCATCGTATTTTCTAGCGTCGTCTGCATCTAATGTGCCAAAAAAGAACTTTAAGATTTCACCTCCAAATTCTAAAGAGCGTTTCACTTTACTATTTGATTTATTAGAAATGATATGCGATAATGATTGTAATTTATTATAATTAGATTGAATTAAAACTTCAATAGGGTTAGACACATCGTTGCACATGTTAAAATTTTGTGAATCCTGTGATTGAATTTTGTTACAGAGATTCAGAGTTTCATGTAATAGAGTTTCGATTTTGTTAAGATAAGGTTCTAAGGAGATTAAATCGACGTGAGTGATAACTTTCCAATGGTCACTATAAAAATTAATATTATTAGTAGGTTCAAAATAAATTCCGGGGCTATGGTAGATGGGGATGATGCTCGATTCGGTGAGGCTGTGGCTTTAAATGCCATGGCAGCATAGCGTTCTGAAAAGAAACGTAGTATATGTTAAGATGTTGAAGGTTTTATTTCATTGGTATGGTACTTTATATTTTTACGACCTACTTGAAGAGTCACGTTATGTTTATTATGTACTTTTACAATTTTATATGGACCTTTCCATATAGGCGATAACGCTTTGCGAAGCCTGTGATGGTGTTTTAGGTACACCATGTCTCCTGATTTGTATGTAGTTTCACGGGAGTTTGCATCATAATATTGTTTAGATCTCTCCTTGCTATTTAGGATATTTTGAACAGCTTTTTCGCGACTAAATCGCATTCTATATTGCAAAGCTCTGATATATTCATTATATGTAGTATTACCGGAGGTTTCATATAAGGAATTAGGAATACATGGTTTATAACCATATAGTAGTTCATGGGGAGTGAAATTAGTTGTACAGTGAGGAGTAGTATTATATGCTAATATTGCAGTGAATAGATAACAGTGCCAGTCGTTCTGGTTCTCATTAACAAAAGATTTAAGGTATTCCTTTAAAGTAGCATGTGAGCGTTCAAGAGCTCCGTTAGTCTGTGGGTGATACGGAGTGGTGAAAAGGGCTTTAACCTTCAATATATCTGTTAATTGTTTAAATAATTCCGACGTAAAACAAGTACCTAGATCTGATAAAATGGTTTTAGGAAAACCGAAAAGAGACATAAAATGAACGAGGTTTCGAGCTATTTCTTCACTAGTAGCTGTAATCATTGGATAAGCGCTAGTAAATTTAGTTAGATCGTCTTGAAGTGTTAAGATGAATTTAAAATTTTGGAAACCCGCTTCGGGTAAGGGACCGACGACGTCAAGAGCTAATCGTTCAAATGGTCTAGTAGACGTAGAAGTTATCTCCATAGGAGCTTTATTTGATTTCCTTAAGGGTTTATTGATCTGGCAAAGTTTACATTTTTTAACGTACTGTTCAATGTCAGAGCGCATGCCTTTCCAATAGTAGGCAGCTTTGATACGCGAATACATCCGTTGTGACCCTGGATGACCAGCAATAACAGAGTCATGATTTTCTTTTAGTATTTTCGGAACCTCTATAGGAGTAGGATAAATTAATTGATTTTTATATATGTGAATTTTAATGTTGGTACCGTGAAAAATAAATGATATCATATTATAAACTTTAGTATAAGCTAATTTAGAAAATGGATCACTAAAATCTGGTACCGCGAGCTCGGTTATATTTGGACAATCGATTAGTAAGTTTCGGAGTTTGATTAATAACGTATAGACATCTCTGAAGTTAGTTTGTTCATAATGATGAACTTTTGTAAACAGAAAGTAGTAAGATTTGTTTTTATCATTGACATGTAGTATTGTAAGAGGTTCGCGTTCGGAATTAAATAGGTCATCAGAATTGTCGAGTTGTGATATTATTTCTTCACAATAAGGCATAGAAGAATCAAAGTCTAAAGAGACAGGGCAAGCTATTATATTTAGCTTAGATAAGTGTAGACCCTGAGTACATTCTTCTATAATAGTATTTGATGTAGGAAGTTGATTAGTAAATTGATTTTTAAAATACTGTTCATAAGTAAGGTTATTTAGAGTGTTAACATCAATAGAATTAATAGGGCAACGAGATAGCGCATCGGCGTTAGAATTAAGACGACCTTGTTTGTAGATAATTTCGTAGTCATATTCCTCAAGTTTGAGGCGCCAGCGAATGAGTCTACTACCGGGATCTTTAACATTAAATAACCAAACAAGAGGTCTATGGTCTGTAATTATTTTAAATTTGTATCCATATAAATATGGTCTAAAAGTTTTAACGGCAAATAGGATAGCTAAAAGTTCCTTTTCTGTAGTAGAGTAATTGCCTTCGGGTTTATTTAAAGTGCGCGATGCATATGCGATCGGCTTATCTTTGCCGACGGGACCTTGAGATAGTATTGCGCCAACGGCGTAATTACTGGCGTCAGTAGTAACGTTGAAAGGCTGTGAAAAATCAGGGTATTGTAGAAGAGGGGCAGTAATTAATTTTTCTTTCAGAAAATCGAATGCATGTTGCTGTTCTGTACTCCAGTGGAAGACAGCATCTTTCTTTAGTAAAGAGGTAAGTGGTTTAGTTAACTTAGAAAAGTTTTCAATAAATCGGCGATAATAGCCTATTAGGCCTAGAAATGATTTAATATCTTTAGGGTTTTTAGGAATTGGGAACTGCGATACGGCGTTAACTTTTTCGGGATTCGGAGAGACACCTTTATCGGTGATAATATGGCCAAGGTAAGTCACTTCATGTCTAAGAAACTCACACTTGTCCGGTTGGAGTTTAAGATTATATTCGCGAAATTGGTTAAATACTAATTGCAGTTTATGCATGTGATCTTGTAAATTTTGACTATACACGATGCAATCGTCTAAGTAAATATAGCAATGAAGGCCTTGTAAGCCTGATAACGCAGTATTCATAAGGCGCTGAAATGTAGCAGGGCCATTTTTTAGACCGAAAGGCATTCTGGTAAACTCATAGTGTCCAGACATGCTTGAATTTGTACTAACTGTGAAACCTGTCTTAGGTGCGTCTTTGGGGTTAGTCTTTATTTGATGGAAGCCACTGGTAAGGTCCAGTGTGCTAAAATATTTAGAATGACCTAATTGGTCCAAGATATCAGTAATAAGAGGCAGCGGATAAGTTTCGGAAACAGTGACATCGTTGAGACGGCGATAGTCAATGACTATTCTCCATTTTTGTTTGCCGGACGCGTCCATCTTTTTCGGTACTACCCAGACTGGAGCGCTCCAAGGCGAAATAGAAGGTCGGATAATATTTTGATCTAGCATTTTACGAATTTGGGAGTCAACTTCCTCCTTGTGGCATTCGGGGAAGCGATATGACTTTACATTGATGGGCGGTGCATCACCCGTATTAATATTATGTTCTATAGCATTCGTGAAGGTTAAGGGCTCACCTTCGATATGGAAGATATCCGTGTATTGGGAACAACATTCTATGAGAGACTTTTTCTCTTCATCATTTAAATGGGAGCAGCGAATAAGATTTAGAACTTTATTTATACGATCAGATTTATTATAAGATGTAGAATTTACGTTATAACAAGATATAGAATCTGAATAAGTACTTTCAAGCGGTGTCACATTTACGTGATAATCTTTTACTTCAATGTCAGTTTCTGTAGTGTTTAGAATAGTAATGTTTGTTTTCTTATTTGACTTGATTGAAACTATGCAATTGGCAACATATACACCTTCATTTAAGGTATGATCTAGTACGAGGGCTTCGTTATTATAGTACAGCTCAGGAGAGTAATTAGATACAGTGCATTCGATAACCACTTCGGAACGAGCTGGTATATTATATGATGGTTGATTATAAGTGATAGGAATGGAATGATTTAATATAGACATTGACTTAGAAGAGTAATCGATATTAGATTTAAAGTAATCGCAAAAATCACTACCGATGATTCCATCGTAGTTTTTTATATTGATGTCATCTTTTGTGACATGAAATTTGTATTTATAAGTATTATCTGATAATTTAAACTCCATTTGAAAAGTACCTAGAGTTTCAACAGGGTTTTCTGAACTATTAATGCCTTTTAGTTTTACAGTTTCATTGGATAGATTAGGAATTTCTAGTAAACAGGAGCCTTTGATGATACTGATGGTCGATCCTGTATCGATAAGGAAACATAACTGTTCTAAGGCGTGATTAGTAGATAAGTAAGTATGAGGTAAGGCTACCTTTTTACAAAAATCGTTAATTTCGTATATAGGTTTAGATATAGACTTTGTATTTAAGTTAGATGTAAGTAAGTTATGTTTAGGGTTAGTATGAGAACTTCGAGAAGTCTTGTTGCATAAGTGACATTTTATTTTATCATTAGGAATAGTAGGACTCAGCTCGTTGGCTTGAGGTGTGAATCTAGCATAAGATTTAGTAAGATTTATGGAAATAGCAGGACTCAGCTGGCTTGACTGAGGTGAATTAGTAGGATTAGTAGAGATAGCAGGACTCAGCATCTTCGACTGAGATGTAGAATTAGTAGAGATAGTAGGACTCAGCATATTTAACTGAGATGTAGATTTAGTAGGACTCAGCATCTTTGACTGAGGTGTAGATTTAGTATGACCCAGTATCTTTGACTGAGATGTGGAGTTAGTAGGACTCAGCATCTTTGACTGAGATGTAGATTTAGTAGGACTCAGCATCTTTGACTGAGATGTGGAATTAGTAGGACTCAGTATCTTTGACTGAGATGTGGAATTAGCAGGACTCAGCATCTTTGACTGAGATGTAGAATTAGTAGGACTCAGCATCTTTGACTGAGATGTAGATTTAGTAGGACTCAGCATCTTTGACTGAGATGTAGATTTAGTAGGACTCAGTATCTTTGACTGAGATGTGGAATTAGTAGGACTCAGCATCTTTGACTGAGATGTAGATTTAGTAAGAGTCGTGTCTTTATAATTTTGTATAGATTTTGACGGACACGGCATCAAAATCCGATTTAGTTTAAATTATCATCGGATTCAGTGTAGTTATTATGATCATTGGCCTCACATTCACATGTATGCGTAAATGCATTCGTAGAGCTATCACGTGAGTTATGATAGTGCTGCGCAGAACCCGTATTTTCACGGCGTTGCATATTGAACTGCCTTTTACGGCAATGTTCTATTGTGTGACCGAAATTCTTGCAATATTTACAAGTTGGCATGGAATTAGAATTAGTATTAGAATTAGTGTTAATATTAGGATTAGTATTAGAGTTAGCATTTGAAATTGTATTTTTATTAGAGTCCCAGGATGATATAAATACCTTATGAAACGGTTTTTGGGAATTAAAATTGGGTTTTTTGTTTCTAAAACATTCAGATGAATTATGGCCTATTTTGTTGCATGTTGAACATTGTTTGGTCGGTTTAGGTTTAGATAAATTAAATAATTTTTCTTCATCTATAGCGTATTGAATCGCTTCATTGAGAGTTGAAGGGTTTTTGCACCGAACAATGTTGGATATAGAAGAGTTTAGGCCTAACATGAATGTATTGAGAGCTAGGTCTTCCATGGCTGCTATACGGCCAGGTAATTCCCTTGTGTCTTTACAGCTGTGATGAGTGTCCGACTGAATTCGGGTTAGTATTGACTCGATTCGTAGAGAGTATTGTGTAACGTCCTCATTTAACAGTTGCTTGCAATGTTGTAGGTCCGATAGGAGATGTGTTGCATGTTTTTTCTCTCCAAAGGTGGACTTTAGGAAGGATTTAAGTTCCGACCAGCCATTGAAAGATTTTAGGCTGCATGCTACCTGCGCCTTGCCTTCCATTTGGGAAATGATATATTTGCAAAGTACATTTTGTTGGTCTGATGTGGCCAGGGACATTGCATTCTCGCAATTTGTGAGAAATGCAGGTAGTGTCTCCCTGTCCCCATTAAATGATTTTATGAATTTAGTTAAAACGGACAAGGTTATTTTGTCGGAATTTTCTGATTTGACAGACATTATGATATGCTGGACAAATTATATAATTTGAGAACAAAAGAATATGTGGAACAGTGTAAGTAGGTAAGTACAAATAGTTTTATAAAATATAGTAGAAGTTGGAACACGATTCAGAGGCGCGATTCACTTTGTAATAGTAGACACAAGAAACACTCACAGTAACACGATGCTCGCCGTATGCATTTGTAGCGATGACGCGTGGGAGTTGGAAATTTCACACGGTTCCCTGTGGAATTTCTTGGCCTTGGATGTGGTGAGTTAGACCCTGGTGATGATGATGATGATGTTGGTGATGATGGCTGGAGCGGGCTCACACTGAAGAGCGGAGGCTGACTGTCGTCCAATGTGCAGTGCTGTGGTCGGAGCGGGCTCACGCTAAAGGGCGGAGGCTGACCGTCGTCCAATGTGTTGTGCTGTGCTGTGGTTGGAGCGGGCTCACGCTGAAGAGCGGAGGCTAACCGTCGTCCAAAGTGTTGGTGCAGGCTTAGCCTTGGGCCAAGTCTTACTGTCGACCAACTACGGGGGCTCGGTATTCGGGATACCAGTGTCTATCTGACTCAACGTCGGAAGACTTCGTCTCTGGTATCCCACTTCTGACACCAATTTGTTACACGGATGACCCCGAAAGGCTTTTTAAAAAAAAGACAATTTACACTAGCACTTTTATTGGGAAAGAACCCAAAATTACACAACTAATAATTAGGAATAATGCACAAATTCACCAACTTAATAATGACTATCTATCTATCTATTGATTTGGAGACGATTACCAAAATCGGTATACGCGTCGGCGTCCAGAATCTAACTAACTAATTTACTTATTAAAATTACGCTACTGGGCGACAAATGCAATTCAGCGTTTACTTTCCAATGAAAAATAAGGGGCCGACTCTATAGTGCAGATGTCGACTTTATTGCCCAGTAATAAGGGTTGTAACAGAGCACAAACCACGTGCAAAAACAAAACCCTACAATGCTGGTCTCCAAAAATATTACGTAAAAGTGCAAATACCGACCGTGATAACAAGGAACCTAATACCATTATTCAACTACAGAAAAAAATACCAGCGTTTTCTTCCCTTAGGGAAAAGGGAACACAACACATAAAATAACAATTTGTGTCAACTGCTTCTGTTGAAAAGTCAACAACTCAAGAGGGATTGTTCCAAAATTCGTAGGTGATATAAGCTTTCTTTTTTTTTCAATACAAGGCTATCTTGTTATGAAATAATGTTTGTAAGTTTGAGCAAAGTCCTCCTCCTTAACTGAATTGATGTAATGTTTCGAAAAAAAATATGTATTTGTTATGCGTTGTATTATATGTTGTCCATATTTTTTTATAATTTTGTATGCGCTTCATATATTTAATATGCGACAAGATATGTTTTCTTTCATACTATTTTTTTTTTTCAAATAAAATCGCTTTTGAATATTACATTGGTGTATGGCATTTATGCTCGTGACTGCTCTGAATATACTTCAAGACAAAAGTACCGGTATTATTACAGCATCCAAACACGGAATATCCTAGATCACAATTCAAGGCGTGAAACTATGTTTATTACTACAGGTTAATTAATATTCAGGAAATGTAAGAAAATTACTGGTGCCAAGTATTTTTTTCACATTATTCTGGAAGGGCCAAAAGTTCTTTTCGTAACAAAACTTGTGTGAAAGTATTAAATTTTTTTCTTAAACAAATATTATCATAAATTAACAAATATTATCATATATTAATAACTACATCAGTATCTAAATTTAGTCAGAATAAACACATTGCGTCATGTCTCAACAAAACCACAAGCATGTCTTGTTTTCTAATTTCCTCCATTTTTAATCCCGATCCAAAAATAACTTAATTTTTCCATTCAACGGCCCTAAATTAAATCATTGAAACCCAAATTTATTTTAAACAAATCAAATCAACGCTACCCGGTTTCGCTGTCAGGGGTCATAAAGACCCGGTTTAGTATACGCCTCTCTGGGTCCGTATAAAACTTTCATACATAATTTCGTTGAGGGTCCAAAGTTTGGGCGTTGAGGCGTCAAGTTACGGGCTCCTGAACGAATCATCCGTCGGCCCTTCGGATTTCGCTTATCGTGCAATTTGTACCCGACGGGTAAGTATTAGCCTCTTCGTAATTTATTCCGATCTTTATAGGTTATCACCGACTAGTAAATGCTGTGATATTTAGGTAGGGTTAAGCGTGAAACGTTTGATCCTTTGTGGTCGATTGGTCCTTTTAGGGAGAAGACCACACTTCAATCGATTTAACTATATTGTTTCAGAGTCACAAGTACAAACCGCATTGGGCCGCGTGGTAGGTTATAGCCCATTCCGTCTTATAGAGAGGAGATCTGAAGTCCCAGCAGTGAGAATATTATAGTCTGATTATGCTTATGCGGAGTCACGTGCGTATTGTATAATTATCACTTGCTTCGGTGATGGAAAACATCGTAAGAAAACAGCATGCCTGATAGATATTTCTCGGCGGCATGTAAGCCAAGTTAGAGGCGGCATATAAAACTCTGACATCCAGGTTAGAGAAGAAGACCGTTTTTTTCTTTAGCCTGCACTGTCCCACTGCTGGGCAAATGCCTCCCCCAATTCCTTCCAAGAGCTCTTCTCCTGTGCCGCCTCGAACCAGCCCTCATTGTACGCGTCTAAATCGTCACGCCACCTTTTTCTAGGTCGGCCTCGGCGGCGCCGTCCGTCTTCTGGCAACCATCGTGTGGAGGCTTCTGCCCAACGGTCATCGTGCATGCGACTGACGTGACCCGCCCAATCCCAATTTAACCTAGCAGCCTTTTTGCCAACGTCCACTATGCCCGTTTTGGAGCGCCGCGTGGTGTTTTGAATCCTGTTTTCGCTTTTGACACCCAAAATGCTGCGCTCCATTGCTGCATCCTTTGGCATACTCCAGGGCGGAACTTCTGAGACCGATTTAATAAAGTGATTTTATTTATCAAGGCCATCTTTTGTTCGAATCTTGCAAGCTTTGGCTGAATCAAAGCTAAGATATATGAAGGGCGCTGCGGGTTGTTCGAAAGAGATACCGCGGCCTCGACACTAAGGGCTAAGAAGGAACATGGGTGGTTTTTAGTCGGTAGAAGTCTGACACTCCCTACCGCTCTACCCAGAGCGGGAGGAGTCATTTGATGATTTCGCAACCACCAAAAAAATATAAATATATGAAGGGCTTCACTACATAGTATAAAACAAAGTCGCTTTCTCTGTCCCTATATCCTTATGTATGCTTAAATCTTTAAAACTACGCAACGGATTTTGATGCGGTTTTTTTTAATAGAAAGAGTGATTCAAGAGGAAGGTTTTAGTATATAATTTGACCGACATCCATGCGGGTGAAGCCGCGGGCATCAGCTAGTTAACCAATAAACAGATCTCCTCTGCTTTATCGTATTCTAGAGACGGTAAAGTACCCTTTAGGAGTATAAAATTAGGTTCCAAATTATTCAGCTATAAACAGGATTCTATCTTGTTTCTGTGTCTAGGATCAGGACGGCATTTAATATTAATGTTTACTGGCGGTTTCTTGGCAATATATCTAGTAAGGTTTCTTTACGATTTCTAACACCCGTTTTTATTAAGGTCCAGTAATAAAACAAACCGTAGTAACCGTTATTTTATTTGGTTTTCGTGAATCCTATTAAATAAAACCTAGGTCGGCTGTCTTTTCATTATGTAAATGTTTTAATAGGTTATGAATCAAATAAAAGCTTTTAAAATAGATATTCGTTTAAAGGTCAATGTTGAAATGGGATTCAAAGGAATTCTCCCATGAATAATATGACTGGTTAATTACAGAAATCATTTGCATTTTAAATTATTGTGGTCAAAGTCCAAGAGACCGGTTAGAATTTGGGAAAATAAATTTTGTTTAAAACATAAGGGAACAATTTCCATAAGATGAAGAAAATTACACAAAACAAGCACTAAAATGAGCGCAAAATGCGAAATTACATCTAAACAGTCCATTTTGCGTATTTTAAGTTTAATTTCCACGAAATGGTTCCTCACAATTCTTGTAGCAGTAAAGTGTTCCTACTCTGAAATGCATTACGTTCATCATAAAACACTCGGTAGCATTGTCAGTAAAAAGATAAAAGAAAGAAAGATTTTATCTTTAAAAGATAATATTGTTACGTTAGATATGAAGGATTTGCTAGTTCACACGAGCTTCCTAAGTGTTTTTTGACGATGAAATGTGTCAAATATCGTGTGTGTTTCTTTGGAGGGACCAAAATGGTGGCTGTAGTTTCATGTTACTTTTATGTAACATCAAGTTCAGGGCAAATAATGTGTTTTTGACTGAGATAGGGTTTATTTTGAGCCCGGTTTTGTTTCTTTGAGTAATAAATATGGCGGTTAGTTAATGTGAGTTACTTGATAAAGATACAGTTTCCCCTCAAATCTTGTATCCTAAGGTATACTGGTACACAGTATACCACTGCCTATTCTTTCGTGGGTTACTGGCGTGATATTGTGTTTTAGGTTAGGTACTAGAATTTAACTACGACTTTTAATTGTACACATAATATTATATTTTAATTGCATTTGATAATAAAGCGTAAGGTCAACTTTGCTGTTTTGTTTTTGGTTTGGCGAGTTTATCCGAGAATTTAAACAAACCCGCAAACCAAATCAACAAACCTTAATGTAAATCGGATTTATAAAAATCGAATATGGTTCTGTATGTGCACTTTGTATACTCAAACACACTTGCTAGATCTTATTTCAACACTTGAAGAATCGAAACTTGACTATAAATTTCCCTATACATCTTGGCACTTCGTCCATGAATGTACGGGAATATTTGCTTGGATACACACAAATCCTTACACGCATAGCAATTGCACAGCTGCAAGTGATCCGCTCAAGCTGCACTACAATGTAGTGGTACTCTAAAACAGCTAGTCTAGCTCCTATAGCCTATCTATTGAAGCACTTAAATTGCAAGGCAGTTCCCCTCATCTTTGGTACTGTGTAAAGAATCGTGTGAGAAATCGTAGAGTTTCTTCAGAAAAGTAAAGATTTTTTGCGATAATGTTCGTAGAATTTCAAGTCAAGTAGGTTCATTACCAGTCTATAATATTCCCACTGCTGGGACTCAGACGTCCTTTCTGGGCTATAACCTACCACGTGGGCCCAGTGCGGGTTGGTGAATGTCACATGTCTTTGAATTTTTTGGCTCTAAGACATGCCAGTTTCCTCGCGATGATTTTCTTCACCGTTTTGGGAGCAGTAGTGATGAAATAAATAACACAAAGTAATGCGCCTGCCTGGGTTCGAACCCACGACTTACTGATCGTAAGTCGGGGCCGCCACCGCTGGGCCACCGCTGCTCTGCATTAAATAGCTTAGTTATTGGAAAATCTATAGCAATATGTGTAGAAAGTATGAAAGCCGTTATGTAATGATTCAGAAGAGCGAAAGATCACGCGCGCCTCTTTCATATGTGACCTCGTTAGAACACAATTTATTGTTATGATAGTTAAAGATTTCTTTCTAACTCAATTTATTTCTAAACATAGTTAAAGGTATAAAATTAGAAGCCCTTTTGTTTGTGACAGTTTAAAGAAGAGACTTTATATTAATTTACCTTTTAAGTACGAGTAACTTAACTTTCATACTCCTCGAAAGTCCTCAAAGTGCCGTAAAAATGTCTCAGTTTACAAAAACGCTCATCTCAAACAATGACTTTCAGACCCTTACTTTATTTCAAAATAATGTACCAAATTGTTCGTTTAGTGCTCTAGTTTTTGCCCTATAGAAGGTATACAGCAATAAAAGCTACTTTAGAAATTACGCCTACATAATATACTCCTGAAACTTTTATCGTTTATGGTTGAGAAAATCTTTTGTTCTCCGGACCGTGCGTATTTGCGACGGAAATATATTTTCGTCCATAACTTTTATGTTGATCTTAGGGTCTAACAATTCCTGTGTTTTGTTTACCTCGCCCGAAGCTATTGGTTGATATAATTTATTAAATATACAGTCGAAAAATAAACGCCTGAAGGTCTACTGGGATTTGTTTATAGGATCAGGTAGGAGTAACAATCCGACCGCTTCGTTTCGATTTTTAAATACGAAAATTTTTCCTTCAGTTAAATTGTTCCAATGCAATGTACTCGTAAATATCTCTTTTCTTACCGAAAGCTTACCTCACGTTGCTTTCTTAATATTGTCCAATGTCCAACTTTTATTTTAAAAGCATATTGTAACAAACTTTATTTAATGCTAGCAGTTGCCCGCTACCTTGGCCCGCGTGAAATTATCTTAAAAATAAGACTTCCCTATTTGAAACGGATTTCGTTAACAATTTCAAGGGTTTCTAAATAAAAAAGTAACCTTAATATCAGCTACCCACCAGTAAAAGTCTTATCAAAATTTGCCTACCCGTTTTGAAGATTTTCCGGAACAAACTCACAGACAAAATTAAAGGTTATTTGGTTAAAGTACCGCAAATACTTTCTTACATTAAAAAAAAAAGCTGTTACTTTGAAATTACAAATAGCCAGTACAATTTTATTTATTTGTATGTATGTCTATGTATAGATAAAAATGTTCAGTGAATGTTTAAATGCTCGTCATTCGCGTGATGTGTTGCTGTCCAATTAATGGAATTCCTCGCGTAGTTGACATTGTTTCGGTTCATGTAATTGTATCATGTCTGTCATGTGTTAGTCGGATGGTATTGTATGTGCATGCCTTTAAAATCGTTCACATTTCTGTTTTACGTTCACCGCTTGAATTTAGGGCATTTTGATGTGGTCAGACGAAGCGATGCTGATATATTTGCCGTGTTAAAAAAAGGGTAAATATACTGGGTGAAAAGGACACCGAGGCTAAAACGGTTACCACGGATCCAGTCAAAATTCTGAACATCCCCAAATTGGCATTTTTATTGGTAATTTACAAAAAAAAACAGCTGTTCCTTACATTTCGACCGTTTGGGGACTATAATTTCTAAATGTGGAGGGGCTCAGAATGACTTTGATACGGTTGTCTGTATGTTTTGTATGGTAGAAAAAGACATGCTGCGTCGACCTCAAATGAATTGGGATAAGGGCAAATTATTATATTATTGGGAGAATGATTGTAGAATCCAAAAGAAAGAAATCTTAATTTAATAATGTTGATATCTGGCTAAAATTGCTATTTAATGCTTCAGTCAATATAAAGTAAAAAAAAACTAAGTAGGTACATAGTAGGTAGCTTTTCAGTTATACTTGTGTCATCATCTGCCTAGCTTTTTGTCAAACTATGTTGGGGTCAGCTTCCAGTCTAACCGGATGCAGCTGAGTACCAGTATTTTACATGGAGAGACTGCCTATCTGACCTCCACAATTGTGGTGTAATTTAGACGGTGAATTTGACTTGTGTAACATAAGTAGGTAAGTATAATAGTTTTTGTTAGAAGATGCCTTTTTTTTTGAATTGTGGGAAATCATCAAATGACTCCTCCCGCTCTGGGGAGAGCGGTAGGGAGTGTCAGACTTCTACTGACTAAAAACCACCCATGTTCCTTCTTAGCCGTTCATGTCGAGGCCGCGGGATCTCTTTCGAACAACCCGCAGCAATAGCATACCCCTTGTACAAGCCCAGTCTTGTTGTCCCAGTTATACTTAGGTGTAAAGTTAAAACAAAAGTTCAAAATACAAGTAAACTTAGTTCAGCAATTACTTACCTGCAGACGTTAGTGTTACTAGTTTAACTTGCTGTAAATTGTAAGTTGTAAGTGAAATGAATTGCCGTGCAGTTGCTAACCGGTTTGTCAGCAACATTATACTTTTGCGCCATTACAAACTTTAAACGACACTTCTTCATTATATGGCGCTTTTAGCAATATTGTTTTAGAAACTTGTATTTTTGTAGCTTAGGTGTAGCGTAATATTGTTGTGGTTAGTTATATAGAGTTAAGTTTTGAAACATATACTTAGAGGCACCTGCTAAACTAGGTGGAACTTTTTGTGGTTTAAGTCGAACATAACGTCACGCCTGTAACCCGCGAAAGGTTCGGCAGTGTGCCTATTAAAACACCCTCATTTCGTCAGTTATATTTAAGTTCCATAAAATAAGGGCGAGCCTATTGCCAAACACAAATCCAGACTCCGTGGCTGTTACTCAGAAATTCTATGTACAAGAACTTGGTATTTTCAATTATTCTAAAACCAGATAACGTATCTCCGAAACTAAACATTAATATGCCGAAACAGAACCAAGTATCACCAATAAAAAGAATCTATATCAGGGTCGAGTCTATAAAACCAGCCAGTATAACCGGAAAACCGGATTAAGTCATTATCAGTCCCATAATTACGAAAAGGAGTCGTAAAGGCGTCGCTGAGTTACAGTTAATATTCCCCAGACGAATCCTTTGTAAAGCCTCGGCTACACGGCCCTTTTAAATTGCTCAATTATGGCAATATTATAAGACAGCATACATTATCGCTGATAGATGGAGAAGAAAAGCAAGTACAAGGAAAATATGAATGGATTGTGTTGGATCTGAAACCAAAATCAAAAGTCATTTATTCAAACTAGGCTGATAATCAGCACTTTTCGAAAGTCAAAATTTACTTTACTTATTTACAAGTGACAGTCCCCCCAAAAACGCCCACCCTTCGACACTTCCTAGTGTTTTTGCTGGAAAGAAGAAGTGGCGGAACAAACTCCCCAGCAACACATCTGTCTGTTTGGTTAGAAGAACCAGACTCGATACAACAGAAACGTGTAACTTAATATTACGATAGACTACAGACACAAATCAATAATAAAAATTTATATAATAATAAAAACATAAAAAAAGACATAACATGTCAGTTAACTAATTTTGGAGAAAGAACATAAATAACATTGTCTTGTGTTCAACTCAGCGACTAGCTATTCTTATCATTAAATGAAAGAGAAAGCAGTAAAAGATAATGTGACGTCTGACAGGGGAGAAAAGAAGTAGAATATGACAAGGGCAGGAAGATGAGGACAGCATACAGTCATTTACTGCAATGGCAACTTTAGTTTTTGTTGCTAGCGATACCACCACGCTATATTGAGCTTAAGAGCTGGATATACGCCACTGACAATTCACCCTCCCGCACTGATTTATTGGGCGCCAGAGGGGTAGTAGCAACGCAATTTGCAAGTAGCGATTACGTAAAAAAAATCCATTTAAATAATTAAGAAAGTTATTGACAAAAATAAGCCAAAGTTCCCGGGGTCGTCATGACTTTAAATAATATACTGATGGCAATAAAAATATCCTACGATTGATAGTTTAGGAGAAAAATGGTAGTTAGTTACAAAAACAGAGGCTACTCTTCATATATATTTATGATGTTTAAATGTTATTTTTAATTTTTTTGAAGCCAAGGGGACATGCTCTAGAGTGTGTAGATTAATACATATATATTATTTTGAAAAAAAATCCGGTGATGGTTGCGGAAAAAAAGGTTCTAATGTATCCTAAAAAAGGCCAATTCTCGTATAACCACGCCTTAATGGAGGGCCAATAAATAAATAAATGAACAAGTCATTTTTTATCAGCAATACACAAAACTCTTTTTGCAATTTGAGATAAAGGGTAGGTATTATTGATATGCGTAGGAAAACATGTTATACAGTGTCGGTCCCGGGAGTCTGAAGCTGGCTTCAGACTCCCGGGACTCAGTTACTGATAACTGAGTTCTGGAGCACATAATTATAGGCTACACCCCATGTAAAACACTGGTCAAAGTCACACACAAAGTCGGCTTACTATACTTCTAACTAACCAGTGTTTTGGTAATCAGTTGAAGTGTAGTGAGCCGACTTTGTCTGTAGTTGGGAAAAGCCCCAGCAGAAAATGAATTACAAAAAAAAAACGTGTAAGCGTAGCTTTACGTGGCTGTGGGTACTTAATAAAGGGACATCGTAAAAATATGGCGGCTTTAAATGAAAGCACAATAGAAGAATTTTTATAAGAGAGATTTCTCGCATTCTTTTGTTAGAGTTTATGAAAGAGAGAAATTCTTTTGCGATATTTTGAAATGAGTGATTTTTTTATTTGATTCTTGTTGCGAAGAGGAAAATGTATAAATTAAATAAAAGCAAAACGAGGGAGTTCCTGGAATTATAACTGTAATAATTTTGCAGGTTATATAGTACATGAAAGGAATTAAAATAATATATTTAGTACATACTACGAAGTTTCTTGTTTCTTGTTCATCCACCCACTCGAGAGAACGTAATTTATGTGAAAACTGAAAGTAATAAAGTTTGTGCTTATACGTTAGTGAAAAGAGAAAACAAAAACATTTTACGTTGATACATTTAGTTATTAAAAAGTTTTCTTCCTGACGTATTCTATAGATTCCTGAAATCTTATTTTAATATTTCTAAATTTTCTTTCGTATATGTAATTCGAACAAAAATTTCTTCACGACAGGTCCAAATTGGTTTCCCTAAATATTTAAACCATCGTTTATATATATAACCCTTAACTTAAGTACCTAAATCACAGGGTTGATAGCTATAGGGTCGATTTAACATATGATTTGAACGTAACAAGCAAAATATGGGTGCAACTAACTGTGGGTGTGTGTTGACTCTTTGGGAATTACAGGCGTGTTACTTTAACCAAGTACTTTTAAAATATACAGTTTAGATAGACTACCTATACTGTTTCTGCATTTATAAGCAAACAGTCACGTATACAGAATACAAAACCAGGGCAGACTTTAATGAAATCGTCAGGAACGAAACGTTATCTCAAAGACGTTCATTACACCGCCATAAAATTAAATTTAACGACAATCTCCCTACAACTCATAAGGGAATGCACGACAAAGTTAAATCCCTACAATTTTGAGGTTCTCCCAAAGCAATAACTAATTAAATATGGTGTTTAATGGTTCAAGTTAAACCCCCTGTTACCAATTAAACCGAAAATCCGGAAGGGGCAAAAGATACAAGATCTGTGGTGACGATTTTCAAAGAAATCAACGTAATGGAGACTCTTTTGTAAGATAATTAAATTAATGAGGTTTTCAATGTAATTTCGGAGCCTTACACTTACACTTCAATTAACTTATCAGTGCCGGCGAGAAAACATAAAACTAAAATAAATACTCCAAGTTTGACATATTGATGCAAATTTTCAACTTGGAACAAATAGGTTGGAATCTTTTCATAATTATATTTCAGTACTAAGCACGTTTCATGTAACAGGTTACCCATAAGTAAGCCGGGTCTTTTGCAGCGTATATAGTGCAATAAAACAAATAGTTTCATTGATAACCAGCATGCGATTTAATTAAACTCGGTTTACACATTTTCCTCTATTTAAAACGACGAACGTTTTATGTACATTTCGTCGTAAGGAAAATATGACCGTTAATTATTATAAGGATACGAAATTGGAATAGATCGAATGGGCCATCGGTTATGTCCGACGCAGTAAAGTGCACAAAACACCATTTTTCAAACGCGAGCTGTGTACAAAATGGGGCAGACATGCTGAATAGTATCAACATAGGTAGAACAGGTCAGCCGTGATGATCTAGTGAGGTTCACGCTTGGATTAATTGACCATCGAGTTCGGATCAAAAAGAATCATATCGAAAAAAAAATATGCAGTTTTTCTATTTTTGTATGCGGTCCTGAGATTTGATTTTTGAATTCATACATTCTATTTGCGCACGTTTGATTGGCTTTTGTATTTCAAACGCTATTCGTTTTTTTATGAAACTACAATTTTAAATGAAATGTTGTATTCCTGTTCCAATCAATTTGGTGCAGTTTTTGTGTTTTATTTGAAAGTAGGTATATTTAGTAGGTTCAAATATTGCGTATTGTTTACATGCGCGTGAACCAATTGGAATGTATTCAATAAAATAATAATGTTTTAAAATGAACTTGTTGCAAGTAAACGTACTTAGGTGACGAATTTCGCTATTTTATTTATTTATGGTTTATTTTCTTCTTTAATTTCAACAACAAAAACTATATGAATAATTGATTAGGGAATGACATGTATTTCCGAGACATTCTCCAGTTCCTCGTCTGTAGTAGTTTAAGATAGAACTTGGGAAGCTGCGGTTGCTCAGTAATTTCATGCACGCCATGCATATTACGTTCCTGTACTAAACATGCCTTAAATTTATTGCCTCATAAACTCGAATACTGTCTACATTTTATATCAGCGTGGTTAAAGATTTATACGTTGGTTTAATATGAGATATCGAAAAAAACTGCTCTGATCTGCAGTTGAGTATGTTGTACACTAAATAAATATAAGATTTTAAACTGACATGGTCACTAGCACTATCATTTATACTGAAAACGGGATATTTACCATGTTTACTGATTGTTTCGAGTTCCCGATATTTCGGCGCTGTTACAAGCACCATGATCACGGATAAACTGAAGTCATTGCGGGTGGATGTTTATGAGCAAACAAATCGGTCTACCCTCTTTCTTGTTCGTTTTTTGCGTTCGGTACCACTACCATTGCCAGTATATCCGTGATCATGGTGCTTGTAACAGCGCCGAAATATCGGGAACTCGAAACAATCAGTAAACATGGTCCGTCCGTGGTCCGTTTTCAGTATAAATAAATATACTACTACTTCTATTATGTACTTCATTATTTATTACTACATGGGACCCAAACGTAAGAAATCGAAATGTTTGCTTCTATAGGTACACTTCTGCCTAACCCTTCGGGTATTACAGGCGTGATGTTTTGCTATACACTACATGTAGGTATAAAACAGTCAAACTACTACCAAAACTATAAGAACCTCCAATTTAGACTCGACTAAAATCTAACCGAACTAAAATAGCTCATTCACACACCTTCTCCATACTTGTTGACGTCACATCTGACGTTATAACCCAACTGTCTACCTACCCTCGTCTGGTTGTCAAAAGCGACAAGTTTCCTTTACTGACATAAGCCATTTACATAATACGTTATGTCCAAGTAATGCTGACTCTATTTATAGAACTACATGGACGAAAACAAAGGTCCCATTTGTATGGTTATTGAATTTGTATTTTGTATGATGTTTGTGGGTGCGTCTTTATTCTGTGAGCTGGAAATAAAGAGCTGATTTGCAAGGTTGTGGCGTGAGGGTTCGGTTCTTAGGGCACGCCACGATAGTGGTGGTAAGTCCCCTCTTTGAGGAGTGGCTTTAGAGGCGCCACGGTGCCCTCACCTTCCGTCTGACGCAGGTACTCACCGGACACGGTTGTTTCGGGAGGTACCTGCACCGAATCAGGCGGGAGGAAACGGCCGGATGTCACCATTGTGAGGATCGGCCGAAGGACACGGTGGAGCACACCACGGTCCACGGTGGAGGTCTGCCCCGCTTGGGCCACTGAAAAAGAAACTCACACTCCACTTCACTTTTTTAAATCTAAAATCGTACTAATATTATAAATACGAAAGTTTGTGAGAATGTATGTATGGATGGATGGATGTTTGTAACTCGTTCACGAAAAAACTACTAAACGGATGTGGATGATATTTAGAACACAAATAGTTTATAACCTGGATTAACACATAGGATACTTCTTATCCCGGTAGTATGATCCCGTGGGACAATTATCGAGCTCCACGCGGGCGAAGCCGCTGGCACAAGCTAGTATTGTTATAAAATCTTGGTAACATCATTCATGTGGAGGTTATATTAATAATATGTGAGAACTGTGTGCAAGTTAAAAGCGTCCAGAGTTAAGAGATAAAATGAATCAACAATTCAAGTAAGAAATTACCAGTCCCTACTGACAACGCCCGCAATGTTTCAATTATGCTAGCAAAGATATTTGACCTTTAAATATCTGTGCTGAATTCAAGACGGTTCACAAATACATAATGCATTGTCCCTAAAATCAAAGTCAAATACCCATTACTAGTCAATTACAAACTGTTAGAGATAAAAGTTGGTCTTTAGTAAAACAGCGTTGAGAGCCTTCTGTTATTCTAACAAGTTACGGACAAAGCCGGCTCATTTTCATGTTAATGAGCCAGCCTCGATGGCTCTCGCAAAAGTTCGAACTAAAGTTGGAGCAAAAGTTTGTCCAACATGTTGGTTGACTATTCGTTTAATGTTTGTATTGAGAATTGTCAACGATACTCATTGCTTTTTAGGGTCCGTTCACACGGACCAGCTCGGAGAGGAGAACATATTTTTATCACGTTTTAAACAGAGTTTTGAATCATTGCAATAAGATTTATTTTTACATGTCACTAGGCTCAAGAACAAATTGCTCTTAAGAATAATAGAAGTGGCTAGATATTAACAGATGCTCGGATCAATCTTCAAGTTAAGCCGCGCTTGTCTAGATTGGTCTGTAAATCTAGGCGTCGCCGTTGACAGGTCATCATGGGGTCGTGACTCACGGGTTCAAATCGTGCCCTGAACTAATGAGGTGTGCCTCGGAAAGCACGTTAAGGTGGTGGTCCAGTGGATCTTCTTTGGCAGTCGTAATAGCTAGTCAGTGACTCGAAATTCTGACAACCAGTCTTCCCAAGGGTTATCATATTAATCAGTAGTAACTGTGTAGGTCAGATGGGCAGTCGCTCCATGTAAAACAGCTTTAGAATATATATGAAAAACATCATATGTGCCTATAAAATTTGAGGGTTGCCCTCGATTTCCCTGGGATCCCATCATCAGATCCTGATTTGGTGACAATGGGACCACCTCGGGAGTATACTTTTTCGAGCACAAAAAGAATTTTGAAAATCGGTTCATTAATGACCGAGATATGCGATAAGAAACATACAAAAACAAAAAAAAACATACAGACGAATTGATAACCTCCTCCTTATCGGAAGTCGGCTAAAAATACTGGTGTTCATCTTCATCCGGTTAGACTTGAAGCCAATCCCAACATAGTTAGGAAAAGGCTAGACAGATGATGATGTTTTAAATAGTTCTCTAAACAAGACCTCGTACTGTTTAGAACTCAAATAATAACATTACACCTACCTATATAAAACCGCAGGCAGATCCGTTTGTGTTTCGCTTTAATCCCGGATACGAGCGGCGATATAATCGCATTTAGGAGTACATCTAAACTTAATTATGATCGTCTAAATATTGACAAACATTGGTTTTGTGGTATTTCCACCTTGTTTGTTGGTTTGCGGGAGTTACGTATGATGCAATTACGTAATAGTGGATAATTTGATATCCCTTGGGCATGGCCATATGAATATAAATTCTATTTATAGCGTCGTTGGTCTAGTGGTTGTAAGCGCGATTGAGCACGATGTCGTGGGCTCGATTCCCAGACCCTTCAAAGTGTTATTGGGTTTTACGATCATAGATTTCACAATAATAGCCACGGAATTAGGATTTGTGCCCAGTTGATGGCACTAGGCTCGCCCACTATAACATGGAATTTAAACATAGCTGGCTTAATTTGCGTGTACCTACTATTAGGTACACCCTTCTGTGATTGCAGGCGTAATGTAATATTATGTTATGTAATAGAAAGAAAGGATGCACGGCCCTGCAGTGGGATACATATCATCATCTGCCTAGCCTTTTCCTAACTATGTGAGGGTCGGCTTCCAGTCTAACCGGATACAGCTGAATGCCAGTATTTTACATGGAGCGACTGCCTATCTGACCTCCACAATTCAGTTAATACTAGGTAATACGATACTCTTTGGTGAGACTGGATGTCAAAATTTCAAGTCACTGACTACCTGTAACGACTGGCAAAGATCTATATATGGCAGCCGGCACCAACAGCTTAACGTGCTTTCAGTCGGATACATACTCGTATGTATATTCTAATAAAGAATACATCGAAATTATTTGTTGTTTCTCATCAACACTTTTAGAACCATTTCCACTGCCATTCTCCGGGAAACTCTTTAAAACGGAAACACAAACAAAGCAACATCCTTTAAAACGCGATTTTATCAACAAAAAGCTGGTGTAACTCATTGCCTCTTAAAACTCCTCCGCTATCTCGCCGTACGATTGAAGTGACACGTAAACCTCGCACAGAAACCATTCGATTCTAAATCCACGAACGAAATGTTTGCAAACATTGATGCGATAAAAGGCTCTGTGATAAAACTTTCGATTGCCACCGAATTTCCATGTAGGGATAAAAAAGTATGGCTGCTTGTCATTCGGAGGATCTATTGGCTTTGTCTACCGCGTATGAGGCCCGGATTACCCCGTCGGCTTAGCAACGGTCAGCCGGGCTTGCAGTTTTTGTGTGCCGAAAGACAGTGAGTGTGGGGTTTATCCTGTTAGACGAATGGGTTTGAAATGGACAAAATTAACAGTCTAATGTCTGTTCTTCCATTCAGTCCACCCAAATCTTGTATGTATGGGATCGCCTAGTGCGATACACCGTTAACGCTCGTAACTCTTTATTTTTTTATGTGGTTAGGTATACTATGTTGTGGTCGGCTTCCAGTCTAACCGGATGCAGCTGAATGTCAGTATTTTACATGGAGCGACTGCTTGTATGCCTTGCACAACCTAGTTAATACTGGGTAATACGATACCCTTAGGTAAGACTGATTGCTAGACTTTCAGATCACTGACCTGTAATGACTGCCAAAAATCTATATATGGCAGCCAGGACCAACAGCTTAACGTGCTTTCCGAGGCACGGAGGAAACTCGGTATGTAATAGGTGGTCGCCCATCCACAGACCAACTTAGGCAAGCGCGGCGGGATCTAAAGATCGACCCGAGTGGCAGTTATTGTTAGGCCACGAGCTACTCATGTGGTGGAGAATAAAGGGTTCCAACTAAATAAGTAACAAATTATATTTTTAACCGACTTCAAAAAAGGAGGAGGTTATTGCTACACACTGAAAACAAAGATTTTTTTTGGATGACGTTTCGCAGACTGTCTTCTACTTAACCGAACTATCCTGTGATGTCTTGAGTGCAATGGAACTGTGATGGCCAGCCAGGGGCATAAACTAATTGACAGCGCGCTAAGGGGCATACGAGTCTCGGCTTAGAGGGTCAATCGAGAGGGCAGCAAAAGGACAGGCTGGATCTGAGTATACAAGAACTACCATCGAGGATGTACTTAAAGATTTCACACTTAATCAATATCAAAGTAAAGATATAACATCGCGCCTGTAATCCCCTTAGGGTTAGGCAGAGGTGTACCCATTAGTACACCCACGTTGCAAGCATTTAAGTCCCATGTAAGAGGGGGTCCGCCTATTGCCATCAACCGTGCACAAATCCAGACTCCGTGGCTGCTACTGAGAAAATCTTGGTTGGAAAACCCTATCGCACTTTGCCCGACCTGGGAATTGTACCCAGGACCTTGTGAACAGCAGTCGTGCTTGCGACCACTAGACATACGAGGCAGTCAAATGTAAAGGTATCTCACGCTCCAGTCGGGGCTGCGGGTTGGTCGAAAGAGATACCGCGGCCTCGACACAAATGGCTAAGAAGGAGCATGGGTAGGTAGTCAGTAGAAGTTTGACACTCGGTCGGTCTGTGGATGGTTGACCGCCCGACATACCGAGTTTCCTCCGTGCCTCGAAAAGCACGTTAAGCTGTTGGTCCCGACTGCCATATATAGATCTTTGGCAGTCGTTACAGGTAGTCAGTGACCTGAAATTCTGACATTCAGTCTTACCAAAGAGGTATCGTATTATCTAGTATTAACCGGGTTATGGAGGTCAGATAGGCAGTCGCTCCATATAAATTACTGGTTTTCAGCTGCATCCGGTTAGACTGGGAGCCGACCCTAACATAGTTGGGAAAAGGCTAGGCAAATGATGATGAAGTTTGACACTCCCTACCACTCTGCCCAGAGCGGGAGGAGTCATTTGATGATTTCCCACCCTCAAAAAAACAAAAAAAAAGGTATGTCACGCTCTGAAACTTAAGATCTTGTATCTCAAAACAGCAACGTGTCTCAAAAACCGTCGGCTCAAGAAACCGCCTAATGCCACCGCCGCAGCCAGTGGCGACCGTCCTTTCGTAAAACCCTGTAAATGTCAACATAGGAAAATGGATTACTCTTATTGTTATTCTTCAGGCTTCCGCGATGAGCTAGCAAGTTGTGACGCTGCTTCTCAATTTTGAACTTTAAGTCTAGTGGATTTAGTTACATAATTAGTGTGGGCTTGTGGTTTTACTTGTTGAAATTCTCCCCGCTGTGCAAGACCGCTTTGATAAACAAATATCGATTTCATCCGATAAGATTGTTTACAGTTATCTTTGCTCGTATACACGAACTAGCGATGCGCCCCTACTTTTTATGGTGTTTACGAAATTAAAAAACATCGGAATTACTTTATTAAAAGACGTCCTACCAAAGTACGTTTTAGAACATCGCGGTTACATAGTATGTCTGTACCTACATTTTATCTACTCATATTGTGTACCCACACAATATGAGTAGATAAAATGTAGGTACAGACATTTAATATATGTATTGCCTGTAAGCACTATATGTAACTAGATACTTCGTAAATGTTTACTCAGAAAACTTGAAAAGAAATGATTGTGTTAGACTCGAAATAAAAAGTAAGGGCCTACTTTCATCGTGGCTCTCAACCTAAATGTACATTTTATTTGGGTTGTCAAGGTTACAACGCTTTCGTTCGCCGCTTTAGAGTCCGTTCACACAGACCGGCTCGGAGAGGAGAGCAGATTTTTTGTCACGTATAAAACAAAGTTTTAAATCATTTGTAAGTAGATTTATTTTTACATGTCACTACGCACAAGAAGAATAGAACAAATTGCTCTCAAGAACAAAAGAAGTGACATGTAAAAATAAATCTTATTACAATGATTCAAAACTCTGTTTTAAATGCGATGAAAAATTTGCTCTCCTCTCCTCTCCGAGCCGGTCTATGTGAACGGAACCTTCGACTGGAAATCAGACTACCCGCCGACAGTAGGGACGCGTTAGTGAATAAAATATGTCAAGCTCTATAGTGAAAATTTCTTTTATTCTAAAACCGGTAGCCATTTGACTCGGTTACTCAAAAGTGAATTAAGTTTTGTTTATTCTTACAAGTATATATGCTTTTTGTGTGGATAGGATTTTTGGGGAGATAGTAATCGAGGAAAAGAAAGGCAGAAGACTTGAAAACGCGTTATGTTTTGTTACACTTTACAGGCGTCTAAAATGGCCACTTTTAGAAATCATAATATGAATTGCGTTAAAAGTCGTAAAATGAACTATTCAAAATAATAACTGCGTCTGTGACCATTTAACGAATTTTAATTCATATTTTAATTCATTTTATGATCTGCAAAAGTTGCCATTTTAGATCCCCAGTACATAATATCTAACTCATTTTCTACGCCTTCATCAACCATCCTTATCCGACTTCATAAAAAGAGACGGTTGCGAAGTCGAAACACGTTTCAAATATTAAATACGGTTATGAATAACCTGTTGCATATTTTGTACCGGCAATGTTCTTAATATCCCTTCCGCCGGGTGGGGACCCACTAGAAAGACATACACTGGCCTTATTGGTGAGGTTCTTAAGAAAGGACAGGTGCGTAGTACTTATATGACTGGATGAGACCGCGGAAGAGGCAATAGGAGTATACCAGGATCGAATTATGTAGCGTTCTGTGGTTTCCACCTACCCCCATCAGAAATAAAGCGTGAGTTTATGTATGTATGTACTTGTACAGTCGAACAAGCTAATAAGTATACAGGTAGAATTTTTTATAATAGGGATGTTTACTAAATAAAAAAAATATTCTAATTAGTCCGTCTGTTAGATTATCGAAAAATATTGGATACGTATTTTTAATTTTATCAAATCAATAGAAATTGACGAAGATAAAACGCGTTTAAGATTCGTGTGGGGGGTCGTGACGTCACTCACCGGTAAAAAATGACATACTAATGTCTTAGAATATGACGTCACACGAGTATTCAAAGCATTGTATCGTCCTCATTGTTTGTTTCCGTGAAAAAAGAAAAAATACGTGTCCAATATTTTTTGGAAATCTATATGACGGACTAATCACGCTGCACGTCACGCTGTATCGTTTGGCATCAGTCTCTAAATGTGTCTGTATAATTTTAAACATAAATGTATACTTATTAGCTTGTTCGAGTGTACGTAAGCGTGCCTTCATAACATTTGTATTTACTTTCGAGTTAATTGCTCGCTGCCAATTAGTCGATCCCAGTTCGGATTAACGTCGATAGGTTAGGTGTGGGCAGGTAAGTTAAATTAAAGTCCGTCACTTGACCGAGGGGTCGCTGAGCCAATAAACCCGACCCGTCACACGGCGCTAAGTGGATTAACCAGGTGGTATTAAACAACGTGGTGCATTTGAACACTATTAGCTGAACATTGGAAATGATGGCATGCTTTTATTGGAAACTTTAGTAAAAATGCTACTATACCAAAACACCCAGTATTTTGGTTCGATTGAGGAAGGAATAAATATGTTATGCTATACTTAAAACTTTTATCTTTTCTGAAAGTTGATCTCAATTTAACTATTTAAAAATCATATCGATCATTGTGGCAATAGGCTTCCCACCTAATACGTGTGACTTAAATATAACTGGTGAAAATATGGGTGTACTATTAGGTGCACCTCTACCTAACCCTTCGGGGATTACCGGCGTGATGTTATTTTATGTTAGATCGTGAATCGCTTTACAGTTAACGTAAGACTTAAATTACCAGCAACAGACATATTGATAAATGTGTCTTCAACTGGTGGTTACATTTTTTGAAGATTTCGAGATTTTGATATTTAATTTTGTATTTTGTAATCATTTTCACTATCATGAAGCTGCCATGTTCTGTATCTAAATCACCCTGAGGTTGACCGTATTTTTTGCTTGTGCATAACGTGATATAACATCACACCTTGTTAGCACCGAAGGGTTAGGCAGAGGTGTACCAAACATGTACACCCACATTTCGCCGTCCCCGGAAAATAAAATGATAACTGCCATTACCATAGTTTTATTGTTATGCCATATTTGAAACCTACGGAGCCTAATACATCTACTCAATTTTTTTTGTGATTTTTCTCCTCTAATCCACAAAGTTATAAGATAATACAATATTATTCACTACTTTTTCCCAGAACAGATGCGTACTAGAAAAAAAAGATAGTATAATGATAGTGAAACAGTTTCTTTACAAATATATGACAATAACTTTTGCTATAATATTCTCGGAAAAACTAATCGGCGAAATATTGATAAACGCCATTATCATTTTATAAATACCCCAGAATAAACGTTCATGGTTGTATTACCGAATAATGCATGTCCAATATTAACGAGAATAAAATTGTAATGGATTATGTTTTCCGTACATTTGGCCTACATTATTCGTTGAATCTAATTGTAATGCACTATAGCAATACTTACAGTCTTTTAAAAGTAACGAGAATAAAATGATAAGTGTATTTAGTTATTTAAGAAAGCAGTCAAATTCTACTAACTTTTTATATTTTAAATATCTTCAGTTTGTATAACCTAATTAAAACTATTTTGAAACATTTTATAAGGTTAAAAAATTAGCTACATCTGAGCCTTTTTTTGATCTCTCGACGTCTATTGCTTGGCAAGTTATAGTCAAAAATCCGATTTTTATTTTTCCTGAATAGTTGTGTTTTTGCTGTTATCATTTTATTCTCCGGGGACGGCGATTTGGTCAGTTACGTTTTAGTCCCATGTAATAGGGGGCGAGTAACATCATCCGAGCACAAATGCAGACTCCGCGACTACTACTAAAAAATCCTGATGGTAAATCCAATAACACTTTGCCCGACCCGGGAATCGACTCTAGTACCTCATGCTCAGCAGTCACGCTTGCGACCACTAGACCAACGAAGCAGTCATCAAAGTTATTATAAAAATCAACTTTGTACTACTTTGATTCTATCTTTAGCAAAAGATAAAGTAACCTTGATCCTTTGTAAAGTCTCATTCTTTCCGTCGAGATTAATGTAAAGTTGTACCCGAATTAAGTGTGTCTATTCCTTAGAATACATAAATTACGTTACCACCGTACTTAGCTGAAATGGAACGTCTGCGATAAATCTTGTATTGAGCCTGAATTCTAATGTTCCAGGTTAATCCTGGCAGCCATACTGTCGTGTCACTGATAAACCTTTTGTGAACCTCTTTACTTACGTACCTACTAAGTTAAGTTTACTAAAATTATTCAGAATCAGACATAAATATATTATAAAAGATTCGCAAGTTTAAACGTATAACGAGACGAATAGAAAATGAATTTTATAGAATTTTCAAACATCAATTTTAAAGATAAGAGTAATCCGACTCCATTTTATTACGCTCCCGATTTAAAAGCAGACATTAAACATTTCAAACCACTTGTTGCCCTTAACGAAATCATCTAAATTATTATCTTACACTTGGTTACGTAGTGGCTGGCGGTGACGTGGACTTACATTCCAAAGTTGTAATCATTTCTACATTTTTCTATATTATAATTCATATTATTTGTTGAAGGAAGCTGGGTCCTGCGACACAGACTATATTGTGACGCTTTGTATGTAACACCATTTTTTTTTTCTTATCCTAAGACACTCTCCCACATTTTTCGTAAAAGTTCAGACTTGCTATGGTTCAGACCAAAACAGTGTACCCAACTGCCTCTCATCCCATTAGCCAAAATGAGTTCAGACATTACGCCATTACTTAGATAAACCCTTTAAAAGCCAGACACCTAGCCCTCGTGCCTGAAAGCCTAGTAACTGGATTCCTTTTTCACCCAATAAACCATCCCATCCACCCATCGTTTTCAATTACGACAAATCTATGAAGAATATAGGATAAACCCTACACTATAATTATTGGTGACACAAACCTCTGAATGGTGTAGCCTGAAATCGGGTTTAATCGTAATTCAATAGATCTATGTCGAATGGGTGATGGGCTGTACCCTGTGTTTTTCAAAGGATTATAGTCTGTTTCTATACGATTGATCAGGGGGATCAATGGGGTTGTATTGGGCTTGCACCCCCTTTTAATAAATGCGAAGTAAACTGACATCAAGCATTATTTATAAATTAACCACATTTTTCTTTTCAATTTAAATTTGGCTTTGGGTAACTTATTGGAGTTAATGTTGAGATCATGGTTCCTTTCTTTATCTAAATAGTGTCTGTATTAAAAAAAAATACAAACACTATAAAAGTTTCTCAATTAAATTTTATGTAATCCTCTCTTGTAACGAATAGCGAAGTGCTCTAATCTAAACTTTTGTTTTGACAATTTTAATTATAAAATTCCATAAGTAACTTTGTATGTGGAAATTTATTATTGTTTTCTTTAAAAATCTTGGTAGTTGTGTTCTTTGGTCATTAATACATTTCTAGATTAAAGAAACTGCTGTATTTGTCTCTAAGCATCCATATATGTTTAGACGTTTCGAAGTACTCAGTTCACGAAGAGTCGTAGCAACCAACTGGTCTCATTTAACAAGTAATTAAACAGCTGATTTGTTCGGTAGTTACTGTTCCCAACAGTTCCCAATAATTTACTGCGGTTCAACTGCCACATTTTATTTGTTTTCTGATCAAAGTACTTTCCAGTCAATAAAAACTAAATCCGGACGAAGTAGGACTTTGTTGGCAAAACAAAAGTGCTGCCAAAAATGTTAAATTACGTACTTTGTCAATGCCAAAAAGGTGAAACCGATCTGGTGCCAAGAATAGTCGTTTTATCCTACAACGTGTAAATACGAAGTTACTCGTAAAATGGTACAAACAGAGCGTAGAAATCGATTTATTCCGACGAAGGACAGACAGAAATAAAAACGTCCAGACCATAAAAACCTCAGTCCATTCCCTTAATTAGGTCACAAAATAATTAACTTACAAACGGTTTATCAGAAAAGCTTACATAAATAACCTTGAAAAAACGAATAACGATCCAACTGAAGCCCAAAAAACGACAAAACTCATTCAAATGCATGAATTTGGATCTGAATGCTCAATTTGGTTATTTGCATATCAGGCCTGGCGATGAAAATTAAAAGAAATTCAGCCAAACATCGAACGAAATTCGATTATGGAAGGACAATATTGAAGTTACGGCTATTTGGCTGAATTTGTTTGGCAATATCGGCTGAACACAATAGCCATAAATATCAACTCAAAACAATTTAACGAATCAACCTGGGAAAAATAAAAAAATACATTTCAAGGCCTAAAATAACAATTGAGCATCCAGTAAAAGCTGAAAGTGAAACAAACCCAGTCTCCACCAATAGCCGACGTCCACCAATTCGAAACTCAAACTTCGACTCACCGAATTCGCCACACACAACACACGAACACTTACGCACCTCCGCGGAGACAGAAAAAATATTAAATTCAAACTTGGAAACGTCCGTTGTAAAAAAGCCGTTGGATTAAAAAAAACAGATATTTAAATTTTTGAAATTAAACTTGGAGGATAGAATATTGATGAGGGTTATCTGATAAGGAACTTTGAAAATACATACGCGCGCGGTCGCAGTATTGGCCGTAGTTCGGACTGCGCCCGTCTGGTCGGGTCGCGGTTGGGGACGCGAATGAGAGTTGCGGCGCCGCGCGAGCCCTTATACCGACGCTCTCAACCCCAAACGTGATGGCGGTGGGCGGGGAATTTACAGAGCTGTTATTGCACATTTTCTATTTCCATCTTATCATATTTCTCTGTATTTTATAAAAGAAAATCCTTTCTGTTGAAAAGGGGAAACAATTCCAAGGGATTGTTGAAAAATTTAAGTCTTATTTCGCAATTAGGCAAGGATATCGCATATTCACGTAATAAGTGCTTACCGAAGGCAACTGGAGACCCATACGAAAAGATAACTTCCCAGTACCGAAATCTTTAATACTACAGTCGTAAGTATCCTAGTTTTTCTACAGCTTTTAAATGACAGCTTCCTTAATCATAGACAAGAACGTTTGAAAAGATCTGATGTACCCACACTAAAGAAAATTCACTCCGGTATCATCCTCTCTATGCCCACACCGCAGAGTGCCATCCTTGTCGCACGGCGGCGGGTTGTCAACAAAATGTTATTAGTCGTCAAGCGTCTAACTGAAAAAATTCACGAGTAGCTCAGTATATAACTATAGGTTAACTTATAAGCAAGAAGCAAGATTGGAAGTGTAAACAACGTTTAAGTGAATTATAGCTGGTAAACAGAAAAATGAAATGGTGCTTTTTAGGTTCGATTATTTGATATCCTTGCCTCGGAAAGCACGTAGATCTTTGACCGTCGTAACAGGGAGTCAGTGGCCCGAAAGCCTGACAACCGACCCTACTAAAAGATATCATATCACCTGGTACTAACTGGGTTGTGGAGGTCAGATATGCAGTCGGCCTATGTAAAATATTGGTTTTAGCTGCACCCGGTTAGACTGGAAGCCGACACCAACATAGTTGAGAAAAGCTAGGCAGATGATGAATTATGTTTTGATAGCAATACTGGTACTGTTAGCCGGGGTCATCCTACTGCTGTCAAAAGGCTCTCCCCATGACTTTCAAAAGCTTCGATCCAGGGCCAATGTGGACCACTTGTTGTTGGTTCTATCCAGCTCATTCTACCATCTCCTGCGAGGTCTACTGCTCATCTTCTGGCTGTGTCTGGCTCCACATCATGGTTATTTTAGCACACAGGTCGTCGGGCATCCGACAGATAGAGTCAGGTGTGGTGGTCTTACTTTAGCTTAATTGTTTTTTGAGTATCGTCAGTAATTTGTATTTGGAGCACTAGTATTGCGTAGGTACATGGTCGGTTAGTTTGGCGCCTAGGATACAGCGCTCCAATGCACGTTGGAACATCAAACACCGAAAATAGTAATATTCTCGTGGATAAGAGTAGTTGACTGACTAAAAAAATATGATTCTGTTTAGTCCGTCTGTTAGATTATGGGAAAATATTGGATATGTCGTGTTTTTTTGTTTTATCAAATTAATTAAAATTTAAGAAATTAAAACGGGTCAAAGGTCGTGAGTGGGGGCTGGTGACGTCACTTTCTGGTAAAAAATGTACCATACTGTGACTTCGCGCGACTTTTTGAAGCACTGTATCGTATTCATTTGAAGAAGAGAAAAAAGAAAAAATACGTGTCCAATATTTTTTGGAAATCTATCTGACGGACTAATTAGATGTTTTTAAGCTATTGCATAGCTTCTATCGCGGGCCTTGAGCGTGGGGACCGAATCTAGAAATTCCGTAACGAAAATAAAAACCTAACAAATTGACACTTGACAATGACTTTTAGAAATATCACGCTTGTCTCTTTAGTTCAGCAACCCGCCTTTAGGTGGCATTGGTTGTATTGGAAATCTACCGTAATCAGCTGTTTGTGAGAAAGTATATAGGTGTATAGGTATTTATCATCTATGTACAACAGTGAATATCTGTACTCGTATAATTTGTGTACAAAGTGTTTTAAATATGAATAAACAAAGTGCATTTATTAATGAAGAAAGTCACGAAAAAATAGTGAAAGAAAATGAGTTAGTACTCTATATACATTCATTTTATTATTATTATAACAAATGCAGTATTATTTTTTGTTTTGTTAATTTATATATAATACTGCTATAAAGATAACCAAAATGTTGGGGAAAAATAGTATTTATACTTACACTTTTACTAATCATCCTCATCTTTTATAAAATATTAAAACACAAAAAATGGCTTGCTCAAAATTTTCTCTCTCTTAATACCGAGAAAACCAAATACATCTCATTCTCTATTCGCAACCCTGGTGAGCCGCTTCAAACTAAATATAATATAATTTCCCACGTCTGCCATAATGAATCTATTAATTGTTCTTGTCCTTCCCTTTGTGCCGTTGAATATATTAAATATTTAGGAATCATATTTGACAAAAATCTTAATTTCAAAAATCATCTAATTAATCTCTCAAATAGGATTAGAAAACTTATATATGTGTTTAAACAAATAAGATATGCAGCAAATGCTAATATTATGAAAATTATTTATTGTTCCTTGTGTCAAGCGGTTATAACCTATTGTATTTCTTGTTGGGGTGGTGCCGGTAAATCACATAACATAATTGCCGAAAGAGCTCAAAGAGCGTTGCTAAAGGTAAGCTATTTCAAGCCCAGGTATTATTCTACTACTGAGCTATACAGGGAATGTCAGGTACTAACTGTACGTAAGCTCTTTGTGCTAACCTTAATTATGAGACAGCATACCTGTGCCAAGACAAGTTCGCTGATTGAAAAACAGGCTACTAGGAGCAGACGTTTCGACCTATTAAAATCTGCACCATGTAGAACTAGTTTTGCTCAAAAATTCAACATGTTTCTAGGCCCTAGACTTTTCAACATTGCAAATAAGCAGTTACAAATTTTCTGTATGACAAAAAGAGAGTGTAGACAGAATGTGATCACTTGGCTGCTATCACTCACCTATGATGAAACGGAAAAGCTATTAAGCGTACCTATATAACTCAATATCAATCAAATAAATAAAAAATATCACTAATTTATATCCTTAGTTTCTTTTTTATGGCATACTATACATACAGACGCATGCACTCATACTCATACTCACACACACACACACACACACACACACACACACCTACACGCACTCTGACACACAAACACACACGCACACACTTATACGCTCAAACACCCTCAAACACACATGCACATGTACACTAAAAATACCGTTTATAGGTTTATAAAGTTTCTTTTTGTTTTTATGTTTTCTTTCTTTCTTTTTATTTAGTTTTAGTTTGCACCTAAGTGGTTCCAAATTACAATTTTTCTGGATTTGTACTTACCATACCAACTATACAGGCACAATTTCATTTCATTACATTATATAACGAGGGTGGGCGCTGATACCTATAATTACAAGACATTAAGTTGTCTTAGCTTAGGTATTGGCTGCAACTGTATCTTACAACTTCATTCACCTTAAGGCTTATTTTAATTATTGTAAAACCATATTTCTTATTTGAAGGTGCAAATAAACTATTTTATTTTTTTTTTTTTATTTTATTAAATCTTATAATTTTTCAATGTTTACTTTTCATCTGACATTACGTCAGTTGTCAAGATGTCATTTACTTTTTCTTTTAATTTGTGTCATAGTTTTTCTTAGTGGTTAGAACTACGAAGGTTACATTTGATTTATATAATTTAATTCATTTTTATTAATATGTTAGCTCAAATAATGTAATTTATTGATAATTTCTATTAATGGTATCTTATCTTACGCTTATAAAATTAACTAACACGCTCAAAAACTCTTTTTTTTTATAGAGAAGAAAAGCATAAAGAGCTAAAAAGAAAAAGAAATTGTGAACGTCAAAGGGCATATTATCAGCGTCAGAAAATTTTTAAGAAAAATGAAGAAAAAAAAAAATAGTACCAAAAATAAATGCTGAACGTCAAAGGGAATTTCGTCAACGTAAAGCAGAAAAATCCTACGTGGATATGTAATTTGATTTAATAATATTTAAAAACAAATTGTAATATATGCCTCAATATTATTTAACTTTACGAAGAAAAAAAAACAAAGGAAAAAAAATACTGCATTAATAAAATAAATAAATAATTATAATTGCATAAGTTGATAAAAAATACTATGCAATAGCTTTACCGCGGCAGTGCCACACGTCTTTTTTTTTTGTCAACTTTCTATTCTGGTTAAATTGCGATATCATAAACATGCTGGTAACTTTAGAAGATATTAGAAACAGATAGTATTAATAAAAATAATCTAAAAATACTGTTCATTAAAACAGGATTATAAAAGCAACATTATAAAATGTGGGTTTATTGCATCTCTTCGCGGTTAACACTAAATTGAGTCGAGTTATTACATCGTTTAAGTATCTCATAAATGTAATATGATATTTTATTATGTGTTTTTATTTACATAGGTGGATTATAAGATTGAAATTGGTGCCACTGACGGTCACGCTCAAGGTTTTCAATACAAATTGAACAAACAAGAAGATTTGTATGAAATAAATTTTTGACTCAAGTTGCATGTTTCATATTTTGTAAATATGTGTGAATTTACAAGTATGCTAAAGCCTAGGTGATTATAATTGAGATTATTGAATTCGCTTACAAATTAATTAATTAATTAGGGGGAAAAACTAAGTTATCTGGAACAAGGGCAGGACGCTGATGATATGGATCCATCTATCATTTTCCAATTTGGATAAACAAGTACTACGGAAACAAAATCTGCTATGAATGAATGTTTTAAAAATCCATGATTATTAATATCTCATGAATGGGATAAAACGCATGTGACTAAAAAAGTGATGGATATAAATATTGATGGATGGAGAGGGAGAGGAAGGCCAAAGAAAAGATGGATGGATTGTGTGAGGAATGATATGAATTGCAAAGGAATAAATGCCACCTTGACGTGTAACAGGGAAGAATGGAAGAAGAAAACGTGTTGCGCCGACCCCAAATAGAATAGGATAAGGGCAGGAAGATGATGATGATTATTATTATCTCAAATAAATAAATTCATAAAAATAAGAAACGTTCGTTTCTCACATACATAAAAGTTAAATTATTGTCTCATTACTCCGCCATAAAATAAATTCAGCCTAACAATCGACAAGTAATCGAATACCATGCTTACAATTTATATCACCCCACAATTTTATTCTAAAATAAGAATTCGACTTGTCTCTCCAAACATTTCAAGTATAATAGAAAACAAACATATTGTGTATCTCCCTAGGCTTCTTGACGTGTCGAGAAAATGTTTGAACTTTTCTCCGTATCGTTTGAATGACCTTTTCACTTGTGAACTTACGGACCTTGTGTGGGCGTGTCATCGCCTGAATACCACTCGCTGTGATGTAACGAGACATTTATGGACAATAAGTTATTTTTAATATGAAATGTTCTTTTTCACACATCGTTTTTATGTTTATTTTTATTTCGATGTTATTTAATAATGTTCGTCTTGCTCCTGGTGGTAACTAAAATATATAGTGGACTGTATTTTAAAGGCTTGGTATAATGCCGACTAGATTTACAATAAGAACTGCTCCCGCTCCTTGCTCGCTTCCTCGGAGCCTACCGCGACGGACGACACTCTCATACGCTTATTTACTTATTATATGTTTGTCCGGGCAGTTAATTTTGTAATCTAGTCGGTATTAAACCAAGCCATTTTAATTACTGCCTCGTTGGTCTAGTGGTTGTAGCCGCGACTGCCGTGCAATAATTGTGGACGTGGATTAGATTCCCAGGTCGGTCAAAAGTGTTATTGTGTTTGAATAACAGGAACTTCTGAGTAGCAACCACGAAGTCTGGACTTATACCCAGGTTGATGGCAATTGGGTTGCCCCTTATCACATGGAACATAAACATAATTGTTGAAATGATGGTGACTAATGGATCCATCTCTGTCTAACCCTTCGGGACAAACAGGCGTGATGTTATGTTCGTAAATAAATTAAACACAGTATTAAAATAAAATACATTTTGTCTAAGTTTACGAAAAAAATGTGAAGAGCATTTTTTTCATTAAGTCTCAAAAAATATACCCGCAAACAAATTACTGTCTTTATAGAACTACGCGATTGCTACGCCGTAGCAAAGAAGCTCGTAGCACTTGCTACGACAGCTGTGGCGCAGTCGCAATTTACGAAGTCATTATTTTTGTTGTGACAACTCACAGTGAAATACATAATATCCGAGTCGTAATAACTAGTAACAACAATACTAAACAAATAATTGCTGAATGTTAGCAAAGTTAGGATTGCGAGCACGTCCTAGTTTTCACTACAACCTCACTACGAACAACCCAACTTTCAACTTAGTTATGGCTATTGAAACAATTGTTTATGAATACATTCAAACGAACCATTTTCCAATTTGTTTTATCATTAGTTTTTATACTTTTTTATAACAGCTTCAAATAAACTTTGTGGCGATAGTTATCAAACAATATAGTTACGGAGATATTGGAGGTCAAAGTTCCAATTTTTTCACAAGTATTTTTTACATAGGTTTTAGAGTTATAATCCTATATGTCGCTCATTCATTCACTCATTTATTCATCCATTAAAAAATTACATTGTGTTGAACTTTGGTGCAATAATGTCGTAATTACACTTTCACATCAAATCCAAGATTTCTAATAAAAGGGACTTTAAAAGTACAACAAAGTCAATTCTGTCGATGTGTCCCCGAAGTAAATAATAGTCTTTCCGCACATTTTCACATATTAAAATTGTTTAAAAAAAAGTGTAATTACGTCATTGTTGCACCAAATGAGTGATATGAACTTTACTTTAAATACCTCCATGACGGGATTGCATTAAATAGTAATATTTAATGCATCCATTAGCACAATGTTGTGAGTGCGTTACATTTAAAAATTTAAAATACAACTTGAATCCCAGAAAAACCTCTTTTGCTGAGCCGTTTCTAGCCTAATCCTTATAAAAAAGCCACTAGGTTAAAAATCCCTGAAAATACAAGTAGGTATTTGGTAAACCCGATTAACTACCCGTTGCTCGACCGCAGTTGTGCAAAGGTTCCCGGAAGGCTTAGACCAAGGTTCTAGCTCGCCGTCCGTCCGTGTCTTAAGACGACGACAGGCCGTGTCGACGGCGCGTTCGTGTTCCACGTGCGCCTCAAATAAATGTCAGCAACATGGACGGGGCCCGCAAGGGCCGACGCCCGACGGGGCTGCGGGTTGTTCGAAAGAGATACCGCGGCCTCGGCACAAGCGCTAAGAAAGAACATTGGTGGTTTTTAGTCAGTAGAAGTCTGACACTCCGTTTCGCTCTACCCAAGAGTGGGAGGGGTTATTTGATGATTTTCCACCCGCCAAAAAATAAGGGGTACACCTAACAGTATAGCCTTATGTTATGTCTTTACTTTAAATACCACCAGCCCACTATATCTCCCACTCCATTATGCTATGATCCGACTCAATTTTCCACTCTACATGGAATCAGGAAAGTTATCAAACGGGATGTAAACTCACATTCATCCATTGCTTTAGAACTTTGACACTGGTATCTTGAACGCGGTTTAGGTGTGCGGATTGTGTTCAGTTTCTCCGGTGAAATTCACCCTCGATATCATTGGAAAGTTTTTCTTTCTGATTTCCATATAAAATATATATAATAAAACTTTGGATAACAACTTTAACCATTAGACAGCTCAAGGTAATATCAATTTGTCGTTAGAGATTTATTTTTGGCTTAAATTCGGAGTACAAAGTTCGGAGGCTCATATTCATAATAAAGATCGTTATGAGTTCCTTACCCTCCGATGTTATCTTTTACCAAACATAAAGTAAGAAACGAAATATTGTGAAAGAGATGAGAGGATATCTATAGGTAACATCACGCCTGCAATTACCGAAGGGTAAAACAGAGATGTACAGTACACTCACATTTGGCCAGTTATAGTTTAATGCCGAGTTATAGGTGGAGAACGTGTTACCATCATCCAGGCACAAATCCAGGCTCCAGAGCTGCTATGGTAAAAATCCTTAGCCGACTTGAAAATCGAACCCAGGACCTCAAATTCAGCAATCACGATCGCAACCACTAGACCAGCGAGGCAAACATACAACAAAGAAATTGTTTTGTTAGGTTGGAATCAAGGTTACATATCGGTAAAATATTTGTGCTTTATTTGTATGAAATATGTTTGATATAAATTAAACAAACATTCAATTTAGTGAATGGTATGTGTTGGGATTATATCAAATAATTGGAAAGTCACGTTTTCCGTATCAATGTTTTCATATGAATTATTTGAGAGAACACTATCGATAAATAATTCGTATATTTTCAACCATGGACAAACAAATGAAAAATCAATAAGATTTATTTTAATTCTATTTTATTTTCAAGTTTTATTCTTTCAGCAGCCTAAATTACATTAATTGTGATTTCCCAAGCTTCAAAAAAAAAAACGATATTGAACAATTGCATGTTCAGTTCTCAAATCCATGTATTTACTTTACGTTTACACCGTGCGGTCATGCCAGGGCCTCCAGTCTCTAATACTCGTACTTTATGATGTCTAGTGCGGCGTATAATCTACTAAGTATTAGAATTGGTCTAGATAAAGTAGGTATTATATTGTTGCTCTTGCGGTAGAAACCAACGCAAGGCAGTAATCATATAATTCCAGCAGTTTATACTATCACCGTGTGCAAATTTAAGACTTTGAAGAAGCCTAGTTGAATTTGCATAGTTCAAATAGCAAATCTTCAGAGAAGAAGACTTAGACCTTAAAATGTAATGCTTGTCTTCATGAACACTATCCGAAACTTAAATATAATGCTTAAATACAGAACAGGACAGTTAAAACGAATACCACGTACATATTGCACTTTTGAAATTATCAGCAGTTTTTCTTAAATTCCCAGACCCGAAACAACTATCTGTAGGCCATACAAATGTTTGTTCCGTGCGTGAATCGAGCCCGCGACACTCAGCGCAGCAGTCAATACGCTCAGCCAACCCGTGCCGTCTTCTTTCCCGCAGCTGGAAAATGGCTTCCCCAATTCAATTCCAAACTAGCAACAACAAAAATAACTGGCCCAGGTATATTCGTCGACATAGTGTATTTCCTGCCCATCGACCTCAACCCTATATATTCTTCTTCTTAGACCCAGGTTGGTCGCAACAAAGAAAACTTGCTGATGTGGGGACGGGTACGTATTTGAATATCGAAGATTAAAATACCTACGCTTAAAATATCGATGTTCAAAACATCGAAAATGGAAATATCGAACGACCATAAAACCGAAACATAAAATATCGAAAGTTTATATTATCGAATGGTTAAATAACCTACGTCCAATACATCTAAAATCTAAATATCTACAAAAGTTACATCGAAATACAGATTATCGAATGTCTTAAATATCGAAGTACAAACTATCGAACGTCCTAAATATCGATGGGTACATATATTATTTGAACATCGAAAATTAATTTTTGATGTAAGTAGTATGAGTGGAAAAGGTTGCTTCTGCAACGTCTCCGGCGCTACGGGAAGTGCAACCCCTTCGCCCTTGCGTAACAAAGGATAGGCACCCATGATCACCTCCGCAGCTTCGGCTTGCTGGTCGCCTGCGGCGACCAGCCTCAGCCGCTACGGCTCCCACGGGTGCCTATGCTTTGTTACAGCGAGCGGGGGTTGCCCTCCCTTCGCGCCTCCGGATTTTTATATACACTCTAGGGGTAACAGCCAAAAGACTACGTAAATTCGGGGTACCCAAATTCGGTTTTGGAACAATTTCGACCTATTTTATCCATGAAAGTCAGTGTCCAGTGTACAAGCATAGGTCAATCGTGAAGGTATTATTTAGGTCTTTAAATTAAAATATATTTTTGAAAGTCAATATGTTATGCTACTAAAGTTAGTGACAGAAACGTATCGCTGCAAAATCGACTCCACGTAGTCTTGTATGCCCTACCCCTAGAGTGTAATTTAGAATCGCGTAGGCGCGGAGGGGCGCGGCAGCCCGCGAGCTGAGGAGCAGGTGGTTTTAACGCCCGCCGCCGCAGCTGAGGCTGGCCGGCGAAGCCGGCCAACAAGCCGAAGCTGCGGTGGTGAGCGTTTAGATCATCTGCGACGTTAAGCTCGCGTGGGACTGCCGGAGCCCTGCAGCGCCGGAGCCGTGACAGAAACCATGCTTGCTTGCATGTTGCATGATTGCTGCAAGCTTGTTTGCTAGATGGTAATCAGTTACTAGGTGGGTTACAAAAAAAAAACAAGGAAAACCTCATGTAATGTAGGTACTTTAATTATTTTTACATAATAAAAACCCAAAATAAAACACATTTGTACGCAAATGTACAATATAACCACTGCGATATTTTTTTTGTTCTAGACCATACCTGGGAACCCCCTAGTTACGGAGATATTGGGGGTCAAAGTTACAAATTTTTCCCCAAAAAAAAAACGTTTTACAGCAAAAATTTTTGCGTAGGGGTACTTAGTTTGATGTACAGAATGCTTAGTTAACGGCTGTGTGATGGGTTGATTTACACCCTGTATAATTTTTTTTCGGTATTTTAACTAGTAGGTATTTTGAACGTAGATATTATGAACTTAGGCATAATGTCATTCGATATTTTGAATCATTCGAAATTTGAATCATTCGGAATTTTAATTTTCGATGTTTTAAACGTAGGTATAACAATTTTCGACATTTTGATACAATCGATATTTAAATTTTCGATGTTTTGAACATCGATATTTTAAGCGTAGGTATTTTAATCTTCGATATTCAAATACGTACCCGTGGGGACACATAAATGACTGCACTGGAGTGTAAATGTGGTGCTATTCCTCAAACAATGGGGCACTTAATATCGTGCCCTGCCTGTCCTGCTAGTTGTTCACTACAGGAACTGATGGACGCTACCGAAAGCGCCAAACTAGTAGCCCAATTCTGGGCCAACACAATTTAGATTGCCATCGACACGCTAAGAAGACCCTATATATTTAGAGGCATTGAGTCATGCATGGAGGCATGGAGGTCATGAGTTTTAAATGCCGAATAAAATTTTCTGTGTCTCTTCCAGCCTTTATATTGCTCGATTTGATTGTCATCACCCAACACTGCGCTGTATGTTGAAAATGAAACGTACGAAAGTATGCCTACTCATTCAAAAATGCAAGCAATAAAATTAATACACAGACTACGCCGTTTTAAACCTTCTGCCATTGTTTTAAGTTTCCAAATTGTTGTTTTAACAACCTTCCGCCGCTGTAACATTTAAATTGAAACGTCACGTCACGTCGTTTCTGTCATCAACAGAACCTTACCGTTCAGAGTTAACTAACTGTTAGACAAAGTTTGGAACTGCACCGACAAAGGGTCTGGCCCTGTGTTGGTGCAGTTGTAAACTTTAACTTAACAGTTTTAGCAACATTGTTTAATTTATTCTTGCTTACACGAAGGAAAAATTGAGACTGTATTTAGGAAAATGAGAATTTTTATTGAGTCTGGACTGGAAAGAAAGCGCACATACAAAAATGGAGTAAGTACTGTGTACTTACATTTTTAAAATCATCATTATCATGACGATCAGCCTATAATGTTCCCACTGCAGGGACTCAGGCTACTGCTCTAGGAGAGGGATGGGCTATAATCCACCTCGCGTGCCCACTGCGGCTTGGTAGATGTCACATGTCTTCGATTTTTTTAGTACTAACATATACCGGTTTCCTCACGATGTTTTCCTTCACCGTTTTGAGAGCAGTGGTGATGAAATAAATTACATACAGTAATGCAGGCGCATTACTTTGTGTAATTTTGAACTCAGGCAGGCGCCTGGGTTCGAACCCATGACTTGCTGTTTGTAAGTCGGAGCCGCAACCACTGGGCCAACACTGCTCTAATTTCTAAAATAATCATGGGCAAATAGTTCCGAACTCAAACTTACCAACGTTATTACACGAATAAATTGCTCGTCGAACTCAATCGAACTAATAAGTTCAAGTTAAAGTTCTACTTATGGCAATATCTATCATAACTAATGGAATTAACTTAAAAGTTAATTACCAGGTACATGTCGTTTGCTCAAATTAATGATAACATCTGGAATATTTTAGGTCTCTGGAACGACCCTTAATAATTCTTACTTAGTAATTACTCTCGTAAGTTAAAAAAAAATCATAAGAAATGAAGCCTGCTGTATAGTACAGCAACGTTATAAAAGTTACACGTACAGTTGCCAAATGTTTTTTTTTCTGTTAAAGTACAGTTAAGGAACTCAAAAAAAAAAAACATTTTATCACACACGCAGAAAACATTCAAGGGTATCGTCAAACCGTTACTAACAAAGTTCGGAAGTGACTCTGGAAAGTCGAACTTTAAGAGGTTATGTATTGAAGTAGTACTAGATGTAGGACGTGTCTGTGACCAAGTGGTGGCCACAGATGGGAAAGGACATATTGGAAATCGGCAGACGACAAAGTTGCGAAGGGAGAAAAACATTTTTACAAAATAAAACCGACTTTACAAACACAAAAAAAGTGAAAAATAAACTTCAGAAGCAAAATCAGCATCTGAAGTCGGTGGTTTGTTTGTTTGATTTGGTTTTTTTGCCACCAACTCCAGAAGCTGATTTTTTTCTTCAAAAAAAAAACATACAGACGAATTGAGAACCTCCTCCCTTTTGGTAGTCGGTTAAAAAACCAGGATTATCTAGCACAGGAACTTAGAGATTGGCCCAAACAAAAAACTGAGGTCTTTACCCATCGGTGTGTGAATTCAGACTGTGGGTGATGATCTAGAGGTTTCACCAAACCTAGATTGTAGACATAATATCATTTAAACAAAGAGTCGAAGAAGATTTAAACAAAGTTTCAGTCGAGCGAAGTCAGAGACTTGGCTACATCATGACTTCAAAACTAGTTGTAGTTCTCTGAATACTTACTCCTAACTTTTATTGTTGCCAACCAAACATTGCTGCTTCACGAACTTGTTCATTTCATACTATTATTCCCCTCCCCCCGACGCGCAAGTAACTTCATTATTTTTTCGTTCATTCACTTCGTTGACTTGACATTGTTTTTGCATCAGAATCATAAAAAAATATATTAACTAAAGATTTCATTTGCTTTTATTTTGATTGCGTTTCTACTTCATTAAGTAAATAATAAGTAAAAAATGGTTTGTTCTTTAAACAAATAAAAGTACTTTGTAAACATACATATCATTAAAGGTCAGGACAATAATTTACGCATAAACAATGTTCATTATATATACGGCTTTGAAAACCTTTAAACTAAATAAAAGCAAAATGACTTGACGGCATGGTTGGCGCAGTGGCTAAGCGATTGGACTGCTGCGCCGCGTGTCGTGGGTTCGATCCCCGCACGGAACAAATATTTATATGGCCTGCAGATAGTTGTTTCGGGTCTGGGTATTTGTGTATGTGACTTTATATGTTTGTGAACGCACCCACGATACAGGAGAAATTCCTAGTGTGGGGCAAGCCAGTAAGAATGCACTTTGCAATAGACAAGCTAAATACACGTACCAGTGCAAGAGGGCGCCACCGTTCCTGCATTTATATGAGTACTTCAGTTGAATACTAAATAAATAAAGACGAGTGCAATGTGGAATACAGACTCTGTTTACCTACTTAAACTGTTTTAACTGTGAATGTAAGAATTTAGTTCTAAGAATGTTAAACTCTATCGGTAAAAAATACGTGAGACGACGAGAGAAATAAAACGTATTTTTTTGTTACAGAGCAAACATAACATCACGCCTTTAATCCTCGAAGGGTTAGGCAGAGGTATACCTTATAGTACACCCGCCAGTTCTGTTTAAGCCCCATGTGAATGGGGGCAAGCCTATTGCCATCAACTGGACACAAACCCAGATTCCGTGACTGCTACTGAGAAATTCCTGATGGAAAAACCCAATAACACTTTGTTCGACCCGGGAACCGAATCCAGGACCTCAGTTGTAGCACTTATTATAATAATCCCACTTCTGCGGTACACGTCACCTTTTTATGGGAGTTGACCATAATTATTCTTAGTCATGCTTCTTGCAGGTGTTTTATTATTTAAATAAATATCGTTATTTCACGATGTTTTCCTCTACCGTTTAGACAGCAACCACATATCCATTAAAGTTTTGTCTTTATCAATACGCCTGTCAAATAAAAAACAAAACAAAACATTATCCCCACATACTTACTATCGGGCTCCCTGGTGAAAACTTAACATTACATACGAAACCAGACACATACCTCCAATCATTCAGCAGACGAAATTCAAATTTAACTTCTTACTCTCAAAGTTTATTATCCAATGTCTTTTAGAAAGTTCTATAGTTCGTTGAAGCAAAAAGAAAGGCCGGTTGACACATTATTAGAGTTTGACGAAGGATTTTGGCCAGAACTCCTTGTTTTTAACACAAACATTATTATCGCTTATGGAAAGAGGGTTATTTCTGTTTAGCATTGCGTAGGCATCAGGTTTTTGTCTTGGGCATATAAGTTTTACATAACATAACATCACGCCTGTATTCCCCGAAGGGTTAGGCAGAGGTGTACCCAATAGTACAGTCGAACAAGCTAATAAGTATACACGTAGAGTTTTTTATAATAGGAAAAATATGATTCTAATTAGTCCGTCTGTTAGATTGTCGAAAAATATTGGATACGTATTTTTTGATTTATCAAATTAATAAAAATTGACGAAGGTAAAACGCGTCAAAGATTTGAGTGGGGGGTTGTGACGTCACTCACCGGTAATACAGGTCATACTAATGTCTTAGAAAATCACACGAGTTTTTAAAGCACTGTACCGTCTTCATTGTTTGTTTACGTGAAAAAAGAAAAAATACGTGTACAATATTTTTTGGAAATCTATCTGACGTCCTAATTAGATTTTCTTTGTTAACAACCCTATTCTAGTACACTGAAAATATTGATTGCAATTTTGTTCTATAAAGCGTTTCGCATTAACCGACTGATGTCATACGGTGTACCGTTTGGCATCAGTCTCTAATGTATCTGTATAATCTTAAAAGTAAATGCAAGTTAGCTGGCTGTATACTTATTAGGTTGTTCGACTGTACATCCACATTTAATCCAACCTTTTTTTTGGAGGGTGGGAAATCATCAAATGACTAAAAACCACCCACGTGCCTTCTTAGGCCTTTGTGTCCGAGGCCGCGATAACTATATAAACCACCCTTAAATAAAAATATAAATATGTAATAGAAAACAAAACTATGTTTATAGAATAGCGCGCGAGCCTGTTGTCATCAACCGGGCATATATCCAGACTCCGGTTCCAAGTGAATATCAGTTTTAAGGAATACTGATACTTCCATAACGATTGTCCATGATAAAGTTATAATTTTCCTGAAAAATTACTGCAAAGAGCCGGTAGTAAGTGATCTTCGCAAGCGCTTTTACTGAGCATGAGGTCGTGGGTTCGATTCCCAGACAAAACCGAATAACACTTGACCCGAAGTCAAGTGTTATTCGGTTTTGTCAATCAGGAATTACTCAGTGGCAGCCGCGGAGTCTGGATTTGTGTCCAGTTAATGGTATAGGCCATATTTCATGTGATTTAAACACAACTGGCAAAATGTGGGGCTGTGGGTATATTACAAGCTATTTCTCTGCCTGACCCTTCGGGGATTACGGTCGTGATGTTATGACGCATATAAACCTTAAAGATTGGTCATTATTTATATGGTTCTGTCAAACTGCAGTGCCAGGTACAAAAGTGATGTAAGAATAATTAGCAAGCATAGCATAAGAATCATCCTGTTCCCACTACTGTAATCAGTCTCATGATCTACCACGCGGGCCAAATGCGGGTTAGTAGATATCACATGTCTTCGAATTTTTGGTTGTAGGACATGCCGGTTTCCTCACGATGTTTTTCCTTCACCGTTGTGAGAGCAGTGGTTATGAACTCATATTTTCAGTTATTCATCATGCAGACCTGTTATTTGCCAGCCATAAAAACATGCTTGGAAACACTTTACTCTGTTAGCATGGCCATACGTTTAACCAATTAAAAATTAAGCGACTTTATCAATTTCGTCGACGAAATTGCCGGTCATTTTAACGGCAATTTATTAATTGGTTGTTGAATTGTAATTGACTTTTTTTAGTGTACTGAGGGATGCTACACGATTTTTAAGGCTAGCCCATTTGAATTGGCAGTATTACTGACATTTCGATTCGCATCTACCGTCGCGGAACCTTGTTTGGGTCGTTTCGACTTTAGCCGAGTGGCTTTGCCCCGAACTTATAACTACATCCTTACATTCGTCATCCTTAGATGGCGCCGTTCTGCGTCATCTATACGTACAAATAAATGAAATGTATGTGCCTGACATCTACCAACGACTACCATCCATCATCATATACTTTTTTCTCTTTCTTTTTTCTTTTTTCTACTTTTTTCTTTTTTTTTCTTTCTTCTTTTTTTTTCTTTTTTCTCTTTTTTTTTCTTTTTTTTCTTTTTTTTTTCTTTATAAAAGTATATGATGATGGATGGTATAGACTTTCAAATAGAAAATTTCTCTATGGTATAAAAAACACATCGCGAAAAAAAATCAACTGTCATAACAAAATTTTGCAGCTAAATATGTTTTCGCACATCACGCCTTTCTGACACATCCGTATGCGTGTAGCATCCCTGGGAATGTTTATTAAAAGCCGGTTGTATGCAACAAAAAGTTACAAAATGCTTTCCTGAAAACAATTTTAATATCCAACTGCTGCCAAACGTATTTACGTATTGCATTTCGTTTCAAAGGACTACTGCGCCACACCATGCAGCGAAACACGACGCCGCCCGGCATCGTTACGTGTATAGTTATAAGTAGTTTAAGGATTGTTAATATGTATTAGTTTATTATTGTATAAGATATTTATGTTTGTTATTTATGTTCTTTCTCCAAAATTAGTTTACTGATATGTTATGTCTTTTTTATGTTTTTATTATTATATACTTTTTTATTATTGATTTGTAGTCAATCGTAATATTAACTTACACCTTACTATTGTATCGAGTCTGGTTCTTCTAACCAAACAGACAGATGTGTTGCTGGGGAGTTTGTTCCGCCACTTCTTCTTTCCACCAAAAACACTAGGAAGTGTCGAAGGGTGGGCGTTTTGGGGGACTGTCGCTTGTAAAGAAGTAAAATAAATTTTGACGTTCGAAAAGTACTTATTATCAGCCTAGTTTGAATAAACGGCTTTTGATTTTGATAGTTGCATGTATTTTATCTATAGGGAGTGTCAGACTTCTACTGACTAAAAACCACCCATGTACCTTCTTAGCCCTTTGTTTCAAGCCCCTTATTCGAACAACCGCAGCCAGCCTCAGTACCCTGACAATACAAATGATTGATTGATTGCATTTTCAAAATGGTACTGGAAATAACCGTTCATATTGTTTTATTGCATCAAACATTACAAGAATAACTTCTTATTTACGTGTCGATGAACTCAAATTATGTTAGACCAGTATGTAGCCATCTGCACACTTCTAACATATGCTTCGATTAAATCTTGAAAAAAGAAGTCAAACTCAGACAAGAATAACTGAAAATATAATTTTAGAAACATTCTGTGTTTTTATAAAAAAAAACTTTCTAATTTATTACTGTTCAGTACAGAACATAAATATTATGGACGCTAACTAGTCAAATGATATATAACAGATATTCTGGTCTACCTTATTAATCTTGTTGCTGGCGTAGATTGTCACATTTCTCACGTTACGTTTAAGACCCATGTCAAAAGTGACGAGCCAATTGCCACCAAACGGGCAAAAATCTAAACTGGTTGATGCTAAGAAAATCCGGGTGGAAAAACTAGAAAAAGGATTAAGAACGCCTATGTACCACAAGTATACATAAAGTTTAAATTAATCAATAGAAACTGAAAGAGAAAAAATAATAAAGGAGGAGTTGCTTCGATTGCTATTTTCTTTAACGCCATCAAAACGAAATAATCAGATTATTTTTACTCTCCAGAAAATATAATTCCGTACCTACGTACATTCATACCAGTACATTCAAAACATGTTAACAGATCGGACGCCCCTGTGACACAAGGAACGCTGTTCGGAATCTCATAAAGGAATTTAAAAGACGTGCCCGTCCCCCTCTCAACGAGATATCCACGCTGTTTAAACACCCGAAACGTATACACTTGACTTGTCTTTTTTTGTTGAATAATTGTAATAAAACTCAAGTAATGTAAAAAGCTCTTGAAAGACGAAATTAAACTTCACGATTATCATTATTTTTCTGCCCTATCCTAGTTTATTTGGGGTCGACGTGGCTTGTTTTCTTCTTCATTATTTTTCTATTACTCGCCATTTCACCAGACACCGCCTTTCTTGCCATATCCTGCAAGCAGTTCATCCATCAGTAATATTTCAAGCACTGGCTATTTTATTTTATATACCTAATATTGAAGCTGTCTTGGCTTTCGAATGTTTTTTCACGGGTGACCACTGAAAACCAGCGCTGTGCTGTGGGTGCCCATAACACAGCATCATGCTTAGTGGCAACCTACTTGTCGCAGTCACGACGTGCAACTATCTTTTTTTTTTGTCTTATTGTATGCTCGTCATGTTTCTGCGACAAATAAATATTTTTTCTTTCTTTCTTTTCTTTCTTTCATCATATTTTGGTCTTCCTCCATTTTTATACTTATCCACATTCATAATCAAAACTTTTCTCACGTAAATTTTCTCATTCCTCCGCACCATATGATGGACCTATGTCCATACTGCACGATTTTTCAGCCACCGGTGCCTCTTTCAGACTTGTTCTTAAGTATTCATGAAAATGAAACGGATAAAATCTACAATACAAAGAAGAAGAAGGAATGTTGGAATGGATGTGTGGAGTGACAAGAATGAATACAATAAGAAATGAGAATATTACAGGTTAGAAGAAGTTTAAAAGTGGCGACTGTTACAGAAAAATTGAAAGGAAGTCTTGTCTTAGTCTTAATGTGATAAATATTAATGTTGATGGATGGAAAGGGAGAGGAATGCCAAAGATCTCCTTTGTGATTGCCCATATCTCGGCACCGTAGGTTATTACTGAAACTGAGGGTTGTTTTTGGACCAAAAAATCTGTTCATGTTTATCAAATGCCGCCCATCCGAGTTGTGCTCTCCTACAAATCTATCCCAGATAAACATAATGATTAATCATTATCATCAGACAGAGTCGTCGAGAATGCCTGTAAAGGCATTGACTGTGCCTATAAAGTACACATGAAATAACAAAAAATGAAGATGAAGTGAGAAATGTTTTAGTAATACGATTTACCAAATTTTACGATACGTGCACAGGTGAATAATAAGTGAGCAATTCTAATTTTCTCTACACATTTTTCAGAAACATTATTGAGCAAAAGAAGTCTAATTTAGTTTCTCAGCGACGCGATATTATATGAGAAAACTTAACCTATTTTTACTAAAAATACAGAATAGAATTCTTCGCGAGAATATTTGGCACTAAAACAATATTGTGTGCATTATACTTTGCATGATAAACAGTCACGTATTCCTAAAAGAACTCATTTGTGCGTCACATTTAAGAATTTCGCCTTAACGATACGCCTTGGGAAGAATAATGCTGTTCGCGTGACCTGACTTCGTAAAGTATGTGTTCTAGGGTGGTTTCAATTTTTAGTATTTGTGGCGCAACAGAGTCATTTTCGCCAACACAATGTATAGCGGTACAGTCAGCCACTACTAAGTAACTGTAGATAAGTATTGAGAACGATGTGATGTTAAGCAACATCTTTTTATTAATGAGAGGGAACAGGGCAGCAAAATAGGTATTTGCAGAAACAGTTGTCGTCGCGTTGCGACAAGCCTGTAGAGTACAATAAGGACAGCTGCAGCTCAGATTCATTCCCACTAGTTCTAACAATAGACCAGGGTAGAAGCCTTTAAAAATAATAAAAAGTGAAAAAAAATAATAGTAGAACGAAACCCATTAGAAAAGGAGGGAAATATTATAAAAATTAAAGGAAAAATAATTTACGGGCGATCTGAGGTCGGGAAGGGGTTGGGGGTGAGTTTTTAAGGGCAAAAAACGGTTTTTCTCGATTTCTGGCAATACTAAAAGTCCTATCGAAAAAAGTCAAATGACAAAGTTGTAGGTAATAAGAAGATCTAAAACTTTTGGATTTACACTTTTTTCACATAACCTCAAAATTTATGTGAAAAATTCAAAAAACCAAGTTTTTGGTTTTTTATTTTTATCTTTTACAATTTTTTTTTTTTTAACGAAATTTGGTGAAAACTTACCTTTTTATGTCCCAAATACGCTGTAATTTATTTGATTAAAAATATTTATTTTTTCACCTTAATTTGAATTAATATCGAAAAAACACCCTAATTTTCAATCGAAAATTCACCCGTCAAAATATCAGCTTTTTTCTAAAAGTTGGTATGGTTTCTGTTCGTGGAAATCTCTACTTTCCGATGGTGAAAAAAAAAAAATATGTTACTACAGTAAATCTTCTCAGAAAATGCAAAAAATCATACTTCATACATCGTTAAGCATACTATTTTTTTAAGAAAATATTACGATTTTTATGTTTGAGTTGATTGATACAGATAAAAATAGAGATAGTATTTACCTTCCTATGCAGATTCGAAAAGTTTTTTTTTTTTTAAGTAAACTTGTCACAATTATCTTCAAGAAACTCAGCGTGCACGTGTATTTTTATAAACGTGTTTTTTTTTGTTATCAATGTCACATGTAATCTAACGTTTTTCGAGTAATTAAAGTGTAAATTTTAATATAGCCAAAATTATTTATAATAATTAAAAACAATTTTTCGAATTCAAGTTTTTTTCTACTGTTACAACCGTTAGCCTAACCAGTATTCGAAATACAGTACAGTATACAACATCGTTTATAAAAATACACGTGCACGCTGAGTTTCTTAACGATAATTGTGACAAGTTTACTTAAAAAAAAAAAACTTTTCGAATCTTCATAGGAAGGTAAATACTATCTCTATTTTTATCTGTATCAATCAACTCAAACATAAAAATCGTAATATTTTCTTTAAAAAATAGTATGCTTAACGATGTATGAAGTATGATTTTTTGCATTTTCTGAGAAGATTTACTGTACTAACATATATTTTTTTTTCACCATCGGAAAGTAGAGATTTCAACGAACAGAAACCACTTTTAGAAAAAAGCTGATATTTTGACGGGTGAATTTTCGATTGAAAATTAGGGTGTTTTTTCGATATTAATTCAAAATAAGGTGAAAAAATAAATATTTTAAACCAAATAAATTACAGCGTATTTGGGACATAAAAAGGTAAGTTTTCACCAAATTTCGTTAAAAAAAAACAAAAATTGTAAAAGATAAAAATAAAAAACCAAAAACTTGGTTTTTTGAATTTTTCACATAAATTTTGAGGTTATGTGAAAAAAAAGTAAATACAAAAGTTTTAGATCTTTTTATTACCTACAACTTTGCTATTTGACTTTTTTCGATAGGACTTTTAGTTTTGCCGGAAATCGAGAAAAACCGTTTTTTACCCTTAAAAACTCACCCCCATCCCCTTCCCGACCTCAGATCGCCCGTAAATTATTTTTCCTTTTATTTTTATAATATTCCCCTCCTTTTCTAATGGGTTTCATCCTACTATTATTTTTTTGGTTTTAAAAAATATCGACCCTGGTCTACAATGTCCATGTCGGCAATTAAAATAATTTTTAATTTATTATTTACTAACAATAGGTTAAGTTTAAATACTAACACTTTATGGATCTATGGTCTGAATTAAATCAATAAATTAAATTAAACAGTCCTACAGTAAAAGTAAACTAGTGGGATGTTTTTCCCACTATTCCTATGATTCAAGGTAGTACTGAATCGTAGAACTAGTGGGAACAAACAGTCCCACTATTTTTACTGAACAGTCCTACTAAATATTACTAATTATACTAGAACTATTCAATATTCATACACGATTCCGGCATGCATTTTCGTGTGTCCGAAAATTAATTTTAGAGTATTACTTAATAATATAATAATAATTGTATTCAATAAAAGTAAGTTTATATCATTATATGTTGATATTAACTTATGCATGAATTAATTCAGTTTTCAGTTCCCATCTTGCTTGTTATTTAACCCCCTACTGAAGTGAGTGCTGTCCGGAACAGTGCGGTCACGGATAATTGTCCACTTAAGACGCAAGTTTGAACACTTGAGGGTTTCAGCGTGAAATGTTCATATGGGGTCAGGGGACTACTAGACTTTGTTTCCTGTTGCCACAGATCTATTTATACATATAACTAGGTCAAAGTAACATAAGCCATTTTTGCAGTTTATAAATTTAATTTGAAAAAAAATAAATTGAAGGATTGTTTTATAAATAGGTCATGACAAGGAGGAGACAATGTTTAAAATTAGTTTTAGTTGAAAAATTAACTTCGATATTTTTATCGTTTTTAGAGATCTTAGTGGTTATAGTGTATTAAGAACTTACGACCCACAATGAACCCACAAAGAAATGTTTTACAATTTTAAGAATTTATACAATAAATTTTTTGATGATCTTTAATTTTATAGATGCATACAATTAAACTATCCTATAGGATGATCGTATTTTTAACCTCCGTAACGTAAGAAAACTGAGCATAGGCTTTTTTATTTAAGTTTAAGTTGTACTGAATCCAAAACTCATTTTATCTTTTACCCAATAAAAGACATCTTTAGTGCCTTTGGGATCAATAGCCTCAATATATACTTATCATTGTCCACCACTACACAAAGACCACAAACGGTGCGATCCACTCAAATTTCACCAAAATATTCCTCCACAAGACCTGTCATACCCGTAACATTATAATGCTCATTAATTTACCACCTAACCAACAACCTGTGACGTTTACGTTGGTACAGACACGTATTTATTGCCTGCCTTCCACCAACAAGGTTGGTAGCACACTGTTTTAGCTCTGGCTAAGTTGGCAGTTAATATTTGTGTGTTTGTGGAAGGATATTGCAATTTATGTTGGTTCGTGTAGTGTTTGGTAATGGGGATCGCATTGGATGAATGATGAAGTTTTATGAAAGTCGAGTTATTTATGAAGTAGGATAATATTTTGTTATTAAATGAAAGGCGTTTTTTCAGACAAGAAATACAGAGAAACTATCCTAAGGTTTACTAGAGATGCTGCGAGTTGTTCGAAAGAGATACCTCGGCCTCGGACACAAAGGGCTAAGAAGGAACATGGGTGGTTTTTAGTCAGAAGAAGACTGACTTCTCCCGCTCTGGGCGGAGCGGTAGGAGTCAGTTGATGATTTCCTCACCCTCCAAAAAAATAAAATAAAGGTTTACTCGAGATTTGAAGAGACTCAGATATCAGGAAACGCAGTCTTTGGCATGAAAATCAATTTCTTACATTTTTACAATAGTTTAAGAATATTTTATTAAAGTGGCTGGAAGCAACTGGATATGAAGTTATGACAAAAATAGAGAGATACGGAGGAGACTTACAATCAACACTGGGTCACCAATGAATGTAGAAGAAGCAGATATCGGATTCTCTCAACACAGGCTTTTTTCGCTTTAAAGGAGGTTTCAACCACTAGTTTTTAAGGTTTATTAATTGATATAAAAGTAAAAAAACTAGCCCAGCGCAAGTCGTATTTGCATATGAAGGGTTCCGTACCATGCCGTGTCGACGGCGCGGCGGCGCGTTCGTGTTCCACGCGCGCCTCAAAGAGATGTCAGCAACATGGAAGGGGCCCGCAAGGGCCGACGCCTGTCGAGGCTGCGGGTTGTTCGCAAGGGATACCGCGGCCTCGACATGAAGGGCTAAGAAGGAACATGGGTGGTTTTTAGTCAGTAGAAGTCTGACACTCCCTTTCGCTCTGCCCAAGAGCGGGAGGGGTTATTTGATGATTTCCCACCCTGGGGGGTGAAAAAAAAAAAAAAAAAAAGGGTTCCGTACCATTTTAGTCGGCAAGCTCCCTTTAATTGATATTATTAATAAATAAAAAAATATTTTTAGTGTCAGTTCCACGTATGGGGTGACACCCTTTAATCTTTAGTTTTTTTTTTCATTTTTATACAAAAATCGTAAAGCGTTTCACAGAATACATTTCTTTTATTTTATTATACTTGGAAAACTTACGGCTAGGTAGACACAATAGTTTGGTTAATAAAACAATATGGCCAATTACAGGGTTTCACAAATAGTTATACCATATTTAAATAAAGCAAAAACAAAAAGACAGAGATAAGGATAGTAAACGATACAAAAAAGAATATTAATGAAAAAGAACACAAATTGAAAAGTACAAACGGTTGTCGAAGAACTGATTACAGAGCGTCTTCTTCAACTTCGACACGCTTGTATTAAAAATGTCGATCTCGACCTCCTGGCAGGTCGCATTGAACACACAGCTCGTCCTAATCATATACGAGTTTTGTGTATAATTTGTCCTTGTCATTGGTATGTGCAACAAACGATGTTTACGTAGAAACGAACAAGGCACACGCTCAATCTTGCTCACCAACTCAGGGACATCACTAGATCCATTTGCAATTTTATTTAGAAAGGCCAAGTCGGAGATTTTTTTACCTACCAAGTTTCAACTGTGTAGTCTAAATAGTTTCCGAATAAAATGGCTGTGACATACGGACAGACAGACAGACGGACGCATGGCCGGACGGACGGACAAACGTACAGATAGACATGATGAATCTTTAAGGATTCCGTTTTTTCCAATCGGCTACGGAACCCTAAAAATGTGAATCTTTTAGCAAAACATAAACATATTACTGCCAACCCTGTTGTAAATTGACGTGGCAGAGCCTAGTTTGACACTGAGGGTTATTTACGTGTTTTGAGACGATACTCACGTTACTCTATACAACGAAATATTGTTATTCATCTAATAGATTAAAGGTCCTTGACATATTAACATGAGCTTCCTAGTCAAGATGTAATTTGATTGAAGAAATTCGTGTTTGTATTAGAGTTTCACTCTGCCTACCTCCTATGAAAAGATACCAATCAAACGTTCAAATAACAATTTTAATTACGAAAACCTTCAAACAATTACGTCGATGGCCCTTCACAAATGAGTACGATTTGTTAAAATTCTTGCCTCAATAAAATGTAATTCCTTCAAGTGTTTTGAAAAGAAATTAGAGGAATTTCCTTTTTATCTCGTTTGTGTTTTCTCATTGAATAGAAACGCCCTCAATTCCCCGGAAACGTTATAATATGAAAAATAATTATGTAGATTTTTTTAAGGCTCTTCTTGTATTTTCTGTCTTCGAAATATGTTTACAATATAAAGCGAGCTTTTGTAAAACATACCTAATTAAATTGTGTACGGAAATATGAGAGCTTCGTACATATTGATTTTTGCGATCTCTAAGTTAAAGGTCATCATTTATTTTACTCCTTAATATAGGTTTAATGTCTGCCTCAGTTTTTAAAAATATGAAAGCATTACATTACATAACTTCAATTTTCCCACAAACTGGCCATACACTATTGATAAAATAAAGTTTATCAACACGCTCAAAATCCAAACAATGTCTAGGGACCAGAAAACAGTACTGTAGCAATTTACTACGGCGTAGCACTAAGATGCTACGTTATGGCTACGCCGTAGCTTCTCGTGGCTTGCCAAGGCGAGCCATGTCGGCCGCATTGTAAATTGGTAGGAGAGTCTGTGTTCAATATAAATTGTTCCAACACTGCATTCAAGAGAATGTCTTATTGGATATTTCGCAGTTCGTTCACGTTATTTCATGTTTTTTTTTACGACCCTTTTGCAACAAAAAGTAACTTAACTTTTTGTTGAGAAGTTTTGTTGTTATGAGCTGTATTCGGTATTGGTGTATGAAAAGCGAATAATTATATTGTCATATGTTATGTGCACACTGAATATCAATTTAATATTTATAGCAACCAATAATAAATTCAACTCAGCATTATAATTAGTATTTAAATGTCAAAGCCAGACCATATCAAAGCGCCACTTTTGTCTGATCTGCAGTGGCCTATGTGGAAAGCATTTAATCGATTGCGTACCCAATTAGGTCGTAACCAAAATTTGGCAAAATGTGGTATTAATGATCCTTCTGACATACAGTGTGAATGCCGTGCTTCCCAATCAGACGATCCCGATGTCCCACCTGACTAAAAAAAAATTTTATTCTGTTTAGTCCGTTTGTTAGGTTATCGAAAAATATTGGATACGTGTTTTTTGTTTCATCAAATTAATAAAAAAATACGAAAATAAAACGTGACAAAGTCGACAAGATGGTAACATCACTTTCTGGTAAAAAATGTACCAAACTGTGACATCGCGCGACTTTTCGAAGCACTGTATCGTCTTCATTTATTGTTTACATAAAAAAAGAAAAAATACGTGTCCAATATTTTTTGAAATTCTATCTGACGGACTAATTAGTTTTTTTTTTGTCAACTACCCTAACACCTACTCTTCAGAGGACCTAAACCGCCACAGTCGCCAATAAATTTAAAAAAGTCGTACCGTCTTCATTTTCAAAAAAATGCAGTCTAACCGAATGCTGCTGAATACCAGTATTTTACATGAAGCGACTGCCTATTTGACCTCTACAATCCTGTTAGTACTGGGTAATATGATACGCCTTGGTAAGACTGAACAATTCGTACTTTCGATACCAAAAAAGAACGATACAAAATGATTATAAATTGGGCTCATCTAATCGTGCTGTTGTTAAGCACCAAAAAGCGTTGAAATCCAGCAGCACTTTTCATGTAATTTATGAGCTATTAATGCTAGATAACGTACCAGCATTCATCATCTAACCAGCTTCATGCATGCTGGCGATTTCAGGCTATTAAGTCCAGATTTCCTCACGATGTTTTCCTCATCGTAAGCTATACATGGTCTGAGTGTAAAAACTGCTGGTAAAGGAATATGGTCCTTATTCCTGCTAGCGATGTCTGTTTTCGGTTATAGATTTTCGTTTTTATAATTTACTAGCTGATGCCCGCGGCTTCACCCGCGTGCGTGTCGGTCTAATTATATACACTTAAACCTTCCTCTTGAATCACTCTATCTATTAAAAAAACCGTTTCAAAATCAGTTTCGTAGTTTTAAAGATTTAAGCATACATAGGGACGGACAGACAGCGACAGCGACTTTGTTTTATACTTATTTCTATTTTTATAATTTATTTATTAAAACGAAAAAGCCCGCAGTTACCTTAATTTTTATGCTGATTGATATCGTAAAAAGCGACTAAAACATGATGTAAAAGTATGTTAAGTCAGTAATATATGTAATAGACTATTTGACAACAAGCAACCGAAAAATAACACGCCCAGACACAAACATCACACCTGGTTTTCCCATTTGGTTAGGCAGAGGTAGACACACGCGGTGGTGTTACACGCTCATTTTACTAGTTATGATTAAGTTCCATTTATAAGGACCGAACCTATTGCCTAACTATAAAATATGTTTTCCGACCTGAACATGCTGAATTGTAGCGCTGTTTACCACTACACCCAGCCCGCCTACCTAACTTCAAATAGGCGTTATTTTATTCTTCTTCATAGAACATAAACAATGTTCTAACAGGAAACTCAAAACAAAATGATAATTAAAAGAAAATTCGTCAGCAAAACAAAGCCATACGAGGGCAACTCACAATAACAAAGAAAATATTAATATTTACAAGTAGCTGTTGCTCGCGACTTTCATCCGCGTGAAATCATTAAAAACGTTATTCCTCTATTGGAATTGGATTGTATTAACAATTTCATCAGTTTTTCCATTTTTTATCGGAACCCTTATCCCTTTTCTAAAATAAGTAAGGCGTAAGTTACTTTTTATGACAGCTATCTGCCAATATCGATCCACCCGTTTCGGAGATTACTAGGAACAAACAGACAGACAATAAAATTAAATAAAAAATGATTTTCTTATATTACTACCGTAAACTTTTACAAGCATCCAGTAAAAAGCTCTTATTTTAAAATTACAAACAGACACTTCAATTTTATTTCTTTTTTTGGATAGGTTTTCGCAGTACCAAGTATGTAACGTTTTAAAACCTTTAACCGTGTTGTCAAATCAAATCGAAGCTTTTGAAAAGTCAATTACTGAAGTCACAAGTCAAGCGATCTTTAATATTTAAGTGGTTTTATGCAAAAGTAATGTAGATTTGGAACTGAACATTTTCAATTTATAATCAGGTTCATTCGTTGTTTTGTTTATGGTTTACGTACAAAGTGCGATTACTTAGGACAGATTGGTGAAATCAGTATTTGGAAATTACAGTGGTTGTTTTACGATTACGTTACTTTTAACGTTTGTCTGTCCAATACAATGGGACGCTTGATATCCTGTACCTGTACCCTGTTATTTGCTCATCACAGGAGCTGATGAACGCCCCTGTATGTGCTAAATTCATCACCTAGACTGACTCAATTCAAATCGTTTTCGACACGCTAAGATGAGATGAATAATTGTTACCATTTTCAAAAGAAAAAGAAATTGTTATGCAATGGTAAAGGCCTGTTAAGATTCTTTCTAGATGTTGCGACCATAGCTTACTAACAATGAGGTCAATGACCAATGACAATGCTTTAAAGAGCTTCGAGGAAGTAAAGTTCACACTTCACAGTAGCGTTCCTTGTCAAAAATATGTGTCAAGTGAAAGATTAATTACGATTACTTAATTTTACAACGATCATGAAACTTCACCCGATATCGTCATTTTGCATAAATAATGCACCCGTAACTGTATTGACCAAACTCAAAATCAAATAATTGGTCAACAAAACTAAATATAAGCCAGTCAGAAAAAATAAAGCCTTCGGACTTGTCATCAAAATTTAGATCTGATCATCGATTCAAAGCTATGAGAATTCAAACCAGTCTAACCAAATCTATTTTAAATTAGGAGTTTCAGCCACGTTCTAGAATATCGAATAGTTCCAAGATATCATTTTCTCTCAACCAAATAATGACGTCAAAGCTGTTAATAAATATTCCATCCAGTCTTAGGGTGCTTGCATAAAGGACAGGTTCTCAATATGGACTAGTTGGAGTGGATCGGTATTGATCGGTTATGGTAAAACCGTATACCTATAACACTTTGTCCGACCTGAGAATGGAATCAAGGACCCTGTGCTCTGATGCTAGCGAAGGAGGTGGCGGAACGTGAGAGGGAGAGAACCTCTCGTCCCAGCCGCCGCTGGAGACGCTCCAGGAGTCGGGAGCCACACGTGACGGCTTCCAGCCACCGTAGACGCGGGCCCGTGGACGGTGTCGGTGTGGGCGGCTCGCTGTCCGTCCGTCTTATGACGACGACAAGCCCTGTCGAAGGCGTGTTCGTGTTCCACGCGCGCCTCAAAGAGATATCAGTAACATGGAAGGGGCCGACGCCCGTCGGGGCTGCGGTTTGTTCGAAAGAGATACCGCGGCCTCGGCGCAAGGGCTAAGAAGGAACATGGGTGGCTTTTAGTCAGTAGAAGTCTGACACTCCCTTCCGCTCTGCCCAAGAGCGGGAGGGGGTTATTCGATGATTTACCACCCAAAAAAAAAAGGACCCCATGCTCTGCAGTTGCGCTTGCGACCACTAGTTAACTGCTTGGTTGGTACATACTCTAAAGTCAGACACCCAGTCTTACCAAAGTTGGTAAGACTGGATGTTTGACTGTCTGGCTTCTCTCTCTTTTCTTCTACCCTTAACTGTTAAGTTCTACAAATGAAAGCTGGGCTAAACATGTTCTCCGAGACACGTAGGAAACTCGTTATGTAATGCATGGTCATCCATTCACGGACTGACCATGGCAAGTGTTGCTTAACCTTGACGATAGACACGTTCAGCTATTATTACGAGTATCTAACCACGAACACACACGGCACACACAGTACGGTTGGTGCAGTGGCTGAGCGATTGGACTGCTGCGCTGCGTGTACGGAACAAATATTTGTACGGCCTACATATAGTTGTTCTGGATCTGGGTATGGTGGTGGATAAGAGTGCTTGTCAGACTTGTCTGTAGCTTGTCAACGATCTACAAATGGCAGCCGTGTGCTTTCCGAAGCACGGAGGAAAATCGGTGTGCAACGGGTGGAAACTCATCCACAGACCAACCTGGGTGAGCACAGCTTAACCTAAAAATTGTTACGAGCAGTTAGTCACAAACTCCATCAAAAAGTGCAATAACAATAAAAAGGCACAGCTTTTCCGTTACCAACAAAACAGAGACCGTACAACTGCATCTTTATGCAAGCACCCTTAGCATCGATCGTTGCTTTTTCCGTCGTGTTCCAGAGCAGGGCAGCTAGTTGGCACTATAAATAGTTACAAAGCAAGCTTCTTTGAAGCAGGGTTTAATTAGATGCTAATAAAATTGCTGGAACATTCTTTATATAACTTTGATGTAGGACTTTTATAGAACAGCTATAAACCCTTTGGCGTGAGAGGAAGGCTTATAAAAGCAGTGGTTTTAATTAGATTTTTTTCTTGGAAAAATATGGGAATATTATACAGCCTGAAATTAATTAGCGGGGTAACATAAGTGTTGTGTTTATATTTACAGGAATTCAGTTTATAGGTACAAAAACTATGTAGGTAAAATGACATAACATCATGTCTGCAGTCCCCAAAGGGTGGACCCACTAACCTACACCCACATTTCGCAAGTTATGTTTGAGTCCCATGTTAATAAAAATGAATCGCCTTTTTAACCGACTTCCAAAAGAAGGAGGTTCTCAATTCGTCGGACTTTTTTAGGGTTCCGTAGTCAACTAGGAACCCTTATAGTTTCGCCATGTCTGTCTGTCTGTCTGTCTGTCTGTCTGTCTGTCTGTCCGTCTGTCCGTCCTCGCTTAATCTCTGTGACCGTTAGCACTAGAAAGCTGAAATTTGGGACCAATATGTGTATCAATCACGCCGACAAAGTGCTAAAATAAAAATTGGAAAAAAATGTTTTATTAGGGTAGCCCCCCTATATGTAAAGTGGGAAGTGTTTTTTTTTTTAATTTTAACCCTAATGTGTGATATATTGTTGGAAAGGTATTTAAAAATGAATAGGGGTTTACTAAAATCATTTTTTGATAATGTCAATAATTTCGGAAATAATCGCTCCAAAAGTAAAAAACAAAGCGTCCCCCCCCCTCTAACTTTTGAACCATAAGTTTAGAAAATACGAAAAAAATCTGAAAAGTAGAACTTTATAAGGACTTTCTAGGAAAATTATTTTGAACTTGGATGGAAACAACAGATGGAAACTGCAGTTAACCAATATAATTTGGTCCCTGAATCGTATGAGCGCCTATACAATCCAGAGGTCAAGTTTCATTTGCCCGTATTTTTTTTTTAACTTCGTTTACATAATATTTTATTATCTACGGAACCCTACACTGAGCGTGGCCCGACACGCTCTTGGCCGGTTTTTTTATGTATGTTCCCCGATTACTCGAAGATGGCTGGACCGATTTCGATTTTTTTGAAAGGGTGGTCCCATGATCATCAAGTCAGGATCTGATGATGGAATCCAGAAGAAACAGAGAAAACTCTTCAAATTTTATAGGCACACTTGAGTGACTCTTGTTTGTTTGATTTAACTTTTTTGCCACCGACTTCAGAAACTGATTAATGTTGTAAAGTTTATTTTTAACTTTTTTGTATTTTGTGTTTTGTTGAAGTCGGTTTTATTTTTTAACCGACTTCAAAAAAGGAGGAGGTTATATGTTCGTGTGTATGTATTTTTTTTTTTTTTGTAAAAAAGTTTTATTAAACAAAACTTTAATTATTTGTTATCAATATTGGTCTATCTAAACAAAATAATAAAGAAATGAAGCATTTTGTCACTTGCTCTGAACCGTGAGGTGTTTCAATTGGTTTCTATTTCCATTCTATTAATTGCATAAAACTCCCGTTTTAAAAAATTTGCACCTTGAAAATAAGTAGGTTACTAATCCAATTTTATCCAGTAGCAACTAACTAATTTAAAAAAAAGGCTTTGAGCTTAACAAACGAAATTTAACCTTTGAGAATTTCAAATATTTTTTTTAGTCTTCATTATCAGTCTCATCAGACCTGATCAAAATGCTTGCTTGGTACCGACGATTCCCACCTTTGTACAGCGATCTCATGAATAATTCACGTTCGAAATTCAAACCTAAAATGAGAACATTCATTCGAGATCGTACGCAAGAATGTCTAGAAAATGTCAGTGCTTTTGATATAAACTCTATGGTACTTGGGTCCTAGTAATCCAACGGGTTTCGGAATTTGAAATGAAATGTGCCGCATCCTTTGCGTCTAGCGCACAATTTAGGACAAACAAGCTATAGGGTTGGTGAATTATGTATTCGGATGTTGGATGGTTGAGGGCTGTCGCTTCCGGATGTCGCTTGCACGACAATTTGCGGTAATGACGGGTTTAGCGTTTGAAAGCGTTGGCGCTGTTTGAGGTTGAAAATTGCTAATTGTGGTCTTGTCGGATAAAGCTCACCTGTAAAAGCTGTTGTGTTTTTTGAGGAAACTTTGTATAATTATTCACCTTTTCATTAGGTAAAAGGTGGTATTGAAATATTATGCTTGTAAACTGGGAGATAGATTCTCGCTGGTTTAAATCCGGCTCGAAGGACCAAAATAAATGTAGGGGATCCCTACACTTAGTGATGATACCGGGGCGATTCTATAGGGATGATGAAATAAAACCGACCACCGTGAATGTCCGTTGAACACAGATTTATTCATTTAATGTATTTACACAAATTAGTTGAGTAATAGCTACAAAATGCTGAGTGCACAGTCTGTATTGGACCAGATGTGTCGCAGATGGAAGGGAATAGTGTTGCCATTATTTACATGAGGATTTACATTTGATATTGGTGTTCCAAAATAAGAATTAAAATCTCCAACAATGTTAATATGTTACAGCTAGGATGAATCGAAATGAAATATGTTCCATGACGTATTTTTGGAAAAATTAAATGATTTTATATTTTATTTATTTTATAAGAAGAATTATGAAGATTTATTTTATGAAGAACATAACAGACGTCTACAACATAACCTTATCTCGCCTCTTAAGTTTCACAATTTGTTAGGAAGGTAGGCCATTCAAGTTATAAATGCAATTAAAATGATAAAATAAAATAAATAAAATTATACCTTTTTTAACCGACTTCCAAAAAGGAGGAGGTTTTTTACTTCAAAGAATCCCTCCTTTTGTTAACCACAATTAATAGATGCCCGCTAGAGTCCAGTATTTAAAATCCGTCCCCATTTCAAAGTGTAACAACTAAGTGATTTACTCAAGCAGTAAGTGTTACTCGTACTTAGACAAGAACGAATGTGTAGCGTTAGTGCCAAGACGTCTGGTAGTCCTGGGCTGCGTTTATTTTAATTTCCATCAATTTGTCGTGTTTAACACTGTTTGTATTTACACGTAGTTTGCCGCTTTTCTATGCAAATTAGTACCGAGAGATTCTTACCCACTTTATCTTTGAGGGAAGCCCAAAAGGTACTGGGATTCATGTGGTAGTCAAAGTAGTACTTATAAATCTTCTCCAAGTTTATAATGCGCATAGCCAAAGTGTGAAACTCTTCTCTGTGTTCCCGACAGACGGGTCAATGTGGGAATTAAACCATTTGTCTTTCAAATGTCTCCTCCTGCTCTGTGCGGAGCGGTAGGGATTGTCAGACTTCTACTGACTAAAAACCACCCATGTTCCTTCTTAGACCTTTGTGTCCGAGGCCGCGGTATCTCTTTCGAACAACCCGCAGCAAACCGTTTGTCTTCAAAGTCTGTTCACTCGAACGGGCATCTTCTGGGCATGCTCGTTTCATCATAGACCTCATCCATCGCTTTCTATCAGGCGTTATCGAAGTCAGGAGCAGGACCACTTTGCAATAAAAACAATTGCTGAAAAGCTTCTTTCTCTATCTCATACATTTATATCAACTAAAAGCCAAGGTAAGTGGGAACTTGAACATAAAAGATGGCGAAATGAGGGTGCAATATTAGGCTGCGGGTTGTTCGCAAGAGATACCGCGGCCTCGACATGTAGGGCTGGGATAGCATGGCTGGTTTTTAGTTAGTAAAAGTGTGACACTCCCTTTCGCTCTGCCCAAGAGCGGGACGGTTATTTGATGATTTTCCACCCCCCATAAGAAAAAAACGGGTTGCAATATTAGTTACATCCATGTTACACCTCTACTTAACCTTTCAGAGATAACAGACGTGATGTTACACATAATATTATCTTCTACAAACAGTAATAAGATTTTATCTAGTATCATTTAGTTTTACCTCACCTTCCCGTAAAGCCGCAAACACACCGCCCGGGATAACTATGTAAACAGCCTGTTAAAATAAATGTTTACTGATAAAAGCCGTTCGTAGAACATTTACCTCAATATACACTATTTTATAGTTTAGTGGGTTCGCTTGATTTTGTAACTTCGATTTTGTTGCAGATACTTTGTCACTATATGCCAGTATAAAAACATACAGTAGAAAAGACACTTGCATATTTATTACTAATAGCCAATCTCAAGGAAACGCGACTGCTGAGCATGAGGTCCTTTGTTCGATTCCCGGGTCGGGCAAAGTGTTATTGGCTTTTTCCATCACGAATCTATCAGTAACAGCCACGGAGTCTGGATTTGTGCCCGGTTGATGGCAATGGGCTCGCCCCCTATTAGATGGGACTTAAACATAACTGGCGAAATGTGGGTGTACTATTAGGTACACCTCTGCCTAACCCTTCGGGGATTACAGGCGTGATGTTAAGTTATGATATGTGAGGCATTAGATATCAATATAGTCGTTATAATATAATGGATTACAATTATTTTACAACATTATTAGTGGAAATCTTTAGAGAAGACTTATTGACATTCGACAGACAAACAGTCCCATACAAACATCTAGTTCAAGTAAAAAACCGTGCAAAGCCGGACTTAATGCCTTGGGCATTTTCTACCATTTTTAATTATGATTTATCAATTTGATCTTCAGTAAGTACATCTATTAGTTGTAAAAAAGATAGGTAATTAAGACTATTTTATCTATTTATCACTAAACTAATCAGCTTACTCCCCTCATCAAGTTCCTCTCCCAAATGTCTCAATCCCCATTGTGCTAGTCACATCACAGCCTACCGGGTGTATCTCAAACCGCTAAAGAAAAAAGAACACAGGAAACGAAACAATAGTACCGCGGCTTGTCGAAATCGAGTTAGGCTCAGTTTCAAAGCTTCATCGGACATTGTTCCAAGTTTCCAATCACGAGTTCCGATTGGTTTTTGTCACGTAAACACCAATCGCACTTTTGTTTCTAACTCGGAAATTCAAGAGCTGAGGCTTTTGCAGTTAATAATAATAATAATAAATTTTTTATTCATAATTATAAGGTAACGTTTATACAATTTTTCTTAAATCTCTAAATAAAGTTCACCAATAATTTGTGCCTGAACTAGGTAATCCTGTGTTTCAGGCGATTGTAGGTAACATTAATCTAACAAATTATCACATAATATATTAATCTTATAATTAGGTAGGTATGTAAACAGGTGTATAAAATTAAAGTTAAACTAATCTTAACTTAGTTAACTAATTTAACAAAACACTAACTATAATTATTTTAAAACAAGTAATAACTTCTCTGTATCTTCATACGACATAGTTTGGAGAACTTCTTTTAGGGTTTTTTTACAGTCACTATAATTTAAGGAGAAGATGTTACTTTTTTGATTCAGTCTGTTATAGAGGAGCGGTCCGTTGTACATATAAAATTTAGCTGTAAAAGCATGTTTTGTACTTTTTTGTGAGCAAACCAAATCTTTCCGTCTCCTTTTAGTAAAATCTGTGCTGTATGGAAGTGCTGCGTGTTGTTTTAGTACTGTGCTCATTATAAATAACTGTCGAACTGTTAGTACTTCACAAGATTTATACAGGAGGTTAGTGGGAAAAAGGAAAGGGCGGCAAGTAGCCACCTTGAGAATAGCTCTTTGGGCTCTTTCAATGGTCAATAACAAAGTTTTACCAGCCCCACCCCATGAAGTGATGCAGTAAGTCAAAATTGACTGACAAAGAGCAAAGTATACTTGCCTTATTATTTTTAGATCTGATATGAATCGTAGCTTTTTGAATACGAAAATCAGCTTACGAATTCTATTATTTAGAACTTCTATGTGTTGTTTAAAGGAAAGGGTTTCATCTAATATAATACCCAGGTATCTTATTTTATCTGACTTTTTAATAATAGGACACGTACACTGGTTATCTGCAGGGATTGAGCAATAATGAACATGCAACCTTGTGTGTGCAGTCGATATTTGCTTGCGCATCGAAAACTTAATGTAATTTGTCTTATCTGCATTTAGAGTTAGGGAGTTATTTTGTAGCCATTTATTTACAATATTGAATCCGTGTTGCGCAAGATTGTAGCTTTATTTTCTGAGTCAGCTGTAAATAGTAGTGCAGTGTCGTCAGCGTAAGTGATGATAGTGCCATGCTCTAGCTTTATATCGCAAAGGTCATTTATGTAGATCAAAAAAAGAGTGGGCCCTAAAATACTTCCTTGGGGTACACCAAAAAATGTGTTTTTTTGAACAGCACTGAGAACATTGCCAATCTTTACGCACTGGGAACGATCTTCTAAATAACTTTTGAATAGCTTCAGCTGAATTCCTCTTACACCTATGTTCTCAAGCTTACGCAACAGGATTGAAACGGAAACTGTGTCAAACGCTTTGGCGAGGTCCAGGAAAATTCCTACAGTGTGGTTACCCTTGTCAAGTTCGTGCGCTAGATAGCCAGTCAGATGGTGTACTGCATCGGCAGTTGAGACTTTAGACCTAAATCCAAACTGCCGTTCAGACAGAATGGACTTATCTTCCAAATATTTCAACAACCTTTTGTTTATAATTTTTTCCAATATTTTTGACACAGAAGGCAATAAAGAAATAGGTCTGTAATTTGTCACTTGATCTTTGCTGCCTGATTTATAGACAGGGACAATTACAGCTTTTTTGAGACATTTCGGAAAATGACCCGAAGATAAACAAATTCGGAAAATATAAGTCAGAGGTGGTACCAAAATATCCTTAAATTTTTTAATAATTTTGTTAGATATGTTGTCATAACCAACTGCACAGTCTTCTTTCAAGGACATGATAATACTTTCTACCTCAGTCTCGTCAGTATCTAGCAACACGAAAGATGTTAAAGTAGTGTTCCGTGTTAAAGGAGTGCTCGTTAGGTTTTGCGATTGACCCCGATTTTTGTCTGCCAGGCACTTTCCAACATTAACGAAGAAATTATTTGCTATGTTAGCGGATTCCAGCGGTGACGAGTGTGCTTGTAATAAACCTGAAGATGATTCATATTGTTTTGACGTGTGCGTTGTGTCTTTAATAAATTTCCAGATCTTTTTACTATTTGTTCCAGCCTTTTCCAATGCCATTTTGTCGTAGTTGATTTGAATTTTTTTAAGGAGATCATTACAGTAATTTCGATATCTTTTGTACGAAAGTTGCAATACTACATTTTCTGGATTAGATTTCGCTTTCATATGCAATTTATCCCTATGCTTCATACAGCGTATAAGGCCTGATGTTATCCAGGGTTTTATGTTGCGATTTTTGTTGTTCAACTGGGATACGAATGTGTTTTTCTGAATTGCATTTCGTACGTTTTCAATAACATACGACATGCAGAACTGTGGGTCAGCGGAATTATAGACTGGATCAAAATTGATGAGGCGTAAATCATTTTCAAGTTTATTTATATTTAGTTTTGATAATTCTTGAGTGCCTTGTTTAGGTAATTTACAATTAAGGGTTAGTAGGGCAGCATTGTGATCGGTTATTGTTGAGTTAACAACAAGTGCAAGTGCAGGGAAATTCGATTTAAGCATAATATGATCCAAACAGGAGCCACTGTGATGTGTAGGAAAGCTGTGTGCTGGGAGCAGGCCATGAAATGCGCATAAGTTGAGGTAGTCCTGAGCAGCCGCATCAGCACTTCCGGGAAGAATATTGATATTAATATCTCCAATTATAATCGTGTTTTTAACGGATGACAGTCTTTGCAAGGTCTCATTCAGAGAGTCAGAAAAAATGCTAGTATTTCTAAAAGATGGAGGTCGATATAATGCTAATATCGCAAAATCAGAGCCAATTTTAACTAACAATCTGTTACAGTCGTTCATATCAGGTTCCTCAACAGAGACATTTAGATGATTTCTTGCATAAACTATCACACCATCATTTTGGTTGTAATTAGTAGTACTTTTATACATATTATATCCCGGTATTAGTGGTATGTTATATTGTTTGGCAAGCCAGCATTCCGTTAAAACAATGACATCACAATTTATGTTAAGCCGCTGTTGAAATAAAGTAAAGCTATCAAAATTCTTAAAAACACTGCGAATATTTTGTGTTAATATAGTTAGTGGAGTTTTGTGGCCGGATATATATTGTTTACAGTTCTCTGCTTCACAAACTTTAGACTCGGATACAGAGAAATTATCTAAATCATTAATCAAACTATTTATCATAATGGTAACTAAAAATAAAAAAATTAAATTAAAGAAAAAGGACAGAAGAATTACTAATTAACGGCGCTCTTAGGCGCCTCCATAATCTACAGAATTGATGTACCTTTTTTCAGCCATTATTTTCGCCGGGCAGTCAGCAGCCCCTGTATTGTGCTTGTCTGGCTTTTTGAAATGCATGCAAGTAGCGCATTTTGGTTCGTCAGCCTTCTTTGGACATTCTTTTACTGAGTGACCTTGATCACCACAGTGGCCGCAAGTATAAGATATTTGTCGACACGACTTGGCCGCATGTCCATACTGCTGACACTTATAACATCGTGTGACCAAAGTAAAATCTCTCACAGGGCATGATGACCAATTTACAAAAACGCGGTCTTGTGATATCAGGGCTTTGCGTATGACTGCAGATACTTCAACTATGTAGTTACAGGTGTCAGTGTCTTTCTTACCTGACTTATGACTCAATTTAATTGAGCTTAAAAACGTCTCTAGGCAACAGTCCTGAAGTTTTTCGGCTAGATTTTGGTTGTACAAACACGTAAAAACCTCATTTTCCTGCATGCATGTCGGCACTCCTAAAATCACAACCCTAGGCTTCCTTTTATGGGGCTCGTCGACTGTTAGGCCTGTTTTGGATAGCTGCACCGATTGTCTTAGCTTTTCGATGTCGTCCTTCGTCTCGGTGCTGATGATAACGCCGCCGTTCTTCGTCTTGCGCAGGCCTCTCACGTGGAGTTTCATTTCTTCGGGTCTAATAATTTGTTGTACGAGAGTTTTAGTCTCGTCGCTGGTCTTCAACTTATCACTTGGATAGATCGCCACAGAACTTACATGACTCGGCTGGATATAATTGTTGGCACCTTTCTTTACCATGTCAGCAAAAGAAGATCCCTGGGCAGGTTTCGTTGATTCTTCAATTTTCAGCTGAAGTTTCTGTAACTGCTGCGAAAGATCGAGTTGGCTCTCAAGGGATCTGACGATGTAGTGCGACTGGACGGCCTTTCCTTTAATGGACTGGTACATGACGGCCATATGCGCAGTCCCGTTGCTGTTTTTCCGGCATAGGCTGCTGATACGCCCTTTCTGCTCAACATTCAGCTTCCCTTCAGTTGCAATAGCGCACACCTCCTTAAGGCTCTGTTCGATGATCACCATCCAGTTCTGGATTTCTGTAGTCGAGACAACTTCAGGAGCATCATTCTTCTGGATAGGCGTTTGAGGGGTTGAGGCGGGTACGACCCTGGGTGTAGGTGTAGAAGGCGGTGAGCGAACACCTTTGCTACTCCTGATGAATGGGCTATCGTCCATCGTGAAGCAGGATATTTTGTTTTCGTTAAATACCGATCATTTCTCCTAATTCACTTTACACAAATCTAATGTGCGCGTGTATGCGCTATGGTTAAACTAGGTCACAGTTTCGCAAGTGATTATTTGTTTATTGTAATAATTGTTCGATACGTCTGTTCACAACGACCGGCAATTTTGCAATGGAGTTGATTCTAGTAAGCGTTAGATAAATAACTGTTCTGCACCTTCTGGCTAACAATCATTATTCTCATCCGACTAGCCTTTTACCAACTACGCTGCTATATGCTAAATGTCGGCTTCAATTTCAAACTGATGCAGTTGAATACCGTTTAACTTGTAGCGATTGCTTTTTTGACCTCCACAATCCAGTTAATACTGGTTAATTCGATACCCTTTGATAAGGCTGGTAATCAAACTTTTGGCCAATGACTACCTATTACGATTGTCAAAGATGTACAAATGACAGCCGGAACCAATGGCTTAACGTTCTTTTTAAAGTACGGGGCATCAGGTTGAAAATCATGTTTTCGCAATGTAATTTTTCAACTATCTTGCAAGTTTACAGACATACCTACAATAGGGTAGTTGACAAAAAAATTTAATTAGTCTGTCAGATAGATTTCCAAAAAATATTGGACACGTATTTTTTCTTTTTTCACGTAAACAATAAATGAAGACGAAACAGTGTTTCTTGTTTGTTTGTTTAACAGAAAGTGGCGTCACCAGCGACGAAAATAAAACGTGTCAAAGATCGTGAGCCCCACTCACTCTTTAAATCTCAATCTTTGACACGTTTTATTTTCGTCAAGTTTTATTAATTTGATAAAACAAAAAACACGTATCCAATATCTTTCGATAATCTAACAGACGGACTAAACAGAATCATATTTTTTTTAGTCAGTCAACTACCCTATTATGTGTTTGGCAGAGGAAGTGGAGATCGCTGTGATATTAGCAAGCATAAAGAAACTGCGATACCAGCCTTTTGAGTTCGTAATATTAACAGGCCTCTCATTGTAAGACAGTCATCTTCAAAGCGGAATACACTCCAGTTTAGTTCGTGTCGTATGTCTACAAGTTTTTAGTTCTAAGGCATGCAGGAAATATCTCTTCATTATATCTTCAGGCATATTTTTTACCAAATAAGAACCTCGTGGAATTGGAATGATATTGAATTCCACATACCTACTACTATTTCCAATATTAAGATAGGAGTTCAACAACCTATTTCAGATGTATATATCTAGATTTATTTTACTATATTTTCTTAACCGAAGACTTGGGTGTAATACGAAATTGAAACTAAACAGAAGGCACTTAAGGATCAAAGTAAACCCCTGAAGAAAAGAAAGCTAAAGCAATATTGTACTTTTAAAAGGCGCAACCTAATACTCTCCCTTGGTCCTTCAAAAAAGTACCGTTTATAAAAAAATATACGCTTTCGAATAATCTGTTTTTTAAAGTTTTAATAAACATAATTGACGACACGGTTGGTGCAGTGGCTGAGCAATTGGACTGCTGCGCTGCGTGTCGCAGGTTCGATCCCCGCACGGAACAAATATTTGTATAATCTATTGATAATTGTTTCGGGTCTGGGTGTTTGGTTGTGGTGAGTTTAAATGTTTATGCACGCACCCACGATACAGGAGAAATTCCTAGTGTGGGGCAACGTTTTTTTTTAAAAAAAAAAAAATAATATCACTCCTATAGTCCTGAAAGGGTTAGGCCAGAGGTCATCATCATCATCATCTCAGCCAAAAGACGTCCGCTGCCGGACATAAGCCTCCCCTGGAAGGGGGGGATTTGCCAGAGGACAGAAGCCAGAGGAGCACTTTTATATTTCGCCAGTGATGTTAAGGTCACATGTAATAGGGGGCGAGCCTATTGCCATCAACCTGGCACAAATCCAGACTCCGTAGTTGCTACTGATAACTTCCTGATAACACTTTGCTCCACCTGGGAATCGAACCCTGTACCTCATGCTCGCCAATTGCACTTGCGACCAACGAGCCATTCAAATTTTGATATATTTCCAAATAATCTTTTTATTAAAGTTTTAATCTCTCTTTTGTGTTTCGGTCTTTGTTACCTGGAAATAAATAAATTCTATTCTATTCTTGAATACATACACAAACATAAACTCACGCCCTTTTCCCATGGGGGTAGGCAGAAACCACAGAACGCCACTTGCTACGATCCTTACATACTCCTTTTGCCTCGTCCACATTCATACATCTGGTCATACACGCACGCCGGTTACGAGTACTACGCACCTGTCCTTTCTGAAGAACGGCACCAATAAGATCAGTAAGTCAGTCTTTCTAGGGCGTCCCCTCCCGGCGTTACCACTCACATCTGCCTAGTAAATTCCTTTTGTTAATCGACTTTCACTCATCCTCTCCACATGACCGAACCACCTTAGCATAAGTACTCTTTTCAATGTTTGTCACTACATCAAAAAAAAAGTTTTTATATAATACCTAAATAGGATCATTGCTCTCACAAATCCAATATTTAGCCGGTATTTACGTGGTCCCGATTATATTATGCGTAGAGCTTCCAGATTACATGTGCTCGGAGGATTTTCACTTTATATGATAATTTTCTTTCCTTTACCTATTCACGTTTAGCGGGAAACCGTCTCGCAATGATAATTGCGCGTATCCATTGGGATTTCATTGTAATTTCTTAAATAAATCTGTTGTGAGTATGGTCGGTTATTTTTATGTTGATTTGGTTGGTATTGAACGTACATAAATTCTGATAACCACTTTTATCAAGGAACTTCGTTTTATATATTATACACCTAGACTGCCTATCTGACCTCTGCGACCCAGTACTAACTGGGTGACTAGTGACAGTGACTACATGTTAAATACTGGTATTCAGCAGCATCATGGTCTGGAAGCCGTAAGACTGGTTGTCAGACTTTCGGGACACTTCCTTTTCTTAGCGTATCGATGAGAATATTATTTAAATTGAGTCAGCCCAAAATTTAGCGACGAGTTTGTCATTTTCAGTTCCGACCATTAATATATATAATTATATATATATTTATTAATATATATATATATATATTAAATAATATATTATAGCTCCTGTGATGTGCTAGTAACGGGGTAGGCAGAACCCGATATCAAGTGTACCATCGTCTGTGGGGCAACACCGCATTTACACTCCACGTCAGAGTCATCTATGAATTTTACTTGAACAGGTTTTCCTTGCTTCGGTCAACCTGTGTCCGGAGTCTATTTAAGGACTTCCAAGTCAGCCATGGCAACTCGTGTCCAGGTGGGAGATGTTCTGTAAGTGGGTCTACCTTAAACGTCTGAAAACTTCTACGAATGATAGCTGGGACCAAAGCACACCTCGGACACTCCATACAACGCTCGCAAAATAATTGCCTATTACTACTACGTAATCAAATAACGTGTGTGCACACTGTGCACGTGCAAATGTGTGCGTAAACTCTAGTAGGGTTTTCGTAGCGTAAAAAATGGCGCGGAAAGTGCAACGATTTGCGTCGCGAAAACCGAATGAGTTCTTACGATTGCGAGCGCCCTTGCACAAGAGTCGGCGACGAATACCTCGAAGTGTGGGGTGAGATGCGGTATTTAATATGAGCGCGGGGAAGGGAGTGTCCCTTCTGTACGTAGTACTATTATGTATTCTGTGACCAAAGGCTTAACCTGTTTCAGAATTAAATTCGATTCTTAATACATTACCTTCATCATCATCTTCCGGCTCTTGTCCCATGGATACATAAGGTCGGCCCAACACGATTTTTTTCTTCCACTCCGCTCTGTTAACCACCAAGCTATCATTTACTTTTTTTTTTCATATTATCATTCTTCAGAAAGGACAGGTACGTAGTAGGCAAAAGGAGTATGTAAGGATCGTAGTTAGTGGCGTTCTGTGGTTTCTGCCTACCCCCATAGGAAAAGGGCCTGAGTTTATGTATGTAAGTATTATCATTCCTCACACAATCTGTTCATCGTATCTTTGGTCTCCCTCTCCATCTTAATCTCTATCCATCATCATTCTCTTGCCCTTATCCCAATTCATTCAGGGTCGGCGCAGCATGTCTTCCTCTTCCATACCTCTCTGTTTCTCGTCATCTAATGAGACGCTTAATTTCCTACCATATAATTATTAACACAGTCCATCCATCGTTTCTTTGGTCTTCCTCTACTCCATCCACATTCATATTCAAAACCTTCCTCACGACATTTTCCTCATTCCTCCGCATCACGTGCCCTTACCACGACAACCGATTTCCACACAACTTTTCAGTCACAGGCGCCACTTTCAGACTTCCTCTTATGTACTCATTTCTTATTTTATTCATTCGCGTATTTTATCCATCTCCATCCACAATTTTTATTCATCGCTCAGTCACATGGCCTTCGTCCAATACATTAGTTACCCTTTAAAATAAACATTTACAGACCCGGAATTAACTAAATCCTAATCTTGATGGTCGTAATGTATTAAGAGGAAGTCACTTCACCGCAAAGGGAAATTAGTGAACTACTTAAGGGAATTAATTAGACGGAAAGGAAATAGGGATGGTTGAATACTGCATAATTATATCCTTGGTTATATGAGATTTAAATCAAAAGATATCATCAACATCTGCCTAGCCTTTTCCCAACTATGTTGGGGTCAGCTTCCAGTCTTACCGGGACCGAAACAGTTATTAAGTTAAAGTTAACAGAAATTTCCTAATAAAAGTCAGGATTTGAATGGCAATAGGCTCGCCTCTTTTAACATTGGGCTTAAATATAACTGGAGAAATGTGGCTGTACTAATGGGTACACTTCTGCCAAATCATTCGAGGATATCAAGCGTGATGTTATCTATATAGGGTGTAAAAGTACCCTTAACGCAAACTAAGGGCACTTGTTCTCCCCACCACTGCGATCATTTTTTTGTTCTAGACCATACCTGGGAACCCCCTAGTTACGGAGATATTGGGGCTCAAAGTTCCAAATTTTTAACAGCTGTTTTTTTATATACTAGTTTTTCAGGTTATAACTTTAGTTAAATTACCTCCATGATCCGTTTACTATTCAAAGCATCCAATAGCACAATGTTTTAAGAGTGCTACATTGAGTTTTAACGTAAAATGTGATTTTTGACCCAAAAAAAAAAGTCGTATCCCAGCAAAAATTTTTGCGTAGGGGTACTTAGTTTGATGTACAGAATGCTTGGTTAACGGCTGTGTGATAGGTTGATTTACACCCTGTATAACTCTATACATCTATCCATAAACATGCAAACAAATCATTACCCTCAACTCATCTTACCCCAGAGCTTCCTTCAGCTCGCAAGCTAGACAAAGTAGTTAAAACGAGGCATCAGCTTCGCAACCGTAATCAAAGTTCTGGAGCCAATAACTACCGTCGATCAGCTTTATCAGGTGTCATGAATACATTGAGAACAGCTACTAAGCCCTAAATATAGTGGAACAGAAGGTCCACGGATCACGGAGATGCCTCAGTTGCTTCTACAGGGGCAGTTCATCATCTGCCTAGCCTTTTCCCAACTATGTTGGAGTCGGCTTCCAGTCTAGCCGGATGCAGCTGAACACCAGTATTTTACATGGAGCGACTGCCTATCTGACCTCCATAACCCAGTTAATACTAGGTAATACGATACTCTTTGGTAAGACTGGACTGCACAGTTTTACCTAAAACCTGTGACAAAAGCCTGTGGAAGCGACGAAACACCAATATCTGCGGTCAAAAGTCCACTTCCACGACGAAGTACAGATAACACGTTGGGAATAAACGAGCGTCATTTTATGAGGTGTTAGTCGCGTATTTTGAGTACCGTAATTTACGTTCAACTGAAATCTGGTTAGGCTGCCAAGCGGACGGATATATTTAAGTTGATATCTCACATTTGTATGCCGTGCTTGTGTTGTACACTGGATCGATAAAAATTATTGTGCATTTACGAAGCATTGGAAGAAGATGTCAGAAAGAGAAAAAAAAGTTGGGCAAATCCTTTAAATAGAGAAAGCCTTATGCGTGGACAGTTCCAAACCTTACCTTAACTTGGATTTTATGGATAAATCTAGATATGACGTGCGCAATTCGTTTGAGTCAGCAGATAACTCATTTTGCGTCGCCCTTTGGTACAAATAGGACTTTAGTGTGAAACAAAATGCAGCGTAAATTCCACGACTCATGTTACGCGACACACGGCTCAAAAAATTACGCACCCTTAGGCCCGGTATCCACCAAAGCGGAGACGAGGAGATGTGCCAAATTCGACCAATCACAGGACGGGCGAAAGACCAGACATAAAATCTCCTCTCGCCTCCGCTCCTCTCCGTTTTTGACAATGCGAGCGGCGCGCGGCGTGACAAAAACAACTGCTTTCGTTAGGGCTCGTTGTATGAAACGGACCTTCTGAATCTGTTTTATGTGTGTAAGGTGTCTGTACAACTTTTCCCATCTACCTTCAACAGGTTCCTTTACCTAAACTACTATGTATTCATGCTAGTATGCCGTATAATATTTTTATACGCATATTTGCGAAGCGAGATTTTATCCTGAGTATAATTTATACGGTGGTGGATGTAAATAGGGATGTGAGAGTGAATATATTATTTGACATTTGGAATAGTAAGCAATTTTTTATTATTATATATGGGCAATTGGGCAGTTAACTAAAAACGACCGCTAATATCCGTAAAAGAACGTTCAGCAGTTGGTCTCGGCTTTTAACTTTCAGTAACCACTCTCAAAGATTATAATCTTTGAGAGTGGTTACTGAAAGTTATTTTTACCAAAGAGTTAGATGCACAGTTACGGGGTTGTGGAGGTCAGATAAATAGATGCTCCATGTAAAATACCTGTATTCAGCTTGATTCAGTTCGACTGACAGTCGAAGAATATAGTTGAGTAAAGGCTAGGCAGATGATGATTATTTTTTGTACTTGTTTGACTCAGATAGAGGCTATTTTAAATTTGGATACGTGTTTTTTGTTTTATCAAATTAATAAAAATTGACGAAAATAAAACGTGTCAAAGATTAGGAGTGGGGGCTTGTGACGTCACTTTCTGGGTTAAAAAGTACTAACCTTGTGACGTCACACGACTTGACACGACTTTTCAAAGCAGTAGCTGTATCGTCTTCATCTTTTGTTTACGTGAAAAAAGAAAAAAAAAATGTGTCCATTATTTTTTGGAAATCTATCTGACGGAGTATACGTATATGTGAAACTTTTATTTTTAAGAACATATTGTAACATATTTCATGCAAATAAATAAATAATCTTGAATTTTGAGTAATTCGATTTTTTTGATGATATACCCTATTCCAGACCTTAAGGGTCCGGGAATTTAATTCACTCTATACACCGTTCTATCTGATCTCTCGTACCTTTCTCGTACATTTCCTGATACGACGGACGCCCATGTCAGTTCTTGGACCTCAGTACACCAACTGCAACATCCAACAGCTACGATGGCATTAAAAAGATCCGGCTCGAAGGACCACTGTTTGAATGTCAATGGTCTCGACTAAATAAAACGTGCGAAAATTAAATGTAATACATGGAACTTAAATCTCAAATAATCTCTATTACAATAACAAACATTTTCTCCTACCATGTCTTCGCTGCAAGCTAACCACACCTTTTCTATACAAGGAACCCTCTGACGATATTCCTTATGACGTCAACTTAGAGGCCACTGGAGGTCAAGTCGAGGTCATAAACCTCACGTCACATTTAAAAGTTATTTTTGCGAGATTTCTCCCTTAAGTTCCACAAATGAGTTCTCATTCTTTTCATAGCTACTTATGTAAATACTTAATAGTCTGCTGCATTATATGACGTGCAAAGTTCTTGTAAAAGATTAAGGCTAAAGGAGACTTTTTTTTGTTCGGAGAATAGTCACGCTACATAATTTTAGCGTCGAGCAGTTTAATACTAGAATGGAAGCAATATTTAACCGACTTCAGAAAAAAGGACGAAATTCTTTTATGTAGGTACACCGATTACTCCGTGATTACTGGGCCGATTTATGTGATTCTTTCATTTGGTAGACGAAGCTCGGGCGGGGTCCGTATATATTTTTTTTCATAATATTACATTACAATCTGTTTATTATGCTCTCTAAGATTTCTTAGTTTTCTTTACAAAGACGCACTTCCATCCATTCCGCGGCAATGTAAATTGAACCTTAGTGGCACATAAATTAATTTAGTAAAAGGGGTTGCCATGGTGGTCACAACCTATAACTTATCGATGTGATGTCGTTAAAAGTTTGGGGAAGGCTGTGAAGTAGGTCCTCTTAATGTAAAATGTTAGTTTACGAAAGTCAACAAAGGCAAATTGAGTTATTGAACTTATTACTTTGTTCATTAATGACAGTTATTTGTGAAAACCTTCATAAATATTGCACTTAATTATGATTTATTAGATGCTGTTTTTGTTAATAGGTACCATAAGAAGATCTTTCAGAAATCTTCATTTAAAACTTCAAAAACACACGTATCTGGTCATTAGTACGGACAAAATGAATCGCAAGTGCGACAGTAGTAACATTATGCGACTTACTTACCATTCTACCCACACCACAGCTTACCTAGCTCTACAGAGTCGTGATGTTTTGAGCTTTCAGCGAGGACGTCATTCAGTGTTTGATCGAAGTGGAGTTGACGCCCCGGAACTGTATCCAATTAATTGTGTCCCGTGTTTTTGTGTTAAATTATAATTTTAAGTATGTAATATAATAAAAGTAGTAACATTATGCAACTTACTTACCAGTGTACCCACACCACAGCTTAATGTTTTGAGCTTTCAGCGAGGACGTCATTCAGTGTCTGATCGAAGTGGAGTTGACGCCCCGGAACTGTATCCAATTAATTGTGTCCCGTGTTTTTGTGTTAAATTATAATTTTAAGTATGTAATATAATAAAAGTAGTAACATTATGCAACTTACTTACCAGTCTACCCACACCACAGCTTAATGTTTTGAGCTTTCAGCGAGGACGTCATTCAGTGTCTGATCGAAGTGGAGTTGACGCCCCGGAACTGTATCCAATTAATTGTGTCCCGTGTTTTTGTGTTAAATTATAATTTTAAGTATGTAATATAATAAAAGTAGTAACATTATGCAACTTACTTACCAGTCTACCCACACCACAGCTTAATGTTTTGAGCTTTCAGCGAGGACGTCATTCAGTGTCTGATCGAAGTGGAGTTGACGCCCCGGAACTGTATCCAATTAATTGTGTCCCGTGTTTTTGTGTTAAATTATAATTTTAAGTATGTAATATAATAAAAGTAGTAACATTATGCAACTTACTTACCAGTCTACCCACACCACAGCTTAATGTTTTGAGCTTTCAGCGAGGACGTCATTCAGTGTCTGATCGAAGTGGAGTTGACGCCCCGGAACTGTATCCAATTAATTGTGTCCCGTGTTTTTGTGTTAAATTATAATTTTAAGTAATATAATAAAACAATATATCGCGCTCAGTGTGCTTACATTATACGAAATCTATCTTCTGTCCACATAATGCTCGAGTCTAACGGAATAAATCCTGACAATCCGACACATACACAAAAACGAATTATACAATACGAATAATATATTAATTTCTACAGCAAAATAATTTTACTAAATAAATAACTACCTACCTGTTAAATAAAGTTATCGTGGTAAAACAACACATGAACTCCGCCAATTAAAGCAACGTGGCGTTTTAAATCAAAACATTAATTACAAACCACACACTACTAACACAAGACCTTAATTAAACCAATCAAAAACAGCTTGCGGCCCTATTAAGAAGTTTTGCACTACATTTTAATTGCATTTCCACACACAGCTAAGAGTTGAGTATTCCTCAGAGCTATCTGAGATACATTACTGCTTGAACACGATCTTTAAGCCCGGACTCTTCTATGACGCAAATAAAGAACCAAAATAACGTGAAAAACCAAATTCTCTTCGTATAAAAACGGATACCAACAATAACTTTACACCCTTTTCTTTGATACCGCTAAACAACTAAAGCGGAGACCACCGGAACGATGTAATCATCAAGAATCAGAAACAGATCAGAATCAACGAGTTTCGACGGAGCCGACCGGACCGGAGCGACGAGAGATACGATGCCTATTTGCACCCACATGGTTGGCGATACCCGAAAGTCTTCTCTCCGCTCCGCTCATCTCCGCTTTGGTTGATTCCTAGCCTCGCCATACGTGTTTTACGATAGCAATTTATTGTGAAATCGATGATACTGTTACGAGCTGGGTATGGGATAAATAAAAACACTACCAATTAAACACACGAAATAACTTTATTAAACACAAAACACTAAATACACAATCACTTCAACAATACTGAACACTTTATCGCACTAGATAACTCTTCGAACCTTCCGTTGTCTCGCTTTAAAAGTAGACTGCCTGCTCCGACCTCTGTTGGTCCTTTTATACTCAAACACACAAAAGAAGTTCGAGAAAATTCCCTATTATTAACTAAAAATGAATTCAATATTCACAAAGAATAATAACTAAAAAATAAACTTAAAGATAAAAGAACCAACAAGGAAGAAGTTACGTTACGCACTCGGCATACGGTCGAAATTACAATGGCAATTATGTCGCCGACGCCCGCCGTGCTGACCTTGTAAACATAATGGAACTATACCTACAGAGTGTACTGGAATGTTTTAGACACTACACAATTATAAGCGAGGTTTCTTGAAGATTCTTGATGACCGACGTAACAATACTGACGGCACACGACACAATAATGTGTTTCTGCCTCTACCCACATACGTGTCGCTCACATTAGTTGCATTGCCTGAGGACGTGTTAAGACCTCTAGACGTTTAGGATAGCGCGTAGACAATCTCAGATTGCCTGTAAAGTTCTTTGCAATGCTATTTGACGCAAAGGCATACGGGTTACTGCCAAAGACTCAACTCTCGTGAGTCTACAAAGGTTAAGTGGAGATAGAAATTTCGGCTTAGGGTTAGTACTGATAGTCGTGAAAGTTTGATAACTCACGTTCATAGAGTAGAACAAATTACTGAGTATGATGCTCATGAACTAGGTTGTTACCATAAAATATGGTACTCGTACGGAGCTAGAATTTTAATGATAAAATACAATATATCTGTTGGCATTCGAACTCTCGGTACTGAGCAGGACGGCTTATAAGCCATATAGCTGCTGCTGTCATATATATTTTTATCAATCATTTTATGTTATGTTATGTTATGTTATGTTATGTTATGTTATGTTATGTTATGTTATGTTATGTTATGTTATGTTATGTTATGTTATGTTATGTTATGTTATGTTATGTTATGTTATGTTATGTTATGTTATGTTATGTTATGTTATGTTATGTTATGTTATGTTATGTTATGTTATGTTATGTTATGTTATGTTATGTTATTTTATTTTATTTTATGTTATGTTATTTTATTTTATTTTATTTTATTTTATTTTATTTTATTTTATTTTATTTTATTTTATTTTATTTTATTTTATTTTATTTTATTTTATTTTATTTTATTTTATTTTATTTTATTTTATTTTATTTTATTTTATTTTATTTTATTTTATTTTATTTTATTTTATTTTATTTTATTTTATTTTATTTTATTTTATTTTATTTTATTTTATTTTATTTTATTTTATTTTATTTTATTTTATTTTATTTTATTTTATTTTATTTTATTTTATTTTATTTTATTTTATTTTATTTTATTTTATTTTATTTTATTTTATTTTATTTTATTTTATTTTATTTTATTTTATTTTATTTTATTTTATTTTATTTTATTTTATTTTATTTTATTTTATTTTATTTTATTTTATTTTATTTTATTTTATTTTATTTTATTTTATTTTATTTTATTTTATTTTATTTTATTTTATTTATTATTAGGGACAAAAAAACAGTTACATGTTAAGTTTAACAATTATGAATCGTTGCACAAATAGGTAAACATATAACCCACACCATTGTCCACGGATTAATATATGAACAAGTAAGTAAAGGAAATGTATTTATAATAATATCTTGTTATGAATTAAGTGAATATTAGTTAAGATTATGTTGAAAGAGAATTTATAGCTAAGGTTTTAAATTTGATATTAGAAAGAGAGAATATATCTATATCGATGAAGTGTGTGTTATAGGCTTCCACAAGTTGAATCATGGCTCGGGTTGCGTTTGGAATCACATACATACGTAATAGTATGTTACTGCCTGATATTTTATGTTCTTCCTATTTTTTTCTTATTTTTGAGAAGTCAAAAATAAGAAAAAAATATCTGAAAGGTAAGAAGATCTAATTTATTTCTTACTTGATTGAATTTTGCCACTGCCAAAGACGGTGACCATGGCAATATGTCTTAGATGATCATTATTATACTACTAAACCAGAGCTGATCATCATCTGTCTCTCAGCGGGCAGTATCTCATGATTCATAATAGTTAGACAGTTGAAATCACAGAATTTGTTTTTGTAATACCGCTATAACAACAAATAGTAAAAAAAGAAACTTCATGGGCAAGACTAACACCAGTTTTTTACTCCCTACAATATCTCATTTGAGTAATTATTACAAATCTAACCATGCAGATCGATCGCTTACGATATACTCGTGATACACTTCACTGCATCATGTGTGAACGCATCCTTATTTTCAATTGCCCAGAGATTGAATTCCGAAGTCAGTTGGACTGTTTCTGGAATTCCCTATATTGCATGATTACTTCCAATTCCTATTTGTTTTGTTTATCGAAAACACTGTACAATTTATGTCTAATGGTTTCCAATGTTTTATTATGTAAAAGTTCAAATTACACTTGCTTGTCTTGTCGCTTCGGTTAAAATAAGAATGAGCATCTAATTAACATGTCTACCCAATTTAAATATTATAAACGACTAATTAAAAATATATTTTTTGTTTGTTCCACGTAATTAACTTTGATACAATGCATTAAACTGTTTACATTTATACAATTAAAATTATCCAACAAAATAAACTATTTAAAAAGTACGAACGTAACTTTTTACGTGCTTTATTCAAAAATAGTCTTAATAACTTGTAGAAGCATAAACAAGACGCGTTAGGCAGAATACATACAATGCAGTTTGCGAACATAATAATATGGTTTCGTACCTTGATTTAATCCCGAATCCTATTCCAAATCGCATGTCGATGCGATTTCGACTTCGTGTACAAAACCTTATAACCACAACCAAGGTAAACCTCATAAAAAATAATCATAACATACAAAATATTTACCTTATATATCCGTGCTTTGAAAACATAAATAGCAAAGAAAACATGAACACGTTTACTTTAAATAAATAACGTTAACCGGACGCGAATCATGTTTATTTTGCTTTTACAAACTAAAAAGGAAAAGGTTTATTTATTTAACCACGAATAAATGTAATACATTATTCAAGTTACTGGTATGGTTTTGATACTCAATTTGTACTGGCTTTTGCGTATTTTCCAACTATGTGAAAAGCGAATAAGTGCTGAAAAAGTTGTGAGCGTACACGTGACATTCGTGTGTCGGGAAAAGAATCGAGATTTTGTAAGTGACAGGTGGAGCGCAAAAAACGAACAAGAGAGTAGACCGACCCACAATATCTTCTGTCTCTGTCATCATAGTGCCGGCAACAACACCAAAGTATTGAAATCCAAAATAAATAGTAAACATGGTAAATATCCCGTTTGATAGATGTTTTTTGACGTGACAACGTCTTATAAATTGGTTTGCCGGGTGACACTTCAAGAAACTGCGTTACGCTCCGCTCACGTTATGCGCTCACAATGAGAGCGAGTGAGAGGCACGCGTCCAGAGCGAGAGAGAGAGAGTGAGAGAGATAGGCATACACACCGGTTCATGTCTTGCGCTTCTATTTTCGTTGTCACGTAAAACTTTCGCCCGTATACCGACTTTACAGGCAACCAATTTTTTTAATTCTAGTAAGTACGGCATCGTTCATTCGTAGGTCTTTTTTCCGTCGTTAGAAGTAGTTAGAAGACCGAAATTTTGACAACAGTCTTATTAAGGGGTATCATATTACCCAATACTATGGTTCTGGAGTTCAGGTAGGCAGTCTCTCCAGGATATATACTGTTATTCAGATGCATCCGGTTAGACTGGAAGCCGATTCCGACATGGATAAAAAAAAGTTAGGCAAGTATTGATTTGTCATGGAAGTAGCTAATGCCAAAAATATTAACGTAAAATTGTCCTTACGAATAGACTAACAACTCAAAATAAAAATAACACAAAGCCGCTTCGTTTTCTCCGTTTTAGACTTCATCTACAAAAGTCGGACTGCATGCCTGCCACAAGACATCCACCAGAATTCACGTAAGTTCTGAATAAAATGAAATAAACGGTCCGCTTGAGCAAAGCATCACGAATTGCTCGAGATGATTTAAAAACCTACTTTTTGGTTAAAATACAAAGCAATTTGTTTGCCACTTTGTAGTTTTTTCCAAAAAGGAAGGTTTTTCTTCACATGAATGGGAAGCAAATGAAATGTTGGCAGTGGCAGTGACCCGAAACTCTGATAATCAGTCTTACCAATAGGTATCCTATTACCGAGTAATAACTAGGCTTTGGAGGTCACATACGCTGTCGGTCCAAAATAAAATAATGGTATTCAGCTGCTAAGGTAAAACAGAGATTAATAAAGGTTTATAATCGTTCTGCAAACCACAATATCCAGCCAATAGCCACTCAATTCCCTCTAACCGTAACTAATCCGTGTTGACCAAGCTATTATTGCCACCCACTGGTGCATTAGAACGGTGCATCGAACAACAAATTGTTAGTACTTCCAATCAATATCTATGTTTATCCTTTTCTCGATAAACATAGAAATTGATTCCGTTCGACGTGCACTCTGCTGGGAACCTGGCTGAAAGCTGAGCGAGTAATGAGATTGATATCGCTGTGCGAGGAATGACATAAGCTGCCGCAAGTATTGGAGACTGTAAAGTACTAAAATGTTCAAAAAGCCAATGTCATAACGAGCAAAGTGTACTTTATGATTTTAGCAAAAGTGGGTTGGGTGTGTGAGCACTGTATAGAGTGTAAGTCTTTAACATTATTATTTTCAGCCCATTACGTACCACTGCAGGGCAAAGAAACAAATAATAAAACCGAATTTGGTAACAAAATCGGTTGCATTCGTTCATTCAAAAATAGGAAAAATAAATCTTTAAAATGAAGTATTTTTAGTGTGGAGTGCAAAATACATAAGAACGATTCCTGGAACAATTTGTGAGAGATGACAAGTAAGTATTTTTCTCAGTTCGTATTGTGACATGAAAAATTATTAAAGTGCAAGCACTCCACACTGCACAGTATGAGAGTAAAGAAAGATATCTTATTGCGTGTCTTTCCTAGTAAATGTATGAAGCTTGCACCTGTAAATGTTACTAACATTTCACAGGAAAACATATTATATGTAGCCTGTTCTCAGAAGAAAAGATATACATTCTCTTTCTTGTTGAGAAAATTAATATGACTTGCATTTTTGGTGTTCGTTACATAATACTAGAAAGTTTACTTTGTATACTAAATGCTTAGGAGTGGGTTTACGACCATGACCAATTGTGATTATTTTGTTCTTTTGCTAAATGGCAGAAACTAAACCCTTATAAATTCGTCCAGTGCGTCTGTCTATCAGTTCGTCCGTATTTCACAGATATTTTACTCCGAGACGGTTGGTACGACAGAGTTGTTTGAAGAGCAGGTGTCTTTTATACACCGCTACACAAAAGTGACGTGAAATTTTGAATAATAAACAAAATAGAGCCTGAATACAGAATAACAAAGCGTGCTGTCGAGCCCAGCACCGGTGTGTTCCTGTGATGTTTATTTTTTTTCTAATCCTTAATTATTTTTTAATTCAAAGTCTTAAAATAGTATCTGAATCAGTGAATCCCAACTTTTACAATTTCACTATCTCAGTTTTTGTTAACCATGCGATTGAATCTTAATAGAAGCTCAACATAACACAGTATGTTCCCTTTTATTATTTACAAACTGTTAATGTATTTAGGAGTAAAACAAAGAGGTTTCATGTATATTCAGATGACGTCAAAGTAAATTAAGATGGATGGAGGATTTGCTTGCTAAAGTGCTTGGAGGCAACGGGGATTGTCAATGTGTGATATGGGTTTTCCGATAAATGAATGTTCAGCTAACGCTCTCTTACTTAGTTATTTTAGGATATACAAATGGAGGAAGGATTGATGAGTGTCACACACCACAAAACAAATAGGAGTCTTCTGTTTGTTGTTGTACGTGTACACGTGTTTGAGAAAATGGAGGGAAGTGAAATTATGTTTTTCTTACTTCTCCGCCATTTTTTTCCGATTCATTTCGTTGCGGGATCCGAGACCGGACTTCGTCTCGGTACTTTTCTGGTGGTTGCCAAAATTTGATTTGAGAAGTACCATTGCTTTCAGGGGTAGCAGTAGTTCGGGAATAGAGTAGTGGGATTTTCACAAATAAAAAAGTTCAAGAAATCTTATTATTGACACACTTTTTACTGTAAAGCTCTGTTCGGAATTTGAAGGGTAGGTACTAATTACGTATGTGTTGCTAAAGTAAAATCCATTTTTTTTTAGGGTGGGAAATCATCCAATGACTCCTCCCGCTCTAGGCAGAGCGTCAGACTTCTACTGACTAAAAACCACCCATGTTCATTCTTAGCCCTTTGTGTAGAGGCCATGGTATCTCTTTGGAACAACCCGCAGCCCCGACGGGAATGTATCATGACTTGAGATATTTTTACTATAGCTCTAGAACAGCATCGTTCAGAAATCCTAATAGCAGGTATAACCATATTTCGTAAAAATAATCTGTACTCACCGTCAAAAGGATGTAAAAGAATTTGAATTCACTTGCTGATTTCACTCGGCACCTTTTCGTTCCACTTAATTCCACTTGAGCGGGAATACTTCGCGACCTTTTGCGAGGTCAAATTATGAGAGTTTTCTTTCCTCGATTATCGAGTTTCCTTTAAAAGCAAACATCATTATCATGTCGTATTACTTCCGTGAGTACGCCAGATTTTTCCGAAGCTTGTTTGTTTATTTTATAAAGTGCTGCTGTTTTTACTCCTGGGTTTAATTTACGAGTACATGTTTTAAACAAATATTTCTTAACAAATCATCATCTTCATGCCCCTGTCAGGTGTTATTTGGGGTCAGCCCTACTCGTTTTTTTTAAATCTCCTCTGTCAACATTTACTCCTTTTCTTTCTTATAATATCATGCGTCACACAATCCATCCATATCGTTTCCTTGGTCTTCCTCTCCCTCTCCATCCATAAAAAAACTAACTAAATCATCATCATCTGCCTAGCCCTTTCCCAACTATGTTGGGGTCGGCTTCCAGTCTAACCGGATGCAGCTGAATACCAGTATTTTACATGGAGCGACTGCCTATCTGACCTCCACAACCCAGTTAATCTAGGTAATGCGATACTCTTTGGTAAGACTGGATGTCAGAATTTTAGGTCACTGACTACCTGTAACGACTGCCAAAGATCTATATATGGTAGCCGGGACCAACAGCTTAACGTGATTTCCGAGGCACGGAGGAAACTCGGTATGTCGGGCGGTCACTCATCCACAGACCGACCTAGGCAAGCACAGCTTTACCTAAAGATCGACCCGAGTGGCAGTTCTTATTAAGCCACGAGCTCCTCGTGAAAAAAAAACTAACTAAATAACTTTGCTAAATAAAGTATTCAGAAGACAGTTGTAAACAATTCAATCAGAATGAATAGGGAAATATACCCATTCATTTTTTGTTTAAAATCCTTTTTTTATTAAATTAAAGCCCCTTTTCGGCGGATATTCCAATGACTCCAATGAATCGAAAATCCAGATTAAGTTAATTAATTAAATTGGTAACCCTCTTTAGAACAAAACCCTTTGATTATTGGAGCACTCGTATCAAGGGACAGTTCCTTATGTCCGTTGTAAATAGGTCAGTAACGACTAGGTACATAAACATTAAAAATAAAAGTTTTAAATAATATATAAATGTACTAGGTATAAGATTAGAGGAAGAATTTAAAAAAATATGAATAGACGATGTGTAAGGTAATATAGAAACAAACAGATCTAATCGTGTCTAGTCTCCTAGGATACGATTATGATGATTTTAAGTTTTTCCTATTCCTCCGCAAATTTTTCTGATTCGGCTTGCAAGGAAGGTTAATTATTTCTCTGGGACTTTGTTGTGCTTCATTGTCTCGAAGCTTTTCTAGTGGCCGCCACTGTTAAAAAATAACTAAAAAAATAAACTTAAAGATAAAAGAACCAACAAGGTAGAAGTTACTTTACGCCCTCGGCATACGGTCGAAATTACAATGGCAATTATGCCACCGACGCTTGCCGCACTGACCAGTAGGTAACTACAAGAATGTACTGGGCCCCGAGTCTGCTATTCAATAGTGTCAGAATGGTCTATCAGTGATCTCATAATTGTTGATTTTGACAAGTTTGGTGTTGTCAAAATCAACAATTATGAGATCACTGATAGACCATTCTGACACTATTGAGTAGCAGACTCGGGGCCCTGGTCTTTTGTAGGTACTTCACAGTAACAGTTATTAGCGAGGTTTCCTGAAGATTCTAGATGACCGTCGTAACAATAGGTATGATACAAAATTATTATCTAATTTCTTTATTGAAATATTTTATCCACACATAACGAAATATCAGTTCGTCCTCTGTGATTTAAGACAACTATTTCGTACTGCGTTTTCAGAGAATTCAAAAATGCCCACTGAATATCCGCCGATTAATTTTGAACCAGCTCTGCAATTCCATTAATTGCGAGTAACTAAGATAAAACACATGTATTTAACAATTTTAACGTAAAATATTTTGTTAAATTATTTCGGTAAATTGACAATGATTCGTAAGCTCACAATTACCGGGAATAGCGTAGGATCGCGAGATCGTAATTAAAAGGTCGGGAGCTCCGATCGTTTCACTGGAATATTATAATCATCATATAATTGGTGCTATAAAATTGCGCATTAATTATTCAGAATGCCACAAATAAACAGTTACGTATTTCGTTTCAAAATAAACGGAATAATTCATTCACTACTGCGGTTTCACCTTTTCAATAAATACTGAAAATACGTTTTGTATTTGAATAAGTATTTCCTGATGATACATTTAATTAATTAACATTTTGGAAAAAATATTATGTTAAAACGTCTGCAGGCAAATTGATTATTTTGAAATCGTTCTGGTGTTTCGATGTTAATTAACATAATGTAGTAAAACGAGTAAATATAATGTATTATTTAAAGGATTTATTTATGCTACGTTCACCGGTGGCATTACATTAATGCCAGTTGTCGCAAAAAGTTTTGGATATGACTAGTTCTTTTTATCCCGTTTTGACTGCCTCGTTGGTCTAGTGGTCGCAAGCACGACTGCTGAGCATAAGGCCCTGGGTTCGATTTCCGAGTTTGAGAAATTGCTATTCGGGTTTTTCTATCCGCAATTTTACAGTATTTACAGTAGTTATTTTACAGGATTGTCCCCGATAGGTAATAGACTCGCCCCATATTACGTGGGACTTAAATATAACTGGTGAAATGTGGGTGTACTATTAGGTGAACCTCTGCCTTAGCCTTTGAAGATGACAGGCGTGACGTTATGTTATTATGTGTCCGTTTTGGGTTTACTTTTCTTTTCCTTCCTTTTTCAGGTTATGCGCAAATACATTTTTTTTCAAATTAGACTAAATGCAAGTCGACTAACTGCTTGTTGCCCACAAAACCCGCTTTATAAAAGAACAAAGTACCCAGTCCACATTAAGTCACTAAAAATAACCAACACCAAAAGCCGTTTAACGAGCTAAACCGCCGCAAATATTCTCCAACGTATAGCTTTACATTATCCCTTATGAAGAAGAATATTCTTCGCCGTCGTTTTTCTATTTTTTCTCATACTAAACGTTGTTAACTTAATGCTTGACAAGTTTCTTCAGTTGGGGCCACGAACCAAGCTAATCATTCCGCTCACTGAGTTTCGAAATGACGAAAACGATGAAACCAATCTCTGTGCTTAAGGTGCGTACAGATCATATAACATAACATGTTATAAAACGTTGTTGTACAACATGTTTCAGTAACGTGGAAATTGAATGTTATAAAACGTGTTATAATAACGTGTAATAAATGTTATACAGTGTGTTAGGTTAAACGAGGGACATATTGAAGGAGGGTATTCAGTATTCGATTCTCGTCCCAAAAACGTATGTACAAGTAAACAAATCGTATGTAAAAAACTATAACCTTAATTTGTGACGTAATTGTGCCGCGGCCTCCGCATGCTCTCCAGATCTCACTTTATTAAACGTTTCTTTATCGCCATTGTAAATAATAGTAATTTTAAAATATGAAGGGGAAATGGATTATACCTAAAAGTCATTGAGGCGCGCACATTTTCTGTGATAAACGCAAGGGTTGCGAGACTTTTCCAAAATATTTGGTATGAACCATACCAAATATTTGTTATCTATCAGAGTTTTTTTTGGTCATATTTTTATTAGTATCATGTAAGCATGCCCTATTGCGGGTTTCAATTATGTCCCTCGTTTAAACTAACATACTGTATAACTTATACGTACACATGAACACGAGAAAAACGACAATGTTATATTGCAATTTTATTGTAACATTACAGTATTGTTACATGTTGCAATGTTAAAAAACAATGTAACATAATGTGGACAACATGTTAGATATTCTGTACGCACCTTTACAGGCGCCCTCTATTTGCCAAACAATTGTTAATTGAATTGTTAGATTTGCGTTGTATTAATTACGCTTTTCTCTCAATTACAATGAACTTAATTGTCTCGAATCGAGTCTCTTTAATGCCATACTGTTTAACTATTGTTATGTCTTTAGGATTGAGGTCGCTGTTCATTTTATTATTCATTTGAGTGTTACCTTTGTTTTAGTGATGTTTTATTTGTTAAGAGCTTGTGCTTCAATTGTTTGCCGCGATGTTGGGGTCGTTATTTAAATGGAAATTTTCTTGTTGTTTACGTTTTCTTAAATGAATGTAAATATCTCAATGTTTTGTAATGGAAATAGCTAAGTAGTTATAAAGAGTGGTAAAGGTTAGGTCGTGACATTAAAAAACATTGGGTCCGATCAATATTAGGACAATGTTGGACTTGTAATAATTGCTTGATCAATAAGCGCGGCAGCGTTTCTTAGGATGTTCATGAAATTTTTCGTAATCTTACTTAGTTTTGTGTACAGAATGCATAGTTAACGGCTTCGTGCAGGGTCCGTTTATACTCAGATTTGCAGAGCTGTTATATTTTGTTATTAATACGCTAGTTTTCTGCCCCATTATGGCTTACTAAATCACATGGATTTACGAAACGCCTCATGTGTGAAGAAACAAGCTGGCCTCATAAGAACGTTACACATATAAGCCAACTAATTGAGCATGATTTTAGTAGGCGCCTGGATTTCATTTATCACTTTCACAATAATATTGTACGACTTTTCTGCACCCGCCTATATTACATGGGACTTAAACATAACTGGCGATATGTGGGTGGCTATAAGGTACCTCTCTGCCAAGTATTTGGAAATTACAGGCATGATGTTACTATGTTATGTATTTTTTTTATGTTGTTCACGATCTTTTAAAGTTCTCATCATTTGCCTAGCTATATCGCATTATGTTAGGATCGCCTTCCAGTACCTATGACCGGGTACAGCTGCATCTGACCTACACAACCCGAAAGTTGTCCGAAAGTCTGACAGCCAGTTATACTAATATAACTGGATGTCAGACTTTCGGACAACTGACTTCCTGTAATGACTATCAAAGGTCTACAAATGTCAGCCGGGGCCAGCGGCTTATATGCATTTTAAGGGACGGATAAATTTCCTTATGTATTGAGTGGTCACCTATCTACGAACCAACTAAGGCAAGCGCGGCTTAACCTGAAGATCGCCCGAACGCCTGTAATTATTAAAACATAACTGGCAAAGTGTAGTCATATCTCCATATATGGTAGAAGAGTAAAAGCAGAGCATTCCTTAGTACAATAGGTACTGTCGGTTACTACCATGATCCTCAAATATAGGCATACAGGGAGGTATCACTGCGAACCGGGGCCTAAGGGATTTAATACTAAAATTGGCAATCTACGAGAGCTCCAGTAACATCCATAATATAGACAAAGCAATCTTTGTCCTAATCCAGATTAGTCGCTGACCTTTCGATTGTAGAAATCCTTAATCGTACCCCTGAAGAGCAAAGGCCTTTTTCATTGATAAACAGCCAAAAAGGGACAATTTATTCGTCCTTAATTTTAATACCTAATTCTGTTACCGTATTTAAGTGATTTATTTTATTTAAAAGAAGAAAGTACTTATCTTTACTTCGGGGATCTATTTGGTAAAGTAGCAATCTCGTTTGAGCCTTTGGTGGTAAGTATGATTACGCCAGGTGTAGCAAACACTGCGTTACCGTGGCTCTGGTGACGGATCTCGGGGATAAGCACGAGTCTATGAATGTGCTTTGGCTTTCATCTCCATGGTCTTTTGGAGGCAAAGAATGTCGCAGTGCCAAACTCATCGCCAAATGGACTGAGACTCATGCCATTAAACAATAACAAATAGTATAATAAATCGGTCGATTTAAACAAAAAATATTAGTCTTGTTTTCGGAAAATATACAAGTCCGTGATTAGACCTGTCGTACTGTATGGATCAGAGTGCTGGGCTTTGAAAAAGATGGATGAAAAACGATTGCATGTAGCGGAGATGAGAATGTTGAGATGGATGTGCGGAGTGACAAGAATGGATAAAGTGAGGAATGAGTATATTAGAGGAAGTTTGAAAGTAGCACCTGTTACAGAAAAATTGAAAGGAAGTCGTTTATCTTGGTATGGTCATGTAATGAGGAGGGATGAAACGCATGTGACTAAAAAAGTGATGGATATAAATATTGATGGATGGAAAGGGAGAGGAAGGCCAAAGAAAAGATGGATGGATTGTGTGAGGAATGATATGAATGAGAAAGGAATAAATGCCACCTTGACGTGTAACAGGGAAGAATGGAAGAAGAAAACGTGTTGCGCCGACCCCAAATAGAATGGGATAAGGGCAGGAAGATGATGATGTTTTCGAAAAATAACGGGTGAGTTTTCGTTTCTCGCTTGAGTGTTAACATACTCATAGCCTAGCGAGACTGGTCGCCTACGAAACTTACAAGACACTCACTTGTCGGCGAGAAACTCACATCTTCACACTAATATTTTATAGGCGAAAGTTTGTAAGTGAGTGTGTATGTTTGTTACTCTTTCACGCAAAAACTACTGAACGGATTTGGATAAAATTTGGTACACAGATAGTTTATAACCTGGATTAACACATAGGGTAGTTTTTATCCCGATTTCATCTTCCCGTGGGATAATATTCGAGTTGTAGCGGGCGAAGCCGTTGGTACAAGGTAGTACAATATAAGAACCTAACAGGATCTCTTACTGTGTTTAAAATGATGACGTATATAAAAGTGGCCATGGTCGTTGGTCTGGTGGTCGCTGAGCTTGAGGTTTATGGTTCTATTCCCAGGTTGGAGAAAATAATATTGGGATTTTCTGCTACCACGAAGTCGTATTTGTTTCGAGTTGATGGCAATAGGTTCGCCCCTTTTACGAAATGTGAATGTACTATTAGGTACACTTCTGCCTAACCATTCGGGGAAGGGGTGAAGTTATGTTATAAAAGTAGGGATGCGATAAACGAAGATTTACATTTTATGTCCGAATAAAAAAACAGATAACAGTTAAAGGTTTATTGAACGGGTTTTAGATATTTTAGGACTCCGCAATATTTGAGGAATAACAATGTTGATAATAATTATGTTGGGAACTTGACGGTCTTATACATACGAAAGTACAGCAAGAGACACCTTCTGACATCTTAGCTCCTATACATTTATGTAGGAATCGATATTAAATGTCTTAATCGGGATGTTTACTGACAAAAAAAATATGATTCTAATTAGTCCGTCTGTTAGATTATCGAAAAATATTGAATACGTATTTTTTGTTTTATCAAATCATTAAAAATTGACGAAGATAAAACGCGTCAAACATTTAAGTGGAGGGTCGTGACGTCACTCACCGGTAAAGAATGTCATACTAATGTCTTAGAATATGACGTCACACGAGTTTTTAAAGCACTGTCTTCATTGTTTGTTTACGGGAAAAAATAATATGTGTCCAATATTTTTTGGAAATCTATCTGACGGACTAATTAGATTTTTTTAGTTAACTACCCTATTGAGAGTTTTATTACCTATGTTTCAAGAAAACCTGCTTAGCCGTTTGAAGATCATCACCTCTTTTCTAGTTGATGAAGATATAGCAACAACTTCCACAGGTCTGGTGAATTAATCTACATTTGATATCCTGTCAATTGTCAGAAAGAGCATCGCCACCTTCCCGAAACAAAAAAAAAATAGTAACTACGTACAGTGTCGGTAGTCTCAGGGTAAAATAAATTATTCTTAACATCTGACCTTATAAACTTGCTGGGAATTCCCTGCACATATCATTACGACGGCGACGGCGACGCCTACTTATTCCCATCAGAGAATAGGTAGGCGTAATGGTTTTGTAGGCGTTATGGATCTCCTTCAGTAGATGCCGAGGTATGCTTACTGTGCACCCACATTAACACTTTTGAAACAAAGTAATACCACTATTACTTTAGGTTACGTGTGTTGTTATGTGTATTACACGAGAATTAAGTTTTTAACATGAGGTAGGTACTGGGTTCAATTCCCGGATCGAGCAAAGTGTTATTGGGTTTTTCCATCAGAAATATCTCAGTAGCAGCCTCTGAGTTTGGACTTGTGCCCGGTTGATGGCAATAGGCTTGGCGAAATGTGGATATTCTATTAGGTACACCTCTGCATAACCTTTCGGGGATTACAGGCGTGATGTTTAGATTTCAGCAAGTATCAGTACCTACGTATTTAAGAAATCTAACACTTGGAGGTAAATGATCGCACAGTAATTATCTAAAGTCCTAGAAAATACTTCAACTAAAGTCCTCCATTAAAATCTGAGATTACGACTACGAGGGAAAAGGCAACTCCTCCTTAATTGTTGGTTACAGCCAAACCACGAGCTTAATAAAATTACTGAACTTAATTACGACACAATTCTCCATAATTGCGCTCAATGAAAATACTTTATTTACCCGAACCACTACGGTAATATCGCCTAAAGAAATATCTTGACATTTCAATTATTCAACAACAGTTTTTACTTCAAAGTTCGGGAGTAGTGACTGCGAACCGGAAGACGTTGCGTTGAAAGGCCTACCACTTAGTGATATGCCAATCACCTGGTGAAGTTTGCGGAGATCCGCTGGTGCCAGAAACTCGGGCCTGTGAATGTGGCGACACTTAAGGGAGGTCTATGTCCAGCAGCGGACGTCTTTCGGCCGAAATGTTGATAATTTTTACTTGGAGTCATCACATCATCCTCTTGCCCTCATCTAAATTCTGGAATGAATGGCAGACCATTATAATGTACTACGCACCTTGGTCAATTGTATTCCTTATTTTTAGTAGCTCGTATTATCCCATGGCTAAGTTGTGTTGTCCTAAGTGTGTACTTCACATTTTAGCATTTTAACCGATACTTTACAAGAAACACGAAATCCAAACTTATTTTTCCACATAACTGTACAGTCGCCGTTAAAATTCAATTTTAATGTACCAACGCGCACAGCTTACACAGTAAATATGTCAAAACCTCAAAGAAGGATTAAATGGGACGCTCCGATGGTACAGGCGCGCACACCAGGCACTAGCTGCGTGATTATATCGGCATTCGAAGGCTTTACTAAAGCCCATATCTGCCGATATTTCCAAGATGTTTACGCTCAATAAGTACTTAGCAAGCTTTGTACTAAACCCTTTTACGTAATATTAGGGGTTATTATTTACTTACGTTGAGGGTTAGGCCTTGAGCGTAACTAATTTGAAGACCCGAAGAGTGGGTAGTAATCTTTTTATTGGTATTACATTTTGTTAGAGCATATTGCTTTTTGTATGATGGGTGTTTTTATGGAACTTAATGGCATATTTTCGGGGTTTTATTAGAAAAGATGATAATATGTAAATAAAACCAGTAGGTAGTCAAGATTTAATACTTTTTGTTACAATTTCTTTAACAGAACTGCTGAAAATAACTCTCAGGGACGACGAAAAACTTGACTTATTACTTGATATTTTACCTCCCATTTTTGAGACCCTTTCTCCTCTTACCGTAATGAACGAACGCCTCTTACTTCAAGACTTCATCACGCCTCTCGGGGGCTCATAAATTCTCTTATCAACTGAAGTGTCGGCGACTGGACCAGGTCTATTGTTCATCCGCCATTGTGTGCCAAACAAAAACTTAGTTTTTTTCGCCCAGACGTTGGCTAAAAACGTTCGAGGAAACAACATTGAATAAAGACTTATTTGAAGGTTGAGATTATTGGAAAGAAATGTGTAAAAGTGAGTTTTTCGGTAATAGTAGGTCTGTTTTAAAACCTAGCTGATAAATTATGCTTGTAGTTTTGGCCTATTTCCACTTACAGTGAGAAGTCTGTGTCCCAGAAGTGGAAAGATTAGAGTCTTATTATGCTATTGCAATGTCTTATATAGGGTGTAAAGGACGGTCATTCGCAGACCGATGAAGTGAATTCAATAATTATCATACCAAGATGACCGCTACAATATTTCGGGCACGTAATGGATATCCAATAAGTTAGTTTTGTATCATTTCCTCATACGCAATGTATTGTTATCATAGCTAAACGTATGTAGCGAACGACAAGCGCGGTGATGATTTCAATAAACTTGGAAGCTTTTTTAGACAATTTCAACATCTGTTGTTGTTTTTTTTTAACTTTATTATTTACATAACTGGAGTACTGCGTATAGCGAATGTAAAGGTCTGAAAACTGAAAAAATCTAAAAAACTATATTTTTTTTAATTCGGACTAATTTTCCGGTGTAATATGATTCAGGATAAAGAGCTGAATGCATCTTGACAGATTGCAGAGGACTGACCCTTTTTTTTGGGGTGGTAGGAAATCATCAAATAACCTCTCCCGCTCTTGGGCAGAGCGGAAGAGAGTGTCAAACTTCTACTGACTAAAAACCACCCATGTTCCTTCTCAGCCCTTGCGCCAGAGCCGCGGTATTTCTTTCGAACAACCCGCAGCCCCGACGGGACAACCCGCAGCCCCGACATCAGAGGACTGACCCTTTTTTTTATGGTGTGTGGAAAATCATCAAATAACCCCTCCTGCTCTTGGGCAGAGCGGAAGGGAGTGTCAGACTTCTACTGACTAAAAACCACCCATGTTCAGTCTTGGCCCTTGCGCCAGGGCCGCGGTATCTCTTTCGAAAAACCCGCAGCCCCGACGGGAGAGGACTGACCCTTACTTACACCAAGTATAAGTCGAAAGTCACAGACATAATGGACATCTCAAAAGATACCTATTTATTCCCACAGGTAATTACGACGGGTCATTTAATGCTTTTTTATCCACTTAATGGCGCTTGTACCGTTTCCCCTCAAACAAGTTAAGGATGTAGATAGCTTGATTAGCATAAGGTTTACATAAATTAAGCTTCTTCGAACAGTGGACGCTATTTACCGAGTCGATTATAAATTATACCACGTTGAATATATTGGCAACAGCTGTTTGTATAAGTTAAGGCTTGTATTCACGCCAATGACCTTGTGCATACAAACTACCCCTCTCGGTCGTAGATACGGACTTGAAACGGACGCATTTTTCATTTATTATAATTAAAATAATACATGTTTTTAAAAAAGTAACAAAACCAAATTATTTTCCTTTGTATTTCAAAGCAGTAGATATTTTTTTTAAATTATTTTGTTAAAAAATGAAGGAGTAAAATGGTTCCATTCAACGATTTGGAGGTGGTTTTGTGGATTTTTTTTCTTATTATGTGATACCGATACAAAATTATGGCTAAACCAAATTACGTGTCATATCGTGTAGATTACTAAAAATTTTTCTCAGATGTAATTTCTCTCTAAGTGCCGGTGAAAAACTGCTTCATCTGCACGCTGTTTTTAAGCTTTTTCGAGAGAGGAGCCTTAATTTGGGAAAGGAATAAAATGTTGTGTACGAGAAATAAATATTTCACTATTTCTGTCCAAATAGTAGGTTAATAAAATTGTTAGTTATAGAAGTTTTCTTATACCTATTATAACTAGTCCATATTGTCCCACAAGTGGGCAAAGACCTCCCCTCCATTTCTTCGTCCCGCTGGATATCTTCTATCTAGAAGTATTTTTTTTTCATAACTGTTACCCCGGTCATGCTTATTTTTTCCCATGGGGAAGCCTGAAAATACAGAACGCCACCACCTACGATCTTCCCATACTCCTTTTGTCTCGTCCACGTTCATACATCTGGACATACACTACGCCGGTTGCCTTCCGTTGCCACCTGAGCTTTCTGAACAATCTCACCAACGGGTCGGTGTACGTCCTTCTAGGGTGTCCTCTCGCGGTATTACCACTCATATTACAAGACTATGATTTTATAAACCCAATTTCAACACATTTATCAGTATAATCTCTCGACGTCTCCCATTTTATTAGTACAATGCCTTACTCAGAAAATGATTAGAGCTTAGTTACCTCTAAGATGATTGACAACCAATTGTTAGAGCTCCTAATTAGCAAGACTTAGTACAAACTAGCTGGTGCCCGCGGCTTCGCCCGCGTGGATGTCGGTCAAATTATATATTAAAACCTTCCTCTTGAATCACTCTATCTATTAAAAAAAACCGCATCAAAACCGCATTTAAATATTTAAGCATTCAAACGGATATAGGGACAGAGAAAGCTACTTTGTTTTATACTATGTAGTGATATTATAAGGTAGGTACGGCAGTAAAGCTCTGGTCACACTCACACGAGTTACATGAGGGATTCGGGATGTGACTATGCATAGTGTACACGCCAAACGTTTTATCGATTAGGAAATAACTTGACTATTCGCATCACTTTGAATATCATCATGTTAGTTGGCTTGTCATCATGTTGGGTTTTTAATTCAAACACATGGTGATGTATGAAAACGTTAACGATTTCAAACGTCGATTTTACGAGAAGCGATTTTTCGCTCGTTAGTTTAAAATGCAGCGTTCGTTGCGGTGGACGCACCTTTCAGTAAATAAATAAAAAAGCTCGAGACGAGATTTCTGCGCGACGCCACGCGTCTCCGTAAACGAGCCCTTAGGTTTAAGAAAACGAAGATTGGACGGTTCCGATTTCTAGTATAAATATATAATAGACCTAATGAATCCTTTCATCATCATCATCTGCCTAGCCTTTTCCCAACTATGTTGGGGTCGGCTTCCAGTCTAACCAGATGCAGCTGAATACCAGTATTTAACATGGAGCGACTGCCTATTTGACCTCCACAACCCAGTTAATACTAGGTAATACGATACCCTTTGGTAAGAATGGTTGTCAGACTTTCAGGTCACTGACTACCTGTAACGACTGCCAAAGATCTATATAGGGCAGCCGGGACCAACAGCTTAACGTGCTTTCCGAGGCACGGAGGAAACTCGGTATGTCGGGCGGTCACCCATCCACAGACCGACCTAGGCAAGCACAGCTTTACCTAAAGATTGACCCGAGTGGCAGTTCTTATTAAGCCACGAGCTCCTCAATGAAGCCTTTCAACAACAAAGAATACTCAGTGATGAACCATGACAAACTAAAGCAAAGTAATTTAACATTTTCGCTAAGTTTGCCTTTGTCTTTTTTCCCAGAATTTGATCCCTATTAGGTACACTATCGAATGGTGCCACATGCCTATGACTTAGCTACAAATATATCTCAAGCATACTGGTTAATACCATACTCTGCATCATAGCAAAACCAAGATAACATTCTGTTCTACATTTCCAGATCAAAAATGTATTAACTAAGGTTGTTCCAAGATATAGGGTTTTGACCTATATTTTGTGGTCGATTGGGTTTCTACTGAGCTAAACTGTCTGACGATATGTCGGATTAGGCTTGATTTATCGTTTGTAAAGCTTAGGTATTTCATACTGATATGTATTCCTAACTCTAACTGCCGTACTCAGAGATATTAAATGATTACTTAAGACGTCCCGTCGGGCCTGCGGGTTGTTCGCAAGAGATACCGCGGCCTCGACATGAAGGGCTAAGAAGGAACATGGGTAGTTTTTATTCAGTAGAAGTCTGACACTGCCTTTCGCTCTGCCCAAGAGCGGGAGGGGTTATTTGATGATTTCCCACCCCCCAAAAAAAAAAAGACGTCACTTATTAATATTTGACATACAAAACCTTCACTGAAGTGTCACCAAATAACGGCTTAAGTAATCATTAAATGTCTCTGAGTGTGGCAGATAATGGTATTTTTCTAATTGGCTCTAATTTCACCGCAATTAGGCACATAATGGCACCTGTAATCAAACTGTGAATTTTTCATTACCATTATTCACAAGTGAGTTATAGGTTTTTTTTTTAATTTTATCGGTTGAGTTGCTTTGTTCTTAAAAAAGTTTCGATACTACAAAGATTGTGTTCAATACTACAAATAAATTAATGTACCTATTGCTTGCTAATTTCATGCAACTTCGAATTTAAATAGATAATTTCAACTTGTAAATACGTTTTTAATAAATAAAACTTTTGTTTTCTCTGTAATAAAAAAACTTTGAATTCCCCATTTTGTACGTGGCTGCAACGCTATCCAAAAAAAAAAACTTAATCTTTTTGTCTATAGCCGTTCGCCATTGTTAGATGCGCGCGCAGGAAAACTTATTAATTGAAATGGATAATTTCAACTTGTATAATGTTTTTAATAAATAAAACTTTTGTTTTCTCTGTAATAAAAAAACTTTGAATTCCTCATTTCTCAAAAAGCAAAAAAAAGAAACCTCATTCTTTTAGTCTATGGCCGATCGTCATTGTTAGATGCGCGCGCAGGAAAACTGATTAATTTTTCCCGCCATGGCAAAATTTTTTTCACAACTCGTTTTAACTGTTGAAAATGATTTTTTTGTGTTATTTTCTTCACAAGTGTGTTGAAAAACGTCGTATGATATACGTGTGTATTGATGATTACCGTCATCGGCTCTCTTAAGACCCTCACCTGACGGCTCGGGTCTCAATGGCGCCTCAGCGGTAATCACCAACGTTACACACTTATACCATAATGTACTATTACACTAAACGGTATTTAAGAAGATATTTACAATTATTTTTATAACAGGGCTCGTCAATCATAATCATGTCGTCTGACAACCAGTCTTACCAAAGGGTATCGTATTACCCATTACTAACTGGGTTATGTAGTCGTTTAATTTGGTTTCGTTTCAGTTGCATTCAGTTAGACTGGAAGCCGACACCAACATCGCTGGTAAAATGCTAAGCAGGTGATGGTAATGACTCGACAATTATAGTTGATAAAACACAAAAGAGTTAAAATAAACTTTAGAAGAAAAATCAGGTTCTGAAGTCGGTGACTTTTGTTTGTTTGATTTCGTTTTTTTTTCACTTTTTTGTGTTCTATTTTTTGTTGAACTCGGTTTTATTTATTGTTAAAATAAAATTGAAATGGAGAAAGTACTCTTCCGAAAACTACCCAAATCGCTTGAAGTGTGCCTATAAAATTTGTAGAGTTCTCTCTATTTCTCCAGGATCCCATCATCAGACCCTGACTTGATGATCATGGGACCAACTGGGAAGTACACCTTTTCAAACATAAAAAAATCAATGTCGATCCAGCCATCTTCGAGTAATCGGGGAACATAAATAAAAAAAAAGGTTCCGACGAATTGAGAACCCTTTTTGAAGTCGGTTAAAAAGAACAACTGATAATTTGTTAACATAACCTAGATAGTTACAGTTACATACAACGTCGTTTACGCGTTATTCCATTAGTATTATCTCAGTAGCAGCCATGTCGCCCGATGTTTGTAAACGCACCCACGATACAGAAGAAATTCCTAGTAAGAGACAAGGTTTAGAAAACATGTACTTACTTATACAGACTGTCCACTTTCACTGTTATTAAGCATCCATAGCTGCAAATGGGTCCGCCCCAACTTCATCGGAAGTTCGAGGGCCTTTTAAACTGAAGTACATACTCCCGCACGTTGCAAGATCGAGTTTGCGGACAAGATTGTCAATTTTAACCATATAAAAGTAGTACTTGTAGGAAAAATAAACATAAAATCGATGTTATTTATTGGTAGTAATTATTTCTGTTACCGTGGTAATAAAAAAATATACAGTATGTTAGTTTAAACGAAGGCCACGACGACACGAAGACGACGGCGATGCCACTGATACCTGATGCTCCTTCATGGCATTCTCATTGATACAGAAGTCAGCTGCTAGTAGTCCGGTCAATTTAGACATTCGAAGTTACATAAAGTCCCAACAAGCTGAATTTCTGTGAAGTTGTTCAAAATATAATTATACACAATGTCTAGAAGTTCCCCATCATTCCCCTGTAAGGAAAAAAAATTATTCAAGATCAAAGGTCAAAAAAATGAGTTTTTCGCGATTTTCAGCAAAACGGTAAGTTTTATCATAAAAGTACTTCAGACAAAAATTGTAGATCATAAAATTATCTATAAAAATGTATCAATACTTTTTTTCTTACGAGCCACCGTTTCTGAGATATAACGATTCAAAAAGTTATAAAAGTTGTTATCGTCATAATATGCACACGTTTCCACGCTACCTATGAGGTAGTGTACTTAGCGCGTTTTTTTTAACGTGGTTTCCCCAGTAGGCCTACTCCACGGGTCAGTTGTGATCCTGTTTAATGTAAAACTATTGCAAAATAACGGAAATTTTCAAAGATTGGGAAAGATAAAAGCGATGTAAATGAAAAAAAAGTGTTGAAGTTTATTCGTCTTATTCGTAAGTTTCAAATTCTTGTTCTTCTTCTTGATCTTCTTCTTGTTCTTCTTCTCCTGCTTCTTCTTCATCTTCATTTTGGATGCAAGTAAATTGCGTCAATAGCGATGTATCGCATGATACTTCGTCGGAGTCAAACGAATCCTCCATTGTTTGTTATTCAATATTAGAGCACGACCGGCCTTGACAATTTGTGCATGCCAAAGAACAAGACAGTCCGACTTTTTTGCAACCACATTTAGCACTGCATCCCTTTTTGCAGTTGCAAAAAATAGTGTTCAGCAGTTTTTCCGGCGCAGGTGGAAGTAAAGTTTGAACTGGCTCTAATATATTGTTGACCAACTTCCAACCCCAGTCTGTAGGGTCTAGCTGATAACCAAGCCACACTTGAACTTGGTAATATACTCGAAAAAGATGTTGGTGAGCAGCAACTGAGGTTGGAGGAAGACAAGCTAATTGAACTTGTTTTTTATTTTTAGTATTTTTAACGAAACATGCATATCGATGCTTATCTAAACAGGTAGTTTTTTTAGGAGCTCCGTACATAGAAAGAAGAAAGCGGATGCCGTTGGTAATAACTTCTTGTTGAGTTGAATTACTCTTTTTAAAAACTTCAGCACATTGAATTAAATCTTGTTTTTCAAACATTTTGAAAACTGCTGTTTTACCCCTCCTGTAAAATGCAGATGTCGTATCACAGCCAGTTATTGCGTGTAAAAATAGTACATGATCTTTACACTTTACTAAAGTAAATAAACTTTTTGATGAAAAAAAAACAGCAGTTTTCAAGTACATCTTTTTCGAGTATATTACCAAGTTCAAGTGTGGCTTGGTTATCAGCTAGACCCTACAGACTGGGGTTGGAAGTTGGTCAACAATATATTAGAGCCAGTTCAAACTTTACTTCCACCTGCGCCGGAAAAACTGCTGAACACTATTTTTTGCAACTGCAAAAAGGGATGCAGTGCTAAATGTGGTTGCAAAAAAGTCGGACTGTCTTGTTCTTTGGCATGCACAAATTGTCAAGGCCGGTCGTGCTCTAATATTGAATAACAAACAATGGAGGATTCGTTTGACTCCGACGAAGTATCATGCGATACATCGCTATTGACGCAATTTACTTGCATCCAAAATGAAGATGAAGAAGAAGCAGGAGAAGAAGAACAAGAAGAAGATCAAGAAGAAGAACAAGAATTTGAAACTTACGAATAAGACGAATAAACTTCAACACTTTTTTTTCATTTACATCGCTTTTATCTTTCCCAATCTTTGAAAATTTCCGTTATTTTGCAATAGTTTCACATTAAACAGGATCACAACTGACCCGTGGAGTAGGCCTACTGGGGAAACCACGTTAAAAAAAACGCGCTAAGTACACTACCTCATAGGTGGCGTGGAAACGTGTGCATATTATGACGATAACAACTTTTATAACTTTTTGAATCGTTATATCTCAGAAACGGTGGCTCGTAAGAAAAAAAGTATTGATACATTTTTATAGATAATTTTATGATCTACAATTTTTGTCTGAAGTACTTTTATGATAAAACTTACCGTTTTGCTGAAAATCGCGAAAAACTAATTTTTTTGACCTTTGATCTTGAATATTTTTTTTTCCTTACAGGGGAATGATGGGGAACTTCTAGACATTGTTTATAATTATGTTTTGAACAACTTCACATAAATTCAGCTTGTTGGGACTTTATGTAACTTCACTCTCATTTTTTGGTCTAAATTGACCGGACTATAGTTGTCATTAGCAAGTTGACATTCGACTACGACTGTCCTGTATAATACATTTAAAGTATTTAAAGCCAAAGTAAAATCTAATCTTTGTTCAAAAGCTTACTATTCTTAAGAATAGCTGGTCGTTGAGTTGAACACAAGACAATGTTTGTAATTTATGTTCTTTCTCCAAAATTAGTTTACTGAATTTTGTTATGTCTTTTTTATGTTTTATTATTATATACTTTTTATTATTGATTGTAGTCAATCGTAATATTAACTTACACCTTACTATTGTATCGAGTCTGGTTCTTCTAACCAAACAGACAGATGTGTTGCTGGGGAGCTTGTTCCGCCACTTCATCTTTCCAGCAAAAACACTAGGAAGTGTCGAAGGGTGGGCTTTTTAGGGTACTGTCACTTGTAAATAAGTTGAGTAAAGTAAATTTTGACGTTCGCAAAGTGCTCATTATCAGCCTAGTTTGAATAAATGACTTTTGATTTGATTTTGATTTTAATATATATTTTTTTTTAATACCTTGTTATTTCAACCAAAGTTACATGAGTGGGTCATACAAATTTTCTGCCAAACTGCAGGACAGTTTGTCGGCAGAGAAACGATTTATACTTATTATTAAGTTATTACTCGTGGCTAAATAAGAACTGCCACTCGGGTCGAGAGGAGCTCGTGGCTAAATAAGAACTGCCACTCGGGTCGATCTTTAGGTAAAGCTGTGCTTGCCTAGGTCGGTCTGTGGATGGGTGATCGCTCGACATACCGAGTTTCCTCCGTGCCTCGGAAAGCACGTTAAGCTGTTAGTCCCGGCTGCCATATATAGATCTTTGGCAGTCGTTACAGGTAGTCAGTGACCTGAAATTCTGACATCCAATCTTACCAAAGAGTATCGTATTACCTAGTATTAACTGGGTTGTGGAGGTCAGATAGGCAGTTGCTCCATGTAAAATACTGGTATTCAGCTGCATCCGGTGAGACTGGAAGCCGACCCCAACATAGTTGGGAAAAGGCTAGGCAGATGATGATTAAGTTATTTACTTAAATTAAATTTAAGAATTATTTTCTTGTTTTCTACTTTTAAGACCGCGTTTTTATTAGTCTGTGTTTTTATTCGTAGTCGGGTTTTAGTTTTTTAAACTTAGCTTTTTTTTGAATTTTATTTTTGTGTGTTATTAATAACGTAATAATCTATTACTTTCATAATGTAATATTCTGGATATGGAGGGAAGTGGAAATTATGTTTTTCCTACTCCTCCGCTATTCTTTTCTGATTAATTTCATTGCGGGATCCAAGACAGATAAATCGTTTCTCTGGGACTTCGTCGGGCTTCAATGTCTCGGCGCTTTTCTTTTGGTCGCCACTGTTGATTCTGGCTTACAGGAGTTACAGTGGTTTGGGAATAGTGTGGCGGCCTTGTCCCAAAAAAAAAATATTCTACTTACCTAATGTTGGCTTGTTGTTTACATAATACGCGTAAATAACACAGACTAGACCGTGAGAACTGTTTGACCCCATTCTAAACGTATATGTTGACTAAAACTATAATATAGTGCACATAAATCTGTTATGTGCTCGCCAAAACCTTTCTTTTGATACCAAACATGCTATGATTATCTCAATTTATTTTTTTTCGAGGTTAGAATCTGACATTTAAATTCCGCCGTATTTTTTTTATAAAATTTATGTAGCCTAGGTCACCCGTGTTGTTTTTAAGAATTTATTAACAATCAATCAATTTTAGTAATTTAGGCGCTATGGTGGAACATATAAGCATACTTACATATAGACTGCCAAAATCAGTACCCTTCCTTTTGGCTTCGCCGTAGTCGGGTAAAAAGGACATTCTTTTGTCTTGTGTTCTATCCATTACAAATAGCGATAATTTAAATAGCGATAAATTCCTAAACGTGGTAGTTATGTAGATGGTTTTAGGCAATTTGCTCTTTAAAAACCATTTAACAGCCAACGAAGTTGTGTTTATAGCATTTCAATTTCTAAAACAAGATAAACCAATACAATTAACAGCAAACAAAATGGCTATAAACGAATACCCAAATTCAAATGAAGCAAACTCGAACAGTAATATTAAAATACAAATTTTGGGCAAAGATTAAAAACACCTAGAAGTGGCATTAAAAACTTTACCTGTGTGTAACATTTCTGTGAAGGAAATTATTTAAGTAGTCTGAAAGTTAAGTTAAGAACTTGTCCAATACGTGAGTTAAAACAAAGAACATTAAATACACATAATAAAATAAAAGTACATATCAATAACTAACTTACTTCCACACATGGATACCGCGAAATGGATTTGAACATGTATAGGCAAACTGTCATGTAAGTCCCGCATAGACTAACCAAGACCATCTGATACTCGTTCTAGATACTATAGTTCTTAGTTTTCAGCCTCTTTGCTCAGAAAATGGAAAATCGTTAGGAACCTTCGCGTAATCAAATTTTCTTCTTTCAACTACCTAAACTTAATAAAGTAAGCCAAATTACTAAATTAGGTACCTGGTTTTAAATAGAATTTTAGTTCTACTTCAGGTAAAATCTTAAAAGAGATACTTAGTTGACTTTTCCAAGTTTTAAGTTAATTTTCTTTCTTGAATTTGTTGATTTTAAGTAAGTAGTCAGATTCTGAAGGTCTGCCAACCAGTCTTTCCATATAGTTGATGGTCACCCATCCCCTTATTGTTAGTTCCATCTCGCAGTGCAGCCTAGGAGACTGGCTTCTGTAACCGGACAAATCCCTGTGGATGCCTTGAGCTTAATGCCTCCAACCACGGGCAAGCACCCAGCCCCTGTGGCTTTTATTATTTAGACATGAGCTCCTCGAAAGATCCAAGCAGTGATAAACAGAAATAGGTTAAAAAAAAAATTGGCCAAGTGCAAGTCGGACTTGTACCATGAAGGGTTCCGTGTCATTGTAGTAGATATTGAGAGATTTTCCATGTCGTTTTAGCACCATAGACTTTTTATAGGTTTTCCTGTAATGTATAAGTGTTGAACTAACTTCTGTATTTTTTTCAAAATTTTAGGATCAGTAGTTTCAAAGTTAGGGGGGGGGGGGAATGGTCGGACAGACTGACACACGAGTGATCTTAAAAGGGTTCCGTTATTTTCTTGGCAAATACTTTACAGGTTTCCTTCTTCCGAAGATGCCAAAAGGTTAAGTCGAACTTTGACCCATATAACCCTCATGGGTTTCCTCTAACTTACTTTCGGGCTCTAAATTCCTACAGAAAATACAATCACATATTCATTTCGTTTTCTTGGTCAAGTTTTTTTTTTGGAATGTTGGAAATCATCAAATGACTCCTCCCGCTCTTGGTGGAGCAGAAAGGAGTGTGAGACTTCTACTGACTTAAAACCACCCATGTTCCTTCTTAGCCCTTTGTTTCCGGGGCCGCGATATCTCTTTCGAACAACCCGCAGCCCGTAGCAGTAAAAGTCCTCATCCGACATTTCTGTAACGGCTTGGCTGCGAGCTGCAAGCTTTTGCGACACGCAAGCTAAGACAGCGACTGTACACACATAAAAAATAAATTAGACTATTAAAAAAACAAGTTTTTCTTAAAATGAAAAAAGAACACTAGGTTTATCAAAAAAAAAGAAAATGTGTACAAAGTCATGTGTCCGTGCTATGGAATTTCTCCCGTGAGGAGACGATGCTGGCTGCAGGATTAAGTAACGTCTGTCATAAAAATGAATTGTAACCAAAGCCAAAGCTGTGTGTAAAATGTCAGATTAATCGGTAGGGTAGAACTGGGTTGAAATTCAGTTGCAAGATTTGATAAAAACATACTAACAAATAATTGCATGAGAATTTCATGAATCATGCTACTAGTTAATGCGGGACGACTTGAGACAAATACGTCGCAAGGTTGCCTGAGGCCACGAAGGCGGCATACTTAAATAACAGATTAACTGTATTCCCGAATCCTTCATTAATTGAAATATGCATGTTTAATACGACCTCTGTATGTAGGCGTTTAGATAAAATATAGAATTCACAAAGATCGCTTTGACACATTACATCACGTCGACAAAGCAACGTCGTGACATGGCCCTGTTAAGACGTTCCCTGCAACCTAACCTAGGTGATTACATAACATCACACCTGCAATCCCCGAATGGTTAGGCAGAGGTTTACCCACACACACACCCACATTTAGCCAGTTTTTTGAGGTCCCTTAATATGGGGCAAGCCAGTTGTTATAAAGCGGGCACAAATCTAAACTCCGTGTCTGCTCCTGAAAAATTCCTGATAGAAATACCCAATAACACTTTACCCGGCCTGAGAATCGAACCCAGAACCTCAAGCTCACAGTTAAACACCCGAGGGCACTCCCTATCGGCGTATCGACGTGTTCAGGTTCACCAAACAAAACAAACGCGATGATCATGCGATTATTCTCGCGACCATCACTTTAGTAATTAGAACGCGGGCTTACTAAAACGCTTGTTACTCGTAAAGCCGATTTTATGTCAGCAAAGGCGAAATCTGTCTCCGCGCTAGTTCTAACCTTTAAACTAATGAATAAATAATAACTTTAGCAAATTGTTCAAGTTTAATGAAAGCGGTCTTTGGATTGAGAAGAGCAAGTTTCTCAGCAAAATTGTCTTTGAGATAATTTTGTGAGTGAAGACTTAAATTGAAAGTTAAACGAGCACATGTCCCAGATAGCTACTTGTCTCACAATACTATGAGAAGTTCTCGTAAATTGCGTGTAAGAGACACGCAGTTCAGTGAAGTAATTGAAAAACTGGCCAAGTGCAAGTCGGACACACATGAAGGGTTCCGTACCATTGTAGTAGATATTGAGAGATTTTCCATGTTATTTTTTATTAGCACCACAGGCTTCTTATAGGTTTTCCTGTAATCTATAAGTGTTGAACTAATTTCTGTATTTTTTTTTCATTTTAGGTTCAGTAGTTTCTGAGATAAGGGGAGGGGGAATAGTGGGACAGACAGACACATGAGTGATCCTTTAAGGGCTCCGCTTTTTTTTCTTTTGAAGTACGGAACCATAAAAATAGTTTTAAGAGTTTTTTTTTTGAATGAGATGGACCTTCTCTTGAGTTACGTTACCAAATGGCAAAAAACGGAAATCTTATATATTGTCCGTCTACAGGGACTGAATTACCTAAAAATTACGGTACCTTTAAATTTCGGTATGACGTCATACCCTTAAATAAGGGTTACCGAAATATTTCGATACCGTTATTTTTTTCGGTAGCGGAATTTGGAGGTTGGAAATGCATACCGGTATATTTCGGTAGAAGTACCATAACAGTTATAAATGTATCGGTAGCGGTCCCTAAACCTAATTAAATGGAGGTTTTCTTTGACGCACCGCCTCGCCATTATTATATTATAATATTAATAATAATAATAATCATTTTATTTCAGGCAACTAAAGCCCATAAGTAAAATACACACAATTAGATAATACAATAATAACAAACTAATACATATTAAACATTAAACAGTAAATAAAACTTTAACTAAACACGTAACGTCGGCGTCGTGTTTCGCTGCGAGGTGTCGCGTAACCGTCCTCGGAAACGCCGGAAAACGACACCTTTCGGCCAAAAGTCCTCCTTCAAAAAGGTCTGGAGATGTTGGGTTGGAACACGTACCACAAATGACTTAAAGTTTATGTTGTGGCGCGATTCCAACCTTTCGACCCTCAGAGTCCAATTGGTCTTCACTTTCAGATACTGCACGACTTCCTCAATCGTCGTGGAGTGATGCAGGCGTGAAATATACAGCTGCGTCGTAGGCACAGCAGGGCGGAGCAGCATGTTAGGACCTCTCGGTGCGGTACCACAGAGATTGCGAGAGCAGGGCTTCTTCTTCTTCCTTTCCACTTTAGTGAAACCCTCCTCAACAACCTGGCTCGTTCTTGGCAGGGAGCAACGGACCGCAGGCAGGGCAGGTTGAGCCTGCTTTTTCCTTTTCCTGGTTTGTCGCTTAGACTGCGACGCATCAGATTTGCCGCTGGTGGCAATTTCTGCATAGGCACGTTTAGGGGTCGACGTACCTACGCGTGACGTTTCCGCGACCGGTATTGTGGTGCGGGCGACGACGGCGGCGGGCGGCGCTTGGTCAGCATTACCGGTAGCTGGTGACGCACTTGTGTTCGCCGATTCAAAACTGCCGATAGATGCATTTTGCGCCGCTCGACGTGTGTTCACCTCTGAAGCCTCTGATGACACAATTACCGAGCCAACGTTGCGCAATAATGCTATTTCCGCACGTAGCTCAGCATTGGACTTTTCTGAATCCTCCATTCTGGACTGCATTTTGGTCATCTCCACTTTCAAGGTAGTGATGTCCTTTAGCAGCCGTGTAACGTCGACGTGATCGAATGTGACAGAGGGCAACTTACTCAGCTGCTTCGCCACGAAGTCAGGCACGTCGTCCGGGTCAGTCTTCTTCAACATGTCGATGATGTCTTGAAGACTCTTCTCGGTTCTTCTCGATTGTAACTCAGTATTGCTTTTTATTTCCGATCGGAAGGACACGACTGCGCGCCGTGCCCCGTCTCGCATGCATTTTGGGTACCCAAATCGTGTAATGATTAAATAACGGTATAGCCCAACCTTTATTTATAAAGGTACCGGTATAGCTCAATCTTTATTTTAAACCGGTACCGGTATTTTTTTATGTATCTTAATATTTAACCGTAACCGCTTTAAGTCCCTGGACTCTACATGTCTGTGTGTCTGGCCGCATGTCACAGCCATTTTACATCGAGACTGTTCGCACCACACAGTTGCAATTTGAAGAACAGGTGTCTTTTACGAACGGCTACACTAAAGTGAAGTGAAATTATTTCAAAATATTGTTATTATATTCGTTAGTGCTACAAAGCTTGTTTTCTTTCCTGTTTCGATTTTATTTTTGCTCGGCGTCTTAATTTGTGCCCGGTTAGTGGCAATGTGTTTGTCCCCTATTGTATGGGACTTATCATTACTGGCGAAATGTGGATGTACTACTACACTTATCTCTACCGAACCCTAAGGAGAAACAGATGTGAGGCATAATAATATACTCGAGCTGCGGGTTGTTCGAAAGAGATACCATGGCCTAAACACTACACCAAAGGGCTAAAAAGGAACATAGGTGGTTTTTTGTCAGTAGAAGTCTGACACTCCCTTCCGCTCTGCCCAAGAGCGGGAGGGGGTTATTTGATGATTTTCCACCAGCCAAAAAAAAAAAAGGCATAATAATATACTCGAGCTGCGGGTTGTTCGAAAGAGATACCACGGCCTCGACACAAAGGGCTAAGAAGGAACAAAGGTGGTTTTTTGTCAGTAGAAGTCTGACACTCCCTTCCGTTCTGCCCAAGAGCGGGAGGGGTTTTTTGATGATTTCCCACACCACAAAAAAATAGAAAAAAAGGTACCTATATACATAGTTGTCATGGTAACTTTTTCCTCAAAAATATATTTAGTATTCTATTTCGTGTTCTTAGAATATTCATCTAAACTAACTAACTTTGCTTGTTATATTCTTTTGAAATGTTTTACTTATACAAAGGGTTTCGTAACTAGAAAGTTTTTTGACATTTTATTAAAATCTCGAAAGCTGCCAGTCGCTATCTTGAATAACAATTTGGTTCTGAATGAATTTTCCATGGTTTCTTTATTCTTTTAATAATAACTTAACTGCATTAGGTATTACAAATACACAATCTTTGGGTAATTATTGTAAAATAACTGTACTGTACTGTGTTACTAAAGTAATGTAAGTAAAATGGCCGAACAAAAGAATCTGTAAACGACACTTGCAAGTTGCACCCCTGTTTAAAGTTTGGGAGAATACCATCCGCAAAGTATTAGTCAGTAAAAAACTGCCATACCTCTTCGTTTGTCTGTCACAGAGTGGTATGTTTTGACCAAAGAGAACAGTTATGAAGCACACATTAGAAATATTTTCATACAAAGATCTCGAATCTTTTAATTTTGACACACGAATGCTACCTGACAAACGGGTGTGTTACACGAAAGACTTACTTAATACAAAATAGTTATAAGTAGCTGAGTCATTATAATTTTCTCCATCTTATCCCGTCTTTCACTTGTAAATAAGTGAAGTATTTGGTTTTAACTATACATACTTACGCGATTCCATCTTCCTAAGTGAGTGAAACCTAAAAATCTTAAGCTAAAAAAGATCCGCAAGTAATAGTAGGATATCTACATTATCATGTACTCCCACTTTATCATAGCATAGACAAGCTATTTTATAAAAGCAGCAATACAATTACAAGAAAACACAAACGAAATTTAACTAAGCCTATTGTCAGACAGACACTACATTGCTATTTGAGTTATTTCAACAACAATTTACAAGTCCCAAGCAAATAGTCACTCAAATACTACATGTTTGTCTGTTGCCCTTGAAAGTAGACCCAGACTTAAGGCACATCTACACGCTATTCTACCTACCTAACCATCTTTTTGTGATGTGGCCTAGCCACTAACTAAAAGCTACGTTGAACATAAAAAAGGCAAAATAATTGTCTCATTAATCAAAAAAAAAACACCGATTTTAACAGGATCAAAAAACGCGACCATCATTCGAAAATCAATTAGTTTTTGGAGTATCAATAAAATATTTCCCATTGAAAAAGCAACAAAAAAGCTATGTAAAGTTAAGTCGGTAAAACGCCGTACCTTGCAAACTAGTATGGTCTGTTATATTTACACAACTCTGACAAAACCCAAAAGGGTAGGTTATTATAAATACATATTTGATATGCGTTGTATTTTTAGGGTTCCGTATTACTTAGACTTCGCTGTCTGTCCGTCCGTCTGTCTGTCATCAGGCTAGACAGTTGAAATTTTCACAAATTATGTATTTCTGCTACCGCTTTAACAACAAATACTAAAAACAAAATAAAATATAATTATATTTAAGTGGGGCTCCCACACAACAAACGTGATTTTTTTGCCGTTTTGGTACGGAACCCTTTAAGTGCGAGTCCGACTCGCACTAGGCCAGTTTTTATTTTTGCTTTTTTTTCTCCTCTGTCAACCGCCATGCTATCATTTTACTACTTTTTCTGTCATATTATCATTCCTTACACAATCCATTCATCGTTTCCTTGGTCTACCTCTCTTTTTCCATCCACCAACGTTGATATTCATCACTTTTTTAGTCCATACCAAGACTGTCGATTCTCTTTCAACTTTTTTGTTACTGGCGCAAGTTTTAATCTTCCACTAATATACCCCTTTCATAATTATTAAATATTTTTTCTTCTCTTTATACAATATTTGTCCTTGCAATTATTATACCTACTGCTTGTAAGTGACTGCGTGTATCCAGACATTTAGACACGCCTTTACCTAATGTACTAAGAAATATGTCTCCACACATGCCTAGACCTAAACTTGACTGAAACTGGATTACTTAGAGAATTAGATTTGATAACCCTAAGTTTACTTCGACTGATTGTTACTCAAATGTGATTAGAGCAATTTAATTACTTAAGCCAAGTCTGTTCTACGGATTACAATGAGATTTGTATGGAACATTGTAATTATAAGTTTATACATTTATTTACAATAAGGTTTAAGTAAGACATTAGTTTATTTTCGTTTTAGAAACTCAAGGTAAATCATAATTCTCTGTAAAGGTTTTACGTAGAATTGGAGTTTAATTCAGAGATTGTTGGTTTCTTCGTAAACCTGCCCAAAAAGCTAAAAGTCAACAAAGGTAAAAACAAAGTTAAGAAACTTTCTTAACCAGACCAACTTTCGTTAAAAATAATATTTAGCTGTGGTAGCGGTTCGATTCCTTTACACAGGAAACGTTACGATGGAAGGCCCGCAGATTGTTTATATGGGTCAGGATTTTCATACGTTTTTAAATATCATGCAATACATTGTGTCCCAAAAGTTAGTACTAACTGGGTTGTGGAGGTGAGACTTTGGTGAGCTTCCAGTCTTACTGGATGCTGCTGAATACCAGTATTTAACATAGACTGACTGCCTGTCTGACTTACACAACCCTGTTACCACTGACTAAGACTTGGCTAGTCATACTTCCACTGACCTGTATCGACTATCACAGGTCTTCAAATGACAGCCGGGACCAACCGCTTAACGTACTTTCCGGGGCCCGAAAGAAACTCGATATAAAATTGTTTTGAGAGCACTAACTTATTATTCAAGCATGCTTTAAGCAATAAGTCTAAGTTGCTCGTCGCAGTACTAATTTGTATGGAAAGCCTGTAACTGGGTCGTCTTCGACGGGCTTAATTAACTAAATGAAACAAGTTTTTAATTGTTTCTTTAGCCCCAGGCTATTTATCTTCTAACCGTGGCCTCGAACGAGGCGACACTCTATAGATTAGAAGGTCGTAAACGCGGAGTTATGGACTTTTTGAGTTAAGACTTTGTTGATGAAAATGTTTAAGTAAGTAGTTAGACAGCCCTAAGCAGACTGATGGGGAGAATTCAATACATCATACTAAGAAGACCGGTCATCATCATCTACCTAGCCTTTTCCCAACTATGTTGGGGTCGGCTTCCAGTCTACCCGGATGCAGCTGAATACCAGTATTTTACATGGAGCGACTGCTTAACTGACCTCCACAACCCAGTTAATACTAGGTAATACGATACTCTTTGGTAAGACTGGATGTCAGAATTTCAGGCCACTGACTACCTGTAACGACTGTCAAAGATCTATACATGGCAGCCGGGACCAACAGCTTTACGTGCTTTCCGAGGCACGGAGGAAACTCGGTATGTCGGGTGGTCACCCATCCACAGACCGACCTAGGCAAGCACAGCTTTACCTAAAGATCGCCCGAGTGGCAGTTCTTATTAAGCCACGAGCTCCTCTCATACTATAAAGACCGGTACAAGTAATTATTTCATAAACGTTATGAGAATCCAGTAAGTTCGATTTGTTGTATTTCTTCATACGCAATGTATCTTTACCGTGGCCAAACGCACGTAGCGAACGGCAAGCGCGAGTTTGATGAACTCTGAAGTGATCAGCTGACTTTCGTCAGAGTTCGTTAGAGTATTTGAACATCCATAAGGGTTAAGGCTAAGCAGATGATGATGTAAAGTGTATGCTGGTAGATTTTTATATCGAAATTGACGCCCTTTTTTTTTTGGCGTGTGGAAAATCATAAAATAACCCCTCCCGCTTTTGGGCAGAGCGAAAGGGAGTATCAGACTACTACTGACTAAAAACCACCCATGTTCCTTCTTAGCCCTTGCGCCGAGGTCGCGGTATCTCTTTCGCACAACCTGCAGCCCCGTCGGGGAGATTGACGCCCTGACTTTTCGATAACTTGTTAGCTTATTACTTCGTTTTCTTTTCTTTAGAATAGGAATTTGAAGAATGCTTTAATTTCTTGCCTTTCTTATCTCAATGCTGAAGATCGCAATCACATCCAGCTCCAATCCAATCCAATCTTCCGCATTGTGGACCGCTAGGTACAGACTGGATGAAACAGCCTTCTTGATCGCGTCCATCTTGTGCGATGAACGCATGACAATGTACCTAACCCAAAGTGAATTACGACCGTTCTCGTGGCCCCATCTTCGTTACGTTCATTTGGAAACTTGTCTAAGGAGCCACGTAATTAACTTCTTAGTATTTATTGATGCGCTAAACATTTAACTTTATTTCGGTAAATTAGGTGTCTAATGGTTTTTGTTCTAGAACGTTAATTGCGAATAAGAATATCAGTTGTAGTTTGTATACAGGGTGAATTTTTCAAGTGGGAGTGGATAGCTAAATACGAAATAATGAGGAATAGCAAAAATATTGTAAGAAGCCTCGACCCCGATTTTGATGAAAACTAAAACTAAACTGTGCGGCGTGATATTATGTTACAATTTCATTACACCTAGTCTAATATAAATGCTAAATGAAGGTTACATTCACCTATTATTATCAAATCAATGAGTACTATCCGACAACAATACCCGATTTCATAACGAGATCACAATCTGCTACCATATATTTATTCAAATAGAGCACAATATTGCGCAAACTGGGTCGGATATAACCAATTTAACCTACGTAATGTAATTTTATAGATGCAGTACTGAACTGAAACATTGATAAAATGCCAGTAGAAGACATACATACATAAATTCACGCATGTTTCCCATGGGGGAAAGACAGAAACCACGTTACAGAACGCCATCTGCTACGTTTTTTACTGAGTCGTTTGATCTTGTTCATGTTTATTTCATCTGGTCATACACGGGCAGTTGCGAGTACTACGTACTTGTAATTTCTGAAGAACATCAGCAATAAGGTTAGTGTAAAAAAGTTTGAACACAAAATTAACTGTTTTTTTTTATATTTTCATAAATGATGGATTTACGAAGCAGGTTGGCGCAGTGGCTGATCGATTGGACTGCTGCGCTGCGTGTCGCGGGTTCGATTCCCGCACGGAACAAATATTTGTATGACCTACAGATATGTAGTTGATTCGGGTCTGGGTATTTGTGTAAATTCCTAGTGTGGGGCAACGTTTTTTTTTTAAAAAAACTATCATGAAAAGAGAACCAAACTGAGAACCTCCTTCCTTTTTTTCAAAGTCGGTTAAAAATAGAGTTTCTAAAAGAATAAAACATAGTTCGAAAGAAAGCCAATAACAAGAGGAGGTAAGAAAAGTGTCCTCGATAGACATTTTATTGAATAACCTGATAGCTTTTCACTTTTATAGTGGATATTGCTTTGTAAGTACGTTTTCAAGTGGCATGTGAGAAATTGTATTGCGGTTTACAGTCGATTGAAAAATGTGATTGAATTTTATTTGCTGTTTGTCGTTGGTTTATTTCTTCTCGATTGGTCGACTGAAGTCTCAAATAGCAGTAACAGGCAATAAAAGAAGCACGGTCTATGAGACTTGGCAAACAGTTTTAAGTATGAAAGGTTATGTGTATGGGGCTGCGGGTGGTTCGAAAGAGATACCGCGACCTCGGCACAAGGGCTAAGAAGGAACATGGGTGGTTTTTAGTCAGTAGAAGTCTGTTACTCTCTACCACTCTGCCCAGAGCGGGAGGAGCCATTTGATGATTTTCCACCCCCCAAAACAGAAAAAGGCGTTAAAGAATCCCGTCGGGGCTGCGGGTCCCGTCGGGGCTGCGGGTCCCGTCGGGGCTGCGGGTCCCGTCTGGGCTGCGGGTCCCGTCGGGGTTGCGAGTCTCGTCGGGACTGCGGGTTGTCCGAAAGAGATACCGCGGCCTCGACACAAAGGGCTAAGAAGGAACATGGGTGATTTTTGTTTAGTAGAAGTCTGACACTCCCTATCGGTCTGCCCAGAGCGAGAGGAGTCATTTGATTACCCACACACCAACAAAAAAAAAAAGGGCTAAGTGTTTTCCAACATCGTCATTGGTTTAAAATCTGTTAACCAACTTAACTTTGAAAATAGCGTGATATTATCGGTCAGATTGACAACTACAATAATCTTTGACCGTCCTTCCCCATTTCAAAATACACTAAACAATGTATTCACCTCATAATTTAAGTTGAAAGTTTTTACAAAATACAGTACAATTAGATAATTGTACTGTATTTATATACTAGTACAGGTACTTTATGATCGATTCTAAACTAAATAAACAAGTTGATTTAAAAAGTAATTAACTTTTGAGAGATGGCCGGGTTGATTTATTGATTGTAAATTAGCACTCCCCGAGAGACATAATTTGTATTTGTAAAGTCCATTTCACGAAAGAAGTCCAGCGGACAATTGTGGAACTAAATTTAACAGATCGGCCATGTTGTCGTTTGTCGATGTTATCAAGGTGCGTTTGTTGTGGTAGATATTTTGTGAGTTTATTATTGGATTAGTGCGTTATAAGGTTTATTTACGATGCCAAAAGTTGTGAAACAACATTATGTCGCGCGACATACAGCGCTGCGTCTGCGGGACTTCTTTCGTGAAATGGACTTTATGTACATTCACACAGACTATTTTTATCATTAAGTCCGCTTACTTTTTCAGGCACATATTGCAAGCTGTTTTAGTGTTAAAGTAAAAAATAAAAAGATAGTGTTTAGAGATAATGTTCTTAGCAAACAAATCTGCTAAAAAATTAGTAACAAATAAGCACCAAGAAAGGTTCTGTAAGATACACTCTAACTAAAGAATATAAAGATAAGAATAGTAACATTGAAAAACCATGGTGGATACGACAAGGTCATTGACACAAAAAAGATAGAAACTACAAAGAAACGTAATATTAAATAACCCTCATTTTATGCTTCGCCGCAGTCGGGTAAGAAGAAAGGCGAGAGTAGGTATTCAATTCAGAACAAAGTCAGAGGCCTATTGGTGGCACAGAAGTCTGACACCAGATAAAGAAGAAGAACAAAGTATGAACAAAAACATAAGGATCCATACAACACTCTTACTTGTATTCTTAATCTACCCGGCATGGGCGTGCTATTATTACTATCCACCACAATTCATGGGCTACTATTTCTACCCAAGTTTCCATCCAAATTTCTATGAAACTGACTACGATTTTGAAGACTTTCCTGGATACTATACCAATGATACGCATGTTATGAACATGACTCTTACTACACTTTCTACTTCTGCACCGGCAGCTGATGATACATCTAATAGAAGAACGTGTAATATATGGTGCTGGCTTCGAAGAGTGGGACTTTTTGTAGTGCAACAATTACTGGCTGATAATACATAGTGAGGAATAAAATGTTTTTTTTTAATTTCTTTTATTAAACCCCATCGTACCTTATGAACATAATTTAGAAATTTATTTGTGTTCTTAATCACATAATAAACTAACTATGTACATTAATTAAAAACGAATAAATAAATAAACCAACAAGAAACTATAAAAAGGCATAAAAAAACTGCTCCTCAACGCTGTCAGCCGGTAATGTGCCCAAAAGACTGGCGGCATTGCCACGTTGTATGGCAACACTTAGCCTCTGGCCAAGATAAAAGCCAGCCCTTGGGTCACGAGAAGCGTCAACTAAGCGTTTTGAAATTTCCTTAGACAGGCTATGAGCACTCGGCCCCCACGGCCCCAGAGTTTCAACCCCAAACCTTTTGAACTAAATATAAACATATATGGGATATTACTATGTATTAGAAGGGAATCACTGATTCGACATCCTCACTAAGCCACACAATTTCTTTGCAATTGCTGATGTAGGGTTTGCTAAAATGTTTTGTACTAGTCCAACGTCCAGACTATTTAATTTAAATTCTCTAATCAGTCATTCCCTTTCATTTTTGCTCCTAACACGAATAAAATGTTTTTGATTGTTCTTTTGTTTTTTTCTCCACCTGATTGTTGCTGGAAGACAGACGGTGCAGCAGCGTCGTTGTCGAGGTTGGCTCAGAACGACGTGGAAGCGTACAACAAGGGTTGGTTCGAGGAAATATTGAAAAGGAGCCCATGGAAGTTATTGGGACAGTAAGGGCTAATAAAAAAAACTGCCGCGCTAGACTTGGTTGGTCCGTGGACCCACTACATACTGATTTTCCTCCTTGCTTCAGAAAGCACGTTAACCCTTCGTTTTCGGCTGTTATTTGTAGACAGGCGTCACAAGTAGGCAGTGGCTGTAAAGTCTGACAACCAGTCTTACCAAGGCGTATCGTATTACCCAGTAGTAACTGGATTGTGGATGTCACACAGGCAGTCACTGCATGCAAAATACAGGTTCTCAGCATCAACCCGCACTAGATTCGCGTGGTGATAATAAAAAAAATGTTACTATGTCTGTAATTCTCTACGCTACCCATCACGAGATAGTTTCAAAGTTCTAAGGTTCGTATAGCAACAATTTCTTCTCTAACAATGTTTTGGTGTAACTCAACAAGAAAATCTTAATTCCTAAAGTTGAAACCCTTTCTTAATCCAACTTAACCCAAGTTTAAGTTCGGGCAAGTGTTTCCGAACTTGTGGGTACACCAAGTGTTGATTTAAGATTATTGTCTTTTGACCTAACTTAGTGAATATTCAACAATATCTAAATTATAAATTTTACTACATTTTCCATGACATGGCGAAAATGATCTGATGAGATGATCAACAGATGTTGATGATTAATATTATGGAAGAAGAAGATAGCTGTGTTGAACTTAAACAAATTGCGATAAGGGAATATTGATCACCTTACACTACTGCTAAAAAGGTCCCTTTGAGAATTTTTTAGTCGGTATATTAGTATAAAATGCCACAACAACTTTTTTACTTGTGTATAAAGAGGTTTTGAACCAAAGAGGCCTTGAGCCTTGTGGCTGGTTCTTTCTTCACATAGGTCTGAGGTCCAAGACAACATTATTATAGTTGCTGCCAGTTAAAATGTCAATAGCGGTCATTGACCCACCTACATTTATTAAAGTTCTTAAACTTTGAAATCCAAAAATAAGCCTGTTCATGTCCTCGAATCGTCATCTACCGTGATCTTCAACATTTTTTCTATTGAAAAACGATACAAATGGTTCATTTGTTTTGGTTGATACGAAGAGCTATTTGGGAAAAGGCAATGACTGCTATTGACAGCCTAACTGGCAGCAAATATAAGAAATAGCCAGTTTCTCAAGAATCAGGTTATCCTGAAATTTCATAAGAATCAATATAAATTAAAGAGAGAGGTAGCCAAAGGTAAGTACTTCCACACGTCACAAGAAATACCTACCTTTTAATATATCGGTGTCAAGCAATCACACCCGATATTTGAAGGGCGACCTCATATGATCGAGTAGAAATTGGATTTCCACATGATTCTGCCCTTAACCTGAAATTAGTTCCTATAATAATTTGCTTCAGAAATGGTTCAAGGAGTTTTGGTACTCAGTGCTTATAACCTCTAAAGATCACCTAAGCAATCTTACTACAAAGGTAAGTAATCAATATTTTAGGTCTTAATCGAATGAGCGATTGTTGTGACATGGCATATCATCACGCCTGTAATCCCCAAAGGCAGAGGTGTAACTAAAACATCCACATTTCGCCAGTTTTCCCAAGTAATAATGCCTATTACCATCAACCGGGTACAAATACAAACTCCGTGGCTACTACTGAGAAATTTCTGATGGAAATACCCGCGTTTGATCATAAACTTAAAACAACCATAAACTTGAAGCCGTCAATCAAGCATTCTGTACATCAAACTAAGTACCCCTACGCAATTTTTTTTTTTTTAATTAAAATTCACATTTTAGGGTAACGCTCTATGCCCGTCGGGGTTGCGGGTTGTTCGCAGATACCGCGGCCTCGACATGAAGGACTAAGAAGGAACATGGGTGGTTTTTAGTCAGTAGAAGTCTGACACTCCCTTTCGCTCTGCCCAAGAGCGGGAGGGGTCATTTGATGATTTTCCACCCACCATAAAAAAAAAGGGTAACACTCAATGCAGTACCTACTCTTAAAACATTGCGCTAGTAAATGCTTTGAATAGTAAACGAGTCACTACATAGTAAAAAAGTCGCTGTCGCTGTCTGTCCGTCCCTATGTATGCTTTAATCTTTAAAACTACGCAGCAACGGATTTTGAAGCGGTTTTTTTTATTAGATAAAGTGATTCAAGAGGAAGGTTTTAGTATATAATTTGACCGACATCCATGCGGGGTTCCCAGGTATGGTCTAGAACAAAAAAAATGATCACAGTGACGGGAAGAACAAGTGGCTGTCGTCTTCGTTAAGGGTACTTTTACACCCTTTATGTGAGCTATTTCGCTTTTTTTTTCATTCCTAATTAACACAAAATTGAACCGAAGTGGCTTCAGATTCAGTTCCGAACAACAGCACTAGACGACGTGGTAGGCCCAGAAGGAAATGACGTGATGAGTTGGGCTCTTATCCAAAGGATTGGGCCTAAAACAGCCAAAGACTGATATAGATTGTAAAAGGGAAGGGAACCCTTTGCCCTGCAGTGCATTATAATATTTACACAAACACACTTCTACAGTCCGAAGGTACAACGAAGGCATCGGCGAATTCCAGAAAATAAGCCAAAACGTCTTATTGCTCTGTTAGCATTCATACTGTTCAACAAGGAACAAAGCGACGCACATTCCTCCCTACATTCTTCTAATATGTATGCGAAGGAACCTCTTAAACTCGTAACACCGTATTTTGTTTCTTATCAAAACAATAACACAGCCCTCATTACAGAGAACCTTAGTATGCAGCATAAATAATTTTAATCAAAATGGCAGCGTCTCTACAAGATATTTTCAAGTAATACAACCTCAGAGCCGCATTTCTTAAGATAAATCAGTGTTAATTGTTGTTCCGGGAGCGCTAGGCAAACGAGTTGCCAGCCGAAAACATTAAATGTATTTGCTTTATCTTTACGCAGTAAATTAAGACGTATCTCGCAACAAAGAGAATCCTTTTTAATGTATTCGGCGAGAGATACAGGCAACACTACGGATGTATTTTTCGTGTGGTAACACTGATTGCTCGAAATTAATGGGGGTTTTTGTAATTGGTTGGATTGGATTTAAACATTATACAAGCTATTTTATTTTAATGTCGAGCCATTTAACATGTTACAACTGATATTACCAGCCGGTTACTGGTGGACCAACGACATCGTGAGAGTCGCGGGCAACCGGTGGTGGATGCAAACGGCAGGTTGCTGTTCGTTATGGCGTTCTATGGGGGAGGCCTTTGTCCAGCAGTGGACGTCTTATGGCTGATGATGATGATGAACTAATATTACAAGCAATATTTAACAAAATGGTCGACATTGTTGTGAATGGCCGAAAAATTACTTACATTATTAAACCTTAATGTTAAATCTGCCATTTTAAATTGAATGTCAACCTGACCAAATGGGCGCAAAAATAAATATCAAATGTCATAAAACTGAGTGAACTCAATTGTTTTTCAAGTGTCAATAAAAACGGTTACACCCTCGACACCGTTTACACTTATATCATAAATTACACAAAATCAGAATAAGGAAAAATACACGCACAATGTTATTTATAAGTATACAAAAAAGTAGCAGCAAAGTTAAGCAAATAAATCAGTCACGTATCGAATGAAGAAAAGATAGAACTTTTATAACAAGTTTCATACAAATATTCCCATAAACACAACTTTGGGCTCCCGTGAGTGAAGATAGTTTATCTCAATACAACACAATATAACCTAACAAACAGTAAATTACAAATAAAATGTTGTCTATTTTGCGCAAACGGACAACAAATAAGACCAAGACAGTCATAAATAAGTTGGAGAGAAGTCTACATAACATCACGCCTGTAATCCCTGAAGGGTTTGACAGAGCTGTACCTAATAGTAAACCCACATTTCGTCAATTATGTTTAAGTCCCATGTAATAGGGGCGGGCCTATTACCATCAACAGGGTTCAAATATAGACTCCGGGGCTGCTACTGAGAAATTTCTGATGGGAAAACCCAATAACAGTTTACCCGACCTGAACCCAGGACCTGATGCTCAGTAGTCGCGCTTGCGACCACTAGACTAAAGAGACAGAAATCTAGTTTGTACAATTTTTAAATAACAGGATTTGCTGCTTGCAAACCAAAGGACACCAATCTCAAAATGGAAAAATATGTGCCCTCACGTCGACCTTGACATTATCAAAAGTTATTGGAGAGTACTTGTAAAGTCATTGACATTTACCATTAACAGTTTGAACCAATTAACTTGGCCAACAATAAAGAAACCTGTAAAATAATTGAATTCCAAATAACTGCCAAATAAACAGTAATAAATGAACCAATCATAAAATAACAATGATTTTAAATTTTATGCCTTGTTCACACGATTATATTTCAATGCTAGTACAGTAGTCTAGTCCAGTAACTTGCCTCAGCTTGATCTAGTAAATTCGTGCAGTCAAGCAGTCTAATAGCCTTGTGGGTTTATCTAAAGGCTAAAACACAGGTTATCTAGTTTGGCAACAGATGTCTTTAGGGTTCATTATTCCTATTCAAAGCCTGTTTACTTCTGTATTCCTTTGATGGTCTATTTAAATCTTTGTGCACTGTGCAGTGTACTATAACTTCTTAACTACAGTACATTTAACCTTTGATTTCGCATCACGGTAGAAATTACTTTGATCTTCATTAATGTTAAAACAAGATTGTTGTGGGGACGCGGACGGTGTGCTGACAGATGTAAAATAATTGTCGAAAGGGATCGTTACAACTGTAATAAAAAAGTATTCTGTGTGTTAATCCAGGTTATGAAATATCTGTGTGCCTTTCATCCAAATCCGTCCAATTATTTTTGCGTAAAAGAGTAAAAAATTTATACTCCTTCACAAAATTTCGCATTTTTACGAGTAATAGTAATAAGACAAAGATTTGAACTCGTTCCTGATTGATTGTCCAGAGAAGGCAAAACACTAGGAGAGTTGGAAAGAGAGAGAAAAAGAGTTGGAGTCTTTTGCCCAGTAGTGGGAACTCATTTATGAGTGGGACAGAATAGGTTAATTAAACATAAAGTAATAAGAAAAGAACTTTACGACTTAGATCACATTCGTATAAATCTCAAACCATGTGACCAACAAAACAATACTTTATTAAGTCCATAACAACCGTAATGTTAATGCTTATTAAATTTTTAACAGCAAAAAAAACAATCACTGCACTATAATTACATATTAACAAAGTAAACCGTTACAAAACCGTACCGTTAGTACAGAGAAAAGACCACTTCAACACAGACGAATTTATAGAAGAGGAAAAATCAAATTAAAATCTCCCGGAGCCAGGAAAGGTTAGCTTAAATTTTTAATTGTCTCCAAAGGCACTAGATCATTAACTAATCGTAATGGAACGGCTAAAAGAACGTTCAGATTCTCTGGAAATTCCCCCTTTGTTACAATTCAAATAAGTAGAAGTACTGAAAAGAAATCCAATGAAGCGAAACCTAAGTAACCGGAGGAGAATATAATAACATCCAAAGACGAGAAGTTTGAGGAATTTGAAAAGAAATAAAATGTTTTGTTCGTCGTAAAATATAATCAAATTCTGAGGAGTGTTGCCAATTGCGAAGCCTTAAAATGTAATACTTGCGCCCATAACTCCAATTTCATTGGAGGCCTTGCCTATTCATATTTCATATACTCGTATAATTATTTATTTTTTGGTATTTCAGGTGAAAGTGCTAGGGTAGTCCCGAAATTCAAAGTTTCTTAATATGTTTTTTGCAATTTGCAGGACAGTGCCAGGTTTTATGTTGAAAAAAAATATGGCTTTACTGAGTTATATTTAAAGTCGTCAATACAACTAAGTTCGTTTAACCCCATTGAATGACATTTTATTCAATATTCAATGGGGTTAAATGGACTCAAGACGATTGTATTTATGATTTTATCTCTATAAATACAAACGTATTACGTGCGCGAACCCCACTTTGATCAATATACAGCCTGACACTGACCGGCCAAATGCAAAAAAGTAAGAAAATTAGAATTTCACGGGCTGCATAGTCTTTATGTGAGTATACCAAGATTATGTCTGGACCTTAATAGAGCATTCTGAGTTTGTTTCAGATGTTTCAGACTTTTCAGGTACCAAACACCGGCCCCATGTAGTTTTTTTTTTTAAAGTGACTTGTAATAGTTTGTAAAATAAATATCATTTACCCTAGCGTTTCCACTTTAATTTTAAAAGAAACGTTTTTATGAGCCACACACCTGGCTTCGTTGGTCATTTTTTATGTTACGTCGCTTTTCGGGCATTTAACACTCTTATCGAAGTATTCAGAACAATGGCCGATTGTTTTGCAGAAATTCATCTAGTATATAAAACATTAGCCAGTGAATTTGGAAACAATTCATTTCCAGGCGTTAGGAAAGAAAAATATCCGATTTCTTCTGTTTCAGCTTTCAGTCATTTTGTTGGATTTGAGTAATGATGTCCAAACGTTGCGCGTGACATAATTGTGTTATTTTGTTCTACGAAAAAAAGCCTACAATGGAAAGTAAGTCATTTTTAGGGTTCCGTAGTCAACTAGGAACCCTTATAGTTTCGCCATGTCTGTCTGTCTGTCTGTCTGTCTGTCCGTCCTCGCTTAATCTCTGTGACCGTTAGCACTAGAAAGCTGAAATTTGGGACCAATATGTGTATCAATCACGCCGACAAAGTGCTAAAATAAAAATTGGAAAAAAATGTTTTATTAGGGTAGCCCCCCTATATGTAAAGTGGGAAGTGTTTTTTTTTTTAATTTTAACCCTAATGTGTGATATATTGTTGGAAAGGTATTTAAAAATGAATAGGGGTTTACTAAAATCATTTTTTGATAATGTCAATAATTTCGGAAATAATCGCTCCAAAAGTAAAAAACAAAGCGTCCCCCCCCCTCTAACTTTTGAACCATAAGTTTAGAAAATACGAAAAAAATCTGAAAAGTAGAACTTTATAAGGACTTTCTAGGAAAATTATTTTGAACTTGGATGGAAACAACAGATGGAAACTGCAGTTAACCAATATAATTTGGTCCCTGAATCGTATGAGCGCCTATACAATCCAGAGGTCAAGTTTCATTTGCCCGTATTTTTTTTTTAACTTCGTTTACATAATATTTTATTATCTACGGAACCCTACACTGAGCGTGGCCCGACACGCTCTTGGCCGGTTTTTTAATCTATTGATACAGAACAACTTAATTCTTCAATCCTAGGTTTGCAGATTCCATGAAGGTATAGCAATAAGAGAGACATGGAAAAAGATATCTGTAGACGAATTAAGGTTTAATTCTTTTGAAATAGAAAAGAAATTCTTATAATGGCTGCGGAAATTCCATTTGTGTAACGTTCGCGTCTTGAAGAAACTTTAGTTTCTTCACAACTTTGTTTGAGCGGAATCATATTACATTTTCATTTCTACCCTGTGAAGCGCTGACATTGTTGAAAGTTTTTCTCGACGTTTTCTGATAACAACAGCTTGATTTTACAGTGTGTTTTTCACAGTTTTAGTATTGTCGCGGCGCCTGCCAAATTCCCAATGTGCATTTTTAATTATTTTGTTTTTTTACACTAAACATAATCTCCATTCTCGATGTGTTGATAAAATCCGTTTTGCAATATTCGACCTAGTAACAAGTTGAACCAATTCCATATGCATTAATAATTTAGCAATGTTTCCGTTTATTTATTCAATAACACGTTTTTTGTTGTTTCTCAAATGTTGTAATACTTTCAGAATTGTTCATCTTCTCGACTTTACTCTCAATAGCTGTGACAGTGAATGGCTATGATACAAAGTTTTTCTCACAAAATTTTGAGTCGGAAGCACCGATTTCCATCTTGTACGCCCGTGATCAAAGGAGCGATAAAGTAACGAATGCATGTTTAACAGAAATGTATCCACGGAACTTGTACAAATACCCCCTGCAAATCGATAGGAACGACATCCCTTGTATCATACATTGTGTGCTTAAAAAATTCGGTATAATGACGAACGATGGTTTTATAAACATACAAAATTACTACAAGAGAGTACAGTCGATTCATAGGTACGATAAGAGAATATTAATATCGGACGTCGGAGAGACTTGTGCTCAAAACATTAATGGAATGAACCTGGACCATGATGTGTGCAAGAAAGCAAAAGTGTTTAACGACTGTACGCAACTGTACGCTGTGTCATACCGAGATCCCGACTTCTAGAAGTTAAACTTATACATGTACTTTTTTTTTATATTTATAAACTTGTTAATAAAACCAATAACCTCTACCGCTGCTTTTATTACGTGTGTGGCCCCTTAAGATCAAGTCTTTTTCGCATTCTTATATAAAGTCGATGTAAATTAAACCATATTTCTTTCTTTACTTTTTGGAGACCCGTTTTCATTGAGGGCTTTTGATTACAACATTCCAGCATAATTTAGAAGTACTCTCTTTGCATATCAAAGCCTGAGAGGTTTCATTAGACCATACACAAGCTGCCCTGAGTTTTTATTTAGTTTTAGGAATTCCCTTATTACTTGCTTGATGTAATTCTTCTGGGTCTACGTGAAAAGGCCACACACAGATAAAGATATATTTATTTTGTAAAAGATTGAAAATGTATACATACACTGTACTGGTCGTATAGATAAATGAAAGACGTACAAAAAAAGGTATAAACTATAGGGTGAACTTTTTCTTGTTTTTCTTCTCGAATCGATGACTCAAATTTTGGCAAACCAGGTACGTATAGCAACTTGAACCTCTGTCGTTTTGCTTCATTCAAGTCTTTGAGCGTGCATAGCGTGAACGGAAATTGTGTAATTGAGTTTCCGATGCATTCGTTTTTCAATCGTTTAAAAAACAGAGAAATGAGTTCGGAATAACATTCATACTTACTTACTTACATACTTTTCTGATGAATGCTAAGAGACCTTGTTGGCCTTTTGTTACTCTTATTAGGGTGCGTCTTCACAAAGGGCTAAGAAGGAACATGGGTGGTTTTTAGTCTGTAGAAGTCTGACACTCCCTACCGCTCCGCCCAGAGCGGGAGAAGTCATTTGATGATTTCCCAACTTCCAAAAAAAAAAAGGCACGACTAGGTACAGGTTACGCACAAGCGCATAAACAAAACATTTATGATGCAAACTTTATTATGTTCTGATCACGTGCATGTAATCAAGGCTGCCCGAATAGTTTACAAAATACATTTCTTTGTTAGTATGGCTCGTGAATTTACCTATGCTGCTCGTGGCAAGATCAATCTTCTGTGGATGGGTGACCACACATTACATACCAAGTTTCCTCTGAACCTTGGAAAGCACGTAAAGCCGTTGGTCCCAGCTGTTATTTATAAATCTCTTGCAGTTATAACAGGTAATCAGTGGCCCGAATGTCTAACAACCAGTCTTACTCTTAAATCTTAGCAGATTACTCAGTAGTAACTGGGTTGTGGAGGTCAGACAGGCCATGTAAAATACTGATATTCAGCTGCATCTGGTTAGACTGCAAGCCGACCTAAATAATAATTGGTGTATTATGTTATGCTGGATGTGAAAGGCAAAAGGTGTGAGAAAAAGGCCGTTTTCACTCGGTTGGTCAGGTTGCTTACTCCAGATACAACCTTTGACCGGGTCAGGTTCAGCAGTTATTTTTTAATAACCTGCAAAAATGTCTGTGGCAGGGTTTCGATTTAGCGCCAGTATCTTTTCCACCCTGTGTAGCTCGAAAGATTGGAATGAATTTATACGAAAAGTTATTCATATCATCATCATCTGCCTAGCCTTTTCCCAACTATGTTAGGGTCGGCTTCCAGTCTAACCGGATGCAGCTAAATACCAGTATTTTACATGGAGCGACTGCCTATCTGACCTCCACAACCCAGTTAATACTAGGTAATACGATACTCTTTGGTAAGACTGGATGTCAGAATTTCAGGTCACTGACTACCTGTAACGACTGCCAAAGATCTATATATGGCAGCCGGGACCAACAGCTTAACGTGCTCTCCGAGGCACGGAGGAAACTCGGTATGTCGGGCGGTCACCCATCCACAGACCAACCTAGGCAAGCACAGCTTTACCTAAAGATCGACCCGAGTGGCAGTTCTTATTAAGCCACGAGCTCCTCAGAAAAGAAAGATTTTGAGAAAAGTTATTCATATCTAACCCTGAAACTTTCAAAGTTATTCAAACACAATCATTATATCTACTCCACACAAAACCTGGCACAAATCCAAAATAATAATAATCACATGAACAAACATACACTTGTGACGTATCATTAATTTAAACCTCAATTTCAGTGTCAAAACAAATGGTTTTCACTGAAATGATAAAATAATAATGATAAATTGTTTAGATAACGTCTGACATTGTTTGCGGTCGAATAAAAACATCAGTACCTACGTCTGGCTCATGTATTACGTGTCCTGTAGGTTCAAATCATAACATCACGCCTGTAATCCCCGAAGGGTTACGCGGAGGTGTACCCATTAGTACACCCACATTTCGACAGTTATAGGAGTAAGTCCCATGGAAGGGTGGCGAGGTGGCGAGGTGGCGAGGTAGCGAGGTGGCGAGCCTTAGGTTGTAATCGTGTAAAGCCTAAAGTCTAGGCTTTTGAATTATATACTGGTCTACTCCAATAAATTAAGGTTTCTGTGTACATCTCTTAGAATGATGTATATGTAGAACTTTTTCTGTTTGCTCGTAGTAGCTATGTTTTTTTTTTTTTTGTTTAAAAATGTAGGTAAGACGCCTATGGTTTGGGATGTAACTTGCGTCGGCCCACTTGCGCCATGGGTTCAATGTTCATAGTCTTCCCGGATATAGCCAGACGGTTGGTCTACTCTTAACGTGACCAGAGGGCTGGCCATTTTTTTGGTCAAAGAATCAACATAGCCATCCGACTGCCACGTCGGCTGGCTACGATTCTTTGCTAGTGCTACCACTTGCCTACTTTCGGGGCACTTTTCTCGTCGACAACTTTTTTTATGCATTTTCCGTTTAAAATTAGAGGTTTTAACATAATCCCCTATTCTTGGACTTAACCATTTCGCTAACCAATCGTATCAAATAGCAATTTCTAAGTTATCCTTTGATAACTCTGGAAGCAAATCAAATTCACCAAGTTCTAAGACTACGCTTTGATATCGACAAAGTTATTGAAATGATTTAATAGCACTCGAGCATAAGATTTTGATAAAAGTAATCATTCTAAATTTGATATTGATAGGTATGAAACCAAAGATTTAGGAAGTCATTTTTTTGTCAACAATTTTATAATTGAACAAAGTTTTTATGTTGGAATTGACCTGACTATTTAACTCATGTTGTGTTTCCACCTATTACATACTCCGCCTCCTTCGTGTCTCAGGAAGCATGGAAGTCGTTCCTCCCGGCTGATATATACAGGGTATAAACGGACCCTTCACGAAACAGTCCCCCTTCACGCAGAAATTATTGCTGGGAAACGAATTTTTTATTGGGTTGAAAAATCACATTTTACCGTAAAACTCAATGTAACACTCTTAAAACATTGTGCTAGTGGATGCTTTGCATAGTAAATGGGTCATGGAGATAATTTAAGCAAAGTTATAACCTGGAAAAACTAGTATTTACAAAACAAACTGTGAAAATTAGTAACTTTGGCCTCCAATATCTCCGTAGCTAGCCCCCTAGTTCCCAGGTATGGTCTAGAACAAAAAAAATATCGCAGTGACGGGGAAAACAAAATAATGCTCTTCGGCGTCGTTAAGGGTACTTTTATACCCTTTTTACACGACTGCCCCAAAAAAAAGAGTTTTATGTTTTTTTTATATGTGGCAGTAGTTTTTAGCAACCCGAGGCATGGAGAATCCGCGGTATGTTATGGTTCTAAAAGAGTGAAACTTTTAAACGTTGATGGATGTAGAGAGAGTGGGAGATCAAGAAGGTTGGATTGTGTGAGAAAGTTATGAAAGAAAAAGTAGTATAAGATAGCGTGACGGTGTACACTAGCGAATGGAAGAAAAAAACGTTTTGCGCCGACCCCAAGCAACATGGGATAAAGGCAAAGATGATGCGCGAATCGAACCCGTCACACGCAGCGCAGCGGTCAGTCGCACAGCCGCTACAACAATTTGCCAACCAACCAGTTGTATAATGTATTGTATACAAGTTAAGGGCACTTGACTGTACGACTACATAGTTTCCTAACTACATAAGATTTGATCACAGACCGTAACATGTGGTTTCCGGGAATAGAACTTTCAAGTTCCCAAGTTGCGTAACACACACATTCCCGCCGCCACTTCCATTAATTTAACTATATGTTCCGAATAGCAGTAATCCTAATCTCCAATCAACTGTTTAAAGATATTAAGCGCGGGGGATGATACGAGTAGGTGGGTCAGTATGACGGATAATCTTTATTATCTTTATTACACAAGAAAGTGGTTTTAAAATTGTGTGATGTCTCTGACTCCTGAGCTAGGTGATAGACCCGTGTTACAGGAGCCAGTAATGCAATTCAGTCAAAGATATTGTTTGCAAAAAGAAGACATCTCCGTTGCCTTCTAACCGTTGGCTTATAAAGACCGTTGTTCAATCCAATCGTACGTTATTTTATAAATAACCACAAAATATAGTAACAACATACCTTAACTGTAATATGCCTGTCTTTGCTGATGATTAATTTTCACAGAAGTTATTCCCATAGTAAAAATTGATCGTTTTTATTATGAGTACTGACCTGCCTTAAAGTATTTATGTAGCTCATTTCACAAAACCCGGTATATAGCCGTCTTGGATAATGTGATAGACATCTCACTTTCAATTATCCATCGATCGATCGATCGATTAATGTTAATGTATTGTGACCTTAAAATTATGCATGTTACGTTCTATCTTAGCGTTACATGTTTGAACCATTTTAATTTTGATTTACACTATTTATGCCATGTTTTATGCAAATAAAGGATTTATATTTATATCACTTTTTAACATTTACCACTTCGTTTTATTCCAGACCTTCTGCTCTTCACATTTCTGATGCTCACCGGGTTCGCGTACGCTCGCATCTCAGTCATGTACGCTCACGACAAGCTAAGTGACATAGTGGCCGAGCAATGCTTAAAAGAAATGTACCCTAAGCACAAGCACATAGAGATAGAGGAATCGGATGGGCCTTGTATCATTTTCTGTGTGCTCAAGAAGTTTGGTATCATGAATGCTAATGGTGTAATTAACTTGGAGGTTTATAAGTAAGTATTTTTTTTTTTTTGGGGGGGTTGAAAGAAAAAAAAAAGAAAAAAAAATATTTGTCGCAGAAACATAACGAGCATACAAAGAGACACAAAAAAAAAATACACATACAACGCGTAAATATTAAAAAATACAAAAAGCAGGGCAGGGGAAGCGGGGGGAGGGGGGGTTGGGAAATCATCAAATGACTCCTTCTGCTCTGGGCAGAGCGGAAGGGAGTGTCAGACTTCTACTGACTAAAAAGCACCCATGTTCCTTCTTAGCCCTTTGTGTCGAGGCCGCGGTATCTCTTTCGAACAATCCGCAACCATAAGTAAGTACCTTAAACACCGATGCTCTCATAACATCATCATTCACCAGCCCTTACCTCTATTCATTTGGGGACGGTGCAGCATGTCTTCTTCTTCCATACTTCTCTGTTACTCGTCATATCATCAGACACCTTCTTTCTTGCCATATCATCCTTTACAAAGTCCATTCATCGTTTCTTTGGTCTTCCTAAATGTTGCAGCACCATGCTGAGGTAGTGGCCTTTTGGCCTCGTATTATTATTACCTATTTTTAGTTCTGTTTTATTTTTTAAGTGTTCCTCTTGTTTTCTTTTTTGTCAATTTTTTATTATTAATTTCTTGTCCTGTGTGAGACCAATAAATACTTTTTCTTTCTTTCTTTCTCTACTCTTATGTCCACATTCATAATCAAAACTTTCCTCCTATGTCCACGCATTCTACAAGTAACATATACACACACATACATACATAAAGTCACGTCCTTTTCCATGGGGGTAGGTAGAAACCACAGAACGCCACTTGCTACGATCCTTACATACTCCTTTTGCCTCGTCCACATTCATACATCTGGTCATACACGCTCGCCGGATACAAATACTACGCACCTGTCCTTTCTGAAGAACGGCACCAATAAGATCAGTGTATGTCTTTCTAGGGCGTCCTCTCCCGGCGTTGCCACTCACATCTGCCTTGTAAATACAAGTAACATATATTCTGTAAAAACGTGCTTTCTTCAGCATAACCCTGCCATATAAATCGTTTCTGTCCAACAACTGTCAGCTAGTTGTCCAAACAACGTGTCGCCCAGAATCTAGATAAATGATAAAAAAGAACTGTTGCTCCGAGGATGTCAGCAACTATATCGTGATTCTGAAAAAATACTCTTTTATGAGGTCACTGCGTAAAAAATATGTACAGTCAGTCAGCCAGCATTATGTGACCCCTATTTATACGAAGGGGTCAGGTAATGCTGGGCACTAACTACGTGCCAACAATTTGTTTTGACGAATCATGTACTTTTATGATGGGTGCAATTGTCTTAATTTATGAATACCTGGTTACAGATCACTCAAAACTGTCTTGTTGGTTAGAAGTTGCTTGCGACCACTGGGTCGCAAACAACTTCTAAACATGAGGTACTGGGTTTGATTCCCAGGTCGGGCCAAGTGTGTGTTTAACATCAGGAATTTCTTAGTAGCAGCCACGGATTCTGGAGCCGTGCCCGGTTGTTGGCAATAGGTTTGCCCTCTATTACATAGACCTTGAGCATAATTGGCGAACTGTCGGTGTACTATTAGGAGTTACACCTATGCCTAACAATTTCCGTGCCCAAAGGCTAGCTTTTACCTTGGCAGCATAAAAGCAGTTAAGCAGGTTAAGGCCCGGTTTTCACCAAAGCGGAGAGGAGCAGAGACAAGATGAAATGTGCGGAAATCGGCTAATCACATTAGTTGAAATTTACATCTGGTCTTTCGTCCTTTCTGTGATTGGTCGAATTTAGCACATCTCATCTCAGCTCTGCTCATCTCCGCTTTGGTGGAAACCGGGCCTAAGCGTGGCATACAACGTATTTTTGAGACATTACCTACCAGTTGACAGCGCTAATAGACCAGGGTAGAAGCCTTTAAAAATAATAAAAAGTGAAAAAAAATAATAGTAGAACGAAACCCATTAGAAAAAGAGGGAAATATTATAAAAATGAAAGGAAAAATAATTTACGGGCGATCTGAGGTCGGGAAGGGGATGGGGGTGAGTTTTTAAGGGCAAAAAACGGCTTTTCTCGATTTCTGGCAAAACTAAAAGTCCTATCGAAAAAAGTGAAATGGCAAAGTTGTAGGTAATAAAAAGATCTAAAACTTTTGTTTTCACACTTTTTTCACATAACCTCAAAATTTATGTGAAAAATTCAAAAAACCAAGTTTTTGGTTTTTTATTTTTATCTTTTACAATTTTTGTTTTTTTTTAACGAAATTTGGTAAAAACTTACCTTTTTATGTCCCAAATACGCTGTAATTTATTTGATTAAAAATATTTATTTTTTTACCTTAATTTGAATTAATATCGAAAAAACACCCTAATTTTCAATCGAAAATTCACCCGTCAAAATATCAGCTTTTTTCTAAAAGTTGGTATGGTTTCTGTTCGTGGAAATCTCTACTTTCCGATGGTGAAAAAAAAATATATGTTACTACAGTAAATCTTCTCAGAAAATGCAAAAAATCATACTTCATACATCGTTAAGCATACTATTTTTTTAAGAAAATATTACGATTTTTATGTTTGAGTTGATTGATACAGATAAAAATAGAGATAGTATTTACCTTCCTATGCAGATTCGAAAAGTTTTTTATTTTTTAAGTAAACTTGTCACAATTATCTTCAAGAAACTCAGCGTGCACGTGTATTTTTATAAACGTGTTTTTTTTTGTTATCAATGTCACATGTAATCTAACGTTTTTCGAGTAATTAAAGTGTAAATTTTAATAAATAGCTCAAAATTATTTTATTTTATTAAAAAATATTAAAAAAAAATTTCGAATTCAAGTTTTTTTCTGCTGTTACAACCGTTAGCCTAACCAGTATTCGAAATACAGTACAGTATACAACATCGTTTATAAAAATACACGTGCACGCTGAGTTTCTTAAAGATAATTGTGACAAGTTTACTTAAAAAAAAAAAAATATTTTCGAATCTGCATAGGAAGGTAAATACTATCTCTATTTTTATCTGTTTCAATCAACTCAAACATAAAAATCGTAATATTTTCTTTAAAAAATAGTATGCTTAACGATGTATGAAGTATGATTTTTTGCATTTTCTGAGAAGATTTACTATAGTAACATATATTTTTTTTTCACTATCGGAAAGTAGAGATTTCAACGAACAGAAACCATACCAACTTTTAGAAAAAAGCTGATATTTTGACGGGTGAATTTTCGATTGAAAATTAGGGTGTTTTTTCGATATTAATTCAAAATAAGGTGAAAAAATAAATATTTTAAACCAAATAAATTACAGCGTATTTGGGACATAAAAAGGTAAGTTTTCACCAAATTTCGTTAAAAAAAAACAAAAATTGTAAAAGATAAAAATAAAAAACCAAAAACTTGGTTTTTTGAATTTTTCACATAAATTTTGAGGTTATGTGAAAAAAGTGTGAAAACAAAAGTTTTAGATCTTTTTATTACCTACAACTTTGCCATTTGACTTTTTTCGATAGGACTTTTAGTTTTGCCGGAAATCGAGAAAAACCGTTTTTTACCCTTAAAAACTCACTTCCATCCCCTTCCCGACCTCAGATCGCCCGTAAATTATTTTTCCTTTTATTTTTATAATATTCCCCTCCTTTTCTAATGGGTTTCATCCTACTATTATTTTTTTTGGTTTTAAAAATTATCGACCCTGGTCTAAAAGGGTTTTTGACATTATTATTAGCATAGGTTATTGTAATTTATAAATGTGTATTAAATTGATTAATTAAATTATCAATATCTTACACACTTCTTATTACAGAAAACGAGTGAAAACTGCAAATCAGCTCGATCAAAGGAATAGCATTGCTGACTACGGCGCCACTTGCATGGAAAGCGCTGAAGCGACCCAACACAAACAAGATGTTTGCAAAAAAGCCAAAGTGTTCAACGACTGCACACATCTTTATAGAATCCTAATATAGGAACTTTAGCATGTCTGAAACCCGGTTTCGACCGCAAACGGAGCAGACCCATTAATTACTTCTTTTACCTCGCAATAGAAAAATGCTTAATGTGTTTTCACCAATAAAGAGACGAGCGGTAATGACTCAGCGGGCAAAAAGAGTAAAAATAAACTCGCTTTGCTCTTCTTGTTTCATTTCTCTTTTCCGACGGGAATAAGACGACTAAACTCTTTCTTAGTGGTAACGCAAACCTCTTCTATGAAAACAAAGTCTGCTTCGCTTAGCCATTTCCGGCTCATTACTATTTAGCGGTGGAAACCGTACTTAATGAATCCATCATGTTTTCAAAAACCGGAAAGATTTACTATTTCTGTGCGAGATTTTGTCACCTATAATTAATTAGGCTGCGGGACCTCAGTTCATTACTTTGACGCCCCAAGCAAAAAGTGTGGTAGATTTAATTGTTGTCCTAATTTACTTGGTCCAAAGTTTCATTGATAAAAAAAATATGCCTCCTCTTTTCCCGTGAAATCTTTCATCCAATAAAAATATTTTATATGATAAGACGTAAATACGAGTTTTATTTTTCTTTTTTCGCATGAACTGTTAGCAAACCAAACCAAAGCAAACCTTTTACGTGCGTACGAAGCTACGTTACCAGTTTATGCAGATCTGTCATTGTACGGGAAACCTGTAGAAAGCGAGGCCATGATTTTTTGGAATTTATTGCTTGATTTTTCGCTGTGTGTATATGTCACAGCAATTGAATTGGAATTTCCACACGAATGGTTTCACATTGGCCTGCCAAAAGAGCAAAACCCATCCGCAACTAATTCGTACGAAACAAATTAAACGCTTTATATTAAAAAAAAATGGTTAAGGCTTAATTTTGTTCTTATGATGAAAATTCAGTGTGTTGTTAGTGGGACATTAATACCTATTTTTACATACTTACCTATTTTTTATTTCATTTTAGCAACAGTCATGCAGGCAACCTGTATGTTTGCCAGGCAAATTGATTAACAGAAAATCAACTCAATATAATAATCAGTTCACTGCCTCTCATTTTTGCCTAGAATCGTGTAGAATTTAGCGAATTTAGTAGGTAACCACCATAACTATAATTGAAAGCAGGTATACCAGTAGTCTTTCAAGTATACCAGTGGTCAAGTACCTACATACTAGACTTTGTTAATAAATTAGATTATAAATCATTGATGAACAAAACGTTGTTAAATTACTTTAACTTAATAGCCTAGTTATTTAGACTAAGAACTACTGAAACCACACCAACACAACAATTTGACAACGTTTTATTCATCAATGATTTATAATCTAATTTATTTACAAAGTCTAGTATGTAGGTACTTGACCTTTTCGAGCACACTACAGTATATTTAATTATATCGGACTTTCATTCCAAAAACACATCCACGGAATGAATAGAGACATGTACCTTTAGACGGAATAAAGCTTGTTCAATTACGTGATTCTAAATAGATAGCGGATTTCCTTCAACAGCCGACATGGGGATAGCTCCTAATTAATTTGTATTTATGGACCAATATACCTTTTGTTAAGTGGCTTGTACCAATTTGTTAATAGTTTTTTTTTGCTTTAATGCGTCATTTGATTAAGTAAATCGCTAGAGACTGCCTCGTTGGTCTTGTGGTTGCAAACGCAACTGCTATGCATGAGGTAATGGATTCGATTCCCAGGTAGGACAAGTGTTTTCCATGAAGAATTTCTGAGTAGCTGCCACGGAGTCTGGGTTTGTGCACGGTTGATGTCAGCAGGCTCGCCCCTTATTACATGGGACTTAAACATAACTGGCGAAATGTGGGTGTACTAATAGGTACATCGCTGCCTAATCCTTCGGGGATTACAGGCGTGCTGTTATGTAAATCACTTGAGGAAAAAAAATGTTCTTGCATGTTTTGAAATTGAAACCTTCCCATGTTTTAAATTACAACAGAACAAAAAGTCCAAAACGAGTATTAACCGAATTGGATCCTGAAAAATTCCGGACGCCGAATTTTAAAATCAGCTGGAATTTATTTCGCATTTAATAACTGCAATCCATTTGCTTTTATTTCAACACTTCATACGTGACAAAAAGCAGCTGCACTCCAAAGTAAAGTGGACCTTCGAGCGTCCATTTTTTATTTTACAAGGACTCATTTTAAACTGCGTTCCAAATAAATTGTGTTCAACTTTTGGAATAAATAATTCAGCATGAATGAACGCTACCATTTTCCTAGTTAATATAAACTTTTTGACGTGACAACGTCTTATAAATTGGTTTGCCGGGTGACACTTCAAGAAACTGCGTTACGCTCCGCTCACGTTATGCGCTCACAATGAGAGCGAGTGAGAGGCACGCGTCCAGAGCGAGAGAGAGAGAGTGAGAGAGATAGGCATACACACCGGTTCATGTCTTGCGCTTCTATTTTCGTTGTCACGTAAAACTTTCGCCCGTATACCGACTTTACAGGCAACCAATTTTTTATCTTTAAGAATCTCTAAAAAATCCACACAAAGAACACTTAATTGGAATGCTTCTAGAAAATAAGCTTAACAAAATCTGAAAGGCCATTTGAAATTCAAATTTGGAATCCTTTGAAGGCAATCTAGAACGATTTTTAAATTACAATGCTTTTACCTTAAAAATACGGGTTTTTTTTCTTTTTGTATGCAATGTACTACAAAGTTTTGAAAATGCCTACACTTAAATGCTTTTATTGTGTTTCGCACGACCGTATTAACATTTATATTTACTTATTTAAATTCAAATATACACTTAGTACGTAAGGTATTAAAGTAGCTTTCAGAATAAATTCCACGCCTCTGTGTTTGGGACCTGAAAAATTCAGTTCAGATTTTTTCAAAGCTTTTTGGTATAATTTTAATCACAGGGCCTGCACTATTTTGTACGTTGGGTTGGAAAATGGTGTACAACGAGATAAAAAATTGTATTTTGCACATTGTAGGCAGGATTTTATAAAATCCTTTTTCCTTTGGGCCTGTTTTTTACCGAGGATATTCCTGATTAAACAGTTTATTTTTCAGATGTGTAGTCTGTTAGTTATACACAAAAATGAAAAACATAGGTTTATTTAAAGATGTAGCCTCAGAACCACGGTATATGGTCGAAATATGGGTCTACTATTACTGCGTATCCTCAATCTAACCCATCGGGGATTACTGGCGTGATGTTATTGTTAAGTTGCAAGAAGAAAAAAATAGTAAGTTATATTTAAGTCCCATGTTTCCAATTGGGTACTGAATGTAAAAATGAGGTTACACATAACTTACTATTGACAATACATTTAGATGGGAGTTAAACAAAACTGGCAAAACTTCACAAGAAAAAGCAGCTTCTGAAGTCGGTGACATTTTGTTTGTTTGATTTCGTTTTCTTTGCCACCGACTTCAGAAGCTGCTTTTTCTTGTGAAGTTTATTTTTCACTTTTTTGTGTTTTTCACTTTTTTGTGTTTTTGAAGTCGGTTTTATTTTTTGCAAAAAAGTTTTTTATTTTTCCATTTTTAGTTGTTCCCAAACAAATAATAGGTTTTATTTATCCCCAATAAATGGAACATTACATAATATCTTACTGTCCAAATCTGGGTGTACACATCTGCGTACCCCCTCAGATCATACAGGCGTGATGTTACGTCATGATGTTGTATAAACAATAAACATCCAAGCGATTGCAGCAATCACGACAGATTTGCCGTCTATTTTTGAAGAGTTCTATTGTATATCTCCGAAGATCAGGATCAGATCTTCACCAAATTTAAATGGGACCACCTCAGGAGTATACTCTTTCAAATAAAAAAAGAATTTTGAGAATCGGTTCACAAATGAAGGAGGAACCAGGTAACATACATAAAAAAAAATACATACACACGAACATATAACCTCCTCCTTTTTTGAAGTCGGTTAAAAATCTGGGTGAACTATACATACATCTCTGCCTTACCTACTTTGATGTTGTGAATGTTTGTGACAGCTAGCACAAGAACGTGGAGCTTGGTACAAATTAAGAGAGCAGTGGGTGAAATGATGATGATGATGATGATAAAGAAAACCACAGATTTTCTTTGAAGAATTTAATCAAGAGAAAAAGCAAAACGTATTTAGCTACCGCTCAGTAGTTGCGAGATGACAAACATAGCTATCTTCTGTATCCAGCACCAGATGGAACATCCCTTCTTCGCTGGTTCTTCCTCTTCTTCTTCTTCACCCTTCGTGGTTGCAGCCATGGTTGTTTCCTCCTCGCATACCGCGAAAGTCACCAGAATCGCCAGATATACGACCGCCAATAAAACTTTCTTCGATAACATTTTTTTGTTAACTTTATTTATTTTGTTTGAGATTATTTCTTTTCTTTCTTTATTTTGTTCTAAATAAATAACATGTGTGTTGACTACAGTTTTTGGAACAAAATGGTCGATGCTCAGTTGTTTTGAAACCGTCCTATAATTAAGATTGCCATCTGTGCCGATAGTCATCTGTTTTGCTTTGTATAGAATCACATCAAATGAGTAATGAACCGTAATTTCGTTTACAATCGGAAAAAAGATGGGTATTTAGATGAGTGCATTAAAAGTATGTAATATGTTTCAAAACGATTGTTATGAGAGGAAATAATTATAGTTGGATATACTTCTAAATTTATATCCATGTACAAGGTCATGGATAAGTTATTTCTGGTTAAACAAAAACAATAAATACGAAATGTCAAAAAGGTTGAAAAGAATTCCTTTAGATAGTCTATTTCTTTAGTTATTCTTTTTCTTTTGATTTAGCTGAGTACCAGTATTTTACATGAAGCGACTGCCTATCTGACCTCAACAACCTATAACTAGGTCAGATATTCATGAACGTACTGGCTAATACGTTACCAACCAGACAGACAGCTGATAAACGTTTTAAATATGTAATGTTGAATAAATGATGAAAATCAGCAATTTTAATATAAGACAGTGTTAATGTTCTAGTGGTTGTAAGGCAATTCTAATGTCCAGCAAGGTGATCTTTGGGTTTTCCAAAAGAAATTTCCCTGTATCATTTTCTGTCCGAGTCTGGATTTGTGCCTGTTTGATGGTAGTGGACTCGCTCGCACACTTAAAACTGGTGAAATGGCTGCTATTAAGAAATTTCTAATAGAAAAGCCCGATATCACTTTCCCCGATCCGGGAATCGAACCACGTACCTCATGCTCAATTGTCGCGCTTGCGACCACTAGACCAACAAGGCAGTCAATATAAACTATTTTTCAAAACTAAACACTTCCAAACGGTACTATAAACAATTCAACATCACAGAAGCCCACCCACCAATAAAACCATCTATCAACTTGAATCGATGAAAGCAATTTGCTCCACCACTTCTTTTATCCAATTGTTTTTTCATCCCTCAACGCCTTTGTGGTGATCTCGGACCGCCAATTAGTCCGACAATGCAAAAACAAACCATCTTGTAACGAATATAAAAGTGATAATTCCAGTGTACGTATATATAATAAAGATTTGTTCCGTCATATCTGCGTAGTGAGTCTTACCTAAGGGGTCCCGTCGGGGCTGCGGGTTGTTTGCAAGAGATACCGCGGCCTCGACATAAAGGGCTAAGAAGGAACATGGGTGCTTTTTAGTCAGTAGAAGTCTGACACTCCCTTTCGCTCTGCCCAAGAGCGGGAGGGGTTATTCGATGATTTTCCAACCGCCAAAAAAAAAAAAAGGGTTTAGCTAACTGGGTTGTAGAGGCCAGATAGGAAGTCGCTCCATGTAAAATACTGGCATTCGCCTGCATTCGGTCAGACTGGAAGCCGACCCAAAATAGTTGGGATAAGACTAGGCAGATGTCTGAACTCAGATATCATTATCTGAGTAGTGGACTATGAAATTCTAACCGATATCTCATTATCGATAGCAATACTAGGGGATCGGACAATAAAAAACTAATTAGTCCGTCAGATAGATTTCTAAAAAATATTGAACACTTTTTTCTTTTTTCGCATAAACAAAAAATTAAGACGATACAGTGCTTCGAAAACTCATAAACTCCTCATAAACTATGAAATTCTAACCGATATCTCATTATCGATAGCAATTGGCTCGCCCCTTATTACATGGGACTTCAAAATAACTTGCGAAATGTACACAATTACCTAATCTGTATGCTCATCATCATCATCACACTACGCGAACGCTGCTGCCCATTCTCTGGTAAGTCCCTTAGTCGCCTCTTACGACACCCACGGGAAGATATGGGATGGTGCTATTCTTTACGTTTCACCAACAGCTTCTGTGTACAACATATCAAGGTTTATAGTATTGGTCTTACACAGTCGCCATTTACTGGTTAACCAGCATTCCCAAAAATAAATGATAAAATAATAGTTGCATACTAACTAAAAAGGCAATTTAAATAAAAAAATATATAATTAGATGGCTTTACTAGAAACGGAATAACTTAAATTAAACAGATCTCAAAAGGAATGGCTGCCAAGCAATTCCTCTGCCAAGCAATTTTGAGTGTTGTGGTGTTGAGCTAATCTATTCTATACATATAATAAATCTGTAGAGAAATCGTTTTTGTACATCGAAAATATTTAAAAAAAAAATTGTCAGGGTATTAAAGTATAACCAACAGAACACATTTCCAGCATTTTTGGATTTTTTGTCTGTTTGTCTGTTTATCTGTTTGTCTGTTTCGATGACTAAGCATCACGTCAAATTTACGAAACGAATGTAGGTAACTTTTATACATAAATATTGTGCGTAACTTGGGCTATTACTTAGTCTTTGTTTCATCGTAATCGGTGCTCTCTATCAAAAGATATATGAATTTATAGTTTTCAAGAAGAACTTATCGTTATGGTCAAGAATGAGACAAGCAACGACATCTATTGAACGAATATGGTACTTATTACTAAATGCCTTCACAAGATAACTTTAAAAAAGTTATGATAGCAAAAGGTACGTAGATATAAGTCTAAATGACGCTGCTTTCAAAATCTACATAGCCTAAACCTTATAGTGTTTGATCGCTCTTTTTTAGCCGTTTATCTTCGTCTTCGACAGATGGCGTTATTCATTTGATGTCATTTTCTGAACCGCGGTGATGGTAAACATACACACATTATGTTTCGTGAATAGTCAACAAATAAAAATTACACAGTATTAAAATACTATTTTTTTTTAAACTAAATTAAAATTAGATAAAACCCAAGACATATTTTTTTTTGTACCGTGTGGGAATCGAACCTGCGACACGCAGTGCTACTGTTAATCGTCCAGCCATTGCGCCAACCATGTCGTCATATCTAGATGTGGTGTGTTGTTAGTACTTGTTAGCCCTATGTGTCGAGGCCGCAGTATCTCTTTCGAACAACCCGCAGCCCCAACGGGCGTCGGTCCTTGGGGGCCCCTTCAATGTTGCTGACATCTCTATAATGAGACGCGCGTGGAACACGAACGCGCCTCCATCGTCATAGGACGGACGAACGATTAACTAGCCCGTTACTCACCGTTCACAGGCCCGCGCCTACGGTGGCCGGAAGCCATCACGTGGCCCCCGATGCCCGGAGCGTCTCCCGCGGCAGCTGGGACGAGAGGTTGTCTCCCTCTCACGTTCCGCCACCTCTTTCGCTAGCATTACTGCTTCGCAGAAGGAGGTGGCGGCCATTTCAGATTCGATGTCCCAGATTCGGTACCCCCCCCCCTTTTTTTGTGGTTCGTAAATTATCAAATGACTCATCCCGCTCTGGGCGGAGCGGAAGAAAGTGTCAGACTTCTACTGACTAAAAACCACCCACGTTCCTTCTTAGCCCTTTGTGTTTCGGGGCCATGGTATCTCTTGCGGACAACCCTCAGCCCCGGCAGACGTCCCTTTGGGGCCCCTTAATTGTTGCTGACATATCTTTGAGGCGCGCGTGGAACACGAACGCGCCAACGACAATCTGTCTGCCTGTCGACTATAATGTACCGGTTTCAAATTTCTTCAAGATCCGTTCGGCCGTTCTGACGTGGTTGATTAACAAACACCCATCCATCTAAACTTTAGTATGAGACATAGTCAGTACTTTGCATTACTCTCTTCTTATTTTCTACAGCGTCAGTAAGTTAACGCAGGGCAATGATTAAATGTACTTTTATCTAAGCGACGCATTTTAGTTTCCGACAAGCACGCGAACGAAGTCGCGGGCACAGCTAGTTAATTATAAATTGATAGTCATATGTCTCTATAGAGTACCAAATACTAAGAACATAACTGTATGTTTTAATAAACTTGAATTGTTACTCAAAGATGTATCCAACCGGCTTAATAAGAATATTGTTATTGCAGGCGATTTTAATATCGATATTTTAAAACCGAATAGAAATTCAGTTGCATTGGAGTGTATGTTACTAAATTACAATTTAAAACTTGCTCTTAAACAACCGACTCGAATGGCTAGTGAGACATGTATAGATAATTTTGCGCATAACTTTAAAAAATCTGTGAAAACAGACGTCTTGGAATTTGCATTGTCAGACCATACAGCTCAGCTGCTTCAATGTCCAGTACCCACTGTGTGTAGAATAAAATACTGGCATATAACTAGAAGGGATTACTGCAACGAAAATATAGCGAAATTTAAAAACTGTATAAACAGTCTCAAATTTTCGGAGATATATCTAACTGAAGATCCTAACTTGGCTTATAATGAGTTTATTAACACGTTTAAATTGTTCTACGATTTATGCTTCCCGTTCAAGGAAATCAAAATCAACACATTTAATAAACCCAAATGGCTATCAAATGGTATTAAATTGTGCAGTAAGAAAAAAACAAAACTCTTATGGCAATTTAGATTGAATCCTAACCACGAAAATAAAAAGAAATTTGATACTTATTCTAAATTGTATAGTAAAATTATTAATCTAACACAGAAAGCACAGAATAATTACAAAATACAACAATCAAAAAATAAATCAAAGACTACTTGGCAAATAATTAATCGGACAAATAACAATATCCCTAAACAGCAAATTGAAAAACTAAGAATTGGTAATCGAACTATTCACAAACCATTGGATATCGCTAATGCTTTTAATGACTTTTTTGTTGATAAAATACATCCAAAATTAGATGCTGAATATAAACCAAAAGCATCCATAATATCAAGAAGTGCTAAATCAATGTTTATGGCTCCCAGCACACCACACGACATACATAAAATAATAATGTCATTAAAAAACACTGGTAGTGTAGGTTTTGATGGGATCGCCACTAAAATAATAAAGTCAGTATCAGTCGAGATATGCAGTCATCTGAGTCACTTAATCAACCTCAGTATATGTATGGGTGTATATCCAGAAGCATTAAAAATATCCATAATTAAACCTCTATTTAAGAAAGTAGATAAGGAATTGATGGAATATTATAGACCCATCTCACTCATACCAGTCATCTCAAAGGTATTTGAAAAGTACATTTACAAACAGTTAGCTAATTTCATTGATAAGAATAACATATTATGTGAAGAACAAAAAGGATTTAGGCAGCATAGAACCATTGATATGGCAATTTATGACTTTTTGTTTCCGATTATTAGAAATGTGGATAAACGATTCCCCATATGTGCCATATTTTGTGATATGACGCAGGCTTTCGATTATGTCCATTATAATACATTGTTAAATAAGTTAGAAGCCTACGGCATAAGAGGCAACGTACTCGAACTGATGAAATCGTATTTAGAAAACAGAACACAGATAACCGAAATTAGTCGTATCAATGTAATTAATAAACACGAAGAGATATCACGGTCACGAGAACGCAAAATTACATTCGGTGTTCCACAGGGAAGCGTTGTGGGCCCGTTTGGATTTATATTATATGTTAATGATATGCCCATGTCCATTGAACATCCCTTAACTATGTTTGCTGATGATAGTACCATTACGATCCCGTGTAAAAACGTAAATACATATGAAACGGACATTAATGATTCTCTTGACAATTTAATTAAATGGCTAGATAATAATAATTTGAATATAAATTTAAGTAAGACTAAAATAATGCACTTTAGACAACGTATGCCTCGTGTACCTAACCTTCACATACACTACAAAAATAACGACATTGACGAAGTAACTGATACCAAATTTTTAGGATTACAAATAGACTGCAGTTTAAACTGGAAAGCACATATCGACATGTTGTGTAAAAAATTGAGTTCGTCTGCATTTGCTTTACATAGACTATCCTTCATAGTAGATACAAAAACACTTCTTGCGGCTTACTACGGTATAGCTGAATCTTACTTACGCTACGGTGTCATTTTCTGGGCGAACTCCACCGACAAAGAGACAGCATTTAAGGCTCAAAAAAGATGTCTCCGGTCAATGTTTAAACTAAAAACCACCGACAGTTGCAAGCCATATTTTAAGCAGTACAACATATTGACCCTTCCTTCTATCTATATTCTTGAAGTGGCTATGTTTGTGAAGAATAATCCAAATCGCTTTGAACGTTTGGCCGATGTATACCCAAGAAACAGACGTGACAATTCGAAATTAAATAATGTACCGTGTCAAACCACTATGATGCGCAAAAGTATTTATTGCATGGCCCCAGTTGTTTATAATAAATTGCCAAGTGCTTGGAAAGACTTGAAAACGGTGCAATTCAAAAGTACACTTCGTAAATTATTAATAGATAAAACATATTACAGTGTAACTGAGTTTTTAACGGATAACAAACTACCTCGAATTTTTAATTAATTAATTAATCATTGTTTTGCTTACGGAATAATTTATTAGTGTATTGTCTATGACCTGGAATTTTTAATGTTTGTTTGTTTATTTACCTTCGGACCACGATTTTGTATTGACCTATTGTATGACTTATTGATTGATGATTTGATTGACTTATTGATTATGCTTACAATTTTAATTTTTATGTAATAATTAAGTTGATATTTTTAATGAATATTTGAATTTTAATAATTTTATTGAATGAGAATAACGTAACTAATTTAATGCTCCAATAAGAATTTAAATTTTAACAATTTTATATAATGAAAATGTTTGCATGCCGAATGGTGAAATATGGCAGAACTCTGATGAAAACCTACCACTACCTACTTATGTATAACCCATATTTGCAAATAAATGCTATTCTATTCTATTCTATTCTATTCTATTCTATTCTATTCTGTAGGATGTCAAAGTTCTAATATGATGAAATTGCACTTTGATTACTGCCTGGCCTCAAGCTTATTACGTTAGCATGTAATTTTGTAGCTCAGGCATCTTCAACGGGGATTTAAAAGTTCTCTTCTTAGATTGGAATTGGAGATTAATTTTAAATTCTAGTTAAATTATGATGGCTTTTTCTGCTGCAATATTTTATACTGCTACGCTATGCTTTGGCTTTTGCTATTAGAATGGGCCACTACTGTATCTTCACATTTATTAAAGGTGCCGTTTTGCATACGCAGTGTTGTCACAAAATACACAAATAATCTAAATTGATTATTTATGTATTACGGTACCAGATCAATAAAAATACGCTATGTGGGTGTGAAAGCGCGGTTATAAAGCGACAATCAGTAACGACTGCCAAAGATCTATATATGGCAGCCGGGACCAACAGCTTAACGTGCTTTCCGAGGCACGGAGGAAACTCGGTATGTCGGGCGGTCACCCATCCACAGACTGACCTAGGCAAGCACAGCTTTACCTAAAGATCGACCCGAGTGACAGTTCTTATTAAGCCACGAGCTTCTCTTCTTTTTCATTCCTTTTTATCTTTGACGCATTTTATCTAAGTAATTTTTTATTAATTTGATAAAACAAAAAACACGTCCAATATTTTTCGACAATCTAACTGACGGACTTATATAATTAGAATCATATTTTTTTGACCCAGTCCGATCACTCAAAAGCAATGGGCTCGCCCATGGGACTTAAACATAACTGGCGAATGTGGGTGTACTATAAATTAGGTACGCCTCTACCTAACCCCTCGGGGATTACAAGCGTGATTATAAGTTATGTTATGTTACTCGTTGGTCGAATTACAAGAATCTAATTACAATTGCAAAGAATAATTTCTGAGAATTTCATTTATAACAATAAATTCTCTTAGAGGCTATTTTCAAACTTAAATTCATTAGAAACGTGTTTTTTGTAGGATCTGGCGAACGAACAATGCTTTGATATTTTCGCTGTAAAGATATACAAATACAAATAGGAGGAAGAAGCGTCGACGTGTATTGCTTCTTTTAAAGTTTTATAAATAAAATACTTGCTCTTTCCTGCGTCTTCGTCTGCATGGAATTCAGAAACGATCCCACGTCCGACCTCCACAACCCTCCATAGTACTGGGTAATACCATTGGTAAGACTGGATGTCGGACTTTCGGGCCACTGACTACCTGTAACGACTCAAAGATCTTCAAATAACACGCGGAACCAAAGTCTTAACGTGGTTTCCGATGCAAGGAGGAAACGTGAGTATGTAATTATGGGTGAACGCTCATCTACGGATCTACACAGTACTAACCGGGTTGTGTACGTCAGATAAGCACTCGCTTCATGTAAAGACTTGTATTTTGAATCCGGTAAGACTGGCAGCCGACCGCAACATAGAAAAAGACTGGGCAGATGATGAAATAGATTTTGATGGTTTTGAAGTTATCGTGGTAGAGAAACTGTTTTCGTCGTAGTTGCAGAGTTTTAATCTAAGTTAAGACTTGATTGATTTAGTGGAACTTGGGTCGCTCGGTTAAGTTATAGCAGCGCGGGCAAAGTTGGTCATTCGCTGTTAACTTCGAAAATCTTGAATGATCGCGTTGCAGACTCATGTTTTAACTTACTTAGAGAATAAGGACGATACCAAAACATAAAACGATGACGGGTTTTTTCCCACGGGTGTGGGAAAAAACCACAGATAGCAGTTCTTTTAATCCGCGACAATTTCTAATAACCTCATTCCTCAATTTATCATTCAAAGTTACACCACACATGCTCCGCAAGGAACGTGTTTCCACAGCATTAATAAGTAGTTGAAATAAAAATCTAATTAGTCCGTCAGATAGGTTTTTTCAAAAAATATTGAATTTTTTTTCTTTTTTCAAGCAAGCAAACAATGAAAACGATACAGTGCTTTGAAAACTCGTGTGACATCATTTTTTTACCGGCGAGTGACGTCATAAGCCCCCACTCAAATCTTTGACGCGTTTTATCTTCGTCAATTTTTATTGATTTGATAAAACATAAAATACGTATTGAATATTTATCGATAACTAGCTGACGTCACGCGGTTTCACCCGCGTAGTTCCCGTTCCCGTGGGAATACAGAGATAAAAAGTAGCCTATGTTACCCGGGGATAGTGTAGCTTCCCAACGGTGCAAGAATTTTTAAAATCGGTTCAGTAGATCCCGAGATTACCCCTTACAATTTAACAAATATACAAACACACAAACTTTACTTCTTTATAATATTAGTATACGTTTATCTTGGACATGTTCTATCTTTTGATAAGGAGCAATCGAACAAAGAACTTTCCAGGAGAATACAGCTAGGGTGGGCGGCATTCGGTAAGCTCGAGCATGTTTTGCGGTCTAAGAGGATACCCCAGTGCCTAAAAACCCGCCTTTTCAACCAGTGTGTCCTGCCAACGATGACCTACGGTGCAGAGACATGGATGCTCACAAAGGAGACTGTGCACCGAATACGAGTTGCACAAAGGGCCATGGAGCGAGCTATGCTCGGCATAACCCTACTAGACCGAGTGCGCAATACTGAAATCCGTCGTCGTACAAATGTGTTTGACGTCGGGGACAGGGCGATACAACTAAAGTGGAGTTGGGCAGGTCATCTGGCTAGACGCGGAGATGGCCGATGGAGTAAGATCCTGACCGAATGGTGGCCAAGGTTAGGCCAGAGAAACCAGGGCCGTCCAAAAGCGCGTTGGGTCGACGATATTGTCAGGAGCGCGGGAAGCGGATGGATGAGGGACGCACAGATCAGAAAGGAGTGGCAGAAAAAAGGGGAGGCCTATACCCAGCAGTGGGTGATTTCAGGCTGAAATGATGATAGATCTCACAGACGGACTAATTAGAATCATATTTTTTTTAGTCAGGAAACATCCCTATTCATTTGCTAAAGCCAACATTCACTTCTATAATTATGTTATTGTAGGCACCATCACACCATTGTGAACAGCCAGACGAGCATTTTTTTGCTATTGACTGGTTGGTCAAAAAAGCCGCACTTTGATTCGATGTCGTCGAGCAATTATTATAAAATATTGATTCCATATTTGAATCGGAATTAGGTAACGATTTAAGGGTTTTAATTATTATTTTTTTTTTTTTTAAAAACGTTGCCCCACACTAGGAATTTCTCCTGTATCGTGGGTGCATTCACAAACATATAAACTCACATACACAAATACCCAGACCCGAAACAACTATCTGCAGGTCATACAAATATTTGTTCCGTGCGGGGATCGAACCCGCGACACGCAGCGCAGCAGTCCAATCGCTCAGCCACTGCGCCAACCGTGCCGTCAATATAAAATTAGTAAGTAGACCTTATAACATCAGCCATCTGCCAGTAAAGTTGCCGCATGCCATCAAAATCGATCCCGCCGTTTCAGAGATTAGCTGAGACAAACCGACAAACAAAAATAAAAATAAACAGTAATTTATTATAAGTACCATTAATACTTTCATAATTAATTCAGTAAGTGCTGTTACTTTGATATTACAAACAAACACTTCAATTTTATTTATTTGTATGGATCTCGAAAAAAATATTTTAAAATTAGGAATACCTGTGTAATGAACCATAATGTGGGTGTTTTCAAAGAAATGAACATACTCACTAAGTAGAATTATTTCTTTCAGAGAATTACTTTCTGTTATTCCAGAATACAGAGAAATGGCTACAGTTCAAAGAGAACATAAGCCCGCTTAAAAAATATATTTATTTTCAGAATGAATATGTTACGAATATACATACATATTTTATTTCTTGGGAAATAGTTGTCATTTCGTTGATACAATATAATGATGAGAATGTACAAAGGAATCTTGGAATATCTGAAGTTATGGAAATAAACACGTTTCGTACTTTGAAAAGTGGCTTTATTGAAGTGGCTAGATTAAAGTTGGAGCACCAGGGTTTTTTTTTTTTATTTAGCCCGTATTGCCCCATTCCTTCCACTTCTAACGATGGTGTGCTTCTTCTCGCCAGTTGTTGAGGAAGGCATCCAAGGCGTCACGCCATCTTCTCCTCGGTCTACCGCGACCCCGTCTAGCTGTGTCAGGGCTCCAGTCTTGCGATATTCGGGCCCACAGCTGCGGCGGCATCCAGGGTTGCCCATAAAATTTTTAAGGCGTGTTTGGTTGGTTCGCGGATGAGATCCATAACATACCGAGTTTCCTCTGTGCTTCAGAAAGCAAGTTTAGTCGTTGCGTTGGTCCCGGCTGCGACAATTCTGCCTATCCCTTTTTTTTGGTGGGTGGGAAATCATCAAATAATAACCCGCTCTTGGGCAGAGCGAAAGGGAGTGTCAGACTTCTACTGACTAAAAACCACCCATGTTCCTTCTTAGCCCTTTATGTCGGAGCCCCGCGGTATCTCTTGCGAACAAACCGCAGCCACTCTGCCTATCCCTTCGGAGATATCAGACGAGATGTTATGTTATAGACATTTATATTTCACTAGCTGTACCCGCATGCGTTGCTATGCCCTTTTTCCTACACACTACCTTCCTACTTACCAATATAATATCTACCCTACCTACTACCCTACCTACTACCCTATGTACTACCCTACCTACTACCCTACCCACTACCCTACCTACTACCCTACCTACTACTCTACCTACTACCCTACCTAGTATCCTATGTCTTTCTCCTGGTTCTTAGCCACCAAATATAATAACAGTGCCTGAACTTTCGAGACATAGACAATAGCTCAAAGAGTATATAACCACTACGTATGAATAGCTTATCAAGAAAAATCATAGACAACCTATAAAAAGACATTTACACTTTTGTTAACCTGTAGAATAAATCTTAGGTATTATTTTCGGAAATTAAAAATTAAATAATTAATAAATAATTTACACAAATTAATGTTAAAACAAACAAATATAACAGTACCTGAACTTTCGAGACAACGCACACATGAATAGTTGTTACAGTATTTGACAGGATTGGACAACAAATGTTTGACATGTAATAAACAAATCAGCATTTTTTGAAATGATTAAGTATTCATTACACATATCGAGTTTTCATTGTTTTTAAGATGTATTATGCTATTCGGGGCGATGAAAATTGGTTTAGCAGATCTCGAGTTATAAGTGTTGTAACAAACCCGTCTTTGTTTTATATATATAGATTTATTTATTCAGGTGCACCTGGTTAGATTGGAATACCTATTTTTGAAAGGTTTATGTCTATTTTACTATTACACATTTTAGACAAAATAACCAACCATTGTTATTTTATTGAACCATTTTTATTGATAACAATGATAATTACTGATCAATCACCAAAAGAACAAATCAATCAATTTAGCACGTAATTGAAGCTCCATCATCGATCTAGTTTGAGAGCAATACTCTTGGGATCATATTAATATGAGGCATTCCATTCAGGTCACATATATGTGTAGTTATGCGACCAGGGGCGAATTTATGGCTTCCATGTGCCTCGAATACATTTCAGAAACACTGAAACCATTAGTTCTCTTACTCACAGGAGTGGCTAACGTTACACACACGGTGGGTCGGTGCGCGGTGGCACATCAAGCTATACATTTCCAGTGTACGAAGCATATATTTTCAGAAAAACGTTATGCCCTATGACGTTTTCACAATCTTTTTAACTTTAAAATGTAAACAGCCTTAACCTAAATAGTGAAACGGTTCGCAGCTTATCCATTCCATCCATCCAGAATTAATGATTTTACACTTTTTCTTACACACCTGCGATGGTGGAAAATCATCATAATATTAACCCATTCACTAAACGAACAGCTGATATCTTATAAATAAAACACCAGGACAACTGCTTCAACGATAACAATTCATTCAGCTATTATGCACCTGTCGTGAACTAAAATAAAAGAAATTCGTTTCGTTTCGCAACAATTCACATTGTTCTACACACTCATCTTTTTTCTCTCAAACGTTTTATAAGCTCAGCTGGACACCTCTTTCAGAATCCATTAGACTTGCAGCCGGTGTACTGAAAATACTTGGTGAGTGGATTTCGTTTACTGTTTCGTATACTAGTTCTTTTTCTTAGCTTGTCGATGTCAATCTAATGGTATTGAGTAGACCCAACATTTTGCTGCCAGTTTAGCTCTATCCATCATCTGCCTAGCTTTTTCTTAACTACGACTATGTTGGGGTCAGTTTCTAGTCTAATAAATGCAGCTGAATACCAATATTTAACATGAAGTCACTGTCTATCTGACCACCAACAGACAAACAGTGAAAACCCAGTTAGTACGTATCTAGCCATCAATTGCTTGGCGCACAAAACTTACGACAATTCTAGGTTTCCATAATTTGGGGTGACAGCACATTTTGACTCAAGGCTTAACTGAAATGGTTTTATAACTTCAGCCTGACCCGGATTTCCTTTCGACAAACCTGTGGTCGGAGTTCATTTCCAGTCCAGAATTCCAAGTCAGACAAGGTCAGTGCGTGGGAAAAGTGGGATAGATCTAGATAGAGAAAGCTCTATCTCGCTACATATTTTAGTCTTTCTTACTAGACTAATTAAAATAAACACTCATGCTTTGCTTGTTCCTCCAATAATTGGTATGTACCTAATTCCATTCATCAATCCCTGATTCCACTCCAATTCGTCTTCAAATAACATTAATGGTTATCTTTTCACTTCTCAAATTCTGTCATAATTCCGAATACACATTTTCTTCCGAATTTTGCTCATGCGAGTACAATTTTGTGACAGCTCGTTCATCTTGAAGTTATGTTTATTTATTCCGTATACTTTGTACTTCTTGTTCAAATATATTTCGCTTCTCAGTACAACGGAAGATATTGGACATTTTGTTTTGTAGCGTGGAACAAAGAGTGATGGTTAATTGTGATGTGTTTTTGTTATTTTGTGTGATTGTCTCTGGAGTTCGAGGCTACATAATAACAGCCACAGAGGTCGATCTTCAGGTTAAGCCGCGCTTGGCTAGGTTGGCTCGTGAATGGGTGACCACCCATTACATACTGAGTTTTCTCTGTGCCTCAGAAAGCACGTTAAGCCGTTGCTCCAGGCTGTCATTGGAAGGTCTTAGACAGTCGTTCAAGTTATAGTGGCCCGAAAGTCTTAAAAGCAATCTTACCAGTCCAAGATGTATCATGTGACACTTACTTTATTTTGTTGACCTACCAAGTCGTATGAAGTTCACTTCTTTTGTTTTGTACTACAATTATTTCACGAAGAATGATATAAGAAACGAGAAACTTAGTGGTAAAACCTTCTAGGTAGTAATAAGTCCTTCGTTCTGTTAATAACCTTTGTAGTAGGTATATTTTAGTTCAATTGGCAACCCATGCTATTATATTAGTTGAGTGTGAGAGGCCGTGCCACATGTGTGCGACATAATTAGCCCCTAAGAAGACACTTCTAAATGACCAATGATTTTGTCATGAATTTCATTATACTTACTAGACGATTTACCTATGTATTCCCAAAAAACAATTGGATTTCATTCTAAAAATTAGATATCTTTCAAGAAATAAAATAAATATTTTATGTTTTCAGAACAATGCAGCTAATGAAAATCGTAGCCTGTTTGATTCCGATCGTCGTGGGAATTAAAACACAACGATCGTCAGGGACCTTAGTCGATTTCGCAGACCCTAAGGTATGTTTTGAGTTACCTCTACTGGCGAAATGGAGCTACGATCTTAACAAGGTGACCGAGATAGTGGTCTGTATGACAGGCCGCGAAACAATATGACTTCATCATCCTCATTTCAGCCATAAGACGTCCACTGCTGGACATAGGCCTCCCCCAGAAGAGGGGGATTTGCCATAATCGCCACGCTTGGCAGGCAGGTTGGCGATCGCAGTATGGTTGTTACGACGGCACAGAGAACGCTGTTTGCCCATTCTCTGGTAAGTCCCTTAGTCGCCTCTTACGACACCCACGGGAAGATATGGGATGGTGCTATTCTTTACGTCCGACACCATACGGAACACGATATGACTTAGACAGTACGATATTTGTTCGGGTTATATGATTATAAAAATATATTTTATTATAATTTTAGTTCTGTAAATTGTAGTTTGTAAAAATATTGATTTCGAATTTGAACCGGGTTTTGTCAACTTTAAGGGTTTTTATTTTGGACGGAACACTAACTCTTTATCTAAAATAAAAGTAGCCTACGATCTTATAACGTCAGCTATCCGCCAGTAAAAGTCTAAAGTTGGAGATCAGCCGGACAAACAGACAGAAAAACAAAAAAATATGTATTAGGATATATACTTAAATTTTTACGAAAAATTAAACATTTTCTTGGCAAATTCAGCAATTATCGAATGAAAAAAACGTTTGCGAAAAGTTTAGGAAACAAATTAAGGTTTAAACGAGGTTACGTGTTCCATCCAAGTTACATCATTCTAACAAATACTTTTTTATTTATTGTTGAAGCCTTCTGCAATTGAAGTATTCTTTCTCCTCGTGTTTCAGGTACAAGGGCACCTAGATGCTCTAGTTAGAATGGCCCAATCTTGCGTCATCAAAGTACGAGCGATCCCGAAGGACGTAAGAGCATACTTTACCAACACCTCACCGGTGTCCAGATCTGGTCAGTGCTTTGCCGCCTGCATGTTGGAGCAAAGTGACGTCATTATTCATGGAAAGGTAAATGGGGCTGTATTAATTGATCATCAAGGTTGAGGATAGCTTGTGAATCTAGACAGATTTATTGTTTGCTTTGGCGCCACGGGTTGTGAATACTAGCCTGATATACAATACATTAGTTAAAGCTACGCTTACTGTGATTGATTCATAATTGCCGTAGCCGACAACTTGTTGTTTTGAGTGTTTCGCAGACCTTTTGCAGTCAGAAACTTGACAGTCTGATATCCCATCTTAGTAAGAGATATTGTACTACGTAACTGGGTTGTCGAAGTAAGCGGTCCCTCCTTAAAATAATTTAACTGTGTCCGATTGCATGCATGCCATGGCCGAATGACCTCGACGAGCTTAGTGAAAGAAAGAATGGAATAGTATTTTGTGTCCCACAACAAAAGGAAAAAAAACGTTAAGTTAACAATAAAACACAATTAGATGTTACTAGCTGTTGTCAGCGGCTTCGCCCGCTACAACTCGAAAATTATCCCACGGTAAGATAAAATCGGAATAAAAACTATCCTATGTGTTAATCCAGGTTATAAACTATCTGTGTACCAAATTTTATCCAAATCCGTTTAGTAGTTTTTGCGTGAAAGAGTGACAAACATATGACACAATCGCACACAAACTGTCGCCTTTATAATATTAGTGTGATGTGATAGTGTGATTAACTGAGTGTGCTTTTTCTAAGAAATTGGCGGAGGCCGTTGCCTGAGTAAAGGTCTCCCTGAGGCAGTAAGGACAACTGAAAACAAATGAAATTGGTCCTGTACAAGGGTCAAAATGGCGCTGTAATCTTTAAAAAAATCACTACGACGGAATGTCTTTGGGTCCTATCAAAATACCAGATTCTGAAAGGGCCCAAAGACATTGCATTAAAATTAATCACGTTCCATCCAAATCTCAACCAAGTACCTACCGACATATTTATTGTCCTTTTTTTTTGGTGGGTGGAAAATCATCAAATAACCCCCCCCCCCCACTCTTGAGCAGAGCGAAAGGGAGTGTCAGACTTCTACTGACTAAAAACCACCCATGTTCCTTCTTAGCCCTTTTTTTTTTTTTTTTTTTTTTTTTTTTTTTTTTTTTTTTTTTTTTTTTTGGGGGTGGGAAATCATCAAATAACCCCTCCCGCTCTTGGGCAGAGCGAAAGGGAGTGTCAGACTTCTACTGACTAAAAACCACCCATGTTCCTTCTTCGCCGTTCATGTCGAGGCCTCGGTATCCCTTGCGGATAACCCGCAGCTTCGACAGGCGTCGGCCCTTGCGGGGGCCCCTTCCATGTTGCTGACATCTCTTTGAGGCGCGCGTGGAACACGAACGCGCCGTCGACACGGCCTGTCGTCGTCATAAGACGGACGGACGGCGAGCTTACCCATCACTCACCGTCCACAGGCCCGCGTCTACGGTGGCCGGAAGCCATCACGTGGCCCCCGACGCCCGGAGCGCCTGCCGCGGCGGCTGGGACGAGAGGTTCTCTCCCTCTCACGTTCCGCCACCTCCTTCGCTAGCATGACTGCTTCGCAGAAGGAGGCGACGGCGTTCCATTCCTCCTCGCCCCGGACCATGGCTTGCACCAGGGCCGGACGCGAGAGGTCGCCGCCGCCGATCGCCGCTACGAGAACACGGCGGGGCTCCGCCCAAGCGGGACACACCTCCACGGTGTGCTCCACCGTGTCCTCCGGCCGATCCTCACAATGGTGACAACCGGGCGTTTCCTCCCGCCTGATTCGGTGCAGGTACCTCCCGAAACAACCGTGTCCGGTGAGTACCTGCGTCAGACGGAAGGTGAGGGCGCCGTGGCGCCTCTCCAGCCACTCCTCAAAGAGGGGACTTACCGCCACTATCGTGGCGTGCCCTTCCTTCTTAGCCCTTCATGTCGAGGCCGCGGTATCTCTTGCAAACAACTCACAGCCCCGATGGGTATTTATTGTCCTCTAACCCTTATACAATTTCATTTTCCACAGGTGAACAGAGAACTCCTGGTTCACCTCGCCAGTTTAGTGAACGGCAAGAACTCCCGCGTCGTTCGCAAGCTCAACGCTGTCTCCCGACTCTGCCTGGACAGCATTGCAGGCATGTCTGACAGATGTCAGCTAGCGTCCACCTACAACGACTGTCTGAACGAGAACATGATCGAGTTCGCCTTTCCTCTTGATATCGCAGAGGAAGCCGTTAGGAAGATGCCTTTCCATTTAATACAACCTAAGTAAGTTTGCAAATATTAAGAAGTTCTAGACATTTTGTCATCCTGTGTTTAAACTTCTTCTGGGGTAGAATTTCCAAATTATCTTCCTTCGTCAGTCAAGAAATTCTCGTACGGTGTACGGTCATTTATTTAGTTACTTTAAATAGAAGCCAAAAAGAAGCCATCATAGTTGGTTATAACTTCTCCTAATATAGCTTTGGACTTATTTTTGAGTCATTAGATTTCGCAATATTTTAATGACTAGGTTCCCACTGGGCTTAGAAGTACATTGGGAACAATATTCCCAATCTTTGAAGAGCAAGGCTTTATACAAATTGACTTTCTTTCTATCGATATCCTCATCTACTAACCTGGCAAACATAATAATATCTATACTAATATTATAAAGCTGAAGAGTTTGTTTGTTTGTTTGTTTGTTTGAACGGGATAAACTCAGGGACTACTGGTTGGAATTGAAAAATTCTTTTAGTGTTGGATAGTCCATTTATCGAGGAAGGCTTTAGGCTATACACAATCAATAGGAGCGGAGCATAAATGAAAAATGTAGCAAAAACGGGAAAAGATATTCCTTTTTGAGAGCTTCCGTTGCGTGCGCTGCGAAAACGGTTTAAGTTACGTAAATATCATGTATCAAGGAATTGTTTCTCTTTAAAAGTTCTAAAAAAAAGTCCGCGACAGCATATGTTTATCTTTTACGATTGACTCACTGTAACCATTTTTTTATATTAAAATGTTAGGTTAAAAAGAATTATATTTTGCGAAGCTTATTTAACCCATATGGTATTAATCTATATCTAAATAAATGTGTTTGCTAGCACGGAAATTTAATATAGAATATTTGTGCCCTTTACTCTATACAGTTTAAACAAATATCTTAGAAGATATCGCAATGTAAAAATATACGGGCGACAAAATAATTAGCGCGTGGCAGTCATTCGGTCCGGTGCGGTAGGTAGGTACGTGGGGATTCTGGCCTCTGGGGGCTCCGGAGAAATTCAAATTCAAAATATTTACTGCACCATAATGTTTACAAGTACAAGGTGTTACTGTATATTATACAGTAAGAGATACCTATAGTAATTGTTACTTTAATAATATAATCGAAGTCAATCTAAACTAATAGGTATTTTATAGAGGAAAGGTAAGATTTTTTGTTTGTTACGAGTACGATATAGCTCAATTTAATATGTTGAATGGTCGATTTATCTAGAAAGGTTATAAGCTATATTATGTGTTGCAGACGAAGTTGCGTGGGTCAGCTAGTCTTGTATAATTTCCTCCTCCTATCAAAATCATTCTGTCAAAAACGACAGCATTTTTCTAAAGTCTCCTGGAATCCTGAAAATGATTCACGAAGATTAATTCTTCTTGTTTTATTTTCAGGTTGCCATTTTCTTATATACTTGCTACAAGAACAACACTCGCTAACCCGTTCTGAAATCTATAGCCAGGTGAGTGAGCAAATGAAATATTTAAAGTAATTATTTCTTCTTCCTTCTGCTGCTGTCACAATTACTACCGCACCGTGTCTTTTTTATTCATACAACTATATCGCCACCGCCACCACTAGCCATATCAACTTCCACACAGTCAATCAATCGTTTCATTGGTTACACTACTTTTGTTCCCATCCAAAAATGTATTCAAATCACGAAAGTTCTAGGAGCTTATTCCTTTGCATCGGGTGCAAGACATTTTTGCAGATGCATACTTGTCTAGGTCCCAATAAAAGCGAGTTTATTGTATAAGCTAAATTAAACTGAGCTATCCAGGAGTTCGGTGGTTCCACTCCATCTAGAGGAAGTCAGGAAGGCAAGGCCTTCCTAACTAAGGACTTCCTAACAAACATAATTTTAATACCAAGACAAAAATAGTGTAAATTTGGTACTCTCTCATCACATTCACTCAATGAACCTAACATGCCTTAAAGAGGTCCACAAATACGCATGTGTCTTTCGACAATCCTCCAAGAGACAAGATTCAAATTTCCAGCGACACTACAATATTTACACATCCAATGAGACGTACAACATTGCTGGGATTCAGAAAGCACGAGTATTTGTCCAAACCCCATACTGTATTAAACCTACCAACATGTTTTTGTGCTGATGGTTTTTTTCCCAAAATAAATAAACGTTTTCTTACACACAGAACAGAACTTCTTCGTTTTCACACAGATTCCCTACTCTTTCTATTAGGAATTTCTCAGCGGTAGTCATGGAGTCTGGATTTGTGGCCGGTTGATGGCAATAGGCTCGCCCCCTATTATAGATGCGACTTAAACATAACTGGCGAAATGTGGGGTGTACTATTAGGTACACCTCTGCCTAACCCTTCGGGGATTACAGGCGTGAGGTTATTTTCTTTCTGCTTTCTTTCTTTATGTTTAAAACATAAAGAATTCTTGCTTGTATGATTCACGAGTTTCATCGTCTTTTACTGTCAACTGCAGAGGTTCCACGAGTTTCCAAATTAGATTAGACGAGTCCTCAAAGTTCAAGAGTTGACAAGATTTGATTAAGGACTTTCTGAATCTATATAATCAGTATGCAGATTGATTTCAGAATATTTTATCCACCTGACTTAGTTAGGGATGCCTATAAAAGTATTATGTAGATTTTTTAAATGAGAATTTTGACGTGATTGAAAAATTGTGCCTGACTAAAATTTAGGTCTAGATTATTGACATTTAGCTTAGCGTATTTGAGCCTTACTTGATTTGAAACCTCTACGGCTTTTAGTGATTCATAAGTTATAGCTTATCTACATATAATAATTAGGAGTTTTAAGCTAGTTTCAAATGTTCTTGTTAAATAAATAAAAGCAAATTCGATGCCAGTTAACTTATACACTCATGACTGCATATTGTTAAGACTAAAAACCGCTAAACGAACTTCGAACAAAATGCTTTACTGTTCCTTTACTTCCCAAAGAATTATATTCAACAATATGTAAGTATTGGTAATTATTGTATGTTTTTCCTTTAGAACTTGTGTACTAAAATTATCTCTCTCTTGTTTCAGTTTGCCTCACGAATTAAGAGTCTCTCAGCAATAATTTATACAAAAAAAGTAATAATATTTTTTTATGCTTATAATATTTGTAATAAACGTTTTGTTAATAACTTTTGCATTGCTATTGACACTACCTACTTAATCTTATTGAAACCTAAAAAAAATGCCTGAAAATAATTCAGCTAGGAACGCGACAGCATCGATTGCTTTAATCGATAAGAAGAAAAACAAAGATTCGTGCCAGTTTGAACACTCGATACAAATTAGCAGACACAATCGGCTTAAATGAATTTCACCCTAAACCGTGTGAGTTTCGCCTCAGTTTGGTTAAAGTTGAAAGGAACCTATGGACATCATCATCATCTTCCTGCCCTTGTCCCATTCTATTTTGGGGTCGGTGTAACACGGTTTTTTCTTCCTTTCTTCCCCTGTCAGTCGTCATGGCATCATTTAATTTAACATTCTCCAGTCTTTGCCACCACACCTCCAATCTGCTATGGACCTCTTGACCGCTCACGGCAACCAGCACAATGTCATCGGAAAACAGTGTACACCAAGGTGCCTCTTCCTGGATTACCATTATCACCAGGATGAGGTAAGGGCTGAGAGGCGACCCTTGGTGTAAGCCGACAGCCACATTGAAGCTGCTGGTAGTGCCCACAGTAGGCCGTACTAGGGTAATGCATCGATTGTACAGAGGCACACTTTTCTCCTTCAGATCCCACCACAGAACCTCACGGGGTACGCGGTCGTATGCCTTTTCGAGGTCGACGAACGCTAATGTGCAAGTTTTTATGTGAACGTCTATATTTTCGTACAGCTGGCGGATAGAGAAAATAGCATCCGTCGTTCCAAAAGACCCCATGGACGATATTCCTTTATTTATCTTTATCCTTTTGTCCCAAAACGAGGAAAACATACCGTTTCTGCCACTAAAAGTGTCATTATAAGTCACAGTTTGCGACTACATACAAATCCCTATTATTAGGTACGTGCCATTTAGGAAACTTTTCTGCTATTTGACTAGTGTACGTTTATCGTTGTAATTTAGAAAGTCATCGACACGCTAAGAAGAAAATTATTTCCATGTGCTTGTGTGTGGTACATTTTATGACATATCGACGCATAATCTTCTTCCTTATTTTGCATATCCCTGTAAGAAAATTGATCTTTATTTGATCTATACTGGGTGGTTTTTCACAGGGCTTTTAGCGTAAGACAAAAAAAGACAAAGTTAATTAGCAAAACAAACTTAAAAGACATTAAGTTACTTTAAAATATAACAAAGAGTTTATAGCTCATAACGCACTAAGTTACCTAATGCAATAATTTACCCATAATGTTTACGAATAAATGTGTCTGATTCTGATCTTGAAAAAATACAGATTGAAAAAAAAGAGTACTTCATTAAATAGAAATAACGCTGGCTGATTATAACTATCTCCGTAGCTGCCTCAAAAAGTAATAAAAAATCAAAGGTGGAAATGGCAAGAAAATCCTCTTCATATATTACCTTCAAACCACCCCGTACATGACATGAGGAGGCTCATACGGAGATTAAATAATCCTCGTCTGATTGGATGCCTTCTACCTCCGTGACAGGCGTGCAAATCCGTCCCCGAAGAGGGCAAATAACACTGTTTGTGAGGGACAAACGGGACCAAATATAATAATAATGGCGCAAATGAGGCAAATGGCTATTTGTTCTGTGGGAATGTGGCTAGGCTTACGCGAGAGGGTGATTATTTGTTTTCTGATGTGTTTGTTTAGTCTGGTCCGTTTAATGTATCAAGAATTTGGGTTCGTATAATAATATGGAGGAGCTCGTGGTTAAACAATAACAGTCGGATAGGTGGCTCTTCAAGGTTAAACCACGCTTAAACTTGAAGGCCGATCTTCAAGTTAAAGCTTGGTTTTCGGAAGCTAGCCTAGGTTGCACCGTGGATGGGTGACCATCCATTTCATATCAAATTTTGCTCAGCAGTGGGACAAACAGTTTTTTTTTAAGTAATATAATAAATATGAATAGTTTATTCTCCAGTGGCGCTTTCTGCGAACTAAGGTATCTGAAAACAGTGCAGGTTTCTGTAAAAGAAAGTTTACGGCAAGAAATGCTATCTATGAGCAGAGATCTCTGCCGACAGTGCTTCCTCTACAATATTTTATATCAACAAAGTTTTCGGCGAAACGTGCTGTCTATTATTAGATGTCTATCATCTACATACAGAAATCACAGCTGATAGAAATTTCTAATAGCTCAAGCGTGTTTCTGTCTTAGGTTCCACGCTCAGTTTCGTCCGTGAATTGAAAAACACGTTAACCCGTTGGTTCCGGCTGTCATTGGTTGATCTTTGACAGTTGTTGCAGGTGGTAAGGGGCCTGAAAGTGACAACCAGTTAAGACTTGGTAAGCCAGGGGTCATCGTATTACCGAGTACTAACTGGATTGTTCGAGTTTTATTTAGATGAATATCTTAGTATGTAGAACCGGTGAGGCCCGGTGAGGCGGTGGGGACCGGGGAGGAGGTTGACAAAGGATTCTAGCCTTGTTACATACTACGTCAAACTCCAAAATTATTATACACAACAGCCGTAGTCGCATGCCACTGATAGTTAGCTGCTAGTTGCCATTAGCAAGATGGCATGCGACTACGACTGTCCTCTGTAATAATTTAACTTAAAATACTTAATTTTCCTTTTGGTAGTAGTACCTTTTCAGACTGGCAAAAGACCGGATCGGATATGCAGAGCTGACTACCAACCTTCACTAGTTGGAGAGGCACCTACTAGGTTGAAATCACTTATTTAACACCTCGACCTAATTAAAGTTCGCACTAGTATCGGAAACTAGTAGCTAATAGAACTCGCTGGTAACAGTTCGAGAAACAAGTCTCAGCGAACAGAAAACTCTTTGCAGCTGAAACAGAGTAAAACCAGAACTTTTCAACTTCTCTTAATACTGGAACCGATTTGAAAACTCACACCGATGCGAACACAGATATACATGTAATGCAAGAACTTCGCGTGCCCGGCTTAAGCATTTTATGCTTAACGTTGCTAGTATCGCAGAAAGCTAATTTGTAACAACAAACGTTTCAACTCAAGAACTAAATTTTAGACATTTTAAAGAACAAAAATGTGGTATATTTTGTATAGTAACTAAATATGACGTCATAGTAGTGTATATGCAGCGTGTCGTGACAATGGCCCACTTCCCATCTTGCGCAGCATACATGCCCTTTGTGCCCGGGGCCGCGGTATCTCTTTCGATCAACCCGCAGCCCCGACAGGACACCTGCGCACTTGTTCTTAGGACTGCATCGAGCCGAGTTCGCATAGCTGAATTTTGGACCAAATACTCGTATGCCATGACAATTTGCCAACGACATCTAAGAAGATTATTAGGTTCCGTATGGTGTCGGACGTAAAGAATAGCACCATCCCATATCATCCCGTGGGTGTCGTAAGAGGCGACTAAGGAACTTACCAGAGAATAGGCAGCAGCGTTCTCTGTGCCTTCGTAACAACCATACTGTGATCGCCAACCCGCCTGCCAAGCGTGGCGATTATAGCAAATGCCCCCCTTCTGGGGGAGGCCTGTGTCCAGCAGTGGACGTCTTATGGCTGAAATGATGATGATCTAAGAAGAAGTAGGTTGTCAAAAAATGACTCTTTTGGTTTTCATACGGACCGTGATACAACTTGCGTTATCTAGTTATATCTACATCTGTGGGAACGAAGAATAACTTTACTAACTGAATAAATCAAACAATCGTGAGAATACAGAAAAGGGATCACGCCGTTAGACAAATTCAAGGAACTTTGTATGTAAAACAAACAGTTCAGAAGTAGGTCAAGATTTTGTTTTCGTGAAGAACTTGGATCCCGTCGGTTTTAGATGCGTATTTAATGTCCGCCCACACTTTTAAACACTGCATTGGGTTTTTTTCTGGACTTCTCCATCTTCTGTCCATCTTCTAGAGATAAACATTTCTCCACTCCTTCCATTATAGAAGACTACTCATAAATAATCAATAAAATCGAACCAGTAATCACTGGCGAAATGTGGGTGTACTATTACGTACACCTCTGCCTTACCCTGTGCAGATTACAGGCTTGATATTATACATATAATCACGGCGAAATCGGCGACAACATGAAAAAAACAAAAAAAAACCGTATACATAACCTCCTCTATTTTTAGAAGTCTGTTAAAAAACATCCAATAAATCATTTTTATTCTTCTCAAAGAGACAACTTTGAATAATATTCAGCTGGTATAAAGAATCCTGTTGCAGTGAACGTGCTGGGGCTAACCAATAACCATGTGAAAGGATGCGAAATTGAATTCGTAACAGAATGGATATGAATTCAATTTTGCAATATTTTCAACCACATATTGTAAAGAGATGGTGTACAAGTCCCCGTGGAAAATACAATAACATGTCTTGCGTCTGCAGTATTGGTCTCTGTGAATATAAGGCAAGTTAAATCATTGTAGTGTATCAATTTAATAGATATGTAAACACTGTATTACAGCCAGTGTCAGGTAGCTGTCATTTTTTTTTTAACTTTGCCACACACTTGGAATTTCTCCTGTATCGTGGGTGCGTTTACAAACATTTAAACTCACATACACAAACACCCAGACCCGCAACATCTATATCTGTATATCTTTGTTCTGTGCGGGGATCGAGCCCGCGACACGCAGCGCAGCAGTCTGATCGCTCAGCCAGTGCGCCAACCGTGTCGTCAAATCAATATTGTCAACTGTCGGTCACCACGAATGGCTCGGATGGTAAAGCGTACTGGGAAACTGAACTGGTAACCAACTGCTGATGTTGGTGAGCCTGTGATATATACGAAACCTGCTCAAATCCTAACATAACATAACATTTATTTATTTTCAGGCTACTTTGGCCCATAGATAAATACCTTACAGACATACCTATGATATAATACAGCTTGTTAGTAAATAAAACCTTAATTATCTACCTTTATTACCTTAATTTGCGCAAATCTAGACAAAAAGAGAAACAAAAGTCCCTATTTTCAATACAATATAACCTTTTTTTTATGGTGGGTGGAAAATCATCAAATGACCCCTCCCGCTCTTGGGCAGAGCGAAAGGGAGTGTCAGACTTCTACTGACTAAAAACCACCCATGTTCCTTCTTAGCCCTTCGTGTCGAGGCCGCGGTATCTCTTGCGAAGACCCGCAGCCCCGACGGGCTACAATATAACCTAAGCTAACATTTTCTAAAATAATATTACTGCGATGGTGGCTCTCCAAAGCATTGCCACTTATTGAGATTTCTTAACACTTTTTCTCGAACCTTGCTTCTCATTTTTTTTGCCACTCAACGCTTCCCCGTTTTCCAAGATATTTCGCCTCTAGGGAAATTCCTGGTACACGTAATGAAAACCAATATACAATATATTTATACACCTATTGTATTATACAGGAGAAAATATTGTTATCAAAATAGTTTTACCTTTAAAACCTTTTTACTTTGGGAATTGCGTCTGACAATCTAGTTACCTACTCGTATCTTTGCTTGAATTTTTTATTTTGCTAGAAAATTTAAAGAAAAAAATTATTTAAAAGGCTTTTATTTTTAACTTGTTTAGGTAATAAAGGAACATAATACCATAACATAACATCACGCCGGTAATCCCCGAAAGGTTACGTAGATCATCATCATCTGCCCAGCCTTGTCCCAACTATGTTGGGGTCGGCTTCCAGTCTAACCGGATGCAGCTGAATACCATTATTTTACATGGAGCAACTGCCTATCTGACCTCCACAACCCAGTTAATACTAGGTAATACGATACTCTTTGGTAAGACTGGATGTCAGAATTTCAGGTCACTGACTACCTGTAACGACTGCCAAAGATCTATATATGACAGCCGGGACCAACAGCTTAACGTACTTTCCGAGGCACGGAGGAAACTCGGTATGTCGGGTGGTCACCCATTCACAGACCGACCTAGGCAAGCACAGCTTTACCTAAAGATCGACCCGAGTGGCAGTTCTTATTAAGCCAAGAGCTCAAGGTTACGTAGATGTGTACACCTATATTTCGCTTGTTATGTTTAAGTCCCATTTAACAAGAGGCGAGCCTATTGCCATCAACTGCGCAGATTATGTTCAGCAGTCGCGCTTGCGTTCACTAGACCAGCGAGGCGGAGGTCCTACGTGGTTTAAAAAAAATAAGAAAGGCTTGTATTTTTAACTTGTACTTAAACTGGTAAGTTTATTAGCTGTACGGTACATACTAAGGGGTAAGTTGCGTAAAAGATTTACATTGTAAGAGCGATACGAGCACTTACGATGTTATAAAGAGGGGGACTTTTACAAAGAAATATATAGAAACTTTCTGGAACAAAATTAAGGCATAATGAGGTCTCTAATGTTCAGTTTTGAAACGCTTATCACTTTAACTTGATAATATACTAGCTTTTGTTCGCGGCTTCTCTCCCGTTATGTACGGAAATTAACCCACGGGACGGTTTAAATGTAGACTAACACTCGGAGATTAAATGAAGCTTCCCGTTTAGTGTAAGAGTTTTCGGAATCGGATCAGTAGTTTCAAAGATTAGCCACTACAAACAAACGTACAAACAAATACCTCTTTATAATATAAGTATAGAAAATGTGATTTTATCGTTTAGAATATATCATAGGGTCACGAGAAGTTGAATATAAAATACTTAATTCTCTACAAAAAGAAACGCATGGTTTTACGTCGCTCTTTACACTGACCGAACATTATTCTGTCCAAGTAACAGTTTCAACATCAATTCAGTCCCAAAAAGTTTGTAACAACGGAGTTCAAATATACTCAGAGTCTAATGTACTAAGTACACACAGTTTCGTACGTTCCGAGAAGTGGATGTTTACGGGGAACCAAGCTCTTGTTATCTTAGTGCTTACACACCCACACGTCCAACCGAAAGCAATTGTATGCAGGAGCAGAGTATTTCGGTGTGGTCTTCTGTGTAGGAGGATCTACCGCAAAGTAAATAGGAACAGTAGTTCGACTTCGTACAACTTCATACACATGCAGATATAAACATGCTTCTCGTACAAGAATCGTGTCCATATCTGCGTGCGGTTTACAGTGATCTAGTTCGTTTGTTCGTTACTTTTCATGTGATCGAGTTTATACAGTGATTGCTAGTGAACTTGCGACTAGCATTTGTTTGAGTTCGTCACAAGAGTCTATCCGTGTTCTCATATTTTCGGAATATGGAGTCGCGCTTTTCAAGCCCGTCTTTCTGACGACTTTATTCTTCGAAACCCCACTAAAATGGATGTGGTTTTCATCATTTAGAGAATTTATTCTAAAATCTTTAGTTTTCCTTAGCTTTGTTGGTCTAGCTAGTGGAAGCTAGTGCGAGCTGATATTATATTTAGTACCTACACCTCTGCCTAACCCTTCGGAGAACCTTGTTGTTCTGACGTCAGCTTTCTGTACTTATATATTCCGCAGTTCAACAGCGTTATGAGCACATTTGTTATCGCACTACCCCAAACGCAAACAAAAACAGCATTGTGTGCCACCAGCGTGTGCTCAAAATATTAATGGAAGTGAAACCACTTCACCTAATTAGCATTTTCGGTGGCGTTATGGCTTTATTAATTGATTACCTACGGTGCTGTTGCAAACGAAATGATTTTTAATGTTTAAATCAGTCTATACAATATGTAAAAAAACTCTGTTCGATCCAAAAGGAGCATATCATCATTCTTCCAAAATTATGACATGTTATGTTTTTTTTTATGTTTTTATTATTATATACATTTTTATTATTGATCTGTGTCTGTAGTCAATCGTAATATTAACTTCACACCTTTCTATTGTATCGAGTCTGGTTCTTCTAACCAAATAGACAGATGTTTTGCTGGGGAGTTTGTTCCGCCACTTCTTCTGTCCAGCAAAAACAATAGGAAGTGTCGAAGGGTGGGCGTTTTGGGGGATTGTCACTTGTAAATAAGTAAAGTAAATTTTGACGTTCGAAAAGTGCTGATTATCAGCCTAGTTTGAATAAATGACTTTTGATTTTGATTTTCTCTTGCCCTGATCCCTATCTATCCATATAAATAAAAAGAAAAGTCCTGACTGAGTACTGACTGACTCATCAACGCCCAGCCCAATCCCAAAGACCTAGAAAGCTGAAATTTTGCACCGAGGTTCCCTTTATAATGTAGACAAGAAATGAAGGATTCTTAGAAATTCAACCCCAATGGAAGTTAAATAGGGGATGCAAGTTTGTATGCAAAATCGTCATTTTTGGAGTTTAAACCAAGAAAATCAGTGTTTATTTTTAATAACGATAGTACGTTCCCGAGGGATTTTTCCGACATCCACGCTGGTAAAGCCGCGGGCTAAAGCTATTAAAGGGTATAAAAATATCCTTAACAAAGCCAAAAGACATTTGTTCTCCTCGTTATTGCGATCATTTTTTGTTCTGAAGCATACCTGGAAACCTTCTAGTTACGCAGATATTTTAGATCAAAGGTTTTTTTAAATACTAGTTTTTTTATTACCCGTTTACTATTCAAAGCATACATCAGCACAAAGTTTCTAGTGCGTCACATCGCGTTGCTGAGTCCTACCATAAAATGTAATTCTTCACCCCAAACAAAAAATCGAAATTCCCAGTAATCATTTTAGCTTACAATAGGGTAGTTAACTAAAAAAATATAATTAGTCCGTCAGATAGATTTCCAAAAAATATTGGACACGTATTTTTTCTTTTCTCACGTAAACAAACAATGAAGACGAAACAGTGCTTTGAAAAATCGTGTGTCGTCATATTCTAAGACATTTTTTACCGATGAGTGACGTCACAATCTCCCACTCAAATCTTTGACGCGTTTTATCTTCGTCAATTTTTATTGATTTAATAAACCAAAAACTACGTATCCAATGTTTTTCGATAGTCTAACAGACGGACTAATTAGAATCATATTTTATTTAGTCAGTAAACATCCCTATTACTTTACTAGTTTGATGTACAGTATTCTTGGTTGTCGGCTCTGTTAAGGGTCTGTTCACACCTTGTAGTATAAGGCCGCTTTCACATTAGGACGTTAGCAGCGCGACAGTCGCGCCGCAGAAGTCCATTCCTCCACATTTTCTTAGAACACCCGTAACAACCCTTTAGTATTTGTTTATAGTCGCACGACTGTCGCGCTGCTAACGTCCTATTGTGAAAGCGGTCTAAGTCAAAATTTCAATGACTGTCGGAAAGTTTCCTGCGAGCAACTAACGGATAAGACAAAAAACAAATATTACCCCTAAGTAGTTCCCGAAAAACGATTGTCCGTCGACAGTATCTTATTAGTTGCCGTCCAAAGTAAATATCTATAAAAACGCTATAAGGAGGCGAGATCAAACAATCGCAATTTATTGGACGTGAAGAGTAAACATGGCCACTAGATTCATGGAAGAAAATAAACAAAATCCAGAGGATTCCTTTGGTTCTATGGAATTATGTTTGCACAGTGCGGGTGGGAAGTTTCTTTCATCCATTTTTTTTTTTGTGACACAGCTTTTGCTCACAGTTCTGCTCGCGTTATATTGGAGATTATCCCAATTCCCAAGGTATCATTTTGAATAATAATATACAGGGTGGAGACCCTGTATATTATTATTCTGACAATACATTTAACTAAAAGCACTGACTCCAAGTCCTATATCTCAAGTTCTAACCAGAGACCTCTGATTTTTCGTATTAATGTGTGTAATGTATTGTACATTGCATTGTCATGTATTGCACTTGCTTCGGTGAAGGAAAACATCGTAAGGAAACCGAACAACCCGCAGCCCTGACGGGAAACCAGTATGCCTTAGAAATATTTCTCCACGGCATGTAAAGCCAAATCAGAGGTACATGAGCGCCCGTCGAGGCTGCGGGAGCCCGTCGAGGCTGCGGGGCCCGTCGAGGCTGCGGGTTGTTCGCAAGAGATACCGCGGCCTCGACATGAAGGGCTAAGAAGGAACATGGGTGGTTTTTAGTCAGTAGAAGTCTGACACTCCCTTTCGCTCTGCCCAGAGCGGGACGGGTTATTTGATGATGTTGAAGAAGCACACGATAAGGATGAAAAAGAAGAATTGAACTTAATATTCCTCATTAATGAAAGAATTTTCGGAATCGAATCAGTAATTCCGGAGTTTACCCCCTACATCCCAACTTACAAACATACATGTAAACTTTATTTCTTTCTAATATTAGTAAACATTAGCTGCGAAAAGCTTGTTGGTTCTTACTCAGCAACATGACGGAAGAGATCCATCGATCATTTAGTGTCTATTATATCTGTAGACGTCTTGATGGGAAGCAGAATGTTATAAAAAAGGTCGAATTCCATTTACCACTTTACGCGGATCTTTCATGGTACGGGAAAACTATACAAAGCGAGGTCACGTTATGCTGGCTAAATGTGTCGCCGCGTATACGTACGTGTTTTATTTTAAAAATTGTTTAAAGCTATGTCCCGCTTCGGGAACGAAGAAGTAAGGTTCGTTTCCCAGGTTGGGCAGAGTTATAGCCTCCTTGTGTGAGAGTTTTAATGTTTTTTAATGTACACTCGCAGAAAATATCATAAAAGTTCTTTTTGCTACCAAAAAGCTACATACATACCCACTTCATCCAAAAATGGCCAATATTGTGTCCGATGAGCAATTAAGTGTCCTCCTTGTAATAATACTCTATAAGGCAAACAAAGAGAAGGCCCCTCCGGCCCTCCACCCTCTTGAGTGGCCACACTGATCACATACTTGTCGGCCTCTTAATATTACTCATATAGGGCTCTTAAGAGGGAAAACTCCGAAGATTTCTTTATTATATTTGTGCCTCTTCCGTTTCATTTCAAACATTTAGGAACTAATTGATTTAAACTATTGGGTCGTAATTAATAAGGTCATAGTAACTTCTTCTTCTTTTCGATTCGACAACTCAAATTTTGTTCGACCAGTACGTAGCAACCTGGATAGCACTTTCGTTTGCCTCGTTTAGGTCTTTGAACGTGCAATAAGTTGGGCACGACGGGCAGGAGAGAAGGTGTGGCATGTCCTGTGTTGGGGCTCTACACTCACATTCAATGAGAGATGGGTCGATTATACCCCATTTAGCCAGATTGGATCGGCAGCGGCCAACTTGGGTGCGTAGTCTATTTAAAGATTTCCATATTGGCCACTGCAGTTCGTGGCCAGGGGGTAGTTTTTCTGCCGGTGTGATGTAGTGTGGAGGAGGGGGAAGTTTGTTCCGCTACAGTATGCTTCGTTCGTCTGCTGGGTTGTGCTCTGAAGAGGTGGTGTGTCTGAGGAAGCTTTTTCGGTTCTTCAAACGAGTAACTTATTTAAATATTTACTAAAATAGTAACTTATTTAAATAGCCTTTTTTCCAAATATGTTGGGGTTACCTTCTACTCTTTCCGGATACATCTGAATAACAGTATTTTCATAAAACGGCTCAGTCGCAAAATGTCTACTGATAGCAAAACGTCTCTTTCGCATAAGAAGAAGTCTTCAGAAGTCGGTGACATTTGTTTGTTCGATTTCGTTTTTTTTTTGCCACCGACTTCAGAAGCTGATTTAATACAAAAAAATGCAAACATATACGAATAGAGACCCTCCTCCTTTTTGGAAGTCGGTTAAAAACTGGTTAACATTAATAATGAGAAATCGGAAAAAAACAACCTTTTTTTAACCTGGCTAAATACTCGTATTATTCTAATTCCTAGAGCGACATTTTGCGAAAGAGACATTCTGTGAAAGAGGCATTGTAAGAAAGCGGCATTCTGTGAAAGCGACATTATGCGAAAGAGACGTTTTGCTACCAGTAGACATTTTGCGAAAGACACATTTCGCGACAGAGCCCATGAAACGACTGACTATAAGCCTTCTCCCTCAATGTCGCACCGTCTCGAAGCACGTTTCTGGGTGTCGTCAAATATGGCCAGTTTAGCAAAATCATAATAAAATAATAGCATTCATTTCGTTACAATTCGTAATATGGGTCACAAAATGACAATTCATAATATTAGCCGCGTCTGTGAACATTTTAATAAATTTAATGCGATTCATATGTTATTGTCCTAGAATGATTCTGTTATAGCGGCCATTTTAGGACCCCTGCTCTTGGTATAAATTGCGACCAGAGATGGGTCGAAGATTTTCCGTTTCGTCTTTACTGGCCCAAATGCGAGATTACGGTGACAGATCATTTTCGGTTAGGAGCCCGGGTACCTCTTAAAATAACTGAATTTGCCAACAATTTTAGTCTGAATAAGACTCAAGTAACATTAGGTCAAGATAATCCAATTCCAACGGTCGCAATTCCAGATATATAGGTACGAAAACATACTTACACTCGCCATAATGACATTATTCTCCTTTCAGCTACGTCGTAATTGGGTGAAAAAGGACAAGGTTTCAGAGTAAATAACACAAGAAATGCCTCTAATATATTAAAATCTTTATTAGGACGAAACATTCCACATAAGAAGACCTCGATATAAAGTACACTCTAGGGGTCCGTCACAGCTCTACGGCGGGGTTTCACTTAAAATATCGTAAGATATAGCGATAACTATATAAATTATCATAATCTGTGTCGAACATGAATAAAATATATAAGCCTGTAAAATGCAAACAATTCCAGTGGAGTAAAATCTTTTATCATAAGAGTCTTATTATTTTCTAGCAGCAACAAGCCATATTTTTAACCATACTTAAAAATCACTAATAAATATTTTATGTTATACAGCTTGTATCAGAAAGGTGAAGTCATATTTAAGGGTGTGCTACCGACCATCCAACTGAACATCTTTCTCCATGGGACTAACATCGTAATCCCAAAAAAAAACTGCTGTCCAATTCATAAAAAAAATTCTGTGGAATTGCGATTTTTTATTCGCTATTCAGCAGGGCTATTGCGTATCTTTTAAAAAGTCAGTGGCTATCACAGTGTCCATCGATTAACTGTCAAATGGTTTCATTTTGTACCAAGCCATAACCATTTGACAGTTAAGCGATGGACACTATGATAGCCACTGACATTTGAAAAGATACGCAATAGCCCTGCTGATCTCAAGTGTGTTTGCGGTGTATCTCAATAGAATAAGAATAAAGAATAAACTTACTAAGTCATTGTTACAATAATTTCTTAATATAACCAGCAAAGAGAAAGGCCCACCTTCCATCTTTCGCTGCATGCACTGACACCTGCGCACTTGACTGTCTTATGACTGCATCAGCGAACTGAATTTGCATAGCTGAGTTTTGGGCCTAATATATTTGATGAGTAGAAGCAGGCCAAAGTAAAGTTGGATGGACTGTATTATGGAAGTATGGCAAGAAAGGAAGTGGGAAGAAGTATGGAAGAAGAAGACATGATGCACCGTACTCCAATGAATTGGGATAAGGGCAGAAGAATGATGATATTTGATGAAAATTTTCCATCAGCACGTTGACAGGAAGACTTGTGATTCCACACGTTCTTAGATATAAACACACCTTTCTGACCCCTGTTGTAGATAAAAACGGAATGTTTAACATCTCTGGTGAATTATGTAGGAACGTAATGTGGTTTACAAAGTATGCTTAGGCAACATTTGTACATAATATTAAAATAACATTAATTCGTGTATTGGTATTGCAAATGATTTGTGTACAGTCGCCAGCGCATCCAGTCACCACCAACTGTAAAACTTCTTCAAATGATTTTAAACCATAACATTATGACCCTAGAGATCAAAATAGAATGACAAATTTTATAATTCGAGGTAACTTGATGCCGCGACTGTACCTTCATTGCAATTTCATTCACAAATCCACTAGATCTAGTCGTAATGTTGCAATGATTAAAAATGTTTAAGACACGATCAGTAAGGAAAAGCGACGCTTCCTTGCAATGACCTTGAACATTACAAACCTTATTGAACAAGACCATTCTCAATCTCAACTAACAGGCCATGCCAGCTGTAATATGTGTAAAAAATCTAATAAAACCCGAGTTCTAAGCATAAAAAACACAAAGAAACAGCATAAAATTACACCGGTGAATTACGCAACCAAACAAGAGAAATAAAACTATCATCATCATCATCAGCCTATAATGTTCACTGCAGGGGACTCAGGCCTCCTCTCTAGGAGAGGAATGGGCTATAATCCACCACGCGGGCCCAGTACGGGTTGGTAGATGTCAAATGTCTTCGAATTTTTTGGTTCTAAGCCATGCCGGTTTCCTCACGATGTTTTCCTTCACAGTTTTAAATAACCTTATAGTACGAGTATATCGTGAAGTCAAATGTAGTGTATCTGCTCGACGACATCGTTTAAACCTAGCTATTTATATATTTAATTAGGTACTTGGAAGTTCTAAACACATGGCTAACAACATGCGTATACCCACAGAAGTAAATTTTATTTTAAGACCAGTACACACACAGGCAGGCGTATTACTTTATATAATTTATTTCATCACCACTGCTCTCAAAAATGTGAAAGGAAAACATCGCGTGGAAAGTGTCTTAGAATCAAAAAATTCGAAGACGTGTGACATCTACCAACCGCACTGGGCACGCGTGGTGGATTATAGCCCATCCCTCTCTTAGAGAGGAGTCCGGAGTCCCTGCAGTGGGAACATTATAGGCTGATGACGATGACTCATAAGATAACATCACGCCTGTAATCCCTGAAGGGTTGATCTATTCCCATCCAATACCAAGAGCTAATACCATTTGGTATTAGTTTATTTCCGAATTAATTTTGTATTCCCAACGAGTACCACATTTTGTAAAATAAAAAATCTATTACTAACGAATACCAAAACGTGACTTTTTGTACACTCAGCTACACAAATTACATACTATACTATCGTAATTGAATGCTAAAAGTCTAAAACTTTTCAAACTAACAAATAAGTAGTTCAAATAAATCATTTCTCTTTATTTGCGAAAAAGGGTCGATTTTTGTCTATTGTTTTGAAATTCGAAGCAACCAATCAGAGTTGAGTGCAAAATAAGTCTTGCTATCAGACAGACAACTCAGTTCAGTACATTTCCGTGCTTGCGGCGGGTAGTGTGCATACTCAGTGATCAATATGTGATTTATATTCCAACCCTAATCTTGATTAAACATTACTTAAAATCACTCAAAGCATTTTAATTTTAGTGAACCTGACTGTACCTAATTTCTTCAAACTTGTTTTGGTATTGGTTTCAAAATGTGGTACTCGTTGGGAATAGAAAATAAATTCGTAAATAAACTAATACCGAATGGTATTGGTATTGGATGGGAATAGATCGAAGGGTTAGGCCGAGGTGCACCATGCACCTTATAGTACCTACACCCACACTTGGAAATGTATGGTTTATGTTCCAAGCAATTGGGGCGAGCCTATTGTCAGGCAATCTGGATTTGTGCCCGGAAGACTGCATGGCTGCTACTGACAAAATCCTGATGGAAAAATACAATAATACTTTGCCCGGGAAATCCGGGAAACAATCCCAGGATACCAATAATAAAATAGTAATGTAGACAAACTAAGTCTCAGATATTTATAACAAAAACTTAAATCACTCGCACATACACACACAAGAGATAATGTTATGAACAGGTATTATAATAAATATATTATACTTTGTATAATATCAACATTTCGATGAGTACGTTCAGGATGTCGTACATCGCTGCCGAAATTAGAGCTTTGATTTTACTATTCTATAGCAGAGGCAGTGTTGGCAATACGTCGATTTTTACATCACAAATATTCATTTTCAAGAGCAGCGGTGGGTAAGTGATAGCAGCCTCCAACAACGGGCAACAAATCATCGCAGGCGCATTACTTTGTGTTTTTACATAAAACGGCGAAGGAAAACAACCCAGTGTCCCAGCAGTGGGAACATCATAGGCTGATTATGCGGTTGTTTGTCTTTTAAATTGTGTCTTTTAAATTTAAAAAATCGACATATTTACGTGCTTACACACTCGCGCTCCTGCTCTCTCTATCTCTCCTCTGCTGTTAACTCTCAATTCCTTCTACGTTTGCAGGATGCACTATAATTCCACGTATTCCATACATGGCGTCAAAATTAATATGGTCAAACCATGGCCTGGAGTAACGCGTAGTGCTCGTTGTATTTTTGGATCTACTCCACCAATGTGTTAAAAATATTAACAAATACAAAATAAAAATACAATACCTTTATTTTGTTTCTACAAAAATAATAATAAATACAATTTAAAAATAACATTTTTAACAAAAATAAAAGAAAAAGTAAATACGTAGTATATGAATAAGTATTTCTTTAAAAAAAACTTCATAGTCGCATTGTACCAAAAACTGTGCGGAGACCGTCACGGCGTTTTTGTAACTTATTTCTCGTCCTAACTTGCCATTTAAGGGAAGCTTCTAATAACAAGAAACCCCACATAAAACGAATGGAAGACGCAAAATTTAAAACACAACAAAACATGATCAATTAATTAACAAAAGTGCAATTAATTGATAAAGAATTCTAATTAAGCGTGAGTTAGGCTAATCATTGAATCAGCAGTAGTTTTCCAAAACTATTCCCACCTTATTACAAAAGGTAATTGGTACCTGGTTTAACTTAGACTTGGTTTATCTTGCATGCTATCACTTTCTTTTGAATACTATTGAAGTGAGACGTCATGCGAGATAAACCAAGTCTAAGTTAAACCAGGTACTAATTACCTTTTGTAATAAGGCGGTTCATGTTTAACCCAAAGGCCTAACATATCTCCTTGGGAAACTCAAGACACTTGCATCTTAAACTGATTAATAGTCTAGTGCAATTTATTAGACAATAAGGTCGAATGAAGTTTATAGTGATCGAATTTTCTTGAAGTTCGATATAATAGACGTATATTCTGTCGTATTGTGTGACCTGTGTGCATTTATTAAACGCCAATTTGGCATGTTTCTTTGTTCATTATTGTCGAAGTTCTTTTTTTAAAATTACCTATGTATGATTTATAAAATACTGAATTGTAAGGGGAGGCTTTTGCCCAGAATGCGGTAATTAAAAATTCATTTGCAACTGTCAGGAAATCGCCTATATGAACGTTCTTCTCCACACCTCTAGGAACTCAAAAAAACTCCCATAAAAATCTAACCAGCTTAGACTTCATTCCACCTTTTAAGTATATTTTTTTGAAACTGCACTCGACTACATTCCTTCACTTTTTTAACGTATAATATAAGCCCCAAAGCATTCTACACTCCTGTCTTTCTTCATACTTCTCTCGGAACCACTTGATGATCTTCATATAGTTGTTCGTGTTGATAACCTCAGCTCTTTTCAGACGATGTTTGGGTTTGTTGCTGGCCGCGTGAGAGAGGAAGCCCCCGTCGAGGACCACCATCCGGTATTCTTGGAGACACATCTCCAGCATCTAAAGTGGAACAATGATATAGCAAATAAATTAACCGGATAAGGGTGAGCCCGACTAGAGTTTAAGGGTGCCCGTCGGGGCTGCGGGTTGTTCGCAAGAGATACGGCGGCCTCGGCGCAAGGGCTAAGAAGGAACATGGGTGGTTTTTAGTCAGTAGAAGTCTGACACTCCCAACCGCTCTGCCCAGAGCGGGAGGAATCATTTGATGAATTCCAACCGTTCAAAAAAAAATGTAAATATATAATTTATATACAGCTATCCGAAACGGAATAGGTACAGAAAGTTTGGAACTATTTTACTAGTGCGGGTCGATACCGAATGGTAGCTTGTCCATACTGGAAACTCAACAACTCCATATTTAACTGTATGCAAGCACCCTAACAGGCTTAGCTTCTGTACGCTATGTGAAATCGGACTTAGGCCTCTTTTAAGGGCCCCTTGCCTAAGCTAACCCTTGACCCTAGGGTCCGAAACACGCGAGCGTGATATTAGTTTCCGTCATGACTTCGCAAGTTCAGTCGCTCATGACAAGCGCATAGGCATCTTATTTTAATTGTTACGCCACAGTCACTGTCCCGTGTTCGTATAGCTCTAAGGCAAAATGCTTCCTGCCCAAAAGACTACTTTGTCAAACGGCTTCGTGGCCAAAAGGCTTCTTGGCCAAATGGCTTCTTGGCCAAAAGGCTTTTTGACCAAAAGGTGTGGTCAAAGGGCGTTTTGGTCAAAATGATCCTTGATTTAAAAGCTACCTGGCCAAAAGGCTTCTTAGACAAAAAGGATTCATTGCAAAAAGGCTACGGCGTGTTAAGTTACCTGCGTCATTTTGTCCTGTACGCCTTCCCAGTACAGCGATTCACTGTACCAGGGTTCCTTGTTGGTCCCGAAGTACAGCGGCTCCCATCGGTGATAAGGGTACTCCCGTTTCGCTATTATCATCGGCTGAAACAATTTCTTTGATTAGACTCTTTTATCATGACCTACTAGCATGAAGTTTTTTAAATGGGATCATTAGAGTGACGAACCAAAAACATTATGAGATTTGATAGCAAAATCACGCGAAAAGTATATAAGAAATCATTTTATCATGACCTATTATTCTGAAAAACCGCCATTTGGTGAAGGACTGTCTCGGTCGAGTGGTCGTAAGTGCGACTGCTCGGCATCAGGTCATGGGTTCAATTCCCGGGGCGGGGAGTGTTATCGCGTTTTTCCATAAGAAATTTCTCAGTAGCAGCCATGGAGTCTGAATTTGTACCTGATTGATGGCAAATAGGCTCAGCCCTGACTTAAACATCATCACCATGCTTCTCTTGACCTTATCCCAATTCATTTGGGGTCAGCGCAGCATGTCTTCTTCTTCCATACTTCTCTGTTTCTCGTCATCTCATGAGACACCTCTTCCTTTCTTATTTTTATAGTATTGACTATAAAAATATCAAACAAAATGTGGGTGTACTACTACGTACACTTCTGGCTATCCCTTCGGGTATTACAGGCGTTATGTTATGTTTATGTGTTGATAGAGTATTGTTTTAAAGTACACTTAAATGCTTGTCGGTTTAACTTATTATCCTACCCCAGTGTAATTCCCAGCTTAGAAGTTATAATCTGGATTTACATGAATACTAGAATTTAGAGGATTTAAGTGGATACAATGAAATATTACAGGATATACCGAGATAAATAATAAAACTTGTTAGGTTAATAAGCCATTCGCCCGTGGCATTCCATATTATGTCATCGGCATAATTGAAGAAGTTCAATACAAAATCAAAGCATTTTTCGGTAGGCCAGTTACAGGTACTTCGTCGAAACCAATACAATAATGAAATGTAGCTTCATTCCTAGTCACAAGGCATACTTTTGCATTTAAAATATTAGTATAGACTAGCTTATTACCCGCGGCTTTGCTCGGGTTGAGTTCAGTACCTAATTGTCCCACAGTATCGCACTACTGGGATAAAAAGTATCCTATGTGTTTATTCAGGTTATCAGTATTTATAATATTGGTAGAATTACGGCACGGTTGGCGCAGTGGCTGAGCGATTGGACTGCTGCGCCGCGTGTCGCGGGTTCGATCCCCGCACGGAACAAATATTTGTATGGCCTACAGATAGTTGTTTCGGGTCTGGGTATTTGTGTATGTGAGCTTAAATGTTTGTGAACGCACCCACGATACAGGAGAAATTCCTAGTGTGGGGCAAGGTTTTTTAAAAAAAAAAAAAAAAAATATGTAGAAAATTCAGTCTATGCGATGTCATAATTATATATAGTGGAGTGCCGTAAGATTTATACCTCGGAATCCAGGGCCGGTCAATGAATCTTCATAAAAACTTTTGGACTGCATTGGTAAAAGCCCAAATAAAGAAGTTAAAAAAAAAAATTTGCGCGCTCTTCTTTTTTTTTTTTTAATTCGGCAATTTACTGAAAAATCATAGGTACAAGGGAAAAAAAATGTTTAGAGCTACTAAATAATATTTTCACCGTGACTTTAATGTTAATTAATTAATATTTCGCAAAAAAGAACGACTTACAGCAAAAAAAAAAATTAAAACGTATCTATCTAATACCTTTATAGGAGCAATTCTTGTAATATAGTATAATCTGAATCTCGGTTACGGCTTCAACGATTTTCATGAAATTTAGTATGCAGGGGGTTTTGGGGGCGATAAATAGGTCAAGCTAGGTTTCATTTAAAAAAAAACACGATTTACCAAAACAACTAAGCAAATTTCGGTCATCCAGGTACTATACATTATAATAACATTATTGTTAATTACTGTCGTCGTCATCGTTGATGTGGATTGTTGGTGAAGGATTAGTACCTACAGCTGTCACAAAAGCATTCTAAATTTAAAAAAATCCTGTGGATGCCTTAAGTTTAAGGCCTCCTGCCAGAGGCATATCGTACTTATATTATACGTGTGAAAGTTTGTGAGGATGGATTAATGTTTGTTACTCGTTCACGCAAAAACTACTATATTTACGATAGACTAGATTATACTATATTACAAGAATTGCTCCTTTAAAGGTATTAGATAGATACGTTTTAATTTTTTTTTTTTGCTGTAAGTCGTTCTTTTTTGCGAAATATTAATTAATTAACATTAAAGTCACGGTGAAAATATTATTTAGTAGCTCTAAACATTTTTTTTCCCTTGTCCCTATCATTTTTCAGCAAATTGTCGAATTAAAAAAAAAAAAAAGACGAGCGCGCAAATTTTTTTTTTTAACTTCTTTATTTAGGCTTTTACCAATGCAGTCCAAAAATTTTTATGAAGATTCATTGACCGGCCCTGGATTCCGAGGTTTTACAATATTTATGCCTTACGGCACTCCACTAATAATATTTGTGTTATAAAATATTTCTCTCTTAGGTTTTTTTTATCACTTTTCTGGCAAGTCTAGACAATAAAGCGAATAACAAACATCACTTAGTATCAATCTTCATAACAGACTTTATTAAAAAACCTTCTAAACTTTTGTACCTTAGAAATTTCGTTTGAGCTTCAAAGCACTTTTTTGTTTGGAAAATAATTTATTGAGTTTTATTTTAATGAAAAATATGTAAGTATTTGATAATATGACAGGACTCATTCTTAACGGATTGGTAGAAGGCAATTTGTAAACAAAGTGAAGCCTTTGTGTACCTTTGTCCAGCAGACGGACAAAAGAAGATGAAAAGAAAATGAAAGGCAAGGATCAAAGGAATGGGGCTGCGGGTTGTTCGAAAGAGATACCGAAGCCTCGGTCACAAAGGGGTAAGAAGGAACATGGATGGTTTTTAGTCAGTAGAAGTCTGACACTCCCTGCCACTCCGCCCAGAGCGCGAAGAGTCATTTTATGATTTCCAAAATGCCCAAAAAAAATTTGGGCTGCGGGTTGTTCGAAAGAGATACCGCAGCCTCGGACGCAAAGGGCTAAGATACCTAGAAAGGTAGGTTCTTTAGGTATGTTCAAAACATAGAACCCTGTGACAGGGACGGACAGACATTGAAACCTTAGTAATTGATGGTTGATGGCATTAGATGGGATTAGTTTGTTATTATTGTACACACATCAACACTGTCTAGGGATATTTTGGATTTACTCAATTTACTCAAAATGTATTAAAAATAGCATACAACATGTATATATTTTTATAAAGCCCATTTATCAGACTACACTCCAAAATAAAAGAAAACAATGTTTTTTTGCGTAAACAAATTTTTATTCAAATAAAGAAAAAACATGAAATAATGGTAAAACTAACAACGAATATGTTTCTCAAGAAAAATTTACAAATAAGGAAAAAATAATTTGTTTTTAACAGTTCTGTGAAAAATCAGTAGTCAGTAAAACCACCCATGACGTTAATAACGATCCTGCAACGGTTTTTCATGCTTTGGATTAAGTCTTGCTGCGGTATATTGTCCCAGGTCCGGCTAAGATGCAAAAAAAGTTGCTCTTCCGTCGCAACGTTTGCACGGAAATTCCTCAAAGCCCTTCTTTGGAGCATGTCCCACACGTGTTCTATGGGGTTTAGGTCAGGCGATTGAGCGGGCCAGCCTAAGACCGATACGTCGTGCTCCTGCAACCAGCTCGTCACCACTCTCGCTGTGTGCGGACGGGCGTTATCGTGCATGAGCGTGAATTTTTGGCCCATTTGTAGTCGATGGGGGTAGATTATTGGTACTAGCACCTCGTTACGGTATTTTTCAGCCGTCATGGTGTTTCTGATCCAAACGAGATCTGTTCTTCCACCAACACGAATTCCCGCCTAAACCATAATTGTCCCGCCGTGGTATGAATGGACTTCCTGAGGATGTTGCAGACGGCTCTCACGACCAGGAACTCGCCAAACACGCACTCTACGTGTATCGGGATGGAACCCGAACCGGGACTCATCGGTAAACAGCACTACAGACTACTAGTTTTCTTCCCAGAGCAAATGTTCACGAGCCCACTCTAGTCGTCGTCCACGATTTCCTCGGCGTAGTGCTGGAGTACGAAGCGGTCTGCGAGCATGAAGGTTAGCTTCATGCAGCCTTCTCCTCACAGTTTGGTCACTCACAAGCAACTGGTGCTCTGACTGGAGCCTCTGAACCAACTGCATGGCCGTAACAATTGGTTGTCTTCTCGCGGCAACTTGCAAAAATCGGTCTTGTCGTTGAGTGGTTATGCGCTTCCCGCCTGGGTGTCTTTCAGCCACTTCACCAGTAGCACGATAACATGACCATAACCTTGATATCACGTTTTGTCTTGTTCCAAACTCCTCAGAAATACTCCGTTGAGTAGCCCCAGCTTGGAGCATGCCTACTGCCCTTAACATTTCTTCTCTAGTTAAATGGCGCCGCTGCATGATGCACACAATAACATTAATTCTGAATTAACCGATAACTTGTTATAAAACTTAAATTGGACACAAAAAAATAGCCACAAACTACTGTAGGTAAATGAAACCTTCGGACTTCGCTACCATTATGCCGCGTAAATCTTTTGTTTTTAATGTATTTTTTCAAATTCAAATTTAGAATCGTTCAAAAAGGCTTACAAAATAAACTTTCTTCAAAAGAATTTAAAAGTGGCCAGTATTTTTTGAGTTTAAGAACTTTATACAAAATATCCCTAGACGGTGTTGATGTGTGTATTATCTAATTGTGTGTATTTTACTTATGGGCCTTAGTTGCCTGAAATAAAATGATTATTATTATTATGTCCTTTATTTATTTTCTTACATATAATTTACATTTTTAAATATTTCATACAAAACTTATAAAAAAACATTTAAAAATATAAAAAATAGTCGTCCACCGATAATAATAATTATTATTAGGTCCGCCCCTTATTTCATGGGACTTAAACCTAACTTGCTAGATGGGAGTAAACTATACATTTTATGTTCCCCAACACTCTTAGCAAAATGTTAATATTCAACTACCTACCAATGTTTTAATACGTTTTTCAAGCTTATTTACCTTTTATTGTAGAAAATAAAGTCTATTTTCATAAATAAAGCCATATTTTTAAAGAAATTCATACCTTTTTTTTTATGGTGGGTGGAAAATCATCAAATAACCCCCCCGCTCTTGGGCAGAGCGGAATGGAGTGTCAGACTTCTACTGACTAAAAACCACCCATATTCCTTCTTAGCCCTTTATGTCGAGGCCGCGGTATCTCTTGCGAGCAACCCGCAGCCCCGACGGGAAGAAATTCATACCTTCAACGTGCAAACAAATACAACCGAAATACGTGAATCCAATGTGTTCCAGAGGTTTCACAATGTGTCGCAAACGATTGGTCTGACCTCTGACAACTGTCAATTTGTAAAATTGGTACGTGTCCTGTTTACCCCTGTCAGTGTGCAGGTGTCGTGAACATATAAACGACGTTTTACCATAGTAAAATGATGTGATCCTTCCATTTTGAAGGTAGAAAATAAGGGGAAAAAATATTTGTTTTTGTTTACAATCAGAATTTCAGGAACTTTATGAGCTTTTGGGATCGATTCTCAAGTTGGGGGAATGTATATTAATTAAGCTTTTTCGTGAAGAATTTGTTTACATTCATCACCTGCCTAGCCTTTTCCCAACTATGTTGGGTCGGCTTCCAGTCTAACCGGATGCAGTTGAATACCAGTATTTTACATGGAGCGACTGCCTAACTAACGCTGGGTAATACGATACCCTTTGATTAGACTGGTTGTCAGACTTTTTAGGTCACTGACTACCTGTAACGACCACCATAGATCTACATACAGCAGCCTAGACCAAGAGCTTAACGTGCTTTCCGAGGCACGGAGGAAACTCTGTATATAATGAGCGGTCACCCATCCACAGACTAACCTAGGCAAGCGCGGCTAAACCTTAAGGTCGACCTGAGTCGACCCGAGTGGCAGCTATTATTAAGCCACGAGCTTTCTAGAATTTCTTTATATTCTGATGTGTGTGTCTGTATCCATGAGTTTCTTTGCTTTCGATATTGGACAACTTTAGTAATAACGCAGTTTTTATGTCTTGTGACTGGGAATTTTGTATTTTTGAAACAATTACAATGCTACTACATTTCATTGTTGTATTTGTTTCGAAAATTCAAAATTACCTCTAACTACCCTATTAGAAATAAATGCTTTAATTTTTCAATATAACTGGCAAAATGAGTCTGCCTTATCCTTTAGGCATTACACGCGTAAAGTTATGTCATACTTGCTACTTCCTCCCACATACTTAATTTTCTCGATTCAAAATTTTCCGCTTCTTTCCTTTCTACTTCAACAAGTTACTGAAATGCAACGAGTTTGTCGTCACGTTAAAAAAAACAAGAACAACAAGTTTTTACATTCGTTTTCTAAAAGACAGATGGCTTTTGCAGTGTTATTGAGTAAAAGACGACGCTCAGAGGAAGCTTAGTAAAATTAACTGCGGGATATTCCAGTAACTTCGTCCTTTCTCAAATGGAACTAAGATTATTTGGGAAAAAAGCTGGGTTATTGGTTCTAATAGTATGACGTGAATGCAGAGATCAAAGATCTGAATCCCAACATTGCGACCAGGAAGAAAATTTAATTTCAAATCTTACTGAAGAGCTATTTCCATTTTTTATTTATTTAATGCAGTATTTTCACCGTTGGTGTAGTGATCGCAAGCGCGACTGTTGTGCTGGGGTCCTGGGCTCGATTCCCGGGTCGGGAAAAGTATTATTGGAATTTTCCATGAAGAATTCTCCAATAGCAGCTAAGGAGTTTGGATTTGTGCCCGGTTTATGGCAATAGGCTCATCTCCACATGGGACAGTGGGACTTAAACATAACTGGCGATATGAGGGTGTTTACACCTCTGCCTACTCATTCGGGGATTACAGGCGTGATGTTATATAATTCCAGTTACTTCATTGATTGAATGTAGTCCAGTCATTTGGTAGTTTTACCTGGAAAGTTTTCCGGGAGTTTTGAAAATTGGTGAGAACTATTTTTGAGTGCCATTTCTCCAAAATGGCGGCGCGAGCGGCACAGTTACGAGGTGGCAAAGTGAAATTTCGAAAAGAGCACGTCGAAATCTATAAAATTACCAATTTTCAAAACTCCCGGAAAACTTTCCAGGTAACCTCTATTTTTTCGACCAAATGACTGTACTAATGTTCGAAGTATACTTTTTTTTTTTGGCGGGTGGATAATCATCAAATAACCTCTCCCGCTCTTGGGCAGAGCGAAAGGGAGTGTCAGACTTCTACTGACTAAAAACCACCCATGTCTTAGCCCTTCATATCGAGGCCGCGGTATCTCTTGCGAACAACCCGCAGCCCCGACGGGCATGTTCGAAGTATACTCAAGGCGAGAAATCACTGACATTAGGTCTAAGTTTCTCATTTAAGAGAAGAACAACCATCAAAGAAACAGTTATCAACCCTATTACAACACAGCATAAGTTCAAAACGACTTCAAGACACTATTCGCAATAACCACAAGTCCAAATTAGGAGCTAACCAGTTACAGCCGGCTGTTAGCTGTCTAACACGGTAAAGTGGAGCGGTTAGCTCGCGAAGCTCTCGATAATTAGTTGGCAATTAGTACGGGACGCCATGAGACGGGTAAGGCGTGCGGGGAGGGGTTTAAGTGTGTTATGACTATCCCTATTGAATAGCTGGGTACAGAAGGCCAGAAACTTTACTATACGAGTACTATGCAATGTATTTGCTATGCGTTGTATGTTTACCGACTATCAAAGATCTACAAGACAGCTTGGAACAACGGCTTAATGTGCTTTCCGAAGCACGGAAAACACTCAATATGTAATAGGTGGTCAGTAGACAGTAGTGGTCACCCATCCACGGCCCAACCTAGGCCAGTACGGCGTAACCTTATTATTGGAATTAATAATAATATAATTAATAATAATATTGGAATTAATACTCGTAGTGTCATCAATTCTAAATTGTTACTTCCCAATTATACCAATTTACACGGCAAGAGATCGCTAAAGTATATAATACCTTTCCTTATAAATCAACTACCTTTGTCACTAAGGGACGATATAACTTGTATGAACATTAAATACAAACTAAAGCAACATTTCTTACAAAACATTAATTCATATAATTGAATATTATTAGTAACACATTTTGTTTTTATTTTTATTTTTGGAACAACATGTATCAAGCGAAATCACATTCCTCCTCAACTTTTTGTTTCTATGGACGGGCAGTTGGTCACCGATGTTCGCTGGTTTGTAAGGTAGCAGCTAATTATATTTCGCTGCATACCCTCGCTGTTATTTTTGTTGTGTTCCTTATCTTATCTTATTTTATTGTTGTATGAATTAAATTAATTAATTAATTAATTAATTAATTAATTAATTAATTAATTAATTAATTAATTAATTATTAATTATTATTAATTATTAATGTCGTCGATGATTTTGGTGCACGGTAAAACTCTAATGAGTTTATGTTTGCACCAACATGTTGTAATGTAAGTGTACTATTAATGGATAAATAAATAAATAAAATAAAAACCAAAAGATCGACCCGAGAGGTTGTTCTTATTTAGCGACCATCTCTTCTAATTGCCTTATCACAATATGCTAATTCCGTATGGTGTCGGACGTAAAAAATAGCACCATCCCATATCTTCCCGTGGGTGTCGTAAGAGGCGACTAGGGGACTTACCAGAGAATGGGAGCAGCGTTCTCTGTGCCTTCGTAACAACCATACTACGATCGCCAACTCGCCTGCCAAGCGTGGCGATTTTGGCAAATCCCCTCCTTCTGGGGGAGGCCTATGTCCAGCAGTGGACGTCTTATGGCTGGAATGATGATGATGATGATGAATATGCTAATTTCGTAGATAATTTTGAAGTCACGATGCGGGAATTTTAGTTCTCATCTTGCGTCATAGATGTCGCTGCAATGCCTCTGAGTACGTACGTTTGGCTAGTCGTACAGAGCCAGCCTTCTGTGTTCATCCATTTAGTTCTCTGCCTGTCATTCGACAAGATTGAACCGCTATGATTGAGCCAGATTGGGAGCGTAGAATTAGTTGCAATCCCATTGGAAGCGGGATTTGATTGACTGGTGACTGCGGTCTGACAGTTTCTATATGAATTGAGATTCGTGTCGCGGTGATGGATGTCCGTAGAGGGTTTGTGAGAATTTGATAGATTTTGTTAGGTTTGGTGTAATGTTGTTATGTAATGTCGAACATTGAGAAAGAAGAGGGTGGAAAACGCCAAAAGAAACTTAAATGAAAAATAAAATGTACGTTATAGTGCTGTTTTTCTTTAGATACATTAGATTCTGAGACATAAGTCAAGCAAAATCATTAAAACTGCACACTCTACTGATTTATTTAACAGAACAAAATTTGAGCTAGCATCCGCTTCGGGTAATATTTAAGACACTTTTAGTCCGGTCAATTTAGACCAAAAAATGAGAGTGAAGTTACATAAAGTCCCAACAAGCTGAATTTCTGTGAAGTTGTTCAAAACATAATTATAAACAATGTCTAGAAGTTCCCCATCATTCCCCTGTAAGGAAAAAATTTAATTCAAGATCAAAGGTCAAAAAAATGAGTTTTTCGCGATTTTCAGCAAAACGGTAAGTTTTATCATAAAAGTACCTCAGACAAAAATTGTAGATCATAAAATTATCTATAAAAATGTATCAATACTTTTTTTCTTACGAGCCACCGTTTCTGAGATATAACGATTCAAAAAGTTATAAAAGTTGTTATCGTCATAATACTCGTATGCACACGTTACCACGCCACCTATGAGGTAGTGTACTTAGCGCGTTTTTTTTAACGTGGTTTCCTTTTTAAAAAGAGTTACTCTTTTTAAAAACTTCAGCACATTGAATTAAATCTTGTTTTTCAAACATTTTGAAAACTGCTGTTTTTTTTTCATCAAAAAGCTTATTTACTTTAGTAAAGTGTAAAGATCATGTATTATTTTTACACGCAATAACTGGCTGTCATACGACATCTGCATTTTACAGGAGGGGTAAAACAGCAGTTTTTAAAATGTTTGATAAACAAGATTTAATTCAATGTTTTTAAAAAGAGTAATTCAACTCAACAAGAAGTTATTACCAACGGCATCCGCTTTCTTCTTTCTATGTACGGAGCTCCTAAAAAAACTACCTGTTTAGATAAGCATCGATATGCATGTTTCGTTAAAAATACTAAAAATAAAAAACAAGTTCAATTAGCTTGTCTTCCTCCAACCTCAGTTGCTGCTCACCAACATCTTTTTCGAGTATATTACCAAGTTCAAGTGTGGCTTGGTTATCAGCTAGACCCTACAGACTGGGGTTGGAAGTTGGTCAACAATATATTAGAGCCAGTTCAAACTTTACTTCCACCTGCGCCGGAAAAACTGCTGAACACTATTTTTTGCAACTGCAAAAAGGGATGCAGTGCTAAATGTGGTTGCAAAAAAGTCGGACTGTCTTGTTCTTTGGCATGCACAAATTGTCAAGGCCGGTCGTGCTCTAATATTGAATCACAAACAATGGAGGATTCGTTTGACTCCGACGAAGTATCATGCGATACATCGCTATTGACGCAATTTACTTGCATCCAAAATGAAGATGAAGAAGAAGCAGGAGAAGAAGAACAAGAAGAAGATCAAGAAGAAGAACAAGAATTTGAAACTTACGAATAAGACGAATAAGCTTCAACACTTTTTTTTCATTTACATCGCTTTTATCTTTCCCAATCTTTGAAAATTTCCGTTATTTTGCAATAGTTTTACATTAAACAGGCTCACAACTGACCCGTGGAGTAGGCCTACTGGGGAAACCACGTTAAAAAAAACGCGCTAAGTACACTACCTCATAGGTGGCGTGGAAACGTGTGCATATTATGACGATAACAACTTTTATAACTTTTTGAATCGTTATATCTCAGAAACGGTGGCTCGTAAGAAAAAAAGTATTGATACATTTTTATAGATAATTTTATGATCTACAATTTTTGTCTGAGGTACTTTTATGATAAAACTTACCGTTTTGCTGAAAATCGCGAAAAACTCATTTTTTTAACCTTTGACCTTGAATTAAATTTTTTCCTTACAGGGGAATGACGGGGAACTTCTAGACATTGTTTATAATTATGTTTTAAACAACTTCACAGAAATTCAGCTTGTTGGGACTTTATGTAACTTCGAATGTCTAAATTGACCGGACTATTTATAGAATAAGAGATTTTTTGATGGTCTAAGACGAACTCCATATTCAAAACTGCAGAAATGTCATGTCTTAGTGATATTACATGCTGCTCTTACGGTAAATACTTATGAACAACTTCTTAAAAAAATAGTTGCATTAAATACGGAATATGATTTAAGTTGTTTTCGAACCAGAATTGAACAATTCTTAACTCTTAAAAAATTAAATCCAATCTTTGAGCTTTCAGAAGTTTATTTTAGCTCCGTATTAATTTGTTCGTACATAATTTTGCGCAAAATTGTTTCAGCAACATGTTTTAGAAGTGCTGATTGAGATCTATCATATATACATAGTTATGTAGGTACAAGTACATGTTCCGTATTAATTATACCTGAAAGTTATAGAACTTTGTAGCCAGCAACATTGTTAAGAAAATAACTCGTAAACTTTATTTTGCAAAAGGTTTTTAACCTCACATGGTCACTAACATGTATCTTTAACGCTGAAAACGGGATATTTACCGTGTACCATGGAAAACGTCTTCATGTTCGTGTGTCATCATGTTGTAACATGGTAAATATCCCGTTTTCAGTGTTAATTTTACAAATATTGTTGTGTAGTAAATAAATGTATTTCTTTGTCTTTCAAGTCTCGTCATTCAATGAACAGGCTTTAATACAAGGCACCCAGACCAAGTCAGTTGATTTTCACAAAATGTTGGTGGCAACAAACGCGATCCGTTTGTCAAAGTCATGCACAAGATTGTCTTTAAGAGGAAATAATAGTGTCCATAATGGGACAAGCGAAGGGTTTTGTGAGATTTCATCCCTGCAACGGACATTTTTGCTTAAAATATCTTTGTTTTATGTTAAAGATGATGATGTTTTTATGTATTTTGTTTTTTTGAAGTATTCGTTCGTGGAGTGAAACTTTTGTCTGTTTTTAAACGTCTGCGGGACTAGGCAGTATTTGAATTACTAGTAATAGAATCATATTATGTACAATTTATACGTATAAGTATTGAATCAAATAGGTATCTACAACTGTAATTTTAATTAGTATTTCTAATACAATTAAATTACATTAATGAATACTTACGCATTTAAACAAAAACGGTTAAATTATGGCCCAGTGATGTCGGCCCCGACTTACGAACAGTAGGTCGTGGGTTCGAACCCAGGCAGGTTATTACTTTGTGTAATTTATTTCATCACCGCTGCTCTCAAAACGGTGAAGGAAAACATCGTGAGAAAACAGCATGTTCTGTCGAGGCTGCGGGTTGTCCGCAAGGGATACCGAGGCCTCGACATGAAGGGCGAAGAAGGAACATGGGTGGTTTTTAGTCAGTAGAAGTCTGACACTCCCTTTCGCTCTGCCCAAGAGCGGGAGGGGTTATTTGATGATTTCCCACCCCCCCAAAAAAAAAAAAAAAAAAAAAGGAAACCGCATGGAAACCCACGCTGGGCCCGCGTGGTGGGTTATAGGCCATCCCCTCTGCTAGAGAGGAGGCCTGAGTCCCTGCAGTGGGAACATTATAGGCTGATGATGAAACTTCATATTTTAAATACATGCGAAAAAGTGACAAGTAATTTATACTTTAAGTAACTAAATCCAAACATGTAGGTGTGTTGTTTACCCTTTTTTTTTATGGCGGGTGGAAAATCATCAAATAACCCCCCCCGCTCTTGGGCAGAGCGAAAGGGAGTGTCAGACTTCTACTAACTAAAAACCACCCATGTTCCCTCTTAGCCCTTCATGCCGAGACCGCGGTATCTCTTGCGAACAACCCGCAGCCCCGACGGGATGTTGTTTACCCTGCCCTCAAGTTTCCAAGTGTGAAAAACGTAACAGTGGAGTACCTCTCCAGCAAATACTGTAAAATAATTATTTGCGTAGGTACTACAAACGTGGGTAAATACTCCAGTTTTCCAAATATTTAACCAACAAATATCGTTCATATTAATATGTTCACAGAGTTAATATTTGTCTGTATACTTTATCCGGGTAAGCATCCATCATGTTCCTCCATCAATGCCAGGTAAGCAAATGGATTTTTGACAGCATTAAACATATTACTTTCTAATATCTTGATACATTCTAATATCGATTACCATATATCAAACATCACGCCTTTAATCCCCGAATGGTGAAGGGTAGGGGTACCTAATAGTGTACTATTACACACATTTCGAAAGTTATGTTTCATCATCCCATCCCAGCCAAAAGACGTCCACTGCTGGACATAGGCCTCCCCCAGAAAGAGAAGAATCCCCCAGAAGTTATGTTTAAGGCCCATGTAATAGAGGGCGAGCCTATTGGCTTAAATCGGACCTCGTGCTCAGCAGTGCGACCACTAGCACACCAACGAAGCAGTATTCCAAACATATACAGAGTTTAACCGACAGGGAAATCCTTACTAATATTTATATTATAAATGCGAAAGTAATTCTGTCTGTCTGTCTGTCGCGCTTTCACGCTCAAACTACAGAACCGACTTAAATGGTACACAGACAGTCTAGAGCCTGAAAAAGGACATAGGATACTTTTGAGTGCGAAAAAAGGGTTGTAAGGGGTTGATAGAGCTGGCTTGCCGTGCGTCCGTCTTATGACGGCGACAGGCCGTGGCGACGGCGACGGCGCGATCGTGTTCCACGCGCGCCTCAAAGAGATGTCAGCAACATGGAAGGGGGGCAAGGGCCGGCGCCCGTCGGGGCTGCGGGTTGTTCGAAAGAGATACCGCGGCCTCGACACAAAGGGCTAAGAAGGAACATGGGTGGTTTTTAGTCAGTAGAAGTCTGACACTCCCTTCTGCTCTGCCCAGAGCGGAAGGGGTTATTTGATGATTTCCCAAACCCCAAAAAAAAGGGGTTGATAGAGGGGGATGAAAAGATTACTTTTGGTCGCGATAACCGATCCGACACCCATGTGGACGAAGCTACGAAAAATTATCAGCTGCCTCATACATTTGGGTCGAGGAGGTTTGAAATTTTGTATGCGACAGCTGATTATTTTTTCGCGACTATGATGTGGCTCTTCATAAATACGTTTAGAAAATTTCAGGAAAATAGGATAAACCAATATGTGTAAAAATATAACAGACGGACAGAATTACTTACAATAATATGAAAGTGTGAATACTAGACTTTAATGTCATTTGAATGATAAGTAACTAAGCATAATTGGATTCAACCTAAGTCTTTATGTAGCTAATTGGTTGCAAAGTCAATCCTTCTACGCTTGGGTGAGGTTTAGTTTATGACATTTGACATTAATTGTGATCGCCTTATCTGAGCTAGCCCCAGACTTAGTTATGACTAAATCCGATCCTAGATAACTAATCTGACGCCTGTTTCGAAGATAATTCATTAACTAAGTCTACACTGTATTGTTGCTAGACTAAGTTTTGCGGCCATCGTCTGCGTGAAATTATTTCATCATGACATTTGCCTCTTGCCTCCGCATCACATGCCCATACCACGTCAAGTATACAACTTTGCAGTCACCAGCGCCACTTTTAAACTTCCTCTTAGGTACTAATTTCTTCTTTTATCCATTCGCGTAACACCACCCCCTTTACATTCTCGTCTCAGCTACATTCGATTGTCTTTTATTCATCCCTTTAGTGGCCCAACATTCTAATCCATAAAACCATTCAAACAGACCTATAAATTAGAACGCAATTTGCTTACAGCGATTTGCTTCCAGCAATTCGCTTGCAGCTGCTAAATGCAATGCAAATCGTTAGCGATCCGATGCTATTCGTTACGCCAATCCACAATTATTTTCGCTTCGTCGATCTTACACGTATGTACGTCGAAATTAATTCCTAGAGGGAGACAGATAATAAAATATTAGTGGTTGTATTCTATTATAGAACCTGTCTCGCTCTTACGTCTGGTAAGGTTCGTACGGGTTGACTATAATTTTGTGTAAACTTCGCGGCTAAATAATAGGTACCAATGACGTGACAAAACATTTTTTGGCAAAACTACGTCACCAAGTCACATTACATCACATATGTAATCCCCGAGGGGTCGTGCAGACCCCAAATACCATGAAGAAAGGGCAAAAAGATGATGATGATATAATCCCCGACGGAAATATGATGAAATCAGCTACAAAAAAGTATAGAAGAAATGTGCAAAGACGAATATTAATGTTTAAGGTGGGTGTCACTGTGGCAAATGAAACATCGAAATGGGCCAGACTAATCAAATAAATTACAACCTTGAGGCACAAAACGGTAGGTACAGATTAGGGCAGAGCTTAGCACTATAAATCTTCTGCGTTAATATTTAGTCCCCACTAAGATTATTATAGATACAAGGTGTAGAAATGGTCACTTATCGTCGCTGTGCCTGCCAAATTCCATATCCACTTTGCAGCGTTTCTGCTTATTTATTCAAATACACGTTTTTTTTTTGTTTTCCAAAACCTTACAAAAATCACATATGGAACTTGTCAGGCGCAGCGAACGTCATGTTGAGTAGGTATTCAATCTTACCTCTAAGACCTTGCGGGAGGGTCTCATGAGCCAAGTCTGCAGCCCTGGAAACCGTTGGCAGTGAGCACAAACCTTCTGGTGGAAGTACGTGGCGCGATTGTTGGCTATCATCTGGATCAACCTGGGGGCGAAACAAACACACAATTTTCATCGATATGTCAAACTTGGTACATTTACTTTACTTCTGTGTTTCCTGCCTGCACAGATAAGTTTGTTGGACTGTTAACATTTATTAAAGCGTCCGTGGGTACTGTATTGCAAAAACAAAATGGCGTAGTTACTTCTTTATATATTCACGCGCCAAAACAATCATAAGGCACTCTAGTTATCAAGAATATTAGTACGACCTTGTAATGAATTAGAACGAATATTGCCAGAGTAATACGTTTCAATTAACAGTAACTACGATATTGTTACTTAAGTCTTGGTGTACATTTTATTTTTCCTCATAAATTCTAACATAACATTTTATTATTAAAACTTCATCCACAAGTAACAATTTTATAAAAACGGACTAAATGCCTCGAGTATTTGCTACCAATCTACGTTAGGAAAGTAAGAAATAATGGTTTTCAACCACGCTGGTTCTTAGTGATGCAAGTACAAAACATTGTAGGTGCAATACCAAAAAAAAACCAGCCACTCTTCAAATTAAGTGACAGATGCTGAGGCAGTCCGTACTGCCTCCATCCGTATGGATGGTGAGGCCAAGTGTTGAAGTGGCGATCACGTACTAGAAAGCGCAGCATATCATGGCCATCAGATGACTGCAAAAGCACGGACCCGGTCGATGTGGTGACGATTTGGAGCGGCCTATGTCCAGTAACATACACATACATACATAAACTCACCCCCTTTTCCCATGGGGGTAGGCAGAAACCACAGAACGCCACTTGCTACGATCCTTACATACTCCTTTTGCTTGTTGTCCAGTAACAGTAATTTGCAAATACGCTGATGATGAACGTTGAATTTTGGGGGTATGAAGAACAGGGTCTATAGTCATCTTCCTCTCCCTCCGATCGGACCCAATAGTTGCTGTCCAGTTTTCCTATATACTCTTAAGTCACGGATAACTTTAACTGCGTAATGTAGTAGTTTGATGTTAGTTCTTAATTTATGTCACAAATTATGCTGTAAAGTCCATTTCACGAAAGAAGTCCCGCAGACGCAGCGCTGTATGTCACGCGACATAATGTTGTTTCACAACTTTTGGCATCGTAAATAAACCTTATAACGCACTAATCCGATAATAAACTCACAAAATATCTACCACAGCAAACGCACCTTGATAATATCGACAAACGACAACATGGCCGATCTGTTAAATTTAGTTCCACAATTGTCCGCGGGACTTCTTTCGTGAAATGGACTCTAGTACTTTTCGTAATGCCGCTACAGAATCGTTTACAAACACTATTACAGTTGCCTTTTTCTATTTTCTATTTTCGAGGTCCCGATTCAAAAACTACACAGTATTAAATATAAAATTTTGAGTTCTCCATTTACACCCAACTCACGAACTTTTCCATGACTAGGTACCGATAAGTATGCATAAAATGGAGAGCAATAAAAATAATCGTCTCAATAAAATTTTACATCATTTTACAGCTGCATACTGTAGGGTACGTTTCGCAGGGAGAACTCGATAAAATTGATATAAAGTACGTCTTAAAGTCGGCACGACTGCCGCATAAATTCTAGGAACATGCACTACAAAATTATTATAAACGCGAATTTTATAGTGTAACAAAAAGTTTTTTTTATTCATATGTACTTATTTGTTTTTTTTGTAGGAGCTTGTGACTCTGATAACGGCTGCTCAGGTTGATATTTAGGCGAAGCCGCGCTTCTCAAGGTGTGATTGATCACCCATTACATACGTACCGAGTATCCTCCGTCCCTCGGAAAGCACGTTAAGCTGGTGGTCCTGGCTATCTTTGAAGATCTTTGACAGAATAGTAACAGGTAGTCAGTAGCCCGAAATCCTGACAACCAGTCTTATTAACGGGTATCGTATTACCCAGAACTAACTGAAATGTGGGGGTCAGATAGTTTTTTTTTGGTATGGCCACTCGCAATTCAACTCGATAAGCTTGCAAGACTGCTCAACCGGACTATGGAGGTCGGGAAAGTAGTCGCTTCATGTAAAATACTGGTATTTAGCTCGTTCCTCTCTCCATGAGAGGGAATGAGCTTTGAACTACCACGCGGACCCAGTGAGCGTTGGTATAATGTCACAGGTCTTCGAATTTTTGGTAATAGGACATGCCAGTTAGCTGAGCCAGTTAGCATGCCAGCCACAGAGCAGTGGTGATGAAATATCTAAATTACACAAAGTAATGCGCCTGCCTTGGTTTGAACCCACCACCTGCAACTCGTAAGTCGAGGCTAACTATGTTCAAGTCAGTTCCCTTTAACTGAAATCAGCTGAATAACAGTGTTTTACATGAAGCTATCAGCCAGCAAATTCTTCAAACTAGGAGAATTTGAAGAATGGCTAAACAGCTTAGTACAGGAATAAGACGGCAAAGTCGACGCAACGGCTGAGCGATTGGGTGCTGCGTTGCGTATTCCAGGTTCGATCTCCCCACGGACCTACGGTTATTGTTCTGGGTCTGGCTTTTTGTGTATCTACGTCAGTTTCAATGTTTTAAACGCACCCACGATACAGGAGAAATTCCTAGTATGGAGCAAAGTTCAAAACAAAAAGTGGAGCAAAATAGGTCTATTACGAAACGAGACTCAATGTTTGAAGATCAAAATAGTTACGAAACAGCACTCTTGTGATAGTATTTTATTTAGTTGATGAATCGGGAAAGTTACCAAACGAGATGTAGCCGTGTAGCCGATGTAGCTGCACGGCTCACAAACAGAGCAAGAAAGGCCTTCTTATAATTTTTATTTGGATTCAAAACCAGACGAGTAATATGGAAGCATACTCGTGGCACACGGCGGCATTGAAAACGTGTCCTGAATTCAGGCAATGAATAGCACAAAAAATCCACATGTTCGACATAAATGTAAATAAAATGAGGCCAAGTTCGAAACTCTGACAGAGATTTTAAGGGTTCCGTACACGAAAGGCGACTAGCGCGACACTATTACTAAGCCTCCGATGTGTGTCTGTCATTTGAAATTTTCACAGAATCTCACGTACGTAACATAAGAAATAAAGAATGGGAAATAATAAATCGAGCAACAGATTTTTTTAATGGCCACGTGATCAAACTTCTAATTTTATGACTAAGCCACGGGAAAATAAGATACCCTCTAAAAAGCTAATTCGTCTTTTTACAATGCCAACTAAATATCTTACAGAAAGCGTCAAGTAAAGATCATCAATTATCGTAACTTGTACTTATTACATAGACACCTAATTTACTAACGCAGCCACGGAATTTATATCTCATAACCATTTTACATTTTATAGCTTTAACATTAGTTAATTAGCACCCTAATGGGCGGCATGGGCACCGGGCCGTAGGCCAACGAAGGAGGCCGGCGGAGGCCCGGCACTTCGGGGACAGAAGATATTAGTGTTATTTAATATGCGAGCGAAGCGAGCGCGCGTCACTTCGCCGTTGTCGGGTAAAAAATAACCACCATGCTGAGTTATATTTAGAGTGGCTCAGATAGAACTTAACTAGTGGCTAAGATAGGAATACTTAGATGCTCGTTAATTGTGGCTTACTTAGTAATTTAGAAGGCAAAGTAGATTTTTAGAGGCGAAAAATGCTATTAAAAAGTAGCCGGTTTAATTAGCACCCATAAAGAATTATGATAGCTAGGTATTAGAACAATATTATAAGGAAATGTCTGACGTATGAAAAAAAATTATCTGTGTCCTGAATATCATTTAGACGATAAATCTTGAAAAAAAAAACACACTGGCAGTTTAAAAATCAGTTACCTTCTTTTCTTTTTTATTGCGTGGTTAGTGCCTTAACTGACGTCAGAGTTTTAATGCCACTCACAGAAATATCTCTCAGGCATGCTGATTTCCCGTCGGGGCTGCGGGTTGTTCGCAAGAGATACCGCGGCCTCGATATGAAGGACTAAGAAGGAACATGGGTGGTTTTTAGTCAGTAGAAGTCTGACACTCCCTTTCGCTCTGCCCAAGAGCGGGAGGGGTTATTTGATGATTTTACACCCGCCAAAAAAATAAAAATAAAGGCGTGCTGATTTCCTCACGATGTATTCCTTCACCAAAGCAAGTGATAATTATACTATACGCACATGAATCCGTAAATCAGAGATGCGTATCTTGGGTTGGAACTCGGACCAGTCACAACACTAGACTTTTGCAGTTAGCTTTAAGGTAGGTAGGTATAGATTATTTTGTGAATGAAACCATTGATTTTGAATTGTTATTGCAAGAAATCCCATTTCTCTAACGCATAAAAGTTGCAATTGTTGAAGAATATAAATGTACAATGCAGGATAAATCCTAGCGTGGGACGATGTTTTAAAGTAACCTGCACATAGTCTGCAAATTTCTTTCACAATACAAAAGAGGTTTCACTGCTAACACGTTTACTCTATTTCTTACAGACTACTCAAAGGATAGAACTATTCAGTGACAAGAAAAAAGCGACCTTCTACACAGTAACACAACAATGCCAACAAAAGGTTTGTAAGCACTAAGTACGCTTTCTGCATTCCATTGTATTGCGTCAAAAAGGCTATTTATCTACTTACGTTTCTTTGTCGTGTGGTATTTTCTCTCCTCTCTCCACTTCAAACAGGGGCACCACGAACACTGTCTTAGCGAAAACACAACCGGAGTCCCTCTTCTCGTCTCCCATTAGCTTCCTAATCATTTTAAGGAACTTCGGCGCCAAACCATAGCTCGGAACCATTTCTATATCAGACATTAAGAAATAATTGGTCGTAGATGCGTTTCTGGCAACATTTCTACCAACGTTTATTGGATACAACATCGCTGTTGCTTTCCTATACGTCGTCATTTCTGAATCAAGACCAGAACAATCTTCGAACTTCAAATTAGGCGTTATGAATCCCGAATCAGGAACCTTTATCATCATACGTTTTATTTTATTCTGCCTCGCCCTTTGAATATATTCATGCCTAGTTTTATTATTCAAATTACGATAATTCTCTAACTTCTGTTTCATCAATTCTCTTGCGTCTATTGTTGTGTTCGGCCCAACAGCTGTTGGCGCGGCCAGAGTCGTAAAATACTTTTTTCTCTCTTCCAAAGTTCTTATTTTGGGCTTTATTTTTAACGGATAATATAAATGAACTGACACTTGAGCCATCATCGGATAACAACGGCACAGTTGGTCAAATATTTGCATAGCAATATCTAAGTCGTAGCTAGGTACGAATACAGCCAAGCTGATGGGACCATCCCAGTATTTCGCTATTTCCACTATATGGTACAGAAATTCCGGCGTCGCTTGGGTGGCATACGTCACTGCGTCAACCTTGGTGATATTAGTGAACGCCACCCCTCGAATAGCATTGTAAATAACTCCGAAGTGACTTCTACTTCCAGTTTCTGGGGACGGAAGTACTTGGAATGTGCCCCATTTGAGACTATTTGGAAGGCCATAGTTAAACATGCAATAACTTAAGTTCCCGGGCTGTCGACCTTTGAGGAAGGCGCCTGGTCTGTAGTCAAAGTCACCGACACTGCGTTGCGGGTGAGGGTGCTCGTGATGCCTGGACGCGTACAGCTGCAGGACCATGGTAAGTGTGAGGATGAAGGCGGCTGAAAGGAGTATGGTCGAATGCTTCCTTGTCAACCTGAAGGAGTAAGCTCCGAATATCCGCAGGCATCTCGACATCTTTATCTTTCATCATTTTATTTATGATGCTCTTCCAGTAAACATGCTTCTTACCTCGTAGGAACTAGACACATATACACCATAACAATTTTGTAGTTCCTTAGTATGTTATGATTTTATAAACCAAAGATTTTTGTAAACAACACGGCACACGATCGAGCGAACGTCGTACGGTAATTTTGTTTCTGCACTCAAACTATAGTCCATAATTGTTCACAACATGCTGATAAAAACTAATTCACTTAAGAACTATTATATTATTTAGTTTAGTTTCGCGAGATTATAAAAATAATGCTATTTTCACATGAATTTGCAACATATCCTCAACGTATAACGTCTATTTTGACAGTTAGTGCGCGCGCCGTTTCTGACATTCTGCGCAACTGAGAAATCAATATTCCCGCCAGCCGGCTACGCTACTACAAGTTCGATCTCGATTACAGAATTTGAAACCGGTGGAACTACTTTTTTTCTTCGTGGTTTCTAAAAAAATATTCTGTTATTTACAAACAAATAAAATAGAAGTCTCAGTTGCGTTTTGTTTTCTCTGATTTTATTTTTATTTACTATTTATACAAGACCAGTATTCAAACAAAACTTTACAACATATTGGCAGTCTGTATTTCTGCTTGGCTAAGAAATCTTCGAAACAGTGAAACCAATTTTAATAGGACTTTCACTAAAAGGTTAAGTAGTCTATAGAGCCACAAATACTTATTATATTACTAATAATATTAAGACCTGCCTGAAACTTGGAGAACTGAAGCTGTGTTTTAACACACAGTATAGATGTGACATAGCCGACCATTTTCCCTCAAGAAATGAAGTGTCCGATGAGATGACGGGTATTAGACAAGTATGGACGACGAAGACATGCTGCGCCGACCTCCAATTAATTGGGATAAAGGCAGTAATGATGATGGCAATTATTAAATTTACAGATTCGGATTATGGTGATAGCTAAATTATGACCTGCTAACTTCCCTATTATTGAATATCCAGACCGTTCTATTTGCCGTCTAATAAATACCGTAACTTAAAATATAGTTCGCTGTATGAAATGGAGAAAGAACCAAGTTTCAAGGAGTTGCGTGTTCATGTTTGTCTCTCATTTCCCCCTAACCTCTATTCCAGCAGTCGCATATATGTTGTGTTATTAAATCAATAAACGTATTTACATAATGTATTTTTAGACTACCGCAACTCGCGAAGTTTTCTAAGACACGCAAAGGGTTTGGGAGGTCATTTGTATAAGAAAAAATTTTTTCATCAAATTGATCTTTTACTGCTACCGTTGGCCTAGAAAATTGCAAGCTCGACTTGCTAAGCATGAGGTTCCCAGGTAGGGCAAAGTGAGTTTTACCATCAGGATTTTTTCAGTAACAGCCACGGAGTCTGGATTTGAGCCCGGTTGATGTCAATAAACTTGTCCCAGTATCTTTGAACTTAAACATAACTAAGGAAATGTGTGTACTAATGGGTACACCTCTGCCTAACCCTTCAGGGATTACGGGCGTGATCTTATGTTTTGTAACAGGCATTAACTGTTGATGAACATTATAGTTAAAAAATGCACATGGCTGCATTGGTAGATAATAAAAGAGGGGCCTATCTAATTACTAATGCAGCAATGTGCGAAATGGCGAATTTTATTGATACGCAGAATGGTCTATTACAATAACACTATATCCAATTATATCAAACTAGGTGTTGCCAGCGGCTTCGCCCGCTACAACTCCAAAATTATCCCAAGGGAAGATAAAATCGGGAAACAAACTATCCTATGTGTTAATTCAGGTTATAAACTATCTTCGCGCCAAATTTTATTTAAATCCGTTCAGTAGTTTTTGCGTCAAAGAGTAACAAACATACATACTCACACACAAACTTTCGCCTTAATAATATTAGTGTGATATTGTGATGTGATAGTGTGATTGAAATGGAAATACAGCCTCGTTGGTCGACTAGTCGCAAGCGGGACTGCTCACGAGGTCCTGCATTAGATTCTTAGATCTGGCAAATTGTTATTGGATTGTTGTATGAGGATTTTTTCAGTAGCAGCACTATGTCAATTCCTATGTAGCAGGGGCTAGCCTATTGCCATCAACAGGGGACAAGTCCAGCATCCATGGTTGCTACTGAGAAATTCCTAGTGGAAAAACAAAATGACACTTTGTCCAACCTAGGAATTCAACCCAGGACCTCAAGCTCAGCAGTCTCGCTTGCGAACACTAGACCATCGAGGCAGTCAACAAATAAAAACTGGTTGGGAACGAACAGCGAGTGTGTAGTAAGGACACTTTTGTTACTGGGCCATGAAGAATCTGATACTTCTAACCTAACAGACGGATGTGTTGCTGGGGAGTTCGTTCCGCTACTTTTTCTTCCCAACTAAAACACCCTTGGACACTTCCTAGTGTCCAAGGGTGGGGCGTATTGAGGAAAAATTTATTTACAAGGGACAGTTCCCTTGTAAATAAATTTTGACGTTCGAAAGTGCTGATTTTCAGCCTAATTTAAATAAATGACTTTTGATTTTGATGAGCGGGTGTCCGACAGCCAAAACGATAACTCGCTGGTACACGTCTATATGCACCAAGAGCCTGTCACCCAGTGTTCCACCCGCTAGACATGCGTCGCTTAGCTATTAATCTCTTTGATAGCTCTTGTCGCTTGCGACTAGCGAGTTCCATAAAATAGGGATGGGTTGCGAGGGTGAATAGAGACAATATTTTGTATTCCGCTGTCGAATTCATTTTTAGCTAAAAAAGGTATTGGAATTATGATTGTATTCGTTTGATAAAAATAGTGTCTGTTAGTTGACGCTTTTACCTTGGCAAGAGGCTAAGTGTAGCTATACAACGTGATAATGCCGCCAGTCTTTTTGGCACATTACCGGCTGACAGCGTGGAGAAGCAAATTTTTGAGGCTCTTTTATAGTTTCTTGTTAATTTACTTAATAGTTTTTAATTAATGTATGTATATAGTTAGTTTATTATATTAAGTAAATATTTTCTCGGTGAACACTGAACATAGTACCTTTCAAAATTTTGTCCTGATTAATTCCCGAGTATTCACCCCATTCTACCAACAATCGCCGACGGTGGTAACAGTCAGGAATCAACTTTTAATATGTATTACTTTTACCTTTGGCCTAAAATCGAATGACGCGGGTTGCCAGACGCAGGTCGCATGACATAGGTCGCAAGGGGCGGGTTGCAAGACTCGGGTCTCAAAGGGTGGCTCGCAAAACGCGGGTCGCTAGACGCGGGTCGCAAGACAGGGACCGCCGGACGCGTGTCGCAGGACGCGGATCGCTGGACGCGAGTCGCCGGACGCAGGTTGCCAGACACTGGCCCCAAAACGCGAGTCGATAAGCGCGGGTCGCCGGACTCGGAGCGCTTGAGGTCGTGGGCAATAGTTGCCTAATAATCTCAGCAACGAGCTACACGTTCCAGTAACCCACACCTCCTCTCTCAAACTCTCTGAGTGACAGACCACACGACGTGAACTCAATCTAACTTTGTTTCTTTCCGCGTTCTCACGCTATGATAATATGGACGCGGTGATTTGAATCGTTGAATATATTTGAATATTATGCAGTGAAAACTTTGTGTTGGAGGTCCGTTACACGCTGCTTCTAAGTTTATTTTGAGTTTGCTGCTGCTAGGTCAGTTAGTTATGTTCTGCACATTTTCGACACATGCTTTAGGAGGAGGCTGCTATATATAGATCTTTGGCAGGCGTTACAGGTAGTCAGTGACCTGAAAGTCTGATTACCAGTCTTACCGACAGTTAACACAGGTCACATAGGCAGTCGCTCCATGTAAAATACTGGTATTCAGCTGCATCCGGTTAGACTGGAAGCCAACCCCAACATAGTTGGGAAAAGGTAAGGCAGATGGTGAAGATGCATTGGGAGAAATTGAAATAATAGAGAAACTCATAAGGGCAAAAAAATCGGCTTTTCCCTACATTTTGTCTTGTTATCAAACTAGAAAGTATGGGGGTAGCCAATTTTTTTGCAATATTTGGTTTGACTCTTCCTATCAATAAATTTTGTACATAATGATGCGAACATGACCACCAAAGAGCTTTTACATTTTTCTATGTCATAGCGGGCGAGCCTCAAGTAAATATCACCACTAATTAATTCAAAAAAATAAAAAAATTGTATTAACAAATATGTCCATACCAATCCTTTCGTCAACAGAAGTAACTCTTCGATACGCAAAATACGAATTTGATGCGCTCTTTGACGTGAACGAAATTATATTTCCGCTGATTTAATTTAACTGGCAAAATAAGTTCCTAAATTACGTTCTTTGATTGTATAAACTTCCAAATTCTATTTCTAAAGGGTAAATAAAATGTACAATGAATTGGAGTCATTCGCTTTAAAAAACCGTCAGAAAGTGAAATACATAATATCATCCCAACAATTCTGCAAAAAAGACGTTTAACTGCTGCATAACAATTAAAATAAAGAAACAATTAAGGAATCAGTATTCTTTTAAACAAAAGTCATCAACGAAAGAACGAGGCCAGGTAATAGATTTTAATTATACCTCGGAACAAAGATCGCTGGCGAAATTCGGCGTAAGTTCCCCGTGTAATTGCATTCAACTTTTAATGAGAAGTTACCAGTTTGAGGGTTACAAAACACGCTATACAGTTTTGGGAACATTTCTTGTTCCAATGCTCAGTTCAATACTGAAGAACATGAAGAGCACACTCGAAGAAAGATTCAGAAACAACGTTTTAGTGAAACCGTTGTACAGAAAGTTGAAGAACGGTAACAAAATTAAACCCAAACTACTCATTGACAGTTGCTACAATCTACATGGCCATGAAATAAGTGTCAAAAGAAACATAGTAAACATTAACGGTGGTACATTAACTCGACATAGAATCAGAAAAGAAAATAGAATATCTTTGTGTGGCTCTTGTGATAATAAGAATAAGAAAGATTTAGATAAGGTTACTGGAAAAAAAATACGTAATGGTTTAAGAAAAGATCATAATGTGTTAAGTACAAAAGAAAAGAAAACTGCTAATAGTGAAATGGAAGGGATTGAAGATTACACTAATAAATTGGATATACCTGACAGTGAAATTGTAGCTTGTGAGAAAGTAAGTACAAGAATAAATACTAAGAAAGTAATATAAGTTCTTGTAGCGCCTTGCTTTGCTGGTCTGTAATCATATTGTTACAAAGTTCCTTGAAATACTGGTACAAGTCTACATATTTACGCTCGTTTTTCTTTATCTTTGCGGTTATTCTCGCAAGAGATTCAAGAAAGTTTAAATAAGTTGGTATTCACATGTTTAGGCTTTATACAGCCGTATTAAGTCGTGGTTTGATAGCAATTTACTTCTGCCAGCAATATACCTTAGAGTGGGCAAGAAACATGAAAGAAAATCATTGTGATCTTGAATGTGATACAAAAAACAGTGTTTTTTATTGTGAAAAGCCTGTAGTAAAGTAATATACTGGTACACGGTGTAGACATGAATTTAGCACATGGGCATGGTTGGAAATTCACCAGCGGTGAAATATTTTGTTGGCTATTAAAAATAATAGGTTTTTCATGGAAAAATGCAACACTGTGAAAGTATTCTTTTGTCAATTGTATGGAACGGTTAGTATTTTTAATAACCGACTAATAAATGACTACTCTTGGGTTCCAATAAAATATACTGAACCGTTCACGAGTCGATATCCCTACACTGAACATACTTAGTAACTAGTGACCATGCGGTTCTGGCTTTGATTCCCGATTCTCTGTAGCAGCCACGGAGTCTGAATTTGTATCCATTAATAAACCCCTATTACATGAAACTTAAACCCACTTTGGTTGTATTATTAGTTACACCTTTGTCTAAGACGAGTATTTCCGCATACAGGCATGACTTTATGTTAACACCGAGTATTAAATTAACACTCATATTCACACACCTACAAACACGTCTGTCCCTGTTCAATTTAACCTCAACAAGTTTTCTAAACCCAGGCCAACATTGAAACAGCTTTAGATTTAACAAAACAATTTCCATTAAATCCTCTATTGTCTAGATCGCGAACACGTGGCTAAGATGGTACCCGCTTCCCAAATACGCAGGGGAATCTGTCTGCTCCGTCATCATTAGATGCTGTCTCTGTCAACTTGGACTGTGCAGTATACTTATATTATGGACTGTTATTTGGGTCTTCCTTATTCACTACTTTGAAGGTAATGACTTTTAATGAAGGCGCGGGCAACAGCTAGTTAGGTATATTTTTGAATATTTTTTGGTAAAGACTAAGACATAACAGTTCTTCGGGACAAGCTTATTATAAAGAGTATTTTTTGTAAGAATGTAAATAAAAGTAAACCTTCAATTTCAGGGCCTCATGAAATAGATGTATCTCTAGACTTCGATAAGAAGCAGAATCTTCTTGTAATTGACCTCGCTACCGAACTGAGACAGGTAAGTGCAATTTTAATTATTACAAGGTTCTTTCGACGCGTGGCGACAATTATAAAGGAATTTTGATCTCCAATATTTACGTAACAAAAAGGTTTCCAAGTATCGTCCAGATAGAAAAATATCGCAATGACGGGGCGAACAAAGGTATTTCGGATATGGAACGAAGGTATTTAACGTTAAATGTAAAACAGCCATAAAGCCTTTTCGGAAACGCTCCAAAAATTTATAATAAAATACCGGATGCCATTAATAAAATTCAAAAAGGCACTTGCTTAGTGACAAAATGTTACTACACACTGGAGGAATTTCTCAATGATGGCTCAATATAATGCTGTTTCTGTTATAGGAAAAATAAAACAACTTAAATGATGAATTAAAATTTAATTAAAATTTATTATTAATTTTTTGATATTTTCAATTATTCTGACTTTGACGGTTTTTTTTTTTAATTTTGATTTTGACATCTAAATCTAAATAATTCCTCGTTTATATCTGACATAGCTCATTTTTTTTTTTTTAATAAAATTATCTAATTATTATAATTTATTTTGAAATTTGAACTATGCATGATTTTAAAACATCTATTTTAAATTAAAATCGGAATATTTGAGCTAGATGCACACCATATTTGTAAGCCTCTTGGCATAACATAGCGCTCTCTTCACCAAACTCAAGATCTGTATCTCTATACCTGTGTTAATGTAGCGGAGGCCCCGACTTACGAACAGTAAGTCGTGGGTTCGAACCCAAGCGGGCGCATTACTTTGTGTAATTTATATTATTACCGCTGCTTTCAAAACGGTGAAGGAAAACATCGTGAGGAAACCGACATGTCGTAGAACCAAAGAATTCGAAGACATGTGACATCTACCAACCCGCAATGGGCCCGCGTGGTGGATTATAGCCCATCCCTATCCCAAAGGGGAGGTCTGGCTGAGCTGGCCTTAGTGCTGGCTCAAAATATAAGCTAAGTACTAAAACAACGGAAAAATCTTTTACGTATCAAAAAGGTTTTAAAACATAAAATTACCTAGAACGCAAAGAAAAGAACTGAAAATTATTCACAAAACAATTCCCGTTTTTCCAACAACACAGATAAATCATAAGACATTGTTTTCTAAACAAACTACGCTACCCACATAGAGCTTGTTATGTAACAGCGAGCCAGTTCAGCGAATACCGCCAGAGCAAGTAACATAATTTGTACAAGACCAAGTTATGCCAACTATTAGCTGCTCTTTCTAGAAATTAAATAATCGCGGCAGGTATTCGCTACGTTTGTGAATGAAAGATCTGGGAACAGAAGGTTCAGTAAATGTTTTACGAGGAACAAACATTCGAAAAAAAATTTACAACAAGAACGGTTTTATCGAATCACCAATGCTTACCCATTTTTGGGCCATTTCAGGCGTCTCAGGCATTAATCTACATAATCCAGATGTGTGTATACCAAGATTATGTCTGGACCATAAAAGTGATTATGACCTTTTTTTGTGGAAAATCATCAAATAACCCCTCTCGCTCTTGGGCAGAGCGAAATGTCAGACTTCTACTGACCAAAAACCACCCATGTTCCTTCTTACCCCTTTGTGTCCGAGGCTGCGGTATCTCTTTCGAACAACCCGCAGCCCCGACGGGAGAGATTATGACCTCTGCGTTTGTTTCGACTATTTCTTCTCAGAGTAATCAGGTACGAAACACCGGCCCCAATAATTAAAAAAAATACATATGAAAGAGGTATAAACACCTTTTTGAAAAATAAAAATCATTATCGGTTATAGCAACCACAAGTTCAGCAATCATTTGGTTGCGACTAATGATGTTGAAATGGTAAGAGCAAACAGAATGAAGCTGCTGCTAAATAGGTATATTTCAACGACTTTTTCCACAACCATTGGAGTAGAGTGTTCGATAACTCCCTAACCTAGTTCAAAATAGTTCTTCTGCAGCTTAGAATTTTATACGGGAGTAGTTGAAAGGCAGCAAGAATTCTCGGAATGGCTGCTAGTTAATTTTATGCAACGCCGAGTCGTGGGCGATAAAGAAAGTTGCATAAAACCTCTCATTTACAGGCTATACGGGTTGCACGGTTCAAGTTAAGTTGAATAACTGTAATCATCATCATCATCAGCCTATAATGTTCCCACTGCAGGGACTCATGCCTCTTCTCTAGGAGAGGGATGGGCTATAATCCACCACGCGGACCCGATGCGGGTTGGTAGATGTCACATGTCTTGAATTTTTGGTTCTTAGACATGCCGGTTTCCTTACGATGTTTTCCTTCACAGTTGACAGTAGTGATGAAATAAATTACCCGAACTAATGCGCCTGTCTGGGTTCGAACCCGCGACCACTGGGCCACCACTGCTCTTAACTGTCATACAGATTTAATAATAATAAAAAAATTGACAATCGATTAGCGGATTGTGGATGTAGAAGGAATGGCTGCCGAAGAAAGCCTAAGAAAGTGGTTTGGGTAGTCACCACACTCACCACACGTCGCCGTATCAGCTGGAATAGATCAGAAAGAACTGTCTGCTTGCAGTCAGTCAGACAGTCAGTCAGTTGTCAGTCAGTCGATCGTATGGCGTTCAATAGAATGGCGAGATTATCCCAAAAATAAAAATAAATAAGTCCGACGTTTCTTTTGTGTCACCGAAACGGGGCGAATGACTTCTTTTCCAATTTTATTTAAAGGACACTGTAGATCTTTAACGTTCATTACAAGTAGTCAGTGTCCCGAAATTCTCACAGCGAATCTTACCAAGGGTAATCGTATTACCCATTACTGGGTTGTGGTGGTCAGATAGGCAGTCGCTCCATCTAAAATACTGATATTCAACTGCATCCAGTTATGGAAACCGACTCCAACGTAGTTGGTTAAAGGCTAGGCAAATGATGAAGATGAAGTGTCGTCACTATAAAAATACACAAGTGATTTCTCCCTTTGCAAAAATTTTAAACATAGGATTGTACTCATTAAAAACTCATCAGCAAAGCAAAAAGAAAAAAGTTGGTAAAAGAAAACGTACTCAACTGTGTTTACAGTAACAACTAGTTTGCTTTGCCAAGTCAACAAGCCCCAAGCAATACAGTCCATGATGCCAACGACTACGTACGACCATTGCATTTTCTTGGGAATTGCAGTACTCTCATGTTGAATTGAAACTCTATGTACAACTGAGTTCTATTGCACCAATGTTGGTCATTTTTCTATCTAGGCCTGTAGGGATTTTAAGTTATACTAACTGTTGATATATAACTAACTGTATGAGGTCCTGAGTTCGATTCCCGGGTCGAGCAGTAGTGTAGTAGTAGTAAGTAGTGTTAAGTGTTATTTGGTCAGTCATTTTTAGTCACGGAATCTGGATTTGTAACCGATTGCTGGTAACAGGCTCTCCCCTGTTATATGGGACTTAAACATAACTGGCAAAAAGTGGGTGCATTAGGTGCACCTAAGCCTTCGGGAATTACAGATGTGAAACCGTCTCATACAGCTAATTAGGTGTTCACCAAGAGTCGAAGCGATCAATACTCGTGTCTGCTTCATATGAAAAATTGGTTTAAGCCAACATATAGGTTATCACGCTACTCCAATTTCAGTGTCAAATATCTTTAGCCAAACATCATGACGTATTCATTCCGATATCCTCCATCTTGGGAATATAGGGATAAAAATATATAGGTATATGTTACCCACCAATTTGCACATCTCGTTGGATATGAAATTTGAATATTGTCAGCGGAATACAGGTACTTATATTATATGACTAGATACTACGGTGTCCCGCGGGAGTGTCTGCCCTACATATTCGGTGGTGGAAGTATAAATAGATTGGGTTTATGGAACGTGGTATGTAATGCTGCAGTTTTCTTGATACGCGCTTTGGGGTCAAATGTTTTTAAGCTTATAATGTCATAGTTACCTTACAACTTTTTTATATGTGTATATATTTGTACCTATGTATTTTTATTTTATATCAATACAATTTTCTAATTAAAATTTTCCTATTTGTCTTTTCTACACACTGTACTACATGTCTAATCCAACTCTCCTCTCGCAGGTCTGCTGGAAGAAATTTCTTATGAAATAAGCAGTACCCTTGTGCTCTTCTATTTTTTATGTATTTTCCTTTTTTTGTATTTTGTGTGTACATAAATAAATAAATAAACTTTGCTGTTGCCACGAAACGTTATTAATCTAGAGTTAAATAACAACAAACTGTGGTAGTTGTTGTTTCAATTTGATTTTCGCGGATCTTGCAGTCTAATTTCTGACGACACAAAGAGAAGATGTATGTGAGGAATAATTATATGAAAGAAAAATAAGTAATTGACATCGTGTCGGTCTACAGGAGAGAATGAAAACAACATGTAGCGCCGATCTTGGTTAACATGGGACAAGGGCAAGAAAATTCTAGCTCGCTGTCCGTCCGTCTTATGACGACGACAGGCCGTGTCGACGGCACGCCTCAAAGAGATGTCAGCAACATGGAAGGGGCCCGCAAGGGCCGACGCCCGTAGGGGCTGCGGGTAGTTCGCAAGAGATACCGCGGCCTCGACATGAAGGGCTAAGAAGGAACATGGGTGGTTTTTAGTCAGTAGAAGTCTGACACTCCCTTCCGGAGGGGTTATTTGATGATTTCTCACCCCCCAAAAAAAAAAGGGCAGGAAAATTATGATTATCTGTCCGTTAAGATTTTTGTCAAGTAAATATGGAATTATAAAAAAAAAAAATACATACACACGAACACAGAACCTCCTCCTTTTTTGAAGTCGGTTAAAAATGGGATTGGGCGGGTCACGTTAGCCGCATGCACGATGACCGCTGGGCAAAAGTCTCCACACGATGGTTACCGGAAGACGGACGGCGCCTCTGAGGCCGGCCCAGAAAGAGGTGGCGAGACGATCTGGACGCGTACCACGAGGGCTGGTTGGAGGTGGCTCAGGAATCATCATCTTCCTGTGCCGAGCAGTGGGACAGTACAGGCTAGAAAAATATATCTAAAACTTTATCATTTATCGTCTCATCAACATCGATCTCATTTAAATTTCTCTTCCCAACTAATTTCAAACTAGCAACAGCCCATTTCCCTAAACAAACCGGTATAAACAGATAAACACCATTTAATCACCCGTCGGTCTGTTGTTCCGCGCGAATCAATATTTACTTGCGTGCAATTGCGTTTGTACGGCGGCGCCTCTCAATTGATTGCTCGTAGAGTATTACATGATTAAGTGTTTTATGTAGTGTGTCAACATCATCTGCCTAGCCTTTTCCCAACTATGTTGGGGTCGGCTTCCAGTCTAACCGGATGCAGCTGAATACCAGTATTTTACATGGAGCGACTGCCTATCTGACCTCCACAACCCAGTTAATACTAGGTAATACGATACCCTTTGGCAAGACTGGTTGTCAGACTTTCAGGTCACTGACTATCTGTAACGACTGCCAAAGATCTATATATGGCAGCCGGGACCAACAGCTTAACGTCCTTTCCGAGGCACGGAGGAAACTCGGTATGTCGGGCGGTCACCCATCCACAGACCGACCTAGGCAAGCACAGCTTTACCTAAAGATCGACCCGAGTGGCAGTTCTTATTAAGCCACGAGCTCCTGTGGTGTGTATTTGGCCTATTTAAATTATAATGACGGGTTTACGTGCTCAAACTGTGAGGGTAAACATTTTGAGCCCTAGGACCAACCATTCGATGACACAGTGTGCGTGGTGGACTATGGCCCACTAACAATTACAAGCACAGGACGAAGTACCAACTGTAGGAATACTATAGACAGGCTGATGATGTTTATTGGTTAATTAATTTGTTTTAGAGCAGTGGTGGCGAAAACTTTATGTATCAACTGACCACTTTTGCTTCTAGTGAAATATTTAATCAGGCCATAGAATGCAGTTAAATAATTTTGACTATGTGATTCTTCGGAAAATAAATAAACTATTTCTCTGACAGTAGTTTTAAATAGTCAGTGGCTCGGAAGTCCGATATCAGTCTTACCAAGGAGTATCGTATTCGTTACTAACTAAACTAACCGGGTTGCGCAGGTCAGATATACAGTCACTCCATGTAAAACACTGGTATTCAGCTGGTCCGGTTATACTGAAATCCAATAAAAGGTTTATTAAAGGAAAGTTTTATTTTTTAATTAAAAACATTACTAAATCTATTACAGTACAAAATTATGAAAAAATAATTAAAAAGTTCATAACATAATAAACTAATAAAAGAACTTCCTAAGACCGGTCAGCCCCATAAATCTCGGCCTTCCTATAAAATTAGTCGGAAATGAAAAAGCAAAAATTCCTTATAAAGCTATAAATCAAACTTACAGAGTTTAATAAAAACTTTCTGATGAGGTAAATCCAGATGTCAAATCAAATAAAGACGGTACATCCCTTACCATGGTACGGGTAGCATCGAAACTTGACTAACATTGTTAGGCTAGGTTACACGATGTATATATTTAAATTGACATTAAATAATTCGATACTCTGAGGGTTAACTTTTTGAGCGCCTCGGTCGGATATAGCCGACAAATAAAAACGTGTCCAACACGCCACAGTCGGCTAAGGCCGACATGAAATGGTATTTTTTTTTATAGTTTTGCCTTTTAGTTTTGACACTTCCACTAAATGTATAGTTTCCTTGATTGTTATGAAACTGAGTTACGCAATTTAGATACTCCATAGACAGTCTTTTAAATCTATAATTTGATTTAAAAGATCTTGATTACATCATTCACGACATCATTTTAGACATGCGCATCTTACATAATAGACATATTTAAGTCAGCGTTATTCGACTTCCGTTGCTGACTGTACGAATGAAGTTGAGTATAATCTCGTTATGCTAATATATTACTTACTCTATGGAGAAAAATGGGCAAGAAGCTCTATGAAAATTCTTTTAAATCAAAATATTTTTACAAGATCCTTATAACATCATTCATGCTGAGATTACATATCATATCAAAGGAATATCTTACTCAGAATATTGAGTTGTACGCCGGAATATTAATTCTAGGAATCAACGTTAAAGCGTATGGGAGTACAGGTGTACTATATATAATTTTCACTACCGTATCTATACAAATAATTACAATTGAAGTGCCTGTTGGTAATATCATTACAACTGCTTTTTGTCTGTTTGTTCCGACTTATCTCCGAAACGTCTGGACCGATTGTAACGGGACTTTTACTGGCAGATAGCTGATGTTCAATTTTATTTTAGAAATAATCTATAAATCTGGTAATAGCCAGTAAGCAATAAAAATAAATGCTGCCAATATTTCTGCCGATTTTTTAACATTGTCTAGTCTTAAAGAATCAAAAGGCGTTTTCTCTTTTTGACCGCAATTTCTATTCCTCAGATGAAAGTAAGATCTGACATTAGAAATATCAACCTGAAGTTAGATAGTAGTAGGTTATTATCTGTAGCAACATTCACTCTTCTCCTTGTCGCATCGATGTGATCGATGTTATACCTAAGTATACTTATTCTATATTACACGGTTTGGGGAGTAGGTGGCCATGTTTATTGCCGCGACAGGGGCGCTATTCAGGTCGTCAAGAGTAAACGGACACCTGGGACACTCCAGCAGGTGGGGCATTGTTTGATCTGGAGCGCCGCCCGCCGCATTCGCCCTCGGTTTGGAGGAATCAATTCACTGGTTAAAACTTGGTTCAGAACAGCATACTCTCAGCGAGTCTCTTACAAGTTACGAGTACGTGGATTCACATCAAAATGAAGCTATGCATTGTTCTGTAATTCATAGTCAAGTACAGTTGTTATTACGGTATTGGTTGTCACATCACGTTGCTGCAAACTTTCGGCACTGTGTAAGTTGACATAGCATATTTCGAGATCGTAGCGCATTCAAAAGTTAATTTTTAACCAGCAGCTGGCATTCTCTCACCACATTATAGAAAATTTAAGTAGCGAAAATATGACGCACTATTTTATTCTCTGCTGCCTAACCCCTCAGGAATAACAGGCTGTATGTTGCGTGTTATTAGGGATTTCCATCTGAAATTTCTCAGTAGCCACTGTGTCTAGATTTGTGCCCGGTTGATGGCAATAGGCTCGCCCCCTGTTACATGGGACTTAAACATAACTAGCGAAATGTGGGTGTACTATTAGGTACTACCATGCCTAGCTCTTTGGGGATTACATGCGTGATGTTATGTTGCCTAAGTCAAACGTAGTAAAACCTAAAAAGAAACCACAATATTTCCCTTGACTAACCAAACATTTCATAAAAGTAAATTTTCATTAAACCGCGCGACATAAATTTCACTGTACCGCTGGCAGTGTGCCATTATCATCACGGCCTTAATATCAAACGGGCTCACATGGTCGCTTTGAGGCCAACTGTTAGTAGAATGCCTTCATCAGCGTACTACATCGGTAGTATTAAAAAAATAACGTTTGCCCTGGGTTCCTAATTGTATGGATCAAATGTTTTGTACAAATGGTATTTTTTTTACAAAAATAATGTAAAACTTCAAAACACTGCCAATGATACTCGAATATCTATTGTTTTGTCACTTACGTGAGTTTCACGTCAAAGATGGCCTCTCAGTTCACTACAAACAGTTAAACGGCACTGACGGCACGGTTGGCGCAGTGGCTCAAGCAGTTGACTGCTGCTCTACGTGTCGCAGGTCGATCCCTCACGGAATAAATATTTGTATGGCCTACAGATAGTTGTTTCGAGTCTGGGTGTGTTTGTGTATGTGAGTTTAAATGTTTGTAAACGCACGATACAGGAGGAATTCCTAGTGTGGGGGAAACGTTTAAAAAAAGCAGAAAATGTACGTGCTTCGGTTAATTTCGTTATACCGGAGTATCACGAACGTTGCACCACAGAATAACTACCCACAAATACAAAATTAAAACACAAAGTAGGTACGCTAAACAGTACAACATAGATTTTACATTTAACAATAAAAGTACATAGGTACGTAATCGCGAACAGACGCGGCGGAGTACATTGTTTCATAATATGCAGTGATTTAAAAAAACGGGAAGAAATACTTCAAATCCCAAAGGAAATCTTTAAAATGAAAAATACTTCTCCAATACTTTTCAAACATTAAAGGTAAAGTTAATAATACCGGTAGTAGGGGATCGATGGTGCGTCACGAATATCTTAAAATATAACCTCCCACCCTCGTCGCCCCCTGTCGCGATTCGAAGGCAATTTGGACCGGACTCGTCAAATACTTATGAGTTCCGAGTTGAATCCCTGAGGTCTCTCGAAATAATATTATCGAATTTCATTAAAATTATAGAGTGGGTGTGAAAATTTTACTTGCGCACATAATCCTAACTAATATTATAAATGCAAAAATCTCCGTGGTCGAGTGGTTTAGGCGTATGCCTTGTGACCCGGTGGTCGTGGGTTCAATTCCCACGGGAAGCATACTTTGTAAAGTTGGTTCCAGTTTGACTAGGACATTGCAGGCTTGAATGACCTGATTATCTGACAAAAAAATGATTCCGTGCTTCGGAAGGCACGTATAAGCCGGTGGTCCCGGCCGCCAAATGACAGTCGTCAAACCATGTCAGGCCCTTGAGGCGGTTTAGAAACTCTGACACGAGGGTGTGTGGGGTCTGTCGAGGCTGCGGGTTGTTCGCAAGGGATACCCCGGCCTCGACATGAAGGGCTAAGAAGGAACATGGGTGGTTTTTAGTCAGTAGAAGTCTGACACTCCCTTTCGCTCTGCCCAAGAGCGGGAGGGGTTATTTGATGATTTCCCACTCCCCAAAAAAAAAAAAAAAAAGGGTGTGTGGGGTCGAATTTTTTGGTTCTAAGACATACCGGTTTCCTCGCGATGTTTTCCTTCACCGTTTTGAGAGCAGTGGTGATGAAATAAATTACACAAAGTAATGCGCCTGCCTGGGTTCGTTCCCACCCGCTTCGTAAGTTGGGGCCGTTACCACTGGGCCACCACTGCTCTTAGAATGATTGATACATTAGTAAAATTCGATTCTCGGGTTGTGTAAAGTGTTATTGGGTTTTTGATAAGGAATTTCTTGGTAACAGCCGTGGAGTCTGAATCTGTACTCGGTTGATGGCAATCCGCTCGCCCCTATTATTATATATGGGACTTTAACATAACTCTCGAAATGTGGGTATACTATTAGGTAGGTACACCTCTAGCGAACCCTTCGGGGATTGTAGACGTGATGTTATGTTAAGCTTTGTATGAAAACGAAAAATATGTACATTGTTCAGAGGTGACCGTCTCTTGGGTATGATGACTATGGCATTTAGTACGAATATTATGTCTTTCAAAAGTTAGGGGATCGAACAAAAAAAAACTAATTAGTCCGCCAGATAGATTTCCAAAAATATTGAACACATATTTTTTCTTAAATAAACAAAAAATGAAGACGATACAGTGCTTCGAAAACTCGTGAACTCCTCGAAAACGTCACATGTCAGTACATTTTTTACCTACAAAAGACGTCACAACCCCCACTCATGATCTTTGACGCGTTTTATCTTCGTCAATTTTGATTAATTTGATAAAACATAAAACACGTATCCAATATTTTTCGATAATCTAACTGACGGACAAATTAGAATCATATTTTTTTGACTCAGTCCGATGTCCGATCCCCTATTACCAGTTATTTGCAACATTCGTGCCCCTAATTGTTCCTAATTCAAACGTTTGAGGACTGCAAATAAGGGAACTACTGCATTCCACTTGACGATCTCGGAACCTCATTAGCAAATAGGGCTGCCCCCAACGAGGCGTCATTAGTGAATAGGGTAACATAAGATTGGACACAAGTGGTGGAACGACCAGTCGTACTCTGCAGAAGTTGAATAATTGAGCTGCAAGTTTTAAATAGACCAAAAACAGAAAACAAATGCTTGCCATCTTTTTGCCCGACTGTGGCGAAGCCCAAAAGGAGGGTTATGTGTTTGACTTCTATATATGTCTGTTTGTATATGTATGTATGTCTGTTTCTTTGTTCCCTCATAACTAGTAAACGGTTGAACGGATTTGAATAAAATATACGTCGTTAGATTCGTCTTGATGGCGCAAGTGTAAATGGTACATTAAAATTAAAAAAATGCCGATTTTGGGGGCCATATCGCGATTTTTTTTTTCCATTACCATCGAGTAGGCTATCAAAATGAAGGGTTTTTAAAGAAGATAACATATATACACAACTTATATATTTAAAAGAAATTCATAGTGACAAATCGTATAAAAAAGTCAAGTCGTCTGCGAAGTATTAAAAAGATGGAAATAAAATAATAGTTAAAAAACTAAAAAACCCAATTAAACAAAACATTTCCATGTTTTGTTAAATTTAAAATGTGCTTGTTTTTTGCTTTTCAGTTTTTAATTCCACCAAAATGTACCAAATTTTATATGTTTTATTTCCATGCAACATATAGTATGTTGTAAGCCTGACAGTGGGATATAGTAAGGGCTAAACAAAAACGTTATAAAATGCAGTTTAAAAAATAACCGGCTTCAAAAACACGAAGCTGATTTTTCTTTTGAAGTTTATTTTTCACTTTTTGTGATTTTGTTTTTTTCACTTTTCGTGTTTTTGGAGTCAAAAGTTTTTTTTATTTTTCCATTTTTAGTTGTAATATCATATACAAATATTTACTATGCAGTTTTCAACTCCTAACCGTTGAGGAGTTGTACCTTCCATCATCAGCGCAGCCACATGAGATTACGATTATCAGACGCCATCGCCAATACTTGAACAGCTTCAGAAAATATATAAAAAAAGTAATGTGTGCCTATAAAATTTGAGTTTCCATCACCAGATCCTAACTTGGTGAAAATGGGACCACCTCGGGAGTATACCCTTTCAAACACAAAAAGAATTTTGAAAATAGGTTTATAAACGACGAAGTTATCCGCAAACAACCATAAAAAAAATATATACGGTCGAATTGAGAAACCTCCTCCTTTTTTGAAGTCGGTTAAAAATATACACACAAACAGCACCAGAAATCTTTAGAACAAAAAGCAGAAAAATCACTCTCATCATCATCTGCCTAGCCTTTTCCCAACTATGTTGGGGTCGGCTTCCAGTCTAACCGGATGCAGTTGAATACCAGTATTTTACATGGAGCGACTGCCTATCTGACCTCCACAACCCAGTTAATACTAGGTAATGCGATACTCTTTGGTAAGACTGAAAAATCACTCTCATAATCACAAAGAAAGCTCAGGAAGACATTGTACGTAAAAGACAAACATATTATACGACTTGTCGCGTTAACTGTATCAACATTTATACTCGACGATGGATTGCGGCCATTTTTATAAACAGCTGATACGACAGGTGAGTAAAATGAAACATAAAATGTTGCAAAGATCACTTAAATGACGTTACCAGGAGAAAGAAGAAAAGAAAACTAATTTATTTATTTAGGAGGTGACCAAAATTGATGTTTCCAAAGACGGCTATGCGACACCACGCAGCGAAACACGACGCCGACAACTTTACGTGTATAGTTATAGTTTAATAAGGTTTCTAACACGCATTTGTATGTTATTTTTGTTAATGATTATCTTGTGTATTTTATCTATAAAATTATTATGAACTAGCTGTGCCCGCGACTTCGTTCGCGTGCTTGTCGGAAACTAAAATGCGTCGCTTAGATAAAAGTACATTAAATCATTGCCCTGCGTTAACTTACTGCCGCTGTAGAAAATAAGAAGAGGGTAATGCAAAGTACATGTCTAATACTAAAGTTTAGATGGATGGGTGTTTGTTAATCAACCACGTCAGAACGGCCGAACGGATCTTGAATAAATTATAATCAACAGGCACTGTCGTTGGCGCGTTCGTGTTCCACGCGCGCCTCAAAGATATGTCAGCAACAATTAAGGGGTCCTTTGGAGCCCCTTAATTGTTGTTGCCGTCGTCTGCCGGGGCTGACGGTTGTCCGCAAGAGATACCACGGCCCCGAAACACAAAGGGCTAAGAAGAAACGTGGGTGGTTTTTAGTCAGTAGAAGTCGGACACTTTCTTCCGCTCCGCCCAGAGCGGGATGAGTCATTTGATAATTTACGAACCACAAAAAAAGGGGGGATTAGAGGCGCTGTTTCGAGAGGTACCTGTACCGAATCTGGGACATCGAATCTGAAATGGAACGCCGTCACCTCCTTCTGCGAAGCAGTAATGCTAGCGAAAGAGGTGGCGGAACGTAAGAGGGACACAACCCCTCTTCCCAGCCGCCGCGGGAGACGCTCCGGGCATCGGGGGCCACGTGATGGCTTCCGGCCACCGTAGGCGCGGGCCTGTGAACGGTGAGTAACGGGCTAGTTAATCGTTCGTCCGTCCTATGACGATGGAGGCGCATTCGTGTTCCACGCGCGTCTCAAAGGGATGTTAGCAACATTGAAGGGGCTCCCAAGGACAGACGCCCGTCGGGGCTGCGGGTTGTTCGAAAGAAATACCGCGGCCTCGACACATAGGGCTAACAACACACCACATCTATATAAAGACATGTTTGGCGCAGTGGCTGGACGATTAACAGTAGCACTGCGTGTCGCAGGTTCGATTCCCACACGGTACAAAAAAAATATGTCGGGGGTTTTATCTAATTTTAATTTAGTTTAAAAAAAATAGTATTTTTATACTGTGTAATTGGTAAATCTTTATTTGTTGACTATTCACGAAACATATGTTTATTTAATAACACCGCGGTTCAGAAAATGACATCATATGAATAACGCCATCTGTCGAAGACGAAGATAAACTGCTAAAAATGAGCGATCAAACACACTATAGGGTTTAGGCTATGTAGATTTTGAAAGCAGCGTCATTTAGACTAATATCTACGTACCTTTTGCTATCGTAACTTATTTCAAGTTATCTTGTGAAGGCATTTATTAATAAGTACCATATTCGTTCAATAGATGTCGTTGCTTGTCTCATTCTTGACTATAATGATAAGTTCTTCTTGAAAACTATAAATGCATATATCTTTTGATAGAGAGCACCGACTACGATGAAACAAAGACTAAGTAATAGCCCAAGTTACGCACAACATTTATGTATAAAAGTTACCTACATTCGTTTCGTAAATTTGACGTGATGCTTAGTCATCGAAACAGACAAACAGACAAAAATTCCAAAAATGCTGGAAATGTGTTCTGTTGGTTATACTTTAATACCCAGACATTTTTTTTTTTAAATATTTTCGATGTACAAAAAAGATCTTTCTACAGATTTATTATATGTATAGAATAGAAGATATGAAATGGTTTTGGAATACAAAATAGGCGCGTTAATCCTGATTTTGGCACCATGCCAAAATAAACAATCTAGGATTTTTAAAGGCGGGCTTTTGAAATGTAACCAGTAGGTGATAGTTTTGGCCAGTTAAATAACATTATATTTAGGTACGAGTATAATAGAAATCTTCATATTCAAAATTATAATCACTTTTCATATCTGTCTTTTTAAACGCATTTTTCTTACAAATAAGCCACGGATTTCAGATTAACATTAAATATTATTTTGACTGCCTTTTTGGTCTAGTCGTAAGCAGCAGCGACTGCGTGAGCTTGACCAAAAAAAAAAATGGGCTCAATAAAATAACCCCTCCCGCTCTTGGGCAGAGCGAAAGGGAGTGTCAGACTTCTACTGACTAAAAACCACCCATGTTCCTTCTTAGCCCTTGTGCCGAGGCCGCGGTATCTCTTGCGAACAACTCGCAGCCCCGACGGGGAGCATGAGTCTCTGGATTCGACTCCTGACTCGAGCAAAGTATTATTATTGAGTTTTTCCATTAGGAATTTCTCAGTAACAGCTACAGAGGCTGGATTTGTGCCCAGTTGGTGGTAGTAGACTCGCCCATTATTACATGGGACTTAAACATAACTGGCGAAATGTGGGTGTAGTACGTATCATGCAATTTGAATGCCTGCACCATCTAATTGTGGACAGGTAATGAGATTCTTGCCTTAAAACCTAAGCTACAAAGCCGCAACTCAATGACGTAATAATTAATTGGCGGTCTACACGCAGGCCACGCCAATCCGAAGTTAGGTGAGCATAATTTATGTATGCTTTCTCCGATTTATAGAATAGATATAAATTAATGTGGCTTGCCGTCCGATCAGAACCAGGTCGACGGCGCGTTGTGTTCCACGCGCGCTTCAAAGAGATGTCAGCATAGAAGATGGGATTTACCTGACTCACTAGGGCCAGTGCCTGCCATGGTTGCGGAATTTGTTCGAAATAGTCACCGCGGCCCTAGAACGCCAGAGGCATTAGAAGAAAGTAAGAAGCTGCTCTATGTGTGTGTATTGGTTTTAAACTAGTCACCTAGTCCTTTGGGATATCGCCAAGCGGTTGGTCGACTCTTCCAGTGACCAGAGGGCTGGCCTATTTTTTGGTCAAAACATCTGCTTTGCCATTCATTTTTTTTAGGTAAACTGTTTTTTTCTTAATGGCATCTCACAGGTTACAGAGCAGTGGTAGCCCAGTGGTGGCGGCCCCGACTTACGAACAGTAAGTCGTGGGTTCGAAACCAGGCAAGGCGCATTACTTTGTGTAATTTATTTCATCACCACTGCTCCCAAAAACGGTGAAGGAAAACATCGTGAGGAAACCGGCATGTCTTAGAACCAAAAATTCGAAGACTTGTGACATCTACCAATCCGCACTAGGCCCGCGTGGTAGATTATAGCCCATTCCCTCTCAAAGAGTGGAGGCCTGTGTCCCAGCAGTGGGAACATTAATAGGCTGTTAATGATGATGATGATGATCTCAAGGGTCCACCCCATGAGGTTGGTTTCTGTTAAACCGGACTATCCTGTGGGTGCCTCGATAAAATATATTTTAATGTACTTCTATTTTTGTACGTCATCTGCCACCTCCACGGCCACACACATCCTGGGTTAGTAGGCAGTACGTCTTATTTCATAAATTGCTTCCATATTGTGTGAACGAAGATTATTTACCGGGACCCTAATACGTAATCCTTGAACCAGAATATAAATGTACTCTGCTTATTACATGTATGCTGTATGTATAATACAGATATGTGTGCGTAAAGTATAGGTATGTGTACGCCATATTTACTTCACGTCGTCTAATGTTGAAGTAAATTGAATCAAGAAAGTTAATGCGTTGCTTTGTGATTATATTGCTTACACGCCTGGCCGTGTGAGTATAATGTGTAAATATGTTTATGTTGTGTTTTTTACATTACCTGTTTATAACCGGTGATTAAGGTAGGTAGAGCTGTTGATGTTAATATGGATATTGGACATCGAGGGAACAAAATATTCTCAAAAAAGACACAAAGTCACTTACATGAGAACAGGTGTTCTTAAGCTAATATTAATAATAAAAAGTTCGTCACTGCATTACACATTATTTAGTAGTTATTATACATTATTCAGGAGTAACACCCATTCAGTGCAATCAGTTTTTGGGAATTTGCGGTAAGGTTAATAGTAATAATATGTAACGTAACATGATCTTGTTGAATATTAGAATAAGTTTGTAACGGCTGTTGATACTTCTATATACGTTTTTTTTATTAGCCTATTCTGTCCCACTGTAGGACAAAGGCCTCCTTCATTCCTTTCCAACCCTCCCAGCCTTTTTTAACAAATTAGTCAGAAACCAGTGCAAATCGTCTGTCCTGACCCATCCTTGAAATGTGACCCGCCCAATCCCCATTTTAATTTCGCAGACTTATCGCCAGTATCGGCGATGCCTGTCTTGGAGCATAATTATTGTGGTACAGCGTATTCGATCGAAGGTTTTGATATTTAAAATGCTACAATAAATAAAGTTTTTAATTTCATTAACTTGAAACGTGTCCGTCTTTTACTTACCCGTTGGAGCGCGAGAGGTGGAGCGATATGTGTTCTTTCATAACTCCTTGAGACGTGAATAACTTTTTACAAAAGTCATTTATAACTTATTTGATCATAATATATCCTAATTCAAATCCCGGGATCTCGGGAGTGCTCATATATAAACAACGTACAATAAAAATAGCAATATACATAATAACTTTACCTACTACGATCGCGGTGGATGCAAGCGGCATGTTACCGTTCTATTAAATTATGGGGGAGGCCTTTGTTCCAAAGTATACCTCTTCTATCTGATGATGATGATGACTCCCATCACTGCTTATAACGTCAACTTAGTCTTTTATATTATTTATTATTTTCTTTCCGCTCTTGGGCAGAGCGAAAGGGAGTGTCAGACTTCTACTGACTAAAAACCACCCATGTTCCTTAGCCATTCATGTCGAGGCCTCGGTATCTCTTGCGAACAACCCGCAGCCCAGACGGGGCAGGCCCTACGATCCTTACATACTCCTTTTACCACTTTTCCAAAATGAATGATGAATTCCAATTAACGCATGTATACGTAAGTAATTTATTGAACTTACAAAATGAAAGACATTTCAATTGAAATTGCGTTTCACACAATTTCGTCGGCCTTTAATAGTATTTAAACGCAACAAACGCTAGTTCCTGTAATAAATGGAATAATGGTTGACTGTTATTTCGCCATTCGCGTATATTTGTAGTTTAATCTGCTTCAAATAAACCACAAATTATTTGATGAGACTTCTCCCGATTGCCTAAGGGCTATTAATTCAGCTTTACATAGGTTAGTGTTAGTAATGCTCGGCAGATGTCGCTAGGGATTAACTCAGCATCACCTATGGGATTATCCCCATTATGACGCGTCTTAGACGACAATATGACTGGCATATAATCCTTTTGTGATCACAGCAAGGAGACTTATTTATTTTGTGATTGCTACTAAACATAGCAAACGTTAAGAACAATTAAATTGGAAAACAAAAATTGGTAATGAAGCACTCCTGTTTAGTTACTACGAAGAAAAACTCCAGAATCTTTAAAAACAATTTTTGTTTGGTCGCCTGTCACCGATTTCGAATGAAAGAAAAATAAAACTATACAGCACGCACAGAAAATTAAATTAGAAACAAAAAATATTATTCGCTAATTGCGTGAATCTGCTGTATTATCTGTGTGCCTTATAAGTGTGGATTTCAAAAATGCATGTCCGAATAAACCTACCATAAAATTTTACCACAGCCCCAAAAAATGCTAAAGCCTAAAACATACTGAGCACAGGAAATCCATAGACTCTCCAGGGTGCTTATCTACGTCCTGCAATAACACTTATAATTCGCCGCTTTGCATATAGTCAAACCTGGCTCCCTTCCAAATCTAGCAGCAAACACAGAATAGATTTTCACAGAAGCCAAGCTCCATATATCGAGCGAAAACTGAAGCACACACACAGTCACATATAGTGCAACAATACCTACTCGATCTTAATGTAGGGTAGCTGCTTTTTTAGCGATTCGGATGTTGTTCCACTGGCAAAAGATGTTTGGTTTTATTCTCTACATTACAATGTAAACAGACCCTCCGTTAAGATAACAGTATATCGAACTAGGTAACAATGCTAAGAATTTATTTCTGGGAAACGACGGGAAAAGTCACGAAAGCGGTAGCGCTCAATGTAAAACGCTCAAAACATTGTGATCATGGATGCATTGAATGGTACAGGGTTCATGGAAGTACTTCCTAAACGTGATTAAATCTATTTATTTATTTATTTAAAGACTTTGGAATACTTACAGCTCAATAGTGATAAATAACAGTCACTACTACAAAAAACTACAGTACTAAAAAAAACTACTTCTTCTCCTTAGCGTGTCGATGGCAAATTTCTATACGATCAAATCTACAACAACTATTACAAAAAAACACGATAAAAAAAAGTCTAGCTGTACCGGAAAATCTGCACCGTCAATTTCAGGAAATTGAAACAAGGTGCAAGTACACCTTCACTGTTCTGTTCTGATTATTTCGTTGTAGAATCCAAGACAGTTGGATCATTTCTTCGGGGCTTAGTTTCGGGCACTGTTAATTCTGGCTTTTAGGAGATGCTGTTATAATATTATGTGTAAATTTGCATGCCTTATGGTAGGATATGGCTAATGGACACTATTGTTAGTTTACGACCTTTTCTTTGTACCCATATTCGCAAATTAATAAATGATTTGATTTGTGGTTGCGGATAGTGTAGGGCTTGCACTCGCTATATGTAAACGGGTGGCTATGTGTGCGTGCGTTATGACTCTTTGGGTGGAACTTCTGTATCTATATACTCTGTGTCGAGATTTTTGGTGTAAAATTTTAAGACATTTCGTGCTCCTAACAGCACACAGATAACACGTGTCGACTCTATAGTTTTATTAGCAAGAATGTTTATTTGTAGGCAAGCGGGAATTCAGGAAACGGAAATCGGATTTCCACTTGTTTGTGTTAGGAGTCTGAATAGTAAAGTTGGGGGAATCTCTAAACAGAATGTAGTGGTAAATGCTCTTGGGATATTACCGGGAATGAAGTGATTAGATCCGCAGTGACGAATGCGTGAACCACATATAAATTATTATCTTATCTACACTAACATTACATTTAAAGAGATTTTTGTAAGTTTGGATGAACCTCCTTCATCCAAACGGACAAAACTCTCTTTATATAGAATTAAAATGGCCATCACGGGATGCTAGATGAGAAATATTTTTTTTTTGTTAATATAAAAAAAAACTGTAACGAATCATAGAGTAAAATAAATGTAGATGTTCATGACAACAAAAAGGTGCTGATGGAATACACAGCCTCCTCCTTTTGTAGAAGCCAGATAAAACTAATACCACGTTAAGCTCCGCATCGATAAAAAAATATATTAAAAACCAAAAGCAATCAAAAGTTTGCCAAGTCCAAGTTTTGCATCGAGCCGACATACCTCCAGCAAAATATTCAAATCAGAATATCTTCGTAAACAACGATACCGGAATACCAATTCCTAATACGCGCGGTATCGGTCAGTGACCTCTGAAATAGCTACGTGGAACCGCCAGTCGGTATTAGGTTCGGCAGCTTAGATTCGTAAGCTAGTGAAACCAGCTGGATTTGTGGAATGACTGACAAAACCACTCCGTTGGATAGTTCGGTCCATTCTTGGATTGGTATTCTCTCTCAAAACGGGATAATAGTGAATAGTTTAGCTTATTGTTTTAGTGAGTGGTTAACCAATAATTGACTGTATTATGGAACATAGGATTTGCAATAAAATATTACCTATCTGTTGCTTTCTGAATCCAACTTTCTCTTCACATAACACACGATATAACATTACTTATCTATAAATCTTTTATTAAATTGAAAAGAAGAAAATTTGGTTTATCCATCAACATTGAACGCGCATACAAAGTATCGTGTTCGTGCTAATAACCGTTGAGGAGTTTTGTCGTAAGGAGGCATGTCGTTTTTTTGGGGTGGAAAATCATCAACTAACCCCTCCCGCTCTGGGCAGTCGCCATTAGATCGCACCGGAGGTCTGTCCGCTGAGCGGCAATTTGCCGCGGAAACGGAGTGACCTCCAGGTGTAGCGCCTCCGCGCGCTATTCATGCAGGCGCGCGAGGACTATCGCTTCCAGAACCCATGGCAATCTGGCAAGAAGGTTCGCCGCCTCGCCGGAGATCGTGCGGTATCCCCGGACTAGCCTTACGGCTACCACCTTTTGGGGCTTGTTCAGGTAGTGGGGGCTCACTTTCTCAAAGCACGCGCCCACACCGGTGCCCCGTAAGGAGGCATAGGCATGCAGAATCAAGTCATGTCCGTTATAAAATGTATTGTCACCTGATCCGAAGGTATGTGCAACATTTCAGTTCAATCGGTTGGGGGAATCGGGAAACAAATTTAAACAAAACCTTATAAAAACACAACGTAACTTCCTATGTATATCAACACTACAAACCGTCCAGGGTTAGGTAAGCGCCCATTGGTTTTCCACGAACTCCTGAAATGTTGTGTACACTGGATACCTATATTTTCATGGTAGAATATGTTGACACTTGGGAGCAGACTTCTTTGAAAAAAAGAGGCGGGCCACGCATTTTTGAATTACACAAATGAGGATATTTACTTTGAATTTAACATGAAAATGATACACCATAATTATGTATTCAGTAAGTACACCAGAGATAGTCTAGTGGTGTGACCGTCGGGCTACCAAGTCATAGTTTTACCCCAAGACACGCCTCTAATCCACAACTCTAATTAATAATAATAATATTTAAAAATGTAATAAGTTTGTTTGAAAATAAATGAAGGGAATAATAATAATTTATTTATTTTCTCATCACAAACGTTACAGTGAACAGTATACGTAATTATTAAATCTAAACACAGGGTTATATTTATGAGAGACTGGTAAACGAAATAGGCATACAATACCAGGGCCACCAGGGCCCCAAGATTTTCAGGTGTAAAACTTATTTAGATTTCTAAACTTAATAACTAATGCGTGATTATTTTACTTAAAAAATAGATACGGACAATGTAGTTAATAAAATATAAGTAATGAAAAAGAAAAGAAACAATTATAATTACTCAAGTAGGTAGTAGTATTTACGGAGTCATGTGCGTATTGTACGATTATAACTTGCTTCGGGAACTGAAAACAGCGTGAGGTAACTAGCACGCCTTTTTTTTTTATTTGGCGGGTGGAAAATCATCAAATAACCCCTCCCGCTCTTGGGCAGAGCGTAAGGGAGTGTCAGACTTCTACTGAATAAAAACCACCCATGTTCCTTCTTAGCCCCTCATGTCGAGGCCGCGGTATCTCTTGCGAACAACCCGCCCCGACGGGGGTTCCATGTTGCTGACATCTCTTAGAGGCGCTCGTGAAACACGAACGCGCCGTCGTCGACACGGCCTGTTGTCGTCATAAGACGGACGGACGGCGAGCTAGCCCATCACTCCTCCACAGGCCCGCTAACTGGCATGCCTGATAGATATTTCTCGACGGCATGTAAAATCAACTCAGAGGCACACGGGCAGCACAAAAAAGTCACCACACGGTAAGGAACTAAGTAGAAGCTTCAAATTCCGTAAAAATATATTTATCAAGAGGAAACATAACTTCAAAAAGAAAATGGCGTAAGTATTTTATTCAAAAAGTATTCCGTCTCACCACAGACCATTGATCCACGCGTAATATCTCAGATTACAAATTTATTCAGATTCCACGATATTCCAGGATATTCCTTTGATCATTTTCCTTTGCTTCTGTAGCAATACTGTAACGGAAACTACTTTTTCTTCTCGCTTTATTTTTCGAACGATCAAAGAGGTAACACAACCAATGGCATAGACTTAAACAGCGTTTTGTTTTATTTAGGATTTAATTGTGTAATATTAGTAAAGGTAGATGTTGGTACTAAAAAGGTACATGATGTATGAGGCTCCTTTAAAAATATGTCGGCCATTATAATCATTTACCACCACGATTTAAATCAGCATCTTTTCAGCCCAGAACCACTAACTGGGTCAGTGCCGCTATAGGTAGGTATATTCTTTCTTCTGTCATATTTTCAGGTTTTATAATCCCTTATCAAAATCTCTCATTATCGTGGGACTAACTCACATACACAGTCAAAGAAACCAGCAAAGTTTTAAGGTTGTTTTAGATTCATAAGATTTTGTGATAGGTACCTATTACTTATCTGCATATCTACATAGGTACATAAGGTATGGCCAGAGTTATGCTATCCTCGTCATTATAGAACCTCATAACTCCTTGTCAAACAACTGCCAGCCCTATAACTAATTTGTAAGCTGAACCTCCTTTTCAGCACGTCACACGTCGGTTAAGTATGTCGGCACGATTCACCTTAGCTCCCAGATCTAATGGAATCTACTCTAATAAACCCTTGTAAATTAATTTATTGTGTTTATATTCGCACCCCGTGGGGCTAGACCCCATCGTTTATTGTTGTTTATTGGGTTGTAGAAGCTTGTAATATTGTGCACGTTGAATTTAAGCCAGTTTTGGGACTACCTGGTTTGCAGTAAGTAACACCGGTTAAGGATAGATATGACTTAATTTAACAAAAAAGAGTGGTTTTGCCCTTTTCTGGCGAATCAATAGCTGTATCAAACTGTACCCAAAAAAGTGTCAATATGTCGTATTAATTTACGCGGTGACATTCACGTATGTAGGTATGCAATTAAATAGACAAGCAGGTCACTACTCGTATTTAAAATTGACAAAAGTTGGAAGAAACTTCGCCTGCTTCCAATGCGTTTTTTAGTTTTTTCAACTACTTTTTTTTGCGTTCAGAATTTCGATACACACAAAATCAATTTTTCACAACCAAAAGATAGGTCCAATATATGTATATTTTCACATAATCTGAAATGTCGCTGAATCTTATAAGTACTTATTGCGAAAGATTGGGTGCATGTTTGTAACTAGTTTAGTTTATTTAGTTAGGAATAGGCAGAGCTGTTTTATGTACTTGCCATAGGTAAGAATAATATGGATATTCCCCGAGTCCCGGGATTTGGTTTTTAAGTAGCAAAATGATAAAAAAACTATTATCGCCTTCGAAACTAATGAAAGATCACTTTCTTTCTGGCGGGTAAATATAAGAAGGACGGGATTAGGGATAGTATAATAAATAGATAAACTTGATTTATTAAACCACATATATTTTTTTACGTAACAATTTCTTATTCTGCATGTTCAAAAAAATTTGGCTACCCAAAAATCTTTAACCAACCAAATTAAAGACAACTGTAACAATTCGGCTCATATTTTGGATTCAAAATTACCTTTTTTATACAATTTTTCTCAGAAAGGAATTTGCGCCCATGTAGAATCTAAGTTAAGTGAGGGTGATATAAGGGGGGCAGCCAGAATTCTGTTCAGCAGTGATGTGGTGGCGCCTTACTCTCCTGAGACATTTTCAGCCCTGGAGAGTAAACATCCAGCGCCTGCGGATGGTCTCACCTTCCCCGACCCGCCCGTCCTCCCCGACCCCCTAGTTCAGGATTCAACTTTTATTAAAATTACAGCCTCACAGTTGATCGCAGCCGTGAGCTCTTTCCGAAATGGTTCTGCTGGTGGCCTCGACGGCCTGACTCCACAGCATTTGAAAGATTTGTTAAGCTCAGGCGCCGGGGCAGCTGGTGAGTCGCTTTTGAAGGAGCTTGCGGTTCTGATAAATCTAATGCTCTCCGGCGGTGTGAACGATGCCGTCGTCGATGTCCTGTATGGGGCTAACCTGTGTGCCCTCCGCAAGAAGGACGGCGGCATTCGTCCCATTGCCGTTGGTTGCACCTACAGACGTATGGCAGCCAAAATTTGCTGCAAGCTGTATAGCGAACCGCTTGCAGCTAAGTTCCAGCCCCTTCAACTTGGTTTTGGCTCCAGAGGGGGCTGTGAGGCTGCCGTACATGCCTTATCCTCTTTTTTAAATTCAAAGAAAGGTGAGGTCATTCTCAAGGTTGACGTCAAAAATGCTTTCAACTCCGTGAACAGGGACACTTTGTTGGCTGAAGTCAAAAAAGTACTACCCGAAATTTATGGTTTTATGTGGCAATGTTATAGGCATCCTACAAAATTATTATATAAGGACAAGTTTTTGGAATCTGCAGTTGGTTGTCAACAAGGTGACCCTCTCGGGCCTGTCATTTTCAGTTTGGCTATTCATCCCATAATTCAACAACTAAATTCAAAATTCAACGTATGGTATTTAGATGATGGAACGCTAGGAGGTGATATTGAAACGGTTTTGAATGATCTAAAACTCCTGAAACAGCAGTTTATATCTATTGGCCTGGACCTTAACCCCTCTAAATGCGAAATTTACCTCCCTGACATTACCGACAGACATTCGACAATAGACAAATTTAATTCAATAGCCCCACAAATAAAAGTTTTAGACAAAAGTTCCCTGTACCTCCTAGGTTCCCCTATTTTGGAAGAAAGTTTTTCATTTTTCATCGATGACAAAATTAAACATTTTCATGATATTTCGGATAGATTCTCCAATATTAACCTACATTCGGCTTTCACCCTTATCAGATACTGTTGTTTCGGTCCAAATTTTATGTATTTTCTTCGTTCTTCTCCTCTTTGGAAGAAACCACAACTTTTGGACAAAATTGACCAAATTATTCACCACACTTTAACATCTATTCTTAATGTGGCCCTGGACGACCGAGCGTGGCAGCAAGCCACCCTTCCAATTCGTTTTGGTGGCCTCGGCGTCCGCAAAATTTCTAGTGTAAGCTTACCGGCCTTCCTGTCGTCTGTCCACAGCACTGAAAAGCTAACCAGGAAAATTTTAACCCTCTCCCTGGTTGACTCGGAAGTGCCGTACTTGACCGATGCAGAGAGCGCCTGGAAAATGGCTTGCCCGAACACGGATCGGCCCGAGAACCCATTTTCCAAGAGACAGTGGGATGAGCCGCTCTGCAGGTTGGTACGGAATAACCTTATTAATACGTCTACCAATACTGCCGAGCGTGCCCGCCTACTGGCTGTGGGTGAGTGGGAGTCGGGCCTCTGGCTTCAGGCACTACCGTCACCTAATATAGGCACTATGCTAGGTGACACAACCTTCCGGCTCGCTACATGTTTGCGATTGGGTGCTCCGTGTGGGGCTCCACATCGTTGTCAATGTGGTGAAGTAGTCGACAGCCTCGGACACCATGGCCTTTCCTGCAGTAAGAGCGCAGGTCGAATTGCGCGGCACGCCAGCATTAATGATCTCATCCGACGTGCTCTGGCCACCGCCGGTGTGCCTGCTGTTTTGGAACCCAATGGGTTGGCACGCGTCGATGGGAAGAGACCAGACGGTATGACCATAATGCCATGAAAGTTGGGTAGGCCTTTGGTGTGGGACGCAACTTGCGTCGACACCCTTGCGCCATCCCATCTTCCTAGCACGGTGTCCTGTGCCGGGACGGCTGCTGCAGGTGCTGAAAACCTCAAACGGCGCAAATACAACAACTTAATTGGCAGTTATGTGTTTGAGCCGTTTGGGGTTGAAACACTAGGGCCTTGGGGTCCGAGTGCTCACCTAATTTTTAAGGAAATTGCCAAACGGTTGGTCGACTCTTCACGTGACTAGAGGGCTGGCCTGTTCTTTGGCCAAAGAATCAGCATTGCCATCCAACGTGGGAATGCTGCCAGCCTTCTGGGCACTTTTCCTGTTGACAGCGGTGTGGATGAGTTTTTTGACGCCCTGTAATTCTTCTCTTTTTGATACTTGTATATATTTTATTATAATTTTAGTTCTGTAAATTGTAGTTTGTAAATATTGTAAATAATAAATACATCGTTTTACAATCATTTAAACATTTTTATTCTGAAGTTATACAAAAACATAATACCAATCAAATTATTTGTTCCTCAGAACAAATAATTTGTATATCAGTTTTCTTTTGTTTCCATAATGCGGCGACATTACGCGTCTCAACAAAGCGGCGACGTCGCGGCATTGGCAAAAAGTTTTATAGTGTGCTGTCGCTCATGCGCTTATTAGCTTACATAGACCATTTTTATACATATTGACAAAAATAATGAAATTCAATCAAATCCCGTAGTATCAGTCGGAATCCCGTGGAATATCCATATTAACATCAATGTTTGTGGTCTATGAACCTAAATAGCTCTACCTATTCCGATCACCGCTAATCAGGATTGAATACTCTTCATAGCTCTAAAGTTTTAATACAGGTTCAATCCATTTCGTATAAGAATTTTACTGTTTGGTTTACTCATCACCACAATATGAGCGGTGCGGTGGCGTGACTGCTGCAGGTTCACGACTACCGCGATGTCACAACCAACTTGCGGTCGCGGTCTGTTGTGATAATACCTGATTGAATGCAGGTATGTATTTTATAGTGTTAACTATTGCTCGGTGTTCGCATTTTTTATTCATCTTTCCGTTTAACTCGTTTAGGAGCTGAATTTCAAAGCTCTTATTACTGGTATTCAGCTGCATCCGGTTAGACTGGAAGCCAACTCTAACACAGTCAGTCCTACTTTTTCTGTTTTGGCGGTAGGAAAATCATCAAATAAGGGGTCCCGCTCTTGGGCAGAGCGAAAGGGAGTGTCAAACTTCTACTGACTAAAAACCACCCATGTTCCTTCTTAGCCCTTCATGTCGAGGCCGCGGTATCTCTTGCGAACAACCCGCAGCCCCGACGGGAGTCAGTCCTACTTAAGTATTAGTTTCATTTCCCTAGTGATCATGAAAATATACTACATCTTCTTTCTTTATTGTGAGCTGGTGGTCCCGGCCGCCAAATGGCGGTCGACAAACCATGTCAGAGGCCTTTGAGGTGGTTTAGAAACTCTGACAGTAGGGTGTGTGGGGTCGTTAGGCCTTATTGCCCACACGATAAGAAGAAGAAGATGGTGAGCTTAGTGCTTAACCTGATGGCAGAGTTTTCATGACGGCATGAGGCCTCTGGCTTGGCTTTCCATGTCGTCGAGAAATATCTCGCAAGAATCCTGGTTTCAGATGATTCAGGGGTGTTTCGGGTTCCAAATAGGGACCTATGTCTTACATACATACATAAACTCACGCCCCCCTAGGCAGAAACCACAGAACGCCACTTTCTACGATCTTTGCATACTCCTTTTGCCTCGTCCACATTCATACATCTGGTCATACACGCACGCCAGTTACGAGTACTACGCACCTGTCCTTTCTGAAGAACGGCACCAATAAGATCAGTGTATGTCTTTCTAGGGCGTCCACTCCCGGCGTTACCACTCACATCTGCCTTGTAAATACCTTTTGTTAATCGACTTTCATTCATCCTCTCCACATGACCGAACCACCTTAGCATACTCTTTTCAATTTTTGTCACTACATCTTCTTTTAAACCGCAACGTTATCGTATAACCTCATTCCTCAATTTATCATTCAGAGTTACACCACACATGCTTAGCAAAGAACGCATTTCCATAGCATTAATCCCACTACCTACCTCACACACCACTAGACCAGCACTTGTGACGCCAAAAACCCCCATTTATAATAACGTAACCAAATCTCAAACACATTACACAACCCCCTTCCCATCTTAACCGGTGTCACGCCACCAAAATTGTGTGAATACTTGCACATAACATACGCAAGACGACCAATCCAACTAAACAATCCAGTATACGCTGATCTCTCATTGTGCGGGAAATTCATACAAGGCGAAGTCAGGTTACACTGGATGCTCCGCAGTGTGTACATACTTGTGGTGATCTCTCATTGTGCGGGAAATTCATACAAAGCGAGGTCAGGTTACACTGGATGCACCGCAGTGTGTATACTTGTGGGGTCTGTGATAAATTGCAATGCATTTGAGTAGAAACGGCATCAAGATCTTGTGCCGTACTACCTAATGTATTGGAAGACAGTTTGACGTGACACATGACGCTTTCCACTCAAACGCGCTATGAGGGTTGCTGCAAAAAAGACGCTTTAGACGATTTATCATGTCGGCTATGTCGAAAGTTGTCGTGTTATTTCATGGGTTAGGGGTTCAAACAAGCAAGTAAAATGTGTTTAGATTACAGTGTGTTGGATGGATATCTAAACATTTAATAGCCTATATTGTCCCACAGCTGGACAAAGGCGACCCTATAGCCTTCCACTCCTCTCTCTGTACGGTTTTCGGTAGGTAGTCGTCACACTAGCGTTTGACAGACGTCCCTCAGCAAAGACGCTCGTCTTCTGGCACCCACTGCGTCACGACTGTCTGGCCCTGCGGTCCTGATGCATAAAATGCTTGCCAACTTAATGTATTTTTTATATAAAAGATTTAAATTTCGTCCCATTCAGTTGAAGAATGAGAGGAGATATTTTACTGTAACATTTAAACAGTACCCCTCTGTGCAGTACCCCATTAAAAACGAGTCTACTTTCATCAGCCTATAATGCCTAAGCCTATAAATCAAAGTGTTAAATTACAATATCTAGATTCCACAACGCCTACAAGTCTGTAGTCATTACATGTCAGCCATGTTCAAGATTGAGACAAAGTTCTATGGATGCGGGTTGTTCGCAGATACCGCGGCCTCGACATGAAGGGCGAAGAAGGAACATGGGTGGTTTTTAGGCAAAAAAAAAAAAGACAAAGTTCTATTGTTACGTGTGAATATTAGTGGTTGACAGATACATACGCAATGGAGAAGTATATCTTGATGTTGATAACACTATGTTCAATTAAATATACCTAATACAGTCACGAGCAATATGTAAACACTTGACAAAGTCCAACGTGATTTTTTCGTGAAATAACGATTGCAACTTTGAGATATTACCTACTTAATGATAATATGGGTTCCCAAAATAATATTAGTTTCGTTACGTAACACGAACATGAAATCAACACTGAAGGTGGAAGTTGCTTCTAAACGTTGCAAATTGTATAAATATTGGTGCTGCTGACTTTTGATCAAAACCAAAAAATCGGTATTTTTTTGTAATTTACAAATAAATTACTGATATGTGACTGATATGTGACTGATATGTGACTGATATGTGACTGATATGTGACTGATATGTGACTGATATGAGACTGATATGTGACTGATATGTGACTGATATGTGACTGATATGAGACTGATATGTGACTGATATGTGACTGATATGTGACTGATATGTGACTGATATGTTGAAATTGAAATTGTTTATTGAAATAATTGAAATACAAAACATTTACATTAAGGCCTTAAAAACTAAAGGTACAGAATATATTGGGTTCTACCTGAACTAGGAATAAACCTGTATCTCAGGTAACTCACTCGAGTGCTTATACCTAAATATTATCTAATATTCCTTAAACAAATTACTACTAAATAACTTAGCTATAAATATAATAAGTACATAACAATTTTAATAGTGCTATTCAACGTTAGAAAAATACTTGACTTATGTGACTAATATGTGAATGATATGTGACTGATATATGACTGATATGTGACGTGTGTGTCATCATCATCTGCCTAGCCTTATCCCCACTATGTTGGGGTCGACTTCCAGTCTAACCGGATGCAGCAGAATAATAGTACTTTGCATGGAGCGACTGCCTGTCTGACCTCCACAACCTTGTTAATACTAGGTAATACGATACAAAGAGCAGAGCGGAGAGGAGATGTACCAAATTCGACCAATCACAGGAAGGGCGAAAGACCAGATGTAAATTTTAACTAATGTGATTGGCTGATTTCTGCTCATCTCCTCTCGTCATCGCTCCTCTCCGCTTTTTTGGATACCGGGCCTAAACCTTTGGATAATACATACGTGATTTTTGAGTACACAGTGTTCTATATTTTTTCCAGCGTTTAAATAGACGCATCTGGGGGCATAAAATGGCAGCTTTAGCAGAATCATAGTTTTAACAACTTCAAAACTAAGTTGGCTATTTGACTACTGTTAAAAATTAACGAAAATGTCATTTCAAAGAACTAACAGAAATAACACTTATTTTAAGTTAGTTTTTAAAGTATATTTATATCTATGGGCCAAAGTTGCCTGAGATTAAATAAAAATATGTCAAATTCTCTTTAAACTTGCTCCTAGTTCACCAACGAACAAAAATACGATGTTGTAAGTTTGTACTTCTAGTTTGCCGGACAAACATGAAATAAACTCTCTATTTATTTAACTGTTAAAGCCCTTTGACAAGTTTTCCGCGAGTAAACAAATAACGAACTCGAACAGAATATTTATTACACAAACAAATGTTTAAAACCAGCAAAATACCATTGCCCAAAACTAGCAAAACATGCCAAATGAAAATGTACATTACTAACATAATTTTTAAGTTGTTTTTGTTACTAACACTATGGTATTTTGTCCAAAATAAACAAAATATTACAGTTTATCCGCTGGTCTAAAATAAATTTTATCTCAGCGCTCTAAAATTAAATTGAATTCGACATTCAAAAATTTAAAAAACATGTCTGTACGCGTAAACGAGGTCCATTCATGTGTGAGTTAAACTTTTTGAGCTAAAACTCTTTGGTTATATTATTTCGTGTTCCACAACAATGGAAGGACAGGGTTGCCAGCGTCGCGTGTCTCGAATTCTTTTGGGAATTCTCTAAGGGATTCCCTCCTTTGATTTCATGTTAAGAATTCAGCCGCTCTGCCGGCGAATGGTTACGGTTGCTATGTCACGACGGTTGGGTTGGCATTGAGATTCTCGTGGTTTCATAATGAAACTAGCGACCCGTCTCTGTTTTGTACGGTTGTTCCGATTTGAGAATACTTTAAGATTTATTTTTATTATGGGTTAGTTTAATATGTCATGTATGTATGTTAGTTTAATGTGTTCCGTATGGTGTCAGACGTAAAGAATAGCACCATTCCATATCTTCCCGTGGGTGTCGCAAAAGGGCGACTAAGGGATTTACCAGGAATGGGCAGCAGCGTTCTCTGTGCCTACGTAACAACCATACTGCGATCGCCAACCCGACTGCCAAGCTTGGCGATTATGGCAAACCCCCTCTTCCTGGGGGAGGCCTTTGTCCAGCAGTGGACGTCTTATGGCAGAAATGATGAATATGTACAACAAAAACGACACGTCAGAATCTACTACTTCAACATAGCGCTTTTAAAAGTATCCATGACTTTCGGGCTTCACCAGACCCAACACCCTTCTTCTTACAACCTGTACTCAATACTCCTATCCATGTGTATCAATTTACACCCTTCCTTTTAGTGTAAATTTCTATATGATGGTAAAAATCATATTGAGATTGAGATCAGCTAGTATTTCTATTTTAGAAAAATAGACAAACTCGAAATCTTTGGAAAACTTCAAAGTTTTATAGAATTGAATTTTTAGTTACTATTTGATTTTGTATCGGAATAAATCACATTCAAATTTTGATTTCTCAAAGCTAAAAGCAATTCCAATTACTGCCAATTTACGGTTAGGGTGTAACGTAACGGTCGCTGACTTTGTCTGAAGGTCTGAAGTGGTAGTCGTGTGACTTTCAATGTTCATTTATCGTTCACAAGACCACAAAATCCTGCGTCACTTATTTTGTATGAAAAACGAAAACAAAAATATTGATAGTTGAAAAATAATTCATATCCTAGTTCTTCTTAGCGTGTCGATGATAATCGAAATTGAGTCTCATCCTTACCCTAGAGTAATGGGTTTTAAAAATAAATACCTAACAGTATTATGTTACGTCTCCCATAACTAAAATATTTCCTACCAAAATTTCGTGATGGCGTCACTACATAGTACCTAGAGGAGCTGAATTTAGCTTAGAAATACACTCCATATTTCGTAGCAAGCTGTTCCAGGCTAGTTTCAACAAAACGTTTGAGGAAACATTGATGTAAGCATAGCATAGTTTATTTTATATTAACATCAATTATTTATCTGACATACTTTGTGAAAGATCTCTCTATGGTTTTTATTTTAATAAGAAATATTCTATACGTTAAATTAGTCGCTAAAGGCTCTTTTCTCTGAGTATTTTATTTTAGCTGTGTACTTTCAAATTGGCGAAGAAAAACATCATGAGAAAACGGGTCCTAGTTGAAGTTATACTCAATACTGAATTCTTTATTGCATTCCACAATGCCTTAGGTGGTTCGTTCGTAGACATGTGACATTTAGATACTCGTACTGATTATACAACAAGTATTTTTGTTGATAGTATGCGCTGGCCCTTGATAATATTAAGAAAAACCACACAACACGTGTTGTAAGCAATGTTCGTAGCACCGTAGCTCGTAGCCGCGTTATGTCGTACCCCGATACGTCGTAGCGCGTGGCATTTTCCTTGTTCCATTTACCTGCAAGCTTGCTTATTAAGTTTAGTATGATGTAAGGTAGTGTTAGATGCAAGAAATGAGAGTAGATTGTTGTCGTGTCTGTCTTTTCTCAAACGTGAAAAATTACGCAGTTTGTGGATGATTTTTTCCATTGTTTTCTCAATAACGAGTGCTAAGAACAGTTGGGACCGTATGAAGATGCTTTAAAATGTTAATCCTGATGACTAACAAATAAAACATTATTCTAAATTGACTGGCCTCGTTTGTCGAGTACAAATGCAACTGCTGAGGTCCTAGGTTCAATTCCCGGTTCGGGCAAAATGTTGCCATCAGGATCTGGCAGGTTGATGGCAAAACGCTCGCCCCCTATTAAATGAGATTTAAAACATAATTAGCGAAATTTGAGTGTACTAAATTAGTTACAGGCGTTATGTCGACACCAGATCAGGCAATAATAACATGACAAAGAAAAAGAGTCGCGATGTTACGTCAACATAGTATACCTAAACTAAATAGTCAATATGATCGAAGCCATAAAATAAAATGCAGCTAAAATATTCATTGTTTCTCAGTTTCTGCATAAAAAATACGTCAATCTATATGTATTTACACCGGAAACATCCAATCAATACCCAATTATTTGCGCACCAAACGACACGACATTCAACGTAAAATATTTCACCCATAACAGCACGAAATATGGATAAAAACGCGCAACACCATTTGCACATATTGTTGCATAAATAACACTTCAGAATTTTTCAGTTGAAAAGCTGAAATACGAAATTGTCGGCGAACATTTTTCATCTATTTAAATTGAGATTTCGGCAACTGAACAAGGGGCCGTCAACCTTTGGTAGTATTTTTAGTTTGGATGTGGGGAAATGGAAATTACTTTTGAGGGCCGTTTCGACTGTCACCGACTGAAAATAGGAAATTGATTTGTTAAAGACATTCAAATAACGTGATCGAAATGGGCTCACGTTTGTGAGTGAAAGGTCAATTGAGTGTCAATTCATCGGTCTGTTATTAATATTATTGAAGTATGTTTTGGTTTGGTCCGAAGAGAGGGGGAGGACACAATAATCCTGAAATCCGGCAACCTGCTCTACTTCCGAGAGGGCGACCGGCATCACAGGGTGGTGTTGGGTTTATCATCCACTAGTCCCTTGTGAACATCGTCGTGAAAACCGAGAGTGTGTCGAACAGGGTGGCGTACCTTATACTCAGAATATCTGCAAGATATTCGCTGAAGGTCATACAGGTCTACGCCCCGACCATGAGAGAGAAATCCAAAACCCCGAGAGCTTTCAGCTTGAACTCCAGAATCGCTTAGAATGCCTAGGAAGCTCAGTGGATGATTACAACGACGGGTTTGTGGAAACTGTCCATGCGACTGGGTCTAAATTTTTTAAGATACGTCGTGCAAATAAGATCAAAAAGCTCTCAGATCACACTCTCAAGTTCATGAAGGAGCGGCGATGATCTTGCAGTCTCCAGGCGAGGCGTGGAAATACCGGCAGCTCAACAGACAGATCTCCAAATCCTTGAAGAGCGACGTCCGCCGCTTTAATACCGAGCGTATTTACGGAACAAAGGCTCCAAGGTATTTGCAAGAGATCTGGCTATTGGGCAGAGCCAGCTCACGACACTGAAGATCAACGATGGCAGGATCGTATCCGCCAAACCGGGCAAACAGCCCCGGTGGGCATTGCCTTAGGATCTGTATCCAAATGCCAATAAAATTGTACGAGTATGTGCCATGTAAATATACGGAAACATTACTTTTTCACATCTTTTATTACATTATGTCCAATGTATCCATTACATACTTACATCATTATGTAAATGGATACTTAGGAAGTGACCATAGGCAATAACAGACCGGATGTTTACCCCGTGTAATGTTTCCTGTCTTACCTTAATTCGGATTCAGAACAGTTATCCGCCCCGTTGAATTAGCTATTGATGTTCTTGGGGTAGTATATATTGATAAATAAAAGAGTATATTCAATGAAGAATATATCTATCAGTTCCGTTGGTCCAGTGGTCGCCACTGCTGAGGTTCTGGGTTCAACTTTCATGTCGCGCAAAGTGTTTTTGGATTTTTTCATCAGGAAATTTTCTGTGGTAATATCCTCGCTCCTATTACTTGGAACTTTAACATAACAGGCGAAATGTGGAAGTTCTATTTGCCTAACCCCTGCGCGGTTACCGGCGTGATGTAATGTTATGTTAATTTACTTAAAAGTTCACAACCTTTGAATGAAATGCTTATTTTGGCGGCCTACGTTTCAGATTTCAGCACCATTTGTTTAAATGGGGTATATGATTATTCACGGGATAAACTCAAACTCAAACTCAAACTCAAATTCTTTATTGCATTCATGTGTTTTAAAGTTGTTACAATGAATTTGGTTCCAACATGAAACCCGGTTAGGGCACGGCAACATAAATTAGGCAATATACCAAGTCATACATTACTTATAAAATATAATTAGGTCCCTACTATGACAATCTAACTAGCATTTAGTTTATACGTTATTTTAATTAATCATTATTATCATTTACCAAAACGTTTAAAGAATTATACAATAGTCATAATTATTATTATTACAATGTAGGTTTGCAACTTTTAATCACAAGCATTCAGAAATAAAAATAAAAATAATAAAAAAATTAAATTATAAATGTTCGAAAGTCAAATTATAAATATAAATATGCAATGTCCAGGTTAGACTGGCAGTCAAAAGATGATGTCAAAATGATTTTTTTATACCAGTTTACACAAAAATGCTAGAGGAATTTATAATATTACAGTCTTAGTTTATACAAAATAACAAAAGTATAAGAAGGTCAGGTACAAGTTAATACATCAATCTTGCCAATGCTTTGGTGAATGCATCATGTCAATGACTAGTAATTCAATTATGTAATCTAATGATGTATCTATTAATAATTCATTCTAGGTATTCTGCGACCGAGTAAAAGCATTTCTGAGTTAGATATTCTATTAATTTTCTGTTAAATTTAATAAAATTAGGTTCGTTTTTAATTTGTTCCGGTAATTTGTTAAAGATTTTTACTGCCATATAGTATGGGCTATGGTAAAGCATTTTGATCCGAGAGGGTGGAAGATGTAATCTATTTTTATGGCGTGTGTTTACGTTATGAATGTCTTTAGTTTTAGGGAAAATGTTGCTATTTTTAAATACAAATATGCAAAGGTCCTGTATATATATAGAAGGTAAAGTTAGGAGTTTTAATTTAACAAAGTATGGCCTACAGCTTTCGGTATTGTCAATATGTGCCAGTATTCTAACACATTTTTTTTGTATTACAAATAGTTCGCTTGCATCGACGCTGTTATATAATGCCATAACATCACACCATATCTTAGCCACGAGTTTGCGTAGGCGTAGTATGCCGATAGTGCCGTTTCTGTATTTGTGCTATGCTTAAGTTGAAACAAGGCGTAGGTAAATTTAGATAATTTAGATTTCACTGTTTCTATGTGTTTTTTCCAATTTAGATGTGTGTCTATGTTTATACCGAGTAAGTTAAATGTAGTTACTAATTCTATAGGGGTGTCATTAAAAATTACACTATTTTTTAACGAGGGGGCTTTGTACGATCTAAATTGTATCATTTTGGTTTTTTTACAGTTAATTTCTAAATTGTGGTCTTGTAGCCAAAGTGTTACTGTCTGGAGAGTATTTTGTAGGATTAAATTTGGGTCTGAGTTTTTGTCACAATTTACTAATATGGAGATATCATCAGCAAACAGTACTGGTAAAGTAGTTTGTTTATTTAGTATTTTTGGTAGGTCATTGATATAAATTAGAAACAGTGTGCAGCCCAGGACGCTGCCTTGGGGGATAGAGCATGTGAGATCTCTCATCTGGGACCGCACTGTTTTAGTCTCCCTATCTTTAATATTGTGATGTTCGACCTGGACTATTTGTTTCCTCTTATTTAAATATGATTTGAACCAATTATAAGCCGGGCCACGTATACCACAACCGTAAAGTTTTGATAGTAATATATTGTAAGATACTTTGTCATACGCTTTTGACATATCGAGTAAAAGTCCCAATGCATACTTTTTGTCATTTATTTGTTGGAGAGCTGTTTGGACATATTTGTAGACCGCACATGTTGTGGATCTTGTCTTTCTGAACCCATTTTGACAGTCATCAAGAATATTGTATTTTTCTAAGAAAAAGTTTAGTCTGTTACACATAGCCTTTTCAAAAATCTTTGAAAAGGTCGGCAACAATGCTATAGGTCTATAGTTACTAGGTGTGTGGATATCGTCTTTTTTATGTATTGGTTTTACTAGGGAAATTTTTAGTAAGTCGGGAAATTCTCCAAGCTCAAAGCTCTGGTTTATTAAGAATGTGAGTGGGGCTGACAATTCTTCTGCACATCGTTTTACTAAAATTGGGAGTATTTCGTCTATTCCGCAGCTATGCTTATTTTTTGTTTGTTTAATAATATTAAATATTTCTTTTTGGTTTACTGGGCGAAGGTACATCGATGTTGTTGGTGGGTACATCACTGGACGTCCAGTTTTTAAGGGATTATTTGTATCTGTTATTGTTTCACCTACTGTAGCAAAGAAGTCGTTAAATGTATTTGATACCTTTTTAGGGCATGAAATGGTTCTACTGTTTACTTTTAGTGATATATTTTCATACTCCCTTATTTTGGTTTTACCAGTTTTGTTATTTATAATATTCCACATTGTTTTAGTTTTATTTTCTGACTTTTTCATTTGACTGATATATTCTATTTTCCGTGAAAGTGTTATGCTTCGTTTTAATATTTTGCTAAATTTGCTATGATATGTTTTTAAGATATTGGATTTAGATTCATTTAGTAAAATTCTTAGTACTCTTTTGTGTTTGCATGATATTTTTAGCCCTGTTGTCATCCATCCTTTAACTTTTTTAGATTTTAGTTTAACTCTTCGTTTTGGTATTATTTTATCTAAGAGCTGTGTTATAGTTATGATGAAGGTATAGTAGTTTTCATTTACGTTTTTATCTGTATTTATAAATTGTTCCCAATCAATTTCTCTTAATGCATTTTTAAAGTTACTTATGTTTTTATCTGTAAATAATCTTTTTTGTATATACCATATTCTGTTATTGTTTGCATATAATCGGTTTGTATTTAATTTTAAGTTAATAGATTTGTGATCGGAGAGTCCATAATCTTCGACATAATCTTTCTTTATTAATGGTTTGTAATTAGTAAAAAGTAAATCAATACAAGTGGAGGTAGTTTTTGTTATCCTTGTAGGTTCATGAATTATTTGCTTAAGATTATGTGAGCGCATGAAGGTAAGAAAGTTCTGTATTTGTTTGTTTTTTTCGAGTATATTAATATTGAAATCTCCCCCAAATATGATATATTTATTCTTATCTCTAGTATTTAATCTATTTAAAAGTTTTTCCATTTGCTCGTAAAATATATTTATATGGCGATCTGGTCTATATAATCCTATAAATATACAGTTTAATTCAGGAACTTCAATTGCACAAATTTCTATTATAAATTCTTTGGAATAATTAACTAAATCTATTCTTTCTATAAATTTTACATCTTCTCTTATAATTAGGCAAACACCACCACCTTCTCTAGCTTTTCTACAAAATTTGGATGCAATTTTATATCCTTGAAGCGATACAGAGTTACAAAAATGCTCATTTCTCCATACTTCTGATAAAGATAACATATAAATATTTTTTTCTAGTAACAAATGTTCAATTAAATCTACCTTATTTCCTAGACTTTGTATGTTTTGAAAGGTTATTGTGATGTCATCAACGAAATGTCTTATTCATCACATTTTTTGGCTTATTTACCTTTTGCGGTGAGATGCTAGGGTTTGGTTGTGAGTACGAATGTGGAGTTGGTGTCTGTAGCGTTTCGTTACGGTTTTCTTTTCCATCCTCTATTAGATTGTTATTTTCGATGTTTTGGTATATTATAGACCGTCTTTCTCTTTGTTTTCGTCTTCTCTGTAAAGGTACCTACGGAGTGAAAATACCACAAAAAAATGTTCGCATAATCTCAGTAACTACCATCTTTTGTTCGTAATGACGCATTTTATCAAAGTAATTGAAATTAAATGTAAATGAAGAACATTTAAATTCAGATTCTGGAAAGCTTAAAATTCTACGTATTTTACGATTTATACTAAGACCTGTAACGTTGCAGAAAAATATTTGTACGTTAAAATAATACCCGTAATTCTTATGTACAGTATTGTACAGGGTGGATCCTTATGATTAACCCTATCGATTGATGGCATTAAAGTACAGGATATTATTTTTTGAGTTTGAATCGGATCGATTACCGAGTGTACCAAGTGTTAACAACTAATAGTACACCTATATTTCGCCAGTTATGTTTAAGTCCCATGTAATAGGGCCAAGCCTATCGCCATCAACCAGGCACAAATACAACCTCCGTGACTGCTACTGAGAAAATCACACTTTGCTCGATCCCATGACCGCTAGACCAACGAGGTAGCCCACCAAGTTACTATACATTTATTTCCTTATTTACTAATCTTGAATATTAATTAAGAAGACAAAAGATCAGAGCGAAATCGACATCCAATTGAGTTACAAAGTATTTGAACAACTACTTAAAAAGTAATCAAAATTCGTCCTTCACAACAGCGATCATTCCTCAGATCAAACAATCAAATAACCGACTGATCTGTCTCTCTGTTCAGAATCACTAGACCATGACAGTTATTCAATCAAATTACACAAAGTTCAAACAACGAGACAAATCTATTATCTGATTCAGTGATCTGACTTTAGTAAACAAGAGTAGCCGAGGGCTTGCAATTTTGAAGATATCAATTTGTTATCCACCATCGTAATATATATATATTATATCGTCTCGGAGATCGTGGCTTGATAATAAATAATAGATTTGTTTGTTATTAGTTATAGATATTAGTTACAAGTAACAATTAAGTTAGGATTAATAGGGGATCGAACTGAGTCAAAAAATAGTATATTATGCAACTAGTGAATAAAGGACGGATTTAAAGCGAGGGCCGTAGATGAGTCACGAACAAGTGAAGGATTCTAATGATTGAATCACGAACGCAGCGAGTGATTCAACTGTTAGAATCCTGAACGACGCGAGTGATTCATGGCCCTCGATATAAATTCGTACTTTATTCAGGAGTTGCATACTATACTTTATATCATGACTACGAGAAAAGACATAATTTAAGCGAAAATAGAAATTTAATCAAGAAATAAGAATTGTTACATTAATTGAAATAGACATTAAAATTAGAGCAATGACTGAAATTAAGCGTAATTTTCTTATTATTATCATTAGGGTGGTCAACTTGTGAAACAATATTTATTAATCTAATGCCAAACTCCTTGTCGCAAATATCGACCAATCAAATCTCGAGAATTTATTTGCACCAAAGAGTTTTGAATTTCGAATCTTAGCGCAAGGAGTTTGTGTAAGCATTGAAATAGAGACCGGATATATTTTTGTGTTCCAAATTCAAACACCAAAATAGTGAATAAAAACAAAACAGTGAATAAAAGGCCTTTTTATTCACTGTTTTGCGTGAATAAAATAAGCTTTTTAGAGTAGGTATGGTATAATAGTATATTATGCAACTAGTGAATAAAGGACGGATTTAAAGCGAGGGCCGTAGATGAGTCACGAGCAAGTGAAGGGATTCTAATGATTGAATCACGAACGCAGCGAGTGATTCAACTGTTAGAATCCTGAACGACGCGAGTGATTCATGGCCCTCGATATAAATTCGTACTTTATTCAGGAGTTGCATACTATACTTTATATCATGACTACGAGAAAAGACATAATTTAAGCGAAAATAGAAATTTAATCAAGAAATAACAATTGTTACATTAATTGAAATGGACATTAAAATTAGAGCAATGACTGAAATTAAGCGTAATTTTCTTATTATTATCATTAGGGTGGTCAACTTGTGAAACAATATTTATTAATCTAATGCCAAACTCCTTGTCGCAAATATCGACCAATCAAATCTCGAGAATTTATTTGCACCAAAGAGTTTTGAATTTCGAATCTTAGCGCAAGGAGTTTGTGTAAGCATTGAAATAGAGACCAGATATATATTTGTGTTCCAAATTCAAACACCAAAATAGTGAATAAAAACAAAACAGTGAATAAAAGGCCTTTTTATTCACTGTTTTGCGTGAATAAAATAAGCTTTTTAGAGTAGGTATGGTATAATAGTATATTATGCAACTAGTGAATAAAGGACGGATTTAAAGCGAGGGCCGTAGATGAGTCACGAGCAAGTGAAGGATTCTAATGATTGAATCACGAACGCAGCGAGTGATTCAACTGTTAGAATCCTGAACGACGCGAGTGATTCATGGCCCTCGATATAAATTCGTACTTTATTCAGGAGTTGCATACTATACTTTATATCATGACTACGAGAAAAGACATAATTTAAGCGAAAATAGAAATTTAATCAAGAAATAAGAATTGTTACATTAATTGAAATGGACATTAAAATTAGAGCAATGACTGAAATTAAGCGTAATTTTCTTATTATTATCATTAGGGTGGTCAACTTGTGAAACAATATTTATTAATCTAATGCCAAACTCCTTGTCGCAAATATCGACCAATCAAATCTCGAGAATTTATTTGCACCAAAGAGTTTTGAATTTCGAATCTTAGCGCAAGGAGTTTGTGTAAGCATTGAAATAGAGACCGGATATATTTTTGTGTTCCAAATTCAAACACCAAAATAGTGAATAAAAACAAAACAGTGAATAAAAGGCCTTTTTATTCACTGTTTTGCGTGAATAAAATAAGCTTTTTAGAGTAGGTATGGTATAAATATAATTATGTTTAGTCCGTCAGTTAGATTATCGAAAAATATTGGATACGTGTTTTTTGTTTCATCAAATTAATAAAAATTGACGAAGATAAAACGCGTCAAAGATCATGATTAGGGGTTTGTGACGTCACTTATAGGTAAAAAATTTACTGAGATGTGACGTTTTCGAGGAGTTCACGAGTTTTTGAAGCACTGTATCGTCTTCATTTTTTGTTTATGTGAAAAAAGAAAAAAATGTGTTCAATGTTTTTTGGAAATCTATCTGACGGACTAATTAGTTTGTTTTTGTCCGATCCCCTATTAAGGCGCATTTATCGCGTTGAGTTATCCTGTAATGGGAGATAAATATATCTTCATGTTAAGGCTTGTATTAACGCCAATGACCTTGTGCATACAAACTACCCCACTCGGTCGTAGATACGGACTTCAAACGGACGCATTTTTCATTTATTATAATTAAAATAATACATGTTTTTAAAAAGTAACAAAACCAAATTATTTTACTTTGTATTTCAAAGCAGTAGATATTTTTTTATACTATTTTGTTAAAAAATGAAGGAGTAAAATGGTTCCATTCAACGATTTGAAGGTGATTTTGTGGATTTTTTTTTCTTATTATGTGATACCGATACAAAAATTATGGCTAAACCAAATTACGTGTCATATCATGTAGATTACTAACAATTTTTCTCAGATGTAATTTCTCTGTAAGTGCCGGTGAAAAACTGCTTCATCTGCACGCTGTTTTTAAGCTTTTTCGAGAGAGGAGCCTTAAGCCGCACTTGCCTAAGTTACTCTGTGGATTTGTGACCACCCATTACATGCCCACTTTCCTCGATACCTCAGAAAGTACGTCAAGCCGTTGCCCCCAGCTGTCATATCATTCCTCACACAATCCATACGTCTATTCTTTGGCCATCTTGTCCCTCTCCATTCATCATTCTTTTAGAAACCATGCATGTCCAAGAACTAAAACTTCGAAGACATAATAATTTGATCACAAAGCCGCATTTACGACAATTACAACCCACACTCTCTCAGATACCCGGAGGCCTGTGTCTCAACAGCTAGAATGTTACACGTGAATAGGGTAGTTAACTAAAAAATCTAATTAGTCCGTCAGATAGATTTCCAAAAAATATTGGACACGTATTTTTTCTTTTGTCACGTAAACAAACAATGAAGACGATACAGTGCTTTGAAAACTCGTGTGACGTCATATTCTAAGACCTAATGTCTTAGAATATGACGTCACACGAGTTTTTATGACATTTTTTACCGGTGAGTGACGTCACGACCCCCCACTCAAATCTTTGACGCGTTTTATCTTGGTCAATTTTTATTGATTTGATAAAACAAAAAATACGTATCCAATATTTTTCGAATTTTTTTTTTAGTCAGTAAACATCCCTATTATGCTATTATGATGAAAACCTCCACGTACGGCAAACTGAGAATCAATATTTACAAAGAGCAAATGCGCCTTCGTCACTAGGGAACAAATCATAGAGTAAAGTATGGAACAAATAGAAAAGTTGTTATCATCTCACTATCTGACATAACCTCAAACTTTCCTTTATAAACTCCGCGAATAGAAATTACGGTCCCTACCCTAGGAAGCCGAAATATAAACGAATTCGGCGTCTTATTATAATAATCGGACTAGGGCGACCCTATCTCAAAAATATTCGACCCTTGTCACATTCAGGTAACAATATTGAATATCAATATGTCACACCTTTTTCGATTGTGACAACCTTGAAAGGTGACAACGGTATCAACAGTTTGCGCAACTCTGTTGTAATACGGAAGGAAAGTTTTGTAGGAAAAGTATTTTGAAGTTAAAATCCTCACGTACGAGGACGTTCATCATCCCTCTGATGCCTCTTTGGTCTAGTTACCGCTATTGCTAGACTTAAGATCCTGGGTTTGGATCCCAGGTCAATCAAAGTGTTATTGAGTTTATCCTTCAGAAACTTCTCAGTGCAAGCAGGAAGTGTCCGGTTATGGCCCCAAATTAAGTGACAAACATCTGCCTTTTTTTTTTTTTTTGGGGGGGTGGGAAATCATCAAATAACCCCTCAAAGGGAGTGTCAGACTTCTACTGACTAAAAACCACCCATGTTCCTTCTTAGCCCTTCATGTCGAGGTCGCGGTATCTGCGAACAACCCGCAGCCCCGACGAGATAATTCTGTATCTGCGCTCAGAATTCTCATCAAAAAAAGTATTGAGTCATTATCATAGATCAGGGATGGCGAACCATTATGGATCAACGTGCCATTTTTTCTAAAGCAATGTTTATTGAGAACTTCCACGTGCCGTCCACTAATATTGCTTAGTCTTCATTTGCAGATTTTTAACTAAAAACTCTTTATTAACTACCTAAAAGAAAAAACTTCACCTATATCGTAATAAATGTTTCAATTTTACATGTAATTCAAATTAAAGTAACATTAGTGTAATTTCTATTGTTGCTGATTACAAGTTTTAGCTCTATGCAACTGCTACTGTTTTTTGGGCTAATTTGACTGGACTATTAGTTGGCACGCGGAGTAAAGGGTAAATTAGAGTTAGTTAGTTAGATTTGTTGTAGTTATATCACACTGTGCTAATAGCGTATTAATTAACTTTAGCACTTACCAACAAACTACGTGCCAATCCTCGTCCTTATATGTTGTACATGACGACACAATCAAGCTATACTACATTTCCAGTGTAACATAACCTCACTTGCTGTAGATTTCCTAAACAATGTGAGATCCCCATAAACTGGTTTTTTGCATTGCTTGATTGGTCGTCGTGTACATGGAGTTGTCAAAGTCAATAACTGGAAATGAGTTTCCGTGGTTGCAACCTATCACCGTTCATACAGAACTGTGGTTTAAATCAATATGTTAGAACCAATCGTTCTCTCTTATGTCGATTCCCGCTGTGTCGATTCGCGAAACAAATAACATATCATTAGCTTTTCATGTAAACGGTGGTACCATTCGCTTACATACAGAACTGAGAGGATTACTATTTCATTACAATAAATCTTTTTTTTTTTGGGGTGTGGTAAATCATCAAATAACCCCTTTCGCTTTGCCCGAGACTTCTACTGACTAAAAACCACCCATGTTCCTTCTTAGCCCTTGCGCCGAAGTCGCGGTATCTCTTTCGAACAACCCGCACTCCTGACGGGACCCGCAGCCCCGACGGGGTTACAATAAATCTGCGTTCTAATTTCAACTAGGTTGTTCGGACTCATTTTTTGAATACTACAAATGGATATTAAGTTTAGTATCTAATCCATTTGTACTTATGAAAAAGATAATTATTATACTTATTGAGACAAAACTAATATAATAATTTTAAATAATTTCAGCTTTAAAAATCAAGTGTGTTCGTGAATAGATCTAAAATGAAAATAAAACTAAGGTCAAATCATTTACCACAATAATATTCTACTTTCACCCTGACCGTGACAAAAAAAACACTTCAAACAAACAGGATACATTAGGATTGTGTAAGTATTTGTGGTTTTGTTTTGGACATCTGACTATAATTTCGTGTAATTTATAATGTTGATTTTATGGAGAAAGTCTTTCAGTTTAATAGTCAGTACCACACAAATAGACCCACACCTGTCTCATACATGCTGCATAACCCGTTAATACACGCAGCTCTTAATTGCCTGCCTACCCAACTATGTAGTGTGGTGACCGTGAAGACGTAACCCGTGCACACCCACACCGATAGCATATAGTACTGCACTTGACAACATCTACCTAATGACTCGGTACTTGAACTAGCCAACTACACTACCGTTCAAAGATATTGGGTCACACTTAAAATTTTATTTTATTTATACCAGCGACCCGCATCTGCTTCACACGTTTATACGGCAAAACACCGATATTTCTCTGTTACTTATATTCAGGGTGAATGAAACACTGACGCAAAAAAAATTGGTTTTTTTTAATCACTTGTTCGTTACATTTTGACCGTGTAGGTATGGTATGGTAGGAGCTCGTGGCTTAATAAGAACTGCCACTCGGGTCGATCTTTAGGTAAAGCTGTGCTTGCCTAGGTCGGTTTGTGGATGGGTGACCGCCCGACATACCGAGTTTCCTCCGTGCCTCGGAAAGCACGTTAAGCTGTTGGTCCCGGCTGCCATCTTTGGCAGTCGTTACCGGTAGTCAGGGACCTGAAATTCTGACATCCAGTCTTACCAAAGAGTATCGTATTACCTAGTATTAACTAGGTTGTGGAGGTCAGATAGGCAGTCGCTCCATGTAAAATACTGGTATTCAGCTGCATCCGGTTAGACTGGAAGCCGACCCCAACATAGTTGGGAAAAGGCTAGGCAGATGATGAGGTATGGTATGGTATGACAGCAATTTTTTGAATAATCACCCATTATTGCCCCCAACCCAAACATCGTTATCACTCACATCTGCTTTGTATATTATACTTTTTGACATAATCATTTATCCTTCCAGGCTTTACGGTTGTAAATGATTTATAACAGAATAATAAGTGAGCTGCAAGTCCTCTATAGGCCAAATAAATAAATAATGTGTATGCCTGCTTTTTCTAAAATAAAGTTACAAAAAAACATCCTTAGAAAGCCTCTTATGCATCTCTGAAGGAACGAAATCTAATAATGATGAGAAAGTAAAAAAGAGGGGAAGAAATGTTTGATTCAATTTACAAAAGGTTTACAGCAGACAGAAAATAATTACATTTTCTAATTGCATTCTGAAGGCGTTCTGTGTGCGGATGCCAAGAAAGTATCTTATGAGTCTCGCCTGGAACAGAGTCAATTACCTACTGCTCTTCTTGTAATGGAAGAAATAAAATTACTTATGAATATTTCATGAAAAGAAAATTGTTGAAGTGAAACTTCTTTATCGGCGTTGGAAAAAAATTTACCGTCACATTTTTCCGTTACGCGCCATCTTTTTCTTGCCCCTACCACGGTTGGTTCAGACGAAGAGTACTTTCACTTTCTCCAACGGAGTAGGGATAGCATGTCGCTTAAATTTAAACGGCTGAGCACGAGAGCAGGAGGTGTAGGAATATATCATAATTCTAATGATGTTGTTAACGTTGTGACTTCATCGATAGATTTTTCTGTTTTTTCTCCTGACTTTCATGGGTCACTAGCATCAGCAGTTGGTGATTTATGTATGGCTCAATGCCAAATGGAAAATGGGATAAAAATTTTGATTGTTGCACTGTATATATCTCCTAATCAGAAGTTGGACGATATTATTAATTTTCTTCACCATTCATTGTTGCCGTACACAAGTGGAGGTGCCTCTTTACTCGGTAACAATAATGATAAAATACCGATGATTTTAAGTGGAGATTTTAATGTCAATTTTGCATCGGAAAAATCTTTGAAGCTAGTTGAATTTCTGAAAGATAAATTGAATTTATCCATGAAAAACAGTCCTCAAACGTCAACAACAAGATCTGGCACTACAATTGATGGAGTTTTTACTCGGTCACTAAATTTCGTGGAATGTAAATCATATATTTCATATTTCAGTTACCATAAGCCATTAATTATAAAAATATATAATAACGATGACAATGATAGTAATAATTCCATTACAATTAATGAAATGCTGTAATAATCTTAGTAGCAAAAAGTTAAAGTGAAATAATTGTATTATTTGTATTCATGTCTATGATAATAAAATCCTTTTATTTAAACTTTATCTAATTTAAGTTTATTTAACCAATTTCTGGAAAGTTGCATGTAGATCATTTTGCGAAAAATAAGGCCATAAAGAAGTTTCACTTCTTACGTGTGTACACTAGTACACGCACACATTTTTTTTTTAAAAGCTAAAATTATATTTTACAAAACTTTGATTGGGCTTTTTTTTCGGACGGTGGAAAATCATCAAATGACTCCTCCCGGCAGAGCGGAAGGGAGTGTCAGACTTCTACTGCCTAAAAACCACCCATGTTCCTTCTTAGCACTTTGTATTGAGGCCGCGGTATCTTTTTCGAACAACCCGCAACCCCAAAGGGTACCTTATTACCCAGTACTTATTGGGATGTGGGATAAAGCCGATCCCACGCGGCGAAGCCGCAAGCAAAAACTAGTACCAAATAAATTACGGTAAAGTGATAAATATCACGCAACTACAATATCAATATTTCAATTTGTTTCAACAATACGTTTTACTTACCAACGATAAAATCGGAAAACTGTAAATCAGAAAAGCTTGACCGTAACCAATAAATAACATCAAACAATACTACATTTATCATTCCCCAAACGGAGATTAATCAAACTGGTTTATTGTTATTAATTACGAAATATATATAACCTATCAATCTATCGGAAAGAATAAATTGACCACACTAATAACTGCCGCACTCAGAGAGCTTTAATGATTACTTAGGCCATCACAGAGTTTTGACAGTTTTGTCATACAAAAGTATTTCAAACCTTTACTAAGTGACGGCTTAAGTAATCATTAAATATCTCTGAGTACCGCAGTTAATTACGTATAATCGAATTCAGACGATTATCATCATTCTCTAGCCCTTATCCCAATTCATTTGGGATTGGCGGAGCATTTCTTGTTCTTCCATACTTCTCTATTAATCGTCATCTTATCAGACACCTCCTTTCTTGTAATATCATCTTTTATTCATAGTTTCTTTGTCTTTTTCTACTCTTATACCCATCCACATTCATACTCAACTAAATGTAAACCAATTTTTTTTTTTTGGGATTGGAAAGTTATTAAATAACCCCTCCTGCTCTTGGGCAGAGCGAAAGTTAGTGTCAGACTTCTGACTAAAAATCCACCCAAATGCTTTGAATTTGAGTTGAGTTGAGTTTGAGTTTGCTTCCATGTTGCTGACATCTCTTTGAGGCGCGCGTGGAACAAAAACGCGCCTTCGACACGGCTTGTCGTCGTCATAAGATGGACGGACGGCGAGCTAGCCTATCACTCACCGTCCACAGGCCTGCGTCTACGGTGGCTGGAAGCCATCACGTGGCCCCCGACGCCCGGAGCGCCTCCCGCGGCGGCTGGGACAAGAGGTTCTCTCCCTCTCACGTTCCGCCACCTCCTACGCTAGCATCAAAATGTAAACACCTTGTAGACTGCCTATAGAGCAATTTTATTTTCTTCTATAGACACGTCCGCGTCCCTATCAATTCCTTTTTTTCACTAACTAATAAAAAAAGAAAATATGACCTTCCAAAAATGTCAAAAATTGACTCATTTTATGACCGTGATTAGAGGACTACCAGACAAATTCTAAAAGTGTTTGAAGTGTGTTTTTTTTTGTATTTGTATTTGTAATCGAATTTTATTCTTATGGGTTTCCTGAAATAAATGATTATTATTATTTAAAATAAATTAAAAGGAACCTTGACATACTCTTTCTGAAAAATTTAATGTCAAGAATAATGCTGCTTGGCGCAGCGCGACGGTAATAGTTACTTCAAATACCTATTTTTCTGCCCTTTTTCCTTTTAAACCGGGTCCGCGGTCACTCCATAAAACGATCACGTCACGAACGTTTATCAAGTCACTGGCGTTTTCGTGCATTTTACCTCCACAACCTGCTCTTTCAACAGCAAAAGATCGATTGCCCGCTGGCTTTGGAGTCGTAGCCATAAGTCTCTCTCGAACAAGGTTTTCTGTTAGTTATTTCGCTTGCATATTTTAATATGATAATGCCATTGCTAATTGTTCTGGGAAATCGCCATTGTCCCTTAAAAATATTGAGTTCAAATTCCAATTACAAGAAGGTAATACATGATTGCAAATCGCCTGGACTGTGTTTATGTGGGCTGCTGTTGTGCAAATACTAAAAACAAAAAAAAACAACCGACTTCAAAAACACCAAAAAGTGAAAAATAAACTTCAGAAGAAAAATCAGCTTCTGAAGTCGGTGACAAAATCGGAATCAAACAAACAAATGCCATACATCACACGCGATTTTATAGAACCCTTCGTCGGCGAGACCGACTCGCACTTGGCCGGTTTTTATAAATGCTTACTAAAATAATCGTAACTTTACTAATAGTTTTTGATACTCATATAAAGCGATATTTTATTATGTTCTGTAATTCTGAGTAAGATTAATAGCAGTGAACCAAAGTAACAGCATTAAATGGACAAGCAAATAAAAGTTTACTCTTAAATACAACGTCAGAACAAGTTTTATTTCTCTTCAATCTCCCCACTTACACTTATTTTCATTGAAAGCTCGTAAAAGTAATTTTATGAACTTTACTGGCCCTAAAAGAGCCTGATTTTTATGTCCTCCTGACCTTTACAACTTTAGGGCTTCTCTGACCTTCAAGTCTTCCAAACAATTTGCGTTATATCAAAGAATTCGCAAGTAATCCAATCAGGTTTTATCTTTATAGAGTAGCAATTAGTGAGCCGATCCGTCTGCGTCAACATAGCTCGTGCAACCAAAAGAAACAAATAATATTCGCTGTCTGCTTATTAAACCCCTCCCGCTCTGGGTAGAGCGAAAGGGTGTGTCAGACTTCTACTGACTAAAAACCACCCATGTTCCTTCTTAGCCCTTTGTGTCGAGGCCGCGGTATCTCTTTCGAATAACCCGCAGCCCCGACGGGCTGCTTATATAATACCTTGAGTAGTGTAGGCGAGGAGCTGACGACGCAAATTGCATAATGATCTGTAAACTTAACTGATGCTATATCCTTGCTAAAGCTAAAGTATATAGGGTGTAAAAGTACCCTTAACGCAAACGAAGGGCACTTGTTCTCCCCACCACTGCGATAATTTTATTGTTCTAGACCATACCTGGGAACCTCCTAGTTACGGAGATATTGGGGGTCAAAGTTCCAAATTTTTTACAGCTGTTTTTGTAAATACTTGTTTTTCAGGTTATAAATTTACTTAAATTACCTCCATAATCCGTTCACTATTCAAAGCATCCACTAGCACAATGTTTTAACAGTGCTACATTGAGTTTTACCGTAAAATGTGATTATTGACCCAAAAAAAAGTTGTTTCCCAGCAAAATTTTTTGCGTAGGGGTACTTAGTTTGATGTACAGAATGCTTGGTTGACGGCTGTGTAATGGGTTGATTTACACCCTGTATTTATATAACATCACGCCTGTTACTCTCGAAAGGTTAGGCAGAGGTGTACCTAATAGTACAAACACATTTCGCCAGTTATGTAAAAAGAAATATGGGGCGAGCCTATTGTCATCAACCGGGCATGAATCCAGACACCGTGGCTGCTACTGAAAATTTTCTGATAGAAAAACCCAAAAACAATCTGCCCGACCCGGTAATCGAACCCAGGAACTCGTGCTCAGCAGTCTCGCTTGCGACCACTCGAAAACGAGGCAGTCGTAATAAATAATACTAGTTGTCTCCAATTTTAATACTTTGAGTAGTGTAGGCGAGGAGCTGACGACGCGAATTGCATAATGATCTGTAAACTCAACTGATGCTGGCAATTATGTACGCCCGGCATATCCTTGGCATTTTGCCTCGCTATCACCTTGTTGAGCTAGTATATTTTACAGCTTATAAGTTATTTTCAAAATACATAGGTCGTATACAAAATTAGAATAATTATGCATGTTATTACCTAAACACCTATTATATCATTTACGCGAGGGAGTGCCGAATTAAAATTAAATGAAACGAATAACCCTGTACCTATATAATTTGGTTTGCTCAATACATAAATAAAGTCATGCGTTTTTACATGAATGTAGGCAGAAATCACCCAAAGTCACCAGGTATGTTTCAAATACACACGCATTCTTGCTTCGTAAGATAGCTTGAAAAAAACATACTCTAGTTCCCAAACTATTATACAAAGTCTACAAAAAAAACCACTACTAATGAATTCTTGATAGAAAAGGAATTTCTATTGAAGTCAGTCATTTTGTTTTCAATTTACATTTCTTAAAATAGTTTTCTATCTTCTTGTTGTTTGCTTCTATGAACAAAAGCAATTTAAATAAAGAATGCAAAGGAAACAATTAGGGCATACTAAGCCAAGAATAATCCCACACAATTGTGGTTGCCGAGAACTTAGCCTTAACTTTTTGTAGACGTCATTTTCACTTAGTTTTCCTAAGAAATTTCTCTTTTTCAATTTCATGCCAGCTTTAGAAAATTCAATTCAAATTAAAGTAGACGATGTCTATAAAAACTGTCATGATGCAATTGCAATTCGTATTAAAAAAAATCGTGGCTTAATTTTAAACGGTCAATAACAATCTATCTGTTGGTGATTTTGGAACTCTTCTGTATTTTAACGAGTCACACATCACACAACTATCATAAATGCCAAATTTTGTATGTGTGTATGTTTGTTACTCCGCTGGGAGTCGTTGAAATAATATGTAGACGGATTTGGAAGAAAGTTTACAATTAAATGGCTTACATCCAAACGACACACGTTATTTTATAAAGATATTGGGTTTAAAAAAATATTACCGCGGGTGGAAGCTAATAATGACACAGACATTGTAAAGTCCATTTCACGAAAGAAGTCCCGCAGACGCAGCGCTGTCACAACTTTTGGCATCGTAAATAAACCTTATAACGCACTAATCCAATAATAAACTCACAAAATATCTACCACAACAAACGCACCTTGATAACATCGACAAACGACAACATGGCCGATCTGTTAAATTTAGTTCCACAATTGTCCGCGGGACTTCTTTCGTGAAATGGACTTTAAAATAAAATTGTGAATCGCCCTGGGGGTATCACGAAAATGCATTCCACAACATGGAAATCGGAACAATTTAATATCATAAAAAGTGTCCACTTTATCATGGCCTGAAGTGTAGCTCATACGGCACGCAGCGTCATAGAAAATCGCTCTAACTTACCTAATAGGGCAATGAGCTCACCTAATGGTGCAGAAAACCGGTCGTACTTACTTGAATTAAATTTGTTCGCCGCAACATGGCGGGGTGGGCAATTAATCAGAAGCTGCTCCCATTAACCCCCGACCCGGATCAGATTTATGTATTTTATCCTTTATCCGTCAAGTGGTGTATATCCGTGTTGCAATTAGCCTTTAATGTAATAAATTGTAAATGGTTTGTTATAAGTTGCTCTGAGTTTTTCTTGAGGCTGACGTTTCATTGGCAGTTTATTCATGATTTATTTATTTAGATTTGTGCAAGGCATGCGTGATGTTATGTTTGCAAAAATAATCAGTCAGCCTGTGTATGGGCAGCTGAGTTCTGTCACCTGGACCCTGAAAGATATTTTAAATTATTTTGCATTGCTCGAATAATCTATATATTTTATCTGCTGACGGTCTTTACAGCGCTATCCACGCAGCTGACGATTACTTTTCAGGTTAGTCATCTATAATATTTATGATATAAGTTTCAGCCGGCATACTATTACTTTATTTTTTGTGTTTTCTTACAAGTTCATGCGAGGAATTGACGGTCTTTTCACCGCTATTACTACTATAACAATTTTTGTCAAAAAAAAATTACCACTTTCGGAACCTCCCAATCCTACACCCACCGCGGGTGCGCCAGCTGACGCTTTGTTCGCTTATTAGTCATTCGATATTTTTGTTAAAAAAATAGCATTCGACCGGCTTAAAAATACTACCCAAAACGCACCTCCCGGCCTATAAGGATCCGTTTTTTGACATTCGGCTACGGAACCCTAAAAAGCTACATAATTTGATTGTAACAAAGTATTTGGACTTGTGTATTGCCACAGCTACACAGTACAATATAATTTAAGCCCCTCTGTCCTACTTAACTGTTCCATCTTTATGTACCTATCTTTATATATATAATTCTTCTGTACGTGTGTATGTCACTGAACTCCTCCTAAACGGCTGGACCGATTTTGATGAAAATTTTTGTATGTGTTCAAGTGGATTCGAGAATGGTTTAAATTTACAATTGGACCTGGTAGGTGGCGCTGCTGTCCGGGCAGGACGACGTCGGCCAGGTCCCCTAGTATAGTATATAGCTTTATGTCCTTTGTAACATCTTTTTGACAACATGGAATGCAAGATAAATGAACGTGAATAATTTCATGAAAGCATGTTATACTTTCGCATAATGTACGCGCATGTGTTTTACGAGTGCACATACACCTAAACTTATTAAATGCTAACATGCACTTTTAAATCATTCCGATACAAGGGTTGTTAAACAGACATGGTTTACAACCCTCTACAAAAAATTGTTATTAGACTGTTGCCAAACACAGTAGGTACACTTCGGGCGGTTAAACCGTAATTTGCACAAGTCCCGCTCCGACTATATATTAGAGCTTGTAACGAAACCATAGCGCGATTCAGAAAGTGCACACTTTCCTAACAACGCCATCTATCGAACCATCAGTCAAACTTTGCAACATGGCCTCCTAGTGGTTTGTAAGACTAATAAACTGCTTGTTTCTTTAATTTTCCACTACGTAATCTTCGAGTGTAAACTCGCACGGTAACCTGAGGCTAGCAAATTCAAATCGGGGTAAATTCGCTTTGGTGCGAGTTTAAACGCATAGTGTGACTGTGAAGGACCTACGCCAAGACGGAGCACTAGAACAAAAACTCTCTTGGTTTTAAAGTAAAATTTTGTTTTAGGACTTTTTGTTCGAAGACATTATTGATTTGAAATCTGTCCTTATGTATGACAACCTAACTAATCTTGCTAATTTTAGACTGTCATTAATTGCAATTCAAACTATCTCTTAAAAAAATATATTGTGGAGATAGTAGGTACATGAAATTGTACTGTATCAATCAATGTGAGGTCAGAGTTCAGCATTGGGCGCTTAACTAAAATAAAATGAACACGTTTGGCGACGACGATTTTAAGATCACGAAGATCTTGAATGCTGGCGCTTACTATAGGTGAAAACTAATGTTTTTCTTCTTATCATCATCTGCCTCGCCTTTTCTCAACTATGTTGGTCGGCTTCCAGTTTAACCGAATGCAGCTGAATACCAGTATTTTACATGGAGCGACTGCCTATCTGACCTCCACAACCCAGTTAATACTGGGAGTGGGTAATACGATACCTTGGTAAGACAGATAGTCAGACTTTCAGGTCACTGACTACCTGTAACGACTGCCAAAGATCTGTATATGGCAGCCGGGACCAACAGCTTATCATGTTTGGCGAGGCACGGAGGAAACTCGGTATGTACTAATGGATGGTCACCCATCCACAGACCAACCTAGACAAGCGCGGCTTAACCTAAAGACCGACCCTAGTGGTAGTGATTATTAAGCTACGAGCTCTTCTGGTGAAATCATATTAGTCTTCTTCTTGTATTATATGAAATAGCCTTCTTTTTCAGATAACTCCTTTGTCTCCTAAGTGGCGGAGTGCCATAGAGCAACGGGTACAGGAGCAGAGACAACTGACGATGGAGGCAGTCAATCGCGGCGCCCGCCTACATCCGGGACAGTACTGGGACTTGTCCGGGACATTCCTCTTTACTGTCTATGTCATGACAGCTTTAGGTATGTTCGTTGTTTATACATATCACGCCTATAATCCGCGAAGGGTTAGGTAGAGGAGTACCTACATAATAGTAGGTACAACTTTCTTTTTGGCCAGTTTTGTTTAAGTCTCAGGTAGTAGGGGCACGAGCCGATTGCCAGGGACCGGGCACAAATCCAATCCCCGTAACTAATAATAATATAAATAATCTTTATTACACAAGAAATGGTTACTAAATTGTGTGAAGTCCCTGACTCCTGTGCTAGGTGATAGACCTGTGTTACAGAAGTCAGTGCCCTCTCCCAAGCGGAGATATTACAGAACCTTATGCAATAAGATTAATGAAAAATAAAAACTATAGTAACAACAACAACAAAAAATAATAATTTATAAGCGTTTAAAGAAGCCTGTATTGAATTTGAGTGTGTTTGTTTCACTGCGTGTGTGTGTGTATGTGTGTGTGTGTAGTAGTGAGTGCGAGTGTGATTGAGAATTGAATTATCAGGAAAAGAACTACTACAAATGATGGAAAATCCCACTTTTCCCGACCCGGGAATCGAATCCAAGACCTCATGGTCAGCAATCCCGCTTGCGACCACTAGACGAACGAGGCAATCCAACATATATAACTAGATCGCAATTAAAGTACCTAGATACCTATCTGTCTGACTGTACTTACTGCTTATTAGTTCCATAGCCAGACTCGAATACAATATGCATTTCAGTTAATTAACTTCAAACAACAAACCTTCGTTCGCTCGTGGAACAAGATGCTCCAAAGCTGTTCTCTAAACACGTATTTGATTATTCAAATAATAAAATATGCTAATATGTTTTACAGGGTTCGGTGCGCCCGTGCCACAGACATTGTGGGGAAGAACGTCGGCGTCAATTTACGCTATATTCGCTGTGCCGACACATATTTATCTAAGTAAGCTATCCTACATTATATTAGTTAAATTCTAGGAATTTCAAATACTCAGACCCGAAACAACTATCTACAGGCCATACAAATATTTGTTCCGTGCGGGGATCGAACCCGCGACAGCAGTCCATTCGCTTAGCCACTGCGCCAACCGTCAATTAGCGGTGGCCCAGTCGTGATGGCCCCGACGTACGGACAATAAGTCGTGGGTTCGAACCAAGGCAGGCGCATTGCTTTCTGTAATTTATTTTATCACCATCATCTGCCTAGCCTTTTCCTAACTATGTTGGGGTCGGCTTCCAGTCTAACCGGATGCAGCTGAATACCAGTATTTTACATGGAGCGACTGCCTATCTGACCTCCACAACCCAGTTAATACTAGGTAATACGATACTCTTTGGTAAGACTGGATGTCAGAATTTCAGGTCACTGACTACCTGTAACCTTATGTGAATAGAATAAAGATCGTAATATGTTCCTAGATAATACAGTACGTATCAGACAAATGCGGTAAGATTTTGACGATACAGTGCTTCGAAAACTCGTGTGACGTCACATTCCAGTACATTTTTTATGGAAAAGTGAAGTGAAGAGTGTGTTTATCTTCCCATCGGGGCTGCGGGTTGTTCGCAAGAGATACCGCGGCCTCGACATAAAGGGCTAAGAAAGAACATGGGGTGGTTTTTAGTCAGTAGAAGACTGACACTGACTGAATTTATTTTATCACCACTGCTCTCAAAACATTGAAGGAAAACATTTCGGCCATTTCACTTTATTTTTTATTTGGTGGAATATGTATAAAAGTTAACCATTAGAGACTAAGTAAAGTTAACCCTATTTTTATTTACCGTTCTCACCTGTTATCTTTGAATTGGCCGTCTAATCAACTTAGCAGGTATGTTGGCATGCAATACACGTATAAAACACTACTCGAAGCCCCATATTTTGTCCTTTAGAAAATAAGTTATGTCTGGCAGCTCTGGGCCCTTGGAATACCTATTTGAGGAAGATGGCGGCGATTAATGTTATTAGCAATGCCGCTAGTCCGCGTTACAAAAGTATTTGCAAGTAATAAAAATAATATAATAAAACAGATAATTAATCATCGTGGTATGTCCGATAGTCTTGTTGCACAGGGCCTATTATAACAATCTCCTTTCGAAAATCTTTGAAAGCAGATTTGTTCTATAAAAAAGTAAAGGGACGTTTTCTTTGACTAAAAGTAGCTATCTTCAGTATTTAGAGTACTTTCCTTCCTGGTTGGCAAATTCTATCCTGTGTATAATTAAGATGTATATTGTTTCAGTGTTAAACGCAAGCATGTGTTTAGTGATGCAGGTGGAAACTTACCTTCTTCAGTTAAGATGTGGCCACCTGGATAAATGGCCGCCTACACTACAAAACGGAGGTAAAGATACAGCGCCTCATAAAACGAAAACTGACTTGACGCACGTAGGAATAAAGTACAAAATACAGTAAACAGTTTCAACGTAGATGAGTTAAAAATCATTTTGTAATAAGTAACAGTAACAATTACGTCATTGGTTAAGGTGGTCGCAAGCGCGACTGATGAGCATGTAGTCCTGGGTTCGATTCCCGGGTCGGGCAAAATGTTATTGTGTTTTTCCATCTGGAATTTCTAGTAGCAGCAAATGAGTCTGAATTAGGGCCAGATTGATGGCAATAACCTTGCCCCATATAATATGGGGATTAAACATAACTGGCAAAATGTGAGTGTATGTACCTATTATTAGGTACACCTCTGCCTAACCCATAAAGGATTAGATTCGTGATGTTATGTAACAACAAGAGCACAAACACATTTCGTACAAAACGAAATAATAGCTTACCAACATGTTTACATACAATTTAACGAAATTAGGATCTGCTCCAGAAATTCTACGATCGAAATCCAACACTATTATTTTCAGAATGTTTGCGTGTCTAGCAAAATTAATTAAAATCACAGTGCCAGTGTAGCAAACAAAAGCATTACCACTAGATGTAGTACTAACAGAATGTTATAATTACGTTGGGCGACAATAAAGCTATCAGAACGCCTCAAACAGGACAGTTTGAATTATGTAGATAAAGCTCTGTTCATACTGAAAAGGATGAAACAGAAATAAATACAGAAGGCCCATTAATTATCCGGCCCTGGTGCAAGCCATGGTCCGGGGCGAGGGGGAATGGGACGCCGTCGCCTCCTTCTGCGAAGCAGTGATGCTAGCGAAGGAGGTGGCGGAACGTGAGAGGGAGAGAACCTCTCGTCTCAGCCGCCGCGTGAGACGCTCCGGGCGTCGAGGGCCACGTGATGGCTTCCGGCCACCGTAGACACGGGCCTGTGGACGGTGAGTAATGGGCTAGCTCGCCGTTCGTCCGTCTTATGACAACGACAGGCCGTGTCGACGGCGCGTTCGTGTTCCACGCGCGCCTACAAGAGATGTCAGCAACATGGAAGGGGCCCAGGGCCGACGCCCGTCAGTGCTGCGGGTTGTTCGAAAGATATACCGCGGCCTCGACACAAAACGCTAAGAAGGAACATTGGTGGTTTTTAGTCAATAGAAGTCTGACAATACCTTTCGCTCTGCCCAGAGCGGGAGGGGTTATTTGATGCATCTTTTTGTCGACGATTTACAAGTGCCCATGTAGGCCTATGTGAAATAGAATATTTAGATTTTGATTGACGATTTCCCACCCCCAAAAAAAAAGGCCCATTAATTATAACATTAATTAGCCGACCTGCAGATGATTTTGATGGCTGGCAAATAAGTCTTCAGTTCAGTAGCTATTCATATAACCCTAGTCGGAACGCCCGCGCCCCGAGCAGATCAGTAGGTCGCTTTTCCAAGGTGTTGGCGTAGACCCGTATTATTCAGGATGAATGAAATGGCGTCAGCATAGCTATTCACAAACAATCGAATCGAAGTCGAATCGATCGTGACACTTTTTCGAGTATCAGACTTTTCGATCGAACGATTGGAAAATGATATTCACAATTCGATCGACAAGGTAGTACATAAACATTCGTGGTAAAATTTTTTATGGAGCCAATAAATTATCTTTAATGAGTACCTATTTCTATAAGTTCCACTATAGATTGTACTGAATATCCATCGACTCGATAACGACTCTTGTGTGTAGTTTAGTACAAAATAGCGTCGTAATACTGATTCGATTGCACTTTCGATAGCAAATATGTAGCTGTCGGCAGGATTGATAATCTTCTTCGGTTTTGTGAATAGCGATTTTCGATAGTACGATGGATCGATTGGATACGACGGAAAATCGAGTGGTTGTGAATAGCTATGCATGTCGTCACAGGAACAACTTGCGACCCACGAATGCCCCTCAAGTTAAAGCGCGAAATATACAAGTCCGTGATTTGACCTTTCGTACTGTATGGATCGAAATACTGAGCATTAGGCAGTGAAGAAGACGAATAAAACAAATTAGCATGTAGCAGAGATGAGACGACCTAATAAAGGTAAAAAGAAGAATACAGAAAGAAGCAGTTCTCTTGGAATTTCCAGCAGCATTCGTCTTTTGGCTGTTCACCCTAGGGTCTTACTGACCCCTTTTCTGATATTTTTAAGGCGTCCCGTCCATACGGCACCACATTCCCTTGTTATATTTTTCTGCTATCTTAAATTACCGTGGCGTTCTTCAGTGAGGCAGGAAAAATTGTAAGGTAAGATACATACAACCTTGCAAGGGAGAGATTACTATTAACCTTCTGTAGCATACACTGCTCGTGTATTTAAACAGTAGGTACGTATTAAACCAACAAACAATTCATCAACCGATATCAGATGCTGTGAATCATGGCCCGTGGGGATCACGGACAGTTATAATATTACAAATGATTTAATGATAATATGTCGTAACTACACCGAACAATAAGATGTCGCCCCATCACCTTGATACCAGACAGTTGGGACTACATTACGTCACCTGAACAGGACTTTTTGAAAATGGAATCCCAGCGAAACGGTCGGAGTCGAACCTATAAGGTCCTGTGAAAAAAGAAAAACTGGCCAAGTGCAAGTCGGACTTGCACATGAAGGTTTCCGTACCATTGTACGCTTTATTATTATTATATTGAGAGGCTTTCCATGTTATTTTAGCACCATAGACTTCTTATAGGTTTTCCTGTAATCTATAAGTGTTGAACAAAGTTCTGTATTTTTTCGAAATTTTAGGCTCAGTAGGATTCGGAGATGCGGGTTTTTTCCTTTTGAGGTACGGAACCCCCAAGTCAGGGCTGCGGGTTGTTCGAAAGAGATACCGCGGCCTCGGCACAAAGGGCTAAGAAGGAACATGGGTGGTTTTTAGTCAGTAGAAGTCTAACACTCCCTACCGCTCTGCCTAAAGCGGGAGGAGTCATTTGATGATTTCCCACCCCCCAAAAACTAAAAAAGTGACGGAACCCTAAAATGGAGTGAATGGTGAAATGGGGGCGTGACGACAGGGCAAAATGGTAGAAAAAAACGTGTTGCGCCAAATCCAATAACGTAGGACAGCCAGGACCTTACAACCGATACGGGCAGATTGGTAACCGTTCGTGGACACCGGACATTGACAACTTCAGAACTTTCACTATCTGTCAGTCTCCGGAGCTGCGTCCACAATTTTTCAATGCAGATCTGACAGGACCTTATGTTTTTGTCCGGAGGCGCGTCCGCATTTACCGTACCGGTAAAACGAGCCTCTTAAGGTCCACGTAGGTAAGCTGGACCAAATTGATCAAAACTACAGAAACATTACACCATTGTGCATTGGACCCATTATATCAGTTCTTACACACACAATCGACTCAATACATTCTCATTACAAGCGCTCATACGGCTACTGGACATTCGATAATGTGGCTGAATATCGGCTGTTCGGTGGTTGGTCGGTAAATATTGTATCATCTGTCCTCGCAACTTTTTGATTTATTGGTCGCTCACTCTGTATGGTAGACTGGTTATTAACTTGAATGTGTAGAGCTATTTGTTAAAATAATAATTCACTGTGTCAAAATATGTTAAATTGTGGAATTGTCACAATTAAGATACCGATGTGAAGCCGCAATCACCCTCCAACTACTCAACAGTTCAGAAATGCTTGAATATACATAAAGGGTGTAAAAGTACCCTCAACGCAAACGAAGGGCACGTGTTTTTCCCACCACTGCAATCAAAAAAAAATCGTTTCCCAGCAAAAATGACTTTTGACGACACGGTTGGCGCAGTGGCTGAGCAATTGGACTGCTGTGCTGCGTGTCGCGGGTTCGATCCCCGCACGGAACAAATATTTGTATGATCTACAGATAATTGTTTCGGGTCTGGGTGTTTGGTTGTGTATGTGAATTTAAATGTTTGTGAACGCATGAATTCCTAGTGTGGGGCAACGTTTTAAAAAAATGACTACTACGGTACTTAGTTTGATGTACAGAATGCTTGGTTAACGGCTGGTCATGTGGAGAGGATGAATGTAAGGCGACTAACAAAAGGTACTTAAAAGGCTGACGTGAGTTTTTGCATGTGTACGTAAGTATTGTATGCTAGAAAATAGCTGAATATTTTTTACGAGCTTTAAAGTTAAACTTTAATAATACAATTCAGTTTAGTCTTAGATTTAATTTAAAACCAATTTAAGTTAGCGAAGCTGGGCCCATCTCATTACCCTTAACAATATCACTTTAATGCAACACGGAGTAGCGGCCAAGTAATAATTAAACAAAGCATTAAGTGAATTACCCCCCTGCTTTTCACAGCCTGCGCCGCATCGACCTACTGTGAATGAGTGATGAATTACATCTTTTTTCTGAGGAAAATAATATAGTTGGGCTATAATTAATATTTATGATTGAGGTGGTCATTGTTTTGAGTTTATTTGGAACCTAAATTAGCCTAGATTAGATATATTTACCTACATTAACCAATCCGATAGCACGTAGCTTCAATTGCCATGTCAACGGCTTCAAATTCAGTATAGGTAAGTAATCTGGCCTCATATTCTATTGAAACTTCTTGATACGCTAGACCAGTTCATGGTCACCACAGATGTCCTAATATCCTGTATTTAAGTATCTACTTAATGCTGAATATTTATTTAAATGTAACAATATTGTAATGGTTCTCGTCGCAAGCAGATTGCTGAGCGTGTGGTCCTGGGTTTGATTCTCAGATCGGGCACAAAGTGTTATTGGTTTTATCATTTCAATTCTCAACAGTATCCCGTAGTTGTTTGCCCGGAGCTGTTGCCCGGAGCTGTTGCCCGGAGAAGTTGGCGGTTTGATACCCCCGTGCCTCGAAAAGCACTTAACCGTTCACCGTTCGTCCTGCGAGTGATATGTCTCCAGTCGGAACGGATTACCGTCCTAGTGAAAAGGAACAGAGAGTGTACTTGGGCACTATCATATCTCCCGCGCCGATGTCTAATCTCCGTTGAGATTGGACACTCCGCCGTGACCGAAAACGGTCTGGAGGCCTATTACTTTATTTTAACGGTTCTGACAAAATGCAATTTCCACGCTTACTAAGAACCACATAATGGAAGTTTACACGCAGCCGTAATTCTGCAATGTTTTCAAACTACCGTCCTATTATTTTATTAACGGTTAACCCTTAACAACATTGTGTACTGAACGTGGTGAGTGGGGACCACCGGAGATTATGCGGCATTAACCGAATTAACAGCGCTTATTATCGTTTGGTGTGAGGGCTAGATAAAACGAATTATACGAAAAAGTAAAAAAAGCTTTAAAAAAAGGAAGTTAAATTAAAGACAGGTAATTAGGTGGTGTTTTGCATGATAAGGATCATACCTTCTACACAACGTGTATTCTGCAACGAAGCCTGGATCTACTTGTAGGTTTATGCGAAACTAAACCTAATTAAATAATAAATAAATAAATGTTTATTTCAATAACTTAAGAATACGTTTACATTTGGTCTTCAGGGAATTTTCATTTAAGTAAGAAGTATACTTGTGTTAGGAAGTTCCGCTCTTCCAGTAGTTACAACTTGTATAAGCTATTGAATAGACATTCCATTACAGTAGATATTAGAAAATAAAGTGAAACAAATCAAAAATATAAAGTAAAACATAAACAAAATAATGATTTATCAAAGGCGCGCTGTAGTGTGAAGGTGTGTAATGTGGTGTGTTGGGTGTGTGAGTGAGTGTGAGCGTATGTATGTTTAATGATAGTATATGGTATGTAAATATCATTGTATATGGTATGTAAATATCATTGTATATGTGCTAGTGAAGAAACCCCTTAATAAAAACCGGTTATTATTAATGTGCATCTAAGAACATATAGTTTGGACTATATTCTCAATCTCGTCATAAGTTTTTGTCTTCAGCCATTCAGTCAGAGCATTTTTGCAGTCTCGATACGAAAGTGGATAAATATTTAAGTCCTTGTTTATAAAGTTATATAAGTGAGAAGATTGCCTAGCGTACTGTCTCTTAGCAAAAGTTGATTTAACAGGAACATTTGGGATCATGTATTTCCTTCTTCCTTGTCGAGTCATGGAGTCGAATGTTAGAGATTTATGTTTTTTTAAAATAATTTGGAGCACATAAAGTTTTCGAACCGTCAGAACATCAGAAGTCAGGTAAAGAGTTTCAGTTGGGAACATAAAGGGCTTAAATAGCATAACTTTTAGTAGTGATCTCTGAGCTCTTTCTAGTTCTAGGAATTTAGTTTTTGTTACTCCTCCCCAAACTGGTAAACAGTACGCTAGTACCGACTGTGCCAGTGATGTGTAAATTTGTAACAGAAGCTTTTTTGTAGTCACGTAACGCAGTGTTTTAAATGTCCAGATAAGTTTCCGAATTCTATTCATTATAAGTTCAGTATGCCAATGCCAAGATAAACGTTGGTCGATCATTATACCTAGATATTTGGTATATTGGACTTTTTCAATTTCTATGCAAGGGCAAGCAGAGTTAGAGTTTGAGGGGGTCTGGCAATTGTGAATTTTTATTTGAAAGTCAGCTGAAGGTTGTGAAAGGTTATAAGTATTTAGAGAAGCAAATGAAGGTGGTTTTACATGTATTTAGGGTTAAAAGATTGTGGTCGAGCCATGATGCTATCCTAGACAGGCCGGATTCAGCAGATTTCTTAACTTTGTTCCAAGTTGTGTCGCTAAATACTATGGCAGTATCATCCGCGTATGAGTAGATGTAATCTAATTATTCTTGCATACAATTTAAATTGACTGTAACTCTGAATGATAAATTGAGGAATGAGGTAATACGAGAACGTTGCAGTTTAAAAGAAAATGTACTGACAACAATTGAAAAGAGTATGCTTAGATGGTTTGGTCATGTGGAGAATCCGAGTGAACGGCTAACAAAAGGTATATTTACAAGGCAGTTCTGAGTGGCAACGCCGGGAAGTGATAGCCCTAGAAAGACATACACTGATCTTATTAGTGACGTTCTTCAGAAATGACAGGTATCTACGTACTCGCAACCAGTGTACGTGTATATGTAGTGTGTTCTGTGGTTTCTGCCTACCCCCATGGGAAAATGAGTGAAGGTGAGTTTATGTACATAAACATACATAAATAAACTCATACTTTGTAACATTTAATTGAATTCGACGTTATGATAATTATGAATGTACAATCTGGTTCTGCACAATGTTTCATCCTAACTCTTGGCAAATCTAGGCTTTCGGAAACATAAGCTCAGGTTGTCAACGAAATGAACTGTTCAAGAGTCCTTCTCAACTGTTGTAATGATCATGAACTCTATTTCTCATGTAAAAATAATTAGGTCGCCTAGTAATGTGTTTGTTCCAGAAAGTCCTAACTGCAGTCGAAGCTCGGAAGCTCTGAAAATATCCAACAGAAGCTGTATTGGCAAGAAATTAATGGTAAGGATCTCTTTGATTAAGTACCTGAGTAGTAAAATATAATTAAATGTGTGAACAGTCGCGACGTGGACTCGATGGAATTGTTTTCGCAACATTCTACTTAGCTCTGTATGCAACAACACTCGACTTTTAAGCTATTGCATAACTTCTATCGCGGGCCTTGAGCGTGGGGACCGAATCCAGAAATTCCGTAACGAAAAAAACATAACACTCATTTATTTAATAAAAGAAAAAAAAATGTTTTTTTATCGGTCACCACGCTCAAAGTGTAACTTGAATTAATATCAAAGAAAAAAAAACAAAGGAAAAAAAATACCGCATTAATAAAATAAATAAATAATTATAATTGCATAAGTTGATAAAAATGCTATGCAATAACTTTACCGCGGCAGTCTCCAGTGTCACACGTCTTTTTAGTATGGCATCTCGCACGTCAACCCAGGAGGTTGTCGTCTACATAACGGGACTATACTGTGGGTGCCTCGAGTGAAAGGCCTCCAACCAGGGGCACACAAATTAAGCGACTAAACGCTAAGGGTACTCCTGTGGCGCACACCTGCTAAGGGCGTAGCCCGGGGAGGACAGTAAGGGACAGGCTGGATGGTAATCAGCTCCTCCTGTTAATCGAAAGCCAGACTTACAACTAAGAGTCCTGTGCTAAATCGTGAATTTTTCCAGCGTTTCCTCAACGTGTTAGGCGCGTGCCACGGCGGCGTGCCGCTCATCGCCATTATGTACTACGTGTGCGGTGCGGTTGTGTTTGGCCTAGCGCGCGGGAAATCTACGCTAGACATTGTTATGTTCCCGGTCGACTTCACCACTAGTGGGGAATTGGAAAGCGTGAGTATTTTAATCATCACTAAGACACATTATTATAAACCTGTATTGTCCCACTGCAGGGCAAAGGCCTCCCTTCCCTCCTTCCACTTTTCGCGATCTAATGCGATTATAGGCCAATCCTTTGAAAAGGAGTCCAGCTCATCCCGCCATCTCCTTCTGGGCCTGCCGCGTTGTCGTTTCCTGCTTTGTGTCCGTTACCTCAGCCAGTGTCCACTGAGTGGTAATTTTTGCCCATTGCTCCTCCGACATGCGGCAGATATGACCAGCACAGTTCCGTTTCAACCTAGCAGCTGTATTGCCAGCATCGGCTAGTTGGGTTTTCGAGCGAAATATGATGTTTCTGACGCGGTCTGTGAGTTTGACACCCAGTATACTTCGCTCCATAGCTCGTTGGCAGACCCCAGGTGCGGACTTCTGAGGTTTTGTAAGCGACCATGTTTGCGCTCCATAGGTGAGGGTGGAGAGAATGCACATGTCCATGAGCTTTCGTTTAAGTGAAAGAGGAAGTGGTCCCTTCATTAATTGTTTCATCGACCAGTAGCTCTTCCAGGCATTTTCGGTGCGTCGAGCAACTTCTTTATCGTGTCTTGTTTGGATAAGAGACTATCTGGCCTAATATCACTAAGACACAGTACATTTTTTTTTTGTTCTGTTTTGTCTCCAGCTGCGTAGTCTCTGCAGATGCCTAAGTTCGCCTAAGTACAAGTCCCAATCTTAACCAGCATTTTTTTTTTAATATTTTGCAACAGTATCTTCCAAAGGACACAACTAGCTGGTGCACGCACTTCTGCATTAGTACTTTTATAAACGTACCTGTAAGACTTCAAGCCCGGAGCTGGAAATGTTCCGGGGCTGCGGGTTGCTCCGGGGCCACGGTATCTCTTTCGAACAACCCGGACAAAGGGCTAAGAAGGAACATGGGTGGTTTTAGTCAGTAGAATTCCGACACTCCCCTTCGCTCCGCCCAGAGCGGGAGGAGTCATTTGATGATTGAAAGACCATTTATTCACAGATAAAAGGCCACATCCGGATCCTGTACGGCTGGTACGTAGAGGGCGCTATGATGCTGTTGTCATGCGGGCTGGCAACGTTGCGTCTCCACAGCGGGACCGTCATCAGTTGCATGGCAAAGAAGTACAGACTGTTTGAGAGCGACAAATGACGCGTGGAAGTTTATTCTATCCAGAACAATTCAAGGGTTTATTAGGTGTTGAAGAATTGAACAACCCAGAATTGACCCACATGATCGTTCAGGCGTTAGAGAAAACAGGCATTTTTACGGTCAGTTCAGAAAGGAAAAATCCTCGCGCGCAATTTACTGGCAGCATTCAAAACAAGTCTGTATTACCTTTGTTTAAGTATAAAATTGTATGAATATTGCTGCGGACGTCAATCGTCGCGTCACGCATGCTCACTCGACATTATCACGCGCCTTTTAACAACGGTAATACGGTCTTATTTTCAATACCGCGTGTGACTAATGACACTCAGTAATTTGCTCGCACATTTTTTCGTCCCGTCTCAACCGACTCTTATAGCTAACTTGAGTCAAATCTCTTCCACTGCCACAGTTCTAAGTATTCAAGTCAAAAACATACAAACAGGTTAAACACATAACCCTCCTTTTGGGCACCGCCGCAGTCGGGTAAAAATAAAACAAAGCTTTATGTAATTTGTTGTTTTATTTATCTACCATTTCCTACACACTAGTCAACGGCTATGTACAGCGTCCTTGATTATAATTACTTTGTGAAATTTCCAATAAAACATGAACATTCAGACAACAGCAACTATAACATTATATTTGCAAATCTAAAACGAAATGTTTGTCTCTGTAAGACCTCGAATAGCGGCAAAATTTAAGTTTTACCGTACAATCTTGGAATTTACCGCAGTTCGGACTTTTACAGTAACATTTACACCAATCTTCTCGTATCACAGAATTTCAAAGTAAATCATACAAATGGATGAATGAATACCTATTTCTTTTTTGGTAAATTCAAATATGAAACAAAAATATAATAACATTGTTTTAAAGAGAAGAGAGAATTTTATAACCTAATATTTCGGAACATTTTACTATGAAGAGGCTAGGCAAGCGCTTTGGTGACAAATTAATATAAACTTATACTGTCACTTCGGGATATCTCCCGTGACTATCCGAGTTTATTTACCATCTACCCGCATTCTCCAGTCATCCTACCATTATGAGACTTATTTATTAGCTCGGAATAATGGATTTAAGACATATATAAGTTTAGTTATATTATAAACCATGACTGTCCAAAACAGTGGAAAATAAACTTATAAAGGTAATTATAATAATTTCGTAACTAATTTGAAAGTCGCTAGAACTTCATGAATTTAACGTATTTTATTACCTAATTTCGTGGTTTTTTTATTGAATTTTATATTTTGTTACACAGAGTAGTAAGTAAATGGAGTAACAAACGCAAAAAAACATTCCTTTCCTTATAACAACCGACGCGTGTGAAATATGACCACACCTCTGATACATGCTGTAAATTCGACGACGTGATATACACGACGTGCGCCTGAGTTTTCCATTTACTAACTACGTATGCGCTGAGCTTAAGACAGCGCTACTTGGACATAATATTTTATCAGCAAAGCGCTTCAAACCTTATTACAACATACATAGGTATAATAATCGCTATCTACGCCTTGCTCCTCTTAGATTCTTCGAGCACTTCTTCTTCGGTGGCTGTTCCCTCAATTGTCTTTTTCTCTCTCAAGGCCTCTCTAACGGCGTCCACCATTTCAAGCTCGGATATTGACACTTTCTTACCTGTAATTGTGAAAATTCATCATGTAAATGTAAAAATATCATGCCAGAGTAGACATGTTAAAAAAATTACTCTGAAGGTCATCGCGGACAAGGCAAAAAGTGCTCGAGCCGCTTTTTTCGAACTAGGTAAAGAAAAATTAAATAGAGTCCAAAATAGCGTGAAAGATATTATGAACACGTGCTCGACTATATTGTTCTTAAAAATTGAATGCCAAAATCATTTTAAATCGTAAACGAATAATTTGCCTGTCTGCGAGTCTGATACGGAAGGTCTGCTACAAGTTTTGTCTTTATATCTAAAGTATAATCCAGTGTACACTCCACACACTCCACATTGAAATTAATAAAATCATGGTTTTAATTATATTACTTCCAAACATATAAACTTGAGGTGAGGTATATACTATGGCAACACCAAATGATCACACCATAAACTACAGATACAAGCTGAACTGTTATTTTGATACAAGCAACTCTGTACAATACTTTCCATGTGTAATTGTGATTAGTGAATATTATATAAGTACTTCTGAAACTCAAAACGGTTTAGGTACACAAGGGAACATTTTCAAACTAACAAATAACAGTTTCAATGCAAATCAAACAGTCTACTCTATGAAAAAACCGACAATGCTATAGGTGTCAACTTACAATTTTATTTTACCTACAAGAAGTAAGGCTTATAAGTTTGATCGTTATTTCTTTCGTATTGCTCCTGGAAATTAATGAATTATAACCACATTACAATATTTCCCACTTTTATTCCTACTTTTCCATTTTGTATGTTATGTTGCTGTAACAACACTATCAGACTCTCTTTCATGGAGTGTGTATTTGTTTTATTAATTTTAAACTCAACTCATTTGCAAATAATACAGTCACAGGCACTTATGCCACTCGTCGGGGCTGCGGGTTGTTCGAAAGAGATACCGCGGCCTCGGCACAAGGGCTAAAAAGGAACATGGGTGGTTTTCAGTCAGTTGAAGTCTGACACCACGACTTCCGCTCTTGGCCAGAGCGGAAGGGGTTATTTAAAGATTTCCCACCCCCCCCCCCCCAAAAAGGCACTTATGCCAATACGGCGATCGACATACTACGGTACAAAGCGCAATAAAATCTCTTCTACGCCTTCGAAACTTTTCTGAATCAATTTGTCCTTCTCTTATCCTTAGCCCAAAACATCATGGGCATTTTTCTATGAACTGTGGACCAACACATGAAATATAACTCGAATAGTAGCTTGAAATTAGGACTTCACTTCATTCTAAAACAACAAGTAACTAAGTCGTCGAAGAACAGAAAAATAACCCTTTTAAATAGCTATTAATCATTATCATTGATATGGCCATTAGTCAATAGGTACGCCCTTCCCGCAGGGCACTGTCGACATGTTGGATAGATTATAAGAAGGCCTATGACTCTGTAGCACATACATGCCTGATGAGGGTGCTAGAGTACTAAAAAGTTTGTGCACATCTGCGCACCTTCCTGGTGTCGTGTATGAGACAATGGAGGACCAGTCCTTCGCTATATAGCATGTCAATGTCGTTAAATGCAGAGGAATAGCGAGCAGATAAGGATAGAGCGAGGTGTACTTCAGGACGAGAGTTTGAGTCCACTTAGGTTCTGGTTAGCCTTGAATCGTCTTAGCACGTTGCTGGAGGATTAACTGGCACAATGTTTTTAACATCTGCTTTCAAAAATCAATAACTATTGTAGACAAATTATCGACAGAATATAGATAGCATTTTCAATTGTCCCTAGCACCGGTCTCCGGCGAAATCTTGTCGCAACAGTATGAACTTCAAAACTTATTGAGAGCTATGATTTGAGATATAATTTCAAGTCTGTTGAACTCACACCCATTTTCCCCAAGATCAGAATGTTTGTGCTATGCCTTCGGATGTTTAAATATCTGGATTATAGCATGATGGTGTAGGATAGTAAGAGGTTATAAATGAAACAACATTTAAATTAAATTTCGTGTATTCATGAAACAGACTACATTATTTACAATATTTTTGGAACCATGTATGACCATCATACTATAACCATTATAAAACTAATATCAACTTTCGCAACACTTTCAAAAATGCTCTTTCACTATCCAATATTTATACATGACTTATTTACATTCAATATTATATTAATATGGAAACTATTGTTAAGAAAAAAATCACATATTCCTAAATCACAAAATTTGTTAGGAAATTAGCCTATTTGAAGTTTAAAACAATAAATAACAAAATTCATTCATCCATTAAGTTTCATTTTCAAACAAACATATTTTACGTTAGCGTAGCAAAAAAAAATGCTGTAATAATTTAATCCTTAAAATGGCGCATAGAGAATATAAGGGCTGGTCAGTGAAGCCATCCCCTTAAAAAAAAATATACAATGGTCTTAGTAAATCGTAGACTACTCAAGTCGACAATAGTAAACTAAACCGCAAATCAAAATCATCTCTCACGCATCCTTATACAAATCTGGATGTAATTCCTTGTCCCGCTGAAGCGCTCTTTCATAGCCGAAAGACTTATCAATCTCCCTGCCTGGGCTATCCTCTAAATTTTGGAAAAACTCATGCGCACCATACCGATCTTTAGGGTCATTCGACATAGCAATTATACCCGTAAAGATAGCCATGCAGAACCCAGTCACGAAATACGTTCTGTTGTTCTGAAAAGTCTCAGCCATGCTATCAAAAAACGTCCACGCTTTCGCTCTATGGCTTTTGACGTCGTTGTGATCGCGGTTCGCGTCGTGTATCTTATCCTTAGACTTAGACCCCGTACCTGTTTCTGTTTTTTTACTGTCCGTGTCACTGCTAGTTTTTGCTTTTTCTGTAAAATAAATGTTTGGCTATACTTTTCTAAATTGACGAGACCTTTTACCGCGCTAAAAATAGACTCTAAATTGTCATTTACATAGCCTATATTTCCTACCCTGATTTTTTATACAAACTTAAACATTATCTAGGATAGTCTTCTGTGATATTGCTGTCAGTTTTGGAAGCTTCATCGTTCAAGTAAAGTAAGCTGGGTTCTCTACGTAAGCTGCTTGGTCATTTCTTACCATCTCTGTCGAGGGAAACGCCATGGATCTGGCCGGGGGTGTCCTCTTCGTGTTCAGCGTAAGCGTATATTAGCGCTTTCTGCTTGTCCGACAACGTTTTTGGTAACTGCGGGGGAAATGTATGATTTAGAGACATAACATCATGAATGAAATGCCTAGGGGCGAGCCTATTATCAAAATCAGATGGTTGGCTGGATTACTTACGTTGCTGTGGACGATTTTTCACTTGAATTGTGATTATTTTAGTATAGTGTCATCATTCTGATTTGATAAGTGGACGAAAAGTGGTGAAGATGAAGAAATAGGCCGATTCTAAAAATTTGACGAATTCCTCAAATCGATTCGCAGGTGAGCCAATGAGGCAAGCTTCTGCTTAACCAGACAACCTTGAGCGTAAGGCCTCCGGCCGGGCTAAGAAGGAACATTGGTGGTTTTTAGTCAGTAGTAGTCCGACACTCCCTACCGCTCTCCCCAAAGAGCGGGAGACGTCATTTGACGATTTCCACCCTCAAAAAAAAAATAGGCCTCCAGCCAGGGCTTCGACCTCGACTCAGGGTGTCACTGGCCGCGGGTTGTCCGCAAGGGATACCGCGGCCTCGACATGAAGGGCGAAGAAGGAACATGGGTGGTTTTTAGTCAGTAGAAGTCTGACACTCCCTTTCGCTCTGCCCAAGAGCGGGAGGGGTTATTTGATGATTTCCCACCCCAAAAAAAAAAAAAAAAAGGGTGTCACTGGTGAGGACAGCAAAGGAACACGCTGGATCTCAGGGAGATTATAAACTACTGGCTCAGCGTCGCGGGGTGGCACGAGCGAGGGCCGGGGTGGGGCTAAAACCTGATCAAGTTAAAACAGAGTATGGAACTAACCTGTATTTTGATATGCACATAGTGGTCCCCGTACCCGTGTTGGCTGACCCTCTTCATGCCCTTTCGCGACAGTCGGATGGTGCTGTGTGATGACGTGCAAGGCATTATCTGCAACAAATTTATTACTATTATACTTGAAGTAAACATAGGGTTGAGGTTTCATACTCCCATAGCAAAACTTTTTAGCTTTTTAACGTTGTGGCTTTACTACTTGCCTTGAAATAGTTCTAAAAAAAAGCGATCGTTTAGCAAATGCGCGTCGTCGTGATCCTTTGGCGAAAAATGCAATTTATTAAATGTTGTGCAAAATGTCTAGTTTCAATGCCGCGAAAAAGATCCAGGCCTGGATGCAGTATTCAGTACCACCCTCAAAAATCTGCCACAACTTGCCCATCCTGCACATCCACTTATACCTTACATGATTTAACTGAAGCAAATGTTACAGCTGTGCAGATGGCTACATTATAGTCTAGTCCAATTTGAGTTCAACGGCATGTAGTGACGTGAAGATGAAATGCGGCATATTTTTCCTTTTGCAGTGGCCACAAACCTTGTATAAATAAAACAAGTAAACACTAACCTGCAAAGTATGATCTTCGTATAGGCCTTGTATTCTGACAGTGCCGCCCAGTAATGCTTGTGATACGGAAATCTGTAAACAAAACCAATAAAAAAAAAGTTATATTGAGGCTAACGATTGAAGGAAAATCAGGAACGAACATACAGCAACCGTTAAAATTGAAGTTATGCTTATGAACAAAATCAGTTCAAAATAGCCTCAGTGATAGCCTAGTGACGTGACGGCGGACTGCCAAGTCATAGGTCCCGAGTTCGATAACCCAAGGCGCGCACGTATTGTTTAATTATCACTTGCGGCATATGCCACAGAGATATTTCTCAACGGCATTGTGAACCAAGTCAGAGGCCAATTGGCAGCAGAAAAACTCTGACACTAGGTTAGACACTAACCGCAGAAGATGTTAAAAATAATTCATAATTCACATTAACGAACCTAGCAAACGATTTAACTTACAACACAATCAGTATGCACATCAGGTCCATCTCTCTTGAAGTAATTGGACTTCTCCACCTTGAAGGTGACAAATATCTCATTGTTGGAACCCACAGCCATGCGGACAGTCTGCCCGTCCTCCACACCAGCTGGCACCGGCACTATCACCTTTTTACGTTGCACCTGTTGAAGAAGATTATTTTGGTATTAAGAAGTCAAACATCAAACAAAGTACGAGCACACGGTATAAGTCAAATATTATCTAGCTTTGTTTATTCAGTATTTTTAACAAACAAATCAATAATGCTAGCTAAACTATAAAACATGTGGGGACCAACGAATCACATAGGTTCACTAAACATCTCAGCTCTCTTGTGTGTAATAATAAAAAAAAGAGTGTGTGAGATGAGAAGAGAGTGAGATGAATGAAATTAAACTGTGTGGTGTGCTCCAAATAAAAATAAGTAAAAGTGAAAATTCGGGCGCCTGGAGTACACACAAAACTATGCCAAGGATAGACTTACCTGCGGGAGCTTGAGACTTTTAATCTTCAAGCGGGAAGGCATCAATAAAAATCAATCATGAAAAGTAAGAACGACTTTATTACCCGAAGGCTGCTGGTTTGAAAATTCCTTTCTAACATTAACAACTCTAATGTGTAAAATTAAGAGAAAATTGTTGTTATTATAAGACCTGTCATTATTGCACTTTTTTAAAATAAATTGAAGTTATGTATCATAAACCATACCAAACTCCGTCGACTAAATTAGGAACCTGATGGATTATCCAAGAGCATCTTGGTGATATTCGCCGAGATTGCCAACGGCGGTCCAAGATATATGCATTTTGGTAGGGGCGTGCGTTCAAAAATTTAAGTAATATGGAAAAAAAACGCCTTGTGGCTGAAAACAAACATGAATAATCGTTAGCGGATAAAAAATGGCGATTCGACGCAGGAGTCGTTACGAACAAATACAATTAAACTCACCGTTTCTTCCAAAAATCAAAATGTGGTCATCAGTAGATGAATTAATCCAAGCAAATAATTATCAAATGAAGATAAAAGATCCTGAAACAATTAAATATCGGAAACTATTAGCGTCTGCTATCAAAATAGCCATGACAACGCGGAACGGACCGAAATCACAAAGAATTCGCTTACCTTAAAAAATAAAGGCTATCCAATTAGGATCATGACCAGGGCAATCGGCTACCACATAATTAGGGACTAGATGCCGCCCATCTCAAGTTATATTTTGAGATTTTATTGGAGCGCTCAAAAATCACTCCATTGATTCCAGGCTGTAGGTCGAAAAGCAAGAAATGTCAAAGTCAATTTGACAGCATCGAAAATAAAAATCAGTGTGACCACTTCACGAATCCAAGTCAACAAAAAATGAATTTTCATAAGGCAACACCAACATTAGAGCCTACAAATCAAAGCAAAGAATTCAATAGTATGTAACAGGCTTAAAAGACTCGTTACATTACATCCCTCCCCGAAAATAAAAGAAAGGAACTTTCTTTTATTAGAAAGAAATCTTCAACACAATAGACCAGTCTTAACAACTTTCTAATTCCCAAAAAAAGAAAAGAATCATAAAAGATTCAAAGTGTAAATGAATTCTGAAAATGTCAAACGACAAGGTCTCAAGAATTTAATAAAAGTAAAAACATGCAAATGACAAAAAGTCATAAATGAAATATGTGAAAAACAGAAAAAATTATAAGTTATAAAAACTTGTTAAATGAAACGAAGAGAGAAATCTCTTAGCGCTTCTAAACTAAAAAACAGTGCAGTTAGGCACTATAGCCACTGACTACAAATTTCAAACGAATTCGAACAATTTACCAATACAAACTACAATTTTTAGTGCAGTTAGGCACTATCGCCACTGACTAAAAATTTCAAACCACTTGGAACAGTACAACTTTGAGTGCAGTTAGGCTCTATTGCCACTGACTACTATGTCAACTGCTTCCAACTCTACCATCTCTATGAGTGCAGTTAGGCTCTATTGCCACTGACTAACTCCGTATCCAACAATCCAAAAAAATTTGAAACTCCAAACAAAAGTTTTTAAATAAAGCTGAAAGACCTTATTTAAAATATTGTTACAGGCACAACCTGCAACGAAACAAAGGAAAGCGTACTGTGATCGGCTCATCACCACCGAATTCCCGAGCACAATAGCTGTAAAAGAATGTTGCTGTGACTGGCTCAACACTACCAATCTCCCAAACACAGACAAACACAAAAAATCATTGAGATCTCCAATGAGAAATCTCAATAACGAAAAGGCGAAAGCCAAAGTTTCACAATGCGATCGGCACATCACCACCGAACTTCCGAACGCATAAAAAAAAGAATGACGAAAGTCAAAAAAAAATCCCGCATTGTGATTGGAACAACAATGTCCAACACAATGGAAAAAGGAAAAAATATGGCCGGGGCCGAAATCCCACATTGTGATCGGCACAACACCACCGACTTTCCGAGCACAATGGAAAAAAAGAGTCGAAATCAAGGTCAAAAGTTACACCAAGATTCAAAAAATAATAAGGCATTTTGTAACAAAGGTTACAGAATGACCCTAAAAAGTAAAGTCCAGGATGAACGCGTTACTAACAAAGTCAAATCCGATCATTAAAGAGAATGAAACTCTAGTAAAAATGAGAAACAATTCTGTCAATGAACAGCACAAAATAGATTTAAAAATCGATTACTATTTATGACGAAGAGAAAATAGAATGATTTCAAACTATGAAAAAAAAAGATTACAAAAACTTGAAATTGAGTTCAAGTTTTTGATCTCAAGGTAAAAATAACCTGAAGTGTAGGGTTACATAAGATCCTAATAAAATGTAAACAGGTAAAAGGTTACCCTTAAAAAAATAAGATCTTATACAATCCAACAAAAACGAACAAAACATAAAATAAGATCCTTCGGTGTGAAAAACATTTAGTGTGGAAAAAAATTGTATTTAATTAACAAAAATGGCCTAAGTTTTATTTTTAGAATGTTAAGAATTCAAATTCAATAAATTTATAAGAAGTTACCTAACATACATCTTTCAAACCACCGATAACCTATCATCCATCCCCTCGTACATCACACTGTCAAAAGCGGCTTTCAAACAGAATTTATCAAAAATCAAGACTAACACTTGGAAACCAAATTAAAATTTAATAATATCTTTAACATGATAACGTCCCACTGAACCTTTATTTAAATCTTTCAAAACATAAACGTTGTCCGAAACCTTTTCAGTTATTTTACACTTTACAAACTTAGGTGCAAGCTTAGCTGAAAAATATGCAGGAGCATGAGATTGAACAAAACTTCTTCTCCACACCATATCACCCACACCAAAAGAAATGACTTTCCGACCTTTATTATAATAAGCGGCATTTCGCTTATACCCCTTTAACAAGTAAGCTTGAACTTTAACAAAAATATCACTAAGTGAATTAAGAGAAACTGCATAAGCATTCCTATTTGAAATTTCTAGTTGAGATAAGTTATCAACAGAACTACTAAAGTGATGTAATGACGCATCAAGAATAAGCTCCCTACCAAACATCAGAAAGTTAGGAGTAAACTCAGTAGCAAGGTTTACACTATTATTTAAAGCTAATTGAACATTGGGCAAAAAACTTGACCAAGTTCTATGATCATCTTTAACAAAACACGATATGCAGGTTTCGACCGTTTTATTATATCTCTCAACAGGGTTATTTTGAGGTGTATACAAAGTATTATAAAATATTTTGGTTATATTAAAACCTTTCAAAAAATCTACAAAATGTTTTGAAGTAAATTGAGTTCCATTGTCACAAACTACTATTTTTGGACAACCAAATTTGAGAAATATTTCTTTTTCAAAATGTTTACAAATTACTCTAGTGGTAGCATTGATCATTGGAAAGAACCAGCAATATTTAGTAAAAACGTCTACAACCGAAAGTATGTATCTATGACCAGAATAAGTTTTAGGTAGAATTCCTATGATATTAACTGAGAGCATAAGCATCAACAGCAGTACAGGTATTGACATCACCCGAATCCTGAAGCGGCGGAAACTGAACTCCCTTGTCCATGACTAACAAACAGCAAGGCGAATAGCAAACGAAAAGCAAAAACTAAATTTCAAAAAGTTAAAAGTTTGAAAATAAATTCTCAAGTTTGAGGTTAAGTATTGAAGTCAATGTGGTATTCCCATGAAAAATTACTAAGTTAATTTTATCGTTTTAAAAGTGCAATAATCACTTACAAGCAGCTTAAATCTAGATAAATTAAATGTACAATATTGTACTTACAATTAGATTAAATTATTTTCTTTAAAAGTTAAACTTAGTTTTTAAAATAACTTTACTGTTGAGAACAACAAAACACGGTCAATGCTATACATTTCTGTTGGTTTTGCTAAGAAAAAAACATGTTATTAAAACAAACAGGTCAATAAACAAAATTATCAATAAGTAATGTAACGAGTCTTTTAAGCCTGTTACATACTATTGAATTCTTTGCTTTGATTTGTAGGCTCTGGTTGGTGTTGCCTTATGAAAATTCATTTTTTGTTGACTTGGATTCGTGAAGTGGTCACACTGATTTTTATTTTCGATGCTGTCAAATTGACTTTGACATTTCTTGCTTTTCGACCTACAGCCTGGAATCAATGGAGTGATTTTTGAGCGCTCCAATAAAATCTCAAAATATAACTTGAGATGGGCGGCATCTAGTCCCTAATTATGTGGTAGCCGATTGCCCTGGTCATGATCCTAATTGGATAGCCTTTATTTTTTAAGGTAAGCGAATTCTTTGTGATTTCGGTCCGTTCCGCGTTGTCATGGCTATTTTGATAGCAGACGCTAATAGTTTCCGATATTTAATTGTTTCAGGATCTCTTATCTTCATTTGATAATTATTTGCTTGGATTAATTCATCTACTGATGACCACATTTTGATTTTTGGAAGAAACGGTGAGTTTAATTGCATATTGCTCGTAAAGATTTCTGCATCGATTTCTGAATCGATCGCCATTTTTTATCCGCTAACGATTATTCATGTTTGTTTTCAGCCACAAGGCGTTTTTTTTTCCATATTACTTAAATTTTTGAACGCACGCCCCTACCGAAATGCATATATCTTGGACCGCCGTTGGCAATCTCGGCGAATATCACCAAGATGCTCTTGGATAATCCATCAGGTTCCTAATTTAGTCGACGGAGTTTGGTATGGTTTATGATACATAACTTCAATTTATTTTAAAAAAGTGCAATAATGACAGGTCTTAGAATAACAGCGATGTCATCTTAATTTTACACATTAGAGCTGTTAGCTTTAGAATTAGAAAGGAATTTTCAAACCAGCAGCCTTCGGGTAATAAAGTCGTTCTTACTTTTCATGATGGATTTTTATTGATGCCTTCCCGCTTGAAGATTAAAAGTCTCAAGCTCCCGCAGGTAAGTCTATCCTTGGCATAGTTTTGTGTGTACTCCAGGCGCCCGAATTTTTTCACTTTTACTTATTTTTATTTGGAGCACACCACACAGTTTAATTTCATTCATCTCACTCTCACTCTCATCTCACACACTCTTTTTTTTATTATTACAATTGGCGCCCGAACAGGGACTTGAAGTAGGTTTGTCTGGTACCTATATACTGTCATTATTGCACAATTATTAATTAACTTATGAGTCTATTGTTTGCATTAGTTTGTTCTACATTGTTACTTCAATAACTTTGTATTTATTTTAATTTTTGACTCATAAGTAGTACTTAACCTAATTTGGTGAATCTTTGTAAACAATGTTTGGTGTTTACTTATTGATAATTTTGTTTATTGACCTGTTTGTTGTTCTCAACAGTAAAGTTATTTTAAAAACTAAGTTTAACTTTTAAAGAAAATAATTTAATCTAATTGTAAGTACAATATTGTACATTTAATTTATCTAGATTTAAGCTGCTTGTAAGTGATTATTGCACTTTTAAAACGATAAAATTAACTTAGTAATTTTTCATGGGAATACCACATTGACTTCAATACTTAACCTCAAACTTGAGAATTTATTTTCAAACTTTTAACTTTTTGAAATTTAGTTTTTGCTTTTCGTTTGCTATTCGCCTTGCTGTTTGTTAGTCATGGACAAGGGAGTTCAGTTTCCGCCGCTTCAGGATTCGGGTGATGTCGATACCTGTACTGCTGTTGATGCTTATGCTCTCAGTTGATATCATAGGAATTCTACCTAAAACTTATTCTGGTCATAGATACATACTTTCGGTTGTAGACGTTTTTACTAAATATTGCTGGTTCTTTCCAATGATCAATGCTACCACTAGAGTAATTTGTAAACATTTTGAAAAAGAAATATTTCTCAAATTTGGTTGTCCAAAAATAGTAGTTTGTGACAATGGAACTCAATTTACTTCAAAACATTTTGTAGATTTTTTGAAAGGTTTTAATATAACCAAAATATTTTATAATACTTTGTATACACCTCAAAATAACCCTGTTGAGAGATATAATAAAACGGTCGAAACCTGCATATCGTGTTTTGTTAAAGATGATCATAGAACTTGGTCAAGTTTTTTGCCCAATGTTCAATTAGCTTTAAATAATAGTGTAAACCTTGCTACTGAGTTTACTCCTAACTTTCTGATGTTTGGTAGGGAGCTTATTCTTGATGCGTCATTACATCACTTTAGTAGTTCTGTTGATAACTTATCTCAACTAGAAATTTCAAATAGGAATGCTTATGCAGTTTCTCTTAATTCACTTAGTGATATTTTTGTTAAAGTTCAAGCTTACTTGTTAAAGGGGTATAAGCGAAATGCCGCTTATTATAATAAAGGTCGGAAAGTCATTTCTTTTGGTGTGGGTGATATGGTGTGGAGAAGAAGTTTTGTTCAATCTCATGCTCCAGCATATTTTTCAGCTAAGCTTGCACCTAAGTTTGTAAAGTGTAAAATAACTGAAAAGGTTTCGGATAACGTTTATGTTTTGAAAGATTTAAATAAAGGTTCAGTGGGACGTTATCATGTTAAAGATATTATTAAATTTTAATTTGGTTTCCAAGTGTTAGTCTTGATTTTGATAAATTCTGTTTGAAGGTCACTTTTGACAGTGTGATGTACGTGTGGATGGATGATAGGTTATCAGCGATTTGAAAGATGTATGTTAGGTAACTTCTTATAAATTTATTGAATTTGAATTCTTAACATTCTAAAAATAAAACTTAGGCCATTTTTGTTAATTAAATACAATTTTTTTCCACACTAAATGTTTTTCACACCAGAGGATCTTATTTTATGTTTTGTTCGTTTTTGTTGGATTGTATAAGATCTTATTTTTTTTAAGGGTAACCTTATACCTGTTTATATTTTATTAGGATCTTATATAACCCTACACTTCAGGTTATTTTTACCTTGAGATCAAAAACTTGAACTCAATTTCAAGTTTTTGTAATTTTTTTTTTCATAGTTTGAAATCATTCTATTTTCTCTTCGTCATAAATAGTAATCGATTTTTAAATCTATTTTGTGCTGTTCATTGACAGAATTGTTTCTCATTTTTACTAGAGTTTCATTCTCTTTAATGATCGGATTTGACTTTGTTAGTAACGCGTTCATCCTGGACTTTACTTTTTAGGGTCATTCTGTAACCTTTGTTACAAAATGCCTTATTATTTTTTGAATCTTGGTGTAACTTTTGACCTTGATTTCGACTCTTTTTTCCATTGTGCTCGGAAAGTCGGTGGTGTTGTGCCGATCACAATGTGGGATTTCGGCCCCGGCCATATTTTTTCCTTTTTCCATTGTGTTGGACATTGTTGTTCCAATCACAATGCGGGATTTTTTTTTTGACTTTCGTCATTCTTTTTTCTTTGCGTTCGGAAGTTCGGTGGTGATGTGCCGATCGCATTGTGAAACTTTGGCTTTCGCCTTTTCGTTATTGAGATTTCTCATTGGAGATCTCAATGATTTTTTGTGTTTGTCTGTGTTTGGGAGATTGGTAGTGTTGAGCCAGTCACAGCAACATTCTTTTACAGCTATTGTGCTCGGGAATTCGGTGGTGATGAGCCGATCACAGTACGCTTTCCTTTGTTTCGTTGCAGGTTGTGCCTGTAACAATACTTTAAATAAGGTCTTTCAGCTTTATATAAAAACTTTTGTTTGGAGTTTCAAATTTTTTTGGATTGTTGAATACGGAGTTAGTCAGTGGCAATAGAGCCTAACTGCACTCATAGAGATGGTAGAGTTGGAAGCAGTTGACATAGTAGTCAGTGGCAATAGAGCCTAACTGCACTCAAAGTTGTACTGTTCCAAGTGGTTTGAAATTTTTAGTCAGTGGCGATGGTGCCTAACTGCACTAAAAATTGTAGTTTGTATTGGTAATTTGTTCGAATTCGTTTGAAATTTGTAGTCAGTGGCTATAGTGCCTAACTGCACTGTTTTGGAGTTTAGAAGCGCTAAGAGATTTCTCTCTTCGTTTCATTTAACTAGTTTTTATAACTTATATTTTTTTCTGTTTTTCACAGATTTCATTTTTGACTTTTTGTCATTTGCATGTTTTTACTTTTATTAAATTCTTGAGACCTTGTCGTTTGACATGTTCAGAATTCATTTACACTTCGAATCTTTTATGATTCTTTTCTTTTTTTGGATTTAGAAAGTTGTTAAGACTGGTCCATTGTGTTGAAGATTTCTTTCTAATAAAAGAAAGTTCCTTTCTTTTATTTTCGGGGAGGGATGTAATGTAACGAGTCTTTTAAGCCTGTTACATACTATTGAATTCTTTGCTTTGATTTGTAGGCTCTGGTTGGTGTTGCCTTATGAAAATTCATTTTTTGTTGACTTGGATTCGTGAAGTGGTCACACTGATTTTTATTTTCGATGCTGTCAAATTGACTTTGACATTTCTTGCTTTTCGACCTACAGCCTGGAATCAATGGAGTGATTTTTGAGCGCTCCAATAAAATCTCAAAATATAACTTGAGATGGGCGGCATCTAGTCCCTAATTATGTGGTAGCCGATTGCCCTGGTCATGATCCTAATTGGATAGCCTTTATTTTTTAAGGTAAGCGAATTCTTTGTGATTTCGGTCCGTTCCGCGTTGTCATGGCTATTTTGATAGCAGACGCTAATAGTTTCCGATATTTAATTGTTTCAGGATCTCTTATCTTCATTTGATAATTATTTGCTTGGATTAATTCATCTACTGATGACCACATTTTGATTTTTGGAAGAAACGGTGAGTTTAATTGCATATTGCTCGTAAAGATTTCTGCATCGATTTCTGAATCGATCGCCATTTTTTATCCGCTAACGATTATTCATGTTTGTTTTCAGCCACAAGGCGTTTTTTTTTCCATATTACTTAAATTTTTGAACGCACGCCCCTACCGAAATGCATATATCTTGGACCGCCGTTGGCAATCTCGGCGAATATCACCAAGATGCTCTTGGATAATCCATCAGGTTCCTAATTTAGTCGACGGAGTTTGGTATGGTTTATGATACATAACTTCAATTTATTTTAAAAAAGTGCAATAATGACAGGTCTTAGAATAACAGCGATGTCATCTTAATTTTACACATTAGAGCTGTTAGCTTTAGAATTAGAAAGGAATTTTCAAACCAGCAGCCTTCGGGTAATAAAGTCGTTCTTACTTTTCATGATGGATTTTTATTGATGCCTTCCCGCTTGAAGATTAAAAGTCTCAAGCTCCCGCAGGTAAGTCTATCCTTGGCATAGTTTTGTGTGTACTCCAGGCGCCCGAATTTTTTCACTTTTACTTATTTTTATTTGGAGCACACCACACAGTTTAATTTCATTCATCTCACTCTCACTCTCATCTCACACACTCTTTTTTTTATTATTACAGTAAACACCAAATATTGTTTACAAAGATTCACCAAATTAAGTTAAGTACTACTTATGAGTCAAAAATTAAAATAAACACAAAGTTATTGAAGTAACAATGTAGAACAAACTAATGCAAACAATAGACTCATAAGTTAATTAATAATTGTGCAATAATGACAGTATATAGGTACCAGACAAACCTACTTCAAGTCCCTGTTCGCTGAGCGACAATTGTAATAATAAAAAAAAGAGTGTGTGAGATGAGAAGAGAGTGAGATGAATGAAATTAAACTGTGTGGTGTGCTCCAAATAAAAATAAGTAAAAGTGAAAATTCGGGCGCCTGGAGTACACACAAAACTATGCCAAGGATAGACTTACCTGCGGGAGCTTGAGACTTTTAATCTTCAAGCGGGAAGGCATCAATAAAAATCAATCATGAAAAGTAAGAACGACTTTATTACCCGAAGGCTGCTGGTTTGAAAATTCCTTTCTAACATTAACAACTCTAATGTGTAAAATTAAGAGAAAATTGTTGTTATTATAAGACCTGTCATTATTGCACTTTTTTAAAATAAATTGAAGTTATGTATCATAAACCATACCAAACTCCGTCGACTAAATTAGGAACCTGATGGATTATCCAAGAGCATCTTGGTGATATTCGCCGAGATTGCCAACGGCGGTCCAAGATATATGCATTTTGGTAGGGGCGTGCGTTCAAAAATTTAAGTAATATGGAAAAAAAACGCCTTGTGGCTGAAAACAAACATGAATAATCGTTAGCGGATAAAAAATGGCGATTCGACGCAGGAGTCGTTACGAACAAATACAATTAAACTCACCGTTTCTTCCAAAAATCAAAATGTGGTCATCAGTAGATGAATTAATCCAAGCAAATAATTATCAAATGAAGATAAAAGATCCTGAAACAATTAAATATCGGAAACTATTAGCGTCTGCTATCAAAATAGCCATGACAACGCGGAACGGACCGAAATCACAAAGAATTCGCTTACCTTAAAAAATAAAGGCTATCCAATTAGGATCATGACCAGGGCAATCGGCTACCACATAATTAGGGACTAGATGCCGCCCATCTCAAGTTATATTTTGAGATTTTATTGGAGCGCTCAAAAATCACTCCATTGATTCCAGGCTGTAGGTCGAAAAGCAAGAAATGTCAAAGTCAATTTGACAGCATCGAAAATAAAAATCAGTGTGACCACTTCACGAATCCAAGTCAACAAAAAATGAATTTTCATAAGGCAACACCAACATTAGAGCCTACAAATCAAAGCAAAGAATTCAATAGTATGTAACAGGCTTAAAAGACTCGTTACATGTGGTTGAATATTACACTCACTCAACCCTGCTTCGGTGGAATATGGGACTTAGGCCAGGTAGCCCACACACAGTGCATAATATCTAGCTATATTTAGTTACTTCGCCGCCAACATATCATATTATTGGCAACATATTGTCTTTAGATACTTACAGACTGTCCTTTGCCCTCACACTCAATGCAGGGGAACTTGATGAGCATTCTAGTACCATGGCAGTGTCGGCAGGTGGAACGCATCACAAATGGACCTAGGAAATTAATTGAATATGTTTAAAACAATGTTTCGGGCATAGATAGAATAACAAGCTTGTATATGTATTGTGTTTGACCAGTGCATATTTTAAACACCAAGAGGGGGTAGGAGGAGAATTTTAGGCTTACTAGTTTTGCATCATTCATCTTGGTTTTTCTGTAAATTTGGTTAAAACTACCTAATTTTTTCAAGGTAAAATTGTAACAGTCTCAGTTTTTCAAGTAAGGATGGAAACTATTTTAGTTTATCAAGCTAGAATTTAAAATACAACCGTTTTTACAAGTCACCATTCTCCTGCCCTTATCCCAATTTATTTGGGGTCGGCGCAACAGGTCTTCTTCTTTAATATTTCCCTATTTCTAGTCTGTCAACTAACTCATCAGTCACCTCCTTTCTAGCCATATCATCCTTCACACAGTCCATCCATTGTTTCTTTGGTCTTTCTCTACTCTGATAGCCATCTACATTCATACTCGACATTTTCCTCACAACATTTCCTTCATTCCTTCGCATCACATGTCCATACCATGACAATTGATTACCACCCAACTTTAACAAGTATGGTTCAATACTACACTCACACACAATAATACACTCTAAATACAAATCAATTACCAATCATACCTCGTGAGAAAGTCTCCATGCCTGTTCCATTGCAGTAAGTACACTTGATGGACTTGGTGCCGGGCTCACAACGAGAGCCGCTGCACTTGGGACATGTGTCTATCACGTTAACGTTTATCTCCTTGTTGACACCACGTGCTGCTTCTGTGAACTTGAGATTGACTACCACCTGCAAAAGCCAATAGAGGAATCTGAATTTTATTAATGATCTTAGAAATAGATCCTGGATATTTAAATAGTTGCAGGTTTAAAACTCAATGGCTTAATAATATATGTTATCTATGGCAGTTCTTTTAAGACAATAACATAATAAAATGGACAAGTTATTGTAATGGTATGTTATAGTAGAGTAGCAAATAGATTCTTCCAGAATTTACGGTACCAAGAATCTATTGATCATCATAATTAATGAAAAATAACCATTAAATTATCACTGTACCTCTTGAGCTGCACCAAACCCAAACTTGGATTCGGCAAAGTCACTGAATGCATCACTCTTGAAGCCCGCATCTCCAAATATCTTCCGGAACAGCTCCTCAGGGTCTATGGTAGACTTGTACTGCCATTGGTGAGTGAAACCTTCAGTTCCTGATGGCCCACCTCCCATGCCCATATCTTCTGCAGTAGTGCCATATGTATCATATTGCTTGCGCTTGTTTTCATCAGAAAGGATCTGAAAGAGACAAAAACCTTTTTGTTTCTTTCACAGACAAAAATGGACTTTAAAATCAATTTATTTCAATTCCAAAAGGTCAGCCGATTTATGTTATCTTTGTTGTTGACATATTTTCAACTATAACAGAACAAGAACAAACATATTCTATTAAACTTAAATACCTCATAGGCTTCTGAGACTTCCTGGAACTTCATAGAAGCTTCTGGATCAGATTTGTTCGCATCAGGGTGGTACTTTTTAGCCAGCTGGTAGTACGCCTTCTTGATATCTTTGGATGAGGAGTTTTTAGCGACCCCGAGGACCTTGTAGTAGTCAGCTCGAGCACTCGAGATGTTGGTCGTGTGAATAAATCGGTGTCTGGGACCTACATTATCTGAGAGGCGAAGAGCGAAAGTTAGGTTATGTTTCATGAAATGTCAAAGTACTTTTGCAGTTAATATCTTAAAGGGTTCATGTTTTGCGGAAGGCCTAACTAATAATGCATTCTACTCGTTAAATATGTCCTTCATGAAATATATCCAAAACCGGTGATGTAATAAAAGCATGTAAAACTTACAATTTTTACGTGCTAAAGAAGCAATAGATATGGGGTGTCCGCCTAAAAAAATATCACAATTATTACACCCATGCACATAACGATAAGGAGTTTTTACAATACTATTGTTGAAAACTGTACTAATAGTTTTTGGGTTTAAAAATCCTAAAACACTCCGTTTTGGAGCCATCTTGAAAAATTAAATGACAGACTGACGTCTGACAGCAGACAGATCAGACAGACAGATGAAGAATTTTGAAAGATAAATGTTTCCACAAAAAAAATTGCCCCAATGTAGGTAAACAGTTACCCAATCAACGAAAATAATGAGTACCCCACAAAACTGTCAAATCATAAATGTTTCAATTTATGATGACTAAATAGTATTTTTTCCTGTTTTTCGTTTTGTACTTTATTACAATGGTCCAAAGGTTTAATGGTAGAAAATGCCTTGTGGCAATTTACCACACTTGTACAGACGCCAGCACATCAAACTACTACAATCTGTCAGGTTTCTTTAATGGATTTTCAACTTTGTCGCTACCATTTAAGGTCCAAGGTTGATTGAGATAAGTTTACAGTTTCGGGTGGCTTGATGTGTTGGCGTCTGTACATGGAGTACATAACTAAAGCCAGCTATTTTATTTGGCCAAATGATGACTAAATATGGGCTAAATATAATATTATTCATTTATCTACAAAATATTTGTAAATGAAGTTAACTGAAATTGATCGACTTAATAAAACATAATAATATAACATAATCCAAACAAACGATTATACTATGTAAAATAGTATACTTATGTAGGAAATGGTAATTTTACCACATTCGTAAGCACATGCAGTGATTGAGAGTGGTACAAAGAGTGGTTTAGCATGTTCGTATAAGAAAAGAAAAACCAGATTTTATCTTTCGTGCGTTCATCAGTCTATCACAGACCACCATCATCATCTTCCTGCCCTTATCCCATTCTATTTGGGGTCGGCGCAACACGTTTTCTTCTTCCATTCTTCCCTGTTACACGTCAAGGTGGCATTTATTCCTTTCTCATTCATATCATTCCTCACACAATCCATCCATCTTTTCTTTGGCCTTCCTCTCCCTCTCCATCCATCAATATTTATCACAGACCACCATCAAAATAAAAAGTTGAAATAAAAGACAAAGATTAATTCGAACTTTTTGTAAAACTACTATTTATGAGACGGACAAAGTTCTATGCTTTGGCAACACTATTTTCCTGGGCAACGGTAGGCAAGATGATTTATAAACAAAAAATGAGCTTACAAAATGCCAATTATTGTATTGAATTTTGAGATAAAAGTTAATACCTTTACAACTAAACTGTAGTGCGCTGTAGTTAAAGTTAAATACAAAGTAAATAACGCGTACAACTATGGCTTCAATGCGGGATCAAAAAATCGAACAGCAAGTAAGTGGTTTTAAAAATAATTTTATTAAAGTCACACATACCTTGAACATTTGCATATTTAATGAAGTAGTTTTATCAATATGTGGTAAGTACTTTAATGCCTGATGCGTTGTCATTTAATTTTACTTGTAATTTTAGCGCCAACTGATGGAACAGAAAATGAAACAGAAACGCCAAAATTCTGGTATGGTCCAAGCAAATGATCTAAGGGTAGGGTCTGCAAAACGTCCAATATCAGGCAGCCGTTCCCGGGAACTACATGGTAAGTGTTTTTCCACATAAAATCCATATTAACCAAAATTTCTCAATGTTTAGTTGACTCATGCATGGTTTTTTGATGTATATTTTCGTTATGCGCATTTTCTTTTCCTTTCATAACAGGCTATGATGGCCCGATGCAATTTCTTATGTCGCCAGTCAATCCGGACCAAGTAATACCCCTCCACACAAATAGAACATCAACATACGATGGTAAGTAGAAATGCTACGCTTACTTTTCTTACAAAACATTATACTTATGCTTTTCTGTGTACATTATTTTACATTAGCATGATTTGGTGACTGTGTTTTATGTACTTACTAATACATAATATTTTAGACATACATATTTTATTCATTATTTTACAAGTTGTTCAGCCAATGTAAGAAGGTACACTCAACCTGTGCGTCTTTAAAAAACTGACTCAGATCAAAATGAGTCTCTAAACATTGTTGAGCCGTGTGACATAGATGACTGAAATCTCTTTTCTGCTTATTCTTAAAAATGTGTAAATATGAAAAATAAAATTTAATTCGAAGGAATGACAATTCTACTTTCCTTCAACAATATTTTAATTTCATGTTTAAATTAAACTTTTGATACTATCTTTGCATAAAATATTCGTAAACAATACATACCTACATATATGTTTGCAACCGAGAATTCAAGAATCTACTATTGTATAGTACATTTCGACCTTGTTACTAATGCTAGTAATACGGTGAATCATAATATTGGGAATGAATAAACCTGTTATTGGAGAATAGAAAAACATATTATTCATTCATGACTTGTTAAATACCTAACTTTAGTTTACAATGAAATACTATGCTGTTGTATGTTGAGCAATAAATAATAATGAAGTTCTTGGAAATAAATTTTATGTAGTTTTAGAGATGTAATGTTTAGATGCTATAACATAACATCACGCCTGTAATACCCAACGGGTTAGGCAGAGGTGTACCTATTAGTACACCCTCATTTAGCCAGCTTTAAGTCCCATAAAATAAAATAAAATTGTCTTGTTGGGAAGTGGACTTAACAGCTTTAATAATTTGAATCTATTTTATTACTATAATACTTTTACAGCAGTCATGCTTATAACAGCAACAATGATGTTTTAAAATGAAAACAATGACTTTCATTATCTAAATAATAACATTTACTGAAAATAGAAACCACAATCCATTTTATTTAACTTACAGCAGTCCTACACTTTAAATAATTATGTTGTCCCACAGCAATAAAACTGAGTAATCTATGTTGATGGTGTAGTTCTAACATTGTTTAACTAAGTCAATATTTGGACAGTTATTGTAGCTAATGGATTTGTTTTAACATTACTGGTGCTATGCAACTGTATTATAGCTGTTAATGAATGGGTAAAGATGAGGGATATTAGTTGTGGTTTATTTTTATTTTATTTAAAAGACAATACTCACATGAGTATAGGTGGATGATGTTATCAACCACCTACACCATCCCTTTTTTTTTATGGTGGGTGGAAAATTATCAAATAACCCCTCCCACTCTTGGGCAGAGCGAAAGGGAGTGTCGGACTTCTACTGACTAAAAACCAACCATGTTCCTTCTTAGCCCTTTATGTCGAGGCCGCGGTATCTCTTGCGAACAACCCGCAGCCCCGACGAGACCTACACCATCCCTTAGTCGGCTTTTACGACACCCACAGGAAGAAAGGGTGGTCAATTCTATGCCTGAACCACACAGCCAGGGATTGGCAAACCGGAGCACTGGATAGGGATAAGTGGAAAGAGGAAAGGGTGGCCTTTGCCCTGCAGTGGGACACAAATGACTGATTATTATTATTATTTTAAAAACGAAGATTTCATTTCAATATTGTTTACTAACAAGGAAATAGACAAATGAATTGCAGTACGTATTAATCTTCTTTTCTAATACATGACTCAGATTTTGTCCAACCAATACCTGCAGCTCTGTTGATTTTTGTGCAGTTAGTTGTGCACATTGGGCAGGAAATGAGGTGTGGCATATCCTATGTTGAGCCCACACTCGCATTGTATCCGAAATGGGTCGAATATATCCCATCTAGTCAAATTAGATCGGCAGCGACCAACTTGACAGTGCTATTCGAAGCACTGATTGATCAAAGTGCCGAAATACATCGACTTTTCCTTTAGTTAAAATAAAGTCAAAAGTACATAATTGAATCATCTGTTCGTCACTTTGCAGCCACAAATTGCTATAAAAAAACTTATAACTAGACTTTTGTGGAGATTAAATAATGGCACAAGGGTAGATAACAATACTTACTAATAAAACCAATCAATAGACACAATGTCATGTAAACACTTGCGTTGCGATTCTACTCTTCTTCTTCAAATAAACCCACACTTGGAATTTTATCAAGGATGCTATTCTGTTATATTTATCCTATCCTGCCTATCCTGCACAACCACTTGCACCTTTCAGGATTTACTCGAAGCAAATGATAGAGCATACTGTTCTGACACAATTTCAGATCATCGACACGTAAAGAAGAAGAAGGATGCTATTGGAACTAAATTGACTAATAAATGCACCTCAAATAGTAGCAACTTAAGTGATGGTACATACTTTTTTGGGTCGGCATTTTCGTAGCAATTACTACAATCTTACATCGGCAATTTCCGTTCGGCATCTACCATCGCTGAATCATTTTGTAAATTTTGACTCGCGGACGTGCCGAACATTCGTCTAGCACCCCTTTTTTTTTCTTTTTTTTTTTGGGGGGTGGGAAATCATCAAATAACCCCTCCCGCTCTTGGGCAGAGCGAAAGGGAGTGTCAGACTTCTACTGACTAAAAACCACCCATGTTCCTTCTTCGCCCTTCATGTCGAGGCCGCGGTATCCCTTGCGGACAACCCGCGGCCTCGACAGGCACCCCTGAGATCATATTATTTGAAATCTTATGAATCTATCCACACAATTGCAGAACGAACACCTGTAGGTTCGAATCTGGGAACCGGGAAAATACAAGTTCAAATTAAATTAGCCAACGAACCTCCTCACACGTGTTAAAATAACCCTTTTCTTTCCCACTTCTGGGCAAAGACCTCTCTCCATTCCTTTCATTTCTCGCGAACCCGCGCGTCTAAGGAACCTGTCTAGTTCGTCCCGCCTAAATTAACCTACACGCCATAGTACAAAAAAACTAACGATGTGATTTTTTGGGGCCAACGACCTCAAGTATCATTGTTACTTGAATAATGAGTATAGAAAGTCAGATAATTCCCACTACATGTATAAACTTCGCTACCTAAATTAGTTCGACCCAGTGTGAACAAGCATAAATAAGTTTTCCAAGTAATATGTTGGGTCAGGGGCGGATTTATTGACCCTGACTACAAGCTCGGAAGGCCCTGACACATGTAGGTAGGTCATAATATGTGGTTATAATAGACACGTATTTCTTCTTTTTCAATGTCAGTTTGTGTTACGCAAAGGCTTTGAAAATACCGGAAACAACACCTTCACGACTCAAGCACACTCAACCGCACGTTCTTATAACAACTCCACTGTGACAGCGTCTTTACTGGGTATCAGTAAAAAAAGTGTCGGTTTTCGTGTCACTTTGACCTGCGGTTGACAGTACATTTTAATAAAAAGAAAAGGTATTTTTTATTAATCAATAATTTTCCTAACGCCTTACAGAGCTAGGCAATCAAATAGAAGTGCTGACAGTGGGCGAGGGGGACGGGAGTGGGGAGGAAGACTACGAAAGCGTTCCAGTCTGCAGTGTGGGGAGGGAAGCAAGTACTGATGATGTTTGTGCTGATGCCGCTGTGGCACCGCTCCATGATAAACCGAGGAGAGATAGCTCGCCTAGTCAGGTGAGTTTTGTTACCATTCCTGACAGAAGACCCCATCCTGACAGAAGACCCCATCCTGACAGTTATTTGAAACCTTTCTGACAGTAATTTGGACCCGAACCTGACAGTAGCTACTAGCTCCCATTCAAATATTTTCGTTAGACACAACACTGATTAACGCTGGTTATTGCTTAAATTAACTGGCCCCCGCGCCACATTACTTAGCGACTCGATATTTTATTATAGTCGTAAGCATAAACTTGATCTAGACGGGAATTAATGCCCGTTTTCTGATAGTAACTTAACCCTTTCAGCTATGGAAAGTGTACCCAACTGAAATAATGTTATTAGCTTCCCAATTGCGTAACACATTTTTCTATCACAATCGAGTATTTTTCTCATAATCACACTTGCCAAATACGTCGTATGAAGCAATGAATATGGTTGAATTGTGAATATGAACAGCTTTGGGATTGTGAGCGTGTTACATAATTACCCTCTGGTACCTATTTCTTTAAAGCTCTTTTAGCAGTTTTTACCCGACTGTAAGGAAAGGGTTATGTTTTTGACAGTTTGTTTAAGTTTTAATTTATTTTAAAACCAACATAATGGGACTCGGGAGCTAAATAATAACACCCCATGAGTCGATCTTCAAGGTAAAGCGGTGCTTGTCAAAGTCGGTCCGTGGATGGGTGACTGTCATTGTATACCGAGTTATCTTTGCGCCTCAGAAAACACGATGAGCCGTTGGTCTTGGCTGCCATTTATAAATGTTTTACAGTTATTACGGGCGTCAAAACCCAAGTCTGACAACCCGTCTTACCTAAAGGGTATCGTTTTACCCAGTAGTACAAATTTTTTTTGGAACGAAGTTTTGGAACATCGCGCGTTGTGAAAGGGGACTAAACGGAAAAAATTCTTACGAAAAGTTGTCACGACAGTTTTTGCTATAGTAAGCTATTGTAAGCTGTGCGGCGTCGCATGTTTCTCTGTCTGTCTCTCTCTCTCTTATAGAAAGCCAGCCAGATATTTTCATTTCTACATTTTTTTTTTTTTTTTCTTTTTTTTTTATTACATAATAAAAAATAATAACAATAACTTCGTTCCATCCGGGTGTTCCTTGACACCTCTCAAGTTTTTTTTGTGTGAATGGGGTTTTTTTTGTGTCTTGGTGGAGCGGAAGGCAGTGTCAGACTTCTATTGACTAAAACCCTCCAATGTTCCTTCTTAGCCGTTTGTGTTCCGGGACCGCGGTATCTCTTTCGAACAGTCCCGCAGCCCCGGACCCAGTACTAAATGGGACAACCCAGTTAGTACCGGGTCCAGGCTTTGCGACTTCAAAAAAAAATCTTTTTATTTCAGACATTTTGGTCCATAATATTTGTAAGTAGCGACTTAAAAACTATGTTACATTAAAAAAATATAAGATATTACATTCAAAAATCGAGCGACTGCTTATCTGACATCCTTGTGGATGTCAGATAGGCAGTCGCTACATGTAAAATACTGGTATTCAGCGGCATCCGGTTAGAATGGAAGCCGACCACTATATATTTGGTAAATGGCTAGGCATAATTATGATGATGATGATGAACCGAAATATTATTTCCTTTAACAGACAGCAGAAATAGAAGGCTCAGTGGAAGGTGCAGTTGAAACGTTCGTGGTGACTCCAGCGAAACACGGCACGCTATACAAATGTCGCATAGCTCGCGATCGCAAGGGAATGGACAGAGGCCTTTATCCGACCTACTTCTTGCATCTAGAAAAGGATTATGGGAAGAAAGTGTTTTTGCTGGCTGGTGAGTCAAATTGTTTTTTTTTTTAACAGTTACGCGGTTTGTAACCAAAAGTACCTACATCATCATTTCGCTAGTAATGTTTAAGTCCCATGTAATAGGGGGCGAATCTTTTGCCATCAACAGGGATAGATCCAGACTACGAGGCTGCTACTGAGCGATTTCAGTTAGATAAACCTAGACCAGACCCAGACCTTTTTTTTTGGGGTTGGGAAATCATCAAATGACTCCTCCCGCTCTAGGCAGAGCGGTACGGACTTAGGGAGTGTCAGATTTCTACTAACTAAAAACCACCCATGTTTTTTTTTTTTTTAAAAAACGTTGCTCTCACTAGGAATCTCTCCTGTATCGTGGGTGCGTTTACAAACATTTAAACTCACATATACAATCCAAACACCCAAACCCGAAACAACTATCTGTAGGCCATACAAATATTTGTTTCGTACGGGGATCTAACCCGCGACACGGAGCGCAGCAGTCCAATCGCTCAGCCACTGCGCCAACCGTGTCGTCATGTTCTTCTTAGCCTTTTGTGCCTGAGACCGCGGTATCTTTATCGAACAACCCGCAGCAACCAAAAGACCTCATGGTCAGTAATTACGCTTGCGAACACTAGAGCAACGAAGCAGTCAGGAGTCGAGGAGTTTACTCGGAAACTGGGAAAGGGATGGCAGAGCTTTTTATCTTGACTGTGAATTCATACGTAGCTAGTGGCAACAAGATACAGATTCCAATGTACAATGCCGCGAAGGGCAGTCCTTTTTGACACCTTGAGGTCGTGTGTTTACTAGGTTATAATAAATTATTGTCGTGTCATGACGCCAGCACATCAAATAGGGTATTTCACCAAAAAAAACTAATTAGTCCATCTGTTAGATTATCGAAAAATATTGGAATCGTGTTTTTTGTTTTATCAAATTAATAAAAATTGACGAAAATAAAACGTGTCAAAAATCATAAGTGGGGGCTTGTGGACGTCACTTTGTGGGTAAAAAAGTACTAACCTTGTGATGTCTCACGACTTTACACGACTTTTCGAATCACTGTATCGTCTTCATCTTTTGTTTACGTGAAAACAGAAAAATATTAGTCCATTATTTTTTGAAAATCTATCTGACGGACTTATTAGATTTTTTCGTGAAATAGCTTAAACTTGATGCCATAGCGATAAAGTTGAAAATCTAATAAAAAAATAACTTGATGTGCTGGAGTGTCCCTTCTTCGTCTATTTCTTCCTGAAATATTGACCAATATGTGTCTGATACCCACAATGGTTATTTTTCAACAGAAATATGTATAAATGTAAACAAAGTTAATGCCTTTAACAAACTACCATACTATTAGAGCCTATCGTGTGTAGGTCGCCGTCTAAACCTAAAACGCTATGTGATTGATGGCCACTACCGCCCTTGCGCTGTTTACACTACAAATAAAAACGACACAGCAGAAGGTCAATGTCTATCAATCATTAAAATCGAATATAAGGCCAGCAACAGAAGAAGCTTAACATTTCGACATTTTAATTCTTTGATATACAGGACTCTCAACAATAATTTTAATGTTCCAGAAGATTATTCTTTAAAATATTCCTTATTCATCAATAACTTGTTAGTAACGAGTAATACTAACAAGTTATTTTTAATTAAACCTGCTTTCAATCATTGGTAGTGTTAATCTATTTCTGATGCTGACTGTACTCTGTTTCTCATTCCCCATTCATATTAATTGGTTCCCTTGATTAAATACTCGCTGATCGATTTCCATTATCCAAATTATTGAATGTAAATGTATGTCGAAAACGGCAATTATAGGTTGGTGTAGGTAGGTACTTGGCTTGATTGAAATGGACTATTACAAATTAATTATACCCTTAAACACAATAAACTTTTTTGTTTAACGACAAATTAATTACACTGGAGTTGAAAAAAATCATGGGTAATTTTAAAAAATTCAGCTAGGAAACAGCAGATTTAAATACCGATATAAAATTTCTATGGGGGTCGAAATTATGTGGTGGACACATGGCAACCGTTTGTACGCACGACGTTGGTCAAGTTTTACAAAACCAGTATACGCGGATCTCTCATTGCTACTACTGCAATGACTAAGTTTATATTTGTTTATTGCTCTGCATACACTTTGCCTGTCTGCGTCACTTTCCAAGAAATCACTTAGATGAAGCAGAATAATAGTCATCATAATATTATATATATAATATGATGAATGTTAAGAGAGATAATGGAAAATTTACAGGCCAGTTGTCTCTTCTAGCTCCGTCTGCAAGTCTTCCAACCGTCAACTCAGTATACACCACCTTTCTGACCATAAATAATTCACCCTGCTGGACAAAGGCATCTCCATTATTTCTCCATCGGCCAAGATTCTATGCAACTTCTTTCCAATTCTCAAGGAAGCCATTCAGATCGTCCCACCATCTCCTTCATGATCTGCTGCGACACCGTGGCACTGTTTCAGTGCACCAATCCTGAGCTTTACGGACCCTCAGTTCGTTCGATGATAAATGACATACGACAGGAGTAAATAATTCATCTTTGAAAAAAACCTCTCATCTTTAACCACCCCCCTTCGTCCTTCAAAACTTCCCTGTCCCACTACAACAGTACAAAATTAACAGATTTTCCCTTTACAGCCCGCAAACGCAAGAAATCCGCCACATCAAACTACCTAATATCGACAGACCCGACCGAACTAACGCGCACAGCTGACAGCTTCGCCGGCAAGCTGCGCTCCAATCTACTGGGGACTGCGTTCACTGTGTATGATAACGGCAAGGCGTGGAGGAAGCACGACCATGCTCACACCAGGCACGAGTTGGCAGCTGTTGTTTATGTAAGTACAGTGGCGTAGCGTGCCTTAGACGGGCCCTTCAAAATTTGTTGGGGGGCCCAAATGGTCTAGATTTTTCCTTTTTTGAGTTAATAGGGATGTTTACTGACAAAAAAAAATATGATTCTAATTAGTCCGTCTGTTAGATTGTCGAAAAATATTGGATACGTATTTTTTGTTTTATCAAATCAATAAAAATTGACGAAGATAAAACGCGTCAAAAGATTTGAGTGGGGGGTTCTGATTCTGACATCCCTTTTTTTTTTTTTTGTGGGTGTGAAATCATCAAATAACCCCTCCCGCTCTTGGGCAGAGCGAAAGGGAGTGTCAGACTTCTACTGACTAAAAACCACCCATGTTCCTTCTTCGCCCTTCATGTCGAGGCCTCGGTATCCCTTGCGGACAACCCGCAGCCTCGACAGGATTCTGACATCCCTCACCGGTAAAAACTGTCATACTAATGTTTTAGAATATGACGTCACACGAGTTTTCAAAGCACTGTGTCGTCTTCATTGTTTGTTTACGTGAAAAAAGAAAAAATACGTGTCCAATATTTTTTGGAAATATATCTGACGGACTAATTAGATTTTTTTGTTAACCCTATTACGCAATTTTTCTTTTGGCACGTTGGGCACATTTTCATGATAAGTTTTTTTCACGGGAAGTACGGCCTAAGAGTTTATATGAAATTGTGGATAACATATTACGAATTTGACTTGCACACATTGGGGCTCCTGTAACCCGGGCGCCCCGTATCATTGATACGGTTGATAAGGCGATAGCTACGCCCCTGTGTAAGTACTACCTTTGTCTCAGTGAAATGATTATAAAAATGTTACTAAACATAACATAACATCACGCCTGTAATCCCAGAAGAGTTAGGCAGAGGTGTACGTAATAGTGCACCCACATTTCGCCAGTTATGTTTAAGTCTCATTTAACGAGCCTACTCCGTAGTTTGGATTTCTGTTTGATAACAATAGGCTTGCTTCCTATATTAAACTAATTCTTCGTAGCAGTCCCGTGACTGAGAGTTTCCTTGTGAACAATCTCAATAACACTTTGCCCGACCCTGGAATCAAACCTATAACGTTATGCTCAATAGTTGCGCTTGCGACCATTAGACCAAAGAGACCGTGCAAAATGCTACTAAAGTTTATTTAAAAATATATATATACAATCATGATTCGAAAGACACATGGCGCCATTTGTTACCGAACGTTATTGTGGTTTTCCTCAGGAAAAGTACTATAATGTCCGTTTCTAGACACCTGACAACGTATAAGCAAATTTTCAGGATGAGCGGGCTCTAGGCGTGAAAAGGTAACAACTTTAGGTGTCTCTCCTAGGACCTGGATCTGAGCCCTTCTGGGAATCTTCGAACGAGGTCATCCGGCAGTAGAGTCAAAATTATCCACATAGCTCGTAAAATTCCTACTTATAATATTATAAATGCGAAAGCAAAAGTAACTCTGTCTGTCTTTCGCACTTTCACGCCAAAAATAATGAACTGATTTAGTATACCGATAGTCTAGACTTCTAGAGCCTGAGAAAGGACATTTTAATGCGAAAAAAAGGTTGAGGGGGGGGGGGGGGGGGTGAAAAGATAACCAACATCCACGCGGACGAAGCCGCGGGCATCAGCTAGTATTACATCAAATAATCACAAGTTCCATGTAACCTGGCTCAAAACAATGATTATCCTAGTTTGCAGAAATAGTTGTACAACAAAGGTAAAGCAATGTAGGTAACTAGGCATACATAGTTTGAATGGAACAAACAATACATTTAGTTGGAAAACTTTACAGATGTACATATTGTTACGTTGTGTTGTTTATATGGGTTCTCTGCGGTTAGGTACGCAAGTTTTCCTCTTAATTATTCAGATGGGTGACGACAGAACTTTGAGAGAGCTTAGTAGGTACACATACATACGTATTTTAAAACTCTTATCTTGTGGGCATTAAGGTCTAACGATCCCTAACACCCTAGTACTTATCAGAGTTTCTAAACCGCCTCAGGGGCTTCTGACATGGTTTGACGACCGCCATATGGCGGCCGTGACCACCGCCACCGGTTTATACGTGCTTTTCGAAGCACGGAATCATCTTTTTATCAGACAATCAGGTGATTCAAACCTGCAATGTCCTAGCCGAACTGGAAACAACTTTTACAAAGTATGCTTCTCTTGGGGATTGAAACCTTATTAATGAAAACGGGAAAATAACAAAATCGGCGTGTAAACAATGCAGACCTCTGCCTACAACTCAAGGGGAGTGATGTTATGATATTATGTAACTATAGACAAAGTGCTTGTATTCGACCTAAATAAGGCGTATTATTAATGAGTGCTAATGAGTGCTCGTTGTATAAACATTGCCTTACCGTTGACGCATTGAAATTGAGTGAATTAATATTTTATGGGATGTGTTGTGGTCAATTAGAAGAAATAGAATGAATTTAATACTTAAGAAGTCGGTTAATGAGTCACCTACCCACACTAAACCAGCTTGCGCGTACGAATGTTATCAAGAAAACGACGAAGTTCTATGGTTTCTGCTTACGCCCTAGCTATAAAATGCGTGAGCTTGTGTACGAGTATGTGTGTATGATTCAGACTCGTTTTAGGTAATTTTGATACCGAATTCATGGAAATTGGTTTTGGAGTGTCTGATTCATACAAAAATAGGTATTAAAATATTGTTAGGAAGTAGTGTATTAGTGTCCGATCGGAGCCTCGGCTGCAGCCAAACCGTCGGCCATAATGTGCGGAAGTTTTGGCAGAAGCCGAATGCTGTTACTTATGTATGTATGTATGCTACATCTAATCTCGATTTCTTGCCTAAGCCTTGAAAGGGCTAAACCATTTCAGTGCCGTGCCTTAACTTTTTTTGATTGATGAGTAATCCTCAAATTATTTCTACTGACTCAAAACCACCCATGTTCCTTCTTAGCCTTTTGTGTCGAGGTCGCGGTATCTCTTTCGACCAACCCGCAGCCCCGGCGGGGGTTGATGGCTAACCTAGTGTCAGAGTTTTTACATGCCTCTGCCTCGGCTTTACATGCCGTGTAGAACTATCCCTCAGTCTTGTTAGTTCCCTCACGATGTTTTTCTTCACCGAAGCAAGTGATATTATACAATGCGCACATGAATCCAAAAAATCAGAAGTGCGTTTTTGGGTCTGATCTATCTTGACGGTAACACTAGGCTATTAGTCAGTACTGCCGTGCCCTTATGTGCTAGTCTTAAGCAGTCGGAGAACTATTTACTACAACTTTATTATACTTGTCTAATAAAGTAATAAGTAGTTAAAAGTTCTATACTGTAAAGGGTGTAAAAGTACCCTTAACGCAAATGAAGGGCACTTGTTCTCCCCACCACTGCGATCGTTTTTTTGTTCTAGACCATACCTGGGTACCCTCTAGTTACGGAGATATTGGCTAAATTTTTCACAGCTGTTTTTGTAAATATTAGTTTTTCAGGTTTATAACTTTACTTAAATGACCTCCTTGAGCCGTTTACTATTCAAAGCATCCACTAGCACAATGTATTAAGAGTGCTACATTTGTTTACCAGCAAAAATTTTTGCGTAAGGGTACTTAGTTTGATGTACAGATGCTTGGTTGACGGCTGTGTGATGGGCTAATTTACACCCTGTATAAAACATATTTCCTCGGCAGACCACCTACTTCGTCATCTAGCTGAGATACTGCTAGAATAAAAGATAAAGCCACTGTATAATATTCTAATGTATAATGAGCACACGAATCACGTACACAGGATGCAATAATACATAGTTTTATAGTCCGATATATTCGAATGCAATTAAATTCATCCATTATATTGTGACTGTAATGGTTCTACCATTACAGTCACAATATATACACACACATACATACACATACATACACAATTAATAAAAAAAGGTTTATTGTTGCTTTGGTTTTTTTGCCACACACATACGCACAAGAACCATGCCTGTAATTACCGATCGGTTAAGCAGACTTTCCTACAAAATCATATCATTTAGCGAGTAATGTTTAATTGCCGTCTGAAATGTACAAGTAGGTTGGTCGTCTATAATATACGTAGTACGTGTTTTAGTTGGCATTTTGTTTCAAGTTTTTTGTTATCATAAAGTTGGCAAAAGACCCAATTGACCATGACATTTCTGGCAAAGGTGCAATTTAAACAAGGGAAGAGAATTTCAAGATCATATATTTAGCTATACGCAGTTAAGCAAACAATTGTAAAGTACCATCCATCCGACTTTTAATCCGAAAGCGCGATTCTAGTTTTTTTTTTTAAATATGTAAAACTATTGTGTTTATCAAATAACTTCTAGACCACCCTAGAATTTCTATCAGTACTAACCAAAAATCATCATCCTCCTATTACAGGACACCAACGTCCTAGGCTTCAAAGGTCCAAGAAAAATGACAGTAATCCTCCCCGGAATGACGCCAGACCGTCAACGAGTCACGATCGCCCCTCAAGATGACAGCGAAACACTCCTGGAACGACTCAAGAGCCAAACATTAGACGACATAGTCGTTCTACACAACAAAACCCCAGTTTGGAACGACGAAACACAGTCCTACGTCCTGAATTTCCATGGCAGGGTTACCCAGGCAAGTGTGAAGAACTTTCAGATTGTACATGATTCGGAGCCTGAATATGTTGTCATGCAGTTTGGAAGGATTTCAGAAGATGTCTTCACAATGGATTATCGGTACCCGCTTTGTGCTCTTCAAGCGTTTGGTATTGCGCTCAGTTCGTTTGACAGCAAGCTGGCTTGCGAATGATCTCTTTTTTTAATTATTCATACGCTTGCGTGGGGGATAAGGTTTTGTCAAATAAAATACTGATTTCAAATCACTGACTAATAAGTACTACATAATTCATACTTTAATTGAATAATTGTAATTATTCATACTTTAATTGAATGATTATAATTATTCATACTTTCATTGAATATTTATAATATTAATTCATATTTTAATTGCACGCGCCATCAGCGACCAGTCGATAAACGAAAGAAATACGAGTGTAACGGGTCCAGACAAAGAATCTTGCACTTCATAGTTTATACTTTTATTTAATAATTAGTCAGTGATTGTAAATAAGTATTTAATGAAACCCCACGCAAGCTTGTGAGCATGTTAGTCTTACATTTCATTGTGGTTGCCGCATTTATTTACTTTTTTTTTTTAAATCATGAGGCTATAATTATTTATGTAAAAACAACTTTATGAAAGTGCGTCTCCTTTATAATACGTAAAAATTATAAGACTATACAGAATTATCATCACAAATCTTAATATTTACGAAACGACCAGGGCAATTAATGAAGATAGAAAGGTGTTCTACCTTCCGAATGTCGCCAGGGCCCATAACGCTACTGTCGCGGTCATATAACGTATGAAAGAGACATTGCATACTTCAAAAACTATACTATCGACCCTCGTACACCAACCCGCATTGGACCCGCGTGGTAAATTACAGCTCCCACAGAAAGAAGGTTACAGTCCCGGCTGTTAAGCTGATTATGGTATATTGTCGTTTCACTCCTACGTTGTATGACCTCGTCGAACAAACTTGAGCATTTATATAGCTATAAAATAATGACGGAAAACTTCACAATAACCAGTTTTCTACTTTACTTGGTCGGTTAATGAGAGCTTGTAGCCCCATGATAAAGTATCGTGTTATTTTTGTAACCAAACGCACATAATTAATTTAGTTATCGGTGCTTGTTGTGATGTAGGTTGTGTTGTTCCGTGTTTCGACTTTCATCGACGTTGTTTGAACGAAGTCTGTAGCGTAGACGTGTTTATAGAGCCTAAAAAGGCCATGTTTAAGATATATGACCTATTTTCTCCTGTCGATTAGAGTAGAAATAGCTTGAATCAGTGTTTTGAAAGTATATTTATCGAATCAAAACAGAAAAAGAATAAAAAAATAAGACGCCTTCGAAAATGAAGTAGCAATGATTTCACATTGAGAAATAAATTGCTTTATTCTCGTGCAGTTTGTGATTCAAAACAAACTGTTCAGACATCTGCTTACCCTTTTCCCAATTTTGATGCGGTTGGCTTCCAGTCAAACTGGATACACCTGAATACCAGTATTTAACTTTAATCGACTGCCTATCTGACCTCAAAGCAAATTGTTCAATAATAATAGAAGAGTTTAGTTTTCTATTATATTCACTCTTGCTCAGATATTCTATATAAAACTTGGTCATATTTCTTAAACATAAAATTAAGTGTAATTTATTAATATACCTGTGGTCCAAGGAATAAATCCAAGGAAAATTGCACATATGCATGTACTTTCATATCTGTTTGAAGTAGAAAATATGCATTGAGGGAATTTATTTTGTAACTACATACTATCTTTACTGTAGCTGCAATTACGTACTTATTTCGCTTTTGTAACAACATAAATATATTAAAAAATAATGTATATAAAACGTATTTATGTAAAAATCTTCAGAATATTTAATGTTGTCATTAAAGAAAAGTATCAATTCAAATATTTATGGTTTCAAGCGGGAAAGTCGACGCTTATTTGATAGTATTTGTTGTTTCACAACTGTGTATGGTTTTATGAATAACGGGGTAAATAAATGTTCCTTCATTATCTTAATACGCACATGCTTGCACATTTCTTATGTAATTACTGAAATTAGGTATCTGTAAGTACCTAACTTATGTATTAAAATGTAGTCAAAACGGTATAGGAATCAGTCAACATGTTTGCTCATATACAGGGTGCTGCCGACAATACGACAATAAATGAAACCACTGGTAGTTCTAGTTCATAGGAACATTATTGAACTATCAAATAAATCGTAACACCAAAATAAAAAAATTGAAAAAAAAAACAAAACTGTAAACGAAATACATTACAATTTACAAACAAATATTGGTTTACTAACCTTAGGAATAATTTGCACCGATTAACGTGTGGAAATAAAATGTAACAAACGAATTTGGCAAAGACATTTAGGTATCTTCGGCACCACGACTGTGTTAGGACTTATTTGATAGTTTAAAAATGTTCCTATGAACTAGATCTACCAGTGGTTTCATTTATTGTCGTATTGTCGGCACCAACCTGTATTTATGTGAATTCAAGCTCACTTTTTGCTCAGTATTCTTGGTTATTCACTAATCTCTTACGGTCGGAGAGCTAGTAATGAATTTTGGAAAGGTATTTTAAGTACTCAATCATCTTGCTTAGTCCAAGTATAACAGACAAAACAAATTGACTAGCTGTTTGCCTATCTTAAATACTAAATGGCTTTTGAAAAAGTACTTTTCTAACCTTCTCAAATTTCGGTACCTGCTTTTTAGACTATTTCTGCATGACATGACGACATAATTATGTTACATGGCCAATAATATCTAATGCCATAATATTCTTAACCAATCAACAATTATATGTACAAACTATTCTTAAGCATCACATAGTGTTAGTTTTGTATCCTAGTCAACTTAGCTTTTAGTTAATTTTAATTTAGCTCTAAATATTCATAATTTGAATGCACAAATTAATTTAATGAATTATGTCTGTATCTCTACACACGGGGCGACACATCAAACTATACATTTCTTGTTTAACATGGCCTCGTTTTCTATAGATTTCCAATAAAATGAGAGATCAGCATAAACTATTTTGTATAGTTTGGTCGCCGTGCGTACTTTAATTATTTGGTGTCATAAACTGATGTATAAATATCTAGACTCTGCTGCTATGATACATTTATTGTTTTTTTGTAGATGCTTCCCAATTTTTTTGCGTCTCATCACCACTGAACAATGTTTTTGAAAGTCTTAATTTTAAAAAGTACTTAAATCTTTAGGGGTGTACAGTCACGAGCAATAATATGTGTGCACTTGGTAAAGTTAGAACTCGAATTTCGCGTGACATAACGATTGCAACTTTGAGATATTATGACTGCTGCTGACTTTGCACACTCGTTTAACGTTACACCTCTTAAAAATCATGTAATTCGCATTATTTTTACTTTAACCCCCCATTTAATACTTATGTTAAATCTATATAAACCAATAATACCACACCAGTATTAATATTAATTTATTTTTAACCATTTATTTATAGACCTGACAATAATATTGTACATTGTATCCACTGCCTTCTCCCTGATAATTTTGAGTAAAAAAATACATTTGTTCCAATCAAACAAATGTTTATAGAATTGACTATTAGAATAAATAAATGTGCCTATGATTAGGTTACGTGTTTAGATAGCTAAAATGGGAAAAAAACTTAAATAAAATTTGTAAAATATTTAAATGATAAAATGTCAATGCGTCTATGTAATAATGTCATGAGCTTCTTGTAGAAAATCGTGTTAGATATGGTTAATGAGTATTGTTCTAGTGTTATGATTTTCATTTCATACCACAGAGCACGGAGGCGCCTAGGCGGCATTTTTCATATGAACCAGCGTATAGTCCGGTTAAGCAGTCGACATCATCTCCTAGGAACTGCGAGATCACATACACAAAACAGTAAAAAAACGAGTGTATCACTGTTTCTCGCACAACGACAAACATAGAAACCGGTCTATGACAGAATTTGAGCGCAGAAAGCATTTTCAGCGCCACTAATTTTATTAGTACTGCTAGACGCTGCGGTGATTCCGCGCTTTGTGGTACAAATCAATCGTATATTAGTTCTTTATACAAGAATATTCATCTAAATTGCATCCCTTTATCAATTGTTTGGATTCTTCACTATTTAGTCTCTTTTCCTGCAGTCTATATGAATTTGAATCTTCAAGAAGGCACTCAGTGTGCTGCACTTAATCTGAACCTAGTCTGTTTTCGAAGAAAGTCCAATATGGCTTAAAATATTATGATCTCAACTTCTAAAGGCAGTTTGCATTGATTGTCTAACACTGCCAGAATAAGACAAAGTTGAGTAAATTCATTGAATTGCATAGTCCCCAAAATGTTACTTGAAAATTATGAGACTTATGCAACCATTATTAAGTTTCTAAGAAGCTTTGTCAAGTGTGTTGTGGATTTTTAGTAATTTTACCAATCATATTTGTAGTTTTTTTATTGGCCAGAGTGGAAAGGCTTTATAAAATATGGAGTATTTATGTCATACCGGAGATTGATTGACATCCACATGATTAAACCGAAAGTATATCGTCAATATCTTAAACGATTCTTACATGGAGTTCGGCAGCAAGTAAAATGTCCCATTTGTTTAGTTAGGCATTACCACATAAAATGACAATTTCATTTGGTAGAATTGTAAATACTAAAGTATGAATTTTGGTGTATTGTGCCTTTGGTAACGATAGGTTAAATGTTTGTGCCTTTTATTTTCATGTTTACTATGTATTTTGTACCTGGAGCTTTTCGTAGGCACAACCCCCCTTTACTAGCTGACAAATCGCTTTTTACACCTTGAAGATGTTAGAAATTACTTATTTAGGACAACTTTTATAAGCAAAGCTGTCTTTAGACTAAAATAGTTGTAGTAGTGAATGAATGTTCGTAAAATAATTGAAATTGTGTAAATTGATTAAACTAATAGTCTTTTTGTAAAAATTCATGAGAATGTCCATTTAATTGACTTGTGAATTTATATAAATTTTTGCTCATAGTTATTGTGCAGTACCTATGTGTATAGTTAAATGTTATAAAGATATCTTGAAAACTGCTTATAAAGAATATTCCAGATCTCTGACCCTCGAATATTAGAAAATGCCAATTATTTTGCCATTTTTTTCGACAATAGTACCTATTCCTAGGCCTATTTTGTTTTATTTGACATTCTTATTATAAATTATACCCAATCATGACTCTAAAATATTTAAAAATATGAATTTAACATAATAGGTAATGTAAATTATTCTTTACATTTTGTGATGTATAAAATATTTGTGATATCTATTGTAAATAGTATTGAACACAATTATTTCTAAGCAATGTTTTGTGTTACTAGTGAAGCACTATGCATTGAATGTCCGTTCAAATTATCATGAAAAATAAACTAAACTGACTTTGATATAATTTTTTGGTTCTCTTTAAAAATCATGTATTTTCTTAGATCATGAATTCATGACATAATATTATTAACCAGTGTATTGTTCAATATTTCTTGTTTGTGATACAAAAATCATGTTTTTGTTATCAATAAATTGTATTGGTGCAACAAGTTAATATCTTTTATTTATTTTCCCACAATGGGAATATTTCCATACTGCATTAAAATTTGTCCTTGTCTAGGCCTATAATTATGTCCAGCGGTGGGCGGCTGAAATGATGATGATTTTCCCACTTTTGCCCATCACTCTACTCCTTCCTTTCTGCTCCCCCACTTCACATCTTATTCCATTATGTAGCAGTGCCTCTGCTTACCCTACGAGAATTATAGGTTAAGTTGTTTTGTGTCCTTCCATAATACATAAGCATACTATTACCTATTTGACTTTGCTCATAAGTTTGTTGACATGTGAGATTGTTGACAATTATCTATTTGTCACAGCCAATGGCATTGGCAATATCTATACCTTTTTTTTTTTTCGCATCGTTCGCTCTGCCCAAGAGCGGGAGGGGTTCTTCCCGCTCTTGGGCAGAGCGAACGGGAGTGTCAGACTTATACTGACTAAAAACCACCTATGTTCCTTCTTAGCCCTTCATGTCGAGGCCGCGGTATCTCTTGCGAACAACCCGCAGCCCCGACGGGGCAATACCTATACCTACCTGAGAACGCTATCATAGGCAGTTAGATCAAGGCGTTGATTCAGAAAGCAGTACTTCTGGATACAGTTTCAGAGGTTCCATACTCTGGGAGCCCCGACCACTGGTAGCTTGGACCCTGTTTTTGATACCTGTGAGCTATTTTTTTTAATGTCTTTTCATATTAAAAGAATATTAAATATGTTCAAAAATAAACGAAGAGAAGCATACTATTAGCATTTTAAATGCTGAAATAGGTACTCAATATTGCAAGCATGATATTGATACCATCAATATATCAAGTAACTACTAAAAAGACATTAACAGATTTCAGGATACTTGATTGTTTTCAGAGAAAATTTTGTTGTGCCAATGTACCCAGTTATTTTCAAACGTTGAAAAATCAAATCAACCAGTTAGATGTATTTCTTGGTAGAAAACTTGTTATTCTAAAACTTGGTCAGTGGGTCGTCTTAGGGACGGGTAAAGTAGTATTACTTAGCACCAATATTACAGTAAGTATCAGATTATTTCCCCCGAGAGCACTGTCCCAAAATTTTACCAGATCAATTGTTTTGTTTTAACAGCATTTATTACTTTTGAAAAGAAAATCTTGAGGTAACTTGAAAATCAAGTAAATTTAATACCTACTACCTATTGCACTTGTTACTGGCAATGTGACTAGCATGTATGCAGCAAATTCACTTGATAGCACTGCATGCACTGACATGTCAGAAAAGTAAAGAAATATTGTTAACATTGCAAAATCGAGTTCACCACTGGCACATTTTTAAAGGAAAAAACTTTCAAAAGGTGGGAAAAGTTCATGAAATAACAAGATCAGCTAGGGTTTCATGTTTTTTTTATTGTCAGCTTACATACAAAGTTTATTCGGTCTTAGCGGCCGCTGCTTTAGGCTTCTTTGCCTTGATGGGCCTCTGAGAGCGGAGGATGGCAGATGCACGGCGGAGGGTAGCCTTGGACAGGTCAGTGCGGTAGTGGTTAGCTTTCAGCAACCTCTTTACCTTGAACAGCGATCTCCTCGCGCCGGATTTGAATTGACGGCGCACTGCGTTCTTGGCGGGCTTGTTTGTTGCCTTAGCCTTCTTGTACACGACTGTGAAACCTTTCCTGTCGGGATTCTCGACGACGCCGACAGCCTTCTTCTGGATCAGGCCATTGTATCTGTACGAGTTGAGGTTAGTCACATTGTTCGGCTCCTTGCTGAACGGCTTCCTTATGTTGCGCTTCTTCACCAGGAAGGCGTTGTTGTTGCGGATGATCATCCAGTTAAGATGAGACGACATTTTAGCAGTTTTATTGTAAAAACTACACCAAATACAACGTGCTCACAACGTGTCCGTAGACAAAAAGAAGGATGAAGTTTGTCTTTGCTTTCGCTAATGTCAAACGTTGCTGTCAAAGTTTATGTTGCCATTGATTTGGATGACACTACCCTTCTTTACCCGACTACGGCGAAGCCAAAAGGAAGGGTAATGATTTTTTCCCATTAAATGAGAATAATATCTTGCAAATACTCGACGTCTCCTAAAACAATCACCATGGAAAATAAATATTTGTGTGTTTATAAAGTAATTATTAAGGTTGATATATTGTGTATTGGCCATTCCTATGTAGATAGACGTATTCTTTCACCCCCCATTTTTATAATGAAAAATAAAATTGTTTTTTGTGTTTTAAACGTTGGAATATGCTCAAAATAGTTTCTGAAATAAAACAAAAACATACTATGGTCCAGATATTTACCCATTTCTATTTGTTACATTTTTCATTTGGTCACACCTAAGATTAAACCAGAGACAGTTTGCAAAAATACAAACCTCTGTGGATAGGCTTGTCGAAGTTTCTATTAATTTAATTGTTTAATCTTATAACAAAAATCTTAGAAATACAATGTTATCGTCGTAATATATTTATATTAAAAAATCTCGTTTCGTAAATTCACTCTTCCATCTTCTCACTATTCTCTATGAATTTTACCGTTGACTTCTTTCATTTTCTTCATCTTTTTTTTGGCATTTTGCTTATGGTGATATGTCAAATTCCAAACTAAAACTTGTCTGGGACAATTCGTGTTGGTTCTTATTATATCTTTTTTCTTTATTATATTTACAGTATTCCTTATAGTAAATGTAGTTCTTGCGTGAAATTTATATGTGATTTGCATAAAGTGCCAAATTGATGTCTCGTTATTATTGGTATCATGAATCAGGTTGATCAAAATATAAACAAAGATATGTTTGATTCTGATCTGATCGACGTGGAATCTTTGGATTATTCCGATAATCAGACGTGGTGAGTACTTTTGAAGAGTTTTTATGTAAGAGAATATGTCGCAGTAAGTGGTGGCGAGTATTTACGGGGTCATCCATGACTTGTGTCCGGTCGTAACGTCAGTCTATCTGTCGACTGTCGAGTCTCGATGGCTATTTTGCTCGTTCCAATTAATCATTGAGTTATTTATTTCCAGTCTAACCACTTTAACCAGTATTTTAACATATCCACCTTGCACAGGTACTGGTGCCTATGTTTTTGCTAAGATGATTCACCTTCACTCAGATGTTTTTATTTTGTTTTGTATGAACTTACATTTCTTAGCGAAAGCTGAAAGTGGACAACTTTCAAAGTTACCATAAGTTTGGTAAGAATATTCTGTAACGGCATGCTTATTCATAAAAGTTTCAACCCACTTGGCTGTGATGTGATCACCACACCTACACTGGTTTAGATATTGATGAATTGTATTCATAAAAAGCAGGATAACTTCCACCAAACTTTATAGTGCCAATAATAATATTTGGATCAGATCAAAACAAAAAGTATTGACCTATCTCTAAGTGAATTTCAGTGTTCTAAATTATGAAATTGTAAGTTTATAAATCTACCCCACTTTTAATGATAAAGTGTTTTAATAAACAGTAAAGTCATCTTTCACATACAATTCCCTTGTTTTTGGTCTTAATTAGTGTTTTGAAGAAGTTATTATTAAATTATCAAACTGATTAGATAGTCTTTATTGGCCAGATCCATTTGACATGAATTGCACTTCAATCAGTATGATAAGTTTTGTGATAAAATAAAACCTACTTCCAGTACTTTTATATGAATAAATTGTGCTTGATTGTACTTATTGATAATGATAGGGTTCTATACCTTGTTATTTTATTCAATAACTTTATAGTAGTACCCCTGAATTTGATACTGTTTTCTGTTGTAGAACTATGTATTAAATGTCAACAAATCTATCTTGGCAAGGGCTCCATCATGGGTTTCCATCACATTTATTTAGACTTGGAAGATGTCATCTGTTTAATGATCTGTAACATGGTTGCCAAATGTGAAATGGGCAATTATTGGACCAGTAAATGAGATAATCAATACTATAAAGGACTTTAACTTGTTAGTAAGCTGTGCAAATCTTAAAATTTTTAACCCCAACTAAAAATATAATAAAAACAACTTGGTTTATAATATGTTAATAAAGTAACAAATTGCACTACAATAAATTATATTGAATTATTCCTTCATATTGAGGTTCACTGCTATCTTTTTTTTCAACTTTTTGGCTCCTGGGCCTCTATCTTGAATTTACATGCTGTCAAATATATCTTCAACAATGTTTTCGTTTACCGAGCTTTGTTGCACGAATCTGAAAAATCAGAGGTTCTGGCTACCCAAACTAGTAGCTGGTGGTCACTGATGATATGTTTTTCTGTTAAACTTGCACCCCATGAATGGTTATTTATAGATTCACCCACTGTAATCATACAAGCATGACAAATCTGAGATACAAAGTATACTGGGTCAAATCAGCCTGCCAAACTTCATATATTTTTTTAAAATTAAGTTGCTCCACACTAGAAATTTCTCCTGTAACGTGGGTGCATTTACAAACATTTAAAATCACATACACAAACACCCAGACCCGAAACAACTATATGTCAGCCATACAAATATTTGTTCCGTACGGAGATCAACCCCCCGACACGCATCGCAGCAGTCGAATCGCTCTCCACTGCGCCAACTGTGTCGTCAATAATAATCATAAATCAAATATTGGATATTGATATCCAAACAAAATTAATAAAACAAGGACAAAGTAGATTTGATGATTGTTTTTATGGTTCAACAACTGCTTGTACGCTATGTAGGATATTTTTTTTAATATTATGTTGTTTGGCCCACTCAGGTTGTTTACAGTTCCCCAAGACTCGGGACGGAGAGTTGACATAGTGGACTGGAACTTATCTTGTGACTGGCCCATCAAGGAGGACAATGATTACCTTAAGCTGGAGAAGACGCTCTACACAGTACTTGACGATATACTTAAAAGTAAGTTCTTTATAATATTAAAGATTGGCAGGCAGTTGCTCCATATAAAATACTGATATTCAGCTGCATCCAGTTGGACTGGAAGGTGACACCTAAATATTTGGGAAATGGCTAGGCGACGATAATGATGAGGCAAATAGGCCAACAGCTTGTCTGATCAAGTTGCCACCGTGTGTTTAAGTACCGATGTTCTTCCTCACAAACTCCTTCAGAAAGAATTCTGACCATGCACAGTGATGTGCTGTAACCAACATCTGTTCAGTATAAAATTTTCTGTCTGGGTGGTAAACCTTATTTCGCTTGAAACCACAGATAAACAACTATTACTATTATCAGTTTCTTAAAACTTCGAAGTAGTACTTCTTCTTTTAATTTGAAGTATCTATTACATCATTAACTAAATTAGAACACATAAGATAAGACAACATGTTCAAACTTGTATAATTTGTGTGCATTATTTAAATATTGACCCATGTGGAGGGGTCAATGTTTTTTCCTCAATACAGTCTTCTCATAAATATAGGCATTGCCTATGCACTCCTCATCTATTTTTATACAAAGAGTTCCATAGCACCAACCAATACAACAAATACTAAATAATGATAAACAATATTAAACTTAATTCATAATTATGTGAATTTACACTTTACAGCAAAACTAAATTTGTTTTTCAAAGATGTTGATGATAAAGGAGGTACCTACTGCTGCAGTTTCAAGACCTATATCTCGAAACTGAATTTTTTTCAACCCTTTTTCATTGAAACATTTCTTACATTCTACAAAGGCACATTTATTTTAGAATTTTCTTCTTAAAAAATTGCTAGTACATATAGGCTTGCATGGAATGTAATTTATGTTATCTTCACACATGAAATTATGTAATTATAAACAAACAAACTTCCAAATGTGAAGTTAATGAGATTTATCTTTCAAGAACCATTTGTTTTTTAGATAACAACATCAAAGTTCTTGTACAATTCTTATAAATGTTAAATTATCAATGGATTTAGTCAAAAGACTGCAGTGGTCTGTGATATAAGTAGATCTTTTTTATGATCTAATAATTATGAAACAGCTGTTTAATTGCCTGCATTATGAAGTTATTTCTGTAATGGTTACAAGTATTGCATATACACGAAATTGTATAAGATGTATACACATTCCTCTCTGCAAATTTAAGGTGAATAATTAAACTACAGAATACTTTACGTTACACTGACCTTTGCTTTTTTTAATTCTGAATACTGTTCTATGGAATTATGATATCTATGGCCTTGTCCATATGACCCACTTTTTTGTGAAGATCATTTAATAAAATGTCTATCTTAGTTGTTGGGTCATCAACTGATGTTAAAACATCATAGAATTCTCGGACATTAGAACTCATCATTAGTCCTACTTGCACCTGGAATGTGCTGATTTAAACTTTATAACAATGATGTGACCAAGTTAACTAGTAATGATCCTAGTTCGCACCAGGCGAAACGGCTTTATAGCAACGTACATAAGGATGTTATTATTACGACAGCACTGCTTGCAAAATACACCTATCGAGAGTGGACAGGCATCTTCTAGGCACACTCGTTCCATCATCAACCTCATCCATCGCTTTCCATCACACGTGGTCTAGGTCAAGGACAGCCCCATTTTGCAATAGGGTAGTTAACAAAAAAAATCGAATTAGTCCGTCAGATAGATTTCCAAAAAATATTAGACACGTATGTTTTCTTTTTTTACGTAAACAAACAATGAAGACGATACAATGTTTTTTATTATACAAATACATTTTATACCGGTGAGTGACGTCACAAGTTCACAACCCCCCACTCAAATTTTTGACGCGTTTTATCTTCGTCAATTTTTATTGATTTGATAAAACAAAAAATACGCATCCAAAATTTTTTGATAATCTAACAGACGGACTAATTAGAATCATATTTTTTTTAGTCAGTAAACATCTCTATTTAAAAAAAAGAACAATTCTGTCTTTGGCGAAGTCTTCAGGACAATTTGGAACAAAGTGTTACTCATCTCAGACCATATTTACTTAGTAGACACTCTACACAGTCGTACATTATCATTCAAGATAAGTAGGAAGTGCTATAATCAGCTGCATAATTATCATATTTAAACTGAACCTATTTAATTTTATAAACTACTTAGCAGTGTTTATATATTTTAATTTTGCACTAACAAATGATATCTTACTGGAAATGGCGCCAGAGGAGCAGACTACACTTATCGACGCGGAATAGGCTTCAGCCGATCTCTGATGTCGAGTCACGTCGTCCGAACTGAAACGAGACGATAGATAGAACTATTTGACTTATTGCATTAGTATAAAGCCCGTTTTAACTTTTAACCGACTTCCTAAAACAAGAGGTAGTTCCTTTAAATGTTTTGTTTATAAAGCAAACTACTTACTCCATAAACAGTATTAATTTTATTTATGAAGAGGTCTAGAAAATTAGTATTTGTCTGCCCTCGTCTCAATAGGCGTGGCCATTTTTTACATGTTACACATTTACATTCTCAAGCGATTTTAAGCTTGAAAATACATCATACATTCTAAATGCAATTTTAGGTCTTCTGAAAATCAACTTATGATATTCTGGTAAATGTTACTGCATAGCTGTACATAATCTTGAACTGCTAACGCTGTAATGTTACGCTAGAGGCAATTCCGAGTAGTCCTAATAATATCAGCCATATTGCATTCAGACAAAGTGTGGATCTCCCTATCTGCTTTTCCGTTCCCTACAACCTTTAAATTAAGAGCGAATGGTCATCTTCTGGCTGCCCTCGTAATATCTTAAATTTTATCAATGTCCTTTTGGTAGTTGAGATAGAGTTCAAGATCGGTATACAAAAAAACTGAACGTACATATTTGACCACCTATCCCATTTTATTTGAGGTTTGTCGCAGTATGTCTTCTTGTACCTAAATGGTAACATCTCAATTACTCTCTCGCTGTATTGTTTTCACAAAATCTATCCATCATTAGTTTGGTCTTCCATGACTTATTTCATCCCATCCAAACTTAATGGAGGATAAAACATCATTTCGTCACACCTCTAAAAACAAAATGGCAATTAAATAAAGAGGTATGCAATGATTTTTGTCTGCCAGTCGTTAAACAAAGGATATGATCATGAACAATTGGTAGCTGATCTAATGACATTCGACACGGCTCATAGGTTCAGGACAAAGATCTGATATCGAGATATATGCAGTCAGGGTCTGTACATTTTATAGTTCAGGAAGGACATTGTCCTTCCTTTTAGTTTGACGAAAAAATTGTAAGTTTTCTTTTTGTCTTTCATCCCTAAGGCAAAGAAATCTGGGCACGCCACGATAGTGGCGGTAAGTCCCCTCTTTGAGGAGTGAATTGAGAGGCACCGCGGTGCCCTCACCTTCCATCTGAAGCAGGTCCTCACAGGACACGGTTGTTTCGGGAGGTACCTGCACCGAATCAGGCTGGAGGAAACGCCCGGATGTGAGAGGAAACGCCCATTGTGAGGATCGGCCGGAGGTCACGGTGGAGCACAACGTGGAGGTCTGCCCCGCTTGGGCGGAGCCCCGCCGTGTTCTCGTAGCGACGATCGGCGGCGGCGACCTCTCGCACCCGGCCCTGGTGCAAGCCATGGTCCGGGGCGAGATGGAATGGGAATACAGACAGCTTTCAACAATTTCAGATTTACGATATCAGCAAAAGTATTGTGTAATCATGGCTGTAACTGGCTATGGCTATAAATACATTTAAATTGTATTAAATGTCTAGGTAAACAGGTCCATGGTATTTGCAGGCTGTGGGCGGTTAAATTGCTTAAGTTTGAACCAATTTAAGACTCAAAACTTCCGTATGTTGACCAAACTTCGTTACTGCGAATTCTACCTTCGCGTGGGTGGTTAATTGCTTGATTATACACTTTTTGGTCAACCCTGCAGATGTAGAATTGCATACATAATAAACCCTCACCGACGATGGCAGTAATATCAAGTTTATAATGCAGTCATGTAAGATCAGTGTCAAATTTCGCATTCGGGCTTCGTGTGCGTCAATTACATCGAATGCTTCGTCAGTAAGAACTGAGATTCACATTAACTAGCTTCTCCTCTCGGCTTTGCTCTCTTTAGTTAGAGGTCGGACATTTTCGTAAAACAACGTACTTGCTAGGTACCTACCTGAATAAAGATAAAATGTATCCTACATCTACTTACCCAGGTTTAATTTAATTGGAAACCGTTCAGCTGAGAATGTGTGAAAAGGTCACAGAAAGTGTTGTTTTTGCATTTTATAATATTACTAGCTGATGCCCGCGGCTTCACCCGCGTGGATGTCGGTCAAATTATATACTAAAACCTTCCTCTTGGATCACTCTATCTATTAAAAAAAAACCGCATCAAAATCCGTTGCGTAGTTTTAATGATTTAAGCATACATAGGGATATAGGGACAGAGAAAGCGACTTTGTTTTATACTATGTAGTGATTCAGTATGGATTCCAAGAGATACCAGAGCTTAGTTTACGATGTAGTTTTAACTGCACTTTCGCTCAACCAATGGTTGATGGTTTTCCCTACGATTGAGCCTGAAAGGTTATAATATATATTATTGTAATATGCGGCACCAGACAATACTGCTTTCTTGGTTGTTTTTTGGAATCATTGGAAAACGGACGTCTATATTACATGAATTCAAAATGACAATAGTTGGGGAAATTTTCAGTAAAAATTCGTCCGGTATGACATAATTATGGCGAACCTATAGTAATAAAAAAACACAGTTGTTTAATTACTATTACTGTGAAGTTAGATATATTTTTTTCAGTGACGAGGTCAGCATAGTTTAATTTTTTGCGAAGTACAATTCTGAACTCTATAGCGCATTAGTATCTAGTCCAAATGTTTTATAAGCGTAGCCTCGGAAGTGAACCAAGTGTCGTTCACCCATGACCTCTGACCACGCTAGAATCTACATTATAAGTACATTCAAGCTTCCTTTAACTCCCAAATAACGCACTAATAGGACCAAATTGCTCAACAGAGTGTATTTCTTAAATGTAGTATACAAGCATTAGGTTAGGCCAGAGAAACCAGGGCCGTCCAAAAGCGCGTTGGGTCGACGATATTGTCAGGAGCGCGGGAAGCGGATGGATGAGGGACGCACAGATCAGAAAGGAGTGGCAGAAAAAAGGGGAGGCCTATACCCAGCAGTGGGTGATTTCAGGCTGAAATGATGAAGCATTAGAAGATTTTACGGTTGAGTAGCAATTACTTTTACTGGTAATAACTCTCCTTATATCAAATACTAACTTCTGCTCACGAGTTCGTCTGCGTCGTAAAACATAATACGTAGTCTAGCTTTCAATAATTGAGAGAATTTTCGTTATCTGATGAGAAGTTTTCGTGCTTTTGAGTATGAATGTAGATGGGTATAAAAGTAGAGGAAGACTGAAGAAACGTTGGATGGACTGTGTAAAGGATGATATGATAAGAAGATATGATGTCTCATGCATGAGATGACGAGTAATAGAGAAGTATGGAAGAAGAAGACATGATACGACGACCCCAAATGAATTTGGATAAGGGCAAGAAAATGGTGTTGATTAGTTGATTTATAGATTGTCCCCCTACCCCTTTATAAGATGAGTAACAGTGTGCAGTGTAACATCCCAACGGTAACAGTGTTATTGAAATCGGTCGAGGAGTTTTGGAGAATCATTTCTTCAAAGACCTCTTTAGAAAATTTGTAAATATTGTTTTTGGAGCAAAATCTTTCTTTTATTGTCAATCAAAATCACAAGTCATTGGCAATAACATGAGGTGGCAAATATTTTTTAAACGGTATACAATACCATTTCGTATTTGGTATACTAGTTCACTCACACACTTAGATAATTCCAGTACCGTTCAATGTCACTAAAGCAATCATCCAATTACATTGAGATCACTTCGTTGCTTTACATCTGCCATAGAAATCTGCACTCTATCTCCTAGAACTAAAGTCAGTATTCAGATAGGATACTCTAAATAGATTTTGCGCAGGAAAATACTGTCGGAAACATAACTTTATGTATTGACATTAAATAGTGACAATGCAGTATGCAAATTGTAATTTTTTCAAAACAGGATTACTAGCAGATGATTCGAGAATTTCAATACTGTCATGAGATTTGACATACATTTTACGATTTGGGAACCTCCTTATATGGGCGCTTTTTTCCTTTCCCTTTTACCGCTGAGCTCTGCGTTGAACTACTTTGGTTATGTTATGAGTCGGTCGAACTACACGATCACTGACAAAGCTGGCACTGACTGGTCAGGTCTACTAAATTCTGTGTGGTGAAGAAACACTTCGAAATACCATCTCTGACACTAATCTGCATAGTCCTCATATGACATGAACAATGTCTGAACTTTAAAAGTGAAAAATAAACTTCAGGAAAAAAGCAGCTTGTGAAGTCGGTGACATTTTGTTTGTCTACACCGCCGTTCCTTTTTCATTTGGAAAAGGACTACATTGGTCTTTGAATTCTCACAAGTATCCGTCTTCAGATCGCACTCAATTAATATGTACTTAATAATAAACAAGAGAAAAGGTCCACGACTTCATGAACCCGGAATCCTTGGCACATGAGTCGTATCAGTTAACCCAGAAATGAATCATTCGAAATCGGTTGCAGATCAATTTCGGCGAAAAATCTGTAGTTGTTTTGTGTTCTTGAAAACTTACATCCATCTATCCAGAAACTCCTCTATGCCTTTCTTTTTTTTTTTTCTGTAGCAAGTCTTTCCTGAAAATAAAACTCCACGAATAACTGCAAAAGAATTAGGGTACCTGGGAGAGCTATTCCAAGCCTCCGCAAATAGCAAGAATTTTGCGAAATGTTTGTTTGCAAGGCAAGTAAAAAAAGTTACTTGTGCTCAAGCTACGGCCATCTTCAAACGAGTCAGCGAAATCACAAGTGGGCGTTATGTTCTTAACGCGTCAGACTTCGGTTTAGTGTAAAAAAAGTACAGCGCACTTTCATCGTTATTTGCAAATCTTTTAGTTTTAGTACTAAGAACTGTAACGGTCCCTCAAAAATACTGCTTTTGTCACCGACTGTAAAAACAAGGTAACATTTAATAATTAAGTAATGATCCTGCACATGCACATTAAAGCCAGAGAAATCTTTACAGAACGGAAACAAAAAAGATTTCTATTGCCAGTTTCCTATAATAGTAGATAGACGACGCAAAAAGCGAGATTCCGAGCTAATTGATGAAATGATACCGCAGGAAGTAATAACGTAGAAACACTAAGGCCTATTCCAGAGCAAGACAGGCGCATGCAACCCGCGATATCTTGACTTGTATGATAAGACATACTCGACCGGCCGAAGTTAAACCGGCGCCCGCGCGTGTATTTGGCACCGGTTGACGCGACTTCCATTGAAGGTATAAGAATCGCGCGTACAATCGGTAGAGACCTATAAACCGTAATTGGCTCTCGCTTTGACTTAGACATGTCTCTATCTTGAACTTGAGGAATATTGCTTGGCAACAGTAAGTGCTAAGTTGCGTTTTTAAATCTCTGCCCCAGGATTTTTAACAACAAGAGTGTGTACGGAATGCTGTGAAAGTATGTTACGACCGGTCTACAGGACATGCGACCGTAGCCGCGCCGGCTTGCTCTGAAATGAGCCTAAGAACCGGCTCTGTGAATGATTTCCCATATTAGTTGAGTCCTCACGTGCAAGCATTGCCTGGCTCAGTTATCTTGTATCGTCTGTGGGCTGAGATAAATAGCTAGACTTTATTAACGTGTTTACCTAGATAATATCTAAGTGCACGGGTCGTAGCTTCTGAATTTGTAATTTCCATTCACGATTACCTATTATGATATCACTTATTACTAGTTATTACTGATGAATTTAAACCAGTCCTGCTAGCCTTTTATTCTGTGAAACTGAGTACTACCTAGGGCAGCTCTGTTTTACGACCGCATACAGTTGAGCTTTAGGCAATTTATTAAAGTACTCGTCGACCGTTTCTGTCTTATGCATCAAATCAGTTTACACATTCAGGTGAGGTGTTCTAGTCCTTCGTGGCTAAGAACAACAATAGTGGTGTAGAGAACCCAAGATGTGTAAAAAGCATTAACACTCTTCGAGAATTCATAATATCCTCCAATCTATTCTGTTTTTTCTTTTTTCCATGTGATCAGACAATCCAAAACGAATCTTGTTACTGTTTACTGCTCACGTAAGTCTGTGAGTGAACTCCTGGAATTGAGTCGGTCTGCACCGGCATATATTGTAAACTGAACTGCGCGATTTTGCGATCATCCCACGCAATATCGACTGTAGGCTGGTTTTACTTTACGTTAATGGAAACTGTGTAATTTTTTGTAAGTGGCCGAAGAAATTGTGTACCAGTCCATTACTTAGAAATTGTGTAATATATCTTTAGGAAAAAGTCTCGCCATTCTTCTGCCTTTATCCCAACTTATTTGGGGTTGCCGCAGCATGTCTTCTTCTATACTTCTCTATTACTCGTAATTTCAGCAGTCACCTCCTTTCTAGGCATAACATCTTTCACACAATCCATCCATTTCTTTTGTCTTCCTCTACTCTTTAGAGATAAGTAAGACTTAATTTATTTTATCTCAAAGACTTGATAGACATTAACAAAACGCAAGACAAACGAGCTCAAAACACGTAGACAGCCAAGAAAATAGGTCTAGAATACTCAAGGTACAACAGAGTAAGAAGGCCGTCTAGTCCAAAATGGGCATAATATTTCTAATAACTTTAGTACCCAACCTAGTCAGGCCCATTTTTACATATACTCGAACCCCAGTCAGTACTGTCACAAACGCAGTTGGTATAGCAATGGCATTGCGGGCTTGCGTCCCACACGACAAATAATAATTATCATTCGAAACTTGTACAATAAAAGTTTCACTTTCTACATGTTGGATCGAGATGAATTAATAGACTAACGAACATTTAATAACTCTTGTTACTCAGACGTAACTGGGGTGTTTTTGTCTGTAACGAAACTGAATTTGAATCTATTCTACTCGGATAAAATCCTCTGAACGGTTAAATCGATTGTAAGTTGGAACTAATGGTCGGTTGTGTGGGTGGGGTTTATGCAATGAAATTGTTTTATTTCTTCCGCATTGATATGTTAAGGAAACAATGTGATGCCATCCTGTCAGTTATTGTTATGATAGGGGAAAGTGTTTATAACATAACATTTTCCTTTGTAAACGGACGATGAGTTTCATCAGATAAGCAAATGCCTACTAGCCCAGAACGGTCTGTGTTCAAATTAGTATCAAATAAAATAAAACTATTCCACCGTAAGAAGGATTATACCAAATCAAAAGTGACTTATCCAAATACCGATTGTCAGCAATTTTTGAACGCGAAGTCACAAGTCAGTCATAGGGAAAAGGTGACAAACTCTCCAGTCGATCAGATTTTTGATCTTAACTCAATTACCCACGGTCTAAACTGCATCAGCTGTTTCAATATCATCTCATTCAATCTTCTTATCAACTGTACCATACGATCTTCTTACTCGTTTCCAATACGTCATCTCCACTGGAGGTCAGGTTCGCGTCAGTGTGTCAATATTGTGTTTGTCAACATACTTATTCGCATCTGCTTGAACGCATTCAATTAGTATCCACTCGTGTTTGCGTATATACTCTTTCCCACTGCTATGGACTGGTTTGGGCTTACAAATTATGTATATTAATGTTTGTAAAGCAAATGTGCAATTTGACTTTGTGGCTATATCGTCAAAAAACTTGTTTTTGTCTCAGAAGATTCTAGTCGTTTACATTACACACCATCTTGTTGATTAAAGGAAAAGAAAGGAGCAGATCGATCAGCCGATTACGTCTCCACTATCTACTCAGACACAGAAATTCCTTTCTGGAATTCTTTAGGATATAGGCTGACCTACTTCATTTACATCTCTTCTGGAAAAAGTTTCCTATCTGCTGTACTGTCTCCAAAAATGCACTATTCAACCAGTCTGTCATCTACCAACACACGCCAAGTAACAGTCACAGGATGTATCCTATCATATAGCTTTCTTCCACCTGCCCTTTCACGGCTTCAATTCAAAGGAGTATCGCCATTCGCAGTCGCCTCACGCATTCCTATCATAACATTAGAACAGCTGTCAGTTCCATTTCCTGACCACGTCCCTTCTAGCACACCGAATGCAAATTGTCCACCAATTTTGGTGCCAATTAAACTACGTTTCTACGACGGAGTGCGTTGCGAACTGAATTTCGACGCTTTTATTTTGTTACCACTTAACGCTAAACACATTTCAGGCGAGAGTGTACCTTAATGTGTAGGTGTAAGGTTTATAATTGTGTGATTTGGGAGACCTTAACGAATACTAAGCTTTGAGATGCGATTTTTAATGGGTTTGTTGAACTTCCAACTGGTATCTTCCGCGTTTACCTGATCTATTGATAAATGAAACCTAATTCTGAATAAATTGGAGACACTCCAATTATTATACCCATCTCCATTCTTGTTTGGGCTCAACACTTTACAAACTATTGTTTGTTGTATGAATGGCGCCAGCCTGAATACATTGTATTGTACCACTATCTTCGTTGGCTATTGTTTTTTTCCCCACGATCGTAATGAATGGGCAGTATCTTGATATGAAAATTACAACTGATATAATGATAACGTTGTGATTTTATGAATATCAGTGGACGACGTAATACACGCCCAAAGTTGCCTCATAAATACTCAAACCTCAAACCACTGAACGCCATCTCGTGACCCAAGTTTTCAACGAGGACAGGAAGCTAAATTATTTATAATTATCACTTGCATCGGTAAAGGAAAATATTGTTAGGAAACCAGCTCATATTTCTCAACGGCCTGTAAAGCCAAGTCAGAAACCCATTTGCGGCATAAAAACTCTCGATACCAGGTTAGGCACTAACTACACTAGAAATATTTCTAAATTACCATTTCTCTTCCAGATGAAATCCTCTCAATGCCAGACAAACACAAGTTCGACTCTAGAACATACGTGAAGCCAAAGAAACGGACACACAGGCCGAGCATACAAAACATTGTAGAAGGGTCAAATCCTCCTTCTATGTCTTCCATCCCGCCGCTTGCCACAATCCACCAGTCCCCCAACATGGCTCACATGTCCGCCAACATGGGCCACGTGTCGGCCAATTTGTCGTCGAACTTGGGGCACATGTCGGCGAACCAGTCGGCGAACAAGTTCCTGACGTATAACAAGTACAATAACCCGTTGGGTGCGATCAGTCCGATGTTGAGGCTGAAGACGTTTAATGTGGATGTGAACTCTGATAACAGTCATGCGGTCAAGGAGTTCGCGATGAAAAGGAGGAGTTTGGTGCAGGATGATGATCCGCAGGTGAGTCAGAATTTTGAATATGGTAAATAACTTAGAATTTGCGAAATGGGTCGCACAGTGTGTTGGATTGGCGAAATTCGGACTGGACACTCGCTAGTGGTGTGAATTCCGCCAATACAGCCAGATCCACTAGATCCGGCTCGAAGGACCAATTGGCGGGATCAGCTGTACAGTACGGAAAAATTGCGGACAGTGGACTCGAACAATATTACCGCATCTGCTATTTGTCTATTTCTGAATGTCCGAACCTTTTCATTAGTATTCAGACGTTATCTCCCAAAGTAGTAGCTTAGTGTAGTAGCGGTACAAATTGCTCTTCCACTTTGCTCTAAGGAAACAGTCAAGAATTCTAGAACACGTAAACTAGCCTGCAAGGTGCAGTAAAGTCTGTTGAGGTATGCGGGTGCACTAAAGTATATTGTAGTATGCACCTACTCGTAGATGCTAGAATATTTACTAAGGCATCCAACTGTACTGGCTTATAACAAAACAAAACATTTATTTATTTATTTTCAGGCTACTTTGGCCCATAGATAAATACCTTACAGACTAACATACATATGATATAATACAGCTTGTGTTAGTAAATAAAACTTTAAAACTATATTAGTATCACTACACTTGAGCACTATGTCTTTGATGGACTAGTTTATAGAAGACTAGATGATGCCCGCGGCTTCGCCCGCATGGAAAATTATGTACTAAAACCTTCCTCAAGAACCACTACACATTGGTGAAAACAGCATGAAAATCGGTGCAGTAGTTTTTGAGTTTCTCGCGAATAGACAAACAGGCGCGGCGGAGAACTTGGCTTTATAATAATATTATGTAGTGATAAGTCGAAACATCCCGGCTCTAGCTCTCTTGACTGTTTTTGGGTCAGTGGTCGGGTTAAGTGTTATTGTGTTTTTCCATCAGGAATTTCTCAGTAGCAGTTACGAGGTCTGGATTTGTGCCTGGTTGATGGCAATACGTTCGCCCCTTATTACATGGGACTTAAACATAACTGGTGAAATGTGGGTGTTACTATTAGGTACACCTCTGCTTCACTTTTCGGAGATAACAGGGATGTTATGTAGGTCAAACCATTCCAAATATTCTATTGCACATAACATGCACAATCCATCCCATATCATGATCGTTTCCGCTGCTGCAGTGTGTAAACCGTTGATGAATTCTTGTAACCAGAGCGGAATCTCATAACACAGTCTAAGCTAACCCATAAGATGTGCGTGTGATTGCTTGCGTTGCTCAGTTATATTTTATTCTGTTACGCAAGTTAGCACCTCGTTTTAATAGCTTTGAATGTAAAACAGGAGGTTTCTTAATGGTAGTCTAACTTGGAAGGAAAAGAAACATAAATCGTAGGTGATTTGTGGTTTGTACGCGTTTGTAGCTTCGTTCCAAGCAACCAAAAACATTAAAATTAACTTAAAAGTCAGGAAAGCTACGATGGCGGCACCTATTTACGAGCAATAAGTCGAACCCAGGCAGGCGAATTACTTTGTACACTGCTCTCAAAACGGTGAAGGAAAACATCGTGAGGAAACCGGCATGTCCCGAACCAAAAATTCGAAGACATGTGACATTTATCAACCCGCACTGGGCCCGCGTGGTGGATTATTATAATGCATTCCCTCTCATAGACAGGAGGCCTGTGTCCCAGAAGTGGAAAAAATATATACTTGTGATGCTAATGCACAAAGTCAGAATGCAATTGAAAAATATGTTAATGCCCCTGAAATAAAACAAAGAACATGGGTGTAACAAAAACGTTTATAGTAGACATTAAAATCAGATACTGTTTTATATGTTTCGAATGCCTCGTTTATTTACGTCTGCTTCCAATCAAACGCACACAATATAAACACAATTAAGTCTCCGTTACGGTCGACTTCATTCACTAATCTCGTATTTGTAGTATAGATAGACCTACTTCATATCACCTTCCTGCCCTTATCCCATTCTATTTGGGAAACTTGCGGAATAAAATTTAAGCTTTTTTTTTAATGCCGAAAAGAGTGACTCTCGTGATGCCGACCACAAGGATACCAGCTAAATCAGAAAAAGAGGAGGAGAATGATATTAATCACACACGAACTGTCATTTTCATGAATAATGTTGAATGCAATGATGTGAATCAAAAAGGAGTAAATAATAGCGTAACGATTGACAGCAGAGGATGAAATAACGTGGGACAAGGGCAGGATATGATGATGATTTTCATAAATAAAGTTGGCAACATTGCATTTTTGTTGGTGAAAAAATATCCAATGTCGGTCACAATCAGTCAAGTTAGCCCATCTCTAGTAATTTGCTGCTTCCAAGCTATAAAACAACTGCGATTTTCATAGGTTATAGACTATAATGTAGGATAAAAATCGACCCAAAAGGTGACTGACTTATTATAACGGCATTTTTCCGAATCTTCATCAGTTGACAACATCGATTGGCGGCCATGACACTGAACTTGCATAATAAATGACATCACGGCTGGTTTAAAATCATCGTGTACGCACAACGACCTATCAAGCTCAGCAAATTCAAATTAAGTTGATCTCTCATCGTACCGGAAGCTCATAGACAGCCAGGTCAGGTTATACTGGTTATGACGCGGTTTTAAAAATGCAGGCGTGTCTCGTTCCCTCGTTATTCATGGAATAAGTGAGGCACGCAGAATACGTCCTTGGATGAAATTGAAATGTAAATCATGTATGGATGTCGTGCGTTATTTTCAAAAGGATTCCCGCGCTTTTGATTTAAATATAGATCTTCAATCTATTCTATATATATATTCTAGGGGTTTGGTATTTGAAAAAATTAAGGGCGTAGATTTTTCAACGTGTGCTCTTGAATTAGATGTTATATAAAGGTTGGATTGGTGCTTGATATTTTGACCTGCCAATTTAATCGAAACGAACTGAGACAGTGGCGATTTATTGAACAGATTTTATCAACTACTAGCTGTTCCCGGCATGCGTTGCAATGCCCTTTTTCCTACCTACTACCTGCCTGTGTACCAACTACCTACCTACCTACTACCTCCTACCCTACCTACCTACTACCCTACCTACCTACTACCCTACCTACCTACTACCCTACCTACCTACCTACTACCCTACCTACCTACTACCCTACCTACCTACTACCCGACCTACCTACTACCCTACCTACTTACTACCCTACCTACTACTCTACCGACTACCCTACCTACTCTACTATCCTACTTACTACCCTACCTACTACTCTACCTACTACTCTACCTACTACCCTGCCTACCTACCTACCACTTTCTCACCTTTTAAACCTTCCCTGGACTTTCACGAATAATTCAACAATATAATTAGCCAAATCGGTCCAGCCGTTCTCGAGTTTTAGCGAGACTGACGAACAGCTATTCATTTTTATATAATATAGCTGTACCCGGCGTGCGTTGCAATGCCCTTTTACCTGCCTACGTACCAACTACATACTACTAATTTCTCACCTTCTCTGGACTGCCACAAATGTTTCAAAATCAAAATTAGACAAATCGGTCTAGCCGTTCTCTAGTTTTAGCGCGACTAACTAACAGCAATTATTTTTTATATTATACGCAAACACCATTAGAAAAATCGTTTTTCTATTGGGAAAGAAACAGTAATTATTTGTGATTATTGTGATAATGTCGTATGGTCTGTTTGAAGTTGTCATTCGTTGACTGAACAACTGAACGTCACTCAACTGTTTTGCCTTCCCGGAACCTCTCCACTAACACTTGAACTTTATGGGTACGGTATTAAAGCTCAAATTGATTTAACGTTTTAGTTAGAAAACGTTTGTATGGGAAAAAGAAAAGGGCTGTTTTTAGGGCTTTTCCGGCCATTATTCGAATTTTTCTCGCCGTAAAAACCATCCTTGAACTTCAACGAACATTTAAAAAAAAAAATCAGCCAAATCGGTCAAGCCGTTTTCATGCCAAGTCGTGACAACGGAAAACGGGTTTCATTTTTATATATATAGATGTGGAAAGGGGTCAATCCGGTATTACCTTACTTCCACTTCGGCTTTATGATGTACTTTAAACAATACATAAATGTTTAGACTGAAAACATTATTATCTTTCATTTATCAAAACCAGCAAAGCTTTGTTATCTTTCTTTCATGTATGACCCATAAAAATCCTCTAAATAAAGAATTAAAGTAAAAAAAAAGAAATACGCTTTGGAGTGACGCGTCTTTTTTTATAGGATTCTTAGCAAACCCTTTCATTTGACACCTACATCATGCGAATGCATAAAATATAAGTAGTTCACCATTTTTATTTAGATTGATGTCTCAGCTTACCATGCATTGTCATCCAAACTAAACACGTATGCAAAATTTCAGCTCAATCGGAAATCGAAAATGGGTCAAATTAAACTTCTAACATTTTATTACATAGTTACTGGTGAAGCTAATAAAACCGTGATAAAAATTCCGACGTCTATGCCTTAAAATTGATGGCCATGCTTAATACCGTAGGTACCTGTTTCACGGCTGATTAAGAGTAACTGACTGCGCTCAATGGCCGTCAGCCCAAAAATAGTACAAAATCATTAAACGGTTTCGGAGAATCAAATCTATTAAATGTCAATTCTTGAAGTCTAATCGGCTTTAGCTTGTCGAATCAGATTAAAGCTAGATTGATAACTACTTTAGTGTCTTCAAAACTACTAAGACGATTTCATTTTGTTTTTAATAGTCTATGACCCGGTGAAACATTGTATTACAGTCGTTGTGGTTTCCGAGACATTCTTGGACAATGATGCATCTTTCAAATAGCAGTCCACAACAATGCTTAAAAGCCACCAAATCATTATCTTCCTGTACTTGCCCCGTTCTACTAGCAGTCGGCGCAACACGTTTTTTTCTTCCATTCTCCCCTGCCAGATGTCTCGGCATCATTTACTCCTCTTTCATATCATTCCTCACACAATTCTTGCAAAATGTCATCTTCGATTGAAGCCAACAAATATCATCTATTTATTGCGGTCTCAGAAGCATAAAAAGATCTCCTCAAGCTATCACGACAAACAACAATTTTAAATAGATTAAATGTAGCCTTTATCGAATTGCAACTTGAGCATAAAGGAAACTATTCGATACAGATGAGTGCACCCAGCATCGCTTGCAAAACTGACTGGGACTAACACGTACTGTTGCTGCACCTAGCATAGCTTGGCATAGGTAAGGTGAAATACAACATTGAGAGTATTTTTTGTAGTTCTAGAAACCTTCTCAGTTCTTACCGTTTCGGGAAGGAAAATAGTAGCAATACGGAAAAAGTCAGTGCTTATGCTTCTTTTTCTCAAATCCATGATTCAGATTTTGTCCGACCAGTACGTAGCAACCTGGACAGCCCTGTCGTTTGCTCCATTCACGTCCTGGAGGGTGCAGTTAGTTCTATATCTTTTGTATCTTGTTTGTAATTGTATTTGAGATAGGTCGATTATACCCCATTGGATTGGCAGCGGCCAACAAATGGCTCTGTTCAAAGATTTCCTTCGCGGCCACTGAAGTACGTATTGGAAAGAAAAAATCCAAAATCTGTGCATTTTACTTTTTCGTTACAAGTCAGATGGCTTCAAAAGTCTGTTCGACTGCTAGCTGCAACATAGACTGGTTGACTGGAAATATTTTTCTAACAAAATAGGGTCCAACAAAATTCGCTTCACGAAAAAAGGCTGTTCCATAATGTTATTATACCGTAGCCGACAACTTTGAACAGTATAGTCCAAAACTACTGAATTTGCAAACATTCTCAACATTTCTCCAACAAGTCAGCAGCGATAAACTCCTAAGATATACAGGGCGATATCGATGTTGCAACGAAACTACTGGAACAAGAAACTATAGGAAGTGGTAGTATATTGACTCACTGTATAAATAATAAGCTTGGGCACAGCTGCACAAATACAACAGTATGTTATGATATCGGACGTGATGAAAAAGTTTTCTAATAGAACATAACAATGGGTGGAGAGGTCGCAATTGCTATAATAATTTCTCCAGGGAGTATTGAACGATTGTGGTGGCAGAAACGTTTCACCTTGTTGGTGTTTTGTTCAGAAATTACTTGGACTTCAGATTTATTTACCACCAACAATAGAGCTATTTCGAAAACATTCCTTTTTTTTGCGTTAGTCCACGTTTTGTCCTACTGCTGGGAAAAGACCTGCACCCGCTTCCTCTCAACCCTATCTATACTGTATTGTAAGATCTCTGGCCATGTTAACACATATTCTTTGCTCATCTCGTCTCTCTTGTAACACGATTTAATAGATTTATAAAGCTGGGTGTTCCACTAGCCCGGTCTGCTTTAAGTAAAGCAGACCGGGCTAGTGGAACCTTAGGGCCTGCTTCACCAACTACGATTAAATACCCGTTAACTTACTTGGCAAATAATTTCAAAACAAGATCTGTTCCATTTTTAATTTATTTGGTTATTAGTGGCTATTCGGCCAAAATAGGCCTGTATTTAGTATTCCAGTTATATTCCGGCGATTCTGTATGACCAGATTGTAACGATAAACGTGCACGCAGCAGAAATAGTTTTTAAGGATCGTAGCCGGTAGAAATCTGCAGCAGAAAAAACGAAACTGTTTGCATAATGTTACGTATCTACAATATTATACTGAGTTCTATACCGGACACCTAAACTCGAACAAAAGAAATTATCTCACTATCCAATTGCCCTACCCTACATGTCGTGCAATACTAACGAGGGTAATCCCATTCAAATGTGGTACTAAACTAGACTTGCATTAAGTCAGTCCTCACAGTATTAACATAAATTACAACTACTGTGTATGCGAACTTGTAAAGCTCATTTACAAGGACGACCTTGACAGGGCTTTGAAAAGCGGTGACTGAGTGCTTAATGAGTTGTGAGTAAACAGCTGTCTCATTGATTCTGAATCACTGAGCGGAGACGAGCTGAGAACATGCCAAAAAATATCCTTAAAACGTAGCTTCGATCACTCGTTCATTTATTGACTGTACCATTTTCTATTTGTGCATCTAATCGCCTAAAATTATAATTTTCTGGTAACTTTTTTTCTCTTATCACTGTCACTCTATCTGCCGCACTCAGAGAGCTTTAATGATTACTTAGGCCATCAGTTAGTAAAGGTTTTGACAGTTTTTTCATACAAAAGTATGTCAAATCTTTACAAAGAGACGGCTTAAGTAATCATTAAATATCTCTGAGTACCGCAGTATATCTTTCAACTCTTTTATACCGCATTAAGAAAATTACAAACCTTAAACTTTCAACTCATTGCAAAAAATCATTAATTTAAAACCATGAATGACAATCGTTCAATGTTTATTTAAACACGTCCTACAACCCACGATACCCATTAAGTATAAGTATTAATTCTACACAGGCTTTCATTTTGCGGTCGATAGCCGCTATATAATTGAACTAGCTAGGTTTATTCTCAGTGGCCTACATACAACCTGCTTTATAGATACTACACACTGACTTATGTCCGGGACTCAAAACTTCGGCTAGAAGCCGCATGTCTTGGCCCGGTAATTACTTTTGGACTGAAAATGGGCGTTAGAACCTTAGATTTTGATAAAGCCACATATATCAAAACTAGTAACTGTAAGCTACATTTTAGTATCGGGGATCCTCTTCGAACAACGTATCTACTGAGCCACTATACATCCGGCACACGTCGCTAGTCCCCATGTCTCCACGCTGCCTGACTAATCCATTCACCATGATCGCAATCCCGTGTCCTGTGATACCAGTTTGTCTCGATGATCAACTAGATTTGTGAACTTTTAAAAGAAGCCATCGTTAGCTTCTTTTAAAAGTTCATGCGTCAACCGGATCGAAAACGGCTTTCTGCTATGATATCACTACCTGCGAACATGATCCCTCAGTTCAGTGTAAAATATCCACTAGAGCTAGAATGAAAGTGACAGTAACGAACTAAGCTATAATGTCTAATGAAACTCACATTTATTAGTTTTGGACCATGTTTGATGTTTTCTTCTCTAACGGTACTTCTATACTCGTGATTGGCATGAAATAGTTTCATTGCGAAGTTATGAACGTGACCTTGTTTTTTATTTTTAACATAGGTATTATAGGCACTTTCATAATTATAATTGGTATTACATAAAGAGTATTTAGGCTTGGCTTGTTAGTTGTGCTGTTTCATGGGTCACGTAGCGTTCCATCACAAATTCGTGTTGCATTTGCTTTGATGAATCGAAATTGGGGAAACTGGTTTTATGTTTATGATTTTGGTCTTGAGCATTGTTCTAGATTGTAATCTCAAACATTCTGCCGAAATACTTCCTCTACTGGACAAACGCTTCCCCTAATGTTGTCGTCGTCGACCGGTCCTGTATTTCCGTCCGCCATTCCTGCGGATCACCAGATTCCTGCGACCTTGCCTCCCACAAGACGAAGACGAACCGATAGCTTGGGTGCTATCGTTCGGTCTTGTGCGAGGCATATTACGACAAAATCTACAGTTTTAGTAAATGATTATTTTCACGGTATCTTTCCATCATTTTTACGAAAGTCTAGAAGGCTAATATAAAGAATCGATTGCGAAAAAATATGTTTTCGCTATCAACGGTACATCTTATAGAAGACCTTCAATATCGTAATCCTCGTGTCTAAACATAGAAACCAGGGGAGATTCCAACATTTATAAAATAAAGTGCATTCTCGTGACGCAATCCGGTGACGCGCCGCATGGCGTGTCTGCTAAAATATCAACGGTAGAAATAAGAATGCTTTATAGGACATTGAACGTGCTTTTGGATTTGCAACTTTAAAACTCGGCTCTGAAAGTGGAAAATCCGACAGCACTCTCACTATCCCATAATACGTTTTTCATGTTTTTTCCGTCGCTTATATCCTATACTTAAAATATCTTATAGCGGGAAGTGTATTACGTAAGCATAGGACAGGTGTGAAACGGATCACAAATAAATTGAGACTCTATTATTTGTATTTACTCATTGTCAAGGTATTTTTTGCCTTGTATGTACGTAGTACTACTTGAGGAGCTCGTGGCTTAATAAGAACTGCCACTCGGGTCGATCTTTAGGTAAAGCTGTGCTTGCCTAGGTCGGTCTGTGGATGGGTGACCGCCCGACATACCGAGTTTCCTCCGTGCCTCGGAAAGCACGTTAAGCTGTTGGTCCCGGCTGCCATATATAGATCTTTGGCAGTCGTTACAGGTAGTCAGTGACCTGAAATTCTGACATCCAGTCTTATCAAAGAGTATCGTATTACCTAGATTAACTGGGTTGTGGAGGTCAGATAGGCAGTCGCTCCATGTAAAATACTGGTATTCAGCTGCATCCGGTTAGACTGGAAGCCGACCCCAACATAGTTGGGAAAAGGCTAGGCAGATGAACAAACAATTGGGATAAAAAATGTAAATAAACTAATGTTGACGTCAACTATAGATTTGGTCAGGTTGACGCGATTTGGTCATTCATTAATTATTACTATTTCTTTGTGCGCTATTGCTTAATATCGGTTAGGAATTTGGGATCCTTCTGATATGGATAGCATCTTGTTGTACGCGACAGGGTGACCTAAATATAGCTCTTGTTTACTAACATGCTTGTCTTACATTTAAATACCGTTTTAAGCTTTCACGGTTTATAACTAAATTTATATCTTCGCTTAAATAATAGTATTCTAGAATACTGAGTTTTTAAAGCTGGCATAGCAGAATGTTACAAGGTGTATAGAGAACTCGGGCTACGGGTTGTTCGCAAGAGATACCGCGGCCTCGACATAAAGGGCTAAAAAGGAACATGGGTGGATTTTAGTCAGTAGAAGTCTGACACTTCCCTTTCGCTCTGCCCAAGAGCGGGAGGGGTTATTTAATAACTTTCCACCCGCCCAAAAAAAAAAAAGGTGTTTAGAGAACTCCCATAAATTACAAGAAAAAATTAGCACGCTTTAACTACACTAGCTTGCTCTTCTAGCGTCGCCTGAATAATTAACACGGCTAGGTAATTCAACTTTAAACGGAGCCATTACTGGAGGCTACTCCATGTAATGACTCCGTTCAAAGTTGAAACTCGTGAAGCTACACTAACTTTAATTAAACCACATCACATCACGCCTGTAATTCCCGAAAAGATTAGGCAGAGGTGTACCCATTAGTACACCCACATTTTGCCAGTTATGTTTAAGTCCCCTAGGGAGTTAGCCTATTGCCATCAACCGAGCACAAATCCGGACTCCGTGGCTACTGCTGAGATTCTAATAAGACTACTAGACTGACAAGGCAGTCAGTGAAACCGTGTGTTAAATTTTACCATGTTATCACCTTACAGCTGGAAGATTTGGACCTGACGCTCGCATCGGAGGTCTCGGGGCGCTCATCGATGGACCACCACGCGCCTTCCAAGCCGATCAACATCGATCTATCGCAGCCTGCACACAACCTACACAACACCTTCAACAAGTTAGTACATTATCATCTGTCTAGCCTTTTCTCAAAACGCAACCTTAATAACCCCCCATAGGGCTGATATTACGTCAATTTCAATGTTAAAGAGCTTAGCTGCTTCAACTACGCTTAATCTAATCTAAAGCTTTTATGGCTTCTAAACTCCGCTGCATGTGACTACTATGACTACAACTTAGAGGGTATAAAATAGGCCCTTTCCGAAGTCGAAAGGCACTTTTTCTCCGCGTCATTGCTATCTATGTTTTTGTTCTGGACCGCAGACCTTCTAGTTACGGAGCGGAGGTATTGGAGGTGAAGCTTTTTTAAAATCCTTACCTCCTAACTAATATTATAAATGCGGAAGTAACTCCTGTCTGTCTGTCACGCTTTCACGCCAAAACTACTGAACCGATTGAAATTATATTTGGTACACACATAGTCTAGAGCCTGGAAGGACATAGGCTACTTTTTCGTGCGAAAAAATGGTTGTAAGGGGTTAAAAGGGACACTGCCTTTCGCTCTGCCCAAGAGCGGGAGGGGTTATTTGATGATTTCCCACCCCCAAAAAAAAAAAAAAAAAAGGGGTTGAAAGGGGGGGATGATGAGATTAATTTTGGTGGCGATAACCGACATTCACGCGGGCGAAGCCGCGGCCATCAGCTAGTAATTTATATGGTTATAATTTTGCTTTAAATACAAAAGCTATATTTACTATTCAACGCATCCATAAGCACACATGATGAGTGTATTACTACCATTGATCATTTGAAACGTGACTTTTCGTCCATTTACACGTTGTATAAGCTCTATAAGATCAAATGTGAGTCAAGTCTCAACCCTATATGTTTCCCCAAAGGGTTCAATCAATGTTGGTTTACAATTGCGAGATTGTTTCTCGCTCCGATTAAAACGTGCTTGATTAATTAAAAGTGAGACAATGATACTATTCAAACAAGCGACTCTGGCCGTTACAAATACAACTCGAGCAGAGATCTAAAAATAATGAGTGACAACGGGAGCGACACTGTTAAGACTACATGGTGTTACATCACTATTGAGAGCGTGGCTTTATTATTGTTTTGGCCGGTGTTCATCAAAGATTTGAATTCATTATCAAAGCGGACTGGCTTTGATAATGAATACAAATCTTTGGTAGTTCCGAAAGTCTGACAACCAGTCTTACCAAGGGCTATCGTATTATCCAGAATTAACTGTGTTTTGAAGGTCATATAGGCAGTCGAAACATGTAAAATACTGGTATTCAGATGCATCTGGTTAGAATGGAAGCCGACCCCAACATAGTTTAGAAAAGGCTAGGCAGGTGATGATGACGAAAGCCTATCAAGATCTAGATTAGTAAGTTTGGGTTTGGCCATATTACTTTCTCTCTTTTAAATATTTGCGTTTTAGGAGACAAGTTTGCTTTAGTAATCGTCACAATTTTTTATTTTTGTTTAAAAATAAATCTTAGCTTGTTATACCAAAACAAAAGCCCAATAAAGCGACTAAAACGAAAGTAGACCATATTCATTTCACCGAACTACAATCGATTACAAAAGAGGTTACATACCCAAAAACCGTTAACAATCGCATTCGAATAAGGCAAAGATCATAAAATCAACAGCCGAGACAAAAACAAAAGCTCAACTCCTTTTAATTAATCACCATGCATGACTAAGCATAAGCATTGATTCCAGTACATCGCGAAAGGGAAAGTAGGAAAAGGCGGGTTGAAGAAAGCGCGAATCTTTTAGTTTTTGTTGCTATAGAACTGCGAGGCTAATGACACGTTACTTTTACTTTTGATGTTATTATGACAATCGACTTGATGAAGTATTGTGCTATAGACTTGATGGTTAAGAGCAACGCACACAGGGAACGGGCGCGGAATGGGTCGGGACTACGGAGGTTTATTTTTGAATGCGAAATCGGAGATCAACCTAGGAGGTTGTCGTCTGCTTAACCGGACTATCCTGTGGGCGCCTTGATTGTAAGGTCTTCAGCCTGGGAGGACTAAAGCGGGCGTTATTGCATTTATATGGTCGATAACTTAATTATAAAGACAGCACAGAGCGGGTCGCAAGACCCGCGGGAGCCGGGCCATCATAGATATTGCGTGGGCGTGCGGGTCTGGTGCAGATGTGGCGGAGTTGCATTGCGTCGCAATACATGTAATTCGTCGTAGTAACCACTGCCGCCATCATGTCGACCGCGCTAGACCCGCTGCCGACGCGCACTGCGGATTATGTGAAGGCAAATGAACACCGCGTCTCACAGGCGGACACGACTCGACCCGCACCAGCTTTCTGTGTGATCCGGGCTTTAATGTTAGAATAAAATTAATTGTAAAAGACCTCAAACATTTAATTTTATAATCTTTAGATATAAAGGCTGCTAAAGATTAACTTGATTGAGTCTTTAAAAAAGATAAAATCTTGTCTAGAAAAAAAGCGTCACTCATGCTTTAATGATTAAAGCCGTGTTTGATTGAGTTTAATCAGTCATAAATTATTTTATTACTGATTGAGAAACTTTAATTAACCCAATTAATGTACTGGCAATACACGTCTTGCCTGCTTGGCTATTTTTGTTATTTATCTGGGATCTGGGACACCTGCATATTGCATGCTACCCACAAACTCGTAGTAGTACTAAGATTGCTATTAGTATTTGTTTTGCATACTACAATTATTACTACGAATCGAACCTGCAACACGCAACGCAGCAGCCAATTACTGCGCGACGTGACTCGATTATCCATTCTAACTCGGATGTAAAGTTTGTCTGGAGCTTTACTTTACTTTACTAAACTTATAATATGAACTACTAGGACTTCGACCGCAACTTCGTCCACAAAAATTATGATAACTTAGCTAATATGCACGATATAATTTATAGTCTATAGCACCCAAGAATAACGTAGCTTTCTGCCAGTGAAAGAAGATTTTTTAGAATTGGATCATTATAGTGCCCGAGATTACCCCTTACATACAAACAAGTACTTTATAATATTAGTATAAATCAACCCGACTGGCCAGTCCTATTGACAGATTTCCATAATGTTTACCCAGGTGGATATTCAGTTTATACCTCCAACTGGCGCTCATACAAAGGAGCAGTCACGGTGTTGCCTCTGCCCAGAATCTGGCGCTGCACTGTTTTAGGTTATATTATATGCTTTCTAATGTCGGGAGCGTCCGGTTTTTGTGCTCATGTGGCTTCCAAGCTTTGGGATGTTATTGGCTTAGGTGTGGTCTCTCGCTTTTGTTCATGAAGCTTGAATTTTATTTGAGGGTCCTTAGGTCACACATTATTTATCGTTTTTACTCGTGACTTTTCAAATTTTGCTTAAAGTTTTAATTAGCTGCGGTTATTTCATTTGATCGTGTGATTTGATCTAATGATGCTGTTATCTATCATTAGATTTGACGACTAGTTTCTTGATTAAAAACTGTCGCGTATGTTGCCTGTTGGTCATATCTTTTTAGTCTTCTGACATCCAAAGTATTATGAGTAACCTCAAATAAAGATTCGGTTTCAGTCTTTTATGTCATCAATTTTATACTATTATTCACAATAGCAAAATATGGTCAGCTTCCCGTATTCACAAATGCTTCGATTCGGTTTCGATTCGACAAGTCGTATGTCCGTCTTTTTTGGCATAACGGAAGCGAATGAGATAGACATACTATATTCCGAATCGAGTCGAAGCATTTGTGAATAAGGGGCCTGGTCCTCTTCATCATATTTAAACCTAGAGCTAATAAGTGTTATGAAATTTTCCAGGGGCATTTCAAACCTTATGAACGACCGTCCAAGTCTGAACATGTACCAGAGCGGCGAGTCACTTATGCGCATGTCCCCGCCCAGCCTCGTGTCGTCACTGCTTATGGAAAGTTCTGGAACGTTCAACGTCGAGTCCATTGAGAGCAGGAAGTCTATGCCTTCTCATAGGGATTCAGGTAACGAAAATATTTTTTTTTATGTTTACCGGGTGTATCCGAATGTTATAACCGACTTCTACAAAAGGAGGAGGTTATTATATTCCATGAGCATGTTTTTTTTCATGTTTACACACCGGTATATCTGTGATTACTGGTGTATTTTCGGATTTCCGAAAAAAAAAAAAAAAAAAAGTTTTGTATGAGACAAAATGTTGTCCTTACTTACATCATTGGTCGAGTGGTCGCCAGCACCACTGCTGAGCATGAGGTACTGGGTTCTACTCTCGGGTCGGGTAAAGTCCTTTTGGGTTTTTTCTATCAAAATTTACTGAGTAGCATCCACGGAGTCTAGATTCGTGCCCAGTTGATGACAATTGGCTCGCCCTTTATTTATTTATTTATTTCATTTGGGAAAACAAACAGAAGTATGCACAACCTTAAAACTACTAACTATTATTATATGGGATTTAAACATAACTGGCTGGTGTAGTTAGGTACACCTCTACCTAACTCAACAGGGACTATAGGCGTGATGCTTTGTTACGTAGCAAGGATTGCAGCCATAGTGTACTTTACTTTATGTTATGCATTCAGGGCTGCGTTACGCAAACATCCGTCAAGTTACCGCCTCACTGCATACAATACCTACTCACATGTACGGATAGGGAAGTACTCTGTCGGTGTTGTTTACTTTAGATACACTACTAATACAACATCGGACATAATAAAGCATCTTCTATACTAGAACGAATAAAAACTTGTTTCAATATATCCGTATGTTCACAGCATCTTATCCAGACTTTTCTATTAGGACCAATATTTTCTCTCAAGTTCGAGAAATCTAGAAAAATACTCCTAAATTAAAACTTTAAAAGCGCTCTATAATTGTATTATTGTTTAATGTAGGATTTTGTTTGCTTCAGTAGCGTCCTTAAATGTGCAGGAATAGGAACTCATCCATAATCTCTTTCTCTCTAAATTACTTGGTATTTAAGTTGCACTAACCTAATCATTATAATATTCTTCCAGGTCTTCCAATGTCAGGTCGTGACAGCATCGATCCAATGATGACGAGCATGACGCTCAGCATTCTCGACGAGAAAGACATGAGCACCAGCTTCCTCTCCCAAACAACCTACCCTGACAACGACAGCCTCATGGACTCCCTACCGCCATCTCTCGTCAGCTCCGTCAACTCATCTTATGTCATCTCTAACACATCCAAACCTCACAAAGAAAGCACAGACTCCAACATATTCTCCTCAGCAACCTTCACTCATCTAGAAACATCTGAAAAACTCCTTTCTGCAAGACCGAGATGCCAACTATACAACAGCTACACGAGACGAGATTCCGCCATACGAAACTCAGAGTCCTACACTAAATCTCGCGAAGAAGCATGCCAAATCGACACAGTGAAAATTCTAAACGAAAATTCTGATAAGAAAGATTCGCCGAAAATCGTTACCCGTAATCCACCGTCAGCTGACTCAGCTGAACCAATTACTTTACATTACTCTAATAATAGGTTTAGTCGAAGAGATAACGACGCTGAGAAAGAAAACTTTGAAACTGACGATACGTTCTACAAGGATATGGGTTTACCGAAACCAGAAGATGTTGGTAGGAACAGTTTGAACGTGACATTAGGGAAGCAAGAATTGAATGAAATAATTCAAGCTCGACAGAAGCTGTCATTAGCTAGGAAAGCGCTGCCAACCGAACCGGAGAAATCAATACCGCCGCCTGTAGACACATCCCCTATAAAAACAATTCAGTTACCGAATCAAACGGTTATCACAGTACCGCGGCAAAGTATGGAGAATGCTTCAGAACTGCTGTCAAGACGGAGAGTGCTAAACGGTAATGGTTTCGACAGACAAGACGAACCGCCTACTAGAGAAACTCCTAAAAGAAATGCTACGTTTAAGAAACTTTCGCCCAAAGCGAGCGCTATGGACACAACGGTTGTGTATATGAAGACAGATGATAATCAGACTATAGATATTAATTCGGCTACGCTTAATTTAATTGATGTTGGGGATAGAACGCTACAGCATGACCATCGGGTATGTAATGTTTACTTTTTTATTTACCGCATTTTACCATTATCACCGCAGTACACTCTAAAAAGGTTGAGTTTTTAACAAATATAATGTCAGAAGATAATTCTTAATTGCAGATAATTAATTTACGTTACACGCATATGGTTCATATGATTTACCTTGACTCACAGAATGTATTTTATTTTTATTATTACGAATATGATTATAATTAAATTCAGATACCCATATTAACGTAGTGTAAAATACTGACTGCTTAAATATGCATTTGTAATTTTATTTATTTCGAAATCCCTTTAGTTTGGCTGCACTCATTTTATGGACTATACAGTATACTTACTATACAATCACATTGGCTACGAAAGACTGTATAATCATGTTGTTTCAGAACTAGATAATTACATGCCGCTTCAACAAATCTTTAACCTAAAAATCACCTTTATTTGCAGGATTGGGGCTCCCAAGAGCGAGCAATGGTAGGTTCAAGCGAGAGCACGGACACAGGTACCTTCAGTTCGTCCAGTCCGCCCGACAGCGTGCCTGACAGTGCGCCGGCGCATGACACACGTACGTACACTTACATTATACGCTTATACATGGTTCAAGGTCACGATAGGAGAGGATGATGGAAGGGTTTGCTCATAAGGGGGAGGGAACGTATTCTTAAGGAGTTCTAAATTGCAAATACACAATTACAAACACCTGGTTTAAAGGTCACAAGGGTATGGAAAATAGTGGTTGGGATCCGGATATAATAAGTTCAAGATTCGGATGTTTTTATCAGAATCTTGAACACATTATACACTGCCAAAGGTCACGGGAAACCATTGGTTTTGAAGGGAGGTGGCAATGTTCGAAACGCCATGATGATGCACTATAACAGTGTTTTTTTTGGGATAAGGGAACTCCAGAAATGTTTATGAAACTCCTGATTCATAGCATTTAAAAACAATTGACTTATGTGAAATGAGGAGTATGTCCCTAGCTCATGGTAGCGATAGGAGCTATGGGGTTTTTTTAGTTGTTCATATGCCAATAATGCCCTTCGTTCTCCCCCCCGGTCGGAGATAAATACTCACAGCAAATAATTAAGTATTAAGAGTAGAAAACCGATGAAAAATCTTTACCTAATAGTGGAGCTATGGTTTCTAAAGCTTGGAAAGGCACATGTCCACACGGTGACTTAACATATCCAGTTTAACCTGATCTCAGTATGAGTTTCCCATACAAAGAGAGATCAGCTTACATTGGTTTTGCATAGCTTGATTGGTCACACAAAATGTCACATTGCAGGCCCACAAGTCGCCTCCACACCGCTTATGTCACTACGGAAAGGAACAAAACACGATCTGCTAAACTTGCACAATACGATATCCCCAATCTACGACATGATCGACGATAAGTCGTACACGGTCGCCGCCATCACTAAAGCTAACTCTTCGGGAATGGAACGGACCTACGATATGCACAATACAACGGTTATCAATAGTGCGACGATGGTGAAGAAGACGGTGAAGAGGGACATCATGGCGGGTAAAGCTAGTCCGGAGAAGAAGATGTTTGCGCCTAGTGTGGTGCCGAAACCGAGTAGGATGGTTGCTCCGAGTTCTGGACGTATGTATGGGTTTTGATTTTATTACTTGAAACGGTTCAAACACAATCATGCCTCCGTATTTGCGAACGCTTCGATTCGATAAGTCGCAAGTCTATCTTTTTTGCGAATCCTAATCAAACCGAATACGGGTTTGGTTGAACATATTTTACGATCTGAAAGTATTCAAAGTCGTGCTATTAAACGCTTTCTTTATTGGTCATCGCCGGACCGATGATTTTCGTAAGGTGGCTGGTATCGACTGATCGCAATTAGATGAGAGTCACCGAGAATCGAGTTGATTGACGTGCGATTGAAAAGGTCTATGTCCAGCAGTGAACTTAACGAATCAAACAGTTAATAATATTAAATTTTACAAAAAGTACAGTCATCAACAGTTACAATTGTTATTTTAAAACACATGTCGTTTTTACATTGAAAGCAATTTTTAGATGCACAGTTCACAATCCGTTTACATTGAACCATTTGTCACGATTTATTTGGTCAAACATAAAAAATAATTCATAATACATTTTATTCATTTTTTGTCCATATTTTATGTTATTTTAGCATCATACAGTAATATGATCCCACCGGCGGCAGTTCCAAGGAAAACAAGTTTGCCGACGTCAAAACTTAGGCAATACAGTTCACATAGGGAACTAAGCAGGATACCTGGTGGTGAGTTGAACATGCTTTTTATCTCATTATTATTTTATGTGACTATTTCAGCACTATTTTATGACAAAATTAGTTAAATCGACAGATTTTTTCATACGAACGAAGTCTAAAAATTATCTCGGCCGATCGTGCTGAAAATTGTACACATAGTGGAAGCGACATTGACGTAAAATTTTATATCTGGGGCCCACATTGAAATTTTACATCGGTAATTTAAACAATAAACAGCTTTTCCATACATGTTGACCGTGTAAATATTGCACTTTTGAAGGGAACGGCAGTTTTATTGTTCTACCATCCTTTAAATCATTCCGTGCGGTATATATGAGCTCACTATTTAACCAGTCTTACCAAAGGGCATCGTACTACCTAGTATTAACTGGGTTGTGGTAGTCAGATAGGCGGTCGATCCATGTAAAATACTGGTATTCAGCTGCATCTGGCTGGCTAGACAGATAATGATGATGAAATATGAGCTCACTGTAATGATTTAAACCTATGTATAAAGTTAAGTTATATCCTAGTGTGAAGACCAGATTATTCAATGTGTAATTATTGTGTGTGTATATTCGTGTAAATACCACTTGGCACAGTTCATCCAAATCTACAAAAGATTATACAGTAATCCGACTATAAAGGTTATAACATTCCAGGCCCACCAGCCGCGACCGGCATAGGCGTGGCGACGCGCGGCCTCCCACCAGGCACGCGCACCATGATGCGGCGCAACGTGTACGCGTCCAACCCAGCGCTAAGTCCTACCGCCAGCGCGCCGCCCGTGCCGCCAGTGTCTACCGAGTCTTATATCATCACTGTTGGACATCATCAGGTACTATTTTGCATAAGAAACTATTACAGCCCGACCATTTCTCGACAAACCAGACGACAACTAGTCCGGTTGAGCAGTATTGCAACCTTATCGAATTGAAATGAGAGTGACCAGACAAAAAAAAGCATCAAACATCTCGTGACGCCAAAACACGCAATCCAACAGAATGCATTCCAAAAACGCTTTGTTGAACTGTCAACTATCGACGCGAAGCAGTGCGCTGATAATCCAGTGAGCGATAAACTGTTGCGATAAAAAATAGCCCGTGTGAGGTCCAAGTGTGCTCTTCGCACTCCGCTCAATGATATGTTTCTCAAGAACATGGAAAGGGCCCGCAAGGGCCAACGCCCAAACCGCGGCCTCGGCGCAAGGGCTAAGAAAGAATATGGGTGGTTTTTAGTCAGTAGAAGTCTGACACTCCCTTTCGCTCTGCCCAAGAGCGGGAGGGGTTATTTGATGATTTTCCAACCGCCAAAAAAAAAAGGACTTACCGCGGGCCACATCCAGTCTCTCCGACTAATTTTCTAGGTCATTGGTTCATCTAGTTGAACAAAACCAATGTGCTCCAGCACTTAAATATAGATTTGCAATACAGCAACAGTATACATAGGTTTGTTTACTTGAATATAAAGTTATTGGACAACACGCAACGTCAGTTACTAGTTACCACGTTTGGTAGCAAAGATTCTTCGCAAAGCATGACTCTTTCATGACCTCTTTCAATCTACTTCATATGCCTCGCGTCCCTTTTACATCAATCTACCCCGCAAATCTTGTTACTTTCAAGCATGCGATGCATGATATGCCTATCACACCTTTGCGTGTACCATTTCAGAAAGTTGAAGACAAAGCCCCAAAACCCGAGATTCCCCCCACGCCAGCGTTAGTAAGGCAAGGCACGGAGACTCTTCGACCGCGACCTCAGAGCCAACTGGTTGCACCTAGAGATGTAAGTACAATGCATAACATAATCAGTATTCCCACTGCTGGGACTCAGGACTTCTCGCTTTGAGAAGAAGTGGGTAATAATAAGTTTTGTGCTTTTTTTAAGTGTTATTTGACGGGGTTTTATTTTATTTGGCGCTTATGTGATATTGAAATTTTGGAGTGGGTTTTACGAATGTTTTATTTTTGAGACTTTGGGCACTTAAATAAGGAATAATACTTTGAATATAACACTAGAAGTCGTACGACCTCTTCAGTTATTTGATCTAAATCATGGAATAACTTTTATACTGTTACTATGGGTTTTCCAAGAGACAAGAAAAACCCATAATTTTGTTTATTTCATAACAATGACTAAAGTTTTTGTTTATTTCTTTGACCACGCTAAAATATTCTTTTTTGTTTACATGTCTAATAATTGGTGTCGGTAAAAACAGCTATCATAATATTTTGTTCTAATGTTAAATGTTTATTGTCATTTCAATTGTGTCTAAAATGTGTCCTTAATGGTGTATTTCATACATTTATAAACGTGAATAAACTAATATCATATATTTAAGTAAATATATTGTTAACTCGTTCAATGCGGGCCTGTGTTTTTAGCTTCTAATATTTCACTGTTCACTTCCAATGTTTTTGTGAAATATTTCACATATTCAAACGTCTTCCGGCAAATATCGAAAGATTTTTAGATATTAATTATGTCTGTAATTTTTCAAATTTTCTTCTGCTATATCTACTATCACTTCTCCAAATTGCCAATAATATTTATCTAAAATATTATATTATTATCGGTATCGAGAAGACATACTTACACAGAAATACTCTAAGACCAGAATTTCAAATTCTCATGTTATTCTTACTTATATATAAAAGTGATATACAGTATCCTAAAATTTTGAATTCCTTGATAGGAGATTTGCCTGATTCGATTTATTTGGGGTACTAAGGTACCCACCACCACTGCCTAACCCTTCGGGGATTAGAGGCGTGATGTTATGTTATGAGATTTGACAACCCAACAAAAATTGGAATGGTCCCAAAATCTGGAGCAATACACCAATGATCTCCACATTGAAACCTGCTAAAAATTTAACCCCTATCACCCCATAACACCCCGCGGGTCCACTTTGAACGTGTTACCCCGGGCCGCACTAACGGCGTCACTAACTCACGGACAGCTCCGCGCGGCGCCCTGCGGCCTGCCCGTCTCCATGCGAAGCCACCACTTACCTGTGAGTGTCCACTATTTATTTCACACTCGTGTACACAGTGGCCAACGGTGGGATATACCCCGTACACCTTTTCACATGCTCCGGCTGTCCAGTTATCGAATAGGCAATGGTGGGAGGAATGGATGGGTCGGTCGGGTAGTTGACACCATAAACCAATAAACTTATACTGCCACTTACTGAATATCTGCCGTAATTATCCATTATTATGAGGTCTGAAAAAACTCGATTAATTTTCAATTAACTGGTAAAGTAGATTTTTATTTCATTTGAAACCAATTATCAATTATCGACATTAAAGTTGTTTTTTACTAAATGCATAGATCAATGTATTGCAATATTCAGTAAATTAGGTACCTCCTATTATTAGTGAAGTTATTGAGTCGTCACAGATAGCTTTGCAATTAAAAAATCTATAAAGGAATCGTGTTTTGAAAGCTCAAAAAAGTATATCAACTGATTGGTGGTGTCAAGTACCCAATTGTGTGCACTTTTACACAAATCTTTTCCAGCCGGAGCGTATGAAAAAGACCTACAGATTCGGACCCGTAATCTTGAGCATGTGAACAGTTCTTACCGAAAGAAAAAAAATTTTTCTCGTTTGCTTATTCTGCAATTTGTTACAAGTTATGCTTAAGTTGGCCATTGTGTACAAGATATACAATTATTGAATGTAACATGGTTAATTGATGCCGAATACACATTCGTATGCGCTTTGAACGGTTGTGAACAAGCTTCTCCAAGCCACCGCTTTATGGAATGAGTTTTCGCTTTGCTATGTACTGATAAGGCTTGTGGCCGGCTTTTCGATTCATGGATTGGAAATAAAATCAACATGAACAGATATTTTGTAAAATGATAACTTGGTATCAAAACTTGTTACCTACGTCTGTCATAATTTTGCTTGTCTCCACAAGCATGGAAACTTTTTGATAAAGTAGATCATAATCAATTTGAATATCAAATAATTTATATTCGGCATCAGTGTATCCTGCTTATTTGTTGTATCTGAAGGTATTTTCAAAGTCATTTTGAAAGTGACTTGAGATATTTTAGTGCTGGGTATTACAATAACTGTAGCAAAACTTTTCTTCTCTTTATTTGAAAATTAATTTGCCTGTAAAGATATTTTTCTTACGAATAAAATAAAATTACCTTACCTATTCAAGCAACCTGCATTTTGGAATATTCTTGACTTGTTGCTTCATACATTTTTCTCTTTCTCTACTTCTTTACCCAAACAAAACATTCCCTCGGATTTAATCTTTCATATTTTCACGTTCCATCTACCAAAAAAGATTTGATGTTGTCCATCTTTAATATCTATGTCTAACAAACTGGTCCAGGTAACTAAAAACTTGTGTGGTATAAGGCTAACTCCTAACAAAACCAACTATTAGTTTTCTACCTATATAAAATGGTAAATAAAGTAATATATTGAACTTATTGTTGAATTTTCATCTTTCGAGGCTGCACCGAAGGTTGCATATCAAACACAACAACGGGTTCAATGTCTCTTTCTAAATTTCTCACCGTTTAGATGTCAGTGAGTGACATAAGGGACATCGAACTTGTTGTTTATTTCCATCGTTCGGCGTTTAACCGAAGGTTGCAAATCAAACACGGGTTCAATGTCTCTTACTACATTACTCACGGTCTATATGTCAGTGTGACGTATTACAGCCGCCCGTGACACGGCCGTACTCAATAGCGGCGCCGTCACAACTTCAACGTACCAACACCATGACGAGGCCTGCCTCCGGTCCCGTACAGTGTAAACCACAACGTGAGTATATTCTACATTATCATCCTCAACATTCATTATTCAGCCACTGGCCTTCCCGTTCTTCTGCCATCATCATCATCAGCCTATAATGTTCTCACTGCAGCGATTCAGGTCATTCAGGCCTCCTCTAAGAGAAGGATGGGCTACAATCCACCAAGCGGGCCCCGTCCGGGAGATGACACATATATTCTAAGGTTCTAAGACATGTCTGTTTCCTCACGATGTTTTCCTTCACCGTTTTGAGAGCAGTGGTGACGAAATAAATTACACAAAGTAATGCGCCTGCCTGGGTTTGTTTGTACCCACGACTTACTGTTCGTAAGTCGGGGCCGCCACCAGTGGGCCACCGCTGCTCTTTTCTGCCTTACTATCCGATTCTTTGCATCTGATATTATACCTAACTGAAACAATGTAAATACCAATAAAAAGTTTTTTTTACCATAAGTTTAAGGTCGACTGCCTCTTTGGTCTAGTGGTCGCGACTGCTGTTTATGAGGTCCTGGATTCGATTCCCAGATCACGCAGTGTTATTGGGTTTTTCATCTGGCTTTTCTCATTAGCAGCCACAGAGTCTGAATTTGTACCCGGTTGATAGCAATAGGCTCGCTCCCTATTACATTTTTTTTTTTTTTTTTAATCTCCTTTTCTTCCTGCAATCTGTCTTGTCGACATTAAGCTGGACTTTATGTATGTACAAACATGGCGTGCATGGTACAGTATCCAATGATATGTCCATCTAGTATGACTTCTTTATAATTGTGTTAGAGAAGATCTTGAGGAGCACGTCTCTTTAGCCTTTTAAATGTGCGGTTTGGTTGCTGTCCCATTAGACTTCTTGCCAATTGGTTTGGATGGTTCACAATTCTCTTGCAGTAGGGTAGTAAAGAGTCCTTTATTTCATCTTTGACCGTCTTCATTTTAAGATCTCGGTGTAGGTGATTATTTGTAACATACCATGGTGCTCCAGCTATCATACGTATGGTTTTTGACTGGAAGCGTTGTAAAATCTCAATATTTGATTTGGATGCAGTGCCCCACAGCTGCAAAGCATAAGTCCAGACGGGTTTAAGAATACACTTGTAAAGTAGGAGTTTATTTTCCAGTGTAACTTGGGATTTTCTTCTCATGAGCCAATAGATCTTTCTTAGTTGTATGTCGAGCGCCTTTCTTTTAGTTGTTATATGTTTTTTCCAGGTAAGTCGTCTGTCTAAGTAGACACCTAAGTATCGAACCTCATCGGCCTGCGGTATCTTTATTTGATTTAGTTCGACTTCTGGACACGTTTCTCGTCTTAAAGAGAAGGTTATTTGCACTGATTTAGCTTCATTCGCCTTTATACGCCAGTCTTTCAGCCAGTTTGAGATATCATTGAGGTTTCGTTGTAATTTAGCCGATGCTCCAGCTGCGGTTTTATCAATGGCAAGAACCGCTGTATCGTCAGCAAATGTTCCTGTCACTGTGTCTTGTCTGTTCGGTAAGTCTGAGGTATATATAGGACTCCTGCTTTTATTTCGTGTAACTTTGTGGTAATGTCGCCATATTTAACATAAAAGTGTCTGTCGCTGAGATATGACTTGATGAGAAGGTAGAAATTTATGGGTAAGCCTTTGCGGATTTTGTACAAAAGTCCATCATGCCAAACACGGTCGAACGCTTGCGAAATGTCCAGGAAGGCGGCAGAACAGAGTTGTTTGCTTTCGAATGAGTAATTGATCTTTTCTACTAGCCTATGTACTTGCTCTATTGTAGCATGTGATTGTCTGAAACCGAACTGATGGTCGGGGATAAGCTTGTTGGCTGTAATTTCTGGTGTAAGACGTTTCAGTATTAGTATTTCCATGACTTTAGATGGAACTGGAAGAAGACTGATCGGGCGGTAAGATTTGACATCAGTAGGGTCTTTGCCAGGTTTAGGAATAATAATAATTTCTGCAACCTTCCATTGTGGCGGAACAAAGTTTTTCCAGAGACATGCGTTGTATAGATAGGTAAGGAATGTAATGCCGACGTCAGGTAGCTCTCGTAAGGTCTTGGCCGTAATAAGATCATACCCCGGTGCCTTATGGATGTTGATTTTTCGGATTGCTGTTAGTACTTCCTGCTTAGTGAACTTTTTTATGGGTTTATCTAGTTGATGTGGTTTACCTAGTTCAGATTTGATTAAACTGGTTTTGCTAGATCCATGATCAGTGTTTGGGGTAAATACTTCAGAAAGGTGTTGGGCGAATACAATCGCTTTATCTTTGTCGCTTTTCGCCCATGTGCCATCTGGCTTCATAACAGGAGATCGATGTATTATTGGTTTTTTAAGTTTCGCCGTAGCTTTCCAAAGAGAGTAATTGGTGGCTTTGGTCGCGTCAAGACTTCTGAGGTAGTTTTCTATTTCTTTGTTTGTGGTCGTTTTTAGGGCTCTTTTCAATTTACTTGTAATATTATTAAGTGCGGTTTTATTGTGCCGGATATTTTGTTTCATGCCATAGTTTTCTGGCTTTGCGCTTCGAATTTACCAGTTCCAAGATATATTTGGAATACGAACAGTTGGGTCTGTCGTTTCCAAGTTGATGCGGAGTTGCGGCCCATGCGGCTTCCTGTATATTCTTATTAAAATACTCAACTGCTTGAATAATATCCTCATCCGTTTTAAGAGGTATCTGGCAGTCAAGGGATTGCTCGATAAGGTCGCGGAATAATGACCAGTTTGTCTTTTTAGTGTGTAGCTTACATGTTTTGGTGACATTTGTGACGTTACAGTTGACTAGTGCAATTACTGGGGAGTGATCAGACGACATTTCAAAACAAGAGCTACACTTTATTGCTGGCTGTGGGAGTCCTTTGCAGATGAAAAAGTCTATGAGGTCAGGTTTTTTACTGACATCGGTTGGCCAATATGTTGGTTCCCCCGTTGACGTGACAGTCAGTTGTAAAGCCCTTATAGCTTCCATAAGTTGGCGTCCTTTAGGTGTAGTCAGTCGTGACCCCCATTCAGTATGCTTCGCGTTGTAGTCACCGCCAGCTATAAAACGATGCCCTAGTGTTTTGAAAAAGGCATTATATTTATCGGTTTTCATGTTGTGTTTGGGAGGAATATATACTGCAGACAATGCTATCTCGCCTTTGGAGTCTTCGATTACTATATTAGTGGATTGTATTTCCTCTGTGCAGTACGGAGCGGCAGCATAATGCCTTATTTTTTCTTTGATTATTATGGCTGAGCCACCGTGAGCTGTTCCATCTGGGTGCATTGTATGGTATAATTTGTATTTTGGTATATTTAAATATGATTTGCTTGTAAAATGTGTTTCTGTTACTAGCATAGCATCTACATCATGTGTTTCGAGAAACAATTTAACTTCATAGAAGTGTTGTGAGAGCCCATTGGCATTCCATAGTACTAATTTGAGTTGGTTGAATTTTTGGACATTATTGACATTAGACTTGTAAGTAGATTTGTTATCGTACCCATTTGATTCATTATTTGTTTGAACATCTCCATTAGCTGTTTCATATCGTTTAGTTGGTCGGATGGATGGATTGTGTGTGGTTGCGATGTTTCATATTCCTTGTTCGAAAGTACATCGCTATAGGTTCTTTTATGTTGTGGGTTTTTTGTATTGTTTTGTGTTATAGGCTCTTCAGCATTTTCAGGGTTACGCTTCCGTTCAATCTGTTTGTTTCGTATGGGTGGAAATTTTTGTTTTTGTAAATCCTTATAGACGCTACAACCTTTATAGTTTGCTGGATGGTTTCCATCACATAGTGCGCATTTTACTAAATCAGAACGTTCTTTTCGGGTACAATTGGCTGATAAGTGGCTGCCTGCACATTTTATGCACTTTGGTGTACGATGACAGTATGCTTTTGTGTGCCCATATTGCTGGCACTTGGCACATTGCGGTATGGTGCGCGCTGGTCTCGGTGGTTCCACTTTTATACGTATGTGTAAGAGGCTTTTAAGTTCGTATATTTGTTTGTTGTTACTTTTTGGTAGCAGCTCAACAATGAACATGTCCAGGGGCTTTTTTGTTGGTCTCTGCTTAATGTTCCAAATGTTAACAGTGTCATGACCTATTTCTTTTAGGGCTTGGTGGATTTCTTGTGTATCGATGGACGGGTGAATGTTTTTTAAGACTACTTTGAAATTGCGTTCCTGCTTAGGCTTGTATGTGTAAAACTCCGTGTCTTTGCTTTCTAACTGTTTTACAATTTCTTTGTAGGTAGTATGTGTCATAGTTTGAATTTTAACTTTATTACTATTTAGGGTTTTAATTTCATAGGCACCCGTAGCATGTTGTTCAAGGAGTTGTTGCAGCGGCCGTATGTTTTCGACCTTTTCTACGAATATAGGTGGTGGTTTGGGAATTTTCCTCTTATCTTCTTTTTGTGCTGCATTCTCTGGATTTAGATCAACCTCTAGTTCCTCAAACCTGTTTGATGTCGGCACTGGTTGGCTGAGCCAGTAGCTACTAAGTTTGGTCTGTTTTTGAGCTTGGTCGCTTGCGTGATCGGGACTCTGTCTTGGGCGCTTTCTTTCGTTCACTTCTATCCATTGGGATGGGGATTTTGGTTCGCCAGATATGATGTTTTCAGAGAGTGTTTTGGTAGGTTCATTCAGTCCTGTTGTTTTATTTGCCATGCGGTCTTCACTTAGAGATTGGGCACGAGGTCTGTTCACGAAGAGGCCTTTATGAAATATTTGCTGAGTTAAGGTTTTATTTTGCTGTTCAGTTTGGTTAGTTGAGTTGTTTTTAAGTATATTATCATTCATGTTGTTCCCACGAGTAGGGTCGAATTATAAGGTCACTAGGAGGGTGACGCCCATTCCCCCTAGAAGGCAAATACAACGGTGTTTACCAGGTCCACCGAGGTTGATCGCTTACGACTGATCTCCCCATCAGCCACGCATCCATAGGCACGTATCGCACCGTAGAGTTGGGGTAACTTTTTATGGAGGTTTTCTACCTCTTGGCCCAGGCGGTTAAGCCAAGGCCTCCGGTTTCGCAAGGTGTGCAAAAAGCGAAGTTACGGTTGTAAAGGTCATTTCCTACCTTCACTTAAGCCAGGCTAGTTAGGCCGGCAGAGTCGGGTTTATTAACCGTCGCCCAAGGCTCGACGTTTACTGCTCGTTTAGCACCACCCAGGGGACACGTGTAGGGTGGGTCTAGGAAAAGATGGTAAGTCCTACGGACGCGAGCAGTGTCATCCCCCAAATCCCTATTACATGGGACTTAAATATAACTGGCGAAATGAAGGTGTAATAATGGGTACAACTCTGCCTAACCCTTCGGGGATTACAGGCGTGAAGTTATTTTAAGTCGCGAGTTAAGAGCCCTTCTTTTGAGTAAGCGCGTTCCATCGTCGACCTCATCTCAGTCCTCAGGACAACATCCAGCTCAAGTATGGGCCCATTCCATAAAAAAAACTTTGTCACCAACCTCTAAAACAAAATATCATCTTTCCAGCCCCAGTAGTGGACCAGCCGCGACCAGCGTCAAGCAACGACACGCGCATGTCAGCGTTACCGCGCCCCTCCCGCCTCCCCGCGCCACGACGTGCGCTGCGGTAAACAAACCACTACAGTAAACGAATATGTCGTATGCCTATCTCGCTCGCTCTCGTAAGGCCAAAACAAGATAGACATACGACATTTTCGATTCGATAATAGCTATGCAGACCATTGACCTTGAGCACTACACGACCACTACCACGACTTGTCCCATGACCGACTGCTTTCTTAAACAAAATGGGTCGGACGCCAGGTCGTGCGACCAAACTCTATTCCGGGTAGAAGCTTCTGCGGCCAGATGTCGAGAAGTATGGAAGAAGAAGACATGCTGCGCTGACCCCAAGTGAATTGGGTTATGCAAGACGTGGTTGTAGCCGAGTAGTGCGTAAAGCCCCTTTATCTGACTAAGGACGGTCTTCACCAACGGATACTGGTACTGACAGCTCTTGAACGTCGTTTAGATGTGCGCATCATTTTCCATTTTGTTGGTGAAGCCCGTATTTGAGTAGTGTATTGGAGTCGTTGAAAAAGAATGTTACCAATCCAAAAATCAATTCGGTTTTTAGGAAAATAAACTTACTACCACAAAGGATACATTTGAATGGGAACAATCTAATTTCTAATTAATTAACTTGCCAATAAAAACCACACCTAAAGAACATTACACATGTTACAGCTACAGCATGTATTTTATTTTAGTCCTTTCACATAAATTCACGTAATAAGTCTTACTGCGGTACTCAGAGATATTTAATGATTACTTAAGCCGTCACTTAGTAGAGATTTGACATACTTTTGTATGACAAACCTGTCAAAACCTTTACTAAGTGATGGCCTAAGTAATCATTAAAGCTCTCTGAGTGCGGCAGTTAAGTATAACTTACTAACCGTACTAACAACAATTTTATTCCACAGACCACCGTCGGTATACTCAGTCGCGCCGACGGCCGACATCGACCACTACTGACATTTAGCCTGTTGTGCCAACCTGCTGGGGCGGAGACCCTAGCATTAACTAAATGTACACACATAACATGACTGATGAACTATAAAAACACGGTGTCTTTCAAATTTTTGTACTGCCTAGGAAATGTAGAAAATCCAATAAATTTTTGGCTTTTACTAAAAACTTTTTAACCATTTATTTGGGAATATTTTACCTAAGTATTAGACACTGGTAACCCTAAAATTAGTGTAGTATTGACCAATTCGGAGAACGAACCATTTGGGCACGTATCAGTAATGCGGAGACAATAATTTGTTAAAACTTTTTAGACATTGATATCTGAGATTCTGTAAGTTATATTTCAATTTCACTCGTTTTCATAATCATTTCATTTTTGAATGTGATGTCTGCGGTCATTTTAATTTATAAAATTTTGTATTTAATTTTCGGCATACAAAATTTTTCTCGTAAAAATTTTGCTAATGTCTTTCAATAGGGGTGCGAAATTACCTTTTCAGACGATGAAAAGTTGAACATTTTCTACCTCTAGCTGTTGTGAACTGTATGTATCTCTCATCAATGCTCTCTCGCACCATTCTCATGTCAATGAAGCTCAAAATTGTAAAAATTCTATCTAAATCATGATTTGGTACAAAGACATACAAATTAAGATATTATTCCTATATTATTATTTACAAATTTAGTGAGTAGTGTATCAAATGTTGGTTTAGTAATTTATTTCATAGTAAGAATTTTGCATTTTGTTTCAACTTAGAGATTGTATTCATATAGGACATGTAATTTAATCACGCTTTAGATATAAAATTTATATACGATTATTAATATTACGCTCCTTTGTATACTAACTTATTGTAATATAGAAAGTTGTGTACACGGCACATTTGACACATATTTTTAAAATCATAGTAAAACTTACAAAAAATATATCAAAATTTTGCGCCATTTTATATCTCACCTTCACATTGATAGCACAAATTTTATGTAAATTTATAAATATTCTGTTGTACATTGTGTAAATTTCAGTGTTTACTGTTCTTGTAAAGCTTCATAATTAATGTTATCAATCCTCTACTTCCTACCACTTGTATATCAATCAAATAAATATATAAACCATAACATATCGACGTTAAGAGACTTGTGTTAAGTTGTATAACCGACGTACTACGGCGGTCACTGTCAGTTGACTTTCAACCTTATAACTGTGTGTATAAAGTGGTCGACCGTGAGTGAGCGCCGTAGTACTTTGTCCTTGTTTCAAATGCTTTATATGTGTTGCTGTTAAAGAAGAAATGTTAGTGTTTATCGATGTTTTCCGGCCAAATTACAGTATTGTGAGCAAGTTTCGTGTAATCAGCAATAAATATTTGCGCAGTGGCATTATAATTGTATATTTTGTAAACAGCATATGTATGTACAGGGTTGTTTGATTTATGTGAAAGTCTATGTGCATATGTGTGCTAATCTCTGTTCCCCCTATCGTGTGGCGAAGCGACCAGTGAGTCCAGCTGTGCGCCTGTTGGCACACGATTCGTTTGAACACGTCGTGCCTTATTTAGGTAGTGTAAGGGATTTTGTTTTCATTTTCTAATAAAACCTATGTATTTAATGAAAGATTGTTTTATTGATATCAAACCGAAAGATAACCGAACAGATGTCCGTGGACTGAGTTCTTTTGGAGAGAAATCCTCATAGAACTCTTCATAGGGGAAAACGGAGGGGGTAAGTCCCGACTCTTCCTCAAACTACCATGAGTTGGAAACCCGGGAGATACCCTTGCAACATTAGTATCAGCTCGCCACGCCATGCCTTTCACCAACTACAACTGATCCGACATCTGAGGATTGCATGTTCTCCCATTCGACACAACTAATCGAGCACCTAATAACGAAACTATTGCCACGAATCAAAGCATGACTTCTTCGTAAAAGAAGGCGACGCCGTCCCATTCCCTATCGCTCCGGGCCATGACCTAAACCAGTGCCAGACACGAGAGGTCGCAAACGACAGGGTTCCGCCGAAGCAAAGCAGAACTCCATGGTGTGCTCCACCATGTAATCGAAAACAAATTACGCAACAAATCCATTCAATGTACCCATGTAAATACTACGGATTGTGATACGCCAAGGCTGGCAGGAAATTAACCGATTTGCTAATGAGTTTATACCTCCGCCTAGTCGTTCCTACATTAAAACGAACTAACATAACAAATCATGCCTGGAATCTCAGAACAGTTAGGCAGAGGTGTACCTAATAATACCACCCACATTTTACCAGATAAGTCAAGTCCCATGTAAAAAGAGTCGAGTCTATTGCAGTCAACCGGGCAGAAACACCGTGACTGTTTAAATTTCAAATGGAAAAACCCAATAAGACTCGGAAGGTCCTGTAAATAATTATTTCTTATGATTCAGAATACCAACAGCAACACGTTTGTTTGGTGATCAAAATATCTGCTCATCTTTCTAAGTTTTGGAAATTATTTGGACTTGATGATACTAAAGGTGGCATACATGGGCGTACCGCAACCAAGGCGATAACAGTGGAATATTTAGGTATTTTCATGAAAAATGTCCTATGTATTTCTTTGCGTAAGAACTACCGCCTGACTGGGTTCAATCGGGACTTCCCATCCTCTTTTCCTCCAGCCCCCTTCCCCAACCAAGCTCAGGTTAAATTACCGAGCAACTCCCTACCCGCATAGAAAGAAGTACGAGCTAAGGACCGTCGTCGTCTCTAGTGCATTGGTCAAAGCGGTCACGTCAAGGGAAAATGTGCCAATCTAGTTTCAAAGTCACGAGTCAATTTGAACACGAAATAAATACATTTGGGGGTATTGAAGAATGGGGCGTAAGGTTCTTCACCCGCTATAGAAATGGGAGAATCATTCGACCAGACAGGTATTCTGGACTTCTACCCATCAGACACAACTCCCGTCCTCCTACTCTCCTGTCTCCCTATCTCCTCCTGTATTTACACCCTGTTTCTCATACAGTTTGCAATCAAAAGAAATACAAAACAGACAGAAGCATCATCTTATGGTGAGGCCTTTCTCCAATCAGAAGGGGGAAAAAAGAATCATTTTCCACTAGTTCCCACAGAATCATGAAAACTCGTTCATGCCCACCGCACTTCCATAAAATATCTCCACCCGTAAACGATTGCGGTCGCTGACAAAAAAGTTTGTCTATCCGGTCCGGTAAAGTAAACTTTATAAACCAAAACATAATTACTACTTCTTACTAAACTTCATAAAACTATTTCGGTCCGAAGCCCACTAAGAAGTTCTGTACAATACGGAAACTTGCTCAGTGTTGCAATAGCGAAATAGAATAAAGTCGGATTCGGACCGACTTTTACGACGCTAGCGCCCAACTGTCACCTTGACTTTAGTTGTGTGTGTGTGTGAACGAAATCGCACGTTACGATATGTGAGTGTGCGACGTCGTGAGTGCTGTCTACGAGTAATTTTTGCTTTTTACCTTTTTATTTTTATAAATAACCGATGTAGACGAAGTGATTAGTAATGTAATAACCTCAAGTGATAAGATTTGTGATATATCGATGCAATGGCTCTTAAAATCCGCAGTGTTTTCATCTACTATGGGATCCCGTGCAATAACTCGTCACTTCGGTTGTTTGTCAATGACGTCTGCGTTTAGCGCAGCAAAAAGTGGAATTTTAGTTTGATTGTGACAAGTAGTGCAAACATAAATTATATAAATCGTGTAAATAGATGAGTGATCGTAAAATGGATGAGTGTCTTCTTCATTGGAACGTTCTTTTATCAACTGGGGCCAACAGAGGTGGCTCATGAAGAAAGGGTTAGTTTACCTGTTTATGTTTACTTTATATATCGTACACATCTGTGATTATACTTGTAACGTCTATTAATATCTTAATTACAGCATCGTTGCGAAAGTTGGATGTATAATTATTTGGGGGGTATAGGTTATAAGGTACAGTAGTTGTTTGTTGACTCACAGACCTTTAATTATATAATTTGTTTTGGTGGTGATTTCCAACGTGTAAGTTAGTTACCATAAATGCGGATGCAGTTACTACTATGTATTGAGGCTGGGATGTGTTATTTTTCTTTTGTTACTTTCTCTTATCCATGGAGTGAAGGGAGTGAGAGGGATGGAGATATAGCCGGTATGCGGCGTGCGAGAGAGACAACGCTCTACAGAGCAAGTTGTATGGCCATGTTTAGATATCCAATAGTAACATGAAAAGTTTACTTTTACTGTTTTACTTTATTTAGAAAAATAATAAAACTAATTAATATGATAAAGGGTAGCAGAATACTTTGAATGTTGCGTTTGAATACAAAATGGGTATTATAAGCATGTGTCTGGTCATGTCTTAGCATAATCTGGATTTATTTAAATTGCTAATTTCTTAACTCATAAAACAGGTACAGTTAATGTTATTGACAATGAGAATTTGTCATTTCATTACCACAGTGTTAGACCCAGCATAGCTTTAAATGAGAATATTTTGGTATTACTTAATATTAGATCATAAAGATTATAACAAGTCAAAGTCATATTGCAATAATCTTGCATTGTAAAGTTGCAACAATGTGTATAATTATTATACAATTCTTATTATTTATAAATATTTTTGTCTTCATAATTAAATGCTACTAGAATTATTCACAATCTGGTCTTATCATCTTTACACACCTGATTGATAGTCTATTCAAGCTATTTTAGCTAATATTTGTCCGCCTCCACTTGGCCTTTACAAACTCCTGCAAGGATGAAGATTGACAAACTCTTTGTCACAAGAAAACAAAATCATTTTAGCCTACATGTAAGATGAAATAGAGGTGTATGCCTGCTAATTCACTGTTTGCTCAACCAATCACAAGAACAAGGATTTTTTTCACAGCAAAGTAACTAATAAATGACTTATAGATCCTGACTCTCATAGAGAGGAGGTCAGTGACCCAGTAGTGGGACCATCATTGGCTAAACATACTCTTATCCTAGATCTTCTGAACAATATTTGCATTTACAACTTACTTCATATATACTTCCTTACACATACAAAACAAGATTATAGGAGCAGTTCAATAATGCAAAAAACTATATTTTATTATTAATAATCATAAAATTTTCTTTTTTTTCTTTTTCAAGAATGGAAAAAGAAATAGAATGGGATAAGGGCACGAAGATGATGATGATTAATTATCATCACACTTAAACAAACAAATTAGATAAATTATATTACATTGTCCTGACCCCATCTGTCTGGGCAATGTTTACATCTGCAACTAAGTTAAAATTACATGCAACATTATCAACATGATTCAAGATTATAGCATTTGCAGCTGTCATAACTACATACCTACCCAAGTAATGACATGAATTTATTATTGACACTACTTAATATATTAAAATAAATTATTGCGTCAATCAATATCAATGGGAGTATGAATGCCACTATTCAAGCAATTTTTTTATTTATACTGGCAACATCTTACATGTATACATTTATCAATACATTTGAAGTTCCTAAACCACAGTGAACCAAATATAATTTAGTTCACTGTGGTTTGAAACTTTAATAGCAGAACTGATAAAAGCTAGGATAAAAATAACACTAAAAACTTATTATTATTATAGTGTTGCTTGCTTCACATTATGAAATTACAACAATACAAGCAAACACTTACTAAACACATTGATAAAAAAAAATTAAACAGTTTAAAATATGAAACTAAATAATATTGAGCATTTAAGTACTTACTAATTAATTCTATGAAAAATTCGAATCTTCTTGTAACGAAGTTGAAACGAAAAGTTGAACCCATATTCTCAGCTAACAAAGTTTTAGTTCAAATGTAGTTCTTAATCCCTTTCTGTTTGCAAGTTTCTATTAGTTATTTATAACAAGGGTTACAATACTACCTACATTTTAATTTAAACACGGAATTGAGTAACTTGCAAACTTTAAAAAAAAAAGAAATAATTCTTCTAGACATGACACATAATAGTCTTCTTATAATTAAAATAAAGAAAGAGTCCTTTACCCTACAGCTAGGCAATGGTATTATTATAGCCATATTTTTAAAAACAGAAGTCTTGCAAAACAAATCTGTAACTAATCAAAACAGCTCCTCAAACAACAGTCATTATCACTATTAAATTCTCCATTTGTCAAACTTCACACTACATGATAATCAAAATCATTCAATTGAAACTCCACACTCGTACTGAAAGATCACATCAAGCCATTAAACTTAGTCATTCTTCCTCTAATAACATGTTGAACACTTGATTATATGTTTGCGGAATAAAACAACTTTGCAGCATTAAAATCGTAAGCCTTTGTCATCATTATATCACTCATAGGATAATGTGTATTCTGACACACATGGTAAGGTATAATTCAGCCTTTTAGTCATTTATTTGAGTAACTATTGATAAAGTATCACTTTATTAAAAAGAAAAAGCTTGTCCCATCTCTCCACCATACTTGGTTGACTGTTATTGAAAACTTATTGGTAGGGATTACATTAAGTCCACCTTTGTACCTTTTGTGTTAAAAAAAAAAACTTTTTAACATAATATGATATTCAAATATATTATTTGTCTCTAAGCAAGAAACTATTGTAAGGAAACCTTGACTTATAATTAAGTGACTTAAATAACTATTTATATTTATTTAACCAAATCATTAAACACAGTTACCACAATATTTATAACTGTTTTCATGTCAAGGGAAACATTGATTGTGCCTCCCCCTTATTTATCAAAATAAATATTAGGGTGTGATAGGTATACAAACAAATAGGGGAAGTTGCGGCACTAACTTTTAAATGGCAACCCAGGTTGGGTTAAAAGAAGGTTAGTTGCCATAAAAATATAAAGATTTCTTAGAACATCATTATTCTCCTGCCTTTCTCCTAATTTATTTTGGGTTGGTGAACCATATCTTCTTCTTTCATACTTCTCTATTACTTGTCATCTCAGCATGCAGTTCCTTTCTAGCTTTATTCTTCACACAGTCCATTTTGACTTTTTAACAAAAGTTCTTAGAACAAGTAATTTTTCATATAACACCAGTTTATTCCTAGAACTGTTCATATACTAAAGATAAACATAGCTTAATTGCTTCTGACAGAATAATAGGCGCTACACTTTTTTCCCAACAAAGTTTTTATTAAACTCTTCACCATCTCACAACTAGTTTGGCATTTATCTCGTAGTTTCCAACACAACATTAATTACGACATCATTAAATCGCTCGCACACTTTGAAAGCAGTTGTCAATATCACCTGCATGCTATTATAAGATTTATGATCCTAATTAATTACTAATAATAACTCGTTATCCCATTAAAAGTACCTTGAACACACATGTACTCAATCTTTGACATTGACTTTGTATTATTATTAAAGTAAGAAAATAAAAACAACAAACTTTTTGCTGTATGAATTAGTTGGTAAATACAAACTAAATGAGCAAAGTTTTTTTTTTGTAACTGGTAACTTCTTACTAAGCTGCCTTGCTCTTGTCACAGTTTAAAAATAACCCTGAATGTAATGGTTCAGCAATGAACTATGAAAGGAAAATAATATCTTAATTATTATAATCATCACACTATGCAGACAAATTGTTGCACAATGATCATGACTTATTTAATTGTCCGACTAGACTAGAAGGATGGATATACCTGATTTCTTGATAATATTTTTTTGTTTTCACACTGGATGGTTCTGGACAGAAGAGCCGGATTCGTCACATAGAGCGACTATGTGACGAATCCTCTGACCCAAGAAACACTGGCTTGACAATTTGAACTTTTTCCTTAATTTCTCTGAGAAGGCAAAAAACAGAGAGAGTTGGAAAGGAGTGGGGGAGGCCTTTGACCAGCAGTAGCTAAGAGTAGATTAATCAAAACATAAAAATACTTCTATAACAAGATTAAATGTTAGTGTTTGCATAATATTGCATGAAAATATTTTATGATCTGATAATTTACTTGTCACTCTAATCCATAGTAATTCATTTGAAAAACTTTGCCTGGTGACTGGGGACAAGAATAATAAAATGAGTAAAGCTAAGAAAAACTTCTAAGAATTTTTAAAAGCTTATCAGCACAGTTTATTATTAAATATCTTATCAGATTATCACTAAAGTGAAGTGTTTATTGATAATTTAATAATATTTGCAATTATTAAAACAAAGGACATTATCTTGAATAGAGGTGTTGAATCTTATCTAAGATATTTATTTACCGATTTAGAAGTCTTGATTTTCACTGCTGAATGATGGACTTAAATTCCATTCTTCATAATAAAATTAGACATTAAATAAGTAGGTTTAATTACCTACTTATTTAATGTCTACGGTTTAGGTTAATACCTAAACCGTATATTAGTACAATGAATTATGGGTTTATTATTTGACTGCCCCAAAGTAGTTTATTGTTTTTAATAATAGCTCCATTCATCATTATCCTGTTTTAGTACAAATTATGTAGGTATTTGACATACTTTGTATTAGTATTCATTCCCAGTGGAATTGTGTGTAGTGTGTAGTGTTAAAACATAGTGTAACAAAAGGCTAAGAGCCATTGTAGGCACTGTTGGAGCACAGCAAAATTTCATTCAATTTTATTTAGGATTGCATGTATCAGTGTAACTGCGGTACTCAGAGATATTTAATGATTACTTAAGCCGTCACTTAGTAAAGATTTGACATACTTTTGTATGACAAAACTGTCAAAATCTTTACTAAGTGATGGCCTAAGTAACCATTAAAGCTCTACGAGTGCGGCAGTAAAAGCATTATTTTATTTTAATATTGTTAAGCCAACTAAAATCTATTTTACTTAGTCCTGATTCTAGTATCCTCAATCTTTATTATCCATATTTTTGCCATGTTCATTAAAATTCCATACTAAATCACTCATTGAGTTAGGCCTTTGTTTTCCATGTTTTATTTCCTCATTATTATACCAACAACTGTAACACGAAAAATATTTTATGGTAACAGTCACTATACAAATTAACATTAGTAGTAGAAATTTATACTCAAACAAGTTTAAAAAAAAAAACTTTTATCCTTTTTGAATTTAAATCAACATAGTGCACTGATCCATAACATAATATAAATTAGAACCTCATTTGCTTAAGATACAGGACCCTCTTTCTTAAACAAGTACCGTAGTTTAATATATTATTGTGCACAGATGTGTAAGGTAAATGTTGTCTACCATAAATCCAAAAATCGAAAACTTACAGTATAATTATCAGTATTTTTCGGAAATAAGGATTTTAATTATTAATTTATTTATTACTAGCTGTTCCCGGCATGCGTTGCAATGCCCTTTTTCCTACCTACTACCTGCCTGTGTACCAACTACCTACCTACCTACTACCTCCTACCCTACCTACCTACTATCCTACCTACCTACTACCCTACCTACCTACCTACTACCATACCTACCTACCTACTACCCGACCTACCTACTACCCGACCTACCTACTACCCTACCTACTTACTACCCTACCTACTACTCTACCTACTACTCTACCTACTACTCTACCTACTACCCTGCCTACCTACCTACCACTTTCTCACCTTTTAAACCTTCCCTGGACTTCCACGAATAATTCAACACTATAATTAGCCAAATCGGTCCAGCCGTTCTCGAGTTTTAGCGAGACTAACGAACAGCAATTAATTTTTATATTATACGCAAACACCATTTGAAAAATCGTTTTTCTATTGGGAAAGAAACAGTAATTATTTGTGATTATTGTGATAATGTCGTATGGTCTGTTTGAAGTTGTCATTCGTTGACTGAACAACTGAACGTCACTCAATTGTTTTGCCTTCCCGGAACCTCTCCATTAACACTTGAACTTTATGGGTACGGTTTTAAAGCTCAAATTGATTTTACGTTTTAGTTAGAAAACGTTTGTATGGGAAAAAGAAAAGGGCTGTTTTTAGGGCTTTTCCGGCCATTATTCGAATTTTTCTCGCCGTAAAAACCATCCTTGAACTTCAACGAACATTTAAAAAAAAAATCAGCCAAATCGGTCAAGCCGTTTTCATGCCAAGTCGTGACAACGGAAAACGGGTTTCATTTTTATATATATAGATGACAAAAGACTTGTCATATTGTACCTATGGATCATCTTTATAATAAAATTGCATAACAACTTGTAAAGCTACAAGGTAAACTCAGTACAAAAATAATGCATTGAGTAACCAGTATTCCCCAGATTTCCTTGCTCTATAGAAATTCCATTCTGTATTGAAGTTCAGTGAGGCCAGTATGAACAATTTGGACAAGTGGCTTGCCTTGACCCCCACAAGTGGCACTGTGTCAAGGGCCAACCGCTTCCTTTAGGGGAAAGACTTGTCTTTTTGTAATATACCAACCGGTTGGAGTATGGGCTTATTATTTCCTATAGATTTCTGGTTTCTTTAGTATATTTGCCAAGTGCATTTTTTTTGTTGCAAAGGATTATTTTTTTTAACTGTTTATTTATTAGGTTTGATATAAATGTATGTTAATGTGGTTGATTTAACTTTTAAAGCTAGAACTGGTTTTGAGTTACATTCAATTCAATTTTAACTAAATAAATTCTGAACGAAATTGTACATAGTTTACTAACTTAGTTAATTAACTCATCTATTTGTTCTAATCATTAATGTGTGTACACCTCTGCTTAACCCCTCGGGTATTATAGACGTGATGATATGTTTGTAATAGTTCGTATTTTATTCTGGTTATTAACCAAATTATAATACTAATTTCTAAATTGGGAATTGAAGTTTAAGACTTAGCTAACTCCATTTAAGTTTTAAGTGCTACCAAAGTACAGAATCATAAATACTCAAATAAGAATATTTGTTAAGAATGTATGTATTTAAGTAACAGTAAATATGTACAGGCAATATGGTATTGCCTGTACATACAGGAAATAGGCACTAAAATGTAGTAATTTTAGTGCCTATTTCCTGTTAGTCTTCAAACCTAACTGTACTATAAACCTATACCCCAGACTTCTACTGACTAAAAACCACCTATGTTCCTTTCTAGCCCTTGTGCCGAGGCCGCGGTATCTCTTTCGAACAAACCACAGCCGCGACGGGAAACCTATACCCTTTTTTTTTGGGGTGTGGGAAATTATCAAATAACCTCTCCCGCTCTTGGGCAGAGCGGAAGGGAGTGTCGGACTTCTACTGACTAAAAAACCACCCATGTTCCTTCTTAGCCCTTGTGCCGGGGCCGCGGTATCTCTTTCAAACAACCCCCAGCCCCGACGGGAAACCTATACCCCTTACATAAGCAAGTGATATTTATACGGCGTTTTCACCAACAGCGATACCTAAGTAAAAGCTTAAATTAGACTTCAGGTTTCCAGTGCACAGAAAACATAAATTCCAACACTGCATTTCATCTTTTAATTAGGTATCGCTTTATATAAGAAAACTAGCATCAAAGAAGATCCACAATCTCCTTTCATGTCTCTCTTTACAAAGAATTAATTAAATTATTGAAAGAAGAAACCAAGAAATTAACATAACGACGAACTTTCTTTACAACAAACGTGTAGGTACTAAAGATTTCCTTGTATTGTTAAAACATGTGTTTAAAGCCAGGCTAACTATCGAGTAACGTTTCGCTGTCGATACACCGATAGTCAATAATGGCGGCAATTATATTAATCGCAGTTGCGCACGCGTCGATCTTGTAACAACCTCGTTATCGGACTTTTACGACTGGTCGACTCTTAATTCCTGGTCCTAAAACAACGTAGGTACAGATGCTGGTTTCTGCTAGTCGAGATAAAACTATGTACTATCATATAATTCATAGGTCAATTATATAAAGGGATTCTTGTGTAACACAAACTGGTGTTGTTTAGCAGTTATTTTACGTTGCAAACTGTAAGGGACACTTGTGTTTCCATAACACGTGGATTCGAATGTGACTCGACAAAACCTTTGTTGAATATAAATACAGACAAGACTGCTAATAGTTTTCAAGTAAACAGTGCCTACAAAGAGATATTAATGAGCTGGCCAAGTGGACATGAAAATGGGATATCACAAACTACCATTAAAGTACTTAATCCACGAAGTTAGTCGTGAACAATGAGGGAAATACTCTACTCTTACGTAAGCATAACTAGTCGGCAGCGGACATTGGACCACCCAGCTTTGTTTGTTTTTGTTACTATCTAACTAACTGTATTAAAAGATCTTCCACACCCTCCCGATCCCTTCACCATCGCAGCCACGCGAGGGGGACATCGATCATCCGCCACGTCTCAACATATATCGGTCGTTGTAACTGACACTTTAAAACTATCCACTTCAGTAGGGTGAAATACTTTTTAGTCGACCTTTTTAACGTCTGGGGTCGTTAAACTTTGAAGTTTTTTTCTTTGCTGGCAATTCTTATCCTCTTCATGTCACTTGTCGCAAAGTTCCATAGATTATTTATGTCGTTATGGTTGGTTGCAAATAAAAAGCATGAGTTCTGATGCTAATTAAGGCTCTACCACCGTTCACTTGTGCCTAACTAACTTGAAAAGCAATTAGGCTAACGTGAATAATGATGTTCTGGTACTATAATTTAAAAAAACTTGAACTCAATAATTTCTTAGTACTCCATTGAATACAGGATGTAGGCATGTAATTTAATTTACTATCAAACACGCCAAAATTGTTATGTTTGTGGCGTTAATGTAATTACTAACACAGATAATTATTTACATACGAATAGTAGCTGTTCTAATTAATTTAATCCTATATTTGCTGCTCTCAATTTGAAGTCGTTCAAAGTAATGTCGTTGCGTATTAGAACTAATCTCGCATGATAATTCGGTTGAAGGCAAACGATCAAGCCAAACAGTGAGCGGCGTCGGTTTGACAGTATTATTGTAGCAGTCCATTCAAGTTCAGAATGGAGAGAAGATTCTAGAGATTCGCGAATAATTGCAATAAATAGCGAACATGGAGTAAGATCTTCAGTGTAAGATTGCTGGCACGGCGCCCAACAACAGCTCCGTTAATGCCTAACTCTACTTATAAACGACGTCGGTTAATTAATGTCGCAAAAAGAGTGTCACAGGCGAAATTTGAACAGATTTAAAGTCGGTTCAGAACAAACTATTTAACACCAACAAAATGGGAGAGTTTCTAAGAATTTCCCAAACAGGATCGTACCTGGAAAGCTTTGATTGAGGAACTTTAACCGGAGGGGTTACTGAGCCCTGTCATTATTAAGAATTCTCTGAACTGATAATCGAACTAAGTATGTAAATATCTTCAGCTCGTTTGAATGCTATTAGAATTTTTAAGCGCGTATTTCTGACTGCGGTAACCTTTTTCGTGAATTAGGACTTATCCAATTTGCATAGCGTACTTATAAATTCGATAGTTATTTTCAATTTTCAATTCCAACATAACATTTGTTATGTTTTTGGATGAGCAACGCAAACGATTTATCACTGTGTCTTAGTCATGTGCAAAATATTTGGTTTGTCCAACACGAATAAGCAGTAATTCGTGCGCAGACAAATTAAATTGTCCGAAGTCTCGCTTCGTGTCTAATCTCTTCTCTGCAGAATCGATCCTTCGACTAGCGTTAGTATCAGACTCACAGATTGCAACGGATATGTCAATGAACGCTGCAACGACATCCATTAATTCTCTTAAATTAGTCCCGTCTTCTTAAACGAGTAACTAAAACTAATAATAGAAAAGGGAAACCAATTCATTAACCCTCGCTGGGGGCACGCCCTTGGAGCCTTCCGTTTTTAGGGGGTGTCTTTCTTGGTAAAACTTAGCTTTGGAAATTTCGACGAAATTACAAAACCCCACTGGTTGGTTGATTTTAATACCAATCCACAAGTTGTTTTCAGGGAAGACACTTACCAAACAATGAAATTTATTTTACGTTTTGTGATTGATTTTTGAATATATCTTAATAAATTATAGGTAATAAGCCCATCGATGTCTTATTGGAAGCAAGAAAGATAAAAATATTTATTTAAATGACAAAAAAGAAACAATAAACACACAATGCGTACCTAATCTAGCACTAACAGCTTTTTTTTATCGATAAGCTATATTACTGTAAAATTTCGGCAAAATCCGTTCAGTAGTTTTTGAGTAAGAGTAAGAAACATCCATCCTCACAAACTTTCACGTTTATAATTGCAGTAAGATGTTGTTAATTAATCTCATAAAATGTAAGTAATTTTATGCTTTTAATGGTTTGCACTTTGCAGTCAGCCAGGCAACGCTGCGTTGTTGAATTCGTTGTAATTATCCCAAGCGCCTTGTTACGGGAAGCACTTGATAAATAATTTAATTACACTATGCTTGCATGTTACTTATAAATTAATGGATTTTGATTTACGAAACTGAACGCGATCAGCTAATTTAAACCACGTTCAAGAACTGTCGGTATAACCCAGTAACTAAGTTGACATCGATCGAGCTGTTGAACGCTGTCTGGATGGACTGAGTGCGTCAAAGCTTAAACTTTGATTTGAAACAGAAACGTGTCAAACCGAACAATGACAAGATCAAGAATAGTTACAATTATAGTCATGAAAATTACTATTTGACTAAGTACACACAGCGACATATCAAACTATACATTTCCATATGGCCTCGCTTTGTTAGGTTTCCCGTACAATGAGAGCTCCACTTAAGTTGGTTTTTGTTGCTTGATCGCTCTTCGTGCGTAAGAATTTTGACTCAACTTATAATGTACATAATGTTTTAATTATATTAACTCTTTGACAGTTTTATAATGTACATAATGGCTTTAACAGGGCAACTTAGTGTCAATTTGCTTAACAATGATTTTTTTTCCGGTACTTACCAGGCCTAAAAAATACACGATTTACTAGTACTTACCATTAATGTTCCATTATATTGTTTTTGTAACCCTACGTCAGAAGTCTTCAATTTGTGCGTTAGACAAGGTATTTGTCATTCTTATAATATCGTAAATTAAAAATAAAACCTTACCGGTTTTTTATTTTAACACCTTGTTTACGTATCCAAAAATATGTAAATGAATATGTTATTATAAATAATACGCGTACTTACTGTGACTTAAATGTTAATAAGAAGAATTATTTAATATGCTTCCTGTAACAATATACTGAGCAACGAATACAAACTGGCAATCGTTGCTCGGAAGCAAAATTAATCATATTATTCATCGTCATCATTTCAGCCAAAAGACATCCACTGCTGGACATAAGTCTCTGGTATTTTATTGTCAAAGCTTTATTTTAAGCGACTAATGCCCTCCTACTGAATCTGGACAAGGAGAAGATGCAAAAAATAGACTAAACAATTCGATCAAACCATAGCTGAAAACATTAGAATCTAAAGGGTATTTTTTCTAAGAAAGCAGTCGCCTTGAGATTGGGATTATTAAGAAATGTCACAATAAAATGTGAGGTCTACTCCACCCTATTGCTTTGAGTATTTTTAGAACCAGTGGCTGGTTGCGTAAGGTGTCACATTGTTTATGCACGGGCGCAGATGAAGTAAAACTGTTATAAGAATTTTGTGAAACAGAAAGAAAAGAAAGAAAGAAAAAATATGTATTCGTCGCAGAAACTTAACGAGCATACAAAGAGACATACAGGAAAAAAAAATACACATACAACGCATAACAGATATTAAAAAATACAACAAGCAGGGATAATTTATAAAGATAGTTGCACGTCGTGACTGCGACAAGTAGGTTGCCACTCAGCATGATGCTGAGCTATGGGCACCCACAGCACAGCGCTGGTTTTCAGTGGTGACCCGTAAAAAAACAGAAACAGAAGGATTACTGCTTAAAAAAGATCAGTGTAAGGTTTTTATTAGGGCCCATTGGGCTTTGCTCTTATCTTCCTCATTAACCGCCTTGTTTCATCAGCCGTCTGAGAGTTTTAACCAGGTCTTACCATTTACCCTGATATGGAACAAAACGAGCCTGTGAGGCTGCGATTCCACCAGAGATGTGGGAGCATGCGTAGGAAGGGATATGTGTGAAACTAACCAACGGTAAAGCTTCTTTTTAACATTATTTATTTTTTGTACATATTGCTTCACATCCTAGCACATCCCGGGTGGAAATGAAGCCATACAATTCATGAACCGATTTTAGCGCGAATTTAATAAGTATTTCAAAAAGTTCTTATACTTGAACGCCACGTTTTGTAAGGGGGAATAAGGCAGAACACGTTTCGACGAAAATAACAGAAAAATGTGTTGACATTTGAACTTTACTGCTGTCACGTTAACGTACATTGTTTCCATTTTTCCATTGTTAAACGGTGAAAGGAAAACGTTTTATTTGCCTAATAACTTTCTTTATTTTTTCCCTAACAACATCTTAAATGAAATACATTATGATTACGAAATCTTTATAAGTTTTATTGTAATTGATTTTTCGAACTTTTTATCCTTATTTACTCAGAGTCACGGGAGTTTTAAACTATTCATTAAAAGGCGTGTTAATATTATAACCGGAGTCTGTTTAACTTATCTTTTATTTCGTCAAATATTTACATACAAATTAAACACTCGAAGATACCGACGTAATTTTTAATTTACATAAATCTTATTAGATGAGTTTGAGGGGGATTAGTTTTTTATCTTTCTATCTTTAATGGATACTAACTCCCAATACTTAACTTGCTTGGTGTAAGAGGCGATCATCACTATGTCCGCATCTATATATGTATAGCGTCGTACAAATGTTTTCAATCAAACCTATGAGTATAAAAAATATACATGTAGGTCAGTTTAAAAAAAAACAGTCCAAAATAATCTTTGAAAAGTCTTCATTACTTCTTTATTCCTCATCTGCCAAGCCTTTTCCCAATTATGTTGGGGTCGGCTTCCAGTCCAACCGGATGCAGCAGAATACCATTGTTTTATTAGGAACGACTGCCTATCTGAGCTCCAGCTAACTGGTTATCAGACTTGCAAACCACTTGAGTACCATTTCTTTGAAAATGACTTAAAATGCAACAAAATCCTGGTCCTCCTCGGTATACTATTACGAAACAACACAACTGACTACTAGCCAACTATCGATTATTTTATCATCACCCTAAAGTTAATTCCAGTTCAAATAGACCCATTCTACTTATTTAACGGTAAGTGGTACTATAAAATTTTAACAGCACCAATATTATTAATCAATATTCTATCGGACATCCCTATCGGTTGTGGTGCTACCCTCCTAATATTTACGGGAATGACGACCCACTTCATTTTATTACATGAATTTAAATATTGCGGCCATATTTGTCACTTTTAGTTTTGAGTTGATAGTTCCTGAATGTTGTTAGAAGTTGAGTTTTAGTGGTTATTAGACGTAGTTGAAAGCTGTTAAGCTTTCTTGCTCCATTAAAGAAGAATATCTGATAGCCGTAAATAAATAACGTACATGTATAACATAAACATAACACACCATTACGCCTGTCATCCCCGAAGGGTTAGGCAGAGTGTACGTAATAGTACACCCGCATCTCGCCAGTTATGTAAGTCCCATGTAATAGGGAACGAACCTATTGCCATCAACCGTGCTCAAATCTAGGCTACGTGGCTGCTACTAAGAAATTCCTGATGAAATAACTCTGCCCGGCCTGGGAATCGAACCCAGAACCTCATCCTCATCAGTCGCGCTTGCGAACACTAGGCCAACGAAGCGGTGAATAAATAACTTGGTTTAAAAGCTAAAAAAGTGCTAAATTTATTTTTAAAGGAACAAAATCTCCCTAAACGATACTTGCTAACAAGATACTCGTATAAGTTATCTCTTCCTTTTAACTCTTGTTTTATTTTTAAAATGTTTTAACTAACGAGCGGGGGCTATTTCCACCCTCTGTAACCTAACAGAGTCCCTATTTTTAACTTACAACCGAAATTGCATTCTATTTCGGGCCATTGATTGTTTGACGGTATAGTTTATTTGTTACTTCTGAAGGTTCCCGGCAGCAGGGTTTGATGAACCCCTCGGTTTTCTCACCCCCCTAAGATTGTAAAGTTGACATATTTGGTTCGTCTGTTTGAAAGGAAGTGATTGTAGTCAAGCTCACGTGAAATATTGGCCGTGTCAAGACATTATTACGGTATTTTTATTGCTCGAAAATGGGTTTTTGTACTCGTAGACCGTTAGCTGTCGTGTGTCTGTCATTTGAAGCCTATGAGTTTGTTTTTAACCGACTTCCCAAAAGGAGGAGGTTCTCAATTCGATCGGTATGTTTTTTTTAAATTTTATTTATGTACACCGATTACGCTGAGATTTATGATCCGATTTACGTGATTCTTTTTCCGTTTGATGCGGAATAGTTGCCATTTGGTCCCATAAAAATATAACATAGTTTGGTCCAGTACTTTTCATTTTATGAACATTTTTTGTAAATATTTGTATAGGATATTACAACTAAATATAAAAAAAAACTTTTTTGCAAAAAAAACAACCGACTTTGAAAACACCAAAAAGTGAAAAATAAGCTTCTGAAGTCGGTGGCAAAAAAACGAAATCAAACAAACAAATGTCACCGACTTCAGAAGCTGATTTTTCTTCTGAAGTTTATTTTTCACTTTTTGGTGTTTTTGAAGTCGGTTGTTGAGAAGTTGGTTCATTAAGCAAATAAAACAATTAAAAGTCTGCTCAAAACAGTTCATTTGTAGACTGAAGATCACATAGTCGCCGAAATAAAGAAAGGCTGACTCGTTGGTCGAGTGGTCGCAATCGCGACTACAGAATATGGGGTCCTGGGTTCTATTCCCGGGTCGGGCAAATGGATATTGGGTTTTTCCTTTAGAAATTTCTCAATTATTGGTTGATAGCAATAGGCTCGCCCTCATTACATGGGACTTAAAACATAGCTGGCGAATTTGAGTGTACTATTATATATACACCTCTGCTCTACCCTTCGGGGATTACAAACGTGATGTTATCTTTGTATATGCCACCGAATTTAGTTAAATCGTGTTACCTTTACCTTAGTAATGCACAAGCAAAGTTCTACAACAGGAAGGACAATCCATAAATTGTTATTTAACTTTGAGTACAAAATTAGACTATAAAACTAAGGTAGCTAAAATAATAAATAGATATGAAATAATAATACAGCCAGGTAAACTTCAGTTAAATTAAATAGAGAAGTAAGCAGTCCAGGTCGTGAACTACTTAATTAATAAACTAAGTAAGTTACCGCCGAGAACAAAGACCCATTTGGAATTGGAAAGAACAATATCAACTATTTCTGTCTTCCCGAACAACATTGTTCCCACTGACAGATGGAGCTTGTGTCCCAACTGTGGGAACATAAGCTGATTATACTACAACATTGTGGTGCAGTTCTGACATCTTGTTGAGGTTTTTCCGTTTATATCAATGTCATAATTAACCTGTCGTTCCAGTTCTCCTTTTTCTTGGAATGAACATGACTGCTTCTTTGGTCGCGTGGTCGGAGGCGCGACTGCTGACCACCAGGTTCTGGTTTCCGGGTTCGGCAAACTGCTACTGGGTTTGTAGTCGTCATAGTCATGGAGTCTGGGTTCGTGCCCGGTTGGTGGCAATAGGACCGCCCGGGTGGTACTTCAACACAACTGGCGAACTGTGGTTTTAGGCACACCTCTCACACAGACTTACCCTACAGGGATTACAGGGCTGATATATTACCCGGTAGTAACTGGGTTGTTAAGGTAGGCAGTCGCTCCATGTAACATACTGGTATTCAGCTGCATCCAGTGAGACTGGAAGCCGACCCTAACATGGTTGAGAAAAGACTAGGCATATTACGATAGTCAAATATTGATTTAATGTTACGGGATTCCAGCTCTAGAATCAGGTACTTGGATCAATGATAATCTGATTAGCGAGTCAGCAAAGTGGTGGCGTGGCTAATACACGTGAACGCTATTTTAATGCACCCCTTTTGAACTTCGCAACATTATCAACAACTGAAGTTGATTTGCCTTTGTTATACAATTACACAATGCTTCTAAATCCAGGAGTTAGGGAAACGCCCCCAAGAATAATACAAGGAGTTATTTTTGGATTTTCTAATTATTAGTTATTTTTACGGCAATTTTATAACGGTGCTTATAAAATTTGCTTTACAAAATCCAAAAATAACTGTGTTTTGATACACAATTAGATTTCCTAGTATTATTTTTGGGGGCGTTTCCATAACTTCTGTTCACGTTAAATTGCCTTTTATTAAATCACTAGCTGACCCACGCAACTTCGTCTGCAACACATAATATAGCTTATAACCTTTCTAGATAAATCGAGTATCCAACTTATTAAATTGAGCTATATCGTACTCGTAACAAACAAAAAATCTTACCTTTCCTCTATAAAATATCTATTAGTTTAGATCGACTTCGATTATATTATTAAAGTAACAATTACTATAGGTATCTCTTACTGTTTAATATACAGTAACACCTTGTACTTGTAAACAATATGGTGCAGTAAATATTTTGAATTTGAATTTCTCCGGAGCCCCCAGAGGCCAGAATCCCCACGTACCTACCGCACCGGACCGAATGACTGCCACGCGCTAATTATTTTGTCGCCCGTATAATTTTTACATTGCGATATCTTCTAAGATATTTGTTTAAACTGTATAGAGTATAGGGCACAAATATTCTATATTAAATTTCCGTGCTAGCAAACACATTTATTTAGATATAAATTAATACCATATGGGTTAAATAAGCTTCGCAAAATATCATTATTTTTAACCTAACATTTAATTATTAAAAAATGGTTACAGTGAGTCAATCTTAAAAGATAAACATATGCTATCGCGGACTTTTTTTTAGAACTTTTAAAGGGGAACAATTTCTTCATACATAGTATAATTACGGAACTTAAACCGTTTTCGCAGCGCACGCAAAGGAAGCTCTCAAAAAGGAATATCTTTTCCCGTTTTTGCAACATTTTTCGTTTACGCTCCGCTCCTATTGATCGTAGCGTGATGTTATATAGCCTAAAGCCTTCCTCGATAAATAGACTATCCAACACTAAAAAAATTTTTCAATTCCAACCAGTAGTTCCAGAGTTTACCCTGTTCAAACAAACAAACAAACAAACAAACTCTTCAGCTTTATAATATTAGTATAGATAAACTGAACAGTGAACAATTTTATTTTTATCTCATTAGAACTGTACTTTGTTTAGTAATAAAATAAGTATGGTACATAGATAAAATAACAAATGAGTAGGTACAGTCGAACACAGCTAATAAGTACGCAGGTAGAGTTTCCTATAATTCCAGTACACTAAAAATATTGATTGCAATTTTGTTTTATAAAGCGTTTCGCATTAAGCGACTGATGTCAAACGCTGTTTCGTTTGGCATCAGTCTCTAAATGTATGTGTATAATCATAAAAGTAAATGCAAGTTAGCTGGCTGTATACTTATTAGCTTGTTCGACTGTACATAAGAAGTCTAAAAGTGGCACCGGTGACTGAAAAGTTGTGTGGTAATCGGTTTTCGTGGTATAATAATAATAATATTTATTCAAAAATTAGAGTTGGCACAGTAAATACAATTTAAGTCTTAAAAATAATGTAGGTATAAGAAAAAAAGTTCGATGCCTGTACTAGGTTAAACCTGTATCACAGGCGGCATATTTCTAATAATTAAGATTTGAACAATAGATTTCTTAATAATATTTAACATTATAGTGAAAAAACATAATAGTAAAATTAGTTAATATGAGTTAATACATATTATAATGATTTAATGATATACCTACTTATAGTACTATACAAATTGAAGACGCAGACAAAAAAATATTAAGGTCATCAAAACATGTATCAATAAAATCTAGGGATAAGCACGTGTTTCAGAAGAATGAGGAAAATGTCGTGAGGAAAGTTTTGAGTAATAATGTGGATGGGTATCAGAGCAGAAGAAACGATGTATGGACTGTGTAAATGATGATATGGCTAGAAATAAGGTATCTGATGATATGACGAGTAATAGGGGAGTATGGAAGACATGCTGCGTCGATCCCAAATGAATAGGGTAGTTAAATGACTAAAAAAATATGATTCTGTTTAGTCCGTCTGTTAGATTATCGCAAAATATTGGATACGTGTTTTTTGTTTTATCAAATTAACAAAAAATTACGAAAAGAAAACGTGTCAAAGATCGTGAGTGGGGGCTGGTGACGTCACTTTCTAGTAAAAAACGTACCAAACTGTGACGTCGCGACTTTTCGAAGCACTGTATCGTCTTCAATTATTGTTTACGTGAAAAAAGAAAAAATACGTGTCCAATATTTTTTGGAAATCTATCTGACGTACTAATTAGATTTTTTTGTGAACTACCTACCCTATTGGGATAAGGACAAAAGAATGATGATGGAACTGTACTTTGTTACTAGTAATATGGAATGTTCTAGAGCCTTGGATAAATTTCAGTAAACATAAAATCGTGAATAGGTTGTTGATTAAACATTAAGTTAATTTTCAATAGTAACTTAATTCAAACGTATTCGTAGTGATTCCTTGTACCAATTAGATATTAAAATACATTGCTACGTATTCAGTTAATTTATTTTGCTTTGCGAATAAACCTTGAACTCGAGCTTACGTTATAATGTTTTGAACAGGAACGAGTACGTAAGTATATTGTTTATTTACAGACATTTTCACATAATATAACATCGCGCCTGTATTCCTCGAAGGGTTAGGCAGAGGGGCTCATTATTTGACTCATTAGCACTCCCAAATTTTGCTAGTTACTCGTATAGGTCGTATAGGTCTCATATAGTGTAAGTCCCATGTAATAAGAACCGACGCTACTACCATCAACCGGGCACAAATTTTCCAATTTCCACAATTTCCAGATGGAAAAATCAAATAACACTTTCCCCGCCCGGGTGGATATCTAACTAAGGACCACATGTTTGAGGGACAGAACCTCTCGTCCCAGCCACCGCAGGAGGCGCTCCGGGCGTCGGGGGCCACGTGATGGCTTCCGGCCACCGTAGACGCGGGCCTGTGGACGGTGAGTGATGGGCTAGCTCGCCGTCCGTTCGTCTTATGACGACGACAAGCCGTGTCGACGGCGCGTTCGTGTTTCACGCGCGCCTCAAAGAGATGTCAGCAACACGAAAGGGGCCCGCAAGGGCCGACGCCCGTCGTGGCTTCGGGTTGTTCGCACGAGATACCGCGGCCTCGACACGAAGGGCTAAGAAGGAACATGGATGGTTCTTAGTCTGTAGAAGTCTGACACTCCCTTTCGCTCTGCCCAAGAACGGGAGGGGTTATTTGATGATTTCCCACCCCACCAAAAAAAAAGGGCTACATGTTTCTATCCTTGCTCTATGCTTTCATCCTTGTTAAAGCTAAACTTTGTGGTTGCCGTGGTCCTCTGATCTAGGTCAGGAAGACGGATCAAGCGCAGTGTTAAATCCCTCTGTAGCTTTGTTACCTCAGCGGATTATGGACCCGCGACCGAGGTACCTCTCTTTAACTCATTAGTGAAAGTAAAATTCTTTAACTCGCAGTCGCACGCAACGCATCCGTTTACACCGAAGGATTTAAGCTTAGTTCAGAATGGTGTTGTTGATATAACATAATTATAACATAACAAGCCTGCAATCCTCGAACGGTTAGGCAGAGATGTAGCTAACAGTACGCCCTCATCGGCTGTTATGTTTAAGTCTCGTTATAGGGGGCAAACCTATTGCTCAAATCCGGACACATCACGCTTTGACACGCCCCGGGGATCGAAACCAGGACCTCATGCTCAGCAGTCGCGCTTGCAACTACAAGACCAACGGGTCGTTCGGAGGCGAGTTGTTGAAATACTCCAGCAAATATTTTATTTAGTTAGTCTTGCATGTTGAATGGCCACCAAAGTAACCCGAAACCGTCCTCAAGATGTTCCTTGAAACAAGATCATACCTTAAAAGTGTCGGAGTTTACAATAGAAAGTGCTATGCATTTTCTTTCGTACTATTTCCGGCACATTGTAGCCGAGGTTTAGTTGCCAGAGTATCCGCCACTCGAATAATAAACTAGTGTAATCTGTACCAGGCTTTAGAGCCGGTCGTCTCGTGCCGTGCGACCGGTTAGATGTTTTTCCAGTACTCGATTGAGTCTAACACTATAACACAATGTATTGACCTTTGTTCACTGATTTGTTGTTAAACCAGTTCGATTCCATCACAATCATTACGTTTTTTATCGATGTTAGGTCTTCACTATTACGATTGTGTGTGCTATTTTTTCATAATAGCGTTCATAGTTGTACGTTCACTAATTGCGAGTATTGTCCTAATGAAGGTTACGTTAATAGATGCCTGTATCAAAGCACATGTTTAGTTTTAATAATGACCTTATTTTAATACAATACTGTCTGGTCTCTACCCTTTGCCCTTATTTAAAGCGTTATTATGTAACCCTATTGTGTTTGTTAAGGTGATATTTTATGTTGGGAAACAAAGTGCTCCATTTTGTACTTTACACGTCTAAGCGCCTTCGATTTCACTTTTCTAGTGACGCACATAAACGTAACTTGCAATTAAGTCTTGTCACGACTTTGTACTGGCTGTTAATTGTAAGAAAAACTTTTGTATGTAACAAAACCTATACTACGTAAATAATTAAACATCACAAAGGGAACAAGAGGATTGATCATTTTTAAATAAAAGCTGATCTACTTTTTAATCTGAGATGGGGGTTGTATCTTAATCCTTAAGTGAATGAAAACCGGAAGCTATCATTATGATAGCACTTAAACTACCTGCATTGCTTAGAAAGTAAAAATGTGGAAATATTAAAGAAGCTGTTAACACTTTACGCCCTATAAATTGCTGGTTAGTTGGAAATAAATTATATTCATCGCTCGTCGCGGCTGATTTATCGGTGGAAGGTTGAATTAATAGTTTCAGGATGTCGACGGGCGTGGAACTGAGGGACGGTTCTTTGACACGCGTTTACTGACAGACTCGTCTTAAAATAAACAAACCAGGAATTTGTCTTTCCAAATGTCTGTTGTGGGACAGTATTACATCATCTGCTTAGCCTTTTCCGATCTATGTTGGAGTCTCAGTTGAATAACAGTATTTTACATGGAACGACTACCTATCTGACCACCGCAACCCATTTAGTACTGGGTAATACGCTACATCTTCGCAAAACTGGTTGTCATGTCAGACTTTCGGGCTACTGACTACCTGTAACAACTGTCAATGTTTTGCAATTGACAGCCGGGACCAACAGCTTAACGTGCTCTCCGAGGCACGGAGGAAACTTGATATGTAATGGGTGGTCACTGATCCTCAGACCAACCTAGGCAAGTGCGGCTTAACCTGAAGAGCGACTGTTATTTACGAGTTCCTCTACAGAACTCCTCTTGCGACAGTATTATACGACGCGTCCTCATACCCTTTTAAACCTAACTCCCACGTTACGACGAAAACCACTTAAGAATTAACCGATTATTTCACTCAATTATTCGATCTTGCCTTCATAACGACGCGACGTTTCCAAACAAAGTATGTCACTGCAATAGTAATGGTTAATTATTTACCGCTACTTTTCTTCTCTAATTAAACATGCGTTATTGTATACCATGTAGAGTCCTGTCAATTAGCTTGGCCAGAAGACAAGTAAATTAATCGTTTCAGATGGAATCGGTGTGTGAGCTAGCTTTTATAATTGCCATCGGTTTTTTTATAGTCACATGTGGAGTTTTATTATTATGTTAATAGAAACTGATTAATAATAAATAAGTGTAACATGTGTTTTTTAAACGATACTACGTTGTTAATTCATTCAAATCCATACATTGTGTAAATATCGTCATCTCTTTATTATGCCGTATTAGTTGGTCTTCATTATTTCCTGTTTTCTTGGCACCTTCCTCTATAATATTAAAGTCTCGAATTCGTGTCAGTGAAATAAGTATCAAATATTTTATTTCGTCCAAGGTATCTGTTGCTAACGGCACTTTTACGATCATTTTTTCATTGCATATTTTGGCATTGCAAAAACCTGAGCGGTCGCATACTTCTCTAGAGAAAGTGAAAGGTCGCACTCCTTCCACCTCCGTGATGTGTTATACGACTATTTTATGTGTACCCAATTATTGATGAGCATCTATAAAAATACGTGGTGTATTTAATTTGTTCGAGTTAATTCTTGCGTGTCATTCATTAGCTATTACTAGCGTTGCGTTGTCAGGCGCTTATGGAATGTTGAAGATTGTCTTACGGTTTCTTATGTGGCCGGGTTTCTTGATAACATTTGTTCCACATCTTATTAAAGGCTTTCGAATAACTTACATTTTCATCAGTGCTCTATAACTTTGTGAATAGAGATGAGCACTTTCAGATTCGGTTTGGCTGCCAAACATCATTTTCTAAAGAATATTTTGTCCAAATTGGATGTTACTCAAATTGAGATCCGATGTAATGAACTTTTTCTTTTGAGCTTATTAAAGTTGGTTGCGTCTTCATAAATTATTGTGACGTTATTATATTGGGAACGATTTTGTGTTTTAAATAAAATATAGAATAGAGAGTAAAGTTTCCCTTGGATTTTTCGCAGAATTACAAAAGAAAAAATCGCGTGCAACAAGAAATAGGTAGTTTTATTTCTCGTTTAGTCCACTTTCTTCCCCTCGGCCCCTAACAAAAGATTTGTTCATTGCAAAAGGTATCTTGCTGCCTGATGCGTTAAATAATAGTAATGCCTTTTATTTTAGAAATACACTAATCGAAACTATCTTTCTTTTCTTCTATTCTGGGTTTCTCTCAAAATACTTCGGGTTCCCGATGACCAGAAAAAAGCAATAATTAAAGTAGGTAATTCAGCCAAATTGTTCCCAAATTATGACTTAGTCACTTTTAACCTCTAAAAACGTTTACTCATAACAATGACAGTTAACAGGATTCAATTACTAAACAAATTGGCCCAAAAATGCAGAAGAAAATGAACAAAGCGACCAGTGTGGTGTTAGTAACCGATCAAGTAGCGATCGCAATAGACAAACAATAGATCCTGTTGACTATGAATGGTTGTCTCGCAAACGCCGAGTTATCGTATTAGCTTGGTAATGCGGAATGCATGGAATTAATGCTCTATTCATATTAATAAGGACTCGAGGACGTTTTGTCTAATACTAATTTTTAACATTTCTGAGTCTAAAGATTACTTCGATGTTCTGAGCATTTAGGAAATAATTTCACCCGATACTGCGTATAGAGCTCCGCTTTCTCCTGCCAGTCCGGGCAGATAAAAAGCTTCTTATGTCTAGTGGTGTAGGATCGAAATCATTCGTTGTTCTTTTCAGCGTCAGATGGTACACACACTGTGTTGCCATCTGGCTTTATGCTGAGCTGAGGCCCTTTTGGTATTATCAGCTTGTTTCTTTTGTTAAAAAATAAGATGTTTTTGTGAATAATGCCAAATAAACAAAATTTTCTTTTCTTTCTTCTTCTTCTTTCTTTTTTTTTTTGGCGGGTTGAAAATTATCAAATAACCCCTCCCGCTCTAGGGTAGAGCAGAAGGGAGTGTCAGACTTCTACAGACTAAAAACCACCCATGTTCCTTCATAGCCCTTCATGTCGAGACCGTGGTATCTCTTGCGAACAACCCACAGTACAATCTTTTTTATCGTGTAGTTAGTGCCTAACCTGGTGTCAGAGTCGTTATCCCGCACGACCTCCGACGTGTCTAACAATGAAATCGTTGTATGAATTCATTTTCGTCTTTTATCTCAATTTATGTAAGGGTCGACGCAGTCTGTCTTTTTTAACTCCATACTTCTCTATTCACCCTATACAGTTCATCCATCGTTTCTTTGCCTTGCCCACCTTCTGCTATAAAATATCCATGTTGTATTAATGACTTTTGTGTCTTCTGCTAAGCTTGCACCACCTCTAAACGATTTCATCCTACATAATGAATTCCGGAGTTAATTTGCTAGTTAATAGTCTGTTCGTAGATCAGATGCTTTTGTTTGTAGACATATTTTCAGGTAGACGTACTTTACAGTGTGCTAGGAAGTTTAAAGTACATTTTGATATAAGTGGGGAAACTTTATTATTGCACTGGAAGCGCAATTATGGAGCCGAGAACTGCTGTAACAAATGCCCACGTGTATCAAACGATGTTTTCCAATACAAAGTGTATTGGAAAACATCGTTTGCACGAAAAGTATTGTTGTCATGCATTACAATCTATATTTTTTTTTCGCGTTTTATTCGTAAGGTTGAAGATAAAACAGGGCTGCAAGGGTATGAAACGAAACCCCTAAATAGCCTAATATAAAATATATTTGCTATTTGTTTAGCGGCTTCATTCAATTATTTTTAATTACAAATAAATGTTAATTTGTTCATAATTTTTTTTTTTATAGTCATTGCTATTTATGGTATTCTGTTTATAAAACAATTTAAATATTTACGCCGTTAATAAAGCCGGATTTAAACCAATTTGTACTTAGAGTATACTATAGTTATCTGTAGATTTTTTTATTTCCGCATAAGTTGTGATAAATGAAAACATTCCATGAGTGTGAAACACATTGTAGTCCGGTCAATTTAGACATTCGAAGTTACATAAAGTCCCAACAAGCTGAATTTCTGTGAAGTTGTTCAAAACATAATTATAAACAATGTCTAGAAGTTCCCCATCATTCCCCTGTAAGGAAAAAAAATAATTCAAGGTCAAAGGTTAAAAAAATGAGTTTTTCGCGATTTTCAGCAAAACGGTAAGTTTTATCATAAAAGTATTTCAGACAAAAATTGTAGATCATAAAATTATCTATAAAAATGCATCAATACTTTTTTTCTTACGAGCCACCGTTTCTGAGATATAACGATTCAAAAAGTTATTAAAGTTGTTATCGTCATAATATGCACACGTTTCCACGCCACCTATGAGGTAGTGTACCTAGCGCGTTTTTTTAACGTGGTTTCCCCATTAGGCCTACTCCACGGGTCAGTTGTGAGCCTGTTTAATGTAAAACTATTGCAAAATAACGGAAATTTTCAAAGATTGGGAAAGATAAAAGCGATGTAAATGAAAAAAAAGTGTTGAAGTTTATTCGTCTTATTCGTAAGTTTCAAATTCTTGTTCTTCTTCTTGATCTTCTTCTTGTTCTTATTCTCCTGCTTCTTCTTCATCTTCATTTTGGATGCAAGTAAATTGCGTCAATAGCGATGTATCGCATGATACTTCGTCGAAGTCAAACGAATCCTCCATTGTTTGTGATTCAATATTAGAGCACGACCGGCCTTGACAATTTGTGCATGCCAAAGAACAAGACAGTCCGACTTTTTTGCAACCACATTTAGCACTGCATCCCTTTTTGCAGTTGCAAAAAATAGTGTTCAGCAGTTTTTCCGGCGCAGGTGGAAGTAAAGTTTGAACTGGCTCTAATATATTGTTGACCAACTTCCAACCCCAGTCTGTAGGGTCTAGCTGATAACCAAGCCACACTTGAACTTGGTAATATACTCGAAAAAGATGTTGGTGAGCAGCAACTGAGGTTGGAGGAAGACAAGCTAATTGAACTTGTTTTTTATTTTTAGTATTTTTAACGAAACATGCATATCGATGCTTATCTAAACAGGTAGTTTTTTTAGGAGCTCCGTACATAGAAAGAAGAAAGCGGATGCCGTTGGTAATAACTTCTTGTTGAGTTGAATTACTCTTTTTAAAAACTTCAGCACATTGAATTAAATCTTGTTTTTCAAACATTTTGAAAACTGCTGTTTTACCCCTCATGTAAAATGCAGATGTCGTATCACAGCCAGTTATTGCGTGTAAAAATAGTACATGATCTTTACACTTTACCAAAGTAAATAAACTTTTTGATGAAAAAAAAACAGCAGTTTTTAAAATGTTTGAAAATCAAGATTTAATTCAATGTGCTGAAGTTTTTAAAAAGAGCAATTCAACTCAACAAGAAGTTATTACCAACGGCATCCGCTTTCTTCTTTCTATGTACGGAGCTCCTAAAAAAACTACCTGTTTAGATAAGCATCGATATGCATGTTTCGTTAAAAATACTAAAAATAAAAAACAAGTTCAATTAGCTTGTCTTCCTCCAACCTCAGTTGCTGCTCACCAACATCTTTTTCGAGTATATTACCAAGTTCAAGTGTGGCTTGGTTATCAGCTAGACCCTACAGACTGGGGTTGGAAGTTGGTCAACAATATATTAGAGCCAGTTCAAACTTTACTTCCACCTGCGCCGGAAAAACTGCTGAACACTATTTTTTGCAACTGCAAAAAGGGATGCAGTGCTAAATGTGGTTGCAAAAAAGTCGGACTGTCTTGTTCTTTGGCATGCACAAATTGTCAAGCCTGGTCGTGCTCTAATATTGAATCACAAACAATGGAGGATTCGTTTGACTCCGACGAAGTATCATGCGATACATCGCTATTGACGCAATTTACTTGCATCCAAAATGAAGATGAAGAAGAAGCAGGAGAAGAAGAACAAGAAGAAGAACAAGAATTTGAAACTTACGAATAAGACGAATAAACTTCAACACTTTTTTTTCATTTACATCGCTTTTATCTTTCCCAATCTTTGAAAATTTCCGTTATTTTGCAATAGTTTTACATTAAACAGGCTCACAACTGACCCGTGGAGTAGGCCTACTGGGGAAACCACGTTAAAAAAAACGCGCTAAGTACACTACCTCATAGGTGGCGTGGAAACGTGTGCATATTATGACGATAACAACTTTTATAACTTTTTGAATCGTTATATCTCAGAAACGGTGGCTCGTAAGAAAAAAAGTATTGATGCATTTTTATAGATAATTTTATGATCTACAATTTTTGTCTGAGGTACTTTTATGATAAAACTTACCGTTTTGCTGAAAATCGCGAAAAACTCATTTTGTTAACCTTTGACCTTGAATTAAATTTTTTCCTTACAGGGGAATGATAGGGAACTTCTAGACATTGTTTATAATTATGTTTTGAACAACTTCACAGAAATTCAGCTTGTTGGGACTTTATGTAACTTCACTCTCATTTTTTGGTCTAAATTGACCGGACTATTGCATGTTGAACCTAATCATAGTGTGATTAGAGCCAATAGAGGAAGTATATTTAAAAAGTCATTCACATGGTCCAGTTGAAGTTTACAAGCACACATGGTATGATGTAACATAAAAAACTTTCCTCTTCATGAATACTAATAAATTCATAATGATTGCGACTATCAAAGATGTGGATCATATCGTAGTTTATTTCGCGCGTGATGTATGAATGAGTCAACAGTATTGAAATGAGTCAGTCTTCCCAGTAATCAGTGCTTGTGATCTTTATTGGGCTTTATGGACGTGTCAGAATTACACCTACAGTGCTGAAGGTTCGAGCTGCAAGGTTGACTTCGTACGGTATTTGAATATACGGATATTCAGCTACCGTACGAAGTCAACCTTTTGAAGCGAAAGGGACGAAGGAAAAACGAAAAGATGGGTGGATTGTGTGAGGAATGATATGAAAGAGAAAGACTCCTTTCTCTCATATCATTCCTCACAATGATGATGAAATGATGCCGTGACGTCTGACAGGGGAGTATGAAAGAAGAAAAAGAGTTGCGTCAACCTCAAGTAGAATGGGACAAACGCAGGATGGTGATAAATTTGGAGCGAGAATATTGTCTCCAAATCGTGCTGTCATAATTCTCTTCAGTTTTTCTAGCTTTCAGGAGTTACAGTGGTTTGAGAATAGAGTGGCGAACTTGTCCCAATAAAATATCCCTCCATGATTTTTTGGTTTTATCAAATTCTTATAGCATTTTCCCCATTCTTCTTGATTATAATACATGTCCAAACATGACTACAAAAAGTGCCGTTGATGCATACTCTCATAGAACACCTTTGATACCACCTATCGTTAGCACTTCTGCAGGTGTATCATAAAATATAGCCTGAAGATATACAGTAGTAGCAAATAGATATTATCCTTCTCAATAAACCCGTCTAGTTTTATCTCTATTCTAGTGATGTAGGCCACTATTTGTCGGTCACGACGTATTTATTGCCACTGCCATTTATTTTGAGATCTTACTGTGTAATTGGATTAAAAAATAATCCCCTAACTACATAATGCGTACGCGCCGGCTCGCGGTATCGATGTTCTGCGACTAAGGTTGCCAGTTGTAAAAATGCGGACTAAACAACAAAGGAAAACAATCTGGCTTCATAAAAAAAAGCTTACTTTAGAATTAATAACATTTTATTTTTTTTGTCATTGCATGATGCCAGCTTCCGTTGAATTAACCGGACATAAAATGAACGATAGCGAATGCTGATGCCGCCATGCACAAAAACGGTTGGCAACCCTGTGTGAGACAGTAATAATATATTATTTTATCCAACTGGGCACACTGGCAAAGTAATGTATTGTCGTGAACTCGTGACGTAGCTATTGAATGACCAATCCTTTAATAATATTCAAATTGCTACATTATTTCATTGTATGATATCTAGTTGTAGAGATCCGAACTACAAAAACAATTTTGTCAAGTAGTATGTTGAAATTATTTAATTGGGATATTCCAGTTATGCTGATGAGGTAATGTTTTTATATTTGTGTTTTGTGTGGATTTGAATTACCCGAAAATGATTTTTGATAAGCAGCTTATTAGATTCATTTTATATCAAACACTGCCACGATGATAACATTATAGATCATATGAGTTAAGCCCACTGGTCATACTTCTTCTGATAAGGGGATAAGTGTTGTATATGTAATCAATTAGTGAACTATCTTCATGTTTAGCAGAAGCTGCCTATCCAAACACTGTCACTGATAGCGATAAATTAAAGTATAAAAATCCGTATCTCATAGTTTTGGATTATCTGAGTGAATCCTGTGCGATGGAGTTATTAAACAGTAGGTATTAGGGTTGAACCTCATCTGGCAGCACGGTATCCCACATTTTCATGCTCCTTTGCTCAGAACTGTCATTTGCTAGAACGAGAAATAGAGTGGGATTTCTTATAAGCTCAGATTTAAATCAAACTGATGACATGAAATTCGAAGAAAATTACCAGATTTGTAATTCAAGACAGGCTCTTCATGAAAATTAACAATACGAATAAAACACATACAACAATATTATGTATTGTTTTTAACCTCAAGTAGGTAACCTCAATGAATAAAATTGACTTGGATGAATAAGAACCGTCACCTACATACATTGATGGTATGACCTACCTGCTCCTACATAGGTACGTTCCGCGTAGGTACTAAGATGTCCTAAACAATTGTATCAACAGTAATTCTATGTGTTAATCCAGGTTATAAACTATCTGTGTAACAAATTTTACCCAAAAACGGTCAGTAGTTTTTGTTATATTTGTTGTATAAACATCCGGACATCCTCACAAACTTTCGCATTTATTATGTTACTAACTTATGGCCACGTCGAGTTGGGTAATGGTCCTACAGTATCGTACTACCGAAATAAAAAGTATCATAAAATATGTGTTAATCCAGGTATCCAACTATCTGAGTGCCAAACATCCCGACATCTATACATCCTCGCAAACTTCCGTATTCATAATATTAAAGTTGGATTAAATTAATGACTGTAGTATCGCGAATCGTGCGTCTTTTGTGGTTTTTACATATTAGGCTATGTTATTAATAGTTGTATTTTAAAAAGTGATATATCCCTATTCACCATATTTTCCACAGAATTATGTTAAATAACTGAATTTGGTATTCCTTGTTGTGACGTCAAAGCTTTTTAACAGAAAAGTAGATAAACAAAAACAGGTCATGGGTTTTTTGTTTTCATAGTTATTTGTATTAAGTTCATACGTTTAATCAGAATTTAGAAGACCTTTGCCAAATATTTAAAGGAAAAGAGTTCAGATGTCAGTTTATTTTGATAACGAAGTTTGTTCCACGTACGCAGCTAGAAATTATAAATACTAAAATAGTATTTATAATTTCTAGTTAATCTTCGGAATAATTTAGTTTTTCTGTTAGTCATAGCTGCTAGCACAGAACAGATAAAAGAGATTAGAAAGGAAATAGTTCCTGATTTGTATTAGAACGCCTGTCGCCGCTTGTCTCCCACTCTCTATATCCACTACAAGCAAGAGGCTAATACGTACGCGCATAACGCACACAAATAAACCGCACTCACTTAGATCGCGAGCTTGCTACTGGTTGTCACACTAGCGCAAACACTGCGTATGACGTACACTCACACACGCTTTAATTTCTCATACATGTTACGGCGACCAAAAGGTCGATAATTTATGTCGATAAAATTACTTTAGTTTTGTAACTTTAAGTTTTGCAATATTTTGCTTTAATTTCGGAACGGGATAGAAAGAATGAAAAGGTATTTATTTGTCTCACACAGATACAAAATTAAAGATTAAAAAAGTAAAATCAAAAGTAAACATACGAGAAACACTTAAAAATAAGACATACATTCAATTAATTACTACATTTAGTTAGTAGGTATCTATTCAATTCTACCGGTTGCCTCTAGCCATAGTGTTCTTGTATCTGGATCTGTTGGAAACCTAAAAACAAAACTTTGTTGTGTTATGTTTCCATTATAAATGACTAACCTCAAAACAAATTTTAGACGAAAACCAAAATTAATAACCCACAATAAACAATAATTGACAGTAATAAACGAAGTTATTTAATCATATTCATAATAATATCATTTGAATACATTCACACATACTAAATATCGACATTGTTTACAACTTGGTACAACACAATCGAAACGCATAGATTTTGCAGAACTCAAGCTTTGGCTCGTCGTACGCGACGTTCGCAGTGAACGAAATACATCGCGCAATCGCCCACGCAGTACAAGATGGTACCCACGTATTGCAAGCAATGTACGTAATTTTTTAACTGCTTGCGACAGTATCATTTTTTCTACCAACTACATAATACTATTGTAATAATTACAAATATTACTTGTATTTTAAGGTATTTGGACTTACCGGTGATAAGAAATCCCTTCTCGAGGCACACTACACACCCTGGCTTCTTTTCCGACACATTATAATAGCGCAAGATGGCATAATTCTTTTTTTTCGCGGAGCTTCGTACGCTGTCAGTGTGAGCGCGATTGTTGGCCGGTAAATCAAATTTTGTCGACATTTGAGCGTTTGCGACATATGAGCGGCGCGCCTGCCCCGCCCACAAGGCCCTTCTAACCTCTTTTATCTGTTCTGTGGCTGCTAGCTTATACATTATTTATTAGCTTTAAAGCATCACAATAGATTACTTAACTAAAATAAATTATACCAAATGTTGTGTTGTGAACTTGTGACTATAACTTTTTCAAATTTGCTATTAAGTATGGCTCGTTTATCATCATTCTTTTGTCCTTATCCTATTTAATTTGGAGTCGCCGGTCGGCGCAACGTGTCTTCTTCTTCTATCTCTGTTACTTGTGATCTCATGAGACACCACCTTCCTTGCCATATCATCCTTTACACAGTCCATCCATTGTTTCTTTGTCTTCTTCCACTCTTATACCCCTCCACACACACTCAAAACTTTCCTCACGACATTTTCCTCATTCCTTCGTTTTTATATTCGTTTAAATATATAGCCAATAAATAATTTAAAGTACTTGAGCGCCGTTGAAAAACAAATCGTTTAAACAACTTCTTGAATTTCAGCCCCAATTAGAATTGTTATTGTTACATCACGCATTCGATCAATATCATCTTAAAAATCTGTCAAAAAACGAGCACATTTTCCAGACAATTCTTGCGGTTCAGCGGAGGTCGTTCAGACTTTAAAAGTAATTATCATAAAACTTGATAATTACCTATTCAATTGACCTTGTAGAGATTCTCCTTCCGTGCTACACAAATTTGCACCTTAATTCTTTTACTACAAGGTCGATAGCAAGACGACAGGCGTGTTATCAAAGAGAATAATAAAAATCGCAAATACAAAACACTCTACTAGCCTTCATCCAGTATATCTTATCATATCATGTGTTGCTATTTCAAATTATGATCTTCCATGCGCAACGTTCGGTCGTATGTAGATTAGCGCATAGGTATAAACAGTTATATCGACCCATTTATTTATTGTTATCGCTGTAATACAATACACTTTTGTGTTCTATTAATTAGTGTAACTTCCTATACATACTTGTAGCGTTGTGTATGAACTATCATCATGTTCCTGCCCTTGTCCCATGTTATTTGGGTTCGATGCACCAAGTTTTTTTCTTCCATTCCCCTATCTATCGTCACGCTATCATTGACTCCTTTTTTCTTCATATAATTCCTCACACACTCCATCCATCTTTTCTTTGGTGTTCCTCTCCTCCAGCTATCAACATTTATATTCATCAGTCTTTTAGTCACATGCGATTCATCCCTCCTCATCACATGCTCATACCACGGCAGTCGATACCCTTTCAACTTTTTCGTAACTGGCGCAACTTTTATTCTTCCTCTAATTTATTCATTCCTTACTTTATCCATTCTTGTCACACCAGCACCACACATCCACCTCAACATTCTCATCTCCCGTACATGCAATCTTTTTTCATCCCAGTTCTTCTATGAATCTGTTTAATAATTCCGATTCAGTTAAGCTACAATATTAAGTGAACTGTTCAAGGTTCGATACTATGTCAGGCCGTATTTGGGCGGTTATGGTTACGCGATGCAGCGCCACCTGCCGTTGTCCCACAAACTAAGTCACGTCAACGACACAGCAGATGGTCTTCTCAACGCCTTCAACAATATTGATGAGAAACTTGAACGTCGAAGCCTAACATGTATTGGAAACTTTTATACAAACTCCAATGTTATTCTACCATTAATTTTAAATGGAATAATGGCTAAAATTAAACTTGGAGAATTGCCAAACATAATAATACACTTGAATACGTTAAACACTTACGCTGCTTCAATTGGTACCACTTATGTCAATGTTCGAGCTTACAAATATTTGCAGTACAGTAAGCTTTTACGCTAAGCTTACCGTTAATCAGAAAACAAAATTCATCCTAGAAACGTACCAAAATACTTAGTCCCTACCTCGAAACTGAAACGCAATAGTTTACGTATTAGAATTCACGTATGAATTCAGTTCAGACTCAGTAAGACTTTTAAGGAAGATTGACAATTTGCAAATTGTGCACGTCACCACGACATGAAATAACTTCGCTTATATGTACTGAATGACCTTGCTTCCAGCCCCATGTTAATGAACTGTGTTTAAACGTTAACTTGCCACTTCCGAATTAGCACCTTATTGTGCAGACATTACTGGTCACTGTATTAATTTAATACGTTCGTGCACTGACATCGCATTTCAAGACGAGCCTTGACTATATTTGCTGTGGTGGTAAATTACGCGTTTATTTTTGTATCACAAAATAAGGCAAGGTAAATTAATTAAAATATCTTTATGAAGTCTTTGGTTTTACATATTCTGAAAGTGGCGCCGCGCCGCCGGTGTCTAATTTTGAGTTTCACCAACTGGACACACGTGTGTCCAGTTTCTTGTGTCCAGTTGGTGAATAACCCCTGAAAAGTTGTCTGTTAATCGGTTATCGTGGTATGGGCATGTGATGTGAAGGAATGAGGAAAATTTCGTGAGGAAAATCTAGTTTTCAGTGTTAATGATAGTGTTAGTGAGTACGACAGTTTAAAAACTTATATCGTGAGGAAAATGTTGAGTATGAATGTAGATGGCTTTAAGAGTAGCGGACGACCAAAGAAACGATGGATGGACTGTGTGAAGGATGATATGGCTAGAAAGGAGGCGATTGGTAAAATGACGAGTAATAGAGGAGTATGGAAAAACAAGACATGCTGACGCAGGAAAATGATGATCACGATGGTTTTACATATTCTGTCTTACCGATACCACCTAGTCCTTTCATAATCAGTTTTCAAAATTGATACGGTGAAACGCGTCCTCTGTCTTGACTTGACTTCGAGGAAGATCAACAGAGATGATTAGACATAGCGTTCGGATACTGTCTCGACTCTTTAATTGAGATTTCTGCTGAATCGGGTGCCGCCAGTCAAACCATAAAGTCTATATCCTTAAACGGCTGAGGTGTTTAATTGTAAACCGTTCTAAAGCAGTTATATGGTGGGTACTTTCTCTGATGAAACTCGATTAAGTGTGACGGGTTGTATTATATTATAAGTAATTAAAACTTTATAACTCTTTTGTTAATATTAATTATAACAATAATTGTGTTTTTGATGAACAATTTGTATTTGATTTATGAGAGATTATTCTCGGAGGGAGAAGAAGACCAAGGAAGCGATGGATGGATTGTGTCAGGAATGATAAAGTAAAAATAATGGAAAATAAGGTTTTGCGCCTAATTCAAGTAACATGGGGCAAGGGCAGAAAGAAGAAGAGTGTTTATTCCCTGATTGATCTGTTTATGCCTCTTGAAATCAACTAGTTCTGTAGTAGTAGCAGTAATATGTAATACCATCATGAACGTTCCCAACTTGCACAAATATTCACGGCAAGGACAACAATCTGAGACCCATTGGATAAATCGATTTGAATGTTCCGCAGTCTAACTCGATAAGTTTCCCATGGTTTTCCGTATTGCTGGAGATTTTCCCACGGTGACTATAAGTACGTGGCACGCTACCAATTACTGGCTAGCACTCCTACATTACCCACAGAAGAATCACTTGGAAGTTACCTATTATGACCTATTATGTCCGCAGTCCGCACTACTGCTTTGTTTATTACTCTTCTAGTGAGTTCCGTAGCATCGGTATTTAATATCAACTATACTTGGTTGCTATTGTTAATCGCATGATGTCGTTACACCGGTTCTGTATATCGCATTACCATCGTTCTATGGGCATTATTGCTTACGTCACAGACTCACAGTCCTTGCTGCATTAGGCTATAGTAATAAAAGAAAGGTTTTAATACGGCCGGTTATGAGTGGATTGTTGTTTGACCCGCATTATTACCGACAAGGGTTGCATACCCATGGGAAAATTTTCACACGTATTGACCCCATTGTTTTGTATTTTGTGTTTACTTATCTTGATCTGAGGCCCTAGTGCGAGCGCGCTTTGTTAACGTAACGTAAATACGTCGATTTTCTAATCGAAAATACAATCATAACATTTTACTTTTTTTCTTTTGCAACAATCGTAGTCAGTATCACTCAAAGTTAAGTGATCTTTTCATTTAACTCTCTTAAATATTCTAATGTGGTGTCTGGCTGCTGGTTTTCTTGAATTACGAGAGTATTTATGATATTATTTTAAGAGTTTTTAGACTCTAAAACATCGTCTATAAATGATTTCTATTTTGTTAAAGTAAAAGTTATTAGACTAAATAAAGTGAGAAGTAGTATTAGTTCTAAGTTAAGCTCCACAAAATTATACAATAGTGGTTTAAAACCTCTTTCGACTGTTCGTTACCTTGATACTTCATGAAGGACGTCAAAATTTCAAGTTCACTCATCTTGCGATATTGGTTCTTAACAGTTATATAAAACTTGGAACAAGTCAACAAGAGCCGTAACAATGAGTAAGCCATAAGTGAAACCAATAATTTCCCATATATGAATAATAACTAAATAATTACCCCATTGTTACTCTTGTGTAATCACAAAGAGTGTTAATATATTCTACAGCAACAGAACTATACAACGTTTGAGTTATAGTTGTTTTCTTTTATTGTTTCATTTTTAAACACCACCTACTAATCTAAATATGTATAAGCGGAACTGTTGCTTCTGTGGTCCATTTTGCAATAAAAACTGGTTCAAAGCTTTTGTTAGCTGAGGCTTTTAATCATTTGTCTAGTTTTTTGATACACAATAACTGAATGTCATTTACCTCTGTCATTTACTGCCTTCGAATGACCTTTGAGTTGGCATTATGTAGGTGGATTCTGCAATTCATCCACCTGATATAATTCCTTAATCGCCTATTACAACTCCCACGGGAGGAGACTAAGTGGCGCCCTATTAATATCCGGGACTTTCAAGACTATGCTTTACACAACACATATTTAATGTGTTTTGGTTTTAGTCAAAACAAAGGGGTTATAAAGACGCCTGAGATAATCAAATATGCTATATCGAATTATATGTTTATTTGGACTGTATTTCGTTACTCCGAAGTTCGAAATACCGATGTACGGTATACAGAAAGTTTGTGAGTCCGAATTACGTCAGTCAGAATGTACGCTATGACGAAGTACGGTATTCAGAATGTTCGTTACTCCGATGTACGTTACTCCGAAAGTTTACTACTACGAAGTACTGTATTCAGAATGTTCTTTACTCCGATGTACGTTACTCCGAAAGTTTGCTACTACGAAGTACTGTATTCAGAATGTTCATTATCGCGATGTACGGAACTCAGAAAGTTTGCTATGACCAATTACTCAATATTAATTGAGAATATTCCTCATTGAGATTCTGAGAGAGTGTTTCGAATTAGTCAAGTATTATAACTGATGATTATTGTGCAAACAGGTTTTACAAGTCATTTTTTTATACAAGATGGAGCCGGTGTTTTGTACCTAACTACTCTGACCCGAATAATAAATGTGCATGCATGATGTGAGGATAGATAATCTATAATAGGGTCAATAGCTACTAAATAAAAAAAAAACGTATTTTGATATCATTTCCATTACGAAACTCAAAAGAAATAGGTCAGTGGTCACAAACAAGATCATAGAGACTATAGTCAAGAAAGACACTATGTTTTAAAAGAATATTTAAGCGGTTAGGCATACATCATTTGTTTTAAAACTTCATTTTTTAATTTTATACAGGATGTAAATCAACCCATCACACAGCCGCCGTAACGACTTTTTTTTTCGGTCAAAAATCACATTTTACGGTAAAACTTAATGTAGCACTGTTAAAACATTGTGCTAGTGGATGCTTTGAATAGTAAACGGGTTATGGAGGTAATTTAAGTAAAGTTATAACCTTAAAAAGTAGTATTTACAAAAACAGCTGTGAAAAATTTGTAACTTTGACCCCCAATATCTCCGTAACTAGGAGGTTACCAGGTATGGTCTAGAACAAAAACATGATCACAGTGGTGGGGAGAACAAGTGCCCTTCGTTTGCGTTAAGGGTACTTTTACACCCTATATAACAATTAAATTATGTTTACTCACAGAAAAGTTAATTAAATTTTTTATTACCCTATGTTTTAAGCTTGTTTCGAATTGATTAAACTGCTTTTACTTATTTAAATTACGATTTTTTATTTCAGTAGCTATAGTCACTGTTATAGATCATTTATCTTCACATCGTGTATATTTATAATACTCGACTAATTCGAAATACTCTCTCAGAATCTCCTTTCGGAGTTCCGTACTTCGCGATAATGAACATTCTGAATACAGTACTTCGTAGTAGCAAACTTTCGGAGTAACGTACATCGGAGTGACGAACATTCTGAATACAGTACTTCGTAGTAGCAAACTTTCGGAGTAACGTACATCGGAGTAATGAACATTCTGAATACCGTACTTCGTCATAGCGTACATTCTGACTGACGTAATTCGGACTCACAAACTTTCTGTATACCGTACATCGGTATTCCGAACTTCGGAGTAACGAAATACAGTCGTTTATTTGGGATATATTTTCAATCAGAATATAGTTAGAAATGTTGTAGAAGCGATGCCTTTCTACCTTTCAAAAAAAGTTATCAAAAGAAAGTTGATGAGAGCTCATTTATTGTCAAACTAGCTGTTCCCGGCATGCGTTGCAATGCCCTTTTTCCTACCTACTACCTGCCTGTGTACCAACTACCTACCTACCTACTACCCTACCTACCTACTACCCTACCTACCTACCACCCTACCTACCTACTACCCTACCTACCTACCACCCTACCTACCTACTACCCTACCTACCTACTACCCTACCTACCTACCTACTACCCTACCTACCTACCTACTACCCTACCTACCTACTACCCTACCTACTTACTACCCTACCTACTACTCTACCGACTACCCTACCTACTCTACTATCCTACTCACTACCCTACCTACTACTCTACCTACTACACTGCCTACCTACCTACCACTTTCTCACCTTTTAAACCTTCCCTGGACTTCCACGAATAATTCAACACTAATTAGCCAAATCGGTCCAGCCGTTCTCGAGTTTTAGCGAGACTAACGAACAGCTATTCATTTTTATATAATATAGCTGTACCCCGCGTGCGTTGCAATGCCCTTTTACCTGGCTACGTACCAACTACCTACCACCTACCTATTACCTACCTACCTACATACTAATTTCTCACCTTCTCTGGACTGCCACAAATGTTTCAAAACCAAAATTAGACAAATCGGTCTACCCGTTCTCTAGTTCTAGCGCGACTAACTAACAGCAATAAATTTTTATATTATACGCAAATACCATTTGAAAAATCGTTTTTCTATTGGGAAAGAAACAGTAATTATTTGTGATTATTGTGATAATGTCGTATGGTCTGTTTGAAGTTGTCATTCGTTGACTGAACAACTGAACGTCACTCAATTATTTTGCCTTCCCGGAACCTCTCCACTAACACTTGAACTTTATGGGTACGGTATTAAAGCTCAAATTGATTTTACGTTTTAGTTAGAAAACGTTTGTATGGGAAAAAGAAAAGGGCTGTTTTTAGGGCTTTTCCGGCCATTATTCGAAATTTTCTCGCCGTAAGAACCATCCTTGAACTTCAACGAACATTTAAAAAAAAAAATCAGCCAAATCGGTCAAGCCGTTTTCATGCCAAGTCGTGACAACGGAAAACGGGTTTCATTTTTATATATATAGATGAAGAAAAGTTAAGGCCTGTGTCTATCAGATTAGCATAAAGCCTACTTGCGACTGCAAATGCTCCGAAACAGATAATAATTGTGGTTTTGGAATCACATAATCACCTACATTGTGGTATGAAAGGTTGCTACAATTCAAAAGCTTCTAACTAAGCCTGACCTATTACTCCGTCATATACCTTGCTTACGGCCAGTCAGCCACCATTATGATTAATCACCTCTTTTAGACGCTTTAAGTTTGCATGAAACGATCGAACTTTGCTTCGATCTTCAGATTGAAATCCGATTGCATTCCAAAGAAAGCCATCGGGAAACTAAAAACCGTAGTGTTCCGACATAAATCTGTGACCTAGTTTTTATTGGATGTTTTTGGACTATTTGCGATGTTATTTACTGGATGGAACAGCGTTGGGTATCAGGGAGTGCGTGGGCTGGCCCCCGTTGTCGGAAGTGGCTGGGCGCATCCCGCCCAGGGCGCCATTGTGAATGCGAAATGCAAACGTGACTGCTTCGTGTGACGACGGCATTACTGCTGCATTTTAATTTAGAACTTTTGATTCACTTTAAAGAGTCCTTGTGATACAAGTGCTCACTTCGCTTTACGAATTAAGGAGAAAGATTTTTTATAATGTCAGTGAGTGGGCGGAATGTTAACTACTCTCCCTAAGTAGTCTTTTATAAGCTTTTATTTAGCTTGCGTTGTTAGTTAGTTTCAAATCTAACAACTGAATTTCATACTATTTCGCCCTAATCGATTGAGCTGAAATTTTGCACACACCTTTGGTTCTCGTGACATTTCATTTATATGAGACATATTTTGGTACTGCAGCCGAATCGCCTCCTCACAATATAACTCCTCAACGGTTAATAAAGCTGTTTCTTTTTAAAGTTCAGTTTAATTAATGCCACGAATAACACGCATTTCACAATTGCATCTTTTTAATGTCATGTAGATTTATGTTATCTTTCTCGTTCGTTTACCTGCTTATCTACGAGATTGCGAGAGTGAAAAAACGATAATGATAATGCAGTTTACAAATTCAACACATTCTTTGCAATATCTTATCTGCAAGTGATTTCAAAAGACGATGTATTCTAATTTCGTAAGGTGCAAAGCGGGAGTGACAGGATATCACTCGCATTTAAACACATTTCCTGTATGAAGCGGCATTTCTGTGTGACAAGACAAGTATATCTTAATATCTCACACTGGCGTTGTCCCAAGTCGTGGGCGCCGGACCTCGGTAGTCGGAAGTGGAATGGACCGTCCCGGGTTCACGCAGAGTTATGTACAAGATCACCACGTGTGTTTGTTGACACTGACTTTACATATTGTTTGGTTTGCGTATGCGGCGATTATCTTGAAAATTTCCTCGAGTCAAAAGGTTTTAGACCTTGTGCAAATTTTGAGTCTAAAATCTTTTTTGAACATAACATCACGCCTATTGCCATCAACAGGGCACAAATCCAGGCTCCGTGTCTGGATCTGAATAATCTGAATGTCTTTGAAATTAAAGTTAAATAAATATAAGATTGCGTCAGTTCAATAAACTCTTTGCATAGTTATTAATTTCGGTACAGTAGACTCGTATTGCGACCTCAAATTATCATACGTTTGACCGGCATGACGTGAAGGTATTAGTAAAGCTGGGTTTACCCAGACCCACCGCAGACCCATTCGATAATGATTGAACGTCACATTCTAAATAGTTTTCGGCTTTCAAGAAGCTTTTATGGCAATAACAATAATTATAAATGCTGTAACACCCATTTTGGAACTTTAATTTTACTGGTTAATGACTTTCAACAACTAAAGTTTGATTGGAAGATTTACTGCCTCTTTGGTCTAGCGGTCGCAAGTGCGACTGCGGTTGAGGTTCTGGGTTCAATTCCCCGGTGGGAAAAAGTGTTATTGGGTTTTTCGAACAGGAATTTCTCAGTCGCAGCCACGGAGTCTGAATTTGTGCTCGATTAACGGCAATAGGCTCGTCCTCTATTACATGGGGCTTAAACATAACTGCCGAAATATGGGTGTACTATTAGGTTCTTCCATCTCTGCCTAATCCTTTGGGGATTACAGGCGTGATGTAATGTATGTAAAGATTGAATATTTGAAAATTCCGTCAGCATTTTATTGATGTTAAAGAACTAGATTATTGGATCTGGTATTGTGACTTGTGTTAGGAATGTTATGCTTAAGTTACAGATAGCCAGTGACCTGAGAGTCTGACCACCAGCCTTACCAAAGGCTATTCAGTATTAACTGGGTTGTGAGGGTCAGATAGGCAGTCGCTCCATGTAAAATACTGGTATTCAGCTGCATCCGGTTAGACTGGAAGCCGACCCCAACATAGTTGAGAAATGGTTAGGCAGATGATGTGAGGAATGCTTTTATGAGAAGCCAGTGTAAGGTAGATAAGTACGGTGATAAGCGGTAGACACTCAGCAACAGTTGTCACGGACGAATGGACGGACAGATGAACCGAGTCCGCAAGGTTATGCCATTGTTTCCGACTATACAACGCACTGATAAACCGGAATGAGTTTTAGTGGAACTATGTGATTGGAACCAGATTACGAGTTCTTTTTTTTTTTTTTTCGAATCCTTGATTTTTTGACAGAAATTTTGCATAGCGTGGCAACTCTGGGTATTTACTGCAATCATGCATGACTCAAACAACATAACTTCACGCCTGTTATCTCCAAAGGGAAAGGCAGAGGTGTACCCATTTGTTCACCCACATAGGCACATATTGCCAGTGATGATTAAATCCCATGTAATAGGGGCGAGCCTATTTCTATCAACCGGGCCCAAAATCCAGACTCCGTGGCTGTCGCTAAGAAAATTCAAACTCAAAAGTCATTTATTCAAACTAGGCTGAAAATCAGCACTTTTCGAACGTCAAAATTTACTCTACTTATTTACAAGAGACAGTCCCCCAAAACGCCCACCCTTCGACACTTCCTAGTGTTTTAGCTGGGAAGAAGAAGTGGCGGAATAAACTCCCCAGCAACACATCTGTCAGCTAGGTTAAAAGAACCAGACTCGACACAATAGTAAGGTGTAAGTTAAATTAACATTTACCTCAGACACAAATCAATAATAATAAACAAGTATATAATAATAAACATTGTAAACAAATAAAAGAAATACATAACATATCAGTAAACTAATTTTGGAGAAACATAAATAACAAACATTGTTTTGTGTTCAACTCGGCGGCCAACTATTCTTATCATCTAAGTAGTCGTTAATGGAATAGTAACCTTTTAAACAGAGTTAGATTTTACTTTGGCTTTAAACGCATTAAATGGCAAGTCTAGAAAAGAAGATGGCAGTTTGTTATAAAATGTTATACCGAGCCCTACGAATGAATTATGAACTTTGTGAAGCCGGTGAAAAGCAGCGCGTAGTTAATGCTTATTTCTAGTGTTAAAGTTGTGAATATCACTGTTTGTAGTGTACAGGTGGATATTTTATAAAATGTTGACAAAAATGAACTGAGAAGCAACCGTGAGAATACCAATCTCCTTTAAAAAAATCTCTAAGAGAAACTCGGGCACCCAGCTGATAAATTGCACGAACCGCCCGCTTCTGCAGAACAAATATATTTTGAATATCACCAGCTCTGTCCCACAGCAGAATACCGTAGGATAGAACGCTGTGAAAATAACTAAAGTAGACTAACCGTGCTGTATCAACGTCAGTGTATTGTCTTACTTTTCTGACGGCGTATGCGGCCGAACTTAGCCTTCCCGCTAGGCTTGATATATTGCGTAAACCCCATTGTAATTATGAATCTACTGTTATGCCCAGAAATACAGCAAAGTCGGCAGTTTCCAGCTCCTGATTGGCGAGGATAATATTGGGACCTAGATTTCTAACATTGGGTAAAGCGAACTTAATTATTTTAGTTTTCTTGAACAAGGTTGTTTTATTGTTAACCAATCCGTGAGCATTAATAGCGCGCTGTTTGCGTCGTCAAAATCGTGTCTATTTATTCCTATCTACTTTAGATAAAAGAGGTATCATCTGCAAATAGTACAACGTCACAAAAACCCTTTAAATAATATGGCAGATCATTAATGTAAACCAAGAATAAAATCGGACCCAGTATTGAACCTTGAGGTACACCTAGCCGAACCGGTAGCCCGGAAGATTTCGCGCCATTTACGTCTACATTGGAATCTATTTTGTAAATACGAGTCTATCACATTTAGTGCCTCATTTTGAACACCGTAATGACGCAGTTTCCGTAAAAGCGTGTCGTGATGTACGCAATCAAAAGCTTTAGAGAGATCGCAGAAAACACCGATTGCATTTTGCGCGTTCTCCCATGCGTTAAATATGTGTTTTAGCAAAGCAACACCTGCATCCGTAGTCAAGCGACCCTTTGTAAAGCCAAGTTGATTATTGTGAAGGAGATTATTTAAATTAAAATGTACTAACAACTGTTTCAGAATTAATTTTTCAAAAATTTTGCTAAAAGCAGGTAAAATAGAAATTGGTCTAAAGTTACCAATATCATTTTTACTGCCTGATTTAAATAGAGGGATGACTTTACTGCTCTTCATAAAGTCAGTGAAAGTACCCAAATCAACGCATTTATTGAAAGTAACAGCAAGACAGGGGGCTACGATGTCGATTATGTTACTTAAAAGTTTAATAGAAATGCCCCAGTAATCAGTGTTTTTAGACTTAAATGAATTAAAAACGATTACCACATCACAAGGTGTAATTGTGATGGAAAACCCTATGACACTTTGCCCGAACTGGGAATTAAACCCGGGACCGCATATACGCGTGACCAGGACCTTATGAGCAACCGCGCTTGCCACCACTAAACCAACAACAGTCAAGACTCAAATAAGTTGTAGAAAATCTTGATAATATCTGTTTCAAATGAGTACGTTTCATTACTTAATACTGTTAATATGTCAGTATAATATAATCAATTATTCTGCAATAACATTTAGAACCCTCAACTGGCTACTTAACATTCATATTAGGCGCGTAGCAGACACGGCGTAGATTAACAGATACATAACTAACATACATATTCTATGTCGCAGCCCGTCAGTTATTCTATCATAAATTAATTGTGGCGGTCTATTGGCTGAATGTAAATCTTCCAGTGACCTCAGTCCCGCAACAAAAACCGCGCGCGGGTTATCGCCTTTGCCCCCAAAACTTTTTTTTTGTCGCGTTGACGTTAATATTTAGTACGCTATTAGAGACACTTTATGAATATTCATACGCTTTTTTAAATTGTGCAGGTTGTGTAAGATCGTTGAACAGCTTTTTGTCGGGTTTTCTTTTTTGCTATTTGTTTGAAATTATATTATCATCTCATTAAAAACGTCTGTGTGTTTAAATGAATTTTATTTGCGTTTTTGTTCGGTTATTTCTGATTAAGATCTATTAACATTATTTACTTCGTTTTGTATTCAAGGTTTGTTTAAATTGTTGTTTTAGTAAATTAATTATTACACAAGCTCCGGAAATCGGAATAATTAATCGTGAGACGTCGAATTAAATATCATTGAATCGGACGTGCAGCGTTCGAAAGCGTGAAACAGGCTGGAAGCTATTTAACGAAGGGCGAGAGCAATGAGAGGGAATTTCACGTCTTCCTGAAAATTAATGAGAATGCCGCTTACGACGTTTAGTGCTCGCACCTCGTTTCCACAATACGGCGACGGTGGCGCGGCCGCGAGCTGCCTGCCCGGCGACTAATGACGAGTTCGCGCAACAACAAAAACATCTCCGTCTTCGTCGGGCCCCACGACCGGCCGCCACCCGTCTCCCTCGCACCGCACCCGGAGCGGCAACCACGCGCTTCAACCCGGATAAATTACATCCTATTAACTTCGTTCCGGTGCTCGATTTAAGCTTTAATGTCTAACACCGTAAGGATTGAAATTGCATAAGAACATTTATTTGATGTTAAATGTTTACCTTCGACTTTATTGCTTACATTATAAAGTCGATGTTGAATCGTTGCGGGTGTCAGTTAAGGCGTTCCGGTCTCCCGTGTGATTATTAATTTGCTGTCAAATAAAGGGGCCGCTCACTTGGGCGTGCGTGTCGGCACAAATTTCTGCCATACTTCGGAATCGGTGATTATTTTTTTGTTGCCTTGACTTTGGATTCGCAGACTGACAGACATTTAGTGCACTATTATTTTAGGCTCGCATCATAGGTGGAATGGCCGCCTGTCTTCTAATTAGACGTTGTCGATGGCGCTTGGAGATAGCATTGTTCGTTTGATTCTGATCTGGAAGTGTGCGTGAGGTGAAGATTGATGAACAAGAAGTAATTTGATTAAACAGGGAGACGTTACAAGTCATCCTCTTCTTACCTTACGTGTGATTGTAAGCGATAAGCATAGATAATGAAATAAATACTTGACACTTAATAATAAGCTGGGAAATTATTACTTAATCACTACCTGGATGTTAGTTAGCTTGACGTTGTTATTAGTGGAAGTTGCGCAAAGCTAACTACACTTTAATTGTTAGTTATTATCACTTGAGTCAACCATGCAGATGGAAATTCTACCCTAGCTAAGGTGGGTATGCAGATATTTTTTTACCATCGAGCGACAAAAACAAAGTCCCATGACCCACGCCTCCCATAGATTTTATCTCACTCTGATCCAATTTGACCTCATTTTTATTCAAGTCACTCTGGCTCAAACATATTCTGGTACATTTCGGATGCATTAGGATTTTTTTACCGAATGTGGATAAATATTATGAATGTTTTGTTATGGAAATCGTTGCTTTCGTTACTTAAAAGCTGATCTACATACAAAGTGAGTTCTATCCGGGTTAAGTAATTACTTTTTGGTTGGCAGGCAGTGAGCATCCTGCTTGTCATGAACTGTCCCACAGTTACAAGACGTGGAACTTTGGGCTATTTCATAAATAAAGTTCGTCGGAATGCAGGGGTAGTAGTTACTAGCTGTGGTTAAAATATATGTTTATTGTAAAAGATGCAACAACAGTTAAAGAAGTAGAATATGAAGTTTAAGAATATAATATTATACGTAATATTATACTGCTTTACTTAAGTAAACTGTAAGTACACTCTTCTAAAGTTCAGTTCAGGTATACCGAGTTAAATAAATAAATAATTTTATTTCAGTTAACTTCTACGATTTTCAATCTAACATCGATGTGTCCTTTTAAGTATGATATAAAGGGAAATAATAAATCGAGCAACAGATTTTTTTAATGGCCACGTAATCAAACTTCTAATTTTATGACTAAGCCACGGGAAAATAAGATAGCCTCTAAAAAGCTAATTCGTCTTTTTACAATCCCAACTAAATATCTTACAGAATGCGTCAAATAAAGATCATCAATTATCGTAACTTGTACTTATTACATAGACACCTAATTTACTAACGCAGCCACGGAATTTATATCTCATAACCATTTTACATTTTACAGCTTTAACATTAGTTAATTAGCACCCTAATGGGCGGCATGGGCACCGGGCCGTAGGCCGACGAAGGAGGCCCGGCACTTCGGGGACAGAAGATATTAGTGTTATTTAATATGCGAGCGAAGCGAGCGCGCGTCACTTCGCCGTTGTCGGGTAAAAAATAACCACCATGCTGAGTTATATTTAGAGTGGCTCAGATAGAACTTAACTAGTGGCTAAGATAGGAATACTTAGATGCTCGTTAATTGTGGCTTACTTAGTAATTTAGAAGGCAATGTAGATTTTTAGAGGCGAAAAATGCTATTAAAAAGAAGCCGGTTTAATTAGCACCCTGATATAAATACCTGTGCTAAGGGACCCCGCTTATCTCAAAAAAAACAACTTAAATCTAGGAAGTTGTGAATGTATTGTGTGTTTGTGAAGTGTGTGCACGAGTGCGTGTGTGCATGTGTGTGTGTTTGCATTTTACCCCATATGTGCTTATTGTTATAATTATTAATCCAGTCAATAAATAATACTTAACAGAAGATGACGGGATTGTTAGTTGTTTGAAGTGTTTTAGTTTTTCAGCCAAAACGCTGCTGGAGGCAACAATGACGCCACGTTGGTATTAAAACGATAAAAATTATAAAATATTTTTGCATTCTCAAAATTGACGGCAAGCTGTGAATCGATTGCAAAAAAGGTTTAGTTTCCTAGGTTATCGGGAAGTGCTTCAAAAATCACCGCAAAAAGATGTCGGTTTTTGGTGGCGTTCTTCATTGTTACATTGTTCGGTCTAGCCCTCTGTTCAATAAATATTAATTCCCCAGCACTGCAGATAAAATTCTCCAGAAATATTTATTTATCATCATTCTCCAGCCCTTATCCTCGTGGCTTAATAAGAACTGCCACTCGGGTCGATCTTTAGGTAAAGCTGTGCTTGCCTAGGTCGGTCTGTGGATGGGTGACCGCCCGACATACCGAGTTTCCTCCGTGCCTCGGAAAGCACGTTAAGCTGTTGGTCCCGGCTGCCATATATAGATCTTTGGCAGTCGTTACAGGTAGTCAGTGACTTGAAATTCTGACATCCAGTCTTACCAAAGAGTATCGTATTACCTAGTATTAACTGGGTTGTGGAGGTCAGATAGGCAGTCGCTCCATGTAAACTACTGGTACTCAGCTGCATCTGGTTAGACTGGAAGCCGACCCCAACATAGTTGGGAAAAGGCTAGGCAAATGATGATTCTCCAGCCCTTATCCCAATTTATTTGGCGTCCGTCGTGGCATGTCTTCTTCTTCTATACTCCTCTATTACTTATCATCTCAGCAGTCTCCTCCTTTCTAGCCATATCATCCTTCACAGAAACAGAGTATCTTCCAGAAATACTTCTACAAGTCTAATTTTGTTCATAACTGAATAAAAAGTTAAAAATAACGCATCGTAGCAGTAATAAATATGACAGAAAATGGGTGAAGGACACAGCCATAGCCTACTTTTTATTCCGAGAATGTACGTCAGTAGTACTTTTACTACACAAACGTAGCCGCGAGAAATAGTTAATGCTATTCATTACTCCATTTCCACTTAATTTCATCTTTCAAAGAAGTCTACAAGTTATATTAAACACAGACGACGCTAAAAAACTAGTAGTTATTAAAGGTGTAACTCAGAAGCGGAGTAGATTGAAGACTTTTCTATGGAGGATTATTTTAAAACTTTTCTCCATCATCATGATCCACGACCCGATTTCAGCCACTGCTGGATATAAGCATCTCTTTGCTTGTGGCAAATATCTTGTGCTGTTGTACCAGCCTCATCCAGTGTATTTCTGCAATGGCAACAACATATCACAAACAACTCACTGCCAGATGAACAACACTCCTCCTCCCATTCCTTGGACGCCACTCGGTCACAGCTTTACTTCACCTGTCATCACCGCGCCTTGCTACGTCGCGAATGTCGCTATGTCCAATATCGGAGAACTTCGCACGCCTCCGGATTTAACTTTGCCCCACACTAGGAATTTCTCCTGTATCATGGGTGCTTTTGCAAACATTTAAACTCACAAGACACCGGAATAACAACCTGTAGGCTATACAAATATTTATTCCGTTTAGGAATCGAATCAAGACCGCGGCGCAGCAGCCAGGTGCTTAGCCAAAAGATAAACCTTTAAGAGAAACACCCACATAACGCCTAAGAGCGATATAAATTGCCCTATAAAGGTGGAAACTTACTTTTAAGTAAATTAATATACTCCCCCACATTCAACAAAGGAGGAAAAAGGACTATGACTCAGCTGAAAGCTCACAAACGACTCACTCAATTTTTGGGATCCATAGCAGCGTACATTCCTTTGCGCAATTATTGTATTTCGTAATCAAAAGATGTGGTTATTAAAAACTGAGAAGATAGCCCTGCGAGAATTGTATCATTTGTATCACAATTCCGTAATAAGGAAGCATTCTCAACAAGACGCTTGGGACCGAAATCACAAGAAACGTCAAAATTTGAACGACTTCTTAATTTCTAACATTTGTCAACGTAAAATAATAGTATAGGTAATAGTATAGGTATTCGTTAATCATACTGTTTCAAGTACCAGCTTTAAATTGGTGATAGAGACTAGTAGATAATATATAGAAAGGAAAAATAATATGGTTTGTCCAACCAAAGAATTCGTGGAGTAAAGTTTGGCACTGAAAGCAGTATAAATGCATATACATTCAACCATCAGGCTTGAGTTCCTTGTAGAAGTCATCATTCTCCTGACCTTATCCCAATTTATATGGGGATTTTCAAGCCAAGATTCTTCAGCTTCTGTTGCCATTTCTTCAATCTGCTCTAGATTGTAGGTCCATCTTCACCGACAAGAACACTGTCCGACGTCAGAGCGTCCATAATCAACAAGAAGCGCTATAGTAGTTTTGAAAAATAATAAAATTGTGTAGTTGATAATTTTGCTACATTTACGACATATCCATCTGCTTGTAAAATCTACGTGACTCACAACCCCATGTTCGTATTTTTAACTCATGGTTTAGTTAAAACTTTTACATCGCAAAACACCGCGAGAAGCATTCTAATATCTGGAGCACCTGTACCAATGTGTAATATAAGTTCATGCATTTTCGAATAAGTACTTTAGCCGGAAAGCTCTTAAGCTTATTACTTTTGTTTTACTCGAAATACTGCTATCAACACTCAATTATTTTATTTATGTAATGTGCCAACATCATTGCTACAACAGCTGCACAAAGGACCTAATATCTTTAAGTAAATTTCGCGGACTGAGCAGTAGGTGCAGCAAAGTGGTACTGGGTTTGTCAGGGATTTCTCAGTAGCAGCCACGGAGTGTGGATTTGGGCGAGCATAGGCTCGCCTATGCTCGCCTCATATTGCCATGCTCTATTACATGGGTCTTTGACTTAACTAGCGAAATGTGGGTGTACTATAAGGCAACCTTTGTCTAAACCCTTCAGGGATTAAAGGCGTGATGTTATGTAAACTTTGCGGAAAATGCCTCTTCATCTCATGATATTTTGCAACTAATGATGAGTCTTGTCTTCTGGCCAGACTGTGTGCCTTGGCCGGTTCTTCGACACTTTCGTTGTACATAATATTAGTTCACGCATGCATGCAGTATTAATTATCACGGATGGATGCTGTTGCTCATTCACCTGATCTAATCTCTCCATCGCCTCTTACGACACCCCGGATTCTTACCCATTAGGTTAGTTTCTATGTAAATTAACCTGTAATTCCCCACTTTCATTAAGTATCCTTTATAAAATCTTGAAGCCTTACTCTCGTGTAAATTGAACTAGAAAGTTATCATCGCAATGATTGGCTGGCGCTGAGCGGTTAATTAATTTATCGGAGAGTAATTATGGAATCATCACGTTAGTAAACAGATTATAGCTGAACCGATAGGTCGCTTTCCACGTCTGCGTACTGCGTTAAAATATAGAATTGTGTGTATCGATGATACCATCTTTTTCGTTTTTCACCCACGCTTTAAGAGTAAATACACTGTTTACGTTTTTGTGAAATGTCAGGTCTTAAAATAAGTCTAATGCTCACACCCGTGCAAATAAGTGATTGTGTTTGGAAAAACAATATCCCACTCGAGCGGTTGCAATGCTCGTGCATGACCCAAATGAAAGACAAACAGGATTAAATTATTATAAGCCGTAGCCGACAAGCGGCTTCTTGCAAACAGTTAAATCTTACATTAAAACCTCATTCGAAGATCATGAGGTTGTGTGTCGCAAATGGTACTCAAATCTTCTTCATGATAATGTAGGCTTATCATGCGGAAGATAAGATAAACACAAATGAGAACTTTGTTCCATTGATAGCACCGCTTTTGTTAATTGTCCAGAAGATTTTAGAAGTCTGTTCACATAAACGAGATACTCTAGAACTCTTTGGCAATCGTTTACAGTGTTCAGTAGAGTTACAATGTTACGCCTTTTAAAAGCGACACTTTAATGTGCTGTAAACACATTGGCACTGTTTGTAATCCTAAACGTTTAAAATTAACATTAGGGTACTCGCAAACAAAGTACTATTTTACAATCTCCGCATCTCGCTTTATCAGTGATCCTACAATGGAGAGAAGTGCCTCCCAGCATTTATACATGAAATAAGTGTCATACCGACTCCCCCATCCACATTTGTGTCAGTACAAATGTAGAATACACAAATGTTCGCAATATGTAATATGAAAACTACGCCCGATGAGCATTTAAATGTGCGCGCGCCAGATAAGCTCAGCACAATAACAGTTCTGATAACAGAACAGATCTCGGGTAGCAATTGACACAAGCAGAATAACAATAATATTTCCATAAAAGCGTTAAGCAAGGATTTCCTGTTGCCAGTCCAAGAAAATGTTCGAGCACATAAAACATTGCAATAGTGCACCCTGTAATAACGTGTTGCTAGTACCTCGTGTATGTAAGCCATTGCAACCCTTTTTCAACTTAACGGCTTGCGTCGCGGATCTACATTTGCTTTTTATTCCAGCTAGAAAATTTCACACAGCTATTGTGAATAAGCATTTTGATAACTCATAACATGTGGAACTTCAGACAGATGAAACAGATACTGAGACTACTGTTATAAATGCAAAAGTTTGGATGGATGGATGTTTGTTATTCAATCACACCGAAACGGGTGAACGGATCTGGATGAAATTTGGCACGGAGATATGTAAATTATAGTCTGGAATAGAGCATAGGCTACTTTTTTTTGTCTTACAAATACACACAACACACGAACGAAGTTGCGGGCAACAGGGCAATAGCTAGTAAGTTCATACGTCATATAGTAGATTAAACGATTGCAAAAGCTCTTTACACAAATCAAACGGCCGAAACTCCAAACAATAGTCAGGAAATGTTATAACTTGCCGATTATACCAGCTAGTTGTTGTCTTGGGAACCAGATACTGCAGACGAATTGGCAAGCACTGGCTTGGCATCTATGTGTCGATATTAGTTCGAATGGATTTATTACTTAGGAAGCTGTGGCTGCTCTACGAAACTGAACTTTATTTCTCCAGAGGAAAGCTTAATTTGGTTCATGATATGAATACTTATAACTACTATGTACGTCTTATTCATAATGCTTTGTTTGTGACTAGACTAGTAAGTTACAACACTAGATGAATATCTTAAGCAATCCAAAGACATTTAAAACGTGCTAAAAGATATCACTCTTCACATGATAGAAATAATAATAATGCTTAATGAACTCATTGGTAACAGTAGTGCAGTGTATAGGTATTGTGAGTTAAAACAAAAAGGTCAAACAGGCAAGGCCGTTGGAAAGGAACTTATCGCCGCTTGGTACGAAGTGAAGACGATGAAATTGCGATAAAACGTCAGCTTTTGGTCGAAAATTATTACCGTTTTAAATTGGGATCGGGCGGTGGATATTTCGTTTTCCATTTAAGGGAAATACGTGATTATAATTCGATTGAAATATTAAATGGTATTTTCTTTTTGTTACAGGTATGTAATGTAAACGTGGCAGAACAGTATCATCGGAGAAATGAAAATACTACACAACTCTACGTCTGACAGTGTTAGTAGGAGTATTAACGCCATTTGTGGCTGTCGTACTATCTTATTCCGTAGCCAATAAAATATGAAATAGTGTAAAACAGAATATACCGAAGGAGTATACTAGTCTGTCGGAAATTAGTCGCCGGGAGGGGTGGCGAGGGTGTTCAGATTGCAAGCTCCCGTTCCACCCCCTCACTTTAATATCTCCCTGTGTAGGCTGGATCGTTGAATGCATACTGTGTCGAGACCAAGTTTCGTGCACAAGTGCATTTTCATAGTTGGATAAATAAATCAGTATGCAGGTTTTAAAGCAGGAGAAAAAAGTGCGACTTTTTGTCCTTTTGATAATATTTAGATCGATTAGACTAGGCGTCTGCAGAATTTGTTCACAAGTTAAATGTCTCAAGCGGATAATTATCCTCATCCTGTGAGTGGAGTGGACTAGGGTGAATGGCATATTAGTAGAGCTAAAAATATGAATTCCATTTAAATCGACCATCATGAATGCCTAGCCTAAGCTTTAACAGACCGTTCGCACATATTTCAATCGTCAGCTATAGTGATGTAAAATATTATGAGATTACTAGATAAGGGATTGTTTAGAAATCCGTGCGCTTTGTTTGGCATATTCACGCTATCTCGTAAACCTCATGTAGTAAGAAGAAAAACGTGTTTACTTTTCGTTCAGATAAGATACAGTTCTTTGAAAGCTGTCCATTGTTTCCTGTGGACGTTTTTATGCACATTTCAACAACCTAAAGAGGTTGTTTAGAGAGACACTACAATTCCTTACCATGGGATAAGCTAAATGTTAATGTTTTAGGTCAAAGTATGAACTGATGAAAAGTTGACACTGTAAACATAATATTATTACCACATCTGCGCGAAATGAGGATGTACAAAACTAAAACGCTGTTTAATCGATCAACAAAACAGATGGTATATTTTGTAAACAGTCTTAAAATATGATGACATCATCAAAATCAAATTGCTGTGTCAAAACTAAATCTATTAAACGTGTCTGGGACTTCTGAATGGGCTTTAATAAAACTTGAAGGATTTCTCTAAACTTTACTGAGAAAATAAGTTACGCGAGAGAATATTTGCAAAAAAAAAAAGGTATTACGGTTTGTGTGAATTTATTTTGTCTAGACCAACAGAACTCGAGAACTTTCGATTATGATAAATAGATCCTCTTCAACGGTATTAGACTTGAAGATTAAAGAGATTTAGGTCTCGCTGCCCCTTGTGTGGTCTCTGGTAGTAAGCCACCTTATCTCTTCATTTAGGAGATGAAGCTATAAATAAGGGAGTGGATCCGACTGATTGATTAGAAGGTTTCCATAGTAGGAAACCTTCCAATTTACTTAAATCATCAACTTGTCATTCTATCTCTGTACGTTGGAAATTATTGCTGTTAATTAATTTTATTACTTATTTCTCTTTATCCTAAAGGATGCTTAAAGGTTTTAGAGCCGACCGAAAGATTCGGAGCTCGTTATATTTTATATCTTGCTACACTAATAGTTTGTCAATCTGCACTACATCAATTTTATTACGGTCATATACGTAACAAAATTTGAATTGTAACTCAGCCATTCGTCAAGCAATACAAATATTAAGTGTTGTTGGATAATCTTTCAGTAGTTTAAGGTGTCCAAGTTATCAAATGCAGTGACCGCTTTGTCGGTCTGTGGGGAATTCCACAAACTGCGGGGAATTTTAAGCTTATTGAGGAATTTGCGGCCGGAACTCTGATGGGGGATTTTCGAATAATAAAGCCCTTGAATATGGGTGTTTTACTTGCACAAGCTTTTTGAAATGTGGCCACAATATTGCTTTGTTCTACGTTAAATGGTGATGTATAAATGAAAAGTGATGCGACCAGGGCTAGGAACCGGTTCAAAAGCTGATAATTTCGATTAAATACCGGTAAATATATCGTTCCTTCATTTACCGGTGAAACAAGTGAACTATTTTTGTAATCCAAGTGATAAAGGTTACCGGTTACATAAGCACAAACGATTTTGACACCCTAATTAACCGGTTAATTCATTACTTCGTAATTTTTTTCGTCTACTTTTTTAAGACTTCCAACAAGTTATAGCATGACATTATCGGTCAAATATAATCGGAGAACTTAAACGGTGCGGGTAGATTTATGTTTGGACTTGCTCTAAATGGCATCGCAACGTCCAGGCTGGACTGGCTAGGCTGGGAGTGGCGGGGACCCTATTAAAATTGTTTTTAACCGGTTAAATTTAACCAACAAAGCAAAAATTAATGAAAATCCGGTTTACCACATAAACCTGTAAAAACCGGTAAAGTGTAACCTTTAGCCTAAATTGATTTCGGTTTGGGGTCAATGACCGTAACCGATTAAGAATTTCAACCGGTTTCCGAACCCTGGATGCGACCGATGAGGAGGAAAACGTTAATAAAATACGAATACTTGAAGAAGAAAAGCTATCGATGTGTCAAAAGAAACAACGTTACAATTTCTACCGAAACTTGAGCAGTTAATTGCTCCTGTAATAATGTAAAGCGATATTAAGTTAACTATGTAACGGATTTAGTAAACATTTATTGAAGGTAATAATAGGATATTCTCGTAGGTTTTAATATCCAATTGCTACCAATCCCACGCGCGTCGCCCACGATGTATCGCGCGTGTAAGCTTTCTGATGTGACTAATTGGACTATTAAAATAGTAATGACATTATGAACTTAGATTAATATTAGCTAAACGGTTACACGTATCTCGAAGATATTTCATGTTTTTTTTTGGTAATTGGAATGGGCTCAGTAACAATCTCTTCAAGAAAGGGCACGCAAATACTTTAGTAAGAATTTTTAAGCTTCTTAGTGAAAAGAAAGCAAATGCAGGTTCACATGTTGTTACTGCCTGTCTTGTTGGTCTGGTAGCAAGCGCGTTCTGACCATGAGGTCCTGGGTTCGATTCCCGGGTCGAGCAAACTGTTGTTAGGTTTTTCCATCAGAAATATCTCAGTAACCGCCACAGAGTATGGATTTGTGCCCGGTTGATAGCAATAGGTTCCTTATTACATGGGACTTAAACATAACTGGCGAAATGTGAGTATACTATTAGTTACACCTCAGCTTAATCCTTAGGGGATTATAGATGTTATGCAATGTTGTTACCGTTTAGTCTAGGCTAAGCGTGTTACATAAATCTGAACTAATAAACGAAGTCGATTATGCCGTAACCAAATACAAGAGTCGTTCACAGTCTTAAAGTGAAATTAATTCCCACTTTACAATTCTAAACAGTATATTAACAACTAATATAAAAGCACAGTATGTGAAAATGTGTTTAATGAAAGAATGCTCATAGTCTGGCAAGTTTCTTGGAAAGGCTTAACTTCTGTGTTAGAATCTCGCTCGACGATATATCGCGAGATCTCGGGCTCAGTCGAAGCATCGGCCACATTACGAGTTCTGAGTAAACCTTGTCGACACACACGATAAATACACGAGCGTATAAATAACGTCTCCTTTTGAATACACATCTTTCTTGTTATTATTTTTTGAGCTCTTTAGAGAAAGAAGCATTTGAATGTCAACAATTTGTTTTTACTGATCAAACTTTTGCACCGGAAGAATTCTCAGTCGATCGAATGACTATTGCAAACAGTAAGACGCAGCAGTTACAAATTACAACTTCCGCAACTACACTTAATTCTGGGAACAAACCTGAGGATGTCACGACATAGTTACGTTACGTCCCTCGGTTTCCGATGTCATAATAACTTGATCATTGCTTTGCTATGTCAACATTTGACGGACACCGATTGCATATTTACTTATTTAGATTAATACAGAAAAACTGGATTCATTAACATAGAAATGTGCTGCACATGTACGAAAAGTGGGCTAAGCACACATGCTTTCGTTTTTAGTAATTAGTAGAGATATTCAGATAAGTAATGCAGATGTAGGCGACGCCCAGTCTAGTATTAACTGCTCAACCAAAGATAAATGTTTGCCCATTTATTGAGGTGCTCTCTCGGATTTCATTCCACGACTTGTCGCGAGCACCGACTCGGAAACTTGTTTAGTTCTTGAGAAATACGTTAGATGGTGTCGCGTGTCTGTCTTATTTAATGTCTCAACTTATTCTTCTACTCAATTTTCGGGAATTACTCAGCGGTCGTTAAGTAAATATGAAGATTACTTTGTCGTCTACTCAACAACTTTATTCGGGATTGATAAATGACTACTTTTATATCTTCGAGATGGTTTTATCCCTTTTTAACTACAAAACTGGTTCTGATGAAATAAGCTGATTATAAATAAGCATTTGTCTTGTTCTACTAACGTTGTCTGGAGTTGGTTCTAAAATGAATAACGAAAGCTCGCATTGTGAGTTGTGACGTGAATTGTAAAAACGCCGGAAACACATTAGACATACATTGTCTAGCAGACTTGTGCCAATAAACGCCTGTCTGTCGGTAGCTTTATATCGATCGTAATCATATGTTTTATTGGTTACCTTTACTGCGCCAGTATAATGTTCTTTGTCCACAATCATGACGAGATCATTTCTGACGTACATCTTGGCTTACATAACACTGATTAGCGATTCTGTTTATAATGGTCCCAAATTCGTGTAAAAATCTGCTATACAAATATAGTTTTCCCTCTTCTATTTAAAACGAGAAAGTCATTGAGCGAGCTTCCAAGTAACTATTTATATGAAACCCACTATTCATTTGATGACGTCTCAAGTTAATCTGAAGAATGGAAGTAAAATAGAGCGTATCGGCACATCTTGCTTCACGTGAGATATGGGTCAGCGCCGGTACTCGAGAGCGGCCTTTATCCTAGCACAATGTGTAAGTATGTGGCATTGGACGGCCACCATACTTATTTTTACCACTCGACATAGAAAATCCTGGAATAAATGTTACGTAAGTTGCGTGGAGGAGCTTCATCAAACTCAAGTTTTTACGACTAGAATTTATGACGTAGGTAAACGTTGGCGTCATGACAAAGCTGAGGACTAACTTGGACACTTAGTCGTTAAATGCTCTAACGATCAACCTAGCCGGTCAGTGTAAACAATATTATCTGAGTTCGGAAGTTTGCCGTGCTATTCACCCGCAGCATTTCCATTTCTAAAGGAATCTAGAAACGGAACTGAATATTGCGGCGACTAGTCCAGGTTGGAATCTCAGGATAGAGGTCTAGCGATGCATATCTAACAATCCGGGAACGATTGTGATAATCTGATGGACCGGTTCAACAAGATTCTAATTTATTGTTCTCTTTGCCTTAAAGACGATTGGAAACGAAACTGTTCTTGTACTGCATTGATAACCGAATATCCAGTCAGTTAATCGTGCAAAGAAACTTTTCTACCACAATCACTAACAACTTGCGGCTGATCAAAAACAGTTGATTGTCACCATCATGCCAGCCAAAAGAAAGTGGAGGAGTCACGTTTGAACGAAGAACTTCCTTCATATAATAAGAATGTTGCCATAATCAGCATGCTCAAGACCGGTTTGTGATCCCACAAACTTTAATGACTTGCTTACTACATTCATAGATAGTCACGGATACTTAGACGTTTATAGCAAAATAACCTTCCTTGATAATGCTATCTAACGGAAGTTTATAGCTCTAATCATCACGTTCCGTAGAGCCGCCATATTGGGATTGCTTGAATGCTTTATTTCGTAGATCATCACTCGAATAGTAGAAACATTCCAGTTTTGTTTCAACAAAATTATAATAACCACGAGCAAGACCGGTTAGTGACCCCCAAACAGCTGACATACTACTTTCATTCATCGATTGCGGTTCTACAAAAAACTCTGTTACAGAATCTATGCCGGAAGACGAGCGGAACCGAGTAGCATTTACTGCGAATGCGAATTAACTTATTAGTAATTTTATTATCAAAGAAAGGATGAAATATAAAATCTTAGCAACCGTCGCCTTCCTATCAAATAACGAGCTGTAGACCGATATTGATGATTTTATTATTATAAAGAAGTGCTTAGAAGGGATTGAATGCAGGTGATTAAAAGACCATGATGAATGGAAAGGGAGTATCACTCCATGTAAAATACTGGTAGTCATCTGCGTCCGGTTTAACTGGAAGCAGACCCCACCCAGCATAGTTGGTAAAAGGCTAGGCAGATGATGATGAGATGGAGAGGGAGAGGAAGACTAAAGAAAATATGAAACGATAATGTGATGGTAATCTAATGAAACACAATAATGATAGTGAATGACAGAGGGCAACCGATTCTAGACCTGCAAACAACATAGACAAGATCTACGATAGAGAGCATCCTTTAAAGGAAACTCGTGTCAGAAAATCAGTATTGTCCAGGAAGAATGAGATCATTCAGCATCGGCACGCTTCGCAATTGGCCGCAATGATTGATGTTGTCGTGAGTGTGACGTACGGGTCTGTAGGAGGCCGGATGACGCGCACCGTATCCGGCGATGCACGCGTACCGTTATGCGGTTGCGTGTACGCAACGTTGTGTAGCGCGATTGTAGGCTAATGCTTGGGATTTGAGGCTTCTTTTTTACTGTTTTTGTTTGTTTGGATTTCGTGTTTTGGGCCTAGGAATAATGTTATGAGTTGTCATAACCTGGGTGTGTAATGGGCGTGGTTCACGGAACTGATTGACTGTTTTGAAGCTTGAGAAATTGGAGATGGCTGTCTGGTAGGAATATAATATCCGCTTCCCTATTCTGGTATGCTTTCTTACTTATTTAATCATTGGGGTTTACAACAAGGTTCAGAATAACATCATTGATATCTTTATCTCTTCAAAACTAATCCAACACTGTATCAAGGTCTGTTCCGAAGCATGTCAGGAGTTTCCATTTTTGGCCTTCCGCATCCATCTTTGTCCGATCTTCATACCTTATAAGGTCGACAATCGTTATCTGCCAATTCAAGTTGTACTTAGTATCACTAAACCCGCTTGTGGTGGTAACTGGGTTACCAATCTAATCTTATCGATGCCGACAATGTCCCACAGCTGGGAACACTCCTCCCCTTGTCGACACGCTCCCCGATCCCTTTAATTTTGTTCTAACTACAATATAATTGTGTCGCTATGAGAAAAAAACAGGATGTCCTCGATCAGCTGATTATCGTCCCGCGCAAATGTGACTGACTATAAAATGGGTTACTATGGTGGTCGTAGGCGAGTAGCGAGTTGATGTTACTTGAGTACTAATGCGGTTTTTGAACCCAATGTGTGCTGTAATTGGCTCCAGGCGGTGAGAACTGCCTCGCTGACATTAGCTAGCTTTGGAGTACTACTCGGCCTGCAAGAAAACAAACGCGATCCTTGATATGGGCTTTCAATCTTGTTTGACTGCTATTTGACAATTCTCTTATTATTTTCCCCAAGTTAACGAATTTTTACAATGTTATTAAGTTTCATTCATCACTCAAAAACTCCTGAATCGAATTTATAATAAGATTTAACTAAAGTCTTGGCACATTTAAGTGGAATATTTCAATTATAAAACAAATAGTAAATGGTAGTTAACAATTCGTCTCCGCCGTCATGAATTCACAATTTGTTTCGACATCTGTTTATCATTCGCTGTCGAGACTCGTAGTTCAAAAGCGGTAGTGAGACTATTGTTTCACAAGCAATGTCCGTGCGCAATCATGTATCAAGTAGCTTAGTGTCCAATAGACTCATTAAATGTGGCTCACGATTCTCACACGCGTTAATAAACATCAATTATGATGCTAATGTACGTGGACTTGGGCCTCATTTAACGAACACTCAAAATATTAATCGATTTGCTTTTATAGTTATCACTTCTGAGTCCAACCTTACGTTTGAATTTAGTAGAGTAATATTTTGATGGATGGCTAAAATGACCTCAATAAAACTGCACACAGCTATTGACTCAGACTAAATGATAGTCTCCCTCAAACGATAAGTGCGCCTTCGAAGACGTATGAGTTGTGAGAAGGCCACTTCATATTAAATCGGCTTTGTTCGTTTTTAATCGAGTTCGAGTACTAGGCTTGCAGTGGGCAATAGGAAGCCAGCAAGAGTTCGCAGGTCAAGGCGGTTTGCGCCGCCGCCGTCGCCGCCGCCGCTGGCGCGGGTCGAGGACCGCGACGCGCCGCCCGCCACTCACACTGGGTTCCGTTACTCCTCACTGCGATATTATCCTGGTACATACAATTCGAAATTATAGCCTTGCCTCACTGAAGTAATTCAATCAATAGCTACGCTCTACGGTACGATTCTGATAAAGATTAACGAGTGTTCTACCGTTCTGAACAAACTGTTAAATCGCTTAATCAATGTTTGTAGGTCAACTTTGATGGAATGGACAAGTCGGTCTATTGCGTTACACTGTTTACTTCGTAGAAGTTTAATGTAGTTGTACAATAAATTCATTCGCACGTCTCTCAATTTGAAGTGGCTCATTTTATAAATGATTCGGTAATGTTGTGTGTTGTTATTTGTTGCGTGGCCGCGTGGGAACGGAACACAGGAGCGAAGCGTACGGCCAAGTAGCTTATCTTGAAATATCGCCGCTGACAGCACGAGTCGCGACAGACCCGCCGCTGGTGGAAAATTGTTAGCGTTTACAACCATTAATTTTATTTAACCATCAACGAATGCCACACCGTTTTTATGACAAATTTTAATTATAACAATAAATCTTTTAATTTCGAGTCCACCTAAGGAGTGGTATTAATTCTGCCAATCTCGAGCAAGTTATTTTACTGCGGCAGTTGCGTAACGTTTTAGTGGGAACGCAGCCGGGCGGTACGAACTGACAATAATAACCTAAGTCGGAATGATAATTATTAAAATACCATATTTAGCGGTCGCTTTTGTGTCGGCTTTATGGCAACACTGGCTTTTATAGTGCACGCTTGATTCGCTGTAGTATCGAGGTGACATCATCGCTGGTTACCGATATAAGGCGTATATAAGTTACCATTGTACTCGAACAAATATGTTTGCAAATACAGAGGTAGTTTTGAACAAGATTATTGAAACTAATTACGAAAGTTTCGCAACAGGCTTGCTCAATATCGCCTTTTTTATAGCCTACATAACGTAGCGTCAAATGACATGTTATCGTGTCAGTTAATCGAGGAATGAGTTGATATTGCGTGTTTGTGGACATGGCCATAATAAAATAGTCTTAAATAGTTCAAATGCATTAAAGATTGAAGTAGGTAGAGTTGTTGGCTCACGTCCAGGGCGCCCTGAGCGGCCTATGAGACGCGTTCTCCACGAAATTTGAAAGCGTTGCGAATTTGCTACATGTTTAATAAACTCCATTATTGTCATGGCCGCCGATCGCCATGATTGATGGACTTCACGCTCCAATCGTTGTGCTTAAGATAATTGCTATTTTCGTTACAAGACAAATATTCTGCCCATACGATAACCTCACTAGGCCTCCAACCTTGGAATTTAGATTTATAAGGCCATAAAAATGTCACATGAACTTTTATGCCATTTTATTCGTCACCGACCTATATTTTATTTGCCTTGTGTGCACAAGAATTTACATATAGGCTGTCAATAAGGACAGCAGATTTGAATAACCCAATTTTATTTCAATTTAGATAACCATTTAGTTTGCTTTAAAGTGTTACGAGGTTCTAAATATAATTTCGATGCCTGAATGCTGATGCGGATTTTGAAACAGTTGACCTGATTTCAAACAAATGTTGTTGAGGATAACTCGAATTCGCGGTCGACTCGTATACAGGGTGTAAACGAACCCTTCACGCATCCTTCAACCAAGCATTCTGTACATCAAACTAAGTACCCCTACGCAAAAATTTTTGCTGGGAAATGACTTTTTTTTTTGGGGTCAAAAATCACATTTTACGGTAAAACTCAAAGTAGCACTCTTAAAACATTGTGCTAGTGGATGCTTTGAATAGTAAACGGGTCATGGAGGTAATTTATGTAAAGTTAAAACCTGAAATACTAGTATTTACAAAAACAGCTGTGAAAAATTTGGATCTTTGACCCCCAATATCTCCGGAACTAGGAGGTTCCCAGGTATGGTCTAGAACAAAAAAATTACCGCAGTGGTGGGGAGAACAAATGCCCTTCGTTTGCGTTAAGGGTACTTTTACACCCTTTATATGATGAATGATGACATAGACAGACTTAAATGAACTGATGACGTTTTCAATTAAATTTCAACATCATACTTACAAGATGGATTCTAAGAAGTAAACATTAAAGTAGAAAATACTATAAAAGCAGGAAGAATCGTCAAGTTCTTATCTCTTCCAGTGTCATCAGAGCTTCAAGCCGTGCCAACACTATTCGTAAGTACATTGGCACAGCTCAAAGACACATACTGCATAAGCTCTGCAGTTCAACGACCGCTAAACTGCAAATAATCGTATGGTCTATGATCACTAGAGTAAAAATTATAATTGGTCTTCAAACTGTCAATAGAGATAATTTTGCTCGGTGGTTTCATTAGCTTAGTAATTTCTGTCAGTTCGTACAGTATTTAATTTTATGGTAGTGAGCACAAATGATATGATAATAAAGGAAGGAGTATGTCGTCTGCGCCGATGACAAGTGGACGTCGCTCGACGCAGATTTACGCTATGATTGCGTCTGATGTGTCACGGGTATATGAGCTGATATTACGGCTAGTTTAACTGGTAATTTACACGTAATTTTTCAAACAAACATATCGTTGGACCTTCCTAGTCACTATAAGCGAAACTGACAGCCGAGTGATATCACTGTTATCATTATTTGATATAGTTTACTTTTGAAATGACTTCAGTTGGAGGATCATCCTCGATTTTTTCGTACTCATTTTGTTAGTTTTCAGACTCAAAAATTTGATTGCAAAAACGATATATAAAACAGGCTATTAAATAGGTAGTAACTTACTGTTGTGAGTGCGGAAGCGCTATAAATTTGACAAATCGCCTCTGTTATGGCAATAACTGTTTCTGAACTTACTTACGGAGTAAAAAATGTCCATATAAAGAGTAGTCGCGATTGTCGCCTACCCTGCAATAAAGAAAAATTGTAATGAAGAGACCGATACAATACGTTTCACCTCACTCGCAGTTTCTGCCGACAAATGAATGGATGAATGTAAAATAGTTGGGTTGAAATTTACATTTTGATTGGAAATTCTATGAATCTGCTCCTCGATTGTGCTCGTGTGGTGGGTCGGGAAAAGTTAATTCACAGTTGGGACACGGTAACGAAGTAGGGAATCGATAGCTTTGCGCACAAAAGGTGTAATGTGACTTGGTAACAATGATGTGCCTGATGTCTCGCTCAACTTGTTATCCTTATCCCTTCCTTAATTATGTGTTGTTACATCACTTCTGTTGGCTATTGCCAACATTGGATCAACGCTTGTTACAAATTATCCGTCTCTAAATTCAGGGCCATGTCCTTTGCCTTCTTCTTCTCTTTCAGATTTATCTGTATTTAATGGTCAACGATTATTAATAATTTGTCCTGTTTCAATTTCGCTGCACTATTCATCAGCTTTACTTGTTTACAAAATTTGCCTGCACACGTGTTCCATTACAAGAAAATAAGCATTGTAAATGTTAAACAGCTCGTATTAACTGTGAGCAGTATTTTACCGGCTCGCAGACACACATTTATTCAAGTTAAGAGTATTTCGCTTAATAAAAACAAATCGAAACGCCATGATTATGTAAATAAACCCTTTAATCGATCGTAAATCCATTGCATCTTATTTCTAGAATTGGTTTTAAATGTAATGTCTGTGGATGCGCTCGGGACTCATTTGGCAAAAATACTCCATAAACTAGTTTTGTCGCTGGATTTATTATGAGGTGCCCAATAGTGTAAGAAACAAAGAATTCTCCACTGGTATCACTATGCCAGTTTGCATAATGTGCTAATTTAAATAAAACATTTGCAAGATGAGACTGCATTCCTCTAAGAGTAGGTAATAATATAAATTGCATTGCATTGATCAAATATTTGAATAACGCAGTGTTCAGACACTAAGAACCTAATTACCGCAAATAAGACTAAAGTCTGACAAGAAAAGAACAGTATTTTATTTAGGTCAAAAAACTGTTGCGTGTTAGGTGCGCACATAATCCCAAACTCAAAGTCTAATCAAAAACTATTTTTGTAATCGTATATTCCTTACAATTTTCATATTATTATAACAAATGTAATCATCATTGGTTTTAGTTATTTCAAATATAATCGCGTCCATAATGGAATTCAATCACAGCGTAATTGCGCCGTTTGATGTCTCAGAATTGTTATACATATAAAATTGTAAACGATATTGGAAATTTTGATACTGAATACAATGGAGGTAGGAAAAAGGTTGGGGTTAATCATGGAATTAATGAAAGGAATGCATATGAACATCCTCTTGATGACGCATAACAACAAAATGGGGTCGACAAATCCAATCCGTTTGCAAATCGCTGTAGTGATGGCAATTATTCTCTCGTTAGTCTTTTTTGGGACCTTTTAGGCAATCCACATTCGAATGAACAAATCCAACTGACTGATACACATCAGTCAGTTGACGTCCAGCGAAAGTTGATTTAGCATAAAAGCGAATTAGTAGCAAAATGTATAATGGCAGTTAATCGATAGTGTGCAGAATCGAAAGCTGCAAGGTCGATGAAGGCAACCAGTCTGGTCGGACCGGGTGGTCGCTCGCTACCAGTTCCAGCAACGCTTGCACGCGCCCGTCCGAACTGATTAATTAACATTTAAATATTGTTGTGATTTTCACACTGTATCTAATTTCATTCATAATGATGTGCGTGTCTGTTATCCATCGCGTTTTTAATATTAGACGATTTAGAATTTTTCATATACCGGTTCCGCGAACAAGTTGTCGTTATTTGTAACTATTCTTATTTTCCAATTCGACGCAGCAGCAGCTTGCGCAAAATGAGCTATAAACATGTCCTCGTACACCCGTTTCAATGCTTCAAAACAAACGTTAAACTCACCTTCTTTTAGACAAAATACACAATAGGAAACTAGTTTATCTAGAGCTAGTGCAGTGACAAGTACATTGTTATCTAGGACGGCTTCACACGTTAGCACACATTAAAGCCTGAGCGCACGCATCCAACTGGTAATCTCGACGAGTCATTACTGTTTGCTCTTTGATTTACATGACGGCTGTGTGTCTGAAGCCGGGTTATATGTTTGCAACCGATCGGTTGCCCGCACACACACTAATTACACTCCTCTACAGTCGGATATGGCATTAGCGAAGTTTGTCATAAATTGTGCCGACAGTGTACAACCCCCCTGCTCCTTCGACGCGTGCAGGCATCGCTTTGATACGCTACGCTGAACAGCACACACACAATTACAGAATAATTATTATCATTATTTGTACTCGACTACTTTCCGCATTCGATGCAATGTTGAGTAAAAAGCTTACTTGTTCAGAATTCAGCGGGCTCTCCGTCCCCGTGCTATTTGTTCTAAGACGGTGCGTTCATGTTCAAAAGTTTGCCCGGTTTCTTTTGCTCTACGTTTTCATTTTATTACATGATGGTCGTTACAGGAGGACTTTGTCTACTCCCTTAGTTTGATGAGCAAAATGTTATTGACAACCTTAGAAATGCATTTTGTAACTTGAACAAAAGCTGACATTTAATCTGTGATGAAGGTAGTTTTGTAGCGTAGACCACTTCAACATTAACAAATAGACAAAACACTCATCCGCTTACTAATAAGGCCCTTCTTACGAGAAGTGCTGTTCGGTGCGACTGTCTCCCTAACCGCAGCATGCTTCGCTCGCTTTGCTAATGAGACCCTAGAGATATTCTTTCCACTGCCATCTCAGAGGGTTCCTATCGCGCCAACGTAGACCATACCACATTTACAACTTCATTTTTTATTCTTTTATCATTGACCTCATTTTTAATTGCACTGTTGATTTTGCTTATTTTCTTCCATCCCGCTGTAAAACTTTTGAGTAGCACGAGAAACATTTCAAGAAGTGTGACCATTCGTTCCTATTAGTATGTTCCATGCACATACTCGTAACTAGAGGAACTACGAGATTCAGAAAGCAATGCAATAAAATTCAAATAAAAAGTTGAATGAAGAATTCCTGGTGTGTCTTGAAAACTTTCGGACGAAAGTACATTATTATCTTATATTATACCCAGTTCTTCGACATCTAAACGTCAAGGTCGGTAATGCGATCAAGCGAACGATGAACTCCTCTTCCGAAAATTCCATATTTTTATTTGCAAAAAGCTTTCGATACATCCGCTATAAATTGGAGGGCTCGAAGCTCGAATGGTTTCGGCGTTGACTGTCCATCCTCAATTATTAGTATCCCGTCGTTTGGTTAATTCATCAAAACAAAATTACAGACCATTGAGCCGACTGGCGATGTAAAAAAGCTCTTAACTTGAGTAAAATGGGAATGGTGAATTGAGATAATTCGGAGGAAAGTCAAAGATTTTTTTAAATAAATGTAAGCACGAGATGTAAACATCACCAATCTTGAATTAAATAACTATGTATAAGCGTTGCAAAATGCCTGTTGAATCATAATCATAACATCGAGGTAGCTGAGAGCTTCTTCAAATAAAAAGTTTTACGGAAGGCAAAATCGATTTTGTGGCTTTCGTCGCGTGAAATTATAGTCAAAACATTTCATCATAATGAAAACAATTCACACGGAGTTTATTCAAACTCTTTGTTACTTGCAATACACGTATTCACCTCTATATTTCAGTTTATTAAGCGGCTGAATTCAGTGTTTTATGTTGTAAATTGTTCATTTGCAATTCATATGCGAATGTTAATTCCATTGCACCTTCTTCATCAGCCTCTCGCTTTCGCATTATTTTTTTTTTACTTGACAATAGAACGAAACAATGGAACTTTTTATAAGAGAACAGTTTTTCTTTCCGTAACAGAAGCAGTTTATAGTTCTGTACAATATTAAACATTCGTTTACAAAACAATAATATCTCGATGATGTTCAGGTTTTTTGCAGATCGAAGTTTTGCCTTTCATACAGTTTTTTCCCTCGACTGCTCTTTGTGGAATACCGACATCCTCATTCATAAGCCGGACAGCCACCAATTCACTACACACTTTATCGTTTTGGGTTATATAGTGCAGATTAGCTTGGCCACTGTATGTTTTTAGATGGGCAATGCTAAGTTATAGCGGTACTGAGAAGGTCCAAAATTGCTTGAACCTTTTTGGAGCAACTTGTCCGAAGAGAGTTCAGGCAATTGCAATTTTACCTGCTCTACACCTAACAGGATGTCGGATAGCCACCGATGGCACGGGGATTGTTGCGTTTTCTATTGCCAACTAATTTATTGTTGAGCACTGCTCCAATTAGTAAATGGTGTGATTGAGTGCTTAGTTTCTTGTTCACTTGATGAACCTTATGTAATAATTATAACGTAATTCCTTCTTCTTGACGGCACGGTTGGCGCAGTGGCTGAGCGATTGGACTGCTGCGCTGCGTGTCGCGGGTTCGATTCCCGCACGGAACAAATATTTGTATGGCCTACAGATAGTTGTTACGGGTCTGGGTATTTGTGTATGTGAGTTTAAATGTTTGTGAACGCACCCACGATACAGGAGAAATTCCTAGTGTGGGGCAACGTTAATTCTTGTTAACTTCAAGCAGAACAGATCCGCAAATCTCTGAATAATGCTACAAATATTTTTGTACTTATTTCCAACCGAAAACTGCCCAATTGTGTTTCATTCGTACATTTTATTTCAGTTTTATGGCTCATATGCGGTTTTATAGTTACTGGCAGCCGGTGAGTGAAAAATGTTGGAAGTTGATATGACTACTTTGATTTGAAAGTGAATATTTTGTGTGGCGTAGACTCGACCGCACAACTGGATGACAGGATGCGGTTAAAAGTGATAGGTGGCTAGGTGCAACGACGGTAGGGACTGGTTCCCAGATCCCAGTGACCAACTGTTCCTGTGCTGTCACACATATTTCCCGCAGTGGTTTTGAAGAATTTCCATGTGAGAATTTACGTCGGTGACCCGGCTTGCAGCAATCAATACCACACTCTGCACCTATTAACATTATTTATTAAAAGCCTCCACGTTTAAAACATCGATTCGAAGGAAGCAATAATGTAAAGCAAAAACACCGGAATATTATTATTTTTTATGGTCAAACTACTATCATCCTTGCCATAACAAAAAATATGGCAGAAAGCAATTCAGAACTGGAAGAAAAGTATCATGTAATATCTCACACAAGATAATGTACCTATTATATCAGCTTCAGAGCCTCCGAAATTATCGGTGATTGATAAAAGATAAGGCCGTGTATGGAACGGGACAGGCGTTTCCACTGGAGTCAACAACGCAATGACCTTCGCGACCTTGACGATGTTCGCCAGGTTATACATGGAGAGTGGAATATCCCTCGCGTGACGTGATTGCCAGATATGCGTGTAAGGTTCCCTCCCGCAGTGTCTGCTTTCTCATATTAATTGTTACTGTTTATGGATTATTTGTTTCGAGTGCTTCTTTATCTTTTGTAGCGTTGTTATTGGATAATGTTTAGTTTGTTACTGTTGTAGACTGTAGTTAATACTTGGATGTAATGTTTTCCTAAACTTAGATGATATCTTAGTTTTTTTTTGTAAAGGCCACAAATATTATAATAGCTTATATTTAGAGGATGTTTACTTTCAGTAGCGTGGTCTATTTAAAGAAACTTTATTAGCGTTTGGTTTCAGATTTCCTGATAAACAAAATAGTTCAAGCGAAAATTAATAAACTACTACTGACAAACCTTGAAGTAATTGTATAAAACAAAGTATTATTTAGGTCGACAGCTTTAGTGAAGACGTTGAAAAGGTTTTCATAGCGCACCGCTTAGTTCATATCGCATCAACCTTGGACTAACCACATAATTAGCGTACCAGGGAACTCAACCTTGTTCACCCTACCACGAAGATGATTTGCTAAACACGATTCACGGAACACCTCACAAAGCAAACGCACTTTCAAAATAAGATGCCATCATAAAATAATCCATCTGAAAGATTGCCTCTATAAAATACACTTTGGGTTTATACAAAATGTAATAAATATTCTGCCGGAGGTGATCACTTAATACCTGATGGTAAAACGTCTGCAACCAATTCCAGATTATTACCGATCGCCAGGTCGTCGTACCAAAGTTTTCATAAAACATGATTTACTTTTGTTAATGATCTATTGTTTTCGCACATATGCTAGTGCTCACGTTCCGATATGGTTACGCATCCAAGTGTGCATATTCTCGTTATTTACATACAAATGTGTGTGGTATGTAATCTAGTTGGTAATTGTCTCTCTTTGTTAAAGTATTTATTTTTCTGTTTACAGGCCACACAATATGATGCTCGAGTCGAGCCGGTAAGTCAACTCCGCCACCAATATCTGTTTAACGTAATTCGTTCACATCTAATAGTGTTACATTATTAAAATACGTTTCATTGGCACATTTGTCCGTTTTTCTGTGGCTGTTGACCCCTCAAATTGTTGGAAACTGTTTAACAACTTTTCTTTTTTTATTAACCCTTAAAGGCGATTTATCTCGTCTAGGTAATTTAGCTGCCGTCTCTTAAAATTGTTTGGTTCTTTTAAAAGTATCATCGACATTGTTTTATGGATCGATCGCACTGAACTGTGCAGCAAAGATTTCTTCGTACATTGTCCGTGTATTGGTGCAGTTGTCGGCTCATAATTAGTTTCGCTTATTCACTCACCGACACAGGTGCGTACTATAGGAGCATCAATTACGTGAAAGTTGCGCGTTTTCTAATTTCTAATTTAATTGCGATGTATGACCGTGCAATACCCTTACTAGATCATTTGTAATTAATACATCGCTCTGATTTGTGGGCTCGTGTAATACTGTGCAATAGGCTAATTAATTACATTGTTTGGATTTTTGTGGTGATAAACAAAGCCTTTTGTTATCTCTGATATTTGTAGAGAGAATTTAATAAATCCATATGTATGCTAATATGTTATTATCGTACTCGTATTTCCTTTGTCAATTTTCCTTGTTTTTTGTTTTGTATTGTTTAGCAATTTATTATAAGTAACTAACCTAACTGGTGTCAAAAGAAAACTAACATTTTAAAGTACAATTTATTTCGTCCTTCTCAAAGACTATTAGATTACGGTATATTATACGCTCATTAACCCGTATATTTGACTAAATAAGTAAAGTTTGAAAACTCGTCCACGATAAGCTATGCAAACGAGATAAAATAATTATTTTATAGCGTCATAATCATGATAAACGAACTGGCACTAGCACAACATGTAGTAAGTAGCCGCCGCGGTTATGTAAAGCTTCAGTCACTATAAATCACCAGTAGACAGAGACAGAGTACCAAGTCCTATATGGAAATCGTAACAAGCAAGAAGGAGACGACGCGAGTACGTGCGTACCGATACCGATTGCGGCCGTGAACTGTGAAAGTAAACATAGGGCATTATAGAGTTTAATTTATTTACGGCTATATTCTTTTATTTCTTCTTTACTTGTTTATGTAACTAAATACACGTCACGTGTTGCATTAGAATGTGTAATATTTCTGCCATTGATAGCGCTGTCGTAGGTAAATGGTCATTGCCAAACAACTGTAAACATAAGAAGTGCTCTGTGAGGGCGATAGATGGAGCCACGTGTACACGTTTGTTTTAATGCTAATGAGTTTTCAACTTATTGCCATTATAATAAAATTGTACTTAAATTAAATTACCATTTAGATGGATCTGTTTAACTTTTGACCACAGACATAATTATGAATAACATGGTTTATATGTTTCTTGAGAATTCTGGTGTCCGTGTAGCGTCCAGACAGCGCGCTATCATCAAATACTCGCATTATGAGTCCGGTACAAGAATTTATGTGCGCGCACTAAGTTTACGATGTATTTATTGCTCCATCGTCCAGCAAAAGGAGAACCATTGTAATAATGTGGAGCCATGTCGAAACGGACAAACAATGGGGGCGAGCAGACTCGTCCGATTCCAAGTAAACGCCGATTCCAGAAGAAGAAGGTGCATCTAATCAATCACTGCGAGTCGCCACAGTGAGTCAAATGGTCGTTTTTTCCGGCGGCTCATTTGCATTGACGTTTGTCTCGCTTGCACTTTTAACAAAAACGAAAAGACGGAAAGAGACAACGATTTGTCGCAATGACCTTAGCAACGTGCGCGTGCGTTGGTACCGTTGTGCTTGTGCCGTGAGAAGGAATTTTGGTACGGTTTAGCCTCTCAGCTGGCAATATTGTAATCTCATTTCTTATTATGTAGATCTAGGTTTATGTAACCAAATTCGTTTTGGAGTTTTCTTGTCTGTTTCCTGATACTTAGACTTTATCTCTTTTCTGTTATTTAATGAATTATACTAAGTATAAAAACCACCAACACACGGATTTGTTGTTTATTTGTCAACTGGCGCGAGAATCAACCTGTATAATCGGGGAACCGTGTTTCTATAACATAGCACTATCAATATTGATTCCTCTTATTAGTCTAATCGTTGGGAGGGTTGATCACGAAGTTTATTATGAATGGTAATTGAAACGATATGCGCAAGCATAGCATCACAGTAATGCGTCAAGGAAATCGTGATCGTCCTACATTACTAATGATTTTAATAGAACGACATGGTGTGTCACATCTCACGTCAGACATTTAACAAATGATACTCCGCAACTCGGGAGTGTCTTCATATTTTTATTCGGAGTTTTCCCGAGATGGTGGTGACGTGAGTAGATCGCACTAAATCACCGTTGATACATTTTTTCCCCGATAGTATAGTGCACCTGATATAACAAAGCGAATAGGCTTGATTTACTGTTCGCCTTTAACGAAATTGCTCTCATTTGCACGTCCCGAGCATATCATAAAGTTTCTCGTTTTCTGCTTCTAAATTGTGTGGTTTGTCTATTTTATTTAGATTAAGTCCATTTGTCCTTGTGCCGCATCCTTACTACTTCTGACCTAAATACTGAACTGACTATGCCATTAAACATCATAAAATCAACAGTTGTAAATCAATATGGTAATCTTCGATTCCCGGATCCACATAACACAGCTAAGAAGACTCAGCCAAATGAACCGGTCGATCATCAAATTGTTTAACCAATTAGATAAATCACGTTTGTTGATAATGCCCCATCGATAACGCTTACATCGCGCAACCGTTGACTACACACCGACCTCTTTAAACATTCATTTGGGCCTAATCTGTTTGGACAATGCCCTTAAGCGAATTTATTTTTTGTTGTGATCAAGAGGCATAGAAGGAACAATAGTTATCCTAAACAACTTTCCATTTGGTATTGAGTTGTTGACTTAAACAATGGTTTCAATACTCCTAACATTGCACGCCGACATTTAGATACGCCATGTTGACGAAAAATTTAATAATATTTCAACGCTTTCACTTACTAATGTATTCGTGACGTCGACGCTGTGATGACATAAGTATTAAGTTATTGTCTGAAAGGCAGCTTGGAATAGTTCACTAGGGATGTTTCATGGCTTATTAAATACGATGACAATTTCATTTTGGACTAAGGAATACCATTACGATATGTTTTTGCTGATTCATGGTCGTGTAGAAATAATGGAGAAATATAGAGTGTGTTAGCAGCTTGTCTCGTTGAAGACATTTGAGGAAAACGGATCATTATGTTGTTAAAGAAATAAGAGGTCATTAAAGTTGACCTGGTTCCTCTTGGGGTTGCGGAGGTGCTATAGTAGTTCCGCTAAGTACGGAAACTTGGCATATCATTAACAGAAACTAGTCCAATACGCTTTAATGATGAAAACTATTATACTGAACTCAATTCTATTATAGATGATGATAACATAATCGGTAATACTGGTAAAATGAACGCACACAAAGCTGTTTACTTAGCTGTGTTTCACATGGTAACATATCCGATTCAAATCAAACAATATGTAAATTAGACAACGCGATACGGTACCTCGTCTCATGTAAAAAACACGTGCGATATAAAGTTTGATTATTTTCCTATACGTTTCACATTTATCTAGCTTCGAATGCACGTGTCTCATGCAAACTGATTAAAATGTATGAACCCCTGTAATCTCTGATGTATTCGCCTGAAAGATACCAATATATTTCGTCGTGATTTTTTATGTTAGTAAATGTTTGATGTTATTGTATGTTCAAGTAGATACCAGAACCGGTATTCAAGTAAATGTTGATCACAATGATATGCATACTTCAAGGTGAGAAATCAATGGGTTTTTTTCTCTAAATACAAAAGTAGTCTTTTTTTGTAAACAGTAGTAAACAGACAGTTCTTGTGTTTTTTCTGAAGTAAATAATGTTGTAGCATATTTACGGAGTTTGTAGTGTCTAAGGTTAAGTGTCAAGTAGAACTGGAATCGAAATTCGATACCTACCGGTTTTCCTTGGCATTGGAGAATTGTATTTGACATTTACATACTGACAAGGAAATGATTTCATTTTCTAGCTAAGTTTGTATTCATTTTCTTGGAAGTTATCATCACTAAAGAAATAAACTACGTAAAACTCAGAAATGTAGCAGGATTTTCCTCTGCACTGTCCTTAAATGCAAGAAGTATAAATATTAAACCGTTGTCGTTGACACCCTCTTTTATTTGCTTTTACCTTTTTATCTCATAAGCGGACTTTATGACAATAAACAAAGATTTACCTGGACAAGCACATAAACTTCTTATTGACAATTAAAAGCGGGCTGAAGATAGTCCCTTGCGGCACTCCTTTCAATGGATGACGCGCAAGGATAAATGCGTCTATAAAACAGGATTGATTGGACACGTCAGCAATTCGAAGACTCGCAATGAACTAATGAGTCTCATATAAATAAATTAGGAATGCGGTGCTTGCATTAAATGACATCTCTGGTCACACCTCGTTTATCTCTATGTGACAATAACCTTTTTCCTTTATCTTGTTGCTAGATTCTTTATTAGATACTGTGTCTTACGGAAAACAATTCTGTATCTCTGATGTGTCTTTCCTTTTAATAGCAACATTGATAGCGGTACTTTTCTGTACTCGATATTGCTTATTATCATTTAAACATTGTGGAACTAATATTTCAATAATTCGTTGATGCAGAGTTTATATCGTGACAACATTTTTGCACCAATATCAAAGAAACTCTTCGCTTGTTTGCTAAAAGAATAGAAAAATCCCACCTTTAATGAAAAGTCTAGACAAACGTTGCGTAAACGACATACATTTTTGTTCAAGTGTGTGTGTGTCACACCTAAATGTATGAAGTGTTCATGCTGATACAAATTATAGCATTATATACGCAAACATGATCCAGTACGTTTAACCGATGATGTCATTGTCTGTTTGTTGTCTTTGGTAAATATTGTATGTCCAGTCCAGTGGCATCGCGTGCACATCAATTATGCATTGAGCGCCGAATTCACTACCTTACATACATATAGCTACGTACTAATATTATTGCATTGTCCTAATCGTTGTGGTCTTAGTCATTAGGTGGCGTTGAGTTCATAACCTTCTAGTTCTTCTGACAAGGTGACTTTAACTGAAGCTCTAGGTCAACTACAAGTTCAGCTGATATGACAGGTAAAGTGAGCTACGAATTTGAATCATTACGATATTATGATTAAATACCATTTTCTCTGATAATTTAGAAGCCCATGAAGATGCTCTTATGAACCAAGATAATTCTTATTCTTTATTGTACACAAAATCAAAAGACATACACACATTGCAATATATAGCTTAAGTATAACGGTGAGCTTAACCCAGAATTGAGGTTTCTTACAGCAAACCTTATTTCGATAGCGAGATTTGCAAGATAATCCTGGGACTGGTGCAAATCTTTTAGTTATGGGGTTTTAATAAAGGTTAACATAACTCAATTACGATTACAGTACATGATGGTGCCCTATTAATCCGCTTAATTGCTGCATAAATCTTCAACAGAATCGATTTGTTGGATTTCTAACATATACAATTTAATTAACTGTAGAATGGGTTCTTATAAAACACTACTTGTATGTGTTGGAAGATTTTAATATTATAATATCGTATGTATTTCTTTAAGGTCAGAAGATAAATGTTTTAAGGATTGCTATGATACAATAAAATAATAAAAGTCTAAACACTTTTATTATTTGTTTTATCATAATCTTTTACGATTTTACATGTAATTGGAATAGGGGATCGGACAAAAAAAAAAGAATTAGACCGTCAGATAGATTTCCAAAAAATATTGAACACATATTTTTTCTTTTTTCACATAAACAAAAAATGAAGACGACAGTTCTTCGAAAACTCGTGAATTTCGCGAAAACGTCACATGTTAGTACATGTTTTACCTACAAATGACGTCACAACCCCCCCTCATGTTCTTTGACGCGTTTTATCTTCGTCAATTTTTATTAATTTGATAAAACAAAAAACACGTATCAAATATTTTTCGATAATCTAACCGACGGATTAATTAGAATCATATTTTTTTGACCCAGTCCGATCCCCTATTATGAAAATGTCAAAACTTAACATAAGGTTACAAGTAACGATGCAATAACAATAGCAACTCATGAATGACCATTAGATAACCGCTAAACATTTTCGGACAACTTGATGTATCTGCCAATCCACCCGATATCACCCCTTTTCCACCTCATGACTCGGTGAACCCATAAAAAAACGACAAAAAACATATCCAGTATTTATAACCTTTGCCGGTGTATATCGTAACCCGCTTAGCTAGTGGCTACACTCTGTTTTGCCCAGCTATGAGATTTTAAAATGGTTCGGTTGAAATAAAACTCCTTTTACTCTTTCCTATTTCGCTTTATCCGCTTCGGGTCAATAGTGAAATTATTTTCCGTAGCGCTGGTTTTATCCTGAATTAGTTTTATTTTGGTTTGGCTAGCTTAATCGTTTGTATTTGTTATCCTTAAACTCTCTTCTGGTGTGATTGATATTATTAATTTCGTCAAGAGCTTAGAATGATAAAGCTGCCTTTGGATGTTTTTGAATTGCAATAAAAGGCCTTGATACCTTGTAAATTATCGACACGCATTTAATTTCATCATCAATTACATTTCAGTGTTCAATAGTATCCCTAGGTTCTTCGTTCCTTCCAAAATTAATACCGGTCTTATTCCCAATTACATCTCCAAAGTTATCACGACCTTTTGCATCTTGAATAATTAATCTGATGTTTAGTTATTCAGTGTAATATAGGGCAGCATTAAGGAATCAACAGGTTTACATTAGGGGTTTACGTCAGCATAGCAGTAGACAGTCGTTGATTAATCTAGACTTCACCGTAGCTATAACAGCGTTGTCTGTAATAGAGATGTGCCCGTCTAATAGCTCATGTTTACGTTGAATTGAGCCGAACAGCTGTACATGTGTCTAGTCTAGACGTGTATTCATTGCAGCGTTATTAAAACCGCTTGTTTTATTTTCGCCATTTTGAGTAGCGAGCTTGAATTTAGTAGAAACTTCCAGAACGTTGTAAGGTCCTGTAGACGAATGAATACAAGTTTTATTAGCAGCGTCTGTGTTTTGTTCAAAATTTGGTTCTGCAGTACGAAATCTTTTCTTCGTTTTAGATGCTTAGTTGGTAATAAATACTAATTCTAAAAGCAGACCAAATACATCTCACAGACGTGCTTAATAATGATGTTTAAAAAAAACTTCTCTTCTGCGTGTCATTTACGTCCAATTAAACAGAACTGAATGAATTGCGTTCAGTATTACGTGACATTCCTTAGTATAAATAAACATAACTCTGAGTATTATCATAGCAGCAATATCGAATTACAGTACAATATTATGTACAATACGTGCTCCGGCAGCGTTGGCTCCGAACCGCGTTGAATAGAACGGGAAATAAAAACAACGAGTATTTGAAAAGTCGTCTCATATGAAATATCATCTCGTTCTTCGTCCTGTCACAATACGGATAAAAGACGTAGTAGAGAGTAGTTTAGTATTGAATGGCTAAAATACGCGAATTATGATAAATTATCAGGTTTACTAACGTTTTAAGACTGCATCGTTAGTGTAGTGGTCGCAAGCGTGACTGTTGAGCAAGATATCATGGGTTTGATTCCCGGATCGCGCAGTGTTATTGGGTTTACCATCACGAAATTCTTAGTAGCAGCCACGGAGTCTGGATTTGAGCCCGGTTGATGGCAGTAGGCTCGTCCCCGTATTACATGGAACTTAAATAAGAACAAGAATAATTTATTTAAGAACAAATAATACAAAAAGGTGTACATTTAGGCACTGTACTGTTGCTTCACATACAAAGTTATAATTAGTACCTACTTATAAGTAAACTATAACTAAAATATATTTAAGAGTTACAAGTAGTGGTAATTTTAACTTCAAATGTTTGTATAGCGACTTGCCCGATCTAGGTTTATTTAAACCTGTGTTTCAGGCCAAATATATCTGGCGAAATGGAAATGTGGGTGTACTATTAGGTACACCTCTGCCTAACCTCCCGGAGGTTCGGGTATGATGTTATTTTATGAATTTATGATCAGGTTTTACACCCATTGCGGTTGATATAGTATGGGGTTATTACCGAAGCTAATGCGGTCAAAGTGAACCGTTCATGTCGCTGCCGACGTCCAATGATTTGTATTGTGAATTATACCACTATACAAGGCAAATAACTTAATCGGTTTTGATTGTCAAGTGTCATGTTGTCATCTGTTTCTGTGTTGACATGAATTGGAGACAACTTTTGCTTTGAAAGTTTTGATTTCTGCCAATTTCTCGTTTACAGCAAAATTGAATTTTAGAAAACTAACTAAAACCACTAGTGTGTACCAAAAATAGTAGGCAATAGACATGTTTTTTGCCAAATTACCATTTTAATTAATATTTGCAAGTAAGAAACATGTTTTGAATGCAATATTATAAGATCAGCAAAAGGTTACACAAAGTCACCGTAAGCGGAAGTGATATGCGCAAAATTTGTAAAAAAAAGCAAGTTATAAATTGGCTGTCATAAAATAAACCACACACGTCACAAAGCAGGAAACCTAGTAGCTGTTAAAAAAACCCGTTAAATCATGACAACCGACAAACATTTCATCGAAATGTTTACGTGTAGGTACTTGTGCGGCGCTCCCGAACCCAATCCTGCCTCCTGTGACTACCGTCAGGTATTTCAATTATCCGGCGTTCTGTCGGACACGATGCCAGGCTAGCCGCGCGCTCTAAAGAATCGATTGCGGGACATTCCTCTTTCGAATCTCTCCCTTGTCACCCTAGTCATGCATCGGCGTAAACTACCCGACTCTGTGTGCGCTTCACACTATTGCGATTGTGCTATTCCGTTTGTCCCGATCGCAATGCAATGTCGACAGATAGCGAGAAATGAAGTAACTCCTTCAACTCGAAAGCTGTAAGTGCTAAACCATTCTACACACAATGATATCCCCGAAAATTCAGGATGAGTGTCGCAACTGTTCTACATTGTAGAATATAGGTCGTGTAACGCAACATTACTTATTCAACAAATTTTCACGCGAAAACCTGACACTGATAAAGCAACAAGTCCCTTTTTACCGCATTTGTGGCGACGTTTTGTCGACGCCTCGCCACCTTCTAGTCTAGGGGGTCGGAGATTGGAGACGAGGACGATCGGCTGATGGGTTGAGGGGGCCGGGGGACGCGTGGCGGGGAGGGGTACCGACATGTCGCGCACTCTCACCGCCATAATTATTTCATACTTTGCATTTCGCGTTCCGGACAGGGAAACAATCGGCAACGACGTATTTTTCCGTCTGGCTAGATGGGGTTGAAAAAGCATTTTTTCTCCTTCGCTCTCCCGATAAATGCAAGCCCCTGATACGTCTTTGTTCTTGTTCTATATCGCGGGTACATTATGATATTGATATCTATCCATCTGTCTGTTACTTTACGGTACGACGGAACGCAATTTTTATTCCGTCATGAATATTGCAGGGCATGCTAAAATAAACCTTATCTAACAAACACGACGACAACATAACCATACACAATGAATAGTGTTGTGGAATAAGTGATTGACTAGTTCAGCAGGATCAATTTCATATATTGAGTGTATTGGACCGGTTGACCGCCCGACTTAATTTGTTTCGGGGACGTTGTTTACTAGGGCACATTCTGCCATGGATGGAGGGATTCGTAAAGCTTCATCCGACATTGAATCTGGGCGTGACCACCGTACGTATAAGTACATAGATATTAATTTAATTAGCAATATACACGTAGCTAAGTATTATCGGAAACAATAATGCTTATCTACAAGATTGCCAATATCACCGCGATAAAACAGATAAGTATTATCAGTATATGCTACATAGATTTATAGCGTGTCGATTTGTGTGTGGTAATAGATATTGGTTCTTTTATTTCCTCTAAATGTCCATACTATTGTGCGAAATAGAGGAACAATTAATAACTAGCTGTCATACCGGTCTATTTCTCGTTGCATTTCCATTTATCGGCGTTTGGAGTGTTAGCGTAGGCCACCCCCTTCCCGAGGGTGGTGCAAGCGGCAACTAAGGGATTAGATCAGGTGGACGGCCCGAAAACATCCATATAAAACCCCAATATATTATGAGACGTAAAACCAACAATACATTGGCCAAACAACAGATATTTTTATTTTACCGAACCACATGTCATATAAATAAACTACTCCGGCCATTCAAACGCACCATGTCTGAAATAAAGCAAGTTTATAAACAGAGCGAGACATTGCCTTGAAATTCGTTTAATTTTCTACGTACACTTCTTTCCTTTGGTATATGTAGAAAGGTCATTTTTGGGTGTGATGTGAAGTCTAAAGCATTACCTCACGAGAAAGTTGTTCAAGATCCCTTTGATCTCGAGGTCCTCAGAAGCTCTTAACGATATCGTTCGACAACTGTTGAGTTAGGTTCGCTCCCGAAATAACACAGCGAAAGTCTCCATCTTTAAGCGAATAGCGTTTATTAACACCGTTATTGCCGCAGGGAATATATTTTTAAATTAAAGTGAAAGACCAGCGTTGCAGAAAACAGGGTTTTCTTTTGTAAGTTTGTCTAAAGGTACACAGTTTTATAGACACGAGGCAACAGAGATTTCATTCTCATTATATTGTACACTTTATAACAAGAAAGGTGCATTTCCTTCAGCCTTGGAGAAGTAGTTAAACGAGTTTCGTACTTATAAACTTATTGGAATTATAACGCGGTTTTAAAGACTTTCTACGATCAATCTAACAGTGCCTCTCTTGTTAGACTAAAGATAGGAGCGCACGGAACGCTATTGCAGTCAATATCGACGATTTCGAATACAGCCTGCCATTCAATCTGAAATTTTAATGCAAATTCTCAATACACGAGCAGTCAGGATTTATGCTCCAAGGAATTTAGCTGCCTCAGGCGGTCATGTTATCGAAAGTTCGGGGATGCGCTCTTTGTCATTAAGTTAGGTAAACGGGATCGGCATCATCCATACAGAGAGCCGAGAGTTTTTTTTTCTTTGTTGTAGCTGTATTTTAGACCTAAATTTTTCGTGGAAAAGTCGTGTCGGGAGTAAGCTTATTACAAGGTTCTTTGTTTCCCGCGTGTTTCAGTTTCACTAGGTAATAATCACACATTGCTCTTGCTTTTAGTATTGGTGAAAACAAATGACATTGTCGTTGTATTTTCCACCTAGCCCCGCCCCCTTTTTTTTTTTTTTTTGCGGTGTGGAAAATCATCAAATGACTCCTCCCGCTCTGGGCAGAGCGGTAGGGAGTGTCAGACTTCTACTGACTAAAAACCACCCATGTTCCTTCTTAGCCCTTTGTGTCGAGGCCGTGGTATCTCTTTCGAACAACCCGTAGCCCAGACGGAAGCCCCCCCCCCCGCCCCTTACCTACGAAATCTTTATCAGCCTGTGTGCCAACAGAGTTACTTAAACGCCATTTGATTTCCAACGAGCTGTTGTTTATGTATTCAGTGTAAATCGACAAGTCCACGTGTTGGTACTCGATGTAATTACATTAAGGAGAACTACATTCAGCATCGTTCTTTACTAGAGTGCCAATTTCCGAAGCGGTTGGTCGTTTGCGTGCATATTTAACCAGGATGCCGGGTGAAACCCACCTCTGGCTTTCATAGCGGAGTTTGGAACAATCTCGAATTTGACCTATCAAAAGCTCTTTGTGTACCTAGTTACCTACTTTGGGCGTTGTAGGGGCTTGGGGGTTGAGGCACGTTGAGGTTTTACTCTCATTTAGTTTCGAATAATGGTTGTGATTACTGGAAGTATCGCTAACCTTCTTGGTCCTTTTGTCCGGATAACAGAAAATTTGCGTTTTAGGGATAGCAGAACCAAAAAGTTAAATAACAAATAGAGAGGTACCTTACCCAGTTGGGACAGAGTTCTAATTATTTATGTTCATATAAAAGGGTATTTAAACGTTAAAATTATAAATTATTCTACAAATTGACGGCAAGCTGAATCGATTGAAAAATCGGGTGACGGCTAGGTGATCGGGAAGTGCCACAAAAATCACTACAAAAACATTTTGCTTCACATTTTTCGCTCTTGCTTCTTAGCCCGCAAACAAATCACAACGATAACGTGCGATAAGGAACTCCGTTCGAAAAACAAAGAGTATTTAAAATTGAGTCCCAAAGTATAATTTGCATAAGTGCTGTAGAAAGTAATATGAGTGATAAGCATATATCTTAACATAAAGCTCTTTGTGTTTATCTGTGTTATTACAAAGCTCTTGAGAATCCTCCTGTTATAAATATCGCTGTGACACAAGAAGTGGGTCGAACCGTACGTTGACAATAAAACACTAAACGATTGTCGCAGGTGATTAGAGATGGGCAGTGGGAAAATACCCAACGGGAAAATACCCAGGTTTTTACCCGTTTGGGTAAAAACCGGGTATTTATGTGGGTAAATACCCAATAGACGGGTATTTTCATTATTTAACGTAATTATCACGATCTTAAATAAAAAATACATTTTTAATTTATTTTAAGAACAAATGCTGCGAAAAATAGGTACTTTGCGATGCGCACATATACTTTGCGCCAGCGTATATAGGGCACTAGCTGATGCCTGTTGTTCGAAACGTCAAAATGTGTAGGCTGATTCAGGAACTAAAATAAAACCAGCAGTTTATTATAACAGGAAAAAGTCGTCTTCTTGTTTCTAACCGACTTCCAAAAAGGTGGAGGTTCTCAATTCGTCTGTTTGTGTTTTTTTTTTTTGTATTTTTGTTATCGCGTATCTCTGTCATTAATCAACCGATTTACAAAATTCTTTTTGTGTTCGAAAAGGTATACTCCCGAGGTGGTCCCATTGTCACCAAATCAGGATCTGATGATGGGATCCCAGGGAAATCGAGGGTAACCCTCAAATTGTATAGGCGTGTATTACGTGTTTCGTGCTTTTTTAAAAGTTTTTTTAAGTATTTGCATCTAGCAGTCATCACTTCATGTTGATGAGTTGATGATCGAAGGTATAACTCCTCAATGGTTAGGAGTTGAAAGCGAATCTTGAATGTTAAGGGTTGGGGTTCTTGGTTGAATGTTAAATGCATAGTAAATATTTGTATAGGATATTACAACTAAAAATTGTAAATAAAAAAAGTTTTTGAAGTCGGTTTTTTTTTCCAAAAAAGTGCAAAAAAAACCGACTTCAAAAACACAAAAAAACTTTTGTGTTTTTCACTTTTTTAATCATAAGTTTTTTCTGCGCATTGTGATGGAATGTTACTTATTTGCAGAAAGAACGTCTTTTAAAACTTTTGAGAATCTTTGACCAAAAAAAAATAAAACAACGAGAGATACTTACCAACAATTATTTATTACACTTTATAATAGTTGCAAAAGTGTTTTTTTACAATTGAATATTTTTAGGGATAGAATTTCCATTAAGAACCGAAGATTAGGAAGTTTATATTTTTTTTGTACTTAGATAGTACCTACTCATAAATAGAAAGCTTTTTGCAAATTGTCAAGTCACAAAAATTCACGGTTTACAAGATATAATTGTTTAAAGTTTCCAACTTTCCATACAAATTGGACAATAACACGCCATTTGTAAATTTGTAGGTTGGACGAATTGACATTGTAGACGTCAACGTTGACATTTCACGTTTGGTTATTGGAAAAAGTGAAGTTTAGTAATTTTTTGTCGTGTTTTTTAATAAAATCAAATTTTATTTTTATTATATATTTTTGAATGTATTAAGAGTGTGAATAATATTTGTTGCTGTATTATGCAATTACATTGCCATTCTTACACTAAAAATAACGAACGGGGTGGTTAGGTTCGTAGGTCGGGGTCCAGTGAGCGAGCAAAGCGAGCGATCTGAGACCCCGACATACCCTGCGAACCCGCTACTAAGAAAACTTGGATGCAAGAGCGAGCGAAGCGAGCTCGGGACTTCGGGGCACCCCGACACGGACAGGTTAGGTTAGAAGGGGATGGCGGGGTCGAGTGAACGAGTGAAGCGAGCGAATAGACCCCGCCATCCCTGCACGGGTTAGTTTCCAATCATTTGTTTTTCTCAAGAACGGTGCGTCCCCTTTACGTGGGAGTGATGTCAGGGCACAGAGGGCACCCCCCTCACCCTTCCGCTGTCAAACGATACCAAATTTTTACCCGGTTCGCGTTTTAGCGCTATTCTAACCTCAAAACTTTAACCATGGATATCTCCATAACCATGGGGTTTCGGTAGGTGGGGGTGGTACTGGGGGTTTTAGCCCTCCCCCGCATTCCCGCCCCCGCCCCTCCGCCTTATTAAACTACGGTTCATAATGGAATTTTAACCATTTTTAGTCACTGTCACTACTGTCATGATCATTAAATATATTATTAGTTGTCAATCCAAAGTAAATCACGTATTTAATCACTAGGCAATCAAAAGTCCACAAAACAAAATCCAAGTCGTCAATTAAACCAACAAATGAACACAAGTGCGCACAGTACGAAGCCAAAACAACGTGTGAGATAGATAGATCACCAACGCGTACGCCACTACTACTACCTGCTTCCCCGCCCCCCTACCCGCGTACGTACCCGGGTTACATGTCGCTAAGAGCGGATGAACACACACAAATAGACAGGTTTTTTTAAATTTCATTTTATTTAATTAGATAGCATGGAGTATATATAACGTATTGATGAATTACGAAAATAAACAAAGTTAGATTAGCTCGAACTAGTAGTAATAGTACTTAAATAGTACGTACTACTTGATATATACATGTATCTACACATTACTTAGATGTTACATATGCTAAAAATGAAAATACCCGAATATTTACCCATTCGGGTATTTTCCCCGGGTTTTTACCCTATTTTTACCCACATTTGGGTATTTTCCGGGTAAAATCCCATCTCTGGTGATACACATTAAAAGAGCTTTAAACGTTAGTTCTTTCAATATTCTGTTAGATATCACTAGTCACTACGTTTAAACTAGACACAGCCGACAGCTTCGATTCAGATTATTTATTTGTTTTTTATGCAAATAACATATAAACATAACATAACGTCTATACTGTAATCCTCGAACGGTTAAGCAGAGGTGTAATTATAGTACACCCACATTTCGCCAGTTATATTTCAGTTCCATGGGGCGAGTTTTTTTGCCATCAACCGGTCACAAATCCAAAATCCGTGGCTGATACTGAGAAATTCCTGATGGAAGAACTCAAAAACAATTTGCCCGATTTGGAAATTAAAACCAGGACCTCGTGCCCAGCAGTCGCGCTTGCGACCACTACACCAAGGAGGTAGTTATACAAACGTAGTTGTTGCAAATGTTTCTCTATAATTTGACTGAAGTCTTACTGCCGCACTCAGAGAGCTTTAATGGTTACTTAGGCCATCACTAAAGGTTTTGACAGTTTTGTCACACAAAAGTATGTCAAATCTTTACTAAGTGACGGCTTAAGTAATCATTAAATATCTCTGAGTACCGCAGTTAATGTCTAATAACCGCAGAATTATCCGTTACAAATCAATCGCTAGCAATTAGCCACCGTCTCTTTCGTACCTGGGCTTTTCAATTGGCAAACACTTGTTAGAGAAACCTAAGTAAGAGTGGAAAGTGGTAGGCGATCCACGGGTATGTTCCCTCCGCGGCCCTAAAGTTTCCTCTCCCCTCCCTCGGGATGATCCGCCTAGTTCCGCCACTGCCGTCGCAGGCGCGCTCCGCTTGTCACGCCAAATTGGGTCACAACGAATTAGTTATATGTGTGCAATTCACTTAATGGTCAATATACTAGTATTTTCAGTTACCACATAGCTCGCTCCCTGCTATTTGAACGTGACTAATAATTGCTCGCGATGGAATAGTTTCGCTGGAGACCGTACTAGTATGTGCTAATTGGTGTCAGTGTTTATTTTTGTATAAACTTGCCGTACTCTAGTAATAAACGGTACGTAGCGAATGCCGCGTTGATTAGAAGCTTTGATGTCGATTAGAACGAAATTGGGTGTGTAGGAGTTAAACTCATATTGATTATGCTCATTTTAAATGTCTTAACTTCGGAGAGGGTTTACCACTACACTCAAGTTCGGAGAACACAATTTTCCGTTGACGTCACAGAAAGCTCTTAAATCAAATCCAGTGCAAAAACCCCGATCGCCTAAAACATCTATCAAACGAAGCTCGCTTCTTAATACGACCAAATTACAGAGGATATACTGCTATATGGAAAAAGTTGGCGGTCACCTTCTGTCCGATTCGAAACCAACCTTATACCCCAAACAATACGGCTAGATTCAAAAGCCAAGTGTAAACCGATAAAACCCAGCAATACAAAATGTGTCATCTACATTAATGTGAGCATTCCGATAAAGACTCCAATACAGTCACGTTACGGTATACATTCGGAGGATATTCAAAATATCAACATTATTCCATTTGACTAATACTTTGCAATGTGGTGGTGTTAAGCAAATTTTTGTCTTGTTGTTTTGAGACAAGAATCAGATTAGTTTAACGAGACGGCCAGCGTGGGACAATAAAATTACGGCCGGTGTTTTGCGCCGGGCGCGCGCTCTCTTCGATGAGTGATTCTCCGCTAATACTTCTTTGTTTGTGTTTTTCAGAGGCGTGGCAAGATTTTTCAGTAATGAAAATGCTACGATGTTTATTTGCTTAATACCTAGCAATATGGTTATCAATTTTACAGACCCTAAAGTTATCGTATCCGTCACAAAATACCAGAACGCTCGGAGCGGTTGACTCGAAGGACCGAAAGCTAATGAAACAAGATAGCGATCCAAAACTATTTCGAACAATAACCGGACTGATACTTACTCAGTTAATTAAACTGGAAAATGGTCTTGATATTAATTGATAGGAAGTAAACATAATTGATCCGATCATTAACATAACAATAGTGATCGCAGAACGAAAAGATAATAAAAAAATCTGAGAGATAAACACAGAATTGGTCGAAGGAGATCTTATGGGATCGGACGTATGCAACATTCGGCAGGGGCCATCGGCTCTGGGTATTCGGAGCATTTACAATTTAATAGAGAGCATTAGTCCGATCCACTTTTGACATCATTATCTGTGTAGTCGACTCACGATAACCTGCGAGCGTCGTCGGTCGGTCCCGCCCCGCGTCGAACGGCAGTCGCGCGCGTCCTCGCTTGCCGTTTGGTCGTGTACGCGTTGTGCGGCGCATGCCTCTTGCTCAAATACCTCATTGAGTACTCGGGGAACTCGCTTTTGGCGGGTTTTCGCACGGACGCGAGCGGTGATCGTGATGCGCTTTGCATTCGGACACGGAATGCGTGCGTGTTGTCAGCGCGGTCCGCCTCTCTGTGTGTTTGTGCGCCGTCACAGTGAAATCTGTGGCGAGGACCACCAGTGATCACTTGGATTGCAGTGTTGGATCGTAGGATTGCCTTTGACGACGCAACTACATCAGCTTTTTGTAAGAAATGAACCGCTCCGACGGATGTTATGTCCATGATGTTGACTCATGCATGACGCACTTGATTGCTGGAACTGGGAATTTATGATTTACGATACCTTTTCAAAACTGTAACCAATTATGAATTAGAAACCGTTGTCCATACGATGTTGGAAAGTGCTTTGTTTATGTTGGCGTTCAACGTTTAACGTTCAAATTAAATTGTCTTTGTATTTTATTACAATCACGCTCTTGAAGCCAATGACAAGGTTAAAACTGTATTCTGAATTTTAATTTAAGTACAGTCGTAAAGTCAAATCTTTTGCATTGTTGTATTTTTTATGTCTTTAGTAAGTCGTAGGTACATGAAATAAACATCCTACTGTAATAAATTTTCCTTATTATGTACCTGTATTTTCAATAGGTGCAATATACATTGCAATTAAATTTGCACTGTTACTAACAATGAAAACACTATGATCTCATGAAGTGAAGTAGGTACTCATAATTTTATCCCAAACATAATGAAAATACGATGTTAGTAAATAAAATGAGTACATAACACTTGATTCATTAGTTAATTCAGGTGCAATTATGTGGGTAGGTAAAGCGCGCATTATTATTATCCACTTTAGTTCCACATTGAGCCACAATGTCGCTTTGTGACATTACTCATCTTCACAAAGACTTGCCTTTATTAATTACTTTAATGTTTTACTAAACAATCCTGACGAAATAAAAACAGTATTTTTTTGATTTACTGAAGCGTCAGAAAAATATTGGCGATGGTTAAAGTCAGAATAAACAAAGCAATTTCCTCCTATTGTGTAATTAATACATATTTTTCCTCTTTATTATTCTATAACTCGTTAAAAAGAACGATTGAATAAAATATTATTGTCTTCTCACGATCTAATCGAGAGACAAACGCGCAATCACAATTACTTAAAAATTTATATTCATATATAAATATTAGCTACATACAATATCTTAAAGAGCTAAATATCGCATACTAATTTCTCATTAAAAGCGTCAAATACAATAAGTATTGTGAATTATTCACAACATGTCAACAATTCACAAACATGTTCCAGAAGTATTGCTTTCAACTTAGACATTTCACCAACAGAATCAAAACAGTCTTAAATGAATATCAATTTGCTGGTATTAATTATTCATTGCTTTTAATACAATTTAAGATCCTTTACTTGGCAAGGACTGAATATTAATTGGGTGTAATCTAAATGAGTCCGGTGGTCAGTGTGCGAGACACTTATCTTTAGATAAACTGAGGCCTTCCCACGGGGACACGAAGAGGGTTCTAACGTCTCAAGGGTTATCTTGAATAGTCTTGTAAAAGCTGAATAACTATCCTGCAGAATGTGTCCGGTCTACAACATCATTTATCCCTTTTCGGGGCGCTTATTTCACCGCATTACGGCCAACGGATAAAGATAAAGAAATTGTATATTTTGCCCCAAACTTTTAACTTAACGATATCACAATTTTGGTGGCTAGATTTTGATGAGCGAACACTTTGTCACCTCTTTGTCTGCTCGGTAGATTGTTTCGTTAGCGAATCCCAGTGACGAAGTGACCACAATATGACCTCGACTTTAAACTAGGTTAATGTTTGTCAGATGTAGAACACTCACTATTTGCCTCGTATTGAAAATTAACTAGTTTTGAACCACCGAAATATTTGCTGTCACGACCTTGACAGACATTCATACCGGTGTATTATAATATTGTTATGCACCCGCATGTTCGTAGCTCCGGCAATACCTGTTATTGTCAGTATTTGACCATCTGTTCTATTGTCATTCAAATCAAATTAAATCTACGTTTCTACATTAAAAGACTACATGACGAACTAGCATTTCCCACGCCCTGTCCAAGGAAGGGTCGTTTGAGCGAGAATCTATAAAGTAAAATGTAAATTTTGTGACACTCGCATAATAATGTCGTTACAATTATAGAGTATCAAAGCCATTGAAATGACGCGAAGCTTCATTAGAATAAACTATCTTCTCACAGATGAAGAAAAGCCTTATGCTCGTGTAGATACGGGTTTATTGGTGTGGATACCGTTATCCATAAACACGCCATTTCACGGAGTAAGGGTGGTGGCTCCACTGCTCCAGTGTTCCCTTAGAGCGGCGGGACGCAGATCAATCACACGGGAAAACACCCGCGTAATGGCTCCTCATGACCCTCGGCGAAAAAATACCCGCCACATTCTATTTACCCGATGTTCGCTAAATAAGGCAAAAAGTATCCGCCACGCTGCCTCCCAATTAATCATCTGACCGGGACGCAATTCCCGTAATCACCGTTTCTTTAAATTAAGATTATCCGGACGTCCCGCAAAATGTAATCCATTATCGCTTAATATCGCACTTTTGACAGACGATAGCTGTCTCACTTTGTATAAATTAGAAGCCTCTTCGACACCCTTGAAGGCTATAAGCTATTTTTCATTGCCTGTCGCAATAAGTAATCTTTTCATATAACTCTCCAATTCCATAACAGGTACGAAATATTACGACGTTTCATGTATCTAATTAGGTTTGTAATTAGCAGTTTCTGCAAGGTCAGATAAGCTTTGACAAGGTTGTATGTAAGCTGTATAGTCATTTCATGTGTATTTTGCTAAACTACGTCAGCTAAATAATGTGACGTAGTCGCAATGTACATAGTTTTCCTTTCCACACAACATTTTCCTTAACGCCATACGTTATTAGACGGCGTCAAGATAATTAAAATGAATAATTGACTATTAAGATTGAGTTCGTCCCGACTTAGCTCTCTAGTTGTTTCTCTTAACTATTTGACCTGCAGATTGACTTTTATCAAATAGTTCCCTACGTCAGCAATCCTTCAATGACTTTCCAGCAATTATTAATATGTAGTAAATATCAATCGATTACGGCCATCGATTGTCACATGTCATGATTCGCGGAGCTGTTCTGATCTACATTCGGCGTAACTAATACCTTTTTCGCAGTAGCCAAACTATCGGTGTGAGTTGATCTATGAAACTTTCAATTAAAAATGTTCGTTCGTGGAGTGGACTAATTGCTAACATTGTGTAGTGTATTTGTGAAACAGTGATATAAAATACAATCAGTATTGATAAGTGCACAGCAGACATTGCTGGTATGCATATGTGCTATGAGCGGCCACCTGTCACCGCCCTGAACGGAAGTGTTGGGTAAGCTTCTTCCTCCAATATGTTTATAGTATTTTTGATCATCCAGAATGAGGTGGCGAGACGATCTGGGTGCATACAGAGGGCTGTTTCGAGAAGGCACTGGAAAAGAACCTTTAGAAGGAATTGGGGGAGGCCTTTGCCCAGCTGTGGGATAGTAAAGAAAGGCTAATAAAAAAAAAAGAAATTGAGAATTGCCACGAAGGCACTCTAACAAATTTGACTAAAGACGGTATGAAAGGGTTCTAAGAGTATAATCAGGGTGTTCATACACAATAGCTTATGTCCACAGTTTAACATATAAACGGCAACATACTGGTGGGTCACCAACGGTCGACCATTTTGTATTTTTTTAATTTCCTGCGAACTCGTGTTGTCGTTATTTATTACTTGCTAGGAACCCACCCTGGCTGTGCTTATGCGCCAGTTATATTTTACACAACGTATTTTGGTTTTGCTGGTTGTATAGCAATTTAGTTTTGTTCGACCTGCATATCGTCGAGAATCATAATCTCGTTAAGTGTGCTGTTAATGAATTTATTTTACTTGAAAAACTGTTGAAGCTCAAAGATACTTCCACACTAAAATTAATCCAGTACTTTTTATGTTTAATTCAAAACAGCCTGGAACTTCGTTTAATATGTAGTGATTGTTTGTTAAACAGCAACGAATCTTCACAAACAAACTATGCACATAATTAATACGATACCAAGACAGCCAACCGCGACTGACTTGACTTTATTCACTTTTATGGCAGGACAAATGTAAATTTGAGTAGCAAAAGCAACCCTTTTATAAAATTAAGACGCGTACACTTCAGGATTACTGTCTGAAGCAAGTGCATTAACAAAACGACTTCGTTTACAGCTATAAATAAAAGAGAATAACATGTAACAGTCAATTTTGAACGTGTTTATGAAAACCCTGAAACAGAATTGTAAACTCTCTAGAAACAGATATTAGTACGGTTAATTACCTAGAAATGAGGATTTTTACGCCAGTAATCTGTGCCAATTTAATTTGCCAAAACTTACTAGGTGTTCATTTTTATGAATTGAACTGTTCCAGGAAGGATTTTTGGCGCATCACAATGTTCTTTTTTTAGTAGCCTGGTATGTAAACTGTTGGGCAAAGTACCCCCCCCCCATATCCTTTCAGGTACTCTTCTCCTACGCCGCGCCACCTCGACAATGTTCTACAAAAATTAAAATACATGAAATAGTTATATTTATTGTTAAAGCAAGAAATTTAATAAAAAACATTAATTAATACATAATAGTTGTGAATAACAATGTAGAACTACAAACGTTAAGTAATACTAGTAACTGTCCAGAGAATATACGTGTAGCGATGCAACTTGAAGAAACAATGCATGTTTCCAACGCATTAACTAAAGATCCGACTTTATACACCTGTATCATGCGATAAGTACCACGGAATCAATTAAGCGAAATTCAAATACGTAGCTTTTGCTCAGCGATGCGTATGTGGAGTTAAATAACTTTTTGCTGGTAGCATCATCTGGGGTTGGTATATCGTTACGATATGACCTTTAGTTCATTGAGGACGGATATTAATTCGAATTTTGATGTGTAGGTTCGAACAAAACTGTGTCTGGAATTTTAACGATGTAATCAGCGGCTTAGATAGACTTTGTTTATATTATGGAGTCAATACTCTTTCTATAATATTCCTTTTCTGTTTTTGAAAGTTTATCAATTTGCCATAATATCGTCTTTGGGTGTAGAATGTTCTCGCACATCCTGTTTTCTCTGCTTCATCGCATAGTCTTGCAATTTCTCTCTCTAGGTAAAACTGTTCACATCTTCGAATATTTCCGGTTTAGCGCCTCCTACGCCAATTTTATCTTTCGAACTCGAGAATAGATGTTCCTTTACGTTCTAAGCTACCTTTACTTTATTTAGATTGCACCGAATCTCAATCACACCTTTTTATCATTTCGTGTTATTCACACCTACACTCCAATTATTTTTCGGGCAGAATTTTCCATTGCTTTACCTGCTTTTACGATTGTTGTGGCAGGTTAACACATGAAAAATGTTCCAACATTGTGTAGAGTTGATTCCAGACAATTATTTACATGTTGTTGCTAATGTCACGTAGTTAAAACTTTTGCTTGAATATTCGTTCGGTGTTCACTGTCAACAGTGGCGACTAGTGCAAACGGCGCGCAACCTAGACGCCTTACTGCCGACAAATTGATTAACATACATACATACTTAGTTTGTGTTGCATGTATTTATTTACTTGCCGCTAAGTACTGTTTGACTAAGGTTTCTTTTGCTCGTGTTGATAATGTTCGCCTCCGGACTTTGTTTTGTTTGTAAGCAATTTAGAAGTTCATTATTATTTCTGTTGGGATAGGTTGTGGTTGATTGGCAAGATGTTTCCCTTCTGTTTGTTCCAGTATATCAGTTTCAACTTTCGTATTTAGTTCCACGATTGCTTCTGTAACGTTGCCTAGGTGTTCGCTTTCTATATTTTCTTTACTTGTTTCGAGCACGTACAGCCCCGATAGATAGTTGTCTCCCATATCATCTTACACAACATCCTATTCGCGTTTCTCAGGACTGCCACCGACTGCCATGTAGGTTAGTGACTTGTGATATAAATTACAAACTGATTAGCATAGCCACGGTTATCGTTGCATTTGTGGCCTATCTATCTCCGGTGTGCTTGGGTAGACAGGCTTTTGTAAATTTATCAAAGTTGTGAGTAAATTATTGAAGTGAATCAAGTGTGCTGTGTTCTCGTTTATCTTACTTGGCTGGTTGTAAGAATCAATTAACTCGATCATTACTGTTACGCATTGCGACCAGCCATTTTTCTTGAAATCTGATATTATCAGCGCCCAAGTTTATGGTGCTGCTCGTTCATCCGATGTTATCTCTTAATCGCCGTCCGATAGCCACGGGACGAGTTACTTCGCTTTTTGTTGTAATTTTACATTTTCCAACTGTATTTTTATTACTACAAGCAATTAATAATCCTCAATTAGGTCCTTATCTCCATAAAACACGTTTTTACTAAATCTGTTTTCAATACAGACTGCAGTATTTAGTTTTAAAACTGCCTGCATTCACCGGCTTTGTTCTCGAACTGTACGGTATACACGCGACGGTAAGCTCGCGATAATCCAATAAGCTGAATTGGAAGTGGCTCGAATTAACCTTCTTAGTTCTATATGAATACGCTGTAACTCAATGCTAGGAACTCTATACCAACAATTGTGGGACTGACGCTAGTTAGTGCTACGTGATGAACAAACAGGAAATAGATTAATGGAACAATTAAACTCAAGGCTTTTGTGAATTTTGGTGCTTCTACAAAGATTTAGATAAATTGTATTGCATCGTTTGATGCGATATCACAAATTGAACTGGACACTATGATATCAATGGCATCTGCTACCAGTTATTCAGTTCGTAATAAGCAATATATAGTTCAGTTCAACCAGAACGATGAACTAATTATAATTAGTCTGAAAAAACATTAATGTAAGCCTACTTAACCCGTCAGGTTAGTTATGTTAAACACCGTTAAAATAGACTGAGCTCATCAAGAGAACTTTAATTATACATTATCGTTTCAAGACTGGGATCTCTTATAAACCAGCCATTATACATCGATTGTGTAGAGTTAATTTATGCAAATCTTTGCGAATATCATCTGTGGAACAGAGGAGGCAATTTAACTAGTTAGCATGTTGAATAAGCTCGGCAGACGACAACATCACACAGTAAAATTGCTAGTGTATATCGACTGTAATATGATTTTATTCCAGGGAATTCATGAACATTGCGGAACTGCGAAAATGTAACTACAAAGCTCGTATATTTTACTTCTGACGTTAACAAATGTAGGGTTAAATATTTTGTTTGTCAGAGTCACATAACCGCAACATAATTACCATACTCTTTCCTACATTACTTGTGTGGTAATTAAATTATGCTAAATTCATAATTTACAACTTTTCGCCCTTCGCAACGTTCTAACGAATTGACATCTGTCATAATGTTTATTCCACTTTTTCCATTTGCTCAAACTCGTTCCCCAAAAACAAAATATTTAGACCAATAAGGTTCCTCTACCTCGGCAAATTAAATTTTACGTTCAAAGAAACTGGGGAACATTTCGTTTAATAAATTTTTGAAGACTTCTCCAATATTCATGACGAAAAAGGGAAACGGAATCAGTGGGAACAACTTTTTAGGGCAGGATCTTAGGACCATTGTTAAGTAAGTGTACTTACACACACAAATCTTCGTAGAATAGGAGCCACCGTTCATGTTTCATCTACTTATGTGATCTGCTCACATTTTTTCGTAATAACAAAGCGAGGAATTCCAAATCTGGTGTTTGTGTTCACAGCTCTGAATGAATGTTTCACGTAATAATTCTCTAACTGTGAGATTGCTACACAAGTGTTTGTACGCTTCAATTAGATGATTATGTAACTGTTTCTGAACCCAAATGAGTCTGTTGAGTAACTTTATCTTTTTTTCAGTATGTCACACAATGTTAAAAAGCCTCTTTAGAGGTTAGGAGACGCATTATAGGATTTAATATAAGTCCATCTATCAAGCATAGTAATATAATATGACAGAAGATAAGTTTAACGCGAGGTAGAATGTATTGAATAAACAACAAGTCACCATTTAACTAAGCTTCAGTTACAATAAATTACTCGCGACAGATTTTCTATTTAAACATTTTGCGTTTATAACCACATTTAAATGCATGTATCTTATTTCGCGCTGAATGTGGCATTAACTCAGGTTATCTGTATACTAAGGTATCTAGTGTCGGTTAGACTCCTAGCATAGGTGCTCACGTGACCAACATATCCAATAAAATCGCTAAACAGATTGTGAAATGAGCACAATTAATGCATCCTGTATACTCGTGCATATAGGATGTCGTACTCACAAGGGCTCTCGTATACGGCCCTAACCTTTTTAATTTAACTTTTGATTTTACAGTAAGTATAGTGACCTTTATACTCGTTGACATAAGGTTTTTTTTATCATTATTTTCATCTTGCCAATTTATTTGGAATAATTGGAATCGGCGCAATATGTCTTCTTCTTCCATACTTTTCTTTTCCTCGTCATCTCATCAGATACCTCTTTTCTTATATCCTTTCTTCCATTCATCGTGTCTTTGGTCTTCCTCTACTCTTATATCAGCTATTTCACCTTTCACATTAACCTTATGTCAAAGGTGAAATAGCTGTGAAAGCACTGTATTCGTATATTCGGTGCTTGTTACCTCGTTTACTGCTGTCTCGGGTACTTAGTTGTCAGGTTATTACGCAACGCTACTACCAGCCGTTAATTATTTGCCAGCGAACACTTAACTATGCTGTTGACAAATGTAGCTATGCTTAGCAATGCTCATTTACTTTACATTTGCGATGGTAAAACGAGAACGTTTGTGGGGTTGCGCTTCAACGTTGAGATGAATTTTCTCTTCATCATTGACCGTTTTATTAGTACTGTCAGATATAAAATTGTGTGTGGAAGTAGTTAGCCGCCCACCTTCTGTAGCAGACGATTGGGCCAGTGCATTACTCTCAAAAGTTAAAGGGTAATAAAAGCGGAGATTATTCTGGAACATAAAGATATTTACTTAAAAGAGTCAATGAATGAACATTAAACCGTGAGTGACAGTAAGCAAGTTGTTAAACTCTATCATAAAAAGTAACGAATGATAAAGTTACAGAACAATTTGTTTTTTCATTTTTCTTTGTTGATAAATGGTGGAAACCTGAAGCTCCAATGTGTTTAACTATTTACCTGCAGGCACTTTCGTGGCTTTGTGGAAATTCACCGTTTTTTAAATTGCCTTATTTAAGTTGTTTGATCTGTTTTTTTCTTTTGCATTGAAACAATTTCAGGATAAATGGCCGCTAGTTTTGTTATCTGTTATCAAATTATTTAGTCGTTGAACTCGTCGTCGTCACTCATCCCTCCCATCATCTCATCCCTTCATTAAAAACACAAATAGAATCAAAGTCAAATATTTATCAATGACTACTTTCTTTCATCAAACGAACAACACATTTGTTGACAAAATTCTTAGTTAATCATGTGTCCTTGGTAGAAACCGGCTTTATTTCATTGTAAATTCTATTTGTAAAGAAAACACCGCAGTGTATGAATTTGCAGGCAGGTAGTAAAATAGTGAAGGTTCAAATCATCTTACATTTTTTATTCCTCCAACGTTTTAACTATACAGCATGTCTTATTATTCTTCAACAGTTTTCTTCACTCGTCAAAAATTTAAAGAAACACTAAAACAAAATGTGCCAGTGTTAGTATGTTTAGAATTGTTCGCCGCAAGTTTTAAGAGTTCGTTCTCGGACTTAGGTCATAAGTTTCAACGTTTCTGAGTTTTCAAACGGCGAAACTAAAATAATTTTGAGTATCGAGGTTAGTTGGTTCCTCGTATTTTTCATAAATCCGCATCTGAATGCCTTTTATCTTTTATCTTAATGGTGTAATGCCTACATGAAATAGGAACAGTATTTTTCTGTAGAAAGTCCGTGGGAATTTTCTAAAGCTTGTTCTCCCTTCGGTTTTATCAAGGTGAGTTGTGTTTCGATCACTGAATGTATTTGATTGACGTATTTTTTCTATGATCCCGGGTGTACCCGGTGTACCGGGTGGTCCTTTTACACCTGCCTTTTTCACATTTAACACTGCAACGTTTTGCATTACAAGATTGTAATGCTTACTAAATATTTAATAAGGGGACAGTTATCGACTTTCTGGACTAACTTGACCTTTATTTCATAATAAGCATCTATAATCAAAATACTGAACCAATCATTTTTTAAAAACCTTACCAAATCAAAGCTATTCATGGCCGACCTTATTAATTCTTCACCGTGATTTCTGAGTTCATCTAAAAATAGAACGTCTAGAACATTTGGAATATATAACATACAATACTTATATCAATTTGTGAAACGATCGCACTCTACTTCAATCGGCTAGTCTATACAAATGGTTTTATAATTACCCCCATCCCCATTCAGTAACGCTACAATGTCTGGATGACGCCCACGAATGGCAACATTGAATTTTTCTATTGTAAGAATTTCAATTCCCGCTAAGCGTCCGCGTAGGCCGGGGACGGTGAGCTAGTTTACTCACAATTTACGTGTTTTGTTGCTAATCATGCCTTTGAGCTTTATCGGAATAACAATGGCGTCAGTACTTATCGGCCAGTGATAAAAATGTCCTCTGAAAAATAATCGTGTCAACGACCCAGCAACCTCGCAACCTATGACACGAAGTCGCTCGCAATAGGCGTGGCCCCCGGTTTGTTATAATATAACTAATCGAATTATCTTTTTACCGAAAGGTAAAAGGGATTTTTGTAGACTTACTTTTTCGTCTTTTAATTTGTAATAAGGTTTTTATGTTCAGCGAAAAATGAACTGTTAAATCTTTATGACGTCAATCATCGAATTAACGAGGTGTAATATGCAGATCGTTTCCGCGTTTAACTTTTTCTGAACCGGTTATATATAATGCGTTTCCACTTGTGTAGATTTCTATTAAGTAATATTGGCCTCTCGGGAGATTGGACAACAAAGGGAAGTAATAATTCGTTATATAACCCAAGGGAACTACCTGTCCTGGCGGGATAAAAATAGTTTGTCCTTTCCTATGGCGAGGGCTATTTTAAACAAAGTTTACTCATCAGGGCTTAAGGTGTGGGTTACATAATATAGGGTCCTGCATTATTTCGTTTAATTTAATAGTTAGAACTTACTGCCATACTCACAGATATTTAATGATTACTTAAGCCGTCACTTAGTAAAGGTTTGACGTGCAAAACTTTCACTAAACTGTCAAAATCTTTACTAAGTGATGGCTTAAGTAATCATTAAACGTCTCTGATCACCGCAGTTAATGGTTTAAGTTAATTAATCGACGCAAATAGATTTTACTGTTCAATTAAGATCGATTATTGCTTATCAAGTTATTAGTCAAGACAGAACAGAAATAGCTCGGGTGATACTTTATAGAGTTCCGCTTTTGTTTGAGGTGACAAGTTACTTAAGTTAGCGTCTTTGTTCCGAGATATTTCTAAATAATCTGTAAGGCTTGTGTAACGTTGACTTTTCCCATTACATATGCAAGTATGTCGGCTGGTAAAAGCACTGGCTCTGATGTACTGTTTGTTCTTCTTATCGTGGTGGAAGGCGACTAAATGGCGCTTCGGTGGTTACACTGTGCGCGGGTAGCGGGTTTATTGTATTATACAGGGTTGTCAGATTAAAGGATATTTATATTCAGAGATTTTTAGTTATCTCGCCTTGGAAGTGACTCTTTTAAAATGCTATTCCAATTCTGAAACTCTTGGTGTCTTCTGAATCAGATGCAGAATATGCTATAGCAAGTCCAGACAAGTATTTTAGTGATGATTATGATGGATGACAAAGCATAATGCAGAAGGTCGATCTTACCAAAATACCTTTTACAACCCTAGATTACACAGCACTCATGGAAACGATACGTCCGATAAATCGGTCATTCACCTTGATAAGCCTGTACTGCGAAAACTGAACGAAAAACACTTCTTGTTTTAATGCATATTGGAAATTGTATGATATTTACGGTTACCTACGTTGCGATGCCGATTTACAAAAGAGCTGAGTGCGAACTGCGAATGGAAAGGATTTATTGAAATGTAAAAAGGTATTTTTCAGGTTTTGTTGTTTTTTAAGCTTTAATACGATCAGACGGGAAATATTAAAATCATTTTGTTGGAGTTGTTTTAATTAACTCTTCCTTTGTGTGCTTTTTGACTATTTTATAGTGGTATCATTAATTCAATTTACACATGCTGCTATTTTCGTCCTGTGGCATGGTTCTCTGCTCTTGTTACATGATTATTATTTATTGTAAACAGATTTGTATAAATATAGTTGTTAGTACAGACTACCTGCACTATTGTCTCTCCCTCTTCCTGTTCTCCATCCAAAGGTTGCCTTAAAAGAACGCTGTCAACGATAAGACCGTCCATTGTGTCACCCTTTGTGAAATGTTTTCTTTTATAAATGTTACTTGAATGGTGTATTAATAAAGAATATTGTGTTCTATAAGCCTTTGTTCTCCCTTTTAACACCATTCTTCTTAGTTTGTGTTAATTATGTCAAGATATTCTCTGATATTCACAATAGGGCTAGTTTGTTGACCCGCTTTTCGCTGTTATAGAGACCATGACTACAGAAGTGTGTACAGAGACAAACTCAACGAAATGTTTGCTAGTTCGTATTGAGCATTGTTGGGCCACCTCGTCACATACCGGGTGGTCGTATGACACCTTGCCTTCATTCATAAGTAGATAGGCTGTTTGTCTTTTGTTTTTCACAAGTGTCCGAATGATGAGTGCGTGAGTTATTTGTCCCTAATTGTATTTGGTCCGTATTCTGCTGTCACTATGGAAGATGTTACTTGTTGTAGTGTTTCTTGTAATTACAGTTTTTCATCAGGTTGCTGTTTTGAAATGAAAGTAGACATAATATTGTGGTTTAGAGTACACATAATTATATTTTATCAATAAAGTTTAGCGTTCTCTTTACGAACACAGATTTCCGCTATGCCTAACTATTGTGTGAACTCAATTAATATTAAACACTTAATTATTTCGTTCACTAGTGCACGGTCATTTCCTTAATCGATTATATCAGCACGATCGTCTGTTATAGAAAATGTAACAATTATAAAACCCAACTTGTTCAGTAATTAATAATGTAATGTCTCTTCAAGAGCGTTTTTCAATTATTCGTCGTTCCGGCGCGGACGTCCGGTGTGTCATCCTGATTTATTCATTATCATCCGTGCTAGTTTATAATGCGGCGAATATCCCTCACAGTAGTTGTAGTCATTACATTACCGTCAAACTCATAAATGAATTTCGTGCGAACTGAAAATTATACAACCTGTATCAATTTGTGTAAGTACAGGGTACACAAAAAAAAAAAACAAAAAAAAAACACAGATTTTTTGACTGTTTTGATCTTTTATTCGGTTCTGAAAAATAACTTAACGAAACGAAAAGGATAACTTAATCGGACCTCTCAACACTCAACCTTGACCGAGAGTTTCTCAGAATATTTCGTTAGAGCTTACGCAATAAGCGTGTTTGACATAATTTTCTTTCTTCTCATGTTGCTTTTACTTAACTTTTCTTAATATGAAACTTTCTTAAGTACCAGAAAAATGTATACTTAAATAGATCTGATTGTACAGTATACATTTTAGTTTTACATACATGCACTTAATTACGACTAAGTAAGCGTTTATTCTGTTTTTAGCCGACTACGGCGAAGCCAAAAGGAAGGGTAATGATTATTTGAGTGAACATATTAATTGACGCCTCGGGCTAAATCGAGGCCGCGGTAATAAATCTTTCAACTAACTACTGACACCGGGAACACGGCGAAAGTGAAATAGTTCACTTGCTCTATTACATAAATTATACAACGCAAAAACTTTTTTTACCGTTTTCATAACCGTCTATAAATACCTGTTATTATATTTATCTTTTCAATTTAGCATGTAATAGATACTTTAAGGCGTTATTTCCTATTAAACGGCAAAACAAACCTAAATTAAATAGAAACAGAAACCATTTTCCGTTTGCATGATAATGACGAGTTTATCTATCCAAATGAAGCTTAGTATTCAGTATTCAGAGACCTATTTACGTGTTGGTGTCACGTCGATCACGGTTACGTAAGTGCAGGACACGTATCGGCATCTATATGTATTTAACCGGTTTCAGAACAATGTTTGATACTAAATGAACAATGGCAATTGCTCGCACACTCATTGAACTCGATGCGGCGCAGTACCTTAATCGGCAGTGTTTTCAGGTTTTTTTCCGAGAAAATATTGTATTCTAGGGGAAATTTTAATGTAATGATATCTTTGGTCATTTTTGTGGTAGATATAACAACTATAGGAAATTGATAGACGCTTACAGTCAAATTACTGACTCGTTATATTGACTACTCCTGTGTATAAGAGTCTACCGCATCGTCGATGCTGCCGCGTACGATAGCATTCCAGCTACCAGCTCTGTTCTGACTCAATCCTCATACGCCGATTGCTTCGTCCTGTGTCTGAAAGATAAGCATACAACATACACATATCTAACGGCTTCTTTTAATAAACATAGAAATCTATGTTTATGCCTCTCCATTGTTTAAATATAATGAAATATTGAAGACAAAAAAAAACGAAAGGGGAAAATTCAAAAGCTTGATCTATCAACCCTGTCGATCAGTGTCACAATAAATATATGTAAAAACTCGATCCGTAGTACAGGCATCAGTCAAGGACGGTCTTGAGACGCACAAACAAGCTGGTCACATACATAATAGGGCAAATGCTCCATTATAATGGCCACGGGGATTATTGCTGACGCGTGTTTGTGGTGATGTTGACGCCGAGAGACGAACCGGTCCATTGCACTTTAAACGGGGTGGTGAATTGGACACCTGCAATAAATTGGGGTGATTCTAACTGTCACTCATCTTCATCTTCCTGTCCTGTCCCATATTAGTTGGGGTCGGAGCAACACGTTTTCTTTTCCATTCTCTTCTGTCAACCGTCACACCATTCATATATTCAGTATACATTTACTTATTTTTCTTTCATATAATTCTTCACACAGTCCATTCATTGAAAGCCATATCCGATTCCCGGAATATATATACATGTATCGAAATTACCTGAGTGGCTTAATTTTATTCAGGATTTATTTGAGTTTGTTGTACACTCATCTCCTTGAATTATGCAGGTGACTAAATCGTCACACTGTATTTAAAAAAAAACTGCAATAAGTATCTACTTTACTCTCTACTACGAACAAGTCTCACCCGGCTAATCATAAACATTATACATAGTTGCTATACGACATGCTACTGAGCCGGTCACTATTGTTTTATTGTTAAACTAACCGTAATGTAGGTAACAGATAACGGCTTCGCAGAACTGAATCGATAAATAAATACGTTATCTAAACTATTGTTTTATAAATATTCACTTTGAGCATTGTGCTAACAAGTGCTCGATAAAAAGAGGAAAATGGATCCGCTCTGTTTTCCTAATGACTTTCATATTTATTGTTGGTAGTCTTAAATAAAATATGTTTTTCTATAGAACCGTTTCTGAGGAAAAACTGGAAAATTACTTTAATATAGATAAGTAGATCCAGAAAGAAATCTTATTATAATTTTCCTTATGATTAAAATCAAAACTTGTAAACAGTTTTCCGATCAAAGCCGCTCAGAGTAGGCGTCAATAAATTAGGATGAGTGAAGACAAAGGTCTATAAACAGAACTTCATTTCATAGATTTTTATTTAAATGTTAAAAATCATTAGACATTTATTTCATCATGAGATAATTAAGATGGTAAAGGTCGAAAGATAAAGTATCTAAGAACTGACATGACTAAAATCGCACTTCCCGCGGAAGATAAACCGATTTACAGTATTGCGAGACTATTGTTAACGAAACGCAAACGTGGTCGTTTTTTTGTATATATCTGTACCTCATATTCTCGATTAGTGAGAAGAGATTAAATTGAGTATTTATTTGCCTATTTGAATAGTTTATTATTTCATCACAGGTTTTCCCTTTATGTACACGTGTTGCATATAACAGTTCCGATTAGTCACCCTGTTTGCCGGAACTTGTATTTTTAATCGACATTCAAGTTCATAAAGTATTTCTTCTAACTCCATCATGATTCATCAGGTCATAGCTTTATGGAATACTTCATACATTCGATTCAGCAATTCACTCTACAGCTTTTTCATTGTTCATGGCAATAATTATAATAATATATTAATAATTATTTACAATTTATATGGTTTTGTTTTGATTGTTAATGTTAGAATCTCTTAGTCTTCTAAAGCCATAGAAGTCTTTTCTAGAATATGAAAATTGTTCTCAGAAAGCAAGTTCAACGGTAGTAGAAGTTTGTTCACCGCATTCGATTCACAATGAGTATAGCTCAGTATAGTATCTATATTTACACTTTTACCAATGCTTTTACCAATCATTCTCATCTTTTATAAAATGTCCTTTTACGTCTTATGGTCGCGCCTTGGCGGCAACTATTTTTGTTGGCAGTCTTATAATCGATCTTATTCGATTTATTAACTTTGATTTTGCTGTAATAAAATAATAAATCTAATATTTTTTCAATGTTTACTTTTCGTCTGACATTACGTCAGTTGTCAAGCTGTCATTTACTTTTTCTTTTATTTTGTATCATAGTTTTTCATAGTGGTTAGAACTATGAAGGTTACATTTGATTTATGTAATTTAATTTATTTTTATTAATATGTTAGCTCAAATAATGTAATTTATTGATAATTTCTATTAACAGTATGTTATCTTACGCTTATAAAATTAACTAACACGCTCTCAGAACTCTTTGAGGAAGTTTTTGACTGAATAATACAGGCCGTTTTAAATACAGGCAACTCACAATTTTTGATTTCAAGAACTTAAATTCTAGACAGAATAAAAGAAAAACAATTGGGTGGAAAAAACGCTGAGATTGTCTTCCTCCTACGTATTCTCCGGGCCTCCTGTTCTTCTTGCCTTTCTGCAGAGCTGACCTACCTCGGAGCCTGACTGGAAGTTACCTTGACTTGACGTCTTTCCAAGTACCTATTGTATTTTAAAACTTCCTCTAACATTACTTTCTGTAGAGCGTGAGATAGGTAGGTCCGTGTTTTGTGGATATCACTGTATTTTCTACCCCTTATCTCTTTATTAAATTCAATTGTTAATTTACTTACCCTCTTTTACTTGTTAGGGATAAGTAATACGACATGGGCTATTCGTAATGATAAGCAATTGTTATTGTTTTCAGACACGTATGGGAATGTAAGAAAAACAGTGTGTCAGCTGTTGATCTTTTTGTTCCTACAGTACAGTTTTAAAATTGGACCGAGGGAAAGGTTCACTACCTCTTCCATCTCTAACCCTTAAACCCTACCCATTCCTGGAGAAACACTATTACTACCCAGGGGTTTTAAGGACCCCAATACATAAAAAAATATACTTACAAAATAAAAAACAATTTAATTAAAATTATTATTTAATATTAATAAGTGCTTATTTAACAATACAAATAAAAACTTAATTGTTTTTGGTAACACATTCTTGGCACATAGCCTCAGTGTGTTCACCGCAAAGATGTTTCTGGCACTTGCCACAGGTGACCTTGGTTTTCCGGTCCTTACCCCTTGGGCACATGGCACATCTTTTCTTCGCAGTGGGAGCAGAACTTGGTTCTTGCAATGGCCGCTTCTTTTGCAAGATTCCACCTAGGAGAACTTGAAGATTCATGGGCAAAGAGGGCCATGTAAATCGTTCTTTCATTTGAGGGGTGATCAGATCTAAGGCAAGTTTTTTCAAGAAATGACGTCTTTTTGTAGCTCTTTTCGTGAAATACCACTGTTATTGTAATAACTACATCAAAATATTAAACTTACCCTTTATAATATTATATAAAAAATAACAGCATTCACCAATATATCGACGAAAAGAAATGACGTTATTACTACCCTGGGGTCTGACAAACCCGTAGATAGCAATAAATACGTCAAAACAGTGAAAGCGCTGACGCTCGACTAATGACAAGATGTCCGCCGACGTCACTAGAGATTAGACTCGAGTGACATAAAAGTACGTTCAATTATTGCAAAAATATTTAGAAATAGTCATCCTCTGGGGTTTGCTGGACCCCTGGGTAGGGTTTAAGGGTTAATGGGGTTGCCAACCCTGCATTGTTCGATACTATTCCGTTTTTTTTTTTTGCCAGTCGCTTTTGGCTTTGCGATCTGCGTAGATTCAGCCTCTGCCTCGAGCTACGGATTAAAAAGCGTTACGTGAATAGTAACCTCATTTTTTATTTTGGGAAGTACGTGATATACCCTGATATCGCTATTGATCAAGTAGATTTGTGAAAAATACCTTTGTAGGAATCCCTAGGGTCTGAACGTGTATAGCTTTTGTGTCAAGAGTTACGTTTGTACGTGGTTTAATATAAATTTCGCTCAGCTCGACGTTACAAGTGTGAGTAATTCTGTAATTGTGTCAGGCGCGGGTTACATGTCGGTTTTGATTAATTTCGCAGCGGTACACTTTTTTAGGATCTATTACAGCTGTGTTAATTAGCGGTTTTCGCTGATATAAATTAGGTGTCTCGAAGTTTCTTTGGTCTTGTTTTTTTAGTGTTACAGTGACACTTTTTGGAAAGGGGTCCGACTGTCAGGGTATACTACACAGTACTTTTATGGAAGTAACAACACTGAGCAAGGGCGGATCCAGGGGGGGGGGGTACGGGGGCATGTGCCCCCCCCCCGGACGGTTACGGAGTTTCCATCACAGTACATACTTATTAGCTAAATCGAATTGAACAGAGCAATATAACAGAAAAAATGGATTTTTCCTGGGGGGGTCACATGTAGTCTAGTCAACAATTAGTGCTTCTTGGAAAAAAAGAACTCCGCATCCGAAAGATGTGAATAATAAAAAAATTAACCAAAAAGCTCTTGTTGGCTAGACTACATTTGCCCCCCCCCCCCGAAAAGAAATCCTGGATCCGCCCCTGACACTGAGGATCGGCTTAAGCCGGTTTGAGTATGTGAGTTTTAAATATGTCTCTCGACCACATCAATAAACTCCTATAGCAAGCATTTCGACGAAGAAGCTGAACGCATGATGACGTTTACTATAGGAAACTTCACCTAACAAATATTACGAGCGAGATGATGATAATAGTGTAGATGATGAATGATGTCTAATCATCATTCTCCATATCCCAATTCATTTGGGGTCGGCGCAGCATGTCTTCTTCTTCCATACTTCTCTATTACTCGTCATCTCAGCAGTTACCTCCTTTCTAGCCATATCATCCTTCACCATCATTTTGGTCTTCTTCCTTTGATCAGTGTCTAATATTTCATTAAATTGTTTCAGGTACGACAAGTGGGACCGGGACAGGGGCGGGGGGAGCGGCGGGGGCGGGGGCGGCGGGTCAGGCGCGTGGGCCGGCCGCGACCGCGAACGCGACCGCGAGCGCGAGCGCGAGCGACAGGCGCGCGCGCACCAGATGTCGCAGGCGCACGCCGCCGAACCCGACGCATCGTCGCTCTTCCCGGCGCCGTTCAGGGTTAGTACATACAAATGTACACACAGAATACATAACAAACCAGAAGTCTAAAGACACAGAAACAAAACCAGACGGTTCAAGCCCTTTTTTTTGTATGGGAAATCATCAAATGACTCCTCCCGCTCTGGGCGGAGCGGAAGGGAGTCAAATTCTTCCTGACTAAAACCCACCAATGTTCTTTCTTAGTTCTTAGCCCTTTGTGTTCCGTGGCCGCGGTATCTAAAGTCCCCCAGCCCAGAAGACCCAAGCCTCTCACCAAAATTCCATGACGCGCACTTTACATAAATCAAAACTTGTATACCAGTCTATCTTCTATTCACTTCCTTTCTACCTATAAATTCTTTTATACCGTCACGTATGTTTTCAATGATCTGCCTATCTTTCTACTGATAAACTTTTACCGTTAAACTGGTTTCTACCCTCTGTCATCCATTCCATTTATCACACACAGAAACTTAAATCAAACAGCTCCAAAGAGTATTTATCGAATCCTTCAGCTCTATGCATTCTGGTTTGATCTGTATTCTGAGTACCCCGACAAACTGACGCTTGCACACACATTCATACCCACCCACACAGACACACACATGCTCATTCACTTTGAAGTAATACATGACCACGGTCACACGTAAGGCCAAGGCACACGTGAAAGAATCTTCCTTGCTAATGGAGCATTCCTAAAGTCGCCCCTTTGTGCTTAGGATGGGTTCTTGCTATCTATCTACGTACGATTTTCGAATCGAACTTGTCCACATTTTCGATTGTTGTTGGTATTTTACCGTAACATGTATCGGGGTCTATACGGAAAACGGAAAACCAATTATTCTGATTATAACTTCGTACATTTTTGATTTTATGTTGTTTGAATGTTGATAACACATAAAATGCTCTCTCTCTCTGCTCGTTTCATAGTTGACAGATATTGCTTCAAAATCTGGCTGTTTATACGACAGATATTGTTGTTTTGTGTTTACGTTTACAATAACACCTACACCAGTGAATTCTTCGTAGGATTACAAATTAAAAGAACATCAATAGTAGACTGATAGTAGCATACAAATTCTCTAACCAGATCGTAGCATCTTTTTGTATTTTTCTGTGCAAACCATATACATATAGTGCAGGAAAACGTTCCCTGGCCCATTTTTGCAAGCGTAGCGTTGTTTAGTTTGTGCCAACCTTAGCACAGGATAGTAAATGTGTTTTTGTTAGGAATAGTGGCACTTCTCGGTACTATAAATACAATGAAAATCTGCCGAAGATATCCATGGGAAAAAAATATAGCCACATTATATTTAAATTCGTGATACGAATAGCAATTAAACACGATTAATAACTTTACAAATTGGTTGGCAACAGATCTGAATGTAAAATATTAATTAAAATGTTGTTTTTGTCGTCGTTCAATGCTCATTAATGACTAATTTAAGTTTATAATTATTGCGGAATATGTGTTTGTACTATTTCTAGATAATAACCCCAAAAAGTCAACTAATTAATTAAATTATTTATGAAATTATGTTCCTTTAAATTAAAATTAACATACGACAAAAAAGAGATAAGTGCTCTCTGTACATTGGAGCCTCTTGCGTGTGAGGTGATTAGGGGTTAAATTAGGTGGAAAGGGAACATCCTGTTAATTAATACAACACCTTGAAGTCTTAGTTCCTGTGGGAACTTTTAATGCCACACAACTCTAATACAATAATCTGACAGCATGCTGAACACGTTTGAAGGAAAGTCCCTCAAGTCCTTTTAACTTATTAATGTTGAATAACAACTCGACAAGGCCATCAAAATGATTATATGTTTTTCTTTTCATTCACTTTGTTCCATTTGTGAAGAGTTGTCCGAAGGATATGTATGCCGAAGCGCGAAGGACGCAACCCACGCGCAACCTTCAACGTTTGTGCACTATTGCACACTTGAAACTAATATCATACCACTACCTACCGCCCCCACTCCAATGTACTCTAAACTAAATAAAGCAAAAGAGAACAAGATTCATGACGTACACGTGTCTTCATTATTCCCTGAAAGAGAAAATTTAAAGCCAAAACCGTAACAAATCTCAGCGGGAACTTAATTCGCAGAATCGAGACTGATTCTAATTAGGGGTTTATTCATTAAACGACAATTACTTTATATACCAGCCTTGAATACAACGAATTTGGAAATTTTTGCCAACATTAGTATTCAGCTACGACGTCAAATGTATACAAAAATATATTTAAATTGAGTGTCCCGAATCGCGCTGCGTTCCGCGAATCACAGGCGCTGAAAAATTTATACGAGGGTTTAGCAACTCGATATAGAAAATCGCAATATGTCAAATAATCCGCATAAATCCAATACTGATTACATTGGGAAAGTTACTCGGAAAGGATGTGTTGTAAAGACCCAAAAACGCACGTTCGCGATTAAACAAAGTTATGTTTGTTTTATTTACATTAAGAAGTTGAAGCGATGTTTGCTTCTGCGAATCGTGTCTTATGTTTGCATTCAAATGTTACACACACTCCCTGAAGCGAAACAAATATGGCCGAACTTCTTGTGTAAATACAGCAAGCATAACAGTCACAATCGAGAAGATTTCATTCACAAACTGACTGAATTCTTCCATCATCATCTTCCACCCCTTGTCCTTCAATTCTACTTGGGGTGGACGCGACACGTCTTCTTCTTCCATTTTCCCCTGTCAGGAGTCACGGCATCATTTGCACTTTTTTCTTTCATATCATTCCTCTCACAATCCATCCAGCTTTCCTTTGGTCTTCCCTCTCCATCCAACAACATTAATCCTCACTGGCATTTTTTTTTCGTTTCTTTAAAATGCGATTCGAAGTTATCAATGCTAACGAGTTCATTTCCATTCACAATGCAGAACTTTCCGGAAACACCTTCAATGTTAATCTGACAATTGTTATTCGGATATAGTAAATGCATGTGCATAAATATTGTCGTGGTCGCGTCTAAACCATAGTGTGTCTGGTGCATTCCTTTGTTCTCGTCGAAGCATGCGGGCCACAATCACGTGTCGATGTTATTCCTGCGTGTGTCAGATTGCAATGTCATAGCACGAAAATTCCACAAATTCTAGTAGATTCTAGTAGCCGGTGAAAAGATAAACGTTTATCGGTACTTATGGGATCAATTTGTATGTAATTAGTTGTTACGATAGATTCGGAGCATCGTCTGTGATGTTCGTCATCGTGTTAATTAATTTATAGAGGCCATTAAACTCGGCGAAAGGTGAATGAAGAAGGTTGTTGAAGAAATTTTCCTAAAACTTCCGGAACATACGGTATTGAAATCATATTATTAAAGAAAAAAAGTAAATTGTGTTAATTTTGTAACCACATTTAAAAGAAAAATGTCCAGAATTTTCTTCAAATGTACGGATTTTTTTTCCAAAAAGATTCATAGATCTTGGAACCCTAACTAAACTTTCCAGATCGATGTTCGTATAAATCTAGGCGTGAATTTTATAGTCTCAATTCCAAATATGTACTCAAATAGTGAATAGTCTCAAATCTAGATCAGTTGCCAAACTAGTTTGAGCAGACAGTCACATAGCACAGACGGTACCTTTTATATGAGACTGGCAGGGAACAGGGAATAGTGTAGTCTGAGCAGACGCGGCTAGTCACGATGATACCGCAAACAAAAGTTTTCACTTTACACTTACTGTCGTTTTGCCGTCTGAGCGTTAGATCACTGGAATGAACAAAGATAATGCACGCCACGCATGCAAACTGGAGACACGTAACTTTAAATACTCAAAGCGGTTGCACAAATAACAGTTTCCACGAAGCCTATCTACTTCTTGCGATATGAGTGTCTCCACAGATCGCGTGATCGGGCGCAGTAAAAGTGAAGTATGTGGTTTTATTGCCTCCCGCACGTGCCGTGTTCGGATCTAGTCGCTAGTCGTCGTAGATACTCGGTACTGACTAGTGACTACCTACCTTAAACTGATAGCCACCGCTCGACCACTTCAAGCAGGTCCCTGATAACGCACAAACACCCCTCGTCACTCATTAGAGATGTCAAATGGGCATCGGGTCGAGGGAGATCAAGTGTGTTTGGACGCGCCACCAGAGTGTCAAGCGGGTTCGAGGCCGTCCGCTGTTTACGTGTCGACTTGGGTAATTACGTTGATACGTTCTGTTGGAGCTATGTAAATTGCTGCCAAAATGATTTTAAAGTGCTCAAATGTAACAACAAAATTAAGATAATGGCCGTTGTTCGCCTATAAGACTTATGTTTATTTGCTTAAAGTTGGTAAGAAGTTCGGTTGGACACGTAATTTGTGTTTAAATGTTTGAACTTCCTATGTTTTTGCATGTTGTTGCTCAATTGTGTTTCAGCGGTTACGAAATCTGGTTCAAGAAAGATTACGTAAAGAACTAATGAAGGAGGATATATTTGACTTGAGAAGTAGTTTTCCCGGAATGCAGAATGAACGAACTGTAAACTATGTCTGAAATAGTCGTGTCGGTCGTTGTAAAACAAACAGAATGCCATGAAGCTAGCGTAGTGGATAGTCTTGAACTATTTGTAGCAGTTCAAAAGTGATTTGAAATAACATTGTGGAAATACTGACTGTAATCATATCTACTTCATGAAATACGCTCAGAAAATACATTTCCTTTTCAGGATTTTCTTTAATACTCCGGAAATTCTCCTGGCCGCGCGGTTCTCAATCGTATATATCGATTTCACTTAATAACTTGACGCTTGAGGTACTGTTTAACCATCTTCCATCGCACCTGGGTCCCGATACTGTAGCAAAACGTAAATCTTATTCTTGATTTTAAACTTTGCGCAGTTCCCAATAACTCTTTCATCATGTTTAAGAGTCTGACACATAGTGTCGTCGAAACAGCGCCAAAACGAAGTAGAGTTATAATAACTTTTTAAAAGCGGTCGGCTTATCTGAGCCGGCGCGGCGGGTGCACTCGCTCGACCCACTTTATGACATACAGCCATACATATGTGCATAAACGCAAATACAACTGTAATTAAAGCTCCCTCGCCCCCTGCTCTCCCTAGGAACTGGAGCCGATAGGGGGACGACGCTAGGCACCCGTGTTTCTGGACATGTGGGACTAACTCACATGTGTGCACCATAGCCATATGCATCTCTATCATAATAATATGTTTACACGCGATAATACTTGCGGAATGAACAGTTTATTCAATGCCGACGTCATTATTGTTATTGGCAACGCTGACTTATTTTAATTTCACTTTCGTAGCGTCGTGTTTAATCAATTTGTTTTCTTTGTTTACATCATTATTTTTATCGGCATGTTTACCTTGCTCGTTGTAAAGTCAATCGGGAAAGTTTTAATGAGAATAATTTGATTGATTCTCGACGGAACGTGGTCGGTAATGAGCGCAGCAACCAGATCCTTAAAGCAAGACAAACCTTGGAAATAGGTCAGGAACTTTAAAATAAATCAACCTATACGGAAGTTTGCTTGAACTGTGAATACACTCGCAGTTTCTTCTATAATTTATTCTGTAAATAACTTTGATGTCGCATTGTCAAGGCCGCAAATGTAAATATAAATTGCGAGGTGCTGAACGTGACTGTATGATAGCACATTTCTCCATAACTCATCCCACTCCAACTGTAAACGCGTGAGATAGAGGTTACTTTCGAAGTAACATCTATTTCCGTACCTCCTTATTTTTATACATTCGTGGATATTCTCATTTCTTTGTGTGTAAAGTTTGTTATATTACGTTGAGGATGTTAATGTGATTTGTTTCCTTTTCGCCGAAATATGCTTTCGTTGTTATTGCCAGTTTCTTCGTTTGATTTCTTACCATTCTCTTGATGTTTTGTTGTTGCAATTTAATTGATTAGTTCGGTGAGTTCTTTTTCATCCTTATATTTACCGAACTTTGCTAGCAGCTGTAGACCTTTTGTTTTTAAATGACCAACTGACATTACTGTTCTATAATAATCTTCATAGTCAGGAGGGTCGGGAAATCCAATACCTATCATGTCTGTTAAACAAAGGAAAACGTACCTGCCAATTCTCCGTAAACCTTGAGGTCACCTTTCGGCAACCACAAGACTATTAAAATTTGTATACATATGTGGTTAAACCCAGAATACATTAAAAGAGTAATCTATACTGATATTATAAAGCGATAAAGTTTGAATGTAGGAGATAATCTCCGAAACTCATCATTTGCTTGCCTTTTTCTCAATTTATTTGGGGTCGACGCAGCTTGTCTTCTTCTTCCATATTTCTCAATTACTCGTCTTATCATGAGACACTAGACCTTGCTTGTCTATACTACGCAATTGCTATCTCCAAGAATAATATAATTATGTCTAATGTTAAGGCACAGGAACAAGCCAAACCAGTATTTAAAATAGAAAAACGTGAGTTTATCCTGTATTGAACACATTTCTCCGTCAGTAAAATCAATGGAAACTTTAGTGTCGATCGGGGCTCGTTCTCTGAAGTCACGTTGTACGCCCGCCCGGTGGTTTAGGTCCAACGTGACGCGAGCACAACCCGTCAACAGCGCACACATGTGGAAACTCATTTATCATCAGCACATGCATTAACACGAGATGGTCTACGTTACAGGGGCTCTGTTTCAAGTTTTAAAAGCTTTAATGAAATTGTGGGCGGAGATAAGTGGGTTGTTTTATGAAATATCAAAGGAACTGCACAAAAAATGTAATGCTCATTTGAAAGATCGATCAGTGTTGTATTTTATTTCTCTTCAAAATAATGTCAAATAATCATTTGCAAGTAACCTAGTAGAGTCTTCATATTGAAACTAAAATCATAATCTCCAAAAGGTTAGACAAAGGTGTACCATTTAATAGGGGGCGACACTTGTCACCAACCGGCCACAAATCCAGACTCACCAACGAGGCAGTCAAAAGAAGACATGTTTAAACTAAAACACGAGCAATCAATAACACAGTATTCGCCTTCAATCCTCAAGCCTCTATAGCACAATAATAAATCATTAAACTAACAGGTTTCGATTCAATAACGTTCGCTTGACAATGTAAACGTAGTTAATCATCGGCGAACCGCAGTTCAATAAGGACAAGTCGACGACCGTTCGGACACATCTCCACTATGAATAAATAATCCTTATCGAAATTATATTAACGAACTCGACCAGAAAGACAGAATTACACCTGTGAGTCCTGTGACTGGACTTGATACGGTCTCTCATTATTCATTAACGTAAACGATAAGTTAAGTGGTAGTGTACAATGCTGTGGAGCACAATACAATGGAAGAGCTCGGTACAAATACAATGTAGTATTGCGGAGCGTCTAGACGGCCTCATTACAACCCGCCGCCCATCTCCGGCGCTCCCCGTCCCACCCCACAAATATCTAATGAAAATATGCCTTTTTAATCATACAGAAACACGCATTTCCACTAAACCACGAAATAAAACCAACATTCATCTGTTAACAAACGCTTGGATATCCATAAATCTGGTAAACAGATTATCCCCCGTTGATCCTGGCCGCGTAACGTGGGAACGATATGGAAACTCGTTCCAAGTTCTGAAGAATTGTTCGTAGTTCGGGAGGCGTATCACCTTACAGTTATAGATAAATTAGGCGCGGTTATACTAGATAATGTCGTTGACTCGATTTGGGTCGATGACTTGTCATAGTGGTACGGTTTCGCCCATTATTCACTGGGATCCTGTCAAGCCAGGTGGTACATATTTGTATGTCGGCTATTGCCTATGCCTACCCCATCTTGTACTAATGTAAGTAATAAAACCCCGACCCCTCTGCGCGCGTCCTTTTTGTACTTATTTTGCACCCTTCTTGTGAACTCTAGGCCGTTGACTCCCCGAATATTTTTCTTTATTGTGTCGTAAAATCTTTGAGTATCTACAATTGTTGTTACCTGTAATGATTCCTCTTTTACTTCTAAGAATTTATTTAATGAAATTCTTAGTTACTTATTACTTAATTTTGTAAGTTCTTTGAGCACTTAGTTTAATTGTATCTGAATCTTCTGTTGCTGTTGTATCATTTATTATTCCATTTTCGCAAAAAATGATTGTTTAATATTAAAGACACATTCATATTCTTTTGGTGCAAATCAAATAATATGCAAGGGAGCAATAAAGAGAAAAAAATGTCTTCCTATTATGTTGACGACGTGCTGGTATTTTCCTCTCAGTGGATGCCAAATTAAAGATATGCGTGCGTCATCCTTCCTCGAGGAAATGTTCGCTGTTTGTTCGGAAATTCAAGGTGCAGGAAACATCCGAGAACGCAAACTGCATAATTATTACCACTATCCTGAATAAGATTAATGTCACTGTCGATGCCAATGCGGCTGAATTGCCTTCTCTTTATTGACACACTAATTTATATCGTTTCAAGGGCGGAATTTCCAAAGATATCGAGTTATGTCCCAATTAAATTCGTCGTTCTAGATTGAGAAAGGAGATAAATGTTCCGATAATCGCTAATACTATTTCCTTGTACTTTTTGTACCCTCTTGGATTGACATGTGTTACTAGCTGAAGACATTAAAATGACAAGTGCAGTCTCTCAAATCTCATTAAAATCTTCCTGTTCTCATTTTAACACCCTCCATGTTTAAGTGTCGTTGTCTTGTCCTAAGAATAGATAGTCAAAATTAAAGACGGGCAAACTTATTCAGAGGCATGGCTCACTCGTGGAGTCGTGGTTACTTGATGTAACCGGCCCCTGAAGTACGTCCTTTCGTCCGGGCGGGCGCGGGCGGCGTCGGGCGCCCCACAGCACCCGGCCGTTGACTCCGCAATACCACCCGTACCACGGGATTTATGATAGTCACAGATACGAATAACACGTGCTGAAATTCACTTGTTCACCTTAATGGGAAGATTTATATGACGAGGTGCGAGGCGTTCTAGATTGTTAATTCCGCACGGTGATGTGCTATCGGAAGGAGTGTGCGAGACGGATCGACTTGTTGCTCCGGGCCATTTAGATTTGGCGTCGGAAGATACCAGATATCTTAGCTATGTTTATTCGAATTTTAGCTACTTTTTAATTGTTATTCAAAAGGGTTTGCTATTCAAAAGAAATTAGAAGTTATATCGACATAATTGGCAGGAATGTAGCTAATCTAAAATTACCTTTGCTTCTATTATTTTCAAACAGATTCTACTCTTATTCCACGTTCACAGTCGCAACACATACGTATGTATTTCCGTAGTTGTCCGAATGATTGTTTTTATGTGCCTATTGACCTACATCTCACTTCATCTGTGAACATCGTACGAAACGAGAGAGTAAACAGTTTTATGAATTTAAACGCAGACGTATTAGCCATTCGTACATATTTGGAGTTCGTGATATTGGTGCCGAATGTGTTTGGAAAATGTTGACTTCTACGTTTGGGAACACATTCCATGTTTACTTAAATTTCATTAGCAAATAGTCAAAATATTCAATTAAAACTTCGTCAATGTTTGCCTAAAGCCTTACATATCCGTGATCATAATTATTATTAATTTTATGTACAAGTGTAAAATGAATTAATAAAGAGACATGACAACGTTTTTATGTCTTTTAATAACATACACACCGCTGTCGTTAACGATCATATCAAGACCACCGATGTTATCAACAATATGAAGCAGTTTACTGATACCCTGAACCCTGACCCTTAAGGGTTTACCTTAGAATTTCTACTCGAAAAAGGTCACTTTAGGAAGAAAGCGAAACATACGCTTACTGAATTCCAAAGACCTTTATCGGAGATTATATTAGATCCGAAATCGAATCATTCCTTACAAAGACATATACGAGTGAAATGTGGTAACGTACAGCTAAAATAAAGATTAGTCTTCGACGGTACACTGCAGGATTATGTGAATACAATACATAAATAAAAGGGAGGTAAAAGGTACTTTAGTAAATAGCCGTGCGGAAAATACCCCGATGATTTGCCGTTTCAATCAAATCTCTGCACATTCAACGGCAAACTCGACTACGTTTACTTTATTCCATTTCGAACTCTGTTCCCATTGTGTTAAAAACTATATGGATTTGGTTTTTTATTTTTTTTATACCGGTGTGCTCTGAAATTGAATCAGATGCTCAGATTATTTTGATGTGAACTCGTTTGTGATGATCGAACAATTTGTGTGGTCAGTTGTGGAAGTGGTAGAGCTTCACGGAAGCTGTGGTTTTGTTTATCTATTTAGGTGCTAGATTACTTCTACTATTACTAGATACTCACTCAGAAATATTAACATCCTTTCAACAAAACGTGTATATGATGCATCTAGGATTCTAGAATAAATGAATCTTTAATTTTCATTTACAAAATTGCTATCGCCCGACCTTGTCCCAAATGATCGCTCTCTTTTGATTATTGCATCTAATCAAAGTTCCCCTTTCCTCGCAATAATATTTAAATCAACAGAGTCTAGAGTCCGATTATTAAATAAAGCTTATACAATCATTGCGAGTGGTTCCGGCGGGCCCATTCGGTGGAGCGATTTAATTAATCATTTCTTGTTATAGTAACAAAACTGGCGTTATCAATTTGCCGCTCCGATTTTCAATCAATAAATCATCGCAACGTAATTGGTTTGATATATTTCAGGCTATATTTATCGAGCCGCATTCAGTGAATTCCATTCCAAACAAAATGTTGAATACCCAAAAATATTTGGAAATAAATAACGAGACAGGAGAAATTACGAGCCAGCAATTTGCTATGACTTTCTGCATAATAGCAGTTTTAAAATTCATCACGTGTCCTTTCATAAGTCTTGAAAGCACTTAGCGGTAGGGGCTGAACCCTATAATAAAACCATAAAAGCCTGATCTGCCGAAACGCTCAATAACGGGAGATTATGGCAAGAATAGTGGTATTATTTGCATGCATCCCCAATAAACGTGCGCGTTGATGTTGTGAATCACGTTGGTCGACAGTGAGCCGGTTTATTTAGGCCGAGACGACACATGCCGGCCACACGACCGCGGCCTCGCGATGATACATACGCTATTTACGATTGTATTACCATTTATAAGCTTACCAGTTCTCTTTCTATACGATGCAGGGCTTTTGCTTCTTTTTTAATTGAAGTATGGGCATTCAATACAAAGGGCACGTGTCAGAGCTTGAGTTAATACGGCGTCAAGCTTTTCTTGAACCGGCTATTATGATTCTTAAGTGTTTGAGTAAGAAAAAACATGCTACTAAAGCACGGAGTTGCAAAAAGTTTATCAACAGTGGCTGCGAAATCTTTCGATACATTGTTGAAAATCTTAAAACAAAACTTAAGATAATTATTGACAATGATGTAGAACTTTTTACTCTCAACGGTATAAACAACGATATAATAAATAAGCCACCAATCATTCTAAATATCAGGGACATCCGAGTAATAACATGAAATCCATTGCCAACGCTAAATATTAAATCAGCTAGACTACAAAATGACAGATGGAGTTGAGTATAACATAAACAAACAATATAAACGATGTATCACACGATAAACGAAGAACCTAATCACAAACCATCAGACGAGATTGGAACTTTTTCATATAAACATTTAAAGGGTATTTAAGATGATGATGATGACATCATTGATAGCTTACATGACACTGTAATTAATAACAATCAAAATGTTATTATTGATATAAAAGGATCTATAGTTTTTAGACAAAGCTTAACTCAAACCAATGTTGACATTGATGAAGTGACCGTATTTTCTATTGATAATGTCCGGGTTCAACAAATGCTCATAGTTGATCCGCATTAATTGCGAACAAGTTAAAGTCAATTCAATTAAGGCTTCCAGTTACTATATAACCTGGCACTGTAGAGACAGATGCCTAGACGTTTTCAAGGCTGGGAAACTAGGTTATAGAACGAGGTCAAAAATTTGGCGTGCTAGTAAACGTGAGGGGATAAGTTGAGACCTTTGAAGCAAACTGAGCTTTGTCAACTGTTTTATTGGCCTTGCTTGGCTTGCTTGTTGATATCTCTTCTATCTTATCATTTCTTGGTACTAAACTATACAAAACACGGACAGCAATACTACTTATTTACACATTTATACTAACACTTATTTACTTTCACTTCCTGTTGCTATTAATTCTCTTTTAATTTCTATCCCCGTTTTCAACTTCATCTTTATTTCCAGACGAAATAGATCTTTATTTTATTATCCGTTCAACTTCAGTCTAGAGATTTATTTTACTTTCCTTGGAAGAAAAAGGATGCTGTTAATTTATAAAAAGACGTCATTGCCTTGTGCTCAGTGCTGTAATATCTTAATCGTTTGTAACGACATCCACTTAATGAACTTGACCTACATTGCCGGCGGAGTTCTTTTGACCCACATTGACGTTGTTAAAGACTGGAACTAATAGCTTGTTTTCTTTGATAGGTGTCAGGCAGGCAGGATCGCGTGAGTCAGCAGATCCAGACCAAGCTTGGCGACTACCATCTCGCGCAGTGGTTCATCGATGACCCCAGCAAATCCATCGGGATCTGCGCTGAACCACCAAGCCCCGCACCATGTAAGTACTCCCTACATTAGTATAGGGATCCTTAGCAATCTGCAATGTCATGAATGCTGTAACTGTGCAATTCGTCAGCATGAACAGCTTATAATTGGATTGCAGGTTGCTCGTAAGCACCATATTTCATTGCCTTTATAGCGTTATCGTGCATTGCACCCATCAGTTGTTTAGGAACTTACTTGTTGTGGTACACTACCGAATTTAGACCTTATAGTCACCTGCAGCGAGAGGGAATTTTCAGTTTTCCTGATTTGAGTTGTTGAATTATCAATATACAGAGCAAATAAAGGGATAGAGCAAAAATATCCACTGCATTACCATCTCGCACAACTCGGAAAGTCAATCCGGGTCATAGTAGTATACGTTCTGTATACCTTTGTAGATAGACCAGAGCCTGGCAACCTGCCACTACATTGTTATCAACTCCTAAGCTCTTATGTTTATCAAACCTGGTTTCATAGTCCTTCGGTACAATTTGAACCCGTTGTAGATGAGAATCGTGGTATTATGTATGTAGGTAAAGGATTCTGATTAAGTCCAAGCGTAATTCGGTGACGGGTTTGTCTCGTGTTGGTGGTGTACGAACGCATACTGATTGAGCTCTTGTTTGATATCATCGGTTACTTTGAACTAGGCGGCAGGTTGAGCGTAAAATATTGTACTGAAATTGTAGAAGTATCAGAAAGCTTAGATAGTAAACAGAAAATCAGAATAATGACTACATTGTTATAAAAAGTTTGTTCAATTGATTGAATCATTTGCATAAACAACTTGACTCTTGCAGTTATACTGGTTTTCTTCATTTATTGTAGTAAACGGCGGTATGTTCAAAATGAGTCTCATACTGACCTATTTTATAAAATAATTCTCAAGTACACAGAGCTTACCAACAACATACAAAATTTATGTCAAGACCCTGACAAGAACAGTATTTCCACCATGAACTTCATAAAACAAATGCTTGCAATGAATTACAGACGAAGTAACTTTCAAGATATTAACTAGGACTTCATACGTATCTAGCTTAGACCACTTTATAAAGTCCTTCAGGATGGTAGTTTGAGTTTCAAGTACTTCCAACTCGTTATTACTTAATAACTTTGAAAGATTTAATGCTACCAACCTAGTTTAAATAGATTGTTAGAGCGGTGGAGGCTCTTTAATCGGCTGATGAATCGAGATCTCGGACCTCCTCTACGTTTAATTTTCAAACTTGTTGGGATTTGGTTTATGTTTTTTTTATCCGACTGCGGCGAAGCCCAAAAGGAGGGTCATTTATAATGTGTTGGATAATAGTTCTAGCTTGATTTACTTAACTGTTATCATTGAGATCTATATAAAATGTTGAGATCTATCTATTATTAGAGCCATCTCATCTGTTTGCTTAAGGTCCCTTAGTAGATATCCACTTTAAGACCTAGATCTCTTCCATCAATGAACCCTAAACCTTTGACACGCAATTTTAAACGAACTTAGTCAAAGAGCTCGGGTCCATTCTATTCTCTTGACCAAATTATTGAAGTATCCGTGGAATCGTGACGCAGGCCTTACCGTTTGATCATAGCTCGTTGCCGTGGCTCCGGAAAAGGCTTCAGAGATCCGCAAACCATTGGTGTGGAAATTCCATTTAATTTCGTATAGATTTCGTCTTGGCCCCGATCCGGTGACGTTTCTTTAGGATGAAAATATTTGTACCTACTTCTATTTAGTGTATCATGGGATTATCTTGGTTGTAAACTGAAGCTGGTTGAGCAACTACAGTTAAAATTGTAGTTTTAAAAATTTCGTCATTATTCTTTACTTCAAAAAATCTTCCGAAAAAAACTTATTTTGTGGAATTACTTTTATGTATAATTTAGGATAAAGCGCGAGCGATACAACTGCTAGAAGTAACAAACCCGTATTAAAATATTTACAAAACGTAGAACATGACTCGCCACTTTGATTTCAAATATGTTCAACAATAATGTTTACCTTTTTTTTTTTTGGGGGTGGGAAATCATCAAATAACCCCTTCTGCTCTTGGGCAGAGCGAAAGGGAGTGTCAGACTTCTACTGACTCAAAACCACCCATGTTTCTTCTTAGCCCTTCATGTCGAGGCCGCGGTATCTCTGGCGAACAACCCGCAGCCCCGACGGGAATAATGTTTACCTTACTAAATGTTGTATAAAATCCGCTAAATTAACAATGCGCAACTACGATATTGTAATCATATAAACATTAATCGCAATATTGTTTCAATCAGAGTCGGTCAACTTACCAAACAATAAGGAAAACAAACTCCTTATAAACGAAGCAAAAAGTTTTTATTCCTCTCAAGATTATACCCAGTTGGGATAATTTCGGGGGTGGACATTACCATAACAAAAGAGGATAAAGTTATTTGATACGCGGTTCTGCCGTTTCTCCCTACTTTACAGAATCTACCATTTTTCAGGTGAACCTGAGTGGTTACCCGATATTTTTTTTCCTGTTCAAATGGATTATGTTTGCATAACGGTTAATTTGGACCAATTTGTATACCTGCCCCATGATCGTGCGTCTTTTTTTTGCGATCAGTATAATGATGAAAAAATTGTCAATAACGGATTTACGGATCTTTCTTATAAAATATTTCACAAAGCAAAGAATATAAGTTAATTTTAAAATTGTCTACGTGAGTTTGATTAAGCAAACGTGACACAACATCCTTGATGCGTCCATTAAATAAATTGTGAAAATTACCAACCATTATGAAATTAATTTCATAATTTCTATTAGTGCGGTGGTGAGGCGAGAAAATTGTAAGATTGCACGGTACGGCACAGAATGGCGGGGTGTTATACATATTATAATGGGTTGTTTGTGATCGACGGTTTCCGTAGTCTGATAATAAATGATTCAGTGGTGTCCTCGGGTTTCGGCCGAACGGTCACTCTGTCACGATGACGTCACTGCGCCGCCGTGACATCGTGACGTGTGACGCGTCACGGCACGAATAACGTGACAATGCATTCACATGCCTGCTATGAGTTTATTTTGAATTGGGTCTATTAAGCAATTAATGCTGTCAAATCTAGAGCTTATACAGAATTTCGGTAAGAATCTCAATCATGATGAGTACCGTTGACGGTCTTGTTTTAACATATTAACAGTGCTTCTTGTTCGCTTCGCTTTATCAACTCTTTTATATAAAGTATTGTTGAAGTTTTTGTTTGCCAATTGCTGTGAAATTAGATTTAATGATTCAAATCAACCACGAGTAGTAATTTAGCTCGGATCATTTTTTTGTACGGTAAACAAGAAAAAATAAAAGTATAGCATATTATTATGAAATAAACCTTTTATTATATGCTTACAAAGCTGATCCTCCCTCCCAATAGGGTAACTAATATCATTACACACTCCCTGAGCAATTTTATTCAAAACTCCAAGATTTATCCGAAAGAATGAACCGCTATAAAACGTCACCCCCATAAAAAGATGTAATATATAATAATGATATTCCTCCAGAAGGAAATAATTGTAAGACATCGCATAAAGCCGAGCCAACTATCGTCGCGTTTTACGATCATTCGGATACTCTCGGTAGAGTCGGCAGCTCTTAATTAAACCGGTTGGAACAATGTACCTAACCTTATTCCAGACCTTTGATGTCCTATAAATTATACATGCAAAACACATACGCCAAACAGATTGCGGGAAAGTTTACAAATAAATATGTAGCAAGATTACTTGCGAACGCTCCTGCATACCTGTTATATTTATGCGAAGCCCCATTCTGCACTACACATTATAGACATTTACTGGCTTACTTACATGCGACGAGTGCATTGTGAAAGTCACTCTCCTTTGCTACTAGCTCTTTGAGTATGTGCCTGTTTAAAACGCGCTCTCATGCAATGTGATTAGTTACCAACTTAATGTCACTTTATATGATGTTATCTCTTTAATACTCGATCTTTATTGACCCTTGTCAATATCGTAATGGAATAGTGTCCTGTCACGCGAGACAAATTAAACGTAAAAATGTACAAGCGATTGTGGAAATCAATGAATTGACTTGCGCGTTTGTGGCCGTAATGAAGAATGACCCAGTTTTTGCGTGGCCGTCGAAACCGGTCGCAGTAGCGTAAAGCAGAGTAAACAAGCGGTTGATAAATGATTCAAAAATCGCGAGCGACGCCCGTGTCGCGTGACAAACAATCGTGTCGTGTGATGCGACGCGTTCGCTGTCGCCCGCAGACGCGACATCGCGCCGCTCCCCGCGCACTACGCCTAATGACTGAAACAAAGCACTTGTTTGTCATCAACGCCTTTCACTATTTCCTCTGGGAAAGTTCCAAACTATTATCTAATATCCTAATTCTATTATTTACTCTCAATCCGCCTCAACGACGTCTGTAGTATTCCTACAGTGACTAAGAAAAAACCCAGCACATGCAATAATTAGCGCGTAATAATAAACACACGTCTTTCTTTACCGTATAATTTATCGCTTAGAAATATATTTAGTATTTTACGATACTCGCTTTAAATAACTAGTTGAATGATCACTTTATCGCCACGAAAGCGACGCTAGTTTGCATGGGAATTTTAATTAAAAACTCTTATTTAGGTTGAGTAATATGATCGATGACGTCACCCGTACTTTCTGCATGCAATACGTGTGTAAACAATTAATGTTCGCAGTACAATGAGCAAAGTCATTAAAACATAATTCCCATTGTAACGCTACAGTCAAACCGTAACTAACTCGGCCGGCCGCCTTATCACGTAAACCGATGGTTTATTGGCTCGAACACTTTGTCACGCGACAAGCCTTATTTGTACCTAGTGACGTATAATAATGACATCCAGCAGTTTTTGTTAACCGCGCCCTGATATCGACAAACAGTGTCGAAACATGCTCGTGTACTTGCGTAGCACACAGAAGTCTGTTCGGTGTAAGAAAACACATTTTACTGATGCATGCGTCTCATAACTTACGAACGGCGACGTACTGAACCGCCGAGTTAGCTATTGCTTGACTTCCCAGTGAGTTATTGAGTTGCAGGCGCGTATCGCTTGGATTTCTTATTCTAAGAATATTCTACAGATTATTGAGGTCGACTAGATTTACATTGAATACGCCGTATAAAATCTTAAATCAAATTGGCGTGTAGAATGCTTCGGATTTTATATGGATCGTAATCACAGAGAATAAAAATGCTGGCTCAGATTTTACACGATAGGAATTTTAGATAGTCGTATAACTGAAAATAAATTCCTAGCCTATCGAAGAGACAGAGGAAATGGAACAAAAGTTTCTACGAAGCAAAATAAAGCTGTTCTCCTCACAGGAGGTAGAGTATTCCACGTAAAAGGTAATTTGCCGGAGCCATTATTTAACCGTGATTATATTGACATTGCGGGCAACAGCAACAAGAGCGTGCGATTGGACGTGCATTGGTTTAATTCCGTTAACGACTTATCTCGTCACAACATGTTCTGTGTCCATTACATTCCGATGATGATTTGATGGGCGGTCATGATAAATGATGGGCATCGGTCAGCGTTGACAACCGCGGACGGTACGCCTCGGCGACGCATGCTTGCAAATTGACTCGTCACTGCATTATTGTGGCCCTAATATCCTGTGAACTGCACAGCAGTCTACTCAGCTTATGGAAATGTAGTCAGGTTCATATGACGATGTATGAGCGGTCGCTTCACTATGGAACGCTCATTTGCGACGTGGACGCCTGACGGCTTCGGATGTGTTACGTGTTCTGTTTTGCTAAGAGGACAAAGGGAAAATCTGATACTCTAATCAGATGTTATACAAGCTCCAATCTGTCTTGCAAGATTGAACGAAGCCTATAACTAACGACGGCACAATATATTCATATAGGAGACACATGAAAGACATTAAGTTACTCAAGACTCCAACGAGTAAGATCATAGAAAGACATCCATTTAAAGAGGAATCCTTCCCAAGGATACTACGTTTCAAACGGTAATTCAATAACCTTAAGTTCTCATAATTATTGCAGTAGACTTTACGAACATTTTGAAGCCGTAATTTATTAAAGTTGAAAGGCTTTCGGTATCTCGGCGAAAATAACGCTAAAAGACTCTTCTAAATATTGGGTTATGATCACATTATCGTGAAAGAGGTCTGTAAACGAGCTAGGAAAACTGACGGACTGATAAATAAGAGGTAGGTCAGCTACGGGTTATAAAAAAGTCGTTATATATAGATCGTTTGCCTCAGCTTGCGTTTATGTGTACCTACATGTAATGTGACTGTAATTGAGTAAGCTCTCAGAATATCTTGATCGACAAAAATATCTCAATCAAGTATTTGGATTTGAATGAAGAATCTTTTTTCGGAGTTGCAAAGAGCGTAATGAGAAATCAAAATGAATGGGATTTATTAAGGCATATTTGCTTTTGTAAAGGTGATGAATTTTGAGCAATATTCTCAGGGGTATCGATAAAGCTCCAGCCTAAGTCGGCGACAAGGTTAACCGTGTGACACTTCCGGTTTTTTTTAATGTACAATAGGACGTGTTTCCTTTGTCATATCAACCAGCCCCTGCCCCAGCCCCTTGTACCCTGAGGGTTGTATAAAGACGCACATAATAATAACCGCAATATTCAATTCTACAACATTTTGTTGTGCTATTTTTGAACTTACTGCGATAAGTACAATGCCTTTTTACTTCAAATTGTAAATGGCTCCACAGCATAACATCACGCCTATAATCCCCGAAGGATTAGGCAGAGATGTACTTAATAGTACACCCACATTTCGCCAGTTATGTTTAAGTCCGATGTAATAGGGTCGAGCTTATAGCCATCAACCGGGCACAGATCTAAAAGTTGCAAATAAATGGCTAAAAAAGAATGTATAATATTCCACTCGTAAATAGGACCGACAGTTTCAATATGTCGACACACCATCTCTTCAGGCATTATAAGTTTAATTTAAAGCCGAGATTTTCGTTAAATTTTAACCGGTGGCATGTTGTATTTGACAAGTTACCTCTTCTTAACGGGGTCCCGAGGGGGGCATTCAAACGGATTGGGTGGAGTATAATGTTCCTGATTGTTCCATCTAACGTTTAATATTTTAAATGAATTTAAGAATTAAATAGTAGAAAGACTCGGTATAGTTGTCGTAAGCGCGATGAGATTCTGGGTTTCATGTCCGGGTCGGTCAAAGTGTTATTGGGTTTTTCCATCAGAGTCTAGATTTGTTCATGGTTGATGGCAATAGGCTCGCCCTCTGTTACATGGAACTTAACATAACTGTCAAAATGTTGGGAGTACTTTGAGGCGATTTCTGGCGTGATTTTATGTCATGTAAGTAGCAGAAAAGATTTTCTTTCAGCTGTCTCCAGTAAATATCCTGGATTTTATGATATTGTTACTTGAATTTATGCAAGCTAACAAGCATATTTTATGCATGAGAAAGGTACTGTTATACCGTAAGGAGAAATTGCTTAATGACGCACATACGGGCATGCAATTTTTCCTAAGGGTATAAATAATGATTGAGCGGTACCCCACTAGCGGTATTATCGCTTGAAGTGACGCAGAAAGCATGTTTTGTTATTAATAACCGTATTAATTACAGGGCAGGTATTATTAAGCGAAAATTTATTTTAATTGAGACGGTTATTAGGTGATAAATTAAGTTATTAAGTTATTTCACTTCGAAAGCTGTTTACTAATTTTATTTATTTTCTATATGAATGTAGTTCCCGGAATTAGCCGAGAAAACCGAATGAATTTTGTGCCCAGTTGATGGCAATAGGCTCGCCCCTATTAGATGGGACTTAAAAAATGACTGGCGAAATGTGATTTTATGTTATGAATGAAGTTTAAAACTGAAAATACTATCTACATAATGAAAACCACATAATACCATCGAAATAAGCTGAAAAAAAGAAACAAAAAAAAATCTTTAAAAGCTTATTCGAAAGCTTTCAAAAGTAGTGCTGCTGCAACGCAATAATAAGTCTGGCAATAAAAAGTGAGGCAGTTATGAAGCGTTTCAGTAGCTGCTTGTTTTATTTACTCGTATAACGTGTTGGCAGAACGCGGGTCGAGAAATTAAGGGTTCTGGGTACAGTTAGTGGGTGGTGTAGCCTCAATATGATTCCGACAGCGAATCAGAGTTGATGTAAGACTGTGGTTAAGATTTTAAGTTTGTCTATTAAATATAAATGAAATTGAAGTGTCTGTTTGTATTTTTCGAAATAAAAGCTTTTTACTGATTGATTGCATATAGAACTACATATATTTTTTTCTGTGTTTGTTCCGGCTTATCGTCTAAACGGCTGATCTGATATTGACGGGACTTTTACTGACAGATAACTGATGTAATAAGAAATAACTAAAACTACATAAATTAATTTTCCAAAAATCATTAGGGTTCCGTGCAAAAAGATTAAAAATACTTTATACATTCAAATAGGGAAGCGAATAATTTCGGAATCATTTCAAGCGAACGAAGGTCACGGACAAGAGCTAGTTTGGGAATAAGTTAATTCAACGTACTAAAGACGCTGATTTTGCACGCGTGAGCCTTCAGATAGAAACCCACAAAAAACTTTTTTCATAACTTATTTGATGTGACATTTGATACACCAACTTTAGTAAATCATGTCCCCTTGTTCCGCATAAAATATGTTGTCTATGTCATCAAAACCCGTCTGCCCTACGGCACTTTGTTTCTTTCTCACCTAAATGCTATTCCGTTGTTTTCTTGTCTAAGTTTTTCCTTTCTAAAGCCATTATGAGCGAAAAAGAATGGTTTTTAAAATACACCGCATTCCTAAACGAAAAATTACGTGCGTTAATCATTGAAGTAAGACGTAAGGGGACCAGCAGAAAGTGAAAGCGTGGGAAGCGTTTGAGATACATCACAGATTCTACTAAATGTGAAGGTCCAAGATGACTCAGTGGCTTTTCACCAGAAAAACAAAAGACTCACTTCAGTTTATGACATTGAATAGAATGGACGCAGAGGGTTCACTCTTGGTGAAGCGTGAATAGAAGCTCTGGCTTCTATTAAATTTGCTGAAGTACAGACTCCAGCCCATCAAGCTTCCCGTAAACATTATTTTTTTTCCCATTAAATCTTGGACTTAATGCTCAAGCGATAAAGCTGAAAATCGGTGGAAGAAATAAGAACAAAAAAAATAGGCGTCTGTCTGCACATAAACTGACGTTGGACTTAGTGCAATCTGCAATTGCAGTGTTTCGGGCATACTTAAGTGATGTCAAGCCTATACAGGCTATGCACTTTAGACACTTATAATTAGAAAACTGCAGCCCAAATGTAGAACCCAGAAGTAATACTAAATTGACAAATAAGGTTACCAGTCCTTAACTACCCGACCATACATTATAAAGTGGTCATACTGCACCGTTACTTCACAGTCATGAATACTACAAGATGTATTCGACCCAGTTGCGGAGTCAAGGTTCAATTTACCAATCACGGCCGTGGAAGGCGGAGTAGGCCGTAGTGGTCCACTATTGTTCTCACCATTCATTACTAATGGCCGCCTAGACGCCTACCGATGGTTTACGGGAACTGTTGTGCTTTTAATTGTCTTATGGTCAGAGAGGGCAAATAGTGTCGCCTTGCACGAGTCGTTTGGGTAACTTACGATGGTATTGGTTGCTGTAGCCTCTGCAAATATTTTGTCCTGTGAAGCATTGCTATAGGGCAGTGAATTATTTAGTCTATTGTGACATCATTCAGTATTATGGCTTGAAGAAAATTAGACACAATTTAAAGATAACTTCGTTAGCATTCCCCCAGTTTCTTTGAATAGTGACTCATACCTGTTAAAGGTATTGTGTGGGCAGAGATGTCACAACGCCCACAGTTAGCTTATATTTGATTGGCGGCTAGCCTATTGCTAATATTGAAGGTCGAACTTTCGGCTTATTGTCTAATATCAAGGCAGGAGTAAAGGAACTGTCATCCGTAGGATATTATGTATAAAGATCATTATAAACGAATAGACAAGTTCTGTTATTCCACCCCCAAGTTGCGGGGGAGGTAAAAAGGTGAAGGAGACAAACTGTCTACGCTCATGTAGGTTTCTTTAAACCCTAAACGTTATTGCTTTACGCGTTGAGTACCACCGACGACGTGCCTGTTTTACCTCTAGCGTTACTATATCCTAATAAAATAAAAGTCCCCCTTCTTTTAGCCATCGCCTCCCCAAAACCGCACGCCGCGGCTCATGTACGTACTTTTCATATTACGCCTCAGTTTCATCTGGCTTTGTATATTACTCAACTTTTCGCAGTCATTTTTGCATGTTGCACTTTGTACTCCACAAAATGTTCGCTAATTCTCGTTTACTAAATAACTCCGCTTTTTGTGCAACGTTGGGAGTAATAACGTGGTTTATAGACAGAAATGGTAAACTAAGTAAGTATTTAGAAATGTTATGCAAATCTGTTCTAAAATTATTGCTCTCTAGTGGAAGATTTCCTCCGGTTAACAGACTCATTGTCGTAATTACTTAAACTATAATTAGAATTTATAGCAGCTTACAATGGGATACTGCATGCAAAGCAAGTGGATATAGTACTGGTACGCTTTATAGACCAAAGAAATGAAAAGGGGAATTTATTTCACCGACATTTCCCCGACTTACGCCATGATAAATGTAACTTCCGCACGTTTCCTTATCAGCTTGTTATTTTCATTAGGGAATGCAAATGACGTAACATTTAGTAAATCAGCACTATGTGGCAAGCGCTGGCCTCTGATCCGACTCGTCTATCAGTCATCATTTACACATCCATAAACGCGGATGTTTTATTGTGCGCCGTGGTGTGTTCACCCTTGACATTCATTCAGGCTCCCCGGCCTTATTACACGGTAACACGGCCCTCGCAAATATAATTTACATTTGTAATCGAGATTACAATGTACGTATTGTTTAAATGGGATACGGATTTTGGGGTAATATCGGGATTTACGAAATAACGACGGTAAACCGTCGCGTATACAGTTCAGGATTATTTTAATAAGTGAGTAGCTGAACTGGCGCGCGAATGAAAGATTTATGAGGGTAATTCTTCGGAGGTGGTAAAGCCGACGTGAATGCTGAATTACTCTTATTATTTCTGTTAGTTCACTCTTTTATTTCGCTCACCTCTTTGTGCGGCCGCTGTGAAATATGCATGCATGGAAATATAATAAATGTACAGGAAGCTCTGTGAGCCAATGGAGTTTATTCTTCGCTGCCTGCCGTCGTTAGGCATTCCCGCTTTCTAGCCACATCATTATGCACTCACGGCTGTTAGAGGATTAAGCCTCATTAGTTCTTCATTCTTATTCTTACCCACAGCCGGCTTAACCCTTGAAACGCGAAACAGCGAAATAATAACATGTTTACTTGAGGATTATAACGCGTATAACAAACAACATGGGTGGTTTGTTGGTGTGGGTAGGTACTGTCTACTTACAAAGTATATTGGCATGAGGCACGGCTCTCAGGACACCGATATGAGGTATTGCCCCCGAGGGACAGCTGGGAATTGATTCCGACGCCAGCCGAGAAAAATGAACAACATACAAAATATATATTGTGTGTATCGGGTTAGGAGTTGTGTCGTTCATAAAGTAGCGTGTAGGTCGGTGGTCGGCGACTGGACAATTTATGGCCGTTTGACACTGGACGCGTGTCATGCGTCTCGCTACTCCTATCTCCGCCAGTTACCCACTTATAATCTATTTTCATTGTGCGAGTTGGGGGACGCCGCACCACCGGACGGGCGGGTTGGGGACTTGGGGTGTGCGCCGCTTCTGTTTGCGAATTTTCTGTAATCTTCAACTTGTCTCTTATTCGGAAAATATTCGCCCACCCTTTGATACAAATATCAAAGCCCGACATTTGACTTCCTTTATACTCCGTTTGTTTAACGTTTGATTCAGTAAACATTGTTGTTTCTTTACAGCTACAATAATTATTACGAAATTGTTTCTATAAAATGGCTTGTGTTTGTGAAAGCAATATTGTGGCACCTGCAATCTTTAAATCTAGCTGCTATTGCTACATACGGCTGTAGCCGTGTGTTATAAACACTGCCAGGCACTGCCTCGAGGGCTTTGTTTATCCGCCTCCAGGGAGAATGCAACTGATACCTGAATCGCAGAGTTTTTGTTGGAAATAAGCAGTAATACTTATAAACATACGCTTGTTAGCGAGTCCTCAGAAATCCGCCAGTGTGTGATGTGCATACAAATGGGCTGAGTGTTGTCGGCAGACGTCGAACGTGCCCCGCCAGACCTCGAATAGACGTTGATTATATGTAAATTTCAAGAATTACTCGTATTTTGTGCCGCGATGCCATTTTTGATGTAACATACTCTTGCACGATGTCGCAAGGCGTCTCGTTGAACCTCGGCGTCAAACGTTTATTTATCTCGTTGCATATCGCAGTGTCAATTGTTACGACATCATTAAACGCATCTTTTGTAACCAACCATCGTTTAATGTCAACAATCGAGCACGGGTCAACTTCAGTTTAATTCATGTCCACTCTAACAATTTCAAAATCACAGTACCTTCCTGCATAATTAAATAAGTTCAATCTTCTAATATTTGTATAATAGTTGTGACCTTCGGTAACGAAACCACAAAATTTTGGTTACGGATGAAAATTAAACATGACTTGTTAGACCTTCTGCCAGAGCCATTACCGCAGATATTAACCGCAAGTTCGTGCATAATCTACAAAGTCCGTAAAAGCTTATGACGAATGACTTACTGATTTGGTAACAAAACCTAATAGCCACAAGCAACGCATGATACTGCGGATCTACGTATGAGGAACCTTTTAGTACTCTCCTCTCTCCCGAAATAGCCTTTTTCTCGATCCTCGGATGTTTATTAAGATTATTTGTTAGCTTACATAAACTGAATACCAACCTAAAAAACTTTACTACCTCATCCACGTAGAGGTTAACCTAGAGAGGTTCGCATTCGGTTCTCCCCATTGTTGTAATATGGTAAATTATTCTCGGACAGGATTATTGCTCGGAGGGAGTCTAAATCGTGGTTGTACCGCAACCGCCGAGCTATATGTAATCACCTCGGTGCTCGTTACTAATATTAATTTAGGGCACAACCCAAAAACGTTCGCACAATGAAATTATGACAAGTTATCTGGTTTTTATGACAAGAGTTTGTAAGAAAAGATTCCTCGACGTTACAGTGAAAGGAATGAAATATGTTAGTGCTAGGATCAACGTGAAATAAACTTAGTTATTTATTGACGAGGAAACTGAGGGGCTAAGGTATTGCGAATTACCTCAAGATTACAGAAGTTGCTACGAAAATGTTCTTTTCTAACTCATTTAATCCGTTTGCGAACCGCAATAGATATACATCACCCCTTATGATTGGTTTTACTCGCTGTTTTATGTGGTCGCGGCAAGTTTTTTTTTGTCTCGAATCAGTTTTTCCTTTACTCCGTCTATAATGTTAACTTACGTTCTTTCCGAAGTCTCTTCTTCTTGTGGTATTGCAACTTCCGTTACGTTATTGATTTGTGTCTGTAACTTAATATTTTCTTTGTCCCTAAAGTAATTTTCTGTCTCCCAAACTAAAACTATGTTTTCCGTCGTGCAAATGTCCAATAACCCACATCCCTCTTTGTATTTGAGGTACTCCATTGATTATGTCTGTGTGTTCTCTGTTTATGCAGTCGCTCGTCTGCATACAAAACACAACGGTCGTTCGCCACCGAGCCATAACCGATGTACTGTGATAGAAAACAAATAAAAATAACTCCTCAAAGTAAATCCCTTTGTTTAGCAAATGGTCGGTGTTCTTCAATGATTTGCTTTGTACCTTTCAGTCGTAAAGGGAGAATGCAATTCGCCTGTTGATCACTTTGCGCGGAATTTAGTGCGTTCTTATAGTAGCCTTTTTAAGTGCAGCAGCTTTTGTAGCTTTTCTTATGGTTTGGCATTAGGGTCTATCTACTTAGCTTTCGTAACCATATTTTGCAATGGTCCAAACAGCAATTGGACATGGTTAACACACAAAATAAATGCCAAGTAATTCTATAGGCAGCAACAATCACGATAATTTTAGTGTTATCCAATTTAGAAAGTTGTAATAGAAAACAGTTTTTCTCTGTCAAAGGTCGTCGGAGGCGGAAGCAAGTGATGCGCCGTTATCTAAGAATCTAATTTGGTTCATAAATTGTGTATAGCACGGACAAGTGTCGACGTTGTGCATAAATCGTATTAACTTCCTTATAGTGGAAGGAAAGGCCTCGAGAACTGTCGTCGCCGATCGCATTGACCCGCTTACGTTACGTTTCGCGGTGAGCTGCGACCTCGGACCGAACAAAGACGACGCGTGTCCCGCATTCTGCTCATCATTCTCCTTCACAAGGACCTTTATACCTCAGACAATATTTGTAGTGATCCATACATCCAAATCTTTTACGACAATAATCCACCTTTCAATACTTGTTGATAAATTCGCTCCCCGCAGCCATTAACGCGTACAAAAGTCAATGAAATGTTTGTTGACATACGAATGAGATTGACGTTAAAAGCGGAAAAGCAATCGAAGTCGCGGGATCCAGAGTCAATACCATAGATTTTACTGTAGGTACTGAGTTGTTCATTGTTGTCTTGGAGTCGGGTTAAAGATGAATGGAGTACGTGACATATCGAAAAGTTAAGACAATGATCAATCCGTCTTTCATGTATCCTTCCGCCTTCACAAATATCAAAGCTTCATTGTCAAGGCTAAAAATACTCTTCTCAACTTGCGTGTTTAGGTGACAGATTCTGTTGCATTTCGATTCCAACATAAATATGCAAATCGTAGCTATGAATGCTGCGCTGGTAATGCTGGTATATTACCGTTTTTAATATTCAATTACGCTCAAAGAGCGGAACGACGCGGTATAAACATTATCTGTTTTTCCAGTTAGTGGGATAATGCCCGAGGGAACGCCAAAAATAGTGGTTCGGAAAGTGTATTAAGTTTAAACGTTTTTATACGAACATATTTAGTTATAGTTTGAATTACGCCTTCTTTCAAGCCTGTAAAGACTTAAGATTGTCCTGGCTGAATTCATTTAGTTCAAAGATGCTTAAGAAATCGACTGTTTTGCGAAATCCTCTACAAAAACAAACCAGACTTTCCAGCATGATACCAATTTAATCGTTTGCGCAAATACAATTCATGTAATTAACAACAAAGCAGTGCGAGTCGCTTGCAAGCGCGTGCGCACGTGTCAACGGCCGCAGGTGCTCGCGTCATTGGCCACCACTGGCCATTGTTCTCACCGCGCCCCCTTCCCCCGCACACCACCAACCCGCTCAAATAAAACTACCCTAGAAGCAATCAGGGCTGCCACTGATGGCAGCTGATCGACTCTTAATCTTTTTTCTTTTACGTCAACTTCAGTTGCAAAGAAATAAAAGGTTGTTCACACAGGATATGAACCTACACCGTATGCCACCTGGTGCCTTTTATTTGTTAACTATAAAATTAAATTATTTATATTAATGATCGGTCATGTATAAAAGACGACCGTGTATTAACGATTAGCTATGTATTTATTCACACAGGTGTGTAACGAACACCGGAGCCAATGATAGTAGGGAAAACTTATTAGCATTGAATACATAGAAGGCGGTGGCTAGCTAATCTACCGCAAAAAGCACTCCGCACTAAAAATAACTAGAAATTTTTGCTCGTTAGAAGGATGCAATGATTAAGATTATGATTACTGACGTTGGCGGTCACTGACCTGCAATGAAACCCTCCTAATGAGCTTCCATTAATAAATGACAAAAAGGCAAAATGACTTATTTGTTCTTTTAGCACTAAACATGATGACAAGGTAAGTAATGACAGTGCCAAACGATTTGAAAAACGTAGCGTAAATAATGGCAGGTTAGGAGGTGATCAAATTGCACATTGTAGTGGCAAGTGGCGAGTTGACAGCCAACGATTTGCGGGCATCAGTAACAATTTCCCTCCTCGCGATGAAGGGGAATCGTTAGCGGCTAATCAATTTTATGACACTAATAATAAAGCTAAACGCGATTACGTCAATCATGCTGCAGCAGATGAAAAGTTATATAGACATACAGCGATTCCAAAAGCAGCTTATAGGATTTCGTATCCCGGAAATCTTCGAAGTATGTCAACATAAAAATTGGCATCATTAGGAGCATCTATTTTTCTTTGAATCATAAATTGATTTGATTCCTCACAAGATCTTTTAGGTGTTGTGTCGGATTTGAACCAACAATGGCTACAATACAGCAACGTTGTGTATTTGTTAGGTGAATTCGACACGCGCGCCGATCTTGGGTGCTCCCAACTTGCATTGTGTGCCTGTCTTCTTTTGTCGAGGGTCTGCTTCTCAATATTCAGTTTACCAATTCTGCCATTCTTACTTGTATATTGAGGATATAGGTCGAGAGCTAAGCTGATAACTGAATTTGTTGGTCTCCGCAGAATGGTGCGAAGCTGAAGTTGGCTCTTTGTTTAGAAGTGTCTAAGTTTCTGATACTCGCACATAAGTTTGAGAGTTGTGAATAAAGTTACGATGCAAGCTCGTGTAATCACTGCTTAATCTCAGTTCAGGAATGCAAATTATTAGGTACGATATAAATGCAGGAGTTGTTTTGCTTGAAATGCATTCGAAAAACGGTTAAAATGTTAATTTGAGACGTTGTCTGAATGGTTCTGATCCTTATTATGATATAAATGTTGCATAGAGTAACAAAACATCACTTAACTTTTAAAAACACAATCATTTTCCGCATGACTAGACCAGAAAGCACCCACGCCGCATCTAGTCAAAAAAAAATCTCAAATAAAGTATTGACGCAGCGATTCTTTCACACGGTATCCGTTCCCATAAAAATAAAATATCCAGTTATAATATCAGCTACCGAAAAAATACTCGACTTATTGCCGTGGAGATTATCGTTCGGTGTTTTTGCCTCTAATCCAATAAGGTGGTTGAATTGCAACGATACGTGTATTGAGTCTGAGAGTAAAGCGGTGCCCGGGATAAAGCGTGTGACGTACTCTCCAGATACGATGTTGATTGATATTGAAACTTCCTGGGGAAAATAGAAAAATCTAACAATTTTACGATGCATGTTATTTTCATCGATATGCCAATAAATATGTCGTCAATAAAAGATTCGGGTAGTCAGTGCCCCGAAACTCTGACAATCTGTCTTAAGGCTGCGGGTCCCGTCGGGACTGCGGGTTGTTCGAAAGAGATACCGCGGTCTCGGCAGAAAGGGCGACGAAAGAACATGGGTGGTTTTTAGTCGGTATAAGTCTGACACTCCCGCTCTGGGCAGAGCGGTAGGGAGTGTCAGACTCATTTGATGATTTCCAACAATCCAAAAAAAAGGGGTTATCGTAATAGCTAGTACTAAGACTGGAAGATGCTGATGATGATGATATCTTCAATATAAATGACATAGTAAAACATACGTTTTTATTGATCTGTTGAGTAACAAAACTAATTAAAAAAGTATAACTCATAAGCTATATTCCCGTAAAACAGTATTTAGTACTAACTTCACCGTCCCGTTTCCCTTACGCATCGTTTTATCGCTAAATGAGGTTCAGTTATGAATGTTATGATCAGCTCTTGTTAGTGAATCGCATTAGCGGTTGTAAACTAGTAGCGGGTAGGGTAATGGGAAATAGTAAATTGACCAATCACAGGTAAGCATTACGTGCGTGCAAGTAATTGAACATATTCTGCACTCGCGCGCTCAGTTAAGAGGTGCCCTCAAAATAACCGAATCATCTTATTTATTGAATGTAGCTCTAATCCAATTACGTTGTGAAGAGCATGAGATTTTTTCCCATGCATTCTTTAGAAAATACTTGAGAATATTAGATACGGTAGAGCGTTATGATTAATACATTCCATTATGAAGTTTGAATATTTATGTATTCAGTTGCACGGTAGATTAATGTGTTGGCAGTAAAGTAACCCAAATTATTATATTACGATGGGTCACATTCCTCCATTAACCTCCTATTATACGGGGATTAAGTTAACGATATCCGTCCCAATAATACCCGTAGAACACAAAGAACTCCATTATTCCCCACACATCTTACACATAATACAAACACTATAAAACTCATTCTATAACTTTCTGATAGAAAAAAGGTGAGGTAGCTATCTATTTAGAGGGGACTATATGGATCAGTGCGCAATCTAGGCGCCGTAACTTGGACTCCTTTGTCCTGATCGCAATCTCCATAAACCAGCTAAACACCTAGCCGAGATTCCCCTCACGAGTCCCGGGGGGTGGCAGGGAGGGACCTCCACCCCCTTCTTTTAGTTATACGGGAGTTAAAGTGCCTTATGATTTCGAGACTTTCCTCACCGAGGTGATGTCGGTCTTTTATTAATCCATAAAAATCTCGGGAAGCCGTAAACGTTGACACCAAACAATAATTACTTAGTCTCTTGGTGATTGATGTTTGGACGAAACAGAATAAGCTGTTGAGGTAAATTAAACGATGTTAATATCTTACAGGGATCACCTTATTTGATTGGGCGTTGGGCCAATTTTTTTCAGCTGTGTTTCACAATAGACTCTATTGATATTTTTAGTGACCGGTACTAATAAAATTACTAACAAATATGTTTCCTTTGTCTATAGGCCCACCATCTCGACGAGAGAGCGAGTTCAAGAAGCCGTCACACGCGCCGCAGAACGGCGTTCGCCATCATCGCCCCCATATCCCACACAGCAAGGTAAACACTTCCTACCTATAAACTATATGTTTTGAAGCCACAGCCACCCTGCAATCTGCCAATGTTTTATATGCGGCGCGACGGGATTTTATATGCTGCCCTCCGGGTGTTATGCGACCCGAATGAAGTTACTGTCTTAATGGAGTGAAATCTGTTTATGGAGTGCTATGGGATGCGTCCTATAGAGCAGCCGTTAGCTAAAGCGAAAAACAGAGCGTGCTGCAGACTGCATCGTCGGTCCTGCTGCATGTAATAGCATTCCTGCTCTGTTTCTCGGCCTAGCAAATGACGGTTCTGTGTGACAGAAGAGGAACAGCTCTATTCCTTGCCGCTAGATGAGGTTCAAGCCCGGGATACACGAGGACAGTTTTTTTAAGCCTGGATAGCAAGCTAGTGTCAGTAAGCTAGTACTTCTGGCTTCGTGTACACAAAACTAGATTCATTTCTAGCATGTTCCAAGCCTGGGCAGTAAGACAGGACAGTTTAGTAGAGAAGTAGCTTGCTGTCCTGGCTTGAAAAACTCGCCTCGTGTATCCCGGGCATTAGTGAGTTAGCTAAGCTGATACGTCACGTCACATGACGCTGTCATGGCGTACATCACGCCAAGACGGCGTAATGCTATCTTCTGTCATGGAATACGAATCGGTTTTACTGCCTAGGGGCGCATACAGATGTTTCACATCAAAAATACATTGAGCAGCTCATGCAAGGTAGCGAAAACATTATGGTACTAAGGGTATAAATTAATAAATAGCTGAAATTGCTAGAAAAATCCGGTCTAAGCCTTCCTCATACACACATGGAAAAAAACTAGAACACAATAACGTTCTATATGGTTATTATAAATGAAAAGCGACACGTGTCTGGCGTTCAAACGTGCCAGATATACTCGTTATTGCGCTCCTTGCGAGAATCGAGAAAAATTTCGTTACAACTGCTTATCGGTACACAATGGTGTTTATTGTCAAGCTGTACGCTTTACAAAGCAATATCAACCAGGAAAATGTTGTGTTATCATGAAACTTTTTAAATTCCCCACCAAACTCCGTCGCTTCGGGCTCCACCATCTTTTGTGGTGGATCGCTTTGCTTCCCTGAAATATGTTTAACGACAATACAACTTTTTCCTGGTTTAACTCTTTAAGAACTCGTTTTATTATTATGGTGCTTTATCTAAGCTTTTGTTTAGATTTAGAATGCGACCAAGAGCGTGTTAGGAGTCACATTAATACTTATGGTCCCATTCGTAGGACTGATGAAGGGGGTCATACGATGCGTGACCGGCCTTTTCACGTCTCATTTGAAACTTCTCATGCCGTAACACAGCCACATCTTGGACTAGTTAATTCCTGGCTGAATTATTCATCAGGCGTACATTGTAATTAAGTTTAATGTGGTTAACTCCAAAACGGCGCCAGCAACTTCGATCACTCGGGGAAACTTGCTACATGTACATACGTTGATGAATGGCAGAATACATTTGAAACGGAGAACTAGTAACTTTGGAAATCGTATGAGTGTATTGTTACCTTTCAAAGCAAGCGTACAATCGAAATCAGAACCTATACCTATGTAGTATAAGATCTACAAACTAAACACAATTTAGACGAGTAACGAGCCCAGATTTCGCCCACAAAACGAAACAAATCCAATTCGGAGACGTCGTTTAAGAAATCCCAAAACGTAATTCTATTAAGAGGGGAGGTGAATAGAATATTAATGTATATTTTTTGGTGCAGAGCGACGGTTCCGGTTCAACGGGAGCCCCGCACAGACCGCCTCCAATCAGGATACCCAACGGTATCCAGTCACAGGTCAGTTTGATGAGGAGTCCTTAGCTCACCCCCTGAAAATATTCATTGCTTCATTCATATTAACATCTCTCGTTCATTGCTTCGATAAACGCTCTCATGACAGCCCTTCCTTGAACATTATCTTCATCTTGTTCCACAATATTCCTTCTCATGATCATTGGTATTTTGATATAGTTATTTAAGTCTAACATCAATAAAGTACCTGATATCCGTTACTTCACCTGACTGATGTCGACAAAACTGTCAATTAGACCAAAAATCGTGCTCACGACATCCATACAACAGTCCGGTCAATGAAATGTAGTCAACCAGAAAACGCGAATATTGCACTAGAGTGAACTTTTCATTTGTGAAGTATTTGTAAATATAAATACTAGGGTTTGTTCAACTACCGTCGCATGCCTCATTGGTCCCCCGGCTAACGTCAACGTTGTCAATAATTAAGCGATCATCAACAGTTTTTGTCGAAGCAGCTTTTATTAATTGCATCATAATTTATTATGAGAATTTCAGTATGCAGACCCGTATTAATTCGTACTATGCAGTTGTATGTAAAAAGTGCTAGGTGAGACGCATACAAACATTCTTTTAATTAGTAAAAGGGCAGCAAAACCACCCTTGTTAAAGACACAAGAATTCTAGTAACTTGTCGTGGTATTATAGGGACCTTCATCGACTTACGTAATCCGATTGATCCAATGTTAGTGTACGGTAACGATTATTGGATTAGATGGCCACAGACAGTCAGTCAGTTCAGAAGCCTGTTCGTAATTCCCTGTAATGTAGAACATGTTGAACTTTGAAGTTCACACCCACATCCCACACGTTCGCCGCAGGTATTGTTCGCGCCTCCAACACTAGATAGGTCAACAAGTGGGTGTAGTATACTATGGCGTCAAAAAGCCTTTTATATCTTCACTAATATTTAAACCATGACTTTATGCCGCCTCGTTGAACCAATGATCGCAAGCACAACAGAAAATATTACGTCTTATGGGATGTTGGGTTCGATTCTCAGGTAATTTCTCAGTAGCAACCCAGAATCAGAGTTGACTGCAATAGTCTCCCTATACCATGGGACCTTATAACTTGCGAAATATAGGGTGTATTATGTAAGGTGGTAGGTGAGGTGCATCTCTGCTTAAACCTCCCAAGTAATGCAGGCGTGATGTTATGGCGTATGTTTTATTTATAAAGCGTTTATGGTATTTAATTATTTCTTGGTGAGGTGTAAACAGGGTCATGGTATTGGTTACAAAATAAGGGGTTCTTGCGTGACTCGAATTGGTGATCAAATAAATGAAAACGTTGCGATTACGGCTACTGTTGTCGTAGGTCGACAGTTTTGAATGAACGACCCGGTTTATTAGGCAACCCTATTTGGGCGAGCTCCAAAACTTAGCTGTAATACCATACTTACACTGCAATTACGTTTTTTTACTTCCATCATGCGATTTGACCTTTTTAGCTTTAGTTTTTTTTAAGGTATATCAGTGTTATTTTAGAGGAGCTCATGGCTTAATAAGAACTGCCACTCGGGTCGGTCTGTGGATGGGTGACCACCCGACATACCGAGTTTCCTCCGTGCCTCGGAAAGCACGTTAAGCTGTTGGTCCCGGCTGCCATATATAGAGCTTTGGCAGTCGTTACAGGTAGTCAGTGACCTGAAATTCTGACATCCAGTCTTACCAAAGACTATCGTATTACCTAGTATTAACTGGGTTGTGGAGGTCAGATAGGCAGTCGCTCCATGTAAAATACTGGTACTCAGCTGCATCCGGTTAGACTGGAAGCCGACCCCAACATAGTTGGGAAAAGGCTAGGCAGATGATGATATCAGTGTTATTTTATTTGAGCGGAAATGAAACGGGAATTTTTGTAACAATGTATTATGAGAGTTTTTTAACACAAAAGCTTTTTCAGTCCCTTTTCCTTTGTACTTTGTACCAACGTTGTTCGCAGAAGACAATTATTTATCTTCAATACTGTGAACGTCAAATGAATATTTAACCTTTCTTTTTCACTATAACAGTCCAGAGTCGATACATAGACAGTTCTTCAGAACTGAATGACACCAATAAACATTTTATCTCTGTTCTTCCAATTGATTTACCGCTATGTTCAAAAAGGACGTAATAAATTCGTCGAATTGAATATTTAAGGTCCCCGTCAGATTCCAAGAGTCAACAGCAACAATACAATACATTTATTGCCGTAAACTCGTAAATCATACAAGCATAGTCGACCGTAAACGGGCCCTAAATTTAATCGCCCCGCTTCGCTAAGGAGGCATAATGTATTCTCGTAAAAGTAGTTTTATTCTCGCCAGTGCAAATTTGTCCAATCTTTTATGTGAGCAACGCGGCTTATCTCGTTATGCGTATGACTATGTATCGTGTTGACTACGTATTACGTAACTACCCCTTGTGTTCACCCACGTCAAATTATAAAGCGTAAAACGTTAACCGGGCAGTTGTGACGTCACAATATTTCGTTCAGCCACGTGCCTGCATATCCCCGTAGGCTCGTGGGTGTACGATTTGAATGTTATACGGTATCCGGACATTTATATGCCTTTGTCTGTTTCTGACAGCACTGCAGTTATTTCAATATCGAACGGTTTTAATAAAATGTACTTGGAAATCGGTACTGTTTTAATGCTACACTGTGTAGAGCCACGAGCACCAATATGTATATACACTGAGCAACTTTTGAAAGACAGTGATTTTCTCCTACTGTGTAAATTAACGTTTTACGTTTTTTTATGATCATAGACTTTTGGAAGTAGAAACTGATATATCACGGAAAAATCTTCTCCGAATTTTTCTAAGTGTTTGCATAATTATTTGTGCTCGTGACTGCACTAATCTATTTTCCGATACTTTCAACTTTTGAAAGTGATTTTCTCCTACTGTGTCAAATAACGTTTTACGATTTTATGATCATAGCCTTTTGGAAAACCTACTACGAAATAGTTGTCATCTCAAAGTAGAAACTGATTTATTACGGGAAAATCCCTTTTCAATTTTGCTAAGTGTATACATAATTATTTTGTGTTTGTGACTGTACAGCTCCATGCCTGACACTTTCACAAGAAACTCCAAATAATCACTTTGTTTTTTCCTTTACAGCATGCTATCGATAGCAGTCAACCGCCAATAGAAAGTATTTTAAAGGTACGTATACACTCAACACAAACATACATACATTGTTTTAACGTTATTTCAGCTATGTTAAATATAATGTTGTTTGTTATTGTAGGAGATGAAGTCTCTACCGACGCCGTTGTCAGTGATAGCCGCGACGCCGAGGAAGGAGTTGGAGAACAAATTCATCTTCAACCCTTACACAAATAAGGTGAGACAGAAGTTTCAGTATTTCGTAATAAGACTCCGTTCATAAGGTTCAAATACAGGTTGTTCACAAAAGAGGCACGTGGAAATACCATAGTAATACATGTACAATTCGTCTGAACATGGCCTTTACTGCGAAAACTGGGGCAGCAAACCTTGACCCTGATTCGTTGAAAAATGACATAAGAGTAAATTGCAAATTGTCTCACATAAATCGCTTGCGTAATCGCAGGGAAGTTGCAATGAAGCTACGCCAACAAAATTAATTAAAAACTACTAAAAAACAAAATTCGCACAACACTCGGAAAATATGAAAACAATTATAAATGCAAATTTCAAGTTCATGACTACGCTAAAAACGTGTGTGTACGTTTGTATGCTTACCGCGCAAGGTCGTGACACGACAAACGCGCGAAAAATACGCGCCAGCGGCCATGATTTATGGTGACCAAAGACAATTGATGCCACGCTCTGATATCGTCGGAAATATCTCGAGAATATTTCTTACGTTGCTAACTGAATAAATGTTATTTCATTTTGTACCATTTATGAAATAGTTTCGACGGTACGCTAGTAATCATATATTTCGTAGAACTCTACGAAATATATGATTGGATGCGTTTTGCGTAGGCATCCATGGACATTTTATTGGAGTAGCCGCGTAGCAACGGTAATAGGCACTAGAAGGTTTACGATCATAAATTGTAAACATTTTTTTCCGTAATATTTGACATTTGTCCACGAATATTCTTAATTTAATGAATAATGAAAAAGTATCTTCAAAGCTAAGCTTAGCAGGATACTAATTGTCAACTGAAGGAATAAGACGTTAGATGGGAACACCAACATTTGAAAAAGAGAAGAGACAGTCCTTTCATCTTTTTTTAATGATTTCCTTTTGTCTGACTTTACATTTGGCCACTTTATAAACTGTATAAAACATTTTTTTTTAATTAAGATAAGATTATATATTAAGAGAAGCTATAACGGGTTTCCCTTTCAAGCATTTCTATGTTTAACAGATGTCCATATTTTTGTAAAAACCGTAACGAAAAAATTAATGTCCTAAATAGGCTTAGGGGTTATATTACTGACGGCAATACTGCCAAAATGTATGTGTAATCCTCATCACGACGATAAAAAATATTAATTTTATTCAGGGAGTAAGGCCATAACATACCACTCAAACCTTCACACTGAAAGAACTCTTAAGTCACAGAGTTAAGAGTCGAAAATAGAAAGAATAGTCTTGATAGAATTCTGGAAGTAGAAAAATTTTTCGGCATATTGTCAAATAAATGTGATCAAGTCTGTATCATATCACTTTAGTACATAAGGTTTGTGTTACGTTAACTTGAATTAGTATGTATATGGGGAAGATAATAAAGATTATCTTTCTTTGTTGTGAAAAACAATAATACATACTTTGTCTTGAATATTAAGTTTTTATGATAATAAAAACGTAAATAACAAGATAATGACAATACTGTATATTCTTAATATACTATTGATTGTTTTCCCAAATATAATAAATAAATAAATTCAAGCTTGTAAAACATCATGAGCATTGAAAGACTAGTGTCGCTATCTATCGTCGTCTTTCAAAAGCTTAGAAAATGTTTTTAAATATTTATATATATAATACTGTAATAGTAACGTTTATAGATTCGATACGAGTTTTCGGTAGAACATCTGGTTTTAAACCTAGACTCAGAATGTAGGTGATGGTAAACATTGACGCAACGTAGAAAATCGCATATTCCCAATATTTTTATAAGCTATGGCCACTCGTAAATCTTTCTAAGAATAATCTTTATAGGAATTGCGCATCAATATTGTAAAGGATACTACGCACTGACGGAATACAAAAAAACGCAATATGGATAAAAAAGTAAAGCGAGTTTTTGCACTAACATTTTTGAGAAAATGAAAACAAGATTTTTTCCTGATTTTCCATCTCTGCTAACATAAATATGCTTACACAGTTAACAATTAACACTTTTTCAGGTCCAAGAGAACCCTCAGTTGGCCGCCAACGATCTCAAAGCACCCCTACCTAAGCCCGGTAAGTGTAAATAGAACTTTAAAGTTAGGGTTGCCAAAACTAAAAAAACGAATAAGTATTCGATTTTTAAATAAAATGTTTTTCAAATTGCACTGTTTCTTTTCAGAATCTAGAGATTTATAAGATTAAGTGGTTATTTAATTTAGATCTGGCAAGCCTAAAACACAATACTCATTATTTGTCTCTAACTAGATACCCCCTGCGGTCAATTACGTGGATTATCGGTTATTCACAAGCTTGGGGTTATCCAACCGTTTCGCGCGTTTTCCTGTTTCGCCTTTAAATTACATGCATATTTAATTCATTGCTTCTCCTCCGGCATTCGGTTCCATCTTTATATTTCCTTTTTTCCATCGGGTTGTGTGGTCGTGACGTCGAAGTTAAAATCTTCAGTTAATCGACATTTTCTTTCATAAATATTTACGTTCGTTGTATTCAGTGAATGCTCTCTGATATTCTCATTATTTCCAATCGATTACTGATACGGAATGTTTTGATAAACATACGCGATAAATGCATTAATGCCAGACATCAAACGAACGGATATCCTGTTGGATGTTTAGAAAATAATTACTAGATATTAATTATAGGGTTTATTAATGGAATTAACTCTGATATAATGGGTGATCAATTGAATGCGATATGAGACAAACAGTAATCGATCCGAGAAGTCACGGATAAGTGGGATGGCTGGCCGTATAAATGATTGTGGGTACAAAAAGGTTCTATTAGCGATAAAAGACGGCGTGTGAAGGCACGATGTGAAGTAGTTTATAGTGACGATAACCTCCGTAGACTTGTTCCTCGTCCGCCCACCGCTATGCCTAAAATGTCGCTCCTCAAACGCACGATAAAAACCCTATTTAATCCTAGCAGCCCGCTAATTGGCTCATAACTTCACCGACTCACTCAACGACCAATGTAAAACCACTCTGTAAAAGTAAATTCCTACCGCTTCGGTATTTGTTGTGTAAATAAGACTGTAGAGAAAAGATTCGGTCTGACTCGAGTATTACTTGTTAATTATGTGAATAATGTACAAGTCAAACATGGCGCGTCGGTAAATGTAGTGGCTGCGATACTGCTAAGTGCAGTGCAATCGATCCTCGGGTGATGTATTCAATACATTTTGTACCTCAAACAATAAGGTCATACACGTTCAGCTTGCGCGCTTTAAGGTTGACTGCGCCTAAATAAAATGTGGAATGAAATATTAACAGCCAGTTTACACGTATCGCGGGCACAGATCGCCCGGCAGCGCCACCTGTCGGCGACGTGAATAAATAAATTGTGAAAAAAAGCACAAAACGTAAACGTGCAAACTGCACACATGGCCGCGTCCGCACACACATATCCACGATCATAAAACAAGACTGCAAGCGAAAATATTTGCGCTTGCTAACTGAATAATAATGAATATGACCGAACCGGACGTAACTGGAATCGCTTCAATGTAATTTCTACTACTTTGTGTAACTCATTTGCTTTTGCTATTATACAACTTATTAATATTTTATGTCTTGACTACGAAATTAGTGGCTTTATAATTACAGGTTTATGAGAATGATCGCTGCTTCACTTCATTATCGCGTCTGTATTTCAAAATGTTGGTATTGCGTTAACAGAAATGTTACTTAGAAAGTGTTGTGTTCACTCGCATTTTCATTTTTACGATATGCCATAACACTCCATTCTCGTATCATTACGTGCACGCGATAATCACGAATATCTTCCTTTTTTTCCACCATGATGTTTAAAAACCCCTGTTTTTTCTATACCGCACTTTTATTGTCCAAAACGAGCAAAAACTAGCTTAGCTAACCACTAACTAAACGTGTTGTATTCTCGAAATGCTATTTTTACTGTCGGCATTCCTATTATAATGGTTTAAAGTTGAGGTCTCGTTAAATCGTCGCAGGTTTTATATTCGTGCACGTACTAGGTACGGCTACAGCAAGTACGTCTGCATCACCTGCCAGTGCCAACGGTGAGCGGTCGCGACTCGCGAATAGAGTACGAAAAGAAAAATAAAAACTATGCAAAGCGCAGATTAAAATCCTACGGTTTGTAGATTTGTTGGTGCGTTCGTATTCGCGCTACGATAACGAACGAATCGAGAATAACAGCTTGTTTTTTTAAACAACGATGACGTGTTTAGTATTGCATTTTAACTATTACAGCCGCTTTATCCTTGCAAGTTATACATTTACTTGTAAAACCCATTAAACATTCACTTTATGTTTCCGTAACACGGAAATTAATTTAACTTGAATTCTTCTGTTGTTTGTTCTTTTAAGCTTTAACAATTACCCACAGTGTCTGGATCTGTGCTGCGGTAATATTAACTAGGATTTGTTCATAAAGTTCCCCTGCAGACAATAACAGAGCTTTTTACATTTATATACTACTAGCTGTTATCCGTGACTACGTTCGCGTGAAAATCTTAATGCAAAAAAAGGAGTCTATGTGCTTTTCCAGGATATAGTCTATCCCTGTGGCAAATTTTATTCAGAATCGTTAAGCCATTCTGGCGTGATTGAGTAACAAACATCCATCCAGTAGTAAGATTCACAAAGTTGACAAATAGTCCTTCTAAATTGTAATCGCTACCTGAAAATGTTGGAAAAACATTTTTAGAATTCAGTTTTCAGTTTATTCAATTGTGAATCGCATTCTCGTATATTCAATTCGTTCTGCTAAATGTCCCCGAGCCCATAGGCTTGTCTATTGATAGTTGAATCGTTTAGATCGTTTCAGCGAACGGAATCAGAGTCCCTGCCTGTGACACGAACGAACATGGGAGTCAGTTTCGCGGATTAGATTCCTCTTTTTTATCCAATGAAAACTGACTAAACCTTCCTTTTCTGTCTGTAAATTGAATTGAAAATTGACTTTTTATCATCCCAAACAAGCGATCCTTTTGTGTGCCTTTTTGTCGATCTATGCGTTTGTCGAGTCAGGTTAACATACTAAATAGTATTATAGTAAATATTTAAATATAGGGATCCTTTAGCGCTTCATTGTTCAATACATTAAACATGTTATAAAACAATTAGAATTTCATCCGCGACTTCGTCTGCAAAAATTGTGATATGTATCGGCTATGTATGCATGATAATATATATATTTGATAATATATATATTTTATTACTTGTAGCGCCCACGAATAATGTTTATTTCTATCAGTTATACATTTTTATAATTGATTAATTAGTTCCGTGGATTACTTCCTACAAGCCTTACATATTAACTTTTACCCTTTTATAATATTAAGTATAGATTCCACAAGAATGCTTACCAATAGCGCTCTTTCAACATAATTCGAACGTCAAAACATTCTTGTTCCACTGTGTAAGCCAATAAGGACACTTACTGTGGGTGCTCAATGAAACCCCAACACTAGGATATAAGGTAAGAAACAGTATTACTTACTTATCTGTCAAGATAATTGAGAACGGAACCTTTAATGGCCGCCATAAGCGATGCGCAAGTTACATATCTCAATGTTTATACCTCCCATACGTTATACTTGTTTGTAAGCAAACGGTATTAGCTTGCCTTATTGAGCGTCGCCTGGGATTCCGCACAACCTTTTAGACAAACACGTGGAATAGGGTCAGTCCTATTCCTATGCATCTAGTGGGCTAATAACTTTTTCCTATGCTCTATAGAAGCTGTATATCACATGGATGGGAACCTTTTGTTCATATTTCAATCTCTACGGGAGCCTTCCGCCAATTTCCCTCATATCCTCGACACATCTGGGTGCCGATAGCATATTTTATTTTTTGAATTATTTCCTCTTGGAGTGAGGATTTCTCTTATTGCTTCATTATTCTGAAAATAAGTCAATTCCTTTCAATAAAACGTCTGCAAATCAATTTACAATACGTTGTTAAACACAAAAATTAAGATGAATTGAATCATGATAAACTGTGCATGATTTAAGTGCTATAATTGATGCAAAAGGCACCAATTTGCGGGCCGATTATTCCCCCTCTTTCTCGTTGAAAATTCCAATTTAATAACTGAAACTCGCGTAATTAAGAGAACAAAATAAAAGGCTACAGGTCCACGAACCCGCTTTTATTGCATCCCCCCGTGAGAAGGTACAGATCGGTTTGCGTCAAACCGCAATATCCTTGATAGAAACCAACATTGCAAAACTTCTAACTGTTAGCATAATTAACATTTATTTATAAACGTTTCCTTTGAACCTATTGCATGATCCGTATCGAGCAACTAATATGAGCAGTTGACGATGGTTTTACGACCACGCAACGTTATTTATTTCATTCCTCGGACATCGTAGTGTCCAAAAATTCCGTAGAATTACGGATCACCCAAAACCTGACATTATTTCAGGACTAAGCTTCGATGTCCCTTTATGAAATAGTTTTTTTGCTATTTAGGACTGGCTCAGTCCAAGTCATATAGAAAATTGCTAAATAAAACTGGTTTTCGTACAAAATTTGTAGGTACGAATTTTCTTCGAATCCCAGTGCTCTCAACCTTTTCTCTAGTCGGTGAATGAACAGTGAATGCGAATTTATGAATATTATTACAAAGCTGTATTTTAAGGTAAAGCATTTTATTTCTTCTTTGTTTGGAGATAAACTCTTAATGTTCTGTTACTTCATAGCTTTTATTTTATTGAGTTCGTGGCTAGATAATAACAGCCGCTCAGATCAATCTTCAGGTTAAGCCACGCTTGCCTAAGTGAGTCTGTGGATGGGTGACTATTACGTACAAAGTTTACTCCTTGGAAAGCACGCTAAGCCGTTGCATCTCAGCTGTCATAATGTAGATCTTTGTTAGTCGTAACAGGTAGTCACAGGCCCGAAAGTCTAACAACCAGTATTTCTAAAGAGTATCATATTACCCAGTACTAACTCGGTTGTGAACGACAGACAGGCAGTCCTTCCTTGTAAAATACTGGTATTCAGCTGCATCCGGTTACATTGAAGCCGACTCCAACATAGTTGGGAAAAGGCTAGGCAGATGATATGAACTTTTGTTTTATTAAACTGGCTTTTCAACAGTAAGTACCGCTACCGATAAACATAACTTTGATTTAATTAACATACCAATATCCAATAAAACAAGGAAAATAAAACGTTCTGAAAAAATATAGACAGCTTTACCTTCTAATATAACGTATTCAAGAGAATTGTTTCCAAGTTTTACGATTGTCGAATCGTAAAACCGTTGCCGTTCGCATCTTCGCATTCCTCCCCTGCCCCCTATGAGTTATGTGGAGGGTTCAGTGCTGATAAATAAATCAGTATTTAGGTCATTGAAAAGGTGTAGCTTTTATTGGACGATGTATACGTGTGCTCCGCGATAAATAACGGACCATTATGTGATTAAACTCGCCCGCCTTTAATATGACAATGACAATGGCGGTCATTATCTCGTTACATTATGTGCGTATGTCCATTACTTTTTGCTGTTTATTTTATTGTTTTACTTACTTACGTTAAATAAATATATAAAAAACTATTTTTATATATTTTTAACTAAACTAAAGTTATTTTTCACTTTTTTGTGTTTTTGAAGTCGGTTTTATTTTTTGCAAAAAAGTTTTTTTATTTTTCCATTTTTAGTTGTAATATCCTTTACAAATATTTGATATTCATTCATTTTACGTTGTTAACAATACATGTCACGTAATAGGCTTATCCGCAATAAAATGGAACTTAACATACCTAACTCTCGAAATCTGGGCGTCCTGTACACATCTGCGTACCCCGTCAGAGCATACAGGCGTGATGGTAAGTTAAGATGTTGCGTAAACAATAAACATCCAAGCGATTGCAGCAATCACGACAGATTTGCCGTCTATTTTTGAAGAGTTCTATTGTATATCTCCGAAGATCAGGATCAGATCTTCACCAAATTTAAATGGGACCACCTCAGGAGTATACTCTTTCAAATAAAAAAAGAATTTTGAGAATCGGTTCACAAATGGAGGAGAAATCAGGTAACATACATAAAAAAAAAAAAAAAAAAAAATACATACACACGAACATATAACCTCCTCCTTTTTTGAAGTCGGTTAAAAATAGTAGCCCACCGGTATCGGGAACAGAGTCCAAGCTACTGAGGCGCGGCGGTCAGGGTTCCAGACAGATGAACCTCCTAATAATACTAATAATACGAGCCGTGTATAAAACGACCGCTTTCTAAATCAAGCCTTAGATCCATAGTGCCTAACGAGAGCCTCCTATGGTGTTGGTCGAGGCTCTTGGCAATTAAGCCTTTTACTGAAACAACTATCGGCACAATGATCGCTGAGTTTACACCCCACATGTCGACAACCTGATATTATTTATTATTACAGTTGCATGTATTTTGTAAGTACACTTACATCAATTATTAGTTTTTCTCATTAGAAACATGGAATGATTTAGAATCAGCTTTGATTTTGTTGTTATACAAAGTTAGGAAGTCTCGAATTCAGATACGCTTTAATAAAGTTAAGAGGCTCACCTTGAATATTAATTCTCTCTTCTCCGAACATCGAGGAAGACAGTTACCTACTTATAATTCTTTTCTCTTAATGTAAAGAGCATTCGTGAATGAATAATATCATTGTATGTATTGTATCGTCACTCACACGGCGCGAGCAGTCGAACTGAATAATAGATGAACACGAAAGATTGGCGACACCTGAAATTGTTCAGACGTTGAAAAATCTAATATCCTCACCCGGCCTCAAATAATCAACCATGTTTAATAATGTTTTATCGAATAATCTTCACGTATTCCTAATAAAATTGAAAAATAATTGCTTCTTTCCTCAATATTGTTTTGTTATAATCTCACGCGGCAATCAAAACAGTGTGGTCTTGTGAAGCATGCAATTTTTCCAGCCATTATGGCTGGCTACGTTAAATGCCGACATGAAGGGTTAAACAAGGGCTGTTCAAAATGTTCAAGTGAACTACTAAATATGTTCGGTAAATAAGAGTTTTCATGTAGTTCGCGACCGAAGTTAGACGGAGCATTAATGAACGAGACTACTAATTAAATATTAATCGATACGCGCAATACGCGTCGAATAATCGATTCTAAGTAATTAATCGGTAAGTTTATGCCGCTACCGAGAGAATTTCATTGACTAGTTTGTGTCTTAATGTGGTTTATTGTTATAAGGCTTCTAGTAGGTACTACATTTCGATACGGAATTAATTGTGTTGATTGGGAAATTCCGTGTACTTGCGTTATCGTTTTTAAACAACATCAATTACAAGTTGATAATTTTGATAATGAGATACCTAATACAAGTAAAATTAGGATAGCAAAACCGGTTTACCTCTAACTAACAGCGTTTTTGGTAATCAACCAACAAAATTACAGCGAAAAATGGTTTAAGTACTAAAAATATGGTGCAAACCGCCATTACATTTTAACCGTCATGATAAAGCGGTGAACACAGTATCCCTTTCATGCTCGCCGAAGAACGTGGCAGTCGTAAACCTAATGTCATCAATATTAGAATTAATATCACCTACAATGTGTTGCATAAGCGACCCGCCATCACCATGTGCAACACAACACATGGAGTATGGAGCGAATGGAGAGATGATTGAGTGGGAGATCGCCACTCGGACGTAGGGTTATGAGTTCTGTATTATTGTAGCGCCTGTTATAGAAGATAGTCTCAAAAAAACCATACTCTCGCTTGCCAAACGCCAAAGCCCTATTACGTAGTAATTACTCATCTTGTTTTTATAGGCCTGCATTGAGACACATTATATGGTACTTTTTAAAAATGTAGTTTTCCATACGATAACGATTTTTTAAAATCAGATGATTAGTTTCCAAGAAAACCTTCTACAGCCAAACTTACAAACTTTAGCTTTTAAAAATATTATTATAGGTAACGGCATAATCTTGTAGGGAACAAGAGAAAATTAAGCCCCCTTTGAACTCCATTTCCTACTAACTCCAGTCTCATGTCCATTTGTAATGTATGTAGTCTTATCTACTTTGTTGCGCGCATAATTCAACGCGTTCATTAAGCAACATTAGTCTTCATGAGTGCCGATGTCGTTCCGATTACCATAGACCCCGTTACAAAACGTTTCGTATGGGCCACAATGGAACAAAATGGAAATTTAACAAAAGACTAAGGCCCAATTTCACCATACAGTGTTTGTTAAATCTAAATTGGCCATTAACTAATGAGTTGTTAATAATAACAGAGCTGTTATATCATATTACGTCCTACGGGAAGAATGTAACAGGCCGTTAGTGAATTGAAGATTTAACTGAATGGCTCGCAAGTCATTCACTCTTTTTTCAACCGACCAAATCGAAATGCTAGTTTTTGATATATCGTCAGTACGGAAAATCACAATTTTGTATCTTTTCGTATTATACGTCACTTGCAATGCTACACGACCAATTTTAAATGACGTTTGGTCCGTGGGATTTCATATAATTGTGCCTACGTTTGATTTTGAACTGGTCAATTTTCAAAAGTGTCACGGTGATTTGAGGCATTTTGAGGTTAGCTTTGTGTTGTTCGGTGTTGTGCTTGTTGAGTTTGGATACCGATAATTTCGGTTATTAAATTCCTCAATTTGTGAAAAATGTCGAAAAAAAAAACGCGGACCGAATTTTTCAGCCAATGAAAAACAAATTTTAGTAAATTAGGTATCAAAATATAAGGCTGTTGTAGAGAACAAAAAAACGGATTCAGTAACCACCGCTAGTAAAAATGAAGGGTGGAAGATACTCACGGAAGAGTTCAATTGCGAGAGCTCTTTCTATGTGCGAAACACAGAACAATTAACTCAGTACTATTATGTCTAAGTCATCTAAATAATCAAAACTTTCTAAATAAAAACATCATTTTCGAAAATAAAATTGTATGCAACAGCGTCCATCTTGATTTTGACCGTCTGTTAACTGTCTAACGGACCTCTAGAGCAGTAATTAGATTTGATGCCTTGTTAAGAGAATTTAACATCCGTTAACACGTGGTGGGACACTCGATAACTTTAACAGCTTGTTAAGTAACCTAACAATTCGTTAAATATTTAACAGAGTATGGTGAAATTGGGCCTTAATATGTCTGAATATCTAAGTTAAGGCTTTGTTTCCTTAGCCGGCCTTAGGCATTGTACAAAGAGCATGCCGGTTTAGGGAGCAACGAGTCAGCTTGAACTGGTCAGAATGAGCTTTATTTCCTTGCAATAAAGGCGAAATTGGAGTCATATGGTGGGGGGCCTCACGCACGACACTGTTCAAATTTTATTGCATGGACATAAAGCTCTTTCTGATGGGGTCAAGCCAATTCTGCGTCGATAAGTGTGGCCATGATAAGTATATAATAATACTGCCAATATGATCGTAAATAAATATAAACTCGAACAATATCTAAATAGTTTTTGCAGTCACTATGTAACATAACGGTAAATGTCAGGAATGCGTTTCGTACGCGACGACAGCCAAGCTTGACTGATAAAATCATAACTTACGACTCTGTACGGAATTTTCATTCGCTCTTTTTATTGTGTTTAAATTCCCAAGACTTTTTTATGATTACCTTGTAATATTTCATATTCTTGCCGCCATGGTGTATTCTAGAGCCATAGTTGGTTAGAAGCTTATAACTTAATAATAGCAGCCGCTCGGGTCAATGTTTAGGTTAAGCGGTGCTCGCCTAGGTTGGTCCGTGGATGGGTGACCTCCCATTACATACCAAGTTTCCTCCGTGACTCGGAAATCACGTTAAACTGTTGTTCCTGGCTGTCATTTGAATATCTTAAACAGTCGTTACAGGTAGTCAGTGACCTGAAAGTCTGACAACCAGTCTTACCAAGGGGTATCATATTACCCAGTACTAACTGGGTTGTGGAGGTCAGATAGGCAGTCGCTCCATGTATAATACTAATATTCAGCTGCATCCGATTAGACTAAAAGCCGACCCCAACATAGTTAAAAAAAGGCTAGGCGAATCAGTTTGCAAGATGTACAAAGACTTTTCCAATTACTAACTTCCGGAAGTTTTTCGGCGTCTTACTGAACCAATCAACTAGTGTTAGATTATTCTCACCGCCGCCGTATCCCCAAGTTTTATTATGTAAAGTTTGAAACTCCACAAGTTACTGCACTCGACTCGCGACCCGCGGAACAGTGTCGAAGTTAAGAATTTTCAATCGCTTTATCGATATTTTATTGCACTTGAATATTAAACACGGTACTCGGTTAGAACGAATTTTATAAAAATAGCTAGTAACTTGCTCCATGCAAAATACTGGTATTCAGCTGCATCCGGTGATCCGGTAAGACTAGAAGCCGACCTCAACGGCTAGGCAGATGATAATGAACTATGTATTAACTCACTTCACACGTCTCATTTGTTTACCGTCAGCATTCATATCATTTGGAATCTTACAAAGCAGGGTACAAATAGGCCTTTTCCCTCTTACCATATTTCCTGGTTCCTTGCACCCCTCACCTTCAACCCTTCCTCCATATTAAGCAGTAAACATAGATGTAGCACAATTTAATTGGGAAGATACGCATCTTGAAGAAAAATACACTGATTATAAATTCTAACCATTTGGGGAAGTTGAACGTTTGGATCTTGTATGTCCAATGTCCATAAAGGACATTGCCAAGTTGTGTCGACGATCAGCGGTGATTAACAGACCCTGGCTGTCAACAAAGAACGACAAGGAACCTAGCGTGACTACCAACCACCCATTCCCCGTTAACAATGCAAGAACCCGCTTTTATAACTGTTTAAAGTTAGAATTTTTGATTCGCAAACTATTGTTGAGCAAGGATATTGAATTCTGTGGCGCAACTTGAAGTAGTAGCTTCGTAAAAGCTTCTAAGTTTAAAACTAGCTGAATCAGAATCATTTCTACTTGGTTTGTTACCAATAGATACTTTAGATTGTTTATCGTTGACAAGGTAACTTTCACATAATGTCTTTTAGGAGTCATCGTCGTACGTGACGTCTCAAGCACGTAGATAGCCTCTATCTGTAATCTATTCGCTATCATCATATTAATAATCAGCACTTGACATGTAATACAGATACCTTCCCTTTTCAATTGATGCAATCAATTAATTGTCTTCGACAAATATGTGTTCTACAGCTCAATATGATTCCTTTGAGATTTCTCTTGTTAAAAAGAACATTGTTGGAATGGGTATCTTTATCCACTGAAGATAAAACGTCGTAAGGGAATATAGCATACATACTAAAATTACCATGTTTGACAAATGGATGTCTTGACGTAATCCCTTATTCGCGTGTCATGACACTTTTGGGGAAGAGTTCCTTTCTTTCTCCGGGGAAAATTCTTGTACTTTACCGGAACATTTTCTTAAATGTGGTTACTTGTCCAGCTACCTTTTTGAACCAGTTAACGTTACCCTTAGTTTTTAGAACAACATTAATTTCAATAACCGTTTCTTTTGGCTTTTTCCTAATCTGGTAAAAATAAACAGTATTAATTTTGAAATAGACTGATAAATGGGAATAAACAAAAGGAATGACACGAGTCGACCAAACAATTTAGTTTCGTTGTACCACACAAAGTCGGTGGGATTTCATAGGCGGCAATGGCGGGTGTTTACCAATATCTGGCGGGTTCTAGAACAGGGATTTACTTCGCTATCTGCTTCCGTGCCCCAGATCTAGATATGACGAGATACGAATACAATTTGTAGCTTTCATATAGGTAACGTATGAGGCATGATTCACGTGAACGCCATAATTAATTGCAATGATATTGAAATTGCACCAGTTGTTGCTTTAACACGAGTAGCCAATAATTCCACGAAGATACACGTTTGAAGTGGACCATAAGTTAACGATTTGATGCCTATCAATAAATATCCTGACACAACAATATTGCTATCTCCTTCATCGTTGTTTATTCGATCTAAGTTCTAGTCGGATTCAATTATTAATCTGAGCGATAAGTTTGAAAAGGAGTACAACCACGGGACGGGCGCGGACGGGGTACGGAACGAACTTTTCATCTCCCGAGCTTCTCCTGCTAAAAAGGCGCCAATCCACACCAACTCGATTCGTTTATTTCCCTCCGCAGACATTTAAACGGACGTTTTATTTATTCAATAACAAAGTTGTCTTATCTTCTGTAACTTTTAATTAACGCGTACAGATTGTGGCCGCAGCTTGGAACTTAATACTTAGCTACTAGTTTATGAGCACGTTATTATTATTGATACTTGTGCTTATCATAGCGCAATGAAATAAAAATTCTACGGTTATACTTAATTTTATATTCGCGCCGGCTTGAGTTAACATCTGCAACGTTGTTTGCATGGTTAAGCAGCTTGAAATGACTATTTGTTTCAAAAACGACTCTTTAAGTAGTAGAAAATATTGTGACGTCCAATTGCGTTTCACACGTGCAGCGAATTTAATTTTGTTGAAGAATTTGACAGAGATGCGTTTAAATAAACACAAGCGACCATTTTCCAGTAAATAATAGATTAGCGTTGTTATGAATAGTTCTCACCGCGCAACCCTTGACTTGCGGAGAATTGAGAAGTTAAAGAAACGTAGGGGCTTCAAACCGAGCCGATTTCAGCCGATACACTCATTTCAGCAACTCCGTATCGCGACGCGCCGACGACGGGAAATTGAAGGATTCCGGTATCTCGAAACAGAATCTATTACTCGACGATAAGCGTTATAAGATGAGATGTAGAGACTTGATTTTTTTATTTCACTCGAAGGAGTAATGTTTCATTTCGATCGGTGAGCGAAATAAATCGTGTATCCGATATGCCAATTTAATCTCGGGGCGCCATCTATCGTCGCCATAGGTAGGTCGGCGGGGTGGCAGGGGCCGTCGGCGGGCGGCCCACCCCGGCCTCGGCCGTGACGCCCATACTACGCGTACTACGGTATACGAAAACGTAGCTACAGCTATTTCGAGAGCAGACACTAGTTTACTACTACTGTATTGATGTGCACCGATTTAGATATTGGCCGCACACCATCCACCGCACTGGTCAATGGGAAATAGACAATATTAAAGAGGGTGGCCCAATGCCGTCTAACGACTCCCTCCTTATTCAAAGTTATGCTCTACGTCTAAACGGTAAATTTGCAACAATATACCTTAATCCTTTCGGAGATAAATGATAATTTGCAACACTAATTCAAGGATGTCCCGAGCTGTCAAAGCCGTTTATGAACAGTTTAAACCTTGCAGACCTCATTTAATTCTCCGCTAGACTTAAACAAAAGTCAATTAGGTTTTTTATTCCATTTGAAGTGGTTTATTTATTTATTAGATAAAGGGCATTAAGGATAAGTGATGTTCTGTCCTGAATTCGCAATTTATCTGTTTGTTTATCGTTATTAAGAGGGCTGAAGTACTATGAAAATAAAGTGGTAAGGTTTACGCGTTCCAAACGAACTCTTTAATAAATAAGATGGAAAACGAACGCCCTTCGTGTGACTCATTTCACCGAATCTTGGGAACAAAGGGATTGAAGAGGTGAATTCCGGAAGGTATACGCCACAGTACAATGTTATGTTTTATAGGCGGGTGCCTCGGTGATAAAACGCCTATCGTGATGTGGGTGGGGACTGACAACCATGGGTTCTCGGGATTTTAACACGTTCTTGAATTTTATATTATTTTGTCAAAGATGTACATTGAAGTGCATTATCATGGGAACGTTAATGTATCTAGTACAGCCATATACTCCCACGGAAACACTGATATACGTTGTAGATGCGACTCAATGCAACCGACCGACTTTTATTCGAGCAAAACTGGATTAGGAAGTCCGAGCGCGGTTGTACTCGTTATTCCTGAAGTTTATTTTATTTATTACACGATGATACACATTATTTATATTACAGTGAGCACGTCTTAAACACTGGCATATAAATAAATAAAGAAACTAGGACGTCTCGCTCGATTGTGACCCGTATTCCCGTTTTCTAACGGTAACAACAATCATTTTGTGTCAGGAATAGAATTAATGCTGAGTTTTGACGGGTATTAGCAGAATTTTGAAATGGATTTGTAGAACAGGCATTGTTTTCTTAAATCTTAACACAATAGCCAGATCGAGGTTATAAACTCCAGGACTTTTCAAATTAAACCAATGCTTTAAAAGTCGGCTGAAATATTCTGTAATACACACAGGATGTAAGATAAATCGATCACAAAAGAAACCTAGATACAACAAAGATTGTAATAGTCAGCCAGATCGGTTGGTATTCTGGCCTAGCCCAGCAACTTTATGATAAACAGCTGACACACATCCGACTAGAAGACATTTAAAACAAAGAGATATGAGATGTACGTGTAATCGTATTGCAATCGTAGGGGCACCGCTGGATACGGGACACGGCATTAAAATGCAGCGCGCGTATGCTCTGCCCCAAGCCATACACTTCCTCAGCTCCACGAACTACAGCCATCATTCTGTTACGCAATGTCCACACACACGCAAACACTCATAGATTTTATCTACATATAATTTTTCTCAGGCTACTGTTTTATAGCGCACTAATTTGAGGCCGCTCGCTTCGGTGGCGATGCACTTTCCAGTTATTTTTTAATTTTATGTTCTCAGACATTCATAGGCCACCGTGTAAAAATAAGTTTTATTGCTGCTTCTTATTTACTTTGTATTTATATAAAAATTGATCCTCTTAAACTCCAGTTCAAGACAGCGCTACAAAGCGTTTGCTCTGAGCAAACGCTTTGTAGCCAACAATTCCCTCAATGTTTAAAGACCGTTTCAAACCACTTCCGTGCATTCAATAATAACGTCAACAAAGATATTAGGTGCAGCGAGCGAGGCTTACCTCGCACTGTGCAGCCCACCAACGTAGACCTCATGGAAAATTCACTACAATCAAAACTATAAACAATCTCGTGGCGTGCATTCTACAAAATCTCTGTAAGCCCCAATACGAAAGACGAATCGCATCCACAAGGACGAGTATCGAGTCCACCGCGAAATAAAACGTCTCAACTACACATCTAACTAGGAATCAATATACACCCTATTGTCTTGAACCAGAAGGGACTTACCATACTCCGCAGAACAAGACCCTATAAAAACAACGTGACCCCGATGAAAATTGAACTCTACAGTATCGTTGTCAAGTTATATTCCACATTAAAAAGATGGTGGCTGTTGCGAAATATTTCCCGACTTAATACCGGATGAAATAATGGTGTCTGAAAGCTGAAGGCGAGGCGTCGTACTTTCTGCTTCCCGGTTGAGAGCTAATTTTTTTTTCTTCGAGTTTGTCTCTGCTCCGCTTTTTAGGCGATTTCTGTCGCGTCTTTAAAGGGTTGCGGTTTAGAACTTGCCATAGATAGAATTTTTAAAATGCTGTTCACACACCTATTTGTGCTTACCTACATGACTGTGTCATTTGAAATTCTGTTTATATAGGATTATTAGTAGACTGATAGTATGATAAAATAGAACTAATAGCGCAAGAATCTCAGAGTCACGACACATATTTTTTTCCACATTTGAATCACAGAGATACGAAGTCTTTACGTAAACAAAACGCGTTATTGTTCACGCCTCGCTGGGATCAAACCGTGTCTTGTATTGATTGCTCCCGTGATTTATTGCCGCTTGATTCCAGCAAGGGATCCTCCACTAAGGGTTTTGTTTCAACTTTTTTAAAGGAATTTTCGGGTAGAGGCCTTATTTAAATTAACACGTGCCCTATTTACAGAGTTTGGAAGTCATCTCCCAAGTTTAATCCTGATCGATGTCCAACGTCGTCTCTTAACCCTTTTCTCACGATAAACCGTCGGACGAGCTTGCTATTAAAACAGTTATAAATTATATAATTTGTGCTGAAGGGAATGACTAACTTTGTAGCGGCCTTGCACCATCCCCTGCTAAACACCGGATGAGGGGCGCAAGGTGAATTTGTGCGCTAACACAATACCACCAACTGCACGACGCAACACATAGTGTGGCGTATTAACAATTAACATCTTTACTTGTTCGTATTACACTCATTAAACTATTGAAGGGGAATAGTATTAGCCGACCGATTTGAGTGGCACGCTGAAGTGTACCGAAACAGTGGCGACCTCCGCTTATCCTATTTTGCAGAGTTTGTGCGAGGGTCAGTGCCAATGTGGCAAAGTTAGATATGCATAATATGAATTAGATCCCGACGCTTGGACGAAGCGGTCCGTTTAATTTTCCAGCGTTATATTAATTTTACTGTAGTGATTTCGCCGCTGTATTCATGCGAGAACAACCCCTCTATTGTAGATGAACGTTGATGATAATGTGGATCACTTTGTTATTAAATTGTTGTAATAATTTATCAGGTGAGAGCTCGCTTGTGGCTGTGATGTTTGTTTTGTGTTGTCGGTACAAAGTTCACCATTTTAATGTACCTACCTACTGCGCTGCCTGTCACTGTGGTTTTGCGATGAGCGATAAGGGGACTATAATGTGAACCATCATACTCAATTTATCAACGCAAATGATGTCAAACGGTCCAGTGGTTAGGCTAGTAGCAAGCCGGCCAATTAATTGAACGCAGCATGGATTATGCGAATACGAGACGTCAGGATCTTAAAATAATTTCGCGCCACACTCTCCGACTAGTTAGCATTAGCTTTAATTGATTGCTTCATCCATACTTGAGTGCCTTAACTCGATAACAAGTCTTGAATTTTTCGTGATTAATTATGAAAACGTTCAATCAAAAAACGTTGAGCGTCAAATCCAGAAGTGGCAGCAGTAATTTTGCTCCGCAATAAAACTTTCGACCTCGTGCCCAGTTACCCGGTATTTCGGATTTAAAACTTAATCTGATCCGTATTATTTACATTACAAGCCTCTAAACGGCTCGCTTTCTCGTTAGTTTGTCTCGAAGTTTACCGCTAACCGCTCGAGATTTTCATAATATATCGTGCTCTTTCAGATTTCTATAAATCTAAGATAACATAATTATTATCTTAGATTTAAATAAGCTGGAAGGTGGGATGACAAACTACTGAGAAATTCCTGATGGAAAAACCCAATAACACTCAGAAGAAAGTAGCAGCTACGGATTCTGAATTTGTGCCCGGTTGATGGCAATAGGCTCGCCCCCTATTACATGAGACTTAAACATAACTAGCAAAACATGGGTATACTAATGGGTACACGTCCGCCTTTACCCTTCGGGTATTACAGGCGTGATGTTATGTTATGTACCTATGTTCTTTAACATAAACATCAGCTTAACATCGTGTGACGTACAGGAAAATCTGTATCGAAAAATAAGGTAAACTGCAAACAAACATAACATTTTGAATATGTGTTAGGTACACATTGCGTCACCGTGAGGTTTTTTCCGAGATAATATTTTACACGTCAATGCCTTTAAAAGTAAAATAAAAAATTCTCGTGACATTGTGGAATTAGAAATACCTAATAGGATATTTGAAAGCGTCTGTTGGCCTTGTTCGTAAGGGCACGTGAATCTTTTGTCTTCCTTTGGGAGTCCGCTCGCTTTGTACTGTGGCAGGTTCTGAGGCTTCGGTATAATAAAAACGTCCCTTTCTCTAATTATGCAACACTTTGACAGCGAAATTTCATTGTTTTTAATACTTTGTTACTTGTTTTACAATTTTGGAGAAGTTAAGATATCTGCCAGTTTGACAAAAGACTGAAATAATCATAATAATATCATCATCATCGGCTTCCAGTCAAACCGGGTGCAGCTGAATACCAGTATATACCCTTTGTTAAGACACGATTGAATCATATCTTTGGCGTCAAATAATGCTTCAACCACCTTTTTTTTTTGGGGGGGATTGGAAATCATCAAATGACCCCTACCGCTCTGGGTAGGGAGTGTCAGACTTCTACTGACTAAAAACCACCCATGTTCATTCTTAGCCCTTGTGCCGAGGCCGCGGTATCTCCTTTGAATAACCCGCAGCCACGACAGAATCCTTCAAGCACCTAAAGTTTTGAAATATATATTAGTTCTTCCTTCCTTGTTGTTATAGAAAAACCCATGTAACTTAAATTAATTTGGCAAACTTCATCCTTATCGTCGGTGAAGTTGCGGTTGACCTTGATGCACAGGAAAATATTTCAATTAACCAGGTAAACTATGATTTAAAGTCAGTTTAACCCAAGAAATATGAATATGTCTATTAAAGCCACCATACATTTTGTATATTCCACTAAGATTCTCCTAACAAACAACCTTTCATTAAAGTTTATTTCACTAGTTAAGTACTTACACTAGTCGGTGAGCAAGTAAAATAGCTTAAATGCTTGCCGGGTACGAAAATAGATGGGGTTTGTCTGTGACTCCATGCACGTATACATGTCCGTACAATACTGTGTACGTACAGGACCTACATGTGTTTGTATGTGCGACCGCTGTCGATGCGTTAAACGCCTTTTCTCTGGATGAAATATTTATAACGCCCGTCGCGACGCGAGCCACATTATCACCTCTCACTGTCGGGAATTCCAGTCGTCTGTCTCCTTGTTCTCATGAAAGGGTAATTTAATGATAGGTTAATTCATCTGTATAAATAACAGCGTAAGTTACTCTCTTAGTCACTCATAAACTTACAATTTAACAGTAAAAACACCAAGTGCAGTCAATAAAATTGATAAACTTCTCAATTTGCATATTAACTACTAGTAATCAAATAATTAATCAACGAAATTAATGGTCTAACCCTGTCATCACCACCACTACCCATAAAGTTAATTCTATTAGTTAACGGCTCATGTCCTTACTATTCTAACGCTCATGCACAATAGTGCAGCGAATGACGCGCGTCCGAAACCCGCGCGGTCAGTACACTCGCGTGCGTCGGTGCGTCGCGACGTTCCCGAGGCGTTCCGAGCGCGACGGTACCCACGTGCCGCGCAGACAAAAATAAATAAACGCGACGCGTGCTTCCTCCGCCTCCTTTACACCGGTAGCCTTATCTCACTTATGTTTATCATCGAATATCCTTCAACGATTATAAAACCTTACCGATCGTGTGACGAGTAAACAGTATAGACGATCATTTTTTGACCCGAAAGTGCCTTGTCGGCTTGTCCTCAGACGAAATCGATGAAATGCAAACATGTTGATGTGCGAATAATCAAACCCCGATTCAACCACCCCCGTCCGTACGATGCGAGTAATAATAGCGAAGGGGCGCGGGTGGGGACATGCACCCGCTCACGTACGCCCTGCATGCATGCACTTAGCCAATTCCAATTGGGTTATTCGGTATTCCCATTGATCCGGAAGTTTCATACATCAAAAATATTGAAAGCTATGTCGTTTCGCTTTTTGGCGCTGGATTCAGCTTTTAATGTAGTGAACGTTCAAATGAGAGCGGTTATTTTGCTAAATGGACTTGAAAACGCATAAAGGGTTTCCTTTTAATGTATGAGTTTCTAAAAGAAAACAATTTTACTAATTGAAAAAAAACCCAATTCAATCTGTTAAAAATTAAGCACTCAGTTATAGCCTTAGTAATTGCCATTTCTGCCCACAAACCACAATATTTTTTGTTAATTAATTTCTAACTCAAATATTACAATCAAACCTAAAGAATAGCCCTGCGACTAATAGCGCGATCAATCGGCCGACTAGTCGCAGAGCTTACTTAGTGAAGAGGGGAAGTAGGGACTCTTTGTCACCACCTGTCCGTTGTAATAGCTTTCGGAAGACGCAACGCAGTCGCAACCGGCGCGCGCCGCAAGCGCATCTGTCTTGCTTTCGCGCCAAAAGAACATGTGTTTGTGATAGTACATTTAAAACAATGAACAGTGAATAAAGTATGTACTGAGTTAGTGAGCAACAGTGCCTTGAGAAGTGTGTACAGAGTTTTTTTTATGGCTGTGCTTGTAAAAGGAAAATGTGACACAATGTTGGGATTGCTTACCTCGGATTTCGGTTACCAGAACCGTTTAACTCTGCTTCAGCAGCTCATTGAGTGCGGAGATGTACTCTTGGGCAGGGAGTTAGTCTATGGTATGTTTATTCTTATTGTTTATTGTGTTTACTTTCATTATAATGATGTCATCGCTTGAAAATTGCATTATCTGTCGTTTACATAGCAATTAAAAACGATAATGATTCGTCTGATTCACTTTATCACTGTGTTACTTATATATCAAATGAACGGCTGGCCGTTCCTCTATGATTATTTATAGGGGTATCAATAAATTATCATGGTGGAATAAGCACTTCATTCAGTTGCTTTATCAGAAGTTATTGAAGTAACAAGAACTGATTGAAAGCTCACTTGTGAGATAATTCTTTTGAAAAGTAATCAAAGGATGATAAGGCCAATGTCTATAATCCTCTTAGGTTTTTTTTTTGCTGTATAAGTTCGTGTCGATTAACCTTAAATATACTTCAAATAGGAGCGTATTTATTTGTTAAAGTGTATTGTTATAAGTATAACTTATGTGAGTTGGAATATTGACATCACTCATATAATAAGTTTTTATTATAACAGCACTAAATGACGTCTTTACACCATCAACATGGTAAATAATCTTGTATTCCCACAGCACGAACGAGGTGAAATTAATTGCTTGATATTACAAGTTTTTTTTTATTTACTGTGTTACAAATCTAATAAGGTTTAAATTAAACATGCCGTTAGTTTTTGCTTTTATTGTTTTCATTATAAACTGAACCTTAACATAAATTTAATTATTTTCTAGAAACAATTATTTCTACTGGATGACTAGATATAAACGAAGTAACGAATTATTCAGGTGTGGAATTAAGTAGTAAAATATTTTCGCATAAAATATATACTTACGTATAATTGGTAGTAGTGAGAATTGCGTCAAGCAGTGTTTAATTAAATCACAGTGGATCTTCAATCAACCATGAGTAAAGGTCTGAGTCAGGTCTTCAGGTAATGCATAAAAGGTGCGACTATAGGGCAATGAAACGACTATAAAGCCAGAACACACGTGCCAGTAAAATGCACAAAGGCATGCAAGAAGCTGGCTTGCCATTGTAACATTCACCAATCAGAAGCTGCGGAAATAGACTTGATTCTAGTTGCCCATTCGCAAAGGTATGGAGAAGAATTGCCCATTCTTCTCAGAAACCGTCCGGAACACTGGTATGCTAGCTTCTTTCATTATGTTTGTGTGAGTTACTGGTACCTATGATTGTGTTTGTGGCTTAAGCCAATAAAACGACGTATAAATACTAAGAATCGTCTCATATATGCAGAATTGCAGAAGTGGAACTGCGAGAATTATGCGGCACACCGTTTGACGTGCGCACTGCGCACGCGTCGCGTCGATCGTATCATTTCATTATTTATCGTCGCATTGTCCCCACATATTGCCTTTCTGCTTTAATTAACTTCCATTTTAGAAGATTTATTTGGTTTCAAATATTTTTTATCGTTAGAATTAACTTTTGAACTAAGGAAAATCTCATTGCGTATGTTTGTTGAGAAGAGGAAAAATTGGGATTTTCTTTTATTTAGGTTACGACTTCCTGCACGTGTCAGCTCAGGAAAATGTGTTGTAAGATAATTTCCTACCTATTGTTTCCACATAAATAATGTACTATAATAACTAATAATAAGTGTGATTAAGAACAATATATCTGAATAATTACATATGCTACATCCAACCCACACTTACAGACAAAGTAAGTATATGCAATGTAATTAGAACGATTCAATAAAAATCAATGAAGTACTAACACGCGTACATCCTTTTATTATTATTATTGTACTTAATAATAGTCGTAAATGTATAATAGTAAATTGAGATTTATTAACAAACCTCCCCGCAATTAATAGTTAGCTGTTTTTGTCGGTTGTGCTTGTGAATTGCACATGTGTTTGTAAATGGCGTGTGTGCCTTTTATAGCGCTGATGACATTTGTATCTAATAAAATTATTTATCCGTACGGGCAAGGGGTTGGACAAACTATTACGAACTTATTGCGGACACTGGTTGGGTAGTCTGACATATTTCAGTACATCATCTGTATAGATGGACTGTATGAACGATGATATGGTTTGAAAGGAGGTGACTGCTGAGATGACGAGTAATAGAGAAGTATGGAAGAAGAATACACGCTGCTCCGACCCCAAATAAATTGGGATCAGGGCAGGAGAATGATGATGCTCTGTTAAAATCCGGTCCGAAGTCAGATCAGGTCGATTTGACTGCACCTTTAAACAGGACAAAGGTTATAAAAAGAAGTCTGATTGAAATAAGGCGATTGTGATATTCCCACCTGTATCACTGACTTGGAAATATTATTTTTTCATTGTGAATCGGACAATAGCCACCTGTCTGGCCGGGCACCTACAGTATACAATGTGGGGTGGGTTAATTATACCCCACCCTCCCCTGCTCTTCCACCCGGCAATATCTTTTATTTCTTGTCTTGGAGTTTCTATGTGGACTACATGATTGTGTCGTCAAATATTTACCTATAGCGTAAAGATATTATGAACAATCATCATCATCAGCCTATAATGTTCCCACTGCAGGGACTCAGGCCTCCTCTCTAGGAGAGCGATGGGCTATAATCCACCACGCGGGTCCAGTGCGGGTTGGTAGATTTCACATGTCTTAGAATTTTTTGGTTCTAAGAGGGGTAGCCGTTTTGAGACAATACTGTTCAGAACAATGCTGTCATGTTATTGTAGCTAGCCTGTGCCTACACTGCTTGCCAGTTCCTAAGGAAGACATCCAAGTCTTTCCGTCTTCCTTCGCGATCTACAGCGCCCTCGTCTCGTGAATTCGTGATTTCTGGGTATCGGTCATGTGTAAATAAAAACAATTTAAGTGACGGTTTGAAATTTAAAACTGAATGCATACTTTTTTTTTAACGTGGTTTCATCAACATCCGATTCGAATTGGGAAGTAATATTTTATAATCATTTCAAGTGGACGAAGCCGCGTGGCACAGCTAGTAATAAATAAAGATATGGAATTCTTAATGAAATAGAAGAATTTCTAAGTGGAGTAAGTGCCAAAGAGCAATCGAAATGATACTTTAAAGAATATTGCGACAGCATTGAAGCTTACAATTCAATATCACTCATATAATAGCCCTATTAAAGTGAACAGCATTTGTCAAACGAATATAATAAATAAAGTGGCAACACTGTCAACAGGGTTCTAAAGCGACAAACAGTTTGTATTGCTCCTCCCGGATACGGGTTAAATTAAATCAATGTTTCAACGTTTCACGAAGTGCGGCTTTTTCAGCATTTATATGTGAGTGACATTCTTCCGTTTAGCGGACACAATTTAGTAGCAGTTCCGACTTTCATTATTCTATGTTGAGGTGATTGAAATATTGGACAGTGGAGCGATTTATGCAGTACTTTCGGTTGTACAAATAGTAATGGAAACGGTCTTTAAATTTTGTATGTGAACGGGCTGCATTTTCAATTTATGACCAATTCACCATCTCTAGTAATTTATAAATGCGAATTAACTTTGATTCTTACGTGCATCTGGATTGAGGGCCCATTTTTTTAAACCTTGCCAAACGAAATAAGACTCATATGGAAATTACTTAAAAATAGTTAAAACTTAAAGCATAGGGCCACGAATTTCTTAAACGTGAATTAAAAATGTTATGATTAAATAACTTGGGCCCTCAATCCAGACGCGTGCATAAAGTGACATAGCCTAAATCTCAGTAAGTCCTATCTTTGGGTTCATAATTTTTATTCAGGAATTTACTTAAGAATTTCTTAAAGATTTTAAGAAATTCCCAAATCTGTAGAATGTGACATTACAGATTTATGGCGGTATTTCTAGGGCCCTCAGTTCAAATGTGTCTGTACTGAGGAATCTGTAAAACATGGATTTATCTGAAGAAATACATAAATGCGACTTTAACATGTTTTACTTAGATACTTAGGTGAATTAGTTAAAAAGAAATAATGACGGAAAAGTTCATTGTTACGTAGTAAATGAAAGTCAAAATTTACTAAAACGTCTGAACTGAGAGCCCAACATTTTCGGCTTTATTGACTAGGCTCAACCTCATAGATTAACGCAAATTAGAATAAGATTTTTAACTATTCTTTAATTAAATTTTAACATATCGTCCGTTCTTCTTAATATCATACTTAAAGAGAAAATTGATTTTATACTTTTTATAAGAGAAAAATTTGTAGGGTGACCATAATGATCATAGTTAGTACCGGTAAATTTTCAAGATTGATCTAAAAAGATCTGACAGTTTAAAATAAAACAATTAAATTTACCTAAGCATTATTTAATGATTTTCGTGATTTCGGAAATTGTATCTTAAATACAATGTATCTTAAAAAACTTTTTTGCAAAAAAAAACCGACGTCAAAAACATAAAAAAAATGAGAAACACATAATCGATAAACACAAATAAGTGAAAAATTAAAAATAATAAAAAAAAAATATTTAAAAAAATCAGCTTTTGAAGTTGGTGACATATTTTGTTTATTTGATTTCCGTTTATTGCCACCGACTTCAGGCGCTGTTTTTTCTTGTGAAGTTTATTTTTAATTTTTTTGTTTTTCACTTTTTGTGTTCTTCGATTTTGTGTTTTTCACTTTTTTATGTTTTTGAAGTCGGTTTTTTTTTCCTTTTTTAGTTGTAATATATAAGGAGCTCGTGGCTTACTATGAACTGCCACTCGGGTCGATCTTTAGGTAAAGCTGTGCTTGCCTAGGTCGGTCTGTGGATGGGTGACCGCCCGACATACCGAGTTTCCTCCGTGCCTCGGAAAGCACGTTAAGCTGTTGGTCCCGGCTGCCATATATAGATCTTTGGCAGTCGTTACAGGTAGTCAGTGACCTGAAAGTCTGACAACCAGTCTTACCAAAGGGTATCGTATTACCTAGTATTAACTGGGTTGTGGAGGTCAGATAGGCAGTCGCTCCATGTAAAATACTGGTATTCAGCTGCATCCGGTTAGACTGGAAGCCGACCCCAACATAGTTGGGAAAAGGCTAGGCAGATGATGATGAGTTGTAATATCCTATACAAATATTTACTATGCATTGAACATTCAAACTAGAAACCAAGCCCTTAAACTTCAAGATTTCCTTATCATTGCTTTCAACTCCTAATCGTTGAGGAGAGTACCTTCCATAACCAGCTCACTCACTCAATCATCAGATCCTGATACGGTCCACAATTGACGGAGATATGCGCGGATGTATAAAAAAATTCATACACATGAATAGAGAACCTTCTCCTTTTTGGAAGTCGGTTAAGAATTACCCCAAATCTCCCTTCGTAACTGACCAAGAACCAAGAACTCTTATGTAATTATTATCATGCACAAAAATAAATGAAATGAATTATTTATTATTGAATAAAAGTCTTTATTGAAAAATAAACAAATACGCTACGTAGTGCCGACCACACAAAATTAATTTTTTCTTCCATTTTATTTCTGGTTAACTCATACACATGACAATGTCACAAAATATATTGTCATGTAAAATATCTAACCACATTAATTACAATTGCTTTGTGTAGGTAAAATCTACTAAGTGATTTCAAAGGAAATTTTCTTAACAAGTGAAAATACGTAAATACAAATAAACGAAAAAGTCAATACATGAAAAACCGACTAAGATCATATTCCTAATTTTTAGAATATCGTAACTGCTGGATATTTTTAATTTTAAAAACACTTTTTTTGGGTCGTATTGTAAGCACAAAATGTAGATTGACCGAAAACACGCAATATCATAGCCGACAATAAAACTCGTCGTAGGACTATGAGACCTAGACCAAACGACGCAGATAAATCTGGCGGTTTGAATGGTATATAGGGTGTAAAAGTACCCTTAACGCAAACGAAAGGCACTTGTTCTCCCCACCACTGCGATATTTTTTTTGTTCTAGATCATACGTGGGAACCCCCCTAGTTACGGAGATATTGAACAATTAATTAATTATTCCCAATTTTTCACAGCTGTTCTGCAACTAGGCCCATAATAGAACCTTAAGGACAATAAGGACTTATATCATATTATAAAAAATAGTAATACAAATAAAGAAAACAAAATTGTAAACTGTAGGTACTTACATATATAATACGTTTAGCTGCAAATATTACGACTTTTCGACTGCGCTTTGCAAAATGTACTGGTACTAACTATGATCATTATGGTCACCCTACAAATTTTTCCCTTATAAAAAGTATAAAATCAATTTTCTCTTTAAGTATGATATTAAGAAGAACGGACGATATGTTAAAATTTAATTAAAGAATAGTTAAAAATCTTATTCTAATTTGCGTTAATCTATGAGGTTGAGCCTAGTCAATAAAGCCGAAAATGTTGGGCTCTCAGTTCAGACGTTTTAGTAAATTTTGACTTTCATTTACTACGTAACAATGAACTTTTCCGTCATTATTTCTTTTTAACTAATTCACCTAAGTATCTAAGTAAAACATGTTAAAGTCGCATTTATGTATTTCTTCAGATAAATCCATGTTTTGCAGATTCCTCAGTACAGACACATTTGAACTGAGGGCCCTAGAAATACCGCCATAAATCTGTAATGTCACATTCTACAGATTTGGGAATTTCTTAAAATCTTTAAGAAATTCTTAAGTAAATTCCTGAATAAAAATTATGAACCCAAAGATAGGACTTACTGAGATTTAGGCTATGTCACTTTATGCACGCGTCTGGATTGAGGGCCCAAGTTATTTAATCATAACATTTTTAATTCACGTTTAAGAAATTCGTGGCCCTATGCTTTAAGTTTTAACTATTTTTAAGTAATTTCCATATGAGTCTTATTTCGTTTGGCAAGGTTTAAAAAAATGGGCCCTCAATCCAGATGCACATTTGATTCTTCCTTTATTAAATAATTTACAATTAATGTTTGATACCATTTTGTTTCTCAAATTCCTAAAAGTTTATTTGAATCTGTAAAACGCTGTCATGCCATGCAATCTGCTAAGTGGATTTGCATGAAATTTTACTTACAGGTCTATGACGTGACCCGTAGATTACGACAAATATTTTCCGCTGTACGAAGATGCCAAAGTTGGTCACAAATATCGAACTGTTTGAGTATGAAAAAGAGATATTTCAATGCCAGCATTATTTTGGCTCCGCATTTCCTAACTAATTGGTTGTAGTAAACAAAGACTCCCAAAAGGGCCGTCCCTGTTAATATTTCACCCCTTTTTTGCGCAACTAAGTCCCAATTTCTAAAGACGACACATTTCTTTTACTGTTTTTTTTTTGGCAAAATGTTTATGTTTCTCTTTTTGTTTATAGAAATACCCAGTGTTTATTCATTCAGCATTTCATTTATTCTTTTTCCGTTAAACACACTGTTCAGATTTTGCATGGTATCCTTGTCTACGGTTATTTAAAAATAAAGGCATTGTGTTTAATTCTAGCATAATGTGCTTTGTTAATGAACATTGAAGTAGGTAATATAACAATCCATTTGAAAATAAATTAACATCTTGCACTTGAACAATTGAATAAATAAACATGACATTGAATAACATTGTGAAATAAGTCATTCACGGTCAGTTTATACGGATAACTGTATACTTATCCTAAAAAACAACAAGAACTTTTATACAGGGTGGTCCCGCAAAACGACAATAAATGAAACCACTAGTAGTTCTAGTTCATAGGAACATTTTAAAACTATCAAATAAATCCCAAAAACGAAATAAAAAAATTAAAAAAAAATCTAAAAAACTAACTAGCATAAAAATGTAAACGAAATACAAAACAATTTACAAACAAATATTGGTTTACTAACCTTAGGAATAATTTGCACCGATTGACGTGTGGAAATAAAATGTAACGAACGAATTTGGCAAAGACATTTAGTTAGGTTATTGTCGTATCGTCGGTACCACCCTGTATATGATTCAGTACATGATTCACCAGCATGAAATACATAATATATTATCTGTAAGCATAAACCTATCGCCCGACTTCATTAATAATACAAGGTGCAGTTTGCATTCTCATCAAAATTCAGGAGATAGTCATAAAAGATATTAAATTACGGTATCTGATCAATAAAATAGTGTAATATACACTATTATTGTAGTTGTTAAAAATTAATAAACCGCCGCGCCATGGTGGAATAAGAATCGAATAAATGTTTGCGTTCGTTTGAGTGTGTGTGAAAAGCCTGTGAAAGCGCGGTTATGGGGCGAGGATCAGACTGGCCGCATTTTAACATGGGTGGTCCACAGTTACCCATTTCTGTTTATAAGAAAAAAAAAACTTACCCATTTTATTATTTATTCGGATCGACAATCATTACCATTAGTGTAGTTACCTCCTTGATGATAACGAGTTTGTATAATTTGTGACCTAATAAAACGACCACCCGTCTTTTCACCATAATCCAATAAAATAACGAACATGGTTTTCTCAAAAGACATGACAAGATACATAACAGGTACAGTTACAATTAAAAATATTTGCATTGACGTTGAAATGTTCCATTAATATCCTTTTAATAACATTTCTAACTCGTTGTCAGTAATTAAAAGGGCAATGTACTATATTACGTCGTTGTAATGTTCTGTTAAAAACGCTTTTCGTACTTGACTCCCGCGACATAATGAAATTGGAAATAGAAGAAGATTTTAGGCTTTTCTGTGACCTTTAATTCTAACAGACGACAGGTTATTCAATCACTTTAGTTACGTACTTAAGTTAGATTACGAGGTATAAATAATTAAGTGTATAGCATACATGAAGCTTATTAAACTTGAACAATGTTTTAGAAAATAGAAATTGTTTGCTTTTAAAAACATAACATCACGCCTGTAATGCCTGAAGGGTTTGGCAAAGGTGTACCAATTAGTGCACTCACATTTGGCCAGCTACCACGCCTGTAATTCGCGAAGGGTGAGGCAGAGGTGTGCTCATTAATACACCAATATTTGGCCAGCTATGTTATCTACCAAAGCGGAGAGGAGCGAAGACGAGAGATGTGCGGAAATCGGCCAATCACATCAGTTAAAATTTACATCTGGCCTTTCGCCCTGCCTGTGCTTGGTCGAATTTGGCTCATCTCTTAGCTCTGCTCGCCTCCGCTTTGGTGAATACCGGACCTCAGTCCCATGTAATAGAAGGCAAGCTTATTGCCATCAACCGGGACAAATTCAGGCTCTGTGGCTGCTACTGAGAAAATCCTGTTGTGAAAACCCAATAATAATTACCCGAGCTGAGAATCGAACCCGTACTGGGTTCGATACTTGCACAGCAGTACGCCTGCGACCACAAGGTACGAGGCAGTCGGTTTTTAGAACATGTTATAAATGTAACACATAAAGTGGGTCTCTAGTTTATACTGTTGGACAACTTTATCAAAGTGTACTAACATCCTCTCGCCCACTTCAGGCTCACAGTTAAAAATAGCCTGTAGGTGTATCTAGAAGGTCACATATCTAATAGCAAGAGAATTTTGAACTTGAACCTATACCAAGCGACATGCGTGAACTTATATTTTATCGATATCGAATTGTTGCATTATTGAGTAGTCACAGGAATATTCTCAAAAGACATACCCTATAGGCCTATACCCTATTACATGGGACTTCAACATAACTGGCGAAATAAGGGTGTATTATAATTGGCTGCATCTCTGCCTAACCCTTCGAGGATTACAGGCGTGATTTTATGTTATGTGTGTGTATTCGCAAAATGTTTTTAATCTGCACGATATGTAAATCTTTAGTTACACGTCTCCATCTTCTTTAGCAGAGCTATAATTTTACGAAAATCATGTTGAATAGATAACTCTAGTTCTATAAAGTGTCTTTAAAACTACGAAAAATATCAACATAAAACAACAACAAATGCACGATCGTTGGTGCGGAGTTGCGGAGTTGTGAAACTCCGCAGACAGCAACAGATGCCATGTTTAGCATATTTGTCTTACTATCCGCTGCTCTTATTCGCGGCTTGTCGCACTCGCGAACTGCACTCTGGGACATGATTTATGTATGCGTCCTTGCATCTCCTTCCTTTGCTTGTACATTCTTAAATAGTATACCCAAAGTAGAGCTATGCAAAGTAAATTTTCAACAGACTTGATTAAAACGTTGTACTTTTAAAAGCGTAAATTGAACTGATATGAATTCGAAACGAAAATAAATGTCATCATCTTATACAGTAATTTACAGGCTCTTCTAAAGGCGCATTAATAGTTAGTCATTAGTTTTAAACTTTATTTTTAATCATTCTATATCGCCCCACTGCTGGACAAAGGCCTCCCCCGCAACCTTCCGCTCTTCTCTCCGTACGGTTTTCTCCGGCCAATCTCGCAGCTAGGTTTAAACCTAAAAGCATTTACTTAAATTAAGTCATTAACATTGACTTTTAAATTGTCACCATACATTTATACATTTTCCGAATATGCGTCAACAATTTTCCAATTTCAGCCAGCAGAAAATATGGAACAATGGCTGCATAAAATCCATTTCCCTCTCATATAACGTTTCAAAATAAATTCCGTGTTGAATCAAGCCATAAACATGGCCGTGGGCGCGATGTAAACAAATATTTAGTGGTTGTTGACCGGTGGCCGGTGGTACCGGTGGTCGATGGCACCGGTGGTCGATGGAGGCGCGGCCATGCGTGACGTTTGTTCGATTCGTAACGCTGCATAGCTATCTCGATGGCAAGGACCGCTACGCACTTTTTTAGTAGAACTACGACTAATCGACGGTGATCGTAATCCTGTCTTCTATACATGACAGAACGTCTCTTTGTTTAGAATTGCGCTTTTATCTGAAGAAGCGCTTATTCGATTTACTTGCTAAGTAATTCTTTGTCATATATAAATCTTTGTCTACCTACGCAATATTTTAGAGTACTAAGCTGAAACTTAGCTATGAATAAAAGGACTTTTGAAAAAGCCGGCCGTTAGGAAAATACAGATGAGGGCTTTTCCTCAACCAAATACAAAGGAAAAACAGTTTTTAGTTACTTCTATACTGCTCACTACAAAATATTCGATACTCGTTTTTTTCCTATGCTATTCAGTACAACTAGGACATCTATTTATAATATATTATCTAATACAACAAATTCTGTCAATTTACGCAATGTATACAAAAAGGAGCTAAGTATCTACAAAACATCTGCTGAAGACACATTGGAAAATTTATAAAATAAACATATTTTCCATAGCCTATATTAGACTTCAATACATATTTTTAGACCCTTATTAAAGTATGTACTTGGGACGTAAGTAAGAAGACGTTATAACTTTTTGAGATGACGTGTTGTCACGATAAAAGCACTGAACGACTGGAATACACGGTATGAAATACTATAGGTAAAGGTACAGACAAAACTGATAACATAACAACACGCCTGTAATCCCCGAAGGGTTAGGCAGAGGTGTACATAATAGTACACCCACATTTCGCCAGTTATGTTTAAGTCCCATGTATTAGAGGGCGAGCTTCGAGCTTATTGCCATCAACCGGTCACAAAGTCAGACTTTGTGGCTGCTACTGAAAAATCCCTGAAAGATTAACTGAATAACACTTTTTTACTGATTGAAAGTACCTACGAGTACAATCAATATTTGTCGTAAACCTTTAACAAACTAGCATTTCATTGCACTGAAACTGTGAAGTAATACACGCATAAATTCGTTAGCGGTTTATGTAGTGTGCTAAGTGCTAAAACCTACTCGATATTAAGTGGTTTGCCCAACGAGCCGGATGTTGTCGTAAGAACAGCATAACACCAACTATAACAAAGGATATTGATTTGTTTACTATTCTCTTTTCAATTGTACTGGACTGAGTATAGGTGTGCAAATTGAGATCTTTGTGGCTTCGTTAAGAATATCAGACAAATAAGATGGGTGTAGAATCTTCTATTATGTCGAAAGGGTTGCGTGCGCTTCTGTATAGTAATATTTTTTTCTTTCATAGTCTAAATTGCGTCCCACTGCTGGACAAAGACCTCCCTTTTCTCTCTGTTTTATGCGCTTTGTGGCCACAGTTGCCGCAGGAACACGAACAAATCGTCCCACCACCTTCGCCGTGGTCGACTTAACACAAAATTAACCACAAAAAATCGACTGGTTAAAAGTGACATAACAATCTGCTAATAATTTAGGGGAGCATTTCGTAAAATATACGAAGAAACTGTTCATTTCAGCATCGACATGGCAAATTCTCTGAAGCCCTACAAATTACTAAAAATGTTGCCAACACAACCGAGTTTATTTCGAAATTTCAGCCGATAACCCTTCATTACATCACTGTGTCACGTTCTGTAACACGCATTTGTAACATTAAAACAAGTATTAAACAATTCGCCATAATTTACATGTTGGATTCGCAACGGTAACGCACATACGTCACTAGAAAAACTATCGGGCACACACGCGGCTTGCCTTATACAGCGCGAATATCGGCGTGGTGGGGTAATAAGGCCGTCGTGAAACAACGCCCATCGGCCCGCCCTGAGGAAAATAAACAAAATTATTTTATTGCATCACGTAATTAGATAGCTTTTGAATTTATTAAAGTGTTGATGTAGACTTTTTGTTGATCAGTAAAAAGCAATGTTTGTTTTTGAGCTTTTTGTTACTAAGGAGGATTACTTAGCCTCGCGTCTTCATCTTTAATTAAGTTACATAAACAAATCTTATCGTCGAGATTTTAAGTAATGGTCTGATTCGATTTCAAAAGATTACGCCCAGCTATCGATTTCCTTCATGCTTTATCTCTTGTTTATAAAACATCAGTCAATTTGAAATCCCTCACTATTATAACACGAACGTGTAGTCACGTTCGAGCCGCATCCACGTGCAAGTGAACTTTAGTAACGTGGGTGGTCATTCATTACGGAAGTTAGCGCATGTCGCACTCTGCAGCGCAGTACTCCAACTTCCGTACCAAAGAATACAAATAACAGAAGAGTACACACGAATATTTATGAAGTCAACTGAATAGTTTGGAATCAGAAGCATCAGTAATTAATCGAATGCTAGCATCATACATCGGTGACGCAATTCCGACTGGTGACGTCGTTGATGCACTGTCACTCCATTAGTGTTCTACTCCTTGTCCTGTATCCGTAAAGCAGTGGAATACAATGACGTCACACACCGCTCCGCTCTGTGACGCTACAAACAACGTTACAACGCTAGTTTCAACCTATTTATAGCGCACAAACTTTGATGAGTGTGTTTTTAGTTGCTCACAGTTGAGCGTAGGATGTATGAATGGGATCTTGCTCGCTCCCAACACGGACTAGGACGTTTAATACGAACAGTTGTGTGCGACATTCGACTTTGACATTGGATTAAGCACGTTTCACTCCTGAAATTACATTACATAAATCCATTACTTGCTGTATACAAAATCTGAAAAGAACTAGGCGTTCATTTTCAAGTTCACGGGTTCATACGAGTTCAAGGGGCGTAGTAATACCTATATTGAAGTAAAAACGGCCTATATAGGGTGTAAAAGTACCCTTAACGCAAACGAAGGGCACTTGTTCTCCCCACCACTGCGATAATTTTTTTGTTCTAGACCATACCTGGGAACCCCCTAGTTACGGAGATATTGGGGGTCAAAGTTCCAAATTTTTCACAGCTGTTTTTGTAAATACTAGTTTTTCAGGTTATAACTTTACTTAAATTACCTCCATGACCCGTTTACTATTCAAAGCATCCACTAGCACAATGTTTTGACAGTGCTACATTGAGTTTTACCGTAAAATGTGATTTTTAACCCAAAAAAAAAAATTGTTTCCCAGCAAAAATGTTTGCGTAGGGGTACTTAGTTTGATGTACAGAATGCTTGGTTGACGGCTGTGTGATGGGTTGATTTACACCCTGTATAGCCTAAGTTTCGTAGTCGAATGGGCCGCAGGTTCGGCCGTCGCCTGTCTGACACTCGCAAGTCACCGCAACCCTAGAGGTTATTGACCTCGAAGGACTGACGGACGGTCATAGTCCTCGAGTTTACGTCATCGGTCTCGGGGTAAATTATAGTATTCACTTCTCCAAATATGTATTCCCTCTGTTCTCGATCTCGATTGACGGGATAAGCCGCGAGTGAGTGAGTGAATGATTTTGATCGACGGCAGCCATTGACATTATTGATGGGATTTACAGGTGTTTACGTGGAAAATAAATGCGTAGTTTCAATCTCGATGTTTTTATGCTGTTCATGAGTGTTCATATTATTTTGTTAGATTGATAGGTACTTTACCTGTCTGGCTTTTTATAGATTGCGTGTTAATATTAATAGATCAATACATTTGTCTAGAAATGTAGATACCAACGTGAAACAAGGTTTCAGTAATCAATCATATTGAACTTTCATTTCACACCAGAACCAGCTTGAAAGTTCAAATCTTGCCAAGTATTTTGACGAGGGATCCGTGAGAATTGTGAGAAGTGTAATGTTTACACTAAACATAATTATGTGCACCGTAGAGTTCAAGGCACTTTAATAGGTTGTTTAAAGTCGGTAGGGTATCGGCCTGGTACCGAACCCGCTACCAGCGAGTCCACCGCATGTTTACATTTCTCTACGCCTAAGTAAACACCGGCCGCTCTCGACGCGATGCACTTATACACGGTGTATGTGCTACAGTCAAACCACACAATTGGACTCTTTAGCTAATTACTCTAGCAATGAACGAAGGGGGATTTTATTCAGTTTTTTCTCGTACTGCAATGTCGTTTTTGCCAATGAGCTTTAATGCACAATTACTTAACAGGATACTTTAATAAAGCAACCTTTAAAACGATTATTTGGTGTGCCTTTTGAATGCAACCTTTGTATAGCAGAGGTTTAATTTCTGCATAAATTTGTAAACTAGTTTTCCATGAAAAGATAATTTGATGTTATGCGTGACCAATCAAAAATTATTTTAAACAAGCATAAATAATGGTTTCAAAAAAATGGTGGATTCGAGGTTAGCTGTAGTTGTTCCAATGAAACATCATATTCAGACGCATTATTAACTGCGTCCATTCGTCATTGAAAAAAGCAAAAAGCCTTAAGGAAGCACATGCATTGAATGTGTCACTGCGTCCTTTTACAGCCAAGTACATTAGTCTGGTCGTTTTGAATAAAGTCTAATTTATCGAAGTAACCGCCACTTGTACAGTGGCATTTATTATGCATAGAGTTATTTGTGTGCGTTGTCGCAGCTAATGAATACTCACTGCGGATTGTGTGGCACAATCTGAGCATTCTGAGCCACCAGTGTCCGTATAACCAACCTTACGAACTATAAGAGAAAATGAAAAAGCTCTTAGCTGTAATAGGTATACGAAAGTACTTCGCATTGACAACGCTTGTTGCTCGATGTTGATAGAACCCGACGTAATTACATTTATTTATTTATTCTGTTTCACTTTTACTAGCATTTAAAAGGCAATCTGCTTTTAGCAAATAATCAGTGACGTTTTTAAGAGATTACTTAGGACAATAATCGCAAATCGCAGTCTCGATGTTAAATATGGTTGATATTTATCAAGTAATGGAGTCGACTGTAGAATTTACAGTTCCTAAATGCTGTAAGTCTAATGTATCGTAGCCTTGGGCTTCGGAGACTGGAAGCTATGGACATAGCGGTGACAAATGATCACACAAACAAACACACGACACTAATTAACAAGAACCGCAGGAACTCCATAATTGCACCTCTTTAAACGAAACATTTTTACCAATAAAACGATCCAAAGATTAATTACGTTTTTTAATGAGAATATATTGTTCATCCAACGGTACACAGTTATTAAATTCTGTGTTTAACTCAAATGAACGGAGACGATTTACATAATTGGTAACTTTTACGAGTGTTTTACGATGTTTGAAGTTTTGAAGCGTTTATAAATATATGTTTTTGTTTGTTTCAGGTTTGGACAACCGGATACCGAACTCAAGGAGTTCAGTGTCGCCGTGAGTATCTATCTCATTTTAAAAGGGTTCCTCGTAAATTTCAAAGTAATAGATAAACATTGAGTGTAGCTGTGTAGCAGCTGCCTTACTTTCGATTTGTGGGATCGATAAACAGATATCGTCATATTGTTTTATGGCATTTTCTAAACATAGACTACCTATTAGAGCCCTGTGCTCTATTTAATAGAATAAACACATCTGTAGCATTAGACAAACTTGGTCTATCAAGGCATGAATATCTAAATAGAATTGAATGTCAAGCTTTATCAGAGCTAAAAACAGTCTTGAATCTCTTCTTCTAGCAGACATATTACATACGCTTCTTTGCTAAAATAAATCTAGATATTTAGACCTTTAGATTCAATTCTCTTTACCCCCATCAAGGGTCCAACATACGCCAATCTAGTACCACACATGTTTTAGAGCGTAGAAACCGACATAGTGACTAGCGAACAATTCACTCCGTCAGTTTCAGTGGGCCGTCCTGTAAACAGACGTCCCACTCCACTCCTGCATGCAAATGAAAGGTCGGCTATTCAAGCTAGACTTTTCTAGTATAACATGGTCTCGCTTTGTATAGGTTGCATGTTCAATGAGAGATCCGCATAAACTGGTTTTGTATATCCTTATTGCTCGTCGTGTATTCGATAGGGTTACGCACACGAATGACGGGCTAGTACTATCGAGTTCCCTGGAGGTCTGACACCTTTGTCACCGTTATGCCTTAAGTAATAAGGATGAAAAATGGTCAACCATTAGGGAACTCCGTAGTACATATATTACAAACAAAACAAAACATTCACGAGCACCAATATGTATAGACGTCGCAACTTTTGATGATGATTTATCGTACTGTGTTGATTGTGGTTTGATATTGTTCATCACCCATCATCACCCATAGCCCGAATTCACCCACTGCTGGGTATAGGCCTCTCTTTTCTGGTGCCAATCTCCACGTTCCTGTGCCAGCCTCATGCAGGTTTTTCCCTCGATTGTAACTATATCGTCTGCCCATCTCACCGCCGGCCGATAGCCGATGATGATGATGATGTTGTTACTAACATCCTATTTTGGGATCCGTACATTTATGAAATAGGTTTTATCTCAAAGTTGCAATCGATATTTTCTGTAAAAAACTCTTTTACTTTTCTCTAAGTGTTTACATACCTACTTACTGCTCGTGCATTGTGTGCTGCTATTGAAACCAGTCATTAATTTGCCCTATATAATGTTGAAAGGGGCAATAGGCTCAAGATAAGGAAAGGAAATCTACATTTTTCAAAACTAAATAGTATTTTTTTTTTGTTTCCAGTGATGTGGTAAACAAGGACATCGCTCCTTGCTTATCGGAGAGCGATGACGAGGTCGCCAACACACACGCGATAGGACCGTAAGTGCATTCCTTAATATTCACACCTGTTATCTGCAAAGGTTTTGGTAGAGGTGTACCTTATACAGTACACCCGCATTTTGTCAGTACCATATTACTAAAATTGCGAGACGCACGGGACCGGTCTATGTGGCGACACTTGGGGGGAAGCCTATGTCCAGCAGTGGACATCTTTCGGCTGAAATGATGAATATTATGCCATAATATATAATTCGCGAGGTGTTAGATGGTGATGTACCCTATACATACATATTTGCCAGTCTCATGTAAAAGGGGGCGAGCCTATTGCCAACAACCGGCTACAGTACCAAACTATGGGCTGTTAGAAATGCGTGGTGGAAAAACACAACAATTCTCCCGACCCGAGAATCGAATCGAGATTCTTGTGCTTTGCATTAGTGCTTGCGACCACTAAACCAATGGTAGCAGGTTCATTCCCGTGCTAACTCAATTACACCACGTCTGCACTTCCCTTTGTAAGCGCTAAGTTTTTAATTGATTTTTATCTCGAGTGGAAACTCGTAAGTTTTAAGTACGCGACTGAAATTGAATTAATTTCAACAAGTCCAAGAGCCAAGCGAACGGGAGCTTTCTCGTTTGATTTGAAACGTTTGCAGTTTTTGTGAATTATAATTTTTGTCGTTTTATTTATGAATGCGACAATAGAATACCTAATGAAGATCATGTATTTGAATAAAATAAATGGCTCTTATAATAATCAAAATTTAGCATTATGAATAATATATGTAGGTACAGCTATTCTTAATTAACGTGTGAGACGGATTAATTGGTTGACAATAAATTCTAATTTGTATCAAAACATCGTATTTCCCATTTTTGACATCAAACGTTTCAGTACAAATTCAAAATTTACGTTAACATTACCGAACAGGTATACAACCTCGCAAAAAGCCCACTAACAAAGAATACGTGATGAAAATTTTAATGTCTCACTACAATTTTAATTTACAGGCCTATATCACCAATCGGGTCAGGCAGTCCGACCTCAGGCAGTTCATCACCCTCCGAGGATTCCGAATCAGAGTCCTCATCTGCGGAGTCCACGGCCCCTGCGCCTGCGCCGGCCGTAGCAGCCGCCGCGCCCGCGCCCGTTGCCGCAGCCCCCGCGGCCCCCGCGCAGCGCTCCTCTTGGAGCCTGTCGAACTTCGCGCCCCCACCCGCGCACCCGCCTGAGACATATGAATCGGGGAAAGATGTCAGACATGCTCTTGCTGATATTAAAGGAAAGCCGGTAAGTTTTGATGATATCTAAGAGTAATTTTCTTGCAGGTTCTTCAACAAGTTATTGTCTGAGTTTGATCTTAATATAGCAGTGTTTTTAGGGGCTTAACTCGCTGTCTGGCTGCTGGGAAAACCCTTAAATCATTCAGTTCAGCATATCCCAGCACTGACAGACATTGGCTGGGTCCATCTGATCTGAAGAGTGCCATCGATTCGAAAAGAAAACGATCGCCCTTTTACCGTCTTCCGATTCCAGTTCAGTCGCCTTTTGACGTCGGCACCTTTATGTAGTTGGAGGATAACCAACACAATGCCTGCAATATTAATATACCACTTCCTGGGAATAATGATTAGATATTCAATGGAAATACAGTTAAATAAGGATAATTGATCTATCTTTCATATAATTCGTACTTCCAGTACTAACAGCTAGTGACTATACCATTCTAGAATGTCTAAGTATAAACATGTGCCCTATTTAGCAAGCGAACGTGTCGAAGATTGGATGACATGTCGGTATTTCTCGAAGCTGTCGTCAACTTGTCACATGTCTTAATACTGAAAGTTCAGCAGGTGCTGATAGAAACTGCCAACAAACTTAGACTCGGGTGACCATACAAGTTTTAAAGACTCTACTTCTTCTTTTTCATCGTGTGGATAGTGCCTAACTGGTGGACTGGTGGTGGTGGTGTCCAGAGATTTTTATGCCGCCTATTGTCCCCTGACTTACCTTAAAAAGCCACTTATATTTATTAAAATAAATCAGTGGCGGGCCATCAAAAAGATGTTTACTGACTAAAAAAAATATAATTCTAATTAGTCCAATGTTAGATTATCGAAAAATATTGGAAACGTATTTTTTGTTTTATCAAATCAATAAAAATTGACGAAGATAAAATGCGTCAAAGATTTGAGTGGGGGGGTTGTGATTGTGACGTCACTCACCGGTAAAACATGTCATACTAATGTCTTAGAATATGACGTCACACTAGTTTTCAAAGCACTATCGTCTTCATTGTTTACCCTATTCGGCAAACCGCTAAGGCAAGCAGACCGTTCAGAAAACCTTTTTTTTTTTTGGGGGTGGGAAATCATCAAATGATGATGAATGTATAAAGACAAGGACAAGCCAAGCTTTTAGAATTGTGTGAAAGTAACGCCTCAAGCATAATCAGCGTAAAACGTTTTAAGAACTAGGAATGAAGGTTTCTTTCTACCCCATGGTTCTTAGTGAGGATTGTTCTATGTCACATGACAATTTTTTTCCCCACGATGTTTTCTTTACCGTTACTAGAATCACAAACAAATGCTGAATTGCTGTTGGTAGGTACATCTACCTCTCACGGTCAAGAATGACCAACGCAGCACTTTCCGTATTTAGCCCGCAATGCAATAATATCTCGACTATATAAAGCGACCCTTTCCCAGGTGTTATGTTCCTAAAGATAAACAACTCTTGGAAACAAAGTAGCCATACGCTTCTGAGTAAGAATACTTAGTAAGCGTTCGTTACAATCCGAGTCGTAAGCTCGCGGTTGATTCTGGGATCGCGTTGAGTTCACGCCACTTGTGTTTTGAGTTACAAGACGTTTTGTAACTGAATCCTTTTGCGAAACATTGTTTCAGCGGTTTAAAAATAGACCTTCACCGTTGTAATAAAAAGAAAGGCTTCCAATTTAAAAGAACCTGTAAAATAATCATGTAGTATCCCAAAAAATCGTCAAATCATGATTATGATGACTGCGTGAAAAAGCCATTGAGATAAATTAACATTAAGACGCAAATTGATGATAGCAGAAAATGGATATCTACTTCGGCCTATACTACAACTTACTTCATCATATAATGGCTGAAAACGAGGAAGACGTCACTCAAAAATGGATCCAACTCTCTTTACTAAAGAGTTCCCTTCGCTACGGACTGATGAACTTTGAGAACAGCATCAGTAATGTGCCGTTTGAAGAGCGGGAAAGGATCTGGTACCAGTACCTCAAGTTAAAGGATCTGTTGTGGCAAGCTGTGGGGGCGATTCATGGAAATATTGCGTCTACGACTGTGCTTAGTGTTATTCAGGTGAAATTTAAAGGGGAAAAAAGCATTTTTGGTAAAATAACCAATTTCACCAAATCAAGGCATTCGAGAGGAAACAAGCTAGGTCAAAGGTGGCTAGTGGTGGTGGATCAAACTGCCCATGAAAAGCGGAAGACATAGTTTGATTGAGCATCCTGGGAGAGGCATATGGCCAGCGGTGGTCTGTTTTCAATGACTTGATTGATTTGAGTAAACCCAAAGTCTTGTAGAAAGTCATTGTTGATAGAAGGATGAAGGAACAGTCCCATGTCTTGAGGATTTTTGTGTTTTTGCATAATAATATGCGCAGCAGTTGACTGTATGTACTGAGTTGATTGATTTGTGAAAACCCACAATCTTCAAGACAGTTATTGTGTTGAAGATTGAAGAATAAAGAATCAGTCCAATGTCTTGACGATTTTTGTAAATTTGTTCCAAGAAACTCACCCAAATTCTTCGCTAAAATAACTCTATGATGTTGTTGCAGAGTCCGATCTCGGAGATGTCGGATTCGGAGGCATCGTCGCCGTCACCGGGCGCCGTGCGGCGGAGACGTTCCATACCCACCCGGCGGCCGTCGGCCTCCAGTGATGACGACACGCCGAGGCATACGGTAACTAATACACTTTGTAGACTTGCTGTATTGCCCTATTTGAATAGTTTTGTCCAACGAGTTTTGTCCAACGGTTCTAATTTTAACAAAACTTGATTAATAAACCCTTTTTCTTTTTCTATAATAAAAAAATAGCGTACGTTATCCCAAAAAATAGCAGCTATCTGCCATTAAAAGTCCCGGCAAAATCGGTGGAGCCGTTTCGGAGATAACCGTAATAAGTGTTTTTATATCTAATGGCTCTAATAGGAATATTTTACCCTCAGGCATCACCCCGAGTGATACCCTCCGCGCCCACGGGAGCGGTGAAGCGTGGACGGCCGCCCAAGGTGCGTCCCTCAGAGGAGCGGCCCGTAAAGAAGAAGCGCGGCCGCCCTCCCAAGTCGCGCCTCCCCTCTCCCCCCGCGCCCGTGCACGCGCCCCCCGCGCCCCCTCCCCCCGCAGAGGACAGTGACGTGGAGCCTGACCCACCCGCACACCATCATGCTCTACAAGACACCAAGACGCATATCTTCCGGAAGGTTAGTATCGGAAAGATCTCCATTATCCTGTCCCAATTACGTTTGGTGTTCATATATTTTGTCTATTCTCTCTCTAAAGCGTCATACACGTATGTACTCATCTATCTGTCTATCTGGCGATATAACCACCACTCTCGCTCATACCAACTTTCCTTCCGAAATGTTTCTCGTCCCCCCTCCACATAACATCTCCGTTATTACCGATTTCAAGAAGACATAAAATATTTAGTAAAAATATGAGAATTCTTCACTTTAATACGTTTTTTTCTCAGGTTTTTACGCCGAAGAAAAGCGACGAGTGCGGTGGCAAGGGAGGTAAAGGCGGCAAGGGGAAAGGAGGCAAAGGCAAGGGCCAGGTGACCATCATCGAGGTCACAGCACCCGAAGCCGACGAGGAAGAGAGGAGACATCGGGAGCGCTCCGCCGAGCGACGCAACGAGGAGGCTATGGCCCGACTCTCCCCGCCCGAGCCCGACCGAAGATCCGACCGATCTGACCGACGCCGCTCCGCCGACCGACTCAGCAACGATCGAGTGCCCATCGAACGACCTCCCAGCGATCGGATACCCGAACGGACTCCATACGAGAGAATACCCTCCGATCGGATCGTCAACGATCGGATACCGACCGAACGTACCTCCAACGACCGGATACCCGACCGGCTCGTCGATCGGATATCGACGGAGCGTACCTCCACGTCGGACCGATCCTCATCAGCCAGCGACCGCCTTTCGGTTGATAGGCTATCAGGGGGTCTCTCCTCAGATCGGCTCAACGAAAGGCGGTCTACTGAACGGGTACCGAGCGAGAAGATGTCGATAGATCGGTTGCCGAGAGAAAGATCTCACGATCGACTATCAGGGGAGCGGAACGAGCGAAGTGAGCGGAACGAGCGGACTGAGCGGAACGAACGGAACGAGCGGAATGAGCGGATAGTCGAGAAGTTATCGCACGAGCGTCTTCCCGACACGAAGCCGCGGTTGTCCGACAGCAAGTTGTCGCACGACCGGCTTGAGAGCAAGGTATTATAATAATATATTCTTACTTTTATCTAAGTTTTAATTTTAGTATTTTACTTCACACTCGTTATTAATTTACAATATTACTGAGGTATTTATGCACTTTTTGTCCGGTAAAGAAGCCCGAAAATCTGACAACAAAGGGGAATCTTATTTTTTTACCAAGCTTACATATTTTAATGTAAATGTGTTTCGCCTTATAAATAAACGATATTTTATTGTTCTAAGGTGCTGGACAAGCCGGTGGAGCGCGTGGAACGTATCGCGACGGAGCGGTACGTTCGCGCTGAAGCCGATGTGGGGTCGGGTCTCAAGTCCGGCCGCGGATCCGAGAGACTCGAGGAAGCGTCTTCCAATGGTGAGTGATTTTGGACTTTACGGTGCTGTATTTTAGATCTCTGTTTATATAGTTTCAATCACATACAATGTGTAAGAACTAGTACGTCGATTCGCGTTTTAGAAATACTTGCCTTGAAACTGCTGTATAGTTTAGTTAGACTAAAGAAACTATGGATGGACTGTGTGAAGGATCGGGGATGAGGATGATATGGCTAGAAAGGAGGTGACTGACTAGGAAGACGAGTAATAGAGAAGTATGGAAGAAGACGAAGACATGCAGCGCCGACCCTAAATAAACTGGGCTACGGGCAGGAGAATGATGATAATTTATTTCTGGGGAGTTTTGTTTTCGCCAATTCCAACGCAGTTTTGCGGGTCAGTCAAGAACGTCAGTTATGGAATTTAACGTTCAAATAGTGTTGATGTTCACCTTGAATGAACGAGTTGATTTTCTGAGCATTTCCTTTCTTGTCCACAGTGGTCCCTCGACCGCGCGCACGGCTAGTGGTGCGCGTATCGCTGTCGCGTCTGCGCGCCGACACGGTGCGTGCGCTGCAGCGTCCCGTGCGACGTAACGTACCCAAGCGGCCGCATACGCCGCATCCTGAGCAGGTAATACTACTGCCCTTTAATATTTCATATGTCAAGTTGATGAGATCGGGCCCTTGTAGACCTTGAACTGGGGGTCAGAGTCCAGAAAAATCAGTATTTGGTTAATGGTCAACAACGGTTAATATTTTAAGCGTTATGCAAAATGTTTACGGCTAGTGACCAAAATAAAGACAAACAATTTATCAATGATTTAAAAACTATTTAATGAAACTGGCTTTCAAACACTGAATATTTGTCAAACACTATTAACTGATTTATTTATTCGATTACCAAAAAGACTATAGCTTGTGACGACCTTATGTACCATATTTAATATCATATCCAAACAGCCGTCAAAAACACGGATATTTTGAATTCGTTGACCGCAAAACATTCTAAGTAATTTTTCGTACAGGCAGACTTACCTTCACAATTAAAAAATACAATACTAACCTTTTTTCTCCTTCAGGGCGGCGAGGTAGCAGCGACAAACCACGAGCGGACGGAGACATACGCTGGGCAGACGCCCATCTACTTCTCATACTTCGAGCGACTGCCTGCTGACGCACTCTCCGACGAGGAGAGGGATCACAAGTGAGTTTCATTGACATGCTGTCATTCAAAATATCAAGTTGTCATGATTAATATCGAGTTGTCATGATCAATATTAAGTTGTCATGATCAATATCAAGTTGTCATGATCAATATCAAGTTGCCATAATCAATATCAAGTTGTCATGATCAATATCAAGTTGTCATGATCAATATCATGTTGTCATCGTCAATATTATTTGGTCATTGTCAATATAATTTTTCCATGATCAATATCATTCTGTCATGTACAATATTAGGATATCATAATATCAAGTTGTTGTTATCAATATCAAGTTATCATCATAAATAACAAGTTTTCATCATAAATATCAAGTTATCATCATAAATATCAAGTTGTCATCATAAATATCATGTTGTCGTTATCATACAATGACCGCATCTACCCATAACAGTCTGCGCATGTAGATCATGTCAGTAATTGTCAAAAAGCATTATTTGGGAGAAAGATTAGCACTATTTGTCAAGAGCTTTTTAAACCGTGAGCAATTCAACTACTAACAAAATAACTCCGATAAACAATAAAAAACCTGCCGTTAATTTAACACTCATTTCCATCATACTAATCCCTTCATTGTTGTTACTAGCCGTAACGCAAACATTTCTCTCGACAGATACTACCTTGAGGAGGCGACGCGTCTTCGCACGGCCGCCGAGAAGGAACAAGAACCATTACCCCGCGTCATGTTGTACCTCGAATCAGTACTATGCTTCGTTCTGACCGGCCGAGTACTGGAGCTAGAACTAGACACTAAAGGCGCCTTCACCATTTATCGGGAAACTATCGAGTATATAAAGAGTATACACTCGATGCCGCAACGGTTTAGGGCGTCGCCGCATGATACTTTCAATAAGCTTGATATACTCAGGTAAATTTACTTCTTTTTGCAGTTTTTGTGGTTTCCAAAATGTATTTTTTTATTACTATCATGCTGACTTGGGTTGTACTCAAGTAAGTATGTGTCTATTGTTAATATGTGATATTTTAGTAGAATTCTTCATAATATTATATATGGATTGAGTTTTAGAGATATAGTAAATAATGTATTTGCTGTCTTGTCTCTGAAAACAAAAGATTGAAGGGCGAAATTCATTATTAAATCTAAAATACGTCCTAGAATCAGACAGTGTCACTATTATTATGGGACATTGCCCTTGAACGCGGTCTTGATAAGCTGATAGAGTTCAGTTTATTTGATGAAATACGCCCCAGATCAGGCCGTTTAGCGTGGTTTAGTGTCAAATCGATAAGCTCGATTCTTGTTGACCGACTTTAACTCCAAACCAATTAGTATAATCGATTTATTTGTAATCGATTTTGATATCGAGCATTTAGGTCAACCTTTGACATAGAAAATGCCTTGTTGCATTAAAAAGCCGTCTAGTCCGCCTATGTACGGCTTACCAATCATAATCAATGTCGCTGATATAAATTCAAAGTTTCTAACAAATAACATCACGCCTGTAATCCCCAAAGGGTTAAACAGAGATGTACCTAATAGTACATATACACCCACATTTCGCCAGTAATGTTTAAGTCCCATGTAACAGGGGGCGAGCCTATTGCCAAATTGCCATCAACCGGTTACGAATCACCTTGTGGCATTATAAGGCCGTTTAGTCTGCCTATGTACGTTGTACGGCTTAACATTAATATCAAAGTAGATTAGACTAAATTCTATGTTACTATTCTATTCTATGTTCTAACATATCCCTGCTATATTTCCAGCCTAAGAGTCCAAGCGCTGCTATACCTGCGTATGTTCAAGATGTACAACCGCGAAGTGAAGGAGTACAACAAGATCGTTCACGAGTACCAACAGAAGGTACGTTCTGATGTCTGTATCAATTTGACTTTTATTTTTATACAACTCTGTGTTTTTTGTTCACTTGTCATATTATATTTGGTAAACTATCATTTATTTTCTTGCAAATAAGGTGTAAGTTAGATTAAAATCTGTTTGCCAAAATAAGTGTTTATATACAAAAATAATTTGTAATTGGATTTCTTTATGGGTCATATTTGCTTACCAATTTTAGACAAGTGAAGAAAAATACACTTTAGATATATTATTACATAAATTGGCAACGCGAATAAACTATAAGGTTTTGATGAGTGTTATATTACAGTTTTTCTTTCGTACGTATTTTAAGTTTTTGCTATAAAAGCAATATGAAGGGAGCAAATATTCAAAAAACTCACCAAGGCTTACATATCATAATATTAAGCCCGAAATACCCGAAGGCTTAAGCAGAGGTGTATCTTGAACACTTAAATTATACCAGTTATTTTTTTAAGTCCCATGTAAAAGGACAATAATTATGCAAAACGACGGCACGGTTGGCGCAGTGGCCAAGAGATTGGATTGCTGCGCTGCGTGTCGCGGGTTCGATCCCCGCACGGAACAAATATTTGTATTGCCTACAGATAGTTGTTTCGGGTCTGGGTGTGTTTGTGTATGTGAGTTTAAATGTTTGTAAACGCACCCACGATACACGAGAAATTCCTAGTTTGGGGCGACGTTTTTTTTTAAAAAAAAAGCTTTAATTTATGAGATATTTGTAATCATTTTGCCATTGCCATGTATGCAATAATATATTTATGATTTTTACACTTATATACCTTTTTTGTTGCTCAGTTTTTGTAGTTGATAGTCATTTTTTGCTTCTTATATAAGTGATGAATCAGTAGAACATAGATATTTTGAAAATAGGGTTTGATTCCCTTATAAATGATTGGATCTTTGCTAGTGATTACTGGTAGGTACTTAGTACCGAAAAGGAATCAATGTTATAAATGAACCGTAAACACAAATATGAAAGAAATACTACAGACTAAAGATTTTTATGAACTTTGTAGATTAATCTTGACCAATATATTCAATACGGTACCTGAAACCCGTTTTGTTATGCAAGCACCCTTACGAATTTCACAAATAAAGTGAATTCGATTTGCATATTAACCGCGTTCAAGAACTGTCATTGCTGTGGTCGACTATTGAAATTGACAGCTCTTGAACGCGGTTTGTGTACTGATTGAATTAAGTTTTTATTAGTGAGATATATAAGGGCAGGAGGATGATGCTGACATTCGCAATAAATTGAATTAAGCTGAACCAAATTCAAATCGAAATTTTCTCCATTAAATTTCTTTTTATAATCATATTTGTTAACTTCTAATGGTGCAATATTTATACCTGAATGAAAAACAGTAGTTTGCAGTAGCTCCCCCCTTCCCATACTACAACCCCCCCTCTCTGGTTGTTACAGCCGGCTCTAGCCGAGTCCGTGTCCCCGCTGTCCCCGACCCCGTCCCCCGCGGGGTCGGTGGGGTCCGTGGGGTCGGGGTCGGCGTCGTCCGGCTACTGCTCGCTGGCACACTCGGTGCCGGCGCACGCGCACCAGGCGCTGTTGTTGCTGAACAAGTACTACGCGTTCCTGTACGTGGCCCATGATCTGTGGGAGCAGGCGGATTCCTTGTGCAGGCTTCGGGCTAATAGAGGTATGTTTTGTTGTATTATTGTTTTTTTCGTCATTTATTCTGGTGAAATAGTGCTAGTTTTATCTTAATAAAATTCATACAAGAATTCGGTGATATGTTACATCTACCAACCGCATTGGACCCGCGGATTGGTGGATTATAGAGGAGGCCTGTGTCCCAGCAGTGGAAACATTTTTGGGAATTTAATTGAATAGACTGATTATGCTTTTGCTAAGCGCTGGAGGGTGAATCCATGTTTTTAATAATTCGGGAAAAACTAAATATCAAGACTAGAGCTCGTAGGGAAAAAATGCCACCATACATAATATTTCCCTAAGCTGTTTTGCTGTATTTCAGTTTGAAAGACGGATAAACATATTGTATACGTGTACGTGTTGTTTGTTGTTGTTGTTTTATTTGTGTATTGTTATTCTTACCTTAGTTGAGACACCTTTTTTTTTTGGGGGGGTTGGGAAATCATCAAATAAGGGGTCCCGCTCTTGGGCAGAGCGAAAGGGAGTGTCAGACTTCTACTGACTAAAAACCACCCATGTTCCTTCTTCGCCCTTCATGTCGAGGCCGCGGTATCCCTTGCGAACAACCCGCAGCCTCGACAGGCGTCGGCCCTTGCGGGCCCCTTCCATGTTGCTGACATCTCTTTGAGGCGCGCGTGGAACACGAACGCGCCGTCGACACGGCCTGTCGTCGTTATAAGACGGACGGACGGCGAGCTTACCCATCACTCACCGTCCACAGGCCCGCGTCTACGGTGGCCGGAAGCCTTCACGTGGCCCCCGACGCCCGGAGCGCCTCCCGCGGCGGTAGTTGAGACACCTCTGATATATATATTTTTTTAAACTTTGCCCCACACTAGGAATATCTCCTGTATTGTGGGTGCGTTCACAGACATTTCAACTCACATACACAAATTCCCAGACCCGCAACAACTATCTATAGGTCATACTAATATTTGTTCCGTGTGGGGATCGAACCCACGACACGTAGCGCAACAGTCTACTGCTTGCACCACTGCGCCAACCGTGCCGTCAATTCAACCGATATTGCAAAATTCATTTCCAAACGTCAAACGTCCAACTGCTCACCCTTTAAAATATTTTACTAAAATCTCCGCCTGATATTACGTTTTCCTTTTCCAGATCTGTTCATAGCAGTGGACCGCAAATGCGGCCCGCTCTCTTTATCGTCCACGTTCCGTCACCTGGTGCAATACGTACGTCACGCCATCTCCATACTGAAGAACGCGCCGCGCGAGTGACGACGCGCCAAACACTGGGACTTCATCCGGCGCTGCTTCAAGTGACGGTGACAAGTGACGGCTAGTGACGTCAGTGACAAGTGACGCGACTGTGCTAGGGGTCATGTTGTGTTCGTGACAGTATGTGATTATTTGGGTTGTTCATGGTTTTGAGTGTTTAACTAAATTTTAAGCGCTTTTTAGGAAGAAGGGTTTTTTGAATTTTAATGTGTTTGTCGAAAAAGAGCTTGTTTTTTTTTTTAGTTAAGTACTCAAAGGGATAATTCGGTATGTTTTCTGTGTGTAAAACAATATTTTGGCAAGTATTAATAAACCGCTTTCAAAATTGATTTTTAATGAACGAAAAAAAGCTGATTTGATTAATGAACATATCCTAAGTTGATACGTGTATGAAAAGGTGACGTTGATATTTTGACAGCAACATTTCGAACGCGATTTATTAAAACGGGCCAAAAATACAAAATTCCTGATTCGTCACATACTGTATAATGGTTGTAGCGATTCGACTGTGCAAATATGTAGTTATAGTTTCATTGAACGAATGAGAATGTTAATCACTCATGTCGTTCAATGGAAATAGTATGCATGCTTCAATCGCTATGATTGGTGTAAAGTGGCTTGGTGTTCGCATTTATTAGAAGATGGCTCCAGTTTGGTCGGCGTCTTCTGATATCATTTTAAACTCAGCAATATTGTACGAAGATAGGTGTGTAGGCACAACGTTATCCCTTCAACGCCTTTGAAGTTATCCCAAGATTAAAAACGTACGGTTTGAATGCATTGGTTACCTCGCATTGTCCTACAATTGACAGAACACGATGCGCATACCAACCGAACCGACTGTAAACCCAAACAAAAGTGAGCAACAGAAGAACGCGAGAGTTATCTGTACGAAAGTAGCTTCCATGTACTAGTGTAGCCCAGTACATTCGGTCCCAGCGATACTTCCGCGATATCGCCCAACTCAACGTCTTCGCATTTCGTTCTCTTCCCAAATCGATGACCAAAAAGCAAAGTGTAAAAATTTGTAAGAAATTTGTAAATAAGGCATCGTTGCGTAGCAACGGACGGCGTCGAGTCCGATTTGATTACCGACTCTGTATTATATAAGTGATAGACTATTCATATCTTAAGTGTTTTTCGTTGTAGTTTTACTTCCCTATCAATGGAAATGTTTTACTGTCGGGAACACATATACGAATTGCTCGTTTCTTAGTGTAATGGGAGTTATACGACAAAAATAATATTTTGATCGCATGTGGGCCAATCGAGTATATTATTAATATCTCAACATGTATGGGATCACTTGTAGGTCTTCGCAATAATTTACAGATTTATACTTTCGCTATGTTGATTTACGCGAGTGAATTACGTGTAATTTGATTTATAATTTAGTTTAGATGTATAACTATAGTGCAACGGCGGCGGGAAGTAATCACTCGACGATGTAACGGGGCGATCCAACAACTGAATCCGATATATCAATTATAATTAATATTTTATTGTGCGGCGGCGTGACGAGACGGGCCAAAGTTACTAAATACAACACCAATTAGTAGATAATTTTGATAATTACTTGAAGGCAAAAAGATTTAAGGTGCATTATATTTTATCAAAATTGACTGTGACTACGTAAAGACGTGATATTTCATCTACCTCATGAAACGTTAAGGTCGCTACTTAACATAAAGTTGATACTTAACACAGAAATACTCCCGGACTTATATACTTCCATACAGATTGGCACAGAACAGAAAGACTAGAATCGTAGACCTTAAACGACCTTTAGAAATAAGCCAAATACTTAAACAAACAGGCTGTTTTTATTGGATAAAAGTCATGGTTACTTCGACAAGTTACTTTGCATAAATAATGTTAGGCGCAGTCCAGTGTTCGGCTTTCGTAGACTTAAATGCAATCTTCCATGAAGGCTATAATACAAAGATCGAGCGTGAATATTGAAATATAAAAACTCCATTTTTGATTAAGAACTTAACTTTAAATTAATATAGTTGGACCGTAGCACCTGCCTCGTCTCCGCGCCGCGCAATGTAACACCGTCTACCGAACAAGTCCAGGAAACGTGTTCCTACATCATATTATAGATATCAGAACAATGATTGAGCAAAACCCTGTTTATTGTCATGTCTTAATATAAAAACATTATTTCGTATACATATCAAATAATTTGGGGACAAATCAGGTAGTTTCATTACCAATGTAATCAATGGCGTTCTATATAATTTCGTACGCTTAGAATTGATTAAAGTACGCGATCAAGACAATCTTTAATCTCTGATCATCGCATTTTTAACTTTTTTGGAGTGACAATAAATACTCTGTTAGGGGAGCTAGATTCGTTTATATGTAAAATTCCATACTGCCCTTCGATACGCAATGGAGGATAAAAATCATTAAACATAATCGTTTCGACCGCGAAACGCAATTCTGATCAAAGCAAAAGAAATAATTCCTTTCGTTTAATAATAAAAAAAAGTTCAAATATTTTTTAATGAATACTTTTAAAGAGTACAATATAATGCTTGACATGAACAGATTTGACTCTGCAACAAAGTGTCCGTAACACCAATATATTTATTATCTATTTCTCTCGGTTGTTTATCAAATTTATGTTGTGATTGTATATACATAATATTATTATATTATACATTTTGTAATGAATATACATGTTAGTGCCAGATAGGTTTTTGTATGAACGTTTATAGTAAGTGAGGTGAGGGCGGAGGTCACGAGTTGTTAATAAGGAGCGACAAGAGATGCCTTGTACATAGTATATTGTAAGAAATGTGTAGTTTTCACTCTATATTTTAATTTATATTATGTAAACTATATTTATAGCTAAGCGGACAAGGAGAAATTAACATAATAATGTTTGTATAATGGTGCGTGTTCGGATGTGTAAGTGAGGCCTGGCGTGAGAGAGCAAGTTCACGGGATCCCTACAATAACACACCATTTGTTTATTTTTAAATGAAGTGGTTATTGTAAATGTTAGTAGATGAGCTTGCAGCGTTCAGTTATTAGTATATTATAGTTTAGGTGTTGACGCGTTCGGTCCCCTGAAGCAGTCTCTCGCGGTACCGTTGTTTACCCTCGCTAGTTACCCGCTGTTGAGTCGCACGAGCCAGCGCATACCTTCTCTACTTAATATTTTTATTTGTTGATCCGTACGTTCAGCCTCCTTATACTTGAGTGTTCCTTACCCCCAACCAAATCGTAGACAATCGGTGCTAAGCAATAATAGAACACTTATCAGTACCGAGCTACGTGTTTGGTCCCCGTTACAGTACTATGCCATTTACATTTCACACGTTCAAAGTCTAGTTAAAAACATCACATGAATAGTGCCGGGAATATATTCCAATTAGAGATATATAATAGATATATTAATTAGTTTTATAGTTGTAATATTGTACGCGCTTGTCAAACGGTATGTTGAGTATGTTCGAGCATTCGCTGTGACGATGGACTAGTTTGGCAAGTGTGTTCAAACATGTAAGTTAGTTAGGGTGCCGCCTGTTTTAAAAAGGTGGGACAAGTCTTATGTCAATGGATAGTACTGTAGCTGTTTGGACACTGTCGTGTGAGAAACGCGATGATAAGAAGTCCAAATATACGTCGCACACTACAACAATTAATAAGAAAACCGTACATACAACGGACGTCTGAACGTACAGATTTTTTATTTAACGTTACGTTAATTTTTGTTGGTCTTAATTGGTAACATTCGCAGCAACATTTTGACATTATCTCGTCACCATAGGTACTTACTATCCGCACAAATGTTTTATTTTAAATTTTAGTTATTTTTTATTTATTATTGTGGCATTGTATTACTTTTAATTTTATTGCACATGAAGCGAAGTTTACTTAAATTGTAGAAGTTATTGCGAGGCATTCTATCAAAGATCTGGTATAACCGAGTCTTGCAAACTATTGGCGTTAGTTAATCGTATTGACCCGTTTACGATCATTTTTAATTTATTATTTTAATAACTAATCAACAATAATTAAATGCATCTCGTTTAGGAACTCGCGTCTATGTACTTGGTTTTTTGTTATCGTTCTAGTTCATAATGAGTTATAATACAATTATTATTTTTTGTTTTGTTGCTTATTTTTTGTCATTAAGCTATTATTTCGGCCTTATTATTAAAAGTATCACAAAATTACCATTGACAAAAGAACTGTGATCGAGTTATTACTTACGAATCCACAATTAATTAATCTATTATGAAATTATTCAATTACTTAATGGATCCCTTTCAATTTATTGTTGAATTTATCCAGTATCTGACTTACTAATATAAAGTACACTGTCAGCCGTCTGGCTTACCTATTTAAATTATTTCTCGTAGTCCTTATGGTTCGCACTTAGCTATATGTGCTGAGTCTTCCTTCGCTACCATGTCAACGGATTACTTAATAATATTAGTTCTTCCCTCGCACATGTGTAGTATATTCTGACCATTTTGAGGTAAATCCTAAATCTCAATGAAATGAGCCCTAAAATTGAAACCAAATTGACAATTATTATGCTAAGTTGATGAACAAGTGAGCGCTGGTGAGAAAGCATTAGGCAATTGTTTTAGGAAATTGTAAAATACTGTTTTCTTTTTTTTAATAGCATCTTGTGTTGATAGCATGTATAATTTGTTTTTTTATTCGCGTTAAGATTATGTATAAATTTGTTTTCCTCTAATTTTATTATTTTGTGTAACTATACCTTATGTTATTGATAATAGAATACATTAATTTTTATGTATGGATTTATATTTGTTTCTTTATTTTCCTTTTCCTTTTTGTTTTGCGAGGGGTGTGTGTGTGGCTAGCAGACGGTAGACATTAGAGTCAATTCGGATCTTTCAATATATTATGGATAGTGAATGGAAGGAAGCTTGTGTTGCAGTGAGTTTGGATCTCGTTTTATATGATACGGACGCTTTAATTAAGTGATAGTGTAATACAAAATGCCTTTCGTCAATTTTGCCATTTGGAGACACGTACAAGCTATCGTCGCAATAATATTGTCGTTCATCGCAGATGTGATCGTCAGTAATGCCTTATAGCAAGTGTCTTTTTCAGCTGCAGATTTTAGAGTAATTTTGAAGCACTATTATACAGTATAGTCACTGCGGACTCGGTGCAATGGCTGAAGTGTGTGTCAATCTACGTGAGACGGGACACACTTGACATTAGAATAGAGTAGTTTATAGCTCTGTGTTCAGCTGTACTTAGGTAGGATACATAACTTTAATACGAAGTACCTGTATAAAAACACCAATCGAAACAAATACCTACTTATTGCAGAAATATTATAGATCAATAATATATCAGTATAATTATCTCTGCTTCCACAGAATGTTTTAATACAACGATCAGTGTTATGTTTAACGGATATTTACTGATTGTATGCATTTATTAATAAGATTTTAATACATAATATTGATGTTAGAATAGGATAAAAGACACAAAAGTACAATGGTATGTAGTTACTGAAATAGTAAATGAAAGCAATATTACTTTAGTCTGTTTTACTGGGAGCGGCAGACACTGTATGAAGTTATCGCTTCCAGATAATTAAATACCAGGATATGCGCTAGCACAACTAAGTAGGCGTCAAGGGAATGGTACAAACAATGGAAGTTATAAGGGATTGCCTAAATGTTATGTTAAACTGCCGACGAACTATCACCGCTGTACCGAGTCCACAGTATAACAAACACCAGTATGCAAAGATTATATCAATTATAAAGCTCTATATGAAGCTCGTATTGTAATTCTAGTTGTCTGTGTGTCGTCATTAGATTCGTGGACCGCTGCAAGCTCCCCATGCTGTGGGCCGCGAATGTCGGCTCACGCAACGCGCTTTTGTATACGATAGATTATAATAGTTTTGCGATAAATATGTTTACGCAGCGATCGATATATTTATAAATTAGATACTATTTATAGAGATCATTCACTTGCACTTATATTTATAGTTGACGTTAATAAATAAGCATAGGATTACTAAGGTGTTGTGCTTGTGGGAGTATACACGTTATTAAATGTTGCCACGTAACTTACCACGAGTGTCGACGCATCATGTGTCTATTGTCATCTCTTTCACTCGTGATCTTTTTACACCATGGTAATCGCGATGCAACTTGGATAAGCACAACACCATATCGTTACTAAGGCAGCATTCACACGTCGCAACTTTATGAAAATAATTGTGGCAGTCGAAAGATTGCTTGTGATGATTAGGTATAATTAAATGAACTTTGTTAGACAAGCCACTCATGAGTCGAGAAAACTCCAGATTATTGTCGATAAAGTCGTAGCACACTTTTGATTCCAGATCGTTAAATTTTAGAATTTGTGTCCGTACATTTTACGCTAGTGCCCATCATTTTTCGTATGAAAACTTCTAGTTTATCTGATTAACTGTCAACGATTCGCTACCTAAACTCAACTATAGATATAGGTTTAAGACAAAATTTTGCAACTTCCAACCCTTAGTTAGACCCCTTCGAAGTCCAAACGTTGCTTTGGAAGAAATTATATTTTTATATCGAAACTAGCGCCCTCTGTTAGAACACAATTAATGTTAACATTAAACTTAACTTTTAACAGTTTTTATACTCAAGTAGTGGTTCTGTACTTAGAATTGATGAGCTTCAAACAGTCAACACATTTACTTAGTCAAATATTTAAAGTTATTTAAATCATTATTGTATTGTTAAACTTTGCTTAACTTAAATGAAGTTTGTTGTCATGTTTGATTCGCTGTACCAACGCAAAGGTGTTATAGATGTTACATTAAGATATTGACAAATCTGCGACAAAGCCAGAGTTTTATACACCAAGCAATTGTATTATAAGTTACCAGTAAGCAAACCATTAAAACATTAACGTTGTATATTCTAAACTATGGACGCAATTCTAAACTGAATGTCGTATGTAGTCAATGAATAAGGCGTACACGCACATTGAATATTTTTGCAGTGATTTTGATACGCGTTGATCTGTATAGATGTGGTACCGACCGAGTGGCTCGCAGTGGCCCACGGTGGCTAGCGATGGCCACGCCACCGCCACGCGTCGCGTCTACACAGCCTTTGGTATGAGAAGGGGAATTGAATTCGTTTATTTTAGAGTTAAATAAAGTTCAAATGGGAAATTTAAATTGTGCCTTAGTGACAAATCGTTTAGCTCCAATTTCGTTTGGAATCTCTCGATCTTGAAACGTGGTTAAGAGATGTGTAACGTTATTTTCTCGATGTCGGTTTGAAGTATTAACTTCGCAGTATTTCTGGTATTCACCGCACTGTACACTACTCGCACTAAATGTAAAGAGATTATACAGTGGTTTCACTGAGAACACCTTCTGAGTTATAGTTGAACTAATTAATGCAATAATATTTAAACAATATTTTTGTTTTATTGGATGTTGTGATTGATTATATTTACAATTATATATGATACGTAGAGCGGTATGTATATGTCGTAGCAATAACTTTAAGTGTGGCAATAAGGTCTAGTGCATTTGCTTTTGTGTCTCTCGAGTAAATAAATCAAACGATGTATATGTGTAAAGTATCCAGTGGCGACTAGTCGACGGCGCTGTACACTGCTTACATCATCATGTACGTACAATAAGTTTAAATTCTTGACGTTTTAAAAGTATATTTATATTTTATAATATATTATCTCAAGTGAAAGTAATTAGTTACGTAGTGAATCGAATGTATCGAGTATTGTGTGTTTGGTCAATGTTCACGTTATGTGTCGCGCGCACGCACTCCGCATACAGTAGCCACGGCCGAGCGCTGCTCCGTAGTGAACGGCAAGCGCGGTTGCGCGGCGCTCAACATAATAACGAACTACTTCCTCAACTCTATCGCTTTCCATCGCACGTCTCCTCACTGTCCTATCTCTTCAGTTACTCTACATGTCCGAGACAAATTATTAGCGTAAGTGAAAGTGCCAAGAGTCGCGAATCCTTTCCCAAGTGCAATTCCTTCTCAATTACTCTGTACCTATGTATCTACGTCTCATAGCCTCACGCGCACGCCGCGGTGTCTCGCTTAGCCAAAGTTATCTACTACGGGATACTTCTAATCATAAACACCAATTTAATGTAAGAACATTCTATTTTAAGCGTCCTAGCTTTAGCAAGATTGTGTGAATCTACAAACCGTTATACTTGTCTGTTATGTTTCTCTTCCTTCCATACTTCCTTCTGTCGCTTCCCTCAACCTTTGATACTGTCCCGCAAGTCAAAGTGAGAAAATAATAGTGTGTAAATTAACGAAAACCATAACGTTTAACTTAACGATACTAGCAGCTAATGTTAATGATATTCTAAATTATGTTTTGTAGTGGATGTTTTTATTCTCGATATGATAGCGTAAAGTACGGAGGTGGTCTTCGTATGTTAACAAATATTAGAGCAAATGTAAGTGGCGCCCTCTCGCGGCGGACTGAGGTAGTTGAGGGTACCGAGTCCGCCGGGAGAGGGCGGAGCTCGCGTGTGACCGCGCTACCGTACGAGTGTCCCACTAGTGGGCACTCCTACCGTGGGCCGCGAGCCACAGACCAACGTCGGGCCTTCGCTGTAACACACTTAGCGGCACGAGCCGAGGTTACGTACATTTGTAACGAGTAGAACGCGTGTATTAAAATAAGGGACAAACAAATTATAGTATAAAATTGTTTACCAGACGCCCCGTATCGGGCGTTAGACGAAATATTATTTTTCTTAGATCACATTATATTGTAATAAAATGGTATAGAAGTATGTGAGCGGCGACGCGCTTGGGGCGGCGACGCGCGCGCACGGTCGGATTAAAAAATGATATTTTTTTACGAGCGCGGCAACTTCGCCCCGGTCGCATCGCACGCACTCATATTTGTTATGTTTAAGAGGAAATATCTATTGTCTATTCCAAGGGTTGAATAACTACCAACACTTTTTTATATTACAATAATTATAGAAATTATTATTGAATCTGTTGTTTTCTTCATTTCTCCTTTTGCCATTTTTCAACTACCCACCATATAAATATGTACCGAACTACGATCAACAATCATACATAATACATCTGTTAAGCAGCGCGCAAGGAATCTAGGTTTGTAAGAAAAAAGGGTATCTCTAGGTACCTCTGGTCCAAATGTTTCCCTGTAAAGATAGCCGAATGAATCTAACTAAATCTTCCTGTAGGAATGTTTCGCCAGTTATGTTCAAGACCGGTTTCACATTACAACTTGACAAGCGCAACAGTCGCGCGGAAGGAGTGCAATACGTCATTACGAAAGTTACTACGTCGAATCACACGGCGCCGAATGTTTGCGACAACGAATACTGTGAGTACGAATGCACGAGACTTCGAATCACGGAACAACGAATGCACGTTACAACGAAAATCATCACGCCGAACCACGTGACCCCGAAATAACGTAACAACTAATGTATCACCAAGTTCACCGACAGCAAAACAAAATCAAATAATTTTTACTACTTTTTTACATTGACGCATCTAAACGGGCTATACTTTCCCGGCAATGTGTGGTTGTACTATTGGTAAGTATTGCTGGGTCATCTCGAAAATCGTGAATCGTGAATGAAAAAAAGGGCCATTAGTGCAATATTGCATAATATTGCTGGAAATGTTGCCGGCCTTAGTATTTCAGCCTACTGCAAATTGCAGTAAACTATTGCCAGTTTAGACCTTTATATCCTTTCCAGAAATTATTATTTGACCTATTTGAATGCAATTATTGCATCGAACAACAACTATCGGTCCATAAGTACGTATAATTTTAAAGGAATTTTCTTTCAACTCCTAACCGCTGAGGAGTTGCACCTTCCATCATCAGCGCATCCACATGAGATTATGATAATTAGAGGCAAATACTTGAAGAGCTTCAGAAAATATATGGAAAACGTAATCAGCGCCTATAAAAATTGAGGGTTGCCTTCGATTTCTCAGGGATCCCAAAATCAGATCCTGACTTGGTGACAATGGGACCACCTCGGGAGTATACCCTTTCAAACACAGAAAGATTTTTGTAAATCGGTATAACTAAACGATGATTACACCTGCAGTAATAATAAAATATATTAGTATTATTTGACCAGCAACATTGGCAATATTGCCAAGTTGCTGGCAATTTTGGTTTTTACCGGCAGTGGCAAAATTGCCACCAGGCACATCACTAGCTGCGCTGCGTGTCGCGAGTTCGATCCCCGCACGGAACAAATATTTGTATGGCCTACAGACAGTGCCGGGTCTGGGTATTTGTGTATGTGAGTTTAAATGTTTGTAAACGCCCCCAAGATACTGGAGAAATTCCTAGAGCGGGGCAATGTTTTAAAAAAAAAACTCTTAGCCCGACCTGGAACTAGAAGTCTAGAATCCAGGCAGAGCTTTTGACGTGACAACGTCTTATAAATTGGTTTGCCGGGTGACACTTCAAGAAACTGCGTTACGCTCCGCTCACGTTATGCGCTCACAATGAGAGCGAGTGAGAGGCACGCGTCCAGAGCGAGAGAGAGAGAGTGAGAGAGATAGGCATACACACCGGTTCATGTCTTGCGCTTCTATTTTCGTTGTCACGTAAAACTTTCGCCCGTATACCGACTTTACAGGCAACCAATTTTTTGGTAATATTTTTTAGTATTCATATATCGGTTGTGATTTTTTTTTCCAAAAAGCACTTGTTGACTAGACTACATGTGCCCCCCCCCCCCTCCCTAGAAAAATCCTATTCCAACAGAAACGCGCAAGTTTTACTCATGTTTTTTTCTGTTATGTTGCTCTGATAATTCGATTTGGCTAATAAGTATGCACTGTGATGAAAACTCCATAACCGTCAGGGGTGGGGCACGTGCCCACGTGCCCCCCCCCCCTGGATCCGCCCTTGAATCCAGGACCTCATTCTCAGCAGTCGCGCTTGTGACCACTAGACCAACGAGACAGTCAAAGTGAGTCTAAAATCCAGTTTTGCGCCGGATCGAGGATATTTAAGTCATCTCTGCCTAATCCTTTAGGTAAAACAGGCATCGAGTTTTGGTACGTCTTCTTCTTAGCGTGTCGATGGCAATCTAAATTGTATCGGCCCAGAATTGGGCTACTAGTTTGGCGCTTTCGGTAGCGTCCATCAGTTCCTGTAGTGAACAACTAGGGCACCATTTTTTGAGGAACAGCACCACATTTACACTCCAATGCAAAGTCATTTATGTATCTCCACCTCAGCAAATTTTCTTTGCTGCGACCAACCTGGGTCCGGAGTCTGTTTAAAGACTTCCAGGTCAGGTGAAAGATGTTCAGCAGGTGGAACAAATGGGTAAGGTAAGGATGCACTACCTTGCCACAGCTTCAATCTTTCCGTAGATTGCTCGCCAGTGAGTGGGGTGACACACTTCAGAAAGCTGTTTCGGCTTTTTAGCCTTTGCGATACAAGGCTGTTTAGGTGTAATGGGTGTCGTGTGTCTGAAGCCATTTTGGCTCTTTCGCCAGAACTTGCCACTGTTCTGCGAAAACAAATGAAACGCACATATTACAAGTTTAACAATATTTATTAATCTTGATTCCGTACATGCTTCTTTTTCTTCTTCTTTTTCTGCGAATGAGCTTCTATGAGGTCATCGATCTCTTTGCTGTCGTCACCCAGACGCTTCTCGCCGCTGGAAATGGAAGTTTATAGTTATTAGCAATTAATATCAAACAAACAGACAAAAAACAGTGCTAACTGGCTAAAATTGTACCACTAAGGACTCATTAATTTACGGCAACGGCGCCATCTTCCCGATACTTTGATCCCGCGAGGGGCGTGGAATTCGGCAATACCCGCGCGTATACAATATCGTACAATGCCATATAGCAAGCCCGTGCAATGCCATTAGTGCGTGTGATAACGTATTATTCCCGTGCGGCCCGCACGGGAATAATGCGCAACGGAGACTTCAAGCCATACGCAACGCATCGCGTCTCCGTAAATAAGGCTCATTTGCAAGTCCCACTTAGGCCTGGACTCCACCAAAGCGAAGACGAGCGGAAATGTGCTAATACAAAAATTCTATTGGAAGTAACACATCTCGTATACTGACGTCAATATCGTACCGGTAGAAAATTAAAAAAAAACCTAACCCTGTAACACACTCGATGTCTTAAGTCTAATAGAAGCCCCTATTGATAAAACTATACAAGAAGAGTTTTTAGTCACCGTCCAAATTTTTTCTAGGCATTGGGTATCATTCACTCCCGTCGGGGCTGCGGGTTGTTCGCAAGAGATACCGCGGCCTCGACATGAAGGGCTAAGAAGGAACACGGGTGGTTTTTAGTCAGTAGAAGTCTGACACTCCCTTTCGCTCTGCCCAAGAGCGGGAGGGGTTATTTGATGATTTTCCACCCGCCCAAAAAAAAAAGGTATCATTCACTAACACCATTTTTGAATAAAAATCGGTACGTAAAATTTTCATAACAAATCATTTTCTCGAAAGAATTATCCGCTCTCCGTGAAACGTTCAAACTTTGTGAAGTGATATCTCAATATTTTTGTACTGAGTGATACTAAAAATAAAAAAACACGTATTCAATGATTTTCGCCAAAGATTAATATATCAGAATTTGGTCGGTGACTAAAAAATCATCTAGTATAACCCATTTTGGTAGACCCCATTTTCAGATAAACTTAGGAAGATTTTTAAGTGCTCTTGTTTAAACAGGAGAGAAAAAATAACATAAATGATATACATACCTCTTGACAGACACGAGTTGCTTCTGCTTGGTACCCGCGAGCGCCTGTCCCCAGTCGAGGTCGCTGCCCTTGATGCGGTACTGCGCGAGGTCCTCGCCCATCAGACGAGATAGCTCCTTACGTTGTTTGCGTTCCAAGTCCTGAAAAAGATAGAAAAAATGTTGTTTGAGACTTTCGATTATAAACCTAGCTAATCTACTTGGTTGGATACGTTTTTAATCTTAGTTTTAAGGTTTTGTTCCGAATTTGAAAATAAACTAGAGGTAGATTTTAACTTTCAACACTGCCACAGGATGTTGTAGGTTTTCAAAAATTATAAATTAACGTCTAAAGTTGACTTTTGAAATGATTAAATCATGCAAAAATACACAATCAACCTATACAAATATTTGAACCGTGCGGGGATCGAACCAGCGACACGCAGCGCAGCAGCTCAACCACTTCGCCAACAGTCAACTGTTTTGCTGTGCCGTCAGGGTCCATAATGCTTTGCACCATTTTTACAAGATGGTAGCTTAAAATATAAAACCTACCATCTTGTAAAAATCATGCAAAGCAATAAAATATATGATTGAGTATTGACTAACAACCAGGAACTTCTCAAAACTAAATAAAACACACAAAACTACAAAATACCACAATCATTTATTTCTAAACCACAACAAAACACTAAAAACTATTACACTAAAACAAATTACCTTAGCTGCCTTCGACAATTCATCTTGCAGGCTCTGTTTCACAGGACCCATAGTAACATCACTAGTGTTCTTATCTTCTATACCAATTTCTTTAGCTACAGAATCTTCTAGCACGGCGTTAAGCGATGCGTTGATCTTCTTGCAGGCTTCGAAGAACTTCGCGAGGATCTGGGAGCCTGGCAGGCCTAGTTCGGAGGCTATGTCGTCTACGTCTTTCATTTGGAAGCCCATTGCTATGAATAGGACCTGTTGAGGGAGAGATGTGATAATTAGAGAGCGGGTTTTAGTTTTTACAATCATTTAATTACCAAAAGATCAGCGCTGGCCCAGTGGTGGTGGCCCCGACTTATGAATAACTAGCTGACCCATGCAACTTCGTCTGCGTCACATAATATAGCTTATAACAAATCGTGTCAACATAAATTGAGTTAAATCGTAACAAACAAAAAATCTTATCTTTCCTCTTTATAGTGTTTATTTAGATTATATTAAAGTGTGAATTACTATAGGTATATCTTACTGTTAAATATACAGTTACACCTTGTACCTTGTAAACATTATGGTGCAGTAAATATTTTGAAGTCGAACCCAGGCAGGTGCATTACTTTGTGTAATTTCGTTTTATTTTCCTTTCTTGTTTTTTTTTTTAATATTTGTTATGTGTTGTATGTGTACCTATTGCCTTTTATTGTCTTATTGTATGCTCGTCATGTTTCTGCGACAAATAAATATTTTTTCTTTCTTTCTTAATTCATTTCATCACCACTGCTCTCAAAAACGGTGAAGGAAAAATTCGAAGACATGTGTTACATACCAACCCGCACTGAACCCATGTGGTGGATTATAGCCCATTCCCTCTCATAGAGAGAAGGCCTGAGTCCCAGCAGTGGGAACATTATAAGCTGATTATGCTGTGCCAGAGCCTTTAAAAATAACTTTTCACAGTAAATGCTAGATTTCTTTGGTCAATAACGATTCACCTCGCACAGAAATCATTAGTAGATTTGTTTGGTGGCAGTCCAAAGTTGAACCTTCCGCGGTCCAGGTAAGGACCGCGGTTCGCTTATTGCTGACCGCTGGGATAAACTAATAAAGTAAAGTAAATTAAACAACATGCTCCTACTTACTTGCTGTATAGCATCTAACTTAGCCGACGTCTTGGCATGGAACACGAGGTTAGCTAACGGCGCCAACAGGTCCGCGATGAGTCTGTAGTCAGCTTGCTGGCGACAATACGCCTCCAGCCGCGCGAGGTCGTGGCCGGACAGGTATTGTTCTATCAACTGCCGCGATAGAGCTGGGGAGAAGGGGTGTTATATGTATTGCAAGATGTGGTAAACTTGGGTGAAGGATGTAGGATCGTGGCAGGTCGTGTTCTGTGGTTTCTGCCTACACCGCTGGGAAAAGGGCGTGACTTTATATATGTATGGCCAAGCTGGCCCAAGATATAGACAAATATATTAATTTCTAAGTATACAACTATGTATATGGGGATGTAGATCGACAGATCTTAAAATGATATCTTCCTAAAATACTTAAATGGTTGATGAGAAATTCGCTTCTAAAGCCGTGAAAATTGTGGCTCTTTTTGGCTTTGTAGAATGTTAAAAGAAACTTGATTTGGATAAGATTTGGTGTACAATTCTCGAGATATGGGACTTTTCGTTGACCTGTAACTTTGTTTTTCATTAACATAATATAAAAGCAAATTTAGGTTTGCTGTTGACTGTAAATTGACATAATTATTATGAAAGAGCGTTAAAAACAATGTCATTACATTGCTACGAAATCTTTTGTGCGCGAGTACGAATACCGTGTCTCACATCGTAACATTCATTAGTTTCAATAATCAAGGCGTTGTATTTAGTAAGTAAACTCACCAGGTTTATCCACCTTCACGCTATCATTGACGAGGGTAGTCAGAGCGAGCGAGGCAGGCATCTTCCGGAGCGCTCGGCCTAGCAGACGGGCGAGGCGACGTCGGAAGTCGGCGCTGTACGCAGTCAGCCACGCGCCGTCGCGTACTGAACGCAGCATGATGCACGAGTGCTCGCCTGTCAGCTCGTTGGCTTTTTGGCTGTTGAAGATAGAAATGTTTAAGGCGTTACTATGTCTTAAACTAATGATAACTTAAACTAATGATGACATTTAATGATAATAATTTAAAATGTAAATGAATTTTAATAACATTTGCAATTGTAATTTAATAATAATAATGAAATTAATGTAAATCTAATTTAATGTTGTATGCTATGTAAATTTATTTAATTGCATGTTAAATGAAATTTTAAATTATGTATACTGTGTTGGCAATAAAGGCTTAATAATAATAATAATGTCTTAAACTGGACGAAGAGGAAAACATACCCAGGAAATTTGAGTGATGAAAGTAATTGTACTTTATACTATTTTGTATCCTAACCTCTTAAAGCAAAAGTAATAAATTTAACTGGGGAAAATTTGTCATTGCAGCCAATACGGAATTCACACACAAGCCGTAGGCGAGGTCATGGAGCCGAGAACTGCAGTGACAAATGGGCAAATGAATCATGAAGTTTTTCAAACCAGTCGGTGGAATACAAAACTTGGCATTCAGACATGTCCTTGCCTGCGACACCCATTAGGCGTCGAGTTTCTATTTTGTCTTATAAACCTCATCTTGTACAATCAGAGAAAAAGCTGTTTATTATCACTCCAAGCCCCTTGTTCACAAAAAAAACTAAGATTCGACTAGTGGTATAATGTCCATCTATTTCCATCACGAAAGTGAGTGAGACAGATATACAATTTTCAGAATCGAAATCGATTCGAAGTTTTTGTGAATAAGGGGTCAGGTCAATAGCGAGAACTTACCTAAGGTACACAGGCACGTATTTCTGCGACTTCCAGAACTTGAGCAGTTCCTCTGTGAGACCGAAACTAGTGCCGAGATAGTCCAGGTGTTCCGCGCGCACTTCCGACAGACGCTTCAGTAGCGTTGGCGGTTTGGCTCTGAAAGTTCATGATGCTAATGAGTCGCGGCGGATAAGAATTAGAAGTCTGTAGAAGATTCAATGATGCATCAAAACAGGTTATACAAATTGCAAGTTGAAGTCATCCCGTCGGGGCTGCGGGTTGTTCGAAAGAGATACCGCGGCTTTGGCGCAAGGGCTAAGAAGGAACATGGGTGGTTTTTAGTCAGTTGAAGTCTGACACTTCGTACCGCTCCGCCCAGAGCGACATTTGATGATTTCCCAAAATCCAAAAAAAAAAGGCCAACCGCAAGAATCGATTTTATAGGCTTGTCTAGCCTTGGATAGATGACCACCCGCATTATACCAAGACCTAACTCGTAAAATACGTTCAGCAGGGCTATTATATTTTTTAAATGTCAGTGTCCATCATGATTAACTGTCAAATGGTTCCATTTTGTACCGAACCTTAACCATTTGACAGTTAATCGATGAACACTATGATAGCCACTGACATTTAAAAAGATACGCAATAACCCCGCGGGCAGGTGTCGTTTGAAAATTTTTGACAGTCGTTACAACAAACAAGTAAAGATTAAAAAAATAGTTAAAATGTAGCTCAGACATACCTGGGCACGATAGATTCCGTCTGCAACGTATTACTGTTACCGTTAGCGCCGGCATCATCATCGTCTGACTGATCTTCGTCTAAACACGGCACGTCGCCCGAGTAATACGCGGCTAGCTGCTGTAAGGCACGCTTGCCGTAACCCATCTGTTGAACGAAAATGGACCTTATTATTATGTATATACCCATCTGTTGGACGAAAAAGGACCTTATTATTATGTATATACCCATCTGTTGGACGAAAAAGGACCTTATTATTATGTATATACCCATCTGTTGGACGAAAAAGGACCTTATAATTATTTGTAAATATACATACAAAACTAGTTCTTTGGTCTAGGGGTGGCAAGCGCGACTGAGCAGGGATCAGATTCCCGGGTCGGGCATAATGTTATTGGGACTTTCCATCAGCTAGTTCTCAATAGCAGACACGAAGTCTGGATTTGTGATTGTGAATGGCAAAGGGCTCGCCCCTTATTTCATGGAATTTAAACATAACTGGCGAAATATAAGTGTACTAATGTGAGTAGCAAGCATCTATAAATGACGATGCAAAAATTATGTACCTATGAAGACTTGTGACGAATTTACTACACATATTTTTTATGCATGTGGCGAATACACTTTCAATGTATGGACTTTACGAAATGTGACGAATTTACTTTGTGGCGAATTTACTTTCGTGGGATACGGAAAACATCTTATGAAAAATGTTTAAATATTATTTTTGATAGTATAGTGTGTGTAGTACTTGAATTCCATAAAATACTTACCCTTTGATAAGAAGGATGCGTTGCTATCCTCACGACTCGAGCCCCCGACAGTTTTGGGAAGTCCTTATCACCGAACTGTTCGCAGATGTTCCAGGGAATCAGGTCACCGGCTGCCTTGCGACCGCGGCCTAGACTGTCGCGTACTGACCTGTGGAATTACATAGGTTTCAATATGGAAAAATGGCTACAAAAGTCTGCCAAACCGTGACGTCGACATAGGTGATGAGATGATAGTAATCGGTTGTCGTGTTATTTATGTTCTTTCTCCAAAATTAGTTTACTGACATGTTATGTATTTTTTATGTTTTTATTATTATATACATTTGTGTCTGTAGTCAATCGTAATATTAAGTTACACCTTTCTATTGTATCGAGTTTGGTTTTTCTAACAAAATAAACAGATGTGTTGCTGGGGAGTTTGTTCCGCCACTTCTTCTTTCCAGCAAAAAACACTAGGAAGTGTCGAAGGGTGGGCGTTTTGGGTTACTGTCACTTGTAAATAAGGAAAGTAAATTTTGACGTTCGAAAAGTGCTGATTATCAGCCTAGTTTGAATAAATGACTTTTGATTTTGATTTAGGCACGTCATGCTGAGCAATGAGAAAAATGTCGTGAGGAAAGTTTGAGTATGAATGTAGAGTGTTAAGAGATGAAGATGATTAGATGAAGACCAAACAAACGACGGGTAGACTGTGTATGCCAATATGGCAAGAAAGAAGGTATCCTATGAGATGACGAGTTACAGAAAAGTATCTTTTTTTTAAATAACGTTGCTACTAGGAGGTTCTCCTGTATCGTGGGGGCGTTTACAAACATGAACACAGATACACAAACACCCAGACCCAAAACAACTATCTGTAGGCCATACAAATATTTGTTTAGGGAGTATGAGGAACAGGGTGTAAAGTTCCTCATCCCCCATAGAAAAGGGAGTATACTCCGACCAGACGGGTGTTGTGTCTGGTGTGCTATATGTAAGTCGGGATTTTCTATATGAGCTAATGTCGCGGATAACTTTGATAGCGCGATGTAGGATTTGTCATTAGTCCTTATGTGTTGCGATAGATGTCGTTGTCGCCACATTTGTTTCATGCGGTGATCGAAGCTGCGACATGCAACGTCAATAGCAGTCAATAGCTCAGCCGTATGGAAGAAAACATGATTCGCAGACCCCAAATGAATTGGGATAAGGGCAAGAGAATGATGACGTAAACAAAAAATGAAGACGATAGTGTATCGAAAACTCGTGTGACGTCACATTACAGTACAATTTTACCGGCGAGTGACGTCATTTTTTATTAATTTGATAAAACAAAAAACTTGTACTTATCCAATATTGTTCGATAATATAACAGACGTACTAAACAGAATCATATTTTTTTTTGTCAGGAAACATCCCTATTTGAAGAGGATTAGTCCTTCCGACATGAAAACTAAAACCGGCACTTACTTGTCGGAAATGTTCCCTTCTAAACACAGTTGTATGACGCACAGTATCTCCGGCATGGCGGTACTGTTGGGCGGTGTCGGTGCCAGCAACACGAACAGACAGTGCGCAGGCGCGTCCGCTAGCAGCTGGATGTCGTTTGGACTGTTCTGTGGGAGACAAATGTATGTTGAATTAGTTAAAACATGCTGTGTGCTAAATGGTTGTTTAATGTAGTTTTTAACAGAAAACAATAAAGTCTGACAAGTTAAGAACAATTTAGGGGTAGGTCGGATCTATCGTTGGTCACTTGAAAATTGAAATATATTTTTTGAAAAAATACTACAAAATACAAAAATACTATTATTGAAAATTTTATATTTAATGAACAGGACGCGGGCCGACTAGCCGGAGATCGTGAAAGGCGAAGTGTGGGGAGGGAACACCAAAGTGGTTTTTAGTCACTTCCAGTCTGTCAGACATTTTCGCTCGCCCCAAGGCAGTGGACATCCAAGACGATTTACCACCCCGGAACAATAAAATAAAAGGTTGGACCAGCGCGCTAGCAGCCGTAGTAGGTACTATTTGCATAGAAGGTTGTTCAATCAACTAAACCTGTCGCAGACCACTGCTGGGCACAGGGTTTTCTTAGGTATCACCCGCCTTTTCCAGCATCAATATAAAACATTTAAGATTTGAATCGAAGCGTCAGTAATCCCCAAGGGTTAGACAGAAGTGTACCTAATAATACACCCACATTTCGCCAGTAATGTTTAAGTCCCATGTAATAGGGGGCGAGCCTATTGCCATCGACCAGACACAAATCCAGACTCCGTGGTTGCTACTGAGAAAATCTCTATGGAAAAACGTAATAACACTTCGCCTGACCCGAGAATCGAACTTAGGACTTGATGCTCAGCAGCCGCCCTTGCGACCATTCGACCAACGAGGAAGAAGAGAAAAGATTTAAGAGTTCTTTCCTCTTTTCAAGAGATAAAAAACAAATCCTTACTTTATAATGGCTAGCCACATAGATAGCCACGAGTCTATGCAGGAAGGCCTCCGCAGCTTTATGGTAACAGAACAGGGCATCTCTATTGACGCGGTACAGTTCGCAGGCGCCGGGGGGCGGAGCGCCCGCGCCCGGGGCTGCGGCCGGCGCCTCCAGGCACAGGAGACAGTTCAGCCAGGACTCCACCGGGTCGCCCGAACGGTAACGGATTGGCTCTTCTAGTTTAATCTGTGGAAAAGGAAGACCGCTTTATATTTGTTTAAACAATAGCATAATAAAAAAAACATAAGAGATATTATACACACATCAACACCGTCTAGGGATATTTTGTATAAAGTTCTATATCTATAAAATACTGGCCACTTTTAAATTCTTTTGAAGAAAGTTTATTTAGTAAGCCTTTTTGAACGATTCTAAATTTGAATTTGAAAAAATAAATTAAAAACAAAAGATTTACGCGACATAATGGTAGCGAAGTCCGAAGGTTTCATTTACCTACAGTAGTTTGTGGCTATTTTTTTGTGTCCAATTTAAGTTTTATAACAAGTTATCGGTTAATTCCGAAGTAATGTTATTGTGTGCATCATGCAGCGGCGCCATTTAACTAGAGAAGAAATGTTAAGGGCAGTAGGTATGCTCCAAGCTGGGGCTACTCAACGGAATATTGCTGAGGAGTTTGGAACAAGACAAAACGTGATATCAAGGTTATGGTCACGTTATCGTGCTACTGGTGAAGTGGCTGAAAGACACCCAGGCGGGAAGCGCATAACCACTCAACGACAAGACCGATTTTTGCAAGTTGCCGCGAGAAGACAACCAAATGTTACGGCCATGCAGTTGGTTCAGAGGCTCCAGTCAGAGCACCAGTTGCTTGTGAGTGACCAAACTGTGAGGAGAAGGCTGCATGAAGCTAACCTTCATGCTCGCAGACCGCTTCGTACTCCAGCACTACGCCGAGAAAATCGTGGACGACGACTAGAGTGGGCTCGTGAACATTTACTCTAGGAAGAAAACCAGTGGTCTGTAGTGCTGTTTACCGATGAGTCCCGGTTCGGTTTCCATCCCGATACACGTAGAGTGCGTGTTTGGCGAGTTCCTGGTCGTGAGAGCCGTCTGCAACATCCTCAGGAAGTCCATTCATACCACGGCGGGACAATTATGGTTTGGGCGGGAATTCGTGTTGGTGGAAGAACAGACCTCGTTTGGATCAGAAACACCATGACGGCTGAAAAATACCGTAACGAGGTGCTAGTACCAATAATCTACCCCCATCGACTACAAATGGGCCAAGAATTCACGCTCATGCACGATAACGCCCGTCCGCACACAGCGAGAGTGGTGACGAGCTGGTTGCAGGAGCACGACGTATCGGTCTTAGGCTGGCCCGCTCAATCGCCTGACCTAAACCCCATAGAACACGCGTGGGACATGCTCCAAAGAAGGGATTTGAGGAATTCCCCTGCAAACGTTGCGACGGAAGAGCAACTTTTTTTGCATCTTAGCCGGACCTGGGACAATATACCGCAGCAAGACTTGGATGACTTAATCCAAAGCATGAAAAACCGTTGCAGGACTGTTATTAACGTCATGGGTGGTTTTACTGACTACTGATTTTTCACAGAACTGTTAAAAACAAATTATTTTTTCCTTATTTGTAAATTTTTCTTGAGAAACACATTCGTTGTTAGTTTTACCATTATTTCATGTTTTTTCTTTATTTGAATAAAAATTTGTTTACGCAAAAAAACATTGTTTTCTTTTATTCTGGAGTGTAGTCTGATAAATGGGCTTTATAAAAATATATACATGTTGTATGCTATTTTTAATACATTTTGAGTAAATTGAGTAAATCCAAAATATCCCTAGACAGTGTTGATGTGTGTATAAGGTTGCACAACACTGTTTCAATACAATGTTTCACACTCTAACTGAATGGAATGTTGCGAATAACATATCTTCAGCAACACAAAGACATTGGTTCTCTGGTGGAACAATAACTAATTGGACCTTACATTTTAGAGCGAAATCGCTCCGCTCATGAATCTTGGGCCAAACATGCAGATGCAAGAAGCCGTTTGGATCGCGCCGCGCTAAAGATTATTGTAAAGTATAGATAATCTATGGCATAGCCATCTAGAGTTGGTTGTCTATGTATGACGCCGCCATCACTACTAAACCTTGTACTCATGAAGACAAATAAACGCCGCTTACTTATTTCAATTAATAATGTTTTAATCAACAACCCAAACATTACAATTATTCTTATTGTAATTTGCTAACCCGTTCTATCATGAGTTTATTTAGAGGAAACATTCATACGTATATGTATGAATGTTATTCATTGTACAATTAAAAAGAGTTAAAAAGTCCTTTCTTTACATATTTAGTATGATACCCGCGGCTTCACCCGCGTGAATGTCGGTCAAATTATATACTAAAACCTTCCTCTTGAATCACTCTATCTATTAAAAAAAACCGCTTCAAAATCCGTTGCGTAGTTTTAAAGATTTAAGCATACATAGGGACGGACAGACAGCGACAGCGACTTTGTTTTATACTATGTAGTGATGTAGTGATAGTGATGATACAACGTGTCTTTTGTTTTATACTATGTAGTGATAGTGATGTTACAACGTGTCATAATGAACGCAAGCCCTCCCGTGTGGTCAAAAAAATTGAACTTTCTATAGAAATTGATGCGATCAGCTCATCAACATGTATGGTAAAAAAAGTCCAATCGAATTGAGAACCTCCTCCTTTTTGAAAGTCGGTTAAAAAAGAAGTTACCAATTTCCAAAAGTCATACAACTAAAGTTGTTCAGTCTCATGCTCGTAAACACCACACGATAGGTTTATTATGTTACATCCTGTATAGACTACTCACCGAAGGAGGAGCATTATGCTGAGTCTGCAGCTGAGCGAACAGCTTCAGCGACAGCGCTCTGCCGGTGCCTTCATACCCCGACACCGTGGACGACAGCAGCGCCAGCGGCGCTCTGTGCGCGGCCGCTGACACGTGCACCAGTGGGATGGCTGCGGCCTCGTCTACCAGTACCAGGTCGGCTGCCGATAGGAGCGAGTGGTCGTCTGGCGAAATGTACTGGAAGAGAGAATCTCAAGATGTGAAGGTTAGACACTGGTGTAGGCTTATAAAGCACAATGGTTTGACGATTTTATGAATTTAGTTATTCTAAAAGTATTACTGAGTTTTTATATTGTATCCTCTCTTTCGAAAACGAGGAGAGATTAGTGTTTCTCTTTGTAGCCATCTTTACGTCAATGTTCATCATTCATCTTTAAAAGTAGCTTTCGTTCGCCGATGCCGATGGTAGCCGTGTTTCCTAACATGGTATTAAAATCTTAAATACAACCAAATAGAAAACAAATATTCACCTGCACAGTCTGCCTCGAATTCCTCGCAATATTGACCCTTACGATAGCTTTCTTAAAGTCCGGATTGGTGGACCTTACAATATTGTAATCAATATGCTCTTGATATAAGCAAGCATCCAATCCTTTGAGTAGGAACTCGAATAATGTAATCAAGTTCTCCGGGTGGGGGGAAGTGACGTATATGTTGACGTAACCCAGGGCGACGGCTGCGGCAATCGACAGGCCTAAGGTGGCTGACTTGCCGCGACCTCGGGCTGCAGTTAGGCAGTGAGGTGGTCTGCGGAAGATAGAATTTTGTTGGAAAAGTTTGAAGAATCATTCAACTCAGTATTTTTTATGGCACTTCAACGATTTACTCACTAAAAACATACATACATCACAAATAGCTTTAAGTATACTGAATTCGTCACTTACAGAAGTGCACAGCACTCGCAGAATAATAAAAGGGCAAGTAAGTAATTTAAGTTACATAATAAAAGATAATAAAAAATAGACATACAAAACACTTTAAGATGTAAGATACACAATTGTGACCCTTAGGCCACGAGGACTAAAGGCACATTTATGGCTAGTAAATCAATTTTTGAAAAAACAAAAAAAAAAGTTTTTTGTATGGGGACGGTTTTCTGTCATTTGCACTTGTCTAACAGTAGCGCTTGAAAGCTGCGCTAATCGACGGCTCGAGCATTTTCTTGGGCGTGACTACAACGCATGCTGTCTCGACCAAAGATGTGTGAGTGAGCGAGAAGGACTGTCCCTCATCCCCACACATGGTCATGATGCAATTACAAACCCAATTGTTTGCCTAGTGTAAGCTATTTGTCTACAGTAACTCACCTGGACTGTTTATCAGCAAGCGTGTTGATAAGCGCCACGAGTGCGCTCGCTTGGTCGTACGTGCGACACAACGCGACCAATGGTCCCGCTGGCGGTGAGTCCGATAGAGATGATATCAGTTCTGTCAGTTTTGGGTTCACGCGCTGAAATAATAATCATTTGGTTAATTGTTTTCATGTATACGCAATTCATGTTTGGACTTTATAAAGACTTTAACGGTTAAACTAGGAAACGGCTGGACCGATTTTGACGGGACTATTACTGGACGATAGCTGATAGTATAAGGAGTAACTTATTATAAGGGTACATTTATTTTATAAAAAACGAAATTCCGTAGAAAAAAAAATAAAAACGCATGGATTTGTTAGCAAAATTCGATCCAAAAAGGAAATCATATTTTTTATAAAAAAAAAATCTGTTTTTATCATTCCGTGAGTACTCAGTTGAAGGAGTTATGGTAGAATCATTACGAGAAATTAATGTCTTTTCATGGATTTAGCACAAAAAACAGCCATATTCTCATAACCCTTACCTCAGGGGCCACATCAACGGGCTCCACTTGTGCAGTCTTAGACGATATCGGCAGTACAGTGAGTGAGTCGTCCAGCACCAAGCAACGGGGGTTGTCTGCTAATGACAGCAGGAACCTCTCATTGAAACGGTTCACTACTGTATCGTAAGCTTCTGTCTTGAATCTATAAATAATATATTCATTTAAGTTAATATTCAAATTAAACCAAATCCATTTATATGGCAGAATATAGGTTTACAAACTATAGGCCACTTGTACATTCTACCATTACATATACGATGAGCAAATATTTAATTTTAACTTGCACAGTATTATTATTAATATTTGTATCTACACTGCTGACCATAGTCTTTATCAAAAAGAAAAATCAGCTGCTGATACAAAAATGCAAATCTTATACAGACAAAATGCATGGATGATGCATTGTTTTAAGTAACTCATGAACCCTTTTCAATGGGGTTTCATCTGGAAAAATTTACTGAATTCATGGTGCTTAGGTATTTCTTTAAATAATAAATTGACTTACATAGTGTCTAGTCTACTAAAGTAATTAGTATCTACAAAGTACGAAGAATAGGCATGTTTCCTGACTAAAAAAAATATGATTCTAATTTGTCCGTCTGTTAGATTATCGAAAAATATTGGATACGTATTTTTTGTTTAATTGAATCAATAAAAATTGACGAAGGTAAAACGCGTCAAACATTTGAGTGGGGGGTTGTGACGTCACTCTCCGGTAAAAAATGTCCTAATAATGTCTTAGAACGTTACACGAGTTTTCAAAGCACTGTATCGTCTTCATTGTTTGTTTACGTGAAAAAAGAAAAAAAATATATTTAATTAAAAAAATTTCAATATTTTTTGGAAATGTATCTGCCGGACTAATTAGATTTCTTTTGTTAACTACCCTCTTAAGGACTTTTTTTTTTGTATTGCAACTGTATTGCACCAAACCATACCTAGAGTGAACATCCATAGTGATTGAATGCAACTGCCTCAAGGAGTCCATGGATTTGAGCAGGAACACAATCAAACCCCCACCTTCCACTGTCTCTACTGTGCGTGCCATCAAGTTAGGTGTGAGGGCTTCAAAATCCTGAGAAAATTTTTCATAACATTAACTATTTTATTACATTACAACACGCCAGTAATCCCCGAGGGGTTAGGCAGAGGTGTATATAATAGTACACCAACATTTCGCCAGTTTGTTTAAGTCCCATTTCACAGGAGGCGAGCCAATTGCCATCAACAAAACAACGTGAGGAAATCAAACATGCCTAAGAGATATTTCTCAATGGCATGTACAGCAAGTCAGGGTCCTATGCGCAGCATAAAAACTGTTCTAAAACTTACAGAAATAGAAATGTCTAATATATTTAAGAATCTAACATACCTGTAATACACACATTCCATACGTCTGACCCAGCATGGTGTGACTCTCAGAGTAGTACCGTCCATGTATTGTAGTTGCTACTCTGAACGCATCAAATAGAGATTCTTCTGACACTTCCAACTTGCCTGCTGCTATCTTCTTTGCTCTTTTACGGCCGTGACTAAAATGAAAACATTATTTTTTATATTGCACAGTTGTTTTAAAGAAAATAAAAACTAAAATAATATATTGTTAATTTGCAACAATTCAAATGGCAAAAGTAATATATATCCTTGTGCCATTTTAAATAAATGCTAATAGTAATGAGCATTTATTTGTAGGGCAAAGGTCTCCCATTCTATTTTCTAATTATATTACTACTACTTTTACTATTTGAGAAGTCTAGCACTTATTCTGTTACATTACAGCCTGTACAGAATCAGTGTGGTCCTGTAATCCTGCTTGTAGCCTGATCAGTTTTGCCTAGATCTACATTACATAAGTCATGAAAAAATGTAAAATTATTTAAACTTACTTGCTGATAGCTTCATCTTTATTTTTATAGCACCATAGAACTGTTGGCCTGGCCTTAACAGTAGATTTAACTAGCATATCATATAAAATGGGTACCTGAAAACAAGCAGAGATTGAATGCATGTTAGGATTATCACTACGAAGTAAACTTATCCCAAACCCTAATGTATACACTTCTGAAACACACTCCCAGAAGTGCTAATTGTATACATTCTATACACACACAATATATAACAATGGTTGTAGACAATAAAATGGTTCCTTTCCCATATTTACATGTTTTTGGTGCTGAATGTACACAAGTTTGTCACTTCATGTCAATTTGTAGGCTGAAAATTACCTCACTAAATTTAACTCATGTTAGTGGACAGAATTGAAGAAACTTAATTATATTTGTTAAGTTTATTTGTTCCTTGAAGAACCTGATTTTTATATAGAACAACGAAAACCAATGCAGAATTCCAGCTTTTCTTCAAAGACAGATTTAGGTGTAGAACCAAAATTCATGCATTTAATTAATAAATTTTGGTTCTACACCTAAATTTGTCTCTCTAAGTAAGGGTACAGGGCAACTTTAGAGCATTTATAATTTTCCAAAACAAAAAAAAATATAAAACAATGTGCTTACTTGATCTCTACTCTTGTCCCCTACAAGGAGGATCATAGTACGATGTCCCAACTTGACACCATTCTCTATCATTACCCTAATGCGGTTATCTATTTTCTTTTTCACCATTTTGTTAGCTTAATTCACCAAATACAAGAAACAAAAAAGATTTGTACTTTATAACCTAAAATGACAAATAATCACACGGCTTCAGCATGTTTATTACAAGCTGTCATTGTCAAACTCAAAATCACTCAAAATATTGCTCCTGCTATTTGTCAACCGCCACCGTGCATTTACGGAGATTGCTATCATTTCTGTCCTTTGAACGATATAATTATCTAAAGAAAGCATGGTTCATGGTAATAGTAATACAAAAAAACTAATAGCGGATACCATTACATAGCGACAGCACGTTTCACCGAATAACGCTACAAAGAATGAATGGTTGGCCGATAGATACCAAGATTTGCCGATTTCTTAGTGAGCCGGAACACACATAAGCTAAATAATCTTTTAACGACCATTTGGGGTTGGTGCAGCATGTCTTCATTTGCCATACTTCTCTATTACTCGCAATCATATCAGACTCCTCCTTTCTTGCTATAACATCAATTACAAATCAGTTGTCCGTCCATCTACCCTCCAAGTTCATTTAACTACATTGAATGACTTTTTCATAAAAAGCTATTGAATTTGATTTTAAGAACTTAGAACTTGACTGTATTGGTCATTTTAGTCCTTCAAGTTCTATGACTACGTGTTCGAATTATGTTTTTCTCAACATACAATACAACCTGACGGCAGTGACACTGACCTGCAAATTGCAAAAAATTTAAGGAATCATGAATTTCGCGGGCTACCCTGTCGCTATCACCGTAGGGGGAATGTGGGAGTCGTAAATAGATGTTCCTGTGACTTGCCGCCATCCCGTGCTATTTATGATCGCACTGATCACGCCAGTCTGTGGCAAAATTAACCCGTAAACTCAGTTACCGAGAATATCAGTGTAAAAAAAAAATTGTTAGGTTGTAAATATTTTTGTAATCACCTTCTAAAACCCTTCATTTTGATACCTTAATCGACGGTAATGGAAGAAAAAAATATTTCGAACTCCACAATATGGCCCCCCAAAATCCGATTCTTTAAATGTTTTTTTTTTTAATTTTGATATAGCCAGTGACACTCGCGCCACCTAGACAAATCCGTTAGAGATATGGACATGTACACATACAAACATAATTATATACGGGTTACCCTTCCTTTGGGCTTCGCCGCAGTCGGGTTAAAGGAAAGGGTTTTGATTTTTTTACTGGCAACAAAACAAGCGTCGTTCGCTTTCGCTCCGGCTTGCTGTCAACAGTCAATGTCAAAGAAAACCAAGCAAACTGTTAACAATATTGAAAATTGCGTTTTCTTTATTAATTATGAGATAAAATACACCAATTAGCTAATTATGTGACATGTATGTTCTATTATAAACACTATCATCGCGTGACAACATCCCTAAGTGACGGTAATTCGTGTACTAAGCGTGTGTTGGGCACCTTTGTGAAATACTGTTAAAATGGCAAAAGCACAAATAAATACCAAATCCAGCAACTATATTAAGGACCGCGACATTTTTATCAAGGACTTGAAGCAGTTCAACGAGAGTAAAAAGTGAGTACATAGATTTTGCGGCACCGTTTGTAAGCATATATTTACAGTACATGTTTGGGTACCTATGTCGGTATGCTTAGCATCAACTATGCAATTTAGGCCGTATTATCTAATGAGCTTGTTGTTTTTGTGAAACTGTTATGAGATTACTTGATTGATTTAAACAATTTGTACAGGTAAACTGCACCTATGTTTTTCTCTAAAAGCTGCTTACTTATAACCGTTTGTAAACACTGCAGCTAACCTAAAAACGTCTACAGTTTAATAATTATTGTTTATACTTTCATTCATATAAAAACATTCATTCATGTTCATTTGGATATTCAATTCTAAACTAATCAGTGTTTTTTTTTCAGTCTACCTACAAAACTTCCAATAGTGAATGGCATAGAAATAGATCTGTATCTGTTCTACACATTAGTGCAACAACGAGGAGGTCTCGGAAAGGTATGCTAATTGGAATATTACCTCCTAGTATCTTAAAGATATCTTCTACAAAATTTAAAAAGACATGATTCTGTTAAGTCAATCATCCTTCTTGAAATCATCATTGTCTTCTGCTCGTAGCAGTCCACTGCGGGGCGTAGGCCCTTCAAATTGCACACCATACTACTTGATTCTAGGTAAATCTCATCCAGCTGCTACCAGCCACCATGTGTAGAGATAAAATGCAAATATTTATTGGAGTTCTAATTGTAACAGAGGTATCCGGTAACTGAATCTGAAACTGAAAAAATATCAAACCACTTGTTGCTTTGATAAAGTTTAGCAAATATTCTAAAAGTTATGTCATACACCAGGCTTCACCAATTAGTTCCTTCAGGGGTCCGGTTCCCCTGTCGAGGCTGCGAGTTGTTTGCAAGGGATACTGCGGCCTCGACATGAAGGGCTAAGAAGGAACATGGGTGGTTTTTAGTCAGTAGAAGTCTGACACTCCCTTTCGCTCTGCCCAAGAGCGGGAGGGGTTATTTGATAATTTCCCACCCCCCAAAAAAAAAAAAAAAGGGGTCCGGTTTTTTAAATAAATTACCATCGCGGTCTGTTTCTACTTGAGTTTATTAAATGACCAAATGTAGATAATGTACAGAAGTAAAATTTAAAAAAATATAAATGTGGAAATGTCATTTTGCCTTGAAAGATTTGTCTGTTGTCAAATTGACGGTAACAAAGACAAACTGCGTGGTATATTTAATAAATTTACATGCTCAGGAATAAAAGTTACTATATACAAGGGTCGCACAAAATCTGTTGGCCGTCCGCCACTTGGTGACCCCTGTCTTACACAGTTTATGAATAGATGAGGCTTCCACCATAATACTGACTTATTATGAGTTGGTGCAGCATGTCTTCTCATTCCATACATCTCAATTACTTGATGTGATCTAATCAGACACCTGCATATACCACTATAATCTCATTAATATCTTTTAAACAAGCTGTGATTATCACAAATATTGATTTGCAGGTCAATCAGAACGACACATGGGAGACATTCCTGCGACCATTGAGGCTGCCACATCCATGTATCAATGGATCTACACTGCTAAGAAGAATATATGGATCATATTTGGAGAAGTAAGATGGCATATTGCTGTAACTGAATTCATTTCCTGGTTAATTAGAATTTTATTTTAAATACAGATTGGAATGCTTATGACATATTCAGAACACCATTGTTACCACCACAAAAACAAAAATGTTACACTATTATAAGTCAAGACCTTAATTGAAAATTAAGAATGAAGATGTAGTCAATTTTGTATAGCATAGTAACTAAATAGTGCTTATGTCATAGTAAGTAGTAAAAATGGCAGACTTGGCTTTCATACAGATCGTGATTATCTAGGTATACCTATTTCTATCATTCTCTGCTGTACAACTTAGAACTTAGAATCTGAAATTATAATAATACTTTTACATTGACCAGGTATGAGCGAGCAAAAGGTCCACCAGGCAGGGATGATGACAATGACATGGATGAAGACCCGCGGCGCGGGCGCGGTGCCATGCCGCGCATTGCCTTTGGAGGGGGTACGTACATATCAGGTATGTTTCGACAGGAAACATATTGATATCTGTGCTTTTTCTTCTCTATTATTCACCCATTAGGATTATTAAAAAATCACTTTGAGTTAAAATTATTTGACAACTGACAATTTACCGTTTTCTTTGATTAGTTTACTTTGCTGTTACTGTTGTTTTAATTATTATAACTCTCAGCTGTACAATATTTACATTGAGGAAAATAAAAAAGCTTGTGACTTATTAGAATGTAAAACTTACAAGTCTATAGTAAATCGTCTTCTTTTAAAAGAATAAAAAACTTAAAATAAAGTTTTTTACCCGACTGCACTAAACTCATACTTAACTAGCAATAACCACTTCTGCTATTAACCATCACCACAAATGTGTTCGCTCAAAAGCACTAATATGACTGTATACACTTCCCTAAATTCAAATTCAAATATAATTCAAAATAAAACATACTTACAATTCTAAAATAATGTTCGCAACAATATCAAATTGCAAAATATCACTTTTTAAATATTGTAAATGTATACATAGGTATGTCAAATCCGGTCATTGGTACGGACATAAAATAAAAAGAATCGCAATCGCGCAACTCTACATGCATATTAGTGCTTGCGGTACCTCCACGACTTTCCCAATCGTTTGGCAATATTATTTATCGGCATCTAAGCATCAGGTGAAACGCTGAACAAGCGCTCCGGCCTGCAAGCAGCATCGGAGCGACTCGCCCTCTCGCTCTTATCGCCGATGCCGAACGAACAGGACTTCGCCGTGAACGTGTGCACCGTGCTTGCTGCCGACCATTCGAACCGACTGCCGTTGAGTACTACGCCGCATATATTGGACTTCTTGCTGGCACATGCTGGGGTTTATAATCATTGTGAGTTTCATTTTATTCTTCTTCTTCTGGAATCTATGACCCAAAATGTTCTGTTGTTTGCTTCATTCCAGGCTTGCAGGCAAGAGAGGAGGTGTGGCATATTCTGTGTTGGGGCTCCACACTCGCATTGTATCTGAGATGGGTCGATTTCATTTTGTGTATACAATAATAGATCATAGTTGTTTTAATTATATAATGCTTGATTCCTGAAACCCAGTTGATGTCTTATCACCAAATATGTTGAAATCTTAATCAAGAAAACATCACATCCTGGTTTTATTGATTTGAGATCAGACAAATCGAATACTGTGGGTATTTATTTCCTAATTCAGAAGAGAATGTGTTGTTTTATAGATATCATTGCAGTTTTTGATAATACATCTTGCTAAAACATCTTCTATTAGTAGAATTCGTCAGTCCAATTTAGAAACTGTATTAATGCAGCTCCCATGTTCAAATACACACACACTTAACCAGTCAAAGCATAGATTACACAAATATTCATCCCCAATCACCAATAACCATCTTCCCACCCACAGCGAGTCTCCGCAACACAATCGGCCGTTCCTACTTTGAAGCGCGCGGTCGTTACCCCGACGACTTCTGGAGCCTTCGGGCGGGAGGGGGCGGGGCTAAGGAGTTAGCGGACGAGACCATATTCATGCAGCCAGGGCTGGAACAACCAGACCTTATAGTCCAAGCTAGGTCGGCGTTTAATACTTTGACGGATTGTCTGCTGAACCCAGCTGAGGAGGAGGAGATGGTTGTGGAGAAGATGTATGAAGAGGTGAGTTTTCATCTTGTGCGTTTTGTTGTGGATGTTTGACAGGCTTGCTTTTTTCGAACTAGTCGGAGTTGTAGAATGCCCTTTAAGCCTAAAGGCACTGGGTCTCCTCATCACTGCAAACATTTTTTTTGGTACTGGACCATACCTGGGAACCTTCTAGGTACTAAAATATTGGAAGTCAATGTTCCAACATTTTCACAGGTTTTTTAAATTAAATTTTTGATAATATAACTTGAAATAACTCCATGACTCTTGTCCTATTCAATTCATCCATCAGCACAATGATTTTTGTGCGTTGCATTGAGTTCTACCGTAAACCGTGATTTTTTACTCCAGAATTTTAAGTCCAGCTTAGTAAGCGGCTACCTGAAGGTCTTTTTACTCCTTATTTTATCTCTTCTTGTCTCCATCTTCCCAGGATTTAATAGAAGACTGGATGACAGATCCATCAGAGGATACCCAACTGTTCGCGCCAGAGCTACCAGGGGGCGCCACCTGTGTTTACTCGCAGCGAGTGCTACAGATAGCTTCCATCGTGCGCTCGTTATCCTTCCACGATGAAAACGTGCAGTATTTAGCTAAAAATACTACGCTTATCAGGTAAGAAGCTGATGGAGACTGAGCAGATTCCGTGGCTACTACTGAGAAATTCCTGATAAAAAAACCCGACATCACTTTTCCCTATCTAGTAATTGAACCTAGGGCACAGATCCTAGGGCTTCATGCTCCCCGTCGGGCTTGCGGATCCCGTCGTGGCTGCGGGTTGTTCTAAAGAGTTACCGCGGCCTCGACAAAAAAGGGCTAAGAAGGAAACATTGGTGGTTTTTAGTCAGTAGAAGTCTGACACTCCCCACCGCCCTGCACAGAGCGGAAGGAGTCATTTGAGGATTTCCCACCCTCCAAAAAAAAGGGCCTCATGCTCAGCAGTGGGCTGGGCCCTCGTAATGGAATATGGTCCATTGTGTGGTTATTTCCAATTCCCTCCGACAGAGGTGTCCTTTGAGCCTTGATCCAGTGATAGGAGCATAATATTCTCTTTTGTCCAAGTTTGCCTTAGTCATGAAGTCATGGTTTGTTTTACAGGTTTCTGTTGCTGTGTGCAAACTCTTGGGTAGGCACACTACGGCAGTCAGGTCTTGACACACTTGGCAATGTATCTACTGAACTTATAGTCAAGGTAAAGATATATTTACTCTCTCTTTTCTTCTCTGAATATAATACATTTATTTATAAATAGTTTTATAGAGTTGTTAATACCTTTCAAAACACACCATAGTGAGGTGCTAGAGTTGTTAATACCACACAGGGATAGTTTTTAATGAATGACCGAATTTTCAAAGATGGTTCAGAATCGATAATATTTTCGATATAATGAAAAATAAACAACATTTTTAAAATACGGATTCATTCCTGTCCACCACTAAAAAGCAAACGTGTGGATATTACAACAACACAATTGAGTTCAACAACCCACATAGGTAGCACTTAGCACACACATAGGCGGTGCACGCAGGCACAAAAGTGCATTGATTCACCTCCATGAAACATTTTTAAATGAAAACTGTTATTTTATTCGACAATAATCTAAATAAACTAATATAACAAATAATTAACATACACCTTCGGTTTGATATCTAGATCTTAATTTTAAATTTTGACTGATCATTGAAAACTATTGCTGTATTGTTCTCGAGTTGCTAATATAATAATTTACAATATCATGTTTTCCTGCTATAGGACCCTGCTACGTGTTTGATATCCCGACACGTGTTGTCTACAATTCAAGCAGCATTAGTATCTGAGGATCGAGCAAGAGTGCTTGCAGCGCTTGAGCTGCTGAACAAACTTGCTCAGAATGAGGTCAATGAAGATGCACTGCTTAAAGCCCTGGAATCTAAGGTATGTACTAAAGATAGCGAGCCTCTACCAATTTTGATCTCGGTTTACTTATATTTTCGACTTTATTTCAACACCTGCAAAGTTGATGTTTGTTTTGCCTTGTTTTACATACAATCATCATTCTCCTGCCCTTATCCCAATTTATTTGGGGTCGGCGCAACATGTCTTCTTCTTCCATACTTCTCTATTTCTCGTCATGTCAGCAGTCACCTCCTTTCTAGCCATATCATCCTTCACACAGTCCATCCATCGTTTCTTTGGTCTTCCTCTACTCTTATAGCCATCTACATTCATACTCAACATTTTTCTCACAACATTTTCTTCATTCCTTCGCATCACATGTCCATACCACGACAATCGATGACCGCACTACTTTTCATTTACCGGCGCCACTTTCAGACTTCCTCTTATGTACTCATTCCTTATTTTATCCATTCGCGTCACACCACACATCCCCCTTAGCATTCTCATCTCAGCCACATGCAATTGCCTTTCATTTATCCCTTTTGTGGCCCAATATTCTGATCCATACACGACAGCAGGTCTAACCATGGTTTTATAAATCTTCCCCTTGAGTTTAAGGGGAATGCGGGAGTCGCAAATTGTTTTACATACAATAACTTCTGTTTTGTATCACGTGTCTATTAAGTTAATTCTGTCTAGTAATTATTACACACATAAATAACACCTGTAATGCTAGTTTATAAAGATGGAACTACAATTTTTTTTCTTAAAAAATATGTATGTTATTTCCAGTTGTACCAGGACGTGTGTGCCCTGCTGACTCTCCGCGACATAATGGTGCTAGTGTGCACGTTGGAGTGCGTGTACGCGCTGACGTCACTGGGCGACCGCGCCAGCGAGTCTGTCGCCAGGGTGCCCGGACTTATAGCGACCCTCGTGTCGCTCGTTACTGTCGAGGTATATTATATTAAAATAGTAAAACTGTACATAATGGTGCTAGTGTGCATATTTATGTTATATGGTTTGTGTTAGTAAATAGAACCTTTAAAACTATGTATTAATTACTAGCTGATGCCCGCGGCTTCACCCGCGTGGATGTCGGTCAAATTATATACTAAAACCTTCCTTTTGAATCACTCTATCTATTAAAAAAAACCGCTTCAAAATCCGTTGCGTAGTTTTAAAGATTTAAGCATACATAGGGACAGACAGACAGCTACTATGTAGTGATGATGAAGTAGTGATAGCGGTGTGACTGTCGGACTGGGTCTCAAGTACGAACCTATGATACACACCACTGATTTTTCGTGAAAACATCGTGAGGGAATCAGCATGCCTAGGAGATATTTCTCGTCGGCATGTAAAGCTAAGTCAGAGGCAACGGGCGGCCCCGTCGGGGCTGCGGGTTGTTCGAAAGAGATACCACTGCCTCGGCGCAAGGGCTAAGAAGGAACATGGATGGTTTTTAATCAGTAGAAGTCTGACACTCCCTTCCGTTCTGCCCAAGAGCGGGAGGGGTTATTTGATGATTTCCCACCCCCCACCCCAAAAAAAAAGGCAATGGGCGGCATAAATACTCGTTCGTGAAGCTAGTTTGGAGTACGAATGTGGATGGCTATAACAAAGAAACGATGGATGAACTGTGTGAAGGATGATATGGCTAGAAAGGAGGTGTCTCATGAGATGACGAGTAATAGAGAAGTGTGGAAGAAGACATGCCTCACAGACCACAAATCAATAGGGATGTTTACTGACTAAAAAAAATATGATTCTAATTAGTCCGTCTGTAAGATTATCGAAAAATATTGGATACGTATTTTTTGTTTTATCATCAAATCAATAAAAATTAACGAAGACAAAACGCGTCAAAGATTTGAGCTTGTGACGTTACTCACCGGTAAAAAATGTCATACTAATGTCTTAGAATATGACGTCAAAGCACTGTATTGTCTTCATTGTTTGTTTACGTGAAAAAAGAAAAAATACGTGTCCAATATTTTTTGAAAATCTATCTGACGGACTAATTAGATTTTTTTTTGTTAACTACCCTAATGCGATGAGGGCAGGAGAATGATGAATGATTGGACAAAACGAGCCTATTACAATACATGAACTGATTTTAGCGCAAATTCACACGTATTTGATAAAGTTCTTGTATTTGAGCGCCCCGTTTTGTAAGGGGGAATAAGGCAGACACGTGCTGCGGGTTCCCGTCGGGGCTGCGGGTTAAGGGCACAAAGGGCTAAGAAGGAACATGGATGGTTTTTAGTCAGTAGAAGTCTGACACTCCCTTTCGCTCTGCCCAGAGCAAATAACCCCTTATTTGATGATTTACCACCCATAAAAAAAAAATGGAGACGTGTGAATAAGGACGGGAAAAATGGCTATGGCTACATCATTTCTTTTCTTTTCCAGGCTCAAAGCTACGGCCCCCGCGCTTGCATACTCATGCGGGTAGTGGAAACTGTAAGCGGGACTTCCGCCATTGCTGCACAGGCGGAACGGGATGCGCAGGAGAGGCAAACACAGCCACAACAAACAGTAAGGAATATAATAGGTTTATCACAAGTTGATAGAAAGACTTGTTTTTTGGCTTGCATAGAATCAAATCAAGATATTTTATTTCACACTAGCTGACCCATGCAACTTCGTCTGCGTCACATAATATAGCTTATAACAAATAATGTCAACATAAATTGAGTTAAATCGTAACAAACAAAAAATCGAATCTTTCCCCTTTATAATATTAGTTTAGATTATAATTAAAGTATGAATTACTATAGGTATCTCTTACTGTTAAATATAAAGTAACACCTTGTACCTTGTAAGCAGTATATATTTTAAATTTGCATTTCTCCGGAGTCCCCGGAGGCCAGAATCCCCACTAACCTACCGCACCCGAACCGAATGACTGCCGCACGCGTAATTATTTTGTCGCGCGGATATTTTTACATTGCGATATCTTCTAAGATATTTGTTTAAACTGTATAGAGTAAAAAGCACAAATATTCTATATTAAATTTCTGTGCTAATAAACACATCTATTTAGATATAGATTAATACCATATGGGTTAAATAAGCTTCGCAAAATATCATTCTTTTTAACCTAACATTTTAATAGTAAAAAATGGTTACAGTGAGTCAATCTTAAAAGATAGACATATGCTGTCGCGGACTTTTTTTTAGAACTTTTAAAGAGGAACAATTCTTTCATACATGATATTTGCGTAACTTAAACCGTTTTCGCAGCGCACGCAACGGAAGCTCTCAAAAAGGAATATCTTTTCCCGTTTTTGCAACATTTTTCATTTATGCTCCGCTCCTATTGATCGTAGCGTGATGTTATATAGCCTAAAGCCTTCCTCGATAAATGGACTATCCAATACAAAAAGAGTTTTTCTATTCCAACCAGTAGTCCCAGAGTTTACCGCGTTCAAACAAACAAACAAACAAACAAACAAACAAACAAACAAACAAACAAACAAACAAACAAACTCTTCAGCTTTATAATATTAGTATAGATAGGCCTACATGGGCCCACTTATAAAACGTCGACAAAAAGGTCCATGGTCCGGGTTGGTCGTTTCTTATAGAAAAGAAACGGCAAGAAACTCCATGGTTACTCTTTTAAAATGTTTTGGTTTAACAATATTTTCATGTTACAGCATTAGTATTTAGATATGGCGTAGATCCGACAATCAGTCGTAGAATACTACACAATTTTTTTTTCTGTATTTATAAGTATGAAAAAAACGTAAAACAAGATAAAAAGTTAATAATATGTAGACTTTTTTCAGACATCGTGTTATTTCTGTTAGTTCTTTGAAATAACATAACATTTCCGTGATTTTTTAACAGTAGTCGAGTAGCCAATTGTAAAAGTTGTGCATGTGAATAAGTTTATGCGAGTAATGACTGAGTTATGATGAGTGCTGCAGGAGAGCCTCAGTGTCCTCATATGATAGTGGTTTAATCCATTGGATCACAAGTTTTTTACATTCTAAAAATTGTTTGGTCTAAACATATATTTCTTTATTTATTTTATTATAGAGTTGAGATGACCGTTTCTTGTATAGCCTGCTACAAAACCTGGTTTTTGTTTGTGGAATCGGTGCTATAATATCTTTCCTCCTTCTTGATAAGATAGTGGTATCATTAGGTATCCCTTTGTGTTTTTTCAAAACAGTCTGAATAATATAAAGTTATCTCAATACAAATTTTTCAGGTTATAACTTTACTAAAATTACCTCCATGACCCGTTTACTATTCAAAGCATTCACTAGCACAATGTTTTATGACTGCTACATTGACTTTTACTGTAACATGTGATTTTCACCCCAAAAAAAAAGTCATTTTTGCAGCAATATTTTTTGCGTACTTAGTTTGATGTACATAATACTTGGCTGACTGCTTTTTTTTTTTTTTTTTTTTATGGGACAAGCCCGCCACACTATTCCCAAACCACTGTAACTCCTGTTAGCCAGAATCAACAGTGGCGACCACAAGAAAAGCGCCGAGACAATGAACCTCGACGAAGTCCCAGGGAAACGATTTAACTGTCTTGGATCCCGCAACGAAATTAATCAGAAAAGAATAGCGGAGGAGTAGGAAAAACATAATTTTCACTTCCCTCCATATCAGCAGGAGACAGAACAGAACAAGGCCAATAGGCATACAGGGACGTATACAACTGGGATAGGCCCAGTTGCCTAGCACCACGGATTGTCATTAATATTACTGGGTCCTAAGTTGTGAGCTGTTATATTTGATTCCAATAATAGGTATGACAAAAATGCTTGAACGCACGGAAATTTGTTCTAGTTTCTACAAGGTCCGTATAGTAAATAACTCCGGATGTAACCCGTACACTATTTAACATAATATTACGTTCATTCTGCGGCTCACTGCTTGGTGAAAGGTTCATTTACAGCCTGTAGATATGGGTTAACTTTCTACCCTCAGACCCAAAACATCACGACCCCAACGAAGCCCTCCCCGGAGCCCCCCCAGCTGACCCCGGCCACCGCCAGCACCACAGCAGTGTCGTCAATGGCGCCCGTCTCCACCATACAACAGTCGCATCTACAGCAACGAACCGTGCAGGTTAGTGATAGCAAGGTGAGAGACATGTCACTTTTACCTTTTGTGTTGATGTTTACTTTGATGGCTTTGTTTTTTTACGTGATAAGTACGAGCCATGAGATGAGAGGGTATGGGATAAATAAACGCACTGTCAATAACAACTTATAGCTCAATCATAAATTGAATACTTGACAAAAAAAATGTAATTAGTCCATCAGATAGATTTTCAAAAAATATTGGACACATAATAGACCAGGGTCGATAATTTTTAAAACCAAAAAAAATAATAGTAGGATGAAACCCATTAGAAAAGGAGGGGAATATTATAAAAATAAAAGGAAAAATAATTTACGGGCGATCTGAGGTCGGGAAGGGGATGGGGGTGAGTTTTTAAGGGTAAAAAACGGTTTTTCTCGATTTTCGGCAAAACTAAAAGTCCTATCGAAAAAAGTCAAATAGCAAAGTTGTAGGTAATAAAAAGATCTAAAACTTTTGTATTTACTTTTTTTCACATAACCTCAAAATTTATGTGAAAAATTCCCCAAATACGCTGTAATTTATTTGGTTTAAAATATTTATTTTTTCACCTTATTTTGAATTAATGTCGAAAAAACACCCTTATTTTCAATCGAAAATTCACCCGTCAAAATATCAGCTTTTTCCTAAAAGTTGGTATGGTTTCTGTTCGTTGAAATCTCTACTTTCCGATGGTGAAAAAAAAATATATGTTACTACAGTAAATCTTCTCAGAAAATGCAAAAAATCATACTACATACATCGTTAAGCATACTATTTTTTAAAGAAAATATTACGACTTTTATGTTTGAGTTGATTGATACAGATAAAAATAGAGATAGTATTTACCTTCCTATGCAGATTGGATTTTTTTTTGTTTTAAGTAAACTTGTCACAATTATCTTTAAGAAACTCAGCGTGCACGTGTATTTTTATAAACGATGTTGTATACTGTACTGTATTTCGAATACTGGTTAGGCTAACGGTTGTAACAGCAGAAAAAAACTTGAATTCGAAATTTTTTTTTTAATTATTATAAATAATTTTGAGCTATTTATTAAAATTTACACTTTAATTACTCGAAAACGTTAGATTACATGTGACATTGATAACAAAAAAAAACACGTTTATAAAAATACACGTGCACGCTGAGTTTCTTAAAGATAATTGTGACAAGTTTACTTAAAAAAAAAAAAACTTTTCGAATCTGCATAGGAAGGTAAATACTTTCTCTATTTTTATCTGTATCAATCAACTCAAACATAAAAATCGTAATATTTTCTTAAAAAAATAGTATGCTTAACGATGTATGAAGTATGATTTTTTGCATTTTCTGAGAAGATTTACTGTAGTAAAATGTATTTTTTTTTCACCATCGGAAAGTAGAGATTTCCACGAACAGAAACCATACCAACTTTTAGAAAAAAACCGGCCAAGAGCGTGTCGGGCCACGCTCAGTGTAGGGTTCCGTAGATAATAAAATATTATGTAAACGAAGTTAAAAAAAAAAAAAATACGGGCAAATGAAACTTGACCTCTGGATTGTATAGGCGCTCATACGATTCAGGGACCAAATTATATTGGTTAACTGCAGTTTCCATCTGTTGTTTCCATCCAAGTTCAAAATAATTTTCCTAGAAAGTCCTTATAAAGTTCTACTTTTCAGATTTTTTTCGTATTTTCTAAACTTATGGTTCAAAAGTTAGAGGGGGGGGGACGCTTTGTTTTTTACTTTTGGAGCGATTATTTCCGAAATTATTGACATTATCAAAAAATGATTTTAGTAAACCCCTATTCATTTTTAAATACCTTTCCAACAATATATCACACATTAGGGTTAAAATTAAAAAAAAAAACACTTCCCACTTTACATATAGGGGGGCTACCCTAATAAAACATTTTTTTCCAATTTTTATTTTAGCACTTTGTCAGCGTGATTGATACACATATTGGTCCCAAATTTCAGCTTTCTAGTGCTAACGGTCACAGAGATTAAGCGAGGACGGACAGACAGACAGACATGGCGAAACTATAAGGGTTCCTAGTTGACTACGGAACCCTAAAAAGCTGATATTTTGACGGGTGAATTTTCGATTGAAAATTAGGGTGTTTTTTCGATATTAATTCAAATTAAGGTGAAAAAATAAATATTTTTAATCAAATAAATTACAGCGTATTTGGGACATAAAAAGGTAAGTTTTCACCAAATTTCGTTAAAAAAAAAAAAAATTGTAAAAGATAAAAATAAAAAACCAAAAACTTGGTTTTTTGAATTTTTCACATAAATTTTGAGGTTATGTGAAAAAAGTGTAAATACAAAAGTTTTAGATCTTTTTATTGCCTACAACTTTGCCATTTGACTTTTTTCGATAGGACTTTTAGTTTTGCCAGAAATCGAGAAAAACCGTTTTTTGCCCTTAAAAACTCACCCCCATCCCCTTCCCGACCTCAGATCGCCCGTAAATTATTTTTCCTTTCATTTTTATAATATTTCCCTCCTTTTCTAATGGGTTTCGTTCTACTATTATTTTTTTTCACTTTTTATTATTTTTAAAGGCTTTCTACCCTGGTCTATAATATTTTCTTTTCTCATTAAAAAAAAAAATAAAGATGATAAATTCGAAAACTCGTGTGACGGACGTCACATTTAAGTACATTCTGCTATTGATGACGCGTTTTATCTTCAGGGGTTAAAAAACACGTATCCAATATTTTTCGATAATCTAACTGACGGACTAAACAGAATAATATTTTTTTTAGTCAGAATAGTACCCAATTCACTACTTCCTAGCGTGACGATGACAATTCGAATTGGCTCAGGCCAAAATTTGACGAGCTTGGCATTTTAAGTAGCGTTCATCAGCTCCTGTGATGTGCAAATAACCGGACAGACAGGGCACTATATCAAGTGTCCCATCGTTTGTGGGGCAATACTACATTTACACTCCAGGGCAGTCATCTATTTGGGCCTACTGGGGCCAGTGCCTGCCTGGGTTGCGTAAATTTGTTGGAAAGTGTTACCGCGGCCCTAGAACGCAAAGGGCATAAGAAGGAACATGGATGGATTATAGTCAGTTAGTGCTAACACTCCCTTCCGCTCCGCCCCTCCCTCCTAGGTGGGAGGAGTCATTTGATGATTTCTCATCGCTACAAAAAAAAGAAGAAAAGTGCAGTCATCTATGAACGAACGTGAACAGGTTTTTCTTGCTTCGGCCAATTCACTACTGATTACTATTCACTTAGATATCAGCTTGTAAAGCCAAGTTAGAGGCCCCATGGGCGGCTTTATAACTCGGACACCAGTTTAGCAACTAACCACACGAAAAAGAAGAAGATGGCTTAGATATCGCATTTGTAGTTGTCTCTCAGTACATACACAGTTATTATGCCTTGTGACTGGGACTGTAGCTTAGTTTATTTAGTACTAGCTGACGTCACGCGGTTTCACCCGCGTAGTTCCCGTTCCCGTGGGAATACAGAGATAAAAAGTAGCCTATGTCACCCGGGGATAGTGTAGCTTCCCAACGGTGCAAGAATTTTTAAAATCGGTTCAGTAGATCCCGAGATTACCCCTTACAATTTAACAAATATACAAACACACAAACTTTACTTCTTTATAATATTAGTATAGATTTGTTCGACTATTCAAAAGTGCATGTAACACGCCTACTTGAAATAAATGTTTTGTTTGATTTTGATTTCTTCGAATAGTTTCTTTGTATCGCTTAAATTAGACTGACTGCTCTTGCAAACCCGACAGCTATTTATATGCCGACCGATCCTTCGAGAAAGTTACACAATTTTTTTTCCCCTTAGTAACAAGTTTCTTTTATGTACCAACATTATTTAAATATTCACTTGTATACTTGTAATGCTTGATAATAAACTACAATGTAGAAGCTTGGCATATATAGATAAGCTCACGCCTTTATCCTTCAGGCGTAGGCAGAAACCTTAGAACGCTAGAAGCTTTAACATAATTATACAAACCGTAGACAACTTAGAAATAAGACTGATTTTTTACTCTTCCGCGGATCTAACACCAAAGTGCCTATTTAAAGTGTTTTAAAATTTTATTTATAAATGTTAAAAATTTATCGTGTATAAGAAAAGTATTTGAGGGTGTTTCGGAGCTGCGAGTTGTTCGAAAGAGATACCGCGGCCTCGGCGCAAAGGGCTAAGAAGGAATGGATGGATAGGTGGTTTTTAGCCAGTAGAAGTCTGACACTCCCTTCCGCTCTGCCCAGAGCGGGAGGGGTTATTTGACGATTACTCACCCGCCAAAAAAAAAGGGTGTGTATATATGAATATACCAACAAACTGAGCGACCATAGTTTTCTTATACACGCTATATTATGGGTGTATAATAGTAGATTATTAACCAAGGGCTGTATGACATCAATTGCATACGAGGTTTTTGGCGCCTGAGCGAAGCGAAGGCGCTAATTAACCCGAGTATGCAATTGATGCTTACGCCCGAGATAAATACTCTGCTTACATATCGATTGTGAGGTAAGTAAACAACAAGACAGCAGGTTTCAATGAACATTTAAGAACTCAAACAAGAAAATTAATTATTTTCGCGATGCTTTCGCGCCTACTAGTAGACTGCCTTTTTTTTTTCACGCACGCAAGCGCGTCAAATCTTGCTGGCCAGTTTGATTTTTAAATCGATTCCATCTAACATACGATGTGGAAACAAATAGTTCCATATTTAAAATAAAATCTTTATAAAATAAATTGTCTAGATTCCGATTCGAGTAATTAATCGATACCGAGAAAAAAAAAATTAACTTTTTAAAAATATTCTTCGTGCAGTATGAGTATGACAGTTCTTTTTTCAAATTTCAAAACCTATGCTGTAATGATAGTCATACACCCCGGCATTCAGGGGTGTAAGGGTGTACTTACAGAGCAAGAGATATGTAAAGACCTTTTCACACCACCTGCTCGAAAATGTCAAATTATATGTCAAGCAACCTTAACTTAAAGTGAGTCATTATTGGCCGGGGGCACAGCCGGTCAATAATGTTGTACTGGATTTCATTATGACCCGCTGGTCAATAATGTGATTTGAATTTGGAATCTCACATGCTCAGCTAAATTGGCAGTATAGTACTAACAAACACCCAGAAAGAGGAAAGCTATTCTCGATACCCTTACTACGCATGGATGATATTCTCGATTTCCTACAAAATCATAACGACTGCTTCTTCATATCGTTGCCATGTTTTCGAAGACATAATATTGTAAGAATAATTAGATAACTACGAACCATTTTTTAAAAGGAATGGAATAACATTAAAACTGGCATTAATAATAACAAATACCGTACCGCGCCGTAATACCTTTATAGTACTTGGCTGTAACATTAGATAAAAGTTGTTTCTGATAATGTTACCATTAACCCGTTTGTGCATATAACTAACTAGTTCTAAATATGTTATTCTTACTGTTTGTTTATTTAATAAATACTTTGTTTTTCGTACTATGGCTATTATTTTCTCACAGTAGGTGTAAAAAGTAGAGTATCCTCCTCTGGGCTAAAGGTGTCTTTGCCTTGGGCTAGCTTGAATCCCTCGCTGCCATGCATTCAGGATTCTTGTATTAACTCCCTCGCTTCGCTCGTGAGTTAAACTCTTAACTCCCTCCCTGCGGTCGGGAGTTAAATCCCGAATCCTTCATCGCGCTCGAGATTCAATATGACGCCCGTGACATAAGACACAACTTTAGCCCCTCGGTGCATAATCTACTATTAACGATGCCGATGGGCACTAATTCTCCCCGTCATTGCAATTTCTTTTTTGTTCTCTACTTTATCTGGGTGTCTTTATAGTTACGGGGATATTGGGAGTCAAAGTTCACAAATTATTCAAAGCACAAAGTTTTGAGGGCGTGACATTTGAGACCTACCGTAAACTGTGATTTTTCACCCAAAAAAAAAGTCCTTTTCTAGGTATTTTTTTTGCGTAAAATAACTTCGTTTGATGTACAAAATTGACGGCTGTCGGCTTTGCGAAAGGTCCGTTTACACCCTCTTTTAAAAAAAAAAAAAAGTTGCCCCACACTAGGAATTTCTCCTGTATCGTGGGTGCGTTCACAAACATTTAAACTCACATACACAAATACCCTACCCTGTATGTTACACATGTAGATTATGCAAATATTTAATGCAAAAAAAAAACTCGATTCTTCAACAGGAAAACGAACACTTCGCTCAAGCATGGCTCCGGTCTTCCTACGAAGTGTTGCCAGCGAACGACAACAGCGCGTGCGACGCCAACGATATGTATCGCCAGTACGTGGCGTGCTGCACCAAACTCTCTAGGAAGGGAGTCATTGCACCTGCACACTTCCCTAGACTAGTCCGGTAAGTCCAAACACACACACATACATACAAATAAATAAAATTAAAGTGTCTGATCGTGATTACAAAATAACAGCTTTTTACTGAATACACATAAAAGTATATAAGGTCATTTTAGTCTGTGTGTCTATTTGTTCCGGCTAATCTTCTAAAGGGGTGTACCGATTTACGGGACTTTTACTGACATAGAGCTGATGTTATAATCAGTATCTAACTGCGGTACTCAGAGATATTTAATGATTACTTTAGCCTAAGTAATCATTAAAGCTCTCTGAGTGTGGCAATTAGACTACTTTATTAATTTTACAAAAAGGATTAGGGTTCTGCGCAAAAAAACCTGACTTATCATAATTTAAACAATATTTCTCTTCATAGGACGGTGTTCGGCGGCACAGTGGGACCAAATACAGTGACGTTATCGACGGGGGAGACACAACAGGCGTATATTGGCATCAGATCGAGGAATATGGCAAACAGGACTACTCCGACAGCAGGTTTGTGTTATTAAAGATGTATTTACATTGGAATGGAAATTGAAAAGAAAATGCACTTGCCTGGGACAAGGGCAGCTTAACTGGTCTCTGGATGGGTGGACCACCCATTACAGACCGCGTTTCTTGCGTGCTTCGAAAAGCATTTTAAGCATTTTGGCTCCGGTTCGCATTTGTACATCTTTGACAGTCATTACACATAGTCAGTGGTCCAAATGTCTAACGAATCGGTATTGTAATTAATGGGTTTTGTTATTGTATTGGTAATAGGCAGTCGCTCAATGTAAAATACTGGTATTCACCTGCATCCGGTTAGACTGGAAGCGGACCCCAACTTTTGGCAAAAGGCTAGGCTGGGATGACCTCATCTGCATAGCCTTTTGCCAAAAGTTACAATAACTTAGATATAACTTTCTAGCTTATAATTTTTTGGATAGGACCATCATCGCCGATTCTGAAAGCGCAGTTAACGAGCAAGGCAGCAGCAGAAGCGAAGCCCGTAGCATCTCAACCACAAATACAGGTAAGATAAAACAATCCTTTTTATGCTAGAACTAAGTACCCGCCCCTGTTTAATACGGGTCGTCCGAATTATTTACGGAGGGAAGTATACCCTGAAAGGCCATATTTATACTGACCTTGTTCGTGAGGTTCTTCAAAAAGTATGTGTGTAGTACTTGCAACTGGCGTGCGTGTATGAACAGATGTATGAACATGGACGACAGAAAAGGAGTTTGTAAGGATCGTAATAGGTGACGTTCTGTGGTTTCTGCCTACCCCCATGAGAAAAAGACGTGAGTTTGTGTATGTATGTATGTACTTAGAACCCTTTCAACAGCCAAAATTCACATAAAAAATAAACAGAAAGAATACAGATATGAAATAGCTGGTTTAGTAGAATCATAATAAGATAATAATGTTTAAATTCATAAAATTGTCACAGACAGCTCATATGAATGAATAATTAGCATTTTGTGACCATTTTACGAATTTTAACGCAATTCATAATATTCTCCTGCTAAACCGACCGTTTTAGGCCCCCAGAAAATCGAACTTTCCTTGAGCTTTTCTTTCAAATAAAAACCTTAAATACATCCCCAGAACCAACAACAGCCCGCACCTCCGCACCCGCACCTCTCGCAAGCACTAGAGTCGAGTCCGTCCAACACGACGCTCATCAAGCACTTGTTAGCGCACAAAGTAAGCCCCGCCCTACCGACACCGCAAGTAAGTGATACTAACAATACTAACTGAGTACAAGTAGTAGTGGTTTAGGGACGTGTGAGTGAGTGAGTGAGTGGTTCAGTGGGGTAGGGAGTGAAGTTTTAAAGTAGCGTTCGACAGCTTTTTGTATTCGGTATTTATACGCTGTTTTCCCCTTTTTTAAATAAATTGTGTACTTGACTACTATTAAAAATTTACGAAAATGTTATGTTATTTCAAAGAACTCACAGAAATAATACGATGTATAAAAATGTATTAAAATCGATCAAAAAATGGAATAGCTACACGCTTTAGAAGTTTTTAGTGGGGGCACTTTCTATCCTTGTCTCGCGAAACGGCCATTTGTACTACGAGGTTAAAACTAAGCCATTTTTTAAGATATTTTACTAGTTTTTTTTACTTTTGCCTATCTTTCCAGATCACTAGTAGAAAAAAAATAGTCAAGTACTCAATTGAATCGAAAAAGTGGGGAAACTTTGTTATTGCATTCGAAGCGGAATTCACACCTGAGCCACAGGCGAGGTTGTTATGGAGCCGAAAACTGCAGTAATAAAAGCCTACGTGTATCAAATGATGTTCTTCAATACGCTCTTGAATTGATTAGTTATGAATGTGTGCAATATTTTGTATTTATTTTATTAAGTAATGTGTGTTTGAGTGTGTATGATGTAGTGAAATAGGTTTTTTAGAACAATTTATATTTTTTTTTTTTTGGCGGGTTGTAAATCATCAAATAACCCCCTTCCGCTTTTGGGCAGAGCGGAAGAGAGTGTCAGACTTCTACTGACTAAAAACCACCCATGTTCCTTCTTAGCCCTTTATGTCGCGGCCGCGGTATCTCTTGCGAACAACCCGCAGCCCCGACGGGACAATTTTATATCTGCAGTTGAATATAATCAATATTACAGAAGATCTTTTACAAAAAAAAAAGTTTATGTAAAGCGGTTCTTACGGGAGTTAGGTCTACATAAAGGATATTTATCTTCTTGGTGATTATTCGCTCATACTTTTCCATTATTCTGTTCGTCTTTATTTTCTGTTATAATTTCTTTATTTACTTCTAAACATAGACAAAAGCAGGTGACGTGCATATCACGAAGAAAGGTATAAAAAACGAAAATATAGTGAAAAATTAACAAATTGCATGTTATTATGAGTTTTTGAACGTTATAACAATGATTTGGTAGTTCTGTTCCGAACTATTAAATCAAGCATGTGTATAGTATTAAAGTATTTTTTAGACTTATCGCTTGAAAGTCTGAAATTATGCCTTAGTAAGAGAAAAAAAATAAATCTCTGTATTTCAAGCCGAAAATATAAAGGCATAGAGTTGCCTGTAAAAATGTTTTTTTTGCATATGGCAATATTGCCGAGTAGTGGCAGTTAAAAGCGACGTAGAAAGGCATGCCAAGTATAACTAGTTAATAAACTAACATAATAAAATAACTGGTTTGAAACGGCATGAGTATTACGCTAGCTTTTGTTGAGCATGAATTTATTATTGTTGTTATTTTTAGAAACTTATGAAAACCTTAAATATTTTTTGTATTGTGGTAATTTTACTACAGAAAGGTTTATTTGCAACTAGAACAAGAAGACTCTCATTTCAAAATAATTAATTTTTAAATGCGTATAGAGCGCAAGGACGCGATACCGTCTATTATTGAAATCACTTAGTTCACAATTTAATACAATATAAACTAACGAAACTTTTTTTACATACATTTCTTTTCAAACTTTATTTTTATTTTCAATTTCATTTCTTAATCCATTCGATTATTTATCATTTATTTTATACGTAGGATCAGGGACATTTAACATTTTGGAACATTATATTTGAATATTTTTTTAATATAGGTCGCTCAAAGACAACAAAGTCAGCAAAGAGGACCTGCTGCTCAGAGTTCAGTTGTGGTGCAAAATCCTCAGGTAAGTTTACACATTCCCAAAATATGTATTCGGTTTTAGTTCTGCTGATTTTTATGTCAATATTCTTCATTTTCTGTTGTCATTTCTCCGATATGCTCTGAATCTTTGACGCCATGGTTGGCGCAGTGGCTCAAGCACTTAACTGCTGTCGCGGGTTCGATCCCAGCACGGAATAAATATTTGTATGCCTACAGATAGTAGTTTCGGGTCCGGGTATTTGTGTATGTGAGTTTAAAGAACAATGTCATCAAAGCCAAAGAAATAATCAGCAGAAAGGGCGAAGGCCTAAAACACGACCCTCGATGCAAGCCTGCAGCCACACTGAACTCTTTACTCGTCGGTGTTGCCATTTTTATTCACTCACTGTCATAGATATCACAATGAACCAACTAGTCTCAAGGGAAATGTAATAAAATAATATTAAACCTATTCAGGTTATGGACGTTGACCCCGAAGCATTGATCAAGTGTACAACGATAACTCCCGGCGGTGTTGCTAGTAGTACGCCTACTGATAAGGTAACACATGTAAAAAGAACCATTTTTGTAGCAAATATATAAATGCATCCCCACCTTATGAAGGTCCGTTGAAATCATATTTGCAATTGATGTTAAGCTTAAGAAATATCATATCAATACTACTGCAATAAAGGTGTATAGCAAACTAAACTATACGTAAGTGTTTTAAAGTAGTTTTTCCTCCTTTGCACTTTTGGAAACTAAATCAGTTTAAAACTACATGTTAGCATTATTGTTTATTGTGCTTATTCTTTGCAGGTTCACATAAATCAGCAAGAGGAATCACATGGTAAATATACAAAAAAAATAATTAAAAAAGAATAGAAAAAAGTCATTTATTTGGCACAAATGCAAATAACAAAAAATAAAATACTTTTAAGTTAATATTCAATGATTACTTACCTATATTTATAACCACATGGTGTTAAAATTTGTTATATTTTCAGTACCGAAGGAGGAACCAGTGCAAATTCAGATAGATGAGCAAACGCAATTGACTATTGTAAGTAACCTTTCTACTCCAAAATACATGAACAAAATAAATTAATTGGCGAAAGTCTGTAGACGTGATAAGTCGATAAATAAACATTATCCGCCTTATTACAGAAGGTAATTGGTACCTGGTTTAACTTAGACTTGGTTTATCTCGCATGACGTCTCACTTCAATAGTATTCGAAAGAAAGTGATAGCATGCAAGATAAACCAAGTCTAAGTTAAACCAGGTACCATTTACCTTTTGTAATAAGGCGGGATAATTTTATCTTTCAAGTACAAAACTACATGCGATCGTTGATGAAAAAATATCGTGAATTTGTGGGTAGCGTCTATATTCGCAGTGAAATGGACCACAACCGGAATGCGGGTTGACCATAACCGCAATTCCGTAATGCTGGGTAGCATTAAGACAATTTGGCAGTACTTTGCGAGCTTTATGTATCGAAAAGTGTAATGGGGACGGGAGTTGTACCATTAGGCATTGCCTAATACGATGGTACAACTGAAAAGTAGTCTGTAGGTGATCGTGACGCACGTAGACGTAAAATATTCACAATAAATTACCTTTTACATATGAATTCACGAAACACAACCGATTTTTTTACATTTACACCCACCACGTTTAAGCAATATGCGATCGCTACCTTACTTAATAAAAACTAACGAAGTTTTTATGACACTGACTGACCCTGCAGAAAACTCACTCAGTTTTATGATAACATCCGACTTACACTCGTTTTCCTTTACAGAAATCAGCACAAAACAAGATGCTAGCCGACCTTCTAAAGAAAAACTCGAACCCTCCGTTGCAAGTCGTACAAATGGGCCCTCAGATCAATGCCCCCACCATTCAAATCACAGAAACAGGTCAAATCGTTCAGGTCAAGCCCGACGCAACACCAGTCATTCAATTTAACGATGCTGGTCTGGTATCTCAAGGGAATCAGTACTTCCAAATAAAGAACGAGCAGGGGCAACTCATTCAGATAAAGAATGAACAAGGTACGTCTAACGATCTTTTACACATATCCCGCCTGTAAACGCCTTACGGTTAGGCAGAAGTGTACCCAATAGGGATGTTTCCTGACTAAAAAAAATATAATTCTAATTAGTCCGTCTGTTAGATTATCGAAAAATATTGGATACGAATTTTTTGTTTTATCAAATCAATAAAAAATGACGAAGATAAAACGAGTCAAAGATTTGAGTGGCGAGTTGTGACGTCACTCACCGGTAAAAAAATGTCATACTAATGTCTTAGAATATGACGTCACACGAGTTTTCAAAGCACTGTTATCGTCTTCATTGTTTGTTTACGTGAAAAAAGAAAAAATGTGTCCAATAGTTTTTGGAAATCTATCTGACTGACTAATTAGATTTTTTTGGTTAACTACCCTATTATAGTACACCCACATTTCGCCAGTTATGTTTAAGCCCCATGTAATAGGGGGCGAGCTTATTGCCATCGACTGGGCCCAAATCTAGACTCCCTGACTGCTATTGGGACATTCATTAATACCTTTAAAAATTAACACCTTTCCCGACTCGGGAATCAAACCTAGGACCTCATGGTCAGCTCAGCAGTCGTGGATGCAACCACTCGACCAACGAGGCAGTAGACCAAACAAAAAGATAGATGAATTGTGTGAGGAATGGTACAAAAAAAAAATAAAAAAAAGGAAGGTTGATAAAAAACGTGGCGCCAACATCTGGTAACATGGGCAGGAAGATGTCGATGCTGAATCTAAAGTTTCTTTTGAACTTACCTTAATGGTATTGTGTAGTTGGGCTGCGGGTTGTTCGCAAGAGATACCGCGGCCTCGACATGAAGGGCTAAGAAGGAACATGGGTGGTTTTTAGTCTGACACTCCCTTTCGCCCTGCCCAAGAGCGGGAGGGGTTATTTGACGATTTTCCACCCGCCCAAAAAAAAATGGTATTGTGTAGTTTATCATGTCCTAAGTAGGCATAAATACACAAATCGAAATCGAAGGGACACTGCCTTCTAAGAAACAGGGACATACCTACCTTTTTAACCGACTGCCAACTAAGGAAGGGTTATGTTTTTTCTACTCTGGATCACTAATTTAATCTAAGCACTATAAACAAAATGCAATCGCGATTTTTAATTAAGAAATATTTTTTTTAATTCAGGTCAAATAATTCAGTTGAAGAGTGACCAATTGCAAGCGCCGATTCTTCAGTACAAGAACGAACAGGGTCAGCTGGTTCAGGTCAAGTCTGAAGGTCAAATACAGGTCAAAACGGAGAAGGATGGAACTGATACAACAACAGTGATTGAGCATTCCTATACTGAACCACCTGCTAAGAAAATAAAGGTTGATGATAAGGTTAGTTTAATTTTTTTCAAAGCGTTGACCCACACTAGGAATTTCTCTTGTATCGTGGGTGCCTTTACAAACATTTAAACTCACATACACAGACGCCCAGACCCGAAACAACTATCTGTAGGCATACAAATAATTGTTCCGTGCGGGGATCGAACCCGCGACACGCAGCGCAGCAGTTCAATCGCTCAGCCACTGCGTCAACCGTGTCGTCAAAATTTTGTTATAATTTTATTACTTATATAAATTCAAACTCAAAGCATGTATTGGAAGAAAAAAACGAAAGCAAAGCTATAATGCACAATAACTTCTGAAAGTACTGAAGTGCCTCATTCCAAAGCGCAGATCTGCTGTTTTTTACAAAAGTGCAATACCCACATGATCAAAATGTATGCAAAACCTCCTTTTAAAATTACCGATGAAATATTTCGATATGGGTTCAGAATGATGTAATGAGTATGTGGTAACTATTTTCAAGTGGCGTGTCCCTTCCACCTTCTATAGAGATCTCGACCTTATACATTGTACAAACATTATACGTTTCTTGCATTTTCTTATAATCGTTTATTTATTTCCACCTAAATATCAACAAATGGTAGCAGAGCGTGGTTAAGTAAACGCAGTAATAAATACGAAAACCGGCCGGCGTATTTTGTCCGTCGTACACTTTGAGGTTAACCGGGGCGGCTTGTTCGGTCAGAATTATCAGAAATCACGTAAAAGTCATAAATACACATAGAAGATGTAATTTTAGAGGTGTCCGGGGGCTTGGGTATTTGGGTCTAGTGAATTATTTCATGTGATCATAATTTGATAACTTTTAATACTAATTTGTTACCTAGGTTTCTAGATATTTTTAATATAATTCTAAAACGTTTTTCAGCCACAAGAAAGCGTATCAAAAACAGCAGCGAATCTGTATGCAGCACTCGCAGCCTCAGCATTGGAAGATGAAGAGGATTTGGTAAATATAATTAGTTTGATATACATAATATTGTTGCTAACATAAATGTTCTACGATTCTGTTATGCATTATAGTATTACAGTCGGTCTTACTCAAGTCTGTTAAAATATTTCTTCTAACTTACACTAATATCAATTACTAGCTGATGCCAACACGAGGTGTGGAGGAATCCCGTCGGGGCAGCGGGTTGTTCGCAAGAGACACCCGGTCTCAACATAAAGGACTAAGAAAGAACATGGGTGGTTTTTAGTCAGTAGAAGTCTGACACTCCCTTTCGTTCTGCCCAAAAGCGGGAGGGGTTATTAGATGATTTCCCACTCCCCCCAAAAAAAGAGGGATGGAGGAATGTCGATACAGAAATCCATATGTTTTGTAAACTGGTTTTACAATTCACTTTTACACGTCACATGATGTTATGATTTAAAATTAGATTGATTGACTACTTACTCTAAGAAGTAACATCCGAAAAAACCCAGAGGTCATTGTTTTTTAAAAGTCCAGACATTGGTCAAGTCATAATACGAGGACCATGCAGATTAGTGTCTTAGATGGTCTTTTGAAGAAAGAACCGCACAGATTTGAGTGGACCTTTGCAGTCACTGCAAGCATTTGTCAATGATCGTGTAGCACGACTCATAACCCAAAGAGCACAACGTAATAGGTGATCACCCATCCAGGGAATAACCTAGACAAGTCACCGTCCAGAGCAAATTAATTTCTTCACATTACTAAGTCAAATATGCCTTTTTTATTTCATGTCTGTTCATTGTGACGTAAAGCGCCCCCACGGATTACTTTTAGGAGCACTACGAGGAAATAAGGTCTAGATACTAACATTTTATATTTATCGTATTTTGAACAGATTTCTAACGAAGAAGAGATATCACAATCGTCTATACAAACCAGATCGTTTGAATCACCCCACCAATCATCTATTCAAAGCAGTTCTTTTGAATCACCTCATGTAACTTACATAAATATAAACCTTAGTAATGTTCGTTTAGAGAACATTTCTGTTTGCGTGAGTCGGCTTTTAAGTTTTTTTTGTTTTTAGTGTTGTTATTTAGAAATTATCGGGAATTTGTATCTTTAAGGTATTTTAGTAGAATAAAAGGTAGTGTACTTAGTATTTAGAAGACTAGCTTTTCTTTGTAGTTAATTTTCATTTATGTTAGTTACTAGCCATGTTATAATGTCTTATATTATTAATTATTTTTAGTCTTTATCTTTTTAATATAGAGTGGAAGGGACATAGACGCTGAAACGGTTACCACATTCTTAGTACCTACATCATTTTAATCTGAACGTCGATTTTTTTTAAATTTATTAAACAAAAAAATACTTTTGTAAAATTTATATGTAGCCCTGGGCATACAGAATGATAATGATGTACTGCATTATGAATACGTGTTAACCGATTTAGCGTCAATGTTCCTTCCACCTTGTATTAAAATAGTAGTAGGTAGCTTTGAAGTATTGACATAAAGACTATACAGTAGGACCGCACGTGAATACTCACAAAACCAGTATAAGCTAGCATTTTATTCTCTTGAGACTCTGTACTCCTTTATATTAGGCCAATTCATCGTCAAAATGTGTCAATGACGAAGACGTGCCGTATACTGAACAATAGGGATGTTTACTGACTAAAAAAATATGATTCTAATTAGTCCGTCTGTTAGATTATCGAAAAATATTGGATACGTGTTTTTTCTTTTATGAAATCAATAAAAATTGACGAAAATAAAACGCGTCAAAGATTTGAGTGGGGCGTTGTGACGGCACTCACCGGTAAAAAATGTCATACTAATGTCTTAGAATATGACGTCACACGAGTTTTCAAAGCACTGTATCGTCTTCATTGTTTGTTTACGTGAAAAAAGAAAAGATACGTGTCCAATATTTTTTGGAAATCTATCTGACGGACTAATTAGATTTTTTTTGTTAACTACCCTATTGGTGTCTTAGTAAGTAGTGTAGTTTAGGGGGTGTAAAAATACCCTTAACGAAGCTGAAAGTTTCTTGTACTTGTTCTCCCCGTCATTGTGTTATTTTTTTTGTTCTGGATCATACCTGGGAACCTTCTAGTTATGGAGATATTGGAGGCCAAAGTTCCAACTATTTCAAAAGTTGTTTACAATTTTACTTAAAATACCTCCATGCCCTCTGCACTATTCAATGCATTCATCCGCAGAATGTTTTGAGTGAAAAAAATATATAATTGCTGTATTGAGTAACTTAGTTTGATGTACAGAATGCATGGTTGACGGCTTCCTAAAGGGTATGTATGTACCTTGCAGTCTTTCTAGAAAATTCAGTCAATTTTGACAAAATACTAATGTGTTCTTCTGTAACCAGTTGCCACCGAAACAAGAGACAGTTGAGATAATTCAACCACCAGTTTTGATGGCAGCTGGTGACAATTCTGTCATCATACAAGAGCCTATTCTACAGGTAAGGTTTACAGTTCTTTGAAAATCTGTATAATCATTACGTAACACCTGTTACCGTGACCGATGACCTGGTGACGGTTGCGGGGATCCGCTGGATGCGAGACGCACGGGACCGGTCAATGTGGCGACACTTAGGGGAGACCTATGTCCAGCAGTGGACGTCTTTCGGCTGAAATGATGATGATGATGATGATGATGAACACCTGTTATCCCTGAAGGGTTAGGTAGAGGTGCAACTAATTTTGCCAGTTCTTGAAGTCCCATGTAATAGAGGGCGAGCCTATTGTCATCAACCGGGCACAAATTCAAACTCCGTGGCTGCTACTGAGAATATTCTCCTGGAAAAACCCAATAACACATTGGCCAAGCCGGGATATAAATATTCTTATATTTATAAAAGTTACACTACACTATACATTAAACATTATACTTTCTCTGTTCAACAATTTCGTAAAGCATTGATAAATAATCTTAGCGTTAAAAAGTTTTTAACGCTAAGATTCTAAGATATAAGTCTCAGCTAATTAATTTAACTGCACCCTATTGCAATAGCAATAAGGTTTACAACTCAACTGTGTGATAATTTGTTGCCCAGGTTCAACAACCCACGATGTCGGTCCAACAGCCCACAATGCAAGTGCAACAACCAACGCTACAGGTTCAGCAACCTACATTACAAGTTCAGGGATCTTCGATGCAGGTAATTCTTAACAACATGTTAAAACTTAGGGCCCATTCTACTTCTTCAAATTCAAATAGAGTCAGCCCAAAAGGCGACGAATTTGGCATTTTCAGTAGCCTCCATCAGACATGAAATCAAGTGTCCTATAGTTTGTAAGCAGGGATGTTACGGAGCTTCGACTCCGGTTCCGTTAAGTCGGAACTTCCGATTATTATTACACCTTCGGTTCCGACTTCGGCTCCGACACTTTTAAATCGAAGGTTTTAATCGGACGTCGAAGCATAACATAGCGGCAGCGGCGGCCTGTGTCGACTGTTATGAACAGGTTCATACATGTCGCGCGGGGAATCCCCCCCGACCACCCGACCGATCCCACTACGTGCACACTATCGTCAATTATTTTTTCACTTGTTGTTAATTTGTTACGCACCACCACCACTTCTGACCCTGCCTCCGACTCCGATTCCGACTCCGATAAAGCAAATTTAAAAACTCCGACTCCGCCTTCGGTTCCGATAAAACTACCTCCGTTACATCCCTGTTTGTAAGGTTTACCCTCCAGGGCAGAGTCATCTGTGAATCTCCACCTACACAGGTTTTCCTTGCTTCGGCCTACCTGTGTCCGGGGTCTATTTAACTTCCAGGTCAGCCATGGCAACTTGTGTTCAGATGGAAGACTAATATTAATATTTAGCCATGGTACTAGGCATCTGGGATTAACCCAGTTGTAAACGTCCCTTTATCCCTATTAGCCTCATTTTGTTCTGTCTCCTGCTAATATGGAGGGAAGTGGAAACTATGTTTCTCCTACTACTGTGATATTATTTTCTGATTCATTTCGTTGCGGGGTTCAAGACAATTAAATTGTTTATCTGCTTAATTTTCTAGGTGCTTTTCACTGTTAATTCTGGCTTTTAGTTTATGAGTTATCTTCTATTTAATGCGTATATATTCTTCTTCCTCTATGTTGATTACATGATGCTGTATCATAATAACTTCTCGTTACAAAGTAAAATTTATATTTGGCATGTATTCGGTGGGATATGTCAACTAAAAAGGGTAAAATAAAATTAGAGTGAAGATTTTCCAGAGTTCCATTAAGATTCGCTCACAAATAGAGACGCCTGCATATCCAGCTACTGGAATCTATCAAAATTCTTTAATACATTTTTAACTTTATCGCTAAAGTTTTAGGTTGAAGTTTGATTGGGAAAATTTAACTGTTTCGGGTAGCGGGTCTGTACTTGTGTAATATGTACCTTATTATACCTTTCCTTCGTTAAACAGCAGACGTTACAGATGCAACAACCAATGCTGCAAGTGCAGCCTATGGATGTTCAGAACATGATTACTTCGCAGGCCGGACAGCTTATCCTACAAGGTATTGTTTAAATTAACTCAGAATAAGCCATTTAGTTATATTGGTTCTAACTGCGGTACTCGGATATATTTAATGATGATTACTTAAGCCGTCACTTAGTAGAGATTTGACATACCTTTGTATGAAAAAACGGTCCAAACCTTTACTAAGTGACGGCCTAAGTAATCATTAAAGCTCTCTGAGTGCGGCAGTTAGTGACTTATTTTAACGAATTTACTAAAAAAGGTATTCGTTTTATTTTTGTAAAAACTTGTAAATTGTATATAAACGTAAGAAAATTTGATTCTCTCGGGCTACCTTAGTGCATCATCACCATCTTCCAATATTACTTGAGGTCGGCACTCACTACAACACTTTATTTTCTTCATTCTCTTCTGTTAACTTATCATTTACTCCTTTTTCTTTCACCGTTCTTAAAAAATATATTATTTTTCATTTTGATATGTTATGTTCGCAGAGAAAACAATGTCAACTCAACCTACACAGTATATGCAACAGCCAATGCAAATCATTGCCACACCCAGCAATGCCCAAGGTATTATTTTTAACACACTATTATTAGCTTCACGTATAAAAATATCTTGTGCAGTATCCTCGATTAAGCATTGAAAATGCTTTTATTTGTCGTTCTTGAATATTTCTAAAAGAAGCTGATGCTCGCAGCTACTACATACTAAAACCTTCTTCAAGAGCCATTCTACCCATTGGTGAAAACAGCATGAAAATCGGTGTAGTAGTTTTTGAGTTTATCGCGAACAGACAGACAGACGCGGCGGGGGACCTTGTTTTATAATATGCAGTGATAATGAACTAAATTAAACATTACAGGTGGCATAAGTTACATCGCCCAAAACATACCAGGGGGTATGATGCAGAAAACTATTATTATAGTACAAGGACCCAGTGGCGGGGGACCTTTGACTTTGACGGTATGTATCCCTCATTCCTTATTGTATTATTTTACAGTTCAAAAAGTATAACCGACAGAATAATCGACGATTCCATTCAGGAGTTGCAGTGGCTGGAAACAGTGTGGCTTGGCGATTCGTAATCGTCAAAAGAAAATGTGATTTAATTTGTATGTATGTACCTATGTTTGTACTTCCCAACAAAAGAGTTAAGATGGCGGGGCGGAACAGGGATCAACATATTTCCTACATGGCAATACCACGTTTTCTGTCAAACTCGGCAATGTCATTGGTTTGTCACTGCTCAGAGTTGCCAGGATATCGCCCTCATTTTTTCCATTCTTTATTTTGCCAAACTGTAAAGGCGCTACAGCCTCCTTTTTGAAAAATAAGTTTTTGTGTTGTTAAAAACATATTGGGGACGATGTTACATTATGTTTGTGTGACATGTTTCCAGCAACACAAAATCATATTGCTGTAACAATATTGCGCAAGTCTTGCTTGCCACGAATACTCGCCAAGCTCTGGCGACTATAAGTTTGACTATAATAGATATTATAGTCAAAAAAAGAAAAAAATATGATACAATATCATCAGCATAAAAGTTATTTAAACATAAGTGTTATGACAAAAAGGTGAACAACCCAGGGGGGCTGGACGAGGCGACGCTAAACAGCCTTATTTCTCAAGCAACAGAGGCGATAACCCAACAGCAAATTATACAGGTTACACTCAAATCAAGTAGCTAACACCCACAGTTTTATATCTCACTCCATACAGTCGGTCAATGCAAAGGGAGGAAGCGGAGGGTATTCCAAGTTATGTTATAGTTGTACAAGGATCTTTTGGTGCGTGGCCATAATCAGAACTAACACTGCAAACATTTCATAAAATGCTTACTAACAGCGCCCTCTTCAAGGTTATTCAAGCATCAAAACGTCCTTGTAACACGCACTGTACTGTAATAAGGGATAAGTAATTTGTGGCACTTTTTGAATGACTTTCGACTGTTTGACAGTTTGAAAAGTCTTCATTTGTCTCATGAGATATTAGACTATGATGTCAAAGATCTCGTAGCAGTCGCGGTTATAAAACGTGCGAGGAGGAAAGAAACATTGAGTCTCATGTCGTCTCGCTCTTGCGTGTTATGACCACTGTAGAAAGTCAGCTGTGAATGACTATATGGAGTAGATAGGTTATACTGTGTTTAATAATCTTTGCTTCAATTCATACTAATAGTTTCGAATTATGCCTTACTTTTGGGTTCTCATAAAAATAATAATTATCATTTCCTTTCTGTTTTGCTTTTTTTGTGTCTAACAAACTTCTACAGGTGAAGTGGGTTCTCTCCAGTTTTTATTAGGGTTCTTTATACTATTAATTTGTTGTTCGTCTGTAAGATATGTCTGTCGTATGTGTATTGTAAGCGGATATTAAGTATTTCGCAATGTCGTAAAGAGACTTTATTGCTGAAGAAGATTTCGCTCCTCTATAGATGACGAACTACGGATATTTTTATTTATTTAAACTTCGTTTACAAAAGTGTTACATAGGCGGACTTAATGCCACAAGGTATTCTGTACCAGCTAACTTTTGGGTCAAATAGGACAGCACTGTGGTAAAGTACAAAATAAATAAATAAGGAGAATACCATTTTGTTAACATAAATTGCTATACATATATTTTACTTGACAATAGTAGTTTCAAGTGGGTCTTGATTGTCGTCGATGAGCACATTGGAATAGCTAAAGGCGGTAATGGAAAACATGTATCATCAATCTGTTAAAAACATTTTATGAAGTATTTAAACGGGTTCACAAGATAATTAAAGATAGCTCTAAAATAAATATTTTTTCCAAATTAGAAGTAGATGGAGAAGATATTAGACTTTTTCAAAATTTTGTTGGGGAATGCACGTTTATTATTATGTTGCGTGTACAATTCGGCTAATTTAATCTCATAATATAATAGTTTGTTGCTTTACTAACTTATGAGTTATGGGTTACTAAGCTATTGATTAATTTTATTTATATCAACGACGGGGACAAGACTATATTATGTTAAGATCCACTACACTTTGGTAAGTCAAGTTATGTTTATGTGTGAGTACAAACGTACCCGATAACTGATCTAACCACGTGAAACGCACACTAATAAAGTCCCTGTATATCACGGAAGTAAAATAAGTTTTTAATACTGGTCAATACTCACACATAAAAATTACAAAACCGGTATACGGTTTAAAATATAGAACAATATATTTAATGGTGCAAATGCACTGCGCTAATTCCGGATACATAAAACTAACTCAATTAAGTTAAAAAATAATTGTGTACAGCTCTTGCTTTACCTATCGATTCTAAAATTATCTGTCACGCTGGAATCGACCATAGATTGCCAAAATTTCGTTGAAATCGGTTTGGTGCTTTCCGAGATTACCGTGTACAAACATAGACACACGTGATTTTATATTAACGTAATCGGATAGCCCGCAGTGCATTAACACCGAATATAAATTTAATTCCCATAGACCAGCATATAGAACACGTAGCAATAAGAATTGAATCTTTACCTTGTTGAAATAAAATTGATTATCGCAGAAGTCGGGTGTGATACAGTCTACTCAGAGGGTGTTGTCTCAGCCGACATTAGTGAGTACATCGCAGGCCATCACGACGATGGTGAAGAATGCGCTCGCTCAGGTTCCATGCACAGAATATTATAGAATTTAGCTTTAGGACAGGTTTTTTGGTTTCTAGGGCAGTTTTCAAGCGTTTGCGAAGGCTTTAAGGAAGGATGTGCCAAAGTAGACCGAAAAATACAATTTTTCTTGCGTTGTATGTAATTTGCAGGTCAGTGTTAGGTTGTATATTGATTACAAACAAAACAAAACAAAAAAAAACTAAATCTGTTCGGCCACCTTCGAGTAATCGGTGAACATAAATAAAAAAAAATAAAAGTTTTTTTTTTCGAATTGAGAACCTCCTCCTTTTTGAAATCTGTTAAAAATATGATTCGCGACTGTAATAAATATGACTTACCAGAGTTACAATGATTAATACAACCCTCTTAGAGCACTTAAGCCCTTTGAATGACTGTTTATGAAATACTGTTAGTTCAATATACACTCTGACACTGCCCTGCAAATTGCCAAAATCGTAAGAAAATTTGAATTTCGCGGGCTTCCCTGGCCCCTTCGCCCTTAACAGTAAATTATTTCTGATCTGAATGCTCTGTTTACTAACATAGTTAAAGAAACAACTTTCTATGATAAATGATTAATTCTTAGGTATGCATATAAAATAGTGCAGGTTCTCTTAAAAAAATGGTCATATTTAACAATGTTATTATAGGCCTTTGCCACTCCCTACATTTCACAAGCCAGCTGTTAGTAAAGTAATATGAATCAAGTAAAATAATTCCAAAATCTTTAATCAATACTCTATACATCTCGGCCGTCACTTAAACCTTAAAACCTGTTCTTCGTAGGTTGTTGTAATTGTCATTGTGCATGAGTACTTTGAGTATCATACAGTACTTTTTATATTATGTAGCATACAATTCATATAGTCATACATAATTATATTATCCGACAAAAGATGTTATACCGAATAATAATCCTTCTATATTTTGGATGCTCCTTGCTAGCATGATATTATGTCGTTTAGTTTTAGATTCTGTGGCTTTATATTAAAGTTAAAAATCGTAAAATATTCTTATCGTATAATATACGCTGTTGAGCTATTGAGAAGTTAGAGTCATCGTGACAGCTTGGTAGTCGTTGTTTATTTATACAATTTTAAACGTTTTTTGTTCCTATGTTTATTTTTTATGATCCTCTTACGTTTATCTTGGATATGGGCTATTGTTGTGCTTTTGGTGTTCATCATTATTTTGCAATGTATAGGCGAAATAATTAATGTATTTACATCGGTGTATCTGACCTTTGATTTGGTAGTTCAACGGTCACACATCTATAGTTGCTTAATTATTGAGTTATCGCAGCCGAGCGATTTGAAGAAGCGTGCTTGGCTAGAAGCAAGCATGTTCTATATTGTATTATATACATACATTCGTGCCTTTTCATTATTATGTAGTTTATTTCAAACGTTGTAGCATCATGTAACTATGCATATTATTCATCATATAGTCTTACTGTTTTTGTAGCGTTCTTTTCTATTAATGTTGAGTATTTTTAATTATAATTTATCCTATATGTAGCCTATTGATTTATCTTGCCCAAAAACCAATACAGCTTCTTTAATATAGATAAAACATTCACAGAACGCTCCTCAAATAACACCAAGCCAGCAACCGATAATAACCAATCAACCACAGCCGCATAAGGCTCAGATCATCAACCAACAGCAACCGCAGCAGATCGTGGTTACTCAGAAGCAACCACCCGCTCTTATTAGTACATCGTCCAGCAGTCAGATTGTGACCAGTACAGCTCAACTTATACAAGGTAGGTAGAAGATTTCTTTAGCAGATAGATACTTTTTCAGAGCTTTTATAGGGGTCCGTACCCAAAGGGCAAACGGGACCCTATTACTAAGTCTCCGCTGTCCATCTGTCACCAGGCTGTATCTCATGAACCGTGATAGTTTAGACAGTTGGAATTTGACACAGATGATGTAATTTTGTTGGCGCTATAACAATTCCTAATGGAAAACGACACGGTTGGCGCAGTGGATGGGACTGCTGCGCAGCGTGTACGGGTTCGATCCCCGCACGGAACAAATATTTGTATGGTCTACATAGATAGTTGTTTCGAGTCTGGGTGTATGGTTTGTGTGAGTTTAAATGTTTGTAAACGCACCCACGATACAGGAGAAATTCCTAGGGTGGGGCAATGTTTAAAAAAATAAAAACCCAATCACACTGCCCGACCAGGGAATCGAACCCAGGACCACTACACCAACGAGGCATCATTAATTATGATCTAACATTTCTCTTTTCAAGGAAACCAACAACTCCACCCAGGGAACCAGCAAATAATAACCGTATCCAACAACCAGCCGGTCCTAATGAACGCTCCAATGAAAAGCAACGTGCATAGGGTTGTCCAGCAACCACAACGTAGTCCAGTGGTTACTAGCGTGCAGAGCAACCAGGTTTCTGTTGTTAGTGAGGTGAAGACCAGCGTTATACAGAGCTGTCCGGTGAGTTTTCATATAAAGGGTGTAAAAAAATACCCTTATACAATATTTTTCGATAATCTAATAGACGGACTAAACAGAATCTTATTTTTTTAGTCAGTCTACTACCCTATGCAAGGTAAGCAAAAATGTATACGTGAGCGTGACGTATGGCCGGCGGACTAGTTACTGCGCACTAGTCTGGTCGGAAGGTTTTCCCTGGGGTTAATGGGAATTAAAACTCATTCAGTAGCAAACAATCGTTTATTTAAATAAAACTATGCTCATGTCAACAGGGATTGCTGTCATTTTACCGTGACAGTTAAAACCCTAAAGAGGTATTAAAAATAAAGTTATAACATTAAAATCATGTAATAAATAACGTGTGAATAAATGGGAGAACAAAAAATACATGATATTGTCGGGACACACACAGGAACACGTGGCTCTCGACTCTTTAAAGGATTTTTTATGCCGTTCACACAAATGGGCCGCTTGGCAGGGACATCCTTCTGATTAACGGGTTTTCAAGGTTACTTGTTAACTTGGCTTTATGTTTAACACATTTGGCGGCCATTACTGAATATAGTGAGGAAACCTGGATGGCCTAGAACCAAAAATTCGAAGACATTTGACATACTACTAACAAGCACTGGGCCTGCGTGGTGGATTATAGCCCAGTCCCTGTCATAGAGAGAAGGCCTGGGTCTAAGCAGTGGGAACATTATAGACTGATTATGAATGAATGTCTCGCCATATTTACAGAAAGCGACTACACAGCCGGTGATGAGACAAGTGATCACCCGTCAGCCGGTGATGGTGGGCAACACTAAGATCGGTGATAAAGAACTCGTCGTCAACCAGGCAGTTTCTGAGGTAAATATGAAATGTTACTGTCTTGTTAGTAATGGGTTTATTTATTTGTAAAAAAACTCATATAAGTACAAGATTTTTTAGTCACCGTCCAAATTTTTTCTAGGCATTAGGTATCATTCCCTAACATCATTTTTGAAAAAAAATTGAGACGTAAAATTTTCATATTAAATCATTTTCTCGAAAGAATTATTCGCTCTCCGTGAAACGTTAAAACTTTGTGATGTGATATCTCAATATTATTGTACTGAGTGATACTAAAAGAAAAAAACACGTAATTAGTGATTTTCGCCAAATATGAATAATATATCAGAATTTGGACAGTGACTAAAAAATCATCTTGTATAACTATACTAAGCATAACAACAAAATATTTTTACTAAACTGACAACAAACTATAAAAGGGCATCGGAAAACTTCTCAACGCTAAGCCTGACAGCGTTGCCACACATGTATGGCAATACTGAGACTCTGGTCAAGGAAAAAGCCAGCCCTTGGGTCACATTAAGCGTCAACAAGGCGTTTCGAAATTTTCTTAAAAAGGGTACTCGGACCGCACGGCCCTAAAGTTTAACCCCAAACGGCTCGAGAATATAGTTAGTTACTTATATGCATGTTAGTTAGGTACTTATTAGTTCTTCATTGTTATAGTCCTACCAATGTCCCTACAACGTATGTTGAAAACCAGGAGCTCGTGACTAGCTCATAATGAACAGCCATTCAGATCAATATTCAGGTTAAGCCGCGCTTGCCCGGTTGATCTGTGGATTGGGAGGATGACCATTACATACCGAGTTTCCTCCTAGCCTCAGAAAGCACGATAAGCAGTTGGTCTCGGCTGTTATTAGTAGATCTGTCACAGTCGTAATAGGTAGTCGGTGGTATCAATTACCCAGTACTAACTAGGTTGTGGACGTCAGGCAGGCAGTCGCTCCATGTAAAATACTGGTCTTCAGCTGCATCCGGTTAGACTGGACCTCAACACAGCTGGAAAACGGCTAGGTAGATGATGTATGTCGAAAACCAGCGTCGGCACTAGTTGCCCGACATCTTGCTGAACTCGGCCTATTTGGCGTAGACGTGATTAAGGCACACAGTGTTATATTTTAGTTTTTTATGTTGTTTTCTTTTTTTTACATTTTGTGTGCCTTTGTGCGAATAAAAGTATTTTTCAACACACTTGCTCATAAAGTGGCTCTAATTTCACCGCAATTAGGCACATAATGACACCTGTAATCAAACTGTGAATTTTTCATTACCATTATTCACAAGTGAGTTATAGGTTTTTTTTTTATTTTATTGGTTGAGTTGCTTTGTTCATAAAAAAGTTTCGATACTAATACTAAAAAGATTGTGTTCAATACTACAAATAAATTAATGTACCCATTGCTTGCTCATTTCATGCAACTTCGAATTTAAATAGATAATTTGAACTTGTATATTATACGTTTTTAATAAATAAAACTTTTGTTTTCTCAGTAATAAAAAAAACTTTGAATAGGTACCCCATTTGTCGGCTCTCTTAAGACCCTCACCTGACGGCTCGGGTCTCAATGGCGCCTCAGCGGTAATCACCAACGTTACACACTTATACCATAATGTACTATTATTTCTTTATGTACGTGTGAAAGAAAGAAACGATGAATCGACTGTGTTAAGAATGATATGGTAAGAAAGGTGGTGTCTCATGAGATGACGAGAAACAGAGAAGGATGGAAGAAGAAGACATGCTGCGCCGACCACAAATGAATTGGGATACGGGTAAGATGATGATAATGTACGTGTTAAGTCATCGTGGTGTCGGGTATATTTTGATCAACCAGTCCAATAAAATGTGCACATTTATTAAACCGTGACCGTTTCACATCTGTTCCCCGAAAAACCCGCATTACATCTGAAACAAAAGCAATGTTAATCATCTAATTTAAATAAACGAGGGAACTAATCCAAGGAGTAGAACAAGATTTACCTGCATTTAGGATCTCCCTCTTGATTCAAACTGCAGGTGCCTTGTATGCAATACTGTTCACATACTGAAACATCGCATCGGTCACCGACGTAACCAGGTTCACACTTGCAAATAGATTCTCCATTAACTTTTATACCATGGACACAAAACGGCCCATCACAGTCATTTCGTACAAGACTCTTTAGTGCATCGCAATCCTCAATTTCCGGAAGTTTTTCTTCTATTTTGTAGTTGGCTGCAAAACTGACTGTAGCACCTGCAGTGTACAAATAAATTACTCGTGGTTCCCCGTGTTTTTTTAAATCCTTATAACTCTTTGCAAAACTCCAAACTCTTCTTCTTTCGCAGCCAATGCACCAGTCTACCCAAAAGACATCTGCTTTTGAAACGGCTAATTGATTTGATGATTGAGACAACGATATCCCTAAATCATTTACAAAAATAGTTTTTAAATGTTTTTTGTTATTTCCATTTAAATCTGCATAGCAAATATAGTGTCTCAAACGAGTTGCAGGCTCCATCCAGTAAATTCTTTGGGTCTGTTGGTCAATAATCAGGCTGTGTGGTTGGTGGTTGTCTGATGAAGAGACAGACTCTGAAGTAATGACAATTTCACGCCCGGAACCATCAAACCGTGCTCTCTCTATTGTAGGCGGCAACAGGTTTGTGTTGATCCAGTAAATGTACCTGGAACAAGCATATTATTGTAAAAGTATATAGTTGTCTGTTAAGTCAGTTTACGGACGATAATTTTATATGTGATAACGTTATAAGAAAACATTGACGTCCGATCGTGCCTCTCTATCGCTTATTCCACGCTCTCGCTTGCACGCTCGGCTCAGGTGGTACGCGACAATGAGTCATGCTTTTTCGTGCGTGCAGCCAGCGTTCATCGATCTATAAGACGTTAACATGTCAAAAAGTATTTTTCAAAATAGGTATTTGGATCCGAGTTCCTAATCGCACGTTATCGTTCTACGTTATGTTGGTAAAAACGACACTAAGATCGACTTCCTTTTGCAGTGATTTTTGAGGCTCTTCCCGGTCAACTAAGAAAATATCAGTTCAGTTTGCCGTAAATTTTAAAAACATGCAAAATTAATTTATAATTTTAACGATTGAATAGGTACCCTTTTTTATTCAAATAAGAAAAGAAATCCGTTTGAACCGGGTGTCCATAAGACACCTTTGTGACGGTATTTCTTTTCCATAATGTTTTCAGCAAACCCTTAACTAGAAACCCATAATTATCATGGGAATGCATAACTAATCCGCCATATTTGAGAGTCCACCATATTGGATTTAGAATGACTTCACTTAGGTAACCATGGATTGTTGTCCAAAAAATAACATGTGTGCAAAATTTCAGCCCAATGGGTTAACAGGTTTAATGATAAACCAATTATCCCCAGATAACTGTTTTAAAATTCAGTTTCAAGATTTGACCTAAACAAAAATACATACAAACATTGGAAGTTAAATAAAAGCTTATAATAAAACCGCGGTCTTAAAAGTAGTAAACAAGAAAATATTTCTTGTCCGATATGCTTATCTATCAACGCCTTATTCAATTAATTGATTATCGTCTAGTAAGTAGATAATGTATATATTTCAATTTAACGTAATAAAAGTAAAATTATAATAGAGGACAGTCTGACATTTAAATTCCGTCATAAAAATAAATGATAAAATTTACATAGCCTATGTTACCCGGGCTATTATTACGAATCTTTTGACACCTCATTTATTAAAATCCGTCCACTAGTTTAGGTGCTATGGTGGAACATACAAACATACATACATAGACTGCCAAAATCATTACGCCATAGTCGGGTAATAAAAAGAAAACCTTTTGACTATCACAAAAAAAGATTTTGTTGAATATAAATGATTACATTTTGAGCAACGTACCCTCTACAGCTATCCACGGCAAGTTCAGTGGGAATCCCGTTACCCGTCCTGATTAAAAGATTTCCGTAAGTATTGTTAGCAAGTCCACGTTTTAATGAAATCCAATTAATGCTTCCTTCCTGTATGTCACTGAAGAACAGTTTATCTGTGACCGGATCGAAGGCGAGACCGTGGATGTTTCGCCCGTTTCTCTCAGTGAAACATTTCCTTTCCATGGAAGATATATCATAGCCACAAATAGAGTCGTTGCCACTCTGTTTGTCAACGTACAGCATCATATTGTGAACTTCAGCGTAAACTAACGCTGTGAGGTTTTGGGAAGCAATACGTACGGAGTCCGTTTTGATTCCGTCGGTGTAAAATTCTAAGAGATCTCCTTTAGTTGCTGCGAAGTCTGTAACAAAAGATAAATTGTGAAACAGCCGCCGCAAGAGATGCTCCTGGAGTTCGGGGGCCATGTGATGGCTTCTGGCCACCGTAGGTGCGGGAGTGTGGACGGTAAATAATGGGGCTAGCTCACTGTCCGTCCGTGCTATGACGACAGGTCGTACGGACGACGACGGCGCATTCGTGTTCCACGCGTGCCTCAGAGAGATGTCAGCTACACTGAAGGGGCCCGCAAGGGCCAACGCCTGCCGGGGCTGCGGGTTGTTTAAAAGAGATACCGCGGCCCCGGTACTCAAAGGGCTAAGAAGGAACATGCGTGGTTTGTAGTCGGTAGAAGTCTGACACTCCCTTCCGGTTCAGCTCAGAGCGGGAGGAGTCATAATTATGCTCATCAGCATTTGACTCCTCCCAACACACCAAAAAAAGCCACTTTCACAACTGCGGCCGACGCGACTTAAGACGCACTTGTTTTCTTTGCGTGTATGCCTCTAAAGAGTCTAAATAATAGTAGCCGCTTGGGTCGATGTTCACAGGTTAAGCCGTGTTTGCTTAGAATTGCCCGTGAATGTCTGACCACCAAAATTACATAACGGGTTTCCTCCATGCCTTGGAAAACACGTTAAACCGTTTGTTCAGTTGTCAGTTTTATGGTCCGAGAGAACACACGGGAGTCTTGTGTTTATTATGTTACGTCACGCCAGACGTCAGTACATCAAGGTACTACAATCTGTCAATAGATTTTCAACCTAATGACAAGGTGTGTAAGGTTCAAAGTTGATTGGGATTTGACAGTTTCGGGTAGTTTGATGGGCTGTCGTTTGTCCGTATAAGAAATAACTTTGGAAATGAGGACAATAACTTACCCCAGCAGTGCGCCAACCCCACGTGTAGCGCCACCAAAGCCAGAACACATCGCGTCCCACACATTGTTTACTTCACAATACAAGATGGTTTCAACTGAGGTCTATGATGCGACGATCGCTCTTGGGATAATAATGCAAATGCTAGCTTTCCGGTTTATAAATTGGACTTTTAGGCATAGTAGTGATAAAAATACTGTCTGATAAGAGGTCTCATTAACCAGCGGTTTACCCCACTTATCTATATACAAATAAATAAAATTAAAGTGTGTGTTTGTAATATCTTATTTTTCAATTGCATTCGTTGTTTAATGTTCAGTGGAAGAGCGGAGTCGCCTATCACATACATATCTTTGCTTAAAAAGTGACCTCCAAATAGTTTGTGTTCTAACTTATGTAATTGAAATAAACATTTTATTTATTTATTGTTTTTATTTTATTTCAAATCAACCGTTTTTTTTTACTGAATGCATATGAAAATATATATTTTACCTACGTTACTTCACTGTACATACAAAAAATATCGGTCTGTCTGTCTGTTCCGGTTTATTTCCGTTACGGCTAACTCTTGGGCTGTTACACTTTGACCCCTGTAACCCAAGATTTACTTTTACGTATAAACATGTTATTAAATTGTACATTGTAAAAACCCGCGATAAAAACAATCATGAAGCAATGACTAACAATTGACCATCCGTATCGTGAGCCTTGTGTCATGTTGAGAGAATACCTTTACCTTGTTTTAGTGTTTTTGTGAATGCCAAATAAACACAATTTTCTTTCTTTCTTTATTTACTTGGAGTACTATCTAACCTCCTGAATAAGTTAACAATTGATCGGATTTTGTTAACTTATTCATAGATTTTCTAGCACGGAACCCTAACATTTTAATCTGCTGCCAAATGACCCTTTGGTCGAATTAAATTATGATCGAATTAATCCTTGGAATAATCTGTTCTAGCCACAAAAGCCACCTACTCCGAAGCCATCCGCCACGCCACCTCCCGCCCTGATGCCGACACCACCCACACTGGTGCAAGCCGTCAATCCACAAGACGAGACACCCTGGATATGTCACTGGAGGGGATGTGGCAAGTATGTATACCTAGATGACACAGGATTTCTAACTATTTTGCGCGTTTGCTTCTCGTTGCAGCATTTTACTGTAACTATTAGCCTGTGTCATCTCACTGGTGGCCATGACTTCCAAATTTTTCGATCCAGGACCAATGTGGGCCACTGGTCTTTGATACTGTGCAGCACGTTGCGCCATCTCAGATTCAGATTCAGATTCAGATTGTTTATTTGTTAACATAGGTTGTTACAAAGAGGTGTTACATGTTCATATGAGCTCTATGTTTTGCCATTTGGCGTACAAATATGATCATTAATTTTACATTTAAATATGCACTATTTACGTGCTTTTAATTATACTACTATCAAATAAAATTATAAAAAACAAGAATTAAGTGATCCATAAATATTTACAAATTGTCAACAATAAAAATTAAGAAATAACAAAAATAAAAATGTAAGATAAGTAATAAAAATAAAAATTGTAGAAAATAATGTCAATCATAAAAGTACAATCTCCTGCGAGGTCTACCGCGTCACCTTCTTGCGATAGCATATTACCTATCTTTATTACATAGTGTAAAACAAAATCGTTTCTCGCTTTCTGTGCTCTTCGATATTTGCGTCAAACTACGCAATGGATTTTAATATCGGTGGTCTAGTCGTCACAAACGCGTCTGGGTTCAATTCCCAGGTCGCGTTAATTTTTATTGGGTTTTTCCGTCAGGAATGTCCCAGCCGCAGTCACGGAGTTTTATTTTTGATGGCAATAGGCTCGCTCCCTATTACATAGGACTTAAACAGAACTGGCGAAATGTGGGTGTACTATTAGGTACACCTTTGCTAACCCTTCGGGGATTACTACAGGCGTGATGATTTATGTCATATTTTAATGTAATGACGAATTTGCATCCCGAGTATCATTAACGCCTGTCTGTTTCTGGTGATCTGTTATATAAGTTTTCCTAGTACAGACACCAGTTTCTCACAAACTAACTACGTACCGTAATTTTAAGCTCTATATCATACAATATAAAGTCAATGTTTCAATGACGTTGCACAAAAAGCCACTAAGCTAAAGTGGGACTGGGCTGGCCATGTCTGCCGTGTGCCCGACGAGCTGTGGGCCAAAATAACCACGTTGTGGAGCCCTGACACAGCCAGGAGGTGGAGTGGTAGACCTCGCTGGATGGGGCGACGAGCTGGGTAGAACCAACAATCAGTGGTCCACATTGTTCCTAGATTGAAACATTTGGAAGTAATGAGGGGAGACCTTCGCCCAGCAGATGACAGAGCCTAACTGTCACAGTAACTCATATTTGTGAAGAGGCAATAAATTAATCTGTCGTTTATAGATCATTCGCCATCGCACCGGACGTATTCACGCACGCAGCTCGTACGCACTGCCCGCCTTCCGCCGGGGGCGAGGCGCCCTGCATGTGGCTGGACTGCGACCGAGTGCCGCGGAAGACCTTCGCGCTTCTCAACCATCTTACTGACAAGCATTGTAGCGCGCGTGTGAGTGAACTGATAATTTTAGGTAACAAAGACCCATAGATAGAATCACAATCCGAAGGTTTTTTTTTGGTCAACTGTTGTTTCATAAGCATTATAAACCTATAATGTTCTCACTGCTGACACCATGCATGTGTTCTGTGAGAGGGAATGGGCTATAATCCAGCCCGCAGGCCCAGTGCGGGTTGGTAGATGTCACATGTCTTGGAATTTTTTAGTTCTGGGACATGCCTAACAATATTTTCCTGCACCGTTTGGAGAACTGTGGTAATGCGCCTGCCTGGGTTCGAACCCAGGACTTGCTGCTCGTAAGTCAAGGCCTGTACCTCTAGGCAACCGCTGCTTGATATGTTTGTAAAATTCGCATGCCCGGAAAACCTAAATAACGATATGAATGTAATTAAACTGTGTACACTCACCAAAAGAGATATGTATGCAGGCACTTTACTTCAAATTACTTTTAAACAATGTTATAAGTGTGCTATGAATCTTTGCTTTTGACATTTATCTATGTGTGGCCTAAGTATTTTAGGTCATTACAACACAGCACACTTATAACATGTTCCGTATGGTGTCGGACGTAAAGAATAGCACCATCCCATATCTTCCAGTTGGTGTCGTAAGAAGCGACTAAGACTTACCAGAGAATGGGCAGCAGCGTTCTCTGTGCCTTCGTAACAACCATACTGCTATTGCCAACCCGCCTTCCAAGCGTGGCGTTTATGGCAAATCCCCCCTTCTGTGGGTGGCCTATGTCCAGCAGTGGACGTCTTATGGCTGAAATGATGAATGATGATGACACATAAAACATTGTTTAAAGGTAATTTGAAGTCAGGGTGCATCGCACCTTCAGAATAGTATGGACTTAACTCAAAAATCTTAGAAATTGAGTTACGGTCATAGGGGGTCACTAAAAGGTACGCTTTAAGTACTAAGAAGCGACGTTTTTATAGTACCTATCGCTTTATTCTACCATAAAAACGTCGCTTTTATATTTTAAAGGTGCGACATATCTCTTGTTGACTGTACCTACCATTTCCCGTTTCTAAACATCCATAACAATATTTCAGGCGTTAAAAGCCATCTATAACTCGCGTCGTAACACGGCCGCAGAAGGGTCTGACGGTAAACCGGTGACGCTCGGGTACCCACCCAACGCTGCACTTGCCGCCCTTAACAAACATGCCGCCGACATGTTCAACCCCAGGGAGCTTATGGTAAGGATATTATGTATTACCTTTCTTTTAGTTCGTGTATGTGAGGTATAAATGCAATGTTCGGTCTAACTGGTACGGTCAGATTAAGGACGCGTCTCTGAATACGGGGGACAGCATGGCAAGGCATTTAATCTTTATTTGTTACTAGCTGATGCCGGCGGCTTCGCCCGCGTTTATGTCGGTCAAATTATATACTAAAACCTTCCTCGAGAACCACTCTATCCATTGGTGAAAACAGCATGAAAATCGGTGTAGCCGTTTTTAGGTTTACCGCGAACAGACGCGCGGAGCAAAAGACTTTTTTTTATAATATGTAGTGATTAACCATTCCACTGCAGGGCACAGGCCTCCCTTACCGCTTTCCAATTATTCCTATGCAATGCTGTTAATCGCCAATGCCTGCCAAAAGAGTCGAGTTCGTCCCGCCATCTCTTTCTGGGCGTATCGCGTTGCCGTTTGCTGCTTTTCGGGACCCATTGTGTGGTTACTGTAGCCCGTAGCTCCTCCGGCATGCGACAGATGTGGCCAGCCCAGTTACATTAGTACTTGGCAGCCGTGTGATCTACATTGACAATTTCATCATTTTCTATTCTCCTCTGTCAGACGTCATGGCATCATTTACTCCTTTATCCTTCATATCATTCCTCACACAATCCATCCATCTTTGCTTTGGCCTTCCTCTCCCTCTCCATCCATCAACATTAATATCTATCACTTTTTTTGTAACATGTGTTTCGCTGAGCTCGTGGCTTAATAAGAACTGCTACTTGGGTCGATCTTTAGGTAAAGCTGTGCTTGCCTAGGTCGAGTTTACCGAGTTTCCTCCGTGCCTCGGAAAGCACGTTAAGCTGTTGGTCCCAGCTACCATATATAGATCTTTGGCAGTCGTTACAGGTAGTCAGTGACCTGAAATTCTGACATCCAGTCTTACCAAAGAGTATCGTATTACCTAGTATTAACTGGGTTGAGGAGGTCAGATAGGCAGTCGCTCCATGTAAAATACTGGTATTCAGCTGCATCCGGTTAGAATGGAAGCCGACCCCAACATAGTAGGGAAAAGGCTAGGCAGATGATGTGTTTCATCCCTTCTCATTACATTTCAATACCAAGACAGACGACTTCCTTTATTTTTTACTGTAACAGGCGTCACTAAAATTTCGTCTAATATACTCATTCCTTACTTTATCCATTCTTGTCACTCTGCACATCCATCACAACATTCTCATCTCTGCTACATACAATCGTTTTTCATTTATCTTTTTCTTCATCGGCATTTTGAGTTTTGACCCCAAGGCATTAAAAGAGACCCCGTCGGGGCTGCGGGTTGTTCGAAAGAGATACCGCGGCCTCGGCACAAAGAGCTAAGAAGGAACATGGTGGTTTTTAGTCAGTAGAAGTCTACCGCTCTGCCTAGAGCAGGAGGAGTCATTTGATGGTTTCCCAACCTCCAAAAAAAAAAAACCCATGAAAAGAGATTTCGGCATTGAGCATTGGAATCTGTATCTTGTTAGTCCTAACAAGCTACGTATGAATTTATGTTGCGTAAAGATCAAATGCCCTGCCGTGCCCTGTTTCACAGATCATGTGAAGTATGTCTAAATGTCCGGTGCTCACAGCCGGTCGATTATCTGCCCGTACCCGTTTTTCCAAGCCTTCAATTTGGATTTTTTGTTGGATACTTTATCTAGCACCATCTTGCAGCAAAGTTATCAGCAAGAAACGCCATGGCAGCTGAAAGAAAGTAGCAAACACGAACAAAGTAAAATTTCCTTCCCTATTCATCACAAAATAGATAAAATAAGCGTTAAAATTTAAATTATGTTTTTGTATTAGACAAATAATGATATAAACAAATGGTGACTTACCCGTGTTACTACCAATCCTATTACCAGCAGTAATTCGAGTAATGGCTTTGTTACTACCGCAGAAGTAAATTGTTAGATGGGAAATAATTAAGAAAGAAAAATCTAAAACGAAGATTTTCATTCATAAATCTGCTTATGTTTGTTTCGACGGATATTTCGTAAAGGAGATCTTATCATAGTCATTCTACTCAATTACTCATTATATTTCAAATGTACAAGGTTGATTTTCTCTAGCTAATATATTTCATTACATTCTGGATATGGTCTTGATTATGGTAAAAACAAAAGTTCAGTTAATTAAACACATTAGTTTTTCTGAACATCAAGGAAAAAGACCTCTGCTAAACTTTACACATCTTGTCAAAAAACAGCAGAAATTATTAAAATAATAAATAGGTCATATTGTCTAGTTATTCTTGGGTTTTATAAAGGGAGTCAACTTTCGAGATACCTCATGTATTTAATTTAAGGTGAAGGCGACAAGATAGCTCGCGAAATTCGAATTTTCTTACGTTTTTTGCAATTTCCCAGTCAGTGTCAAGTCGTATGTTAAATAAAATGGGATTCGCGGCAATAACAAATGTTTATTTACTGAGTAATAATGATTAAAATCACCAATACAACCGTTTCAGTTCATAAAGGTCTCTTGAGTGACTGTTTGATGAAAGCGGCATTCTTGACACTTGACACTGACCGGCAAATTTCAAAAAACGTAAGAAAATTAGAATTTCGCGGGCTACCTTGTCGCATCAACCTTAAAGTTCTCATTTTGAAGATAACCCATCCAAGCTTGCTTTAGACCCAAAAAACACATAGTCCTCCCAATTTGAGTCCCTTACCCTCGCCTAGTCACATCACTCATAGTCACGCTGCGTGTGACGTCACTAACGTGTCTATGTGTTTGTGCACGCGCAGCACAGGGCCGAACTCAGTCGCACGCCGGAACAACTGGTGAGACCCACCCTAACACGTTGTAGCTTGTGTGTTTGTCAGTGTGTTTGTTTGTTTAGTACTGCACTTCGATATGGCTCTCCATGAACGTAGCGAACATAAATGGCTTTAAAAGAGCCAAAGAAAGGGAAATCAAAACAAATATACAAATCATCTCGCCTGTAATTCCGATTCTGGTCGAGTGGTTCGATTCCCAAGTCGGGCAAAGTGTTACTGGGTTCTTCCATCAAGAATCTCTCAGTAGAAACCACGGAGTTTAGATTTGTGCCCGGTTGATGGCAATAGGCTTGACCCCTATGACGTGGGCTTAAACGTAACTGGCGAAATGTGGGTGTACTATTAGGTACACACTTCTGCCTAACCCTTAGGGGATCATTAAGCGAGCTTATTACATGCAACTATTTAAAAATCCTGATGGGAAGAACCCATTAGCTCTTTGCCCGACCGTATTTACCAGAAAAATGTTTGGGGGTCCTTATGAAGCGTAAATCTTTATCACAAAAGAAAAAAAAATGTTTGCATAAAATTAAAAGAAATATTTATTCATCATAATTATCTAAGTATCTGTCACTTTTTCCAAAATATTTACAAACAATGCAAATTAAATATACACTCTCCTTGCCTTTGTCTCGGCAAACTGATTTATTAAATCATTTATAGCTGCTGATGACTTTAGAACGCACGCTTTACGCGGGAAAAAAATGACATTTTTTGACTTTAGTCATTTCTGAAATAAAAAAAAAATATTGGGAAGTTTTTATAAATTTTTGCTTACGCACGTCAGGGGCCGTGACCCGAGGGCCCCGTATAAATGATACGGCAGATACGACGGTAGCTAAGCCCCTGGTATTTACATTTAACGGAACATGTGGGAATATTGTTGGGGAAACCACTGATATAGGTATACCTAGATGACGTAAGAGCACCTACTTCGATTGTCCGCCTTACTTTACGACTTTTCTGCCGTAGCAAGCAAATTTGTTTAAAACATCAACGGTACACCGTTACAACTCAAGAACTTAATTCTAGACATTAAAAAAAAAAACAAAAACGTAGTATTTTAACTTGTATAGTATTGTTTGTATAATAGCGAAATAGTGTTTATTGTTGAATAATTAATATAAATTTATTAGAGGTCATGTAAACTCATGATAAACCCGTACGTAATAAAAAACTTGCACTCTTGGTTTTCATACGGATCCTGATACTTAATCTGTATCTGTTGTGGAAACAATGTTGCGCGATTGTTCCCCAACAAATTGTTCGCCACGTCCATAGAGAGCCATTTCGGACTATTTATATTAGTTGAAGGCAGTTCCCGTCGGGGCTGCGGGTCCCGTCGGGGCTTTGGGTTGTTCGCAAGAGATACCGCGGCCTCGACATGAAGGGCTAAGAAGGAACATGGGTGGTTTTTAGTCAGTAGAAGCCTGACACTCCCTTTCGCTCTGCCCAAGAGTGGGAGGGGTTATTTGATGATTTTCCACCCGCCAAAAAAAAAGGCAGTTGTTATATGCTGAAAGTCAATGTGTGCGTTATTTGGTGTATTTTGTCGTCGTTCAATGTTTTATCAGTTCACTCAATCTTAAGGTGCAACCAGACAACGATGGATCGGTAACATAACATAACACCACGCCTGTAATCCCCGAAGGGTTAGGCGGAGTTGTACCCATTAGTACACTTGCATTTCGCCAGTTATGTTTAAGTCCCATGTAATAGGGACGAGCCTATTGCCATCAAACGGGCAATATCTTCTTATATATTGACTCAAAATATGTCAGGTTGTCGGGGATCGGGGCTGGTTGTGCCAGTAGATGAATAATAAAATGCACTACAGTAAAAAGTACAGTAATAATAAGTAGAAATCGGATATTCGGATTTCATAAATGCCAAAAGTTTGAGCGTTGACTTGTGTGGCGTGCGAGTTTGAGTATCAAAGTTTTCCATTTTATGATAGTATTTGTATTTAAAGCAGCAAAATTTTAAAGTTGACGTAATTTTTACGTATAAATTTACACCTTGACTAGTTTATAAACGGAGTATAAATAATTTAAATTTTATGTGAAATGCAGTACTCCTAGTACTACATTTTTTAATGAAATACCCCAAAATCAGAAATAAAAAATATTATTACAAGCCGCTTCCACACTTTTGTACCCTTTGCCGATCATATCCGAATATCCGATCCCTACTCATAAGTATTGCATGTTGGTTAATTTGAAAATTTGAAGTAAACACCGTTACTTTAATTATGTTTTGTTTTTGTGTATAATGTTGTGATTTTTTAAATGTTGTTTTAATGCATGTAATTTTGTTTAAGTATGCTACGCTAGATGCCAATAGAAATTCACATAATTAATAATAGTTTCGTATGTGCGTTTATAAAGGGGTGCAGGTCGACTATTTAGCTATTAAGTCCAAATTTAATTTCTGCGAGATGATAGAGTGAGATAACAATATGTAAACCGACATGTTAAACAGAGAGGGAGATATGATGGTGTACAGATTGCTTTAGCTAAATAGTCTGCCTGTATGGTACAGTCGAACAAGGTATTTGGTATACATCCAGCTAACTTGAGTTTACTTTTAAGATTACACAGATACATTAAGAGACTAATGTCAAACGATAAAGCGAAAACAAAAGACAAAATTGCAATCAATAGTATCAGTTTACTATAATTATAAATATTTCTACGTGTATACCAAATAGATTGTTCGACCGTACATATACAGTCAGCAGCACAAATATGTATACACTTAGCAACGTCAAGAAGCTATTTTAGCCTACTGTATTGATTTATTTTCATGTTACGTAACGGAAGTAATATTTTGGAACCCATATACCCTTTGCCCAGCAGATGATACAGGCTAACAGTATCAGTAAAGTGGGTCATATCTCAAAGTTGCAATTGTTATTTCACGAAAAAATCGCGTATGAACTTAGCCAGGATACATATTATTGCTGATGACTGTTCTATACATATTTTGTTAGAAACTTTTATTGATTTCCATGTTGTCTGTTCGACAGGATGAGAACGAGGGTCCAGTTACGAAAAGCATACGATTGACAGCTGCGCTTATATTGAGAAATATTGTCATTTATTCTAATACTGGACGGAGGTGAGGAACATTTAATTTGGAATGTTACGTCTTAAAGTTTTGCGAATAACTGTTTATAAAACATACACTCAAGTTATCCAGCTTTGCTGTCGGTTGTTCGAAAGAGATACCGCGGCTTCAGCACAAAGGGCTGAAGGAACATGGGTGGTTTTTTGTCAGTAGAAGTATGACACTCCCTACAGCTCTGCCCAGAGGAGGGAGGAGTCATTTAATGATTTTCCACCCTCCAAAAAATATGCAGTAGAAACTGCTGCCTATTCCTTGGGCGAATAGCGGTTTACCAGGGATGGATGCGAATGGCCAAAATTCCCTGGACGTTTTTTAAAATTCCCCTGTCCAACTATATTCATCTTAAAGAAAGATAAAGGATACTTATATAATAAATTAATATTTTCCTTTTTCTTTTTGTGAAATCAATTAGCCATTCAGAAAATTTCCGAGTTTGGGATCTAACCATAAATATTATGCAATATTATGCAGAAAATTTTAAGAATCATAAGAATACAATTCTCATAATTCTTAAAATTTATCAGGAAGCGATCGAAACAAGCTAAAAATGTGGCACATTTTGTGAGTATGTGACTAATTTAACATTACTTTTCCATTACAGACAACTCCGATCCTACGAGGCTCACCTATCAACGATCGCGCTAAGCAGCGTGGAAGCTTCTCGAACAATCGCGCAAGTTCTCTTCGACATGAACAACATTTGAGAGTCACACAACGGGCACGGGGCCCAAGACTAGCGTTTACGATACATACCACCCTATGATAGACAGGGATGGGATGTGCAATGAATAAAACGAGGTTTTCTCTTTCTAGCATAGCCGGAGGCTATAAAAACAACCAATAACAATAAAATTTAACGTCAACCGTCGAGACAGTAGTTGAAACCACCAATCAAATGACTTAGATTACTATTATACTCCCATAGATTTTAGAACGCAAATCTTACAATCGAAATAAGGTTTACTGTAAGCAGCCCAATTCTGGATTAAGCTTTGCCTTTGTATAATAGCTATATTTTTTTTTTTTTAATTTTATACGCTTTAAACAGTAAGAATTGTGATTGTGACGTCACCAATTTGATTATTGCTAAAAACTTAATGATTGTTTTTAATATTAAATGGGCCGCCACTCTTTCTCAATTTTTATGATTTAACTAAGTAGGTATAAATTTCAAAGGAAACAAAAAATAAATATAATTACTTGAATATTGTTTTTTCATGTCTAAATTAGTGATTTTTAGAGAAGTGTCTTGTGTCTTGGCATTATTGGTTATTGGTGTCAACTTTCTTATTGTTATTGGTCTATGGCGTTATCTAACGCTAATCATAGACACGGATGTTATACGAAAGAGAATATCTGGTTTCTTTCTATCTAAGACAGTTTGTGAGGACTTTAAAAAGTGATAATTATAATTATTAAAAAGTGAAATACTTCATAAGACAAAGACAAATATAAAAAAAAACTAGTTTTCTATGTGAATTGTAAGTAAGTAAGGATTTCTAGGAACGTTAACAGACTTTAAAAATAACAAGGTGCAATTGTTTGTTGTCTATCTTTTTATAGTTAATAATGATCTGAATTAAAAATAACCGAAACTATGATTAAAATTAATTAAATACGATAAGAAAGAAATGTGTGCAAATTAGCCTTTCACTAATATTTAGAATTAGTTGGTATCCTGATGATGACAGCTTTTTAACGTTTAAACGATACTTAGACCTTTTTTTAGGGTTCCGTAGTCAACAAAGAACCCTTATAGTTTTTAGGGGTAACAGAACGTCACTCAATACTCAAGCATTACTTAAAAAACTAGATTCAAGCCATTTGATTGATCGAAACTTATGTTTACTTAACAATGGGTGTCGAGAGATAAATACCAGTTTTCCGAAACCTAAATGAATACCAAATATTATTGCACTGTTAGAATTTCGACTCTCGACGCAGTCAGACATCATTTCGACGGCACGGTTGGCGCAGTGGCTGAGCGATTGGACTGCTGCGCTGCGTGTCGCGGGTTTGATCCCCACACGGAACAAATATTTGTGCGACCTACAGATAGTTATTCCGGGTCTGGGTATTTGTGTATGTGAGTTTACATGTTTGTAAACACACCCACGATACAGGAGAAATTCCTAGTGGGGGCAACGTTTCATAAAAAAACAATCTATACTAATATTATAAAGCTGAAGAGTTTGTTTGTTTGTTTGTTTGTTTGATTGTTTGTTTGAACGCGGTAAACTCTGGGACTACTGGTTGGAATTGAAAAAATCTTTTAGTGCTGGATAGTCCATTTATCGAGGAAGGCTTTAGGGTACATAACATTACGCTACGATCAATAGGAGCGGAGCATAAATAAAAAATGTTGCAAAAACGGGAAAAGAAATTCCTTTTTGAGAGCTTCCGTTGCGTGCGCTGCGAAAACGGTTTAAGTTACGTAAATATCATGTATGACGGAATTGTTTCTCATTAAAAGTTCTAAAAAAAAGTCCGCGACAGCATATGTTTATCTTTTAAGATTGACTCACTGTAACCATTTTTTAATATTAAAATGTTAGGTTTAAAAGAATGATATTTTGCGAAGCTTATTTAACCCATATGGTATTAATCTATATCTAAATAAATGTGTTTGTTAGCACGGAAATTTAATATAGAATATTTGTGCCCTTTACTTTATACAGTTTAAACAAATACCTTAGAAGATATCGCAATGTAAAAATATACGGGCGACAAAATAATTAAGCGCGTGGCAGTCATTCGGTTCGGTGCGGTAGGTAGGTACGTGGGGATTCTGGCCTCTGGGGGCTCCGGAAAAATTCAAATTCAAAATATTTACTGCACCATAATGTTTACAAGTACAAGGTGTTACTGTATATTAAACAGTAAGAGATACCTATAGTAATTGTTACTTTAATAATATAATCGAAGCCAATCTAAACTAATAGGTATTATAAAGAGGTAAGGTAAGATTTTTTGTTTGTTACGAGTACGATTTAACTCAATTTAATATGTTAGATAGTCGATTTAACGAGAAAGGTTATAAGCTACATTATGTGACGCAGACGAAGTTGTGTGGGTCAGCTAGTGTTTTTATATAGGCTTTTCATTTAGGTTCCACCGAGCGGGCCAATATCTCAGTTCTACTGTTATTAATTTATTATATCTAGGAGTAACTTGTTTATTTGATTACTCTCAAAAAGGTATTGGAAATTTGTAAAATATGAAAATAAGTGTGAAGATTTTAACATTGTAACAACATAGACTATACTTCATGCTTTGGTCGATAAAACCTGATTGTATAGAAGCAATTTATATCGCTTCCATACAATTGAGCCTCGCAGTTATCAAAACTATAACTGCATATTGTATTATGGCAAAATGTTCCTTAGTAAATCGGCATGAGCCACTGTAAAGAGCCATTATTTTGTAATATGTACCAGTATAACTCGCATTATTAGTATAAGTATGCAACTTTTGTACTTCGAATTATTAAACTAATACATTTATATAACAATAGATTTAGAAATACTTATAAAAACCAAGCATTGTTTCAATTCGAACTAATCAAAATGAAAAGTGATTATTGTTTGCAATTAAATGGTGCCCGCATTTAAAATAATTCTGCGGCCCTAAAAACAATGATCACATTATTGTTTTGCGAAGATTCATATCCAGTCAATGATGAAGGTGCAACCGCAATCTGCAGCTGTGAAACTGATAAATCGCAGCGTCGGTATAAGGCATCAGGCGCTAAGGTCCGATTTACATTGATTGAAAACCTAGACAGTCGATTTACTACAACTGTCCTACTTACTCCGCTACTTCGCTAAACACTTGACCGATGCAAATCGTGCTGTATAAAATACAGAAACGTTTTTTATAGTTAAATATCGCTGCATCTATTATACTTAGCGTATACTTGGTATAGATCACTATCGAAACAATATTTTCGGACTTTGAAGGTTAACAAAATTCTGTTAGGTAATGTTTTGATTATTAATAAGCTGAGGTTTCTTAGGAACCGTTTTTGTACTTTCACTTTTTTCTGTAAAAATATCTCCAAATGTACATTACTGTTTAGATTTAAATAGTTTAAAAAATAGGTTAATAGTGGATGATTAGTATTATTTTTCCAAGTCCGCGTGAATGTTTTAAAATAATTTAATTTAACGATGAGGACAGTGAATCGATGTAAGTGCAACGGAAAATAAATCATATTTAGATAATTTACTGAGTTTTATTCAACACTAGCTGATGGCTGCGGCTTCGTCCGCTTGGGTGTCAGTTATTTAGATAAATTATATACTAAAACCTTCCTCGAGAACCACTCTCTCTACCCATTGGTGAAAACAGCATAAAAATCGGTGCAGCAGTTTTTGAGTTTATTGCGAAAAGAGTGACAGACGCGGCGGAGGGCTTAGTTTTATAATATGTGTGTGTCTGTGTAGTGTATGTGAGATAATATGTTTGTGAGCGCACCCACGATACAGGAGAAATTACTAGTTTGGGGGGCAACGTTATAAAAAAATATATTATAGCTCTAGAATAGGTACTCTAGATGGTGCATAGCCTATGACTAAAATAATAGGTGGCAAACAAATTCTCCGTTATTTAGTTTAGAACGCAACTTACGAATGAACTTCGAAAATGTTAGCAATTCAAAGGGTAAAGGTCTCGCAAGTTCATTTGAAGTTCACTCACATTCATTCCGTTGACAAAAGTCTGTTTATTACAATCACTAGATTGACCTTCAGGTGCTTTCCAGTGCAGCACTGAATACTAAACTGGATTTTCTATGATATCCCTTGACCTTGTCTTATCTGATCTAATGTCTGTCTGTCTTTGCCATTCGCCACAATTCCAAGAGGCCATTCCATTAGGTAAGGTCATAAGGTGCCTCTTGTCAAGGTGCATCTCCATCGGGATCCTGTAATGACAAAATTACTCCAGCTAGGGCTGAAGAAGTTCACGTCAAGCTGCATGAAATGAGCCCATACACAATACAGGGTGTAAATCAACCCATCACACACCCGTCAACCAAGCATTCTGTACATCAAACTAAGTGCCCCTACGCAAAAATTTTTACTAGGCACTTTTTTTTTTGAGGTTAAAAATCACATTTTACGGTAAAACTCAATGTAGCACTCTTAAAACATTGTGCTAGTGGATGCTTTGAATAGTAAACGGGTCATGGAGGTAATTTAAGTAAAGTTATACCCTGAAAAACTAGTATTTACAAAAACAGCTGTGATTAGGAACTTTGACCCCCAATATCTCCGTAACTAGGAGGTTCCCAGGTATGGTCTAGAACAAAAAAAATTATCGCAGTGGTGAGGAGAACAAGTGCCCTTCGTTTGCGTTAAGGGTACTTTTACACCCTATATGGTTGCTGGAAACTGTTGCGGACCTCTTTCAATTGCCTTCTGTTTCCACAGACCTAAAAGATGATAGAATTACTCCAGCTAGGTCTAAGCTCTCTCATCCATGTTCATGAAACAAACGCGATATATCTGCTTGTAAACTGATGGAAGACGTTTCAACTGCCTTCCGTCTCCATCGTCAGACCTTTTGATGACAGTCATACTGCAGCAAAGTCTTTCTCATAAAGGTGGTGTCCATCAGGATGAATGGTCGGTAGCTGCTGTAAACTGTTATCTGGCAAGCGCCTTCCTCAGTCTCCATCATCAGATCTTTATTATGTTTCATTGTGATCAGAACTACACTGTTGATTTCTTATTGAAAATAAAAGGCTAGAGATGGATGGGTGCCTATGTAAGGGCAAAGGTCACTTTTATTATGAAATGTTTATCAAAGTATGTTGTAGAGTTACATCATATTTCCATGAAATTCCACTGGAATTTCATGGAAATATGAACAGTTCAAGCCATGCTGATCCCATGCAATGCTTAATAATGCTTGTGCTTCCACTGAAAAGCTGAACACAAAGATGTGAGGGGATAAAAGGAAATACAAGACAATACTTTAAAAATATTTTATTTACTTCCCGTTTGGAATCTACACACACAATAAAAACAGCTGCTGCTAAAATAATGGTGCTCATTTCCACACCACCCTAGAGGTAGAGCACAAGGTGCGTTTTTTATAGTGGTGTCCCCAATAGGCCTAATCCACTCGCAACAATCACTTTACCTGGGCATGGTGGCTTCGAACCTTCCATATTGTTGCATTTATACACCTATCCTTTCACTTAAGTATGGGACCTACACTTAATTTACACTTATTACTAGATTTAAAGAGCAGAACTTTCGTTCTGCTCAGTATGCATTGCAGCAGCCCAGAACTTCAATGATTTAACTTGAAACGCAATTATTAGGTCAGTTTTATGCAGGAGCTATAACTTTTATTAATATATTTTCAACTTAATTTCAAGTGAAATTAGTGACTCCTACACTGGGCGATTGGAATGCATACAATTTGTAATAGTAAAACAGGATGAACAAAGCTAAACTGCAACGTGTCAGTTACACTTTGTTCGATTGAACCTTAGATTTATACCTTATACCCCTATGTGGGCATTTCTTCGTATAGTCATCATCTCATTTTTGATTGGGGCCTGTTCAGAATCTCAGGATCATCATCGCGCTTAAGTAACCGCGCCTCTTCGAGTTGCATCATGGTTTTCTAGAAGCTTCGACTCGTATGCTTCCATTGTTTCTTGAAAACCTTGAAAATAATGAGGCTAAATTAATAATGAGTAAATCACACAAGCACACCAATATGATTTACGAAATACGGAAATACTTGCAGGTCTTCATTTTTCCGAAGGTGATGGACACACCGATGAACGATCTGAATTCAAGTACCAGCGCAGCAGTCGTTAGTTGAGAATGCGTCGCGAATTCGCGATCGATCAATGAAAAATGATGTCAATTGTCATGACACTAGTGATGGTCGTTGAATGAACGAACTAGTTGATTCGACCGTCCACGTACTGTGAACGAATCGACGGTTCACCGATAAACGATGGACTAGTCGAATCCGTAGACGCCTCAGACGGCTAAACTGAAACTCGCAACGCGACTTACGCGACGATCGACGATGCGCGTACAAATTCATTCGTCCGTTGAACTATCGTGCAAACAAATTTGTGATCTAAATCTATTCAAAAGGAGTTCATATTTGTACGGGTCGAATGACATTGTGAAGAAAAGGATGCGGTGTATGGTAGTTTCGCGTGTGCGAAAAAGAAAGGCGATGGACTGGTCGAACGGTGCGAGACAAACCAGTTTTTACTTGTTTGTTGTTGTTTACGTAGTTCATCTAGTTTTAATTTACAAAATTCATTGTGTGACTACTCGCGCTCAAGGTCAGAGTTCAACCGTTTTCGAATGTTTGCGAGTTCAATGATTAACTGGTTTTGTATATATTTAATTAATGTAAATATTTGTAAAATTGTAAATAAATAGTTTAACTCTATTCAGTAGGTATTCAGCCAGTCCTAAGCCTGGAAAAGTATGAAGGGAAGTTCAAGTTAATAGGTACTTATGGCACGCGGGAGACTAGTCTAAAATCTACCGCCTACGTCGCCGTCGCGCGTCGTGTCGACGCCGTAAAGTTTACCAAGTTAACGCGTAAACTAGTCGACGAATTCAACTAGTTTATCGACTAGTTGATGAACGAAATTAGACGGTCTAGTTTCGTTGACGCAAAATACGTCGACGACCCATCTCTACATGACACGGAAAAAAACGTGACAAACAAAATTGAATGACAGTGTTGCAAACTTCTTCCACAATTCCACATTTGAAAAAATAGTGTTGTGCTTTATTAAAATTATGTTTGAATAGTGTAATCGATACTATCATATCGATTGAAGTAAAACTAATGTCTTAAACAAATGTATGATATTGATCCGTTACAAGTATATGATTTCACTGCTCTTTTCCACATCACCATTGCAGTAAAACACTAGATGCGTTTTTAAGCTATTGCATAGCTTCTATCGCGGGCCTTGAGCGTGGGGACCGAATCCAGAAATTCCGTAACGAAAATAAAAACCTAACAAATTGACACTTGACAATGACTTTTTGAAATATCACGCTTGTCTCTTTAGTTCAGCAACCCGCCTGGTGGCATTGGTTGTATTGGAAAACTACCGTAATCAGCTGTTTGTGAGAAAGTATATAGGTGTATAGGTATTTATCATCTATGTACAACAGTGAATATCTGTACTCGTATAATTTGTGTACAAAGTGTTTTAAATATGAATAAAGAAAGTGCATTTATTAATGAAGAAAGCATTGAGGTATAATGTACTATAATACTGCTATAAAGATATAAACCAAAATGTTGGGGAAATATAGTATTTATACTTACACTTTTACTAATCATCCTCATCTTTTATAAAATATTAAATCTTATAATTTTTCATTGTTTACTTTTCATCTGACATTACGTCAGTTGTCAAGATGTCATTTACTTTTTCTTTTAATTTGTGTCATAGTTTTTCTTAGTGGTTAGAACTACGAAGGTTACATTTGATTTATATAATTTAATTCATTTTTATTAATATGTTAGCTCAAATAATGTAATTTATTGATAATTTCTATTAATGGTATCTTATCTTACGCTTATAAAATTAACTAACACGCTCAAAAACTCTTTTTTTTATAGAGAAGAAAAGCATAAAGAGCTAAAAAGAAAAAGAAATTGTGAACGTCAAAGGGCATATTATTATTATCAGCGTCAGAAAATACTGCATTAATAAAATAAATAAATAATTATAATTGCATAAGTTGATAAAAAATGCTATGCAATAGCTTTACCGCGGCCGTCTCCACACGTCTTTTTTTTAGAGTGGTATCCCCTGTAGGCCTAGTCCACTGGTACTGATTAAAAAAATAATCAGAAAACTGTTTGTGTCTACTTCATATTCCAGTTAAATATTATATGAATTAAAGATGGGCAACGAAATATAAGTATAACTCTTTTTAAGGGCCCTAAAGATTTTTAACATTCCAATCAGTCTGTCTAACTCTGTTGTCAATCGCAATTTATCAAACATGTAGTTTAACGCCTGCTACAGAGATGGCGTTCTTTTCAATTCAAGGTGGTTAGTTTATGCCTGAGATAATAGATGGCACTATTTGCAAAGAGTGTTGGTTTCACCGACATTTTGGACACGACTGGATTATTCACCAATGGTTTTATAGTGTACTAGCGGACCTGGCAGACGTCGTCCTGCCCGGACAGCAGGGCCACCTACCGGGTCCAATTGTGTTTTCAAACCATCCAAGAACACATTACAATATCCCCAGAAAGTTTCATCCAAACTGGTCCAGCCGCTTAGGCGGAGTTCAGTGACATACGTCGTGTACAGTCTATGTATAATTATATATAAAGAAGATGAACGTTTGCTTTGCTGCCGGCCAGTCTGCGTCAATTAGTCGTATCGTATAAATTGTTAGCACAGACCTTTATTAGGCCGGCCGCGAACGTTCGGTTTCCGAATAAGGTTTCCAAATCTGAATATTTTGTATGTAAGCAGAGCATTCGGGTTTCCCAATCTGAATTCCTGATCTGGGAACCTAATTCGGAAACCGAACGTTTGCATAAAAAAGTTATTAACGAAAATCCATGAAAATTTTGAAAAAAAAGGAAATATTGGTAGAAATAACATTGTTTCTAATCGTTTTACAAAAAAATGAAATCAGAGCATTTTTATAGATGGCGTTTTACGAAATAATTTTCATTATCAACTTTTAAAATTACTTCCATAATAATTATGTATTCATAAGTTACAGCGCTGCGAAACGAATACTACTTTTCACATAAAACTGTTTATTTTTGGTTCTTCAAAGTTACTTGACAAAAGTTGTAGATAAACTTATTTGCAACAAAATATGTATAGTAACAATTTTTTATTGTGAGACCTAATAGTTCGTCAGATAAACCTTAAAAACCATTTGAACCACCCCTTTCTCCAAGATGGCGGCTGTGGGACTTGTCCCACAGCCGCCATCTTGGAGAAAGGGGAAAGTTAAATCCAAGTTTGTGTCGAGACACAAACTTGGATTTAACTTTAGATTGACCCCCCCTTTTTTTTTTTTTTTTTTTTTTTTTTTTTATCAGCCTATATTGTCCCACTGCTGGGCAAAAGCCTCCCCCATAGCCTTCCACTCTTCTCTCTGTGTGGTTTTCCCCGTCCAGTTCGTCATAAACGCTTCTAGGTCGTCACGCCAGCGTTTTCTAGGCCTCCCTCGGCGACGACGCCCGTCTTCTGGCACCCACTGGGTGACGACTCTAGCCCATCGGTTCTGATCCATCCTACAGACATGGCCCGCCCAATCCCACTTCAAGCCAGCAGTTTTATTTGCCACATCAGCGATTCCAGTTTTTAAGCGTATTGTGGTATTACGTATTCTGTCGCTGAGCTTTATACCCAATACGCTTCGTTCCATCGCCCTTTGACAAACCTTGAGTTTGGACTTTTGTGACTCGGTCAGAGACCCCCCCTAGATATCTAAAAATAAAATTGCTTCCTATAACAAATGTAACCTAAATGTAAGTTTTCAATGGACTCTAGAAGTTTCCGAGAAACCATAAAGTATGATTTTGATGCGTCAAGCTACCACCATTTCTTATTTGAAACCTTGATATTAAAATGAAGATATCAACTTCCCGTTGTGGCTTCAAATTTATATTGCTAGGGTTGTCACTAGTCAATACTCAATACTTTATTGCATTCCACATGTAGTACTTCGGTGGTAAAACTTAAAATTAGATCACATGGACCCTGTCGGGCACAGCAAAATAAGTGAGTTAGGAGAAAGGAAGCACTACTAAATTATAATTAAAACATAGTTGGTAGGTAATTTCTCAGACAAACTAATAGTAGGTATAAAATATAAATTATAATAAAAATAGATATCTTTTGGGACATCTGGTAATAATGAATAAATCAAATAGTGTAATATGTCATAATGTACCTAGGTACCTATGTGTTAATGAATAAATAATTAATTTTGAGTAGGTACCTACTTACTTAAAGTCGTTAGAAAATGCTTTGAATTTAAATAGTAGATTTGTAGATCTTAAAAATAATGTGTAATTAATTGTAAAAACATAATTATTATTAATTTATTATACAGATCCCAGCACATTAAGCAACTACAATCTGCCTATAACTTTAATAGATTTTCAACCTTATTGCTAAAGTTTTAGGGGATTTGAAAATACGTTTTGTGATGATTTATTTTAGTCATTTTAGGAGGGACGAATCGCATGTGACTAAAAAGGTGATGGATATAAATGTTGATGGATGGAGAGGGAGAGGAAGGCCAAAGAAAAGATGGATGGATTGTGTGAGGACCACTGTGACGTCTAACAGGGAAGAATGGAAAAAGAAAACGTGAAGAATGGAAAAAGAAAACCCCAAATAGAATGGGATAAGGACACGAAGATGATGGTGTTTTGTGATGATTTATTATCTTCATCAGCATTTTAGACAAAATACGTTCTTTGCTGGACATAGACCTCAATGAAGCGTCGCCTCACCTATCGCTTCTGTCTCAACGTGTTCCTACACATATTCATTAGTGTCTGGATCACTGATAAAACTATTATCGCTTTCAAGCTGCTTTCAGCTATAATAAGACTACAATCACAGTTAGCATAGCAAAGGAACTTAGTCCTCAACGGAGACCTGAGTGAGCGGGAAAGCACATTTAAAAGCAACGGTTAACTGGCGAGAATTGTAGTCGTTGTATATTAGATGAATCTGCCGTTGCTGCACAAAATGGAGTGCTAAGTGGACAACTGCGTGAGATAATGGCTTTTATTTTACCAAAGATATTGTGCATAAAATCCAGTTTCTGAAACCTCCTGCACTTATTGCATTCGCTAAGAAGTATTGTAATACACGGTGTCACATAACGCTATACATTTCCAGTATAACATGGCGTCGCTTTGTATAGATTTGCCGTGCAATGAGAGATCCGCTTATACTAGTTTTGTTTAGCTTGATTGGTTGTTGTACGAACAGGATTAAACCAAAATTTTACAAAAATCATATAATTATCCTTTTAACTTGTTGGCCAAATGCGTTAGCTACTGCTGAGGATGAGGACTTAGGTTTCAGGTTGGACACTGTATAATTATTTTTTTTCGTCAAGAATATGGGAAGGAATACGAAATTATGGGTGTAGGTACTAAAGCTACAACAGCTGTCTTTCTTTTTCCGCCTAACTCTTTAGAGATCACATGCCCAACATCACGGTTGTATCATTTGTAACCCCCCAAAACATTATAATCTTATGCTATAAATAATCCAAAACATAAGTCCTTCACTACTTCATTAGCATTCCATTAGTTCTCCTCCGCGCCACTTCCTAGTTTCAACTGAGAGGATTATAATAGTCTGTGATCACAGTTGCCATTATTTGATTTACATTGCGCTATCTATCTGTCTCCTAACAAGATATCGAGTGGAATGCTTCGCTTGCAATTCACTGCTGTAATTTCACAGTGAAATAATTCTAGGTAGGTAACTGGAGACCGGATTAAATGCAACTTAATGTCGTCGAAGTATGCATAATAAATGCTCGAAATATGCAAAAATAGTGGCAAAAAATATGCAACATAAAATAAGTCTCTATCCATCTATTATTATTATATATTCATCACTCAAGGACTTGTCACTCCTCTCTTATATAGTCGATTCCCTTTCAACTTTTTTTTCTGTAACGGGTAATTTACATACTTGTTCTTCTGTGTCGATGAAGATTAACCTAATTCTTCTCCACTTCCACGGCATTGTCCCAGGGATCCACTTGACTGTTAAAACATCGCACCCTCTTGCATCTGTATCCAGACGATTCACGTCGATACAAAAGTTGTGAAGTGGCTCATTTTTCCATTACTAGCTGTTGCCAGCGGCTTCGCCCGCTACAACTCGAAAATTACCCCACGGAAAATCGGGATACAAACTATGCTATGTGTTAATCCAGGTTATAAACTATCTGTGTACCAAATTTTTTACAAATCCGTTTAGTAGTTTTTGCGTGAAAGAGTAACAAACAAACATAGGTACAAACTTTCGCATTTTATAATATTACTAGCCTCGCTAGTCTCTCGCCCGCGTGAATGTCGGTCAAATTATATACTAAAACCTTCCTCTTGAATCACTCTATCTATTAAAAAAAACACTTCAAAATCCGTTGCGTAGTTTTAAAGATTTAAGCATACATAGGGATGGACAGCCAACGACAGCGACTTTGTTTTATAATATGTAGTGATGATGATGAAGTGATAGTGAAGTGGGAAGTAGGATATTATTCATGCTTGCTACTTAAAATTAGTACCTATCATTGAGCCAAACTATTCAGAATATAAAAATACCCAGTATTCACAAGCGAAACTACACACTTAATAGTGATACTCGACAATTATTTACAGTGCGCTCATATTATACCGAGTGGAGTATATTTGACCCAATTCGATGCTTGGGCAAGCGAACTCGAACGTTTTAGTTGAAAAAATATTGACACAACACTACCGAAATAAGAAGGGAAGGTGTGGAGATTTTGAAAGGATGGCAATACTGAAGATTCGTTTGATATAGATTTTATGTATTGTCTTGTTTGGTAACAAAAGTATTGATCGATTTCAAATTTGGGAGGTTTGGTCTTCGATGTTGGAAATCGCGTTATGGAACTCAAATGGAGTTGGGCAGGAAACCTAGCAAGGTGTGGTGATGGCAGGAGGAGTAAAGCTGTAACCGAGTGGCGTCCAAGGAATGGAAAGAGAATAAGGCCTCATTTACGGACACGCGGGGAGTCGCGCGGCGCGTTGTGCGTTTTTAATTGAAACACATGGCGATGTATGAAAACGTTAACGATTTCAAACGTCGATTTTACTAGAAGCGATTTTTCGCTCGTTAGTTTAAAATGCAGCGTTCGTTGCGGTGGACGCGCCTCTCAGTAATTGAATAAATAAAAAAGCTCGAGACTAGCCTTCTGCACGCGCCGCGCGACGCCCCGCGTCTCCGTAAACGAGCCCTTAGTGTTGGTCGCCCGGCGGCAAGATGGGCAGACGACATTGTTGCCATTGCTTGGCACAAAAAGAGAATGATGATGATGGTGATGAGGTATTTTTCGGAGGCACGCTTCGTTTGTGTCTTAGGCGCTAATCAGACGATAGACTATTTGATCGCTGACAGAAATGTACGCTGAAATTCTTACCCATCGATTAGCATACATATAATCAGCCGATAATATTCCCAGTGCTGGGACAAAGGCCTCCTCTTTTTGAGAGGGAACAGCCTACTACGCAGGCCCAGTGCGGGTTGGTTGATGTTTCATATCTTCGAATGTTTGGTTCTAAGACATGCCAGTTTCCTCACGATGTTTTCCTTCACCGTTGAGAGCAGTGGTGATGAAATAACGCCTATAACGCAATGAATGCTGTTGAACTGCCCATAAGAAAGACATCGCCATTGCAAGTGTGATACGCAATGATCCCACAGAGAAACAAATCGTTCTCATTGACGACACTACTTCTTTCGTGTTCATTTTCGTCAGCTCAGATTGTCCTCCTCATGTATATACGGGAGGTTTAATTGCCACCAATTTATAAAACAAATCCAGAGCTTACTGCTGATTTCAACAAACCAATCTGTTTGTCCATCCGTAAAATGAAATGAATGAAATAAAGACGAAATGGGCCTCAATTGTTGCCAGCTCTTATTAATCTGTATAAAATTATATTTATTTGAGTGGGTCTCGTTCGGCCGGTATCAAGAACTTTTTGTTTGGTTCAAAATGCGGAGTATTTCACACTAGGTTTATCTCATTTACTTCTAGTTTTTTTATTTCAACGGATAACTTTAACCTAAGTCCAACGCGGTTCAATCCAAGTTCCTAAAGTCAATGCAAGTCAATATTAATACTAAACAGGTAAAAAAAAAGGTTTTGAAGTCGGTGACTTAATTATTTTACTTTTTTGTGTTTTTGAACTCGCTTTTATTGTTATTTATGTTAAGTGAGTGATAAGTAATTACACTTATCACTCACTTAATCATTTATAACTACAGTTCTCGACTCCATTACATTATGGCTTCATTATGAATTCCGCCTTGCAATGAAAAAGTTAGAACACTAGTATAAAATATATATATTTAAATTTATATATATAAAAAAAAAAAAAAACTTTGCCCCACACTAGGAATTTCTCCTGTATCGTGGGTATGTTTACAAACATTTAAACTCACATACCCAGAAGACCTAGACCCGAAACAACTATCTGTAGGTCATACAAATATTTGTTTCGTGCGAGGATCGAACCCGCGACACGCAGCGCAGCAGTCCAATCGCTCAGCCACTGCGTCAACCGTAAAAAACTTCCACGTGCCGTACCTATATAATTTCAGATTCATTCAATCTATGTTTACATTTCTAGAGGACTACACGTGTTTAACCCACGGATTAAAGTTACTAAACCATATTACGTGGAGTATTTCTGAAGGACCAAGGTAATATTACTTTATGAACTAATCTTTTCAAAAGCAATATTAGAACTGAACGCGTGTTTGAGGTCTCGAGAGGACTACATGCGTTATTTTTAAACAATTCTATTAAATAAATAATGTTTATGGAGGAGCTCGTGGCTTAATAAGAACTGCCAGTCGGGTCGATCTTTAGGTAAAGCTGTGCTTGCCTAGGTGGGTCTGTGGATGGGTGACCGCCCGACATACCAAGTTTCCTCCGTGCCTCGAAAAGCACGTAAAGCTGTTGGTCCCGGGTGCCATATATAGATCTTTGGCAGTCGTTACAGGTAGTCAGTGACCTGAAATTCTAACATCCAGTCTTACCAAAGAGTATCGTATTACCTGGTATTAACTGGGTTGTGGAGTTCAGATAGGCAGTCGCTCCATGTAAAATACTGGTATTCAGCTGCATCTGGTTAGACTGGAAGCCGACCCTAACATAGTTGGGAAAAGGCTAGGCAGATGATGATGAAATAACATTTTTGATTTCCTGCTTTTATGTACCCAATAGAGAAAACTAGGATTTAATAGCGACTTAAAATTGAACTTTGACTGCTTTGTTGGTCTAGTGCAGCAACTGCTATGCATGAGGCTCTGGGTTCGATTCCCGGTTCAAGCAAAGTGTTATTAGGTTTTTCCATAAATAATTTCTCAGTAGCAGCCACGTAGTCGGAATTTATACCCGGTTGATAGCAATAGGCTCGCCCCCTATTACATAGGACTTAAACATAACTAGCGAAATGTGGGTGTACTATTAGGTAGACCTCTGTCTAACCCTTTGGGGATTACAGGCGTGATGTTATGTGTGTGTACTTTAACTTCGTTTTTCTTGTGGTCCCGATGTATTACTCCAAATTAATTAAAATATTACAGGTGGCTTTCGGGACCGCAGTCCCGGTTCCGAAAGCTCCACGACCCATTACAGACGTGATGTAATGTTATTTTATGTAAAAGTAGTAGTAACCGTCGGCAAAAACAATCCCTTCCTCCAACCCGTAATAGGCATAAGTTCCATTGTGTCCAACTTCAACAGTTACTATCGTATAACGTAACTTCATAACCACGTTTGACCTGTCACGTCTGCTTTATGTGGCACGGTTCAGTCCCAGATTTCTCTAGGGATGGGTCGACCCCGCATTGCGTGTCTCGTCTAGTCCATTTTGTAGTGATGAGCCAGCAATATGGTATAAGTTTTCAAGGGCAATGTACCTAATTTGTTACGGTTTAAGATATTTATTTCTCAAAAACAATACATTCACTTAATATGAGGAATACAAGGTAAACTTAAAACTAAATATAAAAATTATAAAAAATTGTAAAAGGAAAAAATTGTGTACTAATACATATCGAATCTTGATTCTTGAAGGCAAGTCAAGCAATTATACATTGTACTAGTTATTACAAAAATACAACAAAATACAAAGTGGTTATGTCGGTTATTTTTTATACTGAATAAATTAGTAAATTATAATTAATGTTAGTTCCGTTCTGCCCATTGGTTTTTTATTTGGAATGGGCTTGCTCTTGACCTAAATCTTGCCTTAGGCAGAGATTAGGTCGACGATGGAACGAGCTTACCCAGATAAGGAGCCTATTTACTCGCGACTTAAATAGATTGAGGTTATATGAACTCGGGAAATAATTGATCAATTAAATAATTGATCAATTAAATAATTGATCAATTAATTAATTGATAAATTGTAATGGTTCTGATCTGGTTTGGAAATTACGGAAAATTAAGCCGTTGCATTATGTAGGGATTTCATTGATTTTCAAGACGAGGTGGCGATTCATGAATTTAATACCACGAAGGAGTTTTCATTACACTCTGGGGGTCTCAAATGGCCACTTTAGCACTTGCCAGGCCATTTTAGGCCCATTGTTTGTTTAACATACATTCCTGTTTGTCTTTTCTACACACTTTGTCTATATTTCTTATCCAACTCTCTTCTCGCAGGTCTGCTGGAAGAAATGTCTTATGAAATAAGCAGTACCTTTGTGCTCTTCAATTTTTTATGATTTTTTCCATTTATTTTGTATTTTGTGTGTAGGTACATAAATAGATAGGCTCGCCCCCTATTACATGGGACTTAAACATAACTGGCGAAATATGGGTGTACTATTAGGTACACCTCTGCCTAACCCTTCGGGGATTATAGGCGTGATGTTATGTTATGTTATAAATAGATAAATAAACATAACATCACGCCTCACATTTCGCTAGTTATTATTAAAACCCAATAACATTTCCGCCACCTGGGAATCGAACCTAGGACGTCATGTCGCGCTTGCGAACACTAGACCAACGAGGCAGTTTTAGTTTTGATTGTTTATTTAATGTTAAAACGATGGTCATGAAGTAAATTTTTACCAAAATAAGCTTATAGGTTTTCAATACACTTCCTCGAAAACTAGCTCTTATTGCACTACGATTAGGTTCCAATGCAAGTGTATTGAAAAACGTCGTTTGATACTCGTGGGAATTTGTTATTGCATTTCTCGACCCCATGAACACCCTCGCCGTACGGCTCGGGTGTTCAATCCGCCTCGAATGCAATAACAAACTTTCCGCACTTATATCAAAATGTACTATTACAGCTCAAATTCAGCACTGGCATAATCATATTCTCAACCAATACACGCAAACAACATTAATTTTCAAAATACAAAGTCACACACCCACCCATCAATTGCTTAGCCTAGAAAACTAGAACATAGCTTAATTAATTTCCATTCTCACATTACATCATTTATATCCATTCGTTAGGTAATGAATTGCAAGTACGTAGGCAGACAAGTAGGTTAGTCACGACCTTGATACGTGAACAGAGCGAAAATTGAAACGTGTGTAAAGAAAAATGGTTTTAACGCGTCAATGTCAACTTACACTGCCTGCCTGCAAAAGAAAGAAATAAAGAAAGAAAATTGTGTTTATTTGGCAAAAAATCCTTAAAAATTAACAAAACTAATTCAATATAATTCAAATTAATAATGACAAAAGGGCCTCAGCTCAGCATAATGCCATTGGTCTACTGTTCGCAAGCGCGACTGCTGTCCATGAGGTACAGGGTTGGATTCTCAGGTTGGACGAAGTGTCATTACGTTTTTCCAGTAGGAAATTCTCAGTTGCAGCTACGGAGTCTGTACTTGTGACTGATTGATGGCAATGGCTTACCCACTATTATATAATTATGACTATAAATCATAATTGGTAAAATATGAGTGTACTAATGGGTAGGTACAACTCTGCCTAACTTAGGGACTACAGACGTTATGTTATGTCAACTTAGCTATGGTAACCACCCTCACTTCATATACTAAATATTTATTAATTTACTTAAGTCTATATTTTCCCACAGCTGGACAAAGGCCCCGCTTCCCTCCATTCAATTTTCGCAATGTAGAGCGATTATAGGACAATTCTTTGAGAATGAGTCCAGCTCATCCCGCCATCGTCTTCTGGGAAAGAAGATAAAAAAAATCAAACAGGTATTCGAAAACATCATGTTATAGATCTACCAACACACACTAGGCCTGCAATGCCCGGCCTCACGAGCCGGTGTTCCAGCAGTGGGAACTAGAAACAACAACAACAACAAAACTGTTTGAATAGCATCAACATTCTCTAGCCCTAATCCCAATTCATTTGGGGTCGGCGCAACATGTCTTCTTCTTCCACACTTCTCTGTTTCTCGTCATCTCATGAGACACCTCCTTTCTTACCATATCATTCTTAACACAGTCCACCCATCGTTTCTTTGGTCTTCCTATATAAAAGTAAAAGTTAACACGTGCGTGCAAAGCGCCTTCAAATATCAAAAGAACCGTTTCTGTTTAATTAAATCCTTACACCTCGATTCACACGACTGAATTCATATTGGACCTTCGCAAAATTGAAATGTCAAAATTCGTTTTAGACCAAGCGTTTGTTACTTTGCCATGGTCCGAAAGTGCCCGCAAATATTTGACCCTGCACTCTCGAATGCAAATTAAATACAGTAGCTGTACTATGTCGCCAGTATTTTTGTATATCCCAGTATCCATCGGCTTAACCCGCCAACTGCCGGTGTAGGTTTCATCAATTCCAATTTTAGACGTCGAGACGAGTGGAGGGTTAAAGTGTTTTCTATCTTTTCAATATACTTCCTCGATTTGTGTTTTATTCAGAAAAACTAAGTCAAACGTGGGACAATTCCTATTGAGACGAATTGAATCCATCGGCACAATAGGAATGTTTACTGACTAAAAAAATATGATTCTAATTAGTCCGTCTGTTAGATTATCGAAAAATATTGGATACGTATTTTTTGTTTTATCAAATCAATAAAAATTGACGAAGATAAAACGCGTCAAAGATTTGAGTGGGGGTCGTGACGTCACTCACCGGTAAAAAATGTCATACTAATGTCTTAGAATATGACGTCACACGAGTTTTTAAAGCACTGTATCGTCTCCATTGTTTGTTTACGTGAAAAAAGAAAAAATACGTGTCCAATATTTTTTGGAAATCTATCTGACGGACTAATTAGAATCATATTTTTGGACTAATTAGATTTTTTTAGTTAACTACCCTATTATTAGTGTGTGGTATATTAAAGTTTACCGTAAAACGTGATTTTACAAGCCAAAAAAAAGTCATTTCCAGCAATATTTTTTGCGTGTAGATACTTAGTTCAATGTACAGAATGTTTAGTTGTAGCCTTCGTGAAGGCCTTGTATAAAGAGAGATTTGCGTGAATGCGGTTTCTACTTGAATTCCATCCTTTGTCACAAACCTACTAAAGATAAATTAAAGTATCTAACTACACAGTTCCTTGTATGTGTTCTCTGAACTCGCGAATGAAACCGCGACTTGTACAAAATGGAACTCGGAGCGGTACACAATCTTGTGGTGGTGGTTTCATGAGAGGAGCGCTTAAATTGTCATGTGTTGTCTTTTCATTTAGGTAGATATATTGTTTTCGGAATTTGTTAATGTTTTCAAGCGGTTCGACAAGGTGTACTTTGAACTAGAGACTTATGTTAAGAGTACTAAGGTGCTAACTAGATTTTAGGAATCACTGTTAACTCCTCTGAATTTGTAGTCTGGATTTGTGCCCAGTTGATTGCAATAGGCTCGCTCCCTATTACCAATAGTACACCCACATTCCGCCAGGTATTTTTTTTTTTATTGGGACAAGCCCGCCACACTATTCCCAAACCACTGTAACTCCTGTAAGCCAGAATCAACAGTGGCGACCACAAGAAAAGCGCCGAGACAATGAAGCCCGACGAAGTCCCAGAGAAACGATTTAACTCCGCCAGGTATGTCATAGGGACCAATATACATATTGCCATGAACCGGGCACAGATTAAGCCTCCTAGGCTGCTACTGAGAAATTCCTGATGGAAAAACACAACAAGACTTTGCCCGGCTCGGGACTCGAACTCAGGAGCTCATGCACAGCATTCTGTTGCACTAGCGACCACTACACCAAAGAGACAATCGGCGACCGCATATCATCATCTGCTTAGCCTTTTCCCAAATATGTTGGGGTTAGCTTCTAGTCTAACTGAATGCAGCTGAATATCAGTATTTTTCATGGAACGACTGCCTATCCGACCTCCACAACCCAGTTAATACTGGGTGATATGATACTCTTCGGTAAGACGTGTTGTTAGACTTTCAAGTCACTGACTATCTGTAACGACTGCCAAAGATCTGTATATGGCAGCCAGGACCAACACCTTAACGCGCTTTCCGAGGCACGGAGGAAACTCGGTATGTAATGGGTAGTAACCAATCCACAGACTAACCTAGGTAATCACGGCTTAACCTAAAGATCAACTCGAGTGGCAGTTATTATTAAACTACGAACTCGTATATGTATACCAGTAAAATAGATAAATAAACTCTTTCATAAGGAACACAACATACGAAACTAACGCAATAGCAGAACTATCAGCACACTTTGTAATCGAACAAACAGGCCGACTTTATCCCATTTGACAGGCTACTATCAATAAATCTGGATCAAGCCGTCGGTCCGTGAAACTGCTACCCTTATCAAGTGTAAACTGATCCTCTAATATGTGTTATACTTTGTATGGTCAGCTGGAGGATTTTTGAAAGTGCGTTAAGTAAAGGAAAATATTTCGAATATAGGTCTTTCCCGTCGGGGCTGCGGGTTGTTCGCAAGGGATACCGCGGCCTCGACATAAATGGTTAAGAAGGAACATGGGTCGTTTTTAGTCAGTAGAAGTCTGACACTCCCTTTTGCTCTGCCCAAGAGCGGGAGGGGTTTTTTGATGATTTTCCACCCACCAAAAACAAAAAAAAGGCCTTTGTCTTTGGCTTATGAAAAATCAAAAGGATTTTTTGAAGTTTTTATTATGAGATGAGCCAGTACGATACACATGATATTTTTTGTTTTGGGTTTGCAATAAAACTCCGGACACAATACTTTACAATTATTTATTTGAACTACCTCGTTCAGGTCCTGGGTTCGCTTCCCAAGCCGGGCAAAGCGTTATTAGGTTTTTCCATCTGGAAATTCTTTGTACCGGCCAAGGACTCGTTCGCCCCCTATTACATGGGTCTTAAGCTTGCACTGTGTGAGTGTAGGTACTGGCAAAATGTGGGTGTATTAATGGGTACCTACGCCTCTGCCTTGCCTTGTCCATGTAATATCTTGGCGACGAGTACTACTTACACATAATCCTAATTTCCTTCACAAGAATAATTTGCACTTTTACTGTGGGTGTTTGAAAAGGCGGTCAGGGTAAGTAAGTAGTCATATCACGGTCTTGTTCTGAAAAGGCCGCCTCGTCCTATATTATTAGATTTACCTTTTTAGACCAAAATGTCTAGACTTTAAAGTGGACTATGACCTTTTGTTCGAACATTTATTCCAGGAATTTTCTGATTAGGCACTCCAGCAATAATTTAACTTAATATTATTGAGTTTAAAACACTTAGCAGCACCTACAACTTTATAGAGACTATAAGAAAAGTGTCAATGGACACATTCTTAATTTTGTAAGTTTTAGCAAATTATATTAAATTTAAATTACTTATTTGCCTCAAGGTCTAGATTGTAATTGTATGAGTAACCGTTTAATAACGAGTACTTCATAATGAAAAAAAAAAACCTACAATTATGTAAAACTGTCTTTTAAAAATGTCGTTTTAACATTTCATCTGATACTACAGTATATCATTAATCTGAAAAGCCTACTTTCACGTCTTGACATACCCCAATTTAGGTTTGACATAACGCATGTTTTTCCCAAAGGAATGCCTACAGTAGACCCACATTTCGCTAGTTATGTTTATGCCATCAACCGGGCACAAATCCGTGGCTGCCACTCAGAAACTGATAGAAAAAACTGTAAAAACGTAAAACAAACGTCCATTACAGTTTTCCAATTTAAAATATGAAACAAGGAAGATAGTAAAAAATACGAAGAAGAAAATGTGAAACTGAATATCAACCCAAGTTTGTACCTTACATAAGTTTGTACCTTACATAAGTTTGTACCTTACATAAGTTTGTTTACGAAGTCAAGCAACGCTATTACATATTGAGATGGAGTGTGTAAGTTTCGGTATCGTAATCAACTAAAAGCACCCTGTTTCAACGTTCTTGTGCAAATTTTAGGAGGTATGAAGTAAGTGAATTGACTTAAGAGAATTGATCTACATCGCTTTTATAAAAATCAGCGTCCCTTGGAAATTAGCGTGCCCTGCCTGTCCTGCTGGTTGTTCACTTGTTCACTACAGGAACTGATGGACGCTACCGGAAGCGCGAAACTAGTAGCCCAATTCTGGGCCGCCACAATTTAGATTGCCATCGACACGCTAAGAAGAAGATCAGCATCCCTTTTTGTTTTGTTTTCTGGAGGGTGGGAAATCATCAAATGACTCCTCCCGCTCTGGGCGGAGCAATAGGTTATCGAGTGTAAGACTTCTACTGACTAAAAACTACCCATGTTCCTTCTTAGCCCTTTGTGTCCTGTGTTCTTTCGAACAACCCGTAGCCCCGGATACTAAACCTACCTGGCATTATTTACCACATTTTAGCTGGTCTCAGCAAAAGTCGTAACCAAATGGATTCCACCGAGATAATTCAGGATCATAAATAGTTACTACTGAAGTCGCTTTACGAGAGAACCTGCATTTTATGTATTTTTGCAGATGGATATCGGTGGCAAATTTAATCACTACATAATTTATAAAACAAAGTCCTCCGTCGCGTCTGTCTGTCTGTCTGTTTGCGCAAAACTCAAAAACCCCTGCACCGATTTTCATGTTGTTTTCACCAATGGATAAAGGGGTTCTTGAAGAAGGCTGTAGTATATAATTTATCCATGTACGTTTCCATGGGTCGCGGGAAGGGATCAAGATTTCATGATTACTTTTGGTCGCCATAACCGATATCCACGCGGGCGAAGCCGTGGGCATCAGTTAGTAACTTAAATAAAATAGATCCCATTTATAGGAAGTTTCCACCGGGTATAAGCCGTCCGCAGACTGATAACCCGGTGAATTCAGTATATCATACTAAGATGGCCGGTACAAGAAAATATTTCAGGAACGTTATGAAAATCCGATAAATGTGATTTGTTTTATTTCCTCATACGCAATGTATCGTTGTCGTGACAAAACGCACGTAGCGAACGGCGAGCGCGACGAGGAGTTCAATTAACTCTGGCTAAGCAGGTAGTGAACAGCCGATTACACGGCTAAATTTCGATGGAATTTGATTCAGAATAAGGAGTTGAATCCACCCCTGTCAGTTTGCGAAAGGCTGTCCTTCATCCTGTATATTTCTGGTTCACCCAAATTCTTAAAATGTTTCATAAAACATGGATATTTCAAACCCGCTGTTCCTAAGACCTATAAAATGACTGGCATTTTATAGGTAGTGCATAACTTAAATTGTTTGTTCCCTCGCTATTTGCAAAGCAATTTAAATTTTTAACTCTCCGTCCGAGTAAGATTTTCCAGCCGTATTTTTATCCTTGCACGGGCTCCCAGGGGATGTTTCTGAGAACAGATATGGGAATTTGGGATTTGCATGCTAGACTGAAATGGGATTGGGGCAGACGTGCCAGACGAAGCCAGATAGAAAAGTGGGAAAAGGTCAGAAATTAAAAGGAATTACTAGGTATTATAAGAATAAAATCAGGTGTTATTATGTAAATGAAGACAAGGGGATTGTATTTATGTTTTGAATGACTACAATTTGACAAGAAAGAGGGTAGACACTAGACTGATATTATGTCTGCTCACATACACCCGCAATAACTTCAGTTTATCCGTGATCATGGTGCTTGCAACAGGGAGGTAGACCCTCTTTAAGCACGAAACCCGTAGTTGCGGCCAAAAGTTCTCTTATCTGTCGTTTGCTGAGATAGTGTACTTTTGGCCTCGTACGGGACTTATTTTAATTCTGTTTTATTTTTTAAGTTTTTCTCTAGTTTTCTTTTTTGTCAATTTTTTATTATTAATTTCTTGCCCTGTGTGAGACCAATAAATACTTTTTCTTTCTTTCTTTCTTTACGAACATTTCAAGGGAGTAGGGTTTATTTCAAAGTTACTTAATTCTTTCGAATGGGGCCGTATTTTCGCTGACGGACTTAGAGAGAAATATCGGGAACTCGAAACAAACAGAAAACATGGTAATATACCTATATTGCATGACCACGAATCATATCTTGTTCAACATAAAATCTGATACTGATCCACTTTTTTTTTTTTTTTTTTATGGGGGTGGGATATCATCAAATAACCCCTCCCGCTCTTGGGCAGAGCGAAAGGGAGTGTCAGACTTCTACTGACTAAAAACCACCCGTGTTCCTTCTTAGCCCTTCATGTCGAGGCCGCGGTATCTGCGAAGAACCCGCAGCCCCGACAGGCATAGGTACTCACCTGACCCTTTTATCAGTCCAAATCTATCTGCCTCGTTGGCCTAGTGGTCGCAAGCGCGACAGCTGACCATGAGGTCCTGGGTTCGATTCCCGGGTCGGGCAGTGTTATTGGCTTTTCCATCAGGAATTTATCAGTAACAGCCACGGAGTCTGGATTTGTGCCCGGTTGATGGCAATAGGCTCGCCCCCTGTTACATGGGACTTAAACATAACTGACAAACTGTGGGTGTACTATTAGGTACACCTCTGCCTAACCCTTCGGGGTATTGCAGGCGTGATGTTATGTTATGTTATCTATCTGGTATCCCACATACCACATCCATGGTATCTTCTCGCATCCACTACATGTTCTAGTCTACAAATTACCCGACTACGTGAGTCGAAAGTGTATGGTTCACTGTAATAAGGGCACGATGCCCGTCGCCTGTTATAGGTCTTAGTGAACAGTGGGACAAACCAGTTGGTTGGTCCCCATATGGTAATTGGGGGAAGAAATAGGGATGTTTCCTGACTAAAAAAAATATGATTCTAATTAGTCCGTCTGTTAGATTATCGAAAAATATTGGATACGTATTTTTTGTTTTATCAAATCAATAAAAATTTACGAAGATAAAACGCGTCAAAAATTTGAGTGGGGGTCTTGACGTCACTCACCGGTAAAAAATGTCATACTAATGTCTTAGAATTTGACGTCACACGAGTTTTCAAAGCACTGTATCGTCTTCATTGTGTGTTTACGTGAAAAAAGAAAAAATACGTGTTCAATATTTTTTGGTAATCTATCGGAAACGGACTAATTAGATTTTTTTTGTTAACTACCCTATTGATTAACATTAAGGTTTTATTAAAATAAAGAAATACAAACCGAATTTCCTTCGTACTTCTTAAAGAACGTTCAGCTGTTGGTCCCGCGTCTGTCATTTGTTGATGTCTTTGATAGTCGTTACAGGTAGTCAGTCTGACTGGCCTGAAAGTGTGACTATCAGTCTTACCATAGGATGTCGTATTACCCAGTCTAACTGGGTTCTGGACGTCAGATAGGCAGTCGCTCCATGTAAAACACTGGTACCCCGCTGCATCTGGTTAGACGTCGGGCCCAACATAGTTAGGAAAATGCTAGTCAGATGATGATCTTCTAAAGGAATAGCCATTGACTTGTGACAAATTTCTGAGGCACAAATACCCCCTCTAGATTCCGCATAGAAGGTAACTTATGCGCGCCGCACATCCATGACTTAGTACAAATATAACTCCATGCTTGTATTTATCTGTTCAGTGTCTATCAAAAGTGAGACCCGTGATGACGATTTTAGAGTATTGTTTATTTATGTAAGTATGATTGTAACTGTTAACTTGAAAAATAAATATTATGCATTGTTCTGTTGGATCCTAAAAAATCTGGAAAAACTTATCATATCATCATCGGCCTACAGTATAGGTCACAGTCGTCCACGGCCTATCATCCCGTTATGAAGCTTTCCCGTTTGCGAAGAACTGACCTACCTAACCTAATTATAAACTACACTAGACCTTCAATACTCCCGTTCCATTGGGATTCCTCACCCATGATACGCCTCAGTAAGACCTTAACAGACAAACATAAACAGGTCAAGATCTTCGACGAGAACCTCGTTGGTTAATATAATGAATTTCTGCTCCACATGCAAAGAATATGTAATATTCACGGATAGAAGTATGAATAATAATGTTAGTTTTATTCATAGGTCTATGGTATTGCCTACTCTGTATGGTTTATTAAAGAGAACATACAAAACATCACGCCTGTAATCCCTGAAGTGTTAGACAGAGATGTACCCAATAGAACACCCACATTTCGCCAGTTATGTTTTTTAAGTCCCACGTAATTGGGGGCGAGCCTATTGCTGTCAAACGGGCACAAATCTAGATTTCAAATCAAATCAAATCAAATCATCTTTATTTGTGAACACAGGTATTGAAACAAAGGTCTTATTCATACATTGTAGTTGTGCTCTATGTCCTACCAATGAAATTGGTGTACAAATATTGTTTTTTTAGTAATAAGGCTGGATCTATACAATACAAAGTCAGGTTCGAGTAAATAATGAGAATTCAATGTATTATTAATCATTCATAAATCAGATAAAAATATATTTTTCATGCATGTCAACGGTAAAGTATTTAAAAGTCTATTAATTTTTATTCCATGTTGACCCCAACATGCAGATGCATGCAGGCAGATGATGATACGGCTTCCAGTCCAACCGGATGCAGCTGAATACCAGTATTTTACATGGAGCGGCTGCCGATCTATTTTTTTTTTGGAGGGTTGGTAATCATCAGATGGCTCCTCCCGCTCTGGGCGAAGCGGAAGGGAGTGTCAGACTTCTACTGACTTAGATCCCTTTGTGTCCCGGGCCGCGGTATCTCTTTTGAACAACCCGCAGCCCCGCCACGTGCGACTTTTTATCTCACCTCTAAGTTAGATCAGTTTAATATCGAAGCAAAACTACATCACTTTATAAACTACTAGCGACCCGCCCCGGCTTCGCACGGGTGCAATGCTGATACTAAATTAAATACACTACAGAAAAACTATGAACGTTGTATATATGTATAAACATAGCGGCCCGCTCCGACTTTGCACGGGCATAAAATATATATGCCTATGTCACTCAATGAAAACATGATTAAAATCGATTCAGTATTTTTGATTCATTCATTACTGCCCTTGGCATGCACGCATTAAATTTGGAGTAAAACAATTCCTCTTTCCCTATACTTACTATGAAGATTTCCTGCTATCTTTGGAATATCTAAATTCATACAATTTTTATTACATTACACATTTTTACTTATTTACTTTTTACATTTTTACCTAGGTATTTATTTTATTTTTACAACAATTAATATATTACAGGATGTCTTTATACACAACGTTCACAGCTTTCTTGTCATTAGACAATACAAACATGTTTTCTCTTGAGGTTACTCTTGAAAGAGCGACATACAGTTGGCCATGTGAAAAACAGTCAACGCTCAAATCTAAGCCTGCAACGTTGAAGGTTTGACCTTGTGATTTATTAATGGTCATTGCAAAAGATGTCTTTACCGGAAACTGTAAACGTTTAAATTGGAAGGGTAAATCCGATGGTATCAGAGGGATTCGGGGAATCAATACACCGACCGGTACCGCCCGTCGCAAACGCAAATTTTAAATTTGTAATATCTCCGAAAATATTTGTTTAATTTACATGCTGTAAGGAACCATATTGATCTATATTAATTGCACACTGTATTTAAGGTACTTAATTCGATAAGGATTAATGTCGTATTGCTTAAAATAGCTTCGTAAATAAGCCATTTTTTCACGTAAAAAGTAAACAATAAAAATGGTTAATGTGGGTTATCCCTAAAATATAAACATATACCATCGCGGACTTTTTTGTAGACCTTTTTATGGTGTACAATACTGTAGTACATTAATTTGATCTAACTCGTAGGGTTTAGGCAGCGTTTTTGCTAAATTGCTAAATAAGCCCAAAAAAATAGGTTAATTTACGACATCACGTTAGAAACCTCTAAAATTAGCAATGTTGCCTTAGTATATGATGCATGTATTATACATATAAACCTTCCTCTTGAATCACTCTATCTATTGGAAAAAACCGCATCAAAATCCGTTGCGTAGTTTTAAAGATTTAAGCGCACATAGGGATATAGGGACAGAAAAGGCGACTTTGTTTTATACTATGTAGTGATAGTGATGAACACTAAACAAACCTTCGTTTCAGGTCAAAGAAAATCAAGAGAATCGACAGTTCAGTAATATCTCGCAAGTTTGAACTACGACTTACTACAAGCACTCTGGTAATGTCTATTGAAACAAAAGTTAGGAACAAGGGCAGCCGCGTCATTGCACTTTATTGCTTTCCGATTCATGAGCGCGCACTTACAACATTTAGCCGTTATTTAGTGCTGCCTTTATTACTTTCGCCCTATATTTTGGATTAGGAACTTCGGAAATAACCAAGGAAGTTTTTGGAAGTTTTTCAGTACGTGAATATGGGGATGTATTTTAGATATAACATAAGCATAGAATGAGCTACCCTACATCTTTGTAGTTTTAAGAAATTTGTTACTAACAATTATGGACAAACTTGGTCTGAAATAAAAGTATATTATTATTATTATAAATCATTTAGGGCCGGTTTTTCAATCGCCAGTTAACTTTTACCTGAGGAATAAATGTGATGTTTTGACAGATTGTCTATACAAAAACTGTCAAAATGACAAACTTATTCGAAAGATAAAAGTTAACTGGCGATTAAAAAACCGGCCCTTAATCGGCTGGTTTTACTTCACGGTTGCACATAGACCTCTCCATAGCTAGGCAGCCACAATAACTAAGATATGGTTAAACATACATACTGGCGAAATCTATTTCAGCTATAAAACATCCACTGCTGGACATAGGCTTCCCCCAGAAGGGGGGATTTGCCATAATCGCCACGCTTGGCAGGCGGGTTGGCGATCGCAGTATGGTTGTTACGAAGGCACAGCGAACGCTGCTGCCCAGTCTCTGGTATGTCCCTTAGTACGAGTAGCCTCTTACGACACCCACGGGAAGATATGGGATAGTGCTATTAAGTTTTGAAACTGAAATCAAACCTATTTATTGATAAGAGTACGGTAAGTTTTATAATTTATATTTTTATTATTCTAACAAATCACTTTTATTAAAATACTTAATTCATTATTTATGATTTGATTCAAAAACCGAATGGCGGTAGAATCGATAGGAGGAATCGATATATTGACATTCAGCGAGTGGCGGCATTATGGTTTTTGACAGCGTATTTGCGCGGGCTTTTGGTCTGGGGAATTTTGTCGGCGTGTAGGATTTGAAGCACAATAAATAAGTATTGTTTTCAGAGTTAAACTTTATAATAAATAATTGTATAGTAGTGAGTCCGGAGTTTAATTACTCCAGAATGTTTCTTAGATTAGGAAGTCACCCATCTTTCTATGCCAGTTTCCACACAAAAACGGACGATCTTGTTGGTCAGGTAAGGTGAATGCCTCAAGGAAGCCCGACAAATTCAAATGTGCTTACATTTTTTGCAGCAAGTCAGTGTCAGGTCGTACGTTGATGAATATATATGATTCGCGCCCGTAACACCTATGTTACAAAATATATATATTTTTTGAAATTATTATATTGTTATTGTTTTTATCCATAAGGATACGTCAACCCCATTGTATCATCACTATCACTACATAGTATAAAACAAAGTCGCCTTATCTGTCCCTATATCCCTATGTATGCTTAAATCTTTAAAACTACGCAACAGAAATTGGTGCGGTTTTTTTTTAATAGATAGAGTGATTCAAGAGGAAGATTTTAGTGTATAATTTGACCGACATCCACGCGGGCGAAGCAGCGGGCATCAGCTAGTAAAGTACACAGTATCATGCACTAAATGGAATACTTACAGAAAAATATAAAAATACCATGAAAATAATTGTTACAGAATATAATCATGAAATATCCTCTAAGTCCCTATTAAATGACATTTTTATAAAATAGTTATTGAATGTAATTTTATGGGCAACTGTAGGTACCTATATTAAGTAAAAAAAAATATCCTTTAATAACATAAAAGTAGTCAACTTAATAAAAGTCAGTCGAGATGAGGGTGAGGGTGAAAGATTGCATTTGCAATGTTTTTTATTGACAATAAGGAAGCAAAGGCACATAAGGAAATGAGCTCCGGATTTTTTGAGAAAGGAAATTTATTTTCTGAAGATTTAATATAATACACAATCTGGGCGTTTCACGACGGGCGTTTGGTTTAATTTGGAAGAAAGAAAAAGTATATTTATTGGTCGGCCACCACAAGACAAACAAAAAAAGGTTAAATAAATAAATACGTATATTAACTTTTCCCATGGAGGTAGGCATAAACCCATCATAAACCACAGAACGCCACGCTACGAAATAAAATTAATAAGGAAACAAAATTATATAAAAAAGTAAACATAAGAAAAACATTGCAATTCATGTGTAGTACTTGCTGAAACTGTGATTGCCTTAGAATTGTAATATTATCATTTTACATTATAATAAATAAGAACTTTCTATTGGTGGAGTAAAGTTGACTACCCATTACAGACTCATGAATTCGGAAAAAAACGTTTACTATTCTAGTTTTCCTTGACCTTCGGCGTGGCTTATTTCATCACTACGAAAATACATACTCGAGCACCAATAGGTATCCACTACGACCTCAGTTAACCACGATTTGACTTTGGATTTAAATAAGAACACTGAAAAACATATTTGTCAAAGCTGGACGAATTCCAAAATTAAGTTCATTCATTCTAAATCTTAAACCACCAACTATTTGAGGTCATTTAATTCCGAGGGCACAATTTTAAAGTCAGTGGTCAGGTCACTAATTTCCCGAGCTTGTCCTAATTACTCTCAGAGAAGGAACACCTTTCGTTTTTGGTTAGCAGGTGATAAATTAGGGTCCCGTCAAGATTTCATAAATCATTCAGCCGACTGCGTGCGCACACGATTTGTGGTTCCGTAGTTCCTTTAATACATTAAGGTTAACTACTGGTTTTTATTGGCATAATGATTTATTGAGAGGCACATTGTTATAGACAAAATTGGGCAATAAGAATGCCATTTACAGTTGTTTGTATGTCAGTGATTTGTACAAAAGGTTTGGTCAAAAGCGGAGCTCGTGGCTAAATAATAAAACCACGCGGATAAAACTTCAGGTTTATCCGCGCCTGCCTAGAATCTTCTGTAGATGGACAACCACCCATTATATACTGAGTTTCTTCCGTGCTTTAGATCCCACTTAAAGCCGTTGGTCTCGGCTACCACGTATAGATCTTTGTCAGTCGTTACAGGTAGTCAGTGGTCCGAAAGTCTAACATCCAGCCTTACAAAGGGGTATCGTATTACCCAGTACTAACTGAATTGTGGAGGTCACAAAAGGCAGTAGCTCCATGTAAAACACTGGTACTCAGCTGCATCCGTTTAGACTGGAAGTCTACCTCAACATAGTTGGGGCATAGTTTGCTAGGCCTGTGCTTAAATTGCGAAAACATCTTGAAATCCTGTGATTTCAAGATGTTTTCGCAATTAAAAAAAATAAATTAATTAGATGGAGGGTAGTCAGGCGCCGCCGCCGCCTGACTAACACTCATATTTGAGAAGCTCTGTATTTTTTTTAAAATAATAGTAAAACGCAATCATTTATTCAAAATCTTACGTTATTCAGCGTCTAAAGTACACATTGTGAAAGTGTTATCAAACATAAATACTCAGTGTTTAAAAAACGATCACGAATTAAAATAACAACAGAAAACTATAAACCCTAACTAAGTGATTTAATCATCAAAACAATGTCATTTGTGCTATAAAAATCCTTCGAAGATTGAGGTCTGTGTCTTCTCTGAACCCCCATCTGCAGAGATTGTCTTTGCTGGCCGACTTGGTTGGCTTCGAAGTCGGCTTCGAGATTTCCAAGTCGGCCACGGCAACTTGTGCATATCACTAAAACCTTATTAATTACCTAGTATTAATCCATATTATCCCTGCCTTCTTAATGATTTCATCATCTTTATAAATAGGGCCCAATCCTATTCATTAAGAAGGTAATCTAATAGTGGGCTATTAATATCTTTGTAGTAATAATTGGCGTGGGCGATAGCGGCCCACGAAAACTGATGTGAGCGAAGACATCGATCACTCAACGGAGCTTTTCTTCGTCGTTTCAGGGACATGATGGTAGGTGGACTGCAGAAGGCGAATAGCTTTCTTTAAAGAAGTTTTATTTCAACCACACAACAACGTATAGGCTAGCTTGTTGTCAAGTTTAGTGGTCGCAAGCGTTACTGAATCTGGACTTCTGCAGGGCTATTTTTAAATGTCCATCAATTAACTGTCAGTTTGGTACAAAATGGAACCATTTGACACTTAATCGATGGACACTATGATAGCCACTGACATTTAAAAAGATACGCAATAGCCCTGCAGGATGGTTGATGGCTATACTATAGCGGCCTATCCCTAGGTGTGCGAAGTTTCCTTGAGCCTTTGAATTGGCCAATAGAAAAATAAGTAAAAATTTTAAAGGATCAATTTCATCAAAAAAACTTCACTTTTAAACTGCGTTCAAGAGCTGTCGCTATTGCTATGGTTAATTGTCAGTGACAGTTCTTACACGCGGTTTATATTGTGATGATCACGTAGGTACTTAGACTATAAGTTTTATGCCTTTTTTATGGTGGGTGGAAAATCATCAAATAACCCCTCCCGCTCTTGGGCAGAGCGGAAGGGAGTGTCAGACTTCTACTGACAAAAACCACCCATGTTCCTTCTTAGCCCTTCATGTCGAGGCCGCGGTATCTCTTGCGAATAACCCGCAGCCCCGACGGGCAAGTTTTATGCCTTGACTGGAGGCCTTACATTTAAGGCATCCATAGGGTAGTCCAGTTAAGCAGAAGCCAAGCTCATAGGTTGACTTGTAAGATGCCATGGAGAAAAAAAATGCCGAACACGATCAGTTTCATCGGCGAAATTCGCTCTTAACCTTCTGTCCATAACTGTTTACTGTCACGAACTCACGGTGTGACAAGAATGTCTTGCACGTAGCACGTTAGAGAATTCTCTGGGGCACACAGTTTCGTGTAGTGTACGTCTGTACACCTAATCTGTTACGTGCGTAATCCTGGATATATCTGTCTGTCTGCGTGTTACACAGTAATGAAGATCAGTTAATATTAACTGTGGATTAATGCTGTGGAAATGCGTTCCTTGTGTAGCATGTGTGGTTTTAACTCTAAATGATAAATTGAAGAATGAGGTTATACAAGGACGTACCGGTTCAAAATAAGATGTAGTTACAAAACTTAAAAAATATATATATTTAGATGGTTTGATCATGAGGAAAGGATGAATGAAAGACAATTTACAAAAGGCATAAAGCAGATGTTAGTGCAGTATGCCTTAGGCCTGAAACTGCGTAAAGCGGGCGCCCGCGACGGGCAACCGTCGCGTATCGACGCGCGTGGACACGCGGGTGTGTTCTGTGGGAACGCGACGGCCCCGTCGCGGGTACCCGTGGCGGAGACCGGATTATTTTATTTACGCACTGCGTAATACGCAGTGTCACTAGTTCAATTTTGACGGTGTGCATGTATAGTCGTGTCGATGGAGAACTTAATAATGTTATTTTATTACGTAGCAAAACGACGACAAGCCCGTACGTATTACCGCTGGCGGGCACCGCACGTGGCCCCGCGACGGTTTCCGTCGCACGGATGCGGGCCCCGTAGCGTGGGTGCGGGGCGTGCCTCCCGTGACGGACGCCCGCGCAGGTCCCCGCGACGGAGCACTTTTGTATGAAACCGCGCGGGTGCCCGCTTAACGCAGTTTCAGGCCTAAGACCTTAGACACGCGGAACGTCGCGCGGCGCGTTGTGCGTTTTTAATTCAAACACATGGGGATGTATGAAACCGTTAACGATTTTAAACATCGATTTTACGAGAAGCGATTTGTTGCTCGTTAGTTTAAAATACAGCGTTCGTTGTGGTGGACGCCCCTCTCAGTAAATTAATAAAAAAGCTCGAGATGAGCCTTCTGCACGCGCTGCGCGACGCCCCGCGTCTCCATAAACGAGCCCTATGAAGCACACACTGAACTAATTGGTGAGTTTTTCAGAAAAGACAGATGCGTGGTACTCATAACCGGCTTGAGTGTATGACTAGATATATGAACGAGAACGAGGCAAATGGAGTATGCCTATTCCTATGGCGAAAGGCCGAGGCAGTTTATAAAAGTGTCGTTGATCCTCTAAAACGCCACTGACATACTGTAATAAAAATATGTCGGAGAAAAACCTGTAATCAAATACTAAAGTAATTAAAATGATTCAGTTCACATATCGAGAACTAATTACGACTGTAAATAAATTAAATATAATGAATTATTTGAGTTATCCATATTAATTTAAAATTTAAATACGCGTTTTGAATACTACCTCGTTGGTCTAGTGGTCGCAAGCGCGACTGCTGAGCATGAGGTCCTGGGTTCGATTCCCGGGTCGGGCAGTGTTATTAGCTTTTTCCATCAGGAATTTATCAGTAACAGCCACGGAGTCTGGATTAGTGCCCGGTTGATGGCAATCGGCTCGCCCCCTATTACATGGGACTTAAACGTAACTGGGGAAATGTGGGTGTATTATTAGGTACACCTCTGCCTAACCCTTCGGGGATTACAGGCGTGTTGTTATTATGTTTTAAATACGAAATAAACAAGGATAGCGACTATTCGGACAAATGTCAACCGCGGGCCACATTTAGTTTAAATTGTTATTTCATTTTGTAAATCTCGTATTGATAATGAAGAGTTAAAATTATATTATTTATTTCGTGTGCTAGTTTTAGTTATTATCAGTAAGTCTGGGTAAAGCGAACATACTTCGTCGGTATATGAATTCCATGAAGAGTAACCAGTTGTACAACAGTACTGGGACACAGGTCTTCTCTCCATGCAAGACATGTGTCACCTACCAGCCAGCAATGTACTCGCGTAGTTCATTATAGCCTTATAATCAACTACACACAAACGTGCCATGTCTTCGAATTTCGGTCTAGAACCGAAAATTTACGTAAAGACATAACACGATTTTGAGTGAGAGTGGTATATAATAAATTACACAAAATTACGTGCCCGTTTGGGTCATTTCACGGCCTATTTACCTACACTTAAGGCGCGGGCCCACCGCGGTGCACGGAGAGGCTACGCACGTGTAATAAGCTTCGCTTTGGAAGAAAATGTATGTGGTTGTGTCCACTGCAACCCACGGAGAGGCTACGCATGAATTGACGTCATTGATACATGCGTGGCTTGCTCGAATAGGCGGCTACATAGCTCAACGCTGTCGACGTGGGTCTACGTTTCCACTGGAGTACACGAATATGACCCTCGACTATGTACAGCTCACTTATCGCAGCGCAGTTTTCAGTCATACACCTTGTGGAACGGACGCATTTCATGTTTTCTCGCTTTCCCGCCCGTCTCACCTCCCCACACCTCCCGCAGTGAAGCCCGTGTCCGTGGATTGCAGTGGCACGTGCGTAGCCTCTCCGTGCGCCGTGCCACGCTATACATAGTCGTGGGTCATATTCGTGTACTCCAGTGGAAACGTAGACCCACGTTGTCAAACAAATTATTACACGCAGCTAAAATGCGCCGCGTGCCCGTGCACAGCATGCGCCGCGGTGGGCCCGCGCCTTTATAAGTGCCTTAATGATAAAGAAACGAAGAAGCGCTACTTTGTTTTAGCAGTTGACAGCAAAATCTGGCTGTGTAAAAGAAAAATAGAAAACATCATAATATTATATACAAAAAATATTATTATTAATCAATCTAACGGAAAAAAAATAAAAAATAAATACGAGACATTGTTTATTATATGTACAAAAAAGTATTATTTCTTTTTGGCGATACATCCCTCTAAGTCACTGCCACAGCTGCCACCGCCACCACCACCTCCCATGGGATCCATCTGAGGAATCGGTTTCTTGTCTAACCCAACAATTATTCTTTTTAGTCTAGCAATAGCTTGACCTGGGTTCAGCAATTTCGGGCACGCTAAGGTACAGTTCAGAATGGTGTGGCAGCGGAAAGCCTTGAAGTCGTCACGCAAATTGTCAATGCGATTTGCCGTGTCCTCGTCTCGCGGGTCCATGATCCACCTGTACGCATGCAGCAATGAAGCAGGCCCCAGGAACCTGCGACCGTTCCACCAGTAGCTGGGGCACGAAGTGGCGCAACAGGCGCACAGCACACATTCGTACAGACCCACGAACACTTGCCAGTCTGGATCACTCATAAGCAACTGTCTCTGCCCTATCGCAGGCGGTCCACTCGTTCTTACAAGATATGGTCGAATGCTGTCGTATTGCTCGAGGAAGTGCGTCATATCCACGACCAGGTCTCTTTGGACGTACATATGCGGCAGCGGATAGATCGTGATGGTCTTTGCCGGCGGGACCGCCGTGATGCAGGCTAGGCAGTTCTGTCCCTGAAGGCAGACTCCGCAAGATCCACAGATACCTTCTCTGCACGACCTCCTAAACGTGAGGGATGGGTCCATATCCTTTAGTTTTATTAACACATCGAGGACCATTGGCCCGCATTTGGAAATGTCGAGTTCATAATTTTGTATCTTTGGCTGTTCTTTCGTTTGTATTCCTGCAAATCGATATACTTTAAACACCCTTCGAGGGTCAACCGCCTTCTTAGGAGCTGGTGGGGTATCCTTTTTTGCCGAGTAATATCTTTGAGGAATATGAAATCTTACATTTTGATTTTTAGGGAATATCTTCGCAGTCTTTCGTACTACGGGTTGAACATTTATGTAGTTAATAATAGATAAATTCATTACAAACATATGAACTAGCCATAAATTTTTTATTTGGTAAATAAGTAGACAACCGTACTTAGATAGAAAAAATAAACTTCAAAACTATTTATTCATAATTTTGACGTAAGCGTGTCAAATGTCAAACAGGAAAAAGTCTCATTGTTAATTAAATGTGAACCGTTTTTATATCGAGTCGGAAAAGACTCAGTTTAGTTACGAGTGTTCTGTAAAAAAAAACAGTTTTTATGATCAATTTTTAAGATACCTAAGTCAAAAAAGGTGAAAAAAGAAATATATTCAATCAAAAAAATTAGTGTGTTCGGGACATATTTATTATAAGTTTTCACCGAACGTGAAAAAAAAAGTTTTATTTAAAAATAACATTAAAAAACCTAAAACTTGGTTATTTGAATTTTTCTCATAACTATATTTTGAGGTTATGTGAAAAAAGTCTAAATACAAAAGTTGTAGATCTTTTTATTACCTCCAACTTTGCCGTGAAATTTTTTTCAACAAGACTTGTAGTTAAGCCGGAAATCGAGATAAACCATTTTTCACCCTTAAAGCACCCCCACCCCCACTTGCCGACCTCAGATTACCCGTAAATTATTTTTCATTGAATTTTTGTTATATTCTTTTGCAATGGGTTTCATTCTACTATAATTTTGTTTTACTTTTAACCATTTTAGAAGGCTTCAGCTCTGGTCCAAAAAGCAAACCACTCGCTTGTCTATGTCATGTTTCTACCACACAAAATGCAAAGATTAAAGAAGCTTGTGAATAACCGTTTACGAAATAGGCTTGGTTTCATTACGGGATTATTGAAATTTTCGGATTTATTTTCAAACAAGTCCAACCTAATCTGCTTCTCACTATCTTACGACAAAAAAAAAACAGGATAAAAAGAAAATACCAAAAACTTTCTGAATGAACTTTCTAATGTTTTGTCTTTTTTACTGCCTCGTTCACCTAGTGGTCGCTAGCGTGACTGCTGTGCATGAGGTACTGGGATCTGGGTTGGGACCCAGATCCCTGTACCTCATGCAAAAACCCAATAACACTTTGCTAAAAGTGTTATTGGGTTTTTCCATCAGGAATTTCTATGTAGCAGCCACGGAGTGTGGATTCGTGCACGGTTGATGACAACAGGCTCGCCCCCTACTACATGGGACTTAAACAAACTGCCAAAATGTGGGCGTACCTCTGCCTAACCCTTCGGGGATTACAGGCGTGATGTTATTATGTGTGTGTTTCAGAATAGAATAGAAATAATAACCCTCTTGCCAAGAGCCATAGAAATAAAACAAAATAAACAGTTTATGTCTCCATATGACATAACTCGCGGCCCATTGTCCGATAGAACACGGGCATCCGGGCATACCGGTGTAACAATATTCTCGGATGAACAAGCTTGTCCAGGGTAGGGGAGCCATGCTTAGGAATTATCGGGACAGAAGTTTTGATGGCAAAGAAATTAGGACCGTCCAAAAGCTCGCTGAGTTGACCTGGTTTTATCTACCAGGTGATTCCCGCGATGTTTACGATACAGAACCGGAAAGTGGGGCTGAAAGGAAGGAGTAAAAATGGTCTGTGGTACACCCATGTACCATAGACAATACAGTGATCACTCACTGTCACACAGTTTTCACTCTTATGTCAAAATTCACAAGGTTGAAAATTGGTCGACCGTTAGGCAGTGGATTTTAATTTTCGACGATCAAATATGTACCCGTCAACGCACTTGTGCGAACGACAGAGACAAGCCATAACAGGTAAGTGTTTAAATTTCTTCGTTGCCTGATCCGGGAATCGAGCCCGGGACCTCATAGTCGCTTGCGACCACTAGACCAACGAGGTAGGAACGAAACAACTAATATTTTATTCTGAAGTGCAAAAAAATCTCTGAGAAAACAATTTACATCGAAACATAAGAGGCCTATTTGGTATTTTCAGTGCAAATATACTCGTACCTTCACAAATCCATTTGTAACGATTTTTCTTTTTTAATTAAAAAAGTTAATTAACTTTTACAAAAACATTCTGAAGATATTCAATTTGACCACGGCCAATGTCGCTTCGTCGACGCTATTTCTGGTTTTTTTTTCACATAAATTGGTTATTTTGCACCCTTTAAGGTCGTTTAATTTTCTCGCAAAATCGGCTGCGGATTCAAAACATTTTGAATCCGCACAACCTCCATTATCATTATACAATCATATCATCATCATCATTATTATCATTATCTTCATTATCCTTATACATTATAAAATTAAAGGAAATTGTTAAAGGAAACCCTCTCTGCAAAATCAGTTTCTCCGTACACTAAACATAGGCTGCACTAAAAGTATCGGGAATGGAATATTTCCACTGTTCCTGTCATATTAAAATCTTTTTAATTGAAAACTCCTTGGTTTTAAAAATCGAATACCATTTATTTATTTAAAAAAAGATTCTCGGTCTTGTCACAAGGTTTTATAAATTTTATTATTATTTTTTTTTTTTTTTTACATTTACATAAACGTGCATGTATTGCATTACACCCACAGTGACCAGTTATGTTTAAGCCGCTTTTTTTTGTTTCTTTCTTTTTTTTTTTGGCGGGTTGAAAATCATCAAATAACCCCTCCCGCTCTTGGGCAGAGCGACAGGGAGTGTCAGACTTCTACTGACTAAAAACCACACATGTTCCTTCTTAGCCCTTTATGTCAAGACCGCGGTATCTCTTGCGAACAACCCGCCCCTTGAGTCTCATGTAATAAGAGTGCGAGCCTATTACCATTTACCAGACAAAAATTCAGACTCCGTTACTGTTACTGAGACATTCCCAATGGAAAAACTCAATAACACTGCACCTGGGAATCGAACCCAGGATCTCACACTCAGCAGTCACACTAGACCAACAAGGCAGAGTATATAATCATGATATCCCTTTCCTTTTTTTTTCCCTGCTTGTTGTATTTTTTAATATTTGTTATGCGTTGTAAGTGTATTGTTTTATTTTCTTGTGTGTCTCTTTGTATGCTCGTTATGTTTCTGCGACATATTTTTTCTTTCTTTACATAGTGTTATGTTTTCAGTCACAATTAAACCTAGTAACTAGCTCATCAAATCTGGATAGTGTAATGAAACTAGGAGTTAGGTTAGGTAGAGGAACGCTTATTCAGAGTTACGAAGCGTGAATGTATTTACACCTTCCTCATACGGAAAATGATCGGCGGTAAATAGGTAGGCTTCGATGTTAAGTTGTACGAAGTGTGAGTTTAGAATAAACGGGGTGTAGAGTGCGAGTGCAGCTGAGTGACTGAAAATTTGAACTTTATAATCGCCGGGTAACTTTTGCCTGAAAAATAAATATGGCGTTCGCTGGGTAACTTTTGCCTGAAAAATAAATATGGCGTTTCGAGATATATTTTATACAAAAACTGTCGAGCTGTCATATTTGTTCTTCAAATAAGTATCTACAAACGTTCATGATTGTACATGCACGCAGATTTTTCGATGCCAGATATACAACGAGGAATAATTTCGATTATGGTTGACAATGCCAAGCGGGGTGTGAGGTGCTAGAACTTTTCTTACACAATAATAACTGTAAGAGATGACATCCACCATTGATGTTCTCTCGCTCGGGACGTTTTTGAGTTCCATTGTCATTATTCCAGTTTGTATAAGTTCCTTGGTTGACATTTTACCCGTACAAGAACTGTCAGACTTTATTTTTTTAATTCCACAGACATAAAATATCAGGAATTGGAAAAATGAGCTATATTATAACTAAATTGGAACAGATTTTAATGATGTCTTTCCAATATTTCTTTTTAATTTTCTAACAGTCAAAGTTATTCAATCGGAAACGAAGATTGCCTATTATCTGGGACTACGCAAACACTGGCCAGATTGACGTATTTGAGAAAAATGGCGCAGGAAATAAAAATATATTTGTGGAAATAACGAGACCTTCTTCAATGTTATTTGGTCCTTTTATTTTAACATATTTTGTCCGGATCATAAAGCTGTACTTATAGGAAATAAGGACGAAGCATAAACAAAGGAATATTTTTACAGAAAATAATATTTTATGTTAGACGAGAAATATTACAGGCCATTGCTGTTTACATAAATGGACACGACTTTTTCTAATAAGAGAGAAGATTTTAGATGAGCGGTAGCCTGTGTCTTTCTTCATGTCCCAGGCATTATTTCTCTGGGGCTGCGGGACTGTTCGAAAGAGATACCGCTGCCCCTGACCACAAAGAGCTTAGAAGGCACATGGGTGGGTTTTAGTCAGTAGAAGTCTGACACTTCCTTCCGCTCCGCCAGTGCGGGTGTCATTAAATTTTATGATTTACCACCACTTTACCACCCACCAAAAATAAAATCTCTCATTTCTTTAAAACTCAATTTCTCACAAATTTTATAAAGATCGTTTCTGTAGTTTAAGCGTGTAGGTTACCATAGATAGTAAGATATGTTGTTTATAATATCGAGGTCGACAATACATAAACACTTCCAAAGTCCATGATAGACCTCGAGACTATTATTCTCGTGTTTATCCCAACACCCGCTGGACAGTCGACATGTCCAGTGTAATGTACTGTAGCGCACACACTGGCCATTCCTCTACCACACAATGGCTGTTGCTGGCCGTTGCTCCGTGTCTATGGGCAGCTTGCGGCTGAGTGATTGTTTTAGTAATTGTTAGTGCCATAGCAGGACGTAACTAACTGGTTTATGGCTGGGCACACTAAAGTACCCCGCGAAATTCAAAACTTGCGTTTTTATCTAGTGACAGGAAAGAAGTAAATGATTCAGTGACGTCTGACAGGGGAGAATGGTAGAAGAAAAGGGGTTGCCGACCCCTAGTAGAATGGGACAAAGGCAGGAGATTATGGTTAGTGTCAGGCTGTGTGTTGAACGAAGATGATTCTCATGATTTTTAACAATTTCACTACGTCTAAGCACGTAGTGAAATTGTTGTGCAGGTGAAACCACTTTTAAAAGTTGTACACCGAAGAATGGTTAATCAAATCGATGCCGACTATACCTTAACACTTCTAAAGTCCAAAATAAACCTCGAGACTATTACTCTCGTGTTTATTCATCCCAACATCCGCTGGACAGTCGACATGTCCAGTGTAATGTAGTGCACACACTGGCCATTTATACACCACACAATGGCTATGGCTGGCCGTTGCTCCGTGTCTATGGGCAGGTTGCGGCTGAGTGATTGTTTTAGTAATTGCTTGTGCCATAGAAGGACATAACAGGGGAAAGTGTCAGGGTAGCCCGCGAAATTCAAATTTTCTTACATAACATAACGTTTATAATTCCCGAAGAATAAGGCAGAGTTGTACCTGAAAAAAATTTCAATGTTTTATTTTAGCACTTTATCGGCGTAACTCGTTTGTATATTCATGCCAAATTACAGGTTTCTAGTACTAACATTCTTTGAGATATAGTGCGGACGGACGGACAAACAGACAGACAGACGGACATGACGAAACTATAAGGGTTCCATGTTGACTACGGAACCCTAAAAAATTAAATTTTATAAATCCAATCGTGGCAACCCTACTTCCGGGAAGCTCAAGCCGCCATTTTAACAGTAACGACCAATTGAAATTCAAAATTTTAAAGTGCCAGTTACGACCCTAACTGCAGCTGCATGAAACGACCGTTTAAGAAGAAGTCCAATCACGGGAAATTCGAAGACTTGACTGAGCCAACTTGTAAGTTATTTAGTTTGTGTGGTTACTTCGTTTCAGGAATAAGTTTGTTGGATTTTGTCGTGGAAATATTTTGCTAAAAGTTGTTTCTTTATAATTTTACGTTTTAAGGCAGTTTTCGTTCTATTTTCAAGAACTTTTCTGATTTTTCTGTCCCATACTATGTTAGATTAGCTCGTCTAATAGGATGCTGACCATGCAGCCGAATAATCTAATATCACGTCTGTAATCCCCGAAGGGTTAGGCAGAGCTGTACCCATTACTGACACACCCACCTTTCGCCAGTTACGTTTATTTTATTCACTTCACATCATCTTGGCTTGTTGCTGTTAATGCTCCCTTAGATATCCTCTCTTTGATTTCAAGTCATTCGATCTGTCTTGTAGCAATTGATAGGAAAATGTCTCATTATTCTAAATAACCTGCTGTTTTTATGATAGGACATATCCCATTTAAATTACAATAAACATCAGTGACAAAGAAAACGATTTTCCAGATCAAAGACAAGAATGAAACGCAAATTATGCTTCCATCAAATAAAATAACGAGGATATTTTTAAATTTCAAGCGTTCGATTGTAATATCCGTTCGTTTCAATGTCTCTGAAGATAATCATGTAGGTATCGCCTTGATCTCGTTCGATTTTCACTTGCAGGGTTGTCAAGAAAAATTGACGATGAAATTCGCTTCAAGTTTTTTTAAATAATAGGGACGTTAACTTGATAGACATAAGGTGAACTTTCATTTAGCTTTAGCTAACTAAATTCGCTGAGCGGAGCGGAAAAGAGAGTCAGACTTTTACTGACTAAAAACCACCCATGTTCCTTCTTAGCCCTTTGTGTTCCGGGACCGCGGTATCCCTTTGAATAACCCGCAGCAGCAATAAATCAATATAATGGATGGATGAACCATCGACGCACAAATAGTTCGCGCACTACGTATTCAATACATCATTCCATTCCACATTATTCCGAACAGCCCCATAAATCTCCCCTAAAAAAAAACCAGTCATTAAAAAAATCTGTTTTCTATAAGTAAAACAGTAAGTACTACCTACCTACACGGTCAAACTGTATGGAACTAAATTTTTTCATTACCAACGTGGGGTTGAAATTATGTTCCAAATACGTGGTGATCGTTTGTACGTTCGATGTCCTTTCCACCTAGTATATAGCCATTACCCGAGCGAACGTTTATGCCAGCATTTGCGTCCTCTTGTAATTCAGTGCACGTTTACGGTCTATAGCAGGCGTCTGAAATTTTATGGAAACGTCGCCCATTGTCGTAATTGTTATAGTTACTGCGTCATATACCTAGTTTTTCGTGTCATAGTGTGGGACTTTAATAAACTGCACTGTGCGACGAGTAATAGGGATGTTTCCTGACTTAAAAATATCATTCTGTTTCGATAATCTAACTGACGAAGTTAAATTATCGAAAAATATTGGATACGTGTTTTTTGTTTTATCAAATTAATAAAAAAAATAAAACGCGTCAAAGACCATGAGTAGGGGCTTGTGACATCACTTTCTGATAAAAAATGTCATACAATATGACGTCACACGAGTTTTCAAAGCACTGTGTCGTCTTCATTGTTTGTTTACCTGAAAAAAGAAAAAATATGTGTCTAATATTTTTTGGAAATCTATCTGACGGACTATTTAATTTTATTTTGTCAACTACACTACTGTGCGTTAAAGTGTATGATGTGTTTTGGCTGTGCCGCCTTATAAAAATACAGACGTCAATATAATATCTAGCTACTACGATCAATGGTCAAGATGATGCAATGTTACCACTTTAAACAACCCGGTCTAGTGTGAGTTGGACTCCGTGGAGTACGTGTAAACTTGTAGGTACTTTGGTATTTGTAGTATCCACTAGTAGCAGAGCTTATAGGTTGATAACACAATTTACTAACTAGGTACTCGTATATCACAGGCTCACCAACAACACCAAGGTTCAGTCCAGCATACACTTCACTTTGTAACTTCCCGCCATTCATGCAACTGACAGGTGTCATTAGTGACAGCTATTTGACTACTTGTGACTGTGAGACAGTGTTTACATATTTATTACATAGATATATATTACAGTATTAAACTAAATATTAACGGTTTTCAGATTACGGTTTTATAAGAACTGTGAGATATTGGCGCTTGCCAAGTTTCTTGATTCGTTTGGTTTGTGAAATCGCGAAATATACGGATAAAACGACCATATCTTTTGATCACGTTGACATACAAGTTTGATTATTCACTTTTCCGGACAGTAGCAGACCTTAGTATTTGATATTAATTTCAGCTTGATGCGTCCACGCGTTCCTGAGAAATAGTGTCTTGACAGACGGACAATGATGCTATTAGGGTTCTGTTTGTGCCGACTGAGTTACGGAACCCTAAAAGCTCTTTAATCCTTAAGCCCTTATGTTTAAATATGAAGAAAATAAGAGAGAAATGACCCCCTATTAACCGGAAATTAAAATTTCTGCATGGACAAACGCTGTGACACAAATAACGAAGGGACATTTTGTAAAGAGATACTAAAGTCCATTTCACGAAAGAAGTCCCGCAGACGCAGCGCTGTATGTCGCGCGACATAATGTTGTTTCACAACTTTTGGCATCGTAAATAAACCTTATAACGCACTAATCCAATAATAAACTCACAAAATATCTACCACAACAAACGAACCTTGATAACATCGACAAACGACAACATGGCCGATGTGTTAAATTTAGTTCCACAATTGTCCGCGGGACTTCTTTCGTGAAATGGACTTTACGATTTTTCACGTTGTCAAATGTCAACCCTACCGTTTTATCTCGATTCTATCGATTACAGTTTTATTTTGTCGCCATTCTATGTTTCAATTCGATTATACGGGTGAGTGTGAATAACTTTGCTATTGAAATATGAATTTGCTTTGTATGATAAGTTTACTATTTTTGTGTTGTTGATATTTTGGTGTAAAGGGCAACGACCCATTGGAGTAGGTGTATGTTTTAACGTAGTAATTTTATTGTTAAGTTGTACTGAAGACTTTAGTGGTTTCGCAGCGGTGGTGCTTGTGGTCCACTAGACCAACGTGGGATTATTGCTGAAATATCTAAATGAAAGGCATTTCCATGCAAATACTTATATGACTTCCCCGCCATCCCCTTCGTGGTTATTTTTTTTAAAACCATTTAGAAGTTGGAGCCCTATGAAGCGGAGCTCCGTCGAATACGCCGTTTTATTATTGCTTGCTTCCCCCCCCCCTACTAAGGCGTTTATTTATCAGAAAGTCGATAAAAATACTAACATTTAAAAATTGAAAACACATTGAAAATAATGAAAAAACAGTACGCATCTCCGGCAGGAGGGGGAAGTGGGGGGTGACTCCTTTGACACTTTAATAACAACCAGCCAGTACCTACCTATTTACTGCAAAGAGGTTCAATATAACCGTAAACCAGTAGGTACCATACACACATATTGATGCAGTTGAGGCTTTAAGGTCCAATTCATTTAAAAAATAACTTGCCAACCCAAGTTATTTTTTAAATTAATTGGACCACGGAACTCTCAAAAGGTGCTGTGGTCCAACTATTTTTAAAGCTGGATAACTGCCGCTAGTAAAGACCCATGGTCCAGCTAATAGGACAGAGCAGTTGGGCCACTGCCCCGGACTGGTATTTTATATGAAATCGAGAAAGTAATGGTTATCAACAAAATCCAAAATATCTCTAAAATAAAACAACTTTCGATACAAAAAATTGCAAATTGTGTACTTATCTTGCGTATACAAGGTGTAATCAGACCCTTAACGAATCCGTCAACCTGGCATTATATACATCAATCGAACTAACTCTACGCAAAAAATATTCCAGTGAATCGAGTTGTTGCTTGTGGCTGAAAATCACGTTTTACGGTAAAACTCAATATTACGCAATCAGGACATTTGTGATGAGGAATAAACGGGTCATGGTTGTATGTAAAGTTACAACCCTACAAACTATGTAGTATTCAAAAGAAACTTAAAAGTTTAACAGGTATGGTTCAGAATAAAAGAAAAATCGCAATTCGACGGCACAGTTGGCACAGTGGCTCAAGCAAGGGACTGCTACGCTGTGTATCGCGGGTTCGATCCCCGCAGGGAACAAATATTTGTATGACCTACAGATAGTTGTTCCGGGTCTGGGTATTTGTGTATGTGAGTTTAAATGTTTGTGAACGCACCCACGATACAGGAGAAATCCCTAGTGTGGAGCAACGTTTAAAAAAACAAAAAAAATACGAGGAGAACAAATGCCTTTCGGCTTCGTTGTAGATCTATTTACTTACATACATTTTTCAAATTATGTAACTGCACTTTAAATAAGACATACACACACACATACACTCTCACACACAAACACACACACAAACACATACACACACACAACACACGCAACAATACAAACGCTGTTGAAAACTTTTGTTACAATTTGTGCAACAGTCTCAATATTGTTAATAATTAACGGAAAGTGCGAGATAAGTATTATCAATTACTTACTAGGGTTGTCTCATTTTCATTTCATTTCATTTCATTTATTCAACAACAAATTACATTGTGTCTGAATGTGGAAGGTACATAAAAAATAGATAATAGACAACAAAAAATAAAAATTACTCGATTAATCAGTTGTAGAAGAATACGCCATCACTATCACAAATTATATATATAAACTCACGCCCTTTTCCCATGGGGGTAGGCAGAAACAACAGAACGCCACTTGCTACGATCCTTACATACTCCTTTTGCCTCGTCCACATTCATACATCTGGTCATACACGCACGCCGGTTACGAGTACTACGCACCTGTCCTTTCAGAAGAACGGCACCAATATGATCAGTGTATGTCTTTCTAGGGCGTCCCCTCCCGGCATTACCACTCACATCTGCCTTGTAAATACCTTTTGTTAATCGCCTTTCATTCATCCTTTCCACATGACCGAACCACCTTAGCATAATACCAACCCAGCCATTAAAATCCCCAAGCATTACAACCTTCTCGTTTGCCCTACATCCATTCACTATATCTCTTACACTGCCCCAGAATTCCTCTCGCTCCGAAGGTGAGCTCCCCATATCGGGTGCGTAAACACATACAAAAAAGATATGGTTTAGGCCCACCTTGGTTCTTAGCCACAGAATCCTGGGACTTACACACACGTAATCTTTTACACATTTCATCATTCGCTCTGAGAGAACAACCCCCACACCCTGACAGGCCCTTTGCGAATTTTGAACTCCGGACCAGATAGCAGTCAGGGAGCCATGTTTGGATATGTCCACCCCCTTTCTTTTCGTCTCATTCACACAAAGCACATCTATTCTTTTATCCTTCACTATTTCGCATACTTCGTCCATCTTATCTTTTATACCTCCCTGCACATTCAGCGTAGCTAAGCGACACTCTTCAGCTCGCTTTTCGCCCCGCGAAAACAATTGGCGTGATGTGTGGCGAGCATCACCGCCGCCTCCGAGATTTATATTTTTATTGATTCTCATTTTGTTCCCACGATTAGCAAGGGATTAAAGTTGTCCACACTCTGCAGTGCCCCGCTTGCAGAGGTAAGGCTTATTAGTGCCTGGGGGTGCCCGGGCCCAGACAACAGAGACGCTCGCGACTAGACTCTCCTCTAGCCATGCAGCTATCGGCACGTCAACCTTAGCTTGGAGGTGGTGGTCTAACCACACATCGGAGATAGACTCCTACAGCTGCCCTTAGTCGCTTTTTACGACACCCACGGGATGAGAGGGGGTGGCCCTATTCTATTGCCCGGATACCACACGGGGCTATCACAAATTAAAGTAAAATAATTAAAATCACAATAATTAAACAATGTCAACACAACAAGAAATATAAAAATATCTAAACATGTCACACTAAAATCGAACAAAAACATCAAAAATTAAAAATCATAATACTACAAATCCATTAATAAAACATGTCAAATAAAATATAAATTAACTATTAATAATAATAATAACAACATTAATAACTAATTTAAAAGTAAATCTTAACTACAATTTAAATTCAAATTCCTCTGTTGCCAAAACCATTTAGGTGCATAAAAAAAACATTGAATTACATCGTCATACCAAAAAATCATCAAACATCAAAATTTAAAACATAACACAACACACAAATCCATTAAAATAATTAAAAAATATAAATAAAGATATACAATTCAGAAATCCCCGGGATAAATTTGAAATTATTTACAATTCATCCACTGAATAAAGACATCTTTCCAGTAGAAATGCCCTGAGCCTTCCCTTGAATGAGTCTGTGTAGAGTGTGCCCTTTAGCTCTAGCGGTAATTTATTAAATATTTTAACTGCCTGATACTGTGGACTATTTTTGACTACGCCAAGAGCAGGGGTGATTTTGTTTGCAACGTTTTGCCTACGCGTTTTTTCCCTTACTAGCCTGCCCTCGTCTGTTTCATAGTCATAAATATATTTTTTAAAGGTGTTTAACAGTACCACCACATAACCATGTAACTGTTTTTGGGATACATAACCATTTTTCATTTTTTCATTTTCATTAGGTAACACACTCTACTTTTAAGTTCCTACTGTCATCATTCTCCTACCATTATTCTAATATATTTGTGACCAGAGCATCATGTCTTTTTCTTCCATACTTCTCTATTACCTACTCGTCATATCAGCAGTTCCTTATTAGCGCTTATTTTCAAGTTTATCCTTTTTTTTTGGCTGGTGGAAAATCATCAAATAACCCCTCCCGCTCTAGGGCAACGCGAAAGGGAGTGTTGGACTTCTACTGACTAAAAACCACCCATGTTCCTTCTTAGCCCTTTATGTCGAGGCCGCGATATCTCTTGCGAATAACCCGCAGCCCCGACGGGTTCCTTCGAACTAAAATTATAACAAACTGCGTTAAGGCTCCTCTCTCGAAAAAGCTTAAAAACAGCGTGCAGATGAAGCAGTTTTTCACCGGCACTTACAGAGAAATTACATCTGAGAAAAATTGTTAGTAATCTACATGATATGACACGTAATTTGGTTTAGCCATAATTTTTGTATCGGTATCACATAATAAGAAAAAAAATCCACAAAATCACCTCCAAATCGTTGAATGGAACCATTTTACTCCTTCATTTTTTAACAAAATAATATAAAAAAATATCTACTGCTTTAAAATACAAAGGAAAATAATTTGGTTTTGTTACTTTTTAAAAACATGTATTATTTTAATTATAATAAATGAAAAATGCGTCCGTTTAAAGTCCGTATCTACTACCGAGAGGGGTAGTTTGTATGCACAAGGTCATTGGCGTGAATACAAGCTTTAACAAAAACAAAGTAAATTCAAGTAAACAGATGAAAAGACTAGTAGGAAATAATCCCCTCTCCATCAGAACTCAAGCGCACATACTTAGTACGAAGAGATCCACTTATATGCATCACCGTGCCGCCGTTCCTAATCCTGCTTTTAAAACGTACATGTCGTTTTACATAGACGAACATACGTACAGTCAACTGTACCGATCCGGGGCAGGATAATGCATGGAACATGGGTGGATTTTCGTCAGTTTGACACTCCCTTCCGCTCCGCTCAAAGCACGAATCAACAAACAGCAATCAAGATTCGCAAAAAGCACCATTATAATTATGTATTTACACTTAGCAACTTTTAGAAGCAATTTTCGCCTACTGTATTGATTTCATTTTCATGTTACGTAACGAAATTCATATTTTGGAACCTACATTGCCCTGAAGTATAAGTATAAATCAAAGTTACAATTATTATTTTATGAGAAATTCGTGTTTGAACTTTGTTAAGTGTATACACCACACGCGGTTCCAAATTAACCTTGAACCTAATGCTTTTGTTATAAAGTTGATAATCTATTAAATAAATTTGACAGAATGTAGTAGTTCAATGTGCTGTCGTCTGTAAGTACATGCTGAAGTTGGCGTCGTGCCTAAGTAGTGTGCAAGGCTAAGGAAATGCTGCCTTATGGGAATTTCTTCAGACAGTTGCAGAAATCAGCCAGATCTTTAAAGCTGGTGTTTGAAGGGTATTTCGTGTATTCATGGGGAGCTTAAAAAATAACACCGTCGCTTGCGTCGATCAAATCGTCAGTCGATCTTCTGTGGATGGGTTTTTTCTTTATATTGTGCTTAACCTGGTAACAAAGTTTTTTATGTCGCTGATGAACCACGGATTTGTTTTGATTTGATTTTACAATACGTACAAGAATCCTATAAATCAGAGGTTCGTGTTTTGTGTTCGAACAAGTGTCCTGAAATGAACACTGAAAAACTTATTTATCAAAGCTGTTGAAGTCCGATGCTCGTCCGCGCGGTTTGGCGGTACGGATCTCACTTTGCATTACCTTGTGTAAAATCCGTTGCTTAGGCAGTAACGGATTTCACACAATATAGCCCGACCACGCGGACGATTGGCGCTTACCGCATCACAGCGCACCACCAATCCATTTGCTTCGCCGCCTCCGTCCGACCGCCCGGATGACTGGTGTCGCGTAAAATTTGCCTAAGATACACCTAAATGATTATAATACTTCGCAATATCTATCAAGAACGCTAAGGCATTGGTTTCGGCTATTATTTGTAGATCTTTGGTAGTGGTAGGTACAGGTAGTCAGTAGCCTGAAAGTCTGACAACTAGCCAAACCAACATCGGTATAACCCAGTCTCAACTGGGCTGTGGAGGTCAGACTGCAAGGAGGCAGTCACTCCATGTAAAAGTACTGGTCTTCAGCTGTATCCGGTTAGACTGGAAGCCGACCCCATCATAGTTGGGAAAAGGCTAGGCAGATGATGACTTCGCAATATCTTCAAGTACTGCGAAATAAATTAAATGTCTAAGCAGATATCTTGACCTCGGTCCACATCAGCGCATTCATATTTATCGTAGACACGTGCCACTTCGACAATACCGGGACAGACTGACATATTACCCCATTTATAGTATTAGAATAAATATTATATGTACCGGGAGTAGACGGGAGAGAGAGGCGAGTATATTAACTCTGACGCCTTGAGTTATGTATTCATTTGTACTAGGTGAGACATGAATGTGAGAAGAAGAAGACACGACGTCTTGAACTTCTCCGCTGGATCATCATAATCCTCCTACAATTATCCCAATTCCTGTGGTGTACCTCATTGTACACAGACATTTCGGCAGTTTTGTTTAAGTCCCATGCGTGCCTATTGTCATCTACTGGGCACCAATCAGGACTTGGTGGCTGCTACGGGGAAATTCCTGGTAGGAAGACTCAATAACTCTTCGCCATACCGGGAAATCGAACCCATGATCTCATGTTTAGCAGTCGCGGGAGTAGGAGAAGTAGTCAAAACATATCGAGGGAGTCAGATCACATTTTCACCATTTCATACTTTCGATTTACATAGCTTCCATACCTCGTCTAGGTCGCTGTTAAACGCAAGTCCTTGTTATACTTTCACGTCGCATGCGTGAGATGTAACAAATTACGTTTGGCGCCATTTATTTGGCTTGGGAACGCTAAAATGTCCCTTTTATGTGTTTTATTTATAAATGGTAAGGGTAATTTATTATCTTGGTGATTCACGTGACAGCAGAAGGACAGACATGACTTTTGGTGCTATATTACACTGGGACATTACTGTGACGCGAGGAGCTTGTGGCTTAATAAGAACTGCCACTCGGGTCGATCTTTAGGTAAAAGCTGCGCTTACCTAGGTCGGTCTGTGGATGGGTGACCGCCTGACATACCGAGTTTCCCCCGTGCCTCAGAAAGCTCGTTAAGCTGTTGGTCGTTACAGGTAACGACTGACCTGAAATTCTGACATCCAGTCTTTCCAAGGAGTATCGTATTACCTAGTATTAACGGGGTTGTGGAGGTCAGATAGGCAGTCGCTCCATGTAAAATACTGGTATTCAGCTGCATCCGGTTAGACTGGAAGCCGACCCTAACATATTTGGGAAAAGGCTAGGCAGATGATGACATTGTGACTGTGACGCAAGAAAATGGGCACAGCGTACATTATATCTCATTATTTATTATCTGTGGGTATCTTGCTAGGCTTTAAGAGAAGAGAAGACAAGACAAGACAAGACAAGACAAGACAAGACAAGACAAGACAAGACAAGACAAGACAAGACAAGACAAGACAAGACAAGACAAGACAAGACAAGACAAGACAAGACAAGACAAGACAAGACAAGACAAGACAAGACAAGACAAGACAAGACAAGACAAGACAAGACAAGACAAGACAAGACAAGACAAGACAAGACAAGACAAGACAAGACAAGACAAGACAAGACAAGACAAGACAAGACAAGACAAGACAAGACAAGACAAGACAAGACAAGACAAGACAAGACAAGACAAGACAAGACAAGACAAGACAAGACAAGACAAGACAAGACAAGACAAGACAAGACAAGACAAGACAAGACAAGACAAGACAAGACAAGACAAGACAAGACAAGACAAGACAAGACAAGACAAGACAAGACAAGACAAGACAAGACAAGACAAGACAAGACAAGACAAGACAAGACAAGACAAGACAAGACAAGACAAGACAAGACAAGACAAGACAAGACAAGACAAGACAAGACAAGACAAGACAAGACAAGACAAGACAAGACAAGACAAGACAAGACAAGACAAGACAAGACAAGACAAGACAAGACAAGACAAGACAAGACAAGACAAGACAAGACAAGACAAGACAAGACAAGACAAGACAAGACAAGACAAGACAAGACAAGACAAGACAAGACAAGACAAGACAAGACAAGACAAGACAAGACAAGACAAGACAAGACAAGACAAGACAAGACAAGACAAGACAAGACAAGACAAGACAAGACAAGACAAGACAAGACAAGACAAGACAAGACAAGACAAGACAAGACAGAAGAGAAGAAGGGAAGAGAAGAGAAGGGAAGAGAAGAGAAGGGAAGAGAAGAGAAGGGAAGAGAAGAGAAGAGAAGAGAAGAGAAGAGAAGAGAAGAGAAGAGAAGAGAAGAGAAGAGAAGAGAAGAGAAGAGAAGAGAAGAGAAGAGAAGAGAAGAGAAGAGAAGAGAAGAGAAGAGAAGAGAAGAGAAGAGAAGAGAAGAGAAGAGAAGAGAAGAGAAGAGAAGAGAAGAGAAGAGAAGAGAAGAGAAGAGAAGAGAAGAGAAGAGAAGAGAAGAGAAGAGAAGAGAAGAGAAGAGAAGAGAAGAGAAGAGAAGAGAAGAGAAGAGAAGAGAAGAGAAGAGAAGAGAAGAGAAGAGAAGAGAAGAGAAGAGAAGAGAAGAGAAGAGAAGAGAAGAGAAGAGAAGAGAAGAGAAGAGAAGAGAAGAGAAGAGAAGAGAAGAGAAGAGAAGAGAAGAGAAGAGAAGAGAAGAGAAGAGAAGAGAAGAGAAGAGAAGAGAAGAGAAGAGAAGAGAAGAGAAGAGAAGAGAAGAGAAGAGAAGAGAAGAGAAGAGAAGAGAAGAGAAGAGAAGAGAAGAGAAGAGAAGAGAAGAGAAGAGAAGAGAAGAGAAGAGAAGAGAAGAGAAGAGAAGAGAAAATTTTTGGGCGGGTGAAAAATCATCAAATAACCCTCCCGGTCTTGGGCTTGAGCGAAAGGGAGTGTCAGACTTCTACTGACTAAAAACCACCCATGTTCCTTCTTAGCCCTTCATGTCGAGGCCGCGGTATCTCTTGCGAACAACCCGCAGCCCCGACGGGACCACAGTCAACCTTAACACATCATAAAGTAATTCAAACTTATATTAGTACTTACTATGAATGAATGCCAATTTTACGAATCGACATTAAATTTCCTTTTAGGAAAACCTAAAACGTTGCTCATTCTAATATCGATTTAAAATTGACAGATTTCAACAAAACCACAACCACAGAATAATCTCCTTTCAAAGTTATAAATCTAGATTCATTACTAAATATCTCCCTAGAACACCAGCCTCAGAACTCTGTAACAAACCAACATAAAAAATTAACGTGGATTTCTCCTAAATCTATATTTAGCTACATAATCAGCTTACTCCATTTCAGGGGTGACCCAAAAGGCTCAGGACTTTCTCGGTGTAACACAAAGTAAGATAATCAAGTATTACAATCAATCATTCAGGACAGTCTGGACGATGACAAAGGGCCTTTTAAACTTTACACTGGAGGAGTGGTGGCCAGGCATTAAGACAAAGACAAAAGAGATTTTTTCATAGGGGATTTTTTGTCGGCACGGTTGGCGCCGATCTTTTACGTGTCTATAGGCGTTGATTATTATTATTACTGTTTATTAAAAGACAGTAGGTACATTACATACTACTAGGAGCACGAGAAAACTATTCTTTGCCATAACATAGCGTTTCATTGCGATGCGAAGCGATTTTTGGACACTTTGGGAGACCGTGTTACTGGATATTTTTTGTTCGTATATAAATATGTCTTCTATCATACATACCACTTTCATCATGGGCCGCGATTTCGGAAAAAAATCAAAATGGCGGGTAGGTTGATATGCCACATCGGTTCTATCCCCTTTATCTTTACCAGTCTCTTTTTCTTATCGATCTTTCAAAGTATAATTTCTCCCCCTAATTCCTAAAGAATAAGTAGATACAAGTAATAAATCAAGCCTTATCGAAACCCTGCCAATATTTTTGGGTCAAGTCCCTATTTGCCGAGATGCAATGGTCACATTAATGGCTCTCCCACAAAGTTTTGACATCGAAACTTATTTATTAGTTACCTCGACGCCTTTTTCCGAGTTCTCAATCCCAGGAAAGCAATATACGAAGTATTCTGAGGAATTCCTGAAGAAAAATAGATCGGATAAGGAATTATGTATGAGAGGGTTTCTTTCTAACTTTTTGATGTAGCGAGCTGAATTAGTTTTGTGATAATGTAAAGTTAATAAATAACGTATTTATATAAGTGTTAGGCGTTTTTGACACGTATACCAACAGGAAAAAACAGGACCCTTATAGGATCACTCGTGTGTCTGTCTGTCTGTCCTACCATTCCCCTCCCCTAATCTCCGAAACTACTGAGCCTAAAATTTGAAAAAAATACAGAAGTTAGTTCAATACAAATTACAGGAAAACCTATAAGAAGTCTATGGTGCTAAATAACATAGGAAATCTGTCAATATCTACTACAATGGTACGGAACCCTTCATGTGCAAGTCCAACTTGCACTTGGTCAGTTTTTAGCCATAATCGGATAACCTACAGACGCGAGTAAATCAAGCTACTCGACATTGCCTCCCAATCAAGCTTATACGAGTACCTAACCCTTAAGTGATAAAGTTGAAAATCTATTAAAGAAATTGACATATCGTTCGTTTGGATGAACAGAGTATTACCTCAAAATTTACGATTATTAACCAATTATTTATAGAAATGGAAATATATTGATTTGAAAACTTCAAATCGCTCTCCTGAAAAATAGGTTTTTTTTGAGTTAAAACCCTGTTTATCTGGACCAACGATATTGTAGTAGCTTGATATGCTGGTGACCTGGCATCCGTACAAACTAATCCGATGTGAGATCCGCTTCATCACCCGAAGCGAAGCGTTGTCGGGTATGTACATACTTTATGCCTTGATTTGTGAAAAGTGAGTTAAGGGTCCTCTCTCGAAAAAGCTTAAAAACAGCGTGCAGATGAAGCGGTTTTTCACCGGCACTTACAGAGAAATTACATCTGAGATTTTTTTTTAGTAATCTACATGATATGACACGTAATTTGGTTTAGCCACAATTTTTGTATCGGTATCACATAATAAGAAAAAAAATCCACAAAATCACCTCCAAATCGTTGAATGGAACCATTTTACTCCTTCATTTTTTAACAAAATAATATAAAAAAAATATCTACTGCTTTGAAATACAAAGGAAAATAATTTGGTTTTGTTACTTTTTAAAAACATGTATTATTTTAATTATAATAAATGAAAAACGCGTCCGTTTAGAGTCCGTATCTACGACCGAGAGAGGTAGTTTGTATGCACAAGGTCATTGGCGTGAATACAAGCCTTAATATTAATTCATATTAGGTGCGTAGTACTCGTAACCGGCGTGCGTGTATGACCAGATGTATGAATGTGGACGAGGCAAAAGGAGTATGTAAGGATCGTAGCAAGTGGCGTTCTGTGGTTTCTGCCTACCCCCATGGGAAAAGGGCGTGAGTTTATGTATGTATGTATTAATTAGTTCGGTCAGAAAAAGTATGGGCTTTGGTTACTTACTCGTAGATTAAAAAAAAATTACATTCATTAGGCTAATAGCTACTGGTCCATGAAAGAGCTATTCAAGGGCGATTTACCCATGCCCTTAAAACGCAAGCTAATGGACATGTGTATTCTCCCCATTCTGACATAATATGGTGCACAGACTTGGTCTTTGATGCCGCCGCAGCTGTGGGCCCGAATATCGCAAGACTGGAGCCCTGACACAGCTAGACGGGGTCGCGGTAGACCGAGGAGAAGATGGCGGGACGCCTTGGATGGCTTCCTCAAGAACTGGCGAGATGAAGCACACCATCGTAAGAAGTGGAAGGAATGGGGGGAGGCCTTTGCTCAGGAGTGGGGCAATACGGGCTAAATAAAAAAAAATCATTAGGAATCTCTCCTGTATCAAGGATTCGTTTACAAATATTTAAAGTCACATTATTATTATTAGCCTATATCGTGCCACTTCAGGGCAAAGACCTATCTTCCCTCCTTCCACTTTTCGCGATGTAGTGCGATTGTAAAAACTTACATAGGACACAAGCATTTATTTAATTCAAGTAAAATTTTTCTTTTGTAAGTACCTATTGTTGTTAGACAAAATGTTTTATTTTTATCTCCAGCAAAATAAAATTATCTTAGAATATTAAATTAATGAGGAAACTTTAATATAAGACAAGGTTTCCGAAAATAGATCTTAAGATATGAAGATGTTTCTGAAGACTATTTTTGGAATAGAATCACGAAGATTTAAATCAATCTTCGTGATTCTATTCCAAAAATAGCCCCTGGATCGCCCAGCATATCTTGAACCCTTGCCGCGGAATACCGCGGCAAGGGTTCAAGATAGAAAGCAATAGCTTTGAAAGATGTTCAAGCAACACGTCATTCCAAATGCTTCAATGAGGGCTATGTGCTCGCCGTCCGTCCGTCTTATGACGACGACAGGCCGTGTCGACGGCGCGTTCGTGTTCCACGCGCACCTCAAAGAGATGTCAGCAACACGCAAGGGCCGACGCCCGTCGGGGCGGCGGGTTGTTCGCAAGAGATACCCCGGCCTCGACATGAAGGGCTAAGAAGGAACATAGGTAAATTTTAGTCAGTAGAAGTCTGACACTCCCTTCCGCTCTGCCCAAGAGCGGGAGGGGTTATTTGATGATTCTCCACCCGCCAAAAAAAAATAAAACGGGCTATTTCGTAAGTTCATGTTTCAGTTCATCATTCGATGATGGATTTATGGTCAAACCTTTTATCGCGACATGCTTTAGCTATCAAGTTGAAAATCTATTAAATTTTTCTTCATTCCGATAAAAAATCCTAAATGAAAATAGTTATAATTTTTTTAAGAATGATTTTTTATATTTTTATTTTCTACTTATCGCAAGTACGACTATTGTCTCCCATAGTCAGCAGTCCTGGGTTTGATTTCCAGACAGAGCGAAAGTGTTATTGAGTGTATCATCCAACAGGAATTTCTCAGTAGCAGCTTCGAATTTTGAATTTATGACCAGTTGATGGCAAAAGACCCGCCCTTTATTAGAATGAACTTAAATGTAACTGGCAAAATGTGGGTGTACTTGGCCCATCCCTTCGTGGTGCATTACAGGTGTGATGTCCATCTTATAATTTTACTTTTTTTGTTTGGCGGGTGGAAAATCATCAAATAACCCCTCCCGCTCTTGGGCAGAGCGGAAGGGAGTGTCAGACTTCTACTGACTAAAAACCACCCATGTTCCTTCTTAGCCCTTGCTCGGCCGCGGTTTTCGAAACCGCAGCCCCGACGGAATTTTAAGGTACCTAAATAAACATCGATGCCACTAATAGTAGTTTTACTTTTACACCATGGTTCAAGTAAAACTGGAAAAACAAAATCAAAGGCGTGGGTGTGAACAGCACAATAAAGATAAAGCAGGTACCTACATAGATAGAAAGACAGAAAGAAAAATACCTCAATCCATTTCGAGGAATCGTTTCAGACAACGAGACAATTTGTATTCGGAACTGCTTGAAATTCTACAGACCCTTTGTTTAGGCTATTGACTCTATGGATAGTCCCATGAATTTTATGTACTGGAAGAATTGAAAGTGTTGATTAAATGAGATGCTATACAACCCACGCTATGGTCTGACGTAGGCGGGTACTTTAATGAATGAAAGAATTTTTGTGTTTGTTTTAATTTTGTTTTGTTTATTCTGTAGCTTTTGGTCTTAGTGGTACTTAAGGTACGTTTTAACCGACTTCCAAAAAGGAGGAGGTTATCAATTCGTCTATATGTCTTTTTTTTGAAAAAGTGAAAAATAAACTTCACAAGAAAAAGCAACTTCTGAAGTCGGTGGCAAAAAAAACGAAATCAAGCAGAGAAAATGCCACCGACTTCAGAAGCTGCTTTTTCTTGTGAAGTTTATTTTTCACTTTTTTGTATTATTCGTTTTTGTGTTTTTGAAGTCAGTTTTTTTTTGCCAAAATGTTTTTTTATCTGAATAACAAACCAAGCTTTAATCAGACACGAAAAGGTTTAGGCTTAGGTGACTCGGTGACACTGTACGTTGAGACGGCACGGTTGGCGCAGTGGCTGAGCGATTGGACTGCTGCGTTGAGTGTCGCTGGTTCGATCTCCGCAAGGAACAAATATTTGTATGGCCAACAGATAGTTGTTTCGGGTCTGGGTGTATTTGTGTCTGTAAGTTTAAATATTTGTGAACGCACCCACGATACAGGAGAAATTCCTAGTGTGGGGCAACGTTTAAAAGAAAAAAAATTGTACCTCTGAATATCTTCCAAGATCGTGATTTCCTCGTTGATCTAATGGCCGCAAGCGCGACTGCTGATGCTGGTAAACCCTGAATATCCATTACGCACCGAGTTTCCTCCGTGCCTCAGAAAGCTAAAGCCATTGCTCTCGGCTGTCATTTGTAGATAGTTGACAGGCGTTACAGTGCCCTGTAAGGTACCGTTCCAGTAGGTACCTTGGAAAAAAGACTATGCCGATGATAAAGTGACATCAGATCTACTGATAACCCATGGGTGTGAATATAACCACAACCGGGGCGGGCGTGTATGACTAGATGAATGAACGTGGACGCAGCAAAAAGAGTATGTATGGATCATAGCAGGTGGCGTTCTGTGATTTTTGCCTACCCCCATGGGAAAAAGGCGTAAGTGTATGAAAAAATACAGTGTTGTTGTTAGGCTATTTCATCCTAAGCCTTGCATAATTGACCAGTCAAAATCAATTCCATCTTTCCACTATTGCACATTCCTACCTCAGCGCAAACTTGGCATGGTCAGGCATAAATCTTCTTTTAAAGCACACAACTAACTTAACATACATACCCCACTTTACATAAATCGAGAGCCAATACATTTACCCCGAAGTCGGAACCACCAATAATAATATGGAAGTAGCCACTAGCCACCAGCCATCACTTCAAATGTATTTCCGTACAACCTTGCTAGCCGGCTAGTACATAAATAAAACATTTGAGCTGGTATTGCCTTCGGAATATACAAAAATATCTAGAATTCGCAAAAGATCTGCAGTACAAGTAATTTATTAATAGTCTCTTTGGTCGTTAAACGTTTAGCGTTCCATGTATCTCGATATGTGAAATAGTGTGATATATTTATTATAAATGGTTTGAAATTTTGCGTTCCGTTCTCAGTATTCTCAATATTTAAATTAGTTAAAATGAGACCAATAGATATAATTGGAAGTAATAATTTAGAAAATAGGCTCGCCCCCTATTACATGGGACTTAAACATAACTGGCGAAATGTGGGTGTACTATTAGGTACACCTCTGCCTAAGCCTTCGGAGATTACAGGCGTGATGTTATGTTATGTTATGTAATTTAGAAAATGAGATCAACAGTTCTCATTTTAAGTAATTTCATGACTTTTATTGTAACACGGTTATAATATAGTACATATTTATGTCTATGAAGGTTTCCAAAACGCAGGCAATGCCTTAAGTAGTGATCTTAGGCGATCTTAGGTGATGTTAGGATAAATAAATAGCAGACAAACTGAATTTGAAAGACTGAAAAACGCCTGTGGTTGCCGACTGTAACAAATAGATATACGTTTTCAATTATTTTCTGTTTTACAAGCATACATTAAAACAATATAAAGTTATTTTCGTGATAATTCTTCGGATTGCGAAAAGAAAGTGTGTTTCATATTTGAGGCACTATTCAATATCGTACAATGAGTGCCTAACTAACAAGAGAATACAAAATAAGTATTTTATTCATACTCCAAGTCGTCCGTCCACTTCAATAAAATTATTTATATCAAGCTCACAATTTAACAGAAAACTAAGAACCAAGTTGAAGAGGAAAACATTAATTAAATGGAGTAAAACTTATTTACCTTTGATAACGTTTCCTTGAACTAAAGTATTGAATTACTTGTGATAAATATTGTTTACAACGATTTTGTACTATCTTTATTTGTTAAAAAGTATTTGGCAAAGTGAGACCGACTTAATAAACTTATTAAAATTACATTGAATAATAATGTTGAAGGGATGGATGGGTGGTTTTTAGTCAGTAGAAGACTGACACTCCCTTCCACGCTGGCCAGAGAGGCAGGAGTCATTTGATGATTTCCCACCCACCAAAACAAAAGCACTTAAAAATGCATGCTTAAATTCTCTCGCTCTCGCTATTCGCTCTGATTTTCAACGATCAGGATTTGTACAGTTCTAATATTCAGGTAATCATTTAAATATCGGTTGAAGAAGTAGAGATAACCCGAATAAACGATGGGTAGACTTTGTGAAGAATGATTTGCCTGATGAGATGACAAGTAATAGAGAGGTATAGAAGAAGAAGAAGATATAATACAATGCGGCGCCAACACCAAATATATTTATTTATTTTACTATTTATGTAGGTACACACACTAGACAACACAGGAAAATAACATAATATAACATTTGAGTACAAAGGTACTGCTTATTTCTCAAGAAATTTCTGCCAGCAGACCTGCAAAAGGAGAAATGAAAAAAGAAATGTAGATTATAGTGTGTGAGAAGCGGAAAATAATTCTAATAAATTGGGAAACTGGCAAGAGACTGATGATGTTGAATTTATATATCGCCGAGTATTCATGATATCGTGTTATATTAATTGCAGCATATCCACTTATTCCCAGCACTTAGCACCACTTACAAACCAACGAGAAAAATAATCGCTTATTTCATTTACAGACTTCAACAATCCTTTATAAAAATATCTAGCTATTTTCCAACGGCCTGCAATCCTGCATTCCTTTATGCGTCGGACTGGCGGAAGACAAAGAGGCCTTGTGGGGTACGCTGCCGACCTTTGATATACCGCCATTTTTATTAATATTACCGTCGGTACTTGTATATTAAAATGTATGAACTTGAGTTAAATTGAGGAAGAATTTTTTATGTTCAGAGTGGATTATGGAGTTGGTTGTTTGTAGGGTGTTTAATGTGTTAAAGTTGGGTTACTTTTAAACACATGGGTGTAATCTTGGGTTCGAACTCGATATCGATGACTTGAAAGTCACACCACTAGCCTAACTGCTGACATAATTTAATCATCATCTGACTTGCGTTTTCCCACCTATGTTGGTGTTGGTTTTCAGTTTAACCGGATGCAGCTGAATACCAGTAATTTAATGGAGTGGCCTGGGCTCCACAATCCAGTTAGTACTGGATAATATGAGACTTCTTGGTAAGACTGTTTGTCAGACTTCCGGTCCACTGAGTATCAGTAGGTAACGACTGCCAAAGAAGAAAGTCTAACGTGCTTTTCGCTGCACGGAGAAAACCCTAATAAAGTAATTTGTGGTCTCCCATCTACAGACCAACCTAGACAAGCGCAGCTTAACCTGAAAATCGAACCGAGTGACTGTTATTATTGAGTCACGAGCTCTCTCTTTCTCTACCATCATCTTAACCTTAAACAAGTTTACAAAAAAAAAAAGAACAGTATCTTGTGCCTCAAAAATAAGCCAATGTAATCTCAATCTAACGAGACTTCGTAATCCGCCTTTTGACCTTTTCGAGAAAGATCTACACAAGCAATTTCTTGTCATAAACAAATATTATAACCACCCACGTTCAACTTGTTGTTTATTTGTTATTTGGTTATTGTTTACGATATAAAAAGCCAAATTTTCTTGAATAAATTGTGGAATATTCTGAAATTTTGTGTACCGTGCTAATTAACTAAACAATTAAACGACACTGTTTTCAAATCAATTACTGAATATATTGATAGGTCGTTATTGCAGGGCTGCGGGTTGTTCGCAAGAGATACCGCGGCCTCGACATGAAGGGCTAAGAAGGAACATGGGTGGTTTTTAGTCAGTACAAGTCTGACACTCCGTTTCGCTCTGCCCGAGAGCGGGAGGGGTTATTTGATGATTTTCCACCCGTCAATTTAAAAAAAAAGGTCGTTATTGGAGAAGCGAGAACGTTTCGAGCGTGGAAAATGGAATTAACGGCTTTATTTTTCAATAAATTCCACATATTAACAAAATATTTACCAGCCTTGTAATTGAAATTCACCATCATCAAAATCTTCCTGTTCTTGTTCCATTCTACTTTGGATCGGAGCAACACGTTTTCATCTTTTATTCTTCCCTGTCAGACGCCACGGCATCATTCACTCCATTGTAATCGAAATTAAGTCAAAACAAAATCACTCTGTTCCAAAACAACCATTAAAATCGTGTTGACAACAAGATTAGCGCAAAAACTTGTTAGCATCTCCTTTGAAGCATAAAAAGAGACAAACAATAACATAAAAAGATTGTCCAAGTCTTAACAGATTTCGCAGAGCAGAGAAGAAACGTTAATAGGATGGGAAAACGCGAATTAGTCAAAGAGAAATTTAATCTATTATATTGCCACCCTCAAAACTGGGGCACTGAATAGATAACGTTCAGAAGGTCAAAGATTTTAATCGTTAGATGTGGCTTCACTGTAGTCACGCGAAAATGTTGTTACGTCGAAGTCACGGATCTCGTTTAGTACGATTTTGGGAACGAGCGACCGAGATTAAAATGTCGACGAAGCAGAAACGCTATATTTTTTTAATTTTGTAGGGCCTAACGACTTAAACTGCACGGCCGCCCGCCAAAAATACACTTACTGCGGTACTCAGAGATATTTAATGATTACTTAAGCCGTCACTTAGTAAGATTTGACATACAAAACCTTCACTAAACTGTCAAAATCTTTACTAAGTAATGGCTTAAATAATCATTAAAGGTCTCTGAGTGCGGGAGTAAGAGTTTTACATCTGTCTTGGGTGGCCAATCAAAGCCACCTAAGACAAGGTTCCGGTTCTGTTTTGTTCTCTGGTTGTGGTGATGACCACTAGACCATTGATTTGCTAGGTTTGTATGAAATCTGTTAACAATTACCAACTTTATTAGTGGTTGCCGAGGCGTCTTCGGTCTTCATGCTCAGCAGTTAATGTGAAAAAACACACGCACACATAGACATGTATCCACGTACACATGCACGTTGGTCTGACATTTGATTGCCATTGTTTGAGATCACCGTAAGTACACATCTATTGATGTGTACTTACGGTGCCTGTTTTCGGTCATTGTAAGAAGCTGGTCTTCTGCATCTATCTATTCTGTGACAAAGTCAGTGTGCGGGTACTTTTAATTTCATCATCTCCTGAAACGTTCCAAATGAATTATTCAATGTAGTCAGGATTCGGGAGCAACGCGAAGGAATTCAGAGAAACATTGTCTTTGAATATTTTGGGGTTTGCTTTAATGTTCTTTGATGTTTTCTGATAATTACGAGTGAATACGAAGTGATTTTTGTTTCCATGGGAACTGTATTACCAGTTGCTATAACCATGCACGAACAACCTTTTTGAAGTGAGCCAAAAGAACATTAATCATTCTATTTATAACCGACGAAGTAGCAAAATCCTCCAACAAAATGTATAAATTGACCGTGAATCTCAAAAAAAGAGCGACCTTTTATCTCATCAATTACCCATAATCAATATTCCATTTGAGCCGTAATAAGCTTTCAAAATCCTCAATTCTTGCATACCATTAAGCAATATAGCCCCATTTCTTCGCTTCCCTTTCGACCCATTTTGAATTCGCCCCGTTTTGAAGTCGACCCGTTTTCGAAGTCTTAATATCGGTGCACATCTTTGAAGTCGTTCCATCAAAAGCTATTGTTTCGCCCCCGCCGCGGAACTAATTGGAGTTTTTAGCCCCATTCTCTAAGGTGCCGTCGTCGGCTTAAATTATGGATTTGGCTTTGTGTCGTAATTATCTTCTTGAATTAATTGTTCCTGGTGATAATAATTATGATTTATGGATGAAGCGACGATTTACACTTCGCTGGTTGACGTGTTAACACATAATTTACACTAAAACTAACGTGATAATAGATGGTATATTTGCCAGAAAATGTCCAGATCTGTATACCCTCAGTGATAAATAATTTATAACTTAGTCGTTTTGCTGTCACAAGATGCAGGAGCCCACTTTACCAAAATAACTGCTTTAGTATGTCCGTCAAAGTCAAACAACTACACAACAGCTCCCATTGAATTAATAAAAAAACAACTATTAAGCTTAAACTTTGACTTATCTAACTTACGTAAAAGTGAAAGAACGCGTTGTGGTCGTTTATTGAATCGCAATTATACTTTCACGCATGATAACCTTACAATTCTGCCACAAAATCCGCCGTTCAAATTTCGAACGCTACAAAAAAAAAAGAAAACTGAACTCTTTTTGCAGTACCATCGAGATTTACCGCCGTGGTTCAGCTGAAATGGCGTCAAATTAGTCAGTGTCACCCACACAAATGCAATATACCGTTAAAAGCTTCAGGAGGTGCATCGCGTATATCAATGTCTGCGGGACGCGTCAGGACTTAATGAGCTGGAGTTTTGAATGGACGAGGGATCGCAAATGTGTGTTATTGAGTTGTGAACTTAGTTTCGACGTGTTTATGGGTGGTTTTAGACTGTATGTTATATTCTAATTGACTGACTCGTTCGTCTAGTCTGCAGTAGTAGTTGGTCGTCTGCTAAGCATGAGTTCTTGGGTCCTGGATTTTTCCATCAGGAATTTGTCTGTAGCAGCCTCGGAGACCTAATTTGTGCCCGGTTGATGGCAACAGTCTCCTATTATATGTGTCTTAAACATAACTGGCAAAATGTGAGTGCAGGTAGTATTAGTTACACCTCGGCCTTCCCTTCGGGGATTATAGGCGTGATGTTATGAAATGTAATATTCTAACCAAATAAACATTTTCTGAACTAAATAAATACCTACTTATGGTTGCGTAATTAAATTTATCTACATACTAAGGGCTGGATTTTATGATTGTGAACATGTAGGTAGAGATAGTTATTGCTCTAATGAATTTTATTTTTAAACCGACTTCTAAAAAAGGAGTAGGTCATGTGTCTACCAGCATTTTTTATGTATCTTCACCGATTTTTTCGTGACTACAGGTCTGAGTTCAGTAATAAAAAAACTAAAAAAATTGAAAATAACTTTACTTTCAGAAGTCGGTGGCAAAAATTTTATGAAACCAATAAAAGTCACCGACTTCCGAAAGTAAAGATATTTTCTACTTTTCAGGGTTTTTGTGGTAGTCGGTTATTTTTTACCCGACTGCGGCGAAACCCAAAAGGAGGGTTATTTTAACAAACGGACGTGTGTGACGGACTGACTAATTTAATTAATTTTACCGAAATATCTCACCCCGATATCAAAGTGCAACACCGAACATATTTTGGTTACCACCAATATCAACACCGCCTCTATTATTTCAACCAACTTAAACTCCAAGCCGGCTCGTCTCCCAAATAATATTATCCTTTGACAGAACAAGGTGACCCAAGATAGCGTTGGGATTGAATACCAAATGCACTTCGACGCAACATTTACATAGCAAAGAGCTGCAGTACTGTTGTAGAACTAGTTCTGTAACGGCCTTTGATATTATGGACTTATGGTTGAATAGATATCGATTCGGTTGAAAGTGGATGTTTTGATGTGATGCTAAAATATGATATGTTGTGTGATTGTGTGCTCGTCGTTGTGTAAAAGGATAAGAGGTTATTCATTTACAGATGCGTTTGGGCTGATAATTCATAAGAATCTATGTCAATATTAATAATTTTATTTATTTTTCTCTGTTTCTATATTCTTCCAAAATTTTTGTATATGTTTTATCATTTTTAATTATTAGGCAAGCTCAATTTGTTAACATTATTGTGAATGCTGTGGTCTACTATAAATGAAGGAGTACACCTACCTAATATTTTGTGTTTTACATTATCTAAATATACTTTGTATATTCTTTTGTTGGATATCCTTAAATAAATAAATAATATCTCCATTTTGACTACTCGTAACGACAAAGTGTCAAAGATGATAATAATATGACACCCGGGATCAACGGCTTGAAGTGGATCCTTCAAAGTAGCCCGCGAAATATTTTGTACGTTTTTTGCAATTTGCCAGATTGCGACCCAAGATTTGCGACCGTAAAAAATGTGACTTTACAGAGTAATAATGATTAAAATCACCAAAACAACCCTCTCAGTTCATATTACTTCCTTGAATTACTATTTGATGAAAAAGACAATCATATCAGATAAACCGGCAAATTGCAAAAATCGTAAGAAAATTCGAATTTCGCGGGCTACTTTAGAGCATCAACCTTAACATGATTTCCGGGGCACGCACAAAACTTGGAATGTAATGATGGTCAGTTAGTGACAGTTATTTTTTAGCTACGAGTTCCTCAGCCACGATCACGATCCTTATACAAGTTTTATATTCGAAGATCAAACACTGGTTTGAGAAAAAGAAAAAATTAACTTCAACAGAAACACTAGGAAGTTATCGTAGTAACTTCCAAGTCCAAAGTTAGCTTACAAAAGACTTATAAAAATAAAACTTATTTATTTCACAACTCCCATAGTTTGTAGAAGTTTTCAAATAATTGATTACGGTTTGCTGGCTTCCACTGAGTTTGTAAGTTTAGTTGTGTTTATTAATTTTATTGCGGCTAAGTGGGCTAGAATTTCTATGTATTCTCGGTTTGTGAAAGTAGTTAAGGTAATGTTTACAGCGTGCGTGTATGACCGGATGACCGTGAAGAAGTATGTAGGAGCTATTGGGGTTGACGATTATTTAGTGGTGACCGCAAATCGGTAAGCACTCAGACTAGGTGCAGCTATGATCCACGCAGGATGGTTAGTATCAGCTGGATGGCTGTGGGTTGGCTCGATTCTCGTGCAATAGGAGAAGCTTCCAGCAGTGGACTGCTGTTAACTGATGATGATGATGAGGGATCGTAGTCAGGGGCTGAATTACCCAAAAATTACGGTACCTTTAAATTTCGGATGAAAAAATAACGGTATCGAAATATTTCGGTAGCGAAATTTTGAGGTTGGATATGCATACCGGTATATTTTGGTAGAAGTACCATAACCGTTATAAATGTATCGGTAGCGGTACCTAAACCTGAATAAATAGGTGTTTTCTTTGACGCACCGCCTCGCCACTCTGTCTGTCGTTCACTTGCCGATTGATGCACATTATTATTATTATAACTCGGTATTGGTTTTTATTTCCGATCTCGAAGGTCACGACTGTGCGCCACGCCCCGCCTCATATGCATTTCGGTACCGAAATCGTGTAAGGGTTAAATTATGGTTTAGCCCAACCTTTATTTATAAAGGTACCGGTATAGCTTAACCTTTATTTTAAACCGGTACCCTTATATTTTTGAGGTATCTTAACCTTTAACCGTAACCGCTTTCAGTCCCTGATCGTAGCAGATGTGTGCCCTGTCTGTTCTGTTATTTCCACATCATAGGAGCTGACAGAAGTTACTGAAATGTGCTAAACTCGTCGCAAAAAACTGAACCCTTGAATCTTGAAACTCTTTGAATTTGACTCAATTTGGAATTGTTGTTGAAAAACTAAGAGAAAGAATACAATAGTCCTACCCCTAGCAAATCCCTTTAAAATTTGAAAAAACCAAGATAGCCTTGTACAAAAGGCGCGTCCACATAGTTCAGAGCTAACGACCAATTTCCGTCTAACATGACCAGCCGGGTCATATCCGACGGTGCATTGACCGGTAGTCGCGTTTAAAATAGTGTAAATTGTGTTTTCAGGGTGTGAGGTTAGTGGAAAAAGGTTCTTTTTGTGATATTTTAGCTTTTGTGCTGCTATTTAGGTGATTTGGTGCGGAAAGTGGGTTTAGGGAGTACAAAACGGGTTTTTTTTGAGCAGTGCCTAATATAAAGGGTGTAAGAAGACTTTTTACGAACTCGAAAGGTCAAAGGGCAAAGGTTATTTGATGATTTTCCACCCGCCAAAAAAAAAAGGGCTGATCAGCCTAGACTGTACTGACTGTGTACTTCAAACTCCTCTGTAATCAAAATAATTTAAAGTTTAAACCAAGGAATCACCAAAGTTCATTCTCCTTTGACACTTAAACGTCAAAACTCATTGTCTTTCACCAAAGACAGTGAATTTTTATAGCCCAAAAGCTGATTATAATAAACTGTGGGATGATAAAATCACCATCAAATTCCGTCCAATGGTTTCTAAGATTATTCTTTGGAGATTGGCGAAGTTATAGCCCCTCAATTTCACACCTAATCTGTGTAGGGCTATATAACTGAATTAAATAATATTATAGATTACAGATAGCCACGTTACTACCGGTAACGTAGGTTGCATCAAGTCAGAATGTGTGGGTAATATGGGACGTCGGAAAATACCTTGTGCTGTGGTAAAAAGGTGGGTCAGTTAGGTAGGTCAACAAGTTCCAAACCCTTTCATCATCATCATCATCATTTCAGCCATAAGACGTCCACTGCTGGACATAGGCCTCCCCCGGAAGGGGGGGGATTTGCCATAATCGCCACGCTTGGCAGGCGGGTTGGCGATCGCAGTATGGTTGTTACGAAAGCACAGAGAACGCTGCTGCCCATTCTCTGCCAAGTCCCTTAGTCGCCTCTTACGACACCCACGGGAAGATATGGGATGGTGCTATTCTTTACGTCCGACACCATACGGAACCAAACCCTTTAGTGCATATTTAAAATGTTTAGTACATTTAGAAAATAAAATAAAACTGTTAAAAAACAGCCTTTCATTAAAATTAAAATATTACCCCTTTCCCCAACATGGTTAGGAAAAGACTCGGCAGACGATGATGAAGATATTAAAATGAAAAGTTAATAAAAAGTTTCGTGACCGTGCTGTAATGGGGCGCGGCCCACCCACATTTCCAACTTCTAAGTGGTTCTATCATCAGGAACAACTTCTGATCACAACACAGTGCTTGGTTTCCAATCAATTCCACTTCTGATACAAAAGTACAGTCACGTTCTCAAATGATGATACCAAAGTTCTGATTTCTATTATTTGGTTTATAACAGTTCTCTAATGAACAAAGTTGTTAGCTTCATACCGTAGCAAGGATTACGTGCAAGTTTCCCAAGTCATGCTTTTGTTAGTATCTTTTGTTGGCGCTCTATGTTCAGGCAGAGTTTCACTTTGTTTTGCGGGAATCTTCCTTATTTTATTAGATTTATAATTTATAAGCGATACTTCATCCTGCCGGTCTTGTCGTTGCTTACTGCAAGTTAATAAGTTAAGTTATAACTTGCAAGTTAATTGATTGGCGTACAATTATTATTATAAAAACTAGGGTGAACAGTTGAATGCAAAGGCTTTAATTGTATATCATACTGACATACTTTTATGGAATCACAATCGCGAATGACAGCAAGATTTTGTGAAAAAAAAAATTGCTTTCAATGTTACACAATAAGGAAATAATAACGTTCTTCTTACACAGTTCCATTGCTATGCCGAGTTGCTAAGAAAAGTTCAGTCTTGGAATACACTGCGGTGCATAAGTAATCCATGTTTATGTTCAACAAGAAATAAATTAAAAGCATAGGCGAGTATTCTTGGCTGAACATGCGATATCTCTTTGAATAATCCGTAACCATTTGCACCATTTGGGGGCAGCGGTACCCCGGTGGTGGCGGCTCTCACTTACGAGTAGTAAGAAGTGGGTTACAACCTAGACAAAAGCGTATTTTTTTTGTAATTTTTTACATCACCCGATCATCGAATTGAGAATCTCCTCTTTTCAAAAGCCTGCCTACATATAGTTGTTTCTGGTCTGGGTATTTGTGTATGTGAGTTTAAATGTTCGTGAACGCACCCACGATACAGGAGAAATTCCTGGTGTGGGGCAACGTTTCAAAAAAAAATAATATCCCGTTTTATGTGCCAATAAATACTTCTGTGATAATATTATCGACATCCTACTTAATTCCGGAAATAAACTCAGTCAATAACTCCATTTTCATTCCCAGAAATAAACTTCCATACAAAAACCGACGAAATCACATCCATTTCCCTACAATCCTCCGAAACCTGTTAAATGTGATATGCAGACTTCCATGAAACTACTTCCGTAAATAAAATTCATAGTAAACTCAATCCGGTACGCATTTCACGGTTCGCTTGACAACCGGTTATATTTTAACAGGATAATCCGGAGTCAGTGGACCGGAATTTACTGCAAGAATATCTCGTATCCGGACCGGGTATTCTCAGGGATTAAGGAAGGATTAAAAGCATATTGGTCCGGTTTTGGAGATTGTGTATAAAGTGTGGGATCACATTAATGAGTATTTAGAAGTCTAGAAATGGTCCTTTGTCAGCATTTTACGGGGTAGCACTGGCGGGCACCAGTAATAATTCATCCAAATGTTTTACTAAAATCATTATCATCATCTGTCTAGCCTTTTCCCAACTATGTTGGGGTCGGCTTCCAGTCTAAGCAGATGCAGCTGAATACCAGTATTTTACATGGAGCGACTGCCTATCTGACCTCCACAACCCAGTTAATAGTAGTTACTGGTTTTACTAAAATAATGAATTTATTAATTCAACATTGACATGATGTTTTACTAAAATAATGAATTCAACATTGATTGACTGGACAATGTTGAAAGAAAGTAAAAATTAAAGACAGGATAAAAATTAAAGAAGTAGTGGAAAGTGTTAGTTATACTTATATGTTAATTATATTAAAAACAGACAGACATGACGAATCTATAAGGGTTCAATTTTTTGCCATTCAGCTACGGAACCCCAAAAACGGATTGCTTACTTTAATGTCAGGTTTAATTTTACTAGAATATAGGATTACATATTATACAGAAGATAATCTATAGATAAAACCTCTAGGTAGAATACCTTTTTGCGGACTAAACCGCAGGCTTTATTTTCTTTGCCTCATAGAAAGTTTTGATAGGATAAAACGTATTACGTCTGTATATTGTCTAATAGGCTTTGTCTGTGGTCTGGATTATTTTAGGTTTAGAGATATTATGTTTTCGTTTGGTCATGTACTGAATAAAAGAAGTGGGCGATTAAGTTAATATTGCGAAATAATGTCGTTAATTTTCAAGTCTTATTTTAGTCATCGTTTTAAAAAGAAGAAGACTTCCAGCACTGCATTGCCACGTTGAATGGCAATGCTAATTCTTTGGGCAAAGAAAGAGCCAGCCCTCTGGGCACGCAAAGTCTCGACCAGTCAGCGGTCTGCTCCCTGGCCTCCGTCGTCGAGTGGTTTAGGCGTTTGCCTTGTGACCCGGTGACCAAAGGTTCGATTCCCACGAGAAGCATACTATATAAAGTTGTTTCCAGTTTAGCTCGGACATTGCAGCCTTGAATCACCTGATAGCCTGACAAACAAGATGATTCCGTGCTTCGGAAGGCACGTATAAGCCGGTCCGGGACCACCGGCTTATACGCGCCAAATGGCAATCATCAAACCATATCAGAGGCCCTTGAGGCGGTTTAGAAACTCTGAGGCCACAAATTCGGAGAGGCGTTTCTTACAGCGAGGTGTTTAATGGAACTGTCCATGTAATGCCCCGCTGCACGCTGCAAAAAACGCCTTCCAGCCCACACGATAATAAGAAGAAAAAGCGAGAGATTTCTTTTAAAAGATGGATACAACATTTTTAAGGTCCAAAATATCCTGGAAACTCTTGCAGTTCATTGAACTCAATCGCAAACACCAACTTCCGAAAACAGTAAAACACGGTGTGTGTACGCCCAACAGCCAATTAAGCTATGCAATACCAAATGAAGCTGATGTCTAATTGTCCGTGAAACTCATACAAAGCGGGGTCAGGTTATACTGGACAACTACACCTTGCAACTAACAACAGGAACACTATCCCACAAACGAAGTATCCATATAGTTTTAGGCACACAATCCATCACCCGTTTGCATACAAATCGGCACCACAGAGCAGAGGTCCCACAGACCTTCGACTGTTAAGTCTTAGCTTGATTGGTGTTTGGTTTTAATCCAATAGTCCTTGAGCAAAGGATACTTGTCTGAAGGGGTGGTTGTCTAAATTTGAGGGTAGGTGTTTGTCTTTAGGTTAAACGAGTCAAATGGTTTACGTTTCAGAGCGTGGAACAAAGATAAATAGACTGGGTGAAGGAGAGGCGATGTGAAATTGGTTGCTTAAGAATTATACTCTGTTAACGTGAGTCATAGACAACGTATCATTCTATCCTGTGATTCTATCAGCGGTCATAAAGAAATAGCCAAATATGTAAGTCATTTTCAATTTTAAAAATATCTACTTCATAATCATTCACCTGTCTTTATCACAATTATTACAAATATTTCTACGTCATCATCTTCCTGCCCTTATCCTATTCTATTTGGGGTCAACGCAACACGTTTTCTTCTTCCATTCTACCTTTCTTAGACGTCACGATGGCATTTACTCCTTTCTCTTTCATATCATTCCTCACACAATCCATCCATGTTTTCTTTGGTCTTCCTCTCCTTCTCTATCCATCAACATTTATATCCATCACTTTTTTAGTCACATGCATTTCATACCTCCTCATTACATGATCATACCAAAATGGACGACTTCTTTTTAAATTTTTCTGTAACAGGCGCCACTTCCAAACCTCTTCTAATATACTCATTCCTTACTTTACACGTACCTACAAAAGTATCTAATAAAACACCACCCGTTTAAATATAAAGTTATGTTCTCCTTCTAAATTCATAACTACGCAAAAATGTAATTTCCACGAAAAAGTAATCATCCGCAATCTAACACACAAACACTTCACTTATTCCAAACAGCTCTAAAGAAAAAACTAATATACATATTTTGTACAAAGTGCTGAAGCTTTAAAAGCCAAATCTAGTTCTTTCTCAGAAATTGTTATCACGTCTTTGAATTGGCAAACTTGTGTTGTTTGTAGGGTAGTTGAATATTTTTGCGGAGCACTTAACAGGGTCACAAAATAACTAAAACTACAGAAGGGCTGTTTCAGACAATGAGCAAGAACGCACGCACACATAGACACACTTCCATTCTTTGTATCAATAGAATATCATTTATGTGCCTAAAAAATGGTATACAAAAATGGTAAAATCATTATCATCATTATTCACAGCCCTGACTTCACCCCCTGCTGGGTATAGACCTGCCAGAATAAAATAGGGCCTAACATACCTCCTTGTGAGACACCATATATGTTGTACTTGCCATACTATCATGTCGTTAAGGTAGTCCGCTGTCGTCTGATATTTAGGTAAATCGACATTAACTGAAGCACCTAGCACTTCAAAACGTACTACATATTCGTTATGTGTGCGTACGCTAGCTTTTTTTTGATGTATTCAGTAAACCTTCTGGACCATTCTGTAATAGACTGTTTGTTAATTCATCTGTATTTTGAGCGGGAACACGATTTTGTTTCTCAGAAACCAGTAGCGTCTAAAATTGGCCAGTCAGCTTATTTTGGATCGTTAGTTGATTATCGAGTTAAATGACCTAGATTTTTAAACGAATGGTGCGATGGTTTAATTTTTCAATCTTCTCTTCTTTTTCAACCTTTGGCCAGCCAATGTTGCGTATAGCTCTCTTCCAAATCTCTCTACTTTTGGTGGTTCTGTGTCAAGACTGCTTGACACAGAACCACCAAAAGTAGAGAGATTTGTTTCCAGTTTGTTCTGGTCATTTCCAGCTCCAGTATGTTCTGGTCATTTTTTTTGGCCAGTTAGTACTGTGTAAGACTGTCAGACTTTCGGCCCACTTTGTACCTGCGCTATTTCTTGGAAAATATATATTGGTTTCTTTAAAACTAGCGACAAAATACTTACAAAAGTAAAATCACAATGTACAATAAATAAACATTAGTTTTAGTCTCGAAATCAGAAAAAATACAGATATTATAATAAAAAAAAACAGGTGTTTATTGAATACGGTACAATTTCAGTCAACAACCATCGTTTCGATTGACGCTCCAATCGTCATTCACATGAGTGTTCGTGAGTAGACTTTTGTCACTGTATTTTTTTTAGAACTGCTATAAGCATTTAATTTTGTACATTTTTTTATGAGTTATAAACTGTTCAATTGTATTTTTTAACATGTAACTAACAAATTATAAAAAAAAATCCTTAGACGGTTTTGACCCACTTCACTAAAAGGGTTTTCTCAGAAGGCAACGAATACGACTTACGTCACACTTGTACGAGCCTCGTTCCTACTCAAAAGCTTGTTTTCATTTAAAAATGTCTTTGACTATAAGCTTGTTCAGATATTTATCTAAGTACTGATATAATATGTTTTTGTGTTCTTTTCTACAAGTTATAAAATGTCCAGGTTGTATTTTTTTTGTTATTCGCAAAAACATCTAGAATATATCAAAAAAGAACTTTTAAACATAATAATATAATATTTAAATCTACAATTTCAAAATATTGCAGTGCCTGTCTGTTACCTTTACATGCCTTGGTGGTCGAATGGATTTCGATTAATTCAGCAAATATCATGTTCTTAATTTTTATCCGGGTACCTAATAGTCAGCAGTCAGTGAAATAAATGTTAACATTCACTTTGAGCGAAAACAAGAAAATCAAATATGAAAAAGTAGATCGCGACTCCATATTACCTACACAACAGTGAATACCACATTGCTAGCGAATAAAGAATTCTATTCAGGTATCTATCTAAAATGGAAACTTATTTCATTTCCGTTTCCGTGATATTCTAGAACGATACTCGGTCATGAATATCGATTTTGAATTATGTATTTAGATTCGATTCTAGATTATAAGCAGTATTAAACCTGCATATTTATGTATTAATATTTTTTAAAGAATATGCGGGCTTAAAAATGACTATGTGAACGATGATAATTTTGGAGAGGTGAGTCTGAAGAAATAAAGAGAAGAGAAAGAGAGTAGAGAAGTATGGAAGAAGAAGACGCCTGTAATTCCTTAGGGGTTACACAGAGGTGTGCCTTCCCACATTTCGAAAATTATTTGCAAATCCATTTTTCATAATCCATATTGCCATCAACCGGCACAAATCCAGACTCCGTGGCTGCTACTGAGAAATTCTCGATGGAAAAACCCAATAACACTTTGCTCGACCTGGGAAACAAACCCAGTACCATAAGCTCACCGGTCACTAGACCAACAGGTCGTATGTTAAATAACGTGCTTCTAAAAAAAAACCCCTTCAAACAGCATCCTAATTTGTGTCGCGCCCCTACTAATTGCGAAATCCACCGCACTGCGTAAGCTCCTTACTCTTATTTATTCCCTCAATTAACCTCATGAATAAACAAGGGCTTAGAGTTAATAGTATTACCAAAGGCATTGGCATACCACTAGAGTAAAATTAGTAGTGGCATGTTCACTACAGAACTTAATTTGGAGGATTCTTGGGACATAACAAATTGAGGTCATTCGTTCTTTGGGCGTTGCTTAGTAGGTAGTGAGCAAGAGTGGTTTTTGTGAGAGGGTTCGTAATTTTCTTCCTCTATATTTGTAGGCGTTTGTTTGCTATTTTAAATCGCTTTCAAAGTGTTTTGGGTATTTCTACGTTTAAAATGGGATATTATAAATTGCATATCAAATAAATAATCGCCTATCAATACATACTCATCATTTATATTCTTTTTTACATCAAATAACTTACTTCACTACAAATAAACGAAATGTTTAACAAAACTCAAACTGCAGATAATGTGCATTAAGATTATTAGCTGTGTATTGATGAAAAAGCTTTTGCTTTAGGAAAAATCGCTGTACGCTGCGAAAATAAATTGTAGTGTGTTTAGTGATATTTTGAGTTGAATATTTTGCTGTGCAATCAGTAATTTTGATGGGAATTCGGAATCTTATTGCATAGAAAAAGGATATTTTTTGATTTGCGTTTAAATACTACCCGTTTAAAATCATCTGCCTAGCCTTTTTCCCAAGTATGTTTGGGTCGGTTTCGAGTCTAACCGGATGCATTTTAATACCTGTGGCTTACACGGAGCGACTGCCTATCTGGCTTTCACAACTCAGTTAGTACTGGGTAATACGATACCCTTTGGTAAGACTGGTTGTCGGACTGTTGGGCCACTGACTACCTGTAGCGACCGGCAAAGTCGGGTAGATTCTTGGGACATAACAAATTGGGATCATTCGTTCTTTAGGCTTTGCTCATAGAAGTATTGAAATAAACTTTTCGGTAGCTTAGCTAATATTCATCAGCATTCTCCTGACTTATTTGGTATCGGTGCAGCATTTCTTCTTCTTCCATACTTCTCTATTAATCGTCATCTCAGACTGTCCATCCGTCGTTTCTTTGGTCTTCCGGTACTCCATCCACTTTTATAATCAAAATTTCCATGAAGACAGTAAATATTCTCAGGCCATTTGATGTAGTCATTACACGGTTCTTGAACTCTTAGCAAAAATTCTGGTTAGCGGTATAAATAGTTTCGGTAGTAAAAACGAATAAACAAGCTTCAGAAGTAGTAAACTTGTACTACGAAAGCCTTTTCCTGCTCCAAAAAGAATTAGACGCTGCCAAAGGAATGCCAAAGATGTGCGGTTGACTCTAGTTTCACAGACGAAGTTTTTCACAAAGAGCTAAATTCTATGCTTTAAGTTATGCAGTACTAACTGCTTTTTATTGATGTTAATTTTAAGGGCTAGAATAGACTGCTGCGGGTTGTTCGAAAGAGATACCGCGGCTTCAACACAAAGGGCTAAGAAGGAACATGGGTGGTTTATAGTCAGTAGAAATGACTCCTCCCACTCTGCCCAGAGCGGGAGGAGTCATTTGATGATTTCACTCCACAAAAAAATGGGCTACAATAGACCGCAATATTTTTTATCCGACTGAGCAGGGTAATGTCTTTATTAGACACATACATATACACATACAGATGTATGATTGTACCGTTGTGGCAGTCTTACGTCAATCGATTTATCGTAAGCTTCAAGTGTCACTAAAGACATGACAGCATGACAGTAATCAAAATTGAATATGGCAAAAATTGTGACCTACAAATTGCAGAAAAATTAAAAAAATACAATTTCTCGCACTTTTTTAGCCCCTCCTCAGTAAATATTAGCCTTTTCGTGGCAGTTTGTAGCACTTAAGTTACTTATAATATAATTTATTGTTCTGTCATTTGACAACATATTAATGTTGACGAAAATGAACTTTAACGAGTTTTTAAGGACCCACCCGTAATATACTTAATTAAGTCTGACATTTATAAATGATTGTATGCAAATTCATAATGTTGATGTTAGATTTGAAATATGATTGAGTATACATTTATATTTACTTTCTTAATGACTGTGCTGTAAGATAAGATTTATTTGCGTGTTAATAACTAGCTGCCCTTCACGGCTTCGCACGGGTGGACATTTATTTTTTAAACTTGTAGTAAATGTTACTGTATAGGGATAATGTGGTATTCTAATGGTGAAATAATTATATAGGCCTATCCCAAGAGTCACCACATTGACCGATCTTGTGCCTCTCGCATGCAGCGGATCCCCGCAACCATCACCAGGTCATCGGTCCACCTAGTGGGAGGCCTTCCAACGCAACGCCTTCCGGTTCGCAGTCGCCACTCCCGAACTTTTCAAAGGTGGCAAATCGTCTACCGGTACATCGAGGTGTTGAAGTGTTTGTACAAAAACGCCACCATGTCAGTCCGACTTCAGGACCAGACCTTGGAACCTATCGTTCTGCAGCGCGGTGTGAGTCAGGGAGACGTCATATCTCCGAAGCTGTTCCATCCCTTGTGAGTAGATAAATTTTCAGAAATGCTGCTTTAGTGCTGAGATTTGCATTTCTAAGCGCTGTGTAGTATTTAAAATGAGATTTGTTATTTTATTTTGAATACGATCAAGCTGTGGGTCAAAAACACTGATTTGCTGCCGTGTAACAGCATCAACATCGATGAGGTGGCAAAACGACCTAGGTGTCAATCTATTGATACAACTAGAACAGAATCCGGACAGAAGGAAGGAATGGAGGGAGGTCTTTGTCAGTGGGACAGTATAGTATAGTAATAACGTAGGCTAGGCTGTAAGTAGTTTTTCCAGGCTGGCAACTTACATACAACATACAAACTGAAAATGTGAATTTAAATGTTTTTAAATACACTCACGAAGAGAGGAATAATTCCCAGTGTGGGGCAAACTTTTTTTTTACAAAAAAAGGGATTCTTATTACTAAACGAACCTCTTATACGTTTTTATTATTTTGTAAACTGATTGAGCTCAATATTTGATATTACGAATTAAGCATCAACAAATTCTTTAATCGTTAAAGGAATTTCAAGTACCCAGGCAGTTTGCCAATCATCTCATACCTAGGTATATATGTAGCATGCTTAATAGCCATCCTACACGGGTACTCTAGGAACCGTCAGAGGTGCCTCGAGTGCCTATTAAATGTCGGATATGAACGTTATAGCGTAGCTTGGCGTTATCTAATTTAATGGTAAGATTTAAACAGATTGGATTATTGTAGTAAGATTTCAAACCAAATGTAATAGTACACTAGCACCTCGATGCCTCTACAGTATTAATTGGGTTGTGGAGGATATCAACAACGGATACGGAAAACAAAAAAAAAAGTCACAAAAAAAATAGGTTTTTGTCCCATCCCCATCACGTTAGCACAGAGAGCTTTTCTGGCGAAAACAAAGTTTAGTCGAATATGCACGGTTGGTGCAGTGGCTGAGCGATTAGACTGCTGCGCTGCGTGTCGCGGGTTTGATCCCCGCACGGAACAAATACTTGTATGGCCTACAGATAGTAGTCGGGTCTGGGTATTTGTGTATGTGAGTTTAAATGTTTGTGAACGCACCCACGATACAGGAGAAATTCCTAGTGTCCCCGCAGTCTTTTCTAAAAAAAAAAAAAACTTCCTAGGTAAAAGAATTTCCTAGGTAGTAAAACAAAACAATTCTTGTTTCAACTTTTTTTGGTATCTCTACTGGAAAGCGCTAATATCAAAATGGCTTCACTTTTTGTGTTTTTATTTGTCTCAATTTCTGACTTTTTTCAGCTTGAACTTACTCTTTTGACAAAAAAGAATAAGTATTTTCCACCCATGCAGAATTAATTTGCTACAATTGACATTTCAAGTCTGTGAAATCTAAATTTGAAATAAGTAACAGAAGAAATGAAAAGTTCTTCCTACGCACATATAAAGCTAAATGTAATGTTAACTTGGAGATACAGAATATTTTATTTAATACTAGGTAGGTATGCGGCGCACGGGACCGGTCAATACGGCGACACTTGAGGAAAGGCCTATGTCCAGCAGTGGACGTCTTTCGGCAAAGATGATGATGAAGATGATGAGGTATACACGCAGCGAGTTTGATCTTTGGCTGACTGAGAGCAATGTTGAAATCCCACGTCCGTACAGTATGACCACTTTACGCGTACAGTTCAAATTGGCGCAGCATAAAAAGAAAAGTGCAGCGATATGTCAAACATAGTACATTTATTTTAGTTATGTATTTTCCCGCTTACGCAGATAAGTTGGCTGAAGAGTTCTCGAATCTACTTTGTTTATGACATTTCTAGTGACGTATCGGACGGTAGGGCAAGACGGAATACTTAAGGTTTCAAGCTCAAAAACAACACAATTAATGATTATTGCTTATATCTTTAAATCAAAACACGATCACTGCCAAGATATACTTAAAACTGAAACAAGAACCAAGTTTTAAACAAGTATCTACAGTAAATGTATTAAGTCGAGTAAGCGAGCCTAATCACAGGGCTATTGTCCTTCACTTTATGCCAGAGACACTGGCACACTAATTGTGTCTGCTATCTGATGCCAATTAGCATATACTAAGCTCATTGTTTTATTAACGAATGAATGTTGGGGTGTATTTAATTAAATGGGATTTCGTTTCGTTTGTGACAGATTTATTTCATTTGTCTCTCAAATTAGTAATGACTGCTTTTGGTTAGACTGGAAGGAAGCAAGTCCTTTGGCACTAATATATTTAAAAAAAGAAACTAGACACTTGTATGATGACCTCAGGATTGATGCACCGAAACAGTCTTTATCTTCTTATGTTGTGAGCAATAAGGGTGCTTCCCTTGAAAATCGAACCCAGATCCCACGGGGTCGCTGCAGATCAAAAATGACGTAGTGGGAATTGGAAAGAAGTTGCACAGAACCGTGACCATTGGAAGGAACGGGGGGAGGCCTTTGCCCAATTGTGGAACAATATAGGCTAGCTATTTTGACAAGTATTACACTACACAAGTATTACTCTTGACAATATAGCTAGCGTTGTTGTGTAATATAGCTAGCCTATATTGTCCCTTTGTTAAATCTAGACGCAAAAACTTTTTGTGTATTTTTTAAAGAAGTTTCACTTCGGTACAGTATACGTATGAGTATCGTACAGTTCAATAATTAATTAAGTTACTTTTAATTAAATTTGTTGGAGATCGTTTACAATATCATGAGTTCTGTTGTACTTGGTTGTTTCGAAGTTACGGTGTTCAGGCAAACTTTGTCGTGATCGAAATAATTTTAAGAGCGAAAGCAATTTTCTTATGTTTTCTTCGAGAAGACCTACTTTTTCTTTGGGGATGATCCCAAAAATCTAGTAAACGTATCAACGTGAAATGATTTTTGTTCTGAAATTAAAACCATTTACTTAAGTAAATGGTTTTAATCTTAAGTAAATGGTTTTAATTTCAGAACAAAAATCATATCAATCAAGATTTTTAGACTTTAAAGTCTAAGAATCTTTTAAAACGTGACAACACCATTTTCGGCATTTGTTCATGACATCACTACCCGAGAAGCGACGGAAGTGTCGTTGCCCGCTCCTCTGTGTTACTATGCAAGTATCTTCATTCTATCTCATTTTCACCTGGGTGTTTATTTATCTACATTGTAAATTCCATCATAGATCTGACAGGGTTTTTTTTGTAACATATGGTGTACAGTCGCTATTAAGACACAGTGAAATCCCGAATAGTTTGTTGGTATTTCTATAAGACTTCAAATTTTCCTTACCTGACTCTCGAACACTCTAAACTACACGAACTACTACGAAAAACAAATAATTCCCAAAGATAAAGTCAAACAAAAATAAAGCCATCAAATCCCACTGGCGATCAATCCAAACATTCTCAAGTATTTATGACCAATAGACAACTTATCATTTTTTCAGATCAAAGTCTACCAACTTTGACATCTACGTGTATTGGCAAAATATCAAGGGCGGAGTTTCGACAACTTATAACGCACTTCTGCCAAAATAGAAATACCTTTACTCAACACACGTTCGCACAAAAATCAATTTTAAGACTCCAACATACGGTATAAAGTTTTATAACAGCACAATTGTGAATGGCAATAAAAGTTGGTTTTTCAATAGCCTAGTTTGGACGAATGCCAGAACGAACATGAAAAATTCAGACAAGAATATTGTAGGAGCTTCAATGTCTAAATGTAGGAAATGTTTTTAAGTTAGCAGACTTTTGTGTACTGCCCATGAATAAAATCATACTTTACTTATGATAATGTTCGGTGAAGCTACTAATCTATCGAATCGGAGTAATGTTTTAGCTATTATTCCGTATGGTGTGGAACGTAAAGAACAGCACCATCCCATATCTTCCCGTAGGTGTCGTAAGAGGCGACTAAGGGACCAGAGAATGGGCAGCATCGTTCTCTGTGCCTTTGTAACAACCATACTGCGATTGCCAACCCGCTTGCCAAGCGTGGCGGTTATGGCAAATCCCCCCCTTCTGGGGGAGGCCTATGTCCAGCAGTGGATGTCTTATGGCTGAAATGATGATGATGAATGATGAATATTTTAGCTACCGGTTTTTATAGAGACTCATCTGCATAGCTTTTTCCTAACTATTTTGGGGTCGGTTCTAGTCGAACTGGATGCGGCTTAGCTTTCCTTTGAATCAAAATGAATGCGGGATCCTCGGTCACACTACACACGAATGCGTGACAAAAACAAATCAACCAGCTAAAGTGAGAAACCTCACTGTTTGTAAGAAAAAAGTTTATATTCTACAGGAAGATTAACAAAAAATCTGTTTGAATTTAATAATTTCGCAACCAATTAATTTTTTTTTTTACAATTTTTTTTTTAGCTTAATTAATTTATTATTTATTGCAATTTCCTCGTAAGATAATCTAAATTACAAATAAATAGGAAAACTTGTGGTTTATTGACTCTGGTACCATGGTTTGACGCTGCTGATATCTGTATAAAAGCAGCAGGCTAGCGACTTAAATAAAATATAACATTCAAGCATCTTAAAAGGTACGTATTCAGAAGCATCATCTGTTTTTAACCGACTTTCCAAAAAGGAGGAGGTTCTTTTTGTACTTGTGTGTGTTAGCATTGGCTTCCAATCTAACCGGGTACAGCTGCATACCAGTATTTCACACCGAGTATCTGTCTATAAGGCTACCACAATCCAGTCATTGAGTAATTTGATACCTTCTGGCTTTGTTTGGCTGTATCAAATGAATCGTCAAATACCAGCATAGTTCGGAAGTTCCAAAAATAATCTTATCATCTTCAGCCACACCCCGACTTCACCCACTGCTGGGTACAGGCCATGGGCCTCCCTTTACTTGCGATAAGCTCCAGGCTCTTGTGCCAAGTCTCCACGCTCTTGTCCCAAGACTCCACGCTCTTGTGCCAAGACTCCACGCTCTTGTGCCAAGACTCCACGCTCTTGTGTCTAGTCCCCACGCTCTTGTGCAAGCCTCATCTAGCATATTCCCGCAATAGCAACAATATCGTCTGCCCATCTTGCCCTCAATAAAAATCCTGATAACGCATATATAATTCAATCATCACAAAAATTATCCTCATAGCCATCCGCGTTTGGTTCCTACAAAAACAGCAAAAATCCAATATGTTATTCACTACTAACATAAATCAAATCATCCTCCATCCACGTAAATAAATCCGTGCTCCGTTTAATTTATAGCTTGTAACTGTTTACCACAGACTAAAAACCTTGATTGATACATATCCCACGGTAAAAGCAAAAGCGCTCACGGAGGGAAAAATCGCCCACAGACTAGAAAATTTATAGCCTACCAGCAAAGCGGTTTTACTGCGCCTGGAGACAGTTTTATAACCGTATAGTTATTCTGTTTTGAACGTCTAGGTTAGTTTGATTATTTTATAAGCAAGTTAGTGGTTTGGTTTATTGAATTCGGTATTATTCATCATCAAATAACCCCTCCCGCTCTTGGGCAGAGCGAAAGGGAGAGTCAGACTTCTACTGACTAAAAACCCGCAACCCGCAGTCCCGACGGAAGTTTTACCACCTAAGTTTACATGTGGAATGCAATAAATTATTGAGTACCGATTAGTAAGACTGGTTGTCAGACTTTCGGGCCACCGACTTCTTAACGACTGTCCTAGATTTACATAACTGACAGCCGGGATCAACGGCTTAACGAGCTTTCCGAAGCACGTAGGAAATTCAGTATGAAATAATGGGTGGTCACCTATCTACAGACCAACCTAGGCAAGCGCGGTTTAACCTGAAAATCGACTCCGAGCGGCTGTTATTTAGCTACGTGCTTCTAAGGCACTAACCACACGAAAAAAAAGGGAATAGATTCTCAGAACAAAACGGTTTCTATACAGGGTGTAAATCAGCCCATCACACAACCGTCTACCAAGCATTCTGAACATCAAACTAAGTAACGCATAAATTTTTGCTGGGAAACGACTTTTTTTAGTGGTCAAAAATCACATTTTACGGTAAAACTCAATGTAGCACTCTTAAAACATTGTGCTAGTGGATGCCTTGAATAATAAACATGGAGGTAATTTAAGTAAGGTTATAACCTGAAAAACTAGTATTTTTTACAAAAACAGCTGTGAAAAATTTGGAACTTTGACCCCCAATATCTCCGTAACTAAGGGGTTCCCAGGTATGGTCTAGAACAAAAAAAATATCGCATTGGTGGGTAGAACAAGTGGCCTTCGTTTGCGTTAAGGGTACTTTTACACCCTTTATTTTTAATAACAAGTTATTTCCTCAATTACCAACACTGTAAAAACATAAAAAATAATCCAAGAAACAAGCAAAATTGTTCATAACTTTTTAAAATTAGCAATATAGCTTGTAGAGGGAAACGTTTTTCCCTTCATAAGCGGTGTGTAATAAGAGAAGCGCAGTAGGATAATGAATTTATGGCCTTTTCTGAGGCCCCGGTTGCGCTTAGCCTTATTTGTTTACGTCGCCATTTTGTGAACGCTATATCGTGCTGGGAAAATGTTGTTTCGGTCTTGTTAAAAGGATAGTTGTTTCTGCTGGATGTCGACAAGTTTAAAAGGCTTTTGGTAATTTTTTTGGAGAGGAATGGTTTTTGAAGCACAGTTTATAAATATTTATTTATGAAAATTTATTATTTTGTTTGTGTAGTTGTTTGTAGAAGCAGTGTAGGCAGACTGCTATTGGGATTTTCCGTCGGAAATATCTTAGTAATCTTGATTGTGTCGTTGACGTTGTCATGTCGGGTTAGGTGTTATTTGTTTTTGCCATAAGGATTTTGTAAACCCCCCTTTCTGGCAATAAGTGCGCCCTACAACATGGAACTTAGCCAAACTGGGAAAAGGTGAATAATTATACTATAAGTAATAATAATCCTTCCAAGCCGCTTTCGGCTACGGCGACCGTTTCATCGTCAACTTACTGGCGTCTCTCATGGGCTCTCATGTAGCTAGAAAAACCACCTTTGTTTACAAATATTCTCGCACAGACTGGACACGTGAGAGCACCATTAACATACTATAAGTAAACGTCTGCTTACCGTATGTACTATTTTTGGGTCTGAAAAATAATTGCAAAGTGATAGTGACATAAACTTACTATACCATAATTTTATAGATGGGTGTTTCAATAAACAATCTTGTCAATTTATGTAATTTATATGCAGTGGAGAAATGGTAGGTACTTATTTTATATAAACAAAGCAAAACACCCCTTCTGAAGTAGAAGTAAAGATTTATTACAAAAACCTATCAATTAAAAAACCAGTAAATACACGTATTTTAAACAACATACATTAATTGCATGGTTTAATATATTTATGAATTAATTGCGGTGATTTATAAGTTCGTTATTGAAACGACCAACGAGGGATTTTTATATAATTAGCAAACCATACTAATTGTAATATAAACAATACCGGCTGTGTAATTAAAACGACCCTGAGTTCTATATTATTAAAAGCGTATTTGTAATATACAAGATCAGGAGCTAGCTGTTCCTGTGACTTCGTTTGCATGGAAATTTTAATATGTTTTTCAGGGCTAGTATAATTGCCGGCGAGGATATATCCTTGCCCCGGACATAAGCTATCTTCTTGGCAAATTTAATAACGATTAAATCAGCGGTGTAGCCGTGAAAAGGTTACAAACAAATAAATAAACTGTCGCATTTACAATATTAATATGAATGTGAATTATCGGAGGACTTACCATACACATAAAGAAAAAAAACTAAGTTAGTTTGGGTAGCGATTTCTTTACTGCAAAAATAAAATTTCGGTATTATGTACGTTGACTACCTACAATAAAAATTCTTTGTTCTGTCTTCTACATTATTCTAAGGCTTCATAAACGAATTATGTGTTAAGTCTTACGTTTCAATTGAATTTTATATTCGAAAATAAAATGTCGATATTAAATGTACGTTGACTACCTACAATAAAAATTCTTTGTTCTGTCTTCTACATTATTCTAAGGCTTCATAAACGAATTACGTGTTAAGTCTTACGTTTCAAATTGAATTTTATATTCGATATTATCCTAAGATTTAGGGGACTTGGTTATCTTCTCTTTTTCAATTTTCGCGGCTCTTTTGAGAATCTCTTTCAGAGGTGTTAACAATTTTATTTTGTTAACCTTAATTTTCATCATGGTGATTTTATTGAAACAAAAAGAAGAGTTCATGAATTTAATACGAGTTTATTTTTATTTTTATTATAGTTTATTTGAGCTACAGGTGGTGAAAAAAATGTCTTATTGTTAATCAACAATAGGACATTTTTTTTGATTTGACACTCTTATGGGAACACCCTAGCAACAAATACTTTCATCATACAAAACCCTGCAAGTGAAAATGAAATGTAGGTGCCTTTGTAGGGTTAGTACGCCAGGATCTCAATATCGGATGCTCTCACGTAGCTTCTAGTATCTTGGTCCTTTCGGAATTGGTACCTACGAGTCCGACGTGGGTACCTTTCATCCCTTATTGGTAAGGGACGATCGCTATTTAAGTCAAACAACTTCTGGAATATTCTATGGATCGGAAAAGGATGAATTTTCTAGACGGCTGTTTTAATAAGGGTTAAATTAAACAGTGAAATCTAAAGGCTGTCTTGATTTTGGTCTCTGGTCACTTTTTCTTCTCGACTAGTGGTTCTGTCGGAATGGCTATAACTAACTCGGCGTGAGTCGTAGGTTTGAATCCAGAGAGGCAGTTTAATATAATTCAGTTCAATACTACCGCTATGGGCTTTTGATGCAGAGGGACGAGGAAAATGGTTAAACGAGAATTTTGAGTATGAATGTGGATACTATAAGAGTAGAGGAAGACGAAACGATGGATGGACTGTGTGAAGGATGATATCGCGAAAAAGCCTCTCCAACTCAATAAATAAAAGGTAGCTAACGTACTGGACTGCCTCATTGGTCTCGTGGTTGCAAGCGGAACTGCTGAGCATTAGTTAGTGTGTTATTGTGTTTGTATGGGTAATTAATCAATGAATAACTTTAATGTAATTGTTTGTTTGTGTATTACAATTTTATGTGAATTTTATCAGAATTTTATGTTTGTGTGTATTGTTTTCATTATTTTTAATTTAATTCTATTCCTGATGCAATTTATTATTGTTTTTATCCAAATTTTAATATTATATTTTATTCATGTTTATAAAAATATTGTAATTGACAAATGGCAACGGGTTTAAAATTACCTGAATAAATGAATTTATATTATATTATATTATATACGAGTATATTAGGTCCTGGGCTCGATTCTCGAGTCGGGCAAAGTGTTATTGTGCCTACTTGATGCCAATGAATCGACCCATATGACAGCAAAATGTGGGTGGAGAATTAGGTACATACATCTCTGCCTAAAACTATGGGGTTCAAGGCGTGGTGTTATGTTATGTAGCTTATCATAATCATCACTATCACTACAATATAGTATAAAACAAAGTCGCTGTCGCTGTCTGTCCGTCCCTATGTATGCTTAAATCTTTAAAACTGCGCAACGGATTTTGAACCGGTTTTTTTAATAGATAGAGTGATTGAATAGGAAGGTTTTAATATATAATTTGACCGACATCCACGCGGGTGAAGCCGCAGGCATCAGCTAGTAAGTGAAATAATCTAAAAAAGACATCTACACTAATATTATAAAGATTTGTTTGTTTGTATCGAATAGGCTCCGAAACTACTGGACCGATTTCAAAAATTCTTTCACCGTTGGGAAGCTAAACAGTAACTATCCCCGGGTGACATAGACTATCTTTTATTTCTGTATTCCCACGGGAACCGGACATACGCGGGTGAAACCGCGTGACGTCCGCTAGTTGTTAATATATAATACTAACATAGGAATTTAGTCTCGATAAGAACTTGAAACTCTTCGCAGAATTTCCGTGAAAACATTACGCTTGGTCACGTTTTGGGTAATGGTAGCAGCGGTACCACTGTGTGCATTAATATTATACGACTAAAAGGAAAAAAAAAAGTTAGAGAGCTTTTTGCTACCGTGTTTAAGATAAACCGTTAATGCGGTCAAATATAACAAAAAGTAAAACCGACTTCTGTTTCTGAAGTCGGTGACTTTTGTTTGTTTGATTTAATTTTTTTGCCACCGACTTCAGAAACAAATTTTTCTTCTAAAGTTTATTTTTCATCTTTTAGTGGTTCACATGTGCTTACCCCTACACAGCGTATTCGTAGCGTAGCCTCCTTTTTGAAGTCGCTTAAAAATAGGAAATACAAAATGGATTCTAATTGCAGGAGATTGTAGTTAAAGAATAACAGTGTTTGCCAAGGCTGGTCCGTGGATGGGTCACCTTTTCTATTACACATCAAGTTTCCTCCGTGCCTCAGAAAGCACGTAAAATAGTTTCGAATGTAAGGCCGTATACAGAAAGAAAGCTGGTAGCCGGCGCCGATCTACCAGCGCTTATAGGAACCGGTCCATGCAGGTAAACGGCGTAGGCATTTATATGAACAAGCGCCGATAAGCGCCGAAAGTCGTCGACAAGTTCCGAAAATCTTCGACACGCGCCATATAAAATTAATGAACAAGTACGACAACAGGTACAACAACGACGCCGATCTACCAGCGCCGACAAGCGCTGGTAGACTTTCGGCGCTTATCGGCGCTTGTCCATATAAATGCCTGCCGCGCCGGTTACCTGCATGGACCGGTTCCGATAAGCGCTGGTAGATCGGCGCCGGCTACCAGCTTTCTTTCTGTATACGGCCTTAGATATGTAGTCACACTACGTAAAATACTGGTATTGCGCTGCATCCGATTAGACTGGGAACCGAGTTCAATACAGTTGGGAAAAGGCTAGGCAGATGATGACATAAACAGTGCTAAGTACTTTCATGTAAGTTATATCTTTCTACATTTTTACATACCGATATTATAAATACGAAAGTAACTCTGTCTATCGCGCTTTCACGCCAAAACTATTGACCCGATTTAAATGAAATTTGGTACACAGATAGTCTAGCTAGAGGGAGGACCCGAGAAAGGACTTAGGCTACTTTTATTGCGAAGAAAGGGTTGTAGGGGGTTGAAAGTGGGGATGAAAAGATTACTTTTGGTCGCGATAACTGACATCGGTCGCGATAACATCCAGGCGGGTGAAGCTGCGGTCATCAGCTCTTTATATTAAAGACTAGCGGACGTCACCCGGTTTCACCCGCGTAGTTCCCGTTCCCGTGGGAATACAGGGATAAAACTTCTAGCCTGTAACTCAGGAATAGTGTAGCTTCCCAACGGTGAAAGAATTTTTGAAATCGGTCCAGTAGTTTCGGAGCCTATTCGTTACAAACAAACAAACAAATCTTGTCTCTTTATAATATTAGTGTAGATTCCATCACCACGTGTCGTATTTTGAAGATAAGAGACGATTGCTCGTCGGGGCTGCGGGTTGTTCGAAAGATATATTGCGGCCTCGGCGCAAGGGCTAAGAAGGAACATGGGTGGTTTTTGGTCTGACACTGTCTTTCGCTTTACCCAGAGCGGGAGAGGTTATTTGATGACTTCCCACCCCCCCCCAAAAAAAAGGGGCGATTGCTGAAGCGATTCTTTTTCCTGTACAAATATACATTTTATCGATTGTGTATTTTTTCGGGAATTCAAGAATTAGAATTAATTAGAATTCAAGTCCTACCACTATGAGCTCAAGGCAAAATTAAAACAGCCATTAGGGCCGATGTTTAGAAAGCCGACCTTGCATAGCTTGGTCCGTGAATGGATGACCAGCTATTAAATACCGAGTTTCCTCGGGGCATTGGAAAGCATTAAGCCGTTAGTCCCAGCTGTCAATCGATCTTTGACAGTCGTCAAAGGTAGTCAGTGGCTTGGAAGCCTGACAACTAGTCTTACCATCGTATTATCAGTACTAGCTGGGTTGTAGAGGTCAGATAGGCAGTCACTTCATGTAAAATACTGGTATTCTACTGATTTCAGATAGACTGGAAGCCGAACCCAACATAGTTGGAAAGAGGCTGGCGAATGATGACTTCCTATCAAAACGACGAACTTAAGAATGACAGATATTCTTCACATTTTATGAAAGTGCAAAACTTTCATCATCATCAGCCTATTAATGTTCCCACTGCTGGGACACAGGCCTCCTCTCTTTGAGAGGGAATGGGCTATAATCTACCACGCGGGCCCAGTGCGGATTGGTTACTTACCTTTATTTTTATTTCTTTATAGCTTTGTATAAATGAATGCCTCTTTTATACAATTTAGAACGCCCATTACCTGGATTTAAATTTTTCACTTCGGTGAGTTTTCCTGAATTTCTTTGAAACTTTTATTTAAATATTATTTTAAACACCTTCCGTATTCTTTTACGATTCTAACTCAATAAGGAAAAAAGAGATTGTTTGTTGTTGTTTTTTCTTTCATGTATAAGTAAGTCTATTAGTAAGTATATTTATTTGTTTATAGTCCGGTCAATTTAGACATTCGAAGTTACATAAAGTCCCAACAAGCTGAATTTCTGTGAAGTTGTTCAAAACATAATTATAAACAATGTCTAGAAGTTCCCCATCATTCCCCCGTAAGGAAAAAAAATAATTCGAGGTCAAAGGTCAAAAAAATGAGTTTTTCGCGATTTTCAGCAAAACGGTAAGTTTTATCATAAAAGTACCTCAGACAAAAATTGTAGATCATAAAATTATCTATAAAAAATGTATCAATACTTTTTTTCTTACGAGCCGCCGTTTCTGAGATATAACGATTCAAAAAGTTATAAAAGTTGTTATCGTCATAATTTGCACACGTTTCCACGCCACCTATGAGGTAGTGTACTTAGCGCGTTTTTTTTAACGTGGTTTCCCCAGTAGGCCTACTCCACGGGTCAGTTGTGATCCTGTTTAATGTAAAACTATTGCAAAATAACGGAAATTTTCAAAGATTGGGAAAGATAAAAGCGATGTAAATGAAAAAAAAGTGTTGAAGTTTATTCGTCTTATTCGTAAGTTTCAAATTCTTGTTCTTCTTCTTGATCTTCTTCTTGATCTTCTTCTTGTTCTTCTTCTCCTGCTTCTTCTTCATCTTCATTTTGGATGCAAGTAAATTGCGTCAATAGCGATGTATCGCATGATACTTCGTCAGAGTCAAACGAATCCTCCATTGTTTGTGATTCAATATTAGAGCACGACCGGCCTTGACAATTTGTGCATGCCAAAGAACAAGACAGTCCGACTTTTTTGCAACCACATTTAGCACTGCATCCCTTTTTGCAGTTGCAAAAAATAGTGTTCAGCAGTTTTTCCGGCGCAGGTGGAAGTAAAGTTTGAACTGGCTCTAATATATTGTTGACCAACTTCCAACCAACCCCAGTCTGTAGGGTCTAGCTGATAACCAAGCCACACTTGAACTTGGTAATATACTCGAAAAAGATGTTGGTGAGCAGCAACTGAGGTTGGAGGAAGACAAGCTAATTGAACTTGTTTTTTATTTTTTTAGTCAACAATATATTAGAGCCAGTTCAAACTTTACTTCCACCTGCGCCGGAAAAACTGCTGAACACTATTTTTTGCAACTGCAAAAAGGGATGCAGTGCTAAATGTGGTTGCAAAAAAGTCGGACTGTCTTGTTCTTTGGCATGCACAAATTGTCAAGGCCGGTCGTGCTCTAATATTGAATCACAAACAATGGAGGATTCGTTTGACTCCGACGAAGTATCATGCGATACATCGCTATTGACGCAATTTACTTGCATCCAAAATGAAGATGAAGAAGAAGCAGGAGAAGAAGAACAAGAATTTGAAACTTACGAATAAGACGAATAAACTTCAACACTTTTTTTTCATTTACATCGTTTTTATCTTTCCCAATCTTTGAAAATTTCCGTTATTTTGCAATAGTTTTACATTAAACAGGATCACAACTGACCCGTGGAGTAGGCCTACTGGGGAAACCACGTTAAAAAAAACGCGCTAAGTACACTACCTCATAGGTGGCGTGGAAACGTGTGCATATTATGACGATAACAACTTTTATAACTTTTTGAATCGTTATATCTCAGAAACGGCGGCTCGTAAGAAAAAAAGTATTGATACATTTTTTATAGATAATTTTATGATCTACAATTTTTGTCTGAGGTACTTTTATGATAAAACTTACCGTTTTGCTGAAAATCGCGAAAAACTCATTTTTTTTACCTTTGACCTCGAATAATTTTTTTTCCTTACAGGGGAATGATGGGGAACTTCTAGACATTGTTTATAATTATGTTTTGAACAACTTCACAGAAATTCAGCTTGTTGGGACTTTATGTAACTTCACTCTCATTTTTTGGTCTAAATTGACCGGACTATTAGGAAACTTTTGTTAGCATATTTTGTGTTTTTTAAATTAAAATTAAGCTGTTACGTTGAATCTATCTACATCTACAACTTTAGCTTAGGAAGCGTTCAAGTATTACGTAACTTTGAAGGGAGGGGGTCTTTTAAAATGTTACGATGCGTTTACAGATGTGGGAGGGGCGGGAGGTTTGAACGCGTTACGTAATTTAGTTTTTTTTAAGTGAAAACTTCTTTAGCGGCGTTGTGCACTTTTTTTGGGATGGCTTTGGTTTGGTGGCGTCAGAAGGTCACGTGTCATGACCGTAAGACGGCGTAGAGCGCTTGTGCGATTGTGCGTGTGTGTCAAATGTAAAAAAAAATTAAATATCAAGTTGATTTTTCTAAGACATAAACTTTTTAATGTAAAATAATTGTAATAGTTCTGTAGTGTTAAATTTTTTATGTAATATAAATTGTCATGTTTATGTACGAGAGCGCAATAAATGAATATTGTATTTAACCACATAAATGATAGTACTATTATGCTGATAAATAAAGGAATTCGTGCGAAATTATTCCCTAACAATTCCAAAATATTCAAAAATGCACAACGTTAATGTTTAAGTTTTCACTTCTGCCGGCACTTCCAGAGTGCAACCCGTTATTTTTTTTAACCGTCCAGAACGGTCGCATAGAGAAATTATCTTCGCGATGCTCCTTTACGAGTACGATGGTCATTTGAATAATATAACCCTTAAAAAGACCAAGCTAGAGGATTCGCCTTCATAACTACTAAAAGAGATATAATCTGAGTTATATAATTTGCTTAGAAAACGACTTACTTCTTTATTTCTCCTTTAATTTATTATTTTACCAATTCAAGAATATTGTTTTTATTTTTTGTCAAATTTTACTAATGCTGCTCTCTTGATAACTTTTACTATTCATTACCATCATCATTTCAGCCAAAAGACGTCCACTGCTGGCCATAGGCCGCCCCTATGTGTCGGTAAATTGATCGTCGGCATCTCTCATCCAGCGGATCCCCACAACTTACATCCCCCCTCCGTTTGACTGTTACATGTAGATAATCATCTGATAAATAAACCAATAAGAGACCAGTAACATGCCTTGGGTCCAACAATACGGCAAGCCCTTAAAGCAAGCAGACTTATCAGAGATTCTAACATCTTGCAGAGTAAGTTATAGGGGCAGGTAAGCCTTATATGAAAGAAAGGCATCACCACTATAAGGGAACAAGAGAGTCGATGGCTGGGAAGCGCTTCCTGCAGGGCTTTTGCGTATCTTTTTAAATGTCAGTGGCTATCATAGTGTCCACCAATTAACTGTCAAATGGTTCCATTTTGTACCAAACCATAACCATTTCACAGTTATTCGATGGACACTATGATAGCCACTGACATTTAAAAAGATACGCAATAGCCCTGCTGGGCTACTGATATACCTAGTTCAATCGGTCATCCATATTTTGGTAACTATGACAATTTCCTCGGAGATGTCTACGAATAATGCAATTTTCATAAGGACGGAGATTCACCAACAAAAAGATGGACTCCGCGAGTGATGATATATAAACGAAAAGGCTGCAGAGTAAAATTTTACACCCATCAGTTACTCTAGTCTTCCAAAACGTTTATTTCAACGAGCAAAACCACAAGAAACACCTAGTATCTTATAATAGTTTTCGGCCAGTCCCAGACGTGCGACAAAGGCTGTAATCTGCATCTCACAATTGGCACTGGCCGTGTCCTCTCCCATATTAGCATATGAACAGCGCACCGTCCAAGTTTCTGTCGTATTACATATGCTTGTATTGAAAATTGAGGGAGAAACTTTTATGGAACGGTGTTTAGGTAATGTTTGGAGAATTTTGATAGATTATTTTGCAAAGTTCTTTTTTGAGTTTGTACCATCTGCTTCTGAGTGTGGTAATTTTATTGGTATTGTTTGATGACACACTTTATAACAATAAGTTTTTTGTTTATGACGATAAGCCAAAAGCTTATTGTTGTAAGCTCCTTGTTATCGTATGTAATGGTGCTACATAAACCATGGATTGAATTGAGTACTAATGCGTCCATACTGCTCATAACTCAACATCACAAAACGGCTTTCCACAATCTGCCTGCAGAATGCCTTCGATTTTTTAGGAAATATTATGCGTTCGCCTAGGGATTGTTTGCAAAGGTTTATAAATACTGGACCTGGTAGAAGGTAAACAGACGCAAGACAGAGCACCTGCAAGATGGTCAGACGCGATCAAGAAGGCTGTTGTCGCCAGCCTGTACCGAGCGGCTCACAATGGAAGAGACCACATGGCATGGAGGCGTGTCATATGTGGTCGCGATCCTTAGGTAGTGAGGGAACGACGAAGAAGAAGAGAAGCTCTTTGCCATTAAAATATTTGTTGATGAAAGGAAGTGGGCTATAATCTTACACGTTGGCCGCATGGCGGGTTTGTGGATGTTAAGTCTTATGTACACAATGATACTTAAAGTATATCAGGTCTAAATAGTCTCTTCTTTTTATATTTCTATGGGCACATCTGTTCTTCAAAGACACAATACGTGTACCTAAACATACATCCAATACTTTGCTAATAATCATGTACCTATTGTGACAAAGACGGCTCGCACAGGTGCGTTAATTCAAATGTTGGAAGAATTAATGACGAAGAATACATGAGTACCTACATCTTCAAGAACTCAATTTAATGTTGTATTTAATTTATTCAACACTGGTATTTGCCCGCGGCTTCGCCTGCGTGGATGTCGGTTGTCTTGACAAATCATATAGTAAAACCTTCCTCGAAAACCACTCTATCCATTAGTGAACACAGCATGAATATCGGTGCAGTAGTTTTTGAGTTTATTGCGAACAGACAGACGCGGCGGAGGACAACAATTTTTTGTAATATGTAGTGATACACACTGAACATGGCGCCTGTGATCCTCTAAGAGTATAAGGCCAAGGTATAGTGCCCTTACCTTTCGGGTCGATCTTCAAGTTAAGCTACACTTGCCTAGGTTGGGCCGTGGATGGGCGACCATCCATGAGATACTGAGGTTCCTCCGTGTCTCGAAAAGCACGTTAAGCCGTGTTCCCGAATTTCATTTGTAAATCTATGACGGTTAGTTGCCCGTAAGTTTTGACAACCAGTCTTAGCAGTTTTTACGAAACTGATCTAAAAACAGAATAAATGAGAAGATTCTTCTATTTATTTTTACAGGATTTAAGAATCCTTTCACTGGTTATTAGCTTAGCTTCCCTTTGTTAATTCAAGGATTAAGTAACCACCAAAAAACATTTATAAATATTCTGACAGCTGCCAGCTGCAAGCCGCGGTTAATACCCCAGAGGCTTCAAAATATACAATTAAAGATGTATAAAAAGGTTACCAGGGTAATTAATAATCCGTTGATTTAAGCGTGATACTGGAAAAAATGTTTTTCCTCTTCTTTTCAACCTTTAAAATACGTAAAATTTATGGGTTTAAGCGGTTTTTACCCTTTTTCAGTGAATCAATTTATTATGCTCTGTTAACTGGGGTTATAATAACTCATTGGATCTTGTGCATTGAGTGAAATTGTGTTATTTTGTTGTAAATACAAGGTTGCCTCGACATGCCAAGTAAGAAGAGATTATGAGTGGCTTAAACAAGAATACTATAATAAAATTGTACCTCTGTTTTAATTAACATTGACACCTAAACGAATACCTTAATTAACGAGCTTGGTACAGCAGCGCCTAGAGTTGAAATTTCGATAGCGCAACAAAGCAAAAAAGTAGGTAGTAATTTCAGCTATATTAAAATATATGTATGTCGCAGAGAGCAGTTTCGGAAGTTTCATTATCAATGAAATGTCCAGAAATTATTATCGTTTAGTTCAAACATTTTAATATTGCTTTAGTGTGCTTGGTTGTGATGCGATTACCAACGGCAGATGACAGTTGAGGTTTGATTATGATAGCTGGTGGCTGAGGCTGACAGATTACGGCGTATAAATGACATATATGTATGACAGATGACAATTTGTCGAATTGTAGAATTCGGACGAGCCAGCGGCAACGCTGGATTCTATGGCGGACTGAGCTAACGTTCGGTCGTGATTACGGTACAACTAACCTCACTACATTCCATGTGGTTATTTGATCTTTTAATATCGAGATCATCCTTTAGATTACCAAAGAAGTTAACTGCACTACCATCGAGTATTGTTTTGAGATTTCCACCATGACCGATCGACAAGAAAATGAAGACTACCTATTAGAATTTGCTGCGTATTTTTCTAGAAAATCTTTTCGATATTATATTTTTTCTGCAGAAGATTTTTTTTGCGTACCAATATCTTTTCACCCAAAATAAAACCGAAAGCTCCAAATAAATATCGGAAACCATTTAGCATGATCCAGAATCCGCAGTCTCACGATATGTCAAAACAAACAATTTGTGCTCAATCGTGTGACGATCCGCGCTGAATGACAAACATCAATCAAACGAACGACACAATCCCGAAGATTTCCGGAGATTGCCGAACCATTTGGGATCTTCATGCGAATAAAACTGGAATAAACAGTGAATACGTCATGCACAAAATTCATTTCGGGCGAAGAGAGATGACGTAAGGTACACAGTTTCCAATAGGGTTGCTCGTTTTTATGAGGTTGGTAGAACTGTGAGGTTTTGCGAGCTGTGTTCATTAAAATCGGTCGAAAGTTGCCTTGAATTTTGAGTGGTGCTAGAATATTAGTTAACGTTTGTTTACTTTTCTTATGATAGCAGATTCGTAGCAATCGTAGCAAAATTGCTACGCTGCTAAGAAAAAAACAATGCGCACGAAAGATCTTGTTTAATTACGCCTCTAATTTCAAAGTGACACAAACGTGTTCTCGAGCTTTTCTAAAATTTAATGTTAATTAATTTACGAGGTCTAACTAAAGGGTCAAAACTGATACGAAATCCCTTTTCAGTCCCACGTGTAACAAAGAACCAACTGAGACCTCAAACTTGTACCTTTTATTTGAGTAAATAGGAGAATTTAGTTGCTGCTTGAGAGGTCACGGCCCTTATGTAAACAGGGCCTGAGGCAAGAATCGCTATTTTATCTATCTGACCCGATTACACAAATCCTCCGTGAACAAAATACTGAACTTCGGGAAGAATGATGTACAGTCGATAGAAGAGGTTAGTAAACAGACTCTGATAATTTAAGTGCGCGCAGTGTTGCTGAAGTCGCTGTTTCGCCCGCATTGAGTTCGGTAAATATTAATAACTAGCTGCTGCCAGCGGCTTCGCTCTCTAGAACTCTAAAATTATCCCACGGGAAGATACAATCGGGATAAAAACAATCTTATGTGTTAATCCAGGTTATAAACTATCTGGGTATAAAATTTTATTCAAATCCGTTCAGTAGTTTTTGTGTAAAAGAGTAACAAAGATACATCCATCCAAACAAACTTTCACGTTTATAATATTAGTAAAGTTATCAGCATAAAAAGTATCTAATGAGTTGATCGAAATGATAAAGTATCTATGTGGCTATTTTTATCCAAACTCGTTCAGTAGTTTTTGAGTGAATAAGTAGCAAACACGTACCTCCACACAAACTTTCTCATTTAAATTAAAGTTTTAGAATACCACACACTGCCAACAAAAATATTGTTACCACTATTTAAAAACTTTAAGTTAGTGATCCCAAATCAATGCAAGTACAAAATCAATACATACCACAATAAGTCTAATCGTAGGTAGTTTGTAACCTTGAAAACGTGTCCATTGTTCTGAATGAGGTACAAAAAAGATTTTTCACGTTTTATAGTTTCTAAGTAAGGGCTTAGAATGTAGTTTACAACATACTGTGCTTGTCTCAGAAATATTACTTTCTTTCTTCAATTTCATTGATATGCCAGTGTTGGTCAAATATTTGTTCCTCGTCTACACATCAAACTTTTTCGCCGACTGTACAATATCAAGAACATTAGGCCAGACGTGGAATATACATAGTTTCTTGATAACGAACCGTTTTATTGCCTCGTAAATTAATAAATGGACTGTATATCTTTATTTGTTGTCCAGTTAATGATAAAGAATTTTTATGGTATAGGTATAAAAGTAAATCAAGGTATTGATCGTTCTCTAACTTCTATCTTAATGTTCTAGACGGCTATATATAAACTAACTACTAACGGAATATATCATCAGCTTATAATGTTCCCACTGCAGGGACTCAGGCCTCCTCTCTAGGAGAGAGATGGGCTAAAACACCACGCGGGCCCAGTGTAGGTTGATAGATGTCACATGTCTTCGAGGCTTGTGGTTCTAAGACATGTCGGTTTCCTCACGATGTTTTCCTTCACCGTTTTGAGAGAAGCGGTGATGAAATAAATTACACAAAGTAATGCGCCTGCCTGGGTTCGAACCCATGACTTACTCTTCGTAAGTCGGGGCCGCTACCACTGGGCCACCGCTGCTCTACTAACTGAATTAAATGGTAAGAATACGCGGTCATGTGGTAATAGAACAAAGCTTATTCCAATTTTGAATTTCTTAAAATGACAAATGAGATGACAGTTTTTAGTATGAAACAAAATATTCTTTAGTGTCACGTTTTTCAAAATTGAGCTAACACAATTAGTTGGGGCTGCGGGTTGTTCGGAAGTGATACCGCGGCGTCGGACACAAAGGGCTAAGAAGGAACATGGGTGGTTTTTAGTCAGTAGAAGTCTGACACTCCTTACCGCTGCGCCCAGAGCAGGAGAAGTCATTTGATGATTTCCCACCCTCAAAAAAGAAAAAAAAACAATGACTGGGATAAATCGTCATCGATGGCTTAAAATGGCACACTTGGATTTCATATGGATCGTGATTCTTGCGTTATCCACGTATACCTATATCTGTGGTTGTCACCGTGTCAGGTACGTAAACACCGCTCAAGCCACGCAAGTATGAACAGAAACAAACCGATAATTGAAAATAACATTTTGTTTTGCAGATCACTGATTCGAGAAGATATACGGCATTTTCCAACACATCCTGTTAATATCCGGGTAAGTTATCTATCTGGCAGTTAATTATGTACAGTTTCTGTTACGGTTTTTGATCTATCCGTTGGAATGGGCCTGTTTTTAAACTGACAAGGAGGATTTATTTTTTGATATAGGTTTGTGATATTCTTTCTAACGTCGTTTTTATTTTATGAAAAACTAGCTGTTGCCAGCAGCTTAGCCCGCTACAACTCGAAAATTATCCCACGGGAAGATAAAATCGGGTTAAAAACTATTCTATGTGTTAATCCAGGTTATAACCTATCTGTGTACCAAATTTTATCCAAATCCGTTCAGTAGTTTTTGAGTGAAAGAGTAACAAACATACACACTCACACACAAACTTTCGCCTTTATAATATTGGTGTGAAGTGTTTTATGCACGTTTTCTCCGCGCCTCGGAAATTACGTTAAGCTGTTGGTCCCGGCTGCTATTTGTGGATCTTTGACAATCGCCCTAAATACTGATAACTAGTCTTACCAAAGGTACCAGTATTACCCAGTACTGGGTTGTGGAGGTCAGATAAGCAGTCGTTCCATGTAAAATACTGGTATTCAGCTGCATCAGGTTAGTCTGAAAACCAGATGATGAACACACATCTGTCTGTAACCCCCGAAGGCTTAGGCAGAGATTTACCTAATAGCATACCCACAATTCGCAGTGTTTAAGTCCCATATAATAACCCCGGGGGGCGGTGCAGACTCCGTGGCTGCTACGGAGAAATTCCTAAAGGAAAAACCCAAAATAATTTTGCCCGACCTTGGAACCAAAACCAGGACCTCGTGCTCAGCATTCGCGTTTGCAACCACTAGACCAACGAGGCAGTCAGGCTCAAAAAAAGAAAATTTACCTCACCAACGTGAGGTTGGTGGATAACCAAGTTTACTCCTCAAAGACCAGCACAACTGCCAATCATAAATACGTTCACAATTTTTTCACATTCTAACCACGTATTCGCAACTGAATTCCTGACTACCCTCACGGGCACGGCTGGGGATTGAATCCCGATTGTATCGAGCGAAGTAAAGCCTCTACTCGATATACTTTCATTGTGGACCGATATGTAAGATTAGAGATCACGTTAGGGGAGGAGGTTTGTTGTCGACCTATTTTTCTAATATTTTTCCTCGTTTTTTTTTTTCGGTGGCGTTGAAAGCGGTGTGTAAAGAGGTTTTTGTTGGGTTTGAGATCATTTATGTGATGTTGTTATGGCAGTATTATACATTAATTATCATCATCGTATAAGTCGAAATACACACACAGTACATGTAGAGAATGAAGTGTAAAAACGCAGCAACTTCTACAAGTATATGTGTTCATTAACGTTTTAACTTTTCAGGAGCATAGTAATTTGGAAGTCATACTTTTACGAAACAGATCTTGGTTCAAAGAAGATAGCGTTACTTTGCGAGAAAAAACAAGATTAAAATGGTCAATACATTTTATTTATCGTGATTGTACACGTATTTTAACATGACATTTAACATGAGCATCCATTAAATAACGCTACAACACAATCCATCGATTTGTTTTGATGAACTATTTAGCTTTTAATTTCATAGTAAGGTATTTGAAAGCGTGAGTTTATGTATATATGTTCATCGGTAAGTATAGTTTGCATGTTATGATTTTCTTTTATTGTCCCACCGCTGGACAAAAACCTATCACAGCTTTCCATACTTCTCTTCGTGCGGTTTTGTCTGGCCAATCTGTCACAAACGCCTCTAGGTCGTCACACGCGTTTTATAGGCCTCCTTTGGCGATGACGCGACGCCCGTCTGCTGGAAACCATAGAAAAAAATAATTAAAGCGTTGTTTTTTCTTCATCATCAGAATGCGGCGAAGTCCAAAAAAGGGTAACGTTTTCTGCTCTGGCCTTTTTTTTATTAATTATATTCAAGAAACTTTTCTCTCAAAGTTTTATCCATAAACTCAATCCACACAGTACCTCACTTTACAACAGATATCGAAGTCTTGTCCCCGCTTTGAACCATTGTCTTAAACCACATTCTAAACTGCGAACAGCCGGTTTTATCTCGTATTCTCCGCCTAAACCTTTCTTGTGAAGCTCTTGACCCTCCCGATGTCGCATAAATCGAGTCAACTTTTATCTTAACGACTCAACTGCGGTTTTTATACATTTTCATAGTCCTACAAGATGTTCCCGGGAATTTTAATGAAAAAGTTTCTGGTCGATGTTTGGGAATTTCGGACTGAATTAGGAATTTTGTGCTGGCCTGTGGTGAATTTAAATGTTGTTTGTTTTGAACCTTCAGGTGAATTTTGTACATGGTTTTTTGCTCTTTAATGTTTTTATTTGATGTGAATTGGACAGGCTTCGATTGGCACGTTTTTGGGCTTTAGATCGACCTCAAGAATGATCGAGACAGCAAGAAAACGTTATGATCTAATTTTATCTATTTCGATGAGGATGGTCACCTCTTAGCTGCCACGGCTTGTTTGAATTATTATTTTATCTTTGAATCGTCGTTTTTGACTTTACTGTGGAGATTTATCGTCCACATCTTGCTACATCGTTCTCACATAATATACCATCTCAACATGAATGATGAAACCATAGTTTTGTAACAATATTATGATTTAAAAGAGTGTCCATGGAGTTTCTTGCCGTTCTTCTCATGAGACCAAACGCTTTGGAATGGGCAACTACAGTACACTCACAGTTATTATGCCTTGTGACTGGGACTGTAGCTTAATTTATTTAGTATTTGTTGGACTATTCAAAAGTGGCTGTAACTGGCTTACTTGAAATAAATATTTTGATTTTGATTTTTTTGATGATTTTACTTTTTTGTATTATAAAAAAATTCGAAAATTTTGTAAACATTTTCTGAAAATAACAAGTTGTTAACAGGCAACCAGGCATTCTGTATATCAAAATAAGTAAGTCTACTCAAAAACGATTGCCGGAAAACAACTTTTTTTTACTATATGCGCCTTTTTTGTTTAGTAAGGGATTTTTATCTGTAATTATCAATTTTATTGCTGTTTGCACGTCGCTTCTTGCCACCAATATATCGCATCGATACGCCGATATTTTTCATCCTTTTTGCCGCCATTGCTTTCATGATTGCACCTGTAGTATGCAACAAAAGGCAAATGGAATGTAATAAAAAGTGAAATACATGCATAACCGTTTTGGAATTGGAATATATAGGAAGCGTTTGTATTTTAAAAAAGTGCAGATATTTGACGGTAAAATGGAATCAGGATGACAGCCAGTCGTTTATTTCCTGAAATTAAAGTTCACGAGCACACTCGTAAAAAGCTGGCAGTATTGTCACGATGGTAATGTTTTCTTATTGTTTGTCTTTTTTGTTTTAGTATAACCTTTTACCAATAATAAACATCCGTGGGTAACGTCTGTTGTAACAGACTGGGACACAGTATTTTGACGTCAACATCAAGTTTATTTGTTTCGCGTACATTATAGAACAGTTCCACATTTTGGCTTTATTACTCAATTCTACTCACATCCAGGACACAAAAATAAAACCCCAATGAGTACCAATGTCGGTACCTACTTTTATGTACGCCTATGTTGGGACCGGTCCCACCACCAGCGATTTGCGACATGGAATTAGTGTTAGAAACGAGTATAGTTTACTAGCACTTCACTCACGACTTCGTCTACAAAAAATGTGTTGGCTCGACTATTAAGCATGATATAAATATATTTTAATAATCATAATATTTTATTGACAAATTATTACTCACAAACATCAGAGTAGCCCTGGCTCTTGTACTAGGAGTTCTTGTATCACAAGAGCTAATTAATAGCCTAACCATGAATAATGTATCTTTCTCATCATCATTATCATTTCAGCCGAAAGACACTCGTCTCGACGTCCACTGCTGGACATAGGCCTCCCCTAAGTGTCGCAACATTGACCGGTCCCGAGCGTCTCGCATCCAGCGGATCTCCGCAACCTTCACCAGGTCACCAGGTATCTTTCTATCAGTGTAATATTAGTATAGATATAGTTTTATCACTGGGTCTTCGGTCACGTGCCAAGTAATAAGACAGCCATTGTCACTAATAGGTATGCGTATGCACCATGCGAGAGTCTACCAGTGAATGTTCTACACGTTAAGCAAGCGTCACTGAGTAAGTAAAAACTCACTCAGTGATGCTTGCTTAACGTGTGCGTGTGTGTATGTAGTTATCTAAGTAAAAACTTAGATAACTCGTTTCACTGCGATCAACAAAAGTCGATACTCGTTCGTTGCGGAAACTGATACAATTATTATGATGTGTCTTTTTTACTGAACGGAATCTACATTTATTTGTACGTATCTTAACTGAAAAAACAGTTGAAAAAACAAGTCACTTCCTCGTTGACAGTGGGACTGCAGCCTTACGTAACTACAGTCATATGAAAGGGGACGTAAAAGGTCTTAAAACGTCGAATGTGTTTCGGCTGGATGCCAGGAGAGAAGATTTATGTGTTTTAGTTTTTAGTTTTGTTGCTAGGAAAGAGATATAGTTTTGCTGGGTACGAGTATGTAGAAGTTGATTTTTGAAAAATTGCGTAAAAAACAGTGAGTAGCTGTGTATATTAATTGCTGCGCTTTTAAATTATAATGTTTTTAGACCCGGATACCGCCAAGGTAGGGACGAGTGAAGATCAAATATGCAAAGCTGCAAAGCGGAAAGGAGATGTCCAAAGAGGCACGCCGATCACAACACACGAAGGTAGGTATACCAGCCTTTATTAGCTAATGTCTGGGCTCAGAAAGGCAATCCTTTTTGTTACCTGTTACTGGAAATACTTTATAGTATCAGACTGCTTCTTGATCGTCGAGTCTGCCACCACTGTTGGAGGTTTCCACTAATTTAAGTGGCATCTAACATCAGTGGGACAAACCGGTGGGGCATACATACATACACACATACATAAACTCACGCCCTTTTCCCATGGGGGTAGGCAGAAACCACGGAACGCCACTTGCTACGATCCTTACATACTCCTTTTGCTTCGTCCACATTCATACATCTGGTCATACACGCACGCCGGCTACGAGTACTACGCACCTGTCCTTTCAGAAGAACGGCACCAATAAGATCAGTGTATGTCTTTCTAGGGCGTCCCCTCCCGGCATTACCACTCACATCTGCCTTGTAAATACCTTTTGTTAATCGCCTTTCATTCATCCTTTCCACATGACCGAACCACCTTAGCATACTCTTTTCAATTTTTGTCACTACATCTTCTTTTAAACCGCAACGTTCTCGTATAACCTCATTCCTCAATATCATTCAGAGTTACACCACACATGCTGCCGGTGGGGCAGATAGGAATAAACCCGTTGTTTTGGGCGAGAATGAAAATGCAGTCACATGTCACCATTAATCTTCAAACTAGCTCTGAACCTATTGTGACTGGACATAGATTTGTGGTCTAGTTTCATCACCACCAGCATTGCAGTTGTAGAATATTGTTTGTGACAATTTATTATGACAGGCAATATGTTTTTTAATTTACCCTTTGTTTTAAATAAAAACTCACATAACATCACGTCTGTAATTCTCGTAGGGTTAGGCAGAGGTGTACTTAGTAGAACACCCACATGCCACTAGTTATCTTAAAATCCCATGTAACAGGGGGCGTGTACTGTGCTAGTGCCGGCGAGTGTACCGTGTACTGGGCCCAAACCAGACTTCATGGCTGCAACTGAAAAAAATCCGGATTTATTTCATCACCGCTGCTCACAAAGTGGTGAAGGAAAACACCGTGAGGAAACCGGCATGTCTTAGAACCAAAAAAATCGAAGACATGTGATATCTACCAACCCGCACTGGGCCAGCGTGGTAGATTATAGCCCATCCCTCTCCTAGAGACTAGGCCTGAGTCCCTGCAGTGGGATCATTCTAGCCTGATGATGATGATGACTGAAAAGTTCAAGAAACAGAACCCATGAAACTACAAACTAAACTAACCACCAAGGGAAATGCAGAACATTTATATTTATTCAAAAACGTATATTTCAGTGAGGCAGCTTATTATTAAAACGGTTCCTTTGTGAGACGAAACCATCTTTCTGCTCGTCTCTTGAGATTGGTCCGCAGTGGATGCGGTTTTATGGTCTTTATTTATGTAGATTTCTACCTGACCTATGTTTAACTTAGAAATCCATATATTATTGCGTTTTAGGTCGATTTTTTATGATATACAGGATGGAAGGGACAACGGCGCAAAAGCGATTACCATGTATTTAATACATCATTCTCCCGAGAGAGGGGGACTTATATTGTATTGTTAAATGTATATTAGTCGTAGTTTACTTATTAATATAAGCATTTATTATACCGTTATAGTGTGCCGACAATACGACAATAAATGAAACTACTGGTAGTTCTAGTTCATAGGAACATTATTAAACTATCAAATAAATCCTAACACCGGCGTCGCGTCGTGGTGCCGACGATACGACAATAACCTACCTAAATGTCTTTGCCAAATTCGTTTGTTATATTTAATTTCCACACGTTAATCTATGCAAATTACTCCTAAGGTTAGTAAACCACTATTTGTTTGTAAATTGTAATGTATTTCGATTACAGTTTTATGCTACTTTGTTTTACTGTTTTTTTTTTATTTTGGTGTTATGATTTATTTGATAGTTTAATAATGTTCCTACGAACTAGAACTACCAGTGGTTTCATTTATTGTCGTATTGTCGGCACCATCCTGTATAAGAAATAACACTACTGTGTTTAAATGTGCACTTTTTTGTAATAGTTTTTTAAATAATTTATGCTAAACTAACTTTTGCCCTCGACTTCGTCCGCGTGGAAAGCCTCTTTCTAAAGCCTTCTTGCTCACTTCTTTAACAAAGAAATTTAGGCACTAACTGCCGCACTCAGAGAGGTTTAATTATTACTTCGGCCATCACTTAGTAAAGGTTTTGACAGTTTTGTCATACAAAAGTATGTCAAATCTTTACTAAGTGAATGCCTAAGTAATCATTAAAGCTCTCTGATTGCGGCAGTAAGTGTTCAGTATTCGGTTATTGCATGTAATTATTCGCTCATGTGCTTAATATTCGCCACACGGCGGCGCCACTGCGCCAATGAGCCTGCTCCACGTAATTTCATTCATTGGAGAGGTATTCCTATAGAAATGATTGGCAGGATTAAGTCGCGTTTACACTGGTTGATGGCAATGAACTTATGATTATTATAAGGAAAGTTCTCGTTGGTCTATCTAGTGGTTGGAAGCGCGATTGCTGAGCATGAGGTTCTGGGTTCGGAACCCGGGTCGGGCAAAGTGTTATTGGATTTTTCGTTCGGGAATTTCGCAGCAGCTGTCATGGAGTATAAGGAAAGTGTGATCTCATCGGTTTAAAGTCCCTTGCACACGGCGTAATTTATACTCGCAGACGACGTGCAGATGACGCGCGTATACGCGCTTCAAACGAGATATGAACGTATCCTTGTACCAACCTAAGTACACGGAGTGATAGTGAAACGTGCGTCTACGCGCTTGCAACTGCCAATTACTTGCAACTCTTTGTATGCGCTTCGAACGTGCTTTAGACGCGCGTTTGTATCTTTAAAAACGCAAAAATCGACATCTATCAATCGGCGCCAACAACGCACGTTCCTGAAACGCCGTGTGTTTAGGGACCTTAATGCGACCATGTAAAAAAATATTGGAATTACATGTCATCATTATCATCATTTCAGCCATAAAACATCCACTGCTGGATATAGGCCTCCCCCAGAAGCCGGAGAATCACATGTAAAATACTGGAATTCGGCTGCATCCGGTTAAACTAGAAGTCGACCCTAACATGTATGGGCTAGGCAGGTGATGATGATGAAGCTTAACTGTGGCCCTAGATAAAAGTAAAAGTCATCATCCTCATCAACTGAATGAACGACAACACCTATATCTACATGAAATCCTTTGTCCTGACTCACGACAATACCACGCCTCTCATCCAAATGCAATTTACATTCAAATTTACCCCCAAAATCCATAGGTATGTTAATAACAAATTCCATCCATGTGTGTCTCGATGACCTCTGAGACCGGTGAGGGTGACAATGGTCCTATTGTCGCTTCGGGCACGATCGGGAATGATCGGCTAGAATCGATTGTTAAGTGTCGAGTGAAGTGACTCGGGTTATGCGTTTACGTTCATCATAATTTTTTGTTTGTTTTTTTTTGTAATATTATTATTGTTTCGGCTCTAGGCTCTAGCCCAGTTACACCATAATCTTCCTGCCTTTGTCACATCATACTTAGGGTGAGCGCAACACATATTTATTCTTCCATTCTCCGCCATTATTTACTCAGATCTCCATCATATATAATTCCTCACACAATCCAATCTATCTTTTCTTTGGCCTTTCTAAATTATATTTAAAGTTATGAAAAAATATATCAACTTCTCCATTAAAAAAAAATCAAACAACACCGGGCTCTTGGCAAAGTCATTAAAGTATTAAAATCTGAATGTGGCAGTTATGTGAGACATAATCATCCTTCATTAGTCCACTACTGGGCATAGACCAGCAGGGCTATTGCGTATCTTTTCAAATGTCAGTGTCTATCATAGTGTCCATCGATTAACTGTCAAATGGTTCGATTTTGTACCAAATCATAACCATTTGACAGTTAATCGATGGACACTATGATAGCCACTGACTCTTTCACTGTGGGGAAGCTACACTATTCCCGGGTGACATAGGCTACTTTTTATCCCTGTATTCCCACGGGAACGGGAACTACGCGGGTGAAATCGCGTGTCGTCCGCTAGTAAGGAATAACTGTAAACTAGGCTTTACAACCAATATTGGATGAAGGTCTCACGTATGCTCTATTAGGTTACCGCCGATAATTATTATTGATAGACGTGCATGTAAGGGTCAATTTGCCCCTGTCGAGGCTGCAGGTTGTTCCTGTCGAGGCTGCGGGTTGTTCGCAAGGGATACCGCGGCCTCGACATGAAGGGCTAGGAAGGAACATGGGTGGTTTTTAGTCAGTAGAAGTCTGACACTCCCTTTCGCTCTGCCCAAGAGCGGGAGGGGTTATTTGATGATTTCCCACCCCACAAAAAAAAAAAAAAAAAAAAGGCTCAATTTGCTGGTCAAATACCTTAGACGGTAGCTTTATATGTTCAGAAAAGAGGATACTGAATAGTTTAGATATTTGCACAACCGGGAATTTGAACCAGGACCTCATGATCAGCCGTCGCAATTGGCTATTTGACTACTGCTAAAAATTCACGAAAATGTTATGTTATTTCAAAGAACTAACACGATGTGTGAAAAAGTAATAATATCGATAAAAAATGGAGTAGCTACATACTTTCAATTTTTTTGGTGGGGCACTTTCTGTCCTTGTCGCGCGAAACGGTCATTTGTACTACGTAACCGTGACGTAACTATGGCGGTATGAAATATGACGTCACGTTTCTGTAGCGCTGTCTTTGTCTAGCACGTCATTCAAAATCAGTTAAAACTGAGTCAATTTTGTTGATCGATTTTATTACTTTTTTCACAAATAGGGGATAGGATGAAAAATATCTGATTAGTCCGTCAGATAGATTTCCAAAAAATATTGAACACATATTTTTTTTTCTTTTTTCCCATAAACGAAAAATGAAGACGATACAGTGCTTCGAAACTCGTGTGACGTCAGATGTCAGTACATTTTTTTACCTACAAGTGACGTCATAAGTCCCCCCACTCACAATCTTTGACACGTTTTATTTTCGTTAATTTTTATAAATTTGATAAAATAAAAATCGTATCCAATATTTTTCGATAATCTAACAGACGGACTAAACAGAATCATATTTTTTTTAGTCAGTCAACTACCCGACACAACACCCCTGGGTAAGACTGGTTGTCAGACTTTAAGGCCACTACCACTACCACCGGTTACGCCTGTGAAAGGGGGAAACTAGGTATACAGGGTGGTTCCGACCATACGACAATAAATGAAACCACTGGTAGTTCTAGTTCATAGGAACATTATTAAACTATCAAATAAATAATAACAGCAAAATAAAAAAATAATAAAAAAACAATAAAACTAAGTAGCATAAAACTGTAAACGAAATACATTACAATTTATAAACAAATATTGGTTTACTAACCTTAGGAATAATTTGCACCGATATACGTATGGAAATACAATGTTACAAACGAATTTGGCAAAGACATTTAGGTAGTTTATTGTCGTATCGTCGTCACCACGACAGTGTTAGCATTTATTTGATGTTTTAAAATGTTCCTATGAACTAGAACTACCAGTGGTTTCATTTATTGTGGTATTATCGGCACCACCCTGTATAACGGGCGGTAACCCATCCGCGGACCACCCTTGGCAAGCGCGGCTTAACCGAGCAGCTGTAATAATTTAACCACGAGCTCTTCCGAGTTTCAAATGTGCAAAGCATTATTACGTCAGTTTCAAACAAGTTGATCAACTTTGAAAGTTAACTCCTGGTTCAAACTAACTTGTCTCAAACTAACCGTAATAGGTGTATAATTGAAGTTAACTAAGATTTAACGAGGTAATACTGTAACTAATTTTGTAGCTAAAACAATGATAAGGGAAAGGAGATATAATAATTAATATTGTTGTGAGACTGTTTTAGAATCAAAATCAAGATCAAAAGTCATTTATTCAAACTAGGCTGATAATCAGCACTTTTCGAACGTCAAAATTTACTTTACTTATTTACAAGTGACAGTCCCCCAAAACGCCCACCATTCGACAATTAAAATCAATCGAATTCGATAATTAAAATCAAGATACTTGGATTTTTGAGATTATTTTAGAAAGTAACTGTGCGCACAGAACATCTCGCCTCGAAGGGTTAGGCAGAGGCGTACTCATTAGAACATTCACATTTCGCCAGTTAAGTTTAAGTGCTATGCAATTGACAAAAAAACGAATTAGTCCGTCACATAGATTTAAAAATATTGGGCACGTATTTATTCTTTTTTCACGTAAACAATAAATGAAGACGATACAGTGCTTCGAATAGTCGCGCGACGTCACAGTTTGGTACATTTTTTACCAGAAAGTGACGTCACCAGCCCCACTCACAATCTTTGACAAGTTTTATTCTCGTCAATTTTTATTAATTTGATAAAACAAAAAACACGTATCCAATATTTTTGGATAATCTAACAGACGGACTAAACAGAATCATATTTTTTTAAGTCAGTCATCTACCCTATTGGGAGCGACTCTATTGCCATCAACGGGGAGGCGAGACACAATTACTAATGTCTACGCGGGTAAAACCAAGTGCATTAGCTATAAGTGACCTATTATCACACAACAAAGGCACACTCTATCTATACTAACTAACTAAAATTGAACACGTAGGTGGTCCGTACCCCACATAGCAATTAGCACTGATTAATCACGCGCTAAGCCCGGACAATTCAATTAGTTTGTACTGGAATCAGGTGAGAATGGCTCAATTTAGCGTCAGTATTAAGGTCATTGGTAGTGGTCGAAAAAGCTGAGTCCAACTATAAAGTTGGCTGTCCAGTTTACTGTGACTGCTACTGATGTGGCCGCAGGACGAGACGATTGGTTGAAGAGTTCTGTAAATTAATATTTAAATTCAAAACATTCAGTTCAGACTTTTTGGTTCATGGAGTAACAAGTAGGACCTAGTTCTCCTAGGTACTTTGCATTCAGAATACCAGATGTATTGGGGCAATTTCAAAATTAGCCAGTAATTATTTTATCGCTCTGATACTCGTAACTGCGTAAGAAAATATTGCGAGTGTGAGTGTGAAACTGAAATTCTGGCATCCAGTCTTACCAAAGAGTATCGTATTGCCTAGTATTAACTGGGTTGTGGAGGTCAGATAGGCAGTCGCTCCATGTAAAATACTGATATTCAGCTGCATCCGTTTAGACTGGAAGCCGACCGTAACATAGTTGGAAAAAGGCTAGGCAGATGATGATTCTTAACACAGTCCATCCATCGATTGTTTGGTCTTCCTCTATTCCACCTTCACTAGTTACAAATTCCCCTCGCAGCATCAGAATACATGAGTATTGTCCTTGTGTCTTAACAAGTTGTCAGCAAATACCCAATCAAGATAGATAAAGCAAGTCAAATACAAGACATACAAAGCCAAGTTGTGGTTTTGTTTACATAGCAACAATGTATCTGTTTTCACAATGTAGCCGTTCATATGGAAATATAATACAGTAGAATTCCGATTATCCCTATCCCTATTATCACTTTAATCAAGGTTATTATCTACTATCATTATAGAGAATGATTACATGTACCTACGAAAGAAGTAAACAAGAATGACGATCCGGCGCACAGCGGTGTTTGCTGCTACGACGTAGCAGTAAGCGTAGCAATAACAAGAGCTACGGCGTAGCATTCGCGTAGCAGTCGATTTTAAGAACTCCAAATAGCTCCATACAGATGAATTTGGATATCTTATATTATAAATTAGATAAAAGATGATCTGAGAATATAACTATAACTCAAGTCTTTGATTTACGCGTACGTGGCTAAAAATATTATAAATTTCTTCTTACACTAAGTTCTGAAATACCTTTATTGAGGACAATTTTTCCTCCTATCTTCCACATCAGAATAATGAAGGGATCAAAAGTTTTCACGTGAAATTGCGTCTGCTATCAAACAAAATTGAAATTCGGCACCATATCGAACTAAGTGTGCAGTCTCGACAGAATTCTTTTAAATTACGACCACTTAGTTCAATGTTCTGTATTTTATAGTCACCTGAACGTCTTTGCAATTTTATCCATAAGAGATTCTTTTGTATGAGACATGAAACAGAAGATCAATTTCATACAAATCCTGGTTACGATTCAGAGATACATTACACGGACTCGTGGATTTCAGTGTGTAATCATCATTTTAGAACTAATTTGTATGGGATTTATGATACAGAATTTTCTTATACTTCACTTCACTTTATTTTCTTATGCTTCTTTTCTAGGGACGTAAAACTGAATTTTAGATCAATAAACCTTAATCTTAAGTTGAGAGTAATTTTATCATTAGTAACCAAAACCTGGAATTGCTCCTTACATAAATTGTATTTACGATTTTTTTATGAAATATCATAAAAAGGAGGGGTGTACTAATGACTACACCCCTACTTAACCCTTCCGTAATTGAAGGTGTTATGTTAGTACAACATACAATTACTAACATTTTAAACTCACTAAATGCTACCAAAATATGTATATTTTCCATTGATATAAAAACTAAAGATACGGTCGTCCGAACATTTGCTCGACGCGTTCGCCATACAGAGAATCGGTGTAGTCTGCTCGTTAATGTAACCTTGTATAAGCGGCGTGGTATTTTCGAGGTATAAAGAACATAAATAAAGCTTTTAATAAAATTTACGACCGCACCCGAAGAGAGCCGATCGTGGACTAGTTCACTTCGGCTTAGGAAAGACCGTTTTGGGACCAAGTTCGAGGCGTCATTTTAACATGCGGTCCGCCCAGTCCTTACGCAGTAATATATAAATCAATGATATTTTCCATACAGTACGACTGAAAGCGCATTGCTCAACCAAAACAAATGAAACTTTGAACAAATAAGACTTTTGTTATTTCTTTCCATTTTAATCTGATCTAAAGCAATCGTACCTCGTAAACTTAAAGTGTTTGTCTGCGGCTGAACTAGAACTTTTCATAAGGTATTATTATTCTTTTGGAAAAATCTTTTGCTGTGAGATTGCCTTTGCTCATCTTTTTTAAAATAAAGGCATGGGCTGTTTGTTTTTAAAGATAATTTATTATTTTTGATCATAATCTTAAGATTTTCTCTTATTTATTGTATTGGTGCCATTGCTTAATACAGCTATTGATTAATACAGATTTAAGGCAAGGATTATGCTTTATTAGTTTTTAATCGTGGCCGCTATTTTTAAAATAAATTAAAATGTTAGTTTCATATTAAAATACGGATTCCATGCAAACAAAGATCCGGCACGATACGGTTTTAATTAGTTTTATGATTATTTGTGTCTTTCGAGGTGTTGTATCGTGTAGGATCGACCTTTACATGGGATGAAATGATGATGACTGACTGCAAAGTATTGATTTTGCTGATGTTTGTAACTTTAAATGGATACCCACTCGGTATCGTGTTGACAGTACAATGCGATGTATCGAAAATTCTTTCGGAATCGCGTTGACTTGACAATTTCTTACAAATAAATGTGTCACGAAAATTCCCTTCCTTATTTACTGTGACCCATTCTACGCACTTCCATTAATTGAGTGAAAGGTCAATAATATTTGAACAACAACGCCTTTGAAGTTTTTCCTTTACTCAGGGCTTCTACCTTATTTACCGGTATTATTCTTCACTAAATTAAGGCAGCCATATTATCTGTTTGTTTGCCATAGAGTAACCAAAATATGTGCTGTAATCACTTTAGAAACTATCCTATAATAAAATTGTAATACGATAAATATTGTGTGTCCCAAGAAAATATAGACCCTATATCTATAACGTTAAGATTGAGAGTCGAATTAGGAGATAAAGATAAGAAGTTTAGTCGAAGGGATGTTTTGAAAGTCAATGATTGATGAGATAGGAAGCAAGTTTGATGCCAACAGACCCCGTGTTATGGTAAAATATTAATGATGGGGTGAAAACAAAAATATGGGGGTAAGGAGGGTAGATAGAGACGGGGCTATGGGATAATGGACTTTTCTTCAGGGTCATGGTCATTTGTGATGTTTTTAGGGGTTGGAGCTTTATATACACGTGTCCAGTTCTTAGTCTGGTTATTGCGGACTTGGTTATTAACATAACATTTATTTATTCTCAGGCAACTTTGTCCTATAGATATTATATACCTTACAGGCTAACATATATCATATGATAGTATGCAATTTGTTTAGTAAATATCTAGAACCTAATTACTAACTGAATAGGGACGACAACTGTCTAAAAAAATATGATTCTGTTTAGTCCGTCAGTTAGATTAAAATGTATTAAAAATAATGGATACGTGCTTTTTGTTTTATCAAAATTAATAAAAAATAACAAAGATAAAACGTGTCAAAGATCATGAGTGGGGGCTTGTCTCGTCGATTTTAGCTAAAAAATGTACTGAAATGTGACGTCACACGTCTTTTCGAAGCACTTGTCTTAATTTTTTGTTTACGTGAAAAAAGAAAACAATATGACTGTGTCCAATATTTTTTGGAAATGTATCTGACGGATTACTTATATTTTTTTGTCAACAGCCTTTATGGGGGTCAGATAAGCCGCCGTTCCTAGTAAAATACTGGTATTCAGCTTCATCCGGAAACAAACACATACAAACTGGAAACCGACCACAAAATAGTAGAGAAAAGGCAGATGATGAATGTTTAAACACTTAACACTTATCTTAAGTTCTGACCAATATATATTTTATTTCATCACCAACCGTATCCGAAATAAGTCAAACGGAAACTGCCTTACTATTTTCAATTCCCCGAAACGCCTTGGGATAATCAACAGTGACGTTGCAAATTGTATTGTAGACATTAAACGTTTTCCACCTTGAGGCACGATCGCCTGTCACGTCGCGTTGCACTTGATATGGGTATAAATAAGGTCGCAAAAAAGGGAGGACTGGATGGAGAGGATATAAAGGGCATGCCGAAACTTGTAATCTGAATTCATGTTTCATGTAAGCAAATGTACGTAAAATTTCTAGTTAGGAAAGCCACTGCCTCGTTGGTCGAGTGGTCGCAAGTGTGACTGCTGAGCATGAGGTTCTAGGTTCAATTTGCAGGTCAGGCAAAGTGTTACTGGGATTTTATATCGGGAAATCATCAGTAGCAGCCATGAATTTAGATATAATGTGTCTGGCTGGTGGCAATAGACTCGCCCCTGAATAAATGGGGCTTAAAACATGGCGAAAGTGGGTTTTTGGGTACACCTATTCCTGCCCCTATTGGGATTACAGGCGTGATGTTATGTTATGTAATAAAACTACCTGCCTATACATACACTATTGCGGGCTTAACGTTAGTCATACTGTACTATCGATACAAATATTTTGTCCAAACTGATAGTCCTAATTATGTGCTGCCGCGGTTCCACTTAATGCGGCATTTAATTAATCTGTTAAACCTGTTACCATGAGATAACGCGGATTTGATTTTAATAAATGATTATTCGGTAATAATAACGGGTTGTCAGGAAAATTTAATTATTACATAACATCACATCGGGAATCTCTCAGTAGCAGCCACGGAGCCTGGATTTGTGCCTGGATGGGAATAGGCTTGCCCCCTATTACATGGGAGTTAGTTAAAATAAACAATATTTTACAAAATGTTGTTGTTGTTTTTTTTCTGCTTTTTGAAATAAGTAGTACCTTTGTGCTCTTCTATTTTTATTCCTTTTTTTTGTATTTTGTGTGTACATAAATAAATAATGCCACCTGCTGATGCTTTTTATTCACAATGTGTCCCTCTCTTAGGATAAAACTCTAAAGAACTATAATTGGAAACCCAGTGCCATCCAGTTATACCAACCCAGATCTCCAATTCTAAGAGCACTTGAATCTTTAATCTCCATCTGCCGTTGAAATAATATCACCATTTTGGAAATTAAATTTTAACCGAAACATTTGACGTAACAAAATGCAAATTGAGTCGAGTAATTCATCTATTTGGTTTGATTTTAATTCAAATATCGTTGGTTTGCGGGCTTTACATAATTTTAGTTAATAATTCCTCTCGGAAAACTCACTTATAGACTTGACATTTCGACCATTCTGAAGTTGAATATGGTAAATTGTCTGAAATATTCAGTACTAGTAGAGCTGTGCACACGCCCTTTGTCCATGTAAAATTGTTAGTTAATTGTTAATGTTGTTTGTTGTTGTTTGTTGTTGTGTTGTTTGTTATTGTTAATTGTTGTTGTGTGTATTGTTTGTTGTTAATTGTTAGTTGTTGTTGTTGTTATTGTTTGTTAGTTTATTTATTAACAATTATCAAAAATTACATTTCAGGTTTTGAGTATAAATAAAAACACAAATAATTATCCATTACAGCGAGCATCAAACACAAAATAATCATACATTAAAAAAAATAACTTCATTTAATTTTTTTCCTTTTTCATAGCTTTTCTTTTTATTTAATTCGAGATTGGTTAACAATTTAAAAGTTATTTTTTTTGCACGGAACTATAGTTCTTTTCCTAATTTAAAAAGTAGCCTGTATTGCTCCTTATGACATCAGCTATCTGACAGTAAAAGTCCAGCCGTTAAAAGAAACAAACAAACAGAGAGACAGACAGAAACGTTTTTTTAGTGGTAACGTTAATCCATATGTTGTACTGAAGACGTAGTGCCGTATGTGTGTCAATGATCCTTTCACCCTGGGTACTCTGTATATCTTACGTTAAGCCTACATCATCATCTGCCTAGCCTTTTCCCAACTATGTTGGGGTCGGCTTCCAGTCTAACCGGATGCAGCTGAATACCAGTATTTTACACGGAGCGACTACCTATCTGACCTCCACAACCCAGTTAATACCTACTAGGTAATACGATACTCTTTGGTAAGACTGGATGTCAGAATTTCAGGTCACTGACTACCTGTAACGACTGCCAAAGATCTATATATGGCAGCCGGGACCAACAGCTTAACGTGCTTTCCGAGGCACGGAGGAAACTCAGTATGTTGGGCGGTCACTTCTCCACAGACCGACCTAGGCAAGCACAGCTTTACCTAAAGATCGGCCCGAGTGGCAGTTCTTATTAAGCCACGAGCTCCTCGTATCTTACGTTAAGCCTACGTGGAACACAAACATATATGTTTACTGCAAATTTACTCATGCATTGCAAGCACAATGCTACGGCCAGCACAATACCAAATAATACCAACAGCTGCAATGTTGTAGGGTAGGCAGTGATCTATAATGCAGACCCTCATCAAATACATTGTATGTATTCGACCTTATATATGTCAACAAATGTATGTAAACAAACCAGTTTCAATATTTGCAGTGAATATAAAGGTATATTCTTTGCAAGATTTGCCTTTTTTTGAATGCGATAAGCTCCACTCCAAACAATGTAGGTACTCCCATACTCTTTAACCGACTTCAAAAAAGAGGAGCTTCTCAATTGGTAGGCGATCTTTTTTTTTGTTTAATTAGTTCACAATATGTTATTTTTTTCACTTAGCCTGAATAGTCCATGGCACTGGCACTGTGCTACTCTCAGTCAGCCTTTTTTTTCAGCTTGTTAGTGTTAAAACTTTCAGATCAAAAACTTTGTCTGACTCGTTTAATTTGAAGAGGTTGATTGTCAAGATATTTAAGAACAAATAATGGCTCTTAAATTCTTTAAAGAACTGTGAAATAATGGCTCAAATAGTGTTATGATTAATTACTTCTTTTCAAGTCACATCTTTTGAGTTCCATTTTAAAAATAAGACAGCAAAGACACGATTATTTGCATATCAGTTTTGGTAGATCTTAACAATTTAGTAGATAAAAGATTTTTTTCGTATTTATTCTAGGAAAACTTAACGATATTATTGACGTAGTACGAAAAATGAGTATATCTTTAACTAGAACTCTATTGTTTGCATTGAGTCTTTCGTATTGTATAAGTAATGGATTCAAGTAAAAGAATATGATAAAAAAAAACATGAATTTTATCCTGGACTCTAACTAATAGGAAAATTTATCAAATTAAACACCCAGCATTCTTCCTTCTCTCTTCTATTTGGTCTATGCTGTGCCCGACAAGGTCCATAATAGGAGATTGGACAAAAAAAAAACTAATTGGTCCGTCAGATAGTTTTAAAAAAAATTTTGGACCCATATTTTTTCTTTCATTACGTAAACAAAAAACGAAGACGATACAGTGCTTCGAAAACTCGTGTGACGTCACATTTTTTACCTACAAGTGACGTCACAAGCCTCACTCATGATCTTTGACGCGTTTTATCTTCGTCAACTTTTTTTTCTTGTTAAAACAAAACCCACGTATCCAATATTTTCGATAATCTAATTGACGGACTAAACAGAATCATATTTTTTTGAGTCAGTCCGTCCTGTTGTGACTGATATAATTATTTCCCTACCAACTACATATTATATACCTTGTGGTATATGATAAAGAATTGTGAATTGAAGTAAATAGTTGTATTTATAGGGTAGCAGGTGTAATCTACGAGCGAAACGATCTCATTCAACATTTGGAATGAAAAGCTCTAAATTTCACACCTGCGTCGATTAATTGCAGAATGTCATCTCTTTCTTTGCATTTCTGCTTGAAGTACTTTGATATTTTGAAATAGCAATCGGGTGCAAGCCCGCTCGGTTCGAGTGACAGCTGTCAGTGACACATGTTCCCGCACGGGCCTGCCTCCGTGTCTATGATCTTTAATCATCACACCTCTTCCTTTTTTAACCTTCATAAATGAATTTTGGGATTCAAAAATAAAACAAGAAAGGAATGTACCTATTTGGTGTTGTAGTTGCAGTGGTGTCCCGGTGGTGGCGGTCCCGACTTACGAACAGTAAGTCGTGGGTTCGAACCAAGGCAGGCGCATTACTTTGTGTAATTTATTTCATCACCACTGCTCTCAAAACGGTGAAGGAAAACATCGTGAGGAATGTCTTAGAACCAAAAATCGAAGATAAATGCGACATCTACCAATCCGCACTGGGCCCGCGTGGTGGATTGTAGCCCATCCCTCTCCTAGAGAAGAGGCCTGAATCCCTGCAGTGGGAACATTATAGACTGATGATGATGATGTTGATTTGGTGTTCAATAGCAGTTGGCGCCCTGATGGTTTAACGTGACATCTTTTTTTTTTTGGGGGGTGGGAAATCATCAAATAACCCCTCCCGCTCTTGGCCAGAGCGAAAGGGAGTGTCAGACTTCTACTGACTAAAAACCACCAATGTTCCTTCTTAGCCCTTCATGTCGAGGCCGCGGTATCTCTTGCAAACAACCCGCAGCCCCGACGGGAACGTGACATCTTGAAGTATTAATAAGTAAATAACAAGAGATGGAAGATGGAGCTACTCTTTTTTAGCAAGAGTGACATTAAACAATATTACTTTAAAATGTCATGGTAATTCCCCTGTTTACTTGACATGAGGTTCTGGGTTCCAATCCCAGGTCGGGAAAATTGTTTTTGAGTTTTTCCATTGGAAATTTATCTGTAGCAGCTACGGAGCATATATATTTATGCGCGGTTGATGCCCATATTGCCCCTATTATAATGGGACTTAAACATTTCCACCTCTGCCTATTCCGTCATCATGGGCCTGATGTAATAGGGCACGTGAGAAAAAAAATCTAATTATTCCGTCAGATAGACTTCCAAAAGTACTCTGGACACGTATTTTTTTTTCACGTAAACAAAAATGAAGACGACACAATGCTTCGAAAGTGTACTCGTGTGACTTCACATTCTTACCGACTCTCTCTACTACTCATGATCTTTGATGCTTTTGATCTTCGTCAATTCTTATTATGGATAATCTAACTTACGGACTAAACAGAATCATATTTTTTACTCAGTAAACTACCCAATTGTATGATATACTGAATACGTTGTAAAGTCCATTTCACGAAAGAAGTCCCGCGGACAATTGTGGAACTAAATTTAACAGATCGGCCATGTTGTCGTTTGTCGATGTTATCAAGGTGCGTTTGTTGTGGTAGATATTTTGTGAGTTTATTATTGGATTAGTGCGTTATAAGGTTTATTTACGATGCCAAAAGTTGTGAAACAACATTATTTCGCGCGACATACAGCGCTGCGTCTGCGGGACTTCTTTCGTGAAATGGACTTTAACTGTCCTTTTGTCGGTGTTCCTTCTAACTTATTAATTATAGCAATATTTTGTGGCTCGAATAGAGTTTCTGATTGCAGTTGTGATCGTGATCAGTTTTGTAATGAGTGCCTTACCTGGCATTATAATGTGGGCCCGTAATGTGGTTTGTGTGAGGCCTTTGGCCTGGCCTTACATTGAGATCGTAAATAATATGGATTGCGAAAATATGTTATGGGTACAGTAACTTCAAGCACTTACGTACTGTGCTGACCAGGGATTTTGTGACCTAAAATAATTATTTCAGGTAATTGATGTAGTTATACTAAGAGCAATGGTGGCCCAGTGGTTGTGGGCTTGGGCAGAGCGAAAGGGAGTGGTTGTGGCCTTGACTTACGAACAGTGAGTCGTGGGTTCGAACCCAGGCAGGCACATTACTTTGTGTAATTATAACGGTGAAGTGAACTCTCAAAACGGTGAAGGAAAACATCGTGAGGAAACCGGCATGTCTTTTAGAACCAAAAAATTCGGAGACATGTGACATATATGCCAATCCGTACTGGGCACGCGTGGTGGATAGTAACTAATAGCCCATCCCTCTCCTAGAGAGGAGGCCTGAGTCCCTGCAGTGGGAACATTATAGGCTGATGATGATGATAATGTAATTATTATTTATTTAATAGTTTATTGTGTTTTTTTTTTTTAATTTATAAATCTTCATCTTAGCGTTTCGATCGATGGCAATGTAAATTGAGGAACTTAATTGAGCTATTAGTTTGGCGCTTTTGGTAGCGTCCATCAGTTCCTGCAGGGCACGATATTAAGTGCCCCATTGTTTGAGGAACAGCACCACATTTACACGCCAGTGCAGAGCCATTTATAAATCTCCACCTCAGCAGGTTTCTCTTGCTGCGACCAACTTGGGTACAGAGTGTATTTAAAGACTTCCAGAGACTTTGAGATTTATTTAATAAACTAGCTGACCCACGCAACTTCGTCTGCGTCACATAATATAGCTTATAAAGTTTATAACCTTTCTCGGCAAATCGATTATCCAACACATTAAATTGAGTTAAATCGTACAAAACCGTAACAAACAAAAAATCTTACCTTTCCTCTTTATAATATACCTATTAGTTTAGATTGGCTTTGATTATATTATTAAAGTAACAATTACTATAGGTATATCTTACTGTTTAATATACAGTAACACCTTGTACTTGTAAATATTATGGTGCAGTAAATATTTTGAATTTGAATTTCTCCGGAGCCCCCAGAGGTCAGAAATTCAGAATCCCCACGTACCTACCGCACCGGACCGAATGACTGCAACGCGCTTAATTATTTTGTCGCCTGTATATTTTTACATTGCGATATCTTCTTAAGATATTTGTTTAAACTTTATAGAGTAAAGGGCACAAATATTCTATATTAAATTTCCGTGCTAACAAAAACATTTATTTTGATATAGATTAATACCATAGGGGTTAAATAAGCTTCGCAAAATATCATTCTTTTTAACCTAACATTTTAATATTAAAAAATGGTTACAGTGAGTCAATCTTAAAAGATAAACATATGCTGTTCCGGACTTTTTTTTAAAACTCTAAAAGAGGAACAATTCCTTCATACATGATATTTACGTTACTTAAACCGCTTTCGCAGCGCACGCAACGGAAGCTCTCAAAAAGGAATATCTTTTCCCGTTTTTGCAACATTTTTCATTTATGCTCTGCTCCTATTAATCCTAGCGTGATGTTATAGCCTAAAGCCTTCCTCGATAAATGGACTATCCAACACTAAAAGAATGTTTAAATTCCAACCAGTAGTTCCAGAGTTTACCCCGTTCAAACAAACAAACAAACAAACAAACAAACTCTTCAGCTTTATAATATTAGTATAGATGATGATTTGTGTAAGATCTTTTGAATGTGTAATGATTTGTGTTTTTATTTTTTTTCGAAACGTGACATGTAATTTCAATAATTAATTAATAAACTAAACAATATAGTCAGTGGCAGACCGTCAGTAACCTCGGCAGTATGTGACATGTCTTTTTGCGACCCACACTCATACATCATACACACGTACATAAACTCACGCCTTTTTCCCATGGGGGTAGGCAGAAACACAGAACGCCGCCTGCTACGACCACATGAATACATCTGGTCATACACGCTCACCGGTTGTGAGTAATACGCATACGCTATACTCATACAAAGTTATTATAATTATTGTGCTAGAGTTTTTGGAAAAAAAGTTTTTCTATATCATATCACACAATCCTTCCATCTTTTCTTTGTCCTTCCCACATTTATTCATTCAGGGTAATTTTAATACTAGCAATGTAAGTAATATAAATCTAAATGGAAAGCTTTCTCTTTCCCCTACATTATAATAAATATTAATTTTCTTCTTCATCTAAAAATGCCTTAGGGGTGATAATTTAAGGCGCGTACTTCAGAGCACCTCCACTTTCATATCGCGATCAAACGTCAGAATTGTACAAACCTATCTAAATTACGCCTTTGTAAGCTTAGATGAATGGGAAACCTTTATTTGCTTAGCTTTAAGGTTCATTTTCGCTCGTGTGATACTTATCTTCATACGAAGGTACGGAATGAAATATTAGGAGGTTTTTCCTTCTGTTATTCGGTTTTATGGTTTGGGCGCAGAATGCCAGAAACGCAAAATGACAGATTAGCAAATTGTCAGAAACGCATAATGCCAGGTGTCGCAAAATGACAAGATCTGAAAATGACAGATTCGCAAAATGCCAGATTCGCAAAATGCCAGATTCGCAAAATGCCAGATTCGCAAAATGCCAGATTAGCAAATGGTCAGAAACGCATAATGCCAGGTGTCGCAAAATGCCCGTCGGGGCTGCGGGTTGTTCGCAGATACCGTGGCCTCGACATGAAGGGCAAAGAAGGAACATGGGTGGTTTTTAGTCAGTAGAAGTCTGATACTCCCTTTCGCTCTGCCCAAGAGCGGGAGGGGTCATTTGATGATTTTCCACCCACCATAAAAAAAAAAAAAAAATTTCGCAAAATGACAAAATCTGAAAATGACAGATCAATCTCGAATTAAATAAAAACATCAATTAATGAATATTAACAACATTCTTTATTATCAGTATAGTTTACAAAATTTTTTATTTTTTTTTTTAAACGAGATGTCGACAAACACTTGACACAAGTTAAAAGAGTCATCCATAAGCTTGAACAAAATCAATTTTTTTTTTGAGGTAAACATGAGTCACTTTTTTTTTTTTTTTTTTTTACTTTTAGTAACGCCTTGATGTGACTCAAACACGGCCCGCAAGGGCCGACGCTTGTCGGGGCTGTGGGTGGTTCGAAAGAGATACCGCGGCCTCGACACAAAGGGCAAAGAAGGAACATGGTGGTTTTTAGTCAGTAGAAGTCTGACACTCCCTTTCGCTCTGCCCAGAGCGGGAGGGGTGTTATTTGATGATATTCCAAACCCAAAAAAAAAAAAAAGGTGACTCATAAACAACAAAAAAAATTTGCACTTTTCTGACATTTTGCTAATCTGTCTTTTCGCGAACCTGTCATTTTGCTAATCTGTCATTTTGCGTTTCTGGCATTTTGCGTTTCTGGCATTTTGCGATTCTGACCATTTGAGAAAAAAATCTAACTCCTGGCATTTTGCTAATCTGTCATTTTGCGTTTCTGGCATTTTGCGCCCAAACCCTTTTGCGTATATATAGGATATCCTTTTTTCGTGTTTTACAGCGAAATGGCAGACTATCTATGAAAGAGTCAAAAATGAGGGAGCTTTGTTTTAGAAGACCTTTTTTTTCACCTTTTTTCCTTCTTAGCCCTTTGTGTCCGAGGCCACGGTATCTCTTTCGAACAAACTGCAGCCCCGACAGGTGTTTTAGTAGATCGGCTTCAAGAATCCAGTGACAACTAATATTTAATTGGTCTGATTCCTAGCCACAGTAGCAGCATTGCTTTGCTCCTGTTTGAAAGTAAAGCTGGTTTCGGGAGTGCTGTTGTTTTTTTGAAGCGGAGAACTGCGAAAAGAAAAAAACCATTTCTTTTGAAACACGACGCCGACGTTACGTGTTTAGTTAAAGTTTTATTTACTGTTTAATGTTTAATATAATATGTATTAGTTTGTTACTATTGTACTATCTAATTGTGTGTATTTTACTTATGGGCCTTAGTTGCCTGAAATAAAATGATTATTATTATTATTATTTTAAAATATTCGGATTTAACAGTGTAATTTGGTTCTCAAAACAATTTCACAAACGTTATGTGAACGCCATTAGAACGTCGAAAAGGTCCAAAAATACTTCACCTTTAAGATTGTCTAGATATCGTCAAACTGTATGAGGACAGGAAGAAAGCGTACCTTTAAACTTCTTTTTTTTTGGAGGGTCGGAAATCACCAAATTACCCTCCCGCTCTGGGCGGAGAGGAAGAGAGTGTCAGACTTCTACTGACTAAAACCACCCATGTTCCTTCGTGACCGAGGCCGCCATATCTCTTTCAAACAACCCGCAGCCACGACAGGGCGTACCTACAGCCTGATGAACCAAAATTTTACCCCAACGTTCACAAAAGCAACCCCTGTAATTGGAACCTCTACTCAATTACTCGTCAAACAATCATATTCTCCGTAATAATATTTCCCTTATTTGTTCACCGTCTATATTGCTTCTTCTTACAATAAATAATAGAAACGGGCCTGCTCAGCGGTGCATCTCATCGTGAGCGCAAATTGTATTTGATGCGCGTCAGCGGTCAAAGTGAAGACGCTTTTACCATAACATAAAATAATGCAGAAGGTTTACAAATTTCGCCAGGTAAAACAGAAAGATATCATCATCATCATTTCAGCCAAAAGACGTCCACTGGTGGATATAGGCCGCCCCTAGGTGTTGCCACATTGACCGGTCCCGTGCGTCGCGCATCCAGCGGGTCCCCGCAACCTTCACCAGGTCATCGGTCCACCTAGTGGGAGGCCTAAATTCCCAAGCAACGTGTTTCGGTTCGCGGTCGCCACTCCAGAACTTTAAAAGCGACAAATGATATGCGCTCTGGTAATGTTTGTGTCTTTGAAACAGCACAAACGTTGCACGTTACTCCGCAGGGAAATATCCACCAGAGGAAAAGTTACTAAATACTAGTATTTAGCTGCATCTGCAGAGATGAGTATTTGTCATCGTTTCGTCAATAGTGTAGTTCATCCTAAAATAATATTCTAGATAGTGCGAACCGGAATGAATATAATTTTTGGTTTAACTTTGTAATATTTTGTTCGAAAAAAGGGAATATTCAGATATATAATACTTGCCTTATGTTAAAGTTGATTTTGGTATTTTATTTTAAAGTTTTCAGATATCTTAGTTAAAATGATATATACGTCAATGTATAAATGTATAACTAGCTACGTGGAGTACTACTACGTGGAGTTGTCATTATGCCAATTTGTCATTTTAAGAAGTTGGCATTGTTAGAAGTTGACGTTATGAGAGTTTGTCATTTTGAGAAACGGGCATTTTGAGAAATAGTCATTATGCGAATTCGACATTTTAAGAAGTTGACATTTTGAGAAGTGGACATTTTGCGATCGGTTGTCATTTTGCGAAGTTGACGTTATGATACGGCTCACCGGTTGCGAGTACTAATAATATCCCAGACATCACGTGTTCTTGTTGCCGAAGTGAGCACATACTTTTCTTGGAAAATCTACAAGTACGTTATCGAAGTAATCAAGTCGTGAATGCGTTTGCACTCACTGTTTGTGAAGGGTGTCTATGTGTGCATGCATTTCCACTGGTTTTACGAGGTTGACCTTCGGTGGCGTTCCATTTAGTGGTCAAAGTGAAGATGCTTTTGCTAAGCAAGAGTGGTCGCTTTGTTTTTGAGTGCTATTGTTATTTATTGCGTATTTTAATAATTTAAATTTTAATGAAAATTTGCAATTAATATTTTACAGTGTTTGATGAATGGTTTCATGCGCCTTTTGTTTTAATTACAAGATTTTTCAACCAAAATACATAGTTGTAGTATAAACTGATATCATAATATATGTACAGAAATACTTACTGCTTTGGACAAGTAAATTCGCAAACGAATGTACTGTATAAACTTATAGAATTTTGACACCTGTGTTCTAGTGTCATCTTCGTATACATTTATATTTAATTAATTTTAGTCTTGATTTAGTATTTTTTTTTTAAATTTTCGGTTTGTATATTTATTTAATGTTACTTTACTTTTATCTGTAATTATTAACTTGTGAAACTTTTGTTAACGTCAGGAGCACAGAACAGAAAGAATAGGTATATTTTAAAATGTAGAATCAGTGAGTTATGCTAGTTGTGACTGAAATTTAAACGACCAATCAAACGAATTAAGTAGCTGTAGTGCGCTGTATGATTAATGGTTTGATTGTGTTAGTTTGGCGACATAGGTTCCAATATAGATTTCATCGCTTAGCACTTCTACTGTTCTTTCTGTTCTGTGGTCAGGAGTTACAAGGAAAAATTGATACCCAAGTCGCACATGAACTGTTATTGAGTTTAATCTTCAGGAATATCTCAGTACCAGCCACGGAGGCTGGCTCAGCTCATAGCAATAGGCGCACCCATGACTCGCCCTTTATTACAAGGGATTTAAACATAACTGGTGAAATGTGGGTACTATTAGATACACTTTTGGCTATGCCTTCGGCGATAACAGGCGTGATGTTATACATGCCATGCTGAGATAGTGGCCTTTTTGGCCTCGTACGGGACTTATTTTTAATACTGTTTTATTTTTTGAAGTGTTCCTCTTGTTTTTTTTTTTTTTGTTAATTTTTTATTATTGATTTCTTGTCCTGTGTGAGACCAATAAAAACTTTTTCTTTCTTTCTATATATAAAATCACGCCATTTTCCCACGCGGGTAGGCTGAAGCCACATAACGCCACCTACTACCTTATATACTACTTTTGCCTCGTCCACATTCATACATCTGGATTCACGCACGCCGGTTACGAGTAATACGCACCTGTGCTTTCTGAAGAACGTCACCAATAAGATCAGTGTGTCTTTCGACGCTTTGGCGTCCTCTCCCAGTGTTGCCACTCACATCTACCTCTCCACATGAACAAACTACCTTAGCATACTCTTATCAATGTTTGTCACTAAATGATGTTATCTTATGCTAAAAGAAAAACTACCTACCGTTTTTTATTCAAACCAAGTAACGAACTGACACATTTCCACTTGGAAAATAAAGCATTTCCTCCATAGCTAACGCGATCATAAACCATACACACACACAACATAGTTTAACGTTCCATAGCCCCAAATACCGCCTCAATGAATCATTACTCCGTCCTCTATCCTCCATAATCCGGACGCCATATTTTCCGGATAAAAATATCGGCTTTTTTTGAGCAGCCTATTTGTATTCTGTCCAGTTTTCACCCGCTTCAGTTGAGGGTTGACCCTAGACTACTGATCGCTTGGATGGAGCAACCCTTTTGTGATTATTAGTATTTACTTATTTACTACAGATTTGTGAGGAGGTATTGTGTATGGAAATGAAAATAAAAGGTTTAATAATTTTTGGGACAATTAATTTAGTGCGAAGTTGCGTCAGGTTTTGATTTTTTGATTAAAAAAAAAACATTGCCCCACACTAGGAATTTCTCCTGTATCGTGGGTGCGTTCACAAACATATATAAACTAACATATACAAATACCCAGACTAGAAACAACTATCTGCAGGCCATACAAATATTTGTTCCGTGCGGGGATCGGACCCGCGACACGCAGCGGGTTCGATCGGTTATCAGCCTGTTTCGGCCAGCTAGCAAAAATTAAATACCGGAACTTAAAGTATAGTTAAAAACGGCTACCCGATAAGTTTTATCTTCAAAAATTTTATTGCATCGCGAACGGTACAATCCGTTGAATAATAATCAAAGCTGTTAGAAAAAGTGTGATGATGAGATTCAAGTGTAATAAAAAAAGGTTGACCATCACGGGTCGCCCCGCAGATGACTTTTATCGATATCTATCGATTAACTCTGCATCCGACCTTACTACATCACTAATTGGTTAGCGGGACTGCGGGTTATTCGCAAGAGATACCGCGGCCTCGACATGAAAGGCTAAGAAGGAACATGGGTTGTTTTTAGTCAGTAGATGTCTGACACTCCCTTTCGCCTTGCCCAAGAGCGGGAGGTATAGGTATATGATGATTTTCCACCCGCAAAAAAAAAAAAAAAAGTAGAGTAAAACTTCGAAAAAATCAAATAGATCCAAAATACTTTGTTTTATTGGGAAAAGGCTGATTTTACTTGGCATATAGGGAGCGTCACGCCATAACAGCGTCATGACATTTCCCGTCACGGTATACTAGTCGGTTTTATTATCTGAAAATGTAATAATACAGAAAACAGTTTCAATCCCCACTTGATATTCAAAGAAACAAATACCGCGTAGTACTACAGAGTTCATTCAACCCACCCAATCTAACATAAAGAATAATAACATCTAAGAAAATATAAGAAATATGTAATAACACACAAAACAAGTTATAGCTGGAGAAACACGTGGACCATGTTATTAATAGTTAATAAGACGGTAGGAGTATATTGCTTGTTCGGATTGTAATGAGATTTTTGTCTATTGGCCATATCTTTATTGGCCATTTTCATGGCCTTTCACCTGATTATAGCCGTGGGCTCATATTTCGATTAGGGTACCATTTGCCGTATTGTAGACTTGAATCTTATTTGCGTACGAAATGTATTTTTATGACATAACATCTCTCCTGTAATCTCCGAAGGGCTAGGCAGAGGTTTACCTAATAGTACATCCACATTTCGCTTTTAATCCACAGTTTAAGTACAATGTAATAGGGGGCGAGCGTATTGCCATCACCCGGGCACAAATTCAGACTGGACTGGACAGATGGAAAAACCTAATAACACTTTGCTCGACTGGGAATCGAACCCAGGACCTGACCTCATGCCTTATTCATTTTATCTAATAAATTAATGATTTGTTATAAGGTTAAACATAGGTAATGTTTATCTTTATAACAAATCATTAATTTACTTAGTTTGTGTGTCAAATTTTTATGTAATAATTATATTTTAAGTTCTAAAAATTCAAATCATTGTAATTCCATAAACAATTTCTTTAACCATATTCTGTAAGCGAGATCGCCTGTGAGGAATGTTAAAATTATGCCACGCAAAAACAAAATTGGGATAAAATGTAACCTACGCAGAGCGCAATTTACTGGCTGCGTTGAAAATAGGACCGAAATACCATTGTTTAAAACAGAAAATTATATGAATATCGATGCGGACTGGCGCCTTTAAAAATGTTAATAAGGTTGTATTTTTATACAGCCAGTAATTTGCTTGCACTATTTACCGTTCTACCTGTACTGACCTTTATGGTTTAACAATTAAATAATAGTCGAGCAAGCTATTTGGTATACACGTAGGAATTTTCATGGTTCTAGTACACTGATTCATTGCAATAGGGATGTTTACTGATTTAAAAAAATATGATTCTAATTAGTCCATCTGTAAGATTATCGAAAAATATTGGATACGCATTTTTTATTTTATCAAATCAATCAAAAATGAGGAAGATAAAACGCGTCAAAGATTTGAGTGGGAGGTGGTGACGTCACTCACCGGTAAAACATGTCATACTAATGTCTTAGAATATGACGTCACACGAGTTTTCAAAGCACTGTATCCTCTTCATTGTTTGTTTACGTGAAAAAAGAAAAAATACGTGTCCAATATTTTTTGAAAATCTATCTGACGGACTAATTATTATTTTTTAGTTAACTACCCTATTTTGTTTTATAAAGCGTTTGGCCATAAAGTCTCTAAATGTATCTGTGTAACCTAAAATGTAAATGCAAGTTAGCTGGCTGTATACTTAATACCTTGTTTAACCGTACCTGCCACTAACAGCTTCTAATTAGCACGAGAGCTCTGTTACGTGTATGAACAGTTCAGAAAATACTAACAGTATAAGTACTTAAACTTATGAATTCTAAACAAAAATATTTCCCTGTCTCCTGTAAGTACAATAAAAGTGAATGAAAGTCGTTCAACGTTGCGTGCGTACACCGCCAATACGCAGAACATGGTAAACGACAAAGAATTCAATTTGGCTGCGTGTTCTACCAAATTGAACATTTGTACGACTGAGTTGTTAGATACTGCATTATGCTGTATACGTATGGTATGGTGGACAAGGTAGCTAATGAAAACTTGGTTTTTAGGGGGCTTTTAATATTTATAGGGATTCCAATCAACAGCTGGACATATTATTGTGTTGTAGCAGACAGTACAAAAAGTATTTCAACGCAATCTAGGACACAAAGGAAAAATTATCATCAAATTCTTAATCGCACTAAAGTTATTCGCGACTTTAGACTATTAAATAAAACCAGACCAAGTCACTTAGCTCAGCAAACACCCTTCTGGTCGACATCCTTTCTTTTCTATGGGGGATGAATAATTGATTTTGTTTTTTTTTGACTACAGGAATGTTTGTTAAATCAACGACACACCCTCCAACAAATGTGGCTGGTCCATAGCCACTCTAGCTAGCATACTCCCCCAGCTACTTTGGAAACACCAGGTGTCTATGAATTTTATTGCAAAGGAATGAGTTTTATTTTTAACTAGCTTATGCCCGCGGCTTCCTCCGCGTGGATGTCGGTCAAATTATATACTAAACCTTCCTCTTGAATCACTCTGTCTATAAAAAAAACCGCTTCAAAATCCGTTGCCAAGTTTTAAAGATTTAAGCATACATAGGGACGGACAGACATCGACAGCGACTTTGTTTTATACTATGTAGTGATAGTGATATGTAGTAATAAACGTGGCCAAAAAGTTAACACATATAAATCATAGGCCGAGATCGAGCTAACGAAAAATAAAATATGTCAGTTATTTACCTCTGCGGGTAGCAAAATTCACTACTCCATTGTTTCATCTGTAATCTCCAAAGGCATAAAAAACCCGGATGATTAGAACAAAACGGTAACGCTTTGAAATCACATGTCAATGTTACAGAAACAGCTAAATTGTTTTTTATAAAACACTAGCGGACCTGGCAGACGTCGTCCTACCCGGACAGCAGCGCGACCTACCGGGACCAATTGTGTTTTCAAACCATCCAAGAACCCATTGAAATTTCCCCAGAAAGTTTCATCCAAATCGGTCCAGCCGTTTAGGAGGAGTTCAGTGACATTCATACGTACAGTATAATTATATATACATTGCAATTGTCCAGTTTTAGAAGTCAATATAATGTGTAGGTAGTCTTCAATATTTTAAATGTGAAATTAACGATGTCTGTCCGATATCTGTACATATAAGATCACTTTTATTTTACTATATTAAATATTTATGGGTTAATTTCCGAGGCTGACATCCACGAGGGTTTAAGCTAGACTATAATATTAAACATAGGGTTAGCCTAATGTTTGCCCACGATGAGACTACTGACTGGTTAAGTAGAGGGTGAAAAATTTATCATAAATGAACTAAAATATTTACAAACATTGCCTCGCCTGAAGCCTAAAAACCCAAACATTGAGACTGAGCCGGTAAGTACATATTTCGTGTACCTGTACCAAAACAGAATATTACAAAAAACCCTCTTCCATTTTTGCCAACCTTACTTATTTTCATTTTCGTAGGTTGGTCCCCAAATTCATTATTCAGTACTCAGAAGCTTGCATCTAAATAGTTCAATGTTATTTCATTTCATTATAGAACAACATTCGGTCGTACACTTTTGTTTTTCAATTAGTGTTGTTTTCAATTTCGTATTCAATTTGTTTTCGAGCCACTTTACTGATGAAATTATTTTTATTGGCCTGGAATGAATTAAATTGGATTCTTGTGAAATATTTTTTTTTTATCATGAAATATTGTTTTAGGAGAATGCAATTAGCATCACCGTTAGGCGTTTAACATGGGAATTGTAGAACGCTCATTTAAATTTTCTTGGACTTAATCCTCTTGCTCAGTAGTAATAGATATGTTACAAATACAATAACAACAACGACACAGAAATTATAGGGAATAAGGGAACGAGATGGCTTCTGCCTTTTTTTTTTTGGGGTGGGAAATCATCAAATAACCCCTCCCGCTCTTGGGCAGAGCGAAAGGGAGTGTCAGACTTCTACTGACTAAAAACCACCCATGTTCCTTCTTAGCCCTTTATGTCGAGGCCGCGGTATCTCTTGCAAACAACTCGCAGCCCCGACGGGAGATGGCTTCTGCCTACGGCTCTTAGAATTGGACAATAATCCTCTAAAATGGGACAAATCTCGTGTTTCCTATTCTGCATGATGGAATGGACATAAATTCGCCGCTAGAGGCGTTCGTGAAGAGTAAGGTCTTCAGAAATGTCAGATGTCATGAGTTTTCGAGCATCGCGTGTGTTCCCTAATCACAATTGTGGAAGATTTCCGATTTAGATTAGCTAGATTAGATATTTAATTAGGATCTAATGTGAAAAATAAACTGACTATAAACATCATCAAATAACATCTTCTTTAGTTGTTAATATCTATACCAAGTCCATAATATTAAAAGATGACCCTGAAAACTCACTACGGATAAGACAAGAACTACAAATAAAGATTTATGGGACTCTGCTGATTCCATTATGGACAGTCGTCTTGATAAAGATAGATTACAGTTGAAAGCATTTTATAGAGAAATAGGTCGAAGAAAAACTCCCATTAGCGATCAAAGTTGGAGAAAGTAAAGCGAATGGCTTTACTGAAACTATCTGGGCTTAAAGATTAATATTGTGGAAACATGTGATCGTTATTCAATGTCGAAGAGTTCGAGTATTTTAGTCAAAGATCTACAATGTGGTTTTTTAGTCTTCTTGCAATGGCAGCCCACTTCATTGGATGCAATGACTAGAAAACGTTTATATAATAAAAAATGGTTTTGAGGCGATTTGAATGATTATGACATATGACGTAGTTAGAAACCGCGTCGCTTCATTGTTATAAGGCTCGGACCGCGCTCGCAACAGGGTGTTTCTAGCTAGCAAGCACGCGTCATAATAGTGAATAGTTATTTCGCCAGTTTTAATAAAAAATAATTTAAGTCCTATGTAATAAGGGGGCGAGCCTGTAAAATACAGGTATTCAGCTTCATCCGGTTAGACTGAAGCCGACCCCAACATAGTTGGGAAAAGGCTAGGCAGTTGATTATGAATAAGGGGCGAGCCTATTGCTATCAACCGGGTACAAATCTACTCCACATACTCCGTGACCGCTCCTGAGAAATTCGTGATGGAGAAATTCAACATAAATAAATAATAAGAAGTTTATTTTCAAAATGGAATTTCAAAGTTTAAATTAATACATTTTTAGGTCCAATTATACAATAAAGATGGGTGGATTACTGTTCTCTTAGATAGGCTAACATTTAGCCTGTGTTAAGGAGAGACAGTGCCGGTCCCCTGAATGGCGGATTAAAAAAAAATTAATATCTTTTTGCTCGACCTGAGAATTGAACCCGGGACCTCATGCACAGCAATCGCGCATGTGACCACTAGACCAACGAGGCAGTAAATAACAAAACAATTTCCATAAAACAAATCGAAACTTATTTATTCCTTAGCTTACAAATAAATTGAATATTTAAAAGTACGAGTATCTTTCCTTACAACGATTTATAATTTATAAATATTTAAATAAAGTCAAAAGCTTCTCAAACAGAACTTTTTGTGTGTATCCGATAAAATATTAATAACATACTGCTTTAACTTAAAACTTAAATTAAAAAACAATTTCTTTGGGCTTTGTCGCATGGCCTTAATAATACTTTGTGAACTTCTAACGGTCGCGTATTAAAATTGTGTTTTGTTTTTGTATCATGGCGGTGAATTATTAATATTTTCATCATCATAGGCCTACAGCATTTCTCTGCTAAACATAGGCCTCCTCAATGAATGTACTGAGTCCGAATTACGTCAGTCAGAATGTACGCTATGACGTAGTACGGTATTCAGAATGTTCGTTACTCCGATGTACGTTACTCCGAAAGTTTGCTACTACGAAGTACTGTATTCAGAATGTTCGTCACTCCGATGTACGTTACTCCGAAAGTTTGCTTGAAAAATTGCTCGGCACTCAACGAAAAAATCGGTTCTAGGGCTAATGTGGCCGGCCCATAGTCACTTTAGCTTACAATTATTCCGTGAGTTATGTCTACAACTCTGGTACGACATAATGACTTATATAATTGTAAAATTTGATGGCTTAAGGCCTTAAGGCTTTGTAAGGCAGTTCGTAACAGAAGTTGTGCGCTAGACGCACTTTCATCGCTACTGAATTATAAGTACCTCTTGCCATCCTGGCAATAAACAAAAATCATTAAATTATTTTACACAATAGATAGAGAGGCAAGAAAACAAAGGACTTACATTTTAATATAAACGAAGGAGATCAAACAAGCGAGAACCATATTTTATTCGTTCCATTACATAAAACAGACGAATCGTGAAAACAAATGGCGATATTACAATAAAATAAATAACATTAAAGCCTTATGATGAACGACAATCTATCTTAATTGATTCTGACTTCAGTCGTATTAATCGAAGCCGTCTTCAACAATAAATTAAATCTTTGGACTCACCATCTCAAATAATCGAAGTTCCTTATCGCGCGTTGCGAAAAGGGGCTAGACGGAAAAAATTAAGACCAAAGAGAAAAAATAATAAGGAATAATAAATAATAATAATAAATGACATGAAATGGACTCAAGTAATAAACGAGAACGTCATGCGCGCATACTACGGGTCTACAGAGGGGGGAACTAACCTCACTGCGTACCGTGTTAGGATGCTGTCTCTATTTCAGGAGCTTGAGCCAACCATCAACGTTTCAAGCCAACGACTGTCGGATCAGGTGCGCGTCATCCAGCGCAATCACATGTTGGACGACACAGCACTTGATAGGCTGCGCTCAGAGGTACTAAACAACCGTATCATCTTGACTCCGTCACAGACCGCGGTTCCAGCATCTGTTATTGACGCGACCCCATCGCGGTCCAATACTGCTGCTGTAGAGGAAGATGATAGGGTTGCCATGGTAAGTAGCCAGTGCAAAGACCGATTGAGGAGCGCACTGGAGGATGCGCTTCGTGAGTATAGATCCACCCCTACCGAACTTAGGCCCCGTTTGCCACGGTTGCCCATGCATAGGCGAAATAGGGCGTTGGTGTGTGCCCTGGACTCGCAACTCAAGAATATATTCGAGAGTAGCGAGGACCTCGTTGATACACACTCGATCTTGTACTGTAGGGCTGTTGCGGCATGTCGATTAGCTAATGTTAAATTCCCAAATTGTGACTTAGCTAGTCGACCAAAACCAGCCGTACCAGCCTGGCAACGCAGGATCGAGCGTCGTATCGACGGGGCCAGGGTGCTCATTGGCAAACTATACTGCTTCAGGGAGGGCAATACACGACCACGTGTGATGCGTTTTGTGAGGCGGGCATTCTCGGGGACTGAAATCAGCCCTCAAGATTACATGTCCCGTGTCACGGAGCGCATCGACTTCCTGAAGCAGAAGGTTTATGCATGGGCCAGCCGTATACGGCGGTATAGGCGGCGGGTGGATCGGTACTCACAGAATCGCATGTTCCAGAGCGATGAGAGGTGGGTATACCGAGCTTGGGAGCGACGCGATCAAAATATGACAGACATGTGTCGCCCGGATGATGCTGCCACGAGTTCATTCTGGCGCAGCATCTGGTCGGTACCCGTCTGTCATACTGAGGCTGACTGGTTGCGTGATGTCGAGCGAGTGTGTGAACCTATTCCAGAAATGGAAGCAATATTAATAACACCTTTAGATATAGCCAGTGCAGTTCGTCCGTTACCGAACTGGAAGTCACCTGGTCCGGACGGACTGCACAATTTCTGACTCAAATGGCTCAGCAGTTCACACACTTGCCTGGCATCTCAATTCCAGTCATCCTTAGAGTCTGCGTCATTACCACAGTTCTTAACCACAGGCGTTACCCACCTGCTCCATAAGTCAGGTAGTCCCGCGGAACCCAAAAATTATAGACCGATCACGTGTTTGTCGACGGTCTATAGACTTCTTACATCCATCTTGAGAGCGAAAATTTATTCCCACATTGAAAAAAACTCTATTATGTCGGCCTCTCAAAATGGATGTAGGAATGGGTCCCGCGGTACTAAGGAGCTACTCCTCATTGACATGGCCATTAGCCAACAGGTTCGTCGAGCCCGAAAGGATCTGTCGACATGCTGGATAGACTATAAGAAGGCCTACGACTCGGTGCCACATACATGGCTCATGAGGGTGCTGGAGTTGTACAAGATAGACGCAACTCTACGCGCCTTCCTTGAGTCGTGTATGGGGCAATGGAAGACGGTCCTTCGATATCCAGGATGTCGACAGATTCAGGGGAACGATGAACCTGTATGGATTAAACGGGGAATATTCCAGGGCGACAGTCTGAGCCCGCTTTGGTTCTGTCTAGCCCTGAATCCTCTTAGCACTTTGCTGGAGGATTCAGGTCTAGGCTACCGGTTGAGGAGAGATGGTCAGGTCATATCTCACCTTCTTTACATGGATGATCTGAAACTCTTTGCCCCCAACAAATTGCGTCTGATGGAGCTACTGAAACTAACTGAATCTTTTAGTAGCGCCATCAGGATGGAATTTGGTGTGGACAAATGTGCAGTCATGTATGTAAAGAGAGGGGAGATTATGGAATCCGAAAGTATTCAGCTATCGGATTCCATACACCTCAGATCCCTTTCCTCATCCGAAAGCTATAAATATTTGGGTATGTCGGAAGCGTTAGGTATTAACGTAGCTGACATGAAGCAATCGTTGAAGGAGCGCTTCTTTGGACGCCTAAAGAAGGTTTTAAATAGCCTTCTTTCAGGTGGCAACAAGGTGCGCGCCTTCAACGGTTGGGTCATGCCGGTTTTAATTTACTCTTTCGGCATACTCAAATGGACTCAGACTGAACTCGACGCCTTGGATAGGAGAGTCCGTACATTGCTGACCGCAAATCGGATGCATCACCCACGATCATCGGTGATGAAACTGTACATCCCGCGGAAGTGCGGGGGTCGAGGCTTTTTAAACGCGAAAACCCTCCACAACCGCGAGGTGTGCAGTCTCAGAGAATATTTTTTAAAAGCCGACGTGGGTATGCACCGAGATGTGGTCGCAGTGGACAAGGGACTCACCCCGCTGTCCATGGCTAACGAGAACTGGCGCAAACCTGTGGTGCTTACTGCTGATGACCGCAGGAAAGTATGGCAAAGCAAGGAGCTTCACGGGCGCTTCTATCGGGCACTTCACGGGCCCGATGTAGATTTTCTAGCGTCCGTGTCGTGGCTACGTTTCGGCGACCTCTTTGGGGAAACTGAAGGTTTTGTCTGTGCAATTATGGACGAAGTTATGTTGACGAACAATTACCGGAAATATATTATGAAGGATGGGACGGTTGACGTGTGTCGGGCATGCCACCGTCCGGGTGAGTCCATCAGACATATTATTTCTGGTTGTTCTCGTCTGGCTAACGGCGAGTACTTGCACAGGCACAATCAAGTAGCCAGGATTATTCACCAGCAACTTGCTTTGAAATATAAACTTGTGGAATCTGAGGTACCGTACTACAAGTATGTGCCCGACCCGGTTCTCGAAAAAGGTCATGTTACGTTGTACTGGGATCAGTCTATCATCACTGATAGGACTATTGTTGCCAATAAGCCTGACATAGTGGTGATAGACCGATCAGCGCGCCGCGTAATGATAATCGATGTCACCATTCCGCATGACGAGAACCTCGTGAAAGCTGAAAAAGAAAAACAAATAAAATATTTGGACTTAGCACACGAGGTTGTCGATATGTGGCATGTGGACTCGGCTATCATTGTGCCGATAGTCGTAACGGCCAATGGTCTTATAGCCAAGAGTCTGGACGACCACCTGTCCAAACTCTCGCTTGGCGGTTGGATCAAGAGCCTGATTCAGAAGGCAGTACTCCTCGATACGGCTCGCATTGTGAGGAGGTTCCTGTCTCTGGGGCCCTAACCACCGGTAGCTTGGACCCTGCTCCCGTCACCGGTGGACGACTATTTTTTATATTTTTAAATGTTTTTTTATAAGTTTTGTATGAAATATTTAAAAATGTAAATTATATGTAAGAAAATAAATAAAGGACATAATAATAATAAATAAATAAATAATTATAATAAATGCTTAGGAACTTCGTTCCATCCGGGTGTCCCTTGACACCTCTCAAGTTTTTTTATTACCATAAATCTTGCATGCATGTATTTTTCTTGTACGAGTATGTATGACAACATGTCCATGCTAATAAATATTATCATATTATCTTATCTTATTGAAACACGTTGGACAAAAGGTAATTAGTTTATGTCCAAAATTAAAAAAAAGCTGCAGTCATTCACTATTTAATATTATTGTACTACTATTTGGTGACAATTATACAAAATGCAGTGTATTCTGAACCTAATATTAGTGCAATAAGAGCCGGGTTTCAAAGGATTGTATTGTGAAGTGTAACAATACATTAATATGTATGCTCCTTTACTTTAGTAAGTAAATCCTTTATGTATGCTGAGTTTGCAGTATACCTCATATGCACTTATTTTATAGTAACTTTTTTAATCAATATACAGTTACTCAACACATGTGGTTGTTTCCCTGAACCACCCTTTAGGAACCCCAACATTACAATTGAGACTTATGATTCTGTATTTAATTCTATTCTGTTTTTGGGAGCACTAGCTCTCTTCTCAGAAAGTGAACACAATCAACATAATATTCTGTTGATGTTCTGATTGCGTCCATAACCTTTGGTAAAGTCCTCAGTGTGAAAACTTTTTGGCGTGATCTTAGTACGCTGAGACAGGGGCAGATCCAGGATTTCTTTCTTTCTGTTAATTTTTTATTATTCATATTTTTCGGAGGCGGTTTTTTTTTTTACCAATAAATACTTGTTGATAAGACTACATGTGGGGGCCCCCTCCCCCAGAAAAATCCTATTCCACCCAGAAACGCGCAAGTTCCCGGCATGTTCTTTCTGATATGTTGCTCTGATAATTCGATTTGGCCATAAAGTATGTGCTGTGATGGAAACTCCATAACAGTCTGGGGAGCACGTGCCCCCGTGCCCCATCAGGACAGGACATCTAATGCTTAAAATCTTTGCTCGTCGTCTTCATGAATAATTGGACGTTTCTGAAATAACTCCTGTCTCTTGTATCCTCCATTTCGTAAGAATAACTTTACTTCATTCCCTAATTCTTTACATAAAAGTATTAAGACATGAATTATTCAGCCATTTGATTTGTTAGATAAATAATTCGTGTGATTGGTAGATTTGATTTTTGGGATTTAGTTAGGGATGCGAGAAAGTTTCGGGAAAAGATATCTACTCACGTTTTAAGAAATTGTAGATTTTCTTGGCTAAATTTCGTCTACAGCTGTTGGCTCGTATTTATTATTCGTGACCAGGGCTTCAAGCGAGTTCCATTTTTATTTTAACTCATAATAAATTAGATACAAAATTATAGTTTATTTCACTGATGGTTAAACGTGCAAGCTGGTAACTTCTTTGTTCCATCCGGTTGTTTATTGTAATTTTGTAAGCACGATATTTCCCTGAGACAAATCAATATTTTTTCTGTCTTTCTATTCTATTTAGCAAATGCTTTCATAATACCCATTTCATGGAAAACCATAAAAAAACTAATCCGCCATATTAGATTTAGAATGACGTTACTTAACTAACCACGCATACAAACTACACATGCGCGCAACATTTCAGCTCAATCGGAAACTGGAAAGTGGGTCAAAATCAACATCTAAGTTTTTTTACATAGTTAGTAACAGGCAAAGCTAAAAAAGCGTTATAAACAACACCACTTAACATCATTCATCGCAAACTAAATACGAAACACGTTGTCAGCGAAACGTTATTTATTTAGTCTGGCGCTACTGCAAAATTGACAACGCAGGCGGCAGGTAAAATATTCAGGACGGCCAACTATGAGCGCGGCCGCCCAATATAAGGTATGGCCACTACAACTTGAATAATGTAGTAGTGCTGATATCTTTCCTGTACTGGTAGCAAAACAGGGTGATGAAATATAAAGATTAAAGTAAGATAAAAACGACTGATGGTCGTGGTCTAGTGAGCTGAGCCCTTTTTTTTTATGGTGGGTGGAAAATCATCAAATAACCCCTCCCGCTCTTGGGCAGAGCGGAAGGGAGTGTCAGACTTCTACTGACTAAAAACCACCCATTTTCCTTCTTAGCCCTTCATGCCGAGGCCGCGGTATCTCTTGCGAACAACCCGCAGCCCCGACGGGCATAGAGACCCTGGGTTCGATTCCCAGGTCCGGCAATGTCCAAATGTCCAATGTTCAATGTGTCGGGGCTGCGAGTCCTGTCGCGGCTGCGGGTCCTGTTAGGGCTGCGGGTTGTTCGAAAGATCTCTTTACCTCGCCTCGGATACAAAGGGCTAAGAAGGAACATAGGTGGTTTTTAGTCAGTAGAAGTCTGACACTCCCTACCGCTCCGCTCAGAGCGGGAGGAGTCATTTGATGATTTACCACCCTCCAAAAAAAAAGGTCCAGGGTTTATTAGGGTTTTTATATTTTTATAAAATGTTAAGTAAAGGGGTTGGATCAGTTGGATGTAGTGAAGTTTGATCCAGACAAAGTATAGATAGGACAAACCTCAGTCTAGATAAACTCAAAACTCAAACTCAAACTCGAAGCATTTATTTCAATTAAACCATCACAGGCACTTTTGAATGTCAGAAAATTAATTAATTGGATGTTAAATAATTGAGAGGATCTTTGAAATTAAACAAAAGAGTGAATAAAATTTAGACTTAATTAAAGGTTTAAAGTCAGATTTGTTCGTGTACCTACAGTCATGCTTTCAATTTGAGAGTAATCATTGATTTTAGTCACGTGATAATCACCCAGGCACAACCACGTTGACAACGATTTTAATTCATAACAGGACGCGTAAAAAAATACATTACAGGATTTTTTTTACTTTTCAAAATATTATTTTGTGGTTTTGCCGACGCTCCTGCCTTTAGAGACGTCTATAAGAATTTAGTTCGGCGTTGTTTGTCCCCAAAATTATTTGCACTGCCATTTATTTGGGCCGAGTGCCGAATAGGGAATTTTCGGCTTTAGCGTAATGGTTTCGGCCGAACCTATGAACGAATGAAAATAAATGTCCTCCTTGAGGAATTTTGTAAACCGCGCAGTTTTTGTTGTTCAATATTTTATGTTATGGTGCTATTTCTGTCCGGAAATGGATTTATTTTATCCGTATTTTTTCGGAAGAAGCGTTGGTTTATTATCGTTTCTATTGAGGCATGAAACTGTTGGTAATATTTCTGGGCAAAGATAAGTCAGACTTTTTTGGTGACAATATCTAATAATAACTTATAATTTATGAAGAGAGACCAAAGAAACAATGGATATTAACTGTTTATAGGATATTAGCATGAAGGGAGCGGTCTGATGAGATAACGAGTAATGGAGAAGTACAGAAGAATGCTGTACCGACCCCAAATTTATTGGGATAATGGCAAGAGAATGATGATGAACTTGTAATTTAAGTCTCATTTCAAAAGTAAAATCCTACGCACTCCCGTCGGGGCTGCGGGTTGTTCGCAAGAGATACTGCGGCCTTGACATAAAGGGCTAAGAAGGAAAATGGGTAGTTTTTAGTCAGTAGAAGTCTGACACTCCCTTTCGCTCTGCCCAAGATCGCAGCACCATACTGAGATAGGAGCCTTTTTGGCCTCGCACAGGTCTTCTTTTTATTATTTAGTTTTAGATTATTTTTTTAAATTATTTTTTGTAGAGTTTTTCTCTTTAAAGCTTAACTATTCAGTTCAAAAACCGAGATAAAAGAAAACTTCTTAAGAAAAACCTACCTAAAGCTTATGCAGCGGGTGTTAAAGCATAGTTATAACAATCTTGCTTATACCGTATTTTTTCTTATTCTTGTAGTTTTCGACGGAACTATGAACTGGATTACAAAAGATTACACAGAAAATATGTTTTTCTTGTAGCTGGAAATAATGAGTAGTTTTTGTTTTTGAAGTTTTTAATAAACTTTTAGGTATTTTTCTTTTTACACAAGTTGTGCGTATCTATACTTCTATACTAATATTATAAAGCTGAAGAGTTTGTTTGTTTGTTTGAACGCGGTAAACTCTGGGACTACTGGTTGGAATAGAAAAACTCTTTTTGTGTCGGATAGTCCATTTATCGAGGAAGGCTTTAGGCTATATAACATCACGCTACGACCAATAGGAGCGGAGCATAAATGAAAAATGTTGCAAAAACGGGAAATGATATTCCTTTTTGAGAGCTTCCGTTGCGTGCGCTGCGAAAACGGTTTAAGTTACGCAAATACCATGTATGAAGAAATTGTTCCCCTTTAAAAGTTCCAAAAAAAAGTCCGCGATAGCATATGTTTATCTTTTAAGATTGACTCACTGTAACCATTTTTTACTATTAAAATGTTAGGTTAAAAAGAATGATATTTTGCGAAGCTTATTTAACCCATATGGTATTAATCTATATCTAAATAAATGTGTTTGTTAGCATAGAAATTTAATATAAAATATTTGTGCCCTTTACTCTATACAGTTTAAACAAATATCTTAGAAGATATTGCAATGTAAAAATATCCGCGCGACAAAATAATTAAGCGCGCGGCAGTCATTCGGTCCGGTGCGGTAGGTTAGTGGGGATTCTGGCCTCCGGGGACTCTGGAGAAATTCATATTCAAAATATTTACTGCACCATAATGTTTACAAGGTGTTACTGTATATTTAACAGTAAGAGATACCAATAGTAATTCACACTTTAATATAATCTAAACTAATATTATAAAGAGGAAAGATACGATTTTTTGTTTGTTACGCTTTAACTCAATTTATGTTGACATTATTTGTTATAAGCTATATTATGTGACGCAGACGAAGTTGCATGGGTCAGCTAGTTTATTATATATAGAATAGAAAAACACAAAATATGCTACTTGGTTGTTATTTGTAAATCTATGAAAATGTATAAGGGTAAAACGCCTGAATATCTGAGAAAAGGATGAATGGAATGGATTGTGTTAAGAATGATATGGTAAGAAAGGAGGTGTCTCATGAGATGACGAGAAACAGAGAAGTATGGAAGAAGAAGACATGCTGCGCCGACGACAAATGAATTGGGATAAGGGCAAGAGAATGATGATGATTTGAGAACCTGTCTTTCCAAGGAGAACCGCGTCAATCACTTACTGGGTTGTGGAGTTCAAATAGGCAGGCCTAAAAAGAGCCTAATCATGTTCCTTTAGGAACCTCACAGAACTCGTAAAAATTCTACATCAAATAGAAAATTTTCGGATGCTTCTACCAAATTTTCAGACAAAGTTACACACAAAAAGGACAAACAATATTCCACGGGACATCATTATCCACACCAAAAGTCCAAACAACAGTCCTTCACGGGTTTAGGACTAAAATGTTCGCCTTTCATCTAGCGCTTAATTTACCGCCTGAAGAGATCAAAATGAAAATTTTGCGGGCTTGAAATCTACGAAATATAAAATAATATTTTGCACCTTCCTTGCGAATATTTTAGAAAATGTTTTCAGAGTTTTGAAAATTGGATGATGTTGTTCGTGTTGACGAGTTTTTTAATTTGTGAAAATAGTACTGTTTGTTTTGAATTTGAACAGACAAATTAAATACGGCAGACATGCAATTACTATTTTTGTCCTTTTAAAGTTTACATTACGAAATCACAATATCGGTATTTTTTATTTGACACTATCGACGAGCTGCGATTTTGTGCTGGTAAAATTTACATAGAACGAAAAGAAGGAATGCGCTAAAAAAGAACAAAAAAAATATTTTACGTAAACACCCGTGTTCCTTCTTAGCCCTTCATGTCGAGGCCGCGGTATCTGCGAACAACCCGCAGCCCCGACAGGCGTCGGTCCTTGCGGGCTCCTTCCATGTTGCTGACATCTTTTTGAGGCGCGCGTAGAACACGAACGCGCCGTCGACACGGCCTGTCGTCGTCATAAGACAGACGGACGGTGAGCTTACCCATCACTCACCGTCCACAGGCCCGCGTCTACGGTGGCCGGAAGCCATCACGTGGCCCCCGACGCCCGGAGCGCCTCCCGCGGCGGCTGGGACGAGAGGTTCTCTCCCTCTCACGTTCCACTGTCTCCTTCGCTAGCATCACTGCTTCGCAGAAGGAGGCGACGGCGTCCCATTCCTCCTCGCCCCGGACCATGGCTTGCACCAGGGCCGGGCGCGAGAGGTCGCCGCCGCCGATCGCTGCTACGAGACCTTGCAATGACAATGAAGAACGTAACAAAAAATCCGGCTAAGTGTGAGTCGGGCTCGCACACAAAGGGTTCCGTAGATACCAAACAGAATAATAACAATATTTTGACGCTCACTCATGGGTCTTATTTACTCTCAAAAGTAAAACCGTTTTTTTATAGAGTGTTAATGAAAAACAACATTAAGTCGATAAAACAAACTAAAAAAAAAAACTAAAAATCACAAGTTCTGACTGACTACACAAATTCAAACTTACACGACATGTAGTTATTTTTTAAACGCTAGGAACACACGTTATATCACGTTCCAAATTCAATTTTCGAAAAGCCATTTGCGCACAATTCGAAATTGTGTACACTTTTTCTGCGGACGCGGACGTTAAAACGTATGAATAAAGAAAGGAAAAGCAAGAAAGAAACAAGTATGTGTGTGTGTATATATAGAGACGCTGAGTGTGTATCTTTGATTTATTTCTTGTGACATCAGTGTGCACGCGGCAATATACACACCTTTCCAGCTCAATGAAAATATGAAGCTAGCTCAAATAAATGATATAATAAAATATCTTCAAAAGACTTGGCGTAAGCACCTATTTGTGTTGAGTAAAGAGATTTTTCTACATAATTTTGGCTTCATAACATAAAAAAAAACAAATTCGAATAACTAAACTAAAACATAATGGAAATCCTGGAAATAAAAAAAATAATAGCTCTTTACTGATCAAACAAGAAGTTCAGACTTTCCTATTACATGTACTTGAGCAGAAATCGAGTGGTTGACAAAGCCTCAAAAGAAATTGTTTTCTGAACAATCTTAGAGACCCAAGAGAGGAAACTTTATTTTTTAGGGTTCCTTAGTGAAAGGGGACAGAGCAGTGGTGGCTCAGTGGTAGCAGCCCCGACCTAAGAACAGTGAGTTATGGGTTCGAACCCAGTCAGGTACGTGTAATTTATTTCATCACCACTGCTCTCAAAACGGTGAAGGAAAACATCGTGAGGAAACTAGCATGTCTTAGAACCAAAAATTCGAAGACATGTAACATCTACCTACCAATCCGCACTGGGCCCGAGTGGTGGATTAAAGCCCATCCCTCTCCTAGAGAGGAGGCCTTAGTCCCTGCAGTAGGAACATTATAGGGTGAAGATGAGTGAAAAGGGTACTAACGAGATTCTATTTCAATGAGGCCAATTATCTGTATGTCTGGCATGGTCGGTATAGTTAAATAAAATAACAAAAAAAAAACAAAATTCTTTTGAAAATCAAATTTTAATGTTTTTTTTTATCAACGGCGACGTAATTATATCAGTAAGAGCAAAATTGCTTAAGCATCATATGTTTTTTTGTTATAAACGTTGCCTTTTTTTTAATATTTTTTTTTTGGGGGTGGTAAATCATCAAATAACCCCTCCCGCTCTTGGGCAGAGCGAAAGGGAGTGTCAGACTTCTACTGACTAAAAACCGCCCATGTTCCTTCTTAGCCCTTCATGTCGAGGCCGCGGTATCTCTTGCGAACAACCCGTAGCCATCACAGAACCCTTTTTTTTTTGGCGGCTGGAAAATCATAAAATAACCCCTCCCGCTCTTGGGCAGAACGAAAGGGAGTGTCAGACTTCTACTGACTAAAAACCACCCATGTTCCTTCTTAGCCCTTCATGTCGAGGCCGCGGTATCTCATGCGAACAACCCGCAGAACCCTTAGTGCAAAAATGGACTCGTACCAACTCGACCAATATTTTTTTCCAATAAACTAGAAGGCTGTGGTGCTAAGGAAACTGTCAAAATTCTAATAACGACACGGGTGTTTTCTTTTTACCGAAGGTTGAACGCCCCTTTCACGGCTGAGTACTCGAAAAATGAAGTTAGTTTCGTCAGAAAAAAGGCCTCGCTCTATTTGGGATGATGGAATGGACCGTGGATTCCGGACGTTTTTGCTATACGGTTTTGCTTGATTTAATTTTAATTTTATTTATCAGGGTAGCTTCTTTATTCTGTGACAATTTGTGATGAATGGAATGTGGGAATTGTAGCACTCTGGGGAATGCGAATAAAAGTTCCATTTGTCATACCATGACATATTATGTCTGTACCATATTATGTCTGTACAAATAAATTAAATTGTGTCTGTTTTCAAAGTAACACCCTTTTACGGAATGCAAATAAAAGTATACGTTCAAAAACTGGCATCGCTAATGTGGGCAATAAGACCGCTGCCGCTAGCTTGAAGTGGGATTGGTACCAAGTCTGTAGGATGGATCAGGACCGAAGGGGCAGAGTCGGCACGCAGTGGGTGCCAGAAGACGGGCGTCGTCGCCGAGGGAGGCCTTGAAAACGCTAACGTGACGTCCTAGAAGCGTTCCTGTCAAATTGGACGGAGAAACTTTAACAGCAGTCTAGACACTATTTTAACTTCTAGTATTTTTTACAGACTGTAGAGTAAGTATTCAATGATTTCTTCATTAATTATTCTTATTCTTTCAGGATTTTTTCCTGTATCGTGGGTGCGTTTGCAAACATTTAAACTCACATACACAAACCAAACACCCAGCCACGAAACAACTATCTGTAGGCCTTACAAATATTAGTTCCGTGCTGGGATCAAACCTGCGACACGCAGCGCAGCAGTCCAATCGCTCAGCCACTGCGCCAACCGTGCCGTCCTCACAACACAAAAAAATCTAATGAAACAAAACTTTTTTTAAATTTTGTTTTATTCATTAAACAAAATCTATTAGCACGAATTGAATTATGAATTTATCAGGGGGTCTAAAATCACCACTTTAGCAAATCATAATATGAATTGCGTCAAAATTCGTAAAATGGTCACAGACGAAGTTACTATTATGAATGGTCTATTTTACGAATTTTAACGCAATAGGGTAGTTAACTAAAAAATCTAATTAGTCCGTCAGATAGACCTCCAAAAAATATTGAACACATTTTTTTTCTTTTTTCACGTAAACAAACAATGAAGATGATACAGTGCTTTGAAAACTCGTGTGACGTCATATTCTAAGACATTTACATGTATGGCATTTTTTACCGGTGAGTGACGTCACAATACCCCACTCAAATCTTTGACGCGTTTTATCTTCGTCAATTTTTATTGATTCTATAAAACAAAAAATACGTATCCAATATTTTTCGATAATCTAACAGACGGACTAATTATAATCATATTTTTTTTAGTCAGTAAACATCGCTTTCATATTATGATCCTGTTATGATCTGCTAAAGTAGCCATTTTAGTCATGACAAGCCTATAGCAGTCCACTGCTCATAGCCTCGCTAGCCTAGCTGCATAGGCCTCCTCAATCGCACGGCACCCAACTCGATTCTCAGCAAATTAAAATGCCCAACCAACATAATGTTTCGTTACGTGTATTAATTACCGCTTATAAATTCTTAAAAACAGAAACTAAATATTTATAATGTTTGACTGACCTGTGTTTTTGCCAGTGCGATAAAAAACAGGGCTTACAGATATTCGCACATTCTGTTATCTATGTTAACTACAACTTCATTCAATCGTGCAAAATCGAAACAAGTTAATCATAGATTTTTTTCAAACAATTGTTGGCGAAGTTATTTGAACCTCGTTGGACTATTCGGAATTATTGAAACGGATTTTAACAAACCTTTTGAAAAAGTTATTTTTAACGCGAACAGACTTTGTAGTTCATTATTTCAGGATTAGTTCCGTTTCGTTTAACGATATCTATCTATATTTATTCACAGAACTTTTATAATTGAATTAACGGAAATCAATTTATGAAATTGATGGAAGTGATTTTGTTTAATTCGTTTGCCCATTGTGAATAGAACGGGGTAATTGAACGAGCGCTGAATTTTTGTATAGATTTAACCTTTCATCATCATCATCATCAGCCTGTAATGTCATCGTTCTCTTGCCCTTATCCCAATTAATTTGGGGTCAGCGCAGCATGTCTTCTTCTTCCATACTTCTCTGTTTCTCACACCTCCTGTCTTGCCTTTACATCATTTTTAACACAGTCCATCCATCGTTTCTTTGGTCTTCCTCTACTCTTATATCCATCCACATTCATACTCAAAACCTTTCTCACGACATTTTCCTCATTCCTCCGCATGAAGGATAAGAGTATCAGAATAGAAAATGGTGGTAGAGGGCATAAAGTAGGTTAGATTTTTTTCGTATTCTTGCAACTTTTTGGAACTGTTTCAATTCGAAAGTATAAACAAAACTAGTTTTTTCGTAATCACAAGTCGTCATCAAACGCTGCGCAGAAAATGGTGACGTGTGACATATACCCAAACGTAATGGGCTAGCTTTGTAGATGATGGCCTCTTCTCTTTACAGAGAGAAGGTCCTGTGTTCCAGCTGTGAGAACTTTATGGTCATGGAACTTTTTGTGCCAAAAACAAAACACCAACTTGTTTTGTTCTGTCTCCTGCTGTTTTGGAGGGAAGTGGAATTAACGTTTTTCCTTCGTCGAACTTCATTGTCTCGGCGCTTTTCTGGTGATCGCTGCTGTTGTGCTTCTGGTTTCCAGTTTTGTAAAAAAAAAGGAAAAATTCAGACCAGAACAGATGTAAGCCACTGTAGCAAATATGGAAATTCTACTAGAATACGGTTTCCAATTTACGCAATCACAATTTACGATAACTTTGAACTATAACGTACCTACAGCCATAAAAACAACCGACTAAGCCAATTTAACAACAAGATAGGTGCCTAAATCATAAAATATGCCATAAACTAAATATTTTACTAATCGTAAATAGCAATTCCAGTTTACGATACATATCTGTCGTAAAGTGTACCATAAATGTTATATCACCTGCAAATAACGTTAACCTGAACCTGAAAATAATTTTGTGGAAATAAGCTTCTTTTTCATTATCTTGAAGAATATAATAATACCTCTATCTTAACATAACATCACGCCTATAATTTCCGAAGTGTTAGGCGTTCCGTATAGTGTCGGACGTAAAGAATAGCACCATCCCATATCTTCCCGTGGGTGTCGTAAGAGGCGACTAAGGGACTTACTTACCAGAGAATGGGCAGCAGCGTTCTCTGTGCCTTTGTAACAACCATACTGCGATCGCCAACTCGCCTGCCAAGCGTGGCGATTATGGCAAACCCCTCCCCCCTTCTGGGAGAGGCCTATGTCCAGCAGTGGACGTCTTATGGCTGAAATGATGATGATGAATTTATGTTCTAAGTCCAATGTAAAAGACGGCGAATCCATGCCATCAATTGAGCACAAATTCTCTCGCCGTGCCTGCTCCTGAGAAATTACAAAATGGAAAAACCCAATAACACTTTGCTTGACTCGGGAATAGAAGCAGTCGCGCGTGCAACCACTCGACCAACGAGGCAGGTAATACGATTGCCCTTGGCAAGACTGGTTTGCAAGCTTTTGGGCCACTGACTGCCTGTAACGACTGTATTGGCAGGTTTAGTGTCGTGTGTTCACCTTGGTGATATGAACCACTTATTTTAGGGTGCTAATTAAACCGGCTTCTTTTTAATAGCATTTTTCGCCTCTAAAAATCTACATTGCCTTCTAAATTACTAAGTAAGCCACAATTAACGAGCATCTAAGTATTCCTATCTTAGCCACTAGTTAAGTTCTATCTGAGCCACTCTAAATATAACTCAGCATGGTGGTTATTTTTTACCCGACAACGGCGAAGTGACGCGCGCTCGCTTCGCTCGCATATTAAATAACACTAATATCTTCTGTCCCCGAAGTGCCGGGCCTCCGCCGGCCTCCTTCGTTGGCCTACGGCCCGGTGCCCATGCCGCCCATTAGGGTGCTAATTAACTAATGTTAAAGCTATAAAATGTAAAATGGTTATGAGATATAAATTCCCTGGCTGCGTTAGTAAATTAGGTGTCTATGTAATAAGTACAAGTTACGATAATTGATGATCTTTATTTGAGGCTTTCTGTAAGATATTTAGTTGGCATTGTAAAAAGACGAATTAGCTTTTTAGAGGCTATCTTATTTTCCCGTGGCTTAGTCATAAAATTAGAAGTTTGATCACGTGGCCATTAAAAAAATCTGTTGCTCGATTTATTATTTCCCCTTATTTTATTTTAGTTGATTGTTACAGTTTGTTGATTCACGCCGCTGTGTTCATCTGAATGATATAATGAGGAGCTCGTGGCTTAATAAGAACTGCCACTCGGGTCGATCTTTAGGTAAAGCTGTGCTTGCCTAGGTCGGTCTGTGGATGGGTGACCGCCCGACATACCGAGTTTCCTCCGTGCCTCGGAAACCACGTTAAGCTGTTGGTCCCGGCTGCCATATATAGATCTTTGGCAGTCGTTACAGGTAGTCAGTGACCTGAAATTCTGACATCCAGTCTTACCAAAGGGTATCGTATTACCTAGTATTAACTGGGTTGTGGAGGTCAGATAGGCAGTCGCTCCATGTAAAATACTGGTATTCAGCTGCATCCGGTAAGACTGGAAGCCGACCCTAACATAGTTGGGATAAGGCTAGGCAGATGATGATGATGTTCATCTGAATGATATCACACAACTCAAACAACTACCTATTGGCTGAAATCTGTCAGCTATATTAGATCTATGTAGCTACTACAACACACATAATGTACAGAAGATGGATCCGCTATTACTATGCGATGTCACGCCCGTGTAAGTAACACATGAACGTGCCTGCTTTTATATGAGAAGTTTCAATTTTCTTCTTTAAGAGGATCGAGTCGATCTTCAGGTTAAGTCCGTGGATGGGTGACCAGACCATCCATAACATACCGAGTTTCCTCCGTGGGTCGAAAACCCGTCAAGCCGGTAGGCATCTGACATTTGTAAATCTTTGACAAAAAACTGACCAGAAAATCTGACAACCAGCCTGAGCAAAGGTAGCGTACTACTATATTCAAACAGAGTTGTGGACGTCTGATAGGCAGTCGCTTCATGTAAAATACTGGAATTTAGCTGCATCTGGTTAGACTAGAACAGGGATGGCGAAACTTTATGGATCAACGTGCCTTTTTTTCTAAAGCAATGTTTATTGAGACCTTGCACGTGCCGTCCAATAATATTGTTTAGTCTTTATTTAATATCTCAGCTACTAACACTAGAAATAAGTTATTTTATTGTTTACTAACACTACGGATCATTGTTGTCTGAAAAATAAAGAATATTATTATTATTATTCCCTTTATTTATTTGTAAACAAACTTTATACATTTTTAAATATTTCTTATAAAAACAATAAAAAAAAACAAAAAAAAAACAAAAAAAAAAAACTATTATTATTATTATTATTGGCTGATAAATAATTAAACACAATATTAACCACCAAAATATTAAAACTAAAAACTCTTTATTTACTACCAAAAAAGAAAAAACCCATCCCTGGACTAGAATCAGACCCCAGCATGGTTGATAAAAGGCTCAGCTGATGATGATGAGTTTTAATTTTCTTCCCTCAATAGGGAAACAAAAATATGGAAAATGTTTGAAATAGTAGAAGTTTTAAATAGAAACAACATAGGGACAGTTTCTAAACGAAAACCAATAACAGAATCTCGACAAGGGACTGCTTTATGTCTAGTTTAACCATATATTTTAATACCAGTGGCCATGTATTTCACTCAGGAACCTCACAACTTTTGTGCTTTGTCCCTTAGGCAGTATGCACAGGGCTGTCAAGCATACCTTTTCACAAATATTTAAAATACATCTTACAGATTTCTCAAGTATTTTCTTAGACCTTTTAGAAACATAAACAAGGTGTGATACTCATAAAAACTGAATCAAAAGCATAGCATTCAGAACCGGGTTCTAGTCTCATGGTAAAACCGGGTTGCGCATGCCCTAGTTTCTGGGACACTAATACACTATGCCTGCTCTCTTTGAAAAACTGTGGACCAAAAACTATCATGCAGGCGCAGTTTGGGCTTTGAGAGTAGTCAGTGGCGATGCACAAGCAACCCAATATTTTTTTTTTTTGGGGGTGGGAAATCATCAAATAACCCCTCCGGCTCTTGGGCAGAGCGGAAGGGAGTGTCAGACTTCTACTAACTAAAAACCACCCATGTTCCTTCTTAGCCCTTGTTCCGGGGCCGCGGTAGCTCTTCGAACAACCCGCAGCCCAGACGGGCGTCGGCCCTTGCGGGCCGCTTCCATGTTGCTGACATCTCTTTGAGGCGCGCGTGGAAGACGAACGCGCCGTCCACACGGCCTGTCGTCGTCATAAGATGGACGGACGGCGAGTTAGCCCATCACTCACCGTCCACAGGCCCGCGTCTACGGTGGCCGGTGCCATCACGTGACCACACAAGCAACCCTTTAATCTAATTTTAAATTGTATCCTAGCTCAAGTAATATGTTATTGTCTCCCTGTCTTTTACTGTACTATAACTTTAAATGTTTTATATACACATCAAAAGCACCCTCCACTTACGATACGACACATGAATGAAAAAAGGTACAATGGCATCCTTCTATCCATTCAAATAAATAATACCTACTTACCTACCAACCCACTGTCAAGTTACGTTAATAAAAACGTCAGATTCACAACAAACGACTGCTCCCTTTGATTTGTGATGGGACAGACAGTCACTAACACACATAATAATATGTATATAGACCTATATTTAGTACGAGATTCAATAGCAATTTTCTCGTTGTTAATTTTATTATTGCATCTTTGAGATAAGTTCTAATCTACACGCAAATAAGTACTCGTAACATTAAAGTCTGTTTGTAATTTCAAAATAATAGCTTTTAGAGAATGCATTTGAAAGTATATCATCATCTGCTTAGCCTTTTCCTGTCTAACCGGGTGTAGCTAAACACCAGTATTTTACTTGGAGCAACTGCCTATCTGACCTCCACAACCCAGTTAATACTAGGTCTGGTTGTCAGTCTTTCAGGTCACTGACTACCGGTAACGACTGCCAAAGATCTATATATGGCAGCCGGGACCAACAGCTTAACGTGCTTACTAAGGCACGGTGGAAACTCGGTATGTAATGGGTGGTCGCACTGGTCACCCATCAACTGACCAACTAAGCAAGCGCGGCCTAACCTAAAGATCGACCCGAGTGGCAGTTATTATTAGGCCACAAAACTCATCATGATGTTAAAACAGGTTGTAAAAGGCAATCATTTTGATTAAATTAGTGTCAAACAACGTGGTTGTTTTGGCCCACAGCTCGTTGGGCATACGGCAGACATGGCCAGCCCAGACCCACTTCAGCTTGGCGGCTTTTTGAGCAACGTCAGTGATTGAGTGAGAAAGTGGCAGAAGTGAAGTGACGTGGTAGACCTCGTAGGAGATGGCGGGACGAGCTGGACAGAACCAACGACCAGTGCTCCATATTGGTCCTGGATCACAAAATTTGGAAATCATGGGGTCAGGCCTTTGCCCGGTCTACCTCGCCGTCCGTCCGTCTTATGATGACGACAGACCGTGTCGACGGCGCGTTCGTGGTCCACGCGCGCCTTACAGAGATGTCAGCAACATGGAAGGGGCCCTCAAGGGCCGACGCCCGTCGGGGCTGCGGGTTGTTCGCAAGAGATACCGCGGACTCGACATGAAGGGCTAAGAAGGAAGAGGGGTGGTTTTTAGTCAGTAGAAGTCTGAAACTCCCTTTCGCTCGGCCCAAGAGCGGGAGGGGTTATTTGATGATTTTCCACCCGCCAAAAAAAAAAGCCTTTGCCCAGCTGTGGGATGACACAGGGTAACAGTAATGTCAAAAACGCCTTTTATATACTACGTTCCTGACGCGACAACCCTAGAAGACGAGTTAGTAGGACTTATCAGTGCGTTTCCACGATACGGCCCGATGACGTAAAGGCCGTTTGTGAGCGAATGAGTGATAAGGGTAGCGAGGATAAAGAACAGTTGGATGTTTGTGTGTTAAGGCCAAGAGTAGGCGGGGAAGATAATTCATGTATTATGTACGCTGTGAAAATGACTAAGGCTATTTTTACAGTGGGTGGAATAAAATTAAACATTAAAAAGAATTTGCGCTCTCTCAAAACGATGAAGAACCAACATTTCCCTTTTTTTTGGGGAGGGTAGGAAATCATCAAATAACCCCTCCCGCTCTTGGGCAGAGTGAAAGGGAGTGTCAGACTTCTACTGACTAAAAACCATCCATGTTCCTTTTTAGCCTTTCATGTCGAGGCCGCGGTATCTCTTGCGAACAACCCGCAGCTCCGACGAGCCGACATGTCTTTAGACCAAAATTTCAGTGTCATGACTGTGACATCTACGACTGCACGGTTAGCTCAGTGGCTAAACGATTGGCTCCTACGCAGCGTATCGCGGGTGTGATCCCCACACGGAAGAAATATTTTTATGACTTGCAGGTAGTTGGGTAGAGCTCTGGCTGTTTGTATGTTTGTGAAGGCAACAATGACACAATAGAAATTCCTAGTGTGAAACAAAGTTAAAAAAAAATGCTTTAAGCCAAACTGGATTCACCACCCTCTCACAGATAATAGATACTAGCAGTGAGAACATTATAGTATGACCATGCTTGGACTAATAAACAACAAGAACTAAAAGACAAATAATTTCGTTGAGTTCATCACCACCATCATCATCATCATTTCAGCCAAAAAAACTTTTTTGCAAAAAATAAAACCGACTTCAAAAACACAAAAAAGTGAAAAATAACTTTAGCTTCTGAAGTCGGTGACTTTTGTTAGTTTTATTCAGTTTTTTTGTCACCGACTTCAGAAGCTAAAGTTCACATCTGCGTACCCCGTCAGAGCATACAGGCGTGATGGTAAGTTAAGATGTTGTGTAAACAATAAACATCCAAGCGATTGCAGCATTCACGACAGATTTGCCGTCTATTTTTGAAGAGTTCTATTGTATATCTCCGATGATCAGGATCAGATCTTCACCAAATTTAAATGGGACCACCTCAGGAGTATACTCTTTCAAAAAAAAAAAGAATTTTGAGAATCGGTTCACAAATGGAGGAGAAATCAGGTAACATACATAAAAAAAAAAAAAAATACATACACACGAACATATAACCTCCTCCTTTTTTGAAGTCGGTTAAAAAGACGTCCACTGCTAGACATAGGCTTCCCCAAAGTGTCACCACATTGACCAGTCTCGTGCATGTCGCATCCAGAGGATCCCCGCAACCTTTAGGGCATCGGTCCAGCTAGTGAGAGGCGTTCAACGTCTTCCGGTTCGCGGTTGCCACTCCAGAACTTTTCGGCTCCATCGGCCATCCGTTCTGCGAGAAATGTACTCTGCCCATTGCCACTTAAGTCTGGCAATTCTTAGGTATTCAATTGTAAATCCATAATTGGCTGTAGGATTAATTTATAATCTTAAGATATAATTTTGTAAACAATAAATAAATAAACGTGAAAGAGCAGAACAGCACACTAAAACTCTAGGGTGGTTTCCCTAGAAACCCATCGAATGCAGTCTCCGTGACCGAAATCGACTAGATGGCATCACTATCATGACCATCCACTACGTTGCGTGATCAGAAGTCATGATCGTCTTCATCAGCCTATGTTCCCACTGCAGGGTCTCAGGCAGGTGCCCGTTGGGGCTGCGGGTTGTTCGAAAGAGATACAGCAACCTCGGCGAAAAGGCTAAGAAGGAACATGGGTGGTTTTTAGTCAGTAGAAGTCTGACACTCCCTTCCGCTCTGCCCAAGAGCGGGAGGGGTTATTTGATGATTCCCCCCCCCCAATAAAAAAGGTCTCAGGACGCCACTTTAGGAGAGGGATGGGCTATCTATCCACCACGCGGGCCCAGTGCGAGTTGGTAGATGTCACATGTTTCCGAATTTTTTGGTCCTAAGACATACCGGTTTCCTCACGATGCATTCCTTCACCGTTTTGAGAGCAGCGGTGATGATATAAATTATAAAAAGTAAAGGCGCCTGGATGAGAGACGCACAGGATCGAGACATGTGGCGTAAGAAAGGGGAGGCCTATACCCAGCAGTGGGTGATTCCGGGCTGATATGATGATGAAAGGCGCCTGCCTGGGTTCGAACCCACAATTTACTGTTTGTAAGTCGGAGCCGCCACCGCTGCTCCTCCGATAAGAAGTACCAAAAATAATTTTATTAAAGCCTCATTTAACGGGCAAAATGAGACAGGCCAATATAAAATCATTTAAGATTTAATTTTGATAGCTGTCTATCAAAAGACTGATTTTGCGAAAATTCAAGTGAATTATTAATTGACGTCGCGCGTTCCCTCAAAAGCAAATTGATAAATGTAATCAAAGATATTTTACATGAAAGTGAATACTTACTTTTAATATTATATATTTAAAGCTTTTGAAAATATTGATTCTAGTTGATTTCTTTATCCATCTTTTTGTTTTTTACATAAACAAACTGCTACTTAGGCATTGAATGATGCGACCCATTGATCATACATTTATTTGAGAAAGTCACAAATGGTAAAAAAGTAACGATTCCGTGCATCCCTTTTTCAAGTATTAATGAAATTTATATGTACTCTTCTTTTCTTTATCGTGTGGTTTAATAACCTAACCTAACCTGGTGTCAGACGTTTTTTGCCGCCCAATGTAAGAGATGGCGGGACGACCTGGACAAAACCAACGAGTGGTCCACATTGGCCCTGTATAGCAAATTTTTTAAGAGACCTTTGTTCAGCATTGGGATGACACAGGCTAATCTTCTATATATCTATATACATCTATATACATATAATAAATCTGTAGAAAAATCTTTTTTGTACATCGAAAATATTTAAAAAAAAAATTGTCAGGGTATTAAAGTATAACTAACAGAACACATTTCCAGCATTTTTGGAATTTTTGTCTGTTTGTCTGTTTATCTGTTTGTCTGTTTCGATGACTAAGCATCACGTCAAATTTACGAAACGAATGTAGATAACTTTTATACATAAATATTGTGCGTAACTTGGGCTATTACTTAGTCTTTGTTTCATCGTAATCGGTGCTCTCTATCAAAAGATATATGCATTTATAGTTTTCAAGAAGAACTTATCATTATGGTCAAGAATGAGACAAGCAACGACATCTATTGAACGAATATGGTATGGTACTTATTAATAAATGCCTTCACAAGAATACATATAATAAATCTGTAGAAAAATCTTTTTTGTACATCGAAAATATTTTTAAAAAAAATTGTCAGGGTATTAAAGTATAACTAACAGAACACATTTCCAGCATTTTTGGAATTTTTGTCTGTTTGTCTGTTTATCTGTTTGTCTGTTTCGATGACTAAGCATCACGTCAAATTTACGAAACGAATGTAGATAACTTTTATACATAAATATTGTGCGTAACTTGGGCTATTACTTAGTCTTTGTTTCATCGTAATCGGTGCTCTCTATCAAAAGATATATGCATTTATAGTTTTCAAGAAGAACTTATCATTATGGTCAAGAATGAGACAAGCAACGACATCTATTGAACGAATATGGTACTTATTAATAAATGCCTTCACAAGATAACTTTAAATAAGTAATGATAGCAAAAGGTACGTAGATATTAGTCTAAATGACGCTGTTTTCAAAATCTACATAGCCTAAACCCTATAGTGTGTTTGATCGCTCTTTTTTAGCAGTTTATCTTCGTCTTCGACAGATGGCGTTATTCATTTGATGTCATTTTCTAAACCGCGGTGTTATTAAATAAACATATGTTTCATGAATAGTCAAGAAATAAAGATTTACCAATTACACAGTATAAAAATACTATTTTTTTTAAACTAAATTAAAATTGGATAAAACCCACGGCATATTTTGTTTGTACCGTGTGGGAATCGAACCTGCGACACGCAGTGCTACTGTTAATCGTCCAGCCACTGCACCAAACATGTCTTTATATAGATGTGGTGTGTTATTAGCCCTATGTGTCGAGGCCGCGGTATTTCTTTCGAACAACCCGCAGCCCCGACGGGCGTCGGTCCTTGGGAGCCCCTTCAATGTTGCTGATATCCCTTTGAGACGCGCGTGGAACACGAACGCGCCTCCATCGTCATAGGACTGACGAACGATTAACTAGCCCGTTACTCACCGTTCACAGGCCCGAGCCTACGGTGGCCGGAAGCCATCACGTGGCCCCCGATGCCCGGAGCGTCTCCCGCGGCGGCTGGGAAGAGGGGTTGTGTCCCTCTTACGTTCACCTCTTTCGCTAGCATTACTGCTTCGCAGAAGGAGGTGACGGCGTTCCATTTCAGATTCGATGTCCCAGACTCGGTACAGGTACCTCTCGAAACAGCCTCTAATCCCCCCTTTTTTGTGGTTCGTAAATTATCAAATGACTCATCCCGCTCTGGGCGGAGCGGAAGAAAGTGTCAGACTTCTACTGACTAAAAACCACCCACGTTTCTTCTTAGCTCTTTGTGTTTCGGGGCCGTGGTATCTCTTGCGGACAACCGTCAGCCCCGGCAGACGACGGCAGCAACAATTAAGGGGCCCCAAAGGACCCCTTAATTGTTGCTGACATTATCTTGGAGGCGCGCGTGGAACACGAACGCGCCAACGACAGTACCTGTCGACTATAATGTACCTGTTTCAAATTTCTTCAAGATCCGTTCGGCCGTTCTGACGTGGTTGATTAACAAACACCCATCCATCTAAACTTTAGTATTAGACATAGTCAGTACTTTGCATTACCCTCTTCTTATTTTCTACAGCGGCAGTAAGTTACCGCAGGGCAATGATTTAACGTACTTTTATCTAAGCGACGCATTTTAGTTTCCGACAAGCACGCGAACGAAGTCGCGGGCACAGCTAGTACGAACATAAATCCAAAAAACTAGAGTTGCGTGTCTTAGATTCGAACTTGACTTGGCAATCCGATGGGCACACCACTAGACTTATCACTACTTCATATGTATTTATGCACCCAAACGTTTTCAGTAAAAATCTTATTTCATGCGTTTTTACTTTTCAGACAAATGGAAAAACAACTACACAAACGCCGAACTGAAATCGTTCCCAATTTAAAATTCTAAAACCGAAATTACAGATTTCAAAGGAAAACTCGGAAAAACAAAACAGCGAGATGTCGTAAAGCTGGGATGAAACTGGGAACATAAATAGCGATAAATTTATACCCAGAAACGGATGTGGCAGACTGATGGATAATTGCGCCTTGACTCGACAATAAAAAACCGGCCAAGAGCGTGTCGGGCCACGCTCAGTGTAGGGTTCCGTAGATAATAAAATATTATGTAAACGAAGTTAAAAAAAAAATACGGGCAAATGAAACTTGACCTCTGGATTGTATAGGCGCTCATACGATTCAGGGACCAAATTATATTGGTTAACTGCAGTTTCCATCTGTTGTTTCCATCCAAGTTCAAAATAATTTTCCTAGAAAGTCCTTATAAAGTTCTACTTTTCAGATTTTTTTCGTATTTTCTAAACTTATGGTTCAAAAGTTAGAGGGGGGGGGACGCTTTGTTTTTTACTTTTGGAGCGATTATTTCCGAAATTATTGACATTATCAAAAAATGATTTTAGTAAACCCCTATTCATTTTTAAATACCTTTCCAACAATATATCACACATTAGGGTTAAAATTAAAAAAAAAAACACTTCCCACTTTACATATAGGGGGGCTACCCTAATAAAACATTTTTTTCCAATTTTTATTTTAGCACTTTGTCGGCGTGATTGATACACATATTGGTCCCAAATTTCAGCTTTCTAGTGCTAACGGTCACAGAGATTAAGAGGTTTGATTAAATGGTTTTATGCTGGTTTTTATTTCGGGGACCCGTGATTTGGACACTGATTTATCTTTGTTATGAATGGAAAAATATCGTGTGGTGTGTGATATTTGAGGCAAAATTTACACATTGATGCATACAAACAATGTTTTAAGTTTTCACGGTTTGTAAATAAAATAATACTGTCACTTGCGGGATTTATATTGCCCGATATATTTCAGCATTGCAGTATATCTTAATTATATTATTATTCTGGCACTTTAGCGTTTAAAAAAGTCTCATCTCTTGCCTTCTCTCGTATAATCGAACTGCACCAAAATTTAAGGCTGAACTGCCTAAACATTAAGCAACCGTGCTTGCTTATCATTGACAGTCCGACTAGTGGTCCTAAATCTAATGTGAGATAGTAAGCCTAGGAAACATCTTAATGCTAAACAACTATGTTATTTATATTTAAATCGTCAGCCAATAACAACGTAACCAACATAACAGTTTTTTTATCTTTAGGCAACTTTGGCCCACCCTAACCTTGAAGATTTAAATGCATTAAAATATCGTGTGGAAAATTATTTTTAATCAACCTGTATCTATAAGGTTCAGATAACACGTTCAGTTCAACACAAGTTCAGGTACACAACTACACATAGTAATTGAAATATAATAAAACCTATTTCGAAACTAACACCCCTGCCCTGCCAGCTATCCTACTAAGATTTTTCATACCTTCTGAAAGGAAATTAACAAACCTTTTCGAACCCAAAGTTTAAAACTGTAGCAATAAAACGTACAAACACCTTTTTTATACGAAAACAGCTTTAAGCTATGTCTAAAAATCGTTGGCCTCCATTATTTGGGATTAAAGAGCAACCCCCAGAATCTCTTTTGAATGGTATACAAGATAAGCAGTAATTTATTAGCTCCTGAGCCTCAGGCGAATTAGGACGCTTACAGACAACCGACTTTCCATCAACGTAACATCGGTTAAAATCACTATCACTACATCACTATCACTACATAGTATAAAACAAAGTCGCTTTCTCTGTCTCTATATCCCTATGTGAACTCAAATCTTTAAAACTACGCAACGGATTTTGATGCGGATTTTTTTAATAGATAGAGTGATTCAAGAGGAAGGTTTTAATATATAATTTGACCGATCATTATAATGTGTGCGAACATTATAGGATGATGATGATAATGATATTAGAAGCCATTTTGTTTCCCACTGCAGGGTAAAGAACCTCATCCCTTTTTCCATTAATCCCTATCCAATGCTGTTATTCGACAATTCCTGCAAAAAGAGTGAAGTTCGGTTCCGCCATCTCTTTCTGGCCCTGCGCGTTGCCTATGTTTCTGTTCGGGATTCAAAATGCGTACAATTTTATAAAGAGTAACGTAGGTTGTAATAAGCAATGATTCATAAATGCTTAATGGTTGTTCCAACACCTTTTTTTTTTTTTTTTTTTTGGGGGGTGGGAAATCATCAAATAACCCCTCCCGCTCTTGGGCAGAGCGAAAGGGAGTGTCAGACTTCTACTGACTAAAAACCACCCATGTTCCTTCTTCGCCCTTCATGTCGAGGCCTCGGTATCCCTTGCGGACAACCCGCAGCCTCGACAGGCGTCGGCCCTTGCGGGCCCCTTCCATGTTGCTGACATCTCTTTGAGGCGCGCGTGGAACACGAACGCGCCGTCGACACGGCCTGTCGTCGTCATAAGACGGACGGACGGCGAGCTTACCCATCACTCACCGTCCACAGGCCCGCGTCTACGGTGGCCGGAAGCCATCACGTGGCCCCCGACGCCCGGAGCGCCTCCCGCGGCGGCTGGGACGAGAGGTTCTCTCCCTCTCACGTTCCGCCACCTCCTTCGCTAGCATCACTGCTTCGCAGAAGGAGGCGACGGCGTCCCATTCCTCCTCGCCCCGGACCATGGCTTGCACCAGGGCCGGACGCGAGAGGTCGCCGCCGCCGATCGCCGCTACGAGAACACGGCGGGGCTCCGCCCAAGCGGGACACACCTCCACGGTGTGCTCCACCGTGTCCTCCGGCCGATCCTCACAATGGTGACAACCGGGCGTTTCCTCCCGCCTGATTCGGTGCAGGTACCTTCCGAAACAACCGTGTCCGGTGAGTACCTGCGTCAGACGGAAGGTGAGGGCGCCGTGGCGCCTCTCCAGCCACTCCTCAAAGAGGGGACTTACCGCCACTATCGTGGCGTGCCCTTTGTTCCAACACCTAATTTCATTAATAGGGTAGATAACACCACTGTGGTTTCTGCCTACCCCCATGGGAAAAGGGCGTGAGCTTATTGTATGCCAATAGCCTTCTGTGCCAATGTGATTAATTAGCCAATTCAATAAATCGTTCTCAAAGCTACTTGAAATCAAATTTTACAGGTAATTGAAAATTAGTCGGGTTTTCAGGGCTAACATAAAGTGTTCCTTGTGAGAAGTTTTTTCTAAGAATTATTGGTTACTAGCTGTTCCCGGCATGCGTTGCAATGCCTTTTTTCCTACCTACTACCTGCCTGTGTACGAACTACCTACCTACCTACTACCTGCCTGTGTACCAACTACCTACTACCTCCTACCCTACCTACCTACTACCCTACCTACCTACTATCCTACCTACCTACCTACTACCCTACCTACCTACCTACTACCTGACCTACCTACTACCCTACCTACTTACTACCCTACCTACTCTACTATCCTACTTACTACCCTACCTACTACTCTACCTACTACCCTGCCTACCTACCTAAAACTTTCTCACCTTTTAAACCTTCCCTGGACTTCCACGAATAATTCAACACTATAATTAGCCAAATCGGTCCAGCCGTTCTCGAGTTTTAGCGAGACTAACGAACAGCTATTCATTTTTATATAATATAGCTGTACCCCGCGTGCGTTGCAATGCCCTTTTACCTGCCTACGTACCAACTACCTACCACCTACCTATTACCTACCTACCTACATACTTCTAATTTCTCACCTTCTCTGGACTGCCACAAATGTTTCAAAACCAAAATTAGACAAATCGGTCTAGCCGTTCTCTAGTTTTAGCGCGACTTACTAACAGCAATTAATTTTTATATTATACGCAAACACCATTTGAAAAATCATTTTTCTATTGGGAAAGAAACAGTAATTATTTGTGATTATTGTGATAATGTCGCATGGTCTGTTTGAAGTTGTCATTCGTTGACTGAACAACTGAACGTCACTCAATTGTTTTGCCTTCCCGGAACCTCTCCACTAACACTTGAACTTTATAGTACGGTATTAAAGCTCAAATTGATTTGACGTTTTAGTTAGAAAACGTTTGTATGGGAAAAAGAAAAGGGCTGTTTTTAGGGCTTTTCCGGCCATTATTCGAATTTTTCTCGCCGTAAAAACCATCCTTGAACTTCAACGAACAGTAAAAAAAAAAAAACAGCCAAATCGGTCAAGCCGTTTTCATGCCAAGTCGTGACAACGAAAAACGGGTTTCATTTTTATATATATAGATGACAACCCAATTCGTAACCGAAAATTAACGTACCCACTCACTGGGCTTAAACAATATGGCCTAGCGGCTAGCCCAAGTACCATCGACACGATAAAATGCAGATCGCCTAAGCGACTCTTACGAGTTTAAATGTTGGTACACGCACCCACGATACAGAAGAAATTCTTAGTGTAGGGCAACATTTCTTTTTTTTATAAGAAATGAATAGAAATAAAGACGATGAAAGTAAAATTATACTGGCAAAAAGTTTATGCACTTCGCACAACTCTTTGTGTTTTACAATTGGCTGTGTACGAGCGCCCTAATATCCTGCCGCTGAAATGTTTGAAGAACATTCGGTTCGCTGTCAGGGGAGTCAAAACGTAACTTAAGAAAGCCAAGTTTTGCAAAGTCTTTAGGGAAGAAAGTTTCTTCGTATCAGATTTTTAGCCAACGATCGATAGAAACGGGTGCTGACTACTGACCCGGTAGACTGGTTTGATAAATTGTACAAGTTTCATTTGAAAATTGATTCTAAACTCAATTTTAATTAATTTCTGTTAATAAGTTTGTCAAATTAATTAATTTGGGTTGAGAATGAGGAGTCTGGCTCGAGGATTGTACATACATAACGTCACGCTGTCTTCTTCTTCTTAGCGTGTCGATGGCGATTGAATTGGGCTACTAGTTTGGCGCTTACGGTAGCATCCATCAGTTCCTGTAGTGAACCAGCAGGACAGGCAGGGCACGATATTAAGTGCCCCATTGTTTGAGGAATAGCACCACATTTACACTCCAGTGCAAAGTCATGTATGTATCTCCACCTCGGCAAGTTTTCTTTGCTGCGACCAACCTGCGTCCGGAGTCTGTTTAAAGACTTCCAGGTCAGCCACGGCAACTCTTGTCCAGGTGGGAGATGTTCAGCAGGTGGAACAAATGGGTAAGGTAAGAGGATGCACTACCTTCGCGCCTGTTAGGCAGAGGTACCTAATAGTAGACACACATTTCGCCTGTTATGTTAAACTACCATGTCCCGTATTTGTTTAAATCCGTGGCTGCTACTGAGAAATTCCTGATGGAAAAACCCCATAGCATTTTGCCCGACCTGGAAATTGAACACAAAACCCCATGCTTCCCTGTCGGGGCTGCGGGTTGTTCGCAAAAGATACTTAATTAAAAAAAGCTATTATACAATACAGGAATATTTAACTGATAAATCCAATAATAATACATAATTACTTATACTCGTAATAAAATTATACTAATAAAAATAAAAAAGTTTTGTACCAAGGAGGTAAACAAATAAGCAATTAAATAATATAACTAAATAAATAATAAAAGAATAGATAGACTGCATATAAAATATTAATAGAATAAGTATAATATAAATAGCGATATAGATTAATAGGATATAATTATAAATAATACCAAGTTAATAATAAATTAAAAGAAACAAACCGCTCTTTTTATCTCTACATAAAAACATTTGCTGTGCCCGACAGGGTCCATAATTGTGTCTAGAATTATTTTACCTAATACCTGAAAATGTACATTATGGATTGCAATAAAGAATTTGAATTTATACCGCGGCCTCAACATAAAGGGCTAAGAAGGAACATGGGTGGTTTTTAATCAGTAGAAATCTGACAATCCCTTTCGCTCTGCCCAAGAGCGGGAGGGGTTATTTGATGATTTTCTACCCGCCAAAAAAAAAAGAGATCTCATGCCTTAACCACCCACGTCTTTAAAAAAATATATTTTGCTATAGTAAGTGTGTATTACATGTGTGATAGATCAAGTAACAAAGTTTTAATATTTTCTAAAGATGAATGGCGATCAAAAAAAAAGTCGCAATTTATACGATTATTATGTTAACATTTTTGTACGACTAAATGACAAATTATAATTTGAACCACATGATCGGTCTTGTCAATTCGTTCACAAAATAATCTTCTCGTTAATATACCGATTTGTCGTTTGTGATCTGGATAACAATGGAAATCAAATATGAATTATTTTAGTAAAGTAAATTATAATAAAGGTAAACGATATTTGTACCTTTGGAAAAAATAATTAAGGAGAATGGGGAAAATTGGCACCAATGTTTTATTTTAATTTGTTTTTTTTTGTCTTGCCGAGGTCGAGTCCTACGAAAGTGTACTGATGATCTGGTTAATACTGGTCATGTTTGTGAGGCTAACATGGCCAGAGATTGCACAGGGTAAAGAGATCATCATCATGATCTTGCCCTTATTCCAATTCATTGGGGGTCGGCGCAGCATGTCTTCTTCTTCCGTATTTCTCTGTTTCTCGTCTTGTCATGAGACACCTCCTTTTTTACCATTTTTACATGGTAAAGAGGTATGGAAAGAGAAAGGCATGGTCTTTGTCCAGCAGTAGGTCACGATGTGGACAAGTAAAAAAATACTTTGTATTAATACACGAGATGCCCACGAAACGGATACTGGGATCATTATCTGATGGCACGGTTGGTGCAGTGGCTGAGGGATTGGACTGCTGCGCTGCGTGTCGCGGGTTCGATCCCCGCACGGAACAAATATTTGTATGGCCTACAGATAGTTGTTTCGGGTCTGGGTGTGTTTGTGAGTTTAAATGTTTGTAAACGCACCCACGATACAGGAGAAATTCCTAGTCGAGTGTGGGGCAATGTTTTTAAAAAAAAAATTAAACTGCTAATGCTAAGTTATACCATTTGAAATACAAGATTGGTTGTAGAACAGATGGGAAATTAGTCAAAGTCAAAGACCCTGAAGTCTTGTTCACCTATCTCGAACACGATTATTACCAAGTATAACATTCAAGAATTTCAAATAACCTGAACATATTTGAGCACTATATTAAATAACCTGGTTTGTTTTTGACCGTTACTGTGCATTTTCCAAGCTAACAACATTATGAGACATGACTGGCCTGATTTCGAATCATGCTGTGTTTAGTACGCCTCTTTGTGTTTTACTAGATACCTAGATCGCCTTGGTGACTAGGCGATTAAAGAGGAACTAAAAGTTATCAGTTTTTAGACAATTTTCTCACTATAAAGGTTTTATTTCTTTAAAGGGTCAGGCAGAGGTGTACCTATTGTACACCTTCAATTCATATTCCAATAAAATCTGTTGGATTCTGTCTCCTTTTTCTGTTGTTTTCTTAATACTTTAATCATTATACCTCTTGAAAGATACCTAACTGTAGCCATATTTAAATTGTCAGAGCTGTCAAAGTAATTACTTTCCAGAAACCGATGTGTATTGAACCAAAAAAGGCATTGTATCCTTGTTCCCTAATATAGATGGCATAAATAAAGAACTACTTAAACAAAGTACCTATACTAAACAACATCCTATTCTAGTGACTTGCTTGATTAATGGCCAGTAGGCACGACAGTCATTATTCTTCAAAATCAACATAAATAATATAATCAGTCACTGGGGCACAAACAAATGAGAGTCAAGTAACTCGAACAAAGGGAAGTGGCCGTGCGAACAGAGCATACGTTTCGTTCAGTAGTGATGTACTTACGAATACCGAGCCACTAACGATAATTAAACGTTATTAAACGATAATATCTTGTAGTCATTATGGTTTGATCAATTCTGTTTGAGTAACGTTATTTATTAAATGTTTATTTGGGTTTCGTTTATTGACTCACACATTATTATTATATTACAAGTGTAGTATTATTATTAGTACTCTTCATTTGAAACTTTAGGGAGGTAAATACTTGTTAATACTGTCAATAATAAAGTAGAGGTACTTAAATGTTTGTTTTAATGGAAAATTGTGATAATAATGGAGTAATCGTGTTAAATAAATTGGTTTGGTATCATGTGGTTAAATCGAATGGCTAGTTACTGATTGTAGTTTGTATTAGCCGTTAATTATTGGTTGGTTTTGGTAATGAGGTGTTTAAATTCGTATCGTTCAATTAAGCAGAATGATAAATGTTATCTATACAATTTTAATTATTTATAATTTTCAATTTGTTCACATGTGCTTGATATTTTTCTGTGATATAAGATTCAGCTTTACCAAGTAATTATTGGGCTTGCTTAAAAGGAAACTAAGAACAATAAAAAATTAAAATAATACTTGAATACCTTGTAAAACCCGAAATAAGCATCATACCATGTAACAAAATCAACATAATGTATGTTTTTATTTATAATAACCAAAATGAAAAAAATCCAGTCCTAAAATTCGACAGGTCCAAATATGTCACACCTCCTCTCGTCATTAACTATTATGAGAGCTCAACATTGTCTTGACTAAGAAAGTATTACGTTGCTTGTCTATGGTTTATTGTTATGTACTGAAGACACGAAGACTCATAATAAAATTAATATGACATATCAAACTGTTAAAATAGGTACTTTTTGTTTTTTTTACATGAGTTGTTGAAAAGTTTTTAATGATTTGTGAATAGAGTGTAACAATCACTTACAGGTTGGGGGGCGTCCATAAATTACGTGAGGTGTTTTTTTTTAATTTTCTGTCCCTCCCTCCCCCCTGGTGAGATGTCGTGAGAATTTATTCAACCCCCTCCCCCATCCCCCAATCTCACGTGAGGTTTTTCAAAATGTGGGTTTCTTACGTAAACGCGTTGGATTGTTATTGTAAAAAGAAAAAAAAAATTGCTTCATGCTTTTATTTACGACTAGTTAAGACTCAATATTGCTGAAAGTTTAATTATAAGTCTAATAAAAATTTAATCGTATTACGATTACGCTTAAGATTAAATCTTATGCATGTACAATCTGGATTAAATGGATCAAAATAGTAGTTTTTTGTTTGTTTAAATCAGAAAAAAAATGCGTGATATTTGCCGAAATCCCCCCTCTCTCCAACGTAAGATTAGATGAGATTTGACTCGACCCCCTCCCCCCCTTAAACATCTCACGTATTTTATGAACGCCCCCTTGCAGGTAAACTCTGCATGCTTACAAAACGTTGTCGTAAATTACAAAAAAAAACGAGTATAATCAAAATGTTGCCCTGAATTAAACTTAATTAATTAATGAAACTAAATTAAAACTAATTAATTAAACTAAATTAAAACTAATTAAAGTTAATTTAGTATAAATACACTAATTAACAGTTTGTCTGTACAACACCTTCTTAACAAACTCTTATTCAAAAAATACTCTAGCAGACTGACCATTTAATTTAAATCCAAAAGTAAAATCTCCTCACAAAAAAAAAACAATTCACCTACCCTCTTGAAACCATTAATAACCCTTAGAGCCACCTGGCGACGATACAATCCAATAATTTCCAAGACAATGGAAGCAATAACAGAGAGAAACAAAAAAGATTTCCTTCAAGTTATTTATGGGAACTGATATAAGATTGCGATACTGAGGTAGACCGCGCATTACTATTAATGAATTGTGATAACCGATATCGGGAATTCGGGATGATATTGGCTTTTCGATTGGGATATTTTATTTTATGTCCTTCATGAACGTGTCCATGGAGTTTCTTGACTATTTTACTTCATGGAGATATTATATGAGCTTTCGAAAGGGCAACTACAGTAAGTTGGAAATCATCAAATGACTCCTCCAGCTCTGGGCAGAGCGGTAGGTGTCAGATTTCTACTGACTAAAAACCACCCATTTTCCTTCTTAGCCCTTTGTGCCGAGACCGCGGTATCTCTTTCGAACAACCCGCAGCCCCGACGGGAAGTTATTATGCCTTGTGGCTGTAACAGTAGCTTTGCTTTTTTTTGTCGGTCAAAATGCCTGTAATGATTTGATTGAAATAAATGCTTTGAGTTTGACCATCATCATCATTTCAGCCATAAAACTTCCACTGCTGGACATAGGCCTCCCCCAGGAGGGGAGGATTTGCCATAATCGCCACGCTTGGCAGGCGGGTTGGCGATCGCAGTATGGTTGTTACGAAGGTACAGATAACGCTGCTGCCCATTCTCTGGTGAGTTCCTTAGTCGCCTCTTACGACACCCACGGGAAGATATGGGATGGTGCTATTCTTTACGTCCGACACCATACGGTTTTCTAATGCCATTTTCTGAATATGGCTTGTAGTGTTGCTTGTTTATTGTGCCTTATACGTTAAATAAGCTGATAAAATTTCCCTAGACTCTACGGAAATCACCTTTTCATACCACGATTTTGATGAAGCTAGAGGATGCCGGTTGGAAGTCCATACACTGTAGAATTGATGACCAGGCAAATATTAGTCAATTCCAACCAAAACTACCCGTGATTGGTTGCTATTAATTGCCTCATTGGTATCGTGGTCGTAAGCGTGACTGCTCAGCATGAGGTCACGGGTTCAGTTTTCGGGTCGGGAAGTGTTATTGGGTTTTTCAATGAAAACAGAAATTTCACAGTAGCTTGGTATCAACACTATTATAATAGGTAGCTAATAGGTATTTCTCTGCCTGACACAAGGACTCCAGCGAGATGTTATGTTAAAAGTAACAGTGTAAACATATTTTTTTCCGAACAAAAGTTTTTATTGTATTAGCATCAGTCACATGAGCGTTAAGATCCTAAGATAGTTCATCTGAAGTCTTCGCAATTTCAACCCGTCAGCACACAAATTTATGCTTCCGAGACAAAAAAAACAAAGATCCCAGTCCAATTTCTTCGTACTAAAAGACACTGATTTATAGTCCGCTGCCCATCCCCTTCCTTATAACGCGTCCTTCTTTTTGCGAGGCCTTGACCCTGTACATTGGCCTGACAGTAATGTGGCCTTACCGTAATCACTTTTCTTACCTTTCTAGAAAGGAATAAAAATATATTGGAATCTTCGATTTTCTTTTGTCTTTTTTTCGTTTGAGTTGGGATGACTTATCGGAGAAGGTGGTATATACCTGGAAGTTATCTTATAGGTAATTGTGCCCGTTTTCACAAACATTAGACTGCTCCTAAATGAAAGTTGCGCTAATGGTTGAAAATCAACGCCGCTTTCATTCTGATGTACCGTAAGAAAAGAATATCATCATCATTCTCTTGCCCTTATCCCAATTCATTTGTGGTCGGCGCAGCATGTCTTCCTCTTCCATACTTCTCTGTTTCTCGTCATCTCATGAGACACCTCCTTTCTTACCATATCATTCTTAACACAATCCATCCACCGTAAGAAAAGAATAATAATATTTTAAATATCTTGGTGTCTATTTAAAAGCATAATTATACATCAATAATGGCGCAATTTCATTAGTCGATATGCGGGGTGCGGGAATGCGAACTTAAGAGCCCGCATTCGGGGAACCGTTTATAATTATGTATGATATTTACTCCCCGTATGCTGTATATCGAACGAGTTAACGACCAATGAAATTGCGCCAGATATTCTAAAAATAAATACCAACTGGTCTTACCAAGAAATACGGTATTACCCCGGAACTAACTCGGTTGTAGAGGTCAAATAGGCAGTGGTAGACGGAAAGCCAACCTCAACATAATTAGGAGAAAGCTAGGCAGATGAGAAGTAGGAAAATAAGCAAGATTTTCCACCATTAAAAATACAAGACTAAGCAATCCTCTAACCTAAAAAATACTTGAAGAATCCAAACTATTCAATATCTCAAATACAGTATTAAATTATTAAAACCCCATTTTATTTGTGACTAGTGGACGTCACGCGGTTTCACCCGCGTAGTTCCCGTTACCGTGGGAATACAGGAATAAAAAGTACCCTATGTCACTCGGGGATAGTGTAACTTCCCAACGGTAAAAGAATTTTTGAAATCGGTCCAGTAGTTTCGAAACCTATTCGTTACAAACAAACAAACAAATCTTTCCTCTTTATAATATTAGTGTAGATTGAAAGTACAACTAAATATTCTTGTTTCAGCTCAATTGATATCATAGTGACCTAATCTATCTGAGAGGATCTTTAAGTTGCACATTCAAGCCAGACAAACCAAAAAAAAACTTCCTTCAACTAAAACATTGGAATTTTCCAAATACACGTCTCCCTATCTCCAAGGACGTGGCCTATTTACATTTCTCTAATATAATAATATGTGTACGATATAAAGAATCGTTTATAGCGTTATACGGAACCATGTTCTGGGTCGTTTCGTTTTTATTGCAGCGCTAACCTCCGGATTGATGCAAAGTTCTCGTATCAACAGTTATGGGAGCATGATGAGGTTTTATGATATGAAAATTCTTCTTGTGTACTATGAATTTGTTATGGACGTGTATTTTTTTTTTTTGGAGAGGTGGTGACATCAGAAGTGGGAAAATCTTTTTTGTAATTTTTTAATGCTTTAGGCACGCACGGCTGTTGTAGCTGGCCGGCAAAGTAAGCGTGTAAGCAAGTTGCAATAAAGAAAAAAAGACGTTGTTGGACTCACGGGAAAAATGAATACAATTTTTTAATGCTAAAACACAAAAAAAATTGCTGAAACATAAACCAAATTGGACCTGTTCGAGGCCAACAGTCTAAGTCAAAGATCACGGCTTAACGTGTTTTTTGAGACACGAAGAAAACTCGCCTGATATGCGATTAATGTCGGATATGTGTTGTTATTTCAATGACAACGCTGTCTTTATGACCATCATAAATTATTTTCGTAAGTAAGTACGACTCTCAGAGTATGTGCTATTCGCCATACCAACGCGTTCAGGACCGTCTGGTATGCGTTTATAGTGGCACGCTAAGTTATTTGGCAACTGGCACATTCGAAATGTTAGTACACTACGTACCGTACTACTGTATTATTTTCGATGTATTTAGCTTGTTTTTTTTTTATTAGCTTGGTTGACTGTACAGCATGCTGAGTGGTAAAAGTTAACAGCTTACCTTCATGACTTCAGCTGTTAATTTTTTGGAACGAAGTTTGTTATCGCAAGTTATAATAATAGCCCTGACCACCGGTAGCTCGAACCTTGTGCCCAATGCCGGTGGGTAGGTACTATTTCTATATTTTTAAATGTTTTTTATATCTATTTTTTAAGACATATTTAAAAATGTATTTAGTATGTAAGGAAATGAATAAAGAAAATAATAATAAACTTTATTTTCGATACAGTGACATTTTTTACAGATTTCCTAGAATACAACATACAGTAACACGTTACAGAGTTAGGTCCCCTGGCTCCCAAACTAGGTTTCCACCTGTGACTTTGGAGAGTTATATTACTGATTTGTTGGCTGGGAACCAGAAGATTCTTTAAAGTTAAAGAATCTTCTCTGTGTAGCATTTAGACGTTTTCACCCTTAGACAAAAATTACAATTAGTTACATTTTATCCAATAAAAAATTAAAAAACCCTAAAAAAGTTGTGCGACCCTGCCAGGATTCGAACCTGGAATCTTCTGATCCGTAGTCAGACGCGTTATCCATTGCGCCACAGGGCCTGGTTGTTTGTAGGCCGAATTTTCTGTTCTTTCCTTATAAAAATCGATTTCTACAGTGGTAAGTTTGAAGCTCACCCATATATAGGGTGTAAAAGTACCCTTAACGCAAACGAAGGGCACTTGTACTCCCCACCACTGCGATCATTTTTTTGTTCTAGACCATACCTGGGAACCTCCTAGTTACGGAGATATTGGGGGTCAAAGTTCCAAATTTTTTACAGCTGTTTTTGTAAATACTAGTTTTTCAGGTTTTAACTTTACTTAAATTACCTCCATGACCCGTTTACTATTCAAAGCATCCACTAGCACAATGTTTTAGGAGTGCTACTTTGAGTTTTACCATAAAATGTGATTTTTGACCCCAAAAAAAAAAGTCATTTCCCAGCAAAAATTTTTGCGTAGGGGTACTTAGATTGATTTACAGAATGCTTGGTTGACGGGTGTGTGATGGGTTGATTTACACCCTGTATACTAAAAACGTCGCTACAGAGTAGTCTTGTAGGTTCTACAGGGTCATTAGTGGCGGTGCTTTCATAAAAGCCTGAAAGCTTGTCTTGCCCATATAACCTACTACGTTCATGATGTTAGGGGGTCTGAATGGGGCTGCGGGTTGTACGATGGGCTGCGGGTTGTTTGGGCTGCGGGTGGTTCGCAAGAGATACCGCGGCCTCGACATGAAGGGCTAAAAAGGAACATGGGTGGCTTTTAGTCAGTAGAAGTCTGACACTCCCTTTCGCTCTGCCCAAGAGCGGGAGGGGTTATTTGATGATTATCCACCCGGAAAAAAAGGGTGTCTGAATAGTCCCTTTCCTTATGGGCTTGCCGTATTGTTGGCCCGCACGTATCTTAAACAAGTGAAGTGTTAGTAACGTAGTGTAAAGGGTGTATTTATTAACACAAATTGTATTCTATCAGGGTGGCGGCCCCGACTTACGAACAGTAAGTCGTGGTTTCCAACCCAGGCAGGCGTATTACTTTGTGTAATTTATTTCATCACCACTGCTCTCAAAAACGGTGAAGGAAAATATCGTGAGGAAACCGGCATGTCCTAGAACCAAAAATTCGAAGACTTGTGTCATCTACCAATCCGCACTGGGCCCGCGTGGTAGATTATAGCCCATTCAAACAAAGAGTGGGGGCCCGTGTCCCAGCAGTGGGAACATTAATAGGCTGTTGATGATGATGATGATGATTTCTATCATATTTATTTTAGTCTGTCAGGTATCTACCCTGGGACACAGGGACCTACCCTGTCGAGGCTGCGGGTTGTTCGCAAGGGATACCGCGGCCTCGACATGAAGGGTTAAGAAGGAACATGGGTGGTTTTTAGTCAGTAGAAGTCTGACACTCCCTTTCGCTCTGCCCAAGAGCGGGAGGGATTATTTGAAGATTTCCCATCCCCCAAAAAAAAAAAAAAAGGTATCTATGGGCCAAAGTTGCCTGAAAATAAATGAATGTTGTTGTAGTCACACATATAAACTGCCGAAAAAGTCCTAAAGTAGCCAAGTAATGAAACAAAAGCACAAACATGTTTTCTTGCACATTATTGATTTTTTTAACTATATCACTCTCAATACTACAATTAACACGGGATGGATGAAATGGCGGTATGTCACGGGAACAATCTGCGACTCCCGCTTTCCCCTTAAACTAAAGGGGAAGATTTATAAAACAATAGTTAGACCTGCTGTCTTGTATGGATCAGAATGTTGGGCCACAAAAGGGATGAATGAAAGGTATTTACATGTGGCTGAGATGAGAATCCTTAGGGAGATGTGCGGTGTTACGCGAATGGATAAAATAAGAAATGAGTACATAAAAGGAAGTCTGAAAGTGGCGCCGGTGACTGAAAAGTTGTGCGGAAATCGGTTGTCGTGGTATGGGAATGTGATGCGGAGGAATGAGAAAAATGTCGTGAGGAAGGTTTTGAATATGAATGTGGATGGATATATGAGTAGAGGAAGACCAAAGGAACGATGGATGGACTGTGTTAAGAATGATATGGTAAGAAAGGAGGTGTCTCATGAGATGACGAACAATAGAGAAGTATGGAAGAGGAAGACATGCTGCGCCGACCCCAAATGAATTGGGATAAGGGCAAGAGAATGATGATAATCACTCTCAATACGTTTTACAAAAACTTCTACCAAAATTGTTTTCACTCAACTAACTCAATACCTTCGCAGACTTACACTACAGACGCAAAAAGGGTAAAGTGAGATATCTCACAGTTGAAACACGAACCCAATAAATCATTGACGATCCTAATCACTGTCACAAGTGACAAAATTTGTCACACCCTCCCCATTTTTGACAAAGGTCTTGGCTAATCTCACCTTCAACGTATCGATGGATAAGTGAGATAAAATGAGAAAACGTTATTAAAAAAGTTTTATTGGAAAGGCAGCTTAAGTACGTAAAATTCGTACCTACATTAAAATATGGGCAACGTTTTTCATCAAAGTTCGACGAAGTTTTTTTCGAAGGAGGAAGTTTCCGTATGTTTACAAGTTGTTATGTTTTTAAGGAGAAGATAATTCTTTTTTTCGTAATTTTAAAAAGATTTTGCGTTATTGTTAGTCGTTTTGGGAAGTACCGACGACGGTCTGGAAACGAAAACGATAAGTTTTCAGATCTGACCAACTAGGCCGAATTCATACTTACATTAAAAATGCTAAAGTACTTTATCTTTGAACTTTTTATACGGATTTTAATATTTGACTCATGGGATAACTATGGGTTCAGACATAGGATACTTTTCCAGGTATAACGATCGCCAATCGGGTGACGCCATGGGAAAAATCTAGTATTGCCTCCAATTATTTCTAAAATATTTTAACTTCCATACTAAATGTCAGAAACGATTGAATCGAAGTAATCACTATCTTTTTAACCGACTTCAAAAAAGGAGGAGGTTATATGTTCGTGTGTATGTATTTTTTTTTTTTTTTTTTTTTATGTATGTTACCTGATTTCTCCTCCATTTGTGAACCGATTCTCAAAATTCTTTTTTTATTTGATAGAGTATACTCCTGAGGTGGTCCCATTTAAATTTGGTGAAGATCTGATCCTGATCTTCGGAGATATACAATAGAACTCTTCAAAAATAGACGGCAAATCTGTCGTGATTGCTGCAATCGCTTGGATGTTTATTGTTTACGCAACATCTTAACTTACCATCACGCCTGTATGCTCTGACGGGGTACGCAGATGTGTACAGGACGCCCAGATTTCGAGAGTTAGGTATGTTAAGTTCCATTTTATTGCGGATAAGCCTATTACCGTGACATGTATTGTTAACAACGTAAAATTAATGAATATCAAATATTTGTAAAGGATATTACAACTAAAAATGGAAAAATAAAAAAACTTTTTTGCAAAAAATAAAACCGACTTCAAAAACACAAAAAAGTGAAAAATAACTTTAGCTTCTGAAGTCGGTGACAAAAAAAACTGAATAAAACAAACAAAAGTCACCGACTTCAGAAGCTAAAGTTATTTTTCACTTTTTTGTGTTTTTGAAGACGGTTTTATTTTTTGCAAAAAAGTTTTTTTTTATTTGAAAACAAAGATTGTGATCGTATTTTTTTTGTACGGGACTGTTAAGATGTATGCGAAATCGCGATAAACTTTACATAAAATCTAAAAAAAATCCTAGGAATGAAATAATTCAAAACACATATCGGAGGTACCGGAACTTTTGTAATAATATTTTAAAGAAGGCCAAGATTAATTACGAAAAGGATATGATTAGGAAAGCTGGCAATAATAACAAGAAGTTGTGGGAAACGATTAAAAATATTACATACACCGCAAAGAAAACTGAAAAGCCAACTCAATTAATTTGCGTCGAAAATCCGAACAAATCTGTCAATGAAATTAATACATTTTTCGCGGGTATTGGAAAAACATTAGCGGAACAAATAACTTCCAATAACACTGGTTCATCGTACGCAAACACTGCTAGTCCATCGGAATCTGCAAGTTCTTTCTATAAATCAATGGTACTGTTACCTACAGATGAGCTAGAAATTAAATCATTAATATATAACCTGAAAAACGATCGTGCAGTAGGAGTAGATAAGATCTCAGGAAACCTACTAAAAGAATTTAGTGACGATATTGTTCCTCCCCTAACCTTCATTTGCAATTTATCATTTGCTACAGGAGTATTCCCATCTGCTTTTAAAAAATCACAAATAGTTCCCGTGTTTAAGAGTGGGGATAGATACTGTGTTAACAATTACAGACCTATTTCTATCCTTCCAACACTATCTAAGATACTGGAACGCTTAATGAGTATCAGAATAGTTAAGTTCTTGGAGACAAATCAGCTTTTATCATCATCTCAATTTGGTTTTCGCGTTAATAAATCAACATCAGATGCTGTTCACCAATTGACTGATTTTATCATGTCTAAGCTAGATAATAAGAAAAAGTCTCTGGCCATATACCTGGACTTAGCCAAAGCATTCGACACAGTGTCTATTCCCATCTTAATTAGCAAACTGGAGCACTTGGGTATTAGGGGCGTAACTCTGGGTTTGCTTGCGAGTTACCTGGACGGCAGAACACAGGTTGTTAAGGTGAATGGATGGATAAGTGATGAGCTACCAATTGAATATGGCGTCCCACAAGGCAGTATCCTCGGGCCAACCTTGTTTTTAGTTTACATAAATAACCTATGTAACACAGACCTGACCAATGGCAAAGTAATTACATTCGCCGATGATACTGCATTACTATTCTATGGGGACACTTGGGAAGAAGTGTATACGCACGCCCAAAATGGCTTTAATAAAGTTTCCAATTGGCTGAATGATAACATCCTCACACTGAATGTAGACAAAACAAAGTATATGACTTACACAATCAGGCAACAAGACGTATCAAACCACTCAATTATCTCTCACAATTGTGGCGATCCGCTCAACAAAGTATGTAAATGTCCACGATTGGCAAAAACGAACACCATTAAATATCTGGGTGTTGTAATTGACAGCCGACTTAATTTTCAACATCACATTGAAGCCTTGGTTCCCAGGATACGTAAACTAATATATATATTTAAATCTCTTCGACACATTGCTGATACCTCCATGATCAAGTCCGTTTATCTCGCATTGTGTCAGTCTTTGTTGTCCTACTGTGTAACTTCCTGGGGGGGAAGCGCTAAAACGCACCTGCTAAAGTTGGAGAGAGCCCAGCGAGCCTTATTAAAGGTTAGTTCTTGTTTTCCCATGCGCTATCCTACAGTGAACTTATATCAACACTGTAAGGTACTTACAGTTCGACAAATTTTTATTTTAGCCACTATTACCAAGAAACATGCTGAACTTCCTTACGAACCTAAAAAATTCGCAGGGAAAAGGAGAAGTACCACTGTGTGTGCGACAACAAGATTTAAGACCAGCCTGGCACACAATTTTTATGGCTTTTTGGGTTCATATTTGTATAATAATGTGAACAAAACCTTGTTCATCTATCCCCTTTCCAGGGTAGAGTGCAAAAAACAAGTGTTCTCGTGGCTTCAACGTCTTGATTACAATGAAACAGAACGTTTGCTAAAACCCTTGAACTAATGTATAGAACGATATAGGTATACTTACACACACACACATACACAAATTATTCCTCACACCATTTGATTATGGTGGGAAGAATGATTTCACTCTCACACTCACTCACACACACGCTCCACCAAGTCAAAAACAACCTACCCTAGTGATCTCAAGCTGTTCTCAAATATTTATTTTAATTTTAATTTTACTTTAATTACTTAATTTGACTTTCTTCTCATATTCTATTTTTAATTTAATTTATTTATTAATTGATTTATTTGGAATTTGATTTGTTTGTAAATTGATTTAGTGGTAGTTTAAATTTATTTGTAAATTGACTTGTTTTGTAATTTATTTTTTTGTAGTTTTAATTTATTTGTAATTTGATTTGTTTTGTAACTTGATTTATTTGTAATTTTAGTTGATTTTAATTTAATAATTTAATTCTTGTTACATAATTTAAATTTAAATCTAATTTTGATGCTTTCTTGATTTAATTTGATTAATTAAATTCATTGACAATGTTCATTTAAATACAATTATATTATGTCGTAGTAGAAATGTCCGACGGAGGGCTAGCCTGGTGATCTGTAATACAGGTTCTACTTAAAACAGACACCAGTCTCTATGTAGTGACTATTTTGACGTTTATTATGTATGATGATGAGAGAAATAAATTTATTATTATTATTATTATTATTATTAGTCAGTAGAAGTCTGACACTCCCTTTCGCTCTGCCCAAGAGCGGGAGGGATTATTTGAAGATTTCCCATCCCCCAAAAAAAAAAAAAAAGGTATCTATGGGCCAAAGTTGCCTGAAAATAAATGAATGTTGTTGTAGTCACACATATAAACTGCCGAAAAAGTCCTAAAGTAGCCAAGTAATGAAACAAAAGCACAAACATGTTTTCTTGCACATTATTGATTTTTTTAACTATATCACTCTCAATACTACAATTAACACGGGATGGATGAAATGGCGGTATGTCACGGGAACAATCTGCGACTCCCGCTTTCCCCTTAAACTAAAGGGGAAGATTTATAAAACAATAGTTAGACCTGCTGTCTTGTATGGATCAGAATGTTGGGCCACAAAAGGGATGAATGAAAGGTATTTACATGTGGCTGAGATGAGAATGCTTAGGGAGATGTGCGGTGTTACGCGAATGGATAAAATAAGAAATGAGTACATAAAAAGAAGTCTGAAAGTGGCGCCGGTGACTGAAAAGTTGTGCGGAAATCGGTTGTCGTGGTATGGGAATGTGATGCGGAGGAATGAGAAAAATGTCGTGAGGAAGGTTTTGAATATGAATGTGGATGGATATATGAGTAGAGGAAGACCAAAGGAACGATGGATGGACTGTGTTAAGAATGATATGGTAAGAAAGGAGGTGTCTCATGAGATGACGAACAATAGAGAAGTATGGAAGAGGAAGACATGCTGCGCCGACCCCAAATGAATTGGGATAAGGGCAAGAGAATGATGATAATCACTCTCAATACGTTTTACAAAAACTTCTACCAAAATTGTTTTCACTCAACTAACTCAATACCTTCGCAGACTTACACTACAGACGCAAAAAGGGTAAAGTGAGATATCTCACAGTTGAAACACGAACCCAATAAATCATTGACGATCCTAATCACTGTCACAAGTGACAAAATTTGTCACACCCTCCCCATTTTTGACAAAGGTCTTGGCTAATCTCACCTTCAACGTATCGATGGATAAGTGAGATAAAATGAGAAAACGTTATTAAAAAAGTTTTATTGGAAAGGCAGCTTAAGTACGTAAAATTCGTACCTACATTAAAATATGGGCAACGTTTTTCATCAAAGTTCGACGAAGTTTTTTTCGAAGGAGGAAGTTTCCGTATGTTTACAAGTTGTTATGTTTTTAAGGAGAAGATAATTCTTTTTTTCGTAATTTTAAAAAGATTTTGCGTTATTGTTAGTCGTTTTGGGAAGTACCGACGACGGTCTGGAAACGAAAACGATAAGTTTTCAGATCTGACCAACTAGGCCGAATTCATACTTACATTAAAAATGCTAAAGTACTTTATCTTTGAACTTTTTATACGGATTTTAATATTTGACTCATGGGATAACTATGGGTTCAGACATAGGATACTTTTCCAGGTATAACGATCGCCAATCGGGTGACGCCATGGGAAAAATCTAGTATTGCCTCCAATTATTTCTAAAATATTTTAACTTCCATACTAAATGTCAGAAACGATTGAATCGAAGTAATCACTATCTTTTTAACCGACTTCAAAAAAGGAGGAGGTTATATGTTCGTGTGTATGTATTTTTTTTTTTTTTTTTTTTATGTATGTTACCTGATTTCTCCTCCATTTGTGAACCGATTCTCAAAATTCTTTTTTTATTTGATAGAGTATACTCCTGAGGTGGTCCCATTTAAATTTGGTGAAGATCTGATCCTGATCTTCGGAGATATACAATAGAACTCTTCAAAAATAGACGGCAAATCTGTCGTGATTGCTGCAATCGCTTGGATGTTTATTGTTTACGCAACATCTTAACTTACCATCACGCCTGTATGCTCTGACGGGGTACGCAGATGTGTACAGGACGCCCAGATTTCGAGAGTTAGGTATGTTAAGTTCCATTTTATTGCGGATAAGCCTATTACCGTGACATGTATTGTTAACAACGTAAAATTAATGAATATCAAATATTTGTAAAGGATATTACAACTAAAAATGGAAAAATAAAAAAACTTTTTTGCAAAAACTAAAACCGACTTCAAAAACACAAAAAAGTGAAAAATAACTTTAGCTTCTGAAGTCGGTGACAAAAAAAACTGAATAAAACAAACAAAAGTCACCGACTTCAGAAGCTAAAGTTATTTTTCACTTTTTTGTGTTTTTGAAGACGGTTTTATTTTTTGCAAAAAAGTTTTTTTTTATTTGAAAACAAAGATTGTGATCGTATTTTTTTTCAAAAATGCATCCATATTTTAAAATATTGGCACAAAAGATTAAAAATTATACTCTCTATTCTGATGATGCCACCGTCATCAGTCTACAGGTGAACAGTTTGGTTGCTTCTAAAGCTTCCTTGATTCCAATAGCAACACCCAACAAAAACTAATTATAAACTAATTAAAACGCCATAATACAATACAACAAAATTCTCTTTTACAATCCCAAACGCCCTCCACCCGATTATCTACAAAAGCACGCGTGTTAAAAGACATTTGTATACCCGGGTGTTATCTAGAGGCATTGTTTTGAACCGGGTATAATATCCGGGCCTGACCCGGTAGGGTTGTGATAGCTTACAAATCTAATTCCGGGTATCTCGCGGGGTCACCGCTGCACACGGCGCCTGTCGAGCACGTAGGGATGGGGTGTGTGTGGTCGATAAAATAATTTTGTTTGGTCGACACATGGCATTGTGTTTCAAAGTTTTGCTATTGTTTTTTCAATATCTTGTGAAAATACCAGCATCATCTCGCAAAATAGATGGGGTCTTGTTTGGGAAACTGTTTTTTTTTTTTTAATCGAATTGACCCTAATGTTCTACTTCTGACTATACAATGATATAGACAAAATATGTTACAATTATCGTTTTAAAAATTTCACGAAGTCTTTAAATTAATAAATATCAAACCGAAATCATGCTAGATGTATATAAGATCATACAGTTTAGGAAACATATTAAAACTTATTTATTTTGTCTCGCTAACTTATTTATTCTGTAACGTAGTACGTTACACTTCTCAGTTATTAACATAATTAGCATAATAACAATAAAAACACATCAAAGATGCAATGTTTACATTCATGTGTCAACTGACAAGGACGAGCCCCCACAATGTGACGGAAAGGGTGTACGTGGCGCAGGTTATAAAATAAGACCACGTAACCTCGTCAACATAAAATATATTAAACAATAAAAAGGGGTGTGGGCAAGTTTGTGGTTCACAAGCCCAAAGATTGTCTTGTAGGGGAGCACAGTACTGCCCTGATAGCCGGTGTGGCGATGCCCGCAGCGAGGTGCCACGCTGGAAGACACCAGGGCTCAGGTGTCGGTGTCGACCCGATGTAACTCGACGCGGCCCACGTGGCAGGTATGCCCAACGGTGGGATGCCGGAACAGGCGACGGAACCAAAACGGGTTCCAGTAGCCGCTGATGTGCAGCCGAACTGACGGGTGTAACGGGGACGTCAGCCGGAACCTTGGACCCTGGAAAATGACGTCCAGCGTGTCACGAGATGGTTAAAGGTCATCTCCGCTGGTTGCGACACCAAGCCAAGCAAAGCAAGCACCGTGCGATAATGGAGGATGCTGGTGGATTGTCACAATCAGACGGAGTTTACATGATCTCATGCGTGGAAAAACGGCATGACAGTACATTTTCGGTGTGAAGCACAAAATACAAAATGAGTTGAGCTGAAGGCATTTATATTTAATTAAATGAACATTGGCGTAGCACAAATTTAGATAAAACAAGCATACATGCCAAGTTAACCTGCAAAGACAAAAGAAACACAAAAATATGCACATGATTAAGCTTTCCAACACTTACCCAGTATGGGGTTTTCAAAGACACCGAATTTAAATGCTCGATGGCGGAGAATAAAACGGATTAAGTTATGTTTAGGCCCGGATAATGGCGAGTTAAGACACGTGTGTAATTCACTGGACAATTAGGATCTGGTGAGACGTGTGATCGCTTCGGGACTAAAATTCCTTATGTCAAACGAAAAGAGGGAGTTGGCAGCTTACATAGCGATGGGACATATGCGAGCCGTAGACAAATCCTCACTTGCGCGACCGATATTATGCATTATCTGGCTTTTAGTAAGTATTGATTGTCACCGCACTACTTATTTTTATCTGTGGCTCGTCATTGTCAGTTGACACATGAATGTAAACATTGCATCTTTGATGTGTTTTTATTGTTATTATGCTAATTATGTTAATAACTGAGAAGTGTAACGTACTACGTTACAAGATCACGCACACACTGCGTGATTATATCTTTATTCATTGCACAATTTCATTTTAACTACTCGTATGAGCAGATAAACCCCACCTTCATTAAAATATCCTTTATTTACTTGAAAGAAATCTTCAGCAACAAAGCAGATACTAGCACAATCAGTACAAATTGTCGTCGTTACTCTTGTAGACCGTAACAATACGTCCCTTTGAATTCTGCTGACTCTCCAACAAAGGATGAGGATGATCAAGAGAATTGATGAAGGAGGCGATCAGGCCCCTACTGTGTGATCAAGGAAAATATGCTCCATTGCACAAAGGTGTTGATTAAGATATTGGAAATCGTCTTTAAGCGAAGGTGCTTAATGCTTTGACGTAGGCCTTTCTTATTTTTCCTATCATTGGGTTAATTGGTTCTGCTGAACTGTTTGATTCTGTTCCCTGATTTATTTTCTTTTGTCAGTTTTTATTAACACTATCACGTGACTTATGCATAAATTATGACACCTAAATAACAATATAATTTTTTATTTAAGAATTAATTTAGGTGGCATTTATTGTTAGCGAAAAAAACATATTCAAGTGATTAACAGTCTAAAAACAACTATTAGAAGCTTATTTTCTTAATTAGAGGCCTCGGGGTAAGGTAATTGAAGATTATTTTGTATAAAAAGACTTTTTAGTCGTACAAAATATATTAAAAACGAGCGCCTATTATTCGGAGGGATGGGCAAGTCAGTATACTTGCCCCAATCAGAAGATTTCTCAGATACCTATCGCATCATGCCGAAAGTTAAATCACAAATTCACTCAACCCTATTTCAGAACAATTACAAAATGAACCCTACAGTCCAAACATAAATTGTTTTCATTAAGAAAATTAGTCGCACACTTGCAAGTGAATGCACCTGCCATATATTAGCTAGGTACTGTAGATTGGAAGTCGGGCAACGTGCCAAGATACCGCTGCTAAAAAGAAGAACGGAAATGTTGTCAAACAGTATGTTAATACGAATTTGTATAAGGACAGGAACTGGCCCTGTGGCGCAATGGATAACGCGTCTGACTACGGATCAGAAGATTCCAGGTTCGAATCCTGGCAGGGTCGCTAAATTATCTTTTTACTAATGGTTTTTTTTTATAAGTCTTTGTGATTTTTAGAAACAGAAAGATGCAAATAGACCATTTTTTCTTTGTTTTAATGGGCTGCCAATTGGGCACTCCAAATATAATACAAAAAGGACGTAAAAAATAGCATTCCGTATAATTTTTTGATAATATTATATTTTTGTTATCATCAAAAGTCGCAATTATCGATAGTTTTTTTAAACACATTTCGATACTATCCCATCCCTATATGTCACGTCTCCGGGCACTGCAGTCTGAAATGCGCCTCACTGAAGCCCCATCTCCCGGGATTTAGTACTTTTATTTATTTTGCTATGATATCCCGACGGCAAACTGGATTCCTTTGTTTTGATACAAGTTACATATTTGGATTATAGCATGCTCGTTTTGTTGTTTAAAAAGTTTGTTTGATCTTTGTTTTTTTTTAAAGTGTCGGTGCTTTTGTGATTTTATCGATAGGTTTTTGTTTTTAGAACTGTGTTTGAAACAACACTTTGTTTATTGTGTGTTTCGACGCGTTTTTATTTTGTTTTCGATATCGGATTTTATTGACGAATTTTGAAATAAAATTGGTTTATTGATGTACGTTGGTTTTGTTTAACGAACATAACATAACATCACGCCTGTAATCCTCCAAGGGTTCGACAGAGGTGTAGGTACCTATTAGCACGCACACACACACATCACATTTCGCCAGCTAGCTTTAAGTCCCATGAAATAGGTGGCTAGCCTATTGCCATCATCCCGGCACAGTTGCAGCCTCAGTTGCTGCTACTAAGAAATATCAATAACATTATGCCCGACTTGGGAATCGAACCCAGGACTCAGCTAAACAGTCGCGCTTGCTTGAAGATGTTATTTTTCATGAAGTAATCGTTCAATAGTGTTTTTACTATGAAATTCTACAAACAATCGAGATGGTCAGCATTAAAAAAAAAACAACCACAGCCAGAACTTGCGGCAGCTTTTTGTAAAGAAAAAAAAAGCATTATAAATTCGATTTATTTTTCATTTAATTCCAAACTTCTCCACCAAGGCACACAAACAAGCACACATTACATAAAAACAACAGATATAAGTTACTACATACATTAATTCAGGCCACGCCACGCACAGTGCAACAACCGAACAGCTGGTTCCGTATATAATATCTTTGTAACGAGCGTGAGCGCGTATCTTTAATCCATCAAAGTCTGGAGCAGCGACAGCGTCATGTACCCACTTAAGTAGCGGGCTTTGAGGCAGCGATTTTGGTCACAAATGTCATTTGGTGATCATAAGATCACATTTCTGCGTTTTGGAACGTCCCGTAATATTCTTATTAGGTTTTGCCATCTAGAATTTCTCAGTAGCAGTCACGCAGTCTGTATTTGTGCTCGGTTGATGGCAATAGGCTCGCTCCCTATTACACGGGGGGGATTAATGGCTACACCTCTGCATAACCCTTCGGGGATTGCAGGTGTGATGTTATGTTTTGTAGAACATTAACTAGCTTTTAGCTTGCTTGTAATCACAACTCTCTGAATGTGTTCAACGCTATTCAGTCTTTGCTATCTACATGACTTCTGCAAATGATTTAATGAAATGAAAAGATTTAATTTTATTTATCTAACCAACTGACCGACTCCTTGATTTTTATTTTAAGAACTTTCTCCTTTTTTATCGATAAAATCTACGTAAACAATATTATTACTACTGGGTGATTTAAGCTGATTCAACCCAACCCCAATTCCGCTGTCTTTAGGACCCAACTGCGATCACAACTCACACTGGTACGTCATAGGAACAGTCGAGATTGTGACGTCATCATAATTTTGTGCGTTGTCACTTATTAGTTGGCACATAGCATTACAACCCTTTGTCTAAAACTCTATACATCATAAGTATTCAGTTTGCTTTCAAACTGGTAACTAAGCTACTCCGTACTCCATCTATTCAAAACAAATATGTAGTAAAATTGAAGTGTCTGTTTGTAATATCAGAATAACAGCTTTTTAATGAAGGCATATGAGCAGGTGGCCCAGTAGTAGCGGCCCCGACTTATGAACAGTAAGTCGTGGGTTCGAACCCAGACAGGCGCATTACTTTGTGTTATTTATTGCATTTGCACTGCTCTCAAAAACGGCGAAGGAAAACGTCGTGAGGATTCGTGTCTGGAACCAAAAAATTCGGAGACATGTGACATCTACCAACCCGCACTGGGCCCGCATGGTGGATTATAGCCCATCCGTCCCCTAGAGAGGAGGCCCGAGTCCCTGCAGTGGGAACATTATAGGCTGATGATGATGATATGAAAATAAATGTACGGCACTCAGACACAGCTAGAAGGCGTCTCGGTAGTCCTCGTAGAAGATGGTGGGACGATGTGGACAAGACAAGCGACTAGTGGTCCATATTGACCTTGAATTGAAACAACTTTAAGTCGTGGCGAGAAGCCTTTGCCCAGTGGGATGATGCAGGCTAACAGTATCAGTATCATTTATGATAAAAACACATTTTTATCAATTTTTGTCAGCTTGTATGTTTGTTCCGCCTAATCTTTGAAACGGCTGACAAAAACAAACAAAATCGTAAACATATTTGGCAAAAGTGATCTTTAATATACCAAATACTTATATTTTATTATAAGTTCCCATTATGAGATATAACTGTCATATCCATAAACATTAACATTCATTTATAACGTTTTCCTTGTCATGGGGCGGAGTCAGAACACATAAATCTTGAATCGTAAGTAAATTGTTTTATTACATATACATAAGAAGACTAAGTATATAATAATATATAAATAGTTATTAGGGTTGCGTAAACCTTTATAGATTCTTCCAGTCAATCTGTCTGGCTGCCTGACCGTTCGTAGATATATGTCAATATCCATTTTTCTTAGCGTGGGGTGTATAATGAGAGATATTTTTTGCGAAATCATCAAATGACTCCTCCCGCTCTGGGCAGAGCGGTAGGGTGTCAGACTTCTACTGACTAAAAATCACCCATGTTCCTTCTTAGCTCTTTGTGTCGAGGCTGCGGGTATCTTTTTCGAACAACCCGCAGCCCCGACGGAGTAATGAGTGCTCTGAGCTCGTCTTATCGAGGTTCTTAAAATCTTTTCTCATAGCCAATCCAAATATTTACAGTAAGGGAAGGAAATTCGGAAAAAAAAACGATTTTGAAGATCGTCTAAAAGAATTTAATAAGATTTGACATTTAGTTTTTAAGATGTGGGACTTTTTCGTAAAACTACAGCTGTTTACATCCTAACTTTGTTTTTCATTAAAATACTATGAAAAACAAAAGAGTTACTGTTGAGTGTAAACTGACCGATGAAAGAGCGTTGAAAATATTATTAGGTTCGTTCGGTTTCGTTTTTTGCTACGGCAAGGAAACCTGAGTGCACGGGTCCGACTCGCACTTGCCGTATTTTTTGTTTTGCAAATTGATAACTGCAAGGCAGATTTTATTTTATTATAAAATGCAAGAAGAGGAAGTGAGCATGTGCTTTACGTTTAATAAATGGCTTGAAGAGCGAATCGGATTGATTTTCAGTTTGGTATGTACATTCCGATAAATGTGAATTCAGCTGAAAGGTACTGTTTTAAACTTTTATCTGTTGTAAGACCATTTTTATGTTTTTTTTAATTCTTTTGATGAAAATTAATTACAAGTGTATAGAATTACACCCATTATTTTATCTAAAGAATTTATAAAAATGATTAAATCCTTGTGGTTTGTAATAAAACGTGTCACATAATTTTAAAATATTTTCTGTTTATATCATCATCTACCTAACCTTTTCCCAACTATGTTGGGGTCGGCTTCCAGTCTAACCGGATGCAGCTGAATACCAGTATTTTACATGGAACGACTGCCTATCTGACCTCCACAACCCAGTTAACCTAGATAATGCGATATTCTTTGGTAAGACTGGATGTCAGAATTTCAGGTCACTGACTACCTGTAACGACTGCTATATGGCAGCCGGGACCAACAGCTTAACGTGCTTTCCGAGGCACGGAGGCAACTCGGTATGTCGGGCGGTCACCCATCCACAGACCGACCTAGGCAAGCACAGCTTTACCTAAAGATCGACCCGAGTGGCGGTTCTTATTAAGCCACGAGTTCCTCTGTTTATATGTTTTCTGTTTATATATTCAATTAAAAAATTGATTATTTTTTACCCCCAGACATTCAAGACGATACGAGAGCAAATATATTTTTAACAAACATTTTACTAAAAATGTTATAACTATATAATCCAGAACAAAATAAGCATCCAGAATCACAAAATGACGTACATCTGTGTAAAATGTGGTTGTGTATCCAAGGTTGCATGTTTCTTTGAGTAGCTCAAGTAGAAAACGGCATGAATGCGGCAGCCATGACTCCACGAGATTAGAATGCTCAGTTGTTAGACATACCTTATATACCTATGTACTAAAATGGAGGTAGTATTATAGTTATGGTGAGTGCACTGTAAAGCTGGTTGAATTTTCATTTTATCTACGGATAACGACCCTTAGTATGGTTTTAACGACTTGACCAGTGGTTTTTACGGTATAGTACTAGTATTTATTATTTATGTGATATAAATGTGATTTTCATGTAGAAGTGGACATCTATTATCATCAACCGAGCGTAAACACAGACTGCGGAAAAAAAAATAGTGGAAAAATCGAATAACACTGCTTGATCTAGTAATAGAGATGTTTCCTGACTAAAAAAAATATGATTCTAATTAGTCCGTCTGTTAGATTATCGAAAAATATTGGATACGTATTTTTTGTTTTATCAAATCAATAAAAATTGACGAAGATAAGACGCATCAAAGATTTTAGTGGGGGTTGTGACGTCACTCACCGATAAAAAATGTCATACTAATGTCTTAGAATATGACGTCACACGAGTTTTCAAAGCACTGTATCGTCTTCATTGTATGTTTACGTGAAAATAGAAAAAATATGAGTCTAATATTTTTTGAAAATCTATCTGACGGACAAATTTATTTTTTTTGGTTAACTACCCTATTGTACCCAAAACTTCGTGCGCTACAGAAGTGCTTGCGACCTCTAGAACAAGGTATCCAGACCAACACGGCTGTTATAACATTTTGCACTCTCCACTGGGTGATTTTTTAAACGTTGGCAAAATTTTAATGGGGTGTAAAACTTATGAAAATTATCTTAATTCAGTTGTCTCATAAATCGAAACAACGTAGGCAATAGCAGATATTGTTTCGCGATTGCAGGCAAGTAATTACCCCGTCGGGGGTGCGGGTTGTTCGAAAGAGATACCGCGTCCCCGGCGCAAGGGCTAAGAAGGAACATGGGTGGTTTTTAGTCTGTAGAAGTCTGACACTCCCTCCCGCTCTGCCCAAGAGCGGGAGGGAGTGAAGAAAACTCGGTATGTCACCCATCCACAGATCAACCTAGGTAAGCACGGCTTAATCTTAAAATTAACCCGAGTGGCAGTTATTATTAAGCTAAGAGCTTCTTCTGCGCTTGTGCTTCCTACTCCATTTAATTTATTCGATTACATCCTATACGGCATACCACACAAGTTCACAGGAGTAAATTTACCACCGACTGCATTATTACTGCTACCCTCTTCAGAGTAAAATGTTCGGCACGACGACAACTTACAACAATTTGTAGCAATTGTGTTCCACACAAAGCACTTTACAAGCGTACAATATAACTAAAGTTAGCCATGTTAGTTTAGTTGTAAACTTCACTTGTGAGTCCGGCTGCATACAACAATAAGGCTAAGTTAGGTGTTGTTTTTTAATGTATGCCGTGGCGCGGACGTGGAGTTTTGAGAGTGGAGTGATCAGATGCATACTTTTATATGGGCATAAGACAGTATTAGTTTATATATTCTCTATTGCTAGGAACTTGGTATTAGATAATGCAAGATAAGGATAACTCTTGACAGTTTAATGCCCCATTTTTTTTCAATGGTGTTCACGTTATTTTGCAAGTATGTTACGATTTTTTGACAAGACAAGAGTGTTTTAAAACATGTGTTTCTTTCATAGTCGAAATATTATTCCGATATAACCATTCCTACTGAACGATACTGAACAATAGATAATTATAACGTGTTTTCTTTAAGCAGCGTAAGAAGCATGAAGACTGATCCAGCTGGAGCGAGTTAATCTATGCATTGATAATGTCGTCGTCTGGCACTCCATTTATACTTATTCTATGTATAAAACATTACACATGCGACTAGTTTGTAAGGCTTTCAGTACTGAAGTAACTACTTGCATTTTAATTGGCTTACGACTTGCAGACTTAAATTTGTAAGGACTTTCTTTCTATTAAAGCAGATTGTGCTTCCAACTAAAATTTCACAATAATTTCCAATTATTTATAAGATATTATTCTGTTAATAACGAAGATAGAATAACAACTAAACTGAATTTATATTATCCATTGTTACGGAAGTTTTTTTTTTACAAATGAACACATCTTTTAGTTGATCACGAGTCATCGGAATGGGTAAAACAATTTTTTGTATTTATGATACGTTGTCTCAAATTATGGGCACTCCCGGAATCCCGGGTTTTGACATATATATTTTGTAAAATAAGTTATAAATTAGGTACCTTCTTAAAAGTTATTGAAATTATGAACGAACACTCCATCCTTCCTCCGCCACTCCGACAATAAATTATAAGACAGACACGTTGTAGGTTAATGAAATAAAAAACTTAATCTTTTCAATTTTTTTTAACTTACTGTTGTAATTTTGCATACATCAACACACACCACGCACATCAATATGAATTGTTTTTTTTTTTTAATTCCGGAACTTCAGTTATAATCCCGGAAAATATTCGTATTAGCATCAAAGTCTACGGTAATTCAATTAAACAACTCCTACTGCAATCACCGCTGATCTAATTTATTTCACTACTACTGATAAAAGTATTTGATTACTTTAAAAACTCAGAATACTCCCAAGTTCCTTTAGCCATAGATTAAGAAGGTAGGTGTTTATTCTCATTTAGTTTAATTCCAGCGCTAACGATACACTTAAAGCCGGCTAAGTGCGAGTTAGACATAAAGGGTCCCGCCCCAAACAATATAAAAACAATTTTTTTTTTTTTTTGCAAAAACGTTGCCCCACACTAGGATTTTGTCCTGTATCGTGGGTGCGTTCACAAACATATAAAGTCACATACACAAATACCCAGACCCGAAACAACTATCTGCAGGCCATACAAATATTTGTTCCGTGCGGGGATCGAACCCGCGACACGCAAAAGAAAACATGGAAGGATTGTGTGAGGAATGTTATGAAGGAGAAAGGAGTAAGATGCGGTGACGTCTGACAGAGAATGGAATACGGAAATATGTTGCGCAGACCCCAAATAGAATGGGACCAGTAGGGCTATTGCGTATCTTTTTAAATGCTAGTGGCTATCATCGATTATGTCAAATGGTTCCATTTTGTACCAAACCATAACCATTTGACAGTTAATCGATGGACACTATGATAGCCACTGGCATTTAAAAAGATACGCAATGGCCCTGCTGGGTAGGAAGGTGATGATGTTTAACGCTTATTAATAGGTTAATTTAGACCCGGCAGCAACACTCAATTTGATGAGTATGAATGTAGATGGCTCTTAGAGTAGAAGAAGACCAAAGAAATGATGGATGGACTGTGTGCAATATGATATGACTAGAAAGGAGGTGACTGCTGGGATGGCCATTATTAAAGAAAACACATCCCGGGCTTAAAGGGCTGGCTTTTAGCTTGGCCAGAAGGTTAACACCACCAGTCTTTTGGAGACGTTTCCAGTTTGTTAGCATTGAGGAATTTTTTGACGCCACTTTTTTGTTTATTTTTAAATAAGTTACTTTAGGTTAATATATTATTGCTAAAAATAGAGAAGTATGGAATAACAAGACATGCTGCGTCAACCCCAAATAAATTGGCAAGAGAATGATGATGAACAAAACTCAACTTGACCTTCATGAAACAACAAAGTTACTGCTGCAGTTTCACGAACGGAACCCTAAAAAGCTTCTCTAAAATGTTTTCAAGATATTTATTTAATGGATTCCTAATGCCAACAGTACGGGGTCCTTGAGAACATTTAAAATGTTTTTCGTTCGTAAATTAGATTTTAAGTCATTAGTATTTTTAAGGTTTAAGTCTGAAAGTGTTGCCGGTAAATGAAAAGTTGTGTGGTAATCGATTGTCGTGGTATGGACATTTGTGATGCAAGGGAATGAAGAAAATGTTGTGAGAAAAATGTTGAATATGAATGTGGATGGCTATAAGAGTAGAGGAAGACCAAAGAAATGATGGATGGACTGTGTGAAGGATGACATAGCTAGAAAGGAGGTGACTGCTGACATGACGAGAAATAGAGACGTATGGAAGAAGAAGACATGTTGCGCCGATCCCAAATAAATTGAAATAAGGGCAGGAGAATGAGTATTTTCAAGGTTTTTAGTATTATTTTGGCCCGATTGTTATTATTTATTATTTAATTGGTTGTTATTATGTATCATAAAAAGATGTTTTAGTCGTTTGTTGGGTTGTCATTTCGAGTTGTTCACACAGCGAAACATTCAACTTTATATTTCTAGTATAAGTCTGTATGTAATGGGCGGTCACCCATCCACAAATCAACCTACGCAAGCGTAGCTTAACATAAAGATTGACCCGAATGGCATAAATGCGGGTTAATGAATTTCTTTCTATTATTATATTTAGCCACGAACTCTAAACAGTATCACAAAAAAAAGTACTTTAAACTAAGCAACTTACCACATTGTAACCTCGTCTCTTATTCACTAACATTAAATGCAATAAAATGAAACTTCAGGTAAACCTGACACCGTATAAAAAGTAGAACATGACCCAAGTTTCAGCACAATTTTATACTGTTGTCTTGTAACTTAGGTTGCTGTCTTCATAAAAATATTTAGTACTTGGTTGCATGTTTTAAGGAAATTTTAGCGATGAATTGCATTGGGGTGAGCTTTTTAAGTTTTTTTAGAAACACGTTGGAATAGTTATAATAAACTTCTTAGTACTACCAACTAACTAACTTCTTAGCTTAACTGTTCTAACTTCTTAGTTTTATCTTAGGCCCATTTTTATCCCTTTTAGGGTCTTAACATACAGGGAGTAGCGGTGGCCCAGTGGTGGTGGCCCCGACTTAAGAACAGTAAGTCGTGGGTTCGAACCCGAATTTATTAAAAAAAAAAAACAAAAAAAAAGTACCGCTGCTCTCAAAACGGTGAAAGAAAATATCGTGAGGAAACCAGCATGTCTTAAACTAAAAAAAATTAAGACATGTGACATCTTTGAACCCGCACCACGTGGTGGATTATAGCCCAACCCTCTGCTAGAGAGGAGGCCTGAGACCCTGCAATGGGAATATTATAGGCTGATGATGATGATGATACAGGTTTTTGGCATTTTGTTTATAAAGAACATTTTGTGAAGTGCGGCGTACTTATATGACCAGATGTAAGAACGTGAACGGGGCAAAATAAGTATGTAAGGAGCAGCGGTACATGCGGGCCTGTGAACGGTGAGTGATGGGTAAGCTCGCCGTCCGTCCGTCTTATGACGACGACAGGCCGTGACGGCGCGTTCGTGTTCCACGCGCGCCTCAAAGAGATGTCAGCAACATGGAAGGGGCCCGCAAGGGCCGACGCCCGTCGGGGCTGTGGGTTGTTCGCAAGAGATACCGCGGCCTCGACATGAAGGGCTGAGAAGGAACATCGGTGGTTTTTAGTCAGTAGAACTCTGACACTCCCTATCGCTCTGCCCAAAAAAAAAAAAAAAAGGAGCAGCGGTACGTAGCAGGTGGCGTTCTGTATGGTGTTTGCGTACACAAATGGGAAACACATAACCCTCCTTTTAAGTTACGCCGCAGTCAGGCAAAAGGCAATAGTGCAAAGTGTTACAATAGTGCATTTGGCACGGAAAAGTCGTTGTCTGATGTTTTATTCCTATGTTTCTTTCTGATTTTAAATATATTTCAGCGTGCAGGAAACCGGCATGTCTTAGAACCAAAAAAATTCGAAGAACACGCACTGGGCCCGCGTGGTAGATTATAGCCCAACCCTCTGCTAGAGAGGAGGCCTGAGTCCCTGTAGTGGGAACGCTGATGATGATAATGCGTCAAGAAAATTAAGTGCCTGATTACTGAAACAATTTCCCTTTAACAAAAAGCTGTTAACAAACCTTTCATATTTTCCCAAAATAAAAACTTTATAAGAAAAATATAATTCCCGTAAGTCTGTAAATCCACGCTATAGTTTTAAAACTCTTCCCAAGTGTCAAATGTTAGAGTGGCTTCTCAAGATTAAACTTAGAACGCTCTTATTTTGTTCTACTTGGTGCTTGTTCTGCTAAGTAAGGTAGCTTTTAAGACTACCCTGTAGCTTGAATGTTTTATTTTGTGCTTGCATTAAGTAAAGTAGTTCTAAAGTACAGGATTTATGAACGCTTTGCTTAATTCTGGATTTGTCGTACTTGTGTTAATGGAGAGACAAGGAACTATTGCAGTGACTTTTCATTTCGTTAAGTTGTAGGACTTCTTGAATTGGTTTTTAAGGTAGATCGTGAAATACCCCTGACTCCCCATGATTGCTTAGTGTGGGTCTAGTGGTCGCAAGCTTGAGGTCGTGGGTTCGATTTCAGGTTTCGGGTTTTTCCATCAAGAATTTCTTACACGCTGCCGAGTCTGAACTTGTGCCCGGTTGATGGCAATAGGCTCACCCCCTTATACATAGGACTTAAACAGAACTTGAAAAATGTTGGTATACTAATAGGTAAACCTCTGCCTAACCCTTCAGGGATTACAGGCGTGATGTTACGTAAACATTTAAGATCAAAGAGTGGAAAATGCCATCATTACCTTTTGTAGTAAAACATTATTATAATTAGAGGGCAAAATTAATGTGTTTAAACATAGTAGGTAAACTATCTCCTTTAAAATACTGTTTGTATTAAAATTTACAAAACACAAGTATGATATAACGTTTTAATTAAAATTATGAAGTTCCATAGGGTGAAATATGGTTGGTACTCCTATATTAATCTCAACTTAATTATGGACGTGATAAAGAATGTTTTTCAAAAATAATTCGTGTCAAATGTGAAATATATTTTGGGATAACGTGTTGTTGTATGGTTTATAATATTACATTACAGTTATTTGCGAGTTTTGCAAGTTTTGGAAAACTTATTTTAACAATAATGAGATATAAATAGATGTATTATATAAACATTATAAGTACTTCTTTTATTCAAAAAACCACCATTGTTACAAGAGTCGCAAATGTCGTGTTAAGGCTGCGGGCTGTTTAAAGGAGGTACCGCGGCCCCATACACAAAGGGGTAAGAAGGAACACGGGTGGTATTTAGTCAGTAGAAGTCTGACACTCCCTTGCCTCTCCGCCCAAAGAGGGAGGAATCTTTTGATGATTTCCGACACTCCAAAAATAACTTGAACGATTGCATTCGATCGAAGCGAAGCCTTGAATTATATTGGACTTAAACATAAGTACCAAAAGAGAACCTCCTCATTTTTGGAAGTCGGTTAAAAATAAGGTGTACACTTAGTGTGCATACATATTATTGCACGTGACTGTACTTAAAAACAGGTAGGCTATTTCAATCATACTGATTATAATAGACATTTCATCATCATCATCAGCCTATAAGTTTCCCACTGCAGGGACTCAGTCCTCCTTTCTCGGCGAGGGATGGGCTATAATCCACCACGCGGGCCCAGCGCGCGTTTTTAGATGTCACATGTCTTCAAATATTTTGGTTCTAAGACATGCCGGTTCCCTCACGATGTTTTCCTACACCGTTTTGAGAACAGTGGTGATGAAATAAATTACACAAAGTAATTCCACACGCATTATTTTGTTTTCGAACTCACAACTTACTGTCCGTAAGTCGGGTCACCGCTGCAATAGACGTTTACTTAGCTGTAATCATTTTTAAGTCTTACAGGCAATTTTTTTACCTTCATCCACACAGGTATTTTCCAGATCAAATTAAACCAATTGTGGGTACTTTAACATACTGGGTAACATAAATCAGCATTAATTCACGAACATTCTCTGTAGATACCTCGGGGATTCAAAACGCAGAGGCGCCATTATAAACGTACTTCACGAGGCAATAAATCGCTTAGGGAGATTTAGTATAGGCGAAAATTCTATTTTATCTGTATTTGATTAACTGGGAAAAACGTTTATTTAAGTTATAAGTTATTACACGACTGCCCAAAAAAAAGAGATATCACCATTGCTTTTAAAACGGTGAAGCTAAATGTAATTAGGAAACCTGCATGTTCTAGACCCGAAAAATAGAAGACATATGACATATGATGCCGCACTGAGCCCGCGTGGGGATTACGAATCATTCTCTCTGAAAGAAAATAGGTATCCCAGCTCTGGGAATGTTATATTATGATGCTCCCTCTGTCAGTAATTAGGAATCCCAGCAGTAGGATCTTATAGTCTGATCACGCTTGCAATGCTAATCTAGGAAAAAGTCTTCTGTTAAAAAAAAAGAACTGACTTCCAACGAAAAATTGAAAACAGCTAACTAGCGCTCGACTGTGGGAGAAGCGCGCGTGCTTCTTTTATCAAATGAAAAAAGAATCAACCGACTACATAACATCCTCCATTTTAGAAGTCGGTGAAAAAGGGTTTGTACTTGATTTATGTTTCCCATTTTACCCGATTTTATGTGTCCCTTACCGCTTAGGCATAGCAACTGCAGACACACAAGTAAAAAAATATATTGACCATAAAAAGAAGAAAATTTGGGTTAGCTATAAACCGTTGAGGAATTCTATGAGGACGCCATCTTGGCTGCAGACATAAAAGCTTTCCATTACGAAGATCGACCGAAAGACACGGTGGAGCACACCGTGGAGGCCTGCTCCGCTTGGGCGGAACCCCGCCGTGTTCTCGTAGCAGCGATTGGCGGCGGCGACCTTTCGCGTCCGACCTTAGTTTAAGCCATGGTCCGGGGTGAGAGGGAATGTGACTTGGCCGTCACCTCTTTCCGCGAAGCAGTCATGCTAGCGAAGGAGGTGGTGGATCATGGGAGGAAGAAAACCTATCAACCCAGCCGCGCAGGTGACGCTCTGGGCGTCGGGGGCCACGCGATGGCTTCCGACACTGTGGACGGTGAGTAATGGGCTAGCACACCGTCCGTCCGTCCTATGACGATGACAGGCCGTGGCGACGGCGCGTTCGTGTTCCACGCGCAAAGAGATGTCAGCAACATAGCAGGGGTCCGCGAGGGCCGTGGCCTGCCGGGGCTGCGAAAGAGATACCGTGGACACAAAGGGCTAAGAAGGAACATGGGTGGTTTTTATACAGTAGAAGTGTGACACTCCTTTCCGCACCGCCCAGAGCGGGAGGAGTCATTTGCTGATTCCCCACCCTACAAAAAAAAAAGGGACAGTGGGCTAGCGTGGCGATTATGGCAAATCCCCCCCTTCTGGGGGAGGTCTATATCCAGCAGTGGACGTCTTATGGCTGAAATGATGATGATGATGAACCCTGATAATATGTTGTCCGCAGATTGACAAGACTATCACAGTATTGTCTAGCTATATAAAACAGCAGCATTTTACTTTGAGTAAGTCTGCAACCTTCCGTAATTCAATGATACTAATGTAGAGACTAAACATACCTATCTAAATCTTTGTTACTACACGTGTAGTCCTTATCCCAACTAGGCCTCCAAATAAATCATGAACTTGTTCGGTTGATATAACTGCTGGTTAATGCGAAAAGGTTTCGAATAATGGCCAACCCTACAAATGGTTTTGTAATCCTTGCCACAGAATAAATAGTTAACAGAAGGCTATATGTATATGGATCAAGTTTTCCATATACTATCTATTCTGATTGTATGGACATACAGAGTAAACAGGCACACGCAAACATAAATCCCTCCATTCCTGTATCCACCACCTGAAACTATATTGAACGAATGCCAGTCGTCAGGTATGGAAACATAAGGCTCTGTTCATGTGAAGCTACTAAGACAAGCGACTCACGTGCGTGTCTACTTATTTCCTACGCAAGAGAGCGTTGCTCCACAAGTTCCCTGTAGTTCCACAGTCGCTTGAGGAGTTGTTGAGTTCTCTCGTGAGTAGGCGATTCTGGTTTCAAGATCGAAAATGTATTGTCTCCAGAACCAAAGTGTGTGCAAAATGTCAGCTCAATCGGATACCAAAAATGGTAGAAAAATGGTTTGCTTTTGAAGCGGACAACTTACATACATAAGCAAACAGTGCAAGTTAAATAAAAATTTGTAAAAATGTCATCCGCAGTACCATTGCATTCGCCGTACATGAAGCTGTCTATGTTTGCGTTTTCGCTCGTTGTACGAAACCGAGCTTCTGGGTCCTATCTATTCCATTTCCTTACGGTTAGGTACAAACATGTGTTATGTCTTCTTGTTTGTAATTACCCAACCATAGGCTAGGGAGGTGGGAATGGGTATTTAATGACCACATGTTGGAATAATATTGCTGTAAATTATGTTTAAGTATCGTATTATTCCTAGTTTAGTTAGGCGTCTGTTCAGTCTAGGCATTGTATTGAGGCGGTTAGATATAAGTTATTGTATTTGTGTATAGAGCAAATCTAGTACAGCCTGGTATGTTGAACAAAACTATAGAAATTGATCTTTGAGTTCGTTTTATCACCTGGAAAGTCAGCGTTCCAGCGTTCATTATCTGCGTGAAATGGAATAGGTCGTAATCCCACATTGCGGGTTGTTTTAAATCACGTTGTTTGATTTTTTGATTCTAGGACATGCTAGTTTCCTCTCGATGATTTCTTCCATAATTTTGAGACCTTTTCCCATCTTTATTTTGGGGTAGGCTTCCATTCTAACTGTATGCAGCTGAATAGCAGTATTTTAAGTAAAATGGCGAATACAATATGATATAAGAAAAAAAGCTGGGCTTCTGACTTCCATGAGTTGTTGTTTAGAAATAGTTGATGTTGTGTGTAAGTTCGAAAAAAAAAAACATACCACAAGTAAAGTCACGCTAACCATAGCGTGACTTTTCTTGTGGTAATATGTTTTCTCAATAGAAATAATGAACACATTCAGTTTTTTTTACGAATATGTCAGACAGGCAGTGGTGTATACCTCCAGCTAATTACATCTCCGTCACGCCAAGACAAGACACAGAGAATACACAAGGCGGTTACACAATGAACCATCACTCCTACCTATGAATTAATAACATCGTACTGCATACAATAATCTTCCTGACAGGTACGGCAGCCATGACAAGCCGAAATAATAATCGAGATAACTATATATCCTCGTGTTATCTTGTTGATAATTGATGAACGTCATTAATTGTGCGTTGGAGCTTAAAGAGCTTTAAAGCTCATTAGCACTTACCCCCCTTCGCGATATCAGGTGATGCGACTTGCGTCATGTGTACCGTAGAATTATCGCGTCGTGTCGTCATGCTTCTCTATGGCATCTGTTTCCATACATACGAATCCGTTAACTTTGTCCAATCGGGAAACCAACGGCTGCCTGGTTTCCACTGGCCTCCTGTAAAATTATTTTTTACTAACATTATAAATATTTCTTCTTACCAATTTAAGTGCAAAAGATTGAATCCATCTTCAGAAACTTAATAATTATGTTACTGTACTATTTCAAAAACGAGTAAACAAATAATACAATTTGACATACAAATATTTTAGCATATTGCCATCAACCGGGCGACATTCAGCATAGATCCAGAATCCGTGGCCGCTTTTACGAAATTTCTAATGCAAACAACTCAAGAACGCTTTGCCCGACCCGGGAATCGAACCCAGCACCTCATTCTCAACAGCCCCGCATGTAGAGGCTAGACCAACGAGTCAGATTAATACATATAACATACTTTTTATACCGGGTGGTACTGTCCTGTGGGACACTAATCTAACACCACACGGGCGAAGCCTCAGGTATAATCTAGAAAGAGAGAGAAGAGAGAACAAGTTAAACATAAAAATCTCTAGTTATGAAACAGTTCTTCTAAAGTTAGCTAATTTATCAACCACACAGGAACACTATAAAATTGCATGCACCACATAAAACTAAAAGTACTGCAACAAAGAACTGATGATGAGCAAGACATGCATTATTTACTCCATCTGCATGACAAGCGCTAGTTCCACGAATACCACACAAAGCTGTGGTGAACCACAGAAAAGTCACAGAAGGTCAGTTCCACATCGGCACAGACGTGGCGTCGGTCGTCAGTATAAAGGCTGGAATACATATGCTACGTTGTAGCACAAAAGCATGCTAGTTTCGAGCGGCTGTCACTTAGTAGCACGTGTTTACGAAAAGTGCATGCTTTTGAATAAGCACGCTACTGAACCGTAAAGCAGTGTCCCCACTATGAGCCGCATGGCTATTTGGGCCTCGCGACTGAGCCTCGTGACGTCACGAACACACGATGTGAGCGGGGCCTGAGTCGCGCGGCCTAACAGGAACGTTTTTCACGGCTTTAGGATAATGTCACTCAGACGTGCTAAACGAAAGTATGGTCGTAATAAGTATGCTTTTGGGGGCTGTTTTGTAGAGCAAATGTACGCACTCGGAAAACATGCTAGAAATGAGCATACTACCTAGTAGCAAACAAGCATACTTTTCTAGTAGCATGCGAATTCCAGGCTTTTAGATAAGGAAATCATAGAGCTAGTATGATCACACACAAACCACCTCTCTTGCCCACTCTCACTTCAGTTTGACTGTTTTAACTACAACATCCGCAGTTATGGAGCGCAGGATGATGTTTCTAACACGATCTGATCACTGGCACCTTATGATGCGTCCTATAGCCCGCTGGCACATCTTAAGCTTGAGCTTTTGCTGTTTAGCAAGTGACCAACTTTGTGCATGGACAGGAGGCAAATGTCAATGAGTTTTTTTCCCAACTATGTATGTTGGGTTTGGCTTCTAAACTAACTGACGGACGCAAATGAATACCAGTTCTTTCTTTTTCTTTCTTTTACTTTACATGGAGTGACGTTGACGGCACGGTTGGCGCAGTGGCTAAGCGATCGGACTGCTGCGCTACGTGTCGCGGGTTCGATCCCCGCTCGGAACAAATATTTGTATGGCCTGCAGATAGTTGTTTCGGGTCTGGGTATTTGTGTATGTGACTTTATATGTTTGTGAACGCACCACGATACAGGAGAAAATCCTAGTGTGGGGCAAAGTTTAAAAAAAAAAAAAAAAAGTGACTGCCTCTACCCAATACGCACTGGGTAATACAATATACCCCATAGTAAGATAGGTTTCAGACTTTCGGGCTACTGACTTTTGGTAACGACTGTCAAAGATGTCTTTCGCGTGTTTTATGCGCGGAGTCGACCTTCTGTGCTATTTGATCTATGGTTGAGCCGAGCAAATAAAATATTTTATACTGCAAAGTGCAGTTCAAAGTCTCGAGATTTTCTCGGAAACTTCACGTATGTAAGTAGTGGTATTGTTTGCAGTTTACACCGTACTTACGGTAAATTGAGCATTGCGAGAGCATGTAAAGTCGAACAGGCTTTATGGTGTATGTACGGGCAATTTGCTATTGTATAATCAATCAATCATTTATTTTATCAAACATAGGTATTTACAGATAGTATTTTTTAAAATATGTGCACTATGTTTTGCCAATATATGGCGTACAAAATTACATTAACATAATTATTTAACAATGTTAAATAATTGTGTTAATTATTTAACAATGTTAAATAATTATGTTAATGTTGTATAACAATGTTTACCTGAGAGATATAATTCCGAACTTACCCAATACGAGTACAATCTACACAAATATTATAAAGAGGAAAGATTTGTTTGTTTGTTTGTAACGAATAGGCTCCGAAACTACAGGACCGATTTCAAAAATTCTTTCACCGTTAGGAAGCTACACTATCCGCGGGTGACATAGGCTACTTTTTGTCCCTGTATTCCCACGGGAACGGGCACTACGCGGGTGAAACCTTGTGACGTCCGCTAGTACTTCACAATATTAGTAACGGACTAAAAATATAAACTGTTTGATTTCTTATACATCATATAACTCGTTATACTGCATTGTTAACTGGACATCAGTGGCGATAATTGTTCACTGACAGCGCCTTATTGTTTTTCTTATAACTTACTATTTACATAAAAGGACCAAACTAAGTACCTACATATATTAAACGACGACAATAGGCCACTACACGTCAAAGTATATTAGTTTCTGCGAAATAAACATTACTATTTGACTACTACATCACTAGTACTAGACTTTATTTTATAATATGTCGTGATTTCTGTTAACTTATATATTATAGTTATTTGTGTTTTACTACAGGGTTAACTTTTCCCCCATAAACCCCTTTTCACTAACATTAGATGAAACCTAAACGAAAACCGGTCGGCTTAGCACTGAAAACTGAAAATGTCTGTTGCGGCAGAAGACAGGATGCAGCGATGAGCCAAGAACAGATTTTCCATTTCCTATTTGTGTAGGAGAGGGATTTAAACGCAAGCCCCTTATTCTTAACAGCTCTCTTCGTATATTCTGTTGAACAAAGTCCGGAGAAATTCGGAAATATGCTGTCACTAGAGTTATTTCCGATGCTTAACACCATTTCCTTGTTGGGGTAACATCAAGCTTGTATTGTCAGAAGGGATAGGCAGTGTGGCGTGGGTTACGCTATAAAGAGATAGAGGCCTTTTACCAGCCAGCCCAATTTTAGTTTAAAGTATGTCGTATTTTGAAGATTTAGATTACATTTCAAATTTTTTGTTCTAATTCTGTGTGATATTAGTAAGTAGTTTCCCTTTTTTAGGGTTCCGTAATCAATATGGAACCCGTTTAGTTTCGCCATGTCCGTCTGTACGTCTATCTGTCCGTCCATCCGCACTATATCTCAAAGAATCTTAGTACTAGAAAGCTGTAATTAGATATATATAAAATGAGTTACAAAATGGTAGAATAAAATTTTGAAAAATAATTTTTATGAGGGTAAAGTAAAGTAAAGTAAAGTAAAGTAAAGTAAAGTAAAGTAAAGTAAAGTAAAGTAAAGTAAAGTAAAGTAAAGTAAAGTAAAGTAAAGTAAAGTAAAGTAAAGTAAAGTAAAGTAAAGTAAAGTAAAGTAAAGTAAAGTAAAGTAAAGTAAAGTAAAGTAAAGTAAAGTAAAGTAAAGTAAAGTAAAGTAAAGTAAAGTAAAGTAAAGTAAAGTAAAGTAAAGTAAAGTAAAGTAAAGTAAAGTAAAGTAAAGTAAAGTAAAGTAAAGTAAAGTAAAGTAAAGTAAAGTAAAGTAAAGTAAAGTACACGGTAAAGTAAAGTAAAGTAAAGTAAAGTAAAGTAAAGTAAAGTAAAGTAAAGTAAAGTAAAGTAAAGTAAAGTAAAGTAAAGTAAAGTAAAGTACACGGTAAAGTGGGGATGATTTTTTTTTCTCGTGAAGCCCATTGTGTGGGATGTCGTTGGATAGGTCTTTAAAAAATATTGCGAGTTTACTCAAACACTTTTTTGATTAATGGATTCGTTTGTGAAATATTAAGCTTTAAAGTGCAAATGATTGTTAGACTCAAGTCTTTTTACTCTGTTATTCATTGTAGTAACATAATATATCTATATCTATACTAATATTATAAAGCTGAAGAGTTTGTTTGTTTGTTTGTTTGTTTGTTTGAACGCGGTAAACTCAGGGACTACTGGTTGGAATAGAAAAAATCTTTTTATGTTGGATAGTCCATTTATCGAGGAAGGCTTTAGGCTATATAACATCACGCCACATTCAAAAGGAGCGGAGCATAAATGAATAATGTTGCAAAAACGGGAAAAGATATTCCTTTTTGAGAGCTTCCGTTGCGTGCGCTGCGAAAATGGTTTAAGTTACGCAAATATCATGTATGAAAGAATTGTTCCTCTTTAAAAGTTCTTAAAAAAAGTCCGCGATAGCATATGTCTATCTTTTAAGATTGACTCACTGTAACCATTTTTTACTATTAATATATTCGGTTAAAAAGAATGATATTTTGCGAAGCTTATTTAACCCATATGGTATTAATCTATATCTAAATAAGTGTGTTTGTTAGCACGGAAATTTAATATAGAATATTTATGCCCTTTACTCTATACAGTTTCAACAAATATCTTAGAAGATATCGCAATGTAAAAATATCCGCGCGACAAAATAATTAAGCGCGGCTGTCAATCGGTCCGGTGCGGTAAGTACGTGGGGATTCTGGCCTCCGGGGGCTCCGCAAAAATTCAAAATGTTTACTGCATCTTAATGTTTACAAGTAAAGAAAGAAAGAAAGTCGAAGCCAGTCTAAACTAAAAGGTATTATAAATAGGAAAGGTAAGATTTTTTGTTTGTTATGAGTACGATTTAACTAAAAATAATATGTCGGATAGTCGATTTATCGAGCAAGGATAGGAGCTATATTAAGTGACGCAAATGAAGTTGCGTGGGTCAGCTAGTAACGATAATAAAAGGAAAACTATCACAACTAAGTAGGCTTTACAAGTTTACGAGTAATAGTCGACCAATTTATAAAATGTACTTGTATAAAATGTTTTCCTATGTATGATGAGCGCAGCTTTTACAACTAGAAATGTAAGTTTGTTTTATTTTTACAATAAAAATCATCGTTCGGAGGCAGGTAGGCAGGGTGGTTAATCAGTTTAGTAAGTTCACATATTTTAATGGGCAACTACAGAACCCTACATTGTGCGTGGTCCGACATGCACTTTGCCGGTTTTTTTCCTTTATTGGTGTTCTATATCGTATTGGATATAAAATAAATGGGTGATTTGTGCGTCGAGGTCCCATTCACCCTAGGCATACCCAAGATACTTAGAAGCTAGCAGGCTAGCAGGTGGGGTCAATAAACAGATAACGCATGGTACGGCAGTGTGAATGCCATCAGCGGCGACACCATCTTTGAAGACACGTCTGGAACATTTTATGACCAATTAAACTATTATAGCTTGCCAAAATTACTTAAGACCCTATTTGACACACAATAATCGATGAGATACTTCTGCTTAACCCAAGAACACCAATGATGAGCGTTCTAATTAGGCGTAATGGTTGTACTTTCGGTACTCAATAGATACATTAGCAAACCATTATTATTTCATTGTCATGTTAATTATGTCATTGTTTACAACTAAGACTTCTGCTGTTGTTCTAGTAGTTGCAAGTGCGACTGTTGAGCATGAGGATTTGGGTTCGAGTTCCAAGTCGTGTGAAGTGTTATTGGAATCCACTAGGAATTTGGCAGTAGCAGCCACGGATTCTGGATTTGTACCTTGACTGATGGCAATAGATTCGCCCCCTATTACATGATACTAAAGCATTAGGTACGCCTCTGCTTAGCTTTTTGGACATAACAGGGGAGATGATATGTCTAACAATCAAACCGGACACGTTATCATCATCTTCCTGCTCTTATCCCTTGTCATTTAGATTCAGGCAACATGTTTTTTTCTTCCATTCTGCCCTGCCAGTCGTCACGTTATCATTTATTCCTTTTTCCTTCATATCACACCTCACACACTCCATCTTTGGTCTTTCTCTCCCTCTTCATCCATCCACATCAAACTGGACACGTAATCAAAACTAAAACTATCAAATAAATTGGAGAAGTTACAACTAGGTTGACACAAATCAGGCCAAGCGACGGCAGCTATCGAAATGATTGAATTTCGGTATTAATAATCTGTGGCTGCTACTGTTCAGAAAGGTATCGATACTGGAATGCGAATCGATTTAAATCGAAAAGCTTTATCGATAGAATTTTAAATGTCTATGGAAATGGAACGTGGCGTTCGAACGTGGGATTTCGAATTCCATTTTGAGATATTGAATTTTTAATTACAAGTCCTGCACGCGTAACTAGCGTTGTTCTTTTTTGAACTTTTATTGTTTTATTAAAAAGTAACATGGCTGCGATTGTCCATATTTCAATATATTCCCCTTTGTTCTCTCTCTCGACATTTTTTTTGTGATAATCGGTCTGAGGTGTTATGTAGTTGTCCCTATCGCACTCTACGACTGCAGGCTTGGCGCAGCGTGACGGCAAAACTTTCTTCAAATACCTACCTCACACGCCCTGTTCCCACTTAATATCAAAGGAATTTCGTTATTTTTTTGTAAAAAAAAATGCGTTTAAATAATTCATAAAGACACTTACAAAACATGTAAAACAAAATGTTCAATACCTTGTCTAAAACGCCGGCTGTACGTTCCTTCAATGTCACCAAAGTTCCCGAAACTTCTCAAAGCCTTGATCAGAGTTCGTGTCATAAAATTAGCCGTGAGCTCAGTTTTACGTCACAGGCCGCCATTTTGTTTGTGGACCTACTTCAGAAGTTTGAGGGACGAGGTATCAAAGAGTAATTACCTCTTTACTCTTTAGTGAGGGTCGGAATTATTGGAAGTGATTGGATTAGAGTTAGCGGTGGTGGCTTAGTGATCGTGTCTTACTTTTCGTAGATCGTTGAGTCGATCCCAGGCAGGGAATTTTGTTTGTGTAATTTTTCTTCGCTATAAATTACTCTTGAGGAGCTTGTGGCTAAATAAGAATAGTCGTACGGGACGATCTATGGTACTTTCACTACCAATTTAAAATTATCCATTTTTATTTGAATACTGGGTGAGTGCCGAGCGCGAAGTCATCGATAACTACGTATATCGACGATTCGGAGGCGGGTTGGGGGCACACAAACGAATATTTGTTTGACTCATATTATGCTGGGTACTTGGCACTCAAAATGTTAAGATGCCGCGCCGTACGAGGTTGGCCTGAGATGCGTGACCATCCATGTCATACCGAGTTTTCTCCTGTAAGCACATTAACCCGTTGGTCCCGGCTGTCACTTGACGATCTTTGACAGTTGTTACAGATAATCAGTGACCCGAAAGTTTGACAACCAGTCCTACCAAGGTATATCGTAATAGACTCAGTGCTAACTGGGTTAAAGAAATCAGATGGGCAGTCATTATTAGTATAGCAATATTAGCTATTAACTGGAAATAGAAGCACTTTGATAATAAGTCCTTATTTTGACAGGATTTAGTTTAAATACACCTGTATCTGATCAGATATTTTATGTATGCTCACATCATCATCATTCTCCTGCACTTATCCCAATTTATTTGGGGTCAGCGCAACATGTCTTCTTATTCCATACTTCTCTATTTCTCGTCACCTCAGCAGTCAGCAGTAGCCTCCTTTCTGGCCATATCATCCTTCACACAGTACATCCATCGTTTCTTTGGACTTCCTCAACTTTTATTCATCATAGCCTACATAGATACTCAATATTTGAGCTGTCGTAAAAGTAAAATTATTTTTTTCCCAAATAATAATTTTCACGTAATTTTATTTACCTTATTTCTAAGCACAAATCAATGTCACGACACATTTTATGCCTAAATTAGCGTCGTCACCTTCATAATGGCTGCCAAATTGTTAATTTTGTCAATTAAAACTTACTTTGTCAATTAATATGAGATTTAATATTTCAATCGAGAAGAAAATGTTTATTAATTTTATTAAATTCAGTGATGTGCCACACGATGGCCTGGAAACGAATAATCGGATTTATTTTATTGCTCGCTTTGGTAATTAAGGTGGCCCGCAGCCCGGGATTGATCCCGGGAATATATTATGTGGGATCAACAGCTTAAATCGTGTGATATAGTGGTATTATTGGAACATTTGGACATCGTACTGTGGATTGAGTTGTAAATAGCATGTTGGACGTACGTTTTTAATTATTTTAATTCCAGGGGCTTATTCAAAGTTAGATTTTAAACTCAAAGGCGTTCATACCAATGACTTTCAACGTATTTGGACAATTATACAACGTTAAATATATTGTTAGCCTTTCAACGGCCAACGAAGAAATTGCTACAGTCACGGATGAATCGAGATTTTCAAGTCAAGACATTTTACAACACTCACTGGTAGACAAAACATAGATTAATTCTTGGAACTGTAGACATAGAGTTTATACTAAAATAGGTCAAGTTTAACAGCCTGAAAGTGAAAAATGATCCATTTTTAAGTAGACTCAGACGTGGCCTGATAACCTATTTCCTACGGCCGGAAGCTTTTTAGTGGAATTAAAAAGCTATTCTGGACATAATTGGTGTCTCAGGTGTTTCCACTTGGAATTCATAAATGAGTTTGTTCTAGTAATCTGGCACAAAACATTTTATGATTGCTAAAAGAATAAAATTAACAGTTTTACAAGAATGTCTCTTGAATCCATGTCAAACAAAAGTAGGTTCAATAGAAATATATTTTTGCCCTTGTATTTGCAAACACTTTAATACGCGAAACTTTAAATATTACTAAACATAACGGACAAACATCACGCCTACAATCCCCAAAGGGACGTATACCTAACAGTAAAAACATATTTTGCCAGTTATGTTTAAGTTCCATATAATAGGGGGCGAGCCTATTGCCATCAACCGGGCTAAAATGCAGGCTCCGTGGCTGCTACTGAAATACCTTATGATAAAACCCCATGAAACTTTGCCCGATCCGGGAATCGAACCCAGGACTTCATGGTCAGCAGTCGCGCTTGCGACTACTGAACCAACGAGGCAGTCTATATTACTAAAGTGACATCATTTTATTAATTTCAAGTTCTGTAAAGTAAAATTTACATCACGCGCATTGCACATAGTCAGAATTCCTTTACACACATGATCTGTTGACCTAAATACTTCTCACTTAAATGAATTATTTTATTATTATCTGCACGAAATAAAACTGATTTATCACACAAACCGTTGTTAATACGGCCACCTTATAAGTTCGCGCCACTCATCCGTTCCCGGGGGCGCAATTGTGTAATTGCTTTGAGTTAACGTCAGCAAACTGACTTGCTCGTATTCCAATCCCAGGATAAGCCCGGGATTTAAAAACGTATCCCAACACTTTACTTTATTTTGAGAAATGAATCCAATGTTAAACTGATGAAAGTGATGGACTAATACATTATTTCTTTGATCTTGTTTTCCTACACCATCCATCAACATTACAATTTCATGATCTTGTTCGGTTTACAATTGACCTAAAACACAACGCCAATAAATTATTGAAGGTATGTCAGAAACCGTGTCAATATGAAAGCCTTATTAAACAAAATTCCGACATCGTTACACGTGTTTTTGTAACAAAACCACATCTTAGAATCTCATTATATCAAAGTCGGGGTATGATTTAATATTGATAATAATCTCCTAATCTAATTTGAATATTAAAGGCGTTATCATTATGTCAGAAACCTCAAAATTAATATATTAATATAGCCCTTAATATTTTATGTTTCATGGACGTTTTGAACCACTTTGCTTCAATCAGGAATCGATAGCTTCCTATTAGATGTTCGTAAAAGCTGGGCTGTAACGCAGAGGTATGCAGAAGGTCAACTGAGTCAGGTCCGTGGGATTATCGAATACACTCGAACACAAGTATACATTATTTTGAGATGGATATGAGCTATGGATACGGAGAAATTCGTGGCTAAATCTTTTCAGCAAGGCGGATAAATAGTATTAAAAAATGGAAAGTAAGTCGGTGTCTAATCTTAGTATGAACTTGTAATGAGGAGGGATGACACGCATGTGACAAAAAATAATGAATTGGGTGAGGAGTAATAGCAAAGATAAAGGAGGAAATGATGCCTTGACGTCTGACAGCAGAGAATGGAAGAAGCGTGAATTATGAAAACGTGAATAATGAAAAAAAAAATGATGTAAGTATGCGTAATTTATTTGATAACAATTCATCTGTTGACTATCTCAAGAACTGGCCTCGCGTCTGGAGACAAATACTTTGTTAACTCCGTACATTATTATGCGTTTTCGATTGTATTATGAAACTGACCTTCTGAACCCATCTATTTCGATCGCGCTGCGGTGAAGCTAAATTTGTTAACATCCCTTTATCGATCACCGGAGGCCCCTGCGTTGTTTACCAGATTTATTAGATGGTGGTGCATATTAAATTTCCGGTATAATGCGATTTTTCTTCTCTGTGGTGGCAATATACCACCGGTAATATTTTGTAAGGTATGGAGTTTGAAAACAGCGGGCAATTTAAATAATATCATGAAAAATTTAATAGGTTCTATAGTATTAAACTTTATTGAAGAACTCATGGCTAAAAACATCAGCCACTTGTGTTAATCTTTAGGTAAAGCCGCCCTTGTCTAGTTTGGTCCGTGAATGGGTGACCACCCATTACATACCGATTTTCCTCAGTGCATCCGATAACACGCAGTCTCGTCTGTCATTTATAGATCTTTGAGAGTCGCTACAAGTAGTTAATGGTGGTATCGTATATCCCAGTACTAACTGGGTTGTGGAGTATAGATAGGTAGTCGATCAATGTAAAATACTGGTATTTAGCTAATTGCGAGAAATGGTAAGACGGAAAACAACTAGTTGGTAAAAGGCCTGGCAGATGATGATAAATATTAAACTTTATTTCCCTTGTTTGTTTGTGGCTTAGCCTTCCTGGACGTCGGAAACTATCTCAAGGGAACCGGCTTCTGGTATAAAATATTCCATGACCTACTTCCGTTCATGTAGGTCATATATGAGTCTATCAGTCTGCATAATTTCTTAGAAATCCGTTTAGCTGTTAAGGTTGTTACTTGCATTAATGATTGTTTTATAGTATGGATTGTTTGTTTCGAAATATGAGGAGTTTGTGGCTAGACAGTAAAAGCCGCTAAGTCGGATCTTCAGGTTAAGTACCGCTTGTCTAGGTTGGTCCGTGGATGGGTAACGACCCATTACACTCCGAGTTTCCTTCGGGCCTAAGAAAGCACGTAATTGGCCATTGGATGAATCATGAATCCCAGTTTTGAATCCCATTTTGATATTTTTGTCACGAAACGTTATTATTTATTTCCGTAAAATCTTAAATTTCTAGTTCTGTATAAATATAGGTACTGCAAGCTCAAAGATATGTTAGCAACATTGCAGGGGCCCGCCCGCAAGAGCCGACGCCTGCCGGGACTGCGGGTTGTTCGAAAGAAGATACCGCGGGTCCCGACACAAAGGACTAAGAAGACACATGGGTGGTTTTTAGTCAGTAGAAGTCTGATACTCTCTTCACTCCGCCCAGAGTAGGAGAAGTCATTTGATTATTTCCCATAATCCATGAAAAGGTACTCCAAGCTGTGTTATATCTTTACCCTATCACATTTTATAGCTATTCTGCCCACCACGAGAGCAAAGCGCGCGTTTCCATAATTCACATCTGTGGGTAGGCAGCTTACTGCAATATAGTAACAAAGATTACTGATTTATTGCGTAGTGGCATACCATACTGCCCGGTACATTGTTGGTACGTCGCACATAATAATATATTAAATCGTGATATATTATATATTATATCATATTATATAGTGGATATATGATTGCATTTCCAAACATTTGCAACACGTATGGAAACATCGTTATTAACAATAACACTGAAAACGGGTTATTTTTTAGTGTACTGTTTGTTCCGTGTTCCCGATATTTCTGATATGTTTTTTAATTATATAAAAACAAACTCATTATTATGGAGTCAGTATTTTACGCTATGTAAATATGGGAATTAATTAGAGCTAATTAAATGAAATTGTGTGAATCATTTTTATTTAATTTTTTCCTCGGGCGAGGCACGTCCTGACCGACCGCATGAATTGCCTCAAGCGCGTGCCTCGCGAGGCTGCGCGCTCAGTCAGTATGCCGCTAATGTTCTTGTCGCACGTCATACGCCCAAGACTGCCTCGCGAGGCTGCGCGCTCACTCAGTACGCGGCTAGTGTTCTTGTCGCGCGTCATACGGCCAAGACTGCCTCGCGAGGCTGCGCGCTCAGTCAGTACGCGGCTAGTGTTCTTGTCGCGCGTCATACGCCCGAGACTGCCTCACGAAGCCGCGCGCTCAGTCAGTACACGGCTAATTAAAATACTCCTGTAACATATAATATTTTCATTTTAAGAACATTATTCATAAGCCACAAGTCCCAAGCAATAAACTATAATAATATTATATGTCTGAGTATAAGCTCTTGCTAAACTGACGCGAAAGTTGCCTAGCTCTTAACAGCAATGTTGTTTCATAATCACAAAGTGAGACATAACGCCCGTATCTCCGAACTCCGTGTATCATTTCCATCATAATCCGTTGCAGGGTTTACATCCAACATAATCTGCTATCACAACACTTGATAATCCTTTTAGACTGGGAGTTAGTGTGCGTGAAATAACTTTCATTTGTTTCAAAGTGGGCATACTTTATTTGAAAAAAGGAAAACGTAAAGTGAGAAAAATTACCCAATTGAAATTGTTCCAAATCCAGTCGCAATTTCATGTCAGCGACTATATCAAAAAGTGAAGGTAAATTACATGATACCTACTTGTTTTTAACAAATTGAGATTAGAGTGTGTCTTTTGCAAATGTTTTTAAAAATAACATAAATAAAATTTTCCTTCACACAATAGTTTATGAGTATTGCATAAGAAACGGGAATGGTCTGGTTATCAATTTTTTTCCCCAATTTGTAAACACACACATGCTGTTTTTAGGGTTCCGTACCCAAAAGGTAAAAACGGGACCCTATTACTAAGACTTCGCTGTTTGTTCGTCCGTCTGTCGGTCACCAGGCTGCATTTCAAGAACCGCGATAGCTAGACAGTTGAAATTTTCACAAATTATGTAATACTAAATACAAAATAGTATAAATATTAAAATGTTTAAACGCGATTTTTTTGCCGTTTTGGTCCGGAACCCTTCATGTGCGAGTCCGACTCGCACTTTGCCAGTTTTGTTTTTTACATACCAAAAGTCTGCTTTAATTCATGGGTCTATAGTATTTTACATGTCCAAAATCGATCGGTTTAGCCTCATTCCATCAAAATATTTTCCTCTTTTCCGTTCATTGAAGAAAATATTTACGGTATAATATCTCTTCACTGGCTCTCCAACTATAACTGCACCGTTCTCCCGACAATTTGCAGATAACCCGACTAAGTTTAGAAGTCCATAAAACTAAGAGTGTCTCGTTGTGCAAGATAACGTTTTATTAGGCCGGGTTATAATGCCTTCGTGGAATACTGATGAACATAATAAGGATTAATCTTTTTGTTTTGTTGTGTGTTGAGTTAAGACGTGCAGTGAGAAATACAGGCTGACTTAATAATGAAATGTTGGAACGTTTTCTAGACAGAATCAAGAAAAAGAACTGCATTATGTTCTTGTGTGTTAACATTAGTCTTTGTAAGCGCACGTGTAGGAAAGAACTTAAGCTTTAAAATACTATCTTTTTCCTGTGTCTTTGCTCGTGTTAAGGCCGGCAAGTTATCCCAGGCCGGATCGTTTCAAATATAGCTTATGACACTCGTGGATAGCGAAATAAAAAAAAAAATTCCTTCTGTTAGTAAAGTAATTTTTGGAATCAGATCTTCTTCTTATTGCTTATCAGATAAGTACACAAGAAGAATTATCACAATAAAAGTTGTAAAACGTCTCGTAACGAAGCCGATGTTTGATGTACAGAATGCTTGGTTTACGGTTTCCTAAAGGGTCTGATTATACCTTGTATATGTTTATGTTAGGTGACCTCATCATTATCATCATCAGCCTATAGTGTTCCCACTGCAGGAACTCAGGCCTCCTCTCTAAGAGAAGGATGGGCTATAATCCACCACGCGGGCCCAGTGTGGGTTGGTAGATGTCATATGTCTTCGATTTTTTTGATTCTAAGATATGCCGGTTTCCTCACGATGTTTTCCTTCATTGTTTTGAGAGCAGTAGTTATGAAATAAATTACACAAAGCATCGCAACATCGGCTGCTTGGGTTCGAACCCACGACTTGCTGTTCGTTATATTTGTAAGGCAAGATTATCGTAGTGTCAACCCATTAACTACATAATCATATTGCTCTTATAAACGCCTAACGGCCTGCTTGGTTTCGAACCGACAACTTACTGTTCATAAGTCGGGGCCGCCACTACTGGGCCACCGCTGCTAGTTAGGTGACCTAACTTCTTCTAATGTTACGGACTGTACAAGTTACTTTAATTAGGGTACCTAACGGTAAGAGGCAAGTTAATCGGCTATTGTAGTGAGACATTAGTTGAATGAAGTGTATTCTTTATTATTATGTTTTACTTTTGCCTCATTTCTTACGATAAAAATTATTTTCCTTCAAAGTCATATCAGTGCTATTACTAGATTTTGCTCGTGACTTCCTCCTCCATTGTTTTCACAAATAATCCCAAGGGAAACATTCACATCCATACATCTTCACAAACATTCGCAATTTATAACAAAAAAACTTTTTTGCAAAAAAAAACCGACATCAAAAACACAAAAAAATAAAAAAGTGAAAAATAAACTTCATAAGAAAAAGCAGCTTCTGAAGTCGGTGACATTTAGTTTGTTTGATTTCGTTTCTTTTGCCACCGACTTCAGAAGCTTGTTGAGGTTATAATGACCACACGCAAATATTTGAACAGGTTTAGAAAATATATGGAAAACGTCATAAGTGCCTATAAAGTTCAAACTTTATAGGCACTTATGACGTTTTCCATATATTTTTCTCGATTTCCCTGTGAACCCATCATCAGATCCTGACTTGGTGACAATGGGACCACCTCGGTAGTGTACCTTTTAGATCACAAAAATAATTTTGAAAAACGGTTCATTAATGACGGAAATATGCGATAACAAACATACAAACGAATTGAGAACCTCCTCCTATTTGGAAGTCGGTTGAAAAGAAGTAGAAGAAGTTTTGTTCGGTTCGATCTAAGCAGGTTAACAAATTCTATCGGCAAATACATCAATCACAGTACACCAAAACTACGATTTAATCCTAGTCCGACTTCTCAATCACCATTCCTATATACCAAACATGTTTCCCCCGAGTTAACCGTGATTGGAAAGATCCGGTGTATCTCAGTAAAACCAGCTATAAAATAACTCCCTAATGAAATTGCCCTGGACATCTCTCACTTGAGCAATTCGTGGCGATATTGCTCTTGTTGGGGTCCTCTAATAGGAGCAGTTTCGGCTTATGTGTTACGGGTTTTTTTTTCGGTGACAGGTGGTACTTTGGTTTAGGTTAGTTTAGTTTTGAAGTAATGGATTAAGTTATAAATATTTGGAAATAGCGTTGTTTTTAGTGACATGATTTGGATCCTGATAGAAAAAGCCAATAACAGTTTGTCCGACCCGGGATCGAACCCAGAACCTCATGCTCAGGATTCGACTTTGCGACCTGTCGGTCAACAAAGTAACTACCCCACCCCTTGTTTGGGCATCAACTACCACCTTCACGCTTGAAGAGCCGTAAAAGGTTCTTAAGGCATACGATCTCCTTAGAAGACGGTGCGTCGGACGAGAGATGTACTGTGGCGAAACAAACATCGCATCCCTCCACATTTCATCAACCCGGAAGAACACCTGCCGCCCGGAAACGAACTGCAGTGGCCAAACTGGAAATCTCATAATCGACTGCGACTGGTTGGCCGCTGTAATAATCTGGCTAAGTTGGGTATCCTCGATCCAGCTCAAACAAATTGCCAGTGTGAAGCCCCTCTGCAGAATATGCGCCACCTCCTATCCTGCCCATCCTACATAACCACTTGCACCTTTCAGGACTTACTCGACGCAAACGACAGAGCTGTGCAGGTGGCTACATACTGGTCTAACACTATTCGAGCTCATCGAGACGTAAAAGAATAATTAATAATGAAATAAGTAAACAAAATCCTTCAGGCTAATTTAATTAAGACCCTAATTAAATTAGCCTGTAGGATTTCTACCTTAGAAGTGACATTCTTTCTGCTCATAATCATTCAGCCATTCATAGTTTCTTTGATCTCCCCCTATTCTTATAGCCATCCTCATTCCCATTCAAAACGTTCCTCATGACATTTTCCTTATTCGTGTCTACATTACATATCCATATCATGACAGCCAATTTCCACACAATTTTTTCTGTCAACGTTGCTACTTTCAGTAAAAGTGATTGTTTTTATGAATACGGAACTTGAATGATGTCATTCAAATGCGCTTTTCAGAGTAGAATATAACAGATAAAACATATAAGCATCGAATCAGTTTTTAAACATGAAAGCGAATACTTAAATTGTAAGTACAATTTTGTACCACTACAGAACGAAGTTACTTATTAGTTGCGATACATACAACCAAAGACCGAACCTTTGGTTGTATGTTATAGGAAACGCTTTAGACTGACAATTAACACCAGACACTAACCTGCTACACTGACTGAAACTGCATAACAGACATTTTAAGAAAAGAAAACTAACTTTGCTACGTAATTGCTACGACGTAACTGGCATAGGTGCTACGCCGTAGCATATAGCCTTCCGAAGCACGGAATCATCTTTTAATCAGGTGATTCAAGCCTGCAATGTCCTAGCCAAACTGGAAACCACTTTTATAAAGTATGCTTCCCGTGGGAATCGAACCCACGACCACCGGGTCACAAGGCAAACGTCTAAACCGCTCGACTACAGAGGCAGTATACTATTAGCTACAACTATGTCTAACCCTTCGGAGATTGCATGCGTGGCGTTATGTTACTAAATCATATATTATGTTCTGTTATTTATATTTTCTTCAGGAAACACATTCCAAGTACCCTCAAGTGGAAATAAGACGTAGAGTGTCATTTTCCTGCTAAGTGCTTGTACAGTTGCTGTTGACAAAGAAAAATATATTACTTTAGTAATACTTTTCCTCTTTTATTATTTGATTTTCTTGTAAGTTTGCAAAGAATTGCTTGTCTTGGAATTCAGTCTTGTATATACATAGGTAAGTCTCGTTAAACTTTTCTGTTTAACTTGTTATTTTTTTTATTTTGTTGATAATAAATCGGCTTACGTTTTTCCCGCAACTCGCCTGAATGGAAGGGAACACGCTTGCCAACAAACAACACAAAATCACTCGAATTTTGAACAGATCTCTAGGTATTTAAGATTAAAAGATATTTGCGTTTCATGGATCGTACCCTCTTATAGATGAGCCGATTATAAAAACAAGACGGTTGCAATTCGCAGGGTTAGAGGTATTTAATAATAATAATAATTTTATTTATTTCAGACAACATTGATCCATAATTTGGTTAGTAGTTTAACGATTTATAGGTGTGCATTGCTTGATACAAATTAGTATATATTATTTATTTATTGACTCTTCATGTACAGGAGTGGTACATAGGCGGACATTAAGTCCGCCTATGTACCACTCTTGTACTAATTTGTATCAAGCAATGCACGCCACAAGGCATTCTCTACCAATTAACCTTTTATATATATAATATGCTTTTAAAATATTAGTAACCGTTAACCAAACACACTGCATTTTGAGTTTCTTTTCGTTGATTGTGTTGACCTGTTTTTCCTATTTTTGACTTAGTTTAGCTTAGACACGACTTTCCAACTGTATCTTGCACTTCAAGTTGGACAGTCTTTGAGAAATAACCCTTAACCTTAGCACACGTTAAGTAACTAAGTTATTTTTTAAAAAAAAACGTTGCCCCACACTAGGAATTTCTCCTGTTTCGTGGGTGCGTTCACAAACATATAAAGTCACATACACAAATACCCAGACCCGAAACAACTATCTGCAGGCCATACAAATATTTGTCCCGTGCGGGGATCGAACCCGCGACATGCAGCGCAGCAGTCCAATCGCTTAGCCACTGCGCCAACCGTGCCGTCAAGTTGATATCGACCTTAAAGATTCTTTTTAAAAGGTGCATTTTCAAAGCTTCCGAAGAAATATTACAAGCATTTTAAAAGTATACTAAATGAATAACATGCCTTATAAAGGGGACTCCACGTTTCAACAGTTTTCTAAGCCGAAGCGGATGAAAGAAATGCGTCGGCTTTCAGCGGAGGGTTGTATATTATGAGCGTTATCGTGTAAGGCTTTGTGTGAAGCTACGATATGTTCTTAGTTAATTGGTTACTTGACTACTATTAATAAATCACTAAAATGTTATAACATTTCAAAGAAGTAACAGAAATAACACGATGTGTAAAAAAAGTAATAAAATCGATCAGAAAATGGCTTAGTTTTAACTGATTTAAAATGACGTGTGAGACAAAGACAGCGCTATAGAAATGTGACGGCATATTTCATACCGCCATAGTAACGTCACGGTTACGTAGTACAAATGGCCGTTTCGCGGGACAAGGATAGAAAGTGCTCCCACCAAAAACTTCTAAAGCATGTTACTACTCAATTTTTTTTCGAAAGTCTGACAACCAAAGGGTATCGTATTACCCAGTACCAACCAGGGACTGAAAGCGGTTACGGTTAAAGGTTAAGATACCTCAAAAATATACCGGTACCGGTTTAAAATAAAGGTTGAGCTATACCGGTACCTTTATAAAAAAAAAGGTTGGGCTAAACAGGTATTTAACCCTTTCACGATTTCGGTACCGAAATGCATGCGAGTCAGGGCGCGGCGCGCCTGGGCGCGGTGGAAAACGTTAGAACTTGTGTATTTTGTACATTTTGTTGGCTACTCTTTTACTTATCTCTTTATTGTGTGTGTGATTGGCGAGGCGGTGCGTTAAAGAAAACCCCTATTTATTAAGGTTTAGGTACCGCTATCGATACATTTATAACGGTTATGGTACTTCTACCGAAATATACCGGTATGCATATCCAACTTCAAAATTCCGCTACCGAAAAATATAACGGTATTGAAATATTTCGGTAACGCTTATTTAACGGTATGACGTCATACCGTTTAAAGGTACCGGAATTTTTGGGTAATTCAGTCCCTGGTACTAACTGGATTGTGGAGGTCAGATAGCTTCTTTTAAAATACTACTGAGTTCACTGACGATCGACCACTTTTCAACCTTATTGCTTAAGCCACAATGGTCAAAGTGGTAGACCGCATTTTAGAATTATTTTAAACCACGAGCGTTTCTGAGTAGAAAAAATTCATCATCGCACTCCTAGTAACTTAATATAAGTTGTGAAATATGGTTGCAATAAATCATAGATACAGTTGAATTTCAAAAACATTGGAGTAGTTATTGCTGTAGGTAATATTTCTAAGAATTTCTTTACTGAAATACTTTTTCAGTCTCCATTTAAGTAGAGAAGTTTTTAGTTTATTTGATTTATGGTTTATTGGACTTTTGTATTTTATTTATATTTAGTTTTTTTTACCAACTTCAATAAAAGCAGTTCTTCGGTTTTCAATTCGGTAGTATTTTTTTTAATGTTTTGCCATCAACCGAACACAGATCCAAAATCCGTGCCTACAGAGTAATTCCTGACTGACAGACTAACGATTGTCAAAGATCTATTGACAACTGCAATCAACAGCTTAACGTGCTTTCCTGGGCATGGTGGACACTTGTTGTGTAATATGGTCACCCATCCGCGGACCAACCTAAGTTAGCGCTGCTTAACTAGATGATCGAACCGAGCGGCTGGTATTATTTAGCCACGAGCTCCTACTAATCATACTTTATAATGTAAACAAATTCAAACAACGTAAAGCAGCACTGTACCGCTGTAACCAGACTAAAGCATAAACGTAACCCTAGAATATCTTAAACGTTGAATATTAACCTTTTTGCTACCCCAGTATAATACACCAGTCTTCTTAGGTAATATTCTAAAACACAGGGCACCTACTAAATATGTAGGTATTCAAACAATTTCTTAGGACATTTTTTGTAAGATTTATGTCCCAAGTGGTTACGACACGTATTATAAAGGCTAGGTTATCTTGATATGCCGTTGAATATGGAACTTGGAATCTGGAAAAACTATTACTGGTATCGTTAGTTGTGGGCTGAACTTGAGTTGGACGTGATATGCCTACATTCCGCTATAATATTAGACATATCGATAGCTACTGTTTGTTTATGCTTTGACGTAAACGCTTTTAAAAAAAAAAAAAAATCTACCAACCCGCACTGGCCCCGCATGGTGGATTATAGCCCATCCCTCTCCTAGAGAAGAGGTCTGAGTCCCTGCAGTGGAAACATTATAGGGTGAAGATGATGATGATGACAGTGATATTTGTCATCTTCAGTATTGATCAAAAACAGAATGAAACTATAGGTTTGACAAGGATGACTGCTGTAGGAGGATCCAGGATTGATTTAGTGGCGATGTTTCCCCATTGTCATGACAACGACGGTCAACCAAGGTCAGCAATGGACATGAGTGGCACTATAAATACGAGTGTAGAAGAAAGGCTCTCTATTACACAAACAATCATAGTTACGGTACAAATAATGAAAGATGGTACTCCACCCGCATTTATTGAATCAGTCTGTCCTTAATGAATAAATCTATCAATCTATTGTTTAGCACTTAAGCCGACTATCTAAACTATAGCCTTGCCAACTTTTGTAGACATTTTCCGACTCATTAACCGTACTTCTAGTTCATATCTTATTTATTCGTACTGCGAAATAAGCTGACAATTTCTAAAGGCCACTTTTTGTGGTAATAAATCTTGTGTTGTGCCGTCGAAAGCTAAAAAGTGGTATCTCAAAAAAATATTGAAATTCAGTTTTTTTTTTAGTACGATGCCGAGCTTACACAAAAGTAGCGCTATTATTATATATTAGCCATTAATGTTGATACTGTGAGTGATGGTAAAATATAGTGAGCCGATCTGAAGAACACGGGATTTGATTTGATTTCCGTACTGAATAAAAGTAGTACATGTTTTTTTTTGGAGGTTGGGCGAAGCGGAAGGGAGTGTCAGACTTCTACTGACTAAAAACCACCCATGTTTCTTCTTAGCCCTTTGTGTCCGGGGCCACGGTATGTCTTTCGAACAACCCACAGCCCCAAAGTCGTACATGTTCCCTGGTCTCTCGAAACATAGATTTCTTAAGTTACCGCTGCTTGGCTTAGAGGCAGTAGGTATGTGACTTGGCTTTTGTTTCTATATCAATGTACGTCAAGATGGTGGATGCTTAGCGTGTCGTGTCGTACGATATATAGCTTTAATGGTTTGCCTGAAAAGAGGAATTAAGTATAACAATATATGGTCTTTTTTTTTTTTGGGGGGTGGGAAATCATCAAATAACCCCTCCCGCTCTTGGGCAGAGCGAGAGGGACTCTACTGACTAAAAACCACCCATGTTCCTTCTTAGCCCTTCATGTCGAGGCCGCGGTATCCCTTGCGAACAACCCGCAGCCTCGACAGGCACGTTATACGGTCTTACATCGTGGAATCAATTTATTTATTCGTCATTTGTATATAAATATTTTTAACCGACTTCCAAAAAGAAGGAGGTTCTTATATGTGTTAACATAGAAACAATGTGTAATGGCAATAGGCTCGCTCCCTGTTACATGGAACCTCAACATAATTGACAAAATGTACCCACTTTTACTAGTATAATTTAGTACACCTCTGCCAAACTCTTCGGGGATTACAGGCGACATGTCATGTTATAACACAAATAAGACAAATCGAGTCTTAAGAAAACAAACAAGAAGATAGAAGTACTTTAAATCAGCGATACATGATTATTACAATCGTAAAAAAGAAATGCTCAACAACAACTAATAAAAAACAAGTTTCGGCGATAAACACAGTAAAATAATACATTTATATCAGATATGCTGTTCCCGGCATGCGTTGCAATGCCCTTTTTCCTACCTACTACCTGCCTGTGTACCAACTACCTACCTACATACTACCCTACCTACCTACTACCCTACCTACCTACCTACTACCCTACCTACCTACCTACTACCCTACCTACCTACTACCCGACCTACCTACTACCCTACCTACTTACTACCCTACCTACTACTCTACCGACTACCCTACCTACTCTACTATCCTACTCACTACCCTACCTACTACTCTACCTACTACCCTGCCTACCTACCTACCACTTTCTCACCTTTTAAACCTTCCCTGGACTTCCACGAATAATTCAACACTATAAATTAGCCAAATCGGTCCAGCCGTTCTCGAGTTTTAGCGAGACTAACGGACAGCTATTCATTTTTATATAATATAGCTGTACCCCGCGTGCGTTGCAATGCCCTTTTACCTGCCTACGTACCAACTACCTACCACCTACCTATTACCTACCTACCTACATACTACTAATTTCTCACCTTCTCTGGACTGCCACAAATGTTTCAAAACCAAAATTAGACAATTCGGTCTAGCCGTTCTCTAGTTTTAGCGCGACTAACTAACAGCAATTAATTTTTATATTATACGCAAACATCATTTGAAAAATCGTTTTTCTATTGGGAAAGAAATAGTAATTATTTGTGATTATTGTGATAATGTCGTAAGGTCTGTTTGAAGTTGTCATTCGTTGACTGAACAACTGAACGTCACTCAATTGTTTTGCCTTCCCGGAACCTCTCCACTAACACTTGAACTTTACGTACGGTATTAAAGCTCAAATTGATTTTACGTTTTAGTTAGAAAACGTTTGTATGGGAAGAAGAAAAGGGCTGTTTTTAGGGCTTTTCCGGCCATTATTCGATTTTTTCTCGCCGTAAAAACCATCCTTGAACTTCAACGAACATTTAAAAAAAAAATCAGCCAAATCGGTCAAGCCGTTTTCATGCCAAGTCGTGACAACGGAAAACGGGTTTCATTTTTATATATAAGAAGAAGAAGAAGAAGAAGAAGATAAACCATACTATTAAAGGTCGCCTAATGTTTGTACTTTTTTCTTGTATTTTGGGGGTGTAAAGTTGAATCGTATAAATATCTGTGTAACAGTCTATCTAGCCTTTTTAGCCTAGCGGGTGGAAAATCATCAAATAACCCCTCCCGCTCTTGGGCAGAGCGAAAGGGAGTGTCAGACTTCTACTGACTAAAAACCACCCATGTTCCTTCTTAGCCCTTCATGTCGAGGCCGCAGTATCTCTTGCGAACAACCCGCAGCCCCGACGGGACCCGCAGCCCCGACGGGTGTCTATCTAGCTTAGATACTAACTCTGGTATCTATAAAAGTCTTCATCTTCCTGCCCTTGTCCCATTCCACTTGAGGTCGGCGTAACAGGTTTTTCTTCTATTATCCCCTATCAGACGTCACGGCATCATTTAATCCTTTTTCTCTTATATCATTCCTCACACAATCCTTACAGTTTTTCTTTGGAATTCCTTTTACCCTTCATCCATCAACTTTAAACAGACTCCGGACCCAGGTTGGTCGCAGCAAAGAAAACTTGCTGAGGTGGAGATATATAAATGACTCTGCACTGGAGTGTAAATGTGGTGCTGTTCCTCAAACAATGGGGCACTTAATATCGTGCCCTGCCTGTCCTGCTAGTTGTTCACTACAGGAACTGATGGACGCTATCGAAAGCGCCAAACTAGTAGCAAAATTTTGGGCCGACACAATTTAGATTGCCATCGACACGCTAAGAAGAAAAAGAACATTAAACATGGCATGGGTTTTTAGTCAATGCATTTTCATCCGAGGACCTCATCCACAGAAGTCGCGCTTGCGACCACTAGACCGAAGAGGCAGTCAACGTGTGGCATATACAGGGTGTAAATCAACCCATCACACAGCCGTTAACCAAGCATTCTGTACATCAAACTACACAAACATTTTTGCTGGGAAACGAATTTTTTTTTTGGGGTCAAGATTCACATTTTACGGTAAAACTCAATGTAGCGCTCTTAAAACATTGTGCTAGTGGATGCTTTGAATAGTAAACGGGTCATGGAGGTAATTTAAGTAAAGTTATAACCTGAAAAACTAGTTTTTACAAAAACAGGCTGTGAAAAATTTGGAACTTTAATCCCCAATATCTCCGTAATTAGGGGGTTCCCAGGTATAGTCTAGAATATTAAAATGTTCGCAGTGGTGGAAAGAACAAGTGCCCTTCGGTTGCGTTAAGGGTAATTTTATACCCTATACAGGGTGTAAACGAACCCTTCACGCATCCGACAACCAAGCATTCTGTACATCAAACCAAGTACCCCTACGCAAAAATTTTTGCTGGGAAATGACTTTTTTTTTGGGGTCAAAAATCACATTTTACGGTAAAACTCAAAGTAGCAGTCTTAAAACATTGTGCTAGTGGATGCTTTGAATAGTAAACGGGTCATGGAGGTAATTTAAGTAAAGTTAAAACCTGAAATACATGTGCATCTGGATTGAGGGCCCATTTTTTTAAACCTTGCCAAACGAAATAAGACTCATAGGGAAATTAGTTAAAAATAGTTAAAACTTAAAGCATAGGGCCACGAATTTCTTAAACGTGAATTAAAAATTAATCTATTTTTTGCGTTAATCTATGAGGTTGAGCCTAGTCAATAAAGCCGAAAATGTTGGGCTCTCAGTTCAGACGTTTTAGTAAAATTTGACTTTCATTTACTAAAACAATTAACTTTTCTGTCATTATTTCTTTTTAACTAATTCACCTAAGTATCTAAGTAAAACATGTTAAAGTCGCATTTATGTATTTCTTCAGATAAATCCATGTTTTGCAGATTCCTCAGTACAGACACATTTGAACTGAGGGCCCTAGAAATACCGCCATAAATCTGTAATGTCACATTCTACAGATTTGGGAATTTCTTAAAATCTTTAAGAAATTCTTAACTAAATTCCTGAATAAAAATTATGAACCCAGAGATAGGACTTACTGAGATTTAGGCTATGCCACTTTATGCACGCGTCTGGATTGAGAGCCCAAGTTATTTAATCATAACATTTTTAATTCACGTTTAAGAAATTCGTGGCCCTATGCTTTAAGTTTTAACTATTTTTAACTAATTTCCCTATGAGTCTTATTTCGTTTGGCAAGGTTTAAAAAAATGGGCCCTCAATCCAGATGCACATCTGAAATACTAGTATTTACAAAAACAGCTGTGAAAAATTTGGAACTTTGATCCCCAATATCTCCGCAACTATGAGGTTCCCAGGTATGGTCTAGAACAAAAAAATGATCGCAGTGGTGGGGAGAACAAATGCCCTTCGTTTGCGTTAAGGGTACTTTTACACCCTATATACGAGTAGGTGACGCAATGACTTAACCACCTACCAAGAGGATGGGTTCAAGACTATACTCACATTACATTACCTGGATGTAAACGACAGAAAAGGCTAACCTTCTTCTCAGCGTGTGAATGGCAATCTAAATTGTGTCAGCCCAGAATTGAGCCTAGCACTGTAATGACCAAATAACAGGATACGCATGAAATGATATTAAGTGTCCCATCGTTTAATGAACATTAATAAGAAATAGAATGATCCAAATAAAATAAGTCGACACTGCTAGCTTAATAAAATAAGTCGACTTATTTACTTTCTAAATTACGTTTAACCACTAAAATCTCTCACAAAATATCTCCCACTAAGACTAATTAATGTAATTCTCCCCAAATTCGACCACAGAGAAATCTGTGTACTTTTAGTGTTAGTATTTAATGCCGTTTTAACACTAGTGGTGTCTCTGCAAACACCGGGACCTGCGGGGTTTATATCCTGAAATTTGCTGCAAATTATTGCGTTTTAGTTTTATTACCGTTGAGGTTAAATGCAGTAGTTTTTTATATGGGGGTATAGGTAAACAATGTCCAAATAAGTCTATGTAAGTAAGGAAAGTCTGGGTTATTAATTGTTTAGCAAATTAATTGTTTGCCAACAATAACTTACGGTGCCGAGACATGGACCTTCACAAAGGAGACTGTCCATCGAGTACGAGTGGCACAAAGGGCCACCTAGCTAGCCATGCTCGGCATAACCCTCTTAGATCGAGTGCGTAACACCAAAATCCGCCATCAGACGAAAGTCTACGATGTCGGGGACCGGGCGGTGCGCCTCAAGTGGACCTGGGCAGGACATCTGCCTAGACGTGGAGATGGCCGATGGAGCAAGGCTTTGACCGAGTGGTGACCAAGGTTAGGCCAATGAAACCAGGGCTGTCCTAAAGCTCGTTGGGTTGACGATATCGTCAAAGTCGCTGGAAACACGTGGATAAGATACGCACAGAACCGGGAAGTGTGGCGGAAAAAAGGGGAGGCCTAAATACCTATATTTGTGTAAAAGTACCTATTATGTATTTACTAATTAAACAATTCAATTCATGGTAGACACATTGAGGTATAATGTACTACGTACTAGAGGAGACACCTCAACTCGACTTTTTGTAACACACGGTAGAGCTAGTGGACTCCAGCTCATTTAGTCTATGCCGAGCGGTTGCTGCGACGTGACACATTTGAGTGAAGTTTTCTTGTCTAACATATGCCTTCGTGTGCATTTAGAGACTGTAGAAATAATTAAAAAAATATAAGTAAAAGTCAAGGAGAGACTCACTCACTAGCAATTATAACTTATTATCTTTAAAACACACATAATTTAATTATACTTTTTGAATTGCAATGTGTCATCGCGGCGACCATTTTTTTCGTGAATGTCAAAGAATAAAACATTTGCATCCACAGACCGTCTGGTCTGTCGGTATCGACGTATTCAATGCTTGACCACGAATCCTCTACATGTGAGTCAAAAATGATAGTAGGTTGTATAATATTTGCATATGTATTAGTAGACAATTAACAAAAAAGTTGAAATGTGAAGATTGCATTGATAGTTTGACTATACTATAAACTTCCACATCACACATCTATCATACGTAATTTAATACGGCAAAGTGGTGAAGTCTTGCCTCGAAATATGATTTTAATTATATGTCCGTAAACACCCTAAAGGCCTAAAAAACGCCTGCCCCGCTGTCATCAAGTGCGCGCACATTATTTTGTTTGAAATAGCTTCTCTAGTATGTAATACCTCAATGGGTAGACATAATATATTTTTCATTATCAGTCACAGTGACAACCAGATCACAAGACAATGTAAAAAAGAAATATATAGAAGAATGAAGCAAAGAGGCCACATATATATAACAGTACCCTTAACGTAAATGAAAGGCACTTGTTCTCCCTACCACTGCGATATTTTTTTTGTTCTAAACCATACCTGGGAACCCCCTAATTACGGAGATATTGGGGATCAAAGTTCCAAATTTTTCACAGCTGTTTTTGTAAAAACTAGTTTTCTAGGTTATAACTTTACTTAAATTACCTTCACGACCCGCTTACTATTCAAAGCACATGTAACATGTAATTTTTGACCCCAAAAAAAAAAGTCGTTTCCCAGCAAAAAAATTTGCGTAGGGGTACTTAGTTTGATATACAGAATGCTTGGTTGACAGCTGTGTGATGGGTTAATTTACACACTGTATACTCAGCAGTGGGTGCATCCGGGCTGATGTGATGATGATGATAGCAAATTAATTACCAACTTTTTAGTGTGTAAATCTGTGATCTTATCGGAGTACCTATTCGTTTTTATTTAACAAAATATAATATGGCTAGATTATTTTTCGTAATTTTTTTGTTTGGCTACTATTGCTTGGTCTGCACAAATGAGGCGGTTAACATAATGTTACAGTTGTTTTAAAAAATAGCGAACGCACTACACACAGTCCAGTCGTCATCCTTTTTAACCGACTTCCCAAAAAGGAGGAGGTTCTTAATTCGATTGATAGTTTTTTATGACTTTCTTTGTTGTGTGCACAAGTTGTCTCCGGTGCGCCCTAAGTAAAACCATAATAATATACGCATATTGTAAGTAAAGTACATATCAATACACTAAAGCATCGATTTGTCACTCCATCAAAACGCCATTTAGTAGGTTAGCCAGTGATTAGCATTGTTATCGAATTTGGCAACGCGGCCAATTCAGAATTGGGCCATCTGACGAAGTTTCCGAATATTCGCGATGTATAGGTATGGGAAGTAGTCAAGGTTTAAAATATTGGAACTGTCAGTGAAGATATTGGGTTTCATATTTTAGTCTCTAGATATTATTTTATCCCGTCGGGGCTGCGGGTTGTTCGAAAGAGATATCGCGGCCTCGGCACAAGGGCTAAGAAGGAACATGGGTGGTTTTTAGTCAGTAGAAGTCTGACACTCCCACCGCTCTACAAAGAGCGGGAGAAGTCATTTGATGATTTCCCACCCTCCAAAAAATAAATAATTAAAAAAATTAAAAAACACGCCTGCCATGACAAAAAGTAAACTAAAAAATAAAAAACAAGTCAAACGAATTCAGTGATGAATGGGAGCAAGGTCCCGTAAATGTATTCGAAAATGGAAAACTGTAAACTAAAACTTTTATTGCAGTCGGGGGACCTGTAAAGAATTGTTCCACCGAACTGTCCCCCGACTGCAATAAAAGTTTTAGTTTACAGTTTTCCATTTTCGAATACATTTACGGGACCTTGCTCCCATTCATCACTGAATTCGTTTGACTTGTTTTTTATTTTTTAGTTTACTTTTTGTCATGGCAGGCGTGTTTTTTAATTTTTTTAATTATTTATTTTTTATTTCATATCTTTTAGTGATAATATATCGATATTTTGACCTATAACCAATCATTTAAGCCATAAGACGTCCACTGCTGGACATAGGCCTCCCCCAGAAGGGGGGATTTGCCATAATCGCCACGCTTGGCAGGCGGGTTGGCGATCGCAGTATGGTTGTTAAGAAGGCGCAGTTGAACGCTGCTGCCCATTCTCTGGTAAGTCCCTTAGTCGCCTCTTACGACACCCACGGGAAGATATGGGATGGTGCTATTCTTTATGTCCGACACCACACACCTATAACCAATATGGCACGATATATTAGTTTATTTTTCAGGAAAGCAATGTCGCGCTAAGGATAATGCGATACTAAATCGATAATTTTTATGGATACTATTTTAGTGTGTTATTTTAGTGACACGTAAATTAGGAAACTTTTTAACTGTATCAGGCGTCTTGATTTACTATGCTTCTGTCCAATGTTGTGTGTACTGTGTGCACTGTCACAGGTTAACATAATATGAGTGGTAGCTAGCGCCGCTTGATATTATCTTCTCCGTTAACAGGGACTACATATGAAAAATCTTTGAAACACGAAGTTATTATCAAACTGTTTTATTAAGCGCTACCCAATGAGAATTATCCATGATAATAAAGCGTTGGACTTTTTTCCTGGATGGACAATTAAATAATAGAAGTACATGAGCATTTCAAGCGAGCATTTCAAAACCATTTAGGTGCCGTAGTAGATGGATTTGGGAGTTGTAACCTAGCCAGTTTTATTTCTTTCATTACCGAGAATCTATTGATATGTAGTTTATTCGTATCGAATCCCGGGTTTAAAATGTCACCATTTCATTTGTTGAGTAGTATTACTAGTAAACAATAGGTATTGAATACTACTGTGGTATATTTTTGTAATCTACTTAATAAGTTCTAGACGATGATTATATTTTTAATTGAAATTTCAATAAAAACAAATTAAAAGTTCTTTTTATTTCTAAACCATGGCCACCCTATTACGTTTTTTGATAATTTATCTAGCCTATGTTACCCGGGGTGACGCAATGAATCTAACGATACCACATACATCAAAATCGGTTCAGGCGTTTAGAAGTTATGGTGGAATAAAGAAACTCACAAACAAACATACATACATACATACATACATACATACATACATACATGAACGTTAAAAACATAACACTCTTTTTTTTGGGGCAGTCGTGTAATAAAAAAGGTATTATTCAATGAATGTGTTCTCGGTGGTGTGAGAGAGGAAAATGAAGAACATAACATAACATCACGCCTGTAATTCTCGAAGAGTAAGACAGCCTTGTTGGTCTAGTGGTCGCAAGCGCAACTGCGACAGTTAAATCGTTTCCCTGGGACTTCGTCGAGCTTCATTGTCTCGGCGCTTTTTTCTTGTGGTCGCCACTGGCTAACAGGAGTTACAGTGGTTTGGGAATAGTGTGGCGGGCTTGTCCCAATAAAAAAAAAAAAAAAGCGCAACTGCTGAGCATGAAGTCCTGGGTTCGATTCCCGGTTCGGGCAAAATGTTATTTGAATTTTTCATCGAGAATTTATCAGTAACAGTCACGGAGTCCGGATTTGTGCCCGGTTGATGGCTATAGGCTCGCTCCCTATTACATGGGACTTAAACATAACTGGCGAAATGTGGGTGTACTATTAGGTACACCTCTGCCTAACCCTTCGGGAATTACAGCCGTGATGTTATGTTGAATTTTCATTGTAAAGTAAACAGTAATATAATTAGAAAATCTATTTTTAGAACTTCACTGCAAAGATTTATTAAGTCTAAGAAGTAGTTTGATGGATGAAAATACAGCGTAGAAGACCTGATCATTAATTATAAAAACATTTTTTAATTGCATGTCATTGGTAATTAATAAGTAAGTTTTCTAGAAAATTGCAATACCTATTTTTAAACTCATTCAACACTTTGCCGTATTTTGTTTTAATGAGAAAAGGGGTGAAGTTAATAATTAAACGTCAACATATTATATGGAAACACTGAATAAAAAAAAAAATATACTGATGTTTCAGAATTATGTACATAATGAGTACGTGGTAACCGTTTGTGCATATATTTTTATTCATTCCATTCTGTATACATTTTCCAATAAACTTAAACTTCTGCATCAAGCTACATCGCTCCCTAATAAACGCAGTTCATAGAAATGCTGATCAAACAGCGGTCAGTCCCACTTACATTCACGAACAAATACACACATCAAAAGTGTCTAGGGATCGAGCATTTTTATGCGGATTTCTTGAGATTGAGATGTGGCTTTGTAATAAATTTATGATTTTATAAATTTATATGGATCCTTTTTGGTGCATTTCATAATTTGAATCAGGAACTGTGAATCAAATTCGAGTAAAAGATGAAAATCAGCTGTCAATATTTTCCCTATAAAAACATACAACGCATTGAAGACATTATTAGTGCTACTGTTTCCCTACTACTGATTAAAACCAACGTTATTATGGAGCGGCGACGTCATTTAAGCAGGGAAGAAATGCTCAGAGCCGTGGGAATGATAGAAGCTGGTTCCCGGCAACGTACTGTGGCTTTAGCTCTGAATACAAGTCAGAGTGTTATCAGTCGACTTTGGACACGTTACCGAAGCACTGGTACCGTAGCTGAGCGCCATGGAGGACGGTATCGCTGCACCACACGGAGACAAGACCGATACATTCAAATCTTAACTCGAAGAGCTCCAACAATAACCGCCATGATGTTAGCCGTGAGGCTTCATCACTCTTCAGGGAACTTAATTAGCGACCAAACAGTCAGAAACCGCTTGCATGAAGTGAACCTTCATTCCCGAAGACCGCTACGGGTACCACCTATAGCAATGCACAATCGTAGGATTCGATATCAATGGGCTCTTGAACACAGAAATTGGGCAGAAGAACAATGGCATTTCGTGTGCTTTTCTGATGAGTCTCGTTTTGGTATGAGACCGGATACAAGACGTATACGACACTGGAGAACCTCTGGACGCCAACAGCGATTAAAATCCTGCCAGGAAGTCCATCCTTATAGTGGTGGAACCATCATGGTATGGGCGGGTATTTGGATCGGCGGAAGAACTGAGTTGATTTGGATCAGAGGCAACCTCAACGCTCAAATTTATGCTGAGACGATTGTATCAGACGTCATCGTTCCTCTACAAGTGCAAATCGGTCCCTTATTTCAGTTAATGCATGATAATGCACGACCGCACACCGCAAGAGTTGTAAGACAGACTCTCGCCGCAGCTAACATCAATGTCCTGCCCTGGCCTGCTCAGTCGCCAGACTTGAACCCGATTGAGCATGCATGGGATATGCTACAGAGAAGAGCTCTACCGAATATGGAGGGTATCCAGTCGCAAGAAGACCTTTTTTTGTTGTTGCAACGAACATGGGCGGCCATTCCACAGCGTGATTTGGATGAACTCATTTTGAGTATGCCAAACCGATGTTCTTGTGTTGTTAGTGTTCGCGGTAGAAACACGGATTATTAATTGTTTAAGTTACCCAATAAAATTTTAAAGAAAACTGTTATTTCAGTCTTTTTTTCGAACTTTAATGTTAGTGGTTCAAATGTCAAAAATCCCTTTATTAGGAAAATGGCAAATTTCTTTATTAATGCAAAGGTGACTTGGTTTATCGTTACTGTGACAAACGAAAACACTTTATTTGATGAATCCTTAAAGAAAATTTTAATTAATATCAATCAGGAGAAAAGTTATTGCAAAAATATATGTTGATCCCTAGACACTTTTGATGTGTGTAATTAGGTACAGTCCTATCACAGTTACTGTGACTTGGCGTCACAGCTGTCGAAGTGACTCTGATCTTTATATTCGTTGAAATAAGGTTCCTGTCACTGATAGCCTTCTTCCTAGCGTGTCTATAAAATATATTGAAATATGTTTTGCCCAAAATTCAATACCAGCCACTCGCGTGGATCTTCAGGCCTAGGAGCGATTACCTGGTTTGGTCCGCGGATCCGCGGGTCCGTACCTCATAAATAACGTTAAGCCGTTGGTCTCGGGTGTTAATTATAGATCTTTAACAGTCGTTACTGGTAATCGGTGACCCGAAGGTAGGAGAACTCTTATAAGGGGATATCACTCGGTAATCAAACTGGGTTGTCGAGGTTAGATAGGCGGTCGCTCCATGCAAATTACTAGTATTCAACTACATCCGGTTATACTGGAAGCAAAACCCAATAAAGTGAAAAGGCTAAGCAGATGATGATGATTGCCCAAAATTTTGTCACGCAGTGTAATGCCTGACAAGCCTGTCAAAATAAAAGTAAACTTTATTCTTTACATCATAAGGTTTCTGTTTGTTTGCAGCTTTCAAAGGTTAAGTAACTGAAAAATTACTGTACACGCTTAATGTTTATCATTGTTCTGTTACATATATACGTGTTTATTCGATTTTATGTTTCTTTTCAGAAAACACGTTGCGGGATCTCCGCTATGTTTGTTTTGATATGTTTCTCTTGTTCCGAAGCTCGTTAATTTGTATCCATTTGCGTAATTTTAGCGTTTGTTGTGTTTCAAGTAGTTTTTTTGGTCGTTTGGTGAATATACGGTGAGCTTCGTGTTGGCGGGTCAGGTTCTTATTTATTATATTTTTAATCAACAACGTTTTTTGTGATAATTATTTGGATTAGGCAGACAAGTGGTGTTTGCTTAGTTGCTAGGTAATATTAATATGGATTGATTATTACTTTTAGTCAGTAGAAGTCTGACACTGCCTACCGCTCAGGAGGAGTCATTTGATGATTTATCAAACCCCAAAAAAAAAGGTTTTCGAGTGAATAAATATATTCATAGAATGTACTCTGTACAATACAGAACCTTGAACCTAAAGATTTAGCGATTAAGTTATGGATATTTGACAAATTGTAGTAACTTGATGTGCTGGCCATCTGTACTAACGTTTACTAAGCTCATTTACAACACGATAATACAACTATGGCCTTATCGCTAATAAAACCTTTGCACTGTTGGGGAACACCATTTTGTAGTGCATTTGTGAAAGTTTTAGTGCCATGTGAGTTTTTCTACGTTTCCCTGCTCTGAATACCCTCATAAATCGAACATGCCAGTTTCACACGGTACTTTCTTGTTATTTTTAATTATTTTTCAGCGATAACTTACCGGACCTGCCAACGGAGGTGCATTACGACCATAAATTAAAAAGTTAAGTGAACCATAAAGACGAGGCAAAGGAAATAGCCATTAAATCATTTTACTGCCAAAGTTACCCCATTACTTTCAAGGAGGTGAGACCAAAAAATGTTTACTTAACCTTACTTAGAAAGTATTTTTATTGAGGAACCAGCGTATGTTGAAACTTCTTAAAACTAAACGTAAATGTTCTTTAAACGTAAATGTCGTATTTTAAATGATTGAAATATGTCATCTTCAACCAATGATGAAATTGCTACTGTGACTCTTCTTAATATTCTTCCAAAAATATGTAAATATTTATATCGATTTAGCTGCTCCCAGTTAGAGTAAGACAAAAGCCGAAATGGGTAGGAAGATTATAGAAGGTGTCGTTATGGCCGCGCGTGACCAACCTTCACACTGCTCTGTCACACTGGTGTGACAGTGAGGATTTATTTTCCTAACCATCACACCAGTGTTATGGATAGGAAGTCAGCTTGGCCAGTCTCAGATTAATAAGTTAATATTGTGTACACGTTTCGTTTGGGTGACAATGATTAAAAACACAGAATCATACAGAATAAGTCGTGAAAGCTTTTTATTATTTTTTTCTTAATCTTTTAGTTTCTGGGAATGTAATGAATGCTGACGTGTCTGATTTATTTAAAACTAGCTGTTGCCAGCGGCTTCGCCCGCTACAACTCGAAAATTATCCCACGGGAAGAGAAATCGGGATAAAAAGTAGCCTATATGTTAATCCAGGGTATAACCTATCTACATACCAAATTTCAACCAAATCGGTCCAGCCGTTTATGCGTGAAAGAGTAACAAACATCCACACATCCATTCTCACAAACTTTCACATTTATAATATTAGTAGGATTAATATTTTCCTCTTTTAGCATTTGATTTGTTCCTTGGTTCCTTCTCTAAAAAAAGAATCATTAATATTATGACGTATGCCACGACAAACTGGTCATATTACGTCAACCACACATTGTAAAGTAATTCTCATTGCCACTTTATGAGGGTAGTCAGAAATTTTATGACTCCGACTGGAATTGTTGCCAGGAGTAAATATTGGACCTAGTTATTGAAGGCGATGTTTAGTCTAGGTCATTATTTATGATAATTAGGTTTAGTTGCTGTTTTTAGTACTTATTGGTTTGCATTGCTGATTAATATTTGTTTATGGGGAAAAGCCTTGGTACAGTACAGTATTTGTCACTGGTAGTTTTTCTTTCGAAAATGAGGTAATGACCCATTTCTTAATATTTTGCAGGATATCAACATGGAATTCGGAATGAAAATGGACTCGAACAATCAAATGACCAATTTAATCGCTTAATTATTCACACCGAAATAAAGGGTAGCAATGATTTTGCGTAGTGAAAGTTTGATGCTTAGTTGACGGCTTCCTCAAGGGTTCGTTTAAAAATGTCTACTTCCTGTACAGGATGACATTGATGTGATGTCCGCTGGGGTAAACGCAAATCGGCCAACGTAAAGTAGGACCTGTCTTCAGGAGTTTAGCTTGCAAATGCTAAGAAACTAAGTGAAGCGTCGCTAAGTGAAGCGTATGAAGAGCGAGTGCACTTGCGACAGATTTTAGCGTATTTTGAACTTTAACTTAGAGTTATAGAGTCCTTTATTGGGTCGATTAGTGAGTTACAGCCACCATCCTGTCATCAATAAGCTTAACGAAAATCGAGTTCCTAAAATAAATGCTTTTACACAATTATGATAATTTCATTATTCGTATTTTCCTATATGATTCCCGATAATAAGCCAAAATATGCAATCGCAAGCGGTTCAGAATAATAACAATTAAATTGGAACGATTTTAGCCACAAATTATTTTACCAAAATTTAATGAAAACGCAGTAATTGTCAGACGGATAGAAACTGATTTCATCAGCGCTAGTTAATTACAATAATATGGAAATAATTACCGTAACTGGTGATTTTAATTATATTTATCGGTCGATTAAAGTAAATTGAAATGTAATGTTATGTTTATGTTTATTCAATAGTATATTTTGTGGAGTTTCTGGGGTATTAATTTCTGCAAATTGGTTTTACAAAACATTTCCACACATCATATTAAGTTTTAAAACTAAATGGAGTCGGTTTTCGTACGTCAGATTTGAGTGAACTTGTCCGGTCAGTGCAATCATTTGTCAGTGATCGTGTAGCTCATAACCTAAGGAGCTCCACGACACGACGAACAATACCAAAGAAATAATATTTAGGAAGGCCCGCTAAAGTACTCGGACTGTGAGACAATCATTAAGTTAATCTTACTATTATTGGGTACGCCTCTACTTAACCTTTCGGGAATTATTAATGTGATGTCATGTATATAAAATCCGTACTGCAGGTATGCTGTTCTATTTCTGTGTTAAAGAAGAATAAAACAAGAAATCACCAAACAAACTTTCTCAGCGTCCTGAGATGGACGTACACAAACGCCACTAAGGCAGTTACTAATGAAACTCATTAGTATAAGACACTGTAAGGAAATGTAACACATTAGTCCTACTCCCCTAAGTTGTACGAAAGCTCCTTGAAGTTTCCTTGCAGGGGTGCACAATTACAGGCTTAAATGATTTTACAACTCACCCAAAAGGGAACTAAATTTCTTAACATGCGAAAGAGGGTTATGTACTCTGTATTACTTGAGATGCACTGCAAAAAAAGGATCAATTTGCTTAGCACGTTAAGCTGTTAGTCCCGGCTGCCATATAATATAGATCTTTGGCAGTCGTTACAGGTAGTCAGTGACCTGAAATTCTGACATCCAGTCTTACCAGAGGGTATCGTATTACCCAGTAATAACTGGGTTGTGAAGGTCAGATAGGCAGTCGCTCCATGTAAAATACTGGTATTCAGCTGCATCTGGTTAGACTGGAAGCCGACCCCAACATAGTTGGGAAAAGGCTAGGCAGATGATGAGTCAATTTGGTTAACAAAGTAACGTAAACCAGCGTCAGTAAATCTTTGTCAGTTGTATGCAATAGGCGTCCAAGGAATGGAAAGAGAAGTATTTGTAGTCCGGCGGCGAGATGGGCTGACGAAATGGTTCTCATCACAGAAACTGCCTGGATGAGGCTGGCACGAAAGCGTGGAGCTTGGGATAAGAAAAGAGAGGCCTAAACCCAGCAGTGGGTGAACTCGGGATGCGGATATTGATATAGCTATGTCAACCTATTGTCAACCGGGCTCGAATCCAGACTCCGTAAGAAACTCGTAATTGAAAACTCAATTAGACTCTGGCCGACCCGGAAATCGAACACAGGACCGCGCCTGCTACCACTAAACCAATGAGGCAGTCTTAAGTAAACCAATCCTACTTAATATTACGACAGGTAAAATAAAGGCAGTCCCATTCCATTTTGATCACGTAAACCGCTAAATTACCCTACCTGCGTACTATAAAGGTAGTCATTTTGAGTATTACAACGCAAATGACAGCTCATGACACCCGATGGTGACATTTCGTAATGACACTTGATGAGAAATGGGACTGATTCGTCAATGACACCTTCTGCACCAACTTACTTCTTCCACCAATCATGCGGGTTTCAACCTTACCGTAGATCACATAAGGGTTGTCAAGATGTAAGTGGTAAGTTTGTAAACGCCTAATGACGTCTTCTAAGGCGATTGCAGTGACGTCACTTTCGGAGCGGTCAAATTTAAGAGAGCGTCGGATATTTTGCTAGGGATTCTTTGTGTATTTCCGATTTTGGGAAATAAATGACAAATAGAGTCCGTTATTAATTTCGGAGTAATAGGGATGTTTACTGACTAAAAAACATATAATTCTAATTAATCCGTCTGCTAGATTATCGATAAATATTGTATACGTATTTTTTGTTTTATCAAATCATTACAAATTGACGAAGATAAAACGCGTCAAAGATCTGAGTGAGGGGTCGTGACGTCACTCACAATGTCATACTAATGTCTCGAATATGACGTCACACGAGTTTTCAAAGTACTCATCTTAATTGTTTGTTTACGTGAAAAAAGAAAAAATACGTGTCTAATATTTTTTGGAAATCTATCAGACGGACTAATTAGATTTTTTAGTTAACTAAGTACCCTATTATTTTAAAACGCTGAAAGCATAATTTAAGACGAAGTTGTGCTGAAATACATAATACTCGTACTAAGTGTACTTTGTCAAATTCATGTTCTAAGACTTATTACTTCTATCAAATAAGTTAATATTAAAGTACCCGTGTTTTGTGATCAGTGTAGTAATATGCTCAAAAGTTTAACATCCAGTCTTGTCAAGGGATATCCGATTACCCATAAATTATTTTGCGGAGGTCAGTTATGCTATATTCGTGAGGACTTCCTAGACGCTCCATATAAAATACTGGTATTCCGCTGAATCCGGTTGAACTGGAACCTGACACCCAACTTTGTTGAGAAAATCCAAGGCAGTGAATGGGGAGTTTAAAGTTTTGTAAAGTCAGATGAAACCAAAGTCCTTAAAATATTTTCTTGAGATACAGGTTCATTTTTACTGTAAATTCTTCGAGTATAGCATAATAAACGAGAATACTTTACCAAAATGTCAACAAAAACCCGTCGCTACCCTCTTTGTACTAACCGCGGTATTTAGATTCCTATGCTAATGTCAGAGGGATGAATTCAAAAAGCCTTTTCTGAGTTATGTCGGTGATTATTCAACGACGTTGCAGCATGTACCTTTTGTTTCATCTACATTTTGATGGTTTCCGAACTGTCGCATGTAAATTTTGTGGATCAAGAAGGTTTGGTTGGTGTTTGCTTACATAATGTCATTACGGTTATGTTAAGGAATGAGGAGCTCGTGGATAAAACAAAATAGCCGCTGAGGTCGGCCTATTATATAGGCTAAGCCTTGCTTGCCTATTTTTTTTTTTGGAGCTTTGGAAATCATCAAATGAGTTCTCCTGCTCTGGGCAGAGCGGTAGGGAGTGTTAGACTTCCACTGACTAAAAACTACCCATTTTCCTTCTTAGCCCTTTGTGTCGAGGCCGCGGTATCTCTTTCGAGCAACCTGCGGCTACGACGGGACCCGCTACCTTTTTTTTTTTGGGGGCTGGGAATTCAAAGACCACCCATGTTCCTGACGGGAGCTTTGCTTACCTAGGTTGGTCACGTTAAGCCCAGCTGTCATTTCAAGATCTTTGATTAATTTTTCATTTCGTTTGAAAGTCTGACAACCAGTTTTACCAAGGAATTTCGTATTACCCTGTACTAACCAATTTGTGGACGGTCAGATAGGCAGTCACTCCATGTGAAATACTGGTGTTCGACTCCGGTCAATTAGACTGGAAGAAGACCCTTACAAAGTTGGGAAAAGGCTAGGCAGATGATGATTAAGGTTAAGTTAAGTTAATATAGAGACGGTAGTACAGTCGAACAAGCTAATAAGTATACAGCCAGAGCTGTATACTTATTAGCTTGTTCGAATGTACTAGTCCAGTAGTAGTAATTTTCTAAAAAGAAAGTGGTACAATGAACCCTAAAAACACAATGACATGAAAATTCGCAAAACAGAAGGCAACAAACGAAATCCAACTCCTTTCTGGCAATAGGGAAAACAATTAATTCAAATCTATGTAGGGTGAAATAAGCTATTTAGGCCACGAAATTTTATTGGCCCATTAAATTTCATTTATTTTGGCTGGCGTATTGTTTTTGTAAAAGGAAAAAGTGAGGGTGTTGGCATTGTAATGTCTAAATAAAAAACTCTGCTGTTTGTTTTTCTTTTTGGTGAATGATTTATGTTTTAATTGGCTGGTACTCGCCTGATGCGAGGCAATGATGCGGCCAAGTAGGTGGCGCACGCTTGCTTAGAAGATTTCGATTGCCGATTTAGTCGAATCTCGAAGTGATCAAGGTAATAATGATCGGGGAAAACAGAATGATATGAGAATGCTAAGGGGGATGTGTAGTGTGACGCGAATGGATAAAGTAATCGGTTGACGTGGTATGGACATGTAATGTGAAAGAATGAGGAAAATGTTGAGTGTGAATGTAGATGGCTATAAGAGTGGAGGAAGACCAAAGAAACGATGGATGGACTGTGTAAAGGATGATATGGCTAGAAAGGAGGTGACTGCTGACATGACGAGTAATAGAGAAGTATGGAAGAAAAACACATGTTGCTCCGACCCCAAATATATTGGGATGATGACGATGAAAAGAGAATCCAGCAGTGAATTCGGTTTATGAAGGCTCATATCATCAGCAGCCACTTCAAAAACATAAGTACTTCTATTATATCAATCGAGCCAAACAAAGTTTATCAATTGACTAGCCAGGTTCCAATCAATCTCCGTGTACCAGTCCCCTTTTTTTTTTGGCAGGTGTTAAATCAACGAATAACCCCTCCCGCTCTTGGGCAGAGCGGAAGGGAGTGTCAGACTTCTACTGACTAAAAACCACCCATGTTCCTTCTTAGCCCTTGTGCCGAGGCCGCGGTATCTCTTTCGAGCAACCCACAGCCCTCACCCACCGACACGAAATACACCCTCATTCAGCAGTTATATTTAATAGGGATTTTCATGTAATGTAGTGGAATGTAGTGAACCTATTGCCAGAAACCGGGCCCAGATCCAGCCTCCGTAGCTGCTACTCAGAAATTCCTGATGAGAAAACCCAATAGCACTTTGCCCGACCGGGGATCTAACCCAGGTCCTCATGCTCACTCGCACAGCCGCTCTTGTGACCACAAGACCAACGAAGCAGCAAAAACAAAACACTCAAAGTTCCTCCTCCATCCAAAATACATAAAACCTTTTTAAGTCGGGGGTTAGAAAAACCCCAAACAGCCGTATCTCCCACTGACAATCCACGAGTCACGGTCTATGCAAATTGGGCATACTGTATGCACATATGTAAACAAAAGCCAGGCTTAAACAACCCACTCGCGACCAGACAGATCTGCATTGGTAATTTATTTTGGCATTGCTGTGTTGGTCATCTGTTTTGTATATTTGTTATTGTGTGACAACATTTTATATTCATGTATTGTACCTGGAGAGCTTGTGTTTAAATCATAACATTATCTCCGAGGTTGGTCCGAGGCTGGGTTCATCCCCCATTACATACCTACTTTTCCACGTGACTAAGATCTTTGACAGTCGTTACAGGTGGCCCGAAAGTATGACGGTATCGTATTACCCAGTATTAACTAGGTTGTAGAGGTCAGATAGGCCATACAGTCAGGATAGCTGCATCGGGTTAGACTGAAAACCGACCTCAACACAGTTAGAAAAAGACTAGTCCTTTCTTAGCCTAGGCAGATGATGTATTGTACCTGCGCCGTTAGTCTAGTGTTGGAAATCGCGACTGCTGCATAGGTACTGGGTTCGTTTTCCATATCGGGCAAATCATTGTTGGGTTTTGTAAAACAGGAACTTCTCCGTAGCAGTCAGCAACAGAGTTATTTGTTTTTTTTGAATGAATGAATGATGATGGCAATGAATTGGGATAAGGGCAAGAGAATGATGATGATGATGCCAATAAGCTCACATTCCTTCCGCCCTTCTTACCCATGTTCGGTCTAAGTAATTTCTCGATCCATAAAAGCTGAAATCAGTGAAGAAGTGCCCCACTTTTCTCTAAAACCAGCAACAAAATCGTAACAAAAAAAAACTTGAGAGGTGTCAAGGAACACCCGGATGGAACGAAGTTATTGTTATTATTTTTTATAATGTAAAAAAAAAAAGAAAAAAAAAAAAAAAAATTTAGAAATGAAAATATCTGGCTTGCTTTCTATAAGAGAGAGAGAGACAGACAGAGAAACATGCGACGCCGCACAGCTTACAATAGCTTACTATAGCAAAAAGTGTCGTGACAACTTTTCGTAAGAATTTTTTCCGTCTAGCCCCCTTTCACAACGCGCGATAAGGAACTTCGTTCCAATACAAGTGCAGAAAACTCACATTCCAGACCACATTCGCAATCTATTTTGATGTTCTGACCACGACACCCTACAAAGTATCAATTTCTAGAATTGTATTGCTCACAATAGCACCCCTGGTACACTCGAATGGGGTTCAATAAAGGTTGTGGCACACGATCGGAACTACAGGCGATAACCATAGCAATTTCGCAGCGGACGCATTGGTATAGACAATCTTTATAATGACTTAGTCGTAGGTAACTTTTTGTAGGGATGTGTGGAAATTGAAGAGTGTGTTCTCTTCTAGTTTTCATTAAGTCTACAGTTTAATGGTTATGATCTATTTCATTACTTAAGTTTATTTCTAAAACTCATAACAATATGACTGTAATGGCGTTGATGGATTAGGAAAGTAAGTTTCTATAAGTTTAACATAACTTATAGATACTGTAAGCTATGGCAGTTTGTTGCATTAAATTCTGAAAATAGGTTTTAGGTCATTATCATCATCAGCCTATAATGTTCCCACTGCAGGGACTCAGGCCTCCTCTCTAGGAAAGGGATGGGCTATAATCCACCACGCGGGCCCAGTGCGGTTTGGTGGATGTCACATGTGTTTTTTGGTTCTAAAGCATTTTCTCAATTACACAAAGTATTGCGCCTGCCTGGGTTCGAACCCACGACTTACTGTTCGTAAGTCGGGGAAGCCACCACTGGGCCACCGCTGCACTGTAACTTGCCTAAAACTGAAGACAGCTGTAACTTATCTTTTTAGCTTATCATCTAGTTGACTCTCTATCGTTTTCTTTCCCTAGAAAGAAAGGACGAAAATTTATTGGTCTCACACAGGACCACACACAATTTGATAAAAAAAACAATAACCCAGAAAACATAATTAAAAGTAAATATTAAAACATCATAAATTGATTCAAACTTAGGCCTGTACGAGGCCAAAAAGCCAGCCATCTCAGCATGGTGCTGTAAAATTTATGACAAATGTCAATGTCACAGCGCTGGTGCCTTTTCTCCATTAGAATAAATTATCGTTCATCTTCCTAGATTATTTATAACCAAAAAGGTATTTGCTATTGATTATTTATAAGCTAATTAGAAGTGTCGAGTAATTTTTAATGTACACATACATAAACTCACGCCCCCTTCCTATGGGGGTTGGCAGAAACCACAGAATGCCATTTGCTACGATCCTTATATTCTTCACATTCATACATCTGGTCATACACGCACGCCGCTTACGAGTAATTTATAATATAAAATATTATTGCGGACCTGTTTTTTTAATCCGTTTCTTTATCTACTTCAAGTAACACCTTTCATTCAGAAACCATTGCTCTCTTAAATAAAGCCATTGTTTTATTCATGGAGCAATATAACTATGTATTAAGGCATCGACCTACCGATTTCCGCACAAAATGACTAAGCAGCTTTTACCAAGAAAAATATATTATATTTCATACGAAAAGAAAGAATTTCCGTATCATGGCTGGAATAACTACACTTTTAGTGAGTCACACAATGGCTTTGAGTGTATTGTAAGAGTGTGGTCACACAATTCTTTTATTATTATAAAAAAGATTAAAAGGTAAAACCTTCTTTGATGGTTGACGTCACAATTGAATGCTTTGATCACGTTTCTTAAAACGGCTGTCGTATGTCAACGACTATTGTGGCCATTTGTGGCAATAATAGAAATGAAAATAAATAATAGAGGAAAAGCCATTCTTTACTTGTAAGGGATTCAAAGTTTTAATCTAAAATTCATGTTCTTAACTCTATTGAGCTCCGTTGTTACAGGTAGTCAGTGGCTTGAAAGTCTGAGAACCAGTCTTACCAGAAAGTATTCGTATTCCCCAGTTTTAACTGGGTTGAGGTCTGATCGGCAGTCACTCCGTGTAAAATACTTGTATTCATAGTTGGAAAAAGGCTAGGCAGATGATGATAAACTCTATTGAATAGCCCGGCTTTAACAAAATTATAAACTACACTGCAAAATTCAGCGTCTTGCTATCCTTTGAAATGACTTGAACCAATTCTACTCTGTATATTTCATGTCAATCCGACATGCTGTCGGATGGACTGACTTAATGTTACGATAAGATGTCCGTCTTTCCGGATACGGAAATGCTGACACATGACAACTTATTATAGCTTTTTCAGAACTCGGTTCTACGTTGCTGTTGACTGTGGTTAGTGAAGAAAAGTAAAGGCTGTACATTTGCTCAGTACAAATTACAGTTACCGCTGAATATATAAAAAAAAAACACAACATAACATCTCGCCTGATATCCCCGAAGGGTTAGGCAGACGTAAACCTAGTACATGGGTGGACTATTACATTTCACCAATACGGATGTTTACTGACTAAAAAAAATATGATTCTAATTAGTCCGTCTGTTAGATTATCGAAAAATATTGGATACGTATTTTTTGTTTTAACAAATCAATAAAAATTGACGAAGATAAAACGCGTCAAAGATTGGAGTGGGGGGGGGTTGTGACGTCACTCACCGGTAAAAAATCTCATACTAATGTCTTAGAATATGACGTCACACGAGTTTTCAAAGCACTATAAATCGTCCTCATTGGTTGTTTACGTGAAAAAAGAAAAATACGTGTCCAATATTTTTGGAAATCTATCTGACGGACTAATTAGATTTTTTTTTGTTAACTACCCTATTGTATTATATTAGGGGTCGAATCTAGACTCCGCTACTGGTTGCTACTAAGTAGTTCGAAAAATCAGAGGAATATTTTGGTGGAAACTATGGATCAATCAATGACTTGGCAGTCTAACTGTCACAATACCAACCTATCATTATTGTTGTTGTTTAAACTACAAAATGATTATAAAATCATCCTTCTTCATTTACTTAACACTTCGTACAAATTCTGACCGTGATTTGTATACGTCCTATCTTGACCTCCACAGTCAGTTCAACCCCTAACACATATCTCCACGTGGCAACCCTAGGTCTACTGGCTCGGTTCCAACCCCGTCCGTGTAACAACGATGTATTGCGATTACATAACGGAACATGCAGATTTTTTGGCACCCTCGTGCAGCGTAAATTGATTTTTTTGAGGTGCTGGCTGCTGTTAGCAGATGGGACTGCTTCACCACTGCACACGCTCAAACGGTTTAGAGTGAGATTCTCTGATCACAACACTAGACCTACATTGTTTTATTAAAACTGTTTTTTTTTTCTGTAGAAGTTCTGTACTTCTACACCCTCACATCAAGCTACATGAAACTAACAAATTCTCCCAATAAACTATGAATCTAATGCTTTAGCGATAAAGTTGAAAATCTATTTAAAAACTTGACAGGTTGCTGTAGCTGTTTCTGGGCCACATCTGTACCTTACTTCTAGTAATAACAATTAGGTATTATGAAAAGTCGGGTGTGGTGGTTTTGGCAGATATCTGGTAAGAAATAACTGGCACAAAGCGTGATTTTTTTATGTCACATAAACTGTGATTATTCATCACCTCGAATGGCAGATACATTGTGTCTTAGAAAACCCCCGCCAGACACCTTTAAAGAATGTTAAATTGTGAGTGAACTCACTTAGAGTCACCGTAATACAATTTGCCCAGCGATGTTACTCTCGAGACGGAAACAAATTGTCGATAAGACTACAGTTGTGTAATGTTAAAATCAATACATGAACGACGACATGGTTGGCGCAGTGGCTCAAGCAATGGACTGCAGTGCTGCGTGTCGCGGGTTCGATCCCCGCACGGAACAAATATTTGTATGACCTACAGATACATAGTTGTTCCAGGTCGGATATTTATGTGAGTTTAAATGTTTGTGAACGCACCCACGATACAGGAGAAATTCCTACAACAACGTTTACGGTAGCGTTTTTTTAAACAAAAAAAAAATAGGGTAGTTGACTTACTAAAAAAAATATGATTCTGTTTAGTCCGTCTGTTAGATTATCGAACAATGTTCGATTGAACAATATACGTGTTTTTTGTTTTATCAAATTAATAAAAATTGACGTTAATAAAACGTGTCAAAGATCGTGAGTGGGACTGGTGACGTCACTCTCTGGTAAAAAATGTACCAAACTATGACGTCGCGCGACTTTTCGAAGCATTGTATCATCTTCATTTATTGTTAACGTGAAAAAAGAAAAAATACGTGTCCAATATTTTTCGGAAATCTATCTGACGGAAAAATTTGGTCACACATACATTATATTTCCTGTCTTAGTCCTAAACGCGTCAAAAAGAATTTAGCCTACATCCACTTATGACCATCTTTAAGTCCCTTTTAGTGATGCTTCATAAATTATTATAACATACCACAATGCGGTTTCTTCAAAAATATATGGTTGAAAATATCGCCAAAAATATTCATCCGTGTGAATTCTCCCGTTTTACATTTATAATGAATGCACTCAATTCCGAATTATTGGCGCTGTTGGAACTCCTTTATTGTGGCCGAGTTACATACTGGAAAATTCGAATATGGGTTTTACAAACCAATATTTTTTCCAGTTTTATCTGTATAAAAAATATAATTATTTCAATGTAACGAGCATAAATAACCACGTGTGGTTCAATCGTTCGTGGTGAAATATAATTACTCACTGGCAAAAATGGGCATATAATATCATCATCATCAGCCGTAAGACGTCCACTGCTGGACAAAGACCTCCCCTATAGAACGCCATAACGAACGGCAGCATCCATCGGTTGCCCGCGACACTCACGATGTCGTCGGTCCACCTGATAGGAGGCCTACCAACGCTGCGTCTTCCGGTTCGTGGTCGCCACTCGAGAACCTTTCTTCCCCATCGGTTGTCGGTTCTTCGAGCGATGTGGCCTGCCGATTGCCACTTCAACTTGCATATTCTGAGAGCTATGTCGGTGACCCTGCTTCTTCGGCGAATTTCCCCACACATAGTGTAAAGTAATAATTAGTTGATAGCCCATTTCAACAAAAAAAATTGAAACAAAAAGGGAGCTCGTGGCCTAATAATAACTGAATAAATTTTTAGGTTAAGCCGCGCTTACCAGGTCGGTCTGTGGATGGGTGAACACCCATTACATACCGAGTTTCCTCCGTGCCTCGGAAAGCCCATTAAGCTGTTGGTCCACAACAGCTATTTGTATGATAGCATAATATTCGCGTTTGAAATAATAACAAACACTTCTAGGGACTTATCTATCTATACTAATATTATAAAGCTGAAGAGTTTGTTTGTTTGTTTGTTTGTTTGTTTGTTTGAACAGGGTAAACTCTGGAACTACTGGTTGGCATTGAAAAATTCTTTTAGTGTTAGATAGTCCATTTATCGAGGAAGGCTTTAGGCTATATAACATCACGCTACGATCAATAGGAGCGGCACATAAATGAAAAACGTTGCAAAAACGGGAAAAGATATTCCTTTTTGAGAGCTGCCGTTGCGTGCGCTGCGAAAACGGTTTAAGTTACGTAAATACTATGTATGAAGAAATTGTTCCCCTTTAAAAGTTCTAAAAAAAAGTCCGCGACAGCATATGTTTATCTTTTAAGATTGACTCACTGTAACCATTTTTTAATAATTAAATGTTAGGTTAAAAATAATGATATTTTGCGAAGCTTATTTAACCCATATGGTATTCATCTATATCTATATAAATGTGTTTGTTAGCACGGAAATTTAATATAGAATATTTGTGCTTTTTACTCTATACAGTTTAAACAAATATCTTAGAAGATATCGCAATGTAAAAATATACGGGCGACAAAATAATTAAACGAGTGGCAGTCGTTCGGTCCGGTGCGGTAGGTACTATCGTGGACACTCCCGCCTGACCACCACTAAGCTCATATTTGCTTGCACTTACAACATGAAGCGCTCTCTAGCTCCGCCCCGCCTTTGTATAGAAATAATGAATGAAATACAATACCGTTCCACCGCACTGACGAGTCCGACGCACGCCGAACGAGAGTTATTGTTATTTTCAAACTGCCATTATTAGAAAAAAAACTTAAACTGAATTTGACTTTCGTTACTAATGGTGCGTGTGTGTTGGTTTGGTAATTGTAAATTAAAAACTCAATGATTTCTGTGAGTAATTTTAAATTTATTATAAGAATCTTATGAAATCCCATGCTATTTAACAGGCAATTGTAAGCGTGTTCTCTAAATCGGCTTTAACGATTTCGATAAAATTTGAAATAATGGGGCTTTAGGGGGGTGAAACGTTGATCTAGCCAGCGGGCCTAAAATAACCGCTTTTGAAGAACATAATATGAATCACGTTAAAAATTTAAAATTCTTAAAATGGACTTTATGTTTATGACTATAAAGTCCATTTTAAGAATTTAAACATTTTAACGTGATTCATATTGTTTTTTTTTATTTTGGGACTCAGCTCAGCGATTTGACTGATGTTAAATCCCTGTCCATGCAAAATTATAATTTAATTTTGTTCTTCGTGTATGAGATTTCTGGAAGACATTATGCACAAAATGTTCTAACACAGGTTCTCAGGAGTCCAATATTATTGCACAGGTTAACGTTTAGTCAATCAAAGGTCAGGTAAGCAGAGCAATGGTCAATGTTCAAAAGGTCCGGTAAGCGCGCCAAAGTTCGTCCGTAAAATTCGCAAAAGGTGTACAGAGGATACGTCACTAAGCTGCGCAGTGCAGATTGCAACTAAATACGTTGACGCTTCTCTAATAGGCCTAAACTTTGAGGGGGCGGGGTTTGGCGCCTACGCATGATTTATGCGAAAAAAAATTTAACTGGGCAGGCGGAAAAGACCGCGACTGTACGTGGGGATTCTGGCCTCTGGGGGCCTCCGGAGAAATTTAAATTCGAAATATTTACTGCACCATAATGTTTATAAGTACAAGGTGTTACTGTATATTAAACAGTAAGAGATACCTATAGTAATTGTTACTTTAATAATATAATCGAAACCAATCTAAACTAATAGGTACGAGTATTATAAAGAGGAAAGGTAAGATTTTTTGTTTGTTACGAGTACGATTAAACTCAATTTAATATGTTGGATAGTCGATTTATCGAGAAAGGTATATTATTAAGGTATAAGCTATATTATGTGACGCGGACGAAGTTGCGTGGGTCAGCTAGTCTATATATATAAAAATGAAACCCGTTTTCCGTTGTCACGACTTGGCATGAAAACGGCTTGACCGATTTGGCTGATTTTTTTTTTTAAATGTTCGTTGAAGTTCAAGGATGGTTCTTACGGCGAGAAAAAATCGAATAATGGCCGGAAAAGCCCTAAAAACAGCCCTTTTCTTTTTCCCATACAAACGTTTTCTAACTAAAACGTAAAATCAATTTGAGCTTTAATACCGTACCCATAAAGTTCAAGTGTTAGTGGAGAGGTTCCGGGAAGGCAAAACAATTGAGTGACGTTCAGTTGTTCAGTCAACGAATGACAACTTCAAACAGACCATACGACATTATCACAATAATCACAAATAATTACTGTTTCTTTCCCAATAGAAAAACGATTTTTCAAATGGTGTTTGCGTATAATATAAAAATTAATTGCTGTTAGTTAGTCGCGCTAGAACTAGAGAACGGGTAGACCGATTTGTCTAATTTTGGTTTTGAAACATTTGTGGCAGTCCAGAGAAGGTGAGAAATTAGTAGTATGTAGGTAGGTAGGTAATAGGTAGGTGGTAGGTAGTTGGTACGTAGCCAGGTAAAAGGGCATTGCAACGCACGCGGGGTACAGCTATATTATATAAAAATGAATAGCTGTTCGTTAGTCTCGCTAAAACTCGAGAACGGCTGGACCGATTTGGCTAATTATAGTGTTGAATTATTCGTGGAAGTCCAGGGAAGGTTTAAAAGGTGAGAAAGTTTTAGGTAGGTAGGCAGGGTAGTAGGTAGAGTAGTAGGTAGAGTAGTAGGTAGGGTAGTAAGTAGGATAGTAGAGTAGGTAGGGTAGTCGGTAGAGTAGTAGGTAGGGTAGTAAGTAGGTATGGTAGTAGGTAGGTCGGGTAGTAGGTAGGTAGGTAGGGTAGTAGGTAGGTAGGTAGGATAGTAGGTAGGTAGGGTAGTAGGTAGGTAGGGTAGTAGGTAGGTAGGGTAGTAGGTAGGTAGGGTAGTAGGTAGGTAGGGTAGGAGGTAGTAGGTAGGTAGGTAGTTGGTACACAGGCAGGTAGTAGGTAGGAAAAAGGGCATTGCAACGCATGCCGGGAACAGCTAGTATTCTTATAAAGACTGAATAAGCCTCTTGGCTCTATTGGCATTAAAGAAGAAAAATAATTGCAACACTGGCCCAAATGTCGCTTGTTCATAGAGGGCTTCGAAAATACATCAGAGTATGAATGTGAAAAGCTATTGGCCCAGTCCTCTGATACTCTCGAATTCTCATGGTTTAAACGTCACACTGTTTTTACCGATAGACAAACAAAATACATAAACATTTTGTGGTGAGCATCTAAATCCTGCACAAGAATCATTTCTTTTACAATAATATTGAGATATAAGAACATTGAACTGTTATTGTGACAATGAACAGGTAATATAAGTCGCAAATCCAATCAAAATTGAAAAAGAAAAGTTCTTAAACAGGGTCTTAAGAAAGTTTTTAAATGTGTAACTTATGAAAACGTCCTATACGCAGCATTTGACGAGTGCTTCGTTGTCTAATAGTCACAAGCGCGACTGCTGAGCATGAGGTCCGGGGATCAATTCCAGGTCGGACAAAGTTTTATTAGGTTTTTCCAGAATTCATGGAGTTCGGTTTTGTGCCCAGTTTGTATGACAATAGGTTCACCCCCTATTACATGGGACATAAACATAACTGGCGTAATGTGGGTGTACTATGAAGCACACCTCTGCCTAACCCTTTGGCGATTACAGGCGTGATGTTATGTTATGTTGAAGTGTTACAACTACGATGACCATGACTCATTGATTCCTCAAGTCGCCTCATACATATACATAAGCGCTCTATATCACATTCATACTGTAACGGGCCTATCACATTGTTTTTCTTACAAAGGAACAAAGAACTCCGCCGAGCCAAAGACGTGCAAACAGTCTTGTAATGACAACTACGTAAAGTATGTAATTACGGGCGAGAGGACAAGGAAGTAGTTTGGTAGGAAGGTAGAATGCTGATGTCAGTTAACGCAAGTTATCAGAAGGTATATATCTATCATCATGTGCCTTTTCTATCATCGCAGAAAAACTACCCCCTGGCCACAAACTGCAGTGGCCAATATGGAAATCTTTAAATAGATTGGATCGGCAGCGGCCAACTTGGGTGCGTACCCAAGTTGGCCGCTGCCGATCCAATCTTGCTAGATGGGGTCTAATCGACCCATCTCTCATTGAATGTGAGTGTGGAGCCCCAACACAGGACATGCCAGATCTTCTCTCCTGCCCGACGTACCCAACTTATTGCACGTTCAAAGACTTAAACGAGGCAAACGAAAGAGCTATCCAGGCAAAACCGACGCAGGCAGGGAGTTCCACTCCTTGGCTGTGCGCATAATAAAAGACTTAGCAAAGCGCTTCGTACGAATGTGTGGAACATCGACTAGGTATGGGTGATAACCTGCAGTACGCCTAGTCTCCCGATGGAAGAAGAGAGATGGTGGAATCAGCCCGTGGAGCTCCTGCGCACACTCTCCGAAGTACAGTCTGTAGAAGACCGACAGACAAGCGACTTTGCCAGGCTATGTAGCTTGGCAACCAGCTTATCGTCACCAATTAACCTCCTGGCTCTGCGCTCTACAGCGTCACACTACACCTGTCCAGCCGGAAGAACCTCTACCTTTCTATGACTTTATACCTCTATAAGTTTACCAGAAAAGTTTATACATAAACCTGAGGTGTAATAAAAAATGACCTAATTTCTTCAGCCCTATATTTTCTTTGTACGAACCTGCCTTATGATGTGTACTTTTAATTAACGTGACGTTTCTTTAAGACTATGTGTGTTTACTTCGTTCTACAAGGTAACTAATTTGTATGGTGATTTCTGACCAAGAAAGGAAGACAGAACACACTAATGCTACGAAAATAGCCCTTATTACTTCGAAATAAAGCCGCTTTTAATGTCAATTTGTTAGCATTGAAGTTTTGAAATCAATTTTTGTCGTACTGGGTTTATGTTTAGTCTTTACTTGAACTGTACGTAATTTGTATGAGTCAAGACTCGAATGTTTAACACTAGTTACCTTGTACACTAATAAATGTCATTTAATTTTCGTTTTAAATCAGATTTAACTTTCAACAAACTAACATCATTTCAAAATATATTATTGAATTTTAAGTTCACAACTACTAACAACTGAAGCACGTAATCGAATTTTCCCCAACATTTTACCCTGTAAACATTTTTCGAACACACTCCGAATTTGTAGAAAAATAAAGGGTACAAAATACAAGTCAATTTTTTCACGCCCGTCTACAAATTGTGACAACATTGTACAAAAAGGCCTCAAAATGAACTAGACGCCGTCAGTTGCGGCCTGGCCTGCCAACAGGCCATTAGACAACAAGAGCAAAATAACAACAGCAGATGGTGTTGCTTGATGGTTTAGAATTTGGAGCATACCGTATTTTTGATGTGTCGTTATTTGAAAGTGTTCGAAAATGTCAGCCATTTTTTTATGTAGTCGCTACATTTTGGTGCTGTCAATTGCCATGTGAGTTGTTGTCATACAATCAACCTTAACTATCTTGGTAGAGGGCAGTGGTGGTGGTTTCAACTTACGAACAGTGAATCGTGGGTTCGACCCCAGTAAGGCGCATTAATTTGTGTAATTTATATCATCACAACTGCTCTCAAAACGGCGAAGAAGAACATCGTGAAGAAAGCGGCGGCATGTCCTAGAACCAATTAATTCGAAGACATATGACATCTACCAATCCGCACTGGGCCTGCGTGGTGGGTTATAGCCCATCCCTCTTCTAGAGAGGAGGCCTGAGTCCCTGCAGTGGGAACATTATAGGCTGATGATGATCTTGTTAAGTAACTACAAATCGGAATATTACTGGCAAATATTTTTGGGTGGTTTACAGAAAATCGGAGTTTGCGTTCAGCTAAACAGTGTAGGTAATTCCCTGCCGGAGTTTATATTTCCTTCTGGGCAAACGTGTTCCATCGTTGACCATATCATCGCTTACGAGTAAGACAGGGGCCAAACGCGAGGCTATCAATACAAATTTAGTATATTTTTTAACTATTCTTTACAAAAATATTTTTTTTAAAACCATTAAAAAAACATATTATTAGTGTGTTTATTTAGATCCCATAATTCTAGAAATATTTTAGAAGTAAAACTAACGCAAAAAATATGTGGTCTAAAAATGCATAGCTTCGATGATATCATTAAGACTCTCTACATGTTTAGTGATCTAAGTTTCATTGATAAATGTGAGTAATTTATTTTCTTTTAAACCAATGATTCATATTTAAAGATAAGAAAATGCGATGCTGTCATATTTCACTTACTAATAAATATAATCGTGACTTTATCGAATTATTTTATGTGAAAAGTTTATAATATGTCAGTTACTTCTTTAATTGGTCTCATTCATAAATTCCCAAGACTTATGGGATGTTTAGAAAACACCTTGCTTATCGAAAAGTAAGTATTAAAACTTTATTTTTCTATCTTCACCAACTTTATCATCACTGTCACTACATATTATAAAACAAAGTCAGCGTCTGTCTGTCTGTCTGTTCGCGATTAACTCAAAAACTACTGCACCGATTTTCACGCTGTTTTCACTAATGGATAGATTGGTTCTCGAGGAAGGTTTTAGTTTAATTTGTATTATGTGAGTATTTTGACCGACCTCCACGCGGGTGAAGCCGCAGGCATCAGCTAGTTTATGATAAAGGTCTAACCTCACACCTCTACTTTTATAACATCAGCCTGCAATACCAAAAAACAGGAACACTGAAGGCCTGTAATGAACTGCATGGCAACTGCCAACGAAAGGAACCACGCTGTATCCCCTTGCCAAAACAAAATCGTGCCAAAAACATCAAAGGCTACCGTTCGAGTGTCAAAAACCATTACTTGTATGAATACATTGGAAAATGCCGTTTATATTAAGTTTGGCAACGCAACAAAATGTACAGACAGCTTGCTATATTTTTGAAGTCGACACAGGAAATATTATTGTCTTGGAAAACGGCTTTATTGTAGTTGTTTTTATGTGGGTAAGTAGGCCAAGGCTACCATTTGTGGTTCATCTAATTTATGGGAAGATGAACTATTGTTATTGCTACTACTAACTATGCCTAAGTTGGGTAATCTCAACCCTGTTTTTGGAGGGTGGGAAATCATCAAATAACTCCTGTAGCTCTGAGCGGAGCGGTAGGGAGTGTCAGACTTCTACTAACTAAAAACCACCCATGTTCCTTCTTAGCCCTATGTGTCCGAGACCGCGGTAGCTCTTGCGAACAACCCGCAGCCCGTAGTCTCAAGCCTCACATGTAGTCGGGAAATCTCAAGGTATAGTTCTAAGGCTATAGTGCTAAGTTCTGTTTAAAACTTTGTGGTTATATTTGCGACAGCAACGGTAGATCATGCAATCGGCAACAAGGTGCAATGTACTTATCAATTTATTACCTTCGTATAATTTTAAAAGCCAAACTACTGAAACTCTATAATGACTTCTTTCTATTTCTCTGTCAGAACTTTATATTCCAAAATCCAAGTTAAAAGTAAATCAATTTAAATTGAAACATAACCCAAAAATGTTTAAACTACACAGGTAATCTGACCCAAATGTGAAAACGTTAACACACACCACACCCAAAATTAATCTGCATAATATAAGCAATATCAATCAGGACAGCTTTCAGGTAGCATTGATTAGGGACCGGTCAATCAGTGTTTATATTGGGTCTCTAACAATAGGGGACGATTGACACTTGACACCTAAACATATTACTGAGCCGAGGATAATGCTAGCGTCCCACGAGTCAATTATGGTGGATCAACCGCTTAATTCAACACGCACTGAGCTCGTACGGTGGATTCCGTCTTACAGAGAGGTCTCTGTTTTAGCCGTGGTACGCCTGGTTATGTGACCTAATTGAATCGATGCCTACATAATAATGACTCATTATGTTGACCGTGTGAACAAAAGATGAAAAGAGTGAGTTCCACTCACACGTGCGGAACGTGTTGGTAGGCACAGGGGAGAATGGTACCTGAACCTTGAACCCTTTTTGAGCCAGCCCCGAGAGAAATTGGAAAAAGGCATGCTCCATCCTACAATTTTCAAAGTTTGATGTGTTTGTATTGTCTTCTGCAATTTAATAGTGCTTAAAAATCTATTCTGTTGAATAGATTTTTTTTATTTGTGTGTAAATGATACATGATAGGGTCTTATAAGTTGGGTTATGATCGTACATGTATCACCGCAGACTGGTGTACAAATATTCGAACATAGTTAACGTAACATTAAAATACAAAACATGAATATCTTAAAATTATTGGCATAATAAAAAGTAAGTAGTATATAGAGTAAATAAGAATATTTATAAATCTATAAATAATAATCTTTAAATGTAATCTTAGAATAGATAAATAAAATATTATTTTTGGGTTGTACCGTGTAATGCTACCCTTATGTTAACGATACGTGCATATTTAATCAAGGTATCCGATTACATGTTGAGTAATCGGTCCAGGATTTGATGTGGTAAAAGGGTTTTTGATATGGGAGCAAATCAAGTTGCCTTTGTACGAACAAAGTGTACATAGTGTGACCAAAATATTGATTTTGGCACATTTTGTAATACATTTTCAATAAAGTAATAAGAACCTTTAAAAAGTATTTTTGACAAACATAGAATTTTGTAGTAAACTTTTTTTTGTTTGAATATTTGAAGAATTATTTTGCTATTTGAAGAAGAGAGAGAGAGGATTTAAGCTCAAACCATTGCAATACTGTGACCATAAATCACCAAAATAATAACCTACCGATACCTACCTATGATATATACCTGTAGATAGGAAAGATTGCTGTGTACGAGGTATATTACCACATAATATCCTCAGATGAAGATAACTCCAATCTCATGCGGGTAACACAAATACATATTACGAAGTTTACCGTCTAACTGTCTGTGAGAGTATATCTCCGTAACTATCGAACTTGTGATCACGATGAGATAAGTTCCTCGAGATATCGAGTTCCACTTTCATTGTGACTGAGATTGAAAGCTGTTATAGGATATTGCTTTTGTCTTGCTTCTGTGTTTTGTCTCATTTCTTAACTAAGAATGTATTATATGAGATTGTGTTTTGATTTTTCGGTATAAATATTTTATTGACCAAAAAAGTGAACAGGCATCTTCAGGGCACGCGTGTTCATCATGACCTCTTTTTTTTTTTAGCGGGTGGAAAATCATCAAATAACCCCCCTCCCGCTCTTGGGCGGAGCGAAAGGGAGTGTCAGACTTCTACTGACTAAAAACCACCCATGATCCTTCTTAACCCTTCATGTCGAGGCCGCGGTATTTCTTGCGAACAACCCGCAGCCCCGACGGGTTCATCATGACCTCTTCTATCGCTTTCTATCATTCGTGACGAGACCCAGAGCAGGCCCAATCAGCAATAAATAAATTATCATTAGGATTTGTATCTGGCTGAAGAGCTTTTGGCTTAATTATAACAACCACTCGGGTTGAACTTTAGGTTAAGCCACGCTTGTCTAGGTTGGCCTGTGGATGGGGAAAGCACGCTAAGCGGTTCGTCCTTGCCGTCATTTGTAGATATTTGGCAGTCGTTAGGTATTCAGTGGCCCAATAGTCTGACAACAAGTTTTATTTGGGGCAATGTTTCTCCCAATATTATGTGTATTGTAGAGGTCAAATAAGCAGTCACTCCGGGTACACTACTGGTATTTAGCTGCAACCGGTTTTTTTTTTGGGACAAGCCCACCACACTATTCCCAAATCACTGTAACTTCTGTTAGCCAGAATCAACAGTGGCGACCACAAGAAAAGCGCCGATACAATGAAGCTCGACGAAGTCCCAGGGAAACGATTTAACTGCCTTGGATCCCGTAACGAAATTAATCAGAAAAGAATAGCGGAGGAGTAGGAAAAACATAATTTCCACTTCCCTCCGTATCAGCAGGAGACAGAACAGAACAAGGCCAATAGGCACACAGGGACGTATACAACTGGGGTAGGCCCAGTTACCTAGCACCACGGATATTATTGTCATTAATATTACTGCAACCGGTTAGACTGAAGGCCCTCAACATTGTTGGGAAAAGTTTGAGCGGATACTTATCGGCTTACAAACTTATGCATATCTCGCTTTTAAAACCCTAACAAAGATAAACAATTTTATCTTTACTATCCTTTTACACAAACTTAACATTTATTATATCTACATTGTAACCACTTCAGCTGATTAGCCAAACCGTTAATAAAACAACAAAATATTGAAGCTCATTTTCACATAATTAGGATCAATGGTAATAGATATATTAGCTAGAATCGTTAATTTCCTATTATTAGCGCTGGCAGTAATTACATTGGAAATATATTTGTTTAATCTGAACGGTCTCATTATTGATACGTTTTAGGGGTGCCACACTTTTTTAAATGATGAAAACATGACTTTTAGGCATTTTGGACGAAATTAAAAATATAGAAATTTTTACAATTTTGTTGCGCAAGCAGAACATTATAAAATAACTTTTGTGTGGTGCCTGCATTACTAAATTACAGGCCTAATGTGCCTAGTTTATGACCCACTTTAAAACTTGTCAGTATTCTGTTGTGTAAGCTCTATTTTCACTGTTGAGGGTTTTTGCCAAATGTATGCGTCGGTGTCTATAATCCTTTTCGGTGGTACTTTATGGGTCATCATCATCATCATCATTTCAGCCTTAAGACGTCCACTGCTGGACATAGGCCTCCCCCAGAAGGGGGGGATTTGCCATTATCGCCACGCTTGGCAAGCGGGTTGGCGATCGCAGTATGGTTGTTACGAAGGCACAGAGAACGCTGCTGCCCATTCTTATTCTCTTACTTATTGTGTAGGCTGACTAAATTACAAAGCATTGCTGTTACCAAAATGGAGAACGTTTGGAGTTCAAAAATACCTAACTTATTAGCATCATCTTCAAAACACCAGAAATGTCTTCCCTGCTGAACATAAACCTCATCAATGCCACCAACTCGATTGATCCTTCCGCATTCATCAGTTTCCCGTGGCCCCAGCGGCGGAGGCCTTCTTGTGCGTGCATGGTCTGGAGTGGAGACCATGCAACGTAAAAAAAGAGAAGTGAACTTCGAACCTTTAAACTCCATCAGCTGTCTGTCTATGTCTGTACTCTTCCCAGCACAGTTACAGTCAGCATTTTTGTAGGGGTTTGTTTGTTCTGTGATAGGTACCTATCTTTTCATGTTACATTTGACTATTTTATATCCAAAAGGAAAAATATTATTGCTGTAACATTTCGGAGCCAAACATTTCACTCAACCACAGCGTTTCTGTCAGTTCATTGTCTCAAAGCAAACACTATGCAGTCGAGAATACAAATATGAACGTGAATACTGAATTTTAGAATAGTGTTTTATAAAAGTGGTAAACGAAAAGTGCCTATCTGTGTATTATGACAGATGGTAACATTTCGTTTAACACCTTTCTACATCGTGACGTACCGTGAAGAAGTTGGAGTTCAAAAGACACAGTCATCATCATCATAATTCGGGTTGGCGCAGCATGTCTTCTTCTTCCATCGTCTGCCTAGCCTTTTCCCAACTGTGTTGGGGTCGGCTTCCAGTCTAACCGGATGCAGCTGAGTACCAGTATTTTACATGGAGCGACTGCCTATCTGACCTCCACAACCCAGTTAATACTGGGTGATACGATACCCTTTGGTAAGACTGGTTATCAGACTTTCCAGTCACTGACTACCTGTAATGACTGCCAAAGATATATGGCAGCCGGGACCAACAACTTAACGTGCTTTTCGAGGCACGGAGGAAACTCGGTATGTAATGGGCGGACACCCGTCTACAGACCAACCTAGGCAAGCGCGGCTTAACCTAAAGATCGACTCGAATGGCAGTTATTATTAAACCACGAGCTCCTCGTGTTCTTGTGTCTTCTTCTTCCATACTTTTCTATTACTCGTCACCTCATTCTTTCTTACTATGCCATCCATCACACAGTTCATCCATCATTTATTTAGTATTCTTTTACTCTTATGACCATCCATATACTTAATCCAAAACTTTCGTCGAGACATTTAACTCATTCCTCAACATTATAACGTGTTGCAAATTCAAATGAATCTAGGTCTAATAAACTATCTGTGTGCCCATTCAAATCCGTTCAGTAGACTTTGACTTATCCATCCATACTCACAAACCTTTACAATTGTCATCATCATCATCAGCCTATAATGTTCCCACTGCAAGGACTAAGGCCTCCTCTCTAGAAGAGGGATGGGCTATAATCCACCACGCGGGTTCAGTGCGGGTTGGTAGAAGTCACATGTCTTCGAATTTTTTGGTTCTAAGACATTTCAGTTTCTTCACGATGTATTCCTTCACCGTATTGAGAGCAGTAGTGATGAAATAAATTACACAAAGCATCGCTACATCGGCTGCTTGGGTTCGAACCCACGACTTGCTGTTTGTTATATTCGTAAAGTAAGATTATGGCATAATTAACGACATAATCATATTGCTCTTATGAACGCAACATAAACTGCTGCCTCTTGAAAATGCTCCTTATTTCCTTAACGATACCGACGTTCATACTTATCTATTTATTTTTTGCGGGAAACTACACTAATAAATAAAAATCATTCCAATATCGTGTCTACATTGACAGCCCTGGCAGCAGGTACAGTCGAAGCGTGAAATTAGATAAGTGCTAGTGTTAATAGCGGGGAGCGCGGACCATTTGCCGCTATATTCAATTACATTATGGGTTTTGTGTGTGATAGTACCTTTTGTTTACGAATATATATTATTATTTTCTGGTGGCGATAGGTCTATATCTTTATCATAGCCGAGCATTAGCCGAGATTAGCCTTCACCGTGGTAGATAACAAGAGGTGCGCAGTGTTACTTTCACCTTATACTAGCTGATGCTCGCGGCTTTGCCCGGGTGAAAATTATATACTAAATCCTTCCTCAAAAACCACTCTATCCATTGGTGAATGAAAATCGGTGCAGTAGTTTTTGAGTTTATCGCGAAGAGACAGACAGACGCGACGGAGGTTTCTTTTTTATAATATTTAGTGAAGTGATTTCTATGGAACGGCAATCCGACATGACTGTAGAGAGAACCGGCGGAGGACCAGCAATCTATCAAAGATCAGTAAAGTATGGCGGTCAGGATAATATCTTTTCAAAATCAAAGTCAAAGAACTTATTGCAAGTAGGTAGGTACTGTAGGTAGGCCAGCTGAGTGAATTCACAAGGAATGCTTTATTTGTTATTAGTTATAAATATTAGTTATAAGTAGTAATTAAGTTAGGATTAAGTAATTAAGGCGCATTTATCGCAATGGGGTTGCCCTGTAATGATAGATGTAAGTTGATATATAAATAAATAAGTTACAGGCACTGTTGAAACGTCGAATCAAAGATAAAAATGAAATGCAACTATAGTCCCAGGCACAATTCATAAGAACTGAAAATTCTGAAATAGTTTCACTTTTGGACAGACGCCAGCAGATTCATTCATTCATCAACATTGAACCTAATGCTTTAGCAATAAAGTTAAAAATCTATCAGAACTATGACAGATTGTAGTAGCTTGATGTGATGGCATCTGCAGTACATACCGATGAAGCGGGTACCTATGCTTCATTGAAAAAAAAGAAAACATATTTATTTGACACATACCACAAGTACACAACAAAAAAAAAAAAAACTAAAAAAAACAGGGAACAAAAAGAGATAATATTGTGTGTCCCACGGCAGCACCAAATAAATAATAATAAATAAATCAAAAATAATTAATTATAATTGCTTAGTTAAATACTTCAAAATAAGTGCCTGTAACATAGTTTTACCAACAAGGTCATTAAAACACAAACAAAAACTACATAAAGTAATAAAGACCAACCAAAGGTACTCGGAAACATGATTTTACATGACAAGGTGTGCAATTTCTGCATCAAGCCCGTCGGAGCTCTTTGGCGAATCACTCTGCTACCTGACAAGCAATTTAATTGCATAAGTTACAAAGTTCAAATTCGAGCGACTCAACCGTAAAAGATTTCCGTTCGATGTGACAATACAAATTGTAATAGCGGAACGTTGGTTATGCAAAAAGGGTGCAAATGAACAAAGGTGTTACTGTAATTTGAACTTAAAATGTTTGTAGGTAAAGTTTATTTTTCCGTGTATAGTATAAGATTTTAATTTTTCTGTGTAGTAGTTGCTCTTGATGCAGAAATATGAGAAAATGCTCTTGAACGTAATAGTTTGTTTGAAAAGGGCTTGTCGATGTTATTGGTTGGCTTATTTTAAATTAACTGTAAATACCGTTTGATGAAATCAGGGAGGAAAAGTTTCTATTTATTGGTAGTATTGAAAGTAGGTGTGTTTGATAAATTGCAGAAGTTATTTACCTTATGCACTTCTAACATCAGATATTTTAATTAGATTCTCTTAATTAAATGACCGGGAATATGTGGACCGGGCAATGTGGCGACACTTGGGGAAGGGAGACCTATGTCCAGTAATGGACGTCTTTCGGTTGAAATGATGATGAGATGATTATGTGTTGATTTTTCAGAAATAATATCTTTGATCTCTATCACATAACAATTTGAGTGATTTGAGTTCCGTGTAAACTTGTAGGATTTTTTTAAAACACCTTAAACCGTTGGTCCCGCTGTTAATTCTACATATCTTTGACAGTCGTTTTAGGTAGTCAGGGGCCTGAAATTCTGACAACCAGTCTTACCAAATAGTAACGTATTACCCAGTACTAACTAGGTTGCGGCCAGATAAGCAGTTGCATCCGGCAGTGAACCGACGCCAACATAGTTGAGAAAAGGCTAGGCTGAAATTCATCCCCACATTTTCCAAACCACTTATTTTTTTTGGTGTGTGGGAAATCATCAAATGACTCCCACTCTGGCCGGAGCGGTAAGGAGTGTCAGACTTCTACTGACTAAAAACCACTCATATTCCTTCTTAGCCTTTTGTGTCCGAGGCCGCGGTATCTCTTTCGAACAACCCTTGCCCCTGCAATGTAGCTGACATCTCTTTAAGACGCGCGCCGAACACGAACGCGCCGTCGACACAGCCTGTCATCGTCATAGGACGGACGGACGGCGAGCTAGCCTATTACTCACCGTCCACAGGCCTTTCCAACCCACTACTTGATTACTATTAAACTCACTCAACTTTCACCAATTACCAACGATGATAAACAGAAGTATTCAATGTTTTCCCATAAAATAACTGTATAACTAAATCACAGGATGTCGACTCGTCCCAGTTTGGCTGACTCAGCGACTGGTACATATTGATTGATTGGACCCTGGCTGGTAAACTGATAAACTTTGTTTGACGCGACTGATGATAAAACTATATTTCCGGAAGTTTGGTTGTCCTACATTTTGTGAAATAAGGTTCTTATATGATAAATATTCTTCTACACAAATTGATCTATGTCATAAAAATCACTGATAATTGTTGAACCAAGGCGATATCCAGATCCTTACTCGGTACAATATTATAATAAATTATTATGTACTAGCTACTGCCAGCGGCTTCGCCCGCTACAACTCGAAAATTATCCCACGGGAAGATAAAATCGGGATAAAAACTATCCTATGTGTTAATACAGGTTATAAATTATATGTGTACCAAATTTTATTAAAATCCGTTCAGTAGTTTTTGCGTGAAAGAGTAACAAACATCCATCCATCCAAACAAACTTTCACGTTTATAATATTAGTAAGATGAGGTAACTTAATATTACATCACGCCGGTATTCCCCGAAGGTTTAGACAGAGGTACGCCCTAAGGTCGGGGTATGGTCTTCCTCCTTAGCACTCGCGCTTCATGAAAATTCTGGACGTACAATGCTAGGAGAGCCAGCAAGTAATTCCCAGCTTTAAACAAACTAAAAACAAAATGCAACATGGCACCCCAGAAAATAAACTTGCAGAAAATAAAGAATTTTCCTTTACAGTACAAAAGGAACATTCGCTTCCCCCGTAAATCTAACAGGGGCAGATTCAACTGATTTTAATCCTACAGAACGAGCTAAATTGATGTATCTCAAGCCCCTTTGCGCAGTGTTGCTCGTGTGTAGGGTATCCAACTGAACGTGTTGTGTTTCTGTTTTATTAGGAAAAAGAAAATGGGAATGTATGGTCACTGTTGTAGTTGTAGCATGTTATAGTGATAAAAATAAATGAAGTATCTGTTTGTAATTTCAAAATAACAGCTTTTTACTGAATACATAAATATGAAAATGTACACGATACATACATTTTTACTGTAAACATGGTAAACAATATCCCGGTATCAGTATAAAAAATAGAAAAAAAATTGTATGTCTGTCTGCCCGTATGTCTATCTGTCCATGGAGTTTAAGTAACAAATTAATTTTAAAAATGATTTAGGTTGGTTGAATTGAGATCTGACGCGTCAATGAACCCCCATCTGAAGAGATTGTCTTAACTGCGGTCTGCGATCTCATCATCTGCCTAGCCTTTACCAAACTATGTTAGGGTCGGCTTCCAGTCTAACCGGATGCAGCTGAATACCAGTATTTTACATGGAGCGACTGCCTATCTGACCTCCACAACCCAGTTACTACTAGGTAATACGATACTCTTTGGTAAGACTGGATGTCAGAATTTCAGGTCACTGACTACCTGTAACGACTGCCAAAGATCTATATATGGCAGCCGGGACCAACAGCCTAACGTGCTTTCCGAGGCACGGAGGAAACTCGGTATATCGGGCGGTCACCCATCCACAGACCGACCTAGGCAAGCACAGCTTTACCTAAAGACCGACCCGAGTGGCAGTTCTTATTAAGCCACGAGCTCCTCTGCGGTCATCTAACTACAGGATTTATTTCATGCAATATTAAATGTAACGAGATTGATAAAAGATTACGCTTTCAATATTAGGAAAGGTAAAAACATTCTGTGTCTGATTCGATTCATTTTGTTTTGACCAAGAAAGAATAAAATTATGCTAGCAAAGTTTTATAACCGAGTGATAAAAGATTATTTAAGTTTTCCTTGATAAATCTATAGTTTATTTTGTGAGCTATTATGTGATAAATGTTTGATTAGGACTATAATATAGTAAGACAGCAATCCGTGTTATTACGTAATAATATTTGTTACGGTCGGGAAATAAGGTTGATTTATGTTCATGTTATTGTATAATACTTCTGGTAAGAAAAACATAATATAAAACCTTAAACAAGTTGTATAAAATGTTGACCTCTGCAATAAAACTGACATAAGTTTAGTACAAACATATGAAAAGCGACTAAAGTGATAGAAGAAAAATCGTATTGTTTTAATAAGATTTTGCCTGAGACAGGCATCGCCTCGAGAATATCATGCTTTGCCGTAGTGCTCACGAACAGCAGTTATAGACCAACGAGCTAACGAAGAGCGAAATAACCCCTTCTATTGCAATATTCAGGCTAATGTTCAAGCTCGGTGGAGCAACAATCTTCGCATGGTGACTGGTAACATTTTTTTAAATTTAAAAACGTTGCCCCACACTAGGAATTTCTGCTGTATCGTGGGTGTGTTCACAAACATTTAGACTCACATACACAAAACCCAGAAACAACTATCTGTAGGCCATAAAAGTATTTGTTCTGTGCGGGGATCAAACCCACGACACATAGCGCAGTAGTCAACTGCTTGAGCCACTGCGCCAACCGTGCCGTCGAATTAAACAAGAGTTGCCGTGAATCGAGTTAAGTGCCGTGCTATTGAAGATGTCCAGCAATGGGCTGCTCTAGACTAAAAAGTTCCAGTCTTAGCTGCAGACCCTCTCACCAGCAAAAATATGCTCATGCAGGAAATATTATAAATAAGCACAAATATGTACTATGCACTGTAACTTTGTTTGCTACCAGTACTTTATGCAAAAATTATGTATATAATAATATGAAGACTTGTGACGAATTTACACATATTTTTTATGCATGTGGCGAATACAGTTTCAATGTATGAAGTTTTCAAAATGTGACGAATTTACTTTGTGGCGAATGTACAATAACCCACTCAAATTACGCGGCGGGCACATTTAAGATTATAGATTTCTGCAAAGCAACACCAGATTCTATAACTTAAACTCACTAAGCTGTATTTTTATAAATAACGTTCCACCCCTAAACACGATATTCAAGTATTTATCTATCACAATAACTCACGAGTGATAACTCAATATAAACGGTGAAATATGGTTTGCAAAGGCGAAATATAAAACTTATCGAATGCCAGATAAGAGCTCGGGTGAAAGCTTCTGAGTATCATATTTAAGTGTTAGATGTTATACGAAATAAATGTTCTAGTGATACTATAGATATTTAAAGCATGCGAATGTTTTTAAGTTCTTGGTTTCATTGTGAAAGCTCGTGGCTTACTAATAACTGCCACTAGGGCGATCTTTAGGTTAAACAGCGCTTGGCAAGGTTGGTCTGTGGATGATACCGAGTTTCCTCCATGCCTCGGAAATCACGTTAAGCTGGTGGTCCCGGTTGCCATATTTAATCTTTGGCAGTCGTTACAAGTAGTCAGTGACCTGAAAGTCTGACAACCATTCTTAACAAATGGTAACGTATTACCCAGTATTAATGGGGTTGCGGAGGTCATATAGGCACTCGCTTTATGTAAAATACTAATATTCAGCTGCATCCGGTTAGACTGAAAGCCGATCCCTACATAGTTGGGAAAAGCCAAACTCATGAAACGTTTTGTCATGTAACAGACACCAAATTTACTTTTCATGGTCCTATTGGATATCATATAAAAATCCATATTTTTTAGATGAATCAAAGTATTTTTTCGACGTATAAGGAAATAATGACGGCTTATCTCGTATTATATCGGACTTACTCGTAAACATACTAACCTTGTCTTTTTCTTTGGCATTACAGGCTTAATTATTATTCTCACACCTTATTCAACACTCTCTTTAATAAAGACTAGAAAATTTTGATAAAACCTATTCCTAGGATAATTTATTATTCCAAGTAAGTGCATCTCTACGTAAAGTATCGATCTACGTCATTGTTCTTTTCCTTTTCTATCGGAAACTTTCTAGACTCATTCACGGAACCTGCTTAGCATAACGGAAACGGCTATCTTATGCAACCTCCTGGAAAGCTAGCTACATATTATTCTAGTTAAAGATATCGGTGAACAGCTGATGTCTTTTTTTTTTGGCGGGTGGAAAATCATCAAATAATCATAACATTTAAATCCCGCTCTTGGGCAGAGCGAAAGGGAGTGTCAGACTTCTACTGACTAAAAACCACCCATGTTCCTTCTTAGCCCTTCATGTCGAGGCCGCGGTATCTCTTGCGAACAACCCGCAGCCCTGACAGAAACAGCTGATGTCTTAGCTAGTCATATTTTGTGGGATTTTTGTTGAATCTTAAAGGGCTTTGCCCAGCTGTGGGAAAAGTTCTTGTATTCATTTGCACAAGAAATTCAATTTTTTTTAAACTATAGTTTGTTGGAGAGTTATGGAAGGAGATGATAAACCAGATTTTAGTTGGAGTAATACACAGTATATATATTTTATAGCGACCATAATATACGCTATTTCATGTTATAAACCAGAAGTATCACGTTGGACTAGTACAAAACATTTTAGCAAACCCTACTCTGCAATTGCAAAGAGTTTGTGTGGCTTAGTGAGGATGTCGAATCAGTGATTCCCTTTTAATTCATAGTAATATCCCATATGTGTTTATGTTTAGTTCATAAGGTACGATGGGGTTGGCATATCCATATGGATAAAAACCCCTTATAGTAAATAAAAGAAATAAAAAATAAAAAAAAAAGTATCACAGTGTACAAAAGTCAAAAATAAAAACAATGACATACAAACTACCTTTAAAATTTAAATTTACTAATACACAAAACACATAATTTACAAAAAAAACCTCTTGTGCAAATTGGATTGGATAGAGGAGCTCGTGGCTTAATAAGAACTGCCACTCGGGTCGATCTTTAGGTAAAGCTGTGCTTGCCTAGGTCGGTCTGTGGATGGGTGACCGCCTGACATACCGAGTTTCCTCCGTGCCTCGGAAAGCACGTTAAGCTGTTGGTCCCGGCTGCCATATATAGATCTTTGGCAGTCGTTACAGGTAGTCAGTGACCTGAAATTCTGACATCCAGTCTTACCAAAGAGTATCGTATTACCTAGTATTAACTGGGTTGTGGAGGTCAGATAGGCAGTCGCTCCATGTAAAATACTGGTATTCAGCTGCATCCGGTTAGACTGGAAGCCGACCCCAACATAGTTGGGAAAAGGCTAGGCAGATGATGACGTTCGTAATTTATTGTATTTACAGATTTCATGAAAAGACTTATTTTATGATAAAACTCAATATTATCCTGATATCCTTCTAGCAAGATCCCTAGAGGAACATACCTAAATATTATTTCAGGCTACATTTTCCCAACCCTATTGTGCGGCATTTCACCTCCCGAGCCCTCAGGAGATTATAATTTATTTAATTTAGCACGCAAAATTGACAGTTTTATTATGATAGAGGTTATAAACAGGTGAAACATTTTTGGATCTTATTTTGTCAAAATGAGGTGGATGGTGCTCGTGGCTAAATTGTACCAGCAGCTCGGGGTGATTTTTAGGTTAAGCTGCGCTTGTCCAGTTTGGCTTGTGGATGGGCTGCACCCGCTACGTACCGAGTTTCTTCCGTTCTTTTCTCGAAAAACATGTTAAGCCGTTAGTTCCGGTTGTCATTTGTAGATCTTTGGCCTTATTTACAATCAAACCCAGGACCTCTTGCTTAGTACATAGTCACAATAGGGATGTTTACTGACTAAAAAAAATATGATTCTAATTAGTCCGTCTGTTAGATTATCGAAAAATATTGGATACGTATTTTTTGTTTTATCAAATCAATAAAAATTGACGAAGATAAAACGCGTCAAAGATTGGAGTGGGGGGTCGTGACGTCACTCACCGGTAAAAAATGTCATACTAATGTCTTAGAATATGACGTCACACGAGTTTTCAAAGCCCTGTATCGTCTTCATTGTTTGTTTACGTGAAAAAAGAAAAAATACGTGTCCAATATTTTTTGGAAATCTATCTGACAGACTAATTAGATTTTTTTAGTTAACTACCCTTTTGCGACTGCTACAACAAAAAGAACTTGTAATGCACTTACTGTAACTGTTAGGCCTAAGTGAAATGAAATATTTTGATTTTGAAAAACTATGAATTCAACGTGAAATGGAATGATTGGATTGAAATGGCCTAATTTTTTTAATCATCTATATTAAGTACTGAAATACATGTTGTCATAATTATGTATTAACGTACCTAGGTATACAGCGAGGTAAATGTTATAGAAAATAACACGAAGCGACACATAATTTGATTAATAAATGTGTTACATGAGGATCGTCGCAAACAAAATTGTTTTGAAGTATTTTTATTAGACTCGATTATGCGGCTTGGTAACAGTTTATTATTAACCGACATTTCAAAACGAGGTGGTTTTGACTATAGATGACGCCACGAGGCTTTCACTACATTATTATGTATATAAACTTAATAGTAGTATTTTTATAATAATTCTAATAATTTCACGTGGACGAATGTCGCGGGGTTCAGCTAGATTTTGTATATTTGGGAACACGTTCTCGAAGACGGCTCTTACGATTTCAATGAAAGTTGCAATGTACCTACCGAGTGCTTTACGGGGAAGAAACATCAATCTATCTATGTTTTATATATGGGAAAAATCAGTAGCTATATTTTAACGCGAGTAGAGCTCGGTCGCCCAGGTACTTTTAATAAAGCATAAAGCCCTTTGAGTGTGAGGCTAAAACTAAAACATAATCATAAACATTAGAACTGGACCACAAAACAAATCATTCCCCAATCCATGTCGCTAATGACTGAAACTAAATGCGTGTAAACAGTTCTCTCCCCGACCATACGTGTCCATTACTAAATTAACCAGATACATTAACAAATATTATACTCATGTCGCACACTCGCACTGCGAACCAATGTGATGTCATTTGGCATTGAATTAGTATAATATACTGCGGTAATACTTTATTGTGGAATTCACCTGTAACTGTGGTGCTTAGTTTCTAGGTAAAATAATAATAACTAAGTAATATTTTTTGTTTTTTTTTTAAGACCAAGGTTTTGTTCTGTAAAATTGTATTGAGGTAGGCCTTTAATATAACTTCACGCCTGTAATCATCAAAGGGTTTGGCAAAGGTGCTATCATCATCATCATCAACCTATAATGTTCCCACTGCAGGAACTCAGGCCGAGGAGGCCTGAGTGATTATATGCGGGTTGGTAAATGTCACATGTCTTTAAATTGGTTTAGTGCTAAGACATGCCGGTTTCCTCACGATATTTTCCTTCACCGTTTGAGAGCAGTGGTGATGAAATAAATTACACAAAGTAATGCGCCTGACTGGGTTCGAACCTACGACTGCCGCCACCACAGATCTCAAAAAGCCACTGCTCGCAAAGGTGCACATTCAATGAAATAACTCCAGACTCTTGGGCTGCTACTGAAAAAATACTGATCGAAAAACTCAATTATAGCTAGTAGCAATTATAGTTATTAGTTTTATCCTTATTATTATTTTTTATTTTTTTGTACTCTACCACGGTGCTGTCCTATTAGACCCTAAGGTTGACTGGTAGAGAATGCCTTGTGGCATTAAGTCCGCCTATGTACGAATGAGGTAAAAATCACTCTCTTCAGAGCTTTCTGTACATCTTTTTACACCTGCAGCCTGTGGGCAGTCTATACTCAGAAAGCGTACAGTGCCCTACGGGTACAATACAATAATGCGCTTAGAGCGATGTTGCGGCTGCCCCGCCACTGTAGTGCGTCACGTATGTTTGCAGAGGCGCGCATCGATTGCTTCTACGCTACTCTGCGCAAGCGGTGCGCGTCAATGCTGAGCAGGGTGCGGGGTAGTCGCAACAGCGTTTTAAGTATGATAGCCAGTAGGCTTGACTGTCTGTACATGAGTCGATGTATTAATGTTCACATGAGTATTGATACATCGATTCGTGGGTCAGGCAGGGGGCGAGTAGATTAAGCTTGTTTTACTAACACTAGTTATAAGTTATTGTACTACTAACAAATTGTATCACAGTTTATTTTATTTTTAATTGTGATTGTGATTTTTGTGCCTACTAACATAGTTTGTAAGTTCCATTGTTACTAACCATTATGGATCTTTGTTATCCGAAAATAAATAAATTATTATTATTATTATTATTATTATTATTATGTAACAATTTTGTACATGAAGTTTAAATAAATAAATAGTTTGAACTGCAAATTTAAAGTGATCACAATAAACCACTTTGACCAAAACTTTAAGTAGCTCCAGGAAAAGAAATGCCAATAATGACTATGTACAGACACTAAAATTCGAAAGCAGATTTGTGAAATAACGGTTAATACTTTGGGATAAGAGCTATTACGTAAAACTATAGCTTCCAATATGCTATGTACCTGAAAACATATAACGTTAATCCACACAGTAACAGAAAATTAAAACACTAAGACACGTTTATTTGTGTTTACATATTATTGTTCGTAACTGTGCCAATAATAGCAGCTCCTAAGTAGAATAATCTGCGCTTATTCTGTTTAATCACGTACCATTTCAGTTAGTAGCGCTATTGTGTTATTGGCCATTTTGTTTTTATTTTGATTGGCGTTATAATCCCTGTTTTGTAAGCTTCTTTGTCGGGTTTCAAACGTTTAAAATTACGTTCCAATTTTTGTTACGGATTTCCTTTTATTTAAGCTTGGTTGGGGTTGGTATCAATGAAAAAAGGGATTTTATAGTCACATTCCTTTATACCCTAATGGTCTCGCGGTCGCAAGCGTGACTGCTGAATCTCGGGATCTTAAGTTCGATTCCCGGGTCGGACAAAAGGTGCTTTTAGGTTTCTCCATTTAAAAAATTCTCAGTTTCCCGGAGTTTGGTAGATAATCTCGTGCCTCGGATAACACGTAAAGCCGTTGTTCCTGCGCCTAATCTCTCACTGGTCGTGTCGAACTCTCGTCCCATAGGACTAGAAAAGAGAGTTGACATGTGCCTACGCACGGATTTGTGCACTATAATATCTCCCGCGCCGATGGCAAATCTCCGCTATGGCTGGCCGTTCGTGACCGAGAAATGTCAGAAGGACTACAAAATAGAATCCATTTATTTTCATGTAATATGGCCTGTGGATAAATTACCTGCATAACCTAAATATACATACTAATAACATTTGTGTTAGTAATATAAGTACACTATAGTTTTTGATACTTATTTCGTTCAAACATTAGGGCTAGCGAGGTGTAACGCAGTCCAAGCTCTAAACCCCATTAATTGACCCGAATGACATCATTATTGCAACGTCAAAAAATAATTATCCACTCGTGTTTGTAAAGTAACTTTCCACATTTTTTTTACAAAATATTATATATTCCTACATTTATTGATATTTTAATGTAGGTAATGGAATTTTTATAATGTCAAAGTATTTATTCTTCATCATTCCATAAATATCTTGTTTCTAATATTTTATGTTAATAACACTTAACAAATAAGTACATATTTATAGGCTTCGATCGATTCCAAGTATGACAACTTCAGACAATCACTTATTCTTTGACGTTTATTCACGAACGATTTTCCTTATTGTGTATATTTTTTTGTGCTGGCATCCCATGCGATATTATTTGTCTCCATTTCGGAACATTCAGTCTCTTTTATGCGACAGCTCATGGCTTAAGTTCATATCTTGGGGCAAATCTAGTGAGGGTTAGCGTGTTACAATTCTGGACGTTATGAGAATTAGAAGTCGTATAAATAAGGTTCAAATTGCATTGATCGCGAATTTTATTTATATTTATTTTTTGTGAGGGACTACTTATTATGTTTTTCGTATCCTGTTATTTAAAAAATATTGCTATTATATAAATAGGTATAAACTTGTAAGTTTGTAAGATTGTATTTAGGGGTAATCTCTCTGAACTGATGAACCAATAGGGATGTTTACTGACTAAAACAAATATTATATGATTCTAATTAGTCCGTCTGATAGATTATCGAAAAATATTGGATCAATCAAATCAATAACAATTGACGAAGATAAAACGCGTCAAAGATTAGAGTGGGGGGTCGTGACGTCACTCACCGGTAAAAATTGTCATACTTTAATGTCTTAGAATATGACGTCACACGAGTTTTCTAAGCACTGTATCGTCTTCATTGTTTGTTTACGTGAAAAAAGAAAAAATACGTGTCCAATATTTTATGAAAATCGATCTGACGGACTAATTAGATTTTTTTAGTGAATTACCCTATTCCAAGAATCCTGTGTCCTGCCTGTCCTGTTATTTGTACGTCACAGGAGCTGATGAACGCAACTGAAAATGTAAAAATTCTCGCAAAATTTTGAGCTGAATCAATTTGAATATTGATATCGGCACGCTAAGAAGGAGAAGAATTATAAAATATTTTCACTGGTAGAAAGATACATTATTTTTGGGTTCTTATGGCTAAAAAATTATATAGGGTGTAAAAGTGCCCTTAACGCAAACGAAGAGCACTTGTTTTCGCCACCACTGCGATATTTTTTTTGCTCTAGACCATACCTGGGAACCTCCTAGTTACGGAGATATTGGAGGTCAAATTTCCAAATTTTTTACAGCTGTTTTGTAATACTAGTTTTTCAGGTTATAACTGTAATTAAATTACCTCCATGACTCGTTTACTATTCAAAACACCCACTAGCACAATGTTTTAACAGTATTACATTGAGTTGTACCGTAAAATGTGATTTTTGACCCAAAAAAAAGTCGTTTCCCAGCAAAAATTTTTGCGTAGGGGTACAATTTGATGTACAGAATGCTTGGTTGACGGCTGTGTGATGGGTTGATTTACACCGTGTATTTATATTATCATGCATATTAGCCGAGCTATCACAATTTTAACGGACGAAGTCGCGGGCGAATTGCTAGTATAGCGATAAAATGCATGTACGTGTGGCATAGGTCACGGTAACCGCAGCCACACGTACATACGTGAGAACCAGAAATAGCTCACGGATTCAGTAACTTATTTGATCTAATACGAATTTAGATGGATTGAATTTGAAACGTACGAGTACTCGTATAAATAGCTGTGGCAGATGTATCGTCATTATATTCACCTGCTAGCCGCAAGGACATGTTGTACCTATTTATAAAACACTTTAGGGATTCGTAAATCGAAAACAATTTGAGTAATGTTTCTTGCATTAACATAACGTCACACCTGTAATTCCTGAAGGGTAAGGCAGATGTTTACCTAATAGTACACCCACATTTTGCCAGTTACGTTGGAGTCGCATGTAATAGGGGGCGAGCCTATTGCTATCAACCGGGCACCAATCCAGACTGCGTGGCTGTTACTTACAAACTGAAAAAACCAATAACAATTTGCCCGACCTAGAAATCGATCCTAGGACTTAATCCTAAATGCCAAAATACGTCGTACCAATCCGTACTGAACCAACGTGGCGGATTTATGCATTTTTATTATAATTATTAATACGTTTGTATTTAGTTAGTAATTATGTGTAAATAGTAAACGAGATAAATAAGTACAACTTTAAGTGGTAAAACTTTGTTCCGTCACATTTTTAATCCCAAAGCATTTCTTTTCTGAAAAGTCTTTCAGCTTTAAATACGTCGCTGGGTATTTGTTTTAAAAATTCGCTTAAGAGGAAGTTCCAACTACTACGTTTATTTTTAGTTTGCAACTTCAGGATTGTAGTCTAAAAGTTTTACACTGTGTCAATATAAAGTTTTGTTCATCCTATCGCGTAGCAGGAAGCAGTGTAATGAATTTTAGAGCAGTTTATTTACTGTATTCTGTTAACTCAATTTTTTGAGCACACAGAGTGCAGAGGCGGACTTTGCTAAGAGCCCATAGACATTTGTTTTTTAAAAAAAAAACGTTGCCCCACACTAGGAAATTCTCCTGTATCGTGGGTGCGTTCACAAACATATAAACTAACATACACAAATACCCAGACCCGAAACAACTATCTGCAGGCCATAGAAATATTTGTTCCGTGCGGGGATCGAACCCGCGACACGCAGCGCAGTAGTCTAATCGCTCAGCCACTGCGCCAACCGTGCCGTCAAACATTTTCAACCGGTTAACCCAGAGTAATCATAATTATCATCATTTCCACCGAAAGCCGTTTTCTGCAGGACATCTTCCTCCTCCCCAAGTGTTGCCACATTGATCAGTACACGCGTCTTGCATGTAGTGGATCCCCGCAACCTTCACCAGGTCATTAGTTCAGCTAGTGGGAGGCCTTCCAACGCAACATCTTCCAATTCGCGGTCGCCACTCCTGAACCAAGAACGTTGAATCTTGGGTGACTTTAATTAAATATGATGAGAGCAAACTGAATCCGTAATGGCAAAGATTTCCGGAGGAAAAACAACAGTCTTAGATTCCTCAATAATATAATCAAAAAAGATCAGCAGAGGAAGCCTAAAATAAAACAGACACACATTATGGACAAAGTCATTTCTGTTTCCCAATCATTATAATCTAGATATTTTCAACATTCAAGTGAATCAGCTTCTTCTAGACAAACCTGGCTCCAGCCTAGGCTCCATTATCGCTTCACTTCAGGCGAGTTGTGGCCAACCGCCAATTTAGTCTAAAAACACAACGTAAAAAAACCCGGAAAAATCTTCGCATTTTCTCGCTCAAAATATATCAACAATTTATCACCAAATAATGATACCTAAAGAAGAAAATGTTCGCCGCGACATTGAGGGCCCTATTTTCCTCGTAGAAGGATTAATCTGCTTTCAATATTAAATATTTCAATAGAAATTCTCAACGTAACTGAGGTTAGTAAAATGGCGGTAAATTATCTGCAAATAACAATTATGATAAATATTTTATGCGCCACAAATATTAAGGCTGAGAACAGATAGGAGACAAGCGTTTTTGTGGTCAGAATTTCCAGCTTCATTCCTGTTTTTAGTGATACTAGAAACTTCACGTTCTGAGCTATCACCGATCTATTTATTCGCGATACTTGCTAAATTATTATATGTGAATGCGCATATATTAATATTAAACTATTTTAAGGCTAGGCAGAAGACAATTTCGAACTTTTCTCACTTTCTAGAATGTAAAATACTGCTGTATTTTATGATAATTATACTCTTTAAAAAACGCTAAAATATTTGTACATAAGTAACAGCTGGGCCCAAAAATCCTCCTTTGATGTTAACGAAAAAGGTGATTAGGCTTGTAACATATTTGGCAGAAGATATAGGTACCTATATATTTCGCATTATTTTCGCATATAACTGGTGTCAAGTAATTGTTTTCATATTTCTAAAACATCAAGATCTTTGTTTGGATGGTAATTAGTTTCGTGTTAATTATTCTCTTTGGTGTCACACTGTTAAAAATTCTTCTATACTTCAGCGAATTTTACGTGAGCGGATTTACAAACACAAAGAAGTAAAATCTGAAGCTAAAATATTTCCACATTCCTTTATACACACAGTATGATGAAATACCAGTAAGTAAAGTAGTAAATCAATATACAGTTAAACCAGAAATGGTTTGCGCTTTTATAATCGTGCTAAAGCACGTCGCGCATAGAGTAGGTAGTACTCTCAAAAGGCCAACATTTCTGTCAGTTTATTAAATCTGATCGAAGGTCAATTTCTAACTCTAAAAAGTTTTGGAAAGTCTATTGAAATTGCTTTGAATTGTTTATCTATAATATTGTATTCATGGTAAAGCAAATCAAACAAGTACTTTCATGGTTATAATAAATCCATGTTACATCTCATCCACACCACCGCGGATTCTTATTTTTCACGAGGATTGACGAAGCGCATATTTTTCCTTAGAGATCTGTATAGAAGGCGTATCATTACACCGATCCCATTTAGTCGAATAAAAAAGTTGTTTTATTCAAATCTGTATCGGCCTTTAGAATTAAAAATAAAGAATGAATTAGCTCCAAAGTACTCGTACATCATTGACGGTCTTTTACACGAGTTCTCAGAATGAATGTTATCCGGCTTTTTATGCTGCATACCCACGTTTTCATTATATTTATGTCGAACCATTAAATTGTAAGTTTGAGTTTCTATGTAGGGGATACTTTTGAAAATACTGATCAAATACCTGTTTTTTTTACGGAAATTACATTGTTTCCTAGTGTCATAGGCCGTCTCTCAGATGATAAGCGTAGTCAATTTAAATAAATCTCGATAATCACTGATAGGAAAACCCGGTCATTTGTTAAGGACGCAATCATGAAAAAGTTATGTCATAGTCACGCGAGGAAACAATCTTTTTTGAACGTATTTGCAACTAAAAAAGTAATTCGTGTTATTTCGCACATTGATGGCATTTTATTTTTTTTACCTAATAAAAGCACATTGTCCGTGATTTCGTCCGCAAAAATTGTGATAATCGACAGATTTGCAAGGTATAAATATAATTTATAGCCTATAAGCCCTCACGAATATTGTATGATTCTATTCGTAAAATAAAATTTAAATTGAATCAATACCTACTTCCGGAAATTACAACCAAATTTTACCTCTTTATAATATTAGTAAAGATAAACTAGGTACTTCAAAATTTAAAAATTTCAAACGGATGTCTCTTCTAAAATTCTTCAACAGCACGAAAAATATACAACCATTTTCACTAAACATTTAGTGTCAAGAAACGCTTTTAGAAACCACCAAATTCTTCTCACAACCCAGAGATTATATCAACAAATTGAAACGCCTAAAAAGATTACCCATTTTCAACAAAAGTCTCGACATACGAGAACGCGCGGTTCGAACGCAATCGCACCATCTGTAGCGAGCCTAAGCTTGCGCACTTCGCATCACTATAGGTATCGCTCGCCGGAGCAGCAGTGCCGCGTAGACCTCACCACAGATTCTACGTCTCATCGGCTGCGAAACGGCCCGATCGCGTACTAAAATTTATTAAATTATAATATTTATTATCCGTGTAAATATCTACGTGTTCAGTGTTTATTAATTTATAAATAAATATTTTTGACTTACTCTTAGTGTTGTGTTTTACGTGACTGTTGTTTTTTTTCTTTTTCGAGTTGTGTGGCTTCGCAAAGTTGCTGATCAGGTTCGTACCTAGTTTTAAATTGGATTAATTATTTACTTTCATTTCGAGGTTTTCTGGACGTTACTTCGTGGTTAAGGTTATTCAATTTTGGGGTTGGAGTGTTGAATAGGTGTTTATTAACGGTAAGGGTAATTATTTAACGAAATATATTAATTGCTGAAAATGTAATTAAATGTTTCGTTAGTTAGACTAAAACAGCAACGATTTTAGTCCGATTGTGGTCTGCAAAGTAAAAACTTCACAACGTTTAATTCTAATTAATTAAATATAAATTAATTAGCACCATAAATTAATTTAATTCTAATTAGCACCATAAATTAATATAAGAAGATAAAAAAATGTTGATGCAAAACGAAACCATTTAGGCTGAGGTTTGGTTTATTATCGTTGACGGAAATGGTAATTGTTCGTGTATTTTAATTAGCAATTTGTTTGTAATTATGATTCTAGTCTTTTTTTGTGGAATCACGTCTCCGGTTGTCCTATTTAGTGGATATCTTAGGCTTTATTTAGGCTGCCATAAAAGTTAAAATGCTGATCATAGGGTAAGCTATGATGCTGTGGGCAGGATACATTTTTCTAGGCTGTCTGGGTTTACGATGAGATCATCACGTAGAGGACGTCAGGATTTGAAAAAAATAGGTTTACATCAATATTCTTTTGGCGCAATCATGAATCAAATTGAATATGTTCAAAGCAGAAAGCGTGACCAGGATTTATATTCGTGGAAGGAGGTGATATACAGAACCAGCATGGAACTACTTAGCTAGCAAAACAGCCACGTTTCCAAATTTTTTAAAGACATAAGGAAGCAGCGTCTTTAACACAATATTTCACGATTTTGTTTGGATAGGCCCACAAACAGATCCGGGACCACTAACTTATTGACCGGGACATGACGTTACACTCCGGGACCGGGTATTCTGGGACGTATGGCAGTCCAATCTTAGAATGCTCTTTTTTTGTGGTTTTTAGATTATGTCCAAACAATGCTGCTGCAATGATTAGGGAATTACCGCTTTTTACGTTAGTATTCTATTTGTAAAGATAAAAAAATTAATAGAGGATCAAATTCCAGATGATGGTATGTTTTTTTCTTACCGTATGTATCACTTGAGAAAGTAAAAGAAAGATAAATTGGCTGTGGAACTCAGTACGACAATTGATTTTGTGAAGCATTTTAGATAATAAAAATAGACGGATATACCTTATATCGAATTATCAGTCGTTTCAGGTGGTAGTAAGTGGCCTGAAAGTCTGGCAACCAGTTTTACAAAGGTGTATCGTATTACTTAGTACTAACTAGGTTATGGAGGTTGTTGCTCCCATCGGGGCTGCGGGTTGTTCGCAAGAGATACCGCGGCCTCGACATAAAGGATTAAGAAAGAACATGGGTGGTTTTTAGTCAGTAGAAGTCTGACACTCCCTTTCGCTCTGCCCAAGAGCGGGAAGGATTATTTGATGATGTTCCACCCCCCAAAAAAGAAAAAAAAAGTTAGGCAGTTGCTATAATTCTGGTATTCAGCTGTGAGAGCAGCCACCCCCAGTGGTATCGGTCCCGACTTACGAACAGTAGGTCGTGGGTTCGAACCCAGGCAGGCGCATTACTTTGTGTAATTTATTTCATCACCGTTGCTCTCAAAACAGTGAAGGAAAACATCATGAAGAAACCGTCATGTCTTAGAACCAAAAAAATCGAAGACATGCCAACCCACACTGGGCCCGCGTGGTGGATTATAGCCCATCCCTCTCCTAGAGAGGAGGCCTGAATCCCTGCCGTGGGAACATTATAGGCTGATGATGATGATGATTCAGCTTGTATTCGGTTAGACTGGAAACCGACCCCCACAGCTGATTATGTTGCCTTCGTTTCTAGCATTTTCTTTTCCTTCTAAAAATTAAAAGATTGAAGGAAAATTCTGTAGAAACCCGTTCTACAATGCAAAAAAGTGTATTTTTGCATTCGTGAAACATTGTTGGAGTTAAAATAAAACCAAGTTTTTGCACGAAGTAGTATGAAAACAGAATCTTGTTAGGAAATTGCGTTTTGCTACATTGTCTCGGAAAGAAACAAATGACAAATTCGAACGTTTTTAATTTATAATGTAAGGCATGTTTGTTGCTGCGGGTTGTTCGCAAGAGATACCGCGGCCTCGACATGATGAAGGGCTAAGAAGGAACATGGGTGGTTTTTAGTCAGTAGAAGTCTGACACTCCCTTTCGCTCTGCCCAAGAGCGGGAGGGGTTATTTGATGATTTCCCAGCCCCAAAAAAAAAGGCATGTTTGTAGTTTTAGCGTTTTCAGGTATCTTTTAATTTGCCTTTTTAGCAGGTATCGCGTCGTCGCCTTGAACTATTTACTTTACTTATTATTATTAAATTACATATTACTAATGATAATTTTCAGCTAAACTACGATTAGAAATTGTCACCACAGGCCTTATAGAAGAGTTACAAAAATAGAGTTTGTCTTGTCTTTGGTAAAAAACATAGCACGTCAGAATTTAGAGAAAAATAAAAACTCCAAAAATAATCATTTCAAATATTCAGATTAGCTGAACCAACCATAATAAATAAAAAATACTATTAAAAATTATAATTGCTAGCTATTGTTATGCTATTTTGTCATTAACCAAACATGTCTAATATTTTTTTTTTATTGTTTTATTGTACAGTCGAACAAGCTAATAAGCATACAGCCAGCTAACTTGCATTTACTTTTAAGATTATACAGGTACATTTAGAGACTGATGCCAAACGATACAGCGTTTGACATCAGTTGCATAAGCGAAACGCTTTATAAAACATAATTGCAATCAATATTTTCAGTGTACTATAATATACTATAATAAAAAACTCTACTTATTAGCTTGTTCGACTGTACAAGTGTACAACAGGTATCGCATCGCATCGCGCATCGTCTAGAACTAATTAATTCATCATCATCATCATCATCCTATAATGATCCCACTGCTGGGACTCAGGCCAAAAACACCTGTATTAGTAGTTCGAAAGTTAACCTACTTTTGCAGAATTGATCCGTCGATGAGTGACTCTTCTTTACAAATGCGGACCTCATTTGTCTTTGTATTTGTTCCGGCTGCCAAGCCTTTTCCCAACTATTTTGGACCGGAGTAAGATGAATACCAGAGTTTTTTTTTTTTTTTAGCGACTGCTTGTCTGACCTCCACAGCCCAGTTAAAACTGTGTAATACGATACCCTTTGGTAAGACCGGTTGGTTGTCTTGTCAGACTTTTTTAGGTCACTGACTTTTTAGCCAGGACCAACAGCTTAACGTGCTTCCCGACGCATGGAGGAATCTCGATATGAAATTGGTGGTCACCTATCCACAGACTAATCTAGGCAGGCGCTGCTTAACGAGTGGCATTATTAAGCCACGAGCTGCACGTATATATGTTACAGTCGTTAAAGGCACACAATATATGTTTCTTCCATAATTAACAACGTTTAAAATTTAGTTGAAGTTCGATATTCCGTGCTTTGTTTAATATTTCACAACCGTGGCCCGTTAAATATAAAATTAAACTTTCATTAACACTTGAGTGATTAACGTGGCCATTAAAATTATCATTAATACTTAATAGGATACTCGTATTAACCATTTTTGTTATTTATATTGAAATCATAGTGTTTGAAACAAAGCCAAAATATCGGGAACTCAATATAAATGAATGATAATTTTAGTAGACATGTTAGTTTGGAAACATAAATAAACTAATGGTGTCACTAAAACGAACCGTAAAAAACTTGGTACTTTTAGTTTACTTTAATAAACATAATATTTAAACGTTTTATAACTACAAACCCACATTAAAAACACTTTTTCCTATTATAATACTCGAATAAGCCTCTTATTTATAATAAACTAAAGATCCTTAATGTTTCAATCATTTTGCTAAAGCCAACAACAGCTGTCTTAGATTTCACGACATTCTCTTTCAGCCCCGTAGTAGTTTCTACATTCAGTTTTTTTCCTAACTAAATCTCTCAAGAATCTTTGTAACGTTTTCCGATTTACCGCCGCCGCGCCGTTGAGAAATTCTCGAGAATTTTCCCGCATTGTTCATGTGATCAGTTCAATTTGCTCTTTTTCTTGGGCGAGCTCTTGTAGTAACAAATGAAGCATAGCCATTATGTTAAAGGAAGCCTTAATTAATATGATAGTTTTTGTTGTGTAGGTACTTTGTTTTGCATGATTTAAGGGTAAAGTATTTTACATGGAGACACTCGTCTTCTATATCTTTACATAGTATAAAAACAAAGACACTCCAGCTGTTTGTACGCGTAGTTAGACCTTTTAAACTCCGCAACGGATTTTAATGCAGTTTTCTGCAATAGATAGTGACGCAAGAATGAGGTTTATATTTACATTGCACCCGTACATAACCGGGGCGGGTTGCTAGTCAATAACAAAAATAAAATGGACTTTAAAGGTAGCTGTTTTGTCTTAAATAATTATCTTTCTCTCTTAAATATTTACCTACTTCTATATAGAAAATACGCCTTTCGTTTCATCATAAACGAGTCTTTGTTATCCGTCACAAATTCTCCTTTTTCGTGTGGTCTTATTATGTGAACTGAAAATGTGAAGGTAATTATGTAATGAAAAATTATTAGGTACTTTTATGTATTTCAGATCTAAGTAATGGTATTAAAGATATGAAAGACAAGTGCTTTACGTAAAAATTAGAACACATAAAAAAGAACACACAATTTTTTACCGAGAAAAAAAGATCAAAGTTGTTAATTCGACATGTTTTTTTTTGTAAACTGCTTTGGAAAGGCGGTCAGTTTTCGGTTCGACGTAACCGAGTACTATTTCATCTCATCGAAATCAGAACGGTTTACCTATGTGGGTTTCTATAAATAGACCTCAAAAAAAAAAGAAAATGTTAGAATATAAGCTAATCACCAAACAATATTGTCATGTGCTATGCCAAGTACATTCCGTAAGGTCAAGGCAAGTTTTGGAGCCGTATCTTAGAGTCTTGGCTACACTTCAAACGATATTTGGTTGCTATTGTGTATTTATTATTTGATAACTTTTATAATTGATATACGAATGCATAAGTGTGAGAGATGTAGAAATTGTGTGTTTTACTCCTCCACTATTTTATTCATTTCTAATAAAATAATGTCGTTGCAGGATCAAAGAAAGATAAATTGTTTTTCTGGAACTTCGTCGAGCTTCATTGTCTCGGCACTTTTCTGGTGGACGCTACTATTGATTCTTGCTTTCAGGAGTTCCAATAGTTTGGGCATAGTGTGACGGGCTTGTCCCACAAAAAATCAATGGGTCATCAAAATTAGAGGGTTCGCAAACGGATTCAACTAGCAGACTTCTGAAATCGAAAATGTCTAAAATATTAATACATTTGAAAAATCGCATTTACTTTTCGTGGGATCTAGTTAAGAATAGACCAAGATTTTTCATTTCATGAAAACCATAAAAGTTTGATGTTGCATTATAAAATATTTTATATAAACTGAAATGAAAAAGTTACGTTAAAATAACACATAGGTCAAAATAATTCAAACTCAATGCATGATGTAAAAAGGAAACGGGAAATCTATAATAATATGAAGCCTACCTCACTCATTATGGATGTAGATATGCTATAAAAATACGATTCGTATTTCGAACGCCAAAATTATATTTGATAATTTATATTTCCGTTAGTCTCTGGTTATACGTATATTTACGCTATGCAATAAAAATTCTAAATAGATGATATTTTCAGTGAAGTCTGATTAATCTTCATTAGTCATAAAATGTATTTAAAGGATAAACAAAACTGATGTTAGGTTAGTCCATTTGGGAATTCTCAGTAACAGTCTAGAATTTCTAGGTATTTTATGAATAAATTTTCATTTCATAAATAGGAATGGTTTTGCCACTAGGGCTTTGGCACATGATTACTATCTTTGGCCGCTAGAGGCGTTATTAGATTCTGATGTAATCGAGTGTTTACGGTTTGCGTGTTTTTTTATCACTTATTAAGTGGACCGCGCTCTGCTCGTGTGAAACCTCGTTTTTTTTTCAGATCGATTTTTCGCCCCTGTAAACTGCTATATTGCAACTTTCATGGAAATTATTAGAGCCGTTTGCCTGAACGTGTTAAGAAACATGTAGCATTAAGTTCACGCTTATACCGTCGCTACTGTCAATTTTCGTGCATTACTGTGACCATTTTTATGCAAATACAAAGCAGATGCACTAAACACAGGTGGTGTTCAAAATAGTGGGCTTATATGTAGATATACCCAGACAAAGCAAAAGGGGAAAATATACAAGTCCGTGATTAGACCTGTCGTACTGTATGGATCAGAGTGCTGGGCTTTGAAAAAGATGGATGAAAAACGATTGCATGTAGCGGAGATGAGAATGTTGAGATGGATGTGCGGAGTGACAAGAATGGATAAAGTAAGGAATGAGTATATTAGAAGAAGTTTGAAAGTGGCACCTGTTACAGAAAAATTGAAAGGAAGTCGTTTATCTTGGTATGGTCATGTAATGAGGAGGGATTAAACGCATGTGACTAAAAAAGTGATGGATTATTCCATCACTTTTTAAAAACGGCTGCACCGATTTTGATGCTATTTTCACCACTGGATAGAGTGGTTCTCAAGGAAGGTTTAAGTATAAAAGTCAAGTTCCAGCAAACACGCGGACGAAGCCGCGGGCATCAGCTAGTTTAGTTTAAGAGCATATTTGAATTGTGTTCCAAACAAACTTTCAAGAAACATTTGCTATGCGCATAGAGCTTTTGCACAATTACAATAATATTCGCAATTTAGCTGAAGGAACTACTTGAAAGTTTGGTAATGAGTGCATATTTAACTATTAAGCAGTTCTTGGTAAAGCAGCTGCAGTGTAATAGCTAGGTATGAGGAAATGCATAATTATTACCTACGTCGTTGGTTTTAGGCGAAATTGCAAATGAGTTCCTTTACATACTCTGCTAAATTTATTTATAACGTAAGCAAAATTCTTATGAATTCGCGAGTCGGAACACATTATCAACAGACGTGGAATGAAAGAAAGAAAAACAAAAAAACATCATCAGCACATTTTTTGTTTTTATTTATCTATGGTATATCCTAACCAAAGACCGTTTTTCTTCATTTAAATCCTTCTCATAGAGGTGAAGACCTACAGCCCAGTGGACATAGGCCATCGATCTCCTCTGTAAGCGAAATTTAACCCTGAAATAATAAAAATTTAGTTTTCACCACCAGAGACTGGGCCCGAGACCATTGACTTATATATTACTGCGTAAGGACTGGGCGGACCGCATGTTACAATGACGCCTCGAACTTGGTCCTAAAACGGTCTTTCCTAAGCCGAAGTGAACTAGTCCACGATCGGCTCTCTTCGGGTGCGGTCGTAAATTTTATTAAAATCTTTATTTATGTTCTTCATACCTCGAAAATACCACGCCGCTTATACAAGGTTACGTTAACGAGCAGACTACACCGATTCTCTGTATGGCGAACGCGTCGAGCAAATGTTCGGACGACCGTATCTTTAGTTTTTATATCAATGCCCGAGACTAAATAATAACAGCCGATTTGATCTTCAAGTTAAGCGGTGCTTGCCGTTGGTCCGTGGATGGCTGACCACCCTTTACATATTACGTTTTCTTCGTTCCTCGGAAAGCACGTTAAGCAATTGATCCCAGCTGTCTGTTTTAGATGTTTTGACAGTCGTTACAGGTAGTCAGTGGCCTGAAAGTCTGACAACATTGTAGGGTATCATATTACCCAATGCTAATTGGGTTGTGCAGTTGAGCAGTTCAGATAGGCAACCATCATCATCATTCTCCTGTCCTTATCCCAATTTATTTGGGGTCGGCGCAACATGTCTTCTTCTTCCATACTTCTCTATTTCTCGTCATGTCAGCAGTCACCTCCTTTCTAGCTATGTCATCCTTCACACAATCCATCCATCGTTTCTTTGGTCTTCCTCTACTCTTATAGCCATACACATTCATATTCAACATTTTTCTCACAACATTTTCTTCATTCCTTCGCATCACATGTCCATACCACGACAATCGATTACCACACAACTTTTCATTTACCGGCGCCACTTCCAGGTCAGATTGGCAACCGCTTCATGTAAACTAGCATCCAGTTAGATTGTATGCCGACCCCAATATAGTAGGGAACAGCCCAGAAAGATAATTATGATCGTTTTAAAGAAAAATACTTTCTGTAACATGAATCTTCGAAACCAATTTATTATGTCAAGAGAAGAAAATACTGACAAAAATATTTAAAAGAACAAGCTTTTTGTTTAATAATGGCTGGTATCATTCTTTTGATATTTTTCTTTTATTAAACAGAATATTTGTTTTCCTGAAAATAAAACCATTTTTTTCTGTTGAACTAAGTAATTCAGGCTCTCATCAAAATTCCTGGGATATCAAGAGAAAATTGTTCATTTTCTTTTAAGAATTATGTTGTAAGTAAGTCGTCAGTAATAAGTTTCTGACTATTTTTATTTGACTCACAGAGGTAGGAATTTATTCACTTGTGATCAAAAAGAAATACTTGCAAACACTGACGATGTCTTGTAACATATTTTTTGTTATTATAATAACTACGAGTCAACATCTAATTATTTTTGTTGAAACATATGACTGTACACTATTGTAATTTTTAGGGTTTCGGGCAAAACCGAGTCCATATTAGAACTACCTTGTTATCCGTCTGTCAAGATTCTTTTTCTCAGGAACGCGTGGAGGTATCAAGCTATAATCATTACGAAATACTCAGGTCTGCTACTCCTTGGACCTGTAAAAATCAATTGATCAAAAGATAGTATGGTTTTCTTCCTGTTCACCTAGAATCACGAAATTGTAACATGAAAAAGCACATGTAAAGAAAAAAAACCTGAAAATCGTAAATATTATATATACCTAGTTTAATTCCAAATTACCTATTCTTAGATTTGTCGTTTAAAATTTTGTAGAGAAACAGTCAACAAAATTTTGTATGAAAAAAAAATAAGGTTGTCCCCCTTATTTTTTTTTTTTGAGGGTGGGAAATCATCGAATGACTCCTCCCGCTCTGGACAGAGCGGTAGGGAGTGTCAGAAATCTACTAACTAAAAACCACCCATGTTTCTTCTTAGCCCTTTGTGTCGAGGCCGCTGTATCTCTTTCGAACAACCCGCAGCCCACCCCAGCCTCAAGATTTTAAGTTTTAATTAAGAATACAATTTGATTGGCTGTCCTGAGTATCGTCAACTAATCACAAAGGCTTACTTAGGATTGGTCAAAAGATACTTTTATATGATTCCGGTTTGCAAAATTCAATTTGGCTCTTCTTTGATTGTTTTGACACTGTTTAATATGTACTTCGTTCCTCGTGAAAATGTTTAATTTTTTTTTTATTATTGTGGGGTGGGAAATCATCAAATGACTCCTCCCGTGGGCGGTAGGGAGTGTCAGACTTCTACTGACTAAGAACCACCCATGTTCTTTCTTAGCCCTTTGTGCAGAGGCCGCGGTATCTCTTTCGAAGAACCCGCAGCAAATGTTTAATACAAGCTACATAAGTCCACCAAGAGACCAGCACACAATTCATAAAGGTTACCTTACCTTATGACGAACAAGTATCGCACTTGTATATTTCCTTTATGAGCGTAATTAGACCTCCTAGCGACTAGCCACTAGCCACTCAAATCAGTGAGCGTCGATATCGAAACGGGTCAAGCAGTAACGCATCGGGAGGGTTATTGCTGTACCCAAGTATTGACAGGTTGATTACTTATTGCATGTGCGACAGTTAGGTTAATTGCGACGTGGAGAAATTGTTCGCTTTTTATAGAGTGCGGAAAATATAATTTTTCAAGTAATAAAAAAACTAGATAAAGGAGACTGCCCAATTTTGGGTCCAACGTGTTGCAGAAAAAATTATGAATGTAAGTTGCAGAAAAAATTATGACTAATAATATAATTCGTAAAATGATTTTTTCCTATGTTGCTTAGTTCGATTTACTTCCTTTTGCTTTGTTCAATAATATAAATTATAATATATCATAAAAAGGCATTATAATACGTCTGAAGTTGCCAGCTCTTAAATAAGCAAGTACCTAAGTACCCTGATATGGCCTGTTGTTTTACTAATACAAACTTTAATAATGTATAAAGCAACATAATGATCTAAAACATTCATGTAATCTCTTTGGACCAAAATAAAATAGAGAAACAAACACAAATCCGCCTGAGGGATCAGCGGGTATTAAGACCTAGAATAAAATTAGCACTCTGGTCAACCCTGCTGTTTCAATACAAAATACTCTTAATGCTTCCATGTTTTTCATTTCCATTATTGTTTCTTTTTTAAAACACAGTACTTATTTATCCCGAGGAAAATGTTGAGTGTGAATGTAGATGGCTATAAGAGTAGATAAAGACTAAAGAAAAGATGTTTTTTTTTTATATTTTTAAATGTTTTTTTATATTATTTTATATAGGTATGTTTAAAAATGTACAAAATTTGTTAAAAAGTTAATAAAGGGAATAATAATAAGTGTGGACTCAGCGATCATTGTGCCGATTGTCGTTACGGCCAATGGCTTAATTGCCAAGAGCCTCGACCAACACCTGAGGAGGCTCTCGTTAGGCAGCTGGATCAGAGAGCGGTACTCCTGGACACGGCTCGTATTGTTAGGAGGTTCCTTTCTCTGGAGCCCTGACCGGTAGCTTGAACCTTGTTCCCGATACCGGTGGGCTGCAATTTTTGTATATATTTAAATGTTTTTTTTATTGATTTTGTAAATAATATTTAAAAATGTAATAAGTTTGTTTGTAAAAACAAAGGAAATAATAATAAGTTTATTTATTTACTCTCACAATGGTTTTTTGGGTAGCGGTTTTTTTTTTTTTTGTAGCCACAGCTAGAAGACTAGAAAGGAGGAGACTGCTGACATGCCGAATAAAAGAGGAGTATGGAAGAAGAAGATATGCTGCGCCGACCTCAAATTAATTGAGATAAGGGCAGGAGAATGCGGATAAGTAAAATTGAGCATCCAACTTCCTACTAATATTATAAATGCGAAAGTTTGTGAGGATGGATGGATGTTTGTTACTCTTTCACACAAAAACTACTGAACAGATTTGAATAAAATTCGGTACACAGATAGTTTTATAACCTGGATAAGGTAAACACAGTAAAGTAAAGTATCCTGTGTTAACAGGATACTTTTATTCTTGATAGTATGATTCCGTGGGACAATTATCGGACTCTATGCGGGCGAAGCCGCGGGCTTAAGCTAATAATATTATGAAATCTCCTACGTAAACGCATACGTTCACATTAATGCGTCAAACACTACCCATACCTAATTCATCTCAAGAAAATGTTAAGAAAACATTGTAATTTATAGTTGCTTCTAATTTTGGGTAATCTACGGTATAAGTGGATATTTGAGTGATGAAATATTTAGTAAACAAAACGTTGTGTTGTAAGATAAGTGATCCATCAATCAAACGGTATCTACTGTTTATATCCGTCCATTGATGGACAATAGCCTTTATATTAAAGAGAAATAGGTATCTTAGTGCTACTGACAGTCTGATCAAGGCTTTCTGAAAGGCCTGTCTTCTGTCTGGGATATTGTAATCTCGATTGAAAATATCTGACCTAAAATATAAAATAGTTGGCTCGGTACGAATAATTGTATGAAAAATTGATCTTAATCCAATGAAAATATTGACCTCGATGTCTATCGTAGAAGGGTATCAAAGCTCTCTTGGCTCATGTGCCTTAAAATAAAATACAAAGGAAACTGCGCAAAACTACAACCAAGCGTTACAGGTGTAAATATCACGGATTTCGGTAGTGCACAAAACATTGTGCTGATGAATGTGAATATAATATATATTTATTTTGAGGTATTTAAAATAAAGTTATGATATTCAAAACTTGTATTTAAAAAGTGCTACTACTTACTCTGACTGCCTCGTTGGTCTAGTCCGATGGTTCGATTCCCGGGTCGCACAAAGGGATATTGAGTTTTTCCATGAGGAATTTCTCAGTGTCACGGAGTCTGGATTTATGCCCGGTTTAAACAATATTAGAAATGTATGTATACAGAGTGGTTCCGACAATACGACAATAAATGAAACCACTGGTAGTTCTAGTTCATAGGAACATTTTTAAACTATCAAATAAATCCTAACACCTTCGTGGTGCCGACGATACGACAACAACCTACCTAAATGTCTTTGCCAAATTCTTTTGTTACATTTTATTTCCACCCGTTAATCGGTGCAAATTATTCCTGAGGTTAGTAAATATTTATTTTGTTTGTAAATTGTAATGTATTTCGTTAACAGTTTTATGCTACTTAGTTTTATTGTTTTTTTTTTTCAGATATTTTATTTTGGTGTTAAAACTTTTTTGATAGTTTAATAATGTTCCTATGGACTAGAACTACCAGTGGTTTCATTTATTGTCGTATTGTCGGCACCATCCTGTATAGGTTGGGTACTAACAAACATATACTAAGTAGCTCTGTAAATTAGTTTCAAAAGACGTTGTATAACGTAGAATTTGGACAGCCAAGACAAAGGCAGTGGTGCCAAATAACCGCAAGACATTAAGTTTGAGCTCCTATATATTGTTATATTATTCAGCGAAGTTTTACCTTGAAAGTGCTGAAGTAAGTGAGTACTTGAGTTGGTAGTAAGAAGCGTGCATGCAATCAATTTTAATGCCTTTGATAATAAGCTGACGGTTCTTTCGTTTAGTTTGCGTTATTTCATTGGTTAGCGTTTTCGTGGAAAGTTTGTTTTAGCATAAATAGAATGTTGTTGAATGATGTAATAAAATATAGTAGATAGGCAGAAGTGTACCTTATAGTATACCCACATTTCGCCAGTTATGTTTACGTCTCATGTAATCAACTGGGCACAAATCCAGGGCCCCGAGTCTGCTATTCAATCGTGTCAGAATGGTCTATCAGTGATCTCATAATTGTTGATTTTGACAACACCAAACTTGTCAAAATCAACAATTATGAGATCACTGATAGACCATTCTGACACTATTGAATAGCAGACTCGGGGCCCAGACTGTGTGGCAGCTATTGAGAAATTCTTCATGGAAAAAACAAATAATACGCTCGCCCTGGGAATCGAACACAGGACCCCATGTTTTGCAGTCACGCTTGCGACCACTAGAACAACGACGCAGTTAACGTCAATCAATGATCTAATATTAAGAACTTCATTGCGGGAAATTCAAATAATACAATTAATGTACTGTGAAAATGTACTTTTTCATTTAATACGAGTTTTTAACAGCCTGCTAAAATAAATTGGCAATTTGCTTCATCAATTTTAATTGAAATAATTAATTCGTGTTGCCTAGCCGTAGAGTTTAATGGAGTTATTCAGAAGACTAAAACAGGCAAGATATTACTCTTGAATCTTGTGTGCGTTTCAAAAACGGTTTATTTCCTATTCTGTTTGTTTATTTTTTGTTTTTCTACCAGATCCGAAACAACTACCTGTAGTCCATACAAATATTTGTTTCGTGGACGAATAAGACCCTTGACACGCAGCACAGCCAACCGTGTAAATAATAAATACATACTCAATTAATGCAAATTCAGTCGATTTTAGCTAAAATATGCTATTACTTCAAGAATGAAGAATTTTTTATATAATCCGTTTAATACTTATAGAAGTTTGAATAACCTTATTTCCCTCAAATTCGAGGCCAATGGCACAATGAAATAACCTTCTCCGCGTGAAAACTCAAGTGATATGTAAATACAATAATTAATTTCATGAAGTCTCAAGGTCATAATTTTAAATTTTAATTAAAAATACTATTTTCATTATAGTATAGCGTGTTAAGTTACAAAAATATGTAGCGTGACTATATCGCGTGTTAGACATAGCCATTATTTATACTATTATTAAATTTAAAGACAGTGTTAGTTGTTTGTTATTATTATGCACTATAATACGTGAACATAAAGGTTGGAACTTCAATGCATGTTTATTATAGAGGGGCTTGGTTCATCCAAATGTAATTCCAGGCTAAATGTTATTTATTTAAGTTTATTCAACACAAAAAATAAAGCCACAAGAGCACAACGGTACTGCTTATTTCATAAGAAATTTCTTTCAGCAGACCTGCGACGGCATAGTTGGATTAGAAATGTAATTTGATATGAATATATACGAGTAGTAACTGTGTTCATTTTGCAAATATAATCTTGTCTTTTTGCTAGTTTTGTGAGGACGGATTTAAATTTGTTACTCTTTTATGAAAAAACAACGGAACGGGTCTGAATGTTTGGCACTCAGATAGTCTATGACGAAGTCTTACCAAAGGGTATCGTATTACCCAGTTTCGTATAAAATACTGTATAATACTGGTATGCATCCTGTTAGACTCGAAGCCGACCCCAACATAGTTAGGAAATGGCTGGATGGCCCATGGCCTGGATTAACACTTTTAATACTACATATTTTTCTGGTAGTAAGATCCCGTGGGATAATTACCGATTTCCACGCCAACGAAGCAATTTAGAAGTAAGTAATGTAAGTAAATAACTGACGGAATACTTTGTTACTGCATTGTAAACCTTATAACTGCTTTATTTTTATTTATTCATTATTTCTACACATTAAATACATTTTTTTTAAATTATTTATAAAAAAATATAAAAAATAGGATTGTGGACCGCCGGTATCAGGAGCAGGGTCCAAGCTACCGGTGGATAGGGCTCCAGAGACAGGAACCTCCTCACAATGCGGGCCATATCGAGGAGTACTGCCTTCTGAATCAGGCCCTTGAATTATTTTCCTTATTATTAGAGTCGAATGACACATGCATGTCCTGATAATTTGATTGCTCACCTATTACTTAAAGCAATTGCCTCCATAATAACATGGTCGTACATTAAAAGCATCAAAACTGTACACATGATAAAATACTCCATATAATTTTATCCTATCCGTTCCATACTTGAGTCAACCCAATTTCACGCTACTATCTACCTCCCGCCCTAGGCCTTGGACTAGAATATGTGGAATTGTGGGGCCTGGCGCGACAGTGAAATGGCCTCGCAGGATTGCATTCCCACTGGTTCTACATATAGTGACGTGACACGAATATTATTATTGTGTGAGGCCAACATTAATATTTAGTACTTAGTAGCGAGGGAAGTTTTCTTATTATTATGAATTTCCTTATTATCAGTGTTACAATAGATTGTTGCGTAACTATGTAGTTCTTTTTCGCAGAAATAAGTGTAATGAGATTCGCTTAACATAATATCACGTCTGTAATTCAAAAAGGGTGAGGCAGAGGTGTACGTAGTCGTTTACCCACATTTCGACAGTTATTTTTAAGTCCCATGTATAATAGGGGCCGAGCCTATTACCATCAACGGGGCAAACATATAGACATCGTGGTTGCTGACGACACATTCCTGTTGGAAAACCCAATAAAACTTTACCAGACCCGAATCGAATCAACGACCTCATACTCACAGTCACAAAAAAGTGTTTCCCAAAAAGCGATGTTTTCTAATATCATAATAATATTCTAAACTGTATTTACTTACGAACTCATTCTTCACATTATTGATCTTTTCCGTACTTATATGAGTCAATCCAATTTCACGCTATTATTGTCTTCCTACCTCCTATTGGATTAGAATATGTGGGGCCTGGCGCGACAGTGCATAACCTCGCAGAATTGCATTCTTTCTGCTTTTATAGTGACGCGACACGAATAATATTTTTATTAGTAGCATCTTGGTAGTAACAAAAAAAATAATCATGACTCTGTTTAGTCAGTCAGTTAGATTTAATCGAAAAATATTGGATACGTGTTTTTTGTATTATCAAATTAATAAAAGTTGACGAATATAAAAAGCGTGAAAGATTTTGAGTGGGGGTTTGTGACGTCACTTTTCAATAAAAAAGTGTACTGAAATGAGACGTCACACGAGTTTTTGAAGCGCTGTATCGTCTTTTTTTTTTGTTTACGTAATAAAAGAAAAAATATGTGTCCAATATTTTTTGGAAAGCTATCTTTTTTTTTTTTTTGGGTGTGGGAAATCATCAAATAACCCCTCCCGCTCTTGTGCAGAGCGAAAGGGAGTGTCAGACTTCTACTGACTAAAAACCACCCATGTTCCTTCTTAGCCCTTGTGCTGAGGCCGCGGTATCTCTTTCGAACTACCCGCAGCCCCGACGGGAGATACTACGTACCTATATCGTTGTGGGGGTTCGATAGGTGGTCACTTCATGTATAATAGTGAAATTCTTTTGCTTTTTTAAAAACTCGAGGGGAATGGTTCGATGATTTCCCACCCCACAAAAAAAAAGGGTTCGTAGTATCTGCATTTATTATTCAGAAGTAAGTTTTTTGCATTAAATAGTGGAAACACTTCGGAATTTCGCCACAAATAAAAACACTTTTCGTTACTATTTTTACCAGAAAACTAGGATATTTAAGAACGTTTCATTTTATAGGGTAGTTATTTTTTCGCAAAGTGTAGTGGAATGGGACTTTATTCTCAATGGAACGCACTTATTTTCGTTCTATATTGTCGTGACACGAATACATTAGTGTACGCTGATATTGATATTTATAAAGGGTTTAACAGTACCCTTAACAGAACCGAAAGGCACTTGTTCTTCCTTCACTTTTTATTTTGGACCATACATACCTATATGGATATTGGACGTCAAAGTTCCAAATTTTTACAACTTTTTTTAAATTTAAAGGTTTACTTCAATTATCTCCATGACCCGTTTTCTATTTAGAGCATTCATTAGCCCAATGTTTTGAATGTGCTACATTGACTTTTACCGTTAAACGTGACCAGAAAGGTTCGTCTGGAACTTGCTGGTACTTTGCAGTTTAAGTTTTCATATAAAAATAATAATTAGTACTATTAATGTTATAGTCTAACTTTTTTTATTTAAGCAGTAAATGTGGTATTTTATGGACGAATTACGATCGTAATCAAGTTTTTCTTCTCCCTTCAAGGATTATTTGTTTTTGGAACGAAGTTCCTTATCACGCGTTGTGAAAGGGGACTAGACGGAAAAAAATCTTACGAAAAGTTGTCACGACACTTTTTGCTATAGTAAGCTATTGTAAGCTGTGCGGCGTCGCATGTTTTTCTGTCTGTCTCTCTCTCTCTTATAGAAAGCAAGCCAGATATTTTCATTTCTACATTTCTTTTTTTTTTTTTTACATAATAAAAAATAATAAAAATAACTTCGTTCCATCCGGGTGTTCCTTGACACCTCTCAAGTTTTTTTTAATAGTGGCATGGTAGGTTATGGGAGAAAGGCTGAAGAAAAGATTTATAAGTTGTGTGAGGAATGATTTAATGAAAGAAAAAGTGGCAAATGATTGCGTGACGCGGTAATCTTATTTTTCCGCAACCAAGGGCGGGAAAGAAAATAACCACAGATAACTATACCTTTTATTATGTCCAAATCGATTAAAACATAGGAAATTTAACAAAAAATCACCACCGACTATAGAGTCGGCAGAGCTTTTTTTTTAATTTTGTCATTCTGATTTGCGTCTTTACAGCATAAATATTTTTTGAATATTAAATTTTGTTTGTAAAAGAATACTATAAATAAACATGATTATTTTAAACAATTATTTACTTTTATGAACAAGACAGTAAACTTTTTTGTGTTCTTAATTAAAAAAATATTTGAATTTTATATTTTTCCTATGAGGTTTAGCGGCTTCATACCTTTTTAAAAAAAGGAAATGAAATCATATTCTTCTAAAAAATGATGACAAAAATACTTAAGTATCGTTATTAGTTAATTTCTTCGAAAGTGTTTTGAAAAACGTCGTTTGATTCACGTGGGAATTTGTTATTGCATTTCTCGACCCCATGAACACCCTCACCATACGGCTCGGGTATTCAATCCGCCTCCAATGCAATAACAAACTTCCGCACTTGTATCAAAATGTACTAGTCCTTACCGGGTAGAAAGATGTCGTTATATTTTATGATAGAATATTAATTGCATTAAATTATTTTATTTAGAAACTTGAACATGAACTTCTTGTTATAGTGTCGGTGTCAATCTAAATTAATTTCCTTCACAGATTGACTACGTAGTTTCTTCAGTAATTAAAACAAAGATGCACTAACAGGATATAGTTTTAGCCAGTGTGTATTATTTTGTAGTGGATCTTAGGAATGTACCTCAAATTACCTCAAGTTCCAATGTAATGTTTCCTGAAAATACCCAAAGAATACGCAGACACGCGTGCGAAGCCACGAGCACCGCTAGTTTATCATAAAGCACTGCCAAAATTAAATACATTTGGACCTGAATGCAGGCCAAACTTTCAACTACCCTTGACATAAAATACTACAAAACCTACAAACGTTTACTTTCTCCGTCCAATTTTCCCTATTTACAGTCGTCCACATTTTATCTACCCGTGTCATTGAGCAAATTCCGTCTTTATTGAGTTTTTCGTCGAGGCCTTGGACTGGGCTCGTTTTCCCGACGTTGGCCTCGTGGATGCTGCATCTCCGTAGTTTAATAGTGACGTGACGTGAATTTCATGAGTGCTTGATCTTGTTCTATATGCGAAGGACGTTCTATTGTTAATCGTTGCGTGGATCGGGGATAATATTATGTCGTACATTTTCTTTTTATTTTGTTAATGATGTTACTGTTTATTCTATAAAAAAATTACGTGTTTATGACACAAAACCTAACAGAATATCACGACTGTCATCTTTGGAGGATTTTCAGAGGGTTCAGCCACATTTCGCCAGTTATGTTTGAGTTCCATGTAATAGAGGGCGAGCCTATATTACCGAGCACAAATTCGCGGGTCCCGTCGGCGCTGCGGGTTGTTCGAAAGAGATACCGCGGCCTTGGCGCAAGGGCTAAGAAGGAACATGGGTGGTTTTTAGTCAGTAGAAGTCTGACACTTCCTTTCGCTCTGCCCAAGAACGGGAGGGGTTATTTGATGATTTTCCACCCACCAAATAAAAAAAGGCTCCACATTTACTATGCTTTAAAAAATCATAATCATGTCATGGGTAATAGTATTATTACCTACACCTCTGCATAAACCTTCTGGGACAACAGGCGTGATGTTATGGTACTTCTATAAAGGCAATCAATTTTCCTCTTTAGTTACTCATCCTTGAAACAGTACTATTTTGACGATAGATTCTTAATAGTTCAACATGTACGTGATACGATTGTTAATCAAACATAATATGTTCTTTCGACGTAACACTCGTAGGTACAACATTGTAATGCAGAGCAATTTGTATGTCCTTCTCTTGATTGTGGGTTAATTTTGCCAATCAAGAAAATCAAGCAAAGTACATTCATTACATCGTATTAACAGTATTCTGATTATTCAGAGAATGGAATGAAATTTCTCAGTAGCAGCCACGTAGTTTGGATTTGTGTTCTGCCGATGGCAAAAGGCTCGCCCTCTATTACATGGGACTTAAACATAACTGGCAAAATGTGGGTATACCTCTGCGTAACTGTTTGGGGATTACACGCGTGATGTTATGTTATGTTTATTTGAAACTAGCGGACGTCACGCGGTTTCACCCGCGTAGTTCCCGTTCCCGTGGGAATACAGGAATAAAAAGTAGCCTATGTCACCCGGGGATAGTATAGCTTCCCAACGGTGAAAGAATTTTTGAAATCGGTCCAGTAGTTTCGGAGCCTATTCGTTACAAACAAACAAATCTTTCCTCTTTATAATATTAGTGTAGATGAATATACCTATTCACTCATTTTAAAATATTCAAAATATTAGACCCGTTACCACTAACCTTATTGATAACCCCAATCAGCAACGGTAAAGGAGCTTAAAAGAAAAACCACCATAAGAGCTTATTGAAAATGCAATTATCCCAGTACTTACCAATCTCAATGGATGCCTCTTGAGACTCCAAGCACCACTAGATCATGCAAAAAGCGAGTTGGAAAATTCACTCAGTAGCGTGCATCGTAAATCATCGGGTATTTCCGTGTTTTCTCGGAAATATTCGGTTTACAAGAACGAATGATTTGTTAGTAGTGAAGGATGACGTTTTTCATTAGTTTTTCACTTTGTGTTTGTCAGCTTTGAAGTGATGCATTTTTTGTTTATTTTTTTTTCAACCACGTTATGCTGATGATATGAAGTCGGATTTAGTAGTTTATTCGAATGCAGTCAAATAATTTCTCCTTTTGATGTTTTGGATTCTAACACTATCAAACAATCAATCAGTCAATGAGCAGCGGTAGCCCAGTGGTGCAGTGGTGGTTAAGAATAGTATGTCGTGGGTTCGAACCCATGCTGGCGCCTTACTTTGTGTAATTTATATCATCATCGCTGAGAAAACATGTCTTAGAACCAAAAAAATCTGCATCCCTCTCCTAGAGAGGCGGCCTGAGTCCTTGCAGTGGGAACATTATAGGCTGATGATGATAATTATCACTTTACAAAGAAAGCTAAACAACAAAAAAAGCAAACCTACACTCACAAGGCATAATAACTTGTGAAAGAATTTTAGTTGCCATTCCAAACCGTAAATGCAATAAAGAATTGAATATTGACTGCGGTACTCAGAGATATTTAATGATTACATAAGCCGTCACTTAGTAAAGATTTGACATAATTTTGTATGACAAAACTGTCAAAACCTTTACTAAGTAATCATTAAAGCTCTCTGAGTGCGGCAGTCAGTATTTAAATTCCCGTGCAAAAGAATGGACAAGAAACTCTATGGATATTTTTTTTCAAATCAAAACATTGTTACAAAATTTTGGTGAAGAATCAGCACTGCCATCCAACGTGGGAATGCTGCCAGCCTTCTGGGCACTTTTCCTGTTGACAGCGGTGTGGACGGATTTTTTGACGCCCTGTAACTCTTTTTTTATTGATTCTGTAAATTGTAGCTTGTAAACATTGTAAACAAATCATTATTTTGAGATTATATTTATGTGAGAACGTTGTAGAAAGACGCGTTCGTTTCGGATAATATAATAAATAAATCAAAAATAAAATAAACCGTGGCAGAGAGATGACCAGTCCTTTTTGACAGTGTCCGTTCACGAATATGACGCATCAGCACCATTCAGCTCAACCATTTTGAAGGGAGCTTAATGAAGAAGAACCCAATAAATAAAATAGGCACGCCAACTTCAATTTTACAAAATATATGTTATAAATCGTCTTTTGCTGCGAAATGAATCTTTTGTTTCGAAATATCAAGCCGTCAAGCCGTTTTGGAGGAGTTCGGTGACATACACACGTACAGTAGAATTATATATATAAAGCCTAGAACTAAAGATACATGAATTAAACGAACAAACGAACGCATTTTAATTTGCAGTGCAATGATACTCAACGAACTGCAATGGGCAATCTATAAATCTAGCTTTTATTTATTATTTATACAGGTGCTCTCGTTTGCTCTGTGAAGTGGCTGCAAGTCTTTACGTAACGTTTTACGTTTCGTTATAGTCTGAAGGGATGTACGATCTCAGTCTGTTAATGAAATTAAGAAAATGTTATTCACGACTGCTATTGAATTAAGGGACATTTTAACAACATAATCATAGATAAAAAGAGACAATTAAGAATAAAGGGAAATTTATACACGGCTGCACAATATTATTCTGCCTCGTTGGCTTAGTAGCCGGGGAATCAAACCCGCACCGAAGTGGAAACTATGTTTTTCCTACTCCTCCGCTATTCTTTTCTGATTAATTTCGTTGCGGGATCCAAGACAGTTAAATCGTGTCTCTGGGACTTCGTCGGGCTTCATTGTCTCGGCGCTTTTCTTGTGGTCGCCACTGTTGATTCTGGCTAACAGGAGTTACAGTGGGAATAGTGTGGCGGGTTTGTCCCATTTAAAAAAATAACTTAAATTTAAACAAATATAATTATTCCTGATAGAAAAATTAAATAACACACTGCCCGATCACGGAATGGAATCCATCACCTCATGCACAGCTGTTACGCTTGCTTCTACTAGACCATCGAGGCAGTAAAGACGAATTTGAAAAAAAAACACGATTGTGTCTGGGAGTCTGCATTTAAGCTCGGTTGATGGCAATAGGCTCGCCCCATTTTACATGGAACATTAACAAAACCGCACGATAAAGAAATAAGATATGCACACGGCAAAAAAATATTATTTCTTTCTTTTTTGGGGTTGGGAAATCATCAAATAACCCCACACGCTCTTGGGCAGAGCGGAAGGGAGTGTCAGACTTCTACTGACTAAAAACCACCCATGTTCCTTCTTAGCCCTTACGCCGAGGCCGCGGTTTCTCTTTCCAACAACCCACAGCCCCGACTGGCCTCCTTCTATGTCTAATTTAATAGCTCTTAAACCACTCAAGTTTAACAAAAACTAATTTAGTAGCACCTCGTTATTCAGTTCTCATTTACTCGAGCATAAAGCAGAAGCGACGCGACGAAGGTATAGCTCACTGACTTCACATTGTCTGGTTGTACGACCTATTTTCCAAAAATAGCTGGCTCGTGCCTAGGCAGACCTACAGGCCCAAAACTTAGACTGCAATGTAGGTCGCATTTGAGATGTAAGCGAAAATCGATGTTGTTATTTCAGAGCTAAAGTTGGTTTCTGCTTTGGAGAGGATGTAAGTGACTTGGTGAATCTATGCCAATATCCTTACTTTAATTTATTTAAATGCGAAAGTAAGTAGTCTGTCTGTCGCGCTTTCACGTCAAAACTACTGAACTGATTTATATGAAATTTGGTACACAGATAGTCTAGAGCCTGAGAAAGGACATCAACGACTTTTTATTGCAAAGGGTTAAAAGGGGGGGATGAAAACATTACTTTTCGTCGCGATAACCGACATCCACGCGAGCGAGTTTTTAGTCAGTAGAAGTCTGACACTCCCTACCGCTCCGCCCAGAGCGGGAGGAGTCATTTGATGATTAAAATCTTCATGAACAAATGTGGATCCCCCACTTGTGCTACAATATAATACCGATTTGTAAAATTAACACACGCTTGTCTGCCTTCATACAATCAGCGTAATTTGTGCAAATAATCCTCTAATTCCTGTAACTAGCATAATATCCATAATTTAAGCAGTAGTTTATCTTGTTCGATGTAATTGGAAACAAAGTTACTTTACACATCCCACTAAACGTACTTGTACGATGATACGTGATGTTATGTTGTGTCTTACGACGAATTAGCGTTGTAAGACACAACATAACATCACGCCTGAAATCCCAAAAGGTTTAGGCAGAGGTGTACTTAATGGTACACCCACATTTCGCTAGTTATGTTTAAGACCCATGAAATATGGGGTGAGTCTATTGCCATCAACCGGGCACAAATCCAGCCTCAGTAGCTACTACTAAGAAATTCTTAAAGGAAAAGCCTAATAACACTTTACATGACTCGGGAATTGAACCTAGGACATCATGAGCAGCAGTCGCGCTTGCAACCAATAAACCAACGAGGAATTAGCATTGTATGAAGTAAATGAGAACCAAATTACATTGTCAACACCAATTTACCTTATACGCACCTACCCTTAAATCGGTTTACTCTAAATAATTTTATACACAAACCAAAACCATCTTTGTGTAGAGGAAGGTAGAGTAGGAAATTGTGTGGTGGAAAATGAAAAAATTATCAATGAACCACGAAATTTGTTTGGGAGCTGATTCCATCACGTATATCGTGTCGAGTTAATAATCCATTGTCAGAATTTCTGGGAAAATTCGGAGGTTATTTTTTCATATTTTGTAATGTATTGGTTGAAGGTAAAATTGTAGGAATCTACTATTAATACGTATTTATATTGACTTAGAACAGACTAAATTAAAATTGACCTAGATTTTTCGTAGATTTATTTTATGTAGGCTAAAAAGGATGTAGTATTTGTTATCAATTAATAAAAAACCCTTTTTACAGACAACTATTTTATTAAATAGGGGGGATCGGACAAAAAAAAAACAAATTAGTCCGTCAGATAGATTTAAAAAAAATATTGAACACATATTTTTTCTTTTTTCTCGTAAACAAAAAATGAAGACGATACAGTGCTTCGAAAACTCGTGAACTCCTCGAAAACGTCACATTTCAGTACATTTTTTACCTATAAATGACGTCACAACCCCCCACTCATGACGCGTTTTATCCTCGTAAATTTTTATTAATTTGATAAAACAAAAAACACATATCCAATATTTTTCGATAATCTAACTGACGGACTAATCAGAATCATATATTTTTGACTTAGTCCGATCCCCTATTTTAAATTGTGCTCATTTTAAAACAAGTTGATGGCTATAGGTTCGCTCCCTATTACATGGGACTTAAATATGTCTGGCGAAATGTGTGTGACGTACTATCAGCTACACCTCAGCTTAACCCTTCGGGGATTATATGCGTAATGTTATGTTTAAAAAAAGAAAAAATACATGAAATAAAAGGCGTTATCGCTTTTTTTTTTACATATAAGGTTAGTATTTTTATTACGTTATGTTATGTTTAAATAAGATTAAAATCTTTAATTAACTTCCTTTTTAAAGAATTTACTTTCACATTAGATATAATATTCCTATTGTGTAGGTACTGGAAATAGAAAACACTTAAATGACGATTGCATGAGAATTTTGCAAAGATTTGCAATCCCCTTTTATTTATGGCATCCTTAAATGACTGTTACCACATAAACCGTTATCTCTTTCACGAAAACACTCAAACGATCCAAATTCTTCTTATCGAATTAGTTTCACAAAACTTTCTAACTTTACCAATAAAACTTCACAAAAACAAGAACGAATCTAACATCAATCACAAAGTAACACATTCCAAACTACCCTTTTTATTGCCTACAAAAACACCCCCAATAGAACCAATCGGTTTCGGCATTTAATCAGTGGGGGTGTTAAATGTTCCCCTTACACCCCCACTGATTAAATACCGATCGTATGGTGACAGTAAATATTACCACATTGGTAATAAAAATATATTAGTACGATTGAATAGGCTGTCATATAGAGGAGCCTCTTAAATTATAGCGTTATGATCCCATTAATAAAGAAACAATAAACTGCTTTTGGGGTTTCACGAAAACAACGATATTGTTTAGGCATGTCACCACAATCGTGTGTGTAAAGCAATATTTATAATGGAAATTCTATGTAAAATTGATTTATGTACATGGACAAACAACATTGTAGCCGTCGCGCGAATGTCCTGGATGAGTCTGACACAAGAATGTGGTGGCAAGTCGGGCTGTGAATGAAGGTGATGGTAACATGGCTGCAATTAGTTTTTGAGTGGTTTTATTTATGTGAATAATGTAGTAATTAATTCATAAAATATTTCGACAGTTTCTCTTAATGAAAAGTTGATTGTCACACGGATATTTCTTTCTACAATTTACATTTTTGTGGAAGGTTACTGCAGGACCTTTATATAACAAACCCAACATACTCTTGAATATTAGAATTTTTATGAGATGCCTCACAAATAGGTGCAAAATATAGCCCGTAATGGAAGGACAATAGGCGTAAACCGTTATGGTATTCCTTTTATGGGGTAATGGTGCATAACGGTATAAGAAGGCAGGAAGGGGGAAGAGGGGGGATAAAAAACCAATTGATATTTAGTAGTCTGTTTTTATTGGTCATCGGTTTTAGAGATATCAATGTCATGAATGGAATATTCAATAGTCCATTCATTCGTCGTTGACGTTCTGTCATTTCTGCTTTCCTCTATGGGCAATGGGCGTGAGGTTATGAATGATGTTAGATTATTTTCATAAAATCACGTCTGTAATCCCTTCTGGGTTAGGCAGAGTTGTAACTAATTAATTAATCATACACCCTCATAATTATGACCAGATATGTTTCAAGTGTCATATAATAAAGGGCGAACGCATTGATTTTTTACTGTAGTAATTTTTTTAATACATTTATTGACGAATTATACACGAGGATGTCTTTTAACCCCTCACATGTATTCTATTGTTTTAAATATAAAACAAAAAGAAGTTTTGCGTGTTATTTTACTGGCCCAAATCAGGCCAGAAAAAAAGCTAAAAGTCACATTGACATTTGCAAATGTTAAGTACTAAGACATTTACGTAAACGTGTCAACGGTTTGCAAGCTACAAACCAATTGCAGAACGGTATCAAGGCTAGTGATGACGTCACATCACATCCACTTACGAAGCAATTCTTATGAACCAATGACGTCATATGCAAGGACGCTAGTTAATTAACTTTAGGGATTATAATTACACTTATAACACTGTTCTTCGTGACCGCCAGTAATTAGAAATTAACATTTTAACCTGACCTACTTTGTGTATTAGTTTGTTTTGAGTTTGAATAAATATTGCGTTTGGAGGATGCAAATGTTTATATGTATATGCATTTTTTTTGTGTTTACTATGCGAAAAATAATATCATGTTGGGATCGTTTTATTGGTACAGTGGTCAGAATTGAGCACGAGGTCCTGGCTTCGATTTTCGCATCATACAAAGTGTAATTAAGCTTTTTGCTTCAGGAATTTCACAGCAGCAGCGATGAAGTCTGAATTTGTGCCGATTTAATGGTTGTAGGGTCGCCTGCTATCAAATGGGACTTAAATCAAAACTGGCCTAATGTGGCTCTGCCTAACCCTTCGAGGCTCACTGGTGTGATGTAATGTTATATAGGTAACCTTTTGTCGAAAAGTCACACGGTAAAGATTAAACGATTATACGGGTCCCACTGTAAGAGGGTAATCAGAGGTAAAATACCTATCTATGATAATACTGTAAGTACGTTTCACTAAATCAAACATGCCAAAATCATATTAAAAAGCATTCCTAAGATATTTTTACAAGCACTTGTACGGGTTTTTTTTTTTTTTGTATTCCACTAAATTCCTGTTGGGTTGCTTAGGTTTCAATGCGCTAGTAGTAAGACGGTCGCGCGACCAGATGACTGTAATATTTAAAGTTCTTAAAGGGAATATAGATGTTCCTGATCTGCACAATGAAATCAGCAAACTATTTGTGCCTGACAATGACTGTCGTGGCAGAAAACACCGCTTACTGGCTGTACCAACTTGCCGTACTGTAGCACGCTCTAAGTCACCCATTCCTCGGATTATCCGCTATTAACGCTCTCCTGGACTCGAACAAAGGTCGTGATATATTTGCGGATGAATGGAAGGTGATACTGTCAGAATGTTTTAATTTTTGTGAGAAGATTACATGACTGTGTTAAATAAATTATATGTGTTTAAATAGTGTTATAGGCTTCGGCCGTTCTATTTAAAAAATATATATCCTATCAACAGAGTGCAAATTGCTAATGCAAAATTCAAAAAACCGACGAGAAAAGTCCTCTCATTCCGCCTAAAATGATGGTCGTTATCCAGAAATGGGGCACTTAAAACATTTTTCGCTTTCAAATCCCACCATTCGATTTTTGTCACAATTACCGATTTCAATCCAGTAATAATGGAATTTATCCATGCGATTATTATCCATATATTGATTGGACAATTCAGCTTCGTAGCGAATTTATATACCACATAAAGCCAGGTATGAATTCAATATATTTTATCTTGGCAATTGGCACTTTCTCTAGGGACGAAGAAAGGAGGAAAGATTATCTATGTATTGATACTTTTGTATTCATCGCGAATTAATGAGTATTTATAAGAGCCAGATGTAGGTAATGACTTGGCTTTGATGCTTATTGAATAATATATTATTAATCAATTATATTTCTTTACCTTTCTTTAGTCTATATGATTCACATTACCGTCTAGTAGAGGATGATATTATATATCTTATATTCTTTCTTTAAAACCTAAACTAATGTAATTTTTTTTTGGCCCAAGGGAGTCTGACTTGCGGACCTGTGGACGGTGGCGGGCCTGTGGACGGTGAGTGATGGGCTAGCTCGCCGTCCGTCCGTCTTATGACGACGACAGGCCGTGTCGACGACGCGTTCGTGTTCCATGCGCGCCTCAAAAAAATGTCAGCAAGGGCCGACGCTCGTCGTGGCTGCGGGTTGTTCGCAAGAGATACCGCGGCCTCGACATGAAGGGCTAAGAAGGAATATGGGTAGTTTTTAGTCAGTAGAAGTCTGACACTCTCTTTCGCTCTGCCCAAGAGCGGGATGGGTTATTTGAGGGGTTATTGGAGACAGTCACTGTTAACATTGTAACTCTTGTTTGGTTTCTTAAATTAGTTTATTTGATGAGGTTACTTTGTTTACAAAGTCAACACCAGAAAAATGTATCTAAAAATTGCCTTTTTTCTCAGACAACTTTAAATAGCATGATTGATAGTTTGTTGTACCATTTTATCAAAAATAAAACTCGCTATAATAAAACTTTCACTTCATAACAAAAAGTGGGCCTTCTTAAATGACTACTTTCATAGACAGAAAAGCCATCTAGAGATAAAAAGAAAACCCGAAATCGGACACTTAATCATCTCAGTCGGCCATATTGAATCCTCGTTCCACAAAAATAAAGATTAAAAATAGCCAATGAATAGCAAAAAATACTCCAAGTAGGCAAGCTTTCATTCTAAACGAACGTTTTTTAGGGGCGAGCTACTCACTTGTTCGGGACATTCGATTCGGCAGATTTTAGGTAACATAATTATGATTATGTCTAGCCTTTTCTCTATGTTGGCCTCGGCTTCCAGTCCAACTGTATGCATCTATAAATGCTATTATTATTATTTATAAAACAAGTGCATATAATCATCATCTGCCTAGCCTTTTCCTAACTATGTTGGGGTCGGCTTCCAGTCCAACCGGATGCTCCTGAGTACCAGTATTTTACACGGAGCGACTGCTTATCTAACCTCCACACTAGTGCTGGGTAATATGAGACCCCTAGATAAGACTGGTTGTCAGACTTTCGGTCCACTGACTGGATCATTCCCACTAGTTCGACTGCACAGTCCTACGATAGAACTAGTGGAATTTTTTTTTCCCACTAGTTCTACGATTCAAGGTGGTACGAAATCGTAGAACTAGTGGAAGTAAAAATTCCCACTAGTTCTACGATATAATTTAAGGGTGTCACAAAATCGTAAAACCTGCGGAACTCAAGTTTCTCATTCGGTCTATCACACAGTTTAATACAACTACGGCACAAACTACCAGGAGAATAGAAGTAGCCAGGAGGTATTGAAAACATTTTTTTTGGAACAGTTACGATTGTGCAAGATCTACAAATGACAGCCGGGACCAACCCCGCTTAAGGTGCTTGGAAACTCGGTATGTAATGAATGTCACTCATCCACAGACCAACCTAGGCAAACGCGGCTTAACCGAATGTTTCATAGTAGCGGTTGTTATTATCAAGCCACAATCTCCAAGTCAAACCGAAGCAATCACTAAAAATCTTCGGAAAGTGCCGATCGGCAAACTTGTGTCTACATAGGTATACCATCGCTGAATCATGTACGGGACGGCGGCGACCAAATCTCAGAGATTTTTTTCAGAACATACTCCTATGTTTTTAGACTAGATTTTGCCGAAGACTGTGCAGTGCAGCATACCTTTTACAAAATGGCGTCTTTTAGCAATTTATTTGACACTTTTTATACCCATAATACTACAAGGAAGTTGCTTTATTCCAATGATAAATATACCATAAACTTGGAAAAAACTCATCGAGAGTATTGGCAAACAATTTATTGATGATAAATTATGTACTTTAGTAGCGTTCTGTAGATACGAATTTCAGCTTTATGTGTTTGGGGTAAAGGTCATTTAGGAATATAGGAATGTTTATCATAATCATTTGGAAATAAATAACGGGCAATGTTGGTGAAAGTCGTAAAGCAAATGCGCCAACTTTGCCCATACAAAACGCATTTGGTTTGGTTATGCGTACTTACGTGGTTTAGTTGCGGTTAATGATTCGTATTATTCTGGTTAATGTTATGTATTATGAGGAGCTTTAATTCAAGGTAGTAAAGGTCAGTTTCATTTTGGTAAAGTATATATAGATAGGTATTTGCTATGGGTATTTGGTATTCTACAGTATAATTTCTATATGTGATTGCGAAGTTGTGTATAGTTACATTACGTATTGTGATGCAATTTTTTACCATAATTTAGGTATTGTAATTATTTCGGAAGGTGCTTCTTTATATTATTAAATCAATGTTCTATAGTTGGCGATATTGAAAGTGGTTAAATGAAAAATTGTGACGTCTTCAATTTACCAACAAAAAAAAACGAAAAATTTACTTTTGTTAAACCTACTTTTATATTTTGAGAAAACTATTTAGAAATATACAGACCTCATGTAATTGTACAGTAACTGGCCAAAATATAATATAAGTGGCATAGATAATTCAAGGCACCAAGTATTTTCATTACTATTCCATGCACGTTGATACCCAAATTTTTTGAAACATAAAAGTCTTCGGGTAGTTGTAAATTGAGGATAAGTTCCGTTAATGACCAGAACTTGAAGCGTAATGGCCAAAGCGATGGCCTCCTTTTTATTTAGTTTAGTTTAATACTAGAGAGCTTGGTTTGAAGAGAAATAAGTACCCATCTTATGTATACCTTTGTTTTTGGAGTGTGGAAAATCATCAAATGACTCCTCCCGCTCTAGGCGGAGCGGTAGGGAGTGTCGGACTTCTACTGAATAAAACCACCCATGTTCCTTCTTAGCCCTTTATGTCGAGGCCGCAAAAAAAATTAAACGGATTACGTAATTCTAGCTTTCACGTAATATATTAAATTTTCTGATTTGATCATAAAATTAAAAAAACATTTAACAACCACCCAGACTCTCTGAGAAGTGGTTATATTATCTTGTCATAAAATAACCCACCTCTTTGCTTCTTCCATAAAAATACGTCAATTTTATCAAACGCGGTACTCAAGATAATAAATTCTACACTGAGCCTTAGAATTTTGATGAAACAGGGTAAATTTTCACTCGCCTGTCTTGGTACAAAATGGTGGATAAAGAATTTGACGACGAGACTTGAACGCGTCGTTTGGCTAGATATCCGAGGAACTCGTTTAGCCGGTCGAAAAACAAACAATATTTGAAGTTCTCGGCTTCTCGGAATTATAATTTTTGTGTTGTTAAGGGAGGGTGGGGAATTGCTGCTTTGATTTAAATGATAAGATAAAATGATTGAGCGAGTTTTACCAGAAAAATGTAAACAACAGGATTTTCTTACAACAAAAGCGTTTTTGTCTTAGTGGAGCTCGTGGCTTAATAAGAACTGCCACTCGGGTCGATCTTTAGGTAAAGCTGTGCTTGCCTAGGTCGATCTGTGGATGGGTGACCGCCCGACATACCGAGTTTCCTCCGTGCCTCGGAAAGCACGTTAAGCTGTTGGTACCGGCTGCCATATATAGATCTTTGGCAGTCGTTACAGGTAGCCAGTGACCTGAAATTCTGACATCCAGTCTTACCAAAGAGTATCGTATTACCTAGTATTAACTGGGTTGTGGAGGTCAGATAGGTAGTCGCTCCATGTAAAATACTGGTATTCAGCTGCATCTGGTTAGACTGGAAGCCGACCCCAACATAGTTGGGAAAAGGCAAGGCAGATGATGAAAAGCGTTTTTGCCTTTCTAAACCATAAATTTACTTATTGACTATTAATCAGGATCAAAACTAGAAGTACTAGATTAGGCTGAGAATAAGCATGTTAAGAACGTCTACGTTCAGCTCGTAGTTGGCAGAGGTGTACTCAAATTAGTACACCCACATTTTGCTAGTGGGTAAGCCGCTTGCCATCAGTTAGGCACAAATCCAGTCTCCGTGGCCGCTACTCAGGAATTCCTGGTGAGATACCATAAAAACACTTTACACGATACGAGAATCGACCCAAGGACCTCATGCTTAGCAGTCGCAATAGCGACCACTCGACCAACGATGTAGTCCCATTTTATCATCATCAACATCATTATACATATATATATATTTTTATATATATTATTCCCACTGCAGGGACTCAGGCCTCCTCTCTAGCAAAGGGATGAGCTGAATCTATCACGCGTGCACAGTGCGGGTTAGTAGATCTTATTGAGAGTGCCATTTTATCAAGGGCATAATAATTAAAAATAGCCAAACCAGGTAATCATTTTCCTTAGTTATAAAATTCAACGTCTAAGCTTCCTTCCCTGTGGTTACTAAGTATTTCTACTAAATAACTTTAGTATTTAAACTCCATTTACATCATAAACTTTACCACAGCCAGGCCTTGAGGCGCCGCGCAAGATTTTGTAACGCAGAAGTTTTAGGCACATAAATTTTCATGTTTTTATGAACGTACAATTTATTAGCGGCAGTCGTACTGCAGTACCAATATTGAAACTTGAGAATTTTGATGTAACGGAAACCATTATAACTCATTTGGGGTTTTGTTACAAATTTAGATGATGTGACCCTGTAAACTTTTTAAGCCGTATTTTTTCTTCCTGTTTGTATAACCAACACCATACAATTTTTACCAAAATAATGTGCAAATACATATACCATCATCATCTGCCTAGCCTTTTCCCAACTATGTTTGGGTCGGCTTCCAGTCTAACCGGATGCAGCTGAATACCAGTATTTTACATGGAGCGACTACCTATCTGACCTCCACAACTTAGTTAATACTAGGTAATACGATACTCTTTGGTAAGACTGGATGTCAGAATTTCAGGTCACTGACTACCTGTAACGTCTGCCAAAGATCTATATATGGCAGCCGGGACCAACAGCTTTACATACACCATAAAGCATTAAAATTCCGATGAAACTGGGTGTAACTGCGGTGGCTCAATACAAGGAAAGAGAGTGCCCTGTAATTTACCACCAATGCCACGTGTAATATCACATATTGTGTCTTTGTATCTACAATGTATTCATTCATTACATCATTCAACTGAAACACGCTCACTCCAAAGGTCCCAAAGATGGAAGATATCAAGAAAGTTGCTGTTTCTGGGAACTTGTTCTGTGTTATATTAATTTTCAGTGGCGTCGGCGTCGCGTTGAATGGCACTCCATGTTGACATGTATACCTACGAAATGTCAGCGGTTGAACTTAGTTCTAGAAAAGCTTGTTTTGTCATTTGTAATAGGTAGTAAGTATGTGTTAATTGTGTTTTATCCTACTCCTCCGCTATTCTTTTCTGATTAATTTCGTTGTGGGGTCTAAGACAATTAAATCGTTTCTCTGGGACTTCGTCGAGCTTCATTGTCTCGGCGCTTTTCTTGTGGTCGCCTCTGTTGATTCTGGCATAAAGGAGTTACAGTTGTTTGGGAATAGTGTGGCGGGGTTGTCCCATGATAAAAAAGGTACTAGGTAATCTCGTGAAAATCACTTATGTGCAGATTTGATTTAGTAATAACACTCGGAATAGTCAATCAGTCGAGGTCATATAATCGGTTACCACTCATTACATTCCAAGACCCCTTTTTGTTTGGGGGGTCGGATATCATCGAATGACTCCTCCCGCTCTGGGCAGAGCGGTAGGGAGTGTCAGACTTCTACTTACTAAAAACCACCCATGTTCCTTCTTAGCCCTTGTGCCGAGGCCGCGGTATCTCTTTCAAACAACCCCCGACGGGAACAACTCGCAGCCCCGACGGATTTCCAAGACCCCTATAAGCATGTTCTGGTTCACACTGAATAATTATGTATTTGTAGATCTTTGGCAATCGTTACGGCTCAGTAGTCTTGCCAAGCAATATCGTGTTACGCATACAAGTAATATGGAGATCAGATAGAGAGCCGCGCAATATTGTTATTTAGCTGTTTCCGATTAGATGAAAGATTCTTACATAATATACTTTGGAGAAGGCTAGATAAAACATGATACGGCTTTACATGCTAAACTCCATTTGAAACAGGAAAAAGTATAATTAAAAACATTGTATGAATAACTCCCAAAACTAAGGCAAGAGACCCCCTCAAATGTTCTAAACAGAAACCAAAAATACGTACACAGAAGACCCTAATAGAAGAAAACCTATTTCGTGTACCAACACATAAGGCTACGAAGACAAGAAAACAGCCATAACTTTTAATAACGGTCCGCGTCCAATTTTCTCCGAAGCCTTAAAACAGTTTAACAAGTAAAGGAAAAGACAATGTCTGCATTCTGCAGCAATGCAGTGCAATATAAACTATACGATTCAGCAAGATTCGAAACCTGTAACTGAACATTTCTTTGGTTTCTGGTATGTAATTCTTTTTATTTTAAGATCCATTTTGCTTCGACAAAAATAAAGATTTGGAGGATGGTTACAAGTTGTAAACGGATACTTCAGGAAGTCAACCAATATTCTGTACATGAAATTAAACTATGTACATGCAAAAAATATCACTAGGAAACGACTTTTTTCTTAAACTTCATTCAATGTAACCAGAACGTAGTGCTAAGGGTGCATTGAATAGTACGGGGGTCGTGGAAGTATTTAAAGTAAAGTTATAACATCAACAGCATGTATTTATAAAAAAACAACAGGTTGCACTCCGGGAGTGCCGGCAGAAGTGAAAACTTGAACATTAACGTTGTGCATTTTTGAATATTTTGGAATGGTAGAGGAATAATTTTGCACGAATTGCTTTATTTATCAGCATAAAAGTACTTTCATTTATGTGGTTAAATACAATATTCATTTATTGCGATATCGTACACAAACATGACGAATATATTACATAATAGTACATTATGGTATAAGTGTGTAACGTTGGTGATTACCGCTGAGGCGCCATTGAGACCCGAGCCGTTAGGTGAGGGTCTTAAGAGAGCCGAGGACGGTAATCATCAATACACACGTGTATCATACGACGTTTTTCAACACACTTGTGAACATTGACTTATATATTACTGAGTAAGGACTGGGCGGACGGCATGTTAAAATGACGCCACAAACGTGGTCCCAATAAGGTCTTTCCTAAGCCGAAGTGAACTAGTCCACGATCGGCTCTCTTCGGGTGCGGTCGTAAATTTTATTAAAAGCTTTATTTATGTTCTAAACCTCGAAAATGCCACGCCGCTTTTACATGGTTACGTTAACGAGCAGACTACACCAATTCTCTGTATGGGGAACGCGTCGAGCAAAATGTTCGGACGACCGTATCTTTAGTTTTTATATCAATGCTTGTGAAGAAAATAACACAAAAAAATCATTTTCAACAGTTAAAATGAGTTGTGAAAAAAATTTCGCCATGGCGGAAAAAAATTATCAGTTTTCCTGCGCGCGCATCTAACAATGGCAATCGGCCATAGACTAAAAGGATGAGGTTTCTTTTTTTTGCTTTTTGCGGATAGCGTTTCAGCCACGTACAAAATGAGAATTTTAAAGTTTTTTTTATTACAGAGAAAACAAAAGTTTTGTTTATTGAAAACAAACAAGCTGAAATTATCTATTTAAATTAATAAGTTTTCCTGAGCGCGCATCTAACAATGGCGATCGGCTATAGACTAAAAGATTAAGTTTTTTTTTTTTTTGGCTTTTGCGGATAGTGTTGCAGTCACGTACAAAATGGGGAAATTTTTTTTTTTATTACAGAGAAAACAAAAATTTTATTTATTAAAAACGTATAAACAAGTTAAAATGATCTATTTGAATTCGAAGTTGCATGAAATGAGCAAGAAATAGGTACATTAATTTATTTGTAGTATTGAACACAATCTTTTTAGTATCGAAACTTTTTTAAGAACATAGCAACTCAACCAAAAAATTAAAAAAAAACCTATAACTCACTTGTGAATAATGGTAATGAAAAATTCACAGTTTGATTACAGGTGTCATTACATGCCTAATTGCGGTGAAATTAGAGCCACTTTATGAGCAAGTGTGTTGAAAAAAATTTAACACTTCAGAACTATTGCTATTATTTTACAAAGTGCACAACGCCGCTAAAGAAGTTTTAATTTTTAGCCATTTGACACACACGCACATTCACGCAAGCGCTCTGCGCCGTCTTACGAGTTTTCGATCAGGTCACGTGTCCTGACGGGAGTTTAGCATTTTTTACCCATCCCAAAAAAGTGCCCAACGCCGCTAAAGAAACTTTCACTTTAAAAAAAAAATCTTTCGAAAGTGTTCCGATTTTTGATCCCCAATGTCTCCGTAACAAGAAGGTTCCCAGGTATGGTCTAGAACAAGGGTTTTTTTTTACACCCGTCTGGGCTGCGGGTTGTTCGAAAGAGATACCGCGGCCTCGGCACAAGGGCTAAGAAGGAACATGGGTGGTTTTTAGTCAGTAGAAGTCTGACACTCCCATCCGCTCTGCCCAGAGCGGGAGGAGTTATTTGATGACTTCCTACCCCCAACAAAAAAGTTTTTTTTACACCCCAATGATTAAAATGTGGTTCGATAAAACCTGTGCCCTTTTCCACTAGTGGGTCTTTTAACTGAGATGATGAAAATAATTTTGAACTGAATTCAAAAGGGTGTCAATGCTAGTATTTTTGGCCAACTCCCAGAACAATGAATAGGAACCTACAATATTGTAATACAGTATTGCCGTGTTCGAAGTTATTTGAGCATGCAGTGTCAATATTTCATAGCTATTTTATTGTTTTAAGCTTTTGAATATTGTTATCTGAAATACGGTTTTTTTGCAAGCTTTTATTTAGCTTGCAATGTTTGTAGGTTTATTTAGGTCATTTGCAGCTTAATTTCAAAACAGTTTTCCGCAACTGTGATTGAGCTGAAATTTTGCATACACATTTAGTTTGGATGACATAGTATGGTTAGCTAAATAGCGTTGGTGGCCTCCCAAAGACAGCAGACTAGTTTTTTTATCCCCATTTGCATTCCTATGATAATTATGGTTATCAAAAAGGCCAATTAAAAAGATATACTGAGAAGAATATAAAAAGAAAATGACGTCACATTTTTTTTTGTTATTATGTGCTGTCCAAACTCAAGCTTTGCCAAAGGGCGATGGAACGTAGCGTATTGGGTATAAAGCTCAGCGACAGAATACGCAATACCACAATACGCTTAAAAACTGGAATCACTGATGTGGGAAATAAGACTGCTGGCTTGAAGTGGGATTGGGGAGGTTTATGCCTAGCAGTGGGACAATATAGGATAAGAAAAAAAAAATATATGCTTGTCCTTTTTCATAAGTTTCTTCGTTAAGATTCTGAGTATCTCCACCTTATTAAATCTAGCCTAGTTAGTTCCATGGATCGGTGATGGATTAAGAAATTCTCAGTAACAGCTGTGAGGCGAGGCCACGTTTCAGGCAATTAATTCGCTTCTATTTTAGGGGCACAATCTGATAATATGTGGGAGTTTGGTGTTCGATAAATGATCAAGGCTGTATTAAAATAGCCGGTAACATTGCGGAGGTGGCAGGTATTTGTATCAAAAACAGACGAAAATTAAAAAAGATCGGTTTTGGAGACTACAAAAATCTAAACCCCTACTCTGCAGAGTTTCACTAGTGAATTATATTATGTTCATGAGTATTATATCTGGGTAATCCCACTTCCATAATAGTCTTTTACAAACAAACTAAAGTTCGGAAAATAATCACATAAAAAACCAAACAGTACTACCATCTGATAAATAATTCCAATATCCCTTTTCTTACTTAATAAATTCAACCTGACTCAAAATGGCCACACTACCTGAAATACACAAGAAAGGTCAAGATTGAATGGCGATCCCCAAGGCCACATGTGGATAGAATTGGGCAAAGTCGGGACCCTTAGACGAAACGTGCTCCTAAAGGCTGGCAATAATGTCAGGCGAAAATGGTCCTAAATGGCAGGAAATTGGCTATCTGATCCAGATATTGAGGCAAGGAAATAAGTTGAATCAAACTGTTCTGTTGTTGTGAAATGTGATATATTTTTCTGCCGTTTTATTGAGTTTGAAATCAGCGATTTTCTTTTACGTCTAATATACGTCTAGGTCCGTTCGACTGATAAATTGGTTTGGCACAAAAAAAAACAGATTTTTGCCTTTAATACGGTTTTTCTATAGGCTGAAATTGCCAACCCGGTTTGAGCAAGCGTGGTAACTAAAGCTCATGCATTCTCTTTATGAGAATAGGCCTTTTGGCATACAGTGGGTCTATATAAGTTTTTAAACAGACATGGTCACTAAAACTATAATTAATACTGCAAACGGGAACCGTACGACCGGAACGGGAACTATGCATAAACCAAAAAAGTGCCGAAAAAGGTTTGCGAGTGGACACAGTGAGTTTAGTGTGTCGGGAACAGAATCGTATAGTTAGTGACAATGGTAGTGGTACCGAGTGGTCTGCTCAAAAATAAAATAAAATGAATAAATAACTTTCATTTAATTCAGACAACTTGATCCATATACAATAAAAATTAACATTGAAGTGAAGTCATAAACATCCACCCGCAATGACTTCAGTTTATCCGTGACCATGGCGCTTGTAACAGCGCCGAAATATTGGGAACTCGAAACAAAAAGTGAACATGGTAAATATCCCGTTTTCAGTATTAATTACAGACCCAGTATTAATTGCAGACGTGGGTCATAATGATATCAGTGTACTACAGAATAGTATGCTGATATCATTATAATTGTGTTATTCAGCTTAGATACACTAAGTAACTACTCTCCCTACGTGAAAAAAGATCCAACCACTCAAATGTAACTCATCATCTACCTAGCCTTTTCCCAACTATGTATGTTGGGGTCGGCTTCCAGTGTAACCAGATGCAGTATTTTATATGGAGTGGCTGTCTATCTGACCTCCACAACCTAGTTAGTACTGGGTAATACAATACCCCTTTTTTTTGGCGGTGGGAAATCATCAAATAACCCCTCCTGCTCTTGGGCAGAGCGAAAGGGAGTGTCAGACTTCTACTGACTAAAAACCACCCATGTTCCTTCTTAGCCCTTCATGTCGAGGCCGCGGTATCCCTTGCGAACAACCCGCAGCCTCGACAGGAAATACCCCTTTTGGTAAGACTGATTGTCAGGCTTTCGGGCCATGTAACTAAAAGTAAACATTTAAAAGCCATAAAACTCATTTGTAATTCGAAAAAAAGTAGATAGCAATCAAATTAAGAACACCAATTTAAAAAAAATGTGAGTGAAAAACATTAGTGCCCCTTTAGGCTTGTCGTTTTCAAGTACGCGATGGCAAAGTATGTTAATAGTACATTATGGTATAAGTGTGTAACGTTGGTGATTACCGCTGAGGCGCCTTTGAGACCCGAGCCGTTAGGTGAGGGTCTTAAGAGAGCCGAGGACGGTAATCATCAATACACACGTGTATCATACGACGTTTTTCAACACACTTGTGAAGAAAATAACACAAAAAAATCATTTTTAACATGTTTTCAACATTTAAAATGACGCATCTAACAATGGCGATCGGCCATAGACTAAAAGGATGAGGTTTCTTTTTTTTGCTTTTTGCGGATAGTGTTTTAGCCACGTAAAAAATGAGGATTTCAAAGTTTTTTTATTACAGAGAAAACAAAAGTTTTATTTATTGAAAACGTATACACAAGTTGAAATTATCTATTTAAATTAATAAATTATCCTGAGCGCGCATCTTACAATGGCGATCGGCTATAGACTAAAAGATTAAGTTTTTTTTTTTGGCTTTCCGCGGATAGTGTTGCAGTCACGTACAAAATGGGGAATTCAAAGTTTTTTTTATTACAGAGAAAACAAAAGTTTTATTTATTAAAAACGTATGTATAAGTTGAAATTATCTATTTAAATTCGAAGTTGCATGAAATGAGCAAGGAATATGTACATTAATTTATTTGTAGTATTGAACACAATCTTTTTAGTATCGAAACTTTTTAAGAACAGAGCAACTCAACCAAAAAATTAAAAAAAAAGCCTATAACTCACTTGTGAATAATGGTAATGAAAAATTCACAGTTTGATTACAGGTGTCATTATATGCTTAATTGCGGTGAAATTAGAGCCACTTTATGAGCAAGTGTGTTGAAAACAAACTTTTCACACGGCTTACCCATTCATACATTTGCCACCGGATTCCCAAAGCTGACTAGGTATCCGGCAGCCGGCTTCGGCCGTGTGTAAAGGCACTTAGTGTACACAAAAATGATACGAAATAATATGGAACATTCCCCAAATATTTTTGTATGGCGTAGATATTTGTGCCGTGTTCTGGATGTTTGTATGTCATATATTATTTGTGATGTTTTGTATGTTTGTGGATGTAATGGCATGTGTGACACGGAATGCCGAGGGTTCCGGATGAAAGTGTTTGTTTATTGTATTATTGTTTACTTGTATTTCTGTTTGCAATTTCTATTTCGGGAATACAAGATATCAATGTAAGAGTATTAAAAAAATGATTGCGTTCATTCGTAGCCAATTAAAAAAAAACATTTTTGCGATAAAGTCTAACTTGCAATTTTTACAATTTCGTAGAAACAATAGTTATTTTTGTATTTTTAGATGTTGTAGTATTGATAAAATACACAAATAAAACATAACATCACGCTTATAATCCCCGAAGGGTTATGCAGAGGTGTACGGGTGTGCGGTGTGTAGGTATGAATAGCGGTGAGCCGATTAATCAATGTAGCACAAATTTAGACTCCGTGGCCGCTGCTGAAAGATTCTCTGGAGAAAAACCCAATAACACTTTACCTGGCCCGGGAATCGATCCCAGGTCCATGAGGAACTGAGTCGCAAGCATGACTACTGAGCTCATGCTTACGACCACTCGACCAACGGAGAAGCTTTTACAGAATAATTCTACGGTATTTTTATTTTCACACAATAAAACCTTATTCATGAAATTTTCCGAACAAAAGCAGGATTTTGTATCTGGAGCATCGTTGTGCAAACAGTCAATTTAAGCAGAATGCAATAATGTTCTGCCTCGACGCTTTTTTGCAATGCAAGTTGATTCAGGGGCTCAGAGACCAAAGCGGTAATGACTGGTAAATGTTTAATTAAGTTTTTAACAGCTGATGGAGATGAGTACCAAAAGATCCGGTACTTATTACATAACATAACATCATGCCTGAAATACGCGAAGGGTTAGGCAGAGGTGTGTCTTATAGCATTTATATATTTTTTGCCATTTATATTTAAGTCCCATGTAGGCAGCGGGCAGGCCTGTTGGCACGAACTACGTCACAAAGAAAACCAGTAAATTACAATACCTACAATGAAAGAATCCTAGGAACTGCCTTCATTTGTTGTTTGGCCTGTTAGCCCCTAAACGAAAAAAAAAATTATGAACTTGTTATAAAATTCCGAAACCACTTCAGTACACAAACTGAATTAACAAGGCCGTCTGCCAACTTTCAAAATAACACAACACTTAAAGTCCCCAGAAACTGGGAAATGTACGAGCATCATTTTAGTGAGTCCATTGTAAGATTCCTGTTTAGTTATAATCTAACTAAGCCAATTATTATTATAGGTAAAGTTATAACAAGGCCATCTACTTGGATGCCCAAGTAAATTATAGTTACCTACTTTTGTGACTGTAGGGCTGGTCCGAATGCGTGTAGTAATCGATCTCAGGCCCCTGGGACGCTGCGTATTTTCTACGGCGCCGACGACGCGCTGAAGACGCGCGTATACGCACGTAACTTAAGCACACGGGGCGATCGTATAACGCGCGTCGTCGGCGCATATATGCACAGATACAGCGATCCCAAACTGACCCTTTGTACACGCTTCAAACGAGTTTCGGACGCGCATCACACGCGCGTTTGTATCGCGTTTTACGCGCGTTTGATTTTATAAAAACGCAAATATTGAGATCTACGGTGCTGAAACACGTGTCGTCGGCGCGTTTTGTGCTAGGGGCCATAGGTTTATCATTTCAGCTAAAACACGTCCACTGCACAATTACCTCCTTTAAGAGGAAACAAAGTGGTGCGATTCTTCATACAAATGTATTCCTCCTCTTCCTGAGTAATATTCTTTTTCCATAAAAACTAGGTCTTCTGTAGACACGTCAGTATCGTTTCCTTTTTCAGCTAATAATAAGTATGTCTTTCTATAATAATCACTACTCACTACATAGTATAAAAAAAAGTCGCTGTCACTGTCTGTCCGTCCCTAAGTATGCTTAAATCTTCAAAAATACGCAACGGATTTTTAAGTGGTTTTTTTAATAGATAAAGCGATTCAAGAGGAAGGTTTTAGTATATAATTTGACCGACATCCACGCGAGTGAAGCCGCGGGCATCAGCTAGTATATTATATGCTGGATAGTTGTTTAGAAATCGCTCAAATTCACTTTACGTATACGTTGCGCGTTTGCGTTAGGACCACTACCTGGGGTCGCTTCAACTTGAAGAAGATTTAGATTTCAGATAGAGATTTTATTTGGTTTATCTTTAAATTGGTTTTGACTCATTTTTATGGGCTCCGGAACTTTTCTTCAAGAATAGGTACTTAAATTGTTTTCGATCTAGTGGTTTGTTTGAGTTGCGAAGAAAGCCATTGTGAAGTCTGCTATAAAATGATTTCGTTGGGTTATTTAATTAACCAATCATTACTATTTCCCTACCGATATGTAGAATGAATTACGTTACTTTTAACGTAGCATAGTTTCAGAAATTTAATGATTTTTGGCATCAATTGAATAATCAGCCTTTAATCAATAAACTCTTCCAATAACGAATATAAATTTATTTAACTGTTTGTCCAATTGAATCATAGTAGTCACTCATATTTCACACTCAGCCTATTATTTTCTTACAGCTGGAAACGTGGGTTCCAGTGTACTACTCGAGTCTTCGAATTTTCGGTTCATCGCGACTTTTAGAGCACTCGAAATAAAATTATTTACACTTATTAAGTGCTTGCCGAAGCTCGTAACTATGCCACACACACATACAATGATATTTTTAGTAGTCCACTCAGCTCGAGTCTCCATTAGCCACATTGACACCTGCTATAGCTTGTTTCGGAATTCCAAGGTTCATCAGTCAAAGAAGATCTGCCTATCGGACAAAAAAAACTAATTAGTCCGTCAGGTAGATTTCCAAAAAATATTGAAGACTTATTTTCTCTTTTTTCAAATAAACAAAAAATTAAGACGATTTATTGCTTCGAAAACTCGTGAACTCCTCGAAAACGCCACAGGTCAGTACATTTTTTACCGACAAGTGACGTCACAAGCCCCCACTCATGATCTTTGACGCGTTTTATATTCGTCAATTTTTATTAATTTGGTAAAACAAAAAACACGTATCCAATATTTTTCGATAGTCTAACTGACGGACTAAACAGAATCATATTTTTTTGATTCTGTTCGATCCCCTATTGCGGCTAACTGAGCTTAGCAATTGATTGAAGACGGGTCTAAGAATCATCATCATTCTCTTGCCCTTATCCCAATTCATTTGTGGTCGGCGCAGCATGTCTTCTTCTTCCTTACTTCACTGTTTCTCGTCATCTCGTGAGACATCTCCTTTTTTGCCAAATCATTTTTAAGACAGTCCATCCATCGTTTTTTTGGTTTTCCTCAACTCTTATACCCATCCACGTTCATACTCTACGGGTCTAAGAAAACATAAAGAAATTATATTTATCACATCGAAGAAGTGCTATATACTTAGGTATATAAAAGGCGGTGTCCTCGAAGAAAATTGCCAATAAATGATGGCCTCGCACCTAATAAGGATTATTAAAACTATTTGCTCAATATTCATCACGACCTAACTATTGACAAATTGGATTTCTTCTATGGGTTAAGATTAATATCGGTTCGTGTGATTTATAGGCAATTTATCGTTGTAATGGTTTTGTGTAATTGATTTTCATACGTTTGAATTTGCTTTGTATAGTAACACTAGGTTTTTACCATGGCTTCGTGTACTCGTTCATCCTACCTCTGTCGTCCGTACCTGAGGTAGGAGGGTCGCATTACATCAGCCGTTGAAAAAGAAACATGCAGAGTTACTTCATTTTCTTCTTCTGGTGGTCAGTGCCTAACCTGTTTTAGTGCGGGTCTTGAAGGAATATAAAGGAAATTTTTATGTAAAACGGATATTATGAATGTTTATTGTTATATACAGTTTCGGTAGGTTTCAAGACGAGGAGCACAAAATATATAGAAGGAGTAAAAAGCAAATTGTAACGGTAAGGAATGTAGAAACGAATTAAACGTGGTAAATTGAATAATGGAGAAAATTTTAGGTATCAGCTTAGTGAAGGATTCCATGTAACTTCAAAACTATATGGCATCTTTGACATGCGTGCGTCGTTAAGAAAAAGTACACATATAAAATTCCTGCTTAGCTTGTCCGCACGCATGTAAATATTTAGGGAAAACAATAAATATCAAATCTTAAAAAACTAAACAACAAAAATTATCTATAAATCAATAATATACACATCACATTTATTTACACGTAGCTACGCCACACTGATGTCATGTCAGTGTAATAAGTACCCCCACCCATGACCCAAATATAGAAATTGAGATCAATAGGAGTTAATACTTTGGAAAATTTCGAGTACAGTCACTGTGGACCAATCTGTCCTAGTAACCCATCGAAATATTTAAATGAAAACATAAACAAAGTAACCAGCAATCATTTAGAAAATGGTGTAAAGTAATTAACATTTACTCAATATTTGTTGTTTACTGGCCCACCTCAAATATTTGGAGCAAGTCCTCGGCCATTATGTTATTTGCTCAAGTAAAGGTCCCACTGTTTGCTTTGGGTTCTTAACAATTTACAAGTTTCCGTTTGTTTTGACTTAACATTTCAGGATTAGTAGTTTAATAAGTGTGGAGTTAGAAGCTTAATCGTAATTGTGTTCTGTAACGTGTCAAAGGACATTAAAGACATTAAAATTTTTGAGTACATTTTTTTCGAAACGTCTGCCGACCAGAATAATAAACAATTTTCTTATGGTGATTAATAGCCTTTTTTTTTGGATGGTGGAAAATCATCTAATAACCCCTCCCGCTCTTGGGCAGAGCGGAAGGGAGTGTCAGACTTCTACTGACTAAAAACCACCCATGTTCCTTCTTAGCCCTTGCGTAGAGGCCGCGGTATCTCTTGCGAACAACCCGCAGCCCCGACGGGGCCGCGGTATCTCTTGCGAACAACCCGCAGCCCCGACGGGACCCGCAGCTCCGACGGGACCCGCAGCCCCGACTCGACCCGCAGCCCCGACGGGGTGATTAATAGCCTCAAATTCTTTTACTGCTACGACAAGTGTCTATAAACAACAAACTTTTCCACTGCTGTTTTTGTTTTTTGGGTATAAAATGACTGATGTCCTTTCAAATGTCACCCAGGGATTTTGTAGTTACGATGTATTGAAAAACTCTAAGGTTATTTCCCGGATAAATCATTATTTCCTATTGTTAAACTGATAACAATGCGTAGTCTAAGAAGAAGAATAGGCTGAGTAGAATAGGCTGTATACGAGTATTAATTGACTTTAGCAACTATATGCAATCATCAGATAGTGAAAAACTGTTATTTTGTAATTACGAACAAACACTTCAATTGTATTTATTTGTACAGATATCACTAATGAACTGTGCTCTCGTATCGACGTAATTTGACCGCCAATGTTTAACTATAAAGCAATATAACAATACATTTTCTTTCTTTTCAGATACCATCCCTAACGTGCCAGTGCTAACTCAGTGTTCGAACCTCCCCTTAAAAACAAATGACTTGAAAACAGAACCCTTTCTCAACCACCATGACGTGTCCATTCCGCCGTGCATCCTCTCAACATCAGTTCGCGAACGGGAGTGGTTCCAGTGGAAAGAAACCGGAGTTTCGCTCCCGACAGTCCTCAGTCCACCTCCCAGGACCTGAAGAGGAAGACGGGGAACGAAACACATTAACACTCAAGAACTTGAGTGAAGCACTCCAACTTCTGACGGCGCCTTCGGTAAGTTTTCGATGTATTTTCGACTGTATGTTGGAAGGATAAGATTGGTTTTCAGATGGGGGTTGAATGAGGAAATTGTTGGATATATCTATTTTGTCTTGCATGTGAAGATGAAACGGGAAAAGTAAGCTTAGCGCCTCTTAGGATCGCTGAGGCGAGTAACTGCGTATTCGAAGCCTGCTGTACAATTCTAAACCTTGTCACAAAGATCTAAAGCTGTATCTAGAGACTCTTTTCGCAGGTCATCGGTGCATATCTTAGAGTAAAGCAAGTAATAGCTACCGAGTGTGAATCTAGTCCATCGCTCCGTTCTAGTTTGAACTTTATCACTCCATCTTAAGGTTTGCTGTAGAAACTTTGTTTGAAACTTATCGGTGAGGAACGCTGAAACATATTGACGCTGAACCGCTTTAACGAAGCATTGCAGCTGCTGACTGCGGCTTATTCGAATCTTTCCGCTCTAATTTAAACCTTATCACACGGTTCCAAGACTTATTTTAATGAAGTGGTAGTGCCTAAGACGATCAAGCGAACTTATACCATTAATATTAAACGTAATTTCGGCGTGAGTTCCGTAGAGACGTGACTGTTTTAATATTTTATCGTCTCTTACCAGTTGTTTAATCAATTGAAAAATTTGGCGCACAGGCGACTTGAAGTCAACGCAAGCAGACATTGTACACACGAGAATATACTTGAATATTAAAGAAACTGATAGTGTCTTAGTCTAGGCTTAATTTTAATAACTCCGAGTCACGTTTCAAAAGGTGTTAAATATCACTGAAAAAGACGCTGTCTGTGAATTTTGACTCATGTTAAAATTTAGATATCGATTCAAAATTGAAAACAGAATACGATAAACGACGGATTTGTAAAATGTAGCTTTATTTTTGAAGTTCGTTTAGAAGCGCGTAAAGAAGGGCCTTTCGTCACATGCGCCATTCGTATTCAAAGCCTACCCAATACCCACCGTTTCGAGCGAACTTGCCTGAATAAGCGCGTGTCGCGCGTGCGTTTATTTGAAGCGCAAAATACGGCGCGTGTGGAAGCACCAAAGCCGATACTAGCTAAAAAAGAAAAACTGCTCTTAACGTGTTTAATAAACAGTCCACTTACAAGCAAAGATAATTATATCTTGATGAACAAAATGAAGAGCAATAGAAGACCCAATAAAAAACACAAGTGCTTCAACACTGTTGTTTTTAAAGAGATTGCATGTTTCTGAAATAATAGTGTTGTCAACTACTAATTGATTAAAGCGTATACAAACGTCCGTCAATCATGTTTCAATTTATAATCAGGGCCGGAATTACTAGTTTGTTTGTGGATGGGTTTAGTTCGCTTCTGTTATGCATTTGATGGTTTGAGAATATTGTTAACAACAGAATGAATGGATTGTGAAAGTTGGTTAATAATTTTTTTTTTTTTAAACCTTGCCCCCACACTAGGAATTTCTCCTGTATCGTGGGTGCGTTCACAAACATATAAAGTCACATACACAAATAGCCAGACCCGAAACAACTATCTGCAGGCCATACAAATATTTGTTCCGTGCGGGGATCGAACCCGCGACACGCAGCGCAGCAGTCCAATCGCTTAGCCACTGCGCCAACCGTGCCGTCCAATTTATACTTTATACTTGCTGATCCTACCCACAAGCGTTGCTAAATAATTACACCGACCGGTGGACCGACGACATCGTGAGAGTCGCGGGCAACCGGTGGATGCAAAAGGCTGGCTGCCGTTCTTTATGGCGTTCTATGGGGGAGGACTTTGTCCAGCAGTGGACGTCTTACGGGTGATGATGATGATGAAATAATAACAAACGCTCGGGTCCATCTACAAGGTTAAGCAGTGCGCGTCTGAAATCCCCGAAGGGTTTTACACCCACATTTCGCCTGTGATGTTAAACTCCCATTTTAAAACGGGGCGAGATAATAAGTTAGTTGATTGAAAAAATCTAGTAAGTCCGTCAGATAGATTTCCGAAAAATATTGGACACGTATTTTTTCTTTTTTCACGTAAACAATAAAATGAAGATACAGTGCTTCGGAAAGTCGACGACGTCATAGTTTGGTACATATTTTACCAGAAAGTGACGTCACCAGCCCCCACTCACGATCTTTGACACGTTTTATTTTCGTAATTTTTTAATAAGCAATTTGATAAATTGAAAAACACGTTTCCAATATTTTTCGATAATCTAACGATCTATTCCCATCCAATACCAAGAGCTAATACCATTTGGTATTAGTTTATTTCCGAATTTATTTTCTATTCCCAACGAGTACCACATTTTTAAACCAATACCAAAACAAGTTTGAAGAAATTAGGTACAGTCAGGTTCACTAAAATTAAAATGCTTTGAGTGATTTTAAGTAATGTTGAATCAAGATTAGGGTTGGAATATAAATCACATATTGATCACTGAGTATGCACACTACCCGCCGCAAGCACGGAAATGTACTGAACTGAGTTGTCTGTCTGATAGCAAGACTTATTTTGCACTCAACTCTGATTGGTTGCTTCGAATTTCAAAACAATAGACAAAAATCGAGCCTTTTTAGAGAAATGATTTATTTGAACTACTTATTTGTTAGTTTGGAAAGTTTTAGACTTTTAGCATTCAATCACGATAGTATAGTATGTAATTTGTGTAGCTGAGTGTACAAAAAGTCACGTTTTGGTATTCGTTAGTAATAGATTTTTTATTTTAAAAAATGTGGTACTCGTTGGGAATAGAAAATTAATTCGGAAATAAACTAATACCAAATGGTATTAGCTCTTGGTATTGGATGGGAATAGATCAATCTAACAGACGGACTAAACAGAATCAAATTTTTTTTTAGTCAGTCAACTACCTTATTACCATCAAACGTGCACAAATCGAGACTCCGTCTGTGCTACTGAGAAAATCCTGGAAAACACTAATCACACTTTGCCCAACCCGAGAATCAAACACAAGACCTCATGCTCAGTAGTCGTGCTTCCGACCACTAGACCAAAGAGGCAGTCTTAATGAACAATTTTCCTGATTCATATTCATTTGCTAAATAAAAAATATATTTATTGTTTGTTTACTATGTTACTAGCTGAAGCCCGCGGCTTTGTACGCGTGATTATCGGTTATCGCGACCAAAAATAATTTCTTCACCCCCCCCCCCCCTATCAACCCCTTACAACCCTTTTTTGGCACTAAAAAGTAGCCTATGTTTTCCCTTTCTCAGGCTCTAGACTATCTGTGTACCAAATATCATTTCAATCGGTTCAGTAGTTTTGGCGTGAAAGCGCGACAGACAGACAGACATAGTTACTTTCGAATTTATAATATTAAGTACCTACCTAAGTAAGAATTTATGTAAGTATCAGTAAATTGTCCTGTTATAGATGGCTTCAAAACTTATACATGCAAGTCATACACCTTTCTATTAAAATTATAATTTACTTTTTCGTAACGTAACGTATATATTCATTCAATCATGATCACCATAATACGTGACCAAAAGAGGGATTCAAATAATTAAAAAACTTCCAACTGCTCACGTCAGTTACGAGGAAATGAATAAATGATGATGAATATCTAACGAGATATCGGCATCATTAAGTATATTACGGTCGTTATTCGTAAATACATACATTGAATGGCTTTGATGACATCATATAATTTTACAACGTGATTAAAATTCAATCCGCGTCCTGAAATGGTGACACATACATACATAGTATAGACATAGGGTACATTTTGGCATAACTTTCTCCTACGATGCTCGTTGTGTGATATAGTGGCTTCGAATCTGATCGTATCAGAACCACCCTTTCTTTTTTTTTTCGGGTGTGGGAAATCATCAAATAACCCCTCCCGCTCTTGGGCAGAGTGAAATTGAGTGTCAGGCTTCTACTGACTAAAAACCACCCATGTTCCTTCTTCGCCCTTCATGTCGAGGCCTCGGTATCCCTTGCGGACAACCCGCAGCCTCGACAGGCGTCGGCCCTTGCGGGCCCCTTCCATGTTGCTGACATCTCTTTGAGGCGCGCGTGGAACACGAACGCGCCGTCGACACGGCCTGTCGTCGTCATAAGACGGACGGACGGCGAGCTTACCCATCACTCACCGTCCACAGGCCCGCGTCTACGGTGGCCGGAAGCCATCACGTGGCCCCCGACGCCCGGAGCGCCTCCCGCGGATCAGAACCACCCTTGATATTATTTTTTGTGCGTCTACTTTTCAGATCTCGAAAGACTCTCTAGAAACCTAGAGTGACATTGCATCAGCAAGCTTGATCTAAGCCAGGAGAAAGGTGAAGCAAGGATCTGAATTTTAACTAGTTTAAAAGAAAGAAAAAATATTTATTTGTCGCAGAAACATAACGAGCATACAAAGAGACATACAAAAAAAAATACACATACAACGCATAACAGATATTAAAAAATTGAAAATGCAGGGATAATACACACACCACATCATAATCATTATTATTTGTAAAGCTTGTACTCTAAATTAAAGACCCACGTGCCACATCAACCAAACAAACAAATAAACATAACATACACGGCATCAGTAATCAAACCATACAAAATAACCTCCTTCAATTTTGTTACTATCAAACCACAATGTACACACACACAGACAGTCACATTCAAATAAAATTTGCATAGCATTGTGTGGCCACCGCTGTACTAGCACAATAGGTCTATAACGCTATTACATACGTTACGACTGCAATTTTTCCTGTGAATAACAGTAACACGATTTTTTGCTACTATTGTACTGTGATTTTTCCCACGGAGTGAATACTTTTTTTAGTAATAGTGTGAGTACTTAGATTACTTACACGTGGTAGTACGAACGAATGATGAGGATTCATCAATATAAATCCTCATCATTCATTGACGCTGAGCCAATCACCTACTCCAATGAGTGGTGATTGACTCAGCGCCATTTTAGGGCCACGGTGTATTAGAAAATGATGCGGGGGAATGAGGAAATGTTGGATATGAATGTAGATCATCATCATTATCATTTCAGCCACAAGACGTCCACTGCTGTCCATCAGCGGACGTCTCTTCTAGGGGAGGCCTGTGTCTTTTTTCTACTGATCTTGATTTACCGAGTTAAACGTTGCAGGTCAATAGATGTCGCTAGTTGTACTTAGGTTTACACGGTTTTTAAGCCGCACGGTAAATAAAATGGAGATTTCTTGTTCGATTCACGGGTTGTGCAGTCTTATTGGGTTTTTCCTTCAAGAATTTATGAGTAGTAGCTACGGAGTCTAGATTTATGCCCGGTAGATGGCAATAGGCTTGATCCCATTACATGGGATTTAAATATTTTTTCTTTCTTTCTTTCAGATGGAGACACCCTATAAAAAATAAATACAAAATTTTACTTTAGCACTTTGGCGGCGTCACCCAATTGTATATTCATGCCAAATTACAGCTTTCTAGTTCTAAGAATCTTTGAGATATAGTGCGGACGGACGGACGGACGGACAGACAGACAGACAGACAGACGGACATGGCGAAACTATAAGGGTTCCATATTGACTACGGAACCCTAAAAAAAGCGATAACTATCAGCATTTTAAATAACAGAGCAGCTTCCGAGAATCGTGACAAAGAGCTTTTACGAGTATATTGAAAAATTATTTGATAAACATAAAATATTGGCATATCAAAGTGCTGTTCAGTTTAAAGAGTAATTGAATATCAAGCATTTAAGCCTGAAGTTGATTGATAATATTTTGTTAATTGGAAAAATCACCCGGAAATGAAAATATTGTGTTCATTGTAAGTGCTAGTAGATTAAAAATTTCGGTATAATTGGACTTTTACACAATTTCTGTCTGTTTACTAAGAGCTCTTGAACGCATTTCAAATGTTTTGATCGCGTTTGGTTAATTTGGCGAAGGAGATACTGTGGCCCGGACACAAATGGCCAAGAAGAAACATGGGTGGTTTTTAGTCAGTAGAAGTCTGACACTCCCTTTCGCTCTGCCCAGAGCTGGAGGAGTCATTTGATGATTTAAAAAACCTTGAGTCTTGGACCTCCCCGGCCTTGCTCGGATTAATTACCGTGTTTAGTTCTAGCACAATATTTATAAGATTCTTATTGAAATTTATTTTTTATTTAGAAAACCCCGACAACAACCGTCGGGTAGTACCCAAGTAGATCACCAGACACAACACTGATCTGGTCAAAGGATCCTCCCTTTTCTACGAAGTATTAATAAAATATACCTACACGAAGAAGAAGCGATTTAGTCGAAAAAGATTCCACAAACAATAAAATCAATTTTAATATAATTTTTAATCTTCCCTTAAAATTTTACTACGACTTACGTATTTTGCGATTTTATAGATTATAAACGCACGTAAAACGCGATAGAACGCGCGTGTGTGGCGCGTTTGAAACTCGCTTTAAACACGTAGGTACAAATGGTCGACTCGGGATCGCTTTATCTGCGCGTATACGCGCCGTATACACGCGTTTCACGATCGCCCCAAGTGCTCAAGTTACAAGGTTGCGTTCAATTCTCGTTTGAAGCGCGTATACGTCGTGTGGCCTTAGATTCTTGTTTCTCAGACCACTTTATTAGAAAGTAAATAAAAACTTAATCTTAAGATATCTAGTTTCTGATCTGAAGTTTGGCAAAGTAATTAGCACAAAAAAATACTGCGGCCTACGCCTTTGATGATAAATTCTTAAGGAAAATTTGAAGAGAATTTATTACGAAAGTACCTAGTTATTCTCTTTCAATAGTGTTAGTAAAAGAACTCAAGTTATTACTTTAGATTCGTTTTCAGCAGGAATGGTTATTTGATAAAGACTTGAATGTTTTAACAAAATGAAGAGGAAAGAGGAAAAACTTCAGATTTAATTGATGTTACTTCGCTATTAATTCGTATTTATTTAAAACTAGCTGATGCCCGCGGCTTCACCCGCGTGGATGTCGGTCAAATTATTAAAACCTTCCTCTTGAATCACTCTATCTGTTAAAAAAAACCGATTCAAAATCCGTTGCGTAGTTTTAAAGATTTAAGCATAGTAGCAAGCAGGGACGGACAGACAGCGACAGCGACTTTGTTTTATACTATGTAGTGATAGTCATGTAGAAAAAATTAAACTGTTATTAACTAAGATCATAATTATACACTATCGTCTACATTTCTTTTTCATTTCTCCGTTGGCAGGGCTGCTGGCAGAAATTTCTTTAAAAATAAGCAGTACCTTTGCACTCAAATATTGTGTTATTATAATTATTTTCCTATGATAACTACTGTGTGTACATAAATAGTAAAATAAATCATTGTTTCATTAACTAGTATTTTCATGGCAATGCTGCCAATCTTCTTATTCATGGAGAAACCTCGGTTTGTAAAGGGTCGCCCATCGATAGACCAAACTATGGAAGCACGGCTTAACCTGTAGATCGACCCGAGTAGCTGTTGTTGTTTTTTGTTATTAACCCCCGACGCAAAAACGACGGGGTGTTATGAGTTTGACGTGTCTGTGTGTGTGTGTGTGTGTATGTCTGTGGCATCGTAGCTCCCGAACGCATGAACCAATCTGATTCTGTTTTTTTTGTTTGAAATGTGAATTAGTCGAGAGTGTTTTTAGCTATGTTTGATGAAAATCGGTCCAAGATGGCCGCCGCCACAAAATGGTGGATTACATATTTTTTTACAACTTTATCAATATGGGTATCAAATGAAAGGGCTTGATTAGTAAAATACTATACACAATGGGAAATTTCAAATCCAAGATGGCCGCCGCTACAAAATGGCGGATTACATATTTTTTCACAACTTTATCAATATGGGTATCAAATGAAAGGGCTTGATTAGTAGAATACTATACACTATGACCAGGCATCGTAGATAAGCTAGAATTCAATTAGTCAACCAAAAGTTAAACACCTCGTAATATTCAACCTTACACTTACATAACACCAATTTAAGGTCCAATTAACAATGTAACGACGACCTACTGGGGTCATACCATTAATAATTGAGATTCATTTGTCTGGGTCAAAACATACATCAGATTGTTGTGCCCTGTACATGATACAGCATCCCAGGGGTATCGTAACCTTTGATTGGCAATTTACGCCGTGAAACGTACTTTATTTTAAATGTTGTAATGATTGAGGTTATATTTATTTCATCACTCTTCTGTTATCAAAAAATATTTGGGAAAATAGGCGGCTTTTGTCCCAGCTGTGGGATCGTCGTAAGTTTTTTATAGTTGATTGTATTTTTCTTTTTATGTCTCATTCTAAAGGTATTTTACCTTAATAAATAACAATTATTAACATACTGCATGCAAAAAATTGGGAATTATAGATCCTTCCTATACACGTGAATACGGTGCTCTCGCCGATAAAATCCAACTTACTGTTGGCCTGTGTTATCCCATTGCTGGACAATGACCTCCTAATCTTTAGATACAGGGCCAATGTCCACTGGCAACGACCACTGGTCGTATTATTTGGTTTTCAACGTGGTTGTATAAATAAAAAAAAATCGTAACATTCACAACTCCGTCAAATAATGATGATACTTTAAAGACCAGGATATTTATGTTTATTATATCACTATTGCAATTACGTAAAAATGTCTGCAAAAATAAGTCAAAACCACAACCGTGTGACGCAATCCACTCAACACTACGTGGGTGTCAAACTAATGAACTCCGAACTCATTTCGATAAACAGAAACCGTCAATTAGCCTCATTTCAATTATTGTTCCATCGAAGCTGACGTGTTTCACTATCAATCATTTAGCGCAATGTTCTTCATTTTCTGAAGCGATCATTGTTAAAGCAAATAATTCGATAGTCAGTTATACCCGCATGTTTAACTTTACTCTTCCTCTCTGCGTAGAATGTGAGGGGTGCTACACAGCCAAAACTCGCTAGTGTGTCCGTAAATTATTTGTATGGAATATTGTACAGCGCCTCTAGCGGTCACAGAAATAATTAAAATTCGTGCTCATGAGCACTATAGATTACGTTAAACCTTAACGTAATCTATTGGATGTCACTAACGTTTTTAAGCTGTCACCATAAAAAACGATACCATGACTCACTAATTTTACTGACACTACCGAATAGTGTTACTTACGATAGTGGTTCAGCAGCCCTATTGCGTATCTTTTTAACTTTTTACTGTCCATCGATTAACTGTCAAATGGTTATGGTTTGGTACAAAAAGGAACCATTTGAAAGTTAATCGATGGACACTAAGATAGCCACTGACATTTAAAAAGATACACAATAGCCCCCACATTACTCCTACATTTTTTACCAACAAGTGACGTCACAACCCCCCACTCATGATCTTTGACGCGTTTTATCTTCGTCAATTTTTATTAATTTGATAAAACAAAAAACACGTCCAATATTTTTCGATTAGATATATAGATAATTAGAACCATATTTTTTTTGACTCAGTCCGATCCCCTATTATGCTACCGTCCTAAATATGTATGACGTAGCAACCCTGATAAATCGCCGTAGTTCTACGCAAAGTTACCGCAGCTTGCAAATACTCTAAAGTTGTGGTCGACCCAACTTCTGATGGCACAACGACTCATGCCAACATTTATACAGTTCCACCCACTTTTGCATGGGTTTTTGACTGAAGATCAGCTAAGGAAATTGATATTTTACAAATACGGAATGGTTTTAAACTTTTCCCCTTCGATCTTATGTGGAGTAAATGGACCGGGTTTTACGGACGATTGGGTCTGTGAATGTGAATTGTTTTTTTTTGTCTTTTTGCCCCCGTTTTCGGGAAGGATTTCAACGTGGTCTTTCTATCTTACTGTTATCTTTCATTTTAAAACGTGGAACGCTAGAATTCATTTTAAGAATGGGAGTACATTTACAGTCCAGACCGCAATATTCTCTTAGAGAGCACGTTCTAAAGGCATTTATTCTTTTGTGCCCATAAATTCACATTTCAATTCAAAAGACCATATTCTTTGTGTGACGCGTGATCTAACCCGTTCGCGGCTGCTTTGTGGTATAATATAGAAACCTTATGAGTTCTCCAAACATTCCTTTGTGACACTTTTTGAATTGCATTTACAGGGTGTGAGCAAGGAATATGTATAATAAGTTCTTTCGTCAAGATCCCTTTGATATTTGTCAAAGGGCATTTTTGCGACATTTTCATTATATTCCCTTTCAGGAGTCGGCTTTGAAGTAATTTAGGGAAGAATTTGGTTTTAAATCAAATGCCGTGAAATGAAATCTTTATGAATGGCCTCAGTGGCCTTCTGTTTGATCATTACAGTTGACGGTAAAGTTATTTGAATTTTAGCCACGGAATGGAAGCAGCCTTCTAAGAAATATTAAATGAATTATTCAATATTATTTTGGAATGTTTGATAAATACGATGTTTAATATTACCAGAAAAATATACTAAAATTAATTTCAAACACTGATGCCTTTTACCCTGCAGTGAGACAAAGCTTATAATATAAATAAAATAAAATAAAAACTGTTATACAAAGATACACGTCAACTTTATAACTGTAGAAAATGACAAAAATTATAATAGTATGACAACACGGTATGTTACGCGTCCGTCCTCTTCTTACATCCACTTATTACAATACATAGCATAAACTAAAGCCCGTTTTTCCATGTGGGTAGGTAGAAACCATAGAACGCTAAAGTCCATTTCACGAAAGAAGTCCCGCGGACAATTGTGGAACTAAATTTAACAGATCGGCCATGTTGTCGTTTGTCGATGTTATCAAGGTGCGTTTGTTGTGGTAGATATTTTGTGAGTTTATTATTGGATTAGTGCGTTATAAGTTTAATTTACGATGCCAAAAGTTGTGAAACAACATTATGTCGCGCGACATACAGCGCTGCGTCTGCGGGACTTCTTTCGTGAAATGGATTTTACCTAGGAGGATCGTAGCCCTCACATATTTGGGGGCACGGCAGTGCCCCTGCCAAGTCGAGCAATAAAGTGGTACGGCCGCACCATCCTTTCCTCGAAACAGTTCAGGCCATTTTCGACCTCCTATAACTTCGTTGTGGATAAAACTAGAAGCCTCGATTTATATTTTAAATTGGCCAATTCGATGGCGATTAGCCATTAGAATGTGCTATTTAATATTGGGGAATGCGATGCGATGGTCAAGTCAATCTATTTATTTAAAACATCAAAGATTTTTAGTATTGATATGGTCACTATAAGATGTACTTAGGTTAGCTTATTATGCACTAACTTAAGATAGAACGTCCCTTAAGTAGGGACTGAATAAATTAACTGACTTGATATTACTTGGATCTCACTAGTTTTAGCAGTAGAAGAACTGAGTTGCGCGACTTGGCTTTTTTACAAGTTTTGTTTTTAGTGGGATTCCTATTACCACATTCATTAAATCTGGTCATACTCGCACGGCGGTTGCAGAACCTCACCAATAAGGTCAGTGTATGTCTGTCACGTCCCCTCCCGGCATTACCAATCACATCTACCTTGTAAATACCGTTTGTTAATCGCCTTTCACTGATCCACTTATTACATTTTGAAATAAATTAATTTACAAAATTAATCCAAAAAGTTTCAGCAAGATTGTTAATTAAGCAAATTTTCCTTCGACATACCAACGTAGTAAATCTCTTTAATACTTATCCTGTTCCTCTAAAACTCGGTCATAAATCACGAATCGAGAAAAAGAAAATCGATTGAACCGAAGCTTTGTGTGAGCTTAGTCTTAGGCCCGGTTTCCACCAAAGCGGAGAGGAGCGGATACAAGGAATGTGTGGAAATCTCATTAGTTAAAATTTACACCTGCCTTACGCCCTTCCTGTGATTTGTCGAATTTGGCACATCTCCTCTCCGCTCTGATCGTCTCCGTATTAGTGGATACCGGGCCTTACGCATTTTACTGCTTGCTTTCGAGATTAGAGAAGCTCTGGATTCTATTTTTGGTATTAATTAAACGAGACTTAAGATCCGCGGTTTAATTTCGTTAAATCTGTGTCACCCGGCCGCCGCCGCCTGCCGACGGGTTAGAGCTGGAGTTATATGTCTCTGTCGTTGCTATACTAATGAAACGTCCTGGTTTCTAACCTACTTGGGTAGTGATGTATGGTCGGAACGTTCCTTGTCTCCAAGTTTCCTAGTCATCCTGATTGAATAACTATTTGCCACTAGCTTTATGCTTTTTTGTTATTTTAACGACATTTAAAAAATATTATTTCTCAGTAGCCTAGTTTCTGAGTCTGAATTTGTGCCCGGTAGATAAGAATATGCTCACCCCCAATTACATGGGACTTAAACATACCTGGCGAAATGTGACAGTACTATTAAGTGGACCTGGGTTCTGGGCCAAGCCTTTCGCGGATTACAGGCGTGATGTTATGTTACACGTTAAAAAATATTTCTGAACTCTAATAAAATATTTAGATCATTTATACAGGCATTCTATTAAATAAGAAAAAAAAAATCGAGATGAAAATACTTTCATCATTCTCCGGGCATCTTACTTCGATTAATTTCGTCGCAGCATGTTATTACTATAGAAATGTAACAACAACATAACATACAATAGCATCTTGGGGCATAACTTTGGGGCAGGAAGATCATGATGGGAAACATTACAAAGGTATAGTCAAGGATAATTATATACATAAACTGACGCCTTTTTTTCCTATGGGAGCCACGATCCCTACATACTCAGATACCATTCATCACTATACTAATCAACATCATCATCATCATCTGCCTAGTCTTTTTCTAACTTTGTTAGGGTCAGCTTCCAGTCTAACCGGATGCAGCTAAGTGTGTGACTGCCTATCTGACCTCCACAACCCAGTTCATACTAGGTAATACGATACCCTGTGGTAAGACTGAATGTCAGAATTTCAGGTCACTGACTACCTGTAGCGACTGCCAAAGATCTATATATGGCAGCCGGGACCAACAGCTTACTTCGATACTAATATTATGAAGAATAGAAATTGGTTTTGTAAGTTTGCATGTACGGGGTTATCTTCAGAACTACTGCTTCACTTCTGATTTTTACTAACGAAAATCTACTTTTTCCCAAAATGTCAAAGGCAACATTAAATCGTGCTCGTGGGTTCATATCCGTACATAAAATGAAGCTAGTAGATAATACAAGGAAAATCAGTACAAATTCATTCATTGACATACAATAACAGACGTCAATAAGAATGAATGCTGTACCCATCAAAAAACAATATTAACAAAACAATGAACTATTAGTGCCTTAATAGACAGGCACAAAATCACTACACAAATCGATAGCCATTAAATTAAATTGTTTAGGATATAATGGAGTTAATAATATGATGTAGGTTTTTTTATTACGTAGAACACACACAAACACTTACACTTTACACTTGCTTACACTTTTACTTAAACATAAGTGGTGGAATGTGGGTGCTCCCGGGGAGCAGAAATCAGGTAGATCCCGAACTATGGAAATGATAAATGTAGCGCATCCTCTGGAAGCGAACTGTAAATGTGCAAATGTCGTGATTAGGTCTCGCTTCATTATTTCAGCCATAAAACGTCCACTGCTGGACATAGGCCTCCCCCAGAAGGGGGGGATTTGCCATAATCACCACGCTTGGCAGGCGGGTTGGCGATCGCAGTATGGTTGTTACGAAGGCACAGAGAACGGTGCTGCCCATTCTCTGGTAAGTCCCTTAGTAGCCTCTTACGACACCCACGGGACTCGCTTACTTCAGGTATTTAGCGTTAAATTAAGTCAATTACTTAACACAAGGAAGGAGTACTTAATAGACAAAAGACATAACCTTACTAGATTGCATTTTTGACTTAAGATTAATAAATAGGTAGTGTTTCTCGGCGTGACACTTACTGCCGCACTCAGAGACGTTTAATGATTACTTAAGCCATCATTTAGTAAAGATTTTGACAGTTGAGTGGTTGAGTTGTTTTTGTATGTCAAATCATTACTAAGTGACGGCTTAAGTAATCATTAAATATATCTGAGTACGGCAGTTTAGTATCTTGTCCATTGCATAATTTGTGCTTCTATCCAGAGTTCCAGACCCGTTCCTTGGGACTGGACAATTTGCAATTTACGACAACTTTGTTAGCCTGGGTCTTACCTGTTAAAAAGAATGTATGTGTCAATTAATAAATAAATAAACAATTAATGAAGGATTTATAGCACAAATGAACCAATAATATTAGATTTGAGGAAAACCACAGCGAAATCTCTCTCACTAAGAATATACTAATGGAGCATTCAAAGGGGGATTCTGAATATTGTAAGTATCACAATTCATCTGTATTATAAAGAGGTAATATGTTTGGATTGTTGAAAGTAACCTCCGAAACCACTAATTAGATTCGAAAACATCTTTCACGAATAACATAACATAACATCACGCCTGTAATCCCCGAAGGTGTACCTAATAGTACAACCACATTTCGCCAGTCATGTTTAAGTCCCATGTAATAGGGGGCGAGCCTATTGCCATCAACCGGGCACAAATTCAGACTGCGTAGCTGTAACTGATAAATTTCTGATGGAAAAGCCACGAACAGTATAGATAATACGACCTACATATGTTTAACACAGAATAAAACTAATTACTTATACCGGGTCGAAAGGATACTGGCGCATAAAGTACGGTTACCATTTATTCAGTACATCATTTTACCTCCATCCATAGACATCAACTTCCACCTCCCCTCCTTGCGTCGTTTTTCCTCAATGCTGAGGATCGTGGCCTCTTTGGATCACTTTCTCCCGGACTGTCTTGCGCCAGCTCACTCTGTCTTCGGTAGCATGTAAGACATCGCCCGCCCACCTTTCCCGTCGGGGCTGCGGGTTGTTCGAAAGAGATACCGCGGCCTTGGCACAAAGGCTAATAAGGAACATGGGTGGTTTTTAGTCAGTAGAAGTCTGACACTCCCTTTCGCTCTGCCCGAGAGCGGGAGGGGTTATTCGATGTGTTCCCAACCCCAAAAAGATCACCTTGCCCGTTTTCAGCAGCTTTTCTAAGTTCTCGCCTCTTTTTCTGGCAACATCATCTGGTTTAACATCAACCACAAAGACATTTTTCATCGATAAGCAATAAAAAAACACCTTATTCCGACAAAAGAAGAATACCCACATGTTCAAAAAGTATGGAACCGCTGATTTTTCGCATACCTACAACAACAGTTATCTGCAATTTTAGCGAAGTTTCAGAATACACCGCAAAACGTTGCAAAGCCACGGAAATCGTATCGAATGTCTAATGTACCGATCGCAACGATTGAAAGCGAACTGGAAATGTGCTAATGCCGTGATTTGGAACTCGCTTAATTGGGACTTTGGGGGGATTGCACTCACATACGTTGGATTTTGTGTGCAAATTGAGTGGCAGGTTAAGTATTTTAGTGACATGTTGAGGGTTTGTAGGTAGGCATAATTGATTTCTTTAAGTTTGTTAGGTTGATTAATAAACACACACAATATCACAACTGTAATCTAGGAAGGTTTCGGCAGAGGTGTTTTTAAAATTGAATCCATTTATTAATTATTTTGTTATTTTATACATTTTAATCCATTTATCCATCTCAGTGCCTAAAAACCCGCCTTTTCAACCAGTGTGTTCTGCCAACGATGACCTGCGGTGCCGAGACATGGACGCTCACAAAAGAGACTGTGCACCGAATACGAGTTGCACAAAGGGCCATGGAGCGAGCTATGTTTGGCATAACCCTAGTAGACCGAGTGCACAATACTGAAATCTGTCGTCGTACGAATGTGTTCGACGTCGGGGACAGGGCGATACACCTAAAGTGGAGTTGGGCTGGACATCTGGCTAGACGCGGAGATGGCCGATGGAGTTAGATCCTGACCGAATGGTGGCCAAGGTTAGGCCAGAGAAACCAGGGCCGTCCAAAAGCGCGTTGGGTCGACGATATTGTCAGGAGCGCGGGAATCGGATGGATGAGGGACGCACAGATCAGAAAGGAGTGGCAGAGAAAAGGCCTATACCCAACAGTGGGTGATTCCAGGCTGAAATGATGATGATGAATTCATTTATCTACCATCCCTATGTAAATCACAGTTCAGACCAACACGGCCAAATAGATTGGCAAAATTTCTAGATATGGCTCTTGATCAGAAAACTGCTCCCAAAAATACTGTTACTCATAGTAATTAAAAATGAAAGGAGAACAAAACACAGTTGCCGAATGAAAGCAAACGCTATCGTTGTTATTGGTTTGATTGGCTCGCCTTCGGATTAAGTGAGCGAGTTTAAGCGATCGACGATTAGTCCGTCTGTGGAACTGTGCTTTTATGAGGATTCAATCTCGAGTTTATTCGGTTATTGGTGTACCATTTAGGTGAAAAAATAATCATGTATTTGATTAGACTAATAGTGTCACTTATGGGAAATCTTCCGTAATTGTCCGTCCATTATAATGTTTAGTTATAAACCTTTCACGATAAAGACAAACTGTTGACCTCAAATATGGCCTCAATATTAAATTTTACATGAAACATTTTTATAAAATTCGTATGTAAGTCTAATGGCGACCCATGTTGGATCATAACCCTTTTTGTAAGATCCTAATGTACTTTCCCATAGATCAGTATAATAAAATAATTTATTAGTATAAGAATAATTTATATTTGTTAGAGCATGGTACATTAACATGGTTTAAAATCAAGTCTTACCAAGGGATATCGTATTACTAAGTGGGTTGTGGAGGTCAGATATACAGATTGGTGCCGACAATACGACAATAAATGAAACCACTGGTAGTTCTAGTCCATAGAAACAATATTAAACTATCAAATAAATCTTAACACCAAAAAAAAAAAACAATAAAACCAAGTAGCATAAAACTGTAAACCAAATACTTTACTATTTATAAACAAATATTGGTTTACTAACCTTAGGAATAATTTGCACCGATTAAGATGTGGAAATAAAATGTAACAAACGAATTTGGCAAAGATATTTAGGTAGGCTATTGTCGTATCGTCGGCACCACGACGGTGTTAGGAGTTATTTGATAGTTTAAAAATGTTCCCATGAACTAGAACTACCAGTGGTTTCATTTATTGTCGTATTGTCGGCACCACCCTGTACAGGCAGTCGCTCCATGTAAATTACTGATATTTAGCTGCATCCGATTGGACTGAAAGCTGGCTAACTGCCGCACTCAGAGAGCTTTAATGATTACTTAGGCCATCACTTAGTAAAGGTTTTGACAGTTTTGTCATACAAAATTATGTCAAGCTTTACTAAGTGATAGCTTAAGTAATCGTTAAATATCTCTGAGTACCGCAGTTAGTAGATAATGATATCGGTATAAATAATAATAATAAATAAATCATTTATTTGCTGGTCAAGGGTAGGTACATACAGTGGTGTTAACATTACATTCAAGATCGTTCTCCTTGATCTACCTTACTGGCATGCAAATTTATCATATTTTTAAAATTCGAAAACAAAGTGCTTAGTAGATTTAAATAAGTACATGCATCAACATAAAATTGGAATAGTTATCAGTAGAATTTTATAATACAAACAAACAATCAAATATTTTGGACTATAAGTAAAATAATTAAATTCATTTCATCAGGACCATGTCAATACAGAAATTAAAATGTTACTTAACTATTAAAAAATTATGTCAAATCTAATTAATTTCATCAGGGCCATGTCAATACAAAAAAAAAAAAAAAATAATTAAATGTTATTAAATCAATAATGTGTAAAGTTGTATTTTCTAGTCACATCGGTCAAACATATTTTGCGAAAAACCGACAGCTTCCAATGACATGGTTGTGAACAAAGGCTTTGCATTTCAGCGATTTGTGTTACATGACTCTGTTATAACGGTATGGCATCCCGCCAAGATGTTGCGACAAATCCAATATAGAGCACATGGTTTATAGGTAATCGGAATTTGTACGAAGTGAGCTGTTACTAATGACCATGTGGGAAAAGTCATTTTACTACTTTACTTGCTGCCGCACTCAGAGAGCTTTAATGATTACTTAGGCAATCACTTAGTAAAGGTTTTGACAGTTTTGTCATACAAAAGTATGTCAAATCTTTACTAAGTGACGGCTTAAGTCATTAAATATCTCTGAGTACCGCAGTTAGACCCTATTGCACAGCGTAGCGGTGGCCCAGCGTTGGCGGCCCCGACTTACTAGCAGTAACTCGTCTGTGTGTATTTACTTTGTGTAATTTATTTCATCATCACTGCTCTCAAAACAGTGAAGGACACCGGCATGTCCTAGAACTAAAAATTTAAAGACAACTGACATCTACCAACCCGCAATGGGTCCACGTGGTGGATTATAGCCCATTCCCTTTAATAGAGAGGAAGCGTGTGTGTGTCATTGGGAACATAGGCTGATTATTATGTGATGGAGCCTATTACATGGGAATTAAACATAATATTCATAATAAATTTGTTAAAAAAACTAAGTAACTTCTATAAACATACCTGATTACTAGTTTGTTTAATAATACCTTTTCCATAACAAATATAATCTATATATATAAAAATGAAACCCGTTTTTCGTTGTCACGACTTGGCATGAAAACGGCTTGACCGATTTGGCTGTTTTTTTTTTAAATGTTCGTTGAAGTTCAAGGATGGTTTTTACGGCGAGAAAAATTCGAATAATGGCCGGAAAAGCCCTAAAAACAGCCCTTTTCTTTTTCCCATACAAACGTTTTCTAACTAAAACGTAAAATCAATTTGAGCTTTAATACCGTACCCATAAAGTTCAAGTGTTAGTGGAGAGGTTCCGGGAAGGCAAAACAATTGAGTGACGTTCAGTTGTTCAGTCAACGAATGACAACTTCAAACAGACCATACGACATTATCACAATAATCACAAATAATTACTGTTTCTTTCCCAATAGAAAAACGATTTTTCAAATGGTGTTTGCGTATAATATAAAAATTAATTGCTGTTAGTTAGTCGCGCTAAAACTAGAGAACGGCTAGACCGATTTGTCTAATTTTGGTTTTGAAACATTTGTGGCAGTCCAGGGAAGGTTTAAAAGGTGAGAAAGTGGTAGGTAGGTAGGCAGGGTAGTAGGTAGGTAGGGTAGTAGGTAGGTAGGTAGGGTAGTAGGTAGGTAGGGTAGTAGGTAGGTAGGTAGGGTAGTAGGTAGGTAGGGTAGTAGGTAGGTAGGGTAATAGGTAGGTAGGTAGTTGGTACACAGGCAGGTAGGTAGTAGGTAGGAAAAAGGGCATTGCAACGCATGCCGGGAACAGCTAGTAATTAAATAAATGTATAATTGCAAAGAAATATGTACGCAATATATTGATCAATTAATATATGTATGTGTGTGTATGTATGTAATTGTAGCAATTACAGACATGTAATTGCTACAAAATGATATGTCGGTATATAAATTATACTGACATATATTAATTGTACTGATTCTGTTACAAATGGAAAAACACAATGGATACAATTGCATTATTCCGGTTACTACGTAATAAAACTGATTGCAATGAGTCTAATTACAGACAGGCATACTACCGCATTAAATAAGAAAAATCTGTATAACTAGCGAATATAAAAAATACAATCGTTGTTACATAACATCACGCTTCTAATCCGCAAAAGTATAGACAGGTAAACCATAGTACATTGCCTGTGACCATAACATTTCATTAGTTATGTTTGAGTCCCATTTAATTGAGGGCGAGTCACAAACTAGACTCTGGGGTGACACATTTTAAATTTAAAAAACCCAGTAACATCTTACCCAACCAGGGAATCGAATACAATACACCATGTTTAGCATAAACGCTTGCAACAATGCGGAAAAGTACAAACGCTGGGCGGTGAAATTAATATTTCCTGCTATATTTTAAATCATTCGAGAGCTGGCGTCAAAAAAAAACCTATTAACGGATCATTTTCCAACAAACGCGAGTGTTGTTGTCAGCTTCCATTCATCAAATCAATATTATCGGAAGAGAGTAAAATATAATAGCAATCAATATCAGTGTTAGAGCCATTTGTGTGTTTGACAGTGACTGCTGTTGTGAACTGTTTGGGCTATGGTTTCTGATATTATAGTTGTTTTTCTTTGGTTTAGTAATGGGTGTAAAAGATCCCTTAATGAAGCCAAAAGGCGCTTTGTCCGTCATTGCGATAATTTTCTTGTGGGTATGCCTTTTTTTTTTGCTGGTGGAAGATCATCAAATAACCCCTTCCGCTCTTGGGCAGAGCAAAAGGGAGTGTCAGACTTCTACTGACTAAAAACCACCCATATTCCTTCTTAGCCCTTTATGTCGAGGCCACGGTATTTCTAGCGAACAACCCGCATCCCCGACGGGCGTCGGCCCTTGCGGGGGCCCCTTCCATGTTGCTGACATCTCTTTGAGGCGCGCGTGGAATACAAACGCGCCGTCGACACGGTTTGGAAACTTTTCACAAATTAAAAAAACGTATCGGGCGTTTAAAAGTTATGGTGGAATAAAGAAAGTCAGTAACAAACATACATACATGACCCCCTTTTTTTTTGTGGGGTGGGAAATCATCAAATAAACCCTCTCGCTCTGGGCAGAGCGAAAGGGAGTGTCAGACTTCTACTGACTAAAAACCACCCATGTTCATTCTTAGCCCTTGCGCCGAGGTCGCGGTATCTCTTTTGAACAACCCGCAGCCCCGACGGGCACCCCTTAAAACATAACACTCTTCTTATTGGGCAGTCGTGTAAAAAATACAAGTTTGTTTTATACTTAACTTTGCGTTGAATACATCCGCGACCCTCTTTCTATTCAAGCAATAAGCACAATGTTTTGTGAATAAAACCTGATTTTTCACTCCAAAAAAAAAAAACATATTTCTGCATTTTTTTTTAGTTTTTGCTGTGAGTGTAAGTATTACCTAATGTTGTATTATTCACTATCAACTTAGAATAGTTTATCAAACATAATGATAATCTTTGACTACCTCAATAAATTCATTCATACCAGTCAAAAAAGGCTCGCCATTATATTATATTAGGAAGTAATGACAATAGGTCAATTATGGTAGGCAATTTATGATGCTGAAAAAATGTGGGTGTAGTATTAGGTAGGGACACGTCTGCCTAACGTTTACAGGCGTGATGTTATGATATTGAAAAACATCCGCTCTTTTTGCCTCACTATTAATTTTCATTTTGCAACGCGCAAAAGGACGTTCTTCTCAACGTGGTCCCTTCTCAAAGTTATCCTTCACTTAATTTGTAAAGAAAACCCATTATCACTTAAAAGGGGGCACAGAAGGAGAAGAAGATAAGTTGTCAGCTAATAAAAAAGGCTCTTGTTATGAAAGTTATAAGTAGTTTTGAATGAAATCTCATTTCTCAAGCGTTGACGTACAAAAAGCGGGGAAAAAGCCGTACAAAACCCGACGATGGGCCGCTAAACAAGCAGGTTCATGAACGATAGCGGTAGAATATTATCTTGAAACTTATTAAAATGGTAGCGAAAAGTGATACGATAAATTTAAAATTACTTGATGTTTTCATACAATAATTAAATTATTAGCTATGCTAGTTGTAAAGAGAGCAAGAAGATTTAGATTTTTCGTTTACGTAAACTTGTTAAATCATTACACGCTTTTTTTGGGCGGTTGGGTAAAAAATACTTATAGTAATAATTTACGTAACATGAATTGACCAGTCAATGGCAGGAGTTACAGAACTTAAATTGATGTTTTCAAGGGGAAGTTAATGGTGCTTATAAAGCAACAGGTATGTTGTTAAACTATAGTTTGAACTCACCTTGAATAGTGGGTGTTTAGCAACTTATCCTTACCTAACTGTTAGTAAATAATTACAAGTTTTGTTAGTTCTTTAGGATTCAATGTTTGAAGACAGTAACAGTGATAGCCTAGTACTGTGACCGTCGGATTAAAATCATAAGTCTCGAGAAGACAAGACACTTTTTTTTTTTGGAGCGTGGGAAATCATCAATTGACTTCTGTGACAGTGTGATAGAACTGTTGTTATCGTTTCGTTTTTTTTTTGTTCTAATTTATGACTTTGTCAAATCAAAGGACCACTGGTAACTATAATATGTAGACTGATTTTCTCCTCTTATTTGATTTAACTAGTCATTAATTAATTTAAATTGAAAAATGAAACAAAAAAAAAACCAAACATAAGTATGTACTAAAAAATAATCTGTAATGATTGTAAGACATAAAAAAAAAGAAATATGTGATGATTAGCTAAAGAAATGAAAACTGATTATTTTTACATTCACAACTGTTTTTCGATTGACTGTACTTCACTTCAAAAGAAAGAGGATCAGAACGGAATGATAAATTACAGTGGATCAGAAAGTATAAAAAAAAATTGGCTGTGGATCGGTTTGGAGGATCAGACCTTAATAACTCGTAATTATTCCACTTTCACGATAATCAAAGTAATGAATGTCATCGACCTGTCAAAATGTCTATTGTCATTAGAAGTGTGTTACGCAATTAGGTTATGGACTACAATGTTCCACTTGATGGAGACTGGTTGCGGTGTCCAACTAACTTGAAAAGGTTTGCTGACAAGTTGCCTTAGATTGTGGAGTTCTGCCGCTAAGGATGCTTTAGAAATAAACAAGGTAATAGCGGTTTTAGGAAATACCACCGAGTCCCTGCAACAGGAGGTTTTGTCTCCACGAAAGAAAACATTTTTTTTTTTTTCAATTTTTCAATCGTCAGATGCCTTTTATCGAAAGTGTAAAAATTGCGAATCGATAATTTTGGACAGGCAAAATACTAAACTTCCACATTTGTTTCAGATTAAAGTTATTAAATTATTGAGGTGTGTGAAACTATAGGCCTAACGTAGGCTAAGAAAATGCAGTGATTATAATTTTTGTTGTTATTGTATGATCTTATGGCTTACGAATGATTTTTTTTATACTTATGCTATTATTATTACTTTTTATTATTTTTGTGATTTCAAATGCAATGTAAATTGTTTGTGAATAAATTGAATTGAATTGAATTATTAAAATGCTGTTTTGGATTTCGGACGTTTTTTCCCAGGTGACCACTGCTGTGCTGTGGGTCCCCCATAGTACAGCATCATGCTGAGTGGTAACTTGCTTTTCGCAGCTACGACGGGCAAGCTATCAACTTTTTTTTAATGTTCCGCCCTTTTGTTGTATTTTTTCTATATTTATTTCGCGTTGTATGTGTCGTAGGATAATTTGATACTTCGAATCTTCGCGGAAATCCTAGGAAATCCTAGTGGTTTTGCGAAAACGCGGATAATTAGACATAGGCGAAAAATTTTTTTAGGGGCGGCATGGGCACCGGGCCGTAGGCCGACGAAGGAGGCCGGCGGAGGCCCGGCACTTCGGGGACAGAAGATATTAGTGTTATTTAATATGCGAGCGAAGCGAGCGCGCGTTGAAAAAGCTTTTGCTTTCGACGTATTTGGTGACCATTAATCCATTTTGGTAACTATGTCTAATTATCCGCGTTTTCGCAAAACCCCTAGGATTTCCGCGAAGATTCGAAGTATCAAACTATCCTACGACATATGTTTATTGTTTTTGTCAGTTTGTATGCGCGTCATGTACCTGCGACAAACAAATAGATTTTATTTTCATGCCAACTCATGATATTGTCGCTTTGTCGACATGCATGATATGGTTTTCTAAATGAGAGAGCAAAATTATCGCAGGCGCTGATCTCTGATCTAGGTTACCGGTTCACTGGCTTTCCGACCCTCCAATTAACAGCATAGCTTATCAATACAATCTTATTACACACACGATCATTTCTCATATTCATTGCTAATTAATTCCCCAATTCTATCATGAGGTAGCCGAAATGTACTCGTGATTAATGAGTCTCTTTGATTTCATTCACTGTTTTGTACCATTCATACGTAGGTACGTTTTTGTGCTACCAATGGTGCGAGTTTTCGATAGAATTGATATATGGGGTTGTTAATAATAAGTGTCTGCGAAGATGAAAGGGTCTTTGTGTCCTCTGAGATGATAGTGTAATTGAAATCAATACATTATAAACGAAAAGTCCCGATTTAATTATTTGCCGTCGTGAGATGTAAACATGTGCCCGTCGGGGCTGCGGGTTATTCGCAAGACAGGAAGGGCTAAGAAGGAACATGGGTGGTTTTTAGTCAGTAGAAGTCTGACACTCCCTTTCGCTCTGCCCAAGAGCGGGAGGGGTTATTCGATGATTTTCCACCCGACAAAAAGAAAAAAAAAAAGTTGTAAACATGTGAAAGTTCGTGTTCTTGTTACCTCAATATATAAGGAATAAAGTTCTTGGCTAAATTATAGCAGCTGTTCGAGTCGATCTTTAGATAAACCCGTACTTGCCGAGGTTGGTATGTAAGGTAATGGGCCAAAGTTGCCTGAAAATAAATAAATTAGTTATGTCATGTTTTTTTTTGTAGGCCTCCCTCTAGGTGGACCGATGACATAGTAAGAGTCGCGGGCAACCGGTGGATGCAACCGGCAGGTTTCCGTTCGTCAAGACGTTCTATGGGGGAGGCCCTTGTCCTGTAGTGGACGTCTTATGGTTGATGATGATGATGTCTGTGAGTGAATCCCAGTTTCACCAAAACGAAGACGACGGAGTCGTGCAGGAATCCACTAATCACATTGGGTGAAATACACATCACACCTGTTGTCTATCCTGTGATTGGTCAAAACTTGCACGTCCCTACTTTTTTGGTTACGAGGCTAAACACAGTGACACTATTTTGTTTTCATTTTAACAGGTCTGTTTTGTCCTACACATGGACAATAAAAAAAACAGAAGTATTTATTTTGATGTGTTTGATTCAAACAAAGCAATATACATCAATCAATGTTTGTTTGGCGATCGTTTGATTTTATTACAACTTTAGTTGTTTTATCTATTGGAACAGTCCATCGTACTCTGAAAGGGGACTTTAAATAAAGGTTTTATGTGGGAAACAAAATCTTTTTTCAGTATTTAGAAATCTTATGAAATGAAATGATACTTTTTACACTGACTACCTGTCACGACTGCCAGAGATCTAAAAATAACAACCAGAACCTTCCTCTTAACTTGCTTTCCAAGGCACAAAAGAAAATCGGTATGTGGGTGGTCCCCCATCCACAGACCAACCAAGGCAAGTGCGGCTTAACCTGAAGATTGTTTGAGCTCCTCAAATTCCTTCTACTCTAACCTCTTGCAATAGTGAATCAGACAAAAAAAAACTAATTAGTCCGTCTGATAGATCTCCAAAAAATATTGAACACATATTTTTTCTTTTTTCACATAAACAAAAAATTAAGACGATACAGCGCTTCGAAAACTCGTGAACTCCTCGAAAACGTCACATGTCAGTACATTTTTTACCTACAAATGACGTCACAACCCCACTCATGATCTTTGACGCGTTTTATCTTCGTCAATTTTTATTAACTTGATAAAACAAAAAACACGTATCCAATATTTTTGGATAATCTAACTGACGGACTAATGAGAATCTTATTTTTTTGACTCAGTCCAATCCCCTATTCTCAACGATGAATATCCCCATTCACCACAGGTGCACTTTAATTATAACAGTGATTAATGACATCAATTCTCTTCCCGTATGGTTCGACTAAAACTTTATCTATTCCTGAAGGAATGTTTCAATTGAAATAGTTCGAGTTTGTGAGCGAAATGGATGTCGCCGAAAACATTTTACCTGTGGCCGGAAAGTTCTGGAAAATATTTGACGTGCAGTGATTTATTTCGGTACTAGTTTGGTTGGGTGATGGGAAAAAAGTTTGCTTGATTTAAAAATGTTTTTGTTGTTTTTTAGGGATTACATGCGTAAGATAGAATTTTTATTACACTTTCGTCTCTTTTTGTTTAAAAAAAAACGTTGCCCCACACTAGGAATTTCTCCTGTCTCGGTGTATCCGAAACATCTATCTGTAGGCTATAAAAATATTTGTTCCGTGCCGGGATCGAACCCGCGACACGGAGCGCAGCAGTCCAATCGCTCAGCCTCTGCGCCAACTGTGCCAATAAGATGAATATTTAAGAGGAAGTTTTGAAAATATCATCCGCAATGTCTGAATTCGGTCAGATAACACAATATTATTTCATGTTCCATTACTGCTTTATTACTTGAACATTTCTTGAATTCTACATTATCCACGTCACTTAGTATTACATAATATACGGTAATGCAACAGATATCTGACCAATTATAATTTAAAGTAATATGAGTACAAAGGAGTAGCTCGTGGCTTAATAAGGAGGAGCTCGTGGCTTAATAAGAACTGCCACTCGGGTCGATCTTTAGGTAAAGCTGTGCTTGCCTAGGTCGGTCTGTGGATGGTTGACCGCCCGACTTACCGAGTTTCCTCCGTGCCTCGGAAAGCACGTTAAGCTGTTGGTCCCGGCTGCCAAATGTAGATCTTTGGCAGTCGTTACAGGTAGTCAGTGACCTGAAATTCTGACATCCAGTCTTACCAAAGAGTATCGTATTACCTAGTATTAACTGGGTTGTGGAGGTCAGATAGGCAGTCGCTCCATGTAAAATACTGGTACTCAGCTGCATCCGGTTAGACTGGAAGCCGACCACAACATAGTTGGGAAAAGGCTAGGCAGATGATGATATGAGTACAAAGTATAGATTTTACTGTTGCCTATTTATAGAAATCACTAATTATTTCCAAAGCAATTTCTAGCAGATTTTAGAAGCGGAAACCCAGAGAAAACTAGACCCACTTGCTATGTAAACAAACAAATGTTTATTCATGAAGGTTATTTATGTATTTAAAATGATGCCTCGTTAAATATTCCATGGCGGTGCGAAATACCGACGATAGCACCGCAAGTCGGAAATTAGGTGCCGCCCTAATACCAGAAGCACGTACTTAATGTTTACATTAACAGGAGTCAGCAAATATTTACGGCTTACTCCGTTGCTTGAGAGGTATATCTACGTACGTATATTTTGATATACTCTCTATAATACAATATCGTTTAATGCCACAGAATGTTCTATGACTGACTAGTAAGATTTCGTTACTACATTTTCTGCTGTGAACATAATTATGTATAAGATAAGATCCTACTAATATTATTAATGCGAAAGTTAGTGAGGATGTATGCATGGATGTTTGTTACTCTTCCACGCAAAAACTACTGAACTGATGTGGATGAAATTTAGAACACAGATAGTTTATAAACTGGATTAACACAAAGGATACTTCTTATCCCGGTAGTATGATCCCGTGGGACAATTATCGAACTCCACGCGGGCAAAGCCGCTGGCACAAGCTAGAATACACATATATGAGAACGATACTAGTTTAATTATTACATGGAACTTCAACATAGCTGGCGAACTGGGGTGTACATAAAAGTGTGCCTATTACTTTTGCCTAACCATCGGGGATTACAGGCGTGATGTTATGTTATGTCTGACGTGTATCTCTGTCAGTTTTCACCTTTACCAATTCCTGTCGCTTCATGTCTGTTAAATTCCACAAAGTAATTGCTGCTCAACATATTTATACGCGCTTATACTATACTTATAATTAAGTATGTGAAACTTGCGTAAACAAAATCTTCTATATCTTAGAGAAGCGTCATAATGAGGTGTAGATACTGTGTCTCTCAGAATAAATAAATTATTCTAAACTAGCTGATGCCCGCGGCATCACCCGCGTGGATGTCAGTCAAATTATATAATAAAACCTTCCCCTTGAATCACTCTATCTATTAAAAAAAAACAGCTTCAAAATCCGTTGGGTAATAGTTTTAAAGATTTAAGCATACATAGGGACGGACAGACAGCGACAGCGACTTTGTTTTATATTATGTAGTGATATTACTAAAACCTTCCTCTTGAATCACTCTATCTATTAAAAAGAACCGCTTCAAAATCCGTTGCGTAGTTTTAAAGATTTAAGCATACATAGGGACGGACAGACAGCGACAGCGACTTTGTTTTATACTATGTAGTGATTCATGCTTCTTGGGGTTATAATTTTATCGTGAGATGTCTCCATCTCGGGCTGCGGGTTGTTCAAAAGAGATACCGTGGTCCCGGACACAAAGGGCTAAGAAGGAATATGAGTGGTTGCTAGTCAGTAGAAGTCTGACATTCCCTGCCGCTCCGCCCAGAGCGAGAGGAGACTAGTCTCTCGATGGAAGAAAGGAGATGGCGAAGGTACACATCTGCCTAAACCGTCGGGGGTAACAGGCGTGTTGTTATGTTATATTATAAAACTAGCTGTGCCCGCGACTTCGTTCGCGTGCTTGTCGGAAACTAAAATGCGTCGCTTAGATAAAAGTACGTTAAATCATTGCCCTGCGTTAACTTACTGCCGCTGTAGAAAATAAGAAGAGGGTAATGCAAAGTACTGACTATGTCTAATACTAAAGTTTAGATGGATGGGTGTTTGTTAATCAACCACGTCAGAACGGCCGAACGGATCTTGAAGAAATTTGAAACAGGTACATTATAGTCGACAGGTACTGTCGTTGGCGCGTTCGTGTTCCACGCGCGCCTCAAAGATATGTCAGCAACAATTAAGGGGTCCTTTGGGGCCCCTTAATTGTTGCTGCCGTCGTCTGCCGGGGCTGACGGTTGTCCGCAAGAGATACCACGGCCCCGAAACACAAAGAGCTAAGAAGAGACGTGGGTGGTTTTTAGTCAGTAGAAGTCTGACACTTTCTTCCGCTCCGCCCAGAGCGGGATGAGTCATTTGATAATTTACGAACCACAAAAAAGGGGGGATTAGAGGCTGTTTCGAGAGGTACCTGTACCGAGTCTGGGACATCGAATCTGAAATGGAACGCCGTCACCTCCTTCTGCGAAGCAGTAATGCTAGCGAAAGAGGTGAACGTAAGAGGGACACAACCCCTCTTCCCAGCCGCCGCGGGAGACGCTCCGGGCATCGGGGGCCACGTGATGGCTTCCGGCCACCGTAGGCGCGGGCCTGTGAACGGTGAGTAACGGGCTAGTTAATCGTTCGTCAGTCCTATGACGATGGAGGCGCATTCGTGTTCCACGCGCGTCTCAAAGGGATATCAGCAACATTGAAGGGGCTCCCAAGGACCGACGCCCGTCGGGGCTGCGGGTTGTTCGAAAGAAATACCGCGGCCTCGACACATAGGGCTAACAACACACCACATCTATATAAAGACATGTTTGGTGCAGTGGCTGGACGATTAACAGTAGCACTGCGTGTCGCAGGTTCGATTCCCACACGGTACAAACAAAATAATATGCCGTGGGTCTTATCCAATTTTAATTTAGTTTAAAAAAAATAGTATTTTTATACTGTGTAATTGGTAAATCTTTATTTGTTGACTATTCATGAAACATATGTTTATTTAATAACACCGCGGTTCAGAAAATGACATCAAATGAATAACGCCATCTGTCGAAGACGAAGATAAACTGCTAAAAAAGAGCGATCAAACACACTATAGGGTTTAGGCTATGTAGATTTTGAAAACAGCGTCATTTAGACTAATATCTACGTACCTTTTGCTATCATTACTTATTTAAAGTTATCTTGTGAAGGCATTTATTAATAAGTACCATATTCGTTCAATAGATGTCGTTGCTTGTCTCATTCTTGACCATAATGATAAGTTCTTCTTGAAAACTATAAATGCATATATCTTTTGATAGAGAGCACCGATTACGATGAAACAAAGACTAAGTCATAGCCCAAGTTACGCACAATATTTATGTATAAAAGTTACCTACATTCGTTTCGTAAATTTGACGTGATGCTTAGTCATCGAAACAGACAAACAGATAAACAGACAAAAATTCCAAAAATGGTGGAAATTTGTTCTGTTGGTTATACTTTAATACCCTGACATTTTTCTTTTTAAATATTTTCGATGTACAAAAAAGATTTTTCTACAGATTTATTATATGTATAGATCAATAAGTTGCTATGAAGATGACAAAATTACTTCGGCGACAGATGCTATCATGGTAACATTTCAATAAAATATGAAAGCGCTTTATTAAATTTCTAATAGAATTCATCTGGGACACTTGTCATAAGACAGAAATTATGGAGGATTCTGAAGAAGATAGCGTATAAATTTAATTTATGTAACAAACATAACACCACGCTTGTAATCACCGAAGGTTTGGGCAGAGATGTGCCTAATAGTACACCCACATTTCGCCAGTTATGTTTAAGTCCCATGTAATAGGGAGCCGGTCTATTGCCATCAACCGGGTCCAGTGGTAGTGGCCCCGACCTACTAACAGTAAGTCCTGGGTTCGAACCCAAGCAGGCGCATTACTTTGTGTAATTTATATCATCACCGCTGCTCTCAAAATGGTGAACGAAAACATCGTGATGAAAAATTCGAAGACATCTGACATCTACCAACCCGCATTGGGTCTGCGTGGTGAATTATAGCCGATTCCTCTCTTCGAGAGGAGACCTCAGGAGCCTTAGAGCTGATAATACAGATGATGGGCACAGATTCAGACTCTGTAGCTGCAACTGACACATTCCTGAAAAAAAAATCTAATAACACTTCCCAGACCGGGAATTTAATCCTCATGCTCAGCCGTCAGAAATTCATATAAATACAAATTATTTTAATAAAAGCCCTTACTTCACCTCTTGTGAAACACTTACCACACCCCACGCTGCTTCGGAATTCATCTCCACCCACACTTTCAATTAATAACCTAACGCCTCAAGCTATGACTCACAACAAGTAATGAATCCATAAATTGCCAACCTAAATGTGTTACCTAAGAGAAATCAAAACAAACCTTAGCACCCCATCCATTAGAAATCCGATAGCTTCATCGGTAACGGCCTTTTTCCGTCCATTTCCAACCATTCATCTAGCTGTGACGTCAGTTCACTTAAGGTGTACTGTTACATGTTCGGTCTAAGTGAAGCTATGTTTGGTTCTTGGTAATTATCGTCTTTTTGGGATGGAAAGAAGACAAGTGTGAGTGTCATGTTTTTGATCTCTGCAGTGTCTGCGTCCCTTTGTTTTTTTTTTGGAGGGTGGGAAGTCATGAAATGACTCTTCCCGCTCTGGGCAGAGCTGTAGGGAGTGTCAGACCTCTACTGATTCAAAACCACCCATGTTCCTTCTTAGCCTTTTGTGTCGAGGCCGCGGTATCGCCTTCAAACAACCCGGAGCCCCGACGGGAGTGTTAAGTTTTTGAGTGATGTTAGGACGATTACTGATAGGTCATTCGTACGCTGACTAGACGGCAAGATATTTACTATTTTGCCTGTGCATGATTTCTAAAAAATTAGGGGAGAAGTCATGGACAACGACTTCTCTCTTAATTATTAAGATAATAATAATAATCATCAAGCTCTCGTTGGTTCAGAGGTTGTAAGCCATTACATACTGAGTTTCTTCCGTGCCTTGGGAAGCATGTTAAGCGGTTTGTCCCGGCTGTCATTTGCTTTTTTTCCGCATTATTTAGGCAGTTAGTCAGTGGCCTGGAAGTCTGACAACCATTCTTACCAAGGGGTAAGACTGGTTGCTGGGGGGGTATCGTAATATCCAGTACAAGTTGTGTTGTGGAGGTCAGGTAGGTAGTCGCTCCCTGTATATTATTCAGTTATTACACGACTGCCCCAAAAAAAGAGTGTTATGTTTTTTAATACTAGTATTCAGCTGCTCAAAACGGTGAAGGAAAACATCGTGAAGAAACGGCATGTCTTAGAACCAAAAATTCGAAGACATGTGACATCTACCAATCCGCACTGGGCCCGCGTGGTAGATTTATAGCCCATTCCCTCTCAAAGAGAGGAGGCCTGAGTCCCAGCAGTGGGAACATTAAAAGGCTGTTGATGATGATGATGATTCAGCTGCATTTGGTTAGACTGACAGCGGTCAATATAGGGAAAAGACCATTCGTTGCAAACGCTATTAATGTGCAGGAAGTTTTGAGTTGAATTTCCAGGTTTAGTAAAGATGTATTACTAAATTTTTTCTTCAATTTTTCAGTTGTAGCTCAGATTTTAAATTCGTGCTAATTGATGACTGTTATGGCAAAATGTGTACAGCTCTGCTTTATCAAAAACAGGATCAAGTTTTTGTTGTTATGTTTTGGTAAATAATGAACCTCAATAACCCATTTCCCGAATCCCAGTTTATCCATTAAAACTTACACTAAACTCCAATATTATATTACCCTGTCATTGTTTCGTCCCCTTCGTGTTAATTAGAAAACCCTTAAACTGTTTATGAATAGATTCGACCCGACACCGACAATCCAGCAATTAATTCAGATGGACAACTTATTTTGATTGATTCATTTCAACCGACAGATAAAACTGTCAAAAGTTTTCATTTAATTGATTTAGGCGAGTCCCGGATTCAATTGGTCGTTCAGTTGATTCACTTTTGTTATTGGTTCGAATCTTGATGGTCTTTTTTATCAGTATTTTATTGGGCTGAGGGAGGCCTAGAAAATGCTGGTTAACTTAGAGATTTATTAGAGGCTTTTTATTACCGGAGAAAATCGCACGGAGAAAAGAGTTCCTAGGCCCAGCAGTTGGACAATATGGGCTAAATAACAAAAAAATATATATTTAAAATTCAAAGGACCAAGCCCTTGGTAACTAGTTATTTTAAAATATAATTATAAGGGAAAAGCCAGCCCCCGTCGGGGCTGCGGGTTGTTCGCAGTAGATATATACCGCGGCCTCGGCACAAGGGCTAAGAAGGAACATGGGTGGTTTTTAGTCAGTAGAAGTCTGACACTCCCTTTCGCTCTGCCCAAGAGCGGGAGGGGTTATTAGATGATTTCCCACCCCCAAAAAAAGGGAAAAGTTAGTGTCCTTTAGAGTTATCGTCTTCATCATCAACTTCCTGCGATTATCCCATTCTATTTGGGGTCGGCGCAACACGTTTTCCATTGTTACTTGTTAGACGTGAAAGTGACATTTACTCCGTTCTTTTTGATATCATTCCTCACAAAATCCATCCATTTTTCTTTGCCTTTAAAAGTATGAATATAGTGCTTTTTAGGGAAAACTACGCCCTATCTATCTTACTCGGGCCGATCATTTAATTGAGTTTCTTTCTTTTTTTTATTGAGTTATTCGTATTGTAGTAACAAAACATTTATCTTAAAATAATTTTCACATCAGAGTTTACAATCATATTATTTACCTATTCTAGTTGAGGCAAACACTTTTAAGGCTCTTTGTAAACAGATACTGGGCCAGACAGACTGAGTTATGAACTACGACATTGAAGTGTCGGGGGTAAATTTTCCGATATAGGAGAAAAATAAAAATTATCTTATTTTTCTTCGAGATCGTTGCTAAAAATACAATGTTAGGCAGTCTAGTGGAGACCCAGTGGTTGCGGTTCCGACTTACGAACAGTAAGTCGTGAGTTTGAACCCAGGCAAGCGCATTACTTTGTGTATTATTTCATCACATGAAAGAAAACATCGTGAGGAAACCGGCATGTCTTAGAACCAAGAAATTCGAAAACATGTGACATCTACCAACCCGCACTGGGCCCTCGTGGTGGATTAAAAGAAAGATAAAGCAAAATACACAATCACTGCAATTTTTTTTTCGAAGACTTAGGTACGTTTAACAAAATTGCTTTTTAAAATCGTGCAGAAGTATCGCCTACATCGAACAGGTCAAAATATCCGTCGCACCTCGAACTAGATCAGCTGTTAACCGGATCACCTGGTACAGTAAGCCGACTAGTAAGGACAAGAAGCCGTACTACAGAGCTGCGAGTCGTCGGCTGTATATTACGAAGAGAGGCTATTTTTAACCGACTTCCATTTTAAGTAGGAGGTTATCAATTCATCTGTTTTTTTTTGTGAATAATAGTCCGCGGTATATTCTTCAATTGAGGTCATTAAATCAAAAAATATTATTCCACGGTGTGAATATTTAAATTTCGTTAAGATCTTATGCTGATCTTTGGAGATATACCATACAAGTATTCAATAATATACAGAAAATCGGTCGGTATGGCTGCAATCGCTTGGATGTTAATTGTTTGCACAACATCGACACATAGCATAACGCTTGGGTCCCCGTCGGGGCTGCGGGTTGTTCGCAAGAGATACTGCGGCCTCGACATAAAGGGCTAAGAAGGAACATGGGTGGTCTTAGTTTCGCTCTGCCCAAAAGCGGGAGGCGTTTTTGAAAAAAACAAACGGGTAACGTAGATGTGTAGATACAGTGCACCCACATCTCGACGGTGGGTACGACAAGTTTCAATTTATTGAGATATCCCCTTTTTTGTGGTAGACTATCTTCGGTCGTTAATTCAGTAGCAGGTTAAGTTACCATCGTATCTTCTGTCTATTGTATTTCCCTGGCTCTCGACTTATGGTAGTAGTAGGAACAATTTGGTTTCATAAGTTTTTGAACTACTATCACTGTCACTCACAACTCTATTCTGTTCTTGACACACCAAACTCACTGTGTCCGCTCGTGAACTTTTAGTAAAAAGAATGTAGGAAGGCCGATTTGTCTGGACCAAAATATCGGGAACTCAAAACAACACGAAATCGTAAAAGTAGTAAATATCCCGTTCTTAGTTTTAATGAATGAAATAGTTCTAAATATTACGGTCAACGACCTAATGAAGTTTTCTTTTTGTATGGTTCCTCTGTAAACATTGCTACCATGATCGTGTTGGAACTAGACATAACTCCAATACACAAGGTTCCACAAACAAATAAATCAGACTCAAAGCGTCTACGGATTATGGTCGTCTTTTGTTTACCACGGCCAATTCATCAAGGCACCGCATTTAGAGCGTTCAGGGTACGCGAGACGCCTCGTCAAGAAAATGTGGGGAAATTGGTCCCTTCACGCCTCGTAGCGTACGAAAGGGACGGCGTGTTATGTATTTTAAAGCTTGTTGCTATATTTGATGTTTAAAATGTTGGGACTATTTAAGGTTTTTCAAGGAAAATACAAAATGCTTAGTTGACATTTCCCGTGACCGAAGGGCTTGCTTTTTGGCCAAGAGGCCAGAGGCTAGCGCACCCATGTAACGTGGTAACGTTGAGGAGACATTAGCAGTGGACAGCGTAAAATAGGAGTTCATTTTCACAGCCCAGCTAAGGTTGTGGAAAAAAAACTCAGTGCGGAGGAGTTTTTGTTTTCACAACCTTTTTAATATGATACCCATTGGTTGGGCTGGTGGTCAGACTTTCAAGCCACCGATCACTTTCAACGACTGTCAAAGACCTGCAGATGACAGCTGGGAGCATTGACTTATATATTACTGCGTAAGGACTGGGCGGACCGCATGTTACAATGACGCCTCGAACTTGGTCCTAAAACGATCTTTCCTAAGCCTAGGTGAACTAGTCCACGACCGGCTCTCTTCGGATGCGGTCGTAAATTTTATTAAAAGCTTTATTTATGTTCTTTATACCTCGAAAATACCACGCGGCTTATACAAGGTTACGTTAACGAGCAGACTACACCGATTCTCTGTATGGCGAACGCGTCGAGCAAATGTTCGGACGACCGTATCTTTAGTTTTTATATCAATGGCTGGGACCAACAGCTTAACGTGCTTTCCGAAGCACAGTGGGTGGTCACCCATTGACGATTCGACCTGGGCAAGCGCGGCTTAACCTAAAGATCGACCCAGCTGGTTTTATTTAGCCACAAGTTCTCTAAGCAAGCATCACTTAATATTATTCTAACATACCTCTCTCTTTATTCCCAGAACGAATGCCTCCACACAGCCGTGACAGCTCTCACAAAGAACCAAGCGGAACACTACGACAAATACAACTGTTTGTAAGTATAGCTGCTTTACCTACCTTATTTTGTTACACTTAAGGCCTGTTTTAACTTCTCCGGATAGGCAGTGTTTACTAGAGAATTTCGAAGTTTAATGATCAAGTCTTTGTGTAATCTTATTTATTATCAGGCAGACAGTTAATGAATCTACCATCTAATTTCGCATTTTGGAATTCAATAAAAAATCTGAAAAATAGTTTAAATAAATTAATAGATAAGTTATCTGAGACTTATCCGGAGTCGGACGAATAGGTCTTTAGAACTCTACTTACACACAATCACTATCTTCATTCTGTAAATAAATAAAAATTAAATAGATCTTCAAAAAACTTGACTAAAATCCAAACTATTCTGGTCCAAAGGGTCGACTACCAGCCTAAACAGATCTGGATAAATATATCCAAGTATTTTATGAGGATCTACGCCAGTAAAACATCAGTAAATCGTGAGTGAGTAATATTGTGATTCTTTATCATTGTAACTAAATGTGCATAATTGATGTCAGCTTTTGAATCACCATATTTGTCACAAACACTGCTTTGGCACAAAGTAATGCAGCCACAGATGTTGGCCACACATCGCCTAGTTACCAAAATGATAAGAGCAGCGTGTTGTCATAGGCAATAGGGATGTTTCCTGACTGAAAATAATATGATTCTAATTAGTCCGTCTGTTAGATTATTGAAAAATATTGAATACATATTTTTTGTTTTATCAAATCAATAAGAATTGACGAAGATAATACGCGTCAAAGATTTGTGTGGGGGTTTGTGACGTCACTCACCGGTAAAAAATGTTATACTAATGTCTTAGAATATGACGTCACACGAGTTTTCAAAGCACTGTATCGTCTTCATTGTTTGTTTACGTAAAAAAAGAAAAAACACGTGTCCAATATTTTTTGGTAATCTTTCAGACGGACTAATTAGATTATTTTTGTTAACTACCCTATTAGACGATCAGTACGCAAAAAAATAGGGCTAGTGCAGATACGCCCCGTTCTAGTTTTTCCCCGAAAGTTATTTAAACGATATTGTATAACTACATACGTACATTGATTCTACATTGCCCCCGAAATTTTGAAATTTGTACACTCAAGCACAACTCACTAGTTTAGACACAAGTTCTTACATTTAGCTTGACACCTTTTGTACTTATTATTCTCGTTAATAATCAGTCAAACCGAAATATTTCCAAAGATATTTGAGCAATCATGCAAAAACCTAACCGGTACTTTTTACTTAGAACTTTCAAGTAAAATCAAAGTGGTAAAAATTTATCTGTTCTAAAATTATAAAAACAGATACATTTTCGGAGGAAACAAGAACAGAGGCACACATCACGAACCCAAAAATTATATATGATAACAAATACAACTTGCATTGCACAACACACTGTATAAACTGTCACAGCCCCTGCAACTATAACTGTCCCACCGTACCCCTGGCATTACGGTGAGTGCCTGACAAATACTGACCATATCTCTGGCTGTGCGGTGGGCAGACTTGCCCTGGGGATAAACCTGGTGAAACCATGAACTCCTGGCCGTGGTATATTTTTTTGCAAACTGTAAGCAGCTTCCTCATTGGCTCTGGATCGTAACAACTGGAAGTCAACGGGAGAGGTCTTAGCCCAGTAAATGGAAGACGCAAACTAACAGTATCAGTACCTATCAGTGGTATACCATCAACTAATATCTACGATTGTTACAAAGTACAAAACTGTTTCCCCTCTACTCCCAATTTGTCCTTACTGGCGAGCAAACTGAAATTGTCTCATTATTTAAGTATAACTCATCGAAAGTACCAAGCAAGTATAAGATTAGCGAGGACACACTCTATAAATGTACAGTGTATCTAGCGAACATTTTTTTACCGTTGCAATCAAACGCACATTATCGCGAAACGGCAAGCCACCGCAAACTCGAAGATCAAACGCTTCATTCCACAACGAATGTATGTAAATAATAAACGTTTAAATTAAAAGACACCCCAGTTGTGAATAAGCATCTTCAATAATTAACTTCCACTTGTAAGATAAAATTTAATTACGGGGACTACTTAAATTGTTCGTGTAACACGCTTAAGAGATGTAAGAGTAATTATTATTATGTTTGTTTGTCGTTCCATGTTTGTTTTTAAACAGGCTCATAGTGGCTTTAAATGAAATGGTGGAGGGTTCACGAGGAATGTTTATCTTGAACTTATTGTGGCACTTATGACAGTCATTAAGATCTTTAACAAACGAGCCTACAACGATTAATCTTAGGGAAACTGAGATTGTGCCTACTGTAAAGGCCTAAGGATCTAATGTGGTTTTACAATAGTATCTTAGAAGAGAACTAGAATAGACTAATGTTATTAGGCTGTAATGTAGCAGTATAATGTAGAATTCAGAAATGAAGACTTTTAGATGTTGTACCTTTTGTAGACAGCACTGAGCTTTTGTTGTGTTCGATTTACGAACACATCTCATCATGTCGTTCTTCTAACATAAATTTATATTAAGACTAATAACTCAAAAAGTAATTTGTTATAAACAAAATATAAAACAAAATAGAAACATTCCCGTTTTATTGTTATTGCCTACCCATTCCTTTCTTAATGAAGCCAAAAATATAAAAGCACCCATTTTGTTTCAGACGAAGACTACCAGACGATGTAAAAACTTGTAGGAATTACGCGTATTTACAAGAAATTTACGATGCGGTACGAGCTACGGACAGTAAGTATCCATCCATCACTATCCTGAATAATGGACACATTAATTCTGAACAGATAACGTTTGAACTAGATATTTAAGACAGACTAAATAAGCACTGTACAAAAAATGTTGTACTGCTCTATTTTGACAAAATAATTCATGATGGCTGATAATTAAAACATCAATGAACAATGACTCATATTCACCATGTGGAGCCCTGACACATTCAAAATGCGCCGCGCCGCTGCAAGCCCTGCAGAAGATGGCGGGATGAGCTGGACAAATCAAATGACGAGTGGTTCATTCGCTTAAGACACTAGCTTTGAATAAAATAATCAGGAGATGCCTTTGACTCGCTGTAATATAATGAAGTCTAACGCTAAAAGTAATTCATGATGGCTGACAGAGTAATAATACAAGGTGTTAATCAACCCTTCACGAAGCTGTCAAGCAACAATCTGGTGTCTGTAAAGTCTAGAGACAAAGCACTTCAACTATAGTCAAATAATGGAATTTCACTATTAAGTCAATCCACCCATATTTCACTTTGATAAAAATGTTTTAATCATTTAATCATATCACAGATTCATTCATTAAACTATTCATGTCGGTGACTGGTTGCCTAGTGAGTGAAGTGGGAATTTCAAAGCCTCATACATTCCATTTATCTTTTCATTGGTCTTCCTCTCACTCTTCATCCATCATTATTCACTCTTTATAATAATAAAAGACGTGTGGCACTCGGGGACTGCCGCGGTAAAGCTATTGCATAGCATTTTTTATCAACTTATGCAATTATAATTATTTATTTATTTTATTAATGCAGTATTTTTTTTCCTTTGTTTTTTTTTCTTTGATATTAATTAAAGTTACACTTTGAGCGTGGTGACCGATAAAAAAACAATTTTGTTGTGTTAGGTTTTTTTCGTTACGGAATTTCTGGATTCGGTCCCCACGCTCAAGGCCCGCGATAGAAGCTATGCAAAAGCTTAATAATTTATTAAATGTCAGATAACAAATGATACAAAATGGTTGGAAACAATTGGAACTTATAAACTATGTTAATAGGCACAAAAAAACAATCAAAACAAAATTAGAATAACACCATGCAAAACAATTATTATTATTTATTAAACGCCACAGTGGCATGCAGGTGGACCCAATGGCCCAGTATGGGACTGTCCCACCTGTCTGTTATAGCGCTCATAGCCTCTGCTATAGTGCTTTAGGTGACTAAAGATCGATATCCATACTTTTTTCACTTTATTTTTTAACAGAAAACACTACGTTTCTGATCATACTGACGATATACCCGTAAGTGTCCCAAATCGTTGACATTAATTCCGTTTCCCTTTCGTTCGTAACTTTTCCGTCTGTCACGAGTTGGCTAACTTCTGACAGCTTGTCATAATTCAATTTTGTATGAAAGTTATATTAATAAGAGGGTTATGCTATGTCACGTAAACTCGTATTTATCACGATGGTATTTTGGTAGAATGTTCTGAAATTCGTTAAATGATACTTACCCTTTACTTTTGATCATTGGTAAGTATAGAAACGATCGTATAAAGTTAGTTTTTTCATGTTGATGACTATTATCCTCAATATTTTTTTTTTTAAAACGTTGCCCCACTCTAGGATTTTCTCCTGTATCGTGGGTGCGTTCACAAACATATAAAGTCACATACACAAATACCCAGAGCCGAAACAACTATCTGTAGGCCATACAAATATTTGTTCCGTGCGGGGATCGAACACGCGACACGCAGCGCAGCAGGCCAATCGCTTAGCCACTGCGGCCAACCGTGCCGTCGTATATACTCAATACTTTATTGCATTCCATAAACTCGTTTATCCTTTTTCAAACAAAAATTGTTTGGGAAAAATCCGCATGGATACCGTCCGTCTGAGGCATGTCTTAGCTTATGTCGGATTCTAACCTACGTAAAATTCACTGTTCCTACTATGACTTTGTACCTGGGGTCAGGAAGACACAAGTACGTTCGATCGCACCCATGACTGATATCAGCTCGCCAGCCCCGGCAGGTCACATCACCAAGCGTGGAAAGCATCTGCACGTTTTCCATGATGAGTATCATCCTGCCTTTTCACGATTATGTTGAGTCGGCTTCTTATCAAACTAGATGTAGCTGAAAGCAGTGGTTTACATAGAGCGAAGTTTTACTTGAACTACACGTTGTTGCCGTATGGTGTCGGACGTAAAGAATAGCACCATCCCATTCTTCCCGTGGGTGTCGTAAGAGGCGACTAAGGGACCAATGGGAAAGACCATGGAAAGGGGAGAATGGGCAGCAGCGTTCTCTGTGCCTTCGTAACAACCATACTGCGATCGCCAACCCGCCTGCCAAGCGTGACGATTATGGCAAATCCCCCCCCTTCTGGGGGAGGCCCATGTCCAGCAGTGGACGTCTTATGGCTGAAATGATGATGATGATGACATATTGGTGATAATGTCAGTATTTCTTTTTGAAGAGAGCAAAGAAAGACATTTTCTATCGTTTCATAAAAATACATCATCTCCCATTTTTGAATCGACTTACCCTAAAACGCCACACTCATCCCAATTCCAAACCAAACAACCAAAACTCCACAGAAATAAAACCCGCACTTCGATTCTCAAATACTGTGACGTCAGAGGTCACACATTCAGTGTTAGCGCATACAAAACTTTGCTTTGTTACAAAGCCAACATGGCCGCCATGGCCCCGTCGCTTTGAAGTAACATTGTGTCAACATGAAACCGAGATTCACAAGTCAGACGTAAATGACTGACATCTGACGACTGGCAAACATGGAGTTTGGAATAGGATTTTTTGGGAAATGGTTCAAACGAGACAGATAACGGTCTAATTGCTAATCCGGGTTTGAATTATTGATAAAACATCTGATGGCTTAGTGCGAGTTTTTTGAAGTTTTATTTAGAAACGTTGCCCCACACTAGGAATTTCTCCTGTATCGTGGGTGCCTTTACAAACATTTAAACTCACATACACAAATACCCAGACCCGGAACAACTATCTGTAGGCCATACAAATATATGTTCCGTGCGGGGATCGAACCCGCGATACGCAGCGCAGCAGTCCAATCGCTCAACCACTGTGCCAACCGTGTCGTCAGTATATTCCGATTCACCTCTACCGGTCTACCCCACTTGTAGTGTAATAATATGCAACTATTTTTCGCATCCTCCGCCACTGGTGCTGCTTGCATTTCATTAAATTACATTCAAATCAAATCCAATCAATACATTAATTTCAAGAAGGCCAGTTCCAGGCACTTTTGAATAGTCGAACAAATACTAAATAAACTAAGCTACAGTCCCAGTCACAAGGCATAATAACTGTGAGTGTACTGTAGCTGCCCATTTCATAGCGTTGATCTCAGGAGAAGAAGGGCAAGAAACTCCATGGACACTTTTTTAAATCATACTGTTGTTACAAAACATTGCCAGCTACCTCTGTCCCCATTGGTCACAGGCGACTCTTAAATTCGTAGAATCTTCCACCAGCGCCGTGGCAGACTCGACGATCAAGTACCATATTTACTCACCTCGCCTTAAAATGATCAGGCTGTAATTGCTTCGGTAGTCTGGTGGCCGCCAGCGAGTTCTTCCATTACAAATTTCTCAGTAGCAGCTATGGCGTCTGAATTTTTGCTTCATAACTGGCGAAATGTGGGCTTACTTGTTTGGGAACACCTCTGCCTGACCCTTCGGGGATTAAAAGACGCGATATTATGTTATATTATTCAAACTAGATAAACAATTCGTTTGTTACTGTTTGAACTCTAATCTTTTCTAGAGTATTCCAGTAAATTATATTAGATTTCAATTTAGAACTAAATCCTCGTACACCAAACTATCAAATCTAAATATATTATTGTAGACTGATCTATATCTGAAACAAGATTGTTATCGTGTAACAATTCATGGTAATTAATCCATCTACGTAAATAACATAGATTGTAACGGCTTAAATCGAGTAAATTGATCAATTACAGTATCATGTACGGGTAAATGTAAGCTATCTCTGAGTTTAATGAAATGTAATATTAAAGATACGGATTTGTTAATGGATGAAAACCTTTTATGTCTTCGCACTTTGGTGTTTTCCTTGTTTGTTTGCGTTTTATATCTCAGAAAGCAATTCAATTCAAAGGTAAACTGTTTAGTTTACGAAGTGTATATCGATATCGAGATTTATGATCTTATTTATACAATTTTAAAAAGTAATTAATATTCATAAAATATAACCGCAGGAACTAAGCAATAAAATATGTATAATATTATTTAAATGAATACAAAGGCTTTTACACAAATCTATGTTGCAAGAAACAGGCAAAATATTTAAAACCGACATTATGTAATTGAAAACCAGTCCAGATGTTCCAAACCAAATGAAAATATTGTTAGAAATCGCTGGATGAACAATAGCAATATCCGTTGCATTGTCGAAACGCTGCGTAAACCAATATTTGTTAAGTACCCAAACCCAGATGAAATTCATTTCGATTATTAGAATTCAGATGCTTGCACCTAAACCTGTTCCTACAATGAACGATATAAGTTGAACACAAAAGTCTTCCTTGTTGACGGGTACAGTCAACAAACTTATCTGTGCAGGCGGAAAACAACAGAACTAAAATAAATTTACCAAAGGTGATAGAACCGATGTGGCATATCAACCAGCCCACCATTTTGTTTTTTTTTCGATATCGCGGCCTACGATCAAAGTGGTATACATGGATAGAGGACATAGGCAAACAAAAAATGTCGTTTTGTATAACTACTTTATTTTTTTATTAGTCTAAACTTCATTTATTTTTCATATTAACCCCAGACACCTTTAACATTCTAAAAACCAGACAATAATAATTTTCATTTTTCATTCAGACAGCTTTAATGGGAACATTGCCTTCTTTAAGCACTTTGAAAAGCGTTATAAAATTCTAAATTCCATTTCGTCTCATATTAAGTGCATACGTCAGCCATAACATGAGGTTTATTATAAGTATCATAATGTTACAACTCACTAAAGTCTCCTTTGCTTGTTTCAGGTGTTAGCACTAAGGATTTTATGGCAAAATTAGGAGAATATTTAATTTTAACAGCGTTCTCACATAACTGTCGACTGGAGAGAGCTTTTAAATGTTTAGGCACCAATTTGACTGAATTTCTCACTACTTTAGACAGCGTTCACGATGTGTTACATGACCAGGTAAGTGCATCCTTATGTATGCTATTTATACCTTAGAATGACTGTCCTGTGGGTCTCGTGGTCGCAACCGCGACTGCTGAGCGTGGGGTCCTGGGTTCAATTCCCAGGTCTGGTATTGTGTTATTGGGTTTTTCCAAGAGGAATTTCTTAGCAGCAGTCACAGAGTCTGAATTTGTGCCGGGTTGATAACAACTGGCTCGGCCCTTATAACTTGAAGTTTAAACATAATTGGTGAAAACTGGATGTACTATTAAGTACACCTCTGTCTAACCCTTTGAGGATTACAGGCATGATGTTATGTTATGATTTACTAGGCATATTTATTCTCATGCACAGTTTACTTGAAATACAAAAGAAAAGCGTGGTGGTAGTTTCAATTCAATCCCCAGTAATAAAACTTAGTTGCGAAGTGTAAAGTTTTAAATTAAATTCACAATGTAAAAATATTGCTATATTTGAATTTTCTCATCACTGCCATTTATAAAATCCTTTGTTTTAAAGGTTTTATTCCAATTAGAGATCAAAAGAAAACATCAAACAAATTGAATTTTAAGACAAAAACTAAAATTGTTAATGAAGATATCAAAATGATTAATGACACCATTATATTTCCACAGGATGATGTTCAGAAAGATGAAACAATGGAATACGAAGCGAATTTCGTTTGTACAACATCGCAAGAAGGAAAAATTCAGCTTCATTTGACGACAGAAAGCGAACCAGTCGCCTACATACTAGTTGGCAGCTTAAAATCAATAGCTAGGCTGTTATATAATACACAGACGGATATAAGACTGACGAGTTATACTAACGACCCTAGGAGATTTAAGTAAGTATAGAACTGTAGGCTAAATCACTGTTTTAGACTTTCGCGGCTTAAAATTAAACTTTTACCGGGATATTTCGATACTGCTGCAAGCGCCGTGATCGCAGGAAAATACAGGTGGTTGGTAAATAAAATTGTTAGCTTAATTATTGTAACAATTTCATTTACCCGTCAGGGCTACGGGTTGTTCGCAAAAGATACCGCGGCCTCGACATGAAGGGCTAAGAAGGAACATGGGTGGTTTTAAGTCAGTAGAAGTCTGACACTCCCTTTCGCTCTGCCCAAGAGCGGGAGGGGTTACTTGATGATTTTCCATATGCAACAGTATAAGATTATAAGCCTAATGTCGATGATATTGTCATAAATATCATCGGCATTAAATAGGCTTATAAACTGGGGTAAAACTGTTTATTGACAGACTTAGTTCTTAGACGGTAGCAAGTCTGCACTCACGAAAAAAGTCCCGTAAAAGACACTTGAAAAAATATTGCCAATAACTTTGTTTTATTATTTTGTATGTGTTATTCTCTTATGAAAAAGAATACTGGCAGTACCTACCGATATTTATATGTAAATTAATAAACTCGTTGTTTGTTTTAAATGGAAAGGATTTAAAGAAAAGTGCCAGCTATATGTGCTTAACAAAAATGCGATATTGTAATTTGCACTGTACCAGACAATAAATCCACTAACGACTGAAACAGTCATTAAAACTGATTCCATTAAAATTAAAACCATCTCAAAGCTGAACTTTAAAACCATTGTATCGGAATAAATACGATGTCGATTGCACAAATTGTCATTGCCAGATTTTAATTGTTATTAAAATAATAATTTATTTCTGGGTATCGCCATTTTAACAGTAACGCCATTTTAACAGTAACGCCATTAAAATCGGAATTTATAATGATATCAGCATCTGCAACGTATTATTTTAACCTAGTTAATGCAAATTGAACGAGAATTAAAACAGCTGATTCAATATGTTTACTGAACCCCTGAATTTACTTATAAAATTTTATAAATGCCAAATTTTGTGAAGATATTTGTTACTCTTTCACCTTTTTTTTTTTTTTTTAATGGGACAAGCCCGCCACACTATTCCCAAACCACTGTTACTCCTGTTAGCCAGAATCAACAGTGGCGACCACAAGAAAAGACTCTTTCACCTAAAAACTACTAAACGAATTTGAATGATATTTAGCACACAGATAGTTTACAATCCTGATTAACACATAAGATAATTACTTTTTGCCCAGGTAGTACTGTCGAACAAGTTGTTAAGTATACAGCCAGCTAACTTGTATTAACTTTTAAGAATACACAGATACATTTGAAGACTGATGTCAAACGATACTCGTACAGCGTTTGAAATCAGTCCCTTTCTGCCAAAGTTGCAATCAATATTTTCAATGTACTAGTATTATAAAGATTTCTTCCTGTATACTTCATAACTTGTCCTTTGGTACGATAGGGTAGTTGACAAATTAAATCTAATATGTCCAACAGATAGATTTCCAAAAAATATTGGACACATATTTTTTCATCTTACACGTAAACAAAAAATTACGACGATACAGTGCTTTGTAAACTCGTATGACGTCACATTTCAGTACGTTTTTACCACGTAGTGACGTAACAAGCCCCCCCCACTTATGATCTTTGACTCGTTTTTTTTTATTAATTTGATAAAACAAATAACACGTATCCAATATTTTTCGATAATCTAACTGACGGACTAAACAGAATATATTTTTTTTATTTAGGAAACATCCCTATTCCCGACTACCATCGGAGAAGCCGCAAACATAAGCTATTATTTTAAAAGCTTTGTATTTGGTAACGCGTGGGTCTGTTTCATTTCGGTCGGTATTTTAAGGTTATGCTATTTTTACGCTGGTATTGTTTGAGTTTTGTGTGGTTACACAATATTGTAATCTTCTATGCCGCTTAGTGAATATATTTCTTCTAGTATCATAAATGTTGTTTGTTAAATAATTTAGCGATAGATAAATAATTTACACAATTCATATTGCTTTAAAAAAAATCTTTCGATAAAAAAAAGGCGTGAAAGTGATGTTAAAAGGTATAAATTAGGCTAGCTATATTTTAGAAAAAAAATTGGGTTCCGTGCAAAAAAATAAAAAAAATTAAATTGTTAATAAAATCTGATTCAATTTTTTTATTATAATTGCATTAGTGATAATGTTTAACATCTGGACACAGGTAATAGCCAGCCCTTGTATCACGAGAAGTGTAGTGCGTATGTGTGTGTAGTGTGTGAGTATGTATATGTATGAGCGTGTCTTCGAGACTTCTTTAAAGAAACAAATTTTATGCAAACCCCACAGTCGAAGGCATAAAATAAATAAGAAAAAATATAAAGAAAATATGATACGAAAGTAGGTAGAGCGAACGAATAATGAGTCATCTTTTCCCAACTTGGAAATTAGTTATTATTTGAGTTCCTTCCTTCGATCGACTTCCATTAGAAAGACGATCCCTTTTTAATTGCTTGGAAACTTTTTTATGGAAAGGAGGTGTAACTGACCTTTTCGAAGAATAATGTAAAAAAAAAACGTCATTGATTCTCTGACCAGATTTTTGTAACGAGGCTTTAGTGTTTATATTAACTACTATAAGTGTCTCCCTATATTCATCCGCGTGAAATTATTATAATAATATTACTTTCTTATCTATTATTATATATGAATAGGATTTTAATTCAAGGGATTAATTTTTTAGCACGGAACACTAACCTTACTGCACCACTTAGATTTTACTTCTTATAACATCATGTATATATCCCATTATAAGCCCTGTCAAAATCGGTCCAGCCATTTCGGAGATCACCCGGAACAAACAGACATACTAACAGATAAACTGAAAATATTCAGCTTGGTGCATCTCTGCGTTTACGCGGACTGTACGTCCCAACATTTAATCCCAATAATTTTTACAATTTTATTATATTTTAGGTACGAAATAAACGCAGTGCCACTACATCAGAAGTCAAAAGACAGCGACTGCGAGCAATCAGAAGCATCCTGCATCGCAACGTCAACTAAAGTGACAGATTTGAGGATCGGAGTCGCGAGCTTCTGCAAGGCGTTCCCGTGGCATTTTGTTACTGATAAGAGATTGGAGCTGGTGCAGCTGGGTATGTATTTTTTTATTTCTTTTGTTTTGACTTGAGTCTTTTTGTGACTTGTGCCCGGTTGATGGCAATAGGCTAGTTCCCTATTACTTGGGACTTAAACATAACTGGCGAAATGCGGGTGTACACCTCTGCCTAACCCTTCGGGGATTACAGGCGTGATGTTATGTGTTATTTGACCTTCAATGACGTTATCTCAAGAAGGAATATCGTAAAAACGCTTAAGGCTGCGTTTAAATATGGATATGGCGGTTATACCTTATGGTAACATGCCGTATAGTTTTATAAAAAAATAGAATAAGTTATATCTTATTTCTTACTAGTGTCGTTGCATCACATCAGGCGATTTTCGACCAAATGAAAAAAAACCTAATTTTATTCTAATTCTATTGAGAATAAAAAAATATGTACTCCATCAGCATTCCTAAAGAACATGTTCTCCTTTCCTAAATAATTTACACAAACGACAATACAAGACAAGCCTTCTACTGCTCACTAAAGTAATTGAAGTTCTTTGTCCCATTATGATTTAATATTGAACATTCCTCTAAGAGCACAAGTGTTTGTCTAGTATTCATCCAAATAAATGAAATAATATCAAAGAAACGTATAGAAATAGCAATAAAACGAATGAGAAAATAACCGAGAAATATATTAAATCTGATTATCTTTTTCATAAAAAGAGGTTTCAAAGGATTGTGTGAGAAAGGGGAACATTAATAGCCCCATACTTCTTTATAATACCATCATAGGATTTCATGGGTGATACCTAACACACATATTTATTGTGCCGACTCAATTGATCAAGCGATCTCAACCCGCGACTGCTGCACTGCGTGTCGCGGGTTCGATCCCCGCACGGAACAAATATTTGTATGGCCTGCAGGCTTTTACTACTTTAATTTACATTAAAATTATTATTTATATTGTAATTGCTTACATTCGTCCATCCTGACCAACATGTCGCGCCCTCGCGAAATTTAACAAAAAAAACAAACAATTCTATACTTATAGGAGATAAATAGTGAGACAAAGATAAAATATAAACCGTGGACAAATCAATAACGTACAATTCTTTTCATAAGCGAGTAATAAACACAAAATTGTATACATTTTCCATAGATGTATGGTTTGTAAAACTCAACTAATCAACAATCTGTCAATAACAGTCTACAAAGTACATTAAGAATTTAGCCTAATAAGACTTTTTGACAATACAATTTCACAATTTACACTTGTCTGATGATTCCACTTGAATCATAAATTTTTACCACAATACAAATTCACAATTTCCACTTGTCTGATTCCACTTAAATCATAAACTCTTATTACTATACAAATTCTCAATTTACACTTGTCTGATTCCACTTGAATCATACACACTTATCACAATACATATTCACGATTGAATTTTTCTGATTCCTCTTGAATCATACAACTATATCACAATCCAAATTCTCAATTTTCACTCGATTGATTCCACTTGAATCATAATCGAATCTCACCAACTAGTGGTGCCTCACCTTACTAACCATACTGACCATACTGACCATACTAACCATACTGACCATACTAACCATACTAACCATACTAACCATACTAACCATACTAACCATACTAACCATACTAGCTATACTGTCTGATTAACTAAGCTATACTTTTCAGAGCTACCAATGACAAATAAGAATACTTCTGTACGAATCTTTAAACTAAACCACTTATGGTTTGAAAGTATACAACTTAACTTCGTTGTTATACATCAGTTCTATACATTCATAATTTATTGATTTGCATCCATGTCGGACTCATTATTATCACCATCATTACTCTCGTCTGACACTGACTGATACGCAAGCCAAGGGTAAATTTTATCGACCGAAAAGATTCCTACATACTTTTGTTTACCTTTCTTTTTAGTGATAGGCGTGTCCTCTACTTCGTACCTGTCGTTCTGTAGGACTTTGGTAATGCGATAAGGACCTAAACATTTTGGAACTAATTTCTTACTTTTTCCTCTCTGACCTACTTCTCTTTCCACCCTAACTAGCTGTCCAACTTCAAATTGACGAGGGGGAATTCTGGCCTTATCAAAAAAAATCTTTTGTTTTGCCTGAGTGCGTACTATTTTTTTTAATGCTTCGTTTCTTATATCTTGGATGTTACTAACATTGGTATCATCATGTTCTTGAACTGGTAAAGCCAGCCCACTCTCAGACAACCCAGTTAATCGCAACCCAAATAACAATTGAGCTGGGGTTTTGCCCACCGCTTTATTGATTGTATTATTTAAACCCCATTGTACTTGTAGTAAGTACTCATCCCATAGTCTTTCATCTTTCCCAAAAGTCATGGCCGTTAACGAATCTAATACGGTCCTATTATAACGCTCTACCTGCCCGTTTGCGCGAGGAGTGGCGACAGCGTTTAAAATATGTTTAACACTTTTATCTGACAAATAATTTTTAAATTTTGAGCTAGTAAAACTAGTACCTCTATCTGTTATTATTCGAGAAGGTACACCGAACAAACTGAAATATTCTTTAAAAACTGAAATAGTTGTGTGAGTTTTCGTATTTTTAACAGGTTTTAAGATAATAAATTTCGTAAACGCGTCAATAATAGCTAATATATATTTATTTTTTCTTTTGCTCTCATTGAAAGGACCGAGATGGTCGGCATGTAAGGTATGGAAAGGTTCAGATACCTTTGGGATTGGATGCAAGAATCCAGATCTCTTTCCAGCTGGTATTTTTCCGTGAGCGCATTGAACACACGCCTGACAATATTTTTTAACAGTTTTGTTTAATTTTGGGAACCAATAAGTAGTTCTAATTTTTTCCAACGTCTTTTCATAAGAAAAATGACCTATGTCATCATGACAAGCACGTAAAACTTGCCATCTTACACCTTTTGGCACATACCATCTAAGTCCTTCGTCCGTTATTTTATAAACTACCCCACGTTTTAACCCTTAAACCCTACCCATTCCTGGAGAAACACTATTACTACCCAGGGGTTTTAAGGACCCCAATACATAAAAAAATATACTTACAAAATAAAAAACAATTTAATTAAAATTATTATTTAATATTATTAAGTGCTTATTTAACAATACAAATAAAAACTTAATTGTTTTTGGTAACACATTCTTGGCACATAGCCTCAGTGTGTTCACCGCAAAGATGTTTTTGGCACTTGCCACAGGTGACCTTGGTTTTCCGGTCCTTACCCCTTGGGCACATGGCACATCTTTTCTTCGCAGTGGGAGCAGAACTTGGTTCTTGCAATGGCCGCTTCTTTTGCAAGATTCCACCTAGGAGAACTTGAAGATTCATGGGCAAAGAGGGCCATGTAAATCTTTCTTTCATTTGAGGGGTGATCAGATCTAAGGCAAGTTTTTTCAAGAAATGACGTCTTTTTGTAGCTCTTTTCGTGAAATACCACTGTTATTGTAATAACTACATCAAAATATTAAACTTACCCTTTATAATATTATATAAAAAATAACAGCATTCACCAATATATCGACGAAAAGAAATGACGTTATTACTACCCTGGGGTCTGACAAACCCGTAGATAGCAATAAATACGTCAAAACAGTGAAAGCGCTGACGCTCGACTAATGACAAGATATCCGCCGACGTCACTAGAGATTAGACTCGAGTGACATAAAAGTACGCTCAATTATTGCAAAAATATTTAGAAATAGCCATCCTCTGGGGTTTGCTGGACCCCTGGGTAGGGTTTAAGGGTTAAAGTAAAATTTTGTTGAATGTAATTAATTGTTTTTGAATCCTTGTCATCTAAAATCCGTTTAATCCTTTGCATCTCATCATCATTCATTTGAACCGTGGCTAACCAATCAGCGGTGATATGAAAAACTTGGAAGTCAACAGGGTTTATGCTACTAGTAGGTTCTTCCAAAGCATTTTATGCTTAATGCGTCTACGTGCGTCATAGAAGTCCCTGGTTTATAAATTATGTTAAAATCAAATTCTTGGATCATACTCCACCAGCGAGCAACACGTGGAATCATATCCCTTTTAGTAAAGGTGGCCCGCAGAGAGTTACAATCAGTGACAATAGTAAACTTTAACCCTATTAAGTAACATCGAAATTTAGTCAAGCTATTTACAACCGCTAGAGTTTCCAGTTCGTATGACGAAAAATATCGCTCTTCAGGAGAAGTGCGCCTACTGAAGTACGCGACTGGTTTCATAGATTGGTCATCTTGTTTCTGTAAAAGCATACCACCTACACCGTGTTTACTGGCATCCGTATGCAACTCGGTAGTAGCATTAGGATTGAACAATGTTAAAATTGGTCGGGATACTAATTTTTCTTTTAGCTGAGCGAATGCACTCTCTTCTTCTTTCCCCCAAGTCCAACTTACATTTTTTTTAAGTAATTGTGTCAACGGACGAGCTATTAACGCGAAGTTTTTAATAAAGCGCCTAAAAAAACTGGCAAGGCCTAAAAACTGTCTAATATTGTGTACGTCCTTAGGTGTTGGAAACTTGTCAACAGCATCTATTTTACACTTTCCCGGTTTTATACCATTCCCCGAGACTTCGAAACCAAGAAATTCAATTTTTGAATGGAAGAAGTTACATTTCGACAGTTTTAACGTAAGCCCCGCATTTTTTATTTTTTCGAATACAAGTTCTAATTTTTTAAGACCGTCATCGAACGAAACCGAGGGCACAAGGACATCATCCATGTACACGACAACCGTGTCAAATCTTAAATGATCAAGGACTTTATTGATAGTTCTTTGAAATACCGCTGGAGCATTTGTCAGACCGAAAGGCATCCTATTAAATTCGAATTGCCCCTCTGGGGTTACAAAAGCAGTTTTTTGTTTATCGCGTTCGGCCAATTCTATTTGGTAATACCCTGACGCAAGGTCTAAAGTAGTATATAGATTGTACCCGGCTAACCTATCCAGCTGATCCTCAATCCTAGGCAAAGGGTAGTGTTGCTTTACAGTCTTTCGATTTAAAGCCCTGTAATCTATGCACAGACGTTTCTCGCCGTTCTTTTTTTGAACTAGAATTATCGGACTTGCAAACGGAGAGCAAGATTCTCTTATAATACCACATTGTAATAATTCATCGGTCATACCCCTTACCTCTTGTTTTTCTTTGTGAGACAATCTATAAGGCCTATAAACTACAGGCTGGGGGTCCACTAAATCAATATTCATTGTCTCTACATTAGTACAACCTAACTCGGTTAATTTAGTAGCAAAACAAGCTCGGTAACGATTTATAACATCCAACAGTTGAACTTTCTGAATATGGTTTAAGCTATCGTCAAAAGATAAATTATTTAAACTAAACGGTTCTAAAGAACTGACAACATCAATCTTATTTATAGAGGGACAATTTATAATTTTTATCTGCGAATATTGCCCTCTTGCTATCAGCTGGTTCTTTTTTAAAGTTACTGCGTTTAGGGAAATATTATCGATCAATAATACACCTTTGCCATTTTCCATTGAGTAGACCCCCTCTTCTATGTTATGTTCTAAATTAGGTATGGATCTATAACTACCGTATACTAATATGGAACCTGTAACGTTTTGAGCAGAGTAAACTTCTACATAGGAACATCCGGGGAGAATTGAACAACACTCTTTTAAAAATAGTTTAACCACGTTAATAGTCTCTGGAAATTCACGCGAGATTATCAATTCAAGATTAGTGTTTAAGATTTTTACCCCCAATGCATCGGTAAATGACTGACCAACCAATAATGGGTATTTCAAAAAATTATCAGGTACTACAATGACATCTAGTTGGACAATAACGCCTTGAATTTCTAAAGCTACTGAACGTCGACCTATCGCATGGACTACCGCTCCTCCAAATCCCGTCATCGCCACTGAATAAGTTACATCCCATGTGCCGAATACCTCAACAGCATCTGTCTTTCTAATGAGCGTACATTCGCTACCTGTATCTAAATAACCAACTTTTTCATAGCCGTTTATCAAAACGGCTTGTACATATTTATCATTAGGTTTAGGCTCGGCAATTGAAATTTCTAAGACAGCTTTTGCATCTTCCTTCTTTCGATAACACTCATTAGAATCGTGACCAACTATTGAACAGATTGTACATTTTTTAATAGGTTTAGTACATTTACTTATAATATGACCTTCTTCCTTGCAGTTATAACACCTTATTGTTTTATTATTACCAGGTGGTTTATCTTTGGTTGTATATTTCTTATTTGAAGTTCTTTGGACATTATCATTTCTTTTGTTACCTATGCTCTTTGCATTGCGTAGGTATGCCAAAAGTTTGTCGGGGTTATCAAATTGAGCTGCCTCCGCTCCTATCCTAATGGCCCTATCATCTATGCCAAAAATAACGCATTCTACTGCTCTTTTGCCCTTAATTTCGCACCTATTGAGTAATGCAATTTTATCATAGTAGTAATCCTCTAATGGTTCCCCAAACTTTGCTCTTTTGTCCAACATATCAGAAAGCATTTGCCCATAATTTTCATCAGATGGAAATGCCGCTTTAAGCTTCTCTTGCCACTTAACCCAACTATAATTGACGGTTGCAAGACCCTCGTACCACCGCTTTGCATTGCCAGTAAGCTTAGGTATCGCATTATAGATGATTTGTCGGTCTGTCCAACTATATATGTTCCCTATTTCGTTTACTTTGTGTATCCAATTATTTATGTTCTGATTTTTAGAAGACGGATCGAACTCGGGAACGACATTAAAGTTACTAATTCTCTCACTGCCCCTACTTGAAATTTTATCAAGAACATCGGTAAGTTTAGAAAACATTTCAGGAAACGACTCACGTGCACTAGTAACTTTGCTTGGTGAACGGGTGTCTCGGTGACAACGCAGATCCCCGCTTCGTCGGTGATTTCGGGTCTTACTCCTGCTGCGTCTTGACCCTGATTTGTCCTTTGCGCTGAACTGCTCCTCTTCTTGGGCTCTGGTTGGGCTGCGGCTCCGATGTGTAGCTATACGTCCCAGCGGAGGCGTCTCAAGCCGTCGCATTCGTTGACCAGAACTCCGCAGACGACTGCGACTGCGATCGCAGCTGCGCCGGCAGCTCTGCCCGCGGCTCTGCCTGCGGCTCGGCTCGCGGCTCGGCCCGCGGCTCGGCCCGCGGCTCGGCCAGCGGCTCTGCCCGCGGCTCGGCCAGCGGCTCTGCCCGCGGCTCTGCCCGCGGCTCTGCCCGCGGCTCTGCCTGCGGCTGTGGCTGTTGCTCTGCCTACGGCTGTGGCTGCTGCCCTGGGTGTGCCCCGGCTTCCGGGTCCGCTTGCGGCTCTGCCTGCCCAACACTGGTGACGGAGACCGCGGCGGTTGAGCCAAACTTCTATCACCTTTGCTATCCATTGGTAGACCTGGACAATAGAAAAAGTATACGGACACAGCTATTCTTTAATGCGATTAGCGAATATTGTAAACAAAGATAGGCGCGAAAAACATAACCCTTTCCATGCAGTCGGTTAAAACGAAAGGTAACATCGACGCATGGATTGATATTTAAACCACTACTAATCTTGAAAGTATTATTTTATTCTTCAAAATAAGCTACAGATCGATAAATGGCGATACAATGTAACCATGTCTTTTTTTTTTTTAATAACAACGACGGTTGACACTAGAATTGCAATAAACTATACCCTGTTCGAGACGTATGCTCGTAATTATCTTGTATTTATACAATCTCTAGGTTGGCAAGCAGCTTATATCTGTTAACACAGCTGCCCCAACAAGGACACATCGTGTATTCGTGATAAACATTAATAATTAACTCTAACCGTCATTATGCACACCATATTAAGTATCTATCTTTTAATTCTAGCATAGTCACACTTATATTATTAGCAATTTAGCAATAGAATATAAGACAAATAACACTTACGTGAAGTAATCCCACTTCTGAACTGAAAGAAAACACTAAGACTTGGATGAACACTTTATTAAATACTTTTATGAACACTATAAGCACTTTATATTAGAACTGTACAGCTCGACGGTTACCAAAAGACTGAGTTTACCCACAGTATTCGATTTTCTTGAAAGCTCTGTGTCTACATTACCATAGTGGGGAAAGCGCGCCATTTTTTAGCCAATGGTGGTGGACGAATTTAATTCTTTTTCGGAACTATTTGCTAAATATAATTTTCATGGTATTAAATCGAATTTAAGTTAATTTGTAAGTATTTCATCATAATATAATATTTAATCAATTTATTTAGAGTTATTGAACTCAAATTGCTTATCGACTAGTCAAATAACGCACTTTTACTACTTTAATTTACATTAAAATTATTATTTATATTGTAATTGCTTACAAGTAGTACGTTTCCTCAGAGTAATTTTCAACTTCAAAGTGGTTGAAATCGCGGGCAGAAGCTAGTTTTAGAAATATGTTCCGTGAGAAACATAATGAATGTACCCTTTGAAGTAGAAAATAAGCCGGCAGAAGTGGAATTCTCGTAGCACTGTGTAGGCGTAGTTCTCGTTACAATACTGAGGTATTTGCTAGATTATTATATAAATACATACAATTACCAAACCTTGTCGAATTCCTATTTCAAACAAGTTCTATTTCAGGCATTTATAGAGATTTGATCTCGGTTGACATTTGTAGATGTTTGACAATCGCAATGGGTAGTCAATGGCCCGAAACTCTGACAACCAGTCTTACGAAGGGTAGGTACGAGTAGTATTACATACTAGCAGGATTGTGGAGGTCAGATAGGCAGTCGCTCCATGTAAAATACTGGTATTCAGCTGCATCCGGTTACTCTGGAAGCCGACTTTAACATAATTGGGAAAATTCTAGATAGATAATGATGACAAACAAAGTTACTTTAGCATATTTAGCTTTTGAAATTATAAAACTTCTCACATAGTACTCGTATTTGGATGTAACAACATAATTATTGTGCTTTATCCTCTCAAACACTCATAAATGACATCTTGTAACAGAGAAAGAACCAGTTTAAAAGATTTTCAAACGAACCAGAAACTACAGAAAACGCATTCACAATGCTCGAGGAAATACTTTAAAATACAATATGAACCAAGTCGTGAATAACTCTGTACAATTTTTCATATAAAACATTTGTCTGCGAATAGAATTCTATAACGGTTCATCTGAAAATATCCACGTATGACCTCGACTCGGAAATATTATTTACATTTTATTGATTTATGTTCTACGGACGTTGCATTTATTACGTGATATCAGATTACGTTGGTTTACAAATGAAATAATATTAGTCGTTGGAGGCCAAAATTAGATTATAAGTCAACGGGGCAAGGTTTAAAAAAAATCTTGTGCTGCATGTAAAGAAAATGATCCTTGTTTCTACCGCTTTCTACCGCGGCCTCGATACACAGGGCTAAAAAGGAAGATGGGTGGTTTTTAGTCAGTAGAAGTTTGATACTCCCTTTCGCTCAGCTCTCCCCAAAAAAAAAAGGAGCTAGTGGCTTAATAATAACTGCCACTAGGTTCATTCTTCAAGTTAAGTCGCGCATGCTTAGGTCCATGGTTAAGAAAGAAATAAAGAAGAAAACACTTTAAGATGTTGGCTCCAGCTGTAATTTTTAGACCTTGGACAGTCGTGACAGGTCACAGTCAGTGTCCCGAAAGTCTGACAACCGGACTTACCAAGGGGTATCGTAATACCCTGTACTAGGCAGTCGAGCCATTTAAAATACTGTATTTGGTTAGACTGTAAGCCGACCCTTTTATAGTTGGGAAAAAGCTATGCAGATGATGATGATGTGTAACCATAAATTCAGAAAAAAGGAAGTAAATGTTCCTCATCTGATAATCCAACTTTTATAGATTAGATAGTGAGGTATAAAAATTGAATTTGCATTCACTGGAATGGTAAATGTCACGGACGATTTGGATCGGTATTCGGCGAAAATGTCACAAAGCTGCATAGTCTATTTTTAATTCTTGCTCTAGATTCGTTTCTGGGACATTGTTTTTTTTTATTCATTCTAAGTATCGTAAATCATATTGACAATAGCATTAACTAGGGAAGCATTTTGATCATTAAGCTCTTTGAAACTTACAACTAGAATTTATAGAGAAAAAACTAGCTGATTCCCGCGTGGAAGTCGGAACTTGACAAATTGAAAACCTTCCTCGAGAACCGGTAAAGAAACCGGAAAATCGGTGCAGAAGTTTTTGAATATGAAAAGACAGACAGACAGACAAGGCGGAGGACTTTGTCGTATAATATGAAGTGATAAAATCTAACAGAGTTCTAAGAGATTTATTATAATCACTATCCGCTTAATTAATAAAACGTTCATTAAAATTATTCCTCGTTTTTCTTTAACACTTTTCTTTGGCACCAGTGGCTTTGCCCAAACAAGTCCCAGTGGAATCTAGATTTACCTCGGTCACGACATTAATTATTTATTTTCCCACAGGATTTTAGCTCCCATATTCTAGAGAAAGATTTATTTCGTAAAAATCTACCTGGGAATTGGAATGACTAATTTCCAGATATTAAATGGTCTAAGTTAAAGTATTACACCAAGAAACGGTAATTAATTAAAAAGGATTCGAGGCAAAAAGTTCGTTTGAAATCGTTTATTTACTTAATTTTTTAAAAGAATTTTTTAAGGTCATGAATATTAGATTAATCATGCCTTTGATTCTAAAATCAGAGATTCAAGGGTTTTTAAGAAATTATGAGTAAAGCTTAGACTTACCCGTACTAGATTTTCAGTGAGACTATTACTGCTAGCCTGCTTCATTCAACTGCAGCAGCTGGGCAAATGTCCCTATGATTTCCAGTTGTTTCGGTCCAGTGGACCACTGGTCGATGGTTTTGTCCAACTCGTCCCGCCATCTTCTATAGACTATTTTTGAGAGAAAAAAAAACAATATAACCTTTTTGTGATATTATTTTTATAGGTTTTTTCGTCAATAAAAGCTTAAAGGAAAGTAAACGGACTTGTTGTCGAGTTACTGTAAATTACTGTCTAGTTTCTACCCAACACTTGATAGGGTTCTCAAAATGGGGTCGTTAAATATACGGCAACGGGGGTGATTATCGGAAAAAGGTCTTTTACTGTGGTACCTTCATTTCCTTGCCTTTGTTGGTAGCCATAACAGTTAACGAGGGTACTCTTACTTTTTTAAGGTGATTATGTTGTTAGTGTTGTTATGTTGTTGGTTGGTAGTGCTTTAGGTTAAGCCGCGCTGGCCTAGGTTGGTCTGTAAATGGGTGAACACCCATTACATACCAACTTTCCTCCGTGCCTCGGAAAGCACGTTAAGCTGTTGGTCCCGGCTGCCATTTAGAGATCTTTGGCAGTCGTCACAGATAGTCAGTGACCTGAAAGTCTGACAACCAGTCTTACCAAAGGGTATCGTATTACCCAGTAACGCAACTGGGTCGTGGAGGTCAGATAGGCAGTCGCTCCATGTAAAATACCGGAATTCAGCTGCATTCAGTTATACTGGAAGCTGACCACAACATAGTTGGGAAAGGGTTAGGCAGAAGATAATGATGTTGTTAGTAGTTTTCGGTTATAGTAGGTGCTCGTGGATAAATAATAACAGTTGCTCGAGTAATTATTTATTTAAACTTCATGCACAAACGTGGTACATAGGCGGACTTAATGCCACAAGGCATTTTCTACCAGTCAACCTTAGGGTCAAATAGGACAGCACTGTGGTAGAGTACAAATATAAATAAATTAGGACAAATTTTGTTAACATAAATTAATATACCTACATAAATGGTACATACTAATACATATATGTTAAGATGGAATTAAATAAACTAATATATATTATAATACATACAAATAATAAAAATAATAGTAATAATTAAGTAGTAGTAGAGAGAGTGAGTGAGTGTTGAGTAGTGGAGTGTGTAGTAGTTGTAGTAGTTTAGTAGTATAGTAGTAATTCTTCAGGTTAAGCTGCGTTTACCAAGGATGGTCGGTCATTGAATTGTATTGATCCGTGGATGGTTGACCACCCGACCATCCTGAGTTCTTTCCATGCATCGAGAAGTATGTTAGGCAATTGTTCCCGGCTGTCATTTGCAAGTCGTTACGAGTAGTCAGAAACCGAAAGTCTGACATCCATCATTCATGAAATAAACTGGATTTCAGCTGTATCCAGTTAGGATGGAAGACGAACTCATCATAGTTGAAAAAAAGGCTAGGCAGATGATCAGTTTAGCTCTGGGATAGGTTAAATTTAGACAACATTCGAAGGTGAACAACCAAACCATTGCTTTTGATGATAATAACATCGGTTTCATGATGATTACAATGGTCTAAAAGTCAATTTAATCTAATCAAATAACGATTGCAATTCCTGATGGTCAGGCAGAGATGTAACCTAAGTGCACCCAAATATTAGGTACCAAGTAGTGGGGGAACCAATACCTAACCATTACAAAATGCGAATAAAAACACTTATTTAAATTTAATTAAATAGGTATTGAAAATTATAATTAAAACGATTACAATAATTTATGTATAAATTATGAGAAACTAAACAGAACTATAAGATTATTACTCTGGAGCAGTTTAAGCTTACCAAAGTAAATTAAATCTAGACAAGTAATCAGACTATCTGAATTATTTATAAGAACGTCTAGTTCACGTAAGCTCTTTGTCAATAGAAAGGACTTAGGCTCAGATTAGGCTGAAGATAAAATTAGACTCATGAATATCTTGAAATAATTATGAAGTATTTGTATTCACTTCAAAAAAGTTTCATGACGTAACCACAGTGCAACCGTAAAATGTATGCGCTTCGATAATATTCATGTTTTTGAATTAGTATCAACAAATCAGGCAAAATTTTCACACTTTACCTCATGAGGGATAAAGAAAAGCTTAATAGTTTGCACCTATTACTAGTTAGCAGTCTTTTAAATTGAACTAAAACAAAATGGTTCTTATTCGCCCACATTACAAGACAGTTCTTACAAAATGTATGGTAACAAAGAGCGTAATCATTCGCGGTTCCCAGAAATTTGAGGTTAAACAGTTAGAAGTTTTATATTATGTCATATGAAAAATGAAGTAGCTGTACAATAAAAATTATAAATGATGCGAGAAAATTCTATTTCCGAAGAACTACGCTCTAAACCAGGAGATATAGGTTAAGTCGTTATAAAACTGAATTTTTAGTCTCCTCTAAAAATTTAAGAGCACTAGGTAGTTGCTGTTAAAAACTTTACGAGCATTTTGTTATATTACCCGCAAGATGTTATCTGCAGACATATATTTTTGCTTTTAGGAACTTTTGCCACGTAAAACAAGAAGTTTCGCATAAGTTGCTTTGATACTTTTTTAAACTCGGTACTTGCTCAAATACAAGGTCTTGTAAAAAAATGTATGTACAAAGACTCTTATCGAAGCCAAAAGGTTGGTACTTGTTTTTCCTATCAGTGCGATCTTCCTTTTTTAGGCCCTGCTTATGAAACTTCTAGTTTCGGAGATATTGGAGCTCAAAGTTTAAATTTTTTCATTAGGTTAAAAAAAATACAAGTTTTATTTTTAATCAGCCCACGCTGTCCCACTGCTGGGCAAAGGCCAACCACATGGCTTTCCAAGTTTGTTTGCTAGTTGCCTTTTCCATCCAATCTGTTAAGAAAGTGTCCAGATAGTCACGCCATCTTAGAAACGTGACCCACTCAGTCCCATTTTAATTTGGCATTTTTATTTTTAAGAACCTCCATAATTCCTGTATTTTTCAATGCATCCATCAGACTGCTTGCCTGGTTTTCATCCTAATAGAGGAAAAGCAAGCTCCATAAATAACCTTTAAACCGAGTAAACACACGATATTAATCACAAAATATGAATGATTCACAGCCACGTCAAAACAAGGGAGAGCTTTGTCTGGAACGCAATTTGACGAATTGCCTCAGATGGGGACACTGAACAAATAATAAATGAGATACTCGTGTAACGTTACAAATGTGCGTTACATTTGCCAAAATAAACGTACAAAACAAGAACAGCTTAAAAATTATAGTAATACAATTACATATACATAATATTTGACGACACGGTTGGCGCAGCAAATTGCTTTAGCCACCGCTCAAGCAATTTGCTGCGCTGCATGTCGCGGGTACGATCCCCGCACGGAACAAATATTTGTATGAACTGCGGATAGTTGTTTCGGTTCTGGGTGTTTGTGCATGTAAATTTAAATTTTTGTGAACGCTCCCACGATACAGGAGAAATTCCTAGTGTGGGGCAACGTTTTTAAAAAACAAAAAATATATAATAAACTCATGCCTTTTTTCCTATGGGTTGGCAGAAACGACGAAACGCCAACTGCTACGATCCCTACATATTTTTTAGCCAAGTCTACGTTCAAATATGCACACCGGTTGCGAGTATCTACTATGTACGAGTACCTGTCCTTTCTGAAGAACTTTACTAATAAAAAAAGGAAAATTAATATCTCATGGAAAAGAAAAAGTACCCTATGTCCTAATCAGGCCAGGTTCACTGTTGAATAAAATCAATTAAATTAAACTCACTGATGGCTGTGTTCAATTTTTAATGTGTGTGTTTAATTTGTAAAGGTAAGAAGTGACGAATAAAATAATTGTAAGTACTGGATGCAATTTGGTGCCAACAAATCATACTTCAAAAACATCATTTTATTGTTTTTTTGTTAAGACAATTAATTAATTAGGTTTCGTTAGACTACCATTTAAGTTTACCCAACTGGTAATAATAATTTGACTAATTATGCGAAAACAAACGGAACAAACAAAAAGTTAATTTTCATTTTCCCTTGACTTTAGTTAAGTTTTTAGGTATTCATTATTAATGTTGGCTTGACAAACAATATTAGACTTGATGTCCCTTTGGTGGCAGCAAAAACTAATTTATACGAGGTCACTATTGAAGGCTGAGTATAATTTGGTGTCTGCCATTGTTACTTCATACTTAATGTAATTGTTGCTATGTTCGAATAATGGAAGGGGTGAAATAATATTAGTGGAAGCATTTAAACGACGTCTTTTTGTACGTTTTTCTACTTAATTCCTTTCTTTACAACACAAACATTCGCAACAATCTATACAACTTATCGCGTTTATGGTATATCCTGACCCGTGGTCGTGCGTTAAATTGATGAAAGTCACGTTAGTGCATTAATCAACGGCGATTCTGCCCTTGTTCGTGTATAAATGATGCTCCCATTAATCTTTACTTGTATATCTGCAGACCTTCCAGCCACAGTTTGCGCTTCGGCATTTTTATAACATAGCACAAGATAAAAATCTAAAGTAGAGCTGGACCAACTAGGAAACTAACTATTGTATTATCTTCAGAGACAGAAAGAAAATTATATGGCTTTGACGAGATACGACAAGAGTGCGTAATCCAACTCTTAGAAAACGTCATACAAACTCGTAATGATACGTACACCATGATAAAGCGCGACAGTACACAAATGCAAAGTTTCATTTGATAATTCCAATTCGGTAATGCGAACATTTGCGAAGCGCATACCTTCTCTGGTTTAACTGTATTCTCTTTATTTTCTCCCTTTTAACTATCTTTTTTTGTTTATCAGGTGCTGGTTTCATGCGTCTCTTCGGAACGTACCTTGCATCTCACGGGTCCTCGCTAGGCACATACTTCAGGTTGCTGCGTCCTAGAGGAGTTCCTCTCGACTTTCGCGAGATCCTAAAGAGAGTGAACACGCCGTTCATGTTCTGCTTGAAGGTTCCTGGGTCTTCTTCTCCAGCTGAGGTAAGTTGTTGGTTTTACCGAATATATATAACGGTTTACCGAAGCCTTCATTCTTTAGTGTGTGGTTAGTACCTAACCTGGTATCAAAGTTTTTATGCCGCCCATTGCCTTTTTTTTTTTTTTTGGTGGAAAATCATCAAATAACCCCTCCCGCTCTTGGGCAGAGCGAAAGGGAGCGTCAGACTTCTACTGACTAAAAACCACCCATGTGCCCTTCATGTCGAGGCCGCGGTATGTCTTGCGAGCAACCCGCAGCCCCCTTCCATGTTGCTCTGACATATCTTTGAGGTGCGGGTGGAACACGAACGCGCCGTCGACACGGCCTGTTGTCGTCATAAGACGGACGGACGGCGAGCTAGCCCATCACTCACCGTCCACAGGCGTCTACGGTGGCCGGTAGCCATCACGTGGCCCCCGACGCCTCCCGCGGCGGCTGGGACGAGAGGTTCTCTCCCTCTCACGTCAAGGAGGCAACGGCGTCCTCGCCCCGGACCATGGCTTGCACCAGGGCCGGACGCGAGAGGTCGCCGCTGCCGATCGCCGCTACGAGAACACGGCGGGGCTCCGCCCAAGCGGGACATACCTCCACGGTGTGCGCCACCGTGTCCTCCGGCCGCCCATAGGCCTCTGACTTGGTTTAACATGCAATCGAGAAGCACCTTTTAGGCATGCTGGTTTCCTTACGATGTTATCCTTCACCGAAGCTAGTAATAACTGATAATTATAAAAATACACTGTTTAAATCCGAAACATTACTAAAAGAGTGTTACTCACTGGATTAATTGTTTCAAGACATAAGTATTAGATCGCATACGACTACGATTTTAGTTAGACTTTACAGCGTTTTTATTCCGTAGCAGCTATTGTGGTTTCCGTACTTGACGTGCGGTTGGCCCTATTTCATGAAACAACCACAAAAAATATTCTACAACTTTGACTTATCAATATGAAGTACCTGAGAGACGAGTCAATGTGACATTTCAATTGCATTAACGATACTGGAAGAGTGGATCTGATCCCGTCGGGGGTGCGGGTTGTTCGAAAGAGATACTGCAGCCTCAGCACAAAGGGGTAAGAAGGAACTTGGGTGGTTTTTAGTCAGTAGAAGTCTGACACTCCCTACCGCTCTGCTCTGCGGGAGGACTCATTTGATGATTTCCCAAACTCCAAAAAAATTAAATAAAGAGTGGATCTGATGAGGCTCTTGCTAGACAGTTGAATCAGGGGCCTGGTTCAGAACACAGTACTCCTCGATATGGATCGCATTCTGCGGAGGTTTCTGTCTCTGGAGCCCTAACCACCTTTGGCTTAGGTCCTACTCCTTGAACATGAGACTTAAACGTAGCTGGTGAAATGTGGGTGTATTAATAAATACACATCGGACTAACCCTTCGACGTACAGGTATTTTTTACCATTAATAATAATTAAATTTAATTATTACCATTAATAATAATTTAATATATTCAAGACATTATTCAATTTTTGCATTCAAGAGAATGACTTACTTGACTTAATATTAATTAATAATAATTTGACATGAGACTATTTACAATCATTTACTTGACTAACTATTGACTTTCTACTGACAAATAATTATCATATTATGTTACTGATTTTATTTTTGTTTTTTTTTTAGCTGTTCCCGGCATGCGTTGCAATGCCCTTTTTCCTACCTACTACCTGCCTGTGTACCAACTAACTACCTACCTACTACCTCCTACCCTACCTACCTACCTACTACCCTGCCTACCTACTACCCTGCCTACCTACTACCCTGCCTACCTACTACCCTACCTACCTACCTACTACCCTACCTACCAACTACCCTACCTACCTACTACCCTACCTACCTACTACCCTACCTACCTACTACCCGACCTACCTACTACCCGACCTACCTACTACCCGACCTACCTACTACCCTACCTACTTACTACCCTACCTACTTACTACCCTACCTACTATTCTACCGACTACCCTACCTACTCTACTATCCTACTTACTACCCTACCTACTACTCTACCTACTACCCTGCCTACCTACCTACCACTTTCTCACCTTTTAAACCTTCCCTGGACTTCCACGAATAATTCAACACTATAATTAGCTCAATCGGCCCAGCCGTTCTCGAGTTTTAATCAGACTAACGAACAACAATTCATTTTTATTTATATAGATAGATTATGTTAAATTAAATAATTTATTAATTTTAGCTTTATTGAACTCATATGTAAGTACTAAAAAATTCAAACACAATGCGAATTGTTACATGAATAAATGAATTGAATTGAATTATTGTTATGCTAAGTTAATGAATAAGAAAACTAAATCGTAACGAAGAGGCTACTTCTTAATTATGATTACCCAATCAAAATCGAATACACCGTTCAAATTTAACGCTAAGCTTCCAAGATTAAGTTACGAACTCTTTAAACGAGATGAAAATCGAGCCGGTTATAATCACCTTAAATGAAGCTAGCCTTTACAGGAAGAAAAAATGCTGAATACCTACACTAAACTTTATAAGCAAGTTTCAAGAAATTTTTAATTAGACGCTTGCTTCTTGCAGGAAAAAAGTATTAAGAAGTTAATGAACGTTTGCTATGCTAATCTTCAAGAAATGAAGCTTATTTTGTTGTTTGCGCAGAAGAAAACACATTATGACTTAATGACTTTCAGTTTGTTATCGTAAACATACTCTGAGAACTGTTGTCGGCAGTCTTAGGTAGGTACAGTACCCGGCGATAAATATTGCACATCGACTGTTTGAAATTGGTGTATTTTATACAAAGAATAAGAAGAATTATCAAAAAACTTTTTTGCAAAACAAACAACCGACTTCAAAAACACCAAAAAGTGAAAAATAAAACTTCAGAAGAACAATCAGCTTCTGAAGTCGGTGACATTTGTTTGTTTGATTTCGTTTTTTTGCCACCGACTTCATAAGCTGATTTTTCTTCTGAAGTTTTATTTTTCACTTTTTGGTGTTTTTGAAGTCGGTTGTATTTTTTTCAATTTTTTTTAATTTTTTAATTGTAATCTATACAAATATTTACTATGATCCCATCACCAGGTCCCGGTATCATGGTGCCACCCTTGAAATATCTCCTTTATAATAAAAAAAGAATCGTCAAAATTGGTTCATAAACGACGAAGTTATTAGCGGACACACATAAACACATAAAAAATGTTCGCAAATTAAAAAAATGTTCATAAAATGAAAAGTACTGGGTCAAACAATGACAATTTTTTATGGGACCAAAAAGCTACTATTACGCATTAAACTAAAAAATAATCACGTAAATCGGATCATAAATCTCGGCGTAATCGGTGTACATACATAGAAAAAAAAAAACAAACCGATTGAATTGAGAAACTCCTCCTTTTTGGGAAGTCGGTTAAAAAGAAGCAAATCATAATTGTTTTAACAGCTTCTAATAGATACCGGACTGTTTGTATTTCGTGCGACAGAGATAATGCTCTAAGAAGTCGAAGTTCATTATTATTGGTGAAATTAAGTCATGTTCCTTATAAAATTTATGTTTTACTAATGTTTATGTTTTTATTTCACGCAGATAATAGTCCGACAATTATCCGCGTGAAATTATGATAAAAATATTACTACTATAATACTACTACTACTATACTACGGGAACCTAAGTTAGTCCCTATAGCAACACTTTTTCGCCAGTAAAAGTCCTGTCAAAACTGGTTCAGCCATTTCGGATATCAGTCGGAATAAACCATCATCCGCCTAGCCTTTTCCCAACTATGTTGGGGTCGGCTTCCAGTCTAACCGGATGCAGCTGAATACCAGTATTTTACATGGAGCGACTGCCTATCTGACCTCCACAACCCAGTTAATACTAGGTAATACGATACTCTTTGGTAAGACTGGATGTCAGAATTACAAGTCACTGACTACCTGTAACGACTGCCAAAGATCTATATATGGCAGCCGGGACCAACAGCTTTACGTGCTTTCCGAGGCACGGAGGAAACTCGGTATGTCGGGCGGTCACCCATCCACAGACCGACCTAGGCAAGCACAGCTTTACCTAAAGATCGACCCGAGTGGCAGTTCTTATTAAGCCACGAGCTCCTCCTCATCAGTCGGAATAAACCGATAAACAAAAAAAAAACAAATATGTTTTTGTTATAAGTAGGTACCATTAGATACTATAATAAGCTGTTATTTTATTATTACAAACAGACACTTCAATTTTATTTGTATAGATAGATTTCTTCAGCCCCTCTAAGTTAAAAGCTATTTAAATTCGAAACAAGTTATCTTGGAAGCAACAAAATGTTATCCGGAATAATCTCATCTTCATCGTTTTTAACAAAATTTTGTCGCCCAGGAAACGGACGGAAGTGTCGCCAACTTTTAATTTATTATTCACGATTTTCCGACGTTCCACAAAGTTTAAATAAAATTATTTCACTTTGAAGTTCCTTTTTTGCCTGTTCGTGATTGGAAAAAGTAAATATAAGTTCAAGTTATGTATTTAGAGTACAATATCACAATATTGTTTTCTCAAAACGGCCAAGACGTTGATTAGATCATGTAGACTCATCATCATCTTCCTGCCCTTATCCCATTCTATTTGGGGTCGGCGCAACACCTTTTCTTTTTCATGTAGAAAATTTTCTTTTTTCAAGATCATGTAGACTATAATTGGCTTCCCGTCGGGGATGCGGGTTGTCCGAAAGAGATACCGCGGCCTTGGCGCAAGGGCTAAGAGGAACATGGGTGGTTTTTAGTCAGTAGAAGTCTGCCTCCCTACCACTCCCTTTCACTCTGCCCAAGAGTGGAAGGGGTTACGTGATGATTTTCAACCCGCCAAAAAAAAAAAAAGATATACTGGTAGAAAATCCCCAAGTCATTTGGGCATAAAGTTTGAATATAATATATAGAAAGTTAAAGCTATAGGCAAAATAGAGATAGAGAGTTAAAGTTACCTACATACGGCTATACATCAAGTAATTAATTTCCAGTATAACTTGGCCTCGCTTTGTCTAGATTTCCATACAATGATCGATCAGTATAAACTAGTTTTGTATAGTCTGATTGGTCGCAGTGCGTACTATGTCACTTGGAAAAACTCTAATGACATAAAACTGCATCGGTTGCTGGCATTTAATGTTAGTTTTTTTTTAATCATGTTTCCTTTGTCATATTTCCTTTGTTAAAACTAACTTGCGTGCAGTTGTAGTTATTTACATAAACTTGATATTCGAATTTCTGAAATTAGTAGTTTATTGATCTAGCACTTCGCAAGCGACTTTGTCCGCAAAATTATGATAGCTCGGCTAATTTGCATGATATAAATATAATTTATAGCCTATAGTAACCACGAAAATTTAACTTACAATGAATGCAAAAAAAATGTAGAATTAGATTATTAGCTTTGAAGGTTACATTCAAACTTACATAAACTTTTACCTCTTTATAATATTGGCACAGAGTAAACCTTAAGAAATAAGATTGCCTCGTATATAACCAATTCAACATGAACAATACGCTATGTAAACTACCATCACTCCAGGATTGCTGTTCAGATGTTCACACATCCTTTACAAAACACAATAGATCCAAAAACACATGTAACCAAACCCACAGTAACTATGTTTATCCGCTTTTCTTTGTCCGACCACCCTTCAAAACACTCCTCAAGAGCATCCCTTTGTAGGAGGGAGGCACTTTACGAAGTTTGCACACAATATAACGTTCCGAATGGACACCGTCGAATTATTTGCTCTCTGACCAAATTTGTTTAGGTGTTTCGTAGATAAGATCAATACAAATACACTTACACAGGCCGTGATTAAACCCTGTTTCAATATTGATGGTTCATCCCGGTGCTAAGATGATTACAAAGGCTATGATAGGAGTGGGATTATGGAAATAATTGGGCCTTGTTTGTTTTAGAAATTGTTTTGTGATGGATTCTTGGAAGTTTTGTTTTTGGAGGTAACGAAAATGTAAAGAAATTAATATTGTTTACTCAAATTTTCTTGTAAATGGTTTTTCGCAAAATTACCTTGCAAACAAAATAGTTATAGGTAGAATTTCGAATTTACGACCTCGTCAGTCAATTATTGAGTAATGCTACACACATGTCCGTCTGTCCGACTCGGCATGATGCAGCACAGCCTGTGGTATAGTCAAATATATAATGTACATTTGATTATAAGCCAGTCGACTAAGCTCAAAATGTGGCGTGCCACGAACGTGATGCATTGATATTAGTAATACCGGATCGAGTTTGCTTAATGAGAGCCGAATATGAATTTAACGATAACATCGGGTGCGATTTGCAGTTAAAAAAAGCTGTGGAATCGAATGTAATATCTGTTTGAACATCGCATTGTTTAGACAGTACAAACATTTGTCATTGATCACGTAGCTCGACTCATAACCCAAGGAACGATAACTATTATAATTTGAAACATTCAATGATGTTGGCCTTAAATCTATCAGGTTAAAATAGGACTGGGCTGGTCACGTTTCTAGGATAGAACCGGACAGATGGGCGAAGAAAGTCACACTGTGGGTGCCTGAAGACAGTCGACGTAACCGAGGCAGGCCTAAGAAACGTTGGCGTGTCGATCTGGACTTATTCTTAACGGATTGGACGGAGAAGGCAAAATGTAAACAGCTTGGAAAGCCTTAGAATGGACCTTTGCCCAGCAGTGGGACAGAGAAAAAGGAACATTCAAAAAGCACGATGACACAGAAACGCTTAATAACCAAGAAACCAATCCTAAATATCACTTATAATAATGCTACCCCCAGCATTTTCGTTGCTACCCCAACATGCATTATAACAACCCCTCTCAAACTTCGCCCCCTAGCTCTGATTACGTATCAACAAAGGAAAGTGCCGGCTAGACAAAAGCTTGCGACAACAGTTTTTCCAGTGACCTACCTTAGAAGTGTGTCACACGAGACCCTGTGTCCGACTAAACACATAGGAATATGACAATGGACTATTAATGTCTTTGTATGGACAATAGTGTGTGAACATTGTGTAGGGATAGATAGTTTTATGGGTACATTTGTATTTGTTATGGAGTATTATCTTGGGTTTCGTTAGTCTAGTGATTTGCGAGCATTACTGTAATCTGATTTATCCTAATCCTAACTATCACAACACACTATCACACTATAACATCAGTTCATCAAACTAATATTGTAAAGGCGAAAGTTTGTGAGTGTGTATGTTTGCTACTCTTTCCCGCAAAAACTACTTAACGGATTTGGATAAAATTTGGAACACAGATAGTTTATAACCGGGATTAACACATAGGATATTATTTATTTTATCCCGATTTTAACTAGCTAGCGGGCGAAGCCGCTGGCAACAGCTAGTAACATTATAAATGCGAAAATAAGTTAATCTGTTTGTTTGATACCTTTTCACGCTTAAACAACTAAACCTATTATCTTAGAATTTTAATGTACGTTGTCAGGTGTACAGAAATAGTCATAGAGCACCTTTCATTTCGAAAAAAAGGACAATTTCCTAGAAAATCGACAATAATGCTCGCTTGATTTATTGTTCCCATTAGAGCACCACGTCAAAATATTGATTGGTGCTCTAATGGGAATAGCTTCGGTGCTCTAAAAATCGGTGCTCAGATGGGAATACCTCGATAAAAGATGGCGCCACGTGTCTTTCGAGTCGTGATTGTTGAATAATTATATTTTGAAAGTAACTTTTCTAGTATTTTACAATAATGTCACGTGCGAAGGTCAATTAGTAAATCATAAGAAGAAAAGTGTTAATAATGGGTTTTCTATAAGGTGTTTTGTAAGAAGCAGCTCAAAGTTGTTGTAATAATAAGTTTATTATTACCTACATAAAAACAACAACACAGTACATAGTGTATTGAAACAGTGGGTTGTACTACCAAGTTTTAAAAATTAAGGGCAGCTTTCCGGGCTCCGAAACTAGGTGTATAGACTTGTCTCTTAGGAGATGGCGTGTTATGTTGTTTTTTTTTTAGTAAACGTTGCCCCCCACAACAAACATTTAAACTCACATACACCCAAACCCAAAACAATACTCTCTGTAGGCCTTACAATTATTTGTTTCGTGCGGGGATCGAACCCGCGAGACGTAGCGCAGCAGTCAACTGCTTGAGCCACTGCGCCAACCGTGCCGTCATAACGTCATATGCGCGGTTAGAGGCAATAGGATTGTTGCAACTTGTTTCTTTTGTAAAAATAAGGTGTTTTTGTGAATAATGCCAAATAAACACAATTTTCTTTCTTTCTTTCTTCTGGCGAAATGTTGCTATACTTTATTACACATCCAGTCCTTCGGAAATACAGGCGTAAAGTCTTGTTATGGTCTTCAAATGACTTTTATTAATTTTCTACCGTATTTATATTCGTCGTCGAACAAACAAAATGTTAAATGGTAATTTATTAATTATACTCATTTTGATTTGTTACCTTATCGCTCCATTAATATTTTGACGTTAAAATTTCAATTCTGGCAAAGATATCGTTTTCATTATTCACAAAGCATGATTAGTAACTTGATTATCTTCTGTAGGATATTAATTTACGTCGTAAACAACATTCTTAAATGATTAAGGCGTAATTCCATCGATGAATTCGCGCAACACCGCTTAAATATATTTTAAGGTGAACTTGATCCCGTCGGGGCTGCGGGTTGTTCGCAAGAGATACCGCGGCCTCGACATAAAGGGCCAAAAAGGAATATGGGTGGTTTTTAGTCAGTAGAAGTCTGACACTCCCTTTCGCTCTGCTCAAGAGCGGGAGGGGGGTTATTTGATGATTTCACACCCGCCAAAAAAAAAAGGTGGGCTTGCTCTAGCAAACAGGAGCATAGCCGCACTTGGTTTAGTAATTTATAGTCGAAAAAAATAAAAACAAGCGTGTAGGTACATGTTGCTGGTAAAATTACGCTTTCGGTAGGTAAAAACTGATTCGGTAAAGGAATGTTATAGAAAGACTATTTAAAAATTAACAGGTCAGATGTGACTCGGAAAATTAATGGATTTAATGCGGTTTTGGTCATAAAACGATGAGGCAAACGTTTTGATGGGCTTTGAGGATCTAAAATGGCCATTTACCATCATAAATTGAATTGCGTTAAATTTGTAAAATTGGTTACAGACGCAGTTACAATAGGGTGTTTGACAAAAACATCTAATAGTCCGTAAGATAGATTTCCAAAAAATATTGGACACATTTTTTCTTTTTTCACGTAAACAAAAAATGAAGGCGATGCAGTGCTTCGAAAAGTCGTGTGATGTCACAGTTTGGTACATTTTTTACCAGAAAGTGACGTCACAAGCCCACACTCATAATCAGTGACACGTTTTATTTTCGTCAATTTTTATTAATTCGATAAAACAAAAAAACACGTATCCAATATTTTTCGATAATCTGACGGACTAAACAGAATCATATTATTAACTGAATTTGACGAATCTGAATTTTAATGCAATTAATATTATGATCCTATTATGATTTGCTGAAGTAGCCACTGTAGAACCCCTGGTCCTTTTTTTTTTTGGGGGGGTGGGAAACCATCAAATAACCCCTTCCGCTCTGGGCAGAGCGAAAGGGAGTGTCAGACTTCTACTGACTAAAAACTACCCATGTTCCTTCTTAGCCCTTGTGACGAGGCCGCGGTATCTCTTTCGAACAACCCACACCGACGGGAACCCCTGGTCCTTACGTTGTGCTGTACCAATTTTTCGCGAACAAAATGTACTGCACAAAAATGGTCACGCGATACTTTGGTTGAATCAAACTTACAAAAGCTTCTCCGCAAAAAGTATCCTACTTAGTTCCATAAAACAAATGCAACTCGTTTATCGGAACCTCGTTCGCTAACACGATTACATGCAATCGAACTAGAAAATAAAACCCGTATCGAGAGAGGATCGTTACTTTAGATTTATTAGGTAATGTAAATAGCAGATCCGTCTGTTTGTCCGTGCCTTAACTATGTTTGGTTAAGGAATTGAGCTGGATGCCCAAAAGGTTTGCACGAAGATTACGTTCGTCGCAATTTGGCGTTGGATCTTTTGTCGAAGGTGATGGCTGATCTATTCTCGATATTTTGAAGAATTTTACACTTCTAATTGGTTTAGAAAATATAATATGATATGATAGGATGACACGGCAAAAATGGAGGCGTCTGATGAGATTACGAGTTACATAACAGCATGGAAGAAGAATTGGGATGTGGACAATGTTGATGACATGTCGATTTAGGTTGGGGAAAAAGTTTATTCGCATTTTTTAAGAAAATTCAAAACATTTTTTAATATAGTTTATTTACATTTAACTAAAGTATGTAGGTACCATTTTGTTCGATAACGTTTTGCCTACTTGTAGGTAGGGACATGATCCCATTGCTATAGAAATTTTGGGACTTCTGGTCAAAATACCGCGACAAGTGGTTTTAACAGTCCTCTCGTGATGTTGACACTGCCTAAAGAATTCTGAAGAGACCGAAACAGGTGGAAATCTGAAGGTGCAAGGTCAGGACTATACGGCGGATGCATTAACACCTCCCAGCCAAACTCTCTTAATTTTTGCTGAGTGGCTAAAGATGTGTGAGGTCTAGCGTTATCATGATGAAAAACCACACCCCTTCTGTTGATTAATTCCGGCCGCTTTCTCTCAACTTCTTGCTTTAATCCCATCAGTTGTTCAAAGTAATAAAGAATCACAAATGAGTACACGGTTCATTAGGTTTCTTTCAGTGAGCTCGTGAGGTACCCAAATGTCGAGCTTTTTTGTGTACCCAGTTTTTTTTAAATGCGCCAAAACTGTTTTGTGTTCAATTCCCAGTTCTTCAGCTACGTCGTAATTACTGATATGCCGATCTTGCTCCACTTTTTCAAAAATGGCATCCATTTTATCCGTAACAGGGCGACCAGAGCGACGTGCATCTTTGACATCAAAATTTCCGGATTGAAAACGCTTAAACCAAATTTGTGCTTCTTTCACAGACACTGCACTAGGTCCATAAACATTGCAATTTTTTTTCGCGGCTTGCGTTACATTTTTACCTTTTTTGTAGTAAAATTTTAAAATGTATCGAATTTCTTCATTAGATTCACTCATCTTGACGGTACGAAAAACAAATGAAAATCACACATTTTCCTAATTTGAATTTGGAATTATGTTCTTTAAAATTTAAACTTTCAATGATACCAAAACCAGCCAGATACAAATAGTATAGCCAAAGAGATTTTATTACAAGTTCATACATACTATAATGCGAAAAGACTTTTTTCCCCAACCTAATATATATAATAAAACCGCTTCAAAATCCGTTGCGCAGTTTTAAAGATTTAAGCATACATAGGAACGGACAGACAGCGAAAGCGACTTTGTTTTATACTATGTAGTGATAGTGATGTAGTGATGATGGTGATGTCAGTGCTTACACGGCAATGATATCATATATGCAACTCAATAGATTATTTGTTTTAACAGCAGGAACAGTAAATGGTTTCACATCGGGACGTCACCACCACTTTATCAACGTCACGTCGACACGTGCAATGTCATTGAAAGAAAGAAAGAAAGAAAGAAAAAGTATTTATTGGTCTCACACAGGACAAGAAATCAATAATAAAAGATTAACAAAAAAAAAAAAACAAGAGGAACACTTAAAAAAAAAAACAGTATTAATTAAAAATAAGTCCCGTACGAGGCCAAAAGGCCACTATCTCAGCACGAAGCTGCAACATTTTTGAATGTCACAGCGCTGGTATTCTGATAGGGCCCCAGGTAACGCCACGTTCACAGAAATAAGAAAATATGACAGAAAAAAATATGGTATGCGAGGATAAATATCTACAGCTAATGTATCATAATTTATAAATATCAATATAATATGTCACATCCAACGAACTACCGTATTTGTCTATGCCAAGAGTGTAAATGGCAACACTGACAAACGAACGGACGCCGCCGGCGCAGCATATTATCATTGATACCACTCTAGCATTAATTATTTTGTTTACATCAGTTTAGATTTTAGATTATGTCAAACTAGCTGCCGCCCGCGACTTTCGTTAGTGTGAAAGTATTATAAAAAATATTACTTCCCCTTTTTCGTCGATTTTCGTTTCAATTTAAAGGGTTTTAATTTTTTTGCATGGAAATATTTCTTATTCTAAAATAAAAGTAGCCTTAGTTACTTCTTTTTTTTTGGTGGTGGGAAATCATCAAATAACCCCTCCCGCTCTTCGGCAGAGCAAAAGGGAGTGTCAGACTTCCACTGACTAAAAACCACCCATGTTCCTTATTAGCCTTTGTGTCCGGGGTCGCGGTATCTCTTTCGAACAACCCACTATAAGCCCCGCTATAAGTACCCCTGATATCATTAATCAGTTAGCTGAAAGCCTTTCATGTAACTTAAAATGAAAACACTTTTCTTTGAAGATTTCGTACTTTACCCTATTTTGTTTGGAAGTCTTTTATTAATGGATTTGTATTACTTTGGTCGACTTCTTATTTACAAAAGATTACATAATCATTGGTTTCTTTTCTTTACCTTTGTGAACTATCAAAGGTCCTCTTTTTTACTTTAAATTGCGATACTATTTTCTTTATATTTACTCAAGTATTTGGTTTCGTTTGATCTTCTGGCCAGTCAGTATGTTAAGATAACCGTTTTGTATTTCAGTTTACAACTAAGCTAATTAGACCTGTGTGTGATGTTTAAGACACGACACAGACAGATGAGGATCTATCGGCTTTCTCACATATAAGTGTACACGTTGTATGCGGGGCAGGGGAGACCCCCCAAGACAGCAGTCTTGTCTTCCGACATCCCGAAGGCTGCCGAAACGTCCCGCGGGATGCCAAGGCATTCAGAAGGCTCCGTAGCTCTAAACATACCATTTTTGTTTTTTGTACCTACAAGTACGTTATGTTAACGTTGAAATTTTGGTTTTATTTTCATACAAGTTAAGTTTATTCTCATTCATCTCCTAAAAATACCTTGCAGTGCCGTGCAGCCAGTTTGCGCTGATACTAACTGCCGCCCTCAGAGGCGTTAAATGATTAAGCCGTCACTTAGTAAAGGTTTTATAATTATGCCGAATTTTTACTAAGTGACGGCTTAAGTAAGCATTACCAAAACATCTCTGAGTGCGGCAGTAAGACTATCTGTTTCTATCTACATAGTGAATATAGACTGAAACTTAGTCTTAGTCAAAGTAGAGAGTAGACATAGATCCGAGCGCAATCTGTACACCATTCGCACCGCCTTTGTTTTATACCGCACAACTTTTGGCGCATTCATTTGCGTTTATTCACGAAAGTTGCCTGTACAAGTTTATTCCGAACTGCGGGTAGACGGAAGTTTGTTTGGTTATATACTAAATGAGCCATTGTTTGGAATCAAACGGTTGGAAGCTCGTAAATGTGTTGTGAATGTTAATTGCTTTTATTTGTTTAAGTGTTATTGTGATGGTTGACAATAATGGTGATTTTGATATTGCCATATTCATCATCATCATCATCATCTACAGCTCAAACTCACCCACTGCTGGGTATAGGCCTCTCTTTTCTTGTGCCAATGTCCACGGTCCTGTGCCGTCTCCCCATCTCGCCGCCGGACGACCCACACTTCTTTTGCCAGTTCTTGGACTCCATTCGGTGTCAGCCTTAGTCCACCTGTCACCACTGCGCCTTGCTAGGTCATCATCATCATCTGCCTAGTATTTTCCTAGCACACCAACATTTCGTCAATTACGTAAAAAAAAAAATAGCATTAAACACTAACCCCCGCGCCGTGGTTTGGGAAATAACAAATTTTCAAATAAACATTTGCATTTGTTTGTGAGCGTGTGAAAGCGTGGTAATAGATCGTGAATCACACGGGGCGTGTTTTAACACGAGTGGTTCACGCTGACCGATTTTCGATTCTAATAAAAAAAAATAACATAACATGACATCACGCCTATAATCCCCGAAGGGTTAGGCAGATGTGTACCTAATAGTACACTCACATTTCGCCAGTTATGTTTAAGTCCCATGTAATAGGGGGCGAGCCTATTGCCATCAACCGGGCACAAATCCAGACTCCGTGGCTGTTACTGATAATTTCCTGATAAAAAAATAACCTACTAACTTTATTGTTGATTCGTGTCGAGAACCATTAGAATAGTTAGCTCATTGAATTTGATGAGGATGCAAGACGACAGCCTGAATAATTTACGCCTAATAAATAAATTCTCGACGTTGACAACTGAATATAAAAACAATATTTCACCTTAACAACAAAGCTTTTATTTAAAAATAATATTTTTTTTTTTGGAGGGTGGGTAATCATTAAATAACTCCTCCTGCTCTGGGCCGAGTAGAAGGGAGTGTCAGACTTCTACTGACTAAAAACCACCTATATTCCTTTTTAGCCTTTTGTGTCCGGGGCCGCGGTATCTCTTTCGAGCAACCCACAGCGCCGGCAGGAGAAAATAATATCTGGGCTTACATATTTTTTCACATAGGAAAACAAAAATGTTTTACTTAACCTTAAATGGCAACAATATTTATAAAAGAAATACACAAAAACCGGTTCCACAAAACTTACATTAAGCGAAAAGCATTAAATCTTAGCAAATGTCGCGTAAATCCCGAAAGTTTATTTTTTTTGTAAAATTCTTTCTTTGTTCCGAATCTACTAAATCTAGAAAAGTAATAAAAAACCGGCTAAGAGGTAAATAGTTACAAAACCGATTTAGCCGCTGAAAACAGTAAAAGCTCTAGTTTGGTTTACTTCTTAGTTAGGCTGCCTCGTTGGTCTAGTGGTCGCAGTCGCGACTGATGAGCATGACGTCTTGTGTTCGATTCCCAGGTCGGGCAAATTGTATTAGGTTTTTTCCATTAAGAAATTTCTTAGAAGAAGCTATGGAGCCTGGATTTTTGCTCTGTTGATGGCAATAATGTGAGTGTACTAATGCGTATACCTCTGCCTAACGTTTTGGGGATTACAGGCATGATATTATAGAAAGAAAGAAAGAAAAAATATTTATTTGTCGCAGAAACATAACGAGCATACAAAGAGACATACAGGAAAAAAATACACATACAACACATAACAGATAATATTAAAAAATACAACAAGCAGGGATAATAATATAAAGATAGTTGCACGTCGTGACTGCGACAAGTAGGTTGCCACTCAGCATGATATTATGTGTATATGCATGTAAAAAAAACCGATTAAGGGGTAAATTGGTCCTGTCGAGCCTGCGGTTTGTCCGCAAGGGATACCGCGGCCTCGACATGAAGGGCGAAGAAGGAACATGGGTGGTTTTTAGTCAGTAGAAGCCTGACACTCCCATTCGCTCTGCCCAAGAGCGGGAGGGGTTATTTGATGATTTCCCACCCCCAAAAAAAAAAAAAAAAAGGGTTAAATTGGTACAAAAAAATGATTTAATCGCTGAAAACAGTAATATTTTCTCTAGTTTCGTTTCATTTCTTTAGTTCAGTACAAAAAAATATTTGCTGGACCATTTCCCAAAGGTATTGTTAAACACAACTAAAGGTTCTAATTATTACCAACAATAAATACGTTTGTTACCTCAATAAACCGATTAGTTGAAACTATGCAATCCTCGTTATGACTGTCTTGTTAGTTTATCATGAGGCTTTTGGTTCGATTTCCGGGTGAGGCAAATTTTTATTGTGTTTTGTCATCAGGAATTTGTCAGTAGCAGGCACTAAGTTTGGCTCACCCCCTGTTACATGGGACTTAAACATAACTGGCGAAATGTGGGTTTAGTAACGGATACACCTCTACCTAGTCCTTCCGGGATTACAGGCGTGATGTTATGTTATGTTAAATGTTAATATTATCATTTATGTAGGTATATTAATTTATGTTAACAAAATAGTATTCTCCTAATTTATTTATATTTGTACTCTACCACAGTGCTGTCCTGTTTGACCCTAAGGTTGACTGGTAGAGAATGCCCTGTGGCATTAAGTCTGCCTATGTACCACGTTTGTGCATGAAGTTTAAATAAATAAATATTTTCTCTAGTTTAGTTTCTTTTGTTAAGTTTTCATTTAATTTTAAATCGTTTCGAAAAGTTTAGTTTCGACAAAAAATATTTACTCTAACGTTTCCCAAAGGTATTGTTAAACACAACTAAAGGTTCTAATTACCAGTAACAAATCCCTTTGTTTCCTGAATAAACCGATTAGTTGAAACTTATGCAATCCTTTTTCCCTATCCCCAGCCGTAAAGCCACAACTAATGGAAATGGCCGTTATCCTAGTTTTGTACAGTCAATGCCCAACATTACGTGACCCCTCGTATAAAGAAGAAGAGGCCAAGTGGTGTGAGTAGAGGGGTCAGGTAATGCTGGGCGCTGACTGTACCGGATTCAGTTTATCTGCCGCAACTCTTAGGCAGTCTGATTGTTCTATTTAAACCAACCCTCGATTACTTGTTTTCCTTATTGCTAAACGGTTCTAAAATGTGACTGGTAAAAATTTTTTGTTTTGTCTTTTTGGAACGAAACGATTGCATATTGACATTTATTATTATTGATTGTTTTGTACCCAATCACAATGTTCACAGTATACGTCTATCTACTAAGTTTCAACTGTGTAATCTTAATGGTTTCCGAACAAAGTGGCTGTGACAGACGGACAGACTGACAGACGGACAGACGGATAGACAGACAGACATGACAAATCTCTTTAAGGGTTCCGTTTTTTGCCATTCGGCTGTGGAAATCTAAAAAGAAGTCTCATGCCATTTCATCCTTTAAATCAAAAAATATTTTTTTCAATGAGTACTTGCTTTTTAACGAGAAAAATCGAAACCAATGCAATGAATTATTAAGTCATTTATATTTCCAGTTTTCTTTCAAATAAAAGCACAAAAGAAAAGAGCAAACATTTCGATTTATACACATGGGATTAAAAAGACACAATGAAACGAATTGATGTATCGGATTTGTTGAATAAAGATGGCAACCCGTTTATCACTCAAATAAATAAATTTTCTTTATTTTGTGTCGGTTTTCTGAAAGCTTTTAAAGCACACATTCAAACAACAACAGGAAATATTGAAAACATTTAACTCGGAACAGAAATACCTAAAAAGCTTTTGTTAGGTAAGTGGCTTTTATGAAATGGGTAGCGGAAAGCAGTTACGAAAATGAAATTGATATGTAAAAACGATTGATTTAACAAAACAGTATGAGAAAAACAGTAAAATCTATTATAAAGCAACTTCCTCTTTTTTGGAAAACGGGCATAGTGGACGTAAGGAGACGGCAATAAGGCTAGCCAAAATGGGATTGGGCGGGTCACATTAGCCGCATGCACGATGACTGCTAGGTAAGTCTCTACTCGATGGTTGCCGGAAGACGGACGGCGCTGCCTAGGCCAGTCCTGAAAGAGGAGGCAAGACGATCTGGTCGTGTACCGCAAGGATTGGTTCGTGGAGGCACGAGAAAAGGGCACATGGAAGGAATTGGGGGAGGACTTTGACAGCACAGGCCATGATTAAACAAAAACCTTTTTACTTTACCGTTGCATACCATCATAAGTTAATAAATAACTCCTAATTTAAGTAAGATATTAGTTTTATAAACCAACAGTTTACAACTTATTCCGTAACAATGTTGGGAAGTTGACAAAAAAAAATCTAATTAGTCCGTCCGCGTCAGATTGATTTCCAAACAATATTGGACAAATATTTTTTATTTTTTCACGTAAAAATAAAATTAAGACGATACAGTGTTTTGAAAACTCGTAAGACGTCACATTGCAGTACATTTTTTACCAAAAAAGTGGCGTCACAAACCCCCACTCATAATGTTTGACGCGTTTTATCATCGTCAGTTTTTATTAATTTCATACAAAAAACAAGTATCCAATATTTTTCGATAATCTAACTGACGGACTGAACAGAATTATATTGTTTTAGTCAGGAAACATCCCTATTCGTGTTAATTTACCGTTCCACAATATAATAATAATAGTATATTATTTTGTCTATAGAATAAAATTCTTTACCGAACAGAAGGGATGGACCCAACCTTTGTTTACATTGTAAATAAGTGGACTGACCCGGAAACTTCTCACACCTTGCCATCCCAACTGGAATACTGTTTTATTTTTGTTTAGGAGTGAAAGGGAAAATCGTAGGAAATTTGAAAGTGAAAAACAGGATTTAACTAAGTATTTTTTTATGGTTTAATTAGATAAATTCAGTAATATATTGTCTAGATAGCTGGAGGACCTCGTGGCCTAATAATAACTGTGGCTCGGGTCTGTTGTAGTCCTGCTTGCCTAGATTGGTCGTGGTCGTGGACCACCCATTACATGCCGAGTTTCCTCCGTGCCACGGAAAGCACGCCTCGGCAGTCATATGTAGATCTTTGTTGGGCGTAACAGGTAATCAGTGGCCCGAAAGACTGACAACCAGTCTTACCAAGGGTATTGTATTACCCAGTGCTAATTGAATTGTGGAGGTTAGAAAGGCAGTCGCTCCATGTAATATACTGCTATTCAGCTGCATACGGTTATATTTGAAGCTGATCCCAACATAGTTGGGAAAAGGCTAGGCAGATGATGATGACCGTCAAGATAAATACCAACTTGCTAATTCACATGGTATTGTTTAACGTTATAAGCTTCCATTTATTTACCATCGGTAAGTACACAAACTTTTCTTTATTTCATTATTAAAATTACTCGCTAAACTTTCAAACAAAAAAAATAACGAAATTCTAAACTACAATGCAAGCTGCTACCCGCAGTCCATTTCCATGCTCCGTATATTTTCCACGGTATCACGGGCAAACTTTTATCTTTTACTTACAAAAAAACAAAGTTTAAGTGGTGCAGTAACCACGTTTTACACGACGCTCTTCTAAATTGCCTGCTACTACCGCATCGTTGGAACTTTTGAATGGACTACCCGGACTTCCATCAGAACGTGTTCAGAGGTAGAAAGAGGCTCTAAAGTAAGGTCTTATGTTTTTGCGGCAAAAGTTTTGCTCGTACCGCCACTGGTAAACCCTGTTATGTCTGTCCCAAAATTTACATCTCCTAAATTACTTACTTATAACCTGATAAAATGACCTTTCTAGAATTAATGTTAGGAACAAAAATAAAGCGAAATGATGTGAAATGATGAAGGCTAACAGTACCGCGAAGCGAAAGCGAGTAAGCGAGGACAAACATAGACATCTAAGATTAAAATAGTCTAGTGTTGTGACCCTGGGACTGCCAAGTCATAGGTCTCGAGGTCGAATCCAATTTTCTGTCGGGACTCCGGGTTGTTCGAAAGAGATACCGCGGCCTCGGCGCAAGGGCTAAAGAGGAACATGGGTGGTTTTTAGTCAATAGAAGTCTTACACTCCCTTCCACTCTGCCCAAGAGCGGGAGGGGTTATTTGATGATATTCCACCCACCAAAAAAAAAAAAACCTCGGATTTTCGTATTCATGTGCGTATTGTATAATTATCACGTATTGCTTCGTTGAAGTAAAACATCGCGAGGAAACCTGCATGCCTGAGAGATATTTCTCAAAGGCATACAATAAAACCAAGATAAAAGCCATAACCGGCACAAAAACACTGACACCTGGTTAGGCACTGACCACACGGTAAATAATGAAGATCTGAAATAAACATGATATCAGGGTAGTTGTCTAATTGGTCCGTCAGATAGATTTCCAAAAAATATTGACACATATTTTTTTTTTCTCACGTAAACAAACAATGAAGACGGTAAAGTTCTTTAAAAACTCGTTTGACGTCATATTGTATGACATTTTATACCAGAAAGTGACGTCATAAGCCCCCCCGTCATAAGACGTAATCTTTGACGCGTTTTATCTTCGATTTCGAACAAAAAACACTTACTTATCCAATATTTTCGGTAATTTAACTGACGGACCAAACAGAATCATAATCTTTTTTAGTCAGGAAACATACCTCCACAAAATGAAATTTTGTAACAAAATATTTTTGGCACAGCTCCATTTCGCAACCACAAACAGTCTTTAATTTTATTCGTGGACGTATTAAGTTTTAGCTTCCAACGTGAAACAACACTAAAGTAGATAAGACCTCACAGCTAGTTTATCTCTACTTAGTAACTAAGCTTCTCTATTGTTGTTTGGATTAAGGATTTCATGAAGTATTTACTATTCAAATGTAGTCCAAACATCCTTCAAGTTTTTGCAGTTTTCGTTGAATTTCTAGATATTCTTTGATTAGATTTTAGTTTAATTATACTCAACTGAGAGAGCAATGGTCTTGAGGTGGTGCCACGACTTACGAAGAATAAGTCGTGGGTTTGAACTCAGGCAGGCGCATTACTTTGTGTAATTTACTTCATCACCACCGCTCACAAAACGGTGAAAAAAAACATCGTGAAGAAAACGGCGTGTTTTAGAACCAAAAATTTGAAGACATGTGAATTCTTCCAACCGGCAGATTACAGCCCACTCCCATGTATAGATCGGAGGTCTGTGTCCCAACAGTGGGAACATGACAGATTTTATTATTATAGTCATGTAACTCAACTATGTACTTTCAAAAAGCAATAATTATATTATTTTTCTTGAATTTCTGTTCTATCCAGTATTTGTCTTAAGTCTATTATTTTATTGCCAACAGGGTCTGGAGATCAAAGGCCAGATGGTGTTCTGTTCCGAGTCTGACTCTCTTCTCTTCGTTGGGTCTCCTTTCCTCGATGGACTGGAGGGTCTGACTGGCAGAGGTCTCTTCATATCTGATATACCTCTGCATGATGCTACGAGAGATGTCATCTTGGTTGGAGAACAGGCAAGAGCTCAGGTGAGATTATCCTTTAGTTATTACAATGGCATTGTTCCTTAGTTTAAATAAATCTTCATAAAGTAGTAATGTTTATCACGATAATTTTCATAACATGAGCTTCTGACACAGCAAGTGAAATCCGTCGTTAATATCTAAAAAATATGATCTAATACTGGGATCCAACGCTAATATATCATAACGTATTTTTGTGAAAAATATAAAATAAAATGGTTATAAATCAAGATTTGATACTTGATAGTGGGAACAGAATTTATGGATGGTATACTCCATTTATTTATGAATACATGGTCTATGAAATCTTTATACAGGGTGGTTATTGTCATATCGTCGGCACCACGACGGTGTTAGGATTTATTTGTTAGTTTAAAAATGTTCCTATGAACTAGAACTAGCAGTGGTTTCATTTATTGTCGTATTGTTGGCACCATCCTGTATATAAAAGGTAAAGCTGACTGACTGAGGATTAACGCACAGGCCAAACCATCAGGGCTAGAAACTTGTCGCACACGTATTCCTCTCATGACATAGGCTTTCATTAAGAAAAGATTTTTAAAATTTCAACAGTTTCTATATTTCCAACATACACGCGGGCAAAGCCGCGGGCAAAAGCTACTACAATGTAACATCGTACCGACATAGTTAACACTAAAAAAATTATGCTTAAACAAATTGAAATATAGGGTTACTAAAAAATCTTCAACATTTGATTTATCTATTTAGTGCATTGAGTTTGATTTATTTGTGTTGTAAGTAACTATGTACATATTGTACATTAATTAAAAACTATTATATAAACTAACAAGAAACTAGAAAAAGGCATCAAAATACTGCTCCTCAACGCTGTCAGCCGGTAATGTGGCCAAAAGACTGGCGGCATTGCCTCGTTGTATGGCAACATTTAGCCACTGGCCAAGATATAAGCCAGCCCTTGGGTCACGAGAAGCGTCAACTAAGCGTTTTTAAATCTATTTTAGTTTACTAACAATAATTGTATACGCTGGTATAAGCAAATGAAACAGAAGCAACAAATCAAAATATAGTGTAACAATCACTTACAGCTAAACTCTGCATGCACACAAAACATTGTCGTAACACAATAACATGTTCTTACTACACAGTTGCTCAAGAATTACCAAAGAAGTATCAAAAGCTTCAGCAGCATCAGTTCAGAAGTAGTTTTAAAACACCAGTTTGAAGTTTCACACTTGTTGATCGTCTTCGAGTCCACCGTCTCCGACAGAGTGCTTGAAACTTGCGTTGTGGAAACAAAGGGTCGAGTTCAGCTCTGATGACAATGAATCATTGATATAAAAATTAAAGATACGGTCGTCCGAACATTTGCTCGACGCGTTCGCCATACAGAGAATCGGTGTAGTCTGCTCGTTAACGTAACCTTGTATAAGCGGCGTGGTATTTTCGAGGCATAAAGAACATAAATAAAGCTTTTAATAAAATTTACGACCGCACCCGAAGAGAGCCGATCGTGGACTAGTTCACATCGGCTTAGGGTAAGACCGTTTTGGGACCAAGTTCGAGGCGTCATTTTAACATGCGGTCCGCCCGGTCCTTACGCAGTAATATATAAGTCAATGCAATGAATATTTATTTTTAATTTTCCGAACTAGTAGTGCAGCTGATGGAATTAATTGGAAAAAATTAAACTTAGGCAAAGTGTACTTGGAATTTGAGTAATAACTAGGAAAAACTTCAAACTCATCCCGTCATTACGATATTTTTTTTGTTCCTTCTATTTAGGGAGATATTTAGGGGGATAAAGTACCAAATTTGGTTTTGAATCAATGTTTAATTTTATAATTTTACTTTAAATACCTCTACGGCCCTCGTATTTATTCAATACATTTATCAGCACATTTTTTTGAATGCGTTACATTAAGTCCTACTGTAAAACGTGATTTTTCACTCTCAAAAATAGTCGTTTACCAGTAAAAAAGTTACTTAGTTAGATTTCGCTAATTATGTCAAAGTCCCAGTTTTATTTATCCATACTTTTTCCATACAGGATGGACTCCGAAGACGCATGGACAAGTTAAAGAACTCAATAGAAGAAGCAAGCAAAGCTGTTGACAAGGAACGACAGAAGAACGTCAGCCTTCTTCATTTAATATTTCCTCCGCACATAGCCAAGAGACTCTGGTTAGGTAAGTTTGTAAGACAATTATCTGTTTGTACACTTTGAAATTGATTTATGTATGGTTTAATTTAAGTACGCACTATGTTTGATTAAAGTTTGCATCCTGGGAATGGAATTGAGTTAGGCGTTAGAGGGAATTTAGCGAGTCAATCTTGTTTCGGGGTGGCGTTTTGTGGTGTAGTTTGCTCGTGTTTTAAAGGTTATTTAGTAAGTTTTGGTTCTAAAGGTTTGCTGTTATTTTCTTCTGAAGCTTTTGTATCCCTCATCATGTGACGAAAACCTTTTTTTTTTTTGGGCGGGTGAAAAATCATCAAATAACCCCTCCCGCTCTTGGGTAGAGCGAAAGGGAGTGTCAGACTTCTACTGACTAAAAACCACCCATGTTCCTTCTTAGCCCTTCATGTCGAGGCCGCGGTATCTCTTGCGAACAACCCGCAGCCCCGACGGGACAACCCGCAGCCCCGACGGGATGTGATGAAAACCTTCTTTAACTTTTTTATTCTTCATAATCTAAACTGTCACTTACGAAATATCTTCCGTGGTTATCCATTTATTATTTGAGCTCCCAATATTTCCAGGCGGGATTACTCATACCGCGATTACAGCGCTTGTACTTATAAGTTTAGTGAATCGAAAAAGCTTGAAACATTATTCTTTTTTTTTGTATTAGAAAGGCCCAGTTATTGGCCATACCAATAGCAACTTCAGTACCTAACGAACGCCACTGACATTACCATTTTTCACTATTATTTATTTATGCAAGCTCGGCGTTTCCTGAAGATCAACTCGAGCAGGTGTTATTACTTACCCACAAGTTCCTCCAGTAGCATCAGTAGTTTTTTATCTTTAATGTTAATAATTCCTATCAATAAACATATTTTGTAGTTGTATATCCATCGCTTTCCTATCAATAAGTTTATCTGTAGTTGCATATTGATTCTACAGCTTCAATGCAAAATCGACCTTCATCCCATTGTCCAAACACCAAAATACAGATAACAATCTCATACCACGTAAGCACTTAAGATTGGAGCCCTTAGTTCCACGAACCCTTATTACTCTCATAAACCAAAACTGATGCGTCCCATTCACTCAACGACATTTGTTTAGACACGGCGAATTGCGTGACGCACCCAGTTAACACGCAATATCACACAATTTTGTTATGTAAACTGAGTGATGTTCATGTCAAAATGCTTACAAAACCTTATTTCGAGTAATTTTGTCTGTTGAGAGATTTACTGTGAATAATTTGTCAAAGTTGCTTGCGTGGGCTTGAGTTTAAGTGTCGTATAAAAGGGAATTATTATGATACTGGATAAGTAAAAGTTTTTGTGGAATATGACTTTTATTCCTTAGTGGTGAGTAGGTGAAATAAAACACTCAGTCGTTCTAATCTTATTGATTCTTCTTCTTCTCGAATTGATGACTTAGATTTTGTCCGACCAGTACGTACCAACCTGGACTACTCTGTCGTTTCTTCGTTCGTGTCCTGGAGTATGGAGTTAGTTGTGCACGCGGCGACAGCACGGCGACGCGCGACGGGCAAGTCTGACATATCCTGTGTTAGGGTCTCACGCTCGCATTGTATCAGAGATGGGTTGATTATTAACGAGCTTAACCACAAATCCATCTTTAAAATTATTATTTTCTTGTTGTGGTAAATAGCCTAGAAGATAACGTATCTTTATTTGTATAGTACCGCAATACCGGATTATGACGTCACCACTGGACTATAAAGCCAGTCATCACCATATCATATGGCTAAAATAATATATGACAATCTCATATATAATACCCCACTATATAGTGACACGCCCTTCACTACAACGGGGTTGTAAACTATTGTTTGTTGGTGCACACATTAATTACCAAGTTCATTTTTTTCTTGAGTGTACACTTCGTAAGTACCTTCGAACACGGTAACTTTTTGTGGCGATACTGCAGCTTGATTGGTAAACACGACCAGAATTAATTTGCATATAAAATAATGCATATATTTCAAAGAGTGTCCATGAATATTTCTTACCTGTTCTTCTCCATAGAGATCTACGTTTTGGAGTGGGCAACTACAGTACATTCACGGTTATTTTACCTTCTTACTTTCGACAGTTCAAAAGTGCCAGTAACTGGCCTAATTGAAATGAACACGGTTGGCGCAGTGGCTGAGCAATTGGACTGCTGCGCTGTGTGTCGCGGGTTCGATCTCCGCACGGAACAAATATTTGTATGATCTACAGATAATTGTTTCGGGTCTGGGTGTTTGGTTGTGTATGTGAGTTTAGATGTTTGTGAACGCACCCACGATACAGGAGAAATTCCTAGTGTGGGGCAACGTTTTTTTTTTAAAGAAAAAAAAAAAAGAAAAAAAAATTCTTTGATTGTATGCAAGCAATAGAATGCGCGTCAGCATAGCAGTATTGATACAAATGCACTCCTGTATCTTACGACATAGAGGAACGAAGTGAGGAAAACGGAGACATTTCTGTATCGATACCGAATCACGTATCCATCTTGAATAGCGATACAGAATTGTGATAATTCTGAATCGTTTCAGTCGTAATATCTGAACAAAGACATACATTCAGTGATGACATCGAAACTGTGGGTGTAACAGTGCTATATGCGCTTGTGTGCTTGCATGTGTGTGTGACGTATGTTAGCATTGTTCCATCGCTGCAAAGAGTCGCCGTGGGCAAAGGCCCCTAGACAGGTGCGCCCACCTTGTATATTTTATAATTCCATTAACTTCATAACAGGCTGGATAAAATAATTAGTGAGCATTAATTGTGATGAATCACTTTGTTTAATAGGTCGTGTGTGTCATAGAAGGCTCAGGTGTCAAGAATGTTACGTTATTATAACATATTAGTATTTGGTTCTAAGTTGTTGTGTGAGCGTGTTGTTTAATCATATTCATAATATTAATAGTCATATTATGACTGAGCTGATTGTGTCGCAAAATTGAACTAGTATATTTGATGCAAGTGGTTTGTAGGGCGATCATTTTGTTGGTTCAAACTCTTCGCAGCATTCTAAATGTAAAATTAACTGACCGCATAAAAAACACCACACTGCGCTCCAGAACGCAAATTGCCGACGTAGCTTATAAAGCTGCGAGATTAAAATGGGACTGGGCAGGCCATGTCTGTCGGATGCCATCGCAGCTGTGGGCCCGAATATTGCAAGACTGGAGCCCAGACACAGCTAGACGGCGTCGCGGTAGACCGAGGAGAAGATGGCGGTACACCTTTTTTTTTCCCGGGTGGAAAATCATCAAGTAACCCCTCCCGCTCTTGGGCAGAGCGAAAGGGAGTGTCAGATTTCTACTGATTAAAAACCACCCATGTTCCTTCTTAGCCCTTCATGTCCGGTATCTCTTGCGAACAACCCGCAGCCCTGACGGGCGTCGGCCCTTCCATGTTGCTGACATCTCTTTGAGGCGCGGGTGGATGGCGGGACACCTTGGATGCCTTTCTCAACAACTGGCGAGGAGAAGCACACCAACGTAAGAAGTGGAAGGAATGGGAGGAGGCCTTTGCTCAGGAGTGGGACAATACGGGCTAAATAATTAAAAAAAAAACTCTTCATTCAGTCAGTCCTTAATATGGCTACGAGTTTGATATCTTTGGTACCGATCCTTAACTCTTAAAAGAAGTTCCAAAAGTGGCACAGGTGCATTCTCTGTTCTTTTCTCTCATCTCCATTTCGACATGACCGGAGACCGGACCAACAGCTTAACGTGCTTTTCGAGACACAGCGGTATCTTACGGCCAACTTCTAAAGTCCAGGCGACAACTAAGACATTTCTAATGGAAAAACAGAAACATCTAACATAACGTTTCCTTTCAAAGGTGAGAAGATTGAAGCCAAAAGCCACGACGATGTCACAATGCTGTTCAGCGATATAGTGGGCTTCACTTCGATATGCGCCACAGCGACGCCGATGATGGTCATCGCCATGCTTGAGGACCTGTACAGCGTGTTCGATATCTTCTGTGAGGAGCTCGATGTTTATAAGGTAAGGGTTCTAATTCTATTACCATCATCATTTCAGCCGAAAGACGTCCACTGCTGGACATAGGCCTCCCCTAAGTGTTGCCACATTGACCGGTCCCGTGCGTCTCGCATCCAGCGGATCCCCGTAACCTTCACCAGGTCATCTAATTCTATACATTTAATTAATATTAGATGGTATTGTTTTTCTGCAAAACAGTTGCCTCGTGAATGGGCAAAAGAATCTATTCCAGTGATGACGTAACCAGCACTAAAATTTTATAATGTTATGTGACTACCTTCACTAGTTCATCAAATTCTATCCATTTAATTAATATTAGATGGTATTGTTTTTTTGCAAGACAGTTGCTTCGTGACTGATGAATGGGTAATGGAATCTATTCCAGTGATGACGTAATCAGCACTAAAATTTTAAAATTTTATGTGAATTAAACTAACCATTGTATCACAAAAATAGTAAGTGTAAAATTTTCGGCCACTAAAGATTTAAAAATGATAGCCGGGACCAGTGGCTTAACATGATTTCCGAGGCTCAGGGAAAACTTGGTATGTAACGGATGGTCACACATCCACAGACCAACCTAGGCAAGCCCGGCTTAACTTAAATATAATATTATAACATATTATTGATCCCGTGTTTTATTTACTCGTATTATTACAACAAACAATTCCACCTCAACGATGTCAGAAACCCTAAATCCTCACATTACATACCGAAGACCATTCGAAAATTGCTCTCTTTACAAATTTAAATTAACCTAAACAGTTTGGTAATTTGAAACAAGGAGCATACAATTACCGAAAGTAATTAGAATGAAATTCTGCCTTTTGGAAACAAAATACTTCAATGGGCTACGGTTCAGTCCGTTCGTTTTCAAGAAGTTTTGGGTCGTTTTATGATATGGAAGCGATGATTCTGTTTTGTTTAATTTTTGATTCAGGATAATTAAAATTTGGTTTTGGGATTATAAACATTTTTTAATCAAGCAACAAAATCCAGGGCGCCACAAAACTGGGACACTATGTTAAGCACTAACCTTTATTTTTTTGTTTTTGGCAGAGCGAAAGGGACACATGAGCGAAAGGGAGCATGTCCCTTCTTAGCCCTTGCGCCGAGGCCGCGGTATCTCTTTCAAATAACCCGCACTAACCTCGCGATAAAAATAAACGAGCAAAAAATATTATATGAATATTGAATTTAAAAATTCTTAGAGAAAGAGATAGTAAAAAAAGAAACTCGGTGTTAAATAATCCATAAAATGACATTTTCCGAAAATAAATCAATGTGCTTTTAAACTAGACGATTTAGCAATTGTTTAAAAATACACCAAACTTAAATTATATTGGTTTTTGATGAACTTTGAAATCATTCAACCCCTGGTAAGGATGTTGATTTTACTGACAAAGAAACGATGAAAGTTGTAATCCATCTTTCATTCTCGTTAATGAAAACTAAGCGACAAGCTTAACTTTATCAACAAGTAATTTAAAATTTTATTAATATCTCTTATCTTATCTAATCTATCTATCTATAAATATAAAAGGCAAAGCTGACTGACTGAGGATCAACGTACAGGCCAAACCATTAAGACTACAAACTTAAAATTAGAATCACACACGTATTCCTCTTATGACGCATGCATCCACAAACGAAGGATTTTTCAAAATTCAACCCCCAAGGGAGTGAAAAAGGGGGGTTAAATTTGTATAAAAAATCGTCATTTTTCGGCCAAAAGCTAGTCAACCATATATTTAAATATACTATGTTCTTATAGACTGCCTCGTTGGTCTAGTGGTCGCTAACGCGACTCCTATGCAGAGTTTTATTGGTTTTTCTATCAGGAATTTCTCAGTAAGATGCATGGAGTCCGGATTTGTGCCGGGTTGATGGCAATAGGGTAGTCCAATATTACAGGGGTCTTAAAACATAACTGGTAAAGTGTGGGTGTACTATTAGGTAACCTCTCCCTGACCCTTCGGGGATAACAGGCGTGATGTGATTGTTTAAAATTTGGCTTTTTATTCCACTACAAAAAGATAAACCCTTTTTGTTGTTTGGAGCGTAGGAAATCATCAAATGACTCCTCCCGCTCTGAGCCGAAAAGTAGGGAGTGTCAGACTTCTACTGATTAGAAACCACCCATGTTCCTTCTAAGCTTTTTGTGTCGAGGCCGCGGTATCTCTTTCGAACAACCCGCAGACCCAACGTGAACAGATAAAACCCTTGAGATCAACCTATCTCTTGCTTTGATATCTTTTTTTAATTGAAACATCAAACAGTATTTAATTAAGGAACACCTAAACAAAGCTTTGTAGATCAAATGTACAAAAGAAATTGTTGCCAGTGATCCATGCTCGTAATTTAATAATAATTAAGACATAATTATAATTACTGTTCTGTGTAATTAATAGTCGTTTACTGAGGATAATTTACTCTTGTTATTAATCTGTTTGAAGGATGTCGGATAAATAGAAGCTTCATATTAATTAAAATGTGTTAATAATAATCTTTGAAGGCTCTTTGTAGGAAATTGACAGGAACATGATTTAGAACAAGAATAGGTAATTATTAGAAAGATTTTACGTGTGTGAAATTTAAGGATTCTTGATAATGAAAATAAACATATAATTCCACATACCTACTAAGTATGTGGAATTAACTTTTACTTATTTTTTTTTTAACTCGTGTTAATTAGTCGTTCAACCATTTTTATGTTCAATAAATCTCGTTAGCGTTATCTGGAATTAATGAGTTTAAATTTCGTTAAAATGCGACATTCGCACGTTTCCAGCATTTACTTTACAATTATTTTAAATTCGAAATCTGTATTAATTAATTTAATAAAATACTGATGATGTTCAGTGGTTTTCACATTATAAACACACTAACGAATTTAAATTTAAATTTGTTCTGAATTCCATTCAAATGGACGATTTAAATGATGAATTAATTGAATAATATAAATTTGGCCGAATCTATTTTGACCATAGGATTTGGATCATGACATATGGGTAATATGTTGTTTAATTAATTATTGTTTGTCACTTGTAACTTAAAATATATCTGCTGGTCACATTGCTTGCAGAACGGATGGCCGGTAAGGCCGAAAAGTTCTAGAGTAGCCACCGCGAATCGGAACACGTTTCGTTGGTAGGTCTTCCTCTAGGTGGACCGAAGACCTGGTGAAGGTTTCGGGGATCCGCTGGATGTAAGACGCACAGGACTGGTCAATGTGGCGTCACTTGGGGGAGGTGTATGTCCAGAGGTGGACGTTTTTTGGCTGAAATGTTGATGATGATTGTTATGATATTTGTTGTACTTCTGTCACCGATGCTTTCTAACCATAATATTCTGTGCAGGTGGAAACTATAGGCGACGCGTACTGCGTGGCGAGCGGTCTGCATCGTAAGATCGACACGCACGCGCCGCAGATCGCGTGGATGGCACTGCGCATGGTGGAGACGTGTGCTCAGCATTTGACTCACGAGGGGAACCCTATCAAGGTATGTAAACCATATTTTTACCCTTTTGGTAGAATGTACCAGGCAATAATTAAACATCAACATCACATTTTAATACTAATACTAATAGTTATAAAACTACTAAAGCTAGCAAGTCTGTGTGTTCACGCAACCTATTTCCTTCAAAGAATCAACAGTTTGCCTCGGAACGTAAACATCTACGTTTACCCTCACACGTTAGCGATGACGCAAAGGTTAATCAAAGTTTTATACACTTTGCAATCAAGAAATTTTATTAGTAATTTTCTTGTGATTTTTAAGTAGGTAGTCATTTTAGTATAGATTTTTTCCTTTAATACATATACTTCCGAAGTCCATTTTGGATAAATGTGACTGATATTTTAAAACAACAAATAAATAAAAATTGAATTGTCTGTTTAAAATTTGATACTTATAACGAACACATATTTTTAGTTTTGTCCGTCTATTTCTTCCGGCTTATCTCCAAAACATCTGGATCGATTTCGACGAGACTTATTGGCAGATACCTGATGTTATAAGAAGTAATTAAGGCTGCTTTTATTTTAGATAAAGGACTAGGGTTCCGTGTCTGAAAAAATTTAACCCTTTGAAATGGTTAACAAAATCCGAATCAAACAGAAAAGTAATGTTTTATAGGTCACAGACCAGGGCTAGTCTTTATAAATAGAAAAAACTTTACGAGTTTAGAATTTGAATGTGGTAGTTTATCAAACTCTACATGAGCGTTACTCAACACGAGTCCTTCAATTTAACCAATTGTGTCCCTTTCTTTCCAAGATGCGTATAGGCCTGCACACCGGCACTGTGCTGGCGGGAGTCGTCGGCAAGACGATGTTGAAGTACTGCTTGTTCGGACACAACGTCACACTGGCTAACAAGTTCGAGTCCGGCTCCGAACCTCTGAAGATCAACGTCAGTCCTACTACTTATGAGTAAGTTGTTTATTTTATCTTTTAATTTTACGATATGTTGTTCATGAGCATGGTTGCCTGCCCAACTTTTGCCACTTTTTATTATATTTTTAACTAGCTGATGCCCGCGGCTTCACCCGCGTGGATGTCGGTTAAATTATATACTAAAACCTTCCTCTTGAATCACTCTATCTATTAAAAAAAACCGCTTCAAAATCCGTTGGGTAGTTTTAAAGATTTAAGCATACATAGGGATATAGGGACTGAGAAAGCGACTTTGTTTTATACTATGTAGTAATAGTAAAGTGAAGTAGCGGCCACGCATAAAACCTCTATTACAGTACCCGGCGATAAATATTGTACATCGACCTTTGGAAATAGTTGTATTTTATACAAAGAATAAAATGAATTATCAAAAAAAGCAAATCATAATTGTTTTAACAGCTCCTAATAGATACCGCACTGTTTGTATTTCGTGCGACAGAGATAACGCTCTACGAAGCCGAAATTAGCCGATTATCTCTTTCCAAAGGTCGATGTGCAATATTTATCGCCGGGTACTGTAATCATAATCGTCATCATCTGCCTGTTAGGGTCAACGCTTTGTTAAGACTGGTTGTCATACTTTTAGGCCACTAACTACCAATAACGACTGAAGTAAGGTTTGGTCATGTTTCCGAGACATAGTACTTGTTTGTTTTGTAGCCAATTATTGATCTATATAGGTTTTTTGACTGGCTAATAATATCAATTTGGTATTGATGGCGCAGATTGTAACTTTTCACCATTCAAACGATTCAATAATTGTTCGTGTTGATGCCAGCCAATGATTGATACAGGCCGCTATTTAGTAAAATAAAATAAAATGGCGGAATTTAAGCACGCCAAACAATTTAAAACCCTTTGAAATCGTTTATTCTAATTGAGAATAAACACTTCCCATACACACAGTTCCGAAAACTACTCGCCACTAAATTCACAACTTTCTAGTGTTTAAGCTCGAGAAAAATGGCGAAACAAACTTCCCAGCTACATAACTGACTGACTGCCGCACTCAGAGAGCTTTAATGATTACTTAGGCTATCACTTAGTAAAGGTTTTGACAGTTTTATCATACAAAAGTATGCCAAATCTTTACTAAGTGACGGCTTAAGTAATCATTAAATATCTCTGAGTACCGCAGTTTGTCTTTTATTTGTTTCATAATCTTTAAATTTCAAACTAATATCAAATTCAGACAAAAGACATAAACATTTTTTTTTAATTGTCAATCTACACACATCAAAAGTGTCTAGGGATCAACATATATTTTTGCAATAACTTTTCTCCTGATTGATATTAATTAAAATTTTCTTTAAGGATTCATCAAATAAAGTGTTTTCGTTTGTCACAGTAACGATAAACCAAGTCACCTTTGCATTAATAAAGAAATTTGCCATTTTCCTAATAAAGGGATTTTTGACATTTGAACCACTAACATTAAAGTTCGAAAAAAAGACTGAAATAACAGTTTTCTTTAAAATTTTATTGGGTAACTTAAACAATTAATAATCCGTGTTTCTACCGCGAACACTAACAACACAAGAACATCGGTTTGGCATACTCAAAATGAGTTCATCCAAATCACGCTGTGGAATGGCCGCCCATGTTCGTTGCAACAACAAAAAAAGGTCTTCTTGCGACTGGATACCCTCCATATTCGGCAGAGCTCTTCTCTGTAGCATATCCCATGCATGCTCAATCGGGTTCAAGTCTGGCGCCTGAGCAGGCCAGGGCAGGACATTGATGTTAGCTGCGGCGAGAGTCTGTCTTACAACTCTTGCGGTGTGCGGTCGTGCATTATCATGCATTAACTGAAATAAGGGACCGATTTGCACTTGTAGTGGAACGATGACGTCTGATACAATCGTCTCAGCATAAATTTGAGCGTTGAGGTTGCCTCTGATCCAAATCAACTCAGTTCTTCCGCCGATCCAAATACCCGCCCATACCATGATGGTTCCACCACTATAAGGATGGACTTCCTGGCAGGATTTTAATCGCTGTTGGCGTCCAGGGGTTCTCCAGTGTCGTATACGTCTTGTATCCGGTCTCATACCAAAACGAGACTCATCAGAAAAGCACACGAAACGCCATTGTTCTTCTGCCCAATTTCTGTGTTCAAGAGCCCATTGATATCGAATCCTACGATTGTGCATTGCTATAGGTGGTACCCGTAGCGGTTTTCGGGAATGAAGGTTCACTTCATGCAAGCGGTTTCTGACTGTTTGGTCGCTAATTAAGTTCCCTGAAGAGTGATGAAGCCTCACGGCTAACATCATGGCGGTTATTGTTGGAGCTCTTCGAGTTAAGATTTGAATGTATCGGTCTTGTCTCCGTGTGGTGCAGCGATACCGTCCTCCATGGCGCTCAGCCACGGTACCAGTGCTTCGGTAACGTGTCCAAAGTCGACTGATAACACTCTGACTTGTATTCAGAGCTAAAGCCACAGTACGTTGCCGGGAACCAGCTTCTATCATTCCCACGGCTCTGAGCATTTCTTCCCTGCTTAAATGACGTCGCCGCTCCATAATAACGTTGGTTTTAATCAGTAGTAGGGAAACAGTAGCACTAATAATGTCTTCAATGCGTTGTATGTTTTTATAGGGAAAATATTGACAGCTGATTTTCATCTTTTACTCGAATTTGATTCACAGTTCTTGATTCAAATTATGAAATGCACCAAAAAGGATCCATATAAATTTATAAAATCATAAATTTATTACAAAGCCACATCTCAATCTCAAGAAATCCGCATAAAAATGCTTGATCCCTAGACACTTTTGATGTGTGTATTTACGAAATCTGTATTTATGAATTATTTTTATTAAAATACTATTCAGTGGTCAGTAATGAATTTAATGATTAATGATGCTGAATGAAATAAAATTTAGTGGAAAATTTGAATGATGAATTAATTGAATTCAATGATTTATTTTAACTGAAATAGTTATTCCATTACATTCAAACTACAATATTATTGGATTATTGCGTAACCCACGCTTATTCCCACCCATACATTCCATTGTGTCATCTCAACCACACTCATCACGGAACATTCGAACAATTCCCACAACCTAACAAACGAAAAAAAAACTTGATATGGCCTATTTCACCGCTAAGTTCTGTTCTGCAATAAACAACTAGCTAAAATCGATCTACAAATTTACAATAATGATGGTCTGAAACCAATCTTGAATACGAAATGCTCGCCTACCGGGTCAGGTGGAATTCTGTTCACGGCTCAAATCACGGTAGTGGATCTTAGCAAGACAGACTGGCATCCTAATATTATTGTGTGATGTTCCATAATGGTAATGTATCCCATCTAAGCGTACCTTTAGATACACTTAGATGGGCGATTATGTATCGGTAATATCTTGCCTAATATGTAGCTGCTAAAGGTATGGGGACCTATTGAAGAAGAAGTCAATCTATTGAGTCTTAAAAGTTTTCAATTTTCATTTTCAGGGGGGAAAAGTGGAATAAGCTCCGCTAAGTGACATAATATATATGAATACCTGAATATTTTTAGCATGTCGGTCATCATCCTGTGCAGGTGTTATTCTACTACGAGTCAACACAAAACGTTTTCTTTTTCCATTCTCCCCTGCATCATTTACTCCTTTATCTTTCATATCATTTCTCACACAATCCATCCATCTTTTGTTTGGGTTTTCTCTCCCTCTCCATCCATCAACATTAATATCTATCACATTAGCCACATGCGTTACGTACCTAATGCTTCTATGAATTTACTTTGATGGTATTAATCAAGAGATTGCTTTCGATACGCTAGAGTAATTGTCTCTTATCAGCTTCTAAGCTGTATTAGTTGCAATGCCTTTGGTCGGTAAATATAATGCATTCAGAGCGGAATTAGTATTGAATAGGGAGTACAGAATACTTTCTAGTCTGGTATCACAATATAGGTATGTGATTTCCCAGGCAGAGAGGATACTCGGTATGTAATGATGGTCACCCATCCACGGAACAACGTTGGCAAGCATAGTTTAACCTTGAAGGTCGACACATGCGGCTTTCATTATTAAGACACGAACTCATTTCGTCCTTCTAACTTTAATAGAGAATAAAAGAAAAATAAGAAAGGATTTTAAAAGCCAGTTAATTAACTTTATCGCATTTAATATTGTCTTAACAAACCACTGGTTTTTAATTAATTATTTTCAGTACAGAAGCGAATTCCTCGAACTACAACCCTACAAAAAACTTAATACAAGGTGCTGTCAAAAAGGGTAGTTTTTTCATGAAAATTCATTGCTGACTTCAGTTATGATCCATTAGTTTCTGGCGTGAAAGGGGTGCGTGCTTTATGACCTCACCCGAGTACATTTTTTAGGGTGTTATATGGGCGTATGAAAAATGTATGATATGACGTGCATACATAACCTACTGGAAAAATATATGGGATCGATTTTCCTGTTGGATTGAGAATAAAGTTGTCTATGCACTAAGCATTATTTTTTATTACTAAATGGGGCTGTTCTTGACCAGTCTTCGAAAGGGGCATTGTTACCAGTACTAACTGCAGGGCTGTAGAGATCAGGAAGGTATTATTCGCTCCATTAAAAATACGGATATTCTACTGCATCCAGCTACTATAAGGTCTAGAAGTGATGAATAGTTTTTGGAAGGTAATTATGAAGTTTGACATGCTGATCCTCCATTTAGATTGTTTATATTGTCATTAGTTCACAGTAAGCTTACAGGGAATATTTGGGATACTCATATAAAAATGATCTAATTGTAAATTTATTTAGGTTTTGCCCCGGAAATTATTAAAAACCAAATTTCTAACTAATGGAATAAAACTGAATATCGCCTGTACAAAAACATCCATGGTCACCTACTCCTTTGTTAAGTTTACAAAAAACATGAACACTGAATCACTTTGCTACGGAAGGGACAGACACTTTCTTAACACAATTTTTTTGACAGGTGGCTAATAAAATTCCCGGGCTTTGAGATGGAGCCCCGGGACCGATCCTGTCTCCCAAATTCGTTCCCCAAGGACATCCCGGGAACGTGTTATTTCCTCCACAAGTATATGCACCCTGGTACCGACCCAACGGCTTCTCAGGTGAGTTTATTTTATTATTATTTGGACATCGATATTTTGTTTGATAGATTGAATGATTGATTTAGACTTTTAAGGCAGTTTTATATAATTTTAGGAGTAATTAATTATTTTTATCTGTCTTTTTTTTAAGTAAAGCATTTTTTAGTTTGTGCTCACTATCTCAAGTTAAACTAGCAGAGTCTAATAATAAACATAATAATTATAAATCGAAGACATTCAGACGAAGAAAAAAGTCATCTAAAAAAATGTATGTACATTTAAATAGTCCAAGACAAAAATGCTTCGCTTAAATTTTGGTAACCTTATTACTCGACAAAATTCCCCCGTTGCATACCAAACGAGGTTGGATATAATTACATAGGCCTACACCACAGAAATAGGTATTCCTAGATAACGCAAGAGCAACTACCTTGTCTGGCTTAAGTATTTTATACTGAACGAGGTTAATGTCGCAGCAAGGTAATTTGTTTAAAAAATCATCGGTACAACTCAAGAATTTAATTCTAGACATTTGAAAAACGAAAACTTAATTTTGGATATAGTTGCTGCCAGTTACGATGTCCATAGCGGTCATTGCCCTTTCTCTAAGATATCTTCGTACGAAACAAAACAAATGACCCATATACCGTTTTCGTAAGAAAAAATGTTGAAGATCACTATAGATGACGATTCAAGACATGAACGGGCTTATTTTTGGATTTCAAAGTTAAGAACTTTATTAAATGTATCTAGATGGGTCAATGACCACTATTGACATCTTAACTGGCAGCAACTATAGTATCTTGTTTGTATACTAACTAAATAGTGCTTATGACGTCATAGAAGGTAGTCAAAAAGTGGCACAGTCTGTTGGTTTTCATACGTGCGTTTTCTAGGTATATCTATGTCTGTGGCCTACTTCATAATATAAGTCCTATACAGAGCCTTGAATATTCATTAAGTACTTAAAACTAATTACTGTTAGCCTTAGTTCATATTCTTGTAGATATTTCTAAAGTTATAAAGATCCTTGGGGTGAATAAAGGTCAGGGGACAACAAAAAGTTTCGCAACCAAAAAGAAAAAATGATTAGGGAGAAATATGAAAAAAAAAGTGACACAGAGGTTTTATAATTATGAGCTTTGAGGTTGTATAATTATGTCACATCATTAGTTTAGAAGAGACTGTTTTTGTTTTATATTTTGTTTCATAGAAAATGTGAGGAGAATAGTGAGTGTAAATCTGTGCAAAAATAGAGCACAATTTGTAATCGTATCTAAGTTTCTTCTTGGTTCGGAAATAAAGTTAAATAAATCCAAAGGCTTTATTTTTATTACTTTTGATATCAAACAAACATAACTATTCAATCCTATCAAACTCCTTCGACCATTTCTATTTCGATGAGTTTCATACTTTCCACAGATATTGGATAAACTTTATGATTTTCTATGAATTTCCGATGCTGTAGGAATTTATATTATTATGGATCTATCTAGTTATACTAACTTTAAGTTAGAAATACCTTATTTTCTTTCTTTCGAGTTACGTCTCTAAGGGGAAAACTTTTCGTAAGACAGTTTTTCTTTGACAGGTCAAACATATACAGGATGCGTTGAAAGAGTTCAACATAGATCAGACAAAGCCAGATGATATTGACAACGACGAATCCAGTGGAGCAACTGAGTCGCAGAATTAAAATTAGACCAAAATCCTTTCAAGTTTGGAACGAACTGTTGACATTGTAAATACTTATCTTGTAATTGCTTTGTAAAGCGTTGATTAAAAACTTTGTTCATCAACTGTTTTGTGTAAAAATGTCACTTGGAAGTTTTAATACTCTTTATATTTTAAGCTGTATTTTGATGGCTTTCCGTTGGGAACACCATTTTGGAGAGTACTCGTGCGTATAACACCCATTTTAGGTGTTATGTGCTCACTTTGGGAATGCGCACTCATTTAGAGTTTTACGCACACTCAGTGGGTTTTGCGCACCCACTCTGCGTGATGCTCACACACTTTTAATATTGCCCATTCACTTTAGGAGCTATTCGCATAGGTGTTCTTAAAATAAGAGCTCTCAACGAAATGCCTAGTTTTTTCTGTGTTTACATTATAAGAATCTTATGGCTGTTGTGGTTGATACTGAATGCTTTTCTATTAGATGTAATTATAGTGCAAATGGATATGCTAATATATAACGTAAATTAATAACTAACGGTATGTTCTCGCTATTATTAGCAATGTAAATTAATGCTGAATTTTTACCTGTGACCTATACTTTGAGCTCGGCTCTGTTTCATACTGTATTGATACTAGTATCACCTTTGTTTAAGAATAGCTAAGAAAAGATCTTTTCGGGGTAAATAAAGTTAAAATAAATATCGCAAAATAAAATATAGAAAATATTCAGTCAAGATAGTAGCCTTTAAAACTCATTAAATACGTAGTTCATGTATTTCTTATCGTGTTTGTACCAACACATTTTCATATAGATGTAACTAATAGTGATCTGTGTGAAGCTTTACTATATAATCGTAAGGAATATGTATATAAAGTTGAACCTGGGATAATTACGACTTACATAGATTTAAAGCGATGCTGTAGATAAAACTAATTTAAGGCAAAATGTGTTTTGCTTCTAGACATAATTCAATCAAATTATATTAGGGTAAACATTAAAATATTCGAAGTCATAAACAAATAACATAGTAATAAATAATAGTTGAAACTACAATTATTGTAGCTTTTTTCGGGATCATAGACTATTTAAAAATTAAAGAAAAGTTGTTTGGCTTTTTAAATATTTCATGGTTAATTTCAGCTTTGTGAAATTATTCTGCTTATTTTAGAAATGCTAAATAATGAATGAAGCGAAAAGAAATGCATAGAATAAAAAGAACCTTCTAATGAATTAATTTTCTTCTGTAGTCCTTTACATTGTTAAACCTGTTTGTGTTTAGCAGATTACTATAATAATATATAAATGAATCATGTTTATAATCTTTGTAAATAATATATTTTTATTATATTTCTCAATGGAACCAAACATTTAGTACCTAACTCGAGGCTAATGTTTTCAAAACGAGAAACTTTTGTACTACTTTTTAATTTATGATATTTATGAATAATACTAATAATGTCTTAAGCATTGTATATAATAAGACTTCTGAACAATATACATACTTACAACAAAGCGTATGTTCTAAAATAGTTAATGTGCTTACTGCGATACCTTGAATACTATTAGATATTGTAATTTAAAATGTTAAATAATACTTTTTTTATACAAACAAGAGTTGGATTTTAAAACTCTGTGTTCGCATATTACGGGTACATAATATTCATCATGTTTTAGTAAGAACCATCGATACATACTGGTTCATGTATATTATACAGGGTGAAAAAAAAATAGAACTCAAAAAAAATACATCAATTTTGAGGAAACCTCCTTTCAAAGCCAATTCGTTTTTTCCATCCTGTATAACTTGAATCCAAAGAAATAAACTTAATTCAACTTTATTTCATAGGCTCTACCTAAATAAATATTGGCTTACGTTGATATATCGAGAACAGTAAAGTCTCATCTTACACGGCCATTTCATCCTCAATTTTCTTTTAAAGCAACCCTATAAAGACCATAATGGCTTACCCCTTCACAATTTATTCTAGGAAAAATTCTACATGTACTTACGGGTATAAATTTATTAATTTATCGAGCGGTATGCACTCGTATAGCATTAAAAAACATTCCACTCCTACACATGTTTAAATTTTGCAGTGTTGTGATTTAGCGTACTAGAATATAAATTGTATAATTATGAGGTTAAGATTCATTATGCTATGCTTTGAAGCGTTTGCGTCACATATCGCATAGGATACTTTTAACATTCTCATCTAGTCACTAGTTTTAAGTAATTTTAGTGTTTCATTATTTTGTATGACTCGGTAAAAAAGGCATTAGTTTAGGTTGTTTTTAATAGAAATTAATTGTATTGAATCTCATTTAAAAGTGAAAGAAAGCTTTACCTTTATTGGTAATTATAAAAAAATATTTCTTTAGATCTAGAAAAATAACAATAATATATTCAAATACCTACCGCATTTTTTTGATGTCATACAAAATAAAGTCAAATAATAATAGGTTTTACTAGTCATCGTCGTTATAGAATTTAGATAATATTATTAAAAATAATAGTTTCAGTAACCACTTATATAGACAATAAATAATCGACACTCCAAATCCAAAGCAATGACAAACTATTTAGAAACATGTTTTTTTATTAAAAAAAAAAAAAAGTAGGCCATCATAAATTGTTATAGTATTTCGTGAAAATAAAAAGCTAAAAATTTACTTATTTAAAAGTAACAATTGAATAAAATTTTACTAATATTTCTCTTAAAAACAGTAATTTATGTTTGAATCATCAAAATTGTATTATTATGTACTCATAATAATACAATTTTATCTTTTTATTATTTGTATTTTTATGTACTCATACTATAAAGACAATGGGGAGGACTAGTTTCTCCTGTATAGTTTTTATCCGAAACATTATAACTTATTACAACTAACATGTAACTAGAGATTTATTCATTACTTGTATATATAAGTAGGTACCTAGTCTTACCTTCATAAACATGTATATGTAACTTCATATACATTTTGTGTATAGGCTTAATAATATATATTAATAATATGTATATTATCGTAAACTTGAAATTTTACTGTCCTTAAAAAAAATGTAAATCTTGTAGAATACTTCTGTGCAGCGTTAAGTAACGCGTAATCTTCATTATTTTATATAATTATTATTATATTATTATTATTAATGCCTAAGAACACGGCCTTCTGTAGAAAACAATAATAATAGTCACGAATCTTTAAGTCTAATAAAATTAGAGAAAAAGTATATATTTCACTATCAATGTAAGCTATTTGTATGTCACGCTGTTTCGAAAATGTATGTTTTGTTTTACTATTAATTTTTAATAAATAGTTTCTTGCCGTAAGAAACTTTAACTGTGAATGCACTGTTAGTGAAAAACTATAAAAAAATAAAATGTTTCTTTCATAATGCGATTGTTTTATTTTAATTATTTATTAATCCCAAACCACTTGAAAAAAGTCCCCCCGAAAAAATGACATAGGAATAAAACGTAACTGCACTGCACTAATATGCAGCAACTTTTAAAACTAATTTTATTTTTCCTGCTAAGATTACAATAAATACAAATTTAGCTTTTTTCTCGTAAGGCAGCTGGATCAAGGGCTTGATGCAGAAAGCGGTACTCCTGGATACGGCTCGTATTGTTAGGAGATTCCTTTCTCTGGAGCCCTGACCACCGGTAGGATGGACCCTGTTTCCGATACTGGTGGGCTACATTTTTTTATATTTTCAAATTTATTTTTGTAAAGAATATTCATATACCTATACTAAGTTCGTTTTGAAATAAACACGACTTTGAATGTTGCTGTGTGTAAAATATATAATGGTGTTCTTGACTGTAGGTACTGTATGTCATGTACTACGTGGGATGAAAAGTGGGAGACTGTCAGTGGACTCGCCACTGACAGTCTCCCACTTTTCATCCTTATGTCCTGAGTAATAAGGTTGAAAAAACATTTAAGTAATGTACTACAGTTGTTAGGTTATGTAACTGGTTGAGTCACACTAATCAATAATGATTGTCTTATCTAATCATACACGATTAACGAATTTGGTTGCACTTTTTTTATCATGACACAATGACAAGCTGCTAATCGTAGTCAAATCCCATATGACTTTGACATCCATTAACTGCTTTTGACGTCACACATGAATTAGAAAACTGCTTCGCTGCGGGATATAAAAGCATGCTGAGATACATTTACAGACGATCGACAGACAGACAGACATCTACATTCTACCCTAACCAGGGCCTCGAGTCTGCTATTCAATAGTGTCAGAATGGTCTATCATTGATTTCATAATTTTTGATTTTGACAAGTTTGGTGTTGTCTAAATCAACAATTATGAGATCAATGATAGACCATTCTGACACTATTGAATAGCAGACTCGGGGCCCAGGTTAATGGCATACAATACGTTGGTGATTAAACTACTATGAATTTATTTCTTAATAATGTGGTTATTGCCTAAACTGATGTCAGGGTTTTTTTGCTAGCCATGGCCTCTCAGTTGCAGTCTCTGAGTTCTTTGAGAGCGAAAGGGAATGTCAAACTTCTGCTGACTAAAAACCACCCATGTTCCATCTTAGCTCATGTCGAGGCCGCGGTATCTCTTGCGAACAACCCGCAGCCCCGACGGGGATGCTGGTTGCCTTACAATGTTTTCCTTCACCGAAGCAAGTGATAATTTCACAATATACACATGAATACAAAAAATCAGAAGTACTTGTCTTGGGTTTGACCTCGAGACCACTGATCGGCTGTCACTGCTGCTGCTTAGCTGGGCGACTGGGCGGAAAATGGCTATGTTGCAGTGGTCAGAAGACCATAAATTGCTGCAGTATTCTGACTCGGTAAGTACATTTTGTTTTACTAATTTTAATCATCATCATCTGCCCAGCCTTTTCCCAACTATGTTGGGGTCGGCTTCCAGTCTAACCGGATGCAGCTGAATACCAGTATTTTACATGGAGCGACTGCCTATCTGACCTCCACAACCTAGTTAATACCTACTAGCTAATACGATACTCTTTGGTAAGACTGGATGTCAGAATTTCAGGTCACTGACTACCTGTAACGACTGCCAAAGATCTATATATGGCAGCCGGGACCAACAGCTTAACGTGCTTTCCGAGGGACGGAGGAAACTCAGTATGTTGGGCGGTCACCCATCCACAGACCGACCTAGGCAAGCACAGCTTTACCTAAAGATCGGCCCGAGTGGCAGTTCTTATTAAGCCACGAGCTCCTCTACTAATTTTAATCATATTATAAACAAAAAAGTAAAATATACTGTCGTTTCCAGCGTTTATTTCATCACCTTTGATAAATTAATTTTGATATACAGAACAAAAAGTTTCGTTTACTAAGAAAAATACATGAATGCAGGCAATATTGACAGATCCTTTCCTTTTTCATTTACATGAAAAAAGAAAAAGCCTGCACGAATAACAAAACAGTCACGTCTCTTCTAAAGTGAGTAACAAAAGGGTTTTTGTTAAAAAACACCGGAAAAATACGCACGCATGTATTAGTCAAAGTTGTTTCTTTTTTGTTTGGGAAAATTCCGGAACATCGCTCAGTTTTGCATGAGTTAAATGTAGGTGAATAAAAGTGTTACGTTTTTGTACAAAATTGTAGCAGGTTTAGACATAAATGTCACGATCAACATAAACTACTAACGAAGCCAATATTGTCAATAGATTTTTGCGGGATTCTAGAATTACAGTCACCATATTGAATAAGTGTTCTGATTTCGGCGCGAGTGAGGCCTGACTGGATTATTGGTGAAGGAAACCGAATTATTGCAGGGTCCATGTTATGTTGAGGGTCATTATTCACCATTATTTTAAATGAATGTCAATATTAAACACAAATTACTTTAATTAGAATTTAAAATGATTATAAAATAATAAAAAATACTAATAAAGATTTGATTCAGGCGTGAACCGTGTCACAATTAGAGTGTGGACGAGCCGCTCGCTAGACTCGGAATATTGTGTAACAACACAATAATTTAAATAAAAATAATAGGTCGCCATTTACTCCGCAGAATGGCGCAGAATGGTTATGAAAAAGTTATGATTAGGCAAGCTCATGCAAGTTTTTTTTCTGTGTGTTTTCGCTCTTTCCATGAGTTATCCGTGTATGATTACTTTCAGAATATGATTTTGATGAGTGACACTATCGAATAATATGTATTTATTTTTAAATAAGCGGATTCGATTTCATGCACAGAATATTGATTTCAAAAACCCAATGACAGCCAATTTTGAGTATTTTTTGTTATTCCCCATGCTTTCGAATATGACAATATTTATGCTTGACGGCATTTTGGTGTTACGAATTTCATAAGGTTGACCGTCCCATGACGCTGAAGGCGCCGCGACTCCGTGATACGAATACCGAGGCAACAGCGGACGTCTTTTATGGATAATATTGGACAAACGGGTTCTGAATACGCGTCTACCTATCTGACCTATAAGCAGTTGCGTATTCAGCAGCATCTGGTTAGACTGGAATCCAAGCCCACCTTAGTGGCGATAAGGATGGCAGAAGGTGATGATGAATGGATCAACGACTATTTTCTTTTTAAGTACCACTTTAGTAAGTAGCCAGTATCATAAACAAACGCTGTCATCATCATCACCAGACTAAATTCACCCACTGCTGCCTGTCTTTGCTTGTACCTAGCTCCAAGCTCTTGTGCCAGTTTTACCCAGGATATTCCCACGATGACAACTATTTCGTCTACCCATCTCACAAACGCTGTAGCATCGGCAAAATTATTAAATTAATAACATCAACAAAATACACATATTCGATGGCAACTTCAAACTTTCACGTTATAATTAGTTTGTCTTGGACTGAACGTGCTTTATCTACGGGTAGCATTTACTTGCCAAGAAATATGGTCAGAGGTTTAAATACAGGCAGTAGCGCAAACAGAACACTTTGCAACGTTTAGAAGCAACTTTCGCCTACTTTATTGATTGAATATTTACGTCACTTAATATTTTATATATTATCATAAAGTAGGTCATATCTTGGTGATGATAGACATATAATATTACACATTGGATATAATCAGAATTGAAGACATCCGCAAGAGTACCAAGGTTACCGACGTAGCCCGAAAAATTGCTAAACTTAAGTGACAACAATGCCCACATTGCTCGCAGAACGGATAGCCGACGGACCCAAACAGTTTTGGAGTGGTGACCGCGAACCGAAAGATGACTGTGGCTTTGGAAGGCCTCCCACTAGGAGGACCAATGAGCTGGTGAAGGTTATGGAGATCAACTGTACGTGAGACGCACGGGACAGGGCAATGTGGCGACACGTGGGGAAGGCCTATGACCAGCAGTGAACGTATGTCGGCTGAAATGATGATGATGATGAGGTCACATCTCAAAGTTACAATCGTTATTTTCCGAGAAATTCGCATCTGAAAATTGCTAAGTAAATACATATTATTACTCATGCCCGTACCCTACAAAATACTAAATTCCCCATTTTATTCCGAATATTCCTATCTACCATTAGCCAGCCAATATTTTGTAGCGTTATTTTTTTACAAAGGCGATAATATTTTTACTTTCTAAAGTAAGAATCTGTTTTTGAAAGCTTGTTGGTTAGTAGTTTGATGATTTAGCAAAATTCCTTGAGTGGTCTCATCATAAACAAGCTCCATTTATAGTAAGCTTTACTAAATAAACATTTTCTAAAACATTTTCACAATAAGCCGTTATTTAGATCAGAATCCTTTTCTTATGGCATCGGGCACCACGCGTGATTTTTGAGACGCTCGAAAAGTAGTCCAAACGCTCATCGAGGACAGTGTGTAGGTGTAGGTCCTTGATGAGCGTTGTTTGCCCTTCTTTATTCTGTTGTTAGTGCCTAACCTGGTACCTTTGTATACTAACCATGGGCGTCTTACTTAGCTTCACATCCCGTTCAGAAACATCTCTAAGGCGTGCTGGTTTCCCGTCGAGGCAAGTCCGTTGTTTGCAAGATTTACCGCGGCCTCGACATGAAGGGCTAAGAAGGAACATGGGTGGTTTTTAGTCAGTAGAAGTCTAACACTCCCTTTCGCTCTGCCCAAGAACGGGAGGGGTTATTTGATGATTACCCAACCCCCCAAAAAAAAAGGTATGCTGGGTTCCTCAAGATGCTTAACCTTGATGTTCGGACCTCGCGGCTTGTTACTTAGCCACGAGGTCCAGATAAAAACAGTGGCTATTAAATAACCATCACTTAATTAAAAACCTTCTCCAAAACACTTTCTCTTAATTAACACAAAACCCCAAAACCTTTAATTAGAACCGAAACCTAATATTGCCAAACAATTACACAAGTTTGTAAACAAACCGAATTTTCACAGGAGTGTCTCAGAATCTTTGTGTTTACGTTTAGATCGAAATAATGATCCTTAGCGGGTGAGACGAAGTTACAGTTTAATGTGTGAAAGTGTTAATTAAAACCACGTTTTGCCGAAGTTTTAGTAATTATGGTTGGAAGATTATGTTAAGTTGGAAATAGGTTCCGTTGTGGTTTCTGTTCTGGGTTTTACTGTCTGATTGAACGACGTTTAAAGGTCTTGAAGTCGTTATGAGTCACTACAATACATATAACATCACGCTTGTAATCTCCAAAGGATTAGACAGAAGTGTACATAATAGTACACCCAGGTTACGCTAGTTATGTTTAAGTCCAATGTTATAGGGGGCGAGCTTATTGCCATCAACCGGGCATAGATTCAGTCTCCGTGATTGCTACTGAGAAATAATAGTAAAAAAGTCTGTCTATTCTTACTATTCCCAGAATGTAATTATATATTAGTATCATCATAATCATCAGCCTATAATGTTCCCACTGCATGTACTCAAGCCTTCTCTCTAGGAGAGGGATGGGCTATGATCCACCACGCGTAACCAGTGCGGGTTGGCAGATGTCACATGTCTTCGAATTTGTGGTCTAAGACATGCCGGTTTCCTCACGATGTTTTTCTTCACCGTTTTGAGAGCAGCAGCGAAGAAATAAATGACACAAAGTAATGCGCCGGCTTGGGTTCGAACCGATGACTTACTGTTCGTAAGTCGGGTCGCCACCATTAGGCTACAGCTGCTCAGAACTACTATTAGTATGACTCAATAATAAACCAAAGTTATCGACATAGCTTACAAGGCATAACTAAGCTGCAGTGACAAAATGACCCGGCCGGCCATCACGGTAACAACACGATTCAGAAAACCATTTATAAAATGATCACAGACCATCACCCGCACAACCCAAGCCATCCCTTTGATCCTTATTAATTACTATAAGTGCATCAACACATTAGGAATGGTCCCGTCCCTTATTTCGGCTAATGTTTCGGTCCCTAATGTAATGGCGTGTCAGAAGGACATTCTTGTCATTGATTCTGTTATAGTTCGTTTTAGGATGTTTTTTGTGTATGGAAGGCGAGGTTCACTGGATTAGAATCATTTCTTGTTAAATAAAAAAGTGTGTGATATAACATAATAGGTAACCTTCTATCTCCGAAGGGTTAGGCAGAGGTGTACGAATTAGTACACAAACTTTTCACCAGTTATTTTGATAAAAGGGGGCGAGCCTATTACTATCAACAGTGCACAAATCCAGACTCCATGGCTGCCACTGAGGAATTCCTGATGGATAAATCCAATGACACTTTGCTCGACCTGGGAATCAAACGTAGAACCTCATGCACAGCAGTCGTGTTCGCGACCACTAGGCCAACGACCACTAGACCAACTGCAGATTTGCCAAATGAAAATATATTTGGATTGATTAAATTTCTTGGTTAATATATAGATCTTTGGCAGTCGTTACAGGTAGTCAGTGACCTGAAATTCTGACATCCAGTCTTACCAAAGAGTATCGTATTACCTAGTATTAACTGGGTTGTGGAGGTCAGATAGGCAGTCGCTCCTTGTAAAATACTGGTACTCAGCTGCATCCGGTTAGACTGGAAGCCGACCCCAACATAGTTGGGAAAAGGCTAGGCAGATGATGATGGTTAAATTTCTTGGTTCCTAAGAATTGGCTATTTGACTACTATTAAAAATTCACGAAAGTGTAATGTTATTTTAAAGAACTAACAGAAATAACACGATGTGTGAAAGAAATAATTAAATCGATAAAGAAATGGAGTAGCTACATGTTTTAGAAGTTTTTGGAGGGGGTACTTTCTATCCTTGTCGCGCTAAACGGCTATTTGTACTATGTAACTATGGCGGAATTAAATGTGACGTCACATTTCTGTGGCGCTGTCTTTGTCTAACACGTCATTTAAAATCAATTAAAACTAAGCCATTTTTTGATCGATTTAATTACTTTTTTCACACATCGTGTTATTTCTGTTACTTATTTGAAATAACTTTACACTTTCGTGAATTTTTAACAGTCAAATAGCCAATTGGAAAATGTACATACTTATTCAAATAAAACGCCTTAACTATAAAATACAAATGATGTAAAATAATTACACGACACAAGTACACACGCCAACACATCACGCATTTCCAGTATAACATGGTCTAACTTTGCATAGATTTCCCGAAGGTACTATGTTCTCCAAATAAACTGGTTTTGATATTGGTCGTCGTGTACAAAGCAACTTCAGTAACTTACCCTGAATGGTCATCTAATTGGTCCCTGACAAAACCCCCCTCCCTTCCATTTAATTGATACTTGAAATTCACGTGCCTTGTGAACTGGAAAATTACGAGTCTTAATAGCCCAATTGAAAAGATGATGAACAAAATGAAGAAACCACGTAATGAATTTAAATAGTCTTATTATAAAACTTTTTGGCTAAACTTGCGTAGATACGGAACGCTACAGTGGTTCCAAACTTGAGAACTTAAATTCATTAATTGGTTGGTTTTAGAGTTTTGATATATTTTTTTTTGTTATGTACTTGACTCTTGGGCATTCAAGGCATCTGAGGAAAAATAGAAAACGAATATCACTGCGTATATACGCTACCGCCGAGCAGCGTACAGCAGAATCGAGAAGGCCCGATTTCACCAAAGTGGGTCTCCTCCCTACTCCGCTCGTCTGAGCGGAGCGGGGAGGAGACGTGCGGAAATCGACCAATCACATTAGTTAAAATTTACATCTGTCTTTCACCCTTCCTGTGATTGGTCGAATTTGGCACATTTCCTCTCCTCTCCCCTCGTCTCCGCTTTGGTGGAAACCGGGCCGAAAGGTCGTCAGCGGCATCTGGTGCAGCGAGCGATGATCGGTGTAAAGCGAGCCATGAGCGGTGTGCAGTGGCCGATTAGTGGTTCTCGGCGAGCGGTGGGTAGCGGTCGCTAAAAAGAGCGTGAGTATCGGAGTACACACATCTCTGCTCCTGTAAATGCAGTACTCATCTCCACAAAGCTTCGATTGATACACCATAGCTACCTTCTAAGCATCTTCTTCCCTCTCCGCTTCGCACATCTCTGCTTTTGATGAGGTCTGGCAGCCTGCGTGGTCGAGAGTAGAGGTTTACAGCACAATCTCAAAAAGAGAAGGCCAGTGTCTCAGCAGAGGGAATATTATTAGCTCATTACGCCAACATACAAACCCAACGGAACAGTTACATAACAGAAGCGTAAACCAACAGAATGTACGACAAAATTAAACATTTAGGTACCTAATAAAATTCTCACAATACGGCTGAAGGGTAACACAAAAACTCATAAATATTAAGAGATTTATCACTGCTTACCTCATATCACCTGACACGAGAAGCAAACGTACTCGTATGAAACTCGGCGTACAGTCGCAAGCAAAAATATGGAATTAATAAACAGTACCCTTTTTTTAATTTATTATTATATTTTTTTTATGGTGGGTGGAAAATCATCAAATAACCCCTCCCGCTCTTGGGCAGAGCGAAAGGGAGTGTCAGACTTCTACTGACTAAAAACCACCCATGTTCCTTCTTAGCCTTTCATGTCGTGGCCGCGGTATCTCTTGTGAACAACCCGCAGCCCCGACGGGGTAAACAGTACCCTGGTGTTAAGATGACACTTTGAACTTAAGAGTACTGTGATTACTGACTGTCGGTGAGAAGTAAGATTAAAAGTTGAGTGAGACGTGGATAGTCCATTGTAGCCCGTGAAATAGACATTAAATGGGATTAAGTTAACTTAGAGGGTAGTAATGATGACTAGCGGACGTCACGCGGTTTCACCCGCGTAGTTACCGTTCCCGTGAGAGTACAGGAATAAAAAGTAGCCTATGTCACCCGGGAATAGTGTAGCTACCCAACGGTGAAAGAATTTTTCAAATCGGTAAAGTAGTTTTTAAGTTTGTCCATTACAAACATACACACACACAAAAATATAAAAATATAAATCTTTCCTCTTTATAATATTAGTGTAGATTTTAATGATTATAATTCTGTAACTACATTGACTTGTAAATTGCAAAAAAACTAAAGAAAATTAGTACTTCGCGGGCTACCTTAGTGCATCCTACTTTAGTAGACACGCACCTGTGCAAAGCTAAGTTTTTTTTTAACTCCGTAGCCTTTTTGCAAGTACCTATGTACCTTCCCCTATGTGTTATAAAGAATCTCTGAAGGCCTAGACAAACAGACTGACATTCAATCAAACATAAAGACAATAAAAATTTTAAAAAGTGTGTAATATTTATGAAACAAAAAAGTATGGAAAACTTTTAATAAATCAAGTCTTTTGAAAGTTGTTCTAGAGCGTATCATTCTCGGAACCTACTTTGATCCACTCACCAGCAGTGAATACTATGGCGACTTATGTCTATGCTCACGGGAACGATCTGTACTTAAATACCTTTGCCAAGCAGTGGGGCAGTACTGATTGTCTATTGATATCTCAAAAGAATCCTTCCACTAGGTAGACCGATGACCTGGTGAAGTTTGCAGGGATCCGCTGGAAGCGAGGCACACGGGACCGGCCAATGTAGCGACACTTGGGACACTATGTGAGCAGTCGACGTCTTTTGGCTGAAATGATCTGAAATAATGTTTTAAAAGTGACAAATAAGGTAGAGGTAGTAAGGTAAAAAAAAGGAGTAAGGTAAAAAAAACTAATTGGTCTGTCAGATAGATTTCCAAAAAATATTGGACACGTATTTTTTCTTTTTTCACGTAAACAATAAATGAAGGCGATACAGTGGTTTGAAAAATCGCGCAACGTCACAATTTGGTACGTTTTTCACCAGACAATGACGTCACCAACCCCCCACTCCCGATCTTTGACACGTTTTATTTTCGTCAATTTTTATTAATTTCATGAAATAAAAAACACGTTTCCAATATTTTTCGATAATCTAACAGACGGACTAAATAGAATCATATTTTTATACCATACCTACTCTAAAAAGCTTATTTTATTCACGCAAAACAGTGAATAAAAAGGCCTTTTATTCACTGTTTTGTTTTTATTCACTATTTTGGTGTTTGAATTTGGAACACAAAAATATATCCGGTCTCTATTTCAATGCTTACACAAACTCCTTGCGCTAAGATTCGAAATTCAAAACTCTTTGGTGCAAATAAATTCTCGAGATTTGATTGGTCGATATTTGCGACAAGGAGTTTGGCATTAGATTAATAAATATTGTTTCACAAGTTGACCACCCTAATGATAATAATAAGAAAATTACGCTTAATTTCAGTCATTGCTCTAATTTTAATGTCCATTTCAATTAATGTAACAATTTTTATTTCTTGATTAAATTTCTATTTTCGCTTAAATTATGTCTTTTGTCGTAGTCATGATATAAAGTATAGTATGCAACTCCTGAATAAAGTACGAATTTATATCGAGGGCCATGAATCACTCGCGTCGTTCAGGATTCTAACAGTTGAATCACTCGCTGCGTTCGTGATTCAATCATTAGTATCCTTCACTTGCTCGTGACTCATCTACGGCCCTCGCTTTAAATCCGTCCTTTATTCACTAGTTGCATAATATACTATTTTTAATCAGTCAACTACCCTATTCTAGAACAAAAAAAACTGATTTATCTTTGTCCTCTAGTCTTATATTTACGTAACCCACTAACATTGTTCCAAAACGAACGCACTAAATGCCACATCTACATCTAAACAAACACATCGTACCGACACAAACTTCTAATAACTCTAAAACGAGGTATGATATCGTAAATTCTATGCGTACAGCACTTAAATTTATGGAACTCTCTAGACGTTTATGAGGCATTCTGGTTAATGCGCACACGATATTGGTTTCAAACTGTACCCGTAATTGAATATAAAGGTCGGCTTTTGAAATTATTTTGTGCGTGTATGTGTGATGGTACGGTGGCAGTCGTAAAGTCAAAATAAATATCGTAAACAGTCTGTAAATGTTGTATTAGAGCAGTGTTTTAGGAATGTGAAATATTCTAGGAAGCTACTTATAGAGATTAATGCTTCCACCCGAAGCTGTCATATCTTACAATGATCAGGGGTCTTCTGCTCCATATCCAAAACTGTCAAATGTTTTCAATCAACCTTGAACCTAAGACTTTAGTGATAATGTTGAAAATCTTTTATAGAAAATTGTCAGAATAAAGTGGCTTATTTAGGCTGGTGTATATATGACATGTTGTTACCATGTCTCCATACGGCCGTACCAAGCATCATTCTAAAGGCTGTTTATTTGCTCGTGTCAATCAACCATAACCTTACCTTACCTGACTTTTCCGAAGCTACGCCAAAGCGTCTTATCCTCCGCCTACCGCAATTTATTTGGGGTCGGCGCAGCATGCCTTTGTCTTTAATACTTCTCTTTTTTTTTTTTTTTTTAAACTTTGCCCCACACTAGGAATTTCTTCTGTATCGTGGGTGCGTTCACAAACATTTAAACTCACATACACAAATACCCAGACCCGGAACAACTATCTGTAGGCCATACAAATATTTGTTCCGTGCGGGGATCGAACCCGCGACACGCAGCGCAGCAGTCACACTCTTACGCGTTTTCTCATCAGATATAAATCAACTTACTAAATATAAACTGAAGCCACTATCACTCATTCAGAAACTTTTTATAATCAAACATAATTATATTGATACATGTAAATAGCCATACATATTCTAATCAACTAGGTACCAACCAATCACCTCGTTTCATCCACCTGATATGATTACATCTTAGTAATTGGCTCTAGTCTGGGACCTAACTTGATTACTTACGTCTCATATATGAACTATGACAGTGGTGCCCTCTCGAGAATCAAGTTATTATTAAACTGTTATTGGCATTGATTGGACCTTTTTGGGGATGTAGGGTTTATCTTAATCTTGAGAAGGCTTTTCGTTTAAGTCTGAAGAGTGTTTGTGTGTTCGTAGATTTGAACCCAGTCAGGCACAATACTTTGTGTATGTAAGTCCCTAATTTATTTTACCACAACACACATACATAAACTCACGCCCTTTTCCCGTGGGGGTAGGCAGAAACCACAGAACGCGACTTGCTACGATCCATAAATACTCCTTTTGCCTCGTCCACATTCACACATCTGGTCATACACGCACGCCGGTTACGAGTACTACGCACCTGTCCTTTCAGAAGAACGGCACCAATAAGATCAGTGTATGTCTTTCTAGGGCGTCCCCTCCCAGCGTTACCACTTACATCTGCCTTGTAAATACCTTTTGTTAATCGACTTTCATTCATCCGCTCCACTTGACCGAACCACCTTAGCATACTCTTTTCAATTTTTCCACTACACCACCACAACCACAACCACAACCCCAACTGCCACCACAACTGGTTTCAAAAAGCAGATGTGAGGGATGCCCTAGACACGTCATCGTCCGTCCGTCTTATGACGACGACATGCCTCAAAGAGATGTCAGTAACATTGCAAGGGCCCGCCTGTCGGGGTTGCGGGTTATTTGAAAGAGATAATACGGCCTCAGACACAAAGGGCTAAGAAAGAATATGGGTGGTTTATAGTCAGTAGAAGTCTGACACTCCCTACCGCTACGCCCAGAGCGGGAGGACCTAATTGATGATTTACCAACCTCGAAAAAAACAAAAAGTGGATGCCCTAGAATGCCCTAACCTTGACCCTGGCACTGACCTTATTGATGTCGTTCTTCATTAACGTCAGGTGTGTAATACTCGCTATAATTTTTGCTATATAATTCCAACCTAAGTTCGGAAAGCAGCGTAACCTAATTCAATAAATACATTCAGCAATTTTACAACATTGAACACAAAATTCTGTTCAGAATAAATTCTCTAAAGTTTTCGTAATAATTCTTGGTGTTTCCGTGTCTATAGAACTGGTTTATGAGTCTCTGGGGCTTAGCAGGGAAGTTACTTTTAATCTTTCAGTAACTTACGAATGAATGGAAAGGTATGGGAATGTTGAAAATAATTATGTATTATGATTTCGTTATTGGCCGCGAAAAATATAAAGACACCAATTTTGCTAACTGTTATTATTTCAGAATGAATAAATGAGGGTGTTTTGAACTCACAAGACCGTGGCCTCGGCATGAAGGGCTAAGAAGGAACATGGGTGGTTTTTAGTCAGTAGAAGTCTGACACTCCCTTTCGCTCTGCCCGAGAGCGGGAGGGGTTATTTGATGATTTTCCACCACCCAAAAAAAAAAAAAAAACAAAGGGTGTTTTGAATAAACTCATGTTCATTCTGGTTTTCTGGAAATTCATTAAATTCATATGTTACTATACAAGTATTGGGTGGTTAAACATGATCACGAGTAGGCAACGCGTATTGCAAATTAAATAGAAAACAAGTTATTTTAATTAAAATGAAATATTCACACATGATAAACGAACACAGTTTTGGTTTATTTTATTTCAAAATAATCACTGAAATATATATAACAATAAATTATATCTCCAGATTTCCCTAAATCAAATAAATAATTTATGCCACAGACTAAAAATACCGCAAGTTATGATTTACAGCGCCACAGAATATAAATAAAAACGATATTTCCGCTGGCATATTATGCCAATACAAACATATGGTTACCATCATACAGTACTTTTAATGTAAATATTTTTATTTGATACGATATTAAACAAAATGATGTTTCGACGAAATGAAATTTACATGACTGGCATTTCACATACAATATTTGCCCAACGTTGGTAGTTTCCAACTATTGTGGAATAGAATTTTGGCTATCTAAATATTAATACATAGTAATCAAAATCTAAACAAAAAAAGACATACACAATCACACACACACATACATATAAATACAACAATACAAGCCCGGCCTAAAAATAAACATAAAACCAAAATGCACGTACTTATACAGCTTCACATAGGCATACCACAATATATACACAAAGAGCTGTAAATTAGTTTATAAGTCATTTATTGTTAATTTTTCATCCTAAATTTATTTTCAGTCACCTTCTGTAATTACTTGTGCAATAGTCTTAATGTTGTTAAATAACTAAGGGAAAGAGCGAGATAGCACCAACACAAGTATTATCAATTACTTAGCGGGGATGTCTCATTATAATTGATGTAACTGCTTTTTTGGGACAAATAAATAAATTATTTTTCATTTTTCATTTTTTTTTTCATTTACTCAAACTAGGCTGATAATTAGCACGTCCAATTTAACAAGAGACAGTCCTCTAAAACGTCCCCTCTTCTTCCAAGTTCTTTGCTATTCCAAGATGATTGACAGACTTTCACTATTGCACAGGTCTATTGTAACGACACAATTCAAAAGTAAATAAGTAGTCATCACCATCATCACAATTTCAGGCGGAAGACGGCTACTGCTGGACGTAGGGCTCCCTCAAGTGTCGCCACATTGATCGATTGACCGAGAACCTTCATCATCGGTCCACCGGTAACTACTTCGTAACAAATTTTAATCACCAATTATAATGGTCAAACTGCAAAACAGTCGTAGCCTTCATGTCGAGGCCGCGGTATCTCTTGCGAGTTCAAAACACCCTCATATATTCGTATCTAAAAAAATTACAGGAACCGATTCATTATTTTTTTCATCATTCCAGCCATAAGACCGCTGGACATAGGCCGCCCCCAGAAGCGGGGATTTGCCATAATCGCCACGCTTAGCAGGCGGGTTGGCGATCGCAGTATGGTTGTTACAAAGGGATAGAGAACGTTGCTGCCCATTCTCTGGTAAGTCCCTTAGTCGCCTCTTACGACACCCACGGGAAGATATGGGATGGTGCTATTCTTTACGTACGACACCATACGGAACACTCGGGAACTGATTATAAAGTTCAAATCTGGTAACCGATAAAATTCTTAGTTCCAATCAGTACCTATCTCTCCCACCTCTCATTATATTTAAATACTTTACATACAAAATGAAATATAACTGCCTATCACATACAGTTTCTCTCCAAAATAAACGCCACGAAGGAAAAATTATCTCGTTTTTCCGACCTTTACGAAATTCCGTCATAAATATTTCACCTCCAAAAATACCTGAGAGACGGCAGATTGAGTAATAACGATGAAAAATTCAACTTTATTCTCAGGGCACTAACTGACAAGCTCTGAAGTACGACATTTTGATAAGTGAGAAGGATCTTGGGTAAAACGTAAGGTCCTTGGAGATTTGGTTCATTGATCAAACTAGCTATATTAGAAGAGGAGCTCGTGGCTTAATAAGAACTGCCACTCGGGTTGATCTTTAGGTAAAGCTGTGCTTGCCTAGGTCGGTCTGTGGATGGGTGACCGCCCGATATACCGAGTTTCCTCCGTGCCTCGGAAAGCACGTTAAGCTGTTGGTCCCGGTCGCCATATATAGATCTTTGGCAGTCGTTACAGGTAGTCAGTGACCTGAAATTCTGGCATCCAGTCTTACCAAAGAGTATCGTATTACCTAAACCTACCTTAGTATTAAATGGGTTGTGGAGGTCAGATAAGCAGTCGCTCCATGTAAAATACTGGTACTCAGCTGCATCCGGCTAGACTGGAAGCCGACCCCAACATAGTTGGGAAAAGGCTAGGTAGATGATGATCAAATTAGGCATCCAACTGGGCATAGATTGACACAGCCGGTTTGGAAATCTGTGCTCTTTAAATTATTATTTATTTATTTAAAGACTTTGGAAGACTTATAGACAGCTAAATATAATAGTTATAAAATAATAACGGTATGATAATCAGACAACCAATTACACTTCTTCACGTTTAGAGCTTGTCTGGTATAAATACACTGTTGTTGTTCTTTGCTCAAGAAGTGTTCATCAGTCTCACCATTTTGCCCTTATCCTAATTGCTTTGTGGTCGGCGCGGCATGTCTTCTTCTTCCATACTTCTTGAACCCGTCATATCATCAGACACCTCTTTTCTTGCCATATCATCCTTCACCCAGTCTATTCATTGCTTTCTTTGGTCTTCATCTACTCTTGAAGTATGAATGTGGATGGGCCATTTCACATTCATACTCAAGACTTTTCTCATGACACTTTCCTTGTTCCTCCGCATCACTGAGAGCATGCACTGCGGAGCATGAGATCTTGGGTTCAATTCCTAGATCGGGCATAGTATTGTTCTGTTTTTCCATGCGAAATTTCTTAGAAGCAGTTGCGGAGACTAGATTTGAGCCATGGAACATGGAACTTAAAAACCACAAGCGAAATGCAGATATAACTTGATGCACCTCTGCCTTTTTTTTTGTTGGTTGGGAAATCATCAAATAACACCTCCCACTGGGCAGAGCAGAAGGGAGTGTCAGACTTCTACTGACTAAAAACTACCCATGATCCTTCTTAGCCCTTGTGACGAGGCCGCGGTATCACTTTCGAACAACCCGCAGCCTCGATGGGATGTACCTCTGCCTAACTTTTCAGGAATTACAAGAGTGATGCTAAGTATATATCAATAAAAAACCAAATACCGCCTCCTTCACGTCACTTATCCATTAGATTAAAGCAAACCAAAAAAAAATGAAACTCAGTTTCCCGATCCAAAGCCTCAGGCTACATAATTCAGTAAAGCCGAAAGTACCACCAAATTCACTCCAAAATCAATTATTCCATTACGATACTCTTTTAAAATAGCATATTAAATGAAAAAACAAGATTCTGATAATATTTATTGACGCCTGAGGTAAACATAACATTCATGGTCCGTTTACACGAAGAGAGTTTCTCGCCTCGAGTTTTCATTGTACGAGAATAAAAAAATACTCGTATACAGGCTGTAAGGGTACGGTAAGCAAGCTCTCTCGAAAAATATTAAAAACAGCGTGCAGATGAAGCAGCTTTTCACCGGCACTTACAGAGAAATTACATATGAGAAAAAAATGTATTAATCTACATGATATGATTCGTAATTTGGTTTAGCCATAATTTTTCTATCGGTATCACATAATAAGAAAAAAAATCCACAAAATCACCTCCAAATCGTTGAGTTGGAAAATTTTACTCCTTCATTTTTTATTATATTGTTTATATAAAAAAAAATATCTACTGCTTTGCAATACAAAAGAAAAAAAAAATTTGGTTTTGTTACTTTTTAAAAACATGTATATTTTTTTTTATAATAAATTAAAAATGCGTCCGTTTAAAGTCCGTGTCTACAACCGAGAGGGCTAGTTAGCTCCGCCCAAACGCACAAGATCATTGGCGTGAAAACAAGCCTTAAGGTACTATTTTGAACTTTCAGCAGCTGTGGCCCAGTGGTGGCCCCGACTTACGAGTAGTAAGTCGTTGGTTCCATCCCGGGTCGAACAAATTGTTATCGGGTTTTTCCATGAAGAATCTGTCAGCAGCAGCCACGGAGTCTGGATTTTTACCCAGTTAATGGCAATAGATTCACTACCTTTTACACCGAAATTAAACATATCTGGCGAAATGTGGGTGTACTATTAAGTACAGCTGTGACTAACCCTTTAAAGATTACATTAATATTTTTTCGAATACGTACGGGCGAGAATTTCTCCACCTATAAATGCTAAAACAGTTATCGAATTCATGCAAATAATACACGCGTCGGTATGACAGTATCGCGCTTGAAAAAACATATTTGAAAAATCTGTCACCATATATGAAAGGTAAATATTTTGATATGGAGTGGATGCATGTATTATGTCGGATATGAACTTTGTGAAACGGGGGAAATATTTTAGAGGCATTTTTATTGACTGGATAGGCTGTTACGGTAGTTTGAGTTTGTGACTATTGTAAATATAGTAGGTACTTTAAAAATTAAAATACATGAATTGTGTTTTATTTCAGGTAAAATACCCATATAAAGCAAAGAGAATAAAATATCATTAGAAATCAACAAACATCATCATCTTATTAAACTCATTTAAAAAGTACAAACACATTAAAATGTTATAAAAAAAATATGTCAATAATAAATCATAATAACATTCCATGATTAAAACTTTAAGTTACGAGCCTAATTTAAGTTCCTGTCTGACTCTAGTGTGTTGACTACCACATTGGTCGAGTGGTCGTAAGAACGACTGCTGTGTTTGAGGTCCTAGGTTGAATTTCCCCTTGGTTGGGCTCTCCCCTATTACATAGGAATTAAACATGATTGGTGTACACCTCTGCCTAATCCTTCGGGGATTATAGGCGTGATGTGGTACAGTACATGTAATAGGGGGGGCGAGACAATTGCCAACAACCGAGAAATTTAAGATGGAAATACCCTATAATAATTTTCTCGACCAAGGAATCGAACCCAAAACCATGCTCACCACCTATTACTAGAGCAACGAGGCAGGTAACCAAAATATTTGTCCCGGAAACCACTACCACTATGATACGGTTGTAAATGACAAAGAAACACCCAGCATACCGTAACTTTACTAAACAAAGCAAAACATATTTAATTCTATTTCACTACTGTCCCAAACTATGCAAAAGGGTTAAGCCCACCTCCGCAATATAAACTCAATTTATAACCCAAAAATTTCACCGTCTGGTCATGCTGACATCTCAAAATCGAACTTAAATATTTTACCTTCATCAACTGTCTACAAACTGGCACTTTGGTCAACGGCTCAAAGGTTTTAGATCCCAAATAAGGTTTTTGTTTCTGAGTTCAGGAAGTGGTTTTGGGGTAATGTTCTTTGTTTTTTGTTCTGAATTCACTAAAAGTAAATTGATAGTCTAACGGCGATATTTTTGGCGGGCACGAGAAATGAAGCAACGAGGTGGTAATAATGGTATATAATGTTTCAGGCACACAAGTTTACACAACATGCGGTATTACAGAATATCTTACAGCTAGTCAACGCGGTATATAGGGCTCGCGCACACAGTTTAGGTATTGGCGCCACGCAGTTGGGCGTGCGCACTCGCTATCAAGGGATTAGGCCGACTGCCGGCGCAAGCGGCATCGGTTCGCGCCCAAGCGGGGTGCCGGGAGAGGGACGCTTAGCCTTGATCGAGCGGGCATGGACGGAGTAAGTCTGGAGCGAGCGGCGGTATGGGTACACGATATTACTATGTTACACACTCCCCCTCTAGTTCGAACAAAGCGCCCTCGCGTTCGGGCTAGCAATCGTATCTACGAGGTCGACCACGTCTGCGCTTTTCCCTAATCGGAACCTCCACATCACCGATGAACGGGGTCAGATGAGAGACATGGTAACGTCCAATGTGCTCACCTTTGACAGTTCCCTCTACCTGGTAAGTAGTGGGACTTACGACTTCTCGTACACGGTACGGGCCATCTCTACGAGGTATAAATTTGGCAGACTGTCCGGGGCCGACATCGCTCAGCCCTTGCGTCTTCAACAAGACAAGATCACTTACCTTATAGTCGGTGGTGTAGTTGCGCTCAGCCGGCTCTAATAGACGGCTGGCGTACTCTATGGGTCTTTCGTCAGGTCCCTCCCCCTGCATCAAAACTGGGCCAAGACAGTAGCCACTGCTATCTGTCCGGAGGGGGAAAGGCTTGCATTCATCAGCTTGGCGTATAATGGGAGCTGTGACCAGGAGTTCTTTATTACTCACAAAAGCAGTTTTGTCGCGATCTTCTTCTGCGACACAAACCTGAAAATAACCGGAGTGGAGGTCGAGCGTGGTCATGTAGCTGGTCGTCTTCGCCGCATGAAGAACGTCTTCCATGCGCGGGAGCGGGTAACGATCTGGTTCTGTTACCACGTTCAGCTTTCGGTAGTCCGCCCAAGGCGACTCGCACTCCTCTATGACATCTGCGTGCAGCAGCTTCTCAAGCTCACCGTCTAACAACTGTCCCTTACCTTGCGACATTCTGTAGGGTGGTGAAGCGGTCGGCTCCTGCTTCTCGTCAACCCGAATGTGATGTGTGGCATAAGTTGTTGGGGGACCGTCGGTGGCGAAGCGCCTAGCTCTACTTACTTTGAGCTGGTTGAGCTGCGTTCTCTGGGTCGGAGACAGCTTCGTTCCTTCATCCTTTCTCAGCGCCAAGCTGGTGGTATCGAACCGCTTCAGCTCTTCGTCACTGGTGGAATCGGCTCGCATCAATTCTTCGCCACTGCGAGGAGAATCGAGGTCGAGGCTGTATGATCGCACAAAAGTATACTTTTGCCCAGAGAAATCGCGAAAGTACCAACAGTTACGTTGGAGGTCTAAAACTATACCTGCTCTAGTGATAAATTCCTGTCCTAGGAGCGTCCTATTATCCGCTCCCGGTATCACTAGGAAAGTGGTGGGGATAATGCGTCTCTGAATTGTGACGTTTGTATGACACACCAACAATTCACGTACCTGCTGCGTTCCATCGGCGAGACTGAGATTACGGCGCGTCTCCGCGAAAGCAGCACCGCTGTCGAGAAGGATTTTATATAATCCCGGGCTAGCGAGACTCTCGGTGGCACCTGTATCTAACACTGCGACACCTAATAAAGACGCAACTCCTATCCTTATCGTGGGGTGCGACAGGTCAGACTTATGGGTGACGGCACTTTGGAAACTCGCTTTGTCGGCGGATGGTGTACCTTTACACGTCGGACACTTCGAGCGTATTACCCCTTGTTGACCGCAGCCGTAACAAGACAATGGCGCGTTATCAACCTTATTATCACTTGATTTCGTTTTATTCCTACACCCATCTACCGAATGACCGAACTTTTTACAAAAAACGCAGCGTGGTCTAACACGTTTCGAATTGGCATCAGTAGAACTATTCGAACTAGAGTTGGGTGTGGTATGCGAAGGGTTATTTTGAACCACGTTCGCAGTCGGAGGGTTATTGTTTACATTTCGAGATTTCGTAGAACTTTCAATGTTATTCGTGTGAGAGTGGTTCGAGTTATTATCGCGGGGTGGAAATAATGAATGAGATTGACTTACTTCGCCCAGCGTCTCCTCTACGTACCTTGCTCGCTCGAGTAGGCAGTCGACACTACTTACACTATCGCGTGACACTCTCTTACGGATTTTACGATGCAACAGGCCGTAGACAATATCTAGTTGCATTATTTCCGGTACATAATATGGTATTCGCGACATATTAGCACGCACTCGCGATATATACGAATCGACACTATCACTAACACTTTGTTCTTGCGCGAAGATTTCTCGAAAGATCCGGTGGGCGGGGCGAGGGGCGCCGTACATGAAACGAAGTCGGCGTATCGCGTCGTCCCAGGTCTCCACGGTGGATTTGATGCCTTGCCACCACACGGCGGCTTCTCCTGTCAGCAACATAGGCAAACCTCGAAGCGCATGTTCGTCGGACACGTTTGCGCACTCTTTGTATATAAGCACGCTCTCGACGAAAGCTTCCAAGGTCTCCGCGCCGCGTGCAGCTCCGTCATAACGGGCCGTGCACCGGGTGAAGTTACTGTACGGGGTCAGCGTCGGCGTTCCAGTGTGTGTAGCGGTGGGATGAGTCGGTCCTATTGATTCGCCGGTTGGCGGGCTCGGCGTCGGCGTCATGACGCTACGCATCACGTTGGATAATAGTCGCGTGAGTTGTTCTTCGGTCATGGAGATCGTATTACCACCTGTTGTAGGTGTAGGCGTCACCGCTGTGCTCGTGCTCGCGGGGTTTGCAACCGCGTGGTCTTCTTCGTCACTACTGGAAGCGTCGTGGTTGTCCTTGGATGCGCGTCGGCGTGTTTTCGGCGGCATCTTCTCGTCGATGGCGCTCGGCGGCAATCCAAGACGATAAATAACGGCAGCACACTCCAGTAGGCAGAACTCAGTCGCGTGGTTTCAGTTCGTGCTCGCGTTGTCGGAGCACGTGCCACTAGTTGGGCGCAATTTCTAACGGCTGTATTTTTGGCGGGCACGAGAAATGAAGCAACGAGGTGGTAATAATGGTATATAATGTTTCAGGCACACAAGTTTACACAACATGCGGTATTACAGAATATCTTACAGCTAGTCAACGCGGTATATAGGGCTCGCGCACACAGTTTAGGTATTGGCGCCACGCAGTTGGGCGTGCGCACTCGCTATCAAGGGATTAGGCCGAGCTGCCGGCGCAAGCGGCATCGGTTCGCGCCCAAGCGGGGTGCCGGGAGAGGGACGCTTAGCCTTGATCGAGCGGGCATGGACGGAGTAAGTCTGGAGCGAGCGGCGGTATGGGTACACGATATTACTATGTTACAATAGTTATTTTTTGTATGTTTTGAGAAGATAGGCTACAATTGCAAAATTACAATTATTTTAACGTTTATTTCAGATTAAAAATCCATAGCACCAAAAATTACAATTTTCATAAAAAAATAAAATTACAATTTACAACATAAAATAAAATAAATTAAAATCCTAATACAAAACATAATAAAATTCTTAAGGCTAGGCTCGCATCTCTCGCTATCATAAAACTAGTCGGTTTAATTGAGATCGCCGCGTGCACCGCGGCGCGCCCGCTGTAGTGTATAAGCTGTATTCTAATGTATACCTATACCTATGTATGTTACACGTGTACTTAAATATCAATAATTACTAATAAACGACTCAGTTGTCAACCAGCAGTCAGAGCAATTACTTCTCCTCTATACCCAACCTTTACATGGCGACCCTGCCATGTTTGGTCATGGGGTGTCGGGTCGCGAGGCAGCCGCACTTCGTGGGTGGTACAGACTCTCGTTCTAAGTGTACGTTGCGTTATTGAATTTTGTTCGAGAACCTTCATAAAAAAGTTTTACAATGTGCAATTCTAATACTCCAAAACGAGAAGAAGTTATAATAAACCAGAATGGCATTGGATCGTCTAATGTGGCTACTGCCGACCAGCTACAATTTCATCTTTCTGCAATAAGCATCGTTATGATGATAATTCTGGGTTTGTTGTTGATATTGGCAGCCTATTTCCTGTACAAGTGCTACAAGAACTGCCATCATACGTGGATTAATGACCAGATACTTCGTCAAACTTTGAGAAATTCCTTTACTCGTCGTGGTCGTCGAGGAACTGCAGAAGGAAATAGATTATCGGCGTTCAATACCAGGTGTACGTCGTGTTCAAACAGTTCCGGGCCATCACTTCCTAAAGAAGAGTTCGTGCTTAAACCGAATGTGTGATATCGTAAGAATAACGTAAAAGTGAAGTGATAAAAGTGCGTTCTGTGCGTGAAAGTGAATGGAAACCGGCGAAAATGCGTTGAACTATGGTAACCCGATGTATGTAACCTTTTATTAGTTATTAAGTATGCTAGTTATTTCATTTTAATATGACAAATTATGGCTCATGAGCTCAGCTCAGCTTATGAAAAATTGAAAAAAATTAAAGAAAATTTATATAAACTAAGTTTAGAAAGGAGGACGCCAGAGCGTTTGCAAGAAAAGCTGACTGAAGCAACTATTGTGTTTAGAAGTTACTCTGTTTTACTTCCAAGCATTACGAGACAAATAGATGATAAGAAATTTAGTGGTGAAAATTTGTCATTGATTAAATCGCATTGTGATAAAATAGCAGAGTTGTATTCTCAAATACAAGAGTTTTGTAATAAGTTACATATACGTGAAACTGTTAAGGGTAGTTGTGAACAATTTGGCTTAACATCAAATCTCGAATCCAAAATGGAGTTTAATTTAAAAGTAGCCCTGAGTTTGTTACCAGTTTTGAATAATGAGGAATCGACGACTCGTCAATTAATTGATGGTATAGATTACTATAGCTCTACCTTAGAAACCGAACAGTGTAAATTAAGTTTAGTAAACTTTGTCTTAAAAAGTCGTCTCTCGCAACAAGCGAAATTAAGACTTAAGTCCGATTATCCATCTATTGAAGCATTACTAACTGATATGCGTATGATTCTTCTGCCTAAGAAGAGTTCCGTCGCCTTGCAAAGTAAACTTCAAACTTTGCGACAAGATCAAAAGTCGATTAATGATTACGGTAAGGAGTTGACTGAGCTATTTATGGATTTATCTATAGCGCAAGCCGAAGGCAAAACCGAAAATCTCAAGATTTTACAGCCACTAAACGAAAAACAAGCAATTAAACGTTTTGCCGACGGATTACGTAATAGAAGACTCAGTACGATAATAGCTGCACAAAAGTTTGAATCCTTAAAGGACGCTGTACAAACAGCTATAGATGAAGAGACCATTGCAATGCCGTCTCAGTCTGAAAATGTATTATCTTTTAATAGGAACCGTAATAATTACTATCAAGGTCAGCGTTATCGAGGTTTTTCTAGAGGCACCCGCCAGTTTCGAGGTGCCTCCACGTCTAATAATTTTAGTAGGCCTACCGTCCATCGTGGTACGACTTTCTACCGAGGCCGTGGTCGTCCGTACCAGAACTATAGTCGTGGACAGCCTAAACAGAATCGAGGTACGTACTATCATTCTAATAACAGGAACAACAACCCTAGAGGTTATCAACGGAACGTGCAACGTAGTGATGCAAACATTCACGTTGTAAACGAGGACGAACCCACAAAAACTAATTCAAATGGGGAGCAGAGCAAGTTTTTTCGTGAATAATGGGTTTGTATTTGCAAATAATAGTCATTGTTGCATAGAATTATACGTAGATAAACATAACTACTTATTTTTAGTTGACACCGGCGCATCAATTTGTGCCATTAAATATAAACATGTTATTGAATTAAACATACCAATCCATAAAGAGAGCATTAACATAAGCGGAATTGGTGGTACAATAGAAGCAATAGGATATGTTTATTTAACTCTAAGCGATTGTTATGATAGAGGACATTTGTTTAATCATAAGTTTTATGTTTTTAAATCGTTACCGTGTATGGCACATGCTATTTTAGGACAGGATTATCTTACGAAATACAATGCTATATTAGACATTAGTTGTAAAACTTTAACATTAAATAATAACAACAGTAATGAGAAAGTAATTTTGCCTTTAAAATCGAAAAGGTCAACGTTTAATTATAATTTCACTTTGCCGCCAAGGACCGAATCAATTCATTACATACCTACTCACATTACCGAAGAGTGTCTTGTTTGCTCATCAGAATTACAAGAAGGAATATTCATTGCTAGCGTATTAGTTAAACCCGTAAATGGTATGATACCTATTTTAATCCTAAATACAAATGAAAGTGAGGTTCACCTTAATACTATTAAACCAACTTTACATAAAATTAGTGACTATAATTTGTGTACGTTTGAACAGTATACGAATTTGAACGCAGACCGTGTTAAAATATTGTTTAGCTTACTAAATTTAAATCATTTGAACGACGAAGAGCAAATCACGATTGAAAATATCTGTGCGAAATTTTCTGATATATTTTTATTGCCAGGTGATAAGCTAACGACAACAAACATTTACAAACATCAAATTAATTTACAACCCCATGCTCAACCAGTCTTTAGTAAACCGTACAGAATACCACATTCGCAAAAACATGAAGTAAATAAGCAGATTAGTAACATGTTACGGGAAGGAATCGAACCATGTCAATCAGAATGGTCAAGTCCATTGTTATTGGTCCCTAAAAAGGTAGACAATACAGGCAATAAGAATTGGCGCTTGGTAATTGATTATAGGAAATTAAATAACATTATACAAGATGACAAATTTCCTCTACCTAATATAACTGAAATTTTGGATTCCCTTTCAGGATCTATATACTTTTCTACTCTTGACCTTTCCAATGGGTATTACCAATGTGACCTTGATCCCGAAAGTCGGAAATATACAGCATTCTGTTCTGGACAATATAAAGTTCCGGGTAGCGTGGATAAAAGTACTGCTTCCGTATCAGGACAATACCAGATGACGAGAATGCCAATGGGATTAAAAACAAGCCCTAATGCCTTTTCAAAAATGATGACTGTTGCAATGTCGGGTTTGACCTACGAAAAGTGCTTAGTATACTTAGATGACCTTATTATTTTTGGAAATTCATTACAAAACCATAACAAAAATCTCATAGATGTTTTTAATAGATTGCGTCAGGTCAATTTAAAGTTAAATCCTCATAAATGTAACTTTCTTAAAAAGGACATATTATATTTAGGACATGTTATATCGGGCGAAGGTGTTTTACCTGATCCTGAGAAAATACGTGCTTTAAGTAACTGGCCAGTTCCGAAAAATATTGAAGAAGTAATTAGATTTGTCGCGTTTACCAACTATTACAGAAAATTCATTAAAAACTTTGCCAATATAGCGTATCCCTTAACACAGCTAAATAAGAAAAATGCATTATTCATATGGGATCAAAAATGTCAAACCGCTTTTTGCACTTTAAAGTCAATAATTTCGAGCCCACCTATACTTGAGTACCCTAACTTTACTAGCAATTGTAAGTTCATACTACAAACCGACGCTTCCAAATATACATTGGGCGCAGTTTTATGTAATGACAATAGGAAACCAATAGCATTCGCGAGTAGAAATTTAAATAAAGCCGAAATTAACTATGCTACTGTGGAGAAAGAACTGTTAGCGATAGTATGGGCAGTTAAACATTTTCGCCCCTATTTATATGGCCGTACATTTGTAACGCCGCGCGCGCCGTGTTGTTTGTTTGCCGCCGCGGGCTTTGCTGCCCGTTTAAAGAGTCGCCGCGGGCGCCGCGGCGGGCACCACCACGTGCCCCGCCCCGCGTCTCTATGAACAACATCGTATATTGCCATACATTTGTATTTACGCGTGCGATGATATCTGCCGCTGCACGCGCCGCCTCTCCGTAAACACAAAAAACGGTCGACGCGCCGCGAGTCGCCTCGCCGCACGTGCCGCCCGACGCCCCGCGTGTCCGTAAACAAGCACTTAGATGGTTTTTCTGACTGTTCAAGATTATTATGTAAGTATGTAATAGGTACTTACCTTTCCTAGTTACGTAAATTTTAACTTATACCCTCGTTTGCTATAATATGGGACTTAAAATTTAACTGGCGAAATGTCGGTTTACTATCAGGTCCCGCTGTGCCTTATTCTTTGGAGATTCCAAGCCTTATATGTATGCGAAGAAAATATTATAAGCAACAACTTTCAATAAAATCCTATAAATATTGCAAAACTCCAGCCAAGTAATCCGTATAGTATGTATAAATCTTTGCAAAACTACAAACACTATTAGTCTTCCGTTGCGTTTACTTTACTTGTTTTACCATTTCAACTGTAACAGTCGTATTTTAAGATCAGCTGTTTGTCTGTAGTAGATTGTGAACTAGACAATCGGTGCAGTGCGCTTACTGGGAGTACTTTGTATGTCTCGATATTTCGCTATGGTTAGGTGCTTGATGACTTTATGTGATTAGATATGTATAAGAGTTGGCTTATGGCTAAATTACAATAGCTGCTCGGTTTGTGCTTGCCAAGGTTGACCCACAGATAGGTCTCCACCTAAAACCCGGCAGGCCAATGGCCTAAAAGTCTAACAGCCACTCTTACCACGGGGAATTATATTCGTACTGACTGGGTTGTTTAGTTCAGAAAGGCAGTTGCTCCATGTAAAATACTGAGAATAAATTGGCAGCTGGCCCAATAGGTTTAAATTTGCAATTACTGGTGCCTAAAGATTATTGCCTCTAAAGAATATCATCACTATGAATGACCAATAAAACTCGACAACTATTTTAACTAACATTTTCCATCATAAATATTTCAAATCGGACGTCAAAGCGACGTTAAAAGCGATTCAAACCAGTGCCTCAAATTAGTATAATTTAAAACAGTCTAACATTCCACCACAATTTGCGATAAATAGCCAATACTAAAACCGCAGTACTTATTACAGCTGAAAGTAAACAAGGGTACTTAATATCGGGCGGGACAACTAGACCTTAATTTACTAACAAAATGTAATTAAAGGGGCCATTAGTTGGCCTATTTAGCGGTAATTTGTTGTGTACCGGTTAGTTTGAAACTATAGATATTTGGCACAGTACATTGTGAAATTATAATAACAGATCATCGTGGCTGAATTTCCCCGGTTATCTAAAGGTGCATATAATTATTATTATTACACCTAGTATTTTGCTAGTAATTTTCAAGTCCCATGTCCCTAAATAATAGCTGCCGGGTCGATTTAAGCTGCGCTTGCCTAGGTTGGTCTGTAGATGGGTGACCGCTCAAACACCGAGTTTTCTCCGTGCCTCGGAAAGCACGTTAAGCTGTTGGACCCGGCTGCCACGTATAGATCTTTGGCAGTCGTCACTGGTAGTCAGTGACCTGAAAGTCTGGCAACCAGTCTTACCAAGGGTTATCGTATTACCTATTATTAACTAGGTTGTGGCAGTCAGATAGGCAGTCGCCCCATGTAAAATACTGGTATTGGCTTCATCTGGTTAGACTGGAAGCCGATCTATACACGTAAATAAATTCTACATAAACTAACAGTTTTTTACCGAGTGCATAATTATGAAAGTATAATTTTCTTAAGTCTTATATGGTGTAACTAACCCGACTATGTTATTAGTTTAGATAGATAATTACAAGTCTAAACATATTTTGGCACTATCTAAAAAATAAGCAAAAATATTTCGTTTTAAAAAGAATATACTGCACTCAAGAAAATTAAATTACTTTTTTACTGCAAAATCTTCCAAAACTAATTTTTAAGACCGTAATTTTTGCTTTCAATTTACTTTTTCTACACTGAAAAGGTGTTCGCTGAAAGGATTCATATTTCAGATTGGTACGTAAAATATGAACTGAAATAGAATATTTTCAAAAAGGTTTTTAAAGAAAGTTGTAAGTACTTACATTGATTATAATAAAATTAAGATGAAAATTCAATAACAGTCGACGTCAAAAATGATTGGCCTGGCCGTTTACAATGGCTGGTGACACATATGCATGCAAGTAAATGATGGGTGTGGCAAACGAGGCATGAAAGAATGAATGCTGCGGAAATGCACGATAATTGAGGAATGGCGTAATACGAGAACATCGCGGTTCAGAAGTAGATGTAGTGACAAAAATTTAAAAGTATGCTGTAGATATTTTGGTCATGTGCAGAGGATGAGTGAAAGGTGACTAAGAAATGATATTTACAAAGCAGATGTGAGAGCCAAAGCCGGGAGAGGACGCCTTAGAAAGACAAACTTATTAGTGACGTTCTGCAGAAAGGACAGGTGCACAGAACTCGCATCCGTGTTTGACCAGATGAATGAATGTGGTAGATGTAAAAGGATCATAGTAGGTGGCTTTCTGTAGTTGTTGCCTACCGCGAGGGAAAAAGCGTGAGTTTATGTATGAATGTATGTATTCTCAAAATGTATTTACAGTTTTTAGTTTCTATTTACAGTTTTTAGTAAATGGACTTGCATCTCCATTTACTAAAAACTGTAAATAGAAAATATGTTAAAAAAATACCAATATTTATGTTATTCTCATATTATTCTTATAGATTTCAAATACTGAACATATTTTAAGTTTCAGTAAATTTTCTAGTCCATGTTTGCCCGCGGCTAACAAAGTACTTAAATGTAATCCGAATTTCCATAAATAAGGTTTTAGTTCACTCTTCATACGAAAGCCATGTCTTTGTACTCCCAAGTGTCATGCCAGTTGTTATTTCAAATCTCTTTGTGAAAGCAATTATACTGTGTGAATCTAGTTTGAGTAAAGTGTGGTCGCTTATGATTGTGTTGGCTTTTAGTAAAATTACATTTGGTTGATGCTCTTTTGTTATTTGTCATTGTGAGATAGAAGGTGATGCAAATAAGAGGACAGACGCCCGCACATCAAGGTACTGCAATCTGTCCTTCAATAGATTTTTAACTTTAACGCTAAAGCGTTACGTTCAAAATTGATTGGCAAAAAATACATAAAATTTTATTCTGTTGTAGCTTTCCGACTTAGTCCTCTAAGCAAGAAAGTAGAATTAGAAGGACGTACAATCGTAGTATTTACGATTACGTCCAAACAAAGGAAATGAATTACCAAACCAAGTCATTATAATTACTGATTAACTGTATTACATATAACATTACATCACTCCCGTAATTTCTGTAGAGTGAGGCAGAGGTGTATCTTACAGACAATTCACCAGTCACGTATCAAGTCCCATATAAAAGAGGCGAGTCTATTGCCATCAACCGGAAACAAATACACATAACGTGACTGCTAATGAGACACACCTTATGGGAAATGTGCTATAGGTTTCTTCCATAAGTAGCCCGGAGTTTGGAAGTTGGCGGTATAATACCCCCGTGCTTCGAGGAGCTCGTGGCTTAATAAGAACTGCCACTCGGGTCGATCTTTAGGTAAAGCTGTGCTTGCCTAGGTTGGTCTGTGGATGGGTGACCGCCCGACATACCGAGTTTCCTCCGTGCCTCGGAGAGCACGTTAAGCTGTTGGTCCCGGCTGCCATATATAGATCTTTGGCAGTCGTTACAGGTAGTCAGTGACCTGAACTTCTGACATCCAGTCTTACCAAAGAGTATCGTATTACCTAGTATTAACTGGGTTGTGGAGGTCAGATAGGCAGTCGCTCCATGTAAAATACTGGTATTTAGCTGCATCCGGTTAGACTGGAAGCCGACCCTAACATAGTTGGGAAAAGGCTAGGCAGATGATGATGCTTCGGAGAGCACATTAAGCCGTTGATCCTGTGCCTAATCTGTCTCCGGTCGTATCAGATTGCCGTCCCATCGGACTATTAGAGAAACGGAACAAAGACCACACCTGGGCCTCACACTTGTACAATATATCTCTCGCGCCAATGGCTGATCTCCGCTAAGATTGGCCGCCGTGACCGAAAACACGTTCAGAAGGACTATACATAACATCAGTTAGGTATGAGTCAACACAATAGCAATGTGTCAATAGCAAGGCGACGCGAAGACTGCCCAACACAATTGCCAAGGACATACCCAAAAAACCTACCTCACAGACCCACCTGACAATAGTGAACGCATTCATCAAATCATCACCTACAATAGATTTAACTTGATTGCATTGTATCACCTATTTAGACTCGAAAACTGCTAATTATCAACTTTTATGGCTCGAAAAAACATTTTGAATTGTCACAATGAATGGATGATTGCGTATTGAACCGTGGCTGTTTGGCATTCTAATCGACTCGTTATGGATGTAGAGCGTGGAGATATCGATGTTGATAATAAGGATAACGTGTGATCGGTGGATATTTTTATCTATTTTAAATTATAACATACTAGCGGACGTCACGCGGTTTCAGTGGCGTAGTTTCCGTTCCTATAGAAATACAGGGATAAAAAAGTAGCCTATGTCACCCGGGGATAGTGTAGCTTCCCAACGGTAAAAAAAAATTTCATAGAGGTCCAGTAGTTTTTAAGTTTATTCGTTACATAAAGAAATACAAATCGTTCCTCTTTAAAATATTAGTATAGCTAGTAGCATACAATTAAATATAATATTATTAGAACTATTTCTAACGTATCTATATACAAGTCAAAGTTGCTACTTGAGTAAAAGTAGTAAAGTATTAAGTGGCCCAAGTCATCGAGTACTGCGCTGCATGTCGATAAATCTAAGGGGAGGTCCAGTTTTGATTTAAAAATGTAGTCCATTAGCTTCTTTGAAAAGAGGTGTTAAATAACAAAAATGTCGTGGAGCCAAGAACATCCTAACATCTTTTGATGACGCGCCAAAAGAACTTATTAAAATTTAAGAGTTCTAACTTCCGTCTTGTTTTGGCACCAATTTACTTTGAACCTTATAACTTAAATTAAGAAAAGGTGAATATAGTCTAATTGTTACGGAGTGCTGTAAAGGGTTTTTAGTTTGATTGGACTGCCTTGGTGATCTTGAGGTCACAAGCGCGACTGCTGAGCATGAGGTTTTGGCTTCGATTCCCGGGTCGGGAAACGTGATATTGATGGTCATAGGCTCGCCTCTATAACATGGGTTGCAAAAAGTGGGTGTAGTAATGGGTACGCCTCTGCCTAAATCTTCGGAGATTATAGGCGTGTTGTTATATTATAGAAAGAAAAAGTATTTATTGGTCTCACACAGGACAAGAAATTAATAATAAAAAATTGACAAAAAAGAAAACAAGAGGAACACTTAAAAAATAAAATAGAATTAGAAAATAAGTCCCGTACGAGGCCAAAAGGCCACTATCTCAGCATGGTGATGCAACATTTATTTTATTGTCATTTATTTTGTGTTTTGTTTTTTTTTATTATGATAAGTATTAAAAAAAAACTTACCCTCTTTCTGGTGTCAGGCAGATAAAAAAATACGCATGTGTATCAGAATCGCAGTCAAAAACATGCGAGGCTGGGTGTTGCCAATTCCAAACCGTTAGTCCTTTCGCAATGTTTTCATTCACAGTAATTTTTATTTTCTCTACATCCATTTAATGTGTGAGCCAACGAACGAGCTTTTGTATGTATAACTTCGGGCGGTTTGAAGCCCTTTGTACGATTCTTAAATACAAAAGGTGTTTCGTATACATGTGTGGAAATACGGCTGTACTAGGTTTTGTAAGGGTATAACATAAAAGTAAATTTCAAGTTAAAGCCTTGTCAAAGTTTTAACTAATGCTTTGTGTGGTAAAGCAGATATTTCTCTGTACATTTAAGGCCTTAAAAATCACCAATGAGCACCGAATCTAAAACACGTTCAAAAGCGGTCTTTGTTATAATTGCTATGGAGTATTGACACTGACATCCCCTAAAGTTTAATTTTTTGTAGATAAAGGAGACATTGCAAAGGTCAATGATAAAAAAAAAGATTCAGACACTATTGTTACTCACGGTAGCAAAAGTTCATAACATACATAATTGTTTACTTATAAGAAACAAATCATAACAATTAATCTAAAAGTGGACAATTAATATTTACAAGGTGGATGTGAGTGGCAACGCTGGTAGGGAACGCCCTAGAAGATCATACACTGACCTAATTGGTGAGGTTCATTTGTGAGCACGCTAAAGGCGTGCTTGTATGACCAGATGTATGAACGTGGACGAGTAAAAAGAAGTATGTAAAGATTGTACAGACAGCATCAGAAGTAGATTAACACTACACAAAGTTTCAAAGCTTAATAAAATATTTTTAGATATTACTCGTTACTAACAAGTTATTAAAGAGTAAAGAATATTTTAAAGAATAATCTTCTGAAACATTAAAAATAATAACTGGAGTCCTGCAGGGCTATTGCGTATCTTATTAAATGTTGTACCAAACCATAAACCATTTGACAGTTAATCGATGGACACTATGATAGCCACTGACATTTAAAAAGATACGCAATAGCCGTGCTGTACATCAAATAATTAAAATTCCGAAATGTTAAACTACTTCTGCTGCTGACCGTACCAGGTGGCGTTCCGTGATATCTGCCTACCACCATGAGAAAAGGGTGTGAGTAAATTGAGCTTTGTTTCTGTCCGTGTTTGCTTATCGATCGGCGCAGATTGCAATTATTTTAGATTGATGTAAACTAAAATAATTGCAATCTGTGCCGATCGATAAAGCAAATACGGACAGAATGGAAGCTCCTTTTCAAATTTTCATTAAAACATAATCCACATATAACGTAACGTGTTAAAGCTGTGATAGTTTTTTTTAGCGAATAACGTGATTTTTACTGGTTTGCAATTGTAACTGTGACTCGGTATTTTTTGCTAGACAATATATTCATCTACATGATGCTCAGTTCGGGTTTCGTCCCGGACTTTCTACTGAAAGCGCTATTTTGAGTCTCAAGCATACAGTTCAATACTATTTAGATCGCGGGACGCCGGTATACGCCTGCTTCCTTGATCTCTCTAGAGCCTTCGATCTTGTCTCGTATGATTTGCTCTGGGAGAAAATGGCAAGCAGGGGTATACCGGCAGAAATTTGCGGGCTATTCCAGTATTGGTATGGCAATCAGACCAATCATGTGCGATGGGATGGTACGCTCTCTGAACCGTATAGGTTGGAGTGTGGGGTTAGACAAGGAGGTCTGACGTCTCCCAGGCTCTTTAACCTCTACGTGGATGACCTCATAGAGGGACTCAGCAGCACGCGTGTCGGATGCAGTGTTGGTGGTGTTAGCATTAACAACATCAGCTATGCGGACGACATGGTGCTGCTGGGTCCGTCTGCGGAGGGTGTAAGAAAACTGTTAGGGACTTGTGAAGCCTACGCTGCCATACATGGTTTAATTTATAATGTTAAAAAGAGTGAGTACATGGTCTTTGGGGTCGGGGGAAAATGCCGAGAAGAGGGCCCCGAGCTTCTTATAAACGGGTCAGTAATTCGAAAAGTATCTACTTTTAAATACTTGGGTCATTTTCTGTCCGACGACCTTAAAGACTGTGTAGATATTGAGAGGGAGCGCAGGGCACTAGCAGTCCGGTGCAACATGTTGATCCGTAGATTTGCTCAGTGTACGGACCTAGTCAAAATAACTCTTTTCAAGGCCTACTGCCAGAGTCTGTACACGGGTAATCTATGGGTTAATTACACCAAAAGGTCGCTAGATGTCCTGCGCGTCCAATATAATAATGCCTTCAGGATGTTGTTGAGACTTCCTCGCTACTGCAGTGCGTCGGGGATGTTTGCGCAAGCTCGTACCGACGGATTTCACGCGATAGTTCGTAAAAGAAGTGCCTCGCTACTCAGGAGAGTGAGAGATAGTCGCAACAGCATCCTGAGAACTGTAGCGGAGAGCTATAGCTCTCCAATCGTAATTTCTCTTGTTCAGAGGTCAATTGGTACTAACACTAGATAATAAGTTATTTAATATTATGTTACTAACACTCTATGGATCTTTTTGTGTCCGAAATAAAATAAAATTATTATTATTATTATTAATAGGGTTGTTGACTGACTAAAAAAATATGATTCTGTTTAGTCCGTCTGTTAGACAATTTTGAGAAGGTAGGGTTGCAATTGTTTATTTAGATTAAACAACGCGAGTTCTGGAAAATACTACCAATCCGTTTTCCGAACTAGTGCTTTTACGTGATATGAGTTTCGGCATAGATTCTGAGCTTTTTGCCTACATTGAAAAAAAAATCGTGAGAGTATGTTCGTGTAAATGTTTGCTACGTCATAGAATTTCTACTATTTAATCTTTGTTTGAAGGCCTCCCACTAGGTGGACCGATGACCTGGTGAAGGCGACACCTGGGGTAGGCTATGTCCAGCAGTGGACGTCTTTTGGGGGAAATGATGATGATGATGAACCATTGCTTATCATCTGACTAGTATTTTCCCAATATCCGCTTAACCGACCCAAAGGTCGGCGGAATGCTGCTAAATACCTGATTTTTTCATGGAGCGACCATCTATCTGACCTGCACAACCCAGTAAGTACTATTATAATTGCGAGGAGAGGCTAGTAATTAATAAATACACAACTGCGAGGAGAGGCTAGTAATTTTACAGAAATCACCTGGAAAACTTCAATTAGTTACAAAAATCTACGATATTTTTACTACAAAATGTTAAAGTTTCAACTGGAAGCATTGGAGCGGGTCATTTTATCTTGAGAAGAATCTGTTGACGCGAAACGATGTGTTGAACAGATACACGGGGTAACGGGATCACAGCTGCGACATTCTCGATGTTAGTTTTTTGAAGCTTAAAAATCAAAACACACAACTGGACTTTAAAAGACATTAGAATTGAGATTTTTGCTATTGCTTGTCATTTTGGCCTTGACTGTATGAAAAATCGCTGGTTTTTTTAACCAGAATACAAAATCATTCATTTAAATAGAGGATTAAGTTTATTTTATTAAGTTTTGATTGTGGTCGTCCACGTAAGCTAGCCTGCTGCTTACTATACTTAATTTACGATATTTATCGCATATCACTTACTTAGACCCTTTTGTAAACTATAGATAAATAAGTATCACAAACACCCATCCACAATAATTTCAGTTTATCCGTGATCCGAACTCATAACACATGGTAAACTTGGAAGGTAAATATCCTGTTTTCAGTGTTAATGATTCCTGCTAGTGACCATGTCAGTTTAATAATTTATACGAATAAATAATAGAGCAATCGTAAACTGTCGAAAATGGTTAGGTACTCCTACGATCATCATCATCATCTGCCTAGCCTTTTCCCAACTATGTTAGGGTCGGCTTCCAGTCTAACCGGATGCAGCTGAATACCAGTATTTTACATAGAGCGACTGCCTATCTGACCTCCACAACCCAGTTAATACCAGGTAATACGATACTCTTTGGTAAGACTGGATTTCAGAATTTCAGGCCACTGACTACCTGTAACGACTGCCAAAGATCTGGCAGAAGATATGGCAGCCGGGACCATTCCGAGGCACGGAGGAAACTCGGTATGTCGGGCGGTCACCCATCCACAGACCGACCTAGGCGAGCACAGCTTTACCTAAAGATCGACCCGAGTGGCAGTTCTTATTAAGCCAATATTATTAGGTACTCCTACGATATCGGAGCAAATATCTAAAATTGAAGATACCTAGGATTTCTCATCATCTCAGGATAAATTAATTATTCACACAGGTTGAAATTATCTCGCTGTCAAACGGTTGAATTTTGTAATTTAAAATAACAATTCGCTAATTTACTTTGTCTTTCGTATTCAATGAACTAGAGATGGAAATCTGAAGTTTTACCACCCCGATTCCAAATATTGTTTACTGGGTGGAAAAGTAATGGAAAAGTACAGGCTTTCGTTTTGCGTCCTCGCCAAATTCAAGGAGGTAAGTATACTAATGATTCTCGATACGAATCAATAATGAAATGGATTTTTTTTTTTTTTTTAAATGATATCGGTGAGTGTGAACCACCCGTTTTAAAACGCGTCCCGTATGATTCTCGTAATATAACCTCGTTTTCACATACACAAAAAATACATCAGGAAAAAGGTGGCATCGCTTGTGAAGAGGATTCGGGGGAGTGACAATGGCATCCTGAAAGTCGCGGCTGAGGACCCGAGAGCTCCTGTGCTGAGGCATCTCATGTGGAATCATTGTCCTCATGAAATGCCTCGTAAGTAGATGACTCATCCCGTCGGGGCTGTGGGTTGTTCGAATGAGATACCGCGGCCTCGGCACAAAGGGCTAAGAAGGAACGTGGGTGGTTTTTAGTCAGTAGAAGTCTGACACTCACTACCGCTCTGCGGGAGGAGTCATTTGATGATTTCGTAACCTCCAAAAAAAAAAAGTAAATGACTCACTAAACTTTACTATAATTTGATTTGTTACTAATCCTAGCGTATAAGTTACTAACAAACAAACGATCGATAATGTGAAATGTCCGTGTCAAAAACTCGAAAAAACCAAGCTGTTTCTAAAACTCCATTTGCTATAAATAGCCTAGTAAATCAAAACATGAATGCAAACTACTAACATTAATGCAAACTATTAAATGTCAGCTAAAGGTAAAATTCCAATAAAAACTTAACCAATAATACACCCACCTTTTCAAGTAATGCTAGTATTTTGTGCAATGTAAAGTGCGTTTTCTAGAATTTTAATAAGTAGACTTTATTCTTAGTTTTTAAATCCTGGAATTTGTTAAGTCCTGGGATCGATTCCCAGAGTGTTTTTGAGTTTATCTATCAGGAATTTCTCAGTAGAACCCACGTATTCTGGATTTACCAGCACGTGGTGTGGGTTACAAGGGCTTACAGTGTATTTCCTCAACACGTGCATTCACCGAGGGAATCAAACGGTACCGATAATATTGCACAAACTTGCGACTACTTTATTAGAATCGTTGGGAGTTTAATGTGGGAGGAAAGAAATATTGATCTTTCGACACGTGGGCTAAATAAGAACTAGAGGCACCATTGTTTTTTCTCATTACACCGGTCAATGTCATTCAAGTCACACAAGATCTTTCTAGAACTGTAATTAATATTAAAATTCAGTCGCTTCAACTTTTTATCATTTAATCTCATTTAATCTCTCTCGTAGGTTTGCTATTTATTAGAAGTTACGATAACGAACTCTTTTAAGGGCGTATTGTCAGTTCTTTTACTCGAGCAGTTTGTGTGTAAATTACAAACATCGCGCTGCTAGTGCTCTAGGTGTTCAATAAAACAATATTTTCAGGATGCCCCCCTACTGGAGACTTTTCACTTAAGGCAACAAGCAGGGGCGGATCTTGAATTTGTGGGGCCCTGGGCTAATACTGCTTAGGGGCCCTGTCAACTAATTGCCATTTTGACAAGAAACTGTTTTCTGTATTGATGTAGGTAGGTTTACAGGGTGTAAATCAATCCATCACACACCCGTCAACCAAGCATTCTGTACATCAAACTAAGTACCCCAACGCAAAAATTTTTGCTGGGAAACGACTTTTTTTTTGGGTCAAAAATCACATTTTACGGTAAAACTCAATGTAGCACTGTTAAAACATTGTGCTAGTGGATGCTTTGAATAGTAAACGGGTCATGGAGGTAATATAAGTAAAGTTATAACTTGAAAAACTAGTATTTACAAAAACAGCTGTAAAAAATTTGGAACTTTGACCCCCCATATCTCCGTAACTAGGAGGTTCCCAGGTATGGTCTAGAACAAAAAAATGATCGCAGTGGTGGGGAAAACAAGTGCCCTTCGTTTGCGTTAAGGGTACTTTTACACCCTATATTATAATGTAATATATTATATTATTTTCATCACTTGTATTTTTTTCCTGGTTTTGCGATTTTTTGCTTCCTTCGGTTAGATTCTCTTCGCATAAAATACCTTCCTTTACGTTTTTTAATGGATTTATAGCTATTTCATTCGCGTTTAAATGTTCTGATTTAAAAAAAGTTTACAATTTTTGCGCATTTATTTCTTTCTTTTTCTCGACCAAACTGTAATTTTCTTTTTTCAGCTCCACTTTTATATTTTCTAGCAGACATATTGTAAAATAAGATACTTTTCTGAAAATAAACAAAGAACTGGATAGAACTTTTAATTATAATACCTACTTTGTAATGAGTGTAGCAATTCACAAATTATCTTTAAATATCGAACGAGTTCGATTCATTTAGTTTTGAAAACTGAAATAAAAATAAAAAAGTCATGTTTTATAATTCTTTTTACTTACCTACAGCCTATTAAAAGCAGGAAGTCTAGTTATGCTGAATACTTTCAATTTTAGTAAATTAAAAGAAAGGTCCGGTCCTTATAACTTTTAAGTTATCTATCACTTAGTAAACTAAACACACGCACTAAACACATTTCTAACAATAACAAAGTCAATTCGTTAATATAGTCGACGATAGCAGAAGTGCGGAAAAATAACAAAATTGCATTTTTATTATTGACAATATCGTCTATTGGTTTCAGTTCGGTTGGGGGCCCTCTGTATTCGCGGGGCCCTGGGCTGCAGCCCAAAAAGCCTTTAAGTAGATCCGCCCCTGGCAACAAGGCACCCACAAGTAAGTCTGGTTAAACTTCTGCTTAACCAGCTCCTGCCTGACTCATAAGTAGACCAACGAAATCGCAAAATCGAAAAATGAAACATTACCTCAGAACACTTGTGAAAAGGCTATATAAAAGGAAATAAAGAAAACAGACAATTTAAAATAAGTGCGTCCCTACGGTACACGGCAAAAAAAAAAACAAATTTCCAAAGCTTCTTGTCTGAATTCATAACATAAATTCAGGCAACGAGCATACTCAATTCAGATAAAAATATGTTCTCTTGAACGAATGTCTCATTCCGTAACAACTTCTCACAAGATGAGCAAACGGCCGTCTTTGAAGAAAATCGATAGAAAGATATTTCGGGAACGAGTGAAAGGGTTGGTATTGCATCCGGTTTGAATCAACGTTTTCGGCTTTATGTTATCACGTTATCTGTTTTTCATGATACCGGTAAATTTTTGATTTATGACGTGAAGGTGTTGTATTTATAGTATTTTATATTTAATGTTGTTTTTTTTTGACATTGATTCCTTTTTGAGTTTGCGTGCACATAATTATGTTTTTAATATGTGGTGATAGTAAGAATAAGTATTGGTATACTTGTCGGGGCTGCGGGTTGTTCGAAAGAGATACCGCGGCCTCGGCACAAAGTGATAAGAAAGAACATGGGTGGTTGTTAGCCAGTAAAAATCTGACATTCCCTACCGCTCCCCCCAGAGGAGGAGTCATTTGATGATTTCGCACCATCCAAAAAAAAAGTATTGGTAGTTATCCACATTTCGCCAGTTATATTTAAGTCCCAATAAGCCTATTGCAATCAACCAGGCACAAATCCAGACTCCGTGGTTGCTACAGAGAAATTTCTAATGGAAAAACTCAATAATAATTTGCCCGACCTAGGAATCCAACCCAGGACACTAAACCAACGAGGTAGTTAAATAATGTTGTGTCATCACAGAAGAATTAACTAACACAATAGCAAACAACAGCCTACAAAATTGATCTGTTGATCCAACAAAATGTATCAACATTTGTGTATGCTAATATGAACTACGAAACTATTGCTTACATATGTACCCTATATATTGCTGTCTATGCTTTAATAGTTTATTTTGGTTAAGTAAGCTTAATGAATGACTAACGTATCGAATATATGCAATAGCATAACAACATATATTATATATTACACAGCAGCAATAGCATATATATTAGAACTTCAGTTGCGTTTGAAATGCAATTTTCAGAATGTTCAATTATGGTTATTATGTAAGTCCAATGCTGTAATTTCCAAAACGGACAAAGAATTATTATGGGTTTTTTCATCACTAAAATTTCTTACTAGCAGTTACGGTGTCTGGATATGTGCCCATTTTATTATGGTCACGCTGCTAACGTCCTGATGTGAAAGCGGTCATAGTATGCATTGTCATCTAAACTAAACATTTCAGCTCGATCGGAAACTGCGAAGTGGGTCAACTTCTTAGATTGGAGACTCCGGGCTATTCATTAATTCATTGGTAATAAAAGATTTGATTAAATATTTTTTACAAAAAAATCATACCAAATAGCCCCCACTCTACTGGTATGTAAAAACAATATTATTATGTGTGTCTTCTCAACAAAATCTATTCAAAAGTCAAACCAAAAACCCAAAGCACTTGTGAACAGTCACCAACCGAATCAAAATACATTCGCAAAATCCAAGATAAAAAAAACACTCATTCGGCGATGTTTAAATTGTCCGCTGTATTCAGGACTTGACATGCTCTTGATTTCCCTCGAGACCCCAGTCCCCGATGTCAAAGGTCCTTGTAAACGGATAATAGCTTAGATTTCTGATAATATAAATATGCTAAATGTATTCTGGGGTTTAAACAAGGCAACTATAATTTCGTGAATTGGCGCCCAACTGGGACTGGTAGGCTCGACTCGTAAATCAAAGAGTATGACGTCATAATTTACATTTTTGATATGGAAATTGTAGAGGGAATTAAAATGAAAGGTATTTTTTTGCTAGATAATGATGAGGAAGGGCGAAAATTCGGAGTGATACTGCAATAGACATTATGATATTAATATATTCCACTGTTGAATTTAATAAACAGAATTGTTTTCAGATAATATTATTCAAGGAGTTTCAGACATAAAATTTGGTGAACATTTTCGCAGCATAAAAGTACCCTTAACGCAAACGAAGGGCACTTGTTCTCCCCACCACTGCAATCATTTTTTTCTTCTAGACTATACATGGGAACCCCCTAGATACGGAGATATTGGGGGTCAAAGTTTTAAATTTTTCACAGCTGTTTTTGTAAATACTAGTTTTTCAGGTTATAACTTTACAAAAATTACCTCTTTGACCCGTTTACTATTCAAAGCATCCACTAGCACAATGTTTTAAGAATGCTACATTAAGTTTTACCGTAAAATGTGATTTTTGACCCCAAAAAAAAAGTCGTTTCTCAACCAAAATGTTTGCGTAGGGGTACTTAGTTTGATGTACAGAATGCTTGGTTGAAGGCAGTGTGATGGGTTGATTTACACCCTGTATACAAACTGTTTCGTTAGTATACTAGTGGTAACTGCAACTGCTGAGCATGAGATACTGGGTTCGAATCCTCGTCGTCAACGTGTTATTTGGTTTTTCCACCAAGAATTTCTCAGTAGCAGCCACGTGGTCTAGATTTGTGCAAAGATGATGGCAATATGCTTGACCCCTATTACATGGGACTTACACGTAATAGGCTAAGTATGGGTGTACCTACTTGTTACACTTCGGGGATAACAAACGTGATGTTATGTCTTCGCAGCATTTTAAATCTACCTACCTAAAATGTTTTTCACTACCAGAGCTTAACAATCACCCTTTCGGGGCTGCGGGTTGTTCGAAAGAGATACCGCGGCCTCGGCGCAAGGGCTAAGAAGGAACATGGGTGATTTTTAGGCAGTAGAAGTATGACACTAACTTCTGCTCTGCCCAAGAGCGGGAGGGGTTATTTGATGATTTTCTACCCGCAAAAAAAAAAAAAAAGGGTCATGTTTATTTGAAGAGGTATGAAGTCACTACTGATTGTTAAGCTTTTTTTTTATCAAATAACCCCTCCCGCTCTTGGGCAGAGCGAAAGGGAGTGTCAGACTTCTACTGACTAAAAACCACCCATGTTCCTTCTTAGTCCTTCATGTCGAGGCCACGGTATCTCTTGCGAACAATCCGCAGCCCCGACGGGATAAACATGACCCCAATCTCAACCTAGGTAAATCTCAACATCAAACATTTTGAATTTCTTTACGCGTATAACGTCGCGAAAATACACTTATAGAGTATCCCTTTTAACAGAGCACAAAAAACATTTTCTTGTCAACAAATTTTCACACTTCGTACTCTGTAAACCAACTTCTAAAGGTAGGGCCAGCTTATTCCACGCGAGGTCTTTGTAAATATCAATCGCCCTGAAAATTGAAAGAACTTTGATGAAAAGTATTTCTATAAAAGTTTCTTTTATTTGTGGGATTTGCAACCCACATTGGGTTTATATCTACGTTCTTTGATGATAGTAGGTACTTTTTAAGGTCAATCTTTAAATGTCAACTTAAGGTTAGCTTTTATTAGTACAATATTAGATACAGGCCACAGGAAAAGTTTATGAAAAAATTAAGAAGTACCGTACAAGCTTCCATCACTCACCATTTTAGTGCTCACCTTTAATTTAAAGCTATATTAGCAGCAGTTGCCCAGTGGTGGCGGTTCCGACTCACGAACAGTAAGTCGTGGGTTCGAACACAAGCAGGCGCATTACTTTGTGTAATTTATATCACAAGAATCAAAAAATTAGAAGACGTGTGACATCTACCAACTATGCCATACCATAGTACGGAGGTCAGATAGGTAGTCGCTTCATGTTAAATGGTTATACTCATCTGCATCCGGTCATACAGAGATAATAGACTTATTTTATAATCTGTGGCACAAATACAGGGTGTAAATAAACCCATCACACAGCCGTTAACCAAGCATTCTGTACATCAAACTAAGTACCCCTACGCAAAAATTTTTGCTGGGAAAGAATATTTTTTTTTTTGGGTCAAAAATCACATTTTACGGTAAAACTCAATGTAGCACTGTTAAAACATTGTGCTAGTGGACGCTTTGAATAGTAAACGGGTCATGGAGGTAATTTAAGTAAAGTTAAAACCTGCAAAACTAATATTTACAAAAACAGATGTGAAAAATTTGGAACTTTGACCCCCAATATCTCCGTAACTAGGAGGTTCCCAGGTATGGTATAGAACAAAAAAAATATCGCAGTGGTGGGGAGAACAAGTGCCTTTCGTTTGCGTTAAGGGTACTTTTACACCCTATTTATTATGTAGTTTATATGTAAATATTAAAAGTTATGTATTTAGTTATAGTAATTTGGTTATTTTCATTAACGTCACTGGTTTAATTCTCTAGAGTGAACCCTACTACACTTATATTAATTCCTGTAAATGAATTGGGTTTGAAATGTTGGCAAAGTTTTTAATTAATTAGTTTTCGTCGGATATTAATTTCATCAACGTATTGCAAAACTGAATCCATTTGGCTTGCACTCGCTTGATTGCAATTTACCGTATGGGAATCCATGTTGTTTTTCACTAGAAAAGTCTATAATAGGTACTTATTAATGTGTTTATACATAATTTTATTTACCTACATATTTTTCAGTTCAGCTGGACTCCTGTTTGTTATAACTAGGTATATTATTATCACAGGATAACCATTGGGGAATTTAAAGGACTTGGCAGCACTAGGTCAGATACGACGTCACTTCACGTTTGATACCGGCATTTAGTTGCATCCGATAAGGTATACTGGAAGTCGACCATTATTGGAAAAAGGCTAGGTATATAATAATTCGATACAATATTATTTTTGTTGGATCGAGTCATTAGTACGGACAAAATGAATCGCAAGCGCGCCTGTGGTAACATCACGTAATCTACTTACCAGCTTACCCACACCACGTCGTGCTTCTACAGACTCAGGGTTACGAGCTCTTGGCTGCGGGTTGTTCGCAAGAAATACCGCGGCCTCAACATAAATAAAGGGCGTGGTTTTTAGTTAGTTGAAGTCTGACACTCCCTTTCGCTGTGCCCAAGAGCGGAAGGGGTTTTCAGATGATTTCCCACCCCAAAAAAAAGAAGGGTTACGAGCTCTCAGCGAGGACGAAATTCAGTGTTTCATCGTAGGAAACTTGAGATGTCCCAGAACTATACCTGGTTCATTAAATTGTGCTCCGTGTAATTGTGTTAAATTGTATTATCAAGTGACTCTCTTTGTTTTTTTTGGGGTGTAGGAAATCATTAAATAACCCCTCCTGCTCTTGGGCAGAGTGTAAGGGAGTGTCAGACTTCTACTGACTAAAAACCACCCATGTTCTTTCTTAGTCCTTGTGCCGAGGCCGCGGTATCTAATTCGAACAACCCGCAGCCCCGACGGGATTTTTTAAGTTTAATCAAAATTGTAGGTATATCGCATCCAGTGTGTCTGCATTGCACAAAACCCATCTTCTGCCCACGTAATGCTCGAGTATAAAGGAATAAAATCTGTCAATCTGACATTTATTTACAAAAGGCTACGTTTCCACATGTGCGAGGTGCGAGAATGTTCAGCGAGGGCTATACGTGAAACGAACGAATCACATGTCTAGTTGTGTTTAGGTTGTGAAAAAGTAGCAATAATAATAATAATAATAATTTATTTATTAACAGATAACAAAGATCCATAATGGTTAGTAACAATTAGAACTTATAAACTATGTTAGTAAGCACAGAAATCACAAGATAAATATCACAATTACAATAAGAATTTGTATTAAAATAAAATTGTAAGATTAGTCTGTAGGTGAACCATACAGCAGTGATTCACGTACTGACAGTCGAATCGTTCAGAAAATGCAATACCATCGGTTCTTTTTACACTTCCTCAGTGAAAATGCTACCTTAGTCAACGCGAACGAAGCTTGGAACATAACTAAATTTGTACTGGATCTCTTCACTGTTTCAGTGAATAAGTTTCTTCTAGGTAAGTTCAGTGTAGACAGTTTCTTTTTCACATCAGGCAAGTTGCATACAAACGCAAGCCTACATGCCTACATATTTAAACTCACGCAGTTTGTCCATGTGGGTAGGCAAAATACACAGAACGCCACCATCTACGATACTAACATACTTCTTGGCTTGGTCCACGTTCATACATCTGGTCATACACCTGAACTTAAGCACAATAAGGTCAGCTTATGTCTTTATTGGGCGAGGAGCTCGTGTCTTAATAAGAACTGCCACTCGGGTCGATCTTTAGGTAAAGTTGTGCTTGCCTAGGTCGGTCTGTGGATGGGTGACCGCCCGATATACCAAGTTTCCTCCGTGGCTCGGAGAGCACGTTAAGCTGTTGGTCCCGGCTGCCATATATAGATCTTTGGCAGTCGTTACAGGTAGTCCGTGACCTGAAATTCTGACATCCAGTCTTACCAAAGAGTATCGTATTACCTAATATTAACTGGGTTGTGGAGGTCAGATAGGCAGTCGCTCCATGTAAAATACTGGTATTCAGCTGCATCCGGTTAGACTCGAAGCCGACCCTAACATAGTTGGGAAAAGGCTAGGCAGATGATGATGTCTTTAATGACGTCCCCTCTCAGCGTAGCCACTCACATCTGCCTTGTACAATCGAACAAGCTAATAAGTATACAATCGAACAAGCTAACTTGTATTTACTTTTAAGATTATACAGATACATTTAGAGACTGATGTCAAACGATACAGCGTTTAACATCAGTCGCTTAATGCGAAACGCTTTATAAAACAAAATTGCAATCAATATTTTCAGTGTACTAGAATTATAAAAAAACTCTACCTGTATACTTATTACCTTGTTCGATTGTACATACTATTTGTTAGTTAGCCTTTCACTCATAATCTCCTATAAATAACCAAACCACCTACACATATTTTTTTAACTGCCGCACTCAGAGAGCTTTAATGATTACTTAGGCCACCACTTAGTAAAGGTGTTGACAGTTTTGTCATACAAAAGTATGTCAAATCTTTACTAAGTGACGGCTTAAGTAATCATTAAATAACTCTGAGTACCGCAGTAAGTCGCGTATAAAAACACGCATTTAGAATAGAATAGAATAGAATACATTTATTTTCAGGTAACAAAGACCCATAGACAAATACCTTAACCTAAATATACATACTAATAACATTTGTGTTAGTATAAATAACTAAAAACTATGTTAGTATCACTTCACTTCACTTGCACGATACTTAGTGCGATCTTGTGGAATTAGTCCGCGGAAGCGACGGAACACCACATCCTGCGGCCAAAAACTTTCTTCCATCACCGATTGGATATAGCACGTTGGAATGCGCACCACAAACGCTTTGAAATTCACGTTGCGACGCGAATCCAGCAGCTGAACTCTTGGCGTGTATTTCAGTCTTTGGCGCACGTACTCCTCGATGTCCTCTACCTCAGTGGTGTAATGCAGGCGAGAGATGTACACCGGGGTGTTCGGCTTGGCGGCGCGCAGTTTTACGTTGGGCTCCACAGGAGCCTTACCGCAGCGGTTCTTACAGCTTCGCTGACGGCGCTTCCTCCTTTTCACCGTCACAAAACCGTCATCATCGGTCTCTCCGTCTTGGTTCGTTGCCTTTAATGGTCATGGGCATTTAAAATCTTACTTCCTGAACACTACCATTTGCTACGACACACAACAACAACACAACGAACAGGTTGTAATGAATGGTAACAACAGTTTCAAACAATAAGAGTGGACTTCCGATCCAAAGGCCATGAGTTCGATTCCGGTTTGAAACTATTGTTACAAACTCGATGTAACGAGACCACATTTAACTTTAGTTGCGATAAAAGCAATGGCGGACGTAAGTGCCTTCGGGTTTAATAATTTTATGAAATGGATTTTCTATTTCTGTTATCTTTTATTATTATAGAATGGAAAATGTATGCCGTGTTTACAGCGATAGAGAAAAAGCACACAGAGAGACGTACACAAACGCTATAATTATAAATATGTGTTTGTACTAAAAACACTACTACTATAAAACAAAGTCGCTGTCGCTGTCTGTCCGTCCCTATGTACGCTTAAATCTTTAAAACTGCGCAACGGATTTTGAAGCGGTTTTTTTTTAAAAGATAGAGTGATTCAAGAGAAAGGTTTTAGTATATAAATTGACCGAAATCCACGCGGGTGAAGCCGCGGGCATCAGATAGTAATAACATTATAAAATAAAGTCATCCACCGCGTTGTTCTGTCTGTTCGCGATAAACTCAAAAACTACTGCACCGATTTCGATGCTGTTTTCACCAATGGATAGAGTGGTTCCCGAGGAAGGTTTTAGTATATAATTTGTCACGCGGGCGAAGCCGCGGGCATCAGCTAGAAAAATATAAACCTTTATTTCGGACAAGCAAACGTCTACAGATAAAAGCTAACCTTTTATCTGTGGACGATGCTTGCAAACTTTTTAATTATGTAAGTTACAACTGGCTATTTATTTAAATACAAGCCTGTTGTTCGAGATGTATCTAGGAACAAATAGCCTCAAATATCATGGAGTCATAGTTACCTTCCTTTTTTTTTTTTGCGGGTGGAAAATCATCAAATAAGTCCCGCTCTTGGGCAGAGCGAAAAGGGGTGTCAGACTTCTACTGACTAAAAACCACCCATGTTCCTTCTTAGCCCTTCATGTCGAGGCCGCGGTATCTCTTGCGAACAACCCGCAGCCCCAACAAACCTTCCTGCTATAGTCTTCAGGATGGAGTTATTAGTTTATTATTAGCAAGTACGAAGTTTGCAAGTTACAGGAGAAAGTATCTGGAATGTTCCAGATAGGTACTAAGAATTTCTCCTGTATCTTTGGTGCGTTAACAAACCTTTGAACTCACAATACACAAACATTTTAATTTCCTGAATTACAACCTGTAGGCCATACGAATGTATTTTCCGAGCGGGATTCGAACCTGGGACACGCAGAACACCAACCACTCGTTCAGCCACAGTGCCATCTGTGTCATCATCATCAGCCTCTAATGTTCCCACTGCAGGAACTCTGGCTCCTCTCGAGGAGAGCTGTTCTGTGTCATCAGTTTGATTAAAAATTAGTTGATATAATGATAGAAGCTTTAAAGACCTAACAATTTTTAAAGTCAAGGCTTTCATCGAGAAAAATAGACCAAAACATCCACTTACATTAGCGATAAGTTTGCAAAGAATTTGTTCATTTTCATATTCTCGTCTTTTAATGTGACCTCGAGACATAAAGTAGTGAAAACAATAGAACGACGCATTAAGGTATCCACTCTTTTTATACTTTTTATTTTATTTTTTTTATAGTGGGTGGAAAATCGTCAAATTACGGGGTCCCGCTAAGGGAGTGTCAGACTTCTACTGACTAAAAACCACCCATGTTCCTTCTTAGCCCTTCATGTCGAGGCCACGGTATCTGCGAACAACCCGCAGCCCCATTCTTTTTATACTTGGCACTGTATTTAAGGCCTCAGTGGTTGTAATTATTGTGAACCTGGTTTTAATGTAATATGAATTATGGCTTGATTAAATATTAGACTTTAGTATTCAATTTTATTATATTTAAATGCCAGCACACTGATTTTTAATTGCAATTCGTTGGGTTTTGAAGGGAATTTCTATCTCCGTTAACGGTGTACAATTTATTCCAATGAATTGCTTCGTGGAAAAAGGCTTTGGTATTTTTGTAAGTGTGTTTTGCAAATATTCCGTTGTTAGATTATTTAAATTGTGTTTATAAATAGAATATCTATACTAATATTATAAAGCTGAAGAGTTTGTTTGTTTGTTTGTTTGAACGGGGTAAACTCTAGAACTACTGGTTGGAATTGAAAAACTCTTTTAGTGTTGGATAGTCCATTTATCGAGGAAGGCTTTAGGCTATATAACATTACGCTAAGTCCAATAGGAGCGGAGCATAAATGAAAAATGTTGCAAAAACGGGAAAAGATATTCCTTTTTGAGAGCTTCCGTTGCGTGCGCTGCGAAAACGGTTTAAGTTAGGAAAATATCATGTATGAAAGAAATGTTCCTCTTTAAATGGTCTAAAAAAAAGTCCGCGACAGCATATATATATCTTTAAAGATTGACTCACTGTAACCATTTTTTACTATTAAAATGTTAGATTAAAAATAATGATATTTTGCGATGCTTATTTAACCCATATGATATTAATCTATATCTAAATAAATATGTTTGTTAGCACGGAAATTTAATATAGAATATTTGGGCCCTCTATTCTATACAGTTTAAACAATTATCTTAGAAGATATCGCAATATCAAAATATCCGCGCGACAAAATAATAACGCGCGCGGCAGTCATTCGGTCCGGTGCGGTAGGTAAGTGGGGATTCTGGTCTCCGGGGGCTCCGGAGAAATTCAAATTTAAAATATTTACTGCACCATAATGTTTACAAGTACAATAAATTACTGTATATTTAACAGTAAGAGATACCTATAGTAATTGTCACTTTAATAATATAATCGAAGAAAATCTAAACTAATAAGTATTATAAAGAGGAAAGGTAAATATTTTTGTTTGATACGAGTACGATTTAATTCAAGTTAATATGTTGAATAGTCGGTTTATCGAGAAAGGCTAAAAGCTATATTATGTGATGCAGACGAAGTTGCGTGGGTCAGCTAGTCATAAATAAAATTGACATCCATTTTTTGAATATTTGTTTATATAATTATATTGATCATTAATTTATAAAACTAAATCTTCTCCTTCAAAAGAAAAAGTGCGGGGGAAAATAGGAAACTTAAATAGTGCTTAATGACATACACTAATTTTCGTTGTATTATGTTACTAGCTTTTACTCGCAGTTTAGCTCCCTTTATATCCGGAAATTAACGTACGCGTACGTTTTTAATGTATCCTGTAACACTCGGTGATAATGTAGCTTTCCGTTAGTGAAAGAATTATCGAAATCGTATCTCTTCTACAATTTTCTTCGTAAGTGTATTGAAAAATGTCGTTTGAATACTCATGGGCATTAATTTGTCACTGCTGCCGAGACAGAGTTCGCCGTGAAATAGAGCCGACATTTTTACAAGAAATAAATACTTATATCAAAATTTTCGATAGTGTATGGAAAAAATGTCGTATGAAATTTGTGCGCATTTGTCGCTGCAGTTCTCGGCTCCGTTACACCCACGCTTTTGGTTCAGGTGTCAAATGGGTTACGACTGCAATGACAAAATGTACCCACTTGGATCAAGATTTATCTATTTTCATTGTTGTGAAAAGGGAAAATTGTATATTAATTTTCTTATATATTAATTTTTTTTTTTAAACATTTTTGTGACCGAATGAAATGTTGTTTTCTTCATAAAAAAATTAGAACGAATAAGAATAAATTAGGTACTAAATACATAATTGAATGTGTTGAACATGGTGAGAAATGAGTTAGTTTAATTACATAACAGTTCTAGAAAACTAACGGGAAAACCGCTTTAAACTGGAAAGGAGGTGAAAATAACATTTCAGACATTATGGCAGTAATAACGGTATGTAGAAGTATATTATGTTCCGTGTTGTAAAACTTTTTGCGAATTATAATAGATTTCGCAGATTCTCCAGAAGGAGACAGGAGCGGTATCTAATATTATCAGTTTAAAAGTGGAAGTGTGGTACAGTTTACCTAATTATATTTAACTTTTCGCAATAAAAAATAGATTATGTTTTGTGCGCTTCGTGATTTTTTACACCAAATCATAATGTCGTCTTAAGAGACGACATTTTTGCACAAAAATTTGATGTACAAAATGTTAGGTTGATGGGTTCGCGAAAGATCCGTTTACTCCCTGTATTTAGGTATTCAAGAAGACGTTCAGTATCTGTGGAAACAATCATTAATCGTTTTTAATTCATTCTTACCCTTTGAAATAATTTCACGAAAGTAAACAAAGGAGATTGCTAAAATAGAAAGTAAACAAAAACAAGGAAAATCACTAGTAACGTTACAAATAACTTTGTTATTTGAAACTTACGATACCTTCCCTTGAGAGAAGTAGGTTCTCATGTTATGTTGTACAGTCTGCACCAACCGCCGATGATCATTTTGAAACTGATGATTTTTTGTGAAACAAACTCATTATCTGCATATATAAAATGCAAAGCTGACTGACTGAGGATCAACGCACAGGCCAAACCTTAACATTTTTTTTTGGCGGGTGGAAAATCATCGAATAACCCCTCCCGCTCTTGGGCAGAGCGAACGGGAGTGTCAGACTTCTACTGACTAAAAACCACCCATGTTCCTTCTTAACCCGCGGTATCTCTTGCGAACAACCGGCAGCCCCGACGGGACAGGCCAAACCCTTTTTTTTTTGGAAGGCCACCCATGTTCCTTCTTAGCCCTTCATGTCGAGGCCGCGGTATCTCTTGCGAACAACACAGGCCAAACCCTTAAGGCTAAAACTTTGAAATTTAGCACACGTATTCCTTTTATGACGTAGGCATCCACTAAGACAGAATTTTTAAAAAATTCAACCCCCAGTGGGGTGAAACAGGGGATGAATAGTTGCGGGTAACGTTGTCCAAAGGGTCTGATGGTTTGCGATGATGAGATTGTACTTTTTGCTATTCCGCTACAAACCTTTGAAACCATCCGAGGTTTCTAGTTTCTTGAATGGTTTACTAATTTTTGTTGCCGACTGTACAAAGAAGTTACCCATTTTAGTTGCTGACAAAGTGAATGTATGGAAATCCTTCAACATTGTTGACTTTAGCGTATTGGGAACGTGTAGAAATGTTTGGATTTAGTTACACGAGTTTAGGATGGAAGATTTTGTTATTTGTTCAAGTGATCGATCGGCTTACCGGCCTCTTATCCAGGTAAGTTATTTTTAACTGCGACCTGTAAATCCGGGATAAAGGTCTATATAGCTAGCTGCGGGATGTTCGAAAAGGTACCGCGGCCCCGGTCACAAAGGGCTAAGAAGGAACATGGGTGGTTTTTAGTCAGTAAAACTCTGGCACTCCCTTCCGCTCCGCCCAGAGCGGGAGGAGTCATTTGATGATTTCAAACTTTCTAAAACAAAGGTCTATACAGGGTGTAACTCAACCCATCACACAGCCGTCAACCAAGTATTCTGTACATCAAACTAAGTACACTACGCAAAAATTTTTGCTGGGAAACGACTTTTTTTTATTGGTAAAAAATACCAATAACTCAATATAGCACTATTAAAACATTGTGCTAGTGGATGCTTAGAATAGTAAACGGGTCATGGAGGTAATTTATGTAAAGTTATAACCTGAAAAACTAGTATTTACAAAAACACCTGTGAAAAACTTTGACCCCCAATATCTCCGTAACCAGGAAGTTCCCAGGTATGGTCTAGAACAAAAAAAAATATCGTAGTGGTGCAACGCAAACGAAGGGCACTTGTTCTCCACAAGTGCCCTTCGTTTGCGTTAAGGGTACTTTTACACCCTATATAACTCGATTCTCGAGTACGGACCGAAGGCAATCACCTCTGAAAGTCTGAAGGAAACATTATGAGGAAACCAGCATGCCTGCGAGATATTTCTTTGAGGGATAAAAAGCCAAGTCGAAGGTCCATAGGCTGCACAAAACCTCTGACACCAGAAATAATGTTTTTTTTTTATTTAGTTAAAATGGGGCTACTATTGACCTCAATCTCAATCAATGTCAGATTCATCATCAGCCTATAATGTTCCCACTGCAGGGACTCAGGCCTCCTCTCTAGGAGAGGGATGGGATATAGTCTACCACGCGAGCCCAGTGCAGATTGGTAGATGTCACATGTCTTCGATTTTTTTGGTTCTAAGACAGCCGGTTTCCTCACGATGTTTTCCTTCACCGTTTTGAGAGCAGTGGTGAAGAAATAAATTACACAAGGTAATGCGCCTGACTGGGTTCGAACCCACGACTCACTGTTCGTAAGTCGGGGCCGCCACCACTGGACCACCACCAACTGACCAATGTCAGATTATATTGATCAGAATATCTCTGAGATGTTTACAATTAAAATAAAATCAGCGTAGAAAACCAATTCTTAATCATGTCAAAATTAACAAACTCGACTAAAGTAACCAATTTATTTATGTAAACTTATGCATACATAACATGTCTTCCTTGAGAATTGGAGAGACGTTGCACAGAATCGTGACCGTTGGAAGGAATGGAGGGAGGCCTTTGCTCAGCAGTGGGACAACATAGGCTAGCTATAATAATAATAATAATAATGCATAACAAGAAAAACTAGTGTAATCTATCCTACTAACTTAACAACGCACGCCATGTCACTTGGCAATCCGCCACGAAGTCTGCCAGCCCCGCCAGGCTGCCACATTGAATGGCAACGCTTATACGTCCGAGGTAAATGCCATTTCACTGTCGAGATGAGTTTTAAACTGCTATTATCGTATTTTCGTTTCAAATTGTATTTCCTGGAGCTTTTATACTTCAATCAGTGTTCTCAAAGTAGGTTTACAGTTATATCATTAAAGTAAACGAATATTATGGAGTTACTTGTTAGGATTTGTTAATTAATCCGTCATGCTTTCGGGGCATAGAGTATTAAACCACTAGAGAGCGTGTAAGCCGATTTCTTCTAAGTACACAACTCACTACCGCGGGTCGGGGGATGAGGAATAATACGCGGCTGCAATTGGTCAGTTCAAGGTCAAGTTGCGTAGGTATACCTAGGTAAGGATTGCCTTACTTGATTATGGGAAAATAGTCGATATCGATAAAATGGATTTTAATATTACAAAAAATTCTCAATAAAAATGACAAAATAATATTTAATTAAAATCAGTCAATTACAAAAAGAAAAACAAGTATCCTGATATTATCTTTCAGGATCGCATTTTTTTTTAACCAATAATCTACTTTTTTTTTGTGGGGTGTGGGAAATCATCAAGTAACCCCTCCCGCTCTGGGCAGAGCGAAAGGGAGTGTCAGACTTCTACTGACTAAAAACCACCCATGTTCCTTCTTAGCCCTTGCCCCGAGGCTGCGGTATCTCTTTTGAACAACCCGCAGCCCCGACGGGCGTCGGCCCCTGCGGGGGGCCCGCTCCATGTTGCTGACATCTCTTTGAGGCGCGCGTGGAACACGAAGGCGCCGTCGACACGGCCTGTCGTCGTCACAAGACGGACGGACGGCGAGCTAGCCCATCACTCACCGTCCACAGGCCCGCGTCTACGGTGGCCGGAAGCCATCACGTGGCCCCCGACGCCCGGAGTGCCTCCCGCGGCGGCTGGGACGAGAGGTTCTTTCCCTCTCACGTTCCGCCACCTCCTTCGCTAGCATCACTGCTTCGCAGAAGGAGGCGACGGCGTCCCATTCCTCCTCACTCCGGACCATGGCTTGCACCAGGGCCGGACGCGAGAAGTCGCCGCCGCCGATCGCCGCTACGAGAACACGGCGGGGTTCCGTTCCGCCCAAGCGGGGCAGACCTCCACGGTGTGCTCCACCGTGTCCTCCGGCCGATCCTCACAATGGTGACATCCGGGCGTTTTCTCCCGCCTGATTCAGTGCAGGTACCTCCCAAAACAACCGTGTCCGCTGAGTTACCGCGTCAGACGGAAGGTGAAGGCGCCGTGGCGCCTCTCCAGCCACTCCACAAAGAGTGGACTTACCGCCAGTATTATCTTGAAGCCACAAGAGGCTTCAAGAGGCTTTTTACTAAGAGAATATAATTATTAGAAGATGATCTATGTGTCGTTTCATTTTGCGTTTACGTGGAGTTAGGTCTACAATTTCCGGGTCTACTACTTCTTTCTTCCTTATTGTTGAACTCGGAAAAATATAAGTATTTTAAGTATTATAAAGAAGAAAATAAAAATGATGCGAGGTTTTATGAAACATTAACATTTAATTTAACAGAAATATTTAGAGAAGAATGTAAAAACTGAGAACTACCGCCATTTTTTAAAGTCGGTTAAAAGTAGATAATGACAGTATCTGAATTAAATAAAAATTATATTAAGTTAAATTTTATTTTTATCGATATAGAATTCTGCAATAAAAGGTAACAGCACAGATTTTTACGATAAAAATACAAAGGGAAAGAAAGGGACAAACATATTAGAATTGCCTAATGAAAGAAAGGGACTTTTCCAAAAGACATCAACGCGAGACTCATCTTTGTGCTCGTTCACCCAAACTACCATTTTAAATAGACCCCTGCGGTGGCTCATAATTTGATTAAAACAAAAATAATTTTCGTAATATTTACTTATTGATGAAAAGTTGTGCCATCCTTTTTGTAACTCGATGTCTTGGAATGTTTCCCACGCCACTTAATCGCGCATGAAGGCATTTTTACACGTTATAAATTGCATAAAAAATTATAACAATTGGTAATTATTTTGCGTGCACACAGGTCTAACACTTGATCACAACTAAAACGGTTACTCATACCGTAGCCTATGCATAGGCGACAAAATACCAATAGTTTTCGAGCATCGGGGCACTGTATGCGCAGTCAAGTGGCTATATAGTCTTTGTTTCGGGGCCATTGGTTTAATCAAGTCGAATCATATTATTTTTATCTCAAATAAAGGTCCTTTTTTTATGGTGGGTGGAAAATCATCAAATAACCCCTCCCGCTCTTGGGCAGAGCGGAAGGGAGTGTCAGACTTCTACTGACTAAAAACCACCCATGTTCCTTCTTAGCCCTTCATGTCAAGGCCGCGGTATCTCTTGCGAACAACCCGCAGCCCCGATGGGCGTCGGCCCTTGCGGGGCCCCTTCCATGTTGCTGACATCTCTTTGAGGCAATAAAAAAATATATCGCAGTGACAGGGAGCACAAGTACTTATATTGGCTTCGTTAAGGGTACTTTTACATCCTTTATTTTTTACTATTTTATTTAGAAAGAAACCTATTTAAAAGTCATGGAATAAAAATTGATAGAACGCTTCTTCCTTCTTTCAAAATATTTCTAAGTTCTCCAGCACACACTTGGTAAGTGCCTAGGAGCAGTGGTCTGATATGAAAACTCCAACTAAATAAACTTTATCTTCGTAACAAAGGAATGTCTGAGGAAACTCAATCAGTTTGATAGTTTCCCCAAGTTTTGCAAACTCTAATAATAACACTAAGTTTTGATAGGATTAGACTGGATTATTTGATGGTGATATTTCTAATACCACTGACCCTTGGATTTGCTGTTTAAGGAAAAGTTTTGGTGACAAACATAACATAACATCACGCCTGTAATTCCAGAAGGGTTAGGCAGGAATCAACGGCTTAACGTGAACTCAAACTCAAAGCATTTATTTCAATTAAACCATTACAGGCACTTTTGAATGTCAGAAGAACAATTCATAAAACAAAACTAGACTACGAGTGCAATACGTCATCCCGGAAGCCACCACGCCGAGCCACACGCCGCCGAATGCCCGCAACAACGAACTCTGCGAGCACGAAAGCACGCAGCGACGTACACCGCAACAACGAATGCACGAGACTCCAAATCACGTGCTTTTCGAAACTCGGAGTGTCAAGCTTACCACCCATCCATGGATCAACCTAGGCAAGTGCGGCTTAACCTGAAGATCGACCCAAACGGCTGTTACTATTTAACACTAACACTAAAATATTCTACTCATTAATTTCGGGCTCAACCCGTTATACGCTACATGTAAATGTTCGCGTGTTTATACCCTGTTAACCTAACCAGGTTACAACTTAGTATAAGTATACTTCTAGCTTATGTATAAATACTAAGGTTTAGTAGCACAGAGTAAGAATCTTTGTCTACATTTTAGGTGTTTAATGTGTTACTAGAACTACGGAATGGTAGACTGTATATAGACTTTAGAAGATGAAACAGTTGTCTATATTTTAGGAGTGTAATGTGTTACTAGAATTTCGGAATGGTTAGAATACATATTTTTTTGTTTTGTGTCTAAAAACGAAGCTTGTCCTCACGTTTGAGTTAGTTGAATGTCGGCATCGTGTAAGAACTTGTGAGGTGTTCTTTTTTTACCGACTTCAAAAAAGAGGAGGTTATCAATTCGTCAGATCTTTTTTTTATGTATGTTCCCCGATTACTCGAAGATGACTGGACCAATTTGGATTTTTTTTTATTTTGTATTAAAGAGTATACTTTCCAGGTGGTCCCATGATCATTAACTCAGGATCTGATTATGGATCCTGGAGAATTAGAGAAAACTCTTCAAATTTTATAGGCCCTTTTGAAACGATTTGGGTAGCTTTTGGAAGAGTAATTTCTCGGAGTGGTCCCATTTCAATTTTGTAAAGATCTGATGAAGAACTTCAGAGATTGGCAACGGAACTCCTCAATAAATGATAACAAAGGGATTGGGATTGCTGAAATCTCATGTCTGTCTATTGTTTACACTAGTTCATAACATAACATCACGCCGTTACGCTGTAAACGGGTAAGCACATGTGAACCACTAAAAGTGAAAAATAAAAACTAAAAAAAAACAGCTTCGGAAGTCGGTGGCAAAAAAACCAGAAGCTGTTTTTTGCTCCTAAAGTTTAATTTTTACTTTTTTTATTGTTTGTTGAAGTCGGTTTTATTTTTTCAAACATAACATAACATAATGCCTGTAATCCTGGTAGGGAAAGATAGAGGTGTACCTATTAAAACACCCACTTTTCGCCACCTATGTTTAAGTCTGTAATAGGGGGTTAACCCCCTCATACCCTCACCTCACCCCTATTACCATGAACCAGGTACAAATCGAGACTACATGGTTGCTCCTGAGAAATTCCTGATGGAAAAAACCCAAAAACACTGCCCTACCCGGGAATCAAACAACCCAGGACCGCTCAGCAAACGCGCTTGCGACCACTAGAGTAAGAAGATGGACGTTACGCAGAATCGAGACCAATGGAAGGAATGGAGGGATGTCTTTGCCCAGCAGTGGGACAATATGGGCTAGCTATAATAATGTAAATAAAAATCTATGTTTCTTCATATAATTTTTTTATTCAAAGAAGTAGCTATTTAAAGAAGATCGTTTCTGTATTAATGAAGACAACTTCCTCGTCTTATGTTCAACCTATGTAGTTCAGAAAGTAACTATTAGATCATTCTTATCTTTACGTCTGGCTCGTAATTTACGATTTCATTCATTCAAGTCTTGAATCAAGAAGGTAGCCACGAACAGTCACGGGCAACAATATTTATACACTTAGCGACTTTTAGAAGCAGTCTTCGCCTACTGTTTTGATTTAATTTTGATGTTAAATAATAAAACTAATATATTGGAGACCATATTATCATAAAGTAGGTTAGGTTGTCTAGGTTAATACGTGGATGGCAGACCGCCCATTAAATACGTAGTTTCCTCCGTGCTTTGGAAAATAATAATCAAATGACTCCTCCCGCTCTGGGCGGAGCAGACTTCTACTGACTGAAAACCACCCATGTTCCTTCTAAGTCCTTTGTGTCCGGGGTCGCGATATCTCTTTCGAACAACCCGCAGCCCCGACATGCGTCGGCCCTTGCGGGTTCCTGAAGTGTTGCTAACATCTCTTTCTCAACAAGGCCTAGGACGGACGACAGGTAGTCGGTGACCTGAAAGTCTGACAACCAGCCTTACCAAAGAGTATCGTATTTACCAGTACTAATTGGTTGGGGGAGGTCAGATAGGCAGTTGTTTCATGTAAAATACTGGTACTCAGCTGCTTTCGTTTAGACTAAAAAAAAAATTTAAAAAAAATTGCAATCGTTATTTCACGACAAAATCGCGTTTTTACTTTGCCAAGTGTTTACATATTATTGCTCGTGAGTGTACACAGTTAAACCAAATACTTTTTCTTATATCTTTCACCCAGATCTCATTCAGGGTAAGATATTCACACTGGGCGCCAGACAGACTTATACAGGTTTTCAAACAGCGGTAATACATTTCGGTTTTTATTGGAACAACTTGAGGAAGTTTTGAAAGAAACTGAGAAGTGAAATGGTGTTTACTTTTGTGAAGAGGAGTTGGTGCTTTTTGGGGGTTTTATTCAACCTTGTATGTGGATGGTCTGATATTTTATCTGCAGGTGTCATCATCTACGTAGTTTTTTCCCAACTATTGTTCTGGGGGCCGGCTTTTAGTCAAACCGAATTTAGCTGAATAGGCATGTTTCCTGACTTAAAAAAAATATGATTCTATTTAGTTCGTCAGCTAAATTATCGAAAAATATTGGATACGTGTTTTTTGTTTAATCAAATTAATAAAAATTGACGAAGATAAATGGAATAGAATAAGATAGATTATAAGATCATACGTAAATATCACATATATTTCTTTTGCTGTGCCCGACAGGGTTCATGATTGTTTCTTTTGAAAAATGTTTACCACCTAAGCCTACATTGTGGAATGCAATAAAGAATTGAGTATTATGATCAAACGCCTTAACGATTGTGTGTAGTGGGGGCTAGTAACGTCACTTTCCGATAAAAAAATGTAGGTACTGTACTGTGATGTCACACGAGTTTTCGAAGCACTGTTTCGTCTTCATTTTTTGTTTACGTGAAAAAAGAAAAAATATGTTTCGAAGATTTTTTGGAAATCTATCTGACAGACTAATTTTTGACATTCTTTTGTATGAAAAAACTGTAAAAACCTTTACTTAGTGATGGCCTAAGTAATCATTAAAGCTCTCTGAGTGTGGCAGTAAAACGTTTAAATTAAACATTCATTCTAAACAAAGCAATGCGTACTTATGCCAATCTAACTGGCATTGTCGTTGAATCCCCAGAGATGGCACGACGTGGCAACTGGCAATGTTCGTGTACTCGCGACTGGCAATAATCAGTTTATGGCAACCATTTCAATGGCCGACTCTACTCCACGATATTAAAGCTTATGGTCCAATAAAAAGTTTTTAAAGCAATGGTTTTCGAGTTTTCGGGGCGTGTTTCAATTGTTTTTCTTTTGTGTGTTGTTCGGGAAGGAAGATTTTAGGAATGTAATTTTATAACAAAGATGTTGTTGTGAGTTGGGACAAATAGGCCGTACTAACATCCATCTACGGCATCTACCTTGCCATTTTCAACCTATGTTGAGGTCGGTTTTCAATCTAGCAGGATGCAACTAAATACCAGTATTTTATGTGGAGTGACTGCCTTTCTGGACCTCCACAACCCAGTTAGTACTGGCAAATTCGCTATCATTTGGTAAGACTGGTTTTCAGACGTTTGAGCCACTCACTACTGTGTTACTAATTAATAACCTTTATGCAGATACATTATTAAGACGAACCTACTGATCTGGTTCAGAAAATTATTTCACCGATGGGAAGCTGTAGTACCTACATTTTCGAGTGTTATAGGCTATTTCTTAAACGTTACCGTGATATAATTTTCGACCATAACGCGAGCGGACCTGAGGGCAAAAACAATCTTTTCAGACTGAAATATAAACAACTTTTCTAAAAGACGCTAAAAACAAACTTTTCACAAATATATCGCCCAAGAATTTCAACGTACCCATTACAAACATATTAAAACCCATTGTTTAACAGAAAATAATAATCAGAATTGCTTTTATATCAATTTGGGGGGTTCTTATCGCCGCCATCTTGACATTAATGGTCTATAACTGAGATTTATAGTAACAACTCTTTAAATGAAGAAAGTAGTTAATGCTCGTCTGCTTGACCCGAGTATTTATATAGCAGTTAACTTGAATGGTGTGAATAAAACGCAGATAAAATCACTAAAACATGTTTTATGGAGTGTAGTTAGGGTTGGTACTTGAATACATTTACTAAAGTTCGGATTTATGTCTCCTTCAAAAACAAAAGCCCGTTTTCACTCATACTAGACGATACTAAAATCAAATGAATCACGTAATATAAAAATTTGGATTTTTATGCTCGATTCAGCACTGGGTTATTTTGTGCCACTCGCACAAAATCTCCGCCACCTGGACACGAATTCCCATGGCTGACTTGGACGTCGTCGCCAAAGCAAGGAAAAGCTGTTCAGGTGGTGATCCTTATATGAATCTGACTTAGAGTGTAAAAGGGTATGCAGAAAGGACAGAACGTCACCTGCTACAATCTTTACATACTCCTTTTGAGTCGTCCACGTTGTGACTAATATTATTATTAAAAAAAAAAAAAAAGACGTGTGGCACTCGGAGACTGCCGCGGTAAAGCTATTGCATAGCATTTTTTATCAACTTATGCACTTATAATTATTTATTTATTTTATTAATGCAGTATTTTTTTCCTTTGTTTTTTTTTCTTTGACATTAATTCAAGTTACACTTTGAGCGTGGTGACCGATAAAAAAACATTTTTTTTTCTTTTATTAAATAAATGAGTGTTAGGTTTTTTTCGTTACGGAATTTCTGGATTCGGTCCGCACGCTCAAGGCCCGCGATAGAAGCTATGCAATAGCTTAAAAATATCCGTCGCATTGCAATCGACGCTTACTTCGAGGAAAAATGGCAACCTATCTCTGTGTAAGTAGTAATAAGTGCAACACACATATTTTATACAAAAAATTCTAATTATCGCGAACTATATTCCCAGGTTGGCCTCTCTAATTACTTTGGTAATAATTTAATGCACCGTGCGCTCCCGTGGCTTAACTAAATAAAACTAGACAGGCATGTGATAAGGTTAGAATGGTGTGACGAGCGGAGCTGTGAGCGGGAAAACAAACGAAAGTGCTGGATGAACGAAATAGTTATAAAATTAACCCGTGATCAGTGTTCGATTTTTGTATCCATGCTGTCTACAATCGTATGCCTAGAGTTTTTTTCCAATTTTATCAGGGTCGGATTCTCATGCTTTCCGAGGCACGGAGGACACTCGGTATATAATTATGGTCACCCATTCATAGACCGACCTTGGCAAGTGCGGCTTAACCTTGAAGATCGACCCGTGTGGCGGGTATTTTTTATCCAGACTCTGTACCGCTACTGAGAAATTCCTGATGGAAAAATCCAATTACAGTTTTTCTGACCCGGTAATCAAGCCATGGCCTTCATGCTCACTAGCTTGCCGTCCGTCCGTCTTATGACCGCGTTCGTGTTCCACGCGCGCCTCAGAGAGATGTCAGCAACATGGAAGGGGCCCGCAAGGGGCGACGCCCGTCGGGGCTGCGGGCTGTTCGCAAGAGATACCGCGGCCTCGACATGAAGGGCTAAGAAGGAACATGGGTGGTTTTTAGTCAGTAGAAGTCTGACACTCCCTTCCGCTCTGCCCAAGAGCGCGAGGGGTTATTTGATGATTTTCCACCAGCCAAAAATTTTTTTTTTATGTCGGCTGTCATGGTCAGCAGTCACGCTTGCAATCACTTGACCAACGAAGCAGTCAGAGATATTTTATTACTATGATACCTACTACAAGGAAAAGTAGTATACAATCTCACGATAGATAGATTACAGGTTAATTCAGTTGAGCTTCACAGTACGGTTATTAATCTAATCATTATCACGTGTGCGACGTATTCACTAATTACTCGGTAAATAATTTAACGCTACGACTCTCGCGGTCGCCGCCACTAAGGAGATTAGAAAACGTAGGTGAGCAAAATATTGCGTCGTAAGCTTTAGAAGTAAACTTGCACTTCGAATTTTGTTTTCTTTTTTAAAAGGTAGTTACATAATTGAGTGTTGTACTGTACAAGTACATAATTTTCATTTTTTTTGGCTATTACTAATAAAACCTTTTATGGCTATGGTTAAAATTGCATTAAACAGGAAGACTACGCCCGACATACCGAGTTTCCTCCGTGCCTCGGAAAGCACGTTAAGTTGTTGGTCCCGGCTGCCATGTATAGATTTTTGGCAGTCGTTACAAGTAGTTAGTGACCTGAAATTCTGACATCCAGTCTTACCAAAGAGTATCGTATTACCTAGTACTAACTGGGTTGTGAAAGTCAGATAGGCAATCGCTGCATGTAAAATACTGGTATTCAGCTGCATCCGGTTAGACTGGAAGCCGACCCTAACATAGTTGGGAAAAGGCTAGGCAGATGATGACTAACATAGACGTCACATTTTACGCCTGCTCATCGGACACTCATTATCATGTGCTTCCAGTCTAACCGGATGCAGCTGAATGCCAGTGTTCTATTATAGTGACTGCCTATCTGACGTCCACAGCCCAGTTAGTTCATTGGACACTAAATTGACTATTGAGATGCGGCCGCAAATGGTAATACTTCACTGTAGCGTACGTCCGGCTCTTCCTGGAGAGTTTGGCGAACCCAGCTAACTAACTAATATTTTACGGCAACATAGTTCGTGCCTCACAGATGTGCGAAAATTGTCACACATAAGTACAGGTCTAAGGGATGTTTTTTTGTAGTTTGGTAATTCATCTCACTCCTCCCGCTCTGGGCGGAGCGTTAGAGATTATCAAACTCCTACTGACTAAAAACCACTCATGTGGTTTTTTCAGCCCTTTATGTCCGAGGCCGCGGTATCTCTTTCGTACAATCCGCAGAACCGAGATGCTGACGTAACGATGTGAACTCTAACTAGTTAGTTAGAGTCCACATCGTTACGTCAGGTGGTCTAAATATTTTCATTCTTATACGGCCGGTCAGTGGGATAGAACAGGCTGACCACAGGTATAGATAGACCTAGATAACGCAAGTATCACGATCTGTATGAAAACCAAGCGTGACATTTTATAACTAACTATTATGACGTCACAAGCACTATTTAGTGATGGAAAATCGGAAAATCAACTCGATTTAAAGACCCCGCCCCCTTCACCTTAACCCCCGCCTTTTGCACCAGCGCTAACGTCCGACTAGCGCTATACACCGATACAGACTGAGCGCGAAAGTGGCCACTTACGATTTTTGTACGTAAGCTAGACACGCGAAATGGCACGCGAAGTGTTGCTCTTGCGTTATCTAGGTCTATCTATATCTGTGGTGTGGTACCTATACAACAACTAAAGACAGTTCTTTAGTAACAGTAGACAGATTCAGTAACAGCTTTTTTGTATGTAAAGGCAGTCCTTTACATACAAAAAAACTGTTCGTGACTATACAAGGCACAGAACCCACTGTGAAGCAAAATACAAGTATTTTACTGGTATTATTAAACTTACAAAGTTACAATGGTAGCTGCGAATATACCATTATTCTTATGTCGTACCCCTATTTTTCATTATTCCACCTTGTCCCAGTCATCCCCTACGTTCTTTATTTCCCGCTATTTTTCTTGTCACCCAATTTTCGATCGTAAAACGTTCACTGCATCTTAAGCGAAACGTCTTGTATGAATACTTGAGTACCTACAGTCAACCTCAAAAAGATGTATATGCTGCAGTCAAAACACTAACACAACACGCAACTTTATAACACACAAATTTATAACTGAGGCGTTCTGAAATAACATAGTTACAGTAGGGAAAACGTATTTTATCTGTCAAAAATGTTTTGTACCGATTAAAAGTTTCGACTGTAGAAAAATTTTGCCATTAACAATACAATAGTTGACTGTTTACAATTTTAGTTGTGAAATATTGCATGGGATTAAATCTAAAAAGCAACACAAAATTGTAAACAATTCAATGAACTCTGCAACTGTAAATGTAGTATTTTTGTATTCATGATATTCATTTGTAGATTCTATGTATAGGGAATTTACAATTTTTATTTGATAGGTTTAAATATTTATTTTTATTATTTGATTGTGTCTGCTCTCAAAACAGTGAAGGAAAACATCGTGATGAAGCCGGCATGTCTTAGAACCAAATCATTCGAAGACATGTGACATCTGACGGCACGGTTGGCGCAGTGGCTGAGCAATTGGACTGTTACGCTGCGTGTCGCGGGTTCGATCCCCGCACGGAACAAATATTTGTATGGCCTACAGATAGTTGTTTCGGGTCTGGGTGTGGTTTGTGTATGTGAGTTTAAATGTTTGTAAACGCACCCACGATACAGGAGAAATTCCTAGTGATACCAACCCCCACTGGGCCCGCGTGGTGGATTATAGCCCATCCCTCTCCGAGAGGAGGGGTGAGTTCCTGTAGTGGGAACATTATAGGCTGATGATGATTTGATTGTGTTGAACGAATGAAAATTTATGAATAAATTAATAAAGTTAATAAAATACATACTTTTGAAGCTGACTGTATCTTACATCTTACATCGTTAAGTCTATTCGTTCGTGTTTACGTCTGTTTCGTGTACTCATGTTTTTATGGAAGTACGAGTATGAAAATGTTGCCTGAACGAACATAATAAAGTGTAAAGAAATAGCTCTTCCAAATGTTTATCGTGGCTTAATAATAGCAGCAGCTCGGGTCAATCTTGAGGTTAAGTTTCCCTTGTTTAAATTAGTCTGTGGATGGGTGACCACCAGTTTCTTTCGTACCTCTGAAGCACGTTAAGCCATTGGGCCCGTCTGTCAATTATATATTTTTTGTCACATGTTGTCTGTTTCCCGCAAGACTGAAAACCAGTCTTACCTCTTGCAGGCCAGATAGGAAGTCACTCCAAGTAAAATACTGGTATCCAGGTGCATCCGGTTAGACTTTAAGCTGGCCCCAATATTTACTTAGGAAAAGGCTAAGCAGACGAGTAGTGCAACTACAAAAAAATAACCAATGGAAAATGTACTTTAATGCAAAATTAAACAAGCCACCAATTCCGAGCGCAGATACAGAATTATCACGTCAGGGCTGCGGGTTGTTCGCAAGAGATACCGCGGCTTCGACATGAATGGCTAAGAAGGAACATGGGTGGTTTTTAGTCAGAAGAAGTCTGACACTCCCTTCCGCGCTGCCCAAGAGCGGGGGGTTATTTGATGATTTTCCACCCGCCAAAAAAAAAAAAACTTGAGAGGTGTCAAGGAACACCCGGATGGAACGAAGTTATTGTTATTATTTTTTATTATGTAAAAAAAAAAAAAAAATGTAGAAATGAAAATATCTGGCTTGCTTTCTATAAGAGAGAGAGAGACAGACAGAGAAACATGCGACGCCACACAGCTTACAATAGCTTACTATAGCAAAAAGTGTCGTGACAACTTTTCGTAAGATTTTTTTCCGTCTAGCCCCCTTTCACAACGCGCGATAAGGAACTTCGTTCCAATAAAAAAAAAAATATAATTTAAATTGTCCACCACAAATCCAGTTCCACGCCCCATTAAAATAAATCAATAGAATAAAGCTAGAAGTGGAAAGTTCATCAAAAGCCGGAGAGATGAACAAACATGTTCAGAACCACTCTGTAGTCTTAGTTTTTACTACGAGTGAGTTCCTGAAGTCACGAGCACAAAACAAAATACACGAAGCGACTTTTAAAAGTGATTTACTGCTAATCTCTGCTAATTAATAATTATATCATCATTTTGTTTAGTGCTAGTTACATTGTTTACTCGAAACGGTTTTGTTAAGATTTCTAAGCCGCGATTTTCAAAAGACAAAAAACGAAATACGAAAACCCAGAAAAATATTGTCTACAATACATAACTTTACATAGAAACAGTAGGTATTTACATTTTATAAATACGCAGCACACATTTAATACAGAATTAAAAAGTTCATAATAAAGTTGGGACCCGATTCGGAGTATTCCAACATAACACCGAAAGTTGCCAAATGTTTACCGAAACCCTTTTCAGCTAAAATATGTTTATTTGTGTAATTACCTGTATTAAAATTTTTGTTGTACAAAAGAATTTTTCGAAATTAGTTATCTTTGTTAACTTTTTAATGCTGATAACATTTATTTTTTTATTATCACAATATGTTTTCCTAAACACTGTCATAAGAGTTTTTTTTTTTTTAGAAAAATAACTTGTAAGAAACAAACATTACCACTTGTATTTGTAGGTAAGTTAAAGTAATTATTTGAGTTTAAGTAATTACTTATATTATATTTAGAAAGCTAAGAATTCTAATTTTATCACATCCTTTGAATTTTTTAGCTGACATTTTTTAGGTTTTAGAATAACCTGAATAGAAAATAATGCCGAACACCAAATCCAAGATGGCGGCCACCAAAAGTTGCATGCTTTGCGTCGAGGGTATCATAATATCTAACAATTGTGGAAAGTAGACTAATAAAAATGTTTCTACTAAATATTAAATTGCAGATTATAGCCCTAGTTGACATTGACTTTCATAAAACACACATTATAACTTAAGCCATCAAACAAGGGTGAGCAGACAATAAAGACAGATATTAACACAACCTTTGGCACAATTTTATTACCAGCCATATTCGTGCCGCGACAAACAAGGTCTAATTTAATAATAAAACAAAACTATTTCGACGAAATGCCTCATTGGTCGAGAGGTCACGATCGCAACTACTAGGCATGAGATCCTGGATTTGCTCCTCGGGTTGGGCAAAGAGTAATTAGGCTTTTCCTTCAGAAATGATTTAGTATTAGTCACGGTGTCTGGATTTGTGACCGGTTGATAGCAATAGGCTCGCTCCCTATTACATAGGTCTTAAACAAAACTGGTGTTTAGGTGTAAAATAATGCAAACATCTTTGCCTGCCCCTTCGGGGATTACAGGCGTGATGTTATATCATTAACATAAAGCTACTATATCGAAATTCCAACACAAGCGAGAAAATTAGGTCAACACGAACATAGAAGTTGGTCCACCTAAAAAACTTCATTAGAAAAGTTTAATTGCACCATTCAAACATCTCAAAGCAATTAATCATGAGCATTAATTAAAACCGTTAATAAATCTAAGTTCTAGAATTTATAAATCGAACGTTTGCACAACTATTAATTACCAGCAATAAATTAAAATTGAACGTTGGATTCTGAATGCAATTTTTCCCCATTTTTAATTTTGTATTTGAAAACAGAGAATGTCGAGAGAAATTACTGGGAAGCCACTGTTTTGAGGTTGATGCTTTAAGGCTTGGCATGTGAAAATAAAACATATTTATTATTACTTAGAAGTAAATATTCATGAAAGGTCATGCTGGCGTTTCCAATTTTGAATAAAAAAACCTTTATTCTACCAAAATTCACGCACCAAAGTATAATTTCATTTATCAGAAGCGAGTTCTCGAAACCGCCTGAAAAAAAATCCAATTTGATTTATTTCAAGAAACAATGTTTTTGCGAAAGACCTTTTCAAGGCTAATTTATGAAACCACAATTTTGCTTTTTGCTCCAAACGTAAGCTGATTTCGTAACCATATATTTAAACAGACGTACCTAATCTGTAAGAAAAATCTTGGGAAAAAGGAAAACATATTCATCACGATCACGAATGAATCAAGAGAAAAAAGCTATTTCTTGGCATCGCAAGCGAAAACCCATTATGTTAAAAATCAAATAAAAAAAACATATTCACGGTACGTGTTCCCCTTTCTCGTTCCATTTTGCAAATCGTTGCAGATAGGAGCTGTGATCGTAGAAACAAAAGAGATGTGATTGGAAGTCGGTATTCGTGACAAGAATATTTTTAGATAATTTCATTTGTCTGTCTTAAATTAAGGTGATACTCAAAAAAATCTCTCGAAACGTGTTTTTCGTTCCCTATGTATCTTTTTTTGAAATTGCCATTGATTGTCAAATGTTGATTAATGGAGAGGGACAGTAAGACCAAGGAAACGATGAATGGATTGTATAAAAAATGATACGAAAGAAAAATAATGGCGCGATTAGCAGAGGAGAATAAAAGACAAAAACTTGTTTCACCGATCACATTGTACTAACGTAAGTTAGACATAGTAGTAAACCATACCTATCAGTGAAGCTACCACCCGGGTACCAATACTGCCAATCACACTTTTTTTTTATGGTGGGTGGAAAATCATCAAATGACCCCTCCCGCTCTTGGGCAGAGCGAAAGGGAGTATCGGACTTCTACTGCCTAAAAGCCACCCATGTTCCTTCTTAGCCCTTCATGTCGAGGCCACGGTATCTGCGAACAACCCGCAGCCCCGACGGGAACACACACCTTCAATATCAAAATCATTCAGCACAGAGCTAGCATAAACTTTTATGGATTCCAATATGATTTCGACAGCACTTTGATTTTCGTCACAAAATATCACCCATATTTTCAGGATTGAACAGTTGAAGCCCCATCGGCTTATAACGTAGTGGAAATATGAAACAGGCAAAGAGAGAAAAATCTGCATTGCAATATCGAAGTAAGAAGCTTAATGGTATTAGCTGTGAACATAGTATTTTTTTACAGTTCACTAATTCCATTTCGATTCCGTAATCGAAAACTTTCAGTAAATCGAGACTGTATTTAATGTGAGATACGATTCGATTAGTGAAAGTTAGTTTATTTTTAAACGTAGTAGCTTCGATTTGAATACTTAATTCTGTCTTTCGTAATTATTGCAGTGTATTTTTTTTATAAGTACGAAGTAAATTGGCATTACATTGTTGGCATTTACAGGAAAATGCGCAATTTTGTTTAAGAGATTGCCTGTTGTTGCATTTCGAACGAATCCTATTGTGATGTCGGCGAAAAAGTTAGTCCCTTTATATTTTTTTTTAATCACAAAGGGATTTAAGTATTTTAATGACTGGCACGAAATAAAATACATTTAAATTGAACTAACACACATTTAAATTTGAAAATCAAATTATGATAAAATAAGAATGGTATTGCTGTGCATAGTTTGGCAGCTGGACTCAATAATAGAACGAACTACAAAATACTGCTCACGTAAGTAATACCAGCCTGAATAAAATATCTAGGTATGAAGGATGCAGTTTAGATATATTGAAGCTACTCTCGGGTAGTGTTCTAGAAAATTGAGACGCAAGAGATCGGGGCTCAGGAACACTCGGCTACTTGTCATATGAACTGGAAAAGTATATCAAGCAAAATGAGCGTGTGTTATTTATAACAATAACAATAATTCTTCTAGCCATGCCGTATTTTTGTGTCTACTGGTTTTTTTTTCTTGGAGGTTGGAAAATCATCAATTGACTCCTCCCGCTCTGGGCAAAGCGGTAAGGAGTGTCAGACTTCTACTGACTAAAAACCACACACATGTTCCTTCTTAGCTCTTTGTGTCGAGGCCGCGGTATCTCTTCCGAACAACCCGCAGCCCCGACTGGTGTCTACAGGCCTTGTTGTGTTCTGGAAGGCAACTTGCTGTATCGAGTCCAAATAAACTGAGGAGGATGAATGAAAGAGAATGATCTGTTTGTGTGTGTTTGCCACGCGTTTCTGCAATCTGGCTCTTAAATTGGGCAACGCGGGACGTTACCGCTACGATATACGGTTTACCTTCGGAAAAGTACCTTTAATTAAAAGACAAGCTTTCAGACAAAGGCCCACAATAAAAAAACTTGTATGAACTGAAAACAAAAGTATCCGAAACACGATTTAATTATAAATTACAGGCCCGTCTAGGCGAGAACTCTCCTAACAAAAGTTATAATTTATTTGTGAAGCCGATCCAAACTTTTATCCGAACCTCGAAGCTAAATCAAAAACACGAACGATACGACTCCAGTTTTGAATTTAAAACTTCTCTTAATGTATGAACCTTAATACGGATTACAATGAAAACCTCGTAATGTCGTTGTTTATTTTAAAAATTTAGGAAAGCAGAAAGGAAAAGGATTTGGTAAGCTTGCACGGGAGTACTCGTACAGTTTGTTTAAGAATGAAGGAAGAAGGAAGTGGGGTTTTGAAGTAGTGATAGACAATTTACCTGTACAATCGTTTTTCCTTATTTATGCTTTTTTTGTTTTTTTTACTTGGCTGTTGGAAAATCATCAGATAACCTCTACCGCTCATGGGCAGAGCGGAAGGGAGTGTCAGACTTCTACTGACTAAAATCCACCCATGTTCCTTCTTAGCCCTTGCACCGAGGTCGCGGTATCTCTTTCAAACAACCCCCAGCCCCGGCGGGAACCGCAGCCCCGATGCTTATACACACTTTTGTCTTGTATGTTTTCCTTCAGATCTGCGTTGTAAAATCTGTTATTGCTTGCATTCTTACTCTCACGTGACCAGACCATGTGACAGCCTCGTTAGTCTTGTGGTCACATGTGCGACTGCTGAGCATGAGGTCTTAGGGTTGATTCCCGGGTCGGGCATAAGTGTTGTTGGGTATTCCAATCTAGAAGAATTTATCAGATGTATGCCTGATTCATGGCAATTGGGTCGCCCCCTATTCCGTGGAACGAAAACATAACTGGCAAAATGTTGGTGAATAGTACACCTCTCCCTAATTTTCCTAATGTAAAACGTTTGATTACGTCTCACATAATACGATCCCACTGCTGAGACACTACAGGCCTCGTCTCTGAGCGTTTTGGTGGCTATTCAAGACCTATTTCACGATATCTGAATAGCCTAATGCTTACTGAATAAATTTTAAAACAGTACAGAATTTGTATGAAATTATCTGCCAAGTATGTTAACAGGAACTTAATAGTAGATGTTGAAACAGGCCCTAACACTTGAACAGAAAATATATAAAATAATAGTACTGCGAAAACAGCTAATAAAAATACGCAGTAAACATTTAGTAAAACTGTTTAAATTATCTACATCCCCAACATTTTATAACGTTAGTGATATCCCGTTAACATCTCGAGGGATACGGAAATATTTATTCGCGTAACCGGAAAAACTGCGAAGTAAATGTATGGGAAAATTGTGAGTCCCTCACTGCGGGATCCTATTACATAAAGCTTGATAGTATTACTCGAAAACGAATAAATCGTGGTTCGGAATAGTGAAGGAGGTGGAAATTGTTCCATGCTCAGCAAGCAGGATAGTTTTAAGTGGAGAAAACATTGTATTGAAAGTGTTTGATTCGTCATAATATCATTTTTCTGTCCTTATCCATTAAGATTATTTCATTTTTATATCGCTGCATTAGCAAAAGCAAATTCAGCCTATAATAATGGAATGGGCTATGATCCACCTCGCGGGCCCATTGCGGTTTGTAGTTTTCACATCTTCGAATTTTTGGTTCTAGGACATGCTGCATTCCCTCACGATGTTTTCTTTCACCGTTTTTGAGAGCAGTGGTGATGAAATGAATTACACAAAGTAATGCACCTGCCTATTTTTTATTTTGGGAGTTGGGAAATCTTAAAATGACTCCTCCCGCTCCCGCTAGGGAGTGTCAGACTTCTACTGACTAAAAGCCACCCATATTTCTTCTTAGCCCTTTGTTTCGGGGCCACGATATCTCTTTCGAACAACCTGCAGCAATGCGCCTGGCTGGGTTAAAAATCATGTCTTACAAATCATATAGCGTATTATTATATAGCTGGTTCAATTTCATTTTTTGTTTTCGCCGTGAGTTAGGTTTTTTTATATCTAGTGGAAGGTTTTGTAATTCAGGGTACGATCTGCGATCTGCGGTTGACTGTTCATAGATCTGAATCTTCTGAGTTCTAAATTATTTCATAAAATGTACATTTGCTTTTTTATCATTACTAAAATGAAAGTTTTTGGCTACTACCTGTAAGCTAAGCCTGGTAATAATTGCATCCAGCCTATCCGACTAATTTTGATCAAATAACTACAATACCTGATGCTTTCATCGCGTGTCAGACAGGTATCATCGTCTGAAATCAGCTGTTTAAACCGACGCCATATTGTTTCAGTGACTTTACACGGAAATTTTATTGGCGTTTTTTTCATTTCTATGAGCTTTATTCGTTTATTTACATTTATAAAGCGTATTTCAGTTAATTTGATGATTTTATCGGAGTTGTCGATTGTTGGCAGGTATAATTATAACTTTCATGCACGGAAATATAGGTTAAATTGTCATTTGATTTTCAACAGATCATTGACTTACTCCTTAGAAAATTATGTTTTTCACACTCCAGCGCTATTCTTTTCTGATTAATTTCGTTGCTGGTTCCAAGACAGTCAAATTGTTTCTCTGGGACTTAATTGAGCTCACATCATTAATATGGGTGTAAGAAATGATCATGGGAAAACCAGGACTTGTAATTAAGAGAAGTCTGTAATTACCAATGCAACACCCGCGCAAATCAATGTTCATCATAATCGGGTCGACGCAACACGTAGAAATTAATGATCTTGCCTTCTAAACATATAAGAGACGAGACTCTCTACAAAAAAAAAAAAAACTGAGCTAGTAAATGAGCTAGTATTATTACAATTACCTGGAAGATCAAAGAATATTCTACTATAGAAAACTCAAAATTGCATTGTAATCCCATCTCGTAACATTGCATGTTCAGAATAAAACAGGAAGAAAAGAAGATTACTGACAATAAAATGTTGGAACTAGGGAGCGGAAAGAAAATGTCTCATTTTTAAGTCAAGAAAATTGAGGATTTGCAGAATAGTCATAGTAGAAAAATCTTTGCGTGGTGCAAGTGTTAAGATGTAGTCCAGCAAAAGATAAAAGTTCTTAGAAATGAATAAAGTATCTGTGCAAATGTTATAATATAGAACGAGTAGTTTTGGACTTGCATGAGATTTTCCTAACTTTGACTACAAGAAAATACTCGTTTTTAAGTTTCCGTAGCCAAATAACATACATAGAATCGTTATAGATTAGTCCTGCGTATCCATTCGGTATTTTTTTTTGTTAATTTAAAACACCACGTGTCTGCCTCGTTGGTCTAGTGGTCGCAAGCTTGACTGCTGAGCATTAGGTTCTGGGTTCGATTCCCGGGTCGGGCAATGTGTAATTGGCTTTTTCCATCAGGAATTTATCAGTAACAGCCACGGAGTCTGGATTTGTGCCCGGTTGATAGCAATAGGCTCGACCCCTATTACATGGGACTTAAACATAACGGGTGAAATGTGGGTGTACTATTAGGTACACCTCTGCCTAACCCTTCGGGGATTACAGGCGTGATGTTATGTTATGTTGTGTATGTTATGTAATTTAAAACAACATTTTTAACGTTCATTCATAGGTACATTTTATTTGGTGCTACATTATTTTGTGTGCGATTCCGAGTTTGTTTGATAATTTTCCACAGTTTTTTAAACCAATACTTACAAGAACCAAACTGATTTTTATATCCACCTGATTTTATTACCAGAATGTAGTGTTGTCGATACTGTTTAAACCGTGGCAAGTAATCTGAAAAATATAAACTGCTTGTTTTTATGAAGGAAAATACCTATTGTTTTACAAACAAATCGATAATTCCAAGAGCTGAGAGGGATATGCTTAAAATTATTCTTAATTCTAAGTACTCCGTACCTCTTCCACTGTTTTCTTTCTGCAATTTTCTATACTTTCTTACTGGAACTCCTCTACTTAACTCTTCGGCGATTACAGGGGTGATGTTTTGTATTGAAATTTTTCCCCGCTTTTTCTTTTGTTTTATGGGCGTCCACAGGCCAGTCACGTCGGTGATTGCATCACGAACAACAGATGCAAGCCAGCAGCTGCTCAAACATTAAGAACTCATGGGAAAAGACTTCGTTGCAGTAGAGGAGTAGAGCAGTACTTTGAATGGTTGTAGACGCATTATACGTGAACCTTTTAATAATCACTCCTTTAAGACTTTTGACAAAATCATGACATTTTGGTGACGTTCCCGTTAAACACGTTAAGCCGCTGGTCCTTTTTTTTTGCGGGTGGAAAATCTTCAAATAACCCCTCCCGCTCTCGGGCAGTGCGAAAGGGAGTGTCAGACTTCTACTGACTAAAAACCACCCATGTTCCTTCTTAGCCCTTCATGTCGAGCCCGCGGTATCTCTTGCGAACAACCCGCAGCCCCGACGGGCATCGGCCCTTGCGGGCCCTTCCATGTTGCAGACATCTCTTTGAGGCGCGCGTGGAACACGAACGCGCCGTCGACACGGACTGTCGTCGTCATGAGACGGACGGACGGCGAGCTAGCACCGGCTACGGCTACTCACCGTCCACAGGCCCGCGAAGCCGCTGGTCCTGGCTGCCATTTGAAGATCTTTGCAGTCGCGACAGGGAGTCAGTGGCCGAAAGTGTGACCAGTCTTACCAAGTGGAATCATATTAGTCAATACGAATCGGGTTATAGAGATCAGATAAGCAGTCACTCTTTGCATAATACTAGTATTCATCTACTAAAAATCTATACGAAATCAGCAATTTACTCTCAGTCAGAAAACTGTATATAACTCAAACGGTTCTAAGAAAGCATAAAACCCTTCCTTATCATATGAATAAGAAACACAAAAGGAGAAAAGATATCATTGCAGTAGTTCCCCCATGTAAAACCAAATTTAGTAGCAGACAATTTCACCATCTCTCAGCTCAATTATACAATAGAATTAATAAATACATATATATACACAATAAAAACAATCACGACTGCAAAAAAGTTATAACAAACTGGACACAGTCTCTTAGTTATGAGGATACTGAAGCTCTTCTGATTTATCATGAGTAATAAAATCACACACCGTAACGACACAAACCTTACTGTACTCCTTACACTACACTACTCTACACCTCACCACACCACACTACACGACACTACACCACACCACACCACACCACTCTACACCACCCCACACTACACCACATCACTCTACACCACACCACACAGCACCACACACCACACCGCACTACATCTTACACACGCGCCACGCCTAACTAAAGCACACCACGATTCACGTGATACATATTTAAGATGTTAGATTAAGAAACAACAATATGCTGTAATAATCATGTAACATTAATATATCTAAGATATGGAGGAGCGGAGTCTCCTAACACAGGCATTGTTTGCCTAAAAGGAGGCTCCAAACACAAATCATTGTATATGAAGCATTTTGTTTAAATAAAAATATTTTTCATTTTCATTTTTTTTTTTTTTTTTTTTTTTCATCTGGTTAGGCTGAGACCCGACCAACATAGTTAGAAAACGGCTAGGCAGATGATGATAAAGGACCACCTTTAAAAAAATGCAACCCGTCGGGGCTGCGGGTTGTTTGAAAGAGATACCGCGGCCTCGGCGCAAGGGCTAAGAAGGAACATGGATGGTTTTTAGTCAGTAGAAGTTTGACACTCCCTTCCGCTCTGCCCAAGAGCGGGAGGGGTTATTTGATGATTTTCAAAAAAAAGAAGGTGGTAAAGCACTAATGGGACCCAATATGCTGCTTATTTTGAAAATACCATCAATGCGTTGTGTAACACAACTCAAGTCCATTTATCTTTAATCCTTCCTGAAGCTGTTAATTAAACTGTGAATATAAATCCCTATTTAAATATAATTGTTATTTTTAATTCGTTATCAATTACTTCTCGCAAACGAATCACCCAACATAAGATTTATAGTCCGGTCAAATTAGACCAAAAAATAAGGGATAAGGTTACACTAAAAAAAAGTTACCGTTTTTGAGATAGGTTTATCGATTTAAAAAGTTGGAAGATTTGTAATCGTCATAATAATTATTATGTTTTGTAAAAGTACACAACGTATATAAACTACGTGCTTAGATTACAACTCTTTCAACTTTTTGAATCGATACTCGTATATCTCAGAAACGGTGGCTTGTAGAAAAAAATACATTTTTCTCTATAATTTTGATAATTTTTCTCTATTATCTGATCTACAATTTTGTCTTTGCAAATTTTGTGATAAAACTTACCGTTTTGCTAAAACTGGCGAAAAACCCGTTTTTGTGACCTTTGACCTCGAATATCCTTTTTTCCAGGTGTCGGATCGATGGGAACTTTTTACATATTATTTATAATGGTATTTTGAACAATTCTATTAATTTTCAGCCGGGTGGGAATTAGTGTAACCTTGGATGTCTAAATTGACCGGACTATTACCCCAAAAATGCAAACAGCATTTCAATTGAAAATATTAGTTTTTTTTTTATTTTTGTGCCCGGTTGACTGCAATAGGTTGCCTCCTATAGCATGTTACTAAAACGTAACTAGCGAAATGTGGGAGTACTATTAGGTACACATCTACTTAACCCTTCTGAAATTACAGGCTTGATGTGTTATGTTTAGTTAAAACTGTGAACACAAATCCACGAGTCCCTGTAACTGTTCATTTTACAAGTAATTTCTAACCAATTAAATCATTTGCATATAATTTACATACATCTATTAAGCTTACCTTTAAACACGATAATCGACAATATTAAATTAACATAAACAAGCGTATCATCTGAACACATTCATACAATGGTATTATTAGTCATGGACTGAGCTTAAACGAGTCGGACTTAACACCTATTCATTCTACATGCTGCCCCATAAGACATATTGACGGCTACAGTTTGTTTATAATTTGACATAAACGATCATTTTTCAATAAATATGTACAATGACATTACATACAACTTTGACATTGATTACAGTAACATATGACATCTCTAGCATTGTTTAAAGCAGAATTAAACGATGGGCTTAAAAAGGACGGCTGATACGGCAACGTACATAATTATACGGATGAAATACCTTATTCGAAGATTCACCAATTGCGACCAAGAAATTCTAGGATTGATTTGGTGGCCGATGAATCCCTGTTGTCATGACAACGACAGTCGACCCAAGTTCACAGTAATGGTCTATCATATATTATGGTCGAGTCGACACTATAAATACGGGTTATAGTACATCATATTCGATACGTTTACATCTGATTAACTAGAGAACATTTGCATTATGAATACGTGATAGTACTAGCTAAGTTATTGTTGGAAACATAACATGATAATAATTTACTATAATAATATACTGGCGTGCGTGTATGAACAGGCGTATTTTTTTTTACTACTAATTATAGCACCATTTCGGATTCATCCAATACCATGCTATAACACAAAAAAAACTTTTTAACAAAAAATAAAACCGACTTCAACAATTTCGTTTTGTTTGCCACCGACTTCAGAGGCTGGATATTTTTCTTAACTTTATTTTTCACTTTTTGTGTTTTATTTTTTGTTGAAATCGGTTTTATTTTCTGTTAAACATATTCGACGAATTGATTACCTCCTCTTTTTTGAAGTCGGTTAAAAAAGAACATTATGAAAAAAGAAAATTAAATTAATCTATAGCTCTATCCATATTTATTAGATAGAATATCTATTTATTATTCCTGTACAATATGTACAGGAATAATAACCTGAAATAAATCAGTACTTAAAAAATAACAAAATAATAAAAAGTTACCTTTCGTGCATCATTTCTCAAAATAAGCACAAAATAAATAAATGTTAAATGTGGGGGTGAAAGGAGTGTTTGTAATGATCGTAGCTGCAGGTGGTTTTCTGTTTACCCCCATGAGAAAAGGCGTGAGTTTATGTATCCATGTATAACCTTTAACATGTAGGTCCTTTCATGGCCAGGATGGACCGGCATGGCATATTAATGCATGACAATGCGCGTCCCCATACCGCCAGAATTGTACATGACTACCTTGAAGAGGTCGGTATCGAACGCATCCAGTGGCCAGCGCGAAGCCCGGACTTAAACCCCATCGAGCACGCCTGGGACGAGCTTCAGAGATGCGTGAAAGGTCGAAACCCCCCACCAATCACGCTTTCCGAGCTCAAACAAGCACTGGTGGAGGAATGGGAAGGTATTCCTCAGCACCGGCTCCGAAATTTGGTGTACAGCATGCTTAATCGCCTGGAAGCTGTCAGAAGAGCTCGTGGAGGCAATACAAAGTATTAAATGAAGAAAGTGATGAAAAACAGCAAAAAAACAAACATAAAAAAAATGTAATCTTAAGAAAAATATGACTACTTTAGTTTTTTTTTAATTTAGAGATTAATATTGTGGGTGCAACTAAGTTTTTTTTTAATTTTTTATCTGTATAATTAAATTCTCAACTAAACAGTCTTCGTTTCATTAGGATGGCATACGTAGTTCGGGAGATATTCGGGTTTATGTGACTGACCCGTTATTTTTGGAACCGAGTGTAGTTAAGTTCAAACTACAACTGAAAAACTTTCCAACTTTAAAGCTTGTTTTGCCTGAATAATTATTCATAACATAACATCACGCCTATTATCCCAGAAGGGTTAGGCAGAGGTTTACTTAATAGTACACTCACATTTCGTCCGTTATGTAATAGGGGTATTACATAACGGACGAAATGTGAGTCCTAGGCCAGCCTATTACCATTAACCGGGTACAAATCCGGAAATATTGCTGATAAATTCCTGATGTAAAACCACGCTCAAATACTTAACCGCACATTTATAAATCAATCGGACGACACGACGATCAATATAGACGACACGGTTGGCGCAGTGGCTGAGCAATTGGACTGCTGCGCTGCGTGTCGCGGGTTCGATCCCCGCACGGAACAAATATTTGTATGATCTACAGATAATTGTTTCAGGTCTAGGTGTTTGGTTGTGTATGTGAGTTTAAATGATTGTGAACGCACCCACGATACAGGAGAAATTCCTAGTGTCAAAGTTTTATTAAAAAAAAATCAAGAAAGATGAGCAGTGGTGGCCCAGTGGTGGCGACCCCGACTTACGAACACTTACTGCGGTACTCAGAGATATTTAATGATTAGTTAAGATTTGACATACTTTTGTATGACAAAACTGTCAAAACCTTTACTTAGTGATGGCCTAAGTAATCATTAAAGCTCTCTGAGTGCGGCAGTTAGTCGTGGGTTCGAACCCAGGCAGGCGCATTAATTTGTGTAATTTATTTCATTACCACTGCTCTCAAAACGTTGAAGGAAAACATCGTGAGGAAACCGGCATGTCTTAAAACCAAAAAACCACTGGGCCCGCGTGCCCATCCATCTCCTAGAGAGGAGGCCTGAGTCCCTCCAGTGCGAATCGCCTTCTCAGTAATCCCATGCCGTGGCATTAAAGAATGTGCATAGTAGTGATCGATATTGATTTAGTGTCCTATAAACAACATTATGTCGCGCGAAACCAATAAGTTGTGCTCTCAGTAATTTAATTACGGAAAAATAGCCATCAGCAGTAAAAACAATTTCTTTTCCATTTAACTTAAGTGCAGTGAAGGGTTTATCGCCCAATAATTGTTTTCAGTGCAAAATAAACAATAATAAACAAAAATATAAAACCCGAAAAAGTGCCGGTCATAGTGACTAATTCGCGTGAGCACGTAATCCTAGCTGCTGTGCGAACTACCGAAAGTCGAAAGTCCTGTGCACGCGCAGTCAGTGCTGCCAACATTCCAACGACGCAGGAGCGTTCCAGTGGCGAGTATAGTGTGTCGCACCGTATATTTTTACCATGTCAAACTCTGACTTACAATTGTTTTCACTTGAAAATGATAACATAACCGTTAGAAAATTGCAAAGCAAAATAACCATTAGTACAGAAAATTCCTTTGCATCTTTGTCAGTGGACGATGATAACGAATACTCATCTATTACTTCTTACGACAAACATAACATAAGTTGCCCCCACTTGCAACCAAATGAAAATGAAACAATGTCAGAATTAGGAGCATTAGTAAACACTTTGCGAGAGAAATTGGCTTCTGCGGATAATGAAATTGAAAATTTAATAACAGAGAATACTTCACTTAAAAATATTATAACAAACCATGAGAAAGTTATAAACAACCTAAAAAAAATATGTAACAGTACACCTAAAATAGTTTCAACCGTAGCTAAGAGGAAAAGTCTTAATAAAGGCAAACTTAATTTTTCCCATGAAGAAGATTACCTGCTCCAAAAACGAAATAAGGTTGAGAATCAAAGTAAAGATACAACACCTAATTCTGAAATAAAAACACAAAAGTTAAGCAGCAGACGGACCACAACGGGAAATCAACAAACTAATACTTCTTGCTCCACAAACACAAAACAAAATAAAATAACTCAAAGGACAGAAGTCACTTATACTAAGAATAGGTTATGCATTGTTAGCGCCAACAAAACCAATAATGTACTATCCATCGCAGAAGAGACATTCCTAAACCTACAGATCTGCCACTATGTGTCACCGAAATGCGGATTGTTACAACTTATCAGCAATTTGCATAAAAAAGTTGTGGATTACTCATTTAACGATTACTGCATAATTTTAATTGGCGAAGAAGATTTTCAAAAGACCAAGAATTATGTGGAAATTATAATAGGATTAAGAAAAACACTACAAAACATTCAACATACAAATATTATTTTGTGCCTACCTACATTCATACTTAGCGATTACTCAACGATGTTCAACTGGCGTATCGAAACGTTTAACAACTTACTTCATTTAGATTTATTGTCACATAATTATATAACAGTACTAGACACCAATTTAGACTTATTGTACGACTTTTCTATGTTTTCGAAATATAACAGAAAATTAAATAACCAAGGAATGAAAAACATCTTTCAAAATTTACTGTTACTTATAAATGATTTAAACCTCTCAATGTCACCACCTGAAGTTGAACTAGATCTGACAAATAATGTAGACACGAATTCGGACACACGTACCGAGCTTTTTCTTTGATCACATGTATGTTATGCATCAGAATATTGCCGGACTTATAAATAAATCAGATCTATTAACCGTGCACATTCAGGAGTTGTTAAGCAAACAAATAATTGTAGATGTTATATGCATAACCGAGCATTTTATCATGTCGGGCCAGGAACATCTTCTTCATATACCTAACTATAGACTCGCGGCATGTTATGCAAGAGGCAACATAAAACGAGGTGGAGCCTGTATTCTAGTCAAAAAGGGTCATGAGTATAAAGAATTACACGACATTATGAAACACTCGGTTACAGGAATAATCGAGTGCTTTGCTATTAAAATGAAACAACATAATTTAATTGTACTATGTATCTATAGGCCGCCTAAGCTGTCTAATTTAACTAAATTTTATGAAAATCTAGATGTTATTTTAAAAAATATTTGTAATAATCCTCACACTAAAATAATTTTATGCGGCGATTTTAATATAGACGTTTTAAAAAATAATAGAATTACTTCGGAATTTAAATGCTTTCTCCTGAGTTACAACCTTAATTTACAAATTAATGAAGCGACACGTCCTATTAGTAATACTTGTTTGGATAATTTTGCTGACAATTCCAAACAAAAATGTCACTGTCAAGTAATAGACTTAGGGCTATCAGACCATACTGCTCAGATAAGTAAGATAAAAGTAAATAAATCATGCAGGATCAAAACTTGGCGAACTAAAATTCGAGATAATTGTAAAGAAAATCTCATTAAATTTAATAACTATCTGCAAAATCTATCATTCTCTGACGTATATGACACAGAGGATTCGAACAAAGCATATGATAATTTCTTTCAATCATTTAAGCTCATTCATGACTTGTGTTTTCCGTACAAGCTAGTGACTGTAAAATCAGAAAAACCAATTAAGTGGCTATCGCGTGGCATAAAATTATGCAGTAAAAGGCAAAGACACTTACTTTGGAAACATCGACTAAGTCCGTCGCCAGAAAATAAAAACGCTTTTGTTAATTATTCTAAAAGATTTAAAAAAATTATTAAATTAACTCAAAAGGCCCAAAATAATTACTTGATCATCATCATCTTCCTGCCCTTATCCCATTCTATTTGGGGTCGGCGCAACACGTTTTCTTCTTCCATTCCTTGGATATTTCCATTTCCAAAAATAATTACTTGATCAAAAATTCAAATAACAAATCGAAAACCTCATGGCAAATAATAAATAATAGTAAAATTAATAGGGAACCAATTTCACAGATAAGAAACAATAATCAGACCATAACGGATCCGAAAGAGATAGCAGAGTCTTTTAATAATTTTTTCATAGACCAAATTAGTAATATACCTAATAACCCTGTTCACGACGTTAGAAAAATAGATCATAATCCAAACTCAATATTTGTGCCACCAGTAGTAACTCAAGACGTAATACGAATAATTAAATCACTCAAAAACAAAAAGAGCTTCGGTTATGACGGGATTTCCACTCAAGTCATAAAATTTGTTGCTAATTGTATAGCTGGCCCTTTAACTCACATAATTAACGTTAGCATATCATCAGGAACTTTTCCTGAAGGTTTAAAAACTGTTATTGTTAAACCAATCCATAAAAAGAACAGTAAAGATGATATGTCGAACTATAGGCCGATATCTCTAGTTCCCGTTTTTTCCAAAATAATAGAAAAAGTTATATATGAAGCAATATCATCTTTCCTGACTAAATTTAATATACTTTGCCATGAGCAATACGGCTTTAGGAAAAATAGGAATATAAACATGGCAATTTTTGACTTGTTAAATATTATTATGTCGAATGTTGATACCAAAACACCTGTATGTGCTTTATTTGCAGATATTTCGAAAGCTTTCGATTTTGTCAACCATGACATATTGCTTCAAAAATTAAACGCCTATGGCATTCGAGGAAATATCCTAAACCTAATAAAAACGTACTTATCCGGTCGCAAACAGATGACAGTAATTTACAAAATATGTGTTAAGTCCAAATTAGAACAAAAATACGTGTCTTCCGATAGAGAAATTAAATTCGGTGTACCACAGGGAAGCGTCCTAGGGCCTTTGCTATTTTTAATTTACATTAACGACCTCCCACGCCAAATCCACCATCCCATGGTACTCTTCGCCGACGATAGTACAGCACTTTTAAAATGCGATAATAATAATCAAAATTATGAAAACGACATAAACTCCACCATAAAAACCATCATAAATTGGCTGCATAGTAATAACTTACAAATAAACCTACAAAAAACAAAGATAATGCATTTTTACCAAAGGCTTCGCATTGGTGATATAAATATTAATTATAACAGTCAAAATGTGGAGAGAGTGGATGTTATTAAGTTTCTGGGAATTTTAATTGACAGTCAACTGAGATGGAAAGCACAGGCAGAAGCAATCTGTAAAAAACTTAGCTCATCTGCATATGCACTTTATAATCTTAAAAAAAAAGTTAATATCAAAACAGTATTACTAGCATATCACGGTCTTGTCGTTTCCATTTTGAGATTCGGTATTATATATTGGGGCAATTGTACCGAAAGAGAAAGTATTTTTAAAGCCCAAAAACGCTGCCTTCGAGCAATATTTAGTCTGAAGGTTACTGACAGCTGTGTTCCATTTTTTAAAGCTCATAATTTGCTAACATTTCCTTCTCTTTATATTTTAGAAATTGCTCTTTTTGTAAAATGTAATCCGCATCTATTCCTATCTTTTTCAGAAAGCAGATACAGAGATGCAAATTTGCGATCTCAATATCAAAACTTATTACGTACAGGTCGATTTAGGACTGCTTTATTAAAAAAAAGTGTTTTCGGAATGGCACCGGTTATCTTTAACAATATTCCTAATTCTATAAAAGAGGAACCAGTAACAATTTTCAAAAAGAAGCTAACTGACTTACTTTTGAATAAATGTTATTACTCCATCTCGGATTTTCTAGCCGATAAGTTGTAGCTATTTCATGGCTAATGATGAACAGCATCAATATTTGCATGCCAAAATGGTAGAATGTACAAGGATTCTTTAATATGATGTAACCACCTTATTGTAAATACCTATATTCTAAGCAAATAAACGAATATTCTATTCTATTCTATAAATTGGTGGACCACTCTTGTTTCGCATCTCGAACATTTGTCGCGCATCCTAGTTTAACCGATTTAATTGTAATCATTTTATTATACTAATTATCAGTATATTAGTTTCATTTGTATCCTCTTGCAGTCGAGCGTAATAGGGTAGCTAACAAAAAAAATCTAATTAGTCCGTCAGATAGATTTCCAAAAAATACACACAATATTTGATCACATATTTTTTTCTTTTTTCACGTAAACAAACAATAAAGACGATACAGTGCTTCGAAAACTCGTGTGACGTCATATTCTAAGACATTAGTATGACATTTTTTAACGGTGAGTAACGTCACAACCCCCAACTCAAATCTTTGTCGCGTTTTATCTTCGTCAATTTTTATTGATTTCATAAAACAAAAAATATCCAATATTTTTCGATAATTTAACAGACGGACTGATTAGAATCAAATTTTTTTAGTCAGGAAAACATCCCTATTAACGCAATAAGATGCAACCCAAGACAAATATATTCTATAGACCCAATCACTCCCTTATTACCAACGTATTAACCTAATTAAAATAACAATTGAACACAATTAATACACTCGTAATCAAACTAAGTTGTCAAGCCAGCAAAATGAATGACTCTCCATGGAGCTGGCTATGTTAATGACGATCATAAATTACTGACGACTGACGGCAATAATTAATATCGGGGGTTATAATTATGGCTATGTACACCACAGTGTCGAATAGCATACTGTATTCTGGTGTACTGGAAAAGGTGTGGGCTATTTGTGGAACAGTGTGTTGGTGTTATGTGGCTTTGTGCAGTCAAAGACTAGAGGAGATATAAAGGGTGTAAAAGTACCCTTAGCCAAGCCAATAAAGTGTGCTAGTGCTCCTCGTTACTGCGATATATCTTTTTAGGGTTCCGTAGTCAACTAGGAACCCTTATAGTTTCGCCATGTCTGTCTGTCTGTCCGTCCTCGCTTGTCTCTGTGACCGTTAGCACTAGAAAGCTGAAATTTGGGACCAATGTGTGTATCAATCACGCCGACAAAGTGCTAAAATAAAAATTGGAAAAAAATGTTTTATTAGGGTAGCCCCCCTATATGTAAAGTGGGAAGTGTTTTTTTTTTTAATTTTAACCCTAATGTGTGATATATTGTTGGAAAGGTATTTAAAAATGAATAGGGGTTTACTAAAATCATTTTTTGATAATGTCAATAATTTCGGAAATAATCGCTCCAAAAGTAAAAAACAAAGCGTCCCCCCCCCTCTAACTTTTGAACCATAAGTTTAGAAAATACGAAAAAAATCTGAAAAGTAGAACTTTATAAGGACTTTCTAGGAAAATTATTTTGAACTTGGATGGAAACAACAGATGGAAACTGCAGTTAACCAATATAATTTGGTCCCTGAATCGTATGAGCGCCTATACAATCCAGAGGTCAAGTTTCATTTGCCCGTATTTTTTTTTTAACTTCGTTTACATAATATTTTATTATCTACGGAACCCTACACTGAGCGTGGCCCGACACGCTCTTGGCCGGTTTTTTTTCTAGATCATACCTGGGAACCCCCTAATTACGGAGATATTAGGGGTTAAAGTTTCAAATTTTTCACAGCTGTTTTTGTAAATACTAGTTTTTCAGGTTTTAACTTTACTTAAATTACCTCCATGACCCGTTTACTATTCATAGCATCCATTAGCACAATATTTAAGAGTGCTTAATTGAGTTTTACCGTAAAATGTGATTTCACCCCAAAAAAAAAGTCGTTTCCCAGCCAAAATGTTTGCGTAGGGGTACTAAGTTTGATGTACATAATGTTTGGTTGACGGCTTTGTGAAATGTTCGTTTACACCTAATTTATGTTAAAGTTTTGGAAGAAAAACATTGATATTTGCACAACTTTTTCTTCGTTCTCTTTTCGTGCAATGAGTCCACTGACTGTGAGTAGTTGCGTCTTCAGTTTGAGTGTCTGCAACTTTCATCGGCGTTAATTTTTTTTATAAATGTTACAAATATTTGGATTTTATTAAAAATTTCAAGGGTTATAATTCCTTTGCTTTTATGTCCGGCCTAATCTCTTACCTACCAAATATTAAAATAAAACATAAAATTGGTCAAGCTGTTTTGGAGGAGAGTGACCACAAAACCCTGACACGTATTAATATTCGATTAATGAAAATATGAATTATTTGATGTTCGATTAATACATACCGTTTTTAACCAACTTTAATGACAGCAGTTCGATTGAGCAAATCCTTATTGATTGCGAAAAAAAACCCTCCATGTGATGTAGCCTTTCTAAATTATCAATTACTGCCTAAACGAATCACCCAGCAAAACATGTATCCTCATTAGAGTCTAATGCAAACAGCATTCTAATTGAAAATAATTGATATTTGTTTTTAATTTAGTTAATTTCCTGATCAATTAAAATGTGATATACACTTCGATTAATTTAACAGATGTTCGATGAACGGTTTAATATAATTAAATTACGGTGATTGAATCGGTTTAAAGGCGTGGTTGCCTGTATTGGTGTCCTGTTAAAATTAAGCATGATCGTATTAATTTTAAATGGAACTGCAAATGACGCAAAATAATACAGTTGAATAGCAACTTTAGTACGTGGGTGGACAGTTGGAAATGGTGAGATATAATAAAATAAACAATTTTATTAGTGTATTTTAAATTAAAATTGTAATAATATGCGGTACTATAGTAACGGCATAACGGCTTGAGTTATTCTTTAGAGACCCGGGTTTTATAGAACAGAGTAACGCAATGGGTCTAACACATTTAACTACTGAAGAAAACTGGCCAAGTACAAGTCGGACTTGCACATGAGGGGTTCCGTACCATTGTAGTAGATATTGACAGATTTTCCATGTTATTTTAGCACCATAGACTTCTTATAGGTTTTTCTGTAATCTATAAGTGTTGAACTAATTTCTGTATTTTTTTCAGAATTTTACGCTCAGTAGTTTCGGAGATAAGGGGGAGGAAATAGTCGGACAGACAGGCAGACAGACACACAAGTGATCTTATAAGGGTTCCGTTTTTTCCTTTTGAGGTACGGAACCCTAAAAAGCACTACAATAATTAAAAACGAATATAATGCCAAAACGCTACAAAAAAACAGTTTTTAAAATTAAATTAAAATTAATGTCAAAAATATGTACAGAAACGAATGAAGGAAATAGTACTAAAGTCAAATAAAATCCACTTTAAAGTTGAACCAGGTTTATTCCGTCCATTGAAATAAACTTAACAAAATGACTCCCTAACTTCAAAGTGTCAAAACTAAACTTAAACCGTGTATTATTTAATAACCCCTTTTAAAGCAAGATCACGAATGTTTTATCAGCTAACTCTAGAGTTTTGTGATATAAAAGTTTAATGCTAAAAGTTATAACTTTGAATCCCCAAATGCTAAGTGAAATTTCAGACCGGCTTTTGAAGTGACTTAATATGCTGCATCACGGTGTTATGTGTACAGCTGGATTTGTTGCTTGATACAGAGATAGCGAAACTGGAAGATTTCATTTTAAAAAGTATTAAAAAATATTTGGTGGAAGAACTCGTGGCTAAATAATAACAGCCGCTTGGGTCGATTTTTAGGTAAAGCTGCGCTTGTCTAGGTTGGTCCGTGAATGGGTGACCATTTCAAACCAAGTTTTTCTCGGTGCCCCGAAAAACAAGTTAAGCGATTGATCCTGGCCTGGAACTGCCATAGTTATGATGAATGAGAACCAGTCTTACCAAGGTGTATCGTAATTCCGTCGGGGCTGCGGGTTGTTCGCAAGAAATACCGCGGCCTCGACATAAAGGGCTAAGAAAGAACATGGGTGGTTTTTAGTCAGTAGAAGTCTGACACTCTGTTTCGCTGTGCCCAAGAGCGGGAGGGGTTATTCGATGATTTTCCACCCGCCAAATAAAAAAAAGGTGTATCGTAATACCAAGGAGTTACTCACTGGTCGTCTATGAAAAAATCGCATTATATTGCAAACTACATGCAAGATATAACCAGGTTAACTGTTTTTAGTTTAAATCACAAGCTCTAATTATTCCAAAAATCGTTGTTTCTAGTCGTATTAGAGTCAAAGACTAGAAGATATAACATTGTTGTAAGTAAGTTTATATACACGTCTTAAATACATGCATTTACTACATATAAATCACATGAATTGCAGTAGCATAATATTTCAGGTTTTATTGCTGATGTACAGTGTCATATCAGCAATAATAATAATAATAATAGTGTATGTAGTTCCCATAGTTGTCTCCACTACAGGGGTTATACCCAATCACCTACACCATAGCCTCAAATTAATAGACCTCAAGAATTCAATCTACATTACACTCCAAAAAGCTGCAATTCTAAACACCTGCAGAATAGTAAGGAAGTTCATGCAGATCGAGGAAAATGAAATTTCTCCCCACGACTCACACACACACACGCTACGTTAACTTGGTATTTTGCCCGTTGACGTAGTTAAAACTAGCTGAACATCTAAGAAACGATATAAGTTTTCGAAAATAATAATAATCCATTTATTTCAGAAACACTTTCTTTATGCATACACGCGAAAACAAAATAATAATTAAAAGAATACAATACAAAACACATTAATAACGATTTCACATTAACAAAATGGTAAACATTTACAAAAAGATATTAAAAGTCATAAAAAGATTAACATGCTAATAATGTGTGATAGCGTTCGCCAAAATAGTAAAATATAATTTTATTATTAACTCTTATTTATATGCGAATATGACATAATATGACCTAAATCATTATCAGTACATATTATAAAACAAAGTCCTCCGCCGCGTCTGTCTGCCTGTCTGTTCGCGATTAACTCAAAAACTGCTGCACCGATTTTCATGCTGTTTTCACCAATGAATATAGTGGTTTTCGAGGTAGGTTTTAGTTTATAAATTGATCAGCTAGTTTAAAATAAAATGGAAATAAAATTTTGACAAGAAATCACACGCTCTACGATGGGTCTACGGCGTAGCTGATATTGGAGCGACGAGCTACGGTTGCTACGCAGTTGTAGCAAGCTACCGGCCACTCAAAGTACAATTTTGCAACGAATTTATATTCGGCGTTTCTTATAAAGGAGTCAGATATTACTAACTTTGTAAAAGTATTTTAGAATACTCTGTAGCATTGTAGTAGGTTCGACTTACAGTTTAAAAAATTGCATTAACAACAACCGACTTCCAAAAAAAGTAAATATATATTTACTCTTACAATAAAAAAATAAAGTCTAAAATAAATTTACTTTCGGAAGTCGATGACATTGTTTCTTTCATTGAATTTTTAATAACCGACTTCGAAAATAATTTTGGGAAGTCGGCTAAAAATATTTATGATACAATAAAGACAACAATACTATGATTACATTTTATCCTCAAAAGAAATCTTATTATATTTTTTCTAGATTCACAACTAAGTGCAGTACCAAGGGTCGTTAGCTATGCGCTCTCAACTTATGACGTAGCACCATTAACTATTTAGTGCTTTGAGCTAAGCTGTCATATTAATGGTTGAAGCATTAGAGAGACTCCAACTCAATTTTAATAAGTCATGTTTTAGTTAGAAAGTTGTTGGTTTATTTAATAGTCTAATGTTTTTGTGCGTTCTATTCCATACTAGGGCTTGTGACTAAAATATGTTACTAGAAAAAACTTATTATACTGTCCCAGATTTTATAAATGAATTTTTTTTTAATATTATATTTTTTTGTTAATTTTTGTTATTTTTTAATTATTTGTTTTATTTAGTTTTTAAGTAATTTAGTGTTTTAATAACATTTATTTTAACATTTTATTTTCGTGGCAAAACATACCAGTAAATTATGTTAAGTTAAAAACTTTTTTGTAAATACCTATGTTTTACAAATAAAGATTCTGATTCTGGTTTTGATAACCGGCACCAGGCTGGTTAGACCTGGATGTCATTTTTAGATCTTTGATAGCTATAACAAATATTAAAGTTCGATGATTATTGAAAGGGGGGGGTATCATGTTATCCAGTAAGTAAGTATTAATCGAGGTCAGATAGGCTATCATGCGAAGCTGACTGATTTTCGTCTTTTTTTTTTATTATGAGTTTTTCGCCGACCTCAAAAAGAATGGGCAGGAAGATGATTTTATTATGACTTTTTCGCATTCATTTATCATTTATTTTATGTACCTATCTGTAGACTGATGGGGTTAAATCAGTATATCATACTAAGATGACCGATAGAAGAAATTATTTTATTATTAATTTGACTGGTTTTATTTCTTCATAGGCAACTCTCCACTTTCAATAATTTTTTTTTTGGACGGGAAATCATCATATAACTCCTCCCGCTCTGGACGGAGCGGAAGGAAATGCCAGACTTCTGCTGACTAAAAACCACCTTTGTTCCTTCTCAGTCGTTTGTGTCCGGGGACGCGGTATCTCTTACGAACAACCCGCAGCCACCACTTGCACCTTGACACTCTGTGTACTTATAGAGTTTTATCTTGACTTCCTATTCAAATAATAATGTAATCTACGTGATTCAATCTAAAAAAGAAAAATATTCAAGCTGCAGCTTTAAAATCCTCAAAGCTTCAAGAATTAGCGATAGAATTAGCTCCACATTTTCGCAGTACCTAACATTTAGCACTTTCTATGCAAAAGCGTTGAAGGCACATTCAGATTAGCTTTGACTGAAACTCACACAAAGGGTACTCGTTGCGATGACAGTTAATTAGGTTTATTTTAGCTTAGCAACGCTTCTTTTTTCTTCTCCTTTCTTTAGTTTATGACACCTTGTTGCTGTCTTTTGATTTATATTTTTTTCAGCTTGAATATTTTATTTGAAAAGGTTTAAGAAAATGGGTTAATTAAGATAAAATGACTACCTCGAGCATCTGGGTTCGATTTTCGGGCTATGCTATTGGATATTTCCATCAGGAATCCCTCTAGCCATGGTGTCTGGATTTGTGACCGCTTGATGGCATTAGGCTCGCCCCTATTACATGGGACTTAAACATAAATGACGAATTGTTGGTGTACTAATGGGTACACCTCTGCCTAACTCTTCGGGGATTACAGGCTTGATGTTATGTTATGTTAAACTACTACCGTAACTATGTTTAAGATTTATCACGTTACCATTGTGGTGCATTATTGGCACTGACAGCTGTTGAACGCGGTTTAGTTGAACTAATTGTGATCAGTTTCATTAGTCAAATCTGGGTTTTCATTCAATTGCCATTAGTAATCGTAATGGTTAGTTGGAAACCCCAAAGTTTAATTGTTTCTCGGAGTTAGGCGACAGTTGCTATGAGCAAAGTTATTTACGAGCAAAATTTCTTACACAAATTCCTGGGTTGTTCACAAAAAAAAATGTGCGTATACAAAAGCGAGCTATTAGATGTCCTAAATAAAGCGAGAATCTGTGATCACTGTATGCATATGTCCCTAATTTGTTCGAAAATCTACAAAGTGCGAGGCGCATTTGATTTCATCTAACAAATTAAAAGGTACAGTCGCGTGTTTGCGCGACATTCGCTTTGCTTAAGGCATGGTCCTGTAGCCTAAAGGCTCATTTACGGAGACAAAGCGAATCGCGCGTTTTTTTTTCTATTTACGGAGAGCGTGCAGCAGCCCACGTGATCACACGCGACGATTTCCCTTGCGGGCTCCGCTGCATTTCAAGCAAACGCGAGTAAAACCGCTTCTTAGAAAACGCTCTCATACATCCCCACATGTTTGAATTTATTGCAGACCGCGCCGCGTCTGTCTAAATGAACCTTAACGTAAAAACAAAAATCCTTTTACAGGAAAACTTTAATACATTTCCAGCAGGTACACATCACAAAGACCAAACATTATCTTAACTAGGCAAACAAAAGTTATTTAAAACCCATAACGAGAAACATTAAAATAATTTCTACAAAACGAAGTCCCACTTACCGGTTGCGCGCCCGAACTGTTTTAACGTTTATTTATTTTGCACGTCCACGCAGTTATAGACACAAAAGGGTTGCAAAAGCAAAGAGAAGAAGAAAAAGTCCTTTGAACGTAATATAGTAGACACCCCTATTTGCCTAAAGTAGGGCTGCTATCCGCACGATTCGTGTTGAAATTTTAAATCTCTCAGATTTTAGAGCGAAAATGGCTTCCGTTAAAGTGGAAAATGGGAGACGGGAATTTCAAGTCTTGACGGATGTAGGTTTTTAGGTTGTGCTTGTAAATTGTTCAGAGATAGTTTGAAAGTTAGTAGTTTTATAAAGGAGATAACTAACTTACTTATTAACTAACTTGCCATAGTCCGTAGACATTTGTCAATTATTACATACCGAGTTTCCTTGCCTCGAAAAACACGCTAAGCCGTTGGTTCCGGCTGACATTTTAAGGTCTTTGACAGTCGTTACGGTCGTTGGATAGTCATTAGCCTAAAAGTCTGGCAACTAGTCTTACCATAAACTCCATGTCATCATCAGCCTATAATGTTCCCACTGCAGGGACCCAGGCCTCCCCTCTAGGAGAGGAATGGATTACCACGCGGGCCACCACGCGGCACCCCGCGACATGTCACATGTCTTCGAATTTTGTGGTTCTAAGACATGCCGGTTTCCTCGCGATGTTTTCCTTCACCGTTTTGAGAGCAGTGGTGATGAAATAAATTACACAAAGTAATGCGCCTGACTGGGTTCGAACCCACGACTAACTGTTCGTAAGTCGGGGCTGCCACCACTGGGCCACCACTGCTCTGCTCCATGTAAAATACTTGTATTCAGCTGCATCGGGTTAGACTGGAAGCTGACCCCAACATAGTTGGGAAAAGTCTAGGCAGGTGATGATTAGATTATACTATACGCCCCTTTTTTTACTTGGTTGAGGGAAATCATCAAATAACCCTCCCGCTCTGGGGAGAGCAGAAGGGAGTGTCAGACTTCTACTGTCTAAAAACCACCCCATAATGTTCCTTCCTAGCCCTTTGTGTCGAGGCCGCGGTACCTCGTTCGAACAACCCGCAGCCCCGACGGGCGTCGACCCTTGCGGGCCCCTTCCATGTTGCTGACATTTCTATGAGTCGCGCGTGGAGCACGAACGGGCCGTCGACACGGCCTGTCGCTGTCATAAGACGTTCGGACGGCGAGCTAGTTCATTACTCACCGTCCACAGGCCCGCGTCTACGGTGGCCGGAACCCATCACGTGGCCTCCGACGCCCGGAGCGTCTACCGCGGTGACTGGGCTCTCACGCGTATACTACACGCCCTGAATCTATCTCTTTAGAAGAGGATGAGTCATGTTACTTTATATCCTACATTATATTTGATGCGTGTAGGTAGTCGTGACAGAAAATCAATAGGCAGACGATTTATTATATGTGTCTAACGTCAGACATATCTAAGATACCGTCCTTGAAAACCTTCTCGTTAAAAGTAAACGTAGTTTCATGCTTTATTATGTTTTCAGTCAGTAAGTTTCATTCGTTTGCATGAAAGGGTCCAATAAATGTAATTATTTGCATCTGGTAAACATCGCGCACAGACAGTTAAAAAAAAACGTTGTTTATTCGAAGATTTAATACTAGGTTTCCAATAATCAGCCCCAAACAACGGAAAACGAACGAAAATATTATAAACAAAATTAAATTGTGGTTGTGGAACTCGGCGACGTCATACTTTACACATAGTAAAATCTTTGTCAAAGTTTGTCCTTTTTACACGACTGCCCCAAAAAAAAGAGTGTTATGTTTTTAGCGTTCATGTATGTATGTATGTATGTATGTATGTATTTATGTATGTATGTTTGTTTGTGAGTTTCTTTATTCCACCATAACTTCCGAACGCCTGAACCGATTTTGATGTATGTGGTATCGTTAGATTCATTGCGTCACCCCGGGTAACATAGGCTAGAGAAAATATCAAAAAACATAATAGGGTGGCCATGATTTAGAAATAAAAAGAACTTTTAATTTGTTTTTATTGAAATTTCAATGAAAAATATAATCATCGTCTAGAACTTGTTAAGTAGATTACAAAAATATAGCACAGTAGTATTCAATATCTATTGTTTACTAGTAATACTACTCAGAAAATGAAATGGTGACATTTTAAACCCGGGATTCGCGACGAATAAGCTACATATCAATAGATTCTCTGTAATGAAAGAAATAAAACTGGCTAGGTTACAACTCCCAAATCCATCTACGACGGCACCTATTTACTTGAAACATGGCAAAAATATAAATTTAAGGAAATCATACAATTTGCAATTATAGAATTTTCCAAATCACCCCCCCCCCCTTAAAGGGTAGAAAAAAAATATCAGGGTAGAGTTTGGTCTCTGACTGCGAGATTCAACTTGAAACTCATAACTAACACAAATGAATAAAGCATTACGTGTGTTATAATTTTATAAAACAATAGTTTAAAAAAACCGGCCAAGTGCGAGTTGAACCCACACACCAAGGGATCTGTAAAAGTTTTTTGGTACCTACTATACTTAAACTGTTTGGCACTTCACTTGAATTTCTTACAATGTTAATAAAATATTCATAGTTCTTAGCATTGTATGTAAATTGCATGTATATATTAAATTCAGCGTAAATTGTTTAAAAATAGATACCTACATGAAATGAAAAATGTTTGTAGGTATAAATTACGCAATTAAGTCATTCCGATCATTTAAAAAAACACATTTTATTACATACAACAAACTCAGTAACCTATATGAACAATTCACCCCCCCCCCCCCAATCTATAAAAACAATAAAAATAATTTCGCGCTCGCTTCGCTCGCGCAACCATTCCTTTTTCTTTCTGGGGCCAGAAATAACCCAAGTCCCTTTTGACTCAGATTACTTTTCTGCAATACATACATTTTGAGCCTTGTGAAGCTAAAATGAGATTTGGCAATTCGCATTTAATTTTTGATCCACGTTATCCCACCTATGTTGGAGTCCGCTTCCAGTCTAACTAATAGATGCAGCTGAAAACCGGTATTTTACATGGAGCGACTACTTTTTGACCTGCACACTAAACAACCCAATTAGTACCGGGTAATACGATACTCCTTGATAAGACTGCTTGTCAGACTTTCGAGCCACTGACTACGTTAGACGACTGTCAAAGATGAATAAATCACAGCCCACCTGACGGTGATGTGTAAATTTAAGATCTTAACGTGCTTTCCGAGGCAATGATAAAACTCAGTACTAACATAAACATAATTATTATAATTAAGTAAATCATTACGACTAGTAGTGTTAATCAATTTACCCCTTACAAGATAAGGTCAGAATGGTACACTTTTACAGATCGGGAAGGTATCAATCGCATCTTCCAAACCTCCGTCTTAGGCGCTTGATTCCGAAATTGCAGGATTAATGTCAATCATGATAAGAGTAATAAACAGTTCTCTTCTTGAAACCAAGTGAAATAATCCTTTATCCTCTTCCCTCTCGATGACAATATATTCCCTCCCCTCCCACCTCCAATTCTTAATCTATAAAAAGTGTACAAAAAATTTCGCGCTCGCTTCGCTCGCGCATCCGTCCTGTTCCTTTTCCGTTCTGTCTCGCTTGAAATGCTCATCTACGTCTTTTACTTAATTGTCCATCAAAACGCCTAATACAGTTAAGAAGTTTCCTAATTTACGTGTCACTACAAGAACTAAATCACCTCAGATCTCAAAGTTAGTATCCATAAAAAATAATTGATTTAGTATCGCATTGTCCTTAGCGTGACGTTGCTTTCCTGAAAAATAAACTAATATATCGTGCCATATTGGTTATAGGTCAAAATACCGATATATCACTAAAAGATATGAAATAAAAAACAAATAATTAAAAAAATTAAAAAACACGCCTGCCATGACAAAAAGTAAACTAAAAAATAAAAAACAAGTCAAACGAATTCAGTGAAACTTTTATTGCAGTCGGGGGACCTGTAAAGAATTGTTCCACCGAACTGTCCCCCGACTGCAATAAAAGTTTCACTGAATTCGTTTGACTTGTTTTTTATTTTTTAGTTTACTTTTTGTCATGGCAGGCGTGTTTTTTAATTTTTTTAATTATTTGTTTTTTTTATGGGAATTTTAATAGGCAAACACCCGTTTCAACATATTTATAAATTCGTACTGGCTATAATTTGAAGGCAAAAAGCTGCTACATCAAATTGTTGTTAGTCAAACAAAATTTTATGGAAAATATCAATCAATTCGAGTTAAAACGATTCAAATGGCCGTTTATATCTTTTCGATCATCTAAAATGTCACGTACCCTACAAATGGTTGTACAAAAACAAATTAGCGTACCGTTTGCGCGAGACCTCGGGCTATTTGGTGAATAGGTATTTGCAACCATAAACGGGAGATTAATTTTGAAATATCCTTATGATTTAATGAATCGTTTATTCCGATCTGCCCCCATCGGTCTGTCCACCGGTAGCAGTTGCAGCTGTCTGTCGCATCTGCCACCACCGGTGCGTCTGACTCTGTCGTATTTGCTCATACTTTTGCTGGCAGGTGACACTTAAACTAGTGGGAATTTCCACTAGTGGTGGCAGACTTGACGATCAAGTAGCCTAACCAAACCTAACAAGAATTAAAAAGAAACCTGATTATGTTCCCACTGTTGGGACAAAGGTCTCTTCTCTGTCTCTCTCTCTCTTTTGAAGAAGTGATATTGGTGGTAATTGTAGAAACCAAGAAAGTTGTAAAGGATAATGTATGATGGTCCATTAAAAATGAATCAGACGACTTTAAAATGAATAGCAGAAGACGGATAAAACAAAACCGAAGAATTTTAAGCAAATAAAAACTAAAAGATCTTTTAAAATAACAACAGTACCAAAAAGTTTCAACAGAAACACCCAAAAACGTAACAAGATTCTGCAAAAATTATCGCGCGACGTTTTGTCCGTCTCAAACAGAAGCATGATAAAATATTCTAAAGGGAAACATTTTTTAGAGTCTAAACAAAAAAAAATGAGACAGGTTTATAACGATATTTATTTTGTGCTTATTGTACAATTTAATAGTTCGACCCACTTTCTTGATAATTTTGGGGCTGGTGAAACGAAGTAAGGTCGGTTAGTTTCATTATTCATTTGTTGTTAAAGTTTGAGATGATGAGCCAACGATGCGCAGTGGACTGTTGGTTTAGAAGATAGTGGAATAGGGTAGTTGACTAAAAAAATCTAATTATTCCGTCAGGTAGATTTCCAAAAAATATTGGACACGTATTTTTTATTTATCACGTAAACAATAAATAAAGACGAAGTGCTTCGAAAAGTCGTGCGTCATCACAGTTTGGTACATTTTATTACCAGAAAGTGACGTCACCACCTTTGACACGTTTTATTTTCGTCAATTTTTAATAATTTAATAAAACAAAAAACACGTATTCAATATTTTCCGATAATCTACCAGACGGACTAAACAGAATCATATTATTTTAGGTCAGTCAACTACCCTATTGTGTGAAGAACGATATGAAAGAGAAATAAGTATATGATGCCGTGTCGTCTGTCGGGAGAGACTAGGTTAGGTATAGCTATAGATACCTAATAGTCCACCCACATTTCACCAGTTATGTTTACGGTGCATGTCTAATGGGGGCGAGCCTTTTGCCATCAACCGGACACAAATCCAGATTCCGTGGCTGCTGCTGAGAAATTTCTGATGGAAAAAACAATAACAATTTGCTCCACCTGGGAATCGCACTCGGGACCACATGATCAGTAGACGCGATTGCGACCACCAGACCAACGAGGCAGTTCCTACAATATTCAATATGTAACACGAGAACAGCTAATGCCACATAATCCTTGTTTAATATGTCATCCTGCGCATTATAATCCGCCTGTTAAACATGACAGGTGGTTTGGCAATCTGTATATGTTTATTAAAAGCTCCAAAATTGTTTGGTACATTGATTATACTGAAGCTAATTTGATTAAGCATTTAAATTATGATGGATTGGCATTGGTATTTTGTTTTGCTTGAATCACGTCGCAACGTAAACTTAAAGCCGTTCGTGGTGCGAATACCACGTTATTTACACCTTTTGGCCGCAGGGAGTGGTGTTTCGTCGCTTCCACGGACAAGTACCACATGAACGCACAGTGAATCAGTGACATATTGCACAACTTAAGCGTTACTAAAGTAGTTTAAAGAATCTGTCTACTAACACACTGTATTTTGTCATATTATGTACTCTGTAAGGTATATAATATCTGTAAACTAAAGTTGCTTGAAAATACAAGAACATTGTTTTTGCTTACTTGATTTTAAAAACAAAAAAATCAATGATGGTTGTACAGAACCGTCCTTCTGTTACCTGACTATTCCGTGAGACTTACCTACCATACCTGTACCGTAGACCGCATCACTGCGTTTTCTTTGTGTCGTGTGCAATAGTCACGTAGTTGGAAAGTTTTGCTACGTGTAATGTGAGATAGCTACGCCATTTTGAGTTTAGTGTCAGGCACACTTTCTCTCATATCGGAATATAGTACCTTTTAGTTAATGCAATGTATGGTAAAAACGGTTTGTTCATTTGAAATTGTCTTAAAAGTTGTAGGCAGGTGTGTTCTCCTGTTTTAGAGAAAAGGCATTGAAGGGAAACCAACCAAGTCCTAAATGAAACAAATTGGAGACAAGTGAAATCTGACAACCCTTATAGGTCGTGCAGTGGATTAGGTGCAGTCACCTTCCTATGAAAATCTTTTATTTTATACCTTAAAAAAAATGCACACAGGAAATCTCGTTGTAATAATTTTAACTTATTTTAGTTTGTTATACGTTATACGGAAAAAAAACATCTTCGTAAGTCTAAGCAACACACGCATTTATTCGGCAAACAATATAAATCACGATTGCCAGACATGTTTATGAATCATCCTATACCTTAACACAATCGTGTTTCACGCACGAAAACACATTTTATGAACACCTTTTTATATGGGTTTTTTCTTGTTATTTTTATTGGAGCCGTTTGTTTACTGTCAATTGTCCAAGAGTGCCTATCCAATGTATACGTCTTTTTTTTTCTTTAAAAAGTTTTCGTGTAATCTTGAGGTACTAAGTCAGTTGTATTCCTTAGGGATTATTCACAAAAACGCGAAATTCTCAGAAAAGTAACTTGAACTTAACATCTCATTATTTGTTATGAGCGATAAGGTTGAATTTTAGATTTTTAGGATTTTGAATTAATTAGACGTGCGTTCTTTACGAGATTTATTTCTTACTGGAGTATCTACCTTAGGTTAGTGGACTGTAAGACGATTGACTTACATAGCTATAGTTAGCACATTAAGAACGCAACCATTCGTTCGTACGATAAGCATTTTACTTAAATACACATCTAAATCAAGAAAATTCTAACATGAAACAAAAGTTTGTAAGTATACTGAATGCTTCTAATAACTCAAAAGGTAAGTAACTCGGTTAAACAGGTAAGTGACACTTTTTTTTGTAACATGAAATACATTTTAACGGGAAGTACACATTTTTTTGTTTTTTTTTAGTAGTTAGTTCTGTAGGTACGATTTTAGTTTACACTAATGAAATGATTAATTTTAAGGAGTACTTATAACTATACTAATAATAATTAGGTACTAATTAGATAATTAAGACGCACCTTTTATTTAGTTAATACACAAGTTTTGTTCAAATCATCACAATTAGTCCGGCGGCAAAATGAGCAAACGACATTGTAGCTATTGCGGGAATATTCTGGATGAGGCTGGCACAAGAACGTGGAGCTTGGCACAAGCAAAAGGAACCCTATGTCCAGAAGTGTTTAAAGTCGAACTTTGGATGCTGATGATGATTATGTGTGATCTCAAAGGTGTGTAAAACTAAATAGCTCTAAATTATTCGGGGTACTTATTAAAATAACAGACTAGTTCTGGGAATACCAAAGATAATTTGAAGTCAATTGGAAAACTGAAGCGTTAATTTGAAAGTGGGCTATGCTGATGCATTTGCCGCACGTCATATAACCAATGGATGTAAATCATGACCACCTAATGGATACATTTGAAAGGCAAGCAACATAATAGTCAATATAGTCTAACTTAACTAGTCCTGGATTCAAGGCGCTTTTAGTACCGTAAAAACAATAGGGTAGTTAACAAAAAAAATCTAATTAGTCCGTGAAATAGATTTCCAAAAAGTATTGGAAACGTATTTTTTTTTTCACGTGAACAAACAATGAAGACGATACAGTGCCTTGAAAAGTCGTGTGACGTCATATTCCAAGACATTATTATGACATTTTTTACCGGTGAGTGACGTCACAACCCCCACTCAAATCTTCAATTATTATTGATTTGATATAACAAAAAATACGTATTCAATATTTTTCGATAATCTAACAGACGGAGTAATTAGAATCATATTTTTTTTAGTCAGTCTCATTATATTTTTTTCTGTTTCTCAGTGATTTCATGTGATGTGATGTAATGAAATACTTAAAAAAATAAAACACATACTACGCAAACAGCGAAATGATTTATGACTTAAATTTTCATAAGCAGAACTCGAGAATAAAAACATGAACAAACGTGAAGGCTTTTTAATTAAATGAAATTGCATTGTTTAAAGAGATACGTTTGTTTGTTTAGTAAAAGTGGCTTTGCTAAGCTGACTTTTCAGTAACAATTGGAAAAACAGATTTTTTCACCAAGTTTCCAAAGAACCTCTTTTCCTTTTGTCGTTTTTTGTGTTGAAAATATTAATTTAAGATTAAACCCTTTATGATACTTACTTTTACGGCTCATTTCCCTTTAAACATTTATCTTACTCTTGTGGTAATATATTCAGTACCACCCCAAAACATTTTAATTACCTACATGGAAAAACAAACGCGATAAGCTTTGTGACTGCGTGCCCCATTTCATCAACACCGCAACAATGAGCCTGCTTATTTAAAATTCACAAAACGCATCAGAACTTATAATCATAAACCCTAAAAATAAAACCCAAAACATTGTTTAATAGTCCCCACATACATTTTAATTACGAAACGGAGGGTTCTCAAAATTATTTTCGTACTTTTTTCGCAATAGACCTCGGATACACATAGAATAAATAAAAAGAGTATAGATGTGGCATACTTGCTTTGAACCTTTTTTTGCCTACAGTCTCTTGAGGCTTGGCTCATCTTGAGTTTTATAGAATCTATTAAACGCCTCTGTTTTTTTGAACCTTCTAGACCTAAGAAATGTATCAACAATTTAAAACTAGCAGAAAATAAGAACAATCACCGTCGTCAGTCCGTTTAGTAAGGTCTGTTTAGACTAACTGAAGTCTACATCATCATTTTTTGTGTTTTTCTTCTTATCGTGTGAGCAGTAAGGTCTAACGACCCCATACACTCTAGTGCCAGAGTTTCTAAACCACCTCACGGGCCTCTGACACGGTTTGACGACCGCCATTTGGCAGCCGGGACCACCGGCTTATACGTGCCTTCCGAAGCACGGAATCATCTTTTCATCAGACAATCAGTTGATTCAAGTCTGCAATGTCCTAGTCAAACTGTAAACAACTTTAACAAAGTATGCTTACCGTAAGAATCGAACCCACGACCACCGAGTCACAAGGCAAACGCCTAAACACTCGACCACGGTATTTTTTGGTTAACTAACCGGGATACAGCATTCTTTACTAGGTCATGTCAAAATTATTAAAATAAGAATGCTTCTACAATTGTTCTATGTCTGTGTCATGTAAGCCTATTCGTATAGAGTCCAAAATGTGACCATTCGTCTATACTATAGACGACGCACATTTTTGAGCGTCGTATCTACTTGAGATGTATCTCACAGGACTCATTTGAGTGACAAGCGGTGTCCTGTGAGATTGAATCTTCAATCTGTCCCCTTGCTGTCTTCCCCCGGCGACGCCCTCAGGAAGCCAACAGGATAGGTTAATCCGATGAACCGGATCTCACGTCACATTGGCTTATATGAAATCCGTTGATGTCTAACACACGTATACCGCCCGACAGCGTGGATGGGCGGTGTCGTATGAGAATGGACAATTGCGCGATGTGTGACCCACGTCTCATATTTTAATCCATGAATACGGTACATCGAGTGTCGCTTCTACACAGATTTATTATTCTATGCCCAGGGTTGGCACAAACATGTGAATAATTCATAAATACCTCCCGGTTTGTTTACGTGATGCCTCTAAATGTTTAAAGAGACTTTTTATATTTTTAATGTAGCCCTCATTTTTTTTAAACACCAGTTATTTAATATGATAATGTTATTAAAGACTTTTTACTGGTGTAAATAAATGTCGTTTTCATGGTAATGTTCTCTAGGTAAAAGATTATTTCCCTTAAATATGTAGTTAAGTTTGATAATTCCTTCAGTATTCTAATGTTAGACCTGTCTATTTTAGGTTTAATTGTAGTCTCTATTTGCGATATTTGTTTAACGTCTTGAAGCAAATATCTAACAATTTATCTTAATATTATACTTTTTTTGAGTATTTTTGTATGTCCAGATGGACCAGAGGTTAAAGTCTCGCGGCTGGTCATGTACGAGGGAGAAATCTACTAACTTAAAAAAATGAGCAAGTACCAATGCGACTTTTTCAATTCATGTTTATATTTGTGACGTTTAACAAAAAAAATCCATGTCATCGGTGGATATAAACATCGTGAGGAAACCTGGGCTTATAATTAATAAGTCTGAAATCGCCAACCCTTGGTTTCCGGCTACCCCCATTGAAAAAGAGCTATTGATTGTGTACGACGTACGTATTATATGTTGTGAAAAAGTATGAACACGCAATACCGGGAAAAATTGTGCCAAAACTAAAGTTCTCACAAAACAAACACTGCAGATTATTAGTAGGCAAAACCATGTTTGCGCTGAAACCTCAAAAAAACAGATTTAATGGAATTTTTAATCAACCCAATGTGAAAACATGCAGATATCGTCGGTATTGATAGCAAAAATATTAATTAACAGATACAAAGTGGGATTATTAGAAAGTCGAGTGGCACTCTGCCAATGCTTGGCACAATAGGGCCGCTGCCAGCCCCCTGGGTGAGCCAACATCGTCATTAGCAAATGGAGTTTCACCGCAAACTCAGGCCAACCCTGAATTTTGAGAGCCCACGTCGCGTGTCGGTCAAATATTGGTTTTGGAAAAAGCTTTCGACTTTATTAGGGTTTTCTTATTTTTGAATATCTCGAGTTTTGAATACTGATCAATCTCGTACGAAATATAGACATTTGTTTTTTGAGTGAAAAATGTGATTTATTATTTTCAGATAGATTTGCATACATATCTTATTAATGTACCTATCTGAACACAGTTTTTTAATCGGGTGAATTTTCTCCATCATTTAATAATCTGCCTAGTCTTTTCCCAACTATGTTGGGGTTGTCTTCCAGTTTACCGACTGCACTACCTATCTACCTCGGTATTTACTGGCCCGAGACCATCTCCAACTTAGAACTCTTGGAGAAATGCCACGAGAGCCCGATCGACCTCAAGATCAAGCGTCGCAAGTGGAGTTGGATCGGCCACACGCTCCGAAGGGACCCCGAACACATACCTAAACAAGCTTTGGACTGGAATCCCCAAGGGAAAAGAAAGCGTGGCCGTCCTCGTCAAACCTGGCGCCGCACAGTGTTGGCAGAAGCAGCGAACATCGGAATGACGTGGAGTGAGATGAAACGTCAAGCTCAAGACCGATCGCGATGGAGGACATCTATTGACGCCCTCTGCCCCATCTAGGGGACATAGGACAAAGTGTAGTGCCTATCTACCCTCCACAACACAGCCAGACTTTGGGGCCACTGACTACCTGTATCGACTGCCAAAAACCTACAAATGACAGCCGGGACTCATTTTGATAACCTAGAGTTTTTGAGAACCATGTACTTACTTAAAATTGAGATTCAACCATATATGGTCAGCTGAAGCTACAAAGTTAACCTTTGTTTTGTTAAGTATAAATAATGAAATATAAATCCATATATAATATTTATATAGGATCGTTTAACACCTCTAAAAGAGCAGGAACTTTCTGAGGACCTTTCAACAGGCTACCAAAATACATTTCATCTATACACATAATATTTCTTGTCTACACAATTTTGTATCTACCCTCAATTTATTTATCCCTCCAAGAGCTTCTTACAATGTACTTTGAAACGAACATAAAATGAAACCCGTTTGGTAAGCACGTGCGCCATTTATTGTCACGACAGATGTCTCTGAAATGGCTTTGTTTTTACCGAATCTTATGAAAAATTGTGGCTTTTGATACTCTGAAAGTATGTTGGGAGAGATATGGCTTTAAAGTAAGTATGGTGTTTTGTTTTAAAATTAAAACAGATATTTTATGTTGCCTCATATAATCCTGATATATAGAGAGGCAGGTACACCAAAGCTATAAGTGGTCTGAAAGTCTAACAACAGTCTTGTTCGCCAGTAGGTACTCGTTGGGTTGAGGAGCTCAGATAGACGGTCGCTTCTAGTACAACGTTGCATGCAGCTGAATACCAGTATTTTACATGGAGCGACTGCCTACCTATACTCCACAACCCAGTTAATACTGGGTAATACGATACGTTTTGGTAAGACTGGTTGTCAGACTTTCAGGTCACTGACTACTTAACGTAACGGCTGCTAAACATCTATATATGGCAGCCGGGACCAACAGCTGAATGTGCTTCGCGAGGCACGGAGGAAACTCGGTATGTAACGGGTGGTCACCCATCCACAGATCAACCTAGGCAAGCGCGGCTTAACCTAAAGATCGACCCGAGTGGCAGTTATTATAAGCCACGAGCACGAGAGAATAGTATAAACGAAGATAATGTTCTTACAAACAGATGAAATCAGAGCGGAAAATATTAGCAAGAATTAAAATGTCAGAGCCACTTAGCAATTAGGTCATGAACTTCGTTTTTCTGTCATAAATCAGCATAAAACAACGTGGAAGCGACACCATGGGTCAACGTGGTTCCGTAGAGATTTATATTCATGTTGTACGATTTGTAATCGCTGTTTCTGGCGTTAAATTGTAATTTACGACTGTAATTTAACTTGCTAGGGTGTGGAAACTGAAGAAAAAAGTGGACTGGACTTTTCCCGTGACGTCATCTGCCTATACTTTTTTCAACTACGTCAGGGTCGACTTCCAATCAGATCAGATACAGCAGGATACAAGTAAATGTCAAGGAGTGATTGCCTCCCGTCGGGGCTTTTCGCAAGAGATACCGCTGCCTCGACATGAAGGGCTAAGAAGGAACATGGGTGGTTTTTAGTCAGTAGAAGTCTGACACTCCCTTTCGCTCTGCCCAAGAGCGGGAGGGGTTATTTGATGATTTTACAACCGCCAAAAAACAAAAAAAGGGTAACTCAACATTCAGTCGAATCATGCAGCGTTTACTATTCCACCATGCGTTTAAAGGATATTTTTAAATAGTGTGTTGGTTTATTTGATTACTAGCACTTCGCAGATATAAATATAATTTATGGCAAATAGCACCTACGATAATGTATTGTTGTATCAGTGGAAATTAATTTAGAATTGGGTCATAAGGTTCGGAGATTACCTACATAAAAACCAGCAAATTACCTCTTTATAGTATTAGTATAGAGCTAATATATTACTATATTTTCGAGCGGTTTGGGGTTGAAACTCTGGGGCCGTGGGGTCCGAGTGCTCACCTGTTCCAGGAAATCTCAAAACGTTTAGTTGACGCTTCTCGTGACCCAAGGGCAGTCTTTTGGGCACGTTACCGACTGTGGCTGACAGCGTTGAGGAGCAGGTTCTTTATGCTCTTTTAAAGTTTCTTGTTAGTTTATTTAATAGTTTTTAATTAATGTATATAGTTAGTTCTCTCTAATAAATATAATTATCTTGCTAATACTTGGTTTATTTGATTACATATCCGATGAAAACATAAACCTATTATGTTTATAATATCCAAGCTTAGTTTAGCTTATAACTTAAGGGCTTAATCCAAACCCAAACCCATCCAAAGTGAAACGAACCGCCCACGCTACCTTCAAATATATTTTTCGCAAGAATGCGTAGGCATCAGGCACTTCACATTGAGCGCGTTCAAGCGTCGACTGGAATGTTCATCGACCCCTAAAATAGCTCAGCCATAGATATCTTTTTAAATTCACCCTTAGTAAAAGCTACAATACTTAATAAATAAAACATCGACATAAAATACATTTCGTGAAAAATTCTTAAAGGATACTTATGAATATTTTTAACAAACAATACAGCTTCTTAGTCAACAAAATCTTGAGCCATATTTGGGTATTTTGTTGGTATTAAGAATAAGTTTACATGATTGGGTTATTAGAACTTTTGTTTTAGTTGTAGATTTATTTGGAATTTCACGCGCGTAGTTCCCGTTCCCTTGAGAATACAGGGGGAAAAAGTAGCCAATGTCACCCGGGAATAGTGTAGCTTCCCAACATTGAAAGATTCTTTCAAATTGGTCCAGTAACTTTTAAGTTTATTCGTTACATACAAAAATACAATTTTTTCCTGTTTAAATTATTAGTATAGACATAGATAAACATGTGTTATTCATACTACACTGTCAAATTAGGTTAGATCTGTAATGGTAATGATAGTTATAAGTCGAAAATAAGTAAATAAATGGCTTTCTCTTTTGATCGATTTATGAGCTGGTCCTTCGATACTGTAGTACAATTTAAGTAATATTGGCAAACTGAGAATAATTTCAAGAACAAGTAACAGACGTGCTTGTAGATTTGACACTCTACTACATACTAAAGTGGGTCAGTCGCAAAATGTCTCTTTTGCAGAATGTCTACTGGTAGCAAAACGTTTATTTCGCATAATATCGCTTTCGCAGAATATCGCTTTCCAGGTTTCATTTTATCGGTGACATTTGTTTGTTTGATTTCGTTTTTCTTGCCGTCGACTTCAGAAGCTGATTTAAAAAAAAAAACTTTTTTAATAAATCTGGCTAAATATTATTTATAGAGCGACATTTTGCGAAAGAGACGTTCTGCGAAAGAGGCATTGTGAGAAAGCGGCATTCTGCGAAAGCGACATTATGCGAAAGAGACGTTTTGGTACCAGTAGACATTTTGCGAAAGAGATATTTTCCGACTGAGCCGTTAAAGTTACTTCATTGGAAATGGTAATTTAAAATTATACTCAAGTTGCTTAAAATTATTTTCCCAGCAACAAGAGAACAGAACAAGAGCTTGTCAATTATTCATTGAAGTATTTCTATTAAGGCACAAGGAACAAAACCATTTCCACATTGAAGCAAAGGACACATAACTCAAGATTTGCAATATAAAAACCTTGGGTTATAAATTCCTGACATGCACGCGTTGCATATAAATGTGATATTTATTTCAGTGAGGTCAAAAAGTAATAAAGTTCTCAGGGACTTACAAAGAGTTTATTTACATAATTATGTGTTGAATAAATTGTTGGTAAAGTTACTGTCCTTGTATATTTAAATTATCATCTGCCGAGCCTTTTCCCAACAGGTCAACGATATTGGGGCTTCCAGTCTTACCAGATGCTGTTGAATAATGGTACCTCTAGGTGGTTAGACTTTTTGAACCATTATTTGAAACGATTATCAAAGATCTACCAACCCGCACTGGGTCCGCGTGGTGGATTATAGCCCATCCCTCTCCCAGAGAGGAGGCCTGAGTCCCTGCAGTGGGAACATTATAGGCTGATGATGATGACGATCAAAGATATACAAATGACAGCCGGGACTTATCGTGCTCTGCAAGGTGTGGAGAACACTTCAGTCATCCGCAAACCAAAGGCTTCACCTGAAAATTGACCCGAGCGGCGGTTAATATTTAGCCACAAGATTCTCGACCGTGTATTTTTAAATGTAGTTCTCCAATAAATATTCAAAATTAAGATGATTAAAATAATAAGCCACGAAAATCTGTTTTTGTTCAGAAATGTCTTATTCATATCTGGGATTTGCAATCAGACGGACAAAGTTAAAACCAAACATAAAGCGTTTATTTCAATTAAACCATTCACCACTTTTGTGTTCTCAAGTAGTCGTTCAATTAGTCAGAAAGTTGAAGGTAGGGTGCGAATAATCAAGAATTTTCATGTACACTTTATACTCAAGTCAGGTTATTATCATCATCATCATAAGTCATAAGACATCCCCTGCTGGACAAAGGCGTCCCCCATAGAACGGCAACCTGCCGTACCGTACCGTAGGTTATTATAAAGTCCTGAAAAATGTAATAGAGACGGGTTTTTCCCAAGACGTGTTTTCCGCAAAAGGAGAAAATATATCGCGAAACATAAATGTAAAATACAGACATTATTAAACACTGAGAATGTACGGTTTTTTGCATACCAGTAGTACCACTTTAACCTCCAAATGGCCTAGCGTAGTACGTAGTTTCGATAAAACACGAGGCCAGCTTATAGTGGTTTTATCACCACTGACTGCGGCCTCACATACTGTACATTTACAATTGGCAGTCTTATTGCTCATAATTTAACTGTTTTATTAAAGCCATAATTTCAGTAAAACCACGTTTGATACGATCATACCAGCACTAATAATAATGAAAGTATTTTCACGGCTATAACAGAACTGTTATTATTGGCACTATATTTTTTAACACTATCCTAAAACGTGTGGATGACGCCTATATTGTTGGTGGGTCCGTGACTCGCGCACAAATAGACAAAACGTCCTTTTTATATTAGAGAAATGAGGTTATAATATTTTTTTTGAAGTCAGGAATTTTATTGCAGAGATCATGGGTTGTGAAATCAACGTGGGTTTAAGTCGATAGTTCAATGGATACCTATGGATGGATAGAATCTACCTACCTACATACTACCTGCCTACGTACCAACTATCTACCTACCACCAACTTACCTACCTACTACCCTACCTACCTACTATCCTACCTACCTACTACCCTACCTACCTACTACCCTACCTACCTACTACCCTACCTACCTACTACCCTACCTACCTACTACCCTACCTACCTACTACCCTACCTACCTATTACCCTACCTACCTACTACCCTACCTACCTACTACCCTACCTACCTACCACCCTACCTACCTACCACCCTACCTACTACTCTACCGACTACCCTACCAACCTACTACCCTACCTACCTACCACCCTACCTACTACTCTACCGACTACCCTACCTACCAACCATACCTACCCTACTATCCTACTTACTACCCTACCTACTACCCTGCCTACCTACCTACCACTTCCTCACCTTGTAAACCTTCCCTGGACTTCCACGAACATTTCAAGACTAAACTTAGCCAAATCGGTCCAGACGTTCTCGAGTTTTAGCGAGACTAACGAACAGCAATTCATTTTTATATATTACTAGCTGTTCCCGGCATGCGTTGCAATGCCCTTTTTCCTACCTACTACCTGCCTGTGTACCAACTACCTACCTACCTACTACCTCCTACCCTACCTACCTACTACCCTACCTACCTACTACCCTACCTACCTACCTACTACCTCCTACCCTACCTACCTACTACCCTACCTACCTACCTACTACCCTACCTACTTACTACCCTACCTACTACTCTACCGACTACCCTACCTACTCTACTATCCTACTTACTACCCTACCTACTACTCTACCTACTACCCTGCCTACCTACCTACCACTTTCTCACCTTTTAAACCTTCCCTAGATTTCCACGAATAATTCAACACTATAATTAGCCAAATCGGTCCAGCCGTTCTCGAGTTTTAATCAGACTAACGAACAACAATTCATTTTTATTTATATACTAGCTGTTCCCGGCATGCGTTGCAATGCCCTTTTTCCTACCTACTACCTGCCTGTATACCAACTACCTACCTACCTACTACCTCCTACCCTACCTACCTACTACCCTACCGACCTACTACCCTACCTACCTACTACCCTACCTACCTACTACCCTACCTACCTACTACCCTACCTACTACCCTACCTACCTACTACCCTACCTACCTACTACCCTACCTACCTACCTACTACCCTACCTACCTAGTACCCTACCTACCTACTACCCGACCTACCTACTACCCGACCTACCTACTACCCTACCTACTTACTACCCTACCTACTACTCTACCGACTACCCTACCTACTCTACTATCCTACTTACTACCCTACCTACTACCCTGCCAACCTACCTACCACTTTCTCACCTTTTAAACCTTCCCTGGACTTCCACGAATAATTCAACACTATAATTAGCCAAATCGGTCTACAACTACCTACCACCTACCTATTACCTACCTACCTACATACTACTAATTTCTCACCTTCTCTGGACTGCCACAAATGTTTCAAAACCAAAATTAGACAAATCGGTCTAGCCGTTCTCTAGTTTTAGCGCGACTAACTAACAGCAATTAATTTTTTTATTATACGCAAACACCATTTGAAAAATCGTTTTTCTATTGGGAAAGAAACAGTAATTATTTGTGATTATTGTGATAATATCGTATGGTCTGTTTGAAGTTGTCATTCGTTGACTGAACAACTGAACGTCACTCAATTGTTTTGCCTTCCCGGAACCTCTCCACTAACACTTGAACTTTATGGGTACGGTATTAAAGCTCAAATTGATTTTACGTTTTAGTTAGAAAACGTTTGTATGGGAAAAAGAAAAGGGCTGTTTTTAGGGCTTTTCCGGCCATTATTCGAATTTTTCTCGCCGTAAAAACCATCCTTGAACTTCAACGAACATTTAAAAAAAAAAATCAGCCAAATCGGTCAAGCCGTTTTCATGCCAAGTCGTGACAACGGAAAACGGGTTTCATTTTTATATATATAGATATATATATTATAGATTAATTGAATGCTAAATCGTCTCAGTCCATTCCTAGCTTAATGGGCAATTTTTGAGGGGAGGTCTATACCCAGTAGTGGGTGATTACGGGCTGATATGATGATGATGACGATTACTAAGAGAGGAGGCTTGCATGCCAATAGTGAGATTATTAGCTGATTGTGCTTCTGTGTAGAAACAGCAATGTAATAAGACAATATTTTAAGAAATATTCTGAACTCAGTACGTACGGTACAGAATGTTTGAGAAAAAAAATTGTATCGTATGTGTTTAATTCTTTGTCTATTGTCACCCAGATCCGTTCTGGTGTGATTCAGTACCAATCATAGTTTTTACTTTCCAATAAAACAATTATCACTCAATTCAATTTACCTGAACACAATATTCCTCCAATAAAATAAAATAATCCCATTAGTTACAATGATAGCCATTAAGTTTAAGTATTTCACGCTATATTTACAGTTGTAGCCGACATTAGGACTAAATTGCTGGACTCGTTCCGACTACGAAATTCTTGGAAGCAATTTACAGGTACCTACGAACCGTTTTATGTTGTCAATTAGCTAATAGGTAGGTAGTGTTTATTTGGTAGTGACCAACAGTTGTTTTGTGACATTTATAGATACTTACCAAACCCAGTTTTTTTTTCTATATGCTGCGTAGCATCTTAAAATGTAGATTTGTTAAATTATTGTTATTGCTGGTTGGATGTAATCATTTGCTTTTAGAGAAGCTTAGAGTCACACAACGAGCCATGGAGAGAGCTGTGTTTGGAGTTTCTTTGCGCAAATTAATTCGGAATGAAGAACTTACGAACTTACGAACAACAACTCGTGGGTTCAAACCCAGGCAGGCACATTACGTTGTGTAATATGTTTCATCACCACTGCTCTCAAAACGGTGAAGGAAAACATTGTGAGAAAACCAGCATGTCTTAGAGTAAAAAAAATCGAATACAAGTGACACCTACCAACCCGCACTGGGCACGCGTGGTGGATTATAGCCCATCCCTGTCCTAAAGAAGAGGCCTGAGTCCCTGCAGTGCGAATATTATAAGCTAATGATGATGATGATGAACTAGTCTTTCGCACGGGTATTGTTGTGAAATGAAGTTCACCCCCAGAACCATGTCTTCGAATTTTTGGACCAAACACATGCCGCTTTTTGCCATCGTTTCGACAGTTATGTTGAAACTATTTACACAAGGTAAATACAGACAAATAAACCAAGTTGATATTACGAACTAGAAGTTGGATCTCCGTCAGAAACACATATACCTAACATACTATCAACATAAACATAGGACTAGGCTAGTCCAACATGATATCTAAACACAGGTTCAGTGGCCACCAGCTAATCTTTGTTCCGAACTCCGAGAGTAATCAGAACTGTGTCTACAGGCTGCTCCAACTTACTTAGTTGTTGCTTTATCATGTTTGTATTACATCAAACAGAGTGGGGTAGGTTTTGATGAGAGGCACTGACTGGCAGTGGAATTACAAAAGACACTGTGTTCTACACTAATATTTGGAAAGATTTGTTTGTTTGTTTGTAACGAATAGGCTCCGAAACTACTGGACCGATTTCAAAAATTCTTTCACCGTTGGGAAGCTACACTATTCCCGGGTGACATAGGCTACTTTTTATCCCTGTATTCCCACGGGAACGGGAACTACGCGGGTGAAACCGCGTGACGTCCGCTAGTAATATATAATTACACTGTATGATCGTTTCTGACGTCAGACGACGATTGCCATGCGAAATTGTTGTTCAGTCTGCAATGATAATAAATGGAACTATAATCTATTAAATGGATTAGCTGTATTTATTAATATATTCTGTAAGCTGTCACAGTGAGTAAGTGATATTGACATTATAGGCTTTAGTATTGACTGCAATCTTTCGGCAAACATTAAAATACGATTACATCAAAAGTTAAAGTTATGCAAATATTTTTAATAATGTAAATGTAAGGCATTTGAGTGATTGTACTACCACTAACTAAATAGGTGGGAATATAAAAACTAATAGGCTAGCAAAAGAATACGACATGGTTCCTCTTCAGTACATTCAATTTCACTAGTTGTGTTTGAGTCAAAACTCAACAGTTTGCCCAAATTAGGAATTACAAAAGTACGAAGAGAGCTTTCAAAAGTAAACTATATACGATTCTGTGACTTAGTTAAGTCTTTCTATTTTGTTAACCAAACCCTTTGGCGCTTCTAGAATATTGTATACTAGTAGGTAGTAAATAGTCAATCACATTATGTATAATAGTAGGTACCTAGTCAGTCATATAATAATAATAATAATTTATTAAATTGAGATTACTGTGATCTATATTTTTAGTAGGTATACTTAAAGAATAATGTTAGTAAACAAAAAATATATTAATAATAATCGAAGGCCAAATAATACACAACACATACTACCAAAAATGCATAATCATAAAATCATAAAATAAGTAATTCATAATGCATACTAATAATATCTAAATTCATCAAACAAGAATTCATTTTAAAACTACAATTTAAATAAAAATAGACTAGTTGTGTCAAAAAATAAAAATAAAATGTTCATGTCAAAATGTAAAATGTCAAAATGTAAAATGTAAAATGTACAAGATGTATGTGCATATGTTGTATCCATACAAACACAGTGAAAAGCGATAAAAAGCCAAATACCGTCTTGAAATGTTCACTGATGTAAAAAATATCTTAGAGTGAAGACGACAAAATCTCTACGTGATTTGAAATAATATATATGAAAATATCACATTACTTTTATTTACTTAATTCGATATATTAACATCTGTACTGTTTTGAAGAGTTTTAAAACGAATTGAGGCCAAAAGGCAAGTCTATTTAGTATTTTTATTAAGTTTTCTCACTCTGCCTAATTGGGAATAGTTAGCACGGTTTGCCGGTAGTTGAGGCCGTTACGTATGATTATATTGTTTTGGTTCAGGCACCATAGGTAAAAATCGGTTACCGTTATGCCCTTGGGAAATCGTATCGAACTCACGGCGGGTTAACAATAAAACTATTTCTTTTGTGTTCTTCTTCCAAACTTCTTAGTCACCTCTTTCCAGCTACATCATCCTTCACAAGGTCCATATTCGTTTTGGACCGAAGTTCCTTATTGCGGGTTGCGAAAGAGGGCTAGACGGAAAAAATTAAGACCAAAAGTTGTAACGACACTATTTGCTATACATTTTTTTTCTTTCCTATTGATTAAGTTTATATTCCATTATAGTTGTTAATAATAAAAAAAAAATATTATAACTTAAAAAAAACAAAATTTTATTACATTTCCTTCACTAATTAATCAAAAGGAACTTCGTTCCATCCGGGTGTCCCTTGACACCTCTCAAGTTTTTTTTTAACATGTTTTTTTATTTGATCACCACTATTCTTATTAGTCCAATTTTAACAAACATGGTGGTTCCGTATGGTGTCGGACGTAAAGAATAGCACCATCCCATATCTTCCCGTGGGTATCGTAAGAGGCGACTAAGGGATTTACCAGAGAATGCGCAGGAGCGATCTCTGTGCCTTTGTAACAACCACACTGCGATCGCCAACCCGCCTGCCAAGCGTGGCGATTATGGCAAATCCCTCCCTTCTGGGGGAGGCCTATGTCCAGCGTCTTATGGCTGAAATGATGAACAAATATGAACTCAGTTACAAAAGGGTCTAACAAAACTTAAAATTGCATCGAATATTTGTAAAACTAAAAGGCGAGGTGCCGGTCGATGCTACCGTAAGCGAATTTTCATCAATATTTAATGTTCGAGAGGATCCGAAGCGAAACCTGGTATGAAGGTGGAAATTCCTTTATTAATATTATGTGTCTCGCTTTGTGAGTTCGAGTACCTTTTGTGCGCTCGTGAATTTGCTATAGAATGCTCATGTATTGGTCGAAGTGCACTTTATATATAGTGAAGGATATTGATATGTTTTGTAGAGGTTTTCAGTTCTTTTTTGTGTGATTTTGTTTTAGAATCGTAGGGATTGCACGGACATTTTCTTGTCTTTTTCGCATTTAATTGGTTTTAATACTGTTTTTCTATTCTTTAGATACTATTAACCAGATGCCGCTGAATACCAGTATTTTACATGGAGCGACTGCATTCTGAGCTCCACAACCCAGTTAGTACTGGGTAATACGACATCCCTAAGCAAGACTGGATGTCAGACTTTTGGGCGATCGAAGGGTTACCGACTACTTAACGACTGTCAATCTACTTAAAATCTGCATATGACAGCCAGAGCAGCTCGTGGCTGAATAAAAACTGTCACTCGGGTCGATCTTTAGGTTAAGCCGCGCTTGCCTAGGTTGGTCTGTGGATAGGTGACCACCCATTACATACCAAATTTCCTCCGTGCCTCGGATAGCACGTTAAGCTGTTGGTCCCAGCTGCAATATATAGATCTTTGGCAGTCGTTAGAGAAAGTCAGTGACCTGAAAGTCTGACAACCAGTTTTACCAAAAGGTATCGTATTACCGAGTATTAACTGGGTTGTGGAGGTCAGATAGGCAGTCGCTCCATGTAAAATACTGGTATTCAGCTGCATCCGGTTAGACTGGAAGCCGACCCCAACATACTTGGGAAAAGGCTAGGCAGATGATGATGGGTGCCACCGCAGGAAAAAAAATATTGTACTACGTAAAGCCCAATAGCTTGCGTTAAGCGACACGTACGCGAGTCACATGTAAAGTCGTGTGAGGTATGAATGAATATTATGTATGTATAATATATAATATTTATGTATCATCATAAATCTCTATGCTGTGTGGTACAGTACAACTTATATCGATTGCTATTCCACAAACTCTGTAAGAAGATACGTGTCATTTGAGCGTGTCCTCAGCGTCTACAAGAAGTAACGCGCTTGTAACCTGCCCCAGCTGCTCAATCAATCAACTCTAAAAAAAACTGGCCAAGCGCAACTCGCGTCGGACTTGCACATGACCACCATCACCACCATCCACCATCATGGTTCCGTACCATCCCGTCGGGGCTGCGGGTTGTTCGCAAGGTTTTTAGTCAGTAGAAGGCTGACACTACACCAAAGCGGGAGGGGTTACCTGATGATTTCCCAACCCCCGAAAAAAAAAAAGGGTTCCGTACCAATGTACTAGATATTGATAGATTTTCCATGTTATTTTAGCACCATAGACTTTTTATAGGTTTTCCTGTCTGGTTATCTATAAGTTTTGAACTAATTGTTGAAGATAAATAAACAACACTGTGTCACAAGCAAAAAGACCTGCAGCTAAACAATGCATCTAATGTCAACGTCAAGAATTTGATTATGACAGTTCTTACCTACGTCACTTGCTTCCGCCCGTTATGTTCGTAGCCTACTACATCAATGTTGCATATTTTATTATCTCTAATTATTAAACTAATGTATACTGCAAAGTGGTTTCCGGGTTTTTATTTCTACAGGTTATGGGCCGTCCCAGACCATCTAGCTAGTATTTTTAGGTTTCAGAGATATTTTTTTTCCAGCAAAATTAACATTGGTAAAATCGACGCCGGCGCACACCGTATTTGTGCGTATTGTATACCAATCCGAGGATTATTGAAGGAAAATAACCTAATTGGCAAGCATGGCGAATACCAATCTACAAATCGCAAAATTGACCGGGAGAGGCAATTACGACACGTGGAGATTTGCAGTAAAAACTTATTTGGAGCACGAGGAATTGTGGGACTGCGTAGAACCAATCGTTGGAAAAGCGATAGACGTCGCGAAGGATCTCAAAGCTAAGTCAAAAATAATTCTCCTCGTCGATAGCATCAACTATGTACATGTGCAAGATGCCAAGACTGCAAAGGAGGTGTGGCATAACCTACAAAACGCATTTGAGGACTCAGGTCTATCAAGGAGAGTGGGTTTACTCAAAGATTTAATTAACACATCACTAAGCAACTGTGCTTCAGTCGAAGAGTATGTTAATAAAATTATGGTTACTGCGCACAAGCTCAGGGGGATCAAGTTCCAGGTGGATGAAGAATGGTTGGGCACACTGATGCTCGCAGGGCTTCCGGATACATATAAACCAATGATAATCGGTATCGAGAGCTCTGGTGTTAAAATAACCTCAGACTTCATCAAGACAAAACTTTTACAAGAAGTAAATGTTTCAGAGTCTTCTGCTTTTTACACTAAAAAGAACAATAATCAGAACAAACCGAACCAAGAAGTCAAAGACAAAAAGGCGAAGGGGCCACGGTGCTACAATTGTAATAAAAATGGGCACCTCAGCAACGCATGTTGGTTCAAGAAAAATGGTAAAAGTAACAAAGAAAAAAAAGGAGATACTAATAGTTTCATTGCAGCTTTTTCAGCTTCTAGCGCAAATGATTCAAAAAACTGGTTTGTGGACTCCGGCGCGTCTATGCATCTAACCATGCACCGGGACTGGCTGGAGGATGAGAAGGCATCACCTGTCAAAACTATTCGCATAGCCGACAATAAAACTTTGGATGTGGTAAGCTGTGGTAATGTATCACTGAAAGTGCCTGGAGAAGATGGCAGCAGCAATGCAATTCTGGTAAGGAATGTCTTATTTGTTCCTAAGTTGTCAACAAATTTGCTTTCTGTCAGCAAAATCATACAGAGTGGGTGCAAAATAAACTTTCACCATGCAGGCTGCCAAATATTAAATCAAAGCGGGCAGTGTGTTGTTAATGCACAGCTAATAAATGATACATACATGATAAAACACATTGACAATAATGAAAAGGTGATAGCCAACACAGCAGTAAATAACAATATGAATGTATGGCATAGACGCATGGGTCATTTAAATTATACAGATTTAAAGAAGCTAGAGTCATGTGCTGAGGGAATAAAATTAGTAGGCACAAATACTACAACCTGTATACCCTGTATTGAAGGAAAACAAAGTAGATTGCCATTCCCCAGTTCTGGTTCCCGAGCAAGTGCACTATTAGAATTGGTTCACTCTGACCTTTGCGGGCCAATGGAAACCCCATCTATAGGAGGGGCTAGATATTTTGTTACCTTGATTGATGATTATTCAAGAAAAGTTTTTATTTATTTTCTAAAAAATAAAACAGATGTGAAGTCAGTATTTGAAAACTTCAAAAATAGAGTTGAAAATCAGTTGGACTGTAAAATTAAGACAATAAGAACAGATAATGGCAAAGAATATGTCAATAATGATTTCTTAAAATTTCTAGCCAATGCTGGTATCCAACATCAGCGGAGCAGCCCATATACAAGCGAGCAGAATGGACTTGCTGAGCGCATGAACCGGACATTGGTGGAGAGAGCCCGATGCATGTTATTTGATGCCGAGCTACACAAAGGTTTTTGGGCTGAAGCAGTGGCTACAGCTGCTTACATAGTCAACAGGTCTCCATCAAGGGTCATTTCAGATAAAACACCTGAAGAAATATGGACAGGAAAAAAGCCTAACATTTCTCACATGAAGATATTTGGTTCAAAGGCAATGGTTCATATTCCAAAGGAAAAACGCTTGAAATGGGATAAAAAATCAAATGGAATGATTTTTCTAGGCTACAGTGAACATTCCAAAGGCTACAGGTTGTATAATTTAAAGAATAATAAAGTAGAAATAAGTAGGGATGTCATTTTCATAGAAAACTGTAATGTTACGAAAGAAACTTTAAATGATATAGATAAGTCTCAGCCTGCATCAATTGAGTTGACATCAAGCAGCACAGAGGAGGTAATCAGTTTAGAAAACAGTTTCCTAACAGAAAATGAAATTAATTTGTCACAGACTGACAATGATGTTACTTTGTCACAGCAGAGCACATCATCTTTAGAATCTTTTAGCAGCATTCCAGGGGATGAAACCTATCACCCAAACAGTAGTGATTTTGAAGACAGTGAAGCACATGATTCAAATGTTACCCTGAGATCTCATCAGAAACAAACAAAAGAAAGTCAGGTTAGAAATTACATGTGTGTCACACAAATTACAGATCCAGTAACTGTTGAGGAAGCATTGTCAAGCCCTGATGCAAGTTCCTGGAGAGCAGCCATGGATGATGAATATAAGTCTCTGATGACAAACGGTACCTGGGAACTCACTGATTTACCAAGTAAGAAACGTGCTATACCATGTAAATGGGTTTTTAAAACAAAACTCAATGAAAAGGGTGAAATTTCTAAATACAAGGCACGCCTGGTAATTAAAGGCTGTGCACAGAAGAAAGGCTTGGAATACCAAGAAGTATATTCCCCAGTTGTGAGACTAACCTCACTTAGATACTTATTTGCTCTGGCAGCCAAGTATGACTTAGAAATCCATCAAATGGATGCTGTATCTGCATTTCTACAGGGATACATAGAGGAGGAAATATACATGATCCAACCACCAATGTATAAGGTCGATAACCGGGTTTGTTTATTGAAAAAATCACTGTATGGACTAAAACAAGCGAGTCGACAATGGAATAAAAGGTTAGACTCTACATTGAAAGAGTTGGGATTGACTCGTTCAAATCTAGATCCCTGCATTTACTACAGAATAACTGATAGTAAAGATATACTATTTGTAGCAGTTTATGTGGATGATCTGATTATTTTCAATAACTGTAAAAACACACGTGAAGACATTATGAAGAAATTATGTGAAAATTTCAGAATGAAAGTTATTGGAGAATTAAAATATTGTATAGGTTTGCATAATTATGGAAAGGGACAGACAAAATGGTATTATTTACTTGGATCAGAAAAAATACATACAAGAAGTTTTGAGCAAGTTTGGTATGATGGAATGTAAATCGGTAAAAACACCAATAGATGTAAATGAAAAGCTACAACCCACTTAAGATGAGTCACAAATATTAGAAAACCTACCCTATCAAGAAGTCATTGGATGTTTATTGTATTTGTCTCAAGGGACGAGACCAGATATCAGTTTTGTTGTCAACATGCTCAGTAAATACAACAACAAGCCACAGTTACAACACTGGAATGCTGTAAAGCGAGTCATGAGATATTTAAAAGGAACACAGAACTACAGATTATGTTACAAGAAAAATCCAGATGAAGATATGGCTCACGGATACTGTGACTCTGATTGGGCAAGCTCAGTAGATGACCGGCGCTCTTGTACCGGCTATGTTTTTCTTTTTCAGGGGGGCTCCATATGCTGGAACTCCAGAAGGCAACCAACTGTTGCTTTATCAACAACAGAGGCAGAATACATGTCTCTGTCCTCTTGTGTACAAGAGGCAATGTGGCTCAAACAATATCATGAAGAATTTTGGCCATTGTTAAAAAATATAAAAATGTCATTGTATTGTGATAATCAGAGTTGCATAAAACTTTCAAGTACTGATGGTTATCACAGCAGGACAAAGCACATTGATGTACGGCACCACTATGTCCGTGGAAAAGTGTCAGAAGGTGTCATAGAAGTACACTACATACAAACCGGAGAAATGGTCGCTGACATACTAACCAAGGCTACTCCATACTCAAAGCTGGAGTACTGTGCCACAAAAATGGGTTTATGTTTAAGGGACGATGTTGAAGATAAATAAACAACACTGTGTCACAAGCAAAAAGACCTGCAGCTAAACAATGCATCTAATGTCAACGTCAAGAATTTGATTATGACAGTTCTTACCTACGTCACTTGCTTCCGCCCGTTATGTTCGTAGCCTACTACATCAATGTTGCATATTTTATTATCTCTAATTATTAAACTAATATATACTGCAAAGTGGTTTCCGGGTTTTTATTTCTACACTAATTTCTGTATTTTTTTCAAAACTTTTGGGCTCAGTAGTTTCGGAGATAGCCCCCCTCTTATCTTCGAAACTACTGAGCCTAAAATTTTGGTTGGGAATGGTCGGACAGACAGACAGACAGAACACACGAGTGATCCTATAAGGCGTTTTTTCATTTTGAGGTACGGAACCCTAAAAAGCAATCAATCATCGGCTATCGTATTTCTCTGCTCTCCCAAGTTTGTCACAGTGTCTGGTCCTTCAGCTTCCGCATCCAGTCTGACCCATTCTCATAAATAACTCTAACAAACAACTGAACTGTGTTAAAACCGAAAAAATACCGAATCAAGTTCACGAGCGGACACATAAAAAGAAAGAAAAAAAGAAAGAAAAATATTTATTTGGACAAACACAGGAACTACAAAAATAATAAAAAAAGAATCTAAAACTAAATAATAATAAAAAAAAACCTGTGCGAGGCCAAAAAGGCTCCTATCTCAGCATGGTGCTGCACATAAAGGTTTTGAGTGTTTTGAACAGAATCGAGTTGTGAGTGACAGTGGTAGCGGTGCCGAGCGCAAATACCAAAAATAAGGGTGGACCGATTTAATTGTCCGGTCATGAAAACCCACCGGCAAAATCTTCAGTTGGTCCGTCGATCATTGCGCTTGCAACAGCGCCGAAATATCAGAAATTTAAAACCAATTAAAAACATGGTAAACATCCCATTTTCAGTGTAATGGTAACTCCAGCAAAGTCACACAAAACCTCACACATCCATTGTCGGTCAACACAACATAATACAATAACCCGTATTATAAATCCCTCACATTTAGAGACCTCCCCCTCCCTGAGGACAAGCAGAATCACGCAGTATTTTCATCTGTCCTCACATACTTAGCTGTTACTTTGTTTGTGGCCATTTTTATTTGGTCGCCTTTATTTTTCGGGGAATAATGTAATAAGATTAAGGTGGTATTATTCTTGTCTGCGTTGAGTTTATTAAGGACATGTCAAGTGAAAGGTTTTAGGGTATTAGGCTTTTAGAGAATTCGGGTTTCTATTTCAGAATCATAAATATACATGTACCTGCTGACTGTCTGGCCGCTGGTCGGCTGTCATTCATAGATCTTTGATAGTCGTAACAGGTAGTCAGTCGCCCGAAACTTTGACAACCACTATCAACTGGATTGTGGAGGTCAGATAGGCAGTCGCTCCATGAAAAAAGAAGATTGCAATGACATACAGAACAAGTGCTTTTAGGCTTATTAAGGGTATTTTTACACCCGTCGGGGCTGCGGGTCCCCGTCGGGGCTGCGGGTTGTTCGCAAGAGATACCGCGGCCTCGACATGATGAAGGGCTAAGAAGGAACATGGGTGGTTTTTAGTCAGTAGAAGTCTGACACTCCCTTTCGCTCTGCCCAAGAGCGGAAGGGGTTATTTGATGATTTTCCACACGCCAAAAAAAAAGGGTATTTTTACAACCGTTACAAGTGATAGTCATACATGCAAGACTATCTAAGAAAGAACGAAAGAAAACATATTTATTTAGCACATGCCACAAGTGCACACAACAAACAATAAAAAATATAAAAATTAACTAAAAACTAAACTGAAACAGTGAGTGCATCTTACGGCTGCGCCAAATAGGACCAGTACAGCAAAATGCCGAGCAGTAGTACCCGACGCTGGTTTTCAACTGGCCCTGAGATGGTAAAGTGACGAATGTGAAACAGGTATCTGACATTTTTGAAGAACAGTCATTTGAGTAGTATAGCACATACCTACTAGCTACAAAGTTCTAAGAAAAGATTTTTGAAAATTATCCTCTAAAGGGGATCCGATGAAACTTCGTCGCTATTGTCAAAGAAAAATCCCATCGGACAAAATAATATTTTTAAAATTTTTGATTCACATTCTTGTGTCAAAAATACGTTTTTTCTGCAATATCGATTTAGGCCTTCCTAGAAACATTCGCTTGTCACTTCAAACGATAAATAATAAGTAGGTACTTATCACAATTAAAAAGTTCAAGTGAACTGGGAGCCAATTAAAAGTTTATCTAAATAAGAAGCTTAGCATTCTCATTAAGCTTTGTAAATGTTTAATTAATATAGTACCTAAAAAAACGTATATTTTATAGTGTAATGTAATAAAAGTACGTAAGTTGCAAATTAATCTAAGTTTTGCTAACGGGCAATGGAGCACTGTATACTAGGTGTTGAAATGACGGATAGTGTTCGAAACGTTGCTCCAAAATTAAAATACCTGACGCGGCGATTCAAAAGGCTGCTCAACTTAAATGGTTCTGGACAGAACATATTTGGCCTATGCCAGACAAACTGCGTTAAAATAGTAGGAAACTGGTGCCCTAACAGAGAGGCGTGGTCGTGCAGGTCACGATAAAGATGGCGGGACGACCTAGACGGATTCCGTCAGAACTGGAAGGAAGACGGAGTAGAGGGAGGCCTTTGCCCTGGGTTTATTCAGTACAGAAAAGGCTAGAAAAAAAAGCGCATCCATGACTTCGGGAGATAAAACTTACGATGTGACGTGCGTACGTCATTTTCGGATGTCAATATGTACATATAATAATATCCGCAATTCAACGCCCCAATCGCGTATTTTGCGCACACAATTCTTACCTACAATCACATACAATCTACATCGGTACTTTTACAATCTGGCAAAGTCTTGTTCACGCTATAGTGCTATTTGTTACAACCAATCACATTCGAGCTGACGAGATTGATTGGTTTCGGTGCGTGACTCGGAGAAAAACTAGACCTAATAGATATTACGACTTAGATTTATTAGAACGTATACTTCAGTAGATATTGCTTTGGTCAGCTGGTCCCTTATTGAGCTTGTTACATCAGTTTTTATCCTATCTTGTTTGTAATTTATCTTTATGAGACTTAAATATGTTTTGAATTTATCGATATTCATATAATAGAATAATAATCGGAATTATGTTACAATTTGTAAAACGTAACAATAATAATTCTTAATATCAACTGCGTCTGTGACGATTTTATCAATTTTAACGTTATTTAATCATATTATGATTCTCACTAACTGTAACTTTCCAATTATTTCTAACTGGGTTGTAGAGGTCAAATAAGCAGTCACTCCATGTAAAATACTGGTATTCAGCTGCATCCGGATAGACTGGAAGCCCGACCTCCTAGACAGATGATGAAGATGATCCTTTTCTGATTCTGTTAGAGCGGCCAAATCTATATGTGAAACTAAAGTCGCTCCGTGACAACTTAGGCCGCTTTCACACTAGGACGTTAGCAGCACGACAGTCGCGCGGCAGAAGCATTTTCCTTCACATCTTATAAGAACAGCCGTAACAACCCGCTAGTATTTGTTTATAGTCGCGCGACTGTCGCGCTGCTAACGTCCTAATGTGAAAGCGACCTTAGAATTTTAATAAAGTAACATAAAACATGATAAAGGCTAAGAATTACTGCCATTTAAGTCCTGCATTAACAAGGCAACCTGAAAAAGAATACAGGAAAAGCCTACCTTAACATTCAAACACTTATTATACTCCATCTTGTATCCAACAAACAGCCGACTAGAGATGGGATTTTACCCGGAAAATACCCAAATGTGGGTAATGAAAAAATAAAATGAAATTTAAAAAAACCTGTCTATTTGTGTGTGTTCATCCGCTCTTAGCGTCATGTAACCCGGGTACGTACGCGGGTAGGGTGGCGGGGAAGCAGGTAGTAGTAGTGGCGTACGCGTTGGTGATCTATCTATCTCACACGTTGTTTTGGCTTCGTACTGTACGCACTTGTGTTAATTTGTTGGTTTAATTGGCGACTTGGATTTTGTTTTGTGGACTTTTGATTGCCTAGTGATTAAATACGTGATTTACTTTGGATTGACAACTAATAATATATTTAATGATCATGACAGTAGTGACAGTGACTAAAAATGGTTAAAATTCCATTATGAACCGTAGTTTAATAAGGCGGAGGGGCGGGAGCGGGAATGGGGGGGAGGGCTAAAACCCCCAGTACCACCCCCACCTACCGAAACCCCATGGTTATGGAGATATCCATGGTTAAAGTTTTGAGGTTACAATAGCGCTAAAACGCGAACCGGGTAAAAATTTTGCATCGTTTGACAGCGGAAGGGTGAGGGGGGTGCCCTCTGTGCCCTGACATCACTCCCACGTAAAGGGGACGCACCGTTCTTGAGAAAAACAAATGATTGGAAACAAACCCGTGCAGGGATGGCGGGGTCTATTCGCTCGCTTCACTCGTTCACTCGACCCCGCCATCCCCTTCTAACCTAACCTGTCCGTGTCGGGGTGCCCCGAAGTCCCGAGCTCGCTTCGCTCGCTCTTGCATCCAAGTTTTCTTAGTAGCGGGTTCGCAGGGTATGTCGGGGTCTCAGATCGCTCGCTTAGCTCGCTCACTGGACCCCGACCTACGAACCTAACCACCCCGTTCGTTATTTTTAGTGTAAGAATGGCAATGTAATTGCATAATACAGCAACAATTATTATTCACACTCTTAATACATTCAAAAATATATAATAAAAATAAAATTAGATTTTATTAAAAAACACGACAAAAAATTACTAAACTTCACTTTTTTCAATAACCAAACGTGAAATATCAACGTTGACGTCTACAATGTCAATTCGTCCAACCTACAAATTTACAAATGGCGTGTTATTGTCCAATTTGTATGGAAAGTTGGAAACTTTAAACAATTATATCTTGTAAACCGTGAATTTTTGTGACTTGACAATTTGCAAAAAGCTTTCTATTTATGAGTAGGTACTATCTAAGTACAAAAAAAATATAAACTTCCTAATCTTCGGTTCTTAATGGAAATTCTATCCCTAAAAATATTCAATTGTAAAAAAACACTTTTGCAACTATTATAAAGTGTAATAAATAATTGTTGGTAAGTATCTCTCGTTGTTTTATTTTTTTTTGGTCAAAGATTCTCAAAAGTTTTAAAAGACGTTCTTTCTGCAAATAAGTAACATTCCATCACAATGCGCCGAAAAAACTTATGATTAAAAAAGTGAAAAACACAAAAAAACGAAAAACATTTTTTTGTGTTTTTGAAGTCGGTTTTTTTTGCACTTTTTTGGAAAAAAAACCGACTTCAAAAACTTTTTTATTTACAATTTTTAGTTGTAATATCCTATACAAATATTTACTATGCATTTAACATTCAACCAAGAACCCCAACCCTTAACCTTCAAGATTCGCTTTCAACTCCTAACCATTGAGGAGTTATACCTTCGATCATCAACTCATCAACATGAAGTGATGACTGCTAGATGCAAATACTTAAAAAAACTTTTAAAAAAGCACGAAACACGTAATACATGCCTATACAATTTGAGGGTTGTCCTCGATTTCCCTGGGATCCCATCATCAGATCCTGATTTGGTGACAATGGGACCACCTCGGGAGTATACCTTTTCGAACACAAAAAGAATTTTGTAAATCGGTTGATTAATGACGGAGATACGCGATAACAAAAATACAAAAAAAAAAACACAAACAGACGAATTGAGAACCTCCACCTTTTTGGAAGTCGGTTAGAAACAAGAAGACTACTTTTTCCTGTTATAATAAACTGCTGGTTTTATTTTAGTTCCTGAATCAGCCTACACATTTTGACGTTTCGAACAACAGGCAACCGCTAGTGCCCTATATACGCTGGCGCAAAGTATGTGCGCATCGCAAAGTACCTATTTTTCGCAGCATTTGTTCTTAAAATAAATTAAAAATGTATTTTTTTTTAAGATCGTGATAATTACGTTAAATAATGAAAATACCCGTCTATTGGGTATTTACCCACATAAATACCCGGTTTTTACCCAAACGGGTAAAAACCTGGGTATTTACCCGTTGGGTTTTTTCCCACTGCCCATCTCTACAGCCGACATACACCGTAGCTACTCTTGTATCCGACAAACAATCAAGCTACACTGTAGCTGCAGCCGCACCTACCGGAAAAACTTGCATTATTGAACGTGTAAACCGCACTTGTTCCGGAGAAAACGGCTTAATAACCACTTGACAATATAACCTAGCTTGACATACACGTAATCACTACGCTTGCCAGGCGGATCGTGTTACGTTATTAGCATAGAGTAAGAATACTTAGATGAGTAATTTTGAGACTGTGTTTGACTTCAAGAAAAGTGGAAAATATAGTGCTCTCAGAAATTAAATAGACAGAAGGAAAAAATCACGAAGAAGATAACATTCAAATACTTTTAAAGACTTCGACTTTCTTGTCGAATTTTCTTCCGATGAAACGACTAATTCGAATAACGCACCTAGCTTTTGACGTTTTAACTCGTGCCGGTTTATGTTGAATTGAAAAAAGACAGAGCCCTTTTTTTGGGTGGTGGGAAATCATCAAATAACCCCTCCCGCTCTGGGCAGAGCGAAAGGGAGTGTCAGACTTCTACTGACTAAAAACCACCCATGTTCCTTCTTAGCCCTTGCGCCGAGGCCGCGGTATCTCTTTCGAACAACCCGCAAACCCGACGGGAACAGACATAGAGCCCTGACACAGTCAGAAGGCGACGCGGTAGACCTCGCAGGAGATGGCGGGACGACCTGGACAACCATCAACCAATAATCCATATTGACCCTGGATGGAAAGATTTGGAGGTCATGGCGGGGAGGTCTTTGGCGAGCAGTGATAAACTCCCGGTTCGAACACATTTGAAATATCTAACTTTTTAGCTTTCAAAACGTTAAACCCAGCCAGGATAGTATCATTGCGGGCTGTTTACGCAGGAACATACGCGGTCCGAGCCCAATCATCAACAAAATAAACAACCTCGTTTTGGCTCCGGCTCGTTTTAGCAGATTGTTTCATTATTTCAGCAGCTGCGGACAACGCTCAAAAGGAAGTGACCATGAGTAAATTAGAAAAAAAAATCGATACTTTTGTTAGCTATACAGAAATTGTTACTAAAATAAAATGATTACATTACTTCCCTCAACTGACTTATTTTCAATAGGTACGTACCTAGTCTAATAATTTCTATAAAAATAGACATGCTGCTCCGACCCCAAATGGATTGGGATTAGGGGAAGCGAACGACGATGATGATGAATGATGAATCTAATTTCTATAAAAATAATTTTGGTCAATTTTCTTAACATCTGAAAAAAAAAAAAAGTTTTAAATCATAAAAAATGAGTTACACTTCTGTACATATTTCTTATTCTATGTTTGATGAGTACAACACAGGTGCGCTATTACCCGTCCCTCCTGCATAATCTTTTTAGAGTACAACGTCATGTGAGCTTTATAGGGAAACATTTTGTTTAGGGATTTTATCATGGCGGCTTTTAGGGAAAAGATGACAACCACGACCATATTCAGTGTATTAATATTTGTTTTCATGAGAAGGCAAACAGTGTGGCCTAAATTTTGCTTCATGGAACAAACTGAACAAAACCTCAAACGGCGCAAATACAACAACTTAATTGGTAGGTAGTTATGTGTTTGAGCCGTTTGGGGTTGAAACACTGGGGCCTTGGGGTCCGAGTGCTCACCTAATATTTAAGGAAATTGCCAAGCGGTTGGTCGACTCTACGTGACCAGAGAGCTGGCCTGTTCTTTGGCCAAAGAATCGTCATTGCCATCCAACGTGGGAATGCTGGAAGCCTTCTGGGCACTTTTCCTGTTGACAGCGGTGTGGACGAATTTTTTGACGCCCTGTGATTCTTCTATTTCTGATACTTGTACATATTTTATTATAACTGAACTTAATTAAAACATGTCCTAGAGTGGAGACGGTGGCGTATTCGCAAGCGTATGGGGACATATGGGAATATGGCTAATGGAACTGACTGACCTGCTTAAGGCCGCTTTCACACTAGGACGTTAGCAGCAAGACAGTCTCTCGGCAGAAGCACATTCTTTCACATTTTATAACAACAGCTGTAACAACACAGTATTTATCGCGCTTCTAACGTCCTAATGTGAAAGCGGTCTTAGAGAGGCTTAAATGTCAGAGTTGAAAACGTGATGTAGAAAAAATTGTGCCTTTTTAATATAAGTGGGGAAGCTATGCTATTGCAGTCGAAACGGAATTCACACCCGAGTCGCAGGCGAGGTTATAATGGTTGGTTGTTGTTTCGTTGTATGCCGGTGGAAATTTATATTTCCGCACCAGTTGAGATTATTTAGGAAAAATACCGCGAGTGTGAAATACGTTGCATGCACCTATATAATAATATATATGTATACTAATAGGAATAATAGTGCAACTAGAACCAGTTTTATACCTTAAGGTATGAAAATGAGTGTATTGATCAAGGTTTTTATTGAAATTAGTACCTGAAACCTCATACCAAGAAATTTTTGTAACGAAATAAATGGCATTTAAACACATTTTTATAAGCTTATATTTTTATTTTTATTTATTTATTTAGCCTTTATTTTCCTTAACAATTTGATTTCTTACATTGTTTGCATGCACTGATTAATTTAACATTACATAATTATCTTACATTATGTTTTCAGCATTTCATTAAACTTTAAATTTAACAATACCTTTACTTCAACATTACGTTTATATATTAGTGGATCATATTTATAACATATATATTATTATCATTACTTATAACATTCGATCTCTTTTTGCGATGCGTTTAACATTTAATTTTTGTTACATTCATTTCATAAAACATTTGTTTATTATTGCAATTTTAGGTTTTCATCTAACATTAAATATATCGCATTTCATATATCACATTTCATATTACATTTTATATCACATTACATATCTCATTGCATATATTACTAAAACATAAACTTGCTATCATAACCCTTGAACGAGTCAAAGATAAGTAGATACTTTAAAATAGTTTCGAAAGATTAATGGTTTCTTTGGAAGTTGTCAGCTTTTTTCAGTAATTATGAACATTTGATTAATGAACCCTGTCTCGTTAGACCGCTGGCCATCAAAGATGTCTTAAGAGCTTTAATTTTGTGGAAAATTAAAGTTACTAATGATAAATTTTAACACGTAGGTAAATGGTTTCACGTAAAATTAAAAAAAAAAAGAAATCATTACATATTTTTTATTGAAACTTGATCTATGCTTCTTGCGTCATCGCCTAATATTTAATTCTTCTACTTATTCGGAACAAAATATTGGTATAGAAAACGTACCTCATTAAATCGAATACGAGTAGCTCTACTTTTCTACAATTTATTAAATAACTAACTGCGGTACCTACTCAGAGATATTTAATGATTACTTAAGCCGTCACTTAGTAAGGATTTGACATTTATCTGTATGACAAAACTGTCAAAATCTTTACTAAGTTATGTAAGTAATCATTAAAGCTCTCTGAGTGCGACAGTTAGACCTTTTTATCTTTACTAGAAATCTTGTTATAACCCAAAATGGAGCACCGAATTCAACCATTAATATCTAAAATTGCTCTAACACAAATGTATTTATGTTAAGTGTAATTATCACCAAAATCCTTTACTTCGAATATTTGAGCGCACTAATCAGTATACTTCGTCTCAAAGGACCAGGCTAGCAGAATTAGTGGGAGCTGCGAAGTAATCTTAGCAATTACCGGGAGATCGTTATCACGGCGGCTGAGTTACGGAGAACATAATAACCAAAAAGGATAGCAGTTTTAAAAGTGTACTAAATAATATACTGTTAGACATGTACTGCCAAAAATCGTCACTGGGCCGGTTTTTGGAATGAAAAGGGTTTCGTTTTAAGAAAATGATTTTTAAAAGATATGATTGCTTTAAAAAAAATGTGGTCAAAATTCATTTTTATGCACAACTCACATTTTACCAAAATTTTTTTCTTAAAAAACAGCTAGAGAGAGAGCGGGAAGTACGAAGAAGACAGCATTTGAATGTCTCCGTAGGGGGACAGCCCACTTAAAAGAAACACTTTGTATACTTTAGTAACGAGTGATTTTGGTTTCCACTTTTATCACCACTTACACCTAAGTAAAAAACAGAATCAAGATCGGTTCATGCGTTCGGGAGCTACGATGCCAGAGACAGACACACACACACACACACAGACACGTCAAACTTATGACACCCCGTCGTTTTTACGTCGGCGGTTAATAAATAGGACCGACGAAGAAATTTCAACAATACCGGCAGATCGTTAGCATGTCGCCTGAGTTACTAAGTAAATTTAATAGCTAAGAATATTACTAGCTATCTAGTCTCCTAGAATTTATCTTTGTACTAGGTTTGCGATAGATTAGTTACTAGTGACTCCACGTGAGATTTCTGTTTGTTCTTAGGTACAAAACAACAATGGTTGACCTTGATATTTCGGCGAAATACAAAACTAGATAAATCTTGTGAAAGCCAAGTCATTGGAAGCCAATCAGATTTCTGGGTATCTGTAATGAAAATTCATAATTATTTTCGTAGATCAGTAGTGTAACGAGTTAATTGCGCTTACATTTCGGAGAACTTGCTTTGGGATTGCAGCCAGTTCTAATCACCAGTCTGTGATATTTACTGCCGGCTTTTCTGTATTTCCTGATCATTATAAGCTGGATCTACTCAAAATTCAGCTGATACGGTTCCTATCTATCTAGGCAGGGGTGCTAGGGGGCGGGGGGGGCAAAGAAACCAGGGCCGTCCTAAAGCTTGTTGGGTTGACGATATCGAAGTGTGGCAGAAAAAATTGGTGGCCTACACTTAGCAGTGGGTGATCCCGGGCTGATATGATGGTGATGATGATGAGGGGTGCTCCATCCAAGGCCGCATCATCACTTGACATCAGGCGAGTAGTGGCCAAACGCAAACAAGTACACTAAGTATTAAAATAAAAACTAGTTTAGATTTTTAAGGCGTGTCCGATGTCCGTCCATGGCATGCTATGTGAAAGAATGAGGAAAATGTCGAGAGGAAAGTTTTAAGGATAAATGTGGATGAAGAACACTAAAGAAACGATGGATGAACTGTGTTAAAGAGGATATGGCAAGAAAAGAGGTCCCGGTGAGACGATGAGTAATATACAAATAATTATGGAAGAAGAAGACATACTGCGCCTGCCCCAAATGAATTCGGTTAAGGGCAAGTGAATGGCGAATTTAGATTTTTGGGGTGAAAGTTTCCAGTGAAACTGAACGCGATCACAAGACAGCTGAACTTTGTTCAAGAACGCTGTTAGTCATAATTGGTAAGAAACATTTCTACTGACACAGTTCTTGAACGTGGTTCGGATTTGCGAAACGCGTTAATACGAAAACCAGAGTTCCCTTCTAATTTTCTTCGGATAAAACATAAACCAAAAATCCTCTTTAATAGGAATATTCGCGATTTTCATCTTCCTCAACTGGATTTAGAGTGAGCCACGGAGTAATCCCACCAATTACAGACAGATCGTTAACTCCCTGTGTTTTCTGGTATATAGGGACTCGTAAAAACAGTGGGCGGATAGTTCTTTGAAATTTATGCTGTAGTAAACATGGTGTTTGGAGAAAAGTGAATGAGAAAAGTTTTGTATCAAAATTTGACTTAATCTTTGAATTGACCAAAACATTACATTTAAACAAATAACTAAATTGGAAGTGTCTGTTTGTAACTCTGAAATTACCGAATTACTGAATGCATATAGGGTGTAAAAGTACCCTTAACGCAAACGAAGGGCACTTGTTCTCCCCACCACTGCGATCATTTTTTTGTTCTAGACCATTCCTGGGAACCTCCTAGTTACGGAGATATAGAGGGTCAAAGTTCCAAATTTTTCACAGCTGTTTTTGTAAATACTAGTTTTTCAGGTCATAACTTTACTTAAATTACCTCCATGACCCATTTATTATTCAAAACATCCACTAGCACAATGTTTTAAGAGTGCTACTTTGAGTTTTACCGTAAAATGTGATTTTTGACCACAAAAAAAAAATCGTTTCCCAGCAAAAATTTTTGCGCAGGGGTCCTTAGTTTGATGTACACAATGCTTGGTTGACGGCTGTGTGATGGGTTGATTTACACCCTGTATAAAAGCATACATGATATTATTGTCTGCCTGTCTGTTGGTTTGTGCCCTGCTGGCTAATCTCCGAAACGGTTGGACTATTTTAAACGGAAATTTTACTGATGGTTAGCTAAAGTTGAAATAGGAAAATAAGGGTTCCGTACAAAAATTCAAATCATTAAAAGTGTTAACAAAATCGGACTCATAGGGGAACTCATATGCCCGTCGGGGCTGCGGGTTGTTCGCAAGAGATACCGCGGCCTCGACATGAAGTGCTAAGAAGGAACACGGGTGGCTTTTAGTCTGTAGAAGTCTGACACTCCCTTTCGCTCTACCCAAGAGCGGAGGGGGTTATTTGATGATTTTCCACCCGTCAAAAAAAAACCAATAATACATAAATACTGAATCCAAAAAAAGTTACTATACCGCATTCTTCCAGGCCCAAATCCAGACGCCGATCTGACACCTGGATTCACCTATTTAGCAAGAACATCATTCCCATTTTTGGTTTTATCTTAACCACAGTATTCAACTTTAAAAGCCGTAGTACAAAGAGATAAGTCACCAGATAACTTTGAAAGATACACAAAGAGTAGGTACCGTCACTACCCAGCATTACCTGACCCCTCATATAAAGAAGAAGAGGGGAATAAGTGTGTGAAGAGGGGTCAGATAATGCTGGGCACAGACTGTACTAGGCTTCGTTTGCGTAATCCGTAAAAGGGAAGTTTAGAATGAAACATACCCTTTCCCTGATAACGTCTTTAACGATTTAATTAACCGTTGAAATTATTTTGTGAATTATTTTCGAGCTTCCAGTTAATTTATAAGCATGTGGTTTAAGGATAACCATAATTAAGCATGTCTGCTTAAATAATTAATTAATTAATGTAAGATGATTGGAGGAAGATTTGAGTAAAATGGAAATATGTACCGGGAATCTGTTGATGATGTGGGGACACAGAATTCTTGTGGCGAGAATTAAAAAGCTTCGTAATAAAGTTGGGACCCGATTCGAAGTATTCAATGTTGACAATGACATAAACCCATTTCAAACAAAATTATTATGTTTATTTGTGTATAACTTTGTATAACTGTGTATAACTTTGTATACCTTTGTATAACTTTGTATAACCTGTGTATAACTTTTGTTAAACGATTGGATTTTTCGGACTACTGAGTATGACGTACTAGGTTCGATTATTGGGCAAACTTTTATTGGGTTTTTTCATTACGAATTCTTTAGTAGCAGCCACGGAGTCTAGATTTGTGCCCGAACGACGGCAGTAAGCTCGCCTCCTATTACATGGTACTTGAACATTCATCATCATCATTCTGCTGCCCTTATCCCAATTTATTTGGGGTCGGCGCAACATGTTTTCTTCTTCCATACTTCTCTATTTCTCGTCATGTCAGCAGTCACCTCCTTTCTAGCCATATCATCCTTGACACAGTCCATCCATTGTTTCTTTGGTCTTCCACATTATTTGGTTATAAATGGGTGTTTTTGTTAGATACACGCCTTGTAATCTACGACGGGTAAGGCAGAGACCTAATGCTTCGGGCGCTACCCTTATTTAGATGGAATTAGGTACAGGCCTACCGTTTAACTGAGACAGTGTCTTAAGCGATTAAAACTTGTGGTATTAGTAATTTTCAGTGAACCGAATGCTAGAGTTTTTTAGTTGATAGTTTGGACATATTATTTAACATTTCGTACTTGCAACCTAAATTAGTACGCATTTTTTTTTTAAATCGTTAAAACTGAGAGTGTTTTTTAAGACGATTTAATTGTGATTTATTCTTTATGTTATTCATAGCGTTAGTGTACAATTTGAACATTATAGATACCTACATAAAAGAAAAGGTATGATTGCTATTACTTATACAATTTTACAGCTTCGTTCTCAGCTTTAGACGCAAAAAAGACGCCAATTCATATAAAATTCGACATCTCCATAAAAGTATATTGAAAATGGTGATTGCCAAAGACTTGAAGTTCGTAACAAAGTAATTTTATGTAAGAGGTAGGCGTTTGCCAAAAAAACGAAGGTTTTAGTAAGTCTATATCCACTGTCTAACATAATATTGGTATGGGAACAATACCTTGAAGTTCTTCACAAAATTATCCGCAATGCAGAATAAGGAAACTTGGTACCTACATCAACTCAAGCTGTGTTTGACCAACTTTTTAGACTTTGTTAGAATTACACAGCTAGTTGGGAAGGAAATCCTACAAAAATAAAATGTGGCTGTATGGGACTTTAACTTCCAAGTTTTCAAAGCGAGAATCTCACTCCATTGAAAGGTTTAAGGTTTGATTTAAAGGTTCACGAACCGGAAGACCCAACGTTGGTAGGCCACAGGTGGACCGACGACATCGTGAAAGTCGCAGGCAACCAGTGGATGCAAACGGCAGGTTGCCGTTCTTTATGGCGTTCTATGGGGAAGACCTTTGTCCAGCAGTGGACGTGATATGGCTGATGATGATGAAAGGTTTAGGCGTTTGTCTTGTGATCCGGTGGTCGTGTTCGATTCCCACGCGAAGCATACTTGTTTCCAGTTTGGCTAGGACAATTCGGGCTTGAATCACCTGATTATCTGATAAAAAGATGATTTTAAGCTTCGAAAGGCAGGTATAAGCCGGTGGTCCCGGCCGCCAAATGGCGGTCGTCAAACCATGTCAGAGGCCCTGTTTTTTTTTTTTGGAGGGTGTGACGTCATCTAATGACTCCTCCCGCTTTTGGGCAGAGCGATAGGGGTGTCAGACTTCTACTGGCTAAAAACCACCCATGTTCCTTCTTACCCCTTTGTGCCGCGGCCGCGGTATCGCTTTCGAACAACCTGCACCCCCGACGGGATGGCAGAGGCGGTTGAGAAACTCTGACACTGGGGTATGTGGGGTCGTTAGACCTTACCACTCGATAAGAAGAAAAAGAATTGAAAAATACACAAAACATCATGCCTATAATCCCCGGAAGGTTAACCAAAGGTACCATAAAGGATCAATGTATCCACATTTCGCCAGATATGTTTCAAGTTCCATGTAATAGCAACATATTTTGTGATAAGTTTCTTTTTCATCTCAAAATCTATATACTTTAATAATATATCGTTCAACCCAATTTTGGTTGAATGTTTTTATTGCGGTCTACAGCATATATGTATATTTTTTTTATTTTTCACTCTCTTAGTTTAAAAATTAGAGGAGGGGGGCACATTTTACCACTTTGGAAATACCTTTCAAATGATTGACTTTGAGAAGAAATGGTTTTAGGAACCTCAATGTCATTTTTAAAGACACCCCATACTAACAGGTATGATGAAAAAAGTTGTGATGTATGGGGAGACCCCGATAGATCTTTTAATTCTTTTATTTTTGTATAAAATCGTAAAGCGGTTTACAGAGTAGGTACATCTACCTACCAAGTTTCAACTGTGTAGTCTTAATAGTTTCCGAATAAAGTGGCTGCGACATACGTACGGACAGACATGGCGAATTGGCTAAGACAAAGACAAAGACATTTATGCGTAGGATATGGTAGGTACAAGGTTGTTACAGAAGAATGGTATTGATCACGACATATCCGCCGCTAGACGCGGCATACGAATATTTACATTAGTGGCACTTGATACTAAATATTAATATTTAGATTTAGAATCTTAATGAATTAATATCAAAATTATTATTGGTTTTTATTTTTGTACACACATTTACCTAACCCTAAATTACACTCTAATGAACATAAACTCTAATTAAACTAAACTCTACTAAAGCAGAACAAAACAAAAAAAAGACAACACAAATTAATATACCTAATAATTAAAATAATAAGGCCTTGATCCAGAAGGCAGTACTTCTGGACACGCGCGCATTGTCAGGAGGTTCCTCTCTCAAGAGCCCTGACTACCGGTAGCTCGGACCCTGTTCCCAATGCCGGTGGGCTACTACTTTTTATATTTTTAAATGTTTTTTATATCTTTTTTTTAAGAAATATTTAAAAATGTATTTAGTAGGTATGTAAGAAAATAAATAAAGAAAATAATAATAATAAACAACACAAGATTAAGCATAAATTAGCATGAATCACAAAATCAAATCATTTCAAATGGTTTCATCGACCAGTAGCCAGCTAATCAACCGTACTAACAGAATTGATCAAGAAAACCTCAATAAACTTCCGATATATCGAGAATCTCGCAAAGCCCTCAGGCGATATCTACCTACGATGGTACATCAAACAAAATGGGTGCCGAATGTAGGTACATAAGGGTTATTACTCGATAAAATATCACGTGTACTCCTTATTGCCTGTGGGCCCAGAATCTGTGAGCATTAGGGGTAAAAATTGGTCCTATTGGTATTTTGTATGTATTGTAACTTTTACGATTGAGTGTTGAAGGGAATCGGTGTGTAAAAGGTTTTTCATTGTTTTAAAACGGAATTTATTTCAATAGTATAACTTGTTGTTTCAATTTCTCTAAAAAAAAATGGTTCCACATATTATCGTCGGTCTAATTATCAGAATTCGTAAGTCCATTTGAGCAAATTTTACAAGAGCAATAAAAAATCAGATTTTTTTACAGGTTTCGAGAGGTTTTCAAAATGGCGCCATGTTTTAAGTTTAGAATGGGTGTAGACTGATATTTTCCTATTTTTTTTGTTCAATGGAAATCAAATGGAATGTTTTTTTTGTTCAATGGATGGAATGGAATCAAAAAAAGGCCTTAAAATAATTGGCGCAGAAAAATGGCGATTTGGAAATACGAATTCTGACAATTAGTCCGACACGTTTTATAAGTTGTAGTTGCAGTTGATGGCAATACACTCACCTCCCTAGGTGTATTTTTAAGTACACCTCTGCCTTACCTTTCAGGGCTTACAGTAGTGTCGTAATGTTTATGTTACCAAGAAGAAAGCTCCAATCCAAAATGTATAAAACTTCTGTTTCACTATTAGCATAAAGTGAAGTACTATGGTTACCTAATACTGTTTCAAATACGTTTCTTTTATATTAGTAGAAAAGCGTAGAAGACTGTACTTTATATAAATCAGTTAGTTTTTTCCTACCCTGGTGTTTAAGTGTGTAAAAGGTATATTTTTATTTTATTTTATTGTGGGTTCTGCTTTTAAGTTAAGTAATGGATAAAGTAGTTGTATTTGCTCTAACTTTTTATATCTTGTAAGAATAGTTCTTTGTAGGTGGTTACACTAAAGTTTTTATTGCTTTACTGTTTATCAATTTGTTTTGTTCTGTACGAGACTAATAAATACTTTTTTTTTTGTCTCTTTTTAAGCTATTGCATAGCTTCTATCGCGGGCCTTGAGCGTGGGGACTTGACAAATTGACACTTGACAATGACTTTTTGAAATATCACGCTTGTCTCTTTAGTTGGACATCTCTTAGTTGCCATGTTATATATTTTTTATTGGTTTATTGTATCGTTTATTCTGGACACTCTTAACTTGCACGTATTTTTGCATCGTTCTCACATATTTGTAAGATCTCAACATTCAGGCTAGCTAAAGTAGACTCATCTTTCATGGGGTACTCTTTAAAATGTTACAATAAAATACCCCCTCACATTCTTCAACTGAATGAGACGCACTTTAAATCCTGTAGAAAACGCACACTGTAGGCCAGCATATTATAAGTTGGGGGATTACTTTGATGATATAAATGCTTGGCAAACTATGCTGGGTCTGCTCCACAACGACCACAACCATAGGGGTAGATTAATTGATTATCATGTGAAGTTATTGTAGAGGCTGCAGAAGATTGTAAAAATATCTTTGCATTGTATAGATTCAATATTAATATTATATAATTGCATGGCACATGTGTGAGTACTATGTACTATAAAGCCACTTTTTACATTTTCACATTTGGTTACATTTTACTGACGTTGCCCTGGTGGCTGAGAGAATGTCATGCTCACTCAAATGTCTCGCTGATGGTGGCGCGTGTGTCGGATCATTTAGTTCCCTTCAAAATGGTTGAGTTGAATGGTGCTGATCCATGCGTCATGTTCGTGAACGGGCGCTGTCAGTGGAGACTGGTCATCTCTTAGTTGCCATGGTATAATTTTTTTTTATTTAATGTGTGGGATCCGGAATTTATTTATAACAGGGCGTTCTCATCACCTGGCTAGCCTTTTACCATTCTAAGCAGATGCAGCTGATAACCAGTATTTTACAGCCAACAGCTTAACGTTGGTTCCGAGGCATGTAGGAAACTTGATATGTAATGGCTGATCACCCAGCCACAGACCAATCTAGACAAGCGTGGCTTAACCTGAAAATTGGCTCGAGTAGCTGTATATTGCCACAAATCGTATGCGTTATGTCGTTCTAAAATGTGTCTCTTTGTAGACAATAAATAGTTTTAACATGGCTTTATATCTGAAAATAACCCTTGTTTTGGGCTTCGCCGCAGTCGTATAAAAAGCGTTGCAATTTACATGACCTTTTCAGGTAAATAAGCAGCCACGGGGAAAGTTAAAAAACATGGGCCTATAGCAGATGAAAACGATATAAACCTTTTAATTAAACTTTAAAATCTAACTTAAAGATACAAAGGCCGCTAGAAAGGCATAAAAGTGTCTGTTCACCAAAGTAATATTTCTCTCGCAAAATTAATTAAAACTAGTCGGCTAGTAATCTGAAATTTAACTGAAGGCGAGTTCCGGAGAGATGTCTTTTCTCAGCATCCCGGTGCTAATCTCTCTTAATGTTTAGTTTAGATGAATTTAAACGTTGATTTTAATTACTAGAAGAGGCGGAAGTAAGGAATTTAGGTCATGTTTTTGAGTACTGTTGGATTTTTTTTATTTAAACAAGTTCTTGCTACACTTACAATTTGCACAACGTGTGCAGCAAATCAACATCACTTACAGTACCCGGCGATAAATATTGCACATCGATCTTTTATTTACCTTTTATTTGATACAAAGAATAAATAAAAATATCAAAAGAAGCAAATCATAATTGTTTTAACAGCTCCTAATAGATACCGGACTGTTTGTATTTCGTGCGACAGAGATATCGCTCTACGAAGCCGAAATTAGCCGATTGTCTCTTTCCAAAGGTCGATGTGCAATATTTATCGCCAGGTACTTGTACAATAACAAAAATCATATGCAATAATTAAGCATAGCTTTAAATTGCTTCTCAAAAACAGATCTAGATCCGGTTCCTGAGCAAGCAGGGCGTTTAGCAGATTCATCGCCTGGGTTGTGGGCGCATATCGAGCAGATAAACCTCGCAAGGCACAGGCCCGCGACCGCCGCAAACTATGTGTGTGTGTGTTATTGACATTCATCATTCAGTCATCATTTCATTAAAATACTAAATCATATCACTTACGTTTAGCATTCTTGATTATTTGAATAAAATATCAACTTGTTTTCACGTCATCCTCAAAATCAAATGAAATAAAATAGCCCTGGTCTCAAATAACATACCTCCAACACTTTTACATTACCTTTTACCCGTAGATAACTTTAATTACAAAACAAAACTACTCGTATCTATTAATCCTATTTACTTAACAACCTATCTTCTATCTACATCCAGATTAAAATAATTCAGCAAGTCATTAAATTTAATCTCAAAATGGATACCCACAAGATAATAGCACTAGTAATTAAGCTAATGAATTAACTGCTACTTACTGATAAGGCTATGAATCATTGATAACATAACTTAGCTTTAAGCTTACTTAGATGTAACTTAGAATAGGATTAGTGGAGATAGATTATTTTGTAAGCAACTATCATTTATGTAACAGTCTAGTAATACCTAATTGGAAAATAAGTTAAAGTCATATCAGCATGAGGTGTTAGGTTTGATTCCCAGGTCGGGAAAAGTAATATTGGGATAATCTATCAAGAATTTTTCAGTAGCTACCACGGAGACTGAATTTGTTCCCGGATGATTTATTTTCCTTTATTGGCCAACCAACAATAAAACTGATAACATTTAAAGTAAGTATAATCTAAGGTTAGTGTAACAATTGATTACAGGTTAGCACCACATGCCCCATAAACAAATAAGTTGTGCCACAAGCACTGAACTATAATTAAAGATTAGTATTTGAGTACTTAACTAAAATTGATAGGTTTAACAAGCATTACGTGATGGGATATAAATCTATATATCTATACTAATATTATAAAGCTGAAGAGTTTGTTTGTTTGTTTGTTTGTTTGAACGCGGTAAACTCAGAGACTACTGGTTGGAATAGAAAAACTCTTTTTGTGTTGGATAGTCCATTTATCGAGGAAGGCTTTAGGCTATATAACATCACGCTAAAACCAATAGGAGCGGAGCATAAATGAAAAATGTTGCAAAAACGGGAAAAGAAATTCCTTTTTGAGAGCTTCCTTTGCGTGCGCTGCGAAAATGGTTTAAGTTACGCAAATATCATGTACAAAAGAATTGTTCCTCTTTAAATGTTCTAAAAAAAAATCCGCGACACCATATGTCTATCTTTTAAGATTGACTCACTGTAACCATTTTTTAATATTAAAATGTTAGATTAAAAAGAAAGATATTTTGCAATGCTTATTTAACCCATATGATATTAATCTATATCTAAATAAATATGTTTGTTAGCACGGAAATTTAATATAGAATATTTGTACCCATTACTCTATACTGTTTAAACAATTATCTTAGAAGATATCGCAATATCAAAATATCCGCGCGACAGAATAATTACGCACGCGGCAGTCATTCGGTCCGGTGCGGTAGGTAAGTGCGGATTCTGGCCTCCGGGGGCTCCGGAGAAATTCAAATTCAAAATATTTACTGAACCATAATGTGTACAAGGTGTTACTGTATATTTAACAGTAAGAGATACCTATAGTAATTGTCACTTTAATAATATAATCGAAACCAATCTAAACTAATCGGTATTATAAAGAGGAAAGGTAAAATTTTTTGTTTGATACGAGTACGATTAAACTCAATTTAATAAATGTTGAATAGTCGGTTTATCGAGAAAGGCTAAAAGCTATATTATGTGACGCAGACGTAGTTGCGTGGGTCAGCTAGTACATATATAAAACCATCATTTACAAAAAAATTTGCAGGAAAAGCAAACAGAAACACATAACGCAAACGCAAAATTGGAATCCGAATTAAAATCAAAATTTCAATAAAAATTAATTAAAATTCGAATCAAAAGTCAAATTAGAAACACAATAATTATTAAAATCAAAATAACAATCAAAAATTAAGATCGAAATCAAAAGTCAAATTAAAATCACAATTAATATTAAAATCAAAATTAATTAAAATTCGAATCAAAAGCTGATCAAAAGATGATGGCAATAGCTTCGCCCCCTATTACTTGGAACTTACACATAACTAGTGAAATGTGGGTGTACTATAGGCTACCTACACTTTTGCGTAACCCTTCGGGGATTATATCCGTGATATTAATGATACAGTTTCAAGATAACCAGTTGTTATTTTCATATCAATCTTATGATGTACCACGTGGGTAAATTCGAGTAGCTAAGCCGCCTAAACTTGTGGCGACAGCGACATCTATCGCAACACATGCGAACAATTTTGTCAAATCCTATATCGTTCTATCAACTTTATCCGCGACATTAGCTCATATAGAAAATTCCGACTTACATTTATGTTGGGCAGTTAGCCCACCAGACAGAACACCCGTCTGGTCGGAGGATCCTCCCTTTTCTATGGAGGATGAGGAACTTCACATCCTGTTCTTCATAACCCCCCAAAAACTTATCACCATTCTCTTGCCCTTATCCCAATTCATTTGGGGTCGGTGCAGCATGTCTTCCTCTTCCATACCTCTTTGCTTTTCGTCCGTATCATTCTTAACACAGTCCATCCATCGTTTCTGTGGTCTTCCTCTACTCTTATACCCATCCACGTTTATATTCAAAACCTTCCTCACGACAGTTTCCTCATTCCTCCGCATCATATCTGATACCACGACAACTGATTTCCACACAACTTTTCTCATTTCTTATTTTATTCATTAGCGTAACACCGCACGTCCCCCTAAGCATTCTCATCTCAGCCACATGTCGTCGCCCTATACGCCTTATTGCAAGATAATAATGACACTCACAGCAAAACACTTCTAATATACCCAAAAAACGCCAGTTTTAAAATATCATACCGACACTACACTACAAAGAACCAGTCACAACCCATCCACAATTTGACCTCAAAGGTATTAACATCGAAGTCTGTTTTGTTAGGCCCCCGTCTCCCAGCTGTCTCAATTTATGGGACATACTGTGTCCAGTTGAAATCACAAAGGTGTGTGTGTGTGGCAGAATGCCAACCCTTTATACTCACCGACGTTAAATTTATGTTATCCTGGTATTTCTACACCTGTGAATTTAATAGAGGTAAGTGTAATTTAGCCTGTGTGTAACCTTTACTAATATGTTAAAGGGGAAAGTGAGTCTACATGTCTGTTTGTACCGGTTTCACAGAAAACCATTCATATGTTTGACCAAAATCTTGTTTGACGATAAGTTTAGCAAGATATTTCATTATTTATTTATTTATTGACACACCAACGACTTTTTCACTAAATGCTTACATTAATATATTCTACATAACGGAGAATCCATACTAATATTATACTATAAATGCGAAAGTAACTCTGTTTGTTCGTAACTTTTCCACGATTGGCCGGCTGATCAAATCGTTATAAAATTTTGCAAGAATCTAGATTTCATCCTGAAAAAGGACAAAGGCTATCTTTTTTTTCTCACACGTACATAATTGTCAAAACGTTTACTCGCACTAAGGAGCGGGCAACAGCTAATTTAACATTACAGGCCAAGTGTTTAATTCCTAAAGGTACTAAGGTAGGGCCGACGCCTGCCGGGGCTGCGGCTCGTTCGAAAGAGATACCGCGGCCCCGGACACAAAAGACTAAAAAGGAACATGGATGGTTTTTTTGTCAGTAGAAGTCTAACACTCCCTTCCGCTCGGCACAGAGCGGGAGGAGTAATTAAATTTGATGATTTCTAACCATCCAAAAAAAAAAAGGTACAAAGGTAGGTGCTGCCTTCAGGGTTTCAAGCGTGTTATTTTTATGTTATCTTTGTAAATATAATTTTTCTTTTGAATGAGTGTATTACAATGGGCAGTGAATTACTTTAGTAACCTTGTAAGCCACTCAAAAAGAGTGACAGGGTTGATTTTAATCAGGATCCATTTATTTAGAAGCTTATTTTTATTCAAGGACTTTATTACACTAGCATAACTGAACTTCGAACTTATAACTCAGTAATAAAGTTACATTTTTAGAAAACAGATTGATTTTAAAACAAATCTTCTTATCGTGTGGGCAGTAAGGTCTGACGACCCCATGCACCCAGAATCCGAGTTTCTAAACCGCCTCAAAGGCCTCTGACACGGTTTGGTATTAAAACAAATTACACAGAGTCATGCATGAGGTTCTGGGTTCGATTCCCGGGTCGGGCTAGTGTTATATGAGTTTTTCATTAGGAATTTCTCAGTAGCAGCCACGGACTCTGAATTTGGGTCTGGTTGAGCGCAATAGGCTTACCACCGTGCCGGAACCTAAAAACAGAACTGAAGAAATGTAGATGTAATATTAGGCAGCGGGTTGTTCGCAAGAAATACCGCAGCCTCGACATAAAGGGCTAAGAAGGAACATGAGTGGTTTTTAGTCAGTAGAAGTCTGACACTCCCTTTCGCTCAGCCCAAGAGCGGGAGGGGTTATTTGATGATTTTCCACCCAACAAAAAAAAAAGGTACACCTCTGCCTATCCCGGAGTAACAAGAAAATATTATTTTCTTGTTTCACGCCAGTATAAGTTAATATTATTAACTTATCCAGTATCATAGCTTCTCTGTCTTTCGTAAATTTCAAGAGATTTTCTAAAGCCAGTCTGTGCACTATTCTTACTGTTCCTATATTTACCCGAACTTTGCCATCTGAACAGAAGTCCAGGGTTTATAAGTTCTCCATGAGACACAGGATTTTAATCCTTCGTTATTTAACTAGCTTCTTTAGTGTGTGTTAAGTTTTGTTCAGCTCGCTAAGTTTTGCAGTTTCAAGATAAAGTTGGCTCTACTGAAAGTCGTGAGGAAGTTGTTTCATCTTAGTGTTATGAGTAGACATTGAATTATATGCACTATTAGAATGTCAGAATATCATCATCATCTTCCTGCCCTTATCCCATGTCATTTGGGGTTGGCGCAACACGTTTTTTCTTTCATGCTGCCCTGTCCGTCGTCACGTTATAATTTATTCCTTTTTCCTTCATATCCTCACACACTCCATCCATCTTTTCTTTTGGTTTCCTCTCCCTCTCCATCCATCCACATTTATATTCATCACTTTTTTAGTCACATAAAATGCACAAAATAATACAATACAATGTCAAAATAAGCACAATCAAATGCCTGACTATTGTTAGGTTGACGTTTATTTTCAAAGTATGTATATTGATATACGTAACAATAATCAATTTTTATTCTTGTGTCACAAAACAAATAAATATGTTTTAGATTTTCTACTCTAGAAATATTTTCAGGCAGGCTTCGGCGGTGCCGTAGAAATATGTATAACCCGGTTCATTAAAGAAAGGAATGTAAAATGGCAATACATGGCATATTCTCTCACTATGAACATGATAAGCACTGCCATTTTATATTCCTTTCTTTAGTGAACCGGTTCATTAAAGAAAGGAATATAGTAACTTTCATTAAATATATATTCTATATTTTGAGAGGCGATCCCAATATAGAATCTATTTGAGGAACGTCTCAAGGCATTAATAATTATGACAAGCCCTTAGGTTTCAACTTAAACAGATATAGAGCTAAATATCTTCGAAATAGTTTGATGCTACGGCCTACATTTCTCCGTATTCAACCTTAGATTATTGCTTGCATATACCAATATTATTCTCCCGCCGTATTCAACTATTCCGTTCCAAGTTTAAGTAACATCCCTTTCACCACAATAGTTGGAATGAATGGCATTGTGAAAGGCTTAATTCAAGCCAACAATGGACTGTCCTAACTAATGGGGAAGGCCTCGTTATTCTTCGGTGAAGGTGCTATGATTTCAAACGAACTTAATCTCTTTAGGCTATTTTACATGATCAGTTTTGCTTTCAAGTTCGTCTTAACTTTCAAAAACTTCTACGTTTTGTGGGTGAACCTTAAAGCAAAGATAACTTAACATTGCGACTCCAACAGGTAGAGGTTTAACTAATAGTATACACCCACTTTTCGCAAGTTATGTTAAAGTTCCACGTAATAAGGGGCGAGCCTATTGCCATCAACCGGGCACAGACCCAGTCTCAGTGGCTATTGAGAAACACTTCTACACTTACCTACCCTTATAACTGAAGGTTCGAGGATTTCAGGTGTATCGTGGTGTTATTTCGACATTTAAGTTATGGTTTCATTACACACCCAGCCAATCACAGTCTACTTGAAGCAATCATTATTACTGATGAGTATATCGTTTGTTGATGAAACTAACCGAATCTAATGCTGATTTTCCGGTTCAGTTTAACCTCCTCGTGAGTAACAAGCTTTATGGTTCGGTTACAAATTAATGGGGGGAGTGAATAGGTATTTGTTTGTTTGTTTTAGGGATGAATTCTAATTGGATGCGAGGTGTGGCGTAGATAATGGTAGGTATGCTTTTGTTGATAATTTCTGATAGCGCGAGTAGAATAGGTATTGTCTTTGTCATCGTAATCGGTATTTGTGTTGTTAAGGAAATATTATGTGTGTTATATTTGAAATTGAATGGTATGTTAATATTTACACTTAGAAGATTTGGTTCGTGTTATGAGTTTCGACTTGCACAAAGGGCCATGGAGCGGGCTATGCTCGGTAAACCCTGCTAGACCGAGTGCGTAACACCGAGATTCTGTTTTTTTAGTTGATTTTGATTTTTTCATACTTAACACAAAGCTATGCTAGGGCTTTGCTCGGAGTTTCCTTGCGTGATCGAATCAGAAATGAAAACATCCGCATGAGAACAAAGTTTATCGACGTAGCCCGAAGAATTGCCAGACTTATGAAACAATGGGCAGGGCACATTGCTCGCAGAACGGATGGCCGATGGGGCCGAAAAGTTCTAGATTGGTGACCGCGAAACGGAAGACGTTGCGTTGGAAGGCTTCCCACTAGGTGGACCGATGACCAGGTGAAGGTTGCGGGGATCCGTTGGATGCGAGACGCACGGGACCGATCAATGTGACACTTGGGGGAGGTCTATGTCTAGCAGTGGACGTCTTTCGGCTGAAATGAATGAATTAATAAACACAAAGCTAAGAATAAGCTAAGACTTATTCAAAAAAAGTTCATCACACAAAATTTACTTTTTACTATTACCACAAAGATAGACTAATAATAAAATAAGAAAACAATAAAAAGGGTGTTGTGTGCGACATTTCACTAAGATAACGGTAACGACAGACTCCATATGTGCCAAGCTAGCCTACGGCCCTGTAGGGTTTAGTAGGGACAAGGAAAATATCAGTAAGTCAATTGTGAGAAAATTGAATGTGAAAAGGATAACAATAGATTTCTGTTCGGTTGTGAACGCGTAAATTGTGCAGGCTGGATTTATGATGCCAATTCTTTTGATCTTGGCTTGTTTCGGTATTGAAAATGGGATATTCCACTTTTTAACCTTAAATAAACAAGAAATAAGGAAAGAAAGTACTTTTATTTGCGGTGGACGTGGCGCTTGGGCTCGTGGCTAATGACAGCCGCTCAGGTCGATCTACATAATTATTAAAACGCGCATGCTTGGGTTGGTACGTGGATGAGTTTCTCCGTGCCAGTATTTTACATGCAGGGACCGATGGTTTAACGTGCTTTTCCAGGCACAGAGGAAACTTGAAATGAAATTGGTGGTCAGACATCCACAGACCAACCCAGGTAAGTACTTGCCTTAGGCTTAACCTTCGAAATCATATATTATTAAATGTTATAAGTGGACTTTGGATTTGGATGAGTCTGCACTGGAGTGATGACTCTACACTGGAGTGTAAATGTGGTGCTGTTCCTCACACAATGGGGCACTTAATATCGTGCCCTGCCTGTCCTGCTGGTTGTTCACTACAGGAACTGATGGACGCTACCGAAAGCGCCAAACTAGTAGCCCAATTATGGGCCGACACAATTTACATTGCCATCGACATGCTAAGAAAAAGATATTAAATGTTAATATTTTTTCCAGAGACAATCTTAACTCACCTTCTGTATGTGTCTATCTAAGGCTATATTGCCCTTGGAGGCAACAGCGTGTTAACTTTTTATGTGTTACAGCGGACATGTGACCCTTCCGCTAACCATATCAAAGGGCATCTCTTTGTCTATAGCTACCGGATATTGCTTGTGGAATGATCAAAATTGCTCATGTAATGTTAGTCGTAGTTTTTTACCAGAGCTATGACATCACGTTTGTTATTCCCGAAAGGTTTGGCAGAGTTAGATGTGTATTTCATCTACACTTTGCCAGTTATATTTATGTACCATGTAAAAAAAACAAAAAACAAGGGGATAGCCTATTAGCCTATTGTCATCATCTGGGCATGAATCCAGACTCCATGGCTACTACAGAGAAATTCCCGAAGGAAAAATCCAATAACATTTTGCCCGATCCGAGAATCTATTATTTAATTATTATGCCACGAGTTCCTCCACTTTAAACCCCCTCTACAAAATTACTTAACCTCTCACAAAATGCCCGCTTTGTTACGTTCCTCAAATAAAAATATTGTACACTGAAACTGAATTAATTTCATCACACATGTATTTTATTTTAAAACTGCACAGCGGCCATGTTTTTTTAAAATAAATATTATTTTTCGTTATAAAGTTATGATTGCATTTGTTGGTAGTCAGTGTTAACTTTTGATTGAGTTTTAGTGTTGTAAAATAAATACATAAATTATTGGTAATTCTCAAAAGGATATGGCAAACTTTTATTATTATGGCAACCTATCTATACAGGGTGTAAATCAACCCATCACACAGCCGTCAACCGAGCATTTTGTACATCAAACTAAGTACCCCTACGCAAAAATTTCTGCTGGGAAACGACCTTTTTTTTTGGGTCAAAAATCACATTTTACGATAAAACTCAATGTAGCACTGTTAAAACATTGTGGTAGTGGATGCTTTATAGTAAACGGGTCATGGAGGTAATTTAAGTAAAGTTATAACCTGAAAATCTAGTACTTATTTACAAAAACAGCTGTGAAAAATTTGAACCTTTGGCCCCCAATATCTCCGTAACTACCTCTTAGTTACTATTCCCAGGTATGGTCTAGAACAGAAAAATGATCACATTGGTGGGGAGAACAAGTTCCCTTCGTTTGCGTTAAGGGTACTTTTACACCCTATATACCCGATGACTTGGAATGGGTAGCATTTCACTTAATTTCATTATCCTGTGCTTTTCTGTAAGTTATAAGGCAGAGGCTTAGACTTTGCGATGTTCTAATTACAAGTTACAACGTAGCAGTGTACAATATTGTTGAAAAGTTTACTAATAAATAAATTCAAAATGTCACTGTTAACTTAAATATTCCACGAACTCTATGCTCTCGATAGCAATTCACCAGAAACAACACGGCCTAACACAAAAATTCGGTCATTAAATACCAAATTAAAAGAACTAAGTTTTGTTCACAAGCAAAACGGTTGTCACGTAGACAAAGTTATGGCATTCTAGCGGCGTCAGCTTTACCCAGACGGAAATATTTTCTGTTTCAATTCCAACAAACATTGTTTATATTCCATTGTTTTGTTTTACCACTGTTCCTGATTGTTTAAACAAACTTCTGTATTCTGTTTTCGTGAGGTAACATTTTTGAAATTATTATGCTTGGAATGTTTTAATGTTCTAAGCATGAATTTGATAAAGTTTTGCGAGTTTTACGTTAACTTTATTTGAATGTCTACGATTTCCTTTGATTTTGTTTCTCAGAAAGCATCTTGAGTATCTGATTGAGCCGGCTATTAGCCAGCTGTGTGGGTTTGATTGTAGAGATAAATTATTGAAATACTTTCATTACCTTATCTTTGAGTAATTCATCACAGTTCACTTTCATGTGGTCTGAATAAAATTATTGCGGATGTAGTAAAACCGTGAGTTAGTAAGATATTTGTTTTAATCCTTTTAGTACCATGTTTCGTCCAAATGCTTGTCGCACGTCGTACTTTCTTTGTGTGTTAGGCACGAAGTAAATGTGACGGGAGGCCTACGCCTGAGCAGTCAAAACGTTATTGGCTGAATAAGTTATTACTTGGAACACAGATAAAACGCTACTATCCGCAGGATAACACTTCGATTAACTGATCACAGGATATGAATTTCATGACGATTCAATTAAACCTGTCAAAGCTACACCTGTGTAATACCCAAAATACACACGGAACGTACACAAATATACGGTTGGAGCCAATATTTGTCGTACACACAACGTCCAAGGCGGCATTACGCCAACAGGGTCGCAATCTGTTACGACTTAATTTATCGCGGGCATTACTTCGGAGTTACAGCTTGCTTACGCATGCCTGGGGTTCATCGGGTCTCACGGTTAATATTAAGGGGCAAGCTTGCAAGCTTGGGAAGATTCCACTGAGTTAGAAGATACAGGGAAAACGGAAGGTAATGATACTGTTGCTAAAAGGGAAAAGGTTGCATTGTTGTCATACCAATCATCATTAGGTTAGAAAAGGCGAAAAAAAATGTAGGAGTGAAAAGTTATGGGGGAGTTCTTTTACCAGCAGTAGGACAATTAAAGTTGAGATAAAATAAAAAAAGTGGTAAATAGTGACTGAATTGTAATAAATAGGACCATTGAATAAAAAGTTTATTCACACTGTTTTCATACATAGATACATAAAACTCACGCTTTTTTCTCATGAGAGTTGGCAGAAACCACAAAACGATCCTTACATACTTTTGCTTTCTTATTTACTTAACACCTTTTACTACGCACCTGTCCTTTCTGAAGAAAATCAATACTTCTAGGGTCTTTCTCTTTTCAATGACTTGCTTTTTAATCTGACTTACAAGAACTGTTGTCAGACACCTACGTTAAGGAAAATCAGCGTCAAAATTCACGTAATACCTATACCGTTAACAGAACTTCCGAATTGAACTCGAAGAAAAGTATACTTTTGCCATACTTAGTGAAACCACATGTAAGACTGTAAAAGTATACAATAGCAAACAATGTTTTTTGTAAACAAAATTTAAAGAGTGTTTCTTTTTTTGCAAAAACAAAAGATATCCGAAAACCAGAAAATAAACCAAAATCTTCAAAACCAAACCAAACACACTTTTCCATATCAATTTACTTTAAACTCAACTGTCCCTAGAACTAACAGGGAAAACCGTTTACCCGCATTTTGGCTGCGCATGTCCTTCGACAAACATAATTATACTAACACAAACATCCCGGATTTGCCTGCGGATAGATTTAATACCTTGAACAAACTCCCAAAGCTTCCAATATGTGTTTTTTGTAACATATAATATGCTGTACGAAAAGGAATGAAAAATGGTGTTTGCACAAAGACTTTTGAACGCATCACTGGGTTGAGTGAAACAAGTTAAAAGCTGGGGTTTAAGAGGTTTAGTGCAATGATTTTTTGGATTTAAATCGTTAAATCTGGTCTAACCGTATCTACTTTGATTTCGTAAAAAAATGTAGACAACGAAAATAGTAAACGAGCATTCAGCCGTTACCGAGAAATAACTTCATATCTTATAGGTTTAGGTCTAGGTTTAATAATACGTGCTTTTCGCCATCTAAATAAAAAGTTTGACAAGTAAGTTCGAAGACCAAAAAAAAATTATGTTTGTGAACAATAAATAAAAAAGCGGTGTAATATTCCAACACCCTGAAAGATAAACACCAAACTACTTGACCGCCGCCGCCCTCTCCTATTTACCATCCCTAACAGACGAACCATTTCAAAGCCCCATTCACAGTTCACACCCAGGCTCACACAAGTTGGCTAACTCGTAATTACACTCGAACCGAACGTGATACCCTGCCTCACCCCAACACACAGTTCTAAACAAAAGAATTTATGAGCACCGTGTCACACAGTGTGGGTAACCCTAGCGAGTTCAGACGGACACTGTGTTGTTGGAAAACATAATAAAATGTAACCCGACTCATTTAAAATGCACGACGAGAAACGGCACACTACACTGTGGCATTTTCTCTTTACTCTATTAATTATAAAGGTGAACTAAAATATTAATTTCGCTTTTAGACTATTTTAGAGGCTCCATTGGTGTTCATATTCTCGCTTTTAAATGGTGTATTACATGGTTTATACGTTTAGCTTTTGAACTGTATACAAAGGAGAGTAATTTAATGTTTTCGCTGAATTTCGCTTTGGAAAGTCATCTGTCTGTTTATTTTAAAGTTACCTCTGAAAGATTGTTTAATGTTTGTAATGAATTTAATTTTGTCGTAATGTATTAAATGTGTAACTCATTTCTGTCTGCAGGTTGGAATTATTAATTCATCTGTTGATTAAGAAGATAAATAATTATACACAGATTGAAACATTTAATTCCTTAGCTTTACTTACAACCCCCAATTTATGCGTACATGCATACATAAACTCATGCCTTTTTTCCGTATTCCCTCCCGGCATTGCCGCTCACACCTGCCTTGTAAATAAATTTTCTCACCCTCTCCACATGACAAAACCATCTAAGTATTCTCTTTTTAATGTTTGTTCTGACATCTTGTTCTTAACCGCAGCGTTTTCGTGTAGTTTCATTCTTCAATATCATTTCGAGTTACCCCACGCATGCTTATCAAGGAACGCATTTCCACAGCATGCATTCTACTTAATAAAGCTCTTTCATTTATTTAAAAAGTCAATTCAAAATGTCCTCATCATCATCATCAGCCTATAATGTTCCCACTGCAGGGACTCAGGCCTCCTCTCTCGCTATAAATCCAACACGCGGCCCAGTGGGAGTTGTAAGATGTCACATGTCATCGATTTTTTGGTTCTAAGACATGCCGGTTTTCTCACGATGTTTTTCTTCACTGTTTTGAGAGCAGCGGTGGTGATATAAATTACACAAAGTAATGCGCCTGCCTGGGACCACCACTGAGCAACCTCTGCTTCCAAAATATATTCAGCCTCAAATAAAACATAGTAGGTAAAGCTATTAGTCCTTAAGCCAGGTCCACACTGCCCGCAATAGCCTGAACGTGCCTCTAGCACTAATAGCCGCGCAAAGATAATTTTTGGCTCTTAAACTGATACGTGTAACGATATACAGACTCTAGTAGAACATCTTGGTACCTGAAACTGACAAATTTTCCCAATCTACCTTCAACCTAATGCTTTAGTAGTAAAGTTGAAAATCTACTACAGAAAGACAGGTTGTAGTACCTTGAAATGCTGGCATCTGTACCTTTACCTACAACTACAGTACTAGCCCGTTCGTAATGTGTTCTAACCTTAACTTCATGATTCTTTTACTGTGTTTAGTACTTGCTTACGACCGCGAGTGTTCTGTAATTGTTTGAATGAGGTTCTAACGATTTTTACTTCGTTTGACGGTAGTTTAAACTAGTTAATGTCAGTTTCAAGTGGCCATGAAGAATGGTGGGCTTGTTTTAAAATCACCACGCTGCTGCATAAATTACAGAAAATAGAGAGGTGTTTTATGGGCACCTAGTTGGAGTTACTTTTTGTTTATATTAATAAAAAAGGTTATTTAAACGTTAAAACCATTAAATCGTTTTGCATAATATTCTAAAAATTGACGGCAAGCTGAATAGATTGAAAAAGTTTTAATTTCTTAAGTGATCGGGAAGTGACTACAAAAAGATGTCGGTTTTTGCTGTCGTTTTTCATCTTTACACATTTTTCGGTCTAGCCCTTTTTGTTTGGTGGGTAAATAACCGCTCCCGCTCTTGGGCAGAGCGGAAGGGAGTGTCAGACTTCTACTGACTAAAAACCACCCATGTTCCTTCGTAGCCCTTGTGCCGAGCCGCGGTATCTCTTTCGAGCAACCCGCAGCCCGACGGATTCGGTCTAGCCCTTCTGCTCGCAAAAAAATCAGAACGATAACGTGCGAAAAAGAACTTCGTTCCTAAAACTCAGTTTGGATTTAACGTCATTTACACCAGATGTCTACAAGATTATAAAATGTCTTGAAACGTAGCATATTGTTACGAGCACCCAACAAATTAAGCCTTACAGTCGTCATCCTTCAACTTTAAGATGGAAATGCTAAAAAATTCAGCGAGAGCACTCTTGAATCTTTATGATGGCTATACACAAATAAAACGAGGAATATTTTTATCTTGACGGTGTTATTATTTTGACGTCATAACGAAAATATTTTCCTTTGACATCGTGTAATACAAAAAGTCTTGCACCTTCTGGTTTCTTTCTAGAGAGGAAAAAATGTAGAAGCTCAAAGAGAAGCTTTGTTTTTTTTCGAATTAGTTTCGTTTTTATGAAGAGGTTGATGCGTTCTAAACGATCTCTTCCGTTGAGGTTCTTGAGCGATTGTGGCTCGTTTATTTTTTTGTGCTGGCTGGTTTGTAAAATGCTTTGTATTTTGTTGTGGAATTAATAAATGAAAAAGAAACGTGTGATCTGGTGTTAAAGCGGTATTCCTGATCATATTAAATAGACAGCGTAGTTTTACCCATTCTATTAAACACTACAAATATTCCACATCTCTTTAATAATTTTCTTAAATCTTTGGGCACATGGACCATCGTAATAGGCTACGTTCAATTTACTGAGAAGTCTAATGTTTCCTTACAACTGCACATTTCATGAACGAAAATAATAACCCTCAAAAACAGATTATTTATTCAGTGTGCTGTTAAAAATATAACCTTGTCAATGAAGAAAAGCCAATCTTCTTTCTAGACTGGTTAACAAAATTATGCTGCACTTCAAATGTGCCAAAAACAGCGTTCATAATACTAACCCAAATGGACATTATATCTCCATTGGACTGCAAATATTCGTATTTATGTGCCACAGTGTGAATATTTTGGTCGTGACCTAGTTCCGTAATAGCCAAGTCAGCGTAGCCTAAAAGGCAATCGATAGTTTTAATATGTTTACAGTTATGTGCCAGGCAAGTTTGTACTGTGTAAGTATAGTTTTTCTTTCAGTTTAATTGAAAGTTGTTTGCATTTAGATAAAGAGATTGGATACCTATATTATGAAATGTGTAACTTTACATAATTTTAAGCTACTGCAAAATTAAAAACTAACAATTTACAACAAAAAAACTAACTAAAAAAATAAAATTATTACCTATCATAACATAACATAACATCACGCCTGTAATCCCCGAAGGGTTAGGCAGAGATGTACCTAATAGTACACACACATTTCGCCAGATATGTTTAAGCCCCATGTAATAGGGGGCGAGCCTATTGCCATCAACCGGGCACAAATCCATTATTACCTATCATAATTTTAAATACAAAAACCAAAACAAAATTGGTATAAAATTCTGAATGCATACACATTGTACTAGCACAAGATCCTTGAGAAAATCGTCAAGTGAGAAAGCAGGGCTGGCTGATTAATTCAATTCTGAGTTGCCAACACAACTTAGTCTTTGAAAAGTAATATCTAAAGTCTACTTAGCGTTGACGAAGAACTTCGTTTTGTGCTACATTTCAAAGTTATGATTTCAAAGCGACAGTAGTCTTGTAAATTAGGCTATTGTTCGTAATTAAGTCCAGGACATGAAGAGGTTTTTACCGCTTCACTAGCGGCGAAAAGTAATCTTTACATCCCCTCTTTCAACCCCTTGAGGGGGGGGAATCGTCAAATGAGTCCTCTCGCTCTGGGCAGAGCGGTAGGGAGTGTCAGACTTCTATTGACTAAAAACCACCCATGTTCCTTCTTAGCCCTTTCTGCCGACGCCACGGTATCTCTTTCAAATTCAAATCGTTTATTGCAATCCTTAATGTACATTTTCAGGTGATAGATAAAATAATTTTAGACACAATTATTGACCCTGTCGGGCACATAAATGTTTATATAAGTAGAGAGAGGAAGAGCGGTTTGTTTCTTTTATTATTAAGTTGGTATTATTTCTATATCTATCTTATAACTATATCCTATTAATCTATATCCCCTTTAACCCTTCGCATTAAAACGTAGCCTATGTCCTTTCTCAGACTCTAGACTATCCGTGTACCAAATTTCATTTAAATCGGTTCAGTAGTTTTGGCGTGAAAGCTCGACAGACGGACAGTTAATTTCGCATTTTAGTATTTATTAGTAAGGATTAAGTGAAATTGCTTTTTCTTCGAGTTTTAGCAGTGTGATTCAAAATGGTTTTAGCAATCTATTGTACAAGAAAACGTAAGTTCTTTTTTCTTTGTCGAGTGGTTATGGCCTAACCTGGTGTCTGAGATTTAATGCCGCCAATGGGCCTCTGACTTAGCCACACTAAAACACTGTTGTATAGATCTACGGAACTTTCGGGGTTCCGCCATGACGATATTACTTAAAAACAAGAGTAATAAATACACCTAAACTGTTAATCGAAGAATAAAATTTAGCTATTGCAAAAGTGCATTTTTATGGCAAAATCTCTTAAAGTGCGGGTTTATTTTAGATCAGAACCATAAACTACTAAAATCGTAAATGAAAAATGTTCCACGGGTTTTCAACTTTAAGTCTTAACCTTATCATATCAAGCCAGCAAAACACCTTTAAAAAAACCTAAACTAAACACGAAATCAATTAAGACTTCCAATTAACATCCACCATCCTAATCAAGGTCTTAATCAAGGAAGATTAGGGGTCCGCATATAGTACCGTAAAGTGGGAAACCCTGCCCGGATTAATTGTGTTAGACTAATATCCGGGCTAACTGGTGGGCCGGTTAACAGGGGTCGGTTGAAACATTATCTAGAACACGTTTATAAATCGTGGACACGCGGCGTGTATCGGCTTTGGTTCTATTTGGATTCCCGGAAATGGTTAAATGTGGTGATGGATTTTGTTTAAATAAATACCAAGAAGAATAGATAAATTACCACTATGCTATACTATTTAAGTATTTTTCTATGTTTGCACCGTTTTATTTCTATGAATCTTGGGCTGATGTTGATATCCTCAACTGCGGTACTCAGAGATATTTAATGATTTCTTAAGCCGTCAGTTAGTAAAGATTTGACACACTTTTGTATGAGAAAACTGTCAAAACCTTTACTAAGTAATCATTAAAGCTCAAAATATCTACCACCATTTTGTACCATTTTGTAAAACAAAAAAAAATCTGCTTAAGATTTTTTTTTGTTTTACAAAATGTGGTACTGACGGCTTAAGAAATCATTAAATATCTCTGAGTACCGCAGTTGGACTAACACACCTATTCAAGTGACAATAATAATTTTACTAGGCAAACCGATAGTTTCGTTTTGGAGAAGTGACTCGGTCCGTGTCTCGATGCGAAGTGCCCGAAAATCCTCACTTTCCAAAACGACAATACCCACGTGCCGCCATTACAATAACGCCACGGCATTTGCCTCTCTACTACAATAATCAATTGAGCAACTTTTATTAAAGCGATATCGTTATCCATGACATACTGTTTTTTTATACCTTTCGACTATCTCGATTCAACGTAGCGCATTGCGAAACGTTCAATGGGGGTCCAAAATTGAGCTAATTGCAAAACCATTTAGAGGAATAATGTCTCTAATCGTGCCTCAAAAAGATGTCAGCAACATTGCAGGAGTCCGCAAAGGCCGACGCCTGTCGGGACTGCGGGTTGTTTGAAAGAGATACCGCAGCCTCAGACATAAAGGGCTAAGAAGGAGCATGGCTGGTTTTTACTCCTTCCGCTCCGCCCAGAGCGAGAGGAGTCATTTGATGACTTCACACCCTCCAAAAAAAGGTTTGTAATCGTTTAGTTCTCGTTAAAATGGAAAAATAGGTACTTATTCACTTGAATATCACAGGCTCGCTACTCACTAAATTCGAAATAGTGGCCACGTTATAGCGTATCGAAGTACCCACAGGTTTACAGCCCGCTTTATAAACTAGTCAGAAGTGCCACGGAGAAGTAAGTACATGGAGTGCTTAATAAGTAACGTGATGGTGTGTTGGAGAAATCGAGGAAACTTGAATTGATTTGAAATTTACCTCTCGCAAACTAGTGTAGTTTGTAAATCCAGATCACTGAATCAGTTTTAAAACATTTTCTTACACTGTCAGTCAGTCAAAAATTAATTACTCGTATTAAGACTTGTAATGATATACTACATCAGTTACTAGTTTAAAAAGATTCGAGATCTGAACCGGTAATAGTTGGAAGTTTCTTTTTGCTTGACTTTGCGCTAGCTGGTTAATGAATTATTAGTATTTTGGCTTATTTTCCATACAAATTTCAGCTGCTTTTCGACATCCCATGACTGGTAATGGAAGTGGAGAACAAAAATAAAACTTCCCAAAATCAATACCTACATTTATATTTTGTTAGGAATACTCTATGTAGTATCACTACCACAGAGTACTAGACATTAGTAGTCATACATTGCAAAAGCCTATGGGTGGTAACAGTATGATGACTCCATTTGCTAACAACTCTGTGGAGTTCATGTGAACTGGCTTGCAATAACCGAGTTATTGCTGACACAAAACGAATTAATTGCCGCATACCGGCCATAGAACTAACCAGAGGGTTTTATATTTAATAATGTGGTGATCGCGAGGTAATGGCTGCAGTTTATACTCGTCTGTGTTTTCTTGTTTGTGTTAAAATAAAGATTAAACTTGATGATGCGGTTATTTCAATTTTCTTAATCTATAAAGCAGTGGTCGCATTGCTCCTAAAAACATCGTCAGAAAATCGGCATATCCAGAAACAATAGTCCCAACATAGGGATCTTCCGGGAGGGACTACCCTAACCAAAAACCGTATTGATGGGAGGACAACGTAGGCCCGACATTAAGACATTGCGTACTTCAGAAAACGTAAAACAAGATAAAAAAAAGAGATTATTGGCCCTAAAAGAGATTTTAATATTATTCCCCAAGTCTAAATTCATGTTTTTTTCGAGCCGCACATTAAAAACTTTTGATTACAATTCCTACCACATAAAACGATAGCAGAGGCGTATAAGTACGCTTCACGGATAAGTAATTTCATTGAAAACTTGAAACTACCTACAAAACGACCATTAAAAGATATCGTTACCTTTATAATATTTCTTTGTGAGTGACTTTCAGAAGTAAGTGATAAAGTATATTGTTTTAACTTTAATAAAAGAGAAGCCATAAATCTAAGATGATGTGCCGTTATTAAAAAGTTAAAATGAAAAATGAGAATGGATTCGCACTTATTTTATAGTTTATAGAAAATTTTGAATCTAACCATTTTACTAAATTAAAATTGAGTCAAAGAAAGTACGTCTGAGTCGATTTGTTTGTTAATAATTAGGTGTATGCTGATGAGAGATGACGAGTAATAAAGAATTATGGAAGAAGAAGACATGCTGTGCTGTCCCCAAATGAATTGAGGGAAAGGGCAAGATAATGATGTATAGAATAGAATAGAATACATATAATTTCAGGTAACAAAGACCCATAAACAAATACCTTAACCTAAATAACATTTGTGTAAGTATAAATAACTAAAAACTATGTCACTTCACTTGCACGATACTTAGTGCGATCTTGTGGAATTAGTCCGCGGAAGCGACGGAACACCACATCCTGCGGCCAAAAACTTTCTTCCATCACCGATTGGAGATAGCACGTTGGTATGCGCACCACAAACGCTTTGAAATGATGAATTAGCTGTATACCATTTGTAAAGTTATTTTGGTAGTACAACTTACTTCTTCTTAGCGTGTGGGCAATAAGGTCTAACGACCCTGTACACCCCAGTGTCAGAGTTTCTAAACCGCCACAAGGGCATCTGAATGATAATAGAGACAATCTTAGAGGAATAACACTAAAAAAACACGTTTTGCAACATCCAAATCAATACTCGTAACTTAGCTATGCATAGTTTTCCAAGAAAACAAGACGAGCTAGAAAATAATATTCTCTTTACTAACAAGAACTAAGGTTCAGTAGCGTATCCTTTAACATAAATGCAAAATTTTCCAAACATGAACCATCAATATTTTAAAATAGAAATACAGTATCTTATTGGTGACGTTCTTGAGAAAGGACAGGTGCGTAGTGCTCGTTACCGTCCGACCCGTGGATAACCAGATGTATGAATGTGGACGACGCAAAAGGAGTATGTAAGGATCGAAGCAGGTGCCGTTCTGCCTACCCGCATGGGAAAAGGGCGTGATGTGTATAAAGTTCATCATCTGTCTAGCCTTTTCCCAACTATGTTAGGGTCGGCTTTCAGTCTAACGGGATGCAGCTGAATACCAGTATTTTACATGGAGCGACTGCCTATCTGACCTCCACAACCTAGTTAATACTAGATAATACGGATACTCTTTGGTAAGACTGGTTGTCAGAATTTCAGGTCACTAACTACCTGTAACGAATGCCAAAGATCTATATATGGCAGCTGGGACCAACAGCTTAACGTGCTTTCCGAGGCACGGAGGAAACTCGGTATGTCGGGCGGTCTCCCATCCACAGACCGACCTAGGCAAGCACAGCTTTACCTAAAGATCGACCCGAGTGTCAGTTCTTATTAAGCCACGAGCTCCTGTGTATAAAGTTAACATCTATTTAAAAATAAAAACAACCCCAACCTTTCAAAACTGATTAAGAAACTCACTTATCTCACACACCCACGCTACCTGTCATAGATCTCGACATTCACAAAGATTAATTAATCTAGTTACCTCTAACCCGAAACATCCCACGTCCTTCCAATATCTATATTCTATACACCCCTCCACCCGTCTATGCATTGGAACCCTTAACTTAATTACCGTATCCTTGAGCGTTGCGGGGGTAGAAAGGAATTTCATTAAGACCCCCAGCACCTTGCGTACCACGTGAGAATTTTTCAATATCGGAAGATTGTACACCTACGTACCTAGCTATTATGTTATGTCGTGGTTGGGTTCTGTCGATTAATGGGTGAGTTGAAGGGTTTTTGTTTAATTTTAGATTTATATTTTCGTTTTTGTTGTACTGACAAGGTGTGAACCATCTCTTTGTAAAGCTGTCAACCAATTAATTACAGAAAATATTTTTTTTGGATGAAAAATGAATGAATGTATGGGTTATGGTTTATGATGAGTATAGCTGATGGATGTATGGAGATCGTGGAGGCATTTAAAGTAAAGGTGTAACATTAAAATCACGTGAAAAAGTTAGATATGAAAGGATCCTGCGTATGGTCCGGAACTAAAAAAATATCGCAATGACGGGGAGAATTAGGGCCTTTCACCTTTGTTAAGGGTCTTTTTACATCCATTATTTGCGTATTTGTCATGTTTTTATTCGCTAAAGCATCAACACTAATTGAGAAAACTTTCCTTACTTTACGTGTATTTTAGGTGCCAGACAACGCAGTAATCAACTCAGACGCTGTACTAATTTCCAATACAAATGCACTCTAATTTAGTCCATTTTGTACAAATGAGTTTTGACAACGACTGCACCTAACCCTGTTCTAAATGCAATCGTGATTGTATTTTAAATTAAACTTTTTCCCATCCAAGTGTTATCTGGCCAGTTCCAATTTGGCACTGGCCATATGCTTAATTATCACGCGGAGGGTTCCAAATTGGAAGAGCACAGCATTCTATGTTCAAAATGGTGTGTTTTGGACTTGGCAAGTTCTGCCAAAATGTATTTTTTTTTATTGCAAAGGCCATACATGTGGTGAGGTGGAGCGGCTTATTAGGCGGAACAAAGTGTTATAGAATATTATGGTTTCGCTTTTTTATTTTTTTAATATTTATGTTTTGTTTTTCTTCCAAAACATAAACCTGTATTATTATATAGGTTTTTCAATATCACGTGGAGGGAAGGTACTCTAAACACTGAAGATAGCAAATTCTACTCAAAGGCAACATTCTCTTATTTTTCAATCGAAACAAATCTGCATTTTGTTGCATTTTATGATTTTCGTAATTTCGCTTGCCACACTCGGGATGAAACCGGTTAAAACCCGAAAAAATAACATCCTTTACTTTTATGGCATCAATTGATAAGGTAACAAACAGTTTGGCCTATAGATGAGTATCCCCCCCAGGGTGACCAATCCACAGATAAACCTAGTCACGTTCGGCTTGACTTGAACAACTATTGTGCATTTAGCCACGAGCTCCCTTAAACGCAACTTTGAAATATGAATGTACTATGTGGATTCTGCTTACCTTTACCCTTTACCACCGAAAAAAAAAGTGCTTATCCTACTTATACTATAAATGCGAAAGTTTGTGAGGATGTATGACTGGATGGATAGATGTTTGTCACTCTTTCACGCATAAACTACTGAACGGATGTGAATGAAATTTAGAACACAGATAGTTTATAACCTGAATTAACACATAGGATACTTTTAATCCCGGTAGTATGATCCCGTGGGACAATTATCGAGCTACACGCAGGCAAAGCCGCTGGCACAAGCTATTGTTTAACCATGATTATACCCAGCCAGTTATAAAGTCAAGAGTACTTTTTCCAACCCTTCTTCAAGAGGTTAGTATAACCGAACCGTCTATAGTCTAAGGAAGGCGGGGAACGCCAGTAATTATCGTCAAGCCTGAATAATTAAAGCGTTCTACAGCTTTTAGTTTCATTTAATTATTTCCGACGTTATTTTATCGGATTTCAGTAGTTTGTTATTTGTTAGGCAGGTATGATGGATCGTGAACTTTTTAGTGTTTGGTTAGGTTACGATGCTGGTAAAAAAGATGTCAGTTATGGAAAATCATCAGTGAAAGGTCAAGCTTATGGTAGAACCACATTTAGAAGAAAAACTTAAATATAAGAATATTGGTTCAAAGATATTTTTATTGACTGCCTCGTTGGTCTAGTGGTCGCAAGCGCGACTGCTGAGCATGAGGTCCTGGGTTCGATTCCTGGGTCGGGCAAACTGATATTGGCTTTTTCCATCAGGAATTTATCAGTAACAGCCACGGAGTCTGGATTTGTGCCCGGTTGATGGCAATAGGCTCGCCCCCTATTACATGGGACTTAAACATAACTGGCGAAATGTGGGTGTACTATTAGGTACACCTCTGCCTAAGCCTTATAGGCGGATATAAGGGGATTATAGGCGTGATGTTATGTTATGTTATATTTGTATTCTCAAAAAAGACACATAGTCACTTACTTACAGGAGAACAGATGCCCTTAGGCTAATATTATTAGTAATAAAAAGTTCGTCACTACATTACACATTATTCAGTAGTTCAGTAGTTACACCCATACAGTGCATTCAGTTTTTGGGAATTTGCGATAAGGTCTATTGACTAAATCTATACAGAGCGTAAATCAACCCATCACACAGCCGTCAACCAAGCATTCTGTACATCAAACTAAGTACCCCTACGCAAAATTTTTTCCTGGGAAACGACTTTTTTTTTGGGCCAAAAATCACATTTTACGGTAAAACTCAATGTAGCACTGTTAAAACATTGTGCTAGTGGATGCTTTGCATAGTAAACGGGTCATGGGGGTAATTTAAGTAAAGTTATAACCTGAATAACTAGTATTTACAAAAACAGCTGTGACAAATTTGGAACTTTGACCCCCAATATCTCCGTAGCTAAGAGGTTCTCAGGTATGCTCTATCATTTAGGTTGAAGGAAAAGCATTTTTTCAACAGGAAACCAACAGGTATTATAAAATGCCAATGTTTCTCTATACTTTTAAATGACTACAATTTAAGAAACACCAAAATTTTCCTCCAACTCATTACAAACAAAAAATTCTAAAAGCCCGCATACAGTTATAGTTGCTTGCTGACAAATACAACTCGTCTAATGAGTACAGAACTTTAGCCACAAAACATAAAATATACAAGTTCTACTCACACCCACGACGAACTACGATTTACTGATGAAAAGTGACACGTTAACCCGTGCTTGTCTACCCAAAAACCCAAACGAGTTTCCTCCGCGGTTCAGAATGGACGTTACGCCGTTGGTCCTGTTTGTTATAACAAGATCTTTGACTGTCGTTACAGGTAAGACTGACGGCAGAAGAGAGACAGAGCAGAAGAGAGACAGAGAAGTGGCCCGAAAATCTGACAGTCTTACCAAGGGATGACATAATATTCCCGTCGGGGCTAGGGGTTGTTCGAAAGTGATACCGCGGCCTCGGCACAAGGGCTAGAAGGAACATTGGTGGTTTTTAGTCAGTAGAAATCTGACACTCCTTTTCGCTCTGCCCAAGAGCGGGAGGGGTTATTTGATGATTTCCCCCCCCCCATAAAAAAGGCGTGACATATTACCCAATACTACATGGGTTATGGTAGTCGTTCTATGTGAAATACTGGCATTTAGCTACAAAAGCTTAAGCACATTTCCCCTGGACTTTTAAAAGCAAATAAAATTACGGAAAATTGCTCAAATATTCAATACATAAAAGTTCGTAACAACAAATGGCAATTCTGCACATTCAACTAACTGCGAACACTTTGGCGTTGCGACGAGCAAATGGTTTAACTCACAATATAACGTTTAATTGCACACTCCAGTTTACTTCGTGACGCTTTATTCTTGGATTTATGAGTTTTGTGGATGTTACCGTTGTGCCGGTTCGAGGTTACTTTGGCCGTGTGATCGTGTCATACGGTCTTAGGATATAGAATATTCCTTGCTGCATGTTACTTAATCTTTAACTTGTAAATGACTATAGAATTATGATAAGACCAACAGAACTTCGAATGTACTGTGTGGAAGATAGAATGGGGAAAACTCATGAGTTTGTGACAAATAGATATTTATGAATGAGGAAGCCATGATGAAACGACTTCAAATACTATTATAACCACCAAATGAGGAAAATCTCGAGTAGGTATGAATGCAGATGGCTATGACAGTAAAGGAAGACCAAAGACACGATGAATAGACTGTGTGAAGTATGATATGGCTAGAAAGGAGGGGACTTCTGAGATGACAAGTAAAAGACACGTATGGAATAAAAACACATGCAGCACCGACCCAAATAAATTGGGGTAAGGGCAGAAGACAGATGATCTGGACAAGTATTTTATTCTATTTTTTCTATAGAAAGTTTTAAAAAGAGAGTAAACGCGAGAGTAAAAGCTAGTCTAGTTATAAAAGAATATAAACAAGGAAATAAAGGCATTATTTCAGATAATGCTATCCGTACTAAACAAAAAAAAAAATAATAATAATAATAAAAAAAATAAAAAAAATGCTTTGATTTTCAAATCACTCCTCTATAAAACACTCGATCCTACCTTTAAACTTGAAAGCCAATGTTTTAAGCTCTTCACTTTTCACGTAAATTCATATTTTTGCAATAAAATGGCTATGAATGTACCATATTTGGGTCATAACCTTTTTACGATACATAACACAGCACTTTGGCTTTTTTCAATACTTTTCATACAATGTTCTTTATATGGTTGTAATAAAACCGTTGGTTTTTATTTGGTTTTACTGAAGCCATGGAAACCTAGCTTAGTTGTGGAAATGCATTAGTTGTTACATTGTGTTTTCTGTGGTTATTTGTGAGAACTTTTTTATTATTAGCTTTTCTTTGAAATTATGTTACAACGTATGAAAGGTGTTTTTATATATTTTTACTGTTTAGCAAATATACTGGGCAGATTTAGCGGAGTGTTCCCGTTTGAGCATCTGTGCTTAGAGCACCAACACTACACTAACCCTTTTTAATTATAACAACCCCATCACTAGAAGCTAGCGCACCGTAAGTGCTCGAAAGGGATTTTAGTTAAATATTTTTTAATGTTCCCATTTGAGCACCACGTTAAAATATTGATTTGTGCTCTAGTAGAAATACCTTTGGTGCTCAAAGCATAGGTGATCAAACGGGAATACTTAATTAAACGGTGAACGCGGTCTATTCTTTACTTAGGTCGTATATTTTTGTTTGAGTTGTCATAAGCGTGAATGTTGGCGGCTGGGCTTATCCCAGTTGTATGATGTCCCTTTGTACTTATTGATCTCGTTCTGTTCTATCTCCTGCTGATATAGAAGGAAGTGGAAATCATGTTTTTCTAGTCCTTCACTATTCCTATAAGATTCATTACGTTGTGGGATCCAATACAGGCAAAATTTTATCTGCGACTTCGTCGGGCATAATTTTTTTTTGTTTTTTAACTTTGGCCCACACTAGGAATTTCTCCAGTATCGTGGATGCATTCACACACATTTAAACTCACATACACAAATACCCAGACCCGAAACAACTATCTGTAGGCCATACAAATATTTGTTCCGTGCAGGGATCGAACCCGCGAAACGTAGCGCAGCAATCAACTGCTTGAGCCACTGCGCCAACCGTGCCGTCATTGTCTCGGCGTTTTCTCGTCTGGTGGTCACCACTGTCGGTTCTGTATTTCAGGAGTTGCAGTGGTTTGGAAATAGTATGGTGGCTTGTCCCAAGCGCGACACTCTTCAGTTTTTCTATCAGAAAATTCGCAGCGGTAGGCACGGAGTATAGATTTGTGCACTGGATCAGCATCACCTGATCTTATTTTACGAGCTGATAACTATATTTCCTAGTCGACGGATTTACGATGCTTTTAAGTGTGAGTTGCAGTTTTCAATGGTCAACGAGTTCAAGCTATGCTGACCCAATGCAGTATTTTCAGCGTTTTAGAGGTCGTTCTTAGTTTGTGAATGGATCAATAGTAACAAAGTTCAAACACACTAAAATAAGCTTTTGCGATTTTATCATCATTAGCTTATAATGTTCCTCTTTCTATGAGAGGGATGGGCTATATCCACCACGCGGGCCCAGTGCGGGTTGCTAGATATCATGTCTTCGAATCTTTTAGTTCTAAGACATGCCGGTTTCTTCCTCACGATGTTTTCGTTCATCGTTATGAGAGAAGATATTCAGTATTAGTTTAGTACCATAGTTCTTGCAAATTCATGTTGTTGTGTTGATAACAATAACTAAGTCTGTGAGTATACTCCAATCCTTTCCTACGCAGGAAATAAGTATACCCTCCGATAGAAAATGTATACGTAGCATACATAACAATATTTCATAACAAAAATCAGTTTGTTATGGCGATGTTTTGACCAAGCCTGCCGGGGCGTAGCAAACTGTTTTATTTACATTTTATCTTGCAAGGGTTCGTGTTTCTTCAAGGTTACGGCTTCTACACCGAAATAACTTATTCTTAAAATGGAATTTTGTCTGAAATATGTGAAATTTCAAGAATATCGGAATACCACAAAAATTAGCCAGCGTATCACTACATAGTATAAAACAAAGTCGCTATCGCTGTCTGTCCGTCAATAGGTATGCTTAAATCTTTAAAACTACGCAACGGATTTTGAAGCGCTTTTTTTAATAGATTGAGTGATTCAAGAGGAAGGTTTTAGTATATAATTTGACCGACATCCACGCAGGTGAAGCCGCGGGCATCAGCTAGTTTTATTATAATTATGATGAGGAAACCAACATGACTGAGAGATATTTCTTGACGGCATGTAGATAAACCAAGTACTAAACCCATTGATGGGATAAAAAAGCGTATTACGTAACGCAATTTTTGGAGATTGCCCCATGTAACGCGCCGTAACGTCTTTCTTTAACTCCCCCCCGCCCTAATAAAAGTTACGTAACCACCAGGCGACTATTTTACCTAAAAGAAATTTTGACAAAAAAAAATCGTTTTAAAAAATGCGTGAGAGAACGTTTCTACGCGACCGTTCTGAAGGGTTAAAAAAACTATGTTACGTAACGCGTAGTTCAAACCCGCCCCTGTAAAGCATCGTAGTAACGTATTACAAGACCCCCTCCCCTAAATGCGTTACGTAACAATCGAACGCTTCCTTGGCCACTCACTACACAATAAAGAAAGTAGAAGAAGCAAAACCCTCCATAATCTTCGCCTTTTTAAAAAATAACGAAAATATTGAGAAAAAAAAAACGTACGTGTATTTGTATAAACTATCCTCCACAGCCCAATAAGTCAATAACACCTCACCCTTTGACAAAATGACAGCCGAAACCATCGTCGGCTTGATATCTTGGACTTGATATTTTGAGCATGGTAACCCATCAATGAACATACCACTAGACCACACCATTAGAGGTTAACCTCTAAGACCACTTTAACCATAAGCCCCTCGCAATTCCTTCATTACCTCGCCATTAATATCATCAAAATACCTCTTGCATTTAATTTGAATAAAATGGCGCTGGAATATGCAACGCCGACACTCATTGAATTAAAGTGAGCGGCTGCCATCCGGTTTTATCGACAGCCCCATCAGCAGAGTATGCTAATTTTATTATAAAATGGCGGTAATTGAGAAAAGAGTTTGATGTAGTTTGTTGGTAATTGTGTTCGAGTGCATCGCTTGGACTGTCTCGTTGGTTTAGTGGGCGCAAGCGCGACTGCTGTGTAAGCGGTCCAGAGCTTGATTTCCAGGTCGGGCAATGTGTTGTGGATTTTTTCATCGGGAATTTCTCAGTAGCAGCCTCGGAGTCTGGACTTGTGCCCGGTTGATGGCAATAGACTAACCCCCTATTACATAGGATAATAAGGGCCGGTGTTGCAATCACCAGTTAACTCTTATCTGACGAATAAGTTTGTCATTTTGACAGTTTTTGTATAGACAATCTGTCAAAACATCACATTTATTCCTCAGATAAAAGTTAACTGGCGATTGAAAAATCGGCCCTAATAAACTTAATCGTAGCTTCGTTAGTTTATAAATAGTATTTCAACATGATTGTAGGTTATGTCTGCCACAATGCCCACTTAGTGTTTCGGGATATCGCAAAGTGGCTGGTTGACTTTTTTCGAGACCATAGGGCTAACTTTTTTGGCTAAAAGAGATGGTGGAAACCCACCGTTACACACTTATAAAGTTTGATCATTTGTAATTGATCTTACGGTCATCATCATTATCCTGCTTTTATTTTTCTATTACTATTCTTATGGATTAGAAGCGTTTTTTTTTTTTTAAAGAAACGACAAAGTAATCTCAAACTACCTATTTATTTTTAAAAAGCACATCACAAAACCAACACAGTTATAAAAATATTAAGAGACCAACGTAACTATAACTACAGGTCCCAATGGACGTCTGTCGCATCCGAGCGCCCGAGCACTCTGAGCGTGCGCTGGGTTAAATACCGCCCCCCACTCGCTGCGTCACCAGGATCATGCGATATTTTTGCCCTTTCGGCTGAGGAATTCTTTAATACTAGTCAATCATCAGTCATCTGTTTTCTAACCTTATCATCCTTCACACGGTTCACTCATCGTTTTTTTTAGTCGCCCTCTACTCTCATAGCCATTTACATTCATACTCAACGTTTTCCTCACGACATTTTTCTCATCCCACCGCATCACAATATTGTGATGGACATAATGTCCATACTACGATGAGCTTACGGTAAACTCTTCAATAATAAATACATCAGTCTGCTATCAAACACACTTAAACTACGACAGACGTTCTAAGAACATGAGGCCTCTAGAGTATTTAGTGGCAGACAGCAGGCCTGTCCTATATTAAACTTTTGACATGTCCCAAAGGTAACTGAATCTACATTCTCCAACACACCAACCGTCCGTGGCAAGTGACCCTCAGGTACATGCTGCCGTTTTATCCTAAGGGATCGCTTTACGCTCACCTTAAATTATTATTAAATGTACCATAGATATTTTAGACGTAGACGACGTGACTTCTTAGGCGACGAGTTTGGCACTTTTAGTACCTAGCCTCCATTAGCTACAGTGATGCGCAAATAACAGGGCAGGCAGTGTCATGAAATGAAGTGTCCTATAGTTGGTGGAGCAATATAGATGTACAATATCTGCATATAATTATGGCTGGGTATGGAATATCAAGAAAAAATTTCCTTATTTAAATTGGCACTACTCATCTCGAAGAATTAGCATTTTCTCTTTGTCAAGCTGAGGCAGAATAAAATTGTAAATACTCGGAGTTTATTCGTTATGAAATTTAAAATGAACGCTAAATAATTATGTTGCCCCTTTCATTTTCATTTGCAACACCATTTTGCCCCTGTCATTTGTAAAGGATTGGCAGAAAAACAGAACGATGTTCTAAATACCGGTTCGTTTGTAAGTGGTGCAAGTGTGTCTGACACTTGTATCTATAGTCAAGTTAAAGTAACTATTCTACTTGAGTTCAAGTGATTACTTGAGCTTAAGTCATTATAAGCATAAGACAAGAAATATAACGAATTAAGTTAACTTAATTATTTAATTAATTAAGTTCTTAATTCATTCTAATAGGGATGTTTACCGACTAAAAAAATATAATTCTAATTAGTCCGTCTGTTAAATTATCGAAAAATATTGGATACGTGTTTTTTGTTTTATCAAATCAATAAAAATTTACGAAAATAAAACGCGTCAATGATTTGAGTGGGGGGTTGTGACGTCACTCACCGGTAAAAAATGTCATATTCTTGTCCTTATGCTTTAAAGGACGTAAAGTTAAGGATTCGGACTTTTGACAGTTCTAACTTCCAGCAATAGGGTAGTTAACAAAACAAAATAAATTAGTCCGTCAGATAGATTTCCAAAAAATTTTTGGACATATTTTTTTTTCTTTTTTCACGTAAACAAACAATGAACACGATACCTACATTGAAAACTCGTGTGACGTCATATTCTAAAACATTAGTATGACATTTTTTACCGGTGAGCGACGTCACAACCCCCCACTCAAATCTTTGATGCGTTATAACTTCGTCAATTTTTATTGATTTGATAAAAAGAAAAAATATGTATCCAATATTTTTCGATAATCTAATAGACGGACTAATTAGAATCATATTTTTTTTAGTCAAGAAACATCCTGCCTAGCCTTTTCCCAATTAGGTTGGGGTCGACTTTTAGTCTGGTACCGGATGCAGCTGAATACAAGTAATTTACATGCGGACTGGCTTAAGAGTATTCCTCAAAGCTAAAAAATTAAATTGAAAAAATTACCTACCGGTAAAGGAAAGGTAGGTAAGGTAGGTGGCTGTGGTGAACGTTGTACGATTCATTACAGTCACACCCATTTTTATGTGACCAATATGTCTTCACCTAATAGGGGATCGGACTGGGTAAAAAAAATATGATTCTAATTAGTCCGCCAGTTAGATTATCGAAAAATATTGAATACGCGTTTTTTAAAATTAATCAAAATTGACGACGATAAAACGCGTCAAAGATCATGAGTGGTTGTGACGTCATTTGTAGGTAAAAAATGTACTGACATGTGACGTTTTCGAGGAGTTCACGAGTTTTTGAAGCAGTGTATCGTCTTCATTTTTTGTTTATGTGAAAAAAGAAAAAATATGTTTTCAATATTTTTTGGAAATCTATCTGACGGACTAATTAGTTTTTTTTGTCCGATCCCCTATTACGGGAATCAAATAACTCTTTTATAATAGGAATAGTAAAAAAATATATTGTGGATCTATTAAAAGTTTTTAATGGGACTTCCTTGAAACAAGGGTCCTTAAAATTATACCTATGCATGGTCATAAACCCATCGATAGTATGGGGAAAAATGAGCTCAAACATTTTTAACAACGAAAACTTTTACAGTTTAATTGGAATGTCATAAAGCACCGAGATAAACTAAAACAATATACGCTCAGTGTACAGCCTACAACCGACCAACTTAGCGGTGGACCACTTCCACCATCGAAATTCCTCTAGTTATTTATGTTGGAAAGTGTCCGCACTTTTTGGTTTTTTTCAGTGTTGATGATACTACAATTATACCGCTTTATTAGGATTGGTTGACAGATTTTTGGGCATTTGAGTAAACGTAACGACTGGCAAAGATCGATAAAACAATTCTTATCTTGGTACGAGTGTAACTTTAGCTGGTTTTATTTATATATCCTTAAATCGTTGATAAAAAATCTACAAGGAAATCCGATGCTCACATTTTAAGTTGCGTGCTAGCGATAAGGGCGAGGTTTGATAGTAAATGTTCACAAATTTATCTTGTCCCATTAAATAAATCGAGAACACCATGTTTTGGTGTAAATTTTAGTTTTTATTGGCCGTAGTTTGATTGTTATCTGGATTTAAAACTGACTAGATTACTGTTATTTATCGTTGAAATATATCTTGATACTGATTCTTCTGTATTAAAAGTGGCAGATGATAAGGCTTACTTCCTAATTTAATAAAAAAAAGTGTTTACCATAAAAACGACTTCCAAAAACACAAAAATAGTCTAAAATAACTTTTGTTTCATAAATCTGTGACTTTTTTTGTTTCATTCACGTTTTTGCCACTGACTTCCGAAATTACCTAAAGTTATTTTGTACTTTATTAAAATTTGGAAATCGGTTTTTTAAACGTTTTTTATTAATTACATTAGGAAGTATCCCCAACATCTGACATGGTCTAAAAAGTGGCTAAACAGTAATAATTTTTGCTCAATTTTACTTTGGTAGTTCGATGTACGAAATGCTTGATTGACGCCACAATGAAGGGTCCGATTACACTCCATATTGATTTTCTATGAAAATTGTATATTGACTTTATGCCAGTCCTTTAAATATAGACAGTTCGACCTTCAAGACTATTAATGGACGATACACGTCGTTCAAATAAAGTGATTGATGGTACGCTATTAACTGTTGAAGCTTTGTTCCCGATCTCGGAATAACGAAGATGCGTTACTGAAGTGTTTAGCATCAAGATGTTTTTGATGTACTGACATCATGAGCATCTTGACACCATTCACATCATCATCATCATCACCGTCTAGTCCAGCCTACGGAGACAAATGATGTTTATTCAGCTTTACAACTGACTTTTCAAAAGCCTAGCAAATCATGAAATTTATTTAAATAAACTTTAATGGTACATAAGCGGACTTAACGCCACAAGACATTCGCTCTCTACCAGTCAACCTTTGGCTTAAATAAATAGGATAACATTGTGATTTATTATGAAACATCAACAAATCTAACATCTGCCTAGCCTTTTCTCAACTATGTTGGGGTCGGCTTCCAGTCTAACCGGATGCAGCTGAATACCAGTATTTTACATGGATCGACTGCCTATCTTGACGTCCACAATCCAGTTAATACTGGGTAATACGATATCCTTTGGTAAGACTGGTTGTCAGACTTTCAGGTCACTGACTACCTGTAACGACTGTCAAAGATCTATATGATACATACATAATATATAAACATATATAACCCCACCGTCCTCGCCTTCATATTCATATTTTTTAAACGCTCCCCAAATTAAGAAATTGTATCAAAATAATTAAACAAATCAACGTGTTCACACAGACAACAGCCACTTTATTTATTAGCATGCAATAATTCCAAATGTTGGAAAAGATATTTGTTTGAGGATTTCTTTCAGTTTAAAGGGATCGAAATCGTAACCTTTTATAACCTGACCTGAGGCAAAATAGATTTTGATAAGATAAGATAAGATATTTTTATTTGTTCAAAACATGAGTATACAAGCACATGGCATGCAGGATGTAACAATAAATTATAATATATCAGTCATGTTTTGCCTGAACGGCGTACAAATATAAGAGGACGCTTCACAGCATCAAGTTATTAAAAATCGTCCATTACACACATCATCAAATTTTAATATAGCCGTTAACAATTCAATTATTATTATTATGAGCATAAATTAAAATTAAGAAGGTCAATAAATTATAAAAGAATAGTGTCATCATCTCATCATAGTAAACAATACAAAATTAAATAAGATATTACAAAAAATAGATGTCAGAGCAGGTATTGATAAAATTAGGAATATTATTAAGTTAATATTATACATGTCAAAATTTGTCATTAAGAAATTCGTTAATGCTGTAATATACTTTATACCATACCTACTCTAAAAAGCTTATTTTATTCACGCAAAACAGTGAATAAAAAGGCCTTTTATTCACTGTTTTGTTTTTATTCACTATTTTGGTGTTTGAATTTGGAACACAAAAATATATCCGGTCTCTATTTCAATGCTTACACAAACTCCTTGCGCTAAGATTCGAAATTCAAAACTCTTTGGTGCAAATAAATTCTCGAGATTTGATTGGTCGATATTTGCGACAAGGAGTTTGAAATTAGATTAATAAATATTGTTTCACAAGTTGACCACCCTAATGATAATAATAAGAAAATTACGCTTAATTTCAGTCATTGCTCTAAATTTTAATGTCCATTTCAATTAATGTAACAATTCTTATTTCTTGATTAAATTTCTGTTTTCGCTTAAATTATGTCTTTTCTCGTAGTCATGATATAAAGTATAGTATGCAACTCCTGAATAAAGTACGAATTTATATCGAGGGCCATGAATCACTCGCGTCGTTCAGGATTCTAACAGTTGAATCACTCGCTGCGTTCGTGATTCAATCATTAGAATCCTTCACTTGCTCGTGACTCATCTACGGCCCTCGCTTTAAATCCGTCCTTTATTCACTAGTTGCATAATATACTATTCTCTAGCAGAAGGCTTTTTAGTCTATTTCTTAATTTTACAGTATTGAATTCCCTCCAATGTTTTGGCAACTTATTATAAACAATCGGCGCCATACAGAATATGCTTTTGCGCATTAGAGTTGTCCTGGATCTCGGGATACATAACTTACTATTGTCACGTCTATTCCGGACTACTTTATCTGATACTAAAGGGAATAGGTGTGGATTCGATTTAACAAACATAATGATATCCAAAATGTACATTGAGGGAAGGGTTAATATTTTATACGATTTAAACAATGGTTTGCAACTCTCTGTAATATTCAGTCCAAACATAGCCCTTAGGCACCTCTTTTGCATTTTAAAAATCACATCCCTATTCGTTGAATTTCACCAAAAAATGAGTCCATATCTCAAGTTAGAGGACACTAAGCCATGGTAAGCAGTTAGTAGCGCTTCAACATTTAAGATGGGGGCTAATTTATACAGTGCGTACGTAGAATTACTAATTTTTTTTGCTTAATGCTTCCGTATGCGCTTTCCAATCTAACTTGCTGTCAATAGTTACTCCAAGAAATTTGGTTACATTCACTTTGTCTATGCTGTCGTTACAATAATGGACATTTACATTTGGTATGGGTGATCTTTGGGCAAATCTTTGATGTACATAGGGAACTTTAATTATTGCATTCGAAGCAGCATTCACACCCAAGCCGCGATGAGTTTGTAAGCAAGCCGATAATAAATTACAGTAGCAAATGCCCACGTGTATCAGACGACGTTCCTGAACACACGATTTCGAAGAAATTAAATAATAGAACGAAGAAATTTAATAATAGAACAAAGTAATTGCTTGTCTATTCCAGCAGTCTCTTACATTCTAACGTTTGTCGTTCGGCGCGTCCTATAATCGTAGTGAACAATAGGGGAACATATCGATTCCTCGACGCGTCTATTGTGCGGTTGAAATAACATTGTCAATGCGTTTCATGAGAGATGAGCTTGTGTTCGCAATTTCGTAATAAATTGGGATTTAGTAATATATTGTAATGGTATCGCTTAGGTCTTCTATCGTGGTATTTGCTGTTTGTACGTTTTTTCGGGCCACTAACTACTTGTAACGACTGACAAAGATCTATAAATGTCAGCCGGCACTAAAGGCTTTATGGTATGGGGGAAACTCGGTATGTATTGGGTGGTCTGGTCACCAATCTACGAATTTATTTTATTGGACCCAATATGCTGCTGTGCCCTGCTGTGCCCTGCTATGCCTACGACGCAGCTGAACATTTCACATCTGCATCACTCCACGTCGCATGAGAAAGGCCTGCAGAATTTGAAAGATAAAACTAACTGGACTCTGAGGGTCGAAAGGTTGGAATCGCGCCACAACATCAACTTAAAACTAAAATTTCAAATAGAACAGAACAAAAATCATCAAATCAAATTGTAATTCTGCACACTCAAAATTCTTTATCTGATATGGAATCAATTCATCCAACAGTAATCCGTCGAAAAGTTGTTCCATGCCCAAAAATCCTGAATATTTTTAAATCTCCCTGTGTAGTCATGGCGTTCCAGCATCGGATTTCACAGAAAATCTAACTCAACTTTGAGAGGTGCGGTTAAAAGTGTAGTGTTGGCGTGATAACCAACTAGTTGATATTGTTTGTTACCCAATTAGATGTGTACTGGGTCGTATTCGTTTAAAACGCTAGAAGCTTGACTATTAAAAAATAATGTGAGTTACATTTTTTTTTGGGCTGTGTAAGTTTGTTACGTAAATGAAGTTCTATACAAGTAAAATGAGGTGTATGTACAAATAAAAGGTCAAAGAGTTTTGAATAAGCTTGTTATACTACAATTTACAGGTTTTTTTAAGCAAATTTTTTGACACTGTATGTTATAACTAGAATGTTTTTTTCATGATTTTACGCAAGTAACACAGGACAAAACAAATGTTTAAAAATTATATTAAAACATTAAAAAGTAAACATAAGAGAAACACTTAAAATTTAATCTAAAAAAAATCAATCAATCAATTTTTATTTGACATCAAAACTATCAGTATAATTATTCATTATTCACATACACAGAAATAATCACACATTCTCGCACTACCAATTTACAACAATATTTCATCTTTTAACACATATTTAAAATTTAATCTTTTTAAAAAAGAGTCTCAAACGACGCGAAAGCACGTGAAGGCTGCAATTTAAAAAGCCACTTAGTTTGTTAGCAATTAACTGTAAAACTAGCTCTTTTGTGGTCACGCTATGCTTTAGTTAAAATCTAAGGGTAGATTTACACTCTCGTCGAAATACTTCAAGGGAGGGCGAGTGCGAGGGTTTATAAAGGGTGGAAGAGACATCGAAGCAAGAAAAAATAGCACCAAAAATATCTAAAAAGTCCGTCAGATAGATTTCCAAAAAATAATGGACACATATTTTTTCTTTTTTCACGTAAACAAAAGATGAAGACGATACAGTGCTTCGAAAAGTCGTGTCAAGTCGTGTGACGTCACAAGGTTAGTTCTTTTGTATACAGAAAGTGACGTCGACAAGCCCCCACTTCATCACCTTTGATACGTTTTATTTGGGTAATTTTTTATTAATTTGATTAAACAAAAACACTTATCCAATATTTTTCGATAATCTAAAAGACGGACTAATTAGATTTTTTTGGTGAAATACCCTATTGTTCAGTTTTCATCGGTATTTTTTAGTTAAAAAGGGTTCACTCTGTATAGTGCACGTCTAGCCTCGTTGTTCCTCATTTGGTTCTCTGTCCTCTGTCGGTCTTGTTTGAGAAATCTCGGGGGACACATACAGAACACACAGCTGCCATTTTACCAAATTAAATTATTTTTAAGAACCATGGAAACAGCATAGATGAAAAGTTTTCTTTGGTCAAAAGAGGAAAACGCAAACGATATCAAAATAAGTACATGACCCCAATTTGAATACAACTAACAAAAGATAAAAAAATGGCTCTAAAAAGAAACATAAAATGTAACTAGAGTATGCAAAACAAGGAAGTAGGACCAGGAATGTGGCAACACAGTTACAAAAAAGCAGAAAAAAAACCTTAATTGTTTATTGCCTCCAGCGGAAACGGAAGACGGCTAAAAACTAATTTACATAGACATACGGCTAAATTTCGGGCTGATATAAATATATGAAATGAAATGAAATGAAATGAAATGAAATGAGCTTTATTTGCTAGAATTGTAGTACAATATGGATGGTAAGGTTTTGTAACAGAAGCTCACACAATTCGCTAAAACTAGCATGCAAAATTAAATAATAGGTACATTAGAAGTAAACATGATAATATTGGCATGTTTTAAAATTAAGAATGTCAATACAATAGTGATAATTATGTCAATAGTAAAAAATATAAGTTTTTAAACAGCGCCGAAATATAGTTATATAGTATATAGTTTGTAGTATATAGTTTCAACAATTTCCGTTTCATTTTGTTTTAAAGGGAAGGTTTGATGAGACGGTGCCTCATGTTTTGGGGTCAACTCTAAATTTATTTTTAGAGAATAATCTGATCATAATTTTGGTAAGACTAGTCTTTCTATTTGTTAAGGAAAACACAACTCTAGCTTCAGTTAAATTACGGTGTTTTAAAAACAAATCACATTTGAAATAATATGTGTGTGTCACATGTGAAAGTCTGAAGTAACAAATACTGCATATAATGGATGTAAAAGTACCGTGAAGTTAGCTTCCTGCTAAGCCACACACATTCCCATCAATTTCCTTTACTTCACTGAACTTTTTCCCAAACACATCAACATAGAATTAGCAGTCAATTAAGGCCAGCTTAATTCCATAAACTAATAAGTTTAAAGTTGGCACCGAATACCAAAACACGCGAGCCATGCCCACTGATTTGACAGAACGTGAGGGTGTGGTTAGTAATTACACAAATGGATTAATATCACACACCCTTATTTACGAATTATTTCGTGTCGGTGTGTATATGACGGTTTGTTATTGTTTTAAGTAGCTGTGGGTATATTGTAGTATTATGTTGCGAGATTAATAGGATGGTTTAATGTTTAAAAATCATCATCACCCACATTTTCACATCCTACATTTTTGTTTTTTTTTTTGGCGGGTGAAAAATCATCAAATAAGCCCTCCCACTCTTGGGCAGAGCGAAAGGGAGTGTCAGACTTCTACTGACTAAAAACCACCCATGTTCCTTCTTAACCCTTCATGTCGAGGCCGCGATATCTCTTGCGAACAACCCACAGCCCCGACGGGATCTAGCATACCTCAATTTCATTTCCTGAGCTTGCTTCTTACGTCGCAGATGCCTGGGGTGGTGCAACAACCCTTGTCCACTATGAAAAGTAAAATTCATTTGAATTAAGAATAAAATCTATTGATTAAGGATTTTTTTTTAAATACATTAAATGGCCCTACTCTTAAGGAATAAATGATAACGACTGACAGGGCAGAATGAAGGAAAAAAACGTATTGTGCCAACCCCAAATGCAGTAAAATGATGATGATGAAATGGCCGTACTCCTGAGCTCAATCTTGTCTTAAGAACAGAGATGAGGTCGACGATGGGACGAGTTAAACCATTGATAGCATTTACTTACGATTTAAATAAAGAGAGGCAAGTCCTTTTTTGTAAGATTCGATTCTTCTAGAAGTGCGATTTTCTCCAACCTATTTTGATACGCCTTTAGAGGCACTAGCTCACTTAGGTGATGACGCCTTATTTTTTACACGGGAATGTTGCCCATTTTCTATCAGCCACGGCGTTTTTATGCAACAAAATTACAAAAAAACTTAGTTTATCCATTCGCTAACAGTGTGTTTCAGTATTTATTAGTAGAGAGGCTAGTACGATTTTATATTACAAGCCTAATGTGTCCCACTGCAGGGCACAGGCTTACCTTCCTGTGTCTACGTATCACTGTCTTGCTATTTGCGGCAAGTATAACAAGATTTTTTGTAATATCAGTTGCCACGGAGAGAGCAGTTGTGGCCCAGTGGTGGCGGCCCCGACTTACGTGCAGTGAGACGTGGGTCAATTTATTCCTTCAAAACTGCTCTCAAAAACAGTGAGGAAACCGACACAGGGCGCGCGTGGTGGACCACGCGCGCCTGTGTCGTAGAGGAGTATATGAAAGGGCATGGTGTATAATCCATTATACACCATGCCCTTTCATATACTCCTCTCTTGCTTGCGTCCCAGCAGTAGGAATGTATAGTCTGATGATGATGATGAACGGCAAAATTAGTTTAAGGCACCTAGGGTGGTCAGATGCGCCATATTATTATACTGTGCTGGCCGGTTAATATTCTCATCTGATCGATCTTGTACACCCACCGCGGCACCGGACTCATAATTATTCTCCTACCCTTGTCCCAATTTATCTGGGTTCGGCCCAGCATGATTGTCTTCCTCTTCTAAACTTCTCTATTGTTCGTTATCTCCGCAGTCACCTCATACTTATTTACGTCATTAAAATACATATTATAATGATACACCATAATTAACGAATAGTCCCTATTCAACTAAATTCAAACCAACAAAGGGAATAAATCATACAAGCTCCACGCCTCTATTTTTAGCCCTTCAAGGTCATTCATTATACAATAGTATGATCTGCAAGCATTAAAACGATTTCAGGGACATGCCATTTCATTTTCTCTTTACAATGCTTCCCTAAGGACAGTGGATTATTAATTTCATGTGGGCGCAGCCGCGAGCACAACCTTGTATATTACATCCAATTATGTTTTTCAAGGAACATCATAATACAGGGAATAGAACTTTGCGGTAACTACTACTATCGCCATCTGTTATCGAATAGTGTAACTAAATTAGTTCCGGAAAACACCACTAGACGGTCAAATGTAAAATCAGTTTTATAATACATAAAACAAAGAAAAGTGTCATTACAATATTAAAAATTAAAAATAATAATATCTGAATATTTTTTAAATATGAATAATGCAGGTTTTGTAAGTATTCTCTTAATTTTGCACATAATTACGCGTTAGTCACTTGGCCAATGACAGCCGTACGTCAGTTGCCGCCAGTCTCTTGGCGCGTTCAGTAATGTGGGTGGGTGCTACGTCGGCCTAAAACAAAAACAAACATCACGTATTTAATTTGTATGGCTTCGATACGAGCGACTTTGGAAACGTTGTGAAATTGTTTCCAACTTTCGGATTTGTAAAGGTAAGTTTTTCTTTTGTACATAATTGGCCTAGTTTTCATTTTAGGTACTGAAAGAATTAGTTTTTATTATTATCTGTTCGAGTTGTTTATATTGTTTTTGTTTGATTGAGTGACAATTTAATTGAGTTGTTTTGATTTTTTCTTAATAAAAAAATTATTTAATTCCTATAAGTGTTAGGTACTGTATTTTATTTGTTTTTTATTTGTGTTCATGATAATCGTTTATATGCAGATTAATTATCCCCACCTACATAACTAGTTTGTATTAATTAATCAATCAATCTGTGTAAATAGCAAAATTAATCCTTGATTCAAGGAAACAAGTTAATTATTCTTCAATCATTTTTATTTCTTTTTCCACAATCCATGCGCAATACAGCGCCATCTAGAGAGTAATAGAATTACAGCGAAGTTTGTTAAGATGTGATGGTGGTGCCATCTAGTGGCGAGTAGCTCAAATAGTTTAAGCAAGCAAGAAAATAAGTAGAGTAAATAAGTAGTCATCATCATCATCATCATTCTCCTGCCCTTATCCCAATTTATTTGGGGTCGGCGCAACATGTCTTCTTCTTCCATACTTCTCTATTTCTCGTCATGTCAGCAGTCACCTCCTTTCTAGCCATATCATCCTTCACACAGTCCATCCATCGTTTCTTAGGTCTTCCTCTACTCTTATAGCCATCTACATTCATACTCAACATTTTTCTCACAACATTTTCTTCATTCCTTCGCATCACATGTCCATACCACGACAATCGATTACCACACAACTTTTCATTTACCGGCGCCACTTTCAGACTTCCTCTTATGTACTCATTCCTTATTCCATAAATAAGAAAATTCCTAAGAAGATTTCCTTTTTCTCATTCCTTAAATAAGTAGTAAACTTTGATTTAGGTAACTAGACGGTTAGCTGACTCGTATGCAAAAAAAAACTTTATTGTAGGGTCTAAAATGGCTACTAAATTAACAATTATTGTTTGTAAAAATACCTTCGAAGAAAATAAACAATAACAATTCTACCCATTTAAATAACCCTACCCTTTCTTGCCAAAAAGTTCCCTCACTCATAAATCATTATCAACATACCCTACAAAATCAAAGAAAATATGAATAAATTCTCTCATTCGTTTTTCATGGCAACGTAGGAAAGAAAATTAAAGCAAGAACCGAGGAGATTACGAACGAAATGAGTTTTCTGCCCAATGAAATATGAACTACTCTTGTTCAGTTTAACCTTTTAGTATCAAACATTTCTTGGTTTTGGGATCGCTTTCTGCGATTATTATTTAAGGAAAGTATAGGAAAATTTCGAGTAATGGGATAAAACACGTTTAGTTTGGTACCTTGTGAAAGACGTTGACTACCTACTATTGAATTAACATTAAAGAAATACAACCGAATTCAGAACGTCCTTTTTGGGAAGTCGATTAAAAATGATATACAAAATAAACTCAGACGTAGTAGGAAAGTTGCTGTTTCAATAGGCTCTTACTGCAATAGTTAAACAAATTAATAAAATTACTAGCGAACGTCACGTGGTTTCACCCACGTAGTTCCCGTTCCCGTAGGAATACAGGGATAAAAGATAGTCTATGTCACCCGGGAATAGTTTAGCTTCATAACGGTGAAAGAATTTTTTAAATCGGTCCAGTAGTTTCGGAGCCTATTCGTTACAAACAAACAAACAAATCTTTCCTCTTTAATTATTTTTGTAGATAATGATGAAAATGACATTCTGTTTCGTTTTGTATTTCGTGTGTATTAAGTCTAGTTCTTCTAACTTATCAGACAGATGTGTTGCTAGGGAGTTTGTTCCGCCACTTCTTCTTACCAGCTAAAAAACTAGAAAGTGTCGAAGGGTGGGCGTTTTGGGGGTCTTTTGTAAATAAATTTTGACGTTCGAAAAGTGACTTTTGATTTGATTTCATAAAATTCCACAGCTCAACAAAGTTTGAAATGATTTTTTTTTCTTCGACTGCGCCGAAGCCCAAAAGGTTATTTTTTAATAGCCTTGTATGTCCCACTGCTAAACGTAGACCTTTCCCATATCTTACCAGGTACTACTTCTCCTGTGCTACGTCGTCGCACCAAAATAAAAACGGTAATTCCAAATAATTTATTCTATTACTTTTGTTACAGAACCAAAAACAGAGTTCAAACATGGTAAGTAAACAAACAACAATAATGCATGAATAATTTAGAATATTAACAATAAGTAATCATTTACACAATATCTTGTCGTTTTTCAGTACGGGTTTGTAAACTACGCCCTCGAGTTGCTTGTCACCAAAACTTTTAACGAAGAGACATGGGAAACTATCAAGTAAGTTATTTTTTGTTCAAGAATAGTTTCCTCTTTGATCTAGTTGCCGCAGGGCTCGCGACTGCTGATCATGAAGTCCTGGGTTCGATTTCCCATCATCATCATCATCCACAGCCCGAATCATAATCATCATTTATTGCACTCATGTAGTTCATAGGTTGTTACTTTGTTACAGGTATATAATTTTAATACATGAACCCTGCTAGGGCACAGCAATATACATATTATTATAGTTTAAAATGCCACTTATTAAACAAACTTAAACTAAAATATAAATTTAAACATCTTCATCATAATATATGTCCATAATTTGCTTTTTAAATAGATGACTGTGATGAAATAATTAGGATACAAATAATTTTTCATCATTTCCTTTTATAAATTAGAATAAGATATTATTAATATAATTAAAACAAATAGCGAAAATAACAATAATCATAAATGTTGAAAAGTGAATAAAGGACATAATCATAGATTAACATAACATAGGCAGGTGGTAAGAATTCACACTCACGCATTCACCCTCACAACTTAGGACCCAGTAATATTAATGACAATAATATCCGTGGTGCTAGGCAACTGAGCTTATCCCAGTTGTGTACGTCCCTGTGTGCCTATTGGCCTTGTTCTCTACTGTCTGCTGATATGGAGGGAAGTGGAAATTATGTTTTTCCTACTCCTCCGCTATTCTTTTCTGATTAATTTCGTTGCGGGATCCAAGACAGTTAAATCGTTTCTCTGGGACTTCGTCGGGCTTCATTGGCTCGGCGCTTTTCTTGTGGTCGCCACTGTTGATTCTGGCTTACAGGAGTTACAGTGGTTTGGGAATAGTGTGGCGGGCTTGTCCCATTTATAAGCCCGAATTCACCCACTGCTGGGTATAGGCCTCTCTTTTCTGTTGCCAATCGCCACGTTCTTGTGCCAGTCTCATCCAGGTTTTTCCCCCGATGACAACTATATCATCTGCCCATCGATTCTCCAGGTCTATGAAAATTGTTATTTTGATTTTCCATCATAAATTTTTCGTAGCACCCACGGAGTCTGAATTGCCCATGCCCATATAGGCTCGTCCCCTACTACATTGGGCTTTAACACAACTGTCGAAATTTGGGTGTGCTATTACGCATACATTTGCCTAATCGTTCGGGGATTACAGCAGGCGTGATGTTATGATAACTGCCAAAAGTTATCGGCATTTGAATTGTACACTCAACTTCTTCCAAGCTTAAAATTTGGCTACGTCGACTTTCAGTAGCGTCCAGCTCCTGAACTGAACAAGTAACAGTGGAGGCAAAATAAAACATATGAAAATCAGTATCATCATTCATCATCATCTGCCTAGCCTTTTTCCAACTATGTTAGGGCCGGCTTTCAGTCTAAACGGATTCAGCTGAATACCAGTATTTTACACGGAGCGACTGCCTATCTGACCTCCACAACCCAGTTAATACTAGGTAATACGATACTCTTTGGTAAGACAGGATGTCAGAATTTCAGGTCACTTACTACCTGTAACGGGTGCCAAAGATCGATATATGACAGTCGGGACCAACAGCTTAACGTGCTTTCCGAGGCACGGAGGAAACTCGTATGTCGGGCGGTCAACCATTCACAGACCGACCTAGGCAAGCACAGCTTTACCAAAAGATCGACCCGAGTGGCAGTTTTTATTAAGCCACGAGCTCCTCTTAAGCCACGAGCACTATACATATTATAAAACAAAGTCGTCCGCCGCGTCTGTCAGTCTGTTCGCGATAAACTCTGAAACTACTACACCGATTTCAGTGCTGTTTTCACAAATGGATAGAGTGGTTCCCGAGGAAGGTTTTAGTATATAACTTGTAAAGTTCCAACATCCACGCTGACGAAGCCGCGGGCATGAGTTAGTATTAGGATATTTTAAATATTTGATGTTAAAGAATATTTTTATTTATTCAGGAAAAAGGCTGACGTGACGATGGAAGGCAGCTTCCTTGTGCGGCAAATCTACGAAGACGAGATCACCTATCACCTGATTACAGCTGCCGTTGAAGTGCTGCGTAAGTACCCAGTAAAAATAGGTTGAGGCTACCTACTAAAATTACAACAACATTTTTTTGTCTTAGGCTGTCATGTGTCCCAGTGCTGGTCAAAGGCCTCCCCTTTCTCCTACCAAACCTCTCGACGTTGCGATATCTGGCAATATTCGCCACTCAAACAACAGCCACCTTCACTGCGGTCTACCTGGCCGGCGAATTCCTCCGTCAGGCGTCCAGTGATTCACGATCCTCGCCACCTCTCTGGGTGCATTCGTGCTACATGGCCAGCCCACTTTAGCTCGGCTGTTTTTTTCTGCTAACTGGGTTATGTAGAGCATGGTAGAAATATATATTTGTATGTGTGTGGGCTTATAATGCATAAATCAAGTGGACATTATTTTTTAATTTGGGGATATCAGCATTTCATCTTGTTTGTGATGAAGATCCTTCAACACTTTTAGTGATTACGATGAGAGTAAACATTTTTATTTTAACTTTTCTTTTATTCGTTCTTTAAACATCATAGCGTTTATCATGCACATCTTGCTACATCGTTCTCACATAATATACAATCTCAACATGAATGATGTAACCCAAAGTTTTGTAACAATATTATGATTTCAAAGAGTGTCCATGGAGTTTCTTGGCCTTCTTCTCGTGAGATCAACGATGTGGAATGGGCAACTACAGTACACTCACAGTTATTATGCCTTGTGACTGGGACTGTAGCTTAGTTTATTTAGTATTTGTTCGACTATTCAAAAGTGTCAGTAGGCCAGTTACAACTGGCCTACTTGAAATAAATGTTTTTGATTTGATTTGATCTGATTACAGAAATCCCAGCTGATGCAATTTTGGAGCTATTTGGGAAGACTTTCTTCGAGTTTTGCCAAGACTCCGGATATGACAAGATTTTGCAAGTTTTGGGGGCTACACCACGAGATTTTTTGCAGGTAATATTGATGTAAAAGTATGGATGTTTTTTAGTCATGCAAAACCTACTCAACGGAATCGGATGATATCTTTCATCTCGGTAGTACGATCCCATGGGATAACCTATCACCACGCAAGTAAATCTGCGCGTTTAAGCTAGTACAGCATACATTTTACGAGTGTCTATAGTTTTCGCAGAGGAGACGAAAATCAATACGGTCCAAGCTTGCGTCCAACGTAAAATCAGTCTGATTGAAAATAACGCCATCTATTGGCGAGACATTAAACTAGTACTTTTACTAAAATATACAAAACCATTTCAATAACAAACATCATAGAAATAATCAGAGTTTTCTAAAAACTTAATTTTTTTTAATCTGTGACTCAAAAAGGAGTTAAGCCATTACGACTGACTGTCACTTATCAATAAAAGTTTAGGGTCAAATCCGCAAGAGGCGCTACTATGCAGTCTCGTGTTGTTGCCGAAGAAACTCTCAGCTGTTTTGTGATATCCTGACAGTGACAGTAATAATAATTTTATTATTATAAAATAGTAGCAGTTCGTTTTGTAAGAAAAGTGTTATAATGTAGGTAGTAAAAGACTCGTTCAAGGTGAAATGTTACATACTGTTATGGAATAGGAATCAGTTTTGTTTGTTGTTGTTGTCCATCAGCATAAATGTGAATAGTGTTAACACTCTCACGGATCTGTTTTGACTTACTTCCTTCCTGCAACGTCTTTCTTTTTAATTAAACAGCATAATATCACGTTCAAAGCGCTACGTAGAGGAGTGCTTATTAGTAATGCCATATGTATGTTTTGAAGTCCTATGCAAATGGGGGCGAGCCATTGCCATCAACCGGGCACAAATCCAGACTCCGTGGCCGATACTGAGAAATTCTGGATGAAAAAACCCAATAACACTTTGCCAGACCCGATAATTGAACCCAGGACCTCGCGCTCAGCAGTCGTGCTTGCGTTCTGTAATAATTAAAGTTATAAATTTTATATTTCCAGAACTTGGACGGTCTCCATGACCACCTGGGTACCTTGTACCCTGGCATGCGATCACCTTCATTCCGATGCACTGAACGGCCTGAAGACGGTGCCTTGGTACTGCACTACTATTCTGACAGACCTGGATTAGAACATATCGTCATTGGAATTGTCAAGGTCAGTAATATTTTAAATCCTGACGTGAGAGAGCAGCGGCCAGGCAGGAGCATTACTTTGTGTAATTTATTTCTTCACCACTGCTCTTAAAAACGGTGAAGGAAAACATCTTGAGGATGTCCTAAAACCAAAAATTTGGAGGCATGTAACATACCAACCTGCAATGGGCCCGCATGGTGGATTCTAGCCTAGGATCTCATAAAGAGGAGGCCTGAGTCCCAGCAGTGGGGACAGGAACAGTTTATAGGCTGATGATGATGATAAGGCGCATCTGAGCAACGATTTAGAATTTTATTTTCTCCATCTCCTAATAACTGCGAACCAGAAGGCGTTGCATTGGAAAGCCTCCCACTGGATGCGAGACGCGCGGGACCGGTCAATGTTGGGACATTTTGGGAGAGGCCTATGTTCAGCAGTGGATGTTTTACGGCTAAAATGGTGATGATGATGATGACGATCCCCTAATAATAGTAACGCTTTTCCTAGTTGATGTGCTTGATGTAGACGTCTTTTGGCGACCATAGCATGGTTACATCTCGGTGAAATTTTTGGGTTTTTGGGCATGTGTTCTACCTGACTTCAACCATCATTGCAAAAACAGAAGAGATGGACAGATGTCTTGTTAATTCACTTTTAGTCACTGTTTCTGTCATGTCACGTCAATCCTCTATGTGAGAACTGAGGGCCCAACTTTACAGTCACGAACTCGCTTATATGACTTTCACAAAATCTGATTCCAACTTTCACAATTGTTGGGGAATCTTCACTAAATCCTATGCACATTTTCACAGAGTTTTAACAAACCCTCACACCACACGCACATCTGTATCTGACCGAAATATAAAAGGGAGAGACGTCAACGGAGGTTGTCCCGATACAGTAATTTAGATATGTGTCTGTATGCCAAGTATTATAATTATTTAAATCTAGTATTATTGGAAAACGTCAATTGGTTGGAACTTTAACCTCCAATATTTCAGTAAATACTGGTATAGCCCACTACAAAAAAAAAATTATGATGAGATAAATTAGTGCATACGGGTGAAAAATATAATTAGGTCTTTATTTCATACCTAGTTTATTACATAAAAAGATTATAAAAACACTATTATTTCATTGATCTTTTCTCTAGCGTGTATTGAAATACAAAATTGTAATTTTTTGTATTAAATTCGGGCTAAAAGTGGAGGTTTCTTTTGGCGATGATGATGTGAATTTCATCTCTGCCTTCGATTTCCAGCTCGTAGTCCCCAGGCGTTGATATACTGAGTTTCTTGACCTGTCGACATAAATGTTTATCAAAACAAGGGTAGTTGGCAACACAAATTAATTGACACTATATCCCGCAGATAGGTTGGCTATATTCCGCGTAACACTAGGGGCATTCGGAACCCTTGACTCCAATGTTTCAACCCCTAAAACACATACCTACCATTGCTTTATGTAAAAAAGCAAGACTAACTGCGGTACTCAGAGATATTTAATGATTACTTAAGCCGTCACTTAGTAAAGGTTTGACATACTTTTGTATGACAAAACTGTCAAAACCTTTACTAAGTGATGGCCTAAGTAATCATTAAAGTTCTCTGAGTGCGGCAGTAAGACAATGAAGGAAGGGAAAAGGTGACCCAATGGTAAAAATCCAACAGATGATGAAGCGACGAACATAGAAAATGAAAATCTTATGGAAAGAACATGGCTGGGTCAGTAGAAGTCTGATACTTCCTTCCGAGAGAGAGCTTCGAGTAGGAGGGAACATTTAATGATATCCCATCCACAAAAAAGGTAAACATTATGTGATAGGTATGTACGCACCGCTAATTTATCTTTGGTGACTATGGGCTCCGCTGATAGTTGGATTCCGCTTGGACCTGTTACTTCTCCGATCGTAGAACCTGGTCCAGTTACAGAAATCAGCACGTCGGCAGTAAGGTCATCGACATTGAACTGAAAACGAAATAAAAACAATAATTCGTATGGTGCCGATTGAAAATACACTAGAAAGAAATAAGTTTATATTTTATTGGACTCACACAGGACTAACATTATAACTGAAATTATACAAAATAACAACTTAAAAATGAACGCGAAAAAAAGACAAACTAAACTAAATTGGTCCTGTAGGCACTAGGACAAAAGGCTGAAATCTATATCAATATAGAGATTAATAATTATACTTTTATCTTCTGCACCTTTACGCAAATAAATGATTTTGGTCTTTGATACATTATAACTTAGAAATCTCTATACAATATATTAGTAAAAATCTTATTTTTACTAATATACGACGCAGCAACCCCCGGGACGACGTATTGCACTCCTAAGCTACAGTCACAGTCACAAGGCATAATAACTTGTGAAAGTACTGTAGTATTACCCATACATGGTATTAATCTATATCTAAATAAATATGATTGTTAGAACGGAAATTCGATATAGAATATTTGTGCCCATTACTCTATAATTATAGTTTAAACAAATATCTTAGAAGACATCGCAATGTCAAAATATCCGCGCGACTAAATAATTACGCGCCCGGCAGTCATTCGCTGAGTGATAAAGTTGTGAAAAAATATGTAATCCGCAATTTTGTGGCGGCGGCCATCTTGGATTTGGAATTTGCCATAGTGTATAGTATTCTACTAATCAAGCTCTTTCATTTGATACCCATATTGACAAAATTGTGAAAAAATATGTAATCCGCCATTTTGTGGTGGCGGCCATCTTGGACCGATTTTCGTTAAACATAGCTAAGAACACTCTCGACTAATTCACCTTTCAAACAAAAAAACAGAATCAAGATCGGTTCATGCGTTTAGGTGCTACGATGCCAGAGATAGACACACACACACACACTCACACACATAGACACGTCAAACTTATAACACCCCGTCGTTTTTGCGTCGGGGGTTAATAAAAGAGAACTATCCCTAAAACAAGCCTAGCCTTTTGTACTGTATTTAAACACGTAGGTACTAACTTTAACTTTGTGGGTTCCGGCTGGGTACTTGCCGTTGATGACCACAACTCTTCTGCTCTTAACAGTTTCCTCACTGCACATTATGACCTGTTGACAAAGTGAACACAAGTTCGTCATATAAAATTCTGAAATTATTTAGTGTAGTATTTTAAAAACTCATGAATCTATAGAAGTGAGTATAGTTTATTTCAAACTTACAAGCTACTTTTGAACTGGCCCGCATTTTCGCTGATGAACTTAGAAAGTAGACCCCTGTTACTTCAGGATCAGTTCCGAAGATTACCTCTTTTTTTGGTGGGTGTGAAATCATCAAACCAAATAACTCCTCCCACTACCTATGTTCCTTCTTAGCTCTTTATGTTCCGGGGCCTCGGGCTCTTTTGGACAACCCCCCAGCCCCGGCAGGATTACCCGCTACATCCAAAACAAACTTAACCCTTAGAACCACGACGTCTTAAACCAGTATTATAATGTGGGAACTCACTCAATGAGATGTAGCTATAGAGGACGTCTAACGTTATCTCTTACTCACTCTGGAATTCGATTAAAACGATATGGCTTTATCACGTCGTGGTAGAACATCTGATTGCAAATCACTTGGTAACAACCCACGTGCTATAAGTTTGATATGACTGAAATAGCCAGAATACAAGGAATCTTACGTCTTTGACATCTTCTTTCATCACACTGAAAGCTTGTCCATCAGTAGCCTGTGCCAGCTCGTTATACACTTGATAATCAGCATCACTAGTTGATCCACATGTGCCAGTCAATATGAAAACTATCTGAAAAAAGAAGTAGCAAATAGCATATATGAAAATCTTAAATTCATCAGCATTTTTTTAAATCAATATGTTTAAAACTGTCTTCAATATACACATTTAAATCGATAATAAACAAAACTAAAATCATAAAGTGGCTTCAAAACTCTCCTTCAACCAGCTGGTAATTACCAGCTCAGCAGCGGTTGGTTAACTGGCGGCGTTATCTTGTTGGATGCCAATGTTTAGCCTCTGGGTATGGTAAAAGCCAGTTCTTGAGTCACAGAAAGCGTCAACTAGGCGTTTGGAACTTTCATGATCATCCACAGCCCCACTTGACCCACTGCTGGCTATTTGTTCGTGCGATCTTTAGCATAAGCAAATTAGTTTAGTTATCAGACTCATGACGTCTTAAAACAGAATTATTGTAATTTTATTCCAGAGTGGAAAAGAGCTGGCGATAGACGTCCTCTATAGCTTCGTCTCTTTCCTTCACTGGATTGACATTAAAACAATACTGCTATAAGACGTTATGGTAACCCTTTTATTTGGAGGTTGTGAAATTATCAAATGACACCTCGCGCTCTGGTCCGAGCGGAAGAGAGTGTCAGACTTCTACTGGCTAAAAACCACCCATGTTCCTTCTAAGCTTTTTGTATTCCTGGATCGCGGTATATCTTTCGAACAACCCGCAGCCCTGTTATGGTAACCACCTTTTTTTTTTTTTTTTTTGGTGGGTGGAAAATCATCAAATAACCCCTCCCGCTCTTGGGCAGAGCGATAGGGAGTGTCAGACTTCTACTGACTAAAAACCACCCATGTTTCTTCTTAGCCCTTCATGTCGGGCCGCGGTATCTCTTGCGAACAACCCGCAGTCCCGACGGGGTTATGGTAACCCCTCTGGTCCAAAAAGCGACTGAGTAAAACGCACACATGTTCCTTCCTAGCCCTTTCTGTTCCGGGCTGCGGTATCTCTGTCGAACAGTCCCGCAGCCCCGGCGCGTCTGCTTGCAGACCCTTTTCATGGTTGAGACATCAACAAGAATTACCTGGCTCTGTTTTTTCTGCACAATACTCCTGACTTGGTCAAGCTTCTCGTAGTCCTTAGCTGAAGCATCAGTGAACACATACAAGTAGGATAGCGGCAAGCTGCTATTGAGAGCTGTCTCGATTCCTGTCAGGGCATATTCGGGACAGTCGCCGCCGCCATGGACTTGTACGTCTGCCAAAGCTGCTTTAAACACGTCTCTATCTTTGGTGATGGTTCGTAATTGAACATCTGAAAGAAAAATAGATTATTAAATATTGACTTTTTTTGTTAGTTTGTCATACCGCACTCATCATCATCTGCTTGACCGTTTCCCAACTTTCAATAAATATCTCTGCTAATTATTGTGCAATAAGCTATTTGTAAGTAGGTAATCGAACGCAAGAAATTAAAGTGCGTAGAAACAAAATATTAACAAGAAAACTCAAAAAATAATAAAACTTTGATAATTATATTTTAAGGATAAAACACGTAACTAACTCATAAATAATATTATTGGGTGTCTAATGAAGCTTTAAAAACTACTAATAAGATAATAACAATTTTATGACTAGGTACAACGGTAATCGCTAAACGATATCACCGTACACTTACGTCAATTATGATAACGTGTGTGTGTCAAGTGGTCGCAAGCGCGACTACTGACCATGAGGTCCTGGGTCTGAGTCCGGGTCGGGTCATGTGTTAGTCACAGTCATTTATTTCATAACATACATAGCAAAATACATTGTGTAGAAAATTACATAAAATTAGATAGTAAAAAAAACATTTCAAACAATAATAAGATTTCAGTGGAAACTTATTTAAAGAACAAAAAAATTAAAAAGATGAAAATAAGTGAATATCGCTTATATATTGGGATCTCGTTTGATGGCAATAGGCTCGCCCCCTATTACGACGAAATTACGGCGCAATGTGGGTGCTTTAAGATACACCTCAGCCTAACCCTTCGGGAATTATAGGCGTGATGTTATGTTTAATATGTTTATTATATTTGTGTTAGAATTTCTTTGGAAATTTATGACGTGGACGTGGACTGTAGCTTAGTTTATTTAGTATTTGTTCGACTATTCCAAAGTGCCTGTAACTGGCTTAGGTACTTGAAATAAATATTTTGATGTGATTTGATTTGAAAAAAATAGACTGAAAGCTGACTGCAACACAGCTGGGAAAAGGCTAACCAGTGACAATGGCGCAAGACAGATTATAAATTAACGATGTTCACAGTCATGCGGTAACATAGCCATATGTGTATAGACAAGTATTAAAGTATCATTGGCACTTACCCGGATCGTTAAAAGTGACTAAAACGAAATTTTCTATCTGCGATGCCTTGGAGCTCGTCACTGTGTCAAATATTCTGTCGACTAGCTCCCTCAATTGCCGTATTTCATCACCCATTGAGCCCGTATTGTCGATCACAAATGCTAAACTGCTTTTAACAATTTCTCCTTGCCCGTAAACTGCACATGTTTGTACAATTAGTACGATAAGAGGAACGAACAACCCGTAAGACGCCATTGTTAGCACTGATGCTGATTCTTCAGTGAGTAGAGATATTTAAATGCTCCAATCTTTTTAAATTAGAAGAAATAGGTATCATGTACTGTTGATAAGAGTGACCTCATGATAGAAGAGTTCAACTGATTTCATTAGTATTAAACGGGCCGATTTATTTATTAGTCTGGGAATCCCAGAAATATAAAGTGTGGCTACAACTTATAGGGTTCCTTAGACTACACCCATAGGTATTAGGTAAGTGTAGTGTTTAACCTAAAAATAACGTGAATAGAATTTCGAAAATAAAATAAAAACATCTAGATTTCTTTCTATAACCGCTTTACAAGTTAACGGTCTGACTCGAACAAACCTAAAAAATGTAGTTTAGTATCATGTTTTCCCACAGGCGTATAATGTTTTTCAAATGCAAAAGTAAGTTGTCCTTGGTCAACTTATTTTTTCTTCAAATTTTTTCTTCTTTGTCAAATTATTCATCCCGCCTACGGAACCCCTAACTGCGTGTGTTCAAACACACACTTGGCTGATTTTTATTATAGATATTTCGGGATGTCCGTTAGACAGCAGATTATGCAACTTGAGGGCATTATTATTATCTTATCACAGTTAAGGCAAGCTTTTGAAGGATTCCCATAAACTTATAAGTGTATCCGTGTAGTTATTTAAGAAAACACCGTTAGTCACAACTCAAAAGTAAAATACTACAAAAAAGCAGTCAAAATCGATATTTTTTTATATCCCGTCTGTATGTCCAGTCCAAACCAATCAGTTCAGTTTCAAACAATCAGGGTAAAGTTAGAGTAAGAAGAGTGGTTGACGGCTTTGTGCAGGGTCCACTTACTCCTTGTGTGCCTATGATTTTCCTTTGGAACGACTTCAGAAGTGAAGGTTAGATTGATGTGCCTATTCATGAAATCATCATCATTTCAGCCGAAAGACGTCTACTGCTGGACATAGGCCTCCCCTAAGTGTCGCCACTTTGACCGATCCCGTGCGTGTCGCAATACAGAGACTTTATTAGGACAAGCCTGCTACACTATTCCCAAACCAATGTAACTCCTGAAAGCTAGAATCAACAGTGGCAACAAGACAATGACGCTCGATCAATTTCCAGAGAAACGATATAACTGTCTTGGATTCCACAACGAAATTAATAAGAAAAGAATAGCGGAGGAGTAGGAAAAACCTAATTCCCACTTCCCTCGTGTACAACACCACATACAAACAACAACTACAGTGCAGAGATGTATCTACACTTCATCTTCATCTGCCTAGCCCTTCCCAACTATGTTGGGGTCGGCTTCCAGTCTAACCAGATGCAGCTGAGTACCAGTATTTTACATGGAGCGACTGCCTATCTGACCTTCACAACCCAGTTAATACTAGGTAATACGATACTCTTTGGTAAGACTGGATGTCAGAATTTCAGGTCACTGACTACCTGTAACGACTGCCAAAGATCTATATATGGCAGCCGGGACCAACAGCTTAACGTGCTTTCCGAGGCACGGAGGAAACTCGGTATGTCGGGCGGTCACCCATCCACAGACCGACCTAGGCAAGCACAGCTTTACCTAAAGATCGACCCGAGTGGCAGTTCTTATTAAGCCACGAGCTCCTCTAGTATCTACACTTCTACACTAATATTATAAAGAGGAAAGATTTGTTTGTTTGTTTGTAACGAATAGGCTCCGAAACTACTGGACCGATTTCAAAAATTCTTTCACCGTTGGGAAGCTAAACTATCCCCGGGTGACATAGGCTACTTTTTATCCCTGTATTCCTACGGGAACGGGAACTACGCGAGTGAAATTGCGTGACGTCCACTAGTCATCTATACGACTATGTTACATATTTTTGTGGTATTAACCCCTAATTTTTATTACAGACGGTTGCCAGCAAGCTCCACGACACCGAGGTCAAGGTTGAAATCTTGAAGACGAAGGAAGAATGCGACCACGTGCAGTTTCTCATCACTGAGACCTCTACGTCTGGACGAGTGTGCGCCCCTGAGATGGCTGAAATTGAAACTTTGTCCCTTGGTAAGCATGTTAGGGCACAAACTATGTCTTGTTCAATTTTGACTGATTTATCGAATCTCTAAATACTTTTGAAAAGCTTTCTTGGACAAACCTGACTGTTTGACAGCAGTTTTTTTTTGTAAATTGTCGTTTTTCTATTTGAAGTCAATTCAAAGTATTTTCTTCACGTAAACTCGCGTGAACAGGATCAACGGCTTGGCGATATCTTGAAATACCAGGTAGTTGGCCCCATGGCCCAAGTGCTCAGTGCCTAAACACATAACTACCTATGAAGTCATTGTATTTGCGCCGTTTAAGCTTTTCAGGACCTGCAGTAGCCGTCCCAGTATAGCCCGCAGTAATTAACTGTGAAGTAAACTAAAAATCGGCTACCATCATATTATTTTGCAGTATTTGACGTTACCTCACTCACGTCACGTTACGTTACACATACACACACATTCGAACACACCCCCTCTTTTCTATTAATTATAATCTTATATATAAAAATGAAACCCGTTTTCCGTTGTCACGACATGGCGGCTTGACCGATTTGGCTGTTTTTTTTTTTAAAATGTTCGTTGAAGTTCAAGGATGGTTTTTACGGCGAGAAAAATTCGAATAATGGCCGGAAAAGCCCTAAAAACAGCCCTTTTCTTTTTCCCATACAAACGTTTTCTAACTAAAACGTAAAGTCAATTTGAGCTTTAATACCATACTATAAAGTTCAAGTGTTAGCGGAGAGGTTTCGGGAAGGCAAAACAATTGAGTGACTTTTTTTTTTTTTGTGGCTTCGCACGATAATTGAGTGACTTTGAATTGTTCAGGCAACGAATGACAACTTCAAACAGACCATACGTCATATCATAATGTCAATCATATACAATTAGGGTGGGTTGCACCATATTACTATAACGATAACCAAACCGTAAAAAGTATAATTTGATGGCTTGTTACGGTTTGGTTATCGTTATAGTAATATGGTGCAACCCACCCTTACTGTTTCTTTCCCAACAGAAAAACGATTTTTCAAAAGGTATTTGCGTATAATTTAAAAATTATTTGCTGTTCGTTAGTCGCGCTAAAACTAGAGAACGGCTGGATCGATTTGTCTAATTTTGGTTATGAAACATTTGTGGCAGTCCAGAGAAGGTTTAAACGATGAGAAAGTAGTAGTATGTAGGTAGGCGGTAGGTAGGTAGGTAGGTAGGCAGTAGGTAGGTAGGTATTAGGAAGGTTGGTGGTAGGTAGGTAGTTGGTACGTAGGCAAGTAGTGGGTTGCAAAAAGGGCATTGCAACGCATGCGGGGTACAGCTAGTTTCTAATATAAACTTTGTATACAACTTTGTACTTTGTAACTTTGTAGTCAGGAACAATAGTAATTGTCCTCTTGTTTAAATGTGCGTTGATAGCTTCGCAGCTATCCACTTATACACTTTTGTAGCTATCAACGTTTTCTTTGTAATAGGAATATGATTGTAATTAGTCCGTCTGTTTGATTATCGAAAAATGTCAAATGGTAACTAATGTCTTAGAATATGACGTCTAACGAGTTTTCAAAGCACTGTATCGTCTTCATTGTTTGTTTACGTGAAAAAAGAAAAAAAATACGTGTCCAATATTTTTTGGAAATCTATCTGACAGACTCATTACATTTTTTAGTTAACTACCCTATTGTGCCAACTGTTTATGTTTCAAATAAAACTTTTAACTAGTTTTATCTCTTTTCCGTGCCTTGACATGGTTTCCATAACATTTCAGAACCCAAAGTGAGTCCAGCGACATTCTGCCGAGTATTCCCGTTCCACCTGATGTTCGATCGGGAGCTGAACATCGTGCAAGCTGGACGCACTGTGTCGCGTCTCATGCCGAGGGTTACTAGACAGGGGTGCAAGATCACCGATGTTTTGGATACGGTACGTTATTTTAAAAATAATTGAAGCTCAGAGGGTTTATCGGCAAGCCTTATCAGCATGACTGATATGACGTGGTCTGCCTCGTTGGTCTAGTGTGCATGGATGAGCATGAGCTACCTATTGGGTTCGATCTTCGGGGCCCCGGGTCCCTGGAGTAACCAGCGGCAGGCATTAGCCGATCGTGTTGAACCATCGGATCGTTCTAGGTACATAAATACTTATGAGGACTATTGCTTAAGCATCATCATCATCAGCCTATAATGTTTCCACTGCAGGGACTCGGCCTTCTCTCTAGGAGCAGAATGAGCTATAATCCACCACGTGTGCCCAGTGCGGGTTGGTAGATGTCACATGTCTTCGAATTTTTGGTTCTAAGACATGCCGGTTTTGTTACGATGTTTTCCTTCACCGTTTGGAGAGCAGCGGTGATGAAATAAATTACATAAAGTAATGCGCCTGCCTGGGTTCGAAACCACGATTTATTGTTCGTAAGTAAGGGCCGCCACCACAGCTCTCATTGCTAAGCGCCACTCAATTAATAATGTAGTTTAGGCAAATCTAGTCTAGCAATCGTAAGGACGACAGCTAAGCATGAGGGCCTGGGTTCGATTCCCGGGTCGGGCAAAGTGTTACTGGGTTTTTTCGTTTTGGAATTTCTCAATAACAACTATATAGTCCAACTTATGCCCGGTTAAGGACAATAGACATGTAACTTAAACGTACCATAAAGTACTACTCGGCGAACGAGCTCCTCTCCGCCGATTACTAGAAACGTACAACTCACATTTTACAAACATTGATATTTTTGCGCATTATTAGACCCAATTAAAAAAAAATGGCAATTGAATTACTGGCTGGTCATCCTTAACAATGAATGCTTCTTGTTGATGTAAGGTTTGTAGTTTTTTTTTTTTTTTTTTTTTGACATGAAGGGCGAAGAAGGAACATGGGTGGTTTTTAGTCAGTAAAAGTCTGACACTCCCTCTCGCTCTGCCCAAGAGCGGGAGGGGTTATTTGATGATTTCCCACCCCCCAAAAATAAAAAATAAAAAAAATAAGGATTGTAGTTTAAGGCTTGTATTAACGCCAATGACCTTGTGCATACAAACTACCCCACTCGGTCGTAGATACGGACTTTAAACGGACGCATTTTTCATTTATTATAATTAAAATAATACATGTTTTTAAAAAGTAACAAAACCAAATTATTTTCCTTTGTATTTCAAAGCAGTAGATATTTTTTTATACTATTTTGTTAAAAAATGAAGGAGTAAAATGGTTCCATTCAACGATTTGGAGGTGATTTTGTGGATTTCTTTTCTTATTATGTGATACCGATACAAAAATTATGGCTAAACCAAATTACGTGTCATATCATGTAGATTACTAACAATTTTTCTCAGATGTAATTTCTCTGTAAGTGCCGGTGAAAAACTGCTTCATCTGCACGCTGTTTTTAAGCTTTTTCGAGAGAGGAGCCTTAATTGGTCTCTTACTAAGTTTAGTGTGATCGTTCAGGTTTTATTAATATTTTCTTACTGTCCCTTTCTGTATACGTCCGTTTCCTTATTTCTTTAAAACCGAAATGATTCCGTGGACAATAGTGTGGGTTATGCGTTTGTTTACTATTATATCTAAACTAAATATTAATATTGTTTGACGGCACGGTTGGCGTAGTGGCTAAGCGATTGGACTGCTGCGCTGCGTGTCGCGGGTTCGATCCCGCACGGAACAAATATTTGTATGGCCTGCAGATAGTTGTTTCGGGTCTGGGTATTTGTGTATGTGACTTTATATGTTTGTGAACGCACCCACGATACAGGAGAAATTCCTAGTGTGGGGCAACGTTTTTTTAAAAAAAAAAAAAAAAAAATGTGTAACTGTTTTTTGTCCCAAATAAAAAAAATAAAAAAAGACTGCCTAACCCTTTGTTAATTACAGGCGTGAAGTTATATGTTATGAAGGAAATAATATAATATTTCAGGTGCGACCTCACTTGGAGATGACATTCGCGAATGTACTCGCTCACATCAACACGGTGTACGTGCTAAAGACCAAACCCGAAGAGATGACTGTCACAGCTCCTGACGAGGACATTGCTTCTCTACGTCTGAAGGTATTTTGACGAACATTGATTATTTAATCTACATTACACATGAAACTTCAAATGCATCGACGTCCTCCTTGTACAGATGCCAAGTACATTTTTTTTTTGGGGTTGAGAAATCATCAAATAACCCCGCTCTTGGACCGAGCGCAAGAGAGTGTCAGACTTCTACTGACTAAAAACCACTCATGTTCCTTCTTAGCCCCTGCGCCGAGGCCGCGGTATCTCTTTCGAACAACCCACAGCCCCGACGGGATGCCAAGTAGATAAAGCTTCCTTTTTTATGTATGTGAAATCTTCAGATATCCCTCTCTCGGTGGAGTGGAAAGAAGTGTCAGAGTTCTACCGACTAAAACCCACACGTGTTCTTTCATAGCCCTTTGTGATCCGGGGCCGCGTTATCTCTTTCGAACAGTCCCATAGCCCGGCAGACACCAAGCTACCTGTCTAATTTCCCCAATCAATCTTGTACCCAATGGTTTAGCTATAAAGTTGAAAATTATTAAAGGAGTTTGATAGCTTGTAGTAGCTGGCGTCTGTACTATTTCACACTAAGTCGATTTTGTAAACAGTTGTAACGGTAAAAGGAAATCGCTCCATGTTAAATACTGGTGCGTAGTTTCATCTGGTTGGAAGTGGTTGTTTGGAGTTTCATCTTCATGTGGACCATGCCGAATAAATTTCCAAAAAATATTGGACACATACTTTTTATTTTTCACGTTAACAAACAATGAAAACGACACAATGCTTTGATAAGACGTGACCAGAAAGTGACGTCACAAGCCCTCGCTCATGATCTTTGTTTGAACGTTTTATCTTCGTAAATTATTATCAATTTGATGAAACAAAAAACACGTATCATATATTTTTTGATGATTTTTTTAGTCAGGAAACATACCTATTGTGTACCCGTAACCGAGATAGAAGCGACGAGGAGGAAAACTGTGTGGTTTCAGTCAGTGGGAATCTGACAAATCTCTCCATCTATCCGTTGAGGATTTTCAAAATTAGAAAATAAGTGTTATGCAGATGGTGATTCGTTTAGGCACAGGATTCCAACTTTTCCAATATTTATATACTTTTCTAATTCCAGGGTCAAATGCTGTACATCCCGGAGACAGACGTGGTTGTATTCCAGTGCTACCCCAGTGTGACTAACTTGGATGATTTGACACGGTAATTTTTATATTATGTCCCCTAGTGGCGCGGTGGACTGCTAAGTGTCAAAGACGTGCTACAAATTGCTCTAAGATTTTAATCATAAAAGTAGGTCCAAAGTAGCTGCTTATGGTTGTCCTATATACCAAAATACAGCCATTTAAATAACCTAACTAGTAGTGAAAAGTGCAAAGTGATACATCAAGCCAATAAAAAGTTATAAGTGAAATCATTTTGGAAACTAACTTAACGAACATAACGAACTACCTACGATATCTCGCGCAAACTCCGCTGAGGTGAGTACTAACCACTGCACGGAACATTATTTCTACTGAATACCCACAAAAATGAATTGTGCTGGATGTAAACAAGCAATAGGTCGCGGAGAACTGCTAAGATGTTGTACTTGTCAAAAACTGTACCATTATCGATGCATTAACATGACCACATCGTATTATGTAGAAAACAAAAGCAAATTAATTAACTTATGGCGATGCCCATCGTGCAAAACCTCCATGAAGCAAATAAGAAATGACGACACACCTGTTAGGAGACATTCTCCAGCTACTCTTGACGACACAATAATGTCCATTGACGACCAAATACATGGCGACCAAATACATGACGACCAAATACATGACAACCAAATACATGACGACCAAAGACAAGATGACCAAAGTATACTAGGAGACACAGGGAAGTATGACGCACCGCAAACAAACACAGATAATTCCACAATGTTATCGCCGATCTTACCAAATACGGAGTCAATCACACTGGAACAAATTAGTCAACTATTAGACCAAAAATTGGAATCACAACAGCAATCTATTTTGACAAGAATTAAAAGCACAATTCAATCAGAAATTAATAAAGCTATATTAAAACTCCAACAAGAACTATACCAGAAAACCGAACAAATTTCTCTGGAGCAAAATAAAGTGACTACAAATATTATTCGTATAAATGACACCATACAAAAACTTGAGATAGAAACCGCAAAATTTAAAACCGAAATAGCCGAGCTTCAAAACAAAAACGTGCACCTAAATGTGAACGATACCTTTATGAATGCTCCGAACAATAATAGTAAAACAATTGTTATCCACGGGCTAAATGAATATTACAACGAAACAGAAACAAACCTAGAAGATAGAATAATATTTGCGTTTCAAGACACATTGAATGTCGACCTCAGTGGCTATATCGAAGAGCTACATCGGATAGGACGAAACGGATTTAGACGACCAATACGGGTGGAACTAATCAGCAAAAGGATGACTAAGTATATCTTAGAAAACGCAGATTATTTAAAAAGTCTAGGTTTATATGTGTCTGCTTTCTTTGATAAAGAATTTTTACAGAGAAGACGAAAACAAAGAGAAAGACGGTCTATAATATACCAAAACATCGAAAATAACAATCTAATAGAGGATGGAAAAGAAAACCGTAACGAAACGCTACAGACACCAACTCCACATTCGTACTCACAACCAAACCCTAGCATCTCACCGCAAAAGGTAAATAAGTCAAAAAATGTGATGAATAAGACATTTCGTTGATGACATCACAATAACCTTTCAAAACATACAAAGTCTAGGAAATAAGGTAGATTTAATTGAACATTTGTTACTAGAAAAAAATATTTATATGTTATCTTTATCAGAAGTATGGAGAAATGAGCATTTTTGTAACTCTGTATCGCTTCAAGGATATAAAATTGCATCCAAATTTTGTAGAAAAGCTAGAGAAGGTGGTGGTGTTTGCCTAATTATAAGAGAAGATGTAAAATTTATAGAAAGAATAGATTTAGTTAATTATTCCAAAGAATTTATAATAGAAATTTGTGCAATTGAAGTTCCTGAATTAAACTGTATATTTATAGGATTATATAGACCAGATCGCCATATAAATATATTTTACGAGCAAATGGAAAAACTTTTAAATAGATTAAATACTAGAGATAAGAATAAATATATCATATTTGGGGGAGATTTCAATATTAATATACTCGAAAAAACCAAACAAATACAGAACTTTCTTACCTTCATGCGCTCACATAATCTTAAGCAAATAATTCATGAACCTACAAGGATAACAAAAACTACCTCCACTTGTATTGATTTACTTTTTACTAATTACAAACCATTAATAAAGAAAGATTATGTCGAAGATTATGGACTCTCCGATCACAAATCTATTAACTTAAAATTAAATACAAACCGATTATATGCAAACAATAACAGAATATGGTATATACAAAAAAGATTATTTACAGATAAAAACATAAGTAACTTTAAAAATGCATTAAGAGAAATTGATTGGGAACAATTTATAAATACAGATAAAAACGTAAATGAAAACTACTATACCTTCATCATAACTATAACACAGCTCTTAGATAAAATAATACCAAAACGAAGAGTTAAACTAAAATCTAAAAAAGTTAAAGGATGGATGACAACAGGGCTAAAAATATCATGCAAACACAAAAGAGTACTAAGAATTTTACTAAATGAATCTAAATCCAATATCTTAAAAACATATCATAGCAAATTTAGCAAAATATTAAAACGAAGCATAACACTTTCACGGAAAATAGAATATATCAGTCAAATGAAAAAGTCAGAAAATAAAACTAAAACAATGTGGAATGTGACGTCCACTAGTCACAGGGGTAAGCACAAATAGTTTATTAAATAAAACAATAGTTTGGTGGTTTGAAATAGCAATCGGGTGCAAGCCCGCTCGGTTCGAGTGACAGCTGTCAGTGACACATTTTCCCGCGCGGGCCTGCCTCCGTGTCTATGATCTTTATTCATCACACCTCTTCCTTTTTTTACAAATATAGATTTTTCAGATATTATTTTTACTAAGTAAAAACTTAGGACTTAAACTCATTTATAACGCAATTGAAATTCCTTCATTAGTAACACAATCAAATAGATTACATAGAGGTTTTTACATACATTGTTAATTTCAAAATAGAAAGTCATTTATTCAAACCAGGCTGACAATCAGCCCTTCTCGAAGGTTAAATTTTACAAAAGACAGTCCCTCAAAACGTTCACCCTTCAACACTTCGTAAAGTTTTAGCTTAGAAGAAGTGGCGGAACAAACTCCCCAGCAACACATCTGTCTTATATGTTTAGGTTAGTAAATTCGTTGTCTGAATCACAATCGCTAGTGTCATCAGAATCAGGTGACTTCAGGTGTTTTTTCCCATACTCTTGTCATTTACCTCCTTTTTTTTTTTCAAAATGGACAATATTCCTTCTCAACTCTGGTCCGGTTGTGGTTTTGTAATATTCAGAGCCTCTAGAATCAACAACCGTATGTGGTGTGGGCCCAAAATTAGGTGTCAATTTGTTTTCTTTTATCTACATAACCCATTCCTTTTCTTTAATTATTCTGTCTGTGAACTCTGAGAATTTAAAAGTCATGTTAATTTAACATTATCTTTGGATTGACAACAGTCAGCTAGGCCATGTCTGAAGTTTGTGTATTCCTTACACAACCGATACCGCCAAATAAAATATAAATTGCTTTGTTTGTAGGTGTTTTTTTTTTTTTTTTTTTTTTTATTCGTAGTAACTGAATATCATAATTATTAAGACTATGTTAAAATGTAAATTAAAATACTTGGAAAATATTATATAGTATTTAGGTATGAGAGGCAGAAAATCAAAAATATTTTTTTTTTTTTTTTTTTTAGATCAGGATCATTTGTTAAATAAGTTTGACCTCCTTACAAGCAATTAATAGTAAGTTTCCTTTATTTATCAATGGTAACCCAGCCATACATAATTTATGCTGTTTTTTTATCCTAGTCAGTTTAATAACAATTATAATGAAACATATTGGAAGCATGTAAAATTAATAATACTTGAAAATATCAAGCATTTTGGTCCAATATGTAAAACTAAAAATGATTTAGATTTAATAGGATATGCCGGGCCGATGCTGATTGGGCATCAGATTGTGTTGACCATATATGGTCTATAGTCTTATCCAGGATATATTATTATCTTTTACATGTATAGTAGTGTTATTTCATTTGAGTGTAAAAACAATTTTAACAGTAGCTGTATCAAGTACAGATGCTGAATATGTAGCATTATATGAGGCAAGTAAAGAAGCCATATAATTAAGAAACTTATTATTAGAACTGAAATGCAGAAATAAGTCACCTGTACTGTTATATATTGACAACCAGAGTACACAGTGTATTCCATAAAAGAACAAACATATTATTATTTACATATTATTATGATTTCTTTTTGTGAGAACTGCGGTTGAAAATTATTTTATTAAAATATAGTATTTAAATACAAATAATATGCCTCCAGCATATTATTCACAAAGAGTTTAAGTTTCCAAAACATAATAATTTTGTTCAACAGGTGTCACTCCATTGTAAATTTATTGTCTTTTAGTTGCATTCAATTTTTTTTTTTTTTATAACTGTCATCTTTACATGGTACAAAATAAAAAAGCTTCCGTTGTGTGTACTCTTAAATCTTTTGAACTACGCACCAGATTAATGTAGTTTTCAGTAATATTGCGATACACACACTTTTTTTTTTCAGTTTAGTTTTTTAGTTTCTTTTATAATTTTTATTGTTTGTTGTGTGCACTTGTGGCATGTATTGTGCTAAATAAATATGTTTCTTTCTTTCTAATAGATATAGAATGATTCAAGATTTCGGTTTATATGTAGCACATTGCATCGGATCGAAATCGGGGCGATTCGATAGTTTTTTTTTTTTTTATATTATTATTTTTTTTTATAAGGGAGTGTGTTGAATATGTATCAAAACATTGTCATTGTTTGTGAATAAATTAGTTGTCTGTGGCGAGCATATATAGTTTTGACCACAATTCAAGTCCCAATATAGTATGCTCTTGACATTATATACGCATTTTACCTGGTTTAATAAAATATTATTCTTTAAACATAACCAGGAATTGTTGAGCCTAGCATTGTGTTCTGCGTCATCGTTGCCATACGACAAAATCATCAATAAAGTTGACGACGACGCCACCACAGGAAAGAAGTATTCTTTTTGCATTATTTTTTTTTAATATTTTTTTTTTTAGAATGCTCTGGCCAAATCTTTAAACCTCGGCGATAAAAAGATTGATAGATCTTTTTTCTTTTTCCGTTTTTTTTTTTTTTTTTTTTTTTTTTTTTTTTTTTTTTTTTTTTTAGTGGCTATCCATCATCATCAACATCAATTCATTATAATTTTGTTAGAGCTAATGTCGGTATGGATGGTTTTCTCTCACTATTAGTCACGATTATAGCCTTGTTGATGTATCACATGTCTACTACGCACACTCTTATATCTCCGTCCGGTTTGAGGACGGGCATTATTGGTAAGACCCATCCTGAAGGCTTCGTGCCTTTAAATAGGATATAATTATATGTCATCATCTGCCTAGCCTTTTCCCAACTAAGTTAGGGTCGGCTTCCAGTCTAACCGGATGCAGCTGAATACCAGTATTTTAAATGGAGCGACTGCCTATCTGACCTCCACAACCCAGTTAATACTAGGTAATACGATACCTCTTTGGTAAGACTGGATGTCAGAATTTCAGGTTACTGACTACCTGTAACGACTGCCAAAAATCTACATATGGCAGCCGGGACCAACAGCTTAACGTGCTTTCTGAGGCACGGAGGAAAGTCGGTAGGTATGTCGGGCGCCACCCATCCACAGACCGACCTAGGCAAGCACAGCTTTTACCTAAAGATCGACCCGAGTGGCAGTTCTTATTAAGCCACGAGCTCCTTATTGTATATCTTATTTGACCAACTTGTCAATCTTTTCTTCCAAATAAATGGTATCACCAACAGGGCTGTCTGCCGGTTTGATTGAAATATCAAGTTGCAAGTCTTTAATTTTTCTTTTTATGACCTTGCTCGCTTACCGAATTAATTCCTATATCGAGTTTGAGTACTTGTACAGAGATAGCGGTGTCTTTTCCTAAAAGGTCTCGAGTGCCGTTCTTAACGACATAGAATGTTTCAGTCTGTTGTTTGTCGGCTACTTGAATATCTGCATCAAATGCTTTTTTTTTCAAAAAGGTTTTAACAAACACTTTTACTAGTCTCCTTTTTTTTCTACTATAATATATGGCAACAACCTCAGAGGTTTTTCTCTTTTAAGACTCAGACATAATCTTGATATAATTTCACATGAAAACTATGCAGATTAGTGTCTGAGATGGTCTTTTGAAGAAAGCACCACACACTTTATTGATTGTTCCCGCTGTGCTGCTGTCGTAAGCAACAATAGTACATTCTGATATAAGTGTTTTTGTCATTAATTATTAGGAAACTATGATTCAATTGCTTTTTCCCCGCCATGCTTTTCAAGTTGACGGAGAAGCAAAGATAATTATAATAAGCCGCTAAACAGCTTTAACATAAAAATATTTTCGAATTAAGAATACAAATAAATGTAATTAACATAGTACCTAAGTATTTGGTTAAAATAATCATGTTTATTTGTGGTATTCTATTTATAAACATAATTCAAATATTTAAAAAATATTGACACCGTGAAGACACTCTCTTTGCCAAGATTAAAAAAACAATTGTCGCCGATAGGAATGATTTATCTGTGGATTGATTATTTTTATTTTTTTAGCCACTTTATTTCTTGTTGTGGATTGTTTTTCTTATAGTGTCTGATAAAACCAGGTCTTAGATATTGTTTTACTTTTGCAGAGCAATGGTTACTCCATTATGATTTACATTGCCACACCTTTACGCCTCTTATGTTTTCACAGGTTTGCAGTTTCATATCTATTTTATAGGACATTTCGAGGTGAACTACACCATATTGTTAGTACCAACCGACAACCAGATGTTTCAGTTTACTATTCATAGAACCTTATATTGTTAGTACCAACCGACAACCAGATGCGTCAGTTAACTACTCGTAGAACCTTATATTGTTAGGACCAACCAACAACCAGATGTGTCAGTTTACTATTCATAGAACTTTATATTGTTAGTACCAACCGACAACCAGATGCGTCAGTTAACTACTCGTAGAACTTTATATTGTTAGTACCAACCGACAACCAGACGCGTCAGTTTACTACTCATAGAACCTCATAGAAAGTCGATCACCCGACTTACTACTTTTTATGGAAACATCTTTTCCATTTTCGCCAGTTAAGTATTTATTGTTAGTACCAACTGCAGTATGCAGTTTACTACTTTGGCGTTTTTAGTACCGGTCTATAATAGACCTACTACTCGAGTCTTTTTAAGGGTGATTCCATATAGGTCAATGCAGTGTTTACGTGCCCCATTAATAAAATTCAATACCGAACTTGAATAAAATATCACATTACCACTTGCTTAGGATAATATTAGGTCGGTATGAAAAATTATTATTTTTCCAGATCATAATCAAACATAGCATGCTTTACTTTGCTGTTGCTGAAATTATGTCAAGTTTGATATAATCACAACAAACAATTCTTTATTTATATTCGCCGACATGCGTGACAGAAATTGAATGAATCCGTCAAAACATCTATTAGTTGTAATATAATAGCTAAGTCTCTCAAATAAGCTAATAGATAGCTTACGTATTTCTTCATAGTATCAACCGAGTACTTGTTAGCCACGCTTATAGCTTGTAAACAGCTAAAAATAATAACATTGTGGGTGGTGTTGTTCTTTTAGAAAGGTACTTACCCTTCTAACTTCCAATCAAACAACTTGCCATAAGTAAGTACATATTATTAGTATTATGTAATGAAAATTATATTGGCAAACACCTAACGAGCTATTTTGTAGCTATCGTTATTAATAATAATCCAAGTTACGTACCTATAAACTATGTTGCCCGTAAACACCGCTTAGCATATTGGTTATAAAAGGATGACAATTCCCGTTAGTTCACTCCTTTTTCTTGTATTTTTTTTTCTCTTTTTGTTTTATTTTTGTTTTATTTGGTGTACCTACCCATAACCTCGTCGCCATTTGTGACGTCCACTAGTCACAGGGGTAAGCACAAATAGTTTATTAAATAAAACAATAGTTTGGTGGTTTGAAATAGCAATCGGGTGCAAGCCCGCTCGGTTCGAGTGACAGCTGTCAGTGACACATTTTCCCGCGCGGGCCTGCCTCCGTGTCTATGATCTTTATTCATCACATGGAATATTATAAATAACAAAACTGGTAAAACCAAAATAAGGGAGTATGAAAATATATCACTAAAAGTAAACAGTAGAACCATTTCATGCCCTAAAAAGGTATCAAATACATTTAACGACTTCTTTGCTACAGTAGGTGAAACAATAACAGATACAAATAATCCCTTAAAAACTGGACGTCCAGTGATGTACCCACCAACAACATCGATGTACCTTCGTCCAGTAAACCAAAAAGAAATATTTAATATTATTAAACAAACAAAAAATAAGCATAGCTGCGGAATAGACGAAATACCCCCAATTTTAGTAAAACGATGTGCAGAAGAATTGTCAGCCCCACTCACATTCTTAATAAACCAGAGCTTTGAGCTTGGAGAATTTCCCGACTTACTAAAAATTTCCCTAGTAAAACCAATACATAAAAAAGACGATATCCACACACCTAGTAACTATAGACCTATAGCATTGTTGCCGACCTTTTCAAAGATTTTTGAAAAGGCTATGTGTAACAGACTAAACTTTTTCTTAGAAAAATACAATATTCTTGATGACTGTCAAAATGGGTTCAGAAAGACAAGATCCACAACATGTGCGGTCTACAAATATGTCCAAACAGCTCTCCAACAAATAAATGACAAAAAGTATGCATTGGGACTTTTACTCGATATGTCAAAAGCGTATGACAAAGTATCTTACAATATATTACTATCAAAACTTTACGGTTGTGGTATACGTGGCCCGGCTTATAATTGGTTCAAATCATATTTAAATAAGAGGAAACAAATAGTCCAGGTCGAACATCACAATATTAAAGATAAGGAGACTAAAACAGTGCGGTCCCAGATGAGAGATCTCACATGCTCTATCCCCCAAGGCAGCGTCCTGGGCTGCACACTGTTTCTAATTTATATCAATGACCTACCAAAAATACTAAATAAACAAACTACTTTACCAGTACTGTTTGCTGATGATATCTCCATATTAGTAAATTGTGACAAAATTTCAGACCCAAATTTAATCCTACAAAATACTCTCCAGACAGTAACACTTTGGCTACAAGACCACAATTTAGAAATTAACTGTAAAAAAACCAAAATTATACAATTTAGATCGTACAAAGCCCCCTCGTTAAAAAATAGTGTAATTTTTAATGACACCCCTATAGAATTAGTAACTACATTTAACTTACTCGGTATAAACATAGACACACATCTAAATTGGAAAAAACACATAGAAACAGTGAAATCTAAATTATCTAAATTTACCTACGCCTTGTTTCAACTTAAGCATAGCACAAATACAGAAACGGCACTATCGGCATACTACGCCTACGCAAACTCGTGGCTAAGATATGGTGTGATGTTATGGGGAAACAGCGTCGATGCAAGCGAACTATTTGTAATACAAAAAAAATGTGTTAGAATACTGGCACATATTGACAATACCGAAAGCTGTAGGCCATACTTTGTTAAATTAAAACTCCTAACTTTACCTTCTATATATATACAGGACCTTTGCATATTTGTATTTAAAAATAGCAACATTTTCCCTAAAACTAAAGACATTCATAACGTAAACACACGCCATAAAAATAGATTACATCTTCCACCCTCTCGGATCAAAATGCTTTACCATAGCCCATACTATATGGCAGTAAAAATCTTTAACAAATTACCGGAACAAATTAAAAACGAACCTAATTTTATTAAATTTAACAGAAAATTAAAAGAATATCTAACTCAGAAATGCTTTTACTCAGTCGCAGAATACCTAGAATGAATTATTAATAGATACATCATTAGATTACATAATTGAATTACTAGTCATTGACATGATGCATTTACCAAAGCATTGGCAAGATTGATGTATTAACTTGTACCTGACCTTCTTATACTTTTGTTATTTTGTATAAACTAAGACTGTAATATTATAAATTCCTCTAGCATTTTTGTGTAAACTGGTATAAAAAAATCATTTTGACATCATCTTTTGACTGCCAGTCTAACCTGGACATTGCATATTTATATTTATAATTTGACTTTCGAACATTTATAATTTAATTCTTTTATTATTTTTATTTTTATTTCTGAATGCTTGTGATTAAAAGTTGCAAACCTACATTGTAATAATAATAATTATGACTATTGTATAATTCTTTAAACGTTTTGGTAAATGATAATGATTAATTAAAATAACGTATAAACTAAATGCTAGTTAGATTGTCATAGTAGGGACCTAATTATATTTTATAAGTAATGTATGACTTGGTATATTGCCTAATTTATGTTGCCGTGCCCTAACCGGGTTTCATGTTGGAACCAAATTCATTGTAACAACTTTAAAACACATGAATGCAATAAAGAATTTGAGTTTGAGTTTGAGTTTGAGTTTAGTACCTATTATAAAATGATTTTTTATAATATGTTCTTAAGAATCTTAGCTTCTCTTGTACAGAAAAAAAAACTATGTAGAGCAATTTTCTATAACATAATACATTGAAAATCACACAATATTATTGGTACATATTTTTAGAACAGTTCTACTTACGTTCATATATTTTAAGATCTGACGGAAAAAATTACTCGCATATTATGGGTTTAATTCGGGTAATTTTTTGGATTAGGTAAAAACATTAGAGTAAACGTTAAATCTGGTTAATAGGCCTATAATAACTAGTCCATGCACAGATTCAATTTATGTACCTACATACCAAATATGCAAAAAATGTTGTTAGCCCGCGGTCGCTAGCACTCTGGTTAAACTTTTTCACGGTTAGTCCATGTATTATAAGGATTAACCCGTACTATGGTTAATCAAATCATGGCTCTGAACTCTGATTGATTAACCTTTTAACCTCATTTATCGGTCCGTCGTTTCAAACATTGTAACTAATCATATTTATACGCCGTTCAGGCAAAACATGACTGATATCATTTATTGTAACATCCTGCATGCCATGTGTTTGTATACTCATGTTTTGGACAAATAAAAATTATCTCATCTTATAATATATACTAATTCTAACTGATATATCCACACCCGAATTCAGTTCCCAGATTTACATAATTTAATTCTATCTTACAGCCGTGGCCTCTGCATCTCGGACATCCCTCTCCACGACGCGACTCGCGACCTGGTCCTCATGTCAGAGCAGTTTGAAGCTGACTACAAGCTCACTCAGAACCTGGAGGTGCTCACTGACAAGCTGCAGCAGACCTTCCGAGAGCTGGACTCCGAGAAGCATAAGACTGACAGGTATTTTGTGAATATACAACTGTTATTGGTCATGTTGGCCGATAAAGTGGGTGCACATCTGCGCACGTGCAGCGCACAAATCCTAACCGTGCGCGCTACTCTTCCCGAATGGGTATGCACTATGCACGTGCTCTTCTCGTGGACATGTCCAATGGTGTCCATCATCATCATCATCAGCCATAAGACGTCCACTGCTGGACAAAGGCTTCCTGTTTGTGTTTATGTTTCCAATGCCAGGTACTCATTGGTGTAACGTAACGTGAAATATAACACGAATGAGCCGTCCAGACTTATGCAACGCAACATGAAATGTAACACTACAACAAAGGGAATTTGTTTCAGCATGTGATACATTTCATGTAACGTTTCACCAAATAAGATGCACGCGACGACAGTTCGTGGTTGCGAAAGGATTTTATCACTTCCAACCGAACCTCTTGCGAACATGTCCACAGCCCCACAGGTATCAGTAATAATTATGTACGCGAAATTGAAATTTTCTGACGTTTTTCGTAATTTGCAGGTCAGGTTGTATGTCGATTAAAATATGATTCGTCGCTTTACAGATTTATAATCTAAAAACGTGAGAATATTTGAAGCTTGCGGATTACCTGGCGCTTCCATCTTAGGATGACAGCATGACCTATGCCTCAAACCTTAGTAACCTTTTCTCCAGGCTCCTCTACTCAGTCCTACCAATCAGCGTGGCTACCGAGCTGCGTCACCAGCGTCCCGTCCCAGCCCGTCGCTATGACACAGTGACGCTTCTCTTCAGCGGCATCGTCGGGTTCGCCAACTATTGCGCGCGTCACACTGACCATAAGGGTGCCATGAAGATAGTGAGGATGCTGAACGACTTGTACACCGCGTTCGATGTGCTAACTGATCCGAAGAGGAATCCTAATGTCTATAAGGTAATTTTTTTTCAAACTTCGCCCCATCCTTGGAATTTCTTATGTATCGTGGATGCGTTTAGAAATATTGACACTCACATACACAAACACGCCCAGGCTCGAAACAACTATCTGTAAGTCACACAAATACTTGTTCCGTGCGGGGATCGAACCCGCGACCAGTTCAATCGCTCAGCCACTGCGCTAACCGTGTTGTCATTAGGTCGTATATTGGCTGGGTACTCCTTGCAAAAACATTTTCTTCAATATAAAGGTTATTGTTACGTTCTGTGACTCCCGAATTGCCCTTCAACTTGAGGGGAAGATTTATAAAACAATGGTAAAACCTGTTGTGATGAACATGAATGTTGATGTATGGAGAGGGAGAGGCAGGCCAAAGTAAGCATGGCGGACATGGTGGTTGATGACGGAGAATGGAATAAGAAAACGTGTTGTGCCGACCTCAGATAGAACGGAACAAGGGCAGGAAGATGATGATAGTTAGATCTAGGGTCTTGTATAGATAATAATGTTGGGTTGTAAATGGGACTCAGAACTAAAGGTATGTGGCTGAGATGCGAAATGTGTGGTGTAACGGGAAACATTAGAGGAAGTTTGTAAGTAGCACCGGTGCAGTGGGTGACTGAAAACTTGTGGAGTAATCGTTTGTCGTGGTATGAGCATGTCATGTAGAGGAATGTCGCGAGAATAGTTTTGAGTTTGAAGTTTTGAATATATAGGGTGTAAAAGTACCCTTAACGCAAACGAAGGGCACTTGTTATGGGGCACCACTGCGATCATTTTTTTTGTTGTAGACCATACCTGAAAACCACCTCCTAGTTACGGAGATATTGGGGGTTAAATTTTTCACAGGATGTTTTTGTAAATACTAGTATTTCAGGTTTTAACTTTACTTAAATTACCTCCATGACCCGGTTACTATTCAAAGCATCCACTAGCACAATATTTTAACAGAGCATGAGTTTTACCGTAAAATGTGATTTTTGGCCCAAAAATAAAAAAAATTGCGTAGGGGTACATAGTTTGATGCACAGAATCTGTGTGATGGGTTGATTTACATCCTGTATACAGGGAAACCGGGCACATATTAATCTAGAATCCGTGGCTGCTACTGAGTAATTCCTAATCCAAAAACCCAATAACATTTTTCCTGACCCGTGAATAGAACCCAGAACCTCAACTAGACCAACGAAGCAGTGCCTAATAGAATCTTTAATGTTAATCGTCGGAAAACCCAAAGTGACCATTAAATCTAAATTTCAGGTGGAAACAGTTGGAGACAAATACATGGCGGTATCTGGTCTGCCGGAGTACGAAGTGGGGCACGCCAAACACATCTCTTCACTTGCTTTAGAGATGATGGATCTGTCCCAGACTGTCACCGTTGATGGAGAACCTGTTGTAAGTGACTGGGATTCAATATATTTGTTCCTTAATAATTTAGAGTTTTGTTTTAAAACCAGCCATTTATTTCAAAGTAAACGAAATACATAATAATAGGGTAGTTGACTAAAAAAATCTAATTAGTCCGTCAGATAGATTTTCAAAAAATAGTGGACACGTATTTTTTCTTTTGTCACGTAAACAATAAATAAAGACGATACAGTACTTCAAAAAGTCGCGCGACATCACAGTTTGGTGCATTTTTTTACCAGAAAGTGACGTCACCAGCACCCACTCTTTTATTAATTTGATAAAACAAAAACACGTATCCAATATTTTTAGATAATCTAACAGAATCATATTTTTAAGTCAGTCAACTACCCTATTTGTTTTGTTTCTAATTTAATAATAGTTATAATTTTCCCACAAACAACTCTGGCAAGGCCTGTTTCATTACCCGACTTATTCCTTGATGTCCTGTCAAACCATGTAAACTAGAATGCACAGCGCGTACTAGGCAGATTTTATATTTTTGCAAATTGTATTGCAACTTTAGTAACATCGTATTCCAGCACGCGTAGTATGGCGATTCTATCTCCATTCTACCAAGAATAGACAAAGCTTTCTCCATACAATTTGACATGAAATTTTGCTACAATCTGTCATTTTGTCGATTCTTTCGTCGACTAAACACGTTTCTTCGGTGGCATGCTACGCGTGCAGTTAGCATAGTGCTAGCTGAGGTGCTTTGTTTGATCGCATAATTATTAAGTTTCAGTCTCTTCAATATTAATGATAATAAACCATAAATAAGCCTTGTTTCTTTTGCTTTTACTTACACTTCTTCCTCACCCAGGGTATCACAATCGGCATCCACACCGGCGAGGTGGTGACCGGAGTGATCGGTCACCGCATGCCCCGATACTGCCTCTTTGGGAACACGGTTAACTTGACCAGCCGCTGCGAGACCACTGGTGTGCCGGGGACTATCAACGTTAGCGAAGATACTTATGGGTAAATGTTGTTGTTTTTTAATTAGTTAGACTTCTGTTACTTTAGGGTTAGAGTTCAAATTGCAAGGAAAAAAAAACGCGGAATGTCTAAAAGGATGGGATTAACCAGCAGTGGGACACGACGAACTCCATATGCATTTTAAAACGACGCAAAGATTGTCTCTTTGGGTACAGATTGAAAACCTATAGAGTAACTAACGATAAAGGATTAATAGAATTTTAAATTAAGTAGGCGCCTAGGGGAATTAGACGAGTTTTTTATTAATTAGTGTTATTTTGGGAAAGATTCGACTTTAGGCGCACAGTGTGTCTTATAAGTACCTACCTGACACGAAAAGACAAGAGCTAACAAAAACAAGAAAATTTTCGAAAAATTATTGTAATCGGGCGTTTTCAATACATAGACAACATTACTATAAAGTAGCAAAAAGAAAGATACACAAATTTAATCTTCACACAGATCTAAGTATCGTTGCAAAGTTAAGGGAATAGGCAACTTCTGTATGCCAAACGGTAGCTCGAAATTCTGCCAAAGCATTTGCCTGATCGCACATCTCGCCAGATGCTTCAACTCCACCGGTTTCAATCCACATCTAGAAGTTGGCACTAGATGATCTGCCAGAATATCTCCATACTTCTCCAACATCAATTTCCTTTGATAATTGTAATCATCAGGCAGTTCTAGTTCTTTAAACCGTGTCTTGGTTACCGATAAAGAAATCCTCGGAACAGCTCTCATAGCTAGCTTTAGACAGGATACTAATTCATATGGATACTTTCTGTTATATTCGTTCAGTCGATCTAAAATGGACTCTATTGGATTAGTAGAAGCTGCATCTGACGTTATTCTGGCTCCAAATCTTAATAGTATCATCAGCATTTCTGAAGCTCCCATCTGTATTACGACTCTTACTGGTGAAGCATGTCCACAACTTTCCAAAGGTACATCTATGAAACGATAAGTCTTTCCATTTTCTTTGTACTCGAGATTGGCGTTAGTTGCGTGGTCTAGGTAGAAAACTAGAGCGTGTACATTTTCTTCTTTGTCCATGAAGTCTGATTTCCAACCGGCTAAAAAGTATGGTGCTGATGTGCCGAATATTGCTCCTGCATAAACAAAAGAGGGCTGATTATAGCTTCTTGTAAGAGAGAAATGTGAGGGTGCAGGATTATCAGAAATGATGACCATAGTAACTAAGAACATTTCAAATAAAGTTGTGAATTTAGCACCTATAGCATAATTGCCCTATAACGTTCGAACCGCTGGCACATAGTTCTTTACAGGAGTAGTTAGTCAATAATTTCGCCATTCACCGAACTGCGACGGACGCCATGTGTCTCTGTATGCTGGTTGTCGGGCATGCCGGTTTCATCACGATGTTTTCGGCCACTGTTTTGAGTTGTATGTGTAGTCGGAAATTATTAAAAATATTCTCTTCTCGCTCCTCTGGAGTCGAGATATGATAATAATACGTGGGTCAACTCCACGGAAGACATTTTAGCTCAAAACAAATTTAACATCATCATCATCTTCCTGTCCTTCTCCTATGTTACTTAAGGTAACCCCAACATGTTTTATTCAACTATCACGTTATAATTTACCTTCTGCTTTACCAACGTACCTAAAAATATCCTCTCAAATGTCTTCTCACAAGCGTATATCTCGTCCAGTAGCGCAGCCATCACCTCATTATCCTGCAAGCTCCAATCGAAGGCCAGCTTCATGGCCACATACAACAGGTTATGGTACTTCCCCATTCGGCATACTTCTCCATTTTGAGTCTTGCAGTTGTTGTGGTACTTCAATGCTGAAGAAACGAAGTTCTTGCATGATGTATTGTCGGAGTGATTTTGGCCTGCAAGAGGATAGTAATATATTTAAAGTCTGATTAGTAAACTGGAGAATGTAATAATATGATGGATGGCTAGCTTATAAGTAGTCAGGCGACCTGATCCCACTATGTTCTATGTTAGGGATTTGGTTGCCGCACTGCTTTAAGTGGACTATTGTACGTGAAACATGGTAGCACTCCAACCATTCCACCTTCCTCCAGCAGCAGGCACCTTCCCAGTCTTCTGAGGAAGACTGCAGTCCTACTGGCCCAATATAATTTTGGAATCCATACACCACATAGCGAATTCAAAAAGTATTCGCAATTTATAACTATAATCGCTACAACAAATTTTTGTCATACAAATGAATTAATAGTTTCCAAGCAAGTTTTAATTTCATCTTTGCGGTATCTCTATCTACTGATGAAAAATCGCCATCGTCTTTTTAACATAACATCACGCCTGTACTACTGTTGCTACTACGAAATTCCTGAAGTAAAACTCCAACCGCTTTTTTATGTGCGTTGTTTGCTGCAATATTTAATGACTATGGTGGACTCTTGGTATTAATTTTTCGTTATTATTATTACTTTTTAATTATTCCTGACATTTAAATTTACATGCTTGTATGTATCCATTGACATTATTCATATTTTTAGCCATTGACATTATGATGTAATTTTAGGACATTTTATTTTATTGTAATTCAGATGATTTGACATTAATTCCTATTTTAAATAATATTAATTTATTAATTATGTTTTGCATGCCCATGTGATGGTAGAACATGGAGAGCTTATTACTGTCACAACATCTGTTATTATTTACCCATTTTTGCAAACAAATAAATGATTTGATTTGATTTAAATGACCAATCATCAATAAGAAGAAGAGACAGCTTTACAACACAATTTTCTAAATATCATGTTCATAAAATTTCATTGAATAGCAATCATTGAAGTCACATAAATTTATGAAGAGAAAGCTTTTATTAATAGACCTAGGTTATAAACTTAGTTTCGCGAGACGATCATAATATTTCATTTAAAATGGTATTTATGGTTGCTGGAAGACGTTTCTTTGTGGATCTTCGAGGCAGGACAGGGTAATAATTTGTGAGTGAGAATAGACTCTTGAAATTATATTTCTGCTGACCCCAAATAGAATGAAATAAGGGCAGGAAGATGATGATGATGAAATTATATTTCTGTAACTATGGAGTCAATGTAATTATAATTTTAAACAACGCGTTATCTGCATTTTAATAAGAAAATATAAAAAATCACTTTACTTAAACCTCTTTACATAACATACCATCACGCCTGTAATCCCCGATGGGATAGGCAGAGGTGTACCTAATATTATAGTACACCCACATTTCGCCAGTTATGTTTAAGTCCCATGTAATAAGGGGCGAGCCTATTGCCATCAACCGGGCACAAATCCAGACTCCGTAGCTGTTACTGGTAAATTCCTGATGGAAAAAGCCAGTAACACTTTACATGTTACCATAAATTCTATAAACATTGAAGTTTCGCATGTACACAAGGTATATCATCAGTTACAATTAAACCTCATTCTATAGGGGGCAAGCCTATTGCCATTACCAAGCACAAAGTAATAGAAATATCAAACAACACTTTGCCCGACGCGACGTTTGATTTGAGTATGCAGTACTCTTAAACTTCTAAAACTGTAAGATTGAAGAACATGATAACACTATTGATATTGATGTAATTAGAATACCTTAAATCAAAAAACAGTCTAAAATAGAAAAGACTAAACATATTGAAGCTACGGTCAAATAAAATATAAACAATAAAAATATAACCTCTAGCGCAGCCAGCAATGACAGTGTTGAAGTATTCAACGAGTTCCCGCCGTTTATACCTCTCGTTCAAACCGTCACGATCCATATTACTGAACACGCCTTCGAAATAATACTCCATGAACGTATCCATTATGATCACAGCAATTTTTTGAACAAAACAAAACAATTTCACTAAAATACACAAAGCTGCACAAAAAAATTTGTTACAATTTCGGAGACATCATTTTGACTTTTAATTTTATCGTTTATTTTATTGGTACCAGTAACAAAATTTTAAGTTTGTAAACCTTTCTCTTTGTTATCGTATTGAGCACTTTTAAGTGGCGAATTTATTAAAATTTTAGCGATGATGCGCGATTTTGAGCGAAGCCGCGAACACAGCTAGTCAACTAATAAAAACTTTAAAGAAGGAACTGTCCACCACCTTTGTTGGCGACAGAATAGCTATGAAATCAGTTCTCACCCCTCGGTTTTGCTAAGAAAACTTGCAAGTGCAGTGTAATCCTCTTACCTGTACGTTGGGAAGCCTTACTCAGTACTAGTTGTCGATTTTATAGGTGCGATATTTACGAGACATTAGGAAGTCCGTATTTTTTCTGTCTATTCTACAATGTGTTTTTTATGTCCAAGACACTAGAAACACACTAGACTCTTCTAAGTAAAAATAACACAGGAAATCCTAGAACATGTGGTCCAAAAATGCATAGGTACATACCTAAGTTTCATATAATAAAGTTTAATAAATACGGGTACTTCATAAACACTTACGAAAGAGGACAAGGGCAAAAATCTAAACTCCGTTGGTGCTATTGAGAAATTCCTGATAATAAACCCAATATCACTTCACCCGATCCGGGAATCAAACTCAGGACGTCATGCTCAACAGTAGACAAAAGAGGCAGTCTTACATTACAATGGACTTCCATTAAAACCATGCATTTCTTTCCAGATACCTGATGCGAGAAGACAACTACGATGAAACATTTGAACTAACATACCGTGGCCACGTATCCATGAAAGGGAAGGCCGAACCCATGCAGACCTGGTTCCTGACCAAAAAGAAGATCTGAATCAAACGAACCATGCAAACGACCCACGACCTAAAATATAAAACGAAGAATTGAATGTTAGAAGGCCTAATATAAAATGTAATAAAGAATCAAATCTTTAGGATTCCTAAAATGAATGTTAGACTATCAATGTCTTGTGTGCTGATCAAGATTCCAATTATCTATTCCTGTACCGCCATCATCAGACTAACCTTTTCCCAAGAATCGGATTTCAGTCTAAATTGCCGATCACACCTCCACTATAGATGTTTCTTAACTTGCGAAATCCAAAAAGAAGCCTGTTCAGGTCTTGAATCGTCATCTATCTTCAATATTTTTTCTAATGAAAATTAACATGGTTCATTTGTTTTGGTTCCTACGAAGGGATATTAGGGAAAGAGCAATGACCGCTATTGACATCTTAACTGGCAGCAACTATACCTAATAACACTATGCAGGGTGTAATGCAAGAAGCGAAAAAATAAACCTCCCATACAAAATTTCGAAACGACTGTCAAAAATATACGAACGACAACCGAGACCAAGAACTTAACATACCATTGAGGCAAAGAGGGGTCCCGACTCTTGGTATACTAACAATGGTTTCCCATCCACGGACCGACCTTGCAAGCGTAACTTAATATTGACTATCTACTCGTAAATATTTAGCCACTGTATCTGGTGAAATAAATGGCAAATAGTATTTTGTTCTGTACTTATTAGCACGTAATAATGATGTTTCTTCTTTAGTGATTTCTATTGTGATTATGATTGTATTATAACTAGAAATTTCTGTTTTTTTCTGTTACTGCTACTCTTCCAAAGATGTCATCAATGTTTGTATTAATAGTATATTTAGTATATTTGTTATATCTTAGTATTTTTTTTATTTATTTATAGATTGCATTTATCTTATTTTGTACTGGGTGAAACGGGGTGAATAGAGGGGCAGCTAAATCGAGAGAAAACTTTGTAAGGGATTGAATTCTTTGGTGATGTATAAGCAACAAGTACTCATTTAATTTGACTAATTATTTAGAGCAACATATTATGGTATATGAATCTTAGAATGACGTTGAACTGATATGGTATCAGTACAACGTTATTCAAAGTTTTACTACGATTTACCTGTGCGTTTCCATTCACCCCGCTTTACGGTATCCATTAGAAACTTAATAAATAACATTCCTAGAGGAGTTCGAGAATCTTATTAATATATTTCTTCCTTTTATACTGCATTTCCAGATAAGATGAGCGAGGATGCTTAGGCCTCATTTACGGACACACGGGGAGTCGCGCGGCGCGTTGTGCGTTTTTAATTCCAACACATGGCGATGTATGAAAACGTTAACGATTTCAAACGTCGATTTTACGAGAAGCGATTTTTCGCTCGTTAGTTTAAAATACAGCGTTCGTTGAGGTGGACGCGCCTCTCAATAAATAAATAAAAAAGCTCGTGACGAGCCTTCTGCACGCGACGCGCGACGCCCCGCGTTTCCGTAAATGAGCCCTTAGCGAGGAATGTGTGTGAAATTAACCAAAAGTAAAGCTTAGTTTTCACATTTTGTGCTAAGCTATCTATGTGATTGGTTAGTTTTATGCACATTTCTCGCTGCACATCTCTGGTGGAAACGCAGTCTTAACCATATGTGAATGGCCTAAGGTATACTAATACTATTTGAGTTCTATTTATAATAGTTATAACATCTATTCTACACTATTTACTATTGTTGCTTTTAAACGTTCTGTTGGTGATTCAAATGTTTATTAAAATCTAGTCAATCTGTATTTAGTTAAAGCTTTAATATTTATTAAATGTTTTAGTGAAATAAATTCTACTTCGTAAATACTAACGGTGTTGTAATATGTAATATTATTTCTACTATTGTGATAAATATCCATGTCGAAATTATTAGAAATAAAAAATAAAATACAACTGTTATGTGTTTTAATTACTTCTTTACCCAAGATGAATACGCTATTGTCATTTAAGGCTTTCGTTGCAAACTGTCTTTTAAGACGTTTACAGATGTACGGTGACCAATAAAGCTATACAAAACCAGTTTATGTCGATCTCTCTCTCGCACGGGAAATCTATACCAGAGCGAGGCCTTGTTATACTGATGAACTCGTGTGTACTTCAATGTTTTTATTGAGGTACAATTTTCTTCGGAAACTTCTCGACTCCTGCATGCCATGCAAAAACATCAACCTTTGATGGAGATAATTGCTAAACTAGGACACGTTATTGTTGAAATCTCAATTTCACAAACTTTTTTTTTGTAATAATTATGGGAAATCATCAAATGACTCCTCTCGCTCTGGGTAGAGCGCTAGGGAGTGTCAGACTTCTACTGACAAAAACCACCCATGTTCCTTCTTACTCTTGCCCTTTGTGTCGACGCCGCGGTATCTCTTTCGAACAACCCGCAGCCCCGACGGGAATTTCTCCAGCCTTCAATGTATTATTTACACTTCTATCAGCTAGTTTAAATACTTCGACTTCTGATCAGCGTAAACCAACTTCTATCAGCTGTAGATACAGATGCCAGCACATCAAAGTACCTAAAGCTGTCAAATTTTCCCAATCAACTTTGAATCAAATACTTTAGGGATAAAGTTGAAAATCTCTTAAAGTGAATAGATTGCTGTACAGCTTGATATATGCTGACGTTTGTACCAAATATTTTTTTTAACTTTAACAGACATTCGCATGGTATTCCATAACATAACAGACACACAGTTAAGGTCTGATCGTGTTACGTATTTTTCAGCACGCAACTATTATATTTATATTTTGAGTTCAACGACCGATGTAAGCTGGAGGCAATACTAATATTATGTGGTACAATAACTGTAAATTTATTAGCAACCCAATGTTTAGGCTTTTGTCAAGAGGTTGTGAGGTCAAACTTCTCTTCCTAATGTTTTTAATTGCAATCAACTTTAGCAGTAAACCTGATAGTAACATTCACATCCTCATTTAGTCAGAAGACGTCCACTACTGGTCATAGACCATCAAGCATAGCCACCGGCCCTATGCATCCCTCATCCATAGGATTCCCACAACCTTCACGAAACCAGTAAGTAAGTTCAGTGACAACCCGAGACAATAATTATTGATTGCATTGAAGAATAGTACGAGCCACACAATCCTTTGTCTAAACGTTCGTCTGATCTTGTTCTTCTCGTATCGAATAGACTTTTTTGTTCTGGCCAGTACAGCAGTACATAGCAACATATACGAGTATGTATACGACCTACAAGTTGTAACTATGGCAATTCTGACGTCAAAATGTACTAGTATAACCTTGAAAGCTGGTATTGTGTATCCAGAACTATTGTCTTCTATTACAAAATCCTCTTCCTCTAAATCAAAACCATACACAAATCTTGCATCTACAGTATAACAAGATTCATTGCCTATCTACACATTATCTAATTCTTCTCATATATCAATCCGCCTGGCACCTTCCATGTTGTTTTTTTCTGTAGCCACAGCCACATAATCTGTGCGACTGTTATTAGCGAATGCCTAAAAATAATCATTGATATGGAATGTTGCCTGGCGACCTCCGCCATCCGTTCGTTCGAACTTGACGACCAAAGAAACAAGTTTTTGTTTTTCTTCTTACTTTTAAGGATCCTTTTTAAGGTCCCTTTGTGGTTGTGTAAAATTTTTGACTCTTTAAGTTTTATATTCAGCAGTTTGCTTAGACGATTGCAATTATTTTATCTGCTCTTTATGAATCAGGTCATCTTTGATTTCATCAACCAAAAATCTCAAAAAAGTTGCTGCCTTACTTACATAATAATTTTATTGATCAAAAAAATCAGCATAGATTCTAGATTTCAACAATTTTGGAAAGTATGTCAATAGTCAAATTCAAAAATTTATACATACGCAAAAAAGAAAGCAAAAGTAGTTTAATTAATATATCGACCACATTTTCTAGTCTGTTTTAGAGTATATTTCTATGACATTCTTAAATACCTAAAGCTTTACACTGAGAGGCCTCAAAAGGCGTCGATTTGTTTAACTGTACTTGCTCGCACATTTCAGAAGCTTGGCCAATAACTGGTCGTAGTACCTGTTTTAAGTTGGGCCCTTTTCTTGAGTTCACGTATTTCGAATATTTGGAATTCTGTGTTATTTTTGTTTGTATTTTGATTTTGTTTAGTCTACTCGTATTATATTTAGTTTTGACTGCATCGTTTGCCTAGTGGAGAAGTACGAGGTCCTGGGTTAAATTTTTAGGTCGTGAAGAGCTACTTTGGGTTTTTCCATTAGGAATTTCTCAGGAGCAGCTGCCATTGAGTCTGGACTTGTGCCGAATAGATGTCAAATAGCTTCGCCCCCTACTGCATGGACGTTCTAGGTGTGACGTTATGTTGATTTAATTTTATTGGCGACCAGAGATTGGGCCTAATGGCCTACCCTTTTTTTTGGCGGTTGGAAAATCATCAAATAATTCCACTCTTGGGCAGAGCGAAAGGGAGTGTCAGACTTCTATTGACTAAAAACCACCCATGTTCCTTCTTAGCCCTTGCGCCGAGGCCGCAGTATCTCTTTCGAGGATCCGCAGCCCTGACGGTTAATGGCCTACCTTACAGTTCAAACTCTACTGGATCTCTGATAAAGTCTACGGTAAAACGGCCATGGACCAAAAGATGCATCTAAACTCTTGTTTTGAAAACTGACGAGTTATATGTAGATGAACGGGAACACATGATGGCAGAGAGATCCTAACTTTGATCATACGCATAACAAATTGGGAGGAGAAGAGCTGAGTATACAACAGAATTTGGAGCTCGAGATGTTTATATGTTTTCTGATCCACTCTTCATTTTATTGACGCACATTCCATTTGTTTTATTCATGCTTATTTTAAATTTGAATACCTATCACACTAGATTCAAACTGCGCAATTTCCACTTATAAATAAAAAAATCGACACACCATTTAAAAGACACAAATTATACTCGTAATATCTATTCTATACCAGGATACATTTAACTAAATAGTTTGAGTAAATAACAAAAGCATCATGCCATGTAATCTTCAAAGACAAAAGTGTATCTAAAATATGAGTGTAGTAAGTACACCCATATTTCGGTAGTTATGTTTTTTGTCATTAACCGGGCACAAATCCCGACTTTGTGGCAGCTACTGAAAAATTACTGATGGAAAAAAATTCAAAACACTTTGTCCGACTCAGACTCAGTAGTCGTGCTTGCAACCACTCGACCAATAACGAGGCAGCCAATAAAGATGTATCGATATTAGATTGTGCCGATTAATGTGACCGAATCGTACATTTCTGAAATAAACTCGATAGTTATCTACGTACCTACCCATCTAATTTTCTCTGCCTTGAAAGTATTCTCCCACTCTTTTTTTCCGTTTCTGACTAATTTCGTTGTGGGATCCAAGACAGTTAAATTGTTTCCCTGGGATTTCGTCGAGCCACATTATCTCGGCGTTATTCTGCTAGTCGGCGCTGATTTTTCTGGGTTTTAGAAGTTGGTTTAGGAATAGTGTGGTGGGCTTGTCCCAAAGAAAAATACCTATCTAATGTCATTACTCTGGTCCACACAAAGCCAAAATGGCTTTACTTGGTCAATGTGAACCATCACGTGATTTATCGAGCCTAAATACCAGTTCCTTTTACAGTTCACGGCTATATATTTCTTTATTGATTAGTTAAATAGCCGTATTAGTAACACAAATATTTTTATCCATACCTGTTATTTGAGTTTGAATACATAACAGGCAAGCTTGTAGCTGAAAATGGCTATGTGCCTTATTGGTTCAAAGAAACCTTATTATGGGAGATCTTATCTTGTTTTAAAACAGTATTTTTTTTTAATTTTTGCTAAGATAAAGATCCCATGGATTTCTCATGGAACTCGTGACAAAATAATATCAGCCGGTCGCGAACTACCGCAACTGCTGCAGTTGACGCAGCTATCAACTTTACACACCTTTATACAACGATATGGGGAAGGACCTTAAAGAATATATTAATGGCTTCGTATATAACCAGAGATTACCTTGGTAGATAGGTTCATCATCTGCCTAGCCTTTTCACAACTATGTTAGGGTCGGCTTCCAGTCTAACCGGATGCAGCTGTACGAGTATTTTACATAGAGCGACTACCTATCTGACCTCCACAACGCAGTTAATGCTAAGTAATACGATACTCTTTGGTACTAAGACTGGATGTCAGAATTTCAGGTCACTGACTTCCTGTAACGACTACCAAAGATCTATATATAGCAGCCGCGACCAACAGCTTAACGTGCTTTCCGAGGCACGGAGAAAACTCGGTATGTCGGGCGGTCACCAATCCAAAGACAGACCCAGGCAAGCACAGCTTTAACTTATGATCAACCCGAGTGGCAGTTCTTATTAGGCCACGAGCTCCTCTCACTCACGAGGTGAATGTGTGTATTAGAAAACAATTTAAAATAGTAAACTAGACTGATCTGTAATTATATAAAAAAATTGAGAACCTCCTCTTTTTTGGAAGTCGGTTAAAAAGTACCTGCAAGAGTTCAAAACGGAGGAGCAAAACATTGTGAGGAATCTAGCGTGTCCAAAAACTTTTTACTCAACCATCAGCAGTGGTGCTTGCGACCACGAGACCAACGGGGCAGCCAACAGAACTGAACTGAATATACAGGGTGGAATGGAATCCGACGCTTAAACGGTAACCATGAATTCAGTACATCATTGTACACCCCGTTAGTTTTCGTCACTTATTAAAAAAACAGCAGTTTTCTATAAAACTGTAATATCACAGTTTCAGGTTTTAAAAAGTCCATCTATTCTATCTATCTATCTATCTATTATATTTCTATTAGAATAGATGGACTTTTTAAAATAGCAATAGAATAGCAGACTTTTTTTAAATAGCCAATAAAATATATATATGTGTATGTGTTCAGAATTATGTAATGAATATATTATGTGGTGACCATTTTAGCGTCCGTCTCCCTTCCACTCTGTATACAAAGTAAACTAAGGAAATTATATTTAAACCAGTTTTTACACAGTTGCACTACATTGTTTGAAACTTTGAATTACAAAACATAAATAAAAGTCGTAACCATGTTATGTTTTACCGCGGCTTTTAACCCCAAATAAACAGTTAAATAATTATTATGAAATGCACTTCACACATTAATTATTTTTAATTTTTATATATAAAAATTCCTTGTTAAGAAAAATGCAACCATTGTTTATATTTTAGTGAGGCTTAAGTCATTGGAAAAGCAACTTCAAAAATGTGTGGTTAATGTTTAAAGTGCAATGAAGTGTCTTAATGAGTATGTTACCTTGACAACGTTTTAGCTGACTAGTTGTTTATTATAAAGACATCAACGCGAACGACTAGGACAAAAATATCAAACCTATTTTTTTAATTAATGTTTATTTTTATTACATAAACAGCAGAATTATGTATAAAAACTTTCTTTAATCATATTTTTATAATTGCTTAGTTTTATTTTATATGATTTATATACGATATTTTTTGCCTATTTTTTATATAACAGTTTTGAAACACATATTATGTAATCCATAATTTCATTCACTTTTTTCTACCATTATATAAAAATTTAAAAATGTACGAAGAAAATTAAAACGAGACATTGCAAAAAAGTGTACTCCTGCGCATGTGAAGGCGACCGAGGTGGCAATGTGTTTCTTTTTGGGAAAAATAGGCTTAAGCGCCGAAACTACACACGGGGAATTTTATCTAGTCAAAAGGTAAGTAAGGTTGACTATTGTGTACAGCAGAAACAATTAACTTGACAGTGTGAATGGAGAAGGCCCGTCAACCACCACTCATTTGAGAAACTGCCTCAGTCCGCGACAAGCGTTCGTCGTTGCTATACGCATGCGCGATCTCCTCCCATTGGCCAGTTTGAATTTCGGATTCGAACGTTCTAACCGACGCGACCGGCCAATCGCGTTCGATCGTTTGATTTCTTTTCGTGTCCACTTTTTGCATGTACGTTTGTGTTCCGTTACCGTGACCTGTGCTTGTGACATTTGTAGACAGTGCGTATTAATAACGGCTGATTGTTATATGCCAGAAGGTCGGATGTTTTCTCACGTTTTCTGGTAAGATATTTAATCATTTTGCTGTTAATTGTATCATTCGTCTATATTTTTTTGTTTGGATGACTCTTATCTGCATTCACACGGTTGTTGCTTGTTTCTGTATTCAAGATTTCGAGATAACTTAGTTTTGAAATTGTTACGGCAATTCACTGTCATGGTTGCAATTTCTCAATACACAAAAAATACGTAAACTCATACCTTTTTTCCTTGGGGTAGGCAGAACGCAACGCCACCTGCTACGATCCTTACATACACCTTTTGCCTCGTCCTCGTTCATATATCTAGTCCTAAATAATAAATAAATAATGTAGTCCAATACCAAACACCCAAATTTATATTTAAATATTTATTTTAAATTCCAACAATGAATATTTATTTAGCGGTCTTAAGTTTGTACATACAAATGTCTGACAAAATATATGTCGGCTGAGATCACCAGTGGAGGTAAAACGTGATATTTAAATACCTACATATTTGAATGACCTCATGAGACGGTGCCTGAGAGATTCACATCACTAGTTAATAAAAAAAGCTTTGCGGTGTTGCGCATCACTAATTGCGTACGTTAACCGGGTGAGAACAATGAAGGAAGATGATTTATAATCCCTAGATCAAGGGGGTTACCCTGGTTAGAGAACAGTGTTATTGAACTTAAAAGTATGTAATAATAAGTTTGGCTAGGTTCGATATCCCGATTTGTGTTAAAAACATGTGTCGAAAATATTTCTCGCACATGTAGGTACTGAAACTTGTTTCAGAAATATCATACTGTATTTTCTTTTCTGTTGTAGTTTGTAGTAAACTTAGAAATGTCAATGAGTTTTCTCCAACTTTTTTAGAAAACATATATAACAACTTGTTTTAGGTGAAAACGATAAACGAACACAACATGTTTGTAGATGTTTTATACCTTATTGTAAACAAGTTGTTAATTTAAACTTGATGACTAACAAAACGTGCTTATCTTAATCTAACGTTGTCTAGATTATAAACCAACAACAGACAAAATAAGATTTCATTCATCACTAGAGTAAAGAAAGTTGAAGAAAATGATAAATAAATTTTATATGCTGTTGCCGTTTGTGCACACAACGACTTGACAAGCTACAAACCACTTTATGCGGATCTTTCAATGTACGGAATATCTAAACAAAGCAAAGCCATTTTATACTGGAAATGTGAAGTTTGATGTGTCGCGGCGTGTACGCAACAGAAGTCATAAATGTTGATTATAATAATAATAATTATTCAATTATTTATTCAAGTCATAATAACTCATAGTATTAGTAACAATTAACTTATATCTATGTTAGTAAACTAAATTAAACACAAAACAAAACAAGAAAATAACAAAACAATGGAGCACATCCACACTACAGGTCCCGCAGAAATTTTGCAGCACCGGTTAACGATCGCGCAATCTAGTCGGCCAGAGATCATTTTTAGGATGCTGTTGGAGCTACCCTGCACCCTGCTTACCAGAGATGTGCATCACTTACGCATTTCTGTATAAAAACAATCTACGCGGGCTTCTGCAAACATCCCTGAAGCACTACAGAAACGTGGCAACTCCATCAGCACCCTAATTGCGTTATTATACTGGACTCGAAGGGCGCTGTACGCCTTTAGTGTAAAATGAGCCCACAGGCTACACGCGTAGAATGAAAATGATGACTTCTCGATGATCTCCTGATGATTCCTCGTTGTTCCCCAAGGGGGTGAATCAGGGTATGAGAGTTTGTATGGAAAATCGTCATTTTTGATACTCCCGACATACACGCGGCGACATACGGCGGACATAGCCGCGGGTAAAAGGTAGTTTGTAATAATACCAATCCATTTGTGAAATCATAGTTAATTTTATAAGTATCAAACCCCTATTTGCATAAACAGCGTAAAAACGTATGTTGTACCGAACATTTTTGTTTGAATCATATTTTTGATACAATTCTGAATATTATTCCATTTAAAGGCATAAAAACAGAAAATTTAAAACGATCCAGTTTTTAGTTTCGAATTGTCGGACCTAGCGGCCACGTATCTTACGCAATCTTGGATTAACTCATATTTTTGACAGTTATTGTCGAATGTAACGTGGGTTTACTGATCATTTTGAAATAAAAAACTAATTTCTTGTGTTCCGTGTTTTGCCATTCAGCAAAGAAACCCTAAAATTATGTTAACAAAAAACAAATTCCGTAAACAATGTTTACTTCACGTCAATCATAGTCAAAGGTCAAGTGAAGGTTCTAACTACTACCTCATATGTTTAACCACACAACACTAAAAACACCTTTAAAAAAAGCACCTTTAAGGTATAACAGTAAGGTCGGTTTTCGTGCCTCAAAGAGATGTCAACAACATTGCAGGGGTTCGCAAGAGACGACGCCTGCCGGGGCTGTGGGTAGTCGAAAGAGATACCGCAGCCCCGGACACAAAGGGCTAAGAAGGAACATGGGTGGTTTTGAGTCAGTAGAAGTCTGGCACTCCCTTCCGCTCCGTCCAGAGCGGGAGGAGTCATTTGATGATTTCCCACCCTCAAAAAAAAAGTCGTATTATTGTTGTCGTAGAACGAATAATAACAGTATTATTCGTTCTACGACAACAATAGTAATTACTGTAAAGTGTTAACTACAGTTACTATGACGTTATCATAATTATAATTACTGAGTAACAATCTTGATTATCTTTCTGCCAACTTATCCTTAAGGCCATCGCGTCTTGGATATGTCCCAGTAAGTACATGCTACCACTAACCCAGATGGAATGGGGGTAAGCAGGTGTATAGGTGTTAGTGTGTGAGCCAAGTTTGTTTGATTAAGTTGTATGTTAGTGTAATGACGAATGGGGTAATGAGGAAATATTAATTAGCATTGGTTTTGCATGTGTTGTTGATATTGTTTGAATTTGGCTGTAAATTATACTTTTTTCTTTTGGATGTTGGCCCTATACGAAGAATTTTTCCTGTAACGTGGGTGTGTTTCACCAATATTTAATCTCGCATACACAAACAGCAAACATATTTTCCTTGCTAAAATTGAACCCACGATACGCAGCGCAGCAGCCACCGTGCCAACCGTGCCATCAACTATGTTGTTAAGAGTGGTGTTTTTAAATCGAATTTGGTATTTTTTTAAATGGTGAGTTTAAACCCATGAGCAATTCTAACTTCTAAGTTTGGTTATTTGTATAACCAAACTTAGAACTGCTCATGGGTCCCAGAACCTGTCCATAATTATGTCCCAGAACAGTCCATTGTTCACAAAACTGTTGAAGGGCCATAGTCACTCTTAAGCTGCTCCTCAACACCTGTCCTCCACCATCTACATCCAGTCTGGTCCACCTTTTAAATGGGAGCATCTAACTTAAAATCAAAAGTCATTTATTCAAACTAGGCTGATAATCAGCACTTTTCGAACGTCAAAATTTACTTTACTTTACTTTACTCATTTAAAAGTGACAGTCCCCCAAAACGCCCACCCTTCGACGCTTCCTAGTGTTTTTTGCTGGAAAGAAGAAGTGGCGGAACAAACTCACCAGAACTAACTGACTGGGGACTTCATTCATAAATACTACTTATATACTTGTCTAATTAATTCGGCAGCCCTGTTCCAAAAGTGACAAATTCACAACGACCCTGCAGTCACACACCTATCACAAAACTGATCTGATCAGCATACCGTATCGCTTTCAAAACAAAGGTCACATTTGCACAACCGACTTTAATGTTCTGCTGACATTTTAACGAGTGTTAAATCGTAGTGTTATTTAATTTTTGGTCCATTTTTAGCTGAGTTTGGTGAAACCAAAGTTGGGACATCTTTCTTTGAGTGGTGTTGAGCAACCCATTAGAAAAGCCTTGGTGTAAAGAAGACTATTAATTGACATTTAAAGTTACTTTTTATTTTATACTAATTCTTATTTACGAATGTGAATTTAAATTGTCTCGTTGGCCGAGTGGTCGGAATCACGACTGTTGAGCTCGATGTCTTAGGTTCGATTCAAAGGGCGAGCAAAGTGTTGTTGTTTTTTTCATCAGGTATTTCCCAGTAGCAGCCACGGAGATTTGTGATCGGTTGATGGCAATAGGCCCGCCTCCTATTACATGGGACATATACCATTGCAGGCAAAATGTGGGATTGTGGGTGTACTATTAAGTACACCTCTGCCTAACCCATTATAGATGGGAAGGGTTAGGCAGATGTATTATAATAAAACCATATTTCGCCAGTTATATTTTAGTTTGATGTAAAAGAAAATGAGCTTAGTACCATTTCATCTATGCAGCGCACTATCACACACACACACAATCACCCACTCACACACACCCTCACTCTACATCTATCATTTTTAAATCACTTTTCAGTATTTGTTTCCTTGTTTTGCTAAATGATTTATTTGTCTGTCCATCTACCTGCTGCAAAAATGAAAATAAGTTCTCGTAAATTAGACAAACTTTCTTTACAAGGCACCCATGGGCTAGCACCTTTAATACAAGTTGTCTTGTCAACTTAGCAAGGTTGCTAGAGTCTCCAAACATATTAGTGTATAACGTCTCCATCTGTTAGTTTGTAACCTAATGTTGTTCAAACGTACACCCTTTATCGCAAATAAGTTATTATTATCATTATTATTATTTATCATGTGTAAATCTAAAAATGAGCTGCTACTGAAACATTACAGATACAAAATCTTCATAACTGTTCTACCTAAGAATCGAATCCTCAAGGCCAACACAAGCGCTTAAGACCACAAACATAAAAATAATTGACATTTTAAATAATACATTATGTAAATTAGCAGTTTTAGTTAAAATGAACGTATTTCGTATTAGAATCATCTAAAGACATATGTATAATGACTGACAATCTGATGTCCATGTATTTATGTATGAGTACTAAAATATATTCTGTTATTTCAGGTGATATTTAAAAGAACTGAATACATTTACATAATAATTGTAATTTTTTCTTTTTTTGAGTGACTTGTCTTATCTTTAAATAAGACAGTTTTAAGACATCAATAGAGTCAGTGTAAATCAAATTTACAGATGGAAGTGTTAAAAAAAAAACGATGGACGGATTGTGTGAAGGACGATGTTTCTAGAAAAGAAGTGACTGCTGATATGACGAGTAATAGAGAAGTGTGGAAGAAGAAGACATGTTGCACCAACTCCACAAAACATGGAATAACAGCAGGAGGGATAATTTTGTGTGCTGGAGGCTAACTCTGAATTTACCGCTAAATAAATATTAAAATTACATTACACTTTACAGTCACTGGATTACATTAACTAGATCAACATTGATATATATTTTAATTAAATTATACAAAAACAAACAATATGGCATAAAAAATACTCCTCCTCAACACTGTCAGCTGGTAATGGTATTGAAATAAACGCCATTGTTACGTATCGTTGAATAAGAATCAAATGCCAAAACAGCCAATACCCTCCAGTATTGTCCAACTGTCCAACGATACAGAATAGTTCAAGTTTCCATTGTAATAGTGACGTAATGTCCTCCGCCAAAGGCCTATTGTCACTTGTCTTATTGAAAGGTGTACAAACACTTTCTTTCCTTAACATAGTACAGGTTGATTCATTGAGATGTGACGGTGTTTCTTACGAGTTGAAGTTGAAAGGAATAAATCTTGCTGTGACCCCTTTTAAGGAAAATGCTGAGTTTTGTCAACAATACATGACAAAGATTTAGTTTTTCTTCTAGTCAAGTCTTTTGTAGTTCCAAAAAGAGAAAAGTTTAATCATAACATATTATAATAAGTACCGGTTATAGACTTCGGACAAAGATAAAAATTTCCTTCTTTTTTAGGGTTCCGTACCCAAATGGTAAAAACGGGACACTATTACTAAGACTTCGCTGTCGTCCGTCTGTCTGTCACCAGGCTGTATCTCAAGAACCGCAATAGCTAGACAGTTGAAATTTTCACAAATTATATATTTCGGTTGCCACTCACACACAACAATGATTAAAACGAAATTAAATAAATATTTAAATAACATACGCGATTTTTATACAAAATGGTACGGAACCCTTCGTGCGCGATTCCGACTCGCACTTGGCCGGTTTTTTTGTTTCTTTCTTTCAAATCAAATCAAATCAAATCATTTATTTGCATAGAATGTAGGTACAATACAATAATGTTGTTACAATTTTTACTTTAAAAACAGTTTCACTTCCTCTAATATTTTCAGAAGTGAATCACTCTGTATACAATTAGATTAGGATTAGGATTAGGTGGTCAATAGTGGTATTATCAATGTTTATGTAATGTAGTCTTAATTCGTTATGTAACTGATTTAATTGCTCACTTCGTTGAATTAGAGAAATGTTTTAATTTTGCTCTTACGCTGAGTACGTTTTGTTTTTCGTTGTTTATGTTACATAGCATACATTCTTTCTCTTTTGTGTCTGCGAGATGAAGAGATTTGCACATTCTAGTTTCAAATATTTTATTTACCGCTTTGTTTTATTTAAAACTATTTGATATTACATTCATCATCTTTCTAGCGTTTTGCCAACTATGTTTGGGTTGGCTTCCAGTCTTACCAGAATCAGCTGAATACGAGTATACGGCTTAACGTGCTTAACTCGGCATGCACTAAATGGACACATCTACAGACCATTCTAAGCTGGCACTTAACCTAAAGATTGATCCGAGGGGCTGTTCTTATTTAGAAATGAGCTCCTTACAGGGTTATAGATACAAGAACGAATTAATGATTTTGATTTAACTAGGACCACAAAATCAAGTACCTTTTATAATGATAATTTAGACAAAAGACTTCTTAATTGGAAATTATGGTTCCTTTTAATTCGCACGTGGTGTACGGTAAAGTTCTTTGATCGAATAACAGCATACTCATAGTTGATTGGTCCTAATTAGCGCAAGTAATTTCACACACGACCGATTAGACAATGAAGTCGTTCCACTAAATGACAGACGACATAGGTGCTCGTGCACGAACTTCTTTTTGAATAAATTATATTGTATCATTTTAATATAATAATTTCCACCTGTACCTGCTACGAACAAATTTCACACACATCGGGATTACATAAATATATTTAATATTAATTTAAGTTTCATAAAAGGTTTTTGTGAGTAAATTAAACCCCAAACTAAACATATATGTATGCATAATATAAATTTTGATTTGAATAATATACAAAAATAATACATCATAAATAAAGATTAATTACATACTTATATTGACAACAGATTGTTTCTAAATGGCACTTGTTTAAACTACCAGTTTACACTCCTTAACGATTATTAGTACCGTATTAAAATTATATTAAATTAATCATTCAATTTAAAAAAAAAACAGATATCCTCCTCAATTTTTTCTATGTAGTAGGTAATAAAAAATCTAGTTGTATGTGATATTAAACCGTATGTAATAAATAAAAAAGAGCCTTTTTGGAAAATGCTGGTAAATATTGAAAGCAAAGAATGGCAAAAGGTTAGTGTTTATTATGTTACGTAATCATCATAATAAACACCAACAAAACAACTGAGCTAAACGATGTTACCTTTCACCAATTTCTTCTCGAAATATCTGCTTTATAGTAATTTACCTGCCTAAAACATTAATGAACATATTAATTCTTCTACACTATCCCAATTTATTTGGGGTCGGCGCAGCATGTCTTCTTTTTCCATACTTCTCTATTACTCGTTCTGCATTCACCTTCTTTCTAACCATATAATCCTTCACACCGTCCGTTCACCGTTTCTTTGATCATTAATTAAAATCATAAAATATAAATAACTTGTCCTCGTAAGACTTTAATTAGCTAAGAAACTTGCAAATGTCGCGTCAACTTATTTTTCCAGTCCATACTAAATCCATATTTTACCGATGATATTTCAACGCGTCTGTAATTTAATTTCGTTTATGTTTAAAACATGAGACTGTATTTTTCTCTTATGTTCGCCATTTTTCACACTGTAACGTAAATTGTTATTTTTTGCGAACTTGCATGTTAGTGTGTTGTTAGATGTATTACTAGTTATTAGAATATCAATTAATATGTCTCTGTCTATTGAGTGAATGGTAAACAAGTTGCCTTTGTTTATGTTTTGCTATATTCTGCATTTATTAATATTGATAACTGAGTTATCATCATCATTCTCCCTCCCTTATCCCAATTTATTTCGGGTCGGTGCAGCATGTCTTCTTCCGTAGTGATGAGTGAATATCGATTAATAATAATTTATTTCAGATAACACATGATAATGGTTAGTAACAATAGGGGATCGGAATGAGTCCAAAAAATATGATTCTAATTGAAAATAAATAAATAATATATTGGATACGTGCTTTTTGTTTTATCAAATTAATAAAAATTGAGGAAGTTATAACGCGTCAAAGATCTCGAGTGTGACGTCATTTGTAGGTAAAAAATGTACTGACATGTGACGTTTTCGAGGAGTTCACGAGTTTTTGAAGCACTGTATCGTCTTAATTTTTTGTTTATGTGAAAAAAGAAAAAATATGTGTTCAATATTTTTTGGAAATCTATCTAGCGGACTAATTAGTTTTTTTTTGTCCGATCCCCTATTTGAACTTATAAACTATGTTAGTAGGAAGTAATAATTTAGAAACAAGACCGACAGCGTTACTAACAATGTTCTTACAAACTATGTTAGTAATACACTTACACTTGTGATATCAAAATATTTAGAACAGTAAAATTATAGTTTAATAAATAACTGGCTTAAAAACACTCCATAACAGATGCATGGTTCGATCTTCAGGTTAAGTAACACATGCCCAGGTTGGTCTCCGGTTGGTTGACCATCATTACATACCAAGTTTACTTCGTACCTTCGTTCGTGTAGATCGCAGACAGTCGTTAGGAGTAGTCAGAAGCTGCTCCCAAATACTCCAATTTTTTTAGATGTGGTCTTGGTATAATACAATGTAGTAAGTTCTTTTAGTTTCTAACAAAATGTAACATAACAAAAACTTTTACCAAAAGAATTCGCAATAAGAAACTCGGTAACAAACCAGTTTGCATCAATACTATCGATCAAAATGAGCCAATAAAGCAATCTAATACACTTATTTCTTTTATTACTAATCCTCAATCATTTCCGTGTGAGTTTCTCCAAGAAAATGTTCCATACGAGTGTGTAAAGGTGTCCACAGATTTGATCGGTTTTCGACGATCAACGAATGGTGATTATCGTGAATTTTGTACTTCAGGGCAGTCCGCGAAATTCAAATTTTCTTACGTTTTTTTTTGCAAAATATTAACAAGTGACGGTCGAATTTTGTTTTTCCTACTCCTCCGCTATTCTTTTCTGATTAATTTCGTTGCGGTTTCCAAGGCAGTTCAATTGTTTCTCTGGGACTGACTTTCAGGAAATGTAGTAGTTTGGGAATATTGTGGAGGGCTTGTCCCAAAAAAAATATTATCGACATATGTAATATATTTTTTTATAAATTATATAGTTTTTAATACAGAGAGAAAATGTCACTATCATTATATAAGTGGTGAATGCAAATAGATTAAAATGTTGTTTGTCATACACTGTTTTATAAAGTTTAATTTTCTATTTTTTACAATCGAAAAAATCAACAAGTGATGCTTGATTTTAATCTTAACATTAATACCGAACATGAACACGAAACGGCAAATTTCAAAAAGCCTGAAGCTGCTAGATTGTTTTGAGCAAAAAAAATCAGCGACAGAAACGAACGTCAACAAAAATCGAGCCAATCTGTAGCCATCTTAAACGATTAGGTTGTAATGTGTCGATACGATGCGTCGGCGCAGCATACAGTACATGCTCTTGCGCAGTTATGGCAGTTACCATCACTGTGTTAGCAGTTACGATGACAGATGATGTTTGAGGCGAAAATGGCGTCTATAGTGGATGGTTTATTGCTTACTTTGATGCTGAGAATGGCGGTAAAGAAATTGTGAAAACTACTGGTAACAACTATGTTACAGGTTTAGAGGAAAATCATGTTATAAATATTTGAATAACCGCTATTATACAGTGCTTTTTCAAATTTTATTTTTTGTTTTTTTTGTAATAAACACGGAAACGGGATAAATGATTGAGATTTTGTAGTCATTCTAAAAAAAGTAAAAAAGGCGAAGCTGATAATAATTTCTGGTAGTCCGATGATGTCTTTTTTGTCCACTTCACTTCGACTTCCTCTGTCAACCGCCACGTTATCATTTACTCCTTTTTCTTTCATGAATTGCACACAACCAATTTACAAAATAATCTTCTTAAATTATGCCGTATCGAATAATCGAATTTTATGATCGAACAATTTCCACAAACAAACACGCATACGATACTTTAATAAAACACATAATTTGCTTATAGACAGAGTCACGCACGAAACCTAGTCCTCATTTCTGTCAAATCAACTCTCACGCATCGAAAGTAGTTTAACGACAACAATTTGAATAATTTTATGAAAAAGTTTACTTCGAAACGGTATTGCGGGTTCATACACCGGTCGTACTTTCAATGTGTGAGGTGAAACTGAAGATGTACAATAAAATATTGTAAAAGTTGTACGGTCAAACAATGTGTATTAAATATGAACTACAGCCAGATAACTTGCATTTAGTTTTATGATTACACAGATACATTTAGAGACTGGTTTCAAACGATACACTGTTTGACATTAGTCGCTTAATTCCAAACGCTATAAAACAAAATTGCAATCAACATTGTTAGTGTACTAAAATCGTAAAGATTTCTGAATGTATACTTAATAGCTTTACATTATTTTAAAGATTTGTAGTATGACTGTACCTATTGTTTGTCTCCTGTTTTCTGTGTGATGCAATTTTAAAATATAAAGCAAATTATTTATTGTTTAGAAAATGTTGTGTGTTGTATTTATAATACCATAAATATAAAAAATAAAAATAAAAAATATTAAAATTTTAGGAATTCCAAAATTTCTGAGAAACACTCTGTTTTAAGACCTGTATTGTATGAACGCCTGTAATTTCCGAAGGGTCAGGTAGAGGTGCCTAATAGTACACCCACATTTCCCCAGTTATATTTAAGTCCCGTGTAATTAGGAGCGAGCATTCACACCATATGTTCCTAAAAGAGCAACGAAATGACCGGATAAGTAGTGACAATTCTACGAAATAATACGAATTATCGTGTCACGGATTTTGAAATGTCGTAAGGCTCAATTTATGACTAAAATGTTACTGAACCTTATTTAAGCAACTTGGCATTCCAAGAAACAGAACATTTAAGCAACTGCAGCCTGAAGTAAAATAACTTCAAATCACGAGGGAAAATTACAAGTTTTTGCTGACTAATATTTTATACCACAAGAAACAAATTACAAGAAAGCACTTGTCATTACTTTGCAGTGATAAAATCTAGGCTAATGCGAGATCAGATCTCATCTGGATTTAAAATGATATCTGCAACATGGCATTTTGTGTTGAGAAAATCATTTCAGATGTCGTTAACTGCAATGTGGTTCTAGTTGTAAATTAAAAGCTAGATTCTAAATTTCACAATTAACGTCAGATTTAAATCTTACTAAACTAATAGGTTGGTCTTAAAGATTTATAGTTCTTCAATGTTATCGTTTAAATCATACATACTCTTTTTTTAAGACTGTGTACCTATTCGTTCATGGAATTTTAATAATATAAACGTTTAAGTAAAGAGACATACCAATATCATTCACACATGGAAAGCCTTGGTCACTTCAAGTCGAAACGTCATTAAGTTGTCTGTACGCAGCGGTATCCAGTTACAAAACTCGACTTGGAAAACCCAAAGGTCAATGAAATTTACAAAACATAATTACCGAGGCTCGTAATCAGAACTCATTACGTTTGCATTACTGTAATTGACAAAAGCAAACCACATCAGAATCTGATTAAAATTCAAAGCTTTAAATAAATACAACGATCGCGGATACAGAGCTGCGTGCGCGCACAAACAAAGGCTGAGTTCATCAACACGTTTAGCCGGAGTGACAGACTTGCTAATTTATTAATGATACTTTGTATAGAAACTTATTCAACAACGACAAAACTTGTAAGAAATAATATTGGTAAAGATGAGACATCTAAAGAAATGATAGACAGTCTGACAATTGATGACTTTGATATGAATGAAGGTAGTGACGGAAATGTACTCGTAGATGTACCTGAAACTCAGTATAACAGTAATCAAGATAAACCTGTAGATGAGCATAGCCACGTAGAATTTGCGTGATTTGCATTGGAAATCACGGAGTTGGTCCGGTAGCAAGAGGTCAATGTTGTAAAATAAACTATTACAACCAGAATCTAAAGGTCAGGATTCGATCATCATATATCGTATGCGACTCATGTTATTCTTGAAAATAAGGTGTGTAGAAACATTATTATTTCGATTTTTAGCAAAAATAATTAATACAGAAAATGTAATTTATGCATTAATAAAAATTCTTGCTTCTATAAAATTGTGCTACCGATTGAAGAAATTGTAATTACAACACTTATTACTTCTCTTTAAAGCATGCTTTCGCACGGACTAATACAAAACATTTAAACAAGTCTTCGGTTTCAGCAAACTTTTGTCCTTGATATTGTCCTCTAGCGACGAGCCCTTTAGTGCAAACGTGAGTGCGACCACAAACTGGTTCCGAAAAGCAATAACTTTGAGTCTGACGCCACCGATGCATAAATATGTTGTGCTCGAAGATGCCAATGTGGTAATTGGATCCCTGACTAATGGACTGAATGTATAACCCTGACAGAATTCTGAAGCTTTGTTCATAAACTGGTACATGTCAAAAGAAGAAATATTTTTAAAGATCTGCAACAGACAACATTATGACAATCTAAGAAATACTTCTAAGCGGATGTCTTAAGCCTAGTGAAGACAGGAAGGTTTTTAGACCATTGTCTGAAAGCTTTAAAGAGAGAAATCTTTCTCAGCAACGAAAGAGGAAGTTACATTTCCATCCAATGCTAATACATTCGTTTTTATACCTTTCTTTCATCCTCACATTAGAACTGAGCTCATTGGCCGGTAATCACTTAGTATGCAAAGGGTGCCTTTTATAGACACGAAAGAGGAACTTGGAAGACTTATTGCATCATAACTAGTATTTAAATCAGTCAAGCAAGGTAGAATTGAACGTAATTGCAAGACTGTTAGTTAAATGAAAAATGATTTGCAAGTTGACATCAAAATAGTAAATCAAAATGAAGTAGTTGTGGCGTAAAATTAATTAGATAAAGAACAATATGCAAATGAAATGAATGATCTAGTTAATATTTTTGTTTTGAATATAATTTGAAAGGTTAATGTGATTCTAATACAAGCTCATAACACTAATGAAATAAAACATACTGATGATAAAATATTGTGATCTGATAAATATGACATTTAGCTATGCTTTCGTTACTCGGCTTGTCTAAAAGTATCCTTGCCTTAGCCTTGTTATTATTAATATTATCTGACAGTATTATTTATCATCCGTTTCTCCGAAATCACCTGCCATGTCCAGCCTTTCAGTTAAATTCTCAGTTCCCGGAACGCCCGCCTCGAAGAGCGGTGAGGCGAATCTTTAAAGCCTTGCTTTTATTTTCGGAATCCTAACGAAGCTTTATACGGAGTCAGGAGCTCCAGAGTAAGATCGTCCGATACCTCTAATAAATTGTTCTTGATTGCGTACGTCGCCTTGAGGTATAATCCCCATCACCTGCCTTTGTGGAGCTATTCATTCACTGTCTTTTGTTGGACTTGCGAAGATTTCTAGGCTGGTTCGTGCTGAATAATGTATTATGGTCAGGTTGAGATACTATCTAGAATTCCAGACAACGTTCAGTGGTATGGATTCACTTGGACGAATGTTTAATAAGAGTATCAGTTTTTTGCCAATGACCTATTGTAACTTGTTTGTAGTAAAACTAACTACACAATAGTTGTCATTTAAAGAAACCTAACAATAACAATTAGCAATTCTACAACCGTCAAGTTTCACACTACTCCCACTATGCCTAATTTAATTGAAATTATCAAACAATGTGGCAATTGCAAAAATACCTCGCATTGGATCCGGTGAACCAATTCTATTCATATTTGCAATACTATTACGTCTTGACCATAACTGATCTTTGGCCTTTTTACCATTTTAATATTTAATTTGCATGCATTTTATTCTAATCGGGCCCGTTATGAAATGCGGAAAACGTTTTAAATAACAATGGCGTGGTGTATACGGAATTTCACTGACTGTTTACAGTTGACTGGGTGTACGATTGTTCGATATTTTTCGGTTTTGGCCGCTCCCTTCCCATTGTCGTGTTTTCCAAAGTTAGTGGTATGTTGGGCAATGATAGGATGAGAAACTGCCACACCTGTTATTGGAGCTATAAACGCATGAATTGTTTGTTCCGTTTCTGGGTTTATAGCTTCTCAGAATGTGTTTGTGTCCTTTCTCGCTGTTTTATTTAAATTTCTTATTGCGTGGGAGTCGTCTATCAGTTGTATACTATGTGGATGAACTTGACCTACCGCAGGAATTTCTATAAAGTTATTTCTCGTCGTTTGTAAGCTGGATTCTTTATAATTTTAATTAAGGCTATTCATGTTACTTAACTATAGGACACGTCTTCAACAGAAACTTTGTTTTATTTACACTAGTGCGACAATCGGTCTATAGTAAATATGAATATAGACCTGTCAGTATCTCACACACAATATACTTCACTAAAATGATGAGAACAACACTTTAATTCAAGTACAGTAAAATGGGGTGAATAGAAACTCACGGGTGAATCGAGACAGAACTTTGAGAAAGATTTTAACTTTGAATGAATGTGGTATGTTTGGTTAATAAATAATAAATAAATGGTTTCTATTTAATAAAATAAAATTAAGTGAATACAATAGAGTACTTGTTGGTACCATATCATATTCATCCAATGTTAAAATCCCTTTCAAAGTTTTGTTTCGATTCACCCCTGCGAATCTATTCACTCCATTTTACTACTTAACAAAGCACATTTTTTTTTAATCAAATTAAGTGGAAGGTCCGATGGGACTGGCATGTACATTTGTATAAAAGTCCCTAAAAATAAATACAGAGAAAAAAAAAAAAAAAAAACAAATTAATTAAAAGTCTAAATTCTCTCACGAAATTATTAACATTTCAGTACAGTGTTAGAAAATTGCAATTATTTTGTCATGACGTAATTCCATCTGACGGACTAACCGCCGTTTACGCATTATGGCTGCGCGTAATCATTTATTTTGAAATGGAGCCATTTGCTTGAGCGATTATTTAACCTAGTTTTATTGAAACTTATCTAATAGTTTTGAGAATACTTAAGAGATTTATATGCGATAATATCATTGACAGGAAGCGGACATATATATTTCATGGGTCGGTGCTTTAAAAGAAAATTAATGTGTAGTTTAAGGTATTTACCTTAATTAATTTTCACGCATAGCCTCACGTGTGTGATGCTCAAAGGGTGAGGCAGTGAAGTATTTAATAGTAGTAGGTACACACACATTTTGTCAATTATGTTTAAGTCTTATTTAATAGTTCATGTAGGCTTGCGTTTGGCTGCAGCTATTAAACTGTTTAATTTACTATTGCCATTAATCGCACATATCCAATTATCCATACTCCGTGGCCGCTATTAAGACATTCCTAATAGAAAAAACATAACCCTTCTTCTGGCGCCATCGGGTAAAAGCCTAATAACATTTTGTCTTTTCTGGTAATCAAACCCACAAGATGAACAAGGCAATTAATTTCAACGTGGTTATAACTTATAAGCTTGACCAAACATATAAATCTTTTCATATACTCTTACTTTTTTAACAGCCAGAACTGCCACCTAAGTCATTATCCACAAAAATAATGACAATCACAACCATAATCATGATTACCCGTAAAATAAAAAAGAACCTTAATAACACTACCACTTGAATCCAAAATCCAGTTCTTTGCCATCCCGTAATTACTTATTGATGTGAAAACCGGTACCGATTCGGTGGCAGGACTAAAGTCCTGTAGGTTGAATGACCTGGAGTCGTCTCATGGTCAGTAGCCATGGGTTAACTTATAACAATGGCGTTCATCTTATTGTTTGTGCGGGATCCGGTGGTTGAAAGCTGAATTGTGGGCTAGGATTGGAAAAAAAGGGAATGGAGGAATGATTATGCTACTGGAATTTCTTAAAGAACTGTTTTGTGGTAATCGGTTATCGTGATATGGACATGTGATACGGAGGAATGAGGAAAAAGTCATGAGGTTTGAGTATGAATGTGGATAAGTATAATGTGGATAAGGATAAGTAGAGGAAAACCGAAGAAATGATGGACGGACTGTGTAAAGGATGATATGGCAAGAAAGGAGGTGTCCAACAAGATGACGAGTAATGGAGAAGTAAGGAAGAAGAAGAAGATTTGGGATAAGAACAGGAGAATGATGATGTTAGCATTTGTTTTTTCTACTCTATTAAATACTCGAAATATTTTATTATAAAAGAACGAAGAACGCTTATCATTGGTTATTTTAAGTTGTGAAACTTGGAAACATGAGCAGAATTTCATTACAATGACTGGAATGCAGAGTCGAAACACATAATGAATACAAATGTGTTCAAAAATTAAATCTGTGTTAAAACTTATTAATAATTAAGACTATTACTACTACAATTTAACCAAATCTTTTGGGCGTGATTATTTTACCCGACTGCGGCGGCTATAAAAATAATAGCAATAGTTTAAAGTCTGCAAATGCATCAATTTATTGTTGTAGGTATATAAATAGCATGCTTTTCTTTCACTAGGCACATTCCTTGAAATTCTAAAAATATGCATCACATTTACAGGATGTAAAAACAATTTCTGTTCCTATTTACAAATGAAATCTGGTCATAATAAGCTCAGTGGCTTACTAATACGCCACCAAACGAATCGTGTTTCGGAAACTTGAACTCAAAACCCGGTCATAATACAGTTACCGACGTTAAAGCGATACGGCACCACATCTTCAAAACATGCTAGAGAAATGCCGAGTCATCAATTTCTTTGCTTAACCATTAGTAACAATGACCACTCGGTAGAAAATAATATATGCAGCCAAGGTCAGGCTTTTAATGCGTCAAATGTAGATAAATCGATGAAAGTATATTATAGGGTGTAAAAGGACCCTTAACGCAAATGAAGGGCACTTGTTCTTCCCACCACTGCGATCATTTTTTTGTTCTAGACCATACCTGGGAACCCCCTAGTTACGGAAATATTGAGGGTCAAAGTTCCAAATTTTTCACAGCTGTTTTTGTAAATACTAGTTTTTCAGGTTATAACTTTACTTAAATTACCTCCATGACCCATTTATTATTTAAAGCATCCACTAGCACAATGTTTATACTACATTGAGTTTTACCGTAAAATGTGATTTTTGACCCCAAAAAAAAAAAGCAATTTCCCAGCAAAAATTTTTGCGTAGGGTATTTAGTTTGATGTACAGAATGCTTTGTTGACGGCTGTGTGATGGGTTAATTTACACCCTGTATATCTAGATATTGCCCACAATATCTAGATATACAGGGTGTATACCCATATAGAAAAGAATATTATTGAAAAATATGTGACTGCCTCGTTGGTCTAGTGTTCGACTGCTTAGCATATTTAAGCCAGTAATGTAATGGTCACTTTAAGGAAGAGCGCTGATGTCTGAGATACAGATATTTTTATCTAGTTCAGACACAGATGCCTTCAACATAAAATTAAGAAAATAAGAAATGGTACTATATATCTGTATAAATGTAACTTTTGTTGGTGTCAAATAAATTATTATTATTATTATTATATCGGGCATAGTGTTATTGGGTTTTTCCATCAATAATTTCTCAGTATTAGCCACGGAGGATCTGAATTCGTGTCCGGGTTGATGACAATAAACTCGTCACCTATTAAAAAAATACATACACAGGAATGGCCTCCTCTTTTTTGGGAAGTCGGTTAAAAAAAACATAGCTGGCGAAATGTTGGTTTACTATTACACCTCTGCGTAACGATTCGGGAAAAAAATCTAATTAGTCTGTCAGACAGATTTCCAAAAAATATTGGACACGTATTTTTTTTTTTTTCACGTAAACAAATAACGAAGACGATACAGTGCTTTGAAAACTCGTGTGACGTCATATTCTAAGACATTAGTATGACATTTTTTACCGGTGAGTGACGTCACAAACCCCCACTCAAATCTTTGACGCGTTTTATCTTCGTAAATTTTTATTAATTTGATAAAACAAAAAATACGTATCCAATATTTTTTGATAATCTAACAGACGGACTAATTAGAATCATATTTTTTTAGTCAGTAAACATCCCTATTACATGCGTGAGGATGTTATGTAGATATGTTACTAGATCGTGCAGTAGACATAATGAAATGCGTAGGCTAAACATGAGGTAGGAACAACGACCTTGTAAAGGTCACGGTAATCCGTTGGAATTAGGCAATGTGGGTAATTATGAGAGTCTAGATTTATTCTTCTATCAGTCAAAATGATGATAAAAAAGTGAATGAAAAAATCAAAAATGAAAATAATAAAATATAAATCTCAACAATAATAACAATCGAATCTCCTAATCATTTCACAATTAACAAAAAATAAACTTAAAGTTTTGAAGCTAAAGAGTTTCAAAATGACCAACAGAATCTAGCTATAATAATTTGAAATAAAAAAGAGAGTTCAGATATTAGTAATGAATATGGAGTCGGATTTTTTCGACACATTGAAAGTTCAATGCCGTATAACGATCTATCGTGACTAGCGGATTGTCTGTAATATAGACTTTATGTCTGCAGACATTAGATTCAGGAGGTTAGATTGATCTTAATATAGTTAAAAATAATAGAGGAAGGCCAAGGAAAAGATGGATGGATTGTGTGAGGAATGATGTGAGCGAGAAAGGAGTAAAAATGATGGCGTGGCATCTGACAGGGAAGAATGGGAAAAGAAAACGTGTTGCACCGACCTTTTTTTTGGAGGGTCGGAAATCAAACCCCTCCCTCTCTTGGGCAGAGCCAAATCCGAGTGTCAGACTTCTACTGACTAAAAACCACCTATGTTCCTTCTTAGCCGTTCATGTCGAGGCCGCGGTATCTCTTGCGAACAACTTGCAGCCCCGACGGGCGTCGGCCCTTGCGGGCCCCTTCCATGCTGACATCTCTTTGAGGCGCGCGTGGAACACGAACGCGCCGTCGACACGGCCTGTCGTCGTCATAAGACGGACGGACGGCGAGCTTGTGTTGCACCGACCTTAAGTAGTATTCGACAAGGACAGAAAGATGATGAATCATTAGTTAAAAGAAGATGATGAGGGGAGAAGTGTTAAGTGGCGGTGGCCGTCCAGAGATGGGCCTTAAACCTGCCTTATGGCCTCATCCAGGTTCAACCAGGGTTTATACCCAACATCAGCAATGGCTGGAATCGGACTGTTGAAGATGATGAAGTTAATGGCTAAGTTTAGTTTGGTTATTTTTTTTCACAAACAAATGCTAAAGCTTAGGATTAAATAAATGGTCCTTTTAAAATCCTAGAAGTTAATATTGTTTACAAAACACAGCTTGTGTGGCCTTTCAAGAATAATTTACTAGATTTACAAAATAAACTATCAATTACTTATAAATAGAAAGTCTATCGGAACGAGGAGAAACTCAAATGTTTTAAAACGGCATACAACACCGATCTAAACGCGGTTAATCACGTCTATCTAGAATCTAGGATTCCAGATTAATTCTCAGATCTAATCAACTATTATCATTATCAAGATAGAAAACTATGAGACGCAAAAGATTAGGCACGAGACAAAATCAAAAATAATGCAGGCAGGCATATAAATCAAGATATTCTAAATGTACTTTATGAAGAATCATGGAATTAAAAAGTCATTTAGTAAATTAAACAAATTCAAAGTTATAATGTGTGTTATTACAAGCAATACCAACAATGACAGGCTGAATAATATTTTTTTGTTCAAAAATTGAGATGTTTGCACAATAATTAGGTTCAAAATCAAAGCATTTATTTCAAGTAAGCCAGCACTTTTGGACAGTCGAAACAAATACAGCAATGAAATGTGCTACAGCTACAGTGCCAGTCACAAGTCATAAAAACTGCGAAATTACTGTAGTTTTCCATTCCAAAGCGTAGACCTCCATGATCATCCACATTTCGCTGACTGCTGTGTACGAGAAGCCTTGTACTTGCTTGTCAATCTCCACGTTTATGTTCTAATTTATCATCATCATTATCTGCCTTGCCTTTTTCTCAAACTATGTAGCTTACAGTCTAATTTGATCATGGTGGTAAATATCTACATCTTAAATTGGCACAATACCTCTTTAAACTATCCTTGCCTCCTAGTCACCAACTACAAGCAGAACAATAAACAGCTGACTATCAAAGAAATTCTTGTCAATGTTACTACAAAAAACTTCCGCTAATTTACATTTTTATTGGTCAGTCCGACCACCAAGCAAGCGTTACGCATCGGTGAACGAAATATTTTTATTATTCATTCTTAAGTGAAAGTGGTTGACAGTCCCATTTGTATCGTGTCTTGTGTACTAAACTCAAATGTTTTTACTATAATTTCCTTATTAGCTACGGAAGAGTTTTTTCCAAGACGTAAATTGGGCACAATTTTTGCAAAGTTGACCGTATCCAAGGTTGATGAACTGACTTTTGGTTGAGGAAGGAAATAATTACTGTGGCAAGTATTAAGTGAGCATGTTTTGGGTACATTTGATTACCGATAATCGAGAGTTATTTTCGTAATCGATGCTAATTTGACGACAGTTATATTGGTGACTGAAAAAACTATTTATAGTGTAGACTATGTTTGGATTTTAATAAGATAATAAATATTATGTGGCTGAGAATACAATCATCATTCATCTGAAGTTATCCAAATTTATTTAGGGTCGGCACAGCATGTCTTCTTTCCATACCATACTTTTCTATTACTTATCATCTCAACAGTCACCTCCTTCTTAGCCATATCACCCTTCACAAAATCCATCCAGCGTTTCTTTGGTCTTCCACCTCATTATACTCAACATTTTCCTCATTACATTTTACATATTGTATATTCAGCAAACGAAAGGTACACATGAATGAATGATAACTTACCAGATACAGAATTCCTTAGACTTCCTTATAGAAATGTTTTAGATTTCTATGAATGAGATAAAGTTGGTTTTGCAGTAGTATCTTGTTTACCAAATAACGATCTTACTGTGACTCATCAGACGGCACGGCTTGATGCGCATTTGATCCACTTTTAGTTTCCTCCTGAACACAGAACGGAAATTAATACATGACTCTTTAAATGAATATAAATAGAAAGCAATATCACAAGGTGATACAAGAGGTACAAGTATTTCGGCGATATTTTATGCAATTACTAAACTTAGTTGCAAAAAATCTTTTGACTTTGTCGATATTTCTCTATGTCATTATGTCTGTTTTGACTATTATTATGTAGGTATAAGTTAACTTTTTAATAAAATATATGATTGCTTGCAATGTTGCTGGTTTGAATACTTATTTTGCATTTGCATAGAGTCCTACAAACATAATATTTGAAGTCCGTATATGTTAATTTATTGCGAAACTTGGGACTTTCCTATACACTGTTCAAACAATGTGTCTTAATAATTAATCAGGATGTGATTAAGCATTAAAATTTTGCCATTTTAATTTAAGTACATAAACATGCAACACGCCTTGCAATCCCCAAAGGGCTAGGCTGAGGTGTAACTAAAAAGTACACTGCATTTCACCAATAATGAATAAGTTCCATGTAATATGATCCAAGCCTATTGCCATCATTCGGGCACAAACCCCGAGAAATTCCTAATAGAAAAACGCAATAACACATACCATACTAATAACTCCACAACACAGATGTTCCACGTTAACAGAATGCGAGTGAATGACCTCGCTGACCGAATGATTATCCGATCCATTCACTCAATGGTTATTTAATGTCGAATATGGCGCTGTCAGCTTTCTTATTTATTGGCTTTCTTGCGAATTACTTGTGAAAATTTAGGCGGCAATTCTGATGAAATATGAATGAGTCAAGTGGTTTTGTAATGGTTTCCAGGAAATAATGAAAAAGGAGTAGTGTATAGTTTCTTTTTTATCCGACTACAATAAAGTCTAAAGATAAATGATAAGGAGAAAACTTATTTTATTTAGAAAATGTTACAAGGACAATAATTTTCGTTTTTTTTTTGGTAGTGTGGGAAATCATCAAATAACCCCTCCCGCTCTTGAGCAGAGCAGAAGTCTTTAACCTGTATTCGAAGAAGAAAGCCAGCATGTATTCAGATATTCATAATTTCGACAATTTTTGCTAAATTTATGATAATCTCTTTAAATAAGATCGTGAACTACATTTATAATCAAAAATGTCGAAAAAAGTTTCATGACGTGTCTTATCTTTTTTCAATAATTAGCTTATTTTTTTATTACTTGTGGTTACAACAAACACTTACCTATTTTCCTTTTTTCTTTGCAGATGCGTTCACTTTGCTGACAGTGGCAGTATTAACTATGTAAGTAAAACATACATTGCATTATTACCCAAACGAATCGATCGAAAATTAGTCATTAAAATTACAATTTTAATCATTATTCTCAACACATCTCATTGCCATTTTGATTAGCACCGAATCTCATGCATTTATTTTGAAATAACTCGTCCAATTTGTATTCGATTGCTGTACAGTCGGTAGCAATACTATATTAACACTTGGCAAAGTTGAAACGCGAATTTCGCGTGAAATAACGATTACAACTTTGAGAATATAACCTACTTTGCAATAAAATTTGTTCCAAAATATTAGTTTTTTGTGTAACGTGAAAAGGAATTCAATGAAGTAGTAGAAAATGTTTCTAAACGTAGGTAAGTTTGGTATATTAGCGCTGCTGATTGTACAGTCAGTACCCAACTTAACCTGACCACTCATATAAAGAAAAAGAGGGCAAGTTGTGTGAGAAGAGGGGTCTGGTAAGACTGGGAACTGAATGTACCTTGTACCAGCCACATTAAGTTTTTTGCATTCAAAATATTTTGAAGTAACCAATCACGATTATGTGTGGCCTTGCCAGTTCGTGAGCTACAGTGACGGGTGATCAGACCAACTGACTGACTTATTATTTGTTGGACTGTTCTTATATCTAGATCTTCTAATGTACCTACCTACTTAGATTTATTTGTGAGTGAAAGGCCCTTTGTGTTCTGGACTTTAATGTTATAACGTCAAACTTTTCTTTAAATAATGTTAAATAATTAGCTGGTTCTTTTCCATAGGAAACGACCAACCCGAATCATGCACCTTTTTACGACGTTTTATGAATTTTTGAAGTTTTAAATCACAAGGAAATTCAGTTTCTTTCTTTGTTTTCGTTCTTACATTTCCAAAATTATTATAGACATAATACACTAAACTCGAAATTATTTTCATTTTCATTGCAAAATTATTCAAAACGCGTTTATACTGAACGATAGAAAAACTTTTACTTTAACCGTTCGTAATCGAGAACTTAATAATTATATAATGTGAACTACGAACAGTATAATTTATTGATGTGACGTATAGTATTTATAATTTCTAGAATGTTCCTTTATCGAAATTCCATTAAACTTATATTATTATGACCGTATTGTAAGTACGACGATCAATCAAGCAATGCTAAACCAAATTAATCTGATCTCTCATTTGACGGAAAGCTCATACAAAGTGAAGTCAGGTTATATTGGACATTATAGCTTGATGTGTCGCTTAGTGGTACGCTTTGACTATATTGCTGAGTTAAAGTCATCTTTGAACAAATTTTTGTTTACTATTTTGTGCATCTGATCGAGTTTTCTAGAATGTTCCATTATCAACACTAAAATAAGGTTTGAGTACCTATTATTGGATTTAGGAATATTTTTATTTTATGACAGAGGCTTCCAGCCTAGACACTCGTTCACCTTCTAAATTAAATCAAAAATCACTGTCCTCCAAAAGAATGTGGAGAACTATTATCAGCTTTTATACGCCCAAGTGAGTTGTATAACCGATTTCTTGTTTCGTCTTGTACCAAACTTGATTTTTGAGGTGAAAGTCCCCTGCACAGGTGTTACGAGAGACGTATCGAATCATTTGGGTATAACACGCAATGGATAACTTAATCACATGTAGGTCATTCGACATTTAGATTAATTGATTTTGATACGTGTGTTTAGAAACGTTTTGAGTCGTTTTTTCTTTGGGAAGTTAGTTTGTAGCAGTGTTATAAATTGAATGGTGATTCTAGATAACACAGACATCATCATCTGCCTAGCCTTTTCCCAACCATATTGGGGTCGACTTCCAGCCTATAGAATACCAGTATTTTACATGGAGCGACGGCCTATCTGACCTCCACGACCCAGTAAATATTGTTTAATATGAAACCCTCTGGTAAGACTGGTTGTCAGACTTTCAGGTTACTAACTACTAAAACGACTGCCAAAGATCTATGTTATGGCAACCGGGATCAACCGCTTAACGGGCTTTCCGAAGCACGGAGGAAACTCGGTATGTAGGTAATGGGTGAACACCCATCCACAAACCTAGGCAAGCCCGGCTTAATCTATAATGATCGAACACAGACATTAGCATAAATTAATATACTGATGAACAAAACAACACGAACAAAATCATTGTATACTTTGCAACGAGTCAAAATTGACTATTATGTCATTGCTTCAATACTGAAACATTTTTATTCATATCTTATCTTCCTAACAAGGTTCAAAATGACTTGTTGGGGCTGCGGGTTGTTCGAAAGAGACACCGCGTTCCTTCTTAGCCCTTTGTGATTCTTTCGAACAACCCGCAGCCCCGACGGGTAGCTTTTGTATCTTACAATGTAATCGGGATTGTGAAATTTTAATGCATGCCTACTAACCAGTATTTTACAAGTTAGCAAATAAATAAATAAACATTTTACTAAGAATCCAGTAAGAAGTAAACATAAACATAATTACAAAGAATTCAGTAGGTAGGCAAACACAATTAAAAATACTTTCATTATCTTATATTTCTTTTTCTCTGCAACGACCTCGCTCTAATTCATAAGAATAATTGGATTTTGCAGACACTATATTTTACTGTTATTTTTAATTACCTACCTTCATTCTAAGAACAACCTCGGAATTATCTGAAATTATTATGATCTCCAAAACAGCTGAAAATAAAATTACAAAAAAAATCACACCTGTTATGTACTCATCTAAAGGTTTTGCCAGAAGTGCACCCTATACCAACATATTCTGAAAAACTAAATAATAATTTACCCAACATTTAATCTAAAAATTCAACCTAGGACCTCACAGACCTCATCCCCCACCAGTAACGTTTTTGATCACTAGTCCAACAAGCCATTTTAAAACATAACCATATTTAATAGAAAAAGGGAAGAAATAACTATCTTTAAGACCATTAAAAGTCGATTGGTTCTTCATTATAATTCCATTGGTTACAGCTGAGTAGCACACAAAGGTATTATTAAAGTTACCTACTCAACAATGGTTTCCAACCTTATAGATTTTTTCTTAATTTGTGAGAATTTTTCTACTACTCTTTATGTCTGCTTCATTGTAATGGTGAGATGGTCTTTAAGATATTTTTTCTGAGAAGAACTTGCATAGTTAATAAAATACGGGTTTTTAAATCAATCTGCATTTGGAGATCATGGCTGGATATAGACCTCTCCCTATCTTTCTCTATTCCAGCACTGTTCTTTTTTGATTAATTTCGTTGCGGGATCCAAGACAGTTGAATTGTTTCTCTGGGACTTCGCCGAGCTTCATTCTCGCGACGCTTTTTTGGTGGTCGCCACAGTTGATTCTGGCTTTCAGGAGATGAAGTGGTGTAGGAATAATGTGGCGGACTTATCCTAAATAAAAACACCACTCCCTATCGGGGCCCATCCAGATTGACACAGCCGTTTTCATAAAACTGTAAATCTAGCCAAAAATCATAATGAAAACAGTTTTAAGCCATAAACAGACATGAGATTAAAATTATATTTCGGCCTATACGAATCTTTTCTTTTACTAAATCTCGCATAATACTTTGTAACTTAAACCAAGTAGCAGTAATAGAACAAACTACAGACAAGTATTGCGTTACAAATCACAAAACGACAAAAAAAAAAACATCAACAACACAACGACGAATACCAACTGTCACCCACCTTGTTCTAAAGAAATACGATGCGTCTTCCGCTTTTTCAGGGTTCCGTACCCATAGGGTAAACACGGGTCCCTATTACTAAGACTCTACTGTCCGTCTGTCTGTCTGTCACCAGGCTGTATCTCATGAACCGTAAATAGGTAGACAGTTGAAATTTTCCAGAGGATGTATAATAATTTAAGTGGGTCTCCCTAAATTACCACAAACTTGTTTTTATACCGTTTTTTGCTCGATATTAATAATGACAACAGGTAGACGCTTGAAGTATTAAAATAATATTTACTTTAAAAATAAATAATTAAAATAAAATAAAAATATTTTTAAGGCCAAACAACAAACGTGATTTATTGCGGTACGGAACCCGTGACAGTTCGACTTGCACTTGGCCGATGTTTAGTTTTTTTTAAGTCCCTAACATTAAGAAAGGTTAGTTATTATGCGTAGGCGCAGGTAGCCAGTATTTCCGGTCTATTACTCATACGGTGGCAGGAAGTAAAAACTACGTGTAAAGGGAGCTTCGGTTATTTATTGGCTAGACTTTTTTATTGTTTTAAATTCAAATGGCTAACGACTGTATGTTAAATTCACAACGGTTTTCTGACGTGTCAAAATAGGGGAGAACCTTTTTTTTTTTTTTTTTGGGGGGTGGGAAAACATCAAATAACCCCTCCCGCTCTTGGGCAGAGCGAAAGGGAGTGTCAGACTTCTACTGACTAAAAACCACCCATGTTCCTTCTTCGCCCTTCATGTCGAGGCCGCGGTATCAATTGCGAACAACCCGCAGCCTCGACAGGAAATAGGGGAGAACCTCAAATTGCATCATGGAATCACACTATTCCCGGCTCCTATTCTTTTATATTGCTCAGAACTGCCATTTGCTAGCTAGAGCGAGAAATAGAGTGGGAATGCTAGAAATACTGGGAATGTTCCTATTGTACTATGACTTTTAGCAATGTGGAAGACAAAAATAAACGCGATATTGTGTCCCACTGCGGGACAAAAGCGTCCCCCATTCTTTTCCAACTGTCCCGTTGTTGTGTCTACTCATGACAATCTATTTTTGTTAAAAATAAAAAACATGCTATTTTGGTCTAAATTTCCAAAATACATAGAACAAAAGTAATTAAACGTATCTTAAAAAAGCTTCCTGTAAGAGGTTTTCAGTGTTTCTGCAGTAACTCTGCATGATCTTTTTTTTGGTTTCGTGTTTTGCTTAATATTATGAGCGCAAAAAGTTTAATACATGATTATTGTGATACTCAAATAGGGAGTCGAAACTGTCTCTTCTAAATACAGATTACTCAGCAATCTAGCTAGAAGAGCAGTGATTCATCCAGCTGTTGGTTGTACCTAAACATGTATAATTATTATTCATGCATACTTTGTAAATTCCTCATGTACTGCAATTTTTTTATGAACCTAAATAAATTATTATTATATATTATTATCTCACTAAAATACTTGAGAACTTACAAACGATTAATTAAAAATCCCTATTTAGACTTGAGGAAAAATACAGATTTCTAGTTGACTCAGTTTCATAATATCGTCGGTTACTAACGTATTTAAAGTTGAACCCGGATCCTAAGTTAGTCCGCTGATTCACTCTCAAAAAATTCAGTTTTATTCATTGCATCAGGGCGTGATCACAAGGCAATGGTCTTTTTTTTACTGAGTTGACCTATGCTTTTTTGTTGTAAATTCAATAGAAAATATAGTTATACGTAACATAACATAACATCACGCCTGTAATCCCCGATGGATTGGGTAGAGGTGTACCTAATAGTACACCCACATTATACAAGTTATGTTTCAGTCCCATATAATAGGGGGCGCGTATATTGCCATCAATCGTGCACACAAGTCTCCGTGGGTGCTAGTAGGAAATTCCTGGAATCGAACCCAAGAGTTCATGGTCAGCATCCTGCTTTCTACCACTCGACTAACGAGGCAGTACTTCAGATTTCAATGCAGATCCCAAAATCTAAACGAATATCAATTCAACAAGTTCTTTGATCAATAACTTTTCTCTATTACTTATCTTACAGTAGGTACTATGTACCCCTGTACGTGTGTAATCCATCTTGCAAGATAGCAAATTAGCAATTTAACTTGCAAGACCGATGAATGCAATAAACAAATGCACTAATAATTACAACACACTACCTGCAGACAAATCGATCATATTTCTAATCAATTCGAACTACAATTCAGACCTCAAGATCTATCAACCAATGCGCTTCTGTCTGATACCTTACCACATGACACTCACCCCCTCTCTCTCACTCACACACACATCTTCTCTCTCACTCACTCACCCACACACATACGTCAGTGTATGAATGTATTGATGAAAGCCTGCGCGTGAGTTGCCTTTTAGCGTTCGGAACCGTCAATGGACGCTTTCGAGCACCGACTTGTAATTAATGTGGACTGGTTTGATCTATGACGGAGTTGGGATTTTATTGGTTTATTAATTGATGTGTTTCTCAACTATTCGTCTCCGTTTAAAAGTGGTTTAATGAAAAAGTTTTATTTTATTTGATGATTTACCACCAGACAAAAACAAAAAATTGCGTAAACAGATCTTTTAAGAAACTATCAGTCAAACACTTCTTTCATCAAACTTAGTAACGCAAAAAAACTTTTATTTTTTTTTGATCTTTCTGTTTCTAGGGTACTTTACACCCACCAAACTGGAATTTTACGGTTATTAGAATCTCAAATATATCAACAATGAAATACAAATTAGTAATGGGATAAAAAGGAAAAATAAAAAACAAACGGTTCACTTTTTGATAAAAAGTCGTTCAATAAAAGTTCCGTGTGCGCCAAAAAAATATATCCAACTATTTGTACTTTAACCGACATTGTCTAAAACAAGACTAATTTCTTACGACGCGACCAATCAAGCTCTTAGAACCAGTATACCCTGGTCTCTCATTGTACGGGAAGCTCATATAAACGGAGGTTATGTTACATTGGATTAGTATATCTTGATGTGCTTGTGCTTGGTGTTATGTACCACTAGTTCAACTTAATATATTATGTTTATTGACATTTTGAAACAGCAAAAAAAAACTCGATCCAAAGGTCGTTTGAGAAATCGAATGGAAAAAACCCGCAAAGTATATGAATATTTAAATACTGTGACATACGTGTATTGTTTATTTTATATACCAGAAAAATCTTGCCCCATTCAAGTTTTACTTGTTCACTAAATTTTATGGCTCGATAATCATTGGCAATTACTAAAATAAGCCTATTTTTGTGTTGGTATAATTGTAAATATATGCATAATACATAATATGTTTTAATTGGTTTATTATACAGGTTTTTATACTTACATACTTAAAAGTTTTAAAAATACGAATAGGAAATATGAGAGGCAAATTCCACCATTCAAACGGAACGCGATCAGTTCAGAACCTACATTTAAGGCGGGGTTGTTGTAGCAATCACGTCCAGGTCGCCATGTTCGTCATAGAAGACTTTTGTCGACTGAAGAATAGAAAGAATTCTATCTACATCGCCATCCTAACAACGATAGAAATCTTTCTACAATCTGTCATTTTATCGATTCCTCCGTAGACACAACCCGTTTCTTCGATGGTCATGCTAAGCCGGCAGGTGGCACTGACGAACGGCAGCGACTGTCCGGCGAGCGATATAATGCCTAAATTTTGACTGTTTTTCTTCTTGGAGAAAAATGATAAAGAAATTATACAATATGTTTTCAACATTTACTTCAGAATAAAAAGTTCTATCTACTGATATGACTTTCATATTATTATAAATTCATGATGAAATCTCTTAGCAGTACACGTTTAAAATTGTGATTTAGTGTCATCTTTGATAAAAAATATTATCGAGCCGATCATTCTAAATCGCGTTTTTATCTTACGATTTACTTGAGGGGGGTATGTTCAATTTTAATGTAATGATTTTTATTTATTAAAATACTCATATTTAGTTAGGTTTTCATAGGTTCAAAAATCTTAAAAAGTACTGTCAAATGGAATTATGACACCGACCGCTCTTGAACACCGTAAAATTTTCGATACAATGTCGTAAAAAAATAGTAAAGAATTATTAAAAATTTGCACGAACTTGCGTAGGCCCCGACGAGATTCGAACTCGTGATCTCCTGTTTACTAGACAGGCGCTTTAACCAACTAAGCCACGGCGCCTTGGTGCGAGTCACTTATAATCAAAGCTTGTTGTAGCCAAAACATTTATCTAACAACTCCATGAAAAATATGTCTAATTCTATACAAAACTCTTCACTACAGTAACTAATGAAACATTGTTTTACATTTAAAAACATCAAATAAACTATATTTGCAACTACCCTAAAATCAACGAGAAATTAAGAAAACTTATAGCTGCTTACACCCTACTTAGATAATGGAAATATTAAAAATAACGTAACATCACGCCTTGTAATCCTCGAAAGGTTAGTCAGAGGTATCCATCCATTAGTTAACCCCCACTTCACCAGTTATGACTAAGTTCTATGTAATTGGGGCGAGCCTATTGCCATCAATCGGGCACAAAGCGAGACTCCATGGCTGCTACTGAAAAATCCTTTATAGAAAAACCCAATAAGACTTTGCTCTGACCCAGCAATCGAACCCAGTACCATGCTCAGCAGTTGTATTCGCGACCACTAGAGCAACAACTCTCAACAATATCAGTATATTCACATCTCATAAAACATGACACTATATTTTCTATTACGTGATATCTAACAATCAACGCATCGATCCACCTATTCATGTACAGTGAGTGCCCAGCATTACCTGACCCCTCATATAAAGAAGAAGAGGTGTATTAGTGTGAGAAGAGAGGTCAAGTAATGCTGGACATGACTGAACATAAGAAAACACAGGCATATAAATCAAGATGGAAACTTGTAGAACACTTAATATGGCAACCAGTCACGGCAGTTCTTAATGGGGATTCAGATCAGTTCGAAAGTCTGACTGGTTTGAAGGTAAACATCATGCAATGGGAATTTTTTAATTGTTGGTTGTTGTAAAAGGTAATTAGCGGGTGAGGCTGAGGTCTTTGAATCCTAGGTCAGGTTAAGATGTATAGCAGACCAGCAGTTGACCTTTACGACATTCTTAGGTAATGGTTTGGTCTTCGTTTGGAATGATGCTTGGCTATTTTTTTATTTAGCGCTTCTTTGGAATCTTAACTACAAGAACGCAGTATAATAATTATAGATTTAGGCCTGTTTGCACAAAATGATGGTATACATTTAGTTATAATAAAAATAATTGTATCCCTTGTAAGTATTGAGTATGAACGTGGAGGGGTAGAGGAAGACCAAAGAAACGATGGATGAACTTTGTAAAAAAAGAGGTACCTATCTGATGAGAAGATGGGTAACAGAGAAGTATGGAAGAAGAAGAAAACATGCTGCGCCGACCCCAAATGAATTGGGATAAGGGCAACAGAGTAATGATGATTGTATCTCTGTTTGATTGATATATGAAATAATTATGTAAGATCTATGAAGGACTTTCATCAGGGACACGACCTTCAGTAATGATGAATACGACTACAAAGAATGATGGATATTTTAAACATGTTTAACTCTAAAAGCCTTAATTGGTTTGTGGTACAAACGAGCCTTAATTGATTAAATGAAATATAACGATGGATCAGAATAAGATTTAATATCATTTATAGAATAATATACCGCTCTGAGCTTTTAATTCTACAATCTATACAGAGAGTTATTTCTAATAGACAAAAGATGACATTGAAGAAACTACGAGTACATTCAGCCAACTATTATTAACAAAGGAACATTCCTTACCAAAATCCCTTAAAAGCTATTTTTGAACCATAATATCTTGTAACATGTTCAAACAACGATGCACATGTCCGTGGCTAATGATACCTATTACGTTACTCACTCTCAACAAGATTACGATCTAATCGCCACATATCCTCATCCATTGCTCCTCCGATGTACAACAATGCTATAAAACTAGTGAGGAATCCATCAATGGACGTAAAAGTTTAGCTTTGGTCGCCTATCGTGTAGACCTAGTGTTGGAGATGGTATCTAAGTGTATATTCACTAGAAAAAGTGATACGCAGGTAAAAGTAAGTAGTGAGTGATAGAGAAGGACGTGTATTTTGTTTAGGGATAACGAAAAAAATGGAGCATTTGGTATTTCGGGAACCTTTTCTTTTGTTTGGCCACTCTATCTTGCGTTCGAGATAGGTTTTTTTTAAAATACCAATAGTATTTTTTTGCTATAGTATTATATATTTATAAGTAAGATGAAGCTACTAAAATGTTTTCACACGCAAATTAAATTCCAATAGACGTACCACTAATTCTTCTAACCTTTTTAAACAAGGTTACCAGTTACCTTAATATATAGTTAATTCAAAAAAATGTGGCATCTCCATCTAGCAATGTTAGTACAGACAAGCACACGTAAAACAAAAGATTTTAACTACCAAAACTGTTCATTGCTTCGAAATAAAGGCGTTGTCAAATTCGAATTTGGAAGTTGTTCGTGCGGATGATTGTAGTCGTCGCGTGCGCATCTATACGGCCTTGACAGCTTGACTTTTGAGATCCGACTAAATGTCGAGATCGGTAATATCAAAGGCCAGAGCCATTAGAATATCATAATACTAATAATGTGTTTCGTATTACATGTATTGTAATTATATGGACATCCGATTAATTGTGGGTTTGTGCTTGTAAAGATGTGTTTGATAATGTTCATTGTTAGTGATTTATTCGTAAGTTTAACTGAAATATAATTTGAAATAATTAATATGACATCCAGTCTTACCAAAGAGTTTATTACCTAGTATTGACTGGGTTGTGGAGGTCAGATAGGCAGTCGCTCCATCTAAAATACTGGTATTCAGTTGCATCCGGTTAGACTGGAAGCCGACCCTAACATGGTTGGGAAAAGGCTAGGCAGATGATGAATATCCATCGCCTGATTTTGAAATGGTTTGATAGCTGCGATATCTCAATAAAATTCATGGAAAAGTATCTAAATAAATGTGGTTAAGGGTGCTCTCTCGAAAAAGCTTAAAAATAGCGTGCAGATGAAGCAGCTTTTCACTGGCACTTACAGAGAAATTACATCTGAAAATTGTTAGTATTCTACATGATATGACACGTAATTTGGTTTAGCCATAATTTTTCTATCGGTATAACATAATAAGAAAAAATCCACAAAATAACCTCCAAATCGTTGATTTGAACCATTTTACTCCTTAATTTTTTAACAAAACAATATAAAAAAAATATCTACTGCTTTGCAATACAAAGGAAAATAATTTGGTTTTGTTACTTTTTAAAACATTCATTATACACATATAAAATGCGTCCGTTTGAAGTCCGTGTCCACGATCGAGCGGGGTAGTTAGCTATGCACAAGGTCATTGGCGTGAATACAAGCCTTAAGGGCAGGAGATGACTACAATCAAGCTAATACGATACTAGTTTATACGAATCTCTCGTTGTAAAGGAAATCTTAGCGAAGCCTTTGTTTTTGGAGGGTGGGATATCATCAAATGACCCGCTCCGGTCTGGTGAGCGGTAGGAAGTGTCAGAATTCTACTGACTAAAAACCACCCATGTTCCTTCTTGGCCTGTTGTGTCCGAGGCCGCGGTCTCTTTCGAACAACCCGCAGCCCCGACAGGCGTCGGCCTTTGCAGGCCCCTGCAATGTTTCTGACATCTCTTTGAGACGCGCGTGGAACACGAACGCACCGTCGACAGGGCCTGTCATCAACATAGGATGGACGGACGGTGAGCTATCTAAGCGAAGCCTCAGGCCATGTTACACTGGAACTGTAAAGAAAGATGTTTCGCCGTATGGACCGTTGCTGTAAAAAAAAACGTCCTAATTATTTCCCTCTATCGGGATGAGTAACATTTGATAAAAATGTTTTTAAAGCCCAATCATTTATTTAAACTGTGTCATATCAAAAATGTGCCATGCCACCTTATGATAATCACAAAGTTACCCGTGTATAGTGCATAGTTATTAATTAACTTGATTTAAACTGTGTCCTAAAACAAATGTGCCACCTTACCCTTAATTCAATAATCACAAAATTACCCGTGTATAGTGCATAATTATTATCGAAGGGTGAAAATAATGACTACGAAAAAACGTAAGTATTTGCACCTGTCTAAAATCCTTGACCGATTGATAATTAAAACACAACTGTGCCTTATTAATTGAGTACCGGTGTGTATTTAGAAACAAAAAATTATCACCTTAATTGTTTTGATTAACTGTATTTTTTGCAATCTCATAATTTTTTATTGAAATTATAATTGATTTTAACGTGCGTTAGATATAATTATTATTCATATTTAAGTATGATATTTTGCAAAAATGGTAGAATAATCAACATCGACGCACAAAGTGTACCCACGTCATGGATTTGGCAAAAGTAAGGATATTTGTTTAGGTCTTTTTTAGCTTAAAATGCAAGTCAAACAATCACAATAAAAGCTCATATTTATATACAAAACATAAAAGCGTATACCAAACTGTTATCCCAATTATATTTTAAAACCCATTTAATGAATTTCAACACGAATGTCAAGTTTCATATTTTAATAACATAGTCAGCTAAGTAGGTGTTAGAACCTTGAGATACTTACAATAATTATTTATTAGTTATTACAGAAGGTTAAATCAAATTAGCTAGCAAAACTCGACATAGGTATGTAATGAGTCTCGACATCTCAACATCATCAGCATCATATAAGCCGCTTCAATCGTAATGCCATGTAACTCGACTCTTGGCAATTCTCAACCAGTTGCTACTGTGTGAAAATTCCGTCAACATCGGTCCAGCCATTTTAGAGATCAGAAGAAACTAACAGACCGGCAAAACTTAAAAAAAAAATGTGTATTTGTTATAAGAGCCTCATATATTTTCATCATTTGACAAACAGAAAATTTGTTTATTTGTATAATATTATATATTTTACATTTTTATGATTATATTTTTGAATATTGATTTCCATCTCGTTCTGCTAGCTAATTTGTAGCAATGTACAAATTTTAATACGTGACCGTCATCCTGATTAATAATAATAATCAACTTGTCTATTAAATACAAATGTGTAAGTGAAGTATTAGAGCGAGTACACACAGTACGAGCAAGGTTATGTGAGCAATTTACCAACTAGGTTAGAATTATTATTATGACAACAATAATACACTTGAGATGACTCAAAGAAGAATTAAATAAAAGGAGAAAAAACTAAGAATAAATGAAATTAAACAATTATTTAGTTGGTAAGGCACACTAGTACATAACCTTAACGCAGTCGAGAGGCATTTGCTCTTTAAATCTTGACCACACCTTCTAGTTACGGAGAAATAGAAAAAAAAACCTCCCGCTCTTGGCCAGAGCGAAAGGGAGTGTCAGACTTCTACTGACTAAAAACCACCTATGTTCTTTTTTAGACCTTCATGTCGAGGCCGCGGTATCTCTTGCGAACAACCCGCAGCCCCGACGGGACTCTTTGACCCCTGCCTATTCAATGCACGAATCAGCACAACAATTTCAGCGCGATACATGGAGCGCTATATACAGACTGTGACTGTCTCTGGCTATAACCGTAATTTTCACACAAAAATAGTGGTTTCCTAGAAATAATTATTGTTTGAAATAATTGGATGTTTCACCAAAACGATCTAATTAGTCCGTCTGTTAGATTTTCGAAAAATATTGGATACGTGTTTTTTGGTTTATTGATAAATCGTGTCAAAGATCATGAGTGGGGGCTGGTAACGACACTTTCTGGTTAAAAAGGTACTAACCTTGTGACGTCACATGATTTGAAACGACTCTTCAAAGCACTGTATCGTCTTCATGTTTTGTTTAGGTGAAAAAAGAAAAAAAAATGTCCATTATTTATTGGAAATCTATCAGACGGACTAATTCGATTTTTTTGGTGAAATACCCTAATAGTGTACTTCTACACCCTGTGCTAATTAAATGATGTACTTACCAACGTATCTCCAATAAAAAAAAACTTCGCTACTTGAAAATAAATTTGTTCCAATATACGGATCTCAATGATAAACATACACGTCGCCTGTCGCCTGTCAACTCGTGCCAGTCAAACGAGGGTAATGTGTCATTACGGTGCAACAGATAGACAGACAAATAACCTGTTAGTTAGGCCGAAGACACACAGACGGTAGCGTGACTTTGTGAGTTGTGTAACTAGAAAAAAAACTTAAAAACTGGGCTGAAACGCAAAAACAAGCGCATTTGGATGCAGGAAAGTCCATTGAAATATAAAATTAATAAAATATTTAGATAATTTAGTTTTTATAATTACTTGTTTGGGTCTGGCTGTCACCATATTGAATTTTTATGACTGTCTTGTCAGGATAGTCGCAAGATAGATAGCTTTTTCGGTGCCAAGCACTCAGCATATGGGTCGAACAATAGTTCGTTTATATGGCCACAAACCCGTCTCCGAGTCGTCGCTAAACGTAGGTAGAGAAGACTTGGTTTCGGGCATACAAAAAAAAAATAACTTTGCAAGGAGTGTTAAGATAAATCGATTGACGACAAAAGTTAAACTGACTTTAGGCAGTATCCTCTAGAGAATTTCACTAACCAGTCAGTGTAGCCCAATGCAGCAAACTGCGGTTCGCTAGTGTGTCTTTAACCTTACGTAGACATGACATCTTATTTACCAAGCTCACGTGTCTATGTATTTAACTTGGCATGTAATTGCTATATGTAAATCATGGTTGATTGAATTCCTAGGCTCATGTAGTTTGAAACCTAAATAATGCCTTAATTCTTTAGGTAGCATAATGTGGCAAACCGATGCCGTTTTTTTTTGTATTAGCTTGTTTGTGTTTCCCACTGCTGGGCGAATACCTCACCTTTCCCTCTTCCTTACCTGTCTATCCTAGAATCCAATGTCTGAGGTATAGGTAAATAAGCTTTTTTCTCACACATAGACACATATTATGACAACCAATCAAGCTAAAACCAGTTTATGCTGATATCTCAATGTACGGGAAATCTATAAAAACTGGCCAAGTGCAAGTCGAACTTCCACACGAAGGGTTCCGTACCATTGTAGTAGATATTGAGAGATTTCCCATGTTATTTTAGCACCATAGACTTCTTATAGGTTTTTCTGTAATCTGTGTTGAAATAATTGTTGTATTTTTTTCTAAATTTTAGGCTCAGCAGTTTCGGAGATAAGGGGGGGAATAGTCAGACAGACAGACACACGAGTGATCCTATAAGGGTTCCGTTTTTTTCCTTTTAAGCTACGGAACCCTAAAAAGCGAGGCCATATTGTTATACCGAAAATGTGTAGCTTTATGTGTCGCTGTGTCAACACATCAACATTTCCACTCAAATGAAATCGCGGACCATAGCTAATATTAAATATTTTTATAATAATTATGCTGGCTGTAATAGTAATTTAAGCTAGTTAAAAAAAAGTTTTATATATCTTAAAGTAAGTAACTACCAGGAGTTTATAGTAGTATACAACGACGACAATAGAGCATTTAGATATGATTAATTATTTAAAAAAGTATCGATGAAAAAAATAATTGTCTACCTTAATTTATCATTCAAGGAAACCGGTAACTGCACTTAATATCTACTTATAATTGAGACTAATTGGAATAAAATTAAAAAAAAAGTATAATATAAAAGGGTTGAGGTAGAAGGTTGTTCAAGAAGTATTCAACTATCATTGGAACTCAGCCTTTTCAAGTTATAACATAAAAAAACGTTTTGGAAAAATGGAAAAACTTAAAGCAAAAATTTTCGAAGATGTAACGCTCATGTACGTAAAACTATGATTGATCACGGCAAACAATTACGCTATTCAAAACCAGTTTACGAGAAATTTATAAAAAACCAGAGGGTCTAAAACGGCCACTTTAGCAGATCACAATTATAATTATGAATTGCGTTAAAAAGCGTAAAATAGGCCTTTCTTAATAGTAACTGCGTCAAAATAATATGAATTGCGTTAAAATTCTTAAAATGTCTTCATATTATTTTCCCATTATGATCTACTTTCCTAAATGGTCACGGACGCAGTTAGCAATGTATAACTAATAGGGTATTTCACCAAAAAAATCTGTTAAATTATCGAAAAATAAAAATTTACGAAAATAAAACGTGTCAAAGATCGTGAGTGGGGGGAGGGGGCTTGTGACGTCACACGACTTGACACGCCTATGGAAGCACTGTATCGTCTTCATCTTCTGGTTACGTGAAAAAAGAAAAAACATGTACCTATTGTGTCCATTATTTTTTGAAAATCTATCTGACGGACTAATTAGATTTTTTTGGTGAAATACCATATGTGTCACTAAACATAAATACTTAATGGTTTTTAAAAATCTTTCAGAGGCGACGTCCAAAAAGTAACCGATTATAGGTACATGAAAATCTTGCGATTTAATTTATCAAACATAAACGGATGGCCTGGTGAAGAAATTGGAGAAGGCCGTCCTAAGTTAAGGGATTTTAAAAGTTTTATGCAGATCAGTGCAAGTCTATTTTGCATGATATCTGGTATAACATATATGGTGAAAAATTCGGATAAGAGTTTCTTCGAACTGGGACATATGATTATAACAGTAATGATGGGATTTGTACAGGTGGTAAGTAAAGTCGAATACACGATAGTTTGTAGTGTGTTATAATGTTTTTAATGTTCAATCTTATTATTCTTAATAGCAGTGGACGGTAGGCTACTGACAAGCCCGTCGGGGCTGCGGGTTGTTCCCGTCGGGGCTGCTGGTTGTTCCCGTCGGGGCTGCGGGTTGTTCCCGTCGGGGCTGCGGGTCGTTCCCGTCGGGGTGCGGGTTATTCGCAAGAGATACCGCGGCCTCGACATAAAGAACTAATAAAGAACATGGGTGGTTTTTATTCAGTAGAAGTCTGACAATCCCTTTCGCTCTGCCCAAGAGCGGGAGGGGTTATTTGATGATTTTCCACCCGCCAAAAAAAAAAGGCTTCTGACAAGTGACACGTCTCGAGTACTATACCCAAGACACGCACCTCTGGTTTTTTGGGATTCGTGTGCCTATTATATAATTATCACTTCCAACAGTGAAGGAAAACATCGTGAGGAAACCAGCATGGCTGAGGGATATTTTTTAAAGGCAAAACCGAAACCCATGAGTGGCATTCAAATCTGACACCAATATTTGCACTAACCACACGATAAAAAAGAAAAAGATCTTAATATTTTTGGGTTTTCATAACATGTTGACAGGAACATTAACAACATAAATTTCGAATGGGTAATCGTAATAATTGTATTTTGTCTTCAGACGAGAATAATACTAACACTTCCTCAAGCTACAAAATACAGAAATCTGGCCAGAGTATTTCTGACTCAAATGCACTTACTGTTCTTCAAAGATACGTCTAAATATGCAATGGAGGTAAAAATTATACATTATACTATTATTTACATTATTATACAAGGATTAATGGCAAGTACAAAGTATGACATTTGTTTTTTCAACATACAGCGTGTGTTAAATTAAAAATTAAAAAAAAACCCCGACTCAATTATATTTGCGAAGCTTATAACCATATAGTATTAATCTATATCTAAATAAATGTGATTGTTAGAACGAAAATTCAATATAGAATATTTGTGCCCTTTACTCTATTTAATTTAAACAAATATCTTAGAAGATATCTCAATGCAAAAATATCCATCATCTGCCTAGCCTTTTCCCAACTATGTTGGGGTCGGCTTCCAGTCTAACCGGATGCAGCTGAATACCAGTATTTTACATAGAGCGACTGCCTATCTGACCTCCACAACCCAGTTAATACTAGGTAATACGATACTCTTTGGTAAGACTGGATGTCAGAATTTCAGGTCACTGACTACCTGTAACGACTGCCAAAGATCTATATATAGCAGCCGGGACCAACAGCTTAACGTGCTTTCCGAGGCACGGAGGAAACTCGGTATGTCGGGCGGTCACCCATCCACAGACCGACCTAGGCAAGCACAGCTTTACCTAAAGATCGACCCGAGTGGCAGTTCTTATTAAGCCACGAGCTCCTCAATGCAAAAATATCCACGCGACTAAATAATGACGTGCACGGCAGTCATTCGTTGAGAAGCAATAAAGATTAAACATTGGTTATCCACTTTTACTTCCTTTAAAATTTTAAATCAAACTTGGTCACCAAAAAATCAATTTTCAAGTTTTAATTTCATTAATTTATATTCCTCATTCCCTTTCCATATAGTGTACATTATTCTACAATCCTTTTCATTTTTTGCTACCCATATTGAGGGAAAAAAAAATATGATTCTGTTTAGTCGGTCTGTTAGATTAATGAAAAATATATCGATTATAGCGTGAAAAAAAAAATTAAAAATTTAAGAAAATAAAACGTGTCAAAGATCATGAGTGGGGCTTGTGACGTCATTTCGTGGAAAAAAGTGTACCAAGTTGTGTCGTCACACGACTTTTCAAAGCACTGTATCGTCTTCATATTTTGTTTACGTGAAAAAAGGAAAAATATAGTGTCCAATATTTCTTGGAAATCTATCTGACAGACTTATAATTATAGTTTTTTTTTTGTCAACTATTATAAAGATTTTTGCCTGTAAGTATCCTTATTAGCTTGTTCGACTAACTGACAATATATATAAAATAATCCAAGTCTCCAGATACAGAGACTTTTCATATTTTTCCAGGTACACCGAAAAGTTCATTTAATGTCCCACCTGCTTACTTTATGGTTGACGGGACAAATGTTTTGTGGTTGGACCCTGTTTAATGTAATTCCCATATGGAGCAACTATTCTGCCGGAAACTACAAACAGAGAGTCCTCTATAACACAACGTATGAACATTCCCTGTACTTGTCTATCCCAGTACTTAAAGTTTATACGCACTTTGATGCGTATATGGTTGTTTTCGTTTATAATTGGTAAGTTTTATACAATTAAAATTATTTTCCTTCACCGTTATAACCGTTTCAACGGTGAAACAAAATATAAGGCCTGAAACTGCGTTAAGCGGGCACCCGCGCGGTTTCATACAAAAGTGCTCCGTCGCGGGGACCTGCGCGGGCGTCCGTCGCGGTTAAGCGCGCCCAGCACCCACGCAACCACAGAACAGATAAAAGAGGTTAGAAGGGCCTTGTGGGCGGGGCAGGCGCGCCGCTCATATGTCGCAAAACGCTCAAATGTCGACAAAATTTGATTTACCGGCCAACAATCGCGCTCACACTGACAGCGTACGAAGCTCCGCGAAAAAAAAGAATTAAGCCATCTTGCGCTATTATAATGTGTCGGAAAAGAAGCCAGGGTGTGTAGTGTGCCTCGAGAAGGGATTTCTTATCACCGGTAAGTCCAAATACCTTAAAATACAAGTAATATTTGTAATTATTACAATAGTATTATGTAGTTGGTAGAAAAAATGATACTGTCGCAAGCAGTTAAAAAATTACGTACATTGCTTGCAATACGTGGGTACCATCTTGTACTGCGTGGGCGATTGCGCGATGTATTTCGTTCACTGCGAACGTCGCGTACGACGAGCCAAAGCTTGAGTTCTGCAAAATCTATGCGTTTCGATTGTGTTGTACCAAGTTGTAAACAATGTCGATATTTAGTATGTGTGAATGTATTCAAATGATATTATTATGAATATGATTAAATAACTTCGTTTATTACTGTCAATTATTGTTTATTGTGGGTTATTAATTTTGGTTTTCGTCTAAAATTTGTTTTGAGGTTAGTCATTTATAATGGAAACATAACACAACAAAGTTTTGTTTTTAGGTTTCCAACAGATCCAGATACAAGAACACTATGGCTAGAGGCAACCGGTAGAATTGAATAGATACCTACTAACTAAATGTAGTAATTAATTGAATGTATGTCTTATTTTTAAGTGTTTCTCGTATGTTTACTTTTGATTTTACTTTTTTAATCTTTAATTTTGTATCTGTGTGAGACAAATAAATACCTTTTCATTCTTTCTATCCCGTTCCGAAATTAAAGCAAAATATTGCAAAACTTAAAGTTACAAAACTAAATTAATTTTATCGACATAAATTATCGACCTTTTGGTCGCCGTAACATGTATGAGAAATTAAAGCGTGTGTGAGTGTACGTAATACGCAGTGTTTGCGCTAGTGTGACAACCAGTAGCAAGCTCGCGATCTAAGTGAGTGCGGTTTATTTGTGTGCGTTATGCGCGTACGTATTAGCCTCTTGCTTGTAGTGGATATAGAGAGTGGGAGACAAGCGGCGACAGGCGTTCTAATACAAATCAGGAACTATTTCCTTTCTAATCTCTTTTATCTGTTCTGTGCACGCAACGGGGCCCACCTCCGTGCGACGGAACCCGTCGCGGGGGAACGGGGAACGCGCGGTGACCGCCAGCGGTACACTCATGGGCTTGTCGTCGTTTTGCTACGTAATAAAATAATAATATTAAGTTCTCCATCGACACGATTAATCATGCACACCGTTAAAATTGAACTAGCGACACTGCGTAAATAAAACAATCCGGTCTCCGGGACGGGTACCCGCGACCGGGACCGTCGCGTTACCACGGCCTAAGACATCTACCAACCCGCACTGGACCCTCGTAATGAATTACAGCGCATTCCCTCTCATAGGGAGGTAGCCTGTGTCCCAGCAGTGGGAACTTTATAGTGTGATTATACAGTTTTGCTCACAAGTTTAGTTTGAACGGCAATGCCTGGAATCCCCAAAGGGATAGGCAGTGGTGTGCCTAACAGAACACCCCAATATCGAGTGTTTTTAAACTATAATATTATTTATTTTTCAGGATAATGTCATACTTATGTTCAATATCATTCTGTATATTGGATCTTCTACTAGCTCTAATAGTTTTAACTCTGTGGGGACATTTAAAAATACTAATTCATGATTTAGAAACGTTTCCATTGCCCGCTAACAAAGCTGTGTTATCGATGGACGATAAAGATGCTGGTACTTCAGCAGAAATGTATTCCGAAGATGAATTGGAACAAATTTCTCAAAAGTTGAAGAAGTGTATAGAGTATCATCGGCTTATAAAGGAGTAAGTACCATCGAGTTTGACAATGATAACATAAACATCACAACTGTAATCCCCGGAGGGTTAGGCAAAGGTGTACCTAATAGTACAGCAACATTTCGCCAGTTATGTTTAAGTCCCATGCAATAGGGGGCGAGCCTATAGCCATCAACCGGGCACAAATCCAGACTCCATAGCTGTTAGTGATAAATTCCTGATGGAAATAGCCAATAACACTTTGCCCGACCCGGGAATCGAACCCAGGACCTTATGCTCAGCAGTCGCACTTGCGACCACTAGACCAACGAGGCAGTTTGACAATGATATTATCAAGAAAACAGGGACCGATTAACTGGTTAACCTGTTGAACGTCCGCTAACATTGCTTGAATGTCTTATGATCCACCGGGTGCTCATAAGGACACTCGAGTGATTAATTGAGTTACCGGTTAGTCCGGTCTAAAATGACCTCTCATTTTAGAACCCCAGAGAAAAATCTGTTATGCTACACTTCATGAATTTCAACGTACGATTTCTTAATTATAGTTTCACTGATGACATGTCAGAAGCCTTTGGTCCAGTGTTGTTCATTTATTACGTGTTTCATCAAGTGAGCGGGTGCTTACTTCTTCTCGAATGTTCTCAAATGGTCAGTAATAATGTATACATTTTTTAAGTAATTTTGCCGATTATATTCAGAAAATAGTGGTCTAACTCTAGAACTGTTGTTGTTTTGTTGTTTCAGACCACAGAGGCCTTGATGAGATATGTACCGTTGTCTGTAATAGTATTTCAACAATTAATCCAGCTGTCAGTCATATTTGAGTTATTAGGAAGCACGGTAAGAAAAGTAACTGGTAGCAAACAAATTAGTGACCGCTAATAGGAATGTCGCCAGACTAAAAAAATATGATTCTTTCGTCAAAAATATGAAGTCCGTCAGCTATATTATCAAAAAATATGGGATTCGTGTTTTTTGTTTTATCAAATTATTAAAAAAAAACGAAGATAAAACGCGTCAAAGATTATGAGTGGAAGCTTGTGACGTCCCTTTTAGATAAAAATATACTGAAGTGTGACGTCACACGAAGTTTTGAAGCACTGTGTTGTCTTAATTTTTTGTTTACGTGAAAAAAGAAAAAAATATGTGTCCAATATTATTTGGAAATCTGTTTGACGGACTGATTAGTTTTTTTTTGTCGTCTACCTTCTAATGTAGTTTGTACTAAACGAAAGTTAAATAATGTTTAACTGTAAGTTTACAGAAATCTTCTCTCTTTCTCTTTTTAGTAAAAGAATGAAGATTTCTTGTGGAATTCATGAAATTATACAGGGTAGTGCCGACAATACGACAATAAATGAAACCAGTGGTAGTTCTAGTTCATAGGAACATTATTAAACTATCAAATAAATCTTAACACCAATATAAAAATTTGGAAAAAAAATCAATAAAACTAAGAAGCATAAAACTGTAAACGAAATACATTACAATTTACAAACAAATATTGGTTTACTAACCTTAGGAATAATTTGGACCGATTAACGTGTGGAAATAAAATGTAACAAACGAATTTAGCAAACAAAAGGTAGTTTATTGTCGTATCGTCGGCATCACGGCGGTGTTAGGATTTATTTGATAGTTTAAAAATGTTCCTATGAACTAGAACTACCAGTGGTTTCCTTTATTGTCGGCACCACCCTGTAAAATTAGTAGGAATTTCTTTAATTTATAAATTACTTTGTTCCAAAATATTTACAGAGCGAAAAACTGAAAGACGCCGTTTACGGTGTCCCGTGGGAGTACATGGACACAAAGAATAGGAAACTCGTTGTCATATTTCTGTATTTTGTTCAGGAGCCAATCCATGTAAAGGCACTCGGCGTTGTCAATGTTGGGGTCACTACTATGGCTACGGTAAGGGTGTGATAAACCACTGAGAAAATGAAACCATAAACCAATTAGGAAATTGAACTTTTCTTTGGTCACTCTTTAATAGGAACATTTTTCGTTTTTTTTTTTCAGATTTTGAAAACTTCGCTGTCTTATTTTACTTTCCTGCGTAGCATGTAAAAAGGACTAGTTGTTTTGTAAAGCAATATTCTCTATTATATTCCTTCTCTTAAGATACAGGCTGCGAGGTCTGTCAACTCTATTCACTTGTTTTACATATATCCTTACGTTAACGTTTTCTTTCTTCATTCGTGCAATTATGAATAAAATATCTAACAAATCGGTTTTTTTATTTGTATGTAATAGTCCGTCCTTTTGCACCCTTTTGATAACCTTTTTCGACGTTTTATAACTGCCTACATATTTTGATTTAATAAGAAGTTATCAAAGTTTTTACTGACATTAAATTGAAATAGCTTTTAAAAGCTTACACAATTACTTTTAGGTGGCAACACAAACATTTGAGAAAAATGTTGAATAGAAACGACATAAGTAGTAACTAGCGTAGAATTGTGATATGTTTCTACGAATAACCATTGTTTTGATCAAATCAATGGAAAAAGGAAATGGCGCGGAAACTAGTGTTTTAAACTTTTTTCCGCAATAACAGCTTTCTTTTAACATCGTGTTTGTTTAGAAAAACTTGGAAATTGACTATTGTTGTTCAATGGAATTGAACTTGTATCGTTTATTAACAATGAAGTGGGAATTATTGACTTATACAATGTTATCAATGAACGACAGGAAGTTTTGACTAATACGTACATTTAGCGACAAAAGTGTGTAAACACGTCTTCTGGGGGCCTAAAATGACTAGCATATCTGATTTCCTATTATTATCCTATTATGATTGTGCCAGCGGCATTGACTTATATATTACTGCGTAAGGACTGGGCGGACGGCATGTTAAAATGACGCCTCGAACGTGGTCCCAAAAAGGTCTTTCCTAAGCCGAAGTGAACTAGTCCACGATCGGCTCTCTTCGGGTGCGGTCGTAAATTTTATTAAAAGCTTTATTTATGTTCTTGAAACCTCGAAAATACCACGCCGCTTATACAAGGTTACGTTAACGAGCAGACTACACCGATTCTCTGTATGGCGAACGCGTCGAGCAAATGTTCAGACGACCGCATCTTTAGTTTTTATATCAATGGCCAGCGGCCATTTTATACGCCTTTTTTTTTTTGGCGGGTGGGAAATCATCAAATAACCCCTTCCGCTCTGCCTAAGAGTGGAAGGGGGTTATTTGATGATTTGAGTGTCAGACTTCTACTGACTAAAAACCACCCATATTCCTTCTTAGCCCTTGCGCCGAGGCCGCGGTATCTCTTTCGAATAACCCGCAGCCCTGACGGGGCCATTTTATATTCCTTGTTTTTGTTTTTTTTTAATTATAGAGTGGGTCTTTTTCTGTCTTGTCTTTGTGGACTCGACTTTATTAGATCAATATGTAGCTACCGACAAAACGAAAGTTCTCACTCACTCAATTATGAAATTGACTATCATCTGCGTAGCCTTTTCCCAACTATGTTCGGGTCAGCTTCCAGTCTAACCGGATGCAGCATAGTACCAGTATTTTACATGGAGCGACTGCCTATCTGACCTCCACAACCCAGTTAATACGATACCCTTAACCTACCAAGCGTGGGGATTATGGCAAATCCTCCCCTTCTGAAGGAGACCTATGTCCAGCAGTGGACGTCTTATGGTTGAAATGATGATGATGAATATACCCTTTAGTAAGACTGGTTGCCAGACTTGCAGGTTACTGACTACCTGTAACGACTGCCAAAGATCTATATATGGCAGAGGCACGGAGGAAACTCGGTATGTAATGGGCGGTCACCCATCCACAGACCAACCTAGGTGAGCGCGGTTTAACCTAAAGATCGACCCGAGTGGCAGTTACTATTAAGCCACGAGCTTGACAGCCAGAAATTGACTATCATGAGGAATTTAAGAGACACTCAAATAAAGGTAATTAAATTAATCAAAATAAAAGTAGTTTTGCTTACCTTTTCCCAATTATGTTGGGGTCCGTTAATACGAGAAAGGAAAAATGTGGTATTATAACCCATGGAATTAGAGCTGAACCATTTTTTCACAATAGTTCTGCGCTAAATATTTCCACGCTTCAGTTATGTGACGCAATTTTCTTGGTGTGACAAATCTAATTATTAAAAGTCAACGAGGCTTGACAATTTAGGTATATTTTTTTTAATGTTCTAACTTTTTTACCACAGTTTTTATTAAATCGATTTGTGAAATCAAGGGTCGATTTATTTACCATCAGATAATTTCTATCTGCGGAATACATGCGCCGGTTTGCCATATTTTTACATTTACACGACTGCCCCAATCAAAACAGTGTTATGTTTTTTATTTATACAGAGATCATAGTTTTTTTTTGCGTTGAGTTGAATGCTTGGTTGACGGCTTTGTAAAGGGTCTGTTAACACCTTTTTTTTTTTTTTTTTGGCCAGTGGAAAATCATCAAATAACACTGCCCGCTCTTGGGCAGAGCGAAAGGGGTGTCAGACTTCTACTGACTAAAAACCACCCATGTTCCTTCTTAGCCCTTCATGTCGAGGCCGCGGTATCTCTTGCGAACAACCCGCAGACCTTCTGTTTATTTATGTCTGAGTGCATTTAACTGTATGTGCTACTGACTACAGATTACGTTATCTAGCAGGTTATAATGATAAAAACATGCTAAACATTTTATATCATGACCATAAAAGTTGCATTGCGAGTATTTCCATACTAACAAGTTTAAAACGGTTTGTATTAACTGTAAGAAGATTACCAGTTATGTTTTCACATTTAATGCATCTTGCAGTCTTTAATCGATTACGGTACGACAAGTAAGGGTCAATTAATTAAAAATATACTACTTCTAAATATAAAACATGAAAACAGTTTGCCTCGTTGGTCTAGTGGTTCGAAGTGTGACTGCTGAACATGTGGTTCTAGATTCGATTCACGGGTCGGGTAGAGTACTATTGGGTTTTTCCATCTGGAATTTCTTAGTAGAAGCCACAGAGTCTGGATTTGTGCTAGGTTGATGGTAATAGGCTCGCCCCCTATTAAAAACATAGAACAAAAATAGCGAAATATGGGTGCAGTATTAGTTACACCATTCTTAGGTTTATAGACGTGATGTTATTATCATGAATCTCTTAGTAAAACACAGAGTTTTTTTGCATATTATTTCCATTTACAAGTTTTTCTGATTACATTAATGCTTACGACATGGGACACGTAATAATTACAAAAATATTCCTTAATCGCCGGATGCGCTGTACGTTTGACAGTAAATTGGTCATTTTAGTTGATTTATTTCAAATATTTAAAGCACGTCTTAATGGCTATGATAATAACTCCGTAACGATCAGTAGGCGGTCGAAGTCTGCATTTTGTAATCATTTACTAAATGATTCAAACACCTGGGGTTCTTCAAAATGTACTACTTTATGCTTAAAAGACGCGAATAAATTGATTATTTTAATCGACAGTGTCTAGAGATCAAAATAGGGAGAAGGAGAGTAGCTGTTTAAATGATAATATTAATTTATTAACTTTATCATTATCTGCCTAGCCTTTTCTCAACTACGTTGGGAGTTTAACTTCCAGTCTAAGGGGATACAGCAGGCCCGTCGGGGCTTTGGGTTGTTCGCAAGAGATACCGCGGCCTCGACATGAAGGGCTAAGAAGGAACATGGGTGGTTTTTAGTCAGTAGAAGTCTGACATTCCCTTACGCTCTGCCCAAGAGCGGGAGGCGTTATTTGATGATTTTCCACCCGCCAAAAAAAAAGAGGATACTGCTGAATACCAATATTTTACATGTAGCGACTGCCTATCTGACCTCCACAACTCAGTTAGTACCTTTGACCCTTTTGTTAGTTTTTTACCTGGTGGTAAGATTCCTGGGTTACTGACTACCTGTAACGACTATCAAAGCCCTACAATTGACAGCTGGGAGCAAAGTTTAAACAAAAGATTTTAGAGAATAATGAAAAGAAAGAAAATTGAGCGTAGCATTTTTGGACTGATTAGATTTTTTTAGTTAACTACCCTATTGGTAGTTAACTAAAAAAATCTTATAAGTCCGTCAGATAGATTTCCAAAAAATATTGGACACGTATTTTTTCTTTTTTCACGTAAACAAACAATGAAGACGATACAGTGCTTTGAAAAGTCGTGTGACGTCATATTCTAAGACATTAGTATGACATTTTTTACCGATGAGTGACGTCACAACCCGCCCCCCACTCAAATCTTTGACGCGTTTTATCTTCGTCAATTTTTAATGATTTGATAAAACAAAAAATACGTATCCAATATTTTTCGATAATCTAACAGACTGACTAATTAGAATCATATTTTTTTTAGTCAGTAAACATACCTATTGTTTATTGGTTTTTTATACGGTCTTCAAATCATTTCCCTCCACAAGCGATGGATCGTGAAAAATATTCAGTGTTCACATAAATGCCGTGACAACCACTCATCGTGGATAATGGCCACATACTTCAAAAAGAAACATACTGTACAGTATGCAAAAAGAAACATGCTGATACTCGTATGTGTAGCGTGTCCACTAATGTGTTGTCAAGAATGTTTAGCTGGCACTCTGATTTAACCATAAACGCAAACTTTAATAGAGGAGGAGAGTGGTGGAGTGGAGACCATAGACGGGATGAAGGAATGGGAAAAGAGATCCGAGTCGGTGGACAGTCGGTCTTATTAAAGTGGCTGGAAGTAACTGGATAGCCATGACACAAACCCGCTAAAAGTGGCAGGCATCTTATTGGCTCCGGCCCTGGTGCAAGCCATGGTCCGGGGCGAGGAGGAATGGGACGCCGTCGCCTCCTTCTGCGAAGCAGTGATGCTAGCGAAGGAGGTGGCGGAACGTGAGAGGGAGAGAAATTCTCGTCCCATCCGCTGCGGGAGGCGCTCCGGGAGTCGGGGGCCACGTGATGGCTTCCGGCCATCGTAAACGCGGGCCTGTGGACGGTGAGTGATGGGGTAGCTCACCGTCCGTCCGTCTTATGATGACGTCAGGCCGTGTCGACGGCGCGTTCGTGTTCCACGCGCGCCTCAAAGAGACTCCACTTTCCATCAGGCGTAATCGAGGTTGAGAACATGCTAGCAAAAAAAAAAAAAATATTTGGATGAACCTACTGCCAATGGCTTATCGTGTTTTCTGACGTACGTAGGGAATTTGATATCTTCGACGGAACTTGACAAGCACTGTGTAATCCTGAAGCTCGACCCATGAATTTTTAGTATTTTTTTTAAAAAAGCTATGAATTTTCTCCGAAAAAATAAGTTATAGAAATGACAACCCAACTCCAAGATCAGTTTGATGTTCTCGTAAAACTACAAAATATTCGAGCAATCAGACTAACAGCAGAAGGGACTCGAGAAAATATACTTTCACTACTTTATATCTGAAAAATAGTTTCTTGAGTATGGAAACCGAGACGAACCTACTACAATCATATAGAAAGTGCAAGTATACAACGAGTAACTTGTAATGTATGAGTAATGTTTAGACATTGCTATTGTAAGCAAATGGTCATTTCCACTGTATTGCTTTCGGGGAATAATAATAATATAAGGTATGGTTTTTAATTGGATATGTATGGAATAATGTATAATGATAGACAGACAAGCAAGAAATGAAGCAAAACCATATATTTTTGCTTGGTTTTTAAACAAAAGGATTTTTAAATCAGCAATACGCCAATAAATTAAACTACTTATACCTCCCTCAGTCATGAAGTTTTTATAGAAAAATTCTATTGAATTTATATCAATTAGTTAAGTCACATGACATTATTTTTCATTTTATACATGACCTATGTCAACGCTACCGGGTCCTGTGTTAAAATTCATGAACTCAGTAGGTATAAAAACGAAAGACCAAAATACAAAAAATCTAGCCTGTCACGGGCACACAATAATATTTGAATAAATAACGTAATGTAAAAGTAAACCCCTCTGAGGATAAGACAGGAAAAAGGATGGTTATGAGTATGACTAACAAAATATTATTCCGGGACCGACTCATGTAAGTCCATAAACTCACGACTCTTAAACCCCTAGTGTCATAAAAGTACAGTTTCCCATTTAAATACCACACTTTTCTACATCATTTCCACTGCATTCATAACAGAATCAACCGTTGGTACGGAACATAACTCCGTCCTATCAAATTCCACTTGTTTGTTAGTAAAGTAAGGCCCCCGTCACACCGTCAGCGATAAGCGAGTAGTTGTACCACGCGGTGTGAACAGTCAGCGATAAACTATTCAAATTACGTATCCTCTTTACTATTTTCACTCTGAAAATAGTACCATGATCATCTAGATGACTCTAGTTTCAGCTTCAGCTGTAGGTAAAGTTTTCAGCTTTCAAAGTATCTGGTTTAAATGTCTACCCTCCTATTTACCTGCTTAATGAATAACCTAGTCAATAAACCATTTTCTATTTATATTCTACTCACCCAGGACTTAAACCTTTTGCACGTCAAAATTCCGATACAGAATGATGCAGTATGATGTTAGCGCTTAAGTGATATTATCACGAAGGCGCTTTTATTGAACATTTTTTGAAAATTGTATTGAACTAACAGTTCACCAGGCGGGTGAGAACTCATCAAAAAGCTTGACTAGTTTTTAGTTTATAATCGCTGATGGTGGGACAGATTCCTTACCTTTACCGACCGAATGTCGGACAGCTGGTCGTCAGTGAAAGTATAAAGTGCCATATTTTGTCAACAACCAATGGTTAAAGTTACGCAAGAAGAATTTGATTGTCCGTAAGTAGTACTGTTGGTAACTAGTAATGAGGTGAAGAAAGAGTTATTGGCTTATTTTGTTGTTGTTTTAAAAACAATCATGAAGAACTCGTGTAGGTTTAGAGGTTTGAGAGACATGTTTCTCAACATGAATATGGATTCGAAATAGGGCAGGTTTTTTATGGGCTCTGTCGAAAAATGTCTACTGGTAGCAAAACGTCTCTTTCGCATAATGTCGCTTTCGCAGAATGCCGCTTTCTCACAATGCCTCTTTCGCAGAATGTTTACTCTAGTCGTAAGTTTGTATTTTTCTTAAAATCAGCTTTGGAGTCGATGACATTTATTTGTTTGATTTCGTTTTTTTGCCACCGACTTTTGAAGCTGATTCAAAAAAAAAAATACAAACATATACGAATAGAGATCCTCCTCCTTTTTGGAAGTCGGTTAAAAACTAGTTAACATTTAATGAGAAATCGGACCTGGCTAAATATTATTCTAAGTCCTACAGTGACATTTTGCGAAAGAGACATTCTGCGAAAAAGGCATTGTGAGAAAACGGCATTCTGCGAAAGCGACATTTTGCCACTGAGCTTTTTTATCTAACTTCATTATTTTTAACGTTCTGAACTTAAAAGAAAAACTGATATGGTCATAAACTGATTACACTTGATGAAAAACATAACATAACATGACGTCTTCAATCCCCGAAGGGCTAGGCCCACATTTCGCTTGCATTTCACCATTATTTTTATGTAATGAGATTTATATTTCCTACAACTGTGGTGTATTGTAGATGGTCGATTTTTTTACCGTTGCAGTTTTAAACAGTTAAAAATATAATTATGAAAAGTAAACTTAATTTTGTTATATTTCTACAGACGTGGTGTTAAATAATTTACTAAATTATTTATGACAACAATTACAATCATGATTAGCAACTAGTAAAGTTTCTACAGATTTTCTACAAGAAAATTGTAGAAAACAAAATGGCCAATGAGTTATTATTTTTTATTAATCTTTAAGAACTGGTGCTAACAACCTGTTTATGGTTTTAGGCATAAAAAAACGGAAGTAATTAATTACTTTCACTTTTTATAATCAAACACGATATTTATTATCAGTTTACGTCATAATCTTATATTATACCATCGGATTATGTGGCGATTATGTCATCCCTATTAGGAACTAAATCAATTTAAAATTCATTAATTTATTATTTCGATGATTTATCTTTAATCTTATTAGCGTTTACATATTAATATTTAATTAATATTCTTAAAATACGTTCGTCGAATTTCAAATGGATTTTTTTTATTGGACAAGATTCCATTTCTCTTATGACATACAGTTAGTTTTTAATCTTTGTTAATCAGCGTTCTAAAAATATACTATTTTAATTAAAAATAAACATCAACAAATATACAATGGCAATACATAAGAGTTGTTAGATTGTGGTATATATAACACATACAGACGTAATTTGTGTAATTTATTCCTATCACCACAGCTGCGAAAATTGTGTAGGGAAACATCCCGAGGAAACCGACATGTCCTTTTTTTCTTTGGGGGGTGGGAAATCATCAAATAACCCCTTCCGCTCTTGGGCAGAGCGAAAGCAGCAGAGTGTCAGACTTCTACTGACTAAAAACCACCCATGTTCCTTCTTCGCCCTTCATGTCGAGGCCTCGGTATCCCTTGCGGACAACCCGCAGCCTCGACAGGCCCGCAGCCTCGACAGGGCCGCAGCCTCGACAGAAACCGACATTTCCTTGAACCAAAACTATCGAAGACAGTCATGTGACATTACCAACACACACTATGCCCACGTGGTGGAGAGTACAGCCCATTCGCTCTCGTAGCTCGGAGGCTTGTGTTCCACCAGTGGAAACATGACAGGTTGATTTAGCTTTACAATTTTAAAAATAAATACTAGCTGTCACCCCCGACTTGTTCGCGAAAAGTTCTGATGGATTTGTGTGAGAAATACAAAATAAGCCTGGTATCATCATCATCATCATCATCTGCCTAGCCTTTTCCCAACTATGTTGGGGTCGGCTTCCAGTCTAACCGGATGCAGCTGAGTACCAGTATTTTACATGGAGCGACTGCCTATCTGACCTCCACAACCCAGTTAATACTAGGTAATACGATACTCTTTGATAAGAGTATATAATAAGCCTGGTATATCAGGCTATAATCCATGTCTGTGTCAAATTTCATCCGGATCCGTTCAGCCGTTCTGGCGTGATTGAACAACAAATATCCATACGTCCAAACGTTCACATTTATTATAGTAGTAAGATTGTATAATGAAATTCTTTTCGCTCATGAAACCATCACGACACATCGATCGTAACAAGTTACTTAATAATTTTGTTCGTTAAACTCAAAACAATACAATTTCACTGAAACACTATTAAATGATTTATCATCATGAAACTGTTGATCACTATACGGAACAGTGACCTATTAAGTATTGAGATATGAATTGCATTCGATAGAGTTTTTTCTTGTCACTTAATTTCGTTGAAACATCATTTTAAACGGTTAGAAGGGCCCTCTCCGTACTTAGGTTTGCGCGTGAGTTAAAGTCAGACCTTCCGCATTGATTGAAAGATACGAATTTTAATGTTAGCGAGCAGGCGATTGCTATTCAATTTTCATTGTCAACGAAACATAAAAAATTGAATTTTTGGTTAAATGTTAGTTTTATTTATGTATGTGTCAATAAAAAAAAAACACAGAAAACAAGACATTTAACTTGTTATTAATGATCAAATTACATGCAAACACCCAATTAAAATTAGGAGTTAAGTGAGTGGAAAATTATAATTGTTCTTTGTTTTACTTTTATTAAATGAAACAATGTTATCAAACCAAGTTTATCAGTTTTGACACTTGGGCAGTCTGTAAACGTTCACCCCTTTTATAAATAGTCTGTATATTATTTAAAAAAAATTAAATCATAATACCCTATAATTATTATATATAAATATAAACATGTTGCGCCAACTCCAAATAAATTGGGATAAGGGCAGGCGAACGATGATGATGAAATGAAATTGTATAAAAATGATATTTGTGGCAGAATTAAAAAGTAACAAATAATTATCAATAAAAAGTATTAAAAAATTCAAAGACAATGTGACATCTACCAATCCGCACAGGGCCCGCGTCGTGGATTATAATAATCCTATATAGCCCATCCCCCTCCTATAGAGGAGGCGTGACTGCTGTGGGAGTAATATGGGCTGATGATGAAATAATTATCAAACGCTAGAACGATAGCCATTACAATAATAGCAATAGCCACCGGTCTCCATCACCATACACAACAGAAGCCAAAACAAATCGTTCTGAGCATAAAGAATTCATTAGAAAATCGCAATTCGCACCGATATTTGTTAAGCGAAAGTATTTTGCATTGTGTTTTGACGAATCATTCGTATTGTTTTGCAACAACCGTGATGATAATTGAGATGTCAGTTTATTAGAGCAATTTATACGAAGAATACTTTTTCAGTGACGTTTGCGTAATTTATTGAAGAATTTATCTGTCAATTGACTTTTTCTTAACTTAACTTGGGAAACAACTACTGTTAGAATATATTACCCCACTGCTGGGCAAAGCCTCCCCACGACTTCCAAATTTTACGATCCAGGGCCAATGTGGACCACTGGTCGTTGGTTTTATCCAGCTCGTCTCGCCATCTCCTACAAGGTGTACCGCATCACCTTCTGCCTGTGTTAGGGCTCCACAACGTGGTTATTTTGGCCCACAGCTCGTTGGGCATACGGCAGACGTGGCCAACTTGGGAAGCAATATAAAGAAATATAAGAGTTGATCTTGTTATATTCATTTCTCAGTCATTATTATTTTGATAACAAGACACTTTTTCTTTTTTATTGGGACAAGTCCGCCACACTATTCCCAAACGTTTCTTGCCCGTTCTTCTCCAAGATCTAGTTGGTTCGGGGGTTGCTGCGTCGAGTTGCGTCGATGTCTGCGGCGGCGAATGCTGTGGGTGCGGGGGCGCACGGCGGCGCGTGCCGTGGCGGTGGGTGCGCGGGGCTTCGGGTCGCGGGGCGGTGGTTGCACGTGGCGGCGTGCATTCGTTGTTCCGTGATTTGGAGTCTCGTGCTTTCGTTGTTGCGGTGTGGGTCGCTGCGTGCTTTCGTGATCGCAGTGTTCGTTGTTGCGGGCATTCGGCGGCGTGTGGTTCGGCGTGGTGGCTTTCGGGATGACGTATTGCACTCGTAGTTTAGTTTTATGAACTGTTCTTCAGACCTTCAAAAGTACCTGTTATGGTTTAATTGAAATAAATGCTTTGACTTTGAAAAACCACTATAAAAACCACCACCACCACTGTGTAACCACTGTGAAATTATACCAAGATACTTATATAAGGTGGATTTTTGGATATCTGACTACTGTGACGTAACGTAAGAAAGGCTTATGCTAAACACTATGACTGGTTAAACAAAATCCATTCGGTCGCTGACTTTTTTTATTATTTTGCTATTGATAACCTAGTCTAGATGTTAGGCCATTGCTTGACTGATATTCCCGAACTGTGACACAAGTGCCCGTCCTTCGTCTTAAACATTCAGTGTTTCTGATAGAGCTTTAAAAATAGCAATCAACCTACTATCTTGGCACATTTATGTCTATAATTAATAAATGATCCTATTCTCTAACCTCATATACATAAAGTGTGGCTGACTCATTCGAATCTCCTGATCCCGGATAAATCCAATCGATTTCGATATACATTTTAAATCGACTCAACCCATAATCGAGTCTAGACGTTTACATGCAAATCTGTCAGTTCATCTGCTTATCAGTTGTCTAGATTTACCGTATCATTTACTTACGTGAAGACATGTGCGCGTGAGTTGCATACAGAACGGTTTTTAGAGTGCACTGGCTTTTGTTTCTTTCCTTAGAGTAAGTGCAAGGTCAAGGTATGCGTTTGTACGTCTTTAACAATGGGTTTGTTGAAGATTGAAGCGAGATTGTTTTTAATCATTTTTCACACTTACTGTGGTCTTTGAAAGTTAGTTAATATGTTTATACTTCGAATGTAATGTTTACATAATTATTTAAAATTCTTGTGGCAAATATTAGAAAGGTATATTTTAATAAAGTTAAAATTTAACGGACATAAAGGCTGATTGACTTCGAATGGTTTTTGTTATTTCATCAGTTCATATTTCTAAACACAACTCCAAAGATTCTTGATCTGATAGAGACTAGGGCTTATGAATATTTTTGCCGTCTTTTTATAAACCTATAGATTTATTTGCAGCAGCAGGTACTTACAGTAAAGGGAATTAAGAACAGGACGTAAAGTATTACATCCACAGTTAAAAAAAGACGATGCTCAAATCAATTAAGTGTTGTCTGGTCGGCTACTGCCCCACAGGTTCATTCGGGTTTTCTATACGGTGTTACGTCACGGATAGAATTTTAATGATAAATCTTTCTTTTAATTTATCTCATAGATGTCGCTGTTTTGTTCTTCATATGTGTCGTATTTTTTGTGGTAAGTTTCTGTAGTGCAGTTTTGTATTACCACTACAATGTTTATAACCTACCTTGACCTTAGATAGTACTTTCATTCAAGCAAAAGACATTACAATAATCACATCCGCATTCCTATTAAAGCTAAGGCTCTCTCCAAAGGATAAAGCAGTCCTTAGCATAGTCAGTGTCAGTGTCCATGCATGATGACAGTAGCCAATCAGATATTATTGGCTTGAGCCAAATTTGCTCCAACTTTCTCTGAACACGTGTTTTTTTTAATGTTAGGCATGCTCGCTTCATACCAAGAACCTTATGGGCCTCGGTAAATATGATAAGCCATTGATACAGGCTGCCATTTGAAGATTTTGACTGTTTTAATTGACAGTGAGAAGCCTGATAGTCTGACAATGCAGCAGCAATGTTTCCCAGAAACTGGGTTGTGGTCATATAGTCATTTTGTATTTTCTGCAACTACTAAGTAAAGAAAATAATAGTATGACCCCCTGAAATTGACAAAAAATCCCCATAGCTAATTCAATCTGGCGAGGAGGAATGGGACGCTGTCGCCTCCTTCTGCGAAGCAGTGATGCTAGCAAAGGAGGTGGCGGAACGTGAGAGGGAGAGAACCTCTCGTCCCAGCCGCCGCGGGAGGCGCTCCGGGCGTCGAGGGCCACGTGATGGCTTCCGGGCACCGTAGACGCGGACCTGTGGACGGTGAGTGATGGGCTAGCCGCCGCCCCTCGCCGTCCGTCCGTCTTATGACGACGAAAAACAGTATCGCCGCCAAAAAAAAAAATGGCTAATTCAATCTGACATCGCTGGAGACAATAACATTTACACGGCCGTGATTAGAGGACTACCAGACAAATTCGATTATTTTTATTATCTCTAATTTGAAATATTATTTTATTCGCAATGTCAACAAAGATTACATCAAAACAGAATTGTTCACGGTTAATGTTGTGTGTCGAATAGTTTTTACTTATTCTTTGTTTGCAAAACAATGTTTGTTCATTTGTCGATGGTTCGTCTGTTAATAATCGATGTTTTGTGGTCATCGTCTGAATGAAGAGTACTCTCGATCTTTGGCGAACAATTTTGCAATGGTAAGAAGGAACGTGGGTGGTTTTTAGTCAGTAGAAGTATGACACTCCCTTCCGCTCTGCCTAGAGCAGGAGGGGTTACTTGATGATTTCCCACCACCAACACATACACATCACCAACAAAAAAGAAATCTTAACTGAACTTAACATCACGCCTGTATCCCTAAAAAGTTAGGCAGTGGTGTACATCCAACATTTCGCCAGTTATATTTAAATCCCATGTAAATGAGAGCTGAGCCTATTGTCTTCAAACGGGCACAAATCCAAACTCCGTGCCTGCTACTGTGAAATTTCTGATGGAAAAACTCAATCACACTTTGTTTGACCTGGAAATCGAATTCAAGTTCTCATACACAGCAGTCGCGCTAGCAACCACTGGACTAACGTGGTATAATCTAACTGTAAATAATCGATCTTTCATGCTCATCGTCTGTTTGAAGAGCACTCTCAATTTTTCTTTCAATGTTGCCGAACTATGTTGTAATGATAGGCTAGAAACATCTTTATTTTAGTACAAATTCACACTTCGATTAACCATTTCGTTACTCAAATTTTTAGTTAGTTAAAAGTAAGCGACACCTTTCGTCATTATCATCTGCCTAGCCTTTTCACAACTATGTTGGGGCCGGCTTCTAGTCTAACCGAATGCAAGTCAATATCAGTAATTAGCCTATCTGTCCTCCACAACCTAGTGTAGTACCAGTACTAACAAGGTTGTGGAGGTCAGATAGGCTACCAGTCTTACCAAAGGGTATCGTATTACCCAGGTAATACGATACCCTTTGGTAAGACTGGTTGCCGGACTTACTATCCACGACTACACGACTGAAACGAATGCCAAAGATTTATATATGGCAGCCGGGAGTCCGGGACCAACGGTGTAACGTGCTTTCCGAGGTACAGAGGAAATTCAGTATTTACTGGGTGGTCAACCATCTACAGACCAACCTAGGCAATCACGGCTTAACTTAAAGATTGATTGATGAAAACCTTTCAAAAGTAACTAAAGTTAGTTACCCAATATTTCATACATACTTAGTTTTACGACAGCGAAATAAAAACATAACGTGATTGGATATTACATGTTATGAGCTACGTAATATTATCGCGTTCAAAATCGAGAAACACCTAATTAAGAGCTTGTAAACTCGTTATACACAAGAAAATAAAAACCTTTCGGATCGCATAAAATTAAACACTTTTCCTCAATCAACAGCTTTTTCATAACACCCAATCCCAACATTAAATGGAAAAATCATTCACCATTGATATGTATTACGAAAATATAAATATTCAGTCTCATTCGTGGGAGCTACCATATTAGAAAATTTGATTACGGCTCAATTTCCTGTTACAAAAACCAAATTATCCACTACGTATGCAGTATTCAACCTTAATGCTCTGATTATAAGGTATAATGATGATGAGGGACACATTATGGAAAAGACATGTTGTTTTATTGGAATAATTATCGCACGTTAGTATAAATTACTCCACATTGGCGAGTATATTATGTAAGATGTTGCGTTAATGTATTGAAAAATGTCTTCTACTAAATTATTGACGATAAATATTGCGTTGGTGGGTCCATTTGTCAATTACGTGACTGTTGTTGTTTTTAAAGTATTTTAATTAGTAGAACATTTGTGTTTATCAATAAACTTATCAGTCGAACCAAAATTGCTTAAAATATTTTGAAATGCAATCAGTTGTTGTATTACAGTTCATTTAGTTTTATTTGCAACCTTTTACAAACAAGCAAAATTATTATCTGCGTTGATATCAAAATCATTGTGTAAATGTGTAGCCTATTTAATAGTACCAGTATACTAACATACAAATTCTTCTCTTTCCAGATGTAAATAAACAACACGCAAGAAAAACAGGCCACCTGAGCGGATTATTGACCCAGTCACGAACGGTCACCGGAACTATTATGCCTTATACATCCAACACTATCTGAACGGACCTGACCAGCATTGCGAACGGGAAGCACCGTTAATTATGCCAATTTATTAGCAACCACAATGATGGAAGAAGTAACGCCACGTCCCAGCGTCGAATACATCCCTCCTTTACCCCCAAAGGTGAAGCAAAGAGGATCGACTACTTATACACAAATAACCAGTGATGAAGCCACTATGAACACAAACGGGTTCACCGCTACCGACGTCCGGATGGACTCGCTAAGTTCGATGCACTCACTCGTCCTTAATTCTAAGACACCATCTGCAACGGTATTCGTAGCGGCGACCCAGTCAGATCGACCCGCGAGTACGAATAGCACGGACGCTCTCAACGGTCCTCACGTGGTCACTATCAGAATAAACACCGATGCAGACAAACCGAAAGCACCAAAAATATCCAGTGTACACCTCAAGAGCGACGTCGACTTTGAAACATTCAAGATTAACGACGTGTGCAAGAAAAACAATAGCTTAGTCAGAATTAATGTTGATGAAAACAGACCGAAAATTATAGAAAACGAAGATCATCTGAAAACCGACAAAGCGCCATACATCTTTTGCAATTCGTTCGTGAATTCTATGACAAATATGGTTATGTCAAGCGGTCAGTGCTCCCCAAGTGATACTCTCGACTCTGGAACATGCAGCGACCTTGACGGCACTCCTCCACCTCTACCCAAAAAGAAGACGTCAAAAACTAGTTCAATAAAGAAAGCCGTATCTGTAACGCTAATCAGCTCAAGAAACGGGAGCAGCCAAAGCGAAGTGGATTTTGAAGACAACGACTCGAATATATCATGCGATTCTCTGAATAGTAGCGAGCTGAACGTAAGCGTGCACGCCGATGAAAGTCATAGCGAATATAGTAAAAAAGAAAAGAAACAGAGTGCGGAATCACCCGACGCGCCAGAGACGTTCGCCAAAGCGAACAATAAAGACAGTAGCTTTCTACCACTGGGTCTGCTGCAAGACATAAGAGACCGTTCAGCGAAACTAAATACGGTCGAAACTGAAAGCGAGGCGAAGCCCGAGCCACACGAGGAAGCGAACCAGAATATTAATGAGGATGCTAATATTTCAAAAGAAAGCGCTCAACTCACGTCGTTCCGTCTAGTTTCTCAGTTTAATAACGAGTGCAAGAACACGACGGAGTCGCTACCCGCGAACTTGTGCTCCAAAACGCCACTGATTAGCGAGAGCACTTACGAGGATCGAAAGCAACAGGACAAGATGAAACAAGAACAAATGTTTTACAGCAGCCATTACTTTGATACGGACAAGTTTTACGATTTTCATTTGAACGAAAAACAATTTGATGATGTGAAAAGTGTTAGTGTTGGTGCTAAAAGTGAGTGTGAAGTGTCTGAAGTGGAATACTTCGCCGGTGTGAAGGATTATAAAAACGAGGAGATGCCGTCGACGATAAAAAGTTCCAAGGGAACAATAAGAGGCGTGAAGAACCGCGTACGCGCGGGTATAGCGACGTTTTTGCAAATCCAGAGCACGACAAAGGTAATTTTTTGTGATTGTTTTACTTTTAAATTTCAGCTCGCTCCGGTTTTATGTCGACTGCCACCTCGTTATACACGTACTGATTTTAGAGGTCACAACTAAATGCATTCGAAAGTATTATACGTAAGCACGTATTCTAGTTTATTAAAATTGTTATTTTTAAATGGCATTCGTGAAAATGTTCGATATTAAGCCTTCATGGTAGATTGTCGTGAACAATGGAAGGGTGAAGGAACAAAATGTGTAAACAATTGGCAGTTTTAATTACCATTGAGAATTATGAACGGACGTTAGAGTGTCTTGGTCTAAAGGCTTTTGTACGACAACAATCGTCATTGTAGACATCGTGTGATGTTATTGCTGGAAAACATGTTGTGATAGCTCATTTGTTGACAATTGAGCTTTTTCTTTGACTTTAAAATGAGTTCTTTATGATTTCTCAATTACTATACAAAGATATTAAGCTTTTCTTAATTACTAATTTAGATTTAATCAAACGGATTAATTAATAGTAAAATTATTTCGTTATCTAAAAGTTGGGAATATCTGACCATTAGACACGGTATGAGAATTTAGTTTCACTTTCGCCAGACGTAAAAGTTGACCTAGGGTAGAGGTTACTGAACAGGTAGTGTACCATTAAATGGACCAGTTACTTCAACTTAAATTGCAAAACCACAGAGTAATATCCATTTAAGTTTTTCTGGTCGTTTAAAACCAAAATACTAGTAAATTTCTTATTTAAACTTCGCCAGCTCTGCAGTTAATGTAAATCCTATCTATCTAAGATTTTAAACTGACATGGTCACTAGCACTATTATTCATACTGAAAACGGGATATTTACCATGTTTACTGATTATTTTGAGTTCCCTATATCAGTAAACATGGTAAATATCCCGTTTTCAGTCTGAATAATAGTCCTAACTATCTAGTTTGGATCACAGTAATAATAATATGCATATGTTTTCATTTACTCGCGACTCGGTCGTAATATTTGCAAATGTTTTATATTACCAAGTATACGAGGCAAAAAGTACTTGTGTGTACTATGTTTAAAGTACTTTTTACTCACAGTCGGATTTAGACCCGTCTCTCTCTTTTTCACCAATTCCTAGTCTCTGGTATTTTAGGTTAGTCCTTTCGGTAGGATTGTTGTGACAATTTAGAGAAAAAGAGCTCCGTCTTTTATTTTGTATAACAATCAAAATTTTAACATTTTTGACTCAACTCATAAATTGTCTGTAATCAAATCTACTACAAAGAAGTCCACAGAAAGAACTCTCAATCCATAATTACCTTACTAACATGCTTTTCCTATAAATCTGTATCAGTGATCATCTCAACCGACTTCCACGGCTATAATTGCCTCAAGATCACTTTCCGCTTTTCTACCATATTTAATTATAGTAAAATTGTCGTTTCCTCCATCTGGGGTCCCACGTCTGGCTCGAAGTGTGTCGGAAGTCTGACTTCTAGTAGTTTTCCATTCTATTGAACTAGTTTGTAGAAAGTTAGAAAAAATTGTATGACGATAACTGGAGCTATTGTTGTTTATAAAGGGTTATTGTTGTTTTGAGATGGTTGAAATGGTTCTTTACGAGGTAGATGAGGAAGATTTTGAATGACAGGAAAATTTCTGTTTATTTGTTGCTGTTAATTGTTTAATTGATGATCATGGTTCATAAAATGATTTTAATTTAAATGTATTCTCAAATCTCAGTATGATTGTGATTGATTATGTTGTGATTTCAAGAAGAATTATTTTTTGACACCAGCATGTAGATCAGTCATTAATAAAATAAAATGTATAAAAAACTAATCCTTGAAATCAATTTATTTTTATATCACATTCACTTCGCTTTTTATCAAGTTTACCAATTAGAGATAAAGTGAATTACAAATAAAAACACACTCAATAATCTAGGTAGTGTAATAGAGATAACGATCGCTAAAATTATTCAGCCGTAAAGTCTATCGACTTGCTTTGTTAACTTCTAGTTGTAAATATTCTTATTATTTCTGGATTCAGTGCAAAAAAAGTAGCTGATTCAGAGTGATTAGTGACATAAATAAACATCATTGTCTGAAATAGGGGATCGGACAAAAAACTAATTAGTCCGCCAGATAGCTTTCCAAAATATATTGAACATAATATATTTTTTCTTTTTTCACTTAAACAAAAAATTAAGACGATACAGTGCTTCGAAAACTCGTGAACTACTCAAAAACGCCACATGTCAGTACATTTTTTACCTACAAATGACGTCACAATTCTTAATCTTTGACGCGTTTTATCTTCGTCAATTTTTATTAATTTGATAAAACAAAAAACACGTAACCAATATTGTTCGATAATCTAACTGACGGACTTTGATAATCTAATTAGAATCATTTTTTTTTTTGACTCAATCCAATCGCCTATTGTATTCAAATCACAGATCAAATATGGTATATGCGACCCCGCTTAGGGGTGGTCAGATTAAATTTCATAAGATTGGTATTAAGGCAATAATGAAACAAATAGCTGTAATTGATAGTGGTTTAGCCACGAGCAAATCCAACCACCACAACCATAACCACATGATTTGTTGTCGCCATAGGGATAATTTCCCAGTACCTGTGTTTAAAATCAATAATCGTCTTTCACTAAGAAACAATTTGTTAAAAATAACAAATATTATCCTTTTTCATCTACTTATATTGAACGACTAAGTAAGGTTGGTTATCATCAAGTCATAGATTATAATTTGAAACTTAATTTGGTAGCCATCCAAAAGCAGGCATCGCCCTGGTGATCAATATTACACTACTCCTGATCTTCCTCAAAAAATAAACCATCATAATGATTAATCACTTCTTCTTAGTGACACGGATCTATGAACTTCATTGGTTATAGTAGAAACTTCTTGTAATTGAACTCGCAACTATTATTTGCATTCATAGACACAAATTCCACTTCGTGAACTTTTCATTCATAGTATGGTGCAAATTATTCGTACCACATTATGACCTCTATAATATATAACTCTAGACCAGACCACTGGACAACGTTGCATACTTTTCTTTGTTAAAATTCAATTATCCATTTCGTCAAAATCTGAGACATTGTGCTAGATTTCAATGTGCTTTTGTGCAATTGTAATGATTACGCCCATTATGAGTTTCCAAAAAGATCTCTAGAACTGCAATAAAAATATTATGGAGTCTTCGGAAAAGATCAGTATCTCTTTTGAATTAGGTTTATTTAGTTTAATTGAAAATTGCTAATGATTGTGTCCTGAATTCCAAAATCGCTAATCGCTTTCAAATCGTTTTAAATTTCTACAGTGCCTTTCAAGAGGATTGACTAAAGTTTTCGAAATGTTATGTCCACTAAATACATTTTTTATTTTCACCATCTTTTTAGAGACGGAAAATTACTTTATTAGGCCCTCTGAGACACATAGCGCGCAAACCACTGATTCAGTAGCTTCATCATTCCGAATTCCGGATTTATATGTAGGAGGGGGGGGGCACCTCCTACAAATATAATTGTATGTATAATTTTTAACCGGCAATTAAAAACCAATGTACTAGCTGTTTATTACAAAGTGCAATACCTAAACGGTCAAAATATTTAGACAGGTTGGAGGTTCAGAATTATGTACTGAATACGTGCGTCACTGGCCCTTAAAATCTTCACCATATCGAATTAATAAACACACAGTCCAAACTCAACTTAGATCCGACCTTAATACAATTCAAAATACCAACACACACACACATTTCAAGTTGAAGACTTCCTCATACCGCCTTCCGTGTGCTACAATTTTTAACCTTGGCTTTACTCACATTCACTGCTCGCTTCATTAAACTAGTTATTATTAACTGTTTGTTTTTAAATCATTCGGTAATTAAATGTAATAAGTTTATAGATGATTATATTCACGATTCTTTTGGAGTAATAAAAAGTGAATTAGGTTTGTTGGTAGTTAAACTTGGAGGTAATGTGACTTCTGCCCTTGGCATTTGGTTGACTTAATGTGATGTTATTTAGACTGTTAAATGGTAACTCTTTGAGGTTTTATGAGAGGGGTCGTTTAGAGTAATTAGGTAAAGAGACAGCCCATAACCGATAATAGAGAGTTGACCTGTGTCCCAGCAGTGGGAACAATATGCGTGGAAATAGATGATTAACTAACAATCTTAGTCTAGTCTTTCAACAAGGTCTCCGAAAATGTAAATTAAGTTTTTCCTACTTCTTCATTAATTTTTCTGATTAATTTTGGTAACTTTAATCATTTTGGTCTGGTCAATTGTTTAGTCTGGGACTAGTCTTTCTTAGTCGAGCTTCAATGTCTCGGCGCTTTTCTGGTGGTCGCCACTGTTGATTCTGGCTATCATGAGTTGTAGTAGTTCGGAAATACTGTGGTAGGCTCGTTTCATATTTAAGTACTATGGTCAAGATCAGACATCTTGAATAACTCCTTTAAATACTTTCTATAGTTAGTTACCATCATGAAATCTCACAGAACATTATGACACCGATGCTAGCTGTATTATCGATGTAAGATAATCTAATTCAAAGTGACTGTTTACTTTATTTGCGCCATAATACGCTCAAAAATCATCGCTTATTCGATGCATTTCTTATGTTTGTATTGTAAACGATTTCGTTATTTGCAATCTGATTAGAGGTGTCAAAATTGCAATTACAAGAACGTTATACTTAACTTATTAATAAAATAACTGCATATGGGTAGCTCGAGTATTGTTTAATTTCCGCATTGTTTTAGAAACCTGAGTTCCGCAATATGAGACTATGAATGTAGAACGTAATGATGTGTTTAATTCGTACAAAGGTGTGTACTCTTTTAAACCGTAGCCGTATTATAATAACACCCACATAACATATTGGCACTAGTATTACATTACATAAAATAAATCCTGCTGAGAACACTCCCAAGTGTTCAATTAGAATGTTTAGGATAATTTTATAACCATATTTTAAATAGGTAATAATTTTTGTCAAAATCTTACTGTGGTGTAATCTAAATCTAGAAAATGAAATGAGTACTTCCCTTTCTTTGGTTTATTCCAATCTGGCCCCACAAAGCCAATCCCGACCAGTGGCAGTTGCAACTACTTACCGCATCTACCATCACTAGTGGTGGTTGCGTCTGAATCAGTCGCATCGTGGTTCATAGATACTCCCAAACATTTATTTTGTACTAGGTAATGCCAGCGGCTTCGCCCGCTACGACTTGAAAATTATCCCACGGGATGATAAAATCGGGATAAACACTATCCTATGTGTTAATCCAGTTTATAAACTATCTGTGTACCAAATTTTATCCAAATCAGTTCAGTAGTTTTTGCGTGAAAGAGTAACAAACATACACACTTACAAACATTTGCCTTAATATTAGTGTGATGTCGGTCCATTGCAGACCATTTAATGAACCTTTTATTTTATTCTTTTGTGGCCAGTATCAGATAAAAGCGCCACCGTCAGTCAATTAACCTCCACCTGAGTATAAAGCCATTTAATCATAAAAAATAAACATCCTGCTATATCCACACATCCAGCTGCATTCCTCGATAATGCCTTTGTCCAGCAACCTTGACTTTTCGTGTGGACTTTCGAATGAGAACAAAAATAGTATACATATAGAGTGTGTATCAGAGAAGTGCCGCATTCACCTGAGAAGCTGCCCCATTCAATATCTCGTCAGCTGCCTACCCTGTCCCACCTACGTTAGGGTCGGCTGCAAGTCTGACCATATATAGAGGAATACTAGTATTTTACATGGAGCCACTGCCTATCTCACCTCCAGAACCCATTAAGTAGTTGATATGACTGGTTGTCAAACTTTCAGGCCATTCAATTGCAACTCGACAAATTGTCAAAAAAGGTTGGCCAACTTACATAGACCATTTGGCTAAACTCATCTTCTTCTTCAGTCGGTCCCTCATTACTGAGGATCGTGGTCACTGGACCCCTTCAAGCGGACCATCTGCATCCATCTACTCCGGTCCAAAGTTGCCCTCACCACCTGCTGAAATTTGCTTGAGGAAATAGCCTCTTTTAGCCTCTTTTGCTTGCATTTTGCATACACACAAGCACATACTTCACACATGAAAGTGATATCTAACCACCGAAGCGGCACTTCTCCTGATCTACAAATAGACTATAGCAGAAACATTGATAGTCTTAATACAATAATTTTAGCTCGGCATACCTAATTATGATAAACGAGAATGGAATAGTTTTTTTTCGAGTCTAGCTTGTTGATCATACCGTGTTCGTGGTCACAGTATAGTGAAGATATAGTAGATCAATATTATTTGACATGTTGGTCTAGTGATCGCAAGTGCTACTGCTGACTATAAAGAGTTTCTGGGTACGATTCCAAGGTAGGGTCAAAGTGTTTATTGGGTGTTTCCTCTATTACGTAGAACTAAAATATAAACTGAGAAATCTGGTTGTACTATTATATAACTGCATTTCGGACGTTTTATGTATTTTCTTATGAAAAGAACCTACCTTTTTTTTGTTGGGGGTGGAAAATCATCAAATAACCCCTTCCCGCCCTTGGGCAGAGCAAAAGGGAGTGTCAGACTTCTACTGACTAAAAACTTGTTCCTTCTTAGCCATTTATGTCGAGGCCGAACAACCCGCAGCCCCGACGGAAGATATTTATTTATTTATTTGAGCTTTGAATTATTTCAACCATTTAGTGATAGAGTTAGCATATATATTATAGTATTACCCACACAAGTGAAGACATTACTAAACAAAAAGTCTTACCAATCAATACTTAAACCAATCAATAACTTATCCAATCACTTCATACATTTAACAATCAAATCGTACACACATTACACACCCAAACGTTGATTTGTAATAGCAGCTCAATAATGACGATGTCAATTGCATAATTACACGAATATTGACACTTGATTACATAGATTTGACATCGATTACTAAACAAATGACAAACGCGACTCTTGCTGTCAAGACGTAGCAGTTGTAAATTCCGAGCGTTCGTTATAAGACTCTATGTCCATTGGCATAAGTTGTAAATTGCAATGATTGATTAATTGACAGGCATACCTATTGTTGTGTAATAGTTCATGAATTGTAATAGATGACGCCTGTCTACTTAAAAATGGTGTTATATCAATATGTACAAAGATGTAAGTGCTTGCAATGAAACCTATCCTTAACAAAATATTTTTGAGTAATGATGTAAAAGGCTCTGTGTTTTTTTTAGTTTTTGTTTTGTTGACATTTGCTTTCATTTTGACCGGATATAGGAGCGGCATAAGAGGACCAGACCCAAAAGTAGAATTTCTTACACAATCTTAACAAGACGTCATCATTTTTTGTGAGCTGAAAATTCTTCACCATTATTTTTTTATATTCAAATTTCAAATTCAAATTATTTATGAACAACCTGTTTAATAAATTAGTCTGTACCTCAGGGATCAGAGTTGAACATATTCGTTTTTTATTCAAAAGGGTCATACACGGTGATTATTAACAAAATCAAACCAAAAATAATGAATATATTGTAATAATTTCACTGACCGACCAAAGGACTCTCCTCCTACTTTCAGAAATTAATTCAAATCAATTCCTAATTCGTCCGAACTTACAATAACTTCCTAAAAATCCGTAAAAGAAGAAAAGAGTTCAGTAAAAATCACATTACATTTAAAAGTCTTACTAACGGAATTACAACGTGTAAACATTGACTAAAGTTAAACTACTGTAAAACATTATACTTGGCGCCTCCACAGCGTATAATCCAATTACATGCGCGCGCTTGCTTGTTCTTACACACACGGCATAGGAAGAATTGATTACATGGTTGTGTACGCTTCCTGCGATATGCGACCAATCGTGATCGCGGTCGCAACTGGTTGCCGTCACGAGTTGCGACTAATCGATACAACGATTGCAATTAGATAGATGATTTGTGGACATGCTGTTATGTTGTTGAAAGTGTGTGTTTGAATTTGATGCTTGTTTTGAGGTTGGTAATTAGTTATATTATCTCATAAAGAACCTGTTTAAGAGTTTATTTAGGCCCTATCCTATATTATCAACGCTCGCATAATATACTCTAAATGAAATTAGATCATAATTTCGTAACATTTTTGGGGTTTTTGTACTAAAGATTTTTAGACATGCTTATTTGGAATTGGTTTCGATTTAAAATATGTTTAAAAAAGTTATTATAACAAAATCGACTGTTTAAATTGTGTACCAAAAAGTTGGAAATAAGATTATGTAAAAGAAACCATCAATATAATTATTGATATCACCTATCATCTTGAAAATCATGCTCTTAAATCATGCGTTGCATTCGGAAGCGGATATGGTTTTGGTCTGTTAGATATTTTATCAAAGTTAAACATTTTCGAAGCAATTGGACAGTCTATCTATATTTCGATAAATAAACTTTCATATATCAGTAACATCATTATCACAGATATATAACTTTCTCACATGATCAGACAAATGAGATTCAACCAATATTCATGAATTACTTTCACCAAATAGATGTTTAATATGGAATATTTCTAACTCTTAGTGACGACTGTAAAGTAGGTTTGTGGAATGGACAAGTTTTCAACTGTTTTGTGATCAAAACTATTGGATGTTGTGGTCAGAGATTCTTGAAGATTAGGGTTGTCGAGCAACGATAGTTAGAGATAAATAAATATGAGGAACATCCCATCGATAGAATCATTGGATATTTCTGGGTTTTTATTTGCGCAACTAATATTTACACCATAAATTCGTGTTATTTTTTAAACTTACTTTAAATAGCTGTTAGCAGTGATTTTTTTTCATTCACAATTATTAACACTGAAAACGGGATATTTACAATATTTACTATTTGTTTTGAGTTCCCGATATTTCACCGCTGTGGCGAGCACCATGATCACGGATAAACTGAAGTTATTGCGGGTTACTCTCCTTTTTGTTTGATATTTTCACTTACAATATCTTCGATTCCCTGTTAGGTCACTATCGTTGTCCAAGAAATGGATCTGGAACATTGATATAAAAACTAAAGATGCGGTCGTCTGAACATTTGCTCGACGCGTTCGCCATACAGAGAATCGGTCTAGTCTGCTCGTTAACGTAACCTTGTATAAGCGGCGTGGTATTTTCGAGGTATAAAGAACATAAATAAAGCTTTTAATAAAATTTACGACCGCACCCGAAGAGAGCCGATCGTGGACTAGTTCATTTAGGCTTAGGAAAGACCGTTTTAGGACCAAGTTCGAAGCGTCATTGTGTCATGCGGTCCGCCCAGTCCCTACGCAGTAATATATAAGTCAATGATCTGGAAGCTAGTCAAACCAACTTGAAGACTAAACATTTCATGAAGAACTCTTTTATCGAAATAATATTCCCCTTGCAACACAAGTTCACTAGGCATTACTCAAATGAGTCTTAAGCTAAAATCGCCCATAACTAACCTACAGATCGAAACGAAAGACAACATTTTGTAACTGTAACGTAAGTGCCTTTGGCTTCTGCATCACCTGTCACTTACCCATGACATAGAAGACACCGAATGTCAGTATTCAATTATATCGATCGTATATTTACATTCATACATGTTTTTAATAAGGTTACAGTATATAACCTTAATGTCGATGCTGTTTCAAAGGTTAATCAGATCTCCGAATTAGGAATTATTGAACTATCAGATTGCAACATCGTAAATGAGGTTTGTATAGCTTCTCACACGGGAAGGTTGTTACTCTGTGATAGACTGTCTTGGATTTGACAGAATAAAAAGATAGATACACTCCGACACAAATCAAGATTAAACATTCCGCATTATCGACCAAAAATACATTCATATATAATGTCTATAAATATGAATTAATAAATTCAACATATTTATTAAAAAACTAAAACATTTTTTTAACAGAAAAATGCTATTTAGTATAAATGAATTTTTAAAAGATAAAATATAAATAATGTATAAAAATTTATATGTATATAAAGAATTCCTAGTACGGTATTATTGGATTTATTTTAGATATAGTTTTTTGTATTTTTAAAGCTTCCTCTCTCCCACTACATCTTCTCCTACCTTCTCCTACTATCTCCTACTATATCTTTCTTTATCAGATTAAATCTTGTACTTACGATGGCATGGCGGTAGTTGTCGGGATTTTTATTAAAAATATATTATTAAAAATAAAAACATTTGTATTAGTTTTGAATGAGAAAAACAAAGACATTCTATCGACAAATATGACATCCTTAGATAATATAAACATTGTATCAAAATAACATAGATTGGAAGTAACAGTAGATTGCAGAATCATGCCTCGTCTGTTATTGCGGTTGAGTAACATAGAAAATCACACAAATAACTTTGTTTTTGATTTATTATTGTAAAAGCTTATGGCCACAAAAATACATGGGTAATATTTTCCTATTGAGCCTTTCTACCCAACTGCTTGGGGAGGAGGGTAATGATTTTCTTTATAACATTACGCCTGTAAACCCAAAAGGGTTAGGAAGAGGCTTACTTTATAGTACACTTCGCCAATAAATTTGTAGTCCCTTGTAAAAAGGAACTGCTAGCCATGAGGTTCTGGGTTCGATTCCTGGGTCAGGCAAAGTGTTACCCCGTCGGGGCGGGTTGTTCGCAAGAGATACCGCGGCCTCGACATGAAGGGCTAAGAAGGAACATGGGTGGTTTTTAGTCAGTAGAAGTCTGACACTCCCTTTCGCTCTTCCCAAGAGCGGGAGGGGTTATTTGATGATGTCCCACCCACCAAAAAAAAAAGGGCTAAGTGTTATATCAATTCATCTTTTATTTTGTTAACTTAGTTTCGGTTTTTTTTCAGCAGGAATTTCGCAGTAGCAGCCACGGAGTCTGGTTAACTGCACGGTTGATGGCAATAGGCTCGCCATCTAGGTATTACAAGGGACTGAAACATACCTGGCAAATATGATTAGTACACATGTGCCCTCCCTTCATAGATAATAGACATGATGTTCATCATCTCACCCAAAAGACGCCCACTGCTGGACATAGGCCTTCCCCAGAAGGGGGGGATTTGCCATAATCGCCACGCTTGGCAGGCGGGTTGGCGATTGCAGTATGGTTGTTACAGGCACAGAGAACGCTGCTGCCCATTCTCTGGTAAGTCCCTTAGTCGCCTCTTACGATACCCACGGGAAGATAATGGCATGGTGCTATTCTTTTACGTCCGACACCATAAGGTACAGACATGATTATGATGGGAAAATTCTCACTTTGTCTAAGAAATTGTGCTGGTCACTTCGGTCAGAACACTGGTCTACTTATAATTCCGATTATAATCATAACAGTCGAAATAAACACTTGTATGTAAAGTGCCATAAAACACTTATAGCTGTAGATTCTAGTGATTATTTGAAGAAAGTCCGCAAACGTATGATGAAACGGTTTAAATGCTAAGTTATTGCATAAAACATGTAAACAAAAGTGTTTGAAAGGATTGTGTAAAATGTTGTATAAGATATTTTCTTTTCTGACCGTTTGAGTCTAGGTAGACACAACTAAATAATATGATGACAGCTGCTAGAGGCGTGTTTAAAATAAACAACACGCCTATCCCCCAGAGGGCTAGGCAGAGGTGTTAATAAAATAGACAGTTATTACGTCAGTCAAGTTCAAGTAGCCACTTCACGCAACGCCAGTTATTAAGGAAAAATAAATATAATATCTATGTCATCACGCATGGTTATCCCGGAGGGCGAGGCAGAGGTATGCGTAATATAGTAACACCCACGTGGCAGAAATTACTGTAGTTACGAGTAATAATATTATAAAATTGTTTATATTATTGCTATTTCCCAACCTGGTATTTAAACCCAGGACCTCGTGCCCGACAGATGTGCTTGCACCGCATGACCAATGAGATAGTCAGAAAATAAAATTTATGTTTTTGGCTAATAAGACGAGTTACTAAAAACTATGATAGTCATTCTTTAAGCTCCTTTATTTTAATAGTTAAAATATAAAAGAAAGGAGCTCACACAAACCGTGGACTTTCACTTAATACTTTAAAAAAGTAGTTAATTTGAATAAATACGAGATTACTATCAACATTCATATCTTTTAATAGTACAAAACGAACGAATAAAATATTTTTTTTTACTTTTACTAAACAAAGTGCACAAATTATACTGTTTTATGTTGCCAGAAGATTTCTTCACGTTCACTTTCAATATATTTTTAAACGATTTTAAGAAAGGGGTTCTCAATTTGGTTATTTTTTTTATGTTTGTTACCTCATAAACTCATAACTTTGTCATTAATGAACCATTTATGAATCCAAAAGTTAAGTAGTTTAGACTTTTTCTGGAAATCGGTTTTTTTTGCAAAAAATTGTCTTTCTTATTTTATTTATCAGAAACCGTAACATAATAATATTATTAAAAATATTTCTTTTTTTTTTCAATTTAAATCTAAAATAATATTTGTGAAAACTTGGGTCAATTAACTTTCAATTTTATCAATCGCTTCAAAAAAGTTACAATTTCATGCTTTGAATGATTGTATAAAAATGGCGTGGAAAACTTTTTATCTATCGTAATCTCAATGATAATAATGTTTATATTTTTTTGTTGGGGTATTCACTAAATAAACGATACGGCACCATATCTTATTCTTGATTCTGTTGTCCTAATTCTTTATAGAAAGAGCCAGAGAGAGACAAAAACCAATAACAACTTCTACAAAAAGTGTCCTTTTTGTTTTTTTTTGTGAGCCGACTGTACCATATAAAAAGTAGTTAAAATGTATAGTTGCCTAAACGGGTTCAATCATCATCTGCCTAGCCTTTTGCCAACTATATTGGGGTCGGCCTACAGTCTAAACGGATTTCGATAGGGCGGCTGCCTATCTGACCTCCTCAACTCAGTTTCGGGCCACCAACGACTAACTCTAAACCGGGACTCAACGTATGAAGATAAAATAGTTATAAAAGGCTGTATTTACTTGTTTAACTCGTCTTTGGCGAGTCGGGAAAGTTATCAGACGGGATGAAGCCCATATCTCCAATTAAGTCGTTATTCTCAACGATTTTACAATCATTACACACCCACCTAGGCGTGATAAGGAAAGTGTCAGGTGTAATCATAATCATACTTATCAGCGCAGTCGGTTAACTGATGTGAACTGGATCAGTTTTTACTTGTGGGAGATAAGCTCTAGTTATCTTTTGATTAAAAAAAAATCAACTGGGATTGTAGGTGACAAGTTAAGCTAACCTAAAAAATACTTTTAAACCAAAATATTTGCAGGAGAGGATATTAGATGATTTTCCACCCGCCGCAAAAATCCCTCCCGCTCTTGGGCAGAGCGAAAGGGGGTGTCAGACTTCTACTGACTGAAAACCACCCATGTTCCTTCTTAGCCCTACATGTCGAGGCCGCGGTATCTCTTGCGAACAACTCGCAGCCCCGACGGGATAACATGACGTCTGCAATCCCTGTAGGGGTACACCCACATTCCGCCACTTATGTTTTAGTCTCATCTAATAGCGGACGAGTCAATTGGGCATAAATATAGGGTGTAAAAGTACCCTTAACGCAAACGAACAGCACTTATTCTCTCCACCACTGCGATATTTTTTTTGTTCTAGGCCATACCTGGGAACCCTCTAGTTACGGAGATATTGGGGGTCAAAGTTCCAAAATTTTCACAGCTGTTTTTGTAAATACTAGTTTTTCAGGTTATATACTTTACTTAAATTACCTCCATGACCCGTTTAATATTCAAAGCATCGACTAGCACAATGTTTTAAGAGTGCTACTTTGAGTTTTACCGTAACATGTAATTTTTGACCCCAAAAAAAAAGTCATTTCCCAGCAAAAAATTTTGCGTAGGGGTACTTAGTTTGATGTACAGAATGCTTGGTTGACGGCTGTGTGATGGTTTGATTTACACCCTGTATAGACTCCGTGACTGCAGGTTTAGTGGATAGAGGAAACTCTATTAATCACTAAATAAATTACAATTTCATTGTTTTCTATCCTGTTATGACTAGGTCAAAGAAACAGCCATTTATTACTAAGCCTAGTTATATTATGCTAGTTCTGTTGGTCATCCCACACAAATGTCAGCTTGTCTGGTTAAACTAGTTCTTTATACAAACTGTGGGCGTTGATATTATTCTGTCACTTGTTTGTAAGGCGCCTAAATGACGATTACTATTGGAATTTGTGAGGTATAAAACAAAGTGAATTGTTGATAGGCAATTAATAATATAATTTGGCTCAATAATCTCACTTTTCTCATTCTCAGAAACCATGTTATTCATCTTTGTACATGTGTGGTATGCGGTTTTGGTACGCGGCAAATGTTTTGTGACGTAAAATATAAAACACAGATTCTTTTACAGAATTATTGTTTTTTTATTGATTGTCTTCTGACCTTTGTTCTATGTCACCTTCAATCACTTGTCCATCAGTAAATAATAAAATCTAAACTTACGTGGAAAACTTCAAATATTATTATGAAAGGAATCCAAAAAGTCATCAAATCCGGTGTGATTGAACGCTAGCAATAAACCAAAATTCACAATAGCCACATAATTACGTTCAACATCTTCTATTACTTTTGATCCCCGAAGGGCTTAGCAGAGGTCTACTCAGTAATACACCCTTTTTTTGGAGGGTGGGAAATCATCGAATAACCCCTCCCGCTCTTGGGCAGAGCGGAAGGGAGTGTCGGACTTCTACTGATTAAAAACCACCCATGTTCCTTCTTAGCCCTTGTACCGAGGCCGCGGTATCTCTTTAGAACAACCCGCAGCCCCGACGGGTCATTAATACACCCTCATTTCGCAAGTTATATAGTCCCAACGCATATAATATGGGGCGGGCATATTGCCATCAACCGGTTACAAATTCAGACTCCGTCGCTGCTACTGAGAAAATCTAAATCGAAAACCCCAATAACACTTTGCCCGGCCCCGCAATCGAACCCAGTACCTCATGCACAGCAGCCGCGTTTGCAACCAATAGACAAACGAGATTATTATCAACACCAATCCCGCTAAACGATCTACACTTCACAGCTACATTGACATCCAATGCACATACTTACCTGCCTATACCTATACGATACAGCTACTTTGATAAATGGGCCCATCCCATGGTTACGGTATCCAGGAGCTCCCCGGAGCCACTTGCCACAGGAATGTCGCTTTATGGACAGAACACCTGTTCATAGCTTTATGGAGTAGGTGGGGTGGATGCGGCATATGGTTTGATAGGTTTCTTCTCAGAGCGAAACTACTAAGGATGTGCATAAAGAAATGGACTCTGATGGCTTTTTCCTTTACCAATTAGTTTTCGGCAGTTGACTCGTGCCATATTATCTGTATGAGTAAAAGGGTTTATTTACTCTCCAAAGTGAAAAGAGAAAGTGATTTATATCACTCCTATTCGCTTTTTTGACGAGTGCCTCAGAACTGCTTCATGGTTTTCATCAATCAGTATAGTCCACCAATCTGTTTTTTAAAATTTAATAACTTATCAGTTATGAAACACCTGTGCATAACCACCTGCAGTTTTAATGTAGCTTAATTTTTAAAAAAAAAAGTAGATAAGTACATTTTCTTAAAATTAAGCGTTTGAAAGGAAAACCTGTTTATAAGTCGATCACACACGTCTCCCGAACAAATCACTATCGTTTTAAAACAATTAACCAAGAAGATGTCTTATCAAAACAAAATACTTTAGTTATGTCACTTTTATCAACTGTAATGAAAACCCCATCGTTGCCTTAGACTAGCCGTGGGTGAACCAAGGTAGACATGTTTTATATAATGACATTTATAACTCAGCACCATGGCATAATGGACGTAATGAAATGTAATACTGTGGCTAATCCGCTTATGTTTGTGTTAGCATAATATAAAGACTACCGTACTTGGAGAGATCAATGTAATGGCCGAACTTGTGCCAGATCGTCCAAATGTATTTTCTTGCTAGGTTTGCTCACGGCTTGGCTCCCGTTCTGTACAGAAATTAACCTACGAATTTATTGTAGCCTGGTACACTTGGGGATAAACTAGCTTAACGTAGGTGAAAGATTTTTTGGAATTGGATTGGTAGTACCGGAAATTTCCACATTCAAACTTTTTGAGCTACTACTATTTTTAAAACTGAGAGGTGATAGTCTCTTTTAAGTTCCAGACATAATCTTGGTTGACTCATATGAGGAGTATGTAGATTAGGGTCTGAGATGGTATTTTGAATAAAAAACCACACAGACTTGAACAATTAAAGTTGTCATACTGTGCAAAGTCGGCTTGTCTCAATAAACCATGCCATCACATAAAGAATTCCACGATATTCTGTTCCAAACAATAGACAATCGTCTGTCAGATCGCAAATGTCATATTCGAATATCGACTTAAAATGCAGCGATAAATCTATCAGAGATGCCTTCTCAGCTATGTCCATTCTCTTATGGAATCCATGTGATAGATCGCATCGATGTGGGCGCGCCTTGACCAGGGCTGTCAGATGCACTTTCTTGCTGTATAGGAGGATTTGCATGCAGATTGATTTATTTTTATGGATGGTAGTACCAGAAGACGAGCTTCGTCGCCGAGGGAGTTTTAAAAAACACTGGCGTGACGATTTAGAGGCTTTTGTGTACGATTGGTAGGACTGAGCAAACAGCACGGAGAGAAGAGTGGAAGGGTCTTTGCCCAGCAGTTGGATAAAACACACTAAAAAAAGAATTTCGGTGATGGCATTGATATAAAAACTAAAGATACGGTCGTCCGAACATTTGCTCGACGCGTTCGCCTTACAGAGAATCGATGTAGTCTGCTCGTTAACGTAACCTTGTATAAGCGGCGTGGTATTTTCGAGGTATAAAGAACATAAATAAAGCATTTAATCAAATTTACGACCGCACCCGAAGAGAGCCGATCGTGGACTAGTTCACTTCGGCTTAGGAAAGACCGTTTTGGGACCAAGTTCGAGGCGTCATTTTAACATGCGGTCCGCCCAGTCCTTACGCAATAATATATAAGTCAATGGGTGATGGCGTCTATCGGGCCACTGACAGCTTGTAACAAAGGTCAAACATCTACAAATGACAGCAGGAACCAACGGCTTTGCAGAGGCATAGCAGAAACTTATTTTGTAGTGAATTGTCACCCATCTATGGATTCATCTAGGCAAGCGCGGCTTAACCTTGCTTGCTGTTATTATAAAGCCTCTAGCAGCCCTAACAACAAACGTCCCAAGGCAGGCGGCGTTCTTGTCATAACTCGGCAGTCGACACCATGACTTACCGACCAGTATTAAGTAATAATTGTTAATTCGCATTCATTATAGCGTGGGCTGTAATTAATTCGAAGATTTTGTCTGCAGATTGCAGATTGAGAATCAACTGAGAAGCAAACAGCTTTTGTATTTTACTCCTAACTTTTGTTTGAAGATTGTTTGCATGTCTCCTGATAACCAAAAAATACGTACACTTAGGTCGACCGAAACGACCTCTGAAATAACCACTTTATACTAACCTATGTTGTACACAAAAGCTGTTGGTGACCAACATATTTATATGATACATAAATATACAATAAATAATTCGTTACGTTAGATACAGCACTGAAAATTGGTAATATGACTCCTCACCCCCTGGCTTCGACCCCCTGGTCTCGACCCCCTGGCCTCTAAAGAAGATTGCAACTATGCGAAACCAAAATCACTGGTTTTTACAAACCAAGTTTTACACAAACAATAGCAAACAGACCGATTAAGCTTCTAATCACACTAATATTAAAAAGGCGAAACTTTTTGAATGTGTATGTTTGTTACTCTTTCACGCGAAAACTACTAAACGGATTTGGATAAAATTTGGAACACAGATAGTTTATAACCTGGATTAACACATAGGGCAAACAAAAAAAGCGTGAAACCTTACGTTCTAATCACAAAACCGACTAAAAGAAAGAACTTCCTACACTAACATGCATTCCGTGTCTAATTAGCGCTTAAAACCGAGTCATATCGGATTTGTCGGCACGCGACTGTTTCAAAACGTCACGAGAAATTAATTTGTAAAAAATAAAAAAGTAGTAAAAAAACTGACATATTTCACTTGTGTTCGTGGATGTGACAAATGCTTGCTCTCAAAAAAGATTAATTTTTCGGATGAATTATGTGTGTTTGTTACGCTAGAGTAGCGCAAATCTCGAAAGTATTTTTTTATTCGTTTGACTAATTGGTATTTACTTGGTTGTTGTGCAGAAAATAATAATATTAATCAAGCCTTAATCTACGTACAAACTGATAATGAAGACGAGTACCTACCTATCTAAACTGAGACATATGCAAATTATTAAAAACCTTTAACCTTCGTACTACCAGCGAATCTAGTTACCACAAGCTGTCAAATTTCTTCATTCGAGTTTAAAATCATACCATACATAACACCACGCCTGTAATTCCCAAAGGTTTAGGTAGATGTGTACCTATTCCCTAATAGTACACCCAAATTTCGCCAGTAATCATTAAGTTACATGTAATAGGGAGCGAGCGTATTGCCATCAACCGGGCACAAGTTCAGACTTTTTGACTGCTACAAAAAAATATCTGATGGGAAACCCCGATAACAATTTGCGCGACCCGGGAATCTAACCCAGGACCTCATGTTCAGCAGTCGCAATCGCGTTCCTTGGACCAAAGAGGTATTCTCATCACAATAATAGAACATGATCTTCTATTAAAACAGTGATGTTACATTCGTGAGCGAATGATAAATTGCTCCCATTAACAGTTTCATTCGTTAACTGAACGAGATGCCGATCATTTCATTCATTCATCAGATCAGTCTTATGTCTTTATTTATTGACATATTTTCGGTCACGCAAGTTAACTATTTTGTAATAGGTATTTGTCTCATTAAAACTGCTGCATCATCTTCATAACCGCCGAAATCCCCCCACAATCTTCACCAGGTCATCAGTGCACCTAGTGGGAGGTATTCCGAAGCAATGTCTTCTATCTTTTGCTCTGAAAGTGTAACAATCGAGCTTATCCTTGGTTCGATACCTGGACCTGGAAAAGTATGATTGGGTTTTTATATTCGTTAAGAAATGATGATAGCTTGAACTATGAACTTTTCCGTTTAATGCTTATAGGTGCCTCTAATACACCCTATGTAGCTAGCACAATGCAGACGAGATGTAACAGCCAATTTAGATGTGATGTTACGTTCAAAATCACAAGTAATTTCGGTTTCATCATCATCATCAGCCTATAATGTTCTCACTGCAGGGACGTCGGGCGTCCTCTCTAGGAGAGGGATTGGCTATGATCCATCACGCGGGCCCAGTGCGGATTGGTAGATGTCACATGTCTTCGATTTTTTGGTTCTAATACATGCCGGTTTCCTCACGATCGAACTTTCGGAGTAACGTACATCGGAGTGACGAACATTCTGAATACAGTACTTCGTAGTAACAAATTTTCGGAGTAACGTATATCGGAGTAACGAACATTCTGAATACCGTACTTCGTCATAGCGTACATTCTGACTCACGTAATTCGGACTCACAAACTTTCTGTTTACCGTACATCGGTATTTCGAACTTCGGAGTAACGTAATACAGTCTTTTGCGTCGACCGTCTCCAAATATATTGGGATAAGGGCAGGAGAAAGATGATGATTCACTCAAAAGAACAATGCTCGCATCTACGTAAACACATCACTTTTTATCACCATCATCATCAAAATAAATCACAAGCGATAGACCAGACAACACTCATCAGAAAAGTAATTCATTACTTGTCTTGTCGGAGTGAACAAAAAAACCGTTTTGTAATAATTAGTGAGAAATGAATTTCATTCGCGTAGCGTGCAGTTATTTGTGGCACTAGCTGATATTATACCGAGATGAAGCGAATGTTGCCACTCTGGTGGACAATCTTGATTCTTGATCATTGATAAAATTGTATGAATGTGGTTGGAGAATTAGAGATTTTGTTTGCATCTACTAAGTAATTAGACTGTACTTATTTTGAACTGTATTTTACATGGAGCCGCTGCCTATATTTCTCTACTTCTTTTTATACAACCTTTGGCCACCCAATGGTGAGTATGTAGGTCTGTTCTAACTCTCTCCACTTTTGGCGGTTTTGTGTCTTGGCTATCTTCCGGACACTTTAACGAGATCGTCTGTCCACCTAGTTGGTTGTCTTCCCGCATTCCTGCGCCCCGTCCGAGTTCACCACTCCATTCGACCTTTATAACCCAGTTATTGGGTATTATGATAACCAATAACTGGTTAATCTCTTGGTTAGATTCGTTATCAGCTTTCGTTCTTACTATTCGTAATGATGACGTTGACGTAATATGGAGGAGCTTGATATGTCTGTGATGAATGGTCAACGATACACAGACCAACTTCGGTAATCATAGCTTAACTGATCGATCGAAGCGGTATTTACTTAGCACTTCATATGCTGAATATGCCTTTAAATTCCTGTGTGCAAAATAATAGATGATTTTATTCACTGTGACCCAATATTCTATCACTACCTACTCCTCCAGCACACAAACACAAACCATCACGAATCATCAAGCTATTAAACATAACATGATCGATAGCAGTCCAAGTTATGTTGAACATCGGTCACCGTTAGTACTGTAATGTGGAATACCGTTCGTATTGATGACTAAGCCTAGAGGTACTTATGACCGAATATTTTTAATAAGAAAAAATGTACCTAGCTGTTGTGGGTCAGAGGAAAAAAAATACAGTTTGTTATGTTATGAAAAAACAATTGACTATCTCGTTGGTGTAGACGTTGCTATCTTTTTTTTTTTGGCGAAGGGGGGGGGGTGAGAAGTTGAGTTTTGAGTTCTTATAATATTATGTACGGACCTTAAAAGAGACTTTTTTTTGGAGGGTGGGAAATCATCAAACGACTCCCCCTCCTCTGGGCAGAGCGAAAGGGAGTGTCAGACTTCTACTGACTAAAAACCACCCATGTTCCTTGCCCTTTGTGTCGAGGTCGAGGTATTTCTTCGAACAATCCGCAGCCCCGACGTGAGACGTTGCTATCTGGAATTGAAATTGTTAAGCTCATGATACTGGATGAGGAACCTCAAGTCTAGCTGTATTCATTATCATTTCAGCTAAATTACGTCCACTGCTGGACATAGGCCTCCCCCAAATGTCGAGACATTAACCGGTCCCGTGCGTCTCGCATCCAGCGGATCCCTGCAACTTTCACCAGGTTATCAGTCCACCTAGTGGAAGCTATGTTATTGTGTGTTAAAATTGCGATGGTCAGAAGCATCTGCGAAGTCGAATTAGTGCCCATTTGATGAACAGGTTCGCCTCTATTTGTTGGAACTTAAACGTTCTTGGCGCAGTGTGGATATGCTAATACCACTTTATCTAGTGCAAAACTAGATTTAAAAACAATCAGAACCAAAAATTTAAAAAAAAATCATTGGAACTTAAAAAAAGCCAGTCATCAGAAAACAAAACTTAGCGAACAACAAGTCAACAACTATGGCATCTAACAGCCCTGAATTTGTCGAAGTGAACGCACAATAATTCGATAAAAAATTGATCAATTATATTATCGACAGATTAGCATGTGCGCAAACCCAATAAAAACTCGATTATTCATACCAAGGTTGACGCTGGAACGGTCATTCGATTGTTTTTAAAGTGATCGATCTACCGTTCGCAAATCGTGCCACATGTTCGATTTTTGAATCGATTAAAATGCCCTAATGTGGCATTGTTTGCATGTGTGGCAAACACGAGATGGCTATTGTTTTCAAGGTAATTTTGCTTATGTTTGAAGGTTAAGGGTGTTGCGTTGCTAAAATCCCAAAAACGACGTATGTTTAAAGAAATTTGTTGAGGAATCCTTCCGTACGATTTCCATATAAAAAATATATGTTATACTTTAAAGTCATCACAAATAATTCGTATTGTTTAAAATTTTAATAAACCTTCACATTATTTAATAAAAAATCGTAGTATGTCTTAACCTAAATCGAATTTTGTCTCTGTAACGGCTGAATAGTTCGGTATGAATTTTATACCCAAAAATACGTAGTGATGTATTTATCAATCCGTATTGTTTATTTTCTCTGATTTGTAATAAAATTTTAAAATAATAAATTAATTCCCGACATTTTGAGGCAAATGCGGCGCGAGACCCGTCGCGCATACTTGGAACGCGCTGCGCCAGTGTCTCGATGACTGTTGTCACGGGTGGACTGCACGCATGTCATTACTTCACAAATATAATTCAAAAGTTCACGTTTTTAATGTTTTCTGAATTAAAACATATTGTAAATTGTATAGTTATCAATATTTCGTAAAATAAGAACAGAAAATAAGTTTGTAAATATATTTAAAGTAGTTTGTAATTTCGTTTTGTTGTTTGCACCTATCATAGAGTAAGCTAACTATGTAATAAACGTAAAGTGACGCGTGGCCGAGCTCTCCAAAACTATTGGTAAATTATCTACGTTTCTTAGTAGATATTTTGGTATATAGATATATCTATGATATTATTTTAATTTTGGACTGCCTCGTTGGTCTAGTGGTCGTAAGCACGATGCTGAGCATGAGGTCCTGGGTTCGATTCCCGGGTCGGGCAAAGTGTTATTGGGTTTTTCCATCAGGAAATTATAAGTAACAGCCACGGAGTCTGGATTTGTGCCCGGTTGATGGCAATAGGCTCGCCCCTATTATATGGGACTTAAACATAACTGGCGAAATGTGGGTGTACTATTAGGTACACCTCTGCCTAACCCTTCGGGGATTACAGGCGTGATGTTATGTTATCTAACTATTTTGTCTTGAGATTTTCGTTTGATGGAAGATGGAGATCTAGATGACTGATGATGTCTCGTACCTAATGATGGTCTCTCGTACTACATGATACATTTTGAAGGTCTGATGAAGACCAGGTAACTGCTTATCGGTTCTCAGTCACGGAAATAGTCAGAATGCTCCAACTTTCAGCTTTTATCTCATTGAGCACGGATGCTACTACATGATACATTTTGAAGGTCTGATGATGATCAGCTAAGTGCTTATCGGTTCTCAGTGACGGATGTAGTTAGAATGACCTAGCTTTCAGATTTTATCTTATTGAGCACGGATGCTACTACATGATACATTTTGAAGGTCTGATGATGACCAGCTAAGTGCTAATTGGTTCTCAGTGACGGATATAGCTAGAATGACCTAGCTTTCAAATTTTATCGATCTGAGCACGGATGCTACTACATGATACATTTTGAAGGTCTGATGATGATCACCTAAGTGCTTATCGGTTTTCAGTGACGGATGTAGTTAGAATGACCTAGCTTTCAGATTTTATCTTATTGAGCACGGATGCTACTACATGATATATTTTGAAGGTCTGATGATGACCAGCTAAGTGCTTATCGGTTAACAGTGACGGATATAGCTAGAATGACCACCACCAGGTAAATGGCACCATCAGTCTCCAAGGCCTCTTCGAGCTCTTTCATATGAGTCCACACACGACGGTTCTACGTGGTGCCATCAATGAGATCCTATACTTACCTTCGGAGTCTACCATCAGGTAGCTGGTATCATCAGTCTCCAAGGCCCCCTCGAGCTCTTTTAAATGAGTCCAAACACGATGGTTCTACTCAGTGCCGTCAATGAGATCCTATACCCACCTTCGGAGTCCACCATTAGGTACGAGACATCATCAGTCATCCAGATCTTCATCTTCCATCAAACGAAATTCTCAAGACAAAATAATTAATATAATATAATAATATAATAATAATAATAATAATAAATTTTTATTTATTGGCAAAACAAGTAAATTACATGGTCGTGAACCACTGGCGCCTGTGGTAGGCAGTGAAACGCCTGTATTACAGGTCACCAGGTTTCCACTCAGAAAAACATTTTACAATGTCTTTGTTAGGTACCAATTAACAAATAAAAAATAAAACTAAAAATAAACAAAAAGTTAAGAATATGAAATAAAAGCAGTATAAGAACAAAACAATTTAGAACAATTACATAAGGTGTGTAGGTGTGTGTGTATGTGAAAGTGTGCGTGAGCTTGCGAGTGTGTGTGTAAGTGTGTATTGTGTAAGTTGTGTCTGTAAGTTGTATGTTAATCAAGCCAAAACCTGCAACAGACCCTCTGTTGCGGTATATGACTGCTTCAGTAGCCAATCCTGAACAGTTATTTTAAGGTCGTATTTGTTTAGTTGGTGCACAGATAGAATTTTGTGAATTTTATTATAGAGGTATGGTCCGAGGTAAACAAAGAAGTGACGGCTAAATGATGTTTTGGTTGGGAAAGATGTGGCAACAAGGCGGCTTCGACGCACTGGCCCCGGTGTGTACTGTGACAGGGAGTGCTGTTTGATGACTGTGGCCAGAATAAGTAATTGCCTTACAGTCAGTACTTGACAGTATTCGTACAGTTCAACTGTGGGAAATAGGCGGGGTTTGAAACAACCAACTTTAAGAACCGCTCTTTGGGCGCGCTCGACTTTTATCAGGTTAGATTTGGCGGCACCTCCCCAGGTCGTGTTGCAATAGCTCAAGATCGATTGGCACAGCGCTTGATAGACCATCTTCATAATGTCTGCTCCGGCGGATTCTCGCAATTGCTTGAATATATAAATGAGCTTCCGTACGCGGTTAGAGAGGTGATCTATATAACTTTTAAATGACAGATGATTGTCTATCACGATGCCGAGGTATTTGATGTGTGTGACTTTATCTATGATAGAAGCGTTATCAGTAGCAGTAACTTGAAGAAGTGCATCAGATAGAATTGCTGCACTGCGAATGGAGAAGTTTATCAACTTTGTTTTGGAAACGTTCAGGGTAAGTGAATTGTTTCTGAGCCAGTCACTAACAGCATTAAAGCCTCTCTGTGCAAGTCGATACGTTTCAGCCCAACTGTTCGAGGAAAATACAAGCGCTGTATCATCCGCATAAGAAACTATCGTCCCGTTTTCCATGACAAGATTACACAAATCATTCATATAGCATAAGAAAAGGCTCGGTCCAAGGATGCTGCCCTGGGGTACCCCGTAAATAATTGGCATCTCCGAACTAATGTGCGGCCCTATTTTTACACACTGCGTTCTTTCACTGAGATAGCTCTGGAATAGGGACAGCTGAGTGCCTCTAATCCCCATATTCTCCAACTTTTTTAACAGGATTGGGATCGAAACCGTGTCGAATGCCTTTGCAAGATCCAGGAATAGGGCAACACATTTTTGGTTTTTATCAAGCTTTCTGACTATGTGGTCAACCAGGTGATGTACTGCATCAGCCGTTGATGTTTTTTTGCGGAAGCCAAATTGGTTATTTGAGAGGAGTTTACGTGATTCTAAATAATCTACAAGTCTAATATTAATAATTTTTTCAAGAATTTTTGACAAAGCTGGTAAAACTGAAATAGGCCTGTAATTTTCAACACGGCTTCGATCCCCTGATTTAAAAATAGGGTGAAGGAGGGCTCTTTTAAATGCATCGGGAAAGATGCCAGTCCTTAAACTTAAATTACATATGTAAGTGAGTGGAGGCACTATAATCGAACAATACCTCTTGAGGAACCCTGAGGAGATGCCGTCATAACCAACCGCACAATCGTTTTTCAGTGACATCAACAGCGCATGTACTTCTGTGTCATCTGTGTCCAGCATTACAAAAGAATCCGTCAGAGAATTCACTGAAGCATGGGAACAGGGAGTATTATTAATCTTTTCCGCTAACTGTTTTCCTACATTGGCAAAGTACGAATTAATGTCATTTATTGCATCTTTTTTATCCAGATTGTTTTCTAATAAGGCAGCCGCAGTGTCCTTTGGTTTATTTGTGTTTGCAACAGATTTAATAACCTTCCATAACCGTTTGGAGTTTTTGCCTGCTTTTTTAAATTCGTCTCTTTCATAATCCTTTTTGGCCTTTCGCAAACGAGAGATGCAGTAGTTATTATACGTTTATAAGAGACCTTGATGACATCATTTTTGGGATTTTTCATGAATAACTTATTAAGATTATCTCTATGCCGCATACATTTTAGTAACCCCGGGGTGATCCACGCTTTAATAGGCCTACGTCTACGTGATAGTGCGATAGTGGAAGTATTGGCAGATAAAGTTAAAATAATAGGCTCAATTAACAATGCAGCAGCAGTATTGGGATCATGCGCTGTTAAAACGTGATCAAAATTCAATTTTTCCATGTCAATTTTTAAGTTGTCTTCATCAACCCTGGTAATAAAAGAGCGCTGAGCAGCAGTGGATTTTTTCATTAATATAGCCACCAGAACTGCAAAGTGGTCTGTGATAGTAGTCTCCAATACCAACACCTTCGTAGGCACAGAAGTCTTAATGTTAACGTGATCCAAACATGTAGACCCGTGTGTTGGGAGGGTATGCCCTGGATATAATCCATGGTGCAACAAAAGATCTAGATAATCCAAGGCATAAGTCGATTTATTATTTTGACCAATATCTATATTAATATCCCCCACCAGGAAAATATTTTTATAGGATTTAAGTTCGCTAAGTACTCTGTCCAGGGATTGTATAAAGTTGGATGGGTCTCTAAATGCATAAGGTCTATAAACTGCTATTATAGCCAAGTCAGAACCTATGGTGATCACTAAGCAACTTGAATCAGAAATCACGGGTTCCTTTATTTTTATATTGGTTAAAGTTGATTTAATAAACACAATTACTCCATCATTTTGGTTATGGTTGTTTAGAGTGGCAAAGGAGTTGTAGCCGTTTAGGGTTGGTATAATAGGGTTACAGGAAAGCCAGCATTCAGAGAGAACCAATATGTCGCAATCTATGTTGATCCGTTCTATTAGTGTTAATAACCCGGAGAAATTAGCTTTTATACTACGGATGTTCTGACATAGAACACTAATATTATATTTTACAGGTAGCAGTGAGGTACATTCATGCGGGTCACATAAAACTGAGTCACAAAAAGAAATATTATCCAAGTCGGATAACACGTCATTGAGGGCTGCGAATTATAATTAACAATAGTCTAAGTTGGCAGAGTTCCGATCTCATAGATAGGTGGGACAATGTAATCAGCGTTTTGGAAGTAACTACGGTATTATTGTAGTGGCAATATTGGCATAATATAACGGGGCAGTTCTTTGATTCAGGATAGGCTCCTCTACGTTCTACTATAATTCTCCCGACGTAATGCACATAAAACAATAAATGATGATCATTCAAATAGATATGTACAAACAGTTTTGTTAGTAGGCTAGACTCCCAGGTGTTTGTGTGAGAAGATGTGCTGAGTGTGGTGTGTTTGTTATGTAGATATGCGAGAGTTCTTAATACAACTTGTGTGTTATAATAAAATAATTGTGAGTGTAAGGTAGATGGGTATGTTTCGTTCTTAAGATATGGATGAGATTTACAATTAAGGTAAGTGGGTAGACTTAAAATATACATTATTAGGTAAGTGACACAAAGAGTACAAACAGTAAGTTTGATGACACAACTAGTAATACTTTTAACAAAAAATAATATATAAAACGTAAATAAAGCACCTAGTCACGTAAGTTTCTTAAGGGTTTCCAAATCCGCCTCATTTTTAATTTGTATACGAGTGTCGCCATCCACTTTCTTCACAAATATGCGGCCATTATTAATCCAACAGTATTTATATTCCAGAAATTTAGCTTTTTCGCGAGTCATTGCATACAGTTTTCTATCCTTGCTTGTGAGGCTTTCAGCTACATAAATGGGAATTTTAAGTCCCGGGTGACCAATAGTTGAGGAGGAGAGCTTATTAACTGGATTCAGCTTGTTGAATTCCTTCACTCCATTTAGGATTCTATTTTTGGTTAAAACTGAGGATAGCTCTGTTACAATGGTAGATACGCCAGTTTTGGTTTTAATCCTGTAGATATCTTTTATGTCAGTTGTCTGTATATGGGTATTAACCGCGTTACACGTTTTTTTAACAAGTTCACATAGGTCTTGTTGTGACTCGGCCTTTAACTGTTCTAGTGGCGAAGTTAAATTTTTGAACTCGATAACTGTGGACTTGGCTCTTTTTTGCAACTCGTTGATGTTATTTTCTAAGGTGGATATGTAATTCATGTTTTCTTTTCGTTCGCCTTCCATGCCGACCAGTTTTTGCTTTATTTCTTCATATTGCGAAGACATGAATTGTAGTGATTTTTCCAAGGCGTCATTAGTCGATTTAATGCTTGAGTTTTGAGACTTGAGCTCAGCCAAATCATTGAGCAGTTTGTTTAGGATAATATCCTGGTCCTTCTTCCAATTGGATAGCATAGTGGTGAGCATGGCGGATAGTTCATCTTTAAGAACTTCATAGCCTGATTGTTCTTGACCGTCAATACGGATACGCTTCTGTGCCCTCCCCGTATAATTAGCTGGACTATCTGGGTTAAGATTGCATAGGTCATTTTCTGACTGCACATGTTGAGCATTAATTCCAGTGGGAGACCTATGAATCGACATATTCTCAATATACTTAGGTCCGCAGTTTAGGTAGTGAACGTGGGTTCGGGCGACCGGTTAGCGTAAACACATGAAGTAAGTGAGATATCAGTTCTCACCTTGTTTTTGTCCTTATTGCGTTCGGTGCGCGATGTGCGGCTTAACACTCCACAGCTCCTTATTGACGTTAGCTCCAAGTACTTTTTACTGTGATTTTAATATGTAACTTTTGTTTTACTTCTTGAGTTAAGTGGTACAAAAAGAAAAAGCAGCAGAATCACGCCTTCTTACGTTCGGGCGCGGTATATATACATAACATCGCGCCTGTAATCCCCAAAGGGTTAGGCAGAGGTGTACCTAATAGTAGGCGTGATGTTATGTTATGTATGTTATTATTTTAATGATTTTAATTGTTTTATCGCTTTTAGCGATAAAACAATTGTAGCAAAAAACAATTGTAGTCGTTCTTGTAGCACGGATGCTACTACATTTTGAAGGTCTGATGATAACCAGCAAAGTGCTTATCGGTTCCCAGTGACGAACGTAGTTAGCATGACCTAGCTTTAAAATTTTATTGATCTGAGCACGGATGCTACTACATAATACATTCTGAAGGTCTGATGATGACCAGCTAAGTGCTAATTGGTTCTCAGTGACGGATATAGCTAGAATGACCTAGCTTTCAAATTTTATCGATCTGAGCACGGATGCTACTACATGATACATTTTGAAGGTCTGATGATGATCAGCTAAGTGCTTATCGGTTCTCAGTGACGGATGTAGTTAGAATGACCAAGCTTTCAGATTTTATCTTATTGAGCACGGATGCTACTACATGATACATTTTGAAGGTCTGATGATGACCAGCTAAGTGCTAATTGGTTCTCAGTGATGGATATAGCTAGAATGACCTAGCTTTCAAATTTTATCGATCTGAGCACGGATGCTACTACATGATACATTTTGAAGGTCTGATGATGATCACCTAAGTTCTTATCGGTTTTCAGTGACGGATGTAGTTAGAATGACCTAGCTTCCAAATTTTATCGATCTGAGCACGGATGCTACTACATGATACATTTTGAAGGTCTGATGATGATCACCTAAGTGGTTATCGGTTTTCAGTGACGGATGTAGTTAGAATGACCTAGCTTTCAGATTTTATCTTATTGAGCACGGATGCTACTACATAATACATTCTGAAGGTCTGATGATGACCAGCTAAGTGCTAATTGGTTCTCAGTGACGGATATAGCTAGAATGACCTAGCTTTCAAATTTTATCGATCTGAGCACGGAAGCTACTACATGATACATTTTGAAGGTCTGATGATGATCACCTAAGTGGTTATCGGTTTTCAGTGACGGATGTAGTTAGAATGACCTAGCTTTCAGATTTTATCTTATTGAGCACGGATGCTACTACATAATACATTCTGAAGGTCTGATGATGACCAGCTAAGTGCTAATTGGTTCTCAGTGACGGATATAGCTAGAATGACCTAGCTTTCAAATTTTATCGATCTGAGCACGGAAGCTACTACATGATACATTTTGAAGGTCTGATGATGATCAGCTAACTGCTTATCGGTTCTCAGTGACGGATACAGTTATGATGCTACAGCTTTCTGCTTTTATCTTATTGAACATGGATGCTACTACATGATACATTTTGAAGGTCTGATGAAGACCAGCTAAGTGCTAATTGGTTCTCAGTGATGGATGTAGTTAGAATGACCAAGCTTTCAGATTTTATCTTATTGAGCACGGATGCTACTACATGATACATTTTGAAGGTCTGATGATGACCAGCTAAGTGCTAATTGGTTCTCAGTGATGGATATAGCTAGAATGACCTAGCTTTTAAATTTTATCGATCTGAGCACGGATGCTACTACATGATACATTTTGAAGGTCTGATGATGACCAGCTAAGTGCTTATCGGTTCACAGTGACGGATATAGCTAAAATGACCACCATCAGGTAAATGGCACCATCAGTCTCCAATGCCTCCTCGAGCTCTTTCAAATGAGTCCAAACACGATGGTTCTACGCAGCGCTGTCAATGAGATCCTGTACCCACCTTCGAAGTCCACCGTCAAGTAAATGGCATCATCAGTCTCTAAGGCCTCCTCGAGCTCTTTCAAATGAGTCCAAACACGACGATTCTACGCAGTGCCGTCAATGAGATCCTTTACTTACCTTTGGAGTCCACCATCAGGTAAATGACATTATCAGTCTCCAAGGCGTCCTCGAGGTCTCAACACCATTAAAATAATAAGATACATAACATAACATCACGCCTACTATTAGGTACACCTCTGCCTAACCCTTCGGGGATTACAGGCGTGATGTTATGTTATGTATGTTATTATTTTAATGGTGTTAATTGTATTATCGCTTTTAATTATTTTGTCTTGAGAATTTCGTTTGATGGAAGATGAAGATCTGGATGACTGATGATGTCTCGTACCTGATGGTAAACTCCGAAGGTGGGTATAGGATCTCATTGACGGCACTGAGTAGAACCATCGTGTTTGGACTCATTTGAAAGAGCACGAGGAGGCCTTGGAGACTGATGATACTAGCTACCTGATAGTAGACTCCGAAGGTAAGTATAGGATCTCATTGATGGCACCACGTAGAACCGTCGTGTGTGGACTCATTTGAAAGAGCTCGAAGAGGCCTTGGAGACTGATGGTGCCATTTACCTGATGGTGGTCATTCTAGCTATAGATGTAGTAGCATCCGTGCTCAATAAGATAAAAGCAGAAAGCTGTAGCATCATAACTGTATCCGTCACTGAGAACCGATAAGCACTTAGCTGATCATCATCAGACCTTCAAAATGTATCATGTAGTAGCATCCGTGCTCAATAAGATAAAATCTGAAAGCTAGGTCATTCTAGCTATATCCGTCACTGAGAACCAATTAGCACTTAGCTGGTCATCATCAGACATTCAAAATGTAACATGTAGTAGCATGATAGCATCCGTGCTCAGACAGATAACATTTGAAAGCTAGGTTATTCTAACTACATCCGTCACTGAGAATCGATAAGCACTTAGCTGGTCATCATCAGACCTTCAAAATGTATCATGTAGTAGCATCCGTGCTCAATAAGATAAAAGCTGACAGCTGGAGCATTCTAACTATATCTGTCACTGAGAACCGATAATCACTTAGCTGGTCATCATCAGACCTTCATAATGTATCATGTAGTAGAATACGTGCTCAGATAGATAAAATTTGAAAGCTAGGTCATTCTAACTACATCCGTCACTGAGAACCGATAAGCACTTAGCTGGTCATCATCAGACCTTCAAAATGTATTCAGTAGTAGCATCCGTGCTCAGACAGATAAAATTTGAAAGCTAGGTCATTCTAACTACATCAGTCACTGAGAACCGATAAGCACTTAGGTGGTCATCGTCAGACCTTCAAAATGTATCATGTAGTAGCATTCGTGCTCAGTTAGCTGAAAGCTGGAGCATTCTGACTATTTCCGTGACTGAGAAGCGATAAGCAGTTACCTGGTCTTTATCAGACCTTAAGAATGTATCGTAGGAGTACCTGTGCTCAGTGAAATAACTAATGAAAGCTAGATTATTACTTCATTAGTCAAAGTGTATAATTTATTATTAAATATTTTATTCATACATTGTACTCTAAGAGAAACAAAATATGTTAGGCAAATACGATGACCACTCTGCGACACGTTTCTGTTCTTTGGTACGTTTTTCTGTAGTACAGTAGTTTGCCGGTAGGGGCCGAAAAATAAACAAAAGCCAGTACAGAGGTCAAATCGTCAAAGTCATCCACTGCTGTGTTCCCCTTAAGTGAGATTAGGAAAAACACTTTTGGCAAAATTTAATAAACTCATTCAATTAAAGTTGCCTCGGAAACCACGTTAAGCTGTTGGTCCCGGCTTTAATTTACTATCTAAGATCATTGACAATCGTTACAGGTACACTGTGGCCCGAAAGTCTGACAACCAGTCTTACTATTAGGGTATTTCACCAAAAAGATCTAATTAGTCCGTCTGTTAGATTATAGAAAAATATTGGATACGTGTTTTTTTTTTTTAAAAATTAAAAAAAATGACGTAATTATAACGTGTCAAAGATCATGAGTGGGGGCTTTTGACGTCTTTTTTCGCTTTTTGTTACACACTAACAACTTTGTGGATAAAAAAAGTAACTTGTGACGTCACACGACTTGCCACGACTTTTCGAAGCACTGTATCGTCTTCATCTTTTGTTTACGACGTTTACGTGAAAAAAGAAAATATATGTGTCCATTATTTTTTGAAAATCCATCTAACAGGCTAATTAGATTTTTTTGGTACCCTATTGGTATCATATTACCCAGTGCTAACTGGGTTGTGGAGGTCAGATAGGCAGTCACTCCATGTAAAATACAGGTATTCTGCTGCATCCGGTTAGACTGGAAGCCGACCCCAACATAGTTGGGAAAAGACTGGGCAGATGATGATAAAAGTGTATTTATTATGTAAGTTACAAAATACTTCAATCTATTGAATGTTACAGAAGACAAATTTATGTAGGTGACGATTAGCTCGACATTGACAAACCTACATTTCGCACATTTTAGGCAAAAACTAATAAAATCCCCCACATGACCACAAATATTCACATTGTACGACTAAAGTTATCGGCAGATTTACATAATTTAAATTTCTTTTAAAAGGAAAAATATATGGAAATAACGTACAGAATAATCTTGAGATATTGGCAATTCCCTCCATAAAAATTTAAATAGTATGGCTTTTTATATTATTATGGTAATATTTGACATAAATAAACTCTATATCAGAAGAAGATATAATAAGTTTATTTTATTTACTAGCATTATATTTGCTAAGCGCCTTTTTATCTGTTACTAGGCGCTATATGTTCAAAAGTTAACGAGAAAAACGTGTCGATTTTGAATTTTTTACAATTTATAAAATTCATAATCTACGCCTAGAACCTGTGAGAATTACTATTATTAATATTTATTAGAAGCGACTCTAAAATAATTAACCCGTATCCTTTCGTGTTATCAAATGGAATGCAATTTTAAAAGCCGATTGAAAATATATACATGTTTTTTTTTTAATGGCGTCACGCTGGTCAGCTTAGAAGGTTGTCGTGGGCTTAAAAACTATATTTTTGCATAGCATAATAAGAATATAATGTTCTCACAGCTTAGATGTGTCTCTGATTATAATTTACAGTTTGACGGAGGTCACACGACACGGATGTTTTAGTGTTCTGACCGGTCCATTTCCTCCCTACTTACTCACTGTGTTAGGTATGGTTAGTGTTGATGAAATAAATTAAACAAAGTAAAGCTTATCTGCGTTCGATGACTTAAATTCCATGCAGAACTTTTTACACGGGCCCTTCACGAATACATAGCATTTTTGTACATCAAACTAAATAATTCTACGCAATAATTATTGCTGGGAAACTTGTTTGCGGGTGAAAATCACCTTTTGCGTTAGCACTCGAAATATTATGCTGATATGAGTATGACGCGGGGCGTAATGATAGGTAAAACTAGCGGACGTCACGCGGTTTTACCCGCGTAGTACCCGTTCCCGTAGGAATACAGGGATAAAAAATAGCCTATGTTACTCAGCGTGAATGTAGCTTTCTAATGGCGAAATATTTTTGAAATCGGCGTAGTAGTTTTTGAGTTTATTTATCTCAAACACACACACACACAAAAATACAAATCTTTTCTCTTTATAATAATTATTAGTGGAGAAGTGTAGATTAAGTCATAACATTGAAACTTGTTATTAAAAAAATACTTGTAAAATAGTTGATACTTTGACATAATTGAATATCTTCGTAACTAGTATGTTCTAGAACAAAAAAAAAATCGAAATGACGGGGATAACAAGTGCATTTCGGCTTCGTTAAGTTTCACACACATTTTTGAAATGTTACCAGTATCTACCATTTAAAATGATTAAAATGTCAAATAACTCAAGAGCCTACTGACAATCTTGAGGCAAAAATCCTAACCAAGGACATCTAATCACTTAACATTTAGAGGTCAAACACTACAATGTCGTCACACGCAAGAATGTTCATCACGCATGCGCTATTCTTGCCAAACGTCAACTTGAAAGCGTGGGACGGACATACCTCCATTGTTTGTAACATTTCTATTGCGTGCATTTATTGAAATCAATTTGTTAAGAGCTTTTTATATAAGGTTTGTTAGAATAATTAGCCTTATGTGCTGATTGTTGGTTTAATTATTGAATACTATCTCTACGCGGCTTCGTCCGAGTGGTTTTCGGAAGGCGTCCCACGGAATCGTAACATAATACCGGAATACATAGCATCGAAATCCGTTCAGTAGTTCTTGCGTGAAAGAGTAACAAACATCCACACATCTTCACAAACGTTCGAATATGAACAGGCCTACATAAACGTAACCTGCAGGATCTCTCTGTGTGTAAGGCTTTCCGCATCAAGCCCCCAAAGGAAATTCTAGAATTTTAATGGCATCCGCTCTCATTTTCACAGTTCAACAACATCCATTGCGTGGAGCTGTTTCCCTCAAATTATGTTGTGACATAATTTAAGGGAAACAGCTGTGCACTGAATTACCTAATTAGGCGGCTTATTTATTAATATTCTTGTACCTCTGTAAGTACCTAGATGTGTTGTTATTAAATAATAACACACAAATTTGACTGAGTATGAAAGATGATATTCCTGAGATGAAGATCAATGACCTTAATTTCATTTTAAATCTCAACTCATAACACAGAATGAGTTCTCAACCTTTAAAAAAATAAATAAAAACATTACAACCCGATATTAATTACACAGAAAATATTAAGTAATAATATATTGAATTACGTGTATAATGGTGTTCATTTCACAAATGTATGTTTGGCAATTTAATACCTAGTTTATTGCATTGCTTGCCCTTGTCGTGTAATATTGTAATTAGATACATGCTTAGTCACTTGTGTTGGTTTGTAAACAGCGGGGGTTTACGTGATGAAAGAAGTGTATAAGCTAATTGGATATCTTGATTATCAGTAGTTTGTTATTTTTTGTAATTGCTTGGAAATGATATTGATAATGAATTGAATTGAAATTAATATTGAATTGATATTGATTGGATATGCAAAATTTTTGACCAAATAAAGAAGTCTCTGGTCACGCAAAGTCGACAATATCCTCGGTAACTTGCGTGACGAAACACACCAACACGGACCGTCCATTACTCCATTACCGATGGTCGATGTCTTACTTACACTCATATGTCTGACATTAGAATGTCAGCGGTATTGTAATCTGTTTCCCTGAAGAAAGTTCCTGCTGATTGAGGAAATGGAATGGGTTTGCTATGATATTAGCGTTCAGTGTAGTATTTGTGTTATTTATTTATTAAAACTTTATGCACAAAAATCGTACAGAGGCGGACTTAATGCCTTGGGCATTTTCTACCAGTCTACCTTAGGGTGATGCAGAGACAATACACAGTAGGTGCAAAACAGAAAACAAAATAGAAAAGATATATACCTAATATATTAGAATAAATACATACATAATATACATACTTACGTAATATTTATAAAGTTTTGAAAGATAAGTTGTTACTGTGGATGTTTAAGTATTGATAAAGTTGTTTAAGTATTTATAGAATCTGGGAATGTTTACCAGAAGCTAAAAACATAGTGACAAAGAAAATGTCTAGTATTCATAATAAATAGGAATATAATCTAACTACAACTAAACACTAAATATTTGTATGGCCTACAGATAGTTGTTTCGGGTCTGGGTATTTGTGTATGTGAGTTTAAATGTTTGTGAACGCACCCACGATACAGGAGAAATTCCTAGTGCGGGGCACCGATTTTTTTAAAAAGAAAGAACTAACATATTTATATATCCAAGAATGCCTCGTTGGTCTAGTCGTCGCCAGCGCGACTGGCAAGCACAAGGTCCAGGGTTCGGATTCCCAGGTTGGGCAAAGTTATATTGAGTTTTTCCATCAGTAATTTCTCAGTAGCAACCTCAGTCTGGATTTGTGCCCGGTTGATGGCAATAAGGTCGCCATTTAATAGATAGGACTTAAACATTACCGGCGAAATGTGGGGGCACTGATAGATATATTTCTGTTCTGTGGGTATATGGTACACCTCAGCCATATTTTGGGGGTTACAGGCATAACATAACATAACATCACGCCTGTAATCCCCGAAGGGTTAGGCAGAGGTGTACCTAGTACCACCCACATTTCGCCAGTTATGTTTAAGTCCCATTGAACAGGGGGCGAGCCTATTGCCATCAACCGGGCACAAATCCAGACTCCGTGGCTGTTACTGATAAATTCCTGATGGAAAAAGCCAATAACACTTTGCCCGACCAGGGAATCGAACCCAGGACCTCATGCTCAGCAGTCGCACTTGCGACCACTAGACCAACGAGGCAGGCAGGGTTACTGGCGTGATGTTTTATTAGCATTCAAGAGTGAACATGCAATGGATGTCATCTATACTTACTAATATTATAAAGCTGAAGAGTTTGTTTGTTTGTTTGTTTGTTTGAACGGGGTAAACTCAGGGACTACTGGTTAGAATTGAAAAAGTCTATTAGTGTCGGATAGCCCATTTATCGAGGAAGGCTTTAGGGTATATAACATCACGCCACAATCAATAGGAGCGGAGCATAAATGAAAAATGTTGCAAAAACGGGAAAAGATATTCCTTTTGGAGAGCTTCCGTTGCGTGCGCTGCGAAAACGGTTTAAGTTACGTAAATATCATGTATCAAGGAATTGTTCCTCTTTAAAAGTTCTAAAAAAAAGTCCGCGACAGCATATGTTTATCTTTTACGATTGACTCACTGTAACCATTTTTTTATATTAAAATGTTAGGTTAAAAATAATTATATTTTGCGAAGCTTATTTAACCCATATGGTATTAATCTATATCTAAATAAATGTGTTTGCTAGCACGGAAATTTAATATAGAATATTTGTGCCCTTTACTCTATACAGTTTAAACAAATATCTTAGAAGATATCGCAATGTAAAAATATACGGGCGACATAATAATTAGCGCGTGGCAGTCATTCGGTCCGGTGCGGTAGGTACGTGGGGATTCTGGCCTCCGGGGGCTCCGGAGAAATTCAAATTCAAAATATTTACTGCACCATAATGTTTATAAGTACAAGGTGTTACTACTGTATATTAAACAGTAAGAGAAACCTATAGTAATTGTTACTTTAATAATATAATCGAAGTCAATCTAAACTAATAGGTATTTTATAGAGGAAAGGTAAGTTTTTTTGTTTGCTATGAGTACGACATAGCTCAATTTAATAAGTTGGATAGGCGATTTATCTAGAAAGGTTATAAGCTATATTATGTGTTGCAGACGAAGTTGCGTGGGTCAGCTAGTAATTTTATAAAACGACATTACGTAAATAATAAAACCAAGTTGCTATTTAAAACTACAACCTAATTTTAACTCCTGTACCTCATAAAAGTGATAGAGAAAAAATATATATTTTTTTTTATTAGCTATAATATATTATATTAAAAAATGTTTTGAATTTTCTTAAAAAATGCGAAGAAACTTTTTCCCCAACCTATAATATAGTACAATAACTAGGTAGTTAAACTAGGTTCTCACAACCGTTTACATTTTAAATCACCAACACCAAAGCCCTTCTTACAGCAACCACAGAATTCACCAACATTCCTCGGCATTCCGACTCATACAAATTCATGATATCCACGGTTCCCTAGTTTCCCCGGACCGGTCCGTACCGGTTCGGTATCAGACTGGTTAGCCTCACAAGGTCGTGTACTAAGATCATAGAAGCAGAAGATATGGCATGGGGTTAAACAGGTTTCGGTGCTGGCAGGTTTTTAGTACTGCGAGTTCTTGATTGGTGGGGTGTTAAGATTTTTATGCTTTGTACCTATACACTATACAGGATGGTGCCGACACTACGACAATAAATGAAACCACTGGTAGTTCTAGTTCATAAGAACATTTTCAAATTATCATAGAAATCCTAACATCGTCGTGGTGCCGACGATACGACAATAACCTACCTAAATGTCTTTGAAAAATTCGTTTGTTACATTTAATTTCCATACGTTAATCGGTGCAAATTATTCCTAAGGTTAGTAAACCAATATTTGTTTGCAAATTGTAATGTATTTCGTTTACAGTTTTATGCTAATTAGTTTTATTGTTTTTTTTTATTTTGGTGTTACGATTTATTTTATAGTTTAATAATGTTCCTACGAACTAGAACTACCAGTGGTTTCATTTATTGTCGTACTGTCGTCACCAGCCTGTATATATCCGTTTTGAAAGCGTTGATTCTTATTATTTGATGAGTTGATTATTATTCTCTCTCTTTGTATTGTTTTCGTAGCTATTGAGCTAGCGTTTATTGTAAACTAACCAAGGTGTGACGGACATTGACGTTGCCATTTATTTATTCTTTACATGATGTAGTTTTTAGACGCAACAGTGTTGAAATTGTTGTACACGGTAAACTACAAAAAATCTGGCCATCCAGCCTTGTTTGGTACTGTCCAAGCAGGGGGTATTTTGGTAGCCCCATAAATAACATAACATCACGCCTGTAATCCCTGAAAGGTTTGACGTTTGTGTACTATTTGTGTACCAAATAGTACATAAGCATTTCGCCAGTTATGTTATTGTAATAGGAGGCGAGTCTATGCCATCAACCGGGCACAAATTCAGACTTCGTGCCTGCTATAGAAAATTTCCTCATAACACTTAATTAAGCCTCATAACCGGTGCCCAAAAGTTCAACTTCTGAAAAGATATTATTATGCTTCAAAATCTTTTCAAACATTATTCTTCAAGCAACAATGTATGTCAATTTTAACCGTACGGAAGCATAATATTATCGCCATATTTTTGCCACATCTGCCATGTTTTCTATGCTCTTTGGTATGGTAACTAAATCGTGACCAGATAGACTCAGATGTTTATGTTAGTTCTTAACGCTGATGGTAAATTCAATAAAGCACGCTATAATGAGGTATGCAAGTATCAGTATGCTGATTTGACTTACAGGTGTCAGGTGGCATTCTTATTGGTACTGGATGGTAGTTGATTGGATTCCTTGTTTAATAAACCTGTGGTTCTTAGGTTCTATTCGAGATGAATATTTTTGTGTGACAAATATACAAAAAGGTTCTTCTGATTACTCTACATCTTCCTATTCTTCTCCCATCCTACTGGAGTCGGCGCATCACATTTTCTTCTTTCATTCTCCCTGTCAAACGCCTCGGCACCATTAACTCGTTTCTCTTTTCATATCTGACTTAAAACTACACAAATCCGAAACTGGTTGGTGGAGGTCAGATATGCAGACGTACATGGAACAAACTGGTATTCAGCTGATCTGGTTACATTAGACCCCACCCTAATTTATGATGTAATCGTTTATTATGATAGTATGCTTTAGTCAACTCCTTAGGAATTGGGAGAAACTTTCAAGATATTGAAAAAACTTAGATTTCTACCGAAAAAGATACAAACCTACAAGCCAAGTATTTACCAACAGTGGTTAGTAAATTACAGTAATAGACCATTCAAGATAATTTACTCACGAGATTTACAAGACATTACCCAATTACTGCATTAAGATTTATCTACATCATTAGATAATATATTATTTTATATGCAAGAAATTTCACAATAACCAGCTTTCAATACTGTCTGAAATAATATTATATCGGTAGAATCAATAGGATATTAGTCGTATTATTTTGCAAGGCAAGCCTGCATTCGTTCTGGGTGTTACAGAATTATTATAGTTAGTCACAGAAATGGCATTAAGTAGGAGTGAGAAAAATGTTAAGTTTAGGTGTAGGTTCTGATAAACGTTTGACAAATTCTATTGCCAGCAACTGGACCGTTACACAAGTAGGCAATAATGAGGACGTATGGCTGTGTCGCTGACACTCTTCTTGTGTCTGCGTTTTACGAATGCAAAGTAATAACCAAAGCCAGCCATGAAAATAACAAAAAAAAACAACTTAAAAACACAAAAAAAGTGTAAAATAACTTTATCTTCTGAAGCCGGTGATTTTTCATTTAGTTTTTTCCACTGACTTCTGAAACACAAAAAAATCAGACGAATTGATAACATCCTTTTAAAAACCTGTTAAAAAGTCTAGATTTGCCAGGGTCCGCCGGATTAAGTAGTTTAAGTCATTGATAAATTGCACCTTATAGGACAAATGCGAAACACACTTACACACCCAATGCATATACTCCTTTTGCTTTAACTCTACAATAATCATTACATTAAACTACCGACCTTTTCAGATATGCGAAGCAATAGATTATGAAATTTCTTAAAAAATTGATTTGAGATTGTTTTGACAGCTCAGCTTTAAAACAATACGATCTTCGCAATACCTAAGCAAGTACAGTTCCCGGCGCGGCGATACGTATTGGACATCGACCTTTGGTGTATTTTATACAAATAATAAAAAGAGTTATCAAAAGAAGCAAATCATAATTGCTTTAACAGCTCCTAATAGATACCGGACTGTTTGTATTTCGTGCGACAGAGATAACGCTCTACGAAGCCGAAATTAGCCGATTATCTCTTTACAAAGGTCGATGTGCAATATTTATCGCCGGGTATTGTATGCACCATCGTCGACCACATCGGGTGATTGACATTGCCCAGCCAATAGGATGTAAAAAGGTCTACCTATGTTTATATTACCCAAACAACATATCCGTACTATGTCTATTGTACCAATCTGTCCACCCCTTGATACGCCACGCTATTATTTCGCGGCCATTACGATCGACAGGCAATAATTTCACATTCAATAACCGTGACGAAGTCAGCTTCCTACTCAGTAATAATTAACAATTAGCGGTCTGAATACGACATGCAAATTAATGATACAGTTCGTTGCAGAAAGGTTAAAAAAGAAGGTCTGATTTTTTGATCGCAGGTTTTGCAAGACTTTAGTGAGTTGCAATTATGAAATGATAATGATTGGGTGCTGATACGATAGTTCATAAAAAAAATCAATCAATAATTGTATTTTCAATACACTTCCTCGAAAACTAGCTCTTATTGCTCTACGATTTGGTTCGACATGCAACATATTTCGCAATCTTATTTTTCCCCAACCAAGGGCGGGAAAGAAAATTACCACAGATATCTACAGATACCTACCTTATATTTTGTCCAAATCGATTAAAACACAGGAAAAAATAAAAAAAAAGTCCCCCGACTCTATAGTCGGTGGTGTTGATTTGCGTCTTTACAGCATAAATATTTTTTGAATATTAAATTGTGTTTGTAAAAATCATCATTATCATCATCTTCATTCTCCTGCCCTTATCCCAATTTATTTGAGGTAAAAATAATACTATAAATAAACATGATTATTTTAAACAATTACTTACTTTTATGAACAAGTTAACATTTATTTGTGTTCTTAATTAAAAAATATTTTAATTTTTCTTGAGGCTGTTTAGCTGCTTCATACCTTTGCTTCTTTTTCAATCTGGCGAAATCAAACCGCGGAAAAGAAAGCAAATAAAATTATAGTCTTCTAAAAATTTATGGCAAAAATACTTAAGTATCGTTATTAGTTAATTTCTTCGAAAGTGTATTGAAATACGTAATTTGATACGCGTGGGAATTTGTTATTGCATTTCTCGACCCCATGAACACCCTCGCTGTACGGCTCGGGTGTTCATTCCACCTCGCATGCGGCACAAACTTTCCGCACTTGTGTCAAAATGTACTATTACTGGACAAACCACTGGTTTAGTGGTCACAATCGCGACTACTGTGAATGAGATTCTTCGTGCGATTCCCCAACCAAGAATCAAAGTGTTACTAAGATATCCACCAGGAATTTCGCAGTAGTAACCACGGAGCCTGGATTCGTGCCCGGTTGATGACAATAGGTTCGCCCCCTATAATTACATTAGGTACATCTCTGCCTAATCCTTCGGCAATGACAAGCGTGATATCAGATATGTACTTAATGTTAAATAATTGAATTGTAGTTTTAAGGTGACTATGTAAACGTCATTTCTTTCTTTCCTTCTGTGTTTACGCCTATGTTGTGTGTGTTGTGTTGTGTGTGTTGTGTTGTGTGTGTTGTGTATGTTGTTGTTTGGATCACTTTATGTTAGACCTCGTATGTTATCTTATTTACTTATCTTTCTCCATTATCCTGATTAGTAATTTTCTCGATCATTTGTCTCCTAGAGAGCAGCATTTTTTTGGCAGGTGAAAAATCATCAAATAACCCCTCCCGCTCTTGGGCAGAGCGAAAGGGAGTGCCAGACTTCTACTGACTAAAAACCACCCATGTTCCTTCTTAGCCCTTTATGTTGAGGCCGCGGTATCTCTTGCAAACAACTCGCAGCCCCGGCGGGAGCAGCTTCTACCTTGTCTTTAACAAAGACCAAGCCATCGATCAATCTAAAAAAAATGACGTCACTTGCCAAGAATCTTCATTTACTTAATTTCATAGTCCGTAAAATATTTGGCAACGCATAGGTCTCGCTCAACTTGCCGCTAAAAGCTTGTGCTTAATCTCACTTAGTGTGCAATGTCCACTTAGGTTGCATGCCGGTGACGTAAGTGGCGGCATAGAATAAAGTGAGTAGAAGATCAAAGAATTGGTCGCGAACAGTGTAGTGTAGTCTAGCGGTGTGACTGCCAAGTTATAGTTCTCGAGTTCGTACCACGCACGTCTGAGTTTTCGGGTTCATGTGTCATTATTACCACTTACTTTGATGAAGGAAAACATGTTGAAGAATAAACTCAACTCTTATTCAATTATGACATACATACACAAATAACATTTACAAAAAGAATGCAAATTCAGGCAGGACTAGCAGAGGCAGGCTAACCATATAATTTTAAGAGCACCGAGGACAAATTACGGTAGAAAGACTGTCGTATATGAGACAGCTGAACTCTATACCTAAAGCTATCAAGGAATCGAAATCACTTCCAACTTTTAAAAGGCTATTAAAGAACCACCTGATTAATTTATAAATTGTTACTTTTACTGTTTTTAGAAAATAATTTTAGTTTATTATTACTTAATTTTTGTTTCCCGCAACAAGCGAAACCATCGCTTATTATTGTATCTAAATTATTATGGTTTTCCTCATAGCAGTGAATAATTGTATTATTTTTGAGCGAAATAAAATTTCTTAAATCGAAGAAACCAGCATGCTGAGAAATATTTCTCGTCGGCATGTAAAGCCAACCTAAACCTGGGCGGCACAAAAATTCTGACACCAGCCAAGCTAACCACACGCTAAAGAAAGATGTGTACAAAAAAGAGTCTGTTATAAAGCATGCTACATTGAATCAGTCCTGGTAGAGTTGGCTGATTTCACTGATATACATAGAGAGATGTACATAACAACATCACGCCTTGTAATCCATGAAGAGATAAGCAGTGATGTACCTAACATACACCAACATTTTGCCACATAATTATGTTTAAATTCCACAAGAACACAAATAACACTTTGCGGACCTGGGAGTCGAACCCAGGACCTCTGACTCAGCAGTCGCGCTTGCAGCCACGCTTTAAACTACGTCCTATGTCTTCTTCGACTACATTTCTGGTTATCATTTTCATGGTCTTCCCCTATCGAACTACGCTGAACAATGACTTTTGTAGTTTGTACGTCACAATCATCTGTGCACATCTATACTGTTTAGGTGAGCATTTCTCTAACTTTATATGTAATCGTAGTTGAAATAAATCCATCAAGGAATTCACTTGTCTACTAATTTACAATTTAAGTATACATAACAAGTACATAGCATTTTCACGGTTGGGAGTTACGCCCCAACACTATTTAACTGCAAAGGCCTATTAATTCAGAGGCAAATGGGAATACCAATTTGACTGCTTAACGTGACAACTGTTGAACGTTTACACCACAAAACTAGACATTTAAAACGCGTTCGCTTCTATAATTTCTTATTCTATGGCAGCGGTTAGCGGTTCGTTCTTAATAGCTCCAAGTATGGTTACCGTAAATATGGCTAAAGGTTTGGACACACTTGTCTGTAATTGATACGATGGTTGCACGTGCCCTATCGGATGTCACATGCCGCATTCCTGAGCTAAAATCCAATATTTTTAGTCCGTTGTTGTTATACAGGGCATTTGGTCCATCGTTTACCAAATATAACGGTTTCGAATGGTTTTATTTGCAGTATTTTAAGCCTCAATAAGTATGTAATACCTGAGGAAGCTCTTGTTAGGCAGCTGAATCAAGGGCTTCGAGAAAGCGGTGCTCCAGAACACGGCTCATATTACTAGGAGGTTCAAAATCAAAATCAAAAGTCATTTATTCAAACTAGGCTGATAATCAGCACTTTTCGAACGTCAAAATTTACTTTACTTATTTACAAGTGACAGTCTCCCAAAACGCCCACCCTTCGACACTTCCTAGTGTTTTTGCTGGAAAGAAGAAGTGGCGGAACAAACTCCCCAGTAACACATCTGTCGGTTTGGTTAGAAGAACCAGACTCGATACAATAGTAAGGTGTAAGTTAATATTACGATTGACTACAATCAATTATAAAAAAGTATATAATAATAAAACATAAAAAGACATAACATATCAGTAAACTAATTTTGCAGAAAGAACATAAATTACAAACATGGTCTTGTGTTCAACTCAGCGACCAGCTATTCTTATCATCTAAGTAGTCGTTAATCGAATGCTTTTGAACAAAGATTAGATTTAACTTTGGCTTTAAATGCATTAAATGGCAAGTCTACTACATTTTTATATAATTATTTTTCCAATATTGTTTTAAGCGTCATTTAGGTCCATATGTAATAAATTAAATAAACGAAATCGAGTATGTATGTATGTATGGGTTATGAAACAGAAAGATTAAATTACCATTTATTACATACTAGCTGTGCCCGCGACTTCGTTCGCGTGGTTGTCGGAAACTAAAATGCGTCGCTTAGATAAAAGAACATTAAATCATTGCCCTACGTTAACTTACTGCCGCTGTAGAAAATAAAAAGAGGGTAATGCAAAGTACTGACTATGTCTAATACTAAAGTTTAGATGGATGGGAGTTTGTTTCAACCACGTCAGAACGGCCGAACGGATCTTGAAGAAATTTGAAACAGGTACATTATAGTCGACAGGTACTGTCGTTGGCGCGTTCGTGTTCCACGCGCGCCTCAAAGATATGTCAGCAACAATTAAGGGGTCCTTTCGGGCCCCTTAATTGTTGCTGCCGTCGTCTGCCGGAGCTGACGGTTGTCCGCAAGAGATACCACGGCCTCGAAACATAAAGAGCTAAGAATAAATGTGGGTGATTTTTAGTCAGTAGTAGTCTGACACTTTCTTCTGCTCCGCCCAGAGCGGGATGAGCCATTTGATAATTTACGAACCACAAAAAAGGGGGGATTAGAGGCTGTTTCGAGAGGTACCTGTACCGAATCTGGGACATCCAATCTGAAATGGAACGCCTTCACCTCCTTCTGCGAAACAGTAATGCTAGCGAAAGAGGTGAACGTAAGAGGGACACAACCCCTCTTCCCAGCCGCCGCGGGAGACGCTCCGGGCCTCGGGGGCCACGTGATGGCTTCCGGCCACCGTAGGCGCGGGCCTGTGAACGGTGAGTAACGGGCTAGTTAATCGTTCGTCCGTCCTATGACGATGGAGGCGCGTTCGTGTTCCACGCGCGTCTCAAAGCGATGTCAGCAACATTGAAGGGGCCCCCAAGGACCGACGCCCGTCGGGGCTGCGGGTTGTTCGAAAGAAATACCGCGGCCTCGACACATAGGGCTAACAACACACCACATCTATATAAAGACATGTTTGGTGCAGTGGCTGGACGATTAACAGTAGCACTGCGTATCGCAGGTTCGATTCCCACACGGTACAAAAAAAATATGTCGTGGGTTTTATCTAATTTTAATTTAGTTTAAAAAAAATAGTATTTTTATACTGTGTAATTGGTAAATCTTTATTTGTTGACTATTCACGAAACATATGTTTATTTAATAGCACCGCGGTTCAGAAAATTTTTTACAAAAAAATAAAACCGACTTCAAAAAAACCCTACAAGCACTAAAAAGTTAAAAATAATACTATCACCTAACTATGCTAATAAACCTAACCTAACCTACGATTAACCTATAATAAAATTTTACAATTTTTTGGAGTCGGTGCCAAACTAAGTAATGAAACGACTAGTAATTTCAGAGTATTTATCCGTTTTAGTACAACAAAACTCGATAGATGGCGTTGTCATTTCTGAATCGCGCTATGGTTACGTTACCGGCATTTCTATAAGTAAGGTTGCTACACAACTGGTATTTATGTTCACGTGACTCTAAATCTAGAAGTTAATCGTCGAACTCCTTGCTTTTCTTGCGTTGTTAGTGTTACATTGTGTAAACTGTGTTAATTCTGATTTTATTTTTATTGATTTGTATGTAATTTACGTAATAATATACCATTATTATTAAGCATTAACGTTAGTTTATTTTTGCTATTTGTCTAATTATTAGTTATATGTAATTTATCTTAAACTATTTTTGTTGTTTTCTATTTGATTGAATACTTAGTAACTGTAAGATTTATGTTTTATTTTTCTTGTTTTAGTCTGTAGGTGTAGGTACTGTTTGGCACCGACTCCAAAAAATTGTAAAATTTTATTATAGGTTAATCGTAGGTTAGGTTAGGTTTATTAGCATAGTTAGGTGATAGTATTATTTTTAACTTTTTAGTGCTTGTAGGGTTTTTTTGAAGTCGGTTTTATTTTTTTGTAAAAAATTTTTTTATTTGTTAATTTTTAGTGACATAAATTAATCTTATAAAACATGGGTAGGCCTAGTAAAGATGCTTCTCGTATGAGAAACCTACGTCGAAATGAAACTGAGAAACAAAAAAGTAAACGATTGAAAGAAATTAGAGAGAGAAATGCTCAACGCATTTCGAATGAGAACCCTGACCAACGTGAAAATAGACTTGAAAAGCAGAGGACCTATATGTCACGTAGGTTGAATAAGGAGAGTCAAGAAGATCATAATCGTCGACTTAGTTTGATTCGTACTCGATTGGCCACTGAAAGCCAAGAAGATTACGATCATCGTATATCTTTAATTCGTAATCGATTATCTAATGAGAGCCAAGAAGATTACGATCATCGTCTATCTTTAATTCGCCATCGATTATCTAATGAGAGTCAAGAAGATTACGATCACCGTCTATCTTTAATACATACTCGATTGGCTAATGAAAGTCGAGAAGAATACCACCATCGTCTTTCAATGCACATATGATAGCTGACAACGCGAAAACACAGCGTATTTACACGATAAATGCAGTCGATGAATCCCGCGAAATTGCTACTTACGGAAATTTACCTCCCACTAATGTTATTCCTAAAGATGTGAATAATTGTGGAGGTCTTTTATCAACAGTACAATTAGGTATAGGGTCACGAGTTATGCTAAGGCGAAACATTTCTGTTTCCGAAGGGCTCGTAAATGGGGTTATGGGCATTGTGCAAAAATTTAAATGGCCAGCTTTACGAAGAGAGCAGATAGAGGATGGTGAATTACCTGAAGCTGTCATTATAAAATTTGATGACGATACTGTTGGCAATAGGTTAAAAGATTTGGATGGCTGTATTCCAATAACCCCAGTTACAGCTACGTTCCAGGCAACCAGAGGGTACGGCAATGTAGAGCGAAGGATGTTGCCTTTAATCTTGAGCTGGGCAGTCACAGTACACAAGCTACAGGGCACAACGCTGGATAGAGCTGTGATTGACTTAGGGAAGAAAAATTTCGCCAAAGGGCAAGTATATGTAGCTCTAAGTCGCGTGAAAACCTTAGATGGTATTGCATTGTGTGACTTAGACGCTAATAAATTATTAAACAGGCCACATGATGAAAGAGCATTGGCAGAAATGGCAAGATTACGTGAATTATCGTCAGCCATGACGAATTCACAAAATCAATGAGCTGACATCCTTTCATCATCATCATCATCATTTCCGTCAAACGAAATTCACTGCCGCGCATCTCCCATCCAACGAATTCCAGCTAAAATCACGAGGTCATCTGCCTTCCACTTATTAAAAAGTTATGTTGCCTATCCCTGAACCCATCAACAAATCATCAACCAAAATCCATCCATAAATGACGAAGTTATACCCGTACAAACATTAATATATCCGGAGAATGATATTTTTAATGAAGGAAAAGAAAAACTTTTTTGATTTTATTTTTTATAAATTATCATTGGTTCACTTGGAAAGTGCATACCATTACAATTCCAACAAGCCCAAACACGGCTAGGATACATTGTCTTATTATGGAGTTTCGGTGCCTGTCTCTTGGCTTCATCATTAGATCTGATGGTAGAATGGTTCCTATTGAACGATTAGTTCCTTCCATAATCAGCTCACCTAGATAACCTGAAAAAATACAACGATATATACGTCTCCATAATATTTTATTAAAGAATTATCCTCCAACTCCTGACCGTTGAGGAGTTGTACCTTCCATCATCAGCGCAGCCACATGAGATTATGATTATCAGCCGAAAATACTTAAACAGCTTTAGAAAATATATGAAAAAACCTATGTGTGCCTATAAAATTCGAGGGTTGCCCTCGATTTCTCAGGGTTTCCATCATCAGATCCTGACTTGATGACAATGGGACCATTTGGGAAGTATACCCTTTCCAACAAAAAAAGATTTTTTCAAATCGGTTAGCAAGCGACGGAGTTATGCCCGAACAAACATAAAAAAAAAAAAAAAAAAAACAAACATCCGAATTGAGAACCTCCTTCTTTTTTTAGAAGTCGGTTAAAAATGACATCAAATGAATAACGCCATCTGTCGAAGACGAAGATAAACTGCTAAAAAAGAGCGATCAAACACACTATAGGGTTTTAGGCTATGTAGATTTTGAAAGCAGCGTCATTTAGACTAATATCTATGTACCTTTTGCTATCATAACTTATTTAAAGTTATCTTGTGAAGGCATTTATTAATAAGTACCATATTCGTTCAATAGATGTCGTTGCTTGTCTCATTGTTGACCATAGTGATAAGTTCTTCTTGAAAACTATAAATGCATATATCTTTTGATAGAGAGCACCGATTACGATGAAACAAAGCCTAAGTAATAGCCCAAGTTACGCACAATATTTATGTATAAAAGTTACCTACATTCGTTTCGTAAATTTGACGTGATGCTTAGTCATCGAAACAGACAAACAGACAAACAGACAAACAGACAAAAATTCCAAAAATGCTGGAAATGTGTTCTGTTGGTTATACTTTAATACCCTGACAATTTTTTTTTTAAATATTTTCGATGTACAAAAAAGATTTTTCTACAGATTTATTATATGTATAGATAGATAGATTGAAAACTATAAATGCATATATCTTTTGATAGAGAGCACCGATTACGATGAAACAAAGCCTAAGTAATAGCCCAAGTTACGCACAATATTTATGTATAAAAGTTACCTACATTCGTTTCGTAAATTTGACGTGATGCTTAGTCATCGAAACAGACAAACAGACAAACAGACAAACAGACAAAAATTCCAAAAATGCTGGAAATGTGTTCTGTTGGTTATACTTTAATACCCTGACAATTTTTTTTTTAAATATTTTCGATGTACAAAAAAGATTTTTCTACAGATTTATTATATGTATAGAAGAAGAATATAGATAGATATAGAATAGAAAGATATAGATTGAACTGTAACACAGTAATTATGAATCCGAAATAGTAATACTTAAATTTCTGAGAGTATGATTCTCAGTGATATAAGTATTACCTAGAAAGGAAGTCGTCCATTAAATTAAAATCTATCGACGAATCTGTGGGTTACATTACATAAGAACTGCGAAGTATCCGGTGATTGAAATCGGAACTTACACCATCGAACAACTACGTAACTGACCCATGGTGACCCCGCTACCGGGTCAAATTGGTTCGCAGCAAGACATCCAGTATCAATCAACTATCAGTAGCTACTTACAGCTTCTTGGCATGTCGATGGAAATCTAAATTTTGTGAACCCAGAACTAAGCCACTAGTTTGGCGCTTTCAGTAGCGTTCAACAGTTCCTGTAGTGAATAAACAACAGACCACGCAGGACACTATATCAATTGCCCCATAGTTTGTGAAAGAGCACCACGCTAGTAGCTGCATGTTTGACTGCTGCGCTGACGCTGAGTGTCGCGGGTTGGATTCCCGCATGGAACAAATACTTGTACGGTTACACATCTACAGATAGTTGTTGCAAGTCTGGCTGCTTATGTATGTGAGTATAATGATTGTTAACGCACACACAGAGTCTAAAGTTAACACACAGAGTACTAAACGTAAAAGTCAAAACTCTGTGTATTGTCTTGGCTTGACAAGCCGTCAGTGGTAGCGGCCCCGACTTACGAATAGTGAGTCGTGGGTTCGAACCCAGTCAGGCGTTGACATGTGACATCAACCAAAAACTTCGAAGACAATGACATCTACCAATCCGCACTGGGCCCGCGTGGTGGATCATAGTCCATCCCTCTCCTAGAGAGGAGGCCTGAGTCCCTGCAGTGGGAACATTATGGGCTGATGATGATGATGACAAGCCGTTGAGAAATATCTCTCAGGTATTCTGGTTTCCTGACGATGTTTTCCTTCACCGTTTTGAGAGGAGTGGTGATGAAATAAATTACACAAAGTAACGCGCCTGACTTTTACGGAAGGATGTGATAATTATACAATACGCACATGAATCCGGAAAATCAGTGCCACGTGTCTTGGGTTCGTACTCAAGTCGTACGCCTTCCACGTAGTTCAAATTATACTCGCATGTATATTAATTAATCGCATCTTTCGAAATTTAGACCTTTAGTTATCAATTAGGTTTTGACTACACGGTTGGCGCAGTGGCTAAGCGATTGGACTGCTGCGCGGCGTGTCGCGAGTTCGATCCCCGCACGGAACAAATATTTGTATGGCCTGCAGATAGTTGTTTCGGGTCTGGGTATTTGTGTATGTGACTTTATATGTTTGTGAACGCTCCCACGATACAGGAGAAATTCCTAGTGTGAGCAACGTTTAAAAGAAAAGAAAGAAATAGTAACCGCTCGGAAAAAAAAAACATATACAAATAAAAATAACATATATAACATAAAATAAAAACATATATAAATATAACATAAAAAAACATGGCAAGAAATGGACACTCACCTTTACAACAGCACCGAAATTACATAAAACTTTTTAAGATGAATTTAGTGTTTTGAAATATTTTATTATTCCGTGTGAATTCATTTTGCAATTCCGTGCAAGGTTAATAGATGAGGTCAATTGATTGGTTGCGGTTTTACGGTATGTGTGAATGTCCACGGTTAACGTTAACCGCGTTTAGCACAGCTTGAGGCAATAACGGTTAAAGTGTTAACCGCCAATTAACTATGAGTAGAACGAAGGAAAAATACTGAAGGTAGTGTGGAGTAAATTAATGTAATAAGCTACCAAATCATAGGCTGGTTCATCTAAAATATATAATTATCATGATCTACTTATAAAAGTTAACCTGTAAGAACATCCTTCATTTTTACTGATGTGATATTTAATGCGTAAATACCGAGTAGACTTGTTCTACAATAAAACTTGCACAATTGGCTGTGTTGCATACGAAAGACAGAAATGTTATCTTTAAAATACTGGGCCCTTAATACGATTTAAATCAGATATAATACTGTAAAGCGCTCGCGCGTACCCCGGATTGTACCTTCTTATATTCTGTTACGTACTCTTTGGTTTTTTATACTTTTTCTTTATTATTTCAAATTTAAATTGTTTTTCTTTTTTACATTTTTTGTGTGTCTGTCGGTGTTGCTGTCAAAAAGCGTGATTTTCTTTATATTCATTATAATAAAAAAATATATTAATTTACAAGGTAAGTATTTCACTTTCGGATAACAGCCCACTTCCTCATCTTTTTCACTATCAATCCCACTATAATCAACTTACTGAAACCTCCTTGAACCACTCTAAGACACTTTCTGAGATAAATTATTAAAACAGAGAATAGCTACAGTCACATGTATGAACAATCTACATTTCCCTATACACATGCAACAAAAACATTGACACAATTACAAAATACCAACAGCAAAACTTGCATAATTCCTACAATACGCAGGATAATATGGAATACCTTTCTAGTAATTTTCTCCACGTTAACCAGTAAATTATAAATGTTGTAACTTAAGAAATGTTGCAAGCTTGGAAAACCACTAAACTCCGGGTCTTAGGGCTGGTGATGTAACGCTGGAGAAAGATTACGTAAGTAGGCGGAGAATTTTGTCACATGGAAAACCTTTGGTGATAATTTAGTCAGCTTGAGTCAACTTTGGGTGATAAATTTTGTTTATTGAAATGTTGTAACTTCCGTTTACCATTCTCAACATATACATACTAAAAGAGACTGTATTACTGAACACCAAAGTTTTAAATACCAATGTAATACACAAACTTTTGTAAGTAGAAGTTAGCTGACAAAAAGCTTTAGTAAGTACACTACTAACTGCGGTACTCAGAGATATTTAATGATTACTTAAGCCGTCACTTAGTAAATATTTGACATTTTTTGTATGACAAAACTGTCAAAACCTTTACTAAGTGATGGCCTAAGTAATCATTAAAGTTCTCTGAGTACGGCAGTATGACTCAACGGCCTAACCCTTTCTTAAGTATGTTGGTGTCGGCTTCCAGTCTAACTGGATGCAGCTGAATACCACCTAACCGAATGCAGATGAATACCAGTATTTTACCCAGAGCAACTGCCTACCTGACCTCCACAACCCCGCTAGCACTGGGTATAACGACACCCTTTGGTAAGACTGGTAGTCATTTTTCGGGCCACTAACTGCATTGACTAGTCAAAGCTCTACTTATGGCAGCCAGGACTAACAATTAGGAGGAGGATACTCGGTATACAAGGACCATCTATCAAGGACAGTTCTAGTTCATAGGAACATTTTTAAACTATCAAATAAATCCTAACACCGTCGTGGTGCCGACTATACGACAATAACCTACCTAAATGTTTTTGCCAAATTCGTTTGTTACATTTTATTTCCACACGTTAATCGGTGCAAATTATTCCTAAGGTTAGTAAACCAATATTTGTTTGTAAATTGTAATGTATTTCGTTTACAGTTTCATGCTACTTAGTTTTATTGTTTTTTTTTTCATTTTGGTGTTAAGATTTTTTTGATAGTTTAATAATGTTCCTATATACTAGAAGTACCAGTGGTTTCATTTATTATCGTATTGTCGGCACCACCCTGTATAATCGTTGGTTACCCACCCATCCACGTACCGTGGCAAGCGGTGCTTTATCTTGAAGATCAACCCGTGCTGCTGTTATTATTTAGGCACTGAGTCAAAGAAATAAACAAGCATTTAATAAATTAACTACATATTACCAAAAACTGCATTCTCAGTTATATCACAACTTCGAAACGAGCTGACACACAGTCTTCAAACATACCTTACGTCAGTAGTCACACATATGCAACCTCACGTTAACACGGCCTTCCCCGTTCGTGTATTACTTTACTTTGGGCTAAATATGGAAGTTTATTACTGGTGCAGAGAAAATTGGTTGCATGACAAACATTATTCGTAACATAAATAAAGAGTTTTAGAAAAAAACACGAAACACGTAATACAAAATTTGAGAGTTTCCCTTTGATTTCCCTGAGATTCCATTATCAGATCTTGACATGGTGACAATGGGACCACCTCGAGAGTATAATCTTTTGAATAAAAAAAAATTTTGGAAATCGGTCTACAATTGGCTGTGATATCGGTAAACATGAAAAAATAAAAGAAGTCGGTTTTAAAATCGAAATTTATACAAATTCATAATATTGTATTGGCCATGAAAATGAAAAGTTGTTTTTGTAGAATCGTGAAATTCAGCTTCATTTATAAATCAAAAGAATGAGTTGCCAGACTAGAAGAACGAACACATCAATAAATTAAACTATCATGCAACTGCAGTCAAAACATTTATCCAATGTTTAGGACGGGCAGGTGTTACACAACCTTTTAAAAGACATCTGTTTATATTTTATAGTAAAAGCAGGTGGAGATACAGGTGGACAGTAAGTCCAAAGAATTATGCACATTGTAAGATAAGCTGATACGTACATTATTGCCTAAACAAAAAACGGACCATTCAATATTCAACGCTAAAGTCAGTGAACGATAGTGGAAACTCAAATATTAGCAAAACCAGGCATATAAGTCACCAAAAAAAAAGTGACCTTATGGATTACATAATAAGGAATACTATAGGATAAGTAGACTTACATGTATTAGTAAACCGAGTGGACATAACTTTCGACAGAAGATAAGCCTTATGAATATTATTTTGTCTTGATGATGCAAATTCACGCACCATTTGTGTTACAAAAGGCTTTTTGTTTACAATGGCAACTTTTCTGCTTAGATTTTGTAGCTATGGATAAGTCGAAAGGGCCTAGCAGTGGCGAGCTGGACTTTGTAGAGCCTTGAATTTTTTTTTTGGGTCCCTTTAAATCCGTGTGGGGGTGTAAAGCTATCAAACGTCTAACAAATGATTTTTGCGAAACAACAAAAATAGATGTGACTTACATGTTACATCGTTTATGCTGTCATAAACGACGTAACATGTAAGTCAGGACCCATTTTTGTGAATAAAATTGGAGCTGGCCAGAGATTTTACATTTTCATTCTATCAATAGCAGTTTGTGTAATACTTAGGATGTCACCACGACTAAACATTTTTTTTCATTTCATTCATTTGAAAATTAATATTGATACCACCTAAATTTGCAGCGTAAAAAGACCATAACTAAAGCATCACATCGATGTTTGCTGACTAAAAAAATATGATTCTAATTAGTCCGTCTGTTAGATTATGGAAAAATATTGGATACGTATTTTTTGTTCTATCAATTCAATATAAAATGACGAAAATAAAACGCGTCAAAGATTTGAGTGGGGGGTTGTGACGTCACTCATCGGTAAAAAATGTCATACCAATGTCTTAGAAAATGACGTCACACGAGTTTTCAAAGCACTGTCGTCTTCATTGTTTGTTTACGTAAAAAAAGGAAAAAAAACGTGTCCCATATTTTTTGGAAATCTATCTGACGGACTAATCAGATTTTTTTTGTTAACTACCCTATTGGTTTCCCTCATTAATAAATGACACGATGCAGAGCATGTCATTGCCATGGAATCCATTGGAGATGTGTAAGGTACCTCATTACGTCATCAATGGATAGTTAGGTAGGTATAGAACATCTCTCATAATTGGTTGCGTCATCACTGACGTTTCAAAAGTACTGGTGAACAGTTAAAGGTTTTTGATCAATTTTATTTTAAACTTATGTTATCCGAACAGGGGGACTTAATAATAACTGCCACTCGGGTCGATCTTTAGGTTAAACCACGCTTGTCAAGATTAGCCTGCGTATGGGTGACCACCCGTTACATACCGAGTTTCCTCGAGCTGTTGGTTCCGGCTGCCATATACAGGGTGGTGACCACAATACGACAATAAATGAAACATTATTAAACTATCAAATAAATCTTAACACCAAAATAAAAAAGTTGAAAAAAATACAAAAAAACTAAGTAGCATAAAATTGTAAACGAAATGCATTACAATTTACAAACAAATATTGGTTTACTAACCTTAGGAATAATTTGCACCGATTAACGTGTGGAAATAAAATGTAACAAACGAATTTGGCAAAGATATTTAGATAGATTAGTGTCGTATCGTCGGCATCATGACGGTGTTAGGATTTATTTGATAGTTTAAAAATGTTCCTATGAACTAGAACTAGCAGTAGTTTCATTTATTGTCGTATTGTCGGCACCACCATGTGTAGATCTTTGGCAGTCGTTCCAGGTAGTCATTGGCCTGAAAGTCTGACAACCAGTCTTTCCAAAGGGTATCATTTTACCCAGTATTAACTGGATTGTGAAGGTCAGATAGGCACTACAGGCTACTGCCTGCTCCATTTAAAATACTGATACCATATTCTCTAGATAAATGCATTTAATCTCATGAACGATCGCCATGACCAACAATCGTAAAACTTTTGAGCCTACCTGTACACCAACTAATAGGAAGTTACGCAAACCATTTGACCGATAGTATCGTAAAACATGTGAATTTGTGGCCGACACTTGACACTCCGACGATATAGTAGCACCTGTGTATATTTGTGATGGACAGGTTACACAAGTTGTGATATTACACTGAGATGTTTATAGGTTTGTAGAACTGTTATATATAGAAGTTAGTTCCTGTTAAGTCTAGACAATCAATACCTGTTTCCTAAGTTAAACTGTTGTTATTATTAAATTATTTTTTTCTTTCGATTCCACCATCAGCAATAAGATTGTGCTATGAGCTAGCGTTATTGGAGTCAAGCAAAAAAGTTTGAATAAAAAATCGGAAAAGCGCAATCTATCGAAAAAGTGCTGCACTATCAATTCAATTCAAACGTTATGACTGAACGAAAGTGGTGGACATAATAGTACACTCACATTCCAACAGATGGCGCTATTCTTAATTTTACCCAAGCGCCATCTTTACTGTCTTTGTAAACTCGTCGTACCCCCAGTGGAAAAAAGGCATAAGACGAAAATGGTGATTTTTCAGTATGGCGAAAAAATTGAATTTATGGGCATATTTACTTTATTTTCAAACGAAGAAGAATTATTCTTGTATCAAAAAAAGGAGAAAAAAAAGTTGCACTGCGTGTTGTATTTAAGTTAGTACTAATGTTTATAGTTTATTAGGAATTGTAAAAAAAAAATATTATGCTATTTTTCAAAATGTAATGAAATACAGTATTCTGAGTATCAAAATGTATGCCAGACTTTGCCAGAAAAGAAAAAATATTTCAAAAAGTATGTTGTATTAAAGCAGTAATGAACTTGTAAATACAAACATTTATGCTAGTATAAGTAAGATTACTACATTATTTCCTTTATTACAATTATGTTTGAAATGTATTAGCAATACTTACCCCATTTTTCAATTTAGGGGCTTGCTAAGGTAACTTAAATAAACAAAGATAATTACTTATTCCATTATTATGTTAAAGAAAAGTTAGCTGCATATTAACACATATTACTTAGAGTTAATATTTATGACTAAAGGGAAAAAAAGGAAATGCATTTTTTGTGTTCATTATTTTTTTATTTCAGGCAAATTATAATTATAGTTTTGGCTACAATTAAAGTTCGTACTATCAACAATAAAATTTGACAGTAATAATTCAGCAATGTGGAGTTTCGGTGAAGATTACTACCACTAATGACTTTTTTTTAAATGATTAACTAATCAGTAGATCATTTGTTAAGATTTGTAACAATTAACGAAATAACTTCTTTCTTGGCTCCGTACAACAAAATATTATGTTCTCTCAATAAAAATCTAAGATAACAAGCAAAAATTATTAACAAATCAAGGTACTTTACACATTGCCAGTACCTTTTGTTTTAAAATAATCAACAAATAAAAATACAAAAAAAAACCTTCTTTAAGCAATAAATCAAAAAATTCTTGTTCCCTTCTACGTTATCTTCGTTCTACGAATTCCTTCATTACCAAACATTCTAGGCTATAGAATGTTTGGTAATGAAGGGATATAAATGTAACAAAATATTATTATTTTCTCAATACAAATCTATGGTAACATGACATGCATAATTTGTTAACAAAATAAGACCTTTGATACTTTCACAGTACCTTTTGTTTTAAAATTATTAATAATCAATATGTTTATACGTATGAATATAAAAATTCAACAAAATTCAAATTAAAATAATAATGAGATCAAAAATACGGGAACTAGTAAAGTTATTCTTCTTCAGATGAATCAAATACCTCCAAATTTGGAGATTCAGTCGCTGGTAACAAATTTCTATAGAATGTTTGGTAATGTAGAGGTATAGCATTTGTATTACACAGGCTAATTAAGTCTTTGAACAACGCGTCAGAAATAGGTAACAATTGAGCATATGCAAGTGGAAGTTCATTAACATCTACAGCATTGGCATTATTTGATTTGCGTGTGCGCGTCGTCGTCGTACGATTTGTAGTGTCTAGTACCAAATATTCACTTTCGAAATCATATTTAAATAATAATTTATTTGGTGCATCGGGACTTGTTTTGATTTCTTTAATTTTTGAGAAAAATACTTTATGCCCGTTTGTGTCTTGTGACCAATTCTTGCTTGTCGTGACTTGACTTTTTAGGTTGTAAAAGTCATTTTGATTCATTTCTTTAATTACAAACTTATTTTGTACTTTTGAATTCATGATTACTTCGTACAGTTGGTCAGGCGAGTACAATGTCTTATTTTTCATATTTTTCTCGATGCAGGCATGCATTGAGTCGCCTTCGTTCTGAGTGTGGCCAGTTTGTAAAAACCTGTGTGTAACTTCTACGTTCAATACACGTGATACATAAATATACATCGCGAATATGAACCGATTTCTGTTCTGGCCCGAACAATTATCTGAATACAGTGAAATTGACTTTATACCCCTGTTAACTTCAGATTTAATGAAGTGTAATAAGCAACTAGCGATTTCATTCGCACCCCTTTTTGCAATTTGTGCATGCCATAGATAACAAAACCCTTGACGGGATATTAAATTGTACACAGTGAAATTGTATGCGGGGTATTTCCTTTTATAATGGAAAATATTCACATTAGATTGCGGTAAACTAAGAACCTTTTCCAAGTCAAAAACAGCTACAGTTTTCACATTAGGATCTGCTGATTCTTTTTCACTATCCTTCATATTTCGTATGATGTTTTTATTTTTTATATGACTGTCATAATCCTCTTTCAGTTGTAATTTACCTTCTTCAGTTGAATTGTCGTATTTGCTACATAAATTGCACAAATCCTTCTTCGGCCGGAAAAAAGAAAGGTTAAAATGTGTATTAAATATTTGATTATATTGATATTCGCTTGCCACTTTAGTATTACGAAAGTTTTCATTTTCTGATATCCAATCTTTGTACAAACGATGCATTTTTGAGATATTTAAGTCTTGTGACAAATATTGACGGCTGGAATTTTGTCTAAGATAGTGAGATTCGATACAAGGAAAGGACTGAATATGTTGAATTGCACTCTGTTCTGTTTCGCTGGCTGTTCTATGAGGTCTATTGGTATGTTTTCCTCGAAGGTCTGTTATTTGGTCCCCATTAGCATATTTATCAATGGCAGTGTAAACTGTTCTTTCTTTAATACCTAGCGTATTAAGAAACATAGTTTTGCACACTTTCAAATTAGTCACAAGGCATACATCGTTTTTTGACGGCAAATAATAAACCAGTGTACGATTTCGTTCACGCTTACGCTGAATTTTCATAACTTTAGGTTCTATAATCTCAGTGTTTTTCAAAATGAATTGCCATTGAGTTTCATGGTTACCACAAGCCCAAAATTGCTTAAATATTACCAACCTCCTGTCGCTGGGTATTTTTTCAAAGCATTTAAGCTTACACTTGCAAGGCTCTTGCATCTGTTTTTGAGGCTGTTGACCTGTATTTAATTTGATTTTTTTTTGTGTTTGAGACCATTTTTCGGGATTACGCTTTCTTTTTCTAGGATTTGTATTAGCTTCAGTTACTAACACTGGACGAGAATTCGTTGCTTCAGGTTCTGTGGTGGAATTATATCCAGCTGGTAGAGTTTCAACGTGGCAGGCTATGATTGGAGGGTCTGAGTGAGGAACTATAGCTGTGGCAATTGAAGAGACCGGTGGAGTTCTATCAGGGCTTGTAGATATAGGTTCTGTTTCAGGTTCTGTGAGAGTATTATGTCCAACTGGAAGAGTTTCGTCGTTATAACATGTTATGGATGTAGGTTCTGCTTCAGGTAGTATAGCCGGGGTATTTTCAAGAGTCTGTGGAGTTTTTGCAAGACTTGTAGATGTAAGTTCTTTTTCAGGTTCTGCGGCAGTATTATGTTCAACTAACGGAAATTCGTCGCGACATGCTATGGATGCAGGCTCTGCTTCACGAAGCATGACCGTAGTACTTTCAAGAGTCAGCAGAGTTCTTGTAGGGCTAGTAAATGTAGGTTCTGTTTCAGGTTCTGCGGCAGTTATGCTCTTTTCAGGAAGTGGTGCATTATACCAGAACGTGGATACGGGTTCAAGATCGGCATCATTCGGCAAAGGATTAACTCCTTCTATGTAATTTCCTGATGATACCGCTAAATTTTCATAACTGTCTTTGTTACCCATAGAAATTGTTTTTTGAGGATTAGATATAAAAACGACAGTAGGTGACGCTATAAAAATTAAATTATTATGAGTGGTGGAAATTGGAGAAGAGAAAAGTGTAGAATTACCTAAGCAATCTCTCAAACTAAAATCGAAGTCATTCAATATTGAAGATGGTAAAGTATTGCCTAAGTCTGCTATCGGACTAGGACTCGAACTTGGTAAATATTCAGATACCGGTGGTGAAAATGGCTCTTCATTCGAAGACTCACTAATTCTGTAATTTACTGTAGATTGTCGTCTGCTACTTCGACTTGTTGACGGCGCGGTGTACATAATATCACCACGACTGACTTCATAATTTCCAGATGTTTGTTCTGCTTCTGTGTCTGTAAATAAATTATTTTATTATAAAATGTAATATAAATAATATCATATTAAGTTGTTACTAAAGACGTCTTGCTCACAAAATAAGGTAAGTTAAGGTAAGACATTATTCTTTGTCTGACATCCTCGATGCCACAATTATTAGTGTCTATAGGACGAAAGGCTCCGGGTTCGATTCCCGGTCGGACAAACAAACAAACTTTACTAAACTGACTTGGGTCTGAGTGTACGTACCCCTTGCCAAATCCTTTACAGAATCCTTAGTTTAAGACCAGGTAATTAAAGTGATATGGCTGAGATTTTTAGATGTAAGTATATAAATATAACGCCTCGTTAGTTTAGTGGTATAAGTCCTGGGTTCAATTCCCGGGTTGAACAAACTTTGTGTCGGTTTTTTCGGACACAGATCGATTACTTTTATATAAATATACTAGCTTCCGCCCGCGGCTCCGCCCGCGTGGTACCTACTTACGGGGATAAAAAGTAGCTTATGTTACTCGTGGATAACGTAGCTTTCGAATGGTGAAAGAACTTTTAAAATCGGTCCTGTAGTTTCGGAGCCTATTTATTACAAACAAACAAACAAAAAAATATTACCTCTCTATAATATTAGTATAGATTAAACAATAATACCTAGTTAACGATTTTGAAAGTATCATGTACCTAATATAAATATTTACAAATACACATTTTGTTATAACATCTATGGTATGTCTTTACAAATTAGAAATAAAATTACACGTTAGTAACAGAAATTAATTTTATAATAATAGACAGCGAATCATTCATATAGGTTCCCCTAGTTTGAGACCAGACGATTGCTGTAATTGTCTAGCGCACTTACATACTACTTGAACCACTAGCTGTCGGTAAGATAAAACATCGTGAGGAAACTGCACCTTCATTCATTCAGAATGTGTAACCACGATATTGTTTTGGTTCCGGTTACAAAGGTCGGACGACAGTCGCTCAATGTTATTGATTATACAGTAAACACGTCATTGTGGAATAATTTATTTTTAGCTTTTATAAGAATTAAATCTAAATGTACTTACCTATTAACTTCAAAATTCTTCTCGCCCTACTGTGCTGTGTCCGGTTATACATTTTCAGGTCACTTTACTTTAAAATAAGAAGAAAAACCACTCAATTGTTGTTGTTTTGTTTTCGCAAATGCGTAAACGCAGCTATTACCTTGACCTAGAAACGGGCACTGACTGTCAAGCGCGTGGATACGCACCGCCCCCTCCCCCCTTCATCGACGTATTCACGCTTATGTTCCCGCTGTCTACTCCCGCGCCGCTGTATCAAATCTTACGTCCCGGTGCAATGAAAATATTCTAGTGGAAGAAAGAAGTAATAATTCTTATGTTACAGCCGTGCTGCAGTTTGTAGTCTTATGTTTCGACGTAAAGGAAAGTTTTTAGTGGAAAAAAGCAGTAATTGTTATTATTGTAATTTATTTTAAGTTCATAAGAAGTAAACAGTCATACTGCTGTTTTTATTTTTTAAGTTTATCTTTTTGGTTAAGTAAGCGCATTTAAGATAATTTCCTTACCTAGTTAATATAACGAATAAAAAGATAATCGTGTATACAAGACTAGCGATGTAAAAAAAGCAAACGCATTTAAATCATAATATTTGTTACTATTTATTTTCTACATTAAATTTTAGGTATAAACATATTATTAATTAATATGTCATATTTTTTAATTTATTATTTGCGTTATATCACATAATCTACTAATCCTTAAGAAAAAAAGTGATGGAATATAAATTCTCAAAACTATTTTCTTGAATTAATTCGTCAAATTAAACAAGAAAAATATGAAAAAAAAATTGCGTATGTATCTTTAAACGTACTTTTCAAATATGATAAAATCGATGATTCAATGTAAATTCACTTATGCCTATTTTCCACTGAGGGTACGTCGTATTCCCGCCATTGTTACTTGTTCTTTACATAAAATATTAAGCTTCTTTTTTTTCTTCTACAGAGTTACAAAGAAAAAGACGCTGGCAAGGTGGTACTGTACACGACGACGATGGGCATCGTCCGGGGTACCTACCAACGATGCGTCCTCGTGAAGAAAATCCTGAGGAACTTACTGGTGAAGTACGAAGAAAGGGATGTCTTCATGAGCACGGAGTATCAAGACGAGATCCGGGACAGAATGAAAAGTGACCAGATCTTGGTCCCGCAGCTGTTTCTTGATGGACAGCATATTGGGGTGAGTAAAACTGAAATAAGCAAGATAGACCTGGTATTTCCATTTATAGGTATGTACTTTTGATAAAACAGGTTCAAGGTCCTGAACAGACAATTGTATTCTTAGTCGATTCCTCACTGCTAAGATCCCATCGATCACAATATAACAAATAGGCTAGATAATGCAAATCTCAACCATATTGATAATAAAAATACTTGAATATCGTCGTCAGTCAGTTGGTCCAGTACAAATTGACCTCGCTTTGTATCAATTTCGCGTAGAGTGAGAGAGCCTCGTATTGTATGGCTTGATTGGTGGTTGTGTGTACGTCCTTTCTAATGAGGAATGAATTATGAATGAGAAAGATAGTAAATGCTACCGTAACGTCTAACAGGAAAGAATGGAAGAAGAAAACGTGTTACGCCGACCCCTTATAGAATGGAATAAGGGGAGGAAGATGATGATGTGTACGTCCTTCCTAACTATCTTAATTCAATATATATTTTGCTTTCCAGCCATAATATTATTAGAACTTGTTCCTACTTAAAAAGTTAAGCATGTCCCAAAATAGTCATGTCCCTATTCCACCTCTGATTCCTGAATTAATAATCTTAGACAAAGCCCAATTTTGGCTAATTCTACTAAAGTTTTTGGGTCACACTGTAAAGGAGGCCAAAGACCCTATTTTGTTACCTCCGAGCTACTTACGGATTATGAAAGTTTAATAAACTTTGTCTCGACTGCTTTGTCTGGGCAAGACGTTTTCAGGAAGCTTATTTACCGGGATTTTCAGTCTTCGGAAACTTTCTTTAAGAATACCCTCAAAAGTTTGGACGGACCGTTTTGTTGTGAAGGATAAACAAACGTGTTTTGAATTGGTTTGAACATAATAGTTAGAGAAATAGGCATGCAAAATCAAGACGACAATTTTTGAGAAAGGTCAAGAATACGTTGGATCAAAGGCTCATTTAGAAGGCTGTATTCTTCGATAAGTCTCGTTTTGTAAGGCGGTTCCTATCCCTGGAGCCCTAACCACCCGTAGCTTAGACATTGGTTTTGACAACGGCAGACCACAGTTTACTAAATAAAGAAAACTTTTTTATTGAAAATTGTGTACGGAATGGAATATAATTCATATTTTTTGCGATAAAAACATAACAAGTTACGCAGCTTGTTTTCAAAAACAAAATCCTAGTTTTTGTAAACTACGTATCAATATCCTCTGCTTTGAACAACAAATCGATACATTTCAAAAGTAGTCCAATAATTTTCGAACCACAAACTTGTACGTAATTGGAGCAGCATTTTGACAGGTTCTCAATACTAATACCAAAACAACCGGCTTTCAAGGATTACTATGACTTTCAAGGCCTTCTAAGATTTACAGCTACAACCGCAGATTATGATCGTCCTTCACAAGATTTACAATAACTGGGCCAATTAGATTCCTTGAGACGTCTCGAGGTCAATTGTTCGAAATCTAAGCCTCAATCCTGCTTAAATCGAAATATTAGCCAGGTGTGTTTTTGTCCCTTCGGGGCTGCAGGTTGTTCGAGAGATACCGCGGCCTCGGCGCAAGGGCTAAGAAGGAACATGGGTGGTTTTTAGTCAGTAGAAGTCTGACACTCCCTTCCGATGCGCCCAAGAGCGGGAGGGGTTATTTGATGATTTCCCACCCCCCAACAAAAAAATGTGTGTTTTTGTCAGTTTCCAATTTACATTTTTAAATTTTCTGTTTGATGAAAAATTTAAGAATGAGGTTATACTAGAACGTTCTGGTTTGTAAGAAGATGTAGGGACAAAAATTGAAAAGATAATGCTTGGATGGTCATCTCGAGAGATTAAGTGAAAGGTGACTAACAAAAGGTATTTACAAGGCAGATGTGAGTAGCATCACCGGGTACTCTATCGGAACTCAAAATAAGGAAGTTATAACGTCTCAACGATCATTGAAGATCACCCGCAGTTTGAAAAACTTTTTCGTCCTTATTAATTTTACTCTTTAAAATAAAATGGCACAATTCCTGTTACATAAATTAACTAATTAAAGACTTTCTCGGAAATATTTAAAGCGAATAAAGCGTATTTACTTTGCTTTCCTCATATTTTGGATGAGAGCTTTCATTTCCTTCCATTTTCGGAAAAGCTCTTGTAAGGTTGCTCAAATGCTCACATTAGTAGGAACTGTTTTCCCAGAAAATGGTAAAAAACAAAAAGATTAATAGGGTAGTTAACTAAAAAAATCTAATAAGTCCGTCAGATAGATTTCCAAAAAATATTCGAAACGTATTTTTTCTTTTTTCACGTAAACAAACAATGAAGACGATACAGTGCTTTAAAAACTCGTGTGACGTCATATTCTAAGACATTAGTATGACATTCTTTACCGGTGAGTGACGTCACGACCCCCCACTCAAATCTTTGCCGCGTTTTATCTTCGTTAATTTTTAATAAAAATATTATTCATATTTTTTGTTTTATCAAATCATGATAAAACAAAAAATATGTATCCAATATTTTTCGATAATCTAACAGACGGACAAATTAGAATCATATTTTTTTTAGTCAGTAAACATACCTATTAAATAATGTAATCTAGGAAAAGTAAGCAAGAGGTGTACTTAATAGTACATCATACATCCAGACTCCGGGACTGCTACTGAGAAATTCCTGATGTTAAAACCCAATAACAATTTGCCCGACCCGGGAATAGAATCCAGGACTTCATGCTCACCAGTCGCGCTTATGAGCACTAGACCACAGAGGCAGCCAATAACGAATACAATATAAACAATATGGCGACTGCTACCTATGTCATAATCTATCTTGTAGTTTGAAAGAACAACTCAGTCACACACACAGACACAAATCTTATTTACTCATTAGATAACTTGAAATTTTAAAATAGTGTGCCGGTATGTTATGTGACAAAATACTTACCCACTTAAAATTCTATGGTGTTTGTCAACCATGCTAATACACCCCACTCACGGAATATTGCAATTTTGATACCATGACCCAGCCCAATGTGTGTCACATGGTGTTGAAACAACCATGAAAGACCTTCGTTGATAAACAAGTCCATTTTAATTTCTGGTAAAATAATAAACTAAACTATATTTTAAAAGCTATATGCATGGCCGCCGTGATAACAGTTGTTTGGTTCGATCCTCGGGTTAAGCCGCGGCTGCCTAAGTTGGCCCGTGGATGGGTGACCACCCATTTCATACCAAGTTTCTTCCGTGCCTCGGAAAATACGTTAAGCGGCTGCCATTTTATAGATCTTTGACAGTTGTTGTAGGTAGTCACTGGCTCGAAATTCTGACAACGTGTCTTATTACCAGGAGATACCGGGTTGTGGAGGTTAGATAGCCAGTCACTCATTGATATAAAAACTAAAGATACGGTCGTCCGAACATTTGCTCGCCGCGTTTGCCATACAGAGAATCGGTGTAGTCTGCTCGTTAACGTAACCTTGTATAAGCGGCGTGGTATTTTCGAGGTATAAAGAACATAAATAAAGCTTTTAATAAAATTTACGACCGCACCCAAAGATAGCCGATCGTGGACTAGTTCACTTCGGCTTAGGAAACACCGTTTTAGGACCAAGTTCGAGGCGTCATTTTAACATGCGGTCCGCCCAGTCTTTACGCAGTAATATATAAGTCAATGCAGTCACTCCATATAAAACACTGGGCAGATGATGCTCATCGTTTTCTATAAGACAAGTCAAGTCGTTTCTTTCATAAGTACCAAGGCTGCAAACTCAAAACAGACAACATTTTTGCAGCCAGTATTGCACTGAAATTGTCCCATGTAGCCATAACTTTTATGAACATGTTACGCTTGGCCTCGCAATTAACGTTATAATATATAAAAATAGACTCTGCCACAATGAGACCGCTCGTAAAGGAGAGCTATCGCATTAGGGTAGGGTTGATACGCGCAGATAGAAAAATAAAGTAAATATAGTACAGTAAATTATTTGTGACTAGCGGTGTGTGTGCCTAGAGGCTAACAATACGGCAAGCCCCTGAGGTAAGAAGATTGTTCAGATACACTAACTTCACGAAGGATAGCAGTAGCAGATCAACAACCGCGGTAGCAGAGTTTGGATTCGTACCCAGTTAATGACAATAGACTATCCTACTATTTATTACATTGAACTTAACATAACTGGCCAAATGTGGGTATACTATTAGTCGAACATTTGGTCGGTCATCCTTATGCTTGAGTTATGTGAACGCGGTAGTATACCTCTGCAAATCCCTTCTGAGAGTACAGGCGTCATGTTATGTTTATGTTTAAACTCAGCTGTTTTGAAACCTGGTTCAGCCCTATGTTTGCTAAAGTCATAACCGCAGGTAGGATATTGAGGCGAACATTGCGCGCTGCTACCCACTTTATTGCAACTGTCTGCGCCGCCAGACGTGCCCACTTACCTTTATTTATATGTATGTATCTAGGTTTGATGATATAAAAACATGCGGGCCACGAGCTAGAAATTCTGAAAAGAGGGTTTTTTTAGGTTTTCAACGTTTGCCAATCATGATTAGGGATCGAATATTCGGATGCATATTTCAAAAACAACCATTTATACGTCAAGTCGGGTAGGTACTTATTGAGACCACCCGTGTACAATTCCCCGAAACGTTGTATTCGGTTAAAACATTTTACATTTAATGACAAGAACGAATGAATTCGCATTAATTAATTGTACATTCCAGGTACGTGTTCCGTTAAATTGATATCCAGGGTAATATTAATTTAAAACGATACAAGAAAAACCATTGACTTATATATTACTGCGTAAGGACTGGGCGGACGGCATGTTAAAATGACGCCTCGAACGTGGTCCCAAAATGGTCTTTCCTAAGCCGAAGTGAACTCCACGATCGGCTCTCTTCGGGTGCGGTCGTAAATTTTATTAAAAGCTTTATTTATGTTCTTTATACCTCGAAAATACCACGCCGCTTATACAAGGTTACATTAACGAGCAGACTACACCGATTCTCTGTATGGCGAACGCGTCGAGCAAATGTTCGGACGACCGTATCTTTAGTTTTTATATCAATGAGAAAAACTGATTTTCAATAAGGTTTTATTTTCATCGGAACAAATCTTCCACATAGATAAGTAACTTTTATTTGACAAAAGTGTCGTCATAATTGTCTATGTTTTTAAGAGTGTGGAGACCATCATACATATAGAGTTAAAGTAGGTTGGTGGAAATTTCCTTAATACTTCGTAGAAAAAACCGGCCAAGAGCGTGTCGGGCCACGCTCAGTGTAGGGTTCCGTAGATAATAAAATATTATGTAAACGAAGTTAAAAAAAAAATACGGGCAAATGAAACTTGACCTCTGGATTGTATAGGCGCTCATACGATTCAGGGACCAAATTATATTGGTTAACTGCAGTTTCCATCTGTTGTTTCCATCTAAGTTCAAAATAATTTTCCTAGAAAGTCCTTATAAAGTTCTACTTTTCAGATTTTTTTCGTATTTTCTAAACTTATGGTTCAAAAGTTAGAGGGGGGGGGACGCTTTGTTTTTTACTTTTGGAGCGATTATTTCCGAAATTATTGACATTATCAAAAAATGATTTTAGTAAACCCCTATTCATTTTTAAATACCTTTCCAACAATATATCACACATTAGGGTTAAAATTAAAAAAAAAACACTTCCCACTTTACATATAGGGGGGCTACCCTAATAAAACATTTTTTTCCAATTTTTATTTTAGCACTTTGTCGGCGTGATTGATACACATATTGGTCCCAAATTTCAGCTTTCTAGTGCTAACGGTCACAGAGATTAAGCGAGGACGGACAGACGGACAGACAGACAGACAGACAGACAGACAGACATGGCGAAACTATAAGGGTTCCTAGTTGACTACGGAACCCTAAAAAGGAGGATCTTCCAACCAGGCGGGTATCATGTCTGGTGGGCTTATTAAATTATTGTCGGGTTCGTCAATATGGACTAACGGTACGCGTACACTAAAACCGATTCGTCCGTTTTCGGGCGTCATCGGACGGCGTCGGTAGTAGCAGTGTATGCGCTCTCTTCCATTTACTTACGTTTTATTTGATCGGCCCATGACGCCCGAGCATACTTCGGCCGATGACGGATTCGGTGTACGCGTACCGTTAGGTTGGTTATGGCGTATGATCTTAGTGAAGTGTAAATCTATTTAATAGATATGTAAACACTGTCTCACAGCTTCAAGTGGTCAGGTGAGCTGTCACTAATGACATCTGTCAGTTACATGATGGCGGGAAGTTGGAAGTGAAGTGATCCTGGATTAAGGCTTGGTGGTCTGGTGTGAGCCTGTGATACTTAGTTAATTGTAAAATCAACCGATTAGGTCTGCTACTAGTGGATACTACACTTAGGATACCTTTAAAAGCGCGATTTAGAATTTTGATGCTAGTTCTACATTTTGTGTAATAGATGGCGCTGTAGTATTTTATGTACTGTGTTGCTGATGTTGATGTAGTACTTTTTGTGTAGTGGCACTTTTTTCTCAATAACTGTCTTCATGGAACCTACGTCGTTATGACGAAAAAAATATCATGGAGTAGGATTGAAGCATGGGGCAATTGATTAGCTTTTCTCGATCGTGATAATTATTTGTTCTCACCTTTCTGATACATAACACAACATCACGCCTGTAATCCGCGAAGGGATAGGCAGAGGTGCATACATTACACCATGCTAACAGTACACCTACATTAGGGAGCGAGCCTATTTCCATCAACCGGACACAAATCCAAACTCCGTGGCTGCTACTGAGAAATTATTGATACATACTGTTTATATCCCCCATAAGGTACTGTCTGGAAGAAGCCTTATCAAAATTAGGAACTTCATTAGGAAACTAATCTACGAACAAAAGATCTCGCGATTCAATATTAATAAATTTCCATAAAATGGCCTAACCCCCTTTTATACGCTTTCAAAGTGTTGTTCATTTTTAAACTAACGAAGAGCACGTAATTTTAATTGGTTCAGTGTGTATCGTTAAAAGTTACAACGCAATACTATGTTAACTGTTACTATCCACGTGACTTTTCAGTGTGATACTGAAATGAAGCAGCCAGTATTTGAAGTTCCATTAATTTTTTTCAACAGAAGAATAATATTCGGTCAAGATGAATTATTGTAATACCGCCTCCTAATAAAAGTGCTTGACAACAATTCAATCTTCAATTCGGTCAGCTTCCAGCCTCACCGGATGCAGCTGAATTTCATACCAGTATTTTACATGGAGCGACTGCCTATCTGATCTCCACAACTTAGTACTGGGTAACACGATACCCTTTGGTAAGGCAGGTTGTCAGACTTACAGGCCACTGACTACCTGTAACGACTGCCAAAGATCTTTTAATGGCAGCCGGGACCAACAGCTTTTCGTGGTTTCTGGGGCACGGAGGACATTTGGTATGTAATGGGTGGTCATCCATCCACCGACCAACTTAGGCAAGCACGGCTTAACATAAAGATCGAACCCGAACGGCAGTTATTATTAGTCATAGTCATTTATTCATGAACAATAAATTGTATATGAAATCACATGGTATAAAACGAAAATTTAAATTAAATTACACATAGAGAGAGATAAAAATTAAAATAGGGACACGGGAAAATAATTATTACAACATTGCACAAAAAAGAAACAATAACAAAACAAAAGTACATATATTAAGTCACAAGCTCCTCCTCCTTTGCTACATCAATCCATACAGTCATATACAGGGTGTAGATTAACCCATCACACAGCCGTCAACCAAGCATTCTGTACATCAAACTAAGTACCCCTACGCAAATTTTTTTGCTGGGAAACGACTTTTTTTTTGGGATCAAAAATCACATTTTACGGTAAAACTCAATGTAGCACTCTTTTGTGCACATTGTGCTAGTGGATGATTTGAATAGTAAACGGGTCATAAAGGTAATTTAAGTAAAGTTGTAACCTGAAAAACTAGTATTTACAAAAACAGCTGTGAAAAATTTGGTACTTTGACCCACAATATCTCCGTAACTAGGTGGTTCCCAGGTATGGTGTAGAACAAAAAAATATTGCAGTGGTGGGGAGAACAAGTGCCCTTCGTTTGCGTTAAAGGTACTTTTACACCCTTTATCATCCATCCATACCGAACATAGATCTCCTCATAAACTGCCTTGTGTGAATGACGTCATTATCATCTCGCTTGATGCGAACAAGTGATGGCAGGAAGATGATGTCAGTGCAGTTAAATACTTCCGCCCATCCATATCTGTCAATTGCCTTATTGGGAAGGATGGCATGAGACGTAATATTAAACTACGTCGTAAAATAAATGAACAGTAGAAAAAATATTTATTCGAGTTCACAAAACTACATGTCTGTATACTGCCTCGTTAGTGTAGAAGTCGCAAGCGCGACTGCACTGCATGAGGTCCAGGGATCGGTTCCCAGGTTGCGTAAAATGTTACTGGATTCTTTTTCGCATGTTTGAAGGCAATAGCCCCTTGTTACATGAGACTTTGGAGAGAGTAGTGGTGGCCCTGTGGGTGCGGCCCCGACTTACGAACAGTAAGTCGTGGGTTTGAACCCAGGCAGGCAAAGTATTACTACTTTGTGTAATTTATTTCCTCACCACCTGCTGTCAAAACGGCGAAAAAAAACCGGCACAAAATGCCGGTCACATATTATGTGATGTGACATCTACCAACCTGCACATGGCCCGCGTGGTGGATTATAGCCCATTCCTCTCCTAGAGAGGAGGCCTGAGTCCCTGCAGTGGGAACATTATAGGCTGATGATAATGTCATGGGACTTAACATAACATAACTGGTGAAATGTGGGTGTACTAATGGGTAAACCTCTGCCTAACCCTTCGGGGATTACTGGCGTGAAATTATGTTAATGTGTGTACACATCAGTACATTTACACATCAATATAGCACCCCCCAAGTTCAAAGCAAACCTCGGAAATTAACTCATTTGGTTTTAAAGTATTTTTTCGCAAACCTTACTTTTATATCTATATTATTCTTTGTTGCAATAAATTGATCGATAAGAAAACTAATATCTTACTCCTCTGAACTATCTATTACAATATTCTGAATAAACCCGGAGAGGCTTGTTTCGTGTTCCACTCGAGCCGAGCTTCTGTAGCTCCATAAATCCCTTTTGTGTGTCCAGCACAAGCTTCCATAGCAATAAACAGATACTGCGTTGCTACAGATTTCGTAGAATTCCTTGTACAAACATCGTCAAAGCTATAATATAGATCCTGTTGATACTCTAGTACGTTTGCTATAAACCTAGGCCAAAGTGTTAAGTATTGGGTTTTTCCAACAATAAATTTTCAGTTGCAGCCTCAGAATCTGGGCTTGTACCCGGTTGATGATGATGGCAATAGGCTCGCACTCCATCACATGGGACTTAAACATAACTAGCGAAATGTAGGTGTACTATGTACACCTCTGCCCTACCCTTCCCTTCTCTGCATTACAAGCGTGATGTAGTTATGTTATGTCTGCTAAAACTACTGTCTTATTCGAAAAAATCCTTCAGAAAAACGAAACTGGTAGAAATTTCCTTGCGTAAAAAGAGAATAAAATAATGGCCTAACAACTAAAAGATCACACGTGACTACAAATTACATCTTTAGTTCCTCACAAAATCGACGAAAAAGACTTTTTTTCGTAATCAATCGAAACCTGATCCAATCTTCTATCAGACGTTAAGATAAATACAGTTAATTGTATCAAATGCCACCTGAGAGGCATGTGTGAGGTTATATTGCTAAGCTAGATTACTCGGACAAGATTATGTAGAAGGGAGACAGTCATGTTTTAACACTTTTTTGTTATTATAAAACTCACACGGGTTAAAGAATAACACCGTGATGTTACCAGCTTGCCTGAGACATTGATAGCATGTAAGCAGTCAGAGGCCCATATGCAGGGTCCCGTCGGGGCTGCGGGTTGTTCGCAAGAGATACCGCGGCCTCGACATAAAGGGCTAAGAAGGAACATGAGTGGTTTTTAGTCAGTAGAAGTCTGACACTCCCTTCCGCTCTGCCCAAGAGCGGGAGGGGTTATTTGATGATTTTCCACCCGCCAAAAAAAAAAAGGCCAATTTGCAGCATAATAAAAACGAGTGTTTTGGTTTCCTATCCACTATTGCTATTTTTTCGTAACCTTACCCTTCTCAAATTAGATAGATGGAAATCCCATCTTCAAATATTATTCTATGACTAGCTGTGCCCGCGACTTCGTTCGCGTGCTTGTCGGAAACTAAAATGCGTCGCTTAGATAAAAGTACGTTAAATCATTGCCCTGCGTTAACTTACTGACGCTGTAGAAAATAAGAAGAGGGTAATGCAAAGTACTGACTATGTCTAATACTAAAGTTTAGATGGATGGGTGTTTGTTAATCAACCACGTCAGAACGGCCGAACGGATCTTGAAGAAATTTGAAACAGGTACATTATAGGGTACATTACAGGTACATCATATATAACAATTAAGGGGTCCTTTGGTGCCCCTTAATTGTTGCTGACATATCTTTGAGGCACGCGTGGAACACGAACGCGCCAACGACAGTACCTGTCGACTGTCCTTGTCGTTGCCGTCGTCTGCCGGGGCTGACGGTTGTGTCCGCAAGAGATACCACGGCCCCGAAACACAAAGAGCTAAGAAGAAACGTAGGTGGTTTTTAGTCAGTAGAAGTCTGACACTTTCTTCCGCTCCGCCCAGAGCGGGATGAGTCATTTGATAATTTACGAACCACAAAAAAGGGGGGATTAGAAACTTTTCGAGAGGTACCTGTACCGAATCTGGGACATCGAATCTGAAATGGAACACCGTCACCTCCTTCTGCGAAGCAGTAATGCTAGCGAAAGAGGTGAACGTAAGAGGGACACAACCCCTCTTCCCAGCCGCCGCGGGAGACGCTCCGGGCATCGGGGGCTACGTGATGGCTTCCGGCCACCGTAGGCGCGGGCCCTCTGTGGGCGGGCCTGTGAACGGTGAGTAACGGGCTAGTTAATCGTTTGTCCGTCCTATGACGATGGAGGCGCGTTCGTGTTCCACGCGCGCCTCAAAGGGATGTCAGCAACATTGAAGGGGCCCCCAAGTACCGACGCCCGGCGGGGCTGCGGGTTGTTCGAAAGAAATACCGCGGCCTCGACACATACTTAGGGCTAACAACACACCACATCTATATAAAGACATGTTTGGCGCAGTGTCTGGACGATTAACAGTAGCACTGCGTGTCGCAGGTTCGATTCCCACACGGTACAAAAAAAATATGTCGTGGGTTTTATCTAATTTTAATTTAGTTAAAAAAAATATTATTTTTATACTGTGTAATTGGTAAATCTTTATTTGTTGACTATTCACGAAACATATGTTTATTTAATAACACCGCGGTTCAGAAAATGACATCAAATGAATAACGCCATCTGTCGAAGACGAAGATAAACTGCTAAAAAAGAGCGATCAAACACGCTATAGGGTTTAGGCTATGTAGATTTTGAAAGCAGCGTCATTTTAGACTAATATCTACGTACCTTTTGCTATCATAACTTATTTAAAGTTATCTTGTGAAGGCACATATTAATAAGTACCATGTTCGTTCAATAGATGTCGTTGCTTGTCTCATTCTTGACCATAATGATAAGTTCTTCTTGAAAACTATAAATGCGCATATCTTTTGATAGAGAGCACCGATTACGATGAAACAAAGCCTAAGTAATAGCCCAAGTTACGCACAATATTTATGTATAAAAGTTACCTACATTCGTTTCGTGAATTTGACGTGATGCTTAGTCATCGAAACAGACAAACAGACAAACAGACAAAATATCCAAAAATGCTGGAAATGTGTTCTGTTGGTTATACTTTAATACCCTGTCAATTTTTTTTTAATATTTTCGATGTACAAAAAATATTTTTCTACAGATTTATTATATGTATAGATAGTCAGAGATCCTTCATTATCCTTATTTGATTTGTCAATTGACCGTAAGGAACTAACCCGGAGACGAAAGCTACCATTGTCATGACAAAATAATGCGACATGGAGGAAATCAGCTCATTTTTATGCGTTCTACGTGCTAGCGAGGGCATTGTTACAAACATCTGTTACGACCCAGTGACCTCCAATATTAATCATGTTTATTTATAAAATATATGTCATGTTTTATGAAGGATAAACAGTATATTTATTAATGTAATGGCTGATATTAAATTGATGATATTAAATTAATATTTTTGTTTTGATGATTTCTGGAACGAAAATATTAGGAAAATCCAGCTGAAATTTGGTCTGATGCCTATAAAAGTATGGATTTCATTATAATAATCAACATAGTAAGATACATATTCTTCTCCTTAAATTTTCTCATACTACTGAGAATTGTGTCCATCCCCTCCCGGCGTAGCCACTCACATCTGCCTTGTTGTACCTTTTGTTAGTCACCTTTCATCTAACCTAACAGGAAGATGTGTTCCTGGCGAGCTTGTTCCGCCACTTCTTCTTCCCAGCTAAAACAGTAGGTCGACGGGTGGGCGTTTTGGAGGACTGTCTCTTGTAAATAAATTTTGACGTTCGAAAAGTGCTGATTATCAGCCTAGTATGAATAAATGACTTTTGATTTTGATTTTTTAGTCATCCTCTCCTCATGACCAAACCATACCGCATACCGTTTATTTTTTTTGTCAAAATATCTATTTTTAAACCGCAACGTTCTCGTATAACGTCATTCCTCAATTTGAGCTACTTCTTCCTTAATGCAATAAAATTCCACATTCAATAACGTTCTTGGTTCCCTCTGAGTTCTCCACGACCGGCACGAGTCATCCACCATGTATCCACGTGCAGCCCGTGACCTAGACCGCTCTCATGCGATGCCGGCGTTGTTTGTCTTGTTTCTCTAATAACTTGGTAGGGTAAGTGGAGCTTAAAGAGTGGCTGTGCTAAGGGGGGAGGGACACACAAAGGTGCCATAGGTAAGGTGACATAGTGCTCAAGTGTAGTGATACTAATATAGTTTTAAGGTTTTATTTACTCCCGTCGGGGCTGCGGGTTGTTCGCAAGAGATACCGCGGCCTCGACATGGGTGGTTTTTAGTCAGTAGAAGTCTCCCTTTCGCATTGCCCAAGAGGAGTGGTTATTTGATGATTTTACACCCGCCCAAAAAAAAAAAAAAGTTTTATTTACTAACACAAGCTGTATTATATCATAATAAATGTTTGTAGTCTGTAAGGTATTTATCTATGGGCCAAAGTAGCCTAAAAATAAATAAATGTTATGTTATGTTAAAAGTGAGATAGTTGTGAAGAAAAGTGATACTGTGTGTTGATACCATATCGGTGGTAAAACTTTAGACTTGATCTGGCCTAGAGCAGTACGGCCTTTTCAAAGAATAACGTAACATAACATCACGCCTTTAATCCCTGTAGAGATAGGCAGAGGCGTATTAGGTGGCGAGCCCATCAACCGGGGACAAACTCAGACTTCGTGGCTGCTACTAGGAATATGTTATATATAAGTTAACTAAAAAAATCTAATTAGTCCGTCAGATAGATTTCCAAAAAAGTAAAAAGAAAAAATACGTGTCTAACGTATTTTTTCTTTATTCACGTAAACAAACAATGAAGACGATGCAGTGCTTTGAAAACTCATGTGACGTCATATTCTAAGACATTAGTATGACATTTTTTACCGGTTAGTGACGTAACAACCCCCCACTCAAATTTTTGACGCGTTTCATCTTCGTAAATTTTTATTGATTTGATAAAACAAAAAATACGTACCTAATATTTTTCGATAATCTAACAGACAGACTAATTAGAATCATATTTTTTTTAGTTAGTAAACATCCCTTTTCCTAACGGAGTAACTATAATAACACTTTACCCGACCCGGGAAACGAACCCAGGACCTCATGCTCAGCAGTCGCGCTTGCAACTACTATACCAACGAGGTTGCTCTAAAAAAATATTAGTCAAATTCATCTGTTTTTGTGTGGTTTTCAATCTTTATCTATCTTGTATCTTTAGTTCTAGACCAACGGGGCAATCAAGGAAAAGGCTAATTCTAAAAAGTTTTTATACTTTCAAAGCACAAATCTTAAAGGAAATGTAATAACTTTACCGGAAACAGGCCTACGGAAGACGAAGAGAACATTTTATAATAAAACCAACATAATAGACTGACCTACTAGAAATGAAACTTATGGCCACGAAGCCATTAACTTCGCAACTTAGAAAACAGACCTTAGCTCTAAGTGACAAGGTGTAAATTACAATGTGTTTAAATAATAATTTCCCCAGAAGATTTTCTTCAATGGTCTCATTATGTGAAATGCAAAGAAAGTAGGTAAAAGTTTGTACTTACCATCAAATAGATTAAGATCTTGAGTCGGTTTAAACGAGTTTTTTATCGAGTTCAGTTTAATAGATTACTGTTATGTACTGGTGTAATCGTTTTTAATATTGTCAAGGGACAGCTTAATTTTAATAGAAAATTATGTAAGAAAAAGAAACGAAGAAAAATTTAAAACTTCATTATACTGTTAGCGCGACTTTGCTTCAAAATGAGGCAAAGTTTTCGTAAGGTTTTCGTTTATCCCGTCGGGGCTGCGGGTTGTTCGCAAGAGATACCGTGGCCTCTACTTGAAGGGCTAAGAAGGAACATGGGTGGTTTTAGTCAGTAGAAGTCTGACACTCCTTTTCGCTCTGCCCAAGAGCGGGAGGGGTTATTTGATGATTTTCCACCTACCATAAAAAAAAATTGAGGTTTTCGTTCATAAAAAACATGGCTTTTGAATAATTTTATAAAACGCTTCGTTAATAAAATCCCTAGTTAGTAATCCTTGGCTGGCAAAATAATGGTAACCTGTCATCAATCTGAATAGGGGATCGGACAAAAAAAACTAATTAATGTCAGATAGATTTCCAAAAAATATTGAACACATATTTTTTCTTTTTTCACGTAAACAAAAAATGAAGACAATACAGTGCTTCGAAAACTCGTGAACTCCTCGAAAACGTCACATGTTAGTACATTTTTTACCTACAAATGACGTCACAACCACTCATGATCTCTAAATTGACCAATATTTTCCGATAATCTAACCGACGGACTTAGAATCATAATTATTTTTTTGACCCAGTTCGATCCCCTATTATGTAAACTGTCCGCGTTGAGAAAAAATTAAAACAGCACTCAGTAATAGCTTTCCATCAATAAAAGTTTGAAAACAACACAAACGCAGATGAATTTGACAAACACTCTTCTCAATGATTTGGCCACTATGTCTTCTTCAGTGGTCTTCATACCACCGATCATCATCATCATCATTTCTGCCGAAAAACACCCGCTTCTGGACATAGGCCTTCCCAAGAGTTGCCACGTTGACCGGTCCCGTGCGTCCCACCAGTTCATCGGTCCATCTAGTGGGGGACCTCTCAAAGCAACGTCTTCCGGTTGACGGACGCCACTCCAGAACTTTTCAGCCCATCAGCCATTCTGCGAGCCATGTGCCCTGCTCACTGCCACCTAAACAACCGATTTCATGAAGTCAATGTCTCACTACCTTGACAGTAACGCTTCCAGACTATTCTATGGCCAGTAAAAACGTATGCACGATACTGAGTAGAACGTTTATCACTGTACTAAGAGAACATGCGAAGTTTTTACTGGGAATTTTCCCGAGGGACCGAACAATAGTGTCTTGTTTTAAAGCTTGTTGCATATGACTAATAGGTTGTGATTGATTATTTTACGCTTAGTTTTGAAGTTGTAAACGAGTTTTTTTTTAAATAGACGAAATATTTACATGAAAAATGGGTAAGAAGCAATTCAGAAAGATCATTTTTTTTGGGCGTCACCATAGAGTCTGTTTAAACCGTCGGGGCTGCGGGTTGTTCGCAAGAGATACCGCGGCCTCGACATGAAGGGCTAAGAAGGAACATGGGTGGTTTTTAGTCAGTAGAAGTCTGACACTCCCTTTCGCTCTGCCCAAGAGCTGGGGTTATTTGATGATTTTCCACCCGCCAAAATAGAAAAAAAGAGTCTGTTTAAATATCCTTCTACACTGTTTTGCATGATTTTTGTCAAATGCTGGGGACAAATTCAACAGTATATAATGGTTATGAAACCAGAAAAATTCACGAAAAAATAAATTTCAGGTGTTTTAATAAAAGCTCTCGCTAGGAGCCACAGAATGTAACCTGTAATAATTATGGCGTTGCTTTGAAAAGACTTACCGTTCAATGATAGATCAGCTCAGCTTGGCACCCATAGCGCCCAATGAAGCTATTCTTTAGCACAGCTATGTTTTAGCATACCTTAATGTGTTGCTATGTGTACGTAGACACTTATACGTGCCCAGAAAAAAGTGTTTCACCAATAAATTATTTCAACAAAATCTTTGATCGAATTTTGTTTACATTACCAATTGCTCAGTTACTATCAGGTACTTCTACTTAAAACAATTATCACGAAGTATTGTTCTCGTCTCTGAATAATAATTTCAAGGTTTGTTTTGGCAAAACGAAACGAATTCTAGGATAATATCTAGTTGTAATTTAAATTGTTCTTACTTACAACAATAATAAAAGAAATGCGGAGTGGAATCTAATTTACGATTGGAAAGAAGGTACTAGACTAAGTGTTTATTATTACAAGCACAAAATATTTTTTGTAAAAATGTAACACGAAATAATTTTGAATAAATTAATTTTAGTACAAGCTTACAAAATCACCCGTCGGGGCTGCGGGTTGTTCGCAAGAGATACCGCGGCCTCGACATGGAGGGCTAAAGGAACATGGGTGGTTTTTAGTCAGTAGAAGTCTGACACTCCCTTTCGCTTTGCCCAAGAGCGGGAGGGATTATTTGATGATTTTCCATCCGGAAAAAAAAGCATACAAAATCAGGGAGCAGTCTCAGCAAAGTGTACTTAGTAATGGTCCTGACTATTACTATTACTACTTATATTCATCATCAATGATGATGATCATCATTCGCAGCCCGATTTCTTCCACTGCTGGGTATAGGCCTCTCTTTGCAGGATATTCCAGCAATAGGGTAGTTAACAAAAAAAATCTAATTAGTCCGCCAGAAAGATTTCCAAAAAATATTGGACACGTAACGTATTTTTTCTTATTTCACGTTAACAAACAATGAAGACGATACAGTGCTTTGAAAACTCGTGTGACGTCATTTTCTAAGATATTAGTATGACATTTTTTACCGGTGAGTGACGTCACAAAATCAAATCTTCAAAATCAAATCGTCTCAAATCTTTGATGCGTTTTATCTTCGTCAATTTTGATTGATTTGATAAAATCTAAAAGACGGACTAATTAGAATCATTTTTTTTAAGTCAGGAAACATCCCTATTGGAACATTAGAGGTTGATCCATCATCATCTTCCTGCCCTTGTTTCATTCCACTAGTGGTCGGTGCAACACTTTTCCGTCTTCCATTCATCACCACGGCATCATTTACTCACACCTTTCTTTTTTATGTCTTTCCTTACACAGTCCATCTATCAATTCTTGGGTTTTATTCTTCCTCTTCATCCTTCTCAATCAGTCTAAATATTCGTTATACAGAATCCAAGCGAATTAATTTAAAATTCGCCGGCTATTTGGCAATTTTCATCGGGTCTAACCTAAGCCTTATATATTTCTGATATGATAACAAACAATGGAAGTATGTCTATAATGTGAGAAAACAGTGTTTTTATTGCCACCAATCACTGCCATTAATTACAATGTCAATAACCATAATTACTAGGAATTGTAGAAAAGTTATAGCTAATCGTTTTTACTATTTACATTATTATGCGATTGTGAAGAATTGTACTTACTTATGTGGTGATGCCATAGTGTGCAATGGCCTCTCTTTTTGTGTAGTTTTCCAAAATACAACATCATCCTCTGTCTAACCTTTTCCCAACTATGTTGGGGTCGGCTTTCGGTCGAAGGAAGCTGAATACCTGAATTTTACATAGAGCCTGACCCAACCTTTACAACTCAGTTAGTATTGGGCAATGCGATACCCTTTGGTAAGACTGCTTGTCAGACTTTCAGGTCACTGTAACGACTTCACGTGCTTTCCGAGACACGGAGGAAACTCGATTTTATAATGGGTAAAGAACGCGAAAATCAAAATTTCGTTACCTTGGCGCTTACGTCTTTCACGAAGTTTGTTCACTGTTTGTTTAAATGAGCCCTCAAATGTACACCTATTCAATTCAAAGACTCAACGATAGAAAACGAACCAATGGGTATGACCTATTTAAACCAGATCAAAAACCTTTTAACCCAAAACCCATAACCATTACAGACCTGGTTAATATAATCCGTTTTTTTATCTTTATTCCACGAGCACTAAAAGCAAATAGCGTAGTATTACAGTACGCATTAACATACAAACTAGAGCTGTGGACACGGATCTAAGAAGAAAATGGACAAGTTTCGAATATTTTATTGTCTTTGTTAGAAAACTTTGCCCCTCACTAAGGGATATCTCCTGTATCATGGATGCGTTTATAAACAGTTATACTCACATACACAAACAGCCGGAATCGGACTTACCAACTGTAGGCCATACATATTTATTCCGTACGGGATTCAAACCTGCGACACGCCGTTCAGAAGCTGGGCTAACGGCGCTTTACATCACGCTATTATCATCATTGAGATTTAGGGTAAGTTTCTAATAGCTTAAAAGTCTTTAAACAAATGTGTCAGTCGGTTTAACTCGGTTTTAAGCGTTTTATATTTCACTATCGCCTTTTAATTAGGCTTATCGGTTTTTCTTTTAGGAATTCAATCTTGACTACAGATACGGATCTATAATAATGTACATCCTGTATTATAATATTCCCTCTATACTTGAATCATTGAATGATGATTTCCTTTAAATTCAGCCAAGTTGATATTAATTATTAAAGTTTCCTATCGCTTATATTGCTGTTACCATCTACGACTACAAAGTACCACATCCAACACTAACAACAGCGTACATTCAAGCCAAAGTGGGATAAAGCTGATAAGCACTAGACCGTACAAAGGCCGCCTATCGGAAGCTGCATTACCGACGTACTACCGACCTGTCCGTACGATAATGCACTGGTCACCGCTTCCTGGCCTTACCTGCGTATCGTTGCTGTATTTGTTTTGAATTTACGTCAGGGGTTTTTTAATTGCGTATTTAAGAATAACATTACGTACTGTGATCACGGTATGTAACATAATCTGATGAATGCTTTCAGTGACAACGAGTCCAAGATATAATTGAAGTTATAACTCTTCCCTACTGTGAGTCGTGATCCTCCCTAGAAATCATCTTTTCCCTGACGATATATGCTGTCCTATTAATTTGACCCTAAGGTTGACTGGTAGAGAATGCCTTGTGGCATTAAGTCCGCCTATGTACCACGTTTGTGCATGAAGTTTAAATAAATAAATAAAATATTTCGCCATCTCTGTCTATCCTTGGCCAAGTTATATTAACTAGTATTTAAAAAACTTGGAGAATTTGGCCTCCAATATCTCTGTAACTAGAAGGTGTACAGGTATGGTCCAGAACAAAAAAAGTATCGCAATCACGGGGAATACAAGTTACATTTCGACTTTATTAGGGGCTGTTTACACCCTTCACATTTGGGGGGGGCGTATGAGGAACAGGGTGTAAAGTTCCTCATCCTCCATAGAAAAGGGAGGATCCTCCGACCAGACGGGTGTTGTGTCTGGTGGGCTAACTGACCAACATATGCAACACGGGATTTTCTATATACGAGTAGGTTAGTGTCGCGGACAAAGTTGCTAACGTGATGTAGTTCGCATGTGTTGCGATACATGTCGCTGTCGCCACACATTTTAAACATATTTCCCGAACATAAACATTTCAAATCTTTTCGAAGACTATCAATATTCCCTAGAAGATTTATAATTCTGAAAAGGCACACAAATAATGCATCGGAAATCTCGGAAAAGGTAACGTGCGAGTAGTTCCGAGTTTCCTATTGTCGTCTGTTTTCTCTGCCATTCGTTACCGGCTTTTACCTGTCGCTGCATTTCCATGGAAATCGAGTATCTGCGGAAAAGCTAAGCGAAATTTATGAGAAATATTTCTTTTTAAAATGAGACTAAGAAAGAGTAATGTTGTTGTTGTGTTTATTTTATTTTTGTCATTTTGGGCCCTATCGCTGTGACATTTGTCAAACATGTTAAACCACCATGCTGAGATAGTGGCCTTTTGGCTTCGTACGGGACTAAATTTTAATGTACGTCCTAATTTGAAGTGTTTCTCTTTTGTTAACTTTTTTACATAACATCACGCCTGTAATCCCCGAAGGGTTAGGCAGAGGTGTACCTAATAGTACAACAACATTTCGCCAGTTAACTAAGTAAAGTTAGTTGTTTACTTTTTTAATCTTTAATTTTTTGTCAATTCGTTTTGTCCTGTGTGAAACCTATAAATACTTTTTCTTTCTTTCTTTCTTGTTTTGATATATTATAGACAATTGTGGTGGATGGCTAGAATGGAAGTGTCTGATGAGATGTCGAGTAATGGAGAAGTATGGAAGAATGCATGCTGCGGCGTACGCAAATAAATTGGGATAAGGGCAGGAGAATTCCCGTCGGGGCTGCGGGTTGTTTCGCAGATACCGCGGCCTCGACATGAAGGGCTAAGAAGGAACATGGGTGGTTTTTAGTCAGTAGAAGTCTGACACTCCCTTTCGCTCTGCCCAAGAGCGGGAGGGGATATTTGATGATTTCCCACCCCCCCAAAAAAAAAAAAAGGGCAGGAAAATTACGATGATGATGTGTTTGGAAAATTGATGATACATTTTGCTTTATTTGTTAACATAACATAATTATATGGGACTTAAACATAACTGGCGAAATGTCGTGTGGGGCGAGCCTATTGCCACCAACCGGGCACAACCCCAGACTCCGTGGCTGCTACTGAGAAATTCCTGATGGAAAAAATCAATAACACTTTGCCCGACCCGGGAATAGAACCCAGGACCTCATGCTCAGCAGTCGCGCTTGCAACCACCTAGACACACGAGGCAGTCTTTATTAGTTGTCATGGTTAAAATTGAAGATCATGAAAAGAGTTGTAAAAGTGTATTTTATAGATATTGATGACTAGCGGACATCACGCGGTTTCACCCGCGTAGTTCCCGTTTTCGTGGGGATACAGGGATAAAAAGTAGCCTATGTCACCCGCGGATAGTGTAGCTTCCCAACGGTGAAAGAATTTTTGAAATCGGTCCAGTAGTTTCGGAGCCTATACGTTACAAACAAACAAACAAAACATTTCTCTTTATAAAATTATTATTAGTGTAGATGTAAAACCAGGAAGGGGTGTCTACATTTGTTATGTGTCTTATTGGTGTCAAAGACTTTTAAAAATGACCGTTTCCAAAAAATGTATCAGTAACATAACATAATTAACTAAAAGTACCTAATAAAAAAAGATGAACCCGCAAGAAAACTACATTTCACAGACTCGAAACATTTTTAATTTCCAAGGCAACAATATCACAGGATTTTCCAGTCACCAAGCTGACTTAATTAGAAACTTTTTTAATTAAATCCCTTTTTATTTGGTTTCAGGATGCAGACACGGTGGAGAAACTCAACGAAAGTGGAGAACTGAGGAAGATGTTGAAACCTTATAAGGTAATCCATTTTGTTTCTATTTTCGTCCAAATAGGGTACTTTTCTGAAAAAAAAATATGATTCTGCTCAGTCGATCAGTTAGACTATATTATTGAAAAATATTGGATACGTGTTTTTTGTTTTATCAAATTAATAAAAATTTACGAAGATAAAACGCATCAAAGATCATGAGGGCGGACTTGTGACGTCACTTTCTGGTAAAAATGTACCAAACTGTGACGTCACATGACATTTCGAAGCACTGTATCGTCTTAAATTTTTTTACATGAAAAAAGAAAAAATATGTGTCCAATATTTTATGGAAATCTATCTGACGCACTTATTGGTATTTTTGTCAACAACCCTATTCTTTTGTTTTTCTTTAATAGTCGGCGTAATATGTAGTTCTGTTATATTCGACATTGTCAAAGGATTGCAAACATTTTATGCAGACTAGGTACAGTTAATTATGATTTCTGCGAAACGTCCATTACAGACAAAGTATTCTCCAGAGACTATGATAATGTACGCTGCGAGGCGTCTTGTTAATGTAACAATATATGTTTCATAATCTGACTTATGATAGCAGTATGTTTTCATTAATTCGAAGAATAATATCGCTCATCGTAACGTAGGTATGTAGATGTAATCCCTTTGGTTTTCGATAGCAACGTAAATTAGGGTATCATCTGTCTAGCCTTTTTGTAACTATTTATAAAAAAAATATGTTTATTTTTTATTAAATAAGGTTTTACAAACTCTTTTACATGTCAGTATTTCGTTCCTGGCTGGTTGGACTAGAAACAGCCGAAATAAACTCTCTTCCCTTCGTGCTTCGGTGCTGCGGGTTGTTTGCGAGAGATGCCGCGGCCCCGACATAAAGGGCTAAGAAGGAACATGGGTGGTTTTTAGTCAGTAGAAGTCTGACACTCGCTTTCGCTCTGCCCAAGAGCTGGAGGGGTTATTTGATGATTTCTCACGCTCCCAAAGAAAAAAAGCTCGTTAGAGTCTTTTATTTGTAGATCTTTGATAGTTGTTACATGTAGTCAGTGGCCTGTAAGTTCAACAAGCAGTCTTACCAAAGGGTTCGTATTCCGCTGTACTCACTGAGTTGTGGAGGTCGGATTAGCTGTTGCTCTTTGTAAAATACTCGAACGCAGCTGCATTTGGTTAGACTGGAAACCGACCCCTATTCGTATAGTTAGGAAAAGGGTAGGCAGATGATGAGAGTTAAAGATCTACGTATTATTATGTCAATGAACCGTTTATTGTGTCAATGACCATTATTGCCACTGGCAGAAAGCAATTGTTTTCTTTCTGCTCTTTTAGTACAAATAAAGAAATAATTGACATGGTAGCAAAGTTTTGCCTATGGCGTTTTGTTATCAAACAATTTTTCAAGCTTTCGTTTTAAATAATTAGTTTAAAGGAAATAAAAGAATTCTTGTTAGCAACACAATATAATCGTGTTACAGTCCAATATAATGAAGAACTTAAATACGATATTAGACACTTTTAAGTTAAATCAGGAGTTCAATGTAACAATTAATCTCGAATTGAACGTAATTAAATCTATTCTGTTCACCTGACACTTTGTTTTTACGGCGGATTAATAAACGTACCGTAATACTATTACATTCCATTTGTTCCCGCCGTTATGGACTATCCCTTAATCTTGTCATTTCTAGACCTCACCTAGGGGGAGGGTGATACGTCATGACTTCATGAGGGTTTAGGTTACCTTTCCTCACGCACTGAACCATTGAAAAGTTCAGATAGTTTTCGAAACTGCATTAAAAAAATATTTTTGAGTTTTTACACAATTACTGCACCCATCACTCGTAATTTCTTCGGGAGTTAAAAATTAAGCTACGGATACCTTTATCTTTTTCACCTGGCGTTATCAAACTGGAGGAGGTTTTCTTTTCTTTATATTTCACATTTTCCCATTGAAAATATCACATTTCGGGATCGGGACCATCCCCAAAAGCAAATACATTTATCATCATATTACTCAGAACAGACAGTACTTCATCCATCCAATCCATCAGTGTAGTGTACGAGTATCCACATAGCGACTGTAACGCGTTTACTCAAGGTTGAGCACAGAGACCGCTACACAAAGTTTACTTTGTACGTAATTCACCGCATGATGGTAACACAGAGTATAACCCGGCGATAAATATTGCACATCGAGCTTTGGAAAGAGACAATTGGCTAATTTCGTAGAGCGTTATATCTGTCGCACGAAATACTAACAGTCCGGTATCTATTAAGAGCTGTTAAAACAATTATGATTTGCTTCTTTTGATAATTCTTTTTATTCTTTGTATAAAATACACCAATTTCCAAAGGTTGATATGCAAATTTTATCGCCGTGTACTGTAGAAAGAAACAGAAGACCAACTTCACGTTAGGATTTAAACATTAAAATGGAAAGATTAAAGAAAGGAAGATTCTTAGACCGGACACCTGCTGTTTGATGGGCTCGACGAATATTGTCAGGTTTTTTTATATAAAAAGGAATTAATACTTCTTTTGGCGCTTGAACCACATTTTTATGTGGCAGCCAGTACAAAATGTACTACAATAACGTAGTACAAAAAGTTCTACAGCAACATCAATGCCACCAAACAAACATCATGCAAACTTCAACGGTCGGTTTTCACTATAAATTATATTCTAAACCATCTCCAAGAACCACTCTATCCATTGGTGAAAATAGCATGAAAATCAGTGCAGTTGTTTTTGAGTTTATCGCGAACAGACAGACAGACGCGATGGAGGACTTTGTTTTATTATATGTAGTTATGTGGTGACATAAATCTATGTCGCCTAACAATCAATGATGTTCTGACGACCAGTGCAAGAGCACTGATCGCGGCTGGTATTTGTGTCTGATTCATTGGATAAAGTTTTCCTTCTGTATCAATTTATTCTGTGTCACTCAATTCGAACCGACAAGCTTGTGAACGGTTCGGTATCTAATTTGTGTTGGTCAGGTTATGGTTCGGGGCTTGTAAATAAGAACTACTAGTCTAGTCCAATTCGCATTCGGGGATTTTGGGTTGACCGAAAAACTGGATCTGAAGGTATATGTGTCTGAACTTGTATTCAGCTAATAAAGCTCAAACAGAAAGCGCGCTCCGTTCTAACATAATTAACGTTTTCTCTGATAAACAAAAATAATACCCATTACCCCCTTAAGGTCTAGAATACAACATTATATTATGTCAGAGTATGTGGCCATATTTAAAGGTGTGAAACAGATCATAATTGAACAACTTTCGTAATGGGATCAATATCGTGATGTAACAATAATTTAAATAATCAGAAGGCAACATCATCTGCCAAAACTTCTTCCAAATTCATTAAGATCGGCATCCATTCTTTCCGGGTGAAAGAAATGGCGGTTCCCAGGTATGTTCTAGAACATAAAAAAAAATCGCAATGACGACGGGGAGAACAAGTGCCTTTAGGCTTCGTAACGGGTATTAGCTTGCCGTCCGTCCGTCTTATGACGAAGACAGGCCGTGTCGACGGCGCGTTCGTGTTGCACGCGCGCCTCAAAGAGATGTCAGCAACCTGGAAGAGGCCCCGCAAGGGCCGACGCCCGTCGGGGCTGCGGGTTGTTCGCAAGAGATACCGCGGCCTCGACATGAAAGGGCTAAGAAGGATCATGGGTGGTTTTTAGTCAGTAGAAGTCTGACTCTCTCTTTCGCCCCACCCAAGAGCGGGAGGGGTTATTTGATGATTTTCCACCCGCCAAAAAAAAGGCTTCTTTACTGGTATTGTCATATCAACGATACAACTACAATCAAACAAAGTGTATCAATTAGCTTGAAAACTCACACCTCCGCCGTGCAACGCTACGTCTAGCATAATAAAGCAGTTTCCATACAATTTGATTTCAGGTTCACCTTTCACGTCACATAACATGCAAATGCTACATCTGGTGAACAAGAGCCCCAATCTGTGTTGTATAACACCGCTCATCAGTAAACTATGACGTATATGTTTTAATTTATCGGGTGGGAAGAAAGTTCTTCCAAATATCGAATTTCTAGAGAAAGAGTCCGTCCTTCGTTTGGGAATTCTGAAGATCTATTGTTGAAAATGAATTGTCATAGTATCGAGGAGCTTGTAGCTTGATAAAAACCGCCGCTCGAATCAATCTTCAGCTTTAACTGAACTTGCCTAGGCTGGTCTGTAGATGGAACCATCTTTTACATACCGAGTTTCCTCAGTGTCTTAAGCACATTAAGCTGCTGATCCTGGCTGTCATTTGCAGATTTTTGTCAGTTTTAACAGGTAGTCAGTGACCCGAAAGTCTGACAACCAGTCTTACCAAAAGGCATCATATTACTCAGTACTAACTGGGTTGTGGTGGTCAGGTAGGCAGTTGCTCCATGTAAAATACTAGTATTCAGTTGCATCTGGTAAGACTGGAAGCCGACCCCAACTAAGTTGAGAAAAGGCAAGCGGCCTTTTAAAGATTTAGTCAAAAAAGACCCGACAAACTCCGGACACTAGACTCATCATCTGCTTAGCCTTTTCCCAACTATGTTAGGGTCGGCTTCCAGTCTAACCGGTTGCAGCTGAATACCAGTATTTTACATAAAGCGACTGGCTATCTGACCTCCACAACCCAGTTAATACTAGGTAATACGATACTCTTTGGTAAGACTGGATGTCAGAATTTCAGGTCACTGACTACCTACCTATGAAATGAATGAATGAAAGATCTATATATGGCAGCCGGGACAAACAGCTTAACGTACTTTCCGAGGCACGGAGGAAACTCGGTATGCCGGGCGGTCACCCATCCAAAGACCGACCTAGGCAAGCACAGCTTTATCTAAAGATCGACCCGAGGGGCAGTTCTTATTAAGTCACGAGCTCCTCACTCCGGACAGTAGACTGTGAGTGATAATTTACTTATTCATATGTCTGACCTTCTTGGTGAGGTTCTCCAGAGCAGTCAGGTGCGTATTACTCTCAACCAGGCAGCGTGCGTGTATGACAAGATGTGTGAACGTGGACGAGGAGATAGGAGTATGTAAGGATCGTAGCAGATAGCGTTGTGTAGTTTCTTTCTCTCCTCTCTTGAGAAAAAGCGTGAGTTTTATGTATAGCATGTATGATGTATTCTATCATTACACGCTGTTTGCAATCAGCATCACTTCGCAGTATGTTCCGAAATACTTCCTACGTATAAGAAATTGCACAAACAAGTAAAATCGATTCCTTGTCCGCTGTCAATTATTTTAGTTAGCATCATTACTTGTGACAATATTGCGTGTCGCACACTCGTTGTGTAATAGGAAGTGACAAATAAACGTGTACCGTGCGGCCTAGTACACTTTTAAGTTAATAAAATGATCAATCGGTTCAACGCGTGTGTGTGTGTGTTGCAATTATGTACATCCAATCCAACAAAACAGATAAGTTACCAAGCACCTAACTTCCAAATACTTTTGACATGAGTTGAGGGTGTCTTAAGTTCCCGTCGGGGCTGTGGGTTATTCGCAAGAGATACCGCGACCTCGACGTAAAGGGCTAAGAAGGAACATGGGTGGTTTTTAGTCAGTAGAAGTCTGACATTCCCTTCCGCTCTGCCCAAGAGCGGGATGGGTTATGTGATGATTTCCCACCCCACAAAAAAAAAGGGTGTCCTATATTAACTGCCACTCGGGTCTATCTTTAGGTTAAGCCGCGCTTGCCAAGATTGGCCTGTGGATGGGTGACCACCCGTTACATACCGAGTTTCCTCCGTGACTCGGAAAGCACGTTAAGCTGTTGGTCCCGGCTGCCATATATAGATCTTTGGCAGTCATTACAGGTAGTCAGTGACCTGAAAGTCTGACAACCAGTCTTACCAAAGGTATTACCCAGTAACGTAACGTGTGGAGGTCCGATAGGCAGTCGCTCCATGGAAAATACTAGTATTCAGCTGAATACGGCTAGACTGGAAGCCGACCCCAACATAGTCGTGAAAAGGCTAGGCAGATGATGATGAGTGTCTCCTAACTGTCTTAGGTCATTATGCATCGCATGTCTTTTGTTGACTGAGCCATAAAATTGCATCCGCTTATTGAGTTCTTGTGTTTGTTTTGGCCACTAGGGTCGGCAAATGCCTATTCATTTTTGGCCACATTTAAATTACCATTGAAAGCTTTTAAATAAAGAAGAACTTCAAATATATTAAATTATATGAAAGTTAAGTTGAACTCATTTCTCGGTAAATAAAATGTCATAACTGCTGTTCAGGAAATCTAAGTTATGCAATCGTTTACATTCTTGTGGAATGTATGAAATATATTTTGATTACTTTTAAATCGGTGTCGTGGACATTTGTGATATAAGTGCAATGAAGTCTTAATATGACCTGCGTCGCGTCGATCGTCGTAAAGACATATTTGTAATGGAACCTACCTCTATGGCTTGAATAGCTCCATCTCTTTATCTACACGGATTATCATTTCACTATCCAGCCGGTCTCATCGTCTGCCTAGCCTTTTCCCAACTATATTGGGATCCAGTATTTTTCATGGAGCGACTGCCAATCTGACCTCCAAAACCCAGTTAATACTAGGTAATACGATACTCTTTGGTAAGACTGGATAACAAAATTCAAGTCACTGACTACCTACTGTAACGACTGCCAAAGATCTATATACGGCAGCCGGAACCACAGCCTAATGTGTTTTTCGAGGCACGGAGGAAACTCGGTATGTCGGGCGGTCACCTATCCACAGACCGACCTAGGCAAGCACAGCTTTTGCCTAAAGATCGACCCGAGTGGCAGTTCTTATTAAGCCACGAGCTCCTCGTCATCAAGACTATGAGGGGAAAGGAATAGAGCGTGCACCTGTGTCTGCGTACACACTTGTCCATTATAATGTCTTTGCTAAGATTGACCACCGTGACCGACAACAGTCAGGACTATAATCTATAATATAAAAATGAATTGCTGTTCGTTAGTCTCGCTAAAACTCGAGAACGGCTGGACCGATTTGGCTAATTTTAGTGTTGAAATATTCGCGGAAGTCCAGGGAAGGTTTGCAAGGTGAGAAAGTGGTAGGTTGGTAGGTAGGGTAGTCGGTAGGGTAGTAGGTAGGGTGGTAGGTAAGTAGGGTAGTAGGTAGGTAGGGTACGAGGTAAGGCAGTAGGTAGGTAGGGTAGGAGGTAGTAGATAGGGTAGGAGGTAGTAGGTAGGTACAAGAAAGGGCATTGCAACGCATGCCGGGAACAACTAGTAATATATAATTTTAGTAAGGCTTTTTGCGAGTATGTGAAGCTTCAGATGTAGGAAAGGAAGTGGAAGCTTTTCCAACTTCCACTTCCTTTCCTACATCTGAAGTTGGCTGCAATGAATCCTTTAGGTACTGATATGTTTATCTGCTGACTGGATAAAAGTGTTTGCAATATATTTCTCTAACAAATCAGTCAACGGTCATGTTTTAATTTGAATGAACTTTTAATAGAGTATTGTACTAAAGACGAAAGGTCATAACAACAATGTACCAGGAACGCAGAGATCTACAAAGGTCGCTCAAACACAAGACATTTCAACAGCTTCGATCTTCGTATCCGAACGTCAATTGGACCTGTTTCCTTCTTTGGAAACGACCTTCAGTTCACCTTTATCAAATTAAACACGCAATGTTTATTACGATTACTTTGTAAAAACAAATATTAACATGTTCAACACGGTTTTGTAACTTGTTCGCGGTATGTGAATATTCTTGCGTAAGTGCCATGACCATTTTGTAATATTTTTTTTCTGGTTTTCATTTTATCATATCGGGGAGTTAATTTGTTGGAAGATAAAAATGATTAACTAATCGATTTGGCGGTATTTTTCGATATATTTTTAATTTTCATTTGCTGTTGTCAACTTTTCTTTGGCTGTCCGCAAATTATATTATATGATCAGCAGTTTATTGCAGTTTGGGGGGTATGAGGAACAGGGTGTAAAGTTTCTCATCCCCCATAGAAAAGGAAGGATTCTCCGACCGAAGGGTATTGTGTCTGGTGGGCTAACTACCCGACATAATTATATAAGTTGGGATTTTCTATATAGGCTCATGTCGCGGATAAAGTTGATAGCGCGATGTAGGATTTGCCAAATAATTTCGCATGTGTTGCGATAGATGTCGCTGTCGCCACAGCAGTATTTATTACCATTTCATATTTTCTTGATATTTTTCTCTCTGAAAGGAGGTCACTTAACGATATGGTGCCCAAAATTAGTGTTGTATAATAATTAAATGAGGAACCGTGTAACTAAAGCACGTTTGCTCCTAATTTAATATGAAGAGGTCTTTGGCCTGCAGTGCAAAATCCAGACTGACATCCCTCAGACTCAATATTCCTTACAAAAACCTTACATTGGTAATAAATCCTGGTAGTACTAATCAATTGATGAATAGTACCAGACTAACAGACATTAGTCTTGTAGGTTTTCCTAGCTATTTCAACTACACTTACATTTAAAACCCTTGCAGGGTTCTTACAAACCCGTCTAGACGGAGAATACCTATCGAAATTATTATATGCTTTCACAGACTCTTTTCGAGGTCTTAAGCCAATAACTAAGTTTATTCTATGGAAGTAAAAATGATTTGTGTACTCAGAAATGAAGACGTCTAGGCAAACAGTCGATGAAAGGGTAACAGAGTTTATTTGTCGTTTACGTTAGATGTGAAGTTTGGATTTTATTGAAAGGAAATGTGATTTCGATTCATATTGCGATGTCAGATTCGAAAAGCGATTCATATTTGTTGTCAGAGGAGTGTGTTAGTTTTTTTTCAAAAAAAAACCTTCCTGCTTGAAAAATATTGGATACGTGTTTTTTTTTATTAAATTAATAAAAATTAAGGAAGATAAAACGCGTCGCAGATCATGGGGACTTGTGACGTCACTTTCAATGCTGAGGGTTGTGACCTCTTTTGACCACTTTCTTCCGGACTGTCGTGCGTCAGCTCACTCTGTTTTCTGCAGCGTGTATGGCATCGTAGACAAAGGTGTTTAGGGCAGAGCGGAACTGATCTGACCAGCGCATTGGGAATTGTGACCAAAGAACTTGAGGCTTTTTCTCAAACATATTAAGGCTTTGGTAACTTGAGCTCGGTTAGAATAGAATCATTGGTTAGGTGCGAATATACTTAAGTGCATACATGGCTCGTGGCTCGTGGCAGAACCTCTACCTAAACACCTACCTCTCGTCTATGAGAAAATTATTTAATTTATCGAATTAAAATCTAAAGTTATTAATTCATATAAAACATACACTTTTTGAATATCAGAATATAAGATGTCGCCCAAAACTATTTCCTATTGTTTAAGCAGGGGTTTTAATTTGGGACAAGCCCGCCACACTATTCCCAAACCACTGTAACTTCTGTTAGCCAGAATCAACAGTGGTCACCACAAGAAAAGCGCCGAGACAATGAAGCTCGACGAAGTCCCAGAGAAACGATTTAACTGTCTTCCAAGACAGTTAAATCGTTTCTCCCGCAACGAAATTAATTAGGAAATAATAGCGGAGGAAAGCAGGGGTTCTGAAACATAACATAACATCACGTCTGTAATCCCCAAAGTATTAGGGTGTACCAAATAGTACAGTCAGTGCCCAGAATTACACGAGGGGGGGGACTTTCGCTAGTTATGTATAAGTTCCATGTAATAGCGAGACAATTTCCATCATCCGGGCACAAATTCAGACTCTGTGGTTGCTACTGCCTAATGCATACCATTATTAAATCCTATTTTTTCTCAATTCCAGAGCCCAGACGCCTGCAATACCTGCCAAATGTGCGGCGGGTTCCGCCTTCTCCCCTGCAGGATCTGCAACGGATCAAAGAAGAGCCTTCACAGGAACCACTTCACGGCAGAATTTGTGGCTCTCAAATGCATGAATTGTGACGAAGTGGGCCTCGTGAGGTGCGAAGCATGCTGCTAAGGGATGTGAAATAGAGAGAACAGACACGAAAGAGTATAGACAAAATAGAGCAGGTGGATTTTTAAGATCCAAATTTTACAAATTAGGACAAAATTATTGATTAGAGAAAAAGAATTTAAAAATCTTTTGTATTTTTTAGGAGTTTCAAAAATAGAATGCTATTTTTTTACATTTACCTAAATTGTTAAATGTGTAGTGTCTAGCTATGTCTACTTAATATAGGCATTCGGTGCGAACGCTGTCTAAACTAAATAGTTTTGAATCTGTTCATTAATAATTTTATGAAATACAAAAACATAGCATTAGATCACAAAACTATAATGAACTTTTATTAAAAAAATATATAGTTTAATTAACAAATCACAATAATCAAGAAAGTGGAGATTATTTTTTATTATGCTAATATTTCAATGCAATTATTAAACTGCTTATTATTATATAAAATAACAGCATATAATAAGGCATTATTGATGTAATATGGAGACGAGCAAACATAAGTGATTTCTTAACATTTTTTCTATGTTTTATCCATTAAAACTTGCTCGATCGTCCAACGGGCATTTTTTATTCTTAACCTTAGCTTATTCTAGGAAAATAATATTTACTTCATAGTAAATGGTTGACCAAAATTTTAACTTCATTTATTTTTGTATATAGCGAAATAGGTCAACCTTTGTTAGTAGAATGTATTCGTAATGTATGCGATTTATTCCTGTGAGAGTAAAATAGGGCTTATAAATTATAACGTTTGCCTTTTAACGTCTAAATTAACGGCTAACGTTATTTTATTAAATAAACTTGTTTGTCTAGCCTGGTTTGTCTAGCTTTAGAACCACTGGACGGCAGAAAAAAGTCTATATTTACAAAAATAAAATAAAAATAAACCAGTTTAGACGTAATCCCGTATTCAAGAAACGTTAAGAATTCATGTACACAAGAAAATTCATGTTTTTGAACTAAAATAAACATTGCAGAGTATTTCTACAGATTCAGTTGATGAAATACTTCTCAAGAATGTAATTTTGCAATATAAAATATGAGTATTTCATTGAGTCTGTTATTTTGTCCACCAGTGCAAAACTTTGTCAAATACCATCGTAGAAAAAGTCTAAAATGCTAAAGTTTATTCTTAATTATTTTAATCCTTAGGTTCACATCGCAGGTACAATTAAGTTCTACTTGCTCCCAATTCAAATAAGCGTGAAGAAATAGTGCATAAGTAGCTACCTGAAAAAAAAATCAGGAACTATAAGGTTAGGTACAGATATAATAATATGCCATAAATTAGCTGCAATATTTTATTCTTTTTTATACAAATGTTTATAGGTTTTTGTTAAACTTAGGATAGTATAACATTATGTATGTAATTATACGTCATTGTAACAAATGAAGCATGAAATTTTAAATTGTATTTATTTTTTAAATGTGGATAAATTAGTTTTTAAATAAGTCAAGGTGATTTAAGATTCTCTATGTTATGAGAATAAACTTTTGCATGTTTATATTTGTTGTTTTATTACTTTTATCTTGAACTGTTGTGTAATAATAATACAACAGAACAAACTTTCGCTATAAAAGCGCATCATCATCAGCCTATAATGTTCCTACTGTAGGGACCTCTCTAGGAGAGGGATGAGCTATAATCCACCACGCGGGCCCATTGCGGGCTGGTAGATGTCACATGTCTTCGAATATTTTGATTCTAAGGCATGCCGGTTTCCTCAAAATGTTTTCCTTCACCGTTTCGAGAGCAGCGATGATTAATTAAATAACACAAAGTAATGCGCCTTCCTGGGTTCGAACCCACGACTTACTATGAGTAATTTGGGGTCGCCACCACTGATCCACCGCCACCGAGAAGACGCCAAGCGCATCGTACAATAAAATTGTGGAAACAATATTGAAACTGACTAAAATCACACGAAATGTTATTGTTGACTGGTTCAAAGGAGATTATTATAATATTTACTCAGAAAAAGTATACTGTCCCAAGTTTGTATTTATAAAGTCGCAGGAAATACTTGGCCAGGAAGTGTGGCAGAAATAAGGGAGTCTGTACTCAGAAGTGGGTGATTCCGGGCTGATATGATGATGATGGATCATCAACGGGAAGCATACCACATTTCTTAGGTTTTTATCTATACTAATTCTTTACCAACTATCCTCATTTTGAGTGAATGAGCAAAGGTCATTCGGCCGCCGCCTCGTGCGACCCCCCCTGTCCCAGCACCAGCGTGTCGTCAGCGTAGCAGACGACGCTGACTCCGCTGGGGAGGTCGGCGCACAGCATCCAGTCGTAACCGATGTTCCACAGGGGCGGCCCCAGAACCAATCCCTGTGGAACACCGCACGAAGTCGAAGTCGTAGAAGTCTGACACTCCCATTCGCTCTGCCCAAGAGCGGGAGGGGTTATTTGATGATTTTCCACCCACCATTAAAAAAGGGCATGGTGTTGTAGCGATGTTGAGGGACACCGACAAGACCACACCACCCCGAGAGACTGTAACCCCCGTCGACGCGCATGATGGCATCCACTGTCGAGCGCCTCTTGTGGAAACCGAACTGGTGTTCCGCAAGATCCGGACCCATTCCATCAAGGTGCTCGGCGAGGCGGTTTGCAATTACTCTTTCAAAGGGCTTGCCCACCTCGTCGAGCAGCACAATGGGCCGGTATGCGGACGGTCATCAGAAGCCTGCAATTAATATCTCTTAATCCATTATTTGTTTATTTTTGTGAAAAATCTAAATAAGTAAATATATATGCTGTAGATCGTGGATTATCTTTGAGTAGTTATTTGATTAACAGGTCTATAACTTTTTCTCTATGGTCAATCCATAGGAGCGATACTAAAAATACACTCCCTCACTGCTTTTGAAAATCGTATATGCTGCTCGTGGCTAAATAATAACATCTCCACGGGTCGACCGTAAAGTAAAACAGTGCTTGAAAGACTTAAACGGAGCAAACTAAAGAGCTGTCCAGGTTGCTAGGTACTGGATGGACCTCCACAACCCAGTTAAAACTGGGTAATACGATACTCTTTGGTAAGACTGGTGGTCAGCCTTTCAGGTCATCGACTACCTGTAACGACTGCCAAAGATGTATATATGGCAGCCGGGACCAACAGCTTAACGTGCTTTCCGAGGCACGTTGGAAACTCTGTATGTAACGGGTGGTCACCCATCCACAGACCAACCTAGGCAAGCGCAGCTTAACCTAAAAATCGACCCGAGTGGCAATTATTATTAAGCCACGAGCTTATAAGAGACAGACAATTTAAGAAAGCATAAGAAAATCTTTTTAAATTAGAAAGGAAAGTAAGAAAGATAGAAAACATAATATGCATACAATTACGTGCCCTTAAAGCAATAAAATATGTGAACTTACTAAACTGATTAACCTCCCTGCCTACCTGCCTCCGAACTATGATTTTTAGTGTAAAAATAAAAGAAACTTACATTTGCAGTTTCGAGACCTGCGCTCCCATACATTCATCATCATTTCAGTCATAAGACGTCCACTGCTGGACATAGGCTTCCCCCAGAAAGGGGGGATTTGCTATAATTGCCACGCTTGGCAGGTGGGTTGGCGATCGCAGGATGGTTGTTACGAAGGCACAGAGAACGCTGCTGCCCATTCTCTGGTAAGTCCCTTAGCCTCTTACGACACCCACGGGAAGATATGGGATGGTGCTTTTCTTTACGTCCGACACCATACGGAGCATACTTTATGTATAGGAAAATATTTCATACAAGTACATTTTATATGTTGGTCGACTATTACTCGTAAACTTGTGAAGCCTACTTAGCTGTGATAGTTTTCCTTTTATTTTCGTATTATACTACTACCATGAATTTTTTCACACGCCCAAACACAACCCGTATAGGTGGTTTAGGTTGCACTTGAGTCTAAAAAAATTGCGCTTTAATGCTTAATATTTCTCAAACGAATCCCTTAATCGCAAAACTGTTTAAGCAAACTCGCATTATTTTAAAGACCTATCCAACGACACCCCACTCGATGAACTTCGCGAGAAAAAAAAATCATACCCACTTTAATGAGAACCCTAAAAACAAAAATTATATATATTTTTTTTAGCACTTTGTCGGCCGTAACTCAATAGTAACTCATATTTAATATTCATGCCAAATTACAGCTTTCTAGAACTAAGATTCTTTGAGATAGTGCGGACGGGCTAACAGACAGACAGACGGACATGGCGAAACTATAAGGGTTCCATATTGACTACGGAACCTTAAAAACCAACTAAAATCACTTATGGGCAAAAATGAGTCACAAATGCCGTTAGAATCTCCTTTTCAAGATCCACATACTGGTAAAACCCGTTTTCCGAGATGACACTCCGTTCTGGATTTAGCTTTGTACCCGCCTTATAGCTTTTCTGATACTTCTAGACACATCGGCAGGCTCAGACGCTAATACTTCACGATAGGTCGAAATTGGATTTTGCATGGCAAAAGCTTATTTCGCCATGCCCTTCTCTTGTACTCCCCTTGTAGCTTTTCTGATACTTCTAGACACATCGGCAGGCTCAGACGCTAATACTTTACGATAGGTCGAAATTGGATTTTGCAGGGAAAAAGCTTATTTCGCCATGCCCTTCTCTTGTACTCCCCTCGTAGCTTTTCTGATACTTCTAGACACATCGGTAGGCTCAGACGCTAATACTTTACGATAGGTCAAAATTGGATTTTGCAGGGCAAAAGCTTATTTCGCCATGCCCTTCTCTTGTACTCCCCTCGTAGCTTTTCTGATACTTCTAGACACATCGGCAGGCTCAGACGCTAATACTTTACGATAGGTCGAAATTGGATTTTGCAGGGCAAAAGCTTATTTCGCCATGCCCTTCTCTTGTACTCCCCTCGTAGCTTTTCTGATACTTCTAGACACATCGGCAGGCTCAGACGCTAATACTTTACGATAGGTCAAAATTGGATTTTGCAGGGCAAAAGCTTATTTCGCCATGCCCTTCTCTTGTACTACCCTCGTAGCTTTTCTGATACTTCTAGACACATCGGCAGGCTCAGATGCGAATACTTCACGATGGGTCAAAATTGCATGGCAAACACTTATTTCGTCATGCTCCCCCCGCTTCTCTTGTACCCGCCTCATAGCTTCTCTGATACTTCTAGACACATCGGCAGGCTCAGACGCTAATACTTCACAATTCGTCAAAATTGCATTTCGCATGCAAACACTTATTTCGTCATGTTCCCCCCGCTTCTCTTGTACCCGTCTTATAGCTTTTCTGATACTTCTAGACACATCAAAACATAGACTTTCAAATGTAATACGCTATACCTACTATCGTGCCACAAGGTTCATGTTGGTTTGCTATAAGCGTAATTTCCAAGCGCATTCGAATATTTCTATGAATTTTAAAAAAAATCGTATGAATTTTTTTAATTGCTCCACATCTACTTTTCTCTTCAGAATATAAAAACGCATTACTCTTCGTTTCAGCCTCATCTTAAATTTGCGATTGATTTGGTTTTGGTCTTGGAAAACCAAATCGACTTCTGTACTTCGGAGATCGTGCGCAGGAGCTCCACGAGGTTATTCCAACATCTTTCTTCTTCCATCGAGAGACTAGCCTCCCCTACTCTCTCTCTAAAATTAAAGGCGCCGACTCATCCGCAAGTTCGTATAAGTCGCCACCTCAAGTCAATAATTATGATGTGATCATATCGTCCACATAGACAAACAAACATTTGTGTAACCGGCGAAACTAAAGATCAGACAATGTTCCAACAGGGTATTTCACCAAAAAAATCTAATTATTCCGTCTGTTACATTATCGAAAAATATTGGATACCTACGTTTTTATCAAATTAATAAAAATTTACGAAAATAAAACGTGTCAAAGATCATGAGTGCCGAGCTTGTGACGTCACTTTCGGGGTAAAAACGTACTAATCTAAGACGTCACACGACTTGACATGACTTTTCAAAGCACTGTATCGTCTTCATCTTTTATTTACGTTAAAAAGAAAAATATGTGTCCATTATTTTTTGGAAATCTATCTGACGGACTAATTTAATTTTTTTGGTGAAAATCCCCATTGTTTGATTTTTGGTTTTGCCGGTTTCGCTAGCAGCTTTGTGTTATAATGATGTGGTAAACAACGCCCCTATTCACTCCCAATTCTTGTCAAATGACATTGACCCATTACAGGCATGATTACTGTAATAATTTGGTTACTTTTTTTTGGTGTAATATGAATATCAGACGCTCCAAACCAGAGGGCCTAAAAAAATTGTCCCCTTTGTCATAGTGTATAGTATTTTGCTAGTCATTCATTTAATACGGCCATATTTGAGTTGTTCAAATGAATTGGGATAAGGGCACGAGAATGATGATGATAATTGAGGGAAATGTGAAAAAATATTTAGTCCGCCATTTTGTGGCTGCGCGGCGCGCGGCGGCCGTCTTAGACCGATTTTCATCGACATATTGTATCCTAAGATAATTGGAGATGGTATGCCAAGTATGATGAGAAATAGTCAAGGTTTTGGAGAAATTAAAGCCAAGACCATAATTTAATATTATTTTAGTTTCAAGAAAAATTGGAGACAAAAATAAAACAAACTAAGTACCTTAAATTATTGTAAAAGCATGAAAGTGGGATACAACTTAAGAAGATAGTGAATCATTATAATAATTCTAAATATTTTAGAAGAAAAGACTAACAACTAAAAAAAAAATACACTAACAACTAGAAAAATTTTGCTAAAAGATTTGAGTTTTGTGTGAACAGGAGAAGAAGATATATATTTCAAGTGCTGCATAACCTTCACATGTTTCGTAGAAAAGTGAAGTAAGACATTGAAGTTTTCAAGATCTGTAATAAAAAAATTGCATAAACATAAAGAAAAACTGTAAAATAAAGTTTTAGACAGACACAAATATTGAGTAAGATTTCTTCTTAAATCGAAACTTTAATCAATAGCTTCATCCTATTATTGATACTAAATACTGGATAAATACCATGTTTACTTTATGTTAATCCTGTTTTTAGTATTAATAATGTGTTAGTGACCATTTCAGTTTAAAAACTGATGTAGCACAAATAACCCTATGTATGACCAGATGTATGAATGTGGACGAAGCAAAAGGAGTATGTAAGGATCGTAGCAAGTGGCGTTCTGTGGTTTCTGCCTACCCCCATGGGAAAAGGGCGTGAGTTTATGCATGTATGTATGCATAACCCTATGTTTTCCATTTCACGGTTTATTAGTCCACTGCTGGACATAGGCCTCCCCCAGGTGTCGCCACATTGACCGGTCCCGTGCGTCTCGCATCTAGCGGGTCCCCCGCAACCCTCACCAGGTCATCGTTGTGTGAACTTGTAGGCTGTGCCAAATAAATGTGTTTTCTTTCTTTATCTGTCTTGCATTTACTTGTGAACGACAGAAACTGTTATCTGATGATAATATTTAAACTTACCGCAGCCATAGTAGTAACTCCAACATCAGCTACTCCCATTGCCTTCACGTGTACAGGTTCCTGGACATTCATCAAAAAGAATGCCACCACTTTCCTGTTCTGTATGTCCATGCACTCCCATGGTACGCCATATACGGCATCTTTAATTTTTGCGCTCTGTAAGTTTGTTAACAACATAAAGACAAATGATTCAAAAAGCCTAAACTTGTATAGACTCCATTAAATGGACCACAAAAGTCTGCGATCAGTTTACTAAACACCACACGGTTCGCTCTTCAAGTCTCATTTCCCAACCAAACAAGTTTTAATACCACTTGTTCGAAAAACTGTATGGGATAAGCCAATCAAAATGGTCAATAGTCTTTTATTAAGACTCATGAGCCATGATTGGATCTCCTTCTGTAAAGTCCACATAGTCTTACCTCACTTCCAACCAGTTCGAAAATCACTGACAGCTGTATTAGTTGTTGTGTCAATATGATCGTGAGAGGCAAATAACGCATCAGAGCTTGAGCTGTCTGAAAAATAAAATTCATTATTTTTATCACAAAAAAAGGTTTTTCTTTCTTGAATGCTTCATCTTGGATACTGACCAACTGTGAACATTCCAAGAGTAAAAGGCAACCGCTTGCTTGATGAAACGCCAAGTACACGAACAGCATTGGGCCAAATACATTTGACATTGTGTCGGTAAATCTATAAGAGATAAACATCAGATAAGTCATCATCATCATCAGCCTATAATGTTCCCACTGCAGGCACTCAGGCCTCCTCTCTAGGAGACGGGCTGGGATGGGCTATAATCCACCACGCGGGCCCAGTGCGGGTTGGTAGATGTCACATGTCTTAAATTTTTTTGGTTCCAAGACATGCCGGTTTCCTCACGACGTTTTTCTTCACCGATTTCAGAGCAGTGGTGATGAAATAAATTACAAAAAGTAATGTGCCAGCCTGGATTCGAACCCACGACTTACTGTTCGTAAGTCGGGGCCGCTACCACTGGGCCACCACTGCTCTCTGATCAGATAATTACATAAATATTATTATGGCAGTTTCTCGACTTGCCATTTCGGTGCCAGAAAGAGATGGTGGATGGTTCCCACACTGATATAAGATTAAAAAACTCTGATGTAGCTGGTCATGGTACGCCAACAGTACTTACTTGATAATCTCCCGATGGTAATCAATACACTCTTTCAACTTCTCCGAAACTTGTAAACCTTCTTCTTTAGAATATTTCTCTGCTTTTATAACGAATCCATTTTCTACTATAAAATTAGTATTTGAACTCGGCCTTGGGAAATCATTCAGAAGGTTATTCAGTATTTTGAAATGGCCCCATAGGTTGAAAACCATTAGTGACAGCAACAGATCAAACATGCAGAACCAAGTTGAGCACAAATAAGACATAATCCTGCAAGAAAAAATATTTTAAACTCCCTTTCTTCTCCTAAAATTGTTTTGTCCGAAAATCGGATAACACGTTTGCTACAAACTTCAGTAACTATAATGTTCAAAATCCCGAATTTTTGTTTAACATAATACCTTTAGTTCTAAAAATATTATTTATTTATTTAAACTTCATGCACAATCGTGGTTCATAGGCGGACTTATTGCCACAAGGCATTACTTCGGAGAGTGTGCGCAGGAACTCCACGGGCTGATTCCACCATCTCCCTTCTTCCATCGGGAGACTAGGCGTACTGCAGGCGTATATCACCCATACCTAGTCGATGTTCCACACATTCGTCTCGAACGAAGCGCTTTGCTAAGTCCTTTATTATGCGCACAGCCAAGGAGTGGAACTCCCTGCCTGCGTCGGTTTTCCCGAGTTCATATAACTCCAATCTATTTAAGTCGCGAGTAAATAGGCTTTTTCTAGGTAAGCTCGTTCCATCGTCGACCTCATCTCTGCCCTTAGGGCAAGATTGAGGTCAAGAGCAAGCCCATTCCAAATTAAAAAAAAATGTCTACCAGTCTACCACACATTATGAGTAATTCAGTCCGATTTTAAAAAGTGGTGATAACATGGTTACCAGCGTTATCTCTTCCAATTTCCATCTGTATGCGGATGACTTGCAGCTCTACCGGCATTTCACTGTAGCTGATGCGGATTCCGCCATTGCTGCTATGAATCATGACCTAGCTTGTATTAGCGCCTGGGCTAAGTCATTTGGATTGCATAATTATTAACCCAACCAAATCCCAGGCCATGGTCATAGGCAGCCGATTTGTTCGTGGTGCGGCTGTTGTTTCATCCTTGATGCCTTTGTACCTCGATGGTGTTCGCATCGACTATACAGATACCGCCAAAGATCTGGGTGTAACTGTTGATTCCAATCTGTCGTAGCGAGCTCAGGTCAACGAGGTCAGTCGTAAAGTACACTTTTCCTTTCACTCACTGAAATCCCTTCAGAGTCTCCTGCCTTTGAAGACTAAAATTAACTTGGCTCAAACGCTTATCCAGCCGATAATAGATTATGCCGACGCCTGCTACCTGGATGCTACTGAGGAGCTACTAAATAAGCTTGAGCGCTTGCAAAATTTATGTATTCGCTTTGTTTATGGTCTCCGTAAATATGACCACGTTTCTCACCTTCGCAAAGAACTCAAGTGGCTCCCAATCCGCCTTCGCAGGAACACTAGGATCCTATGTCTTCTCTTCAATATCCTACACAACACATCCTATCCTTCTTACCTGCGCGAGCGTTTTTCTTATGCCCGCTCCACTAACGCTCCGTGTAGATCTCACCTTAGATCCATACTTAAATGCCCTCCTCACAAATCCAGCTATTACTCCTATTCCTTCTCTGTCCATGCTGTAAGGTTGTGGAACTCACTTCCGCCTAGCATTCGGGACCTGAAGACTATCTCACTGTTCAAAACCAGAGTGAAAGAATATTACCTTTCCTCTTGTGATTTCTATCATATATATATATTTTTTTTATTTGTTTATATGTATTAGCATTGTGTATTTATATACGTATATATTATTATGTACTTATATGTGTATTTATTATTATATAGGTTAAGTTAGTTAAGACATAAACACAGAATTCTTTTCCGCTTCTCACACACTACAGTCTACATTTTCTTTTTTCATTTCTCCTTTTGCAGGTCTGTTGGCAGAAATTTCTTGAGAAATAAGCAGTACCTTTGTACTCATATGTTATATTATGATATTTTTCCTGTGTTGTCTACTGTGTGTACATAAATAGTAAAATAAATAAATACTTACCAATGAAAAATACAAGCAACAATATAGCCCTTCATTTCAGTCGACGAATTGAAAGGATAAGATATATAAAGAGAGTGTTCAAACGTCGAGTTTTCAAATCCGCCACTGCTGTATCTTCCCGCAACATAGTTACTGTACATAGGTATCAGGTTGAAGAGACTTAACCCACCGAACATCTGAGCGACTAAATATAACGTGAAAATATGAGATACCAAGTGAACCATTTTATGAGTCTGAAACATAAAACTGAAATTAGTAAATCAACAAAGTGTACCACAGGGAAAGGTTCTGGACCACTGTCGAGCAGAGGCCTCCTCCAATACCTTCCAAGAGGTCTATTCTTGTGCCTCCTCGAAACTCCCCTCACGGTACGCATCCAGATCGTCTCGCCATCTCTGTCTGGGCTACCTCGGTGGCGCCGTTCGACTTCTGACAACCATTGTGTGGAGACTTTTGACCGTTTTGAACCATGCACGCGGCTGACGTAGCCCGCTCAATGACATTTTAGTCTAGCAGCCTACATTTGTGGACAAATGTTAATCTTTTTGATTGTCATTTTTTTGTAAGTTGTTATTGGTCTTGTTAAAGCTATTTCATACACAAGCTTACGAATATACCTGAGGCGATTTAACGCCTTATAGCTAAGCATTTAATGTCTATTCTAAAACTATGATAGAATGGTACCTTCATTGCATACTCAGAACGTTCTTTGTGGTAGAATAGATGCATTTTCCTGAGAAATTCCTTGGCCACCTCCCGGTACTTCGTGGAAAACGTCAGGGTTGTTAACCTGGTCTGAAATGTGGAACAAACATACAATACTACAGTCGGCTAAACCAGATTTATCAAAGTCTTCTCTATAAGTGAAAGTTGCGCCAGTAACAGAAAAGTTGAAAGGGAATCGTCTGTCTTGGTATGAACCTATGAAGAGGTATAAAAGGCATGTGACTAAAAGAGAGTTGAATAAAAATGGTAATAATGATGTTTACTGACTAAAATAATAAGATTCTAATTAGTCCGTCTGTTAGATTATCGAAAAAAATGTCATACTCTTAGAAAATGACGTCAGACGAGTTTTCAAAGCACTGTATCGTCTTCATTGTTCGTTTACGTGAAAAAATAAAAAAAACACGTTTCCAATATTTTTTGGAAATCTATCTGACGAACTAATTAGGTTTTTTTTGTTAACTACCCTATTGATGGAAATGAAGAAGCACGCCACAGAATAGACGGAGAAATTGTGTGAGGAAAGAAAAATAAGTAAATGATGGCAGGGCGGGAAAGTAGAAAAAAAAGGCTTGTCTTTAAACACCGCCCAAAAAAGTACCTATTTCGCAACCAAAAAAATTCTAAACGGTTACCAAAATGGATTAATGGTCACCAAATACGTCGAACGTACGTCGCCTAAAGCAAAAGCTTTTTCAACGCGCGCTCGCTTCGCTCGCATATTAAATAACACTAATATCTTCTGTCCCCGAAGTGCAGGGCCTCCGCCGGCCTCCTTCGTCGGCCTACGGCCCGGTGCCCATGCCGCCCCTAAAAATTGGTAGTAATATTAATCTTTGAGTTGGATAGAATTTGGTGACCGTTGATCCATTTTAGGAACCAAAAATTTTATTTGGTGCCTAGGCTTAGAGTCTTAAAAATATTTTTGGTGGCCGTCTAAATTATACCCGAAAAAAAAGTCTTATGACAAGTAACATGAGACAAGGGCAGTAAGATGATGATAATCTCTCTTAACTAATCGTTTTACAGTTACTGTTAGTGTTAATTAGCATTATCTCATGATTAACTGTTACTTTGACCAGGTCGTCGGGGCCTGACAACCTGCACATTGCCAACAACTATTGGTCCACGTTAGTATTTTAACTTTATAAAATTAATGTATTAAGGTAGGGTCCTAGGTGGAGTTAGTTTTTAGTAACGAGTATCTATTTTTGATACGGTAGACCGAATCTAGTGGTCTTGCGCCTCAAAATTTTATTTCGTAATAAAATATTGGCCCAAAGCAACCACGCAGTGGGTCCCAAACAGCAGCAAACGAAAGCGCGGCAGGCCCAGAAGGAGATGGCGGGACGAACTGGATTCTTTTCGCAGGGATTGGCAAACCGGAGCACTGGATAGGGATAAGTGGAAAGAGGAAAGGGAGGCCTTTGCCCTGCAGTGGGACACAAATGGCTGATATTATTATTATAATAAAATATTGACTTACCATATTTACTACACCCATCATTGTAACAATATATATATGTCCTGCTTCCATAAAAGTTAGTTCACTCTGATGAATGGTGACATAAGAAAGACTTCCATAAAACGCAAAAACAGCGACGGCTAAGTATAAGTACTTAAGGAATACAGCTTGGTAGTTAGGTTCACGCTCTCCGATTTCTTTCCGAGGCCAGGAGCTGACGATCACCAGCATGACACGTAAGATTTTTATGTACAGGTAATCGGATGGGGTTGTGATGCCTCTGTAACAGAAAGATATCTTCACTTTCTTGTAAGAAAGTTCCTTTTTATGACTGTAATGTCCGTAAGTCTCATGCCAGTAATGTTTTGTCCCCAGAAAGATTTACCTTTTTTTTTTTTTTTTGGGGGGTGGGAAATCATCAAATAACTCCTCCCGCTCTTGGGCAGAGCGAAAGGGAGTGTCAGACTTTTACTGACTAAAAACCACCCATGTTCCTTCTTCGCCCTTCATGTCGAGGCCTCGGTATCCCTTGCGGACAACCCGCAGCCTCGACAGGCGTCGGCCCTTGCGGACCCCTTCCATGTTGCTGACATCTCTTTGAGGCGCGCGTGGAACACGAACGCGCCGTCGACACGGCCTGTTGTCGTCATAAGACGGACGGACGGCGAGCTTACCCATCACTCACCGTCCACAGGCCCGCGTCTACGGTGGCCGGAAGCCATCACGTGGCCCCCGACGCCCGGAGCGCCTCCCGCGGAGAAAGATTTACCTCCCGCTCATAATCTGCAGTGGCCTCTATAGGAAATACTCAAACTCAAATTGGCAGGATGGGATATTCAAGATCCCTCTGAAAGTCACTGCAAATACGGTGCTCCCGACTAGCAATACCATAAAAACTTGATGGAGTGTCCGAAATGTCCCCTACACCTGCACTTTAGAGGACTTAGGGAAAGCGACCAGTGACGCCATGATTGTATGTAGCCATATAATGGACCCCAAAATAAAGACATATAACGGTCGATCAAGCTATCTGGTATACACGCAGAAATATTTATAATTCTAGTACACTGTCAATAATGATCGCATTTTTGTTTTATAAAGCTTTTTTCATTATTGGAGACTGAATTAATGTATCTGTGTAATCTTAAAAGTAAATGCAAGTTAGCTGGCTGTACCGTGGCTGCTGCTACCGATACGAAGGAAGAAGTACTTGTGTTGTGTGAAGATATCTTGTATTAAAAAGCGGCCTTCATCATTTCAATTAATAACAGAGGGCTAAATTAACATTTGAAATGAACTTACTGTACAGCTTCATTTTCGAGAAGGAATTTACGTAAAGTCATTTTAATAATATAATCGAAGTCTGCTTCTACGCTGGAGTAGACTTATTCTTGGCAGATTCCTTGTGGTCATGAACTAACTGAGCTTTCAAGTCTGTTTATTTATTACTTCCTTTCAAGGACGTATAGACATAGAATTACGGGTAAAGCTGAGACCATGCTAGCACAAAATTATGTGGAATATTAAAAATAAGTGAAAAAAACCAACACAAGTGGAAAATGTCTATATTTATTCTACACTTTTAATTTTTTCTTAAAAGTCGGTTTATTTTTTGCAAATTTTTTAACTCAGCTGTTTTAGTTGATATGATGGTATCACACAAAAATTCTTGTCGAGTATTAATTTTCCTTTGTACTAAAAGTTATTCAGTTCATCCATACACACATAGAATCATAAACATCACCTGCGTGGCTGGTGGCTATCAAATTTCTTCGAATTTCTAGCTTTAGGGCATGACAGTTTTCTCTACAACACTATCACTTGAATCTTATATGATTTTTCCTAATTATGGTACGTACTATAAAACCTGAGCTGATATATTCTTTGATTAGAGCGATTTGGCTTCACTAAATGTTTTGTAGTCACATCCTTACAATAAATGTTTATGAAAACAAACCATGGTTCTCACAAATTAACTCTTCCTTCCTATTCATTGCTTGTTCAAAGTAAACCGTTAACTTAATAATACACTCTTTATGATGTTTTCATATATTCCGTAATTATCTCATAATAATGCCCTTTGATGTTTTCTTTATTTTTATAAGTAAGGATCGCGTGGAAATCTATTTAATTTATCACACATGTTCTTTTTTTGTACAAGAAAATAAAGTTCACAAAACAATCAAAACAGTGAGGTACTACTTACTCCCTTACATGGCATGGCTGCCAATCTCAGCGGACTAGTCAGCGAGACAGAAAATATTCTAATGCACTTTATTTCTTTATTGAATTTCTTTATTGACATAAGTTACAATAAAATTACAATATTGAATTCCCTAACACCTACGCTAGTAAAAACTGTGTTGCAGGTGTTAGTGTCTTCCCCCTATTAAAGTGACAATACCTTATGTCTGACAGAATTATTTTTTTTTTTTAAAGAGAGAGAAAAACAAAAATAATAATGGAAACTAAATTAAAAATAATGTTAAGTAACTAGCGTGCTGCCATAATTATGTGTGGGTGGTGTTTATGTATGTGTTTGGGTGTGTGTGTGCATGTGTGCATGGGGTGTGTATGTGCGTGTGTAAGGCTGTGTGTATGTATGATGGTAAATTTAGTACATATTATGTTTTCAAAATATTTTCTACATCACTATAGTCTAAAGTCTTTAGCCAATTATATATTACTATTTTAAATTTGTTATTATTCAACTTACTCAATTTCAGGGTTTTATTACATTTGTTGTAAGTATGCGGAGCTAGATAACAATAGCATCTTCTAGCAAAATTTGTCTTCGTACGAGGCATAGGGTAGTACTCTACGCGCTTCCGTGATATGGGTAGGTTAGGAACGACTCGTCTGTGGTATCTTCGTAGTATTTCGTATATAAATATTTTCCTCACAGATAAGACTCCTGCTAGTTCATACACTGAAGATGTGGGATGTCGATACGGTAGGTATAAAAGTACTTTAAGTACCATCCGCTGTGCTCGCTCGATTCCAATCATGTGAGTTTTTGCCGCACCTCCCCAAGCGCAAATGCAATATCTAATAATGCATTCGCACAAAGCTCTGTAGGTTTGTACAAGTATAATATCACTTGCCACTGTGCGCAAGTTTTTAAATATATATACAAGTTTTCTCATTCTAGCCATAGTCAGCGATATATGCATAGTCCAGGCAAGTTGGTCATCTAGCGTTACTCCCAAATACTTCACAGTGGTCACTTGGGATAGCGTTGCACAGTCACAGCTGGTATGTATTTCTCTTCTATTGCAGGGGAATGTATGTATTTTGAGATTGTGCGATTCAGTAGGTTTCCCTACAGATGTTTTGCTAAAGCATATATACTTTGTCTTGCTAGTGTTTAGCGATAGAAGACTGTTCTCCAGCCAGGTGGTCACCTTTGCTAAGCCGGCCTCAGCTAGTTTAAATACAATGTCCCAGGTGTGGCCATGAAAGATCAACACCGTGTCGTCAGCAAACATTAGTAGATCCATGTGTGGCAGGGTGGCAGCTATCTTGCATAGGCTATTTATATAGATGAGGAATAATGTAGGCCCCAACGTGCTGCCCTGGGGAACACCATATTTGCAAATGGAGTCAGTACTTTCATAGCCAGCTACTCTAACACGCTGAGACCTATCCGTCAAATAGTCCTTAAACCAGTCCAGAGGAAGCACTAGTGTTTGCTGTGTGTCAAAAAATTGCAAACACGTACAATTAGCATATTGTGTGGTATTTATAATTTGTTAGTCCAGAAGTTTGCAACTTCCACCGCGTTTTTGGTGGCAGCGCCGAATGGTGGCTAAACATGTGGATTGGTCTTAGGTCATGTTCTTCTCGTTGTGGTACGAAAGATTTGGTCCCCAAGATAAAAATATTAATAATAGCCGCTTGAAGGTCTGTGGATGGGTGAGCATCATTACATACCGTGTTTACTCAATGCCTCGGAAAGCCAGCTAAGTCGTTGGTCCCGGCTGCCATTTGCAGATTTTTGATAGTTAGACATAGTCAGTCGGTGGCCTGAAATGGACAAAGAAAAATTTACGAGATCAACTGCCCAACTTCCGAATTCGTCTACTGCATTCTGACGACTTAATACATATTGAATGATAAAACAAAAACGTAGATTCTTAGCACTTAAGTGTATCCCTGGACGCCTAAAATGACAGAAACGAACTCACAAGGAGACTCAGTTAAAACGAATTCAGCTATAAATACACAAACCCTGGTTCTATAATAGGAAAAGTTCTAGGACATTTCCTGGTTCCCATTCCCGGAGAGACCTAAGCGTTGCGTACTTACTTTGAATCTAGGTCAGGGTTAGAAACATAGGTTAAACGCTTGAACAAGTTGAACAGATGAAGCGGCAAATTAATGTGATTTCCTCAATCAGAGAGGCAGATGATTATGCTATTACACTCTGGAGTTTGAATTGACCGCTTTAGGATAATTTGCATTTAAATGGGAATAAGAAGGACTTTTTGGCTCGTTTTGGTGCAATACAAGCCAGCCAGCAAGTGGCACTGGGACCGCTGCGCTACTGAGCTGCGCTAAGAGGACTGGAGGCCTATGAGAGAGCTCGTCGGGGCTGCGGGTGTTCGCAAGAGATACCGCGGCCTCGACATGAAGGGCTAAGAAGGAACATGGGTGGTTTTTAGTCAGTAGAAGTCTGACACTCCCTTTCGCTCTGCCCAAGAGCGGGAGGGGTCATTTGATGATTTTCCACCCACCATAAAAAAAAGGCCTATGAGAGAGGAGAAGGAGTATAAGAAAGAAGTGGTCCTAGCAGTGAAAACATTATATTATGCTATTTATACAGCAAGAAAGAGGTGAGAAAACCAGCCAGAAAACCTGCCATCTATTCGAGAAGGACACTATAAAACCTAACGCCTTATAAAGGTCTTAATAAAAATGTTAGTGACATCGGTTGATAAATTACGAAAAATCTCAGACGCTCGCATTATTGCTCAAATCTCTCGCAGTTTGCAATAATTCATACCATTGTAAGAGCCCTAGGATACTCACAAAAAAAAAACAATTACCCTGCGACATCATTAAAGTTGTACATTTTCTAAAACAAGTTAACAACACTTAGCAAACCTTTTAAAAGTCTATTACATAGGACATAAACATAACTGGCAAAATGTGGGTATCCTATTTGGTACACCTCTGCCTAAGCCTTTGGGAATTACAGGTGCGATGTTTATGTGTTGTTAAAAAAAGTTCTTTGGAAGACTTTTCCAAGCCATCGTTAGTTCCTACTGTTTAAACTAGATGGCGCTAGCATCATCTCCGCTCGTCTCAAACATATAATTATGCTGAAAAACATTAGTTTCTTGAGCCACAAAAGGTTTATTATGATAAAATCGTATCGTCCTTAAATGCAAGAAAACACTTAGACCGACAACATTATATCACTATTTTACTAGAACTTACTCGTTTCCCGGAAACACGCCTTGGAGCACTCTCTTTGACATTGTTTAGTTTGTTTGGTTTCTTATAAAGGATTTAACCACTTACCCTAGCCTTTTTTTATGGTGGGTGGAAAATCATCAAATAACCCCTCCCGTTCTCGGGGAAAGCGAAAGGGAGTGTTAAACTTCTACTGACTAAAAACCACCCATGTTCCTTCTTAGCCCTTCATGTCGAGGCCGCTATGTATCTCTTGCGAACAACCCGCAGCCCCGACGGGACTTTCCCTCGCCTCGTGGGTCGTTTAAAACGAATTAGGGTCGTTGCCACACTACCTAGGTATTCTCTTGGTACATAGGTGGTAATTTTTTTCGTATTATATTATAATCGTCGTCTAAAGTATAAGTACCCCGTCGGGGCTGCGGATTGTTCGCAAGAAATACCGTGGCCTCGACATAAAGGTCTAAGAAGGAACATGGGTGGTTTTTAGTCACTAGAAGTCCTTTCGCTCTGCCCAAGAGCGGGAGGGGTTATTCGATTGATTTGATTTGATTTGATGATTTTCCACCCGCCAAAAAAAAAAATATTATAAGATTAGAGGAAATTGACTGTGTAAAGGATGATATGGAAAGAATGGGAGTGTCTCATGAGATGACAAGTAATAGAGAAGTATGAAAGAAGAACACATGCTGCGCCGACCTCAAATGAATTGGGATAAGGGCAAGAGAATGTTGGTGATGGTGATTAAAATCTTAGTCTCTGTGATTGTCGTAACTGCGGTACTCAGAGATATTTAATAATTACTTAAGCCGTCACTTAGTAAAGATTTGACATACTTTAGTATAACAAAATTGTCAAAACGTTTACTAAGTGATGGCCTAAGTAATCATTAAAACTCTCTGAGTGCGGCAGTAAATGTTGTTAGCGAGATTACAGCTCGAAAATAGCTGATCTCTTTTAGATTTATAATGGTTTAGCTCGCCTGACTCTTTTAATTCACAGTTTTGTGAAATATGCAGAGGAGCGAACGAACAAATTATAGAATGTCTTATTATGTACTTTTCTCTGCCCATCAATAAGTACAAAGCGTCGTACGTAACCGTTAAGTAGTTTTTCATCCTTCCCAATTTCACTCTCTTAGCTTTAATCGCCGATACCTACGCAGTTTCCTAGTGGGGCAATAAACATTGTACTGCCCACGCCATGTTGGCTCACAGCTGACCTATTCTTGTGATGAGGTCGAGAAGATGTATTGCTTTTTTATTTACTTACTTTAATCTAATAAAATTGCAATGATTTATGGATTGATTGAACCACCCACGGAAAAAATCGGGTCAGTTTTCTGGCAAATTATATCGTGCAAATAAGTCGGGTCCTAACCTACGTGAATGTCGCAATAGCAGGCGACTTTGACGACAAATACGTAGTTGTAACATCAAGCTATAAAAATCCAGTTTATTTGGATCTCTCATTGTATGGGAAATTTATACAAAACGAGACCATGTTATAGGTACCAGAAATTATACCACCTTGGTGTGTCGCCATACTTACCAAAAGAGCCCTCTTTTGGTAACTTTTTTAAAAATGGGTTTTCTTAAATGGGTGCCGCTTTGTTTTAGGATGTAATAAATAAAAGATTTATTTCAGAAACTTGTATATCTTGCTTATCTTATCATGGGGTTTGGGTTTCCGCACTTAGTCCTTGAAGTGGACCATTGTGCGTGAGCCATGTTGGCCGATTACTCTAACCAGCCCACCTCCCTCTAGAAGCAGATCAGACTTCCCGGTCTTCTCAGGGCATCCGCAAGGGATCTTGGTGTTCCTAGGGTTTCCTCACGAATCTTGGTAACGCCTGTGCACTCAAGGAGCACATGCGCCACCGTTTCCTCCGCCTCCATGCATGCTCTGCACAGGAGACTGTCTGTGATTCCTAGGGTGTGGAGGTGCAAACTTGTACAACTTTTACAGTGAATCTTAAGTAAAATAAATAAAATGTATTATTTGGTACCTTTTTGAACAGTATGAAACAAATTATAATTTAGCTGATACCTACTTCTTTACTGCTTTTAAGACATTATCCAATGTCTCTGGCTTTACACAAAACCAGCATTTAGGCGCTCTTAAAAAGCTGCAGAGAGCACCGATGTTATTTGTAGACAATCCCTGTCAAACTACAGATCGAGTCCGATTGGTGAGCCCCACACTAGCGGGCTGTCTGCCCGGGCGGCTGTTGATTGCAGCATAGTGCTACGACTGCCACGCAGCCTGCGGAGTAGCGAAGCAAATTTTTTACGCCACAACGTATTAAAGCTGTCAGTGCGTGCGTTGGCAAACATTTCTGAGGCACTACAGAAGCGTGGCAGTCGCAACAATATCCTGAACGCATTATTATATTGGATACACAGAGCATTATAAGCCCTTTGGGTGTAACTTTTACAGTAAATCTTAAATAAAATAAATAAAGCGTATTATTTGGTACCTTTTAGAATATTATGAAACAAATTATGGTTTAGTTAATAACTACTTCTTTACTGCTTTTATGACATTTTCCAATGTCTCCGGCTTTACACAAAACCAGCTTTCGGCGCTCTTTAAAAGCTGCAGAGAGCACCGATGCTATTTACAGACAATCCCTGTCAAACTACCCAAAACTGTCAAATTTTCCCAATCAACATTGAAGCTAATGCTCTAGCAATAAAGTTGAAATACTATTAAACAAATTTGACAGATTGTTGTACCTTAATGTACTGGCGTCTGTAGCAACTTTCACATGTAGGTAAATCATGACTTTCAACAGCGTTGGTAACAAACAAAAACATAGTTCCGAAAATCTTTACGAAACACAAGTAAATCACGTCGCAAAGTTTTAGCAACGACACCTGTTGCTCTAAACGGAGTGAATACAAAAAAGAGACGTATAAATTTTATGCAGTGCTAATACGACACGTATTTTAACACGGCTGATAAAAGACTGTCGGTTTTCAAATGTAATAAAAATGACTATCAATTCTCCACTATCTGCCGCACTTAGAGAGCTTTAATGATTGCTTAGGCCATCACTTAGTAAAGGTTTTGACAGTTTTGTTATACTAAAGTATGTCAAACCTTTACTAAGTGACGGCTTAAGTAATCATTAAATATCTCTGAGTACCACAGTATGAGTACATTTAACTCTAACTACATCTAAACATAATTATCTGCTTACCCCTTATATGATAATTAAACGTTACTGGTGAAATGTGAATGTACTATTAGTTACATCTGTGCCTAATCCTTCGGGAATTACAGGCGCGGTTTCAGAATTTCAGTTGATTTTCACACTTCCTTGAGTGACAATTTAATGAAAAAGGCATTCAAGAAAGTAATATAAACTGAGAGGGTTGTATCCTGTCGGGGCTGCGGGTTGTTCGTAGATACCGCGGCCTCGACATAAAAGGCTAAGAAGGAACGTGGGTGGTTTTTAGTCAGTAGAAGTCTGACACTCCCTTTCGCTCTGCCCAAGAGCGGGACGGGTTATTTGATAAAAAAAGATAATTGTATTGGTGACTCTGTAAAGTAACATTTGTTACGGTCGCGAATCCTATTTTATTTTTTATTTTTACGTGTCGATGATCTCAAATTGTGTTAGACCCGTATGTAGCCTCCTGCACAGCTCTATTTTATTTAACATACAACCTGACACTGGCCGGCAAAATTCAAAAAAATGTATAAAATTCGAATTTCGCGGGAAAAGGGAAAAGGAAAGTATTGAATTGAATAATATATTTTGGCTGTTATTACACAAAAAGCACTCATCAGGTTATGAACCCTTAGTACTTCACCTGCGGGCTAACAAATCTTTCCCCGGTCAAGTGGCAAGTTAGAGATTACTTTTCCGCCTGTTAATCTCAGCAAGGTTACATTCGAAGCGAAATCCTGGCCACAACTCCAGGAATAATAATATTTCAACTGAGTAAAAAGGAAGGTCAAAATAACCCGGGACTAGCGGTAAAATTAATCAAAAGAATAATGAAACTAGGACAAAGTAATAACTTCAGGCAGTCATAAATATGTTGTAAGTATATTAGCCAAAGTTAAACAACAGTTTTGAAAACTGCCTCGCTGGCGATGGCGTCGCGACTGCGCTGTGCATGAGGTTATTAAATTCGATTCAACGGTCGGGCTAATTGTTAAAGTTGTCCATCAGAACTTAATACGCAATAGGCTCGCCTTCTGTTACATGGGTCTTGTACATAATTAGCAAAATGTGGAAACTTGGAATGTGGGTGTGTCTCCTATTAGGTATATCTCTACCTAACCCTTCGGATATTACAGGCGTGATGTTGAACTTCAATCTTCTACCTCAGTTAAATTTGATAAACAAACGCCTACCTAACTAAAATGTCAGCGTAAACCAAACAAGACAGTTTAATGCCCCCAAGTTTGTAAGTAATACTACGAGTCTACAAACCACAATCTCCTCTAGGATCCCGAGACCTCCCTTATTACGCATACTAAGGCTACCAAGTAAGCGATATTACGCTAATAAACCCCTGTATATTTGCCCAAAGACGCGAACAATGTAATTCGCCTGTTGCTTTCACGGGAGACGAGAAATCAATGTCACAACACACACACAGATCCGCCTGTTGCACGGAACCCTGCAAATACAGGGACAATAAAAAGAACACGGATAGGACACGCACACAAGTAAATACTCGAGGAAATCGAGCGCACACATACATTTTCAGGGTCTGGTTCACTCACACATAGACGTGAAATACAGGGAAAGCTGCAGCTAGGTCGCAAATGACGTCAGAGCCCGCAAGGTCAATATCACTATTCTGTACTCTTCTAACGCATTGGGACTTGAGTTTTTTGTCTCTGTTACTCAGTGGGCTCGTCGGCGTCGTCCCGTCTGGGCCGCGGGTTGCACGCGCTCGGAGGTCGCTTGTGTGCGAAAAGCTATTTAGTTAGGAGGCACCCCTTTATACTTATACGCCTCTGAAAAGGCGTAGTAATTTACCTGTCATCTACTACTTCCTGCGTTAGTTTAAAGCGGCTATAGAGTTCATTTTCGATGCTTTGTTCTGTATAATAGTTCCTATGTTTGTGGCTGAATAAAGTTCGTATGGCTCTGTTCTGATAAATCGGTATACGAGCCACGTAGTCGTAGTACGCTGTGTTCACGTTTGATTGGCATTCCGGGTAATGGTTTTATAGATTTATGAGCCTTGAAGATATTGTAGTAACGAATGTTTTGCAGTATCTTAGAACTTGTATTTGCACTTGGAAGATAAAAACAATGAGTACTTACCACCAAACATTACTTTATTAAACGTATTTGAAATAAATACTACAAAAGAAAACATGAATCTTTCAACTCAAAACTTGGGAGTTTTCTTTTTTCCATATTTGAATTTGAATGCGTTCTTACAACAAACAGTTTATTTAGCATTCCTTATTTAAAATTTTGAAACGAAATAAATTCGAAAATAAATATGTAGTTGCCCGCACTATTCTGGTACATTCAAAAACAAAATAGTTATACTTACTTCGCATACAGCATCATAATATCGATTTACAAAACGCAGTCTGCCGGTACAGTTGAGTACAATAATTTAAATATGAATCGAGCTAACGACACTGATTTAAATTTCTATGAAATGTCCACATAAATGCTTGGACATGTAATTTGTAAAGGATTCCGGGTTGCATTCAAGGACTTGACGGGATTGGATTGCGTTAGGATAGGGGTGTCACAACACAGAATAGGGATGTATCCTGACTAAAAAAATATAATTCTGTTTATCACGTCTGTCTGTTAGATTACCTATCGAAAAATATTGGAACGTGTTTTTTGTTTTATCAAAATATTAAAAATTGACGAAAATGAAATGTGTCAAAGATCATGAATGGGGGCTTGGGCTTATGACGAAAGCTCTGATATTCCCATTACAAGTCCAATTATTTCGAATATTTTCATTTTGTTTGCGGTAGAAAATTTAATTCCCAATCAACGTTAGGTGAGTTTTTGTTTTGTTTTGTTATTTTGATGATAGTGAAAATACTACGAATTCACGGGAAAATATGTTTCATGTTAATTAAATTGGTAGCTATGGCTGGTCGGGATGGTTATAATTTATTTGATTTTACAAACGAAGTTTAGTCTAATAGTGATGTAGTTTTTGTTGAAGTTTAGCTACTAAAGAGACAGTATGGCATTCGAGTATCTGTGCCTGTTGTAAGAAAATAGACGCGGAGATGACCGATGGAGCAAGGCATTGACTGAGTGGTGGCCAAGGTTTGGCCATAGGAACCAGGGCCGTCCTAAAGCTCGTTGGGTTGACGACATCGTCAAAGTCGCGGGAAACACCTGGATGAAAGACGCACAGGATCGAGACATGTGGCGGAAGAAAGGGGAGGCCTATACCCAGCAGTGGGTGATTCTGGGCTGATATGATGATATGATATAAGAAAAAGGTTTTAGCATTTGAGTAGATTTATTGAGTGTCCTTCTACACTATAGTGTCAATTACCTACGGATTATCTTCCGTAATTTTCAATTATTGTTTTTAAGAATTTTCTACGGTACTCAGAGTTTAATGATTATTTAAGCTGTCACTTAGTAAAGGTTTGACATTCTTTTGTATGACAAAACGGTCAAAACCTTTACTAAGTGATGGCCTAAGTAATCATTAAAGCGCTCTGAGTGCGGCAGTAAGGTTGTATAGACTGTCACAGACTACCTGTCGAGACTGTGAAAGATCTACAAATGATGGCCGGGGCCACGGAGGAAACTCAGTACGTAATGGCTGGTCACCCATCCTCAAATCAACCTAGGCAAGCGCCGCTTAACCTAAAGATTGATCAGAATGGCTGTTATTACCTAGCCACGAGCTCCTCAGAGCTCAGACAAGTATCAACAAGATAATACAAACCAAACAACAACACTGTTTCAGGCACACATTTACTGCTGACAAGCTGTCTCATAATTTTGGTGACAATCCGCCCAATTCCACAAGACCCACACAATTCCAACCCCAACCACCTAACACCCTTCACATAAGGTTCAAAATCGTTTGTGTGAGAAGCTGGAGGGGAGTTTGTTGTACTTGGCAGACAGGACCGTAGAGGGAATTCAACAGACGAGTATAAATGGATAGATTTGCTTGATGCGCAAAGAACGGAAATGTTCACATCAATCTTGCACGAATAAATGTAGGGTTGTGGACATTTTTCTTTTGTCTTGTTTGTGTAGTTAAAGATATTTGTTTGTGGCTGCTAATAAACTTATATTGTTTTTCTAGTTTATCGTGTGGTTAGTAACTAAGCTGGTTATAAAGTTTTTATGCAAGCCATGGGCCTCTGAATAAGGATGTTTCCTGATTAAAAAATAATATGATTCTATTTAGTCCGTGTGTTAGCTTTAGCATCTTGCTCTATGCATGGCTGTGCAAAAGGGGTAAGGGCAAAAAGCTAAAGCGTTTATAAATTTCAATATCGTATGAAAATGTATATCAATGTCTAACATTTTAGGAGTTTATTATTATGCTTCTTTGTTATGCCTATAGAAAATAATTATGTTTTAATATCATTATGCGTAAATAAATTATGCTTCAGAATGTTATGCTTAATCATTATTATGATTAGAAAAATTATACCTAAAAAAATATGCGTAAGCTGATTATGCGTAAATAATGTTAGGGGAAAATATCATTAGGAGAAACAACAGTATGCCAAGGACTTAAAATTTTATGCAAATGGATAGGGAACCGTCACACGACTTTTTGGAGCACTGTATCGTCTTCATTTTTTGTTTATGTGAAAAATGAAAAAGTATGTTCCAATATTTTTTTCTATATTTTTTTTATTTTTGTCAACTACCCTTTTGTGTTTGTTTATTAAGGAGAGCAGCGGTGTCCACGTGGTGGTGGCCCCGACTTACGAACAGTAAGTCGTGGGTTCGAACCCAGCCAGGCGCATTACTTTGAGTAATTTATTTCATCGCCACTGCTCTCAAAACGGTGAAGGAAAACATCGTGCGAAAACTGGCATGTCAGAACCAAAATATGCAAAGACACGTGACATCTACCATCCCGCACTGCGCCCGCGTGGTGGATTATAGCTCATCCCTCTCCTAGAGAAGAGGCCTGAGTCCCTGCAGTGGGAACATTATAGGCCCCCTCATTTCGTCTCTCGGTGATTGCAATTGATGAATGGTTAGATTGTAAGTCTCTGACTATACACATTCATTCACATATTATTGTTGACTTTTTGGAACGAAGTTGTGAAAGGGGGCTAGACGGAAAAAATTCTTACGAAAAGTTGTCACGACACTTTTTGCTATAGTAAGCTATTGTAAGCAGCAGCTGTGCGGCGTCGCATGTTTCTCTGTCTGTCTCTCTCTCTCTTATAGAAAGCAAGCCAGATATTTTCATTTCTACATTTCTTTTTTTATTTATTTTTTTTTTTTTTTATAAAAAATAATAACAATAACTTCATTCCATCCGGGTGTTCCTTGACACCTCTCAAGTTTTTTTTTTCTTTTCTAAAAACCACCCATGTTCCTTCTTTGCCCTTCATGTCGAGGCCGCGGTATCTCTTGCGAACAACCCGCAGCCACGACGGGTTGACTTCTTGTCTAGAAGTAGAAGGTCGTAGTTTCCTATGGTTTCCAATAATTTCATAACACGTCTAGGTTAGTTTTCAGAGAAAACAAAACGAACACTGGCTTTATTATTATTTTATTTACAACTGCAAAAACAATCAACGTACATACACACAGGGCAGAAATCACAGAACGATACGATCCTAAGTCCTGACATACTGTTTGTGCCTCGTCCACAAACTCTTTCAAAAACTACACTTATAAATTTAAATTAGAGTTCTCAAATCAAATTACTCTTTCGATCTTTAACGAGTGCAATATCGTTGTTTAAAAACTCATCCAATTTATTTAGAACAACCATTTTTGAATTCAACTATTTCTAAAAACAAAAGAAAATCAATCTGAAAACTTTTTCATTTACTCCATCACGTATACGTTAACGAAAAGACATAACATCAGAAAAGTCTAGAGTGGTACTAGACTAACATTTGGTACCAAATAGACTAAGTTCCGTAAAAACACTTACTTTACGAGCCGTCCCTTGCACCTGCTGCGTCTACCACACTAATGTGTCTGCAGTCTATATTGATACTTATGTACTCCTAAATATATACAAAGCAGACAAAAATAACCCTTATAAACAAAGTAATAAGGTTGACAGATTTTTTAACAAACTTTCAGCTAAAGTTGCAAGCTGTAGGTAATAAGTTTTAGAAGTATTGTTTTGTGTTGTGACTGAAAAGTGTACATTTTTGGTTAGTGTTTGGGTTCGTTGTGTCTTAAAATTTTGAAATTTTCATGATTTTATGACTAAAGTGAAGTTGTTGAAAGCCTGATGGTTATTGCGAGGGTCTGGCCATGAGTTCAGTCCCCATCTGTTGCACTGTTCATGCTATATCGCTGCATTTAACTAAGTGGGTATTTATTGTTTCAGTTTTTAAAAGACTTGATACGTTACCTATATATTTTGTAAATATAAATATTTTTTTAAAACTGAATATTTCAAACAAGTTGAAAATCACATCACGGTTAGGGATTCATGATTTGATTTTGTTTTTGTAGTGCAACTATAATCCTTTGTAGTAACACTACAAAACTACCACAGCAAAAGGACAAAAAGTACTACAGAGCCATCTATGATACAAATACAGAACTAATATCAAATTCCTAAATCACGCAGTAAAAGAGCGGCAGCTGTCGGTCAGCCCACCAGACAGTACATCCATCTGGCCGGAGGATCCTCCATTTTTAATCGACTTCCAAAAAGAAAGAGGTTTTCTATTCGTGTGTTTTTTTTCTTATGTCTGACCACCGATTCAACATTATTTTTTGTATTTTAAAGAGTATACTCCCGTGGAAGAGAAAATTATACGAATATATTCTTTCAGGCTAATAATACAACTAAAATAGGAAAAATATAAAACCGACTTCAAAAACACAAAAAAGTGAAAAATAAACTTCAGAAGAAATATCAGCTTCTGAAGTCGGTGGCAAAAGACGAACTCAATCAAAGAAAGTCACCGAATTGAAGTTGGTTTTATTTTTTGTTAATTTTTGTTTCTATGGGAGACGAAAAATTTTACAACCTGTTCTTTATGCCGCCATAGGGTAAGGCGGAGATACCACCAGAACCACATGTCCACCCATATTTTTCTAGTTAGCGATTTGCAAAATAATTCTGTTCTTCAATACATGCATAACATAAGACGCCTGTAATCCCCAAAGGTCTGGCAGAGGTTTACCGTCGGGGCTGTGGGTCTCGTCGGGGCTGTGGGTCCCGTCGGGGCTGCGGGTTGTTTCCTGTCGGGGCTGCGGGTTGTTCGCAAGAGATACCGCGGCCTGGACATGAAGGGCTAAGAAGGAACATGGGTGGTTTTTAGTCAGTAGAAGTCTGACACTCCCTTTCGCTCTACCCAGAGCGGGAGGGGTTATTTGATGATTTCCCACCCCCCCAAAAAAAAAAGACGTACTATCAAATAGTACACCCACATTTCGCAAGTTATATTTAAGACCTATGTATTATGGGGAAACCTATTGCCATGAATCACAGCAAATGATAAAAGCCGCTGTTCCTAGTTTCGTAGTAGAAATAATATTTGTAGTTTGTGCCTTGCTATTACAAGGCCTACAAATACAGGCTGCGGGATGTTCGAAAAAGATACCGCGGCACCGACACAGAGGGCTGAGAAGGAGCATGTGTGGTTTTTAGTTAGTAGAAGACTGACATCCCCTTCCGCTCGACCCAGAGCGGGAGGACACATAAATCCCATGTAAAAATATACCCTAATCCAAATAAATAATCTTAAATTAAAAATAAGACAATCCAGTTATTCTTCATACGAGACTAAAACTTTACCTCTAAGTACCTTGCTTTAACAATGAAGCCGATTTATACAATACAAATACCTACGATACATCTCTAATTGGCTCATACGAATAATGAGAGATGAGTCAACTAGTGTTGGCTCATTCTCATTATTATGCAAAACCTAGGATCGCAGTATCGAATGGTACTTATGTAACTTTGAACGGCTGCCATTGGATTCTAGGAATACCTGTTATTGAAATTTGAGAGTATTTATTTACTTACAAACATCATTACAGGAATAGTTTATTACCTCATTTACTCGAAGTTAGTGTTGGGATATAAGAGTAGAGAAAGACCAAAGAAACTATGGACTGTTTAAAGGATGATATAGCAAGAAAGGAGGTATCAAATGAGATGATAAGTAATAGAGAAGTATTGAAGAAAAAGACATACTGCGCCGACTCCAAATGAATTGGAATATGTGCATGAGAATGACGATCATGATGATGGTCTTGTGGCTGTAACCACGACTGCTAATCCATCAGGAATTTCTCAGTAGCTGTACTGGAGTCGGGTTTTATTCCCGATTGATGGCAAAAGGTCTGCCCCCAATCACACGGCTCTAAACATGACTAGCGAAATGTGTGTTCTATTAGTTTTGTCTGTCTTTGCAAAACAGTGAAGTTTATCAGAAGCTTTTGTCAATATGATTTACACTAAAAACGGGATATGTCTTGTGCCATGTTTACTATTTGTTTTGAGTTTGCGATACTGTGGTGAAAGAACCATGATCACGGATAAACTTTTTTTCGCTCGGTTAGTACCGCTACTACAAACTGTCACACACAACTCGATTCTGTTTCTTTGCTGTGTCCGCTAGCAAACTGTTTTAGCACTTTTTCGGCTTTTAAACCATTGGATTTTAGGCTCTCGACGGTTGACATTAGCGTTGAAAACATTTTTTTACAAAAAAGAAAACAGACTTCTAAAACACAAACCACAAAAAAGTGAAAAATAAACTACAGAAGAAAAATCTGTTTCTGAAGTCGGTGACATTTGTTTATTTCATTTAGTTACCAGTCTTACAGACTTGGTATTCAACTGTATCCGGTAAGACTGGAAACATCTCAAAACAAATAAACAGAAACATCTTCAACAATAAAACACCGCTTCTATGCACAAAACACTCAGGAGCATTTAAATTGTGACGTCATTCATGAAAGCCAATAAAGCGTTTTTTTCTCATCTAAAATCGCTAGCATTTCAATATGGCGGAATCGAACCATTACGGCACAATGGACCCACGTTCCTACCTCCGGAGTGGCTATTTGTTGGGAACGGCAGTGAAGGTGCAAGACATGTAAATGATTGATATTAGGAAGTCTGTCTGTGACTTGCAAATTGTGGGATTATAGGCGTGATGTTATTGTGATCTTTAAGAAGATTTTTGCCCGATTTACGTAACACTTCTTTAAGGCACCCAAGTTTAATGGCTTGACAAAACCGCTCCATTGGATTTTTGTTGTGTAGTTCAACATTACGATCATCACTGCTACCAATTTTTATTTATTTATTTGGATTACCAACGAGTTACATCACAATTTAATCTTATTCAAATGTCATACTACCACAGAATACAAATGGTCCTGTAACGTACACTCAATTACAGACATGCTAAGTACCTATATAATATAATAGAAATTAAAATTAAGAGTACATACAATTAGATAATCATGCTACTAAACAACTAAAGATTAAAATGTCAGAATATACTCGTAGTCAAATCGAATCAAATAAAATAGTAAAGTCCTGTTGAAATAATAATGGTTGGAATTGAAATTAAGATTAAAATCGAAATCTAAATACAAATTAAATTAAAATTATGGTGATATATTATTCATTTAATTATTTATTTATTTATTGGAATGATAATTTAAATGTCCTCAAACTGTAAGTGCTTATATAATTTCCCTTTAAATACTTTAAGACTATTGTGATTAATGTTGAGTTCAGCTTTGCGCCGTTATATAACTTGGCCATAAACCAATATTTGTGTCACTTGGTTGGCTTTGTATGGATTCCCCTATTACCAATTGTTTGTGAATGTGTAAACATTTAACATCGTAGTACCTTGTACACTTCTAGATACTTGTTAACTTTTTGACGTTCAAATCAGTTTAGGTGGAGCCAACTTATTTATTTTCACAACATTTCAAACTACAACGCATGGATTTCCCAAATCCTCTACGACCCCCGACTTCCCATCGACCCCACCCCAGCCCCGTACTCAAATCAATGCACAACTCGTGGCAGGTGGTCGATAACTTACTGTCTGTCGATACGGCGGCCATTTGCAATCATAACGGTAATTGGCGCTTCGGCGGGAAAAAATTGTTTCAGTTCGACGTAGATTAAAAACTGTAACCTTGTTTGGTAGCGTAAACAAGATTGGGGTTTGGATTTTGCCTTTAAAAGTTTGTGCGAGGAATCATTTTATGGACTCTTGTGGCAGTTGTACGGTGTTTGTCGAATAGTTGGAAAACACAAAATTTTCTCTACAGAAATTCAAAAACTAATAAGAATTACTTAAACATTATCAAGCTTTTCATTCGATTTCATAAATTGTTTTTTTTTCTGCAAAAATCCAAAAACATACAATTAATAATGATTAGGTACTTAAACACTAAAAACGAGTTTTTGAATTTTTGCATGGATTGTAAATTAACAAAGTATGATTTTAAAATATAATTATAACGCTTTTTATTCGAGTTTTATACGGAATAGGTTATTTTAATAAAAAAACAGCTTGTTTATTTATGTAAAAAGTCTAAAAATATTTGTAGAATGGTACGATACAGCATCGCTCATACGATTACTTCTTTTTAGACATTACTTACAATATGATAAAATAATACGACATTACGGGTAGTAATGTCATATTTGTATTCTTTACCATTGAAATGCTTGTAATAATAAATTTTAATTCATTAATTATTTACTCTTAATACATTTAATTAACATAATTTACTAGAACTTGACTTTGTATTGTACGAGTATAAATTAAAACTCATTTAAAAAAAACTGAATATACCTTTTATACACCATTCTTTTGGTAGGACATAGAGTCCGACAAAAATGTATACATTAAACCTTTCTTATAATATCTGTGTTCACAAATAGAAGATATATTTGATGTGTAATTTCATACTAAGTCTTGTATTTTAAACCTAAGAAAAACAAGGAGGTTCTCAATGAGACGCGAATTTTTTCAACTATCTTTTCATTTCTAATTAATTATCACATTCATACAAAGGTAATGAATGAGAAACTTGGAATTTATCACGAAGCGCTGTTATTAATAGGACAGATAAGAAAATGTCTGTCCCATTAGTGACGTCAACATTCCAACCGCGCCGTAGATAGTGGCTGATAATTTCGTCACGGCATGCATGTGGTAGCGTGGCCGAGCGGTCTAAGGCGCTGGTTTAAGGCACCAGTCTCTTCGGAGGCGTGGGTTCGAATCCCACCGCTGCCAAAATATTTTTGTGACTGCATGTTTTTAATTTTCTTTTCGATGTTTCAGTAAATTATAGAGTTTTTTCTTTGATAATAGCTTGAGGAAACCGCACTGAGTTAATATTTATTACAGAATAGTACAAAAGTCGATTAACACTGCTATTTTTGCAAATCATACAACAAAATTATCAGGTATTTAAATAAATAATAGCTACAATTACCATTCCTCTGATTTTACAAATGTTTTGATTGTAAATCTTAAGCTCAATGAGATAAAGTCTAGCTGTTGGCTCCGACTTACAAAACAAAATGAGTGCTCACAACAGTCATTTAATATTTTGGAGGCAAAACATGTGCATCATTCTAATATCTGATTATTTTAAAAAAATGGTGAATTATGGTTCGCACCATAAGATTATTCGCACCAATAACTTCACTTTACTCACATCAACAGATAAAGTAAAAAAAAAAAGTAAAAGGTTGCTAATATACAAACTCCCCTTCTATATTTTTCACACTTCAATGGTTCAAAAACCTGGAATAGATCTACGTAGACCACTCAAAATTGCGCTTTATCCTTAGAATTTTAACGTTTAAAATCGATTTGATTGAAGTGACTAGCTCAGTATCGGTAAAGATGTTTTTTCTTTTTTTTCAGCCAATTTGAATACGTTCTGTCGTCGTTCTAGACGCCTAGTCATATAGCTACGTGTTTTACTTTTCTTTTTAAGCGTACCAAACAACATTAATTGACTTTTCCGGATTAGGAAAAACTGAAAGATTTCCTTCTGTTCGGTACATTTCGGGTGCTTAATAATACCTAGTTGTACACATAGATGGCGTACGTAATGAAAATGTTATCCGTTATTTTCATGACGTAGTGAACTGCTCAAAGAATAATTAACAAATTAGGACTTACTGCGGTATTCAAAGATATTTAATGATTACTTAAGCCGTCGCTTAGTAAAGATTTGACATATTTTTGTATGACAAAACTGTCAAAACGTTTACTAAGTGATGGCCTAAGTAATCATTAAAGATCTCTGAGTGCGGCAGTGAGATCTACAGGGTTACTTGCCTCGTTGGTGTTGTCGCAAACACGACTGCTGTGCCTGAGGTCCTGAGGCCAGGCAAAATGTAATTGGTTTTTTCCAGAAGGGATTTCTCTAGCTGCTACGTAGCTTGGATTTGTGACCGTTTGGTGGCAATAGGATCACCCTGTGTTATATGGCAAATTAAAAATACTGCTAAAATTTTGACAGTAGCTTCAAAATACTAGTGCAAGAGATCGACGGCAACATGCGTCATCTATTCATATATGTAAGTACCTATCATCACTGGCGTTCTTTCTATTTCTTGTAGTACACATGAACACGCTTAAATTATTAAAATTTATGTAAATATCAATGCCGATTACAATATTTAAATGTGGAATGCCATTTATCATACGACATGTTTCATTAGCACATTAACACAAACTGTCACCGGTGACTCGGTGACAGTTGTGTTAATGTGCTAATGAAACTCGATAGCCGAAAAAAATAAGCCATGCAAAAATGTGAAACGCATTTTTCTGTGGTTGAGAAAGCGACTTCTGAGCGTTTTCTATGCCCATTATCTGTCTAGCCTTTTCTCAACTATGTTGGGGTCAGTTGCCAGTCTAAACGGATGCAACTGAATGCTGGTATTTTACATGAATCAACTGCCTATCTGACCTCCACAACCCAGTCAATAATCAAGGGTTGTAATCAACCCGTCGGGGCTACGGGTTGTTCGCAAGAGATACCGCGGCCTCGACATGAAGGGCTAAGAAGGAACATGGGTGGTTTTTAGTCAGTAGAAGTCTGACACTCCCTTTCACTCTGCCCAAGAGCGGGAGGGGTTATTTGCTGATTTTCCACCCGCCAAAAAAAACAGGGATTTAGACCTCTTGGATAGACTTGTTGAATCAAATTAAATCGAATAACGGTTCTGGTGATACCCAATGTGGATAAAGTATTATTATAATATGGAGATTCATGTAGGAGAACCCTGTTGCATAAGACTTATACTAGTACTAGGTGTAAACGAACTCTTCACCAAGACAACAACCATTCATTCTGTCATCATCATCATCATTATCATTTCAGCCAAAAGACGTCCACTGCTGGACATTTGCCTCCCCCAGGTGTCGCCACATTGACTGGTCCCGTGCGTGTCGCATCCAGCGGGTCCCCGCAACCTTGACCAGGTCATCGGTCCACTAGTGGGAGATCCGATTCGCGGTCACCACTCCAGAACTTTTCGGCCCCATGGGCCATCCGTTCTGCGAGCAATGTGCCCTGCCCAGTGCAACTTAAGTCGGGCAATTCTTCGGGCTACGTCTGTAACCTTGGTTCTTATGCGGATGTCCTCATTTCTATTTCGTTCACGCAAGGAATCTCCGAGCATAGCCCTTTCCATTGCCCTTTGGGTGCCAAAACCATTCTGTATAATATCAAACTAATTAACTATAAGCAAAAAATATTGCTTGATAACAACTTTTCTTTTGAGGTGAAATATCTCTGTTTACGGTAGGACCGAATGTAACGTACTCGATACAATGTCTACTATAATTCAAAGCAGATGACAGGGAAGTGATAAAATAGTTGTTAATTTAGTTTACAAGATTTTGAGAGTACATTACCATTAATTACATCCTACAAGGTACAAACAAAAAATTAAACATTAACTTCCAAATAAAATCACTATAGGTTCCACATATACTAAAGTTTATCGGAAACCGATAATATTGATGAATAAATGCCAAAATATGATCAATTAGTGCACACAAATAGTGCAAAGAGGTAAATTTGGTCACGCGATACGCATCGTGATATAGGCAAAATAAAATACTGGAAGAGACAAACATGGACGATATCTAACGACGACGCACAAGGGTAATATTCTGTTAGTAAAAATAATACGAAAAGTCAGTGTAAGTGGAAAAATAATTATTAATAGGGTATTTCACCAAAAATATCTAATTCGTCCGTCAGATAGATTTACAAAAAATAATGGACACGTATTTTTTCTTTTTTCACGTAAAGAAAAGCTGAAGACGATACAGTGCTTTGAAAAGTCGTGTTAAGTCGTGTGACGTCACAAGGTTAGTACTTTTTACCCACAAAGTGACGTCAGAAGCCCCCACTCATGATCTTTGACACGTTTTATTTTCGTCATTTTTATTAATTTGATAAAACAAAAAACAAGCATCAATATTTTTCGATAACCTAACAGACGGACTAATTAGATTTTTTTGGTGAAATACCCTATTATTCATCAATGGCCTCGTACATACCCATGGAATATCAAAAAAAATCCTTTTATGATCAACTCTAACATTAATATTGTTCCATTCCAACAATTCTCTACATCTTTGTATTCTTCTTACCATTGAATGACGACAATGTCATTGTCATCAGCAAAGCGGTCAACGTCAACTCCGGTAGTGTCACGTGGTGGCTGTATTTTACGTCATTGCCTGTTTATCATGCACAACCATCTGCATCTGTCAGGAATGAGGGAGGCTTAGAGAAGTGCCAATCGGTTTAAAATGATAACAGGATTAACGTACGATTTCCGGTAGTATATGGCAGCTCAATACAGAGAAGAAGAAACACCAAAGGTCACCACGTATTCAGCACATCATTCTGAACTAGGGGGGTTCGCAATGATGTCAACATGGTGATTTTTTGTCGGTTATTGATTTTCACCTGGTTTATGGATGAGGAAGGCCAAAGATAAGATGGATGGATTGTGTGAAAAATGATTGAAAGAGAAAGGAGTTCATGATGCCGGGAAGTCTGGCAGGGGATAATGGCTGAAGAAATCGTGTAGCGCCGATACCAAATAGAATGGGACAAGGGTAGGAAGATGATGATGGTAATTGATTTTTACCCAGAAACGAAATAGTATTGAGGCGGGGAGGGCTCATACAAAGTGGTCAGTTACAGCCATTTGGTCATTATCGCAATTTTTTTTTTTTCATAACTTGAACCTCAGATAACGTGATTAATGGATAAACTACTTCCTTTTACCCTACGAGCCTTTTCACGACTTCATTATCATCATCATCAGCTATTAAGACGTCCACTACTGGACAAAGACCTCCCCCATAGAACGCCATAAAGAACGGCAGCCCGCCCGCACCGGTTGCCCGCGACTCTCACAATGTCCACCTGGTGGGAGGCCTACCAACGCTGCGTCTTCCGGATCGTGGTCGCCACTCGATTACTTTTCTTCCCATCGGTTGTGGGTTCTTTGAGCGATGTGGCATGCCCATTGCCACTTCAACTTGCATATTCTGAGAGCTATGTCGGTGACCTTGGTTCTTCGGTGAATTTCCTCATTTCGGATTTTATCGCACAAAGAAACTCCGAGCATAGCTCTGTCCATGACTCGTTGCGTGACTCTAAGCTTCTCTGAAAGGCCAGCAGTTAAGGACCATGTCCCTGTGCAATAAGTCATCACTGGCAACACACACTGGTTATACACCCTCGTCTTAAGACACTACGGAACTTTGGACGAAAAAATGTCGCGTAGTTTCCCGAACGCTGTCCATCCGTGTTAGATTCTTTGGGCGACCTCTTTGTCGAAGTTAAATCTACCTAGTTTAACAGTTCACTACTTGCAATCAAACAAATATTCAAAACAAAACAAAAACAATATTCATGACCTTCACCAGGATTCCATCGCCTCCACAAATATTTGCGTTTCATTCGAGCACATACCTACATTGTATGTCGGAAAATACCGGTGATATCCAATCAAGAATCGGTTAAGGACGAAATGTGAGTACAAATACTTGTAATTATATTTCGAGTGGTGCAAGTTATGAGTGAATTTCGTAATGGGACTGTAATTACATTTATTTCTCCCACAAAGTACAAAACTACAATACAGAGGTGTAACAATATTATTGGAGGTACAGTGAATTATACATATTTTATATGTATTTTTTTCTCCTTCGTAGCAAATTCTCACTAAGTTATATTTTCACCATAATTCAGTAATGTGAATTCCGCTCGATGAGTCATAAGACCGTCAAGTGCGCAGGTGTAGCGTAAGATAGATCGTAATTCGTAGGCCATTGTCTGAGCAGACACGCTGCATACACATTTGAGATCTGAGCCGATGAATAAGGAAAAACCAAATTACGAAGTAACCTTTAATTAAGACTGCTTAATTGCGTTCCGTCTCAAAAATTAGAAGAAACGAGAACAAATATAACAACAGAACAGTCAATTTCTACAACACAAAAACTCCTAATTATTAAAATATCTTGCTAAAATCTTTTGAAGTTCAGTACAGGCACGAGTAACATGTGACATTATGTGACATTAAAAAGTGATTTTCTCCTAATCTCTTGATTGTAATTTTATGTAGTAACTATCATACTATTTGGTACTTACCTATAACTTTACCAAAGTTGCAATATACCGCGATAAATTACTCTCGAATGTTTCTTACTGCCGCACTCAGAGAGCTTTAATGAATACTTAGGCCATCACTTAGTAAGGGTTTTGACAGTTTTGTCATACAAAAGTATGTCAAATCTTTACTAACTGACGGCTTAAGTAATCACTAAATATCTCTGAGTACCGCAGTAAGTGTTCGTGGCTGTTTTTTATTTTTTAATATTGTTTAGTTATTTTTTGAGTAACGCCATGGAAAAGACCTTGAGATTGAATACCTAGATGTACTTGTAATTTATTCCTAAAGAATATTATCAAACCGCTTTCCGCTCACACCTTACACCGTGCACTGTCGGTCAACCAAAATGACCGAATATGAATTTCAGCTATATTATGACGCTGCCCCACACTCTCACGCTCGTGCGTCATCGTAACCGCGACAGGAATAGACATGTGTTAATGTCACCCCATCGATATTGTTTTATGTTTACTCGTATATTATGCGCTTGTTTACGAGGATTTTCGCTTCGTCATGGAGAATTTTGGGATGATTTTCATGATGTGGGGGCTAAATGGGATTTTTTTGTTTTTAGTGGTGTTGCGGTAAGACTAGTTCATGTCATCTGATATTATTAGTAGAGAGATTTTGTCACATCATTATTGATAACTAAATAATATATACATAGGTACATACAGGGTGTAAATCAACCCATCACACAGCCGTCAACCAAGCATTCTGTACATCAAACTAAGTACCCCTACGCAAAAATGTTTGCTGGGAAACGACTTTTTTTTTGGGTCAAAAATCACATTTTACGGTAAAATTCAATGTAGCACTCTTAAAACATTGTGCTAGTGGATGCTTGGAATAGTAAACGGGTCATGGAGGTAATGTAAGTAAAGTTATTACCTGAAAAACTAGTATTTACAAAAACAGCTGCGAAAAATTTGGAACTTTGACCCCCAATATCTCCGTAACAAGGAGGTTCCCAGGTATGGTCTAGAACAAATGATCGCAGTGGTGGGAAGAACAAGTGCCCTTCGTTTGTTACACCCTATATACTCACAGTTTTTACACATGGGGTAGACAGAAACTTCAGAACCTCACACATCTTTACATACTCCTTTTACTTTATCCACTGTTTATAATTTTTTTCCTGCCCTTGACCCATGTTAATTGGGGTCGGCGCAACACGTTATTTTCTTCCATTATCCTCTGTCGACCATAACGCTATGTACACATGCTATGGGCACAAATCCCAGACTCTGTGGCTGCTACTGAGAAATTCCTGATGGATAAACCAACAACACTTTGCCCAACTTAGGAATCGAACCCAGAATCTCATGATCAGCGGTCGCGCTTGTGACTACTAGACCAACGACGCAGTCATAAGATACACATACATAAACTCACGCCCTTTTCCCATGGGGGTAAGAAACCACAGAACGCCACTTGCTACGATCCTTTTTTTTTTTGGCGGATGGAAAATCATCAAAAACCCCTCCCACTCTTGGGCAGAGCGAAAGGGAGTGTCAGACTTCTACTGTCTAAACACCACTCATGTTCCTTCTTAGCCCTTCATGTCGAGGCCGCGGTATCTCTTCCGAACAACCCGCAGCCCGACAGGACTTGCTACGATCCTTACATACATCTTTTGCCTCGTCCACATTCATACATCTGGTCATACACGAACGCGCAGTCATAAAATACTTCGACTAAAATGGGTTAGGCAAGGTCCCGGTGTCATCTCGGTATAATTGCTTTGTTTGGATTAGAATATCCTGACACGATAAACCGGTTTGACAAACTAGTTCGGCGTAAAATTGGGTTTGGCTGGTACACGTATACATTATGTAAATTCCTATCTCTTAACTCTTCATTTAGTGTACAGTCTCCACTAAGAAACTTAATCTATGTTAATCTTTGCTATTCATAGTGATTCGCATTTTCAATTCAACACATTATTTTCACATTACATTTTTTTTTCTCATTATTTTTATTGGCTTTTTCCATCAACAGCTACGGAGTCTAGATTTGTGCCCGGTTGATGGCAATAGGCTCGCCCCCTATTACATGGGACTTAAACATAACTGGCGAAATGTGGGTGTACTATTATTAAATGTGGGTTACATTTAAACTTATTCTTGCTGAAGCTTAGGTTACCCTCCACCTATCTGTTTAGATGATTTGTCGCTTCGAAGGCATGCGAAATACATGAACCCGCACCGGACCCACGTTGTCCAAATTGTTGTGAGGCCTGTCTGTCTGAAAAGGTCTTTGTCCCAGCAGTAGGAACATTATGTGCTTTTATATTATATATGACTAGCAAAATAATAGCCACTTGAACGTATTGATATCTGTCATAACAACTAAAAATCAAGAGGTAAAAAATCATATCAAATTGGAATAAAGCCATTCTATACTCCCACGCATCATTTACACACAATAGAACGGTATTGAGCCCCAGACAGATGAAGCCTCCTTGATTTTCATATCCTTGACATTTCGTCTAAAAATTTAATGTCGTAACCTATAGCTGGCATTGAGACTGGAAAATTATCATATTCGATTTCTTGCATGTCACTGATAAGTGATAAGGAGAATTGACGATTAGAGAATTGAAATGTTCTTAATAAGGTATCTAGGAAAGCATCCGAATTACAGATCCTGTAACGGTGTAACTTTAACGTTTACGAACAAATCAGCTTGCTGCGCCAGGAACTACGTCACTACATACTGTAAAAAAAAACCACCGCCGCGTCTGTCTGTCTGTGTGTTCGCGATTAACTCAAAAACTACTGCACCGATTTTCATGCTGTTTCCACCAATGGATAGAGTTCTCGAGGAAGGTTTTATTATATAATTTGACCGACATCCACGAGGGTGAAGCCGCTAGTTAAGTATAAAATACTGAAGTCGGGCACGCGAATTGTGTGCTAATGGGTTATCTAGGGTTATGTATGTGATCCGAATAGATAAGACTGCATTTTTATATAGACACTAGTGTAGCATTTTTTTACAGGTAAGCACATTGTGTATATGTGCTTTACTAATTATTGACAGCTGTTGCCTACATACAAATACACAAGGTCCAAATTACACACCGCACATAATTATGGTTTTTAGACAACAATAAAAGATTAACGTGCAAACACAAATACTAAAATGCTTTGATATAGACTTAGAATAAATGAAATGAAAATTAAATTAAAACATAGGTTTATTCCAGTGACTTTGCGGTCACACCAAAATTTGTCAAATAAGTTTCAACCTTGTATGAATGAGAATAGTTATACAGTTTCCACGGCTCGGACATAGTGGGTAATTACTAACAAAATAAACAATGAACAGAATAACGTGGCCAACTAATAATTAATAACAGTGCGGCGACCGTATACCAATATTTACTTTAAACAAATGAGGAATTAATTATTATTCAATATCACGATTTTAATGAGGAGCTCGTGGCTCAATAAGAACTGCCACTGGGGTCGACCTTTAGGTAAAGCTGTGCTTGCCTAGGTCGGTCTGTGGATGGGTGACCGCCCGACATACCGAGTTTCCTCCGTGCCTCGGAAAGCACGTTAAGCTGTTGGTCCCGGCTGCCATATATAGATCTTTGGCAGTCGTTACAGGTAGTCAGTGACCTGAAATTCTGACATCCAGTCTCACCAAAGAGTATCGTATTACCTAGTATTAACTGGGTTGTGGAGGTCAGATAGGCAGTCGCTCCATGTAAAATACTGGTACTCAGCTGCATCCGGTTAGACTGGAGGCCGACCCCAACATAGTTGGGAAAAGGCTAGGCAGATGATGATGACTGGGGTGAATCTTCAGGTTAACCGTCGCTTGGCTAAGTTGGTTCGTGGATGGGTTTTCATTACATACCGAGTTTCCACGTTAAACCGTTGGTACCGGCTGTCATTTGAAGAACTTTGACTGTGGTTAGTGGCCTGAAAGTCTGACAACAAGAATTTTCCCAACTTTTTATTCGGGTCGGTTGCCAATCTAACCGGGTGCAGCTGAGGACTATAATCAGGGTGGAACGGCCACCGTTCCCGTTGCAAAAATGGTTATCACGTATTTAGTACATCATTCTAAACCCCACAGAATTTTTTCATCGTTAAAAAAAGAACATCAACAATTTATGATACCGTACCTTTTTTTTTTGTGTGTGATAGCAAATCATCAAATAACCCCTCCCGTTCTAGGGCAGAGCGAAAGGGAGTGTCAGACTTTTACTGACTAAAAACCACCCATGTTCCTTCTTAACCCTTTATGTCGAGGCCGCGGTATCTCTTGCAAACAACCCGCAGCTCCGACGGGGTGATACCGTACCTAAAGCTGATATTAAAGTACGAGTACCTACTTTTAGATACTAAAAGAAATATTAAGGGCCCAACTTGAAGTACCTAAGTACCTAAGTTTCCAGGATACATAGAAACTTTATTACTTTATTCCACCCACAGTGTTTGTTCGGCACTTACGTAATAGGTAGGATCTCTTACGGACAATAAAAATACCGTTGGCTCTCAAGTCACTTTTTTTCACTACCTACGATAGATTTTTTAGGTCCTGATGTATTTGAAGTTATTTATTAGGTTAAACATAGTTTCACCAGATAATGTGACGTGAGATTCACTTCTATCCCGTCGGGGCTGCGGGTTGTTCGCAAGAGATACCGCGGCCTCGACATGAAGGGCTAAGAAGGAACATGGGTGGTTTTTAGTCAGTAGAAGTCTGACACTCCCTTTCGCTCTGCCCAAGAGCCCACTCTTGGGCAGAGCGAAAGGGGTTATTTGATGATTTTCCACCCGCAAAAAAAAAAAGTAATTTCTTAGCTAAAACATTGTTTCACTAGATAATGCGACGTGAGATTCACTTCTCTCAGTTTTGATAAAATTTTGACTATTGAATTTAAACTATTGAAAACAGACTGTTTTACTACCAATCGATCATGATGGCAAATATTATCAGACTTTAAAAGTTAATGGAAAATCAAAAATGTTAGTTGTATAAACCAAAAAAAGAATGAAAATGTGGGGCATGATATATTGACGTGTGTACTACAACAATAAACATACATACATAAACTCACGCCCTTTTCCCATGGGGGTAGGCAGAAACCACAGAACGCCACTTGCTACGATCCTTACATTCTCCTTTTGCCTCGTTCACATTCATACAATATCTGGTCATACACGCACGCCGGTTACGAGTACTACGCACCTGTCCTTTCAGAAGAACGGCACCAATAAGATCAGTGTATGTCTTTCTAGGGCGTCCCCTCCCGGCATTACCACTCACATCTGCCTTGTAAATATCTTTTGTTAATCGACTTTCATTCATCCTCTCCACAGGACCGAACCACCTTAGCATACTCTTTTCAATTAAAACAACAATAAAATTGAAGATAGAGAGGCATCCATCATACCGCACTGCGGACGAAAGGTACCATTTCAACTAAATAAATCTTAAGATTTAATTAGTAACATTGTAAATAATTAATTTCTGTATCGACTGTTACTACTTTTTGTAATTAAGCCAATGAAGAATTCGAAATATCTTTCTTTAATGTTATTTTCATTGTAAATATTGAGGGTCATGTTTTTAATTAAAAACTAATTTAAAGTTACTGGTTTAATTTAAATGTTTAGTCAAATAGTGGTATTACAGTTTTGATTGTCTAAAGTTTAGAAACTGTATGTTAGTTGGTGTTCATTGTGTACGAAAAAGAATTAGGAAACCCGTAATCAAAACCGTATCCTCATAACACCCGAGAGACGTCCGTCCACTGCTGGACCCATGTCCAGCAGTGGACGGACGTCTTGGGGGTAGGCAGAAACCACAGAAAACCTGCTACGATCTTACATACAACAAAATAATTTTATATTTAATCTAATATAATTAACACCTTCGTACCATGTTTCATCGAAGTGAGAAGATTTCACGGGTTCACACGCACAGGTGACAGAGCTCACAGCGTTTACACTAATAGTATTTGCGAAATTAATTCCAGGAAACACATAGTTGGAACTGGGAGTGTGAGATTATAATTGTTTGGTGGTCTGAAATACAGTAGGTAAGGCCATATTTGTTACAGTCGCTAATTATAATTAAATACCCGGTTACATCGGAGTTCCTTTATGTTTGTTTACATTAAAATATAGAGAAATAGAGTGTAATAATAGAGTGAAAGATCACTACCTTTCCTCTCCTTTATGAGTATTGTGTGTATAGTGAGATATACACATTATATTTTATATGTTTATATATCTTAGCATTATGTATTTATACAAGTATATTTCGATATTTACTTATGGGTGTATTTATTATTATAGTTTAAGTTAGTTAAATCACATAAACTCATTGTTCATTTAATTTTTTATTTTTTTCACACACTATCGTCTACATTTCTTTTTCATTTCAACTTTTGCAGGTCTGCTGGCAGAAAATTCTTTAGAAATAAGCAGTACCTTTGTACTCACATGTTATATTATAATATTTTCCTGTGCTATCTACTGTGTGTACATAAATAGTAAAATAAATAAAAAAAAAGATCATTTAAACGTTCCTAACATCGCCCGTTCACGAACATGGCGTATGGATCAGCATCATTCACGTCAACCATTTTGAAGGGATCTAAATGATTCGACGCACACTGGCGCCACCATCAGTGAGACATTTGAGTGAGCATGACATTCTCTCAATCGCCAGAGAAAATTTGAGTAAAAATAATATGCACCTAGTAAATGTTAGGTTAAATATAAATAAAAAAACCTGGATGAGACTGGCACAGAAACGTGGCGATTGGCACCAAAAAAGAGAGACCTATACCCAGCAGTGGGTGAATTCGGGCTGTTGATGTTGATGATGAGGATGAAATGCTAGGTTTATAGTACATGGCACTCAAACATGTGCTGTACCCATTGATATAAAAACTAAAGATACGGTGGTCCGAACATTTGCTCGACGCGTTCGCCATACAGAGAATCGGTGTAGTCTGCTCGTTAACGTAACCTTGTATAAGCGGCGTGGTATTTTTGAGGTATAAAAAACATAAATAAAGCTTTTAATAAAATTTACGACCGCACCCGAAGAGAGCCGATCGTGGACTAGTTCACTTCGGCTTAGGAAAGACCATTTTGGGACCACGTTTGAGACGTCATTTTAATATGCCGTCCGCCCAGTCCTTACGCAGTAATATATAAGTCAATAGCTGTACCATTACTTATTATTGAAGGAACTGTAACTATGTTACACTCTAATTACCTGTAGTAATTTAAACACCTCTTGAATTTTCTGAAACTATTTGACACGCTAACTGGCTTAAGTAACTTAGTAACATCGGCCACTTAACCTAACCTAAAGTCTTGTAAGTTTCAAACTATAGGTACCTCTAAATTGTTTCTAATTAATCACTGAAACAGAATATTGTAATTATCTTAGCATTGTTCACTTGTAAATAATACTCAGATCTGAGATGTGATCAGATCTAATTTTATTTTTATTAAACCTGCTAAATACAGTCACGCTCCGATAATAAATCTTATTTGTATAAACAACGAGCGTGACTGTATTTAGCAGGTTTAATAAAAATAAAATACAGATCTTTGCATTAGGTGCCATAGGGCTATTAGTACTGATTTTGACCTCTATTCCTGCAAGAACTTGTTTACTCTCGACTTCACCTAAAAACTTCAAAGCATCTTTCCGGCCACCTAACTACAGCAAATGAAAAAAAACTAATAACTAACAATTTCTCTGAACAATTTTCAACAAAGGAGGTCAAACGTCCACGTCAGTAGAAATTACGTCAATCATTCAATATTGCTCGCTTGGCGATATGAATATTCATGGCTTTGTTCACTCAATTCTTTCTAATCGCTTTCCTTGCTACTGACGTTTTAGTTTATTGGAACAATTAAGGGATTTGTTACTACCTACACTTCAGAGGAATAATTATAATTTGTGTTACTTTAAGGCTTTTATACATGGAGGAGACGATATCATTCAACATCTGCTTAGCCTTATCCCAACTATGTTGGGGGCGGCTTCCAGTCTAACTGGGAGCATATCTCCTCAACTCGATTAGAATAATATGAAACTAATATGAAAGCCGTTAGTTAGACTGGTTGTCAGACTTTCACAACATAATTATGTCAAAGATCTTTCGCCAGTTTGCTGAACTGTTCCTATTTGGCGCAGCCGTGAGATGCACACACTCATTTTTCTGTTTAGTTTTTTAGTTTCTTTTTATAATAGGGTAGTTCATATAAAAAAACTAATAAGTCCGTCAGATAGATTTCCAAAAAATATTGGACACGTATTTTTTCTTTTTTCACGTAAACAAACAATGAAGACGATACAGTGCTTTGAAAACTCGTGTGACGTCATATTCTAAGACATGAGTATGACATTTATTCCCGGTGAGTGACGTCACCACCCCCCCACTCAAATCTTTGACACGTTTTATCTTCGTCATTTTTTATTGATTTGATAAAACAAAAAAAAGACGTGTGGCACTCGGAGACTGCCGCGGTAAAGCTATTGCATAGCCTTTTTTATCAACTTATGCAATTATAATTATTTATTTATTTTATTAATGCAGTATTTAAATAATTAGTATTTATACTTACACTTTTACTAATCATCCTCATCTTTTATAAAATGTCCTTTTACGTCTCATGTCGCGCCTTGGCGACAACTATTTTTGTTGGCAGCCTTATAATCGATCTTATTCGATTTATTAACTTTGATTTTGCTGTTTTAAAATATTAAATCTAATAATTTTTCAATGTTTACTTTTCATCTGACATTACGTCAGTTGTCAAGATGTCATTTACTTTTTCTTTTATTTTGTGTCATAGTTTTTCTTAGTGGTTAGAGCTATGAAGGTTACATTTGATTTATATAATTTAATTTATTTTTATTAATATGTTAGCTCAAATAATGTAATTTATTGATAATTTCTATTAATAGTATCTTATCTTACGCTTATAAAATTAATTAACACGCTCACAGAAATTCTTTGAGGAAGTTTTTGACTGAATAATACAGGCCGTTTTAAATACAGGCAACTCACAATTTTTGATTTCAAGAAATTGTCAAGTGTCAATTTGTCAAGTGTCAGTTCGTTAGGTTTTTATTTTCGTTACGGAATTTCTGGATTCGGTCCCCACGCTCAAGGCCCGCGATAGAAGCTATGCAATAGCTTAAAAAATATGTATCCATTTTTTTCCGATAATGTCACAGACGGACTAATTAGAATCTTATTTTTTTTGTCAGTAGTTTGTTGTGTGCACTTGTGGCATGTGCTAAATAAATATGTTTTCTCGCTTCCTTTCTTTTTCTTCATTGTTTTACCGGTCTTTAAAATTAAATACTTTCACCGTTCCTGGAAAGAAAAGATAAGATCACTCATTATTTTGGTTGTGACACCCATTTACATCACAAAACATCTAACCGAATGAACCAACAAATTGAAAAGAAAAGATCTTCCGGTCATCCCAAAGACAAGAAAAACAAAAGCTAAAGAGAAATAACGTTTAGTATGCAAAGAATGCATCTTTAAGGTCGTTGTAGGCTGAAGACTGAGAGTGCTCCAGAGAGGTCACGACCTCCCAATCCAAGGTTTTACCTTAACGAGAGCCTCTTCAGGCCATTATGCAAATATGAAAAAAAAAGTTCTTGCTCCGAAAATTTCAGGACTTTGGAAAAATGCAAATGGTTCGGTTGACATGTTTTTCTTTTTACAAGGTTTTACGTAACTTGCATACTGAACTTACCACAAGATTATACTTGTTTTATATCTAAATAAATAATTAACATGGAAACACTGATAATACTCATATTTTAATTTACCTACGCACCATATTTACTAACAGAACTATGGAGTTAGTCAAGAAAAAATAGTGTTTAATTTATTTATTTTAATGTAGCCTATGTTAATTTAGGTTAAATATTGCAACTGATTTTTTAAAACAGTTATCTCCAAGCGATTGAGCTGTTTTGCCTGGTAGATGTAATTCTAAACCGAATAATATAGTGGACTCCAAAAGATGGTGGATTAGTTATTGTTTAATGCAGTCATCAATTAAAAAAACTTTGCAAAAATAATTCTAAAAAAAAATACGTCGCAGTTTAAAGTTTGTTCAAAAAAAATGTTTTACTATAAGCTTGTTATTTTCAAGGACGCTTGTTGAACTTATAAATCGTTTTGTAGACCCCAAGTAGTTGCTTGGAAAACCTTAGACAATTACTTCGAGAGGATCATTTAATTGATCGTAATCGGTCACTTTTGTTTTTTTCCGAATAGTGGAAAATAGTGGATGAAGCCAGACGATGAAAACAAAACAATGGCACAGTATAAAGTTGTTCTAATGCTATTAAATGACTTTTTAACTCATCATTCTGTGAAGGGTTAATTAATCACAGATCGCGCCCGCTTACTGTGTCTTGACTTATACTCGTACCTCCATAATTTTTCAAACGGTGGTTTTGCAAGATTTTTTATTATCTATTCTCGAAGTGAAAATCCTCAATGGATAACCTCCGCCCTGGGGGGAACTGAGGGGACAGGGGTGATTGCTTCGGGGGGAAACTAACTTACCTGACCTAACCATTCGGGGGTACAGGTGTGTTTATAATCTTCTTCGTAAGGTCTAACGATCCCACACACCCTAGTGTCAGAGTTTCTAAACTGCCTCAAAGGCCTCTGACATGGTTTGACGACCGCCGTTTGGCGGCCGGGACCACTGGCTTATACGTGCCTTCCGAAGCACGGAATCATCTTTTTATCAGACAATCAGGTGAATCAAGCCTGCAAATCCCGTGAGAATCGAACCCACGACCACCGGGTCACTAGGCAAACGCCTAAACCACTCGACCACGGAGGTAGTTGTGTTTATAATGAGAATGTAAGTTTCAAACGACCATTCCCCGATAATTTCCCGATCATTTAAGATCTGTACCTAGTCGTTATGTTAAATACAAAATTTACCTATGGTTCGTCCCCGTCCTCATCATCATTATCTTGTCCTTATCCCAATAATTCCTTAGGGGTCGCAACAGCATTTATACTCCCATACTTCTCAATTACTCAACATCTCATTAGACGCCTCCTGTATTGCCATATCCTCCTTTACGCAGTCCATCGTTTCATTATAGTCTTCACATCACAAACATTCTCATCAACCGAAACGTTTCAGTTTCACAAGATAAACCGGTTTCAGCTGTCTACGAAACCGTAGTTTCATAACTGGTTTCGATGAAGGAATACATTACACACATAAAATACATCAATTTAAAAACCTATTTACATTACTGTTCAAAGTATTTTCCGTTTCACAACGCTGGTACGAGTTTCTGAACAAAACTTCCAATTGTAGTCAACTGTAGGGAGGGTTTATACAAGTTGACTACAAAAGCTTCGATTCTCTTTGTCTATCAACTATAGCGCTTGTATGCAGTTGTAAACACATGCCTGTAGCTGATTGAGTTTAATGACGCTCGGTTTCAAAGTTTTACATGTTCTTGGGTATAAATATGTCTCTGTGTCATTCATAAGGGTAGGCGGAGGTTATAAGTACGGTCAGCAACATAAGTACCTTCACACTACTAAAAGTTCCACAGCAGGTTTTTAAATAAAACTTGTTAGATATTATTCGTTACTGGCAAGTTATTGAAGAGAAAGGAATATCTATCTATCTATACATATAATAAATCTGTAGAAAAATCTTTTTTGTAGGTACATCGAAAATATTTAAAAATAAAATTGTCAGGGTATTAAAGTATAACCAACAGAACACATTTCCAGCATTTTTGGAATTTTTGTCTGTTTGTCTGTTTCGATGACTAAGCATCACGTCAAATTTACGAAACGAATGTAGGTAACTTTTATACACAAATATTGTGCGTAACTTGGGCTATTACTTAGTCTTTGTTTCATCGTAATCGGTGCTCTCTATCAAAAGATATATGAATTTATAGTTTTCAAGAAGAACTTATCGTTATGGTCAAGAATGAGACAACCAACGACATCTATTGAACGAATATGGTACTTATCTATCTATACATATAATAAATCTGTAGAAAAATCTTTTTTTACATCGAAAATATTTAAAAAAAAAATTGTCAGGGTATTAAAGTATAACCAACAGAACACATTTCCAGCATTTTTGGAATTTTTGTCTGTTTGTCTGTTTCGATGACTAAGCATCACGTCAAATTTACGAAACGAATGTAGGTAACTTTTATACACAAATATTGTGCGTAACTTGGGCTATTACTTAGTCTTTGTTTCATCGTAATCGGTGCTCTCTATCAAAAGATATATGAATTTATAGTTTTCAAGAAGAACTTATCGTTATGGTCAAGAATGAGACAACCAACGACATCTATTGAACGAATATGGTACTTATTACTAAATGCCTTCACAAGATAACTTTAATAAAGTTATGATAGCAAAAGGTACGTAGATATAAGTCTAAATGACGCTGCTTTCTAAATCTACATAGCCTAAACCTTATAGTGTTTGATCGCTCTTTTTAGCAGTTTATCTTCGTCTTCGACAGATGGCGTTATTCATTTGATGTCATTTTCTGAACCGCGGTGATAGTAAACATACACACATGTTTCGTGAATAGTCAACAAATAAAAATTTACCAATTACACAGTGTGAAAATACTATTTTTTTTAAACTAAATTAAAATTAGATAAAACCCACGACATATTTTTTTTGTACCGTGTGGGAATCGAACCTGCGACACGCAGTGCTACTGTTAATCGTCCAACCACTGCACCAAACATGTCTTTATATAGATGTGGTGTGTTTTTAGCCCTATGTGTCGAGGCCGCGGTATTTCTTTCGAACAACCCGCAGCCCGGACGGGCGTCGGTCCTTGGGGGCCCCTTCAATGTTGATGAAAAAATATGAATGAATGAATGTTGTTGTTGTTGTTGTGAATGTTGTTGTTCCCTTTAAGGCGCGCGTGGAACACAAACGCGCCTCCATCGTCATAGGACGGACGAACGATTAACTAGCCCGTTACTCACCGTTCACAGGCCCGCGCCTACGGTGGCCGGAAGCCATCACGTGGCTCCCGATGCCCGGAGCGTCTCCCGCGGCGGCTGGGAAGAGGGGTTGTGTCCCTCTTACGTTCACCTCTTTCGCTAGCATTACTGCTTCGCAGAAGGAGGTGACGGCGTTCCATTTCAGATTCGATGTCCCAGATTCGGTACACCACAGGCTACCTGCAGTATTGTTTCTCCTTCTCCCATATATCCATCCAAAGGTTGTCTTTAAAAGATCGCTATAAGCGATAAGACCGCCCATTGTGTCACCCCTTTTTTTTTTTTTTTTGGTGGGTGGGAAATCATCAAATAACTACTGACTAAAAACCACCCACGTTTCTTCTTAGCTCTTTGTGTTTCGGGGCCGTGGTATCTCTTGCGGACAACCGTCAGCCCCGGCAGACGACGGCAGCAACAATTAAGGGGTCCTTAGGGGCCCCTTAATTGAATTAAAACATATCTTTGAGGCGCGCGTGGAACACGAACGCGCCAACGGCAGTGCCTGTCGACTACAATGTACCTGTTTCAAATTTCTTCAAGATCCGTTCGGCCGTTCTGACGTGGTTGATTAACAAACACCCATCCATCTAAACTTCAGTATTAGACATAGTCAGTACTTTGCGTTACCCTCTTCTTATTTTCTACAGCGGCAGTAAGTTAACGCAGGGCAATTATTTAATATACTTTTATCTAAGCGACGCATTTTAGTTTCCGACAAGCACGCGAACGGAGTCGCGGGCACAGCTAGTTTTAAAGAATAATCTTCTGAAACATTAAAAATAATGGTTGAGGTCCTTTACATCTAATCATTAAAATTCTGAAATATTAAGCTACTTCTGTTGCTGGCCGTACAGTAAGGATCACTAGCATGTATACACGTAGCAACTTTTAAAAGTAATTTTCTCCTTATCTCTTGATTGTAATTTTATGAAAGTTAACAAACATACTATTTTGGGGTCTTTCATCAAAGTTGCAATAGTTGTTCCGCGAGAAAATTACTCTCGAATCTTCTTTAGTGTATAATGTCACTATATAATTGTATACAAACATCGTTAGATTATAATTTATCTCGCGAGATTGTAAGCTGTCGAAAGATTGTGAACCGTAACGCTAGTACGGGGGGGGTTTAAACAAGTTGACTACAAGAGGTTCGCTTTTCTTTGTCTGTCAACAATGTTGCTTGTTTGCAATTATAAACACATGCATGTAGCTGATTGAGTTAAACGACGTTTAGTTTCAAAGTGGTTCATGTTCTTGGGTACATGTTTTATATCAGTGTCAGTGAATATTTTTTTTTTTTAGACTACGTGCAGGTTGGTCGAGGCAAGGAAAACCTGTTCAAGTGCAGACTCAAAGATGAACCATGATGATGCCCTGGAGTGTAAATGTGTAGTTGTTCCACAAACAATGGAAAACTTGATATCGTGTCTTGCAGGTAACACGGGTCCTGATGAACGCTACTGACAGTGCCAAAATCGTCGGCAAATTTTGAACTAAATCAATTTGAAGTGTCATTGGCACGCTAAGAGAGTGAATATTTTCAGTACTTTTCCTCTAGTTCCTTTCACCCAGTTCTCAGAAAATACCTGTTCATACTTACCTCTACCATATGTAGGAAAAACAAAGTTATCTAATTAAACGCCCTACCGGTCGTAATGTGGGCGCAGTTGACCAACTTTCAAGGAGCGAAGTGAAGCTGAACTTATATTATGCGCCTGTAATTCTCGGTACTAAGCTTAGCTTTGCTGTAGATATTGTGGTGGGAATAGGCGGCTGGTCTATCTCCCTTGGCCAGATTTTTTCTGATCTTTTTTTAGCGTGTCGATGGCAAATCTTCACTAAATAAATAAATTAAATTGTCTGTGGATGGGTGACCGCCCGACATACCGAGTTTCCTCCGTGCCTCAGAAAACACGTTAAGCTGTTGGTCCTGGCTGCTATATATAGATCTTTGGCAGTCGTTACAGGTTGTCAGTGGCTCGAAAGTCTGATAACCTGTTTTACCAACATATTGACCAATTGGGTTGTGGAGGTCAGATAGGCAGTCAGTCTATCTAAAATTCTGGCATTCAGCTGTATCTAGTCCTTCCAGTTTATTTAGACTGGAAGCCGACCCTAACTAAGGAAAACGCTGGGCAGAATTTATTATAATTTGCAGGCATTAACACATCATCACTTCAACATCATCATCATCACTACTATTATAAAACAAAGTCCTCTGCCGCGTCTGTCTATCTGTTTGCGATAAACTCAAAAACTACTGCACCGATTTTTTTCACTGACTAATTTACATTTGACGGCACGGTTGGCGCAGCGGCTCTCGCAAATGTGGCACCTAGTTCTCGAGGAAGGTTCTAGATTTTTTTTTTCTAAATTCAACCCCTAAGAGAGATAAATAGGCCCGTCGGGGCTACGTTGTTCTAAAGAGATACCGCGGCTTTGGCGCAAGGGCTAAGAAGGAACATGGGTGGATTTTAGTCAGTAGAAGTCCGACACTCCCTTTCGCTCTGCCCAAGAGCGGGAGGGGTTATTTGATGATTTCCCACCCCCAAAAAAAAAAGGGAGATAAATAGGGGATGAAAGATTGATGGGATTTTATTCGACATCAACGCGTGCAAAGCCGCGGGTAAAAGCTAGTTTAATTTAAAACATTAAATTGAATCCCACATAAAATCCTTGACCTCTCTAACGCGTTTCTAAAAATAAAAGTAATTAATAAAACATGTTCTGAATTAGTAAATTAACTCGCCATCCACACTGCAAAGCAAATAAGTACTTAGGTACCAAATTATTTACACAAAACTTTGAAACGTAGCTCTTACCGCTTAGGCCCCTATCACACGGCGTATTTAAAACGCACAGACGACGCGCTGAATGACTCACGTATACGCGCTTCAAACGAGATTTGAACGCAACCTTGTAACTTAAGCACACGGGGCGATCGTGAAACGCGCGTCGGCGGCGGCGGCGCTTATACGCGCAGGTACAGCGATCCCAAACCGAGCCATTGTACGCGCTTCAAACGAGTTTCGAACGCGCTTCACACGCGCTTTACTATCGTGTTTTACGCGCGTTTGAATCTATAAAAAAAAGCGCAAAAATTAGCATCTACGGCGCTGACGACACGCGTTCCTGAAATGCGCGTCCTCGGTGCGTTTAAAATACGCCATGTGCTAGGGGCCTTAACAAACAAGGTATCTAATGCATATGCTTCCCTTTTGTTTCACTATTAAGGTTTTAGGCCCCCAGGCCCAGTGGCTAGCGTAATCATTTACCTTTTGTTTTAAAACCCTTTTGGTATTGTATACCTAAGTTAGAGGTCAGTGCGTTAGTTCTAAGGTAGATTTGTTAGAAACTGCGAAACAGAAATGGCTAAGAGTCGCTTTGCCATTTCTAACAATAGTAGTTAATTTTTTGTGTAAATTGTCATCATCATCGTTCTCTTGCACTTATCCTCATTCATTTGGAGTCAGCGCAGCATGTCTTCTTCTTCCATACTTCTCTATTTCTCGTCATCTCATAAGACACCTGATTTCTTACCATACCATATGTGTAAATTGACAATGTACAGAAAATCCCTCATCCGAGGTCTTACTTTAGTAAGACCTCGGATGAGGGATTTTGTTCTTTTACATAACACCATAACAACACACCTGTTATCGCCGAAGGGATAATCAGAGGTGTACTTAATTATAAACCCACATCCGCCAGTTATGTGTAAGTCCCATGTAACAGGAGGCGAGCCAACAACCGGTCACAAACCCAGTCTTCATGGCTGCTACTGAGAAATTCCTGATGTAAAATCATAATGACAACCGACCTGAGAATGACACCCGAACTCAGAACCTCATGCCAAGTAGTCGCGCCTGCAACCAACAAACCAACGAAGCAGTTTCAATATTCTATTACATAATCATAAATTACATTTAAAAGCAATCATATTAATATCTTGCTTACCCATGTACTTACGCCCGTTGTGTCCCTCAATAGACTTACTGTCGCTTAATACTTGTGTCGCTTAATACTTGTGTCGCTTAGTACTTGTGCAAACTGGGAGTAAACGCAAATTGCTTTGGCATTATGTTGGATTTCTGGGTAAGAACATTGACGGCAGGTAGTACTATAGAGTCTAGGGCTTACAGCGGTGGTGCCGTTAGTGTTTTGTGTGAACAAGCACTAATATCAGATGGTAATGCTCGAACGTGTAGTATAGGAAAACGTCGGGGTTCGCGTTTGTGATCTTGAAGGTATTTTTGATGTTCGTTTTCACAATATATTATATTACTTAAGTATTGAATATAGGGTGTAAAAGTACCCTTAACGCAAACGAAGCGCATTTGTTCTCCCCACTACTGCGATATTTTTTTTGTTCTAGACCATACCTGGGAACCTCCTAGTTACGGAGATATTGGGGGTCTAAGTTCCAAATTTTTCACAGCTGTTTTTGTAAATACTAGTATTTCAGGTTTTAACTTTACTTAAATTACCTCCATGACCGGTTTACTATTCAAAGCATCCACTAGCACAATGTTTTAAGAGTGCTACTTTGAGTTTTACCGTAAAATGTGATTTTTGACTCCAAAAAAAAAAGTCATTTATCTGCAAAATTTTTTGCATAGGGGTACTTAGTTTGATGTACAGAATGCTTGGTTGACGGATGCGTGAAGGGTTCGTTTACACCCTGTAGAGTTTATTCTTTGCAAAACCGAAAATTAAAAAAAACGGTAAAAATTTCATTGAAACACAGAAAGTCAAATTCAATTAACTCAAAGTAACTTATGATATAAAAAGCTGTTGCACTTTTTTTTTGTACTGGAACGTTTCATGAGTACCTACCACAAAACAATTTCACGACAGTGCTTATAATATCGTTAAATATAACCCAAACAAGTGAATGTTTTATTATATCGTTTACCATAATCCAAACAAGTGAAATTGCACTATATAAGTTTCGTGTTTCACGTATGTGACTTTGAGTTAATTTTATTTAAAATTTATTAGTTATTGATTGAATCGTCGCTACGCAAATTAGTAGAAGTTCTTTGTTTAAAAAAAACATAGCTTCTCGTGGCGGGGAGTTTATAGAACTTTTTAAGGACCATCATGTCTACAACTTTTCCGGTCTGGGTGTTTGGTTTGTGTAAACATACACAGTTTAAATGTTTGTAAACGCACCCACGATCTAAGAGAAATTCCTAGTGTGGGGCAACGTTTAAAAAAATAAAAAAATTGATGTAAAAATACAGCCACTAGCCAGCAATGAATTGATTCATATTGTTCGCAATCAGGCATGACCTTTGAACTTTTGTTTCTTATTGACAGTAATGAAAGCAATCAATCCTAGCCAGTAAATATGAGCTCTCTCATGGGACTTCGCAGACGTCGTCGCGGTAAACTATTGTAATTGAAAGGGCATCAGCAGGACTCCTGCAGCGTTATTGTACGTTCTTAAGAGTAGAATTCGGAATTGTATAGAGAAGTACTTTCCTTATTTATTATTATGTATTAGTCATTTGTGTCCCACTGTAAGGCACAGGTACCCAGGCTGCTGTCAATAAATTGGCAAAGGAGCAGGATTTTGAGTTTGACCAAGATATTGTACCTGGCATTTTCTTGAAGACCCTCTCACAGTGTAGTTTAATATTGTTAATGAAGCTATACAGACAGACACTGTTTGACAGCCTCGTTGGTCTAGTAGCCGCAAGCGCGACTGCTGAACATCAGTTCCGGGGTTCGATTACCGGGCCGGGCAAAGTATTATTGAGTTTTTCAATGGAATTAATTAGAAACAGTCACGGAGTCTGGATTTGTGCCCGGTTGATGTTAATAGACTAGCCCTCTATTACATGGGACTTAACATGACTTCCCATATCTTCCTGTGGGTGTCGTAAGAGTATTCCGTGTGGTGTCGGACGTAAAGAATAGCACCATCCCATATCTTCTCGTGGGTGTCGTAAGAGGCGACTAAGGGACTTACCAGAGAATGGGCAGCAGCGTTCTCTGTGCCTTTGTAACAACCATACTTCGATCGCCAACCCGCCTGCCAAGCGGCCTGGGGGAGGCCTATGTCCAGCAGTGGACGTCTTTTGGCTGAGATGATGATGATGAACATAACTAGCGAAATATGGATGTTCTATTTGGTACACCTCTGCCTAACACTTAGGGGATTGCTTGCATGCAGCCAATTGTAGACTTTATTAGGTCTATGTGAACGATTATTTTCACATTCGCGTCCTGATTTCCTCTGTGTATCGGGAGCGAGTCCAACGAGTGTGTTAATGTATTTACTGTGTACTTACTTATGTCCCGTAGCGTTGCTTGCTGCCCATTTACTTTTTAGAAATAAGGTCAAGAAGAGATTGTGGCTAAATAATCCCAGCAGCTCGGGTCCTATGTTCAGGTAAAGCCGCAACAGGGCTGACTAAAAAAAATATGATTCTAATTAGTCCGTCAGTTAGATTATCGAAAAATATTGGATACGTATTTTTTATTTTATCAAACCAATAAAAATTGACAAAGATAAAATGCGTCAAAGATTTGAGTCGGTTGGGACGTCACTCACCGCTAAACAATGTCAAACTAATGTCTTAGAATTAGACGTCACACAAGTTTTTAAAGCACTGTATTCATTGTCTGTTTACGTGAAAAAAGAAAAAATACGTGTTTAATATTTTTTGGAAATATATCTGACGGACTAATTCATTTTTTTTTGTTAACTATCCTATTGCTTAGGTTGGTCCGTAGATGGGTGACCACTTATCATAACATACAGAGTTACCTCCATGCAAAGCATGTTAATCTGTGGGTCCCGTCTGTCGTTTGTAGATATTCGGCAGTCGTTACAGGTAGTCAGTGACCTGAAAGTCTGACAACCAGTCTTACTAAAAGGTATCGTCTTACCCAGTAATAACTGGGCTGTGAAGGTCAAGTAGGCGGTTTATTTAAAATACTGGTATTCAGCTGCATACGGTTAGTTAGATTGGAAACTGATCAACCACTTTTATACATTTTTGTCGGTTCTAACAGACAAAAAACGGGATATTTACCATGTTTACTATATTTTTCGAGTTGCTGCGCTTGCCTAGGTTGCTCTGTGGATGGGTGACCGCCCATTACATACCGAGTTTCCTCCGTGCCTCGGAAAGCACGTTAAGCTGTTGGTCCCGGCTGCTATATATAGATCTTTTGCAATCGTTACAGGTAGTCGGTGACCTGAAAGTCTGACATCCAGTCTTACCAAAGGGTATCGTATTACCTAGTATTAACTGGGTTGTGGAGGTCAGCTAGGGAGTCGCTCCATGTAAAATACTGGTATTCAGCTGCTTCCGGTTAGACTGGAAGCCGACCAAAATATAGTTGGAAAAAGGCTAGGCAGATGATGACTATTTTTTTCGACTTACCGATATTTCGGCATTGTTACAAGTACAGGTGTCTATGAGCACACAAATCGATCTATCCTCTTTCTTATTCGTTTTGCAATCGGTGCCAAGTCACTACCATTATTACTCACAACGCTATTCTTTTAATTTAACTCAAATCGCTATTTCACCCCTAATGCTTAACAAATCGACCGCAATCAGACACACCTCTAATGTACGAGTATTTACAATTTCGTACGAACAAACTGTTACACACACCTCCTCCTAAAACACTCGAAAATGAAGACATACATACACGCAAATTAATGCAAATTAACATCCGGGGAACTCCACACGAATGTATGTGTTTAACCTTAAGCCATGTGTTCACTGAGTTAGGGAACAGTAGCATTGAATCTAGTTGCGTTGAAATTGTTGGATTTAAGAGGAGATTTTTTATAAGATTTTGCGTACGAAAATTAAGCAGAAATTTCACTTTTTTTCGTAATAGCAGTGTTAACTGATAATAACGCAAAAAATTAATAACATCATTTTTTTTTTGTCGGGTGGAAAATCATCAAATAAGTGAGTGTCAGATTTCTACTGACTAAAAACCACACATGTTCCTTCTTAGCCCTTCATGTCGAGGTCGCGGTGTCACTTGCGAACCACCCGCAGCCCCCCGTTGGTTACCCCTTGGATACGGAACCATAAGAAAGTAAAACATCAGCTAATTTCGCATCCATGTGGATACGTACCTTAACAACGGCTGGTAGACATGAAATGAATCATACAGTTACGACAATTTAATTTCGGGTAGTCATTAGTGTGCAGTCGTTTGGAGGTTAAAGGCCGCTTTGTTTGTCCTTGAAAATACGGTTTATGTCTCTAGTGGACGTTGGCAAGAAGGATGCTAGGTGTGCGGCGCGAAGGCTAGTTCTGAGAGCTTTTCTGCAGACACAGCATGTTGAGCTGGAGGGGTCTTATTTCAAGAGCCACAATTTTTTCAAGCTTAAACAACCACGACTTCGAAGCCAGGTGGGGCGCTGCATAATAACGTGGTCCGGTGCTGCTGAGCTGATTCTCATCCCAAACCATGGCCAATACCATGTACGTCCGTATGTGTATGTTTTACAAATGTATACATATTATTGCTTGTGACTTGAAATGAAGCTGCGACGTCTGACAGGAAAAAAATAAACAGAAAACATGTTGCGCCGACCTGAAGTAGACTAGGACAAGGTCAGAAATATGATGCGTATGTAATGTCTATAGACGATAGCAAAACTTTTTGAGTGCCATATTTTCATCACGTCCTCTGTTGTTCTTGAGCTATGGATCAAAACGAGAGCTACACAGTGAACACATAAACAACAACTAATCAAAACAACCGCGAAAGTTGTTTCTCTCCCATAATCTCTTTGACAAGTTACACACCATAGAAATATAAACAGTATATCTATACTACTCACAGTTCAATATTCTACGCAAGTTTAATATTGGGATGCAAGACAGGGTACAGTTTGACCTACTTCCTGGAAACAAACGTCGTGGAGGACATGGCCTTAAGGGTCTATTTATAGACAGAGATCAACGCAGCCTTATTGAAGGTTTACAGGGATAGGGTAGAAAACTGTTTAAGTTTCAACTTATAAATACGCCTGTAATAATGGAAGGGTTAGACAGAAGTGTACCTACATTTTGCATAAATGGTTTACGAACTTAATTATTCCTCATCAAGAATTTTCAATAAATCACTTACTGAGATAGTCAAGACATGTTTTTTAAGTCCTTTGAAGTGATGGAGAGCAGCAGTGGCCCAGTGTTGGCAGCCCCGACTTACGAACAGTAAGTCATGGGTTGAAATCCAGGCAGGCGCATCGCTTTGTGTAATTAATTTCATCAGCACTGCTCTCAAAACAGTGAAGGAAAACATCGTGAGGAAACCGAACGTCTTAGAACGAAAGAAAACGAAGACATGTGATATAAACCAACCCGCATTGGGCCCGCGTGGTGGATTATAGCCCATTAGGCAGAAGGCCTAAGTTCCAGCAGTGGAAACATTATAGGCTGATGATGATGATGACGTCATGGAGGGCAAGCCTATTGCCATCAACCGGGCACAATGAAAAATACATAGGACTCAACATAGCTGGCCAAATATGGGTGCAGTAATAGGTGCACCTCTGCCTAAGCTTTCGGGGAATAAAGGCGTATTCTTATGTCCAACATGAAAACTACAAAGTCTCACGCGATTTAATAAACCAGCATTGTTGCAAAAGATTTAAAATCCATAAACATAAAATAAAACTCCTCGGTACTTTCATAGACAAACCGCTAAAACATTGTAAGTATTTAACGGTTTCTCTCAATAAAACCGCTATTGCAAGACACTGTTTTATTACTAAGTGAACATCTACACCCGTAAACCTGTTTATGTCTTTGTGAAAATCAAAAATGACATTAACGGTTATTTGCCCTGTAAAGGTTCTGTTTCGAGGATGAAGTAAAGCGGTTAATACCGGTTTACAATATCCTCGACTTTCGCGATTCCCTTGCAATATTCTATAAGTTGAAAGGTTTATCGAAATCTGTGATAGACTTGTGAAGGTGGCTTAATCATCATCCACAGCCACTTCACCCACTTCTGGGTATAAGCCCTTTTTTGCTTGTGCCAAAGTCCACCTCTTGTGATTTTCTAAATATACAATCACAATGAGCTGAAATGATGATGATGAGTCATCATCATTAACCAACCTAACCTAACTGCTATAATATACTGCTATGCACTACTATAATATTGACTGGTTGTCAATGATTTGAGTTAATTTGTCTATTTTAATAAAAAGTTTTTTTACTTTTATTGAAGTTTTTTTTTTACATAGTGTTATTGATAAACAAATGGAAAAATAAATAACTTATGATACGATTTCTAATGTCATGTTGTAATGTTTTAATTTTAAACAAGTAAGTAGTATGTATTGAAATTGGAATTTGATGGGCTTCTGAATAACGAAATATTAAATAACTTCATTTATAGTGTAAGTAGGTACTTCATGAAGACTTCAATCTTAAAAATTTACAACCGTCTAACATTTTGAATTCTGTTTATTAGTTAAAGCCCTTGTTAGTAGAATTAAGGGAGCAACGACCTCATACATCAAAGACTTTATATAGTCTATTACTATTTTGGTTTACCTGTAAGCCAATAATCTCCATAGATCTGGTTTAATCCAAAACAGAATTAGGACCAAGGTGGCTTGCCAAGATCGCTGGCTTATAATATGACCGACGTATGAAAAGCTGTATCTAAGATATACCTCACCAAAGCCTAATATTTGAATTTTGTTAATAAATGCATGATCTTAACATTCTTACTTGTGAGTAAGAGCGGTTCGGGTTGTATAGATTTTAGTAAAATGCTTACTATTCAATATAACAAAACAACAAATTGGTTGGGTTTTTGTGTATGTGACTTTATTATGTTTGTGAACGCACCCACGATACAGGAGAAAATCCTAATGTGGGGCAACGTTTTAAAAAAATAACAAAGATTTAATTTTCAAATTTTTAAACCCATAGCCTAAAGTCATCAACAAATGCTGATTTTGGGGAAGAGTCTCCTGCGGAATAGAAAAAAATCAATAACTATAACGGACAGGGCCTGAAAGTCAAAAGAAAGTTTTCACGCTAAAATATATTATGTAAAGTAAAAACATTAGTATGATTGAAGAGTACTAATTTCTTGTAACCAACATGTTTTCATGGCTATTCTGCAGTAGTTAAACATATATTCGAAACTAAAGTAAAACTGACCGCGAACTAACATAGAGCTTTTAATTAAACCCAAAAAATGCGATCTAGCATGTTTCAACTCCACTCGTCAAATGGTTTCAAAATAAAAGAATTTTACGAACAAACAGACATTGCGAATACCAGTTGGAAACTATGTTATTAGAGTGGGATTCTGATGAAAATGGAGGGATTTCGCAGTTTCAACTAATCATCTATTTCAATTAATGTGCCATGGTCATGATGGGTGTTATGGAAGACATGTTAACGAAGACGCCACTCTCTGACAGTGCGTTTTTTTTTTGTTTGTACCATACCCGGGAACCATCTTCATAGTTACGGATATACTGGAGGACAAAGTTTCAACTTTAAATACAAGTTTTAATGATATTTTTTCTACTATTCAATCAGCAGAACTTTTTCGTAGTTGTATGTACTCGTATGTACATACATGTTACATAATGGTTAGTTGCCGGCTTCGTAAAGTTTCCGTTGCACCACGTTGTATTGGACTTCGTTCTAAAGTGCGTTCTTTCCAGAGAACACAAATCCTTGCTTCAACAATAACTTTTCTATCTGCCGGAGTGATATTTATTGGTATAATTTCCTGGGCACAAAAAACTACCAATTCCGCGTACCTACCTATTTTATTTCTCATTTAAAACTGCAAACTGATTTTTGTTTGAGTTTAAAATTAAGACCGTTTTTGGCTTATCTCATAAATCAAGGTTAAGAATAATATTCTTAATGAAAATTAAGACGAAATCCCATGAACTTTAAAGGTCTTAATTTCCATATTTCATAAGGACGAAGATGGCTTAACAAAAGAGATTATAATCCTTTTATTTTATCATGCAAAATACACACAGAGATGTTATAATCTCTTTTTGCCAATAACGGCGGAGGATTATAAGAAAGCGTCGTCGGTGATGTGATGTATAAGTTAAAGTAAATCGTATAGCTATTTTAGAAGGTGACTTTTTTTCCATCGGATTATTGATGATCACAGGAAAGATCAGATCGCAATAACGGTCATTGAACCCACATTTATTAAAGTTCTTAACTTTGAAAACCAAAAATAACCCTGTCTTGAATCGTCATCTATCGTGATCTTCAACATTTTTTCTAATAAAAAACGATACATGATTCAATTGTTTTGGTTCTTGCGAAGAGATATTAGGGAAAGGGCAATGACCGCTATTGCGATCTTAATTGGCAATAACTATAGTCAGTAGCCGATTCAACAATTTTAACCATAATATGCTTATTATGGTTAAATTGTTGAGTTAAATGAGTCCTTACTTTGAGTGCCCATTGAATTTCTTGTCCATTCTTCTACAATACTTACACAAGTTAATAAGCCCTGTGACTTTGACTGTTGCTTCGTTTTCTTTGTTTTTCTGACTTTCAAAAGTGTCTGTAATGGTTTACTTGAAATAAATGCTTTGAAATTGAGTTCAAGCCGGATACTTCCACTACTGGATCACCACTGTGACCGGTCATGTGCGTCTCGCATCCAGCGGATCCGCGTAACCTCCACCAGGTTATCTGTCCACATAGTGGGTGGCCTTCCAACGCAACACCCTCCGGTTCGCGGTCGCCACTTCAGAAATTTTCAGCCCCGTCGGTCATCCGCTCTGCGAGTTAAAAGTTAAATTTGGCAAATCTTCGGGTTACGTTGGTAACCTTGGTTTTTTTGCGGATATCTTAATTTTTGAATCGATCACGCAAGGAAAGTCCGAGCATAGCCCTCTATATGGCCCCATGGATTATGCATCATATTACTAAGCTATATAACATTCAATACATAGGTTGAATCACACTGCATTCAGCATTTATGTATTGAATATTAATATTGTTATTGCAATCCATCAAAAACACAGTCAACATCATGAATAATGAAAAAGCCATTCGTGTAACAATTTTGCTATTTTTAGCTAAAAAACATCGAGTACTAAAAGCCTTGTTGAAAACTAAAAGTGTGCTCGTAACTCACTTTTCGATACAATTTATTAAATTATGGACTAGTGATAAAAATAGTCTCATTGTATTAATACAGGATGTTGTTTTTGTGGCTAAATAATAACAGCCACTCGAGTAAATATTCAGGTTAAGCGACGCTGTCCTAGGTTAGTCCGTGGATGGGTGGCCTCCCATTACATACCAAGTTTCCTCCGTGCCTCGGAAAACACGTTAAAAATCTGACAACCAGCCCTACCAATGAATATTGGAGAAGTTTTACTAACTGAGTTGTGGAGGTCAGATAGGCAGTCGCTCCACGTAAAATACTGGTATTCAGTTGCATCTAGTAGGTCTGGAAGGCCAACCCTAACATAGTTGGGAATAGACAAGGCCGATGATGATTAGGACAGGATCTTTCGAAGATGGACAAACATTATGTTTTTGGGTAAAGTGGAGTCAAATCCTGGGGTCAAGTCTTATTTCATGTGTCATGATAATTGTGTTATTATTCCCTTTATTTCGCAATACGCCACCGGTTTTGTCACAGAAACGTTTGATGACGTATCATTAAACGTTTTTAAGCTATTGCATAGCTTCTATCGCGGGCCTAGAGCGTGGGGACCGAATCCAGAAATTCCGTAACGAAAAAAACCTAATACCCCCCACTCCGACCGGCACAGCGGTGATACTTTTTAGTTTTTCCATCTATCGATAAATACCAGAACTTTTAATGACTTTTTGAAATATCACGCTTGTCTCTTTAGTTCAGCAACCCGCCTTTAGGTGGCATTGGATGTATTGGAAAACTACCGTAATCAGCTGTTTGTGAGAAAGTATATAGGTGTATAGGTATTTATCATCTATGTACAACAGTGAATATCTGTACTCGTATAATTTGTGTACAAAGTGTTTTAAATATGAATAAACAAAGTGCATTTATTAATATCAAAGAAAAAAAAACAAAGGAAAAAAAATACTGCATTAATAAAATAAATAAATAATTATAATAGCATAAGTTGATAAAAAATGCTATGCAATAGCTTTACCGCGGCAGTCTCCAAGTGCCACACGTCTTTTTTTTGTTTGAGTCTGTTCGTGCCATACACAGCAATAGTTTTCGTTTGTTTCCTAAATATGTAATGCGGATTCGCTCCCATTATGTACGTGAATTAATGAACTAATTGGAACGTTTTAAATGTTATGCATAGGATACTCGGGCATAGTGTAGCTTCTCGTTAATGAAATAAATAAATTCGGAGTCGGAACAATAGTTTCGAAGATGCCCTTCATACAGTAGTATTTGTTTTTAAAAACAAATACCTCGGAGGTATATTTTTATATATTTTTTTTTGTAAACTTAAGTTTACAAACAAAACCTCTTTCTTATTATAAGTATAGATATTATGTTTCCGCAAAATTTATATTAATGCTCTACCAAACATCCTGTATTTTTATTTTATACTCTGTTGCGCCAGTTACATTTTATACTCTACTGCTCTCGGAAAAACAGCGGCAAATTTTTAAGATTGTCCCAATTTATAAGTCAAGTATAAACTCTGTTTGTGGTTGCTGGAGCTAAGATAAGGAACTAGAAACTTAATTTCCTAGTTTTATAACATTTTTCAAAGACTTTTCTAGAGTAATAATTATAGGAATGTGGGTTTATAGTATTTAATATCGTATTTTATAAGATGAAGCAAGGAGAGGGGAAAAAAAACTAATTTTATTTCATTGTACTAAATGATATTTTGCTGGGGAGTTTGTTCCGCCACTTCTTCTTCCCAGCTAAAACACTAGGAAGTGTTGAAGGGTGGGCGTTTTGGGGGACTATCTTTTGTAGAATTTGACGTTCGAAAAGTGCTGATTATCAGCCTGATTTGAATAAATTACTTTTGATTTCGATACTGTCGTACTGTATGGTTTGATATGCTGGGCTGTGAAAAAGGATTGCATATAATGGAAATGAGGATGTATGAGTTAGATGTGTGGTAGGCACAACAAGACGAGGATGGATTACGTAAGGAATGAGTATATTAAAGGAAGTTTAAAAGTTGCGCAAGGAATCAATTGTCGTGGTATGGGCATGAGGAGGGATGAATCGCATTTGACTAAAAGAATGATGAATATACAGGGTATAAATCAACACATCACACAGCCGTCAACCAAGCATTCTATACATCTAACTACCCCTACGAAAAAATTTTGCGGGGAAACGACTTTTTTTTGGGTCAAAAACCACATTCTACGGTAAAACTCAAAGTAGCACTGTTAAAACATTGTGCTAGTGGATGCTTTGAATAGCAAACGGGTCATGGAGGTAATTTAGGTAAAGTTATAGCCTGAAAAACTGGTATTTCAAAAACAGCTGTGAAAAATTTTAAACTTTGACCCCCAATATCTCCGTAACTAGGAGGTTCCCAGGTGTGGTCTAGAACAAAAAAAATATCGCAGTGGTAGGGAGAACAAGTGTCTTTCGTTTGCGTTAAGGGTACTTTTACACCCTGTATAGGTTGATGAGGCTTGCACAGGACCGTGGAGATTGGCACAAGAAAAGAGAGGCCTATACCCAGCAGTGAGTGACTTCGGGCTGTGGATGATGATGAGGATGATGATAGGTTGATGGATGGAGATGAAGTGCGAATTTAATGAAAAGATTGATGTGTAAGGATTGATATGAACCAAAAAGGATTAAATAGTGATGACTGACAGGTCCCTAAAAACATGGATCAAGGGCAGGAAGATGATGATGATTACGAATGATGCTACCAAAACATTTAGGAAGTTTTATCAACTCCTGTGGGATATCAACCGAATTCCTTTCAGGGTACGATTTCAAGTAACATAGAAGTACATTATAACAATATCAAAACCCATTTACATTAAATTTCACCTTGAAAACGTTTCCTTGGGCGGGTCTTAGAGCTGTCCCTCAGACCTGTCCCTTAGATTCCTTTTATCTTACAAACAATCTTGCTTTTCAATGAATAAAGGAGAGGGATGCTTGTTCAATTCAGATGAAAAGAAGATACCTGTGGTAACATTCTTGAAGGTCATCAAGGAACGTACAGTATTTCTTTAACATATCTTCACGCCTGTAATCCCTGTAGGGTTAGGCAGAGGTGTACAGTACACCCACATTTCGCCGGTTATATTTAAGTCCTAGGTAATAAGGAAGCGAGTCTATTGCCATCAACCGGGCACAAATACAGACTCAATGACGGTTATTAAGAAATTCTTGATAGACGAACCTAAAAGCACTTTGCCTGATCCAGGAATCGAACCCAGGACTTTATGCTCAGCAGTCCAACGAAGAAGCAGTAGAAAAGGTTCAAATGGCTGTTAATCAAGTTTATGACTGGACCAAAAAATGGAGGATTAAATTAAATGAATCCAAATCCATACATATAGACTTTACCAACAAAAAGCAACAGTATTTTCCAGTTTATATTAATAACAACCAAATCCCTTATGAGAATACAGCCAAGTATCTCGGTATGACCCTTGATGCAAAGCTACGCTGGAAAGCTCACGTCAAGAAGAAAAAAGATGAACTCGACCTACGGTTCAAAAGAATGTATTGGCTGCTTGGAAGAAACTCCGTGCTGTCCGTGCCAAACAAACTATTATTATACAGACAAGTCCTGATGCCAGTTTGGACTTATGGTATTCAGCTGTGGGGCTGCACCAAACAGACAAATGCATTAATCATTCAACGATTCCAAAACAAAGTACTGCGGGAAATTGTTAATGCACCCTGGTACGTACGAAATGATGACCTCCATCGGGACCTAAATGTAGAGTTCATTGATAAAGTGATCCAAAAATCTGCAGAAGCTCACGACAAGAGACTTCATCAGCATGTGAACGTCGAGGCCATCCAGCTTCTCGACCACACGGACATAGTGAGAAGACTAAAAAGAACAAAATCGTTCGAGTTAGTGTTTAGTGCTAGTGTTAGTGAATAGTGTAATGTAGCACAAGTGCTACCAAATAAACACAAGAAAAAGTGTATTCGCCTTAATAGAGACAATAAGAAAAGTGCCAATGGACACATTCTTAGTACGTAAAGACAATTTTACAGTTTAAGTTAGAATAAAATTACTTATTAGTCTATATTTGGCTAGATTGTAATAAGATTAGGGTCCATCATTTTGATGAGCACTAGGATAAGGCAAAAAAAAAAAAAAAAAAAAGTCCAACAAATCGTACAACACCAGTAACACCTAATGGAAGGTCAAATAAAACTAGAACGAAATATATCACCTTACTGTGATGCTTGTTAAACCCTTGATCCTATATCAAAAGGCATCATTAAACAAAAATAGATCCCGCAGGTCGATTTCACTTTATCCTGAATAGAAAAAGTTGAAAAATGTTGTTATATTGTTACTCGTTAAACTTAGCCCTGTGTTACCAGGTGAGAGAAATTGTCGTACATTTTTTGGGGTCCGTAGACAAATGGACAGAACAGAACCCCTATAATTTCGTTATGACCCAGTATTTCGTCTGTCCAGGCCCCGTATTCACAAGCGTTCCGATTCGATTTCGATTTGTCATATATCTATCTCGGTCGTCATAGTCGATCGTCATATATCTATCTCGGTCGTCATATTTATATCTTGATCGTCATAATATATCGCTCACTTACTTAATGCTTAAAATAGATAGACATAGGACTATAACGAAAATGAGGGATGAAATCACACAGTCATGTCACTTGAAGACATTTGCAATATCGATAATGAATTGGCGTATTCCGTGGTTTTTCTTCTTCTTATCGTGTGGGCAGTAAGGTCTTACGACCCAGAGTTTCTAAACTGCCTCAAATGTTTCTTACATGGTTTTACGACCGCCATTTCTGCCTGCCAGCCTGGACCACCGGCTTATACGTGCCTTCCGAAGCACGGAATCATGAGAATCGAACCCACAAACACCGGTCACTAGGCAAACGCAAAAATCTTGATTGTACTCGTATAAATTTTCCAACTATAGGATATTTTCTACTACAACCGAAGAAATAACTTAGTTTTTCACAGGTTTTCAAGAAATCTATGAAGTATTATACAATCTTACTAAGAGTAACCATGGAGTTTCTTGCTGGTCCTCTCTGTAGGAAACGACCAACCCGAACCGTCCCTCTTACCTTTTTTGGGCATTTTGTAAGTGTCCACATGAAACCTTACAAATAGGCCTTTGTGAAATAATATATTTTGTATTTGATTGGCACTGTTATCATGGTTTGAATTAATGAATTTCACGAGGACTGTGATTTTTATGTGAATTTCTGTGATTATGAAATGACGTTTTATCCTACTTATTGTTTGAGTTAACATTTTTTAAAATGAAAACTCGATTCCTGTGTTTAATCTCGAAAATTACAACTTAATCTCAACTTATTGTTCGATTTTTCTGTGGTCTGTACGGAAATAACCAATATAGCGGATTTTTCTTTATGAAAATGGAGCTGTGGCGAGTTTACACATACTTTTTTCGTGGCGAATTTACTTTGTGGCGAATGTACAATAACCCTTTAAAATCCGTGCATACGTAAAAATTCAGCCTGACTACGGAACTCTTTTATAAGCGTGGTTCGACACGCACTTGTTGGATTTGCAGTTTATTTTAAATTGATACTATTGTGAAAATGTAGGTCAGTAAGAGTTTATTGTTCAATGTTGGAAGAAAAATTTGTTATAAAATTAAAACAAGGAAAAATAAGGGTCACCTGTTACCCGTTGGGGCTGCGGGTTGTTCGCAAGAGATACCGCGGCCTCGACATGAAGGGCTAAGAAGAAACATGGGTGGTTTTTAGTCAGTAGAAGTCTGGCACTCCCTTTCGCTCTGCCCAAGAGCGGGAGGGGTTATTTGATAATTTTCCACCCACCCAAAAAAAAAAAGGGTCATCTGTTAACACGTGGGTTAGGGTCGGATTCCAGTCAACCCGGTTGTAGCTGAATTCCAGAATTTTACACGGAGCTATTGCCTAAAAAATTCGAAGACATGTGACATCTACCAACCCGCTATGGGTCCGCGTGGCGAATTATAGCCCATCCCTATTATAGAGAGGAGGCCTGAGTACCTGCAGTGGAAACATTGTAAGCTGATGATGACGATGATGATTGCCTATCCGACTTCACAATACCCCTCGGTAAGACTGGTTGAATTTCAGGCTGCTTGTAACAACAGTGTCAAAGATCTACAAAATAATGACAGCCAAGACCTTGGTTTTTTGTCTTTTGGTTTAAGAGCTGGATATATACGCCACTGACAATTCATCCTCCCGCACGGATTTATTGGGTAGCTTCGCGATTTGCGAGTAGCGATTACGCAAAAAAAAACCATATAAATAATTAAGAAAGTTATTGGCAAAAATAAGCCGAAGGTCCCCTCGGCATAACTTTATATAATGTATTGATGGCAATAAAAAGATCCTATGATTGATAGTTTAGGAGAAAAATGGTAGTTAGTTACAAAAACAAAGCCTGCTTTGCATATTTATTTATGATGTTTAAATTTTATTTTTTTTAAACCAAGAGGACATGCTCTAGATTGTGTAGATTTTTTTTTAAGGCCAATTCACGTATATCCACCTTAATGTGCTATCCGAGGCACGAAGAAAATGAGTGTCGTGCGTGGATAAGTATCGACGGACCATCCTAGTCATCTCTCCGAGTTTCTATTATTATTTACCCACGAGCTATTCCACCATATAAAATCGTTACTCCACGCGTTTCAAAACCACACCTAAGTTTACATTAAACTTAGGAGCAAACAGGACGTAACCGTGACCTACTTATAAGTACTTGTACGTAGCATGAAGTAAAGACATAACGTGATGTCATCATATTTGCTGTTCTCCTTTGAAAGCTACGTCTTGTTAATTAAAGTGCAGTTAGAGAGAAACTAGCGAAGCGGGACAGTCGTTTTGTATTCAGTCAAGCCACAATTTTTTTAACCGAGTTCAAAAAGGAGAAGGTTCTCAATTCGTCGGATCTTTTTTTTTTTTTTACATAACTTTACACCTGTAATTTCCGAAGGTTAGGACAGAGGTGAACCAAATAATACACCCACATTTCACTAGTTGCCATTAACCGTGCACAAATCCAGGATCCGTGGCTGCTGAAAAAAAAAGATGAAAAACTCAATATCACTTTGCCTGACCTGGGATTCGATTCAAAAACTTCATAATATCGGTATAACTAAATACTTCGTACATCATCTGCAAGCTCACTTTTTTTAGTAAGAGTACTTTTAAGAGTAACAACCAATATAAATAATCGATCAACTGTTTTTTCAAAAACTAAAAGTATTTCTTCTTTAGCGTGTAAAAGGCAAATATTCATTAAATAAATGTTGCCATGCGAACTCCGCTCGCTGATTCCATCATAAGAGACTCACATGCATGCAGGGCATGCAGCGCATGATGGAGTGAGCCATTGTCTGTGGGGCTGCGGGTTATTCGAAAGAGATACCGCGGCCACGGATACAAAGGGCTTAGAAGGAATATGGTTGGTTTTTAGTCAGTAGAAGTATTACACTCCTTTCTGCGCCGCCCAGTGCGAGGAGTCATTTGATGATCGATGAGACCGTCAAAAAAAAAAGGAAGACTTTTAATCAAAACATTCCAGAATGTCGACTAGCTCGTTGTAAACTTCATAAACGAGTGGTTCGCCTTTCAAACAGGATCCTTTTACAAACAAGCTTCTTGGAATCTGTTTGCTTTTCAAGTACAAGTTATCAGAAAACATACTTCATTTAAATATTCCTCTGCATATTATGTACTTTGGATGTTTATTACTTATGCTATAAAGAAAAACAGATGGGTATGGCTAGCTTTTCGTAAAAGATATCGAGTTTTTTTAAGTGAATGGGATCTTTCAATCATTACAGACACTTTAAAAAATATCAGTCCTCATCATAATCATTTCAGCTGAAAGACGTCCACTGCTGGACAAGTGTCCCCCAAGTGTCGACACATTGACCGGTCCCGTGCGTCTCGCATCCAGCGGATCCCCACAAACTTCACCAGGTCGTCGGACAACCTAGTGGGAGGCATTCCATCGCAACGTCTTCCGGTTCGCAGTCGTCATTCCAGAACTTTTCGGCCTCATCGGCCATCTATTCAAATATTAGAAAGTACCTGTAATGGTGTTGCAGTGCTAATCTAGTGGCGTGACCGTCGCGGTCAGACTTACATGTCATAAGTGTCTAGTTCGACCCAAGACCAATTTTCGGATTAATATGCTTTGGTGCTGGAAGACACCGTATTAAACCAGAATGCCTGATAGATATTTCTCGACGGCATGTAAAGTCAAGTCAGAGAGCAGCATAAAAGTATTGATTAGGCACTAACAATAGGCTATTATTGCATGGACATTTGAGGCAAAAATTTAAATTCCAAGTTTCGTTGTAATATTTGATAATTTCGAAATTAAGATTTCTTTTTTTTTTTTTTCATTTTCTTTTTTCAGAAAAATTCTTTATTTAACATAAAAATATACATAGCTGTAGAACTTAAAAGTAAAGCAACAGTTAGACTAATATTAATAACAAACACTTTTACAGGCTAGAGGCGCCTTTATAAGTATATAATAGTAATGCTTACTAACTTATCACAACATGAGGCATTTATTAAATTAGATCTATAGCATTGTCATATGAAATTATTGTAATAACTTCATTTATATAATTGTGGAGGTAGCAGCAAAAAGTTTACTACGCGCTCAGCGTAAGTGCGGCCGGTGCAAACGGCCGCTCAAGTGACCGCGCGTGACCACCAGCGGCGCACGAACTACCGCGCCTCCCGCGCGCACCTGTATACGGTGACAGCGGGGAAGCGCTGGCGCATCGTACGGGCCCAGCTACGACGCGTTATCAGTATTGTGCGCGAACAATACGTAGTGATGGGGGAGCTTGTATTTACCGTATCCATCGATACATCGCAAATCATTCAATTTAATTTGACCTATGTTAGCAATTAATGTATTTTGATGATATTTGTTTTTGTTGTAGAATTTACGAGTTAATTTTAAAATGAATTTTGTAATGCTGGGTAACTTTATATTTGTGTGTAGTGTTCTAAGGTTAGTTTTAAACGGAGTGTTATAGGCAATTTTAACTGCTTTATTTTGAATTGTTTGTAACAGGTTATAATTAGATTGACAGGTGCTACTCCATACTGGACACGAGTAGGTGATGCAAGGTCTAATGAGGGTGGTATATAACCGAAGTTTGGTGTTTGCGCTGAGCTTACTTTTGCGGTTAAGTATAGGACTGAGAGAACCGAGTGCTTGAGCTCCTTTAACGCGTAGTTTATGGACATGTTTTGTCCAGTTAAGCTTTTTATCCAAAGTAACTCCGAGATAGCGAACTTCTGTGCACCACGGAATCATTTGCCCAGCAATTTTTAATTTTCTTTTTGGGGTGGAACGTTGGCGTGTGAAGAGTATTGCCTCAGTCTTGGATTCGTTCAACTTTAGCTTCCACTTGTTGAAATAAGATTGAAGTAGTTCAAGCGATAACTGAAGTCTACCAATGATAATGTCGATGTCATCATCGCTTGTGTACGATGCTGTATCGTCGGCAAAACAGGCCAGCTGAGTACGGACCTGCACAGGAACGTCACTCACAAATAGGATGAAGAGGTAGGGACCGAGCACCGAGCCTTGAGGAACTCCTGCTGATACCGTCCGGGGCGAAGACCTGTCAGTACCAATATGAACCACAAACTTGCGATTATTAAGGTAAGATTGGATAAGTTTTACTAACTCAATTGGAATTCCGTAACTGATGAGCTTGTATAACAGGCCTTCGTGCCAAACAGTATCGAAGGCTTTTTCGATGTCCAGCAGGAACATACCGGTAGACTGCTTAAGATTAAGGTGATAGGAAATGTGTTCAGAGACTCGAGCCAATTGCTGCACTGTGGAGTGAGAGGAACGAAAGCCAAACTGCTCGTTCATAATGAGCTGGCCAGAGCAACGTAGCAAGCGATTATATATCATGACCTCAAACAGCTTACCTAAGACCGGATGAAGGCTAATAGGCCTGTAACTAACTGGCAAAGAGGTGTCTTTTCCAGGTTTTTTAATTGGAATAACCTTTGCAGTTTTCCACTTATTGGGAAAATAACCTAATTTTAAGCAGCCGTTGAAGATTTTTGTGGTAAACACAACAGATTTTTGCGATAGATTTTTCAGCATAATGTTGTGTATACCGTCATCACCTGGAGCCTTCCTAGTCTTTAGTTTACGTATGACTTCCCAGACTTCAGTTGGCCGCACAGGTAGATGCAGTTCACTCATGACATGATCATTTAAATGACTCATGGCTGACTGGACGTCCTTGTCGACACTATCGCTTATCCAGCCATGAGTAAGATTTATGTTCATCTCGAAGGCATCCGCCAGTGCATCACATTGATCGGGGACGTTTGTAGTGAGAGTTCCCTCAGGTGTTTTAAGTGGAGGTATTGAGTCTGATCTGGGTTTTAAAGACTTTGCCAGGCGCCAGATATCATTACTAGGATTGTCAACTCTCGAAAGTTTAGCGTTCCATATTTTATCTTGATGTTTCGATAGAGCCGAATTAATCGAGTGTTGCAGATTGTTAATAGCTGATCGTAACAGTCTTTTTTCCGCAATTGGAACTTTAAGTTCTCTTCTACGAAGGTGGTTTTTATACTTGATCATTTTTGCGATGTAACTTGGTAGTTTTATGCAAGTGTTTTCGTGTACCTTACTTGGGACAAATTTGTCTCAAGATTTCTTTTAACGCCCGTCGGGGCTGCGGGTTGTTCGCAAGAGATACCGCGGCCTCGATATAAAGGGCTAAGAAGGAACATGGGTGGTTTTTAGTCAGTAGAAGTCTGACACTCCCTTTCGCTCTGCCCAAGAGCGGGAGGGGTTATAAAAAAAGATTTCTTTTAACTTTATGTTAGTGAACTACTGTTTCCTAAATCTAATATATATAAAAGACATCCTTATCTCTTGAGATGACACGTGCTAAACGCCTGTTTTCTCAACGTAGATACAACTAGACGTGTTTTCCTGAAAGCCTTTGTAATTGTAAGGAACTCCCAACACGGTGAAGGAAAATATCGTGAGGAAACCGGCACGTTTTAGAAAGAAAAAAAAATCGAAGACATGTGACATCTACCAACCAGCACTGAGCCCGCGTCGTGGATTATAGCCCATCCCTCTCCTAGAGAGGAGGCCTGAGTCCCTGCAGTTGGAACATTGTAGGCTGATGATGAATATAGTAAAGCCGTGTTGTGTAACCTCGTCTGGTTCAGTTATACACGAGTTACTTTACATTGAACAACAACAACAATACGTCAGTTTAGATCAAAAGTTATAACAATAAATTGCGTGTAGCGTTCTTGTTGTTCTTTTGATACACGTGTTTGTAACTTTTAAATGTTATACATACTACCTACATCAGCTTCGAGAAATATGTTTACAAGCTTTTCACACTGGAGTGGAAAAAACTACTTGTTTGACTATTTTCAAATTAATAGCAATATTAATTTGAAAAACTGCTTCGATAGTCTAGTGATGAGCCGGGCTGAGCATAAGGTCCTAACTAATTTAACATCTTATTCATTTAAAAATCAATAACCAGAAGCTACCATCTAATATCGCAAAAGGTATTTTCTTATTTTGCTTATCTTCTATAGCATAAATATTGCTCTTGGCGATACCATCATTTCCGTCGCGTTTAACGAACATGACAGTTATTATCTGATTTTTTCTTTTCAATACCTGTACCACCTATCTATCCGTAATTATTACCGAATAGAATCTACCGGAACTAAAGTGACGGTATAGCAACAATAATATTATGCTACACAGACGGGACAGGACCCGTAAATTTTTTGTGGTTCATACGTGTACTCCAAGATTATGTCTACACCGTTCCGGATTCCGGATATTTCTTATCAGAGTAGTCAGGTATGGAACACCGGTCCCGTCTAGTTTGACGTGTAAAACAATATGTAAAAACTATTTATTGGTAAAATAAATATCATTTCAGTTTCTCCTTACCTCCAGATGTAAGTCCGGTCGTAATCCTATTATATTTAATTTAATATGCTTATATAGGGTGTAAAAGTACCCTTAACGCAAACGATAGGCACTTGTTCTCCCAACCACTGCGACATTTTTTTTTGTTCCAGACCATACCTGGGAACCTCCTAGTTACGGAGATATTGGGAGTCAAAGTTCCAAATTTTTCACAGCTGTTTTTGTAAATACTAGTTTTTCAGGTTTTAACTTTACTTAAATTACCTCCATGACCCGTTTACTATTCAAAACATCCACTAGCACGATGTTTTAACAGTGTTACATTGAGTTTTACCGTAAAACGTGATTTATGACCCAAAAAAAAAAGTCGTTTCCCAGCAAAAAATTTTGCGTTCGGGTACTTAGTTTGATGTACATAATGCTTTGTTGACGGCTGTGTGATGGGTTTGATTTACACCCTGTATATGTAAAAACTTATTTGCAAAATAATGGTCATTTAATTTTCTCCTTACCTCCAGATGTAAGTCCGGTCGCAATCCTATTTCAATTCAATATACTTATTTCCCTTACAATGAAGTATACCAATCTACCTATTCATCATACTAGCTGAATGTAATCTTCACAAACCAATGTAACCCTGAATAGCAACAGCATTACCTTCAGATGTAAGTCCAGTCGAGATTCAATTTAAATTCAATATGTTTGCAGGCACCGTCTCGAGCAGTCGTTTGTCAATGTGGCAGGTATTGCTATACCTTACAGACCCTGGGGTTGGATTTGTAAGTCTTGTTGCTAGGGACCTACTGAATGTATGTAATTCAGATTTTTCTTCGTGTGAAGGATAACTGTAAGATTTAAGTTTTGTAAACTGATGTGGTTACCAACATTATCAAACAATGTATAATAAATATTTACCATCAATATTCAATATTTACAATCATCAAATAACCCCTCCCGCTCTTGGGCAGTACCGCTCTTGGGCAGAGCGAAAGGGAGTGTCAAACTTCTACTGACTAAAAACCACCCATGTTCCTTCTTAGCCCTTCATGTCGAGGCCGCGGTATCTCATGCGAACAACCCGCAGCCCTTTAATCCCCCCCCCTTACAACCCCTTTTTTCGCATTAAAAAGTAACCTATGTCCTTTCTCAGGCTCTAGACTATATATTATTATGTGTACTAAATTTCATTCAAATCTGTTCTGTAGTTTTGGCGTTAAACGCGACAGACAGATTTACTTTTGTATTTATAATAAGTAAGTAATCAAGTAAGGATTGGTTTGAGTTCCCGAGTACATAACACAAACAGGAAATGGAGTAGACCGATTTGTCTGCTCATAAACCCACAATTACTTCAGTATACCCGTGATTATGGTATTAGAATACGGGAACTCAAAACAAATAGTCATCGACATCCTATTCATGTTCCCACTACTGGGACACAGGCCTCTTTGAGAGGGAATGGGCTATAATCTACCACGTGGGCCCAGTGCGGGTTCGTAGATATCACGTGTCTTCGAATATTTAGGTTCTAAGACATGCCGGTTTCCTCACGATTTTTTCCTTTATCGTTTTTGAGAGCAGTGGTGATGAAATAAATTACACAATGTAATGCGCCTGCCTGGGTTCGAACCCACGACTTACTGTTCGTAAGTCGGGGCCGCCACCACTGGGCCGCCACTGCTCTCAAAAACAAATAGTTAACATGGTAAAGGCGAACGGCAGGGTTGTATGGGAGTTTCGTACACCTAATAAAATATCGTGTTTTGGGATATTTTTTGTTTTAATTGGTAGTCAATACGATAGGCAAACCCTTTTAAAATTCTTAGATTTTTAGAAGTTGGGACCTAAAAGTTATAACCAGTTTTATTTTTGAGGTTATGTCCCAATAAATATTATAGCACATTAACACTGATTTGGTGAAAGAGATATTATATTCTAGATAGCTGGTGTTATCTTTGTAGTGTTTTACTTATCATTAAGTTGGCAAATTGACTCGAGAGAGAGAAGAGACCTACGTCCAGCAGCGGTCTGCAATAGCTTTATGATGATGAATGGTGAAGTGCTGATGGAGTTTTGAGTGTGGGTAAATAAAACAACTTTGTTTTTGTAGGAACTTACATTTATTTTGTTGCTTAATATTATTTCATCTAAGAAAGGGGCAGGTCGGGTCATACCTTCATGGCGAGCGTAACTAAGGTACCAAATAATGCTCATAACATGTGAGCAGCATCCCACTGTTCTTAAACCTACAATGCAATTACAAATGGCGAAAATAATTCCTATCATTAAATAGTCAATTATTAAGATTAATTATTCATTGTAAAATAATTAATAATAAAAAATCACGAAGCTCAAAATGATAATTTTGAGCTTCGTGATTTTTTACAAATGGCAACTTGTAAAAACATAACTACGTTTAGTTGCGTTTTGTTTAAGATTATATTACGTTTAATTACTTAAATCTTTTAATTGATATAATTAATTAATGAGGACTTATAAAAATACTAATGTTACATGAAAATGAATGGTTTAGTTGCCTTAATAAGTGGTACAAATTCTATCACAGAACAACAACAAAAAGTATGTTGTACGAATTCTGCCGTTCGCCTTTCCCGTTTTCAATGTTAATGATAACGATAAGATTCTACGTGACTACTCACTTTGAAAAAACTTATCTGGCGTACACAGTTCAATTGGATTGTGAAGGTCAGATAATGCAGTCACTCCATGATACCTGTATTCCGCGGCATCATCAGGCAGTGAGATTCGAAAGCCACTTCACCATAGAAAGGAAGCGGCTAGGCAGATGATGATGACTTTCAAACTACTTAAAAAGTAAATATGATAAAATGATTCTGCAACTCTGCCTAACCCTACAGGGTTAATAAGCGTAATACTATATTTTGTTGTGGTTGTTTTCACACTTGTATCTTATTTTATTTACTGTTAGGTACGCCTCTGCCTAACCGTTCAACGTGATGTTATGTTATGAAACTTCAGGAATGAAAATAAAATACCAATATTAAAAATGTCAACATTTTATTTCATAAATCAGTATAAGTACTTACATTCACTTACATCTAAACAGTTTTACAGTATAAAGACTTAGCAACGTTAACGACAAGTATCCTATTCTCATACAAAAATATTACCTCTCATTCAACCATCTCTTGTACTGTCATTTCCATTATCTTTGTAATTCAATTTTTCAAAGCAAAATATTTAATATCATCCAGATTTTTCTCTTTGAGAGTATATTATGTAGAAAGTTCAATGACATGTTTGTTGTTGATCGTAAATACAGACTTCCAGACTTTAGATACGTTATTGTGCACTGAGCTCGACGAAATGCATCTGGATTGGACTTCAAGGGTTATTACGACCCTTCATCGTAAAGCTCACAAAGGAAATATTGACAAAAAAAACACCGTGGTAACAAGGTGCCGAAACACGGAAGTGAAGCTTTTCATGCCCTAGAGTCTGCCTGTCTGTACGTATGTCCAAACTTGTTTTAAGAAAATTATATCTCGAGGAAAACCTCGCGTTAAAATACAACATTTTTCCACAAGGAAAATGTACCTCCTCAATCAATATACACTTTACATTACATAGATATGTTTCTATCTAAATTAAATCTTTAGAATATATACTTGGATCCACGACATGAGAATTCGTTTCGCAGATTAATATCACTTCCTTACCAAATAATTTCATATTTGATATATGTTTCATTCTGAATTCGCACTCTATCCAGTTCTACAGTACCATTAATCAGGGAAACTTGTCAGAAAAATATCATCATTTAGGAAATTTTGAACGTGAGTGACACAATACAACAACAGTAGAAAATTAGCAGGCATAGAGAGGGTATCTTACCTTAATTTTAATCTTACAACTACATATACAGGGTATACATCCATATAATATGTTTTCCAGAACAAATAATTTTCATAAAATAGCAATTTAATTGAATAATATCAAAGTTTATTTAAGCTATACTCGATTGAAAAAGGATTATCCGAATTGAAATGAATAACTTTTATAATAATCTCCTTTCAATTTAAATCACACGCGTCGTATAAAGGGTGCAGTGTAATAAATATGTCAGTTTTTAAATAATCTCCCCAAAGCTGGGCCACTCGGTAAACGATATTATGCTTCGCGAGTAAAATGCACATGACAGCTCTATTTATCAATCTCCATTGTTTATCGTTTAATAAACTTTTATAATATGTAATTTTAAACTTATTAATATAATATATACTTTAAATACATTGATATATTTTAGATATATTTTAATTTTAACACGATTTAAAGCTTCATTTTCATCTTACAATTTCATGTAACATATATAACAAATTATATATTTTATAGAATATAGATCTTGTGCTTTCTGTGAAAATTATATCTTTTACTTTTTCGCATATATATATATATTTATATATATATTATTTTTCCAACTACATTATTGTCCGACAAAAGAATGTTTGTAACATTCATCCATTTTCAACAAATCGCGACTCTGCAGTATATTATGTAATAGAATCCACATGAACATATCAAATTGTTAAGATATGACGACAGGTTTAAATACGCTTATCGTAAAAGACAACAACTATACAACATTAATAAGTACCTATATAATATGTACATGACGTGAATAAGTCTTGAATTTGAAGTGTGCGTATTCCAAGGTGTAAATAGATGTAACATTGTATATAACCTTGATAAAATACAGGGTCAGTAAAGTATATAGACGTAGGAAATGTATGGTTATGATATGAGAGTACATTTGATATTCAAACTACTTGCTACAAATAATACTCCATCTATAAACAATTAGAATTACTATTGGATAAATTCATTTTCTTCTACATCAACAAATATCTATTCTAATTCTTTCTCTACATTTCAATATCACTTAACATTGATTTTGATTCATTTCTCTACGGTAAATGGACATACAACCGTTTATCATAATCACATTTACTAATAAACGCTTTGGCATCGCGAGAATACCTGCCTACATCGAAACAGCCGACACCATTTTAATTGATGTTAATTTCTTCAGTCCTTATCCTCCATCTCTTCATCTGAAAAAGGCATCACATTTAGCACAAAAGTCGAATTATAAAGTATTTAAATGGCTTTGGAAATTTACTTTGCGTAAATTATGAAATGATTAGCGAATATTTTGTTGGAAGTAAAACGAGTTTCCTTTGTGCGGCTGAATGCAATGACCTAGAGGGGTCAATGGCTGGGGAGTTTAGAGATTAGTGGAAATCATTATAAATGGCTGCACTGGAAATAAACATTGATTGTGTCGTGAGTGGATCAGGTCGTTACTTGTAGCGTCCACGATCGTTTAAGCTTAATGTCATGCTGATTTTAATGGTGATATTTTTTTTAAGAAACGTTGCGTTCTTCTAAGATTTTCAACTGTATCATGGTTACGTTAAGAAAATAAATCAAAATAAAATAAATCTACAAATAGCCACACACGGCTCCGGCATTCCGGCAGACCATACAAATATTTGTTCTGTGTGGATTCTCTATTAGAAAGCTTGTCTGCAAGAATTGTACCTTCATCTATATAAAATACCCACAGAATCCTAAAAATGGAATTCTTCAAAATATATCTACTTAAACGAATAATAATATATTATATTTCGTCAACATTACAAAAATTTATATTTAATATAAAATTCTGTCTTTTAAATTACTGCTGAAGAAATGTCATGTTAACAAAAATAATTTTATTAACATGACATTTCTTTTATGTTCACAATAAATGTAATGGATCATGTTTCTTTTGCAAAAAAAGATAAGCTTAGAACTTACAGAGCTAAGAGGGACTTCATTTATTTTTTAGTCTTGTCCTTAGGCCCTGTTCACAGCCTCGGGCGTTTTGACCTACGACACAAAGTGACTTTCTAATCTATCTATACTAATAACTATTATAAATAGGTATTTGTATGTAAGTTTGTATGTAGGGGTTAATCTCTAGAAGCAGTGTTCCAATAAAAAAAAATACGACTTTGCTACAAGTACATTATCCAGCAAGCACTTTCCTTGGCCTTTTCTATGAAATACTACTAATATCAACAACAAAGTGCGGTACAATTTATTCAAGCAACATTTCTTTTTAAACACCAAGTTTTTTTTATTTTAACCTATCAGTTACCTATAAAACAAAATACACATTCTCAGTTATTTAAATAATGCTTTTATTTTAATATTTTTTCAATTTATTAATTGGAATTTTAGAAAAAAGGATAGACTATTCATATTGTCAGAGCTCACGGTTACGGTCACGGGACAATCACGGTTGTCCAACTAACGAACTGTAAATTAAAATCCCAAACTAGCTAGAAACTTGGACTGACATCCAATGGGAACTGACTGCGATAGATGGACGAATTTTATCCTATTCAACGAATGGTTTTGAATTTCATACTGAAATTGTATTCAAAGGTGTTTTGTTTCGATTTCCCTGAAATACACCTGCTGTATGGCTTTATTTTGAAAGTAATGCAACATGAAAATTGGAACTTTTATTTATTTAGTTTTCCTAATAAGTGAATACGGTTTACGTACTGATAACCTATTGGTAATTTGGTCTTATAAGCAGTTTATTGAGCGAATAAAAAAAGAAACGCAATTTCCATTTTTTTATATTACTCAAACAAAGAAAAATAAAACGCTATAATACCTATAGAACTTTCGTGTTTGCTATGCACTCGTGCTACGCGTAGACCTTCGTAGCATTTCGTAGCACAGTGCTACGAAGTCCCTCAACGTCTAGAGATACAATAACGGTACGCGTACACTAAAACCGATTTTGTCGGCCGATAGCGGACAGAACTACTCGGACGAGTAACTCGGACAACTGAATACACTGCAGACGATAACGGCCGTTGTCGGTGAAACTTATGAAGTCTGAACTGTGCAACTACAGAGTACAGACGTGTTTTTAAAAATCGAGGATTTCGAAGAAATGTATTTTTTAGAAAATACTTCCATTTCTGAAGGAACTTCATCCCATAGACGTTTCCCAATATCTCGATTATTGTAACTTTTTGAATATTTGTCCCACAGTGACGGTCTGTTATAAATGCAAGTAATTAATTTTTCAATGTCCATTCTTGATCCAAATAACGACTCGATCGCAGAAAGAAGTCGGTAAAACTGACAAAAAATCCAAACACGTTCGGACTCGTCAGTTGATCGTCCGTTTTCGGGCGTCATCGGACGACGTCGGTTGTAGCAGTGTATGCACTCTCTTCCATTTACTTACGTTTGATTTGATCGGCCGAGTTCGGCCGATGACGCCCGAGCATACTTCGGCCGATGACGGATTTGGTGTACGCGTACCGTTACACAGATCGGCGACCCGATCGGCGTAGCAAGATAGCACAAATATTTGTTTTGTATACAGATGTTTGTTCGTAGTTTGAATGTTTGTGCATGTAATTTGTTTGTGTAGTCTGTGTGGCTTCATCGATGGATTTCCTAGTAATAGGACATGTTAGCCATAGAAATAATGAATAATTATTTCAATGCCAGTATTAATCAAACCGGAATGATAAACTTCCGAACAGCTTTTGTTAAATGTATCCTAATGTGTTATACTTGAAAGCTCATAAAAGATCTACAATGTTCAAAAATATCAACCGGGGGGGGGGTAAATTAAGAGCTTATGACATTGAAGGTTAAGCTAACGGAGATGTTTTAAAATAAACGACCTAGGCCTGACCAAGAGTAAACTTGTAATAAGGGAATTATGAAGATGATGAAACCATAAGTCCAAACTCACCTTCCATTCAAGCAGCTAAGTCCAGAGTTCTGCGCATCATTGCTTGGTAGCGTGATGTTAGCCGGGGGGCTCTTGTTCAGGGGGTACCATTGGGCCACCGGCTTGCGAGGGTTGTCCAACATTTGCAGCCAATGGTCGCGGCCAATGCCAATCAGTGTGGATCCAATTGCTGAGCAGCCAATCAACTCGTTCGGTCCAATCCTGGGGACAATATTTATTTAGGTTAGAACCGTTTACAAAAACCTAGGATCTTGATGAAGTTTGTTAGGTTCTGTGTTTCAATCAGGGACTGAATTACCCAAAAATTACGGTACCTTTAAATTTCGATATGACGTCATACCGTTAAATAAGGATTATCGAAATATTTCGATACCGTTATTTTTTTCGGTAGCGGAATTTTGAGGTTGGAAATGCATACCGATATATTTCGTTAGAAGGACCATAACCGTTATAAATGCATCGGTATCGGTACCTAAACCACACCGCCTCGCCACTTTGTCTGACGTTCACTTGCCGATTGTTGCACATTATTATAATATTATAACTCGGTATTGGTTTTTATTTCCGATCGGAACGACACGAAAGCGCGCCGTGCCCCGGTTCGCATGCATTTCGGTACCGAAATCATGTAAGGGTTAAATAACGGTTTAGCTCAACCTTTTTTTTTTGTTAACGGTATAACTCAATCTTTATTTTAAACCGGTACCGGTATATTTTGAGGTATCTTAACCTTAAACCGTAACCGCTTTCAGTCCCTGTTTAATGCTTCATAGCTTGCAAAACTTGCTTGCTTGTTTGCTTGTTTAGTTCAGTTTCGTTTTGCCAAAATAATATAGCATCACGCCTGAAATCCCCGAAAGGATAGGCAAAGGAGCAGAGGGATACACCCACATTTCGCCAGTTATGGATAAGTTTCATGACCAGACTAATGGCTGCTGCTGAGAAATGATGGAAGACCCAACAAAATTTTGCACGACAGGACCTCGTTCTCATAGTTGCGCTTGGGACCACTAGACCAAAATCATCATCTTCCTGCCCTTATCCCATTCTATTTTTGGTCGGCGCAACACGTTTTCTTCTTCTGAAATAAAATACCCAAAGTAATCAGAGAACTACCAATTCATTATTTCAAAAAGAAACTGAAAAAATGACTCCATAATAATGTTTTTTATACGTTAAATGAGTTTCTGACATATAAACCCATTTTTAATTGTTAACTTATTTATGTTCCTATTTTATTGATGTTTTGTTATTTGTTTTTTTTAGGTGTTATTTTAGATGTTATTTGTTTTTTTCAATTTTATTATTTTATTTTTTAAATTCTCTGAACATTTTTGTCAATAATGATATTTTATTCTTCTTAATTGTTTTATGTAACTAGGTAAGTACCTAACTTACGAGTAGCTAGGTACTCGGTATTTTCATTTAATTTAATTTAATGTTTGCATGCTGAATTTAGTAAGCGAAATTTTATTTTTACCTTTTATTTTTAAGAACATATTGTACCATATTTCATGCAAATAAATAATCTTGAATCTTCTATTCTTCCCTGTTAGACGGTTCGTGGCATTTACTCCTTTCTCATTCATATCATTCCTCACACAATCCATCCATCTTTTGGGGCTACTAGACCAACGAGGCAGATGAATCATTTCTACTGATTCAGGTCACAGTATTCCAAAACATAACATTGAATAAATTAAGAGCCATGATCCTGTTCCTAAATGTCAAGTGCTAACCTAACTTCTAAACGAGGTCCTAATTACATTATATTGGTAAACGATAGCTACTTCAGACTACTTCAGAAGCCCTAACATAATCCTGAAAAGTAAACGAAACGTAAATTCAATCGAGTTTTGATTTGGAAATAAAACCCTCCTTTGGTTTTTTTATGGAGAAGGCTATCTGATAAAGAGTTGTCAACTTCATTTCATAAAATAAGTAAGAGGAGTGAGGATATATTGAGGAGTCCTATGTCCAGCAGTGGGCTATCTTAGGCTGATGATTAGTTTTATAATGCACAATTTCAAATTAAGTAAAAATTCTGTGCATTTTAAAGTTCTGATCAATAGGGATGTACGTTTCCTGACTAAAAAAATTATGTTTCTGTTTGGTCCGTCATCGTCAGTTAGATTATAAATTATTGAAAAATATTGGATACATGTATCTTTTCAATAAAAATTTAAAACGCGTCAAAGATGTCACTTTGACGTCACTTTTCGCTACAAAATGTACAGCAATGTATCATCACACGAGTTTTCGAAACACTGTATCAGCTTTATTTTTTGGTTACGTGAAAATAGTAAAAAATATTTATGCTTCCAATATTTTTTAGAAATCTATCTGACAGACTAATTAGTTTTTTTTCGTCAACTATCCTATTTTACGTTTAATGTACTAATTAATTTTAAGTTTATTTTGCACGTATTTGCTAAACCCACAGTACGTATCAACCAAATATTAACATTCCAACTTCATCAATCTTGAACTGGAAAGTAAATTTCAATCTTGAGATTTCAGCTAAAATCAACCTTAGATCCGAAAACCTAGTCAAGAAACCAGACCGAATTTAAATTCTAGGAAAGCTTTCGATACTCTGATTGGAAGCTACGATGTTAGATGAAATAATCAACTTGGGCGGCTGTCAAAGCTAGTGAAGGAAGCTTCAATATTAGGCTTGCTCGAAACCTGTACCTTCTATGGATGTACATCGTTGGCTGAATATTGGTTTAGGCTGAAAATTGATTAGTGCACGCTATTGGTAGTGCATTCTTGGGAAAATCATGGGGAGTTTGTTGTTTCAGACCAACTAACTATTCAATTACTTTGGCCTTTTCATCTTAAGGTTACACTAGTCGACGGCTCAAACTCGTTGCCGGGCGTGGCTATGCATGTAATATGCATGTGGTATGCATGTAATTTGGTAATGTTTTTAATTTATCTTGTTTTATTCATTAAGTATTCATTTATCTAGTTTTTCTCTATTTATTTATTTATTTAGTGAAATATACGACGATTTATAACGAAAAGAAGAATGACCGACTAGTTCAACCTTAAAGGCTAATAACTAACTATAATAGACTCGCCATTACATGGAACAAATACATAACTGGTCGAATATGGGTGTATATTAGGTATATAATATCTGTCTGCATCCCTTTGTGTATTACAGATATAATGTTTTGTTTTTTTTTATAGAACTCAACAATAGGGTAGTCAACTAAAAAAATCTAATTAATCCGTCAGAAAGATTTCCAAAAAATATTGGACACGTATTTTTTCTTTTTTCACGTAAACAAACAATGAAGACGATACAGTGCTTTGAAAACTCGTGTGACGTCATATTATAAGACATTAGTATGACATTTTTTACCGGTGAGTGACGCTAAATCTTTGACCCGTTTTATCTTCGTCATTTTTTATTGATTTGATAAAACAAAAAATACATATCCAAAATTTTTCGATAATCTAACAGACGGACTAATTAGAATCATAATTTTTTTAGTCAGTAAACATCCCTATTGATGTGACCTAAAACCAGACAGCAGGAGTCTTAGCTATGATAGATACATAACTTTTGCAGTCCACTGAGACTGAGATGGACCAAAATCTCTTAGATTCTGGTTTTTGACTCCATTTTAGTAGACTTAAAACTTTACGACGCGCTTTACATTGCTAAGGAAAGGCACAGCAGGCGTAACATAGTCAAGCAAAAAATTGCTTCTCGTCAAGGGAATCACAACCCTTTTTTTTTTGTTGGGAAATCATCAAATAACCCCCGCTCTTGGGCAGAGCGGAAAAGAGTGTTCGACTTCTACTGACTAAAAACCACCTATGTTCCTTCTTAGCCCTTGTACCGGGGCCACGGTATCTCTTTCGAACTATCCGCAGCCCCGACGGGCGTCGGCCTTTGCCCCTTCTATGTTGCTGACATTTCTTTGAGAACACGAACGCGCCGTCGACACGGCCTGTCGTCGTCATAAGACAGACGGACGGCGAGCTAGGGAATCACAACCCTCAATAATCAGAAAAACTATCTGATGAGGATGCTTTACTTCTTACCTGTCATAATCGATGACTTTGACTAGCAACGTGATATCATAGACGTTCTCAGCCGGTAGGTCGAACACCAGAGCCTCATTGTACACCGGTGACAGGGTGTTCTTCTTGACGGTCGTCTTCTTCTTCTTGATGCGCTTGCCCTGGCAGATGAGGCAGATCTTCACGTACGGATCTGTTTGAAGGAGAAAAGTTGGATGGTTAGTGGTCATCTTCGAAATTGGAAGTACGAGTATATACAAGATGAAACATAATAAACGCAAGAGCTACCGTCTGGTCTCACGGGCCATAAATCTGAAAAACATTCGTTCTACGACATCATCATCACTACATCATCATCACTATCACTACATAGTATAAAACAAAGTCGCTTTCTCTGTCCCTATATCCCTATGTATGCTTAAATCTTTAAAACTACGTAACGGATTTTGATGCGGTTTTTTTTAATAGATAGAGTGACTGAAGAGGAAGGTTTTAGTATATAATTCGACTGACATCCACGCGGGTGAAGCCGCGGGCATCATCTAGTGAAATTATAAATAAAAAACAGATTGAAGAGTCTGATACAAACCGACGCAATCAGCTGATCAACATGTATACTGATACTGTAAGCTTACATCTTCTCATTGCTTAGCAAAGACCTCCCCTCATGACTTCCATGATAAAGTATTGTATAATATTGTATCGTATTGTTTAATATTTCGTTTATTCACTTTTAAATAGTTACTATAATTGTTGTTTATTTTTGTTATTAATGTGGTGTTAGTTATTAATTTGTAATTGTTTTTTTGCCTTTTTTGTGACATTTATTATCATATTCTCACTTTTTGTTAATATGCGGATAATGTTGTAGGATGCAATATTATATTTTATTTTCTTTGGGTGGCTTACAGCTAACAATACAAAATTAATTAATACAGATGGCAGTAAACTAATGTTGCATAAAATACACTACTACTACTATTGTTAATGTTCTGTGTTATCTTTACTGTGTTTCAACACATATTGTAACAGTTTATTATCCCTGAACAAATAAAATAAAATAAAGCTAAGACAAAAGTTACGAATTTCAAAAAGTCATAGAGCAAAAGTTATTTAGGTTCTCATTAATCTGAATAACTTTTTATCTATGACGTTTTGAAATACATCACTTTTCTGAGACACAACTTAAGAGGTGTTTCGTTATGTTACATCCTCTATCTATAGCGTCTTCAAATTTATAAAGTGGGTAGACTCAGATAAAGTCAGCTTTGAACTAAATATATCCTCTATTTGAAGCATAACAATACAGGTCTCAAACACAAAACCGCTTTTAAAACAATATAAAGGCTAACATTGTTCGCTTTAGTATAGGATATCATTGAAAATTTTCTTTTCAGGCGATTATCGAACAAGCCTTAACAAACTGAGTCTATTGTTAGGAGATCAAAGAAAAAACTCACCTAAACGTAGGTACTTTTATGTAGATAAGAGTCCCTATGTTTAAACTTTTCGACTTAGCCTCTCGACGGTCTGAGAGATAAGGATGCGTGAAAATGGTTTTTGGGTTTAATTTTACGTACAATTTTTGAAGGTGACCGCAATTGTAAAGGTAAAGCAGACAAAAAGACCGTGCGGTCTTTAAAAACCACTCGTATCGTTTTAAATTCATATTAATTATTCTATGAACGGCTACACGCTTTTCTGAAGGAAAACATCGCTTCTTCTTCTTAGCGTGTCGATGGCAAATTTCTATTCGATTAAATCGTTTTTGCCCAAAATTCAGCTATGCAGACTCCACTCGCTGATGCAGTCGTAAGGTCGTCAAGTGTGCAGGTGTCAGGGCATGCAGCGCAAGATGGAAGGTGGGACATTATCTGTGGAGTTACGCCGCATACACACTTGAGGTCTGAGCTGTCAATGAACCCCCATCTGAAGAGATTGTGTTTGCTACGGCCGACCTGGGTTCGGAGTCTATTTAGAGATCTCCAAGTCGGCCACGGCAAAGCATGTCCAGGTGGAAGGCTTTCAGACGGCTTGATGAAACCATCAGGAGGCTTAAGCAGCTCCTGTTAACATCGCTAAGAAAACCGGTATATCTTAGAACCAAAAAATTGAAGACATCTTGCAACGCTGGGTCCACGTGGTGGATTATAGCCTATTTCCTCTCATACAGAGCATAATAGTAACTGGGTCTGTGACCAGTTGGGAAAATAGATCATAATAGGAAAATAATATGAATTGCGTTAAAATTCGTACGAGTAAAATGGTCACAGACGCAGTTACTATTAGGAAAGGTCAATTTTACACTTTTTAATGAAATTCATATTATGATCTGCTAAATTGGACATTTTAGACGGCCAAGCCTGTGTTCCAGCAGTGGGCACAATATAAGCTGATTATTCTTATGTTTGGTACGGAAATGCAATTTTAAGACCACAATTTAAGTAGTTCAAGCAGCTGCTATATTTTTTTCTTCCGTAACGAGAAAAATCCCAGGAAAACGCATTAAAGTCCATTGTAAAACCAGTCTTGAATACAAAAGACCATCCGAACGAGTATAATGTACGTTTCGAATTTCTATGGAATACTAAAAGGGTAAAGGGAAAGAAAACCGGTTTGTTACAGTTTTTAGAGGGTTCGAAAGTCTAATTTGACAGTTTTACTTTTTAGCCAGCAAAGTTTAGACGGGAATGACAACTGTTCCTATTCATCGTACTTGTTTTTTCTCAGCAGTAACCACGGTGATTATGGCAATTCCCCCTCTTTTGGGGGAGGCCTATGTCCAGCAGTGGACGTTTTATGGCTGAAATGATGATGATGAACCACGGAGTCGGTTATAGCCCGGCACATGGACTTTAACATAACTGGCGAATGTTTGGTTTACAATTAGGTGCTCTTCTGCTTAACTCTTCCAGGATGACAGGCTTGATTATATATCCACGCGGTTAAAGTTCCGGAAAAATGTTAGTTAATGAAAAAACTTTTAATAATAGTGCCACTACAGATAATTCATACTATACGTTTTCGATGGAAAACCCCAATAGTACTTTGCCCGAACCTGGAATTGAACCCAATGACCTCTTGTTGGCACTAGGCCAACGAGACTGCATCATCATCATTCATCATTTTAGCCAAAAAACGTCCGCTGCTGGACATATGCCTCCCCCAGGTGTCGCCACATTGACCGGGCTCGTGACGAGACTACGTGGAGGTCGGGAATTATACAGTAGTATGAAGTATCCCACGTCCCACAAATGCGAAGTTTACAGACAAGCAATCTTACTGCCGTACTCAGAGATCTTTAATGATTACTTAGGCCATCACTTAGTAAAGGTTTTGACAGTTTTGTCATACAAAAGTATGTCAAATCTTTACTAAGTGATGGCTTAAGTAATCATTAAATATCTCTGAGTACCGCAGTTAGTTACACATTCATAATCCACACGCTGGATATCGAATATCGACTATAAATCAGCAACTCAATCCCTCCCTCCAATTAATTTTATTTTAGGAATGTTATAAATAGCACAAACATATTTGGAAAATCCTGCACACTGCTGTTACATCACATATGATCCTGTAATTCGTTTTATCTAATAAAAGCATACAGAATGATAAAATTGGAACATCAAAAATAACATATTCTTAGTCACAAATCCGAGGCCTTGACTCAAATTATATGCAAATTACTTTGGCCCACGCGTTTTCGGTACAAATGCCAAGTGCCATAAAAATCTAGATCGAATTTTAGAAATAAATGTGTTAGGGGGTTAAAAAAATAATTGAACTAAAAAAGATGATTCGTGAAGCTATTCATGGGTCCGTAGCACATAGCAGAAGAAAATCAATTAAGTATATTATATAATTTCTGAATGTAAATAAAAATGATGGTTGTTGTAAACCCTTTTATTTCTTATTGGGTTGACATTCATGAATAACTGAAAGTTAAAGTTAGTATTTTCACAATTAATGGCAACTAATTGCAATACATACAAAATAAATGAGCGCAAGACTTTCGATTTGACGTGTATCGCAATTGAAACACATTTAACCGTAAATACGAGTATATCGTTGGAACATACTTTTGCACTTACAAGCACATGGAAGGTGCCCAGTACTTCAGAAATTGCAGTGTTATTTAAACTTCAATCGGAAAATGCATCAACTAACTATTTTTTGCCCACGGTTTTTGCCCGCGTAAAGTTTTTAATTTGTGCTCTGGGATCGCACTACACGGCAAAAGGATCGTTTGTATTAACCCAAGTTTTCATAAAGTAATTGTATGCCAAATACAGTCACAGGTGCAGTTAATATTAGGAGTTTTCACTTTGTGACCATTTTAGGAATTGTAACGTAATTCATATTGTTAGTCTATTGCGTTAATTTTAGGCCCACCTTGTTCAATAGATATTCTAAATTTGGAAGCTTATCTTATCTTAGAACCGTCTAAATGAGATTCATCTTGAACCATAGCACATTGCCGAACATTTCAGGCATAAACGATCCTTCGTTTTTCTGATGGTATCACCAAACATTAAAAAAAGAAATTAATATCTACTGTAATCTGTAACTGCACATCTTTTAAGCTTCTTGGATCTTTGAACAAAAAGTAAAAATAACCATGCTGGATCCTGGGTCTTAGGAATCTAAACTAATATAAAGCTTCACTCATTATAGCCCATAATCTAACTTAGAACAAAAGATATTTTTTATACTAGTATAACGATCACGTGAGATAATATTTTGGGGGGTATGAGGAACAGGGTGTAAAGTTCCTCATCCCCCATTGAAAAGGGAGGATCCTCCGACCGGACGGGGATGTGTCTGGTGGGCTAACTGCCCGACATACGTAAGTCAGGATTTTCTATATACGCTAATGTCGCGGACAAAGTTGATAGCGCGATGTAGGATTTCAGCCAATTAGTTCACATGTATTGTGTTACAATATCTAACCTCCACACGGGCACATCGGCACATCGGGCATAGCGAACTACTGGGCAAAAAACACATGTTTAAAAAATAATAAAAGGTTTAAACAGTATTTTGTTATCAACATGATAATTTGACTCTGGATCATTTTAATTACTATAGTTTATGTAAACAACAAGCAACTGCTTAATTTAAATAACGGTTGCGAACCATAGTTCGCAACCGTTATTTGACAATTTAATTTCAATCGGTTCAGTTAATTTGTTTGTGGTTTTAGCGTGGCTAGGCTTTGGTTTTCGGGGGCTAATGTAACCGTTAATGGGTTGTTTATTTTCATATATTATATAGCGAATGTTATGAGTCATATAGATAATTATGAAGGAAAACATCGTGAGGAAATCAGTGATCAGAAATAGAGAAATCAGATGACGAGAAATATGAAAGAAGCAGACATACTGCGTTGACCCCAAATATAAATCGGGATAAGTAAGGTCAAGAGAATGATGTAGATGAGAATGATGATTTTGAACTTGCAAAACAAACAACTTTATTACGTCGTAACATAACTACGTTTCAATTAAAAAAAGACATCCCAAAATCTACCTTTTCGGTAAAAAGGCATAAACCAAGACGCCAAATTAACCACAGATAAATGTCAAATTAAGGTCAGTTGACCACCCACACCAAAATAACTCTTTTCCGCAAAACCCTTTGCCGACCTACCCGGAAACTTTGACCTAATCAAGAACTTGTTTATATAGGCTGTTGATTACAAAATTCTATTCATCAAGCTAGAAATAGGGCCCAATTTGCAACAACATTTACAGTCAAACTTTTCTAACTAATCCAGATTTTATAGGCCAGTTTCATTACTACTTTGTCCTACATTTTCTTTCTGCGGATTCGGTGAACTTCGGAAGGATTCGGCAAACTTCGGGTCTTTTATAACCTAGTCACGTTTGTCCTTAACAACTTTCGGAAATGGTTGTCGATTGTTGAATCTATGACGTCATGTGAGGGGTTAATGTTGTTTGTATTGTCAAGGTCTTTTTGTATGTCTTTAATCTTTTGCTGTTATGTAATAGGAGGTTTTTGCCAAGATATTGTCCGTAAGGTTTAGACTGTAGCGTAATGAGTACCTACTTGTTTGTTTCATTATTTTTATCTTATCTAATCTTATGCAATAAGCTTGATAAAAACTACAGAAACAACAAAAATATAAATTGTTTAAAGAAGCGCGTGAGTGTGAGTGTGTGTGTGTAAATGTCTGTCTGCGTGTACGTATCTTAATGTTACGAGATGGATCAAATTATTTTCTCCATTGCGTCATACTTTAGCGAAAGTAACCATGACTTACTTAACTTTATGCAGGGTCAGTTTAAAAATTAAAGTTACAGTTACGCCTTGAGCGGAGGTATGTGCTACAGCAGAACGGTATGAGCTAATTCGATTGTACTAAGTTGGACTTATTCACTCCTAATTTGAATCTCTAGAAAAACGTTCGCACCACGATGCCTACCGATACGGATAAAATTGCGATGTCGCTTCCATAAAAGCAACTAATACTTGGTACAAGTAGTGACTTAGATCGACAGCGGATCGCAGCAAACGTGAAAATTCCACGTCCACACAAAGATTTTGATATCGGCGTGTCAAATCGACGGTCAAACCTGTGTGCCTGTGTGTGTGTCGCCGGTGATCAGAGTAGGCCGCGTTATAAAAGTGATGGATGGTTCGAAAGGATATTTTACAATACATTATATTCAGAACATAACATAACATCACGCCTGTAGGAAATCCCCAAAAGGTTAAGCAGAGGTAACCTGAGACGTACCTAATGGTACACCCACATTTCACCAGTTATGTTAAGTTCCATGTAAAAAAGGGCCAGCCTATTGGCTTCAACTGGGTACAAATCCAGATTCCGTGGCTATTACTGAGAAATTTCTGATGGAAACACCCAATAACACTTTGGCCGACTAGGGAATCGAACCCAAAACCTCAACCTCAGTACTCGCGCTTGCGAACACTAAACCAACGAGGAAGTAAAGAATATAATGTTCTTGGAAATATCGATCGTCTAACAAGAGCTTGTTGAAGAAAAATAATAGTAGTTGTTTTGTATGCTAGCATTTTATCCGATTTCCTGTAATTGGCTCTCAGAATTTGCATGAAATGGTAATCAGTGTACCGACCAGCTTTGTGGTCCCAGATTCTAGGTCAGCTAAAGAATAATGTACGTAATTCGTGTCTTTGAATAATTTATTATCAACTAGCTGTTGGCAGCGGCTTCGCCCGCTACAACTCGAAAATTATCCCGTAGGAAGATACAATCGGGATAAAATCTTATGTGTTAATTCAGGTTATAAACTATCTGTGTACCAAATTTTATTCATATCCGTTCAATAGTTTTTGCGTGATAGAGTAACAAACATGTGTATGTAAGTATGTATGTAAATAATAGGTATTACAGATAATAATAATGAGCATATAATGTTCGTTCTGCTGAATGCATGGCTGTGAGAGAAAATTAATCATACGTATTGCCCCACATCTATAAAATGCGGTCACATCTCATAAAATTTTTGATTCTGTGACATGCCGGTATCCTTACAATGTTCTTCAACACCATTTTTCGATGAAATAAATGATACAAAGTTAATGTTAATTGCTGTCGTATATGGATCAGAATGTTGGGCCACAAAAGGGATAAATGAAAGGCAATTGCATGTGGCTGAGATGAGAATGCTAAGGGGGATGTGTGGTGTGACGCGAATGGATAAAATAAGGAATGAGTACATAAGAGGAAGTCTGAAAGTGGCGCCGGCCGGTAAATGAAAAGTTGTGTGGTAATCGATTGTCGTGGTATGGACATGTGATGCGAAGGAATGAAGAAAATGTTGTGAGAAAAATGTTGAGTATGAATGTAGATGGCTATAAGAGTAGAGGAAGACCAAAGAAACGATGGATGGACTGTGTGAAGGATGATATGGCTAGAAAGGAGGTGACTGCTGGCATGACGAAAAATAGAGAAGTATGGATGAAGAAGACATGTAGCGCCGACCCCAAATAAATTGGGATAAGGGCAGGAGAATGATGATGATGATGAAATGATACAAAGTTAAGTGTCTGTCTGGTGGGTGGGTGTTGAATACACGACCCATATGTAAGTTGAGGCTGATTCCACAGGGCCAGTACTGGTTCTTACTCGAGCAAGAAGTGCAAATAAAGAGGTATTAAGAACAGGTTGTAAAGTTCTTCATCCTCCCCATAAAAGAGAATATCCTCCGGCCAGACGGGAGTTGTGTCTAGTGGGCAAAACTTGTAGTAGGGTTTTTCTATGTGATCCTACGTCGCGGAAAACTCTAATTGCGCGATTCTTTATTTGTGTCCCATATGATGCCGTAGTACTTTTTGTATTATGTTGTTTTTATAATGCCGCTACACAAATATTCTTTTAAACATTCAGTATATTTAAGGTCTTAAATAGACTTTAGGTGTTCCAAGTTATAAAATAGTACAATAGGATCAAAAGTCATAACTGAGGAACTCACAAAACCCTACATTTCAAACTGAATAGCAGACGGAGAAATTCTGAGCTAGCTTCAGAAAGTTCTTCAAACTAATTATTCATTTTTCATTCTCAAGCTTGACAAATTGTCGGAACAAGCGCATGTTGAGGACACAGAACTAATGACTAAAATTGGTCTTACGGTTTTATTTTATCCTACCAATAGCACTTCACCCGCGGCTTCGCCCGCGTGAATGTCAGTTTTCGCAAACAAAAGTATTCATAAAATTGTATTAAACCTTACTCGAAAACCACTCTATGCATTGGTGACCAACAGACTGACAAGGCGGAAGACTTTGTTTTATTATCGAATGGCCGCTATTTTTGTTTTTTTTTTGTTTCAATACAAGATCACATGACATTTATGATTTATTATTATCGATTAAATCAAATATTTCTGGTCAGTATTGATAAAAAAGAAAAAAATAAAACAAAAACCAAAAATACTCTGTTTCATTACGATATGAAAAATTATTTGAATTTCTAGTAGATATCGTGACCAGATTCATGATATTGTTATTGTAATTCGTAGATGTATTTGACCTTTCGATGGATTCTATCCATTAGTCTGATCTCTTCGAATCTGTATTCATATTAACTAACCACTCATCCTGAACGTAACCATATGACATTTAAAACATTACCGTCCTTTCCCTCCTCCACAGTCGAGTAAAAATAAAAGACGAAGAAATAAACTTCGTAACAGATCAAGTCTTCATTTATGCCAACTTCTATACATGAGTATAGGAGTACTAATGTATACAATACTAATGTATGCAGACTGCTGTACTAATAAACGGCGATTATCTGAATCGCCCGCTGCGTTTCACGTTATAAATAAAATTCCATTTCACGTCGCGTTCGGAAAATAAAATTCCTCTCACCTAGAGTTTTTCCAATTCCTTTAGTTTATTGGAAAGTTCATCAGTGGACGATTCGTCCCAAATACCGATACCGATTCGCTGCGGGGAGTATTAGTATTCTGGTATCGTCGTATCGAGGTACAACTTTTGAAATTGGTGTCTCTCTTGGTATGAGTTGGAGGTGGTTTTATTTTATGTTATTGTCTCATGTGTGGAAAGAAAATGGTGGGTTTTGGATAGGATTAGATAATTTTGTCAAAGGTTTCGTGGGGAAATCTTTGATTATTTGGGGGGTATGAGGAACAGGGTGTAAAGTTCCTCATCCCCCATAGAAAAGGGAGGTTCCTCCGACCAGACGGGTGTTGTGTCTGGTGGGCTGACTGCCCGACATATGTAAGTCGGGATTTTCTATATAGGCTAATGTCGCGGATAAAGTTGATAGCGCGATGTAGGATTTGTTATTTTAGTTTTCATGTGTTGCGATAGATGTCATTGTCGCCACAATTACATAGGACTTAAGCATGAACTGCCTAGTTGATCTAGTTCACAAGCGCGACTGCTGAGCATAGTCCGATTCCCAGGTCGGCCATGTTTTCATGGGTGTTCTATCAGGAATTTCTCAATAGCAGCCATGGAGCTTGTATTTGTGCCCGGTTGATGGCAGTAGGCTCGACCTCTGTTATCATCATCATCATCTTCCTGCCCTTATCCCATTCTATTTGGGGTCGGCGCAACACGTTTTTTTCTTCCATTCTTCCCTGTTAGACGTCAAGGTGGCATTTACTCCTTTCTCATTTATATCATTCCTCACACAATCCATTCATCTTTTCTTTGGCCTTCCTCATCATCTCCATCCATCAAAATTTGTATCCATCAATATTTAGTCACATCCCTCGTTTTTTTTTTCATTAGCTCGACCCCTGTTACATGGGACTTGAACATAACTGGTGAAATGTGAGTGTGCTATTAGGCGCACGTCTGCCTTACCTTTTGCTGATTACAGACGTGAAGTTATGTTAGAGGAAAGAGAAAGGTGGGTTTTTAATTTGCTTAGATAAGATTTGCTAACTGGTTTTATGGAAACATTTATTTTGGATTGTTGTCAGACTTTCGGGCCACTTACTACCTATAAAAAAATCTATAAATGACAGCCAGGACTAATAGGGTAGTTAACAAAAAAAAATCTAATTAGTCCGTCAGATAGATTTCCAATAAATATTGGACACGTATTTTTTCTTTTTTCACGTTAACAAACAATGAAGACGATACAGTGCTTTGAAAACTCGGGTGACGTCATATTCTAGGACATTAGTATGACATTTTTTACCGGTGAGTGACGTCACAACCCCCCACTCAAATCTTTTACGCGTTTTATCTTCGTAAATTTTTATGGATTTGATAAAACAAAAAATACGTTTCCAATATTTTTCGATAATCTAACAGATGGACTAATTAGATTCATATTTTTTTTAAGTCAGTAAACATCCCTATTGCTTAACTTGCTACTCAATGCACAGAGGAAACTCGGTATGTAATGGGCGACCACTCATCCACGGATCTACCCACATGAAGATCGATCTGAGCGTCTGTTGTTATTCACCAACAGGCCCTAAGACAAAATCATCATCAAATAATAGCTAGTAGCTCTTCCATCACGAACCACATCTGCTAAGAGCCGATAGAACGGCTACTAGAATGATATTAGTGCACGCTAACGGAATTAGGCTCGGTCTACTTAGTTATTGATTAAGTTAATCCGTTTTAGGGGAAACCTAATTATTGGCCAACACTTGGGCGTGCCGTAATCAGATTAGGAGTTTCGAAGTCGTAACCAAGTGTTTGGGTCTAGACGATAATGTTGTGTTGTTATTATTGAAAAAATCATTATAAATTTTAACTTTTTCGCAAACAAAATTGTTGAAATGAAAAACAATGTCTTCTTGAAATCCTTCATAGGTTTTGTTAAGGAAAATTCTTTACTTCAATAGTTTTTTTATTTCTTTAGAAATATTTTATATTGTAATTGTATACCCTCTGAATACTTAGAAATGCATGAGCATTTTCCTTCAGTCGGGATATTTCAAGGTCGTGAAAATGCTTCCAGTACTTTTATAGTTGTATACTTGACTTTTAGAGATAATACCATTTTTAAAAACAAAGAACTTCATAACGTGCACATTACAGAACGCCATTGTGCATTGTTACCATAGAATTCTACTAATATTATAAATGCGAAAGTTTGTGAGGATGTATGGATGGATGAATGGATGTTTGTTACTCTTTCACGCAAAAACTACTGAACGGATTTGGATCAAGTTTAGTACACAGATTATAACCTGGATTAATATACAGGGTGTAAACTAACCCTTCACACAGCCGTCAACCAAGTATTGTGTACATCAAACTAAGTACCCCTACGCAAAATGTTTGCTGGGAAACGACTTTTTTTTTGGGGTAAAAATCATATTTTACGGTAAAACTCAATGTAGCACTCTAAGAAAATTGTGTTAGTGGATGCTTTGAATAGTAAACGGGTCATGGAGGTAATTTAAGTAAAGTTATAACCTGAAAAACTGGTATTTACAAAAACAACTGTGAAAAGTTTGGAACTTTGACCCCCAATATCTTCATAACTAAGGGGTTCTCAGGTATGGTCTAGAACAAAAAAAATATCGCAGTAGTGGGGAGAACAAGTGCTTTTCGTTTGAGTTAAGGGTACTTTTACACCCTTTATAGGACATTTAGTATGATCACGTGGGACGATTATCGAACTCTACACTGGCCAAGCCGTGGGCATAAACTAGATGGTAAGATTGTAAAACAGTTGTGTTTCAATGTTGTTGTACAAAACATTATTTATTAGTTTTTAAACTGGCATGGTCACGGTACTCACGGTTAACTTCAGTTCCCAATATTTCGGCCGAGTTTTGTCGGGGCTGTTGCAAGCACCATGATCATACCTTGGTCATGATCATAATATCGGGAATTCAAAACAAACAGTAATCATGGTAGATATTTCGTTTTCAGTGATAACGATAATGTTAGTGACCATACATACATAAACTTACGCCCTTTTCCCATGGGGGTAGGCAGAAACCACAGAGCGCCACCTGCTACGATCCTTACATACTCCTTTTGCATCATCCACATTCATACTTCTGGTCATACACGCACGCCCGTTGCGAATACTACGCACCTGTCCTTTCTAAAGAACCGAGTTAGTGACCATGTCAGTTTAAAATCTTATAAATATGGTAAATATTCCGTTTTCAATGTTAATAAAATGTTTTCTATTCTATCACATAGCAAACAAATTTTAATATACTAGAAACCTAGCTGTTTGTAACGCACAAGTAACTTTCAACCGTACGGCGGTAGAGCAAATACACGGTCGACTTAAATCTCAAATAAAAAATAATTCTTAAATTAAATCCCCCTAAATAAATTAAAACAAATAATATTCGTATAAATAATTCTCGTATATTTAGCTAAAAAATTAAAGCAAACCCTCCTCTTCTAAATTCAAAATTAAATCCTGAAACGAATTGCTCCATCTGCATCTCAACACGTTCATCAACCGGTCTTATCTATGACACTTACCTGAAGATCCATTGATGTCCATTGCCTTCAGGTTCCTAGCTTTGATGACAGTGACAGTAAGCCGGCCCGCAGTGGGTAGGTAGCATAGCGATAGCATCAATTCACCGAGGTCCTTCTTCTCCTGTTAACAAAAAAATATTTTATTAAATCGTTTGGTGGCGTAGGCTCTTTAATAAAACTAAAGGAAATATATAAAAAAAACATACACACAAATAGAAAAACTTGAATGACAACAGGCGTTTCTAAAGCTTCTAGTACTTTTTCGATTTTCACCAGAATTGACAGAAGCTCTTCGGTGACTAGTAACTTAAGCATTGACTTATATATTACTGCGTAAGGACTGGGCGGACGGCATGTTACAATGACGCCTCGAACTTGGTCCTAAAACGGTATTTCCTAAGCCGAAGTGAACTAGTCCACGATCGGCTCTCTTCGGGTGCGGTCGTAAATTTTATGTGCCTATCCTATTGCTTTCGATTGGTTAAATAAAAAAAGACATTTGGAAATACTGTGTCTAGGTTCTAAGTCCTCAATCTTGTTATCTTTTTGTCCTTGTATTTCCTATAGAGACTAGTTTTGTATACTATTACTATTTCTCGACATCAGAAGCGGTCGGATGTACAAAACTTTCTGTATTTAGATGTACAGTCACCTGCTAAATTGCATGAATACTTTAGTGTCTACTTTTCTGCATTTTTGCTGGTGGCTGTACATCTAACCTTATGCTTCTGATGTCGAGATTTGTATACTTAAACATAACTGATAAAAAAATAAAACCTGCCTCATCGCGGAATGTAGGCACTATGTTACATAATTATCAAGAAAAAGCTCGTATGTAAGGAAAAAAACGACTCCGTAAGTAATTTAATTAGTAGAAGAGGAAATATAACGGCCTTTCCACACACTTGTGCCGGTGACGCGGCGTTTCAGCCTCGGTTTCCTATGTCAGCAGTTTTATTACGTAGTATGGCTTCCCGATTAATCAAACGCAGACCGTCTGAATGTCAAATGGTCGTCATGACCGTGATAATGACCCAGTATTATCTAATTTTCAGAATTTGCAATAATTTTTACTGTTTTTAAGGTGTTTAGAATCATTATAATAATACACATTTATTTCAGACCAGGTCCAGATTTTGTTAGTAACAATATAACAATAACAAACATTAAACGACAACAACAAAAAAATATAATTCTAACAACAAACGTTACTTTTACGACGCACGGCTTATTATCTTGAGGAATCTTTTGTCGAGATTTTGCCGATAGTGGTCAAAAACATTGAATTAGCAGATCATCTGCAAAATAAGAAGCAAACTAGGAAACGCGCAGTTACTTTGACCGACAAAAGAAATGTTTCATGTTTGGTAGCTAACTATCAGTATTTGTAAAATCACCAAAAGAAGAAGAATAATAAATATATAATAAGTTTAAATGACTAAAATACTCTATTAGTCTAGTGGTCGCAAGCGCGACTGCTGTACATGAGGTCTTGGGTTCGATTCTCAGCTCGGACAGAGCGTTATTGGGTTTTTCGGAATCTGAATTTGTGCCCGGTTAATGGCAGTAGGCTCGCCCCTATTACATGGGAAATTATTGCACTATTAGATCCCCTTCGCGGATTACAGGCGTGATGTTATGTTATGTTAAACCTTGCCAAAAGCCTGCTTCACATCTTGTCATACAAAGCCATTAGTATAATTATTTTGCCGTCGACTGTAATGTGTAAGCCCCTTAACAGCTGCCTTCGTAGGCAATATAATAATTAACCTGCCACTACATGATATATGGTCGTATTTTGTTATTATGAAAAAAGCCCTCACCCTACCTACCTGTTACCCTCTGAGAGGTATTTCAAGAGGTACAGTTACAGGCACAAATATGTACTTACATAGGAAGATTCCAGAGATATTTTCAGCGAAATAATTAATACAACTTTGAGTAAAGATCTATTTCATAAAATAATAAAGCCTTGTTTATTCCTTAATAACACAATTTGGCATTTAACACATTTTGAGATTTTAAAATAGATTAACTTAGAGTTACAACAATGAAACAAAACAACACGAATTTAAAAGATCTATTTCATAACTTTATAGAAAACACAAATTACAGACATTGCTCATAAAGCCGCTATGCTTATGTGAGACTAAACTGGGTACATCTGCCACATGCCCAATCAGCTGTAGGCAAAAATAACCACTTTCTGGATCCCGAGACAGCCAGATGGCGTTGCGTCTGACCTCGCAGTCCAGTGAACCAGTGGTCCACATTGGCCTTGGATCGAAACAAGTGGAAGTCATGGCCTTTGTTCAGCAGTGGGCTGATACAGGCTGAATATTGCAGCATCAGTAAGGACTCCAAAATAGTAAGATCGTAACTACATAAAATTCCAATCGAGAAATAATGAGAGAAAATCACGTTTAAAAGTCATTACGTGTGTATCATTTTAATGCTCGTAACTGTACCGAAACAGGTGTTTTAGAAGTCTTACTGCCGCACTCAGAGCCGTTTAATGATTACTTAAGCCATCACTTGGTAAAGATTTTGACACTTATAGTGAAGGTTTTGTATGTCAAATCTTTACTAAGTGATGGCTTAGTAATCATTAAATGTCTCTGAGTACGGTAGTATGGTTTTTAAGTTAATTGTTTATCTCTTATACTTCCCTCAAGAAGAAGAACTTTATCAACAATGAAAAAATTAAAAGGAAACCTTTGCTCAGAACTGGGACATGATCAATCTAGCATTTAGGCAAGGCCTTCTACAGTCCTTCTAGTTCATAAAACAAAACTATAAAGTAGGCTAAACTAACTGGAGATTGCATAAACAAACCGGGAACGTTGGCGTTACGTCAAAGTTTTTAAAACAATCATTATTACAATAATATAAACCCGTACTTTTTGCCTTTGAACTTTTTAATACTCTGACCTAAAAACTCAGGTTTTAAGGCCTTTTACTTTAAGTACCTACACAAAATAAAAAAGTATCTCTTGTTTTTTACGAGGTGATTATTGTTTTTAACATTTCTGTAGTTGTTTATGATGAAAGTAAAAACAATTCTAACCAAAAATTTACCGAATGGGAAAACTTCACAGTCATGTTGTCTGTGGAAAGTATATATATACATACAGGCAGTAAACGGATCCTCTACAAAACCATCAACCAAGCATTATGTACATCAAACTGAGTAAATCTACGCAAAAATTATTTGCTGGATAACGAGTTTTTAGGATGAAAAATCATGTTTTATTAAGGTAAAACTCAACGTTACACACTTAACACGTTATGCTAATGTATGTTTTGAATACTAAACGGGTCATGAAGTAATTACTGTAAAGTTTTAACATTAAAAAAAATTGAAACTTTGACCACCAATATCTCCGTAACTAGAAGATTCCCAAGTATGGTCATTATGCTAGCTGCAATGACATTTTGGCAATTATTACACAAAATAGTTTTAATAATATATTAAAGACCTTGATGTTCGAAATAAAAAATCTTTGTATTTTTGTACTCTATTTTCTCAAAGTTAAATACAACTTTGTACAGATATAAAATAAAATAAAGTAACAAACCTAAAATATTTGGCTCAAAAGCTATGGAAAACTTTAAGACAAATTTCGAAACCGCAAATTCCAATAACATTCTGAAACCACAATCACTGCCCTTAAATATTCTATTTTACTTGGAAAAGTAATTTAAATAAAGACTTTAAATATTCCAGTGATAATAATTTAATATTGCTTACACGAGCTGAACCACGTGTCGATAAAATGGCTGACAGCTGAAGAACGTGATTAGTTTTAATAATAGACTTTGTAGGGGTAAATTGAATATCTTTCAAAATAATTATTGGTACAGCGAATGTGATACCAGTGAATAATAGATAGGACATATTTGGAGACATTGTGAGAATAGTAAGTCTGTGCTGTGTGGAAAATTTAAACAAAAAATAAAAATTATTGTGGAAATATTCCGCATAGGCTTTACACATGTGGTTCCGTGTGTTATAAATTGTATTTATGGACTCTGTCTATCCTAACGACTGTCAAAGTTCTTCAAATGACAGATGAACCGAGTTTTCGAATATTTTTTTTCGAGTTCATTTAATGGTTGGTCGCCTATCAAATAAATTTATAAGACTACGTCTACCCTAATGACTATCAACGATCTGCAAATAACTGCCGGAACCAACGGATTAACAAAATTTTCGAGTCACGTTTTCGTCACCTATCAGCTTAGCAGTGCTAGTCTAGCGCTGTGACCGTCGGATTGCCAACTGATAGATGTCGAGTTCGAACCCAATGCATGCTCGTTATGTACCGGACAATTCTGACATGTTATTGCTTGATTTGTAATGTATTTGATTGACTGACTATTTGACATTCTATAATAATAATTAATATTGACTAACTATTCAATTTACACTTTATAATTGTTATCTATCTTTATTTCTATTGTGTGGTGTATAATTTTGTGAATGTCATATGTTTTTAATTGAATTATTGTATTTTGTTGAATTTTGTATCTGTGGGCTGACTATTCTCTTTTGTTACTCTTTGCTTTATGGATTGCATTATCCGAAATAAACGTATTATTATTATTATAAACCACGCACCTCTGATTGTTTGGACTGCGTATTGTATAATTATCACTTGCTTCGGTGAAGAGAAACATCGTGCAAAAACCATCATGCCTGAGAGATAATTCTTGAGGGCATGTTAAGCCAAGTCAGAGGCTAATGAGCGACATAACCTCTGATACCAGGTTAAGCACTATCCACACAATAAATAAAGACCTATCCAAAGACTGGCAGCGGCAAAGTTTGCTTTACCTTCAGGTTCAAACCTTATGGCTATTATAACTTAGCCACGACCCCGCCTCCAGTCATAAAATGAAAAACATTTTTCAGAAATAGTTAACAAATGGGACCCAGAAGGTGAAAATATCTGACCACCCCATCAAAGAACCACATTAAATTAGGTCAGCCACTTTGTATTCACGCCACCATACACCTCAAGGCAAGGTGCAGGATAAAAGGTTAGTTGTCCTTCAAAATCGAAGGACCAAAGGGAAAAGGGTACAAGAAACCAACGTATTACATCACCAACATACCTTGAGATGCGGTGGAATGAGGAACTACGTTGCAAATGTACTGAATTTGATACGTGAATGATGCGATTTCTTGGCAAGTAGTGGCACCCTGGTGTCTCAAATTATGTTGGTTAGACGAAGGCAACTTGATTAATGGGTTTTGATCCATGGCCAAAATCGAATTGTTAAGCCTAGCTGTATACATCCCACAAATTAAATTAAGTTGTAGGAAAATTGTGGCAATGATTAATTGTGGGGGTATTGAAATGTCAAAACCGAGATGTTTGATTGAATTTTGCGTTGAGATTCATGTTTCTGTAAGCTTTAGGTTTATAATCTGTGTCTGCTCAAAAGTAACAAATTACAAACTTAAATCACCAACAAGATATCGAGAATTTGACAACACTATAGTAGTAGTATATAGTATTTCAATGGCGGTACACAACACAATGTAGCAACATTTAGTTAATAATGTGTAGGTAATGCGGAACAGGAATTCAACACCTCTAATCTTTACAGTGTAAGGCAGACGTGTACCTATGGAAAAGGAAAATTATTTTCCAAGAAATTACGACTAGGTGGACAGACGAGCTCATTAAATTGGGCGGAAGAAACTGGATAGCCAATTAGCAATGACACAAAACGGACAAAAGTGAAGAGATTTGGAACAGACCTACACTCAGCATTGCCAAAGATTGAAGAAGACGAAGAAATTACAAATTTATAAAAAGAAAAAAAAACATTTACATCCGAATAGAATCCACGTGTATCTTCCTACACATAAGTAAACACTCTAATGAGGAAACATAAGCCAATACAAATATGTATATAAAGTTTATAAGACAATTAGGAATGAAAAATATTCTCTCATCTTACAAACATCAAAAAGATTTTTTCGTAGAAGAATCTAACAGATTTGAAAATAGGTTATGAAGCTGCCCTGGCAGCTTCATAACCTATTTTCAAATCTGAGACATTATTAAGATAAGTCCTGACTTATCTTAATAATGTAATAAAGTTTCACTTTGCCTAACCTCTGTTGTCTCCGGAATTTGCTTAAGAATTTTAGTTTTATACCGATAGAATTTTTCGCTTTATCTTTACATATTATTAAGTAAAACCGCTTTGAAACTACGCACCGGATTTTAATACGGGTTTCACAAATAGACCGAGTGATTTCAATTAAATTAGTTAGATACATTGTGCTTTAAATGGAGATCATAATTCCCCTTTTCAGTCAGTCGAATGAATATTTAAAAAGATATCAGAGATTTAAAAGAGACACACAGAGTACAGAGCGACCGTTTCTGGGATTCTGGATCTGAAAGTTTGTATGAAATTCCATCTCCGGACGAAGCTTGTGCTGGTCGGCTAGTTGAAGATAAAAAGTTAAAAGAAGTAGAAGCATAATTTATGAACACTTGACAGTGATATACATAAAACTAAAAACAAAACATAAACTGAAAAGTACAAAATACAAAAGAAATTGGGAGTTTTCTTGTGGACACAGTGAATCAAAAGCATAGCTTACAAAGCCTTCTAAATAACGGCTATACAATAACCCTATATTTTTATGACATCTTGGTTTGTTGTCACAATTCATTCCTATAATGTACCGTTAAAGTGTCAACCGAAAATAAAGTATGTCTCGAATTTTCTCGGCTATACAGGCGATTTATCGTCTTAACGTTAATCCTGGTCAATTATATACTAGGCGATCATGTACTAAAGCACCAAATCTTAAAACTAATCAACATTTAATTGCCTCTCTTACCTGAGGCGCAGCAAGTACGTTCATGGTGTACTCGATCTCCTGCTGAAGATCAGCAGACTCCAGCAGTCCCTTCAACACCACATGGCCGATCAGGTCGTGGCGACTGAACCGGTCGAAGTCGTAAACAGAGAACTGGATGTAGCGCTGACGCAGTTCTTCATACGGAACACTAAAGAAAAAATAATTTGATTTTAAACCATTTTTTTTTTAAACTGTCATGTTCTATAACCAAAGATTTCGAAGATGTGACAACCATGCAAGACGCATATAGAGGCCCCGTTGTAGTCTCTAGTCAATGGTCTCTCACAGAGAGGAGAGTTGCGACCCAGCAGTGGCAACATTATTGGCTCATTTTACTTAAAACTTTAGAAACGGGGAAAATAATTATGGCAAACGGAAGACTAAAAGAAAATTTTGACATACAAAACATGACATTGCCAGACAGAATCCCACTTAATAAGTATACTTAGTTAATTTGTAGACTAGCTGTGAGAAAAATAAATGATTTAATAGCGATCTTTACTGGAATATTCCTTGAGAGCTTGGGCACAAGAGGTTAAAAACACATCTAGAGATGAAAGAACTCTTCAATAACATAAGAAGTGGTTTATAAAAATAGTCCCTAATAACACTCAAAAGATTTAAATCTAGTTTAAAAGCATAAAATATAACATCATATCTATGTAATTTTCGAAAGGTATTTATTTCAAAGTGAAACAGGAGGCCAATGAATATTCTAAAAAAACTTTTTTTAAAAGAAAACCGACTTCCAAAAAAAAACTTTCGGAAGTCGGTGTCTTTGTTTCATTGGCTTTTTTGACCATTGCTTCGGTTTTTTTTTGCTTTTTGACATTAAAAAGTGCCAGTAGTCTAAATGAAATAAAGGCTTTGAGTTTTCGTAGATCATAAAAATAAGACAATAGCGTATTCTGGAACATTTCTAACAATATCATTCATAACTTATGAATCGTCGTCAATCATTCGACTTTCACTTGCGTCTATCTTTTAAGTGACTTCACGTGTATGAGTTAAATACAATAAATAATAAATAAAGGGTACTATCTAGTTCCAACAATACTCAGAAGTACACTGAGAGAGAAAATGAAACTTTTGAAATTACTTGATTTATTATTATAGAAATACAGAAAGAAAGAAAAAATATTTATTTGTCGCAGAAACATAACGAGCATACAAAGAGACATACAGGAAAAAAAATACACATACAACGCATAACAGATATACAGCTTGTGTTGGTGGTATTATTGAAATGGTGTGGCATCTTTTTCTATGGAACCAATATAGTAATCGGGAAATAAATAATCTGTTATCCCATAAAGGGCTAAGTAGGTCATGAAGTTTTGTATGAGACAGTTCGGCAGGAATTCGTACAACTGTTAATGTTTGCATAGGTAAAATACTGGAATGGCATAATTGGCTTCCCAATACAAATTCTATAACCTATAAATTCAAAGATTGGCATAATATTGGCTTTGCCATCTATTAGCTAAAAGTTTTATTTATTCTACAGATGAAACGGATTGCTTATAAATGCTAATAAGACGAAATAACATCAAGATAAATTCAACTTTGACATTTGCATCGACACGTGGAAAATTCCGACTTGTATAAATGTATGGGAAAATACCGAAAACATAACAACATTATAGGGTTGCTACAAACATCGAATAAATAAAGATTGCAGGTATACAGTATTCCCGTCGGGGTTGCGGGTTGTTCGAAAGAGGGCCACAAAGGGCTAAGAAGGAACATGGGTGGTTTTTAGTCAGTAGAAGTCTGACACTCCCTATCGCTCTGCCCAGAGCGGGAGGAGTCATTTGATGATTTGATGATTTGTCACCCACCAAAAAAAAATATTTGTATACAGTGCTCGTAGTTCAGGAAAATGCCAAAGTAAACAATGATTGCCTAATGGTATGTCCGAGTCCTGAGTTCGAACCCAAGCCACGCATCTTTAAATTTACAGTCCCATATGCGTATTGTAAAATTATTACATGCCTCGGTGAATGAAAACATCGTGAGCAAATTAGCATCTTTGGCAGATATTTCTCGACGGCATGGAAAGGCAAGTCAGAGGCCCATGAATGGCATAAAAACTTTGACACCAGGTTATGCACTAACCACACGATAAAAAGAGAGGATAATATAATAATAATAATCATTTTATTTCAGGCAATTAATGGCCCATAGGTAAAATACACACAATAACGTAATGCAAAAATAACAAACCAATACATATAGAACAGTAAACTATAACCTAAAACTTTAACTAAACACGTACGCGTCGGCGTCGTATTTCGCTGCGAGGTGTCGCGTAACCGTCCTCAAAACGACACCTTTCGGCCTGGAGATGTTGGTGATGTGAATGCCGGTCGGCTAAGCTCCGGTTGTGCCGAACTGACCTGTACTTGACTCAGCAGGTAGACCCCGAACGCCAAAGAACCAGGGTCACCGACATAGCTCTCAGAATATACAAGTTGAAGTGGCAATGGGAAGGCCACATCGCTCGAAGAACCAACAACCGATGGGGAAGAAAGGTTCTCGAGTGGCGACCACGAACCCGAAGACGCAGCGTTGGTAGGCCTCCCACCAGATGGACCGACGACATCGTGAGAGTCGCGGGCTACCGGTGAACACATACGGTAGGCTGCCGTGTGTTATGGCGTTCTATGGGGGAGGCCTTTGTCCAGCAGTGGACGTCTTGTGGCTGATGATGAGACCCCGAACGAAGTTCCCCAAAAGTCGAATAAATACCCATTTACTCGTAGTTCAACGACTGCTGCGTTGTTCCAAAAATACTGCCGAAATGGACGAACCAACTAGAACAAAAGTAGCACGTCTCATGTTTAGTGCAGAAATCTTACCAGTTCCAACCAATCAGAAACTTATGATTGCCTTTGACATTTTTTCCAGGTTAGGTATCTGAACTTTCGGATAAAAAGTTTCCAAAAGTTTGGCAATTTATTTGTTTTGCATACAAATTAGGCATTTTTTGTCGCCTGCGATATCCGTTAAGGTCGATGACCTTGGCTAAGGGTCGGATGTAATTATGAGGAGTTGCCAGAAGTTTCTTGACTCCGTTACGAGTTTCTTTGCGGAAGTAGGAGGTAATTTAACAATACCTTTCAAAATTATTTAAAGGGAAATAATTTTGTTTGAACAAAGGCTTTATGTAAATTCTGAAATAATGTTAGTAGGCAGCGGGAATCTCTAATCCGCATTACCTGCTAACCATCAGATGTTCATCACGCATCCCGTCGGATCCCCGCAACCTTCACCAGGTCATTGGTCCACCTAGGTTCACGGTCGCCACTCCAGAACTCTTTGGCTCCATCGGTCATCCAGAATCACAATCAATGTAACAAAGCATAACCAGTTAAAAATCATCATAAGCCTATAATGTTCCCACTGCAGGGACTCAGGCCTTCTCTCTAGGAGAGGGATGGGCTATAATCCACCACGCGTGCCCAATGCGGGTTGGTAGATGTCACATGTCTTCGAATTTTTTGGTTCTTAGACATTCCGGTTTCCTCACGACGTTATCCTTCACCGTTTAAAAAAAATCTTTTTTGCAAAAAAAAACCGACTTCAAAAACACAAAAAAGTGAAAAACACAAAAACGAAGAATAAACTTCACAAGAAAAAGCAGCTTCTGAAGTCGGTGACATTTTGTCTGCTTGATTTCGTTTTTTTTGCCACCGACTTCAGAAGCTGCTTTTTCTTGTGAAGTTAATTTTTCCCTTGTTTGTGTTTTTCGTTTTTGCGTTTTTCACTTTTTAAAAAAACAAACAGACGAATTGAGAACCTTCTCCTTTTTGGAAGAAAGTTAAAAAAAAAGAGCAGCAGTAATGAAATAAATTACACAAAGTAATGCGCCTGCCTGGGTTCAAACTCACGTCTTACTATTCGTAAGTCGGGCCAATAATATCATGAACTAATCACTGCTGGGACACATTTATCTCTCTCCACTTATAAGTCGAATCAGATTTCACAGAGCGACCACAGCTCTAACAAAATTAATAAACCCAAATATTTAGTTTTAATCAACACCACAATGAAGTAACAAGAAAGCTAATATTCAAGAAATTCCGAAGAAACTTTTAAAGTGAAGTACAATTAACGTCAAGATGAAAACTAAGAGTAAACTCAATTTACCGGTAACTTCACAAGTCAGGTGGCACTCAACAAAACTAATATTTTGACGAAATATTACCAAGTTTCTGTCGCCAAGTCTCGAGGGGCGGATCGAACGATGGATTAAACTAGAAATATGTTGAATTTTAAGGAACTTTGGATCTTCGTAACTTGACAAAATTGATATTACATTTTTATGCTTGGAAAAGAGGAAATTGCTGCTCTACAGTGAATTTACTGTGCTACCTTGTTTTACTGACTTCAGAAAGTAATGTCGAACTTTTCCACTAACAATTTTATGATTGCCATGCTTTTGAGTTCAGTAAAATGGCAAATAAATATTGGAATCTATACAAGTGAAAACTCAAACTCAAAGCATTTATTTCAATTAAACCATTACAAGCACTTTTGAATGTCAGAAGAACAATTTATAAAACAAAACTAAACTACGAGTGCAATACGTCATCCCGAAAGCCACCACGCCGAACCACACGACGCCGAATGCCCGCAACAACGAACACTGCGAGCACGAAAGCACGCAGTGACGCACACCGCAACAACGAATGCACGAGACTCCAAATCACGGAACAACGAATGCACGCCAGTGACTGTTCGTAAATTCTAAATACCAGCATTTTACTGAATGCATATGAGACATATACACGGTATTTCGGCAAGTGGTGGGTAACAACTAGTTAGTAACGAGTAGAAGTCGCGGGTGGAATAAAAAATATTCGAATCGGGATGCCTATCAGCGTACTTCCATAATCTGCCAGTAGAATAACACTAGTCCACGATGTTCTCACTGCTGAAACCAGGGACTGAAAGCGGTTACGGTTGAAGGTTAAGATACCTCAAAAATATACCGGTACCGGTTTAAAATAAAGGTTGAGCTATACCGATACCTTTATAAATACCGGTATGCATTTCTAACCTCAAAATTCCGCTACCGAAAAAAATAACGGTATCGAAATATTTCGGTAACCCTTATTTAACGGTATGACGTCATACCGAAATTTAAGGGTACCGTAATTTTTGGATAATTCAGTCCCTGGCTGAAACAGACCTTTTCACAGTGAACTCTGTGGACTCATCCCTTGTATGGTGACGTGGGTCAATTTGGGTTTGGTTGTCACACCCACGTGTCGAATATTCATTACTTTGCATCCTAATCAAGACATTTATCTATTCTCACTTACCTGAACAGGAAGGTTTCATTGAAGACGGGGTTCAAGTTCTTGCGATGGACCTTAGTCTGGAACTTCTTCTTGCGGTCAGGTAGGAGGAACACCTTGATGTAAGGGTCGCTGCTGCCGGTCACGTCCTTGATGGGCAGGTCGCGGGCTTCGAATATCTGAACAAGAGAAAGTAATAATTTTAAATAGGTGTATTTTATTGGTCTGCCATTTGATTTTAGGTTAAGCTAGTGGTTGCAAACGCGACTGCTGTGCATGATCGAAGTCCTGGGTTCAATTCCCAGAACCACTCACAGACCATAAGAAGTTTCTCAGTAGCAGCCACGTAGCCGTACTTGTGTATTGAGTTTAAATGTCTGTGAATGCACTCACGATACAGGAGAAATTCCTAATCCTGTGGGACAACATCATTCAAAGAAAGAATAACTTTATTTATTTATTAATTATTTACTTATTTTAGGAAAGCTTACAGTCTAATAACTATAATTATAACCAAATATAATAATATAATATCTAAATTGCTAATAACACAACTTCTCACAACTTTCCCAAATTATTATCTAATGACTTGTATTTTAAACAAGTTTTTGTTGAATTAATGAAAACATTGTTTAAACGTGAGATAAAAAAATATTTTTGAGAACCCACTTAATGGTGCGAAGTTAACTTTACAATTAGTTTTGAATAAATTATAAAGGTATAAGTACCTTTTGTATTTTCATGTCAGTCTCGCAAATAAAAACTTACACAGGTTGGCGCTATCAAGATGATAACACATGAAAACACTGGTAATACTAACTTTTAGGAATATTTTTAACTTTCAAATAAATCCAAAAAACAAACGAACTAAATAACATAGTTTTTTTTTTTTAAATAGAGCACAATTTGGTCATTGAATTTCAAAAATATTTAAATTAGTTTCTTGAAATACTATATTTTGAAAAAAAAAATAAAGGTTCGATTTTTGCTCTCGGAAGCTTATTTTAATGTAAACCAACATGGCATTGACTTTCCAATTCTAGCGCCAGAAGAAATACGAATATAAAACATCATAATATTATATTTTGCTGACATCAAAACGTCGCGGGTATGTATATCAATGTCATCTCATTTAGATTACCGGAATACTCATTTAGAAATGAGGATAAACAATACAAAAATTCTAATCCTAAGAAAATACAAAAAAAAAACACTAATGCCTAATGAATGTCAGATACTACAAATGACAGCTAAGACAACTTAACGTCATTTTCGAGGTACGCAGGGAACTCGGAATGTAATTTATTTTATTCGAAGAAATACATGTACAATTTTACAGACAAAATCCAATATATTGTACAGGAAAAGTAATACAAAAAATAAAACAAATTAAATGGAATATTTACTTAAAAATAACAAGAAGAAGACTTAGTAACCTTCCGTGCATCGTCTCTCAAAATAAGTGGTCAACCGTCCACGGACCAACCCTGGCAAGCGTGGCTTAACTTCAGTCAGCTGAAGATCAACATGACATGCAACTAGCATTTAACTACGAGCTCCTCCTATTTTGAACGTGAATAATATAAATCATAAAATTAATCCAATCATCATCATCTGCCTAGCCTTTTCCCAACTATGTTAGGGTCGGCTTCCAGTCTAACCGGATGCAGCTGAATATCAGTATTTTTCATGAAGCGACTGCCTATCTGACCTCCACAAACCAGTTAATACTAGGTAATACGGATACTCTTTGGTAAGACTGGATGTCAGAATTTCAGGTCACTGACTACCTGTAACGACTGCCAAAGATCTATATATGGCAGCCGGGACCAACAGCTTAACGTGCTTTCCGAGGCACGGAGGAAACTCGGTATGTCGGGCGGTCACCCATCCACAGACCGACCTAGGCAAGCACAGCTTTACCTAAAGATCGACCCGAGTGGCAGTTCTTATTAAGCCACCAATCAATTTAGGAATTAATCCCCCATACATTTAGTACACGTGGTTATCACCGGCTCAATTAATGAATTAATTATCCTGTGACCCATACTAATGGATGGCTCATCAAATATTTCCGCCGTGAATTAATTTTGAGAGACCTTTTCGACAATGGTTTTTGACATGAGTCATTATTATTATAACGCCTGTAATCCCCAAAGGGTTAGGTAGAGGTGTAACTAATATGTAGTACACCCACATTTCGTGAGATATGTTAACATCCTATGTAATAGGGGGCGAGCCTATTGCCATCAACCGGGCACAAATCACACACAAACAAATTTAAAAAAGCGGGACAAATTCCAGATCGGGAAACCCAATAACACTTTGCCTGCTCCGGCAATCGAACCCAGGACTACAAGCTCAGCAGTCGAGGCAGAGGTATATTTCTTTATAATGGAATGACAATACTTTCACAGCAAGGAAAACTTAATATAACTAAATTAAAATCACAATAACTTTCAATATTTCCGTATAATCACAAAGATCACAACACATTTTTAGCCTGAACCTGAAATATTTTCTCATATGCATGCAAAGTCACAATCTACTATCCAAACAAGCTCGTAAAAGCATATTATGTTAATACCATCAACTTCACCCATTCAAGTTCGACAAGGTTCAATAACCTCCAAAGGTCTTGAACCACACGCGAAGAAAATTCAATTAAGATCCTTTACACGCTGAATTTAATAAAAAAAACCTTTGACATTCAATCTAAAGGGTCGTTTACACGGGGAACTTTTGTCGATAGCTGAGAAGCGAGTACACACGCACATTATACACGATGTCCTCAAAGTTTGTGTAATTCGCAATTCGAATGGAAGGTTCCGAAGATGACCGGAACCAATAACGTCATATCAGTGGCGAAGCGCAATGAAATGACAATCTGCGGCGACATGTGATGAGCATACTGTTTACAGTGGTCATTACACAGCACTGCCAATGTGCAATTTCAAGGTTAAACTTCATGATTCTCTGCCTAATTTGAATTTGATTTTTGTTTAGAAAGAGAAATAAAGAAATAAATTGGGACAAGAGCAGGAGAATCATGATAATTAAAAAGATTTCGGTTTACGTAAACCCTTAACATTTTGAATGGCGTGAGTGTTTTTCACGTTCGTTAGCTGTTTACAAGAGTAGACTTTTTATGCCTTTCAAAAGCGAGAAACAGCATCCGTGTAAACGAGCATTCGATTTCGACAAATCTATATCTTAATGTCCCTCGGCCCCGTTTCAGGAGTACCTACAGAACCGATTGATTTGGAAAAATCACGTCCATTCGGCAAGTTACATCTTGCTGACCTAAAAATTTTGATTAAACGAAAAATGAGGTCGATGTGGACATAGTTAAGATCGACGATTTAATTTGATTCTTTTATGTAACGGTTTTCCCTGAACACACTTTCATTTTTTTTTTGTTTTTGGCATGCCGATTTATGTGTGAGTCGAGTTATAATAAACAGAGAAGTAGTTCACTTGGAATTGAAGCTTATGAATGGAACTAGTGGTGTTAGTAAATAGCAGAATGGCAGTTGGTTGTAAGTTCCATGTAATAAGAGTGCACCTATCACAAGTCCTGACTTCCAGCTGCCATGGAAAAACCTAAAAACACTTTGTGGGATCAAAATCACGTTCAGCAACAATACTTGCGGCCACTAGACCAAACTCGCCTATTAAAGAAATGAGAGAGCAAAAACCTCCCAAAACATCAACACTACGCAGAAATTGAATTTTATTTAGCACCGTTACACTTAACCTTTTCAGAGAGGCTCTTAATAAATCGAATATTGTTAAGGACTAGGGCCTAAAATGATTAATTTACAATAACAGCCGCTACCAATTCCGCGGTTTCCGACCTTTGGTCTCGGTACCGGGGTGAATGACTTCGTTATGGTATCGATATTGGTCTCTGACAAGGCTGATATAAATTGGTACTCCTACATTATCGTTTGGTGGAAAAGGTACTTTACATAAAAGGTACTTAGATTCAGTTTTGAAAAGTTGAGGAAGTAAATGTCACTCGTGTCATTAGTCGCGTACTGACTGAGCGCACAGCTTTGCGAGGCAGCCTCGGGCTTATGAAGCGTGAATTGCCTCGCGCGCATGCCTCGCGTAAATGCAACTGCTGAGCACGGTCTTTGGTTTTATTCCCGGATCGAGCATATTGTTATTGGGTTTTTGCATCGACAAATTTCTCAGTAGCAGCTACGGAGTCCGGTTTTGGGTTGATGGCAATAGGGTCGCCCCCTACTACATGAGACTTAAACATAACCGGCAAAATGTGTGTCTATTGGTACACCTCAGCCCAATCCTTGGGGGATTACAGGCGTAACGTCATGTATGTATGTGCGACATTTACTGACAATAGTCGTGCCCTCTTTTGTAAAACCCTCGATATCGAAAATGAAATGTTTTAATAAAAGCTTGACAAAAATATCTCTTCCTCCATTTTTATTATTGGTTCGGTCAATGCTCCGACAGTCCATCTTCTCAATTAGTGTATAATAATTTTCAAGTAAAGATCAATCAGTGATAGCAAAAAAATTGAATGATCTTGGTTTTTCAGTTTTGAATGAAATATTATAGAGAAAGGAAAAGTTCCGTCGTCTATTTTCATTTTACTAAAAGGCTTTGAAATAAAAATGTGAGGGACAAAAATAAAACCGACTTCAAAAACACCAAAAAGTGAAAAATAAACTTCTGAAGAAAAATCAGCTTCTGAAGTCGGTGACATTTGTTTGTTTGATTTCGTTTTTTTGCCACCGACTTCAGAAGCTGATTTTTCTTCAGAAGTTTATTTTTCACTTTTTGGTGTTTTTGAAGTCGGTTTTATTTTTTGCCAAAAAGTTTTTTATTTTTCCATTTTTAGTTGTTCCCAAACAAATAATAGGTTTTATTTATCCCCAATAAATGGAACATTACATAATATCTTACTGTCCAAATCTGGGTGTACACATCTGCGTACCCCCTCAGATCATACAGGCGTGATGTTACGTCATGATGTTGTATAAACAATAAACATCCAAGCGATTGCAGCAATCACGACAGATTTGCCGTCTATTTTTGAAGAGTTCTATTGTATATCTCCGAAGATCAGGATCAGATCTTCTCCAAATTTAAATGGGACCACCTCAGGAGTATACTCTTTCAAATAAAAAAAGAATTTTGAGAATCGGTTCACAAATGGAGGAGAAATCAGGTAAAAAAAAAAAAAAATACATACACACGAACATAGAACCTCCTCCTTTTTTGAAGTCGGTTAAAAATAAGAAACAAACTAGCGTAAGAGCTTTTTTCTGATATTAAGTGGTCTAAAATTATACTTTTAGATTCATTTATACATAATAAGATTTGTGACTTGTTTACTAGCATGGGCTAAGTTATTTGAGCAAATAAAGACAATTTTGACTTTTTGTATAGTCTATCTGCTCCACAGGTTAGCAATGAAAAATCGGTATTAGATGGGTGGGTCACCCGTCCACGAAGTTGATTTTTCTCGGAATAATGTACTGAATACAAACGATTGACTCGTTTGTGTATCATATCCTTTCCACCCTATCCTATACAGAGTGTAAATCAACTCCATCACACAGCCGTCAACCAAGCATTCTGTACATCAAACTAAGTAGGTACCCCTACGCAAAAATTTTTGCTGGGAAACGAATTTTTGGGGTCAAAAATCACATTTTACGGTAAAACTCAATGTAGCACTGTTAAAACATTGTGCTAGTGGATGCTTTGAATAGTAAACGGGTCATGGAGGTAATTTAAGTAAAGTTATAACCTGAAACTAGTATTTACAAAAACAACTGTGAAAAATTTGGAACTTTGACCCCCAATATCTCCGTAACAAAAAAAAAAAAAAAAAAACTAGGAGTTTCCCAGGTAAGGTCTCGAACAAAAAAATGATCGCAGTGGTGGGGAGAACAAGTGCCCTTCGTTTGCGTTAAGGGTACTTTTACACCCTATTTACAGTATTGACCGTATTTTTTTAATTTTACCCGACTGCGTGGCATCAAAGACAGGGTCACGCTTTTTTTAATGCGGCATGATAAACCTACTAACATTTCCAATGGATGCTTATCACGTTTCATAAAAATTCGTTGCAAAACTTTATAAACACTTTTTTTGGGGTAGTCGTGTAAAAATTTGGCATATTATTATTTAAAAAATACAATAGAGCTTTAAAAATACTTTTCAAGCTCTGGTTAATATGTAGTCAGAATTCCATAATTATTCACATACAGCAAAAATGAGCGTTTTATGACGATATTATCTACGTACTTCATACATTGTTAATTAGTTTTAATTGGCTCATTAAGGCTTCAGTAAAGTCATTTGTGCCTTAATTATTCGTTATATCATTTCATTACTAGGTTTCAAGTGAGTGTAGTTGTGTATGTATCTATGGGCCAAAGTTGCCTGAGAATAAATGGATGTTATTAATTGTTATTTTTAATTTGGATGATGTGCTATTCTGTCACTTAAGTCTATAAGGATTTTTCTTCGTGGGTCGTTAAGCTGGTCCCAGCTGACATTTCTATGGTCTTAGACAGTCGTAACAAGCAGTGGCCCGAAAGACTGACAACCAGTCATACCAAGGGTTATCGTAGTTGTTAACCAGTACTAATCGGGTTACGGAGGTCAGATAGGATGTCGTTCTGTATAAAATACTGGTATTCAGCTGCATCTAGTTGGACTGGAAACCGACCCCAACATAGCTGGGAAAAGGCAGTTGATTATGTTGGTGCTACCTTTCGTGTGCTGATGAAGATACTGTAATCATCATCATCATCATTTCAGCCGAAAGACGTCCAATGTTGGACAAAGGCCTCCCCCAGCGGATCCTCGCAACCTGCACCAAGTCATCGGTCCACCTAGGAGGCCTTCCATCGCAACGTCTTCCGGTTCACGGTCACTCCATTGGCCATCCGTTCTGCGAGCAATGTGTCCTACCTATTGCTACTTAAGTCTGGCAATTTTCGGGCTACGTCGGTAACCTTGGTTCTCATGCGGATACCTTACTATTTATACCGGAATAGTTCTAGTGAAAGGGAATTCCACCATTCCCTGGTTTTATTTCCGAAACCCGCGGGCATTTCTTGAAAGTAGCTATGACTTACCTTGACAACAAGAGCCTCGACTTCCTGGTCGTACTTGAGTGCGAAGTGTAGCTTGCCACAGAATTCCAGTTCAGCACTATCAGTGGAGGATTGGCGGACCAGCTCGTTCTTGTAGAGCTCCGGCTGTAAAGAAGAATATTGGTTAGTATCGAAGTAATTTGAATAAAACTATATAGACGAAAGTGCCATATTTTTTTATGCCGCCCATCTCAGACTTGGCTTTACATGCCGACAAGGAATATCTCACAGGCACGACGCACATAAATTAGAAATATCAGAGGGGTGTGTCATAGGACACGTTTCAGGAACGCGCGTCGTCGTCGGCGCCGTAGATGCCAATTTTTGCGTTCTTATAGATTCAGACGCGCGATGCAAACGCGCGTATGAAGCGCGTTCGGAACAAGTGGTCGGCTTGGGATCGCTGTATCTGCGCGTTTCACGTTCGCTTCGTGCGCTTAGGTTACAAGGTTGCGTTCAAATCTCGTTTGAAGCATACTGGCAAAAATATGCCGTGTGCTAGGGGCCTTTTTTTTGGGGGGTGGGAAATCATTAAATAGCCCCTCCCTCTCTTGGGCAGAGCGGAAGGGAGTGTCAGACTTCTACTGACTAAAAACCACCCATGTTCCTTCTTAGCCCTTGTGCCGAGGCCGCGGTATCTCTTTCGAACAACCCGCAGCCCCGACGGGTGAGTTAGGGGCCTTAGTTTTGAACTCGAGACCTTTGACTTGCAGTACGACGGTCACACCACTAAAGCTAAATTCATTCATCAATCAAATCAATCTAATAACAGTTATCGCCTATTACGTTCCCCTAATAAAGCCTAACAGGTTATTGGTAACATAAAACGCAGCAATTCAAGTCCCACCAATAATTTAACAGTACAAACAATCCTCGTAACTACCCCTATTTACCACCAAAACCAGCAATGTTAATAACGCCCTATTGCCCAATCACACCAATAAAAAACTCGCTTTGCCCATTTGCCCACTTTACAGCCAATCTAGCCTCGATCTACACAAAATTTAATTTACGACTGGAACTTGGCAGTTTAAATTTAACGTTGCCAATAAAAATATTCAATAGACCGTGATGCTTTACGGTAAAGGTAATTTTATGGGTGGCTTTAAAGAATAATATGCTACAATAAACGGGGGGTCAATAAAGGAGAAGGCAATTTTTGGCATTACTGATTTTGGAAAGTTACAGAATTCAAAGCTATTTAAAAAAAAAGCGCTTATTTTTATATACTGATAGCCAGATTAACTTTATTATTGAAAATTGGGATAAAATCTCGTTTTAAATGAGCAGCTAACTTGATTTGATTTACCGGATTTACCACAGAGCGGACCAGTCTTTGTTTTTAAGGCCATGGATAGAAAGCTTTTTGGCCATGTCATACTATGTATGACAGTGTTGTCATAACAAAAAAATACAATTAATTTTTAATAAATTAATTTATCTAATGTTTGTTTGCTAGCGCATAATTAATAATAAATTAATTTATATAATGTTTAGTTTGTTAGCGCATAATTAATAAAATCATAACAAAATCAAAATATGTATTACAGTATACGAGGACTCTTGATCTAGCTAAAAAATAGTTTTTTTTTACAAACCTTAATGAAAAAAATCGCCGGAGGGTCCGGGACGTTCGAGTGGCTAAACACCATAGATATGATTTTTTAGTAGATGACACATTAAAACACAAAAAAAAGTAGATGACATTTCGCGTCACTTTCACTGACAGTTGACACAACTTCACAAGTCGCATCGCTCGCGATAGTTATCATTATAATTATTATTATAATTATCATTTTCAAAGCATTACAAAGTATAATTAGCAATATGTTACGCATACAATAAACATTTTTGCATCAAAATAGTAATTATAGAGGTAAAACAATCTATTAAAGTACCATTAATGCACTTATCCACACTTTTACAAAAATTAAGATTTCTCTTCAACCCCATTGTTATTTATTTTTTTGTTTTTTTTTAGTAAAAGCGCATTATATTCCCATCAACCCATGCCACTTTTATTTCTGTAGAAACTAAAAAAGTTGAATGCCAGCGTTCTATGAGCTTCTGCCATTCTCCTTTGGTATTTAGTGCGGTGAAGGTCTGAAAAAGTAGAAGAGTGGACTTTATTTGTGTTTTATGCATTTCCGTGATATATTAATTAGGAAACAACGTGCAGAAAACAAAGAGAAAACTTGAAAATATGTATTTAAATAACGTAGCATCACGCCTGTAATCCCTGAAGGTTTGGGCAGAGATAAACCTAGCAGTAAACCCACATTTCGTCAGCTATGTTTTAAGCCCCATTTAATAGGGGACGAGCCTATTGCCATCAACCGAACTCAGATCAATCCAGACTTCATGGCGTCTACAAAGAGATTGTTGATGGAAAAATTACTTTGCCTTACCCGGGAATCAAATTCGTCATGCTCACTCATGTTCATGATCACTGCCGTGAACATCCAATGTTGTATGCGTTCACAAATAAATTATATATAAGATTATAGAGATTATATTATAAGATTTAATTGGCACATCAACAGAAATTTGAAATGAGAACATCTGAAGAAACTTATTGCCTACATTTCACTAAAATCTGTACTAATTAAGTATCTAATTTATCCATTTACATAATATAAGGCTATTCTACGAAGTCTTTCGCTAAACACAAATATTTTTTTTGCTTCATAAAGCCGGTTAATATAAGTTGTAATAACGTCTTTCTACATCTTTCGAGACTAAACAAGCTTTGAGCTTATTTAGCCAAATTGTTTTCAAAATGTCTTTTTTCTTTCTATGTCCTTGACGCTTAAGGAAAAATTAAGAAAAGAAAGTTGCTTCAATTTTTTTTTCTTCCTTTGATTTACTCATATAATAAATAGAAGTGTCTAGATAAGTAACTAAAGTAATTTAATATAGAAACTGTTCGTGTTCAGTTCTTGATTTCATGAATTTCTCATGAAATCATAAATTTATGTCCTTCAAGTGACATGATTAAATTCTGAAATACTAGCTGATGCCCACGGCTTCGCCCGCATGGATGTTAGTCAAATTATATACTAAAACCTTTCTCAAGAGCCACTCTATCCAATGGTGAAAACAGAATGAAAATCGATGCAGGAGTTTTTGAGTTTATCGCAAACAGACAGACAGCCAGACGACAGACGCGATGGAGAACTTTGTTTTATAATATTATGTAGTGATAGTGATAATGTAATTAATTTGTTTAGCAGTGCCCTTACAGGATGCCGGTGGGCTGCGGGTGGTAGTTTTTGATACTTGTAACACTATTCCAAACCCTGTACAACATGTTTGTAATAAACTGATTGGAATAAATCGCATATTCATGAAATTAGGACTGTAATCTAGCCCGTCGGGGCTGCGGGTTGTTCGCAAGAGATACCGCGGCCTTGACATGAAGGGCTAAGAAGGAACATGGGTGGTTTTTCGTCAGTAGAAGTCTGACACTCCCTTTCGCTCTGCCCAAGAGCGGGAGGGGTTATTTGATGATTTTCCACCCGCCCAAAAAAAAAAAAGGACTGTAATCTAAATACGTTTTCACGTAATAGAGCTGAGTTAATTGAGACATCCTTCTATACTAAATTCAATTTAAATGAAGTCTTAGGTTAGGTTTAATGTATCTTCGTTTAAATAGGCAGGTAGCCAACATATATTATATGCTTAAGCTTAAATCAAATCATCATCTGGCTAGCCTTTTCCCAACTATGTTGGGGTCTGCTTACAGCTTACATTCTAACTACATGTAGCTGAATACCAGTATTTTACATGGAGCGACTGCCCATCTGACCTCCACAATCCAGCTAGTACTGGGTTATACGACACCCTTTGATAAGACTTGTTGTCAGGTTTCGGGCCACTGTCTACCTGTAACGACTGCCAAACATTTTCATATAGAAACAAACTTATATCGAATACATAACCGGGACCTAGTTCATAGTCAACTAAAGTGTTTGTTTATGCAAATAACATAAATACCGTTAATTTGTAGCCCAAACAATAGTTCGGTTAAGTCTACACAGCATGAATTGTTTAGCGACATAGCAAACAAATACTATTGTAGCTATATTACCGTAGGTCTTCCATACTTTCTTGCAATTTAAATTGATAATATTATTGTTTTCATTAAAATATTTGAACAATATTATCCTAAACAGATAAATTCAAAGTGAATTAATAATAAAATACATATCCTTTAACACTTATACACGTGCCACTATACTCTGGCCAGCTAACAGAGTACCTAGCAACACAAAAAGATTCCCAGCAACGTAAAAACTACTCAACAATACTCACAGTACCGTGCAACATACTACCCAACATATTGCCTAGTAACGCATACAGGGTGTAAATCAACCCATCACACAGCCGTCAACCAAGCATTCTGTACATCAAACTAAGTACCCCTACGCATTTTTTTTTGGTGGCAAAAGACTTTTTTTTGGGGTCAAAAATCACATTTTACGGTAAAACTCAATGTAGCACAGTTAAAATATTGTGCTAGCGGGTGTTTTGAATAGTAAACGGGTCATGGAGGTAATTTAAGTAAAGTTATAACCTGAAAAACTAGTATTTCCAAAAACAGCTGTGAAAAATTTGGAACTTTGACCCCCAATATCTCTGTAACTAGGGGGTTCCCAGGTGTGGTCTAGAACAAAAAAAATGATCGCAGTGGTGGGGAGAACAAGTGCCTTTCGTTTCCGTTAAGGGTACTTTAACACCCTATATAGTACCTAGCAACGCACAAAATACAACTCACACACTACCCAACAACACAAACACTACCAAACAACACAAACACTACAAAACAACACGTCATGACGGCACGGTTGGTGCAGTGGCTCAATCAGTTGACTGCTGCGCTGCGTGTCGCGGGTTCGATCCCTGCACGGAACAAATATTTGTATGGCCTACAGATAGTTGTTCTGGGTCTGGGTATTTTGTGTGAGTTTAAATGTTTGTAAACGCACCCACGATACAGGAGAAACACTCACTATACCCAGCAACGCTCACACTAACCATCAACACGTACAAGTAAAACAAAACCCGATCGCTTCACAATCACCTTCCTAACACAAAAGAGCTCATAAAAACGAACCCTTCATTACCTGCCAGTCAACGATTTCCTTCATTAAAATGAAACAAGGCTGTCTGCCCAGGTGACAACTCGATTTCCATCCCCTCATTATCGATGGAGCTGCGAACGTGAACACTATTCAATAATGCGGGGGCTGATTGAAAGGGGAGGGGATGTAATGAGTTTCATTTCAATGGGGCAGCGAGACAACGCGTGTACAACAATATATTGATTGAAATGAGTGTCCATGGAGTTTCTTGCCCGTTCTTCTCCACAGAGATTTACGGTAGGAAATTGGCAACTACAGTACCTTCACAGTTATTATGCCTTGTGACTTCCCAGTCACAAAAAGATAAATACAATATAAAAAAATGCTACAGTCCTCTCTGTACCTTTTTTTTATTTTGTATTTGTTTCGACTATTCTATATGTAAGGATCGTAGCAGGTGGCGTTCTGTGGTTTCTGCCTACCCCCATGGAATGAGGGCGTGAGTTTATGTGTGTGTGTAAATCGTTCTAATTTACGTAACATTTACGAAAACTTCATTTATACGCAATTTAATAAAAATATTTATAAGTTAACTTTCAATTACTATGTTACAAAAGCCGTGTAATAAACAATCACTTGGTACTTTATCACAGAAGTTTCTCCAACACCAACAAAAAAGAAAGAAAAAATCTCAAACAATTTCAGGAAAGATATAAACGACGACGGATAACTTTATTATTACTTGAAGTCTTACTTTTCCTGACGCCGGGATTTCTAGGGCTGTTACGTTACAATATTGACCAGTACATTAAGGGGAGTGCTCACTCGTGTGTAACGTCTGAGTTCGAGCGTGGCATCAATCATGATTAGGTATGTCAAAGCCAGCATTGCATCGCCCAGATTTATAGCCATATGTACAGTCACTTGCAAAATCTGGAAAGCCCGAGCCTGAAATCTTTTGAATGAAAATGATCTAATTGAAATAAATGCTTTGAGTTTGAGGTTTTAGATTTGAGTTTAAAACAGTGATCGAATGTTCTATTCTTAAACTACACTCCGAAGCTTCCAGTGAGCATTCCCTTTTACCTCAGTGGCTCCCCCTGGCGGAAATCATGTGGAAATGACACGTCTGCTAGTGACGTGCCGGTGACAATCTACGCGGGAACAATGGAGTTAATTTAGTACCTGTTTATGTCTACACCAGAGAGTTTGACGTGTTGGATAATAGATATGTGTGGGAGGTATTTGACAACCCTAGGGCAAGGGCAGATGCGGTTTTGTGCTATTTTCGAAGTCGAACAATGACGTAGAATGGGCATTGCCCTAAAAATCTAACCTGTTTATCAAAACAGTCGAAATCTACAATTACAGAGTCATTTCAAAATAATTTTGTGGGTGAACTTGGCTCCCAGCCGTTGAATTTAAAACGTTATTCAGAAATTATGGCTTCGGTTCGATCCCTGCACGGAACAAATATTTGTATGGCCTACAGGCAGTTGTTTCGGGTCTAGGTATTTGTGTATGTGAGTTTAAATGTTTGTGAACGCACCCACGATATAGGAGAAATTCCTAGTGTGGGGCCATGTTTAAAAAAAAAAAAGGAGTAAACATAACATCACGCCTGCAATCCCCGAAGGGTAAGGCAGAGGAGTACCCATTAGTACACCCACATTACGCCATGGCGCTCCCTATTACGTTGGACTTAAACATAACTGCAGTTATGTTTAAGTCCAACGTAAAAGGGAGCGAGTATTATTATTATATAGTAATATTTATTTGTATTGCCATCAACTGGGCACAAATCCAGACTCCGTGGCTGTTACTGAGAAATTCCTGATGATAAATAAAATAGCACTCTTCCCGATCTGGTAATCAAACCCAGGACCTCATTCTCAGCAGTCGCCTTTTGATGATAAACTCCTTCTGATCATAATCTAATTTACGAAATGTAAACAAACCTAAATCAAGCTTCAGCTACCTGGGCTGCGGATTGTTTGAAAGAGATACCGCGGCCTCGGATACAAAGGGCTAACAAAGAATATGGGTGGTATTTAGTCAGTATAAGTCTGACACTGGGATACCGCTCCGCCCAGAGCGGGAGGTGTCATTTGATGATTAACCAAACTCCAAAAAAAAAAAGTCTTTAGGTTCCTAAGATAAGCTATTCCGATACTAAGATTATAGGATCAAGAACATTAATATAATAACGTACCTAATACATATTCTGCACATAACATTTAACGAAGCAATATGAGCATAATACATATACGTAATGGGTTGAATTTCGTTTGAATACAACTTATGTAAACTCACATCAAAGCGAGATTCATTGTATATCATATAACATTTTCAATTTCTAGGAAAATATTACTCTTTTCGTAAAAATTATATAATGTATTAATGTACTGGTTTTTATTTTTGTTCTTTAGAACAATGTTTTGGTTTAAATAACAGTAAAATATTACAGTAGGTAGTCGTATATGGCGGTGACGCTCAACCAAAAACAGTCAATTGTTCAAAACAAAGTAATTGTCTTGATAGAAAGCAGTTTTACCTATCTGAAATTTAAATGTATTGAAGAAATGTTTTTCACCACATTTCCCGGTCCTATGCGTACCTTACCCAGAAGTCGTAGTTATTTTAAATATTTATTTATTTCAACTTCATAATATATAAAAGCGGTACATTAGAAAAAACTTATTGCCACAAGGCCCACAAGGCATTCTCTACTTATCAACCTTTAATAAATGATAAATGGCAGAACATTTTGAAAGGTTATATTTACGTTTTTCATTTTCTTTTTAGAACATAGCCAGTTTCAAACGAAACTAAATGTCAAAATGTTACATTTTAATTATAGGCTCAAAACACACAAGGCCCCGCTTCTGTTTAATACCAAAGAGTTTTGTTACAAAAAAAGTAGTCACCAGTACTATAATTACTAACAAAAAATATAAGAGAAAAGAGCGCAAAATGCTTCACAAAGACAAAAGAGTGATAATTAAGAAACCAGAAACATGTGCATAACCCTTTATTAGAGGTACAGGCTCTTTTGTCAAAGAGATTGTAATGGCAGTGGAGTTTTAAAGTCATAATGAAGAGCGGAAAGAATTCGGATTTACTGAGCGCTTGGAAACTTTTTAAGAAAACGTCGTTTCATATTAAAAATCTTGGCATGTTTAACGTAACTTACTGGAACTAGAAAATAATATCATGGTATATTAACAAAATAAAAGACAAAGGTTATTATAATGAGAGTAAAAAGACCTATCATCGCCATAAGACGTCCACTGCTGGACAAAGGCGTCCCCTATAGAACGCCATAAAGAACGGCAGCCTGCCGTTTGCATCCACCGGTTACGCGTGACTCTCACGATGTCGTCAGTCCACCTGGTGGGAGGCCTACCAACGCTTCGTCTTACTGTTCGTAGTCACCACTCGAGAACCTTCCTTCCCCATCGGTTGTCGGTTCTTCGAGCGACGTGGCCTTCCCATTGACAAAAAAAGACCCATAGTGAAGCCAAAAGTCTCTTGTGCTTTTCTTGTCATTGCGATATTTTTTTGTTTCTCGATCAGCGTACCTGGAAACCTTCTGTTACGAGATATTAGGGATCAAAGGTAAAACTTTATTTTATAACTTTACTTTAAACACCTTCACGACCCCGTAATGAACACCCCCCGAATGTACAGCACTATGTGTTGAGTGCGTTCAATTGAGTCCTACCATGAAACGTGATTTTTCTCCCTAAAAAAATGTCGTTTCCCAGCAATAATTTTTATGTGTGTAACTCTATTATTAGTCTCAGTTAAAATGCCTTGTGACTGAGATGTAGCTTCAGTTTATTGAAGTCTTTATTTCAAAAGTACCTACTTGAAATAAAAGCTTGGATTTTGATCAAAACTCTTCCGTAACTGGTAAAATTACTACCGTTTACCGTTCTCATAAAGTTACATCTTATTATGGTGCATATAAGTTCGCTTGACTATTTCTAAAGTACTTAAAGAAAATTAAAGTCAACGGCCAAAGTTAAGGTAAACCTGATCCAGTACTTATACTCGAACTTTAAGTAAAACTGTACTTTTAACATATCAAAAGTTTGTTATTTATTCTGTTGTTATTTTTTCCAAAGGTAAACGTCCTTAACTTGTTTATCAAGACAAGTATATCGACCCTTAAAAGTTTTAACAACCTCTTAAGTTATTGCCTGATAAAGTCTAAAAGTAAAAAAAATATAAGAAATACCAAAATCGTGCTTAGAATTTTGTTGAAAACGCACGCAGGAGTTCAAAGTTCAGTTGTGAACTTGTGAGTGTTGTGACAAACTAGCCTTTTGGGACAGAACTCGTTTTAAATATTACTGTGGCAGCCTAAAAACAAAGACAGTCATTCAAATATTTACGAACGATAGACGGGACAAGGCGAACAAAATTGTAATCCAAACACTTATACACACAAGACGGTGGCCGTGTCAGTTTAAAAACTTATAATATTTAATTGTTGTCAAAACTTGTGAACTAGCTACGAGGATGACTATACAAATACAAGTCAAAACCAATGTTATACTTTAAAACATCATCATCTTCCTGTCCTTATCCCATTCTATTTGGGGTCAGCGCAACACGTTTTCTTCTTCCATTCTTTCTTCACGCAATACATCCATCTTTTCTTTGGCCTTCCTCTCCCTCTCCATCCATCAATATTTATATCCATCACTTTTTAACTCATATGCGTTTTATCCCTCCTCATTACATGACCATGCCAAGATAGACGACTTTAAAACATAGACTACTTACATCATCATCTGCCTAGCCTTTTCCCAACTATGTTAGGGTCGGCTTCCAGTCTAACCAGATTCACCTGAATACCAGTATTTTATATGGAGCGACTGCCTATCTGACCTCCACAACCCAGTTAATACTAGGTAATACGATACTCTTTGATAAGACTGGATCTCAGAATTTCAGGTCACTGACTACCTGTAACGACTGCCAAAGATCTATATATGGCAGCCGGGACCAACAGCTTAACGTGCTTTCCGAGGCACGGAGGAAACTCGGTATGTCGGGCGGTCACCCATCCACAGACCGACCTAGGTGAGCACAGCTTTACCTAAAGATCGACCCGAGTGGCAGTTCTTATTAAGCCACGAGCTCCTCTATAGACTACTTACATAATAACTAGAATTTACAGACCGTCTCGCTAGACAGTAGAAGGTCCGTTTACTCAGACGTAGTTAGCAAGGCGAGCCCCCAATTTGGCTAGCAGTTAGCCAGCTTCAAGGTTGAGGTAGTTACGTTACCTGATATCTTACCTAACCTGGCAATAAAGCTTGCTTGTTAACATCTTGAACGGTGTAATATCTTATACTAGCTTTTGCGCACGGCTTCGCCCGCGTGAAAATGTTGATTTTACAAACATAATTTGCCCCCCTTTATCACCCCCGTGGGGGTTGAATTTTAAAAAACGTCATAAGAGGTGTCGTGTGCGAAATTTTAAGTTTCTAGCCCTAGTCTGTGCGTTCCTCAGTCAGTCAGCTTTGCCTTTTATAGATATTATTATACAGATAGATGTAAGACCAGATGAGCAGACGATATAGTTGCCATCGAAGAATAAACCTGCATGAGGCTGGCACAAGAACGTGGAGATTGGCATTAGAAAGAAGATGCCTGTACCCAGCAGTGGATGAATTCGGGCTGTGGAAGATGATGAAGATGAATCTAATATGATTATGTAATGTAATATTTTTTGCAAATACTGCTATTTTAAAATAACAAACAGACATTTTAATTTTATTCATTTGTTTAACGGCTGGAAGCCAACTCTGCGCACGGAATTGTGTAGAAATTACTCTGTAATTGTACATTTCGACTGTTTCGGTAATATATGTATCCTAATTGAAATGGTGTGTAACCGGCACTCCATTGCAAACATATCTTATGATTGGACCTCTTTTATCCTATTATTTTAACATTTCTCGGACTGAAAAGAATTTAAGAGATTACGAACTTATTTCATTCGTAAGTGTTAGCGATCAAACATTAAAAACCGCCAACTTGCCTAATCCAATTATTGATGTGCGTGTGAACTGAGGGACCAAAAAGGAATACGCGAAATGAAAATCCTAAGATTTAGTAGAAGACTTAAAACAAATGTAGAACAAATCCGGGGAATTTGTAATCAAATATATTAAAAACTACGACCCATAAAGTGTGGTCCCTCAGTTCTCACAGACGGTTAGCCAGATCTCGGAAAGTATCTTAAAAAAGAAGGTTTTGTGAATACAGACATTTAGTAAAGAATTTGGAAAGATATTCACAAAATAACAGACCACAAAGCATTAAAGATAAAAAAAATATAACGACTGAACTGTGGTCCCTCAGTCCACACAACAAAGATAAATATTTTAGTGAATATTACTGAATTAAACTAACAAAACCGTTCTTTTTCTACATAAAGTTTTAGAAGAAGTCTTAAAACATATCGTAAAAAAAAATGAAGCCTAAATATCGAAGCATTTTGAAGATAGCGATGATTATTACTGGTCCCTCAATCCTCCACTCCACTGACATATGTGCATGTGCTAGCTGCTGGGCTATAGGAATATCAGAAAGTCTAGTGTACTTAACTTTTAGTAGAAAGTTTCTTCTAAATAATAGGTATCTAAAATTGTGCATTTCTTACCTCTTAGCTGAGATAATATTATTTCTTTAATTCTATGAAAGTAAACAGAGCAGTGTGACCACACAATAAAACAAAATGTAGACAGTCCTTTTATACTTTATTTAATATCATTTTCATTTTTTAGACAAAACGAAAACAAGGTTGTACGGTTCCCGTCGGGGTTGCGGGTTGTTCGAAAGAGATACCGCGGCCTCGACATGAAGGGCTAAGAAGGAACATGGGTGGTTTTTAGTCAGTAGAAGTCTGACACTCCCTTAAGCTCTGCCCAAGAGCGGGAGGGGGGGTTATTTGATGATTTTCCACCCACCATAAAAAAAAAAAAGGATGTACGGTTCCCGTCGGGGCTGCGGGTTGTTCGAAAGAGATACCGCGGCTTCGGCACAAAGCGCTAAGAAGGAACATGAGTGGTTTTTAGTCAGTAGAAGTCTGACACTCTCCGTATTCTCTCTCTCTCTCTCTATTTCTCTCTCTCTCTATTTCTCTCTCTCTCTCTGTTTGTGCAGTGTGGGTGTCTGTGAATGTGTGCGATGATATGGTGTATGTCTATTTGTGACTAACTGCCTAACTGACACTAGCAGGGGGTTGGAGAACACGAGTTTAGTGCGGGTCTTGAGGGAACCAAAAGGAAATCTTCATGTAAAAACAGATATTATGTAAGTTTATTATTATATACAGTTTCAAGACGAGGAGCACAAAATATATAGAAGGAGTAAAAACGGAAATTGAAATGGTGAGGAATCAAATGTATAATCGAATTAAACGTGGTAAATTAGACAATGGAGAACATTTTAGGTCTCAGCTTATTGAAGGATTCCACGTCACTTCAAAACTTAAAAACTATATGGCATCTTTGACATGCGTGCGTCGACAACAAAAAGTATGCATATCAAAATTCCTGCTTAGCTTGTCCGCCCGCATGTAAAGATTTAGGAAAACAATAAATATCAAATCTTAAAAACTAAACAACATAAAATATTTATAAATCAATAATAATATACACATCACAATTATTTACATGTAGCTACGCCACACGAGTATGCTCCAGGATTGTAATTATCTCTTTTTTAAGACGGTTCCGTGTGGTATTGAAGGAGTCAAGTGAAGGGAATTTGTCATTATATAGGGTGTAAAAGTACCCTTAACGCAAACGAAGGGCACTTGTTCTCCCCACCACTGCGATAATTTTTTGTTCTAGACCATACCTGGGAACCTCCTAGTTACGGAGATATTGGGGGTCAAAGTTCCAAATTTTTCACAGCTGTTTTTGTAAATACTAGTATTTCAGGTTTTAACTTTACTTAAATTATCTCCATGACCCGTTTACTATTCAAAGCATTAACTAACACAATGTTTTATGAGTGCTACTTTGAGTTTTACCGTAAAATGTGATTTTTGACCCCAAAAAAAAAGTCATTTCCCGGCAAAAATTTTTGCGTAGGGGTACTTGGTTTGATGTACAGAATGCTTGGTTGTCGTATGCGTGAAGGGTTCGTTTACATCCTGTATAATGCGGGTAGACGCAAAAAGGGTGACATCTTCAAATAATCGGTGGAGGCCGAAGGGACTGCTAACAGGGAGGTATGTCTGGTACGCCTGAGTGGGAAAATGAAATGCTATATAAAAAACTAGGCCTTCATAATCTTTCTTTATACTGCCTACCGATATCACTGTTTTCTGAACGAGCTTCTTTTGCTGCTGTGATGATCATTATTTCAAAATTATTGTAAGTACGTAAGTTTTTTTTTGCGGCTTGGGAAAGCATCAATCTGTTGATATTTAGTCGATTTTATTATACAAAAATTAATCTTTGGTTTTCTTTATACTGGCAACACTGTCACCAAACGTCTGTTATAAAAAAGACGGTTGCCTTTAGTCGCTCTCTCACTTCTATCGAAACTGTGCTAGGAGGCAGTTACCTTTCTTGTGGGTAATTTTATATTTGAATAATAAACGAGTCACTGTTCATCGTATTTAAATTCAAATTGCTGCTGTTTTCTTGACACCCATTTCCTATACAATCATCATCGAGGGGTAGGCAGTGTCAGACTTCTACTGACTAAAAACCACCCATGTTCCTTCTTAGCCCTTCATTTCGAGGCCGCGGTATCTCTTTCGAACAACCCGCAACCCCGACGGGAACCGTACAACCTTGTTTTCGTTTTGTCTAGAAAATGAAAATTATATTAAATAAAGTATAAAAGGACTGTCTACATTTTGTTTTATTGTGTGGTCACACTGCTCTGTTTACTTTCATAGAATTAAAGAAATAATATTATCTCAGCTAAGAGGTAAGAAATGCACAATTTTAGATACCTATTATTTAGAAGAAACTTTCAACTAAAAGTTAAGTACACTAGACTTTCTGATATTCCTATAGCCCAGCAGCTAGCACATGCACATATGTCAGTGGAGTGGAGGATTGAGGGACCAGTAATAATCATCGCTATCTTCAAAATGCTTCGATATTTAGGCTTCATTTTTTTTTTACGATATGTTTTAAGACTTCTTCTAAAACTTTATGTAGAAAAAGAACGGTTTTATTAGTTTAATTCAGTAATATTCACTAAAATATTTATCTTTGTTGTGTGGACTGAGGGACCACAGTTCAGTCGTTATATTTTTTTTACCTTTAATGCTTTGTGGTCTGTTATTTTGTGAATATCTTTCCAAATTCTTTACTAAATGTCTGTATTCACAAAACCTTCTTTTTTAAGATACTTTCCGAGATCTGGCTAACCGTCTGTGAGAACTGAGGGACCACACTTTATGGGTCGTAGTTTTTAATATATTTGATTACAAATTCCCCGGATTTGTTCTACATTTGTTTTAAGTCTTCTACTAAATCTTAGGATTTTCATTTCGCGTATTCCTTTTTGGTCCCTCAGTTCACACGCACATAATTATTGGACATAATTTTAAATCTACCCCTATTTCTATATTACCCCACTGCATCAGAGAAACTAACCCAGACGCCTACTCCAGTTACAAAACCTATTCTATCCTTACGTTACGTTGACAATAAGCACAGTGATTACATATGCATAACTTATAACTTCATCGTTCTGGTGTGGAGGTAGTTAGTTTTAATTTATTCTTGCGGCGATGGCGGGTAGCACTCGATGTATCTATGTCGTACTCGATACCGGTGTAATTTATCATGTTTGTTTTGTGTGCATATCTCTTTTGGAAAATAAAAATGAAATGAAAAATGTTGCAGCATCATGCTGAGATAGTGGCCTTTTGGCCTCGTACGGGACTTATTTCTGTTTTATTTTTTAAGTGTTCCTCTTTTTTTGTTTTTTGTTATTTTTTTTATTATTGATTTCTTGTCCTGTGTGAGACCATTAAATACTTTTTCTTTCTTTCTTTCTTTTGCTTTTTTTTCTCTTTTCAATCTTGGTACAGGTGTGTGAGAAGATTAGCTTATACATTTTTCACAAATTATTTCGCTGGCCAAGCTTTTTTATATTGTTCGTACTCGTAATATTCACTACAACAAATTTGACCTTCTCGTTTAAATTTTCTCTTGTTTACAAAAGCTAAAAAGCCCCAATTGAATCAAATTCGTGTTCTATTTAATGTCACAATTATACCAAAATGAAACCATCTACCAATTATGTTGCCCTCATTGCTGATACAAACAACGTGATACCAAATCCGAACTGATTACTTTCCTGTCTTGTTATTTGTAGTGTGGTTAGTGCATAACCAGGTGTCAGAGTTTAAATGGCGCATGTGGGCCTCTGACTTGGCATGTCGTTGAGAAAATATATCTACACACTACATACTACACATACTACTACACATATTATATATGACATACTAGTTTCCTCACTATGTTTTCTTTCACCTAAGCAAGTAACAAACAATACGCCCATGAATCAGAAAAATCAAAGGTCTTGGGATCGAACTCGGGGCATATCCAGAATTTGGTAGTCGGTTGGATTCTTTCTAGTGGTGTGAACTAGAAAGAAACGAAGTACAAACAAAAATCAATCTACCGAATGTTTTTCCCATTACATACAGGTGCAGGCAGATCTCAATATCTAGGGGGGAAAATCCAGACGTGAGAAAAGCAGAAAACGATGTGCAGATTGTAAAATATTTATTATTTTTTTATTTATTTGTTAATATTTTTTTTTTATTGTAAATTTTGTTTCCTTCTACCTTTCTCTGCACTTTCTGTCAAGTCAGTAAACAGATACATGATAGTTCTTAGTGTTCTTACCTTAATAAGTCCAATAGAAGAGTCAGCTCGCTCCAGACTGCAGATGCTGAACTGGATCGAAGGCAGGTCGAGTCGGTGGGATAGCTGGCGTTGGAAGGTCTGGTGACGAGTTGGAACGATCGGCAAGGTAGTCTGTCGAAGAACCTGCGGACAAGTGATTTATTATATTTATTTGTTAATTATTTATTCCCCTTAATGATTATCTTTACACTTGGGCATCTTTAGGCTTATACCAATTGTATACGTCCCTATGTGCCTATTGAACTTGTTCTGTTCTAAGACTTTAAACTGACATGGTCACTAGCACTATTATTTATACTGAAAACGGGATAATTACCATTAGTCCATTGAAATGTTACATTTTTTAGGCCTAACCTTGCGTTTTTTAGAGGACGCAATTTTATTTTTTTGATGTGTAGGGGGGGTAAGTGTAAAGCTAAACTCAAGTTTGTGGGGTCGCCACCCTTGTCCCACGGCCGCCATCTTGAAAATAGGGGTTGAAACGGTTTTTACGATATATCTCTTAAACTATTTATCTGATAAAAAAAATTTGTTAACATTTTTTGTTGCAAATTAAATTCTCTATAACTTTGGTCCAGTAACTTTTTGTCGTAGAACTATAAATAAAAAAGTTATAAGTGAAAATGTTCAGAAATTCGAGAAAAAAATTTATATTTTTCGATATAACTTTTTTTTTTATCATTTTACGAAAAAATGACATCAGACCATTTTTGTAGATCGTTTTTTAAGGAACAACTTTTATAAGCAACATTTTTTCATTAGGTCAATAGTTAAGGTTTTACAGCGCTCCGAAGTGAGTAGGGGAGACCGGGGCTACAATTAACAAAATATACATTTTTAGTTGTAGATAAGAAATTATTCAAGATTTAGACTTGATTTTTAGCATACATGATGCTTAATCATTCAGGTATTATGTACTTATCTCAAAACAAACATAGTAAAAACGATGCCGTAGGTAGAATGCTTTTTCTTAAAAATGGCAGCTGTTAATTGTTACCTCACGTTTGGGGTTAGAATTAACAGGTGTGGGGCAGGTATTAACAGAAGGGGTAAAAATTAACAAATGTTATGCTGACTGATATAACGAAAAATAAATATATGTACGACTTAATTTTTTTGTTAATGAAAGTGAAATTAAAAACAGCCTTGCATGACACAGGTTTTCTTATAAACTAATGATAACAAAATTACAAAATATCTTAACATAAACGAAAACTCAAAATATGTTAAATTATTTCAATATTTTAGTTTTTTTTTCTAAATCACTATCAATCAGTCTAAAAGTGGTAAAATATATGTTTAAAAAAAAATTACTTAAACAACATCATACGATGAGGTAGAAAACGGCACATTTTTTATCTTAAGTCTTAGTCTTTTATAAACATTTTCTATTAACTTAATTAGCATCGTCTTTAGACTTAAACAACGTATATAAAATTTCCTTTAATACAAAATCAACAATTAAATATTAAGGATTAGGAAATATTTTAAATACCTACGAACTAAAAGAATATCTATTCGTATTCATCATCTGAATTACAATTCAGACAACAGAATTATGTGATTTCAACTTTGATACATTTTGCTTGGGCCCAGTCCTTGCAAGCGATACATTGAATCCATTCACCACCTGATTTATATCTTCATTATAAGAGGTATAGATATTTATATATATATATTATTATATATATATATATTCATTATAAGAAGTGATATATATCACTTCTGTCACTCTTATATCTAAATTAGGCACATCGTCTAAAACTTCAGTTCTTCAGATCGTTGCCCGCCATCACATTAGTTTTCCATGATTCTGGTACCTTTTGTTGTAAAAACCAATACTCTGCTATGACTGCTTCTTGTTCAGCATTGAAGACCAACAACTAGCCCCCATATCTGGGGTAGGTATTAACGCGTTAATACCTACCCCCTCAATGTGTTAATTGTAGCCCCAAAGGTACAGTCAAAAGCTTTTCTGCCTGCCCAGTTAAAAATTTTTTCGCATAAATCATGCGTAGGCGCCAAACCCCGCCCCCTCAAAGTTTAGGCCTATTAGAGAAGCGTCAACGTAATTAGTTGCAATCTGCACTGCGCAGCTTAGTGACGTATCCTCTGTACACCTTTTGCGAATTTTACGGACGAACTTTGGCGCGCTTCCCGGACCTTTTGAACATTGACCATTGCTCTGCTTACCTGACCTTTGATTGACTAAACGTTAACCTGTGCAATAATATTGGACTCCTGAGAACCTGTGCTAGAACATTTTGTGCATAATGTCTTCCAGAAATCTCATACAAGAAGAACGAAATGAAATTATAATTTTGCATGGACAAGGATTTAACATCAAATCGCTGAGCTGAGTCCCAAAATAAAAAAAAACAATATGAATCACATTAAAATGTTTAAATTCTTAAAATGGACTTTATTTTCATAAACATAAAGTCCATTTTAAGAATTTTAAATTTTGAATGTCATTCATATTATGTTCTGCAAAAGCGGCCATTTTAGGCCCGCTGGCTAGATCAACGTTTCACCGCCCTAAAGCCCCATTATTTCAAATTTTATCGAAATCGTTAAAGCCGATTTAGAGAACACGCTTACAATTGCCTGTTAAATAGCATGGGATTTTATAAGATTCTTATAATAAATTTAAAATTACTCACAGAAAACATTGAGTTTTTTAATTTACAATTACCAAACCAACACACACGCACCATTAGTAACGAAAGTCAAATTCAGTTAAAGTTTTTTTCTAATAATGGCAGTTTAAAAATAACAATAACTCTCGTTCGGCGTGCGTCGGTCTCGTCAGTGCGGTGGAATGGTATTGTATTTCATTCATTATTTCTATACAAAGGCGGGGCGGAGCTAGAGAGCGCTTCATGTTGTAAGTGCAAGCAAATATGAGCTTAGTGGTGGTCAGGCGGGAGTGCCCGCGATAGTACATATAAATTATTAAATAACGTAAGAAAATATTGGTCAATAGTTATGTCAAATATGAAACATAGTATAGTACAAAATATGCTACTAGGAAAACAAAAAACATAATCATAACACTTTTTAATTCTTGCGCTAATCAAAAAATGGTGAACTATGAAATGTTCGTAAAGTGCTTAAAAATATCGACCGGCACACAAGTCACCCAAATGACGCGCGGAGCACATCAGGACGATACTGTGCCATGCGGCGTGATCTAAATGATAAGTCAAGATACTTACTGGAGGAATAGTATGTATAGTTTTAGATAAATTTGCCTGTTAATACTTACCTCTGTTAATTGTAGCCCCGGTCTCCCCTACTCACTTCGGAGCGCTGTAAAACCTTAACTATTGACCTAATGAAAAAATGTTGCTTATAAAAGTTGTTCCTTAAAAAACGATCTACAAAAATGGTCTGATGTCATTTTTTCGTAAAATGATAAAAAAAAAAGTTATATCGAAAAATATAAATTTTTTTCTCGAATTTCTGAACATTTTCACTTATAACTTTTTTATTTATAGTTCTACGACAAAAAGTTACTGGACCAAAGTTATAGAGAATTTAATTTGCAACAAAAAATGTTAACAAATTTTTTTTATCAGATAAATAGTTTAAGAGATATATCGTAAAAACCGTTTCAACCCCTATTTTCAAGATGGCGGCCGTGGGACAAGGGTGGCGACCCCACAAACTTGAGTTTAGCTTTACACTTACCCCCCCTACACATCAAAAAAATAAAATTGCGTCCTCTAAAAAACGCAACCCCAAATGTAACTTTTCAATGGACTACATGTTTACTTATTGTTTCGAGTTAAAACAAACGAACAAGAAAGAGGGTAGACCGATTTGTCTGCTCATAAACATCCACCCGCAATGACTTAGTTTATCCGTGATCATGGTGCTTGAAACAGCGCCGAAATATCGGGAACTCGAAACAATCAGTAAACATGGTAAATTTCCCGTCTTCAGTATAATAATTGTTCTGTTCTGTCACCTGCTGATATGGAGGGAAGTGGAAATTATGTTTTTCCTGCTCCTCCGCTATTATTTTCTGATTAATTTCGTTGCGGGATCCAAGACAGTTAAATCGTTTCTTTGGGACTTCGTCGAGCTTCATTGTCTCTTGTCATCGGCTTCTAGTGTAACCGGATGCAGCTGAATACCAGCATTTGACATGAATATACTGCCTATCTGACCTCCACACAAGCCAATCTTCTTCTTTTATTTTATCATGCTATTAGTGCCAAACCTGGTGTCAGATTTTTAGGCCGCCTCAGGGCTATACATGTGTTCGAGAAAGATCTCTCAGGCATCTGGTTTTCTGACTACGTTTTCCTTCAAGGGCAAGTGATAATTATACAAAACGCACGCGAATCTGACAAAACAGAGGCAGTCACACCACTATAGTTGCTGCCAGTTAAGATGTCAATAGCGGTCATTGCCCTTTCCTTATTATCTCTTCGTACGAACCAAAACAAATGAACATTGCCTTTTTTTTTATTAGAAAACATGTTGAAGATCACGATAGATGACGATTCAAGGCATGAACAGACTTATTTTTGGATTTAAAAGTTAGGAACTTTTATAAACGCAGGTAGGTCAGTGACCGCTATTAACATCTTAACTGACAGCAATTATAGACTATCACTGATTTCAATATTCACTTGAACGCAAAGAATGAAATTATTAATTGATAATTAACCAATTGGCTAAATGTCATCTAAAATTATTTATTCAGAATTGATAGCCCAATATTAATATTACAATTCACTGAAACTGCACAATGTTGGTAAACACTCGGTCTAACGTCTCAGGTGACCTTCAAAGAACTGTATTTGTTTGGGCTCGGAACATTCCCAATAAGCCTGATAGGTCGTTAAAGTAATTTAATCAAGTTTAATACGGTTTTACGATTACAGTATTGATTTTAGTTAATTAATACTTAAATTGAAACCCAATCACGGAGCACTAGGTGGTAATTTATGTGATGGTTCATTGAATTTATGTTCGCTCATGCGATACGTTACGCGAGCTGTGGTGACTACGTGGTAACATTCCCGACTTACATACCGATGGTGGTGGGTTCAAGTCCAATCAAGCACTTTCCTCATCTGCTTAGCCTTTCCCATGATGTTCGGGTTGGTTTCCAGTCTAACCGGATGCCGCTGGATATCAGTGTTTTTCATGGAGTGACTGCCTATCATTCTGACTCCCACAACCCAGCTAGTGCTGGATAATACGATACCCCTAAGTTTGACTGGTTGTCAGACTTACGGCCCACTGACCACCTGTAAGTACTGTTTATATTGTACTTTAAAGGTTACATCTTTCGTAGTCCACCATTATAGTTTGAAGTCACGACTATGCAAAATTTCAGATCAATCGATTGGGTACAACTGTTTCAAAATTCTTTTTCAAGATTTCACCTAAAGAACATACAAAAAAATACAAGTCAATTGAAAGCACGTAAAAAATAAGGATACCCGAGAAATGTGAGTAAACTAAAAATTCACAATTTTTTTAATAAGTTGCCGAAAGAAAATCAGACCACGCAAATAAGAACCGAAAGCTCAAAGCCAAAATAAAACCTAAAAAGTAAGAGCCGAGTCTAAACGAGTGTTTACATATTGCAAGCGGAGCTTTGGTTAAACCGGGTTTTACTGTAAATAACACTTAGGCCCGAGTTCACCAACTACATCATAACCATTGATTACATAACCGCCCCGTTAACATTTAACAGTTGTTTAAACGAACCGCGTTTTTTTAATGTTCACCATCTATTTGTAACCAACGGTTAACTAAACAAACGTTTTTGAACGATTGGGTCGTAAATGATTGAATGGTATAACATTGTTTTGTAAAGATGGTCATGTACCTGCATAACTTTGCCTTTAGGCGACTGACATCGAAAAATGGCAGCGTAACATTATTATACTACGAAATGAAATGCTTACTATGTCAACGCAATGTCCGTTATCGTGAACGTCTTTATTATTTAGCACCCTTTTTCTTCTCGCCCGCATCTGTTATGTCAATGTCATGTCGTGTTATTATTTTATTGTCGTCGAAGTGATTCAAGTTATTTTCGGTCCAGAATTAATTAGTGATGGAATCTATACGTAAGCGTACAAAAAATTTCACCCAAGATGAGAAGTCAGTTTTAATGGAACTTGTAGCAAAGTACAAGACGCTACAACTAATGCCGAACAAGTAAAGGGTTGGAAGCGTCTGACTCAAGAATTTAACGCTCACAGTAGGTACATCTGTGGACGTACGAAAGTTTGAAGACTTGCTATATATGCACTATTATTATTATGTATTATTACTGTGTTTGTATTTAAATGCACTGTGTTTGTGTTTAAATAAACGAAATCTTGTACCGAAAACTTTCTCGCCATATTCGTCGAAATAATTGCGCCGTGTTTGAATTAAACGGGGTGAGCGTAAAATTCGCTCAATAGCTTCGAAATCATCTAACACATTATTTTCTTCAAAAATGTAGTGCAAAGCGTCTTGCATTTTTATTTCTTCAAAACGAATGAATAACGTTGGGGAGCAACTAACCGATGGTTAAACTATGTCCGATACTTCGTTTAAGTAAAACAGGCGTTTAACAGTCGTAATCAATGGTTAGTGCTTGGTGAACAGCAAAATATTGTTAAACGGGCGTTTAAGGTTTAAACATCGGTTAAAAATTTAAACATCTGTTGGTGAACTCGGGTCTTAAAACGGAGTGCTAACCGGCGATTAACTGTTTTGCAACACAAACAACGTAGATGTAAAGTTTTGCTGAATGTGTTTGTATTTCAATTTTTTTGAATGTTATTTCAGAGTTTATAGATATTGTTTTGTAGTCGATTGGGTTCGAAATTGAAATGGTTTTTATTATTTTTGTCAATAAGAGTTGGTGTTTCATGCTTAAACATTAAAGGAGGATGCAAATCCTGGTCCCACCTTCCAATAGCTATGTGTGTTACATCGTTGGATAGGTGTTTTTGAGCTGAATAAAAGTTACTATGGCGCCAAGATCCAAATCTCAGTCCGTTCAGAGTTATTCTTTAATAAACATGGTAGTTTTATCAGTAGCCAAGTAATGTTATTTTTACGTAATAATTGCATTTGTGCTTTATACACGTAGTGTAGACGGTAACGCAAACCTTTTTATCGGTCTGTCTCACTCGCACTCGTTAAGTATGCTTAGAACAATGAAACTGGTTAGCGGCACGGATAGGCGGCGAGGGTGCGCGCAAGCGCAGGTAGTCGTTCGTTTTAGCGATGCCCAATATTTTGCTTTGTATCGATATATCGCATCGCAATGTATCGTTTCGGATTGTATCGATACACGATATTATCGCAAGGCTTTGTATCGATATTGTTAATATCGTATCGTATCGTCTATTTTTTTTTTAAATAAAACTAAGAATTCAGACACAACTTATTATATAGTTTATTATTATAAAAAATAGAATAAGTGCACAAAAAATTTACAATTGCCAATATTTGACATCTAAAGTTTTAAGAAATAATAATTTTGATAAACGTTGCGGATCTAATCTGTTGCGATTTTCTGAAAGCGTGTTATTAGCAGAAGAAAACAAGCGTTCTGACGGCACTGATGTCGCTACTACTGATAAATACTTTAATAGAATGAATTAAAAGAGACGATAAACTAATCACACAGTACATACAGAAATTATAAACTTTTGTCAAGGTACCTACGGATATTCAATATATAAAATAAAGTCCACAAATTATCTTATTCTACCCACATCGTATTTCGATTCGTATTCAATTCAATCGTATTTCAGCCGCGAGGCGGCACTATTGGAAGTTATAATTATAATCCAAACAAAGATTCAAGTCGCAAAATATATTTGTACTTACTCAGCTCATCTTATCTCTATAAAAACATTTGATTGACCGAATATGTTTTAGTGTGTTATGTTTAAATCATGCGATATTTTTGATACGATATACCCTGGAAGCGATACGATATCGCCGCATATCGTATTGACGTGTATCGATACAAAATATCGAGATATCGCATGGTGTTGTATCGATATATAAAAATATCGATACGTATCGGGCATCGCTAGTTCGTTTGCAATACGTGTGTGACAACGTCTTGTCTTTCCGTTCGTTCTACAGTTTCTACTTGACCCCGGCTATCTCTTGGACTTTTTTGGTACCTGTTTATTGACATTTGACATATTACACAATTGACATTCGGCTTGTAATAAGGATTATTGAAGTGCTTTTCGATTGGACTATTGTTTGTTACTATGGAAGTTTCACGGAACTGTGTCATGTGTCGTAGAGGATTCTATCGCGGAAGATACCAGCAACATCTTTTGACTAATGAACTTACAAGAATGCGACCAGAGTTTGCAACATACATTCAGGAAAATGCATTGTTAGAGGTAAGAGCTTCAAGAGATATTGCGCTAGACACTAAATAGAGAGACTACAGAAGTTAAGCATAGTACTACGCGCGCTCGAGCAACGCACACACACACATGAACACGCACTTTAACTCGTTTAAGATTCCAGTTTCCTAGTTTAAGTTCCGGTGTATTCCGTGTCGGTGGGAGGGTGTCTATGTGTGCGTTGTTTGAGCGCGCGTAAACTTAACTACTATACTTTATATTGAGACTATGAGGTATCCATAAAAAGAAAAAATGTTTAATAAGTATACTTTTTTACAGGTTGCATTTGACAACACGCGGAGTGTGTGCCATCGGTGTTGGCAAAGGGTTGAAAGTGCAGTCAGACCGCCTCCTTCATTGTCTCCTCCTCAAGAAGAAAACGACGAGCCACAAGCACAAATCTCAACAGTAATTCACGTTCCCGAGTATACACGAGCACCAAACACTGCTAGGCATTGTATTTTCCTCAACTGTCGTAATGACACTCGTCATAGAATACCAGAAATCATAAAAATACACACTTTCTGTGAACACAAGCTGTACATACCCGATAGCGCCAGAGTTTGTCAAGAACACCTAGAGAGTAACATTTGGGACGAACTACCTCAACATTGCAATGTCACCCATGACTTCAATGCAGCACAATTCAGTGATATTAGTGACATTATGAGAAAAACTGTACAAAAAGGTTCGAGGTTAGATTTTAACACGATAGGTGCTGTTACTAGCGAAGAAATGCACTTTTGGACCGGCCGTAGTTTTGAGCAATTCCAAGAGATGTTGGAACAAACTCCATCATTGAGCCAGAGATGTAAAAATCCTAGAACCGCTTTAGGTATCTTTCTAACAAAGCTGCGAACCGGTGACTCAAATGAGAGGCTCGCGACTTTATGCAATATGTCAAGACAAAACCTTGAGCGATTGATGGCCATAGCTCGTGAGTGTCTCACCAATGAGTACGTTGATCATCATCTAGGGCTCGACCATATAAATAAAGATGATATTTTACGTCGAAACCTGATGATACCAAAAGCTTTATTTGGAAACGATGAAAATACGAAAGCCATCTTAATATGCGACGGGACATATGTTTATATACATAAAAGTTCCAACTTCCTTTTTCAACGACAGTCCTACAGCTTACACAAGTATCAAAATCTTTTAAAGCCGTTCATTATAGTCACAACGGATGGCTACATAATTGACGTCACAGGGTCCTATGCTGCTACAAAAACAGACGCAAACATAATGAGCGATATTATGAATAATGGTGAACATCCAATTCACTGTCTCCTTGAAACTAATGACGTGTTTATTTTGGATCGCGGATTTAGGGACAGCTTGGATGATATAGAAGCCTGTGGTTACGAATACCATGTCCCGCCTTCAAAGGATAGACACGAATCCCAACTTACTACTGACCAAGCCAACGAATCTCGATTGGTCACTATTTGCCGCTGGGTAGTGGAAGTGGTTAACGGCAGGTTCAAGCGGGATTTTAAACTGTTTCGCCAAAAATATTTCAACAATGCGTTGCCGCATATGTTTTCTGAGTTTAGGATAGCTGCTGCTATCACAAACCACTTTCATATACCCATCGAAGATAGTCAATATGCAGGAGCTTTCGTCACCGAAATAAGGCAGAAGTTACATACCCCTAATATTTTATATGAATATGTGGAACGGAAACGTTTAAACAGCAGAAGAGCTGATTTTACAAGAGTAGAAGCAAGTGATATTGATTTCCCGAGATTCAGTGAAGAACAAATCATTTTGTTAGCTTTGGGAACCTACCAACTCAAGTTAGCGAAATCTTACTGCAGCGAACATCTACAAAATGGAATGTATACAATAGAAATATACCGAGAAGCTGCACTGGAGAATGTACCTGATTTTGGCATTGATGAGGATGCTTGGCTTTTACGTGGTCGTATACAGTCGCGACACGTGAGAGCTAGAAAGTACTACTGTTACTTATTAGTTCGCAACACTGATATTATACAAAGATATTGTACCTGCATGACGGGACGACGTACTGTAGGAACCTGTGCGCATATCGTGTCAATCGTTTGGTACCTAGGGCACGCCAGGCATGAGGGATTTGTAGGCCCAGCCTTATTTTTAAATAACGTCATTGTAGACAACGATGATTAAATAAATGTATACGTTTAAAATCCGCAATCGTTGTATTATTTGTAAAAAAAACCATTTTGTCAATGTTGACATCTGTTTAACTTTTTGTCATAAGGTTTGCGACTCAGTGACGCAATTGATAACCGTAGGTTAGTATCTACACTACGTGTATAAAGCAAAGAAATGCAATTATTACTTAAACAACATTAGTTGGCTACTGATAAAACTACCATGTTTATTAAAGAATAACTCTGAACGGACTAAGATTTGAACTTGGCGCCATAGTAACTTTTATTCAGCTCAAAAATACCTATCCAACGATGTAACACACATAACTATTGGAAGGTGGGACCAGATCTCATAGAAACTCTGGCATCATCCTTTCTTCCATGAAATTTCCTTCGGGCATCCTTCTGCGAGCAATGTGCCCTGCCCATTGCCACTTAAGCCCCTTCGCACATGGCGTCGTATCGTAAGCGTATCGTAGAACGCGCGTAGTACGAGAGCAATACGAGCAGGAACATGTTCAATCAAGTCCGCACACGAGGCGGTGTTGCAGCGTATCGTATGAGGTGTTCATTCGTACGCGCGTTCTACAATACGCTTACGATACGACGCCATGTGCGAAGGGGCTAAGTCTGGCATTTCTTCGGTCTATGACGGTAACTTTGGTTCTCATGCGAATGTCTTCATTACTGATTCGATCACGCAAAGAAACTACGAGTATACCCCTCTCTATTGCCATTTTTTTTTTGGGGGGTGGGAAATCATCAAATAACCCCTCCCGCTCTTGGGCAGAGCGGAAGGGAGTGTCAGACTTCTACTGACTAAAAACCACCCATGTTCCTTCTTAGCCCTTCATGTCGAGGCCGCGGTATCTTCTGCGAACAACCCGCAGCTCCGACGGGCTCTCTATTGCCCTTTGGGTGATTTTAAGCCTTCTGATGAGGCCCATTGTGAGCGACCACACTTTAAACAAATCTTTAACCTGCCACATCTAGCACACATTATCCTGTGGCTAACCAAGAAGCTACTCAACTCGCTTTCCTTATTAACTTCATATTTAAGATGGCGCTAAGACGGGGTCTAGACATGTATTAGGATAAGTACACCGCATGGTCGTATTACGTAGTTATAATATAAACGAGAATTTTATGGGAGGTCTGCAGAAAATGCTAATGCGTACACGATGAGATGGTGATGTGTGAGTTTGCGTTTAATTGAATAATTTAATTAGTAGTATAAAGTGACTATAATTTTAATGTCACTTTAATACAAAGATTCTGTTTTTAGTTTACACGTTATTAATTAAAAGTCAGTATTAATTTTTTTTTGTTAAAAATTACCTTTGCCAACGGAAATAAAATGGAAGAAATATTATTGTGTAAATGCCAGTACTGCTAGCTACCCGAAGCTGTCACATTTTCCCAGTCAACTTTAAACCTCATACTTTGAGGATAAAGTTGAAAATCTATTAAATATAATACTAGATGATGCCCGCGGCTTCGTCCGCGTGGATTTCGGTTATCGCAACCAAAAGTTAATTTTTCATTCCCTTTCCTTCCCTTACAATTTGCTCATTAAAAAGTAGCCTATGTCCTTTTTCAGGCTCTAGCTAGACTATCTGTGTACCAAATTTCATTTAAATCGGTTCAGTAGTTATGGCGTGAAAGCGCGACAGACAGACAGACAGACAGAGTTACTTTTACATTTATAATATTAGGAAGGAAGTAAGGATTATTTCTAGATATATAATACGGATAACAGTAGCTTAGCTAAATAACAGTTTCCACAAAATCGTAGTAACCACGAGTCTCGATATCTTTCAAAGCCATTATCCGAGTTTAAGAAACTTTAATGTCTAATTAATTTTCTAAATTAAAGGGAAAACGTGTTTCGGATGGGTATAACCAAGTAGCCGACGGCGGGCAACCGGTTAATTCGTATATCAAAGGAAAATCTACACTAATATTATAAAGACGAAAGATTTGTTTGTTTGTTTGTAACGAATAGGCTCCGAAACTACTGGACCGATTTCAAAAATTCTTTCACCGTTGGGAAGCTACACTATCCGCGCGTGACATAGGTTACTTTTTATCCCTGTATTCCCACGGGAACGGGAACTACGCGGGTAAAACCGCGCAACACCCGCTAGTTATACAAATAAAGAAGGCGCTGAACACTGATTTAGACGTTATGACTGGTACTGAGTGTGATATAGGGACTGCTAAGGCTATTTACTTATTTGTTGTTGTTGATTGTTGTGGGTGTATAACATAACATGATAACATCACGTCTAAAATTCCCAAAGGGTTAGGCAGAGGCGTACCCAATAGAACACCCATATTCGGCCAGTTATCTTTAAGTCCCATGTAATTGGGGGCAGACAATAGGCTCGCGCCTATTGTCGGCCCCCAAGATACAGGCACAGCCTAGTTTGGGGACCTCTGTTTTGTAAGCATTTTAAAATATAACTTGTTACATTTTTTATTAACGTTAACTTAGATTAAGGATTTACTGTAACAAAGATTTAATAAATTATTATTATTAAATACCGGACATAATACCGTGGCTGCTAGTGAGAAATTCTTGGTCGAAAAACCTAAAACACTTTACCCGAACACTTTGATTGAACCCAGGACCTCTTACACAGCAGTCAGGCTTGCAAACACTAGACGAACGAGGCAGTATATGTATTTCAGATATATCAGTATGGTAATTTTTTTTATGTTTCTTTTTTGGCGGGTGGAAAATTCAAAACCTAACTTCTACTGACTAAAAACCACCCATGTTCCTTCTTAGCCCTTGCGCCGAGGCCGCGGTATCTCTTGCGAACAACCCGCAGCTCCGACGAGATCCGCAGCCCCGAAGGGACCCGCAGCCCCGACGGGGGTATGGTCATACATTAAAATCACAATTTTCGCTTTTAGTATTGTACTTCAAATTTTTTTGGGTTATATCGCAGCTTGCAAGTCTGGTAGAGGTTATTGCCAGGCATAATTGTTGCCAATTAAGATCGCAATAGCGGTCATTGGCCTTTACCTAATATTTCTTCGTACGACACAAAACAAATGAACCATTCTTCATTAGAAAAAAATGTAGAAGATCACGATAGATGACGATTGAACAGGCTTATTTTTTTAATTTCAAAGTTAAGAACTTTAATAAATGTAGGTGGGTCAACGACCGCTTTTGACATCTTATCTGGCAGCAACTATAGTAGTATACACATTGTATTATAGGCCTCTCTTTCTAAAGCTTTCCTTTACAACGAGAGATCCGTATAAACTGCTTTCATATACCTTTATTGGTTCTAAAATTCTCAGTACCGAATAAATCGAGTACAAATACATATAATACCTGCTTTGAAATGAGAGGAACAACCTTATTCCAAGAATTATCGGTAAAAAATCAAGTACAACATAATTATTATAATGTTTATCTTACAAACGCTCGCGGCCATTTTATGAAATGAGGGGGCGAGACTTGTTCAAGGAATTATATTTATATAAAAGCGTTGTTTCTAAACAGAAGTTTTGCGTCGTATATTTACTGACGTAAGTTCTGGATTGGATTTAGGTGGGCGTTACCCTTTACGTTGAGTCAATATTTAGAAGTTTTGGTTGTTTAATTTAGAATGTTGTTGGCACAGTTCTAGGTACACTAATTCTCAAGGGGCTAGGAGGCCATATATTTAGACATAATTTCACGTACAAATAGTGCCCGTATGTGATCCACGTGTGGTTACCGTGACGTCTCAAAGCAGTATTGTTTTATTGTTTTCCCAATGTGGGAAAGAGACAGCTATACACGATGTTTAGAGCCATCTCTTTTCCACACTGGAATAACATTTCCAATCGTGGATGAAACGCTACGCAGTAGTCAGAAATGCTAGCTGTTTGTTTCCTAATAATGTTTACAAACGTTAACGTTTCCTAGAAACGCAAATTTTAATGAAAGCACACGATTAGGAAATTGTAAAATAACGAAAGGACTTTATCGATAGTACTTATAAAACATTAAGTTCTCAATGTCTACCTAGTTGTTATAGGAATTGGTTGGTCCTGGGTTCCATTCCCAGGTCAGAAAAGGCGCTATTGTGGTTTTTCCATCAGTAATTTCGCAGTAGCAGCCACGGAGTAGAGATTGATCGCAGTAGGCTCACACCCGTGTTGCTGGGGAGTTTGTTCCGCCACTTCCTTTTTCCAGCTAAAACACTAGGAAGTGTCGAAGGGTGGGCGTTTTGGGGGACTGTCTCTTGTAAATAAGTAAAGTAAATTTTGACGTTCGAAAAGTGCTGATTATCAGCCTAGTTTGAATAAATAACTTTTGATTTGTTTCGACCCCTATTATATGGAATTTTAAGAAACATCAGTGGCAAAAATTGTGAAAGTGAGAATGTATGTATGTTCTAATGTACTATTAGGTACACCTCTACCCCTTCGGGGATTATAGGCGTGATGTTATGTCATGTTGACATAAAATGTCCGAGTCACATTCAGCTTATGTTAAAAGTTACTGGATTCGCCGAATATCCGATGAACAAAATTTTATGTTGAAAATAAAAATTGGAGCCCCAAAGTGTTCGATTCACAAAAGGCCGGATTCGCAGAATAGACGTTCTGTGAATCAGATATTTCAAACGAAATAATCGCCATTTGCTAAGCCATTTTCTGACTATATTAGGGTCGGCTTCCATAACCGCATGCATGCTTGAATACCAATTATTTACATGGAGCGACTGCCTATCAGATCCCTACAACCCAGTTAATTCTGGGTAAACGATACTCTTTATAGTAAAACTGTTTTTTTTTTAATTGGGACAAGCCCGTCACCCACACTATTCCCAAACCACTGTAACTCCTGATAGCCAGAATCAACAGTGGTGACCACCAGAAAAGCGCCGAGACAATGAAGCTCGACGAAGTCCCAGATAAACATCATCCCAGACCAACATCGTTATGTATTGTTATACATTGTAATAAACAATAAACTGCTGTCCTAGATATATCATACTGTTTGAGCTCCTACAGCCTGTGATACAGGATTATCCTAGTACAGACATCTAACATTATTTTACCTATATTTTTAATTTAAGATTCATATTGTTATTTTACCATTCTAGAATTCTGAATAAAGATTATTATTATTATTAAAAAAAAAACAATTTAACTGTCTTGGATCCCTCAACGAAATTAATCAGAAAATAATAGCGGATGAAGAAAAAACATAATAACTACTGGTAAAACTGATTATAAACGGCTTAACTTTCGAGGTGCGGAGGAAACTGGGTATGTAATGGGTGGTGATGGTGACCCATCCACGGGCCAACTTAGACTAGCATGACTTAAACTTTACCTAAAGATAACCATATCATCATCATCATCATATCAGCCCGGAACACCCACTGCTGAGTATAGGAATCCCCTTTTTTCCGCCACACTTCCCGCTTCTGTGCGTACCTTATCCACGTGTTTCCGGCGACTTTCACGATATCGTCAACCCAACGAGCTTTAGGACGGCCCTGGTTTCTTTGGCCTTTCAAACCATATACAAACACTAATATCTAAAAAATCTACCCCCCTCTATCCATAGATTTTTTTGGAAAAAAAAATACGTTATTATAATAATTTTCTCTATGATGCTCATTGGGGAGCTGGTGAACGTCATGTTAAGCATAAGACGTTCGCAGACTGATAAGAATGTTAAATACGAATTCTAAAGCTCATTCTCATAGAGAATTCCCTTTAGGCATGCATAAGACAATGTGTCTTACATATGAATCGTACGAACACCTATTAAATGGTACTATGGTAGCCAGCTTGCATCGTCCACCTTTGAGACCAATTCAATTGTTATCATCTTTTTCGATTTGATACTAACATTAAATTCTTGGCATATTTTTTTTAATATTTGCTTTTAAATGATAACTGTTATGTTTTTTTTTTGGAGGATGGGAAAACATCAAAAAAAAGAAGAAAAAGTTTACTACTTTTTAGTCAGTAGAAGTCTGACACTCCCCACCGCTCTGCCCAGAGCGGGAGGAGTCATTTGATGTTTTCCCATCCTCCAAAAAAAAAACATAACAGTTATCATTTAAAAGCAAATATTAAAAAACTAAAGATTTGACATACAAAACCTTCAGCAAAGTGTGAAAATCTTTACTAAGTGATGGCTTAAGTAATCATTAAAGCATAGCTCTCTGAGTGCGGCAGATAGAGTACTTTTTTAAAACGTGATTTATCACTCAAAAAAAGTCGTTGCCCAGCAATAGTATGTATTTACGAGTACGTAGAGTTACTTAGTTTGATGTACATCATCATCATCTGCCTAGCCTTTTCTCAACTATGTTAGGGTCGGCTCCCAGTCTAACCAGATGCAGCTGAATACCAGTATTTTACATGAAGCAACTGCCTATCTGACCTCCACAACCCAGTTAATACTGGGTAATACGATACCCAAACAACTGCCAAAGATCTATATATGGCAGCCGGGACCAACAGCTTAACGTGCTTTCCGAGACACGGAGGAAACTCGGTATGTCGGGCGGTCACCCATTCACAGACCGACCTAGGCAAGCACAGATTTACCTAAAGATCGACCCGAGTGGCAGTTCTTATTAAGCCATGAGCATCCATCATCCAGCATACATCATGCTTGATTAACGGCTTCGTTAAGGCGTTTAACAAGCATGTCTGTGCATAATAGTAATTTTTTAGATTTAAAATCTGTTTCATTGTTGTTGTTAGTTTAGTATAAATGTATATTTTGTTGATATTGTAACCAGTTAAGTCACCGATAAGACAATTATTATAATTTCATTATGTAGACTCACTTTCCTTTATTGCAAGTTTTTTTTTTTAATCAAAATTTGTAAGAATTAGATTGTGAAACGAGGACGACTGCCGACAAACTGTTTTACAGTTTGGCAGACTTTTTATATGTTACTATTGTACAGATTTGGAATAAACATATAAAAAAAAGGGTCTGTATACACCTTTTTTTTTTTGGGGGGTGGGAAATCATCAAATAACCCCTCCCGCTCTTGGGCAGAGCGAAAGGGAGTGTCAGACTTCTACTGACTAAAAACCACCCATGTTCTACATGTCGAGGCCGCGGTATCTGCGAACAACCCGCAGCCCCGACGGGCGTCTGTTTACACCTTGTGTACTGAATCTGATCACAGCCTCCAACAACCTCGAGGGATCGTTCATTTTTTCTAGAGGTTGCAGAATTTTGTTCCCCGTACCTCTACACCTGTCCAACTTTAGTTGCACAAGTACTCAGTCCAATCGGCTTAAACTGTAGTCAATTTCTATTAATTCTAAGTCCATATGGGTTCCCGTATTTCCACAACTACTTGGAGAGTAGCTTCTATTGTTGACCGTAATAAACTTAGATAAATTAACCTAATGTATGTTTATTGTCCGAGTTTAATCTCTATAAAAAGGAATGTAATGAGCTCGATGACCTTGTTAGGTTTGATGTATTGATGTATACAACTATACTACTATACACTATGTATACTATGCGTGCCAGATAAGAATAGGATCGCGCTTGCTGCCAACTTCACACGATAGCTGTCAGATAAGTACTCCCTATAGCAAAAAAAAATGCGAAAAAGATTTTTTTTATTTTTACTCATCGATTTAATTATTATAATATATGTTCAATTTTATAAAATATTATTTCTGGAGTACCATAAATAAATCATTTTTGATAAATTAACAATATAGGAAAGTATTCATCAAAAAAAGAACTAATACATAGTTAATGCTGCTGGTCACCCTAAAATGTGGCCATTTTTGCTACACAACATGCTTTTTTTGAAACCCTTCTCATGTATAGGTAATGAAGTTCGCGAGTATTGTTAAACAAAATGGCGTCTTGACAGTACTATTCTTATTCGGCTCGCATAGTAACTGTATGAAAAACTTAAGATTAGCTGGTTGGAGGCCAGTCATTAAGGAAGAGCTAGCCCATTACTCACCGCCCACAGGCCCGCGTTTACGGTGGCCGGAAGCCGGGATGGCTTTGCTTGCCCTTGATTTAGTATAAAATCCTCTTCAATAAACCTATCACAAATCGTCATAGAAGAAAATTATTAGCATCAATTTCAAATTTTGAAAACCGAACCGAAAATAGTTTCGGTTCAGTTTTCAAACGAACTTTAGACTAAAAGTAAAGATTTATAAATCCAAACACAACTTGAACAAAACATAGACGCAAAAGTCACAGGTAAACGCACTTTGACATTTAGTTGTATAGAAATAGATAGATTTATTTATTAGTTAATTAATCACTGTTCACTAAGTCTTATAATTGTCCTAGACAGCAAGCGGGGCGTGAAAATGGGAGCGATATAGCAGAGAGTGTTATTAGATTAATTTATTTTATTAGAAAAATCGTGTCTCAAAATAACAAGAAGAAGAGCAGTGGTAGCCACGTGGTGGCGGCCCCAACTTATGAGCAGTAAGTCGTGGGTTCGAACGCAGGCAGGCGCATTACTTAATTTATTTCATCACCAATGCTCTCAAGAACGGTGAAAGAAACTGGCAGCTGCAAAAATTCGAAGACTAGTGACATCTGCCAATCCGCACTGGACCCGCGTGGTACACTATAGCCCATTCCCTCTCAAAGATAGGAGGCCTGTGTCCCAGCAGTGGGAACATTAATAGGCTTAAGATGATGATGATACCGATACGTCAATATAATGACAAAATTATTAAAAATTATTTAGTACTGAACGGTCTACTTGTTGCACAAATCTTCCTAAGCGTTTTCCTGCTGAATGCGATTAAAACAACTGTCAGAACCACTACCTCATCCAGCAAGGTGATTTCCTCTATAAACAATTCAATATCAAGTTGATCATCATCTGCTTAGCCTTTTCCAACAGTTTTGCAGTCGAACTTCAGCTGAATACCAGTATTTCACCTATCTAAGCTCCACAATAGGCAGTGGCTCCATGAACACAACAAAGTTTGTACTGGGACAGAAGACTGGTTGTCAGATTTTCGGGCCATTGGCTGTGGATCGACTGTCAGAGATATACAATGGACAGCCGGGACCAACGGTTTAACGTATTTTCGAGACATGGAGGAAACTCGGTATGTAATGGATGGTCATTGTGGTCACCCATCAGAGCAATCTAGGCAAGAGCGACTTCACGTGAAGATTGACCCGAGCGACTTTTATTTTTTACCCACTAGCTTTTTTTTTGAAGGTTGGGATACCATCAAATGGCACCTGCCGCTCTGGGCAGCACGTAAGGGACTTTTTAAAATTGGGACAAGCCCGCCTCACTATTCCCAAACCACCGTAACTCCTGTTAGCCAGAATCAACAGTGGCGACCACAAGAAAAGCGCCGAGACAATGAAGCCCGACGAAGTCCTAGAGAAACGATTAAACTGTCTTGGATCCCGCAACGAAATTAATCAGAAAATAATAGCGGAGGAGTAGGAAAAACATAATTTCCACAGAGCGGAAGGGACTTTTTTTTTTTTTTTTGGGACAAGCCCGCCACACTATTCCCAAACCACTGTAACTCCTGTTAGCCAGAATCAACAGTGGCGACCACAAGAAAAGTGCCGAGACAATGAAGCTCGACGAAGTCCCAGGGAAACGATTTAACTGTCTTGGATCTCGCAACGAAATTAATCAGAAAAGAATAGCGGAGGAGTAGGAAAAACATAATTTCCACTTCCCTCCATATCAGCAGGAGACAGAACAGAACAAGGCCAATAGGCATACAGGGACGTATACAACTGGGATAGGCCCAGTTGCCTAGCACCACGGATTGTCATTAATATTACTGGGTCCTAAGTTGTGAGCTGTTATATTTGATTCCAATAATAGGTATGACAAAAATGCTTGAACGCACGGAAATTTGTTCTAGTTTCTACAAGGTCCGTATAGTAAATAACTCCGGATGTAACCCGTACACTATTTAACATAATATTACGTTCATTCTGCCAAAGACTACACTCCCATAAAATGTGATGTGCAGATTGTTCAAATTGACGGGACTGGAATTGGAATTGGCCTGGATTGGAAGGGACTGTCAGACTTCTACTGACTAAAAGCTACCCATGTTCTTAGCCCTTTGTATCCGTGGCCGCGGTATCTCTTGCGATCAACCCGCAGCCCCGACTTCTTCAGGCCCTTCCACGCATTTTTTCAAGACATTTAAGATGAATCAGACGAAACCAATTTATCACAAGGCATCTCAACTGTCTTAAAGGTCAACTTCGATCGCGAAGCATTTTAACCCTTATTTGCTCAGGGGTCGAAATGACCTCAACCCCATGGGAGGGGCAACGAACTATCAAGCAATGTTTGCAGGGTCGTTTGTATTTGGTCAATAGGAAATTGCTTGTGTGAAATTGTAAGACGGTCTTTGATATTCTTACGTTTATTTTTTGGTGAATTGAATTGAGGAATGTCCGGGGTCTTTTTGAGGTTAATGTATTTTGTAGTACCTACCAATAATACAATACCTCCTGCCTACTTCTATTCTCCTGGTAGTTTGTGGGACTTTACTATCCTTTATTCTTCCTAATTGATTAGAAGTACTTGGAACTTAAAGGTACACTCACTAGTTTTACTATTCTGGAACATATTGAAAAGTAGGAGAAAACCATTCGCCGTAGTTGTACCCTAAACTGTGTGTTTCTCATTCGGTCTACCGAATGAGAAACTTGAGTCTCATTAGTTCTACTATAAATTGTTTAAAAGGACCAGTAGAACTGGTGGGAATTTTTGTTCCCACTAGATCTACGATTTCGTACCACCTTGAATCGTAGAACTAGTGGGACAAAGATTCCCACTAGTTGTATCGTAGAAGAAGAGTCCTTTGTTTTCGTTATTTACTTTTGTGGGTTACAATATTTAGGAAAATGTAATAGCTCGTTGTTCGAGTGGTCGCCAGTGCGTGAGGTCCTCGGTTCGATTGCCGAGTCGTGCACATGAAGGGTTCCGTACCATTGTAGTAGATATTGAAAGATTTTCCATGTTATTTTAGCACCTTGAACTTCTTATAGGTTTTCCTGTAATCTATAAGTGTTGAACTAATTTCTGTATTTTTTTTTTTAATTTTAGGCTCAGTAGTTTCGGAGATAAGGGGGGGGGGAATGGTCGGACAGACAGACAAACAAGTGACCCTATAAGCCTTATATGATCACTCGTACAACCACATTTGAGGTACGAAACCCTCAAAGAGATGTCAGCAACATGGAAGGGGCCCGCAAGGGCCGACGCCCGTCGGGGCTGCGGGTTGTTCGCAGATACCGCGACCTCGACATGAAGGGCTAAGAAGGAACATGGGTGGTTTTTAGTCAGTAGAAGTCTGACACTCCCTTTCGCTCTGACCAAGAGCGGGAGGGGTTATTTGATGATTTCCCACCCCCAAAAAAAAAAAAAAAAAAGGTTGTTCGCAAGAGATACCGCGGCCTTGACATAAAGGGCTAAGAAGGAACATGGGTGGTTTTTAGTCAGTAGAAGTCTGATCAAGAGCGGGAGGGGTTATTTGATGATTTCCCCCCCCCCCCAAAACCGTAAAAAACGGAACCCTTACAGTAAAACGAAAAAACGTTTTTTCTTTTGAGGTACAAAACCCTAAAAAGCTGGCGCAATGTAGTTGTACTACAAAGTACACCTCTGTATAACCCTTCGGAGATAACAGGCGTTATATTATGTCTGTCTCAAACACAATGAGAATAAATTAATACACCTCAACCTACATTGGATAAAACCGACATGATACTATATAACTCATTGAATTACAAACTATCCTTCCAGACATCATATTGAATAACATGGAATTACCTACATACGTACAGTTGTTAGGAAAATAAGACACAAAAGACTTAACATCCACGTCATATCAGTCAGGCTTGAAGAAATTAACTGACAGGCAGAAATGATACAACTAAACTAATACCGGGCTCGTATCACTAAGCTCTACCTAAGAGAATGCCTAAATATGATTGTATTGTTGGAATTTGAAATCACGACGTTGAGTTAAGAGTTAAAAATTGTATGAAAATTGTTGAATGTTTTTGGGTATTGTCTAGTGCTAGCAAAAGCCTTTAGAACATTTCCACTTTACCTAAGGACGACTTTATCTTTGGTTATTTAATAGGATATGTTCACGAAATGTTGTGTAGATGGGAACATTGTTCACAATTTGCTTTATATTTATTGTTCTATTGTATAAGTGGTAAAGATATTAATTATTATATTCTTCTTCTACACGTGTTTTTTTTTTACTAGCCTGCTCTGTCCCACTCCTGGGCAAAGGCCTCTCTACACTCCTTCCACTTCGCGCGAACCCGCGCGTCCTCCTTCCCGTTTTGACGGAACCGATCTAGTTCATTCCGCCACCTCCTTCGTGGCCTGCCGCGACCACGTCTCATTATGTCAGGGCACCAGTTTCCTGCTATTTGTTCCTTACGTGTAGATGAGCTTTAATCGTTTTAGTCCAGTATGTAGCCACCTGCACAGCTCTATAATTTGCTTCGAGTAAATCTTGTGGAAGTGGTTGTACGGGATAATAAGTGGCGCATATCCTGCAGAGGGGCCCCACACTGACAATTTGTTTATAATGGATCAAGTATACCCCACTCCCCGTCGGGGCTGCGGGTGTTCGCAAGAGATACCGCGGCCTCGACATGAAGGGCTAAGAAGGAACATGGGTGGTTTTTAGTCAGTAGAAGTCTGACACTCCCTTTCGCTCTGCCCAAGAGCGGGAGGGGTCATTTGATGATTTTCCACCCACCATAAAAAAAGTATACCCCACTTAACCTGATTATATCTACAGCCGCTTACTCTTAGTTCGTATTGATAGAAAATATTTAAAAAAATGACACTGATAAGGTGACCCTGGTGTGTAAAACTGTAAACAGACTTTCGGGCCTCTGAACTACCTGTAATGGCTCTCATACATCTACAAATGCCAGCCGATACCAACGGTTTCACGTGCTTTCCGAGGCATGAACGAAACTTGGCATGTGATGGGTGGTCACTCATTTACGGACGAACCTAGGCAACTGCGGTTTATTCTGAAAATTGACCCCAGCGGTTGTTATTATACCACAAGCTTCTTTAGCCTACAGCTGTTATTAGCCTATCTTTGAGAAAAGAGTCGAGTTTGTCTCGACATCTCCTAAGCCGCCCGTGATGCCGTGAGTGCAATTTAAGCTAAATCCAGTTACCATCGGCAGCGGTGGTGCAGTGGTGGCGGCTCCAACTTACAAGCAGTAAGTCGTGGTTTCGAACCCAGGCAGGCATAACTTTGTATGATTTATTTCATTGCCACTGCTCTCAAAACGGTAAACGAAAACATCGTGAGGAAACCGGTATGTCCTAGAATCGAAAACTCGAGACATTTGGCTGCTACCAACCCGGGTGCACTGGGTCCACTTGGTGGATTATGGATGATTCCACCATGAGTTACCATCTCAACACCTAGTTTTGATTAAAAGTTACTAAGCAATCAAAATTATCGTTCCTTCTTTACAGAAGTCTTATCAATGCCAAATAACATCAAAGCAACACATTTACGAGTACCTCCGAGTAGGAAACCTTATTTTCCTTTAATGTGTGTACCTAGAAATCGATCAATCCGTCTCGTCTAGCCGACCCGACCTTTCGAAGTAAAACGTATAAGTTTCGAGGATGTTCCAGAAGTTTCTCAATCCTTTGTTACTATATGAATAAAGTTAAAGGAGTACATATCATTATTTCGTTAGGGCGAAGAAGGAACATGGGTGGTTTTTAGTCAGTAGAAGTCTGACACTCCCTTTCGCTCTGCCCAAGAGCGGGAGGGGTTATTTGATGATTTCACACCCCCAAAAAAAAAAAAAGGGTCGCCGATACCGAAATCGGTAAGGCGGACTATATATATATAAATACTAATATTATAAAGAGGAAAGATTTGTTTGTTTGTAACGAATAGGCTCCGAAACTACTGGACCGATTTAAAAAATTCTTTCTCACCGTTGGGAAGCTACACTATTCCCGGGTGACATAGGCTACTTTTTACACGACTGCCCCAAAAAAAAGAGTGTTATGTTTTTAGCGTTCATGTATGTATGTATGTATGTATGTATGTATGTATGTTTGTTTGTGAGTTTCTTTATTCCACCATAACTTCTAAACGCCTGAACCGATTTTGATGTATGTGGTATCGTTAGATTCGTTACGTCATCCCGGGTAACATAGGCTAGAGAAAATATCAAAAAAGATAATAGGGTGGCCATGGTTTAGAAATAAAAATAACTTTTAATTTGTTTTTATTGAAATTTCAATGAAAAATATAATCATCGTCTAGAACTTATTAAGTAGATTACAAAAATATACCACAGTAGTATTCAATATCTAGTGTTTTCTAGTAATACTACTTAACAAATGATATGGTGACATTTTAAACCCGGGATTCGATACGAATAAGCTACATATCAATAGATTCTCTGTAATGAAAGAAATAAAACTGGCTAGGTTACAACTCCCAAATCCATCCACGACGGCACCTAAATGGTTTTTAAGTTTGTATGAAAAGTCAGTATGTGTGAATCAATTTACTAGAAACATGGCGAAAAAATATCGATATCACTAAAAAATATGAAATAAAAAACAAATAATTTAAAAAATTAAAAAACACGCCTGCCATGCCAAAAAGTAAACTAAAAAATAAAAAACAAGTCAAAGGAATTCAGCGATGAATGGGAGCAAGGTCCCGTAAATGTATTCGAAAATGGAAAACTGAAATCTAAAACTTTTATTGCAGTCGGGGGACCTGTAAAGAATTGTTCCACCGAACTGTTCCCCGACTGCAATAAAAGTTTTAGATTTCAGTTTTCCATTTTTATCCCTGTATTGCCACGGGAACGGGAACTACGCGGGTGAAACCGCGTGACGTCCGTATATAAATATATAAAGAGAAAAATATTGGAAATCTTAGAAGGTAAAACACCGAAAGCGTTGGACCTTTTTCGACGCGGAGATGGCCGATGGAGCAAAGCTTTGACCGAGTGGTGGCCAAGGTTAGGCCAAAGAAACTAGTGCCGTCCTAAAGCTCGTTGGGTTGACGATAACGTCAAAGTCGCCGGAAACTCGTGGATAAGGTACGCACAGAACTGGGAAGTGTGGCAGAAAAAACGGGAGGCAGTGGGTGATTCTGGGCCGATATGATGATGATGATGAAGTAAACCACTTTAAATGTACCCACATCACCAAAATACAGGGTGTAAATCAACCCATCACACAGCCATCAACCAACCATTCTGTACATAAAACTAAGTACCCCTTTTTTTTTTTTTCTTTTATGGTGGGTGGAAAATCATCAAATGACCTCTCCCGCTCTTGGGCAGAGCGGAAGGGAGTGTCAAACTTCTACTGACTAAAAACCACCCATGTTCCTTCTTGGCCCTTCATGTCGAGGCTGCGGTATCTCTTGCGAACACCCGCAACCCCGACGGGCGAACACCCGCAGCCCCGACGGGCGAACACCCGCAGCCCCGACGGGAACTAAGTACCCCTACGCAAAAATTTTTGCTGGGAAACGACTTTTTTTTTGGGTCAAAAAAAAAAAAAAAACACATTTTACGGTAAAACTCAATGTAGCACTGTTAAAACATTGTGCTAGTGGATGCTTTGAATAGTAAACAGGTCATGGAGGTAATTTAAGTAAAGTTATAACCTAAAAACTAGTATTTACAAAAACAGCTATGAAAAGTTTAGAACTTTGACCCCCAATATCTCTGTAACTAGGAGGTTCCCAGGTATGGTCTATAAAAAAAAAATGATCGCAGTGGTGGGGAGAACAAGTGCCCTTCGTTTGCGTTAAGGGTACTTTTACACCCTATATAGCAGTAAGTATATACATCCTTATGTATTTATATGATTAGACTGGAAGCCGACCCTAACATAGTTAGGAAAAGGCTAGGCAGATAATGATGTACTTATATGATTATAGGTATAAAGCTGATACCTTTTGTTTTTGAGTCAGACGATCCACGTTAAAAAATATTGACGCTTCGGATCGAGAAATCCGACAAACTCAAGCAAAAATGGAAAAAAGATTAAGCCCATACTTGCACCAAGAAAAAAAACGTGATAAAAATCATAAACACATGTAAATAACATCGGAGAGAAAGCCAGATAAATGCTTAGAAATAGGTTTCCATAATTTTCATACATACACATACACACATAACTCAGACGTAAGAAGGTCACTGCACCCCAAGAGAGAAATGTGTAAAACAGAACATTCGATGAATACCATATTTGGATATTAAAATTCAGGAAACGTTGAATTTCCTTCCTGTCTACCGGACGAGAACTGTTCCCGAATTTTATGTGCTACGATGTCATAAATGATTAATTTTCAGTGACATGTGGAACAAGAATAAGGGAGAACTTTTTTTTTTGAGGGTGGAAAATCATCAAATGACTCCTCCCGCTCTGGGCCGAGCTTTAGGGAGTGTCAAACTTCTAATAACTAAAAACCACCCATGTTCCTTCTTAGCCCTTTGTGTTCAGGCCGTAGTATCTCTTTCGAACAACCCGCAGCCCCGACGGGGAGTGTAAGGGAGACCTTGTAATTCTTTTCTTATTCTAAGGAAACTGACTTGTTATGCTACTGTTTTAACGAAATGGAATTATCATCATCATCAGCCTATTAATGTTCCCACTGCTGGGACACAGGCCTCCTCTCTTTCAAAGGGAATGGGCTATAATCTAACACGCGGGCACAAGTCTTCAAATTTTTGGATCTAGGACATGGTTCATCACGATGTTTTTTTTCCGTTTTTGAGAGCAGTAATGAAAAAAAATACACAAAGTAATGCGCCTGTCTGGGTTCGAACCCACGACTTACTGTTCGTAAGTTGGGGCCACCACCCCTGGGCCACCGTGTTGTGCCCGGATGATGGCAATAGGTGCACCCCTAAAGGGACTTCAACATAACTGAATAAATGTAGTATCTAGGTAGGTACATTTCTGTCTCGCCCTTTGGACATTCCAAGCGTGATGTAAATTGCAGCAAAAGTTCGTTAACACCGCCAATGCTGTGTAAGCGAAAGTTAATGTCGCCACCCCCGGAGAACAAAATGATAACCGTCATTACCATAGTTTTAGTGTTATGTCATATTTGAGGTCTACGGTGCCTAATACATCTACACAATTTTTTTCGTGAATGTCCTGCCTGTATTTAAAAAGTTATAAAATATTGCAATAATATTCATCATCAATTTTCTACCCGAAAAATAATGTATCATAGTATTGGTAAAAAAGTTTCTTCATAAAATATATGCCAAATACTTTTACAATAGGATTCTCGGAAAATAAATAGATAAAATAAATTGTTAACGCTATTACCATTTTGTTCTCGTAATAATACATTTAGGCTCGGTGACTAACATGTCCTTAGTAAAAAGTACTGAGAAAAGTAAACACGGAAACATCTTGCCATTCTTTTCGGTCATAGGTGCATAGGTGCATTAGAGAGTGATAGCACGATAATTCATTGCGTGCGGCGCTCGGCACGTGGCAATGTTTGTTTACCTACTCGACCTTCTCTAGTGCACTTGTAACCGTCATTGCGTGAGCGTAATTTCTTTTTAGCTGCGGTTGTTTCTATTATTTTTGTGTAAATTCAGTGTTTTTTTAAAGTGAAAAGTGGTAAACCTAATTGCAATAATAAAATGAATAAACGGAATCCTCGTTTAGACGTTATTATGAGTATGGTGTCTAAAATAAGTGACGATTCCAAACATCTTACTAATGATGGTGAGTACCGACTGTGCCTTTTACACAGTATCATTGTCTTTTAATTAGTGATAGGTAGATAGAATGGCCATAGAATCTTATTTAAGTAAGTAGGTACTCGATCTGTGACCCGATGTTGATAGCTGCAAATTCGACACACCTACCTACCTAGATACCAACTTGCTTATTTTTAAATAGGTACCTACTTCGAGTGAAACAGTTGATCTTCCTTGGAACCTACCTAATGCTCATTACCTACAATGAAGTTTCTTTGCGTTAACTAATCTATATGCATGTCAATTTGTCATCACTGTTTGTTATTATCTAGGTATTAATTCAATGTCATTAAATCGTATCGTTTAAATGTTTTAGATCACAACCCACCCCAAAATGGTACTACAGATCAAGACAAAATAACGAAACATGAATATAATTTACGCGGTAAGTGTTAAATATTATTTTATGTTTTTGGTAGGTAGGTAAGTAGTAATTTTTGCCTGTATTTAAAATAATTATACTAAAAATAAACTCCTGCCTCGATGGTCGAGTGGCCGCAAGCGCGGGTCCTAACCTCGAGGTCCTGGGTTCGATTCCCGGGTCGGGCAAAGTGTTATTGGGTTTTTCCATTAAGTTGGAACTTCTCAGTAGCAGCACGGAGTCTGGATTTGTGCCCGGTAGATGACAATAGGCTCGCCCCCTATTACATGGGACTTAAAACATAACTGGCGAAACGTGGGTGTATTACACACCTCTGCCTAACCCTTCGGGGAATACAGGTGTGATTGTTATGTCATGTTATGGTTATGTTAAAATAAACAAAAAGCTATCGTATTATGGGTACCTACCTACCTCATTTTTTTCTAGCTTAACCTAGCTTCTTATATTTTTTGCTTTTTTATTTAATGTAAGTATAAAAAAGCAAAAAATATAAGAAGCTAGGTTCACCAAACTAATCTATATTTCTATATTAATATTATAAAGCAAAATAGTTTGGTTGGTTGAACGTGGTAATCTCAGGAACCACTGGTTTGAGTTGAAAAAATATTTTTGTGTTAGATAGTTACTTAGTTCATTTATTGAGGAAGGCTATATCTATATTATATAATATTATAAAGAGGTAATATTTTTGTTTGTAAGTTTGTATGTAAGGGCTAATCTCAGAAACTACTGGTTCGAATTAAAAACTCTTTTGTTCTGGTCTGCAGAATTAACAAAGAAAACGTACTACAATCCAAATGATAAACAAGGGAATGAAGACTTCTCTCCGAGTTCATCCGGTGAATATCTGCCAAGTCCAGAGAGACTCCAAATTCTAAGACAGCGGAGTCAAAGCTCATTAAGTTTTGGAGGAGATTCGGACTATTTAACATCAGCTGCTAATAATATTACAAAATCACCATCGAGCATATCAAACATATCTTCCATTTTTAATGAAGTAGATTTTGTAGCATCACCTTTGATAGTGTATGAAAATAGACCATTGTCAGATACAAAAAAAATGCTCGGTAATGAAAATATTAATAGAAAAACTTTATCAAGACGTAGTTTAAACTTTTCTGCTATCGCTGAGGAAGACAATAATATGGTCGACGCATCTTCCAGTTTTGCAAGCATTATCTACCCAGGGGAAGTTGAACAGAAAGACTTAAATATTTCTATGGGCAGTGAACTTACTGTAAATAAGGAAAATTTTATTTCTATTACTTTTGAATTAGAAGAGACTTTGCAACCATGTGACTCTTCCAACGGTAAATTGACTGAGTGCACCTTAGTTAGTTACCAAAATGTGCCATCATGCCATCAAGCTCAAAAGATTTCGATTTGACAAATGTTTCTCAGTCAGAGGTAGAGGTTAACCATTCAGCAATTAATTATAATATTATTAGTTTTAATGAAGATGATTACCAAAGAAATAACATAGACAGTTCCGGTGAAGTGATAACTCAAGCTGAAACTGCTGCTGCAAGCTTAGAACAGGTATTGTGTGCTACTAACGCGAAAAAATTGACAAGAAAACGGGTTCGAAATGAAAGAGAAAAACAAGACAATAAGAGTAAAAGGTTAAAGAATTCAGGAGAAGCTTACGTAGGTTGCAGGTCAAAGAAAGAGTTTAAGAAAAAAACGATAAAGGCTGAATGCAAGTGTCAAAAAAAATGTGGAGACAAGATCAACCAACAGCAAAGAGAAACTATAATGCAGCAATACTATCAACTCGCTGATCATGAGTTACAATGGCAATTCATCGCTAAGCATATAATAGCTGAAGACATAAAAAAAGTGACAATAAACCGAAAGAACAACCGCACTCAGACTATTAAATACTATTTTTATTTAGACACAGAAAAAGTGCAAGTATGTAAAACATTCTTCATTAATACTCTATCTATATCACATCAAACAGTTTATACAGCCTTAGAAAAGGTAAAATCTGATAAAGGTTTGAGTCACAATAGAGGTTGTCATGATAATAGACCTCGCAAAATGTCACTTGAAACCGAAGACAATATTAAAGAGCACATTCAATTATTTCCTACTGTGGAGAGTCATTATACTCGGAAGAAATCGGCCAGACAATATCTGTCCGAATTACTTAATATATCTAAAATGTACCGGTTGTACGAGGCTTGGTATACTGAAGGGCACTATTCTTGCCGCATGGCATCTAAAAGACAGTACGAAACTATTTTTAACACCAGATTTAATTACTCCTTTCATCGCCCCAAAAAAGACCAATGTGGTCAATGTGCACTTTACCGACAAGCTGATCCTCGTACAGAAGAAACTCTGCGAGAGAAATTTAACCAGCACCAGAAGAATAAAGAACGCGTGCGTCAAATAAAAAACGAAGAAAAACAATCAGCTGACCTTTCAGATACAACTGTTGCAATCTTTGATTTAGAGAAGGTGTTGAATATTCCTCAATCTCAAGTGGGAATATTTCACTATAAGAGGAAATACCCTGTGTATAACTTCACAATATTTGACAGTACTCGACTGAAAGGTTACTGCTATGTTTGGCACTACGCAATCGCAAAAAGAGGAGCAATAGAAATTGGTAGCTGTTTATGGCAATTTCTCATGGGTGAAGCAGGAAGTGGTATCAAAAACATCTCATTTTACTCTGACGGTTGCGGAGGTCAAAATAAAAATAGATTTATCTTTACATTCTATATTTTTGCCGCTCAGAAACTGAAAATCAATATCACACACCGATTTTTCGAAACGGGGCATGGTCAAAGCGAAGGTGACTCAATGCACTCTAATATAGAACGAGAGCTAAAACATCAAGTTGTTTATACACCTGAACAGATTTACGCAATTATTTTGAATGCAAAAGTTAATGGTGAGAAGTACACTGAAGGAAATGACACAAAATGAGTTTAAAGACATAAAAGAATTAATCAAGAATAAGAACTGGGCCAAAGATGAAGAGGGACATAAAGTAGCATGGTCTAAAATAATGGAAGTAAGTGTCTTGCATTCACAGCCTACAGTTCTACGTTTCAAGTATGATTATGATGCAGATTATTCTCGGTTGAATGTCGAACCGCTTCCAAGAATTGCGCCAAGAAACAAGCGGGGTAAACATAATGCTTCAACCTCTCTTACAGAGATACAATTATTGAAACCAGCTTACAACAAACCCCTTTCAATAAGTAAGGCTTTACACGGCGACCTTATGAGTCTCTGTAGGGCAGAAGCAATCCCTAGCTACTACCATGCCTTTTATAACTCCCTCACATTTGCTAATTGCTCTGAAGAACTTAATCATGAGGATTCCGATGAAGTTCACGAAGACTGATTTTTTTCTTATGGTTTTTTTCTATACTTATTAATTAAAATAATAGTTTATTAGAATAACGTTGTTTCATTTTAAACCCTAGAATAAAAGTTTAAGTTTCTGTTACCTAATTATGCAAATTGAAAATTAACTAGAATAAAATTGCAAATGATCTTGTTTTCCATTAATCTGGCATCCATTTTTCAATGAATATTATTGTAATGTAATATTGCAATATTCATAGGTTCTGGTAATTGCCGCGATTAAAATTGTAAGTGTATATTAATAAACTAAAACAGTACAAGAATTTTAGTATCTTTTTAAATTCGAAATATCTTTAGTTCAAATAACCTTAGTAAAACTTCTTTAAAAGCATTATAAAGCATAAAAAATTAGCTACCATTGTCCTATTTCTCGTTTCTCTACACAAATTAGTTGGCAAGATATAGTCGAAAATCAGTTTTTTATTTTTCCTGAAAAGTAGTGATTTTGCTATTACCATTTTATTCTCCGGGGGTGGCGATGTGATTTCAGTGTATAAAAATAATCATAAAAAGATTGCATTTACAAAGAAACAGGGAATTACAAAAGCCCTAGGTAAAGTTATAAATCTCAATTTTATAAGGTCGTTGCCTTCAAAAATGGCTAAGTATACGCAGTAAAAGTTTTTAAAAGCAGCACTTTTAATTATAATGGAGCATTTCGTTTTTTTGCCGTCTCAAAAGAGCTTTTGGCTAAATATCTGCTTACAAAAACAATAATATAATGTAGTATGGATAGATCAATATTTAAGTAGAAATAAAGAATTAAAGAGGAATAAGAGACCTACTGATAAATTATTTATTAGATGACAAAAGATTCTGAAAGTTTCCAAGATAGTTTGAAACAAAAGAAACACCAAAACTGGACATCACTACAGTCTAGAATTCTGGATGGATCTACAGAACTAGCAAAACATATTACATCAGATTTTTTCAAAATCTAATTAAGAAATAGTTTCCGAATAATTCATTACCAAAATACTTTTCGTTTATTTATTCTACTTCTTCGAAAGTGTTTTGAAAAACGTCGTGCACATGGGCATTTGTGGCTGCAGTTTTCGGCTCCATAACCATCTAGCCTGCGGCTCGGGTGTGAGTTCCGCCTCGAATGCAATTTAACCTCCCTATTTCAAAATGTACTATTTTTGATTGGAAACGACCATCTGGGGCATGAAAAGCTGTAACTACCAAAAACTTCCAATTTACAAGATTTTTATGTAACACGCACATTAATCAAAAAAGCAATATCTTACGAAAAGAGGTCTTACGTAAAAAGGTTAAATGACTCCACTTTCAACAATTCCTACATTCATACGTAAAAGAGGGATGAGTACTCACTTCAGGGAATAATATTTCAATACTAGGTACACGTACTGTTCCATCGAATTGAATAACGAATCTAGAGTGAAACGAGGCTTATATTCTATATCAAATACGTATGTATTTATGAAAACTACACAACTGGGATTACGTACTCATGTCGTGTAGTTACCGATATCGAACTCCGTTCAATTGAAGAGAAACTCTGACACGTTTCTAGATTTATTTGGCCCGAGAAACGTATACGATTTCGAGGAGCTTGAAGCTAAATAATACCAGCCGCTCGGGTCGCGTATTGCCAAACTGTATGCTGACCCAGACACCCATAGTCTGTACTGAACTACGTCGTGCTCATTGAAATCACAAACAAATTGGAGCAAAGTACATACGAGCTCAGAGCATTCTGAGATTGTATGCACTTTGCTCGCTTGTATGTAAAGCAAACTGTGACACGCGAATATCAGTAACTGACTATACAACGTGTTTCAGGGCGGCATGGGCACCGGGCCGTAGGCCGACGAAGGAGGCCGGCGTTCCAAAGGTCGATTTGCAATATTTATCGCCGGGTACACTGTACTAATGCTAGAATAATTGAAGATTATTGACAGTCGTTACAGGTAGTCAGTGCCCCAAAAGTCTGACCACCAGTCTTACCCATTGTATTACATAGTACTAATTGAGCTGTAGAGGTCTGATAGGCAGTCGTTCAACAATAACAATAAACAAGTATAAATAAAAAAAATTATTAAACCCCCAGATGTATGAATGTGGACGAGGCAAAAGGAGTATGTAAGGATCGTAGCAAGTGGCGTTCTGTGGTTTCTGCCTACCCCCATGGGAAAAGGGCGTGAGTTTATGTATGTTATTAAACCCCCGACTCAATTATTTTTGCGAAGCTTATTTAACCCATACGGTATTAATATATATCTAAATAAATATGATTGTTAAAACGGAAATTCAATATAGAATATTTGTGCCCTTTACTCTGTATAGTTTAAACAAATATCTTAGAAGACATCGCAATATAAAAATATCCGCGCGACTAAATAATAACGCGCACGGCAGTCATTCGCTGAGAAGCGATAAATATTAAACATTGGTGCTCCACTTTTACTCCCTTTAAATCAAACTTTGTCAACAAAAAATCAATTTTCAAGCTTTTAGTTTTAATTTCGATATTCCTTATTTCCCTTTCAATATAGTGTACATTATTTTACAACTCCTTTCATTTCTAGCTACCCATATTGAGGGAGTTTTAAAAAAAAAAACGCCATTTTGTGCTGGCGGCCATCTTGGATTTGAAATTTGTCATAGTGTATAGTATTCTATTAATCAAGCCCTTTCATTTAATACCCATATTGTGATAAAGTTGTGAAAAAATATGTAATCCGCCATTTTGCGGCGGCGGCCATCCTGGATTTGAAATTTGTCATAGTGTATAGTATTTTACTAATCAAGCCCTTTCATTTGATACCCATATTGATAAAGTTGTGAACAAATAATGTAATCCGCCTTTTTGTGGCGGCGGCCATCTTGGACCGATTTTTATCTAACATAGCTAAGAACACTCTCGACTAATTCACCTTTCAAACAAAATAAACAGAATCAAGATCGGTTTGTGCGTTCGGGAGCTACGATGCCAGAGACAGACACACACACACACATAGACACGTCAAACTTATAACACCCCGTCGTTTTTGCGTCGGGGGTTAAAAAAACAAAAAGGTTTTTAAAAATTGATTTAAAAATTTCCCACCAATAAAAAGAGCCTCGATTTTCTCTCCGATCATTGTAAAACCAACTATGTTAGAGAAACCTCTGAGTATTATTTACCGTGTGCGATCTTCCCACATGTTTACGGAGCTTCGTATTGAAAGGTTTTCTCTGTCTGCGTAATTTATCTCACGAGCCTGGCTGTTTGTTTTGTCGCCGCCTTTTTAACTGAGAATTTTTTTTTTATTTTATTTGAAAGACGTTTAGTAAAATAGGTAAGAACGTTGCTGGCAATATTTTTTGCTGATTGATTATTATGATGTTGTTGTTCCACTTTTTAGATTTCCGGGTTGGAGTATTCTGGAATTATACAGGGCGTAAATCAACCCATCACACAGCCCTCAACCAAGCATTCTGTACATCAAACTAAGTACCCCTACGCAATTTTTTTTCTGGGAAACAACTTTTTTTTTTGGGTCATAAATCACAGTTTACGGTAAAACTCAATGTACGAAAAATTCGGAACGTTGACCCTGGGGGTCAACGTTCCGAATTTTTCACAGCTGTTTTTGTAAATACTAGTTTTTCAGGTTATAACTACACTTAAATTATCTCCATAACCCGTTTACTATTCCAAGCATCCACGAGCAAAATGTTTTAACAGTGCTACTCGTACATTGAGTTTTACCGTAAACTGTGATTTATGACCCAAAAAAAAAAGTTGTTTCCCAGAAAAAAAATTGCGTAGGGGTACTTAGTTTGATGTACAGAATGCTTGGTTGAGGGCTGTGTGATGGGTTGATTTACGCCCTGTATAATTCCAGAATACTCCAACCCGGAAATCTAAAAAGTGGAACAACAACATCATAATAATCAATCAGCAAAAAATATTGCCAGCAACGTTCTTACCTATTTTACTAAACGTCTTTCAAATAAAATAAAAAAAAAATTCTCAGTTAAAAAGGCGGCGACAAAACAAACAGCCAGGCTCGTGAGATAAATTACGCAGACAGAGAAAACCTTTCAATACGAAGCTCCGTAAACATGTGGGAAGATCGCACACGGTAAATAATACTCAGAGGTTTCTCTAACATAGTTGGTTTTACAATGATCGGAGAGAAAATCGAGGCTCTTTTTATTGGTGGGAAATTTTTAAATCAATTTTTAAAAACCTTTTTGTTTTTTTAACCCCCGACGCAAAAACGACGGGGTGTTATAAGTTTGACGTGTCTATGTGTGTGTGTGTGTGTGTGTGTGTGTGTCTGTCTCTGGCATCGTAGCTCCCGAACGCACAAACCGATCTTGATTCTGTTTATTTTGTTTGAAAGGTGAATTAGTCGAGAGTGTTCTTAGCTATGTTAGATAAAAATCGGTCCAAGATGGCCGCCGCCACAAAAAGGCGGATTACATTATTTGTTCACAACTTTATCAATATGGGTATCAAATGAAAGGGCTTGATTAGTAAAATACTATACACTATGACAAATTTCAAATCCAGGATGGCCGCCGCCGCAAAATGGCGGATTACATATTTTTTCACAACTTTATCACAATATGGGTATTAAATGAAAGGGCTTGATTAATAGAATACTATACACTATGACAAATTTCAAATCCAAGATGGCCGCCAGCACAAAATGGCGTTTTTTTTTTTAAAACTCCCTCAATATGGGTAGCTAGAAATGAAAGGAGTTGTAAAATAATGTACACTATATTGAAAGGGAAATAAGGAATATCGAAATTAAAACTAAAAGCTTGAAAATTGATTTTTTGTTGACAAAGTTTGATTTAAAGGGAGTAAAAGTGGAGCACCAATGTTTAATATTTATCGCTTCTCAGCGAATGACTGCCGTGCGCGTTATTATTTAGTCGCGCGGATATTTTTATATTGCGATGTCTTCTAAGATATTTGTTTAAACTATACAGAGTAAAGGGCACAAATATTCTATATTGAATTTCCGTTTTAACAATCATATTTATTTAGATATATATTAATACCGTATGGGTTAAATAAGCTTCGCAAAAATAATTGAGTCGGGGGTTTAATAACATACATAAACTCACGCCCTTTTCCCATGGGGGTAGGCAGAAACCACAGAACGCCACTTGCTACGATCCTTACATACTCCTTTTGCCTCGTCCACATTCATACATCTGGGGGTTTAATAATTTTTTTTATTTATACTTGTTTATTGTTATTGTTGAACGACTGCCTATCAGACCTCTACAGCTCAATTAGTACTATGTAATACAATGGGTAAGACTGGTGGTCAGACTTTTGGGGCACTGACTACCTGTAACGACTGTCAATAATCTTCAATTATTCTAGCATTAGTACAGTGTACCCGGCGATAAATATTGCAAATCGACCTTTGGAACGCCGGCCTCCTTCGTCGGCCTACGGCCCGGTGCCCATGCCGCCCTGAAACACGTTGTATAGTCAGTTACTGATATTCGCGTGTCACAGTTTGCTTTACATACAAGCGAGCAAAGTGCATACAATCTCAGAATGCTCTGAGCTCGTATGTACTTTGCTCCAATTTGTTTGTGATTTCAATGAGCACGACGTAGTTCAGTACAGACTATGGGTGTCTGGGTCAGCATACAGTTTGGCAATACGCGACCCGAGCGGCTGGTATTATTTAGCTTCAAGCTCCTCGAAATCGTATACGTTTCTCGGGCCAAATAAATCTAGAAACGTGTCAGAGTTTCTCTTCAATTGAACGGAGTTCGATATCGGTAACTACACGACATGAGTACGTAATCCCAGTTGTGTAGTTTTCATAAATACATACGTATTTGATATAGAATATAAGCCTCGTTTCACTCTAGATTCGTTATTCAATTCGATGGAACAGTACGTGTACCTAGTATTGAAATATTATTCCCTGAAGTGAGTACTCATCCCTCTTTTACGTATGAATGTAGGAATTGTTGAAAGTGGAGTCATTTAACCTTTTTACGTAAGACCTCTTTTCGTAAGATATTGCTTTTTTGATTAATGTGCGTGTTACATAAAAATCTTGTAAATTGGAAGTTTTTGGTAGTTACAGCTTTTCATGCCCCAGATGGTCGTTTCCAATCAAAAATAGTACATTTTGAAATAGGGAGGTTAAATTGCATTCGAGGCGGAACTCACACCCGAGCCGCAGGCTAGATGGTTATGGAGCCGAAAACTGCAGCCACAAATGCCCATGTGCACGACGTTTTTCAAAACACTTTCGAAGAAGTAGAATAAATAAACGAAAAGTATTTTGGTAATGAATTATTCGGAAACTATTTCTTAATTAGATTTTGAAAAAATCTGATGTAATATGTTTTGCTAGTTCTGTAGATCCATCCAGAATTCTAGACTGTAGTGATGTCCAGTTTTGGTGTTTCTTTTGTTTCAAACTATCTTGGAAACTTTCAGAATCTTTTGTCATCTAATAAATAATTTATCAGTAGGTCTCTTATTCCTCTTTAATTCTTTATTTCTACTTAAATATTGATCTATCCATACTACATTATATTATTGTTTTTGTAAGCAGATATTTAGCCAAAAGCTCTTTTGAGACGGCAAAAAAACGAAATGCTCCATTATAATTAAAAGTGCTGAAAAACTAGTATTTACAAAAACAGCTGTGAAAAATTCGGAACGTTGACCCTGGGGGTCAACGTTCCGAATTTTTAGTAACTAGAAGGTTCCCAGGTATGGTCTAGAACAAAAAAATGATCGCAGTGGTGGGAGAACAAGTGCCTTTCGTTTGCGTTTCGTACTTTTACACCCTATATAATCCTGCGTTTATAATGTTTGCTTAAAAGACAGCCTATTCAGAACGATTGGAAACGAGCAAAAATCCTGATTTCAAGGCTGATACTGAGAAATTCTTAAAACCTAATAACACTTAGCCTGACCTGGAAATCAAACCCAGAACCTCATGCTCAGCAGTCTCGGTTGCGATCACAAGACCAACGAGACAGTTTCTACACCTTTTTTTTTGGGTGGTGGGAAATCATCAAATAACCCCCCTCGCGCTCTTGGGCAGAGCGGAAGGGAGTGATAGACTTCTACTGACTAAAAACCACTCATGTTCCTTCTTAGCCCTTGCGCCGAGGCCGCGATATCTCTTTCGAACAACCCGCAGCCCCGGCGGGACAGTTTCTATACCTTACTTTTGTCGTCTAGGTATCTTTTACTCCACTCAAAATAATTGAAAAAGAAATAACACAATGACAACATTTTGATGACAATAAGTGTTAAGACCATGTCATGTTTATTTGCCCTACATGAGCGTACGTAACAGTGACCTAAATCTTAAAGCAAGCAGAGTTGCATAAGTTTCAAGTAAAGACTCGTCTGACCCACAACTTAATTTCTAAATCAACATTGGGAGGTTTGTTATTTATTTACTTAAGACGGTAACTTAGATCGTGGAAGAAAACTGCGAACTACTTACTTAGAGGGGTACTTGTTAAGAAATTGTTTATAATTCGTAAACTGTGATTTTGGCGATATACCAACGCAAAGTTGTTTTGTTTACTTTTTGGTGCTACAATAACTTTAATATCTGTGCCAAAACACAACCCTAGTCTTTTTTGTTTATCGTGTGGATAATACCTAACCGGGTGTCAGTTTTTATGCCGCCCATAGACCTCTGACTTCCATTTACATGCCAGCAAGAAATATCTGTCATGTTGGTTTCCTCGCGATGATTTCCTTCACCAAAGTACATGAATCCGAAAATCAGAGGTCCGTAACATCGTGACGGTTGAATGATACGTCAATAGTTGAGCAAATTATAAAAAAAATACTTGCAAACAATAGGTTCGATAGTATTAATTGTTCATTTATGTTAAAAGTCCCTCAGTAAAATGGTGTTACCAATCAGCAGTTCGTACCACACGTGTTCGGCCGATATTCTGAGAAGCTGTTTACATAATTAACTATTTCGTTGAACACAAGGCAACAGATCAAACCATTGACTTATATATTACTGCGTAAGGACTGGGCGGACGGCATGTTAAAATGACGCCTCAAACGTGGTCCCAATATGGTCTTTCCTAAGCCGAAGTGAACTAGTCCACGATCGGCTCTTTTCGGGTGCGGTCGTAAATTTTATTAAAAGCTTTATTTATGTTCTATAAACCTCGAAAATACCACGCCGCTTATACAAGGTTACATTAACGAGCAGACTACACCGATTCTCTGTATGGCGAACGCGTCGAGCAAATGTTCGGACGACCGTATCTTTAGTTTTTATATCAATGGATCAAACGGACCAATTCCAGTAAGAGTCGTCAAATAACAAGCCTATGCTATACGAGACCAGTTTATACTGGTAATGCATACCTTAATATTATGTCTTCGTGTGTACAGTCAGTGCCCAGCATTACCTGATACCTTTTCTCACACCACTTACTGAACGAGATTTCAAGGTCGGAAGGCGAGAACACTAATGAAACTCACTTTATGTTTCCAGTAGGCGTATAATTCTATTAAGAATCTCAAGAATTCACACGAACAAAAAAAACTCTAATCCTCTTATACTATCGGCGGTAACGTAACCATAGCGAGATCTAACTCGACGTCAACGCCATCTATCGAGCACGTCGGCAACTCTGAACATTTTGATGGTTTAAATTAGATCTCGCCGTGGCTTCGTCGTCTACCTGAACATACCGCCCACCAAGGACAGATTGCAGAATGTCCTTCTCTTAATCTAAACCGCCCACCGTGCGGGGTGCGCAAGCACAAACCTAAATATAACAATAGCATTTGTGAAGGTATACAAAACAAAAAAAAAACTTAAAAACTAGATGAACAAGACATATTATTCTTAAATTATACCTCACAACAAAGTTTAAGATGCTACAGGAAGAATAGCCAATTTTGTTATAGGTCTCTTTATCAGAGAACCTTTAGTTCTGACAGTAACTACTCGAGTGATTCCGTCGGGCCCAGGATGTTTTAACTCAATCCTCCCCAGCAACCACTTGCCAGGAGGTAAATCCTCCTCTTTTATCAGAACTAGGCCACCTACGGCTGGTTCTGGATTTTCATGAGTCCACTTATGGCGTTGTAAAAATTGATTCAAATAATCCTGTGACCACCGCCGCCAAAAGTCCTGTAACATTCTTTGGGTAAGTTGCCATCGTCTGAGACTAGAAATGTTAGCCCTTTCGAAATTCGAATCAGGTACAAGGACGAGTGGTTCCCCAACCAAAAAATGTCCCGGAGTTAACACTGTTAACTCGTTTTGATCCCCACAGGAAAGCGGTCTCGAGTTGAGGCACGCCTCAATTTGCGCCAACACCGTCGTAAGTTCTTCAAACGTTAAAGTAGAATTTCCTATAACCCTTCTGAGATGGTATTTAGTAGACTTTATTCCGGCCTCCCATAGTCCACCGAAATTTGGAGCGTGAGGAGGAATAAAGTTCCACTTTGTGCCATTATTTGCCAAGCACTCAACCAATTCAGGAATGAATTTTGATTTTTCTTCATTGAATAATTCCTGAAGCTCCCGCGCAGCGCCAACAAAATTTGTGCCGTTGTCACTGTGTAGTTCTGCACAGTGTCCACGTCTGGCCACGAACCTCTTAAAAGCGGCCAAGAAACCTTTGGACGTCATGTCACTGACTGCTTCGATATGAATCGCCCGCGTCGACAGACAGATGAAAAGCGCGATGTACCCCTTGTACGATTTATTACCACGCCCTTTAGACATTCTGACGTTTATTGGGCCAGCGTAATCGACACCACTGTACAGAAAAGCTTTATTTGGTGTAACACGAGGAGATGGTAGCTGTCCCATTAGTTGGCTTCGAGTTTTATTCGAATACCGAATGCAAGTAACGCATTTTCTAAAAAAAGCTTTTACTAAAGGTTTGACTCCTACAACCCAATACCGAGATTTTAAGTAAGCGATCATAGCCTGAGGCCCTCCATGCATCGTTTTTTGATGCGCCTCGCTTATGAGAAGCTTCGTGAGGAACGAATCTTTAGGTATAAGTATTGGATGTTTGCGATCATAACTCAACTGAGACATCTCTAATCGACCGCCCACTCTAATTACTCCCTTTAAATCTAAAAATAAATTTAACGATTTATACTTTCTTCCCTTTTTTCCTAGAGATCCTGTCTTCTTAAGTTCTTCTATTTCTTCTTGTAGCTCTTCTTCTTGACTCTTTCTAATGCATATTTCCATCGCCTCCCCGAGTTCCGCAGTGGACAACTGTTTATTTCTCTCCTTGTTAGCACAATTAATCCTTAATCGTAAGAACTTCCTACAGTAGGCCACTACTCTGATCATCCTTGAAAGCGATGAAAATCTTTCCCAAAAAGAAATGTCAAGGATACCCGAATGGACCTTCACTTCCTCCAACTTAGTAATCAAGTGTTTAGGTTTTTTATATTCTACCACTGATTGTCTTAAGAACTCTGGTCCATTGAACCATATTGCCGTATTGTCGAGTTCTCCGGGAGCCACGCCGCGAGAGGCACAATCCGCTGGATTTTGTTTGGAAGGAACGTATGACCAAGATTGTGTATCCAATTTGGTTAAGATCTCAGCAACGCGATTGGCCACAAATGTTTTCCAACGGTTTGGATGACTACTAAGCCATGCGAGGACAATTTCGGAATCCGTCCAAGCGTGCACATCTGACACATTTACATCCAGAGTTTTAGCAACGTCCACCATCAACTTAGCTAATAGAACGGCTCCACATAGTTCCAACCTAGGTATTGACACCTGTTTGATGGGAGACACTTTAGTTTTCGAGGTAACTAACGCCACATGTATGTTACCCTCTGCATCTATAACTCTGACGTATACCACTGCAGCGTAGGCCATTTTTGAGGCATCCGAAAAACCGTGCAGCTCCGTCTTTACATTGCTGGATTTAGTGTTAAGCCAACGTGGGATTTTAACATTCACTAAAGAAGATAAGTCCTTACGGTAAGTAATCCATTCTTTTAATAAACTGTTGGGCACTTGTTCGTCCCAACCTATACCTGCTAACCATAGCTTCTGTATCAACATTTTAGCTACAATGATACTAGGTGACAACCAACCTAACGGATCGAAAAGTCTAGATATATCCGATATAATTTTTCTTTTAGTTACAGGTTCCGTTGGGAGAGGCAGTTCTACGGAGTACTGGAAAACATCAGCGCGAGGATCCCAGGTAAGTCCGAGTATTTTCGTAATATTATCTATTTTATCTAGGTTTATTTTTACTTCCTCAGCTTTATCCCTTTTGCTTTCTCTTATCTTATGTAGTAATTCTTCACTGTTACTTATCCATTTTTGCAATTGGAATCCCCCTTTAGCTAAAATAGTTTTTATTTCTGTATGAATTTTATATCCTTCATCTACGCTTTCTGCCCCTGTCATTAGATCATCCATGTAGAAATTATTAAGAATAATTTTAGCTGCTAATGGATAATCCTTCCCTTCATCATAAGCAACCTGATGTAAAGACCGCACTGCTAGAAATGGCGCCGATGAAGTACCAAATGTAACCGTTACTAACTCAAATTCTTCAATTTCTTTTTCAGGACTGTCCCTCCAAAGAACTCTCTGAAACATTGTATCATCCCTATTGACCAGAACCTGTCTATACATTTTAATTATATCAGCACCTATACAAATTGGATGTATTCTCCAACGCATAACCGTATGTCGTAATTCTGCTTGTAATGTCGGGCCAACCATCAAGTCATTGTTTAGCGATACCCCATTTATTCCCTTGCAGGAAGCGTCAAATACCACGCGCACCTTAGTCGTCAGCTTATCTTCCCGGATTACTGCGTGATGAGGTAAGTACAACCCTTTATTCTTTTCTTCTGCAGATACCTTCACCATATGGTTAAGTTCTATATACTCCCGCATCACCGCTGTGTAATCCGCCTTTAATTTGTCATTCCTTGAAAGGTTGAACTCTAAACTCTTTAACCTTTTTTCAGCTATGAACCTAGATTCACCATCCTTGCAACTTTGTTTACCATCTCGGAACGGCAATCGTACAATATAACGCCCGGTTTCATCTCGCTTTGTGGTATTTGTAAAAATATTCTCACATTCCACTTCTTCTTTGCTCAGTATTTTTTCAGTTCCTGATGGCTCCGCTTCTAGCTCCCAGAACTTACGTAAGAAGTCATCAGTCTGAACATTGGAATGCATGACAGTTATACAAGGATATGAATTGATATCCGTCAAATTTTCTGTACCGACAACACCCGAAAGAATCCAGCCGAATTCTGTTTGTTGTGCTACGAGTGATCCACTAGTACTCTTTTTGATTCCATCTTGAATAATTTGGCTGAATATCTCAGCACCCAACAAAATGTCAATTTTGTTAGGCCTATGATACTCAGGATCTGCCAAATCGTTTTCACTCAACTTTACCCATTCTACCCTGGTTGCTGTTACAACTGGGAGAAGGGACGTGATGGACTTCAAAACGTATGCATTCACTTGAACGTTGTAATCTGGATTCACTCGAGAACGTAGATTAACAACTACGGAAGAATTAGACATCACTGTTTTATTACCGCCTACACCTGTTACACGGTGTTTTGTTAAAGTTTTCTTTAACCCTAAATATTGAGCCATTGACTCAGTGATAAAAGATCCTTGGGATCCTTGATCTACTAATGCCCGAACCACACGATAGTTTCCATCTTTCGACATGGCCTTCACTAAAGCCGTAGGTATTAAAACCGTATCCTTACAATTTCCTGTCGAAAGGCATGAAACTATTGGCTTAGTAGATCCCTCCGCTTGTACAGCGGCCTTTTGAGATTCCTCCATTGAGGTACTATTCCTAGCAGCAGCTGATGCTGCTTCCTTCTGATCAACGCCCGTGATCTCACCAACAGACCCAGAACCACCGCTAGGGTGGACTAATGTATGGTGGCGTCTTTTACATATATGGCATTTGACGGTGTTTCTACAAAATCTGGCAGAGTGGTTACTTCCCAAACAAATGAAACATAGCCCCTTTTTTTGTACAAAATCACGTCGAGTATCGTTACTTTCTTTAGAAAAACCTTTACAAGCAGTTACCTTATGAGCGGCAGAACAAAAAGGGCAAGATAACTCAGCTTTTTCTTTGCCTACCACATGGAATGATTGCGAACTCTTTTGAACCTGAGCTTTATTTTCCAAGTTTTCTAAACCTCGAAATCGGCCAGTTAAAAACTCAGCAAATTGAGTAAAGGTAGTCAAATCATCTGTTGAATCTGAAGCTGTCTTTAATTCCCAGGCCTTCCTGGTGTCCTTATCCAATTTGGCACTAACAATGTGGATTATTAGGATGTCCCAAGAAGAAACATCTACCCCTAGATTTTTTATTGAACCTAAGCAATCAGATGTGGTGCTAAGTAATCTTTTTATTTCAGAGGCTGATTCTACTGTTAAACTCTTTTGATTAAACAAACGCTTTAAAATTCCATTTGCCAAAAATCTTTTATTGTTGTACATTGCTTCTAATTTTGCCCAACTAGCTGTATAATTATCCGATGTTACATTAATATTTCTTAAAAGTAGCTCTGCATCTCCGGTTAAGTACCCTTTAAGGTAATATAATTTCTGCGCATCGTCTAGAGTATTATTGTTGTGTATTAATCCCACAAATAAATCCCTAAACGTCTGCCACTCACTATAATTTCCAGAGAACACAGGTATCTTAACCTCAGGTAATTTAAAGTTTCTAAATCCTGTACTACAACTAGCTCCTGGACTAACATTATACGATTCACTAGACATTTTCATATTGTTTAATTGTTCTTTTAGCTCGCTTTTAAACTGTATATAAAACTCTTCGACCTCATCATACAAGCCATTCTTAAAATAATTTGAACTAATTAAATCAGACTTTTTTACTTCACTAATTATTTTTACATGTGTTGTGTGGAATAATTGCCATTGCTGTTCTAAGTTTTCAATCCTAGTTTCTATATGACAAACAGTTAGACGCTCTCTAGGAGATTTTTTAAAGTTAGATTTTGACTTAAGCATTTTAGCTTTAATATCTTCTTGAATATCGTTAAGCGACTCCATTTTTAATTGAAAACACAAACTTGGTCAGATCACAAATATAAAATACACAATTTTCTAGCAACTACACAACACTATAAATATCTAACACTATAACTTAATGTCCAATAAACACGTTCAATAACACCTAAGTTTCTTTGAAGCACTTCGAAATTTTTCTAAGTCCCAGATAATGTTTAAAATTTTACAAGTGTTTTGGACTTGTATTTTTTAGTAAAATCGGGCATAGGTTCCCCGTCTCAACCACTTTTGCCTTAAATTAGTACAAGTCCAAACTACTATTAACAACGGCTAAGTTAATTAGCTAGTGAATTTAAGGTTCAAGTTTCAATGCACTTTCTTGAATTGTTGAAGTTAATTTCTTCTTAGTAATAAGGTCGAAAATGTACTCACGATTTTTCCACTATGCACTCACTGACACTGATACTCGATGTACACGCCGCGCCGCCTTGTGGCGACCTCTGGTGGCCACTCCGCGAACTCCTCTGCCTGGCTCCTCCACACAACGTCACTCCTCCGGCACCCAGCCGGATCCTCTGCTTCGATGACGTCACCGCTGACGCCTCGCTGTAGGGATACTCTGAGCAGCAATCCACTGCCCAGTACTGACGTTGTGGGGCGATAATCACCGCCACCACTGATGACTACCCAAAAAACACCTTCACGCCAATCCAGCTAGAAGGACCATGAACGAGATTTCAAGGTCGGAAGGCGAGAACACTAATGAAACTCACTTTATGTTTCCAGTAGGCGTATAATTCTATTAAGAATCTCAAGAATTCACACGAACAAAAAAAACTCTAATCCTCTTATACTATCGGCGGTAACGTAACCATAGCGAGATCTAACTCGACGTCAACGCCATCTATCGAGCACGTCGGCAACTCTGAACATTTTGATGGTTTAAATTAGATCTCGCCGTGGCTTCGTCGTCTACCTGAACACTTACCCTCGAAACTCGTCAAGCAGCAGTGTTCACATTTACTCGGACGCCATTTTAGCCGAGCGGTGAGAATCTCGTAGAATGCATCTCTAGTGCGTCAAAAAAGTTTGATGCTGAATTAGCGACACTCGGCTCAACGTCGAGAGTTGAAATTCCAGTGCGCGATTATAAAGCACCCTTGCGTACGCAGCTAAAAATTCCTAGCACATAGTATATTGCTAATCGTAATGCTAGCTGCTCGGCAGTTTGCTGAATTGGGCCTATTTGGCATGACCGGTGAGACACATAATATTGTCGCTTATTTTATCTGTATGTCTTTTGGAACGAAGTTCCTTATCGCGCGTTGTGAAAGGGGGCTAGACGGAAAAAAATCTTACGAAAAGTCGTCACGACACTTTTTGCTATAGTAAGCTATTGTAAGCTGTGCGGCGTCGCATGTTTCTCTGTCTGTCTCTCTCTCTCTTATAGAAAGCAAGCCAGATATTTTCATTTCTAGATTTTTATTTTTTTTTTATTTTTTTTTTTATTTTTTTTTTTTACATATATACATAATAAAAAATAATAACAATAACTTCGTTCCATCCGGGTGTTTTTTTTATTTAAAAAGGTTCCTTCTAGGTTAGCTCGTTTCATTCTCGACCTCATATCTGTCTGTGTTGAAGACAAGATTAGGACCATATCATAAAAAACAAAAAATGTGCAATTGTGGCACGTGCCACAATAAATATGGTTTCTTTCTTATCTAACTTTCTTTCTTTAATAATTAATCTTACCTTCTTAGCCGGATCTTTGTGTTCTTGAACATACTCCTGCTTCAAAGGTTCAGTTTGCAGGTCAGGTAGGGAGTGGCTGATGCGGATTGCAGCTTGGCGAGAGAGGGAGTCGCAGTTGCTGTCTTCGGAGTCCCTCCGTGCCCTGCACCAAAGTGATCTGTTAAGGAAAGTGAATAATGATGGTAGGTAGTGAAAGAGCAAGAAAGAAAAGGATCGATCAAAAGAAAAAGAAGTCTAAGGAGGAGATTTAATAATGAGTAAGTTGATAGAATAAGTTGTGGTAATTATGGAATAAAATGGGCTTACAAGATATCAAAGATACCATTGATTTTACTAAAAAAGTATGATATTACTTCATGATACATTTGATTGAGGGCAACGCAATGTACAGTCAGCATCAGAAGTAGATTAACACTACTCAAAGTTTCAAAGCAAATTTTTTTAATAAAAACTTGTTAGATATTACTCGTTACTAACAAATTATTGAAGAACAAGCAATATGTTAAAGAATAGTCTTCTGAAACATTTAAAATAATAACTGGAGTACAAAAGAAAAAAAAACTGAAATGTTAAGCTACTTCTTGTTGTGTTGCTGACCGTAAGACTGCATGAAAGTAAGCCCGTAATCGGATTCGTTCAAGTTCCCATAAATAATATGCATCGCTTCAGTCTGGGAATTTGATATTGCAATATAAACTACGTATATTTTTTCCTAGACATCATTTTAACAGACCTGAGTCGAGGATACCGTGATACCGTGTAGTGCTTATGTGTCCACCTTTCAAGAAGTAGATAAGTTTTTGATACCATTCTTCTTCTTTAACATGTGATTAGTGTCAATTTTTTTATAGAATAGAATATATTTATTTTCAGGTAACAAAGACCCATAGATAAATCTGCTTCTGATTTGACTTTACATGCCGTCAAAACATCTCATAGGCATACTGGTTTCCTTTTTGCAGTTTGGAAATTATCAAATGACTCCTCCCGCTCTGGGAAGAGCGGTAGGTAGTGTCAGACTTCTACTGACTAAAACCACCCATGTTCCTTGTTAGGCCTTTGTGTCGAGGCCGCGGTATCTCTTTCGAACAACCTGCAGCCCCGACGGGGCCCGCAGCCCCGACGGGACCCGCAGCCCCGACGGGACCCGCAGCCCCGACGGGAACCGCAGCCCCGATGGGACCCGTAGCCCCGACGGGATGCTGGTTTCCTCACGATGTTTTCCATCACCGAAGCAACTGGACTATAATACGCAAATGACTCTAAAAATCAGAGGTACGTGTCTTGGCTTCGCACTTGAAACCTAGACCTTGAGATTAAACTACATTTCAACACAATTTTCTTTGAAAATCAGTTTCAAGCTAAAGCAAATGCATATAAAACGAGACACGTCTGAAATTGTCAAAGACACTAAAACGAAAAGCGATTCTCAACAAATTCGCACCAAAATGTTTAAAATGCCATTTCATTGCAGACTGCAAAATGTCAGTTAAACATCCATTTCACGGTAACACTTCCGACGGCTGAAGTCTATTTTAAATGTTTAAATTTTGAAGTAACTGATAGTGTTACACGGAAAATGAACATGAGGAAATATGGAGGTACTTAGGAAGTCTTCAGAAATATGGATATTGACTGTGATTGGCGTAGAGCAGGTTTTGAAAATGGAGAATTCGTATAGCATTTTCTTTACACGGGTTTATTTTGACTACAAATTATTAGTAGAATAGTTAGGAAGGTCAAGTCGTGCAATGTTTAAAATTCTACCATTGTCTCCGGTAAATAGTTTAAGTCTGAAAAATAATTGTTTTCTTGTTTAGGTGGTCGTTGAGAGCTGCGACCCAGTTAAGTTATAAACTTTTGAAGCCATCATTGTTTTTTCTGTCATTGTGCCAACTGTCTATGTCCTAAAATAAAAATAAACTTTAAATTTACTTTTTTTTACTCTCCTACTTCGGTCAGTTTCTCTTTCCTTTTTGAAGGGGCTAGTATAATCCTGCCACTTTCACTGGATTGGTAAGGCTAAAGCAAGTGGCCACATAACATTAGCTCCTTACTCACAAACTCTTCGATTTGAGAAGTCGTATGGATCTTTAAGGGTTCCATTCCCGAAGGGTGACAAATGGGTCCCTATTACTAAGTTTGGCATTAAGAAAGCGAGCGAGGTAGACAAACGACTTCTCAAATTGGGTATTAGGGTTTTGTTTTTTTTAATGCTTCAGTCACATCATCATAATTCTCCTGTCCTTGTTTCAATTTATTTAGCCTTTTATTCGGTGCCACAGGCTTTCTTCTTTTATTCTTCTCTATTACTCTTCTTCTTCTTCAACCTGTCACCACCCAATGCTGAGTGTAGGTCTCTCCTAATGCACGCCATTCTTCCCGGTTTTGCGCCTTTCGCATCCAGTCTTTTCCGGCCACTCCAACAAGGTCGTCGGTCCAACGCATCGGTTGCCTGCCTACATTTCTATTCCCTACTCTAGGCCTCCAATCAAGCACCCGATTACCCCACCTGTTGTCCTGTCTTCGGCATATATGGCCCGCCCACTTCCACTTTCTGCTAGCGATCACATGGGCTATGTCGACCAATTTCTTTCTCTTCCGGATCTCTGTGTTTCTGATTCGATCACGTAGAGAGATACCTAACACAGCCCGTTCCATGGCTCTTTGGGTCACTTGGAGTTTGTGCATCACCATCATCTCTATTACTAGTCAAAATCAAAATCAAAACATTTATTTTAAGTAGGCCAGTTATAGGCACTTTTGAATAGTCGAACAAATACTAAATAAACTAAGCTACAGTCCCAGTCACAAGGCATAATAACTGTGAGTATACTGTAGCTGCCCATTCCATAGCGTTGATCTCATGAGAAGAAGGGCAAGAAACTCCATGGACACTCTTAAAAACCATAATATTGTTACAAAACTTTGGTTACATCATTCATATTGAGATGGCATAGTATGTGAGAACGATGTAACAAGATGTGCACGATAAATTCAAAAACGACGATTCAAAAATAAAATAATAATTCAAACAAGCCGTGGCAGCTAAGAGGTGACCATTAACAACTGACAGTACCCGTTCACGAGCATGACGCATGGATCAGCACCATTCCACTCAACCATTTTAAAGAGAATGAAATGATCCGACACACCCGCCACCAGCAGCGAGACATTTAAGTGAGCATGACACACTCTCAATCGCCAGGGCATATCCAAGTCATCTTCATAGCCACCCCCTTTCAATCCATACAATTATTCACAGTTCATCCAATATCCGTCTTTTCTTTGGTTTCTACTCTTCTATCACATCTTCTTCAAAAATTTCTTTTTCCTAAAAATTTTTTTTAAAAAAAGTTCCTCACTACAAAACTAATTTTCCAACCTACCTTCCCACAATCCACCTCCAGGTCGCAGCACACTGGTAGCCCACTGCAGCCAGTAGAACAGCTGCCATTGCAGCCAAGAGTAAAGCGGCTGCGTAGTCTACCGAGCTGCCGCGCACCGTCGCCGGCCCTTCCAAACTCTCAGCAGGCCACACTCCTGAGGACAACGGGAGATTTCGTTTTTAGTATTGGTAAGAAACGGTATTTTGGAGTTTATAAAAACGTATGTTCTTAATAGATAGATAAAAGACAGAATATTCTTTATAGTGTACCTAACGCCATACCAATTTCAATTCAGATTAAAAAAAAAAGATCCGATGAATTGAGAACCTCCTCTTTTTTAAAGTCGGTTAAAAAGAGACTTCGAATTATGGAATAACGAATGCACGTTACAACGAAAATCGTCACACCGAACTACGTGACCCCGAATTAACGTAACAACGAAGGTTTCACCGATAGCAAGACAGTAAAACAATATCAAATATTTTTTAGTACATTTTCACATTATTTATATTAAGCCCTTTCTACAAATAAGGTGATACTGACTAAGTGGCTCACTCCTCACAGAGAAGAAGCCTGCTTCCCGGCATTATGCCATTCTTTTGCTAATAAAAGACCTGTCCCTGTGGAGGATGGAAGCCACTAGATTCTAAATTACTAAATAAAATAAAGACTTGTGATATCATATTTTATATTTTACTTATACGTTTTTTACTGTCATACTATCGAACATTTCTCTTTTCTTAAATAGGTATAATTATAAAAAAGTAAATTAATAAAAAATACATGCTGCCACTACTAAAACCTTACAATAAGGTTGGTCGGTCCGCAACATGGCCCCGAGCGGTGTGGAACACCAAATATCAATTTAATCGGACTAACTTGCGGACTGGCCGACGCAACACACCCCCTTTAGTTGCTACGTTTACTACGCGAACGATATTGTCCCTACCCGGAAACATCTCGGTGACGCGTCCCATAGGCCAGCAGTTTCGGGGTAGATTGCCATCAGCAATTAAAACTACGTCTCCTGTCTTCAATGGTTGGTGGGGTGGAACCGTTCTACGCGGCAACAGCAGCGGCAAGTATTCTTTTGTCCAGCGTTGCCAGAAATGGTCTGCAAGACGTTGGGCTTTCCGCCAATCTACACGTCGTGAGAGGTCGGCTTCGCAGAACTCCCGTAGACACAGATCGTTAGCGGATGTTCCGATAAGAAAATTGAAGGGTGTAAGCGCTTGTTCACTTCTTTCATCAACTGGGACATGTGTTAGCGGTCGAGAATTAATAATGCCTTCCACCTCTATCAGCAGCGTATGTAAGACTTCTTCCCTTGGTGATCGATCTTTTAGCGTTGCTCTTAAGGCTGTTTTTACGCTGCCTACTAGGCGCTCCCAGCAGCCGCCCATGAATGGAGCTGAAGGAGGGATAAATTTCCATTCTATGCCTTTATTTACCGAAAAGTCGTAGAGGTCAGGTAATATATTCGAGGCGCCTACAAATGCCGTTCCATTGTCAGTGTAGATGCGTGTAGGACAACCGCGTCGGGCTATGAATCGACGTAGGGCCATCAAGGCGGAATCGGATGATAATGATTCGACGATCTCTATGTGAATAGCTCTCACAGTCAGGCAGGTGAATAGAGCAATCCAATTCTTCATTGACCGACGTCCTGCTGTGACAGTTAAAGGGCCAAAATAATCAACACCAACGAAGGTAAATGGTCTAGTATGATGAGCCATCCTGGCTTCAGGTAAGTCTCCAATTGGTGGTATGAGTGGTTTCGCTTTCATATTCCGACAAAATTGACATTGTTTTGCCACACTTCTCACGGCTGGTCTCAAACTGACTATGAAGTAACGTTGGCGCAGTTCGTTCACTACAAGTTCGTTGTTGCCATGGGCAAATTTGATGTGGTATGAGCTGATCAGTAAACGGGTTATCTGGTGTTTTCCATCCAACACAATCGGCTTTGGGTCTATGGCAGTTGAAGCTCCCGTGCGGCCGGATAAACGCAGAAGCCTATCGTCTCCTAGTATCAAAGAAATATTCTTAAGCCTACTTTCTTTTGAAACGGGGCGTGCAGCGTCAATCAACTTATATTCACTGTTGAAAGAATCTAATTGTACGCGCATAAAAGCATGGCGTTCAGCAGATGAAATAAAGCAGACATCTAAAACTGCTAAGCCGCGTAATGGAAATTTAGGATTTTCGGGTGAACGGTGAAAAAATGAAGCACACTGATGAGCTCGCGCAGTAGCACGAATAAATCGCAGCCAGACGCTAAATCGAGTATAATCAGCAACCACGGGTGATGGTGAGTCACCTGACTGAGTTAATGTCAAACCCACCAGATCCCTATTGGATCTATTTTCCTCAGGAGCTGGTGTGTCAGTAGTAGCTGGTTCACAAGGCCATTCGTTTGATGATTGGAGTAAAAATGATGGCCCGGTAAACCACCGTGAGTTGATCGTAAATTCATCCCTAAATCTGGTGGCATCATCCGCGACATTCAAGGATGAAGGTCCGTACTTCCAATCAGAAAGATTGGTAATCTCACAAATTTCACAGACCCTATGTGCGACAAAGGACTTAAAGCTGCTTGGGTCAGAACGTAACCATTTGAGAACCGTTTGAGAGTCTGACCAGAGAAAAACTCTTTCTGGCTTTCGCTTGTGAGATTCTAAAATATAAACAGCTAAGCGAGCAGCGATTAAAGCTGCTTGAAGCTCAAGTCTTGGTATTGTCGTAGGTTTTAAGGGTGCAACACGAGCTTTACCACTTATTAAAGAGAGTTCAATGTTTCCATTTGGATACAAGAAACGCCAGTAAGCAACGTAAGCGTACGCTTGCTCACTTGCGTCGGCAAAGACATGTAATTGAATTGAACCTATATGATCCGCTGAATTGTAATAGCAGCGGGGAATTGCGGCAAGCTCCGCTTGTAACTCTAGTGCAGCGGCCTTGCGCTCTTGTTCGGCAAGTTGGTCTGTGACCCTACGTTTCTCTTCAGCTAGCTTTCTTTCTCGGTCAACATTCATGCGAGCGTGTCTTGCAAGGGCAGCCAGTTTTTGCGTTTTAGTTGAGGCTCGCGATGATGGTAAGGAAAGTGCTTTGGAATTTTTAGATTCTGGCAACGTATCACATAATAAAGGTATTGAAATCTCCTCCTGTAAGAGAGCTCCATCGTTTTGAGGTTGAGCAGGCGTAGTGCCTGACGATGAGGCTGGAGGATTACCACTTACCTGAGTCCTTTTATTTTGTGTAATAGATCTAGTTATGGGCATTCTTCTAACAATTACTTCTGACACCAAAAATGTGGAGGATGGAAGCCACTAGATTCTAAATTACTAAATAAAATAAAGACTTGTGATATCATATTTTATATTTTACTTTTACGTTTTTTACTGTCATACTATCGAACATTTCTCTTTTCTTAAATAGGTATATAAAAAAGTAAATTAATAAAAAATACATGCTGCCACTACTAAAACCTTACAATAAGGTTGGTCGGTCCGCAACAGTCCCTTTCATTATTTTTTTCGAAAAATTGATAGAATGCATTAGCATCTCTAGTCTAGTGCAGTGTTAACTGTGTGTTCAAGTGATAGTGGATTACAAACGCGTACACACGACATGACGTGGTCATCACGTTTTTAGGTGCTCATCACGAATAAGAACAAGACGCAAATCACTTGAGCTGGTAGGGCTACTTGGGGCTGCAGGTTGTTCGAAAGAGATCCCGCTCCCTCGGACACAAAGGGCTAAGAAGGAACTGACTAAATACCACCCGGTTTTTAGTCAGTAGAAGTCAGACACTCCCTACCGCTCCGCCCAGAGCGGAACGATTCATTTGGTGATTTCCCAACCTCCAAAAAAAAACTTTATTTTTAATCATTTTATTACCTATCAGGCAACTGAAGCCCATAGACATACTCCATCAAGTTCATTGAACTGAATCTTCGGTGTGCGTAACATTCTACATAACAATTTAGTTGTTCAAATATAATAATACGGCAAACGGTTTGTACTCCTTCATATTTAATGAGAGAGTGCTAATTGCCATTTCAATGGAGTGTTTGAACTGTAAACTAGACCCATTTACCAGCACAGCATTTATACCATTTAATCTATCTATCTATCTATCTTCTATCTATTCTATCTATCTATACATATAATAAATCTGTAGAGAAATCGTTTTTGTACATCAAAAATATTTTTAAAAAAAATTGTCAGGATATTAAAGTATAACCAACAGAACACATTTCCAGCATTTTTGGAATTTTTGTCTGTTTGTCTGTTTATCTGTTTGTCTGTTTCGATGACTAAGCATCACGTCAAATTTACGAAACGAATGTAGGTAACTTTTATACATAAATATTTTGCGTAACTTGGGCTATTACTTAGTCTTTGTTTCATCGTAATCGGTGCTCTCTATCAAAAGATATATGAATTTATAGTTTTCAAGAAGAACTTATCGTTATGGTCAAGAATGAGACAAGCAACGACATCTATTGAACGAATATGGTACTTATAACTAAATGCCTTCACAAGATAACCTTAAAAAAGTTATGATAGCGAAAGGTACGTAGATATAAGTCTAAATGACGCTGCTTTCAAAATCTACATAGCCTACACCTTATAGTATTTGATCGCTCTTTTTTAGCAGTTTATCTTCGTCTTCGACAGATGGCGTTATTCATTTGATGTCATTTTCTGAACCGCGGTGATAGTAAACATACAAACATTATGTTTCGTGAATAGTCAACAAATAAAAAATTACCAATTACACAGTATTAAAATACTATTTTTTTTTTAACTAAATTAAAATTAGATAAAACCCAAGACATATTTTTTTTTGTACCGTGTGGGAATCGAACCTGCGACACGCAGTGCTACTGTTAATCGTCCAGCCATTGCGCCAACCATGTCGTCATATAGATGTGGTGTGATGTTAGCTCTATGTGTCGAGGCCGCGGTATCTCTTTCGAACAACCCGCAGCCCCAACGGGCGTCGGTCCTCGGGGGCCCCTTCAATGTTGCTGACATCTCTTTGAGACGCGCGTGGAACACGAACGCGACTCCATCGTCATAGGACGGACGAACGATTAACTAGCCCGTTACTCACCGTTCACAGGCCCGCGCCTACGGTGGCCGGAAGCCATCACGTGGCCCCCGATGTCCGGAGCGTCTCCCGCGGCGGCTGGGACGAGAGGTTGTCTCCCTCTCACGTTCCGCCACCTCTTTCGCTAGCATTACTGCTTCGCAGAAGGAGGTGGCGGCCATTTCAGATTCGATGTCCCAGATTCGGTACAGGTACCCTTTCGAAACACCCTCTAATCCCCCCTTTTTTTTGTGGTTCGTAAATTATCAAATGACTCATCCCGCTCTGGGCGGAGCGGAAGAAAGTGTCAGGCTTCTACTGAATAAAAACCACCCACGTTCCTTCTTAGCCCTTTGTGTTTCGGGGCCATGGTATCTCTTGCGGACAACCCTCAGCCCCGGCAGACGTCCCTTTGGGGCCCCTTAATTGTTGCTGACATATCTTTGAGGCGCGCGTGGAACACGAACGCGCCAACGACAATCTGTCTGCCTGTCGACTATAATGTACCTGTTTCAAATTTCTTCAAGATCCGTTCGGCCGTTCTGACGTGGTTGATTAACAAACACCCATCCATCTAAACTTTAGTATGAGACATAGTCAGTACTTTGCATTACTCTCTTCTTATTTTCTACAGCGTCAGTAAGTTAACGCAGGGCAATGATTAAATGTACTTTTATCTAAGCGACGCATTTTAGTTTCCGACAAGCACGCGAACGAAGTCGCGGGCACAGCTAGTTAGCAATAATTTCGTACTTGTCAAGTAAATATTTTTTGTGTATGATGTTTGAAGTATAAATTAGTGCATTTTGAAAGTTCGCCACGTCGCAAACAGTAGTTGCCAAATTAAATATAAAGTAATATTATTAATTTAATTTAATTTTTGAAAACAAGTTATTCATTCATGATAACAAAATGGATGTACTATTAGGTTAGGGTAGGTCAAGTAAAGTTTTATTGGGTTATCCATCACGAATTTCTCAGTAGCAACGGAGTCTGGAATTCTGTCCGGTTGGTAGCAATAGGCTCGCCCCAATCAAATGGGATTTTAATATTATTGGCGAAATACACATAAATAATGGACATAAAGAATAACACTATCCCATTCTTCCCATGGGTGTCGTAAGAGGCGACTAAGGGACTTACCAGAGAATGGGAAGCAGCGTTCTCTGTGCCTTCGTAACAACCATACTGCGATCGCCAATCCGCCTGCCAAGCGGAAAATGGCAAATCCCCCCCTTCTGGGAGAGGCCCATGTCCAGCAGTGGACATCTTGTGACTGAGATGATGATGATGATGATCGTACCAATGGGTCTCTGCCCAACCCTTGGAGGATTACAAGGGTGATGTAATGTTTATGTTACGTTATCTAACACTCATTATCACTCACCTAGAACGAAGGAGACACAAAAAACCTAACACTCTTTTTTTTGGGCAGTCGAGTAAAAATAACAAACAAAGAGCGCAAATACACACAAACTGAGTCCCACCGTCTACAAACACTAACCTCCCTTAACTAACTACGTATCATTATATTAACACTTCAATACACGTGGGAAGTATTGCACCTGAAACGGTGAAACTGAAGGTTTGTAAATTAACAATGACGCCGCGACATTCGATACCAACGTATATTGATTACGGTTTAAAGTTCAAGGGCTTGTTTGTATTCAATTATTGAAGAACGATGTTTCATTTTCCACGAAAAATTTGCTTTTCTCGGTAAACTAGCTTGCAGCGAGAATCGTACATTTTGTATGACGAAAATTATTTTATTCTCCGAACTGCCAGCGCATTTTCCGAGTTTTTTTTTATTATTACGTTAACAGTATATTGTGTTTGTTTATTTTACAAAGAACTGTGATCTTATGAGAAACTCGTGGGTAAATGGAGCGCGAACAAGGTGGGATAACCAGCTAAATCGAGTGATCTTTCACCCTTGTCCAGTGGCTACAAGTCAAGTGGCAGTAACAAGGCACATTGCTGGCAAAACGAATTGGCGATAGGAACACGTACCAAAAAAGACAAGGCGTGCCTTTTTTTTTCTTTGGGGGGTGGGAAATCATCAAATAACCCCTCCCGCTCTGGGCAGAGCGAAAGGGAGTGTCAGACTTCTACTGACTAAAAACCACCCATGTTCCTTCTTAGCCTTTGCGCCGAGGTCGCGGTATCTCTTTCGAACAACCCGCAGCCCCGACGGGCGTCGGCCCTTGCGGGCCCCTTCCATGTTGCTGACATCTCTTTGAGGCGCGCGTGGAACACGAACGCGCCGTGTCGACACGGCCTGTCGTCGTCATAAGACGGACGGACGGCGAGCTAGCCCATCACTCACCATCCACAGGCAGACAAGGCATGCCTTGAGTCCACAAGGTGAACTGATGACCTATTGAAGGCCACGGGGTTCCCCTGGATTCGAGAACGAGAAAACAAAATCAAAAGTCATTTATTCAAACTAGGCTGAAAATCAGCACTTTTCGAACGTCAAAATTTTATTTACAAAAGACAGTCCCCCAAAACGCCCACCCTTCGACACTTCCTAGTGTTTTAGCTGGTAAGAGGAAGTGGCGGAACAAACTCCCCAGCAACACATCTGTCTGTTAGGACAAAAGAACTAGACTCAATACAATAGTGAGGTGTAAGTCAATACATTTAGAAGCATAGGTCGGGTTGATCCAGGGATGCTTGGCGTCGCATCATCAAAAAGATTCACTGCTTGACAAAAATGTGTACCTTCTTTTATTTCTGTCTACTTCTTCCAAATAGGTACGTCAATATAGTCACGACTCGGACGTGCCAAGACGTACGACCTCGACAGTCATGTCGTCTGCCAGACATCCAATCAGTGTCAATCTTGCCACACGTTTCCGGGTGCATTCGAAGGACGTGCCCGGCCTCCCATTTCAACCTGGCATTTTGTTCCTCGTAATTATTTAGTTTTTATATTTATGGAGCACCATGTGATGGTCTTTATTAAGTGAATTTCAGTAAAAGAATGTTATTTTGAATTGAGTAAAAAAGTGTTTAAAAAGATATTAGATTGTATATTTCCACATTTTCCCATGCAAAAAGGCAGACACTAGAGCAATAAAATCGCTGATAAATACGTGAAAATCGTTCCACGTATTTATCATCGATTTTATGTTACGCGAAATACCCAGCAATCTACTCCAATTCTCTTCGATTCCAAGAAAGTCCATGATATCGTTCTTTACTTTAAGCATTTTTTTTGTAACACATTATACCAGCATTACGGAACGTGGTCTGGGTATTTGTGTATGTGAGTTTAAATGTTTTTGAACGCACCCAAGATACAGGAAAAATTCCTAGTGTGGGGCAACGTTTTTTTAAAAAAAGAAAGGAGAAAGAAATAATATGATTATGAATATGAAAATCCTACAGACAACTCCTTTAACACCCCTTAAATAAGGCAATATTCAAAATTAGGTTCAAATTGGACCTCAAGATGAACCGCGTCTTAAGATATCAGAGACGGGAATGTTGGTAATTGCATAGACCTCGTTATTCGTGAAATATGACGCAAGGTCCCAGACACAACAAAATTATGATTTGACACCAAAGGTCGTATAGTCCGTGGCTTTTAACGACATATACGACCTTTTGCATGTATTATATAACCATGAGTAATGCCGCGGTATATTATCGTGAGTGTAATAGTAGGGCACGCGCGGTCTAGTTAATACGACATGTTGGCATTTAGATGTAGCTTATTTCGTCCTGTAAATACTTTTGTTTTCTCTCTGTGACCTGCCAAAGTCAACCACCTTTTACTCACAAAAAGTCGGAAACTGGTTGGCTGGAAAGAAATGGAGCTAGACGTCTTGTATAGGCCCAGTGGTGGGGTTCGAACCCCAGGCAGGCACATTACTTTATGTAATTTATTTGAAGGTGAAGGAAAACATCGTAAGGAAACCGGCATGTCGTAGAACCAAAAAATCGAAAGATATATGTGACATCTACCAACCCGCACTGGGCTCGCGTCGTGGATCATAAACCATCCCTCTCCTAGAGAGGAGGCCTGAGTCCCTGTAGTGGAAACATTATAGGCAGATGATGAGATTGAAACAATACTTCTTTCCGTATGGTGTCGGACGTAAAGAATAGCACCATCCCATATCTTCCCGTGGGTGTCGTAAGAGGCGACTAAGGGAACCACCAACCAGAGAATGGGCAGCAGCGTTCTCTGTGCCTTTGTAACAACCATACTGCGATCGCCAACCCGCCTGCCAAGCGTGGCGATTATGGCAACCCCCCTCCTAAAAAATGAACGAAATACAGAAAATGCCCCTAGTACCCGGAAGCGTCTACCCTCGACTACGGTAGCGATCGAGGCAAACGGCGTGGAAGGACGCACGGGACCGGTCAATGTGACACCTGGGGGAGGCCTATGTCCAACAGTGGACGTCTTTTGGCTGAAATGATGATGATGATGAATACTTCTTTAAGACGTCATGTTACAATAGGTACAATCATCGTTGGTCTAGTGGTTTCAGGCACAACTGCCGAACAGGAGGTCCTGGATTCGATCATCAGGTCGGGCAAAGAGTCATTAGATTTTTCCATCGTAGCACGAAGGCTGGATTTGTGCCCCGTTGATGGGAAATAGAAATATCTCACCACTATAAAATATCAAATCTGTCAAATAATCCACTTGCATCAAATAAATAGCGGTTTCCTTCTTTCGGTTCAAATTCCGGACTATAATTCCTATCCCGGGGATCAAAATGTCGCTTCCTTAGATTGACTAAAGCCAGTAACTTATTTATTTATTCGTGGACCCAATAAAATATATTACTATACAGGACAGAGACCCAATTCCTTTTGTTATTCATAAAGGCCCGTTTACACGATTATTATCAGTTCAAGATTTTTATTAGGAGTATGGGACAATAAATTTGAACTAGGTTCTTAAGATCGAACAGGACTTGCGATCAATTTGATAAATAGATTTTTGAATAAACTATTAAGGGATAGGGGCAGCTGCAGTTCAGACCCATTTATCAAATTTAACGAGATCGACGATTTTCTTTTTTTTCTTCGAAAACTCAGCCAATTCAACTATTTGTGACATTTTTTTTTAAGTAAACACTTTTCGAGTTTGTCTGGCAGTCCTCCAATGCTTTTAATAGGGGGTTTTTCTTCATTTTGGAGGGTCATGTTGTTCATAAGCAAAGATGCTTATGAGTTCCAATTGCAATTCTGACCGAACAAACATATACTCGTATGTTGGTGGAGAGTGTATTCCGCTAGAACAATAGAAAGTGACAAGAAGCGGTCATTTGCCAAGAATATCGATTAATTCAAATAAATTACTTTTGTTTTGCCCCAAGATTTTACAGTAAACCTAAGAGTATTTTTTGCGCATGTGACCGGTTGTTGACGTCGCAAAGACGCTCTGAAAACGTCCCGTAAACGAAGCATATACGTTCGACAAACGCCTTCGTAGAGGCAAAGGTTGCCTAAATATATTTTCCCTTCATCAATATTTAAAGGATGACAGATTTACAACAAAAGGCGAATTGAAGTGGAAATTAATAACTCTAGTGGATCGAATCAAACTTAATTTTAATGGTTCATTGACCTGAAAATGTTTTGTTTTTGTATATAAAACAGATTGGTTTTGAGTTTGTTAAAAACCGATAAAACAGATTGGTTTTGTGTTTGTTCAAACCGATTTTAATTGAAACACAATTGAAATAACATAATATAGTCCATTTATTTAATAGTTTAAAATGTTTTTTTGGTCCGAATTGACTAGGATATTAAATACCTACACTGACTGCTAAGCATGAGGTACTGAATGTGATTCCCAGGTCGGGCATAGCGTTATTTGGTTTTATAATTAGGATTTTTTCGGAATATCATTACCTCCTCGTTGTTTTAAATTATTCCTCACACAATCCCTTCATCGTGTCCCTTTTTTATTTTGTGTTGGAAATCATCAAATGACTCCTCTGTAGCGGCACAGCCGCCACACTGCGAAGCGACCCGAATGACAGCTCGGGAATCATCGGCCATCTCCGTCGCAACGCGCGCGCGGCACGGTCGCCGCGGGCTTGCCGGCTTGCTACCTCATTCATTCCTTTGTTCGCCGCTGCGCAAGGCACTCACGCGCTCGCTTATTTGGCACCGGCTTAGCGCAGCCCCCGCTCATAGAGAATATCGTTTACGCTTGCTAAATTCATGTGCTTTAAGTTTTCCTTTCTTCCTATATAGTTTAATCTGTAAACGCCTTTCGTGCTTTGGTGTATAAAGTGTAAATAACTGCCTTCCAGCAATATAACCGTTCTAGTGAGCTAACAAGACTTTTATTTGGTGGACTGATACCTACATATTGGTGACCCCGACATGGAAACGCCTAAAGAAGATCGTTGGTCTGCGGAAACGTCGCGTGTGGGTGTACGTGCACCACCATTTTGGCCTGATGACCCGGAAATGTGGTTCGCGCAAATGGAGTGTCAGTTCGCTTTGGCGAACGTTACCGTCGATCTAACAAAATTTTACCAGGTTGTGTCGGCGCTGGAGCACCGCTACGCCTCCGCGGTAAAGGATATAATCACCAACCCGCCAGCAGTGAATAAATACGAGAAAATAAAGACCGAGCTAATTAGGCGGCTGTCGGCCTCGCGGGAATTGAAAGTTAAACAGTTACTAATGCATGAGGAACTAGGAGACCGTAAGCCGTCACAGTTTTTACGTCACTTGCGGCATCTAGCAGGGCCGTCAGTACCGGAAGACTTCCTTAGGACATTGTGGTCGAATCGGCTGCCGACTAACCTACAAACGGTTGTAGCGACGCAACCTGACCTGCAGTTGGACAAATTAGCAGAGCTAGCGGATACAGTTAATGACATTGCACCGGCGGGGCCCATGCAAGTAGCGAGCGTGGCGGACGCAGGTACATCTACCCTTATTAAAGAGATGGCGTGTCAAATGGCGGAATTGACTAAGCAAGTGAGTTCACTAACTACTAGAGTGGATAACCGAAGGCAAGTACGTGGTCGTTTTCGTTCACGCTCTAAAAGTGGTAACTGGCGAAGCAGATCCAAATCCGGGCCACGTCAGCCACCAGAAAACCACCCGCATTGTTGGTATCATTACACATTCGGCGTCCGTGCAAAGAAATGCACACAGCCTTGTGCATGGAGGTCGGAAAACTCAAAAGGCAGCCCGAATTAGCGGCCTACGACTGCCCATTAGCATCAGGCCGACTTTTTGTAACCGACCGTTATTCTAAAACGCTATTTCTTGTCGATACAGGCTCAGATTTGTGCGTCTACCCTCGGTCAGCAATTAAGACGCCCAGCAATATAACAAAGTTTAGTTTAACAGCAGCCAATGGAAGTATTATTAATACATATGGGCCAGTGCAACTCAACCTCAATCTAGGCCTTCGCCGTTCATTTACTTGGAAATTTACCATCGCAGATGTGTCAAAGCCAATCATAGGTGTAGATTTTTTAAGTTATTACAATCTGCTTATAGATTGCCGCAACCACAGGCTCATAGATGGCACCACTTCACTCTTCGTGGCAGCATCCACGCAGCGGGTTCCAGATGATGTGGCATCTGTCAAAACTGTTACTGGAGATACTGAGTTTCACCTGTTGCTGCGTGAGTTCCCAGAGGTTACCCGCCCTGCAGGTACTGTAAATCAAAGCAAACCTAAACATAACACGGTGCACTTTATTAAGACCACACCTGGTCCGCCCGTTGCAAACAGACCAAGGCGCTTGGATCCAGAAAGATTAAAGATTGCAAAGAAAGAGTTCGATGACATGACAGCCAGTGGAACTGCAAGGCGCTCTGAAAGCCCATGGTCATCAGCTCTGCACCTGGTGAAGAAGAAGGATGATGGGTGGCGCCCGTGTGGCGACTACCGTGCACTAAACGCACGTACTGTGCCTGACCGCTACCCCATACGCCATATCCAGGATTTCTCTCAGCGGCTTTCTGGCTCCACCATATTCACAAAAATTGATTTAATTAAAGCGTACAATCAGATACCAGTAAATGAAGCGGACATACCTAAAACGGCCATAACGACACCATTCGGATTGTATGAGTTTCCTTTCATGACGTTTGGCCTTAGAAACGCAGCGCAAACGTTTCAACGTTTTATGGACGAAGTGCTTACAGGCTTTGATGACTTTTGCTACGGATATCTGGATGACATTTTAATTTACTCTCCTTCTCCAGACCAGCATCGACTTCACCTGCGCCAGCTGCTGTCACGCCTCCAAGAATACAGCGTCCTCATCAACGCAGCGAAATGTGTGTGGGGCCAGCCTGAGGTGACTTTCCTTGGATACCGGGTAACAGCTGCCGGTACTGAGCCACTCAACACGAAGGTCCAGTCGATACAGGATTTCCCAATTCCGCGCACGGTGAAGGAGTTACGGAGATTCTTAGGTATGCTAAATTATTATAGAAGATTCGTACCCAACGCTGCAAAAAGTCAAGCACCCCTAAACTCGATGTTAGGTGGGGAGAAGGTCAAGGGCTCAGACCCGGTACAGATGTCGCAGCTCCAGCTGGAAGCATTTGAAGAATGCAAAAGAACGCTGTCAACAGCTACGCTCCTTGCACACCCAAGGGAACAGGCAGACCTCTCTATGCTTACTGACGCATCTGACATCTCTATAGGAGCAGTTCTCCAACAACGTGTTGGCACACAGTGGGAGCCCCTCGCGTTCTTCTCAAAGAAATTAAACCAAGCTCAACGCAAATACAGCCCTTACGACCGTGAGCTGCTAGCCGTTTACGAGGCGATCAAATATTTCCAACATATGGTCGAAGCCCGGGAATTTGTCGTCTTCACCGATCACCGCCCACTTACATACGCCTTCAAGAATTCAAGGGAGAATTGCTCGCCACGTCAATACAGGTACTTTGACTACATCGCCCAGTTTACCACAGACATTCGCTACATACCAGGTGCTGAAAATGTTGTAGCTGATGCTTTGTCACGCATTGAAGAAGTCGCAACGACGATTGATTACAGCGCCTTAGCACAATCTCAAGAGTCAGACCCCGAGCTGCAGTCGCTGTTAGAAAAAGGATCGTCACTAGTACTGAAAAAGATTACTCCAGCAGGCTCAGACATCAATCTCTTCTGTGACGTTTCTACACAACCACCAAGACCCTACGTCACGCCAGAGCTGCGGAATCAAGTGTTTGACGCTCTTCATGGTCTGAGCCACCCTGGACGTGCAGCTACCGTGCGACTGGTCGCGCAAAGATTTGTGTGGCCAGGGATTCGTAAGGACTGTAGAGAGTGGTGCAGACGCTGTCTAGACTGCCAGCGCTGTAAGGTTACTCGACACACATCCGCTCCTCTTACCCATTTCCCTCCAACCTCGTCGAGATTCTTCCACATCCATCTCGACATCGTAGGGCCTCTAATACTTTCTTCTGATTACAGATATTGTCTCACCATCGTTGACCGGTTCACACGATGGCCAGAGGCGATACCACTCAAAGACATCACAGCTGACACCTGCGCGGCCGCCTTGGTATCCGGGTGGATATCGAGGTTCGGTTGCCGCGCGCAGATCACCACTGATCGCGGTCGGCAGTTCGAGTCTGGCTTGTTTAAGGCCCTGGCATCCCTGCTCGGCGCACGCCACTTCCGTACCACAGCCTATCATCCCGCATCAAATGGGATGGTTGAGAGGTTGCATCGACAGCTCAAAGCAGGTATCATGTGTCACAACAACACGCAATGGACAGAGGTCTTACCCATCGTTCTGCTCGGCATACGCAGTGCCTGGAAAGACGATGTCCAAGCTTCTTCGGCCGAGTTGGTTTACGGCGAGCCCCTACGCTTGCCGGGCCAGTTGCTGTCGCCATCAGACAACCATACCGTCGAAGACATCACAAGCTTCGCTACACGCGGCGAAAACACATGGCTAGCTTGTCTCCGAGGCCAACTAAGTGGCACAGAAACAACATCACTTTCTACATACCCAAAGACATGCAGCACTGTACCCATGTCTTCGTGAGGCAGGATTACGTGCCGAAGTCATTGGAGCCACCGTACGCGGGTCCCTACAAGGTACTGAAAAGAGCAACAAAGTATTTCGAAGTAGAGGTACGAGGCAAGAGCACCAACATATCGCTAGATCGAATGAAGCCAGCTTATGTCACTCAAGAAAGTTGTGACTCCAACGCGACCACAAACCCAATCAGCACAACACCATGTGACTCGTCAACACCATCAACCGATAATGAAGAGAGACGCACACGCAGCGGAAGAAGAGTACGCTTCCCAGGTCGCTATCGACCGTAGTCCCGGTCTCGCCAGGGGGCTACTGTAGCGGCACAGCCGCCACACTGCGAAGCGACCCGAATGACAGCTCGGGAATCATCGGCCATCTCCGTCGCAACGCGCGCGCGGCACGGTCGCCGCGGGCTTGCCGGCTTGCTACCTCATTCATTCCTTTGTTCGCCGCTGCGCAAGGCACTCACGCGCTCGCTTATTTGGCACCGGCTTAGCGCAGCCCCCGCTCATAGAGAATATCGTTTACGCTTGCTAAATTCATGTGCTTTAAGTTTTCCTTTCTTCCTATATAGTTTAATCTGTAAACGCCTTTCGTGCTTTGGTGTATAAAGTGTAAATAACTGCCTTCCAGCAATATAACCGTTCTAGTGAGCTAACAAGACTTTTATTTGGTGGACTGATACCTACACCTCCTTTCTTCTGTTAATTGTATGTACACACATGTTTGAGCAAATAAATTTATCTGTATCTGTATCAAATGACTCCTCCCGCTCCGCTCTGGGCAGAGCGGAGGGGAGTGTCAGACTTCTACTGACTAAAAACCACCCGTGTTCCTTCTTAGCCCTTTTGTGTCGAAGCCGCGGTATGTTTTTCGAACAATCCGAAGCCCCGACGGGATTCAGCGTGTCTTTGGTGTATATTTTATATCGGTACTGGTGATATCATATTACCAGTCGGTTTTTGATATGTGACCCCATTTTTTTACCATAAACTATACATCATCATCATCTTCCTGCCCTTAACCCATTCTATTTGGGGTCGGCGCAACACGTTTTCTTCTTCCTTCAACCTTCATATCATTCCTCACACAATCCATCCATCTTTTCTTTGGCCTTCCTCTCCCTCTCCATCCATCAACATTAATATTCATCACATTTTTAGTCACATGTGTTTCATCCCTCCTCATGACATGTCCATAAAATACACCAAGGACACGAAAATGGTTAAAAATAAATAAAATACAAAATTGGCAAGGGCTTCCTGAAAACTAGAACAGATTTTAAAATTGATGTTTTTTGATTGAAATGTAAACCTAAAATCTACAAAACAACCGAGACCTAATTAAAATATCCGAAAACAAATAAAAAGGACAAAGCCTAAAAAGTGTTGTTTTCTTTAAGATCTTGGTAATACGAAACAAACTATACTCTGCAAAGAAAAACATTCAAATTAGTGTTGTTTTTGAAACACAATCCCTTGACTACAGAGGAAAACTTTAAGATTTCTTAAAAACACGTGTCAGACTATGCTCTGTGAAGGATTCTGTAATCAGTATTTATTTATTTACAAGAAAACTTTATGTACAAGAGGTACATAGACGGACTAAATGCCACAACCCTCAACCAACCAACTCTAAAAGGACAACAGTATGAATATTTATACACTACTGTTTGTTTTTCCCATATAAAATAAATAAATAAGTAAAAACTGTGCTGTACCAATTTACTTATGAGCTGAAAATATATTTTGTATTTCACAATAAACAAAGTTCTTACTGTGGTTAAATTCAAAGGATTGCGCTTCTGCCTACGGAACCCTAAAAAACACGAATTATTACCGTAATTAAAATAGCTTTGCCAATTCTTTCCTCAAAAAGACTTGCAAATTATAATTATAAAGTTATACAAACTTTCTTAATTAATTTAAAAATAACATAAAACACGTTCGTTAAATGAAGACTTTTTGAGCTTGTCTGTCGAAAAAGATTCGTTGAGAGTTAAAGAAAAAATGTCTGAAAATAAGGTTTAAGTTAGCTGGTACTCTGTCGTACAGTTTTCGGTACGCATAGGATAAAAGGGTTATATATTTGTAAACGCACCCACGATACAGAAAAACTCCTAGGGCGACGCAAACTTTTTTCAAAAAAGAAATATATTCTTTTGTTTATACCGTTGGAGTTCACACACACACACAGTCTTTGATTCATCAATCTTCTTTGTATCATTACTTTGCCGCAATATGTGAAATATGATCTACACCTTTAACATAAGAAAACTGAATGTGAAAGAAAAAATTCTCGATTTTCTTGTAATTTTAACTGATGAGATAAGTATGTATACAGAAAGCGAATTTTATTTATTTCGTCTTTGAAATATATTTTATTGGCTTTCATTTTCGTAAAAAGAGACGTCAAACAGATTTAATTAAGCAGTTTTATAGACACTGTATTTAGTTATTTAACTATTTAAGGCTGTACAGGTCTTATTCTTCTTGGAGGCCGGGAAATCATTTAATGACTCCTCCTGCTCTAGGCGGAGTGGAAGGGAGTGTCAGACTTCTACTGACTAAAAACCACCCATGTTCCTTCTTAGCCCTTTGTGTCCGGGGCCGCCAGTATCTCATTCGAACAACCCGCAGCCCCGGCAGGCGTCGGCCCTTGCGGACGGACCCCTGCAATGTTGCTGTCATCTATTTGAGGCGCGCGTGAAACACGAACGCGCCGGGGAGTAGACCCCTTTTTTTTTGGTGGGTGGAAAATCATCAAATAACCCCTCGCGCTCTTGGGCAGAGCGAAAGGGAGTGTCAGACTTTTACTGACTAAAAACCACCCATGTTCCTTCTTAGCCCTTGAATGTCGAGGCCGCGGCATCTCTTGCGAACAACCCGCAGCCACGTAGTAGACCCCTTGGCTAACAAACTGAAATTAATCTGAAAAATCAGAGGTGTGTGACTTGGGTTCGAAGTCGAGACATGACTAGTCAATCCTCCGGTAACACCACTAGACTATCACTGCTTTAAAGGTCCAATAAGGATGATTACTGACTAAAAAAAAATGGATTCTAATTAGTCCGTCTGTTAGATTACCGAAAAATATTCGATACGTATTTTTTGTTTTATCAAATCAATAAAAATTGACGAAGATTTGAGTGGGGGGTTGTGACGTCACTCACCGGTAAGGAATGCCATACTAATGTCTTAGAATATGACATCACATAAGTTTTCAAAGTACTGTATCGTCTTCATAGTTTGTCTACGTGAAAAAAGAAAAAATATGTGTCCAATATTTTTTTGAAATCTATCTGACGGACTAATTACATTTGTTTTGTTGTTTTTTCATCGTCATCATCAGCCTGTAACGTTCCCACTGCAGGGACTCAGGACTCTCAGGAGAGGGAGGGCTATAATCAGTGGATTATAGCCCTTAGCACATTGCGGGTTGGTAGATGTCACATGTTTTCGAATTTTTTTGGTTCTAAAACATTCCGATTTCCTCACGATGTTTTCCTTAACCGTTTTGAGAGCAGCGGTGATGAAATAAATTAAACAATTTAATGCGCCTGGGTGGGTTCGAACCCACGACTTACTGTTCGTAAGTCGAGGCCGCCACCTATTGGCAACCGCTGCTGGTAATGCGCATGCGGTAATAATAACACAAATTATTTTATTTATTTTTCATTTTCCCTCTCGCAGGTGTGATGTTTGAACCGGTACTATAAAATATGTTATGACTTTTTTTATGATCTCTCCTGTGTATACGTATAAATCTTCTTCTTTACGTATAAATGATAAATAAATATATTTGACGAAATACTCAAAACATTTTGTCATTTATTTAATTTGGGTATTCTATAACCGATCCCATGAATGTCACACACGGCATGATTACGCTCTGTGTCGTAATCATATTGTGTATGCATGTGTGTGTGTGTGTATTGTCAATACGAAACATTATTATATTATTTGCTCGGAACCGTCACAAGGTATGAATGATAAGGTCGGGATTTGCAAATATTATGTCGTTTGTCAGACGTTTCACCTCAACGTGTGATGTGCGAGGAGGAAACAGACCCAAGGCTGTAAACGATGGCTGCGGGTTGTTCGCAAGAGATACCGCGGCCTCGAAATGAAGGGCTAAGAAGGAACATGGGTGGATTTTAGTCAGTAGAAGTCTGACACTCCCTTTCGCTCTGCCCAAGAGCGGGAGGGGTTATTTGATGATTTCCCACCCCAAAAAAAAAACTGTAAACGACGGTTTTCCACGAATTACAAACATACATTAACGCCTGTAATCCCCGAAGAGTAGGTAGGTAAGGGTAGGTTGTGCTTATTAGTACACCTCTGTCTAACCCCTCGAGGATTATAGGCGTGATGTTTTGTTTTGTCTTTTTTTGACTGTATGAAAACGATTAAGGAGATTGCGACTCAGCAATGTTTTATTTAAAAGAGTGTCTATGGAGTTTCTTGCCCATTATTTTTCCATGGAGATCTACGCTTAAGAATGGGAAACTAACACCTGTTGTTATTCAATATTACTCTTACTCCTCTATATAATATTCCTCTTGTATCCTTTATCCGACAAAATCCTGATCCCTTACATTTTAACATATATTCACGGTTGAATATTCGACACAATAGCAGTAGCTTTAAAGTAACGCTTGCAACGTAACTTTGGACTAGCAGTACATGTTTGTGTCAGTGCCCCGTATATACGAACGTCTTATTATAATATTATGCAAAGATAAGTGGCACAATGTTTTCTACCATGTTACTAGGAGTTAATTTAATCTGTACTAGCTGATGCCCGAGGCTTTGACCACGTCAAATTATATACTGAAACCTTCCTCGAGAACCACTCTATCCATTGTTGAAAATCGGTGTAGTCGTTTTTGAGTTTATCGCTTACGAAGGACAGACAGACGCGGCGATGGACTTTGTTTTATAATATGCAGTGATAAGTCCATGTAAATATCCTGCGTCCAGTGATAGCTTAGTGGTGAGGCCGACGGACTACCATGTCAAAGTTCTCGAGATCGAACCTATGATTTTTCCGACTCATATGCGTATTGTATAATTATTACTTGCTTCAGTGAGGAAAAACATCATGAATAATCAGCATACCATCATCATCATCTGCCTAGCCTTTTCCCAACTATGTTGGGGTCGGCTTCCAGTCTAACCGGATGCAGCTGAATACCAGTATTTTACATGGAGCGACTGCCTATCTGACCTCCACAACCCACTTAATACTAGGTAATACGATACCCTTTGGTAAGACTGGTTGTCAGACTTTCAGGTCACTGACTACCTGTAACGACTGCCAAAGATCTATATATGGCAGCCGGGACCAACAGCTTAACGTGCTTTCCGAGGCACGGAGGAAACTCGGTGTGTCGGGCGGTCACCCATCCACAGACCGACCTAGGCAAGCACAGCTTTACCTAAAAATCGACCCGAGTAGCAGTTCTTATTAAGCCACGAGCTCCTCATGCTGAATCAGCATACCATATGGACGACATACAAATTCTGACACCAGATTAAACACTAACCACACAGTTATAAAGAAGACTGATCAAGCATCGAGAATCGATGAAAAGGGGCTTTTACCCGCCGTCGGGGCTGCGGGTTGTTCGCAAGAGATACCGCGGTCTCAACATGAAGGGTTAAGAAGAAACATGGGTGGTTTTTAGTCAGTAGAAGTCTGACACTCTCTTTCGCTCTGCCCAAGAGCGGAGCGGGAGGAGTCATTTGATACAGATACAGATAAATTTATCACCCGGAAAAAAAGGGGCTTTTACCCAAAGACATATCCTTAAAATTTATCATATTGTGACTAGGCTTCTAATTTGTATAACTCTTCTTAAAATTGGTATTATAATTAAAAGTGTAGCTAGATCATTTAGGCAAATATTTTTTTTAAATTTTGTTAGAAAATAAATGTTTTGTAGTACAAAGAGCCATAAATTCATGAAACTGCCAGTAAAATCACAATTCTATTCAATAAGCTTAAAAAACAGAAGCACGTATTTAAATAATGCTATAACATCCCTTTTTATTGAGTAAACACTAGTTTAAGTTAGTATCATTTTAAATAAGCATTGTGGTATTTTAGAGGTAACCACAAAATGCGCTTCAAACAATGCAAGTAATTTTTAAAAACTTTTGTTTATAATTTTAGTTCTGTAAATTGTAGTTTGTAAATATTGTAAATAAAAATTTTCTGTTATTAAAAAAAAAAAAAGTAATTTTTCAGTCAAATGTGTGGAATTTCTAAATGGTTTTGTCGACCAATGTTAGAAAGTTTCTTAAATGATTTGTGTGTTAATATCATTAATACTTATTTAAGCTCGGCAGTTCAAGCCGTGGTCAGAAGAGTCAGAGCAAAGTTGACTGCCAAATGAACAATGAAAATACTTACCTGAAGGCTGGGACAGAGGTACACCCACATTTCGACAGTTATAATAATAATAATTATTTATTTATTTATCAAAAAACAATGATCCATAATGGTTAGTAACAATTGAAACTTATAATCTATATTAGTAGGCACAAAAATCACAAAATAAGTATTACAAAATTAAATAGGAATTTTAAAATTAACATTATAAAATTTAAATTATCTTTACTTTAAAGTTGGATTCTGTAGTAGTATTAGTCTGTAGGTGAACCATATAGCAGTTGTTCACGTACTGACAGTCGAAACGTTCAGAAAACGGTTTAGTTATGATTAAATCCCATGTAACTGTGGGCGCCTATTGTACCAGGTACAAATTCAGACTCCATAACTGCTACTGAGAAATTACTGATAGAAAAGCCCATGCCATCACTAGATAAGTACGTCACTATCAATACATCATATTAGCCAAAAGACATCCAGTAGGTAACAAGGACTAATATACTTCCCCCATGAGTCACCAGGAACAGACCTTTGTTCCCGGATCTAGCAGATTCCCACGGCCTTCACCAGGTCGACCCACCTTATTGGAGGGCTTCCAAAACTACGCTCAAAACAGGTATGGGGAACATTTCGACGCCATCGTCCAGCTATTTGTGAGCAATGTGCCCTGGTTCTTCAGTTTGGTAGTTCTTCGGGTTATGCTTGTAACTTTCGTTCTTCTCCACGATCTTCTCGATTGCGCCAGGAAGCATAAAACACAGCTATTTACAACCCTTAAGCTGACTCAGACTTAACGAACTAAATGCTCGCAGCGCGCTCGTTCGAGCCTTGTAAGTCGGTCCACACTAGACGAATTGTGTTCGGCTCCCGCTCAGTTCGTGCTCGGTTCGTGATGGGCTCGCCTAGCGTAGACACAGCTTTAGGATGACTAACAGCTTTCTGGCCTATCATCATCGTTCTCCTGCCGTTATCCCAATCTATTTGGGGTCGGCGCAGCTTGTCTTTCTTCCATACTTCTCTATCACTCGACATCACAGTTTTACAGACAACAGAACACTATCTCCTCTGTAACCATAATTACTTTAACTTCAAAGGCATCAAGATACTAATTGGACGGTAAACCGGAACGCGAGTGATCCGAAGTTTATTACTCCGCATAACAAGCGGTCAGTTGGAACTATCACTAACTTTGAGTACCGGCTTCTAGGAGTTGGAAATGTGATACACTTCGTTGGAACTTTGTTGCGATACTAAAATGCTATAGGTTTGAAATTGTGTCTTATTAGTTTCGTTTCCTAGAAAAATAAGTCTAAAGAAATAGGGTATTTGATCAAAAAAATGTAATTAGTCCGTCAGATAGATTTTCAAAAAAGAATGGATTCATATTTTTTTCTTTTTTCACGTAAACAAAAGATGAAGACGATACAGTGCTTCGAAAAGTCGTGTCAAGTCGTGTGACGTCACTTTTTTACCCACAAAGTGACGTCACAAGCCCCCACTTATGATCATTGACACGTTTTTCGTCAATTTCTATTAATTTGATAAAACAAAAAACACGTATCCAATATTTTTCGGTATTCTAACAGAGGGACTAATTACAATTTCTTGGTGAAATACTCTATTGTGCTAGATTGCAGGTATGTTAACTGTTTAAAGGGATATACATATAAACGAATGTATAAGCCAACCCAGTCTACCTCTGTCGAGACTCGCATCGACATCGAGACTCGAAGGGGAGAAGGATATAAAAATCAATATCAATACCTGAAGCGCTTGAGAATGTTAGACTAAACAGGGTGTAAATCAACCCATCACACAGCCGTCAACCAAGCATTCTGTACTTACATCAAACTAAGTACCCCTACGCAACAATTTTTGCTGGGAAACGACGTTTTTTTTGGGTCAAAAACCACATCTTACGGTAAAACTCAATGTAGCACTGTTAAAACATTGTGCTTGTGGATGCTTTGAATAGTAAACGGGTCATGGAGGTAATTTAAGTAAAGTTATAACCTGAAAATTTCCGTAACTAGGAGGTTCCCAGGTATGGTCTAGAACAAAGAAATTATCACAGTGGTGGGGAAAACAAGTGCCTTTCGTTTGCGTTAAGGGTACTTTTACACCCTATATAGGTACTTGTCAAATACTAGTACTTGAATATATGTTTGAAAACCTCTTTTGGTTTGGAACATGCTGAAGATTTTGTTATATCTACACAAATACAAACCATATAATTTATTTAAACAAAGTTACAAGCACTTGTGAAATATCGAAAATATAAAGATAAAGCTACCATTCTGCTACAATCTATAATAACTGTGAAAAGCATGTAGTTATTGGAAGGGGAGGCAATCATGAGTTCTGCATTTCGGAGTCTGTTTTAACCGCAGTCAAATCTTTAATAGACGTTACAAAGGAACTCGCACTAAGCATCATCTTCCTGCCCTTATCCCATTCTATTTGAGGTCGGCGCAACACTTTTCTTTTTTCATTCTTCCCTGTTAGACACACCTGTTTCACAGTGGCATTTAGATTTAGGAACTCGCACTAACGCTTTTCATAATAAATATGATGAATGTCAAACCCGACCTTACTCAAGGTAATTGCCCTAACAAAGCACAGTGACCGAGTAATCGTTTGTCAATATTATTGTTAGTATCACTAAGTAGGTGACTGCGTATCTGTCTGGCTGATAGTAAACACTGATAAGATAAGAGCTATCTTTGTCTGCCGATACGGAGAACACGTGCTTTAAGTTTACTACACTCCACAACAAAGTTATTCAAAATTAGAAGTCAAACTAGGCTGATAATCAGCACATTTCGAACGTCAAAATTTACTTTACTTATTTACAAGAGACAGTCCCCCAAAACGCCCACCCTTCGACACTTCCTAGTGTTTTAGCTGGAAAGAAGAAGTGGCTGAACAAACTCGCCAGCAACACACCTGTCTGTTAAGTTAAAATATATAATAATTGATTGATACTGTTGTTTTGACAGAATGGTCGTACTTCTATGGGAGGAAAGACTGAAGAAAATATGGATGGATTGTGTGAGGAATGACAAAGGAAAAAGAGGTAAATGTTAGCGTGTGGATTAACAGGGAAAAATGGAAGAAGAAAACGGGTTGAGCGAACCCCAATAAACAAGGTAAAAGGCAGGAAGATGAAGATGATGATGATGGTCATACTTCTACGAGGATTGTCTTCTATTAGCTTATAAGCACTGTTTTGTAAGCAATATGATCCCTTTCAATATTCTTTTCTGATTAATTTCGTTGCGGGATCCAAGACAGATAAATTGTTTCTCTGGGACTTCATCGCGCTTCATTGTCTCGGGGCTATTCCGGTGGTCTGTTGATTCTGGCCTTCAGGAGTTACAGTGGTTTGGGAATAGTGTGGTGGCCATGTCCCAAAAAAAAACATTTTCACTACTGATCTCGATCTACGGCGAAACCGATGACACGTTACGCCGAAATAACGCCATGCGCGACAGATGTGTACATTCGTCAAGGGGACCAATGTGCTTATAAACTCACGCCCTTTTCCCATGGGAGTAGGCAGAAACCACAGAACGCAACTTGTTAAGATCCTTACATACTCCTTTTCTCTACACAATTCATACATCTGGTCATACACGCACGCCGGTTACGAGTACTACGCACCTGTCCTTTCTGAAGAACGGCACCAATAAGATCAGTGTATGCCTTACTAGGGCGTCCTCTCCCGGCGTTACCACTCACATCTGCCTTGTAAATACCTTTTGTAAATCGACTTTCATTCATCCTCTCCACATGACCGAACTACCTTAGCATACTCTTCAATTTTTGTCACTACACCTTTTTTTAAACCGCAACGTGCATATACTGTAGTGTAGTGTGTAGTGTGTGTGTACTGTGTGTGTGTGTAGTGTTTTCTTTCTTTTAAAAACACTACTTTCTACCTACCACTCTAGATAATGTAGGTCTAATGAAGGTCAAGTTTAGGTTTTATTACATGAAGAAACAAGAGACAGCAAGAACAACCTTAAGTTTTACTAGCGGCCGATCATAAAGTAAACTTTTGGTAGTAATCACAGAGCTACGCAGAGCAGTAATAAGTTTACAACTAAACATAGTCGTCACAATGACCGCAAATATTTATGGTCACAAGTTAAATTGCTATTACCACACTCGTGTTACACGGATTGGTGATCAGGAGACATTATTACCTTGTAGTTATTGAAATAGTTTACTGCAAAGTTGTAATATGTCTAGGGTAGGCTCGAAAATCTTAAGGTGCGGCGACATATGCGAGGCATGTGTTGAATGGTATGCCTCGCATGTGACGAATGCTTCAAGTTACAGCTTCGGACATATATCATGTAAAATCCATAACATAGTAACATTTAAAAAAAAAACTAGATTTTCAGGTATGGTCCACTACAACAAAATGGTATTGTAAAACATCACAGACGTTATAAAAAACGCGATTTGCGGTGCATGCCTCGATTTCAAACCTTGAAAGTTTTCCGCGACGATGGCACGATGGTGAAACAAGAAACTTGAGAGCATGTAACGTACCTATAGAAATTTCTTGAAGCCCTAAGAACACCTAGTTCTCGGCAGTGAACTAAAAAATAAGTCACTTGGCTTATTTTTAAAGCATGGAACCAATTGCGCACCCAAATAGGCATAACCTGGCTAAATGGGGTATTATTTGTTCTGGAGGACCCGAGTGCGAGCGTGGCGTTCAGACAATGCCCCAGCTGGTGGAGTATCCCAAGTGTATGTTTACTTGGACTCTTTATGACCTAATTTTGACGGCACGGTTGCGTTGCGTGTTCGATCGCCGCACGGAACAAATATTTGTATGACGTCCAAATAGTTGTTTCGGGTCTGGGTGTTTGTGTATGTGAGTCTGAATGTTTGTAAACGTACCCACGATACAGGAGAAATTCCTTGGGAGAAACGATTTATCAAAAATATAAAAGTGCCTACATAATAAACGTTAGCAAAATGGTCGTATAATCGACAAGAAAAAGATGACCTATAAATACTCAACTCAGCTAAACAAACACGTATTCCCTTTCGACTTTGAATATTTGTAATTTCCAATAACTTAGATTTGAGCTTGTTTAAACAGCTCTCCGTCTGAAGATCAAATCTCCTACAAAAATTCTAGTAAAGTTATCGAATAAAGTGAGTCTTGTGCAAACAGAATAAGTTTTATTATGCTTTGAAAGTGTGAATACGATAATACTGTTTGCGTAGACACTTATGGCATAAAGGTGAGACACACTGAACTTGAGTGGAGATGTCTGCCATTAGGTTCTGGCAAAAAATAAATTGAGAAGAGATAAAAGATTTTTCAATCGTTTTATCGTACACTTCAATTTGTATGGAAACTGAATTCGCACCGATTTAGCGCGACCGATAACGTTTTGTAAGTGATCATCGTAAAATCTCAAACTTTGTATTAATTCAAATAATACAATTGGCTTGGTTAAATATAATAAAGGATCTCGTGGCTAGTAATAACCGCTGTTCGGGGCTCTAAATCAAGCTAAGCCGGACCCGGCTGTCATTTGTATATGACCAGTGACCCAAAAAATCTGACAACCAGTCTACTAAAGGGCTGTCGTATAACCCAGTTCTACTGGGTTGTGGAGGTCAGATAGGCTCCATATAAAATACTGGTATTCAATTGCAGTTGGGGGAAAGCAAGGCAGATGATGAATAGAGGTTTTGGTTATGACGACCTTACCATGTTTAAAAATCAATAAACTTGCAAAAATAGATCTATACAGTTCAATTAAACGACCACCATACCATTCCGATACCATTTTAGACACTTGCTATTCAAAAATAGCTCCTGTCGCAGTGAAAAGATTAGTCAGTCGACAAGGTAAAGAAGCTCACGGTTAAGAGAGTCCCGGACGTACTTAAGTATCATTGCCGCGCTCCTTTTATTCTCCAACTTTTGAAGAATGTTCACAGCCCATGAATTCAAACAAAGCAATTTTCAAGAGCTGCCGTGTGTGTTGCCTGGGCCAGGAATAGTGAAAACGGTGATGAAAAACATCATGTGGAACTGTCGAGATAAAAAAACATCGAAGACATTGTTATATACACCTGCATTGGGTCTACTTAGTGGAGTATTGTCCACTTCTGCTCATCTTTATTACAACAGTAAGAATTTTATTGTCTAAGTTTGGTGCTTCTACCGAAAATTCAATCGAATCTAAACTATAAATGAGCACCAGAAACCTCTTCCTCAATGCTTATGTGCCCAATAGACTGGGGGCTTGCCACGTTAAAGCAACGTTTAGCCTCTGGCCAAGGTAAAGGTCAGCCCTTGGGTCACAGGAGACGTCAACTAGGCGTTTCTAAAATGTCCTTAAAAAGGCTGTGACCACTCCAACCCTTCACCGTTTTGAGAGCTACGGTGATGAAATAAATTCCACAAAGACATGCGTCTGCCTGGGTTCAAACCAACGACTTATTGCTCTTATTTTTCTTCGATCTTATTATTGGGCCACCGCTGCTCTCGTTTCAAAGCTGAACAAAGATTTTCGGCAAACATTAAACAATAATATGCACTAAGTATACCATCAACATAACATTTTTTCTAAGACAGAGGGTTAAACAAATCTGTAAACAAAATACATTGTAAACAGATCCCGTTTGTAAATAAACTATCCGTCTAGACATTTACAATGACGATAATTTACATCGTAGAGCGACCGTTTACGTAAAACGTTTTACCCTTCACTGACAATTTGTTTGTTCTTTGGAATTAAAATTGCGATCGGATTACTGTGGTATACTGGCGTAGTTTAAACAAATTGCGGTTACATACAAAGTTGAGGAAAGCGTAAAACAATACTGTGAAGTAGAGGAACTCGTTGATGGCTAGAAAATACACTGTAAACAAACCTCAACCCATTCAACCCATACAAAAACTCATTATTTTTCCCACGGAGCTAGGCAGAAACTACAGAACGATGCCTGCTACGTTGCTTACATACTCCTTTTGTCTCGTATAAACTTCTAGTTATACAAGCACGCCGCCTGTCGGGTGCAAGTACTACGAACCTGACCTTTCTGAAGAACCTCATCAACAAGGTCAGTTCTTGCCTGTCCCATTCTACTTGAAGTCGATGCAACACGTTATCTTCTTTCTCTCCTCTCTCAGTCAGCCCGGGTTCAACGCATCAATAGGGGATCGGACAAAAAAAAACTAATTAGTCCGTCAGATAAATTTCCAAAAAATATTGAACACATATTTTATCTTTTTTCACATAAACAATAAATGAAGACGATACAGTGCTTCGAAAACTCGTGAACTGGTCGAAAACGTCGCATGTCAGTACATTTTTTACCTCCACCCCCCACTCATGATCTTTGACGCGTTTTATCTTCGTCAATTTTTATTAATTTGATAAAACAAAAAACACGTATCCAATATTTTTCGATAATCTAACTGACGGACTAATTATAATCATATTTTTTTGACTCAGTCCGATCCCCTATTACATCATTTCTCTTTGAAATCATTCCTCACGGAATCTATCTTGTTTTTCTTTTGTCTTCCTCCCTCTCTCCATTCATCAACATCTATATTCATCATTATTTTACTCACACGCGTTTCATCACTCCTCGTCACATCATGAATCCATCTTTTCAAGCAGTCAAATAAAAACTGAAAATTGCCCCATCCACCACTTAACTACCTTTTAGTTTAGAGAGCGCCAGTACAGTGGTTTAATGCATTTTTCCCTGAAGCTCATAACTCGTTTAAAAGCTACATTGTTACGGCATTTATCCGTTATTTAACGTTACAACTGCTGTTACTCGAAACGGTTTCCGTTTCGGGTAATAGTAGTTGAAGTTGATAACAGTGCAATTAGTAATGTTGTGTAGTGTTTTAGTGTAAAGCAATTTTTGTGTTATTATGTGTTTTAAGTGAAATGGGTTTTCTAATTTTCGCTTGTAAAATGAGATAAACTAACAATGTAGGAGTTATTCCGTGGGTAGGTAATTTGTTTTATATGGTAGATTCCTATCACAGCTTTAACTCTCACGTGCAAGGGCTCAAAATGACCTTAGAAATCAACAGTGCGCGTCCACGGCTTTTGACATTGACCATAATATTTTTCTAATGGTGTTGCATTTCGTTAACAATTTTATGCCAGTTAGTTAATTCTAGTTTTTTTTTTATTTTGATGTTAGGATTTATCTGAAAGTTTAAAAAATAGGCCAGTTGGCCCCAAACTGAATAATTATTTATTTGTGAGACTGACATAAATAAAAACCAAATGCTTGTTACCCTTATAATTTATTCAAATCTGATTGTAAAGTTAACTTCGCATCATTAAGTAGGTTCAGAAAACAAAGTTTTATTTCGCGTTCAAACAATTTTGTCAGTAATTCAACAAAAACTTGATAAATACCTGCAAGTAGCAAATAATTCGGGAAAGTTCTGTCATTACAACGTAAGAAGTTTCTAGAAGCATTAATCTTCGGTTTCCAGAGTAATTTTCGCAATATAATTTGAACTCGAATTATTTATGGTGAAATGCACAGACGGGATGCTTTTGTAAGCCACCTGATAGATAACTCTCTGAGAATTATAAAGAAAAACACATTCTATTTATTTAAACTTCATGCACAAACGTGGGACATAGGCGGACTTAAGGGTGCTCTCTCGAAAAAGCTTAAAAACAGCGTACAGATGAAGCAACTTTTCACCGGCACTTACAGAGAAATTACATCTGAGAAAATTGTTAGTATTCTACATGATATGACACGTAATTTGGTTTAGCCATAATTTTTGTATCGGTATTACATAATAAGAAAAAAAAACACAAAATCACCTCCAAATCGTTGATTTGAACCATTTTACTACTTCATTTTTTAACAAAACAATATAAAAAAATATCTACTTCTTTGCAATACAGAGGAAAATAATTTGGTTTTGTTACTTTTTAAAAACATGCATTATTTTAATTATAATAAACTAGCTGTTCCCGGCATGCGTTGCAATGCCCTTTTTCCTACCTACTACCTGCCTGTGTACCAACTACCTACCTTCTACCCTACCTACCTACTACCCTACGTACCTACTACCCTACCTACCTACTACCCTACCTACCTACTACCCTACCTACCTACTACCCTACCTACCTACTACCCTACCTACCTACTACCCTACCTACCTACCTACTACCCTACCTACCTACCTACTACCCTACCTACCTACTACCCTACCTACCTACTACCCTACCTACCTACTACCCTACCTACCTACCTACTACCCTACCTACCTACCTACTACCCTACCTACCTACCTACTACCCTACCTACCTACCTACTACCCTACCTACCTACCTACTACCCGACCTACCTACTACCCTACCTACTTACTACCCTACCTACTTACTACCCTACCTACTTACTACCCTACCTACTACCCTGCCTACCTACCTACCACTTTCTCACCTTTAAAACCTTCCCTGGAATTCCACGAATAATTCAACACTATAATTAGCCAAATCGGTCCAGCCGTTCTCGAGTTTTAGCGAGACTAACGAACAGCAATTAATTTTTATATTATACGCAAACACCATTTGAAAAATCGTTTTTCTATTGGGAAAGAAACAGTAATTATTTGTGATTATTGTGATAATGTCGTATGGTCTATTTGAAGTTGTCATTCGTTGACTGAACAACTGAACGTCACTCAATTGTTTTGCCTTCCCGGAACCTCTCCACTAACACTTGAACTTTATAGGTACGGTATTAAAGCTCAAATTGATTTGACGTTTTAGTTAGAAAACGTTTGTATGGGAAAAAGAAAAGGGCTGTTTTTAGGGCTTTTCCGGCCATTATTCGAATTTTTCTCGCCGTAAGAACCATCCTTGAACTTCAACGAACATTTAAAAAAAAAATCAGCCAAATCGGTCAAGTCGTTTTCATGCCAAGTCGTGACAACGGAAAACGGGTTTCATTTTTATATATATAGATTAAAATGCGTCCGTTTGAAATCCGTGTCTACGATCGAGAGGGGTAGTTAGCTATGCACAAGGTCATTGGCGTGAATACAAGCCTTAATGCCACAAGGCTTGGTTCTTATACTTTTTATTCGCTCAACTTTACTGTTTGACGATCGTACAACGACTAACTCTCAACTACGGCTTACAATTTCAATACAGTGTCATTTTTCCCATCTAGAAATAACTTATGATTATGTCATAATCGGTATTCCAAAGTGTTGTCAAAATAAAAATATATTCTGTTTGTCAATAGAAAATACATATAATAATTATGTTTAAAATTTGTTACAAAAATAATTCCTATTCTGACAGTGTTGCTACAGTAAATAATATTATGATTCTAAAATAAAATCAAACATTTTTGTAATCAAATCAAAGAAATCACAACAGAATATTTTTTAATATATTAACGTGCCACCGTTACAACTCTTTTCTCAATTTTAGAGATTTAAAGAATGCTTATGACGTCATAGTAGCTATTCAAAAAAATGCTCGTTTGATTTTCATACAGATCGTGATACTTGCGTTATATCTATACGTACATATATCTATATGGTCTGACCACATGACAACCCCAATATTGTAACCACATTGACCAATCATGTGTCTGTGGTTTAATTCCGGTTTTAAATCATTATAAATTACTATTTCATTTGATTTCTTCAAACAGATACTTCATTTCATTTGTTTTAAATCTCAAACACAATTTATTAGCGGTCTCATTACAGAATTGGTGAGGACTATGGCCAGTAGTGAACTGCTGTAGGCTGATGATGACTTTAATGCCTGAAATAATTATTATACTTGCAGGTATACTGCCTATGTCACCTCCTCAACCCAGTACTGGGTAATATGATATACCTTGGTAAGACTGGTTTAATATGGGATAAGCCCGCCACACTATTCCCAAACCACTGTAACTCCTGTAAGCCAGAATCAACAGTGGCGACCACAAGAAAAGCGCCGAGACAATGAAGCCCGACGAAGTCCCAGAGAAACGATTTAACTGTCTTGGATTCCGCAACGAAATTAATCAGAAAATAATAGCGGAGGAGTAGGAAGACTGGTTGTCAGAATTTCAGGCCACTGACTACCTTTAACGCCTGACAAAGAGCTACAAATGAGAACCGGGACCAACACTTTAACGTGCTTTCTGAGGCACGGAGGAAACTTTTATATGTAATCGGTGTCTCCTATCCACGGACCAACCTAGGCGAACACGGCTCAACCTAAAGATAGACCCAAGCGTTTTGTATTACCCACGAGCTGAGAAAACAATAGTTAAATCGCACAACAATTAACACGATACTATCGCCGGAAAATGCCAAACTCATTACGGAAAACCAAATCAATAAAGGTTAAATCGTTAAATGAGCAAAACCCTTAAAACGCAATCGAATACCTCGAACAAATTGAATCTAAACCAATTCACAATTAATCGGTCTTACATTTACTTACAAGAATCCCGAAGGAAATTTAGCGTAAATTAAACCCAATGAACGCGGCTCCACGTAAAACTTTACAGCTATATTCAAGAAATACTTCACCCCCGTTAATCGTACTTTCACCCCCAGATACAGGGGTATAGAGGGATGAATTTCGCCGCAAAACGTGTAAATTCATCCCGAGAGTAAGTAGTCTGTTGAATATGCATAAGTTTAGACTCATAGTTTGTGTGTGAAAGGGTTATTTTTGCTCTGAATCTTACTGTTTTAATGTATCATCATAATCCTTTAAGTTTTAGTGATAGTGTTAGGTGGTGTTTTAATGTCTTGTTGGATTTGTAAGGGTTGAGCAGTGTTGACAAATTGTTATAGAAGTTAGTAATGGATCTAAAAGTGACGCCGGCGACTTAAAAGTTGTGTGGTACGCATGTGATGCGGAGCAATGAGGAAAATGTCGTAAGTAAGGTTTTGACGCGATCGGCGGCGGCGACCTCTTGCGTTCGGCCTTGGTGTAAGCCATGGTCCGGGGCGAGGAGGAATGGGACGCCGTCGTCTCCTTCTGCGAAGCAGTGATGCTAGCGAAGGAGGTGGCGGAACGTGAGAGGGAGAGAACCTCTCGTCCCAGCCGCCGCGGGAGGCGCTCCGGGCGTCGGGGGCCACGTGATGGCTTCCGGCCACCGTAGACGCGGGCCTGTGGACGGTGAGTGATGGGCTAGCTCGCCGTCCGTTCGTTTTATGACGACAACGGGCCGTGTCGACGGCGCGTTCGTGTTCCACGCGCGCCTCAAAGAGATGTCAGCAACATGGAAGGGGCTCGCAAAGGCCGACGCCCATCGGAGCTGCGGGTTGTTCGCAAGAGATACCGCGGCCTCGACTTGAAAGACTAAGAAGGAACATGGGTGGTCAGTAGAAGTCTGACACTCCCTTTCGCTCTGCTCAAGAGCGGGAGGTGTTACTCGATGATTTTCCACCCACCAAAAAAAACAAAAAAAAAGTATGAATGTGAAGAGTAGAGGAAGACCTAAGAAACGATGGATGGACTGTGTAAATGATGATATGGCTAGAAAGGAGGTGATTAATGAGATGATGAATAGTAGAGAAGTATGGAAGAAGATGACATGCTGTGCAGACCACAAAAGAATGGGATAAGGGCAAGAGAATGATGAGTTAGTAATTAATATTTACTGGCTCCAACCGTATGTTTTATCTTGAAATTTCATATCTAACAGATGTTTGTTTTAACAAACAATTTCAACGTCGAATTTTTGTGGAATGAAAAATGTAGGTTTAATAATGCAAAGAGGTCGGCCTTTTTGGTCTAGTAACTACCTAGATAAAATACCAACCTTTTTATTTACAAAATATAAAGTTTAACACAAATTTCTTTAAGAATATAAAAATAATAGTAAATTTACATTATTTTATCTGATATTTACTTTTTATGTAATTTTATAGTTAATTTAATCAGTTGATTTTGTCTGTAATAAATACTTTTTCATTCGCTCTAACTCTCTTCGTTCCATTGTTCCAATTTTCAATCTCTTATCGAACTACTTTTTGTATACAAGTCTCAATGTTTAATAGAATTGTCTAGACTTTAGACGTACGGTGTAAAACGTGGGTCTAGGTCGATACATTCGTCCTAGATTAATGGACGTACTTGTTCAATTGCCAGAAAGTAATCAAAACAATGAAAATTTGAAGGGAGCTCGTACATAATTGCAATATATTGATTGTGTTATTGTCTAAATGGAATATAGAGAAATTCACGCAATAACACTATTGGTTTCAAGAATGACTAATCTTTATGAATACTATAATAATAATTTATTTAAACTCAGACAACAATGATCCATAATTTAAAACTTTAATATTATGAATACTATTAAGAAGTTTTTTTTATTTGTTTTTTATTTATTTTATTTATTTATTTAGGATCTCCAACAAAGAATATACACAATCATGCGAAATATATAGTGGAAAACAAACGTATCATGTAAGTGTACTCCTTCACTTACAGGAGACCACAGCATGCACAATAAAATTAAATTTAAGCAAGTTTATATGTTGGTGAAATCTTCGGAACTAATGATCCAATTCTAAAAAGATTTCTTTGGCAGATAGCTTCATTATTCGTGTATATTAACCGAGCTATTACATTTTTTGCGGGCCAAATGCTAGTAGTTTATATTTTTATAGAAAATAATATGCAGTTATTAGAAGTATGCACCTATTTTATTGTATAAAAGAATAGAAATATATTTCATTTTGTTAATTCAACATGAATTGAGATTGTCTAACACATTTAATAACTTTATGTTAACTTTAACAGCACAAAAGTGATTTCAGTTGAAAAATATGTGGTCGTGAAACTGCTAGTCATAACCTTGACAATATTTATGACTGCTGTAGGTTACAGAGCCTCACTTAGCTTATGAAAAGAGTATGAGTGATACCACACATGTTTGTCATGTTATAGTGTATTTGTGAAAGATATTTGTAATATATATACTGCTTTTTTAAACATCATCAATTCTTCGTCGGGAATTGAACTGTGGCTACTAATTTTGTAGACACGTGTGGTTTGTGCCTTACCTGGTCTCACAGTTTTATGCCACCCGTACCGCGAGATACCGCTGCCTCGACATAAAGAGCTAAGAAGGAACATGGGTGGGTTTTAGTCAGTAGAAGTCTGACACTCCCTTCCGCTCTCCCCAAGCGTGGGAGGGGTTATTTGATGATTTCCCACACCCAAAAAATAAAAAAAACGGCATGCTGGTTTCTTTACGATTTTTTCCTTCTCCGAATCAAGTGATAATTATATATTTTGCACATGAATTCGAAAATCAGAGGTCCTTAGCATGGGTTCAAACACGAGACTGATGAATGACCTGACGTGACCTGTAGACATAATTACCTATTTAAACTTATAAAACTGTCTCTAAAGCTGAACCCAACTTTTCTCGTCCTTTTATCCTCACACTAAAACTTTGAAAACCAATATCTCTAAACATAAAACATTATTTGTACCTACAACACATAGGTCACATTTTACGACTTCAAAAGATCTAGCCCAGATCGAAATTTAAAACTTTCTATAAAATACGGTGGCCATTAAATCAGCCCGGAGCTATGTCACCATACCGGCTCTGTACCGGCTCATGAACATAAAACCGTTCTCGTTTGTTAAACCGCACCTTTATGAAAAAGCTCTCAAATTATGTGACAAATTACAAAAGTTACATTAACTTTTGGTATTTTTCACAGGTTATGGGATAAGAATGGAGAAGTCAAATTGGCTTCAAGCGCATTCAATATTGTGGACAAATGTTTGCGATAATCTTGATAGAAATCTTCTCACGTAACGCGGGACGCAGTGGGTCTCAGAAGACGGTCGTTATCACCAGGTGAGGCCTAGAAAGCCGATACCGCGGCCTCGACATGAAGGGCTAAGAAGGAACATGGGTGGTTTTTAGTCAGTAGAAGTCTGACACTCCCTCTCGCTCTGCCCAAGAGCGGGAGGGGTTATTTGATGATTTCCCACCCCCCAAAAAAAAAGGCCTAGAAAGCCCTAACAATAACGATTTGGTTGAGAAAAGGCATTCTCGACACTAATGTGTTACTCAATTCAAAAACAATTTCACAAAACAATTAGAACACGCAACACGTCAAAGTAAGTTACAGAACGATAATGCTTGATTTGTAACACGAAACATGGTTATAAACATGATCAATGATCTTCAGTTAACAGTAACCTACATAGCTTTCAATCTATAGCTAATAACGCCCAAAACGATTAATTAAAAAACAAAGTCTTACGCCCAGACTTAATAGAAAAATGCCCATTGTCCTTTAATTTAGAAACTTTATTGGTGAGCATTTGCTCAAAATGCTTTCAGACAATTCCGCACAATAAGAATAACTAATGCACTAACTCTACATGAAAGTTGATTTTCAGCCAAATACTGAATTATTCTGTCCTAATATGTATTTGACTTGGCTACAGACTAAAAACTTTCGGAATACGAAATTTTATACGAAGCCACAAAAGGCAAATGTAAAAATTCAGACAAACCAATGCACATATCGAATGTCAACACGAGTGTGCCATTTCAATTTAAAACGGGTGAATACATTATCTTTTCCATTACCCAGAAATGTCGTTGACATTGGAAATAACAGCCTTTGAGAGGAAAATGTAAGCATCACGATTTGTACTTTAAATGGATATAGTTGTTTGATGCTACTTCGTTAATTAAATGTCGCTGATGAAATATGTCTTTGGTTATTTTCACAATGAACAGATTGCAACTAAGTACTCCTAGTTAGGGTAAAAGACCTGAGCCCGTACTATTTGTAATTACTTTACAGAGTAGTTTAACTTAGAGAGTAGTCACTTTTACACACAAAAGTTTAAGTTATAACTTTAATACACAGATATAAGCATCGGTAGCAATGGTATAATCATCGTTTTCGATGACATTTTTGCCCATCCTCCTTTGACTCTCATCGTCATCATCTGCCAAGCCTTTCTCAACTATGTTGGGAGCGGCTTCCAGTCTAACCGGATGCATTCAAATACTAGTATTTTACAAGGAGCGACTGCCTATATATAGGGTGTAAAAGTACCCTTAACGCAAATGAACGGCACTTGTTCTCCCTACCACTGCGATCATTTTTTTGTTCTAGACCATACCTGGGAACCTCCTAGTTACGGAGATATTGAGGGTCAAAATTACAAATTTTTCACAGCTGTTTTTGTAAATACTAGTTTTTCAGGTTATAACTTTACTTAAATTACCCCCATGACCCGTTTACTATTCAAAGTATCCACTAGCACAATGTTTTAACACAGCTACATTGAGTTTTACCGTAAAATGTGATTTTTGACCCAAAAAAAAAATGTCGTTTCCCAGCAAAAATTTTTGCGAAGGGGTACTTAGTTTGATGTACAGAATGCTTGGTTGACGGCTGTGTGATGGGTTGATTTACACCCTGTATAGTTACATTATATTATATCGTATACTCACAACATAACTTTGCATAGTAACTCCCCTGCTCGATATATTATGTTGAAAAGATTCTGATTTGAATGACATTAGCCAACTCGATACCTATGGCACAGAAGATTGATGATAATGACTCAATGAAACAATAGGAATGGAATCAATCAACTGCTTCCATTTAAAAGATTTATTGCAGTGTTTTTGTGGGATTTATTCTACGAATCGTTGTTTAATTTATGGCATGCTGACAAGTTTTAACTGTACTTTGATTTTCTTTTATTTTTCAAGTATTATATATTAAAGCATAAAATTTCATGAATCGCTAGGCATTTAACTTTTGAAACTAATAAATAACGTCATCTTGTTATTTCACAAAACAATATAGCACAATTTTTTATCAACAGCGTCCGTCTGTCAGCACAATTTGGGAATCAAAAACCCATTGAACACTGTGATAGCGTCATACTTTGATTTTAGCTCATAAACATTCATTTAAAACATAACATCAGCGTGATTACGCCTGTAATCCATAAAGAGTGAGGCAGAAGTGTACTCATTAGTACATTTCCTTCAACCGGACTCCATGGTTGCTGCGAAGAAATGATTGATGGAAAAAATCAATAATACTGCCCGACCTGGAAATTGAGCCCAGAAAAATCTACCAACCGAAGAACGTAAAGCTGTTTACTAACACGAGCCTAGAATAGCAACTAAACCAATCCCTTAAACGTAGCCGGAAAAACATTTAAGTTGACAAAGTTTCACAGAAACTTCTATAAGAAACACAGTTGGCTAACAAACATACGTATATATATAAATAAGTCTCATAATGGTTTGTTTTGGTAGAAACAACGAAGCTTTGTCGCTAAACGTCCACATATTTCATAGTTAACACGATAGTATATAAGCCAGTATAAGCTGCTCTTGTACTATTATAGGATATACAGACAATGAAAGGTCACCTTATACTTGCTATTACGTTGTCGTGTTATACTAGTAATATATTAAGTGGATGAGAAAGATGGCTTTAAGAATGAATATAGTCTTACGATAAAAAATTGATACAGCGAAAATAAAACATATATTATGTCGAGTATTTTTCCTTGAAGATGAACAGAAATGGCTGGCTTAGATATGGCTGCTTTTTCTGAGAATATACCAAGATCGTAATGGTTAATTCCAATCTGCCCCCACTGGTGGTAGTTGCAACAATTTATCACATCTACCACCACTGGTTGTGATTGTGTCTGATTCAGTTACATTAATGATCATAACTCGGTCCGGTGGCAGATGACACTTAAATTAGTGTCCTCCTCCACCACTGGTGGCAGACTCGACGAAAGTAGCCGTCTGACACCACCAAGTATTTTAACCAACAAGTTGACAGAAGGATGGTTTTTCTGGGCCCAGCTGTAAATGCTGAGTGACAAGTTACAGAATATGGTCAACATCAACTTCGCTTCATTTTAATTCCAGTCAAGTTATCTTAAAATTGCAATCCATCGCGTTTTTTTTTCAAATAGTTTTGTATTCACAAAATACATTTTGTAATATTTCATAGATTTGTATCGTATCCATGCATTTTTAATGTAACAGAATTGGAAAACAAATTGCAATTTAAACGCACTATTTATTTATTGTTTGTATCTGGACTATGAAGGGGATTGTAAATAATGTAAATATTGATTTGAATACAACATCAATTTATGTAATAGGTTTGATTCTTTGTGACTGATGGTAGGCTCTTAACAACTCAATTTATTTGTTAAACTAAACAAGTGACATAATGTTATTATATTTTTATTCAGCAAACCCTTTAAATTGATACACATATCATAAGAATGCAAAAAAATTACATCGCCATATTGGATTTACACTTACACCACTTATTGCGGTACTCAGAGATATTTAATGATTACTTAAGCCGTCACTTGGTAAAGGTTTGACATACTTTTGTATAACAAAACTGTCGAAACCTTTACTAAGTGATGGCCTAAGTAATCATTAAAGCTCTCTGAGTGCAGCAGTTAGCCATGCATTGGATTTAGAAGGAGGGTCTGTCTGCCTCTCTGACCCCCACAACAAAGTTACTACTAGGTAATAAGATATTATGCCCTTTCGTTAGACTCGTTGTCAGATATTCGGGCCAATTACTACCTGTAACGACTGTCAAAGAGAGCTACATTTTATTTAGCCTTACGTGTTATCCGAGGTACGGAGGAAACTCTGTATGTAATGTATGGTCAGCCTTCCACCGACCAACCAAGGCGTACACAGCTTAACCTATCGATCGACGAACTAGTGGCTGTTATTATGTAGCCACGAGCCCCTCTAGTATAAAATATCATCATCGTCACCATCAGCTTATAATGTTCCCACTGCAGAGACTCAGGCCTCCTCTCTAGGAGAGAGATGGTTATAATCCATCACGATTAGATGTAACAAGTCTTCGATTTGTTTGATTCTAAGACATTTTTGCCGGTTTTCTGACGATGTTTTCCTTCACCGTTTTGAGAGCAGTGTTGATGAATTGATTACACAAAGTAATGCGCCTGCCTGGGCCTGAACCCACGACTTACTGTACGTAAGTCGGGGCCTCCACCACTAGGCTGCTCTGCTCTCAGTCATTTAGTTTAATCTTTCTCCCTACAGTGATATCTCATTTATTTTAATCAAGACATTTAAACGGATCTTCTAAATTTACTTCGTACTTTAAAGAGTGTAAAATCAACAGGTTTTTATCACTGTTTCATAGCAACAGGTTTAATGTAAAGATAAAGATGTTTTGCAACAAGTTGAGATTGTCTTGTGTTGCACGTGCTATTTAACTGGTTTTTTCTTTTCATGTGATAAAAATACCAAGTACATAACTTCAATTAAGCTGCCTTGTCGTTTTGTTACACACTGGGCACAACTTTTAAAAACCACTGTACCTAATCCAGAAACGCCTCCCTGAAATTCAGGAAAATCAGACGACTTATTGACTTTCCGTCTAATAAAAATCACAGTCTTACAGATTAATTATTTAATTACTTATTTTACTATGCAAACATCATTTTTTTAGTATTCACCCACGATCTACAGCCAACATGCCACACCCAAACATTGCTCAAACATTGGCCTATCATTTATATCTACCCAACCTTGAACTACATAACTCATAAATTCCGACACTTACTATTCCAACACACATACATACATACATAAACTCACGCCCTTTTCCCATGGGGGTAGGCAGAAACCACAGAACGCCACTTGCTACGATCCTTACATACTCCTTTTGCCTCGTCCACATTCATACATCTGGGCCCCGAGTCTGCTATTCAATAGTGTCAGAATGGTCTATCATTGATCTCATAATTGTTGATTTTGACAACACCAAACTTGTCAAAATCAACAATTATGAGATCAATGATAGACCATTCTGAAACTATTGAATAGCAGACTCGGGGCCCTGGTCATACACGCACGCCGGTTACGAGTACTACGCACCTGTCCTTTCCAACACACATACATAGATACATTACTAGATACATTACTAGATACGTTACTAAGGCACTTTTTTTTTCTCATTTTTAGGGTTTCGTACCCGAATGGTAAAAAAACGGAACCCTTATAGATTCGTCATGTCTGTCCGTCAGTCACAGCCACTTTATTCGGAAAATATTAAGACTACACACTTGAAATTTGGTAGGTAAATGTATTCTGTGAACCGCTTTACGATTTATAATTTTACATACATGGAACGGAAACTAAAAAAAAATTCGTCTAACCTATTCGTGTGGAGTTGCCAATGACATTAAGGTTTCTAAAACCATTTTTTCTGAAAGTCAATCGTTTGAAAAATAGACACTTCTAAAGTTGTAAAATTTCCCCTCCTCGCACTTTAAACTAAGAGAGTGAAAAATTAAAAAAAAATATTTGCTGTAGATCGCAATAAAAACGTTTGAACGAGATATAGTTAGTAATATTTGAGCAGTGGTGGCTCAGTGGTAGCGGCCCCGACTTACGAACAGTGAGTCGTGGGTTCGAACCCAGTCAGGCGCATTACTTTGTGTAATTTATTTCATCACCACTGCTCTCAAAACGGTGAAGGAAGAGAAAGAAAGTGGTGTGGTGCGTCATGGATCGCGTGGTGGATCATAGCCCATCCCTCTCCTAGAGAGGAGGCCTGAGTCCCTGCAGTGGAAACATTATATGCTGATGATGATGATGATTTGAGATATAGCACATTACAAAACCGCAAATATAACTTTGTCATTCATACAAACACTATGAATAACAAACCGATCACAAAATATGTATTTCTGTTGCTGCTACAACAACAAATGATACAAATTAAAAAGCCCCCTTTAATTTGTATCATTTGTTGTTGTAGCATGATACGGAAACCTTTATTTTTGGGGGGGGCGTGGGAATTCATCAAATAACCCGTCCCGCTCTTGGGCGGAAGGGAGTGTCAGACTTCTACTGACTAAAAACCATCCATGTTCCTTCTTAGCCCTTGCGCCGGGGCCGCGGTATCTCTTTCGAACAACCCGCAGCCCCGACGGGAACCCTTGACGTGCACTTGGCCAGTTTTAATACACGTTTAAATGATATAACTTTACTTTATATACCTCAATGACCACTATACTATTCCATGCATCGATCTGCACTATGTTTTTGCGTTACACGAAGACCTAACATAAAACGTGATCTTTCTCAAAAAAAGTCGTTCCCCAGCAATATTTTTTGCGTAGGATTACTTTGATGTACAGAATGCTTGGTTGATGGCTTTAGGAAGGGTCCGTTAAACCCTGAATACTAAGAATGAGTATATATATCTTATCCCCATTCCTATTTAATAAAACTAATGGAAAAATGTGTCCAACGTCTGATATATGTTTATCTATTCTGTTTACAACTAGTGGCAAAGTCCATCCATGAATTTTAAACGAAGATATTATACAGAGATCCCGATATTTTGACAACAATTCTCCTCTTCGGTAGATAGCACTCGATCACAATAGAGGGACGCAAGTCATTATTTATAAAGGTTATTATTTCAAAGTTAAATGGTTCTGTACTGTTGTTGTTTTGCGGCTTTGAAAGGCTTTCAAATGAATTGTTAGTTCATACTTGTTTCTATTTATGATGAAAAATGAATTCAGTAACTTTTGGGTGTCTAATAGTTTGTGGTCGAGCCTTATTTGGATGTCGGAAACCAATTTAACTGTAGGGAGTTTTTAATGGTGTAGAATTTAAGTTTGAAAATGATTTACGACGATGTTTTCGACATAAACTCGCAGAACGGATAGCTGATGAGGTCGAAAGGTTCTGGACATTTTTTTACTTAAAAAAAAAAAAAAAAAAAAATACATACACACGAACATATAACCTCCTCCTTTTTTGAAGTCGGTTAAAAATTAAACAGTTTTTAGGGTTCCGTAGTCAACAAGGAACCCCTATAGTTTTGCCATGTCCGTATGTCTGTCTGTCTGTCCACGCTATAGCTCAAAGACTATTAGTACCAGAAAGCTGTAATTTGGCACAATTGAGTTACAAAGTGGTAAAATAAATATTTGAAAATTATTTTTTTAGGGTATCTCCAGTAGGTACACATTAAAATGGGTACTTTTTTTCTCGCAAAACCCATTGTGTGGGATGTCGTTGGATAGGTCTATAAAAAATATAATGCGAGTTTGCTCAAATACTATTTCGATTAAGGGATTCCTTTGTGAAATATTAACCTTTAAAGTGCAAATTTTTCTTAGACTCAAGTGTGGCTACCGAAATCACATAAACGGGTTGTGTTTGGGCGTATAAAAAAAATCATGGAAGTAGTAATAAGTATAATTATATAACTAAATTAAACGGAAAGCTGTCACAGCTAAGTAGGCTTTTAATTTTACGAATAATAGTCGACCAACTTATAAATGTACTTGTATAAAATATTTTCCTAAACATAATGTATGGCACAGGTCAGCACAGGTTTTTAAACTACGAATGTAAGTTTGTTTTATTTTTACAACAAAAATCATCGTTCAGAGGCAGGTAGGCAGGGTGGTTTTTCAGTTTAATAAGTTCACATATTTTGTTGGGCAACTACGGAACCCTACTTTGTGCGTAGTCCAACATCCACTTGGCGCGTGTCAGACTTCCACTGATTAAAAACCACCCATGTTCCTTCTCAGCCCTTGTGCCGAGGCCGCAGTATCTCTTTCGAACAACCCGCAGTGTGTTATCTAACTTGAAAACAAAAATCCTATTTCACGTTCACACATACTTACATGTTAAACAGAAAGATTTTCAACACTTCAAGACCCTCATCCAAGCCCCTGTTCAAAGATGGCATAAAGCAAATAAAAATGAAAGTACATTTCGGAACATATTCATTCTTCCCAGTTTCATTCACTTTATTCTTATAAAGGATGAAAAAGGTAAAATGGACCATTAGGGTAAGTAAAGATGTCTGACATTTATTTTATATTGTCAAATAAATAACTATAGTATCGGGCTCCGGTTTCGCAAATGATTTTTGTTAGTATAAAGGGTGTAAAAGTACTCTTAACGCAAACGAAGGGCACTTGTTCTCCCTACCGCTGCTATATTTTTTTTGTTCTAGACCATACCTGGGAATCCCCTAGTTACGGAGATATTGAGGGTCAAAGGTCCAATTTTTCACAGCTGTTTTTGTACTTAAATTACCTCCATGACCCGTTTATTATTCAAAGCATCCACTAGCACAATGTTTTAAGAATGCTACTTTGCGTTTTACCGTAAAATGTGATTTTTGACCCTAAAAAAAAAGTCGTTTCCCAGCAAACATTTTTGCGTTGGGGTTTGACGGCTGTGTGATGGGTTTATTTACACCCTGTACATTTATATTGTAGTAGCGAATGGCTGCTATGCTGCGTGTGGCGAGCTTGAATACATACCTGTAGTTGTTCAGGGTCTGGCTATTTGTGTCATCATCATCATCAGCCTATAATGAACCCACTGTAGGGACTCAGGGTTCCTCTCTAGGAGAGCGGGTATGTGAGTTTAAAATGTTTGTAAACACCACGATATAGAAGAATCTCCTAGTGCTTTTCTAAACTGATATTATAAAGAGGAACGATTTGTTTGTTTGTTTGTACCGATTTAACTCAAAAGCTACTAGACCGTTTTTGAAAATTCTTTCACCGTTAGAAATCTACATCTTCGCCGAATAACATAGGCTATATATACTTCCAGGAATAACTAGGGATCTCTAAGTTTAAATAATGTAACCCAAAGATTTAAAAAATCGAAAAACGTCCTTCATCGCATGCGCTGCGAAAAGTATTAGTGACAGCGCAAAAAAAATTACTGCAATATTAAAGAGTACTTCAATATGTTTTAAAAAAACTGCACATGAAACGCCTATCTCCAACGGATAACTCACAATTACTGCTTTTACTATTGAAATCTAAACTAATTACTATCACTATACAGATTATAAAACAAAGTCTTCCACCACCGTCTGTCTGTCGTCCACCAATGCATAGAGTGGTTATCGAGTAAGGTTTAATATAATTATATATGAATACTTTTGTTCACGATAACCGATATCCACGAGGACAAAGTCGTGGGCGAAGTGCTGGTAAAAAATTAAATTAAAACATGGTTCTCTCCATGTTTTCAATAAAATTAAAGAAAGAAAACATATTTATTTAGCACATGCCACAAGTGCACACAACAAACAATAAAAAATATAAAACTAAACTGAAACAGTTTATGCATCTCACGGCTTTGAATTGACATAGATCTACTATCGCTCATAAAATGTTCGGATAATTTTGAACTATGGTGATTTTATATATTATTATATCCGATTTGGTCACCCAGGTTATCCAAATTATGTCAACGTGACTTCACATCTATGTAGCACTTTTAGCAGGAAATCTTGCAGAAAATATAGTTTTCTAAAAGGTTTTATCCAAAAGGTATTCACACATTTTTCATCTCATCATACTGCAATGTCGTTGAAAAACGGAGTAAAATTCCAGTGAAAATGGCAGCTCCACAGTAATATTAAATTCCTGCCATATATGATGCGTACGATACGCCATAACGTGCTGCGTATTTATGGATGCATGCAATACGCCGTTCCGTATTGCATGTGGAGGTACATCATACGATATTACGGCGAACACGTTATTGCGTTTAGAACGTGGTGACAGGATCGGTTTCTCTTTGATGTTGTATCGAAGGAGGAGACATGTCGTACGCGGAAATTGCTTCTAAACGTTAATAAGTGTTCACATATTGGTGCTCGTGGTACAACCCTTAAAGAAGCCGAAAGGGACTTGTTCTCTCCGTCATTGCGATCATTTTTTAACCGACTTCCAAAAAGGAGGAGGTTCCCAATTCGTCTGTATGTTCTTTTTTTTATATGTTTGTTTTATTCTAGACCAGACCTGGGAACTTTTTAGTTCCGGAGATATTTGAGGTCAAAGGTTCCAACTTTCTCATAAGTTTTTTAAAAACTTATTTTTAATTTTATAATTTTACTTTAAATACCTTCACAACTATTCCTAGCGTAAAACGTGAACATTACTCCAAAAACAAAAATCGTTTCCCAGCATATTTTTAACAGAACACGTGTTTACACTAAAACAATGCTTATTTATCATTCCATAACCCACAAAATAATTATCTCATGCAAAACTGCCCTTGACATTACAATAGTATAGTTTTACACGAACCAGACAAACATAATATTGCCATTCGCGGCCCATTTAACGCTCACTGCTGAATAAACGCTATGTGTTCATGCTCATAGTTTTATTGTCACATTCACACAGAAATTGTATTATTATATAATGCTTTTAAGTTTTGTATGTCAAGGATTGAGTTTTGCTATGTTTCGTTGATGGTTAGTTTTAAGTTTTCAAGGTGAATTGTATGTTGTTGTTTGAGCTGGGATTATTCCTATTTAAAAAATCTTGTCAAAGAAATAATTAGTAACAGCTCTAGCTTCTTGGAAGTTGGGAAATCATCAATTGACTCCTCCCGCTCTGGGCAGAGCTGAAGGGAGTGTCAGACTTCTACTGACTAAAACCACTATGTTTCTTCATATTCCTTCTTAGCTCTTTGTGTCCGGTGCCGTGGTATTTCTTTTGAACAACCCGCAGCCCCGGAACAACTCTTACTTGTCATTTTTAGTAATAAGGAAGTAATTTCACGCGGATGAAAGTGCGGGCAAAAGCTACTTAGAATACAGTCAGCTCATATTATAATATCTACAAGTCCATTCATCCGCAATTAACTTACTTAAATCATCATCATCGGCCTATAATGTTCCCACTGCAGGGACTCAGGCCTCCTCTTTAGGAGAGGGATGGGCTATAATCCACCACGCGGGCCCAGTGCGGGTTGGTTACTTTACTAAAATATTATTTGATAATGCATTAAAAAAATCTGCTACGCAGAGATTTTTGCTAGATCTGAGAACAAGTTCTTAATTCATTAGTAAAGTCGTTGAAACCTCTCAAAGAGATGAGGTTGAGTTCATATCCTGAACCAAGTCTTTCCCTTAAAAGTTACTCTTTGTGACCGTTTTTGCTTTACCGACAATGAATCGTACTCTTTTCTTTTATTTGTTTTTTCGCAAGTGCGACCGCTGCACAGTCAGCAGCAGCAATATGTAACCACTTAACAAACTTTAGAAGCAATTACCGCCTTTTTTTTTGGGATAACCCCTCGCGCTCTTGGGCAGAGCGAAAGAGAGTGTCAGACTTCTACTGACTAAAAACCACCCATGTTCCTTCTTAGCCCTTCAAGTCGAGGCCGCAGTATCTCTTGCGAACAACCCGCAGCCCCGAACAACCCGCAGCCCCAACAACCCGCAGCCCCAACAACTGCTGTATTGATGTCATTTTCATGTTACGAAACAAAACTAATATTTTGGAACCCATATCATCATAAAGTAGTTCATATTTCAAAGTTGCAATCGTTATTTCACCAGAAATTCGCGTTTGAACTTGGCTAAGTGTATACATATTATTGCTCGTGACTGTACATGACATGGTTTTGGTTTCAATTCCCAGGTCGGGCCAACTGTTATTGGGTTTTTCAGTTTGGTTATGTTATAGTGTTATTAGATTTTTATAGTCTGGTTGATAGCAGTAGGTTTTCCTCCTATTACATGGGACTTAAATAGTCATATTTAAGTCCGTAAGTAGCTAAGTTATTAGCTGACATGGCTTGTTTGAGGAGCTCGTGGTTTAATAAGAACTGCCACTCGGGTCGAACTTTAGGTGCCTAGGTCGGTCTGTGGATGGGCGCCCGACATAACAAGTTTCCTCCATGGCTCGGAAAGCACGTTAAGCAGTTCTTTCTGGCTGCCATGTATAGATCTTTGGCAGTCGTTACAGGTAGTCAGTGACCTGAAATTCTGACATCCAATCTTACCAAAGAGTATCGTATTACCTAGTATTAACTGGGTTGTGGAGGTCAGATAGGCAGTCACTCCATGTAAAAAACTGGTATTCAGCTGCATCCGGTTAGACTGGAAGCCGACCCCAACATAATTGGGAAAAGGCAAGGCAGATGATGCCACGGCTTGTTTGAATTATTATTTTTTTTTTGAATTGTCGTTTTTTGACTTTACTGTGGACACAGGCGTCATGTTATTTGAGAGTGACTAACGTGTAGTACTTCTAGTTACAATTCGACAATAATCTTAAAATGCAGAGTTTATAACATTCTGCTACCAGTAATAACTTTTCATTTTCATTATGTTTATTTAATTATTTCTCTATTTCAACTTCAATTTATCACGGTTCATAAACACGTATCTAATTAACTGGTATTTACTTCATCAAAATATTTCATTTCGTTCAGTAATCATAAAAACACGCATGCATATTAAATGACCTTAGCTCACCTTATTAAAAAATAAACAAAAGTATAAACAGTAAATTCTAAACCTGTTGAAAGCTTTAGGGGTGGCACTCATTACTCGGTTCCTAGACGGCATAATCCAATGGATGAAATCGAAGGAAAAAAACTTAGCTTCAATTGTGCCAATTCAATAAATTGTAAGTAGTCTACAGAGGAGCTCGTGGCTTAATAAGAACTGCCACTCGGGTCGAACTTTAGGTGCCTAGGTCGGTCTGTGGATGGGCGCCCGACATAACAAGTTTCCTCCATGGCTCGGAAAGCACGTTAAGCAGTTCTTTCTGGCTGCCATGTATAGATCTTTGGCAGTCGTTACAGGTAGTCAGTGACCTGAAATTCTGTCATCCAATCTTACCAAAGAGTATCGTATTACCTAGTATTAACTGGGTTGTGGAGGTCAGATAGGCAGTCACTCCATGTAAAAAACTGGTATTCAGCTGCATCCGGTTAGACTGGAAGCCGACCCCAACATAATTGGGAAAAGGCAAGGCAGATGATGCCACGGCTTGTTTGAATTATTATTTTTTTTTTGAATTGTCGTTTTTTGACTTTACTGTGGACACTTTTATCGTGGACATCTTGCTACATCGTTATCACATAATATACCGTCTCAACGTGAATGATGTAACCAAAGTTTTGTAACAATATTCTGATTTAAAAGAGTGTCCATGGAGTTTCTTGCCCGTTGTTCTGCAAAGAGATCTACGCTAGGGAATGGGCAACTACAGTACACTCACAGTTTGGACCACAGGAAAAAAATATTTCCCGGGGTGCACCCAGGTGGACTAATTATTGATTTTAGATAATCTGAAACAACGGGCTACTATGTTGTACTGTTACGTGTTGGGTATAGGATAAATTAAAACACTACCGGTTAAGCACATTTAACACCTATATTTCTAGACCTACCTTGGCACTTACGGGATTTTTTCCGTGATTATTATTGTGAGCCCCTGATATTTCGACGCTGTTGCAGGCATCATGATCGCGGGATGTCTTATAACTTGGCGACTTGACAGTAGCGAATTTGTGATTGAGTTCAACTTAAATTTTAACTTTTAACTCAATCACAAATTCGCTACTGATCAATATTCACTTAGGTATCGCATAGCTCGTTGCCTAGCTGTATACCGATACTTCGAGAAAGTTCCACAACTTTTTGGTAGGTAGTTGTTTTTCATTATTTGTATTTTTTTTTTGGCATTGTTAGGTTATTGCCGTCGTGAATTATTTCAGTGACATGCAAGTTTAAAATTATAATGTTTTTTTTTATGAAACAATATAATGTGTAGGTATGATTAGCGCACTTGGGGTTGATTAACCCTGGGTCATCAACCCGTTTGAGTTTTTTGTTTTCAGCTTCATTTTTTACTTTAATTTTTACAATGACGACATGACATGATCAACTGTTGTGTTATTATTTCGTACTGTTTTAAAAATTAATAAGTAAGGGACGGTCATATATGAACGTGATTAAAAACACATAACTCTCCTTTCAGGCATCGCCGCAGTCGGGTAAAAATGGCATAATTTAAATCAAGGGTGTTTTGAATCATCTGTATAGTTGATTGAACAGTTATTTTAATTTTATTAAAAAGCGGCTAACATCTTTAGTCCCCTCCGGCCTTGCTTATATGATTTAATTTGAAAACACGAAAATGTTTTTTACGTGCCCTTGTCCATGAAATGGCGTAATATAATTAAAATGCTTACGTAGAATTAAAATCTACTACGCTGGCTCATTTAAAATATTTCAACTCACTACTAAAATTGTAATGATTTATTTTACATGGAGCGACTGCCTATCTGACCTCCACAACCCAGTTAGTACTGGATGATACGATATTCCTTGATAAGTCTAGTTGTCAGAATTCCGGGCCACTGGCTACATGTAACGCTTGTCAAAGACCTACAAATGGCACCCGATACCAACTGTTTAACATGCTTTTCGAGGCATGGAAGAAACTGACTATGCAGAATCAACCTAGGCATGTACAATTGCATACGTATCCTGAAAATCAACCCGATCGGTTGTTGCCACGACCTCCTTAAGCTTTTTACTCTCGTACCAACAGCTAATGATATAAAAATAACATAATAACATTTTCAGCAAAACATCCTCAATTAAATTACCTACCCTCATCATTATAATGTTTTATTCAAAGAAGATTCTCGATAAAAACGTTATTGATCTCTCTTCTCATACAAAAGGTTCTGTTCAAACATCCTTCAGCGAAGCGAATAATGGCATTGAAAAGGAGTAGGTCAAGACCGTGCCCGGGCGGGCAAACGTGCCCGTTTTCGGTCATGACCAACGTCGTAAGACACGCCCACTTTTTATGACAGCCATTTATAATTCCCGGACATGGAAACCTTTTTTATCATCGCTGTCTAATCGTGACAGCTTAATTTTATGTTGTCATAAAAGCCGTTTTGTGTTTTCAATGGTGTTTTTAGTGGTGTTTTTTCTGAAATAACAAATATGGTAGTGGTTATTACGGACCATTATGTATTTTTATTGATTTAGAGACCACATTACGGTTCAATTAAACCAGAATGGGCAAATTGCGGGAGCTGCTCCGAGCATAGACACTTTCAACTAAATACTTAAGAGCCGCAGTGTTTGGTGGTATCTAGATCCTAATCGAGCTCCTAAACTATTCTACTAGTACTGCACGCTAAATAAACGCTTATAACTTTGGATATAACCATTGTACTGTACACAAACGGGCGCAAACTTCTGCAATAATCACTGAAATACCGCTGTCAAAACGTACTAAGTACATAAAACAACTTCAACCCAACCTTGACAATCCCCTGTAGTTTCAAGACCAGCTAAAACCCGATACCTGTTGCCATTGGCAATGCGCGGGACTAGGTCACGAGCACGCCCCAGCGTTGTGACCCCGTTATCGGTCACGATCAACGATTGCGCTGGGGTCTTGTGGGCGCTGATATAGATATACTGTTTCCACTGGAAATTATGTTTTTCCTACTCCTCCGCTATTCTTTTCTGATTAATTTCGTTGCGGGATCCAAGACAGTTAAATCGTTTCCCTGGAACTTCGTCGAGCTTCATTGTCTCGGCGCTTTTCTTGTGGTCGCCACTGTTGATTCTGGCTAACAGGAGTTACAGTGGTTTGGGAATAGTGTGGCGGGCTTGTCCCATTAAAAAAAAAAATAAAAAAATTACTATCTGTTTAATGGATGTGGAGGATTTCGTTGGCAACTGTTTGGTGTATTTTCATGAAATTTTTTATTATTTTTATTACGTGAAATATGGGTGTATTTATGGGTACTGGTCGGCCTAACCCTCCGGGGATTACAGGCGTGTTGATTATGTTATGCCATTGTTCTCATGACGTTATCCCAATTCATTTGGGGTCGGCCGCAGCATGTCTTCTTCTTCCACACTTCTCTATTACTCATCATGTCAGCAGTCACCTCCTTTCTAGCCATATCATCTTTTACACAGTCCATCCATAGTGTCTTTGGTCTTCGTCTATTCTAATACCTATCCAAATTAAATCATGAATATTAGTATGCTGAACCAAAGACTCAACGTGCTTATCGAAGCACGGAGATAACTCGGAATGTGGTCACCCATCCACGAACCAACCTAATCAAAACGTTAAAAGTCAAACTTAAATATTATTTTGTAAATGAGCTATTACTAATACCCATTAGTAATAGCTCAATGACACCTCTGCCTAACCCTTGGCGGATTACAGGCGTGATGTTATGTTATGTAAGTAATTAGTTTGCCAGGTGACTAAATTGGGTTAAATATTCGATGACACGTTCGTTATTAGGTCAAGATCACGCCCGCGAATGCTGACCTGGTTTTCGGTCATGATCAACCATTGCGCAGGGATGGGGAACTTTTGCGCGTGCTGTTGTAACCAGCCAGATTGAAGGTTGTTCTGAACCTAATTATACTTTAAATTTAAGTCGCTTTTCATGTTCGACTTTGTGACTACGTTTTTTTTGTGAAATTTAGAGAATTTATTTCGAAAGGGTCTATGTGATTTATATTGATTTGGTACTTAGAGGATCTTTTCCTGTCTGCTTTCTTGTCCCGCAATCTCAGTCTCAATACCATTATTATCATAGTTCTGGAAGAAATTTGTCAGCAACATGTCTGGAAAAGACACAGGCTACTTTTTTGTCTACCACTCTAAACATCATAATTTCCACGCGAACAAAGTCGCGGACAACAGTTTTTCGACATTTCGGAAAGTTGATAACATTGAATGTCGCTGAGATATGGTTGTGAGAAGATTTTGTACGCTTTTAATATCGGCAACGAGAATTGGTCTTACAGAATTCTGAGAAGCAACCAGTTTACCTGCGTGTACTTTTCAGTAAAAACATTATAAGTACCCAGGATTATCAACCAGTCATCTGAAAATAATCCTTACATAAATATTTACAACAAACATCTTTACGCCTAATATTTAAGATCGAATTTCCCACATACATACATACATCCCACAAAATATATCGCCGAAGTCTTTTACGTGAGAGAATTACTAAGGAGGGTGTAATCGGGACATTGCTTACCAAACCACGTATTTTCGATTAAGACAAGGCCTGGTGTCTGAGTCTGTTTTGTTTTGTTTTTGTTGAAGAAAGAAAGAAAAAGAGATCTGTGTGTATTAAGAGTTTAGTAGACGATTGTGTTGTTATGATTCGATTCGACGTTGACGGCTTTGTTGGTTTTAAAGAGGTCTTGGATTCGATTGCCAGGTCGGGCACAGTGGTTTTGGGATTTTCATTTTTCAGTAGTAGCTTCCGAACTTCTTTTTCTTAGTACATACGTAAAGATATCTGGCGAAAATAACTTGGATATACAAAGGAACACTTCTGTTCCACCTACCTGGGATTACAGGCGTCATGTTATTTGAGAGTGACTAACGTGTAGTACTTCTAGTTACAATTCGACAATAATCTTAAAATGCAGAGTTTATAACATTCTGCTACCAGTAATAACTTTTCATTTTCATTATGTTTATTTAATTATTTCTCTATTTCAACTTCAATTTATCACGGTTCATAAACACGTATCTAATTAACTGGTATTTACTTCATCAAAATATTTCATTTCGTTCAGTAATCATAAAAACACGCATGCATATTAAATGACCTTAGCTCACCTTATTAAAAAATAAACAAAAGTATAAACAGTAAATTCTAAACCTGTTGAAAGCTTTAGGGGTGGCACTCATTACTCGGTTCCTAGACGGCATAATCCAATGGATGAAATCGAAGGAAAAAAACTTAGCTTCAATTGTGCCAATTCAATAAATTGTAAGTAGTCTACAGAGGAGCTCGTGGCTTAATAAGAACTGCCACTCGGGTCGAACTTTAGGTGCCTAGGTCGGTCTGTGGATGGGCGCCCGACATAACAAGTTTCCTCCATGGCTCGGAAAGCACGTTAAGCAGTTCTTTCTGGCTGCCATGTATAGATCTTTGGCAGTCGTTACAGGTAGTCAGTGACCTGAAATTCTGTCATCCAATCTTACCAAAGAGTATCGTATTACCTAGTATTAACTGGGTTGTGGAGGTCAGATAGGCAGTCACTCCATGTAAAAAACTGGTATTCAGCTGCATCCGGTTAGACTGGAAGCCGACCCCAACATAATTGGGAAAAGGCAAGGCAGATGATGCCACGGCTTGTTTGAATTATTATTTTTTTTTTGAATTGTCGTTTTTTGACTTTACTGTGGACACTTTTATCGTGGACATCTTGCTACATCGTTATCACATAATATACCGTCTCAACGTGAATGATGTAACCAAAGTTTTGTAACAATATTCTGATTTAAAAGAGTGTCCATGGAGTTTCTTGCCCGTTGTTCTGCAAAGAGATCTACGCTAGGGAATGGGCAACTACAGTACACTCACAGTTTGGACCACAGGAAAAAAATATTTCCCGGGGTGCACCCAGGTGGACTAATTATTGATTTTAGATAATCTGAAACAACGGGCTACTATGTTGTACTGTTACGTGTTGGGTATAGGATAAATTAAAACACTACCGGTTAAGCACATTTAACACCTATATTTCTAGACCTACCTTGGCACTTACGGGATTTTTTCCGTGATTATTATTGTGAGCCCCTGATATTTCGACGCTGTTGCAGGCATCATGATCGCGGGATGTCTTATAACTTGGCGACTTGACAGTAGCGAATTTGTGATTGAGTTCAACTTAAATTTTAACTTTTAACTCAATCACAAATTCGCTACTGATCAATATTCACTTAGGTATCGCATAGCTCGTTGCCTAGCTGTATACCGATACTTCGAGAAAGTTCCACAACTTTTTGGTAGGTAGTTGTTTTTCATTATTTGTATTTTTTTTTTGGCATTGTTAGGTTATTGCCGTCGTGAATTATTTCAGTGACATGCAAGTTTAAAATTATAATGTTTTTTTTTATGAAACAATATAATGTGTAGGTATGATTAGCGCACTTGGGGTTGATTAACCCTGGGTCATCAACCCGTTTGAGTTTTTTGTTTTCAGCTTCATTTTTTACTTTAATTTTTACAATGACGACATGACATGATCAACTGTTGTGTTATTATTTCGTACTGTTTTAAAAATTAATAAGTAAGGGACGGTCATATATGAACGTGATTAAAAACACATAACTCTCCTTTCAGGCATCGCCGCAGTCGGGTAAAAATGGCATAATTTAAATCAAGGGTGTTTTGAATCATCTGTATAGTTGATTGAACAGTTATTTTAATTTTATTAAAAAGCGGCTAACATCTTTAGTCCCCTCCGGCCTTGCTTATATGATTTAATTTGAAAACACGAAAATGTTTTTTACGTGCCCTTGTCCATGAAATGGCGTAATATAATTAAAATGCTTACGTAGAATTAAAATCTACTACGCTGGCTCATTTAAAATATTTCAACTCACTACTAAAATTGTAATGATTTATTTTACATGGAGCGACTGCCTATCTGACCTCCACAACCCAGTTAGTACTGGATGATACGATATTCCTTGATAAGTCTAGTTGTCAGAATTCCGGGCCACTGGCTACATGTAACGCTTGTCAAAGACCTACAAATGGCACCCGATACCAACTGTTTAACATGCTTTTCGAGGCATGGAAGAAACTGACTATGCAGAATCAACCTAGGCATGTACAATTGCATACGTATCCTGAAAATCAACCCGATCGGTTGTTGCCACGACCTCCTTAAGCTTTTTACTCTCGTACCAACAGCTAATGATATAAAAATAACATAATAACATTTTCAGCAAAACATCCTCAATTAAATTACCTACCCTCATCATTATAATGTTTTATTCAAAGAAGATTCTCGATAAAAACGTTATTGATCTCTCTTCTCATACAAAAGGTTCTGTTCAAACATCCTTCAGCGAAGCGAATAATGGCATTGAAAAGGAGTAGGTCAAGACCGTGCCCGGGCGGGCAAACGTGCCCGTTTTCGGTCATGACCAACGTCGTAAGACACGCCCACTTTTTATGACAGCCATTTATAATTCCCGGACATGGAAACCTTTTTTATCATCGCTGTCTAATCGTGACAGCTTAATTTTATGTTGTCATAAAAGCCGTTTTGTGTTTTCAATGGTGTTTTTAGTGGTGTTTTTTCTGAAATAACAAATATGGTAGTGGTTATTACGGACCATTATGTATTTTTATTGATTTAGAGACCACATTACGGTTCAATTAAACCAGAATGGGCAAATTGCGGGAGCTGCTCCGAGCATAGACACTTTCAACTAAATACTTAAGAGCCGCAGTGTTTGGTGGTATCTAGATCCTAATCGAGCTCCTAAACTATTCTACTAGTACTGCACGCTAAATAAACGCTTATAACTTTGGATATAACCATTGTACTGTACACAAACGGGCGCAAACTTCTGCAATAATCACTGAAATACCGCTGTCAAAACGTACTAAGTACATAAAACAACTTCAACCCAACCTTGACAATCCCCTGTAGTTTCAAGACCAGCTAAAACCCGATACCTGTTGCCATTGGCAATGCGCGGGACTAGGTCACGAGCACGCCCCAGCGTTGTGACCCCGTTATCGGTCACGATCAACGATTGCGCTGGGGTCTTGTGGGCGCTGATATAGATATACTGTTTCCACTGGAAATTATGTTTTTCCTACTCCTCCGCTATTCTTTTCTGATTAATTTCGTTGCGGGATCCAAGACAGTTAAATCGTTTCCCTGGAACTTCGTCGAGCTTCATTGTCTCGGCGCTTTTCTTGTGGTCGCCACTGTTGATTCTGGCTAACAGGAGTTACAGTGGTTTGGGAATAGTGTGGCGGGCTTGTCCCATTAAAAAAAAAAATAAAAAAATTACTATCTGTTTAATGGATGTGGAGGATTTCGTTGGCAACTGTTTGGTGTATTTTCATGAAATTTTTTATTATTTTTATTACGTGAAATATGGGTGTATTTATGGGTACTGGTCGGCCTAACCCTCCGGGGATTACAGGCGTGTTGATTATGTTATGCCATTGTTCTCATGACGTTATCCCAATTCATTTGGGGTCGGCCGCAGCATGTCTTCTTCTTCCACACTTCTCTATTACTCATCATGTCAGCAGTCACCTCCTTTCTAGCCATATCATCTTTTACACAGTCCATCCATAGTGTCTTTGGTCTTCGTCTATTCTAATACCTATCCAAATTAAATCATGAATATTAGTATGCTGAACCAAAGACTCAACGTGCTTATCGAAGCACGGAGATAACTCGGAATGTGGTCACCCATCCACGAACCAACCTAATCAAAACGTTAAAAGTCAAACTTAAATATTATTTTGTAAATGAGCTATTACTAATACCCATTAGTAATAGCTCAATGACACCTCTGCCTAACCCTTGGCGGATTACAGGCGTGATGTTATGTTATGTAAGTAATTAGTTTGCCAGGTGACTAAATTGGGTTAAATATTCGATGACACGTTCGTTATTAGGTCAAGATCACGCCCGCGAATGCTGACCTGGTTTTCGGTCATGATCAACCATTGCGCAGGGATGGGGAACTTTTGCGCGTGCTGTTGTAACCAGCCAGATTGAAGGTTGTTCTGAACCTAATTATACTTTAAATTTAAGTCGCTTTTCATGTTCGACTTTGTGACTACGTTTTTTTTGTGAAATTTAGAGAATTTATTTCGAAAGGGTCTATGTGATTTATATTGATTTGGTACTTAGAGGATCTTTTCCTGTCTGCTTTCTTGTCCCGCAATCTCAGTCTCAATACCATTATTATCATAGTTCTGGAAGAAATTTGTCAGCAACATGTCTGGAAAAGACACAGGCTACTTTTTTGTCTACCACTCTAAACATCATAATTTCCACGCGAACAAAGTCGCGGACAACAGTTTTTCGACATTTCGGAAAGTTGATAACATTGAATGTCGCTGAGATATGGTTGTGAGAAGATTTTGTACGCTTTTAATATCGGCAACGAGAATTGGTCTTACAGAATTCTGAGAAGCAACCAGTTTACCTGCGTGTACTTTTCAGTAAAAACATTATAAGTACCCAGGATTATCAACCAGTCATCTGAAAATAATCCTTACATAAATATTTACAACAAACATCTTTACGCCTAATATTTAAGATCGAATTTCCCACATACATACATACATCCCACAAAATATATCGCCGAAGTCTTTTACGTGAGAGAATTACTAAGGAGGGTGTAATCGGGACATTGCTTACCAAACCACGTATTTTCGATTAAGACAAGGCCTGGTGTCTGAGTCTGTTTTGTTTTGTTTTTGTTGAAGAAAGAAAGAAAAAGAGATCTGTGTGTATTAAGAGTTTAGTAGACGATTGTGTTGTTATGATTCGATTCGACGTTGACGGCTTTGTTGGTTTTAAAGAGGTCTTGGATTCGATTGCCAGGTCGGGCACAGTGGTTTTGGGATTTTCATTTTTCAGTAGTAGCTTCCGAACTTCTTTTTCTTAGTACATACGTAAAGATATCTGGCGAAAATAACTTGGATATACAAAGGAACACTTCTGTTCCACCTACCTGGGATTACAGGCGTCATGTTATTTGAGAGTGACTAACGTGTAGTACTTCTAGTTACAATTCGACAATAATCTTAAAATGCAGAGTTTATAACATTCTGCTACCAGTAATAACTTTTCATTTTCATTATGTTTATTTAATTATTTCTCTATTTCAACTTCAATTTATCACGGTTCATAAACACGTATCTAATTAACTGGTATTTACTTCATCAAAATATTTCATTTCGTTCAGTAATCATAAAAACACGCATGCATATTAAATGACCTTAGCTCACCTTATTAAAAAATAAACAAAAGTATAAACAGTAAATTCTAAACCTGTTGAAAGCTTTAGGGGTGGCACTCATTACTCGGTTCCTAGACGGCATAATCCAATGGATGAAATCGAAGGAAAAAAACTTAGCTTCAATTGTGCCAATTCAATAAATTGTAAGTAGTCTACAGAGGAGCTCGTGGCTTAATAAGAACTGCCACTCGGGTCGAACTTTAGGTGCCTAGGTCGGTCTGTGGATGGGCGCCCGACATAACAAGTTTCCTCCATGGCTCGGAAAGCACGTTAAGCAGTTCTTTCTGGCTGCCATGTATAGATCTTTGGCAGTCGTTACAGGTAGTCAGTGACCTGAAATTCTGACATCCAATCTTACCAAAGAGTATCGTATTACCTAGTATTAACTGGGTTGTGGAGGTCAGATAGGCAGTCACTCCATGTAAAAAACTGGTATTCAGCTGCATCCGGTTAGACTGGAAGCCGACCCCAACATAATTGGGAAAAGGCAAGGCAGATGATGCCACGGCTTGTTTGAATTATTATTTTTTTTTTGAATTGTCGTTTTTTGACTTTACTGTGGACACTTTTATCGTGGACATCTTGCTACATCGTTATCACATAATATACCGTCTCAACGTGAATGATGTAACCAAAGTTTTGTAACAATATTCTGATTTAAAAGAGTGTCCATGGAGTTTCTTGCCCGTTGTTCTGCAAAGAGATCTACGCTAGGGAATGGGCAACTACAGTACACTCACAGTTTGGACCACAGGAAAAAAATATTTCCCGGGGTGCACCCAGGTGGACTAATTATTGATTTTAGATAATCTGAAACAACGGGCTACTATGTTGTACTGTTACGTGTTGGGTATAGGATAAATTAAAACACTACCGGTTAAGCACATTTAACACCTATATTTCTAGACCTACCTTGGCACTTACGGGATTTTTTCCGTGATTATTATTGTGAGCCCCTGATATTTCGACGCTGTTGCAGGCATCATGATCGCGGGATGTCTTATAACTTGGCGACTTGACAGTAGCGAATTTGTGATTGAGTTCAACTTAAATTTTAACTTTTAACTCAATCACAAATTCGCTACTGATCAATATTCACTTAGGTATCGCATAGCTCGTTGCCTAGCTGTATACCGATACTTCGAGAAAGTTCCACAACTTTTTGGTAGGTAGTTGTTTTTCATTATTTGTATTTTTTTTTTGGCATTGTTAGGTTATTGCCGTCGTGAATTATTTCAGTGACATGCAAGTTTAAAATTATAATGTTTTTTTTTATGAAACAATATAATGTGTAGGTATGATTAGCGCACTTGGGGTTGATTAACCCTGGGTCATCAACCCGTTTGAGTTTTTTGTTTTCAGCTTCATTTTTTACTTTAATTTTTACAATGACGACATGACATGATCAACTGTTGTGTTATTATTTCGTACTGTTTTAAAAATTAATAAGTAAGGGACGGTCATATATGAACGTGATTAAAAACACATAACTCTCCTTTCAGGCATCGCCGCAGTCGGGTAAAAATGGCATAATTTAAATCAAGGGTGTTTTGAATCATCTGTATAGTTGATTGAACAGTTATTTTAATTTTATTAAAAAGCGGCTAACATCTTTAGTCCCCTCCGGCCTTGCTTATATGATTTAATTTGAAAACACGAAAATGTTTTTTACGTGCCCTTGTCCATGAAATGGCGTAATATAATTAAAATGCTTACGTAGAATTAAAATCTACTACGCTGGCTCATTTAAAATATTTCAACTCACTACTAAAATTGTAATGATTTATTTTACATGGAGCGACTGCCTATCTGACCTCCACAACCCAGTTAGTACTGGATGATACGATATTCCTTGATAAGTCTAGTTGTCAGAATTCCGGGCCACTGGCTACATGTAACGCTTGTCAAAGACCTACAAATGGCACCCGATACCAACTGTTTAACATGCTTTTCGAGGCATGGAAGAAACTGACTATGCAGAATCAACCTAGGCATGTACAATTGCATACGTATCCTGAAAATCAACCCGATCGGTTGTTGCCACGACCTCCTTAAGCTTTTTACTCTCGTACCAACAGCTAATGATATAAAAATAACATAATAACATTTTCAGCAAAACATCCTCAATTAAATTACCTACCCTCATCATTATAATGTTTTATTCAAAGAAGATTCTCGATAAAAACGTTATTGATCTCTCTTCTCATACAAAAGGTTCTGTTCAAACATCCTTCAGCGAAGCGAATAATGGCATTGAAAAGGAGTAGGTCAAGACCGTGCCCGGGCGGGCAAACGTGCCCGTTTTCGGTCATGACCAACGTCGTAAGACACGCCCACTTTTTATGACAGCCATTTATAATTCCCGGACATGGAAACCTTTTTTATCATCGCTGTCTAATCGTGACAGCTTAATTTTATGTTGTCATAAAAGCCGTTTTGTGTTTTCAATGGTGTTTTTAGTGGTGTTTTTTCTGAAATAACAAATATGGTAGTGGTTATTACGGACCATTATGTATTTTTATTGATTTAGAGACCACATTACGGTTCAATTAAACCAGAATGGGCAAATTGCGGGAGCTGCTCCGAGCATAGACACTTTCAACTAAATACTTAAGAGCCGCAGTGTTTGGTGGTATCTAGATCCTAATCGAGCTCCTAAACTATTCTACTAGTACTGCACGCTAAATAAACGCTTATAACTTTGGATATAACCATTGTACTGTACACAAACGGGCGCAAACTTCTGCAATAATCACTGAAATACCGCTGTCAAAACGTACTAAGTACATAAAACAACTTCAACCCAACCTTGACAATCCCCTGTAGTTTCAAGACCAGCTAAAACCCGATACCTGTTGCCATTGGCAATGCGCGGGACTAGGTCACGAGCACGCCCCAGCGTTGTGACCCCGTTATCGGTCACGATCAACGATTGCGCTGGGGTCTTGTGGGCGCTGATATAGATATACTGTTTCCACTGGAAATTATGTTTTTCCTACTCCTCCGCTATTCTTTTCTGATTAATTTCGTTGCGGGATCCAAGACAGTTAAATCGTTTCCCTGGAACTTCGTCGAGCTTCATTGTCTCGGCGCTTTTCTTGTGGTCGCCACTGTTGATTCTGGCTAACAGGAGTTACAGTGGTTTGGGAATAGTGTGGCGGGCTTGTCCCATTAAAAAAAAAAATAAAAAAATTACTATCTGTTTAATGGATGTGGAGGATTTCGTTGGCAACTGTTTGGTGTATTTTCATGAAATTTTTTATTATTTTTATTACGTGAAATATGGGTGTATTTATGGGTACTGGTCGGCCTAACCCTCCGGGGATTACAGGCGTGTTGATTATGTTATGCCATTGTTCTCATGACGTTATCCCAATTCATTTGGGGTCGGCCGCAGCATGTCTTCTTCTTCCACACTTCTCTATTACTCATCATGTCAGCAGTCACCTCCTTTCTAGCCATATCATCTTTTACACAGTCCATCCATAGTGTCTTTGGTCTTCGTCTATTCTAATACCTATCCAAATTAAATCATGAATATTAGTATGCTGAACCAAAGACTCAACGTGCTTATCGAAGCACGGAGATAACTCGGAATGTGGTCACCCATCCACGAACCAACCTAATCAAAACGTTAAAAGTCAAACTTAAATATTATTTTGTAAATGAGCTATTACTAATACCCATTAGTAATAGCTCAATGACACCTCTGCCTAACCCTTGGCGGATTACAGGCGTGATGTTATGTTATGTAAGTAATTAGTTTGCCAGGTGACTAAATTGGGTTAAATATTCGATGACACGTTCGTTATTAGGTCAAGATCACGCCCGCGAATGCTGACCTGGTTTTCGGTCATGATCAACCATTGCGCAGGGATGGGGAACTTTTGCGCGTGCTGTTGTAACCAGCCAGATTGAAGGTTGTTCTGAACCTAATTATACTTTAAATTTAAGTCGCTTTTCATGTTCGACTTTGTGACTACGTTTTTTTTGTGAAATTTAGAGAATTTATTTCGAAAGGGTCTATGTGATTTATATTGATTTGGTACTTAGAGGATCTTTTCCTGTCTGCTTTCTTGTCCCGCAATCTCAGTCTCAATACCATTATTATCATAGTTCTGGAAGAAATTTGTCAGCAACATGTCTGGAAAAGACACAGGCTACTTTTTTGTCTACCACTCTAAACATCATAATTTCCACGCGAACAAAGTCGCGGACAACAGTTTTTCGACATTTCGGAAAGTTGATAACATTGAATGTCGCTGAGATATGGTTGTGAGAAGATTTTGTACGCTTTTAATATCGGCAACGAGAATTGGTCTTACAGAATTCTGAGAAGCAACCAGTTTACCTGCGTGTACTTTTCAGTAAAAACATTATAAGTACCCAGGATTATCAACCAGTCATCTGAAAATAATCCTTACATAAATATTTACAACAAACATCTTTACGCCTAATATTTAAGATCGAATTTCCCACATACATACATACATCCCACAAAATATATCGCCGAAGTCTTTTACGTGAGAGAATTACTAAGGAGGGTGTAATCGGGACATTGCTTACCAAACCACGTATTTTCGATTAAGACAAGGCCTGGTGTCTGAGTCTGTTTTGTTTTGTTTTTGTTGAAGAAAGAAAGAAAAAGAGATCTGTGTGTATTAAGAGTTTAGTAGACGATTGTGTTGTTATGATTCGATTCGACGTTGACGGCTTTGTTGGTTTTAAAGAGGTCTTGGATTCGATTGCCAGGTCGGGCACAGTGGTTTTGGGATTTTCATTTTTCAGTAGTAGCTTCCGAACTTCTTTTTCTTAGTACATACGTAAAGATATCTGGCGAAAATAACTTGGATATACAAAGGAACACTTCTGTTCCACCTACCTGGGATTACAGGCGTCATGTTATTTGAGAGTGACTAACGTGTAGTACTTCTAGTTACAATTCGACAATAATCTTAAAATGCAGAGTTTATAACATTCTGCTACCAGTAATAACTTTTCATTTTCATTATGTTTATTTAATTATTTCTCTATTTCAACTTCAATTTATCACGGTTCATAAACACGTATCTAATTAACTGGTATTTACTTCATCAAAATATTTCATTTCGTTCAGTAATCATAAAAACACGCATGCATATTAAATGACCTTAGCTCACCTTATTAAAAAATAAACAAAAGTATAAACAGTAAATTCTAAACCTGTTGAAAGCTTTAGGGGTGGCACTCATTACTCGGTTCCTAGACGGCACAATCCAATGGATGAAATCGAAGGAAAAAAACTTAGCTTCAATTGTGCCAATTCAATTTGAGTCAGTCAAGATTGTTCGTTAGTAGATGTTTAAAAATAAGTTTGTCGATCGATATGATTCGAATGAAACCCGAATATGTGCAGCTGCTTGGAGTTGGCTTTAATCTTCATAAAATACTGCCGAATCGAACGTACCAAGCCATCGTCATCTCTTGGCTCATATTAGGTACTGGTAACCGGCACAATTTTTGACGTAAAACAACTTTCGAGTATATGCGCGCCTATGCAGCAAAACCGATTCGTATGCAGTGACAGAAGATGGCATGACACTGTAATAGCGTGATGACTCCTCGATGGCCAAGAAAAATCAACCATTTTCTATTTAAATATAGTTTTGTTTTGGAACGATTGTTGAAAACAGAATATCTAGAAGTTATTTAGTTTTCGAAACTTCCACGCTACTCAATTGGTGATGAAGTCAGGTCGTTTGCACATTTGATCAATAAATATCTATAAAAGAAAATACTTTTACGTAATACATATTTTATTCCTTATTTCACTCCAGATTTTGTTATAAGTTTTTGTATTCAATACGAATTCTAATATTAACTTACACGACATCTGCCGTACCAAACCTGAGTAGCACCCCTCACTCCACCAACAGGTTATATTTGAAAGGCGTCGCGTGACCGCTACAGAAAAGATTATAAACTTCGTTTTACAGCCAATGCGACGCCTCTACAAGGTCACCGCTGTTGGACAGCCTTTCCAGCGACACGGCTATTATGGGAGTTATTTTAAGTATTAGAATTTTTATGTCAATGGATAAATGTCATGCGGTCAGGTGTCTGTATTTACCTATTTCGTACAGGCCTTGGGTTCTGGTCCGTCTATTGTAAGTTCATTTAAATGTTTTTGGTGCTTGAAATGTTGTTTCAAGTCTTATCACGCCTGTAATCCCCGAAGGTTTAGGCAGAGGTGTACCTATTTATACACCCACATTCCAGTTATGTTTTAGTCCCATGTAATAGAGGGCGAGTCTATTGCCATCAACCGGGCACATAATATCTAGTCTCCGTGGCTGCTACTGAGAAATTCCTGATGGAAAAACCAAATAACACTTTACCTGTCCTGGGAGTCGAACTCAAAACCTCATGTTGTGACCACTAGACCAACAAGGCATTCACTAGATAAAAAAAACGTAAGACCAATATTTTCTTTCCTTTATTTCTTTCTTTCTTAGACAAACGAGGCAGTCAAGTAATTAAACTTACTCTCTAAAAACAAAAATGGCGGCGTAAACGTAAATTTTGACGCATCTACAAGGTCACAGCCACTGTCACTTGGGTCGTCATGGCGATGAAAGTGTGCGATCAAGCGGAAAATGGAATTGGTAATAAAGCCTTTACAGCGCTCTCAAGAGCTGTTCGCATATAGTTATATACGTAGGATATTGATACTCCATCTTCATGGTAATATTCGCAGGTGCTTCGGAAACTATGTCCATGTTTCATGGTTTTTACTTGGATGCTTATTACGGATTTTTAGTAAAATATAACCTGACCACAGACTACGCCATTCATCATTTGCCTAGCCATTTCCCAACTATGTTGGGGTCGGCTTCCAGTCTAACCGGATGCCACTGAATAGCAGTATTGTACATGGGGCGACTGTCTATCTGACCTCCACAACCGAGTTAGTACTGAGTAGTACGATACCCATTGGTAAGACTGGTTGTCAGACTTTTTCGCTACTGACTAAATGTATCGACTTCACTGTCAAAAATCTAGCTTAACGTGCTTTTTGAGCCACACATTACGGCATAACGCGATAAATTCGTGTTAATAACGAAACGATTCTGTTGCGGACCGACCAACCTTATTGTAAGGTTTTAGTAGTGGCAGTATGTATTTTTTATTAATTTACTTTTTTTAAATACCTATTTAAGAAAAAGAGGTAGGTTCGATAGTTATGTCAGTTAAAAAACGTAAAAGTAAAATATAAAATATGATATCACAAGTCTTTATTTTATTTAGTAATTTAGAATCTAGTGGCTTCCATCCTCCACATTTTTGGTGTCAGAAGTAATTGTTAGAAGAATGCCCATAACTAGATCTATTACACAAAAGAAAAGGACTCAGGTAAGTGGTAATCCTCCAGCCTCATCGTCAGGCACTACGCCTGCTCAACCTCAAAACGATGGAGCTCTCTTACAGGAGGAGATTTCAATACCATTATTATGTGATACGTTGCCAGAATCTAAACATTCCAAAGCACTTTCCTTACCATCATCGCGAGCCTCAACTAAAACGCAAAAACTGGCTGCCCTTGCAAGACACGCTCGCATGAATGTTGACCGAGAAAGAAAGCTAGCTGAAGAGAAACGTAGGGTCACAGACCAACTTGCCGAACAAGAGCGCAAGGCCGCTGCACTAGAGTTACAAGCCGAGCTTGCCGCAATCGATTCAGCGGCTTCCGAAAAAAGTAACTCAACTCAAAGGTGGTTGGTAGAGGCTGCTGATAGGGCTGATAGAGAATTTGATATTAATGAGCCCTTCCCTTACAGCATTAATAATCCTGAGCAAAACCTTGACTTAGAACCTGGCGGTGCCTTTACTGCGGCACCAGCCACTCATCATGCCACCGCTGCCGCTGCCATTACAAGCGCACGGTCTGCACCGCAACGTAACTATTACCAGCAAGGCAAAGAAAAAGGAAACACTACACATACATTACGATTAGGTACTCATAACACTAAATTTACTTCGGATTGTTATGACTATAACAAAAATAACACAAATAATGTAGAGACACAAGACTCTTTTATTAAACTAGCCAAAGCGATCACGGAACTGGGAAGTAAACGAAAACAGGTTAGTGTCAATCTTCCTTCTTACGACGGTAGCGCTTCTGACTGGCTTTCTTTCAAGAAGGCTTTCGAACGGTCGGAGCATAGCTTTACGCCGGAGGAAAACTTGGCCAGGCTTAGTTCTGCGTTGCTCGGGGTCGCCCGAGAGTCTGTCTCGGCGCTGTTGATGACCGCTGTGGATCCTGCACAAGTAATGGGCTCTTTAGAGAGTCGATTTGGACAACCAGAATTCATTATTCTTCACCAGTTGTCATCGATTAGATCTCTAGCCAGGTTACCGCTAAATGAATCCACAAAGGATCTAAACATCTTTGCTTGTCGTCTTAGAAACTGCGTGGAAGTGATTCGAGAGCTACAACAACCGGAGTATCTGGCCTCTCCTGAACTCGCCAATACTATCATAGGGAAGTTGACTCCACTTTTACGATACAGGTGGGCTGATTTTGCATCATTACATCACGATACTGGTAAATTTAAATTAGAACTTTTAGCCAATTTTTTAGATACTGAATCCAATCGTCAAATAAAACATTGTATGTTTTATTCCGATAATTATTTGTCTCAAAATGTCAAACCGCAGAGTAATCTTTCACAACCTGCCAAACTCAGTACCGTTGCCAAGCAACCTACAAAGGTTTTTCACTCAACTTCTTCGACAACGTCAAAGAGTTCCACATGTAAGTATTGTAAGGTTGGTTTACATGATGTTAGTGAATGCGAAAAGTTTTCTGCCTTGTCTATTGACGACCGTTGGAAATGGGTAACTGAAAATAAGGTTTGTTACAGATGCTTAATAAAAGGTTCACACAAATATGTTGCATGCAAAAAACATTGTGAAATAGTCGGGTGCAAGTACAGTCGGAGACATAACACTTTGCTTCACCGGCCTATCGTAGAAAATACGGCACATGCAGATGTGTGCACGAACGAAGACCTAGAAGCCCAAGCACGTCAATCAAACGAAGAGGTACAAACTATTGTATCTCACAGTGCCTCACCCAATTCAGCGCCAGTTCAGAGGTCTTTATTAAAAGTAATTCCCGTTACTGTTACCGGCCCTCGAGCTAGTTTTGATACTTATGCGATGCTTGATGACGGGTCAACCGCCTCATTTATTGATCAATCCGTCTCCGACCTTATAGGTGCAACTGGGCCTAAAAAGCCTATTCGAGTTGACTGCATTGGTGGTCTTAGCAAAAATATTGAGGTCAAATTTGTTAATATTAAAGTAAAAGGCTTTCATAGTTTAGACGTGCATGATATAGTAGTAAGGTCTATTCCCAACTTGACTATCGCGAAACAGTCAATACTTATAGAACAAATTAAAAGGTACGATTACTTATGTGATTTAGCTAACGTCTTATGTTACGAGAACGCTAAACCAACGCTTTTACTCGGGATTGATAATTGGCATCTCACATTCTCGAAAATCATTCGCCGCGGAACTGCATCGCAACCTGCTGCCTCCCTGACTCCTTTAGGTTGGGTTTTATATGGCTCTCCTTCAACTATGTCCAAGCCTGTCGATTTCGTTAATCATGCGATTGCCAAGATCGAGAAAGATAGTCAAGGAGATAGCCGTAACTTAGATACTGATGATTACTTAGGTAGTTGTGATGATGAACAAAAGGGCGCTGTTTTGGCAGCAGATATCATCTTGGTTCATGCTACAGCCGGATTCGAGATGAGATCTTGGGTATCAAATTCTGTAAAGGCCCTGTCCATGTTGCCTCCTGACTTATGTGCTAGCGGAGCAACAGAGATAAATGTAGGTTCAGACTCACGACCACCAACACGCGTTTTAGGTGTCTCTTGGAATACTTCTAATGATACTTTGTCGTTCCCGTGTATAAATTTCGATACGATACCACACAAATTAACTAAACGCATTGTTCTATCAAATTTGATGAAAATTTACGATCCTCTTGGTTTTCTTACTCCCGTTATTATAAAAGGTCGTGTTTTATTCCAAAAGACTTGGAAACTTGCCACATCTTGGGACGAATTATTACCGAAACCATTTATAGATAAGTGGTCACAATGGTTCAAAAATTTGGTAAAGGTTTTGAACAATTCTGTTCCCCGCTGCTATTACAATTCAGCGGATCATATAGGTTCAATTCAATTACATGTCTTTGCCGACGCAAGTGAGCAAGCGTACGCTTGCGTTGCTTACTGGCGTTTCTTGTATCCAAATGGAAACATTGAACTCTCTTTAATAAGTGGTAAAGCTCGTGTTGCTCCCTTAAAACCTACGACAATACCAAGACTTGAGCTTCAAGCAGCTTTAATCGCTGCTCGCTTAGCTGTTTATATTTTAGAATCTCACAAGCGTAAGCCAGAAAGAGTTTTTCTCTGGTCAGACTCTCAAACGGTTCTCAAATGGTTACGTTCTGACCCAAGCAGCTTTAAGTCCTTTGTCGCACATAGGGTCTGTGAAATTTGCGAGATTACCAATCTTTCTAATTGGAAGTACGTACCTTCATCCTTGAATGTCGCGGATGATGCCACCAGATTTAGGGATGAATTTACGATCAACTCACGGTGGTTTACCGGGCCATCATTTTTACTCCAATCATCAAACAAATGGCCTTGTGAACCAACTACTACTGACACACCAGCTCCTGAGGAAAATAGATCCAATAGGGATCTGGTGGGTTTGACATTAGCTCAGTCAGGTGACTCACCATCACCCGTGGTTGCTGATTATACTCGATTTAGCGTCTGGCTGCGATTTATTCGTGCTACTGCGCGAGCTCATCAGTGTGCTTCATTTTTTCACCGTTCACCCGAAAATCCTAAATTTCCATTACGCGGCTTAGCAGTTTTAGATGTCTGCTTTATTTCATCTGCTGAACGCCATGCTTTTATGCGCGTACAATTAGATTCTTTCAACAGTGAATATAAGTTGATTGACGCTGCACGCCCCGTTTCAAAAGAAAGTAGGCTTAAGAATATTTCTTTGATACTAGAAGATGATAGGCTTCTGCGTTTATCAGGCCGCACGCGAGCTTCTACTGCCATAGACCCAAAGCCGATTGTGTTGGATGGAAAACACCCGATAACCCGTTTACTGATCAGCTCATACCACATCAAATTTGCCCATGGCAACAACGAACTTGTAGTGAACGAACTGCGCCAACGTTACTTCATAGTCAGTTTGAGACCAGCCGTGAGAAGTGTGGCAAAACAATGTCAATTTTGTCGGAATATGAAAGCGAAACCACTCATACCACCAATTGGAGACTTACCTGAAGCCAGGATGGCTCATCATACTAGACCATTTACCTTCGTTGGTGTTGATTATTTTGGCCCTTTAACTGTCACAGCAGGACGTCGGTCAATGAAGAATTGGATTGCTCTATTCACCTGCCTGACTGTGAGAGCTATTCACATAGAGATCGTCGAATCATTATCATCCGATTCCGCCTTGATGGCCCTACGTCGATTCATAGCCCGACGCGGTTGTCCTACACGCATCTACTCTGACAATGGAACGGCATTTGTAGGCGCCTCGAATATATTACCTGACCTCTACGACTTTTCGGTAAATAAAGGCATAGAATGGAAATTTATCCCTCCTTCAGCTCCATTCATGGGCGGCTGCTGGGAGCGCCTAGTAGGCAGCGTAAAAACAGCCTTAAGAGCAACGCTAAAAGATCGATCACCAAGGGTAGAAGTCTTACATACGCTGCTGATAGAGGTGGAAGGCATCATTAATTCTCGACCGCTAACACATGTTCTAGTTGATGAAAGAAGTGAACAAGCGCTTACACCCTTCAATTTTCTTATCGGAACATCCGCTAACGATCTGTGTCTACGGGAGTTCTGCGATGCCGACCTCTCACGACGTGTAGATTGGCGGAAAGCCCAACGTCTTGCAGACCATTTCTGGCAACGCTGGACAAAAGAATACTTGCCGCTGCTGTTGCCGCGTAGAACGGTTCCACCCCACCAACCATTGAAGACAGGAGACGTAGTTTTAATTGCTGATGGCAATCTACCCCGAAACTGCTGGCCTATGGGACGCGTCACCGAGATGTTTCCGGGTAGGGACAATATCGTTCGCGTAGTAAACGTAGCAACTAAAGGGGGTGTGTTGCGTCGGCCAGTCCGCAAGTTGGTCCGATTAAATTGATATTTGGTGTTCCACACCGCTCGGGGCCATGTTGCGGACCGACCAACCTTATTGTAAGGTTTTAGTAGTGGCAGTATGTATTTTTTATTAATTTACTTTTTTTAAATACCTATTTAAGAAAAAGAGGTAGGTTCGATAGTTATGTCAGTTAAAAAACGTAAAAGTAAAATATAAAATATGATATCACAAGTCTTTATTTTATTTAGTAATTTAGAATCTAGTGGCTTCCATCCTCCACAGATTCAAAAAAGTATAATGTAATAAGATTTTTTTTCAATAACGTAATTTTTTTCAATTGAAGAAAAGTATTCAATACACCTTTCATTCCCAAATAATAACCTGTATAACAAGAATAGAACCTCCTATAGCAGGTTGCCTCGTTCCCCAATAGACTCCATGAAAGATTTCCTTTGCAAACCTTTACATAACGTTTGACAGTGATGAATGCCTCAGAGTTTTCCATGCGATCGGAGTTCAATGGTGATTGGGTATTCTCCTTTGTATTGACATGGACAGAAAACGTTCATGGTCAAGATTTTTATTTGTAGTTGTTATTAATTTGTCTATTTTTTTGGTGGCTAGTGATCATAAAGTACAAATAAGTCGAATTTAGGTTGTGGCATAATAACAACCGCACAGGTTAATCGCAGGCTAAGTTATGTTTACCAAGGTCGGTCGTTAGATGGGTATATGCATGCCTATTGTCATTCTTTATTGCACACGAATTACAACATATAGTTTATGTACAACGGCGAGCTTTACTAAAAATTGGTTTTTCTTACAGCAAAACCTTAATTCGATTGACTCGTGAAATTAAATAAAATCGCTGATTCTGGCTGTAATTTTTAGATGTTCGACAGTCGTTACGTGAAGTCATTAGCCCTAAAAAGGCAAAAGACAAAAAATTGATAGAAAGAGATCGTCTCAAAAAAATGTCATCAACATGGGGGCCCCTTTTAAGGGCCGACGGCCGTCGATGCTGCGGGTTGTTAGAAAGAGATACCGCGGCCTCGATACAAAGGGCTAAGAAGGAACATGGGTGGTTTTTAGTCAGTAGAAGTCTGATACTCCCTACCGCTCTGCCCAGAGCGGAAGGAGTTATTTGATGATTAGGTAGGGTAGTCCATTTTCATCAGTTGTTCGCTATAAACGTGATTACTTATTTTTTTAGGGACTAGCAAGATACACATAAGTTGATCCTGTTTCCACCTTTGGGTACGCGAAACTAAAAACACACTCAGAAAAATATGCTTAATATCCTTTTATAAATGCGATTGTAATCATGCTTCAATAAGTTTGTTATTTATTAGAAATCTTTCCTTTATAAACATAATATATGGCTCATATTTGGGTCAAACGTTGTATCTTTGGGAACACCTTCTCTGTTGTTATTACAGATCATTTAGTTTGACTAATCTTCCGTTATGCTCATGTTATCGGATCGTTTTCCTTTTTCTATAGTAGATCGCCTTTCAAAAACGTATCGTAGAAGTTAGGTTTTTGAACAAACTTGGGTTTTTTCAAACGGATTTTCTCAGTAGCAGCCACGGAGTCTGCATTTGAGCCCGGTTGATGGCAATGGCTCGCCCCATTTTACGTGGGACTTAAACAAAACTGGCAAAATAACTGGTGTACTAATGGGTACAACTTTGCCTAACCCTTCAAGATTACAGGCGTGATGTTATGTTTTCTTTTTCTTCATTTTCTTAGTTCAATGCCCCATATTATGTAGAAATTCTTACTCAGATTTAATACTCTTATACGTAGAAATACTACACTCCTATTTACTACAAGAACGTGACGCCTTGCGCAGTCTATATTTATATTATATGGAGGTAAAGTTTGTATGTAGAGAATAATCTTTGGAACTAATGACGAAATTCTTAAATTTATTTCGCTGATAGTAAGATACATTAGTCGTTTTTGCATTAGGCGATAAAATAATTTATATCATGTATAGCTTCGTTAAGTTTTTGCGGGTGAAGTCGCGGGCGAATTGTTAGTAGTAAATAATATAATAATACGTTTGTTATTTACTTACCCGAGATAAACCTAACACGATGGAATCAATTTAATCAAGTGTTATGACCCTAAAGCCTTTGAACTGATGGAAATGAACACAATAATGCATACACATAATAAAATAAGCGTAAAAAGTTTATGTATATTTCGTTATGAAGATCAGACAATAGGCTTCACCGGCTGATTGGATACGTGCTCGTAAAATTCGGATAAACGTTTTTAGGATAGAAATATAGGGAGCTATATTATAAGGAGATTAGCTGTTACAAAAATACACACACCATTTAAAGATAAAATAAAATACCATAAAATATTAAAATATTGACGACCGAACTAAAAAAAGAATATTATTTTAAAATCCTTAAAATAAAAAATCAAAAGCAAGCGTGGTGATCGATGCATATGTATTCTCTGTGTGAGAAGAGACATTTGACATGCAGAGGGGCGGTAAAGTTGGTCTTAGTACCTTCTGAATTCTTTAAAATTACTTAATCACACCTATTATAAAACAAAGTCCTTCGCCGCGTCTGTCTGTCTGTTCGCGATAAAATCAAAAACCACTGCACCGATTTTCATGCAGCTTTCACCAATAGACAGAGTGGTTCTTGAGGAAGGTTTTAGTACATAATTTAACGCGGGCGGAGCAGCGGGCATCAGCTAGTTCATTATAATTTAAAGGGTGTTAACTAGGAATTACTTAACGACGATCATCATCATCTGCTTAGACCTTTTTTCTCGACTTGCAGTCTAACCAAATCTGGACACTAGCATTTTACATGGAGTGACTGCCTATCTGACCTCCACAACCCAGTTAGAACGAGGTAATACGATACTTCTTGGTAAGACTGGTTGTCAAACTTTCAGGTTGAGTATCTGTAACGACTGTCATAGATGTATAAATGACAGACAGCACGAAACGCTTACATTTTCACTAGAAAGCAGTTAAGTGAAAAAGTAGTTTCCGAGATAATGGCGAAAAATGCGCGACCGTTGTTTCCAAAAAATCAGATAACTTATTTGTAGTTAAGTAAAAAACCAAAAAATAATTGTCAAATTAGGCAATTTTGACGCATATTTAGCGAAGAAGTGTGGGGTAGACGCTTTCAAGAGCTGGAATCATCGTAAATTTTAATATTAAACGGCCTGAAAAGTTTCGATATCTCTGGAACTATTCATATTCTAGAAGTGTTTTTAGACAGAAAGATAGAGAATTTTGAACTCTATCGAGCTGTATCAAAAAGTAAAAGTTGACAATTAGTCAGTTAACGGCTTTCTAGTAATAGGATGGCAGTATTTAGAAACATACTTTCAAACCCTAAACATCCTTCACGGCCTTTTGGTGAAGGTCAAGCTAAAACGCAAAAAGGGAAATACTCTCGAGTGTGGCTGCAATAGGCTAAAGTATATTTCTGTCGCAAAATATGAAACAAGTCTCCTTGAGAAATATCAATTTCCACATGGACGAAGCGACCGACAAAAATCCTCGACAAAATATATGAAAAGATACAAAACATCCGCTCGAAAGAAATGTTTCCTTTCAAAAAGATTAGTATCTTTCCATATCTTTCCGAGTGCGTAAAAGCGAGTATTATTTTTCTTATAAAAATGTACTGAAAGCATTAAAATATGAAGTATGAAGAAATGCTTAATTCGGGTTTTAATGGGTAGTGAGTATAATATGAAAAGTACTAGCTTTCAGAGTTAATGGAACAAGGCGGTCTGTCATAATTATGGTAATTTTGTGTTTTTTGCCATTCATTCTTGTTGTGTCCATTTTCCTCGACTTTTGAGTTATCTTTCGGGATGAGCAGTTTCGAATGGATTATAACAGAGCCGTTTTTTTTGTTAATCTTTAAAACCTAGTCGCGATTTCAAAACAATTATGACATTTTGATATTATTTGATACACAAAAGATACTTAATGGATTTTTCGGTAAGTGTTTAAAAAACATTTTGAGTTTTCCTAACTCAAAATGTTTAATTTAAGACTTGCCTTAACCAAATGATAATCTAGTTTACTTTAGTTTATTTATTTATAATTATCAAAAATTACATGTCTGTTTAAAAATAAAGAATAAAAAACAAATCATTCTCCGCTACAACGAGCATCAAACACAAAAGTAAATCATACATTAAGGTCATAATAATAATCGAGAACACATAAATAAATAATGATATAATCATAGAAACAAGTCAGTAATAATTAAGTAGGTAAGTATCTAAAACCGTTCCTTTAGGTCATATAATGGCTGGTCGGTTACCCAGTCTTTAAGTTTTACTTTGAAAGTATTTTCAGTTGTCGCGCTCAAAATGTAATCTGGTAGTATGTTATGGGTCCAGCGGTATATAACCATATACCGCTGGACCCATAACATGAATCAGCTTTCCAGACTTAGTTAGCGAGTGTGGGCATCCAGCTAATTTGTCCCGACCACGAGTGCAGTAATTATGCCTATCTCCACGTTTATTGTACTCACTCAAATGTTGTCTAACATATACTGCCGCGTGTATTTAAAAAACAAAAAAAAAAAAAAAACTGCCGCGTGTAAGTCATAGTCCCGAGTTCGAACCTAGACCTCTGATTTTTGGAATTTATCGTATTGTATAAAAGTTATAATGTCACAATTTTTTTAAAATTTTTCTCAATATTCTACGAACGAAATTCCAATTACTAACAAACATCAATAGTAATAAATACCATTATAACCGACTTAGAAGCCACCACAAGTCCCAAATCCGACCGAAACCGTCAATTTGAATACTCATTAAAACATTCCATTAGTTACGCTCTGGTCGGGACCAATGAAATAAAGGCCTGAAGGGTTTTTACGACAGTTGGGACCAATGGGGCCAATCAAGTGATCCCTTCTTGATCGGTTGTTAATAGGTATTATTTAAACCGTTATTAGTTGTTAATGGGGATCACTGTTGGTCCGCCATAAAACGGGTTAGTATTATGGAGTTTTTGTGACTAATTTAATATTTTTTTATGTACACACACAAACGGTCACTGATAAGTCAAAGAAACTTTTTTTTTGCAAAATAGACTTAAACAACCTAAACAAAGTTATTAGAAATGAAAAAAAAAAAAAAACTACGTTGAATAAGAATGTTCTAAAGCTGCATCTACGCTAGGCGAGCCAAGCTTGAGCCGAGCACGACCGGAGCCGTTTTCAGCTTCGTCGTTCGCGGCGTAAGTGTTGACGTACAACGAGCCTACAAAGATCACTGTCCTCGAACGCAGTCAAATCCCTTTGTATTCGCCAAAAATCCGACAATTGGCGTAGCACAGCCGAGTACGAACAAAATGCTCGCAGCGCGCTCGTTCGAGGCTTGTAAGTCGGTCCACACTAGACGAATTGTGCTTGGCTCCCGCTCAGTTCGTGATGAGCTCGCCTAGCGTAGACGCAGCTTTAGGATTGCTACGCGTTTCCGTAGCGAATCTGCTACGAGCTACGAAAGCGTAGCAGTCGTACAGCTGTCGCAGCTACAGCTGTTGACATTGTAGATATTGTTACTACGGCAAAACAAAACAATTTTATTGACTGTATCTAATGAAACATATCATAACATCACGCCTGTAATCTGCGTAGGGTTAGGCGGAAGTATACCTAATATGGGTATACCATGCCAGTTATGTTTAATAAGTCCAAAATAATAAGGCGCTAGCCTATTGCCATCAAAAGGGCACGAAACCTGTATCTGTGGCTGATATTGGGAAATTCCTCAAGAAACACGCAATACCACTTTGCAGGACCCGGGAATCGAACCAAGCACCTCATGTACAAAAACCAATTCGAATAAAAGTTAAACTTTTACCCCAGAAACATCCCAAACCGGTTTCTTTTACCCAGTTTAATCTAAATACGCCCTAAATATGTCCTAATTTGTCAAACGCTTAGCCTTTTTAGGCCCGAAAATTGATGAAGGGATAAACATCAAATTAATAGCGTTGAAAATCCTTTAAATATATCAGCGTTGTTACCAACCATTCGTCCTTTTCGAGTTAATCCCAAATCTTTTGTTTTTTGACTTACACTAACATAACATCACGCCTATGATCCCCGAAGGGTTAGGCAGAGGTGCATTCATTAGTACACCCGCATTGCGTCAGTTATGTTTAAATCCCTTGTAATACGGGGCGAGACATGCTTAATAGCAATAGGCGGTAGCAGCCACGAAGGCTGGAACTGTGCCCAATTTGAGCCTTCGTCGCTGCAACTAAAAAAATCCTGATTGTAAAACCCGATAACCCTTTGCCCGACCTGTGAATCGAACCCAGGACTTCATGTTCGACTACTAGACCAACGAGGCAGTTTTTTACAAGGGAACCCTAAATCCTTTGTTCTATAATAATCTATACAAAATGGAGGGACCATTTAGTGTAGTGTACGTGTTAGCTTACGTTTAATAGCCTTGAATTAGTGAATAGGAAGTCGTGTGGGTAAAGTTAGACGATTTAGTTACTTGTTTCTTTATTGAATAGATTTTATGGAAAAGGCACGTGTATTATAATTTTCTTCCGTATGGTGTCGGACGTAAAGAATAGCACCATACCATACGAGTATTTCCCCATGGGTGTCGTAAGAGGCGACTAAGAGACTTACCAGAGAACGGGCAGCAGCGTTCTCTGTGCCTTTGTAACAACCATACTGCGATCGCCAACCCGCCTGCCAAGCGTGGCGATTATGGCAAATCCCCTCTTCTTGGTAGGCCTATGTCCAGCAGTGGACGTCTTATGGCTGAAATGATGATGATGTCGTGCAACCTAGGGAATATCGAAATAGAAAAAATATCTTGTACTGTGTGTGTGTGCCTATGTGATGTTCCAGGGATTCTGAAGTTAATAAATATAAAGTGTAATGATATTCAACAAGTTCCGAGGAATATAAACATGTAAATTGGTGTAAGGGCAGAAGAGGGATCCGTCGGGGCTGCGGGGTGTTCGAAAGAGATACCGTGGCCTCGGCACAAGGGCTAGGAAGGACATCGGTGGTTTTTAGTCAGTAGAAGTCTGACACTCCCTTTCCCTCTGCCCAGAGCGGGAGGGGTTATTTGATGATTTCCATCACCCCAAAAAAAAAACGAGCAGAAGAGGGATGATCACCGATGACCTGAAAAAGTTATTGTGAGTGAATGTATAAAATAGATCCGGGCTGCGGGTTGTTCGAAAGAGATACCGCGGCCTCGACACAAAGGGCTAAGAAGAAAAATGGGTAATTTTTAGTCAGTAGAAGTCTAGAGCTGGGATACCGCTCTGCCCAGAGCGGGAGAAGTCATTTGATGACTTCTTACCCTCTAAAAAAAGGGAGTGTTATAGTGCAACTCAAGAGAGGCCTATGACTACCAGTAGACTGCTATACAAGGTGTAATATTATATATGTGTGGTGACTCAGGCCATTAAACTGAACTTTTGTTGACGAAACTCGAAATTCATAAATTTATCTTGATTAGCTAATCCCGGTTATTCGTAGAAAGACCATTATGATTAAACTTTGATTTTGTCGTTTTAGTCATATAATATAAATTGATATTATCAGTTGTTCTCCTGCCTTATCAATTTATATTTTGGTATCTTTACATGAATAGTCTACAGAAAATGATTTCTAATAAAAAAAAAACAACATAAATGGCGCCCATTTTCACGAAAGTGTTGCTGATTTGAAAAATGATTAATTACATTAAAATCTATAAAGTCTGAACAAAAATATTGAATAATAGCGTCAATCATTTGATTCATGAACCACTAGATAAAATTTAAACAAAATTATGTATACGGGGACTAGTAAAATTATCTATCAACGTCACCCTAATACAAAGAGTATAAGAATCATTATTAAATAGAAAATATGGTCATGAATAGATACTGGTTCTAAAGAAAAGAAAAACGTGATTGAAAAGAACTTTCAAATAAAGAATAGAGTTTTTATTTAAATGAAGAACGTTTCTTTAAAAAAAATGTGTTTTTTTTTAAATTTAGGTTTGTGTAATAAAAACTTAAAATATAGAGTATTTAGAGCATAGTTTATTTTGATATAGTATTTCTATTTATTAATCCTGTGATTAAAATTGACCCTCGTCACTAATTTTTAATTGGTTCTTTTTCCGTTAATATTTCGATATTAATTAATTAACCTAGACCACTATTAATGGTAACAAAGTTATTTCCAATCGGCCAAAAAAAATTTTTAATAATAATAATAAATCTTTATTGGCAAATTATTACTTAATTAATCTGATCATATAAAAACTTAGTAGAACCAGAAAAAAAGCATCTTACAATTTATATAGCTAAGGAAAGTAAATAAATTTCCCTTAACAAAAAACAAACATTTTCCGAAATAAATGGTCTCTCAAGTCGCAATAAATAAGTTTACACTTTTGACCACTCCGATATTGGGCACCTGTGTAACTTTACAAGAATTTCACATTACCATATTTCATAAAAGCTATAGAGACCATAACTGGAGCATTCCTTTTCATACTCCAAAACATAAAGAAAAACAAAAGAGCTGCCGATACCGGAATGAGATTATTTTCTCGCTTCTGAAAATAAGTGATCGATTTCTCTCTTGGCACTGTTATTAATTACTTGTTTATTTTATGAAAGGTAGCTTCACAGCTGAAAGTACATTAACTTCATCATCAGCCTATAATGTTCCCACTGCAGGGACTCAGGCCTTTGTTTTTATGGTGGGTGGAAAATCATCAAATAACCCCTCCCGCTCTTGGGCAGAGCGGAAGGGAGTGTCAGACTTCTACTGACTAAAAACCACCCATGTTCCTTCTTAGCCCTTCATGTCGAGGCTGCGGTATCTCTTGCGAACACCCGCAGCCCTGACGGGCGTCGGCCCTTGCGGGCCCCTTCCGTGTTGCTGACATCTCTTTGAGGCGCGCGTGGAACACGAACGCGCCGTCGACACGGCCTGTCGTCGTCATGAGACGGACGGACGGCGAGCTTACCCATCACTCACCGTCCACAGACCCGCGAGGGACTCAGGCCTCCTTTCTAGAAGAGGGATGGGCTATAATTCACCACGCGGGCCCAGTGCGGGTTGGTAGATTAATACTAGGTAATACGTCACATTTATTCGTTTTTTTTTGTTATTCTAAGACATGCCAGTTTCCTCATGATGTTTTCCTTCAGCGTTTTAAAAATACATAAATAATCAATTACGGTACCTTATTATACGCTGTTTTTTAGGTGTTAAGGATTTAACAGTATTTCAGATTAAACCTTGCGCCATTGTTTCGGGAATGAAAAAAATCGAATAATCTTTTGCGTTTGTGTGTATGTGTGTGAAACCGCGGTAATAGGGCCAGAATCAGATGGTCTGTGCTTAAACACGCCGTTCACAGATGCCGAAATCCGTTTGTTAGTAAAATACAACAAGAACCTACCCAATTTATCTGATACGAGTCGAGAATCATTCGTATAGTTACTTCCTTGAATTTGAGGATGCCTATCTGACCTCCACATCCCAGTTCATACTGGGTAAGACCCTCTGGTAAGACTGGTTGTCAGACTTTTAGATCACTGAGTACCTGTAACGACTGCCAAAGATCTAGGTATATATGGCAGCAGGGACCAACCGCTTAACGTGCGTTCCGAGGCACGGGGGAAACTCGGTATGTAATGGGTGGTCACCCATCCACAGAGCAACCTAGGTAAGCGCGGCTTAACCTAAAGATCGACCCGATTGGCAGTTTTTATTCTGCCACGAGCTTACAAGAACAAAATATAGTCCAGCTAACACCAGAACAAAGAAGCTTGAACATAATACTGTTCAAACATGAAATATTCACCCGATCAATATATTGGCAGTCATTAAATATTGGACGCTCTAATTAGCACAGCAGGTAATCCCCTTGTGAACAGATGAAGCTTCAATATTTCCATTTTCCCTGTAGCTATAGCTTAATATGTAACGAACTCGGACAATGTGATATTAGTTACGTTACGTGAAAGAGAATAGGAATTAGCAAGTTTTCAGAAAATGTGTAAATTGCATAACCATTTGAAGGAATATGGACTCTAATCACATACTTCTCATTAAAATGAAAAAAATACTCTATTTTATTACATAGAACTCGAAAATGACTTTGAAATCTCGGTCTATATACCCTGTACAGTGTACAGTTTACTATGGAACAAGTTTGGACTGCGGGATATTAGTTACGTTATGTGTGAAGGAATTTTTAGATGACGCCTGAATAATTTGGTATTAAGAAATCTGTCTGCCTTTTTTAATAGGTAGATGTTTTTCTCCTACTTTTTATTCAAAGTTTCAAAGCCGTTAAGTGGTTGTATAGTTCAGGTAAGAAACATGAACGCGAATCATTATGATTCAATTCAGAGGATTGGTAATAGCCAACTTACAGTTATCGAATAAAACGGCAAGAAAAACATTTTTGGATATAACTTCTAACCAGCGGAAACGAACCACTTTGCAATTCATTCACTATGAGCCACCTCGCGCCTTTTAAGGTCAGACCCCCCCCCCTCCACCACGCTCCTTCTGTGTGACCTTGACCTAGAAAAGGTATCAATCGAGTCCCGCGCAGGCTTAGGATAAAACATTGAGCAACCAAACAATCGAAGACTTTTGTTGATGTGAGGAGGGGCTCCGGGTTTTCGAAAGACATACCGCGGCCTCGACACAAAGGGCTAAGAAGGAACATGGGTGGTTTTTAGTCAGTAGAAGTCGCCCAGAGCGGGAGGAGTCATTTGATGATTTCCCACCCACCCAAAAAAAAAAAGGAGCTCATGGCTACATAATTTTAGGCGCTCGGATTAATGTTCAGGTAAAGCCGCGCTAACCTAGGTTGTTCTGGATATGGGTAGTACCTATATAATAATACTTTACCTACCGAGGTTGAGCATGAGGTCCTAGGTTTGATTCCCAGCTTACATGCGACTTAAAAATAACTGGCAAAATGTGGGAGTAATATTTGGTACACCTCTGTCTAACCCTTTGGGATTACAAGCGTGATATTATTTTAATTTTATCATGTGTTTGTACAATCGGTTTTGTCTGATTAATATGCGTTTAGTTAAAGCGAGATTTTTATCTTACAAAACGTAGGACTTCCATACGGCAAAATATCAGTTTCACATATAAACTTCCGCCCCTATTAACCGACTTAAATGAAAAGGCTAGTAATAGTGCTTTGACGGCGAATGTCCGCAGATTGTTATTGAGAAGAAGTTAAATCGCCGTTAAACACAAACATCAGGAAATAACATCCTAACAGCGGAAACGAGTCACTTTGCCATTCATTCACTATGCTTACAAAACCAACATGGCGGCGCGCGAACTTCCAACCCCCCTCACAAACCCGCGGCGTGATCTTGACCCGGGACTGGGTCACGATCGTGTCCCGCACAGGTTCGAGGTGTTAATAGTGTCAATGTGATCATTGGATACATATTTATTTATGAGTTACTACTTAATTTCACCAGATTTCATACTGAGTTCTGGGCTGGTCAACTTGTCTTACCTGGGGGTACCAAATTACCCAGTTCAGGATTGTGGAAGTCAGATAGGCAGTCGCTCCATGTAAAATACTGGTGTTTAGCTACATACAGTTAGACTGGAAGATGACCCCCAGCAAATAACAATGACCTAGATTCACCAGGCGGCCACAAGTTACAAAAACTTCAGGAAACATCTTCCTTTGAACGGAAACAAACCACTTTGCAATTCATTCAATATGTCGGCGCGCGCACACTGCCCCCCCCCCCTTTACCTCCCCCTTTCCGCGTGATCTTGACCCGGTACTAGGTCATGATCGTATCCCGCGCAGCCGCCGACCTTGCTGCCGTTTCCTGGACCATCGATACCGAGTGTATCTCTACGGACCTTGAAAATGTATTTGTGGACCGGGGATTCTATATTTACGGGAGAGATAGGACAGCTAATAAAATAACTGATACAGTATTGTATTTGTCTGTTTGTTTTAGATGTTTATCTCCGGGGCGTATTTTATTGAGTTAGGGTTTTCTTGCTAGCCTGTTTACTGTCCCATTACTGGACAATGGACTCCCCTTTCTCCTTCCAAACCTCACTAACTTATTCGATCTCTGGCCATATTTGTCCCGAAAGAAAGATCAGATCGCCTAGCCTAGGAATAGCATATAGGTACTATTAAATGAGCTATATTTGTACGCACATAAGAATTTTCTAGTGTAGTGGAGTAATAACGTTCTTGAGCACAGCTCAAACGGTGTCGTCAAAAATTACAATATGCTATAATAATAATACTTTATTGATACAAATCCTTACAATATACAGGGTGGTGCCGACAATACGACAATATATGAAACCACTGGCAGTTCTAGACCATAGAATCATTATTAAAGTATCAAATAAATCTTAACACATAAATAAAAAAAATTGAAAAAAAAAACAATAAAACGAAGTAGCTTAAAACTGTAAACGAAATACATTACAATTTACAAACAAATATTGGTTTACTAACCTTAGGAATAATTTGCACCGATTAACGTGTGGAAATAAAATGTAACAAACGAATTTGGTAGGTTATTGTCGTATCGTCGGCACCACGACGGTGTTAGGATTTATTTGATAGTTTAAAAATGTTCCTATGAACTAGAACTACCAGTGGTTTCATTTATTGTCGTATTGTCGGCACCACCCTGTATGCTTAATATCTAACAAGGTTCACAATAGTTAAGGTGTACAGAAGCTAAAACCCTGACTCATGAACTAGGGAAACCTGTGACTTAAGAGTAATATACTATTAAATGAAGCTTAAACGTAACTAGCAAAATGCGGATGCACTATTAGGGTACACCCCTGCATAACCCTTCGGGGATTATAAGGCGTGATTTTATGCTATGTATTGTAAAAATCACAACAACTAACTTTCCCATTTTTGCCACAAAACTATTCAAACTGATTCATCACTCACATACGTGGAATCCTGAAAATTCTCATAACTTTCAGAATTTCAGATCACTTCAAAAGTGAACGCTATCCATCATGCTAACTACGACGCGGTGAATGATGAATGAACGGTACCTCGGCATAGTTCATTCATTCATCACACACACTGTTTTTGTGAAAGGAAACATCGATCTAAACTAGCTTCAACAGTATTTGAAAAGTTATCAACGACCATACTCGTTTTCATAGATTTTTAGGAGTTCAGAAAACCGAATGAAATAGTACTTTATTTGTTTAAGGTTAATGTTTCTATTCGTATGACACTCGTGATCAGGTAGGAATATGTATATTCACTTGTAGGGCGTTGTGCAAATAGGTTTATTTTAGACTGAAGCATGACTGTACTTAGCTCTAGCTAAGTACAGTCATGCTTCAGTCTAAAATCCAGGCAAAAGCCTCTCTTGAGGTCGAAGCTGCGGGTTGTTCGAAAGAGATACCGCGGCCTCAGACACAGAGGGCTAAGGAGAAATATGGGTGGCTTTTAGTCAGTAGAAGTCTGACACCGCTCCCTACCGCTCCGCCCAGAGCGGGAGGAGTCATTTGATGATTTCCCACACTAAAAAATAAAAAGCGTCAACATTGCTATAATAAGGTTTTTAAGGCAGGTGCCCTAGGTTACCCAACTATACCAGAGATATCTCTCTGCGGAGCTCCCTTAAATAGGGTGATAAGCTTTAAGTACTTGGGCCATTGGGTTACCGAGGACTTGAGGGATACTATGGATATTGACAGGGAACGTAGATCGCTGTCGGTACGCTGTAACATGCTGGCCCGCAGGTTTGCGCGATGTGCGGAGGCGGTCAAGATGACTCTGTTTAGATCATTTTGTTCGTCTTTTTACACGTGCAGCCTGTGGACTAGTTATAGTTTGCGTGCTTACAGCGATCTACGTGTCCAGTATAATAACGCGTTCAGGATATTGTTGGGGCTGCCATGGCGATGTAGTGCGTCAGGGATGTTTGCGGAAAGGCATATTGATGGTTTTGCGGCCATCATACGTAAAAGAAGCGCTTCCCTGCTTGCTCGTCTCCGTGGCAGTACCAACACTATCTTGAGTTTATTCGCAGATAGATGGGAGTCTCCAATGCTGCGTCATTGGATGAAACTCCATACTGTTTAATTTGTGTATTATGTTTACTAACACTAGCTTTTAAGATCATTGTTACTAACACTATGGGCGCTGCCCGAAATAAATGCTATTATTATTATTATTATAATACTTTAAGACAAGTATTAACTTAGATCCACATACTACCTACGTTACGACATAGTTTCAGCTGGTACAATCAGACCACATCATCAGCAATCATCTTACTTACGCGAAAGTTTGTGAAGATGGGTGGGTTTGTGAAGTACTGTTTTTCGCCAAAACTACTCAACAGATTTGGATACAGATAAGTTATAACCAGGATTAAAACATTGACTACATTTATTTTTTTTTCGAAAAATAAGTACGGCATTATAATACCAAATTCATAAAAAAAAAACTATGGTCTTAAAAAGAGCAAGCTGAAAAAAGAAGTATACATCTTCTTAACAAAATAACTTTTAAAAAACAAACCACTCAACGACATCACAATAAAATAATGAAAATCAAAATGCCTGTTAAACTCCCAGCAAGTACACTCGACGACAGAGGGCTTAATATAATAATAACGGGGACCCTTGCAAACCCTGTCCACGGAAAGTTTGTACAACCCGCAAATAATACTCGAATACTCTCTGTTATGATTATATTACGAGACCGCTTTATTTTCTTTGTAGATAGACAATTTTGTAAGTAAATAGGACCATTAGAAATAAAGAAGAGCTCTTTGCTAGATAATTACAGATGCTTGGATCAATCTTCAGGTTAAGTTGCGCTTGCTAAGGTTGGTCTGTGGATGGGTTGCCACCCATTAGAGACTGTCTCTTTGGTCTATTAAAACCCAATTAAACTTTGCCAGACTCGGGAATCGAACTTAGGACCTCATGCTCAGCAGTCGCTTGCAACCATTAGAGTCAAATGGTCACTATAATTTATTTATTTATTTAAACTTAATGCACACACGTGGTACATAGGCGGACCTAATGCCACAAGGCATTCTCTACCAGTCAACCTTAGGGTCAAATAGGACAGCACTGTGGTAAAATAAATTAGGAGAATACTATTTTGTTAACATAAATTAATATACCTACATAAATGGTACATACTAATACAAATATATAAAGATGGAATTAAATAAACTAATATATATTATAATACATACAAATAATTTAAAAAAAACGAGAAACCAAACAATACCATGACTACCACACATTATGAGTGATTCAGTCCGATTTCCCGAATCTCTTTGTGTATCTATTCTCTCTCTCTCTCTCTCTCTCTAAATATTGCTATTAATCTACAGATAGTTTTTTTTTTTACCAATAATACTACTTTATCAATAATATCAACCATAAATCTATCAAGGTACATTGCTATAAAGGTAAATGTTAGTATTGCACTATAAAATGCAAAGGCACAATTTTTTTTTCTTACTTTTTCAGTAAAGCGCGACCATTTTAAAACAAAATGTAACTCGGCTGCAGTGACTCGGGGAAAACCTCAAACATTAAATACAACTCCCTTTGCTGCACTAAATGAATCAAATGATGTAAAGAAACCTCTTTGAGCAATCTTTTTTCTTTTTTAATTAGTTAATGTGTAGTATCTCTCTGGTATCACCCCTCGGGACCACCGGGTTCTTTCTTTGTGTATTAAAATACTGCTATAATGGTAGATAACTGAGTTAGGAACGGCTTCTACGCTGTAATTTTAAAAATTTAAAGAAATATGCAAGTTTGAACTTCACAAGGTTTGTGATAAAAGTTTAAACTATTCTTATTATAAAAAGGGTAGGTATTCCCCAGAGGTGAATTATCATCATAAATCCTCAAAAAAAAATCAAATGAGGAACAAATTAAGACTAAAACAAATGCCCAAACATTATTACACTTTTGGAAATTCAACTCTCGTCACTGACTTTAGTAATGAAAATCAAACAGCCAGCTTTTCTTTACTGACGCCTAAACGGGAATAAAAATACCTTGGTTCAACAAAATTTTCACACTTTCAAGATAGGGCCACAAAACGCGGCAAAAGAAACAAAATCCCTCTAAACAGAACGTAAATTCAAATTGTACAAGATGATGATTTAAACGACGACGCCCACGCCCTCTAGGGAAAATGTGACGCACGACAAAACTGTTCAACAAAGAGAAAGAGAAAATCCACAAAGAAAACGAAAAACGTACAATGCAGTCTCTTAAACACAAAGACGTACACCTCCATACAGTCCTCCACATGAAAGTATTTTGGCACAGTCGAACAAGCTAATAAGTATACAGGCAGAAATCTTTATAATTCTAGTAGGTACATTGAAAATATTGATTGCAATTATTGTTTTATGGAGATAAGATAAGATAAGATAATTAAGTGACTGATGAGTGTGAGCTTTAATAATTACTTAGGCGATCACTAAGAAAAGGTTTTGACAGTTTTGTCATACAAAAGTATGTCAAATCTTTACTAAGTGACGGCTTAAGTAATTATTAATTATCTCTGAGTACGGCAGTTAGTGACTGATGTCGCGATATATCGTTTAACATCAGTCTCTAAATGTATCTGTGTACTCATAAAATTAAATGCAAGTTAGCTGGCTGTTTACTTTTTACCTTGTTCAACTGTACTATAAAGTACGCAGGTCTTACTATTTTCACTACACACTGCCTCGTCGGTCTGGTGTTCGCGCAACTGCTGAGCATATTGTCCGAGTTATTCCCATAATGTCCGAGTTATTCCCAGGTATGACAAAGTGTTATTGGGCTTACATTGTGCCTGGTTGGTGGCAATAGGCTCGAAAAAAAGTTATGAATATCTAAAAGTCTTAAAACAAACGTTGTTCAGATTCGCGGTCTGAGTTACCATGATGTCTTGCGTTTATTATATTATACCTTGTATAAGTCTGAAATAGTTGTTTGTCCACTACAAAAACTGATGGAGGCTATAATTAATAGCTCAATTCCGGGCCAACACAATTTAGATTGCCATCGATACGCTGAATAGAAGATCGCCAATCCGCTTCGAGTAACCTTGCTGATCAATGCTATCCCTACTAAAGACACCTTTGTCCTGCAGTCTACAAGGCTAACTATTTTTCTCACACTAACAATGGCGTTATTAATAGTATCGCCTTATACGTGGGTGAAGTAAAATATTATGTCGGTGACTGTACCGCCGTGGCAGCCACGCCTACGATCCGGGGAAGTCGTGTTCACAAGTGGTTGATTGTGTGTGTGTGATAACTGTCTGTGTTTATGTGTGTGCGTTTATTAATTTGTGGGATAGTAGCTGTTGCTGTAGTAGACATAGTAAAGTGTATTGCGGTTAGTAGTGGTTGGATAAAAACTGTAGCGATAAACGATGTTTATTTTGCAAACACGTTTTAACAAACACTTTTGCAAGGCATATTCGTTTTTATCTAGATGGGGCCGGTGTTTCTTTGAAATATGGTGTTTGTTTGTTTGTATTGATGGGTTGGTATGTTGGTGATACTGAGCTGAAACAAACTCAGAAGTCATAGTTACTTTTAAGGTCCACATAATCTAGGTCAGCTCACGTGAGGACTATGCATAAAGGGTGTAACTTACGAAGCCGAAAGGCATTTGTTCTCCCCATAACTGCGACCATTTTTTTGTTATGGACCATACCTGGGAACACCCTAGTTACGGAGATATTGGAAGTCAAAGTTCCAAATTTTTAATAGCTTTTTTTTTTAATACTAGTTTTCAGGTTAAAACTTTATTTAAATTACTTCCATGACCCGTTTACTATTCAAAGCATCCACTTGCACAATGTTTTGAGAGTGCTCCATTGAGTTTTATCGTAAAATATGATTTTCACCCCGAAAAAAAAAAGTCGTTTCCCAGCAAAATTTTTTGCGTGGAGGTACTTAGTTTGATGTACATAATGCTTGGTTGACAGCTTTATGAAGGGTACGTTTACACCCTGTATAGTGTATGAGATGTTCTTTTGAAGAAAGAATCACACAGATTTCAGTGGACTTGTCCAGTCAGAGCAAGCATAACATAACATCACGCCTGTAATCCCCGAAGGGTTAGGCATAGGTGTACCTAATAGTACACCCATACTTCGCCAGTTATGTTTTAGTCCCATGTAATAGGGGGCGAGCCTATTGCCATCAACCGGGCACAAATCCAGACTCCGTGGCTGTTACTGATAAATTTCTGATGGAAAAAGTCAATAACACTTTGCCCGACCCAGGAATCTAACCCAGGACCTCATGCTCAGCAGTTGCGCTGGCGACCACTAGACCAATGAGGCAGTCACGCAGTCAGTCAGAGCAAGCATTTGTCAGTTATCATGTAACTCGACTTATAACACAAGAAGCTTAACGTTACGACGAACAATTCCAAATTCACATTTGGGTAGGTCGCTTATAGTACTCAGACTGCCAGACAATCGTTAAAACTGGTATAATGTAGTAACGTTTATAAGTGGAATAATAAACCACACATAACATAACATCACGCCTGTAATCCCCGAAGGGTTGGGCAGAGGCGTACCTATTAGTACACCCACATTTTGCTAGTTATATTTTAAGTCCCACCCATGTAACCATTAGAACCATACGCCATTTTACTCTATTCGACTGAAGCTGCGAAGTTTCAATTCAAAGACATTTTTTTTATGATTACCAAAAAAAGTGTATAACTACTTAAAAAGTTTATTTAAGTCACTAATGTCCTTATAAGTTATTCAGTGTCATGGATTTTTGCAAAGTCACGCCAGATTCCATAGTTAACCACTAATTTTGACGGCACAGTTGGCGCAGTGGCTGAGCGATTGGACTGCTGCGCTGCGTGTCGCGGGTTCGATCCCCGCACGAAACAAATATTTGTATGGCCTACTGATAGTTGTTTCGGGTCTGGGTGTTCTGTGTATGTGAGTTTCAATGTTTGTAAACGCACCCACGGTACAGGAGAAATTCCTAGTGTGGGGCAACGTTTTAAAAAAAAAAAAAAAAAAAAAAAAACCATCAATTAACCCCTAAATGGTAAGTTTATGGTAAGTGACGCCTTAGTTTCAGTAAAAAAGGTCATTGTTACTTATTGTTTCTTAACTCATAAAAAAATTACTGTTTTTTTTTGCTCGCCTATCTAGATACTATATAATATAAGATGCTCCCACTGCTTACATTACATTTATCTTATATTACAAATTAATTCTTTTCCCATAGATATAACTAACTGTAACCACACTGCCCAATTTTCACAATCAAGAGCCAGGATTGTGTTTATTACAACATGCCATAATATTCAATACTGAATCGATACATTTCGCTCCGGTTCAGTATTTGTATACGAATGTCCGATGAAAACATGCAATTAATATTGTAAGCCTGAATCCTCCACTCAGTTTGGTATACTGAGTGGAGGATTCACCGGAGAAATCCCTAATTATTGAATGAATTGTAATTTTCCCTGTATTGCTTTCGGGCCCTATACTGAACTTATTGCATTATTATTGCAGCCACTAAATATAATACAAATATGTCCCGTTTATAATGAAATTCAAACAAAACAACGTTACCGCAACGTGAAGACACCGATACCGTAGCACTGTGCTACGCCGTAGCACTGATCTACGCCGTAGCACACGGATAGCTACGTCGTAGCTAAGCGCATTGGCAGTAGTTTACTACTAAACAGATTTTTTATTAAAATTTGTTTGTTCATAGTGACCATGTTATGTTAAAACTTAAATTTCGATAATATTTTTATTAATATTCGAAATACCTTCGAATATTTACCTACAAAAATATTCTACAAAATATTTGCAATTACATAATATTAATTGCATGCTTATATTCAATACCGTTTCAAGGCAATTTCTCTTCTGTCTACTAATTGCAGTCAATAATATTTTAATAAATACAGCGCAATTCTTTAGAAACCTCCCCTTCATCGCAATTACCGTTGAAGTGGCCAACAGATGTTCATTATGCAGTTATTGGACGCTCGAGACTCAATAGAACCTTCGATAGCAAGATGAAGACTCGATAGAGGTCACGGAGAAGAAATGAAACGTTTTAATTAGCTACATTTGTTGTTTACAAAGCTTTTGCTTTCATTTTATCGTATAGCATTTTACAAAACAATATAGAAAATCACTCTTCTGTCTGAAAGTATGCATTTTTCCGTCATTAACAAGAAATAGTAACTAGGTACTCGTACATCTACTTTTCTGTTACTTTATTTATTTAAACTTTATGTATAATAGTGTGTATGTCCATGTGCAGTCAAACAAGCTATTTGTTACATATTATAAAGAGGAAAGATTGGTTTGTTTGTTTGGTATACACGCAGAAATCTTCATAATTCTAATACACTGGCAATATTGATTGCAATTTGATTTTATTAAGCGTTTCGCATTAAGAGACGCTGTATCTGTGTAATTTGAAAAGTAAATGCAAGTTAGCTGGCGGTAAACTTAATACTTGGTTCGACCGTACATAATGCCGCGAACTAAATCTTGTATTGACTCTTCGGTTAAACCCATAATGTCGTAAGCGACAGTGAAACCGTATACGTGAAAATCAGTATAATATTTAATGTAAATCTATCCATAATATACAGTTAAAATCTTCATAGCATTGTTATCGTTTAATTACTAAATAATAAGAAAACAAATAAACAAATGCCCATCTACCACCAAGTGCCACTGTAATCGATTACCCGGGCAACTATCATCCAATAATTTATTCAGTACCAAAGATCCCATCCGTCATGACGAGCATAATGCGCCAAAAATCACCTGCTACCCGGGTACCCGCCCTTGAGGCGGATAACCGGGCCAAGTTCGCCCGGATACCAGGAAACTTCCTTGTTGTCAAGGACACCAATTAGGTGTTGATTTTATTCATATTTTTAATAATTCATAGTTGTATGCAGATTTTTTTCTTACAATGTGTTGTAAGCGTGAAGTAATGTCGCTTCTTGCCAAATTTATGATTGTAGATCAACGGGAAGATTCTAAAAGTTTTGAATTCCTTGGGAAAATTTCCATCTATATATATATATGTAAAAGGCAAAGCTGATTGACTGAGGATCAACGCTCAAAACTTAAAATTTGAGAGTGAAATTGAGGATAAAAATTTGTATGGAAAATCGTCATTTCTGATATTTTCGACATTCAAGCGGGCGAAGCCGCGGGCAAAAGCTAGTCGCAGAACATGCGCCATAAATGTTGATATATTTTGATCCCGTTAACCCACCAGTTTGATTTTTACACTGCTCTAAGGAAACTTGAATATTTAATATTCATTTCAGCTGGATACCTTCACGCGTACCTGAGAAAAAGAGTCTTGACAGACGGACAACAAAGTTATTCCATAAGGGTTCCGTTCATACGTACTTCAGTACGGAACCCTAAAAAACTTTTATGACTAAAAGTCCTTGTTCCCATTATTCCGAAGCCAGAATTAATTATAGAATAGAAAAGAATTTATTTATTTCAGGTAAAAAAATAGGTATTGGTTTTGTATTTTCAGGTTTAATTATGTACTTTTATTTGTTTATACTACAAAACCATAATAATTGTGATTAAAGCTTCTTCAGAACCTCTTATTTCAGGCTAATAAAGGTTATTGACACCAACCCTCCACTAAATGCGACAAAACTGTAGTTTTAATATGGCGGGCATAATAACGCGGAGATGCCCGGAGGAGAAAGGCTTTGATGAACTGGAGGCCAAGGTAAAGCATGACAAATTAGGGCCACCCTAACGCTCATTGGTTGGACAAAACGTCAAAATCTCAGGAAACACCTGAATAAGGAACACACAGAACCGGGAAGTGTGGCAGAAGAAAGGAGAGGCAAGGGATGATTCCGGGCTGACATGACGATGAAGATGAAGTTATAATAGCATATAATGTTCCAGTGTTCTTAATGCTGAGACAGGGGAGCGAGAGGCGTAAACAATCACGTGGAGCATAAAAGACTAACAACCGGTCTTCGCAAGGGGTCTAATAAACAGTCGGTCCATGTAAAATACTGGCTGTATCCGGTTAGACTTGAAGCCGTTCTGTCTCCTGCTGATAGGGAGGGAAGTGGAAATTATGTTTTTTTCCTACTCATCCGCTATTCTTTTCTGATTAATTTCGTTGCGGAATCCAAGACAGTTAAATCGTTTCCCTGGGACTTCGTCGGGCTTTATTGTCTCGGCGCTTTTCTTGTGGTCGCCACTGTTGATTCTGGCTAACAGGAGTTACAGTGGTTTGGGAATAGTGTGGCGGGCATGTTCCATAAAAAAATAGACTGGAAGGCGACCCCAACATAGTTGGGATAAGGCTGGGCAGATGATTATGATTCTAATACATGCTAGTTTCCTTAAAACAATAAATTAAATCGCCTATGTCCAGCAGTTGGACCTTGATAGGCTTAATTAATTAAAATGTGAAGCAGATTAAAATGTTACTGAAAATTCATTAAGCTACAGGTGGGTTATCTAATTTTCAGTGGTTACCAACATTTTCAACTATGTTAGTATTCAAAACTCGTTTGTTAATCAACAAGAGGTCCCTTAAGAATTTAAAACAGAAAGTAAATAATACTGAACGGATATTATGTTCAGGGTGAAGGATGAATTTTCTCTGAAAGAAAATCAGATTGAGATTGTTTTTCACCTCCATGTAATGTAGAAGCATAGACCTTTTAAAAGTAATTTTCGCATACTGTTATCTTTGTAATACACGTTTTGTTGTGACATATTATTATGTAGTATTTAGTTATACACATTATTATGAAAAATTGCATTAATCTCAATAGTAGCATTTGTTACTCCACGAATAAATCGGTTTTTTTTATTTTGCTATACTTCTCCGGAAAAATTTTCTGTCAAAGACGTCCGTTCTATGTAGAATTGGAGCTCTCAGAATCCAGGTTCACTACAGAAGAAACTGAATTCTTAGCCGACAACATTCCTAAATGTCAACAAAAGGACTCTTATTGACTTTTCACTAATAAACTGAGTCCAGTTAACAACAGAACAACGGAGACACTAACCGGCGCACTCAGAGGCGTTTAATGATTACTTAATTAGCCATCACGAGTTAAGATTTTGACACTTTAGTGAAGGTTTTGTATGTCAAATATTTTCTAAGTGACGGTATAAGTAATCATTAAATATCTCTGAGTACGTCAGTAAGACTTGTTAACACTAAGGTCAAAGATGATTCAATTTAAAGAAACTTGAAATAGTGTCACTTGTAAATGGAAAATTTTCTCACCGATATCGTTATGAAATATTTTCTTTTCGGCAATTACGATATAGTTAAAAACCGCCTACTCAGATAGTTTTCAACTCGATGTTTTATTTAGTTAAAAAATCCTTTTTAATTGAATCAAAGTTTTAAAAACCCTTTTACACGTCACATCATATTACGTTTTGGAACTAGATTGGGCTGTTGTTTCATACCCACTACTCTGAAAAGAAACAGCGAGAACAAACTCAGATGTCACTGTCTCTTTCAAAGTCGATGCACCATTGAAATCCAACTTCCATCAATGCCATATAAAATGCAGTTAATAATAACTGCATTTAAACAAAAAAAAAACAAACAAAAAAAAACATACAAAAAACAAACAAAAAAACAAAAACAAACAAACAACATAAACATAAATAAACTCGCTACTCTTGTTCTCTACTTCCCACGGCGACAGCCACAAACTGCAGAACACAACATGATGATGCTTTTCAATGTTTTTAATAACATAACAATAATTTTATAAACAACATTTCCCTATACAACCAGATTGAAATAATCGGGTAAACTTTACCGTACGATAAATCTATAAAAATGTTAAACTTACTTCTATTTTTTTATTTCAAAACGTAAACATGAAAACGTTAATGACAAACACGTGTAATCGTTTACAAAAACAATTAAAAAAAAAACGCTACGTTACGTTTCACGCGTGTAACAGTAAAGCGCTATAGATGCTAATCTAATTGGGGTGAAATGTCCCGTGAAAAGTGGTTACACTCTGGTCAAGAGAAGAGCTCGAAAATACCTAAAAATAATAACTCATTTTTAGGGTTTCGTACACAAAAGATAAAAACGAGACCCTATTACTAAGACTTCGCTGTCCGTCCGTCTGTCTGTCACCAGTCTGTATCTCAAGTATCGCGATAGCTAGACAGTTGAAATTTTCACAATTTATGTATTTCTGTTGCCGCATAACAAGAAACACTAAAATTAAAATAAAATAAATATTCAAGGGGGGCTCCGGTACAACAAACGCGATTTTTATAAATAATGGTACGGAGCCCGTCGTGCGTGAGTCCGACTCGCACTTAGCCGGTTTTTTACGTACAGAAGGGCACTTTATATAACACTTATTCAACCCATCAGTAGACCGTATACAAGCCCGCAATTTAAATTTAACCGGACCAAAGTAAAATGTGTGTTTTAGCCAACCGAGGTTCGACCCCTCCGGGGGTAGACTAACACCCCCACAGTTTCAACTTCAGGGAGTAATCAAGTTGTTTCTAGTTTATCTTTCTTTAGTCTGTGAAATTTCGAAGACACGTGACTTTGAGTGACGTAAGTGAAATTGGGCTTGATGACGCAATTCCTATTTGCAATAATTATATTGTTGAATAATTCGTTCTGAAATAGTGGTGGCCCAGTGGTGGCGGCCCCGACTTACGAACAGTGAGTCGTGGGTTCGTACCCAGTTAGGCGCAATACTTTGTGTAATTTATTTTGTCACCACTGCTCTCAAAACGGTGAAGGAAAACATCGTGTCTGTGTCAATCCGCACTAGGCCTGAGTGTTAGATTATAGACCATTCTCTTGCAAAGATAGGAGACCTGTGTCCCTGAAGTGGGAACATTAATAGGCTGATGGTGATGATTATGTACCCTTTTTTTTTTTTTTTTTTGGGGGTGGGAAATCATCAAATAACCCCTCCCGCTCTTGGGCAGAGCGAAAGGGAGTGTCAGACTTCTACTGACTAAAAACCACCCATGTTCCTTCTTCGCCCTTCATGTCGAGGCCTCGGTATCCCTTGCGGACAACCCGCAGCCTCGACAGGATGATTATGTACCCTCCGGCCGTGATCGTAACCAGTTGCGAACTAAGAATTTTTATTCCTCGATCGCAACCAGTTGCGAATTAAGAATTTTTATTATTTGTTCGCAACTTCAAGTTATACCTATCAAAGATTCACAATAAAGATATTGAATTGAATTAAAAAAAGATTTTACTTCATCATCATCAGCCTATAATGTTCCCACTGCAGGGACTCAGGCCGCCTATCTAGGAGAGGGATGGGCTATGATCCACCACGCGGGCCCAGTGCAGATTGGTAAATGTCACATGTCTTCGAATTTTTTGGTGTTTACTCACGATGTTTTCCTTCGCCATTTTGAGAGCAGTGGTGATGAAATAAATTACACAAAGTAATGCGCCTGACTGGGTTCGAACCCACGACTCACTGTTCGTAAGTCGGGGCCGCTACCACTGAGCCACCACTGCTCTCAAAAAGATAACCTCAACGCAAACCGTTCGCAAAGTTATTTGGGGTAAATAACGCATGTTTGGTAAACCGTGTAGTCCCTAAAAATTGGCTAAAAATAAACGCGCCTCTCTATTCCGGTGGTTACATCGCATGAGTAGGTTGTGTCAAAAGGGTGTTTGAGTAGTCTTGTAGTGACATTGTAATATAACAGCTTGTAATATAACAGCTTGTTATTGTGTTTGAAATTCTGACCTTTGAAATTCAATTATTGTTTGTCACAGATGAAATATCAGTTCTTATGATTATAACATAAAGGATCGCTGTAACACATTATTATATAAGGTGTACATAACAATATTTAATGCTGGTTCAATATATATTTAACATCTCATTACTAATTTCCAATTATAAAAAGTTCTCTTGACCTAGATATGAACATTATTCCGATGAAAACAAACATTTACGTTTATATCTCTAACTAGAAGCAACGGTATAATTATATCATACTATTTAATTATTTGACCGAGTGGTGGCCAAGGTTAGGCCATAGGAACCAGGGCCGTCCTAAAGCTCGTTGGGTTGACGACATCGTCAAAGTCGCGGGAAACACCTGGATGAAAGACGCACAGGATCGAGACATGTGGCGGAAGAAAGGGGAGGCCTATACCCAGCAGTGGGTGATTCCGGGCTGATATGATGATGATGATGATTTAATTATTTGGTCTCCATATTAATTCTACCAATACGAAAAGACTCAAGAACATGAATGCTTTAAGATGGTGTTTGACAGACCATGTTTGGTAATACCTAATAGTAGCTATGACGTCATATCTGCTGCAATAGGGAAGACGACAAAAAAAAAGCTAATTAGTGCGTCAGATAGATTTCCAAAAAATATTGGATACATATTTATTGTTTTTTCATGTAGACAAATAATAATAATAATCGTTTTATTGCAGGCACCTAAGGCCCATAGGTAAAATACACAAATAATATAAAATAATATTAACAAACCAATACATATATTATTTAAAAAAAAAAACAAATAAAAAGACAAATAATGAGGACAGTGCTACAAAAATTCGTGTGACGTCACATTTCAGTATTTTTTACATAAAAGAGACGTCACAAGCCCCCACTCATGATCTTTGACGCGTTTTATCTTCGTCAATTTTTATTAATTTGATAAAACAAAAAACACGTATCCAATATTTTTCGATTATCTATTTGACGTACTAAACAAAATCATATTTTTTTAGTCAGTCATCATCCCTATTGAGCAAAAACAAAAGAACAAAACCATTAATTTTACACAAAGAATATAATAAATTGTAGTAGCGACGCGTTAATATAGAAAATCTTGTATATTACTTAACGGCTAAGTTGAGTAACTTAGCACTCCGCTGAGAGTCTCACTTAGCCTTGCAATCATCAGTAAATGAAACCTCCTACTTATGTTACCATTACCGAGAGTGAGAATAAAATCTGAGAGCAGCATTTTATTGCTAGAATATAGTTCATTTGTAGAGTGGCATTAAACATAATATTCATACGTATGTATAATAATGTATATATGTAGAACTTATACATTGACTGATCTGCTATGCGGTATATTACAACAAAATATGTTATGTCCCATTAAAATAGATGGACAAATTTTAAGAAACCATTCAGACCACCAAATAAGGACAATGGAAAAAAAACAAAATGATGAGCATTAGATACTTACAAGAAAAAAAATCTGCTAACAAAAACGCTACGCTTTTTTTTGCTAATTTATTATTTTAGGTCAAAATAAAATCACTTTAATCAGTGTTTGTTTTTCTTAGATATGTTGGGTGAGGCGTACTGAACGCTGTGTTAAAATTTGTCAGTTTTAATGGGACCTTATATAAAACATCATCATCCTCCAGTCTTACCTTTTCCCAAACTATGTTAGGGTAGGCTTCCAGTCTAACCGTATGCAGCTGAGTACCAGTACTTTACATGAAGCGATTGCCTATCCCAGGCATGGAGAAAACCCTGTATGTAATGGGTCATCCATCCAAGGACTAAGCCACTAGCTCTTCTAAGAAAAAAATATTATCAATTGAAAAAAAATACGTTTTAGTTTTTTAGTACCCAGTCAAGCCCAGCATTATCTGACCCCTTGTATAAAGAAAAAGAGGGTGAGAAGAGGGGCCAGGTAATGCTGGGTACTGACTGTTCCATTAAAATCATATTTAAGCGAAAATGACAGTCAGAGAAAATTATTACATTTTCTAAGAAACAGACGTCTTTTAACATATTTGAAAGACATTGAATTAAAGTCAAACTCGAGTAAAATTCACGAGAAAATCTTGATAAACTAAGCTTGTGAATTACGACTCCAATGTTTATATCTTTTACTATCATATCCAAGGTAAAACATGACGGATAAAACTACATAACATCACGCCTGTAATCCCCGAAGGGTTAGGCAGAGGTGTACCTAATAGTACACCCACATTTCCCCAATTAAGTTTAAGTACCATGTATTAGGGGGTGAGTTTATTACCATCAACCACACACAAGTCCAGCCTCCGTTGCTACTACTGGGAAATTTTTGATGGAAAAACTTTTACTCAAATCTAGCGAAAGTCTCTGTGATGTATTTTTTTCTCGTGTAGGTTAAACTCACAGCACTTTTTTTGAATTAGACCACTACAGACACTTTTGATTATCTGAAAAACGAAGCTGCAGTCACATTCACAAGGCATTATAACTTATAAAATTACTATAGTTGCCCATTTCAAATTTATGGAGAAGAATTAGCAAGAAACTCCATGTCATTATCATTATCTCAGCCAAAAGACGTCCACTGCTGGACAATGGCCTCCCCCAGAAGATGGGGATTTTCCATAATCGCCACGCTTGGCAAGCGGGTGGGCGATCGCGAAACTCTATGCATAAAAACCCAATAATTACCTGGGAATCGAACCCAAGACCACATGCTTAGCAGTCGCGCTTGCAACTACTAGACCAACGAGTCATCACGTCGGGGTCACCAGTTTGGGGGGTATGAGGAACAGGGTGTAAAGATCCTCATCCCCATGGAAAAGGGAGGATCCTCCGACCAGACGGGTGTTGTGTCTGGTGGGCTAACTGCCCGACACATGGAAGTCGGGATTTTCTATATGAGCTAATGTCGCCGATAACTTTGATAGCGCCGGATTTGTCATTTTAGTTCTCATGTGTTGCGATAGATGTCAATGTCGCCACATAGTTAAAGAAAAATCTAGTGACAAATAAAATAAAAGGGTACGATTCATTGTCGGTAAAGCAAAGACGGTCACAAAGAGTAACTTTTCAAGGAAAGACTTGGTTAAGGAGATGAACTCGACCTCATCTCTTTGAGAGGTTTCAACGACCTTTTTAATGAATTAAGATCTTTTACTCAAATCTAGCGAAAGTCTCTGTGTCGTATTTTTTTCTCGTGTTGTTTAAACTCACACCACTTATTTCAATTAGACCACTACAGACACTTTTGAGTGTCTGATAAGCGAAGCTGCAGTCACATTCACAAGGCAATATAACTTATGAAATTACTGTTGGTGCCCATTTCAAAGCGTAGATCTTTATGGAGAAGAATGGGCAAGAAACTCCATGTCATCATCATCTCAGCCAAAAGACGTCCACTGCTGGACATAGGCCTCCTAAACAAAAGAGAGGGATTTGCCATAATCGCCACGCTTGGCAGGCGGGTTGGCGATCGCGAAACTCCATGTATACTCTTTTAAATCAAAATATTGTTACAAAAAGCGTTCAATTTCCATGTTGGTCTACTGACTGACTCGTTGGTTTGGTGGTTGCAAGCACGACTGCTGATCTTGAGGTCCGGTGTTCGATTTTCAGGTAAGGCAAAGTTTTAATGGCTCTCCCTATAAGAAATTTCTCATTAGCCGCTACGGAGTATGGGTTTGGACCCGACTTCAACATAACCGCCAAAAATATTTGTGTTGTCTATCATTTCGGAGAAAAAACCGCTTCGTTTTTTCATTTTAAAATGTTTTTCTTTTAACAAATAACGCTTCCATGAATCCCGCCAAATTTATTCCATTTTAAACATAAGCTATAATTTAAAATATTTTTAACTTGAATTTTGCTTTTACGAGTATAAATCCCTGGCCTTTTAATAGTTACAATTTGGCTTTATCTGTTCTTTTTGTAATGAGCTGTTTTAAATCATTGCCATATTTAACAATGCATTAGGTGTTTAAAATAAAGTGCGTTTTTTAGTTTCGTTTTTTCTGTCTCGATGGTTTAGTGGTATTAAGTGCGACTGCTGAGCACATGGTCCTGAGTTCGATTCCAGGGTCGGGAAAAGTGTTATTAGGTTTTTCCATCAGGAATTTCTCAGTAGCAGCCACGGAGTCTAAAATTGTGTCCAGTTGATGGCAGACTAGCCCCTTATTACACGGGACTTATAATATAACAGCCATAACACGTCCACTGCTGGACATTGGCCTCCCCTAGAAGGGGGGATTGGTGAACGTCTTATGGCTGAAATGGTGATGATGATAATATAAGTGGCGAAATATAAGTGTACTATTAGGTACACCTCTGCCTAACCTTTCGAGCATTACAAGCGTGATGTTATGTTAATTTACAGATAACTTTAAAAATCCGAGTCGTATCTGTGAAATCAGACCTATATAGTTTTTTTTTGTAAAAATGTAATTACCAAAATGGCTCAATTATCATGTATAAAGTAAGTTAACAGCTAATTTGAACCAAGAGAAACCTCAATCTACAAGATTCATTAACGTATTTATTACCTAGTTATAAATTAGGTCGAATTCACCGAAACTAGTGATCAAAAGCTGTAATTTGGAAATTACGCACTATTCAAATGCTTAGAATTTACCGCGACACGGTTAGATCAATTAATTATACCAAATATTCAAGCACTGTGATTGTGGGGCTAGCGTTCCGATTTATATTGCTCGTAAAGTTCAGTTTGATATGATCTTTACAAATAAATAAAATTGAAGTGTCTGTTTGTTTCTTCAAATTAATATAATAAAAATATTTATTGAATTCCCAAAACATTCCTGAAATATTTTTTGCACATCTTAGTATGATAATTATACTGAATTTATCCCATCAGTTTGCGGAGAGTCGTCCTACACCCTTTTTTTTTGGTGTGTGGGCAATCGTCAAATGACTCCGCCAGCACGCAAAGCGGTGGCAATGTCAGACTTCTACTGACTAAAAACCACCCATGTTCCTTCTTAGCCCATTGTATCGAGGCCGCGGTATCTCTTTCGAACAATCCGCAGCCACGATGCGCGACGACTTATAACAAATAAACTTATTTTAAATTTTGTCTGTCTGTCTGTTTTTTTTTTTTTTTTTTTTTATTTATTTATTTAAAAAATTACAAGTTTCTTATATTTTAACAAAGCACACAATTAGACCTCTGGGGTCTGTCTTAGCATGCCATGGCCTGAGATTTGATCAACGCGCTATTATCAGTTAGGTTATAATCGAGTTTAAATAGTGTTCTTTTAGCTTACGCTTTACGTTTTTACTATTCATTGAGTCTCTGATGTCTACAGGTATTTGGTTCAGTAAGTTGGGTATTGTAAAGGAAGCGGTACGCCTGCCATAAAAGTTATTTTTGCGTGGCACTTGAAATGATTTTGATTTAGCTTGTCGCGTATTCACGTCATATTTGACTGGAATTTGAATATCGCTGTTATTAAAATGTTCTAAGAGGAACAGATACTCAGCGCGCGCTAGAACAGGTAGTACCTTGCAGTGTTTAAATAACCCTGTGTAATTATCTTTGTATTTAATTTTTACGTAGTTAGGTACTACAAGTTTCAGTAAACGTGTTTGCAGATTATGTATCTTATTTAAGTGAGTTTTAAATGTGCGTCCATAACTGGTGAGTCCATAGGAGATAATTGACTCGGCAAGAGCTGTGTACATTTGAAGCAGGGTTCCGTACGGTATATTTCTCTTTACGATGGAAAATTTGGAGAGTATCGCACGTAACCTCCCGCAAACAGCTTCCACCTGATAACTCCAATTAAACCGGTTATCAATAATTAATCCTAGATAGGTATGATATGGGACTTGCTCTATGGGCGCGCAGTGGCAGTCTGATTCGTTATTATGTAAACAATCATGACTATGAGCTATGATTTGAAATGGATGGAAGGTGCATAAGTGACTTGAATGTACGTGTATTACTTTAGTTTTTTGTGGATTAAGAACAAGTCCCATATCATGGGCCCACTTAGTCATAGATGTAAAATCTTTTTGCAAACATTCTGCGGCTAATTTAATATTTTTGTTAGCAGAGAGTATACAGGTGTCATCCGCGTATTGATAAAGGGAACAGTGTGTTATAATATTTTCTAGGTCATTTACATATGCCAGATAGTGGAGTGGACCAGAGACTGAACCTTGGGCTGTGCCTTTCGTTACATTTACTGGTCTGCTCAGGCTAGGACCAACTTTGACGCGATAACTTCGGCTACGAAGGTATTCTTTGCACCAGTCGAGCAATTTTCCTCTTACACCCGAGTTTTCGAGTGTTTTTAATAGTGTATTGTGCCTGAGAGTGTCAAAAGCCTTGCTGAAATCAATGAACATAAGTATAACATGCTGCTTCTCACCCAAGTAGTTGTTAACTTCATCAGTAAAATTGGAAAGTAGTTGAGCTGTGGATTTCTTACTTTGGAAGCCATACTGTGCTTTGGAAATTATGTCATTTTGTCTATAAAAAGTGTGTATTTGGTCGCATATAAATTTTTCAACTATTTTATTTATGGCAGGCAATATCGTTATGGGTCTGTAATTTGCAAAGTCATTGAATTTACCTTTTTTATGTATCGGCCTAACTATACCTGTTTTTAATTCTGTCGGATATTTGCCCTGTTGTATACTAGCATTAATTAACTTTACTATTGCACTCACTATTTTATCTCCTATCATTTTGATGTCCATGATTCTTATTGAATCATATCCAGCTGATTTATTAGTATTTAGGTTTTTTATGATTTTAATAATTTTACGAGGTGTAGCTTTTTTAAGAAACATTGATTTATCTTGAGATTTCATAAATTCGCGTTCATCCAACAAGGGTTTGTCACACCCGGGCACAATACTAGACACACTGGTTTCAAACTCCATTGCAAAGTCATTAGCGATACTTAATTCATTATTTGATTTATTTAAAAAAAGCGTTCGTTATCACCTCATCCACAGATTTCACTATTTTACCGGTAAGTTTATTTAAGATTTCCCACAGTTTGTTCTAGCTAATCTCCGATGCGGCTCTATGACCATTGACCAGTATGACCACCCAATACATAATGAATGTTCTCCGTGCCTCGGAAAGCACGTCAAGTCATTTCTGCTATCTACTATTTTTTTTCGATCTTTGACAGTCGTTACATGTAATCAGTGGTTCTAAAGTCTGACAAAGAGTATCGTATTACCCAGCAATAAAAGAGTTGTGGAGATCAAACAGGTAAAAGGAACTGCAATACAATTGTTTCCGGTTTTACTGGAAGATGGCAACAACACAGTTGCGGAAAAGGCAAGGCCAATGAGCATGTTGCTGAAAGGATCGACAAAGCGGCAGTTATATTGAGTAAGAAAGAAAGTAGTAAAAAAATCTTTATTGCGAAACTTTTGCAAGCTTCTTTAGCTTAATCTAGTTGTCTATTTGGCGCCTAAGAATATGCGATTTTGTGTTTATCTATTTGCAAAAAGCAAGTAGGAGACGAACCCATTATTAGTTTTCTCGCTTTGAACTTGTTACTTTTTTATCTCTTAATGTTTTTATTTAGAAAATAAGCAGATTTCTTGGACCTATATGATGTTTTTGGTGTTAGCTAACACCAAAAAACATTAGGAACGGTTGTGATTTTAGTCAATCCTCTTATATCCCCGTATTTATAGTTCTATCACTATTTTATAAGAACTATGTTTTATTTGGCACATTATACAAACAAAATGCATAACATCACCATGTCAATAGATACACATCGGTTACAGAAAAGTATATATACCTATTCGCATCTGTTATGTAACTGTATGTATATCTGTATCTTTTATATTATTTGTACTTTACTAAAAGCAATAAAAACTTCGTTAAAATGTTCAATAACGCTTAATAAAATCATTATTATTTTCAGAGAACTACAACAATAACTGCGCGTTTCATTATTATTTTCTTAAGCGGCTTTACTTTTCCAATAATAATATGAACAGTTCCGGTTACTGTTGGAGGAAATGTACCCTTTTTATTACAAAACAGCCCCTAATTTATTTTGCTGAAATACATTATTCAAATACTAAACAATAGTACATAATATCCTCACGCCTGTAATCTCTGAAGCGTAGGCAGAAGTGTACTCATTAGTACAACCACATTTCGCCAGATATGTTTAAGTCCCATGAAATAGAGGACAAGCCTATTGCCACCAAATGGGCACAAATCTAGACTGCTACTGAGAACTTCCTGATGGAAAATCCCAAAAACACTTCGTCTAATCTGGGAATCAAACCAATGACCTCATGCACGGTTGGCCACTAAATAGGATTGATTGTATCTAGACATCATCATTATCATCTCTCTCTTCCAATCTTCAAAGTATTCTCTTAAAAATGTTTTCTTACGATGTTTGTTTGTCGGCCTGCATGAATCAATGACACCAAAGTTACACATGAACAGTGCAAAATAAGATTTCCATACAATAAATATTGATAGTTTAAAACCAGTACCAAAATGCGTGTCTTATTCATCAGTATATAGCAACTAGTAACCATTACTACCTATGTATCTACCTACCCCAAAAAATCAAAGAGTTGAAACTGAAATCCGCACGTGGCAAAGCCTAATCCGTCAGATTAGAAAGAAACAAAAAACCATACTGGCCAGTGGCTCGTCTCCCGGCTTTTAGAGAGGAAAAAATCACGCAATACCCTTTCACGAAATGAAGCCAGACTTTCAGTAGAAACTGGACTTAAATCCCAGGCACGTTACCAGGTACTAATTGATTTTTATTCCAGTCATTAAGACACACAGATAGGATAGAAATCAATTCGTATACAAGGTGAAAATATTCGATGCACAAACTATTATTACATTAGATCATTCCGATCACCCCCACATACATACATTTTGACTGTAGATATCGCATTTGGACTTCGCGCCAATGGCTTCTGACCAATAATAGTTGTCAGATACATTTTAATTTTTTATAATTGCAAAAAAAAGCTTATGGAGGAACCAGTGCATTTGTTCTATTCTGCCAATAACATTATCATTCATAAATATAAAAAAACAATTCTAAATCTGAAATTAAACCGCCTGCAGTGATCTCACAAAAGCTAAATCTGAAAGGAAAAGTTTACCTCTTCAACTTAGTTAATGATTTAGTTACTAATCAGTAATCCAATCAGTGCATTAGATCCTAATCACATTAATATTACCGCTCTCGACTCCAATTAGCAACTATGCGGCTTATGACCACAATGCTAGCTAGATGATAACGTCTAAAATCAGATTTGTTTTAATCTTATTCAAGAATGGAACAGAGATGGAGCTATACAAAACGCCAAGAGTCACCTGTCTCTCTCTCTCTCTCTTAATTTGATGTTCATAAATCCAGTTACTTCCCAAAACTCAACATCACATCTGTGTTAGTGGAAGGGGTAACCTCATAGGGTTACCCCTTCCACCATTAAAGGAAGATAGCAAGAAAACTATTATTAAGGACAAAACAATTGATTAAAATGAACAATATAACAAGAGTAGGTAAAAGTAATCAGATGTAAGGAAACAGATAAAACTAAACAAGAAAACCTTAAAAATAAGACATACTGTATACATTAAACGAAAATTAGTCCTGTACGAGGTCATAAGCCCCTATCTCAGCACCGTACTTTAGTTAATTTCCTCATGAAAAAACAAAACTGCTGAAGTCCTTGTGGTAAATAAACCAACAAACGAGGTTGTCGTTTAAATTAATATGCAATACAAAAACACCTCGAAAAGTGCTGTATGTACCATTTGATTGTACAGTCAGCCTCGGTGGTAACCTTGCTGAATGGATAATCTTTTATACTTACTGCGAACTTATCTTATATAACTCGACAGTAAGGGAAAAAGAATTACATCCCTGTTTTACTTGACGGATAAATCAACATAGAATATTTTTGTTAAAAATGTTGTGAAAGTCGAATGTTTTCACAAACTTGAGTATTAAATATTATTTTGATGGGAGAGTCAATAACATAAATTTAATTAATCTGTCGACAAAAATATTGTATGTAAACTTATCACTCACTCACTAACGGGAATTTCCATGATTTTTCATTATATGCGCTCTAGATATTTCATTTTTTATTTCTGTCATCCCGCGATCACGGCACTTGCAACAGCGTCAAAATATCGGGAGTTCGTAATAACGGATAATTATGAATAATTATGAATCCTGTATGTGACGGTATAAGTTTTGTTATAAACCGTGAAAGCTTCAACAGTGTTTAATTTTTTTTTTTCTAATCTGGTCGATAAAACTATACATCTAAAATATATAGATAATAAAAAAATTAACAAATAACTTCATAAAAACTGCGTTCCAGATCTACCTCACCAATTCATCAACTTTTTTATTTTATAACTTTTATACTCAAGCCATCTCTATCAGCGATGGATTACTATTTAATCTTTCTACGCACACAAAATTATATTTTATAATTCAATCCAAACTCTCAATCTTAACTTTTTTATCAAAACTTCACTTTAACACAAACTTTAAATTGAGAAAAAAAACGTTACATTATATTTTAATGCACGCGGTGGTTTTTTTATTTTTCGGTGATTAAAATGATCAAAAGATTCTGCATATTGTGCTGTATATTTTGTTGCTATGTTAACCCTTTCGCACTGGGGTGACCTTGTGTTAGGCGCAACAGGCAATGTTCGTACGATAAGACTGTCTGTCTCGGCCTTTGTTTTGGCACACCCCGTGCGAAACCCGACACCAAAGTTTTGCAACTATGTCACCAGTTGCAAGTTTGCAAGCTAAACGTAGATTTGCAATTAGAATGCCACGTTTATAAAGCACCTATTCGTTTTTCAGGAGAAATTTTTGCTACTTTTTTTATAGTTGCCGAAATTAAATTTAGCCACACGTTTGGATAACCCTTCGCGAATTATAGGTGTAGCGGTATATTGTGTTATTTTTTAAGAATATCACTTATAGGCTATAAATGTTGTTTTATTTTGCATTATAAACCCTAAAAGACATATAGTAGAACCATTAAATATTTATAGTATCTCACGCGTACCTTATAACACGACCTGCGTATTATGATACGCTAGCGATATGATATTCATCGAAAGTTACCATGGGTAGCGACAGCTATCGTTTACAATTGCGAAGTTTTTGGTACAAGTTTAATAAATTCACTTGTTTTTCCAGCTTACAACGATTCTACTATCAAATAGCCATTTCTATAGACCACACAATACCAAAACCTTTTAGATTAAAAAACTGTATTAACTACTAACTGTTTTTAAAATCAAAACTATCGCGAACACACCACTCAATTTGAAAACTAAAACGAAAGTGTCATAAATTAATGTCTATCCAAAGACAATAGAGTTTTATTATGAGTACGTTCACTAAGCAGAAACGCCCCAAAGGCCCAGAAAACGGATATTAAAGTCACCTTACTAATTACTTTTACTTTTGTTATTTTAGTTGAAGGCGGATATTAATTTTGTTACTTTAGTTGTTTTGTTTCACACTGTTTTGTATTTGGGTTCTCATGTTAATTTTATATTAATTTATTGTTGTACTTATCATACATAAGTTAAGTGTTGAAAACATCATTTAAATACCGACAAGGCCTCGTAAGATAGCTTCACTTTATTTTTGCCATGAAAAAAGCCAATATTTTCTAAAAACACTTTTTACACCTCTGTATTTTTTACCATCCCACTTTTTACATAAAACAATAGCACTTCCCTAGCTTTAACACATGATAGTTCACTATCAGAAATTTTATTAATTTAGTGAACAAAACACATCTGAAAAAAAAAGTAAAAAACTAACCTGTATATTATCCTTAAAAACTCCACCAAGAGCAAACACTACCACAAAATTTTCTTTACGAGCCGTAACCCGTTTACTACCAATGCTTCGCTGCTAGAGTTTCACCTTACCCGTCGGTTTTTATCAAGCAACTGCCAGTATTGCTCCGAATAGTGTCATACGGATAAACCTACACACAATACATAGTTTGATAGTGGTATCCGGTGATAAATTTATTGCATTTTTTTTTTGTTATCTATTCGCGTTTAGTTTTAATTTTAATTGTCATCTGAACAGTAGTTTATATTGCCTTGACATTGCAACATTTGATTTTACTATTAGTTTTGTCTTCTGCCCAATTACTTAAAGAAAATAATGTTTTCACTGTCACACCCATCACGCGTTGGTTTTTTTCTTGCAATATAGATAACAAAATCGTTTATTATTATGCTGTTTAAAAAAAACGCCCCACTGAAATATGACATGATTTTTTTTTTTTAATTTTAAAGATATTCATTGTGATGCTGCAATTTTCCATCTGAAAGATGGGAACTGTAAGATGTATTTTTCTTAATCGTTGGAAAAATTGTCACCATAAAAAACACTTAACACCAAAAAAATTCCACAAGTATTAAGTCGAAATGAAAATTAACTCTTCACATTTTATCTAACAAAAAATATTTTTCCCAAAAACTTTCTTAAAAATTAAAAAATATACTTTCACCGTGAAAAAAAACCACAAAACCCAAAAAAAATTACCACGAACATTTTAACAAAAAAAAAATATCGCAATAAAAAAAGAAAACTAACCTTCAACCGCTCTCGCTTCCCTGGAATCGTCGACAATCAACAGGTGCGGACGACGCGGTCGCTCGAGCCCTGGCTCGGCGGGTGAAACGGTTGTACCGAGTTGGGGAACGCCCATCGCGGTCGACGGTCGGAGCGCGAATGTGGCTCGGGAACAATCGGGGGGCACCTATACGCAGGTGTGGGCTGCAGTTGAGGGTTGCGCTTTGTAACTACGGTTCGATTGTACTTGACAGATATGAGAAATGGTTATTTGTCTTCTTTACTCGTGTAACTCGTGTGAAAGTTACTCGTGTTTTAGTAAAAATATAAGCTAGAAATTGTAGTAAACAAGATGATGATAATATGGCTTACTGTAAGGTTCGCTACCGAGTAAATTAAACGAACTAATTTAATGTTTTTTAAAGCCTTCTGGGCACTTTTCCTGTTGACAGCGATGTGTAAAAAATTTTTGACGCACTGTAATTTCTTTCTTATTTGATACTTATGAATATTTTTTTTCTGTAAATTGTAGCTTGTAAATAAATAATTATAAAATATTACCTTGTATATTTCTTTGTTTCAAAGTCAATGTTTGCTTTCAAAATCAAAGATTAACTAACTATCTATGACTTAAAACGGGAAAATGTTTTGTTTCTATTTCAAGGTCAAGGCATAAACATTGAAGTACGGCCACTCGTGGAAGGTATTAACAATTTTTGCCCCTCAAAATAAGGAAATATTTAAAGAGGCAAGAAATTGTAATACCTTATTTATTTAATATGTACTTTTCCGTTTGAACTATAATCTACAAAATGGAATATCAAATCACGCCTGTAATCCCCGAAGGGTTAGGCAGAGGTGTATCCACATAATTATGTTCATCACTCCAGCTGAGGCTCGTGCTTAATAAGAACTGCCACTCGGGTCGATCTTTAGGTAAAGCTGTGTTTGCCTAGGTCGGTCTATGGATGGGTGACCGCCCGACATACCGAGTTTCCTTCGTGTCTCGGAAAAGCTGTTGGTCCCAGCTGCCATATATAGATCTTTGGCAGTCGTTACAGGTAGTCAGTGACCTGAAATTCTGACATCGAGTCTTACCAAAGAGTATCTTATTACCTAGTATTAACTGGGTTGTGGAGGTCAGATAGGCAGTCGCTCCATGTAAAATATTGGTATTCAGCTGCATCCGGTTAGACTGGAAGCCGACCCCAACATAGTTGGGAAAAGGCTAGGCAGATGATGATGACTCCAGCTGTTTTAGTCCCAAGTAATAGGAGGCGAGCCTATTGCCATCAACGAGGCATAATTATCATCAGCATTTCTCATTTTTAAATAAAATTTAAACCCGTTGCCATTTGTCAATCACAATAATATAGACATGAATGAAATAAAATAAAATATTAAAATTTGGATAAAAACAATAATAAATTATATTAGAAATAGAATTAAATTTTTCCCTGAAATGTTTTCGTGATATAATTTAAGTTGTAGTTACGTCGTAAAATGAGGAAATATTTTGTTTCTATTTGAAGGTCGAGGGCCATTTCACTGACTGTAATAGTATCCGAGGTTTTACACGCGTTCAATGAACACTACACCACTCTTCAGTTTCGTTTGTCACCTTTCATTTTATTTGAAAATTTGTACTTCGTCCGCAAAAAATGTGATAGCTGCTCTTGGATTTATAACTTACTAGCTAATGCCCGCGGCTTCGCTCGCGTGGATGTCGGTCAAATTATAAACTAAAACCTTCCTCTTGAATCACTCTATCTATTAAAAAACGGCTTCAGAATCCGTTGCGTAGTTTTAAAGATTAAGCATACATAGGGACGGACAGACAGCGACTTTGTTTTATACTATGTAGTGAAGTGATAGCACCCGCGAACAATGAATCTTTGATGTAGTGCAAGAAAATAAAATTGGAATATGACTTCTGGAGAATACCCTCTGCATGCCAACTTACAAACAAATACCTCTTTACAATAAAGAGAAAGAACTTGTTTACTTTTTCTTTTGACGGATTTCAAGAAAAAAAAATTAATAATACTAATACCATTGTAGTCAATCTATGAAAGTAAAAAAAAAACAATAAAAAACTGTTTGTAACAAGTTATGACATTGAATCAGGCGACAGTAAAATATGCTTTTAAAATGAGTCCATTTTAATTATTTTTTTTATTGTAGCATTACTTTAATTACGTAATGGTATCTTTTTTTTTTTGAGGTTTGGAAATCATCAAATGACTCCTCCCGCTCCGGGCGGAGCGGAAGAGAGTGTCAGACTTCTACTGGCTAAAAACCACCTATGTTCCTTCTAAGCCTTTTGTGTCCAGGGTCGTGACATCTCTTTCGAGCAACCCGCAGCTCCGGCAGACGTAATGGTATCTCATTTGCCCTTTGTTTTTCTGTGAGTGATGTGTACTTTTCTATAAATGACGAATTCTCTATACTTAGTATTGCTTGTAATTTATATTTATGTATGATTTTAGTGAGAAAGTCGTTGAAAGACAGCACGTTTGACGCAGTGGCTCAAGCAGTTGACTGCGGCGCTACGTGTCGCGGGTTCGATCCCCGCACGGAACAAATATTTGTGTGGCCTACAGATAGTTGTTTCGGGTCTGGGTAATTGTGTATAATGTGAATTTAAATGTTCGTGAAGACACCCACGATACAGGAGAAATTCCTAGTGTGGGGCAATGTTAAAAAAAAAAGTCGTAAAATAAATAAATAAATCACGCCTAAACCGTGATCTCAGTAGGGGTGGGCAGGGGTAGCAATATTTTCGTGGAACACCCACATTTTAATACTAATTCGCATTGACAGTCAGTAATTACATATTCTACGACACTTTAATTACTTTTCGAAAAGTAAATAAAAAATATTACATTCCTTTTACGATTGTATTTAGCTTAGCTATTATTATTTAATTACTATGCAAAGAGAAAAAGGCTTGAAACAATACAAAGCTCTATAAAATATTTACAAGGTACTTTAGTTTTGACAAATGACTTAAGAAACGTGAGGTACTTTTCTTCTTAAATTATTAAATAGGAATAATTATCGAGAGTTGAACTCGTCGCACATAATTATTCAAGAAATCAACAAACTATTGATTTTGGAACGAAGTTCCTTATCGCGCGTTGTGAAAGGGGGCTAGACGGAAAAAATTCTAACGAAAAGTTGTCACGACACTTTTTGCTATAGTAAGCTATTGTAAGCTGTGCGGCGTCGCATGTTTCTCTGTCTGTCTCTCTCTCTCTCTCTTATAGAAAGCAAGCCAGATATTTTCATTTCTACATTTCTTTTTTTTTTTTTTTTATTCTTTTTTTTTTTTTTACATAATAAAAAATAATAACAATAACTTCGTTCCATCCGGGTGTTCCTTGACACCTCTCAAGTTTTTTATTTTTAAAAGCCTACATGAAACACTTTTTAACAAAAAATAAAACCGACTTCAACAAAATCAGTTTCTGAAGTCGGTGGCAAAAAATGAAATCAAACAAACAAAAGTCACCAACTTCAGAAACTGATTTTTCTTCTAAAGTTAATTTTTCGCTTTTTTGTGTTTTATTTTTTGTTGAAGTCGGTTTTATTTTATGTTAAAAAGTTTTTATTTTCTCATTTTAGAAGTTCTTCATCAGATCTTCACCAAATTGAAATGTGACCACTCTGAGAAATTACTCTTCCAAAAACTACTCAAATCACTTCAAGCGTGATCAAGATCGCCGACGAATTGAGAAACTCCTCCATTTTCTTTTCGCTTCATGTAAAATTCTGGTATTAAGTTGCATTCGGTTTGACTTAAATGGATGGATGATAGTTCCACTGACTGCTTTGAAGTTCAGGCAAACAAACTCTACTTATTGCCCTCTCTGCTCATCATAATCATCATCATCTGCCTTGCCTTCTCCCCTTGATCTATGTTGGGATCGGTTTCCAGTCAAACCAAATGCAGCTGAATACCAGTATTTTACATGGAGGGACTGCCTGTCTGACCTCCACAACCCAATTAGTATTGGCTAATGCGATACCCCTTGGTAAGACTGGTCGTCAGACTTTCAGGTTACTGACCACCTGTAACCACCGTCATTAGAATGGCAAACCATTTATCATTGAAAAAGCAATGCTTACATTCTTCTTCTTATCGTGTGGGCAGAAATGTCTAATACGTCTCCACACACCCTAGTGTCAGAGTTTCTAAACAGCCTCAAAGGCCTTTTTTTTGGGGGGGGGGGGTTGGGAAATCATCAAATAACCCCTCCCGCTCTTGGGCAGAGTGAAAGGGAGTGTCAGACTTCTACTAGCCTCTGACATGGTTTCACGACCGCCATTTGGTGGCCGGGACGACCGGCTTATACGTGCCTTCCACAGCACGGATCATCTTTTGACAGTAACATGCAAGACTTATTCTGCGTTTATATATATCCGAGCAACCTACACCACTAACTGTCAAATGCCATCATTAAATGCATGAGCAGCGCTCAAAGACAGACGACTCAAAGACCACAAGCCTACGTTTACGTAGACCCGACACGTGCCATCGCCCCTTCCACGACCTCAGGCGATGCGGCTGATTCAAGCGACGCGCACTTAGGCGAAGAAAATAAGTGACACACCGTCTTGTTTTCTGGCGTAACTACCGTCACACGTAAATTCATTTTCACCAATCTCCTACCTATAATTTGCTGCATGTCTTCTTCTTCCATATTTCTCTATTATTCGTCATCTGGAGAACAATGGTGGCTCAGTGGTAGTGGCCCCAGCTTACGAACAGTTAGTCGTGGGTTCGAACCCAGTCAGGCGCATCACTTTGTGTAATTTATTTCATCACCACTGCTCTCAAAACGGTGAAGGAAAAAATCGTGAGGAAACCAAAAAGAACCAAACTATTCGAAGACATGTGACATCTACCAATCCGCACTGGGCCCGCGTGGTGGATCATAGCCCATTCCTCTCCTAGGGAGGAGGCCTGAGTCCCTGCAGTGGGAACATTATAGGCTGATGATGATGATTTGTCATCTCATCAGACACCTTCTTTCTCGCCATAACATCCCTGACACATTCCATACATCGTTTCTTTGATCATGCTCTACTCTAACAAGCAAAACTTTCCTCTCGACATTTTCCTCATTCCTCAGCATCAAGTCCACCGATTACCACACAACTTAATAGGAACCGGTGCCACTTTCAGATGACACACGTAGGTACATTACTTTTGTCAAAACTACGCAAGGAAACCGGTATGTCCTATAATTTGTCCTCGTCTTTGGATTTCATAAACTCGAAGACGTATCCACGAACCCGCACTGGGCCCATGTGGTCGATTAACTGCAAACTGTCTCTAACACAGCGAGGACCTACATTGTGTACCCAAAAGTGAGATATGACTATAAATACCACCGCGTCGCAAACCGATTCGACAACAACACAAAGCCGACAAAGCAACAAGTTTAAGACCAAAATTAACTTGCTGTTTGTTTAAGTAAGTCTTGCAACTGAATTTTAAGACAGTACCTAAACGATTAAGCTGAAAAGCATAAACATTTAGTTTGGATGATAATGCATGGTCAGATAAGTGACATCTTCCTAAATCCAATATGGCGGACTCCGAAAGAAAGCAGACTAGTTATATTTTGGTTTGCCCTAATATAAGTGTCAATGAGAAGAAAATGAAAAACAGACCCACCTACATTATAAACTTGTTTTTGAAAAAAATATATTTTACGATTTTTTTATCAAAAACAAACTTTTCTCGTCCTTGTCTCGTTTTCATTTGTCGTCACAGTCGCTGCATTCGTGTTTTTTTTAAGGTTTTCCCACACTAAGAATTTCTCCACAAACATTTAAACTCACGTACACAAACCAATTCCTCTGTCACAGATGAATTGTCTGTAGGCCATACAAATATTTGTTTCTTGCGAGGATTGAACCCACGACACGCAGCGCAGCAATCAATCGCTCAGCCATTGCGCCAACCGTGCCGTTTCGTCGTTCTTTGTATGTATATGAGTATGCAGTTTGTAGCCAAGCGGTTAGAGATCTATGAGTATAAATACTACATACCTACACATACGATCTTTTCACCCATCCTATTGAAAGTGCATAGTAGGTTTAATTAAGCCATAATGTATCTTGGAATAATATTTTGAGTGCACTTTGGAACTTGGTAAAGGGTAGTTTATAATGTGCTATTTAAATTAAATAAAAAATTACAATAAAAATTTAACGGAAGAGCTCAAGGTCAAATAATAGTAGCTACTTGCGGCAATCTTTAGGCAGCCGTGCTTGCCTAGGTTGGCCCGTTACATACCGAGTTTACTCAGTGCCTCGGAAAGCACGTTAAGCAGTTGGTCCCGGCTGCCATTTGTAGATCTCTGACAGTCGTTACAGGTACTCAGTTGCCTGATAGTCTGACAATGAGCCTTACTGAGGGATATCATATTACCCAGTACTTGTCTGAATGACAATGTAGGTGGGATAATTCCATCAAAGGCTGACCTCCACTAGTTCTTTCCATCCGTTCGTGACCGGCAGGCCAGGACATGGCTGGAGATGGATCACTGTGTTGCCCAATTTCTTACAGGTCATGGTAACTTTAAGAGTAAATTATTTTCCTTCAAGCTTGTTGACTCGCCTTTTTGTCAATGTTCTACATCTGACTGCGAATATGAACAATCTGCATATCACATTTTATGGGAGTGTAGTCTTTGGCAGAATAAACGTAATATTATGTTAAATAGTGTAGGGTTACATCCGGAGTTATTTACTATACGGACCTTGTAGAAACTGGAACAAATTTCCGTGCGTTCAAGCATTTTTGTCATACCTATTATTGGAATCAAATATAACAGCTCACAACTTAGGACCCAGTAATATTTATGACCATAATATCCGTGGTGCTAGGCAACTAGGCCTATCCCAGTTGTATACGTCCCTGTGTGCCTATTGGCGTTGTTCTGTTCTGTCTCCTGCTGATATGGAGGGAAGAGAATATTAAGTTTTTTCCTACTCCTCCGCTATTCTTTTCTGATTCATTTCGTTGCGGGATCCAAGACAGTTTAATCGTTTCTCTCGGACTTCGTCGAGCTTCATTGTCTCGGCGCTTTTCGTGTGGTCGCCATTGTTTATTCTGGCTAACAGAGGTTACACTGGTTTGGGAATAGTGTGGCGGGTTTGTCCCATAACCAGTACCTACTAACTGGGTTGTAGAGGTCAGATAGGTAGTCACTTGTCATCATCTGCCTAGCCTTTTCCCAACTATGTTGGGGTCGGCTTCCAGTCTAACCGGATGCAGCTGAATACCAGTATTTTACATGGAGCGACTGCCAATCTGACCTCCACAACCCATTTAATACCTACTAGGTAATACGATACTCTTTGGTAAGACTGGATGTCAGAATTTCAGGTCACTGACTACCTGTAACGACTGCCAAAGATCTATATATGGCAGCCGGGACCAACAGCTTAACGTGCTTTCCGAGGCACGGAGGAAACTCAGTATGTTGGGTGGTCACCCATCCACAGACCGACCTAGGCAAGCACAGCTTTACCTAAAGATCGGTCCGAGTGGCAGTTCTTATTAAGTCACTTGTAAAACACTGATATTCAGCAGCATTAAAATTTGGTTAGACTGGAAGCCGACCCCAACATAGGTGGAAAAAGGCGTAGCTGCATTCGGTTAGTCTGCTTTAACGGTCAACTTTGCTGAAACATACAAGTGGGGATGCCAGCTTCCCTAGAAAAAAGTTCAAACCTCTTTGGCACTGTCCAATTTAGCGAAAACTTAATTAATTTGCATAAGCAGTAGCTTTGTGCTCTTACATTGTAATGTAATGTCGTGCTAAATATTTTATGTGTACATAATTAAATAAATAAGCTGATAAATCTTAGTCACGAAAATCTGTTTATTTAGGAACTCGCCATACTGCTAGTTTTATTGAAATGTCTCAAATAGTATATAATAATACTCCTCTCAGAAATAATTCCTGTAACAAGCGTATTAAAACCTGAACCTGATCTCTATCGATCTGGTTCTTGTTCCCAAGGTCAGCGCTTACATACATACATCGGCAAGGAACTCAGGTACAACCCTACTGTTATTATGGTTTATGTGTGTTACTGTCTGTTGCTTTGCTATTGTTTATTGCTTGAGTTAGAGCAGCGGTGGCCCAGCGCTGGTGACCTCGACTTACTAGCAGTAAGTCGTGGGTTCGAACCCAGGCAAGCGCTTTACTTTGTGTAATTTATTTCAACACCACTGCTCTCAAAAACGGTGAAGGAAAACATCAAGAGGTAACCGTCAAGTCTTATTATAGAACCAAAAATTCGAAGCCTTGTAACATCTACCAGTGGCACTGGGCCCGCGTGGTAGATTTTAACCCATCCCTCTCCTAGAGAGGAGGCCTAATTTCCAGCAGTGGGAACATTATAGGCTGATGATGAGCCGTTAGTCCTGCGTCTGATCTCTCTCCAGTTGTGTCAAATTGCCGTTCAATCGGACTTTAAAAGAAAAGAATCAGAGAGTTCCCCTGTATCTGCACACAGTATATTTGTGCATTATAATATCTCCATATTAATGATATGCTATGATTGGCCGCCGTGACCGAAAACTATCAGGAGGACAACATAAGACATAGTTGTTGTTGTCATAATTGTTAAAGCAAATTGAGTGATGTTGAAGTACACACGCGTAATGCAAGGGTTGTTGTTAATTTTAATATAAACATAATAACATAAGTTATTCTGTTTGCTCTTACACGCGTTTCAAACATAATCTGCTTACGGATAAATCGATTGGTTTCGTAGAAATATTGAAAATTATGTACATATTATATTATTGGTGGGTAAACTGTGTACTCTGCAAGATGGAGGGAAAAGAGGAGCTCGTGCCTAAATAATAATAAATTCAAAATCATTTATTTGCTAACATATAAAATACTAGCTTGTGCCCGCCCGCATGGAGTTCGATAATTGTCCCACGGGATCTACCAGGATAAGAAGTATCCTATGTGTTAATCCAGGTTATAAACTATCTGTGTTATATATTTCATCCATACATACATACATCCTCATACGTTAAAAAAAATTACAGCCTCTCGAGTCAATCTTCAGGTTAAGCCACACTGGCCTAGGTTGGTCCGGGGATGTGTGACCTCTCATTACATACCAAGTTTCCTCCTTCTTAACAAACAACAGGACCCGCAGGACTGGACAGGACCCCATCGTTTGTGAAACAGCACCAAAGAGGCAGAGTCATTAATGAATCTCCATCTGAGCGGGTTTTCTTAGCTGTACCTCGGTCTGGTATATATTTAAAAACTACCACGTCAGCCATGGTAACTCATGTCCAGGGGAGAGATTTTCGACCAGTGAAACGAATGAGTAAGGATGACGAGGAGGAGGCTGATGGATGAGGTGAGGAGTCTTTCTGTAGATCGCTCGCCAGTGAGTCGGGTGACACACTTCAGAAAGTTGTTTCGACTTTCTAGCCATCGCGATACAATGGAATGCAGGTGTAAAGTGTGTATAGGGATCTTCTATTTCACATAGAAATCCTGGCTTAATCCTGACTACGCCAAAAAATACTTCCTAACGTAACCTTCAGACCGATGATACCAACTATCATAAAAACTATAACATATTCACATAAAACTTTTATGACTCACGTCGGTGTCGATTTGTCCTAACAGCCCGAAGCGCACTTCCGCGCTACTTAAAATATAATTAATATATATGTGTACATTGCTCGCAGAACGGGTGGCCGACAGGGCCGAAAATTTCTGGAGTGGCGACCGCGAACCGGAAGACGTTGCGTTGGAAGGCCTCCCACTAGATGGACCAATGACCTGGTGAAGGTTGCGGGGGCCTGCTGGATGCGAGACGCACGGGACCGGTCAATGTGACGACACCTGGGGGAGGCCTATGTCCAGCAGTGGACGTCTTTCGGGTGAAATAATGATGATGATATACCATGAGAGAACGGAAGTGCGCTTTGTTTCATTTTAGTCAATACGTATATAGCTTAAAAAATTAATTATTTAAAAAACACTTCCTACCGTAACCTTCAGACCGATGATACCAACTATCACAAAAACCATAACATACACACATAACACTTTTATGACTCACTTCGGTGTCGACTTGCCCTAACAGCCCGAAGCGCACTTCCGTGCTACTTAAACTCAGGCAATGTTATAAAACTTAAGTGACTGGTTTACTTAGTTACTTAGCTTCAACTTGAGAATATTACTTGGCGTGATTTACATTTTAATACGGTGTATTGAAAACTGAGAGGCTGTTGTTTAATTTGGTAAAATGTTTAATACTAAGTAGGTATTCGATAAAGAAGATGGTGGGACGATCTGGACAAGATTTCCACATCGGCTTTTTTTTAGGGTGGTAAATCATCAAATTACTCACTTCTACTGACTAAAAACCACCCATGTTCCTTCTTAGCCCTTTGTGTACGGAGCCGCGGTATCTTTTTCAAACAACCCGCAGCCCACGTTGACCTTGAATCGAAACAACTGGAAGTCATGGGGTGGTCTTTTGTCCAGCAGTGGGATGATGCAGGAGGAGGGAGGTGGATGCTAACAGTATCAGTATCAATCAGGTATACGAAGAATACTTTTCCTTGCCAAAAAAATCTAAAATCTCTCGGCTTTTTCTAGCTACTATAACTATTGGTGTCGATTTATAAGTGCAGTTAAAGACCGTTATTTTACATGGGCCGTCTGCTTATCTCACTTCTACGAACGAGCTACTAAAAGCGGTTTAATTACCTATAAAAACCATTTTTAAAACTATTGGCTTACATTGCTTCAAGCTTCTGGGCAAGCGTAACCGCGGTCAAAAAGACCTACGATAAATCAACTCATGCTTTATTAATTACCGACAAAAATTATGATAAGTATATAGACTACAGAGAACTTCATTAATCCAACGAAACAGCTAAATGGTAAAAAATACAACAAACAAGATGAGTTTGCCAACGTCGTAGTTATGCGCAAAAACGTTATAAAACACAATACAATTGGATAGACAACCTCCTTTCTAAAGTTAGCTTACAAATAAACTTTGTCCACGTGTTTACAATCTCGTAGCCCGGAGCGCTACGCCGTAGATCGTAGCGCTACGGCGTAGCTCTTAGCTCTTTGAGACGGCCGGCTTCTATACAACAAGATAGTTAGTTTATCGAGAAGGCTGTGTTCTGTTTACGCATGTAAATTGATGCTATCATGCCATCATTTACATTTAAGGGTAAACAGATTGGGTAATCATTAGTGATTTGCTTTTAATTTCGACCTCGGCTTGTTCCACGAAAATGGGTTTTATTATTGTGTGCTTTTTGACCGTGCTGGCACTTATTTACACGTTTTGAAACTAATAAATGTAAGTCAAGCCATATTTAAAAAATGTTGGTTTGTTTGTGGGTTCGTAATCGTGTATTTATGTATAAGAAAATAAAATATGTCTTATTTATGTTAAACTGAAAACAGAATTGGTGTAATGTTTTGGTTTGCCAAAACTCGTTTGAAATTGGAATAACAACAGCAATTCATGCGTCTAATAAATGTACATATTTTAACTTAGTTTATATTGAAAACTGGTACCTAGAAATTAAACATTTTGTGTTCAATATGTACTAAGTATGCAATAAACTTTTTTAGACAAGGGTTATAAAGCTATTACAATTCAATAACTTCAATTAATTATATTATAAACATTTTCTTTTACTGCCTCGTTGGTCTAGTGGTCGCATGCGCGACTGCTGAGCCTAAGGTCCTGGGTTCGATTACCGGGTCGGGCAAAGTGTTATTGGCTTTTTCCATCAGGAATTTATCAGTAACAGCCACGGAGTCTGGATTCATGCCCGGTTGATGGCAATAGGCTCGCACCCTATAACATGAGACTTAAACATAACTGGTGAAATGTGGGTGTACTATTAGGTACACCTCTGCCTAACCCTTCGGGGATTACAGGCGTGATGTCATGTTATGTTATTTTCTTTTATAATTCAGGTTTTGGGCTTATGTGAAAATCCCGCACGCGCGAGAAGTTTCGTAATTACACTACATACTACTCGGATTAAATGTCCCAGTGTTAATCCAGATTAATTTGGTGTGAAAGAGTAACAAACAACGATGCATACATATACATCCTAACAATCACTGTCATTTACAAAAGTTGTAAGATTTATACTTAAACGTGTGCCCGATGCGATTCTTTTTTGGCTACTTTTCTGAAGTCATAGAAGATTTCATTTTTTTCCAAAGACATCGATAGAACTAGTTTCTACTAATAACAACCATCAGAGTCTAAGTAAATAAATAGTAAATAAGTAAATAGGCTTCTTCTGGGTAAACTCGTTCCATCGTCGACCTCATCTTTGCCCTTAGGATAAGATTGAGGTCAAGAGCAAGCCTATTGCAAATAAAAAAAAATAAAAAAGTAGAGGAGAGATCGAGAGAAGAAATACTCTGTTTCTATGCACCTAAAATACGACGACCGTTAACACGTACCGTTAGAGAGACAACCCCTTTTTTTTGGGGGTGGGAAATCATTAAAATAACCCCTCCCGCTCTTGGGAAGTGTCAGATTTCTCCTGACTAAAAACCGCCCATGTTCCTTCTTAGGCCTTGTGCCGAGGCCACGGTATCTCTTTCGAACAACCCGCAGCCCCGACGGGGGAGAGACACCCCTAAACAATTAAATTTATTTACTTTCAACTAACAATTAACATTACAGGTCTTAACCTAATTCGTTAATTTGGCCATCAATTTTCCTAAAAATACACGTTTCTTACAAATTAATCTACACCTAAAAGCACATTTAAAAACATAAAAAGAAAACCAGGAATAACAATAATTATCCAGTCTACTACCTATCAACTAGTTCCCTAAATTAAATAACAAATCACGTTCAACAGAACTATTGCGAATTCACAAAATCATTCATCAAAAAAAAAAAAAAAAAACAACAACAATAACAATATAATATCATTTATTTAAATGTATTTATTACCTTACATTAATGATCATTTGTGTCATACAAGGAACTTGAATTTCAAACTTTTAGTGTTAGTTTGAGTCTTGTATATGTAGTGGTCACTTAAATAAGATCCGAAAAGACCTTGACAGAGAACCTTGGACGTAATGATACAATTACAGCTCCTGCGCCAACTGTGCCTTAATCAAAACTAAAATACAATTAAACACTACAAACTTACAAAGACATTGTGGAATTTAATTTTCATTTATAAAACACAAAGACTGTCTTTGCAATTTATTAATTACAACCCTGAAACGGTCACCAACGGAGAGAATATCAAGTTTAATATTTTATTATTAATTTACATTCAATCTTTACTTTGTGACCTCAGTTGAGCTACGGGCTTTTCTCTGGGCAGACGGAATTTTGGACTTTAAAAGAGCTCTTAAAGTCCAAAATTCCGTGTATAAAGGTGCATTTTACTTAAGGCTGTCGCGGGTCTGTGCCTCGCGAAGTTTGTTCGCGGCTCCCACTGTACATACCCAAACTGCTCGATATGCGCCCAAAACACAGGCGATGAATTTACTAAACGTCCTGATTGCTCAGGAACCGGATCTAAATATGTTTATGAGCAGCATAAAGCTATGCTTAATTATTGCATACGATTTTTAAAAGTTAGTGTGTGATGTTGACTTGCTGCACGCGTTGGTGCAAACTGTAAGCTTAGCACTCAGCTTAAATATTTTTTAAAAAATAAATTGTAAAAATAAGGGAATTCTGTTTCTGAAGAAGAGGAAGAGCTAGGTAAGAAGGAAGGAAGGCTACATAATAACATCCGCTTGGTTCGACCTTCAGGTCATGCTGCGCTGGTTTAGGTTGATCAGTGGATGGGTAGCCATCCATTACATTCTTTCGAGCCTCGGAAAGCACAAGAAGCCATTGGTTCCGGCTGCCATTTGTATGATCTTTGATAGGCGTTATAGGTAGTAGAACAGCTCACAACTTAGGACCCAGTAATATTAATGACAATAATATCCGTGGTGAAGGCAACTAGGCTTATCCCAGTTGTAAACGTCCCTGTGTGCCTATTGGCCTTTTTCTGTTCTGTCTCCTGCTGATATGGAGGGAAGTGGAAATTATGTTTTTCCTACTCCTCCGCTATTCTTTTCTGATTAATTTCGTTGCGGGATCCAAGGCAGTTAAATCGTTTCTCTGGGACATCGTCGGGCTTCATTATCTCGGCGCTTTTCTTGTGGTCGCCACTGTTGATTCTGGCTTACAGGAGTTACAGTGGTTTGGGAATAGTGTGGCGGGCTTGTCCCAAAATTTATAGGTAGTAGAAGTAGTAGTAGCCTGACAACCACTCTTACCAAGGGGTATCGTATTACCCAGTACTAACTGTGTTGTGGAGGTCAGATAAACGCTTGTGTGCTCCTGGGAACTACTTGTCCCGTAATGTTTGTATCTCAAAGTGATGCCAAGTTCCATCCTAAAATCCTTTTCAATTTATCCCAGATGCGCAAAGAATCACAGGGTATATTGCATAGTCAATGACTTTTAAATATTCAACTTTTACACATTTGTATAAACCAAATAATAGGATAGGCAGTTGCTTCATATAAAATACTAGTATTCAGGTGCATCCGGTTCGACTGTAAACCGACCATAAACATAGTTGGGAAAAGGCTAGACAAATCATTATGACTAGGTTTTAGAATAATTTGCCCAGTTAGGACATCCTGGCACTAACTCGGAGCGATTCGTAAATTCGCCAATTCCCTCTCAAAAAGTAGAATCATGTGTCTATCAAAGATGCATGATGTAGCTATGTTTATAGATCGTAGAATTAAATTAACGTCGTAGGATTAAAGTATTATTAAAGTATCGTAGGATTTCATTCCCTTATATGTTTATGTGTGTAGCTATGTTTATAGAATGCGAAGCTTATGTACAGAAGCTTTGCATGTACGGTCTATAAACATAGCTACACATAAACATATAAAGGAATTTAATCCTTCTAGTTGGGTATATTCATGAATAGCATCCCAAATCTATTTTTTTCTACATAAGGCTCATTTCATTTGTATAATTTTATGTTACCCTTTTATTTTTATTTTAGTTGTGCATGTTTACATTTCAATTGCATAGAAAATGATAAATGGAAGTGCAGACTTTCCTAATACAAACAATTCATTGCTTAAATGGGGATCTCCAAATACTATGTTTCGAAATGCCTATTGTTATTGAAATAAACATTTTTTTTATTTATTTTAATGCAATCAATAGGTACACAATTTGATTTAAAGAGGCTTGATACCTAAGAAGACATATCACGTGAATTCAATTAAAACAGAAACTATGAGAGAAGTATCGAAAAAATATCAAGACTATTATAAAATATATACTGATGGGTCTAAAAGCGCTAATGGTAATGGAGCTGCCTATTATGATCCTTTAAACTCGGATACTACAAATACGTGCTTTAAAATAAATAATTATGTGTCAGTTATGTCATTGGAACTTTTTGCAATTTTAGAAGCACTCACTTATATTGTATCCATTGAAAATAATAGAAAAATATTAATTTGTGTAGATAGCAAAAGTGCACTACAACATATAGCTCGTTGCGCCTCTGGTTACAGAGGTGCACCGATAGCTTATGGAATTATTTCAAAAATACACGATCTTTCCAAAAGAGATATCGAGCTGAAATTGCAATGGGTTCCCTCACATATAGGTATTAAGAGTAATGAGGAGGCAGACCGTTTAGCAAAATTGGGTATTGTTTGGGGTAGGGAAAAAAACATTGGAACTAATTATATAGAAATATTGCCTAGGTATAAAATTAAATGTCATGAAGTTTGGAAAGAATATTTTAATGTAAGGTCTAAGGAAAAAGGAATATGGTATAGGTCTATAGTCTCGGAGCCTCCTCATGTACCGTGGTTCTGTAGTACTAGATTTAGCAGAAAAATTATAGTTACTGCTCACAGACTGAGATCTGGACACATGCCGCTCAATAATTTTGGATTTTTAAAGAAAAAAAATTATTCACCAAATTGTGAAGTGTGTGGTACACCGGAAGACGTTATGCATTTGTTAACGGAATGTGTCAGATTTCAGTCAGCAAGAGAGGATCTAATTAGAGAATTGGAGATAAATATGCACGATGTTTCCATGTTCCATCATATTTTGTCAACACCTATAGATCCGGATCTGCATATAATTTAATTAAGTTTGTGTTGTTACGTTTTACTTAAGAAGGTCCGATGGGACTGGCATGTACATTTGTATAAAAGTCTCTAAAAATAAATAAAGAGAAAAAAAAAAAAAAAAAAAAGAGGCTTAAGGAAATACCTGCGATGTATGTGGATAGATATTGCTGCATATTGCTCTCTAGAAATTAGCTTTACAGACTCTCCTTATGACAATATTAATGAAGTTATCTGCTTGAATAATATGCTTACATTGTTTTACATACAATGTGACTTGTCACAATCCATCTTTACAATTTTCATATTCGTATATGTTTTGTATTATTATGTGTGTGTGTGTATCGGGTGTGTTTGTATCACGACTAGTATTTTTTCAAACTTATTTAAAATAACGCAATCTCGGTCAGTACTGTCGTTTATCGTCAGCCGGTAAACTGGTCATACATATTTTTTTTGCTAATTGCTTTCTTATATCGTAGGCACATTAGGAAGACTGATCGAACTCCCACGCGTACACAAATCCAATATTCATCTAGTCGTAGGCGTTCTGAAGCGGTGCAGCCTCAACAGTAACACCCTCGAATTACGTTTCCTACGAGACCTACTGGATGTGGGTGGGCAATTTGTTTTTCTCAAAACTGAAGAAGCGGTGAAAACATTTGTGGGGCACGTCCTCAAAACAATCGGAAACATCGTGAATCGAATTGAACACTGGTCCGGGTCAACATCTTCGATTTGGTAGAGTTTTATAAACAACTAGCTGATGCCCGCGGCTTCGTCGTATGTCGGTCAAATTACATATTAAAACCTTTCTCGAGAACCACTCTATCCATTGGTGAAAACAGCATGAAAATCGGTGCAGTAGTTTTTTAGTTTATCGCGAACAGACAGACAGACGCGGCAGAGGACTTTGTTTTATAATAATTATGTAGTGATAGTGATAAAGACGTTCCTTCTGACAGTGCCAGGGCTAAAAAACGTGTTTATTTTTGCCCACAGCTCATCGGGCGTACGGCAGACATGGTCAGCCACTTCGGCTTAGCGGTTTTATGAGCAACGTTAGAAGTCAGTAGTTTGTGTTTTGGAGTGCAGTGTGGTGTTGCGTGGTACGAGTATGGTCGCCTAAGATACTGCGCTTCATTAAACGTTGGCAAACCTTAAGCTTGGACAAGGTTGTCTTCGCATGAAATGACGGGCCAAGCTAGACAGAACCACAGACCAGTTGTCCACATTGGCCCTGGATCGAAGCATTTGGAAGTCATGGGGCGAGGCCTTTGTCCAGCAGTGGGATGATACAGGCTTACCGTAACAGTCGACAAAAGCCGACTCGAAGCCACACACATCAGCACTTATTGTTGTTACTTTTATGCGGCTCGTGCTGACTCCATTTCACATCTACCATAATAGCCTAAAGTTAAAATTTCAATCATAGTACGGCAATCATCAGGGCAGCCATTACGACCCTTTCTCTCCCATCGGTATCGTTATCGCCTCCCTGGATATATATTTTTATTCGACAGCCATTACCACAAGGGTCAGCCGATGGTCACTGTGTATCGATAACGGGGTCAAAAAGCCCCTAACGTAAGTCGAGTTTCCTTGGACTCCCTTTTGTCGAACAATTCCATAGAAATTGCTGTAATCAGGACAAGGACATTACCTGGATATGCCATGGATTTTTCTTAGAAGGAATGTGACTCGAAGATGTAAGGCCAACCATTCAGTTAACGGTAACTGAATGGTTGGTTTTAGTTATGATATGAAATTCAACCTTCGTAGGTTCAGTTTATGAGCTACAACTAATGGTTGCCCGTTGGTGTACTAATTCTAAAGAGTATGTGTGAAAAAAACTGCATGTGCTATAGATATTGCTAGAGAATAATCTATCTTTCTACAAGTGGGCTTGTGGTCGCAATTGCAAGTTCTGAGCATGAGGTACTGGGTTCGACTTCCGGGTCGAGCACAATGATTTTAGGTTTTTCTATCCAGAATTTCTCAGTAGCAAACAGTGAGTCTGGATTTGTCCCTGGGTAATGGCAATAGGATCGCCCCATTTAAAATTTCACAGTTCGATGTTTTCTTATAGTTACCCAGATTCTCGAGAATTTCGTAGTTTATGTCGGTATTTAAGTAACACAGAAGTTGCTTGCTGGCAAAGAAAAATTTATTTAATACCTAAGTACTTTACTTAGGTATTAAATAAATTTTTCTTTGCCCGTTTTTCTCCCAACTGCAAAGGATAGCTACGTCCGCTTACCTAGACAGTAACTTCAAAAGGATTCATCTACGTTTATTGCATTCCGGATGCCTCAGACAGCGTGTCTTGATTCAGATCGGCAAAAATGTTCTAACTTTTTAGTTAATCTTTTCCCAACTGCAATGAAGCCAAAGTCCAACTTGGCCTGGCTATATCTACACTAATATTATAAAGAGAAAAGATTTGTTTGTTTGTTTGTAACGAATAGGCTCCGAAACTACTGGAGCGATTTCAAAAAATATTTCACCGTTGGGAAGCTACACTATCCGCGGGTGACATAGGCTACTTTTTATCCCTGTATTCCGGAAACGGGAAAAACGCGTGTAAAACCGCGTGACGTCCGCTAGTCCCTAATACGATTGTTCAAAAAAATGTCCCTATTTACAGGACTCGTGTGTGGAATAACATATTGTATTTCCAATAGTAACTCTGGCATTTTGTTTTAAGCCGACTAATTGCGAGCAGATTTATTGGCCAGAGACAAATGTTACCGTGTTTTTCGATGGCAGACAATTTATTTACGATTCCCTCAAGGTTTCGGATTGGTGTTGGTCGCCCGGCTAATCAGTCATTGCTTCCAATTGTTAACAATAATGTTTATTATGATTTAGATGGAATTGTTACTCAAAATGTGTTGTTGGGGAGTTTGTGCCGTGATTTCTTCACCCCATGTTAAGTAGAAAAAAAAAATAAACACAGTAACTTAATTGGTAGTTATGTGTTTGAGCTGTTTGGGGTTGAAACACTGGGGCCTAGGGCTACTAGTGGCCACTAAATATTTCAGGAAATTGCCAGGCAGTTGGACGACTCTTCACGTACAAGTTGAGCTGACTGCAAGAGGGCTGGCCTATTTTTTTGGGCAAAGAATCAATTGCCATCCAACGTGAGAATGCTGCCAGCCTTCAGGGCACTTTCCCTGTTGACAGCGGTGTGGACGAATTTTTTGATGACCTGTAATTCTTCCCTTTTTGATACTTGTATATATTTTAGCTCTATAAATTGTAGTAGGAACTTATAAAATAATGTAGGAAGTACAAAAGTGTATTTTTTTTTTTATTTGACACTTGGTGAATATTAACAACATGGCAAGTATCCATCATCATCAGCCTATTAATGATCCCACTGCTGGGACACAGGCCTCCTCTCTTTGATAGGAAATGGCCCAGTGCGGATTCGTAAATGTCACAAGTCTTCGAATGTTCGGTACAAGGACATGCTCGTTTCCTCACAATGTTTTCCTTCGCCGTTTTGAATGCAGTTAGTTACTAATCGTAACTCGAGGCTGCAACCACTGGGCCACCGCTGTTCCTCTATGACGTGGCAAGTTAATAGGTAAATTGGATCGGCTATATGAATGTAATACAGATGATTTATATATGGCCATGCTGAGGGGAAAGGTCTGTCTAATAGTAACATCAATCTGTCAAATTTCTATACTAGATTTTCAACTTTGTCGCTGAAATATGAAGTTCAAAGTTTATTGGGAAAATTTGACAATTTTGGGTAACTTGATGTGCTGGCGTCTGTATGTACCTTCATTACTTTCCACAAAAACAAAGAAAGAAAGAAAACATAAGAGAAACACTTAAAAATAATACATAGAATTAAAATAAGTCGCGTAGGAGGCCAAAAAGCCTCTATATCAGCATGGTGCTGTAACATTTTAACAAATGTCACAGCGCTGGTATTCTGGCCCCAGGTGACGTCACGGTCAAAGAAAAAAAAATATAACAAAAACAATACGATACAAACAACATATATGGGCGACAGTCATGATTAAAGTTAAGCGGCCTTTGTCGTAAACCGTATGGTGCAAACTAATGAGTTTTTAATCCAATTCGAGAGATTAAACGGATTACACACCTACACGTGTTGACAAGACTATCAATCTTGTTCACATCATTTCTTGAAAGCTTCTTCATGTGTGTAGGAAGCTGCGATTAAGAAAATTGTATGGGTGTTCACAAGAGTACAAAATAATGATCGTATAATTCCTCATATGTTTCTTTAATTCTAGAAAACTTTCAGAGATAATTTCAGTTAGTTACTAATCGTAACTCGAGGCTGCAACCACTGGGCCACCGCTGCTCCTCTATGACATGGCAAGTTAATAGGTAAATTTGATCGGCTATATGCATGTAATACAGATTATTTATATATGGCCATGCTGAGGGGAAAGGTCTGTCTAATAGTATAATAGTTCGGCTGAATTATGATGGCGTACAGACGCGAGCACATCAAGCTGTCAAATTTCTTTAATAGATTTTCAACTTTATCGCTGAAATATGAAGTTCAAAGTTTATTGGGAAAATTTGACAGTTTTGGGTAAGTTGATGTGCTGGCGTCTGTATGTCATGTACTTTCATTACTTTCCACAAAAACAAAGAAAGAAAGAAAAAATATTTATTGGTCTCACACAGGACAAAAGAAATCGATAAAAAATTAGGAAAAAAAAAAGAAAACATAAGAGAAACACTTCAAAATAATACATAGAATTAAAATAAGTCGCGTAGGAGGCCAAAAGGCCTCTATCTCAGCATGGTGCTGTAACATTTTTAACAAATGTCACAGCGCTGGTATTCTGGCCCCAGGCGTCGCCACGGTCAAAGAAAAAAAAAATATAACAAAAACAATACGATACAATCAACATATATGGGCGACAGCCATGATTAAAGTTTAGCGGCCTTTGTCGTAAACCGTATAGTGCAAACTAATGAGTTTTTAATCCAATTCGAGAGATTAAACGGATTACACACCTACACGTGTTGACAAGACTATCAATCTTGTTCACATCATTTCTTGAAAGCTTCTTCATGTGTGTAGGAAGCTGCGATTAAGAAAATTGTATGGGTGTTCACAAGAGTACAAATGATCGTATATTTACTCATCGTTTTTATTTAATTCTAGAAAACTTTCAGAGATAATTTCTTTTTCAGTTGTTGTTGGAAGATTTATTTTGAATTTCTTACTATCATAAGCATTAGTGTCTGATATGATTGTAAAAAGAACCACACAGATTTGAGTGGACCTATCATGTCAGTGCAAACATTTGTCAGTTATCAAGACTTATATCAAGGAGGATTACAAAGTAACAATCCTGTGACAGACAGATATACTTGATAGGCTTAGTAATTAGGTCCAATTTTCACCAATTAAGTACGAAAACCAAGAAAAAAACATATCCTTTTGTGAATATAGTAACCGGTTTCAAGCGAAACTACTCTCCGTTTCTTTCATATTGTAACAACAGATAAAGGTCGGCTGTTTCAGAGAAGGTTGTTTTTCTAACAAATGGGATTGAGTACGGTTGGAACAAATGAAAGGGGCCGGAGGGGCCAATGTATTGTTTTTAATTAGGTGTTACATCTGTATTATGTTGCTTACTTTGTTTTAGAGGTTTAGCAGATTAGTTAATGATATTTATGATTTTAAATTTGATCTGAACGTAATTTTATTTAATTGTAGTGTGCGCATCATCATCATTTGCCTAGTATTCTCCAAACTATGTTGGGAACGGCTTGTAAGACTGGTTGTCAGAATTTTTTTGGGCCACTGACCACCTGTAACATCTATCAAAGCTCTACAAATGCCGGGACTTACTTGGCGTCTTAAATCGCTTTCCGAGTCACGCAGGAAACTTGATATGTAATGATATGTAATGTAATGAGCAAAAATTAAACTCTCTGTATCTTTATTCTACCGAGGAAGAGGCATACCAAAAAGTAGTAGGATGGATTTTTGTGTGTTATAATCTACACTAATATTATAAAGAGGAAAAATTTGTTTGTTTGTTTGTAACAAATAGGCTCCAAAACTACTGGATCGATTTCAAAAATTCTTTCACAGTTTTGAAGCTACACTATTCCCGGGTGACATAAGCTACTTTTTATCCCTGTATTCTCACGAGAACGGGAACTACGCGGGTGAAACCGCGTGACGTCTGCAAGTACGTAATAAAAGGGAGTAAATGGGTAAAAAGTTGAAAGTGAGGAAAATGGCAGAAAGATGATAATATTTTTGAAATACTTTCTTTTAATTAGTACCTTACAAGATTGTTTGTGTCTCTTTAGTAACTTAAATTAACATGTAACTCCCATTGTGCCCTACAGGAACGGTTATACACCGAGGCCGTCCAAAAAAATTACTTGCCTCGTGCTTCGACTTAAGCATGTTCCCGTCGCTTTCTTGGCTTTGGAGTTGGACATTCGTGCGACAGTGTGTGAATATAAAGTAACATTTATGGATCTCAGACTCGTTCTGGCGATTTTAACGTAAGATAACATCGCTTCTGTTACCTCCAAAAGGTTGGAGGAGAACCTGATAGTATACCAACTTTTTGCAAGTAACAGAAAAACTTTTAACAAAAAATAAAACCGACTTCAACAAAAAATTAAACACAAACAACCCAACTAGCACAAACTGTTGCTTAAGAGCTTTGGAGCTAATCCGATTGTTCCCAAAGGCGCCAAGCTCAAGTGCCAGAGCGTGCACTGCAGATCTTGTGCAGCCGCTTTGCAGCCAAAGGGGCACAACTTTTTGCAATCTACAGTTCCATTAGAACTTCATAATAGTGGCATAAAAATGCTACAGGAGCTGCAACTAATAATTAACACCACACTAAAGCTCTTGTGGCGCTTATTGAATGAATGACAGGTTTAACTGAACGAATAAAGGATCACTGATCATTCACCTTGTCTCTCATTTATTAAATACATCTGTTGTTCCTGAGTCAGACATTACTGAATACAAATAGGTAATAAGTGAAGTGAAGGTAAGTGTTTTTGAGCTATATTTTGTATTATATGCAAGTGGCTAAAAACGCAGATCAGTTTATCGTGCATATAGTTGATATTATTGGAGTATTTTTAACGCGCCTCAATAATTACCTCAGAATATCGTAAAATATGTAAAATATTATTACATAAATATTATTAAATCACATACTACACGATATTGAAATTAAATACTTGACTATATTTGTGTTTAGTAAGTTGCTGGTTCTATATTAAGTTATATTTTACTACAAATTGTGATAAAAACCTATAAATTTCTCAAGTAATGATAAATAATTGTCTTGTAAACATGGCGTCTATGAGAAGCAGCTTTAACTTGCAACTTCAACCTTAATACTTCCTCTCTGCGCGTCAAAGCGCTATGTTTCACTCTTCTGAAGGTCCAAGTAATACCTGTACCACTAATGCAGTTCAAGTCTTTACAATCACTTTTATTTCGTACTTACTGCAGATATCGAACCACACTAATGGTTATTTGTTTAGAGATCCGTAGAACTCGTTGAAAACCCTAAAATACGATGATCGTTTGTAGCTGCTTCTATATTTTTCGCTCTTTCAATTGTTTGTCAACACTTACTATGTCTTACCATGTTTTCAGAATGCCTTTCAAAATAATCCAAACTTATAATGAACAACAAAATAAACAAGAACTTTGCATCTTACCGGTTTGAGCTGGAAACCCAGCCAGGTCCGAAAGTGGTAGTCAATGGAAATGACAAGAGTTTGGCGAGTTTTAGTCCAAAGAATGGAAAAGAAAATGCTACGCTGCCACCGTAGGTGAAACTTGGATGAAGCTGACCCGGCAACATAGAGATTGGCAGAAGCAAAGATAATCACAGCAACATGCTAAGATACACGGATTTAGTTAAATTTGTCTTTGTGCAAATATTGTTTATACTGTTGTTGTTTTAGAATTTACCTAATTTAATAATGTCAATTATGGGCCAATTTGCCAATAAAACAAGTTGATTTTATCTCAAATATTTTTTTATTTCAATTAACCAAATGAGTAGGCAATGTCCATTACTCTCCTGCTTCTATTGTGAAGCCTTAATGTCGCTATTAGTAAAACAGTCGATCAAATTCCTACTTAAGTCTGCGCAAAAGTACAAATCACTTCTGCAATGAAACTATCAGTGGCAGAACAGTGATAAATATATCTTTTATACAGTTCCGTTAAAAAGTCTGAAATTAATGTCTTTATGCAGTTCCGAAGCGTACAGCGGCAGCAATAGAAGCTTTTTTGCCGCTTTAAGCTTTAACATACATGTTTTAACTCTCTTCTAAAGCTATAGACGGCAAATGGGTTGTAAAATGAACTCTTATAAAACCTAGAGTGGCATTTGGTTCAGTTTCTGGTACCCCTCTAGTGATATTTACAGCTATAAGCAGATACGAAAGCAATAGTAGAACTTAAAACCACTGTCTGAACCCATAAAGCGCTACTGTACAGCTAAAAGTTGCAAAATAGGCTGCTATTTCCTCTAGTGTGCTAGTTGGGAAGTGAAAAATAACTTTAGAAGAAAAATCAGTTTCTGAAGTCGGTGACTTTTGTTTATTTGATTATATAAAAAAAAAATAAGATCTCCGATGAATTGAGAACCACCTCGCTTTTGAAGTCGGTTTAAAATAAGTTCCATGTAATAGAGAAAAACCCCAGCGTGGGGTTTGGACCGATTGACACAAATCGAGGCTCAGTGGCTACTACTGAGGCAATATTGATAAAAAAACTCGATATTTTGGTGAATTTAGAGACTCGTTTCAAATCTTATCTATTCGCTCACTAGTCTTAGAACCTGCGATTAACATAACATAACATCACGCCTGTAATCCCCGAAGGTTTAGGCAGAGGTGTCCTTATAGTCCACCCATATTTCGCCAGTTATGTTTAAAGTCCCATATAATAGGGGGCGAGCTTATTGCCATCAACCGGGCACAAATTCGGTCTCTGTGGCTGCTACTGAAAGTTCTTGATGGATAATTCCAAAAACACCGCGCTTTGCCCGACTTGGAAATCGAACCTAGGACCTTATGCTCAGCAGTCGCGCTTGCGACAACTAGACCGACGAGGCAGTCTTACTGCCGTACTCAGAGATTTTTAATGATTACTTAAGCCATCACTTAATAAAGATTTTGGCACTATATTGAAGGTTGTGTGTTTCAAATCTTTACTAAGTGACGGCTTAAGTAATCATTAAATATTTCTAAGTACGGCAGTTAGAGCCCGTAACTAATTGAACATAAACAAAACAAATTGTGAGACCACTTAAGACGCTGTTATTTCGACAGAAGCATTTTCTTCTGCCTACCTCTTTTGAAACAGAAAAAACGCCTCAAAGTCGTTGACCTCTTTCAGCAAAATAAAATTCAGATTGAACCTTAAACTTAAGAAAGTTAAAACAAAATTAAGTAAACAATTTTTAATTTAAGTCCCTCAAATTTTTTGTGGGCCGCTGTATCAATAACGAGAGGTTACTTGAGGTTACTTTACTTAAAAATTTAAGTTTGCATTGGCCTTAGGTAAGGTATACGTCCTTAAAAGTTGAGTTTGCATTGGCCTTAGGTAAGGTATACGTCCGGAATTTTCCAGGGGAATACTGAATTTTTGCTCAGTGTCGGTGAATGTGGGGGAAATTCTTAAAGATACAGAATCAAAAAAGAAATTAACCAACGTATAATTCATGTTTTAAGCTAAAGTTCTGAATCAAAATTTTGAAGAAGAAAAAAAGAATTTTCTTTAAATGTCCCGATTTTTTATTTCTGGGAACCACCCTAGCTTTCCCTACGTCGTAAAAAAGTATCCAAGAACTTGTTTCTGCGATTTTAGGTCAATTTTATTTGTTTAAGGGCATTAGCACGAACAACAACAGCATTCAGGATTTACGAGTATGTTTGGGGTTTTGTTCCGAAAGGACTCAGCGGAGACCTACTGAAAGAAATCCAATTCGGACAAAACCGAAAAATGTGCAAGCAATTTACTAACAGCACAGACAGGCGCATTACTTTGTGTAATTTATTTCATCACCGCTGCTCTCAAAACGGTGAAGGAAAACATCGTGAGGAAGCCGGCATGTCTTAGAACCAAAAAATTCAAAGACATGTGACATTTACCAAACCGCACTGAGCCCGCGTGGTGTATTATAGCCCATCCCTCTCCCAGAGAGGGGGTCTGAATCCCTGCAGTGGGAACATTATAGGCTGATGATTAAACTTAGCAATATCAAACAAATAAAACGGCAATTCGAAAAGTTTGCCTAGCCTTTTCCTAACTATGAGATACCAGTATTCTGCCTATCTGAACTCCACAACCAAGTTAGTGCTGGGTAATACGATACCCTATGGTAGATTAACAAGGGACTAATTGGCTTAAAGAGCTTGCTGAGAGTTGAGAAAATTCGGAAAGTAATGGATAACCCATCCACGAACCAGCCTAGGTAAGCGAGTCTTAACCTGAAGATTGACACAAGTGGCTGCCATAATTGATTCACGAACTCCTACAACACATCTTCATCATCATCAGCCTATAATGTTCCCACTGTAGGGACTCAGGCCTCCTCTCTAGAAGAGGGAAGGGCTATTATTCACCACGTAGGCCCAATGCGGGTCCAGTGTGTTGCAGCTTGCAGCACAAATAACTTGTAATTCCTACGCACTTGATTGAATTCCCAATTCTCAAAATATTAGTAACATCAATATGATTGTAGCAATTTCAAAAGTATAGGTACCTACTTATGTTTCGGTTGACGGCGACCAATTGGAAGCAAACCCCAAGAGATACGATTCTACTTACTTACATCTTCAATTAAATAACCAATCAGAAAACACTTAATTTTTAAGCCTATTGTCAATATTTTCATTGAATATACTATTATTATTTCGGAGAAAAGTTACTGTAAAGTTAAATATGTTGAAAGAATATTTTTTTATGTGAGTGAATAATTGTAAAACAAAAACGACTGATACTAATTTTGAGGAGTTCGACATACTACTGTTAATTGTAAACCTGTGTAATTCCACAGCCGGGCAAAGGCTTCTCCGCATGACCTCCAAATCTGATGATGACTGATGGCTGGTTCTGTCCAGCTCGTCCCGCCATCTCCTGCGAAAATTACCGCGTCGGCTTGCACATGGCTTCAAGTCTGACCGGATGCATCTGAATACCAGTATTCTGTCTATCTGACCTCCACAACCCAGCTAGTACTGGATAATATGACCACCTGTAACAACTGTCAGAGATCTACAATAGACAATCGGACTATCGGCGTAACGTGCTTTCTGAGTCACGGAGGAAAATCCGTATGTAAGAGGAAAATCGACCTAAGCGACTATTAGGTATTATTTTTCACCACGAGCTCCTTGAAAATATCATAATTAATTCAACAAACATTTGTTGTTCTATCTCTTTTCAGTTAGCTCAGAATACACGTGGCAAATAGCGTCAAGGTCACGAGTATATCAAATATGTAAACACGTGATATTATACAGGCAATTAAAAAGCTCTGGAATGTTTCTTTCGTTTGTTAATTATGCAACATAAATACTGCGGTATTTATTTGATTGCTACTTTACTTGAACAATGAACATATTTATAAGGCATCCTTATAAAACATTTTAATTAGCACGTTCAGGAATATTTCATGAACGCTGCTTAACTTACGTGTTTCTTTGTTTTGTTTTGTTACGTAGCGTGTGCGTACAGTCGTGCGGGTCGATCTTCAAGGTTAAATTGCGCTTGCGAAGGTCGGTCTGTGGATGGGTGATCAACCAGTACATACCGAGTAGGGCTATTATTAGTAGATCTTCGACAGTGGTCAGTGTACTGATTGAACACATTACACGTCACAACATAATGACCTATTTTAAAATCGGGTGAAGTCAGAGTTTCCTATCCGACCACTCTGAAAAGATTCACCGAAAAGAACTGAGGGTTACATTTTGCTTTTCCCCGAATCCCATTCAAGGACTGTTCTGCCTGAATAGCTATCGGTCAGGGCCAGATCACGGCCAGGTCATGTTCCTGGAACAACAGCTTCTGAAACTGGTAGATGCGTATCTTTTAGTCATTTGAAGTCCTGAAAAGGAATAAATCACGATTATCAGGCCTATAACTAAAGTTAGAAGCGGTGGTGGCCTAGTGGTGATGGCCTCGCCTTACGAACAGTAAGTCGTAGGTTCGAACCCAGGCAGGCGCATTACTTTGTGTAATTTGTTCCATCACCACTGCTCACAAAACGGTGAAGGAAAACATCAAGAGGAAACCGGCATGTATTAGAATCAAAAAATGTGACATCTACCAACCCACACTGGGCCCGCGTGGTGGATTATAGCACATTCCTCTCCTAGAGAGGAGGCCTGAGTCCCTGCAGTGAGAACAGGCTGATGATGATGAACTAATGATATGAATAAATCATAAAATGATGATGATACTTATGTATCAACAATGTAGAGAGAAAGATATTTCATAGGAAATTGCGAGGTAATTTATAACTTACCGGGGCTTGCCTCAATTTCGTGCTGTAAAAATTGTATGAGAATCAATAAAAACTTTTATTATTATTATTATATTATTATAAAGCCATTCAATACCAACTTATATAATAATACAAAATAAATTAAAAAAAAACACTACAAAATAAAATATGAGATCATACATACACACACAGAGATGCACATAGTCATTACATTAGACAGTATGAAAGATGTTTTAAGCATTCATTGAGATGACATTTAATAATCGTGAAAAACCCCGACTTTTTTATCAGTAGGAAACTCTTGCATAATTTTAAACATATTTCCAAGAACTAAAGGTGCTAGCTATGTTTGTAGACTCATTAAACACATAAAAGTAGCCGTTTTATGCGACCCCGAGTACGTTCACATGTTTGCAGAAACCACACCAAAAATCAACATTTGTGTTGAAATAATTAAAATATAATTAAGCAGTAGCACCCACTGTTTGGCCTTGTAGATGAGGGTGGGCACACACCGAGGCGTAACGACTCACTTGATTGACATCGATGAGGTGTAATTTAAATTAACGTGAACTTTGTGAGCGTTTGTTTGAACCTTTAGAAGATTGAAATGTTCTTTTGTTTCTTACTACGCTAGACTTGTCAGTTCATTGATCTGATTTTGTAGAAAGTGATATTATTGAATGGCTACTTTACCAATACAATTAATGAAATGACGGCGAAAAAAATCGTGTTGGGAGGTTTGTTTTATACCCGTCGGGGCTGCGGGTTGTTCGAAAGAGATACCGCGGCCTCGGCACAAGGGCTAAGAAGAAACATGGGTGGTTTTTAGTTAGTAGAAGTCTGACACTCCCTTCCGCTCTGCCCAAGAGCGAGAGGGGTTATTTGATGATTTGGAAAATCATCAAAAAACCCCTACAAAAAAAAAAAGTTTGTTTTTTAAGATATCTACCGTTTTTGGTTGATAGATGTAAAGAATCTCAGTTCTTTCGTAATATGTTGAACGTTAATATCACTATCCTAGTAACAATAATTTTGTCATTGGTACCGCGCTTTCATAGTGTAACAATAAAAGCGGTCTTAAAATGCACTAGAGCGTACTCAAAAATGTCTAATCTACTTAATTCTGAGATGGTCTCAAATCACTGAAAATTTACAAAACAATAATAATAATGCTAACCAGTGAAATAAAATATTATTTAATGCAACTCCACCTAACAAAATCCAGTACATTTCCATAGTACTTAAACCGGCTTTAGCCACCGTTCAATCTCAATACATATTTATAGCAGACACTAAGTTATAACGTGTCAAGGATAAAGAGCGTGAAAATTGAAATCCGAGATTCCAATATAAACAAACAACCCGATTTTTGCATAATCCGTTCGCCGTCGAGTCTCACACGTTACACCGTTGTGGGTAGAGACCCTTAACGTAACATCATAACATCACGCCCTGATCCCTTAAGGGTTAGACAGAAGTCACAGAGGTGTACCTAATAAAAATAAATAAAAAAAGCCTTTTATTTCATGCATTAACTTAACAAAACAATATGGTTATTAATTAAAATATTTTTTTAAATTAAATAAAAATATTAATGACTAGCTGTTCCCGGCATGCGTTGCAATGCCCTTTTTCCTACCTACTACCTGCCTGTGTACCAACTATCTACCTACCTACTACCTCCTACCCTACCTACCTACTACCCTACCTACCTACTACCCTACCTACCTACTACCCTACCTACCTACTACCCTACCTACTACCCTACCTACCTACCTACTACCCTACCTACCTACTACCCTACCTACCTACTACCCTACCTACCTACCTACTACCCTACCTAATCTACTATCCTACTTACTACCCTACCTACTACTCTACCTACTACCCTGCCTACTTACCTACCACTTTTTCACCTTTTAAACCTTCCCTGAACTTCCACGAATAATTCAACACTATAATTAGCCAAATCGGTCCAGCCGTTCTCGAGTTTTAGCGAGACTAACGAACAGCTATTCATTTTTATATAATATAGCTGTACCTCGCGTGCGTTGCAATGCCCTTTTACCTGCCTACGTACCAACTACCTACCACCTACCTGTTACCTACCTACCTACATACTACTAATTTCTCACCTTCTCTGGACTGCTACAAATGTTTCAAAACCAAAATTAGACAAATCGGTCTAGCCGTTCTCTAGTTTTAGCGCGACTAACTAACAGCAATTAATTTTTATATTATACGCAAACACCATTTGAAAAATCATTTTTCTATTGGGAAAGAAACAGTAATTATTTGTGATTATTGTGATAATGTCGTATGGTCTGTTTGAAGTTGTCATTCGTTGACTGAACAACGGAACGTCACTCAATTGTTTTGCCTTCCCGGAACCTCTCCACTAACACTTGAACTTTATAGTACGGTATTAAAGCTCAAATTGATTTGACGTTTTAGTTACAAAACGTTTGTATGGGAAAAAGAAAAGGGCTGTTTTAAGGGCTTTTCCGGCCATTATTCGAATTTTTCTCGCCGTAAAAACCATCCTTGAACTTCAACGAACATTTTAAAAAAAAAATCAGCCAAATCGGTCAAGCCGTTTTCATGCCAAGTCGTGACAACGAAAAACGGGTTTCATTTTTATATATATAGATTATTCCAGTAAATGTAATTTCATTAATTGATTTAATATAATAAAATATTATTTTAGTACACCCACAATTCGCCAGTTATGTTTAAGTCCCATGTAATAGGGGGCGAGGCTATTGCTATCAACCGGGCGCAAATAAAAACTCCATGGCTGCTACTGTGAAACTTCTAATGGAAAAACCCGATAACACTTTACCTGACCCGGGAATCGAACCCAGGAACTCATGCTCAGCAGTCGCGCTTGCAACTACTAGACAAACGAGGCAGGCCCTTAACCGCGTATTATAATATACGTGAATTTTATGTTTCTAATGTAATATTACCTAAATGTTAAAGATCTTGACATTTACTAAACTAGATATCTTGTTCAATTGCGATATGTGTAAGGGCTCTTCAGAAAGGAAACTTACAAATATTATTTCAATATTGAATATTGCAAGTTAGATGAATCTATATCTACCATACGATGGATGGATGGATGGATGTATGTTTGTAACTCAATCGCGCCAGATAGGACTGAACATGTGCAGGGGACGCGACTAAGTGGTACCTGATGGGCTGGTGGCGAAGTTAAACACTCAAATAACTTTAAGGGTTTTATTGAGGTAACGTAAACTATCGCTAAAATGTTGGAAATGAATCCGGTTGCTGTCCGTTATCCGCCGTTATGTCCGCATAGTATTGCTATGGAAGCAAAACGTGGACAGTTGCAATTATTGCATCGAACAACATGCTTGGATGAAATTAGGCACAGTCTAGTCACATAGGAAACTTACTATTTGTTTTCTCTCACTTACACTTCAAAATTTTCACGCGAACGAAATCACGTGCAACACAACAGCTAGTTGATAATATTACTAGTACATAGGAAAAGTTCTTCCTGATGTTAAATTGGAAACGGGATATTCCAGTTGGATGCACTAAATACTACTTATTTTCTCGGAAATGCATGAGAACCTCCTCCCCTCCTTTGTGCATCGGCAAGAGGATAAAGTTTAATTTCCACGTTCTCGCTAGCGTTGGGGGATTCTTGGAGATATGATTCAGAGAATTTTCTTTAGGGGCCAATTTACAGGGACCTTTAATCAATCGTTGAATAGGGATGTTTACTGACTAAAACAAAATATGATTCTAAATAATCCATCTGTTAGATTATCAAAAAATATTGGATACCTATTTTTTATTTTATCAAATCAATAAAAATTAACGAAGATAAAACGTGTCAAAGATTTGAGTGGGGGGGTTGTGACGTCACTCACCGGTAAAAAATGTCATGACGTCACAGTTTTTAATGCACTGTATCGTCTTCATGGTTTGTTTACGTGATAAAAGAAAAAAATCGTGTCCCATATTTTTTGGAAATCTATCTGACGAACTAATTAGATTTTTTCAGTCAACATATTTTTGCAACTATGTGCTTCCCTTGCTAAGTTCCGGGGTACTTGTGAAATCACAGACATTATAGTCTTGACTATTCGACATTAGAATCTCCAATGAAACTAATGTTTACTTGATATCTTTGCAATTTGTTTGTCTATAGATAGGCCTTTAAATATTACATTCTGGTTCCTAAACCATTTTTTCTAAACGTCAATCGTTGAAAGATAGACACTTTGAAAGTGGTAAATTGTGTGTGTGCGTCCTCTCTAACTTTAAAAATAAGAGAGGGAAAAATCCAAAACAAATACGTAGGTAGATCTCAATGAATATTATGTAGTCCGTAGTTTTTAAGATATTTTCAAAAATTTCAAATATAACTTTAACATTGTTACAAACACTATGAAAAACAAGGTTTAAAGTGGGTTTCCCTATTACGATGGTATGGAACTCTTCATGCGCGATTCCGACTCCGAGTCCGATTTCAAACATAAAACTCTTACTAAATTCAAATGGGTTTTAAAGCTAAAGTACCTAAATGCTTCATCATCATCATCAGCCTGTAATGTTCCCACTGCAGGGACTCAGGCCTCCTCTCTAGGAGAGGGATGGGCTATAATCCACCACGCGGGCCCAGTGCGGATTGGTACTATGTCACATGTCTTCGAATTTTTTGGTTCTAAGACATGCCGTTTTCCTCACGATGTTTTCCTTCACCGTTTTGAGAGCAGTGGTGATGAAATAAATTACACAAAGTAATTCACCTGACTGGGTTCGAACCCACGACTCACTGTTCGTAAGTCGGGGCCGCCACCACTGGACCACCACTGAACTACCTAAATGTTTACCGCTATCTAATTTATCTGGTAACGATAAACTAGACCTTGCCCTTGGAACTTGACCTTAAACTAGAGATTGCGAAAACAATTAAAAGATCACTTACGGCGAAATCCTGATTCACAAACCACGCGAAATTGGCTCTAACTTGAAATTCTTCTCGCACCGAAAAATAATTCGCCATTTACATGTACTTACAGCACTCGTATACATTACAACAATGCGTATGGCATCATCTGGCTAGCTATTTTCCCGAACTATGTTGGGGTCGGCTTTCAGTCTAACGGCATACAGTTGAGTATCAGTATTTTACATGAATCGACTGTATATCTGACCTCCACAACCCAAGAACTACTCCTTTATCATCCACAGCCCGAATTCACTCACTGCTGGGTATAGGCCTCTCTTTTCTTGTGCCAATTTCCACGGTCCTACGCAAGCCTCACCCAGGTTTTGCCCCCGATGCAATGGCAACTATGTCGTCTGCCTATCTTGCCGCCGGACGACCCACACTTCTTTTGCCAGTTCTTGATCGCCATTTAGTGACAGCTTTAGTCCACCAGGCATCAATGCGCCTTGCTAGGTGTCCTGAACTACTCCTTAGTATGGTTGTACTACTGGATGTCAGACTTTTGGCTTCTGGCTACTCGTAACGACTGCCAAAGATCGACAAATGACAGCAGAGACCAACCGCTTAACGTGCTTTCCGAGGTACGGAGAAAACTCGGCATATCATGATGGTCACCCATCTACGGACTAACCTTAGCAAGCACGACTTAACCTTGAAGGTCGACCCCTATTAACTTTTGGTTTCTGACTACTCGTAATGACTGCTAAACATCTACAAAATTAGCCAAGTGAAATCCTAATTCACAAATAACGCGAAATTGGCTCTAACTTGAAATTCTTCTCGCACCGAAAAATAAATTGCCATTTACCACTTATGACACGCATACATAATAACAATACATGTATAATACATTAAATTAATGGAACGTTTGACGAGGGTTCATAATGTCATGGTTTTGATCGATTTTCCTTACACTTATGTTGGCCCTATTATATATTAATGTTGCTCAGTTTTATTCGTGAGTGATAAATGGTCGCGTCAGATGGTTAATGGCGAGTGTAGTTTGTTATTTTGGAAGTCTTACTGCTGAGTGCAAGGTCCTGGGTTTGACCCGGTCGGGCGACGTGTTATTACGTTTTTCCATGAACAATTTCTCAGAAGCAGCCACGCATTTGTGCTCGGTTGATGGCATTATAGGCTTACCCCACCTATCACAAGGAACTTAATCATAACTGGCGAAATGTGAGGCTCAACTGTACTTAATTCTTTTTGGGATTACGGTGTGATGTTATGTACAGTAAAAATATTAATATTTAACCGTCCTGGTTAGACTGAAAGTAGACCGCTATATACTTTGGAAAAAGCACTCGCTGCCACAAACAGTATTGTCAAAACTATTCAATTTCGAGAGACAAAAGATTTTATTCGTGGTTTATGAACGATAGTAAGATTTAACTTATATTTAAACTCGCTGAAACTCAACCGTAAAGGTTTCAAGTCGTAAAAGTTGACATTCTTTATTCACCCGCTTTTGCTCAAGAGATTGTCTCAGATTGGGGTAAAGGGATTGCCCCTGGATATCTTTAAAAGCTACCTTAGTAACCGCTCGCAGGTTGTAAAGATCGGTAACCATACAAGTGAAGAACAGTTTCTTTCCTACGGAGTTCCTCAGGGCAGTGTCCTAGGGCCCACCATCTTCCTTATTTATATAAACAGTCTCTGTAAACTGTCCCTTACAAATTGCAAAATCATAACGTATGCGGATGACACCGTGTTGTTAGTTCATGGTAGTGACTGGGCGGACGTGCAGTTTCATGCGGAATCAGCCCTACGAGATATTATGAATTGGTTAAATAACAACTTGCTCACCCTGAACTTAGAAAAAACTAAATTCATAACGTTTGCACCTCGGCTTATATCACAACCAGATTCCTCCTTCACACTAACTGCTCACAAATCCCACTCGAACACAAGTACAACTTGCAACTGTACTACAATTACGCGTACAAATGAAATTAAATATTTAGGGGTGATTATAGATAGCACTATGACCTGGAACGGACAGATTGGGTCTTTGGTTTCACGTGTCAGAAAGTTAATATTTGTGTTTAAAAACCTCAGAACCTCGGCAGATCTTGTAACATTAAAAACCGTTTACTTTGCACTGGCACATTCCGTAATAACCTACTGCATTACCGCGTGGGGATGCTCTGGTAAATGCCTTCTACTTCGTCTGGAAAGAGCACAAAGAGCTGTTCTAAAAGTCATGGCACATAAACCAATTCGCTTCCCCACGCACGACTTGTATGCTTTATGGAAAGTGCTTACTGTAAGGAAGGCATTTCTGGTATCGACTTTGTTACGTAAGCATACTGATATAAAATATGACCCTAATCTCAATACTCAAAAACGTCGAGTTAACAGAATATGCCCGACAGAGAGTGTCAATCTCACAATTGTGAGAAGACAATATAATTTTTTAAGTCCTGTTATTTATAACAAAATTAATGAGAAATTACATATCTATCCGCTCTCGTCACGAGAGTGTAAACTAAAAATTGAAAAATGGCTCCAAAACATGACTTATGAGGAAACAGAGAGCCTCATAAAAATTTAAATTATATCTGTTCACATCCTCAGCATACACATACACGTACCCTTCCCACACACACACTCACACACACACACACACTGACGCGCGCACTTTCACACACTTCTGTAACACACACACACTCACTTACTCTCTCACACACACTTACTCACTCACACACTTCCTTATATTTGCTACAAGTATCATTAACTTGTTTAGTTTTAGTTTTATTATTATTAAATGTTTAACTAGTTTCTACCTACTTATAAGCACCAAAATTATTGTTAAGGAACTTCTGTTGCCCTTCGCTCCAGGGGTGGGCGCTAATAACTGCGACACAGTTACTAAACTAACGCAGTATTAACGTACACAAAAATTGTTATAATCTTTTTTGTTCCAATAAAATATTTGTATTTGTATTTGTATTTGTATTCATGTTCATTTATTTTGTTTAAATTAAATTAAGTTCTCATTCATAACACATTTATCCAATAAAAGTTGTAGATTTTGAATATAGTTTCTTAACGTTGGCTTAAGTAAAATTAAGTAATATTTGAAGAAGCTTTGCTTTTAAATGTCTTTAAAAAGTTCTAATGCACGAAGTCGAGGTTCAAATCCGGTCAAATAAATAAAATAAAATATAACAAAATTCATCGGCGTTAATATTCCTTTATCAAACTTTGGCTCTGTGTTACATATTTACAATTGTTCTTCATCTGTTATATCTGTTGGAACATCATCAGCCTGAAATCTTCCCACTGCTCAGGCATTCTCCCTATGAGAGGGATGGGCTATAATCCACCACGCGGGCCCAGTGCGGGTTGGTAGATGTCACGTCTTCGATTTTTTTGTTTTTAAGACATGCCGCTTTTCTTACGATGTTTTTAACCGTTTTGCTGTTGGTTCACATATTTATAATTAAATAAACTAAAGTCATAGTTTACAAATTATGACTTTTGTTTATTTAATTACACTATGTTACATATTACAATATTTTAGCCGCAGTTTCTATGTGACGAATGCCAATTTCACTCAGAAGTCATCTAATCGTAAATGATTTGAAAAGAATGCTCGCAAAGTATTTCATTAAAAATGTAGTTACCGATTTCACACATTACAATAAAAACTAATAAGACTAATAATTACACCTACAAAGCTAGTTTACACAAAGCAAAGGTTTCATCAAAATCTTTGGTCAACCAAAGATTTAAATCCAAGATAAGCCCGCAAAACATTATCGCATCGCGTCAAAAAATTACCACATTTCTCTTATGTGGACTTGAGTATTATTGTCTGGCTCTCTAACGCTCGTCATACATTATTCCAGTACAGCGATTTACTCCAGCACTATTTTGCAATTGGAATTATCTAAACTGGCACTGGAACACACTGAATTTAGTGAGATATCTAGTCGAGTAATTGGATTGGTGATCTACTTTTCAATGCGACTCAACTGGAATCGTTTTTCGATAATCCATTTTTATAATTCCTAGTAATTACTGGAATTACTGAAATAATGTAGACGATATGAGTACAGGACTGTAAATGTAGAACGGCCATTATACTGAAAGTTTTGGGATCTCTATCTTAATGAGGGATGTAGTAACCGAGAAGAGTAAGCTCATACATTCTCACTCCAAGCTCTTTTTCGTATGACCATGGTACACTGTGGTTAACATCTAACGATTTAAATGTTAGCGGTCAACGGCTTGTAAATTAAAAAAATTAAGTTACTCCGTCGCCGCAGGCTGCACTTGGCAAGTCAACCAACTTTCATATCTATTTTTTGTTATTCACTATTATTTTGGTAATGAACTTTTAACGCAGACGACTGATAGTGACGGAGATATGGTGATACAATGTCATATGATAAATATTAAAAATTGAAAATGAGTGAATTCCGAAGGCAGACCGCTAATAATCCCATTATTTTCAGGTAACAAAAACTCATAGACAAATATCTTAACCTAAATGTAAAAATGTACATTGCATTCTCATTACATTTTGTAACTTAAAATTATGTTAACATAATATAAAACTATTTCTACATTTACTCGACGGAAACGTAAACGATGACATTGCCGCCTCCTGTTGCAGTCGAGTGGCGACCGAAGACGGTATACCAGTAGATGTAGATTTTTCTATGACAGATGAGCCATGACAGATAACTTTCACAAAACTAGCCTCTGCGTTCTCCACTGGCTTGGCTTGGCTTGTACTTATATTTGTTTATAAGAAAGAAAATAACATTAATAAATGTGCCTTATATAAAGCAAAAAGTTAAAAATAAGACAAAAAAAAAATCCGCGATTTTGCAAACGAAAGATACAGAATATCTGACGACGTGACCATACGATTTATTTAGTGTTAAACACAGGGTGTTAATACATACCTAAAAAGACCGTCTCGCGGTAATGGACCGGTAATAAAACACGCTCCATCTTTTTGTGTGCGCGTGAACACTATTTTCTCTCGAATGGATAGAAATTTCAAGAACATTACTGTTTTCTCTACAAAAAGAATTTTAACATTGCATTTTAAGAGTAGAGGAAGACCAAAGAAACGATGGATGGACTGTGTTAAGAATGATATGGCCAGAAAGGTGTCTCATGAGATCACGAGAAACAGAGAAGTATGGAAGAAGAAGACATGCTGCGCTGATCCCAAATGAATTGGGATGATGAGAAGAATGATGAAGAGAATGATGATGACGGAACTTTTTGTGTCAATCCGTACTTGCCCAACTGACCTCTTATAATCTGCATAGCCTTAACCCAACCGTGTTTGGGTCGGCTTCCAGTCTAAACGAATGCAGCTGAATAGTAGTATTTTACATGGAGCGACTGCCTGTCTGACCTACACAACCCAGCTAGTACTGGTTTATACGATTCCCCAGGGAAGGACTGGTTGTCAGACTTTCGGGTCACTGACTACCTGCAACGACTGTCAAATATCTGAAACGCCTTAACGCGCTTTCCGAGGCACGGAGGAAATTTTCGTACGTAATGAATGGTCATTCATCCACGGACTAACCTAGCCAAGGCTGCTTAACCTGAAACGACTCGTGCAGCCGGTATTTCTTTTATTTTTTTTATTAAAAATCCCTTACAACTATCATTACAGGTGTTCACCTAATGCGATAGCGCGGTTTTAAAACTAACTTATTTAAAATATAAAAAAACAGTGAAAACATTAAAAAAATAAACTATTAGTAAGTACATGGTTATAATAACATCAATAATCCTAGCTTCTCCCTCAGTTCCCTAACTATAAAAAACACAATCTTTAAATTAGTTTTATTTTGCACAATTTATATAGTCAATGTTACTTTTGACGTCAGCTCGTCGGTCATTTACAGAAGTTGACCAATTAACTAATCTTCTAAAAGTTTCATCAGGGTACACTCCCTTTCGAGTTTGTTTAACTAAGTTAACGCCTACACTGTTTATAAAACCGGGTGCACACTGGAAACAAACTAGTATTGTCAATCATAGACAGAACGGCTATTGGTACGGAGTTCACACGTTATCGTTCTGATTTGTTTACGGGCTGAGAGGCTAAACCAAAAAATGTGTAAACAATGAAAATCGACACCAAAAACCGACATCATATTGCAGTGATTTTTGAGGCACTTCCCGATCACCTAGGAACTATAACTTTATTCAATCAACTTCAACTTTATTCAGCTTCCCGTCAATTTTAAACACCCTTTTTCTAATAATATATAAATAATCATTTTTTCGTGATAAATTGTGCGAGCAATAGCGTGCAGCTCCTTTTTTTTCTCGTCAAAACATGCTTTTCAGAAGTACATACTTATCCATACATACCCTGAAAGAAATAAAACCGACGTTCGCTTTAGTCGCAGACTTTTGTTGCAAGCATCTTTGTAGCACGTCTAAAGGTTCAGCCATACAACCACAATCAAGTTCCGGATCGGTTGCGGATACCGGATTCTGTGCAATATCCGTCAGAGACCGAGCGAGGAGCTTGTAGTTAAATAGTAACCGCACGGATCGATCTTCAGGTTAAGCCGCGCTTCTGAAGGTTCGTGAATGGGTGATCATCAATGATTATTTATTAAATACCTAGTTACCTCCGTGCCTCGGGAAGCACGTTAAGCTGTTGGTCCCGACTGCTATATATAGATCTTTGGCAGTCGTTGGTCAGTCAGTGACCTGAAAGTCTGACAACCAGTCTTACCAAAAGGGTATTGTATTACCCAGTATTAACTGGGTTGTAGAGGTCATATAGGTAGACGCTCCAGCTCGCGTTCAGACCGGTTAGACTGCAGGAAGCCGACCCCAACATATTGGGAAAAGGCTAGGCAGATGATGTGTGTAATTTTATATCATTTTGTTTTGTCTTGGGTAAAACTAACACATTCTTTTTCATTTCGTACATTCCTGACTCAGTATGCGCACTGCCTAAAGGCTCCGCACTTATCTTTTCTGTGCTAAAGTCGCCACCTCCACACTAACTTAGCATGTAAATTTATCACGGCCTGGTACACTTGACCAAACTTGTTTTAATGCACGAATGCACTCTTGAAGCTGAGGCTGTTGACTTGCGTGTCTACTTTGTTAGAAGACTTCTTGAGGATTTTTTTTAACTTGAGAAAAAAAAATAAGTTGAACTTTTTTGTTTAATTAAATAGTTTTTGTTCGGTCTCAAACTTAGTTACAACTGTTACTTTCTTGACGCTCCAAGACTCGAAAATTTCCATCCTATTTTTCCATTAGACATGGCATTACTAACCGAGGGGCTTGGCACAGCTTTATTAATTGATCACTTAAGTGTTTAATAAATTACAATAAAAATTTAAAGAGGCTGCCGTTCATAATCTATTTCCTACAGTATTCTCTATGCAGTGTTGTCTATATTTCTTACTACTACATATTCCCTTTTGGACAAACGCGTTTTGAAACTTAATCTAGTACTTCTCACTTACACTTTACTTTCTATCATACAATAACATTATTGTCCGTCATATCTAAAGTGGCAAATAATAAACAAAGTATAAAATCATAACGATATCGATACCACTTAACACAGACGCCATTGTTCGACCTCCAGCGGTTAGTAAACCTCAGTTTGTTGGCATAACTCAATTAATAGCCGATATTAAGGGATTAGCTTCTCTTAACAGTGTTACTTTTATTACTTAGAAGCTTACGCACTGGAGTTATTTTTGGTTTTATGGCTCATGGATGGATGAGGAGACGATGGGCGACTAGGATGGCTTCCTAGAGAATTTGCGAGGAGAAGAACTACATCGAGAGAAGTGGAAGGAGGGGGCTTTTGTCCAGGAGTGGACAATACAGCCTAATATTCAAGAACATTGGCCGTAAAGGAACGCCAATTTTTTTTTTTAATTTAATCATTAATGTGTTAATATTAGAATTTTTAATTATTAAAAAAACTGTAACGAAATATGAAGTAAATAATAAAATGTTTTTTTTATCGATATCTATCGATCAAAATTAAATAACGTCGTATGCACTCAATTAGTGATGTAGTTCATCAGTAATTAAGTACCTTGAAAGTTTCGAAAACGGAATATGTTGATCAACAATCTTTATTCTAATGGACATATTGATACCAAGTCCAATAGCTTTCAAAAACCAAATAGAATTCATAAATATGTCAAATAATTTGTAAGATATTCACTGCCAACATTTTCGACATGTCTATTCTTTGCAATGTCAAATAATTCCGAATGAAATATCTAGTGTTCCGGAAAGCTTTTCGATCAAATAAAACGCACGGGGTGAGCTTGAATATAAATGGTGTTATTTTATTTGTTGTCATGGCAACCTCGACAGAAAATCCCGGCGTGCGACAAATGTGAATCATTTATCTCGTCTAAACGACGACACATTTATATTCAGGTTTGCCGTCGGATTGTTTCAGCAACGGTACTTCCATAATCTTTCACATACATTTGTAAAGCAGTATAAATATAGGGTGTAAAAGTACCCTTAACGCAAACGGAGGGCATTGGTTCTCCCCACCACTGCGATTTTTTTTTTCTTCTAGACCATACCTGGGAACCTCATAGTTGCGGAGATATTGGGGGTCAAAGTTCCAAATTTTTCACAGCTGTTTTTGTAAATACTAGTATTTCAGGTTTTAACTTTACTTAAATTACCTCCACGACCCGTTTACTATTCAAAGCATCCACTAGCACAATGTTTTAAGAGTGCTACTTTGAGTTTTACCGTAAAATGTGATTTTTGATCCCAAAAAAAAAAGTCATTTCCCAGCAAAAATTTTTGCGTAGGGGTACTTGGTTTGATGTACAGAATGCTTGGTTGTCGGATGCGTGAAGGGTTCGTTTACACCCTGTATAAATAGGATATTAAAATGAAGAATCATGAGAGCGGAGGTGTCTGTCAGACTTGTACTGACTAAAACCACACCGGGGCGGTGTTCACTCACACACTTGCGTCGTGGGGCAGCGGAATCTAATGTGACTTCCGCTTGACCTGTGGCCCATCATTATTGCATGGCAGGCCTCTCGTTCACGGCCATTGCGGATCACTAGTCTTCGGTTTTGTGCAGCTAGACCGGTCATCTTATTCGAAGACTGCGCCATGACCTCAGGCTATGTCAGGGCTTCACATAGTGAATAATTTTGGCCACAGTTTATTCATTAAGCATATGGCAGGCATGGCAAACCCAGTAACCTTATAATTAAGTTCGGAAAGTCTCGGTAAATATTTCGTCTCAATAAAATTAACAAGATTTAAACGCCCACGACTGATAACTCTTAAATGACCCAGTTTCTACCGTAAAAGCACTTCTTCCACGTGGTGGACAAACACTGTCTGCAGTACAATTTTGATGTATCTACCATCTTCATATTATTCTCATATGCAAACCTTTACCAATAGGCATGTTTATTGACTAAAAAAAATATGATTCTAATTAGTCCGTCTGTTAGATTATTAAAAATATTGGATACATATTTTTTGTTTTATCAAATCATTAAAATTGACGAAGATAAAACACGTCAAAGATTCGAGTTGTGACGTCACTCACGTTGTGACGGTAAAAAATGTCATACTAATGTCTTAGAAAATGTCGTCACACGAGTTTTCAAAGCACTGTATCGTCTTCATTGTTTGTTTACGTGAAAAAAGAAAAAATACGTGTCCAATATTTATTGGAAATCTATTTGACGGACTAATTAGATTTTTTTTGTTAACTACCCTATTATGTTCAGTTCGATTTTCAGTATAACTGAATGCATCTCATCATCTGCCTAGCCTTTTTCCAACTATGTTGGGGTCGGCTGCCAGTCCAAACTGATGCATCTGAATACCAGTAACTTGGAACACATACATATCTAACATCCATAACCCATATACTAGGTAGTACAATACGCCATGGTGAAAGTGCTTTTCTTTTTAATTTTCTACCCACAACTGTATTATGTACACATTAAGGCACACTATTAAAATGCCCACATTCGCTCAGTCCTTGACACAAGTTTACGACGTCCCTAAACCCGGTTAGATTAGTTGCTTATGATTATTTTATAGAGGTAATACATAGTGAACGAAAGAAGGTTAATATGACGCCGACGCTATCGTAATTTAGCCATTATGGCACAGAAATAGAGATAAGATCACAAATAAAGTTATAAAAGTATTGGCACTAATAATGCTGGCCTGATTCATGGTAGGGTAGGCTGAATAAAAGAAAATATGTTTACGTTGGACATGCCACAAGTGCGCCTAACATTAAACAAAAGTAAAAACTAAAAAAAGAGATAATTACTGTGTGTCTCAAGGCTGCGCCAAATAGACCCCCGTTCAGCAAACTGCCGTTCAGCAAACTGCCGAGCAGTTAGTGCCCTACGCTGGTTTTCAACTGAACCTATTTTTTTGTTTTTTTTGTCGGGTGGAAAATCATCAAATAACCCCCCCGCTCTTAGGCAGCGCGAAAGGGAGTGTCAGAGTTCTACTGACTAAAAACCACCTATGTGCCTTCTTAGCCCTTTATGTCGCGGCCGCGGTATCTCTTGCGAATAACCCGCAGCCCCGACGGGGCAACCCGCAGCCCCGACGAGTTTCAACTGAACCTAAGATAGTGATATTATGATGGAAGAATAGTAGTGTACTCGTATCAAAGTGCGTATGTGAACTGATTCTGAATAACAGAACTTTACATGGAGCGACTGCATCTTTGACCTTTACTGTCCCGTAATTGGGTAATACAATACTCTTGTCAGGACATGATTAGTTGTCAGACATGCGAGTTTCTGACTAACTCGTAACATAAAAAACTATCATAAAAAAATTCGAGAAAGAACCGATCAGACCATGTCTCACCCCCTGGAGAGCCTCAAGTTTCTGTTTTGCCCCATATGTCAGTGTTTCTCCAAGTGGCCGTTTTGCTCCAAGTGTCGGTTTACCATGCACCCCTTTTTTTTTTTTTTGGGGGGGTGGGAAATCATCAAATAACCCCTCCCGCTCTTGGGCAGAGCGAAAGGGAGTGTCAGACTTCTACTGACTAAAAACCACCCATGTTCCTTCTTCGCCCTTCATGTCGAGGCCTCGGTATCCCTTGCGGACAACCCGCAGCCTCGACAGGCGTCGGCCCTTGCGGGCCCCTTCCATGTTGCTGACATCTCTTTGAGGCGCGCGTGGAACACGAACGCGCCGTCGACACGGCCTGTCGTCGTCATAAGACGGACGGACGGCGAGCTTACCCATCACTCACCGTCCACAGGCCCGCGTCTACGGTGGCCGGAAGTCATCACGTGGCCCCCGACGCCCGGAGCGTCTCCCGCGGCGGCTGGGACGAGAGGTTCTCTCCCTCTCACGTTCCGCCACCTCCTTCGCTAGCATCACTGCTTCGCAGAAGGAGGCGACGGCGTCCCATTCCTCCTCGCCCCGGACCATGGCTTGCACCAGGGCCGGACGCGAGAGGTCGCCGCCGCCGATCGCCGCTACGAGAACACGGCGGGGCTCCGCCCAAGCGGGACACACCTCCACAGTGTGCTCCACCGTGTCCTCCGTACCATGCACCCCTGACGATCTAAATTACTCCTAACTACTAGACCCAAACCTGCTATGTGTATATGTAACAATACGAAAACAAGCATTCAGAACGGTTTTGAGCTAGCAAAAGTAAATGGCTTGAGTTGTAAAACCTTGTAAATTGAATTGTAAATGGAAAGAAATCAAGAGAAAATAATTTGCGGCGCCATCCATGATTTTGATATTGAAATTAGATTTTATCTTGCTGAATTCATCATACAAGAAAGAATATTACCCACTGATACGACGCGACGATACAAAGTGGAATGGAAATGTTTTGTTAAATTTAAAATTCACAGCTGTGTAATCATTTTGCAATAAACCACATTGTATGACGAAATGAAAAAGCTTTAAGTTTCAAGAAGTGATCGTTTTTAAGGAACGAAAATTAGATTGTGAATTTAGGTAACTCTAGTTTTGTCTGGTTCTATGAATTTTTGGCTACTTCCTTTTTCGCTTGCTTAAAAATGTACAAAACCCAGAGAGAGTAAAGCTTTGAAAAACTATTAAATCATACAGAAACAGATCTTCGACAGGTTACTAAAAAGGTCGCTTGAAATTACCGATTGCTATTGTTTACAAAAAGGCTACGTAGAGGAATTATCGTAACATATCAAGTAACTGTTATGAAGGCGTCAAATTGGCAGTCACTCTATGTTAATTCTGGTATTCAGCTGCATCCAGTTATGCTGGAAGCCGATCCACACATAGTTGGTACAAAGCGAGGCATATGACGACAACCGAAAGGCTACGAAATGACGACTTTAAAAGTTATATACTTCTTAAAGTTTTCTATCAGAGGAATACTGTATCCTTGACCAAAAACTTGATCTAAATTCTATTTCAAATTATCAGCATCTGCTGGCTTCCAATCTAACCGGATGCTAAATACTATACTAATACATTTTACATGGCGCGACTGCCTCTTTGACCTCCACAACCCAGCTAGTACTGGGTAATACGATACCTCTTGGTAAGACTATAAAAAATCCACCACAGATAGCCAGGAACCACGGCTTAACGTACTTTCCGAGGCACGGAGGAAACTCGGTACGTTATGCATGGTCACCCATCCACGGGCCAACCTAGCAAGCGCATACCTGAAGATTGACCTCGAGCGGCTGCTATTATTTAGCTACGAGCTTCTCAAATTTCAAATCAAATCTAACAGGAAATGTTAATAACGTAGCGAAGTCTTTATAGTCTCAGGTTGGTTCCCAGTGTTGTCAGACTCGTTCGAATCACGTTGCTAGTCTACTGACTTCGTGGCGGCCATTGTGTTGTCAGCTGGAAGGCAGAATACCCTCGTTTTAATGTTTTCCAATACTGACTATTGACAATGGACAGAGAAACTAATGGAGTCGGGATTGGGGGAATAGATTGATGTTAAAAATATGGTAAAATTTTAAGGTTCTTGCTTTTGGACAATCATTAGGTAGCATAACATCGATGTGGTTGCAGAGGTGTACCTATTGTCAGCTCACCCACATTTCACCAATTATTTTTAGGCCCATGACCTATGGGGCGAACGTATCACCATCACCCGAGCAGAACTAAACTGCGTGACTACGAAAAAACAACTTTTAAACACCCATCTAAAATAATTCACAAAAAAAAAATATATGAAAGATTTAATAAAATTTTCACTTAAAGCATTGTTTTAACTAAAAATTATTATCATTTATAAGCTTAAATAATTCAATTTCGATAGCTCGAACATGTTAAACTCAATCATCAACGTTATAAAATTGTTCTGTAATCAAATTCGATACACGAATAAATAAGTGGACCATCAAACTTTAATATTGCTGAGGCATATGTATTGTAATTGTGTTTGAAAATTGTTTATTATATGGGTAATTGAGGAATGAGTTTAGAGGTCGAGTACCCTAGCAGTAAATTCTTTATTTTTAACTTTTAACAGTTTTTGTTTGTATCACAAACAATCTAGGGCTAAGTTTAATAAAAAACTTTTGATTTAATTTCCCAAATTACTAAAAAGGCCTACCCTAACTTTAAAAAGAATAGAAAAATATTCAGCAATAAAATGCTACTATTCTACATGAACCGTTCTTAGTGTGTAATTAATAAAGATTCAGCAGTACTAGGAAATACTTAAGTACCTGAATTGACCCTCTGTATACCTACAACTATTTTAAAACAAAATACCTGTCTTGTATATTTTTCTGAGTATAATAACAAATACATCATCTCCATTCCTTTCATTGTTCCATTCTCACCTCACTGGCCATCTGTTCATTTCTCTCATTCCGTTGGCGCTCTCCGCAAAAAAACAACAACGAGAGAGCTCCAACAACTATTGTCTTTATATAAAAGATACGAAACCTTTTATCTACTAACTAAATACATACCTTTTAGAGAAAAGCTTTAATTTCTATCATTGTTTCATGATATTTACATTTTACTTTAGTTCTTTCAAATTACTGATATAAAAAGCAAACATTTCACTTAAGGTGAATGCTCCAACTAGCCCGCGAAATATAATCATCAAAATCATCAATACAAGCCTCCAAGTTCATAAAGGTGCAGGAACTTGAAAAAGTCATTTTTGCACCTTTATGAACTTGGAAGCTTGTATTGATGATTTTGATGATTATAATTCTGTAAGTACATACGTCTTACAGCCGCAATTAATATTCTAATCAACATACAAACTAACACTGACCTGCAAATTACAAAAAACGTAAGAAAATTTGAATTTCGCGGGGTGGTTGGAGCATTCACCTTAAAGGGCGATCTTACCGCTAAAAGCGATGCTTTAAAGACAACTGCCCCATTGGTCTAGTGGTCGCTAGCGAGACTGCTGAGAATGAGGTTCTGGGTTCGATTCCCGAGTAGACCAGTGTGTTATTGGGATTTCCATCAGGAATTTCTCAATAGCAGCCACGGAATCTGAATTCGTGCCCGGTTGAAGGCAATAGGCTCGCTCCTATTACATGGGACTTAAACATAACTAGCGAAATGTGGGTGTGCAAATGGGTACACTTCTGCCTAATCCTTCGGCGATTACAGGTGATGTTTTGTTACTTTAGTAATAAAAAAAGCAAACATTTTGCCTAAAGGGCGATCTTATCGCTAAAAGCGATCTTTTAAAGACAATTATTGTACAAATTTTAGAATATTGTGTTATATATTTGAAAGACGTAGCTTGACAAACATAGAAATGCCGGGAGGTATCCAGAAGGATACTTACGTTATTGGTGACGTCCTTTCATAAGGTCAGGTAGAACTCGTGATCGGCGCACGTGGTTGACCAGTGCTGACGTATTTCATGTGGATCGTAACACGTGACATTGTTTCTGCTATACTTTTATCACACGTGAGTATATGGTTACCACATAATACGTAATTGAGTATTTACGCAATCCCAAAGAGATTTAAAAGACTTATAGAGCGGACGTTAGGTATATTTTATACAAAAATCAATGATCCTGAACAGGCATGTTATGGAGCTCCGTAACCGAAACTATCGGATATCCGAAATTAAATAATATCCGTAAGCGTAACCGAATCCCATTTAAAAGTATCGGATAGTTTTGGATTATTATAAATCTAATTTATTTTAATCGCTCGTAATTGTTTAAATGTCTTTTTGCAATCCTAGGTATTTTGCATAGCTTTGACAAGACCATTTTTTTGCTTCTCTAATAAAATCCTTCCAAACATATTTATAATAAACAAGGTTTAAGGAATCTTATCGATTTATTCATTTGAAACGTCTATCCTCGTCTTCTTGTCTTCTAAATGTAAAATAATCGTTTAGTTTTACATTCATAGATCTAACTCTAAAATATGTGATGTTAAAGCAGCCAATGACATCAACGTTTTAAAAACACGGAGTTTATATGTGGCCATAAAAAAAACAGATACTTTTTTATGTACATGCAATAACTCCTTGTGATTGAAGATAAACTTTTCATGAATTCGTCTATCTTCCTAACAGGTGAATTTTACTATCTACTGGCTCACGACTTCGTTCTACGGGAAATTTTGATGTGTATGTGAAAAAAAAATCCTATGTGCTAGTTTAGACTATAATCTATCTCTATGCCATTTCTCGTCTAAATGTGTTCAGCCATTCTGATGTGATTGAATAAATAACACTTTCCTTGCAGTCGGGTAAAAAGTGGCCAAGTGCAAGTCGGACTTCCACATGAAGGGTTCCGTACCATCGTAGTAAGATTTACCCTTTAATTTATATTATTTGTTGTTATAGCGGCAACAGAAATACACATTTTGTGATAAGCTTGTTTTTCCATAGTGTTTGTATGAATGACAAAGTTATGAATGTGGTTTTTAAATGTGCTATATCTCAAAAACTACCAACTTTATCTCGTTCAAACCGATTTTGGTTAAAAGTTTTTATTGCGATCTACAGTACTTTTTTATTTTTTTATTTTTACTCTCTTAGTTTAAAGTTAGAGGCAGGGGCATAGGTACATTTGACCACTTTGGAAGTGTCTAAATCATTCAAACGATTGACTTTGAGAAAAAATGGTTAGAGAAACCCCAGTGTATTTTTAAAGACCTATCGGCAGACACCAGACACGAATAAGTTTGATGAATTTTTTTTAGATCCATTTTTGGGGACCATCGGAGAAAATCGTAAAGCGGTTCACCCACCAAGTTTCAACTGTGTAGTCTTAATAGTTTCCAAATTAAGTGTCTGTGGCATACGGACGGACAGACAGACAGATATGACGAATCTACAAGGGTTCCGTTTTTTGGCAATCGGCTACGGAACCCTAAAAACATCTAACTAAACATCTATCCATCAATCAATTTTTCATTTCTGTCGTAAGATTTTGACTTAGGTGCCTGTGCTTTTTCACTTAGTTTTGAAAGAAGTTGCATGTACTGTCTGCCTCGCTATCTATAAGTTTAATGCCGCAAATGCTATCGAAAAGAGAGTTGTATATTGGTTGAAAGGCAGAAGTATTTTTTTTATGCGACATGACCGCCACACAATTCTTAAACTACTGTAACTCCTGAAAGACAAAATTAACAGTGTTAACGCCTAGACAATGAAACTCGACGAAGTCATTTTTCAGAGAAACAATTTAACTGTCTTGAATCCCGTAATGACAATAAACAGGCAGAAGGATTGAAACACTAAAAATCCCTTTAATTTTTCCCATACATTTATGCAGACAAAAAAATCGATCACAATTTTGACGAACGCGCCATTCGTCCCATTGAACCCAGCATACCTACGTTTAATACAAACACTTGTAATGCACACAGTATTGAATGGCTCTTCATACTCGGGTGGCTTTTACAGTCCCCATTTTGATAATATTCGCCGATAACATTGAAAACTGACTCGATCGCAGCTTTTGTCTCGATTGTACCGAAAATCGATTAATATCGAAACGGCCGTCAAACTGTAGAACACATTCTACAGTTAATTGTGTTTGATCTGTTTTGATTTGTTGTGATTTATGTTCTATTTTGTGGGATGAAATTTGGTGAAATTGGATTGGAAAGCTTTGAGTTTAAATATTGGAAATACGGGTTGGTTGCGTTGGTCCATCATTTGCAATGCCAACATGCATTAGCATAAGTCACATTCATTCATCACTCAATGTACTGAAGATCTACTTGCAACTCGCGAAATCTGATTCATAATCTTCAGATTTTTTGTGAGTAAACTTCTAGTATGATCTATAGAATGACTAACTGCCGTACTCAGAGATATTTATTGATTACTTAAGCCGTCACTTAGTAAAGATTTGACATACTTTTGTATGACAAAATTGTCAAAACCTTTTCTTAGTGATCGCCTAAGTAATCATTAAAGCTCTCTGAGTGCGGCAGTAAATAATTACGTCCTAAAATTTTAATCTTTGCGAAACCACAATAACATCACGCCTGTAATCCCCGAAGGGTTAACCAGAGGTGTTCCTAATAGTACATTCAGATTTCGCCAGTTATTTTTAGTCCCATGTGATAGGAGGTGAGCCCATTGCTTTGAACCTAATTTGCTATCCTTATGAAAAACCCCAATAACCTGAAGGGTTAACACTTAACCCGAATATTAACCTGCGACCTATGCAATACCCACTTTAAATGAAGACAAATAACAAGAAATAAATCTAGCCACCCAAGGGTTAAGAAAGGCGACCTCCGACCTCAGCTTGTTTCAATCATCCAAAAATAGAGGATGCAGAGATGTTAGAAGTAAAATAGATATGTTTTTTTATAGAACTTATTATAAAACTGGCTGTTGTCCTGTTAGGCATGCATAAGCACCCGTCCGTCCGTCTTATGACGACGACAGACCGTGTCGACGGCGCGTTCGTGTTCCACACGCGCCTCAAAGCGATGTCAGCAACATTGAAGGGACCCAAAAGTGCCGACGCCTGTCGGGGCTACGGATTGTTCGAAAGAGATACCTCGAACACAAAGTGCTAAGAAGAAACATGGGTGGTTTTTAGTCAGTAGAAGTCTGACACTCTCTACCACTCCGCCCAGAGCGGAAGGAGTCATTTGATGATTTCCCAAAACCCAAAAAAAAGGCATGCATAATTATGCATTTTTAAACAGACTTATTTTGCACATATTGCACAAAAATAATGATGTCCATTAAGTAAACACCCTTAGCAAAACCCAGAGGCACTTACTTAATTTTGCCGTAATTGTGATATTTTTTGTTCTGGACCGATGTGACGTTAGAACGTTCATCAACTAGTCTGTCAATATTTTCTCCTCTCAATACTCTCATCTATGCTCATTTTACACATAACTTCCCAACAAATTGGCAAGCTCCTTTATAGTCAAGGAATTTCCATTCATTCTTGCTTCTGAGAAAGGTAATAAGAAACATTACACCAGCGTGTCCTATAGACGTCATAAAAAATTGCCCACTGTGTGAAGGATAGACATAAATGGAGCCTCGACATGACATTATTTAGGGACCCTCGTCATGTATACAGATTTCAGGAGAAATGGACAGTACCTAACTACCTATACATTATATTATGAAAGATAGTAAAGATGAATGGATGATAATGTCCTTTGATGTATTCATGCATTGAGATTTTTTGTTGTAGCGGTCTATATAGATTTTGTTAGACGTTTGTACCTAGTTTTTTATGTGGGCTGTTTGTCAAACCTTCTTCAAAAGACGGTTAAGGGAGAATTCTTGTACTAGAACCGTTTGGTTACGTCGGAATTATTAACACCTCATTGGGTTGGGATGTGAGCAAGAAAACTCAATAAATCCTGATTCATAATCTGCCTAGCTTTTTTGTTAACTCGGTTGTTCGGTTTCCAGTCTAACCGGATGTATCTGAGTATCAGTGGTTGACATGGAGCTACTGTTGATCTGACCTCACAACCAAGTGAGTACTGGGTTAATACGATACCCCCTTTTTTTTTTTTTGGGGTATGGGAAATCATCAAATAACCCCTTCCCGCTCTTGGGCAGAGATGAAGGGAGTGTCAGACTTCTACTGCCTAAAAACCACCCATGTTCCTTCTTACCCCTTTATGTCGAGGCCGCGGTATCTCTTGCGAGCAACCCGCAGCCCCAACGGGCGTTGCCCCTTGCATGTTGCTGACGTCTCTTTGAGGCGCGCGTGGAACACGAACGCGCAGTCGATACGGCCTGTCGTCGTCAAAAGACGGACGGACGGCGAGCTAGCCCATTACTCACCGTCCACAGGCCCGCGTCTACGGTGGCCGGAAGCCGTCTCGTGGAGCGTCTCCCGCGGCGTAATACGATACACCTTGGTAAGACTTGTCTTGAAGGTTATCAGACTTTCAGGATACTAACTATCTGAAACGACTGTCAAAGCGCTTCAAATAAATGCCGGGACCAACAGCTTTTCGTACTTTCCGAGGCACTGAGAAACTAGATATATAATGGTGATCGCCCAACCACAGACTGACCTCAACAAGCTTTGCTTAACCTTGAAGACCATTTAGGTGTTACACAAGCTCTAATACGCTTCATGCTTGCATACTCTTTAATCAAAGTCGTGATAATCAAATAAAATTACAATTTAATGATCACCGCATTAAGTTCATATTTTTTTAGATCGAAACATATTGTTCCAAAGTATCTAATCATGTTTTATGTGTTCATGATTTAGATATTCATAATATTATTAGTAAAAGTTACCCTCTTTATTTCATGTATTATATATTTCATTTCTATATTTCATGATAATATAAATGTTCTGGAAGCGTAAAAACTCAAAGGAAAATAACAGCATAAATATTAAAAAATCCTTACTTAACATTATAAATGCGAAAGTAACTACTCTGTCTTTCTGTTGCGCTTTCACGCTAAAACGACTGAACCGATTTAAATAAAATTTGGTACACAGATGGTCCAGAGCCTGAGAAGAACATTTTATTGTTAAAAAAGGTTATAAGGGGGTTGAAAGGGGGAGGGGGTAAAAGGATTACCTTTGGTCGCGATGCTCGACATCCACGCGGACGACGCCGCGGGCATCAAATCATCTGCCTAGCCTTTTCCCAACTATGTTAGGGTCGGCTTTCAGTCTAACCAGATGCAGCTGAATACCAGCATTTTACATGAAGCGACTGCCTATCTGACCTCCACAACCCAATTAATACTGGGTAATACGATACCCTTTGGTAAGACTGGTTGTCAGACTTCCAGGTTTACTGACTACCTGTAACTACTGCCAAAGATCTATATATGGCAGCCGGGACCAACAGCTTAACGTGCTTTCCGAGGCACGGAGGAAACTCGGTATGTCGGGCGGTCACCCATCCACAGACTGACCTAAGCAAGCACACCTTTACCTAAAGATCGACCCGAGTGGCAGTTCTTATTAAGCCACGAGCTCCTCGGGCATCAGCTAGTATTCAAATAATTTGAAGCAAAATTGTGTTAGAACAACATCAAAGCAAGTCGGACACAGTTCAAGTTTTTAATTAAAACTTTTTATTTACAAATTAATACTAACGACGGAAGACGTCGATATAAATCATAATCATAACGTCGTCGCGACGTCGACGCGGAGACAGTTTTTGTTGCTCTTTGAGTATATACTGGTAGTCTGTTAGTTTAGTCTATCTAGTTTAATTGGTTCAATATTTTAGTTACACGATTGACAGATTTCTTAGTAGAGAACATTTTTTTTTTAATAAACGTTGCCTCCACACTTATAATTTTTGTAGGAATCATCATTATTCAATTCAATTCAATTTATTCACAAACAATAATTAATAAATAAATCATAAAAATAATAAAAAAACATAATAATAGCATGAATATAAAAAACACATTCAATAAGTCTTAAACATTAACAACAAAAAATATAATCTCACGTAAATCATCATTCACCTCGCTCCTGCCCTCATCCCAATTTATTTCAGTTCGGAGCGTCATGTCTTCTTCCTCCATACTTCTCTATTATTTTATCACCTTAATAGTCACTTCCTTCATACCTTTTTTTTGGGGGGTGGGAAATCATCAAATAACCCCTCCCGCTCTGGGCAGAGCGAAAGGTAGTGTCAGACTTCTACTGATTAAAAAACCACCCATGTTCCTTCTTAGCCCTTGCGCCGAGGCCGCGGTATCTCTTGCGAACAACCCGCAGCCCCGACGGGACTTCCTTCGTACCTACATCATCAATTTATGAGAGGAGTGCTGTGGAAGTATACTTCCACAACTTCGCAGTCCTCGAAGAAAAGTATTTCGAATGAAGAAACTCCATAATAAAAGTCGTAGGTGTTATTTCTACATTTTACATTGTTGTGAAGTATCGCAAGTTATCTTAAGTTCACAGGACATTACACAATATATTCTATTGTATTAAAGTGCCTTCCCACTCGATCTTCTTAGTTAAATATAGATACTTATATTCGTATGTTAAACCTAATAATGAGAGTTCAATGTCCTCTTAATGTCTTTTAGATAAACGTAGGTACTACTTGGCCCAGTATTTTGAGAATTTATTTGTCGTATACGTAAAGTACAGTTCGCATATTTGCATCCCGAGATCATATCGCTATGATGATTTGTATCTTCCACTTGACTTGAAAAGGTTGGAAAGAAATTACTCCAAATGATATCCCCGAATATTTTTCCGAATTTGATAAGGTCTGATCAGATGCGGCCAAAAAGCAATATTTTACATGCAGCGATTTACATTTCAAGAAATTACGTTGCTACCCTATTCAACTTTTGTACATTTCTACGAAAAGCAACTCCATGAGTCAACCTGTTAATAAGGCTTGGAGTTGATGGAGCGGTTTCATTCTAAACTTTATCATTCCCCTTCATTACAGCAGTTTGCTTCCCCATTAGCCTACCTTGGTCATCATCATCATCATTTCAGCCAAAAGACGTCCACTTCTGGACATAGGCCTCCCCCAGGGTTTGCCACGTTGACCGGTCCCGTGCGTCACGCATCCAGCAGGTCCCCGCAACCTTCACCATGTCATCGGTCCACCTAGTGGGAGGCCTTCCAACGCAACGTCTTCCGGTTCGCGGTCGCCACTCCAGAACTTTCCGGCCCCATCAGCCATCCGTTCTGCGAACAATGTGCCCTGCCCACTGCCACTTAAGTTTGGCAATTCTTCGGGCTACGTCGGTAGGAAAAATAAAATATGGGTCCCATTCTAGACTTTTTTAAAGGTAAAGTAAATTTTTAAAATATATTTTTTTTGCTGATTACTTATCCATTACTGAAAGTCGCCCTTAATGGGAATAACACTTTGCGATACCTTTATTTACTGCTTATACTTAACTTACTTAAAGAGCTATTAACTCCCAGAATTACCATATAAAACGGGAAAACACGTTATTCCCGTGCCAAACCTATAAATTACAACACAAAACAATACTTATACGAAATGGTTTAATTTCCGTTTTCAACTGAAAGCGTTAAATCACACCTTTGAAAGGAGTGTAGAGGTCGGTGACCGCATCTTCGATTCTGAGGTTATTCACCTTTAACCTGGCACTTGCGGTATATGTAAATACTAAAAGTTTATAAATTAAACTTTGACAGAGGGGCTTGCTCACACTGCTTTCGATTTACGAATGTTTTTTTTTTAGGAACTTGTGAAGAAAATGCTGTGCCCATTTTTCTTTGCGTATCTTTGTGAGGTTAGTCTTAACACTTGGTTTCAAAGACGGTTCAGGGGCTTCCTGCTTCCACGGTTAGACGATAAGGGTAAAATCACGTTAAAACCCACGGAATCGGTTTTATTTATAAAGTATCTTTGCGATACATTCATTTTGTCACGTAAAGGCGTCTTTCGCAGAGCACTTTGCTGAGATAGAGGGCTTTTGGCCAATTTGACTTTAATGTATGTCTTACTTTTAAGCTTTTCTTTTGTTTATTTTTTGGTTTATAGTACTTATATCATTTTATTTTGCCCTGTGTGAGATCAATAAATACTTTTTCTTTAGGCGAAAAGTCCAGCTGCAAGCATCCGTATTCATTTCGCATCGAAAGCACTTTAACGTGCGATTGGACTTCTCACTCCAGTAAGTTGCTATGCTAAGGAAAAAGATATAAGAAATGCTGATCGTATAAAAGTGATCCCTTACCCTGCTCTTACACCCTAAGTAAAATGTTCACTGGAAGTTACAAAGTGTGGACCACCACACCATATCCCGGTAAGATGACTAGTAGAAATTTGGATATCTGAAGTTATCTTCAGATAACTTTAGTATGGTCAACAATTGATATTCGTACTAATCGATGACTAAATCAAGTTATCTCTGCAAGTACCAGAATATGTAACAGAAGGCGAGCCTATTGCCAGGCATTGGACACAAACCCAGACTCCGTGGCTGATACTGAGAAATTCCTGATAGAAAAATCCAATATTTTTTGCCTGATCTGGAAGCAGAAACCAGGACCTCATGCTCAGTAGTGGCGCTTGCAACCACTAGACCAGTGAGGCAATCATTTTTTTTTCTTTTTTTGTTCAAGGTCTTTATTAATACATAATGTTCACAGTACAGTTTACAAACGATCTTATTCTATTTGTACACAAATCACGATTTATAACGTTACACAGGCAGTTATCGCCTTTACAAACATTAAAACATGTTATTACTTAATATTAGTTCACAATAATATAAGTTACTTATTTACAAAATGTTAAACTACGGGGTATGTGTAAGTCTAACTGCCACACTCAGAGAGCTTTAATGATTACTGAGTTTGTCATACAAAAGTATGTCAAATCTTTACTAAGTGACGGCTTAAGTAATCATTAAATATATCTGAGTACCGCAGTTAGTAAGTAAGTCAGTATTACAATACGTAATAATTTAAACGATCAATTAACGTGGGTCTCTCAAAAAACTACGCCTACATTCCAAAAGTGTTAAATAAATCGTATTAAAACCATTCCTCACCACCTACGTTTTTACAGCCCATTTATAAAACCAACACTCCAGAAAATATTGTATTTCATCTGGAATGTGAATACGTTTTCCTTTTGACCGCCACGAAAGGTTTTGTGTAAAAATGTCCCCGAATAAAAATATAACCCTACAGGCAGTAAAACGGATGTTATTTGATAAAGTTCCTTTTTATTTTCTTGTATTCGTGATAAAACAATACATAGAGGATGTAAAGAAAGTGTGTATTTTCTCATCCTTATAAGAGCATTAATAAGAAAACATATTGACTCTTTTGTCTATTTTTGTTTCACAAATAGTCTATCAGTGCTATGTTTAGCATCACGCCTGTAATCCGCGAAGGATTAGACAAAAGTGTACCCATTAGTACACCTACATTTTGCCAGTTATGATTAAGTCCCAGGTGATAGGGGACCCCGTCGGGGCTGCGGGTTGTTCGCTAGAGATACCGCGGCCTCGACATGAAGGGCTAAGAAGGAACATGGGTGGTTTTTAGTCAGTAGAAGTTTGACACTCCCTCACTCACTTTCGCTCTGCCCAAGAGCGGGAGGGGTTATTTGATGATTTTCCACCCGCCAAAAAAAAAAAAAAGATAATAGGGGGCGACTCTATTGCCATCAACCGGGCATAAATCCAGACTCTGTAGCTGCTACTGAGACAAACTTTGTTCGAAAAACTCAATAACACTTAGTCCGACCTGAGTATCGAACGCATGACCTCATGTTTAGCATTTTATTGTCATTCCCCATTTATTTTCGAATCAATAATTATTACTTACATACACAACAAAGGAACAGCAAAGCCGGAATAAAAACGTTGACATTTAAAACCTAAGACAATAATGTACCTCCCTAAACCATTAGTAACTTAAAGATCCCGCCTTACATTAGACTGGACCCTTTCAGGAAAGGCTATACCACTCCCATGTAATAAATTGATTTTCCTTATAATCTTTATGTATTTATCCTTTAGTGACCAGCCGTTGTTCAACCCGCACAGATTGTTAGTCGCAAACGTTGTTGCGAACGAACAGTTAGTTATAGGTATACTTACCATTTTGTTTTTTTTTTTCCGCGTGGAAAATCATCTCCCGCTCTAAGCGAAAAGCGAGCGAAAGAGAGTGTCAGACTTCTACTGACTAAAAACCACCCATGTTCCTTCTTAGCCCTTCATGTCGAGGCCGCGGTATCACTTGCGAACAACTCGCAGCCCCGACGGGATAGGTACTTACCTTGTGCATCTACTAAAACGTGGGAATTTGTTATGTAATCCGTGTTTCTGATTCACATTTACGTACTTTATTCTATTGAACCGTCTGCGAATACAAGTGGGCCGATCTAATGCCAATTTAGTAGGCTGCCGACGACGTCGTGGTGGGTGAAGTATTGGGCCAATAATAAAAGCTTTAACATTGACACGAAGTAGTACGTATTCTTTCTTTTTTGTGGACCTCTCACTTGCCTTTACATGCCGTCAAGAAATATCTCTTGGGCAAGCTGGTTTTCTAGCAAGTGAAAATTTTATGCAATGGTACGCACAATGCACGTGAATCCGAAAAATCTGAGGAAAAATCTTGGGATCGAACTATAGGCATGATTTGGTAGTACATCGGTTACATCACTAGGCTAACACTGCTAGACGAATCGTAATGACTGAAAAAGGACCACATATGGAACCTGAATTCTGTCATCTATCCCCGTGTCCTGCTTTATGACCCTTTTTTTTACTAATTCACTTATGTATCTAAGTAAAATATGTTAAAGTCGCATTTATGTATTTCATCAGATAAATCCATGTTTTGCAGATTCCTCAGTATAGACACATATGAAGTGAGTGTGGGCCCTAGATATACCGCCATAAATCTGTAATGTCATATTCTACAGATTTGGGAATTTCTCAAAATATTTAAGAAATTCTTAGCTAAATACTTAAATAAAAATTATGAACCCAGAGATAGGACTTACTGAGATTTAGGCTATGCCACTTTATGCACGCGTCTGGATTGAGGGCCCAAGTTATTCAATCATAACAGTTTTAATTCACGTTTAAGAAATGTATGGCCCTATGCTTTAAGTTTTAACTATTTTTAACTAATTTCCCTATGAGTCTTATTTCGTTTGGCAAGGTTTAAAAAAATGGGCCCTCGATCCAGCTGCACATGCAGCCCTATACTATACCACTACTCGCCCAATTCCACCTGGAAGGAATACAAACTATAGATTGGTCAAAATGCAGATCTGGCTGACCGGGCCTGACCTTTTGGGGTAAATAGGTTTGGCGTTTTTGTAACAAGTCCTTCTAAAAATATGTATATAGAAGCTTCGTCTAGGCCGTTTTTATTCACACAAACAAAATCAATATCCAATTACATTTTTTAATCCGCTATCAATTAAAACAATCTACGAAGATATAAATCGAATGTGCTGATCTTAATTGTTCTGCGTTAAAGATTAATTTTCTCCACCACGTAGAGAAGGTTCATCAATAATACCTGTAGGTAACCGTAGGTAGAGAAACTCTTTGTTTCAAACTGCATTGTTGGTGAGTTCACTGAGGCGTTCTCGTTCACCGTTCATTTTTGCAGCTATGTTGAACACGAATAGCGGTGAAGTAGCTGTTGCGTGAATGTTTTTGAATGTTGTTTAAGTTTTACCTATTTTGCATAAAAGCTTTGTTGTTTTTCTTAGACAGAAAGTTTCTGTCAGCTCTTGTGGTGGTTTTTTTATTGTGGTAACTTTATCTAGCTGATTTAATAACTCAGTAGGGTACATTGCTGACACCTGAAGAGTTAGAAATGGGTGTGTTATAGTCGTGTATGGTAATTGTCTGTAACTCTCTGTATACCTTCTGCTATTTATTTAGTTTGTATGCATTTGTCCGTTCATCCGATAGCAAATAGCTGTCGGCAGGATTGATTTATATTTTCATCTAGAATCGCAATCGAATCGATTACTCGGCTTCAGTTTTGTGAATAGCGATTTTCTTTAGCACAATCGATCGATTGGATATGACGGATAATTATCGAGTCGTGAATAGCAGCTATGATGCTGTACCTAGTGAATTTGTGACTGGCTGTCGCACTCATAGATGTTTAATGATTACCTCTTGCCGTCACTTAGTAAATATTTGACACGAGTGATAAAACTGATGACTTAAGTAATCATTTAACGTCTCTGAGTGCGGCAGTGTTTTGTGTTCAATAAAGATATTTGGAGTGTCTTTAGTAGTTTTTCAATTAATCCCATACCCAGCTCATAACAGTTTGTTAAATCTTCAATAAATTCAAAGTAACATGGAACTGATGTTTTGAAAGGTAACCAATGTTACACTAAGTAGAAAAGTGTAGGGCTCATTATGTAAGATGAATGGGGATTCAAAATATAAAACAACAATTGCATTATGTATTACATCAATTTATTAAATTAACTGCTAAAAATCAGTGTCATAATCTAATCATATGGAACAATCCATACATAAGAATATCTTAAAACTTACGTGACTAAACCTTACAGTATAACTGATAGATTTCCCTATTGAAAACAATGATTGAACCTTCAGGAAAGTACATTTATAGTAATAAGATGACTATGATTTAAATTGAAACCGCGGTAACCTCAAAAACAATGAAATTAAATATTTCATAAAGAGAAAATAACAAAATACTGTTTTTCACTAAGCTGGGTTACACACAGTTTAAAATTAAATCTGAGTAAGACAGAAAGTTCACAGATATTGTGGTTTTACGCGTCAAGAAAGCAAAATGTATTTTTGGAATGTCAAATTAGTCTAACCTCTGTGGAATATGGGAAAATTTATTTTCAAAGTACTTTTAGTTTTAACAGTTAACAACTGACTGGCTAAGAATTCATATAGAAAAGAGTAGCAATAATACAATATAGCTATATTTTATTTAAATCAGCGGATTTTATAATAAATCCTTTGGTTACTACTGCTTTTATTCCAACTATTTTGGACGCAAGCTAATAAGAAAAAATATACATTGTCAACTTATTTCAGCACAAAACAATTGCTTTTGCAAACACATACACCAGAATTCAGTTCTGGGTCCAAGCTGTTTCCAACTTTCCAGTTCAATACAAAATAGAAAATTCTGTTGCATAATATTCTATACCAAACCGGTTCCAGTTTTCTTAATCCCTGTCTCAGTTAACATTCAGAAGTAGCTTGTCATCTCTCATCTTATTGTTCCACAAGACTTGTTTGATCTACAAAAACTACATAGAATCGCACACTGCCTACAAATGATTCCGCTCTGAAGAGATAACAGTGATGTTTATAAACATGAGAACCTTAGTATTTATATGTCACAACACTTTAGCACGAGCGGAATGAAATACAGGAATATTGTATAGGAGTATTACAAATATCTTATCTTAAACATGGTAAAACGAATTCAGAATAATTTTGGGGAACATTTATTTAGATTATTGCATATTTGTTTATCTATATGTTGCTTGTTCTTTTAGTACCACCTACGTACTCTACGAAGTACGTACGGTGTGGATTGTAAAGTAATGTGTGGAGCCCAGAGTGACGGAGTGCGCAGGAGTGCAAGAGTCGCTCGTGGGGCTAGTGGTTAGTGGCGCGCGTCGCGGCGGTGGTCGCGCTCGCGCTCGCGCTCGGCCGGCGCCGGCTCGCGGTCGCGGCGCTCGCGGTACCGCTCGTCGTAGTACGGCGCGGCAGCCGTGCGGCTCTTGGCCGTGGCGTCGCCGCCGCCAGCCTCCGCCGCCGGCTCCGCGGGCGACTTGCGCGGCCTGGTGGCAGAGCTGATGATAAGTTAGTTAGTGTTTATCGGCCTATCTATTAGTCACATCTACACAATTTTAACAGGTTTTAGTTAAATTACAAACAATTCTACATAAAGGTGGCCTGATCGAATGGTATTACGAATATGACGGGGCAGCGGCAGTGGTGACGGCCCTGACTTACGAACAGTAAGTGGGTTCGAACCCACCCAGGCTGGCGCATTACTTTGTATAATTTATTTCATCACTGCTGCTCTCAAAACGATGAAGGAAAATGAGTAAACCATGTTTTAGAACCAAAAAATTCGAAGACATGTGACATCCATCAACCCGCACTGGGCCCGCGTGGTGGATTATGGTCCATCCCTCTCCTAGAGAGGAGGCCTGAGTCCCTGCAGTGGGAACATTATAAGCTGATGATGTCCAGTAACTGGGCGTAGTGAATTGGTGGCAAATCAAGCTTCAATAACAGATAGTATTTGAAATAACTTTTTTTCTTTTTCTGTACCTAATTCAAAACTTACAAATGACTTCTGCATGATTCAAATATCTACTTTCTACATACAATCTACTAACAAAATAACATGTAGTCCTTACCTCTCCTCACGACTGTGGCCCCTATTGTAATGGTCAGCGCGTTCCCTTTCCCTGGAGCGAGACCTGTCGCGTTCACGCTCACGGTAATCCCTGTAATATCTGAAACAAAGACATTAACATCGTTAATATATAATTACTATGCAGATTGATGAAGTTTTCAAGACTAGGGATAAAAATCACACCAAATAGTTTCATACCAAAGCATACCTATAGACGATGCAACTTTGTAATTGCAGGTACAAAATAAGGTGGATCTTCTACCATCGCTAGATACTAGGATAGTCCTTGACTGTCACAGCTTGAAAATATAAACCCAAGCGAAACACATCGAAAAATTTCAGCCAGACAACAAAAAACCTAGAATACTATTCACGCCATAAAGTGAACGTGCGTGATGGTAGCGAACGTGTATGAATACGCGACACTTACGCATCGCGGTCACGCTCACGATCGCGTTCCCTCAAGCGTTCGGTGAACCTGCAAAAGCAAGGGCATAGCATCAGTAATACTTTAGCGAATAATGTTACATTACGCTTTTCTCTTCATGTTGAAGCTGGATTCAGAACGCTCCTACAAATCGTACGAGTATTACCTAGTAAGCCCTCAATTGCATTGGTGATGGTACACAAGAGCGTCGCCGAACTAATTAGGGACAATGGGTGTTCGGAAAACCGGTATTTTCGGAAAACCGGTATTTTCGGATAATCGATCGAACTACATAGTATAAATGCATATTTTCACGTTTACGTGTTACGCATTTTAAACCGACAGTTTCCTTTCACGCGGCTAAATTTTATTGTAGTTGGAAGTGACATGCGAGTACAATTAACAAGTCGCGACAAGTGCGCGAGAGACGGGAGCGAGCCACGCGTGGATAGGGCGGGCATAGTAGTTCGGATAAGCGGTCTTTCGGTTGATCGACATACGTATAATCGACGCTCCACTTTATTTTAATACCCGTATTAGCATTCTGATTAGTACTGGATATATTCTGTCATTTATTTGGTCTGTCAGGCTCATTACCTGTGCTTAAGGTGAAAGATACAGGCTGCTCCCAGCCATTTTCCCGCTAGATGGCGTTGAAGTCAACATTTTTAGTTTATTTGTGTTTTTGTGTAATTGGAAAACTATTAAGTCGTAGGAGTAGCAATTGCGGTTATCGGACATTACGTTTTATCGAACTGGGTCACATCATTGTCATAATATCCACCTAATTCGACACAAAGGTGTAATTTAAAATCTGCCATTGAATATAGCGTCGTTTACACACACAGACGTAGACGTGAGCGAGTACATTTACGAAGATTGAACACTAGATGGCGTGAATGAAAAAAAATGTTTTTCATTTTTCTTTATGGGTAGATTGGGTTGGCAGAACTACAGAACGCCACCTGCTACGGTATATCATCATCAGCCTATAATGTTCCCACTGCTGGGACACGGCCACCACGCGGGCCCAGTGGGGTAGATGTCACGTCTTCAAATTTTTGGTTCTAGGACATTTCACCATGATTTGCTTCATATTTATTGAGAGCATGTGGTGATGCAATACATTCCACAAAGTAATGCGCCTGTCTGGATTTGAACCCAAGACTTACTGTTCGTGAGTCGGTATATTTTATTATGTACGATTGTTAAAAATAAAAGGTATATTTGTTGGTGTAAACTATTTAATTTTGGGAAATAAATTATGTCAACAATAATGACAATAAAACGCAGTTTTATTTTACTCAAAAAAATCTAAATCAAAACTCATTTATTCAAACTAGGCTGATAATCAGCACTTTTCGAACGTCAAAATTTACTTTACTTTACTTATTTACAAGTGACAGTCCCCCAAAACGCCCACCCTTCGACACTTCCTAGTGTTTTTGCTGGAAAGAAGAAGTGGCGGAACAAACTCTCCAGCAACACATCTGTCTGTTTGGTTAGAAGAACCAGACTCGATACAATACTATGGTGTAAGTTAATATTACGATTGACTACAATCAATAATAAAAGGTATATAAAAATAAAACATAAAAAAGACATAACATATTATCAGTAAACTAATTTAGGAGAAAGAACATAAATTACAAACATTGTCTTGTGTTCAACTCAACGACCAGCTATTCTTATCATTTTAGTAGTTGTTAATGGAATAGTAAGCTTTTGAACAAACTACATTAGGTACACTATTGATTTTTTTATCAAACCAGAAGAATTTGAAGTAACATAATTAAATGCTGATACATGCATAATCACTCAAAACTAATAACACTTATGATTAGTAACAGTACCAATTATTACAATAATTATACATTTCATAACACGTAAGAAACTATAATTCCTAGACAAGAGCTACAAATCTAAAACGATTTATTATGAGATAATAACAAGGAAGGTGAAAAAAATATTTCCTAATTTGGAAGCACTCAACAAAAGCATATAATAAAACGAAAATATAAAGCTCTTTATATGAAGTAAGTATACCTAAGAAGTATTATTTCACCTTTTGATACAAAATAAAAAGAAATATACAATGATAATGTAGATTCTAAACAAACTACTACCATAATACAATTAGAACAAAAATCATTTGATTTGTTGATTTCGCCCACTGCCTTGAAACTTTCTTTGAACCAACTGCTACACTGCTGCTGCAACAAAGAAAACATACTTAGCATATAATTCTTACTTTTTGACCAATATTATTTACCATTCACTTCAAAATATTATTTACCGTCAATCTCCAAAGCTGCTCTGAAATAAAACTTTACTTCTCTTATTTGCTTGAATTTCTAACTGATGTTGATGTTGCAGAAGGATTTGAAGCCTTCAAAGCAATTTTTTCATTGGCTGCATAAATGAGAGCCCACACTTCTGGAGCAGTATTTTTCAAACTTTCTACGAGATCTTCTTCCTTCTTTTCAGTTCCATCTGTCTATGTTTTATTTACATTGCAGTAATAATCTTTGGCTTCAAAATATTTCGCCCAGAAAGAAGGAGCTTAGTGTTGGCCAAGATCTAAAAAGAACAAAATATAAATACAGAATAATATGCTTCACTGATCCTGGGATGACTTACAAATTTGATTTATTCATTTACCTTGTAGAGTGCACTGGTATAGTTTTTGATTACGTCATTCTTGCATTAATTTTTTTTTATTTTGTTCCCATATGACACTTTCTCTATCAATTTTGCAAACACAGAGGAGTCTCCGTCACCAATAAAACTCAAATAGCGAAGTTGATGTATTTCTTCACTCTTTTGAAAGCCTTCCACAATAATTTCCGATTCCATTGCTGTAGATGGTCCAGTAAAATTTTTGCAGCAATTATGTGCTTTCATATCCATGTTTCTCCTCCCATAATATTGACATGTATAACAATATTTGTTTCTAACACCAAGAAGCAGGCCTGGAAATGAAAAGCAACACTTGTAAATAATGCACATAATAACATACATACATAAACTCACGCCCTTTTCCCATGGGGGTAGGCAGAAACCACAGAACGCCACTTGCTACGATCCTTACATACTCCTTTTGCCTCGTCCACATTCATACATCTGGTCATACACGCACGCCGGTTACGAGTACTACGCACCTGTCCTTTCAGAAGAACGGCACCAATATGATCAGTGTATGTCTTTCTAGGGCGTCCCCTCCCGGCATTACCACTCACATAATAAAAAAGTCATAAAGAACCAAATTTGTTTTTAGTAAAATATTAACTTACCATACCAGATGACGAGTCAAAGTTATGCCCGTATGACCTTTTTGAATAGCAATTGATCTTTCTTGTTCACCAGCAATTTTAATTTCCTCTGTCAAATGTTCTAACCACACACTGCCTTATTTTCTTTCAACTCGACGAAATTTATTGGCTGACATTGTTGGAATATCCATAAGACTTGTTATGTGAGCTGCTTGAGTGTAAAAGCTACCAGAAGTCACAGTTGCCCACACAAATGCAGTTTTTATTTTATTACTGCTACCAATGTTTCCACGCTCGATCACAGCACTTGAAAATTAATTCACTTCGAAATCCATCATGTCTTTCACTAACAAATTCAATTTGTGAAGATTCACACATATTTCAATGTCTTTCCAGAAGAAATGCCCACTCTATTACATGCTTCAAGTCCACTATGCGATACCCAGATATCTCAGACAAGCCTTTATTTGGACCAGCTTCCACAATCAATTGAAAATGATCGCAAGTGCAGGAGAAGTGCAGACGGATTTTCCTTCAACTCTCAATGTCAATTGGGTTGCGTTCAAAAGATGTACTATAGTCGGGGTGGGTCAGTTCTTAAAATAAAGCCTTGTTCACGGTTTAAACTTTAATTAAAACTCAGGAATAAACACATTACACAAATTAAAACTCTGCCATCTCAAAAGTATCTCTCTTACCCAGTGCCAACATTTTAGGTTATAACATTCAAAACAACATTATCATAAGAACTTAAAACTATAACGCTACGAAAGCCAATCAGCGGCCGAGTAGCGGCGCGACGACAGATCAGTGATTGGTCGGCGCGAGGCGCGGGAGCAAACATGCTAGCGCGTTGGTGAATATCTTTGAGGCGGCTGTCCTCTATTGGCCCTCTTACGGCCAGAGAAATGGGAGCGTTCGGAAACGTTTTCCGCTATAGTACGTAATAAAATTTTACTTATCTTTATATTTCAATGTTACCTTTAGATTCCTCGTAGAACTGGTCAACGAATAAGAAAAAAAAAACAGATTATAATAACTTGTTCAAAATAAAGCACGGAACAGAAAAAAAACAGATTGTAACTGAATTATATTTGTTTCTGAACGCACCATAACAAATTTCGACGTGAAAAAGCTTGGTAGGTATCTACTACAAAATAAAACAAACTATAAATATTTAAATATGTGTGTCTGTTTGAAACTGTTTGCAAAATGCGTAAAAGGTGACGTAATCCGGCAAAACCATATTTTGCAAATGTTTGCAAGTTTAATTTTGTGATTACCTACTTTGGTAGTTTACCGATTTAAAATAATTTTATTTATTGTTGACCAAAAACATATTATTCAAATAATACTAAGAAACACTGACTTTGTACTCATCACTGACACGTATGACGTAGGTAATTAGTATTGTGACGAGATTTCATAAAAATCACGGGCCAACTTGATGTTTCTAATACCACCGAAAATAGAATTGTGTTTTTAGAATATTTAACTATTATACCTACGATAAATTAGAATTACAATAATACAGTATAATAGATAATATGAATCAAATGTATACTGAAGAAATATTGCAATTATATCAATGAAAATGCATAGCATACAAAATAATAAGTACGCAAGAACTTCCGCGCGCAAATCATATAGCGCGGGACAACCGAGCTAGGAATGTATTTTCTAAGTTTCTAACAGTCAAACAAGTGAACGAAGTTTGGCAACGCCTTTTTTTCGTCCACATATTGCATGTAGGTCAAGGTTACGAAGAACGGCATCGTTGCATAAAACCTTCCTACGACTACTGGTATTTATGTTGCCATACAACAATAAAATTGTTTACATTAAAAAAAAAACATAACATTGATGTCATCAGTTTTATGTTATTTTATATTGTTATTTTTTTGAACGGTTGGAAAGGAAATAATTAAAACTAATTATTGATTTAACAGAATTATTATAAGATCGTCTGCACCTGCACGCCATCTAGCGTGCCATAGTCTAAACAAGTTTACTTGTCATTATTTGTCAAAAGTCACGCACACTACTAAAGAAGTGTCAAATTTTGCCGGGATTTCACTATTGTTTTTCTCGCTAAATAATGTAAGATAATGCCCAAAAAGGTCGATTGCGGACACTTTCCATTGTTGAGAAGTGATAAAATGATAAATTTTAAAGAAAAAGTCTCTGTGTGTCGTGTAAAGGTGTATTTCAAAAATGTATGGAGGGTCGCTTGACACATCCACCTTAAAGAAATTGGTTATTGAACCCGAAATATATCCGGTGTAAATAAACCGCGAGGACTACGCACGATTTTAAGATGCTCCTTTGCTTTGAGTGTAAAATGTGCAATTTTGGGCAAAAAGAGCTCATCAGCAGTGTAACACACGGTGCATTGCCAGAGTTCGTACCTCCTGCTAACTTGAAGGCAAAAAATGTGTAAAATGCAAAATTTAGAACACTGTGCAACTAGACTGCGGTCTATTGTTGACAGTGATTTAGATTGATACAAAGTTCTCTTTTTATTTTTACAGTCGGAACTGGCGCCATGTTTTTTTTTAATAGTTTAAACATATTTTTTTCCAAAAGAACCATACAGCACTTTTGTCGTCTTTACAGATGCCATGTATGGGTTTAATATTAAAAAAAAAGTTTAAAGAATAATGTAATCTTACAAGATATGTAACGAAGTTCACTAAAAGTCTAAAAGTGGCGCCGGTGACTGAAAAATTGTGTGGTAATCGGTTGTGGTGTCACATGCCCATGTGATGCAGAGGAAAGGTAAAAAATATAAGGAAAGTTTTGAGTATGAATGTGGAGGATTATAAGAGTAGAAGAAGACTAAAGAAACGATAGATGAACTGTGTAAAGGATGATATGGCAAGAACCTTTCTTGCCATGACGGACATCTAGAGGGAAGAGTCAATGTTACCAACCTAAGATTATAAATTTTTCATAAGTAAATAAAACGAAGGGAGTAAATGCCACCTTGACGTCTAACAGGGAAGAATGGAAGAAGAAAACGTGTTGTGCCGACCTCAAATAGAATGGGATAAAGGCAGGAAGATGATGATAAGTAATGGAGAAGAAGACATGCTGCGTCGACCCCAAATAAATCGGGATAAGGGCAAGAGATCGAAGTTCAGTATTAAATGTCAACAAACCGCAATCCAGGCACACTTAGCACGAAGCACGAAAGCAAAGGCACACACATATAACTCGTGCTCACCTGTCTCTGTCCTCCCTCTCCCGACTGCGCTCGCGGTACCGGCTGGCGGAGCGCTCACGTCGGCGCGGCGTGCGGTGGTGTGCGCGTGCGTCGCGGTCGCGCGAGCGGGAGCGACGGGAACGCTCGCCCGAGCCGTACGACTTGGTCTCTACGCCGTGGAGTGTGTCTTGCAGGGATGATATCAGGATCTTGCAGCGGTCGTCGTGGGCAACCTAGGGAGGTGGACAAATAGTTTTAATATTATGGAACATGTGACGAAAACGAATCTTTGTAATTATTTCAAGATCTTTAAATAGATAAATATTTTTCTTTCGTGTTGTTGGTTATTATTTTATTTCAGATTATATCTGATAAAAATAATGTGTTTACTCTTGATAGGTTAGTCATTAATTAAAATGAATTTCATTACCAAATCATTGGGTCAACCGAATGGCTCGACAGATGTGCATCTAACTTGTCAGCTAAATTCACAGAATCACAAAGTCAGTCTTTTGTCTTTTTTTTTAAATAACAGGCAATATTCTACCAAGTAATACTTCGTATACAGGGTTACTGGTAACTCAACGTATTCCGAGCAGTACGCCATACATAGTAGGGTTAAAAGGCAAAAAACCTAACTCTAAAACCACTTAGATTTTTCTGAGAGAAATTACACAATTATTTTGTCTAATATTTCACTCAGGTTCCAAGCAACCTTATACTAAGCATTCAATCATGAACCCACCTTGCTCTGCTTGATAAGCGATATCGCCGTGACGAGCGTCTCGATAGCGGACGCGTACTCCCCAGCGGCGGCGTCGCTGACCGCCCGCGCGATAGCACTGGACGACACCGTGCGGTTACGTGACATGACTTCCTCGAACTCTGCCTCGCTGATACCGGCGTGTGGCGGGTGGGGCGCGTGCGGGGCGTGCGGGGCGTGCGGGGCGTGGGGGGGGTGGGGCGCGTGGGGCGCGTGGGGTGCGTGCGCGCCGCCCATGGGCGCCCCGTGGTGCCCGCGACCTGGCTCGGCAGTGGGCGGGTAGTTCTGGAACAATAAACACGGGTTTGAAAATACAGAGCACTAGTGTGACGCATCCAGAATGCCACACGATGCTATACTAACTCGAACATTTAAATAACTCAATCATCCCAGAAACTTCAGCTACATTATTTTTTTCTTTGTTTTAACTCAATTCTTATTTTTTTTTTAAGTTTTTTTTTTGTTATTGCGATAAATGGCAATAGGTGTAATCATCATCATCCTATTAGCCGGAAATCACCCACTGCTGAGTATAGGCCTTGTGCACGACAGCGACATATTATAATCTAGCGGCGCCGCCGCCACTGTTTAGAATAAGCTTTTTTGGCATTATATAAGTTAGGTTTAAGGTACTCTATGTTTAGTATAAGATTTGTTAGCATATAAGTTAGATTTAAGGTGTTATATGTTATGTAAAACGACGGAGCCGCGTGCCGGGCGACAAGTCCAAACCTGTTTACGCCGCTCCGTCGAGTCGTGAAGGTAAACAATGCTGTGATAGGCCGACAGCGACGGAGCCGCGTTCTTGCGACGACAGGTTCGCGGACACGTCAAAACCTGAAGACGCCGCTCCGTCGCTTCGCGCATTGCCATTGGTCGGTGGGCACGAGGACTAGAAAAAATGGTGGTTCGCGCATCTCGCGGATCAGTCCCTATAAAAGGATGCCCCGGCAATGCGCGCCCGCAGTCGACCGTAACTCTCTCTCTCTGATAAATGTATCATCAAAGTTTAAAATAAATCTCCATTACAAGTATACTCAAATAGTTTCCATCCACACCATCCTAAAATACGGCACACACGCTGCACATTCTGGTCCTTCGAAGCCGCATATTAAAGAAACAGCAGGATGGTGTTAACACGCAGCCGTAGTGGAGAGTCCAGGAGAGAACAGACCCAGCAAGAGCCGTCAGCGACCAGCCCAGGTGCCAGCAACCCGGCACCAGAATCGAGCATGAGCCCGGTCGCTGTGACGGACACAAGCAGCGGATCTACGGCGACTCCCAACACCAACGCCACGCAGACTACAGGTACACAAGGTACGCTCAAGCCCGGTGACATCAGGTCACGCCGCTCTACAGCTTCGAAAAAGAAGCGCCTCGCAGAGCTGGAAGCCAGAGAGCGGCTGGCAGCAATGAAAGTCGAGCTGCAAGAAATACAGCTGCAGCGCGTCAGAGCCGAAGCTGACTCGAGTGAAGACGACGACATGGAGGACGACCTCGCCTCCGTAAGGATTGGAACGTGGCTAGCGCGACCGGCGCCGCCACCCGGAGATGAGGTTCGACCACCGCCACACGACGTCAGCGACGGGAGGAACGGCAGGGACGCAGCGAAGGACACACGCGCCACGACAGGTGCTCAACCGCTGCGGGACGACGACGAAAGTGTGTGTGCGAAAGCAAACAAAGGCAATATCGCGAGTGAAGTGTTAAACGGCAATGTGAGAGATAAATTGATAGACGTGGGGACACTCGCCGCGGCCCTAGCACAAGCCGCGCGCAGCTCACGAGAGCCCCCCAGGTACATCCAGCAGCTACCAAGCTTCGACGGAAAATCCGGTGAGTTGATAGCTTATAAGGCCGCGTATTGTGACTCACACACGTATTTTTCATGTATAGAAAATGTAGCTAGGATAAGGATGAGCCTCAGAGGCACCGCAAAGGAAGCTGTAGGGTGTTTATTGTTTAGTCAATCTGACCCGCAGGTCATTCTAGACGCACTTGAAAGGCGTTTCGGTAGGCCTGAGGCCTTGATTATAGCCGAGTTAGATCAAGTAAAATCATTACCTAAATTAAACGATAACCCTAGGGATATATGTATTTTCGCTAGCCGTATAGCAAACACGGTGGGTACGGTAGAAGCACTTAAAAGGATACAATATCTACATAGCCCTGAAATGTCGCGTTGTATCGTGGAAAAATTAACGCCAATACTACGAAATAAATGGTATGATTACGCGGCAAATAAAAAGGTTCAGGACATTCCCGAGTTAAAGCGCTTATCTATGTTTATGAATGAAGAAGCCGATAAGTGTGGCGCGTACGCACAGCCAGAACGCGGCAATGACGACTCCAACGGTGTAAGGCAACGGCGCAGAGTAGAGCGCACGTTCAACATAAATAAAGAGACGTCAAACGAGCAATGCCCGGCGTGCAAGCAACACGGCCACAAACTACCCGACTGCAATAAATATAAACAGCTAGACATAGATTCACGATGGGAAATCGCTAAAAACTCCAACATGTGTTTTAGATGTCTTAGAAACAAGCATAGAAGGTTTATGTGTAAAGCACCTATTTGTGACATAAAAGAATGCAACATGAAACATCACAAACTGTTGCATAAACAGCGTAAAGTGGAGGCGACAAACAACGTAACGGCGCTGGCGCCAACGCCCGTTATCACACACGAAACCGTGACGTCAGCGCGGGAATCAGTAACAACCACTTCGCCTCAGAATCGCCGCGCCTATTTAAAAATAGTACCTGTCACATTGAGCGGACCACATACCAGTGTTGACACATATGCCTTGTTAGACGATGGGAGTACAGTTACCTTGTTAGACGCGTCAGTAGCAGATGTCCTAGGAGCAGATGGGCCAGCCAGACCTATGCGGATACAAGGCATAGGCACGGAGGTCAAGCATGAGCAAAGCCGAACCGTGAGCTTCCACATACAAGGCAAGCACCATAGCGACCCACAGAAGATAGAGGCGGCGCGCACCGTAAACAGGCTTGAAATTATGGCGCAAACTGTACAAACCGAGGACTTAAATAACTGTAGGCATTTAAACGACATTCATAGCACTCTTGTTTATGAAAACGCGCGACCAATGATTTTAATAGGCCAAGATAACTGGCATTTATTAGTAGCCACAGAAACACGAACAGGTGCGCGTGATCAACCGGTAGCATCATACACAAAACTTGGATGGGTATTGCATGGATGTCAGTACTCTGTAAATAAAGTTAATGCTACATTTTGCGGCCACATTAAAAGTAAAGAAATTGTGGAACCAATAGAAGAAACCATGAGAAACTTTTTCAAACTAGAATCACTAGGCATAGAACCTAGGATACCTAGAGATGACCCGCAACAGCGAGCCTTAGACATCCTAGAACAAGAGAGTCGACGATTACCCGATGGCAGCTTTGAGACCGGACTATTGTGGAAACAAGAGGTACCCAAAATACCAAACAACTACCCAGGTGTCCTAAAACGGCTAGAAAATCTAGATCGGCGCCTAGATAAGAAACTCAAGACACAGGATAGAAAGGTCATTACCCCCATAAACACAGGTGAAGAACGCGTCAAATGTCATGTGATCAACGACACAAAAGTAAACAATCATCTCCCAAATATTACACGTGGTTCCAAATGGACACGGCTGATAAGGACAACCGCAAGAGTACTTCAGTTCATTGACCTTTGTAGACCAAATAAACACACTGTCGAATATAAGTGTACTAAGAAAAATGCATCACAAGATCCAACGTGGAAAAGTATAAACAAAAACAAATCCGTTAAAAAAGTTATGCAAAAAAACAAGGAATAAAACAGTAAACTACATACCTATACCTGCTGCCTATACTCTACGCGCCGAGGAACAATGGGTCAAGGGCGTACAAGCCGAAAGATTTACAAAAGAAATCGCCGCCATAAATGATAACAAAGCGGCGCCCGGCAATAGCCCGTTATCGGTATTAAGTACATACCTAGACAACGCAGGTGTGTTACGTTTGCGCGGGAGAATCACAGCGGTACAGGACGTAAATGAAGAAATAATAAACCCAATTATACTTGAGGGTAAGCACAGATATACGAAGCTGTATATATCATATGTGAATGAAAGTTTACATCATGGCGGGACCGAGATAACGGTTAACGAGTTAAGACAGCGTGTTTGGATAACGAGACTACGTCCGTCCGTGAAAAATGTTGTAAAGGGCTGCTTGTATTGTCAAATAAAGAAGGCAAAGCCAGCCAATCCCTCTACGGGAAACCTACCGTACCCCCGTTTAGCTCATCATGTACGACCTTTTACTTTCACTGGTTTAGATTATTTTGGCCCCATATCTGTTACTGTAGGTAGACACAAAGAAAAAAGATACGGAGCCTTGTTTACATGCTTAACTTGTAGAGCTATACATATAGAGATAGCACATTCGCTGAGTGCAGACTCAGCTATCGCCGCTCTCAGGCGATTTATAGGTAGGAGAGGTTGTCCAAAAGAAATATGGAGTGACAACGCTACTTGTTTCAAAGCGGCTGATAGGGAATTAGGAGTAAGCGCCTTATGTGCTTTAGATAGTGAGTCCAATGCGCGGTCCATAAGCTGGAGATACATACCTCCCGCGTCGCCGTTCATGGGCGGAGCATGGGAGAGAATGGTGAGGGCAGTCAAGGAAGCACTGTACGTCACACTGAAGGAAGTTTACCCATCAGACGAGACCCTCGCTACGTTACTCGTAGAAGTAGAAAATACGGTGAACTCCAGGCCACTCACACATGTCAGCGTGACCCCAGACGAGCCCGAAGCCCTAACGCCTAACCATATACTGATAGGCCCTAACTCACATGTACCCTCACCGGGTAATTTTACCGAAGCAGACGTCACAGCACGGCACCAATGGCGGCGCGCCCAGGCACTCGCAGACGTCTTCTGGCGAAGATGGGTACGTGAATACCTACCGCTCCTGCAAAACCGGCGGGAGCCCTACGGCAGCGGCACCCCACCTAAGGTCGGAGACGTCGTTGTGATCTGCGACCCTAACCTCCCACGCAACACTTGGCCCAAGGGAAGGGTAACGAAGGTGTTACCAGGCGCAGACGGAGAGGTACGAGTTGTAGACGTAATGACCAAAGGACATGTGCTAAGAAGACCAACGAAGCGGATTGTCGTGCTCCCCACGGAGTCGCCTGGTGGCGACGGCGGGAGAAATGTGCACGACAGCGACATATTATAATCTAGCGGCGCCGCCGCCACTGTTTAGAATAAGCTTTTTTGGCATTATATAAGTTAGGTTTAAGGTACTCTATGTTTAGTATAAGATTTGTTAGCATATAAGTTAGATTTAAGGTGTTATATGTTATGTAAAACGACGGAGCCGCGTGCCGGGCGACAAGTCCAAACCTGTTTACGCCGCTCCGTCGAGTCGTGAAGGTAAACAATGCTGTGATAGGCCGACAGCGACGGAGCCGCGTTCTTGCGACGACAGGTTCGCGGACACGTCAAAACCTGAAGACGCCGCTCCGTCGCTTCGCGCATTGCCATTGGTCGGTGGGCACGAGGACTAGAAAAAATGGTGGTTCGCGCATCTCGCGGATCAGTCCCTATAAAAGGATGCCCCGGCAATGCGCGCCCGCAGTCGACCGTAACTCTCTCTCTCTGATAAATGTATCATCAAAGTTTAAAATAAATCTCCATTACAAGTATACTCAAACAAATAGTTTCCATCCACACCATCCTAAAATACAGCACACGCGCTGCACAGGCCTAGTATGTTCTATTACAAGCGTCTCTATGCGATTACTATGTCCATCCTGAAAACCTCGCCCCATAACATCATTAATACAGCTAATGAGACGGAAGCTTTCTTAGGTGTGAGGCGTCCGGTAACCCCGTCGGGACTGCGGGTTGTTCGCAAGAGATACCGCGGCCTCAACATGAAGGGCTAAGAAGGAACATGGGTGGTTTTTAGTCAGTAGATGTCCGACACTCCCTTCCGCTCTGCCCAAGAGCGAGAGGGATTATTTGATGATTTTCCACCCGCCAAAAAAAAAAAGGCGTCCGGTAAGACAAAAATCATCCCTGCCTATCTGTACGAGTGCATCACTACACCTAATTTCAGCCTAAATCAATATTAATTAACTACAAACGTCTCACCTGAGGTGGTCTTCCATAAGGCTGTCTGGCAGCTGGCGGCGGGCCTTGAGCGGGCGGTGGCGCGCCGTGGGCGGGGTGACCGTACGGTGCTCCTGGACCTGTACACGTACTTATACATTAATTCGAGTCCATTCATTTTCTTACAGTAACCTTTTACCTGATAACCTAGAATGATCTATCAAACCAAGTCTTTTTATTTGCATTTGCCCCAGTCATTTGCAGAATAAAACCTCGAATTGCTGTTAACTTTTAGTGTGACTAAGGCGTGGTACGGTCAGTATCCCTCTTTATTTATCTGACGGTTCAAAGCTACAGAACAGGTTATGAGCATGGAAAAATGCAATTCCGTGATGCTGGATGAGGAGCAATCGTATATTTGATTTTGCCGTTCGACCTGTACTGAATCAGGTCAACGCGAACACGTGTTTAGCACGCCTTAGAACTAGTCGTAACAATGAATGTGTGCCGAGAGTCCTCTTTGTGACGTTATCTAAGGCCAGAAGTTAAATTCTTTCTCTTACAATATCGTGTCCTGCGTGTCCTGTTGGTTGTTCACTACAGGAACTGATGGACGCTACCCAAAGCGCCAACTCGTGGGTAAGTTCTGGGCCGACACAATTTAGATTACCATCGACACGCTAAGTAGAAGATAGTGAGAGGACATACCAGGCGGGCCGGGCTGCGGCGGTGGCTGCACGGCGGGCTGGGGCTGCACGGGGGGCTGCTGCGCGAAGAACGCGGGGTTCACGTGCGGGGCCGGGGCGCCGCCACCCACGCCTGAGGAGCCACACGGTTAGTAATGCAAACTACGACTACAAGTCGAAGGAACAGTAGGACATTGCACTAGAAACTACTCCATGTTACCAAACATGTGTCTGTCTCTACTACACGTCATAATCAAATAAAAAAAAAAATATCTCGTTATTGACCCGTGAAGGCCGACCGTCGGACCAGTCGATAGTTTACTTCACGACTGCTGTGTTCCACGATGGATTCGGCAGAGGTATAATAATAGAGGTACAACCACATTTCACCAGTTCCACATTATAGCAGGTGTCTGTTTTACTCCTAAAACATTGTAACGGAAAACCTCAAAAACAATTAGCCCACTCCAGGAATCGAACACAAGATGGACCTCAGTGGTGCTTGGAACCACTAGGCAAAGAAACCAAGAAAAATGCGTGCATGTTTCACTAAAGAAATCAGTCTGTGTGTTTGTAGTTTTATGTTACTCAATGGATTTTGACAATCACATGACACCATGATGTAGTCACTGCCTTCACTGTCTTATGGTCGTGAAGTAGGTCAAACAGTAATTGATATAGTTGTAGTCTATTTAAGGCTCGAAATACACAGAAAAGGCGTAAGGTGAAGGCGCGGCGCAGGCATGTTGCCGCATCAAAACGTTTCAATACAAAATGTAGGTAGATACTCAAACGTCGTGGCGCGGGTACGTCGTTTCGTCAAATGTTCCGCGTTGCTAGCAGTCCACCGCGCCTTCACCTTACGCCTTTTCTGTGTGTTTCGGGGCTAAGATTTGACACACACACACACATTGTGATACTTCAACAAAACAGAAAAAAAATGCAACAAAACACCAACTATTATAGCTATTGGTCGACTTTTACCTACATAGACTTTTATTTGTCGTCATAACAAATAATTTAATTGGTTAGTATGTTAATACAGTTCAACAAAAAGCAGTCACTCTTTGAAGATTTAAAAATGGGGACCTGTGGCCCTTCTGGTAGTAAGTAAGTAGTTACCGCTGCCTATGAACGTTTGCAATATTGGCGACTTCGCAGGTATGTACGCCATATTGTATTTTTAATGACTCCACAGACATAATTGACCTACACGTGACACCAGTAATGAAGCTTTTCAGATTGTGATGCTCGTACAGACTGTGCTGACATATCTGTTGCATGACCCTTTATTTCATGTCGCCTTTCAAGCCAAAAAGAATATCGCCGCTTAGCGGCAGATTAAGTATTGGAGTGACTGCTTTAACAAGACCCTTTGCTTTGCAATATAGACCTGTTCGGCTGTTACTTTACAGGTACTCGTCCCCAAGTTAGTATGTTAGTAGAAAATAATAAAAGTAGTGTGTGCGTACCTGGGTAGGGGGGCATACCTGGGTGGTGCGGCAACGGCGCCGGGCCGCGCGGCACCGCCAGCCCCGCGTGCGGCACGCCCTGCATGCGCACGTCGCGCTGGGAACATTACGTGCACAGATTAGCTTGAACATCATCATCAGGCAGTAAGGTCTATCGACCCCACACGCTCTAGTGTCAGTTTCTAAACCGCCTCAAGCTGACATGGTTTGACGACCGCCATTTGGCGGCCGTGACCACCGGTTTATACGTGCCTTCCGAAACACGGAATCTTTTTATCAGACAATCAGGTGATTCAAGCCTGCAAATCCTAACCAAATTGGAAACAACTTTACAAAATATGCTTCCCATGGGTATCGAACCCACGACCACTGGGTCACAAGGCAAACACCTAAACCACTCGACCACGGACGCAGTTGTTTGTTGATCATCAGCCATAAGACGTCCACTGCTAGACAAAGGCCGCCCCATAGAACGCCATAACGAACGGCACCCTGCCGTTTGCATCCACCGGTTGTCGCGCGACTCTCACGATGTCGTCGGTCCACCTTGGGTTTGCTATTATTGAGCACACGTATAGTATGAACATACTAAAATTAGTTTAGGGAGTGGCCACCATTATCGACGCAGAATCGGCGTGTTCGGTTTACATCAAGCGAAAAATCCGACGCGGATATAAGCGTCTGGCTCAAGCTAAATTCGTGTCATTGGTACCTACAGTACACTCCCTAATGAAGACCATACTACTCTAGACGAATTGGAGGCAAATATTGGTGCCCGCAAATAACAGGCAGGTACTAACCGGATGCGGTGGGGGCATTTGGTGAGGCATCTGGTGTTGTGGGGGGCCGTACTGCGGTGCGGGGTGCGGGGGCAACTGTTGTGGGGGCCCGCGAGGTCCCCAGTCCGGTCGCCCGCCTGGGCCTCCGGGTCCGCCTGGGCCGCCGGGGCCACCGGGACCGCGCTGTAGTTGTGGTGGTCCTTGGAACTGATTAGGAAAAAAGATTGAGTAAAAAAATCATTTGAATAAGGTAATGTAGCGATGTAGCCAAATATAATTAAAAACAGCCTGTAAATAGGTTAAGGGCTGATTTCACCATCAAAACTGAATGCGATTCCATTCAAAGACTGTTAATGTTACCATTGTCACGGAATATTGACCAGACACTGGCAATTCACTAGATGAACATTCATTGAACATTCAGTACAGTTTGGTGAAATTCTTAACTATGTCGGAGTCAGCTTCCATTCTAACCATAATATGCAGCTTAATTCTATAGTATTTTACAAGAGTGCAGATCAGACCTCCAAAATCCAGTTAGTACTGGGCAACACAAAATCCCTTGGTAAAAACACCAGTATAGTTGTGAAATTATGTTACCTGCATAGGTGGTCCCCGTGGCGGTGGGCCTTGATGCCCTGGTGGGGGTCCTTGATGAGGCATATGATGCGGGGGTGGGCCCTGGTGCTGCGGTAGATGGTGCGGTGGGCCATGAGGGGGCCCGTGCGGCCCATGCGGCCCGTGCTGGCCACCCGCGGGCCCACGCAGCTGGTGGTGCGGTGCGCCTCCCGCCATCATCATGCGCGGCCCGTTGGGGCCCGGCCCATTTGGACCACCGCCGAAGAAGTCTGTGCAAGTTATTGTTCAATCAACTACACGTCCATGGTTACCATTTGACAGTTACCGCGTCTTTATGTCGTAACAGTAAGGCGGATATTCGAAGTACAGTTGTTGCTACTGCCCTGAGGTTGACCGTATTAACTTCGCAAACGATACATTGTTTTCTAGTTAACGCGGTCTCAAAATAAAAACGTACGCAGGTACTACATAGGGGCGTTCTTATCACACTTGGCAAAGCCTATAAAAAGTACGTAGGTGTTCAGTCATTATCTCTGCTTGCAGTTAAATTTTCACCTTATGTGTGTGCTTGGCCAAGTACCCAAATTAAAGTGATTTAGATATTTTATTGAACCCAACTCCACTCCCAACTAACGACTAAATGGTTTCGCAATGTTTTCTTTGCCATTACAGATAAAATAGATCTGGTATCCTAGTGCTACAATATTGCTTTTATTTAAGTGCAGTCATAATTATATTGTCACTTTTTAATCCTACTCGCACCACTAATAGTTCAATGTGAATACCGTTAATCGTTTTTAAACGTCGTTCTAATGCTATCAATAGTTTGAAAATGACAAAAACAATTTTTTTTTTTATACGTTTAACGTATCATACTAATATCAAGCCATCCAAGATGACACTCCCGTCCGCTCCGTCCAGAGCGAGGGGGTGGTCATTTAATGATTTCCTATCCACAAAAAAAAACGTCCATCTAGGATCATAACTAGCATTTAAAACGAAAGATTTACCTCCAGGATGTGGCCCCGGCGGTCCGCCAGGGTGAGGGCCTCTCATGCCTGGGTTTGGTCCAGGCGGTGTTGATCTAGTCTTAGATTGACTCTCAAACTGGTTCAAAGCCTGTGAAATATACGCTAATTGTACGCTGCTGCCAATCTTCAATAATTATTAAAATGTCAAGGACGTTGAATGCGCCCATGTTTTTTTGGAGATAGCTTTCCCTTATAGTAGTTCATTTCCCATAATGCTCGAACCGCAAACATAAGTTCGAATACGAGGTATTCGCAAACATAAGTTCAAATACGAAATATTTGCAAACTTGTGTGAAGTTGGACATATTTTTTACACTTTGCTATATTTCTGAACCTAGTCGTATAAGGCGCAGGCTACAAATAGTTGATTAGCCGTTCTCAATAACGCCCTGACCTACTTGGTGGACGTTTTGATACCCTACCATCAAACATGCAAATAAAAATCGGTTGATTAGAAACTGTTTAGGCAACGATGGTATTTGCTTTCTTTTTCTTGTATTGCTTATAACTTGGATGCTTATTTCTTTGGTTGTTACCTGGCTACTTATCCGAAATTACGAAATATACAGGGTGATTTTTTCAAATAGGGCGTGATGGCCATATATGCGAAACTATGAGGAATACCGAAAATCCCCAAAGTAGTCTCGCGCCGAAATTTGATAGCAAAACTGGAACAAAAGATTTTTGAAAAATCATTACTCCTAGCCAGGAAACAAACCCATCGACTTTCAACATTTTTTTTTGCATCATTGAATAGTCTGGCTAATAGCAATCAAATTCTGAGAAGTAATGAAGTACAATAAGTAAACATTGTTTTTAAATATTTTAAATTAATTTCCTTATTTTGTTACTTCCCAGAATTTGGTCCATATTAGCGGCACTATGGAATAGTGTAATAATACTGTGTGTTTTTGTAACGGGTTCGATTCCTGGCTATTAATGTTGATTTTCCAATGATGGTAAAAAATCAATGATGCAGTTTAAGATTTCTTCTAAGTCGGGCCCGAAACTCCTTTGAATATTTTTCTGTATTCCTTAGTTTTAGTTTCTAATTTAGATTACCACGCTCATTTGAAAAATTCACCCTTTATTTCAGAAGCAAGTTCAGCAGTTACGTCTCTTGTAAGATAATTTGGAGGCAGTACCTTGGTGTATTATTCGATTGAACCTCAGGTATTGTGCCGGAAGATTATTCTAATATGGGCGCCCTGAAGTGTAGGTACTTTAACGTCAGCTTGTAATAGCGTGTATCTACTTCAGAAATTAATTATAGGTCGGTTTCTCAATAATGTATCTAGTTACCAGTTCCTGTTACAACTATCAGAGTAGCAACTTTGCAATGCCTTGTCGTGTTGCATAACTGTTATTTTAATATCAATACAAAAGGTAAGACGGTATGTATAAGCAGAGATCCGTTGATGGTCTCGCTACTTACCTGTTTAGTAGGTAATGTGACGACTGGATGCTGTCCATGAATCTCTTTCTTGGGCAGACGGTCCAGTACCATCCGAATGGACTGGTCAGAACCCAGGGATATGACGCAGAACCCCTTCGACTGTCCGTTTGCTCTATTTTCGAAGAACTTCACGTCTTGGAAGTCAGTTACGCCAATGTCTGCTACGTTGTTAGCAATGTCTTGATCCGTCGCCCACTGCAAAAGGTTTTACCAAAAACTAAACCACGATACAAGCTGATCAACTAAGCGATAAGTTGTATACATACGTGATGAAGCCAGCCAGGACTCTGACGTACCTATGGAATGTCGTCCAAGAACATACCTTTTACCGCGAATAAAAAACCGACGAAATTTTAATACGGATTTTCTCTAATGAAAATGCCCCTAACTACCTTCTAAGTTGTGTCGAGTAGATAAGGAAGCAAAAATGTATGTCACTCCAAACGTGTTTGTGAAACCTAGACCAATCTTATCTGTTCGCACGAATTGTAACACGAAGCACTACAAGATATTATTTGATTTTGTTATTTTCGAAAATTGTTGTTCTCTCATTTTGTAAAAAGGAGACTTCGGGAGAAAGGAAACAGTTTTCATTGTTACCATGTTTTTATTGTCATCATAAATTTATCACAGATATTGGCAGTATCAAGATAAATAAATAGAGCAGTTCGCAAAACTGCAGACTCCACCACTCTCAAACGGGAAACGAGATCCTTCTTACAGCAAGGAAGGATAATAATCAACTCACTTAGTACAAGGATTTAACAACTTTGGTCAATTACATAGTTTACACTTTAAAATCGTAGCACGACTTAATTTATTGGAGACCAATCGATAGAAAATTGGTTATATATAATTTGCTATTCTACACTAGGTTTTAAAAGATAGGTATCATTTAACGTACAAAAATATTTGAAGCAGGGAGTTATTACATTATAAGTAATAATTATTTTAGCATTATTACAGAGCGTATATATGCTTTTAACCATCTGCCAATAGTGTTACAAGGGGCAAAACAATATGGAGTTTATTTACTTACAATCCTTGTAAATCTATAGAAAACGTGATTACAAAGTCGTGACAGAAAATATAAATTACGTATGACGCCGCGAAGTATAAGTTTAATCCATGTCTGTACATAACTGAAGTTTAAATACTACACTACAATAATGAAATAGTGTGAAACTTTCGGTTTATCAGTATTATAATATTTCCGCCCGGATATAAACAAAAATTTTGATAAGTGTGATATACACATACAGATTTATAAATTTACTGTAAATAAACATTTGAACACTTTAACGCCAATTTAAAAATAGTACATAATAAATGTTTACACATCAACAAAAAAATTGGACAAGCTCCAACCGCGATACAGACAAAATGTAAAACACATCTGCCAAGATTGAAGGGATAATAAAGAAAAGAAAACAATAAAAATATAATCAAATTAAGACACAAATAACTACATCATTATGCGGAACAAGCTTAAACATCTTACCTCTGAAACCCTGATAAAGAAAATATTAGTTAAGTAATACATAAAATTCTCAAAACTAGAATTTTGAGCGCAATGGACAGTATTTAATTCTTAAATGTTCATGCGATTCCTGCCTCAAGATTCCAATTATCAAGTGACAAGCATGTTGAAATAGGCCAATAACGCTATATAAGTACACTACTAATAGAAATAATTATTGTTCAACGCATTGCCCTCTTTAAGCCCGAAGAACTATTTCATAGCCTACACAGTACGTGACACAAATTCTCTATGTTATTCACTAAAGCAATGTATAGTAACAATAACAGACAACCATTGCAACAATATTGTAAGTTATTATTTAAATGTTGTCATACAGAACACTTGTTTGTATTTTGTTCTAAATATATTATGTGCAAAGACAGTGTTTAATTTAAGAAGCAAAATATTTAAGATGTGTAGTTGACATGTAATCACCGGGAGTGGCATCTATGTTAAATAAATATGTTACATGAACTAATATATAAATACATAAAAATCATTCATTCTTCAACACTCAGAATTCAAGAAACACAAGATGCACAAAAGCATGTTTATTTCAAGTTTCACACATTACATTTGAGTTGGATCAGTAAAATAACAGATATCCAAGAACTTAAATGGAAAACTATAAAACTTGATCTGTTCCATACTTTTGTAATACTTCACCATATTACACCCATACCAACATGCCAAAAATTAACCTTAATCACAAAGACAGTAGTAGCAATAACTGCCACAAAACCAACAATGCAATACATCAAAGAGATATTTACAAGATTTTAATATGGTTTGTTTCCTGGACATGCCTATTGCCTGCCCTTGCCTTATATTCATTTTAAAACTTTCAACAAGTTAATCATTTCTCACATTATGAATGTAAGCTACTACGATATTGAGAATAAGTTTACTTTATAAATGAAAATATGAAACTATTTACATAGTAACAATTAATTCTATATCCAGCTCATCACAGAAACAGATATGTAAACTTACTAATGAACACCACTGGTATTTTTATAAATGTGTGAATGTACAAACCATAACACATATGTATTTATAAATGCAAATATCTCTTTTGTATAATTCAACTATAAATATGAGATTCAATAAAATAAAAATATGAAAACAACAGCACAAGTAATTAAGAATATCACAAGTTGGCCATTCTGCAAATTGCAGAAAATGGGGAACAATATCTCGGAAACAAAACTTTTTTAACAAGATCATTTCCTTGATTGGTGCAGTATAACTAAAAGTTCATATATATTGTAAATTAATTCACACAGATTATAATGGATGCCATTGGAACTATATTTTTTTAGGGCATTATCTGTGTGAAATATTTACTGCTTCTAAAATATTGATGATAAGTATTAAGTTTTAATTAAATGAAGCAAAAACAAGTTGTGTGTAAAATTCGGTAACAGTTTCAATTATTTTATAAGCACTTTATAGTTTGACACTATGAATGAGAGCCGTTTTTATAAATTATTCTATTGTAAATTAATATTCACAACCAAGAGTGAATGATTCACTATAACAATTAAGAAAGTTAGTTGACAGGAACTCTACATTTAGTTATTAATCAATTATGTAAGTTACGACATTTTTGAACAGGTAACATTTATTGAAAGAAGATAACAGGAGACTGGATTATGTACAGTGTAAAACCTCAACAATGTACAAAAGCTCAGATTAAACACATTTTAAGGAATTAAGGAGTCACCTAATTAATAGTATTGACAAATAATTTCTGATATAGGATAGACTAAATGCCTTTGAAAAACATTTGACATGTAAAAGGTATATTAATCAATATTGGAGGATAAATAAATACAATATTTAATGTTGATCAAAAGGTACGAAGCTTAACACATCATTGCCAAAATAATGAATTATCAAAAAAACCTAAAAGGTGCCTAAGATACAAACTAAATACTGAATATGTCTTTTCTTATTACCTAATCCAGCCTCTATATAACTATTAAATAATTTATAGGTGACAATTTTAACTTAAATTAAATTGTCAAAAATTACACTGCCTTGTTTTTGCTTCTAAGTATTTAGTATAGCAAAATCATGGACAACATTCTCAATGTGATTATTAGCTCTCAAATAAAACACTGTTTACTGTTTTTTAAATTTGAAAATAATAAAAATTAATTTACTATGAAGATTTTGCTATACAGTAATTTCATTTTAGTAAGATATTTAGCCAAACAAATAATTTATGAGGTCTTATTTCAAAAACAAAATGTGGACTTTCAAGTCCCAAGCATGTTTTGTCTAAAATAAGGCCTGTGACTGACATGTGCGGCTGTGCAATATATACTTTTATACACAGATGCACATCAACTACCTAGTAAGAAATGTCGACCAAATGAAAAACATAGACATAGCAGAAAATAAGAATGAAATATTTTTGCGTAACCTTTACATCTTGGAGAGATTTAACCCTAACATACATACATACGTAATTGTGCAACTTCAGCCTGTAACTTTTTCATTTGGTCACCATAAGAACTGCCATCATTACTCAGATTTTGGTACCTTTGCCAATAAATTAATAAATTTAAAAAATAACTTATCACAAGATTCTTGTTAAACCCAGAATGGGCTGTCTGTACAATAATAATGTTGAATGTTGTGGTGTTTAAGTAAATTACTGACTTTCAAATTACATTTTTTTTTTGTGCGAATAACATTAAATTTTGACTTTCTAATTTAAAGACCACCAGATTGAATACCTATTATTTCACATACAAGAAGAAGTAAGTTACAGAAAACCAGTAATGTTTATTCTATTGACATTATATTATTATCAAAATATGTGTGTAAACAATTTCAACATTTGTTTGAAAGGTAGATTGTTAGTCTATTGATGGTCTATAGGAAGCCTCGGGAGTCTGATCTAAGTTATGCAGGTAGCAAATGTTAAAACTATGCTAAATTGCCTACTTAGTTCAAACTCATACCTGAACTTTCAGCTATAATGACATAATTACATTAGCTAATTACTAAGTAAAACAATGAGTTAATGCTAAGACGGCTCAGTAACAAAACCTGAATAGCTAACGGCAGTCCTAGTGACATCAGTTTTTCTCGTTACCAAGAAAAAAACAGACATCCAAAACAATAAAAACTCTCCTATATTTACATTATATCTAAATGAGACAAAATCATGTACAAACCCAAGTTAGGTTGCCGACGTATAGCTGAAAACGGCGGCCATGATGGCCGTGGTTTGAGTTATTGTGATACGGGATGTTGCCGTTGGTCTCCTCCGGTGGATGCTGGTGCTGCGGTGCTGAGTTGGGTGGTCCATCGCCGTCATCCGGTTTAGATGCAGGTGCGGAGATCACGTCATCGTATAAATCCACATTTTCACCGCCGAACTCGTCCTGAAGGAGACCGAAGAAATTGAATTATCTATCGGTAGCAAATAAGGAACATGCCGGAAAATCTTTCCTCTACACTATTAGGAACCAGACAACAATAGAGTATATTATGTATATTTATACATTTTGCTTACCTGGCGATTGAAATCAGATTCAATATCATCGGCGTACAAATCTATATCCACGCCTCCATCCGCCATTTTGCGAATTCTACCATACAAAATTACAAACCAGTTGATGAGTTGACTAAGCACTACCTACAGCACTAGAGTCGAGGCTAGGCTTGGGGCGGAAGCCAGTGATGCGTTTATATATCACTATGACATTTTTATATCCGGTTTAAATATGTTGTTTTAGGCGATTTTTGTCTATGGTGATTCGAAAAATTACTAAAATTCAAAATAAAAGCATAGCAGAAAAGTGTTTCTGGCACTGTAATTAATTTACACTAGCTTTTGCTCGTGGCTTCAACCGCGTGGTGTTGGCTTTAAAATTTGCAGATTTTCCTACAAACTTTCATCCCCTATTTAATTCTTGCAGGACTAAGAAGAATGGGTTGAATTTTGGATAATCCTTCCTCATTTCTTATCTACATTATAAAGGGAACCTCTGTGCATTGCTTTCATTTCAGCTTTCTGGGTCCAAAGGTTTACTTCATCAGATAGATTTTTGTGCTTATTTTGTCAACTGCAACCTACACTGCATGAGATCTCAATTTTCCATTCAACCGAACAATCAGAGGTCAGAGTCCTTCTTACATCATTTATTTGTGAGTTATAAAGACATAGACAAAACTCGTCGTAAAATAGAGAGAAAAAATTCTAATGTGCAACTCTAACGATTGGTGAATTGAACAATTAAGCGCTGAGGCAACCATTTACTTACATTTATGCGTTTATAATGTTTAATAAAAAAATAGTAAAATTATACCTATTCTCTGTATTAGTCGACTTTTTAAAAGTTTCACACTAATGACCATAACTATGAAGTTGTTTACGTTTATGAATGTAGATGGCACTACAAGCTATTGGTCGCCAGGATTGCAAATATTTGTTTATTCCTCATACTTTATCCATTAGGCCGATTTGATTCAAGCAAACAAAGGAAAAGGATGGCACTCGTGTGTTTCTAATAATTTACGACATTTTTTAATACATTATTCTTTCATGAAACTATGGTCAGAAGTTGACATTATTAATGAAGCCGCCATCTGTTGATAAAACTCTAAATGTTTTTCAAGGACATTGTTTGTTATTGTATAGAGCTGCCCTCTAGCAAATTTCTGGGAACTAATAGTGACATAGATGGCATGCGCGGGGCGAGCGGCGGGAGGGACGTCATCCATCCCTCGCCATTTTCCGTCAAGCTCAACTCAATCAAGTTAGCTTCTGTCAGTCGCTGTGTTTGTGTATAGTGTTGTGAAAAATTATCTGTGTCGATGAATCTCAATGGGAAATCGTGCTGATTACGACTCCAAACGATGGGTCGGTTATTGTGTTTGTGGCTTTGATGCATCTTTCGATCAGTGATAATGGCCAAGTGATTGGTAAAGTGGAGTGTTTTGTGTCGTATGCTGGGCTCTCACGGCTACAGTGAGATCCTTTCTCTGGATAAATCGTCCCCAAGACGACGTCAGACCACAGAACAGAAAGGTGACACACCATGTCGTCGAAAAACCTACCAGGAGATAAGGTATGTTGTGAGTTGGCGACGTTGCCGAGCATTTTCGACCGTAAAGGTCATATTTTTTTTGTTTCTAAACCCGCTCCTTTCTCTCGTCTTTGTGGCCAGCGTTCATACTGATTACATGAACCGTTTACATCGTGTTCTAGATGTAGGCGTTCGTGTTGCAACAATTTTGGCACTATTTAGTTTTCATTGATGTTTTCCAATCAGTACTTTCATTCACAAAAAAATTGGTTTGACCCAGGAGGCATTGTTATCCAGGGATTAAATAAACAAAATTTTGTTTTTTGCCATTTAATGAGATGAATCCTGGTTTAATGTTGAAAAGCTAATTTGCAGTCATTAACTACCACTTAAACAACATTTTATTTTAACCAATTTTAATAAATTTAAAATTATAATATAATTAATATAGGCATAAAAAAAAACATTCCCTTGTCCATCACCGAGGAACAGTAATAGAATTTTTGAAATATATTCATTCATATTTTAGTAAACAATCATAGCGGCATCAAGTGTTAAATGTACAAAAACCATTATTAATTTTCTCTTAACTTCCAATTTGATTATCATTTATCTAACAAACTTTCATTTGAATCTTCTAATTTTAAAATGTTTTGATAGACAATAAAACTGATAAGTTAGGTAGGTACCTATCTATTAGATTTTTTTTTAAATTATGTGGGTAAATAATCAAGGAATGCAAATTAACCATCTAGTTTGGGACCCACCACAAAATATTTTATTACAGAGAGCTGTATGTAATTTTTTGAACCTCTCATCTTGTCATTTCAATTTCTGTTAACTTGTGCTTCTTTACAGTATGACCTGGAAACTATTTAGGTGTTCTATTAAAAAACAAACAAAATCTTGAGTATATAAACAGAGAGATTATATTTTTTAAAAAAGCTTCACTATCATTGATTGGAGCAAAAGCAAAAATTAAGTACATTTTTTTTTCAGCCATTATCACAAAGTTTACTCAAATAGCTATTAAAATTCCGAAACAAATATTTCGTCTGCCTCATAATAACACATTTTCTAACAAAATTATAGTGCAAATTACTTGCAGAACGACACAACTCAACTTCCGGTTGAAAACTAAAATTGATTTCAAGGAATCGCCTGACAAGGGGCATGTAGTTGTTTCTGGAGTAAACATTCTAGTGTAAAATGTTGGAAGTTTGCTCTAATTTAGTAGTGAGTTAAATTAGAATACCTTTTTTTTTCTTTTTGGATATCATCTAATGACTCCTCCCGCTCTGGGCGGAGCTGAAGGGAGTGTCAGACTTCTACTGACTAAAACCACCCATGATCCTTCTTAGCCCTTTGTGTCCTGGACCGCAGTATCTCTTTCCAATATCTTAACATTAATAGCTATTAGCCAATGCAAGATTCTTTATTTGCATGGAATGAAGAATCTAGGTACATTACCAACAAAAATCGGGAGACCTGACAACCAGTTTTACCAAGTGATATTGTTTTACCCAGTGACTAAGTTGTGGAGGTCAGATTTGCAGTCACTCCATATAAATACTTGTATTAACTGTGTGTGGTTTGGCTGGAAGCTGACCCCAACATAGTCGGGAAAAGGCTAGGCAGATGATTATGGGACCCACAAGCTTTTGTGCAATTTTTTTCATCCCTTGGTTACTTGTGTAAAAGTACCACCTGTAATATTTTTTTCGTAATTTCATTACACTGTTATTTACACTGTTGTTTTTTTTGTTTTTGTTACATGGAATGGAATACATATTATTATCCAATTTTCATAATTATGAGTATACTAGCTTTTGTCCGCGTCTTCGCTCCCGTTATGTCCGGAAATTAAACCATAGGAACGTTTTAAATGTGCCTATGACACTCGGGAATAATTTATTTAGCTTTCCTTTAGTTCAAGAATTTTCGGAATCGGATCACAAAGGGATGACGAAATCGTAATGGTTTCGTTTCTTGACACCTTGATACAGAACCAAAAATAGATGCCTACCCTAGAATTTTTCTATTAAAAGCTCTTTGTAAGACAATACACAGCCAATTCTATTGAATTTCTTTCTTTTGACTTTATCAGACAGCTCTTTCATTTCTACAAAAGCCCAGCCTCCGCCCACGCACATGATATTAAGTTGTTATTCTCACTGGAGCTTAGAAAGCTGACAGAAACAATAGATGTGTATAGAACCTGAACAGGCAGTACGAACAATAATAAACTAAAGTGACACCGACAAGTCTTCCATTTGAACGCACCGCTGAACATCCCCGCCTACGACACGCAACCACCTTCACGAAACGACTCCAACTACCGAGCTTAAAATATAACATTCTAACACAACTAACGTTACATTTTCAATCTTATCGATACCAACATAGAGATCAATGTTTATTGCCATCTTATTGATCTGCATAATTATGCACCAATGAACCAAACATTTACTGCAGCCATAATTTCAAACATGAATAGACGAATCCCCAATTGATCACTTCAAGCGATGAACACTGACTGTCAAAGCCTTTGCGATATCTGTTCAAAAAGTAGGTCAACGCGACAAAAGTCGGTGTCCCAGTAAATCAGTCCTTAAAGGACCCAAAATGCGGTGGTCCTTTTATACAATAATCCAACGGGCCCACATTTGCGGGTATGAAAGCGAAGTGAAACGTAACTACAGATTATTTATACGAACATAAATTTCTAAATCCACCACCATTTGGCCCGAGTTGTTTTTTTTTCTTTTGTGGCAGCACAACTGTATCTAGTCGGTGACTGGCTTTACTGATGGCCATCCGAACATTATGCAATTTGGGACCCCGACAATCTGCGCGCAATTTTGTCTACGGTCTCTGCGTACGGTATTTTTTTTTGTTTCATTTCGTTTGGGTAATAACTATGACTTCACTCTGTTCTGATTTAAATTCCTTTTAATATTACGTAACTTTTGTGCTTTATAATATTTTATTATCATCCCAACAAAACAATACTCTTTAAAAGCGTTCAGCTTGCATGCAGGTTGATCAATCAATTATCAGAATCAGCAAATTCTGCACAAAACTTAATAGTATCTTCTCCCAAAATACTGTTCCGTAATCACAAACTATGAAGATAGCTACTTAACTTTGCAATCCCAATTATCGCGGTACATGATATCACTCGCCTACTTCACATTCTTGTTCAAATATTTGCTATTAAACTGGCTACAAAACGAAGTTAGTGTACCGATGAATTAGCCTTACTAGCACAACATACATTTTTGTAGTCGATTGTGTATTTGCTGGTCGATTAAATCCATCGGTGGATCTGACTAATCCAAAGGTTTGATACAGCGTAGACAGACTTTACTAATCATTTTCCGTGTACTAGTTCGAAACTGCCTGAAACTAACTTATTCCCTTGAGCCTATTCAATTAGTAACAAACAAAAAATCGCTACGAAGACATTTTTCAATTATTTGTACTATCCCAACTTCATCGATACACTCGAAAAATAGCACATGTTTCGACCGATTTCCGAGCAAACAAGCTTTTTCACAAATGTCTATGTCTACGCGTTTCGCGTTTCCAAACGAATAAATGAATAAATAGAATCAGCCAGGGAAATATTTGTGGCGTATTCTAAATTCAAAATGTAGCGTGATATTTTTTTTCAACCTGACGATGGTGTAAGAACAAAAGACCCTTTGGAAATGGGATTGAGATGTACGGCGGGTTCACTCCTCTGAAACCTCCAGTTTTCCCGCACTTTGTATTAACCATTAACCTTTGTTCTGTAAATACAAGGGATCAAGTTATTGAAGTTACAGAGCGACACTTTGTTTATCTACGAGAGTAGCATCTCTAAATAGGATGCAACAAAGCGTCACGCTTTTGATGTCTTTAATCAAGCCTTTGTTAGGAGATCGCGTCGGTTCGTAATCTTTTATTTGTACGAAGATATTTCTTGATTTAATATGATGAGCAATGAGAACCCCTTTGTTGTGTGCTTATGATAATATTATGAACTTTAGTTGTTTGCCGCCGTATCTAACAAGTTTCGAGTACCTACCTATCTTTAGTAAAAAGAAGTTAATTTGGAAACAACCAACGTCATTGGCAGAACAAAAATTACTGTCTTTAAATAATGTTTGAAAGTTAAATAAAGGAGGATTTAGCTTGATTCCACCACGCTGGTTCAATTCAGGACAGCAGGGTGCACCACGCCCTGGGGAGGTTGGCTTGGTTATTTTCAAAGATGATAATAGCACCCCTTGCATCCTCGGAACCACGACTTGGTTTGGTAACAGTCGAACACATAACAGGTTAACAAAAAAAAATCAAACCATATTTGATATTGATGAACCAGACAGCATCATGTAATGGCCTGAACACCTGTGCTGCGATACCTGTTCTTTCGTTTTCGCAAAACAATCAAACGTCACTTCTTCCAGCTAATACAGGTATTGGATTTGAATAAATAAACTATGCAAACTGTTGATTAGAAAACATGCGGTCATTAACAAATCACGCGGTACCACACGGAACTACTTTCCCTCCCATGAATTATGCAAGCGTGTGTTTTAATGGATCAATGATATATGAAATTCACTATCTTTGTACATTTGAATTAATTATGCCAATTCCACCTATTATAAGATAGTATTTCAATGTGCCGTGAGTTTCACGAAGCTCTGATCAATCATTTTCTCACTTGTAAGCGCCATCTTGGATTTGACAACAATTTTGGCGCGTAACGTCTTGTTGTATGGCTTTTACGCTGCTTAGCTTCTTTATCTTTACATAATGGTCTTGAAATAAACATTTAAATTTATCATGCCAACCAGTCAAAGGAGTTTATTATTCAATCTGTTTCAAATTAATGAAAAGCCAAACTTTGTAAGACTATCTAGAGTACCTATATTGTAACTAAAAGGACGTTATTGAAACTCATTGACTAATTAGTGCTACAATAGCAAAATAGTCTCGATTTGAAAACGTTCACTAATTTGAATGGGAATACTTTTCATTACCGAAACAAAGGAATGCGGAAAAAGAAGAAAATGAGAGATACAATGGGGTTTGCGTGAGCTAACGCAGCATATTGTCCGACGAATAATTTACGTTTTTGCACTGTACTTTTATTACACAGAAAATTCCGACTTCCAACGGAATAGTAACACAGGACGAGGGTATCTAAAAGGTTTAATATTAAAATTTAGCTTTGTTAAAAACTTTTGAAAATGGTGAAAGACCTTTAAATTTTATTTCAGAATACAATACTTAAAACTTTCGTTCAAAATGACTATCACCAAACGGTTTCTCATGACAAAAACTAATCCTCTTCATGTCTGTACTGTAGAGGACTAGTTTTTTACTGCTTTTCCCGATGAATCGCTCTCTGAAAAACAAAAGCCTACGTGAAAAACTCCCGTACATATTCAACAAGACCAAACTGATTGTATAAGTACTAGACAGAACACAGTATTTCTTTGAGCCCCACAATTCAGTATTATGGCAAAACAACGGACAACGGCAACTGGTCTGCCAGTCGCCAGGTTTTGTTTTAGGGGAGGCTTATGTTTTACCCCTTTTTCTGATTACTCATTATAGCTATGGCTTCGCTGAAACACTGCCTTTTGTCTACCATTCTTCAATTGTGAAACGAATCCGTTTACACTGTAGTGTTTCAAACTAGTGCATGTATTAGTTTTTATGTTAGTAATCTGTTTTCGTCTTCAGATCACTCTTAATAAAATTAGATCGTAGATGGAAGAAGCGACTCTTTGTGCTTAACTTTTGAAACTATTGTTACCTACACAGATTTTGGGGCACGACCTCAAATCGTTAATGGAGTTATTCCTAGATTTTTTATCCCCATTGAAAGCAGTGTTACTGGCACTTCTTAAAATTACTCAAATAAGCATAAATTATGAAGATAATTATCTTCAAAAAGTAATCTCCCAATTAAAAACTGGCTTTTCAAACTCAAAGTGATTAATCTTAACTTAGGTAAAGGAAATCATAATTTGGCTTACTTAATTGATTTAATGAGCTTTTTAGCAATTAAGAACTTTGGGAGCTTTTCACGCACGCCTCTATTAATGTCCTGTAATTTAAGTGTTGCTAAGATTAGCGTTCTTTATTGAAATTTATTGCACCTAATTACGCATTAAACAGTGCTATAAAATTTCATAATTACTCACACGGCTACGAGGGCGGCACTGAAAATTTCGGGAATCAAGGAAGTGACACAACATTACTATTTAAAAATGTATAATTATTGCTTGCCGCCAAATTTGACACATTTTTCCATACGATGGAACCAATCATTGAAGCAACCATTCCATTCGGAAGTTGGGGTCTCCAAAATGGCCGTTTTGTAGGCATCCACAGCTTCTTCAGGTGATGAAAATCTCTGTCCACGCAATTTATTCTTTATTTTAGGGAAAGTATAGATCATTAGGGCTTAGGTCGGGGCTGTACGGCGGATGGTCTAATAATTCTATGTTTTCTTGCTCTAAAAACTCTTTTGACGTTCGAAAAGTGCTGATTATCAGCCTAGTTTGAACAAATGAGTTTTGATTTTGATTTTTTGTTCTGTGCGCGGTGTGAGAACTCGCATTGTCGTGATGGAGGATGATGCGGCGGTTGCAGTTCTCTTTACGGAGTTCAGAAACGACCTGTGGCAAACAAATGCTAGCATACCATTCTGCATTAACCGTTCTTTGTCCCTCAAGAGAAATAGTCGTAACATGGCCGGTTTTGGAGACAAACGTGGCCACCATTTTTTTTGCAACACTCCGTGAACGAACAATTTTTGTTGGCTTTAACTCATTTTCGAACACCCAAATTCGTGACTGGTTTTTTGTTTCGGGTTCGTACGCGTATATCCATGATTCGTCACCTGATACGATGTTGTATACACCATTTGAGGATCCTGCGTGGAATCTTTCGAGAGTTCTGACGCACCAAGTAACGCGCTTTTTGCTCTTCACAGAGCGAATGCGGTATCCATCGGGAAAACAACTTTTTTACACCTAATTGTTCATGCAAGATTATTTGTATTTGACTCATGCCAATGTCTAAAGTTGCCTGAATTTCGCGGTATGTCACATGTCGATCTTCCTCAATCAGCTTACGCACAGCATCAACGTTTTCTTGGGTGACTGCAGTTTTTGGACGACCTTGACGGGGATAATTACTGAGCTTGACACGTCCACGTTGAAATTCAGCAAACCAGCGATAAATTGTGGTTTTGGATGGGGTTTCATCACCAAATGCAGAAATCATCCGGTCAACACACTGTTTTTGTGTTAAACCACTTCGAAAGTCATAATAAATCATCGCTCTTGAATTTTCTCGAGTCAATTCCATTTTCTCAACGACTAAACAAGTTTGACAAAACCTTGTGACAAGACCTAGAATCTTTTTTTAAATAAATAAATGGTATTCGATTTTTAAAACCAAGGAGTTTTCAATTAAAAAGATTTTAATATGACAGGAACAGTGGAAATATTCCATTCCCGATACTTTTTGTGCAGCCTATGTACTTGAACTCAATTATTTCAAGCAGGATTTTTCAGTCGCACCGGACTTAACGGTTTTTCTTCGAATCACACTGTTCGCATGTTCCCACCTAGTCATGTTTAGCCAGTCATTACATCGGCCTTGTGTACATTAACACTGATACCATCATACTGCGAAAACTTGTTTTAGAGCACGGTGAAACTAGTTGTAGTGAAGAGTTCGCCTCACATTTAATTGAAATAATATTTCCTACGACCAAGGGAAGCGTTGACCTGATGAAGCGATGACCTGGTGGAGGTTACGGCGCGGCGATCCGCTGTTTGCGAGACGCACCGGTCAATGTAGCGACACTTGGGGGAGGCCTATGAATAGAAACTGACCATGACTGACTGACTGTGGGCTATGTCTAGCAGTGAACGTGTTATTTTATGATAAAGGAAATTGATACCGAAAAAATACGCTGAGAAATCAGCCAAATATTTTTAGGGTTTCTACGTTGTTTCCTGAACTGACCGCACATAACAAAATACTCTAGAGAAAACAATTGTAGCTAAACCCGGCTTCTACTTAGTCAAACAACCAAACCTCGAAGCGAATAAATCACCGACATTTGTAAAGCTTTCACAAGTCCCGAAACTCGAAGTGTACGAATGCGCGGTGGCACAATTTGCCGAACTGTTGTGCTCGGTCACCATGTCAACTTATTCACTGACGACCGCAGAATCAAGGGTTAACGATCTGCGATTATGACGTCTAGATGAGTCGTCTCGCTCTCCGGCTCCGAACAATACCTCGCTTAACTGTACTCTAGTCTTTCGTCACGACGATACTAAAACTCCTTGATCCACTTTATTTCCACTTTCCGCAACATTATGGTGGACTGCTGGTCGATAGCCACTAGGTTAATGCTCGGCCACAATTATCGGATTGGATTCGGTGTTTCACAATGTAACGTTTATTTTTGATTAACGTCGCGCAATCACGAACCATCTGACTTCTGAGTGCTTTTAACATTGGGAGGGTGAGAAAGAAAACATATTCAACCAGATTTATTGAAAAGATACAAGTTTTTGGTAGTTTTAATAGATGAGAATGATAATCGTGGTTAAAATGATACTAATATGTCACACTAGCGTGAGCTTAATGGTTTCGTATCGACTAGTCCTCACTTATCCCGGGCAGCGAGAGCACGTACCCTTTTTTTTTTTGGGTGTGGGAAATCATCAAATAACCCCTTCCGCTCTTGGGCAGAGCGTGAACGGAGTGTCAGACTTCTACTGACTAAAAACCACCCATGTTCCTTCTTAGCCCTTGTGCCGGAGCCGCGGTATCTCTTTCGAACAACCCGCAGCCTCAAGTAATTTATCTACTTACTAATAATTTAGTGATTTTATTCTAAACCTCAACTAATGTTACTAGTGAACACCACATAACCATGGTTATCATTCTCTTGTATTGAATCTACCAAAAACTGGTATGTTTGGTTGGTAACCGCGATTATTATTCATGTTTCTGTTCTTTAACACATCCTTCGTTGGAAATTGACAGTCGATTTCCCGTGAGAAAAACCGCGAAAAGGATAGAATAGACGCAACATTTTGTTAACTTAGTACGTAAAAAACAGGTTTCCTATTTCACAAGTTTGCCTGTATGGAAATCGAGAGCCTCTGTGATCTACAACGTTTTTAGCATGTTAAGTGGGGTTTCCCTTGCGTTTTTTTTGTAAGAAGACTCTTGAAATGGACAGTTCTGTCAAATTAGAGGTATGACTCATCGAAAACGTATGCCGTTACGTAATTATCTTGGAACCGTTAACGCAATACGTTACGTTTTACAAGTGACTGCAAAATGTGTAATTTACTGCTTTAATAACCTTTTTAAAACTTTTTGCTGTTCTTTGGCGGCATTGACAATACCACCTGTATTATTGACCTGAATATTTCGCTCAATCATTTGAGATAATTCACTACAATGAAAACGAATTTCGCATTAAAATTCTCGCATTGTGTCTTTAACAATGCTGTACAAAATATGAACGCAACTGTGTTCGCAAGCCTGGATATTCTCAGTTTACTTAGTGCAGTCTTTGAATGTGTATGATTCATTAACAATAATTAGCTGTCTCATGAATATTAAAACGAATACATCATCTGTTCGCCTCATACGGCTTACACGTGGTTCATCCGTTTAACAAACGACAATTTAACTGCAATCTAACTCAGTGTTATGTTTTCCTTGTATCAGTCGTATGATTTTTTTTTATAGCATAGTAATTAGAGGGCAAAGCGGATCAACTGGCATTATAATAAATAACATTCAATTAGAATTGAGTTCCAACTGGTTTGCGCGTACGCAAACTGATTTCGCTTTATCTCCAAATATATTCTTCTCTGTGACGCAATTACGTCATTTGGTATTTGTGTCATAATTTGAATTGGAAATCTACATGATACATAACAGAACATCTCGCCTGTAATCCGAAGGCTCAGGCAGTAGTGTACTTAATAGTACACCCACATTTCGCCAGTTATGTTTCATGTCCCATGCAATATCGAGGTGTGTCAATAGGAATGTTTACTGACTAAAAAAATATGATTATAATTAGTCCGTCTGTTAGATTATCGAAAAATATTGGATACGTATTTTTTGTTTTATCAAATCAATAAAAGTTGACGAAGATAAAACGCGTCAAAGATTTGAGTGGGGGGGTTGTGACGTCACTCACCGGTATAAAATGTCATACTAATGTCTTGGAATATGATGTCACACGAGTTTTCAAGGCATTGTATCGTCTTCATTGTTTGCTTTAACGTGAAAAAAGAAAAAAATACGTGGCCATTTTCTTTTTTGAAATCTTTCTGACGGACTAATTAGATTTTTTTAGTTAACTACCCTATTGCCATCAACCGTAAATCCCCACGCCGTGACTGCTACTGACCAATGACAATCCCTAATAAAACTCAGATGGAAATGCCCAATAACACTGCTTGTCCTGCGTATCGAACTCATTACCTCATACCTCTACCTACACCAAAACGGCGTTTAGAATCTACATTATACAAATGATGGTCTACCGTACGTTCAGTACTCATTACAACTGAGTAAACAAGCCATGTTACTAGACTTTCATTAACATTCAGTAGCCAGGCTGTTTAGCCATAAAATGGAAGGCTTGCTAGTTGTTTAGCTAGACAGGTTCCGGGTCGGGCATCTGTTCCCGTTCCAGAATGTTACTAGCAATTAGTATTACTTTGTATCAAGGAATTATACGGTTGCAAATCCAGCTGGATTTTGTTAGAAATTTAGAATAGAATAGTACTTTATTGTAAAGACGCCAGTACATCACGACCTATCTGTCAAATGTATATATTACCTATATAATATATTTTCAACATTATTGCTAATCGATTAGGTTTAAGGTTCATGGGGAAAAATTAAGTGTCTGCTAGCTGTGCTGTATGTATGTGCTGACTAATAAAATATACGTGTATTGGTATGAATTAGTAATGGACATTTATTCGTAACTACAATACACGGACAGTTGACCAAAGACAAAAAATAGAGTACACTAGCTGGTTGCTGGTTGGTTGCTGGTTTGTTTGTTTATGGTTTGTGGTTTGGCTGGTTTTAATTAGCTATAGTTCATAGATTATATTTTGATATTACAACACACCAAAATTGACACAACTGTTTTACAATATTGCTAATTTATGTTAGTTAGTAATGTTGTTTGGGTGCTCTTTATTCTTCGAGTTTTGTTTAATGTGGTCGAGTTCAATCTTTATCTCACCTTAACAAAAACAAAATGTCCATTGTAGGATTTTCTAATTTGTTGTGCATGTTCAAAGTTATCTTGTGGTCGGTGATTCTAGAGGTTTAGGGAAGATTTTAACCAATGAATGTGATCTGCATGTCCAAACCGCCTTCAACATAATATACACACAAAACAACGTACAGCTATCAATATCAGAAGTGGTATGGGATATTGACACTGAGCCATTGAACTCCGATTAGCTGAGTTGATCGCGTTTAGTTTCATTGTTAGAATTAGCACTAAATCACATAACATGCATGTGTGCATAATTATATGTACATGTATGCAAGTGAGCAACGTCTTAAATTACCAATGATTGCAATTTCAGCAAAAAATCTTAGTGCGAGTCTTTACATTATCTGATCTAGTCATCATTATGTTACCTAGAGATCAAGTGTCAGTTACTCAACACACGGTATGTTAGAAACATGTTGTACATACTTGTAATACATGTTAATTATGTAGTGTACGCACATCATCGGCCTAGCCTTTTCCCAACTATGTTGTGGTCGGCTTCCAGTCTAACCGGATGCAGCTGAGTACCAGTATTTTACATGGAGCGACTGCCTATCTGACCTCCACAACCCAGTTAATACCTACTAGGTAATACGATACTCTTTAGTAAGACTGGATGTCAGAATTTCAGGTCACTGACTACCTGTAACGACTGCCAAAGATCTATATATGGCAGCCGGGACCAACAGCTTAACGTGCTTTCCGAGGCACGGAGGAAACTCGGTATGTCGGGCGGTCACCCATCCACAGACCGACCTAGGCAAGCACAGCTTTACCTAAAGATCGACCCGAGTGGCAGTTCTTATTAAGCCACGAGCTCCTCGTATAGTTATGTAGTGTACGCACAAGCTATACAAAACTAGTTTATGCGGATCTTTCATCGTACGGGAAATATTAACAAAGCGGGGCCATTTTATACTGGAATAGGGTAGTTGACAAAAAAAATCTAATTAGTCCGTCAGATAGATTTCCAAAAAATATTGGCAACAATTTTTTCTTTTTTTACGTAAACAAACATGAAGACAATACAGTGCTTTGAAAACTCGTGTGACGTCATATTGCATGACAATTTTTATCAGAAAGTGACGTCACAAGCCCCCACTCATGATCTTTGACGCGTTTTATCTTCGTAAATGTTTATTAATTTGTTAAAACAAAATCACGTACCTATCCAATATTTTTTACTAATCTGACTGACGGACTAAAAAGAATCATGTTTTTTTTAAGTCGGGTAACATCCCTATTGTATAGCTTGATGTGCCGCCGTGACATGATCACGTTAAGGTAGTAATACAGTTTACATCCGTTAGGTACGTTAATCCCAGGTTTAAATAACGCTGATTCAAGCACCATGCAAAGTTAAAACTGTCTCATAGAGTCATGGTACATTTAAAAGAACATTTCCCGAATTCCTCGGTACATTACTGTTGATTATGTACAGTTAACCGCATTTACACAGGCAAAAATCGATTTTGACAGCTCCATTTTTTTCCTCACAGAGGCAAGTTTTTGTAGTTCAAGTGTTAGTACTACGTGCGTTTGATGGTACTCGTGATGGGCGTGACATGGTTCTAACGGTACCTAGTGGTTATTGCTCTGATCTCTAACGTGATAATCCAGCGATTACTGTTCATCTGCTTATTGCTCCATAGTTTATTCAACTTTAGCTTTACGCACTTTAGAACGTCGCTTTGTTCGAGGTACTTCATAAATCGTGACTGTGAGTGGGATCAAATTATACTGTAATGTGATTTATGAATAAAAAATCTTCGTACTGATACTTTGATCTGATCCAACACTTGCAAGATTTATTACTCCCAGATGACCGATGATATCGCGATAAAATATCTGAAAACAGTTACCAATAACAACGGTACACATACATGAGAACAACTATCATCACTACCGTTATGCAAACATCTACTATACTCCATAAAATAGATGGATGCTATCTCAGTAATAATATAATAATTTATTTATTAAACAGACTACAGAAAGGTCCACTGTGTTAGTAACAATATAACTTAGCCTGTGTTAGTACTTAAAACAATCAAATTTAAATGCACATACAAAGATAAAAGAAACTACAACCTCTTCTCCGGGATTTGTACAACGACATGCCTGTTGGAGCAATGCCGGAGGAAAGGACACTCAGTCCTTCCCCCAATCATCGCAAGCACGGTGTTGGAGCTGGCTCGTATTCTGCGCACCAAGGAGGCGGTGCGCTAGTACAGAGTTACAAAAAAAAACATACCGATCGAATTGAGAACCTCCTCCTTTTGGGAAGTCGGTTAAAAACGTGGGCGATCTAACAAAGACTGATTCATAGCATCTCGAAACTCTTGATTGACGTTCACATCTAAAAGATTTTGTAACCTGCTCCTATTGTTGTTGTATCAGTCAATCGTTCACAATGTACGTTATCAAGCGTTGTGAAAACTCTTAATTACACCTGGACAAAGAAACGACTTTGTTTCGATTAATCAAGTTGTAAATCTGCCTTTATTGCGTTTTCTCAAGCATTTTATGACTCGCAATTTGATATCAAAAGTTGTTATATGAATGACGAAAGAGTTTTTCTTAAAAGAAAACGTGTACCTGTGAGCTCTGTGTGTAATATTTGCGGGGAAAAAACCTATTAAGTAGTCTTCCAAAATAACTACCAAGAAAGTAGAATAAATGATTTTTAACACAACAGTAACAGGTCCCAAATTTGCAATAACAATTTAGAATCTAGATCAAACAATATGAGTCCTGAATTTTTCCACCTAAGAAAAACTTTTAAGAGCGGGTAGTTGTTCAATAGATATTATCAGGCACCGATATAGAAAGTTGTTACGTAGAGTTCAGTGCGGAAAAAACAACAACTTAGTTCTACGTTAGAAAACCGACCACGAAGGTAAACTTCCTTGGCAACGGCAGAGCATCGAAAACATTTTTAATTATCGCTCTAGCTCTCCGAGATTCCTAGTATCTAACTACGTCACGTATTCCTTTGTTGTACTTACGGGGGAAAAACTACATGATGCTGATTAACTCTGCTAGGTCGGAACTTTGATTGAAATGTCAGAAACACCATTAGTTCGCCGATATTATTAATCTTTGTGCTTCAATGTCAGACCTAATTATTGCGGTATTACTATTGTGTAAGCAAGTATTGTTCTAACATTTGTGGCTTATTGGAAAAAAATCATTTCTGCCTCGCATTATTGTGATAGTAAAAATAATTAAATTTGATAAAAATAATTTGTTTTTGTCCTATGGTAATGCTGCGTACACTATAGAATAGACAGACATGCATGTCTTTGTTATTATTTTATATTAATTCTTGCTGTTGGTGTACCAAATAAATAAATAACACGAATTTTCGATACAAGACAAAACTTCTTATCTGATCTACTGAAACAAAAACTATATTGAATTACCAGTCAATAATGCTTCTTCCGTTCGTAATGCGGTTCATCTTAATTTCCTCGATGTAACTTGATGTTAGACGAATTGCTTCGGCCCGTATTAAAGTGTTTGCCTGCCCAATGTCCCGGGGGATGAAGGGGCACCTGGCCCACCCCTGTGGGGGTGCCCTACCTTCACTCACCACCCAGTTTTCACCTCGCACAAGTAGAACAATAAATAAATTGGCCGTTGCTTTGTTTCGGTTTAGGGGCCGTATTTTTGAATCAATAGAATTCCAAATCGTGTACGAAATCGCAGAATTCGTATGAGAATCCCTAAAATCGCTATTTTTGAATATTCATACCCGTGAATTTTGCAACGAGTGGTCCGACCCACTCGTTTCCGATATTCTACCAGTAGAAATGAGAATGACACTGACAAGTGAAGATTTGTTGACAGATACGTTACGTTGACTTTATCTAACCTATAAATCAGTGTTTTCTTTCGCCTTTCGCGATGGTTAGCCTCGAGGAGTATATCCTGAATGAATCCTGATGAATTACATCAGCGACAGAAAAAAATATGTAAATACTAGAGAAAAAAATATCGAAATCCCAATGACAGACGTCAGACAATGACATTATAACTTTTTAATTTACGTTCCGTTCCAACGTAACTCATTACCGGTTCTTAAAATCAACGGGTTATGGCTTTCCGGTTTTTATTTTTCTGCGTGAAATGAAAAATGTTATAAGATTCGAGTTTTAGGGCAACACTCATTTCTATTACTTCAAAAATACGTAAAATTTGGAGCAATCGAAATTCATTTCGTATACGTTTTGCTTTCGTGCACGAATTTAAGATTCACTTCGAGTGATTCAAAAATACGGCCCCAGTGTCTGAAGGTTCGTAATTCGTTCACATAAAATGACTGTAGTTACTCGAGGTGCTTCGTTAAAAGGCGAATTTTGTAATTTATTAGCCGTATTAATGGTCCCGACAATACGAGCTAATTTTAGTACTGTTGTTCTTGAATATCTTACTGGTTGTTTTGTTGAAATCGACCTAACGACAGTCTAGCTTTCGTAAGCGCTATTTCGCAGCTTTTTCATATCTTTATCGGTGTATTACGAGAAACTGTATTTCACTTTACTTAGTACAGTTACAGTCTAAGTTTTTAAGTGGACTACTAGCAATTATAGTTTAGTGGTGTGACCGTGGGGCTACCCAGTCACTATGTCTGGAGTTCGACTTCGAACCCAAGGCACCTCTGGATTTTTCGGATTCGTGTGCGTATTGTATAGTTATCGTGAAGGAAAAGTTCGTGAGGAAACCAGAATGTTTGAGAGATATTTCTACCCCCATGGGAAAACGGCGTGAGTTTATGTATGTATGTGTGTATGTATGTAAAGCCATGTCAGAGGCTGATACCAGGTTATACACTAACCACACTATAAAGAAATAAAAAGTAGAATTATTGATCTAACAATGTCTGTGAGAGGTAAAGAATGTCTTACCTAGTAGAAAAAACTCCGTTTACATTCAAATACTCGCAACAAACACCATGTTTACGTCCAGTCGGGTCTCACTGAGCGGAATCAATATCAACAACGCTTGCTTACCTGTTTGTTTATTTAGCTATCAGTTACTGTCTTCTACAAAACGGGGCTTGTGTGTGAGACAGTTTCGATATGTAGTCGGTTGGAGAGACTCTTGTGGCCGACTGCGGTAAGCACGAATGATTTTTTCTTTGTTGGAATATAAATTAATTAATTTAGTACACATCTCCTATCGCCTTTAATTATCGATTGTTTTAAATAATGGTACCTAATCTTAGAGTTTCTTTTTCCGCTTTACAAAAAACCTCCATCTGTTATCTAACTTTTCTTATTCATTTTATAAATGAAACCATTCAAGATACTTTATTTTTCTAGCTAAGGAACAATCTACATCTTTCGTAGTTAGACCGAGATCCACGACTTTTTATTAAAAAATACAATTTTCTTCATACAAAAGTACCTTGGAACAAAAACATTGCATAAACAAAGCATTTTGTATGCTGACTCATTGCATCAATACGACTGCATCTGAAGGGATATGATTCAACCGGGATTTGGGTATAACGCTTTTGACAGGCCGTTAATAAGAGTGCACCCTTGTTAGTTTAACACCCACCCCTCTAAATTGAACACATGCGTGTAAATAGGTTTACATCACAAAGAAAATAGTGTGGGGAAACTGGCAGCTCCTATTTATAATCATAAAAAAATAACAGTCACGGTAAATTGCACTATGGAATTTCCTTTAACACAGACAGCAAAAATGTCGTCGACTCGAAAAACTTGAAACGTTTTCATACTTTTTTTAACAGCTTTCAACGTATTACCTCCGCAAAAGCGTTTGTGCTTATACGCTAAAGTGAAATAAGAGTTGAAAGGCTGTGATCGGACTCAGACGGTTTTCCATTAGAATCCTGAAGGCAGACTCCGACGGGCCATTACGTCGCAAATGGGTCGAGAAGAGCCCGCGGAATTCACGCGATTCTCTTGGATAAAGAAGCTGCTGAATATTTTATTTTCTATAGGATATGACGAGCGACACACTTAGCATAATTCTTCAATCAACAACTCGACTGTGTGACATTGTAGCACATTTCTTATATGTTTTATGTGTTTCTAACCCTGAACTAAATCGAGGTAGATTTGCACCGTTATTTATGACAGTCTTTATTCATTTAAAGAAAGGTGTGTTAATTAGGTTAGGGACTTTGTCTGTAAATGATTACGCTGTACACGAGGTATTTTCTTATTTAAATAATTCTAATACCCTGTAAATGCAAATATAAATAACATTTTCAGCTCTTCCACCTAAGTTGGTATGAACCTGGAAAAAACAAAACATGAATTTGATTCCCACACCGATTACTTGATAAAATAAAACCCTAGTACAACCAGAATCGTCAATCCTTGAAATCCAATCTGATAGTCGTTGGGTTTCAATAAAACATATTCTCTTGAATTCTTGGAAAACGACTACTCGGCTAGTTACGGCCCAAGTAGTTTTCTAAAGCCGCTCAACCTTTCTTTGTAGCGATGTAATCCGATTATTCTATCTTAGGATGAGTTATTGAGACCTGTGACTACTATCTTATTAAAAGATTTAGCTGTATTGGGTAACTGTTTGTTGGAAAGTGTTTTTGAAATAAGTACTATGTGAGATGGCTGACGGCGTCGAAGTTCTAGGTTCAATTATCTGGTCGTTGAAAGTGTTATTAGGTTTTTCCCGGTTTTTTGTGCCCGGTTGATGGCAATAGTCTCGCCTTCTATTACATGGGATGGGACTTAACTGGAGAAATGTGGGTGTACTATTAGGTACACCTCTGCCTAACCCTTCGAGGATTACAGGACTTGTAATGTTATGTTAATATGTGACATTTTCTTAACATACTCTTTTGCCATGTTACTTGAAATAAACACATTTGAAGCTGCTGTGCGCTTCTATATTTTATTAAATTCATACAAGTTTTTTGGTTCGTTTGTCCCAGAATTGAAATTATTTCAACTGCTGGAGAAATTCATTCAATATCAATCGCTCAAAGCATAGAGCGCACTAAAATATAGAATTAACTACACAGTATCTATTCCAGTTGGTTGCGCGACCACGACGTTTCGGTATTTGACCACTGCAACCCATTTTCATTTACCGACCGTTGCAATTTCTATTTGAAGACCAGCCCTCTCAGCAAAAACTTTATCGGAGAAACGTACACATTGTTTTATTTTCAGCTTCGTAAAGTTTGCACTGTACTCTTGTTTCATTGTAAGCTACGTATAAAGCTGGAGCCATTCCGACTAAAAGCGTCTAAATTGAAAACATTTTCTTCCCCACCGGAATCCAAATTAAATAAATAGAACATGCGAGGGGATTTTAACAAATCGTAGTCTCCTCTAAGTATGAGACCTGCTGTTGAACTAATTGACGTGAACCCTCGTAGTGGTCATGCTAGCTCATTTGTCGTCGGGCCCAGTGACTCATCGGAAAGTCGAGGGTGTTGTCCGTCTACCTACATAATTTATGAGGCTACCAGATGACCGTGACTAAATAGCCAAATGTGTCCCTCGACATAATGAAAGTTTCGTGATCACATTTCGTCGATCATGTCTGGATCACGTTTTTTTATATGAAGAGTTTATTTTACGAAAAGGATAAAATGAAGTGCTTTGACTTTGAAGCTGTATACGTCACGTGCGACAACGACAAACGATTCTTTTATATTCTAATTGTCTTACCTTATCTAATCAAACGGCAATCGTGAACAATAGTATCGATAATCTAGACAAAGAGAGTCAAGATTAAGGTGACTTATCGACTAATGCTTTGTAAAGATATAACGGTAATCCGTCCTAATGCCTTTTAGGGTTGTCGCCCTTTAGTCCAATATATGTCGTTATGGCGTATCATCGAGAGTGCATTCTCAAGTGCAGGCAATAATCCCCTTTATCGTAACTGTCGCGTGTCGCACTCCTTAGGGGACGTTGTGTAATTTTATTTCGCCCCCGTCGTAAGTCGCTCGGGATTCGCGTCTCGCATGCCTATGTAATATGAGCTGTATTGGTTGGTACGCTTTACTCATCATCATTCTCCTGCCCTTATCCCAATTTATTTGGGGTCGGCGCAACATGTCTTCTTCTTCCATACTTCTCTATTTCTCGTCATGTCAGCAGTCACCTCCTTTCTAGCCATATCATCCTTCACACAGTCCATCCATCGTTTCTTTGGTCTTCCTCTACTCTTATAGCCATCTACATTCATACTCAACATTTTTCTCACAACATTTTCTTCATTCCTTCGCATCACATGTCCATACCACGACAATCGATTACCACACAACTTTTCATTTACCGGCGCCACTTTTAGACTTCCTCTTATGTACTCATTCCTTATTTTATCCATTCGCGTCACACCACACATCCCCCTTAGCATTCTCATCTCAGCCACATGCAATTGCCTTTCATTTATCCCTTTTGTGGCCCAACATTCTGATCCATATACGACAGCAGGTCTAACCATGGTTTTATAAATCTTCCCCTTGAGTTTAAGGGGAATGCGGGAGTCGCAAATTGTTCCCGTGACCTGCCGCCATTTCATCCATCCAGTGCTAATTCTATGCTTTACACTACGATCTATTTCGCCATCGCTTTGCACGAGAGAACCGAGATACCGAAAGTCGGAGCAAACTGGAAGAAGCACGCCATCTAGCGCTATGGCTCCAGAACTGGAGAGACCGCCGAAATCGCAGAACATGTATTCGGTTTTACTTCTGCTGATTTTCAGGCCAACATTCTCCAGCTTCTGTTGCCATTTCTCCAATCTGCTCTGGATCTCAGGTCCATCTTCACCGACAAGAACAATGTCGTCGGCAAACAGCATGCACCAGGGTGCCTCTTCTTGTATGTCCGACGTCAGAGCATCCATAATCAACAAGAAGAGGTAACGGCTTAAAGCCGACCCTTGGTGCAAGCCTACAGCCACACTGAACTCATCGGTGTTGCCAGCAGCTGACCGAACGTAGGTACGAGATTTACTGTACATAGCTCGAATTAACTCTACATACTTCCCTGGTAATTGGTATACCTTTCTCTTTCAAGGCCCACCACAACACATCCCGAGGTACCCTATCATACGCTTTCTCTAGATCAATGAACACCATGTGCAAGTTCTTGTGTGCACGTCTGTACTTCTCGCACAATTGGCGGAGTGCAAAAGTGGCGTCCGTTGTTCCTCGACCTGGCATAAACCCAAACTGATTTTGGGTGATCTCACTCTCCTCTCTTATTCTTTTCTCTATCACTTTCTCCCATACTTTCATACTATGTGACATGAGCTTTATTCCCCGATAGTTGTTGCAGTCTTGCACATCACCTTTATTCTTAAAAATGGGCACTAGCGAACTATTGCACCATTCTTCTGGGATTGCTCCTTCATGCAACAACTTATTGAAGAATAAAGTCAGCCACATACATCCGTCTTCTTTTAAACACTTCCATACTTCAACTGGTATTTCATCAGGGCCCATAGCCTTTCCACTTTTCATACTTTGAACTGCCTTCCTTACTTCATCCATACTAATTTCTCTCACTAATCCCATATTCACCTGTACCTCTTTGAGCACACCGTTCCATTTATTCTCTTCATTCATTAACTTTTCAAAATAAAACTTCCATCTGTCTTTTATTTCATCATCTTTTGAAAGAACCTTACCAGCGCCATCTTTTATACATTTAATATGAACTATATCTCTCGTTCTTCTTTCTCTCGCTTTTGTAATCCGGTAGAGCTCCTTCTGGCCTCTAGGACTGTCCAGTGAGTCGTACAACTTATCTTGAGCCTTAGCCCTGGAAACTGCTACCGCCTTCTTTGCCTTCCTCTTCCATTCTTTATAATTCTCTTTCTTTTCATCTTTTAAACGGTCACTCTCGTTTGCTACACCCTGCCATTCTTTAAACGCAACCTTCTTTTCTTTTAAACTCTTTTGTACATCTTCATTCCACCACCATGTATCCTTATCTATCACACCTTTTCCTTTCGATTCTCCAAATGCATCTTTTGCTACTCTCCGTATGCAATTCGCCATCTCTTCCCATGATTCATTTACAGATTTTCCTTCCATATCCTTCATTTCAATCATCTTATCCACCACTTGACTTCTAAACATACATAAACATTCTTCTTTTTCTATCATACGCCATCTGGTTTTGGGTGGGGGCCGTTCTTTGTTTCTACTGGACGAGACACAGACTTTACTGTCTTACCTAATATAAAAGTAAAGCCATTTTCCCCCTGTCGGAGAATTTCAAACATTTTCGATATTTATTTAGTTATTGAGTTACAGAGGAGCGTAAGAGCATTCAAGCATCTTGATTTAATGAGCAAATGCAGAGTAGGCATCGTTAGACAAAAGAGAAAGGCAAAACATTGGATCTGCGGTTCAGAGTAATCTAATCGTTACACCAAATTGAAAGTTGCATTCGAACGAGAATTACGCTCAGGTCAATTCAAGACGTAAACCATTGGATTTATAGGAACATCTGGCGAAGGAATCGTACATCAAGCATAATGGCTACATAATTCGCGTGGAGTGTTCTACACTGACACGCTCAGGCTGCGGAGATGCGGGTACTGGCGGGTAGATGGTGAGCGCCGATAAAACCTGGCTAGTTGGAAGTTTTATTGAGCGGCCACTGGCGCAGCCTGTTTCCTCGTTATCACCGACAGGGGGCCTTAAATCAGGCGCCTTTCATTCTTAAAGGCTTTAAGCCTGACGTTCCAAGCCAGCCCCGAGGGAGCGATGTTTAAAGTGGCCACTTCTTACGTCTGTTGATGGAGGACCACGTTCACTGCTATTGGCGATGTTTCAAAATGCAACTAAATTACCTACTTGAATATTTTCGCGGCTGAGTTATCTTTGGAGAAGGAACCGGTTCTTTAACCTTGCACAAGGAAAATAGGAATGTTTTGTTGAATTTAGCGAGATATTATTCATTCTTAATGCAGGTAAAGGTTACGATGACATACGTTAATGATATTGATAAGGTAACTAGTTTAAAAACACCATTCACATTTCACTTTGTGTTCCACATAAATTGTATGGGGACAAAGAAAAAGTAATTGTAAAAATCGCGTTTTATAAATGTCGGTATCGCATGACTGGTGACGCTCGCAAAACTTCCAAACGGCAATAAGTGCGGTACAGTTAGGAACTAACTAGGTATGAAGTCATTAAACTTTCCGCCGATGATCCGCATCGCGAACCACTGGCAAACGTAACTTACCGTGCCGAGTTAACGTTTAACGTCTTACATTCGATGATATATTTCCACTTTTCGAACTGTTATTGTAAAGCATACTCGTGGTTATAAATCGTGCGGTTAAATCGCGAATTTCTTAACCCAATTCGTGTCACTAACGTATTTCAAAATGGATGTCTCAGTAACTTTGTACCAATCTTCTCGCTCGGTCACAGTGTCAAATACATTCTAGCTCGGCTTGAGTAATAAAATTCCAAAGTTCAAGGTGGTATGTTAGTCATGTCCCCTTTATCTTGCTTTGTTCCAAACCGCCCGTAGATCCGTTTCGAAGTAAACTATAGCGATGTATGGGCAAGATTGTATCTTTTACATCGTAAGCAGCGCCGAGCCCTTGCTATCGCCACCACCGGCGGTAATCCATTTACCCCGGTTGAATTTTAAAATACGGGTGAAAAGACTTTTATGTGCACTGTTTGCAAATTATGCTAATACGGATTTGGTTGAGGCTTACCAAATTTGGCTTAATGAACCTAGTTTAATAAGCGAGAAAGAACAAAATCTACTGGAAGTTAAAACAAGATTAGCGAATTGGTTTTAAAATACAAAGCGATTCCAGTTGAGTGCAGCAATTTTTCTTTAAGCACCTAATAATACGCCGAGCAGGATTTTCCAGAAATACTGCCGTGCACCTCTAAGACGTGGAGTCCGCTCGTAGCCACGTACAGAAACAATGTATTAACTCACTTTATTACATAACAGTAAATAACGACTGTACGTGCAACAAATGCATTGCCCATTGCTCTCGAGCTTCGTTGTAAACCCACTTAATCGATTTCCTATCAAATTGCCGCGTGGTATCTGGCATTTACGAGCAACCACTAGCATTCCAAGATACTACAGATTTGTGGAATCAAGCTGATGGGAAGTGTTTAAGGTAGAAATTGGAATAACACCATAACCGACCACGTAGTAATCGTTTACTGAATTGATGTTGCGGTCCTTGGGAATCACCATAATGAAAGTTAAGACTTGATTGCCTTAGCCATAACAGAAGTTAGCTTTGAACTTCACACGGTATTTAATTAAAATAGCTATATTCATAGAATCAAGTTTATCAAATCCAAAACGAATTAGACAACTAGTTGACAAATATAAACAGAATTACATTACCTCTCATCTAAAACCAGGAATTTAATTGGCAAGGACGTATTCCGTTAGAAAATAAATTTTGGGCAAAATAAAATATTCACCGAATTGTCCCCCGGGCTTTTTCTCGTAAAGGCAAATTACTGAGAACAAAGGGAATATCGATATCGTCAACTGATTGGTAAGGCCCGTAAATTGAATTCTGTTTTGCTGAAGTTATGAAATGCAGCGTCGAGGGGACAATGAGTGAGAAACGACGTAATATTGTTTAGAAGAATCAAGTTGGTGAAATACTTTAAAGCTTTAAGTAAAAACGCGACTCGATGACCTAGAAAAAATGTTTTTACGCCTATTTAAATATAGGTAACTATTTACTATGTTGCCTTTTAGTTTGACTACTAAAGTCAGAAATAATTTTGATTCACACATTTCACACTATGTAATTATGTACGTCATCCATCACACTAGGATACGCGATACCTTGTCATTTTAAATTAATTATAGCTAGACGTTTTATTAGAATTATATTATGTTAATTTAAATTTGTTTAATCTCCACAAAAAGCATCAAATCCAACACGAGCCAAAAGTCATACTTAACTAAATATTAATAAGAAACGTGTTTTTTTGCATGGCAAAATAAAATCTGGGGGCCTAATGTCTCCCCAAGGAGTAAGAAGCAATCATTCAAATGAGTTGAATAAGATGAGGGGGCTTCGTTCATTATTGCAAAATAGAATTATGATAATGATGACTTTGAAACACGTGCTGTGTCCATTGAGAAAAAGGGAGATTTACTCCTCCTCGATAAGCCCTGATTTATATCTCAGAATTCCTTTATAAATTAAACTAAAAATAAATTGTCAAAACATAGAAACACACTTAAAACTAAGTGGATTCAGGCTGAAATATGGTATTCTAAATTGAACCAATTGTCCTAAAAAATAAATGTAGACAAGGAAACAAAAATACACTGAAACCAAATTATTTTTGTAGACGCTTTTGATAGCGCTCAAAAATACTTTGTCTTTAGACATCAAAATGCTTTTGATGTGAGTCTAGAACTGGAAATACAATCAGTCTTTTAACAAAACACTTTGCTAAATCTACGCACAAAAGGCCCATAATAAATGAACCAATGTTGAAGACTGCAAATTGAAACTCCATCCTTTGTTACTAAACATCCTCCATTGAGCACCAATATTTATTTTGAGAACAAAGAGGGACTTCCTATAAGGGTGTCCTACAAACTCAAGCAAGTTACCCACATTATAATCGTAGCCCAAAAATAGCCCCGTCGGGGCTGCGGGTTGTTCGAACGAGATACCGCGACCTCGGCACAAGGACTAAGAAGGAACATGGGTGGTTTTTAGTCAGTAGAAGTCTGACACTCCCTTCCGCTCTGCCCAAGAGCGGGAGGGGTTATTTGATGATTGCCCACCCGCCAAAAAAAAGCCCAAAAATAGTCGTAACACAAACAAACCCTGTTTAGAACTAAATATCCTTAAGAGTCTCCTACCTTCCATTCCAGGAATAGGCGGTTTCTAAAACAGCTTTTTAGTGCGGATCCCTCGCCTGAGGGTGTAGAGTTACAAATCTCTGTGATGGCTCCCACACGGAACCAGCGGTTGTTAATAAATCTTTTCGACACGCCTTCTTAGGATCTTCTTACCGGTTTACAAGTCAAAATTTACTGATTCTGCACGATGACAGTTGGTATGGCTTATAAGATTTAATGTTCGGACATAATGCTGTTACGAAACTATTTATTTTGATTTTTCTTTTCGTGTTTTGTTCGCTATTACCGGTAGTGATTTGTTACTGGGTCTTATCGGATTAGATCTTAGATAGATAATTTATTAGATGTCATATTTATCAGATATATTTCTTTGTAAATATAGCCGGACAAAGTTGTCTTTACAAACAAGTTTTTTTCTAAGTGCAAAGTACGACACGAGTGTGTTATTCTTTCATTAGAGATATCTATATAAAGCTTAACGAAACTGTATTTAAAAAAAAAACGCCACAATACAATAGTACACAGGGTGCACAAATTCGTTTCGCCATACCTTACCTTATAGGAAAAATGTGTTGTGTTTAGGAAAAAAAAGTGTATTCCCCCGTGTGAACGTGATCTATCGGCGAAAGAGTCCGCACGCCTGTTTATGGTCGATAAAACATCTAGGGAAGGTCTATTTATGTTGTTTTTTATAAAGGGGAACATGTGTTGATAGTATTAAATAAGAAACCACACGTGTGGGTGGCACCGGTGAACGGCGTTGTTTATCGCCTAACTACCACCCATCCACATTCTTAAATCACTTTTCTTGTACTTGTATGGTGTACATAATAATAAAGAATATGTACGGTGTAACCGCACATTCTGCAATTCAGCAGTTTACGCCACGTTCATTTCAACTCTTATACTTAGTTTAGTTCGCGTTGCGCTTTCAAGACAGCCGCGCGTTCTCGTTACAGCCAACAAGGGCTGCGTCACTCATTTCATTTCCACACCATCAGTCCATTAAGCTCATTTTACCTTTCGGACAATACAGTAGTGTTTCAGTACTTTACTTTCTTTCATTTAATTCACCCATCATCTAAAAGTAATATATGGTCCAGCAAGGGATCATACAGAATATTCTATTCTAGGATCTACCCAGAATTTGTAATCATCATCACCATTCTCTGCCCCTTATTCCAATTCATTTGGTGCTGGCGCAGCATGTCTTCTTCTTCCATACTTCTCTATTACTCATCATCTCATTTCATAATTTGCAGTGAAAATTGTTATAATTCAGGACAGATTTCTCATTTTCAATTACAGTCGGTCCAGATAAAATTACATAGTTATATGTTTGGCTTTTCATTCAACATAATTATATATTTTCAAAAAACATCTTTGATCATGAGCGTGTTGCATAATTTATTTCACAGCTAAAGGAGTTGTAGCCCTATTATTTTATTCAATAGTGAACAAGTAGAGAATATATTTTTTATTTGTTAAAACAGTAAAAACTTATTCCACAGGCAAGTAAAGCGTGACTTGGCCGTTAAATTATGTAAACCCCTTTTATTATATTTTAGTTTCCAGAATATTAAGTACGGTTTTGCTTTATTCAACAGAAAAGTAAAACTAAGTTATCTTTAGTTTTACGAATTTTGTGAATGTCTTTATTAAGATTATTATGTTTTTACTCAGTCAAAGTATTCTTTTGTTTATTTAATATATTATGTGGTAACTGACTTGTATAATAGGTGTTATTTTTCATTCATTTGTGGAGAGTAATAGGTTATTTAAGGACACGATTTTGTCATAAGGACAAAACCATCGCTAATTTGGAAATCATTGTAATGTTTTTTACATAAATTGCTTCAAACATAACCTAATAACAAAATGTATTTACACACATTAAACAACACTTCGTACAAATAATAAAGCTTAATTAAAAAAGCTTTTCAACGTTTAAAAGATGTTGGATCATTACGATTGTAATCTTAACGAGCTCATAACGCGTTATTTGAAGATAATATTTACATTAGCGCAGAACACTAATTGAAAGGCACGCTTTAACACTTTCTTAAAACAATCGTGTCCAGTGGGCAGAAGGTTCACATTCAATAAACAAGCCTGTCTGAGTGCAAGACGACATTGTGACAAATTATGATGTATGAGTAATGAGGACAGATACGTTTTGAACGAAAAAATTAAGTACATTACTGGTTGCTCGCTTCCTTAGGGTCGCAGTTCAAATCTGATCAAAGATTTTAAGCTATTGCATAGCTTCTATCGCGGGCCTTGAGCGTGGGGACCGAATCCAGAAATTCCGTAACGAAAAAAACCTAACACCCCCCACTCCGACCGGCACAGCGGTGATACTTTTTAGTTTTTCCATCTATCGATAAATACCAGAACTTTTAATGACTTTTTGAAATATCAGCTTGTCTCTTTAGTTCAGCAACCCGCCTTTAGGTGGCATTGGTTGTATTGGAAAACTACCGTAATCAGCTGTTTGTGAGAAAGTATATAGGTGTATAGGTATTTATCATCTATGTACAACAGTGAATATCTGTACTCGTATAATTTGTGTACAAAGTGTTTTAAATATGAATAAACAAAGTGCATTTATTAATATCAAAGAAAAAAAAACAAAGGAAAAAAAATACTGCATTAATAAAATAAATAAATAATTATAATTGCATAAGTTGATAAAAAATGCTATGCAATAGCTTTACCGCGGCAGTCTCCAGTGCCACACGTCTTTTTTTTTTCTGAAATCAACAGTAGGTACCCGTCCATTACGATCATGTTGGAAGAACTTCGCAGCTTCGGTAACTTACTGATCTCTCGTCTTCTCGCTACTTATGGCTGGTACGACTCTGAACTAGTTCCATTGGCTTGGAACATAAATTAATGTAAGAGCTGCGTTAGGTATGGCATTACGGGCGCTGCAGTTCAGGCGTTACACCCAAGACCTTTACAACTGCAACTCATAAGACCTAATGGCATCTAAGGTTTCTGATTTAAACATGGTCCACGTGTAAGTGCAATTTCATCAAGAACGGAATACTTCCAGCGCATTTGAACAGCATTAAAAGGCTCTCGGTGACATCATCGCTAGGGAAAGACAACCACCTCCGACCCCTGCTCGAAGCCGTACTTTTAAACCAGCCCGTAAATAATGATTTCACTCAGATCTAGCCCATACCTTTGCTGCCCTCCCTAGTGACGCCCTAAGCTGAGGCTCGTGCCGTGCAGTGGGTGTCCTTAGCGAGCTGAAAACTATAGAATGTTGGCACAAACCGGTATGGATTAATCTTAGATTTAGATGTAACACTTACTGTTTCGTTGGCGAAATTCCCACTTAGAAGTAAACCTTCTGTGAGCACTTCATTATTTTATGCTTTAACATTATCCTGTTCAAATATGACGCCATTAAGTTGTTTTTTCCTCGTTATTTCTACCCTCGCGTAAAGTTATGGCAGGCGACATGTGTTGTTCATTATTGGAAATGACACGTTACATTCGTTACTGATTCAGGGGTGTTATTATAGTTTTGATGGTTATATTTTCATTCATTACTTCAGCCGCAATATGGAATAGTTTTCCAGGAAATCGAAAAATGTTAAATCACCCCGAAACGTTCCAAAATCAGACTATTGCAATTTCTGACCAGATGTATGAACGTGGACGGGGCAAAAGGAGTATTTAAGAATCCTAACCGGTAGCGTTCCTTGGTTTCTGTCTACTCCCATGGGAAAAATACTTGACTTGACTTGATGAGCTTATCCATGTATCACAGTTTTGTGGTTTCTTCTTAGTCATACTGTCGTCAGTCAAGAGAGAGAAAATTGCTTAAATAAACGATATTTCCAACATAAATTCTGATATCAGACGCAAAGCTCATGAAAGTTCAAAGAACTGGAATGTTCCACTTACAAGAAAGCTCATAAACCAAACGAATTCCACAATATTTTAGGTAAATAGATTAAGTTATTATCTAAACAAACAGAGGAGCCAGACAGCTGGTCGCCATATTGCCGGGGTTTTATCGTTTTTTCCCGAAACGATTTATCATAGAGGTTAGTGTCAATACATGACGGATCACTGCGGAGTGTGCTTGAATCGATAAGTTTGTTTATGGTTACGCTAGCTTTTGCTCGCGGCTTCGTTCAAACTCTAAAAAAAACTTTCTTTACCATTACATAGCACTTCTGTTTTGTGAAAAACGAAAGATGACGCAGTCCTTGTCACAAGGCATACAAACTGAAAGTACTGCTAAAATTATTCCACTACAAAGTTTTACTTATAGCCTAAGACTATCGGAGATAAAGTACTCGTAGATGCCTTTATGTGAAAGAATTTTAAGAATCTGATCAGGTAGGTAGGTACCGATGGATGATTACCCCTTTTTTTTCTATCAAAAAACCCAAACATCATGCCCGCCCGCTCTTGGGCAGAGCGGAAGGGAGTGTCAGACTTCTACTGACTAAAAACCATCCATGTACCTTCTTAGCCCTTGCGCCGAGGCCGCGGCATCTCTTTCGAACAACCCGCAGCCCCGACGGGGATGATTACCCCCTACATCCAAACATATAAACTTTACCTCTCTTTGTAAGTATAGATAAATGCTTCGCCAGCCATGTTATTGCAACTATCTGGGGCATAGTATTAACTGCTTATCGGACTGGAGTCTGGCTAATGAACTGTTTTGATGATTTAAGTAATATCGTTAGTACCCTTGGATCGTACGTAGATCAAAAACGCGAAATCTTATCGTCCACCGGTTGTTGTAATCAACCTTGGTTTTTAGAATCGAGAGACTGTTTTGTAAAACTTCGCTATACAAAAGTGGGGAGATATTAATTGGTTGGGAGTTTGAATTGTTAAGAATTACGTTCCAATAGAGCGAAATCTGTCGAAAGCTGAACTTACGTAATTCGTTTTGATTGAAAAGAAGAAAAAAACTAGGAAACGTTACATCCAGATGTAATTAGTTAACTTTCTGGAGGTACGAAAACTGAAAGTTCTTCAGAAACATTTTATGCAGGTGCTTGTCATCATTTGTAATCATTTTTCCTTTAAATCAGGGCACCTAAATTTTCTACTATCAGATCTACATAGATGATTTGATTATTGCGCCAATGTAAAAGGCTGATCCCAGACGTAAACGCATACAATTAAATTAACATATTGTAGGAAAAGGTATGATATGATAACCTATTATTTAATTGAGGTTAAGTTTCTCATTCCTAGTAATGCAGTTCTAATAATACGCTATAAATTAATCAGATCAATTGATCTTGGTTAACATAATATGCATCATTCTCCACAACGAGCTTGTAAAATGATTCCCTAGGCCGAGGACGAGGACAAGGAACTATGACGTCAACCAGCTGCTCAATTAGCTTTAATAAAATAGCAATCTTCGACCCTTGTATAAGCCAAGATACTGTCATGTGCTTTTATCAACGCGATGAGTTGAACGCAAATTCACTTTTAAAAGAAAAGGTCGTAAGCACTATTTTTGTCAGACTAAATCGTTACGTATCGTCGGAACTTGCCAAATTATTACTAAAACCTTCCTCGAGAACCACTCTATCCATTGTTGGAAACTGCATGAAAATCGGTGCTGCAGTTTTTGAGTATATCGCGAACAGACAGACGCGGCGGAGTACCTACTTTGTTTTATAACATTCATGTAGTGATATAATATAGGTAATATACATTTTCTAAAAGTATGAAGTTATTTGTTTAACCCAAAGGTTGACTGATAGAGAATGCCTTGTGCATTAAGTTCGCCCATTTACCTATGAGTATTGTACATGCAATTTAAATAAATAAATAATGAGTAACTACGTACTGAAGATACGCTGTAGTACCGCAAATCATTCAATTATGCTGCCTGTTGTTGAAATTCATTGAGTACCTATTTTGCATTGTTTGTTTATAAAAACAAAATTGATAAATAAGCAATTATGATACGATCTGTGGATCGTATCGTGTTACTTGATGCGAATGTTTCTGTCAGGTATTTTGCGATGAGTTAATTGTTTCACTGTACCGAATTCCTTTTTTTGTAGATGCTCCTCATTTTCGTTACATATTCATTCTTATAATGTTGGTTTCTACTTTACAAAGATGCGTTTGAATTATTATTCATTATTAACAGAATCAATATCAGGGTGTAATAAGTAGCTGTATAGTTCTGATATGAGACATCAGCGTTTCGAAACTTTCTCATAGAAGTGTCTTCGAGTACTGCCCACGTCTTGAAGCCACCAAGATCTGTTACAAGTGTGGTTTAAATCGGTTCTCAACGACCTCACTCTTTACAAGCCATTGCAACTTCTATCCCACGTTTAATAAAGCATACATTTCCGTGATGACAAAGACAGCTGCGTGTCATTGCTATGCCGGTGGCATCCCCAATGGATGCTGTAACATGCATAGTAATAAGTGCATTTGAATAGACGATCACACGTGTTGACATGTAATCATGGTATTTTTGGTGTGCCCTAGATTGGATGCATTAATTGATACCAACGCGGAGCTTTTAAATGAGGGGTGACGAGATAAATATTGCTCACCAAATGTTACTTTAGCTATGATGAATGGTTGACTATAAAAAATGTAAGTAGCATAACTAGGAATAGTAACGGTACTGTAAACTAAAATAATGCAATAGATACTCTCTCTGAAAGTAATAGTGGTTCTTTCATACAAACCCAAAAGCTTGGCTTGCTCTTGTCGTCGTTTGTTCTAACCTATAACCATAATGTTGGGGTTTCTGAACAGTCTGATTGGCCTATTGGCTTGCCGTTTGATTGCCCCTATACATGCCATTTAGGCCGAGGAATAAATAATTAAAGCAAGCTTCAAGGTACGTTTATTTCTCTATCTGAAAACAAAACAAAAAGGTAAATAAAAAACCGTTTCCAGTGCTTCAGTGATTAAGCAAAGCATTACTTAGTCAGAAAACGAAACACATAGCTAGCTTCGCCGGAATATGGTAACAGGCTCTACATACAAACCTAATTACAGCTCCCTCCCACGTTGTGAGAAAAAGATATCATCAGTACGGTTACAAAACAAAGGATTTTCATTCAATTGGCCACATTGAAAGCGAACTCGCGTCGTTGCGGCTGTGAACTCTTTGTCAGAAAGGTCGCAAGCTCAGGTCATTGGGTCGATGTATCTACTTCTTTGATATTTCATAACCGCACTAGCGAATTAGTTAATGAAAGTTAAATTACATGTGATTTAGGCCTAGTTTCTGGGGTAATTTTAACCGGGGGTAATGTAGTCGGTAGTGGTGCTATCCGAGTCACAGAGACTCGGTGTGTAATGGGTGGTCACCCATCCACTGACCCACCTAGGCAAGCGAGGCGTAACCTGAAGATTGATCCCAGTGTCTGTTTTTATCTAGCCACGAGCTCCTCATTAGTTGTAGAATTCTCAATTATTTTTGGTCTTTGAAATTCAAAATGGCCCAAACTCTACTATATTTCTTAACTGCACACTTTTATTGTTCACCACTATAAACTTGTAATCAAACTGCATTTTTAGTGTTTGCAATAAAAACTTTTCATTTTTAAAAGAGACCTATTTACAATAGTATTTACAAGTACTCAACTAGGTACGTATTATATATTGTACTCGACTAACGATCTTGGCTAGTTTTAGTCTTCTCTTCTCGTCTTTAGGTTAAGCCGCGCTTGCCTAGGTTGGTCTGTGGATGGGTGACCGCCCATTACATACCGAGTTTCGTCCGTGCCTCGGATAGCACGTTAACCTGAAAGTTTGACAACCAGTCTTACCAATGGGTATCGTATTACCTAGTATTAACTGGATTGTGGAGGTCAGATAGCTGCATCTGGTTACACTGGGAGCTGACCCCAACATAGTTGGAAGAGGCTAGGCAGGTGATGATTTTGTAGATATAATGCAGTACCGTATTGAGCAATTTCCTCTCCTTTTAATACTGTTTGTATTGCTCAACGCTTTCATTGCATCCGGCTGATAATATTGGTGATCTTGTACACCGGATAGCCTCATAATTTTTATCTTGGCTACTTTAACGACGTGCTAAATTAATTTCATATTATGTCCGTGAAGTCTTAAAAATTTTAATCGAACACTTATTGTACGTCACCTTGTTTTTCTGTTGAACGGTTTCTCTTATGGCAATCTCTCTTAGAAGTTACATACGTCACGCCTGTAATCCCCAAAGGGTAGGGCAGGTGCACCAATTAGTACACCCACATTTCTCCTCTTATGTTTAAGTCCCATGAAATAGGAGGAGAGCCTATTGCCATCAACCGGGCCAGTCCATACTCATTGGCCACTATTTAGAAATTCCAGATGGATAAACCCAATAACAGTAATATGCCCGATCCGGGAATCGAGCACAGAACATCATGCTCAGCAGTCGCGCTTGCGACCACTAAACCAACGAGGCAGTCGTTTTTAGAACTTACTGAGATAAAAATTAATAACCCAAACAATGCTGCGGCTGTCTTAACTTGTTTCTGATTCAGTAACCGCCCAAACTAACTACTATTTGAAGAAGATCAAATCAATTAACTTTCAACTAGCCGCCATAATGAGTTCACTTGTGCAACTTATAAACCGCGGTTAAAGTAACGTTGATTATGTAACTAATGTTTAGTCGCACGTCCATTGATGATACTGTTGCCAGTGTTGCCTCACTACGATAGTATCTCACTATTGTTGGCTGTGAAACTGTTGCTAGTTAAAATAGAACGCGGCTATTTTTCTCGGTTTATGAGCTAATGTGTGCCCAATAAAGTTATTTAATAACTTTAAAGTTAACATAAGGTTGCCGACTCTCCCGTCGGGGCTGCGGGTGTTCGCAAGAGATACCGCAGCCTCGACATGAAGGGCAAAAAAGGAACATGGGTGGTTTTTAGTCAGTAGAAGTCTGACACTCCCTTCCGGTCTGCCCAAGAGCGGGAGGGGTCATTTGATGATTTTCCATACACCATAAACAAAAAAAAAAAAAGGTTGCCGACCCTAACGTAGTTGGGAAAAGGCTAGGCTGATCATAATTATTAACTTACAGTTAATGAAATTATTATTAAATTGTTTAAAATTGGTACCCAAGTTTTCGTTTTTAGGACGTTAAATTTTTGGTTTTTTGTTAAGACGCGGATAGTTAGTCATTTATGCTACCATTTCAACAGATATTCTCTCTAAATTACTTACTCTATGTATAACTGCATGCCTTATGTATATAGCATCAGCATTAACGAAACCTTAATATTACAATTTTATTTTATAACCGGTAATCCGAAAACATACTAAACTGCATTATAATGTTTTAATTTACATAAGAAAATAGCAGAGAATTATCCAGAAACATAGCTATTTTCTGGACCTAACAACCAAGGACCTGCTTTTTTAAAAACGAGTTCTTCTTCAAACAAGTTTGTCTGGATTTGGGTACGGCAAAAAGATAGTTTTAAAAATAAACTTTTTGTTTTTTAACAGGCGAGAACTGTGTCGGATGGGCTCGAGGTTAGGTTTAAGAGAATAAATGTATTTTTAGAGAGTTGTATTTAATGAACATGGAGTTTCTTTCATATTTTCTTAATTAAATAAAATGTATTTACCGACCGGGCACATAGCTAGGCGAAATGTGGGTGTAATATTGGGTACATCTCTGCCGAACCCTTTGGAATTTACAGGGGTGATGATATTTTATGGCTTTACCGAGATCTTGATTTCAAGTCCAACGAATCTTCGTGCCGGAAACTTTGACTTATTTAAGCCTGAGAATTTATGATTCATAGAATCATAACATAATTATTGTTTAATATTAAAAATATTTACTTACTCTGCTTAACACGAAGTATGCAGTAATGAACAATACAAGCAAATAATTTGTGTAAACAGGACATCTATGCCATTGACATTCACTATCACAATAAGATGATTACATAATTTACATCTAAGTTATTAGAATTACAATACACATACCGGTCGTAGGTACTAGTAATCATATATAATAACACTGCGCAAGCATTTATTTTTAACCGACTTCAAAAAGGAAGTTCTCAATTCGTCGGAACCTTTTTTTATGTATGTTCCCCGTTACTCGAACATGGCGGGATTTTTTTTTGTTTAAAAGGGTATTACTTCCCAGGTGGTCCCTTGATCATCAAGTCAGGATCTCATGTTGGGATCCTGGAGAAATAGAGAGAACTCTTCAAATTTGAAGCGATTTGAGTAGTTTTTGGAATAGTACTTTTTCGGAGGTCCCATTTCAATTTTCCATTCTGGTTTTTCTTTTGAACTTTGTTTTTCACTTTTTTGTGTTTTTGAAGTTGGTTCTCTTTTTTTACATTTTTTTTAATCTCATTGTCTTCAGTAAGAACGTGGATGGCTTTAAGAGTAGGGGAAGACCAAAGAAACCATGGATTGATTGTGTGGATGACTGGAAAGAAATTCACGTATGGATAATAAAGTTAGAGAGAGAGAGCCATACAAATAAATTGGGATAAGGGCAGGAAAATGATAATTCGTATCTTAAGTCGTTTAGTTTTTAAATCCTCCTTTCGTTGATTGTTGCTGAGATGAGATTACCACAAATTTTTAACGTTTTTACGTATGCATGCGGCAGACAAATCCAGAATCTGTATCTACCGATACAGAGTCTGGATTTGTGTCCGACTGATGGCAATAGGCTTTATGTATGAGTCCCATGTGATAGGGGGCGCTCTATCCCATGGGTCTCAAACATGTGAATTATGTTCATATCACATCATTACAGTTGACTGTCCATATGACATGAGGCGGTACGTCATACAAGCCTATATGCTTGGCTTGCCCTTATAACCTCCTATTCTTCATAATGTGAGGGTTTCTGAACAGTCTGCTTACCTTGTGGGCTTGCCGTATTATTGGCCCTTAGACACGCCACTGCTATGACGTGTACTTGCGTGACCCTGCACCCGCCCTTGGCTACTTCGTTGTAAGTAAAGATAATACAGTATTAATGAGCTAAAGGTATGTTGTAATTTGTTCACTGATCTTTTAACCTGACATGACTTGTAATTGTAGCTAAGTACTTGACTTTGAACGTAGTATTGTTTACGATGCTCCTACGAACACACTTTGTTTTTTTTGCGAAGACTATTATTACGTTATCTGCTTGCAAATCCTAACTGGGGGCCTAAATTGACCACTTTAGCAGAATCTTAATATGATAATAACATGAATTAAGTTACAATTTGTAAAATGGTCAAAAAGTGGTTATGGTCATTCATAATATCAACTGCATCAGTGACCATTTTGAAAATTTTAACTTTTTTAGGCTCTCTGGTTGCTGTCGGTACAAGTGCAACGTGTCAAACTTGCCATTTGTTTTGAAACTTGTCATTTTGCTATAAAACGTCATTGAGACATGGGGATGACAAAATCTGACAGCATGACGGCACGGTTGGCGCAGTGGCACAAGCAATTGACTGCTGCGTTGCGTGTCGCGGGTTCGATCCCCGCACGCACGAAACAAATATTAGTATGGCCTACTGACAGTTGTTCCGGGTCTGGGTATTTGTGTATGTGAGTTTAAATGTTTGTGAACGCACCCACGATACAGGAGAATTTTCTAGTGTGGGGCAAAGTTAAAAAAAAAAATAGTTTCTGATAGCCTCTCTTTAGTCTATTAAATCTTTACGTTTGGTAAGGCTTTCATTAAAAGCCGATAATAGTCTTTAAGCAGCTTAGCATAGGTCTCAGAATGCAAAAAGTAGTATTTTCAAATGTGGCAGAGGTCAGGCGGTTATTGATCCGGGAATGAATTTGAATGATTGACAAGTCAATGAACGGGCGTGTTTATTTAAGCACCGTTCATTTTCAGTATCATTAGGCGAAACTTAAAGGATTGCGTTAATAAAAGTTGTTGGATTCTCAACACATATTTCTTTCTCTCTCATAAAGTAGGGATCGTGAACTCCTTTTACTCCTGAGCTGAATATTTTGTTGGTCTCATACCACTGCAACTCTTGAAAACCAGAATAAACAGTGACGACCACCCGAAAAGCACCAACACAATGAAGCTCGATGAAGATCCCGCAATAAAATTAATCAGAACAGATCAGCGGAGGAGTAGGAAAAACATAATTTCCACTTCTTTCAGTTGGTCGGTCTATACGACTCTCTTGATTATGACCAAACTTTTCTGATACACACTGTAATTTTTAAAATGAATATGAACACACGTCCAACAACGTACCACAAAATGCTTCGTCCTTAATAGTACACTGGAAGGACATAATATGACGTCACACCTCGTGGAGCTAATTAAACGACGCGGATGTGACTCGTTAGTCGTCTTTCATTTGCTCGCTTAATTTGTATTTTCATTATTAACTCAGTGCAATGCACCAATTAACTCTTGTAAGGTCGATGGATTAAAGACAGGTTGATTCAAAGAGGGTTTTGATACTTTCTACAATTTTAATGAGAAGATTTTTTATTGTTTCTTAGTGGAAACGTAAACCGTTTGCAGCTGATACGGAGGGAAGTGGAAATTATGTTTTTTCCTACTCCTCTGCTATTATTTTCTGATTAATTTCGTTGCGGGATCCAAGACAGTTTAATCGTTTCTCTGGGACTTCGTCGGGCTTCATTGTCTCGGCGCTTTTCTTGTGGTCGCCACTGTTGATTCTGGCTTACAGAAGTTACAGTGGTTTGGGAATAGTGTGGCGGGCTTGTCCCAATTAAAAAAAAAAAAAACCGTTTGCAGATAATTTCTATATGATATCGCGTAGTAGTAATAATAGGTACTTTTGCCAGGCCAATATTGCTTCTAGTCAAGTTTCGTGGATAGCTCGTACAAACAAGAACTGTCGTTTAATTATTTATTTTCTACATACGTACCTATAATCGAAACGGACCAGTCGGGACCATTGTGTTTTTAGAAAATAATAAGTAGTAGGTAGGCTGAGCTCTATGTTCTTGCCACAAGTAAACTATTAGAATTCAAACAAATTACTGAATTTATTCAAATATACAATAGGGCAAAAATCAAGTCATGAATCACTCGTACGCGTGTAAGCCAACGCATTATATTTTAAAGAAATGTTTGTTCTTACATCGCATGATATGTATAATTTTCCCATTTGTAATCACTAGAATAAAGAAATAGTGGTTCACAAACAAACGAACAGTTATAAATATAAAAGAAACGGTGACTAAGAAGTTTTGAAAGGGAGGGTCGTGAATTCGTGATTCTTTGCCCTCTTTTATATTGGCTTCGTTTTAAAATGTCACAAAAACTCAGTTACGTTGCAGTTCAAAACTCCCAAACGTTTTATTAATGACATTTTTTTCTTTTACAGGTACAAGTCAATGTTTGGTTGAAACTCCTGAAACTATTCTAAAAGCGTAAGATGTAGTAAAGTAATAAGTTTCACCTCTCCTAACAACTTATTCATAAACTCGCCAGTATTACGAGGAACTCGGTATTCGATGCCCATAACGAGAATGTAAGTTTAACTCGGCGCTATTCGGAAACTCGCCCCAAAATGATCGGTATTTCTCGTATTAGTATTCAGTCTTCATTCTCGTCGGGATAACAGATTTAGTTAACGCGCCTGCAAGGAGCTCGACATATTAAAAGGAAATTAGGTTTGAGGCGGGCTCCAAGTTGATGATAAAGTCACTTCAGCCGCCGGAATATGGGTAATTTATTAGAATTTCTATTATTTCGCGTGCTTTGTACAGAGGGAATAATTTATTTCATATTCTCTCTGAATTTCTTGCCTGCCTCTGACATTTAATTCTTTTCGTTATTGAATTTCGTGAAAATACAGGCCAATGGCACAACACTAAACGTTAAATACAAGAGTAACTACTTAACTTTTATTTATTTAACCTTTGTTTTATCATTGTTTTAATGTATGGATGTTATTGCTTGAATAATTAATTTTGTGCGTCGTTTACACGAGAATAATCAAGCTAATTAAGATTATTTGACAAAATGAAGGCCTCTAATTTTATGCGGAGTATTTATTAATATTGCTGAATTTTGACTGCCCCGTTGGTATAGCGGTCGCAAGTACGGTTGCTCGATTTCCGGCTTGGGCAAAGTGTTATTGGATTTAGCCATCAAGACTTTCTCAGTAGTAACCGCGATGTCTGGATTTGTGACCGGTTGATCACAATACGCTCGCCCGCTATTACAACGCACACCTCTGCCAAACCCATCGAAGATTACAGGCGTGCTGTTTTGTGTTTCTTTTAGTATCAATTTCTTCCATAGTAACTAGTGAAAGACATTGCCTAAAGCGGCCTATTCACGGTACATAAATCATTGCGTAATAAAATGTTTAAATTAATGTTGATACACTGTTTATGGTAATCATTACTACATTTTCAGAATAGGCAAGTTAACATTCCCTTGTTGCGCGGTAATAATGTAAATATGGCGGTGAATCACGAAATTGTCATATTTTGTGTAATTTAATTGTGTTGTTTTGGTACTTTTCCTTGTTGGCTGATGGTTATGACTGAAAGGTTATTACTTACCTGGTTTAAACATCTTTTATCTGCATTTGAATGAAGATTATCAATTATCTTAAGAAGGCATTGATCTGAATTTTTTTTTTTTTTTTGCAAACAGTGCTGGTTTATTTTAGGTGAAGTATATGAATATCTTTTATCCTTTGTTTGTCTACATTTATATTATAAACAGTTAAAATTTGTTTTGTAGGGGGTAATCGGGGTAATGACAGATGTGTTGCTGGGGAGTTTGTTCCGCCACTTCTTCTTTCCAGCAAAAACACTAGGAAGTGTCGAAGGGTGGGCGTTTTGGGGGACTGTCACTTGTAAATAAGTAAAGTAAAGTAAATTTTGACGTTCGAAAAGTGATGATTATCAGCCTAGTTTGAATAAATGACTTTTGATTTTGATTTTAATAATTTGTGGTAGATTCGGAAAACTCTTTCAATAATAAAAAGCTAAATTATTCCCGAGTGACAAGTCACTATTTAAAACGTTTCCGTGGAATTATTTACGACCAAAACGCGACCGAAGCCGCAGACAAAACCGATTGTGGTATGAATGTAACATAAAAGTGATACTATTGGTCTTCCTAATTGATTGTCTTTCAGTATTGTATTCGATATTAACATTTCTTTAACATACGTAGTCATTATCACTCAAATTTAAATTCAAGATGCCATTTAAATAAAGCACACTTTACTTCGTCATAAAACGTTCACAAATTGGTTTTATGAATCCGAACGCCAAACACTGCATGTGAAAAGTCCCATTTTATATGGCGAGGTTTTGTAGTGATTTGCAATAGCAAGTTCTTTTACCTCACGATAAGATTTAATTTGAAATGAAATCACGATTTTGTATTATAATAGTGTTTGGAAATGTAGCGAGAAAATTTATAGGGTGACTGTTTTCCATTAGTTGATTGCTTTAACGATAGTCGACTTTTTAGTAACAACTGTGGATAACTTCTAAATGTGTTTTCTTTTTTTTAAGTTCGTTAAAATGTTTATTGTGCTTGCAAATTAACATTCATTCAAGTAATCATGTTGATTTAACCTTTTTGAATTGAGTGTGAGAACTGTGAACAAGGTGTAGAATAATAGGTAGAAAATTAAACATTCGTTGCACGTGCAGTTTGGTAGGTACCCAAACGTATGTTTGAATTAGTCGACGAATAGTTAAATAAATTTTGTTATGTCTTTTGCAAGGCTTGATCACTAGTTTCCCGTCATTAATTACTTACTTCAACATCATCAAATACGTCGAAACAAGCTTTAAAATCACTTCACAAACCGTGCAATAGCGAGATTCTCTCGCATTACACTATTTTATAAAAAATAAACCGGTATCTGCCGTTTCGAAATCAGAATCACAAAAACGTCAATATCCGCTTACGTCAACCAGATTTAAACGGAAATAACCGGTAACGTTATGACGCAAAAATAATCGAGTGGGGCGACTCGACTTATCGATACGTAGGTATCGAGTCGCGGACAGATAGTGATGCGGCTCGATATTCTTGCATTTTCCACACGATTAAGTTCCGAGCGATTGCCGATGAAAAATTGCCATCGCAGTCTTGTCACGATTTTCAACATGCTTCTGAGGATCCGAGGTGAATCCATTATTGATTTCCAATATGAAGCCCTGCTATATGTAAGTACGTAGCTATGTCGTTTGTTCGCCGATCTAATACAGATTATGGTTTCATTTCTATGAGATTTTCGCTTTATTGGGTGTGGTCAGGATCGGAGTAGTGGAGGATATGGTCTATTGATTGCCACAAATGAGATATCGTTACCCACATTCATTTTCATTGATTGTGCTGATTACATATCATTAGAATGCAATTTATTTGACTATTAGAATTTAAATCAAGTTATTATTTGCTTTAATAGCATCAATAAATTATTCAGAAAACTTCTTGAATTAATATTCTAGAAACTATAGAACAGATTGGTTTCCTTTCCACTTTCAAGAAGCAAAGCTTCGCCAAAGCGTGTTTTTCACATATTAGGTATTGGGCGTGTTGGCAATTTGGATTTCATTTCAGTCAATTTCCTTCACCGTCTCGATTTTTACGCAGACGGATACTGTCTAGCCTTCAGTTGGCATGTCTTAAAAATCGTGTGTCGTTATGTCGTAAAATGTGTCTCTGCATTTCTTGAATTCTGAATGCACATTTAAACCGAGGGATTTTGGGATTTTACATGACATTTTCGCTACAGTAGGAACCAAATTTACCGATGAATATCGATAAAATTGATGATTTGATTGTGTTGATCGAGTTCCTTTTGTTTTTTTGGCCTGTGGGAAATCATCAAATAACCCCTCCTGCTCTTGGGCAGAGCGAAAGGGAGTGTGAGACTTATATTGACTAAAAACCACCCATGCTCCTTCTTAGCCTTTTATAGCATATAGATAACCCGCAGCCCCGACGGGTTGATCCCTGAATAAGGCATTTTAGTTCGAGAACTAAGTGTCAATGTTTATAAGCATGATGAAGGTGTTGATCAAGTTCAGTTTAATTTGTAAAATTCGGCGTACATGCAGAATCATATTGTATGAACCCCAACAACGTTTTGCTCCAGAATCTGTTTTTGTTTATCATAACTTCATAATCATTTGCACTGTTTTCTTTTCCCTTTCGTACGAAATAGTATTCACGTCACAAAAGTAAACTCTCCGATAGCACGAAATAACGTTGCTATACGATCACAAACACGCAGCGACTGCAATTGTTTCGTCTCGTAAACATTGCCGTGTGAGTGGCCGGCTTTATAAACATCACACTGATATACATGTACGTGGGTTAGTTTGTGTCAAGTAGATGGGTTTTTTGTTTGAGAGAAAGATATTATATCATCGGCTCATGCCTTTTTTTTTGTTTTTTGGGGTGTGTGAAATCATCAAATAACCCCTCCCGCTCTTGGACAGAGCGAAAGGGAGTGTCAGACTTCTACTGACTAAAAACCACCCATGTTCCTTCTTAGCCCTTCATGTCGAGGCCGCGGTATCTCTTGCTAACAACCCGCAGATCGGCTCATGCCTTGGGTCCTTATTAAGAGTTATCAAGAGCATGTTAAACTCTGTCATCATTAGCCTACATCAGTCCATTGCTAAATATTGACCGCACCAGTCGCACGCATCTGCAGACAGCTCTCAGCAGCTTTCCAGCTTCTACTAACCAACCGGCGAAGGTCTAAAACGCTAAACCTTTCTTATGGGTTCCCCTTCCCACCTTTAGGCTTGTCGGTACGCGGTCTCTACTCAAGAACAAGTCTACCCCAAGGTTCATCGGTTCTACGTCTAATATGTATGGCCGACCATTGCACATTTTCGAATTATTTAATAATATTTACCCTTATTTTCAGCGATGACATAATAAATATTAAATGCTGATGCATCACAAACCTGAAATACGTAATAATCATTTAACAAAAAATCAAGAGTGCTTTTACCAAGCGCAACTTGAAAATGCATAAAAGTGATTAATATTTCATCGCGTCGTTAACTATAGGTTATGTAAATCAAGCCTTAAAACCGCTTCAAAGCGGCGTAGCCGAATGAACCATGGTATAATGCAACGCCGCTGAAACGTGCCTTCAGCGAAATTTTCGAACAACGCAAACCCCGAACAATGTTTTCTGCCATTTACAGTGTGATGATTTAAAGCGATGCATCGCTGTGTGTAAGCGATTCAGATACGGACGCGGGTACTGTGTGCTCGAATATTCAAATTTAGATTAGAGCTGGATAGTCTGATAGCGAATATTGGTGTTTTCAATGAAAGCTCGAAGGGAAACCCAGAGCCTCATGATTTTAGAGTAAATCATTGTGTGATTTTAAGGCGCCTTGTCATTGACATCACTGGCACAAAAAGCAAGGTTTGTGGTATTTAGTAAGTATCCGTTTTTAACGATTTTCTTACGACCACTATTTTAGAGTGGCGGCGTATCAAAAGTATTGCGTATAAAAACGCGTTTAAGCAAGCCAAACCTCAATAAAAATGTTAAAATTCATGTTGTTAACCTGATCTACCGTGATGTAGAAAATGTAATAATAATCAGTTAAGCGTTAGAAAGTTGATTTGAAAATGGCGTAAAAAATTGTCACCCGACGTGAAACAGGCGATTTCCAGATTTGTGCCTCGGTCGTCCCACAGAGTCTCGTCCCACACAAAAAATTCCCCACTTGTCCCAATTTGTATGCCTCGCTCGTCTCAAAACTTAATTTTCAATATTTTATTCCCCGCTCGTCCCAATTCGTATGCCTGGCTCGTCCCACATTTTTTTCATATGAGTTAAATTTGATTTAATTGTACAGTCAGCCTAAAAACCTGACTGACCAGAAAGATAAATAACCTCATGTTGCGGAAAATTTGATGAACTAATTCAATCCGAGACTCCACTATAATATAAATTATAAAATTACAAGTTACGCCACCATGACAGTTTTTTTCTGATCAAACTTTAGGTTTAGATTGAAGGCATTAATAAAGTACACATAGCCGACCCTAAGTACAAACCCTGTGCACCCCACTGCTTAGACCACTACTATTATTATTAACCTAGAACAAGTTTTTGAATGTTTATAGCTTCGGTATTTTTGTGCGACCGGATTAGAGCTTGCTCTCTCGCTCTGCTTTCTTTGTATTAATCAATTGACCAATGGCGTGGCTTTGCGTTATCAGCGCAATCGGAGCAAATGCGGTTACAAAGTGCATCTGCTAATTTTAAATATGAGGTGTTTACTTTAAGCGTGGTGTATTCATAGAGTGAGGTTCAATATTTGTGAAGTTTTAAAGGGTAAGTAATAATTATAATTATGTCGATTTTTTCATATTTTGTGAAGTCATGATAAATGATTTGACTTATATCACTATTGTGGTATTTATTTACTTTTATATTAGTTGCTGTCTAAGGATTATGGTCTTTTATTATATGCATACTTAACTCTGTGCCTCCTGTGAAAAAGAGTACATCGCTACTTTTTAGGAGACGCAAATAAAATTTTGAAAAATATTTCTTTCCTGTTTCCTAGGTCCTGTCATGGAGTTCTTTATCTATGGCCCTGTTTCACGAAATCGTCTAGTAATTTTTTTTAAAATGAGTAACCCTTTTTCACATTAACTAGAAATTTGAACAAATAATAATTTGATTTGAGCCCTAATTCACATTTATTTTGTTTACCCATTTTAACAAACTTCAAAAAAAGAGGATGTTTTCGGTTATACTGTATTTTTTAGGTTAACCAATTTTGATAAATCTTCTTTTATGTAAAAGCTGGTGCTTCCCATATGGTCGCATTTTAATTTAGTTAACCTCCTTCATAAAATGAGGATGTTCTCAACTACAAAGTGTTTTCTGGGTGAATCAGTTTTGATGACTCTTTTGATTCGAAAGCTGGGGCCGTATTTTTGAATCACTCGAAGTGAATCTTAAATTCATGCACGAAAGCAAAACGTATACGAAATGAATTTCTATTGCTCCAAATTTTACGTATTTTTGAAGTAATAGAAATTAGTGTTGCCCTAAAACTCGAATCTTATAACATTTTTCATTTCACGCAGAAAAATAAAAACCGGAAAGCCATAACTCGTTGATTTTAAAAACCGGTAATGAGTTACGGTGGAACGGAACGTAAATTAAAAAGTTATATTGTCATTGTCTGACGGCTGTCATTGGGATTTCGATATTTTTTTCTCTAGTATTTACATTTTTTTTTCTGTCGCTGATGTAATTCATCAGGATATACTCCTCGAGGCTAACCATCGCGAAAGGTGAAAGAAAACACTGATTTATAGGTTAGATAAAGTCAACGTAACGTATCTGTCAACAAATCTTCACTTGTCAGTGTCATTCTCATTTCTACTGGTAGAATATCGAAAACGAGTGGGTCGGACCACTCGTTGCAAAATTCACGGGTATGAATATTCAAAAATAGCGATTTTAGGGATTCTCATACGAATTCTGCGATTTCGTACACGATTTGGAATTCTATTGATTCAAAAATACGGCCCCTGGTGCTTCCCGTGTAGTCTCATTTCAATTTGGCTCAGTTCTGACAATAGCATGTATGATAAAACCATATTCAACATGTTGAAGTCGGTTTTCAGCTATGATTTTTAATCATTATAGCTATTCACGATTCGTATCTACGAAACGAAACTATTGTACATAGTTTCGTTCGGAATACCTTTCTTAGACAGATGAAAGCTAATTTTTTGCTCTCTTATATTCATTTAAAAACGAAAAGGGTATATATTGGATTTGGTACCCCTTTTTACAGGAGGCACAGAACTAATTCACGTTGTATTTGCAGGTGATCAGATATAGAGCCGTGGCTTCTTCATCCTGAAACATGGAGCCAGTGGCTTCATCATCCCGAGCTGATCTTCAGACTGGCTGCAGTCTGGCTTCTACATCCCAAGAGATAACCTTTATTGAATCACAAAGAGGTGTGCCTATTATTTTACATGCCGGTTACGAATATACGAAAAAGCGAGAGAACAAAAATAGCTCAATCGTCTGGAGATGTGTGAACAGAAGGTGTCATGGAGGAATGGTGACTTCAAATAATAATGTGACGAAAATTCTTCGTCATGACATTTGTACGCCCAGCATAGCAAGAAATGACATCAAAGAAGAAATACATCGCTGCAAGCAAGAAGCAAAATCTTCTGAAGGAAAATCGATTCCTTCTGTCTTCAATTCAAGCATAAAAAAATTATTGGACAAAGGTACTGACAAGATAGAAAAATTACCTGAATTATCGAATGTTAAGAACAGCTTGTATAGTGCTCGAAACAAAGCCCAGCAAATAAAGAAAGCTACATTTAAAACGCCGTTTGAAGTAAAAATTCCAGTAAGTTACATGAGTTTTGTTTTATTTGATTATGGGTACAGAAAAACAAGGATATTAGCTTTCGCTGATGTAAATAGTAAAGGACTTCATCAACACGTGAAACATTACCTTGCAGATGGTACATTTAAGTGTGTAGTGAAACCATTCAGACAATTATATGTGATTTACGGTGACCTTGGCAGCACAAGTGAGAAAATTCACGTCGTGCCCTTAATATACATCTTATTAATGGACAAAAAAGAGTCCACATATGAGACTGCGTTTGCTCTTATCAAATCGCAAATTCCAGAATGGCATCCGATTTCATTCAGAACTGATTATGAGAAAGCAGCCATGAACGCAATCCGTAACATCTTTCCGGATGTAATATGCAAAGGCTGTTACTTCCATTTTAGTCAAGCACTTTGGAAGAGAGCAAAGGCGTTAAAGTTAAATAAAAAGAGAATGTTCAAAAAGCATATAGCTCTATGCACAGCGTTAGCTTTGCTACCACCTGAACTTAAATGCGATGGATGGCTATATATAATGGAGGATTGTCCGAAAACTCTCAATATTGAGAAATTCAATGACTATTTTGTATCGGCATGGCTTGACAACGAATATTATCGAGGCAAATGGGATTTTTGGGGGGATATCTACAGAACAAATAACCCAGTGGAAGGCAGTAACGCTAAATTAAACAGAACATATTCGGGAAAGCTGAACATCATTAGCTTTTTGAATGTGATCAAAAACGACGCTGTTCTTTCTTTAGCTCGCCAAGGTAAACCTCGGCGTGCTGATGATATAGCTCATGACAAATATATATTTGATTCTGTAACGGCAATGTTGAATGGCACTATATCACTGGGCCATTGCCTGGAAAAAATCAGCCCTTTTGTTTATTAATGATATTAATGTGTCTATATTAATGATAAGTTTAAAAATGTTGATTTTTTGGAGATTTAATTGTTAAAATACTACTTTCTCATAAATAGTAGGTTGATTAAAATACTGTGATTGTAATTTGATTGTGATATTAGTTACGTAATAAAGATTTTTAAATATAAATATTTCAATTTATGTTGAAATACCACATTAACATAAATAACATAACGTGGTACTTCTATAAGGTACATATAGGTAAATACAAATGTGTATACGGTCTATAATTATTTGACTGTTACTTATATACAAATGTTGATTTTTTGGAAATTTAATTGTTAAAATACCACTTTTTCATAAATAGGAGGTTAATTAAAATACTGTGATTGTGATTTGATTGTGATATTAGTCACGTAATAAAGGTTTTTTTAAATAAGTAGTTCTAATTATGTTGAAGTATCTCAGATAAATATTACATGTGTAATACATATATATATTTATCTTAACGTGGTACTTACGTAATTAATAGTACTGTGATTTGGATTTGATTGTGATACTAAATAATAAAGATTTTCCTAAATTGCAATAGATCTTTTAATTATTAAAATTAAAAACATGCATTGCGGATGCATACCTAGAACTGGAAGTATTTAATATCTTTATGTTATTAGAAAAATGCCCCTCAAGTTAAAGGGGAAAATATACAAGTCCGTGATTAGACCTGTCGTACTGTATGGATCAGAGTGCTGGGCTTTGAAAAAGATGGATGAAAAACGATTGCATGTAGCGGAGATGAGAATGTTGAGATGGATGTGCGGAGTGACAAGAATGGATAAAGTGAGGAATGAGTATATTAGAGGAAGTTTGAAAGTAGCACCTGTTACAGAAAAATTGAAAGGAAGTCGTTTATCTTGGTATGGTCATGTAATGAGGAGGGATGAAACGCATGTGATTAAAAAAGTGATGGATATAAATATTGATGGATGGAGAGGGAGAGGAAGGCCAAAGAAAAGATGGATGGATTGTGTGAGGAATGATATGAATGAGAAAGGAATAAATGCCACCTTGACCTGTAACAGGGAAGAATGGAAGAAGAAAACGTGTTGCGCCGACCCCAAATAGAATGGGATAAGGGCAGGAAGATGATGATGATGTTATTAGAAAAAACTATTATTTCAATTTATTGGAAGATATAGTACAATATTTTTTGTCAACTGTACTTTGAATTTGCCAGGAATGTGGGACGAGTGGTGACTTTAAAACTCAAGTGGGACGAACGAGGAATTCTTTGGAATGTGGGACAAGATAGTGGGACGACAGAGGCACAAATCGATTTCCACGCGTATCCGAAACGAACCGTGAATAACGACCAGTAAGCTTAGTTTCGAATGGGCTATTAATTTTTAAAACGACTTAATAGCTTAGTTTCGTTTCATCAACGTTCGCTTGTGGTAATTTTGGTACTTTTTACTATGACATCACACAATGGAATTCGAAATTTACTACGCTAGCGTCTCAGCTCGTAGTATTCGTAGCCAACTGTATAAATATCGTAGTTCTAAGCTCTTTTTTATGACTTTGTGTAGGATCACTATCATAGTTTACTTCAGTATTCGTGAATGAGCTTCATAAATTTTCTAAACTCTAGCTAGACGAAGATCGTTCATTTCATCCGTAATTTTCTACCTTATTATTACAAATAGGTTGTACATCGAATAGATATTTGCCTGTATTACCGAATGTCAGCTACACACCACTAGTCGAATAAGAAACGCCGAAACATGCAAAATATTACACAACAGTTTCGGTTACGCGAGCGTTGCTGATCAGTTGAATAATTAGTAAAAACACGTCAACGAGGCACTATCGCAACGTATGTGTTTCTCGTATAAATCGCTATTAATCCTCTCGGTACAAACAAACAATCTCGTATGCCGATCCAATTTTGCATATGGAACTGGAATAACTTTAGCACAAAAGCTTATCGGGTAAACGGGGCAAAAATTTAATATTTATGAGACACTAAATCTAGGTCAATTTGTTTTAAAATTTGCACGACTCCGGTTGACCTGGATGTCTATTTCGGAGCTGGATTTCCAGCGGGTTGAGGGGTATTAGTGGACAGACAGACGGCCAAACGGACACTTCGTTTTTATAATACTCGCGGCTGGCTCTGCCTGACAGATATGTGCGAATATTTCACTTTTTTTAAAACGAGCCTGTCTGTGAGAATTGGACGTCTATCCTTTGAAAGTCAAACCTAGAAAAAACTGTTCGTCGCTTCAGCTATTCGCAGTCGGATTTAAACTTGTTTTATTTTTATTCAAACGACGTCAACATTTTATTTCATCTCTTTGACGAAGGCATCACATAATGGTTATGATTATAATTTATGCCAGTGCCTCATGGAATAAACCCACAATACATCTTTATTATCCTTTCTACAAAGCTAGTTAAACGCAATTGTTCATCTGTAAAAGGGTTATAAATCGCATTCGTTACTTGGGCAAAAACTTGAACGTCCCTAATAAAATCAAGTTACATCGTTAAAAGCAGCGGAACAAAGGAGATCGTTACCATGACAACGGGCCGACACCTGGACGCTTCAGATTGATAGTCTGCCCATTCGTCGCGGGGTGATATGAAAAATTTGCATACTAATGTAACGGAGGTTCAGAGGGAACTCGCATAATGAAAACCGGTTTTTTGGACGTTGATTTAGCCTGTCAGAGTTTTGTAGTCCTAATTTAAATTGAAATGAACGGCCATTTTGAAATGTAACGCTTAATAAAACTAAAGTATCTTGGGAGCGAGGGACAGATCATACAATAAATACTCTCATTTTTATTTTTATACATACAAACAGAATGCAATATAAAAGAAAACTAAATCTGGAATATATATTTTTAAACTTGGAAAACTAGTGACGTCCATCATGGAAAGCGAATCGACATATCGACACGGCATCGACACGTCCAACACTCATCGACTATTCATCGTCGATCGTCTGCTCATGAATATTGATAAGACTTTCGCGGGTATCACGTAATCCAGCATCGGATCTAGGGGGCTGATTGGGACCCCTCGTAATAAAGACTGGGATTAAACAGGCGGGTAGTGTTCCCAACACTATTTGCATAAAAATACCCAATTTTGGAAAAGAATTGGAAAGGAAGCGGCTGAAAAGTAACTTAGATACAATCCCGACTTAGGACTCACTTACTTTTACCTACTACTGTTTTCCATTATACTCAAACCATTTATTTAAATTAGATCATTAAAGGCACTTTTGAATGTCAAAAAGCGTAAATCAAGCGAAGCTAAAGTCACAGTCAGGCTTTATAACTTGTGAAAGTACCCATTCCCTAATTAGCAAGAAACCCCATGGACACTCTTTTAAATCAGAATATTGTTACAAAATGTAGAAATTCCGAAAAGCCAGTCTCAAAATAATGGTGTATTCTATCTATGTCATGTACGTTACACAAACCGAAATTTTGTTTTCATTGCTTGTTAAAAATTTAACAACAGAAATATAAGCTGCGAAGTAAAATGTAGAAAAAATACGCGCCACACCAAAACAGGTTCCCCAAACCGCGAAACTAAAAAAAAAATTAATTAACTTGAGTAACGCAATCCAGTGCCTAGGCTTCGAAAAAAAGCAAACTCAAATGAAAAGCCATGAAACGGTTTCACAAAAAAAGTGGTTCAAAGACAGGGTGGTAAGAATACAGATGGTATGGTAGACTGCCTCGTTGGTCTAGTAGTCGCAAACGCGACTACAGAGAGAGGGCCTGGGCTGGATTCCCGGGTCAGTGTTATTGGCTGCGGGTGTTCGCAAGAGATACCGCACCCTCGACATGAAGGGCTAAGAAGGAACATGGGTGGTTTATAGTCAGTAGAAGTCTGACACTCCCTTCCACTCTGCCCAAGAGCGGGAGGGGTCATATTTTGATGATTTTCCACCCACCATAAAAAAAAGGCCTAGTGTTATTAAGTTTTTCCATCAGAAATTTCTCAGTGGCAGCCACGGAATCTGGATTTGTGCCCGGTTTATCGCAATAGGCTCGCCCCCTATTACACTGGCGAAATGTAGGTGTACTATTAGGGTAGGTACACTGTGCCTAAACCTTTGTGGATTACAGGCGTGATGTTGTTGATGTTGTACAGATGGTACAATGCATGCAAAAAAAAAACTAGAAATAAAAAACCGTCCAAGTGCGTGTCGCACTCGCGCACGAAGGGTTCCGTACCCTTATCTATAAAATTCGCGTGTGTTGTATGGGCGCCCCCCTTAAATATTGATTTTATTTTGTTTTAATTATTTGTTGTTATAGCGGCAACAGAAATAAATAATTTGTGAAAATTTCAACTGTCTAGCTATCGCGTTCTTGACATACAGCCTGGTGACAGACAGACGGACGGACAGACAGCGAAGTCTTAGTAATAGGGTCCTGTTTTTACCCTTTGGGTACGAAACCCTAACAACTATTGCACGTTTCAAAATCGATCGAGCTTTTTCTATACATAATCGGCCTATCACGTCAAACGCATTACTGATTTGAATGAGCTTATCGAAAACAGTTTCAATTGACATTATTGACATATCTGTTGTTCTAGTCTGTGCTTGAAACTTTCGATGACGTCCCGTTTTAGCCTCGATTATATAGGATCGATACACGTGGCTTCTACATTTGCGAATAACTTGTGTATCCTGGTGAATAATTTTGTTAGAAACAAGTATAAACTAGGTTTTCTTAGACTTGTGTTGCTTATTTATGAATAGACAACAAGTTGCCGCCCACACGAATAATTTATTTTATTTGGAATTTATTGCCAAAAGGGCTATGGAGAGAGCTCTGCTCAGAGTTTTCTTGTGTGATCGATTCAAAAATGAAGACGTCCGCAAGAGAGGGGCCGAAAAGTAGTGGCGACCGCAACTGGAAGACCTGTTGGAAGGTCTCCCACTAAGTGGACCGATGACCTAGTGAAGGTTGTGGGGATCCGCTGGATGCTAAATTTGGATGAGGCCTAAATCTAGCAGTGGAAATCTTTCGGCTGAAATAATGATGATGATTTGAATTGGTTTATCTATTAGACGGGAAGTAAAAATCTGTATTTGGTAAACTGTATATCAAAGTTTGAAATAATGACGAATTTCAACACAGTTTTTGCAACACTAAACTATAGTAAACGTAGCAAAATTAATACATGAACCGTACAAAGTAATGTAACCAAAGGAACTCACAATTCAAACTTACCTAACTTCCTTCAAGCAACGCTTACAAATTGCTCACGAGGACTTGAAACTACTTAATTCTAAGTGAAACGCAATCGTGAGTGGGGCAGCCTAATCCGAAACTACTTGCAAGCAGATCTGGGTGTAATGTGCTGGCGGTAGGCCTCTCATGAATACAGAACAGGCCGGGACATCGGGACACTTGGGATCGAGAAATGCATTAATTACGACAGGGAATTGCTACGTGGCCGAATCTGTAAACACGGACGAAAAAACTCATCTGCAAGTGGAAAATTAGACTCGTGTGGTTTTATTCCGTGTTTACTTTTTTGCTGCAAAGTAAGTTGCTTTTATTGCAATGAAAATATTTTAATAAGCATTCAAAGCTCGAGCATACCTAGCTGGTTCGAATAACACATAACATAATATCACGCCTGTAATCCCCGAAAGGTTAGGCAGAGGTGCACCTAATAATACACCTACATTTTGTCAATTATGTTTTATAATAGAATCCATTATTTTCAGGTAACAAAAAACCTTCGATAAATTACACTTTAACCTAAATGTACATACTAATTACATTTGTGTTAGTATAAGTAGCACGAAACGACCTATGATTGTTTTGGTCCCATGTAATAGGGGGTGAGTATATTACCATCAACCAGGCACAAATCCCGACTCCGTGGCGCTTAGGATAAATAAGTTACTGTAACTTCACAGCAGAACATCTGCCATTAATTTAGTGCAAATTCAAATTTAATCCTCAGCATTGCAGTCCCCTAGGACTGCCCAAAGTAGATTATAATAACCAAAACCATTACTTACCAATTAATCATAACTTCTAAATCCCTTTTGCAATACAGTTGCTGTTATAAAGTTAGAATTTGAAAATTATGATAAATATACAAAATTAATTCATGAATGTATATTCCAAGGGCTTATGTGCTGTAACAAAAGTTTAAAATTAACTGAAGTGAAGTGCATTACTGAAGCAGAAGTTCATAATCTACCTGCCTTTTACTATGTTGGGGTTCCAGTCTAATCGGATGCAGATGTGAAGTGTATTCTACATGGAGCGACAGCCTATCTGACTTTCACAACCCAGTTAGTACTGGGTAATACGATATCCCTTGGTAACTGGTTGTCAGAATTTCGGGCCACTAACTACTTGTCTAATACATATCTGATCTACATGACAGTCGATACCAACGGCTTGGCGTGCTTTCCCAGGCACGGAAAAAATCAGTATAATCATCAGTGTAATAGATAGTCACCCATACACGAACCAGAAATACGGTTTAACCTGAAGATCGACCCGAGAGGCTGAATTTAGCCACGTGATCTTTCAGAACGTTCTGAATAAAGTACTTCGTTGTAGTAAACTTTCGGAGTAACGAATATTCTGAATACCGTACTTCGTCATAGCGTACATTCTGACTCACGTAATTCGGACTCACAAACTTTCTGTTTACCGTACATCGGTATTTCGAACTTCGGAGTAACGTAATACAGTCATGAAGCAGAATTCTTCTGAAGAAATGAAGCTTCAACCTTCAACACATTATCTATTACAAATTCAAACCAAACATTCCTCAAAGAAAAGCTTCCATCCAGAGATCCATCGTAACTGCAAGCAACACCGCGCAAAGGTGGAAGATTCGCAAACACCACTGCAACCTTGGCGCGAACCAAAGGTGGTTGTTTACTCACTCCGCACTCACTGTAGACTCTGCACTCTACGTGTTTTGTATACCCGTACGATTGTGCACTGCGGAAGAGTTAGAATCGATACGGGTGACGTGAAATATGTCGTATCATTGTAGTATTGTGTATGCAATTGGACAATTTGTGGTTATCTGTTTTATTTGCGTTCTGATTTTTTCTTGGACGATAGGATGTCCCATTTTTGTCAAATAATATGGCAACGTTGTTCGAAAGACGTAAACAATTTTCCTAGCTCTAAAGACATCAAAGGAGCTAGTCCTTTGATGTCTTTATCAGTCAATTTGGTATACCCTGTAGCCTTGAGAAAATTCTTTATATGAAACGTCTTCGTACACATATTCCCTATACAAAGCATTCATTCGTTATTCTATAAATAGTCTTGAACCACACGGATTACATTGTAGTAGTTTGACATTCATTAAATTCACTTATCGATCTTCTCTTGTATCCGTATAATATCTCTTAATGGTGTCTTCATACTTCGCTCGTATAAGGTCCTAGTACGACTGAAGCAATAAACTTAGCATACTTATCCCTGTTTATTTGAACATCAAATATTACCGACGAAGAATATTGCTTAAGTTCCATGTTTGGGATTAATTTTCTATTTACGTGGATGTTGTCATAATCTGCTGCTTTTCTGGGATTTTGAATATGGTTTATGTGGTTTCTGGTATGGAAATTGCCACCTTTCTCACCTGTGGGGCACTGTGGGCTAAGTCAAGATTATTACTAATTGTGGGAACGGGTAGGTGAGGTGATTATGATAAATATAATAAAATTCCAAGCGTCGTTCTTGTTGCTTGGACGACTTTTTTCTCATTCTCGTTTATGGAATGGAAAATTCATTATTAATATTTCATTTGGTCATTCCAATCGCTGTTAGGAAACTTCAGCGATACAAACATGTTATGTATCCCATTCCCATTTATTGCCTTGTACAATTTCATATAAGGAAAATGAGAAACGAGAACTTTTTGTTGTTCTTTTCCTCCCGAAACAACATAAAAGCATTTGATTGGATGCGTGCCATAATTTAACATACAAACATAACATCACACTTATTATCAGTAATGGCTTAGGCATTGTTAGAATTCGTGCCAAAGCACTACTTACTTGGAACAGTTTTGGCATACATGGTTGGTTAAATGTTTATGGAAATTACAGAACGTAGGATAATATTACGTCTAATAACATAAACTAATCTAATAAGATTGGCGGTCCATCATCATTTGCGCCAGCCGCAGCATGACCACTGCCCAACGCAATCTTTGACTTAACTGAATGTTCTCGACCTGATGAAACTGTCGCTCTGAATCGACTTTGAAATATCATAATGACAACCTCCAACTAGGCGACGCAATAGGCCCAGAAGGAAATGGTGTGATGTGCTAGACTCTTACCAAAAGGAGTGAGCCCTAACAGCAGAGAAAATAGAAAGAGGGAATGGAGGCCTTTGCCATATAATAATATTTAATCTAATCCTGTAATCTATTATATTCATACGCTTAGCTTAGGCCCGTGCCATCAGAACATAAATGTCAAAACAAAAATAATAATGGCAACCTCCAACTACTAAACTCAAAACACCTCAGATGACGAGCTAATCTACCATAGCCATAGGAATTAAAAAAAAAAACATATGTATCTCCTTTATCATTATACAGCAAACCCATTTTATTATTATACAGAATAAATATTATTTAAATGGTGAACTAATTAATATTATAGCACTCAACATTGTTTCGTGGTAATTTTAATTACCAACAAAATCACATGAGTGCTATAAATGTAGAATCTGTGTCAAGTATTACAGGCCTTGTATTAGTTTAGCGAAGTGTGTCAAGCTTGAGATGAATAGGAAACTTGACACTCTACATATGAATGACAATAAATATGCTTTGAAAGATACATATAAATCATCATCACTCTCTTGCTTAAAGGGAGGCTCCAATCACCAACTAATGTAAAACGTTTTGTTTAAAAAATAAAGATTTTGTATTTTGTTCGTAGCCCAATTAATTTGCGGTGGGCGCAGCATGTCTTTTTCTTCCGTTTACTCGCCATCTCAACGATCCATCCATCGTTTCATTATTTGGTCTTACTCTACTCTTTAACACTCTAAACTTTCCTCACGACTTGTGCCTCCGCCTGGCATACCCCATTCCATTTCGACTGGTTAGCATACAACTTTTCAGTTACCGACGCGGCGACGCTACTTTCAGACTTGATATTATGCACTCATTTCTCATTATATCCAGATACTGTAGAGACTTTAACCTACTACCGTTAACCGTAAGGTTTACCCTACGGATCATGAGATACAGCCTGCTGACAAACTGATAGACGGACAGCAGAGGATTAGTAATGGGTCCGGTGGCCCTTAACCCTTCGGTTAAGGAACTCTAATAAGGCAATATACACTAGTCCTTGATTGAAAGAAAAAAAATAGACCCTGGACGTGCGAATGATATTTGAAAACATGATGTAATTTAATAATTAATTAACTGTCCAAAGTTCCAACCACCTTTTATTTACGTTACACCAAACGAAAAATGTATAACACGATCAGATCCCTATAATTCGTGACCCCTAAATCTGTATGGATTGAATGAAAGTGGGCGGAACATGTTACTTGGCCTGCGTAGCCCTTTGAGCTGAAATTGGGGCGAAAGACGTGTCCCCGACCCGCTTCGACGATTACAGCATATTTTATAGCTCAGCGTTTAACTGAGGGTTCTCGGTGAAGTTTGATGTTTGAGCGCATTCAAATTAAGAAAGTACCTTCCTTTTCTGAGTCAGCAGAAAAATAGAAGATTGAAATTTTTATCTAACTAACTGCCTCTTCTAGTGGTCGCAAGAACAACTGTTGGGCGTGTGTCCTGTATTCTTCTCCCAGGTCGGGCAGTGCCACTAGGTTCTTTCATCAGATTTTTTTCTATCGCATGCCACGGAGTCGGATTTGTGCCCAGTTTATGGCTATAGGCTCGCTCCCTCCTATACATGGGACTTAAACATAACTTACGAAAAGTGTATGTACTATAAATACATGTCTGCCTAACCCTCCGGGTAAATAAAGGATTGATCTTATGTTATGAAAATTTTAATTTGTACTGCGCGTGAATAAGGGATCAGACAAAAAAAAATTGTCCGTCAGATCTATAGATTTCCAAAAAATATTGAGCAAATATTTTTTCTTTTGACACGTAATCAAAAAATTAAGACGATACAGTGCTTCGAAAACTCGTGTGACGTCCACATGTTAGTACATTTTTTACCTACAAGTGACGTTTCAAGCCCCGACTCACGATCTTTGACGCGTTTTGTCTTCGTCAATTTTTATTCATTTGACTAGCTGACCCACACAACTTCGTCTGCGTCACATAATATAGCTTATAACCTTTCTCGATAAATAGACTATCTAACATATTAAATTGAGTTAAATCGTACTCGTAACAAACAAAAAATCTTAACTTTCCTCTTTATAATACCTATTAGTTTAGATTGGCTTCGATTATATTATTAAAGTAACAATTACTATAGTATCTCTTACTGTTTAATACAGTAACACCTTGTACTTGTAAACATTATGGTGCAGTAAATATTTTGAATTTGAATTTCTCCGGAGCCCCCAGAGGCCAGAATCCCCACGTACCTACCGCATCGGACCGAATGACTGCCACGCGCTTAATTATTTTGTCGCCCGTATATTACATTACATTGCGATATCTTCTAAGATTTTTGTTTAAACTGTATAGAGTAAAGGGCACAAATATTCTATATTAAATTTCCGTGCTAACAAACACATTTATTTAGATATAGATTAATACCATATGGGTTAAATAAGCTTCGCAAAATATCATTCTTTTAAACCTAACATTTTATTATTAAAAAATGGTTACAGTGAGTCAATCTTAAAAGATAAACATATGCTGTCGCGGACTTTTTTTTAGAACTTTTAAAGAGGAACAATTCCGTCATACATGATATTTACGTACCTTAAACCGTTTTCGCAGCGCACGCAACGGAAGCTCTCAAAAAGGCTCTATCTTTTCCCGTTTTTGCAACATTTTTGATTTTTGCTCCGCTCCTATTGATCGTAGCGTGATGTTATGTAGCCTAAAGCCTTCCTCGATAAATGGACTATCCAGTACTAAAAGATTTTTTCAATTCCAACCAATAGTCCCTGAGTTTACCGCGTTCAAACAAACAATCAAACAAACAAACAAACAAACAAACTCTTCAGCTTTATAATATTAGTATAGATAAAACAAAAAACAAGTATCCAAGATTTTTCGATAATCTAACTGACGGACTAAACAGAATCATATTTTTTTGAGTCAGTCCGATCCCCTATTGTGTGAAGAATGTACCAAAACGGATATTCAATGGATTTTTTTATTGAAAAATTAGGCACCATATAAAATTGCGACGAAAGTTATTTAGCATCACACCCACAATGCTAGAATTATTACGGAATTGTTAGAACATTTTGTTACGGAATTTAGCCAGCATTCGTACCGGTTTTTCTTGTCTTTGTTCATGAAAGCCATTAGCGATTCCTAACACTTGATGGTCGCTCTTGGTGTCTTTTTGTTAAAGATCGACTTGCGAGAGGGAAGGAAAAAATGGTTATGTTTTTCGTCTAAATATAAAACAGGACATCACGCTTGTAATCCCTGAAGGGTTAGGCAGAGGTGTACCCATTAGTACACTTTCGCCAGTTCTGAAAGTCCCATGTAATACGGGTGCGCCTATTGCCATCAAACGGGCACAAATCCAGACTCCGTGGCTGCTACTGAGAAATTCTTGATGGAAAAACCCAATAACACTTTACCTGATGTGAATCGAACTCAGGACCTCGCACGGCAGTCGCGGTAAAGACTCAAGACGTAACTCGTTTAATGCAGTTATTATTACGCAATTTGATTTTTATTATCCATACTTTATATTTTATTAGCTGTTGCCAGCGGCTTCGCCCGCTACAACTCTAAAATTATCCCACGGGAAGATAAAATTGGGATAAAAACTATCCTTTGTGTTAATCCAGGTTATAAATTATCTGTGTACCAAATTTTATCCAAATCCGTTCAGTAGTTTTGGCGTGAAAGAGTAACAAACATACACACTCACAAACATTCGCCTTCATAATATTAGTGTGATATTCGTTTATCAGGTTTGTTTTTCGTGCTGTTATTAACTAATTGCAAAACAAGTCGACTGCTATAAAATCGTGAATGTTTCCACGGTGCCAGTCGTTGTGGATGTCAAGTTGCGTAATTAAGCCTGGTCGTGGACACCGGTCTTAACGCAGGGTTGCCAACCTCAATTAACGTCGATTTGTCCGGATTCGATCCGTCAAACGTGACCAGGCACCTCCGATTAATTCGGCTTTAATGTTAATCTAAAACCTTGGGATTTGGGTTCAAGGCATGGTAACTGTCGCATCCAAAAATCATTACCTTTTTTTGTTTTTATGGTTTCATGCCGAAATGGTGCCAACCGGACCTATAAACTAAGATTCTGCTGTTTGTACGTAATGGGTAGACACTTGTTCAGATTGTATCATTATCCAATAAAATTTAAGTGGGAACAAGAATACTTTTACGTATGGTAGTGCGAGTCACTTCGTGTTTCACTATTATTCTGTTTTACTCGTAATTCCGTAATTTTAGTACGTCAATTAAGAGTTCTCATATCTACAGGAAAAGGAAAACAGGCACAGGTTAACATATCTAATTTTCATGTTAAACTTATAAAAAAAAACTTATAAATAAATTAGAACTACTAATGTAATCAATGTCTTTTCATGCGTATCGGAGTCAGTGTCATTTGGCATTCAAAACAAAGGAAACAAGAAATATATGTCGAATATCCTTGAATTCGATGTTAATTATTGAGCTATCAATCAACTATCCTAAAATTGTAATTGAAATGGAAGTAACTGTGTTGCTATTACCGTTGAATTACCGCAATTATTATTCACTAAATGAATTATAATTCATAAAACATCTGTGACTGCTCTGAACGAAAGATATCCTCATCATCAGACTATGATACACATAACATAACACAAAAAAAAACCAAACAAGTGCATGTCGAACGCGCACTCGAAGGGTTCCGTAGAAAACACCGATAAAACACGGTTCTTATTTTGTGTTATTATTACCCGACTGCAAGGGAAGGGTAATATTTTTTTCCTTCATTTGCTTTTATAGGTACTAATGTTGAATAGTTCTTGAAAATACAATTTATAAAAATAGAAATGGAAAAAATTGTACCCCACCGGTCACAGGAACAGGGTCCAAGCTACGTGGCGGTCAGGCGTATCATGCTAATTATTTAACAAATGTGCGAAAATTTTAAGTAATACTAGCTGTGCCCGCGACTTCGTTCGCGTGTTTGTCGGAAACTAAAATGCGTCGCTTAGATAAAAGTACATTAAATCATTGCCCTGCGTTAACTTACTCCCGCTGTATAAAATAAGAAGAGGGTAATGCAAAGTACTGACTATGTCTAATACTAAAGTTTAGATGGATGGGTGTTTGTTAATCAACCACGTCAGAACGGCCGAACGGATCTTGAAGAAATTTGAAACAGGTACATTATAGTCGACAGGTACTGTCGTTGGCGCGTTCGTGTTCCACGCGCGCCTCAAAGATATGTCAGCAACAATTAAGGGGTCCTTTGGGGCCCCTTAACTGTTGCTGCCGTCGTCGTCTGTCGGGGCTGACGGTTGTCCGCAAGAGATACCACGGCCCCGAAACACAAAGAGCTAAGAAGAAACGTGGGTGGTTTTTAGTCAGTAGAAGTCTGACACTTTCTTCCACTCCGCCCAGAGCGGGATGAGTCATTTGATAATTTACGAACCACAAAAAAGGGGGGATTAGAGGCTGTTTCGAGAGGTACCTGTACCGAATCTGGGACATCTAATCTGAAATGGCCGCCACCTCCTTCTGCGAAGCAGTAATGCTAGCGAAAGAGGTGGCGGAACGTGAGAGGGAGACAACCTCTCGTCCCAGCCGCCGCGGGAGACGCTCCGGGCATCGGGGGCCACGTGATGGCTTCCGGCCACCGTAGGCGCAGGCCTGTGAACGGTGAGTAACGGGCTAGTTAATCGTTCGTCCGTCCTATGACGATGGAGGCGCGTTCGTGTTCCACGCGCGTCTCAAAGAGATGTCAGCAACATTGAAAGGGCCCCCAAGGACCGACGCCCGTTGGGGCTGCGGGCTGTTCGAAAGAGATACCGCGGCCTCGACACATAGGGCTAACAACACACCACATCTATATGACGACATGGTTGGCGCAATGGCTGGACGATTAACAGTAGCACTGCGTGTCGCAGGTTCGATTCCCACACGGTACATAAAAAAATATGTCGTGGGTTTTATCTAATTTTAATTTAGTTTAAAAAAAAATTGTATTTTAATACTGTGTAATTGGTAAATTTTTATTTGTTGACTATTCACGAAACATAATGTGTGTATGTTTACTATCATCGCGGTTCAGAAAATGACATCAAATGAATAACGCCATCTGTCGAAGACGAAGATAAACTGCTAAAAAAGAGCGATCAAACACTATAAGGTTTAGGCTATGTAGATTTTGAAAGCAGCGTCATTTAGACTTATATCTACGTACCTTTTGCTATCATAACTTTCTTAAAGTTATCTTGTGAAGGCATTTAGTAATAAGTACCATATTCGTTCAATAGATGTCGTTGCTTGTCTCATTCTTGACCATAACGATAAGCTTTTCTTGAAAACTATAAATTCATATATCTTTTGATAGAGAGCACCGATTACGATGAAACAAAGATTAAGTAATAGCCTAAGTTACGCACAATATTTATGTATAAAAGTTACCTACACTCGTTTCGTAAATTTGACGTGATGCTTAGTCATCGAAACAGACAAACAGACAAAAATTCCAAAAATTTTGGAAATGTGTTCTGTTGGTACTTTAATACCCTGACAATTTTTTTTTTAATATTTTCGATGTACAAAAACGATTTCTCGATAGATTTATTATATGTGTCGGAGGAGACGCTATTCTTCATGATGATGACGATAAGACAGGATGGATATCTCAAAATAACACTACAACGGTTCTTCAGTACAACGGTCTACATTGGTAATCACACCTCGGTTACAAAATCATAACGGATGCTCATGACAAACAATCAAATCAACCACATGGAATGCAGTGAGGTTAGTAGGAAACACGACCACGACCAACCGCAGCGCCGTCCGCCATCGAAGCCCTGCCGCTGGCTCCGACTCTCTAAATTGACGAGCGCATCTGTCATTCATCACCTGACAGTAATTGTCGTTGTTAATCGTGCCTGAACTAAACACACCCAAGCACTACTAAAGAGGTTGAACTTAACGACAATAGTTGCTTGACATTCCAGTAGTTCTGATTCTATCCACGTTCAGAGACTGCAGTCTCCGACACGGCCAGAACTGACAATCACACGTCCTCGTGTGGTGGTGATTATATGGTACCTGTACCAACTAGAACACAAACTTAAACTAGACTGTCGACTCGGCCTACCTGACCAAGATTAATGTCTCTGTCAACAGAGTCGTAAAATCATGAAAGTAAATCCAATTCAAAGGTCCAATCGCATTAATTCAAAACAATCAAAAACTCGCGTCGTACTGTGTATAAGCAAACAAAGCAATACTACACTAATTGCACACACTCTTGTAACCCAGCTGCCCCAGGCAGCTTATTCTAGTGACACTGTCACCCGGGGTTGACCAAGCCCAAATTCACAGTCTAGTGGCACGTGCCACCCAGGGCTGACCAAGCCCTTAACACAAAGTCTAGTGACACCTGTCACCCTAGGTTGACCAAACCCAAACATACAGTCTAGTGGCACATGCCACCCTGGGCTGACCAAACCCTTAACACACGGTCTAGTGACACATGCCACCCAGGGCTGACCAAGCCCTTAACACACACAGTCTAGTGACACATGCCACCCAGGGTTGACCAAACCCAAGCACACAGTCTAGTGACCCATGTCACCCAGGGCTAACCAGGCCCAAACACTAACAATCTAGTGGCATATGTCACCCAGGGCTGACCAGGCCCAAAAACTCACAGTCTAGTGGCATATGTCACCCTGGGCCAACCAAGCCCCTCATAAAGTCTCCATGACTTCCTGGTCACTCCAAGTCGACCAAACATTATAGTCTCTACGAGACCCTGGCCCCCGCCACAACGTCTTCCACCGCTCACCGCCACTGACCAGCTTCGAACTGCAGCTACAGATATTACGGCAAGACGTGCAGTGCGGCCAAATAGTTACAAGTGTGCATACAATCAAATAAAAGAGATTTCATTTGTCTTCATTGCTCTAGCTCAGAGGGAACTTCACTTTGAGGCATTTTTCGAATACGGTCATGAGCGTACTTGTACGTTCTATTCCCTTTATTTTAAACATAGCGAGCATTTCCAAGTGACACCACTACTTTGAAAGGACCTTTTAATTAGGGTTCTAAATTGGTTTGGTTTCTCTCTCCATTTTTGATTAATACCAAATTATCAGCTCTGAAATTAACCACTTTGGCCTTATTTTTGTACGAGGTCAACTCTTTCTTGACAAAGCAATGACCTTGATCAGCGATAATAGTGCAAACAAAATAGAGCAACACTGGAACTCAAAGCTTTAATAGTGCAGGCTGCATTGAGCCGTAGACTATGGTACAATAAGACAAACTTCGTAAACGCGTCTATGAAAACTATTACATTCTATTTCACGTAATTTTTCTCACTCAACTTTCCTGAGTAATCAACATGCACCGGGTGCCATAGGATATTCACTTTTGAGATTGGATGCAACTCAGCTTGCACCAGACCGGAAGAAGACTTTGAGACACTACATCTAATACAATTTTCCACGAACTTTGTGACATATTTGGACATGACTTATATGCTCGAACCAATAACTTTCATAGAGCTTCTCCAAACTCTTTTCCCAACCAAGATGCATGAGAGCTTCATGAACATGATTCACCGACCAACGAAAAGCTCACGGTATAATAAAAGAACGGAACTTTACGAAGTATAACACACCTTTACGTAACTCGTAAGTTTTCACTACTTCCACTGAAAGCTAGCAGTTTTTGAACTTAGAGACAAAGTCCTGAATTTCTGAGTCTTGGAACTGTTCAGCCAAAAGCCAATTTTCAGATAGAATCGCGATCTCTTCACGCCTTTCCTCTGTCTTTTGGATGAGAGCTTTAACGGGAGTCTTGTTAGGCTCAGCAAAATGGTTTCGTGACAATAAGTCAACATGACTTATATGCCTACACTGTCGATACTCAATGTCGAAATCGAAAGTCTGAAGGAAAGCCCACCAACCAGCGTGGACTCTCAGTGTCATGTCCACTTTGTTACGTACAGCCGTACAGTTCGTAGCAACAGTAAAACAATAACCTTGTAGGTAATGTCGAAAGTGATTCTCAGCGTTCACGACTGCTAGAGTTACCAATTCGTAAGAATGGTACTTTGACTTCGGTCGTGGTTCGCCTGCTGAAATAATTGACAACGTACAATTTACCATCGAGATCGAACTTTGGAAAGTATCACCATAACCCTCAGCGTTTGCGTCAGTATGAAGTTCGATTGGAAGCTCTGGACAGGTTTACTCGTTATAATCGAAATCACACGGTCTGACTACTTCTTGCTCAGTTTTCCATTCAAACTTTTTACTGTTGATGAGAATGAACCATGGAGCATTTGAACACGTCTTATTCTTGACAAATCTGTCAAGATCTGAACTTAGATTCGCCACAGTAGACCCATCCCCCATTGAGCACCACTTAAACACCAAATCCACAAAGTACTCTTGAGCTGAATGAGACGAAATACAAAACATGCATCAAACGCACACTATGCAAGCAAGTACATCACAAGCCGAACGATTACATCGCCGGTAAAAACGCTTGGTTCAATGTCAGTAGCGCTCCACAAGGACAAGGGGGCCCAAATTGATAGCACGAAATAGGCAGAAGAAAGAAGAAGATTGAACAACCATCCCCGCAATGCATAAACTCAAACTCTCCCGTATTATACACTCACACAGCCGATATTGTATGAGCACCATGTACCAGAAACACATCCTTCCCCAGAATCCCATATCAACTTTAATTTGACTTGTATACGCCCCGGCGACCGGGCGCGTTATGCTCATGAACGGGTACCGTCAGCTGCGACCGGCCACCTCCCAGCTGCCACGACCCGCTCGAATCATTACTCCATTCTTTGAATTGTCGCTCCCGACTTCACCATGGACACTTCCATCGTGCACAATAAACCATCTCAACATGAATAATGCAACCAAGGTTCCGCAACAACACTCTGATCCAAAAGAGCACCCATAGAGCCTCCTGCCCATTCCTCTCCACAGAGCATTTTGAAGATTCCAAAGAAAAGCCTGCCTTTGTGAACGCCTCAAGAACTTCCTGCAACCGGGTCAGACTTTCCTCTTATCACGTGACCGAATGAAACTATGAACATGACCAAGTTCACCTAGCGCTTTAGACACGGCACGCTGAAATACGCTCGGAGCGTTACGAAGACCAGACATCATCGCTAGTACTGCCAGTGAGAGGTAACGAATGCAGTAGTCATACAATCTTCACTGATGGGACTCTGATAAAAGCCACTCACGCAATCAAGTAACACGTAATAGTTAACACCTGACAATCGAGCAATCGCCCATCAACGACAGAGGGAATCGATCAGACACTATGTTAAGATTTAATTCATGGTAGTCTTCACATCTACGCTTGTCTCCGTCCTTCGTAGCACCCAATAAAATAAATGATTTTAGCTCTCAATATCTCGCCGACTTTCTCGCGTACAATTTGCTGTTCACCTTACCGTACGAGCTGGATTCACTAATCAGTTGTTTAATTCACCAGTAGGACTCATTCAAGTCAGCGGTAAACCATCGATAAAAGTTTTCAAAAACTCACTCAGAAGAGACGTCGAACAGTATTTATTTTCGTTTGTAATATCAGAATCAACATTGTAAAATAATCAAATAAAGGAAGTAAATCGGAACAATTTACATTTTGAAGTGACGAAATAAGTACCTAGTGTAGATTCAGTTAAATGTACCGTATAGCCAAATGGCCAAAAGTCGCATGCGATTATAACATCGTATTTCATATAGTCGTCAGGTAGTACGTAAAATAAAATCGTCATTTCGTTATTTATTATCAATCACAACAACGCTAAGAATTTGTTCAGTGCTATAAATAAACATTCGAGTTATTATCGATACCAATTACTTGCACGGTTGAAAGTGAACGTTTGCCCGAGTATTTAGAAGCTACACTGTTTAACAACAGAACACTCTACGCCAGAATCAAACAACATGAGTACGACTCACCGGATTGTTGTAGCTGTCCAAGAACGCCGCAAACTTCACAGCTGTCCACACGTCGGGCTTTTTGCAATACTTACCCAATAATGGATTTGGTTGTGTACCCAATAATGGATTTGATTGTGTATGTGTACCCTTAAAGCGTTTCACGTCTGTAATAGCGTGATGATCTTCCATGTGCTTTCGTTTCAATTAAATCAATGACTTCAATGATTTGGCTTGATGACATGCGATACTTGCGACAACCAGGTCGACGCGATACCTTTCAGCGCCTTGCTTAGGGCAATGATTAGGGCTCCGCCTTTCAATGGCTGCTCAGTCAAACATATGTCGACAGTTGAGCACCAAGCACGTGGATATGGTTCTATCCCACACTTCTGATGTCGGAGGAGACGCTATTCTTCATGATGATGACGATAAGACAGGATGGATATCTCAAAATAACACTACAACGGTTCTTCAGTACAACGGTCTACATTGGTAATCACACCTCGGTTACAAAATCATAACGGATGCTCATGACAAACAATCAAATCAACCACATGGAATGCAGTGAGGTTAGTAGGAAACACGACCACGACCAACCGCAGCGCCGTCCGCCATCGAAGCCCTGCCGCTGGCTCCGACTCTCTAAATTGACGAGCGCATCTGTCATTCATCACCTGACAGTAATTGTCGTTGTTAATCGTGCCTGAACTAAACACACCCAAGCACTACTAAAGAGGTTGAACTTAACGACAATAGTTGCTTGACATTCCAGTAGTTCTGATTCTATCCACGTTCAGAGACTGCAGTCTCCGACATATGTATATAGATAGATAGATGTGCGAAAATTTTAAGAAATATTAGGCTTCAAGAGAGCCTCACTAATATGGTCCCGTTGGTCTCGTCGTTTGGGTACGTAACCCTAAAAAGTATAATTTCGTTTTACAGTTAGAAAATACCTGTTTTGTTCTGAAAATTGATATAGCAAAATGAATTCGGTGGATAACAAGATAAACGTAATACATTTAAGATAAAACAAGGAGCTTCAAAGACGTTGAAGTAATTCGGTTTACCGAGAATACAGCGCCTATGTAATAAAACCAAAATTAACAAATGAGAAATGATGACGGAGTGGTTTCTTCTCAGATATAAATCATATTGTAACCTCCTTTGTACAAAGTTTTGTGGCTTCGCAATTTATATTTCGAAGTACATTAGTATTATTTGTAGAACAAAGGCTAGTTAGTAAGATTTAAAATAATTATGCTTTACCTTGGACACCTAGGTTATTTTTTCGACCACGCACTACCACTTTCGTGTTTAAAATTGCTTTGTGACCTGATGTTATATGATTACACTTCCTACCAATTTTTTTAGTAACATTTTGAATGACAGGCGTGTTAAGAAAGGAAATAAACGCATCTGAAAATGAAAAAGGCCGTCAAAGTCTTGATTCAAACAGATTATTCCCCTATTTTTTTTTTGTCTGTCTCTGGTCTAGTGGTCGGGTGACTGCTGTGCATGAGGTTGTCCCGGGTTCGATTTCCAGGTCGGGCAAAGTGTTATTGGATTTTTCCTTCAGGAATGTCTCATAACAGCCACGGAGCAATAGGCGCGCCCTCTATACCATAGGACTTAAACATTTCGTCAGTTACACACGGTATACCTCAGCCTAACCCTAAATTACGGACGTGATGTTATTGTCTTATCGCTAAGATCCCAGACGTAAGAACCTGCACAGTTAGTCAATCAATATCGTGTAGTTTTGTGCCAATGTCGCAGTATCGTCGATCGCGGTTGAGCACAAGGTCGCACAATGTCGCCACCCTACCAAACAGGCTGGCCTAGCGCTACCAGCATTAAACTAGACATCCATCTTTTTAATTTATTTTATCCCAGAGATACGTTACATGTTGGACGTTTTTTATGTCGCGAGAAATTGGGTTTATGGTTTACGTAACATGCATAAAGGCTTATAGCGTTCCCTACTGGGCCGTTTCCCATAGATTGCTTGGAACGGTTTTGGAGCGAGAGTGTCATATACGCTTGGAACACATTAAGATGTTATCGAAATAATAGTCGCCTACATATTTTTCTTAAAGATGATGGACAGACGAAACAGAGTATCTTTCTATGTTTTGATAATATCATTGAAATAGTAGCATTTGGAGAACTGTTACTAGTTTAATATAAGGCTCATAATCATCATCATATCAGCTCAGAATCACCCCCTTTTCTTCTGCCACACATCCCTTCTCTATCTATCCATTTTTCTGTCACAATTTGGTGTAATCAGAACCAAACATAATTTGTACAGCGAATTCGAATATTCGACCTCGCGAATAACGAGAAATTTCTCATTATAAGGGATCGTATATGATAGTCGAATATCCTCCGTGATTATTACGTTTCATTAATTATTAATTTCGCAGAACCGCCTGTTGTTTACGTTGAAAAGCACAGAACATTCCGCGGCACTCCAAAGCAATAAGTGTTTACCGAAAACTCGACACGATTGATTGCACCGAATTAATTGTCACCACAAAACATTGATAATTCGATTTTTTATTACGATTTGCTTACAAATTATACGAGGGATTTGCTTTAAATCTGTCCTACTTTGCGCAATTTCACCCTGAACCCAGATATGCGAATTCTCAAGGTAAAAGCAAGACATTTCTCTAAAATATAAAAGCCAGGCTTTACAAACACTAAATGACAACTACTTAATATGCCAATGGTTTTATTAGTAAAATTATGAGGACCTTTGTTTTATTCATCCAACTAAAACTCCCAACTCTTAGAAAAGGACTCTCGTGCTTAAAAATGTAAGACACCAGTGTCTTTTCTAGTAGTTCAAACTGTTCCTGTCCTAGTCCATGAAGAGAGCTCATATAAAATCCATAAACTTAAGAATTCAATTATAAAGAAAGTTGTATAGATCTAAAAGGAATTAATAGAGTTATGTGTCAGACCATAATCTTTATAAGGTTACCGATAATGTAATATTTTCCACAGCTTATTCAAGTTAGGCAAAACAGCTTCCAAGAAAGCCATGAGAACAAAGACATTATCTTTATTCTGACTAACGCTTTATGTGGAAAACATTGTGTTTATTTTGAGCTTTATCAAGGGACGTTAATACGTGGAATAGATATGTTTCTGCATGAGGCCACATCCATTCACTTGTTTCCACATTCGTGATGTATAAATCGCTATCATTTATCAATTATTGTTTGCATGACTCGCAGAGCTTTGTCGAATATTTTCCAATGCTGCTTGAGTATTTCCTCATACTGGTTGCTCGTCACGCTGCGCACACTACTGTAGACTACAACATCTCTCCTGCGTTGATAGCTATTCCCGACTGTGATAGACCGACACGAAATTCAGTCACGAGGGTTAATATGTCAAAATTGAGGAACAGAAAAATATACTTCTATGATAACCCCGTGCTGTAATATCAGTTAGCCAACGAAGGTATTGTGCCTAAAAACCATATCAATGACTAAACTCTAAATTTATGTAATGCCACAAATGTTATCAAACCTTTCAGTGAGTACTCAGTCAAATGAACACTACATTTAACTAACAATAGAGCTCTCTCTTAAATGTCAGGTCGCACATTTTACTGAACATTAGCATCAGATTCAGCCGATTCAGGTGACTGAATCGACCTATATAGAAGTTCTATTTCATCAAGTTTCTGACTAAAGGTTACATCTATTCCTAGTGTTTCATTTCCTGTCTGTGTCCGCTCTATTATTCATGATCCCGGCTTATGCGAGTATGTTATTTGGACGGAGTTTGGATGAAAGGAAGACTTGGCTTTCTGGTGGTGTAGGCCGCTTTGTATTCCAGAAAACTGACATGATTTGCTTGTGTCTAAATCTCAGCATGATAAATTGTCTTTTTTCGGAAGTTAAATAGTTTTTGCATGAAAAATTTTTTTTTGGATATTCGTTCGGATGTTCGTAGGAAAAAAGAAAAAGTTTTATACGTCTGGTTATTTGGAACAAAGGACCAAACGTTTTCCTGTTAGCTGACCGGTACTTTGCATTATCTATGTATAGATAATTCAATTTATGGCATGACCGAAAAACAAGGGCGATAACGAATACGCTGGAATTCCCCGAAAAAACCATTAAGCAAAAATAAAATTGTGTAAATTCAACACTCGAGTTTAACCTGAAAATAAATGCTTTCAGAAACTTAAACGTGCAGGCTCTTTGAGTTCAATCTACGTACATAATCTAGATTAAAAACAGCCCTCGGTGACTCACACCTGTAAATTCAAGCTCTTTCATAAAACGAACCTTACCTTCAAAGCTCCGGTGAAACCGCGATAAGAGTACTAGTTTGGAAGACCGTATTTAGTTGATACATTAGCGAAAATAGTCAGAATGCGTCGACACCGGGCGCCCCGCTTAGGAAATGGGTCACAGTGCCATCTATACAGGGCCATCTCGCCCGATCGATCTTCCGACGAGTCTACCTCTTATTCTACACAGTTGAACGGGATTTGCCCAAAATCTCATGGCACGGTTTACAAATTACTTGAGTGCTTGAAAATTTGTACGTTAATGCAGATAAATTCAATTGGAAACGATTCGGAGATGTCGCGGTCTCGTGTTTTTGATCGAGTGATTTATTTATTTTCGTGACACCGCTTTTACCAGTTGTAATTTTATTCTTCTTTGTGTATTAATTGAGTTACTTAAGTTTGAACTAGTTTATTGCTTAGCGTTAAGATTGGAGAAAATGTGTTTGAGATTTACAACATCTAAGCACACTGTCTGCGGTCTCAGATTTGTGGTGTCTATCCGAGGCGTAATTATTTTGATTAAATACCGTATCTATCAAAGTTTAGCCGATTAAATGAACTTTGCTTATTCAAGTTCAAGTTTTCCACATTTTATAGTCGAGCCTCGTTCGCCACAACTTCCTAAGCCGAGTAACGTACCTCAACTGAAGTGCTTTCAGACTCATTACCGAACCCCTTTTCGGCGGTCCCTGCGCCTTAAGTGTCCCCTTTCCTGTGAAGGTTCAGAGGCCAATGGTTTTAGAATGCACGTGTGATCTGAATAACAATTGTAAAATTTTGTAAGTTTGCGAAAAGATACAATAAGTTTTCATTTCCGCGGAAAAATTAACTGTTTCTCGTGAGCAATAAATTTCTCCGAAGATCGCTGTCACGATCAGGCCAGTACCCTTGTCGTTCCGATTATCTCGGGCGGGATCTGTAGATTAGCCAGTCGATCGTATGACCATTTTTATGTCTCTTTATGTCTTCTGCGTCGCTCGTTTCTAATAAAAGTACAATTTATGCCCACACGATTTTTTATTGTAATGTCGACATTTGTTTTCCATGTCGTGTTATTGCCGAATTTCCTCTCTTTTCCTATTGGTCAACTCAGCATTTTTTCCCTTTAACTAATTACCAGCAAAAACTTTATGTAACTGAAACCGAACTAAATGAATTCATTTCCGCAGCATCTATTTGTTTATTTTTTCCCTTGGGAATGCAAAACTCTACTTCAGTTTAATTTTAATTATCTTCGTTATGCTGCAGCTTTTTACAACGAAGCTGCAAAGAGAAAACGAACATCGTGTGCAGGGTTAGCTTTTTGTAAACACTTTTTTCGGGGATGCCTCTTTTAATGTTGATTAAATGCAGTGTTTTTTAGGAATTTCTGAGCGCAAAAGAACACTCAAGTGTTGGGATCCGGCGAAGCGTGTTGCGAAACTGCTAAATCGTGAAAAAGATTGGAAACAATGGCGCGCTCAATAGTTGTTAGTGCGCGGAAATTACAGGGAGCTCCCGATTGGCGCCCGCGGCGATCTCGTACCGAAAAAACAATGCGATTTTGGAATTGGATCACTCGATAGTTTTGATTGCTTTCCGAGTAATGGTTGTCTTTCTTTATTTTTTACAAATTCCGTTTTGTTTTTAGGAATAAACCTTTTTGTTATTATGTCTCGGGGGTTTTTGAGAGTGAACATGGAGGTATTTGGTGTTTTATTCGTTTGCTTCCAAGTTGCACGCTTTCTCTTCGCTTGATGTCGACGTTGTTTCATATTTGTTATCCGTTGGAGGTTTCCGAACAAGGATTGTAAATAAATATGGCTTACTTTCTTTTTGACTGTAGATAGCAATTTTGTTATTTTCTTTTATGCATCAAAAGATATAACAAACATATTGTTCGTAAGTCGTCGTGTCGAAATGAAAAAAAAAAACTTGAGAGGTGTCAAGGAACACCCGGATGGAACGAAGTTATTGTTATTATTTAAAAAAAAAAATCTGGCTTGCTTTCTATAAGAGAGAGAGAGGCAGACAGAGAAACATGCGACGCCGCACAGCTTACAATAGCTTACTATAGCAAAAAGTGTCGTGACAACTTTTCGTAAGAATTTTTTCCGTCTAGCCCTCTTTCACAACGCGCGATAAGGAACTTCGTTCCAAAACTTATTAACTTATCTGTTGTAAATTGTAATACAATTGGAACGATAGTCCAACGATATGAATCACCTACTTAATAGGTTTTTTACCAACTTTATTATTGAGTTTTGAGTTTTTAAAGCACTCTTTTTTCCAATATGTCCACGTAAATATTACATCTACGTGGCATTCAGCCAGAGCTCGCTAAGGTTCACCCGTGAATATATTCACTGGATCAATATAATTTTAAAATACATAATTATATCAAACGTTAATAACATAAGTTATAGCATAAAGGTAGAAGTATTAATGCGATTATACCATTTCGGTAATGGGCGGACAGTTCTCAGATTAACTGCCGTATCTAGGTTATTAGGTCAGCGCAAATGGCTATTTTGGTGCTATTGGTAATTTATAATGTATCGATTTGGCTACTTGGATGTCTTCATAAATATTTAGTTATTTTACTACTCATTTTATTGTTTTCCATTCCTACTTTTGAGAAATGAATGGTAAAAAGAGCTCAAAAAGTAACCTATAGACGATATTTTAAAATTAAATTCGAAATGTCGCTTATTTGATTATAGCGTTTGTAGTTTTATGAAATCCAGGGACTGACTAACAATGCGAAGGGGCTTTAAGTCGATATTAAACATTCTTATCTTGCAATTAAGCGAAAAATCTAGAAAGCCCGAGGGTTTTTTGTCAGAGAGAACATAGCTAACAGACAGACATTGAATTCCAAGATTTCCAAGTAATACTTAGGAAAGTTTATTGATCACCGTAAAATAACTCTATTTACTGAAATTCCACGTACTAACACATCATTCGAAAACTTAACTTAATTAGAGTGGGGTACAAAAACAGGGTCCATGATTGTTTACCTACAGAATTAAAGAACGCTTCATTTGACTTACGTCAGACGAATCAGCCATTTTGTTGAGACCTCTGTTAGGGCTCCCAGTAACATCCGAATATGGAGTACGTGTACCTATGATCGTTTATTGATAAATAATATGCAAAAAAGCTAAGCTATTGTACTTATAAAAAAAAAGTTGTTTTAAAAGTTTCTTAAACATGAGGTTTACACGAAGTTCCACTTTCTGGTGTTGTTCGCTGCGCAGTGTGCCACAACACCTAAACAACAGACAATTTCAAAGACCGCCTCTAACGCTACTAGATTTTACTTCAAGTCTACAGTAATGTAACCACTGGTTGGTTTGAAGTTAGGGTTGGCACAAAGGGCTAAGAAGGAACAAGGGTGGTTTTTAGTCAGTAGGAGTCTGACGCTCCATACCGCTCTATGTGAACTAAAATATTTTGATTTTGTACGTTTCCAGCCAAATCCAGACAGCCCTGTTCTCATTGTTTTCTCATACCATAATTTCTAAAGCTACAACTTTACCTGAGACCTTGTTTGACTGGGCGCCGTCTTACTTGTTTTCCTTCGATCTGTTTGTATTAACGTGTGTTGTGTTTTGTTGCAGGTAAGGGAGGAAGCGGAAATGACGTATAGTATCGGCATCTGTATCGAGTTTTAATCAGTTCAAAGACCGGAGGGAAGGGTATTGAGGTGATGTTTTTTGAGGCTAAGAAACTTTTTGAACGAAGTAAGGTTTTGGAAAACAACAATTTGTTATGATTTATGTATCTTTTATATAAATATGAGTTTTCGAGCAAGTCAAACAGAAATAAATTTGACATCGATTTGATCCTCAAGTCTACACGTTTGTAACAGCAAGTATTGGCCTTTCGATACATTAATAACATTAATGGTCGGTATTTTCATTATAACTTCTACGTTTACGTAGAATAAACAATAGAATACACATTTGAATCGCTTCGTAAATTCTAACAAGGCAGGCATCACGCTTCAAGTCTGAGAGCGACGGAGTGCACCATTTACCATTCAACTGCGGATTATTGTACGCTCGTGTTCAAAACATGTTGTTAGCGTTTACTATACGACACTGACGTCGCTCATGTGTTTAACCTGAGTTAAATATCTGTGAAGTTTAGCAGGTGGAACCACGTGGTGGAACTTGTCTGGCAACGTGCACGGCTAGGCGATTAGTGTAATCTTAGGAATTATGGCTTCTTTAACCTAGCATTTGTCTTGTTACGTTAGAAAAGGTATTGTTGTTTTTTTTTTACAAAAAATATTATTGGTTTATGCTAAGAAGGTCCTGCCCAGAATTGGATGGTAAAAATAATTTCTTCGATTCGTGTGCTTTTTTTTCAACAGGGTGTTTCGCAGTAATCTAAATCGTTATAGTTAAAAAGAACAATCAATTCAATCGTACCTGAAATTATGTTTTAAACTGACTCGACTTAAATTTGCAATTACTGGTATCGGAGAAGCCGCAAGTGCCAAAAAAAACAGAGCTAAAAGAACCACCCAAATAACAATTACAAAACTACCTAACTAAACTGTCTAAATACATAAAATCATAGAAGCTCGACATTGAAGCAATAACTAGAATGTACCAGATTCATAATACCTCATTTAATGATGATAAAATCTTCAAATTGTCTGCAAGAAGACATTCACATAAGTGCGCAATCATCTGCCAAAACTGTTGCATCCGCTACGTTCGAGCCAAAGACTAGTCTGGGCTGGATTCAGTTTGATGTTTCAGACAATCAAACGGGTCATAATGTGGACAGGAAATTAACGAAAATATTTGAAGATATTCCGACATACTAAAAATCAGGACTGAATACGCTCTCTTGCCAGACACACACATACACATTCCTTCCGTATTACATTGGTCTGTCTGTCTCCTTGTGGCCGCCTAGATTCTTACCCTTTTCTTCACATTATTCTTCATCATCTGCATAGCCTTTTCCCATGTTGGTTTGGGTTCCAGTCTAACCGAATGCAGCTAAATACCCGTATTTCGCATTGAGCGACTGCCTATCTGACCTCCACAACCCAGTCAGTACTTTTCTTCACATTATTATTCTTCTGAAATAAAGAAAAATAACCTGTTAGATTACCTGCGACATAGAATAAAAAAACTAAAACATCGCCTACATAAACTAGTGTCGTCGTAATCTGATTGTACCCTTCCTCCAACGCTTGCTAGTTGTTTGTTCTAAAGCCTGTCGAGTTCTCAGTAACAGTTAACTTTTTCATTATCACCTGTTGGTAACTGAGTCTTCACTTACATTTACAACTCATTTTAACTTCCACGGAGCTAAGACTTTGCTGCTTTTTTCTTTCTTCTTGTACTACTTAATGCTTGATCTTCATGGGAAGCGCAATAGTTTCGCTTCGGCTTAACTTTCTATGAATTGATGCAAACTTAATAATTATACTAAACCTTAATGATTATGCTTTGCCCTTTGTTAGATGTTTACTTCATGTATTATGTTAACTTATAACAAACCTTAATTCGTAGGTCAGCCTCGTTATAACATAATCATAACAAATCATATAGGTGAGTTTATTCAGAAAGTACAGGTGCGGTGAGGTGCGTAGTACTGTAGTACTCTCAACCGCTGTGCATGTATGCAGATGTGTGAACGTGGATGAGGCAAAAGGAGAATGTAAGGATCGTAAGCCTGCAGGTGGCGTTCTGTAGTTTCTGCCTAGGTCCATGGGGAAATAGACGTGAGTTTTTGTATGTATGTAATACAATTTTATGAGCCATAGGTCTAACAAAATGATCCTTTACTTAATACATCAAGCACTGTGCCAAGAGACTAGCAGTTAGTCAAGATGTGATCCAGATCTAAGATTTCACGAGTTCTCAAGACGAGTTTATAGTCTCTTAAAGCCTTTCTGTCGCTTGTTGTGTGCCACTTTCTCATAGTTTGTTCCTTTGGGGCGAGTTTTTAATTACCGTCGAGATTGCGGCTTGAGGCTTCTACGACCAATATTGTATTTGCTGTAAACAAGTTTTTACTTTTGTACGATATTAATCTTTTAGTTGGACCGTTGCCGTTGGACGTGTCTTTGTGGGAATTAATTGGAAACTTATTTGATATATCGATTCATTTTATTTCTTTGATGCCTTGGGTGGAAAATGGTATGAGCAATTAATTGTATTAGCTATCGGCAGCTGGTCAGTACATCGGACTAATTAAAAAAAAAACGTTATTTAATTTACTACGTCAAAGCAAAATTGGAAATTAAATCAAGTACACTCATTGGTTTTAATTCAAATAAATTACTTCCATTTGACCACCATGCTAACAAGTTTACCATCATCGCCATATCATGACATGTGTCACGAATTGAATCGTCACTCCGTATGAGAGATACGACAAAATTTATGCCACAGTGTCATGTCTAGTCACGAAACAGCACCATTAACTTTGTTTATTTATTTGCATACAGTTAATGACTTACAAATTGCTAAGCAAACATTGAGTCAGTGCCTCGCAACGAACATCTTTCACGGCAGCTCTAGCAATTGTAGGTATATCTTTGTAACAAGATTATAAGCATTTGCATACATAACCACGCTAACGTGACGAGAATATTATGAATAGAAGTTTAGGATCTCGTCTGTATTTCTAAGAGAAATATGAGGTACTGCTCCATATCTACATTTAGTTATCTTTACATTAATTTGTGAGAACTCCGAACTGCTATTGCATCTCAGAGAACTCAAACTGACGACGTTGTCCGATCCAGTAATCACACTTGTAATGTCTCTTCGTGACCCGTTCAAGAACCGGTCGACATTATGTATCTCACAATCTACATACAGTGTAACTAGAGCGAAAACATTCCGTGTAACTGGAAAAAACTACGGAAAGAAAGGAACCTTTTTAGGGGCCCGTGCCCATTAGGAATTCGTATAATTCCGTCACGTCCGTCCGTCTGTGTGAGACATTCTCGTGATGCCTTGTGCGACGATATATATGAACGTGCGGGAAAATGTGGAAGGAAGGTGTGAAATGGACTACCTTTGAGTTATGAGTTGTACGATATCTTTTGTTAAAGGAGCCTCTTGCTAGTTTTTTAGAGGACTTGATGAATTTGTAGGTAGCTGTTATAAGTGGTTATCCTTGATGTAATTACTTTTCGGTTACGTCGGCCAGTCTCAGTAGAGATAAGTTCAGCCCGGGACATATAATAGTGCACAAGTTTATGCGCAGGATAGATCAGGAGTAAGACCATCATCATAATGATTAGTACGATTTGGTCGGATTGCAGTCTTAGCTCTCTTTAACAAATGTTGCAATTGTATGCTCGTTGATGCATGCAGTAGTTTCTATGTTTTAAGCACGAAATACATATAAATTCATGGTAGAAATCACGTAGAGAGCGCCGAACAATGTATTGCCTTTCGAAACTAATAATGTTATCCGCTTCAACATTTTCATGCATCAACGATTACAGAAAGTAACTATCTACCAGGAAATCTATGGAAATCTTTGAGAAAATCGATTCGATTTACTACTGTTCTTTGAAAGCACTTAGTAACCACGCCCATTGGTGCTGCAAGGTTCTATAATGTCAGCGATGCCAATTTAAACCAATACGAGCCAATCTGCACCGTATTTTATTTGCATGGCCTAACCTATTCGAGTTCAGGGTCATATTGCTATTTTATTATTAATACAAAAACAATTCTATTCTTCTTGTTTATTGCTTTGGACATGTCGATAAATTATTCAGAGTCTGTTGAATTAATTTGTTTCGCTGATAACGGGAGTGAAGTGAAATAATTTATGATAATGTTTTGTACCAAGGCTGAGATAGTTAAACTAGTGACAATGCGTAACTATAAAAAATCAATCCATTGATTTCCTCTGTTTCTTATTTGACAATTTGACATTGACAGTTTATACATAAGTACCTACCTATATGCGATCCTGTCTTTTTCTCAATGGTTGTGTTTTTCATAGACCAATAGTCTAATGAACTTTGTCTATCTGAATTTATTTATCGGAAAAAAGATCATATTTATCCTAAAGTCCCGATCAAAGAAGATTGGTTTTGGTCGCAAACGTTCTCCACTTACAAATTAGAGATGAGCAGTAAGATTGCTTGCGGCAGACTGATCAAATGAGGAAGAGGCCACTTCAGCAGGTTCAAGAGCACTTCGGCTACGGCAGAGGAAAAGAGGAATTGAATATTTGCCGAAAAGAAAATTATAGGGTTATTTCTCTTGGTTAAAGCGATTACGGACTTCTTACAACGCAATAACACCATTTTTCGTAACCTCATTCGTAGAGTTTCGCAGAATTGGTAGGAAAAGTATGTTGGGCATGTCTATCTCAAAATAATTTGTTAAGTATCTGTCTACGTTTTCGAAATCGATTCAGTATTTATTATGAGTCTGATGTATCCCACTGCAGGACAAAGACTTCCCTTCCCTCATTCAATTTATCTGTTGTCTTTACCTGTTTGGGCCCAATCCTTTTGATCTAGCTCGTCACGCCATCTCCTCCTAGGCCTACCGCGTCGCCTGGTTCTCTAATTGTTCGGAACTCAATCGGCCGCTTTGGCTAAATTTTGATACGACCTGCGGCAGATATGGCCTGCCCGTTTTAATAAGCGGCTGTGTTGCAAACGTCTGCGATTTGGGTCTTTGATCGGAGTAAATTGTTCCTTATACGGTCAGAAATGTTGACTCCTAATCTACTACGCTCCGTGACTTGCTGGCAGACCTCGAGTGCGGACTTCTGACGCAAATCAATTCGTTAGTTACAGGTAAAAACTTACCGGACAGATAGAAAGACTTGATTGCGCATTCAGGTTAATAAGGCATAATGCACACGGATTCAGGAAATCCTCGCCTAATGAGTACGTACCGTTAAATCATTAACTTAATTGAATTACCAACCATACATCAATCAACCTAGATGACCGGTCATCAACCTCAAAAGGTAATTACAAATTAGTTTAACAGGCAATTAAAATCTGTTTGCCCCTTGACATGTGGTATAAGAATGAGTACCTATAGGTAGATATCGTCGTCAGTCGTCACGCTCCCGAGTTCCTACGTGACACGAAAACTGAAAGGTGACGACGAGACAAGGGTGTCAAAATAAAGAATTTCGAACAAAAGGATCACTTGTACCACTGCTTCCATTTAACACCTTGACACCCGACAAAGTGGTTCCGGTATCCGTATACATAATACACCTCCTTTCTATACGGTACCTTATAATGGACTTACTTGTGGCACGCGCCAAATAAATGCACTTTCTTTCTAAAATAAATACGCACGTTGTGACTGCCTCGTTGATCTAATGGCTGATCTAGTTCTGGTGGCAATCGCGACTGCTGAGCATGAGGAGAGGGTTCGGATCCCGGGTCGGGCAATGAATTTCTCAGTAGCAGTCATTGAGTCAGGATGTGTGCTCGGTCGATGGCAATCGGATCGCTGGCGAAATGTGGGTGTCGGTGTACTATTAGGTACCTACACTTATGGCTAACCTTTCAGGTGTATAGTCGTGATGTTATGTTATTTGTGTTAATACTTCAATTACGCAAAAAAAAACCAGAGTTCGAACTTATATTTCTATGGTTGTAACACTTAATTCACCCATTTAAACCCTTTGAACGTCTTTGAAACTACGTAAAGTACCAATTGCATGTCTTTTTCTTCGGAGTAGAAATTCTTACACCTAAGCGCCGTCGGAGTATTAATTGTTTCCACCTTCTGTTCCTTTTTATGTAGTGTCGAGCTTAAAAATATACAGAATACTTTACACGTGAGTTGCCGGGGCTAATTGGCATCACGGACTTGTCAAATGGGGATGAGCACAAAATAACCGCTGGATATTTTGGGTTGGAAGTAGTTATTTTAAGCTATTGTCTAGCTCCAATTAAGTGTGTTAATGACATTTTTGAAGATATGTGGTAACATTACGTTGGCTTTTATGATAATGGGTTCATAATTACTTAAACTAGCTGAGGTTTACTTTTCGTTCATTCATCTGAATATAGATCAGATCTACATTTATACTCAACATTTCAGTGGTTCAGTAGATTTCAGTGTCCGTGATAATATTTGCATTGCTAAATAAATCTGATTTAAACTATAGACAAAAGAGCTACTACATAAACTAAATCTGGTTTTGAATAAGGAATTATGTACGTAGCCAAAAGTCTTTGTGTTTCCTAGTCGAGAGCGTTTGTCTTAACTTAAACCGTTTTCGCAGCGCACGCAACGGAAGCTCTCGAAAAGGAATATCTTTTCCCGTTTTTGCACCATAAGCAGTTAAATTGGCACACAATATTTATTTTAAATGAGCTTTCCTTGCTTATAATTAGTGATTTTATGCTAGTTAAGTTGTTGTTTGTCTGCAGTGTAGTTGTTGTTTGTTTGTATATCGTTTTGTATAACGTTATTTTCAATAAGGAACGGTCTAGTCCAGGGATGGCGAACCTTTATGGATTAACGTGCCATTTTTTCTAAAGAAACGTTTATTGAGACCTTGCACGTGCCGTCCAATAATATTGTAGATAATTAAACTAAATATTTTCAACTAAAAACTCCTTATTTACTACCAAAAAGAAAAAACTTGACCTATGGCTATATCGTAATAAATGTTTCAATTCTACGTGTAATTCAAATTAAAGGAACATTAGTTAAACTTCTGTTGTTGCTGTTTGTGTTTGTCTACCTCTGTGTTCTTATCTCCTATTTTTATCTAGTATGCTATGTCCGATCCCACTCCTTGGCATAGGCCCTCCACTCCTTCCATTTTTCGTGAACATCCTTCTCTTCCATTTTACGGTAAAAGAAAATTATACTAACTAGTTAAAATGAAAATCGTCGGTGCATATAATTAAATCCCTATGCGCTTACACTGACTAGGTACTATCCATAATTAGATGCAGCATCTGCGTAATTAAATATCGGAAACGAATCGACGTATCAAATTGCTAATTGAACACTGCAAAAACGTTCCACGCATCAAAACTTTCGTTCTCATTACCCTGTTTTGTTTTAATTACAAAGTTAACGCTATGAAAATAGAGTTAAAATTGACAATGGCAGGAAATGGTATTGTATAACGTTATGAACAGATGATTGAATTCCGTTTATACGTTAATTGGATAAAAGAGTCATTATTGTCGCGTGTTGTTCGCTATTTCGTGTAATTGTGACCTGTATAAATATAAACACAAAGGTAAATAAGCGTTCAATTTTATTTTACGTAGCCATTATTATTTTTCCAGGCGGGGCTGTACAGAGTGGGCAGTATGCATTTTTCTCCTTCGTCAAACTAAATGATGTATGTGATGTAAACTTTTATAACAGTTACTATGTAAAATTGATACTTGACTGGAATTTGTGTCAGATACCACAACTAAAAAGGGTAAAAAAAAACATTTTTGCAAAAAAAACATAACAGACTTCAAAAAAAAAACACAAAGAAGTATAAAATTAGTTTCTTTCGGAAGTCTTTTTAGTGTTTTTTCTAAGACATCCGTATTTTTTTTGCAAAAAGGTTTTATGAATTCATAAACTACCTTCAACAAATGGACTTACAAACTTTAACTCTTTATACTATTTATTAGTATAGAAATAAATTGGGATAACGGCAGGTGAATGATGATATTATTAGTATAGAAGTATGTATATCATGTGGGCGTAGTGTGCCTAAAACGAGCAACAGACACGGAACAAACACCAGCTGAGATACCATACAAATATTAGCCCTAATGATGGGAAGACGCCAGTCTGTAGAAGTCACATCGTTCTGCGTCACACAGACGTCATGATCACATTAAATATTGATTAGGAACAGAAATTCCAGTCATCCTTCCTCAAGTGAAGGAAATCTTTGCTCAGAAGATAATGATTTGATTATAATCATTATGATTTGCAGTCTATTCACTGTGTTGTTCTATTTGCGTAGATTTCTCTTATCAGCTGTGCTGTGACTGCGAACGTCAGTCAATGTCAATGTCGTACTGTTTGTTTGCGGTCATCTCGGAAATTACTGTATGGATTTTGATATACTTTTGCAAGGGGTACGTATTTGAATATCGAAGATTAAAATACCTACGCTTAAAATATCGATGTTCAAAACATCGAAAATTTAAATATCGATTGTATCAAAATGTCGAAAATTGTTATACCTACGCTTAAAACATCGAAAATTAAAATTCCGAATGATTAATATTTCGAATGATTCAAAATATCGAATGACATTATGCCTAAGTTCATAATATCTACGTTCAAAATACCTACTAGTTAAAATACCGAAAAAAAAATTATACAGGGTGTAAATCAACCCATCACACAGCCGTTAACCAAGCATTCTGTACATCAAACTAAGTACCCCTACGCAAAAATTTTTGCTAGGAAACGTTTTTTTTTTTTGGGGAAAAATTTGTAACTTTGACCCCCAATATCTCCTTAACTAGGGGGTTCCCAGGTATGGTCTAGAACAAAAAAATTATCGCAGGTGTTATATTGTACATTTGCGTACAAATGTGTTTTATTTTGGGTTTTTATTATGTAAAAATAATTAAAGTACCTACATTACATGAGGTTTTCCTTGTTTTTTTTTTGTAACCCACCTAGTAACTGATTACCATCTAGCAAACAAGCTTGCAGCATACATGCAACATGCAAGCAAGCATGGTTTCTGTCACGGCTCCGGCGCTGCAGGGCTCCGGCAGTCCCACGCGAGCTTAACGTCGCAGATGATCTAAACGCTCACCACCGCGGGCGTTAAGACCACCTGCTCCGCAGCTCGCGGGCTGCCGCGCCCCTCCGCGCCTACGCGATTCTAAATTACACTCTAGGGGTAGGGCATACAAGACTACGTAGAGTCGATTTTGCAGCGATACGTTTCTGTCACTAACTTTAGTAGCATAACATATTGACTTTCAAAAATATATTTTAATTTCAAGACCTAAATAATACCTTCACGATTGACCTATGCTTGTACACTGGACACTGACTTTCATGGATGAAATAGGTCGAAATTGTTCCAAAACCGAATTAGGGTACCCCGAATTTACGTAGTCTTTTGGCTGTTACCCCTAGAGTGTATATAAAAATCCGGAGGCGCGAAGGGAGGGCAACCCCCGCTCGCTGTAACAAAGCATAGGCACCCGTGGGAGCCGTAGCGGCTGAGGCTGGTCGACGGAGGCGACCAGCAAGCCGAAGCTGCGGAGGTGCGGCTTCGCCCTTGCGTAACAAAGTTACGCAAGGGCGAAGGGGTTGCACTTCCCGTAGCGCCGGAGACGTTGCAGAAGCAACCTTTTTCCACTCATACTACTTACATCAAAAATTAATTTTCGATGTTCAAATAATATATGTACCCATCGATATTTAGGACGTTCGATAGTTTGTACTTCGATATTTAGGACATTCGATAATCTGTATTTCGATGTAACTTTTGTAGATATTTAGATTTTAGATGTATTGGACGTAGGTTATTTAACCATTCGATAATATAAACTTTCGATATTTTATGTTTCGGTTTTATGGTCGTTCGATATTTCCATTTTCGATGTTTTGAACATCGATATTTTAAGCGTAGGTATTTTAATCTTCGATATTCAAATACGTACCCTTTGCAAGTGCCTGCTATATAAACTATGTTTTATTGTTTTGGGAATACAATAAAATGAGGTTTTAACTACTAACGTAATTATTGAGGACATTAGCAAATGGGAACACATTTACTTATCTGATTTTATTAGAACAAGGATTAATATGAAGAAGTGTTATATTAGTTACTAGAAACAGTCGTGTTTTATTTATCTAAATGCCCTAGTAATGAAACTGTACAAAGGCGGACTTCATGCCTTGGGCATTTTCTACCAGTCTATCTTAGGGTGATGCAGAGACAATACACAGTAGGTGCAATAACAGAAAACAAATCTGTACCTGTAACATACCTGTTTAGTTTTTTTTATTATTAGTAGATAATACGAAAGTCAACAATATTCTCTTCTAAAATGCCCTCAATAGAAATCAATAAAAACCTCCTGAACTTAAGTAAATCCTCATTGAAAACACAAAAACCAATACAAACATGAATTTCTAGTCTGTCTCCATTTACGTCGTCTGCCCACAGTCGCGGGCGCATGATTTGTGGCTTACCTTTCTCTTGTTGTTGCCATGGTTACTGCGTTGTTGACTCGTGAAAGTTTCTCGATGTAGTAACCTGCTCGACGTATTCGATACGGTTTTTGTTCGAAATAGATTTCCATACAGTTCTTAGAAGAGGGAACGAGGCGATTGCTTCTTTGTGCGCGTAAATTGTTGTTTATTGCAGTTGCACGATGTTTACTGTGAAATTAGCTTTAGTACAAACTTTCAATCTCACGTATTCTCTTGATACTTATTTTAAAAATTATCTTTCAAAACCAAAGACATTGAACAGAATCATAAACCAGCCATGGGCATATTTTCATACAAACATTTGGATCTCGAACATGTTCGGTTTTGGCTTACGAATGCTAACTGTAAAGTGGGCGTGTGAAACTAGACAGACCGATTGTTACTAAGTAGTAACAAGTATTGGATTACAATTTTCTTTAATTGTCCCGTCTATGACTCGTGTAATATTTGAATGTCTTTGTCAAAACATACCTATTAGAACAATGAATTTATTCAATGTGATAGCTGTTTTACCTAGCTTCCGCATAGTACTACACGGTACACGATATGTAATCAAAATCTACGTAAACAAACTTCACGCTTCAAGCCAATAATTTCAAAATAAATCACATTTTCCGCGTGTCAATAGCACAGTTACCTCATGACGTCAGCAACGCACAAAACACGTCATAGCTACTATTTTATTATTTAACTCGTTTTACTGGCAACCCTAACATTACTACGTCACATAACTCGCCAGGCCGGCCGCACCAATAAAGAGTTCAACGCCAAAAAGTATTTTACCCAGAGGTTTTCTCGCGCCGATTCGCTTCCCGTAAAAGTAGGTTAGAAATTTTCCTCATTTATTTTCGGTAAAAAAATGTGGGAATTTTGCTGGATTTTCGACTTTACATACTTTTGGAGTTGTTTGAAAAAGTTCACGATGAAGATCTATTGGAAAGACTCGGTAACTTTCACATGGCTGGTTAAAAGCCAATCAGTATTCCTAGCGTACGTCTGCAAGACTAAACGGAACTCCAAAGTACTACGATGTTTATTTGTAGTTCGTAATGCAGCGACAGTCTGGAACAAGCAAATAGCTGGATTGAATCTTGGGTGGTAAACACAGACGTCTAGTGAGAGCAACGCTCCCTCGTTTACTAATGAAAAATCTCGAAGCTCATCCTGTTCCATCTTTGAACTCTTGCATTTCAAAATTAAATTCAGTGATAAACCTCGTTTTAAGATGTTTGAATAAACGTTTAACGCCAACGTTTATTTTAAGGGGATTCGGACGTGCGAAATGATTTTGGAATTTAATTAATATGTTTTGCAGTGGAGTTGTGTTGTAATTTGGTATTCTTGGCGTGAGACGAAAATAGCAACGCTGTTAATCTCCAAGAAATTCAAATTCTTTGGAAACATAACAAAACACATCCCCGATCAGTTAAGCAAAGGTGTTCTTAATACATATTATAAGATACACCGACATTTCGCGTGTTTTTCCATCAATCGGGTTCGGGCACTTAACCAGTCTCTGGCTGCTACTGAGGAATTTTTGATGGAAAAACCACATGCTACGAGTACTTAGACCTGAAATTGAACCATTTTAGACTAATTGTCTGTAACTAGTAGTAGATTAATAAAGTGTTTAGTATCTGTTAGCTGCTATTGTTGCCAAAGCTGTGCTTGAAATGATTTGGCATAAACACAGAGAGTTAAATATTGATAACGGAGCACTAGTTAGTAGTTTAGTGGCAGTTTGCCAGACCATCGTTTATATTCTAAATCTAGTTCAATAGAAACGATTTCTCTAGGTCAACTTTCAGCATTTCGAAACATTGAATAATTCCAAATTTATCAATGTTCAGTAGACTGACAAAGATCGGAGTTAATTAAAACAAACATTAAACTGCTAGCAGCAATCCCCTAAATCTCTTGTTAAAACTACCCCTCTTGCCATCAAACAAACTCGTATTCCCATCAAACATTAAGTCGACCCACAAAAACGGTAATGAATTCAGACAACACAAACTGTAATAAAGGAAATCCTGGGACAACAAATGTGCTTCCACATACACATGGTGTGATCATCTATCTCCTCAGTACCACAGAATAACGGAGTAGATAGTTACAGAAGGCATGCAGCCCCATGCCACGCACATAAATGTGAAACTGCGTGTTCACAATGCCGAAATGTTCACATAAAAACATGTTGTGTAATAGAGACAAAAGGGCTTTGCATTATTTGGCTTGCTAAACTTTTGCCATTTTACATTATTTACTAAATAGCGGTTACTGATAAAACTTATATGAAACGTTTGCTGGCTTTAAAACAAACAACTATTGTAAGATACAAAATCTTTTAAAAGTGTCACGTTTCCGAAATATAAGCCATCAAAGTTCCGCAATCAGGACAACTTTGATGATTTATATTTCGGAAATGTGTGTTTCGGAAACAATATTTGTTTCTATTGATACCAGCTATTGATTAGGGGTTCTATGCGTGGCCACAGTTCTAAACATAAAATAAAATAGCGGAATCTAGGCAGGCCACGCTACATTAGAAAATCTTCCAACCTCTCAACTAAGAGGAAAGAGAGAATTTAGAGATTTCACCAGGTTTTATGTCAAAGTTTCTCCAGTGCGGACGCATACGTTAGTTATCGACGTCAGAAAACTTCGGCTATCTCAAACTACGAGTATGTCAAACACAATGCAAGCCGAGTACGCTTGCACTCGCGATGTGTGGCGTGCATTTTCGCTATGGTTTGAATTGAGCCTTCTGTCTGAATTTATTTAGTTTGTGCCAGCACTGTGTTAAGTATTTAGATTGCTTCCCGATCCTCGACGTGGAATTTGTCCACTTCAATGAATTCGTTAGCGGTCCCTTCTGTGACCACTCGTAAATTAATTATTTTAAGTAATAGGTCAAGCTGAATTTAATTAGGAAAATTCTAGATCGCTGATGGACGTTTTTGTTGTAATACGTTTTTGGTACCTACCTAAAAATAGTTTTTTTTAACAAAATACGCTATTTAATGGTTGATATTTTCCTTAATGATAATAGATGTAAAGAGTGCAAATATGTTATAGATGAATTGTGACGTAAATTTTTTGTTTGAAAATACTCTTCTTTATGCAAGCAATAATCAGATTTTTGTTTCGAAAGTCTCCGTAATCTCAAGGCTTTGCCTTTGCTTGAATGCTATTTATTACACGAATTCTACTTATTTTTTACTCTGCCTATTCAGAAAATTCCTTGAACATACCCAGCCTCCGAAATTGATATTAAAGATTCCTTTAGAGTCGTAAGGTCAACAGCACCTGGGCCCGTCTGATCTCTATCTCCACAAAATACTTCAATATTGTACGTGACATTGAACCAAAAATACAATCTAACAGAGATTTCATGCAATATAAATATAACATTTTTATATGAAAAGTATTTTTGTGACTGGAATACCTTTTCATCTATCTGCTATACCTTTTCCAATTTTCAATTTAAAATCTAAAAAAATCTTTTTATTGTGGAATTTCAATTTGAGCCTGATAACATTTTGGCTACATTCGATGCCTTTGTATCAGAATGTATCAGAAACGTAAAAATAAAGTTTCGATATGAAATATTGAATAAATCGAATAGTTAATGAAAGTAAAAACCTTGGAATTGAATGCTTCGTGTTTTGGGTCATTTTACAAAGATCACCTTCGCAATTATGGTTAAAGAATTTATTTTCTCAAAAAGAAATTACAATTATTTCACTTACTTGAGAACAATTTGGAACTTAAAAATATGGTAAAACATAAAACTTTGACATACAAACTAAGTAGGTAATATTTTTCTTCAAAACAAAATCATTATTACACATATAAAAAAACTAAAAATATAAAACATAGTTTATAAATTACATTGTGCTAAAACATTCAAGAAGCACAAGTGTTGCAAATTTTTTCCATCCACCCACAAAAGGAACAATTAAAGTCAACACGGTGCCATAGCAAAGTAACGCTGCAGAAGGGCAAGTTTGTTTAAAATAACGTATGATCATTTAGAATGTGATTCTTTAGTTTAGTTTTGAAAACATTATATGAGCTCGCATTTTTTACCTCTTTAGGTAGCTTATTATATTGTTGCACCCCCGCAAAAATAATTGTTCTCTCACCATTGACTGTCCGCACTCGCGGCAATAAAATGTGATCCTTCCTACGACTGCTACGATTATGTATTTGATGTATTTTAGTGAAGTGTATTTGTGTGTGAATCGTCTTGTTTAGAATTTTAAGCTATTGCATAGCTTCTATCGCGGGCCTTGAGCGTGGGGACCGAATCCAGAAATTCCGTAACGAAAATAAAAACCTAACAAATTGACACTTGACAATGACTTTTTGAAATATCACGCTTGTCTCTTTAGTTCAGCAACCCGCCTTTAGGTGGCATTGGTTGTATTGGAAAACTACCGTAATCAGCTGTTTGTGAGAAAGTATAAAGGTGTATAGGTATTTATCATCTATGTACAACAGTGAATATCTGTACTCGTATAATTTGTGTACAAAGTGTTTTAAATATGAATAAACAAAGTGCATTTATTAATGAAGAAAGTCACGAAAAAATAGTGAAAGAAAATGAGTTAGTACTCTATATACAAATGCAGTATTATTTTTTGTTTTGTTAATTTATATATAATACTGCTATAAAGATAACCAAAATGTTGGGGAAATATAGTATTTATACTTACACTTTTACTAATCATCCTCATCTTTTATAAAATATTAAATCTTATAATTTTTCAATGTTTAATTTTCATCTGACATTACGTCAGTTGTCAAGATGTCATTTACTTTTTCTTTTAATTTGTGTCATAGTTTTTCTTAGTGGTTAGAACTACGAAGGTTACATTAATTTGATTTATATAATTTAATTAATTTTTATTAATATGATAAATAAATAATTATAATTGCATAAGTTGATAAAAAATGCTATGCAATAGCTTTACCGCGGCAGTGCCACACGTCTTTTTCTTATAAGTATGCTGGTACAGTATGCATGTAGTTGTTTGATGTTCATGAGTTTAGTTTCTCTGTAAATTTTAATTGTAGGTGTAAGGTAATCATAGTGGAATAGCAATTTAATCATTTTATTTTGAGCAATTTGAAGGTCCTTTAAATTAGTTTTTGGCGCATTGCCCCAGATTTCAATGAGGTACATCAGATGTGGTTTTACTAAAGAATTGTAAATGGTCTGGCGCACTCGAAGAGGAAGACATTGGCCAATATTCCGCAATGAGCCCAAAAGTGAGGAAAGCTTGGATCTAACGTGATCAATTTGTATTTTCCAGTTTAACTGACAATCTACTCTTAGTCCAAGGTATTTTTCGTACTCTTTTTGCTGTATTATTTTATTATCAATGTTCAAGGGCAGGTGAGCTGGTATTTTTTTATTTTTGGCTTTAAAGATAACGTAGCTAGTTTTAGCAGCGTTTATTGTAAGTAAGTTTTGCTGGAACCAAATAGATATTACGTCTAAATCTTGCTGCGCTTGATTAATCATATCATCAATTGAAGTACCATAGTAGAAAAGACAGGTATCGTCAGCATAGAGGGAAATGTGTCCATGTAATGAAATTTCGTGTACGGAATTAATATAAATGAGAAAGAATAATGGTCCAAGCACTGATCCCTGAGGCACACCGAATGAGCCTGTGCTATGTGGTTTACTTTGGTATTCCCCGACTTTCACTATTTGAAACCTATTCTTTAGGTATGATTCTATGATTTTAAGTGCCACCCCAGAAACACCCATTTTGCCGAGCTTCTGCAGCAATATTGAGTGACTAACGGTGTCGAAAGCCTTTTTTAAGTCGATAAAAAGACTTAGTGCTATCTTTTTCTGGTCAATATTTGTTTGTGTTGCTGTAATAAGATCTGCTGTAGCTGATAAAGTATTAGACAGAGAACGAAACTACAACGAAACGCAATTTAGTTTAGTTATCGACTAACTAAAGAAAGGAAGGATAGGATAGATGCGTAGTATTCGTAACCAGATTTATGAACGTGATACACGTTCACGTTCCCTGAACGAGGCAAAAGGAGTCTGTAAGAATCGTAGCAGGTGGTTCTGTGTTTCTCCCTACCCCCCATGTGCAACCCGCTAGAGTTTATAGATGTAAACACTTTACGTCCTTACACGTTACAAATAGAATAGAATAATAATTTATTGTAATTAAGAAATTGCATTAATTACACAAATACACTTTAAAAAAATAGCTTTATTTAACAACGACTTGTTTGTAGCAAAGAAAGAGTCCCTAAAAGCCTCCTCTTTAAGTAATTTCTTTCGCCAAACCGTTTCGTAATCACGACTTTTTGAAACGTTGTTACGTCACTCTCATTTGGATTAATTAACACAACTAACTCAGAACTGAGTTTTACAGTTGTGTGGCCAAGTTAATCTGTAATAATCTCACTAAGTTAATGGTTCTGGAGTAGTAAGTTATGTGTATATTAAACTGTGAACGCGTTTATGACAGGTATATATTTTGGGAGATATTCGGATGAATTTAATTCTTATTTTTCATCATCACCTTCACTAGCAAGCTAGCAACCAACAGTTCCTATTACGTGAAACAACGACAGGCAAGTCACGATATTTATCATATGAAACTAAGAAGCTTTATGGTTCTTCCAATTTTGTTGGCTTTGTAGCTCACTGCTTTTGCTGCAATACATCATAAATGATCCAAGTCTCCATTCTTGTACCTAACGTCCATAACTAGGGGTACAATCTTCAAACTCTAAAGGATTAATATGTAGTTAATTTTAAAAAATGGGTTGAAGTTAACAATTTATTTGCTATTGCTTCTCTCATTTTCTAACTAAGGAAATCCGTGAAACAATATGATCGAAACTCGTATTTGCCCTATAAGATGTGCCTATGCTTTGCCATATTGGTATTTTAGGAATGAAAACTATGAATCAAACATGGATTAGTCTATACCTACATTACTTTTCAAGTTTCTTTTTTCGAAGCGAAAGTTCTCCAAGTTTGACTTGATCTATGTGTCAATTTGTCCCGTTATTTCGCCTTTTGTGTTGTACGGTCACGGAGTAAAAAGACATAGAGTGCTGATGTATCAGTGAACGTGCCAAAAAATTATAAGACGGCAGTGCCGAACTGTGTTAATCACTAGTAATTCTACTGATATCGGTTTTTCCCTTCGACTAGTATCTCACATTGAGCGAATTCATTTCGGTAAGTAATACCTGAACACCGTTAATCCAAAGGCCCTGTGGCTTATTACGAGACGCTGCGTCATGCGTACCCATGTACCTATCTTCTTTATTATAACGTTAATATTCTGTGATAGACGTTTGCACGAATATCTTTTAGGACGTGAGCTACCACTGACATGTACAGTTTTTTCATTTCAATAAATATCACAAAGGAGTTACAGAAATATTCACACCAGTGTCATATTTCGTGCAACATACGTAACCACATACTTAATTAGCACTCCATTCTCATTACCTTATCCATACACTCTACCCACAATGTTACATCCAGCTTTAATAGATATACGGTACTTGAAGGCAAAGAAACGAAGTGGGCGTCCGACATTTCTAATTTAAGTTAGTTGTTCCACAAGGTCAACGCTGGTCAAGAAAAGTAGTAGTAAAGTGATTCAACTTCTCTTTAGCAACTTGCTCGAGATAATCGAGTGAATTGGATTGGATTGGACTATTATAAACTTTGTTTTTTCTACTACATAGTTTAGTTTTAAATGTAGCCTTTCAAACTGTCCAGTTACGAGCAATGAAATGTATGTTCTACAATTAAATAGTAGCAATTTTCAAGCGATTTTGTCGGACTGTATTGATAATATTTTACTTTTTCAGAAATATAGTATTTAGGGAAATATATTATTACGCAATAGCTTTTATCTTAAAATAGAGGAACCTATATTCCAGAAAATTGCTTTTGAATTTTGCCTAGTGATCTGATGTTGGTTCGACAATATCAATACAATTCCTAACTCGACCACGACCTAAATCGATGGTCCTCCCAGCGATACAGGTATTAGGGATTAAGGGATCGATAATGTTATGCTCTGTGCAAACTAGCACACTACAGCATAAATCCGGCCGGGCTAATATTCATTTGGGTTGACTACTTACAAATCTTACCATGTTATCAGTTTAATTAGATTTGCAAGCTAATGACTACCGACACATCTTCGCTCTGTAAGAGATTTGAACCGTCAAGGACTTGATAACTTGACTTGAATGAAAGTGTTATTATAGCTTTTAGGGATATCGAACTGACACTTCAAATAAAAAACGGAATTCGGAATTATATGGTAAAACAATTTTATCATAGTTCCGCGATTTTCTCCATCAATCCTTTATCCTGGCTTACCGCAATGGTTGATCTAGAAAACCCATATAAAAATATTTTTATTTCACCACAAAGCTATCCGTCGCTGAATCAACATGCCGCGGATTAAATAACCGCATTTAATAATCTGGCAACCCTACGTCCGACAGTTACTACGGTATTCTGCCAAATGCAATTGACAATTGAATTTATAATATTATGTATTTTTATTCAATAATACAGTATTTATCCATTAACGCTAATTCAATTAAACGCTCATTGATTCCGGATTGCAACATTAATTGATATTCATTGAATAGTTTGCCTAACCTTTAAATTAATTAATAGATTTCGTTTGTAAATTAGTGCACTTATGACGTATTGGTGCCAGGGTTTGTGTTATAAGTTGAGACATGCAAGAGCTGTCTTCAAAATTATGCACTGTTTTGTAACCAAAAACGTGACCGTGTATTGACTCTGGCATAGACACTGAAGTAGGTATCTTGAGAAAGCAGGGTGATAGGAAAGCTTTAGTAGCTGAAAATAGCCCTTGGAGACCTTGTGCATGTCCATAAATCCAGGACATCCATAAAAATCAGAAACCAAAATCTTGTACCACACCAAAAAATCTCAAAGAAATAATGTGCCACATGTCTACTAATTTATGTTCCACGTTCCCACCCCACAAATACCCCAAAGCTCAATATTATAATGAAACAGTACATAGTCTGTTTGGCGCGTCGCTTCCCCGGAGCGATTTATCGTTCGCTACACTGTAATTAAATTCACCTACTGGTGGGGACGCCGATGAAATGTTCTGGATCGAGGGGTGATGCAAGTTGCGGTATGAAGAATTTTTCGGCTATGGTTTTTGACGTATCAAAGACTATCGTACGTGTCTGTGATTTGACGTCAAGAGCTAAACGTCTAGACTTCTTCTAAGAACGTTTAGATGTGTCTTTTGATACGATGTAATTTCGTGCATGTAATGGTGGAGGAGACAGCTGAAAAGATGTTCTGGATGACGCGAAAGTCATATCCTGTAGAAAACTTTGAGCATGAATCTGCGTCACTATATAGGTAAAACTAGGAAAAGATCAGAGGAGAGATAGTTGAATTGCTTCAAAGGATGACATGGTCAGGAACAGGGATAATAGAACTAAAGAGAATGTCTGGAAGTCTTAGTTAAAAGCAGTGATATATAGACGTAATTTTTTTTTAAAAAAAGGTGTTTTAATTGGTTTAAAATCTCGAGGTGCCTTTGGATTAAAGTCAGATGCAGTTAGCGAAAAGTTAATTGAAGTTTTAATGAACTTTTAGTCAGCGTTGGTTCGGATTTAAAATTAAAGGATAGCTTTAATTTTTGTGGTGACAACGTTAGTGAAATGGTTAACAAGCTATTCTGGCAACTGAACCAACTAAGGTAGATTGCTAGTCTTGAATCATCAGCTCTCCGTACCAGAAAGTTGCGGCTCAAATGTCGTTGATTGAATTTGGTCTTTAAAATTCGTGATAGAACCTCAACGGGATAAAAGCTAGGCCACGGGGACGATGACACAAATTATTATTAACGCTTTGTATCATGTCAGCTAGATGTTGTCGAATATTGGATACTGTAGAATTTTCTGTTTTGCAGTTTGACATAGGTTGATTTACAAAATTAATTCCTATACGTCGGGTGTCGGGTCATCATCGCAGTTAGGAATGGATTAGAAAACTGTGAAGTGTTTCTTCAGAATTTGGTAACAATGTTTATGTTTGTAGGCTATAGTATCTTTTCTTTGTCGTTCAAATAATTTTCAATCGCGACCACATAGGCCGCGTTTCCTAGTTATGGGTGTCTTCTGTATTGTGAACAATCGGAAGATGTTAGATCGCGGTCGTAGAAAAAACGGTTGTAAAATCTGCAACATATATACCTAAATTCACATCTACTGCTACGATCCTTACATACTTTTGTTGCCTCCTCCTCCTCAGTAGGCCTACTACCTACTACGCGTCAAGTCCGTATTACGCGTAACCTGTAAAAGCTCTTACTTCTACGTTGTCAGATTCATCTTCAAAACTTTCAATCGTTTTTTGGTTCCTCACATAAGATTCACCCCCTAAATCAATAATACAAAGCACGAAAGAAATAGAAAGAATACAACGCTTTTCAGTGTTTCAAAACACGTTGTCACACTCTCTTAAACCTTGATCAAATTATGCCGTGCTCAGACGTCGCCACTGAAATGTTATTGTCGCGTTATCGTCGACACGTCTCGTCGCCAGTGTCCAGTAGACTGTGCAGTCTATACTCGGGTCCAGCCACCCTTTCAATGTCGTCTGGGCCACATACGACGCTTCAACTACCTCTGTTAAACTTAAACGCATTAGAAAATCGATTTTCTATCTTGTAGTTGGTATACCTAATATTCTATGTTATGATTAAACTACGTACATGCAATTTTACTAATGCATAGCGAACCATGTAAACTTTTATTTACAAAATTGCATTTTGCTTCGCCAACGAAATATTTCAGCATTTTATTAGATTTTTCGTTCGGTGATATTAGTTTTTTATTGGTAGCTACGCTTTTTATTTTGGAGAGAAAGCTTTTAATAATAAATATCGCTGACATTTTTATAGCGGTCCGTTGATCGAAATATCAAGTAGTATATTGAGGTTTTGAGTAAGTTTCGTGTTAGCAAACTACATAAGATCAATGATACAGCAGGATTCCTAACGTGGGAACGGCAACATCCTTATCGCTTCTCTTAAATCACATCAAGAAAGTTCGCTCAACTCCAACGTATTCGCATAACGTGGTTTCCAGACGTGACCACAGTAACGCTACGTTATCGCAGTCATGTTCAGTGGGCTGGGTACTCCGGAACCCGTCGCCGGTCACTGTCCTGTTACTGTGTGCAACTTGACACAATAGCCACCTGAAACTGTCCCTGCCTACAGGGTATTGAAAGGAAAACTTAATGGGACTACATGTAAGAGCATGTTCCCTTTGGTATCAGAAATGAGAAGTCCTTTGGTTGTCAAAAGAAATGTGTTTACGGATATAATAATATGTGAGATTATTTCCTGTTGCAAAATCTATTTGTGAAGTATCTACAACTGCTATGGAGTGTAGACATCGTTCTTGCTGAGATACAGCCTTTTGGCCTCGTACAGGACCAATTTTAGTTTATTGATATCTTATCTTTAAACTTTTCTTATGTGTACTTTTTATGGTTTATTGTTACTTTTATCATTTTGTTTTGTCCTATGTGAGAATAATAAATACTTTTTCTTTCGTCAGCTCTCACACTGATTCGATCTACGAGTATAAACTCCCAAACACGTACCCATAACCCATACCATCGACTAACTGCATCCATAGAGACACACACATAGACACACCATATTTCCGTCTGCCAGTTCAACGGACATAACAGTAGTTGTACGAGCCTACAAATGCACGCGCCGGGAAATGAACCGAAAACAATGTCCCCGCATGCTGCTACTGATGGTGCAGTTAGAAAGTTTTACGCGTTTTATCTATACTTGTCTGAAACTCTGTTACTTACCTTGGTACATTTCGTTGAAGTTGGTGGATTTAGTTATTAGGATTTTGAGTTGTGAAGAATTTGAGCGGTTTTTAGTAAGCGGGCTGGAATAGTGATAGTTTTAGTTTTTTGGGCTATGTTCTGAAGAGATTATAAAGGTTAAGTAGAATTTGCCTAGTGAACTTTATCTGCAAGAATAATCCACTTGTGATAAGCTGATTCATCAGCAATAACGTTCCATTGCTGGGACACAGGCTCGTGAATAGTCGAATAGAGTTGATGGAAAATTAGCGCATTATTAACAAGAGCTTTTCCCAGTACACAGTTTGATGTTACAATACCAAAAACATTCAAGAGGGAGTGATGAGATTTAATCAAATCGAGCTGGTTATTTATTCTGCGCATTGATAACAAAAGCTTTTCTTAGTAGATAGAGGTACCCGGTTTGACATCACTCATCGAAAGCATTCTAGTTTCACCTACGTTATATGTTTTAGCGTCCATCTGTTCCTAGAAGTTCTTTTATACGTACATCCTCTATGTCTTTGTCCTCTTATTTCTGGAATTTAATTATCTATTAAAATTTCAACAATCCGTTTCTTTTGTCTTAACATTCTTTATAAAAAAAAACCGTTCTCCTTTGTGTGTGGTGAGTGGCACACTAGGATTTCCTTTGTCCTAGATTAGTTATTTGCATGCGTTTGTCTCGGACTGAAAAACAGTTTCTCTTTTTACATATTTTACTCTACATAACTAAAGGCTTATTTACATTTGTCACTTTCTTTGCTCAACTTAAAAGAATTACTAGAATTTATACGTTCAATACGCTTAACTATTGTTCTTCAAAGATATTCGACTGCGTACACAAGTCTTGGAAGAACAATGGTGATTATGGGTTTTAATTCTAAAGTAAATAACCTTTAAATCATCTCTTCAATTGTGGTTGTCAAATTGACAGTCGCTCCAAGTAAAAAAATAATATAAAAATAGTCGAGTTAGACTACAAGCAAACCTTAATATAGTTGGAAAAGGCTAGACAGATGATATTGATGAACAATAACATTTATTTCAAAAATATGCCGCCATCTTTGTTGCTCTGAGATGAGTCATTTGATAAATTAGACGTCCTAAATTCACTACTGTTTGTGACAACAACTGATATTAAGCTTCCTCGACACCCCAAATCGTATGCAAATAATATCACTATATTTTATGAGTCAGAAGCCTAGCAGCCTAACTGTGCTGTAGCTTGTATCAACATGCATCATGTGTGCGAATATATCACCAGGCTGGTTAGATAAGCTTGGTCGGCGCCGGCCTAATCTATGTCCTGTGTGTGCTTGATAGCAGTAGATGTGCCCAGTTGTACCTTTGGGATGCCTGACTTGATTATTGTCATTAAGTAGAAAATAGCGTTTTGGATTGTGAGACAATTATTATTATTATTTTTTAAATCATCATCATCAGCCCATAATGTTCCCATTGCAAGGACTCAGGCCTCCTCTCTAGGAGAGGGATGGGCTACAATCCACCACGCGTGCCCAGTGCGGTTTTTAAATAAAACTACATAAAAAACATTTAAAAACATATAAATAAAAGCAGACAGGTATTATATGAGCTCATACGGCCCCACTACTGGGCCAAGGATTCCCACCGTTCCGGAGTAGAGCCAGGATTCCATTTCAAGAACAAGTTAGCCCCTTCGCACATGGCGTCGTATCGTAAGCGTATCGTAGAACGCGCGTAGTACGAGAGCAATACGAGCAGGAACATGTTCAAACAAGTCCGGACACGAGGCGGTGTTGCAGCGTATCGTATGAGGTGTTCATTGTCATTACGATAGTCGTAGCGTACTGGCGTAAAAAAGGAAGCGACAAAAAAATATATTTTATAATGAATAGGTACTGCAAAAGTTATAGAATTTGTGAGCCTAATCGAAACATTTCCTTGCCTATATAATCATTCATTAAGTGATTACTCGTTCGTACTAGTTTACGTGCAGCAACAAACAATCTTTTCTTGTAATTATTTGCGATGTATGGATGGATCCAATGAGCACGTCGCTTTCTACTTCTAACGAAATCAAATAACAAGAAATCCTCTTCATCTGAAGAGAAGGTAAGGTCATCAATAAATTCCCCAAACACATCTGGTACGCTTGACGCCATGATTTCAACTGAGATATTACAAAACGATACGTCTACGCGACGATTCGTTTGTAGAACACTCCGCGTCTCGTGCGCGTAGCGTAATTACGATACGCGCACGAGACAACTACGCCTACGACCCATGTGCGAAAAGCCTTAGTGTGCTAGTGAAAAAATATGTTGTGTAGTTCTGTAAAGAATTCAGCACAAAAATCAAAAGGATCATTATAAAGCCCTTAGTCACGCCATCTTTGATTAAATATGTTTTTATGGGTTGTAATGTATGTGGTCTCCATTTTTTTCCGAAGCGCATACATTCACTGAAACAGCTAGGTAAATATGTCTAAGTTGTACACTATCACTCAGTTGTACACTGTATATAAGAGCACTCACAGGTGACATTTCAGGATAGTATGCAATTTGTACTGTCCGTTATTATCTCACAATATCCTGGATGATATATTGCTGCATGTGCGGTTTACTGAAGATTTATGCGAAGCGATTAAAATTAATCTTCAATTTATTACTTGTTTATTGCAGTAACGACAATCAACCAAACAAGCAGAACCAAATCGTCTTTCCAAATGCTTCCACTACAAATAACACGTGCTTTTTCATCTAAAAATAAATATTTTAAGCCTTGCCTCAGCGCCTCAGCGAAAACAAAGTGTTGGTCCAACTAGAGAGCCTTTCAATGCCTCGGCGAGGTAGGGCGAGTCGAGGCGAGGCGAACGGTGGCGAGGCGTAAAAATGACATTAGCGCGTGGTTCATTGTCCGCGACCGCTCACCGAGTACAGTCCACACCGAGATAAAGTTGTCAACTTCCAATGTGGCACTTCGGTAGGTCCATGTTATGAGCGAAGAAATGTGGCAATGGCAAATATATATGAATTATGTCAAGGCTAATCAAGGAAACGGGAACATAATTATTTCCATTTTCACCCTCTCAAATGTGTACATAAATAGTGGCGAACAGATTCTGATAAACGACTTCATAGAGTTTGACAAATGAGCTCATGAGCTGTTAAAAGACGTACCGACAGGACCTTTTTTTTTACGGTGGGTGGAAAATCATCAAATAATCCCTCCCGCTCTTGGGCAGAGCGGAAGGGAGTATCAGACTTCTACTGACTAAAAACCACCCATGTTCCTTCTTAGCCCTTCATGTCGAGGCCGTGGTATCTCTTGCGAACAACCCGCAGCCCCGACGGACGTCGGCCCTTGCGAGAGATAAGAGATGTCAGCAACATGGAAGGGCCCCTTCCATGTTGCTGACATCTCTTTGAGGCGCGCGTGGAACACGAACGCGCCGTCGACACGGCCTGTCTACCGACAGGGCCTTGTGTCAAAACATATGCGTGGACAACGTCATCATCTGCCTAGCGGGCTTCTGGTCCAAGCGGTCTAAGTCCAAGGGGTTCCTCCATGTAAAATACTATTCAGCATCATAGTCTATGTTACTACCCATAAACTACGTAAAACAATACCTCTGGGTCAGACTGGTTGTCAGTTTATGAAACACGGTTGACATCAAAAATCGATATTGCACTTTCTATTAAAAAAACGATTAGCTAATACGAACTATTTGCCGCCAGTATTTTAAATAGTGGATTAATACTGTAAATTCAGTATCTCTGGTTCTGGCGGTTCATTGTCCACAAACGATAAGTCCACAGACTGCTCTTTTGTGATAAAGTTGTCAACGCTCACTGTCACACCTCGATGTAGCTGACAACAGGTACATGTTATAAGCGGTTCACTGTACACTATTTGCAGTATATTTGGATGGAAGGAGCAGAAATATAATAACTTCTAGTTCTCATTTACTAGTCTTCTTCTTTTAAATGCAATTCCGATTCAAAACAACCATTTATATGTTGGTTTTAACTCATATTTCCGAAATACAAAAGCTTCTTGAAGCACTTTAACGGTGTTCGATCTGTAACACTAACTTCGAATACTTTTCTCCAATACCACTTTATTTAAAAAGCTTCAAAACTCAAGTACCAAAAGTTGCCAACTACTCCAATTTACAAAACTACCCTCATATCATTTTATTTCGGTACGATATCGTCAGTTTATGACTTGTACCGCTACAGAGCGCACGTTCGCTCAGCGTTACTCCGTGCTGCAGTGGGGATGAATGGAATACCCGACGTAGTTTCTGTGACTATTCAATAAATGTTCGTTCTTTCAGAATTCAGACCACAGAAGCAGAACTGGTTCCTGGCGTGTAACTGCATTGCGTATACCGTGTTGTTTCCTTTTGTCCTTTGAAATGTTTGCACTCTTAATAGGAGCAGTTGTGTTTCAGAATAATTTGTACTAATGATTTGTTTTATTTGTTTCAGGTAATAATTCTGACAGATAAAGATGCATTGTTTGTAAGAACTTTCTTTTTTGTGTGGTTAGTGTTTAAACTGGTGTCTGGAGTTTTTATACCGCCAATGGACCTCTGACTTAGTATGACTCTGCCCACCAAATATGCTTAGGTAGGTACACATGACTATTTAGTTTCCTTCGATAGCAGCTGATAACATTCTGGACAGAACTAAAAGTGTAAGTCTAAAAATGTAGTGAAAGAAGTATTTTTATAATATTTACATTCCAACATTATCATAAAATAATGGTCTTCAAAAACAGAACATAAACCAAATAATAATTTTATGTTAGTAACGCAATGGATCTTTCCCGGCTCGATTCCGGCATAAATTTCCAATAAACTATAAAAAGTGCCGGATCAAGGGTATACAACATGATAAATATGTAGATTGAGTTATTACGCTGAATCGTAACTTACCACAAATAAACTTTAAACGGAAATATATGCTCTATAATGTTTTAAAGCGTAATTGAGTTCGGTAATAAACATCCCGGAATTTTTTGCCGAAATAAATTACTCTTTTAAAATTAAGGCCTTCCATCCTGCGAATGAAAAGACCTGGTGATTCGCATTGCGTATTCTTAACTTTTTGAACGCCACGGTCGAAAATAGCAGCCGACAAATAAAAAGTGATGATCAGAGCTTTCACATTTATGTTCCAAAAAGTAATAAAAACGAAAACAGCGGAAGTATTACAATTAAAATCTGTTACTGGCGCTGTAAAAGTAGATTTATTCAATAAAGAATCTATACCGATGGAGCACTATTATGATTCAATCGGCGCCCGCTATTAGGGTCAATAAAGGTCGCGATTGGAATTCCGGCAGTTCTATGCCACAATGCGTAATACTAATATAATAACATAGCTATGAATACTCGTAGGACTTCTTTATAGTCTCATTGACGGCGCTGTGGCAGCAGCAAGTAAAGATTGAGACTAGAGAGCGTGTTTGGATTTAGGCCTACTTGCATCAAAACTAACATAATGCGTTTAACATAATTTTATGTCAGTCATCTTAAAACAATGAACAGCAACGGAACGATGGTGTTTTAAAGGGGTGTGGTTAGCGCTAAGAGCTTTCACTGGTATAATGTGGTGCAAGCGGGCCTCCGTTGATAATAAATCCGCCAAGACGAGACCTCGGTACTAAGTCAGTACCTAATTTATCAGTTAAGGTAGTTGGTTGACCATATAGCACATCTACGGATTTAAGAAAAAGAAAATTGAGACTGACACTATGTTTTGTGGGAGCCAACGCCTAAAATGTTAAAGTGGTATTTTAAAACTGGGTTTTACTAAGTATGATTTTAAATGATTGAATGCCAAATGACATCTACATCAATCCAGTAACATAACACAATTTGGCGATTGTTTGTGTTTAACATAATTGGAATCCGATGAGATGTTAAGTGCTTAATTAATTCGAAATCTCAATACAGGCATCGAATTTCACCTCCGTGTGGCGCTTCCTCAGATCCTATTAGATCCCAAGTGATTTAACGTTTGAATCCGATCATTTTACTCTAACAACATCCATTTGCATGTAAGCCCGTTCAGGATCCAACAGAATGTGCGGAGAACTTTAAGTATTTCAAGATTCTTTAAATTCCTCTCTGGTTTTATATCCGAACATTTGTTGAATACAAAAACTAGTTACCAACCCGCATTCCACTTCTTACCGAGACAAATGTTCAAATACCTGCAATAAAATTAAAAACCAAACAATATCCTTGGGGACATAAAATCTCACGGTCTTCCGGCAACCGTTTATTACACACCCTTGGAAAGTTTTAATAGTGATATAAAAGTCGTTTTAAAATAGTTTCTACAGGCACTCTTCGAACTTGTATCGTAAAAAAGTTCAGGTGAAATAAGAACGCTTACTGAGAAACTTGGACATCAACGTTTCGAGGTTTCTGTATTGTGGCCGTATTGTAGCGTTGTAAAGAGTAAAAAATATCACTTGGAACTCAAATTGTTCGAGAGATTTTTACAAGAATGAAAAAAGTACAACTTTTTTTTTTAATTTAACATTGTAATAAATTGGTGGTATGCCACTTGGTCTTGCTCCTCCATAACCTTTGAGCATCGGTTTCTGCTTTAGACTTAAGTACATACCAGACTTCATGAAATTATGTGTATATTTGATGCTTAATTAAATATTCCAATTCATTCACAAGCACAAAGAATTACTATTATTTTGTAGCGTCAAGTAGAAATTCCTTCGCTTAATGAAGCTTAGATTGGACTCTTGACCTTTGTCGCTACAATTTTATTTTTAGCGACGCAATTTCTCCAGTTACCTAGAAAACTAAGTTACTGCCTTCTAAATGAAATTTCTCATCCCGCATAAATCGGTTTTTCGTTATAAAAATATTAGCTTTCATTCCAACGAGCAAATATTTTCTTGGGAAATTATTTCAGCTCCTTTTCCGCTTCTTGTATATCTACTCATATTACTAATGAAACCGGTAATATAAGTTATTGGACGCCATTTAGTATTTGCAGGAACCCCTTCCTTTATATCAATGAAACAATTTCCTAATTTAGGTCTGAACCAAATTATCGTGTCGCTTCCTACGTCATTCAGTGTCCTCACGTATTCCTCAGTCACGTCTCATTGGCTTTCATAACTTTCTCTGCTTGCATCTTATGATTTGATTTTGAAAGATTTCAAAAGACTGACGTATTCATTTTTCGAATAAATACACTTTATCTTTATTGTTTCATTATATCCATACTCGGCTCGACATTTAATTTTCTCCTTGGAAAGTTTTTACCGACTAGAAAATGACGAGGGCAAAAGGGAAAGTCAAATTTCGACACAATGGACTCGTCATCCGTCATCTATTTCCTTACGTATGCGTGACCAGCGTGGCGCCAATTGAAAATTATTTTAAGTTTATAGCTTTTTATTATATTCGAGACACAATAAACATTATGACTCTCCGTTCAAATATTTTAATATCAATATTTGCTTACTATACAATAGTCGGCGAGCCACGTTACCGTTATCTTGTTTACACTCTAGTAACCGTACTAGTAGCCTTTTCAATTATCATAATAATACATGCCATGTACGTGTAACCGGTTGTAAAATTATCACAGTGTGTTATTAAAGCGGTATCTAATGTGTCAGAGGCGTCCGCTTCGCGTCGCGGGTCAACGCGCTCTGACTCATGTGCGCGCGCGCGTTGAGCACTGGAGCCATAGCGCATGCGCGCGGCCACAAGTCATATGCTCTCGCGCATCTTTTGAAACCGGTACTGTTGGTAAAGCGCCCTATCATTTTTCACTGGGCATTCTTTGATTGAACCCACTTGTAGCCTCGCTGACTCGCCTAACAACCAAGTATTGTCTGTTTCCTTGTTATTTTTGTTTCGAAAGAACAAAAACGTATTCTTTATCGAAACTTCATTTCAATTCAAAACTCTCTGTACTATTACCATTTCCAAATATGATATTTAATTACAACTGTTCTGAATAACATTCATTAATATTCGGGAAAGTTTTACAGGAATCAGTCCACTGGTTACCAAGTCTATTCCGAACAGAGTCAAGTTCTCATGACGCGGTGTCGCTTTGAAATTATAATAATTGAAGAAACAAAGAGGTGCCGAGGTCGAATTTGTAGTGTTGTTTCGTTAAACCGAGGCCTGAATTTAATTAAACATCCGTCAAAGCGGGAATGGACGGCTTCGGAATATTTGATACTCATGCGCGGAAGCCTACTCTCGTACAATCATTGCGATCTATAATTGTTTAGTTGTAGGTAGGCAGTGTATGTGCCAAATTGCCTATTACTGCGTTTTGTGTGACAAAGCGGCGGTATTGAATTTCGGAGAATGATCGTGTTTCAAAATGATTTGGATTGGTACTAAATTGCTGAAAAGTGTATTGTGTAACGTAATACTAGAACTAACTTTTGACAATGAATAAATAATATGTTTTGTTATAACGTTATAATAAGTTATCAAATGATTTATTTAGTACAAGCGTCCATGAATGTGTCATCTTTATAGCACTGCTTCCAGTGCCTTGCCATTAAACGTACTTACAATTAGTAACACCACTCTGCTGGGTAATAAAGAAAATTCAATAAATTGCCTCCTATACAAAATGAGTCGTTACAACCAAGAGAAAATTATAAATACAACGTTTACCATCTAAATTAACATAGAGCCATTATTCATAAGAATTCACATTCAGCATTTATGTTCCTCGTTTTCCGGAATAATTTCTGTATATTGCAAGATGTGGGAAAACCATAAAAGTACTAATAAAATGTACAAGTAATCTTATGGACATTTACTGCTGTCTTTCCTGTGGATATTTGTAAGGAAAATGTATTAACATAAAACAAACCCATTACGGATTACTGATGAATCTTGATGCAATCACTCGTCTTTCAGTGTTGTGCTAGTTTCTAATTCTAGACCTCTTTTGTAAATTCTAACAGAGAACCCCAAAACACCAAAACAGTTGTATTGAGAGGCAAGAAGATACATCTGCCCCCAGTAGTCACAGGCATCTGTTTGATGGGCAAGGAGTAGAGAAGATTTAAAACGAAAATTGATACATGGAATAGAGGAAATCATTCTATATACTCATTCAAGTGGAAGAAGAGAAATATTTCTCGACGCCATGTAAGCTAAGTCAGAGCCCCATGGGCGAAGTAGAGCAAGGACAACAGTATGATTAGTCAAAAAAGGATTGAGAAAGTTTTGTTTGACGAAGACAACCAACACTGCATTGGCATTTTGGCAACAAATTAAATAGTATTAAGATGATCTCCTAAAGTTATACGTTTTAGCAATAAAATCAAGCCAAACATAAACGTATATACAAGTACAACAAATAAACAAGCAACGTTTGTTGAACGAGCGGTAGTTGATGAGTATGCGATGGCGATGATAGTTACAACCCGCGCCGCGTTTCAATACAATGCGATTGGTAGGGCTGATCCTGGCGGGAATCGTTGCGGTTCGGTAAAACATGGTTGTCGATATCGAATTCTCATTTGTACAGTATTTTTTACTCTTTCAGTTAATTTGGAAAAGGATTCATGCCGCATCGACTCCAAATAAATTGTGATACGACAGAAAGACGATGGTCAGAGTACTCGATAGTCGCAACTTTATGATTAAGTATTAAATTTATGTTGTGTCTACAATATGATCAAAATCAACGTTAATGTCTTAATACTTTAATTAAACTTTTCCCAGTCTTCAAGCCGTAAACCTAATGAAAGTATTAGGTAACTGACAGACTGCCTCAAAACTAAAAGGAGTATTGAGACAAGACCCCGAACATCCACAAAAACTTTAGAGTAGGTAGACCAAAAGATCCTTAACTTAACCTTTCTTTTTTATGGATATTTTTTCTAGGCAGACAGCTATACGGAAGGTTAGAAACATGGCCCCAAATTGCCAAGTTTTCCCACTGTATTTTTCTTTGCCTTTTTTGTTCTGTGGCATCCACACTCAAAAAAATGTTCACCTATTTCCTATTCCACAGTTGTGCCAATGGTTTTACCTAGATATATCACCATTCTGCCACCATTCGCATTGATCCGGTAACCCTGGGAACCCGGGACATGTCCGACACCAATAACAAAGTGTTTCAGAGTTTTTGCATTGCCAAGCCGAACGCTAAAATGCGAGTAGAAAATATTTGAAATTCACAACTACATTCTGGTATGTTCCACGTCCAACAGTAATGGATTAAAGTTCGGATATTGGTTGAAGCTCGTTTGTTGATAAGCGAATGCAACTAACACAAAAGGGATCGGATGTATGATTAAAGTATAGATACGGTCGTTATTCTGATAGGCATCAGACGATATTATTCTAAAATGATGATACTGAAGCATCATCATTTCAGCCGAAACACGTCTTCTGGATATTGATAGAACTCTCCATATTGATCAATTGTCAATGTTTACATAAAGTATCCCCCTTTTCACTCTTACATCATGTCTATCTCCATGATCTGGCTTTGACTTGATTACTTGCCTTACTTTTGTCTTCAACAGTAAATTCTCTCTCTGTAAATTCAATCTTTTCTGTTTCAAGACTAACGACTGAAACAATAATTAGTTTATCACATCAATTACATTCACGTATACATTACGCAGTTACGCTCCACCAACCCACGTCACCTGAAGCCGGTATATTTTTCCCAAATAATTGACAAGTGAACGAGGGTACAATACAGATGTATTGCCGAAGCTCAACGAAGCTTGCCGGAGCCTACCGAAGTATGTCCGTATAGAAATATTGACGAGTTAAGTCGCTGGCTTGAGAATCAGATAGGATAATTTTACAGGAAGCGGCAGGCTGTGAGGCATTGGGACGCTGAATTGTGTCGATGATTAGGTAAAAAGGTTAGTAGTATGAACTGCGAAGTGGTTGCTAATTGAGCGATTCTCTTCTGTGCTGCGATTTTGTTTCATCAGAAGTCCTTTCTGGTCAACCACTCTGTATACTTAATCACAGTGGGAGTTGAACGAATTTCTCCTCGCTTTATACTAATTGAGATGGTGAGCCCACCTTATCTTTCTGCAATATTGAGCACTAGGGTGTACAATAAACCCTCCTAAGTTTATTTTCAACGGGGTTGAATTCTGAGCCAGGGACATATTCAGCTAAAAACAATTACAATGATTATTATATTTTAATCAATGATAGTCATACCAATTACTATATATAGGGAAAGCGGAATTGGTCCATGTTTTAGTTAGACCGTAATAATAATAACACCCGCGCACATAATAGAATATGATTACAGTAATTACACAGGCCGGATTAACTTCGCCTTTGATATGACGTACGCGATATGGCGGTAACAGATTCTAATTAAGATACAATAAATTTGATATGTACCCAACCAGCAGCACCAACTGCCTAATGAAGCTGAACTGTATCGTTGACTCGTTATTTGTGAGTTTAATTACACTTTAAATATGATTAGGTTTGGATTTAATACGTAATTACGATCCTTTAGAGGACAAGGGACCTACAAAAGGCCACAAAGTGACAATACATAATGTTAACTGCATCTGTGACCATTTTAAGCCCCCATTACCAGAAAGAAACGGGGCAAGAAACTCGATTGCATTTTATTGCAGAATAACCAAGATGCGATCATAGCAGATCAACACTCAGTAAATGAGAAGAGAATTAAAACAGAAGGACGATATCTAGCCTTAAATATAGTTAATGGACCATGACTGCTAAACATAGCTATCATGGTCACATTACGTGATCACATTAAGTACGCCTTAAGGGATCGCCCTATGAACGTAGGACAGGTGATGCCAGTTTGACGTCATCTAATAGGCGACTATAAAATTACCTGAAAAACTAGCCAAGTCTACTTTTACGTCACCTAGGGAAAAAAGGTCGTCTATTCCAGTTTTCCAATATATAAATATCAATATATTTTCTATGTACAAGCGTTTTGAAGTTGAATACAAATGACGTCACCGTCTCAGACAGAATCGATATGAACAAGTTCTCAAACAAAAATTTTAAACTTACCAACTTGTAACGAATTTTAATATAAACGAGCCAAGTTTGAACGAGGCTATCTAATAAATAACGTTTAATGAATCAACCGGGATCGCCGACAGTTCGCGAATGTCTTAGGATAAAATTGAAAATACCTTAGAGTAACTTAATATTCGGAAGTACACGGTACAAAGGAATAAATAAGTTTTGATATGAACCTACTAAAGTTTTTGACTTTCGCATTTACCTGCTGAGGTAAATAGAAATGGTAATGAAGTTGGTGGCTTGATAATAAAGTTTAGTATTTATGCACGGCTTGGAAATATTCATGGGAATTATCAAATTACAGTGAACAGTACCGGCTGAAAGTCTATACAAGAGCTTGGGCGTTTCAAATAAAGTTTTGAAGACAAAGAGCCACCGCTCAAGTTGCGCTAGAATATTTTGTACCAGCTTTCTGCTGTTATTATTTTGGCAGCAAATTCTGCGTGTACTAGTTTATTACATCATATGGCTTATATTAACCCAGTTTTATCTCACAAGAATCAACCAAAACAAACCATTACATCTAAATTCAACATCCCCTAATCGTTATACTCTCATAAATCGAAGGCCTCTCCAATCGATACAAAAAAGTACTAAAAAGAGCTTTAACAGTCCCAAGTTGGGCTAACCTTCTGAAACAAAAGTGTAACAACGATAAGGGTACGATGAGAACGATACACAAATAAAAGGAGGGTAGTTCGAGATAAAACTAACAAATGGCGACAGTTGCACTAAATTTAATTCGCAATGGCTGCCTCATTGGTCTCTGATCTTCGTTCTTGATCTGGGTATGGGATTTTTCGACTTAACCAAGAGGTTACAATCGTTTTATCAATATGAGGTGGTTCTGTTCCATGGATTTTGTTGTAAATCATTTTACCAGCTGGTTTAAAAAATCTTTTTCCCATTTCTGAAGACAAATAATAGGTTTTTTCTATTATTTGATAAATCTTGGCATTTACCTATCTAAAACTTAGAATCATGGTTTCGCTTAGCATCCGGCTTTTCCTGTCCATCTTTTACTAAGAGAAAAAAACTTACAATTGAATACACAAGGGGATGGAAAGAACTTGAACAAAAGCCTCCCTATGTAAATTAGAGATGGGTATCCTCGTAAGCCTTATGAATCCAATTCGGAAGGCCGTTGTATGTTTCACTAAGTTTAAGGACGGAGTTGTGTAGTTTACTCTGAGATCTTTTGTTCTGTACGCTGTCTATCTTCAAATATTTTGTTTTTGTCATGCTTAAGTTTTGACATTTCTTTACTGCTTTTAGCAGCCCTCATAAGGAATATCGTTGGGCATTCACCAAATATATACCTATATATTTTTTACTAGCTTAGTGTCCCACTGCTGGGTACAGTCTTCCCCTTTCTCGTTTCAAACCTTCCTATCAAGAAAAGGATATCAAATAAGATCGCCCCGCAAATAAGATCAGATCGGATCTGATCAAAATAAAAAATGTACTCGCGAATAAAACCCGAATCGATTCTAAACACAAATGTGCCAGAATAAGGCACGGGGTTCTTCAAATAGTCATGGGATTCCCTAAATATAGAAGCCCCGAAATAATTACTTTCGCACACCAAAATAGAATCGACCTTTCTGAAGCAGCCTCAATTTTCTCGTATCAATCAACTCAACAAGATCAACTTACATCGTATCAGCAAATTAATCAAAACACCTAGTTTCTTGTGAAGGCCAAGAATAAATGAAACGAAAATAGTAAGAAGATAAGTTGGGTCCCTAATTGCAATCTGAAGACACGAACAAAAAGGGATCTGCTGAGAACAGCACAGGAATCAACGTAGATTGTTGAGCGAAAATAGGTCGGGCCACAGAGTATACCAAAGATAGTAAACTAAGAGACTTTATTCAACATCCAAAGATTTTACCGCATTCGAAATCCCCTTATTTTTTCCTTGAATTACTAAATGTGGTAACTGTGTGTGTGTGGGATGGGTCACGGTTGAAGGAAGTGAAGCATCTGTATTTATGTTGTCTGTGGCAGTATCAGTGCAACTTGTAAGGGAGAAATAAGTCGGAAGGCTTAACTCGCCCCAAATGAACCCTCTTACGTCATATTGTTTCTACGCTTAATGGTGAGAGTTTCAAAGGGACTGAAGTTTTGTTTACACCTTTGGGAGTGATGACGGTTTTCCCTTTTACAGTAAAAATGCATGTAATTTTTAAAAGAAGTTCCGATTAGTAATGTATCATCGTTAACCTTTCTAATGTAAACGTTTCAGCTACACATGTAGCGGTATCTTACAACAAAGAAAAACGCTTCCTCCCAAAGGTCAGGTAGGCCACTTTTTTAACAAATCAAAAAGTAAATAACTTGCTAGTAGGCACTTTGGGTTTCCTAAAAGTTTTATCGTCATTCTTAGGTCCGTTGGGATTAAGATAAATAAAACCAGACTTGCGCATTACAAACTTTTGGAGGTCAAGCTTCTTATCAAAGGTTGGGGACAGGTACTTAGTACAAGTAGATATAAAATTTCGGAAGTGCTACAAGAAAAAAAGCAAAGAATGATACTATCCGTGCGTGAAATCCAGGAAAAAGAGTAACATTACGAGTTAAAACAGTCCCACAATATTTAGGTCCTTTGTCAAGTGTGTCAACGTGCCAAAACTTCTACCTGACACTCAAAATTGACCCCAAAAACCTTAATTTTGCATATTATAACACTAAAACAAAAAGCCGAACCAACTTTGACGTCGCAACTGTACATTTTTACAAAGGCCGCTGTTAATTTGGGCGCGACACGTTAGGGGTTAAAACAAATACAATCTGCCCACGATTCTCACCAGCCTACCTCTAATTATATTTTACATTTCACGCCCCAGTTCAGAAGTAGGCTCTAAACTGTCCGGAAAATTTAATTTGTTAACCTCAGGTTTTGCATTGTTCCTTTGTAATTTGGTGTGGCGGACAGCCGTGCCTGACTGCCTGCGTTTTGAAGCTACTACTGTTTAGAATCTCATCTTGCTGCATTTCGATGTTCCTGTCTGTGATTTATATGTTTGAGGTAGTCAGAATGGAAGGTAAAAGGTGCATTTAACCAGCACATTTCTTTTTCTTTTCAGTGGGATTCAAAGCTTTGTTGCAAAGCAAAGGCTTGTGATCAGATGTGAACCTCTGGCTTCTGTTAAAATTATGGTTACATGCTCAGTATTTATAAAAATAAATAAATTAATAACGAATTCAGTGTGAAAAGCCTGTTATACTGACAAAAATACTCTAAACTTATAGAAACTCATGTTAACTACAAATAATTTTCAAAATTAACTTAGTAAGTGTCCTTAATCCGATTCCCTGTCTGGCCTGTCTCCCTCGAGCGGAAATTACGTAGCACCCACTTTATAATATTACTTGACTATTAAAGGTTACCCTAGAAAAATAACACGCTTTTTCAGGTTATCTTTAATTACAATAATTTGTACCTACATTTATTTTTAACAGTCATTTTCCTAATGTTCTCATTAGTTTTTTGTCTATCTCGGAGTTCCATTACGTTCATGAAGATTTTGCCATAATCCAAATAAAAGATTAGTACGGTACGGAAAGCTCCTATTATTATCAGTTTTCACAGATATGGTATTAATCTTATAGCTTTATTAAGTCACATGGAAATAACTTCTAGTAGCATTAACTTTTACTTTATTATTGTTATAAATGCAAAGTTAATGCGGGTTTTTAGGATGGATGGATTTATGTATGGATTAACTCTTTCACGTGAAAACTTCTATACAGATGTGGATGAAACGTAGCACGCTGATGGTTTATAACATTTTTAACCCATTTTCATCTTGATAGTACGATCCCGTGGGACTATTAGCGAACTCCAGGCGAAGTCGTGAGCATAAGCTAGTGAAGCTATGTCCATGATTGATTAAAAAGGGTAATATAACATGGATACACAAATCAATTATTATTATATTACGTTGAAGTACTTAAATGATATCGTGTTACTTACTACAGAATTCGTAATTTTCACAAAGTAATCCCACCTGCCCCAAAGGCATTACCAAAAATAAATGACCAAGCCCGATCCAAGAGAAATGATAACAGCTAATTACAAATTCAACGTGTTCGTAAATATTGCTGGAGATATTCCGAAGCCCGATCAACCGGTTCAAGTCAGTCTGTCAAAAGGGAAACTAAACATATTTAGACGGTTGTAACTAGCAGCTATGCCAAGCCTAAGTCGTCCATGTTTATCCTTTGATCTTCAGTCAGATGGAAACCTTCCTGCAATGGACTCTCTATAGGGAATAGAACCGACTACGTTACTAGTTTGAACACTGAATGCGCTTTGCAGCTGAATATTGACACTAGGTTTTCGATCCATGGGATTGGAAAGACAGATATTTGATTGTAGAGATTCATTTGACGCGTTTTGTGAGCGTGGCTTTAATGTCCATGGTGTTTTGGTGATTCAAATACTGCAGCTAAAGTGCTTCGGGTGCCTATATTGGCCTTGTTCTGTTCTGTCTCCTGCTGATATGGAGATTTGTGAACATAATGTTTTTCCTTCTCCTTCGCTATTCTTTTCTGATTGATTTCGTTGCGGGATCCATAACAGTTAATTAAATATCTAAGAGTTCGTCGATCTTCCCTGCCTCGGCGCCATTCTGGTCGTCGGCGTCGCCACTGTTGATTCTGGCTTTCAGGAGTTACAGAGGTTTAAAGTGGGAATAGTGTGGCGGGCTTGCAGCTAAAATGACTGAATAATTAAATCAATAATCTGTTGCAGTCCACGTTTGGACGTAGACTTCTCCAAAGCTGCGCATATATAAATTAATCTATTTATTCGATAGACCAAAATGGTAATGTTATTGCACCAACATAAAGATAATTTCAACACATCAAAGCGTAAAGACTCATCTGTATTATGACGCAGGCTTAGATAGTAAATTAGAGACCTATTAGAAAGTATTATGATTACGACTTGTATGTTTTTTTACCTGATACGACTACCTATGTTAGCTACAGACATCGGCCTGTAAACGTCATTTCGTAGTTAACATACTCAACCTACTACAAAAATGTATTCCTTTTTTATTTATTAGAGCATCTGAAATAAGCCTTGCTATTAAAATAAAAGGTTCAGATTTAAACAGACTCCTGTTACCACAAACAAGTCTAAAGGAAGATATTGTTTTACACGTGAGTACGATACTCTCATTAACAATTTAATTGGTGTTGAAACTCAAAAGATTTCGTAAACCGCTACCTGTTTGTGTATGCTCGTAAAAATGAATTGTTTGAACCTTGAAAATAAGAGCTTGCGAACGCATGCGATTGTTCACAAAAATTGAGTCGGTTTTGCAAACTTATACGAATATAAATTGATAAAAGTCACGAACGTGTATTTGAAATAAGGTTTTTCTATGATTTTGTGGAACCTTATTATAGTGACTTCATAGGTAATAAAAAGACAAAAAAAGTTTTTCATACAAATTGCACTGACCAAGTTTATGAATAATCCTTTCTAGACAGGATCTTTAAAATTCTAGACACCGCATAGCTATTATATTCAGGAAACTAAATATTATGTTATTAACACATAAACACTTAAATTACGTTGAAGACAGTTATATAATGTGCAAAAAGACAATGACGTATCTCTAACACAATTAAATGCATTCTTGTGGCAAATCTTTTTATTTTATTTGTTTCATACAAACTTTAGTAGGTAATCCGCTTCTAAATTGACTTATTAGCAACAGATGGTAGATCTAGAAATATAATTATTATTACTTTTTATATGAGAGAGATTAGTTTGCTTCTATGGATGCTTGTTTACACAGTTATTTGATATTTGTGTGTAGTAAGGCAGTGACCTTTCAGGTCACAATTACATTATAATTATAATAAAATTAGGTTTAGCTATGAACATATTAATCCTTATGAGTAAAAGAAAATAACTCCCTACTTAGTTATCTTCATAGAAGAAGCTATATTGAAACAAACTCATTCCCCTTTTCTTTATCATGTTAGCCCAGTTTAACCCTAAACACACAAAACAAACCCTTGCATGACAACACCAACATACGCAGACGCACTCAGTGCATTAGTTGTAACCCTCCTAAGGCGGGTGTACCAGCCACGCAATTAACCCTGCGCTCGTCGACTCTCATTCAGCGGCGAACAAAGAAGTATCCAGGTCAGGCCTGATTACAAACGACGTACGCTCCCTCGGCGTATACGTCGCTGCGACGTGCTAATGATAATTAATTATTGTTATCGGTGAAGAAGAAGGGTTTTTATTAGAATTAGCTTTTATGTGATTTTTCTATACATAGTTTTGATTTTCTTTGTGTAAACACAACAACGCCATAATATGTCTGTTTGAATGTAAAGCCTTCTAGGGTATTCATATATTTCATATGGAGTTTGGTAGTCAATTGCTTCCCAGTTTCACAGAATCTAACAATAATGTTATCAAGAGTCAGAATTACGTGACTGACGATGTATACGTTTAGAGTGGTATTAATTTGTGCTAGTATCTCTAGAGCACCTTTCTCGATCTCACCTTCAAAATTAGTAGTTACTTACTTAATTTTTAAAAACAGAAAAGCTACAATTTTTGATTTCTATATCTATAGATCATGTAAACCCCAAAGCCACATTATCATAACGAAGTATCCAAAAATTCCCATATTTTAATGTAATTAAAGACAACAACAACAACATTTTCCATGTTATCACTTATCATGCTGACTCAGCACTTTCGAAGTCAGGTTACATCCCTAAAATAGGCAAGTTTCACATCCCTGACCCATTTTCCTCGATTGCCTCTTAAAACCAGCTGGAAGACATCCAATTCATCGCTGCAGTAGTGGACTGAAAATGACGTCACTATGTTTGAAGACAATGGACTGGCGTTTTTTAGCAATCTGTCTTTAATTAAGTGAGATTGTGGGCGGTAACGCTCAAGTAGACCTTGTTGAGGCAGGAACTATCGGAAAGTTTTGGTGTTTTCGCGATTGGTAAGAACTTTAAAGACCTGAATTTAAGTCACATTTCGGCAGTCCAACTTCGGATTTTTGTTAGAAAAAAACAGCTTGAATTTTCTTCCTTACATTCACGACGGGAATCATTCGTGTAATTGTTACAATTACAACATGCAGAAGGCAAAAAAAGTAATCCAAACTTCGCCTCTCTTTGACATAAAGTGTAACGAATAAATCCTCTGTTTTCCTTAAATTTCAGATTAGTTAGGTAACATAATACACTAGATAGCTTTACGTAACGTCAGCTTAACAAAACATCCGCTGATGGCTTCTCAGATATTTGATAGCAACTCTATACACACGGAAGGAGGTACCTACTCGCAAAGCAAACACGAGACAGTCTGAAAGGATATTTATTACGTTATACCCTGTAGGCTAAATCAATACTGATATTTGAAACAGCTTCAGCTAATGTAAACGCTTTGTTGAGGAATTGTGGCGGAACTTGAACGATAGCGGCCCATTCTTCATCACCATCATCAGCCTATAACGTTTCCAATGCAGGGACTCAGGCCTCCTCTCTAAGCGGCGGTAAGTCCCCTCTTTGAGGAGTGGCTGGAGAGGCGCCACGGCGCCCTCACCTTCCGTCTGACGCAGTTACTCACCGGACACGGTTGTTTCGGAAGGTACCTGCACCGAATCAGGCCGGAGGACACCGACGGTGGAGCACACCGTGGAGGTGTGTCCCGCTTGGGCGGAGCCCCGCCGTGTTCTCGTAGCGGCGATCGGCGGTGGCGACTTCTCGCGTCCGGCCCTGGTGCAAGCCATGGTCCGAGGCGAGGAGGAATGGGACGCCGTCGCCTACTTCTGCGAAGCAGTGATGCTAGCGAAGGAGGTGGCGGAACGTGAGAACCTCTCGTCCCAGCCGCCGCGGGAGGCGCTCCGGGCGTCGGGGGCCACGTGATGGCTTCCGGCCATCGTAGACGCGGGCGATGAGGCGAGATGTCAGCAACATGGAAGGAGCCCGCAAGGGCCGACACCCGTCGGGGCTGCGGGTTGTTCGCAAGAGATACCGCGGCCTCGACATGAAGGGCTAAGAAGGAACATGGGTGGTTTTTGATCAGTAGAAGTCTGACACTCCCTTTCGCTCTGCCCAAGAGCGGAAGAGGTTATTTGATGATTTTCCACCCGCCCAAAAAAAAAAGGCCTCCTCTCTAGGAGAGGGATGGATCCACCACGCGTGCCTAGTGCGGGTTGGTAGACGTCACATGTCTTCGATTTTTTTGGTTCAAAGACATACCGATTTCCTCACGTTGTTTTCTTTCACTGTTTTTTGCATTCTTTAAGTCTCAATATAACTAAGACGCACGGTCTCTGCTTTACTACACATAACCCGAAATTCTGACAACCAGTGTTATAAAGGGATATCTTATTTATTACCCAGTACTAACTGGGTTGTGGAGGTGAAATATCCAGTCGCTTCTTGTGAAATACTGGTGTTCAGCTGCATCCGTTTAGACTCTTGAGTCGCTTATATCAAACAAACAAAGAAAATTTTTGCCGATGAAAGCCGAACCCAAGATAGTTGGGCTAGGTAAATGATGATGATGATGATGATGTTATCATAGTTGATTGAACTACCTAGATTATTAGATAGAATACTGTTTATTATGTACGCCATTCCAATTGTTATCACTTACTCGTGTCTGATGGCAGAATGAGATAAAATGACGTAGTGACCTATTTGGAGACGAAAGCTAGACGACAAAGATCTTTTCCAACACGCTTAACTTAAGGGTCAAACCAGTTCAAAGATATTTAAGTTGAGATTCTAACTGGAATCTAGAACAAACAAATATCGGTGTCGGTTATTTGGAACAACATAACATAACATAACATCACGCCTGTAATCCCCGAAGGGTTAGGCAGAGGTGTACCTAATAGTACCACCCACATTTCGCCAGTTATGTTTTAAGTCCCATGTAATAGGGGGCGAGCCTATTGCCATCAACCGGGCACAAATCCAGACTCCGTGGCTGTTACTGATAAATTCCTGATGGAAAAAGCCAATAACACTTTGCCCGACCCGGGAATCGAACCCAGGACCTCATGCTCAGCAGTCGCGCTTGCGACCACTAGACCAACGAGGCAGTCATAAAATCAATTTAACGTTTGGAACAACATAAAATCAATTCTGTCTTTTATTCGTCTCCAGGGTTCTTGGTAACAAGGAAACTATACATATCCCAACTAACATTTTGGTTATAAGAATAAGTGCTACATGAGTTGCTTAAGAGGATTTTAAGAACCAAAGGTTCTGTAAAGGCACTATGAATTGGGTGGTATAGCGTTCTGTATCTCTCTTATAACCCTGATTTGGGCCTGTTGGTATTAGAACTTGAAGTGACTTAATGGTTAAAGAGTAGTGATAAATGAGTGATTAAGAAGAGTTAAAACAGTGCTATTGCAGGAGTGATTATCACTTCAAATGGTTTATAAGCTATACAGAGGTTATAACTGCAAGCCAAAGTACTATACAAGTGTTGGAAACCACTTTAATGACTTCTTAGGTTACACATGGTTACTTATTGTAACCAATATTATAACTTAAGACTTTATCGGACTTTTTTAGTAGCAATAAATATCACCAAAAGCGTTAAATATTTAAACTGTTTTCATACATTTTTACGTTCTTGTTAAAGTCAATAGTGATAATATTTTTTAGTACTCATCAATAAGTAAAGTACATTTCATGGTGGTGACGCGTAAAATAATTAAGGTAAGTCAAGTATTTAAGATTACTGGGTGTTATAAGTATTAAATCTCATGCGGTGGTAAGTTTACGGTAACATTATATACTAGTTTTCATCTCATTTTTAAAACGCCTTAAAAATAAACTACTTTTGATGATAAAATGATGTAAAAAATACTGCACGATTTTTTTCTTTCTTTTTTTATCGTATTAAATCAATTCCTAGTACCTTATTTAAACATTTTAATCGTAAATTATCAACAAAGTAAGTAAATAAGTGGACTAGTAACATTTAAATGAGCTTTTTCTTTTACATTTTTTTATAGGTTATTTTTATTAAATGGCGTCTTAGTTGTAATAACTTAAGGATCCTGATAACTCTGTTATTCCTCCTGAAGTGATTAAATACTGAAAGTAAGTACTTGCATGGCACTAGAAGTTCTAAAACATGTTTATAAAAGTGAAAATAACAAAGAATTTATAGGTTTAACTTATTTAGTAGTTCTTTAAGCCGATATTTTTTAGGGTTCTGTAATCGTTTGAAAAAAAACCCTATAAATATTCACACGCCTGATTGAATGACATTATATAACTTTGTAATTAATAATATTACCTGTCAACGTATTATTTTCTAAAATACAAAGAAGTTGAAAAACAATTGCACAAACCTACGAAGAATGAGAAGCTAGTTATAATACCTATACCAGGACCTACATATTTCAAGAATACTTTGTTTTTGTAAGTATACCTACAAAATCGACATCATACATTATATTACGCAGTAATTTAAAAAGAACGATTGAATATAATTGATATAAAAACTAAAGATACGGTCGTCCGAATATTTGCTCGACGCGTTCGCCATACAGAGAATTGGTGTAGTCTGCTCGTTAACGTAACCTTGTATAAGCGGTGTGGCATTTTCGAGGTATACAGAACATAAATAAAGCTTTTAATAAAATTTACGACCGCACCCGAAGAGAGCCGATCGTGGACTAGTTCACTTCGGCTTAGGAAAGACCTTATTGGGACCACGTTTGTGGCGTCATTTTAACATGCCGTCCGCCCAGTCCTTACGCAGCAGTAATGATTAAGTCAATGTTGAATAATACTTAAAATTAGACAACTACATTGTATGAGCTCAATTGAGTAAAACGCCATCTGTTGCAACGAGCTCTAAACAAACAGGATAACAGATAGTTAAGTTCTATTACTTTATCATTCTATTGTATCAAATGGAAGGAAAAGTCTTTGGTTTTCTTTTTATTGAAATAACGTGATTTATCGGTGTAAATGGATAAATAAGCTATGGTAAAGAAAGCTTTCATTTTTACTTATCTTACTTCAGCCAGGATCTGCCGGTAAATGCATTTTAGTGGTCGTTCAATTCGTAACAGCCAGTTACCTTTACTGCCATCTATGATTTTTTTTCAAGACTAATTAGTTCGAGTTGAGACCCTAGACAACACTCAAGGATTTTGGATCGTAGACCGTAGTAGACTAGTGTGACCCCGTGACGTTGAGCTTCATCCGCTTACGACTCGCGTCTGAACTTTTGAACATTTTGTGCATAAATAGTAAGGAGTTGATATTTTTTGTGATCATGGCAAGAATATGTTGTAAGGTGGTTATCTAAACTCAATTTAAATAGTAATTTCGTATTTTGAATCAGTATTTAAAACGACGTAACATTTTAATTCACGTCACCAAACAGGTAGATATTATGTAAGTTGAAAACATGATTTATTGTTTGTGTAGATATTGTTTTGTTTTTAGTGTCATCTTTTATGTTTTAGTTTTCTGGTAGATTTAGGGTGTAAATATTTAATCCGTTTAGATGTACGAATGACACTAGCGATAGTTTTTTGTGCACAAGTCAAAGTTAACAATCCTATCGCGAACGCCAAGCGTAGGTATGAAAAACTAAGGACGTAAAATTGACTTCTGTACCTACCTACGAAGATTGTGTCATCATGTTGAATTCAATAAATTACAACTCTTACGAAATATGAGGGTTTCAGATCTTTGTTGTTATATAAAGTGTTTTAGCACGCGCAGGGCTGGTCGACACGGGTTACAATAGGTACAGGCTATTGGAACCCGTGTCAACGAGCCCCGCGCGTACCTTCTAAACTTGCACGGGCTGCTTGTATGCATTTAGTTAGATAAGTTAGGTGGGGATACTTCATAACTTTTTCACCTGGTTTTTCAATCTTTTCAGAATGCCTTTCAAAATCGTCAAGACATATGAACAAAATAAAGACAAATTGTTCGCTGTACCTTCCTTCTGGGAAGACAAAAATGTATTAAAATGGCCACGGAAAAACGAGGCTAAACATCTTAAAAACGAATCCATACCGGAAGCTGATTGGAAGCAATTGAGATGTGTGGTGAAAAGACGAAATATTCCAAGTTACGAGATTGCTGAATACGTATTAAAGGAAATGCTGAATCATACTGACACTGAAGACGATACAAATACTTCTAAAAAGCCGATTTCCGAAAAACCATTAAGAGAATTAAATTTAAACATTATCGCAGATGAAATTGTAAGTAATTTTGTGGTAATTATCATCTTGTTCATCATTAAGTAGACGCCCTTACAACGCGCCCTCACAACGCGTTTATTAATATAGTTTCCGTTAGAGTCAGTCTACGCAAACCTTATTATATTGTGAATAGCATATATTTTTTAACTGACTTCAAAGAGGAGGTGGTTCTCAATTCGGTCGGTATTTTTTTTTGTTCTGAGTATGTACACCGATTATTCCCAGTTTTCTGGTCTGATTTGTGTGATTCTTTTATGTGTCGTCCGTAATCATTTAAAATAATAGTAAACAATGAAGTGTCGACTTTACACAATAACCACATTTTTTTAAACATTTTGACAATTATTCAATGTCTCAATACTTTACGTAGTCAGAGTTAAAAATCTATGGCGCATTATTCCTAAAAATTCTGAGTAACATAGTTGCTTATTTTATAAATACTGAATAGAATCGTTTTATATTAACACAGCAATGCGGCCGATATGATATTTTGAAATATTTTTACAGGTGTATCCCGCTGGATCAGGATCCAATAATATTATTGGTGAAATGCCCAGCGCATCAGGATCCAATACTATTACTTCCGAAATGCTAGCCGCACCCTCTGTCGGAATGGACGACGTCTATGAATATCACTTTGTCCAGGAGAATCAAAGCACAACAGATCAACACCAGTGTTGCACTAACCTTGGACAAAATTTGGCAATTCAAAATATTATTTTAGACAATCAAACACAGATCTTGAATGAGCTTAAAGGTATAAAAAACGTGCAAAATATTATGATTCAGAAGGTTGCGTTATTTTCAATACAGTTGAATGATGCGGTTTCTCAAATAACTCAAGCAGCTGATAGCAATTTCCAGGTCACTTGCTTAAATGAATCCACATCTACATCAAGTAACACAGCTTTTTATGTCAAGCCAGTTGATAATAAACAGCAGTTACATGAATTAGAACAGCAGTTATCCGAGAGTAGCGTAAGACAAAAAATGAAAAATACATATTCGGTGTTATGCAACGGAGGTAAGGGTATTGATTGCGCCTATACATTGGCAGACATCTTATTTTCGCGAGATTTTCTATGCCAATGTACTTGGAGCGGAGGTAGTCGTGGAAGTGACACTAAAATTGCCTGGAAAAGTTTTAAACACATCTTGTCTTTTTTTTGGGAGATGGTTCATTCTTGGGATAAAACATACACAATTAATGAGAATGAAATTTTTTTCAAGAACATCCTAAAGAACTCAAAAAAGAGGAAAATGGCAAAGAATCAACGAGCTTCGACATCAAGAAAACGTGCAAAACTCTCAAAGGCGGAAAATGCAAATAATTACGAAACAAGTGATGAAGATACGTCTAATGAGACTAACGACGATACCATTAACAAAAAAAAACAAAAAAGAGATCAAGAAACGGAAATAGAATGTGACATCGTCGAAGAAAATCCAATTACAGAAAATAACCCAGAAGCGGAGAAAGAAAGAGACATTGACGAAGAGAATAATATACACTCAAACAATTCTTCCAATGATGAAGAAAGCGAGATGAATAAAGAAAATATAAAAACAGATAAAAACGTCGAATACGAACATATAGGTAATAAAAATTGCGTCATAGAATCAAACAATTATTTTCAGTTTATTAAAATCAATGAAGAAGTAAACGAGAAAATGACAATAGATTCAAAAGAAAATGAAGAAGACGGTGCAGCAATCAAAGAAATTGAAAGAGAACAAAACGATGAAAAGAAAATGACAGTAGATACAATGGAAGTGACTAACTTAGAAAAAACATTAGAAGAACTCAAAAACAAAGATAAAAGTAATGAGCCAAGTACATCATCTAACAACTTTTGGATCGAGAAAAACATCCCGAAAAAGAAAATCGTAAGAATATCTAAAAAGAAGAGAGAGAAAACCCGTCTTCTAAAAATAAAAAAGAATCGGCCAATTTCACATAAGAAATGTTAGCAAGAATGTTCTGTGTGGCTCTTAAGTTTTTTTTATGTAGTTTTTAGTTTTATTATGATTACCACAAAGTGGTAAATTTCCTAATATACACTGAATTATCAGTAGAGATTATGTCTATCGTGTCGTAAATAATTTTCGAAAACTTGACCTAGCATTTTAAAGAGATTTTTTCTTTGTTACTACTTTATTTGATTAAGTGTAATGTTTTTATTTTTATTGTTTATTTTCATAGTCTGAATTTGTTCAATTACCAAAGATTTGATCGACCTAAATTCGAGCATTGTTTGATTGAAAACATTTTGCTTATGATGGTTCCTTTATAGCTATACTAATATTAAGATCCCACTAAAAACATTTCCATGTAAAATGTTGTCAAGACAACTGCATATGGCTTACCCGGTGATAAAGATATTATTATCAGATCTCATGTAGAGCCAAACTCCTGGATCTACAGGCTCTAACTCTACCAACCCTAACTTCACACTCTCATCTCAGTAAAAATGTTTGGCTTCGCCGTTTCGCTATAGTCACAAAGGCTAAACGGACGCCTTTTGTATTTGCAAATATCTAGTTTCTGAAGTAATGTATTATGCCAATATTTATTTTCTGAAGTAACGAAACGGCGAAGCCATACATTTTAACAGAGATGTAGAGTTTGTGAAGTTAGGGTTGGTAGAGTTAGGGCGTGTAGATTCAGAAGATTGGCTCTACATGAGATCTGATATCTTTTTCACCGGGTAAGCCATATGCAGTCATCTTGGCAACATTTTACATGGAAATGTTTTTGGTGGGATTTCATTTCTTTTTGTAAGTTGCTTATGGCAGTATTTTTTATTTAATAACTTACTAGCTAAACAGATATCTTAAATAAAACACTTCTTAACATGACAATCTTTTATTTTCAAACTGTGTGTAAAAGAGGCAAGAAGTACAGAAAACCTCTTTTTTTAATACAAACTAATTTACTTTTTACATCTTTAGGATATAATATAATTTCATTCCATGCTAATATGCTACTTTCACTGACTTTATAAATATTGAAGAACGATGACCTGATTGGTTTCTCAAATACAATCAGTTTTTCTGCTATTTGTTTGCCGTGAATATTTATTTCCTTATCCTTAACTGTAATATGTTTAATTTCAATGATATCACCGGCCAGAGAAATAAAATATTTATTTTTAAATTTGCACGATACTACAAAGAATTCGAAGTGAAGTACTGTATCATTCTTGTGCTTGGTTAAAAAAGGTTTATCAAACGTTTTTTTTGGCAAAGATGTAAATATTTTATTTTGCTCAGATAATCTTTTAGCTACCTGAGAAAGTGGTTTGTTTCCCTGCCTCAGCATATTTTTTAACACATATAATTTATTCTCGAATGGATAAGCGTTCAATGTTGGCAATGGGCCGAACCTGTTCACTTCATCGACTACGTGTAACAAATTGTGGACATTACTCGTGATATAATCTGCGCCATAAAATTGTTTATAATTATCAACAAAACTATCAAACATTTCCCTCGCAAGTCGCAGTATTTGATTGTAATTTTGAGAGGAGCATATTGTAACACCGCAAAAAAGAGTCAAAAAATGACTATACGCTTCTGGCTCTAGGACATCTGGCAATATAATTATGCTCAAGTAATGTAAGAAAGTTCCAAATTCACTTGCTTTCCAGTGAGCAAGACAATCTAGACCTCTTACTGATCTGTGAATTTCAGAAGGAAGTTTGCATTGATTTAAAAATACGTTTACATTTTCGATATTTTGTGCACGCCATTTCGTCTTAAGTCTCCCAAAATTTCCGTCCCTCCATCCTATTAGTAACCTTTTCATAATTCCCAAATGAATCAAGTGCAACGAATCCGAAACGGGAAATTGTTCTACCATGTCGATAGGTAGTTTTAATAAGGGTGAATCAATTTTATGATGGCTTGCGTACATCTTTCTTCTAAAGTTTTCGTCTGTTCTTGCAGAAGACCTTTTTGTTGAAAATATAACAGTATGCGTTGTGTGCGAGTAGTCCCCTACGGTTGTGCATTTTAAACATCCATTTTTCCCGTTAAAATTGCAAACACCTGAAAATGTAATAAAAAATTGTTATGAATTACTATTTCATAATCGACAACAAGATTAAGAGAAGAGTGGAGGGAAGGAAGTGTAAATGGGTGTGTACGTTTGTGTGTGCATGTGTTTTGTTGGTGTGTGTGTGTGTGTGTGTTAGTGTGTGTTTTGTGGTGTATGTGTGGTGTGTGTATATAAACTAACCTTTCACATATGCGCGTGCCGGGGAATCGCAGATAAAACATCTAATTTTGACGTTCACATTTGTACCCTTAACCCAAACTCCTTGCTCCAAAACGATGCTCATTTCGTTCACAAAATCTTCTAGGAATGAATTTAGGTTTTTTGGTTTACCTTTCCCATAATAAATGCCAATAATGAATGGATCACTAGTGTTACCTTGATAAATGTTAGCCAATATAGGCCAAAATTCATATTTAGAGCTTTTAAATATAGGTAACCCATCAAGATTTATATTCAGAAGAATTTTGTTTGGCAGCGGTATACAATTTTCAAGTATATTTGATAAAGGCGTAATAATCCCATGATGCCAATATTCACCACCTTCGATTGTTTTAAGACAAATTGCTGTTGGCGTTTGTAACATCGTTCGAGGATCGGACGGTAAAATATCAGTAAATCTCTTATTTAAAATTAAAAGCAAATCTTTTAAAGCCGCTTGGCTTATATTTTTTTGTATAGCCCATGTTCGTAAATCATTTTTAAAATTTATATTTTTCATATATTCACTTTCTTCCTCGTCATCCGAGTTGTTTGAACTACTGAGAGGTAACAAATCGTCACAGATTAGAGGATATTCAACATCAGAGATAATTTGCTGTTGTACGGAACCCTCTTGTATTTTAGTTGGTTGCTCTTGATATGAATCATTATCGAGTTCACCGGATTTGTATTTTGTACTTCTATTGATATCAGAACTGTTGCCTGGGTTATCATCAAAGTCTTTTTCTGGATTTTGATTTAGAAAACACGGTTTCTCCACTGTATGCAATGCTTCTCTAGTCACTGTGTCATATTTTTTTTCCTCAACTGATGTAGACTCGTCGCATTGGATTTGCGATAATCTAATGATATTCTCATATTCCCTCAAAACCTTTCTTTTGACTCCACCCGTTTGTTTTTTAACTATCCAAGGTTTCATTTTGAAACAATTAAATATTTCCAAATTACGAGTAACACTGCGTTGCAGACGTACAAACTATAGTTTTAGAGGTTAGGTTTGGTTAAGTGACTTAAATTCTATTACTCAACTTGAAGTGATAATGAAGAGTTATAAAATTTGCATAATGGTTGCTGCTATATACAAGTTTTTATAAAAACCACAATATTACTACCAATAAACCCTATTATGTAGCCTGCAATGATTTAAAGGTGGATTCTAACTCTTGCAAAATCTAGCTCTATAGGACTTATAATCAGCACTTCTTAGATACTTATAGCTTTCTAACTAACTCTTAAGGCTCGAAAAAACTTGTTAGGTGGTACAAAGTACTTGTCTAACTCTTTCTAAGAATACCAGTCGATAGTAAGTGTTACTACACCCCTGACAATCACTCACAGCGATTAATACTACTAGAAGCTATTATGGTAAGCCTAAAGGTGTTACAAGACATTTTACTATCTCAGTAGTAGAATATCAGCCGTTAGTAAATTTTAGTAGACACCTTACAATTGCTTTTATTGGTGTGTGCCTCTTAAAGCTATAAGAATAAGTTATACAATGGTTTCGATAAACTCTATGCTACCGTTTTAGGTTATATTTTTATTATTTATTACTATTATTCCTTTGGAAGTTTTAATTATTTATAACTAACCCCACTATAGAGTCGAATATTGCTATCAGAGTTCTTATATACCATATATAATACCAAGGGCTCTAATAAAAGGCTGCCGTAAGCACTAAAATGTTTGTTGGGATACTACTCCGTTTGCACATAATATTATAAGTTCAGACGCAATCGTTACAAGTTTACGACTGCACATAAAATATTTCGCTTTGCTACTGTTTACGTTTTCAATTTCCGCTCTGCCTACAGCCTCAGGGTTGCACTGTCTTGTTATTGTACCGGTTATTTCGAGAGTTCTGATGTTAAAATAAAGTTTCGGTGCTGTTTTTTGTTATAGCCTTTATTATGTCCAACTGGTGTGCATAGGCATCCCCATTCGCCCTCTAAGCCTTACATTTTGTACAATTTCTAGGCACGCTTGCCCCACGAACATGATCAGGTCGTCACACTTCAATCTGCTGAATTTAAATCTTAAACTCAGTGACTGACGATGACGTAGCATAGCCTAATCTGATTGATCAAGAAGCATGATATTTGTACAAGGAAGGTATTTTGACATGGAGTTAAATAGTGAATGTAATCTTGTCATTTTTACTAATGACAATTTTCATCCGGCACATGGCTTTAGAAACCTAAAAAGCGTCGCCATTTCCACTTTCTTTTTGTCTACACTAACTATCATTATCATCTCCGAATATTTGCGGTTATTAATAATTACTTAATTAATTAGATAACTAAAGACTGCAATGACAAAATTCTTATAATTAATTTTCTTTGTTACAGGTAAACTGAGTTCAAAACTACCCAGCAGTGTGCTACAAGGAAAGCCGGACAAGTCAAAGTTACTTAGGGACGCCTATACAATCTCTAGGTACTTGTATAGTCAGCACTTCATCATTAATAATGTCAGACACAGTTCCCATCACTGTGCGTAGCTCGGAGCAATATCCATCCAGAACATGTGCTCCTGAGGCTCAATTTAATACCAAGCGTGTACCTATGTATGTAATAATATGTGTCGGGGTTTGACAATACAAGATGTACTGATGTAGTTTAGCTATACATAGAAGTTCGTCATACTATATGAGGTCCACGGCAGGTGCTGAATATTGTCTTGACTGTATGGCTGGTGGCTGTACAAAGAAAATTCTTACTGACCTGTAATTGCTAAGTATTTTGTCAAGGCAGTTTCTCTTACACCGAGGGATTTTCAGGAATTTGTACTTCTATAGGTGAAGTGAAATGGCCTCATACCCGAAATCATATTCAAACATGGCATAAAAATGTCAAATGAATTTATTTGAAATTCATTTTCATGGATATTAAAACCATTTTTTGGTGTTTTATTACCCGACTGCGCCACAAGGAGGGCTATGTTTTCTGGTGTGTTTTCATTTTAATGTTTACCTCTAAAAAGAAACACCCTTAAATGCACCCCGCATTCTTGTGTCTATTAGACACATCTATTTCGTCTTTTAGGAGAGTCAAGTTTTCAAATATCTTCACTTATTCAGTCTGGATATTATGGACCGTCATAATCACCATACACTTGATCAAATCCCCTCGTTGCTTTGGCTCTTTTAAGGCACCTATCACTTTACAGAAAAATGAGCAATGCCATATTTCCCATCTGCGATCACCATACAATTGGCACATAAAGTGTTCGCTAACTAACAATGTAATTGGTACTGCGGTCGTGCTGCCGCGCCCATTAATTGCCTAATTCGGTTCACTTCACCAGGGATTGTGACCACAGAACGGATAAGGAGAGAAGGTTTATCTTGACACTTGGTGAGGATTCACAACATCCACCTTTTCATTGGTCTTCCACTCTCTCTTCATCCGTCAACATTTATATTCATCACTCTATTAACCACATGCGATCCGTCCCTCCTCATCACAAGTCCAAGACCAAGACAACCAAGTTAGTCGTTTCCCTTTTAATTTTCCTGTAGCTAGCGCGACTTTTAAACTTGCTCTAATATACTCGTTCCATAGCCTCACGTAAAAAGCGCATCGTACAAAACTGGATTTTGGACTACCTACTTTTACTCTCTGAACCAATACGAGACGTTTACAATCGTCGGTGAACATTTCCAACCGCACATAAAAAAAAATGAGTTCCTTCTGTTAGGAACTTTTGTACTAAACAGTAATATCATACAGGGGTTAAAAGCCGAGTCAGTCATCCATCATACATAGTCTGCCCGTAGTGCCCTTGACGTAACTCAAAATTGTAACTACGGAATACGGATAGTAAGCACTGAATCGATTTCCATTTCTAGGTTCTAAAGTTTTGAATGAACCTTCTATCTCATCATCATCATCCACAGCCCGAACTCACCCACTGCTGGGTATAGGCCTCTCTTTTCTTGTGCCAATCTCCACGGTCCTGTGCAATCCTCATCCAGGTTTTGCCCCCGATGGCAACTATGTCGTCTGCCGGTGGCCTTCTATCTACATCTCTTTTATCAACTGAACCCGGTGAATCATGAAGTGATAACATTTGATAACTTACATAGGTATTATGTTTCCCTTTCTGAGAATATCTTACTTGTCTATCTGTAATCCGTTCCATTCATTAGTACTTAGATACATCGGTATCGGTTATCTAATAGTTCAAACGTTAGGTGGGTGATTGAATATGTACTCGATGAAGGGATGAATTGTGAGAGGTCAGGACTGTTACTGCCGCACTCAGAGAGCTTTAATGATTACTTAGACCATCACTTAGTAAAGGTTTTGACAGTTTTGTCATACAAAAGTATGTCAAATCTTTACTAAGTGACGGCTTAAGTAATCATTATATCTCTGAGTACCGCAGTTAGTGATATAACATCATTTGTGATTTCCGAAAGGTTGTATTCTGTTTCATAGCTAATACTAAGCAGATAGCTACTGTATATCATAGTTTTGTCATCGTCAATGATGGGTTTGAAAACATTTTATATTAGTGTGTTCTTTTGTCTAGAAAAAAAGTTGAAACTGAAAATCCAGAATGATGATAAAAGAGCCACAGCTCTTTTAGGAAATTGATCCCACTCAGTTGGGACTACCGGGATGAATTTACTAATTGCATTATTTTGCTTTAGTCGATTGGACCCGCTGTTAAAGATGATTAAAAAAATGTCTTCGAATCTAAAGAATAGAATATCGACAAACAGAAGTGGTCATAAAAAGTGAACAATACAAACCATATTTTCTTCAAAACTGTACCCATAATACTGGCACTTTATAGGCTTACCCAAAACTATAAAACAACAAATTCAACCATTGAAAAACACCATCGTATTCCGTTATCTCACCATGCACCATTGGCTGTTATTTGAATTGTCTTTTTACGTTGTCCATAAAGCCTTCGTAGCCCTTTTCAGTTTCTTATCAGCGGTTATATGTCGTTGGTCAGAGACACGATAGCGGTTTATTTCTCCCTGCTATGTCGTCAGTGGCGATGGACGTATCTTGATGGTGTAAGGAGGTTTGAGGTTTCTATCGATCGATTTGTTTTGAGTTTGAGTTCAGTTTTCATTTGTAATTCTTCGCGGTGTATTGTCATCAACCCCGTAGTTGATTACTTGTTTTTTTTAGCCTCCGTATCAATAAATCTTGCTAATTTCATCATTCAAATTACAAAGCCAATGGCAAACTCACAATCAAAGCATATATAATATTTAAATTAGACCATTACAGACACTTTTGAATGTCAACATGGCGTTATTTGTGAAAGTACTATCGCAGATCTCTATGGAGACGAATGGATAGGTAGGACACTCTTTTATATCAAAATGCAGTTTTTCTATTAAATCAAAATCTGCGCAAGAGTTACTTCAACTCGATCAATAATCGTTTAGCAAAGTTGTCACGTTGCCAACAATTGATAGGTTGCGAAACATCGTTGCGACAGCATCGGCTAAAAACTCGCAGTAATTGGTGATTGACCCCGGCCCGCCAATCGAGTCAATATCAATTTGTACATAACAAGCTCTGCCACTCTTCACCAGATTGATATTGATTGAAACCCCTTCAAGTTTTCAAGATTTACGAACTATGTCATCCTAAATTGATTTTAAAGAAAATTACAAATCAACTCGCCTGTAATCCCCGAAAGATTTGACCAGTTATGTTTCAAGTCCATATAATAGAGGCCGAGACTATTGCCATGAACCGCCCACAAATCCAGAGTCCGTGGCTGCAACTGAGAAATTTCTGATGGTTAAAACCTAATAACACTTTGGTCGACGCGGAAATCGAACCCAGGACCACATAGGAAGCCGCGATTACGACCACGAGACCAAATAGGCAGATATATTATTAATATAGGCTAAATTTACTGAAGCATGAAGACCCAGGTCAAGTTAAAACCCACAATCTAAGAGAAACTGCTAATGCCAATATTTCAAGTTTTTGAAAACTTCTGGCTTGAAACTATTTCAAATGATCTGCAAATTATTAATTAATTAACTTGATCAAATCAGCCTTCTGGCTTATCGCAACGCCATTCTACTACGAGAAATGTCCCCAAGTTAGAAAGATTCACCACCATCTTTTAATCACTTATCGGATTTGCATTTATCCCCACTGAAAGGGTTCCAACTATTAAGTATTGGTCGTTTTTCATTGGCACCAAGTATTGAATCGGGAATTTGCAGACTTAATATCCATTAAAGTTTCATCCTTTCAACTTAATGAAAACGAGTTTAAAGTAGTAATGGGACTAGATATCTTCCCGTCGGGGCTGCGGGTTGTTCGAAAGATATACTGCGGCCTCGACACAAAGGGCTAAGAAGGAACATGGGTGGTTTTTAGTCAGTAGAAGTCTGACACTCCCTTCCGCTCTGCCCAGAGTGGGAGGAGAAATTTGATGATTTTCCACCACCCAAAAAAAAAGAGTTAGGAGAAAGTAATTTGCGTTGATAGAAAGCCTGTGTGTAACTAGTATTGAAGCTTGATTGATTGATGAAAGAAGGGAATTTAATTAGAATCTATTACAGAAAAGGCGAAGTAATGAATTGGTAGATAATAGTTCTAAGCTCATCTTAATTATCTATTCTAAAAGTATTAACAAAGGTACCAAGTACTCGATTCTTTATGTCGTATATTATATTATATATCATCACTAGCACTACATATTATAAAAAAAAGTCCTCCGCCGCGTCTTTCTGTCTGTCTGTCTGCGATAAACTCAAAAACTACTGCACCGATTTTCATGCTGTTTCCAATGGATATAGTGGTTCTCGAGGAAGGTTTTAGTATATAATTCCACGTGTGCGAAGCCGTGGGCAACAGCTAGTTTGATTCATTAATGTCGTAATAGGTTTACTTTTGTTAATGGCACATCAGACGAGGGATAGAAATACAGAGTAATGCAAACCCAAAATCATAAAAGGGACTCAATCCCAGGAGGATGCAACTTTAAGCTTCGAAATGACTTTAAATTACATTCCAAATAACGGCTATAACCCAAAAGTTTTAACTGATATTAACCCGGCGAATGCGGAAGTGTTTCCACATGAGACACGAGTCTGACGTCACGGAAGGCATTAGGCATGCGGGATGCGAGCGGAGTTTATGTCGGGTGCAACTGTTGCCGTATCACTCAGGTGCACGCGGTGAGCATTGCAGATTGTAGTAGTGCTGTGAGGGAAAGAGAAGAAGCTATGCAAGTCGTTTAGTTCCATCACTGATACAAACAATTGTGACCCCCTTTGTAATAATTAGTTAGATGAAGAGCATGACATACTCAATAGCAATCACTAAATACTCGCAGCTTTCAGTAATTAGTTTCCTCTAATAATTGACAAATTGGCAGAAGATATGCATTGGTAAATATTTCTGAGCAACATTTCCTGGGAATCTATTCAGAGCTGAACATTCAATTACCTACGCAGAATGTTGACATATTTGTTACGGGCAAAATTGTTACATTAGAAATGATCTACTAATGAAAACAATCTACGGCAGAATGATTAATAATTTCCGTTATCGTCGTTATTCCTGTATATCATTAACAGCACGACCACTTCCTCCAAGGAATTCTCCGCTAATAAACACACAACACAGTATTTCATAACCCGAAAACAAAAACCACACACGTGCCTCCGAAAATCGTTCCCACCACCGCGAGCTATGTTAATATCCAAAGTTTCCTAAGTTCACATCTACAGAATTTGCATAGCAATATAATCTGGCTCGTATACATCTTGCCAACTTTCGCGTGCAGCTTAGCTTCGTGCAATTTATTGCTTCGGAGCTGCGGCTGCTGGCGTGTTATTGCTCTTTAATTGTTCTATTGCTGTTGTTTAGAGATTTGGTGCGGGAGTGAAAGAATCAATGCAGGTGGGAATAGGGGAAGATTGTGGGAAAGATTTTTGCGGTGGGCGAAATAGGGTTGAGTGGAGATTTAGTTAAGATGTGGTTTATAATGGAGTGGTGCAAAGGAGCAATTTGTATCTGCTGAAACTGAACTAGCACTGTCTGTAGACGAAATCGGGATCACATTTATTTCATACAAAAGTATCCTTCAACGTGATCGAAGGAGTTTTATCGGAGATAAAAAAAAAACACCCACTACGTACACTGAACTGATAAAGGTATTCCAACTAATATTGTTAGTATGGTTGTACACAATGTACACAAACATTAAAAGCGTTATAACAATGAAATGCTTACCAACATTATAAAAAATATCACACGCAATAAAACAACATTGACTGCATCACGCTTTCATCTGTTTTTTACAACGCAAACCGTAATAAAAAAAAAAAACTTAAAGAATTAGTGGTATAAAACATAATTCTTGTTATTTTGTAATAAAAATCACACCCTCAGTCTTTAATTAACTTTATAACCGTTTCTGCCTTCATACAAGGCACACGCTGTCATATTAGGTACATCCTGTACATAACCCTCTGTAGCGACGGGTCCCGTTTTCCCGTACTAATTATAATTATGTAAAGCGAAAGGATCGTTAGACATGTTCATAAAATATTATGTCATTTAAATTGGTTTAGTTAAGTTTATTACCATGGTTTTGATTTGATTTAGTGACATACACGTGTTAACAGAATAACTGTGGATTAAATAAAAGAACACAAAGTTATAGTTTAAATACAGAAAACAAGGAAGTCAACTTTGGTAGGTTTGACAACCAGCCTAAGTTAAGGTATCATACGATGAAAGTCGTGAGGAGAAGTGTTGAGTATAAAAAAACCAAAGAATCGATGGATGGAGTGTGTGAAGGATAATGATATGACAAGAAAGGAGGTGTCATATGAGATGACGAGTAAAGGAGAAGTCTTTAAGAAGAATACATGCTGCACCGACCCCAAAAACATTGGGATAAGGGCAAAATAATGATGAAAAAGATGATGATAACTCGCTTTTGAGGTCAGATGGCCACCCAGTTTATTGAAAATATTGAAATTAGGCTGCATTCAGTTGACCTGCAAGTTGACCCAAACATAATTGGAAAAGAGCAGGAAGATTATAATATAGCGGTAATGCAAAGAAAAGCGTTGTGTTTAACACTAGAATAGACACGGTTGCCTAACGACGTCTAAGTAACCACCACAGAGAAAAGTCATCCAACTCTTCACAATCATACTCACGCAGACTTCCACAGACATCAATAGGGTTTCTTTGAAAGTTAGCAGCGCGAAACATATTGCGGCTCAAGTGTCGTACACTCGTGTCGTAGACTAAACGTTAATTGCCGCTACTTAGCGAAGTATTTGCGACTCCCCCGGGATAGAGGGTAGCTTGCGTTTAGCGTGGAACCTTCGCCGCCGCGCTCCGGTTTGATTTTATTTGTAATTGAAATGCAGAATCTAGACAGGGAAGCGACGCGGCTTTTATTTTGTTCATGTTTTCTGCTCATGAATTTTAGACCCTAAAGCACAGGTGCATTTAATCCCAGTGAATGGTCTATTTCTTCAATCTGTGGCGACCCAATGCATAATGTAGATCTCCACCATTGCAAGCCTTTTTACCTTTTCCAACTCTTGTCTGCCACTCTGACCAGATTGTCGGTCTACTTGGCGCCTTGCTAGTCTCAGCTCGTATGACCAGTTCTGGGTCCCCAACACCATCTACCAACCAATAGATATGCTGGCATATTGTAGCATATGCTAGCAAGTTTTAATTACGTTTAGCGCACGCTGGACTATAAAGCTTCGGTAGCCAATAGGTACCAATATATTTAGAGCGTGCAAATATTTTCAAATCTGTGCGACAATCAATCGTGCTGATCAAAATTTGTATTATTCCTCACAATAAATTCTTATTGCACCTGTTATCGTTCAATCGGTAACACGATATAAAGCAGCCAACTTATTTCTCAATTTTATCCGAAGTAATAAATCTATCATACATGTTTGGAATGATTGCGCTACCACTTCCGTGTAGTAGAATGTCAGTCCGACACGGTAGCTGGTTGCCGTGTCGGGCCCTGAGGAATTTCTTACCTACCTTAATACTTGCATCTAACATCTAATCTTATATCTACGGTAGATTTATTACTTAGGTAGTTTTCGGTTTGGAGGAAACTAGCTTTTGCCCGCGGCTTCGTGTGGAGTTCGGAAATGATCCCACGGGAACTTATTTCCGGGATTATATTCCTATGTCTATTCTATCCGAGCAGCAAACGTGAAATTTTACAGAAAGATTGGCTGAGTTACTTCCGCATGTGAACAATGCCACGTTTATATTCATCTTTGGGCCAGGCAACCTTTGCAAGCGTACACAGAAGGACCCACCAAAGTAAAAGTACATTATCGTTTTAATGACTTAGGAAAGCATAGAGGACAAACATACAAATAATAGTATGGATATGGAGTTTAAATTCCCAGTGATACTTCACTAATACTGCGGTTTTGCTTTGATAAGTGTGTACGGTTGATAAATGTGTTATCAGCAATTTTGACACCGCAACACCCAATGTGACCCAGCTGACCTACGATATAGATCCACACTTTCAACAGCTTTATGCATAAATTATTTGGCTTTCCTAACTTCCGCCATTTCATTATATTTTCAAAATACAGTAAAATCCCGACTATCCGATTCTCGATTATCCGGATATCCGATTATCCGGACTCATCGGTCCGGCTCTAATTATCGTATTGTCTAAATGGCGTATGTGAAACACTATGTAATTATAATAAATAGTTTTACTTATTTTATAAATCGATTATCCGGAATACCCCTGGTTTTAATTGATCCGGGTAATCGGCATTCTACTGTAGCGGCTTCACATTAAACTTGTATTTATCAATAGCTAGCATCAATAAAAAAAAAATATACATGAGAGAAAATCTTCTAAAGCGTCACGTTTCCGAGATATAAGCCATCAAAGTTACAATTATCGCTATCAGTAAAACTTTGGAAGCTTATATTTCGGAAAGTATACGCTTTAGAAGATTATGTCGTTGCTGTTTGTATTGTTACCAGTAATTGATTAATTACAGTTTTGAAAATAAAATAAATAGGCGGAAGTTAAGCAGACCACATTTCGTACAAAAATCTTTCAACCCCTTTTCGTATTGATCGACTAAATCAGAAAATAATCCAGAAATGTAGTAAAAAATCAACTGAGGAAACTCCTCACATACTTTAGAATCTATCGACAAGTTTCTCAAGACCTCCTGCCGCTATAATAATGTTAGAACGAGAAAGTGAAGTCTAGACCAACTACTAAGATACCTCAAGGCTTAGTATAACGCTAACAACATCTCCGCTAACTTCAGAATGCACTAGAAATACTCTTGAACCAGAACTCCAACTATCTCCGCAATGCCCATATCTGAGGCGCTCAGTTTACACTGCGAGCGAGTTCATAATATTTCCTAGCGGTCCAGAATTCCTTTTATTCTATTTAACAGGGTGCCATCTTGAATGGAGACAAATGGCGAGTGCGTTCGCAGAGTTATCTCGGCGCCATTTCTTCTAATTCGCGGCGCCAATGACCCGCGCTGCTGTAGGGTTAATTAAAGAATTAATCGCCGTCCCGGGCCGTTGGGACCAGGGGATGCGCCGTGACTGAAATTTGTCGTAGGGTTATTAATAGGACCCGGGTAGGGGATGCCTTTTCCTTGGGTTCTAATCTTGCAGTACGGTAAGGTAATTTTGGAGACGTTATTGCAGTTAATTCTTGATGAAGTAGCTTTCATACATTAATGAATATCTCGTGTGTATGCGAACACACAGATAGACCTAATATGGTGTCATTATTATTTACGCCAATTATTGCTGTGTCGGAAACTCGCTTCAACTAATTAATCAGTATTCAACAGACTTGTCGAGTCTGCAATCACGCGGTACAAATCAGTTGTATAACTACCAGCGTAGTAGGTAAGCTTGTTGTAAGATCGCCAGAACACAGGCCATTACATGTGACATATCTGTCAAGCTCATAAGCCCGAGATGACGGCATTACTGTGTAGGTACAGTGCATTAACGCAGGCCTTATTAAGACCTACCTAACTGTGGAATGTGGATTACACGTTTATCTAAGGTTTTAATACCAGCAATAACATTGATTGCTTGTAGTTTTACCGTTGAACTAACTAATGGAATACGGTTTTCCTCTATTAGCTTGCATTTTCTGCCTATTCTCCAGGATCTGTCTGCAGTTATGACTGAGGTGATGCAGATCATTCTCGCGATAAGTCTCCTGCGTGAAGGTGGAATGAATGAATGAATGAACCATGAATTTAATTTAATTTCATGAATGGGATACTTATCATAAAAGTTAATTTCGGAACAATAACACTAGACTTAGGGCCGGTTTTTCAATCGCCAGTTAACTTTTACCTGATGCATAAATGTGATGTTTTGACAGATTGTCTATACAAAGACTGTCAAAATCACAATCATATTCGATAAAAGATTTAGATGAAAGTTAACTGGATATTGAAAAACCGGTCCTAAGTACAACAGTCGATCGCGATCGTTTTTCCTTTACCCGTCCCTCTGATGCTCTGTGTAGATCCCTCAGACATCATCTTAATTTCTCATCCCATAAAACTGAATCATTTTCTTACTCCTTCTCTGTTCACGCAGTACGTGTGGAACTCACTTCCGCCTAAAATTCTAGGCTTTAAATCTTTGTATATTTTCAAAAAACAAGTTAGAGAACATTACCTCTCTTCTATACTGTAATATTCTGTAAATATGTATGTTTATACAATATATGCATATATTCATAATACTAGTGTTAATTTTATATCTATATATATAAAAGAAAGACGGGTTTGTTACAACACTTATAACTCGAGATCTGCTGAACCAATTTTCATGGTTATTGATTCGTTGGATTTGTCTCCGCCCCGAATAGCATAATACATCTTAAAAACAATGAAAACTCGATATGTGTAATGAATTCTTAATCATTTCAATAAATGCTGATTTGTTTATTACATGTCAAACATACGAGTAAGTAGTCCAATCCTGTCAAATACTGTAACAACTATTCATGTGTGCGTTCAGAAATTTATTTTTTGTAAAATGTCTCGAAAGTTCAGGTACCTACTGTTATATTTGTTTGTTTTAGACATTAATTTGTGTAAATTATTTATTAATTATTTAATTTTTAATTTCCGAAAATAATACCTAAGATTTATTCTACAGGTTAACAAAAGTGTAAATGTCTTTTACATATCTCTTGCTCTGTAAGTACACCCTTACACCCCTGAATGCCGGGGTGTATGACTATCATTACAGCATAGGTTTTGGAATTTGAAAAAAGAACTGTCATACTCATACTGCACGAAGAATATTTTTAAAAAGTTAATTTTTTTTTCTCGGTATCGATTAATTACTCGAATCGGAATCTAGACAATTTATTTTATAAAGATTTTATTTTAAATATGGAACTATTTGTTTCCACATCGTATGTTAGATGGAATCGATTTAAAAATCAAACTGGCCAGCAAGATTTGACGCGCTTGCGTGCGTGAAAAAAAAAAGGCAGTCTACTAGTAGGCGCGAAAGCATCGCGAAAATAATTAATTTAAATACACATTTTTTTCTTCTTAATAAATGTTCATTGAAACCTGCTGTCTTGTTGTTTACTTACCTCACAATCGATATGTAAAGCAGAGTATTTATCTCGGGAGTAAGCATCAATTGCATACTCGGGTTAATTAGCGCCTTCGCTTCGCTCAGGCGCCAAAAACCTCGTATGCAATTGATGTCATACAGCCCTTGGTTCACTACTAAAACAATGGATAGTTTAAACATAGGACAATTAAATCTCCACAACGACAGAGTAGCGACTTCTGAACTGGACAAATTAATTATCGATTACAGCTTAGACATAGTGCTTGTGCAAGAACAATATCAAAACGCGCGCTTACGCCATAAAGTAGTTCAGCTGGATTCAAAATCACGAGCCGGAATTTACGTGGCGCGTTCTTCTAACTTTACAGTAACGTCTTTGCGTAACCTCATGACGCCGCACTGTGCCGTTGCGGAAGTCTCCTCGGCTTTCTATAAAGTTTACGTTGTGAGCTGTTACTTTCAATATTCAGACCCTGTTGGTCCTCACATACATAACCTCCGTCATGTCTTGCGGTCACTCGCGGGCTGTAAAGTTATCGTTGGCGCGGATGTTAACGCATCCTCGTCTCTGTGGTATGGCAAGGTTCGGTCTACGGATTCCGACCGACGTTCTGCTGTTGAAGATTTCATTGCTGAAATGAACCTATCAATTCATAATACCCCAGATGCACCACCTACCTTTTGCAGCCAAATGGGCGAATCTTGTATTGACGTCACACTTTCTAGTGCAGACGTTCGTTTGGATAGGTGGCGTGTCCTACCGGATGCGTCATGTAGCGATCATCGGCTTATCGTGTACGAATTTGTTCCGACGGTTACTCAAGGTCCGTCACATATCATTGGTAACTTTAGGTATAAAAGTAAAGGCGCGAATTGGGAATTCTTTAGCTTGCTTTTTGCGTCAAACACCAAAGACTTCACTCGAGACGGGCTGTCAGCTGAAGAAAGTGCTGAAATTATGTCAGACGCCTTCACTTACTGTGCTGACATCGCCATTGGTCGCGGATCTATGACCAATATCCGTAGATGTGATTGGTGGTGTGACTACTTAAACGAACAACGTAAAAGTTATCGCCGTGCGCGTAGAAATTTAAATAAGCTTAAAAAACGAAAGGTCACCGGAGACCCACTTACCTCTGCTTTAAATGCGTTTAGAGTTGCCAAGTCCCGCTACAGAGCATCGGTAGAAAAATCTAAAGGTAATTTACTGCGGAAAATAGTAGAAAAATTAGATAAAGAAGGTCCGTGGTCTCCTTTGTATCACGAGTTCAAAGCAAATCGATCAGTTGATCTTGCGTTCGTCGAAAACATTAAAGTAAACAACAAACACACCACCGGTATTGAGGAGACAACCGAAGTTCTATTAAATACTTTGATACCTGATGATTTGCCTGATAATGACAATGCCTACCATCAGCAGATCAGGGCGTGGGCGGCTGTTCCACCTGAATCACCAGCGTCAGACCTTCCATCCATTGACGAATTCATTAAAGTTGTCAGGAAACTTCCACTTAACAAATCGTCAGGTGAAGATAAAATATCTAATCGGATGATAATAGAAGCATGTAAAACAGCGGCCGACGCAATTTTAAGTGTTTACAACCGTTGTATTGCAGAAGGCGTTTTTCCTCGTATATGGCGACGCGGCTTTATACGAATAATTCCGAAAAGTGGCGACAAGCCACCGGACGACCCTAAGTCTTACCGCCCTATAACACTACTACCATCTTTGGGGAAACTCCTGGAGCGTCTTATCGTTCCACGTTTACTACCAGACGGACCGAAATTTCACAACAACCAATTCGGTTTTACCGTGGGAAAATCTACCGTAGATGCGGCACTTTCTGTCAGGAAAATTGTCAATACATCCGAACATAAGTATGTAGTTGGGATATTTCTAGATATTTCTGGGGCTTTTGATAACGCATGGTGGCCGATGCTACTCCTTAAACTGAAAATTCGTGGTTGCCCTAAAAACATATACAATCGTGTTTACTCGTATTTCTTAAATGGTTCCGCGAAACTAAAACTCGGACATCATTCTATGTCAAAGTCCCTTACCATGGGATGTCCTCAGGGTTCGGTTATGGGTCCGTATGTATGGAACGTAGGCTTCGATGACTTCCTCGCGATTCCACTTCCATGCGGGTGTTCATTAACCGGTTACGCGGACGACGGCCTGCTGCTCATTCAGTCAAGTACTCGGGCTGGACTTGAAAATTTGGCAGATACTTGCCTAAAATTAATATCCCAGTGGGGCGATCGTAACCGTCTGACCTTTGCACCACACAAAACTTATCAACTTCTTTTAAAAGGTAATCTTAAATCATGGCCTAGTATTAAATTTAATAACGTCCCCGTGAAAAAGAAGGAGTCCGTGTGCTACCTTGGGTTTGTCTTAGAGAGGAATTTTTCATTTATTGAACACATAAAAACCGTCGGTGAAAAAGCTAAAAAAAACTTTTATGCCTTAACGAGAATATCCAAATCTACGTGGGGTTTGTCATTTTTAACTCTAAAGACGATCTATGGGGCTACTTACTTGGGGTGTATGTGCTACGGGGCACCAGTTTGGGCCGATAGGGCCTCCATAGGAGCGGTACGACGTAAATTGCTTCAAAGCCAGCGGTTGGCCTTAATTTTCTTGTGTAAAGCGTATAGGACGGTTAGTACTGAAGCCTTACCGGTTCTGGCAGGGGTACTTCCAGTCGATCTTGAAGTGCAGCGTCGTGCTTCAATGTACTACTGCGCACGAGAGACCGCAGACGCAGACTTTTTAACGCATCGCGACCGTGCTAAAATAGCTAGATTACTTAAGCCACAGGCTGACGTCTGGGAGGAACTTTTGTCCGAATGGCAATGTAGGTGGGATAATTCCATCAAAGGCCGACACCTCCATCAGTTCTTTCCATCCGTTCGTGAGCGGCTGGCCAGGACATGGCTGGAGGTGGATCACTGTGTTGCCCAATTTCTCACAGGTCATGGTAACTTTAAGAGTAAATTATTTTCCTTCAAGCTTGTTGACTCACCTTTTTGTCAATGTTCTACATCTGACTGCGAATTTGAACAATCTGCACATCACATTTTATGGGAGTGTAGTCTTTGGCAGAATGAACGTAATATTATGTTAAATAGTGTACGGGTTACATCCGGAGTTATTTACTATACGGACCTTGTAGAAACTAGAACAAATTTCCGTGCGTTCAAGCATTTTTGTCATACCTATTATTGGAATCAAATATAACAGCTCACAACTTAAGACCCAGTAATATTAATGACAATCCGTGGTGCTAGGCAACTGGGCCTATCCCAGTTGTATACGTCCCTGTATGCCTATTGGCCTTGTTCTGTTCTGTCTCCTGCTGATATGGAGGGAAGTGGAAATTATGTTTTTCCTACTCCTCCGCTATTCTTTTCTGATTAATTTCGTTGCGGGATCCAAGACAGTTAAATCGTTTCCCTGGGACTTCGTCGAGCTTCATTGTCTCGGCGCTTTTCTTGTGGTCGCCACTGTTGATTCTGGCTAACAGGAGTTACAGTGGTTTGGGAATAGTGTGGCGGGCTTGTCCCAATTAAAAAAAAAAAAAAAAAAAGCCCTTGGTTAATAATCTACTATTTATAGGTTGTCTATGATTTTTCTTGATAAGCTATGTAGTGGTTATATACTCTTTGAGCTATTGTCTATGTCTCGAAAGTTCAGGCACTGTTTTGGCTGTAAATTGGTAGGGAGGTAGCTTAAAACCAGGAGAAGGATATAGGATTTTTTTCCCGTTCCCGTCGTTCCCGTGGGACGTGACATAAAACGTGGTATAACAAAACGCAACTGACAGAATAACAAAACAACTCAGTACGTAGGATAGTAGACTAGGTAGAGTAGTAGGTAGGGTGGTAGGTAGGTAGGGTAGTAGGTAGGTAGGTAGGTAGGGTAGTAAGTAGGTAGGTAGGGTAGTAGTTAGGATAGTAGGTAGGTAGGTAGGATAGGAGGTAGTAGGTAGGTAAGTAGTAGGTATGTAGCAGGTAGGTAGGCAGGTATTATGTGGGAAAAAGGGCATAGCAACGCATGCGGGTACAGCTAGTATGTATATATTTGTATGTATGTTTATTTTATATCAATACAATTTTCTAATAAAATTTTTCCTATTTGTCTTTTCTACACACTGTGTCTACATGTCTAATCCAACTCTCCTCTCGCAGGTCTGCTGGAATAAATTTCTTATGAAATAAGCAGTACCTTTGTGCTCTTCTATTTTTTATGTATTTTCCTTTTTTTGTATTTTGTGTGTACATAAATAAATAAACAAGTAAAACGATAAAACCTGCAAAGGTACTAACTGTAGCGCAGCTAACCACACCCTTATTCAAATACAGAATAGAATGATGTTCTATGCGAAAAGTGCTTAATAGTTAATTAATATAAAAAGACAATATGTAGGTAGGGTCTGTCTATCTGTACGCCTATCACACACAACTCGATATGCAATTAAACTTATCAACAAGAACCAATAATCCGCTCATAACTTTGCCGTGAAAATAAGCTGACACGTCGTTTCCATTTGCACCGGTACCGGAGTTCAAATTGAAATAAATATGGGTGTCGAACGGCATCTGTCGGTACCCATTAATTGTACTGACCTACATGTTTGTACTACAGATCTGTTGTACAGAATACTTGCAGAAAACCTACTCGTATATCAAAGAGTTCTGTATGTCGAGGTTTAATGGTTCTCTGTTAGCAAACGCTTGCTGTCTAATGAAATGTCCATGGCATATACTAAGGTAGGTACTGCGTATCAGTAATCTGATGGTCTTAGACAACACTGAGGTACGTCTCAATTACGTTTGATAGATTTTGTGATTACTGACAGTCCCTATACCTTAGAATTATCCTTAGAATTTCCTTAAAATAAGTGATTGTGATGTTAAGTCCTCAATTCACCCATATGCAGCATAAGGCTAGAAATAGGTTACAAGCTATTTCCAAATACTGAAATTTTCGCCGAAAATTCTCATTTCCGCTACAATGGTCTTCTGCAAAGGAAATGCAAGCCTAGCCAAATTGTTTTAAGTAACAAGTAACTATTCATAAGCTTAGCAAGTTGGGAGCTGTTATCTAGAATCAGTATTCAGTACTATCACGCCGGATACAAACAACATTGCAGTGTTTCGGGTTTGAATTTGATCAGGTGAAGTTAGGCTTTTGAAAACTTATTCAGAATGATGTCCTGAATATGTGGTAACCGTTATAGTGTTGATGTCCCTTCCAGTGTCTATAAGCCTCATATATATTTTTTAAATTAAATGAGTACAACCAACAGTAGTGCATTCAACCTTTTAACTTGTTATGTTGAAATTTTCAGTTTTCCTTGTAGTGAGTTTTCTGTAGCCCCTGTATCGTTATTATAGGAAACTGCTGTGAACCCGATATCCTCGTTCTCGATTAATTATGTATGTGCATCTATTGGTCGTGAGGTCGAAAACATCACATGCGCGGTCGAAAATACCCCGCGGTTGATGCCCCGTCAGAATTGCTTGTTTGCCGTTGTATTGTTGCGAAATACCGATATTGTTGGTAAAAGTTTATTTGGTACACTTACCGAAGTTTGGGCGAGGAAATAATTCAGTGAGTAGATATAGGATATGGCAAACAATAACATAACATCGCGCATGAAAGGGTTAGGCAGATGTGTAAGTACTTAATAGTAGACCCACTAGTCAAACATCTTTTGACGATAACGGGGATCATTTTATCTATCTATTTCATATTTAAATCGTCATGACACCAAAAAAGAAAAAAAAATACTTTTATTTAACACATGCTACAAGAGCAAACAATCTAAAACAAAACGAATGGATGAAAAAAATATGACGTATTTAACAGATAAAATTATTTTTCTATGACCTGTTTTCGCTGGATGACGTCTTATTTCTCAGCGTAAACATAATTAAATTAACATAATATGGTCAGTGGCTGGCCGATACTATCAAGCATTAGCTAATCCTTCTTGCCACATAATAGTAAAACAAGATAGAGGAAATCTATTCAAGAACGACACTATTGCAATATGCATAAATATCTCAGTAATACGCAATTTTTGTGGATTGCAATGTCCTGGATTAATTTACATCTGATCTTCCTGTTAGGTTCCGTTCACGCAGTCCGGCTCGAAGAGGAGGGCAGATTTTTATCTCGTTTAAAACAGTGTTTGATTCACTGTAATAAGATTTAGTTTTACATGGCAAGAACAAAAGAACAAATTGCTCTCAAGAACAAAAGAAGTGACATGTAAAATAACTCTTATTACAATGAGTCAAAACTCTGTTTTAAACTTGATAAAATCTGGTCTCCTCTCCGAGCCGGTCTGTGCGACTACGGACCCTTTGTGTCAACGACACAGCCCAAAATTTGGCCACGAGTTTATCATTCATTTTCAGTAGCGTCCATCAGCTCCTGTGATGTGTAAATTACATTTGATGGTAAGCACAGATGACAAACAATAAACAATTTTTTTTTGCATAGAAACACATACCAGTTGGTTTTTGATCCGTCACGGGTCAAATATCAACTGCATTGGGGTCATTTCCCAGATGTTGGCACAATTATGTGTTGATTTGCATACAGCTGATGATATAAGATCACTGATACAGAGTTACAGACACTGAGGATTCTCACAGTTCTCAAATGACTCCTCTTTTTACTAAATTCGACTCTATTTATTTGTCGTTCTAAAGTACATATTTATGGCCTAATTTAAATAAATGGTGGAAAACACGAATACATATAAAACCTATAGCATACCTACATACAAACGCTCTATTGTTCTGGTTTCATCTAGACATACACGCACGCCGGTTGCGTGTATACAACCTACAATAATAAACAAAATATTCTCAACCTAAGTCTAGGTAACAGCAAAAGACCTAGCTTTACCCAGTTAACCCTTCGGGCGCGCGGCAGCATTAACTTGCCCACATTTATTATGCGAAACTTGCAATAAAACACACGTAAGACACAATATCCACAATAAGTCGCACAAACTCGTACACTCACACGCTCGCACACAAGCAACATGTAATTCACTCGGAATAATTTTGAATAATGTATGAGATACAAAATAGACGAGAGAAATGGCCCCGGATTTTACCGCTAAATTGGATTTAGGACATGCTGTAAAAAATATTGTTTTAAATGTGGACTCAATGATATTTAGACGGGAATTGGTTGTCGTTTGTTTTAATTTCAGTAGAAGATTATTTTTTGAATTATAAATGATGTTGGATTTTGTGTGTTGAGATGTTTGATCATGATAACCTATAAAAGGAACATAATTCTGCATTGAAGTTTTATGACAGTTGAAATACCTGTATAAATAAACCAAGTACACTATATTTTTCGCTGGAAAGTCTCTTTTCTAAGAGATTATTGTTATTATAAACTAAATAATACAATTCTTAGATTTTCCTAAATGAAATTAATTTAAAATAATAAACAACCTTTTGTATACGATTTCATAATTATAAACAGGCTGAAACCCAATTAAAATAAAATTCAGCGAATTTAATAAAAAATAAAAACCTTTTGTTTACGCAAAAATTACGGACCGAATCAGATATCATTGTTTCATAACGTCACAGTTCGTCAATTCCCCTGAAACACAGCAAGAGCACATGCTACAATGAATATGAACAAACGCTGTAATATCGTAGATATGAAAAAAGGACAATAAAGAATGAGGCAAATACGTGAATAAAGGATGTCTGCTCTGTTACTAAAAGGCAGAGGAATTATGAGCACATAAAAATGAAGGGAGCGACAGTCTCCGTAGACAATGCGGGGATGCGGCAGGCGACGCTTGTTATTAAGTCCCCTGCTATGTAAATATGTACCGCGACTCTTCGGAAATAAAGCCGCTGGGAAATTCTTTCCGAAAACATTATCTCCGAGTTAGAAATTATTTTTGCGAAGTTTTTTTTTGTTCCAATTTTCGGGGCCGCAGTGTTAGGGTTAGAAGCTGTTCAGTTGAAAGATACTACGACCGAGTCAGTGAAATGCCTTTTGGATCAGATAGTCCAAAACACATGACGTAAAATCCCGCCTGTAATCCCCGAAGGGATGGGCAGCTGTACACCGACACCCACATTTCACCAGTTATGTTTCATGTCCCATGTAATAGGGGGGCGAGCCCATTGCCATCAACCGTGCACAAATGCTGACTCCGTGATTGCTACTGAGAAATTCCTGATGAAAAAACCCAATAACACTTTGCCCAACCTGGTTATCTGACCAACGAGCCAGTCAAGCAGGCAGGTATTACAACCGAGTAATTGTGAAATGCCGTTTGAATCAGATAGCCAAAGAGCTAGCAATTAACAGGTAGTTAATCATCCCTTTGGCATAGGTTTATTGCTGTATCTTGCCAACTCCAATGCCAGTCATCCAATCTTCATAGTACTCCACTAAACTCAACCTAATGTATTCCCAGCTGAAAAAAGGACTTCATATTTGACGTACATACAATGGCCCTTTTAACTTAAAAGCAATCGAGTTAAGTGCAAAAAGTATGAACAAAGGCTAAATGACTACGCCCACTTAAACGAAGCTCTAAAACTTACAATAATTAAAATTCATAATTTAATAAGAAATGACACCAGAAGTCAAAGTTCATGAACTTCAAGACGTTGAACTTCCAAAGACTTCAAATATTTATTAACTCAAATAGATCTGAAAGCATTCCACAATTTTCATTTTGTTAGTGAACTGTCAGAAACAACCTAGCCAATAAATACATTTATACGCGATTCTGAAAACCTAGCCATCAATAGAAAAACATTTTCGTTTTCAATTTCAGATGTATTGCATTAAATTATTCGATGAAATTGTTTTTGACATTCGATAGTTTACTATTTGAAGTCTCGATTAAATATGTATAGCAGCAAAATCATCATCTGCCTAGCCTTTTCCCAATTATGTTTGGGGTCGGCTTCCAGTCAAACCGAATGCAGCTGAATACTAGTATTTTACATTGAGCGACTGCCTATCTGACCTCCACAACCCAGTTCGTACTGGGTAACAGCAATATAACGGTAACCAATACGACTGACAGCCATTCAGTGTGATTGTACCTTTTTACTTACTGCACAAAGGTTATTGTCCTATGACCTAATTAACACATCCTCCTCATGCTGTAGATCTACAACTGAAATCTGATCTCCTAACGAACCACTAACAAAGATCAACCGTCTAGTTTGATTTAATACTTGTTTTCCTGAATTCTCATAAATATTTTGACACAAACCACATCACTGATTAAATCAATATCTTTATATATAGTATTCTGAGGTGGTGCCCTCGCCGGTAAAATTCTAACATAACCATATTACCTACTTTCTTTCAAAGAAGTGTCACGTCCGGGCGACACCGAAACTTTTCCACGGGTGAATATACTACCCGGGACTTTGTTAGGGCTGCCTGTTCAACTTTGACATCGTCTATATTCTTGTATTTTGTTATGTTGGTTTTGGCAAGCAGCTGTAGGTATTGCGCGCTATGATGTGATCACAAAGAACAGTGATTAGGTAATGCAATTTACCTCTATGCATAAAGCTTTGTAGTTCCATTACCAGATAAGAGACTGATGTCATAACCACCATTTTTATCCTCATTTCCCTGCCCTTATCGCAATTTATTTGGGATCAGCGCAGCATGTCTTCTTCTTCCGTACTTCTATCTTTGATACAGTCCATGCAACGCTTATTTCGTATTCTCTTACTCTTATATTCAAAATCATAATTTTTTGCCGTCAGCTTTCAAAATGTTTTAGCTTGTACCCTGGTTTAAACCGATAACCCTGTTATCAGAGTATATCCCAGAAGCAGGACAACAAACAGTCTGTTTCCCCTCGTTTATCCGTCACTGGACATTATGATTAATATTCTTTTCCCGCAGTTTAGGGTTGTGAACTTCTGACATAGCAACATACCCGCTAGCCATGTTTGGAACGTAAATATAAATGTCCCAGTAACAGGTGCTGTCTCATATTTTTGTTATGTGTAATGTATATTATGACATGTGCGCTCTTTGTGCAGCATCGTGCAGCATTTTGCCAAAATAAACACGAAGGCATGTCTGAAAATGTGCTTACACATTCTGGATACGAGTAAAAGGTTAATTTAACGAAAATTGCTTTGTTGTACCTGCTTCTAGTACGTAAAATAAATTGTCTAACATATTCCTGACCACGTTAGCGTCGGTTTCCAGTCGAACCGAATGCAGCAGAATACCAGTATTTAACGGGTAATGTCCACCTATTTGACCTCCACTACGTAGTCACTAGATAAAACTTATGGTAAGAAAAAAAGGAATCATCAGACTATTTACTCCCAAGAAAAACTGCCAACCTTACTCTGAGTAAATTTCTAGAGTCTTTTAGTTTAAATATATTCGCAGCACGTCTTCGTCGACGATAAACAATTAATTTCTTTAATCAACTGCGCCCGACGCGTCCCCCGGGGAAGATGGATACGACCACTTTGAAAAAGGTAATATACCTAAGACGCTAGTTTATGTATCAGCTAGTTTATGAATTATTCTGTTAGTGGATTAAATTGAGCTACATTGTTTGCTTTAAAAACCGGTGAGAAGGTTTTTTAATGGTAACAGAGGTGAAGAAAGGATTGAAGGAAAGAAATAGTTTTACCACATGCAAGAACCACATTTGAACAAAATACAAATCAACATTCAATTAAAATATAGGATCCAGTGTGCCAAAAAGTTAATTTTAGAATCCTTTCAGGATTGCTATTTAGATACAGTTTACTCAATAAATAGGCATCGTAATTTGATGCTGAACACATTGCTTGAACAGTCTGAAAGCTTTTCACTATCTGACGCAAAAACAAACAGAAACCATAAAATAAAGGAGCAAAAACGAATCAAGAGAACTGCGTGTGGTCGTCCAGTATTACAGTAATCAGCAATACACAGTAACCGACTTAAAACACAGTAATAAACTAACAGTTTATGCTATTATAACAAATGCTTCTTTAACTCTAAGACCTAAATACGAAGACGTAAGTAAAGCATTGCCGACCAGTTATCTTAGTCGGCAACGATCGAATCGTTAAAGTTAATGCTGACTCGGATCCGAGCCGTTACGGTTATATCTAAAACCGCTTGCCGTGCCCAAGTGAGGAGGTGATGCGACAAAAACCGCTCGTAGGAAGTGTCGTCAATTTAATGATTGTCGTATAAAATCCGCTATCTTGGTGAGGTGATAAGGGGGGTTCATATTTTTTGGGGAGCGTAAAAAATATTTAGAGAACTTTCGCTACTTTCTGCTACAAAATCGAGCTTAGAGGTAGGAAAACATAAACGATTTCTGAAAACACATCAGTAAATCAGAATGGTCCTGTAGTTAGCGCAAGTTTGGGAGATAGTACTTCAAGTTCTAGTTCTGTGACGATTTGACGTACATAAGAGGAAGTCTGTAAGTGGCGCCGGTGACTGAAAAGTTGTGTGGAAATCGGTTGTAGTGGTGTGGGCATGTGATGCGGAGGAATGAGGAAAATATCGTGAGGATGGTTTTGAGTATGAATGTGGATAGGTATAAGAGTAGAGGAAGATCGAAGAAACGATGGATGGTCTGTGTTAAGAATGAAATGGCAAGAAAGGAGCTGTCTCATGAGATGACGAGAAACAGAGAAGTATGGAAGAAGAAGACATGCTGCGCCGACCACAAATAAATTGGGATAAGGGCAAGAGAATGATGATAGAACACCGGGAGAGTTGGAAAAGAATCGGGAAGGCCTTTGCATGGCAATGGCGCAGAATAGGCTATATTAGTAAAGTTCTGTGGAGTGAACTAACCAAACCCTAATCTTGATATCGGAGACCTGTAAAACTACAAACTAATCCATCTTGAAACCTTCAAATCATTTGTTTGCAAGATGCTTTCATTCTTTCTTTTGACGATAAAACGTTTTACTCAGACAATTCTCGCGATCAGACCCGCTCTTCCGTTTCAGAGATAATTAAATCATGAAAATCTTTTTCTTCTTCCACTAATTCTTCAGAAACTTCTCCCAATCCCGCTGCAAGTTCCTCTCTTGCACCATATTTTCCTAACGGGTTTCTAGTCCAACCACCGTTACCCGAAGCCGATAGCTTGCAGTCTAATAGAATAGTGCACGACGCACGATTGAATCCTAGCCAATCCGAGCCAAGCTCCAGATTTGTCCACCAATTATTTTTAACCTTACCCATGTATGATAATGTGGGGAAAAAGCTGGTCTTTATCGGTAAGGCTTCTTCTTTACTAGTGGCGTTTAAATGGGAATTGAATCTAATGTGATAGATAAGATAAGGTGTGTTATTGTACATTCGCCACATGCATTAGCCACTTTATAAGAGGTTTTTCCGAGTGGCGGTTCTTTCAATGCATCCCGTTCAGATTTCGTGCTATACTAGACACTGATGCATTATTAGATATTATTAAGACCCAGGTTGCAATCGCGGGAATATACTGACAGGCTGGCACAAGAACGTGGAAACCGTATCACGTTTTATACCGCACTATGGTCTGAAGAGCCGTTAAGAAGAGAGTTATGCTATGGAATGACTATTAATTTGAGATTTTTTTGACGGCTATAGCCATTCGACCGATCGTTCAATGACGATCCCTAAAAGTTACGATAAACTAAGCGAAAAGATATTAGTGATAACTGATATGACACGCAATGGTAATTTGAAAACCAACACCCGTGTATGTACCTAACCCATCAATATCCACTCACATCCTAACAACAATATTGCCCGCTCCAAAGCGCACAAATTCCCGCCATCCTTTGTGGACAAGTTATGAAATAAAAAGGCAAAACAAAGGGCATGCATGCACGATGGCGCTTAAGTCCCGCACCATTTATCTGAGGGGCCTTTAGTCACGCAGCCGCAACGCAGCCACCACGCTGCCGGCACGCTGCGGGACGGGACCTCACTGCACAATAACACGCATAAATAAAACTTTGTATGTTTGTACATTTTGAATGGTGGCTGGACGGAATTTCAATGAATGAAATGAAATTCTGCAGTTGGCATTCGCAGCGTTTTTATATAAATTGTAATTTGTAGATGTAAGAGTTGTGTAAAGCATGGAATACTGAGGTTTGTGTAGAATTATTATGTTTCTGTGTCTTTGTGAGGAAATTATGACAGAAAATAGTCAAAGTTTTAGGGTGAGAATTACCTATTGTTGTCTAGACAGCTTGGATTCTCATCAATAACTATCTACTGTTATTATCTTATTTACTCAAAATTTCTACATTTTAACAACACTACAAACTTGACTTGTTGGAAATACAAACATATATTCTCACAAACTTATCGGAGTTTCTAATTGTCTGAATCTAATTCTAGATATTGTAATAAAATCGGTCTGAGCGTTCGTTCACCCGATTACTGATGTCATGTCGTGGTTAGGTTTGTTGTCCACTATCTTACATTACCTGATTTTGTTTTAAAACTCTAACGTTGCCATCTCATCATTATCACCATTCATCATCATTATCATCATTCATTGGGGTCGGCACAGCATGTCTTCTTCTTCCATACTTCTATATTCCTTATCTTATCAACAGTTACTTCCTTTCTATAGCCATAAACGAAAATAAATCGATACAAAGAAAATGTTCTTCTTTGGTAGCAGATTCTCCTTCAAAGATCTAGCGTATCAGGAATCTCACCTAAACCTAAGCTTGTTTAAAATTTTCAAAGAATAATATAAAAGTGTTGCAACGCTTTTCAAGAAAGACTATCTTATTACAGTAGATATTTACTTCAGTGATTCCAGTTTCAGATTTTGTTCACCTCTCGCGGGAGGAGCGTGACACTGCATAACATAATATGAATATGTCCTCCCAGTAAAATCGAATTTCCTCTCGCCATGTAAACCGATGGACGGGCGTCCTTAACGGTATTTCGTTCACGTCTCCGTTTCATATCGGCCAGCAATCGCTTCCCGAGCGCTCTACGACGACATAACAAATATTGAGCGCGAGAATTGAATTTAGAATTTCTTATTTTAAAAATATCCCTCGATGAAACGCTTTTAGAATAGGTACTAGTTTCTAAAATCTACGCTTTCAGTGTGTTTGGGCCCTAGAGAGGTTATAGACTGATACTGCTTTCTTAGTAACACGATGGTCTAGTTTCGGTTACCTATACCTGACTAGAAAACATTTGGTTAAATTGAAAATTGATCGTAACGATAAGCTCACATACTATACAATGTATAAGTTCTCTGTAACAAAATGAGGAAAAAAATACAGCACTACTATCGATTTTCTTTCTTCTAAATTGAATCAAATCGGTGTCGACATCGCTGTAATCATAATCAATTTCTCCTGTCTGGGTATCTAATCTAGGTTATTCGAAACCTCTAAGTTATGTTATACCACACCCTCATTCATCATGCAATAGACTTAGGAACAGAGCTATAACCCCTAGATAAAACTTTATTGATATCTATGAATCTTTAGTTTATTAGACTCTAAGACCTCTAGGAAAGTCATAAACACGTTGAAATAGTGGGCCATCACATAACGGGGTAGACATACTCATCAAAATGAACAACCGTATTTTATTAGCAGAAAATTCATGCTTGTTGTATAGCTCTTCGAAAGAAATTGAATAAACTGTTTTATTGTCGGTTTCATCAACTGCAGCTCTCTGCAAGTTATGATAATGGCCATAGTTTTTACTGTCTTAGAAATATCCGGTGTGATTATACTTAACCGGATATTAAAACTACACTAGTGTGATTAGTCGAGTCTTTCCGCACGGTTCTATTGCGCAATTTCCTTTGCTTATTGTAATGCTCAATATTACTTAGTACCGATACCAATTCAGTTACTGGGTTATCGAGGTCAGACTGGCAGTCGCTCTATGTAAAATACTGGCTCCAACATAGCTGGGAAAAGGTTAGGCAGATGATGAACTACAGTACTTTCACAAGTTATTATGCCTTGTGACTGTGATTAGCTTCGTTTAAGTGCCAGTAATGTTCTAAATGTAATAAATGCTTTGAGTTTGATGATTCTAATGCAGAATATACCATTTATTTGTGAGTAATCCTATGTGGTATGGCAAATAAGGAATACAGGACAATATATTTAGTTGGAAGGCGGACATGACAACAATCATCATTAATCACGACAGATATTGTGTTGCAAGTTATTAATATTACTGGCAACCCCCGCCGCTGAGATATGTTTGTGGTACGACCGGGTACACCACAATAGGACAAACGGATGGCTCTGAAAATCATGATAGTTGATCGTCAGTTGGGCGCCATTTCGGAGGAATATCAACATCAACAATCTATAGTAATTTTAACACCGACAACAACTCTTGTTCAACTTTCGTTTTATTTTCCCTGCTTCTTGTATTTTCTTAATATTTGTTATGTGTTGTATGTGTATTGTTTTTTTTCTTGTCTCATTGTATGCTCGTCATGTTTCTACTGCGACAAATATTTTTTTTCTTTCTTTTTCTTGGAGGCGGCCAAAACGTGGTGAACAGGTTATTGCGGTCAGTTTGAATGGTCAAATGCGCTCCTTGAAGTTGAACTTCGGTTTTAAGTTTCTCTGACATTTTTCCGGAAACAGCTTAAACGTATTCAGTACATCAATGTGAATACCCACCCGCATATACTTTTTCATCGGTTAATGTAAAATAAACACGTGGTAACCGTTTTAGCGTCGGTATCAATTTTGGGGGGGGGGGAAGTCATCAAATAACCCCTTTTCGTCTAGCGGTGGCCTATGGTCGAGGCTGAGTTCAATTCTGATTCCTTGATTTGCTTATAATATTTCGATAGTACCCCAATTTCTGACCTAATATTATTCTTGTTCCAGGTAAACCCATCAGCAACCAACCAACCAGGGTATGATTACTAGAATCAACAGCTGGCACAAATCCTTGGAGGCTGCATCGCTAATGTGCCATCATCAAACGCTAATTAGTTGAACAATGCTAATTTAATGCACGTTCTGTTACTATGTTTAGCTGCGTTACGCTAATCGTAGACTGTGGCTGTTCCGCTTTGATTGTTATTGTAGGTAGGTACTATTTAGGCTGTGTGATTTGCGCTTATTTTCTCCGTTGGGACAGGCAGAGGTACATACATGGTGGTCCAAATAGTGACGTCACAAGGATAATATGTAGATTCCCTACGCCCAGCGATATTTTATTTTAAAGCGGTTCCTATACTATTTTCTAGTAGCTATAACTTGAAAACTAACAAGAATCGCGAAACGTACTAGAGTGTTTTCCGATACCATCATCATTCTCTTGCCCTTATCCCAATTCACTTGGGGTCGCGCAGCATAATGTCTTCGTCTTCCATACTTCTCTGTTTCTCGTCATCTCATGAGACACCTCCTTTCTTACCATATCATTCTTAACACAATCCATCCATCGTTTCTTTGGTCTTTCTTACTCTTGTCTTGTGTTTTCCGATACCCCTGGGCGCGGAAACCTATTTTTTTATGATATGTAAATTCGAAAAACAAAAAAGACAAACACACACACACACAGAAAACACAGAAAGACATACACTGATCTTATTGGTGCCGTTCTTCAGAAAGGACAGGTGCGTAGTACTCGTAACCGGCGTGCGTGTATGACCAGATGTATGAATGTGGACGAGGCAAAAGGAGTATGTAAGGATCGTAGCAAGTGGCGTTCTGTGGTTTCTGCCTACCCCCATGGGAAACGGGCGTGAGTTTATGTATGTGTATGTATGTAAATTCCATGTAATATGAAGCGAGGCATCTGAAAAAACCTGCAAATAAAAAAATCTAATATCATTTGCCTCGACCTAGGACGTGAATCTAAAACCTCATGCAAAGCAGTAACACTTTTAACCACTAGACAACAAAACAGTTAGTAAAATAATTAATAAAGAACTATGACAACATTGACAACTATGATAAATTGCTCGGGTTCAGACACCCATTTGTTGAATTTGTAAAACTATCGGATGAGTAATGGAGATAGGTTGTTTGCCAATTTTCATTGTCTGTCATGAAAGTTTCATTATTTCTACCGACAAAAACAATATTTGTTGCCTCGATGGTCTAGTGCAGGGATGGCGGGCGAACCTTTATGGATCTACGTGCCATTTTTTCTAAAGCAATATTTATTGAGACCTTTTACGTCTCCAATAATATATTCTAAAGTAAAAACTCTTTATTTACTACTAAAAATAAAAAAAACTTGACCTATATCGTAATTAGTGTTACTTCTGTTGTTGCTGATTAGATAAGTAACTTATGTACCTATAGTATAAGGGTTGTAAGAGGTTACTTTTTTGGAGATTGCATATGAACTGGACTCCTCTACCAAACGGTTTCTAATCGAATGTTATGTTATTCATCTCTGAAAATATTTGCTCGTAGCCTATACCTACATGAAAATATGGTTTAAAATTCGGTGGCGTGCCTAAAATATTGTGTAACGTGCCATCAGTGGCACGCGTGCCATTGGTTCGCCATCCCTGGTCTAGTGGTTGCAAGTGCGACTGCTGACGCTGAGCACGAGGTCCTGGGTTCGATGCCCGGATCGGGCAAAGTGTTATATTGGGTTTTTCCACCAGGAATTTCTCAGTAGTAGTCACGGAGTCTGGATTCGTGCCCGGTTGATGGTTATAGGTGCGCCCCCTATTACATTGGACTTAAACATAACTGGCGAAAGGGTGTGTACAAGTACAATTAGGTACACTACTGCCTAACCCTTCGGGGATTACAGGCGTGATGTTATGTGTAAAAAGAACACATTCGTTAAACCAATGTAATAATTCATAAAGCCAAGTGATAAATATCTGTAACAGTTACAGTTAATTACAGTAAGAAACTCATTAAAGTCTCAAGAAAAAACCGCAGTCATCTACATATTTAAAAACAAATATTTTCTGGACCATTAACAAACCAACTAAGCATGCACTCATGCAACATACACACAAATAAACGTGTTAATCCAGATCAAAGCGAACTGCAACGAAACGTTAATAAAATAGCAGATTACACTAAATATAGCGTGCTATTCGAGCTATTAATAACGTTGGCTTAATTAGCTGTCTAGACATCCATCTTCAGAGCTCTTTGTGTCAAACTATTTATGTATTCACTGTTAATTTCACTTGATTGGTAGTGGCTGCAATTAAGATCTGGTTGGTAAAACGAAAGTTGGTCGTAGACGCTAGTGTTTTTGGCTTGAGGATTGTGATTTGTATGATAAAATACTGGTTTTTGCGGTGTTTAGTTTTGATTATAGAAATCGAAAACTTAGATTCTCACGACAATTAGCGAAGACATAAATAGGATTGAAGAAGTATAATAACTGCCTCGTGTGTCTAGTGGTTGCAAGGGCGACTGGTCAGCATTAGTTTGTTTGGTTTGTTTGTGTTTTGGTTTAGTTTCAATGGTTTGATCGAGGAACTCAGGAGGACCAAAGTTGGATGTCACCTAGGCAATGTCTGCGTGAATAGCTTGAGTTATGCTGATGACATGGTTCTTTTGAGTCCCTCGATCAAAGGCTTGAGGAAACTGTTGTCTGTCTGTGAGCATTATGCTAATGCTCATGGACTCAAATACAACGTTCTGAAAACCGAATCCATGGTATTTAGGTCTGGGACGGGTCCGGGGAACATACCCAGTCTTTCTCTGAATGGTGCTATTAAAAAGGTTGTAAAGCAGTTTAAATACTTGGGCACATTTTAACTGATAAACTCCATGACGACTGTGACATAGAAAGAGAGCGTAGGGCCCTCTCAGTTAGGAGTAACATGCTCGCACGCATATTGTGAAGTGCACCAGTGACGTTAAAAACACGTTATTTAGAGCCTATTGTCTGTCAATGTACACCTGCCAACTATGGTGCAATTTCACAAAAAAGATGTACAACTCACTAAGGGTTCAGTACAATAACGCTTACCGAACCCTTATGAAACTGCCAAGGTACTGCAGTGCTTCGATCGAGCATGTTTGCAGACGCGAGGGTTCCTGATTTCTACGCCATTATCAGGTCGAGGGTAGCGTCTTTTTGGCAAAGTTTGAGACGCTCCAGTAATAGCATTTTGAGGGTTGTCTCGTGCAACCTGACAAGCCCTATATTTGTGCACTGGATTTCTGTTCACCTAAGCGGGAACAGAAAATGATGGTCTTTAATGAATTTTATTGAAGTTTAATATTTTTAATGATATTTTAATGTGTTTTCTACTTATGGAATGTCATTATGATTAGTATTTATTATTATTGACATTTTGATGAGTTTTTTAAATGTGTTTGTTATTTTGGTATGTTATTATGATTTTTATTTATTATTGACATTTTATTGATTTTTGTTTATTGATTTGAATGATTTTTGTGATTTTGTGATTAGTATAATTCTCTAATTATGGGTATTTTTGCCTGAAATAAAACACAATTTATTTTATTTATTATTATTTTATTTTATTAGGTTCAAAGTTCAATTCCAGGGTCGGGCAAAGTGTTATTGGGTTTTTCCATCAGGAATTTCTCAGGAGTAACCATGGGATTTGTACCTGGTTGATGACAATAGGCTCGTTATTACTTGGGGCTTAAACATAACTGGTGAAATGTGGGTGTACTATTACGTACACCTCTGCCTAAACTTTCTGTCTGGTGGTTGCTCTAATTTTCGCTCAAATATTTATAGTTGCACCTGATGACGAACTTTAATTAACGCGGTTTTATCATTAAACCGCTACCAGCCATGTTACAGGTGAAAATTACCATGATTTAATCACCATGTTACACACACTGATGTTTGTATAGAATAGATCTTTGTTAATGCAACTTTTACTATAAACAAACCAACACTACTGAACAACCTACAGCACCAAAAAAGTTAACTACGACTATTTATCTAAATAAACGTAATGTAAGGAAAAAAAATCGAGGACAAACCGAGATAAACGCTCACAATTCAGTGTTGTACAAAAAACAATGGAATTCGTACCACAAAATAAATGAGAGGAGGAAGCTAACATCACAGTTCACAAAAACTGTGGCAGTACGAGCAACTTAGTTTTGTGGCTTTGTACCATATAAAATATCGACTTGGCTCCACACTTTTTGGCAACCGACTTCCTGTTGTGTCCTTTTTCACGTAGATACACTGGCTTCCTAAGTTATGACGAGTTTCAACCTAAGTAGGCAAAACTGAGTATGGCTACAATGAAATTCTGACTGAATGAAATTAACTGATTGAATTTTAAAGTTATCCCAGTCCTAGAACGAGCTCCAGGTTACCTACCAGCCAGTACTAAACGCTTTATGTGAAGACAAGACTAAAAAGTTACTTCCTTATGTTCATAATAAGATCCGGTTTGGCGACTCTGTTAAATAATCCCATAAATGTTTTTTAAAACAGTCTTATTATTCTTTTGCGCTTAAAAAACATGACCACCAAAAATACATTTCTTCAACTTCCGCTTTAAAACACTAAACCCCAATTCGCGCCGAAACACAGCATTCGTTAGGTAATAAGCGTACGAAAAAGTAATTAAAACTACCGTTCGCAATTACAAGTGTCCATGGAATGAGGTCGTTACAGACAATGCAATTTTTACGCAAAAGAAACCATGGTTGGCGAGGCCTTAATTAGATAGTCGAAGGTCTCCGAATTGACCGAGGAGAGCCGAAGCTAATCTTGCGTCCTTCTGGTTACTTTGTAAGGGCTCCGTCAACTGTGAAATTATTGGGTGCGTAAAATTCAAGCATTTTTGCAATGACTGCTCACGGAGCAAGACCAACCTAGCGTAGGCCCATTTCTTCATATTCAGATGATCCGTACGTTTTATTTCAAAAGGTCTTGGATGAATATTCTTTTGGTCATCGACGTCATTGAATGTTTGCATTCGCTGTTAACAAAACATTCATATTTGCTTTCTGTTAGTTCTGCTTCCGCAGTTATTGTTATGCAAACGAAAGTCTCATTAATTATGCATCCAGAAGTTTTGAGTCATAACACAAACAGTAGCAAAAACGTACGATTAACTTTGTTATAGTTCTCCATTGACTCCGAATGCCCGGATGTTTTTCACAAACATATGTGGGTTACTGGGTTCACTGAAATGTTTTACATATTATTATTTCACATTATATACGGGCCTGATAGGCATCGAAAAACTAACAGGAGTTACAGTGGTTTGGCAATAGTATGGCGGGCTTGTCCCAATTAAACAAAAAAAAGGCTTTGAAAATTCACACTTTTTTCCCATGGGATTGTCAGAAACTAAAGAACGCCACTTACAAGGACATTTGGTCTTACACGCATACCTGTTCCAAGTACCTGCTAACTCCCGACCTTTCTGAAAAATATCAAGTCTTATGTTTTTTAAGGGCACCCACGCCCTGTACAACGAATCCATTCGACTAAATTTACCAATTAACAGTTCTCATTAATTATGGAATTTCGACACACGCTGTTATAACCGTTTTCCCTTATGAAAACTCGTAACCCTTTGCCGATACCTGGTATAAAATTACCCTGGTAGGTTCCGCGTTCACCGGTGTCCCAGTAATTAAATTAATTAGATTCCCTCATAGCTGATTGGCGGTTCACTCTGCCATGAACCGGGTTCTCACACATGAAAGACTTATGTCGCTACGGGCGGTTGTTACGCTCTGATTTTTTCTTTCAATCAAATCATGATTTATTTCCTCCCTTTGTGCGAGCGTTTAGAATAATCAAAGAATACGTTTCGATGAATCGTGCGGATTTTATGGAACGGTTCTAAAATTACAGAATTTAGTTTTAGATATAGGGGACGTTTTGTTTAAGGTGGGTGTTAGTATTAGCAATTATAAGAGAACTGAAGAAGCACATAATAAAAAAAACCAGCAACAGGGTATAGAATTCTCTCCATGATCTGCATCTTTGTATGTTTTTAATATTCTCATTTTACCTCATATTTTCTGATTTATATTACCAATGTTTTATTAAGCAGCGTTTGACACAGCTTTGATTAATCAACTACAAAAACATACACAAATATTTAGGGAAAGACTATAATAAAAAAGGTAAAACGAGAGACACATAAAATGGAACATTTCTCATGAAAGCAAACATATAAAAGAAAATACTGATAAACGTTCCTGTAACTTTATTTCTAGGAGCTCCATTGAACATAATTCCACGTTTGTGTGGTAAAGCAGATTGCTCGGAACAACAAACAAATAGATCAGAAAGAGAGAATATAAGGAAGAGGAAAGTAAATACTTCGGTGGTTCAGGAGATAAACCTAACAAATTACTGAATTTAGTAGACATTTATTACATAGGAACCGATATTTACAACCACACAAGAATACTGAAAAGCCAAAAGCGAAATAGTAATGTATACTTCTGATGCACATGGAAAAATACACGTATTACAAAGAACAGCTGCAACCTGCAACACGACTTCTGAGATGAAATTACAGGACCAGTAACTTATCATTCTCTTGCCCTTATCCTAATTAATTTGGGGTCGGCGCAGCAGGTTTTCTCCTTTCATACTTCTATTTTACTCGTCATCTCATCATACACCTCCTTTCTTGACATATCATCCTTTACACAGTCCATCCATCTTTCCATCATCTTATGCTATCTACATTCATACTCAAAACTTTGCTTACGACATTTTTCCTCGTTCATTACAGGACCGTAACTATTTATTATTATTATTATTACTAGCCATTTGTGTCCCACTGCAGGGCAAAGGCCTCCCTTCCCTCTTTCCACTTATCCCTATCCAATGCTGTTAATTGCCAATCCCTACGAAAAGAGTCGAGTTCGTCCCGCCATCCATCGCCATCTTCTAAAGGTCCAAACATCCTAAAACACATGCTTACAAATACCAAAGCAAAAAAATCTCCAGAAAATACTAAATCCAATTCTCATCAAAAATGCTTTAGTTGTAACACTAACACTTCAGAGCCCCGACATATGTAGCCGGGCCCCGGGCCACGGGCCTCGGCTGGGCCATTAGTGCAAGTGCACGGGGGCGGTGACGTCACTCGAGGGGCCACCTCGCGCCAACTAGGCCACTGGAGCTCAGCATTGAACGGGTTATATTATGGATACGGTGGATACGCTAACCCCACGTGTTCGTCTGAGTTGAGCTGGTACATTCATTATGGATTACTTGGATGGGGATGGTTTTAATAAAGGCAAATTATGTATGTATCTAGAGTCTGCTGGAAGTAGAATCGATCGCTGCTGTGGTAAACAAAAAAATAAACATTGTTCTCTTTCTTTTCTGCCATATTAGCAATTCCTATTGTATTGGTGGTAACCAATACAAGAAGATGTTTCGAATACTCAGGTAAAATTTTTAACTTAAAATTGGAACGGGTTTAAACACGCAAAGCCTTCAAAACGCATCCTCATTCTTAACCCTTTCACTGTTCAAGGCCCTAGCGAATTAAATTAAATAAATTCCCGCATTCCTTAACCCGTCGAACGCGACCGGCCGGAAGGCGTCGACGTCGAGACGTCGGGTGGCACAAATTACCCCGAGATACGTTTCGTGAGCCTATCCATCATCGGACGCCTATCCGCCACGTCATCTCTTATAACAATGCAGGGTTGCCTTAACACGATATTATTTAAGCTTTAGTGTAATTTATACAGCGGCCTAGATATATATATGTGTGGATGGAGTTGTGAGTAGTTGAGTAATGGTGTTGTTCCCGACTTACTATTATGTGTTTTGGATTGGTTTACTGTTGTATACCTATGTAGTCTACATCAAATCTAGCCTGTAATCCCTGAAGAGTTAGGTAGAGGTGTACCCATTAGTACACTCACATTCTGTTATGTTTAAGTCCCATGTAATAGGGGGCGAGCCTATTGCCATCAACTGGGCACAAATCCAGACTCCGTGGCTGCTACTGAGAAATTCTTGATGGAAAAATCGAATAACTCTGCCTGATTCTGGAATGAAACCCAAACTCAAAAGTCGCGCTTGCGACTAGATCAACGAGGCAGTCTATATTTTAGTGTGGAAATAAAGTTATCAACCTACTACAAATCTTCCGACGGGGATTCATGAACGGCGCAAAACTGAAGTTTGTGCCATCTTGCGCCACGCCATGTCCCTTGTGCAATTGATGTCCTTATGATGACTACGTCAGCACCTAAACTTTCGCGTAGCTGAATTTTAGGACCAACATTTTTCAACTTTTTTGTATCGATATGCAAATAAATAGGCAACGCCTACCTACCCATCTTAAAACGTTACACGTATAGTCGTGCATAAATGACATTTTCATAGCCACAAATAAGTTCTTTCCCTAACCGTAGGTCTCAATGATCATTAGAATCTGATTCAAAAACCGCACACTCAGTATTGATATCACAGCCGTAAGTACCACATTATGGTACCACCGGGGCTTTTAAACCGCCATAACGCTGTAATGCTGTTAAAAGTGGGCATAATAGTACCGTGCGGTTTGTTGGGGTACAAATGGAAGTGCCAATAAGAATAAGTTAGCGGTGTGGTCGTTTTGACCATTGTGTGTGCATTTTGCGGTTGAGACGTTTGTAGGAATAATATTTTTTTTTGGAATACACAGTGGAATGGGATTCTGCTTTGGAGAAACCTTTTGCCATCAAGCTAAATTTTCTGAAATGCCTCGTTAGTCTTGTGGTCGCAATGCAAACGCTACTGCTAAGCATGAGGACCTAGGTTCTATTCTCAGGTCGGACAGTGCTTACCTAACTCTTTTTTTTTCATTTTTTCCGGGTGGAAAATCATCAAATAACCCCTTCCGCTCTTGGGCAGAGCGAAAGGGAGTGTCAGACTTCTACTGACTAAAAACCACCCATGTTCCTTCTTAGCCCTTCATGTCGAGGCCGCGGTATCACTTGCGAACAACCCGCAGCACCTAACCCTTCGGTGATTAGAGACGTGATGCTATATTCTGTGCTTTATGCATTTTCTCAAAGCAAATAACAAATGATTCCAATCACACATTACACGCATCACACGCATGTTACCTCTAAAAGTACAAACACAACACATTCATACGTCTTGCTACTAAAACTTTCTTACGTAACATCTCAGACAACCCTAAAATCAACCCTCACTCCACCGCAGGTAACCCGGGCAACGCCGCAGTGACTTTCCGACACATTTAATAAATATATCACCGAACCAAGCGAGCAATGTATCAATCATGCAGGCTCCAGCCCTCCAGGGCTCCAGGCCTTCTGAAAGGGACAATTAAATATTCACAATAACGAAACTTGAGAGTTTACCGTTTGTTCAGTACTCTTGTTAGACCTGAGTTTTGATAAGGTACCTGTAACTTTACTTTCATAACTTTGGGGCTGATTGGGATTCCCAGTTGGTACGCACGATGACCAAGCTACACAAATCCAGATTAGGCGGATCTCTCATTGTATGAAAAATCTAGGCAAAACGAAGCCGTATTATACTGGAAATATATAGCTAACTTGATACGTCACCATGTGTGTGTGTGTGTACTTACTCAGTTTGTATGGTATGAAGTTATTGGGTTATGTGAGCAGTCACAGGTTGGGCATTAAGAGGAAAAATACAGTTATATGTGTTTGTATATATTTACTGTTTACTTTTAAAGAGGTTGACCGAAGCAAAAAAATATCTCATGAGCTTTGACTATGAAATTAATTTACTGTTTCGTTCGAAGTTATTAACGTTTTTTGAAAAAGAAATGCTACACACCAGTAATTTTAAACGATGAAAACGCAAAAAACATGCTGAAACGGCAACATACAGGCTTTTGACCTAACGGTTTGTATTAGTAAAGCGATAACATCGGAAATAATTACTGTCTTTGAAAGTAAATCAAAGCTTGAGCGAACACTTTCGGAAGCCGTAACATAAGAGTACGTAAGATTTCCGTATGAGGTTCACTGAAGGATCTCTATTCATCCTCCTCTCCTCATTAGGCCGCGATCGACTATTTCCTGGGCCTGCCATCCCCGGATATCTTGTTTCCGTGACCCGACCGACCGGAAATAGTTCTTTTTTTTTTCTTTTCTCGCGGAACTTAACCTTTTCGTGCGCATTCGAAATTCACACTTCGTGACTGTTGGCTTTTTGTGGGCCGTTTGTGATTTTTTACGGGTTAGTCGGCTGTAGGAAGGTTCGCGCATGACTGATGGGGCTGTTCTAAAATGTTGGAGGCGTCTCGGAGCACGATCTTTGTCTCATTTGTTATGAACGTATGCAGATGAGGTATGGATTGGGATGCTTTAATTTTGAAATACGTTAAAAATATGTTGTTCGAAGCAACTACATAAGTGTTGCAATACATGTGAATATTGAATCGCGATCATCACGATATGTAGTGGATAGCGTAACATTTGACAGGGGAAATGGAACAAAAAAGACGTTGCGCTGACCCTAAATAACACGGGACAACGGCAGGAAGATGGTGAAGATGATCATCTGATCTGTCATGGCATGCATGTGTTTTTCTTTATACGTCTATACTCTATACACACCGCAACGCACACTTATAAGACTCGTAAACAACTCTCACTGAGCTGGCTGTTTGTTTTTATTTTCCATATTATTTCTATCGCTTTGATATAATATTTCTCAAAGAGAATAAGTGACAGTATTCTCAAGCCACATCCACTATCGACAATTTATTCTCTATTGACACGAATAGTGCTAAAATCGTGATCCTACTGACACAATTCCTTATTCCAAAAATATACACAAAACTAAATTATGTTTTCGTGAAAGGAAACGCCACTTAGTATGACAGTGTAAACTGACACTAAACGAAATATATTTTTGAACGTTTACCGCGAAATTTATCGTTTTATAAACGCGACTATTATATGTTTATTGTGTTTACTAATACGTCTAAGTACGTAGTTTTTCAAGATCGACTAGGTTCGGAGAAGACCCGCGTCTTAATATTGTTATCTGCTGTTATTAATGAGAGGTGGAATCGTGAACAAATATTTGTATCACACGAAAACTATAGTCATCATGCCTAACCTTTTCTCAACTATGTTGGGGTCGGCTTAGACCTACCAGAATACCAATATTTTACATGGAAAACTATAGTAATATCGCATATATAACACTTTTTGGGTAGTCGTGTAAAAATGCACAGATGCCTCAAAAAACTCACACGTTAGTAACGTGTGAGTTTAAATAATAGTAACGTGACGTTACTATTATTTAAGGTAACATCACCTTAAAACTATTCCCCTTAAATCCACGTACAGTGTGAAAATGACGTGCAAATAAGATTAAAGAACAGTGGAGTGTACAAAGGGAGTTGGTTCCAACGCCATTACGGTAGAAATGTGAACTCCGGTCACGTTTCCCGCCCATTTCTTACCATATTTCAAACGAGGTGCACCAATAAAACTAGGAGCGCCGTCACTCTAATGCCTGTGCCAAGCTATGAGCGAACAGCGGGTAGCAAACTGTAAAAATTTGATGGACGCTGTTTTATGGCTCTTTAAAGCTGTAATTTTGTGCCGTGTAAAAAGGCTTAAAAGGAATACATCTTTTTATGTCGGACGGCTAGTTTCGTTAGCGTAATACGTACTTGGAACTATAATTCATTAATGACTCTGCCCTGAAAATATGGTGCTGTTCTACAAATAATGGGGCACTTAATCTCGTATCCTGCGTGTCCTGTTGTTTGTTCATTACAAGAACTGATGAACGATACTGAAAGCGCCAAACTAGTAGTTTAGTTCTAGGCCGACACCGGTTAGTCTAGAAGCCGATTCCAACTCAAACCCAAAACATTCATTTCAATTAGACCATTACGGGCACTTTTAATTATTAAAAAAAAACTAAAGCGAAGTTACAGTCACAAGGCATAATAACTTATGAACTGTAGTTGCCGATTCCAAAGTGTAGGAAGATAGACAACATAGTTGACAAAACGCTATGGGCGTTGGTTCATGCATGGCGTGGAAGGTTTAAGAAAACCGCTGTATCCTTGAACATGGATATAAAGATACGAAGCCTGTGTGAAGGCTAACAGTGTTGGCTTCACTGCAGCCTCTTGAACACGTCTCTCCCAAGGCCAAGCGATTGGATACTGACAACTCTTCATATAATCCACTTAGTAATATGATTGGCTGGCAACATCAGAGGGTCTAGTTTCATAGGGAATATAATCTCATTGACATGAAAGGGCCGAGAAGACAGCTCTGGAATAAATAAACTAGTTATTTTTTTGTCACTATTAACGTTTTTACCAACGACATTTGTCATAAAAAAAAACATGAATTTGCCTCAAGTTACAAGCAACAAGGATGTTTCCTTACAAAAAAAACCTGTTTAGTCCGTTACATTACATTACATTATCGAATATATTGGACACATATTTTTTCTTTTTTTACGTAAACACAAAAATTAAGAAGATCGTCACATGTCAGTATACAAGTGACGTCACAAGCCCCCACTCATGATATTTGACGCGTTTTGTCTTCGTAAATTTGTATTTATTTGACAAAACCAAAGACGCGTAGGTAGGTATATTCAATATATATATTTCAATAATTTAACTGACAGACTAAACAGGATCCTTGCATCACATCATAGAAAGACATCGTACATTGATTCGAGACATTCATATAAACACTTAGATAATTTCGGAATGTTTGCAGTGAAAGTAATGTTAAAAAAAAACTTTCCATAAATAGTCAGCTGTTGTTTTATGTTTCTCACTTTCACAATGATAGGCTTGATTAGTAGTGTTTTAGCGGAACAGGTCTTTTCAGCCGAAACTGCCGCCGACTTTCGGCATGCGTCCTACTTTCAAACTGCAACTTTTTCGCTATTTTCTATGAAGTTTGTCTATGAATTCTGGACTACGATTTTGTACTGAAGATATACAATACTTATGTTAGTTTAGACGAGGGACATATTGAAACCCGCAATAGGGCATGCCTACCTACATGATACTAATAAAAATAAGAACAATACCAAATATTTCGCGAAAGTCTCGCAAACTCGCAACCCTTGCGCTTTTCGCAGAACATGTGCGCGGGTCCATGGCTTTTAGGTATAATCCATTTTCCATTCAAGTTTTAAAACTTTCGTAGGACAATGGCGAAAAAGAAATGTCTAATTAAGTGAGATCTGGAGAGCGTGCGGGACAATTACGTCACAAATTAAGGTTATAGTTTTCACACATATTTGGGACAAGAATCGAATACTGATTACCTTCCCTCAATAAGTCCTTTATCAGATAGGCAGTCGCTCCATGTAAAATACTGGTATTCAGCTGCATCAGGTTAGATTGGAAGCCGACCCTAACACAGTTGGGAAAAGGCTAGGCAGATGATGATGAATAAGTCCTTTGTTTAACCTGAAAAAGAAAAGTCATTGCACTTATCGTTAACGATACCCGAATTAAACCGAAACTTTGTTTCGCTGCAGAAACCCAATCTTCTCTCCACTATTGATTAAAGGCTTTTCAGAGAATTCCGTCCAATAACCATGACTAGCCACTGGCGTGTTGTAATAATATACGCCTAAATAAAAGAAAGTGTAAGTAAATGTAAATCAATTCAACACATTAACATCTACTACAATGTCAATTAACTCATTATTGGTGAGTAATCCGTGTAAAAATAACGATCATGAATGATTTCCACTTTCAGCTTTACATAGTTGCTGATACAGAGGAACAAAAACTTCCTAAAATACCCTAAATGTTTTCATTGAACTGATAAAATATTAGATGAGCCATTGTTCCCTCTTTTCATTTTGCAGTTCTGTAGGAAACCACTGCTTTGTTATTAATTTCGTAAATTCGAAATGACATACTGAATACAGTATATTTTCATAACCCACTCACCTTTCACTCACCACTAACTTACTTACTATTGCCCTTAATCCAACATTAAAATTACAAACCGTTAAAATAATACCTTTCATTCATCACGTAGATGCGTGAAAAGAATTAGGTTAAGGGGATCACAGCAGTGGATGACTTTGACGATTTGACCTCTGTACTGGCTTTTGTTTATTTTTCGGGCCCTACCGGCAAACGACTGTACTACAGAAAAACGTAACAAAGAACAGAAATGTGTCGCAGAGTGGTCATCGTATTTGCCTAACATATTTTGTTTCTCTTGGAGTACCTACATCATAATGTATGAATAAAATATTTAATAATAAATTATACACTTTGACTAATGAAGTAATAACCTAGCTTTCATTAGTTATTTCACTGAGCACAGGTACTCCTACGATACATTCTTAAGGTCTGATAAAGACCAGGTAACTGCTTATCGCTTCTCAATCACGGAAATAGTCAGAATGCTCCAGCTATCAGCTAACTGAGCACGAATGCTACTACTTGATACATTTTGAAGGTCTGACGATGACCACCTAAGTGCTTGTCGGTTCTCAGTGACTGATGTAGTTAGAATGACCTAGCTTTCAAATTTTATCTGTCTGAGCACGGATGCTACTACTTAATACATTTTGAAGGTCTGATGATGACCAGCTAAGTGCTTATCGGTTCTCAGTGACGGATGTAGTTAGAATGACCTAGCTTTCAAATTTTATCTATCTGAGCACGTATTCTACTACATGATACATTATGAAGGTCTGATGATGACCAGCTAAGTGCTAATTGGTTCTCAGTGACGGATATAGCTAGAATGACCTAGCTTTTAAATTTTATCGATCTGAGCACGGATACTACTACATGATACATTTTGAAGGTCTGATGATGATCAGCTAAGTGCTTATCGGTTCTCAGTGACGGATGTAGTTAGAATGACCTAGCTTTCAGATTTTATCTTATTGAGCACGGATGCTACTACACGATACATTTTGAAGGTCTGATGATGATCAGCTAAGTGCTTATCGGTTCTCAGTGACGGATGTAGATAGAATGACTTAGCTTTCAGATTTTATCTTATTGAGCACGGATATGCTACTACATGATACATTTTGAAGGTCTGATGATGATCAGCTAAGTGCTTATCGGTTCTCAGTGACGGATGTAGTTAGAATGACCTAGCTTTCAGATTTTATCTTATTGAGCACGGATGCTACTACATGATACATTTTGAAGGTCTGATGATGACCAGCTAAGTGCTTATCGGTTCACAGTGATGGATATAGCTAGAATGACCACCATCAGGTAAATGGCACCATCAGTCTCCAAGGCCTCTTCGAGCTCTTTCAAATGAGTCCACACACGACGGTTCTACGTGGTGCCATCAATGAGATCCTATAATGACCTTCGGAGTCTACCATCAGGTAGCTAGTATCATCAGTCTCCAAGGCCTCCTCGAGCTCTTTCAAATGAGTCCAAACACGATGGTTCTACTCAGTGCCGTCAATGATATCCTATACCCACCTTCGGAGTCCACCATTAGGTACGAGACATCATCAGTAATCCAGATCTCCATCTTCCATCAAACGAAATTCTCAAGACAAAATAATTAAAACGAAAAAACAATTAACACCATTAAAACAATAACATTCATTACATAACATCGCGCCTGAAATCCCCAAAGGGTTAGGCAGAGGTGTACCTAATAGTAGGCGTGATGTTATGTTATGTATGTTATTATTTTAATGATTTTAATTGTTTTATCGCTTTTAGCGATAAAACGATTGTAGCAAAAAACAATTGTAGTCGTTCTTGTAGCACGGATGCTACTACACACAGAACAGATAAAAGAGGTTAGAAGGGCCTTGTGGGCGGGGCAGGCGCGCCGCTCATATGTCGCAAACGCTCAAATGTCGACAAAATTTGATTTACCGGCGCAATCGCGCTCATATTGTGACAGCGTACGAAGCTCCGCGAAAAAAAAGAATTATGCCATCTTGCGCTATTATAATGTGTCGGAAAAGAAGCCAGGGTGTGTAGTGTGCCTCGAGAAGGGATTTCTTATCACCGGTAAGTCCAAATACCTTAAAATACAAGTAATATTTGTAATTATTACAATAGTATTATGTAGATGGTAGAAAAAATGATACTGTCGCAAGCAGTTAAAAAATTACGTACATTGCTTGCAATACGTGGGTACCATCTTGTACTGCGTGGGCGATTGCGCGATGTATTTCGTTCACTGCGAACGTCGCGTACGACGAGCCAAAGCTTGAGTTCTGCAAAATCTATGCATTTCGATTGTGTTGTACCAAGTTGTAAACAATGTCGATATTTAGTATGTGTGAATGTATTCAAATGATATTATTATGAATATGATTAAATAACTTCGTTTATTACTGTCAATTATTGTTTATTGTGGGTTATTAATTTTGGTTTTCGTCTAAAATTTGTTTTGAGGTTAGTCATTTATAATGGAAACATAACACAACAAAGTTTTGTTTTTAGGTTTCCAACAGTTCCAGATACAAGAACACTATGGCTAGAGGCAACCGGTAGAATTGAATAGATACCTACTAACTAAATGTAGTAATTAATTGAATGTATGTCTTATTTTTAAGTGTTTCTCGTATGTTTACTTTTGATTTTACTTTTTTAATCTTTAATTTTGTATCTGTGTGAGACAAATAAATACCTTTTCATTCTTTCTATCCCGTTCCGAAATTAAAGCAAAATATTGCAAAACTTAAAGTTACAAAACTAAAGTAATTTTATCGACATAAATTATCGACCTTTTGGTCGCCGTAACATGTATGAGAAATTAAAGCGTGTGTGAGTGTACGTCATACGCAGTGTTTGCGCTAGTGTGACAACCAGTAGCAAGCTCGCGATCTAAGTGAGTGCGGTTTATTTGTGTGCGTTATGCGCGTACGTATTAGCCTCTTGCTTGTAGTGGATATAGAGAGTGGGAGACAAGCGGCGACAGGCGTTCTAATACAAATCAGGAACTATTTCCTTTCTAATCTCTTTTATCTGTTCTGTGCTACTACATGATACATTTTGAAGGTCTGATGATAACCAGCTAAGTGCTTATCGGTTCTCAGTGACGAACGTAGTTAGCATGACCTAGCTTTAAAATTTTATCGATTTGAGCACGGATGCTACTACATAATACATTTTGAAGGTCTGATGATAACCAGCTAAGTGCTTATCGGTTCTCAGTGACGAACGTAGTTAGCATGACCTAGCTTTCAAATTTTATCGATCTGAGTACGGATACTACTACATGATACATTTTGAAGGTCTGATGATGATCAGCTAAGTGCTTATCGGTTCTCAGTGACGGATGTAGTTAGAATGACGTAGCTTTCAGATTTTATCTTATTGAGCACGGATGCTACTACATGATACATTTTGAAGGTATGATGATGATCAGCTAAGTGCTTATCGGTTCTCATTGACGGATGTAGTTAGAATGACTTAGCTTTCAGATTTTATCTTATTGAGCACGGAAGCTACTACATGATACATTTTGAAGGTGTGATGATGATCAGCTAAGTGCTCATCGGTTCTCATTGACGGATGTAGTTAGAATGACTTAGCTTTCAGATTTTATCTTATTGAGCACGGATGCTACTACATGATACATTTTGAAGGTGTGATGATGACCAGCTAAGTGCTTATCGGTTCACAGTGACGGATATAGCTAGAATGACCACCATCAGCTAAATGGCACTATCAGTCTCCAAGGCCTCCTCGAGCTCTTTCAAATGAGTCCAAACACGATGGTTCTACGCAGCGCTGTCAATGAGATCCTGCACCCACCTTCGAAGTCCACCGTCAAGTAAATGGCATCATCAGCCTCTAAGGCCTCCTTGAGGTCTTTCAAATGAGTCCAAACACGACGATTCTACGCAGTGCCGTCATGAGATCCTTTACTTACCTTTGGAGTCCACCATCAGGTAAATGACATTATCAGTCTCCAAGGCGTCCTCGAGGTCTCAACACCATTAAAATAATAAGATACATAACATAACATCACGCCTACTATTAGGTACACCTCTGCCTAACCCTTCGGGGATTACAGGCGTGATGTTATGTAATGTATGTTATTATTTTAATGGTGTTAATTGTTTTATCGCTTTTAATTATTTTGTCTTGAGAATTTCGTTTGATGGAAGATAGAGATCTGGATGACTGATGATGTCTCGCACCTGATGGTAAACTCTGAAGGTGGGTATAGGATCTCATTGACGGCACTGAGTAGAACCATCGTGTTTGGACTCATTTGAAAGAGCTCGAGGGGGCCTTGCAGACTGATGATACCAGCTACCTGATAGTAGACTCTGAAGGTGGGTATAGGATCTCATTGCCGGCACTGAGTAGAACCGTCGTGTGTGGACTCATTTGAAAGAGCCCGAAGAGGCCTTGGAGACTGATGGTGCCATTTACCTGATGGTGGTCATTCTAGCTATATCCATCACTGAGAACCAATTAGCACTTAGCTGGTCATCATCAGACCTTCAAAATGTATCATGTAGTAGCATCCGTGCTCAATAAGATAAAAGCAGAAAGCTGTAGCATCATAACTGTATCCGTCACTGAGAACCGATAAGCACTTAGCTAATCATCAGACCTTCAAAATGTATCATGTAGTAGCATCCGTGCTCAGATCGATAAATTTGAAAGCTAGGTCATTCTAGCTATATCCGTCACTGAGAACCGATAAGCACTTAGCTGATCATCATCAGACCTTCAAAATGTATCATGTAGTAGCATCCGTGCTCAATAAGATAAAATCTGAAAGCTAAGTCATTCTAACTACATCCGTCACTGAGAACCAATTAGCACTTAGTTGGTCATCATCAGACCTTCAAAATGTATCATGTAGTAGCATCCGTGCTCAGATCGATAAAATTTGAAAGCTAGGTCATTCTAGCTATATCCATCACTGAGAACCAATTAGCACTTAGCTGGTCATCATCAGACCTTCAAAATGTATCATGCAGTAGCATCCGTGCTCAATAAGATAAAAGCAGAAAGCTGTGGCATCATTACTGTATCCGTCACTGAGAACCGATAAGCACTTAGCTGATCATCATCAGACCTTCAAAATGTATCATGTAGTAGCATCCGTGCTCAGATCGATAAAATTTGAAAGCTAGGTCATTCTAGCTATATCCGTCACTGAGAACCAATTAGCACTTAGCTGGTCATCATCAGACCTTCAGAATGTATTATGTAGTAGCATCCGTGCTCAGATCGATAAAATTTTAAAGCTAGGTCATGCTAACTACGTTCGTCACTGAGAACCGATAAGCACTTAGCTGGTTATCATCAGACCTTCAAAATGTAGTAGCATCCGTGCTACAAGAACGACTACAATTGTTCTTTGCTACAATTGTTTTATCGCTAAAAGCGATAAAACAATTAAAATCATTAAAATAATAACATACATAACATAACATCACGCCTACTATTAGGTACACCTCTGCCTAACCCTTTGGGGATTACAGGCGCGATGTTCTGTAATGTATGTTATTGTTTTAATGGTGTTAATTGTTTTATCGTTTTAATTATTTTGTCTTGAGAATTTCGTTTGATGGAAGATGAAGATCTGGATGACTGATGATGTCTCGTACCTGATGGTGAACTCCGAAGGTGGGTATAGGATCTCATTGACGGCACCACGTAGAACCGTCGTGTCCACACACGACTCATTCGAAAGAGCTCGAAGAGGCCTTGGAGACTGATGGTGCCATTTACCTGATGGTGGTCATTCTAGCTACATCCGTCACTGTGAACCGATAAGCACTTAGCTGGTCATCATCAGACCTTCAAAATATATCATGTAGTAGCATCCGTGCTCAATAAGATAAAATCTGAAAGCTAGGTCATTCTAACTACATCCGTCACTGAAAACCGATAAGCACTTAGGTGATCATCATCAGACCTTCAAAATGTATCATGTAGTAGCATCCGTGCTCAGATCGATAAAATTTGAAAGCTAGGTCATTCTAGCTATATCCGTCACAGAGAACCAATTAGCACTTAGCTGGTCATCATCAGACCTTCAAAATGTGTCATGTAGTAGCATCCGTGCTCAATAAGATAAAATCTGAAAGCTAGGTCATTCTAACTACATCCGTCACTAAGAACCGATAAGCACTTAACTGATCATCATCAGACCTTCAAAATGTATCATGTAGTAGCATCCGTGCTCAATGAGATAAAAGCTGAAAGTTGGAGCATTCTGACTATTTCCGTGACTGAGAACCGATAAGCAGTTACCTGGTCTTCATCAGACCTTCAAAATGTATCATGTTGTATGAGAGACCATCATTAGGTACGAGTACGAGACATCATCAGTCATCTAGATCTCCATCTTCCATCAAACGAAAATCTCAAGACAAAATAGTTAGATAACATTACATCACGCCTGTAATCCCCGAAGGGTTAGGCAGAGGTGTACCTAACAGTACAGCCACATTTCGCCAGTTATGTTTAAGTCCCATATAATAGGGGCGAGCCTATTGCCATCAACCGGGCACAAATCCAGACTCCGTGGCTGTTACTTATAATTTCCTGATGGAAAAACCCAATAACACTTTGCCCGACCCGGGAATCGAACCCAGGACCTCATGCTCAGCATCGTGCTTACGACCACTAGACCAACGAGGCAGTCCAAAATTAAAATAATATCATAGATATATCTATATACCAAAATATCTACTAAGAAACGTGGGTAATATTTTACCAATAGTTTTGGAGAGCTCGGCCACGCGTCACTTAACGTTTATTAGGCATAGTCAGCTTAGTCTATGATAGGTGCAAACAACAAAACGAAATTACAAACTACTTTAAATATATTTACAAACTTATTTTCTGTTCTTATTTTACGAAATATTGATAACTATACAATTTACAATATGTTTTAATTCAGAAAACATTAAAAACGTGAACTTTTGAATTTTATTTGTGAAGTAATGACATGCGTGCAGTCCACCCGTGACAACAGTCATCGAGACACTGGCGCAGCGCGTTCCGAGTATGCGCGACGGGTCTCGCGCCGCATTTGCCTCAAAATGTCGGGAATTAATTTATTATTTTAAAATTTTATTACAAATCAGAGAAAATAAACAATACGGATTGATAAATACATCACTACGTATTTTTGGGTATAAATTTCATACCGAACTATTCAGCCGTTACAGAGACAAAATTCGATTTAGGTTAAGACATACTACGATTTTTTATTACATAATGTGAAGGTTTATTAAAATTTTAAACAATACGAATTATTTGTGATGACTTTAAGTATAACATATATTTTTTATATGGAAATCGTACGGAAGGATTCCTCAACAAATTTCTTTAAACATACGTCGTTTTTGGGATTTTAGCAACGCAACGGCCTTAACTAGTAATATTTATTACGTGCAGTCGTAAATAGAATGGTAAGTCGTACCGGACCGACAGCATTTAATGGCCATTCGTTACCCACAGACGTCACAAGGTTATTTTCTTTAGAAGGAAGTGTTTTAGACACGCCAACAACACCCCGATTCATTGGCTAATTGAATATCCTCGTATTTAGCCCACTTCCGAAAATAGCGAACGAAGGTTCTCAATTTCAATTGGAGACTTGTTTTCGTAAAGATGCTTTTTAACCGACTTCAAAAAAGGAGGAGGTTCTATGTTCGTGTGTATGTATTTTTTTTTTTTTTTTTTTTTATGTATGTTACCTGATTTCTCCTCCATTTGTGAACCGATTCTCAAAATTCTTTTTTTATTTGAAAGAGTATACTCCTGAGGTGGTCCCATTAAAATTTGGTGAAGATCTGATCCTGATCTTCGGAGATATACAATAGAACTCTTCAAAAATAGACGGCAAATCTGTCGTGATTGCTGCAATCGCTTGGATGTTTATTGTTTACGCAACATCTTAACTTACCATCACGCCTGTATGCTCTGATGGGGTACGCAGATGTGTACAGGACGCCCAGATTTCGAGAGTTAGGTATGTTAAGTTCCATTTTATTGCGGATAAGCCTATTACCGTGACATGTATTGTTAACAACGTAAAATTAATGAATATCAAATATTTGTAAAGGATATTACAACTAAAAATGGAAAAATAAAAAAACTTTTTTGCAAAAAAAAAAACCGACTTCAAAAACACAAAAAAGTGAAAAATAACTTTAGCTTCTGAAGTCGGTGACAAAAAAACTGAATAAAACAAACAAAAGTCACCGACTTCAGAAGCTAAAGTTATTTTTCACTTTTTTGTGTTTTTGAAGTCGGTTTTTTTTTTGCAAAAAAGTTTTTTTCGCTCTTTTGTACCTACGATAGCAATTTAACTGACGATAGTTCTGCCAACGACGAATTTCCACTAGCTCTTCTTCTCTCAATACGAAAATACATGCATGGGACAAACTCACGAATAAGGTCGATGTATGTGTTTTTGTTAGTTGCCTTTCACTCCTCCTCTCCACATGACCAAATCATCTGAGCATACAACTGGCTGGCGAGCCTTTTTTGACATCGACTGGTGGGTCGCAACAACCGTATGTATACCACCATTCACGTTATTTCCTGCATTTACTCTGCTTGCCTCATCTGCGTCAATCTTTCCATCTCCTGTAAACAGAGTGCCTAAATATACTAACTCATTTACGTGCTCCACACTCGTATAATTTATTTTCACATCACACACCGATATTATATCCTCTAATCTATCAAAAATCATAACCTTCGTCTTTTACACATTTACATTCATCTCTGAATACAAATAGACTGAAAAACAGGTGTTGTTCAAAAAACAGTAAGAAGTTCAGTGAAGAAAAGTCCTATTTTTAGCCTCTCTTCCTTATTATTTTATGAATCCCAAAAACCTTCGCCCACATTCCTAACCTCTTTCAACATTTTCGCAAGTTTTTTTGCCTAAAAGCGTGTTGCCTCAAGGAAGCCGTGTAATTGCGTCTACACTGATAATAATTAGAGGGATCCTTGGCCCACTTGCCGCGGGCGAAACGCTGACGACCACCGCCATGTGTCGTCACGGGGGTAGGGGGAAGGGGGGCGAGACGGAAAGGAAATTTTGTTTTAATATAGGAGTATGCGTGGGCCAGTGGGTGTGTGTTTTTGGTACCGTAGCTGTTAAGATGATTCAATATTTGGATTTTCTTACTGTCTTTGTCATCATTTAGTGCTGAAATTAGGGTTTGCCCACAAGAAGCTGCTTCAATAATGAGAGCAGATTAAAACCGTAAACAAGGCCGCAAACCGTATTCCACTTAGTTGTCCAATAATAAAGAAATGTTACTATGTATTTGAAGATGTTTTGTGTACCTCCAAAGATTTAGACCTACGAAAAGAGAATCATGTATTATAATGCATTTGTTTCAGAATGCAGAATATTTCCCTCAAAACAGTTCACCGAATAGGCAACAATAAAATTAACTGCGACAAAATTTACAGTCTCTCAAAAACGAGAAATTCCTAAACACATACAAAGAGAAACAAATTATACTAACAGTACACACTTCCTCATTCTAGTGGCGAAGCAATTAGTGGTCCACAAACAAATAAATCGCCGAGCACCCAGCATCGCGACTGAGCTATGTTTAATTACCTCTAGAAATATGCACAAATTAGGTCACTCTGCCAGACTGGCTGGCTGGCTAAATGAAGATTTTAGCATAGCTTTGGTTATGAATTGATGAGGATGGTATTAATAACGCTATTCTCATAGCAGTTTGAGTCGAAAGGGTAGTAGAAGTACTTGTAGCAGATTGAGATTGAAAGAACATTGGTAATCTGGCATGCTCATGTTCACAACCGCAAAGAATCCTCAAAAGTTTTTTTTTTGTTTCTTTTATCGTGTGCCTAAACTTGTGTCTGAGTTTGTATGCCGCCCATGGGCCTCTCGTGAAGTATCTCTCAGGCAAGCTGGCTTCCTCACGATGTTTTCCTTCACGGAAGCAAGTGATAATTATAAAATCATCATCTGCCTAGCCTTTTCCTAACTACGTTAGGGTCGGCTTCCAGTCTAACCGGATGCAGCTGAATACCAGTATTTTACATGGAGCGACTACCTATCTGACCTCCACAACCCAGTTAATACTAAGGTAATACGATACCCTTTGGTAAGACTGGATGTCAGAACTTCAGGTCACTGACTACCTGTAACGACTGCCAAAGATCTATATATAGCAGCCGGGACCAACAGCTTAACGTGCTTTCCGAGGCACGGAGGAAACTCGGTATGTCGGGCGGTCACCCATCCACAGACCGACCTAGGCAAGCACAACTTTACCTAAAGATCGACCCGAGTGGCAGTTCTTATTAAGCCACGAGCTCCTCCTAATTATAAAATACGCACATGAATCCGAAAAATCAGAGGTGCGTTTCTTGGGTTCGTTCGAACTCGTGTATGACTTGGCTTTATGATGGTTGTGACCATCATCTAGTAGACTATCACTGCTTAAGTACTTATAAAGGTTTTTATAAACACCATGCTTGCTGGCATTTTTAAAGTTGAAAGGTTATAGGTAAACTGTTGTAAGCATACGGAATTATAGAATTGCTAGACATTCCATAGTATGGAATCCACTCCTAGAACCGGCTTGTGTGCCTGTACATACTATTCATAAGAGAATTTTAACATTTTTTACGAGCTTGCGTTTTTGGCGATAAAAGTATACTAGCCACGTAGTTTGAATTTGTGCCCGGTCTATGAAAATAGCCTCGCCCCCTTGGACATTAAATAATAACATTATATTAGGTACACATTTACCAAACCCACAAACACACAACACACACACACACAAACACACAACACAAATTACAAGCCACAGATTACAAGCCTAATGTTATGTTATTTACAAGAGCCAAATTGCCCATTAACTTAATCTTCATGAAGTGCACTTAACACTAAAATTATTGTCCACTTTATTTTTCTTCGCGATTATTTATACATACTTGTGTGATTGTAATACTTTTAACTTGAAGTGCGAACTAATTATAGCCAACCATCATATTTTCAGTTTTGCAAAACAACTTTTCATTTTCATAAAACCTGTCAAGATAAAAAGTAACTGTAATAGTCCATTTCACGCAAAATGTCCGGAAAAATATTTAACTTTCTGGGCTAAATTCGCGAAAAATGTTAATTTAAATGCATGACACTTCATCCGCCAGCTAAGAACTTCCCCTAAGCGGCGTAAAGGAAATTCATGGTAGAATAAAAGATTCTAACGTTTTCACACTACATATTTTTGAATAATTGGCTTTGCATCAAATATTTTATCACAGTTAGTTCAAAGTAACTATTTGATGACATTTGAATAACCGACGCATATTTGGTTGATTATTTTTTTATTGCTTCCTTCTTTCTATGGTCTGACCTACTCCTGATTCACATTACGTTTTTTTCTTTTGTTTTCCGAAGCTGGCCTAGGTGTAGTTTGGAATTTAAATTGAATAAGAGCCCAGTTTATACCTAAGGATTCAGTTACCACAGACAACACCACCTGTGCCTCAAAATCGCACAAGGCCTTCAGCCTTCATCAGCATCAGCTGCCCACCATTTTCAATATCAGGAATTTACATGGAGCGATTGCTTTACTTGGCAAGTCAGCTATATCCCCAAATTTTTGTAAGTTCCTAACAGAAGGTTAGTTGATAATTACGTATCTAGTGTTGTAGTGTACTCGCGATTTATTGTCTCTGGGTGTAATTAAACTGGCATTGGCACAGCGCCAGGGTCGTTAGTTATTGCACTTTACTATATTCCACGCCTATAAATAGCTTTACTACTAAATTCACGCTCTTTGTAATTTCGCATTGAGTTTTGCTACTTGGCTGCAAATGTTCCTTACCGGCTAAGTGGGAACTGCTCTCACCAGTGTGCTCCTTAAGTTTCTTGGTATGCTGTATTGGAACTATTTGTTAGAAATCTTAGTGTTTAAAATTAGATACTACAACATCAATGCTGGTCAAGACTAATCTGATGTTGTTATAGGCTTTTGCAGGTCGCTCGGCTTTTATTCACGTTGCTGTGAGAATCTGTCGTTTTAATGTTACAAGTTGACGTTTAACTACAAAATTACTTTTGTTAGTTATTTAATGAATAGGAAGACTAACAACATGTATATTCAACATTGGCTTACCAATATAATTATGATATTTGTAAAAACTCACTTCTAACTTTAAAAGCCTTCTTTAACACTTTTTCTTTTAATTTAATGTATTTTTAATCTATGTATTTTTGAATGATCATGAATATTAATTCAAACCAATATTTGTTTTAAAACAAGTTTTTAATTTGAAAATGACATTTATAATGCATTTAAAACTTTTGCAATTATAACATAGAAGTTTCGTGTTCACAGCCGCGCCCTAGAATTAATTGCTTCGTAAACAATAAATTGAGTTGCATGCTAATGTAAACTTTTATATTTTCATACTTTGTTTATTTATTTACTATAGTGGTATATAGGTGGACTTAATGCCACAGGGGATTCTCTACCAGTCTTTACGTTAAATAGATCAACATTGTAATAGGGTACAATAAATAATCATCATCATATTCTCCTGCCCTATCCCAATTTATTTGTGGTCGGCGCAGCATGTCTTCTTCTTCCATACTTCTCAATTACTCGTCATCTCATCAGACACCTCTTTTCTTGCTTCCTTGCTTGCTTGCTTGCTTGGGTGTTTAAATGTTTGTAAACGCACCCACGATACAGGAGAAACTCCTAGTGTGGGGCAAAGTTTTTTCTAAAAAGAAAGAAAGAAATCATTCTTTACAAAGTCCATCCATCAATAATAATGTAAGTACATAAACAAATAAATGTTATATTTATAATTTTTCTTTTTTGTTTCAGGTAACACTTCATAAAACAAGGATGCGGCTTCAGGAATTCGGAGCCGTATATATACCTAATACAGCTAGCAGAAGAAAGTACTGCTTTATACATTACGATTAGTAGGGTCAAAATTCCAATTCCATTATCTCTCACTGACCTTTTTTCATTAAGGCATCCGAATTGACATCCGCCTTGTAAATGCTTTTCTCATTCAACTTTTACCGACAAATGATCCAAGGGTGCCTCCTAATAGTTCACCTACACCTATGGTAATATATCCCTTCACTTACAGGCGTGATCTTAATTCATATACGTAATTAAATCCGTCTGGGGTCTCATTATAGGATTAATTAACATATTAAATCGTTGTACCGTCACTAGTGGTATTAATTACCCTTCTTGTTTGGGTCTTGGAGTACGGACGTACGGTCCGCCCTAAGGGTTTCAACACCCGGATATATTGGTAACAATATTATGCACAATTTAGTTCAACACGCAGAGTAAGAACCTTAAGATGATTAAATTCGTTAATCCTCGTTTGGGCAATTTTTAAACGCGACAATTTTACATCCTGCACTGCATTTTCAACGCACTGTTTAACTCTCAGAATTCAAAATCCAACAGTGAAATTTTATAGCATGCTGGGATACAGGATACAGGAGGGGGACCTCCTGTATCCGAAGGTTATGTTGGAGTATATATACACTAAGTATGAAAGTTTCCAATGTTAAAGGATGATTGCCATATGATGCGGGATCCAGGCCGAGTTCGAACTGAACAGTTGAGCTAATCAAATATTGAAACGGGGGAAGTTCGCCCAAGAGTCTGAGCTTAATCTTACCTACGTGAACACATGTATTATCTTTATTAAAGGTCTGTGTAACATTATACGATACGTTCACATCCTAAGTCCAGCGTAACAATGGAGGATGGTGGAAATTTCAAAGATTTAATAATCTTTAAATTTCCACCGTTGAAATGGCGTGATTTAAACTTAATATGAGCATTATTTGATGGGTTTCAACATGGTAGCCTATGTTGGACACATTCGCATAAAGCTCAGCTATCCGTGATCAATTGGATTTAAGAAGTCTTGAAAGAGTCGACCTGTCTATTAAAGTTGTTGTCGTAAAACACGCCCACCGAGGAATTATAAGTAAAATTATGGTTTGACATACTTTTCGGCGACCTATTTTTCTAAGCCATCTTACCGAACTTCCTTGATGAATTACCAATCAGTCAATCAAAGCTCGGCACAAACCTGCTCAGAATAGCAATGGGGTTCTCCTCGGCTGAAACTGGGGCAGGAACAGGTGAGAGCCATCACGAAAACTTTATAAAATAATGTCCTTTGGTTGCCCCAAGAGTGACTGAAAATATGGGGAATATACTTTACAAATATGACCAAATTCTATTTTTAAGAATAAAATATGTATCCGTCTGATTTGCCTGTTTACGTTGTTTAGTTCGGGTCCGGTACAATGAAATGAAAATTAACATTGTTTCAGCTGAAATGTTCCCGTCGGGGCTGCGGGTTGTTCGAAAGAGATAACGCGGCCTCGACAAAAAGGACTAAGAAGAAACATGGTGGTTTAAGTCAGTAGAAGTCTGACACTCCCTACCGCTCAGCCCATAGCGGGAGGAGTCATTTGACGATTTCCCACCGCCCCAAAAAAAAAACAAAGCTGAAATGTTCAAATATAATTTTGTTGTTCTGTCATCTTCATCACGATCTACTTAACCCAGCTTTATAGCTGATAGATTGACGTTTTCATTTTGAATATGTTTGCAGGATACCATACACTTTGATTAAACTAAATTATTGGAGTTACCTGCCTAGTCATAGAGGTACGAACCCAAGACAACCTTTAATTTTTCGGAATCATATCAGTATTGTTTTTGTTATTTCAAACACAATGTAAATTGTTTGTGAATAAAATTTAATTAATTTTATTTTTAAATAGGGTAGTTAACTAAAAAAATCTAATTAGTCCGTCAGATAGATTTTTTCACGTAAACAAACAATGAAGACGATACAGTGCTTTGAAAACTCGTGCGACGTCATATTCTAAGACATTAGTATGACATTTTTAAGCTATTGCATAGCTTCTATCGCGGGCCTTGAGCGTGGGGACCGAATCCAGAAATTCCGTAACGAAAAAAAAAAAAAAAACCTAACGAATTGACACTTGACAATTTCTTGAAATCAAAAATTGTGAGTTGCCTGTATTTAATTTTATTATTCAGTCAAAAACTTCCTCAAAGAATTTCTGTGAGCGTGTTAATTAATTTTATAAGCGTAAGATAAGATACTATTAATAGAAATTATCAATAAATTACATTATTTGAGCAAACATATTAATAAAAATAAATTAAATTATATAAATCAAATGTAACCTTCATAGCTCTAACCACTAAGAAAAACTATGACACAAAATAAAAGAAAAAGTAAATGACATCTTGACAACTGACGTAATGTCAAATGAAAAGTAAACATTGAAAAATTATTAGATTTAATATTTTAAAACAGCAAAATCAAAGTTAATAAATCGAATAAGATCGATTATAAGGCTGCCAACAAAAATAGTTGTCGCCAAGGCGCGACATGAGATGTAAAAGGACATTTTATAAAAGATGAGGATGATTAGTAAAAGTGTAAGTATAAATACTATATTTAAATACTGCATTAATAAAATAAATAAATAATTATAATTGCATAAGTTGATAAAAAATGCTATGCAATAGCTTTACCGCGGCAGTCTCCGAGTGCCACACGTCTTTTTTACCAGTGAGTGACGTCACGACCCCCCCCCCCACTCAAATCTTTGACGCGTTTTCTATCTCTCGATCTTCGTCAACTTTTATTGATTTGATGAAACAAAAAATACGTATCCAATATTTTTCGATAACCTAAAAGACGGACTAATTAGAATCATATTTTTTTAGTCAGTAAACATCCTTATTGTATAATTATCACTTGCTTCGGTGAAGGAAAACATGGCGAGGAAACCAGCATGCCTAATATTTCTAAAGAAAGAAAGAAAGAAAGAAAAATATTTATTTGGGACAAGCACAGGAACTACAAAACTACTACTCGACTCTCTCGATGGCATGTAACGCAAAGTCAGAGGCCGATGGGCGGCATAAACACTAATACTAAACCTGGTGTCAAGTTCACCAGCCTAGCCAGGTTCTAACCACACGATTAAGAAAAAAATTGGTACGGAAGAATAACTTATCCATGCAAATACTCAGATATCTTCTAGATTGTACTAGAATCTTACTTTCTAAAACATTATTGCCCATAAGTCTTCAGATATCATCACAAATGTTCACTTTTAAATTATGTATCACGTTTCAAAGTAATTATTAATAATTTACGAGCACAACTGTAAAATGACTATTAATTATTATTACAACAACAGCTATTATTATCCTTGTTGACATTTAAATACAGTTTTATCAAAGTACGTTTTTAACGAGTGAATCATTATTTGTAGTAACTGCGTGCTAGGATGTTGATAAATAATTGCAATTAAAGTTATAAGCTAATTAGTATAACTCGCTCCTTGCTTTTAACGTTGGTTGACGACCTTTTCGTACATTAATAGTTAACACAAAATATAACATCACATTTCACCAGTCATGACTAGTTCCATGTAACAGAGTTGGCGCAGTGGCTGAACGATTGGACTGCTGCGCTGCGTGTCGCGGGTTCGATCCCCGCACGAAACAAATATTTGTATGGCCTGCAGTTAGTTGTTTCGGGTTTGGGTGTTCGGTGTATGTGAGTTTAAATGTTTGTAAACGCACCCACGACACAGAAGAAATTCCTAATGTGGGGCAACGTTTTAATAAAAAAAGAAAGAAGAAAGAGTGCGAGCCTATTGCCATCAACCGGGCACAAAGACAGACTCCGTGGCTCCTCCTTAGGAATTCTAGAAGGAAAAACCTAATACCACATTTACTGCCCCAGGAAGTTTCATGAGTGTTAAACATAACTTGGTCCAACCCTTCGTGAATTACAGGCGTAATGTTATGAATTGTTTAGTTACATTCCGTTATCAGCAGTGACTATTAAATACACCAAATGTCTAGATTATTTAATTCCGTCCAAAAATTTTGTTATTTTTATCCCGTTTCCTGTTTAATTTTCATATCGAGGCAAACAGTTTTTTTTTTAATTATTGTTTATAGTAAAAATCTCGTACAATAAAATCGAGTGATTGTATGAAAAGTTAATCTCCAGCTATCCGGGTTAGTGCAAACAAGGATGAAAGCACTTTGTCAGATTGCTTGCAAGCACTACAGTGATTCATCGGTATAGATTTTAAGGGTTTATTATCACATGCTATGGTACTGATTGAAGTTTTATAGATAAAACACTAAGTATATAGCGGACGTCACGCGGTTTCACCCGGGTAGTTTCCGTTCTCTTGGGAATAAAGGGATAAAAAGTAGCCTATGTCACCCGGGGATAGTGTAGCTTCCCAACGGTGAAAGAATTTTTCAAATCGGTCCAGTAGTTTTTACCCGACTGCAAGGGAAGGGTAATGTTTTTCGCGACTATCTTTGTTTGTAATATTCTTTATTTCAGCTTGATGGATTTCTTTAATTAAGGTATCGTTAGAATCGCCTCATTTGTCCAAGTGTTTTTAGGGGGGAGGACCTGTAAAAAAATGTTCCACCGAACTGTCCCCCGTCTGAAATTTAAATTTTAGTTTCCAGTTTTCCATTTTCGGATACAATTACGGGACCCTTGTTCTCATTTCATCCCTGAAATCGTTTGACTTGTTTTTTATTTTTAGTTCACTTTTTGACATGGCAGGCGGGTTTTTTAATTTTTTTAATTATTTGTTTTTTCAAGTTTATACATACAAAAATACAAATCTTTCATGACGATGAGGCAAACCGTACACCACAAACTCAGTACACTACTAATATTAGAGATTCCATGCAAATATCAATCATCGTTTTCCACATTTCGCTGAATCCGCATAAAAACCTGTTATTTTGAAATAACAAACCGTCACTTCAATTTTATTAACTTGTTTAGATTATTTCAGCGGAAAGACGTCCACTGCTAAACTAAGTCCTCCTCCAAGTATCCACCATCCACAGCATTGCACGTTTACCACAGAATAATTTATGCGTTAATAGCTCCTCAAGTATTTTTTATTAATTCTTTCGCACCCCTTGTCCTGCCGTCTATGAAATGCCCCTTTTCGTTTTCCATTAAAGTTTGCGAGTATCTTTTTCTTATCCGGTAGCTTCATAATTGATTCAGTATTTTCTTCCTGGCACGGACACTTCTTGAACCTATAACGAAAGTATTATTTATTCATATTAAAAAGATATCATCTTCCTGCCATTCTATTTGGGGTCGGCGCAACACGTTTTCTTCCTCATCACATGTCCATACTAAGATAATCGACATCCTTTTCATTTTTCCGTAAAAGGCGCCTCTTCAAAAAAAAAATTGCATATTATGTAATATTAAAAAGAAAAAAAATCTAAAATATATTAGAAAGATAAGACAAGGTTCACTGTAACTGGTGCTACTTTGTTTGAGCTTCCCAATATGAAGGGCAAATAAAAATTCCATGCAGTGTGAAAATTCAAAATAATTTATATCTACGCTTTCACATTTGTTTGTTTACATATTTCGCCAAATTCGTAGAAAAGTAATATTCCTAGCTTCTGGTTTGCATAATTTACAATTTGCACGAAACGTAAAAAACCCATCGGAAAAGTTTGGCCTATCAAGTCGGGCCGGTTTCATGAAACAGTATATTTAAACCGCGGTGACGGTCCCGGTTCATTATAATTTCAGCGGGAGGGGCTCACTGTCCAGGGTAAGAAGTGGGTCGCAACGGGACAGAGTTAAAACTTATCGATTTTTCTAGAAGAATGATGTCGGGCTGCTTTATCTGCATAGTTGTTTACAAAGGACTTTTGTGGGATGATGTGAATGTTATCAAGCTTCCGTTCTATGTTTGGGTAGCAACTAGGCTGTACTTACCTACTTTATTTACTGAATTTTAAATAGGAATGATGCACAGCATAAGCATAATCAATAAATCACTAATATTTAGCCTATTATGTTACCACTGCTGGGACGCAGGGCGTTTTCTCTATGAGAGGTAATGAGCCACCACGCGGACGCGTTTGGTAGATGTCACATGTCTTCAAATTTTGGTTCTAAGACATATATAGGCCGTTTTCGTTCACCGTTTTGAGAGTAGTGGTGTGGATGACGAAATAAATTACACAAAGTAATAAGCAGAACGCACACTTACTGCTCGTAAGTCGGGGCTATCACCACTGGTCTAGCAAAAGTTCTACTTTGGTTTTATTAAAATAAATTTCTCGAACAAACTAGGCCAAAACTACGCTTTACAACCCGCAAGAGGCACTCTCTTTTGACAAACTACCGTCAATTTGTGCACTATCCTCCTAAGTGCCGTATACACCATACTTAGGGTCACTCAAACTCCCGTTAGTCTAAAACAGAGATTATACGTCCATTAACCGTTTGTAACTATGTCGTTTTATGGTAACAGTGAGAGTTACCGCCGTGTGAACTTGACATGTGTTTATATTGATCGCCCAGTTAACCCAGTTGCTGTAATGGCGGCTTATATCTATTGCCAACTGAGTTTCAGGTGAAAATAAGAGCCAGTCAAATCATTCGCTGTTTCAATCATCATGATCTGACCAACGTTTTCACTGCTCCATTCATCATCTGCACATTTTCCTAAACTATGTTGGTGCCGGCTTCCAACCTAACCAGATGCAGGTGAATAGCTGTATTTTACATGCAGTGACTGCCTGTCTGACCTTCAGAACCCGATTACCGCTGTTTCAATCCAGGTTTCGAATCGGAATTGTATTCGAAATAGAACAAGGTCACTTTGAAACCTTATCTCTAGTAACTCTATAATTTACCTTATGCTGTTCTCGTTCCTAAGAGTCTCGCTTTACAATTAAATCAAAACGCTAATGGGTCCTGCGGTAACAGAAATCGACCAGGAAAAAACAATACGGAGCTAATTAGGTACCGACTACCGACCGTAATGAAATACATTCGTAGAAACTAATATTCTTGCCTCGTGTCACGTTATGAACTTGACATACTGCTTTTATTGATCGCCAAGTCATAAATTGTAAGGGCCTTTGTAGACATACTACTTTTAGCACAGGCTGTAGGCAATACTTCAATAACGCAAGATTGCATTTTGGGATATAGTCCCAAAATTACTGTCTACTAGCTGTTACCAGCGGCTTCGCCCGCTACAACTCGAAAATTATCCCACGGGAAGATAAAATCGGGATAAAAACTATCCTCTGTATTAATCCAGGTTATAAACTATCTGTGTATCAAATTTTATCCAAATCCGTTTAGTAGTTTTTGCGTGAAAGAGTAACAAACATACACACTATAATATTATTGTGATAAGTAGGAAGTAGGATTAAGTAGTCATTTTTCTGTCAGTCAGTTTGAGCTTCTTAAAAACGTCTCAATCACTGATTGCTGATGTATGTATTTTTTTTGGATTGTATTCAGTTCACTGTATAGATTTCCTGAGAAGATTCCAGCCAAGTCAAGCCATAAAGCGGCACGGCCGTACCATCCTTTTCTCGAAAAAGTTCAGGCCATTTTCGACCTCCTATAACTTCGTTGTGGATAAAACTAAAAGCCTTTATTTTCAGTAATACTATTTGCTGAATTCCAATGGTAAAGTAGTCTTCCTGGTATCTCTGGTTTTACTTCCGAACTCCGAGGACAGTAACCATCATCGACGCGAGGACAAGTGTATGCGCAAACACAACCAAGTAGCAAGTCTGCAAAGGCCCTAACAAGCCGTCGACAAGTCAATTAGCTACCGACCGTAACCGTAACACAAAGATTCGTAGAAACATTCCCTACCGTGTGTGAACTTGGCACATGTGTATTGATCGCCCAGTAAGTTATGACACGCTAGGGAAAAGTCCTGGAGTTACTGTTGTTCGGGCAGGTGACGTGGCAACTTGCTGTAGTTACTGTAATGGCTTCATGGGAACAGTGAAAGTTATGGCTGAAAGGTGAAACGAGTCTGTTCATTGACATGTCTTCATATGAGGAGCTTGTTCAAGAACTAGCTTCATAATTGTTGACGGATTAATTTAAGTTTATTGTGGAATGAACATCTTTGTTTTAGTAGTCGGAAAGTAGTGAATTGCCAAGTGTTTTAAGATTAATATCATGTTATATTAAGTTGTTTCAACAATATCTTGTTATTGACAGTGATAGCTATATTATGTTCAATTGATTATATTTCCCATTTAATAACAGTAGAATTCTTATAAACTCATTTTCATACCCCTGCCCATGTTACTTGGGGTCGGCGCAACACGTTTTATTCTTCCATTCTCCTCTGTCGACCGTCACGCTATCATTTACTCCTTTTTCTGTCATAATATGATTCCTCACACGCTCCATCCATCGTTTCTTTGGTCTTTCTCTCCCTCTCCATCCATCAACATGCTAATGTCGAACTATGAGTGTATAATTCAGGGATTCTAAACAGTTTTGTATGTCGTGATGTATCAAATTACAAGTCAAAATTTCTTACTGCAGTACTCAGAGATAATGATTACTTAAGCCGTTACTAAGTAAAGGTTTGACATAATAATGTATGACAAAACTGTCAAAACTTTTACTAAGTGATGGCCTAAGTAATCATTAAAGCTCTCTGAGCGCGGCAGTTAGTGTTGCGATGTTTAGTAAAGAACTTTTCCTAAGTCTAGGGCGTGTCACTTCATGTTACTGGTAACAACATAATATACAATAATAGTTTCATGGAAGCAGTGAAAGTAACTCGTGTGCACTTGACACGTGTTTATTGATCGTCAAGTCAAACCGTTTTAATATTATGGATGCCAGTGATACATATTGACGGTATTTCAAGCATTTCCTGCTCCTGGAAAATAATTGGGATAAATAATATTGGGTAGGGACCACCAAAATATAGAAAATGAAAAAATGTTTGTGTTTATAAAATAAAAGACTATGAATAATGAGAATATGACAAATTGTTGATGATCCGTTGCCTCCTACCATTAATAACCATTTCTCTCTGTTGTATCTACGAGTAACTAAAGTAAAGGGTTATTCAACTTAAGACTAAAATACAAGCACTGGGGGGTTGCTAGATTTGATGTTAAGACCGATGTCCCTAAAATAACATAATCAATCACCACTGTAATACCCGAAGAGTAAGGCAAAGCCTACATTTCGCCAATTATTTTTAACTCCCATGTAATAGGGGGCGAAATTACTTTTGGGCCACAACAAAACATAAATGAAAACGAATAAAGAAACACCTTTCATCCTTTGAAAACATTTAAACCCATAAATGTTTCCCTCGTTCCTATCTGCAACATGTGTTAACTTAACACGCCATTTTAAAGTGGTGCAGAAAGAGTAAAATTTTCCTTGTAAAATGCGCCATATTGGAGGTTACGTAAACAGCGTCACCAAATTTAGCGAAGTGCACTCTCATTTTGAATTCAATATCGTAGAGCACCTGCAGCCGACTGCCGATGGCTGGGAGACCAAATATCATAGGAGTTGAACACAGTTCCTAAGGTCCCGGGCTTTTTAAAGATAATTACTGTTTTCGTAGACTGACCTCTGGTGTTCTGAGGCCCGTATAGAAATTTTGTGCAAATAACCATAGAAAAGCTATTCTATGTATAGTTAGTTTCACCAGCCACATAAGTGCGACATTAACGGATCTACCGTTGGTGAGGGTGAATTTCACCAATAAAGCTGAACGCGATCAGTTAATTTAAAGTCTCAGTTGTAATTATCCACAAAAAATATGACACTGGCAGATTGTGAACCCGGTTTAGATGTGATGATCACGTGACACGCCCAGTTTCATTGGCGAAACTGGCCTTTAGTGATCAAAGGCTGTACGGGCTTTCAGAAACCAGAAGTTAATCTTATAACTTACTAAATTATGATGTAAATTAATGACAAAACTCTCCATTCTGCATAATGAGACGCCAAAGGCAAAGTTTATTCACAGGCTCGTTAAAATATTAACTAACCTTTCCTTTAACATCAATACCCTTACGTATTAAGTTTCGGCAAGACCTTTTCGTGTGAGTCAACCCTTCAATAACTCTTGTGAAAAAACATGTTCAACAGAATGTATTAAGATTTTCTAGCGTTGATTACTTGAACTGGGTTCAAGGATACTAAGGTGACTGCGGTCATAGACGTCTGAAGTTCACACCGAGTTCAAAACATGATTTATCAACATTTTGTGAGAAAGTGATTTATGTGAAGCGCGATATTGATCGCAGTTTTAATCCTGGAGATTGATATCGGTGATAAATTGGTGTGAAAGTGCTTTAAACTCTAAGCTTTTGTTTTATATGAACGTTACAAACATTATTGAATTGTCTCTTTAAAGAGCTCGTCCATCAAATACAAACGCAGCTCTAAAATTATTTTATGTAACATTGCAAGATGTAAACTTAAATCGCTTAGAGATTGGGTCAGGTAAAGATGGAACTAGAAGAAAATTATCAAGCTGCCAAGTAAAACATTGTGTTAATTAAACCTTATTTTCTACTTTCTAGATTTTCTACGCTCCACCTTAGCAGGTTAATAGGTACAACTTTTTCACCGCACGAGCCATACACATAAATCATATGTGTTATGTTGTGACAGCTTATTTTGCAGCACTTATTTGCGGGTATTTCGTATTGTAGCAATGCGGATTACACACTTTTAAAAAACTACCGCATTACATAATTTACTGCAAGAATTAATTAATTTGTCAACTGCCAGCGAAACTTTTTACTTTAGTTACATGGACGTATGAAAATGTTTGCAACAACTGAACTGGCTGAAATGTGGAAAAGCTCGTCACCTCGCCATGTGAAAAAAACAAATTACGACTTTTGTTCGTGACGGTTTATCGCCCGACAATCGGTCAAAAGGTTAATGGGAACATGCCCAATTATCACGGACCTTATTCCCCGAACATAAAGTTTGAATTACCATAGCAAAGGACGTAATTAACAACAAGGTCGGCCAGAGACACGTGTTTGTAACAGCTCTTTGGTTTTTAATAATAAACAAATTCGCAATTTTCTTAGGAATTTTCATAAGGGCCTCGTTTTTTATGGAAATTATACTGGATTTGCACGTAATTGCCTCTGGATTCACGTTAAATTGTTTGCGTAGGCTTTTCTTATGTTTCCGTTATTCTGAATGATAAATTTAACGAATGAGACATTAATTTTCTATGTATTTCTTTTGGAGAAAGATGTAGGGTCTTTTCCTGCAACTTTTAATTCATGTTTTGATTTAAGTATTTTTTTGTTTTCTTTGCCTACCATTTTCCCCATTATATTATAAGATTGTTTGTAATAAACCAGTCTGTGTTGTGTTCTGTCCGCACATACACCGCCTAAAATTTGACAAATTGAGCTTTGTTTTACCCACGACGACGCCGGAGAGCAGTTTTCTTTCATCAATGAAATTTAATGCGATTAGAACATCTTAAACGGCGTTCCAGAGCCATGCCAGCGCCATGGGATATTGACTCTATCGGCTCGTGATCGTAGTTTAGATGTGCTGATCGCGTTCAGTTTATTTATGAATGAAATGTGCCCTTAAAATTATTATCTCTATTCTAACCGCAGCATTAAATGTTATGCAAAATATTTAGTTTAAATTCCACGTAAAAATGCAGACCTTGATGCAGAGTGCAGGATCGCGTCTTCTCGCCCGCATAACATATTATTGTTTTTCCTGCAGGTACATATTTTTGTGGACATTAGGGTGCTGCCTCCTAGACCTTTCGTGGAATTAAAACTAAATATTTTGCATTACATTTAATACTATGAATTTCCGCCAAGTAAGGCTTGATTGTATAACTTAATTTTCTCCAAACCGAAGATCTTCTTACACTAACCTTTTCCTATCTCCGCAAATACCATATTATAATCTACAAAGATACTCTTTTACCGAGTCCCCCTTCCCCCGTATACTGGACCACTATATTGGAATATTAAATTCTCCCGTCCGTAGTCGATTGTTGCCGAAATAGTTACCCTCAGCCCACTCGCTTCTATAAGCAAAAGTTATTGGATGTCAAAGGACCACCGATATTTTAACAAAGATGTAACTGTGGATCAAAGGGTACACTCATATTGTGATATTAAATATCAGGAAATGGGGGTCAGATGAAACAGTTTTACGGAAGAATGGGTTTTTTGTAATGGTTGTGTTGCAACTTGGGGGTGATTTTGGGTTACTAACACCATGGAATTAAAGATAGTTCACTGCATCTTTATTTTGGATCAATGTATTCTCAAAGACAAAATGATCATTGTGTATGATCATTTTGTCTTTGAGAATGTTTGGAGAAAAAAATTGAAATCAATATTTATTTGAAATCTGTAAGAAGGTCCATGGTTAATTCTTAAGGCAAAGTAACATCATCTGCTTCCTAGCCTTTTCTTAACTAAGTATGTTGGAATCGGCTTCCAGTACTACAAATACTACACACATGTTCTCTTTATCGGCCACTAAAATCGAACTGTTATTTTATAGACTTTGAGGCACAAAGTCAAATATTGGTTTGGCTACAACTTGCCTAATTTACTTTACAATGTTTCCCGCAGAATGATAAACGCCAGGCGTACTAAAAGTGTAGGAACTGCAGTTTTTTTTTCCACGAAAATTGTACGCTAATTAAGCCTATTTGTAATGTTCAACAGTTCAACGCGCTATAGAATTTCTGAATATAAAACACGATCTAACTTCATTTTACTGGTTTTCAAATAGTAGTTCTTTGTTGAAATAGCTTAAATAGTGGTCAAATAATATTCACTCTAATAATTAAAACTCTTTCATTATATCTTGTTATCATCAATTTTTAACGGTTTATTGATCTTTAGTCCTTTCATAAGGGTTCATAAGTCCTTTTTATTTTGAGGGTTTTATCATGAGGGTCAATACAATCATTTTGGTTTATAAAAAATATAACTAATGGTGGTGGTGGTATGGACTAATGGTGGTAATGGTGGTGGCCTTCGATATGAAATACAAAATGAAACTTCCTTCATGACTTACAATTCTATTTCCTTTGACTCCTACAAAATATCTACTAAACTTGTTAAGGAAAAAATAAATATTTCTGCATTCCCAGCAACATTTTTTCCGTCTATAATTTTAAGCCCCGAGGGAACGCGGTCTGATTGGTAGAAGAAATTGGAAATATTCCCAAAACAGTAATTGGTTGATTTATGATCACGGAGAATCCACTTAAGAGGGCAGAACGCGCATGCGTGAAAAATAATCTCACCCTAAATTATGCGACAACCCTCTAAAATATTTTTCTATTTTAACTTACTCAGGACGAATTTCACTAACGAATCTGAACGAGATCACATCTAAACTACGTTGCAAGAACTATCAGTGTCATCATTGTTATGGCATATAGACAACCACAGTTCTTGAACGCGGTTAGAATGTGTTAATCGTCTTTACTTATTAGTGAAATGGAATCATTGAAATGAATTACTAGCCTGTACAAGTGTACATTATCGAATACAAATTCCAATTCCCAGGTTAGAGGAATCATTATCCCATACCATTTTTTAAAGGTCGTCTTAACAGATTTGCTGTAGATGCATTACTAGCTGGACTCATTACAAAAGACTTCATTTGGCTAATAAAGGAAAAGCTCTCAGCTGTACAACTATTAGAAACATTGTATAAGCTAATGGCTAGACCATATAAGCTGAAACTAATTAAAGCTAACGGTGCCATTGTACCTGTACCGGTTGGACCTAGACATTGTATTGCATCGAGACTATCACCTGTGCCGTAAAGCAACAATAATATAGAAGGCAATTAAGTAAAATTACAAGATAATAGCGCGTGTATTTGGTACCTAGTTTATCGATGAGGACTTATTATGTATGTGGAAGTAAAAATGCAATAAATAGACAGATGTAATTACACGTATAGGCTCAAAACAAAGAACTAAAAAGTACCTGCAAATTCAATCAGGACTTCTCTATAGTGTGAATGCCTTAACGCCCATCCAAGCATCAAAAGTACGTGAATGTCGAACCAACATGATCATTACAGCTTCCTGCACTAATCTATTATTCTATTATGCCAGCAATGGCCCATACAGCCGTGAGTGTTCCTCCAGAGAGCACAAACTCTATTTGCCGTTAAACGTGATTATCTGGTCGGGAGTGAGCCCCGCTGAGCCACCGCTCCAACGCCATTGTTGTCTCGAATACGTCCCACCAATAAGAACGTCATTTATAAGTAAATGGTACACAACAATGGATTAACAAATTGAAATGTCAAGACTATGAAGAATGGAATCGAATTCTATTCTTTTTTTGTGATTTGTGATAGAAGCCTTGAATATCAAGGCGTTTTTGTCGACTACTTTGTTGTTATGGTAGCGCGCGAACATTTTTCTTTCTTCTAGCCTAGTTTTAATATTAATTCTTGGAAACGCTACTTTTTGCAGTATGTAAACATTACAACGTCTTCATGTTAAATCGTAATCTTGAATTCGCAGAACTTGGCGTCATTATTATGGAAAAAAATATTGCATCAAGCGTAAAAGTTGCAGCTGCATAGATAGTGCAATTAAATTCCTTTCACTTACCTGCTACGAAGTCGTAACAGCATAATTATCTCATCTTCGCAATGTAAATCAGAGCAGTTCGAAAAGGTGCGTCAGAATTATGTGAGCGAACTTTTTCGTCTCTAATATTTGGGTTCGTTCGGGTAAAAGCATGGAGCATGCCGGTGAATTTAATGATTCCATTATTCCGATTGGGACTCAAAACTGAAATGGGGACGAAGCTAATCAACTAACCGAACATTTTCGTATCCTCTTTCCTCCTAAAACAAAGTAATAACCGGAATTTTTGGAGAGAGACCTCAAAACCGGACGTTGCAAAAGTGCACGTTGCATTAATAAAACAAGTAGAATGCTGATAACACGGCCTTTGCCTGTGGTCAAAGCCAACCCAGCAGCAGCGGCAGGAATTTCTCCCGAACACGGGAAAGTATAAACATGTTCATGCATTAGTTGGCGCTGAGCCAGGGAAGTTCGCTTGCATGTTGCCGGTTACTCTGGTAGCTCAGCATAATACACTGATTAAGTAAATACCTTTGTTTCTTTACTCCTTCTACTACGACGACCAAATTGAAAACGCGAGCATTTGGGTTTACCTTGTTATCTGTCTTTTGCAGCCTTTCTGCACGGTTTTAAAGAAATTAAGTGAATGGCATCACACGCAGTATACAACAAAGGAAAATATACTTGTTTTATTATTACATATATTATTTTGTAATCGGCTTCCGTAATATTTCCTCGTTCAAATAAACGATAAGGGGAAATTAAATAATTAATTTTTGGACAAATAATGAAGTCCACCATTTTAATAACTAATCATGCTCTGCTAAATAATTAGGTTACCATGCAAGGAAAAAAATAAAACGAAAACAATATAATAAGTTCAGGAAAAAGTATTTTACTACTGAAACCTTGGGGCCATAAAGACTCACTGAATTGTTTCAACACAACTGACATTATGGCTACAGAAATAATACGAAACAAGAACAATTCACGAGACAATCACGACTTTGAACTTTCATTTCAACTTATTGAAATCGGTATCAATGAGCATTTAATATTCTCCACTGAATCGAGAAGAGAACCGTTCAAGCGGATCCATATATAGAAAGGACCCATCATTCACAAATTAAGGGCAACCTCAAGTCACTTGGTAACCCTAAATTGTAGGTGTTAAATTCACTGAAGTCCGGTGTCATACAAAAATTGGGTCACTATTAGAGTCAGGAAAAGGTTCTGAAGATGTTTGTTTCGAGAATTCAACTAAAGGGTGTATCGATATAATTTTCTTGAATATTTGTGAGGGTCGGACCTTCCGTGACCAGCGAGTCAAATCGAAAAGAAACTTGGGATCCAAGTTTATTTTTGAAAACGATCCGGAAGTTTCTTCGGTTGTTCTAATAAAATTGCAAGTCGAGGAAAACCAGTTCATTGGTGCTCCGTCGCGGAAGTATCTAACAAAAACACGGACTCCGTTTCTTTTTACAGTCGACTGACTGCTATTCTTTTCACTGAAAGTTTTTTTTACGAACCATTAATTGAATTGAATACGTTTTGAAATGTATTCCTCCACAAGTGCCTTTGGGAATCCGAGAGCCATATAATAACTCAACATTAAAACATCTTCGTTTAAATATAATAACTTCTTCGTGCTGTAAATTAAAACTAACAACTTAATTTGGCAGCATTAAAGTAAATACCTGAGGGAAAATAACAGGTGCTAAGTGCTGAGCTAGTTTTTGTACCGTTCCAGGAACCGGATGCTAACCGTCTAAGTTAAACAGCAACAAGAATGCGAAACTGTACCGACTTGCCAATTGTCACCGTTGAAGTGCAGTCTTGAGAAGTTGACTACTCAATTTTAAGTTTTTTCTTTGTGAAGTAGCTCGTCCAGAAGAATTAACACTACCTATTTCTGCCACAATACAGAGCTTTGGTTCCAGCACATTCGATATTTCAGCTTCTCTACAGGGACTTTAACGTACCGCGTACAACGTGTGGGTCTCCCATATCACAGGATCTTGCTGAGTGGTTGTCACAGTCACGAGGTGCTAGCTTTTAACTTTTTTTGTTCCGTTCTTTTGTATTTATAAATATTTGTTATGCGTTGTATGTTAGTTTTTGTCATTTTGTATGCACGTCATGTATCTGCGACAATTTTTTTTTTCATTATTTTCTATGCATCTGGTATTGCAAAACCTATTCGTCGCATAGAATTCCATCAAACGGTTCACCTCACCCAATAACATTGAACTAAAACGTTATTGTAAGCATAACATCTAAGGCAGATCGACCTTACTGATTTTCATCTTAGTCAGGACATCGGAGTTCATGAATGGTCGCCCCAAATGCTCTTACAAGGGCATCTATTTCAGTACCCACGTTCGTTATCCATATAAATCAATATTTTTATTCAGTATCAGGCGAGCTCACCTGCCCGTATTAATAAATCCCGTATCAAACTTTTTGATGTTCTAAATAACGTTGAAACTTTGAACACATGTTAGTTTTCCAAACAGATATTTATGCTGCCAAGGTTTTTAAATGTCAAGGCTTTGAAAAGCCGACTTTCAAACGGTATTTAGAAACGGCTGGAAGTTTTTAATGCTTTGGATTATGGAAAGTTGGAATTTACTTAGCTAGTTTTCTAAATGTAAGTCTCTTCACCTACTGGAGGTGTACGACTGAACTCAAAGTGAATATACTTTAATATAAAGATAGGATGATAAACAAATACAATCCATGAACTGAACAAGTTGCTTTCATCTCTCTGATACATGTTCAATGTTCAACATTATGATACGGAAGCCATTTTAAAATCCAAAACAAGCCATGCATGATATAGTTTGTGAAACTGTGCCCGATAGTTTAATTTGAAAAGGCGAGGACGCGACGCCTCAGCATGCCGGAACCGCGTAAATTTAATATGGCCCCCACTTGAAAACTTTACACGAATACGATATTTTGTTTCTTGTTCGTTACCAATTCCTGGAAATGTATGAAATTCTCGTCTTTATTCTATTTAAATATGAGTTGCTATGCTACTCAACGCTGCTGGTTGGGAATAATGCAAATATCGCGAATCAAAAGACCCATTCAAATGCGGGATACTACGAAGATAGTTTTTCAGTTATTGAGATTGTTATAATGACAGGGCAATCAATTATTTTGGTATGCAGCGAAAGCGGCGTAGTGGACGGTTCCGTACACTGGCGTCGCCCCGCATTGCGGATGGAACCATAAAACTTGCAGCTTATTGTCTGGCGTAAATCGCGACATTACGCCCGCTAACGGCCGCGACGTCACATGTCATATACGCGCAGAAGTAAAGTCTTTCTCGCCTTTTATGATGTCGTTTCCTTAAATACGTATTGTTCAATTGTTCTTACATTTATATTCAAAGCATCCAATGTGTTGACGATATTGAGTAAACATACAATGAAAGTTCATTACTTTATCTGTTCAATCGCGTAATAGAATCAATGCGTAATTCATAGATCCATACACACGGCTCCCTCTATTTACACATCATAAAATAAAGTGGGAGGAGCAAAAACAAGAAAAGCACAACGTGTCTCCCCAAAAAAACGTCTGTTTGAACAACACAAACGATAAATAACACGAACCCCGTAGAAAAACACCAGGAACCCCCATAACATTCCCCTACAAGAATTGTTTGCGAAGAATCTTCATCATTGAAGAATTCCGAGAGCGAAAGACGGTTTTTCAAAACCGCTTGACCCCAATATGAGCGTGGCATAAATTTTTCTATGTTATAAAGCTTTTTCGACAATGACCTCGATGAAACTAACTGTGGGATCGGCTACGGTACACTAAGCACGATATTCGTGAAATACAGTTCTGTATTCGAGGCTTGGAGGTGCGTGGGTCGACAAAATGGATGGAGCTACTCATTTTATTTAACAAAAAGCCTTAACTAAGCTAGGCATCAATTTTTTTGTGATGAAATAAAATGGATAAGTCCTCTGTGACACAATGGAGACGAAGAACAAAAGAAATATTCACAATACGGACTAATAACCTTCACTATTTGGAAACGTTAAAGGAATAATAAAAAGAAGATAAATATTAATATCGTACAAATATCTAGGCCGCTGTCTATCTGTATAGTATACATACATATACATGAAATTGCGTCAAGCCAGATTTCCTTGAAATATCGCGGAGACGCAAAACACACAAAGGAAAATATAAAAACTTCGAGTACGTTTTGATGCAAGAATGAAAATGGCGGATGACTCCCCGGATGGCGGGAAAAATGAAATATGGCTGCCGCAAGACCCTACGTCCCCTGAGCCGGCCGGCTACGTACAAAAATGTTCCCTATACGTTTACATGTAATATTCCTATAGGAGGGTCGCCGCACACCCATTAATTTTATTTTAGTTCATTGCGTAGCACAGTGTTTTATAAAGCCCGATTTTCGGACATCCTATTTTTATTAAAAAACCTGACAGAAATGATCACTTAAATGCAAGATTTCGCATCCCCATTTAGTTACTAAGTCTAGTTTCTGAGTTATAATTTTTTGAAAATCGACCAAATTCTATTTCGATTTTCAGAAAAAACAAAATTACATTTAATCTAAGCGTCATAGAAATAACAATGTTAGGTACATTGATGGCGCATCTTATGCCGAGTATTTTAGTGCATAAATGAACTTCGTAACTTTGCTTAATCCAGATATATACGTGTTTTTCGGTTTTAAGTTTTTCTTAATTTTCTCGAAAATTCCGCCGTTTCGGGAAAAGTTGTTTATACTGAAATTATTTCGATAACTTTTCCAGTATACCACATAAATTTCACATCCCAATTCCATGGAACTTGGAAACCACAACGATTTTAAGTTTTATCCGGATTTTACGTAGTTAGGGTTGTCAAAAACTCAGATTTTTATTTATATCCGGATTTTATATAAGTTTGCCAAAAAAATATTGTTAAAAAATGTTGTTGTTGTGTTGTTGTGTATGTTGTTGTTGTTGTTGTTGTTGTGTAAATATTGTTTATTTTATTTTATTTTTATTTGAATTATTTGACGTGAAGAAGCCAGGATACCAGCTTGGTATCTAAATAAAATATTATTCATCGATGTACGATAAAAGGCATATTCAGGCATTTTGTGTTATTTAAGTATTTTTGTAGAACGTACTAAATACTGCTAAATGACAAGCAAAATCCACATAATACAATAGCAATAACATAAGCTGGGAGTACCTCCACGCGGTGAAGGCGGTAACAGTTTCTACTGGCTAAAACTCCCATAAATATTTTTAACTTGACCACCAGTTATGCCTTCGGGCTTATGTTATTTTCGTTTGTCTATTGCGTACATCTGTTAGTGGCACGGTAGCCTACCCGGTAACGCAGGGGAGCAGCCACCAAATATTTTACTCATAGTAAGCGGAATTTGTTAGTAATCATGGAGCCGGTCACGACCCATGGGACTACTCTACCTCAGCAGAACCTGAGCCGCTCTGCTGGAGATAGTCTTTCTGGGCCCCGACCAGATGACTCTTTAATGCCAGGGGGGCATGACAATCCTGATGCACACGATGATCAGCAAGTGGCCTCCGTGTCAAGCGAAGCTATGGATAGCACCGAAGTCGGTGCTTTTCAGTCTCTAGAAGTAGCAGCAAACGCACAGACCATGGAAAATCAGCCCTCACAAAAAGTGTTGTCAAGATTAGACGTTTTTAATTTGTTTACGAATAAATTCAAAGATCTGTCAATATCTGAACTAGTAAATAAAATTTTCGAATATTTTGGGGAGAGCTACCATATCTCCCATACTAAGGAAGAATTTGCCCCTGTTCTTGCTACATTTGTAAGCAAAAGTAAAAGCATGTATAAAAAATGTACTTATACAATGAAACATTTCGAGAAAAAACACCAAGACTGGTTAAGCCAAATAATGATTACTGGGCAGCTGATGGCTGAAGATTCAACATTGTCACCTAAAAGTAAAACTTTCGCGAATTTAAGTATGCGGCAGCAATTAAGAAGTCGTCGAAGGCTCCAAACGCAATTGCAGGATGAGCCTTTTATAAAAAAAGTGAAATCTTTTACTGCATCACTGTCAATTGAAGGCGTTTCTTTACAAACGAAGCCAGCGAAAGATTTAGAAAAGATTATATATACATGTATAGAAGCACCTGAAGCACCAACAAATATTTTACAAAAAATAACTAATTGTCCTCGTCCGTATACCCCGGAAGAAGCGCTATCAGTGGTAATAGATAGAAATTTATCAGTTGAGACCTACAATTTTCTTCATATGGATCTACAAGATCGCGGATTCGCTGCATTTCCTCCATACTATAAAGTTTTAGCAGCAAAAAAGGATTGCTATCCATCCAATATTACAATTTCAGAGCGAGAAGCCTCAGTTCCTTTCCAAGATCTTTTACAACACACATTTGACAGATTATTGAGAGTCAGCGATGATGTTGTAACACAATATTGCGAAAAAAAATCTGTAAAAGAGTTGGAATGTGTGTTGGAAGGAAACTGGGGCTTTGATGGGAGTACTGGACAGTCACTGTACAAACAAGCGTTTTCGGATGCTGAAGGCGGTGAAGAGAATAGCCTCATTGCAACTACATTTATTCCGTTAATAGTAAGAACGAATAATGTTATACTCTGGAAGAATCCAGCCTCACAATCCTTCAGGTACTGTAGACCAGTGTGTGTGCAGTACAGGAAAGAAACGGCAGCATTAATAATGTCGGAAAAATCAAAAGGGGAAGACGCAATAAATAATCTTTCACCTTTATTAGGCGAAACCACAAAGGGACACAAAATAAAAACTTCCTGCTCATTGAATTTAGCTGCCATTGATGGCAAAGTCTTAACTACCATTTTACATACATCCTCCCAAATGCGTTGCCCATATTGTGGTTTAACGGCGACGCAATTCAACAATATTAACCTAGCTTTAGAGCAACCTATAAATATTGATGCCCTTAAGCATGGTGTGAGTCCACTTCATGCATGGATCCGAGTGCTCGAGTTCCTCTTGCATTTATCTTATAAAAAAGTGGTAAAGAAATGGAGGATACCTACAAAATCCGAAGAAAAAGGCCTTGTAGATGCTCGAAAAAAAGCTGTTCAGCAACAAATTAGAGAAAAGTTAGGTTTACTAGTAGACGTCGTTCGGCCAAATTCTGGCACCACTAATGACGGCAATACTGCGCGAATCGCTTTGTCCGACAAAAATCGTCAAATTTTTGCAGAAATTCTCGACCTCGACCAGTGGCTACTAGATGACTTACACGTTATTTTAACTGTTATGTCTAGTGGTCTACCAATCGATGGTAACAAATTCGGCGATTTTTGTAAACAAATCGCCTTTAAATATATAGAAAATTACGAATGGCATCCGATGACAGTAACTATACATAAAATATTTGTGCATGGGGCTGCAATAATTAATTCCACATCGCTTCCCATTGGAATGCTCTCAGAGCAGGCGTCGGAATCAAGGAATAAGTTTTGGAGAAGCGACCGTGAGCATCACTGCCGAAAAATGGACAGGGTTAAAACGATGTCTGATTTATTTCATAGGGCCTTGGAGTCATCCGATCCTGTAATCTCCCATGCTCACCTGAGGCAACGTCAAAAAAAGCAATGTAAAATTCCTTTGTCGGCAGTCGCAATTACATTGCTAAAACCTCTACCAGACCCGAACTTGATGGAAGAGCTTACCATTGCTGACGAAACTGAAAGTTACGATACAGAAGAATGTGTGGTGCTTTTCAACGAAGAAGATATAGAGAGTGAGGTTTGACTTAAATAATCGGCCACATCAAAATTGACGGCTAAATTTAAAAAAAAGCATTAAATCCAAACTTTATTTGCACTTGATTTGCTATTTATTTCGAATTCTACCTAAAAACAAACAAATGAAGTATACCTAAAGGGGACTTTAAACTTGATATTTCTAGCAAGAAGTTGGTAGAATTGTCACAGCGTTAATTTGTCGGACTCTTTTTTCTTCACAAAATTGTTTATATGTATGTATTTATCAATTATATTATATTTCTCTCTGTTTCCCATTTTAAGTTGTACCCACCGAGTTGTTTCTGAACTACCACAATGTCAACTGGTAGAAAATGCGTAAGGCATTAAGTCCGCCTTTGTATAATGTTTTTTTACTTGTGTATAGAGATTTTAACAAAAAATAATAAATTAAAATATATTTTTGAAAGGTCTCGGTAGGCTGGCAGTAATCTGGTTCACGTTCTGTTTGTCATTCTGACAACGGAACTTTTACTTTTACTAAAAAAGTGATCCACAAAATTAGGATTTTAATCCTAATTTTGTTGACATTGAAATTGACAACCCTAACAAAAATAGTTAAATTGGAATAACTTCTGAGTTCCATGGATTAGGGATGTCATAATCATGTGGTGTATTGGGGAAATAAATAGGATTATTTCTGTATAGATAACTTTTCCCGAAACGGCGGAATTTTCGAGAAAATTAAGAAAAACTAAAAACCGAAAAACCCGTATAAATCTCGATCTAACAATGGTGCGAGGTTCATTTACGGACTAAAATACCCGGCATAAGATGCGCCATCAATGTAGCTAACATCATTATTTCGTATCACGCTTAGTTTGAGCGTAATTAATTTTTTTCTTAATATCCGGATGGAAAAATTACGATTTTCAAAAAATTATCACTCAGAAACTAGACTTGGTAGCTAAATGGGGATACGAGATATTGCATTTAAATGATTATTTCTGTCAAGTTTTGCAATAAAAATGGGATGTCCGAAAATCGGGCTTCATAAAACACTGTGCGTAGGTGTAAAATACGACCTTGTTGGCGAACGTCAGATACCTGTGAATAGAAAATTTATTTCTAAGAAAATTCTTACTCACAAAAGAAATTCTATACCTAACATAATTGAAAAAAAAAATAAGCCGACGACGCGACGCCTTTTTCCTGGTGCGACGGCAAGCGTTTTATCAATGCTATTTTCGCCCTGTCTTTCACTGGCCCTGTGGCGCAATGGATAACGCGTCTGACTACGGATCAGAAGATTCCAGGTTCGAATCCTGGCAGGGTCGCGGATGTCTTTTTGTTCATTTTGTTGATGTTTTTGTAAATGTTACCATTAAAAATCGTTTAGAACTTGTTTTATTATGAAATATCTGTAGATTATACCATTTTTAAATTCAATGCTAATCAAGTTTTATTTCTTTACACGATAAGTTTGCCGAAATCAAAGCCATTATACGAGTAACATAAGAGATTCATTAGCTGACGAAACGGCACATCATTGTACGCTCCACGCATTTCCATACATATTAATGTAGCTAGGATGAACTGCTCAAACTAAATACACTTTGTTTTGCGGCTTTGTCATGTTAATTTGCGAAGCGTGACCTAATTTTAAAAATCGAACGATTAATGAAGGGGTTTCGCGTCAAATTGCTTAGTCGATTATTAAAATCAATTATTGTAAAAACTAAAAACTGAAAAAGAAAAAAAAAGAAAAAAATTAAAGAAAATAGATTACGGAAGACAAAGACAAAGTAGACATGAAGTAGATTGTTTCCCGTCGGGGCTGCGGGTTGCTCGCAAGAGATACCGCGGCCTCGACATGAAGGAACATGGGTGGTTTTTAGTCAGCAGAAGTCTGACACTCCCTTTCGCTCTGCCCAAGAGCGGGAGGGGTTATTTGATGATTTTCCACCCGGAAAAAAAAAAGTAGACTGTTTCGACTTTTTTTTCTGAGACACAAGTCAACTCAAATATTCTGTTTTAATTAAATTATAAAGGTCTATTAATACACCCTTTATGATTACCAAAGCATTTATATAACAGCACGCCTGTTATCGCCATATAGTTAGGCAAAGGTGTACTCACAATACACTCACATTTCACCAGCTATTTGATCCATTCTACTTTCTATTAAAGCCATAATTGTATTAACTGTAGCACTTTAATAAACCATTGTTAGCAAATAATTGGCTCATACAGTTTTACACGAGAATCGATATTGTTTATCCTTGACCCAAATAGCCTTCTGGCTTCCTTACAAACATAATATATTAAGGTTGTCTGCGCCCATTTTTGGGTCAAGGCCTTGAATACTGTAGTATCAAAGGCAATTTTTCGCTCTGCAGTAAAATACCTGATGGATAATACCTATAGCGTGATCAGATACATAGTTCACACGAAAAAGCAGTACAGTTTATTTGAACAACCTTTGTGCTACGGCGAATGCTGGTTAATAATAGATTTTGAAATTTATATGAAGTTTATACTAGAATGGAATGCTTTTGCGTTCCTGGTAGTCTTGAGCAGCGGTTTACTCGTGCAGTTTAACTACTAATAGTTACAGTCCAGTTTCAGGGCGCTATTAAAGATGTCAAAATTGTGAATTTAATTGCATTCACCAATAGTTTAGCAATTTGCGTTTTACTAAGAAAAAGTTAATTTATGAAAATATTCGCAATATATCCGCTCTAGAAGTTTTTTAAATCTCTTTGTAGCAATTAGACAACTACTGAGCATTTTCAGATTGTTTTATGATAATTGCAGTAAACAAAATTGTAATATTTTCTTGTAAACATTTTTCAGCAAGCTGTATTAAAGTAAACATGTCACTAATATTGTTTTTTTTTCTCTTCCTCAGATAAATCTTCGGTTAATTCTGGTGTCTGGCAAAACGAAGGAGTTTGTGTTCAGTCCTGTCGACTCAGCGGGCGATATCGCGATACATGTCTACGATAACTGGCCTGAAGGTAATTAATATCCACGTGTATTTCATTCCTCTCTCACTCTCATCTACATCATCATCATTCACTCACAGTCAGACTTGAGCAACGGGCAAAGATCTATCTTCGGGGTTTGTGTGTAAACGAAACATACATATTGTATTTAAATAAGCATCGAACAAAAAACCTTAAAAATATCCATATATTGATCTTCTAGTATGTATTACAGGCGTCAAATACTAGCTAACAATCTACTATCAGGCTAGGAAGAATTATATCGTAGTTTCGTATCTTATGAAATCCATGTTTGTAAGAAAATCTTTGGAGTTCCACAGGGATCAGTGTTGAGATCCTTCTTGCTACACAAAATAACCATGTACTGATATCTACATATAAGATACAGAACAATCAATCCAGCACCCTTGAAAGTCTTTACAAGACCACATTAACATGTAAAATGACAAATTAATCCATTTACTACTGTTCGCCATTAACCCGGAAATTTGGACTGTATCACAGCCCAACTGTGAAATTACTTTCGAATCAAATCAATTTGTGTCTGTTTTGGCCATAATTCACTTATCTTCGAACATTCACAACTGTGGTATTTACTGTGTTCAGAAAGCACTATAAATAGTCTACTGATGGTTGGATGGTTATGTATGTGTGCGGATATGAAAATCAGTTTGCTATGTTATGTAGTGGTCTCTATATAGGGCTTTGGATTGGTAGTGTTTATAAACCATGGTGTTCTTGCCCATTCTTCTCCATAGAGATCTATAGTACTTTCACAAGTGACTGTAGCTTCGGTTTCTTTGTTTTTCTGGCATTCAAAAGTGCCAGTAATGGTCCAATCTATTCTATCTATTATTGGGGGTTTGGGTTTCCGCACTTGGTCCTTAAAGTGGACCATTGTGCGTGAGCCATGTTGGCCAATCACTCTAACCAGCCCACCTCCCTCCAGAAGCAGATCAGACTTCCCGGTCTCCTCAGGGCATCCACGAGGGGTTCTTGGTGTTCCTAGGGTTTCCTCACGTAATGGTCCAATTTAAATAAATGCTTTGAGTTTGAGTTTGAAACAATGCCCATGTACTTATCTTTTTATGCTATGTATATTTTTTGTCTATTCTCTTTACTCGATGTTTTTTCCTTAATTTAGACTAAATTCACACTTTGCCAGGGTTTCAGAGCTGTCTCGGTCAATATTCTACAATAATGGTGCTATTGCAACCTCTAGGACGCAGTTTAAGTTTGCTGATCGCGTTCACTTTCATTGGCGAATATGATCTTTTAATTACAAGATAGCAGTAAGCAAGATTCGTTCTCATTAGTTGGCCAAGTTTGATAAATTTTTCCTAAATCTTTGTAAACACTATAATAGCACACTTAAGACTTTGTTTTTCTGTTTTGCATAAATTGGAGGTAATGATAATGACAGTCATATGACTGAGTTCAGTCTTGCTATTATCTGTTAAATCTGTGCAAAGTTTTTGTACAGATAACAATTTTAGCATTGAAAAGTGCAAACAAAGCGCTGCAAGTTGGAAGATTAAGACATAAAATCTGTGCAATATAGCCTATTTAGTGATAAAGGTACATTTACGAACCCGGTGAAACATTCCTGGGCTCCCGGAAAAATAATGAAAGATCATGGCTGTAGTCTGATGACAAATAAACCATGTGCCAAGGTTGCGAAGCACAATTTTGCCTTACCAAGCCACAAAGCTGCAGATGCAAATCTAAGTTTATACACTAAAGTGAAGTCGGTAACTAGTTCACTTGGATCTCCATACCAATGGGCGTGCTGCTAATTGATCTCGTCAACATAGTCTTAGAACTTTGACAACAGTTAGGTGTGGTGAGATACATTGCAGCCTTCAGGGGACGGGGATCAAAATGTACATTTAATTATTAAAACTTGTGTAATTTATTTCATCACCACTGCTCTCAAAAACAGTGAAAGAAAACATCGCATCGTAAGGAAAACCCGGATGTCCTAGAACCAACAATTCGAAGGCTTCTACCAATCCGCTCTGGGCCCGCGTGGTGATTATAGCCCATTCTCTCTCAAAGAAATGAATAGGTTGATGATGATGATTAGACTACATATTTTTATGTGATTGTTTCGTCAGTGGGAACGCACAGTAACATGCAAATAATATCACACAAAATGCACATCTGTCATGCCTGTGATCCCCGAAAGAGGTGTACTCATTATTAGTACACCCACATTTCTCCCAAGTCCCCAAGTAATAGGGGTCTATGATATTTTTACTTTTTCTTTATAGACTGTACTGTCTCGCATCTGGGCAAAGGTCTATAGTTTTAAAAAGGGAAACTTTTAAAACGTTTTCAAGCGAGTCTTATTCCCGCTCATACAAGGTTCTATACATACCGCATAGGTACCGCCTTTACGTGTCTTGAAAAGCTAAAAAGATGTGATATTAAAAACGTTCCCTGATACTTTTAACACAACACGTAGGTTTCTTACAATTCCACGGATTTTATGTTATGGTAATTTTATTATGTTTTTGTCGGTTTCTTTTTATCGTGCGTTTCATAAAGGAGAGAAGAGAAGTAACCGACTTATACTTATACATAACAGTATGTTGGGCTTTACTGATGAAATATTAAATCGTATCAATGCGCGCAATGGTCCTTCGCAATGATACGGGCCTTAAACACGTTTCTTTGTATTACAAGTTGTTTTATTGTGCCCTTTTGCTTATTTTGTTACCGAAATAATAAGGATTTTTCATCGATTTGTCCTGTTTTTGTGCGTCAAAAGGCTATAAGGAAAAATATTTTTTTTATTAAGTAGGTACATAAAAGAAAGGAAATCGTTACCTACGCATATTTGGCCACATCATTCTGTAAGAATTACAAACACATTTCAAAGTTCACACAACTTGTCTAAAATAAATTAGCGGCATGTTTTGGATATTTTTTAAGACGAAACAACTAATTTTGGCACAAAATCACAATTAGAATAAAATACGCAATTAGTATTCTACGGAAGTGTCTACATAATAAAAACGGCATTTATTTTTTACATCCTTCCAATTCAAAACACATGGTGCGTCCGACATATGGCTGACACACACTCATACGCACTTTTGTAAAAAAAAAGACAAATAAATGTAAAAGCGAGCTCGTTGTCAGCGCGTTGACTGAGGTCAGTTACCGCTCGGGTAGGTGTGAACATGCCTTTAAACCATAATTGCCGTAATTACAGCGCTATAATTTTATTGTTTGGCTCCAGGCTATGTGATTTTGTTAAAAAATAACTTGCTAATAACAATGTGGCAAAAACTACTACTATGTATTTTTAAGTTTTTTGGCAGTTCTACTTTGAAACGAAACTTGGAATGTTTTGGTTCAAAAAAAAAAGACTACTTTTTATGGATTAGTAGGTAGTTCTTAAACCCTTGATTGATTTGCTGTAGTAAAGCGTCCAATACATTAACAGTACCTTACGTACAAAGTACATACGTCATAGTGAAATCATCTATCATAATTGAGTCATCATTAGCCTTGACCCCTTGGGGCTAGTGCTAATTGCTAAGCGCTTACACACGCTATGGCAATGGGAAAGGAAGAAAAATTCACTCATTTTCGGCCTTATGTTCAGTATGAGTGTTGGCTATAAGAGTAGAGGAAGACCAAAGAAGCGATGGATGAACTTTGTGAAGGATGTTATGGCTAGAAAGTAGGTGACTGCTGAGATGATGAGTAATAGAGAAGTATGGATGAAGAAGACTGCGCTCAAAATAAATTGGGATAAGGTCAGGCGAATGATGATGCTGTCGGCTTATGCCTCTTTAAACTTGAGACAGTTGTACCAAGTGTACGAATACCAAGAAAACAGTAAAAAAAACGTATTTAAAATAACATCACAAACCAAAGAAACCCCTAAATTCCGTCAACCAAAATCAGAAAACACAATCGCATGCAAAACAGAAATTAAGCCACTATCTTACCACCAACCTAAGTAGAAATAACCTGTAGAAAACTGCAAGATTTCCACTGAAGGAAAAGTCTCAATAAAATGTCTTAGTTTATCTAGCACGTAAATACGTAGATACGTTGATATTTATCGCCAATGGCGGGCAATCAACGTGGTTCGTGTTTGGTTCACAAATTATTGTCCCTGTGGCTAGCGATAGTGGCGCCTCCTGGTGGAGCGTGATTTATGAAGCTTGCGCGTTAGTTTGGCTATGGTTTGTTAGGAAAGACATGCACGTTAGGGGTACGGATACGTCGTGGTGGCTATTGAACTAGGTACTAAAAACCGGTCAAGTGCGAGCCGGACTCGCGCGCAAAGGGTTCCGTAATGTTACGGAATATAAAAATCGCGTTAGTTGTATGAGAGTCCCCCTTAAATATTTATTTTATTTTGTTTTTGGAATTTGTTTTTTATAGCGGCAACAGAAATACATAATTTGTGAAAATTTCGACTGTCTAGCTATCGCGGTTCTTGAGATACAGCCTGGTGACAGACAGACTGACGGACAGACAGCGAAGTCTTAGTAATAGGGTCCCGTTTTTACCCTTTGGGTACGGAACCCTAAAAAGGCAAGTTTACTTACAATCAACAGATGAAGTAACTAAATCTGTAAGGAATTCGAAAAAGAAAATATTATTTATTTATTCCTCTTACTTACAACTTTACAGATAATATACCTACTAATTTCGGCTATGGTGATTATTCTGTTTATGTATTTAAACCGCCTCTTTGGTCTAGTAGTCGCAAGCGCGACTGCTGAGCATGTGGTCCTGGATTCGATTCCCACGTCGGGCAAAGTGGCATTGCGTTTTCTCCATTAGGAATTTCTCAGTAGCTACCACGCAACGGAATCGGAGTTTGTGTCCAGTTGATGGCAATAGGCTCGCCCCCATTACATGGGATGTAAACATAACAGGCAACATAAACATAACACTGACGCTGACGGCACGGTAGGCACAGTTGCTCAAACAGTTGATTGCTGCGCTACGTGTCGCGGGTTCGATCCCAGCACGGAACAAATATTTATATGGCCTACAGATAGTTGTTTCGGGTCTGGGTATTTGTATATGTGAGTTTAAATGTTTGTGAATGCACCCACGATACAGGAGAAATTCCTAGTGAGGGGCAAGATTAAAAAAAAAAAACATGAGGTGTATTTTAAGGTACACCTCAGCCTTCGGGGATTACAGGCGTGATGTTATGTGATTATTCTTTTTTTTTTCTGGTATGTACAATTTCTGTTTCGTATAAAATTTGACGACTAGGTAGGTACGAGCGGAGCGTGTTTGTGTAAACTAGGTATCTAAGCTAAAAACTAAATGTTACTAAATTAATTTAATGAAAATATCAAAAGCGCCGATTTGCTGCATCATCTTTTATCTTTCATGTTCTGATAATAATATTACATGTTTTTACATGATAAAACGAACGGAACACTTGAATAAATGTGCTACATACTTCTAAAAACTATATGTTATTGATTTTTCTGTAAATATCCGTTGCGCACATACCTATCTTCGCAAAAAATATTTACTTATGCAATAAAAACGAATGATATAAAATTACCGGGTATACATGGTTTAGGCACGATTACTACCCCTATATTTAGTGGTAGGAATCACGCGATTTACAGCCACCGAAAGCCTTGTCTTACAAGTTACAACGTACATGCTACCTTCCACGATGCTAAGTTACTGCCAAACACATAGGCTACATACTTGAATACAATGTTCGTATTTATCAAAACCTTAGTTAAAATAAAACTCAATTGAGACGACATTTATTTGTTAGACAAGGAAAAACACGTCATCGCAAAATATTATTTCCGAACTTGAAACGATTTATTACAGCGCCATCTAGTTATCGGAACGAAACTACTTAGAAACACGTAAACGGTACATCTGTGTTTGTACGATTCAATGTAGTGTGTGTAAATGACGCACCGTCAATACGTATCAACATTTACGTTGCCACAACTGTCAGCCTCCATAGCTCAGGGGTTAGAGCACTGGTCTTGTAAACCAGGGGTCGAGAGTTCAAATCTCTCTGGGGGCAGGTTTTCAAATAACTTTTTGTTATTCATTTGTAAATTCTTTTCATTATTTTTAATGGCCTTTAATGTTTTTTCTGAAGTTATTACTGGTTTATGTTTTTATTTTTTGCAATCTAATTATGTCGGTATCACATTGCTCGTAAATACTATTTTGAGTGTACTAATTAAATAAATAGAACTCGTGGCTAAATAATAACCGCCGCTCGGGTTGATCTGACGGCACGGTTGGCGCAGTGGCTGAGCAATTGGACTGCTGCGCTGCGTGTCGCGGGTTCGATCCCCGCACGGAACAAATATTTGTATGGCCTGCAGATAGTTGTTTCGGGTCTGGGTATTTGTGTATGTGACTTTATATGTTTGTAAACGCACCCACGATACAGGAGACATTCCTAGTGTGGGGCCACGTTTAAAAAAAAAAATCTCCAGGTCAAACCGGAAGACACGGTATCATCGTCATTCTCTTGCCCTTATCCCAATTTATCTGTCGTGTTTTTATGCGCGGCATGTCTTCTTCTTCCATACTTCTACACGATATAAATATAACCTATTCATTTTTACTGTAAACATGTCCTAACATCTCCACCTTACATGTTCCAGCGGACTGGGCGACGGAATGCGTGTCGCGCGCCGAGATCCTGCGGCTGATCTACCAGGGCCGGTTCCTGCACAGTTCTGTGACGCTGGGAGCCCTAGGCCTCCCGCTGGGCCGCACCACCGTTATGCACCTAGTGCCGCGCGAGCACCTGCCCGAGCCTAACTCACACGGTACGTCTTTACTTACTCTAAACTAATTTAGATGCTTGTTATTTCAGCTTCGGTGGTGATCTTTGCCATCAGGTTGGCTATCTGACGTCCAATGTTAAAAATTCATCCAGCTCAACTGCTGCACTGAGCTGGATGAATGACTTAGGTAGTGGACACAAAGTCTTAATAAGCATTCAAAGCTGGAGCATTGAGCTAGCTGATTCGGATGACACATAACATAATATCGCGCCTGAAATCCCTGAAAGGTTAGGCAGAGGTGTGCCTACCATCCGCACCATCAGAAAGAGACTGCATACGAGCAAAACTGGTTACGTGTTGCCAAAAACTAGATCTGAGCAAGGATTTTCAGTCCATCTCTCCGGTCCTGTCTTATGCAACCGTATGTATGAAAAAAGAAAATACGTTTAATTAGAAAATGTAGAATTCTGCTTTTGTTCTGACGACGTTTTCATCAGCTAAATGTAGTTTAGTACACTATTGTATTTTTGTACAGACACCATCAGATCAAGCTACTACGAACTATCATAGATTTTCAACTTTATCACTACACACAAAATCATTGGGTTCAACATTAATTGGGAAAATTTGACAGTTTGGGGGAATCTTGGTGTCGCTCACCGTTCGTCCGACTTATGACGACGACAGGCCGAGTCGACGGCGCGTTCGTCTTCCACGCGCGCCTGAAAGAGATGTCAGCAACAATGCAGGGGCCCGCAAGGGCCGACGCCTGCCGGGGCTGCGGGTTGTTCGAAAGAGATACCGACACAAAGGACTAAGAAGGAACACGTGTGGTTTTTAGTCAGTAGAAGTCTGTCACTCCCTTCCACTCCGCCCAGAACGGGAGGAGTCATTTGATGATTTCCCACACTCCAAAAAAAGGGTAGCCTGATGTGAAGGCGTCTGTATATTGAAAAAAGGTGTCTATATAATATACAGCATTAGTGATGTTACCGTTTTCATAGTGCAGTAATTAGTTGCCAGGCTATTTTTCCTACAAGACAGAAAAATAGTGCAACCGAACGTTGTGACTAAAACTAAGGCTTGTTTTACAGAAGTCCGGTGGACCTAACGATTCCTTTCCCGTTCCCTCCCTCTTCCTTTTAGTAAGTCGTTATAATACCTTGTACTACTTACTGTGCTCGTAAGTTAAAGGCTCGTATTCTAAAACCTTGCCCAAATATGAATCTTCATTGAGCATTTTTTTAGAATACGGGACTTTATTTCGAAGTAGTTTAGTATCGATAGATTGTGCTGCTGGTACTGCTTCATCTTTTCAAAGTCGCTGTAAAATGATCAAAATCAAGGTTTATATGATAAACTTTATTAGCATAATGTATACATAATTATATGTAAGCACTGTCTTTGGCGCTGTTCCCATGGTAGCAAAGCAACTCTGTTTTAGAACTATCAATCACCTGCAAAGTTCCCAGACCAATCAAGTAAATGTCAACACATGAACACAGTGCCTGTCTTTTACTGGAACCTGAATCGGCAGCATCTACACAATTAGGTTTAGATTGTAACAGTCTTGTTTAAATAAATAAAACTTACACTAGCCCTTTTTGTTTATTTCCAGATCAACGGCAAAAAAGTAAAGGTGGTTCTAGCAGTTGTTGTTCAGCGTCGTGCTGCATATTGTAATGGCTTCCTGTGTGAGGGAGACGCACTTACACGAGCGGCAGGGGGCGCGGGAGAGACAGCGACAGTGTTGCCGGGAGTCGGACTCCTATGTGTTCAGTGTAGAAGCCAGCATTACCATGTCGCCCAGAACAATCCTTGTGATGTTTTTAAATGAAGTAACTACAAATTAAAAAGTTTGCGTAGCTCACTGATATCTTTTATTGTCAATTTTCGTAGATATAATTTAATAAAACAATCATGCACAATGTACGAGACTATAAAAGATGTACACGCACATCGATGGAGCTTCGTTTGAAAATGTCGCAAGTTGCGTCGTGAGCGCTGTTACGTTTCGACAACATTATGGATAGCTTTATAAAACGATACTGTATATCTCACCGCGTAACTTATAGCTCGTTTTATAGATATCATGCTGCCCAAATACGTTAACAGTTAGTAGATATATGGGATAAGGTTCGTTGGTATAAGTAAGCCTATGATTTAATAGTTCCTGGACGTATAGGTATTTGGCTTCACATCAATATTTTACTTTATCCCGGCTAGCCACGTTAATTTACAAATGTTAGTATTATTATTTAGGCCATCATATATAAATTTATATTACATTATGGAGATATTTATCTAAAAATGACAAATTATTTAGTAAAACAAACGAAGTGTGTAAATTACCCTGTTTTGCATTGTAAATAGTATAATTGGATAGGAGACATTTTTATTACTTTTGTGATAAGTTCTTGCAATATATTTGGACGTTTTTATGTTTTATTCTAAATTATGCTATTTACTGCGCTAGTTGTAGCTTGTAACGGAGCTTGTGCCGGGCGAGGGTTGAGCGGCAGAGGGCGCCACTCGCGCCATACATAATGTTTACTCGGAGAAACAATATGTATGTTATGTTTACGACACGGCGACTGGTACACTCAAGAGTGGTAAATTTTAGTAATAAAGCACTAGAGTAAATTTGGAAAATTTATATATGTCTCGCTTATGAAGTCTGTACATGCCTACATTATAATATAGCAGCACCGTATCACTGCTCGTTTTGTTATCGTCTCTAACTATAGTTCGGTCCTCATGTCTTAGCGTTACCACAGTCTGATTACTTTTGTAAATATCGAGTAGAGCTTTTTATTATATTTTTATTTTACATCACAAATCTATTCTATATTTCTTATTCTTTATTTGGCCTCTTAATATAGCTATAAATATATTTCTTTTAGTAAATTGGGTTAAGATTGAGTTGTCATTAAATATTTGTTCGGCTTAGCCCTAGCTTTTTTTATTTAAGCTAAAAAATATCTCGAATAATTTAAAAACTTCTGTTCATTTCGATTTTCCATCCCGTTATCAAATGCGAAGTGTTTTGTGATAGTACAAATAAAATTATTTTCACGTTCAGACATACTTTTGAAGGAAATTAAGTACTCAGTGATAACATAAAACTTAACAGTATTAGAGAGAAACTAAAATACATTGACAACACTAAGTAGTGTGAGTATCATGTTGCTTCATTTGTTCCAATAACTTTACATGATTGACTGAGATGGTTCTTGCCAACCGAAGACGTTCGAGACAATGATATGTGACCAAATGTATCCGGGAATGAATGCAGCAATATGGGTTGTTTTGATCAAGATTCAATGCCAGTATGAATGATTATATTTTGGTTGCTCTGATTAGTTACTGTATGTATGTATTTTGTTAAGTTGTATAAAATACCTAGTTTATAAATAAAATAAATACAATTTTAATTTGCATGTTTCATTTTATTTCGCTTTTTACCTCACCTTTGTATATAGATGTCGCTGTTTACATTGTTTTGGCAAAGTTGGATTTAATATAAGTGCAACTACACCATAACTGCCCCTAAAGATAAGGGTAATTGAATCAAGCAATATCCGTCTTTAGGATTTTTTTTAAATGTTGTTTTAGTTGCATTTTGAGCTTAATTTACACACACACACAAACACTATTCATAACGTTAATATTAAATAAATAAAAATAACTGCTTTTGTAAACATCTCAAGTATGTATAGTCGGATAATGTAGGTCGATTCGTTCGCGTTAAGGTGATATCTTAGGCCAGATAGTCGATGTCTTCACTGTATTTTTAATATTTCCATAGAATAGTTCATAAAATAATCTGACTAAATATAATGGGTGTTTTCGTGGCCCAGCTTTGATGTCTCTTGTGAATTTTAGTAGAAAGTTTTAGATTTTTCTGGCATAATGTTCGTGTAAAATTAAATGCGCACAAATTTAATATAATTACATATTATATTCTTTTGATCTGCAAGACTAGGGATAAATTCAAGTGCATGGATGCAAGGATCATTTGAGTAGAAGAGAATAATCAAACTTTTGACTGAGTAATAAGATCTATGTGTATAATCTTTTTCCAATTTTGTGTTATGAATAAAAAAAACTATTGACTGTTGAATAAAAGCGTATTACATCTCATAACTGGTTTTAAAACCTAAAAATTACACCACCTACTATGTTACAGATCGATTTCTGTCAACTTTTAAATAAAACAACTGAACTTGTAAACTAAATAAAACAGAAAGATATGTAAATATGCATTTATTTGACAAGTTAAAATTATCTTTAATGAATTTGAACGAGACATCAAGCCGAGGCAAAGGCGTGTAAATATTCGACGACTTTTTAATTTAGACAAATCTAGTGTAAATTTAATCTAATCTAGCTTGAAGTGAATATCTTACGAAGCGGCGAAGTGTGTGTTGACAATGATTGGAGCAACATCTTTCTTCATATTTTTTTCCCTTTGTTTCTCATTTGGTATTCGGGGTCGACTTTAATAAGTTAATACAAAAATATTGCATAGAAAAGGGCTATACCGGAATAATTCGATTCGAAGTAAGGATAGAAACGGCTTTGATATAAGTACGGGTTTATTTCTACATTTACATTTCTACAAGTTTTTTTGCAAAATTCTATTTCCTATTTATTAATAATCTTTGTCAATACACACAATGTCGAAAGTCTGTAATAAATAAAAATAATAAAATATTAGATGTCACTGTTTAACAGGTGTTTACTACGTACGTACATAATCTATATACTTGTTAATATTAATTAATAATTATAACAATGTTGATTAATTGTCATTTCCTTTACAAGTGTTCTGTGGTTGAGTTCACCGAGACTATGCAGTTTTTTGTGCAATATTAGTAAATTAACTGATAAAATTTAAATATAATATGCTATTATGTATGTAAAAAACCATAATACTTTTTTTCTTTCTTTGTTTTAATAATCTTTCTTTCTTTCTTTTTATGATATTTCTTTATATTTCACACATTCCTTGGACCTGATGTTTTATCGTCCATCATTTCAATAAGTTGATGGTCGAGGCAAAGGCGGGCACAGATACAAGTTACAATGAACATTTTATCAATTGTATTATATTCAATTAAATGTTTAAGCTATACAACTTAATTAACAATATATAGACTAACAACAGTGCCCCCTTGCTCTTACGGATTATATTGAATTACTCAAACAATTATTTTCCGAGTTTTATATTATTACTCTTTAGTACACCTCTACCAAACCATTCGGGGATTACAGGCGTGATGTTATGTGTCATATTACTCTATGATGAAAAACTCACTAGACGAGCTTCGAATGCCTCCTCGGTGAACTAACCAACATTAATATTTACAAAAGTCTCCATTGTTCGCAATGATTCCGAGGGTAGTTGTAAATTTCGCTTCAAATTATACGCCATTTTGTGTTTAGTACGTGTGACGGCTGCCCGGGTAGATAGTTGGATATGTTTTGTAATAATAATCAATTGACGGAATAGGTTGTACATGTTTGAGCAACTATTGAGTATCAATGGGGTCAAATAAAATTTTAAGAATGTATTTTTGAGAATTTTATTCAATTTCCTTATCCTAGTTTATTTACAGATTGAGTTTTAACTCCTTAACAATATCATCATCATCTTCAATAGACAATATACACGTTTATATAACAAAGCTTTTAAAACAAGCTAAGTCAAGCTCATTAAAGTTTCGAGTAGAAAAGAGATTAGTAGAGGACAATGACCTCTATTGCCACGTTATTTGGCAACATCCATAAATTTCAAAGACACAACAAGCTGTCATACCTTGCACACTTAATATCAAGTAACCTTCACTTGTCCTGCGGGAACATAAAGTACCAGTTAAAGATGAACAGGTTCCGGTCGAGCTCCATCTCTGCTGTGCTCAGCTGCTTCAGTCTTTTCTCAACGCCCTGCAGGACTGCTAGCTCGGGCGGGGTCAGGGTTTCCTCCACCTGGAATGTTTGTTATGACATGGTTTATCGAGATGAAGATGGAGTTTCAGGTGTGTGATCAAATCCGAACAAACTCGGCCAATTTGATTTTTACTTTTCACCAAGAGAGCGTGAGGCAGCAAAACGAAAACACACAATGGTTCTCTGACCAACTGACTCCCAACTCATAATAATTTATTCGAACAATCCTCCACGTATCGTTGGGACCTAAACATATGTGGCGAAATATAGGTGTACTAATGGGTATACCTCTGCACAACCGTTCGAGGATTACAGGCGTGATGGTATGTTATGTTATGGTCTGTTAATTGGCAGTTTTTGACACATTTGTATGGCATACATCAGGACCGTTACGTTACGGACGACCGTAAATTAGTGGACTTAGGCCTTTTTTTTTTTGGTGGGTGGGTAATCATCAAATAACCCCTCCCGCTCTTCGGCAGAGCGGAAGGGAGTGTCAGACTTCCACTGACTAAAAACCACCCATGTTCCTTCTTAGCCCTTGCGCCGAGGCCGAGGTATCTCGAACAACCCGCAGTCCCGACGGGCGTCGGCCCTTGCGTGCCCGATGTTGCTGACATCTCTTTGAGGCGCGCGTGGAACACGAACGCGCCGTCGACACGGCCTGTCATCGTCATAAGACGGACGGACGGCGAGCTAGGTGGACTTAGGCCTTGGGTAACTTCCAGCATTCACACTATTCTAAAAACTTCACATGATATTATGATGATGCCACCTGGAAAATTTCGGCTACACCGGCTGCATTCGATGGCTTTCTTGGCAGGAGTTTCAGTTGTCAAAAGCTTTGATATAAAAATATACAAGAGGCGCCGTTGACGCGTGCACCTCGAACGCTCGACCTCATAGCCAGTGAGACGGACTTATTCTGTTGTTCTCTGAGTGAATTCTTTATTTGTTATTATTATATGTAAGTAACAATTAAGTTAGGATTAAAATCGCATTGGAGTTACCCTGTAATGGCAGATGTAAGTTGATAAATAAATAAATACTAACATCGTCGATGTTCTGCTGCGGCTCGCCCCGCAGCCTCATGCCGTGCACGATGGAGCGCACGCGGCGCCGCTTGTCCACCAGCCGCGCGTGCGCCGCGCGCTCGTGTGCCGCGCGACGTAGCACGTTGTGTAGCGCGCGGTAGCACATCTCTTGCGCTGCGTTAGCCACCTTGGAAAAGAAAAAAAGAATTTTGAAAATCTGACTGAGATATCTGTGAACATACATAAAAAATACATACAGTCGAACATTGAACCTCTTTCGTTTTGGAAGACGGTTAAAAAAACTCATCTGCCTATTTTTCCAACTATTTTAGGGTCAGCTTCTAGTCTAACCGGATGTAGCTGAATATCAGTATTTTATATGAAGCGACTGCCTAACTGACCTCCACAACCCAGCTACTACTAGGTACTGGGTAACCCCAGGGGTCTGACAACCAGTGGTAAGCGAAAGTGTAAGCCGTTATAATAGAAGTTATACTACTATTACACATTTCAGCCTGAACACAACAAAAGTTGTAATTCTAAATACAACTTTACTCCAAGTGTCGCAAACCGGGCTTTCGGCAGAAAATCAGAAATGATGAGCATAATAATTATTACCTACATTATTATGTATTTATTTATCCCGTTAAACTGGGTGAGAGATTGAATCTTTATGTTTGAATTGTTGGGTTATAGGATGTCTCTCAACTCAGTGTGCCTTTTGGCAAAGACCTCCTCCAGTAGCTTCCATTGCTTTCTATCTTGAGCAACTCTCAACTACATCATAGGTAATAATTATCATTCTCATAACGCACTGGTGAAACATAGTTTTTTTTTCCTCATATTAATATAATTAAAAAATAAATAAAACTCACGTCATGTAATTTGATGTGATATAAATAGATTGCTTTCGCCAAACCACCGGCCGAAGCTGCTTTTCTCATTGGCTGAAATTATCAAAAATAAATGAAGTGTTAAATAAAATTTAAGTCTAATTTTATACAGCAACAAATATTAAGGCAATCTTGTATGTGAGAAGTAACTTCATGAACTAAGTGAGGGAAGGTATAGTGCAAATAAGATTACCTGTACACTAATAAAATGTTCTTCTAGCAGTTTGTACGTCAGCTGCTTACATTCTTTGTTTACTAACATCGCATTCTTCTGTATGTCGTCCTCTTCTATGTACTTTCTAGAACGGATTAATCTGTAAAATTTAAAAGTAAGTAAACATATTGCATCTTAAATAAATATTTTATTACGATTTTTTGGTTACACAATTTCAGGGCCAGTAGCCCGGGGGCCCCGTATCATTGATACGGCTGATACGGCGGTAGCTACGCCCCTGGCATTACCTGAACTGATACCAACGCCTTGACGGGCTTTCCAATGCATCGAAGTAACTCGGTATGTAATGAACAGACTCCCATTCACGGGCCGACCTAGGAGAGCACTGTTTAACCTCGAAGACCAATCAGTATGGTTGTTATTATTTAGTCAGTCAGATTTAGTAGTAATACTGGCATTAAGCCGACCTCTGTACTTTATGCTTTAAGTGTTAAATAAATAAATAGCCCTCACCGAAATATCCTGGCGGCCTTAGATCCCAGTCGCTCAGTGACGGCGTGGTCCAGCGCGCACAGCACGAGCTGCCGCGCGGCGTACCGCGCACGCACCACGAACTGACCCGCGCCCGCGTCGCCCGCACGACGGACGAACCCGCCGCCGTTCTCCTCTGACAAATAACAATAATTTATTTGAGAAAAAGTAATACAAAAGGTGTACATTTATTTATTAGGTACACCAACAGCAATACATACTAAAAAATTACATATAAAATTTTACAACTTAAAAGTGTTGGTATGTAAGCCTTTAATAGGTGTACACAGCATTCACCATAATTATATGACAACAAAAGATTTAGGCATAATAGTGTTGTTTCTCATACAAAGGTTTAAATTAGTGCTTATAAGTAAACTATAATTAAAATATATTATGATTGATCATAGGGGCAACTTGAAACTGAATAAGGTCATCATCATGATTGCATTGTTATTTAGGTGTATGCCATTTAAGTGTATAGAAAGTTCCTCATTCTCCATTGAAAAGAGAAGATCCGACCGACGCATGTTGTGTCTAATTAATTACTGCTCAACGGTCATATATGTATAGTCTAATCTCAGCTCAGATCAAAAAACTAAACCAAATGTGGCAAACCTGACCCATGCTTCTCTCATCCAGCTGATTTCTTTGGTTTTCTTTCCAACTGAATATTTAGAAATTATCGAAACATGAAATTTGTAGATGTGTAAACGACGTAGCAAGAGCATAACCAATTGAAATTCTCCAAAACATTCTTACAAATAACTTAGCTCAACTTTTATAACCATTTGCTCAAACATAAGATTATCATTCATTTATTATTTCATTAACGTTACTACCACATACCTAGGACCTTGAGATACTGGTCAACGAACTGATGCAGCAGTGGCTTGTCTGTGGCAGCTCCTCTACATCGCTCCCGTAACTCTATGGCGCACAGGGGACTCGACTCGGAAGCCCACGCCGGCGACGTCAGGTACATCTTCTCGAGGAGGAAGCGCATTAGTTCTCCGGCTGGAAAATTACAAAAGAATCAAGATTATTATACTAGTGGAAGTGGATGAATATTTTGAACTAAACAGTTTGTACCAGAAAGTAGCTCGTGGTAAATAATCTGTCTGATTTGATGGATGACCACCCATTACATACCGAGTTTCCTCCGTGCCTCGAAAAGCACGTCGAAGCACGGCAGTCATTTGTCGATCTTTTAGTCTATTCAGGTAGTCAGTAACCCGAAAATCTGATTACCAGACTTTATACCAAGAGGTATCCTTATAGCCAGTACTAACTGGGTTGTGGAGGTTAGATAGGCAGTCGCTCTATGTAAAATAGCGCTCTATGTAAGGTTTGACTGGAAGCCGACCCCAAAATATTTGGGAAAATGCTAAAAAAAGTAATGATTCCCATACCATGTGGCACATAGTTGGTGCTCCTAAAAGTGGTGCTACCTACCATTCTCATCAATTCGTCGTGTGATAGCTTTTATCATAATTTCGTCTCTGAAGTCCAAGTGGAACCTGTCGTAGTTCACTCTCCAGTAGATATCTGCAACAAGGGAAGTGTTGATGAGTTTAAATTAGAGCCAAGACCCCTCGTATAAGAAGAGTTGTTTCAAGAAGAGGGCAAATGGTGAGAGAAGGCTACTTAACTGACTGCCTGTACATAGTCTTAATTTATTATATTATAAATTTAATATATATTTATTATTAAATTTTTTACAAAATAAAATGGTCCAATTACTCAATTTAGGAAAGAGCATTCTCAAATTAACATTGTTGAAACCTCTTTAAAACAAAGAATACTAACTGTCATTAATATCACTAATACTGCCAGTAGTCATAGCTTGCACGAGGGCCAACGTGCCATTTCTGGACACCAACATGTCCGGCATGATGGTAGCCACGGGCACCAGTGTGGGTAGTTCACTGCCCTCCTTCAGCTCGGCAACCGGAGCCTGCTGGATGTAACCAGCAGTCACTAGGCTTATGAACATGTCCTTAAGAGTCACTATTGTTATGTTTTTCTCCTGTAAACACAAATTAAATGTTGTTAGAGCATTTTGAGAAAAATGTTATAGGTAGGCTAGTGATGTTGAGTTTTTTCTGTCAGCTGTCCATTACAAAAATAAAAAGTTTTTTTTTGTTGTTGTAACTGCAGCGGCTGCTGGCAAAGCAATTTGAAGTTAAGTCTAATACAAGTTGTCCGTATGTGTTGCTCGTATACATTCTATATAGTTGGTCAAAATTTGAACAGATTTTTAAATTACACTATCACTCTGAGTCTAGTTTCTCTCAAGTTGAATAATATATCAGGCTAGCGTCTGCAAAACCACCTCCAAAGCACATATTCAGCATACATATGATTTCAAAACTATTTATCGTAACTGACTAAATGTGATCATTAGGTACTCGTACACCTCGAGTCTCTGCCTAGACCTTTGGGGAGGACAGGCATGATGTTACGTGAGTACTGTGGATTCGTAATGGCTCCCAGATAACTGCAATAACATTAGGTATGATTGTGGATAAATGGTGGCTCGTTGAATGATTGACATCTTCTAAAGATATAATGTATACAAACTTTACTGCGTGTGCGTACCTTATCATCTTTATACTTCATAGCAATAGTGAACAGTAACACGGTGGCAGTGCAGGTGGCTTGCTGCAGCAACTCTTCAACCAGCAGCTCTGCCTCACTGCCAAACTTACTCTTTATCTGCAGAAGATACCTGAAATATGATGATAGGGTTGCTTTTATTGTAGACAACAAACAAAAAGCATTTTAATTTAGTTCAAAATTTATTTCTAGACTCGTTGCAGTCCTACAAGCATTTTGGGTTGCTGATAGGCATTATGAGATACTGTTTCCAGAAATTGCTGTCTTTGAATTTTTGGTTTTAGGGCATTTTCATTTTCCTCACTATGTTATCCTCAAAACGGTTAAGTATGTATTTCTTAATCTGGATTTTTGCTTGATTACTGGCGATCAGCCCATCCAATTACAAGGAGCCTTAACATAACTGTGAATATACACTGTTCACCCCTTCAGGAATATAGTATGTTTTATAATTACCTAGGATATCTTATGAGTAGCAGAACATTATCAGGAACTAATTTATAGTCAGCAATCACTTCATTCTTGGATGGTTCAAATGAGGCCAAATCAAACTTCAGCAGTGTACGAAGACTGTCAATGACCTGTAAACAAAGAAATTCAAAAGAATTATTCAGTTGACATTGGGAATAAAGTCATACAAAACTGATTTGTTACAAGTGGTAACTAGTATCGGATTACGATTTTCTTCGTCGTGACTTGTCTAATGTTCGTAAATATTTGTATATCTTTGCCTGAAAGATATGACAACGACTGTGCTTTCTAACTTATTTTTTAAAGTAAGAAAGCACAGTTGTTGTCAAATCTGCCATTATTGTGCAGCTAGATAAATACAACTCTTGAGTACCTGATTATACGATGTTTTTTTTTTTTTTACTTTTCTTATTAATTTCGTTGAAGAATCCAAGACAGTTAAATCGTTTCTCTGGGACTTCGTCGGGCTTCATTGTCTCGCCGCTTTTCTTGTGGTCGCCACTGTTGATTCTTGTTTACAGGAGTTACAGTGGTTTGGCAATAGCGTGGCGTCTTGTCCCAAGACCGCCAGGAAGATTCATTTTGATATTCGGCAGTTCGCTACTGAATCATATAACCTATATTAGTGAAAGCTATTTATCGCTCATTACCTGGGTGCGAGTGAGGCTGGTGGTCTTCACAATCATGCCGATAGGCTTACTCCCAAACGTGAATAAGTCATCACCTACTTTCTGCACGATCTCACCAAAATATCGGTGCAAAATTGCAGACACAACACGTCCCAGTTGATGCGACATTTTCTGTTCTAATAAAAAAAAAATCTTTGGATATAAAATAATATTTATACCGCTAATTGTAACAAATAATCGAAGGAACTTAATCTACATCATCTTATATGCGTTTTTATTTATTTAGAAAAGAAAACTCGTGGAGGTTATGTTGTATTTACAAATCTTTATGTCAAATAACTTACGTTCCGTTTCCGTTTGTGTTACTAATGATTTTTGGATAGTTGGTTTTAAACACACGCAAGATGATAAATTAATAATGAAAATTGAAACCAAACTATCAAATAGTTTGGTTTCGTTATATTATTATTATTTATTGACACAATTTCATTGGTATTTGTTATAAAATTCATATTGAATGTAAGGAGTGTAAGGAGAAAAATCTTCGTCAATGATGTTCATTTACGAAAGTCGAAATAAGTAGACGGCATGCTAGGTTCCCATAAACCTGTGACATAATCTAAATACATAGCAACCTTTGTGAACGAGTTTTGTTATTAGTCAACTGAAATGCAAAAAGTTATTATTTTTAAAGATTTATCAAAATGAACATAGAAAGTGCTGCTGTTAATATTCTGAAGCGCGGTGTTGAGTTAGATACGAAGAAAAGATACACGGAGGCGCTGGTATGTTACCAAGAAGGCCTTCAGATATTAGTAGACAAAATAAAAGGTAAGCAATACTTAACATTTTGTTTACTTTTGTGTAAAACTTTGTTTCAAAACTAACTAAATTTACAAAAATGTACTTTCAACAGGAGAATTAGATGATTCTAACAAAGCTTATCTAAGGAAGAAGGTTGAGGAGTACATGAATAGAGCAGAGAAAATAAAAAAGTTAGTTTTACAACAAAAGGATGCCGGTCAATTCCATGAACAAGTACATATTGAGAACAATTCCACGGGCCATAGTTATAAAACTCTGTTTGGAAGGTTTTTAGATGAAGAAGTACAATATGTTTCTGTTGAAGACCCTTATATTAGAAGCTTTCATCAGGTATGTCAACGTTTTATTATTTAAAATGTAGGAATTGCTATTTTAAACTTGAAATTTCATTGTTTCTTGAGGTATATTTCCTATGTCTGTAGTTTTTTGTTGTTTTGATAGCTTGGTTGATTATTTTTCATAAATCTTTTTCTTGATGTACTAAATATGGAAAAGAGCCCTCTGCCATGCAAACCAGTCATGTAAAACAAATGTAAAGTCCATTTCACGAAAGAAGTCCCGCAGACGCAGCGCTGTATGTCGCGCGACATAATGTTGTTTCACAACTTTTGGCATCGTAAATAAACCTTATAACGCACGAATCCAATAATAAACTCACAAAATATCTACCACAACAAACGCAAATTGATAACATCGACAAACAACAACATGGCCGATCTGTTAAATTTAGTTCCACAATTGTCCGCGGGACTTCTTTCGTGAAATGGACTTTAACTTTTATTTATTTATTTATTAAACCATCATGGTAGGTAGTTGTATAAAATAGAAAACTGAAAACTTCAGACTGTCATTAAAAGGACTTTGGCATTGTTAACTTTTAACAAACCTGTCAAGTAGAATTTTTCAAAACTATTTTTCTTTTTCAGTGTCAGAATTTTCTTAAGCTATGTGAGCTCCTAGTTCGGTCATGTACAAATCTCCAACTTATTGAGTTGATCACATCCAGGGATGGCAAATCTGAAGGAGATCAACGGGAATGGTTCGGAAACTTAAGCAATGACCTGACAAAGTATAGGATCCAATTAGTTGTGAAGTACTCTGAGACTTTACATGATAGGCAGATTACGTGAGTATCTTTTCATTGAACAATATATTTTCAAAAGTATCTTGGCTTGTTTGCACAAGTTACGGTGCAATTCGTTCAGGTGTAACCAGTGATCAGATTAAGTAGAGTTATTTCGGTTCAATGACTGCAAACGTTGATGTTAATATGGGATTCCTCTGGGATTCTAACTCATACCAAAAGAATCTTGTTTTGTAGGATATCCCCATGGGCTCACTTTGCTATTTCTACCTTTCACTCAATTTTTATAAAAATCTATAGTCCTTTGCTTTTCAAATACACACATCAAAAGTGTCTAGGGATCAAGCATTTTTATGCGGATTTCTTGAGATTGAGATGTGGCTTTGTAATAAATTTATGATTTTATAAATTTATATGGATCCTTTTTGGTGCATTTCATAATTTGAATCAGGAACTGAATCAAATTCGAGTAAAAGATGAAAATCAGCTGTCAATATTTTCCCTATAAAAACATACAACGCATTGAAGACATTATTAGTGCTACTGTTTCCCTACTACTGATTAAAACCAACGTTATTATGGAGCGGCGACGTCATTTAAGCAGGGAAGAAATGCTCAGAGCCGTGGGAATGATAGAAGCTGGTTCCCGGCAACGTACTGTGGCTTTAGCTCTGAATACAAGTCAGAGTGTTATCAGTCGACTTTGGACACGTTACCGAAGCACTGGTACCGTGGCTGAGCGCCATGGAGGACGGTATCGCTGCACCACACGGAGACAAGACCGATACATTCAAATCTTAACTCGAAGAGCTCCAACAATAACCGCCATGATGTTAGCCGTGAGGCTTCATCACTCTTCAGGGAACTTAATTAGCGACCAAACAGTCAGAAACCGCTTGCATGAAGTGAACCTTCATTCCCGAAGACCGCTACGGGTACCACCTATAGCAATGCACAATCGTAGGATTCGATATCAATGGGCTCTTGAACACAGAAATTGGGCAGAAGAACAATGGCGTTTCGTGTGCTTTTCTGATGAGTCTCGTTTTGGTATGAGACCGGATACAAGACGTATACGACACTGGAGAACCCCTGGACGCCAACAGCGATTAAAATCCTGCCAGGAAGTCCATCCTTATAGTGGTGGAACCATCATGGTATGGGCGGGTATTTGGATCGGCGGAAGAACTGAGTTGATTTGGATCAGAGGCAACCTCAACGCTCAAATTTATGCTGAGACGATTGTATCAGACGTCATCGTTCCTCTACAAGTGCAAATCGGTCCCTTATTTCAGTTAATGCATGATAATGCACGACCGCACACCGCAAGAGTTGTAAGACAGACTCTCGCCGCAGCTAACATCAATGTCCTGCCCTGGCCTGCTCAGTCGCCAGACTTGAACCCGATTGAGCATGCATGGGATATGCTACAGAGAAGAGCTCTGCCGAATATGGAGGGTATCCAGTCGCAAGAAGACCTTTTTTTGTTGTTGCAACGAACATGGGCGGCCATTCCACAGCGTGATTTGGATGAACTCATTTTGAGTATGCCAAACCGATGTTCTTGTGTTGTTAGTGTTCGCGGTAGAAACACGGATTATTAATTGTTTAAGTTACCCAATAAAATTTTAAAGAAAACTGTTATTTCAGTCTTTTTTTCGAACTTTAATGTTAGTGGTTCAAATGTCAAAAATCCCTTTATTAGGAAAATGGCAAATTTCTTTATTAATGCAAAGGTGACTTGGTTTATCGTTACTGTGACAAACGAAAACACTTTATTTGATGAATCCTTAAAAAAAATTTAATTAATATCAATCAGGAGAAAAGTTATTGCAAAAATATAATTATGTTGATCCCTAGACACTTTTGATGTGTGTAGGTAAGAATATTTCGTGACTGTATTTTCACTTATTATCCATTTATAATATTCATCTTTTTCACTTATTTCAGGTTAAGTTCTGGATGGATAATCAAAATCGGTAGAGGTCTAGATTATTTCAAGGCCCCAGAGAACAAGTTCTGTCTTGGTGTCTATGACTTAGATCTTAGAAACTGCCATGAGACTACAGTGGACATAGTGCACTCTAAAAATATTAAACAATCTTACGGGTGATATATTTTTACATATTTACTACTACTATAAATTGCTGATACTTGTTAAATTTAAGAGAGATATTAATAAAAAATCATTAAAATTTTCTTAAAACAGTTGTATTCTTTATTAGTCCTAGTGCGTATGGGTGACGATTTTAACGCGTACTGAAATTTTGGTCAGTGGGTCGTCTTAGGGGTTAACTCTTTTTCTTGAGCCTAGCATTGAGAATTCAATAGAGAGTAACCCAGCCAGCGAGAAGTGTGTCAAAAAGCGCACTTTTTTAACCGACTTCCGAAAAGGAGGAGGTTATGTATTTTCAACTCTTAGCACTAAGCAGTATGCTGAAAATATACTTATTATGCGATAAAAAATTGCTTGTTTGAATGAGAGCTTACTTTAGATTAGACAGTTATGTTTTCGTCTTTAGTAGCAGAGTGTATAACACTTGATGAGTGAGTCACAGTGCATCGTTTCCGTAACTATATTATTATGATAGATAACGAAATGACGAATAGTGAACCAGTGCAAAATAAAACTCATCTCATCACTGATCATCATCATCTGCCTAGCCTTTTCCCAACTAAGTTAGGGTCGGCTTCCAGTCTAACCGGATGCAGCTGAATACCAGTATTTTACATGGAGCTACTGGCTATCTGACCTCCACAACCCAGTTAATACTAGGTAATACGATACTCTCTGGTTAGACTGGGTGTCAGAATTTCAGGTCACTGACTACCTGTAACGACTGCCAAAGATCTATATATGGCGGCCGGGACCAACAGCTTAACGTGCTTTCCGAGGCACGGAGGAAACTCAGTATGTCGGGCGGTCACCCATCCACAGACCGACCTAGGCAAGCACAGCTTAACCTTAAGATCGACCCGAGTGGCAGTTCTTATTACGCCACGAGCTCCTCATCTCATCACTGATATTGTTTGTAAAATGTTTGTTCTGTTTAGCATGCAAATCATACCTTTAGTTTTTTTTTTTACTCATAATAATTGTAGGTAGTACTTTAGATTTCAAGCACTGTTTATTTTATTTTATTATTTATATACCTCAATAATATTAATGCTGTTCTTTCGTACGTTTTTTTCACGGGTGACCACTGAAAACCAGCGCTGTGCTGTGGGTCCCCATAGCACAGCACCAAGCTGAGTGGTATCCTGCTTGTCGCAGTCACGACGTGCAACTTTCATTTTATTTTCCTTCCTTGTTGTATTTTTTTTTAATATTTTTTATGTGTTGTCCCTATGTGTACACCTATTGCTTTTTTTTGTCTTATTGTATGCTCGTCATGTTTCTGCGACAAATAAATATTCTTTCTTTCTTCCATAAACACGTCATTATAAATCTACAAAGGTTCCATACAAATCTTTTATCTATTGACAAATTACTGACTCAAGAAGTCAAGACCTCCCAGGTTATAAGTGATTGGGGACTTCCCACAACCATGGAAAATATTTTAATAAGGGGATTTTCTGTTCCATAGACAAGAATTTTGTTACTGGCCGTCACTGCGCCGTCATATCTGGGTGGTGGGGTAAGGTACTATTTAGTTGGGGCACAGACAAAACACTTCTTCACACAAATAAAAAAACAAAAATGAAATCGATAATATACTTTATTTTAAACAGTAACAGTGGCGGGCGCCGCATATCGCAATTTCTTTAAAAACGTTTACGTAGGTATATATGTTTATACATAGGTAGATATAGCACACTAGGTAGGTTACAATAAAATAAGGTGGTATCAATGCTAATACTATTCAGTGTTGTCATGAGTGATGTGGAGTTAATAGGTGTACAAAATGAATCCATCGGAATACAAAACCATATAGAGAAAAATATGTATTATTAGTAAATCATATTTCCAATGTTTTATGTAGAATTTTAAGGCATTATCCTCACCAGAGCACTATTTGAATCGATTTAAAATATTACCAACCAAACCAAAGAGCCAAAAAAAGTGCTCTGGTCTGGACGAGGCATTAATTTAAATTTTTCTCTTGTTTTATATTACAGGATTCATACAAATGTTTTAAATAATAATGCCGTTAAAAACAACTTTATAGCTATGTTTACACGAATGATTAAAGACTAGTAAAAGTAATTTCACGATAGTATGGCCTCAGGACTAAACTATTCAAGATAAATAGTAAAACAATATTAAGTAGACGATAGTACGCTATTTACAAAGCCAATAATGTACTTATTGTAGCATTAAAATTTTATATACAGCAACACTTTTATATCAAGTGGAATGTATGGCAATTTCATATAAAACCATTAAGTTTATTTTATTAATATTCCGCCGAAAATCTGGAAACCCATAAGGATTTTGTCCAATAATAGATATTATATTTCACAATTTGTCAAGGTTTAATGGATTTCGAGACGTACAGCAATCGATTAAAAATTGACATAAAATGATTTTGAATCGATTATAGCGAAATTAAACCGTTAAAATAGAAGTTACATTAGGTTCCTACAAACCTATTTAAAAAGACACACAATTAAATAATTTTCTACAATTCAGTCTTAGGAGAACTATATTCGAGTTAGTTTAGAAATAAAACTCTAGAATATTCTAGCCATAAGAATTGGAATGATTACGAAATACCTGTACTTAAATAGTAAAGGAATTATTGAAAAGGCACATTTACATAAATCATATCTTAACATTCATAACCTTGTTCCATTTTATCAACCGATAAAATCTAAAGTTCACGAATAACTCGATTTTTTTCGATATAATAAAAAAAAACGATTTTTATATTTGAATGTCGATACAACTAGACATAACTTTCCTTCTTAGCCGAGAACAACATTAGCGATTCCATGAGGTGAGGTCTGATCATATCGTTGACATCCTGTTCATCATCGAAGGCGTCTGGCAGGTGCTTGTATATCGTCCTGAGTGCCTTGAGGCAGTGGATCAGGGTCTGGTCAGGGTTCGTGTCAAGGGGGGGGCGCGTTCGCTGCAGCCTTACCAGCTTAGTAAGGAGTGGAACGCCCTCTAGTTGCACGATTTGGTGTGCGACGTCTGGCATTACTGAGAGCCTGTCGAAGAATTGGAGTGATTAGTTAGTTATTCTTCTTAGCGCGGTGATGGCCATCTATAATAAATAGATTCAGTCCAGAATTCAGCTACGAATTTAGAAGTTTACATAGTTTCTTTAGATTCACAAAGAAGAAGTTTCTATTCATATCAGTTGTTGTGGTGTAGTAGTTTTTATTTAAGAGGTGGAGTGAAGTTGAGCTTGAATTTAAGACAGGGCAAGTATTAGGTCGCACCGTATTACCCAAGCGGCTATCACTTAGCCACGAGCAAGGTAAATTCAAGTTTTTCGTGGACGGTTCATGAATGTGTGATCATTTACTTCATACCAAGACACCTCTTTACATCTGGTTACCACAAAGGCTCATGATGACCTACCTAGCGATGGCTTCCGCAGCATGACAATGCAGCCGGGCCTGTGCCCTCAGCTCGGCCGTGCGCGCGCAGCTGGCGGGCGTGCTGCGAGCGAAGCACACGAGCGCCACGCTGGCCGACGTGATGTTCGACAGCAGTAATATGCAGCGCGGGATGCGAGATAGAGACGCGAGGAGAGAGGCTGTTTGTTCCTGTGGATATAAGTGGCATTAGACCTTGATTGAAGAAGAACCTGTTTCGAAAATGGAGACTTTCATAAACGGTTATAGATGGATGGTTTTTTGGTAAAGAATATAAAGTAAAAGTGGAATATAATTTATATTCCCTTGTCTGACATGGCGATTTTGATGGTTATCTTGAAAAAATTGTTGTTATTTACTTTGGTGGCTGACTTTCTGGTTAATTGATTGCTGGTTTTCAATCATCTGCGTCTCATTTCAATAGCAACAACAACAATGGATATGGTAAAAAAATCACTTCATTTTTTAAATTCAATTGCTAGTTTAATTTAAAAGTTTTAGGGCTGATAACGACATCACTGGAAAAGATTCCTTAGCTCATTGAACGTCGATTTGCATTCCACCGTTTCTTCTAGGTACCTACTTGTCTGGGGCAGCAAGTAGATAGGTACATCAAAAAGTTCAACCTACCTGTAGAAACACCGAGATATTTGGTCCCCGTCGTTTGACAGCCTCCAACAACCTCTCGATGGTGTGGTGCTTGGTGATGACGTCTACGATGTCTGAACCTGTGACGTCACAGTCCTTCTTCTCCAGTTCCAACTCTCGGACCAGGTTGACAAGACACGCCGTGCATAGGAGTAGGAGCTGGCAGCAGTCGGTGCGGGAGAGAATACCTGGGAAAGGAGAGATGGGTATTCAGTATGATTGTTTCTGCGAAAACCAGTTTTAGAACCTGGTTTTAAGGTAAAGTTTCGGTTTTCAACTGCTACGTCTGCTACCAGGGATTATGACTACTATGAATGAAGTGTGCAGTTCCAAGTGGCGCTGCTTGTCAAGAAAAAATGCATCGATATGTCAAACTTGGTACATTTAGTTTAGTTCTGCGTTTTCCCGCCTGCACTGATAAGTGGGTGTATCCACAATATTAGTTTCTTTTTAGGGCAAGTTAGAAGTAATTTTGAGTTTGAAGTTACTCATGAAATAAAAAAGTATTGGTACTAAATAACTCAGATCACACCTAATTATGTTTTTATTTGTGTTTCTTATAGTTGTTATTAATGTTTCTTAAAGTTTTTATTCTTGGCGTTGTTAAGTATAATAAACATAGTTATTGAAGTGTAAAATTGATTTGTTTTTAGAGTACTTAAGTTCTTTTCGGATTCAAACAATTTTTTCTTTTATACCAATCCAAAGAAATCTAATAAACTTGATGAAAATTTCCACACGCAGTTGCATTTTACAACAACAGATGTCGCTACACAACCAATCATTTGGTATTTTTTATTTCGTCACCTACATTTTATACTAGATGGCGCTAGGCATCCTATAATTCTCAATTCTCAACATTTTTCATTATTACTTTCGTTGAAACTTACCGGTAATGTTATCAACAATAGAGTTGAGATATAGATGCAGCTGCGTCAGGTCGTAGTGCCCTCTCAGCCACGGGGCCGTGATCTGAGTGAGCACGGTGATAGCTTCTCTCATCTGTGGCTCTGGGTTCGACCGGTCCGATAGAATGTCTGATATGATCTCTATACCACCTCCCTGGAAAAAGAAAATTATATTTAAACTTTTATCTTTTAGGCTAGATTGTCCTGCGAGATACCATTAAGGCTTCTCGCAGGACAACCTAAGCTGGCTTCTGCTTAACCGGACTATCCTTTCGGTTTTTTGAGTGTAAGGCCTCCAGCTAGGGGAATAAAACTTGTAAACTAAGTGACACCGCGCTAACGGCGCCTCCTGTGGCGTGCGAGCCAGCGGTATAGGCTGGATCTGATTGAGATCATTATTTAAAACTATGGTGAGAGCAGGATCCCAAAAGCACTGCAATGTATTTGTATGAACCTTGGTAGCAGTAACTATTAATTCTCGTCTGAAATCGGGAAATACTTAAGAATATTTTCACAAGTACTTGATCTCAGAGAAGCTGATAGCATAAGAATTTTATCAACATCCTCTTTAAATAGATTAAACTGGATAAGAGCAAGACTACTACAAAAACTAATTTGACACCTACGTACCTCTTCAAACTGTTTCACCGCATCCCCATTTACGCACACAGTCGCAAGCGCACGTAATGACAGTGCCTTTATAGAGCTCTTGTTGGACTCAATGATTGCCGTCAACAGCGCCCTGGGTACCGCACAGTCCACGAAGGGCAACTCAGTGATATTCTTCATGATCTTAGTGCATTTCTCGTGTAAGGAACTTTCTGTGTTGTCACTCAACATGGCTAAGTGGCCGATGGACGTTAGAGTGCTCTTGAGGATCATGTCTGACGGTGGCTCTTCGATTATTGATACTAGAGTCTGTGGGAATATAAATTGTTTTGTTTAGTGAAAAATATATACACATACCTACGTTGTGAAAATGTGATCAGTCGATTGGGCTCAAATTGAATGATGGAATTAGTAAGAGAATTGTTTCTAGTGAGCCCGATTTATTGCTGAATATTCGAATTTTTAACAGAGCGACTAATGACTCTTATTTAATAACCCTCCTTATGGGTTTCGCCGCAGTCAGGTAAAAAAGGCCGAAAAGAAAAAAGGTAAAATTGCCATCAATCGGAGCAATGTAGCAAACTTGACAAAGGTAATTATTTTATGCTTTTTAGATACCCTCGCAGGGGTTTATCTTAGGACTACTTTTTCGGGTAAAAAGATTAGGTCAGGAAGATATTATTATGTATTTCAAGAGAACCTACCTTCATCTGTTGAACCAACACAGCCTTAGTCGTCTCCAAGAAGATCTCGATCAACGTGTCTAAATGTTTCAACACCAGATTCCATTCAGGGTTGCTCTCATTCATTTCCACCTTCACGTCTTCTCCTACATCAATTAACTTCTGCAAATACAGCTGTAGGGACTTCTTAATCTTGTCCCATCTTTCAGGAGTTTCTCCAGGTGGTTTTGTGTTCAGCGTTATGCTATGAGCTAGCACAAATTCATTGATATTTGCTACCAATAGGCAGATTTGTTCCTCACTCGTTTTCCTGTCTTCGATTTGCCTGTAACGTAAAAGTATTTTGCATAATCACGAATGTATATAATTATGCTAAGTTGGTAATTGTGAAAAGTACGTGTTCCTACGGATGTGGAGCAATGAAATGAAAATGATTATTGTTTTTTGTTTAGTGTGAAAGTTGCAACAGGAAACTACTGTCGATTACTGGTAACTTGATAACGAATTCTACTAATTTTATTATCTTTCTTGCGACAGGATCTTAATATCTGGTGAAAGATCATAATATTGAAAATTATAGACTTCCCGTTTTTATACTAACTTCATACCTACTAGAACCGACAGTAAAGTCCCTTTTCCGATGACACAACATAATATTTTACAGTGGTCAGAGATATTCTTACCTCAAAACATCACTGTACTGATGTACAATGATCTGTCCATGCGTCTGCACCTTCTTTATATTCCCCGTTATCGTCGCGGAGCTGGCAGAGACCAGAGCCTTCATCTCAGCACCCAGAGGTTTGCTCTGGAGTGTCGTCATGCACTCGTTCTCACAGGAACCCACAAGGTCGCACAGCCAGTACTGGACAGGTTCTGGCTTCCTTTCGCAGAGTCGTTCTAGGCATGTCTGGTCTATTGAACGCTCCCGGTATAGGATCTCGTTTTGGTTGTTCAGTACTATTCTGGAATGGTATTCACTGTTGAAAGGTTTTGTGATTAGAATGGTGTTAGTAAGTGATAGGAAGCATTTATGAAGGCGTCAAAAGAAGAATCAGAGAGAGATACAGTGCCATCACCATACTATACATCTTTACTGGAAAATTTTGGTTAGATGAATCACAATTCGTAAATGAGAGACAACACTTAAGGCTAAAATAATAAGCCACAGATATATTGAACTAAATATATATTTTAGAACCAATGGCATATTTTTGAGTTTGAATGTACATAATATATTTGATCACACATAAAGAAATGACTCATTGTAAACGTACGCAAATTGAATTAATTCACTAATTCCTTAAAGGACGACTTTATAGGACTCTTTACTTTCAATTGAAAACTCAATAACCTTAATAGGGTTTTGTAGAAAGGGTATCACGCAAAGAGGATGTTAGTCACATAATATAACGTAAGACAAAGGATTTCAAGTGGTGACTGGTTGACCTTTTAAAACTATTTGACACTGGAAAATGGATATTGAATTAAATGCAATTGTTGTAATAAGGCCAGAGGAAGGGTACTTCAAAATGTAATTTTGCTACTTTAAAAAGGTTTTCCTGAATACATTCTGATTACTAATTAATTCAGGAAATCGTAAGAACCTAAAAAGACTAAGAGAAGGTCATAGGTGATATTATGTGATTGTGAATATTGTAAGTGCAACTGAGTATCGATGATTATAATTTAAACAAGACTTACCCAGTGTTAAAGTTGTCAAATAAATTGCCTCTCCGAGCGCTTTTCCCACTTTTTCCACTATTTGGAATGTCCATAAACTCATGTGGAGTCAGCATCTTTGGCGTCGATGTGCATGCCATGTTCAGCTGAACATCCACGAAGTCCATCTCTCCTTTTAACTTCTCCCTTTTAGAATCATGTGTCAAATTCTTCATATTAGAATCTGTTTCGTAAGGAGTCTTCTGTTTATCTTGGAATTGTGGTGGAGGAGAAATTCGTTCATTTTTGAGGTAGTCTTCCTCAGGTTTTTTTGCCATGTTTAAATCGGCCTGTGTACCAATTAGCCTTTCATTGTAATGAGGTATCAGCATTTCTTCGGGATGTGCCACGAGTACCCACGAGTCTTGGTCTTTGACTCGTGGTAGACCCAGTGAAGGTACTCGACTACCGGCTACATGCCCACCAGCGTGAGTGCTCACGACACCAGGTTTGTCCTTCTTCGGAAATATTCTAAATATGTCCTTCGTTCTGTCTCCTTTAGTGGCCATACGCTGCTTAGCTTTTGGTCCTGGTTTTTTGGTCGGTTTTAAATGAAGACTATCCATGATATTTTTACCAAGGATGGCTTTGGCTGGTTTATGCATTTGCTCGTTTTCGTAGGACATTTCATTGTTTGGTAATGCTTCCTCATCGATGTATCCTAACGAATGATAGCCGTCTTGGATGTCTAGGATTTGTTGATCTAACCTCTGCGCTTCGAAGTTGAGGGACTTATTTAGTCTATTTCTTTGGAATTTAGGAGTTGTAATAATAGGAATAGCATCCTCATTTGATAGACTTCGTTTGTACTCTGCTTTTCTGTCTACTTTCGATACAGACGTCCTCTCTGTCGGTACGTACGATATGTTTGATATCGGCGTGCGGACTCTTGGCTGATTGTTTACAGCTATTTGGTTATTATCCTCAAGCTTCAAATACTCTAAACTGTCATCTGATTTATTCTTACTAGTTTCCAAATCTTTTACTGTAGCTACTTTAATAACTTTGGTGCTATCGCTATCTGTACTAGATATGAACGACTTCTTCGCTGGATACTTTTTCGAGGGACTTATAACATTAATGTTTTTAACTGGTACTTCTTTGGTATCTTTTTGTATTGCACTTGTGTTTATGTTATTTTCTTTGTGACTTACGGTACTCGGAGGTGTTACCTTTACGTCTATTTTGTTTTCGATTTTTAACTTAGGTTTACTGGTTATATTATTATTTAAAATATTTTTCGAGTTTTCTTTATTTGCTTTGTCGTTGTTTATATTTTTCGGCATTGGGTATTTTTGTTCGGTTTTATTTACATTTTCTGTGTCTTTATCTTTTAACAGTTCCATGTGTTCTTCGTCTGTATGTATTTCACAATACTTCTGTAGGTCGTACGGCGTCTGTATGACGCTGCTGCTCCGGAGTCGCGGTTTCGGCGTCGGCATGCCTATACTGACCTTATCAGGCAATGGTAACGTCAAGTTGTTAGAAACATTACTTTGCGACGCGTTTTTAAAACCCGCCGCTTGTTTCACAGTAATATCTTGATTGTTGTTAGAATCGCTGCTACTTGTAGATTTATTATTGTCTGTATTCTCTGGAGACTGATAATACTGTGAGGGCGGCGGGGAGCTATCTGAATCCGAGAATCCAGAATCTTGGCTCTTGTGGCTGCCGGGGCTACCATGACGTAGAGGCCATTGATTCATCTGTACGGGTTGCGCGATGTCATCGGCGCTATTGTTCTGCGGCTCGTCGGGCTGATTGGCTATCCAATGAGGTAGCTGGGGCTCCCACTCGGGATCGTCTCGAGCGCGATTGTTTCGGTTCCAGTCGGGCTGTGCTACCGGACTTCCTACGTTCGGCGGTGAATCACCCCACCATACCTTGCTGCGCGTTCGTTGAAAATTGGACATCCTGAAAAAGAAAAAAATCAATGAGTCGTGGGAACAGCGTGTCTAAGGTGGTGGGTTTAATGATCGGTGTGAGTGAGGTAATGTGTTGGTCCATTACGAGGAGTATCATCAGAGGTGCGTGCCCGGTGCCCGCGGTGCGTGACGCGCTGCCTTCGAGGCCAAATTATCTCGTATGTAAAGTTTGTTTTGTTTTTGTTTGATAGTCATGGGAATTTGGTACGCCTATTGTGTTGATTGCTTACAATAGTTGAAGAAAAAAGTAGTAAAACACAGTCCAAGGCGGTATGACGCGTGCTTTTGAAATAATAATAATAATGGTGGCATATCACGAGAACGGGAGTCGAACCAGGGCCGGTCGGCAGATGTTAAAAACCGTTGCAGAGGCTATTGTGCGCAGAATGCAAGGGCGTTCGCACATCGGCTGTGATTTCTCCCCTTCAGTTCGTACACAAATAATAACACTCTCGCTATTGAGACTTGCTCTGGAGCTGGCTAAGATTTTATACGGTCCGATGATTCTTTGCATACAAAACATTGCTAAGGCACTAAGTTATTTCGGTTCACAGAGTCGAATAATTAAGGAAGTAGTGTTTGCTTCCTAATGCAAATAGATGTAGATGATAAAATAATAAGTCCTGTCCGCTATTTTCTTTTTACTTACCAACTAAAATTCTTAGAAGGTAGCACAGTTTTACAATCCATACCACTGCTCTGTGGTGGTACTTTGTTCAGGAATGTGTTGTCTTTTAGACCAAACTATATAACATTATTATTTGCGGTATATTCATATAAAACCATGTTCATTTTACTTACACTAGGCTCTAAATTTACAGCTAAGTAAACTAAAGTATGCCACGGTTTGCGGTTGTCTCTGACTCAACGGACTATCTGAATCATTGGTTAATAGTGTAATACTAACATACATACAAACATTATTATATCTAAGTACATATTAGGTGTTAGTCAGTCGATAATTTTGTTTACTGATCGATGATCAACTTCGGTTTATCGAAGGAATTCAAGATTAAAGAAGTATGAAGGAAGAATCATTGACTTGTTGCCGAATTAAATGTTAAAACTTTACTTCAAACCAGTAAAAAAATATGACCGGCAGCCATTTTTCATATTTTTTTAAATTATTGTTCAAGTGAGAAGAAATAAGACGTTCGATATGCGTGAGTAAAATTAAAAATCTTATTAGTGAACTTATACTTCCAAAACCCAAAAATACCCAGACCCGAAATAAATTGGAATAAGAGCAGGAGAATTGAATCATTCCCACTAGTTCTACTGACCAGTCCTACGGTAGAATGGTTAGCGCAGTGGCTAAGCGATTGGACTGCTGCGCTGCGTGTCGCGCGTTCGATCCCCGCACGGAACAAATATTTGTATGGCCTGCGGATAGTTGTTTCGGGTCTGGGTATTTGTGTATGTGACTTAATATGTTTTTGAACGCACCCACGATACAGGAGAAAATCCTAGTGTGGGAAACGTTTTTTTCAAAAAAAAAAGACGCCGACTTCATAGCACCTATTTACTATTGCAATGTTCCCATATCCATTTACCAATTATGTGATCTGTGATGGTATATTAGAAGCGGCGGCGTTTGCATGTATCTTGTAAGGTTCGAGTGTTACATAAAGTGGTCACTACCTAGCTAACCGTTTTGATACTTACTTACAATTTCAAATTAGTTTTCCTTTGATTGACTCATAATTATCGCAGTATGGTAATACCATCATTATAGGCTTGTTATTTCAGCGGATGCGGACCTCTACTAATGGAGGTATCAATTAAAAAATATTCTGTAGTTACAGGTAAAGGTAATGTACCTCATGCGTTTTCATGAAACCTAGTTGCCTGCGTAGTAATTAAAACATGAATAAACACAAAAAAAGTCGAAATGTTTTTTTTTTGTCCTATGATACCAGCATTTAATTAAATACTTGTTGATTGTTGAATTAAAAAGCTTGGCTATCAGATTTCCCACTGAATCTCATTCTTTTTAATGAGCATTATTTTGATATTTGTAATCACGTTCTCGAAAACGGCTCAAACGATTTCAATGAAAGTTGCAATACAGGGGCGAAAAATCGATCTAGCTATTATAGGTCTCGGATCTGGGAAAACTTGCTTTCTCTATTTTCACCCGAGCAGATCTTGGTCACCCAGGTACTGTTATTTAATTGCATCATAGAATACTTAAAATATCAAGGTACGGAGTTTGAAGACGGACTCCAGGCACAAACTTTAGAAATTAATGTCCTGCAGTGGATTGACATAATTTATGAAGTCATTTAATATTATTATGAAACATTTTGTCTAGGATACATATTGTTTTCTTATTCTTAGCATATGATCTCTAATCCTGTACTGCGAATACCTATGTCGAAATACTCTCATTCTACCACTAATCACAAGAATTAATATAAAGCCGCTAACGATCGGCAATTAACACCTATTTGTAATGCGCAATGAAGATTATTTCGTCACAAACTCGTATGCGATGAAATGTAAAAAAAACAAATAACACTATGGATTCTTTGAATACTAATCGACTTAAAATGTTTACAAGGTCTATTGACAGTTAAGGCAGCGAAATTCCTGGTATTTCCTTGTATTTCAGGTGTAATTCTTGAAATATGCATACAATTCAAACATTCGAACTTAGATTATTAATCTAAGTCTGAATGTAAGACTTCTGCCAGGTTTCACTAACGCAGCCAAAATACTATTTTGGCTGATAGCTGAAATTTCTACTCTTAGCGCTGAGCCGACAGTTGAAAATTCAATATTTCAGGGATTAGCTTAGGAGTCATCTGAAAACTGAAAACGCAACTGAAACTTTCACTAACATGAAGCTGCATTATACTGCTGCTGCTGGTTTTTTGCTGCTTTATTATGTATTTTATGTGTACAATTTTCTAATTTAATTGACTACCTACCTATTTGACATTGTAATGATTAATATTGACTAATTATTCTATTTTGCACTTTATAATTGTTATCTATCTTTATTTCTATTGTGTGGTGTATAATTTTGTGAATGTTGTATGTTATTAATTGAATTATTTTATTTTGTTTAATTTTTGTATCTGTTGGCCTACTGGTCTATTCTCTTTTTGTTATTCTTTGCTTTATGGATTGCTTTATCTGAAATAAACGTATTATTATTATTATTATATCCGAATGTACACTACACTACTGTGTACTTACATTTAAAACGTTCCCGTGAGTACATCATGTACGGGAGCGACTCCGCGAGCGAAAGCTAGTGTCGAATAAAAAGGTGTCCTATTCACATTTAATATTCTGTGGGTCTTTTAGAAATGCGGGATAACGTCTGCCAACGGTGTTGGTATTGTATGGGACCCCTACATTGTTAAAAACATGTTATACGACGCAATCTGCTTATGTTAGTAGGCAATACTGTGGGTATCACCTGTAGTACCTAGTAAGATATTCTAACGAACCTGTCTACTCCTGTGGCCGTTACAGGGGATGAAGATTATTTAAATAGAATCCGGATCGGAATCCGTTTAAATTAGCATCAGAAATATAAATCGTAATGTGGGGAGAATTCTCTGTAGAGTCCACAGGAAAGGCTTGCATTCGTATAAAGGGTGTTTCAATATACTCGTATGAAACATTATTAATTTATTACTAAGTTGTTTATTTAATCAACTTAAAATAAACTTATAGTTCAATAGTATTATCTTTGTTTAATATACTCTCGTCAATTCTGTTTAATAAACCCATGTTATTTGGGGTCGGCGCAACCAGTTTTCTTCATCAATTCTCTCCTGGCAATCCTCTCTCTATCATTAACTCCTTTTTCCTTATTTATTATTTGTCTTTAGTATATGCATCTCCAACTACGAGGCACCAAACTAAACAAAATACAACCACAAACCTTTTTTTGTTGGTCTGAGAACCACAATAAGACAATTTGACACTGAATATTATCAATCGACCCAAATAGTGACATTATTAGGCACCTTGGCGTTATCGCAAAACCTTCACGACGTACGATAGTGCTGTGACAGCTTCCTCCATTTCTACATAAGTACAAGACATGCTTCAATGGTGACAATGGACGATTCCGTCAATGACTGTTGACTATGAATCATTTTGATTAAGTGTAAAAGGTTTTTTGTCATTAGGAAGAGGATTTTCCGAAGCTACTGTTTGATTAGAATTTTCTTTTGGGACCAAGACTGTAGACTTGATCTATCGGCTGACAGTCTGGAAAAATGAACTAGTGCGTCTCGCGAACCCCCGTCGCGACACAACTTTTTTTTTTTTGGGGTTTGGGAAATCATCAGATGACTCCTCCCGCTCTGGGCTCCCGGTAGACCACCCATGTTCCTTCTAAGCCCTTAGTGTCGAGGCCGCGGTATCTCATTCGAACAACCCGCAGTCCCACGACACACCACTCCCTTTGCCTCAGTATTAGTGACGTATAGAAAAAGTATATTAATCTAATTGACTTTGGAAGTCACGAAAGTCACGGTTCTTTTAAAAAATTGAGCGCAACACTTTCTAACATTGGTTCTGCCTATCAATAACTGCAACAGTTTATTTTGCTATACCGCAATTGGTATGGCTTTGTTTCACAATAAATATCAATAAAATATTAAACTTTCTATGCAGTTGATGCGCTGTAGAATTATCGTTAGGTACTGTTTTTCAGTGAAATAAAAACGGAACGGGACTTCTAAAACTCGATTTCACAATGGGAGGTCTCTAACCAAAAAACAATAAACATAAAACGTGATAAAAACTGAGGAATCTCCGTGTAGTTTTTTTTAGGAAGACTGATATAATATTTATAAGTGGAAATGGTCACGGAGAGGGGAAAGCATGACCGAGTGTAATGATGAAGCGCATTGACTGCGCTCCATTACACGCGAAGTTTTGCGAATGATAAAAAATTTCATAAAATTATTATCACTAATGTTACTTTTGTTATAGGTATTTGTAACAATAAATTAAACTGTATTTCTCAGTAGCAGGACCACCACGACACGGACATCCAGTCTTACCTAAGGGTATCGTATTACCCAGTATTAACTGGGTAGTGGAGATCAGATAGGCAGTCGCTCCATGTAAAATACTGGTATTTAGCTGCATTCAGTTAGACTGGAAGCAGACCTGGAAGCAGACAAAATAGTTTGGATAACGCTAAGCAGAATATGATGAGCCACGGACCGGGCACAAATCCAGACTCCATTTGTGCGCGTGGTGGATTATAGCCCATCCTTCTCCTAGAGAGGAGGCCTGAGTCCCTGCAGTGGGAACATTATAGGCTGATGATGATGATGATGTATTTGTGCCCGGTTGATGGCAGTACTGTAGTCTCGCCCCCCATTAAATGTATGTTTATGTTAATTAAACTGTATGTTCAGATTTAAGCGGCTTTGGTCTGATTCCTAAAGTCGCGAGTCTGTTGTGCGTTATTTAGTAATCTTATCAACAGATCAATCTTTAATTATATATTTCAATTATATTGTAACGCCAAAGATTGCTGATTATCAGCAGCTACTGGTTTTCAGTTTATGATTTTTAGCTCAAAGAAGAATATTGCAGATTCTTTCTCAAAAGAATGATTTTTTGGATGTTTCCTTAGTTTAAGCGTTGATGGATGGAGAGGGAGAGGAAGACCAAGGACACGATGGGTGAATTGTGTGAGGAATGATAATATGAAAGCAATATTGAAGTTTGGAAAAAGGTTACTGATGACAAAATGATCCTTGAGACCATTTCATAAGCATCCTGTACAACATCCGGGTATAATTCCAAAATCATCTTTTTCGAAAGACGACAAATTTTACATTAAACAAGAATTGAATCGTTTGTTACAAGCAAATGTCATACGTAGGTAAATGTAATCCTACCCGCAATCATTTTGTATCTAGTATTTTTATCATTCCTAAAAGTAATGGTAAATGACAATGACGGTTGACATAGGAGAATGGAAGAATAAATCGTGTTACGGTAACCCCAAGTAATATGGGACAAGTGCAAGAAGATGAAGTGTATTTTGAAAAAGATTTTTTTTCTTTCAAAAATATCCGGTGGTAAATGAATGCGGATTTGCATCAAATAATCTGCAGCGTCAGCAAGGAAATACAAAATAGTTCCTTTCAACAAATTGAAGTCAAGGATAGGTCATACCTTTTAACTTGGTGAATGTAAAACATCAGTATTCCGAACACTTCGCTGCTATTCAATTTGAGCAAATGATCTGTGTAGAACTGTTGAGTACAGTCAGTAACACGAATATGTTTACACTTAGCAAAGTTTAGTAGAAATTTTCACCTCTTTATCGCATGGGAAATCATCGCACAGAGCGAAAGGTAGTGTCAGACTTGTACTGACTACCACCCATGTTCCCTTATGAGCCCTTTGTGTTTCAGGGCCGCGGTATATCTTTCAACTTTCAACAGTCCCGCAGCCAACAATTTTTGCCTCCTACATAATTATATTAATTTGCTTTTCAAGTAACGTAACGAAACTAATGTTTTGAAACGTATAAAACATGCTGAGTGATTATAGTATACAAATAATTGCTCGTGACTGTACGTAGGCATCTGTATCGTTGTAACCTTGTTTCTATGGGCTCAGAGCCTGAGTTGTTAACGATTTCACTCTTGATTATTATGATGCAAATCTCCTATGCAAATAGCTTTACCATCAGCCTGAGAACGCATGAAGAAACATACGTTTCAATACAAAAAATCACGTTAATTATACAGTACACAGTTTTACATCTGTATTTATACGAGTTTGTGCACCCATCTCTTATCTTTCGCACCCACTCGTTGAATACAGCTCATAAATTCCGATGTGAATATATGGCGGCACGTGCAGCTGGTGTAACGGTCGCGTGTCATCTGCTCGCTTTGCCCCATACGCCACGCTCTGTCGCGCAGTATGGCACGCGCATGCGCTTCCCATTTTTGAATTTTGGAACGCTAGAGGGTTTCTGCGCTCCAAATTCAAAATCGAACGGGACTTCTTTTTGACACAAAACTTTTTGTTCCTATAACGGAATTAGAACACGTTCTGCTATTTAATTGGTGTACGTGATTCGGTTGACGCAATTTCTATTTTCAAATTATTCTCTACAATGCAATATGGCCAGTTAATTGCAGCGATTGAACAAAAACAATGCGTTTCGATTAGAAACACGACAGACGACTATTAACGCAATTAAGTGCATTGACATAAAAACGACATGGATTGAAATGCTACATTATGCAATGTATCGATTGTGATACGAAAAACTAGATCGATAGGCGTTTTTGTGACGCTTACTTGTCAAAATATCAACAAAAGAAAACCGTTATAATTCACACGAATAATCAATAATGCCCCGAGCTTCATCCAATAAATAGTTTGCTCTTCAACTATGGTATAATGTACCTTATTCAATTAATCACAAAGTCTAGAGTTGTAGTAAGGGAGATAATGATATGTGTTTTCGATGTAGTGATTTGATCTCTATGGTAACAGCCAGGTGTTGGCACTTTTTGTGCGTGTGCGCAAGGGTCGCGATGGCGCCCGACGCGACCGTACCGCCCCGGGATACGATGCACACCGATCTAAATACATGGTGTTTCATATTTAGAGCTAGAAAAACTTTAAAAATAACATAAGTTTTTGTTAAATAAAATATTCCCGTTACGGTTAAACTATTTCAAGCTCTAGTTACTTATGGTTATAATTTAATATACACGTAACGACAACGCAAACGGTTGTTCAACTAATCAAATTAGTTCGATAAAATCATTTGGGCTTGTCATCAATTAATTTTTACTAGCTATTTATAACTTAATAACTTTTGAAAAAAAAAAATACCCTACAGCAAGAGCCATAAAATTTTAATTTACAATTGAGTAAATAGATTCACCGATGTTTAATGGTTGGTTCAATTTAATCAAGTATTTCCTATTGATAAGCATGATTCATAAACCGATTAATTACTTTTATTAATGTTTTTACGTAATTAAACAGTAACATACTTGCTTAAACGATTTCAGGGTCAAATAACAGGCTTGATAATCGGCTTGGTGACATAATTGAGAAACCTGTAATAGTTAGGGAATTAGGATCGGCTTAAAGTGGCGTTCGGGCCTTAGTTACTTAATGGACATCAAATTGTGTGGTTTTATAGAGCGTGTTGGATTTAATTACAGATTTTGTCAGGGTTTTTTAACAGTAAGGGAACTTTTAACTGTTTGGGATTATCTCAGGCACTATTATAATGTTGAATTCTAAGAAATAAAATAACACAATTAATAATGAAATGGAAATTACATACAAAATATTATACAATCTGTGAGAAGTGAAACCAGAAGCAATACAGAAAGATCTATTGAAGAAACATATTGTGGCAAAGACAGTCAAATATTTACGAGCGATAGACGGGACTAAACGAAGTAAATCGTAATACAATACTATTACTTGGTAACAAAATGGTTTTGTTTATGTTTGCCAGTTTGTCCAGCACTCGTGTGTCAAAATTGAAAATTTTCGAGATAATTTTGTATGAAAATATTTCCAGATTTTTGTTAAAACTTCTTTTATCATGGGCATAAACTTTAAAACAAACTTCGACTTCCCTGAAAAGAGAAAGCTAAATAGGTAGGCAAAAGAAATAAAACCTTATGTTTTTCAATGGCCTCAGTAATCGGTGTGACGCTACCAGGAACTCAGAGTCACAAGGACACAAACAAATGAAAAGAACGAACAACTTTGACAGAAGTAAATGGTGAAATGTTCATCTTACGACAACATCTGTCCGTAATTAATTTGCCTATGTAAGCCATTAGATTAGCGAAGAAAGATTAAAACAACATGCGTGTCCATTAGCAAACAGTTTCAATGTAAATCAGTCCAATTCGAAAGGCGTAACATGTCGCCTGTTGTCTATAAGGTTTATATATCTTACATAAAACATAGAGTGTTGAATATAAATGTCCATGGAGTGGGAGAGGAAGACCAAGTTAACTATGGATGGATTGTGAGAGGAATGAACAAAAAGAAAAAGGAGGAAATGAATGAGCGTGTCGGTTGTCAGAGGAGAATGGAAGAAAAAATTAAGTAGCACCGACCTCAAGTAACATGAAACTAGGGCAGGAAGATGATAGGGCACGCCACGATAGTGGCGGTAAGTCCCCTCTTTGAGGAGTGGCTGGAGAGGCGCCACGGCGCCCTCACCTTCCGTCTGACGCAGGTACTCACCGGACACGGTTGTTTCGGGAGGTACCTGCACCGAATCAGGCGGGAGGAAACGCCCGGATGCCACCATTGCGAGGATCGGCCGGAGGACACGGTGGAGCACACTGTGGAGGTGTGTCCCGCTTGGGCGGAGCCCCGCCGTGTTCTCGCAGCGGCGATCGGCGGCGGCGACCTCTCGCGTCCGGCCCTGGTGCAAGCCATGGTCCGGGGCGAGGAGAAATGGGACGCCGTCGCCTCCTTCTGCGAAGCAGTGATGCTAGCGAAGGAGGTGGCGGAACGTGAGAGGGAGAGAACCTCTCGTCCCAGCCGCCGCGGGAGGCGCACCGGGCGTCGGGGGCCACGTGATGGCTTCCGGCCACCGTAGACGCGGGCCTGTGGACGGTGAGTGATGGGTAAGTTCGCCGTCCGTCCGTCTTATGACGACGACAGGCCGTGTCGACGGCGCGTTCGTGTTCCACGCGCGCCTCAAAGAGATGTCAGCAACATGGACAAGGGCCGACGCCTGTCGAGGCTGCGGGTTGTCCGCAAGGGATACCGAGGCCTCGACATGAAGGGCGAAGAAGGAACATGGGTGGTTTTTAGTCAGTAGAAGTCTGACACTCCCTTTCGCTCTGCCCAAGAGCGGGAGGGGTTATTGGCAGGAAGATGATGACTCTAGTGATCTAGTCTTTAGTAATAGGGGCGAGCGAATTCTCATGAACCGGGCACAAATTGAAACTCCAAGCGGCTATCCCAAAAATTGAAATGGTAAAACCAAACCAATATTGCTTTGAATGGGGAAATCAATCCCATACCTCATTCTCCAATGTTTGCCAGTTATTGTACAACTGCGAGATTAGACGAACCCGATACTATTCTGCATGGAATGACTACCTAACTAACCTCCACAATCCAGTTAAGACTCATTGGTAAGACTGGTTGCCAGACTTTTAGGCTTAGTCAGTCGCTTGTTATCACTTGTCATAACTATAATAAATAGCCATTTCACAGGTGTGTGACATTATAATTCATTTGTGCCGTATGATTGTTGCCATTGTTCGACTCTTGCGCAATGCACACGAATAGACGACTGCTCTCGCAATGTTTCTTGTCACTAATTAATTAACATATTATTTGTAACGTCACTTTAAATAGGTAGGACATTTTTCGTAAAGAAGCAATGTTTCATGGAGTGCGCTGTATTTTTTTTAGATACATATATGCAAATATTACTAGCTATGTCTTAAATCTTTTTGGATATAGTATGACACTGTAATGTGAATACTTTCCCAAAAAAATATTATTTTTGTTATATTTGTAGTTTGTTTATAATATACATAATAAAGATTAACCACCCTGTATAAGATTAGTCGGCTGGCCCGTACTAAGGGGTTCCCCAAACAGTTACGTACTGGTTCGAAGACATCTGCTCAAACTTGATACAGTAAAGTATGGGACTTCCGTTCCGGATCCTGATCGAAAACAAAAAACCGGCCAAGAGCGTGTCGGGCCACGCTCAGTGTAGGGTTCCGTAGTTTCCCGTCCGTCACAATAAGTGTTCCCACAAACAGGGACCAAATTATATTGGTTAACTGCAGTTTCCATCTGTTGTTTCCATCCAAGTTCAAAATAATTTTCCTAGAAAGTCCTTATAAAGTTCTACTTTTCAGATTTTTTTCGTATTTTCTAAACTTATGGTTCAAAAGTTAGAGGGGGGGGGACGCTTTGTTTTTTACTTTTGGAGCGATTATTTCCGAAATTATTGACATTATCAAAAAATGATTTTAGTAAACCCCTATTCATTTTTAAATACCTTTCCAACAATATATCACACATTAGGGTTAAAATTAAAAAAAAAACACTTCCCACTTTACATATAGGGGGGCTACCCTAATAAAACATTTTTTCCAATTTTTATTTTAGCACTTTGTCGGCGTGATTGATACACATATTGGTCCCAAATTTCAGCTTTCTAGTGCTAACGGTCACAGAGATTAAGCGAGGACGGACAGACGGACAGACAGACAGACAGACAGACAGACAGACAGACAGACATGGCGAAACTATAAGGGTTCCTAGTTGACTACGGATCCCTAAAAAGGAACGAACGAAAGTGTCGAATTTATGTATAAGTTATCGAATCGAAAGCGATAACAGGACGAGACTATTATAAAAAAAACGAATTGTGATGGAATAATTTTATCTGACATCTCTTTTTCTACAATTTGCAAAAAAGAAAGGGAGCTTATATTTAATACAACTAATAAGAGTGGATTTTACGTTTTGAAACTGAACGCGATCAGCTCAGCAAAACTGCGTTCAAGAATTGTACCTAGGTGTCATGAATTCATAATTGTTGTATCACAGGACAATGTTGTTCACCTTTACGATGCAAATCAATAGAAAATCCATTCTAACATCCTAGCATTAGATTATAGTAGCATGCGAATGTTCCATTGGCGCGCAAAACACTTATTTAATATTTCAAATGCATACGAATACATTAAAATTCACGCCAAGACTGTTTTTGTCCGAGAATTGACTGAATACTTAACCTTAGTTCAGCAGAATTTGAAAAAAGAACGTTTACGATTTAAAAATAAAAAGCAGCCATGTTGTTTTTTCGGTATCAATAATTTCCATAGACGATTACAGATGTATAACAACCTTTCTTCCAAAATGTCTTCAAGTGCCAAAAAGTAGTAAAAAGGTTGGTTTATTTATCAGCTGAGCCCGCACGAGCGGGATACGGTCGGTTGAACGAAAGGGAGGCGTTCATACGGCACGCGTTGGTGGCATATGGCTGATGATAACGTTTCGTGCCTTTGCCTTAAAAAAAAGCCACGTGCCGGCAGTTAATTTCTTGTTAATTTGTTTTTTATTTAACTCAGTCGAGTGTGAAAGTGGAACTTTTCGTTTATTATTGTATTTTTTTTTGTTTTGTTGTTTTTTTTACGATTTACTAGAGAAAATTAAAACAAGACCGAAGAAAGACAAGACGAAAGCTTTAGGCGTAGTCATATCATAAGCTCAATTTAGACATATTTTTGGGTAAAATTCTTGTCGGTTTTGGCAAGGTAAGGGACAAAAGGGTGACACAGATTTCAGAAATGTCTACAACTTTGTAAGTTAAAGCATGAGTAATCTAGCTAGTCAGTCATTGTCAATATCGGTAGTAAGATGATACAACTACGAAGTAAAACGCATTATTACTCATATCCGTTTAAAAGTTAATCAGGGATTAAACGGTCCGACCTTGCCGTTTGTTCTTCGCAATGAATTGATTATAAGTTTGACATTTAGCTTTTAACGGCTGGACATTGCAGCTGCGAATTACAGCAGCGCAATTAACCATTTACTTCAGAGGCAGATGTCCCACCGTGTATGGCTAGCCTTACGCTTGCTATTATAGGCGACCGTTTGAATTTTTAGAACGCTGTTATAAATTGCCATATAAAAAAAAACTGTTTTTACTTGTGGCAACTGTGGCAAGATCGTAAACGGGACAAATGGCTGGTGGCTGCAAGATACCTTACGTAAACCAATCGGTAGGACTGAATACAGCCGGCTCATAATTATGGGTATTTTATCAATATTGTGTAATGAAGACTATAAACCCACATTTATATTTTGTTTATGCATCATACTGCTGATAGGTACAGCAGCTGACTAGACTATTTTACAGGCATGTCAGTGAGTCTTTTCCTCTTTCCCTCCAAAAATAATTTCAAAATGGCTACCACCAATGTACATAAAATGCCAATTCCAACGTTATTTGTTAGTAAGGTATGTAAAGAGCGTCGTTAGGTAGAAAAATAAATACCAAACAACAAATAAATAACGCTTTTTTATACCCCATTGAGAACAAAACTATTCTCTAATTACATTTAATGTAAATAAGACAAATAGGGCTTACGTACAACACGTTCCCATACATCTATCTGTCTCCTTTTACCGTAGAGGAATTCTCTTTGTCTGATCTTTTCCAAACTGGGAGACTTAATCATGGAGTCGGAATGCTCGATACACGTGCATTTTCTTTACAATACCCCACCGTATTAAGAAAATGTTTGTAAAGGAAACATAGAAGGGCTAGAAGGAACCTCTTTTTAGAAGGCGACACTGGAGAGCTGGTTATGGGAAAGTATTTAAATGTATGAAGGAATTTTCAAGTCTTTGCTTTAGTGTGTTTATAAGCTGTCAATGTTTGTGCCTTTTTGGGTATGCACCCACGTTTCTAGCATTTCCTAAGCGCTAATTCAATTGGATCATAGTAAAAAAAAAAAACGAAACGTTTGCACTGACTGGGTAGGTCCACTCAAATCTGTGTGGTTCTTTCTTCAAAAGATCATCTCAGACACTAATCTGCATGGTCCTCATATAACTTGACCGATAGACAGTGACCATAGCCAGCCTAGTTAGCACAAGCTTCATAAATCACTAAATGGAGGTAGACCGTATCATACTAATCGAATATGGAACATAAATCTCCAGCATCCGGCAGTAATTAATAAGTACATATCCAAAGTTACCATAACCAACATGGCGCAGTCGTACGGACCACTTAGCGTTTCCTCTATGGCAGGAAAATGGCGCTTGACCACTTTTCTAAACGATACTGCACCGCACCGAGTGCCTGTGCCTGTGGTACACTTTCATAGCGGACTACATGATTTTAATTTGTGCGTAGTATAAAAGCTAATAAATGGTTCGAAAAACCCAATAATGAAATAACGAGGACTTTGGACTATGCTGTGGAGTGTGGACTTTTTTTTAGCGTGTTGAAGGTAAATTTTCCCAAAATTCAGCTATGCGAACTTCGCTCGCTGATGCAGCCAGAAAATCGTCAAGTGGGTAGGTGTCAGAACATGCAGCACAAGAAGGTGAAGCTGGGCCGTTGTCTATGGAGACACGCCACATACACACTTGAGATCTGAGCCGTTCATGAACTCCCATCTAAAAAGATTGTCTTTTAAGTCGGCCACGGCAAAGGATGACCAGGTGGAAAGCTTTCAGACGGCTCGATGACGCCATGAGGGCCGTAAGGTCAGGTTGTAGATCATTCGATATGGAAAAAGTCTGAAGTTCACTATGGAATTCAAACTTTATGCAATTAGCACAAGTAAACTGCGTTCAAGAACTGCTAGTGTCAATATTGATGGCATCAGCTTTTAAACTTTACACAGTTTAGCTGTGCGATGTTAAGCTTCTACGGTGAAATTCGCTCAAATATTAATATTATATTTTCGAAATTATCTCAGGACAAGACATGAAAACCAGATACTTCAATATACAACCATGCGAAAACGAGCAAACATACATTTCGTAGACAATATCGTCAAATCAAATACACCGTAAAAAAAACAAGTGAATTCTAAAGAAAAACTCGTTAGCAATGATCACAATGATTCAAGAATGTGTTTTCAGTCGGAAACGTCTGTGTTTGCCTCGCTAGATACCAATTGTTGCCAATACAAAAATTTAACTTGGTGCTTCGTAATTTTAGCTTCGAATGTCATTTAAACTTGACCAAATTAAAAAAAAAACAATACCACAAACAAATTATGATAAAGTGCAAACAATCCGTGAGAAATAAAAATGGCGTTGGAAAGTAGTTTTTCATATTATTCTTTTCAAGTCTCGTCACGTATACATGATAATCACAAACAAAGAGTAAAATACAGAATTACAAAACTCCTCATCATGTCGATAACAGACAGCTTGTTTTAATCTAATCACTAAAAGAAGAATCGCCGCGTAGCGAGATGCGATTACAATCACTATCAGAAGACGATTGACATTTTGTTATGTACTACGCATAATGCTTGTTTTATTAACTTGTTATTGAAATGAAAACCTTTTTCTCAATTTGGTCCCACTGCTTGTCAATCAAGACAATGTTTTGAGACAAAGGATCTAAAAGCAACAATAATTCATTGTATAATTTTGTCACAAAATGAGCGATAGGACTCGTATCCAATACCGAATATCATTGTCATAATCTACCTAGCCTTTTCTCAACTTTATATGTACTGCTGTAACTTGAATATAATGTTGATACCCTATCTCTTTTGGTGTACCTAACTACCCAGCATATAGGAATTAACATGAATGACCAAATGAGGTATCTGGGTAGCTATTTAAAAATCACAATACATGCAAGCACAAATTCCCAGAAAACTCTTCACTTATGAGCTGACTTACTAGCACTAATAACGATTATAAGAATCGATTAATGACATAAATAGCAATCGAGTAGCAAAACCGAGTGAGCAAGTAACACAATAGTAATTAAATCGATTCATATCGTGAGGAATGCGGCAAGTGGAGTGTGGTAAAGATCACCTGCTCAATGCTCGCCCAGCCATCGACGTGAAATGAATGCTAATAGGAATGTATTAAGGCTTAAACCTAGGTAATTTATCTTAGGAATTGACGCTGGGAGCTGCCTTGTTAGACTAGCAGTTTGAGCTAGAGTAGCTATAATTTAGAAGTTCTGGAATGTGATTTCTTGGGGGAGGGGCTCCTGGATAAAAATAACAGTCGCTTGGGTCAATTTTCTTGCTTATGTTGGGTGTAGATGGGTGGCCGACAATAGGGATGTTTCCTGACTAAAAAAAAATATGATTCAATTAGTCCGTCTGTTTTATACGTATTTTTTGTTTTATCAAATCAATAAAAATTGTGAGTTGGGGTTTGTGACGTCACTCACCGGTAAAAAATATCATACTAATGTCTTAGAAAATGACGTCACACGAGTTTTCAAAGCACTGTATCGTCTTCATTGTTTGTTTACGTGAAAAAAGAAAAAATACGTCTCCAATATTTTTTGGTAATCTATCTGACGGACTAATTAGATTTTTTTTGTTAACTACCCTATTTTATGCACAAAGAAGTTTTCCCCGTACCATTACATGTGGTCCCGGCTATCACTTGTACATCTTTGACAGTCGTTACAGATCCGACAACCAGTCTTAGCGAAGGATTTCGACTTACTCAGTACTAACTGGGTTGTGTGTGGAAGTCAGATAGGCTGCATCCACTGTACTGGAAGTCAATCTCAATATTATTTAGATAAGGCTAGACAGATGATGGAACGTGATTGCTTAAATTCACTTTCTGGCTTTTCTCAGCTGATTCGTATCCCATCTCATCGGTCCATTTTCAGTTAATATATCTCTTCTTAAGTGGGTTTTTACTTTTAGTCAATTTATGTCCATTCGATTTCTTAATGTTGATGTGATCACAATTATGACGAATTGGTTAAAAATTCAATTGGCGGTCTTCAACAATTACCTGAACCTACTGAAGTCCAGTATTTTGTAAAATAGTCCCAAAAACCGTCGTTAGTTAGTACATAGTCATATCCATGTCATTCAACCTCTTCTTGTCATGCACTCCTTCACTCCTTACGATTCCACTTTTCATTGTTGGAATCTTGGTTCCAAGAAGGCTTGATTTATGCCAAGAGCCCTCCTTGGTTCATTCAAAAGTTCTCATGACGTGTCAAGTAGGTACTGGCATGCATTACGGATATAATACGAGACCATCCGAACGACATGATTCACTACAAGATATATAATATGATTTATGTGTGAAGTTGTAAGTTTGTCATTCCTCGTTTCGTGATTCTGCGTTCGGAAAATATCAATTCTAATCAAAGTTTTTTTTGTATGGAATTTAGTTCTCAGAAACTTCTGATTGGACCGTTTGTATATTACAAGGAATATTCTATCCGTTTCTATGATATACTACGATAAAAAGTCCCTTATAAATAAATTAGTAATCTAGGTAATGAATAAAAGGCTAGACTGATTGACGTTTTAGAACACGCTGAATCGATCTCTGGTCGATCGTAAATCCATAGGGCCTCGGTATATTTACCATCGGTTTAATGCGTTTAAGTAGATGCTTACTCGCTTTATATTAATAATGTTTTTAATTTATTTATTTCAAGCACAAAGTGCAGAGTCGGATTTAAGGCCATTTTCTACCAGTCAACCTTTGGGTGATGCAGAGACAAACAGTGGTAGGTGTATATCTGAAACCATTTAAGTTTTTAGGATTATTTGCCCTTCTGTTTTTTTGGCTTTTTATCTTTTGTAAAGTATCATTGATTTGATACAATTGTTGGGGTTTAAATTCCACCCTATTGTAACATAAAAATATCTTACCGATTACTAAGCTTGGTCAGTTCGTATATTATGTAATCATCGTAAATAGTTTATATTCTACCAACAGCTCAAGTGACAAAGGAATGAATCATTTAATAATAGGTATATCACAGCTATTCAGCCATGTTATTTACAGCATAAATCACATTTATAACTCAACTTGGGCTGTTATAACAATATTACCTATTAAGTACTGTAATATTACATAAACACGTAAGAATTTTCCTTATAAATAAGTAATTTGGTTAATAATTTACAACATTGTTTTAACCAACTTAACGTTTTGAGGGAAAATGGCGTCCAAAAATTGGTGTGACACAATTATAAAACGTTGTTAAATAATGTAAAGCGTGTACTAAACAATAAGAAGTACATGTAGCGCAGGGTGGGTCTTTTGAAATGTAGGCTTTTTTGGCACTGAAGGAACCATTTTGTTTTTTATTCAATTTCCACGGTCTGGACAATTTGAAATATGCCAAAAGAACCAAAAACTAAGATAAGATAAGTAATCTATCTGAAGTATTCTGAAGTGGCACTGAGCTGGCCATATTACCCATAGAACCGATGACTGCTGGGGTAGACATGTTCTTGAGTAGAGACTGTGAACCAGCAAACGTAAGGTTTTAGGCTCGGTGCAGCGACGATTTTCACAGGTTAGCTGGTAGAAACTTAATAAGAGTAGCCACGAATCGAGTTGATTGGCGTGCGATTGAAGAGGCCTATCCAGCAGTGGATTTCCGTACACTGATGATGACGGTTTAATGTAACTACCTAAGAATATTTTAAAAAACAAATGATTGACGACGAAACATCTTGAAAAAGACATTACGTTTTTAAGAGCAACAAACTAACAAAATCGTCCAAATACAATTGAATTCCTCCAAGAACTATAGTAAATTAACCGATTGATTGGACAGAGCAAGCTAGCCGTGACACCAGACCATCTGTGACGCCATTTTATACGAACACAAAGGAAGTGTCATTAGTTTAGTGTGACTTCTTAAAATAGTAGTCGCGTTTGATTGACCCCTAGCCGATGTCTAGAATGAGATTTTGTAGTTTAACATTTTACTACCACCAGTATTACCAAAGCAGTCGCTGAAAATGTTGGTGTTCACATGCATCCTGTTAGACTGAGCCGACTACAACATGGTAGGGAAAGAGTAATGGTAGGGAATGGTAGGGAAAGAGAAATCATAATAATAATACATAACATCGCTCCTGGTCAAAGGTCATCCATCACGACTCAATAGTCAGCAAACGATTGAAAGAGGATGGTTTTAAAAGCCTTTGTACTATCATTAGGAGTTAAGGTGTTAACTGAAACTTAACCGAACCAAATACATAGGGTCTTTACTATCTTCAAGGGTTCTCCCAGAATGAGAAGAAAGAAAATCCATTAAATTGCTTATTGCTTGCGGAATAACACTATGACGTCTTTTCATTTGAATTTAAACCATGACGTGGCTGCAAAACATACTTATTACATCGTAAAGTTCGAGCTACTAAAAGCATTACTTTTTAGTAGCTCGAACTTCCACAAGACTTTAAAACCTTCCCAGTTCAAAACTCGCACTCGAAAACTTCTCGTCGTAACAGTAAACTTCTAAAACAAAACACAATCGGAAAAGGACAGTCGGCCATTTTAGAATCGGGAATGAGTCAGTGCGGAGTCGGATCACGTAGTATGAGGATGGTTGCCACCGCGTTACGCACAACTTGCATTGTGTCTCTAGTACTTGGGCAAGGTACGAGGAAGTACCTGTATGGTTTACTGTTTGGTTCTAGCAATTAGTGGTATAGTTTTCAAGGCTGTTTGTGGTGTTGGTTTTGATGGGTCTAATTTATGGGGTTTCTGGTTTGGAGGTCTTAATACAAAACTAGAGGTTACGTTTGAAACTTGAAAATGACCAGTCTCTATTTCTTCAAAATCGATCAAATAAATGATTTAATCATAAAAACAGCCACGGATCCTTTTGATAAAGCCTGTCTTTGCAAATCTTCGGAGTAGAAATTCTGTAAGTAGTGAAAAGTGATCCGATTTTGACCGTTAGCTACGGAACCCTATAAAACCGAATAAGTACGCTCCCATTTAAAAGCAAGTAGACCTAAACAGCAAAAACAAACACTAATGATGCAAATCAGGTTTAGATATGCAAACGAAGACAAAACACGGTCATTATCCAAATCATGATTGAATTTCTTAAATACCTGTCCATTGCGTGATCCCAAGTTACCTGAACGATTAGCGAATAAGTCTATTAGTTCAATTATCGATGTATACCGTGCTATTATGTAATCTCGACAAACAATTGAACAATACTGTGCCGTGGGTGAGTATTTCGCGGGTTATGTAAGTAAGAAATCCATGGGTAGTGAGGTAGATAGTTTTTGCGATCCCATGATGGAGTCGAGTCGATCGTGAGTTGAAAGTGTTAATCGAGCAATGAATAAAGATAATGTTATCGTGTATTGAGAAGTATGAGAAGACTTCGCAATGCTTCTGATTGCCAGTGGCGTTCCTAGGGGCCAACAATACTGCAAGCTCATAAGGCAGGCGGACTAGAAATCCTAACATCATGAAAAGTAGTATGGATTATAAGGGTAAGCCAATCTTTTAGACTTGTATGAAGGTCCCACCTACTGATTGTTGAGAGTTGAGGACAAAATTGTATAGGGATGAAATTAACACCAGTACAGGTGGTACTAGAAGCCGACCCGAACATAGTTGGGAAAACGGCTAGGCAGATGATGATGAGTAATGATTACAGTTGGTACCGAAATCAAAAATAGCAGAAGAGTGTAGAGGCGGAGGAGAATTGATGACGCAACACACCAATTTTCTTTGGCTGGAAGCTAAGTTTGCAGTTTTTCAAAAACGACTATTCAAATTCTCTTGAAGAACACTCCAAAACTATAAAGCCCACAACAAGAAAGAGTTCCTATATCAAGATCCTGAAGAAAGTACTTTCTTTCAAACTCCTCCTAAAGGCTCGAACCGGAGACATTGACATTTGAAAGTAAAGAAATGCTATCAGCTACCTGATGATATCAAGCATAAGCAGCAAACAGCGAGTTCTTCAAATATGCAACGCACGCGACCAGCAGTCGTGACAGCCCAAGTCGGTTGCATGAAATTGTCATGACATATTGAGGTTGCCAACGTGACAAAGTGACAACTATACAACACCCATGCATGATCACTTATGCTAAATCTAACGCCTTAAGTGAGGTGTAACGTTTTTTGTGTTCGATTGTTCTGGTTTTTTGGAATGTTAGAAGGGTTTGTTTTGAACACTCGGCTATTCTGCAATATTTTGAACGTTTGAATGTCTAAACTTGACCACATCATGACTGAGGAATAGCTTATTGCTTTTTGTGGACAGGTTGTTTTGGAAAATCTTCGGAGAAGTCTTTGTTCAAAAGTGCAGTGCGATAAGCTGTTTTTATTGATTACTTTCCTACTATTCTGGGAAAAGAGAAAATGATTTATTTAGACTTAGAATCAAGCAGTAAGTAGGCGAACAAGAGAAGAAAACGACAGGAAGAGGAATGATACTAAAGTCTGATCTACTAAGTAGAGATAGTTCTTGTTAGTCGTTTTATTTTTCATAATAAAGTTCTCTTTAAAAACTTCTTTGCTAGGTAAAACCTACATACAGTACTTAGAACATGAATCCGGTCAGTGACACAAACTTTACGACTTCAAGAACAAGGTTTTTAAGTTGGTTTTACAGTCCGTTCACCCCGTTTCGCCGTAGGGCCATTAGAAGCTTGAAACAGCGGTTTAAAAATACAAAGATCGTTACCACTAATTCTTCCGAGTCATTATCTGTACGCTATTAGGCAATTAAAAAACAAAACAAACACAATAGATTTCGGGGCCACAATAAAAGTTATAAATAAATATAGGCTCCGGCCTCCGAGCAATGAAAGTTTACGCGTAGAACTAATGGAATAATGTATGTCACATTCTTATGAATTGATATCCAATTGGCAGCGTTTCCTGCCCGAAGTATTGACACCTCCGGTAATCAAACTATCATTATTTATGTATTAGAGACAAAAAAAACTATCGGGAATGTTGTTATTGTCTTTTATTTCTTCCGTTAGATGTTCTTTGTTTTTTGGTGCTAACCTACTGATGTTTTTGCTACGCATCGGCGAACTGTGGTCCGTCGCTTCGTCAGCGAGATCTCTTCCCCTTTTTGCTCTAATATCAAGTGCTGTGACTTTTAATGCTACTAAATCTTCACCGGTTTTAAGAGCACTAGAGATAGTAATAAACATCCAATATCCAGTTTGATTTAAAGAATCTAGTCTTTCTAATTAGCCCCTCCTTTAAACACTAATGTGCCTCGATTCGCTGCTTTAGCATTTACATATTAACATAAATTAGATCAGTCTTAATCTAGAACCTTTCGGCTTTTAAGCGTTCTCTCTGCGTCCTTTTAAATAAAGGATTTGTCTAGAGTAAGTTAAAGCGGGAATTTTTGCCATAAAATCATTGCTATTGCTTGACTTTATGGAGTTACTTTGACGAATAATACCATACAGTCTATCAGAATATTCTGGTTTTTATAAACCAGAATATTCCGCTTTCAGGCAGATTGGGGACAACAAAGCTAGCCTAGCCACGTGACTCTGACGCTGCCACCCATCCCTATATTGCCCCACTAACGTCATAAAATGTCAGTAGCATACCAGCACAATAATTTTATGCCAGTATGCCACACAATGGCACCGATTTCAATGAGAGTGCGCTATTGTGACAGATTGTATCTCATCCGGTTAATTTAGCATTTAAATGAGAACTTCAATTTAGAGTATAACGGAGACCTAATAATGTAGTTAATTAAATGAGGAACAGTAAATTAAAAAGTAACTCTTGAAGGTTACTACTGTTAGTCTACAATTCTACATCATCCCAAAGCTGGGCCAAGGCCTCTCCCCATGGCTTACAGTTATTTCGATCAAGGGCTACTACGGGTCACTGGTTGTTGATTTTGTCCAGTTCATCCTGACATCTTCTACGAGATCTGCCGCATCGCCTTTTGGCTATTTTGGTATTAATTTATTAGTATTGTACTCTTGCTTTTATGGGTTTTACTTGAAAGTTATTTAGTGTTGTAATGTAACTATGTACATAGTTAAATACGGAAGTTCCTTCATTGGAGTTGATTTTCAATCATGTTTTAGAGCTTACTTTAACTTTAACGCCGGCTTCGGATTGGGGAACAAATATAAATCTCCTTAGGAACTTTTCTTAACAGGCAGATAGTTGGGTACTAAGGATAGCTCTTAACAAAAGGTTACGAGTATACGACCTGCAAAGGTCTGGGAAACCCTGATGATGACCAATCTCAATAACTGGTCCGCATTAAATTATACCTACCTCACAAAACTCAAGACAGGAACAAGTTTCAGTCTCAAATACGCTTCAAAAAACGGTGAACGTAAAAGTTGTAACCATGAGTCATCGATGACGCAGCCCATTCATGAGTTAGGTGGTCGAGATTGTCAGATTTGTTCTGAGAACACACTGTCGTCTCGGAACTTAAGTTCACCAGGTACATCCTGAATCACTGGCTGGCAATACTTGATTGAGAATTTGAAAATGGAATCGTTCGCGTAGTTCTGCTAATTGACAGATTCAATAGTAACCTTTTGGGTTTTATGAATGAAGATGTGTAAGTTTTTTTTAAGATTGATTGTCACGCTAAGTTTTTTTGAACATGTCGTTTACGTAGTAGTGTTGATGAGTAGATTCAATAGTAGCCGTATTGGTTTATGTGAATGAAACTGTCAACGATGAAGTCAATAGTCTTTTTTTTAATTTAATGTTTTGTAAAAGTCTCAGAACTTGAGAAAAACATAATTATATTGCAGCCATAGGGAAAGATATAAAAATATTAGGTTCATGATTTTATAACTGTCAGATTTAAAGCATTCTATAAAACCAGTAACTTGATGTTTTATCAACATTTTTTCCTTTATAACCTTGTACTAAGTTCAATGTCGACCCAAAATTAAGTAAACCAGTTTGCACTCCCATAATATTATTACCTCTCGATCAAAACATGCACAAAAAGTGGAGATTTTCATAGAGATAATCGTACATCATTAACAATTAAAGCTTGATTAAAAAAGGTATTTGTGCTTATACCTTTTATTTTCAGCCAGCTTTTAAAGTAGAAATGGGACAGACCAAAGTAGGCGTCATTAATAAAAAAAATAAAGGAATCCTTTATTTTTTTTTTCAATCAAAAATATAATGGTAGGTTTGTTCGAGGGGTATGTTAATACCTACTTGATAGATAAATTATGTAAATTCTTTCTATAAATAATAAGCCATACTGACCGATAATCCTTCATTCATTACGTGCAAACGTCCGGCTTAGAACAGGATTATAATCGGATCGAAGATAAAATTAAAATATTTTTTGTTGATTGCTAAAAATATAATAGAAATGGCGCTTTTATCGGTAAGGTCAGCTAGAGTATAGAAAATAGGAAAAAATACACTACGATTCCCTTAATAAACTATTAAAGATTATTACTGGGCTCTTGTGGTTTACGTGGGTGATTCTGCAATGACTGTGAATTTACGAAATGCCTAATTTGATTTTTTTTGTATTACCTAGTTGAATAGCGTATTTTGGTTTAGTTAAAATGCATTTTAATTTACTAGGGATTTCATTGAGTCTAATGAAAAATCCATGATTTACAGCCAGATACAAAGACTGAGATAGGTTTGGTCTAGTCAAGTGGGTCGTCTTAACAACAGTCACTTACCTAAGTGACTGTTGTAAACCTGCCCTAAGTCATTTAAGTAGTGTTGCCTACCTAGGCATGATGACTTAGGGCCGGTTTTTAAATCGCCATTTAACTTTTAACTGACGAATAAGTTTGTCATTTTGACAGTTTTTGTATAGACAATCTGTCAAAACATCACCTTTATTCCTAAGGTAAAAGTTAACTGGCGATTGAAACACCGGATCTTAATGTTGGACTGGTACAAAATGCTTATATAATTTATTAAGTCCGTCTCTGTATATATTTACATCCTTAAAGCAAGTATTACGTTTAACTACGTAATATTTACTTCAAGTTTAAACCAATGTTTTTCTCGTACTTCCCATAAATCTATCAATCAATTTACCAATTTCCCTAAGACGTAACTTGTGTTTAGCAAGTTTCCTACAGGAAAGACATACCTACTTACTATTAATTCACACCTTAAGATATTATTTTCCCAAATAGGGAATCGACTGGGAAAACCAGCTGCTGAATTGTTGCGTCATTCCACTTAAATGATATTTAAATTGCTGCAAAATTATGTGAATCATAAAATTGAATGAATGCTAGTTTCTTTAGGTAAAATTGAGCTGAACTATATTGTATTTAAATTCGATTTGGCTTGCCACGGTTAGTTTTGTTTAGCCAGTTTTTACTAACTTTATCCGAAACCTTATATGTATAGGCTTACTTAAATTGTAAACTTTGAGTACTGTCAATGACTAATTTACACAAGTGAGAAAAGTTACCTTTCAAACACTTTAGTGCGCAGCAGGCAAGGCTCATCAACGCAACCAATCCCGTTTACATTTTCACTAAGGCCCTATGCAAATCAATAACCCAAGAAAAGCAGACTTTACCTGCCACAGAGCAAAGAAAGCACATTATTAGAAATCTCATAACCAAATGCATTACGTAAGGTTTCACTTGCTGTACTTAAATATATTTTATCACTTTCTAATGACGCATACTAGAGTACCGGACAAAGATTCCCACGTACACCAGACGAAAAAAGAAGCTCACTACTGTTTTAATAAAAGTAATGACTCCATCATGAATGGATGATGTTAAAGGCCTTGATATAAAACAAAAAACTTGAAAAAAAATTAAAAGCGCGAAATATAGGTCGATTTTGAATTTACGTAATGTAATAAATTAATGGCGGAAAAATACGTAGGCTGCATTCCTGTGCAATTTTTTTTCCAATTTAATTGAAGTTAATATTTTAAAGGTCCTGGAAGACCCAATGTTCCATATTTAACAGCAGATCAGTTTCGGTATAGTGCTGATAATATAATACATTATGCAAAAAAAATCAGTCGTGGCCCAGTAATAAACGAACAAGTTAACAATTCATCATAACCCACTTTTGTCTTATGTTCGTGTGTAGTTTATTGCGAATGTTGAAGAAAGCGTAGAAATCGAATAATACACGTATCTTATTTTATTGAGTAATTTTCTTAGCGTGAATAATTACGAATAATAATTTTATTTTGCGATGCCGATGTGGATACTCGTAGCGTTAGCTTCTGTCTAAAATCAATTGATTACGCCTCATAGAAATAATTATGTAATGCATTCATGTTTTTTAAATGATGGCAAGTTTTATAATTAACCTACATACATATTCAAACTTTTTGGCGAATCATTTTCTATTCTAATTTGTTGATTGATTTGCTTAAGTTACGTTAGCGCGTTATTTGCAATTTTTAGAAGTTTTATTACAATGGTCTAGTTTCGTTTTGTATGTGTTTTTATGATGTGTTTGTTTCTTAGATATAATGAAAGATTAATCTTAATTCTTACCTTCAGCAGACGCACTTTCGCGGAAAAAGATATCACGTTGCTCGTTGGACGTTGAAGTTGGACCTGCGAAGGAAATGAAAGGGATTAGCGGTTGAATCATCAAGAATTCATAGCGTTAGGTTTCGTTCCGGAGTGATCTCACTCGGTTACTCTATCATACAAGACGAACCGAGGTAAGTAACAAAGTAAGATTACGTTGAAGATAGAAAAAAACATGTTAATCATATGTCGGTAGTGATGGGCGGAGGATAAATTCTCGGAGGATAAAAACTCGAGTATTTATCAGAAATGGATAAATACTCGTTATTACTCGTTTTTATCGGATATTTACTTAAAATGATGGATAAATATTATTTTTGCGCATGGGTTGGTTTTTTGTATTGAATGGCTAGTAGATTTCGATGCTAATGGTTTTTGGGGGGGTGTGAGGAACAGGGTGTAAAGTTCCTCATCCACAATAGAAAAGGGAGGATCCTCCGACCAGACGGGTGTTGTATCTGGTGGGCTAACTGCCCGACAACTGTAAGTCGGGATTTTCTATATAGGCTAATGTCGCGGATAACTTTGATAGCGCGATGCAGGATTTGTCATTTTAGTTCTCATGTGTTGCGATAGATGTGGTTGTCCATCACTCCCCTCCGAGACCGGAGGTCGATAGCAGGTTGAGTCTTGATGCTTGCCAGCCCAGTGGAAGGTTCCAGTGAGTCGGAACCGAATGCCGCATAGTTCACGGTGAGTCGGAACTGTCTGCGGTGATGCCCCAGTGAGTCGGGGTGATGCTGCATTATGTTCCAGTGAGTCGGAGTGATGCAGTGCTGCGTAGTGGCTGGCTGCTGCGTCGACCAGGAGAGAAGTGAGTCTCTGCTTGCTGACCGGCCGAAGTGCAGTGTGCTGTGCCAAGGTCGCTGATGTGGCTGAGGGTGATGACCAGTTATGCTCTTCCGCTGCATGCTGGTGGTCAGGATACCCGTTGAAGCCGTGGTTGCTTATATTATTACTTTAGTAATTTTCTTTGTGTATGTGGCGACAGCGACATCTATCGCAACACATGCGAACCAGTTGGCTAATACAACATCGCGCTATCAACTTTATCAGCGACATTAGCGTATATAGAAAAGCCCGACTTATATATGTCGGGCAGTTAGCCCACCAGTCAACACCCGTCTGGTCGGAGGATCCTCAATTTCTATGGGGGATGAGGAACTTTACACCCATTTCCTCATACCCCCCAAACTGGTGGCCCCGAGCACGAACGTCAGCGCAGCCTTCGTGCAGCTACTTCAAACGTCATCATCACTTCCTCAAGCCTTCGAGCAGCGAGTCATACCGCCACCCAGCAACCACGGCTTCATTTGGTATCCTGACCACCAGCTTGTAGCGGAAGCGCATACCTGGTCCTCAGCCTCATCAGCGACTTTGGCACAGCACACCGCACTTCGGCCGGTCAGTAAGCAGCGACGCACTTCTCTCTTGGTCAACGCAGCAGCCAGCCACTACGCAGCACTGCATCACTCCGCGCCCTCTGTACATACTATGCAGCATCACCCCGACACACTGGAGCATCACCGCAGTCAGTTTCGACTCACCGAAAACTATGCGGCATTCGGTTCCAACTCACTAAAACCTCCCACTGGCTTGGCAAGAATCAAGACTCAACCTGCTATCGACCTCCAGTCTTGGAGGGGAGCGATGTGGAGACAGTGACATCTATCGCAACACATGCGAACTAATTGGCTAATCCTACATCACGCTATCAACATAAACCGCGACATTAGCCAATATAGAAAATCCGGACTTACATATATGTCGGGCAGTTAGCCCACCAGACACAACACACGTCTGGTCGGAGGATCCTTCCTTTTCTATGGAGGATGAGGAACTTTACCCCCCGTTCCTCATACCCCCCAAATATATAACAATTATATAAGTATCTCACAAAATACGTATAGTTTTTTCTGATTTGGATAGTGATTGGCGAACATTTTCATGATTGGGTGAAATCATTGTTAAAAAGGCTTTTCATAATTGTTAAAGTGATTAATAAATTACGATACATATCAATTTATCAGGATTTCATTTATTTCAATTCTTTTGTTTGTAAATTGATAAAATTTACGTTACAAAAAATGGAGATAGTATTTATCCGCTGTTTTGGATAAATACTCAAGTAAAAACGGACATTTATGAGTATTTATCCATTTTGAGTATTCATCCGGATACAATCCCAACACTATATGTCGGCTATTGTCATAACAATCAATACTTATTCATTCATACGCCAGATAGGAGTAAGAATGCTTTCAAACATTATAAGACTGATGTTTATTAAACGATAGACAAACGTGTATTTTTGTTTCTACAAAAAAAACACGTTTGTCTATCGTCAAGACAAACAAAAAATCAATAAATACTAATTAAATGATGATCTAAAAGCAAACTGTTAAATAATACCAACAACATGACAATGTATGAAATATGTTCCCAATAGAAAGTTCTAATGTCTTCATGATTTTTTGCAACAGTTTTTCTTGGCGTTAAATTAATCGACTTTGATTATGGATCGGGACAAATATGTCATGATTTATTGGGACGTCTTTATCACTTGGAGTCTGACATCTGACTGATGGCCGTCATATTTGTATCAGAGACAACATCAGCAAGAAATGGGAGCGCTCTCCATGATTTGTGCTATGAGAACTTATTTTTCTTACGATTACTAACTGTTGTTACGTGGATCTTTTTATGGTGAGAAGTACCGTATCTTCTGAGAAGTCTAAAGTACTAATTAAATTGATTCGTAAACCCACAATTTGTATATCAATATTTTACAGTATTCGTTTTCAATTTAATGTCGAATGAGCAATTTGTATTTATCATTTACGCGGCAATTGTAGGAAAGTGGTGTAAAGATGGTAAATGGCGATAATATCAATAAAGCTCAGTAATACCGATGTTAACCGCTAATACATCGATTTAGAATTTAGATGATCAAGTGTGTAGTGTACCGTTCACGAGCGATTACCGCCATTAGCTCACTTGTAATGGCGGCGCGCCTGCGCATACGAACGTTCGGCATATTTCACGATGATTTAGCACAGAAATGTGGAGAGGACTGCGTTCAATTTATTTCTACAGCGTATTGACCTGATTCGTGTAATAGTTGTAATTATGGCGGCTCAACTAATTGTTCTGGGAAACTTATTACGTCGAAAGAATCCTCTGGTCTTTAATTGTTGCAGAATAGACCAGCTTTCTCGTTCCCCATTGCCTCTCAACTTGTATCGGTTTATGAGGGGGTTTTAATATGGTTAGTAAGAAGACATTTAGTTGCTAATTAATAGTGATTATGAATAATCTAGAACCGGTTTAGTTAATTAAGACACTAGCAAACACGAGGACCTTATAGTTGAGATGAAACATTTCGAGATGGGCATAAAAACAGATAATTGATTTGATTAAACACTTATGTAATAAACTTGCAAATACAAAGCGTTATGTGATTACATAATTAATCTTCGAATCGAGTACATCGTTCATTCAAGATGTTGTCCTTGTTTATTTAGCCAGTCTGTGCTTTCTACATAATTATTACCTAGTCAAATAAATATTTGTTTATACATAGTTTAGATTATCTAATACCCATTTTCTATATTATTTCGGTGGTTTAAAGCCATGTCACGGGTCATGGTAGTAGTAATTTAAGTAAAGTACATTTAAAACTACTTATTGACTTGTGATTTTTTTAACTTTGACCTCCAATATCTCAAGGTTCCTAGGCATGGTCCAGAACAAAAATAATATTGCAATGACGGGGAGAACAAATACCTTTCGGCATCGTTAAAGATATATGTACACCCTTTATAGACTTACTGCGGTACTCAGAGATATTTAATGATTACTTTAGCCGTCACTTAGTAAAGATTTGACATACTTTTGTATGACAAAACTGTCAAAACCTTTACTAAGTGATGGCCTAAGTAATCATTAAAGCTCTCTGAGTGCGGCAGTTAGTGCTTTATGTAAGGTGGGCCACCACCTTACATCTTGCGCTGCATGCCCTGACACCTGCACACTTGATGATGTAATGACTGCATCAGCAAGCGGAGTTCGTATAGCTGAATGTTGAGCCAAATTTATTTTGTGAAGATTTGCCATCGTCACGCTAAAAAGAAGAAGTGCTTTATGGAGACTATCTATAATCTGAGTCTTATCCATGTCATTCCAAACTCGCTCTCGTTAATTTAAAAAATCCAGTTCTCGTTACAATAGAACCAATCCACTGCTTAACAAGTTAACTAGAAAAGCTAGTCAAATATGAATGTATAATGCGCCTGGTATTGTCAGTATTGTCACCGGCTTGTCACTGACTCAGGCAGGTAACGACTTTACTGGACACGCCCATTGCGACTTTACATACAATCAACTGCATTAAAATAACTATTATAACTACGGTGTACGGTGAAAACGATTACTTTGTAAGCATGTAAAGCTTTATTATATCATTTAGGGCCTATTTTAGGATATTTTCATTATCATCATTTATCATCATCATCATCTTTCTGCCCTTGTCTCATGTTATTTGGGGTCAGTGTAACACGTTTTTTAACCGACTTCCAAAAGGAAGGAGGTTCTCAATTCGTCTGTATGTTACAGCCACTACTTACTGAATAAATGAAAACATGGACGAGAATTTCTATGAAATTATCTGCCACTTCTGCGAGGTAAGCTAAAGGGGACTTAATCGTAGGTGGTGAAACAAGCTCTTTTAATGGTCTCTTGCAAGTTAATTCTAGACGACATCTTGACATATTTTCATTTGGCAGAGGAAATGACGCCATATCATAAAAATCGCCAAGTACTTACATAAAATATATAGCTCTCGAGACCGTTTTCGGTCAAGCCAGCCAATCTTAGCGGAGATTAGCCATCGGTGCGGGAGACATTATAGTGCTACTAGTGTGGATGATGGCACGGCAATCCGACACGGAGAGAGATCAGGCGCAGGCCCAGCTTAACGTACTTTTCCAGGCACGGGACTATCATACCGCCAACTGCCTAACTCTGGGCTACTGCTGAGGACATTTCTAATAGAAGAAAAACCCAATAGCAAGTTTGTCCCAGCGTTTGGCTGAGTGTGGGCTCAGCAGTCGCACTTGGGAGTGCGTAATAGATAGGTAGTACTCTAATGACAAACTAACTAGTAATTAGTACACACGGCTACACATCAAGCTATACATTACCAGTACAAGCTGGTCTCGCATTGTATAGGATTTCCGTTAAGTGCGGGATCAGCGTAAACTGGAAATGTATAGCTTGATGTGTAGCCGTGTGTACTACGTTTATATCTCCATAGTCTTGTTTATAAATATGTCCCTATCTCGACCGGATGGGTATCAACAATAAGTTCAGTAGCCATGTTCAACGGCCACGGGCCACACAGAACTGCTTACTTGTAACTTACACTTTGGCTCGACGAAATATAATATTGCACAGATTACCGACGGGACGTAAAGCTCTTGTTGTAGCAGGTTAAATGATCAGAAGATTAACTTTGTGAGAGACTTCGCAAAAGGTTTTGGCGATGCTGTAAAATAAGTACAAATGTTTGCAGTGTTTAAGGAATGAGGAATAGGAGACTGAGGAGGTGGATTTTACTAGTTGCAGGCTCATGTAACGCGAAATTTGTCGATAGAGGAATAAAGAAAGAGTAGACAAATACCAATTGCATGTGGCTAAAAGAGAAATGAATATAAATGTGTATGGAGAGGGAGAGGAAGACCAAGGAAACGATGGATGGATTGTGGGAGGAATGATATGAAAGAAAAAGGAGTACTAGATGGCGCGACGCGTGACGGATATTGGAAGAAGAAACTTGATGTGCCGACTCAAAGTAACAGAAAATGGGCAGGAAGATGATAAAGAGACAAAAAATATTGAAAACATTTGATAGAGTCTAGAACTTTTTGAATTGGTCCCCAAAGGTATGGTGTTATTAAAAAAGCACTGTTATTGAAAACTTAACTTCTGCAACTATTCTCCAACATGTCCCAGCGATAAAATATCACAATTCTTCATACATTGCTCCTTCGCTTACTTATCAGATTAAATTTATAGTGCGGAGTCAGCAAAACATCTCGTTTAATAAGTCATGACCACCAATAAGGCGCGAACTGCGGTCCATTGGCGAATGTTTATGTATCGCAATATGAGATCGCCGGATCGACACCGGGTGAGGACTTATACGGAATGGAGAATAAAGTGATAAAATATTATTAGGTTGTATTGTGAGGAGTAGGAGGGCTTTTTCTGACGATAGATAGTGGTCATGAAACATTTTTTCTTGCTAAATTGTTTTCTAAAGGCTGCCTTAGTTTATCTTGGAATATCACCTTTGCATAAATTAAAGAGGAATCGCAATCTCCTGTGACCATGTCAGTTTAAAAACTTATGAAGGGAAAAAATATGTAGGAAATTCGGTTTAATCAAATTTTTACCAGTATTTTTATTAACTTGTTAGTGATTGTAATTTCTCGCGATGAAATTGGTTTTCAGTGCTCATAAACTTATTATTACAATAACCAATAATTTATTGCAAGTGTCAGTAAAATTTCAATTAAAAATGCCAATAAGATTCCTTGTCGATAAAATAATTATTAATATACTATTAAAGTTACGTAAAACTTCGTAAGCAACATAGCAGCTCGTTAAATAAAATTCTTGTTTATATTTATATACAGTAACGAAATGTATCGAAAACCTGTCCCTATATGATACGGCGATAAACAAGGTTTATAACGAGTGTTCGTATAATATGAGCCACTTCCGGATACTCTTGATTTCATCTCATAAACAGCTATCGATGTATTATAACTAGTAAAATGTCTTGGATCTGCTTTCTCGTTCTAAACAAGACGCTTTTATTTTTTGAGGGTGGGAAATCATCAAATGACTCCTCCCACTCTGGGCAGAGCGGTAGGGAGTGTCAGACTTCTACTGACTAAAAACCACCCATGTTCCTTCTTAGCCCTTTGTGTTGAGGCCGCGGTTCTTTCGAACAACCCGCATACTCGATGGGAGCGACTAAACTAGCCTCCCGTTAATAATAGCAGTTTTACATTATTCTCAGGGTAAGCAGTGATAATCTTGTGATGTGACCTAGGTAGGACTGCCAAGTTGAGTGTTGACTTCGAACCCAAGACACGCACCTATGAATTATCAGATTCCGGTGCGTATTGTATAATTATCACTTGCTTTAGTGGAGGAAAACATTGCGAGGAAACCAGCATTCTCGACGGTATGTAAAGTCAAGTCAGAGGTCCATTGGGGTCCCGTCGGGGCTGCGGGTTATTCGCAAGAGATAACGCGGCCTCGACGTGAAGGGCTAAGAAGGAACATAGGTGGTTTTGAGTCAGTAGAAGTCTGACACTCCCTTTCGCTCTGCCCAAGAGCGGGAGGGGTTATTTGATGATTTTCCACCCACCCAAATAAAAAAAATGAGGCCCATGGGGTGAGGTTCTAAGCACACGATAAAGGAAGAAAGATTATTCTCAGAGAAAATACTTTATGTACGAGTATCTTTAATTAATTCAAGTTAAACTACTGTACAGGCTGGAAAGGACACCGCCACATAGAAATGTATCATCGGCACCGATCACTAATAAAAAACAAAAAAGTGATCGATGATCATCGGTAACAAACAAACCGTTTCTTCAAGAAACTAAGTTCTAAGTATAAGTACCGTAAATATGTTATGTAACATATTTTTATGTTTCTCGGCTCGTTGGGACGGTGAGGAACCTGTTGTAGGACCCATCAGCTTATCGACTAAAATATGTCGCTGTCGATAAGACAGTATGATCGGTAGACCAATATATTTTCTTCAGTGAAAGTACTGGATGGAGTTTGATGAAAGAGAACATCATAATAATTAACATCACGGCTGTAATCCCGGAAGTGTTAACCAGAGGTACCTACACCTAACAGTGACCCACATTTCGCCAGTTATTTTTAAGTCCCGTGTAATAGGAGGCGAGTCTATTGCCACCAACCGGGCACAAATTCAAACTCCGTGGCTGTTACTGAGAAATTCCTGATAGAATAACCCAATAACACTTTGCCCGACCTGGGATTCGAACCCAGAACATCATGCTCAGCAGTCGCGTATTACTAGTCCAACAAAGCAGTCATAAAAGAGTCCAAATGTTTAAAATATATTAAATGTAACAGAGAAAACTTACAAATGAAAAAACGGTCAGTATATTACGAAACGTTATTTAAGGAAAGCTTAAGAATCAAATTACTAATGACCACTTAAGTTTAACTAATAAAAATAAAAAAAAACGTACCCCAAACATTTATCTGTACTAAAGTTAACAAAGCTTTTAACAGCTTTACGACCTTCGTTTTCTTATCTTTTCTTTTAAACCACCGACAGCATACCATAGAGCATACGATATACCTTCAACCTTACAACGATTTCTCCAACATTTTCTTGGCGGCATTTTAAATTCTTCTGTATGGTTCGACACGTAGTTACCATTAAGTTACGGATAAGTGTATGAGTCATTGACAATATATAAAAAACTACCTGAAATAATAAAAAATAGAAGAACAAATTAAACATATTTATAAAAAAACTAAAACAATTTTTAACAGAAAAATGCTATTATAGTATAAATGAATATTTAAAAGATAAAATTAAATAATTTATAAAAAATTCTATGTAATAAAGAATTATTGGATTTAAGATATAGTTTTTTGTATTTTTAAAGCTTCCTCTCTCCTACTACATCTTTGTCTTTTGCTGTGCCCGACAGGGTCCCGCCAGGGCTACGGGTTGTTCGCAAGAAGAACACGGGTGGTTTTTAGTCAGTGGAAGTCTGACACTCCCTTCCGCTCTGCCCAAGAGCGGGAGGGGTTATTTGATGATTTTCCACCCACCATAAAAAAAAAAATGGGTCCATAATGATCTCATTTTTTTTTAATTTACCACCTTAGTACACATTGTGGAATGCAAATAAAGTTTTAGTCTTATATATAAAAATGAAACCCGTTTTCCGTTGTCACGACTTGGCATGAAAACGGCTTGACCGATTTGGCTGTTTTTTTTTTTTAAATGTTCGTTGAAGTTCAAGGATGGTTTTTACGGCGAGAAAAAATCGAATAATGGCCGGAAAAGCCCTAAAAACAACCCTTTTCTTTTTCCCATACAAACGTTTTCTAACTAAAACGTCAAATCAATTTGAGCTCTAATACCGTACCCATAAAGTTCAAGTGTTAGTGGAGAGGTTCCGGGAAGGCAAAACAATTGAGTGACGTTCAGTTGTTCAGTCAACGAATGACAACTTCAAACGGACCATACGACATTATCACAATAATCACAAATATTTACTGTTTCTTTCCCAATAGAAAAACGATTTTTCAAATGGTGTTTGCGTATAATATAAAAATTAATTGCTGTTAGTTAGTCGCGCTAAAACTAGAGAACGGCTAGACCGATTTGTCTAATTTTGGTTTTGAAACATTTGTGGCAGTCCAGAGAAGGTGAGAAATTAGTAGTATGTAGGTAGGTAGGTAATAGGTAGGTGGTAGGTAGTTGGTACGTGGGCAGGTAAAAGGGCATTGCAACGCACGCGGGGTACAGCTATCTATACTAATATTATAAAGCTGAAGAGTTTGTTTGTTTGTTTGTTTGTTTGTTTGTTTGTTTGTTTGAACGCGGTAAACTCTGGAACTACTGGTTGGAATTGAAAAACTCTTTTAGTGTTGGATAGTCCATTTATCGAGGAAGGCTTTAGGCTATATAACATCACGCTAAGTCCAATAGGAGCGGAGCATAAATAAAAAATGTTGCAAAAACGGGAAAAGGTATTCCTTTTTGAGAGCTTCCGTTGCGTGCGCTGCGAAAACGGTTTAAGTTAGGAAAATATCATGTATGAAAGAATTGTTCCTCTTTAAATGTTCTAAAAAAAAGTCCGCGACAGCATATATATATCTTTTAAGATTGACTCACTGTAACCATTTTTTACTATTAAAATGTTAGATTAAAAAGAATGATATTTTGCGATGCTTATTTAACCCATATGATATTAATCTATATCTAAATAAATATGTTTGTTAGCACGGAAATTTAATATAGAATATTTGGGCCCTTTACTCTATACAGTTTAAACAATTATCTTAGAAGATATCGCAATATCAAAATATCCGCGCGACAAAATAATTACGAGCGCGGCAGTCATTCGGTCCGGTGCGGTAGGTAAGTGGGGATTCTGGTCTCCGGGGGCTCCGGAGAAATTCAAATTCAAAATATTTACTGCACCATAATGTTTACAAGTACAATGGATTACTGTATATTTTACAGTAAGAGATACCTTTTGTAATTGTCACTTTAATAATATAATCGAAGAAAATCTAAGCTAATAGGTATTATAAAGAGGAAAGGTAAATTTTTTTGTTTGATACGAGTACGATTTAATTCAAGTTAATATGTTGAATAGTCGGTTTATTGAGAAAGGCTAAAAGCTATATTATGTGATGCAGACGAAGTTGCGTGGGTCAGCTAGTATAATATAAAAATGAATAGCTGTTCGTTAGTCTTGCTAAAACTCGAGAACGGCTGGACCGATTTGGCTAATTATAGTGTTGAATTATTCGTGGAAGTCCAGGGAAGGTTTAAAAGGTGAGATAGTGGTAGGTAGGTAGGCAGGGTAGTAGGTAGAGTAGTAGGTAGAGTAGTAGGTAGGGTAGTAAGTAGGATAGTAGAGTAGGTAGGGTAGTCGGTAGAGTAGTAGGTAGGGTAGTAAGTAGGTAGGGTAGTAGGTAGGTCGGGTAGTAGGTAGGTAGGGTAGGAGGTAGTAGGTAGGTAGGTAGTTGGTACACAGGCTGGTAGTAGGTAGGAAAAAGGGCATTGCAACGCATGCCGGGAACAGCTAGTATTGAATAATTATGCCAAGAATTTCTGAAAGTTTGACAAGTGTAGTAGTTGGTAGCATTACAAACAAGTAATTGTTTTATGATAATTACTACAAACTGGGTGCCAAAAATAGACGATTTAGCAGAATCATTATAGGATAATAATACCAATGACGATAATATTCTTAAAATGGTCATAAGAGGAAGTCTGAAACTGGCACCGGTGACTGAAAAGTAGTGTGGTAAGCTGTGGACATATTATTATGGGCATGTGATGTGGAGGAATGAGGAAAATGTGCGGAAAGTTTTGAATATGGATATGGATGGGTAAAATAGTAGAAGAAGACCACAGAACAGATGGCTGCACTGTGTTAAGGATGATATGGCAAGATAGGATGTGTCTGATGATAAGTAGGTAATGGAAAAGTATTGAAGAATAAAAGTTGCGCCGACCCCAAATAAAGTAGAATAAGGGCAGCAGAATAATAATGGTCACAGACGCAGTTATTTAAGTTTTTTTTAAAACGTTGCCCCACACGATCTATAATTATGTAGTTTCTAAATGAAATACTTAAGTACTTACATACTATTATTTACCTACAGAATAGGTGCACTTTAATCAATTATTTATAGTTAAAGAAATATCAGCTCAGTAAATATTTGGTATCAGTAACAGAATTCTTTCGATTGATAAATTTATCTCGAGTAAACATTCAGTTATCAATAGCCAACATGGCCTAAAAAACCTTTTGCTTTTCCCAAAATATATATCTTATCTGATTGTGAACTAGTATTACTTGTGGTGGCCTGAATACGAATCATTATGGTTGTGTTTAAAATAGGGGAAATTGTTTGGTGAAGTTTTCAGTCGTTCATTCAGAATTTTGGTCTTCTAAACGTCTTCATCTGCCTAGCCTTTCCCTAATTACGTTGGAGTCGGTTTGCAGTCGAACCGGATGCAGCTGAATACCAGTATTTTACATGGAGCGACTGCCTATCTGACCTCCACAACTTAGTACTGGGTAATCTATCCTCTTTGGTAAGACTGCGGGGCTATTGCGTATCTTTTTAAATGTCAGTGGCTATCATAGTGTCCATCGATTAACTGTCAAATGGTTTGGTACAAAATGGAACCATTTGACAGTTAATCGATGGACACTATGATAGCCACTGACATTTAAAAAGATACGCAATAGCCCTACTGGTTGTCAAACTGTCAGGCCACTGACTAGCTGTAACGACTGCCAAAGATCTAAATATACTACATAAGCAATAAGCTTCCTTTGTTGAACATAATTATTCTGCGAAAAATCTGCAGCAAGTCAGTATGGCTTCCCGGCTACCATTGCGTGCGGCGTGCAGTACTAATCTAAATCTACTAACTATATTATATGAAGCCCTAGTACCTACCAGAGCTTATTGCACAACTGTTTATTTCAAATTACACCTTATCTTTTCAAATACAGGGCTGAGAATTGTACGTGATGGGTGTTTATCTAGACTTAGGTCTCTAATATCGTTAGTACAGATGTACTGAGTTTATTTTATGACTACTGTTGGTGGTCTAGTATATGGGTTAGGAATGTGATGATCTGCTACCAATAAATAAAGGAAATTAAGCCCTAAAACAAATACTCTAGGATACATTTAACAGTGCAGGTAACTTCACAATCTTAATATTATTTTATTATTATTGCAATAAATGTGTCCCTTTTTATTAGTAACAGGAAAATCAAAGTTTCAATAATTGTGACAACCTGACGACGGGTATTTCCTTCCTTCAGCTGAATAATAAATACAGTAAGCTAGAAGTGTGCTTTAATAAATTTATTACTTTAGCTTATTGATAGTTTTAACGCCTATCTATCTATTATATACAAATAAAATATTTAATTGACTGTTGGAAATTTAAAGAAGCTTTTTACTGAAGGCATAAAGAAAGTATAAAAGTACTTACGGTACTTATACCAAAACCATTTTTTAAATTATTGCCTGTCTGTTTGGTCTGGCTAATCTCTGAAACAGATGAACCAACTTTGACGGGTCTTTTAAAAGCCAGTAAAAGTCTGATGTTATATGGAATCAGTTAGTTTCGAAAAATCATTACCCGTAATGATTTTTCGAAACTAGCGTGGAAAAAAAGAAACCCCTTGAATATCTTAACAAATTCGATACAAATAGAGAAGTAATACTTTTCTAATAATTTCACGCGGAAAGAAGTTGCGTTGCGGGGCACAGATATTATATTATTTTCCTTCTCGTATTGACTCCTCAATCCTCATGCACAACTGCACAGGTATTTGACCAAGCTTGACAGTAAAAATAAATAAATAAAATAAGTTAGACATTTACATGTGGCTGAGATGAGAATGCTTAGGGGGATGTGCAGTGTTACGCGAATGGATAAAATAAGAAATGAGTACATATTCGCACGTCGGCGTCGTCGGGGCTGCGGGTTGTTCGAAAGAGATACCGCGGCCTCGACACAAAGGGCTAAGAAGGAACATGGATGGTTTTTGGGACAAATGGCAACGGGTGTGAATTACCTGATTAAATGAATTTATTATTATTATTAGTCAGTAGAAGTCTGACACTCCCTATCGCTCTGCTCAGAGCGGGAGGAGTCATTTGATGATCTCCCACAACCCAAAAAAAATACAAAAAATGGTGCCGGTGACTTAAAAGTTGGGTGGGAATCGTTGGTATGGGCATGTGACGCGGACGAAGAGGAAAATGTCGTGAGGAAAGTTTTGAATTTATGAATTTGGATGGGTATAAGAGTAGAGGAAGACCAAAGAAACGATAGATGGACTGTGTTAAGAATGATATGGTAAGAAAGGAGGTGTCTCATGAGACGACGAAAAACAGGGAGGTATGGAAGAGGAAGACATGCTGCCCCGACCCCAAATGAATTGGGATAAGGGCAAGAGAATGATGATGGAATAACTTAGACCAACATGTTGTCAACAACTGGGTTAAACCAACGAACTTTTAAGTGAAATCAGCGTTTTTTTTTTATTTATTTTTTATTTTTAAGGTATTTTTGCCTAATAAACACAATTTTTTTTCTTTCTTTCATAGCGTTGTGTTAATAAAAGCGATTAATTATTAGTTCCCGGCTCTATAACATCATAAATAAGACCTTGAATATCTACCATGTACCCCGTAATCTTTTAAGAAGAAAGCTGACCGAGTGGTTGAAATCATTGTCGTATGATGCAACTGAAGGTATTGTGGAAACTTAGCTAACACATACACTGACACACACCAAAACACACACACAGATACACATACACCCCCACACCACACACAAACCCTCACTTTTACACACACCCCCTCTTTTTCTATTAAGGTTTACCCAAAAAAAAAAAGGCTTTTTTTTTTATTATTATCATTTTTTAATATAAACTTTGTATAGCTTAAGTCTGGAACAATAATTATTGTCCTCTTGTTTTAATGGGCGTTGATAGCTGCGACACAGTTATAAACTTTTGTAGCTATCATCGTTTTCTTTGTTATAGTGCCAATCTGTTTATGTTCCAAATAAAAACATTTTACTTTTTTACTTTTTTTTAAGTTATTATTGAATTATATTATAAAATACACTAAGTAAATACCTACGATATTATTCAATTAACAAAGTAAATTATAAAGTTTATTTAATATAATCCTTAGGTTGGAATGTGTGAAACATAGTAAACAGACAGTTACATGTTATTATTTATTCATTTTCCTTATATTTTAACTATTTTTAGCATCTTATTGTCTTCTGAGAACCACACACCTAGAGCTTTGGTTAAAATTGTATGGTTTTTATACTTTTTTAATTACCTACTTACTGTTTTAAGTTTTTGTTACTTAACGACTTAATAGGTACTTATATATTTTTATTGTTAGGTTAGTTACTTTAATTTATAAATGTATTTAATATTGCTATTTTAAACTGATTAAAAAGAGTTAAGTAATCAGAATGTATTTATTCTTCCTATGTTTAAAAACGGGTTATTTTTTTTAGTAGTATTATTTTAAATTAGTAGAATCAGTGTTTTAGGAATACCATTGTTCACAGTTATTAATAACTTGCTAGTTTGCTACAATACAAAATTATTTTATCTAAATACTTAGTACAATGAAAATAGCGACCGGTATGATTCACCAATCAGAATAAAATATAGGTCATACCTACGTCATCTATACCCCATATTATATTGTTGAATGACAGCTAGTGCACCAACGATCACAAGTTCATTTTATAACCGGTTTCGGTCAAACCGTTAAGGGATAATAGTCTTTTGTTGTTATTCAAAGGGTTGATGCATAACCCATGAGAGTCCGATGACCAACATCGTAATTTTGTAAGTAGGTTTGGTACGTACTATTATTTGTTCTGTGGTAGCGTAAGCAAATCAAAAAACCGTAACGTAAAGTCGACCCGAAGTGGGTCGACTTTACGTAATGATTTTATTCAGCCCATTTGAGCCTAAAATGGATAATCCGTGACCGTATTACGTGAAGTGTGCGACCGGCAGGAAGTAGCGTCACACACAGTATAGACATATAGACATGTTCTCGGTCATACAACGGTCGTCCGATAAACACCGCAGCTTACATCCGAACTACGATATTAAAAAATTAGATTGTCATACAAAATCTGTATGTAATAGATGAAAGGAGAGTTACCAAAAAGCGAGAAAATCTGTCCACTGATTTCACCCAATAGGCATGTTACTGGAATGCCAGAATAACTACTTTTTTTTAATATTTGCAAAACAGGCCTAAAGGCTGGTACTGACTCTTTTTACACGACTGCCCCAAAAAAAGAGTGTTATGTTTTTTTTAAAACTTGAGGACTGGGACTTACTACACAACTACCAACTCTTGTTGCCGTAGTCAAGTCTGCCACTAACTTGATGTTAATGGGGCTTGTACCTACTATCTGCCAACAATCGTCGTTCATCCACCATCATAGTTTAGTTTTGGACAGTTAAAGATTAAGACAGAACCATGCATATCTAAGCCGTTAAGTTTCGACTGTTGCACCATCCTTTGTCGATAGTAGTTTTCCATCTCTTGTGGCGATAAACTTACCTACTTACTGTCGAGGTAAACATAACTGGCAATAAATAAAGAGACATTCATTTTATTGTGCTTAGATAATCTTCTCATAAATCGTTACATTTGACATACGGAAGTCAATAAATCCTCTTATTTATTACACTTTCAAAATCTCAATATTTGACGATATTTTGATTATTTTTGATAAACACCGTCTGGGAATCTTGGCTTCTTATTTTAAATTTATTTTGACAAGTAATTAGAATATTATGAAACTATGGAAATGATTGTTTATGGTACCTACTGGACTAGTTTCGTTACATAAGTATGGCATGGATAGGGGACTAATTGAGAGGCAGGCATGTTAACAGCACATAATACATGCAAATTATTATGTTAATGATGTTAAATCGTAACACTTTGGATGATCTAGCATTAGTTCGTGACTCTGTCCGTGTAGGTAAGGATTTCTGTAAATGCCTAAGGATCTAATTTACGTAAACATCTGCAGGGATGAAATTCCTAGAAGATTATTATTAAACACTTTGGGATCAGTTTGAATTAGTTTTGAATATATAGATATATTTCGTTGAGTCCCAGACAAAATTAATTAAAGCTGCATTGAAAGGTAATCTATCAAAGGTTATCTCCGTGTTTCTCTCTTGGTCTAAAATCTTTGCGGGTGTTGTTAGAGAGAAAAAGACGAAGGGACCTACCACATACCACCACCACTACCATTTGGATCATTCATTACATCCACATCATCAACTTCATCATTCATCATCATTGTTCATCATTTTCATTCATTTGGACCATTTGGTGGTGTTTTGATTTGGTCTATTTTTTATAAGTACCAATTTGTGGTTATAGTAATTTTTACGGTATAAAAATAACTCAAGAGAACCATCGACTGACCGATATTTTTATTTTATAATTCAATTCAATGAAATTGTTAGAAGCCAGTTTAAGATAAGATGTAAAGTTCAGATTAGTAGCTATGTAGCGAAACCGATATGTGTTTGGTGTTATCTTGTATTTCAGTACGAGAAACGTTCTTGCGTGTCTGATAAACTGTGAGATATCATCTGTAACGTTGTAATGTCATTGAAAATTGTTTTTAGGATGCATTATTCGTAATATTTTAGTACCTAGTGTAAATACTGTATGTCGTGTGCAAGCCACAGTTTTAAGAAAAGATGTACCTACCTATTGTCATTTTTAAACCATTGATTTGTAGGTACCTTCTTGTACATTTTTATTTTATGTTAATTAAGACTGTATCCTTACCTACTGTATAACATATAAAACTAGTGTATGTATTCATTTTGACATCATCATCAACTGCCCTTTTCATTCGGCTGCTAATCTAATGGTCAGTAGGTCGTCTTAGGGGCAAAGACACCATTTTGACATATAATTTTTATTTCTGAAATAACGTGAATATAAGATGTAATTGGCTTGTAATATGATTATTGTTAGCTTTTTAGCGTTTTCGTGAAAAACTGTGAGCTTAATTGTATTTCTGTAAATAAATTTACTTAAAATAGGAGCTCGTGGCCTAATAAGAACTGCCACTCGGGTCGATCTTTAGGTAAAGCTGTACTTGTCTAGCTCGGTCTGTGGATGGGTGACCGCCCGACATACCGATTTTCCTCCGTGCCTCGGAAAGCACGTTAAGCTGTTGGTCCCGGATGCCATATAGGTATAGATCTTTGGCAGTCGTTACAGGTAGTCAGTGACCTGAAAGTCTGTCAACCAGTCTTACCAAAGGGTATCGTATTAACTGGGTTGTGGAGGTCAGATAGGCAGTCGCTCCATGTAAAATACTGGTATTCAGCTGCATCCGGTTAGACTGGAAGCCGACCCCAACATAGTTGGGAAAAGGCTAGGCAGATGATGATGAGTTAAAAGTTATTTGGCGTTAGTTCCGTGGTGAAAAGGCGAGTGGTGGCACGTTAGTTCCTAGGTTCGATTGTTCAGTTATTCTTTACTTATGCAATATTTTAATGTTTTATCGTACCTACATAAGTAGCAGCAGGAATCTCGTTTGGTAATAGATGAAGGTTTATCTCTATGAGACCGATGTGTGGTGTGTGGGGTATATAATATTGATGCAAAGAAACACACTTTCTCACTCTTAATAATTCATAACAGGTATGAATAATTTACATAGCAATACCTAGGTAGGTAAGTATGTGCTCAATTTCTGAGTAAGTCATGTGCAGGTTTTATAGACAGATATTGACGTCGCATAAGTATTTATTAGCAAAACATCCGATCTGCTACGCCACTGGTTTTACCGCTCATTCAATGAATTACTTTGACATAAATTCCCATTTTTCTATTTTTCCTGGATATTCTACTTCGTTACTGGCCTACGTAAACCTGTGGCTTACATTCTTGAATGATTCACTTGTTTTTTATGACGCATAAAGTCAACAAAAAGTTGACGATAAAAAGTTTTCTAAGTCTCTTTGACTTGTTACTTGACTTGTATGCATAGAAAAATTGTACCTTGATAACAAAAAACACATTAAGTGTTTACATTATATATTTATACCCATACCTACATTGGGAATTTATTTATCTCATAATAATTGACAAAATAAACTCATACTTCACAATATACCAATATAACAAGTGCTTTTTATGCCTATTTTAAATGCTAAATAATTCACACGTGTTTATTTAATTAATTGATATTTACTTCAAATATTTCCGAACTTACCTTCAAATTCTCAATAATTACTCGCACTGGTAAATCACAATAAATCCAGTTCAAATATTACACAAACTGTTCATTACATAAACAAAACAATATTCACAAAATTTCTCTCGTACAATAACAAATTTCACACTGTTTTGTTTCAAGTTTTAATGCACTAGCGCGGGAATGTTCGCAAGTTAGCGTTTTTCGCGGCACATTGTCGTGATCGTGCACTACTGTCGCGCATTCCGCACGACTCCACCTCAGCAATTACGTTCGACGAATACAAAACAAGCTTGGCGCGCCGCTTCGCTATGCGTGATGGATTGGCTAGTTGACTCACCCACCGTGAACGAGTAATGAGAAAAATAATGTTTACGATGTAGTACCACCTAGCGGCAAACACGTGTACTACAAACAGTAACGCCATCTAGTTTATAATAAGTGCACTAGAAAAACAGCGCCATCTAGACCGAAATGTTTAACCAAAATCTTTTAATTTGGCTACTAGCTCACAGATGTCGGGACTGAAGAATTCAGTAAAACCGACGAGAATGTCCGTTTTCTTTTTTGACAAGTTCCGGTTTTTGACAGTCATTCGTTCACCCATAAAGTTTATACTGCTCTTTCTATCGTTCTATCATTCAGTCTTTCTCTGTCAAAATGGCTGCCCCTCAGGAGGTCCGCGACGACTTGCGCTCTGTAATTATCTTCTTTTACTAGTATATTCTTTCCCGAAACCTTTTAAATTGATTTGATTCTCATTCGATTTCTCCTTACATGTGTTTCAGGCGCGACGTGAACCGATCCAGGCCGTCCAAGTATTCGGTCGCAAGGTTAGTTGTTTGCTCCTTCCACGTGTTTGTGCCGATTTCTAAGTGGTTATTTTAGTGGCTTCGACCATAGTTTTGCCCAGTTATCAGTGTGCAGCAAGAGATTAGTGGTGAAACAATTGAAAATACAAACTTTCTATCCGCCCATCAATGTGGTAACTTGTGTAGTGACAACCGATGTTACTGGATGCATCCCCGATTCCGTTGGCTTGGCCACCCTAGAGAGCCAATCTCTGTGATCAGAAGTAGATACTAGTTTAGATCGTCTTGGTTGAATAATACTTGATTCAAGTCGTTTTGTTGCAACTGTTATTCTGTAGCCAACATAACCTCAAAAAACCTATTTTGTTTCTCCAGTCCTAGTTCTTTTTCAGCTCTTTTGTCCTTTCGACATCAATACTTAGAATCGGAACATTTAATAATTTTTACTCTTACCAACATGTTGAATATTTTTTCAGATTTGTAATGCATTTTGTATGTTTTTAGAAAACCGCCACGGCCGTGGCTTACTGCAAACGCGGACACGGTGTGTTACGCGTAAACGGTCGCCCACTCGACTTGGTGGAGCCCCGTCTGCTGCAGTACAAACTGCAGGAGCCCATCCTACTGCTCGGCAAGGTCAGGACCAAAATACTTTTAAAATGTTTTCATCATAACACAGGTTGAGAGACCGTACCCATACTGGTGTTTATGTATTCTAAAACCTGCAATTTACCAAGTATACCAATCATCAGTAAACTAATATGCATGCTTTGCACCTGGAGTCTTTGAATTTGTCTGTCTGCTTTTTTGTTTATACGTCATAATCTTTGTTTAATGTCAATATACCTTAGTATGACACAGTTATAACGATTATCTCACGAGAAATGTTTGGTATACCATTAAAAAATGCATTTTCAACTAACTTTAAACATTTTTCATACACTGTACTTGCTCATTTCATTTAGTAATTTATTGCATGTTTATTTCACACTAAGTTTGCTCATGGTAGTAGTAAAGTAATTTGCACTGTTATTTTGTTGTGATTCTCAAAATATGCATTATGATTTTTTGTAACTCTTTGTTTTGCATTGCCATATTTATTAACTTCAGTCCTTCCACACAACTGGAACTAACATTTTAAAATTTGTGATGTCTCAACTAATTTTATAGAAACATAAACTAACACAAAACCAGTAAGTTTGAAAAAATTAAGTTATTGAGTGCAACTGAGGCAAAATATTCCCCTTATTTTGTTTAAAATGATGATTACTCTTATTCCGAACCTGAGCATCTTTGGATGTGTAGTAAAGATCCAATCTGATCACCATTTCATTCCCAAAACCATACAATTACCAATATCTCATAGAACTAACAAAATGTTTTGTTTTATTTTACAGGAGAGATTCTCCGGTGTTGACATCAGAGTCACCGTCAAGGGTGGTGGTCATGTTGCCCAGGTGTATGCTATCAGACAAGCCATCTCCAAGGCACTCATCGCTTTCTTCCAGAAATGTAAGTAACAAACAAATACAATATATTTGATTGAAATGTTAGCTGTCTTTTATGAATGTTAATGGTCCCATACAACTGTTCACTTGACTTATACCAAAACAATATGCTTGTTTCTTTGCGAGAGTTCCTTGTTTCACTATGAAACCCTAAAAATTTAAAGCTGCGTCCACGCTAGGCGAGCCCATCACGAGCGAGCACAAGCTGAACACAATTCGTCTAGTGTGGACCGACTTACAAGCCTCGAACGAGCGCGCTGTGAGCATTTCGCTCGTACATGGCTGTGCTCCGCCAATTGTCGGTTTTTTGACGAACACAAAGGGATTTGACTATGTTCGAGGACAGTGATCGTTGTAGGTTCGTTGTACGTCCACATTTGACGCCGCGAACGACCCAGCCGAGAACGGCTCCGCGCGTGCTCGGCTCATGCACGTCTCGCCTCATGCACGTCTCGCCTAGCGTAGAAGCAGCTTTACAATGTTGTCTTTGCTGCTGCTTTTATTGGAGTATTCACGGTGACCAATCAAGTTATAATAAACCAGTTTATGCTGATCTCTTATTGTATTGGAAATCTACACAAAGAGAGGCCATGTTATACTGGAAAGTTGATAACTTGATGTGTGGATGTCATCAATGGTGTTTATGTATGAGATTCTAAGCCGTACTTACCCCTTCTTCCAAAGCTGTGTTGCCACAAATGTAACTCAGTCATTTCAGGGAGGGTAGATCAACTGTGACATTTACCAAGCAGCAATGATTCTCAATAACTTGCTAGTTTGAAATGTACACAACATTTATTTCTTAAAAAAACCCAAGTATGATTTATTTGGTAAATTACCGATATTGTAACTACTTCACAAAAGTAGTGTTTTGCCTTTTAAATTCTTGCAGAACAGCTTCTTTAAACCATGACCTATCTCATTACAGATGTAGACGAGGCATCAAAGAAGGAAATCAAGGACATCCTCGTCCAGTACGATAGGAGTTTACTGGTCGCCGACCCTCGTCGCTGCGAGCCCAAGAAGTTCGGAGGTCCAGGAGCGCGCGCACGCTACCAGAAATCTTACCGTTAATACCGCCTTTGGTACCACGGTATGGTATTGCATTGCTGTGGATCCGGGAGTGCAATACCATTGCGTGTTTTTAAAAATAAAAAAAAGTATAAAAAGTTTTTGAGTGGTTTTATTTTTGATGTTGGTGCGGCCAACGTGGTCACCTACTACCATATTATTATATGTTGTGTCGAAAACACGTATTACAATGAAAGGTATATAGAAGAATCTACCAATCAGTAGCGATTATACCAATTAATTGGTAAGGTACTAGCAGAAATATAGGTATTGAACACTCCTGCATTTAATTTATTGTGGCAACGTTTGGTGACCCGCTCGTTTAGGTCGACTGCTTATAACGCACCTGTGTGTAATGATGCGTGCTTTTCAACAACTAAGAGGAAATCGGTCTCCAACCGATAGATGGCAGCACTGCCTACTTAAACATTTTGATGATATTCTAATTTCTGTACGCGGTTTTCCTCGCTCACCAGAAAGTAGCCTATATCCATCCAAAATAATGTACAATTAGGTGACGAGGTTCCGGAGGAGGTTACCTTACACATACTTACAAAATTCGCACTCAAAATTATTAGATTAGAGAACATAACATCACGCATTCACGCAGGGTAGTCCGGAAAGGCAGAAGTGTACCCCATTATTAGTACACTCGATTTCACCAGTTACGTATTATCTTCAAACGAGCACATTTGTACTCCGTAGTTATTAGGTTCTGAAAAAATCGTGATGGGAAAAGCCACGGCGCAACCTGGGAATTAAACCTAGGACCTGGCTAGAAGTTGAGTTCTATTGTAATTTGTAAAAGCTGATTCGTTCCCTTTACGTCGAGCTTACCCTCGTCAGAAAATAAGGCGAGTTCATGTTGCTACTCCATCTATACATACATACATTATAGAGTGTAAAAGTACCCTTAACGCAAACGAAGGGCTTCTCCCCACCACTGCGATAACTTTTTTGTTCTAGACCATACCTGGGAACCTCCTAGTTACGGAGGGTCAAAGGGGGTCAAAGTTCCTTTTTCACAGCTGTTTTTGTAAATACTATAGTTTTTCAGGTTATAACTAATTACCTCCACGATCCGTTCACTATTCAAAGCATCCACTAGCACAATGTTTTAACAGTGCTACACTGAGTTTTACCGTAAAATGTGATTTGAAACAAAAAAAAAAGTTGTTTCCCAGCAAAAATTTTTGCGTGGGGGTACGTAGTTTGATGCACAGAATGCTTAGTTGACGGCTGTGTGATGGGTTGATTTACACCCTGTATAATGTAGAGTAGATACTAGAGGCAAGAAAAAATGTATCGATAGGTCAAACTTGTTGTGTTGTGTTTTCACGCTTGCACAGTTAAGTTACTTGTAGACTTGAAGTAATACATGACAAGTTTGACAGCTGATTTTCTATACAATCTTACAACGGGTTGTTATCAATGAAAGCTTTAAGTGAAAGAAAATAGGGGGGGGGGGGAGAAAAATACGTCTTTGATGCAACAAGATTTATTATTACTCTATAAAAATTTCGTTCACAATCCAATGTCTTTAAAAATAGTCATTTACGTGGAAAATTAAATGCAATATAATAAGACTAAACAATACAGACAATTTCGTTTCACAATATTTTTAATAATAAAACTTCCATAAAAATAAATATGGTGAGAAAAAATGGCGAAAACGCAATGACAACCAATAGATCAAATATTATGAGATGATTGCAATTAATAATTAATTTAAATTAGCACAAAACTTATATTTAATGTTAGAAGTTAATGTCTTTCATTATTTACCTATCTAAGTGTATTTTTTTATTTATTTTTAGCCCGCGAATCCCACCGCTTGGCAAAGGTATATTTTCTTGGTCTTAATTAGGACTAGTCCCACTAGCTAAAAGCGCATTTACACGTACAGTTTTTGTTTAGAATAAACTTCAATTTGAGGAAAAACTTTTGTGTAAATGGGTCATGATTTGACAATCTTCTTTGCCTAAGATGGGACCTTCCTTCCCATTCTAAACTTATTTCATAAAACATAAGAATAATATAGAATACTCATGATATACAGATCTTAATGAGATTATTAGATTATATTTAAGTATTATTTTATTATAGGCACTGCATTACACCTAGTGTTACTAATTAGTAGATATTTTGGCACCATTTTAGTCATGTAAAACCAAAGGTTTTCTGCCTCTAATAGCTTTCAAAACGTAAGTACTTATTAAGTACAATGTACAAAAGCACTCGCACATCAAACTACTAAAATCTGTCAAAACCCATTTAATCAATTTTCAACTTTATCGCTAAAGCATTAGGTTCAAGGTTGATTGGGAAAGTTTGACAGTTCCGGGTAACTTGATGTGCTGGCGGTTGTACCTTCATTTTCGTTGTACGGTCAGCAATAGAAGTAGCTCAACTTTTCGGAATTTTAATTATTTGATGTACAGGTCTTTAGCTATTATCATTAGTAACGAGTAATACCTACATAACAAGTTTTTATAAAAAAAACCTGCTTTGTAACTTTGAGCAGTGTTACTTTACTTCTGATGCTGACTGTACCAAACCGGCAATACTTAATTACGGTAAAATGGGGTTGATAATACAATCAATCTCAAAATCATGACTTAATACTGAATTTCGTCTAAAAGTAAATATTAATTTATCATAGCCACGTGTCCTAAATTAACATTTTTAAAAGTCAAAAATTATCAAACCAAAGTGAATTATTATGCGTAATTATGGCTGTCTTGAAGTACCTACGTACACACGGCACCTTATCAAGCTAAACATTTTCAGTATAACATGGTCTCGTTTTGTATAGATTTCCCGTACAATGAGAGATCTGATTAGACTGGTTTTGTATAGCTTGATTGGTTTTTGTGCGCACTACCCATTATTTATATTATTTATTTCTTATTCAACCCTAAAACAACATTGAACTCTAGCGACTTAACAAGTGGTTATTGAAAAAAAAAACAAAAAATCAACAGATATTGTTACAAACATGGTCAACGTTCTATAGAATTTGATTACACTGTTAATAATATAATTAGCTAAGTATAAGAATATTTTTATAACCAATTATTTCTATGTTAGATATGCGTGTGTGCTTATTCTTTGCGAAATATGTGCCTTTAACCAACTGTTCTAATTCTAAGATATAAACTAACATTTATTTAGTCAAGGATTGGGCAATGTTATGTAATTTTAAAATCGAATCGTCAGTCGTAGGATTTTTTCAGAATAATTATTTGTACAGTCAGAACCCAGCATAACCTGACCCCTCTTCTCATACCACTTACCCTTTTTTTCTTTATACGAGGGGTCAGGTGATGCTGGGTCCGTCGGGGCTGCGGGTTGTTCGAAAGAGAAACCGCGGCCTCGACACAAAGGGCTAAGAAGGAGCATGGGTGGATTTTAGTCAGTAGAAGTCTGACGCCCTTTCGCTCTGGGCAGAGCGGGAGGGGTTATTTGATGATTTCCCAAACCCCCAAAAAAAAAAGGTGATGCTGGGCATTGACTGTACCTAATGGATGAACTGTATCAAGGATGCTGATATGGCTAGAAAGGAGGTGACTATTGAAGATGACGAGTTAAAAAGAAATATGGAAGCGGAAACATGTTTTGCCGACACCAAATAAATTGGGAAAAGGGCAGGGGGTTAAAAAATAGCTACTTTAGCAAATCATAATAGGAAAATAATGTGACTTGCGTTAAAATTCTTAAAATGGTCACAGACGCAGTTACTATTATGAACATAACATAACATAACATCACGCCTGTAATCCCAGAAGGGTTAGGCAGAGGTGTACCTAATAGTACACCCACATTTCGCCAGTTATGTTTAAGTCCCATGTAATAGGGGGCGAGCCTATTGCCATCAACCGGGCACAAATTCAGACTCCGTAGCTGTTACTGATAAATTCCTGATGGAAAAAGCCAATAACACTTTGCCCGACCCAGGAATCGAACCCAGGACCTCATGCTCAGCAGTCGCGCTTGCAACCACTAGACCAACGAGGCAGTTACTTTTATAAATGGTCTATTTTACGATTTTTTACGCAATTCGTATTATGATCCCATTATGATCTGCTAAAGTGGCCATTTTAGACCCACAGGAGAATGATGATGATGATTATTTGTACCTAATGTGGGGGATTTAAAATAATGTCTAATTTAGCCTCAGACGCTTCTTTCAAACAAATATCATTAAATTAACAGAGGTGAGTATGGAAATGTGCATTATTTTTAACTAGCCGAGAGCGACCCCGAAGGGGGAAATAAAAAACTAGCTAAAATGAAATGATGCTGTAAGTAAATAGGTATACCCAGGATTGTATGTAGTGCACCCAGTGGCATATCAAGTTATACATTTCCAGTATAAGACGGTCTCGCTTTGTAATCATTTGCCGTACAATGATAGATCCGCATAAACTGTTTTGTATAGCTTGATGACCATCGTGCGTACAGGACACCCCCTATAGTCGCTGCCAGTTAATATGTCAATAGCGGTCATTGCCCTTTCCCTAATATCTCTTCGTACGAACCAAAACAAATGAACCATTTATCGTTTTTCATTAGAAAAAATGTTGAAGATCACGTTAGATGAGGATTCAAGACGTGAACAGGCTTATTTTTGGATTTCAAAGTTATGAACTTTAATAAATGTAAGTGGGTCAATGACCACTATAGACATTTTAACTGGCAGCAACTATAGTTGGTAGGTAGGTATCTTATTTCGGGAAATAAGCTAAACTGAGACGAGAAAGATATCCAGGTTACGCTGTCACAACTCTGCCCAATCGACTTTTAACTAAAGAAAACTTCTCCAATCAATTTTCTCCATTCTTCTTTTCAACTTTATCGTCATGATGGTCTTCAAACTTGGCTCCCATTCTCTTGAGGGCAATGACAGCTGATACGGCCTTGGCCCAGCGTTTCTTGATGACGTATCTCTTGAGCTTGGACTTGGTAACGTGAAGCTCTGTGCAGAGAGCTGATTGGATCAGCCAGGGGTGCGTCAGAGTCGACGAGGCTGATAGACGATCGCTGTGGAAGGTTGAGTATTATGATGTAATTTATATTGATGGCGAGAGTAATTGAATTGAATGTCTTTATAAAGTACCTACATTTACAAATATTATTTAGGTACTTCCTGAGCACATTTTTCTGGCACGTTTGTAAAAGATTTCCTATTGTACGATTTATAATAGAAAGCTAAACTTTTCTCGAATGATTAATCGGTTTTGCCTGAAAAATGCACAATCTCCGTAAAGTGTGAACTGCGTAATCATTGGTACGTTGGCTACGACTAAGAAATTCCTGATGGAATATCCCAATAATACTTTACCCGACCCGGAAATCGATCCCAGGACCTCAAGCTCAGTAGTCGCGTTTGGGACCACTCGACCAACGAGGCAATCTCACTCATACACACGAAAATTTCCACGCGAATGAAGTCCCGGGAAAACAGCTATGACATTGATATGTTAAAGTAATAAAACAAATATTTTAATAAAGCCTTATATTTTAACAACATACGTATCGCAATAACAATAAATTTAAGTTATACATAAGTACAGATAAGGAACAATCATAATTTAAGTTTATAGATACCCCTACTTTCAAAACATGTCTTATTTATGTACAAAAAATGTTTTAAAAAATTACCAAAATGTGTTCAATATGTTGATATATATTCGTTCTCAGTCTTGAATCTAAATCTGTTTGTAAAATTTTGAAGACTAGATTTTTATTATTGTCATTTTAACTGCCTTTTTAAGACTTAGCGCATATAAACGAAAGTTCTTATAAATAAATAAAAAAACATGATAAAAACTACTTAAGTACGTACTTTTGTTATTCCAAAAAACGTTAAATGGAAATGACATTTAAAAACTTGTACTTTTTTTTCGTTCCATCCAGGTTTACTGTCCCAATTTTTTCCTTTGAGGTACCACCTCTTACTTATAGGACCTAAGGTCAAAAAACGTACATAAAATAACCCTGTAAGTACTTAAAATCCGTGATGTGCCGAGTCAAACTCGTGTATATGCGCTAGGCTATAAGAACATTAACTAATCTCATACCATACTTTGGTAACATAGTGTCATGGCACTTATTCTTACAACCGAAGTCATTTCGCAACATTACTCGTCACTTTCTTCCTTTGGGTCTTTTCGTCCGACGTCTGTCTTTGGAAGAAAGCATGGAGACTTGACATGGAGCTCTGCCCCAATTGGTTGGAGGGAGACCATTCGAGGGATATCGACTGGTGTCTCCCTCCGTTCGAGGTCCCTCCAGCCGATCTTTCGGCCTCAACTTCTTCAGATTCGCCCCATTTTTCTAGAAGATGTAAAAGGAGGTCTTTCGTCCGATGCGCATTGTTCTCATCTCCTCTCCTGTAAGGCATCTGTCTCCCATTCTCTGATCCATTTACTAATTTGTCTATCTTTTCCCTTCGTCGATCGAATTCTTGGAAGAACGTGTTCCGAACTTCTACGGGCTGATCTGGCACATCTCGACTCGTATTCGACACTCGTTTGGACCTGTTCGATTTAGCCCACGGCATTTTACTAGTCATTGGTTTCTCTGGTTCCCTTTCTGTTAAGAATGATGACGATATTTTGGTTGTCGACTTTGAAGTGAACAGTGTTCTCTTCTCCTTGCCCGATGCGTCGCCATTAGTTATGAGCTTCGTATGCCTCGTTTCCTTCTTGAAACCGTTCGGCAGTTTCTCTTCTTTGGTCGTCTTAGTTTCCGTAACATTTTTGTCTAATTCCTTCATGCTGTTGTTGTTTGCGAGATCTGTGTTCATGGTAGATAGCATGTATAGGTGGTCGGATAGTTTCTTTATTTCTTCCGCTAAGTTTTTCCTAACGAGGACATCTTGTCTCTTGTGTAAGAAGCAGGTGCTGTCGGAAGCTCGCCTTTCCACGGGGTTATATTTTGGTGGGGATAGGAAGTTGTGTTCTCTTAACGGGGGTGGATCCAGGTCATCTTCATCGAAAACTACGTCGGGAGAGCTGCTGAGGGAACTTCTGGGAGAAGGTGAACATCCTCCGATAGAGGATCGTTCACAGTTTCCGTTCGTGAGGCTGGTGATTTCGTGTGCTTGGTTATCGAATACGTATGGTGAGTTAGGGTGTTCGCTCCAGCGCTCGACGAAGAGTCGTAAGTTGTCCTTAGCTACGTCAAGTGGGTTCTTGAGCTCAGGGCGTACGGGTGGCGGCACGTTGGGCGGGAGGTGCGGGGGCGGGGGCCGGCGCTGCAGCCACGCGTGGCGGAGGCACTGGGTGGCGCCCGGCCGCGACCTGCGACAAAGACCCTTGTTACTAGCGCCCAACACCGACACAACAGTTAAGGGGGTGGCTTTACTAGCTCTACGGGACATAGACGAGTGGTTGGTAGGGCCCAGCTACGCCACGGGGTTGCAAGAGGTTGCGTGCATAAGAGGAAGTTGTTTGGAAGGATTAATAGGTTAGCTTGCAGATTGGAGAGTTTGTGCTCGAATTTGGGCCATATATTGAAGGAAAGCTACTGGTGGACTACACATACACTAATCTACATCTACTTAACTAGTATGTACAGGGTTAGAGAATTATTGTTTAAGTTAGATCATTCTTTCTACATCGTGCAATGTTTTATGTAGCGTTAGTTTCTAGTGTTGGATAAAACGAGTAACAAGGGGTCTTTATCGTCAGGCTGGTATGTACACAGCTTTAGAAAATCCGCGTTTATAAGATCATACCAAACTTTAAAGGTTTCGAGGATTTGAAGGTATTTAATTCGAAGATAAAAAGGTTTTTTGACACGCATTTTGAAGTAAGGTTCTTACGGAGTAAAGTTCATAATTTGTACAGGCTTTTTAAGGCCCAAACCTTTTGCAAAAAACACTTTGGTAACTACACACAAGCCGAAAAACTGTAGCACAGGAATGACTGATTTCAAGGATAAGGAAAAAAACACGTTCCAAGGATTTAAACCACCATTCCAAGCTATTCACAACGTTCAAAAGTTCCTTTGCAAAATGTTCAGGCTCTATAAGGCGTAAAGCCCTAGAAATATCACAACAAATACTAGTCAGGCAAGCCACTTACTCTTTGTCCTTGACGAGAAGTTTCTGGATGAAGTCCTTAGCATCGTCGGAGATCTCAGTGAAAGCTTCATCGTCGAAGTCGTATTTAGCGACGGTGACGTTAGCCATCGTTTCTATGTCTGTCTCGCCCATGAATGGTGATAGACCTGATAAGCTGGAAGGAGATGGTACATGTTTTAATGATGCTTCGTCATTGTATAGTAAGATTGTGGTATTGAAAGGATTTTTGTTGTAAAGTTTATAATACATTTTTGGAGTCGGTTTTTAGTTGGATGATCCAGTCTATTGACTGTTTCAAAGTCTTCCATTACTCATTAAAAAATACAGGGTGGTAGGGGGACATCGAATCACAAACGATAACCACGTATTAAAATAATTCCCATTACCTACTCTAGCCACAATCCTCAACTCACACACAGAAAATTATCATTAGCAATTAAAAAAAAACTGCTGTTCCATTCATTTTGGCAACAGCAGCTTTGGGTGGAACAATGGGTTCGAATAGGATTTCCAAGTCTCAGAAATTATTAAGCCAACCAATTTATTGCAAAAAAAACATCTAAATAACATCTTTTGAATACTTACAGCACATAACATATGACTCCCACAGACCACATATCAGTTCCGTAACCAATCTGATCGAAGTTCACAACTTCTGGGGCCACGAATTCGGGAGTACCGAACAGGACTTGGAGTTTCTTCTCAGGATCGTAGAACCTGGCCAGACCGAAGTCGATGATCTTGATGCGGTTGCCTTGCTTTGTTAGGCAGAGAATGTTTTCTGGCTGCAGGAGAAAGTAAGAGTTAGCTTATGGTGTTAAGGATCGTTTTGGGTGACATAGAGGCTCATTTAAGGACTTAGTTTTAAGGAGTAACAAGTCCCGAAACCTAATGGTCGAACTAAACTTGTGACTATGTGTCCCGAAGTAAATTTGGTTTTCGAAGGTTGTCGGGGAGGTAACAAGGTTAGCATTCGAGTGAACCTTTTTATATTTTCCGAAGCAAATTTTATTCCTTTGCACTGCGAGGATTTTCCTGAATTATTTAGTTGTCTTCATTTATATACTAACTACATAGTAAGTAACGTAGGTATGCATGTAAGTTGGTATGAATCAGAGTACCTATACCAATATCAAATTTATCAATCCTTATTAATTATGAATAAGTGCCAACTATTATAAAACTCACTCAAATACAATTTCCGTATGTAAGTAAACAAGGCACTCATAAAATAATCATCGAATGCTAGTTACATAACTAGTACCGGACTGAAAACTCTAAAAACAAAATAAAAATCGTTATTTCTGCAACGCTTCCTACAGTTGACAGAAATACGAATACGAAATTCAAAAGCGACATCTTCAAATAAACTCTGAACTGGCCGGTAATCATAAAAGTCGCGCGCTTTTTTCCGCCATTTTGATTTATTAGTTGGACGCGTCCCAGAATGGCGGTACCGCAACAGCTGAACATTGTAATCGTTTCTTTATTTACTTATACTTTATTATTTGTACAACCGGAGTTACGTCTGTATTTATTGTTCGAGTCAAGGGAGAAGCGATTTCGCATTTTCTCGAGACTTTAATCATAGGAATTTGGAGTAATTACTTCAATCTATGTGGGTGTTGCTGTTTCATAAAACAGTCAATCTTCAGCGATGTACTCATTTGTTTTTAACACTCGACGATCTATCACGGAGAGTTGAAGTTCTTTTTGTAGTCTCTTCGCTTTGTCGAGTCACTAAAGTCATGTATCATTATCATCTGCCTAGCCTTTTCGCATCTATGTTGGGGTCGACTTCCTGCCTAACCGCAGGCAGCTGTATTTTACATCGAGCGACTGCTTAACTGACCTCCGTAACCCAGTTACAGTACCTGGGTAATACGATAACCTTTGGTAAGACTAGTTGTCAGACTTTAGTCATGTATCCTAGACAAAAAAGACTTTCAACTGATTAAATTCTATTACTGTTTCCAGATGACGAAATAGCTCAAGATCCTGAGCAAATGACATCACTGTACTATTTCAGACCTTAGTCATACGAATAGAAAAAACGCCTCTCCATTACAAATGCAATTATTTAGATACGTCACTTTTTAAATGTAAAGAAGATCACGTTTAAACGACCCGTTATGTTTGTGGTTTTATTTTTAGCTCTTACAGTGCTAATGAGGCGACAATTATTCAATTGCTTCCTTGAATAATTGTGTTTGTTTCTGTCAGCCCTGGAATTTAAATGGGTATAGTACCACGTATCCAAATTCTACAATATCGATACTATACAAATAAATACATTTGCTGTCTCTATATTATGCATCGACTCTCGATCCAACTATTGTATTACGCCATCAACAAGAACTAGTACTCCTATAGTCTATCTTCTGATGATGTAATATTTTTACAAAACCATAGTTTCCAAAATATTTATTGTGTTGTGCATTGTCAAATGATGTGATTTGATCGTCTATACAATAACATGAGTTATAACAATAGGTTTATTCTCAAAACATCAGACTATTGCTACAAGAACTTCTAAATAAGGCAGATCAGGATTTGAAGAATCTGTTTGAGTTCCTATGTAATCCATTCATCGTCATTGTCATCGCTACAGCCCACAACCACCCACTTCTGGGTATACGCCTCGGCTATTTTATGCCATACTTCTCAGTTCCGTGCGTCCCGCATCCAGGTCTTAAATTTAATCTCAGACAATCAGACTTCTACTAGAAGACTTTCTAAATGAGGCAGACCAAGGGCATAAGGATCTCCTCGAAGTTCCTAGTGCATTAGAAACCAGTTATCAACGTACCTTCATATCCAGATGCAGGATGTTCTGTCGGTGTACGAATTCGATGCCCTCGCATATCTGTCGCATGAACACCGTGCATGCTCGCTCTGTCAGCACGAAGTCTTCATCAATGACACGCTCGAACAGCTCTCCACCGGTTATACTGAAATAAATAGAAAATATGCTGAGAACAAGGTAGATCATACAGCTGTTGATGTTATAACTTATTGCAGTTGGAAAAAGCACTGGAGATATGTGGAAGTACTAACTACTAAGTATTTGTACCTTAGCCTAGCCCTTCGGGAAATGCAGGTGTTATATTATCAAATAAACAATCATCATTCTCCAGCACTATACCTAATTTATTTGGGGTCGGCGTAACATCATCTTCTTCCATACTTTCTCTATTTCTCGTCATCTCAGCAGTCACCTCCTTTCTAATCATATCATCCTTCACACAATCCATTCATTGTTTCTTTGGTCGTCCTGTACTCATATTATAGCCGTCTACATTTATTTTTAATTTGTTGTGTTATCAAATAAACTATTAAGTAAATATTTAGTGTTCTAATAAAAACAATGTTGTGTACATTTCAAACTAGCAAGTTATGGAGAATCATTGCTGCTTGGTAAATGTCACAATTAATCTACCCTCCCTGAAATGACTGAGTAACATTTGTGGCAACACAGCTTTGGAAGAAGGGGTGAGGTTGAAGGCATCCCGTCGGGGCTGCAAGTTGTTCGAAAGAGATACTACCTCGACACAAGGGGCTAAGAAGGAACATGGGTGTTTTGTAGTCAGTAGAAGTCTGTCATTCGCTACTGCTCTGCCCGCCCAGAGCGGGAGGAGGCATTTGATGATTTCCAACCTACAGAAAAAAAAAAAAATATTGAAGGCATAAACACCATCAGAGACTAAGTAAGTGGCATCTGGTTTTGCTTCTTCACGACAGTTGTCCCAGAGACAGAGGCAGTAAACTAGCATTATAAAACAATTTATTGAAAGTGTTCCACAAGCATTACCAATGTTAGAACACTATGAACTTAACAACTACGTAATTTTGGTCAAATATCCGCGAGAACATAATAATTACTATCGTGTGAATGGACGAACAAAACCGACGCTATTACTAGAATACACCTCAGAATCGTAAAACCGTCACCAACTACAGTTTATAGCATCACTAGTGAAAGGACATGATGTCTGGATTTGGGTGAAAAATATCGAGGTTTCAAGAATCAGTTCAGTTTTATATGATGTCAGGTTGGGCCACTTTGGCTGGCCTAACCTGCCAGCAATTGAGGTGGATTGGGACGAACTTAAATTGTTGCAGCAGTATTTTTAAATGTGTTCACCTAAAAACCACCACCGCACCATTGTAGTATATTAAGAGATTTTCCATGTTATTTTAGCACCATTGAGTTCTTATAGGTTTTCCTGTAATCAATAAGTGATGAACTAACTTCTGTATTTTTTTCAAAATTTTAGGCTCAGTAGTTTTGGAGATAAGAGGGGGGGGGATGATCGGACAGACATACAGACAGACAAACAGACACACGAGTGATCCTGTAAGGGTTCCGTTTTTTCCTTTCGAGTTACGGAACCCTAATAACGGTACAAATTTCAGCTGCAATTCAGCGAAAATTATTGCTCCGACTGAATATTCGACGGAAGATCGCTTAGTCATTCAGTCTAGACAGAGTCATGTCTGGACCTCTCCCAATTTGCCGACGGTTTTCCGCCTTCCGCGTTATTCAAACCCAAAGATAGGTCTGTCTTCCCAATCAGTTCATAAGTTCTTGGAATGAACGTTGAAACTCCGTTCTCCATTAAAGGAAGCGGCGTACTTATGCTATCAATACAAAAGTGCATTATTTTGTTATCGCAAGGCTAAAAAGGCCGGCCGGCACTTTCGCTTTAGAATGCGAGTTATGTGTGAATCACGAAACCAATATTATCATCCGCTTCCTCCTTAAAATTACATCAAAATAAACTGTTTGTTTTTTCTATAACAGTGAAAAATAAACAAATAACGAATACCTACGCAAATCTCCAAAAACCGCCTCTTAAAAACAGACGTAACGCAAGAAAATACGTTTTTTATATATAGAAAAACTATACAAATTGCACGTCCGAAGCGTGCGTTGGGTAAGGTTGCCAAAAAAATGAGATGATCGAAATTAGCATCGACGTGTGCGTTGGCGCCAAAATAAACTTAAATAGAGGTGTTGAAGGTTGATGTCAGGCCGTTTATTTCGTGTTTATCGATGTACTGGCTTTAAAAATATTGTTATGTGTTCCTGAGGAGCATAAAGTTATGTGATATTTTCGATCCGACTCACGGGAAACGTCTTAACGACTTGGCTCAGAATACGATCAGTGCAGGCCTTTCTACGGTCACCAACCCGAGCAAGGAACATTATCTCTTTTTGGGAGATATCACAGAAACCCCGACATTTCGAACTCCAAATCCAGAAAGACCATTAAATCGCCCTAAGCTGCCTTAATGCATTCTTGAAACCGCATTCCTGAACCGAAAACCAGTCTGTAACCTTCCTTTACTTGGCTGTTAACGTTTTTACTTTAAAATGGTGTTTCGATGTTCCGTGTGCTATTTCGACCAAGTCCTTAGTATACACGTGAATACGTTAATAGTGTTTTAGTAATGTCCCGGAAAGGCTGGCGAAGTGGCGATGCCGGCGACTAACTGTTCTTTATTTTAGCGATGACTGTATGTCTTTGTGTGTGAGCTGTTTAAAAAGAGACGGGATTTTTCGCTTCAGAGAACAGGACAAGGTTGTTGTCCTGTTCTGCTATATTAAGAGGTTTTGAGGAGTCTGGGGTGTTCGCACGGTAAAATATCAGTTTTAATTCAAGAACAATTGGGGCTTATAAAGAAACAGTTACCGATTGTATTTTTGAAAATAATTATTTTTTCAATAAACCCTAGCAGGTTGATGGATGGAGAGATAGAAAGGCCAAAAAAAAGTGGATGGATTATGTGAGGCATGATATGAAAGAGAAAGGAATAACTAATACCGTGACGTGTGACAGGGGAGAATGGAAGAAGAAAATGTGTTGGGCTGACCCCAAGTGGAATGGGACAAGTGCAGAATAATGTAAAACCAGCAGTCTTCAAAGACCTTAAAAACCCCACTTATTTCACAACGATTGCTAAAAGCCACTTCAAATTTATACGAGTATCTTTCATTAGGTAGGTACCTAGTTTGTTTTGTTTACCTAAACAACATAATTTAAACAATAGCCGTAAATGCGAAATTAGCGATAAAACTCAACGCATTTTGACTTTTGAAGCGTACAAACGACTTGAAGATGGCACACTTTCACTTGAGTCCTGGTTAGAGCTTTTTGTAATGCAATATTGGTTCACGCCTTCACGACTCTTTAGAGGTCAACGTTTTATAGTTTCTGTGTTTAATGGAGGAAAGAGGAAAGCTGGAGAAATCTTGAGGATGGTAAAACCTAACAGGGAATCTTTGCGACGAGCTACATGCCCAAGAGATTCGCGTGTTACGACAGCTACTGCTGGGAATACATTTGAAAGAAGTGGCTTAGAGCATCGCCACGCAAAGGAAACAAGAGGCGCATGTGAGTGTCGCATGACACAAGTTGCATCTTCTGAGGTCCTGGATGAATCAGCTCGGACTACACCAAATCAGATACGACCGGAGCGTAGAGAAGATGTGCATGATTTGACCAATCACAGAAGAGATGTGATATGGATTTCAACCAATGTGATTGGTCGGTATAATTATGGTCTCGTCTCCGGTTTGGTAGAGTCCGGGCCAAGACATAAAAACTGCAGACAGGTTTAAAATGGACAAGGCTTCGTTTTTAAAATTTAAAATTCATGTTAGTTTCAGAAGGTTTAAAATGGACAGGGCTTCGTTCTTAAGATTTAAAATTCATGTTAGTTTCAGAAGCACACCCGATTCGTGTTTCGCAATAAAATTTATAGTAATGGTGAATAATAGTCATACTGCAATAGCTTTACTAGGTCAGAACATAGTTTACGTATTAATTCGCCATTTACGAGTCACCACGACAACTATATTTCTGCAGCATAAAAATAATATGTAAAATGGAAACATAAAATTAAAGGATGTAGGTAGTCTGTTTGTTTTATAAATTAACTAACCTACTAGCTGGTACCCGCGACCTTGTCCTCTTGGATGTTGTTAATTATTTCAATAGAATCAATTCTATTTCCATAGTTTTATACTTTGACGTTCAAAAGTGCCTTATTAAAGCCTAATCGAAATGAATGGTTTGATTTTACAGGTGTGTTTCACGAAGACCGAAAAGCCACTACTCACTAAATAAATTCAGAAATGGAACAGAATTTGTTTCAAATTACCTGCCAAGCTAATTAACGGGCACTTAATCGTAGGTAGTGAAAGTCTCGCAGAAATGTTCCCCCGGGATAGTAGCTCCAGTAGGTATATGGTCTATCCGTGTGCCAAACATCCAAATCCGTTCAGCCGTTACGGCGTACAAAAAAAGGTAAAAGACTGACAATCAGACTTTTGTATGCCGAATGCATTTCGATGACGCTTCCTTCGCGTTTATAATGTTTTATCCCATTAAACTTGTGCGTAATCAATTCATAAGACAGTACGATAAACTATCGATTCAACGTCAGGATCCTCATAAATCCATGCTGTCCAAACATTCTGTTGGGCACGTTAGTCAGGGGTGCTGCGTCGTGTCTATGACACGTGATGTGACTAAAGGCAGAGGTCAGACTATAGTAAGACATATTATCATTAGAAAAAGATGATGGTGAGCAGCACATGACATTAACTACAGAATAGACTCTTTTAAAAGCTCAGCACTATTGTCGACATGGAATCGGTTAGCGCCGATCATGAATTAGTCGACCACATTTGTTGCACTTAGTTCGGGGTCGAGTCCGAAAAGAGGTGACTGACGTGTTTTTTCGCTTTATTATGCATGCATTCTGGGGCTCTTTCGGACTAGGTCAAGCCGCTTACGCGTCGGTAACCGTTGACAAAACCTACAGAAAAAATTGACGCAAGGTTAAAGCAAAACCATTGTCTATGATAGAGAATACAGTTTTTTTTCTAGTGTGCAGTTGTGCACACTGTCTTAAACTAGGAATGCTAGATCTTTTGTTCATAAATCGTGCAATAACATCGTCTAAAAATAGAACGCACGGTCTTCTGACGTGGGTGTCAATGGAAATATTATATTGACTAAGAAACAATATCAAATGTAAAGCAAAGGAATAAATTTGTGGTAGTGTTCTGTGTCCCTGCCAGTTCTGTTAATGCTCATAATCGATGGCAAAATAAAAATAAGAGAAGCCCAAAGAAACGATGGATGAACTGTGTGAAGGAAAATATGGCTAGAAAGGATGCCACTTATGAGATGATGTTGACGATCAATGGAGGTGTATTGAAGAAGAAGTCATGCGGCACTGACCCATTAAAAAGAAGAAGGGCAGACAAATGATAATGTGCAATGAGTTACATATTGAGGTTTTCTAAGGGTGCTATGACGGGTCACCCTCTGCTAATCGCAATTGTTTTCTAAACTTTAAATTTTTTCTCTGATGAAATAAGTCCATATTTTAATAAGAATATTTCGGTATTTGTTCTAAACTCTGTAGGTATCTAAGTGCCTAGAAACGTGCAACAAATAGTTATACTTCGGTAACAAATAGTTCAGCCATTTATTTTGAGTGTCCAATAGACTGACAGGTTTCAAACAGAGCGTACAAATGGCTAAATAATTGAGAACTAAACTGAGAGCTAACTGCACGTGGATCTGAATGGAGCCAACGTAAATATATATGGGGACTTTAATAGATCCTGAGCTATTTAGAACCTTTGATTTAAAATGTAATGGAGCTACAGAATAAGCGTTTGCTTGTTATTGGTACCTGTTATTTTTTAAGCAATCCTGCTGAGAAGATTTTCACGCGTCCGTCTTTAGGTTTTCAGTTGAATTTGATTGCAGTGCATTTATTAGTTTATCCATGAAGTTTTCAATCCTTAGTCATCATTATAGTTTCAATATTCATTGTTTTATCAAAGTTGGGCATTTTAATATCGTCTAGTTCTAGTCTTGTCTAAGGAATAAATGATAACGTGACGACTGACAGGGCAGCATGGAAGAAAAAAACGTGTTGCGCCGACCCCAAATGACATGGGACAAGGGCAGGAAGATGATGATGATGATGATTCTAGTCTTGTCGAAAAACGTCGCAAGAAATTAATTATTTTATGAATAAAGTAATCTGGCCAATAAGATCGCCCAGAAAGCTGTAACACGTCGAAATAAATTTATTTAAGAACGACATTAATTATTATTTACGTGTTCCGATCTGCCTGTGATTTGCACAAGTGCTTTTCATTCCAAGTTGTTCAGACTGTGAAGGAATGTTGTCTGATGCCAAAATAAACGAATGGCAGATATTATGTCCAAAAATTTGATTACGGCTCTTTGTACAGCAAGTTGTAAAGAAGTATTTTTTAGGATTTTAATTGAAGAGCTTTGATTTTATCTTGCAAGATTTGAGGTAACTTTAGTTGAGAACCTCGTAAAGGAGGCAAATCTTTATCTACTCACACGACGAGACTGGCAAAATTTTTTCCTTGACCCATAACTGCATCTAAAAATACGCAAATATTGAGATGCCAGTAACATTTTTTTCTTTGCATATTTTGTTGCCGGCCCTGAATAGACTATCTGGGAACTACGATTTATGAAAGCATCAACGTCGGAATTTTTCCGTTTACCAATACGTTATGTTTTCTTCTCAAGCGTTAACGTCATCTACTCATTTAAAATTAGAATGTTTGAATGGGGAGGAGCGTCAACAGCTGATTCTGGTCGCCATTTTTTTCAGGTACCTACGTCATTACTTGAGTATTGGTTTTCGAATTTATGTCTCGCTTCGTATAGTTTTGACGTAGGCAGAAGCGTCGACTGTTGCTGTTAGCTCCGATATGTAAACAGTTTAAGAGCTACTGTATACATAAACAACATTGTATGAAAGTCCGTTTTTGCCGTACGTCATTAGGAGGTAACTAATGTACGGCAGTTATAAACAAAGTTAACGGCTTTAGACGATGATCAATCAATGTCGTAACGTCAATATCTGTGTTTATATTGATAGTTTTTTGTGATGCTCTTCAGAACAAGACCAAGATGGGATCGAAAGTTGGGCTTAGTTTTAGATACTTTTTTTCCAGTTTGTATCAGGAAAAGTTGAGTGTTGAAGGCTCAAAATACAAGGCACAAGTGCACACGTACCTTGTATTGTTATCTACAAGCCAAAACTGAAAAAGTGTCTCATACTGACCGTGATTCAGAAAATATTATTTTTAGATGAAAAAAATAAATCCTTGGCGTAAATGTAATAGTTTTATAAGGAGTCAGCCAAAAGTCATAAGATTTAAATAAAAAAAGTTATGTGTCGCATCGTCTCATTCAGTGAACGCATCCACTTGGAATAGGGTTGCCAAAATATAAAAATAAAATTTATAATATCTTTTGTGTGGCCAAAAAGGAAATTATGTAATTAACTATAGTTTATACATTGTGTATTAGTCACATGTTTAATGTGAAGATAGACATTTGGCAGAACATCTGAGGGACGGGAATATTTGGGCTGAGTAAGGAATGTAATAGACATGTCAACACTAGAGTACGACGACCGATTGCGATTGGCAGAATTGCTTGAAGTCTGATTTATGGTTGGAAGAAAACAGCAAAGCCGGATGGTTTTCCAATAGAAAACCTGATAGGTTTTTTTTTCTTAACCGCTAAATTTGCTGTCACTTTGACACTTCTGTAAACTGTAGACAGAGCGGTACAAATATCTTTTGGCGCTCAAATGACGATGATAGAGGGGCGCTATTGGTGAACATTTGTTTTGTAAAAATTGTTTTAAAGATAAGACAAAATGGCGGTGTTTTGGTCTGAAATATGGTCACGCGGCCAAAAAATCAGTGAATAGCTTAGATATTTACTTTTCTCAACGAAAAAATCCACTTATAAATAGTAATCAAAGAAATTAGCGATGACAACTAGCAGCCCTGTCAACTTTGATAGAATGGCGTCGCGTGGCCGAGCGCCAACTATGCGCCGTAACTTCTGACGTGGTTTGACGCCACGTCTCATTCTGTATCTGTGGACTGGCCGCCGCCATTTACGGGTTACACTTTGGCGCGCTTTTATATCAGGATATGCGTCACGAAGGAAGACAAAGACGGTATTCAAGATAGGTTCATTGAGGGTTCGGATTCGAAGTTGAAGATAGAGAGGCCTTTTACACACATTGATTATTAAACAACTTTTTTAAAACGTTTTTTTATTTGTTTTTTTTTCTACAGGGCCGCATTTAGGGTTGTTTTTGTGGGTATATAATTTGTGATTATATAACCTACAACGATACATTTTATAAGGTACCTAACGAAAATTACATACTGTGCGCTTACAACATACACATCACGCCCGAAATCCACAAAGGGTTAGCCAGAGGTAAACCTAAGAGCTCAGGTTAGGTACACTCACCTTTTGCCAGTTACATTTAAGGCCATCAACCGGGCACAAATGCAGATACCGTGCCTGCTACTCAGGAATTCCAGATGGAAATATAATTAGTGAAAATTGTAATCGGAATCAAGACATCACACCTAATCGTGTTTTCCTTCCGCAACGATCCATATTTGGGTATCTCCAAATTAAAACAAAGTTCACAAGACCTATGACTGTACCGTGCGATTCCCGCACTCATTGAGGCTAACCGCAGAACAGCCGATAAGAAAACCACCTCATGTTTGTTTAACTGTACATTTGTGTTACTTTCCAATAGTAAAGTAATACTACACAGTGTCTTCTGACTCATCACTTGTCTGACTTTCACCTTTATGACATGTCACTGATCTGATTTACGTATATGTGCGCAAAAAGTTTTGTACCTAAACACGGTCCAAAATGAAAGTGTTCGAAATTTTTCCTGTTATTTATCCTCCATCTGTGGGTGGTCGAAGTAATTTTGGGAATGCAAGAGTAATTTGCATCAAATGAGCCTGAGTAATGTCATCAAAGCAACTATTTAATTAGTCATACATAACATAACACATTAAACCATCATCATAATAGAACTATGACAAGCACTCGACTTCTAATTTTAAATTAATTAGATAAACAGACGCATTATCCAGATGACTTCGTATCAAAATATTTACTACGATGATGACGTCACGGTATAAAAGTGAAAATTCCATACCTAATTAATGTGTAACGGCTGTTGGCGCACCTGTCAGCACTATCGCTGCTGTCAACGACCGACCTAATTACACCTGGATTATTCATAATTACTATTTATAGGAAACTTCGTCAAGTACAGGAGGGAAACTCCGTTAAAGCGGAATAATGCCTTCTAATTAAAAGCGATGAAAGCGACAGTTTTAACAAAGATAACGATGTATTTTTTGATGCTGTTTACAAAATCTTCGGTGTCTTCAGACTAAATTTTGCTCACCAATCAGTAATTTTGCCAACGAGAATTTTTGGGCGCATATTTAAAGGCACATTTAGCGTGCCCTTCAGAGGTTTTTAAAACAAAGATGATTTCAGCGCTAACAGATGCTTCCATTAATCTACAAACTGACAACCCGAAAAAAACAAGACATTGTGCGAATAAGTTGAAAGTGACAGCAAATGGTGATAAATAATGAAAACTTAAGATCATTTAGCGAAATGATAAATGGAACCAAACAATAATGGCCTAGAATTCCGGCACGTCAAAATTACGGGCGTCCTTAACCCACATCTGGGGAGTCAAACATAACCTGGTATTGTCCAGCTTTTGCGAGCATGACTCAACGAAGCTACCGTTTGAATGAACTGGCAAAATGGAATTGCAGCAAGCATGTTTGTACAAATGAAACTCCTACCACCTACGTCGTGTGTATGATAAATAACTATTACAAATATAAATTCCTGTGCGAAGCTAGTGGACGGTGAACGATACAAATAAATTGGTATGACGGAAGCTTTAGAATCGTCGGCACCTCCACCAGTTTTTCCGCAAGTGCCGTGTCGTGTGATGCTGCGATTATGTAGTCGCTCGGTATTTATATAAAAGAAAGGTCGCTGAATAAAATTAGATAAACACGCATCTGGTATGTCCCACGCTATATGGACCGCCGCCGCCGTGGGTAGATTTCTTGGCATTGTTGACTTTCGAAATAATCTAGTGACAGCTGTTACAACTAATTAGAATATTATGAGAATAATATGTATAAAATTTCACATCCGCTCGTTTATAATTGAATTGAACGCTGCACGCAAAATATTATTTTCAGAGGTTGAACCAAATCTACACGTAAATCTAATATTACTTTTTCAATGTTCCGTCATTCAGTTTCCTTCTGTGTCATTCACAACACCTTTCTTATCAGTTGACTACATGATTTCATTCATGCAATCAAATGAGTCGCAGGCAAAGTGCTGGCAGGTGATTACATTTCCAACATTTTTCTCTTATCACACCGGTATTACTTTCAAGTTGAATGGTACTTACAGTTCGAGCACCACACACATGTATTTCCCCCATTCGTAGGCATCGTACAGCTGTATGAGCCTCGGGTGTCTCAGTCTTCTCATCACGTCGACTTCTCGTTCTACGTTCCTTTTCTCATCCCTTCTGCTAACAGACACCAGTTTTGCTGCAAGCTCCAGCCCGGTACTTCTCTCGCGGCAGAGGTATACAGTTCCGAATTTGCCTCTGAAAATGAAAATTTTAACCGTAAATAAGTATCATGAAATTGCAAGGAAATGTTTGGACGGTTACAAATGTCTCGAGCTTTGAAGGAAAAAATGAAAATAGAAAGGTCTATTTTGTTGAAACTGTAAAAATAACTCAAAATGCCATTGAGATAATTATATGAATAATAAAGCACAACAGACCGCGCGTCGGTGAAAATAATATTATCTCTCTAGAATTTTCCTAAGCATTGCCTAAGATGAATCCAATCAGATTTGCCTGAATGTCAGTTACAACAAAAGCATCCCGAAGATTTATGAAAGAGAACGATCTCGAGTCTCAACAAAGTGCTTTTAATAGATTCAAATGCTGACCTAAGAAAATGAATTACGTATACGTCTTTTGATAAAGGAAACCATTACAATGGTTAGATTAATTCTGTGGCAAACGAAACCCTTTCAAATAGAGAAATGTTACGTAACGGACATAATACATTAAGTCCTATGGATTCAAGTCGATAAGTAAACGTTATAAACCATTATGTGCTTCGTGTATTGGTATAGTTCAATTATTTTTTCCACCTGTTATATTATGACTATGAGTCATGTAACGAGGGAACCTTTATGTGTACGTGTTTTGACTATAGATTCCATTAACATTAAATTTAGTGGGATCTAATTATAAGACGATTACGTATAGTCCTGGCATTGTCTTCGCGTGAATCTGCCATGTTTCTAATTTATAACAAGGTATTTAAGTGTTTCGTGGAGAACGTCCTAAGAAAGTAATGCTGCTATGATTAATAGAACTTTAGCATTGGCCAAATGGACATTAGCGAAGAACAATTTGGCAAATGCAATGTATAAATTATTAGCCCACTTTACTTAGGCATCGAAAGCACTAAAAATAAAAATACATTATAGTAGTTTAGACTGCTGAATCATCATAATCTATTAGTATACTACCCACTTAAATATCATATACAAGTACATACTCGATAACCAAAGTCAGATTGGTATCTAAGTCAACAATTCAACAACCCACATACTGTTAAGACTCTTTGTTGGTTTTGTATACTTTCTACTTACTACATGGAAATTGACATGTCCAACAAACACAATTGCGATACCTTATCGCCATAATCATTGTTTAAACACATTTTATGTATGTGTTCAACAAACACTTATTGTAGTCTGAGTAATACATTGATAAACTCACCTGCCGATCTCAGAGAGCATTTCGTAAAATTCATTGACATCTGTACTTCTTTTGATCGAGACATCGCGACACGGGAACGGTGGCTCGATCTCTGTAAAAATAAACAAAAAATCAATGTTAAAAATCGTTTGAAGTGTAAGGAAAGTGAGTACGGCTGATTGGCAATAGCGTTGGAGTTCCTCAAAGATGATTATTGGGGCCAAGGAAAGAAAAATACTCTCTTTTAAGGAGGCATTCCATCTATGAGTATTGACTGCTAATTACATCTCCATTCTATTTGATAAGCGCAGGGACAGGATTCCACCTCTCCTTTACTTATCCCTGTTATGATAAGCCTTACACCCACGACATCATGTTTATTTAGAGTTCAAGATCAACTCTTTGGTAGGTCGAGAAATTCGTTTGTACTGGTTGTCCTATGTATCACCCTGAAACCCCAAATTTTTTAACCATATCTATTCACCGGTACCCTGAATTTACTGTCATCTTTGGACATGTTGCTCTAGAAAAGAGATAGGTATCGTATTATCTGCCGTAATCCAGATCGCTTATCTGTTATCAACAGTAGTAGCAGTAGTATTCTAGTGCACTTCACGTGGTCTACTGACCTCTTTAACTTCTTTATCTACTATCTTGTTAAAACACGGGGCTGAGCATGCTTTGAGTTACCGATGACATAGTGTTGTCAACTTGTCAACTTTGCTTGTTTCCTTAGTTATATTATGACATGCCATGATAGGTTATTGATATTGACGTTCTTTACCTTTATTCTTAGATTAAGTAACAAGGAAATTGGTTTTAGATGACTCGAACACCTTGGCTTTGGCTGAGCCTGCGATAGGTTGGCTATGTCTGGAAACTTACTAGGAACTTTATCAGAATATAATTAAGGTTCTTCTTGTAACATTTTTGTTGTTATTACAACGGATTTTTCTTGTGGGTAAGATATATCGTTTCACTAATTAGCCTGATTAGGTTCTTCTACATAAAATTGATAAACAGATAATAATGCACGACATACGGACCTGGGTGTGTCGTTTTAAAGATAATACCCAGTTAAATCCAACACAGGTGTGTGCCTTTGTAGCTGTGCTACGAGCCAATCTGTATGCTTAGCCTTAGCTTCGTTTGTTACTATGGCAGTCACGTCAACGAATATTTTATATGGAGAAACGGGGTTCGAGAACTCGCACCGTTCTCTAGAGGCTTTATCGTGGTTGCAAGCAAAGTTTATACTAGCGTAAATATTGTAGTGACATTTCACACGGTCACACGTAGATAAGATACGAGATAGGAAAATTATTTCATCATCTCTGTAATGTCATAGGTCCTACTATCTTATATCTGTACTAATAAATTACATTGCAAATTAAGTGCGACAATACGTCGTCGTTTCTCAATCACGATGCTATTAGTTTCATCGAGCCAATAAATTACATCTACAAATAGTGATGCTGGCAAAAAATCTGTCTTCAACACATTTGTCAGTCTAATTAATTACTTTTCTCGATTCTTCTATAGCGACAATATCGAAAAAAAACAATAATAAACTTGCAGTGCACATACTAATGCGTCATGCATCGTTTTGGCAGCAAGTCAAGACGCAAAAAACGTGTGTCGAGCACGACATTGCGATTTTTGGAGTGTCTGTCTATTGTTTAGTCTGACGAACATGTGTTCAACGTTTTTGTTGTATCTTGTTTACATATTTTTGTATCCGGCATGAGTTTGGGTTGTTTAGTTAATTTTCAATGGTAATCAACCTAATTTCGTATGTTAATTTTGTTATTTGGTAAAGTTTCCGAGGCTGTGTTTGGATAGGCTGGTCAATTTATAGTTTTGATGGCAATTAGCAAGTTTAATTTTGGTTGGTTTCACTTTGAATATTGTAATGGTAATCATTTTGGTATAGTTACGAAGGCTTACAATTTAATATCTCACTAATCACATCTTTCAATATATTTTTACACTAAAAAAAATCCTATGAAGGATATAATTATTCTACAAATTGTTTGTATAATAATTATATCCTTCAGAGGATTTTAACACAATATTGACTATTGTGTGCGTTTGCAAAAAACTTAATCCCCAAATTTTTATATGCACCCATTTCATCCACCCCAATCCGCCCCTGTAGTAATATTAATAGTAGGCACACAATAGTACTAATATAGTTCAACCTTACTACGTTGGACAGTACACGGGGTGAACGTACCGCAGACGCCTCTGACGCGTTCATCCACCTTTACAGCAAGTCGTTGATTACTCATCGATTTTATATAGGCAGATCTTCTTCGGATATTTATTTGTTGAACTTTATGTAATGAATTGTAAAGGTGGACTTTATGGGTTACGGGCGCTCACAATAACGTAAATCCAGTCAAAAGCTGGCTTTTAACTGTAAGGTTACTGTTTTTTGTTTCGTCCAAATTCTCGCGCAGACTAGAGAAGCATGTCACAAAAGGTGGAGGGGGGAAAATCAGCAGTGATAGAGGGCGGAACAAGACTGGATGTAGATGAGATGATGATGACCGATCAAAAAGTTAGCAATTTTAGGATTGAAAGAACATCCTTTATATAAGTGAGTCACTTTTAATTTTGAAACAATGATCGGAGTTTTTGAAAAATTCGTTCGAACAGTTTTCTATTTAGAAAAATTGTAATTAAAATTTTACACGTTACGCAACTTATTCTTCGTAATTCCTGATTGTCATTATCCCCCTCCTCTTTTAGAGCTACACGTGTTAGATGGACGACGAAAAAAAACACTAAACAATTATTTATCCTTTGATCATTAGTTTGTTTCAGTAAATAAGAGACTGGAGTTTGTTTTTCGAGGTTTTAATGTTAATGGCCACCATAAACGAAGCTGATGTTTTATGGCTTTACCATACATGAAATTGTTTTGGTAAAGGCAAAAAAACTTATTGTTGTTTACTGTGGTTTCCTAATTAAGATTTTTAAAGCCAGCAAATTGATCAGTCTGCGGCTTAGACAGGCTTCTCGTGAGTTAGAAGAGGAAGCCAGAACCCACTCCTTACTCCTCCTGTCGGGACGAGGCCTGCAAGTCTTGCGGGCTGGCCATCGGAGCATCCGGGGCATCGGAAATCGCATTAGGTGCAGCTGCCCCACGACGCATTGTAAGTGTGCGAGGGAACACCGGTATGGTTTTAGTCAGTACGAACACAGAACAGATTTATCTGTTCTGTGAGTACGAACCTGACAGACCCCTCCGATTTTCCAACCACTGAGGATTTCCACATAGAAATTTTTCATCGATAATTAAAAAAAAAAAACATTCAGCAGTTCCATACACTTTGACCGCAGTTTTGTAGGAACCCGCTGTTTTCTTTTTAACCGATGCGCCGACAGACCGTTTTGGTATCCTTTAGGTGCAAGGGACACGGACGCTATTTAACGGTTATATAATCGGTGACAGAATAATTACCTACTTTTCAACGACCTTCTGGACTTTCATGCTCCAAATTCATGAAAACGACAACTATCCCAGCCCAATGAAGCAATATCAGTAAAAACAACATAATAATCCTATTGCGTCGTTTTACATTTAAAAATAAAATGGTTATGAATGGCTGCGCGGGCGTCGTTGGGCAAAGATCTGTCGACCTTCTGCCTAACATCATCCCGTTAGGAAACTTGGCTTCCTATCGGCACATTCGGCACGTATTGCTATGGAATAGTTAATTTCATTACTCGTTTTAAACTAGCCCAAATACTAAACCACTGAATAATTTAGTAATTATTTTTGATTCTGAATAATTTTACTGTGGCCGTTTTTCTAATCTTTTTCTAGTTCTGTTTTCAAGAGAACAATATTTGTGAACTAACGTGCTTCAATTATGGATTACCTAAGTTTGCAGCATAATTTTGACGATCTAAAATTTCCTACAGGCAACAAATAAAGGAAGTGACTGCTGAGATGACGAGAAATAGAGAAGTATGGGAGAAAAAGACATGCTGCGCCGACCCCAAATAAATTGGGATACGGGCAAGAGAATGATCATCATCATCATTTCAGCCATAAGACGTCCACTGCTGGACATAGGCCTCCCCCAGAAGGGGGGTATTTGCCATAATCGCCACGCTTGGCAGGCGGTTTTGCGATCGCAGTATGGTTGTTACGAAGGCACAGAGAACGCTGCTGCCCATTCTCTGGTAAGTCCCTTAATCGCCTCTTTCGACACCCACGGGAAGATATGGGATGGTGCTATTCTTTACGTCCGACACCATACGGAACGGAGAGAATGATGATGACATGTAATCTGGGAACTAAAGAGATTGGATTTGAACTTTTTGATTTCTATTCTACCAGAATACCTCGACCTCAGAGCACTGAACCATTTTTCAGTTTTGCTGTGTCTGTTAAACTTATCGACAAAAAAAACATAATGTTCCGTGATAAAACTGTCTACAATAGCTCTCGGGCCGTTATAAAATATATCGAATCGCGAATTCTGATATTAAAATAGATTTAGTATCTGCCTAGTCGCTGGCATTGTTTTAAAATTATTAATAGCGAAATCGATGTAGCAATGTTTGTTAAAGTAGGACAAAACTGTCGTTATATTATAATATTACTTTGCTGTTGTCATTTAAAATAGCTGTAAACAGGATGTAAACGGACCCTTCACGAATTTAACTTAACATTCTGAACATCCAGTTATGTAACAGCCTCAGACCAAGAAAAAAATAACAGCATTAAATTATTGCTGGGAATAAACTTTTTTAATGAGTAATATCACGGTTGTGGTAAATCATTAGGCTGATGGGGGTACTGAATAGTACAGGATTCTCGGAGGTGTTTTAAGTATTAAATAAAATAATATGTAGGTATAATAAAAAAACGTGTGGAGACGTTGGCACATTGAACTCATAGTGATAGTCGTAATATGGAAAAAATAAATGAATAAAAATATGTCCGTAACAAAAAGATTCCTAAATAAATATGCTACAAAAAAATATTGTATTGATATTGGAGAAACAAGCGCCTCACCCGCATTCTTCTTAAACTCATGAGGAAGATTTATAAAACCATGGTTAGACCTGCTGTCGTGTATGGGTCAGAATGTTGGGCCACAAAAGGGATAAATGGCATGCGGCTGAGATGAGAATACTAAGGGGGATGTATGATGTGACGCGAAGATATAAAATAAGGAATGAGTACCTACATAAGAGGAAGTCAGAAAGTGACGCCGGTGAAGGAAAAGTTGTGTGGTAATTGGTTATCGTAGAATGGACATGTGGTGCGAAGGAAAGGAAAATTTTGAGTACCTAACTACACTATGAATGTAGATGGCTATAAGAGTAGAGGAAGACCAAAGTAACGATGGATGTACTGTGTGAAGCATGATATGGCTCGAAAGGAGGTGACTGCTGACACGACGAGTAATAGAGCAGTATGAAAGAAGAAGACATGTTGCACCGACCCCAAATAGATTGGGATAAGGGCAGGAGAATGATGAAGTGCCTCGAGGTTTCACTAAGGTTGTTTTACTCCAAAGACATTCAAATATTACTAGCTATAGACGGGACAACACGACAAAAGTCGTAACCCTACACTTTGTACATCTAGGTAAAAAGTCCACCAGTCTAGTGCGATACGTCAGCTTGTCAGGTTGTGTTGACGTGTCAAAACATTTTATAGAAAAAAATTAATTCCGACCGAAAATGGGCTGTTGCGCCTTGCGCTATTGCAAATCTCGGTATGGTGAAACGAGAGCATTTGGATTTAGTTTATTTTCGTAAGTATTTTCTTTATTTATCCAGTATTTATGATATAAAACATAATTTACAGAAAATATTCTAGAACATTTACATAATTGCAATAAACGCCATCTGTTGCTCAGTAGAAGTACTGTATTTCTGAGAGTTGCTCGTTTATCGATATCTGTTATCGATGTTTTTTTTATGTTATGTCAACTGTTAGAAATAATATATAAATATCTAAAACGTAATTATACTGTCAGTTGACTGCTGTAGGTTATTGATGATGACTGATAAGACGTAAAAACCTCTCATCGTATTCGAAACCGAAATATTGAAAGATGATGTTGTACGTTACATGTAAAGAGTAAAGACAGATGGAAAAATATGTTAGGTGTACGCAAAAGATATTAATTTTACTTAATTAATAAGGTTACTAATTAAGTTTTTAAAATTAATAGCTAACGTTTCACGTATATTACTGTGTTATAGGTTTCCTCCTGTAGATACACCAGTAAGTGAAAAGTGGATACAGTTTGTCCAAAAAGACCAAAACAAAAATAATTGGCTTCCAAGTGTTTCGTCAAAGATTTCTTCAAAGCATTTTAGAACGGAATACATCCACTTTGGAAAGACTGGTCGAAGAATTAAAAAAAAAGGATCAGTACCTTATACGACAAATGAAGTAATTAGATTTTTTGATTTCACTTTGTCGTACAATACAACCTAGTTAAATTCCAGTTTTTATTCGAATCGTTTTTGAAATCAGAATGTTAGGGTACTCTGCGCATGCATTATAAAACTTGGTCTTGAAATCGCGAGTCTGACTCTCATTACATAATTTTTATATTTTTTTGATTTCAGGATCCTTTAACAAACGGCTAGGCCGCCAAACCGCCTACACCGGTTAGTGTTGATATTTCAGACTCTGAGTCGATCTTCGATAGTCCACGCAGAATTGCGCTGAAGGTGCAAGTTCAGAAGCTACAAAAACAAAATATACAGTATCAGGCTAAAATAAAATAAAATATCCAACAAAAAAAATATTTAATAGATTGTAATAACATGTTATAAAGAAGTTGTCGTAATTAAAAAAAATCTTATAAACGATAAAATTGTTTTCTTATACGTGACTGACAGCACCTACAGTAATGCTATTCATTCCATCTCTGTTCTCGCAACAACCCGCATAATTTCATTGCTTCCGTAGATCTTTATACACTTTGAATTTATTAAAATAGGTATAACACAAATAATTAATCTATTAAACGTTATCGATATCGTTTGTCGATAATTTGTAGCACATCCCTATCACACTAGCGCATCAACCGGGGAATAGCTGAACTAATTGTGTAAATTCGAGTTTCTTCTATTCACGACTAGATGGCGCTACAGACGCACGAGGTGAAAATATTTGAATGACAAATGTCCCAATGTCCGCTCTATACCTATCTTAAATCTCTTTGTTTTACTCCCTTTATGTCTGTTGTTTTTAAGCTGTTGCATAGCTTCTATCCCGCGATTGAGCGTGGGGACCGAATCCAGAAATTCCGTAACGAAAAAAAAAAAAAAACCTAACGAATTGACACTTGACAATTTCTTGAAATCAAAAATTGTGAGTTGCCTGTATTTAATTTTATTATTCAGTCAAAAACTTCCTCAAAGAATTTCTGTGAGCGTGTTAATTAATTTTATAAGCGTAAGATAAGATACTATTAATAGAAATTATCAATAAATTACATTATTTGAGCAAACATATTAATAAAAATAAATTAAATTATATAAATCAAATGTAACCTTCATAGCTCTAACCACTAAGAAAAACTATGACACAAAATAAAAGAAAAAGTAAATGACATCTTGACAACTGACGTAATGTCAGATGAAAAGTAAACATTGAAAAATTATTAGATTTAATATTTTAAAACAGCAAAATCAAAGTTAATAAATCGAATAAGATAGATTATAAAGCTGCCAACAAAAATAGTTGTCGCCAAGGCGCGACATGAGACGTAAAAGGACATTTTATAAAAGATGAGGATGATTAGTAAAAGTGTAAGTATAAATACTATATTTAAATACTGCATTAATAAAATAAATAAATAATTATAATTGCATAAGTTGATAAAAAATGCTATGCAATAGCTTTACCGCGGCAGTCTCCGAGTGCCACACGTCTTTTTTTTTATAACGACTAACTAAAGTCTTATGGAACTTTTGGCCTGTAAGTACCTTTATCATTTTGATAGTTTCACCGTATTCATTGCGTCATTTATGTAGTCAAGCGTATAATTTTTTCACAAATTTGAGGCAATGGATCATGAATTTTATTCATAATCTTCCAAATTGTTATAAATAGTGAGAAACCGGTTGCCATTTCTTTTTTTTCGTTTTGCCAAAGTGACGTTTTGAATTCTCAATTTTTCTTCACTTTCGGTGGTGTAATGGTTGCTTATCTAGGTGTTATTTTATGACGTTGAAAAATTCAATTGTTTCCGCCATGTGTGACCGCCAACGACTATACAGGTGACCGCAATATTATAATTTATTGTTTTGTCATTTATTTTGGTCCGATTCTTTTAGTAAAGGAAAATGTAATATTAAATCAATTGTATTCTAAATGAATACGTATTGATGAAATGAAAATACATTGCGGAAAGTCAGATGTTGGTTTTTTTCTGTTATCGAAAAAATTTTTAGATAGATATTTCTATTTTTAATTATGATTTTCAGAATTAACCCGTGTTCGCAACGATTGTTTACATTTTCTTTTCTTTTACATAAACGTTTATTCGTAGCATGAAAAATGCGATACCGTGAAATTGTGTTTATCCTCAGTGTCATTGACCTTTCACAATAAAACTGTCTTCAAACATATAATTATGCATTTATTTTACAAACATTTGTAATGTAAATGAAGAGACATGACTTTTGAGAACATAATTAAGTATTTAGTACAATTGGATCTTTCAGACGTTTCAGTAAAACAGCTGATCAAAAGTAAAAGGTAGGTTACAGTAAATAATTGTTAGCACAATCATAGGCGGCTTAGCAACAAAAGTATACAAAACAATGTTTCAAATTATGGAATAAACTTAATTATAGCAAAAAGTGCTCATTCTACAACACGAATATTATCAAAGAATCAGCACTTTTCGACCGCCTACTTAGGTCAGCGTTCAAAAAGCTTTGCCTTCCAGTGTACACTATGGTAATCCTTTTGGACCATAGCTACATAGGTACCTACTATAATAAATACTAACACTGCGACAACCGACAAATTAAAAGTCAAAGTTCTCAAATACAAAATACATACTTAATTTAAACTTAACATACCATATACCTTTTTTTCAAGGAAAAAAAAAGTTAACATCCTCAGGATGTGTGCGTCATGCAAAGAATGCTTTATGATTAAAGCCTATGGTATGTAGTTTGCCTAGAGTCCTACAGTCCTCTCATAATAATTTTACCTTTTTGTATAGATTGAACTTGACGTAATTTGTTGTTGAACAGAATTCCGTACGTATTTGTGACTGAGCTTAGTTCTGCAACGCTTGAATTTCCTGTAGCCTGCATTTCTATGATTTGCTTATATGATTAATTTGTTATTATGAGAGGTAAACGAGTTTGTTATTAAAGACTATTGGTTTAATTGAAATCATATTATGATACTTAAGTGTTTTATTCAATAGATAACGTAACGTTTCTAACACCACTACTGAAATTGACATCTGGTGCGTTTGAGTTCGAATGAAAAAGAAATAAGTTAATAAAATATGGATGGACAGTGTAAAGGACGATTTGACAAGAAAGGAGGTGTCTGATGAGATGGCGAGTAATAGACAAGTGTGGAAGAAGAAGACATGCCGCGACGATCCCAAATTAATTGGGATAAGGGCAAGAGAATGATGATACTAGAATTGACTTCTATGACGCGAGAAGCCGATTCCCTACTATTTTTATCTGGCCTTCTGTTTCAGACACGATGGTATTCGTTGATTTCTGCACACATTTCCTCCATTGACAAAATCATGAACTGTTTGCGTTATTGAGGTTCTGATATCATTGACTATGATTTCTGATCCTAGACGAGGCGAAGATGACCCGAGAGGTCCCGATTCATAAATAAAGCAGGATAATTTTTTTCTTGGTGTGGTGTTGCCTCACAAAACATGGGGCTGGTGATATCATGTCCTGCCTAACCTGTTATTTGCAAACATCACAAGAACTGATGGAGGCTACTGAAAGCCCGTCGGGCCTGCGGGTTATTCGAAAGAGATACCACGGCTTCAGCACAAATGGCTAAAAAGGAACATGGGTGGTTTTTAGTCAGTAGAAGTTTGACACTTCCTACCGGAGTCATTTGATGATTTCCTGCCATCCAAAAAAAAAGGCTACTGAAAGTGCCAAACCCGTTGCCAAATTTTGAATTTGAATTGTTATGGGCATGCTAAGAAGAAGATAAACTGTTGATACAACAAGAAGAAGTTTCCTATCTGACGTAATAACCGTCAATAATCGTCATAGGAACGACAGAATTGTCTCCACGAGTCGTCCGCATGTATTACCAACATGACGACTGTAGTGTCATCGAGCGGACGATTTCAAATATTCGGCCCAGTCGAAAATAAAGACGGATTCCATGCGCCTGCCAAATATTGGGTTTGTTTACTTTATTTTTATTCCACTGACGGTTATGCTAACTACTCGTAACGATAATTAACTTTTGATTTAACCTAGATACGAGTATACGAGGAATTAATAGAATGTTCTTTAAGTGCTAAAAGTAATTGATGTTGACATAGTATTTTTGCAATTTTTATTTTACACTGACTTTAGTGTGGTTAAATTTTTAGTTCGCACATAGTAATTTATAGCTGTGCCTGTGCGAGGTTCGATCTTTAATTTATTAGTATAGTAGGTATGTACTTACTACATATACCGGACTGCCTTACAAAGAAAAATGAGCACTAATCACCACACTTGCTGAGTGCTAATTGGTAACTAAGCCAAGTCTTTCAATTATTATGTTAATGCAAAAAGGTACTAATGGTAATGCGTTTGAGCCTGTAGGTGTTAATTATTTTATTTGCAGACAAATTAAGGATACAGAAAATCAACAGAACGAATGTTTATGACGCCACGCATTCGGCATTCAATTCCGTTATTCATGATGTGTTTTTCAGTTGAAATTGCAATATCTGTGTGTGCTCAGCCTTAAAGTATTTAAAAAGTACTAAAGGAAAGTACTACAATAAAATATTACCTCCAACCGGATCCGTTTCATCGACGTGGATCATTTCTGATGATCTGAAACAGAAATGAAAACATAATTTCAGTATTTCATTCACATTAACATTCATGCAAATGGCTTCACTGGAAACTGGTGCAGTATTAATTAATGCACAAATTAAGGACGGTACTCCAACAAATGATTATAAACGTTCAGCGAGCAATTTAGACATTATTAATGCCACAATTAGTCGTGTTTTAATTCGTCCAAAGTAACATCGGTGATTGTACTTTTAAAAAACAAATGGCGGCCGTGAACTGTCTAACCTGAGCGGCTTTTTATTTTGGACTTGTTTTAGTATTATTTTAAAACTGTCTGTACTATATATTATGTATTTGAATATTGTTTTTATTCTAGTTGTTCCGGCTAACTGCCAAAACTGTCTAAACGTGTATTGAGCGTACGGTATGGTAACAATTGTATGCCAATTTTGAAAGCTTTGAGTTGTTTTTTTTTTTGTAGGAATTGTAAATAATGGCCGTGTTAACTAATTACTCCACAATGTTATGCATTCAAATGTCTTAAACTAGAATGAAAATATAGAGCACTTCTTCAGAGCAAATGTAGGTAGTTCACGAGATTTTAATCCCTGTTTTCATCATTCTGATTTTATAGTGCTACGAGAAAAAGTTATTTTTTTGTGGTTGGACATTACGTAAACATACCAAATTATTAGGTAACGACTTTCAATGACAGCTAACCAAAGAGTTTAGATTTGCTTTGTTCATGGTCTAGGTGGCCCTGGGAAAAACAATAAAAAAAAAACTTGCCACCACAAACAATTGGTCCATCGTCCATCGTGACAATTTGTCTATTTCGTATCGTGGAACAGATGACTACATTCTGCAGTCCAGCCGTGCACTCGGGATTTGGGTCGTCTATTTACGAACTAACATTTGTGGCCCATTATTATATCGTGTCGATCGCACGGACACAAACGTATTTCATATTTTAAATCACGCTGTTCGAATTTCGAAAGGATTGCTTTGCTTTGTCATGTCATAGTTGGCAAATATGATAAATGTTGGCGTATTTTTGTCGCTAGTTGATAGATTTAGTTTTGTTGAAAATGAATGGAAAAATTGGAGTTCACGTATGGCATCTGACGTCTTAATTTTTGCACCTTCTACACAGATTTTTATTTTCCCAAGAAAATGGTGCCCAAGAGGTACGACAAAATTGCGATTTATTCAGTTGAAAACTTAACAAAATGTCTTTTGGGATAGCTAAGAACAGGGAAGCTTCCATAACTACGGCAAATATTTTGAACCCTCCTTTGTTATTTTGCTTCTGGGACAAATAACTGAAGGAAACAGGTTTTTGCTCTCAGAATTGAAATTACGAGGAATATTCCAGAGCAGACAGACAGCTCGAGTTTGTAAAATGAACTTTAATTACGTACAACCTCTTTTATCTCGCTATCTGAAAACCTGGATTTAAAAAAATCACTACAATAGATTTTTTAAATGAAAACACGTTCTTACATTTACATTCAGCCAGTAGTCAGATCGTAAACAAGCTCATTGGGGCGTAAAAACATTGAAAACGAAAAATCAAACATTCTTTTTTTAAATGGAGCAAGGTTGGAGTAACGAGGGATTTTTGGTGTTCCGACCTACTTGCGTTGAAGACTGAGTTATTAATTAAAATCATTGGTTGACTCTTTTCTCCTTTATATTGAAGATTTCACTTCGAATGAAAAAATAGAGATCTTATATTATGAAATCAGTTATCTGTTAGCTGGTTTAGCTGTGTTACGCTAATAATTAGAAGAGATTTGAAGATTATCTATGTACGTGATTCTGATAACAGACAGTTTTCATTGGTTATAAAGCTGTTTATTTTATTTTTATTTTATTTATTTAGGTAACCAACAGCGATACATTAAAATATATTACAAAAAAATTTGTTACAGTTTCTATGGCCAATTAGAGGCTACCCTGTATAACTAGATATAATGTAAGACATGCGAACGGACTGACAAAAAAAAAAACAAAAAAAAAATGCAATACCTAATGCAATACAAGATGAATTTTGGAAAACTTAACACAAAAAAGGTTGAATAATAAAATAAAAGATGAAGAAGCAGAAGAAGACGAAGAATGGTTGCTTGTCATTTACCTCCGTTTATAGCCTTCATGATACGTTTTTTGAAGGTCAGTTTATTACAGTTAAACAAATCAACTTCTGAAAATTCTGAGTTATAAATTCGAGCAATGCGAGTCAGTACACAGTTCTGGGCATAGTTAGTGGAGTGCCGAGGAACACGCAACATCGGCGTGTGACGAGTGCGCCGTAGGGGAGTGTTAAACGTTATCTGTGCGACCAACTCCGGACAATCAAGACGTCCATTGAGTATGTCATAAAGTAAACACATGTCCATCACTTTACGCCTTTCTACCAATGTCAGCAGACCATAGATTCGACAGCTATCCTCGTAAGACATCGGAGGTTTACGGAGGCGATAATTAAGATGGTTAATAATTTTTTTTTGAATCCGTTCTATTTGGGTCTTATAAATTATGTATTGGGGGGACCATATTTGACACGCATATTCTAAAACGCTGCGCACATAAGCAAAATATACAGATTTAAGAGCTCCAATATTTTTAAACACCTGACATGACCTAAGAATAAACCCTAGGTTCTTATAAGCTTTTGTGCTAACAAGGTCTATGTGATCTGAGAACATTAATTTACCGTCAAACATAACTCCCAAATCCCTCACTGTCTGTACTTTATTTATGACAATTCCATTAGAATTATATGAGTAAACAATCGGGTTCCTCTTACGTGTGTAACTGATACATTGACACTTTGCAACGTTTACAGTGATCTTGTTTTCTGAGTAATAATTATTTAAATTATTAAGGTCCTCCTGAAGGGCATTACAATCATCGGGTGATGTTATTTTATAAAATACTTTTTTGTCATCAGCGTACATTAAGTGATCAGAGTGTTCAAAAGAATCAGTGATGTCAAATAGATATGCGTTGTAAAAAAGAGGTCCCAAATGAGATCCCTGGGGAACACCGCTAGGGATTTCAATAAAGTTGGAACGGTAACCTCCTAGAACGACAGCTTGTGAGCGTTTAAATAAATATGATTGTACCCATCGCAAAAGATCCCCGCGTATACCCAGTCTATACAGCTTTCTGAGCAAGATGACGTGATCCACACGATCAAAAGCTTTTTCGAAATCCGTGTAGATCACGTCAACCTGCCCCCCGTTATCTGTATTCTCAAGAACAAAGTTAGAGAAACTGGCCAAATTAGAGACAGTCGAGCGTTTTTTTAAAAAACCATGTTGCTTGCCAGAGATTCCTCTGAGTATATACGGATAGATAGCGTCGTATACTAGTTTTTCAAATACTTTACCAATTGTATTTAGTATAAAAATACCCCTATAATTTCCTATCAATGACCGTGAACCTTTTTTATGAATTGGAACGATGAGAGCTCTTTTCCATTCACTTGGGAAGACGCCTTCTTTTAAAGAAATATTAAAAATAGTACTAATTGGACGAGCCAAAGAATTTGCACAGTTCTTCCAAAATAGTGGGGGTATACCGTCACATCCAGGGCCCTTATCCACGCCCAATGCACTCAACGACCTCTCCACGGTTGACGAAGTGAATTGCAAGTTGGAAATTATGTCAGGACAGTGGTCTTCTTCGTCCGTTGTCAATGAATCAGCGAGGCTATAGTCAGAGGGTTCACCAAATTTAAATACGTCGTGGAAGAAGTTATTGAAAGCTTCACAAATTTCTTGAGCCTCAGAATACTTGATGTTATTATGAGATAACATTTTTGGGTAGTTGGAGCCTCCTCGCATGGTTTTTATATAGGTCCAAAACTTTTTTGGGTCCTTTTTCAAGTTTCGTTCCATTTCCTGCAAGTGTTTATTATAACAAATCTCGTGGACCTGTCGCTCCCTATAACGTAATAATGCGAATTCGTCATAATCTAATAAATTACGATGCCGTTTCCATCGCGAGTGTGCCTTACTTTTTTCTTTAATAATTTTAATTAAAGAGTTGCTATACCAGACAGGATATTTACGTGATCCCGACCTACGATTAAAAGGTACATATTTATCAACTCCTGTTTGAATTATTTCATAGAATGTTTCCACGGCAGCATTTGTTGATGTGCTGTCTAAAACTGAGCGCCAATCAAGTTCAGAAAAATAACTATTCAACAGTTCGAAGTCAGCTTTACGGTAATAATTATGCCTACGAGTAGACAACTCACGGAGCGGAGAAACTGCAAGGATTTTAATAACCGATAAAAAAAATTGATGTGGAATCAGAATAAGATAGGCAGGTACTGAACATTTACGCGGTAACCGTTTCGCTTCGGTGTCCCTTACTCCTTGTCATGACCATCTACTTAGCCTTTTCTCAACTATGTTGGGGCCGGCTCCCAGTCTAACCGGATGCAGCTGAATATCAGTATTTTACATGGAGCGACTGCCTATCTGACCTCCACAACCCAGTTAATACTGGCTAATACGATTGGTAAGACTGGTTGTCAGACTTTCAGGTCACAGACTACCTGTATCGACTGCCAAAGAGACCCTCCTTGTACTCGTATAGCACTAATATTGTGTTTTATTTCCTCGAATAATTAGTAGAGTCTTTCTTTTTTTTTTTATTATGACTTACTTGTAGTCTAGAGATCATGTAGATAATAGGCCCTTTTTCATTTTTTTGGGGGGTGGGAAATCATCAAATACCATAAAAATCCTCTCGCTCTTGGGCAGAGCGAAAGGGAGTGTCAGACTTCTACTGACTAAAAACTACCCATGTTCCTTCTTAGCGCTTGTGCCGAGGCCGCGGTATCTTTTTCGAACAACCCGCAGCCCCGAACGGGAGATAATAGTCCCTCAATGCAACTTCCTTACATTACCCAATTACCTACAGAATCATTAAACGTTTTTAAAACTAAACCCACTTTGAAGATATTTCCGACAAAAGTAAACATTTTACTTTTATGATTTACTAAAATAGCTTTAGTATAGTGGTTAGGGTTAATTTTAGCTTGTATGTGGGTGTTGCCTAATTAGTTAGATTAACACATATTCCACGTGAGGAATGGAGGCCGATGGTCAGATAAGGTTTTGCACACTTCGCTTGATTTATGCTCGACTGCATGTTTATTTTAAATAATCAGGTTAAATTGTTTTTTTAAATGCTACTGAGTTTTAAACACGTACTGTTTACCGTCACGAACTTACGAGCAATAATATGTTTACACTTGGTAAAGTTCAATGCAAATTTCTCGCGTATTTCGCGAGAAATTTGATTGCAAGGATTGCAAGTTTGAGATGTGTCCTACTTTATGATAATATGGGTTCCAAAATATAATAGATAATTAGTTTGGTTGGTTACATAACACGAAAATGAAATTAATACAGTAGCCGAAAATCACCTTGTATACGTCTTTATGTCCTAGTATAAACTATAAACCATAATTTTAACCAAAATATAAAAACTCCAATATAAAACTGCCGGATATTGATACATTGCGTTTATATCACCAATACCTTTTTAGCTAGTAATCGCTACCAGGCATAATAACTGTTTAGCAAATAGTATACAGTATAATTGATAATATATAAATTATACGTTTTTATGGACTATTAATTTACAAATCGTTCCCAGTAATTAGCGGTATAAATTATCGCTTGAGTTATTAATAAAATGATTACTATTGGGTGTTTTTCCCAGACTGATTCACACTTATAATTACTTTTAAGCCTTTAATCTTTATTGATAACAGACTAACAGTAGATAGGACATTCGTAGATATAGTTGTATTGTTTCTTTCGTTAGTTTTGTATTTTTCTTTTTTTGCTTTTTTATCTTTCCTGATTGTTTTCGTACACTGTGCTATCGGTTGATTACCTACGGTAAGTAGTCCGATCGTCTTTTCCCGTATCAAAAATTCAAAATACAAGACAATTGTTTTAAATGTTATAGTCTAGTCGACAAGTTGAAAATGGTACAAAATAGAGATACTGCTCTTAAAACTATGTGCGATAGCTCATTGGATCCGGAATGACGTCTAAAAAAATGTGCCAAAAGCGTGTATTAGCACATAAAAAATTGCAAAAGTTATAAACAATTAAAGATGAAAAGAAAATGGCACTTTGTTTTTTGCCAATATTTAATAAACTATTAATATTTAAGAAATTTCAAAAAAAGATTCTGAAAGAGGAGGAAATTTCCAATAAAAAACTCCTAACTCCCGGAACTCTATCTAAACAAAATTACTTGGATTTTTAAGTTTTTGTTTAAGTAAAAAAATTGTTATAAACAAAGTATAAATATTTTTTTAACTTTTATGGCACGATCTTGTTAAGTATGTATGTAAAAAAGGCTTATATATTACCTATAGATAGGTATATCGTTCAAACCAATTTTGGTTGAAATTTTTTATTGCGATCTACAACATATTTATATTTCTTATAGATTTTTCACTCTCATAATTTAAAAGTTAGCGAGGGGAGGGAACACACATTTTACCACTTTGGAAGTGTCTATCTTTGAAACGATTGACTTTGAGAGAAAATGCTTTTAGAAACCTCAATGTCATCAACTGTCGATCGTATTGTTTGCGTACCACCAAGAACCCAGGTTTTACGATACACCAAAAAAATTACACACAAATAAAAGTCTTGTTACTTTACAGAAAAGGACGAGTGTCGTGTGTCAAGTTAATAAGATGGTGTGACTTGGTCGGGTCACAAAACATTTCTGCACACGGCTTTCGCGACTCAAGGTGAAATTCTTTTGAGCTGTGTTAAACAACCAATTCAATAATATTAAAATTTCAAATAGATTTTAAATATGGAAACGGTTGATTCAATTTTCTCGAGCACAAAATGCAAATCGTAGGGTAAAATTCAGTAGGTACCTACCACCGTTGCAAAAATACTAATAACCCTCTTTTTGGGCTTCACCGCAGTCGGGTAAAAATACTTCCACTGTGTTAGAAATACTAAAGAAAAATATATGCTGCGCCGACGTCAAATTAATTGGGATAAGGGCAAGAGAATGATGATGACGTTAGAAAATAATACTAAAATTAAATAAGTAACTTTTTGTGATACTAAAAAATGAACTTCAGTCACAGTCTAACCTTTAGTAATTTAATACGTAAGTTAGTTCCCATCTTGCTCGCTTACCAAATTAATTTCTATTCAAATCATTAAGTACTTACATCTGTCTGCTGGTTTTCCTGAACGTTGATAATGGACTCATTTCTAAGAAAAGTATTTCTCTTTTAAGTATTGCAATATCACTGTAGAGGTACACCCAAATGAGAACGAATCAAATTAGATCTCCTTTTTGCCACAGTTCGCTAGAAAATCTACGCGAATAAGAGGAACGTCAAAATAAATGTAATTGAGAACGTACTGGTGAAAAACTAAATTGCTTACCGCGAATTATTCAAAATTGGAACACTTAAGTTTATTTTACACTTTTAGTCTGGAATTTAAAAACTCATTTACCGCTGATTCTTTTAAAATTTTAAGTGGCTCTTTGTAATTAATACGGTTTATCCATAACGAGATAAAATTACCGGAATACAAACGAGTGAACTATTATTAAACTTTCAGATTAATTTTGTTCGGCTGCATCATTAAACCTCTTTGTGCTTTACTTATTTTTTACCGACTTCCCAAAAAGGAGGAGGTTCTTAATTCGATCGGTATGTTTTTTTTTTTAATAAATTTTTAGTTATATTACAATCGTATTCAATTTCCAATTTTACCCACTGAACTCTTCCGTAATTTATAGAACCTTTTAGCATTATGTATGCAAGCACATCACTAAAATACCCGCCAAACCGCCACTACGGTCAAACGTCACATTTGAAATTTAGAACCACAGAATATAAAAGGTTTGTTTTTTTTTCAATTGAATAATTTATGCACGGGCCATTTTGATTGAGGAAGTGACAATGGCTGACTGAATTGATTGAAGATCGTCTTGTGAGATACTTATGTCGATGAATCAATTGGCATCGTACATGGAATGCGTATGGTATGGACGCCATTATGAGGGGAGCCGGCCAATGGTCCCTAGCACGAGACAATAATTAATTTTCGTCAGAAGAGATTATGCTATGATTTTTAATATCAAGGGCCATTAATTACTGAAATGGATGGCTACCATTAATATTATTGCAACAACATAGGGATGAGTAGAACCAGAAAAATCTTGCTGTGTGTACGTATGGGTTTTATTTTAATCGACACTTGATTTGTTGCCAAATCGTTCGTATCGCTACAGTATCTGATCTGCTTGTTAAGTTGTAAATAACGGAGGCATATACAATACGAACAAAAGTTTGTCTAGCCTCCGTAAATTCCAAGTTAGCGACTAAAAAAACTATAATTTATCAATATTTTGGCAGCGGTTTAGACAACTGCTGGCTTCACCCAAGTTTACATACGTCACGAGTTCACGACTTCCATGTTCGTATCCTCAGTTTACTATTGTTTATGCTGAGGCATGTTACGCGTAGCTATGCTGCGTCTTTCTACCATGTACCTACATAGTATACGTATGTAAATATAATATTCTGTGACGCAGACTATTCTTTGGTGGGTCAAATAATATTGGCAATAGATTATAATATCGATCACTGAAAGCCTCAATGCAGGGTCTGACAAGCCATTAAAATTAAAACAAACCTTTTTGTGTGAATTTCATCATCATCATCATTACAGCCATTATAGCTGGCTGTGTGAATTTATCGGAGAAAATTACCGAAAGAATGCTTTTTTATTTTATATACCTAAAGTTTTTTTTTCAAATTTAGAGAAATTACAGACGTCATTATAATAATATGCATTTATTCAATTAGAATAGTGAAAATAGAAAATAAAATCAAAATACATTTGCAATTTATGAAACTTTTTAAAATAGAAAGAATTAAAAAAATAACCATAAACAAATTCAATGCTAATGAAGTTTCTGAGTCCCTATAATGCACGTCACAGCAATGCACACACCAGCAATGCACGACACTGGAACGTACAACACAGGAGTGTACAACACTGGAATTGGAAACATCGCGATGTCGCCAATTGCTGGGGTGTACCTTGCTGGTCCGACCCGAGAATGTACAGCATGATAATTGGCGACATCGCGTGATTGGCCGACTGGTTAGCCAATCAGGTGACTCGAAATTTTGGGACTTGGATACTAGGTAATTGAGCTAGGTAGTGCTGTCCGAAAGACGATTGATTGCGTGATTGATAGATTGATAGGGATAGATGATATGCTCGATCAGCCATTGGCCGTTATAACACGTTCCATTTTAAGTGTGTTATCTCCAGCGATATTTATATTATATTATAATTTATATTTTACGTTCGCCAGCAATTAAAAAAACCACCGTCAGAAAAATCAGAAAACAGAAATCATTTATTTTGCTAAGAAACAAACAAGATATGAAGGTAACATTGTAAAACAGTTTCAACACACTACCTTACGGCATGCAAAAAATACAGAAAATATTATTATTCACTCAATTATACAATCAACTAACAACAAACAAATAAAATAATGAATTAAAATACAGACACAAATCATTTATAGTCATGAAAATAATGTTTGAGGAACTAACATTATTCAAAAGTAGGGTAACACTAAATCATAGTACATCGAATGTTATCGACTTGTTTTGTAACTCGTTATTTAATGCATGTTTTATTGCTTTTCAAATCTACGTGGACAAAACTTTGAAGAAACGTGTTAAATATGAGGAAAACAAATAGGAGTGGAGCTCGGGAAATTATTTTTAAAGTGTATCAGCGATGTTTGTTAGAACACCAAGCTGGACAAATTTTATCAAATTTGGATGATATTTATACTCGAACAGCAGCTTTAACAGGTATGTAATCGTGTTATTGTTTGTTTTTTATCTACCAGAAGTTACAAATTTAATAATATACGTTTCTAAGACTAAAATACGGATTGTTTACATTGCGCATTTATAGGTTAGATTGCAAATATAAGTAGGCCATATTGTAGTGCGACCAGAACTTTTGATACTTTTAGGTGATCAAATTTACCGCTGATTTTAAATATGAATAAGTTTTAACATGTTTGAAATAAAAATAGTTCTACCTATTTACTGTTGGATATTACATAAATTATGTTTTTTTTAATCTTTCTTTCAGGAAAATCTGAGAGTACAGTGAGGCGTATAGTAGATGAAGGCTATTAAAATGATGGCAAATTCGGTACGGCTTCCACCGTATCACTGCGATTTAAATCCTATATAGCTCATTTGTGATCAAGTAAAACAGAAAGTGGCAGAACACAATGTTGGGTCACGTGATGTCTGCCTTCGATAGCATTACACCAGAAAAATGGAAAAACTGTTGCCGTCATGTTGCAAACATTTAAAACGAATATTATGAACGAGGAAGAACCCTATATCAAGAAATAGATGAGTTAGTCATTCGCCTAAGCGAAGATAGCAGTAGTAAAGACGTTATTAGTGACGCAACTGACAATGAAAATACTTTTTTTAACATAGAATAATTGGAATCAGATTATGAAAGTGATTAATTATTATGTTATGGGATATTTTTCATAAATAAAAAAAAAATAAAACATATAATAAAAAATATGTAAGAACATTTTTCTTTTATTTACTCATTTCATTTGAACCATCGGGACCGGTCAATGTGGCGACACTTAGGGGAGGCCTATGTCCAGCTGTGGACGTCGTTCGGCTGAAATGATGATGATGATGATTTGAATGACCGAGACCATGGAGTTGTGCTATCTGATCGTTTATGCAAACTACTGAAGGTCGGAAGGAAAATATCGTGAGGAAACCTGGACTTATAATTAATATAAGTCTGAAATCTTGAGTAAGCGTGGTGATCAATGCTCGAGCCTTCTCTTTTGAGAAGAGGCCTTTGCCCAGCTGTGGGACAGTAATAGCAATATGGTAATATTATTTATAATGAAGGTCGCATCTTTGTCTATGATTCTGTATTTTTTTTTAATAAGATTACCTACGCATTTACGACTTTACCTTTTCTATCCAGTTTAAAAAAAGCGATTCGTCGTTTTCATTAAAACCAGGTTTGCTTCTAGTACAAAATAATGTGCTAGTATCAAAATCGCTTTAGTCACACTATACAGGGTTGCAAGGTGCACGACCGCAGCGCCCTCATTTATTTTCATGACTTTATAGACAGACTGTACATTCCCATCATAAACCAAACATCAATAACAACAATCTTTCCCATAAATTCAACAAATAATTGATTAAAATTGATTATTTTGCTTACATTAACAGGGTGCATAATTAAATTTAAAATAAAATATGCTAAATTAATAAAAACATCATAGACTCATAACAATAAAATAAAATTCATTAAAATATAATAGAATAAATTAAAATAAAATTATAAGCTCTTATCATCCAAAAAATCTTGTATAGAATAATAACATTTATCCATAAGTGAGGATGTAAGCCTCTTTATAAATATGCTAAATGATTATTCTTTGTAGGTATGAGGTATTTTATTATAAATGACTGGCCCCTTTGATAGTAAGCTTTTTATTAATAAAGCTGTTTTGTACCTACCTGTAAACATTAGATTTTTGTATTGCGATCTAACTGATCCCGGACGTATTCTAATAACGTCCGGTATCGGTAAAAAGATATATGTTTGCTCTAACAAATATAGCTACTTCAAGAATATACAGAGACGGAATGGTGAGTAACTTTAGAGACTTGAAAACAGGTGCACAACTGTCAGTATTTTTAAGACCAGTCATTGATCTTATGCAACGTTTTTGGCCTTCTCGCGTCAGTGTCATTTTGGCTCCGGTAAGGGTGCGATATTTGAAATTTGTTTGTTTATTGAGGTTGATTGATGGGTTTAAAAAGCGTAGTCGACGCTCAAGAGATGGTCGGAACGAGCAAAAAAAAAAGCTGCCACCCTATACCCCGTCAGCCATGGCCTTCGGCCTACGCTTCTCATGTCCCAAAGTATGACTTTTGGGACCAAATTTTAAATGTATGAAATAAAAAAACAAACGAAAAAAAAAACTCGATTCACTTTGGCTGGGATCGACCTCAAGTCACAAGATTGTAAAGCGGCGCTGTAGGGGAACAGAGGGTATTGGGAGCCAGAGGGTAATTGGAGCGGTGCGACTAGAGACAAAACTATAGCTCGTATTCACTCGGTTGCCACTCGGGCGCCTTCGGCACAGTGCTATCGTGTTTCCCTGCCGCGGTAGACTCGCCAGTGCCGCGTGTTGTGTGACCACGGACGCCTGTCGATTTTTTGCCCTATGCTTATTAAAAATAAGAAATTTCATCGGCCAGGTATGTTTGCAGTTATACGTTTGTTACAAACAAACTTGTTTTCTTTTATAGCTAATGTTATCAATTTTAAGTATCTGTGCGTATAATTTAGTTACAAGCTAGATTCAGTATATAATTTAATTTTATTTCAAAATGGTGGTAGCTGGGTAATCGGAGCTTATTAAGCTCTGATTACCCTTTGTAGCTCCGATTGCCCCATATGCCCCATATGTTTTAAATTTGTTTTAGAAACGTTTAGAGAAAAAATGCAACAAAGAAAGAAAATGTACCGCAGGAAAAGAAAAGAAACGAAAAAAGACAACCAACAAAAAATAAAAAGTAAAAGGAGTACAAAATAAACGTTTTGAGGATGAAACTGACACATCTTAAGAAGAAGACGTTGAGAATCTTTGCGATGAGTCTGAATATGCAGAAGAAGAGAGTGTGTGCTATGTACAGGAAAAAATAACGAAATGTGGTACCGTTGCAGAAATTGCGGTAAATGGGCACATAAAGAATGTTCTGGCTATGAAAGCCCGGTTGATTATATTTGCGGTTTTTGCTTGAATACTTAAAGTTAATTGTAATACGGTTACGTTTATATTAAAATTGATATGAATATTGTTTCAGACTGACATAGAAATGTTTGAGGCTGATTTAATAATTAAATAGCTCTCATTACACATATGGGAATTTATAGGCTCTCATTTCCAAAGTCGGGTAATGAGAGCGATTCTGTTTTTTTCTTTATAGTTTATCAGTGGCCAAATGCCTGATAATGTAACGTTACCGCTGTGATTAAATGATAGTCAAATAAGTAAGATTTAGTTTCTAATAAAAAGTTTCTAAAGTATCCATAAATTTAACTTTTATTGAACTTTTTCCTTAGTAGGCTCCAATTCCCCCCGTCTCCCATACCCCCAGCTGGCTTGTTATAAACCGTGGCGAATATGTAGGTCTTATGCTGCGTCTGCAGGTCAGTAATGTTCGGAATGGCGAGAGACAAAATGACATTGGCGCGAGTTGGTCCTGGAAAAACAACTACATATCGATGTTTGTCAAGAAAACATGACCGTCTGGCGCTAGTGTCTTTTTGGCTCCGCCATCTCGATATGTCCAAGTAAAAATTAACCTACGCTGATTCCAAAACCATTTGGAGATTTTAGGGTCTTAAGCCTTATTTTTCTATTTTTAGCTCTCTTTATTTATCACAAGATTGTGTTTATTTTCACAATAATACTTTTTTTTTTTTTTAAATCTTCTTTATCTAAGGGATTTTTGTGGACAATTGCGACGATGTCAATCCCATCGTGCTTTTACAATAATACTTGTGTAACCATTTGACCTCTAAATGACGTCATAACGTAGTCAGAACAGACTACTTCCTTCGTATTTTTCAAGATAAATTAAAAAAAAAAACTGTTTTAGTCTGTCATACAGTGTTTACATTCTCGTCAGTGTCAATGCTAGTTGCTTTAATTTCTGTTTCTATACGTTAATAATTCTTTGTACACGACAGACTTGCTTTCCCGTTGGACTTTAATACTTACTGCAACATTGATCGACCATTGCACGCTTTACGGAACTGCCTGCCTATTGTTTGGATTAGATAAATATGGATCAATTTGTACGCAGCGACTCCACAAACTTGCCCAAATTGGATAATGTTATGATCTGAAAATTTGAAGAAAATAAAAAGGTTACCCTGTATTGGCTAAATTACGACGCTCAATACACTAGGGACCTGATTGATAAAGCGTTGATGTTTTGGAAAATGTTTATATACAAAAAGATTATTAGTAGTGCCAAGACGGCAAGACATAAAACTTATTATGTTTATAATAATAATAATATATTATAAGGTGTAAAATAAGGTATTGTACTAACTGTTTGATTCTTGTAAATTCAACTGTATTTACTGTTTAGTGCTTATTACAAATAAAACGATAATGTTACTTAATCAGTCTTTATTTCACTTTGTAAATTTATTAAACCACATGCAATTAGCACTACATTGTCTAGGTATCCAACATGTTTGTGGCTGACTACAGAATGAGGTTTTAGAAATCAAAACTCTATGTGCACCCTTAAACTAGCCACAACTTTACTTTGAATAACTTCTTCTTTTGTTGGTTTACTGGAGGCATAAACACTTGGAGGGCGCAGAAGCTGCCTTTCGCCATTAAATGAGATTCGATTTCTTTGAAACCCCTATCAGGCATAATGACTGCACAGTCTGGTAAACATTCAATTAAGTCACTTTTTTGTACTAAAGCTTTATCTGATATTCTACCACCATAACCCTTTGAGACATAAGACACAAACCCATTAGGGTACTACCAATCAAATATTTTACCGTGTTAGCACTCTTGTATTGGGACCAAGTCTGTGCTTGACGTATGGGGTTATGTGGTTTATGAATTTCTGTTTCAAATGCATCTAATATTATGCATAAAGTTGAGTATCTAATTTTAAATGCTAATGGAAGATTCTGTTTAATTTGTAACAAAGTAGGTATATAAATTGTATTTTGGAAAAAGTTTACTAGAACTTGTAGTCTCGTATAAAGTGCTTGTGAAAATGTTACTCTTGAAATCTGGAATTGGTCACAAATTATATTTACAGGATCATTTATTTTAATTTTAAATAAAACTGAAGCGGGTTCAATTAAACGTAGCGGCAAAGTGGACGATTAGTTTATTAATCTTCACAATGGTTGATATAAACTAGGCTTAAGTACATACGATAAAAAAACACAATACTACACGGTACGTTCCTGGCCAGTTCGTGACGTGAGGTGCGTCTCGAAACAAGTAAGGATACGTCACCGTGGGGTGTGAGGTAGCGGGGGCGTCTAGGCTAGGCGTGCTTTTCCAATGCGTGGATACAGCGGCGCGCTAGCGCAGACTGACGCTCGACTTTTTTTTTTTTTTTTTTTTTCTTCGAAATGGCATCTCGCAGTTCAGTCTATGAGACTGGCTTCTGCTTAACCGGACAAATCCCTGTGGATGCCTTGAGTTTAAGGCCTCCAGCCAGGGGCAAATAACTTATAAACTAAGTGACAAATCGCTAAGGGCACCCCCTGTGGGGTACGGACCTCGGCTTAGGACGTCACTGGGGGAGGGCAGCAAGGGGACAGGCTGGATCTGAGTGAGATTATTTAGGGGCTGGTTTAAAACTACTGGCTCAGCATCGCGGGCTGGCTCTAGCAAGGGTCGGGGGGGGCTTGAAACGGGGTTTCGCGACGACGGACCACGGCGGCGCGGTCGGAATGACGGATATCTGTGTTTGTGTTTTTTAAGTGTGCTAGTTTCCCTACTGCTTTCCTGAAGGATGGTGATAGGGTCGTCGGGAGTGGTGAGAGTATGCCGCGGACGGCGGATCCTACTTATACGCGATGGCTCGTATCGGGCGACTGACGCTCGACTGCGCGGCGTTGCCTTATATAGGTGAAAGGCACGGCCGGCGGCGGGCGGCAGCGGTGCGGGGCACGGTGCGAGGTGGCCCATCGTTGTGTGCGTGCAGCGTGAGTGACGTGCCGACACAGCGGTGTTTGTGTGGCGAGTGGATGTAGACACTCGGTGGTGCTACAAAACTATAATGATATAGAGTTCACTTATTTTTGTGACACTTTGAGTTGCAATGTGTTTAATCAACCAATAATATTGTTTTGGTAAACCTAAGTATGCCTTTGGGTCTTTGGCAATAAATTTCAACATCTGGTTTCGGGAACTGTGATCTTTATTTAATGATGTAGTGTGGTTTCTGTATCAGATGTAAAGCCATAAAGTGAGGGCACTGGTGTAATTTCACCGTAATGATACCGAGGATGCCGAAGATGCCAGTGAAGGCAAATCCATTGTTTTTTGCATTAACCTTCTAGTTGAGGTACTCCGGTCTATCATTTCAATGTGACATTGAGTAGAAGCATCAATCTAAAATTAAAAAAACATTATAAATATTATAATACATCTATACTAATATTATAAAGCTGAATCTAAAATAAACAACATATTTTATCAAAAAAACGTTCTGGACTAATAATAGTATAAATAAATAAATCTTACTTTTATTGAATGTGTTGAGACATATGATGTAGCAGTAGGCTGAGCAGGCATCTTAGTAAAATAGTTCTCGGTATGCATCTGTGAGGTCGTAATAGGTTTCAGTAGGAGAGATTTTAAGCTAGATGTTTCCCCCGGAACAGTTTTTGTTTCCTGAAACAGTAATTAAATATTGATGTCCGAATTAACATAACTCATAATATTGTACTTACTTAACCTTTTCATGTGGGATACTTACATATTTACTACATGATGGCAAATCATGGGTCAGTGGGTCGTCTTAGGGGCGGATTTTACCTCCTCGCACCACTTCTTTTTTAGCGTTTCTTTCACATTTACAAACAATTTGTGTCGGCTATTTGTTGTAGTGTTTGTACATGACGGTACGAAGCATTTAGCACACAGACAGATTCATTGCACGGATCCGCAGCACGTATAATGGACAGAAATTAAATTTGCTAACAATCGTAGGAAAAGTAACTCAATCAAACAAAAAGTTCACAGCATTCACATTTCACAACAAAATAAAAAATCTTATCTGTCAAGTGTCAACTGTTGACAATGTCAAGTTTGAAGTTATCTATTAGTGTTTTTTGTATGTACTGAAAACGTGGCAAAGACTTAAAGCTATTCAGACTACTACTAATTTTTTGGAGGAGCTCGTGGCTTAATAAGAACTGCCACTCGGGCCGATCTTTAGATAAATCTGTGCTTGCCTAGGTTGGTCTGTGGATGGATGACCGCCCAACATACTGAGTTTCCTCCGTGCCTCGGAAAGCACGTTAAGCTGTTGGTCCCGGCTGCTTGGCAGTCGTTACAGGTAGTCAGTGACCTGAAATTCTGACATACAGTCTTACCAAAGAGTATCAAATTACCTAGTAGGTATTAACTGGGTTGTGGAGGACAGATAGGCAGTCGCTCCATGTAAAATACTGGTATTCAGCTGCATCCGGTTAGACTGGAAGCCGACCCCAACATAGTTGGGAAAAGGCTAGGCAGATGATGATTACTACTAATTTTTTATGTGGTGCACATTCACAGCAGACTATACAATTATTATTCGTTCCACTCATATTACTCTAGGAGTCACTTTCCTGCTAGGGTAACGTACGCGAGATAATAACATGCATTAAACTCTAGGAAATACTGTGGCTCTGTTTCGTCTAGGTACGTCGCGTAGAAAATAACCAGGACCGACAGTAACGTGTCCTCCGAATCCGAAGCACGGAATCATCTTTTTTTTTTTATGGTGGGTGGAAAATCATCAAATGACCCCTCCCGCTCTTGGGCAGAGCGGAAGGGAGTGTCAGACTTCTACTGACTAAAAACCACCCATGTTCCTTCTTGGCCCTTCATGTCGAGGCTGCGGTATCTCTTGCGAACACCCGCAGCCCCGACGGGCAACGGAATCATCTTACTTTCTAAACAATCAGGTGATTTTAACCTTTTCTTTTTTTTTTGGGGGTGTGGGAAATCATCAAATAACCCCTCCCGCTCTTGGGCAGAGCGAAAGGGAGTGTCAGACTTCTACTGACTAAAACCACCCATGTTCCTTCTTAGCCCTTCATGTCGAGGCCGCGGTATCTCTTGCGAACAACCCGCAGCCCCGACGGGCGTCGGCCCTTGCGGGTCCCTTCCATGTTGCTGACACCTCTTTGAGGCGCGCGTGGAACACGAACGCGCCGTTGACACGGCCTGTCGTCGTCATAAGACAGACGGACGGCGAGCTAGCCCGTGTCTCACCGTCCACAGGCCCGCGTCTACGGTGGCCGGAAGCCATCACGTGGCCCCCGACGCCCGGAGCGCCTCCCACGGCGGCTGGGACGAGAGGTTGCGTCCCATTCCTCCTCGCTCCGGACCATGGCCGATCGCCGCTACGAGAACACGGCGGGGCTCCGCCCAAGCCGGACACACCTCCACGGTGTGTGCCGGCCGATCTTCACAATGGTGACATCCGGGCGTTCCCTCCCGCCTGATTCGGTGCAGGTACCTCCCGAAACAACCGTGTCCGGTGAGTACCTGCGTCAGACGGAAGGTGAGGGCGCCGTGGCGCCTCTCTAGCCACTCCTCAAAGCAGGTGATTTTAACCTGCAATGCCCTAACTAAACTTGGAACAGTCCCGAAGAGATATTTTTGTGAGACAGTGTACCCACCGGGAATCGAACCCAGTACTTCTGATCGCGAGCCAAACACTGGGATCACTAGACAATGGAGGCTGTTAATTTGTTGATGATCTAATAAAAATAGCTAATGGTTCATCTCTACTGCTTCACATAGGCCTCCGCCAAGGTGCACCACAAGGTCTAGTGGTTAAATTGGTCTTTCTTACTTATTTAATAAGTATAGACTATTATATTTATTAAGCCCATGTTCAATAGTGGACTTCCTATGGCTGATATGATGATGATATTGAAACTGCATTTTTGTTTATTTAATTTTACTTTTAGGTATCATGGAAAGAAGCAAGCTATGAATAGAGATCAAGAGATGATTTATGTATGGTCATGGGATCTGAGTGGAGAACAAGGGAAAGGACTATCCTGCAGGATGTACCTACTACGGACGAGGAAGAGTGAAAAATAAAACAATGAAATGAAATATATAATTAATTTAATTAAATGTTAAATGTATATTAAAACAATGATCATCATATAAATTACCTATTTCTTAATTTTAATTACTAATAACATATGTAACAAACAATTAGTAGTTGGTACCTACTATTTTGAAGGCTATATAGCTGTCATGGATCAAAAATAAAAGTATTACCTAGTTGGTTTTTTAGATTATTTTAGATAGAGAGATAAGCTATAGCATTTCTTAAGCAGTAACTATAATGCTATCCGGATAATAATTTACATTGCCACTTTCATACTAACTGTCTCCACACTTAGTCTTCTTACCTCTGGTTGCGCCCTTAATTTAGTTTATCCAATTACTATTTTGGTCCTGGTTGCTGATCTTATTCTTGAATTTATTTCATAGTACCTACCTAGGTATTTCTTTTGCATAAGCAGTTATGTAGGTGTGTAATTCAGGGCAGCTTTGACTAGGTATAACCAATTAACTTTTTACTAAAGTGTTCTTTTCTTCTGCGATGAAACCATATATATAATGTAATGGAATTCTATGTCAGGCTTGCGGTCCTCTTGAGCAGCAAGCAGCAACACAATAGTGGTATGGACTATGTTCAGGGCAAATATTTCATTGCTTTTATAATTATCTCCATCAAGTGTGAGTCGCGCACATCTTACGATCGCAGTGAAAATCTAAAATAAATAAGATTAATTAGAAAGTTATTATGATGGCAGCTAAAGGTACTTACCTTCTACAAAATTCCTAGTTTTAATTAAATAAACACAGATGAAATTTTTTCATAGCTAGACTTTGCTAGCACGTAGGTATAGATATAGTATGTACCTATTTATTTATTGCTATTTTTAATTCATTCATGTTTTAGCTATGTGTTATGTTGTAGATCTTGTCACTGTCTCCACAGCTGCCAACTGGTGTTTGTAGGTAATACGTAGGAATGTTTTGTGGATAGGTATTTATTTAACAGATAGTAAGGACCTACATACATAATATATAGTACCTACAAGGATTGACTAATTACATCACAAAAAAGCCAAAGGGACCAAACTGACAGCCACCAGATACACACAGAGCTATAGGTAATAATTTACACACTGATAATCTTATGGTATCATAATTGAGACGATTTTAAAGTTACGGAAAGAATCTTAGAGAATAATGCTATTGAGGTGGTTTAGTATTAGTAAGGAGTTCTTAATAAGAGCCCTGGTTGCTCATGGAGAAATTGTTGTTATGTCAAAGTCAAAGCATTTATTTCAATTAAACCATTACCAGGTACTTTTGAATGTCAGAAGAACAATTCATAAAACTAAACTACGAGTGCAATACGTCATCCCGAAAGCCACCACGCCGCCGAATGCCCGCAACAACGAACACTGTGAGCACGAAAGCACGAAAGCACGCAGCGACGCACACCGCAACAACGAATGATGTTATACTGATTCAAACTTCCTTATTAGGTACTTAGGTACACCAATGATGTTGTAATTTGTAATAGCATAAGTACTTACTTGCCAAACATGTTGCAACATCTCAAAGATCACCAATGAAATATCATTTCTTGTTGAAAACGCTTGCACGTTGCTGATGTGATTATTAGGTATTTCATTATCTTTTGTTTTCTCCCATCTCATATCAGGACCATTTTCTCTTCCTAATTTAGCTGCAGGAGGGTGCCTTACAACCAGAACTCAACAAGAAAACCCAAACTGCGTTTTTAAAGTTCCAAACAAACCAAACTTATGTACACGAATAATTCACAGATTACTACAATAATAATTGATTGAACGTCAACCCGTCAACCGTACGTCAAATGAAACAAAATCAATCCTTAATCAATCAAAATCTGTGTATCGCCCGTCCCTATTGTCACATGGCTTTTTACTTTTTTTAGTGTGACGTCACTGTTTGTTTTGATTCCAATTGTCATGTCGTACATTCCTGGGGTGGACAATCTAGGTCCGGGCCGAGAATGCACAACATGACAATGTACGACATTGGAATTCAAAACACTTTGATTCCAATGTCGCGCGTTCTCGTGTCGTGCATTGATGTGTTGTACATTGTTGGTTCCCAAGTTTCTCAAGGAAAAAATAAATAATAATAGAAAGAAGTTGCATAACAAACACGTGTGATATTCAGTTCGAAAATTAATTTCAAACTGTCGAGGAGCAAGACCCGCCATTTCGACGCGACACACCGATAGGAGAATGCTCATGGGTTCGTCGACCGGAATTAACTTTCCAAACTTGTTTCTGATAAAAGGCTCACACGGAACACGTTACATATGTGCCCACGACCAACAGAAATGTGGAACGATACACAGAATTAAAGTTAAAACTGTCTTTGTTGCAATAAAACCTCATTTGGTTAAAGTTAGCATAGTTAAAATGATCAAAAACACGTTTCCTAGGTACTGCAGACGATAGGTGTCGAGCGATTCATCACTTGCCAACATTGTTTTAATTTCCTTAAATAAATACAAAAAGCAGACACGAAAACAACAAATATTTGAAGTCTGGAGGTTAAGCAACCAAGCAAGGATCGTCAAATTCTTTGCAATATTGGTTTAACTGTGAAATGCGGAAAACTCAGAAACTTTTGAGCCCTGAACGTTAGTGTGTGGGTGACAAAGTAGGTATACAACAGCGTTTGTGTTGAGTCTTCAGTTCAGGTCATTATAAATTTGATCAAAATAGTTAATTTCTTTCAAAAGCTTGCCAAGAATTCGAATAAAGATTTAACTATCAGCAGAAGTCTGAAATAATATGAACGGGTAAAAAGAGACACTTAAATATTTGGAGAAACAACATTGTTATTTTAATCGTCATTCACATTTATTTCTTAATTAAAGTCATACAGACCAACGACGAGACTTTAATAGCATTTTTTACTCAGAAATAGCTCTAAATATAAATATAACCTTGAGGCCTTTGAAAAAATTATGTTATATAAGAGCAAACGATGCTGGAAAGTCAACAATTCAATGTATTGACATGAGATATCGAACAACCCCTGTCAATCCTGTTCAAGACATTCAAAATGCTTTAAAATTTTGACTTGGCAAGGCCTTTTGAGGAGGACAAGCGACAAAAATACTGATACCAAGAAAATAAAACTAAGTAAACACATATCTCACTGATCCCAAATGTGAGAGAAACATCCTTCTCATCGCAAGGACAGTCAGCGATAGGTATTAAGCCAACGGGCACAACAATAGACGGACTAATATGGTAAGCTACCATGTTTGGTACAGCAGAATATTGCGCGCACGCATAAGGCTTGTTTGATGACGGTACGGCTTGGAAGACTAAGGAAACTTCCAGTCATACATTGAACGTAATGCAAGATGAAGGTCGAACAGGATAAGAGATGTTTGGAAGAAGAAGACATGAACAGCAGATAAATATTGGAAACGTGTGCTGCACATTTTTAAACATAACAGAGCTTACAAATAGATCTAAAAATAAGAACGAAACAGACACAAAATTCATTTACATAATTCATACAGTGAAGGAACGAGTCTTTTACTACAAAGATAATAAGTAAGTAGTATCGATGCCATTTGCAACGATCTGAGCGAAAAGTAATCTTAAAAACCAATCAATCAATCTCTATAAAACATCATGATAGAGAAGAACAAGCAATTAAAGCCACACTACAAGATGTCTAACTATATGAACTGAACGGATTTCCCCAAGAAGAAGTTGGGTGCATTGATCACTAAATTGACATTATAGTTCATGGATCTGATAAACTCAGCCACTTTCACTCGCATATCCGCAAAAACATCACACAATGATTTCACCTACCATCTGACACCTCCATCTTTAATGAACCATTAAGATGGCTCAGAAGACAGATAATTTAAGAAAATTTATATTAATGAGAATGAAACAGACTGTTTAATTAGGAGTTGGAATAAACTAGTAACGTTCACGAATTGCATGGCAATTGCAATTCGACGTTTTTGGGATTTACAAAGATCTTCTTCTTCGTGTCGCAGGCACATATTTAATTTTTTTTTTGTTTTTTTTTTTAATTTCGCTACTTCCACTGCATCGTGGATGGCAGCGCAAAGGTCATCACGGCTGCATGTTTTTGGGCAGGATAGGAGGTGGAGCATAGTCAACAAGGATGGTAGGACAGAAAAATAATGTGTACTGAAACAGAACAGTCACTGGAGTAAATAAGATTCGATATCCCACAATTCTTTAAATAGCGTCAGACATTAATGGCACAGATGTTGTAGATGATGATGATGTTGTTTTTGTAGTTGTCAGATGTCGCTGTGCCTGGTCCTATCGATCTTTTGCTTAGTTATACCAGCCATGGAATATAAATGAAATGCAATTACATATTGAGATGAAAAGAGTTCAAATGGTTTACTATCAACATAGTACCCACATAATTAGACAAAATCTAGGTAGCGATGTACAACTTTGAGCGTAGTGCGGACTGCGGTGTGAGTGAGTTGGGCCTCGGGATACACGAGGCCGCGCCAGCCAGACGGGCTATTTCCGACACGACGAGACGTTGCAAAAAATCATACTAACCGGTGGCTAAAATTATATGTCTATGTTAAGTGGAACTAATCAATAAACTGGCCGGTTACCGTTTAGAGAAAATTGTGAGTCATTGGAATGGGTTACTAAAGTGCAATGGCAGCCTAGAAACATAACTTTTGTAGACTGTTGATTTTTATAACTTTTTAGACCACCTGCTCGCCAATGTCAAAATTATAAGTGATGTAAACTTGAGTAAAGCAAGTCAATATGTGGAGTCCGGGCAGTTTATTGTAGGCTGAATTTCATTACCTTTCCGCTGGTTTATAATAATTCATGTGATTTGATTTTGAAACCTCAAATAGAAAACTCGTTTATTAAGATTGTACAGTCTAAGATCGTCACTAAATTGTCATTATCATAATAAAATCAACCTTTGATAGTACAACTTTATTGAGAAACAGATTTTCATGAAGAAGGATACCCTGTGTCGGGGACCTACATGATTCTTTAACAGTATCTCGCATCTACATAAATATACCAGGCATGTTTTCGTAGTGGAAGATATTAAGTACACTACGAGTATCATTACAAAAGCCTTCAGTACTTCTTAACATAAATATTGTTCGAAAGGAAAAACCAACAAGGAATTTTGTTTGTTTATGTAACTTTTACGAGTATTTCAATGGTAGGAACAGACAGCTTTGTTTTGTTAGTAAACAATAAGATTGGAATAAATGGCGCCTCGCAATCCAAGATAAAGGGAAAATAACAGAGATTTGTACATATTTTTTACAATAATAATATTTTCTTTGTTGTCTTGGGAGTTTATAAATTTTTGGGGAAATGTGTCGGAAAAAGTTTTGACAACCCATGAGCGACATGGATGTCTGGATACTTTGAGTTGGGAGAGGGAGAAGAAGACCAAGGAAATGATGAATGGATGAGGAATGATATGACAGAGAAAGGAGTAAATGATAGCGTGATTGTTGACAGAGGAGAATGGAATAAAACATCATGTTGCATCGACTTCAAGTAACATGAGACAAGGGCAGGAAGATGATAGTTATTTATTGCTTAAATTCTTTGGACTTGGCTGAGAGTAGACCACGATTTGACAATCGTACTGTAGGGTTTATTAAGTCTTACTTACTTCTTAATTTGGGCAGCCTTTTGAGCCACGTCAAAGATTTGTGTTTTGTAGCGCAGAGTAGTGTTTCAAACATGATCTGTTAATTTTACACCTAAGATACTCCGCTCTGCACGTTGGCAAACCTTGAGTTTGGACTTTTGGATGACCAACTTAATAGGGTTTGGACAGGACGTGTCTGTCGCATGCCGAATGAGCTATGGGCCCATAAAGTTCAGGATTGGTGCCCTGAAACAGCGACACAAAGTCGCGGTAGACCACGTACGAGATGGCGGGACGAACTGGATGTCTTCCTTGAGAATTGGAAAGAAGTTGCACAGAATCGCGACCGTTCGCGTTGGAAGGAATGGAGGGATATTGGGTATTTCCATGAGTAATTTCGTTGTAGCAACCACGGAGCCTGTGCAATATACTCGTCCTCTATTACATGGGACTTGAGGTGAATGGTGCCTTTGCTCAGCAGTCGGACGGTATAGGCTAGCTATAATAATAACTTACTTCTTTAGTAAATTATCCCTGATCAAGCAAATACTTAACTAAGTTTAAAGACTCATTTATGTATACATTCGTATGAAAATAGTATATAGGAACGTAACTCCTGCCCAGCTGTGTTCTGAGGTAGCGATAGATTAAATAACATGTGAAAACTGATACCTACAAGTACCTACGTTGCGGTCGTTTTCTAGTATACTCGTACCTACCGTTTTTGCGTAGTCGCGTTTATTTGTAACCGCAGAATGTACCTGGCAACTTCGTTGAACATGGCTCATGGATTATAAAACAATCAATTATTATTTAGATCAATGAAAACATAATAACTGGTTTGTAATCCTTGGAGGGCAAGGCAGAGGTGAACCTAGTAGTAGACCCACATTTTGCAACTGACGGGCAAATTGCAAAAAACGTAAGATAATTCGAATTTCGCTACGGGCTACCTTGTCACATTCACCTCAAGTCCCATGTAATAGAGGACGAGTCTATTGCACAGGCTCCGTGGTTGCTACAACGAAATTACTCATGGAAATACCCAATATCACTTTTTCGGAGCTTTTTTGGGTGGGAAGTCATCAAATGACTCCTCCCTCTGGGCAGAGCGGTAGGGAGTGTCAGACTTCTACTGACTTAAAACCACCCATGTTTCTTCTTAGCCCTTTGTGTCGACGATCCGGTTTATCTTTCGAACAACCCGCAGCCACTTTTTCGGGCCTGGGAACTGAAACCAAGACCTCGTGCACAGCAGTCACGCTGTGGTCACGCTCAATCAATAAAAAATATCTTCGAAATCCAGGATTGCCTACAGTGGAATACTTGATTGGATTGTGTGATAATGATTTGTTATAGCAAAACATGAGTGTCCTATTTTTAGACTGGTCCAGAGTAGGGTGATGATGAGAAACGTTCAAGTTATATACATCAATCTACGAATCGTTTAAACAAAATAATGATTGGACCAAAATCATGATGCTGTTGAGCAGTTCAACCTCGTCATTTCAAGAAAGGACCACACAGATTTCAGTGGACCTATCCCGTCAGTGCAAGCATTTGTCAGTGGTCGTGTTGTTCGGTTCAGAACCTAGGGAGTTCAACGACACGAGAATACCAAAGAAAGGACATTTCGGTAGGCCGCCTAAATTTGCCAGGACATGTGTGACACCGCTATCCTAGAACATACACATTCCAGTCTAGCCTAGAGTGCTCCATTCGCAGAAGTATTGTTATATAGAAACAAAAGATGATCGGAAGATGCTACGCACGAAACGACTATTGTCTAGAAAGTTATTCTTAAAAACAATGGCTTAGGATGCCATTAGAAACTGCGATGTTAAGCAGGTATAAGTAACCATTCATTTGCAAAGAATTATGTGGAATTATACGTATGCCAAATACCGCACAAGTTAACATGAATAATAAAAATCGAATTTATCTTCTCTTCTTAGTGTATCATCATCATCTGCCTAGCTTTTTCACAACTATGTTGGGGTCGGCTTCCAGTCTATCCGGATGCATCGGAATACCAGTGTTTTACATGGCGTATCTGCCTATTTGACTTCCTCAACCAAGTTGGATCTTGGTAATATTATAATCTTTTTTTTTTGGCTGGTGGAATATCATGAAATAACCTCTCCCGCTCATGTGTATGTATGTTGTCAGAATGACAGCTGAGACCAACGATTTTCACAGGATAAACTTGGTATGTAATGGATGGTCACCCATGCAAGTTATGCAAGCGCGGCTTAACCTCCCTTCGGGATCGACCTCCAAAGATGTGTGATGTCCCAGGATACGGTTAATTTTCTTATTGCTAATGTTATTGGTTGTAATATAAATAGGGAACTTTTTATTTATTCTCGGTGTGGTCTATCTACAGTTCATAATCGATCATCATTTCCTACTTGAGATCGGTGTTTGACCGTGTTTGAATACTGGTTACTATTTGCAAAACCATCTTTTTATGGCAAGCAATTGAGGAAATAAATGAAAATTTGAAGATACGTTTTTATTTCACAAAACATTATTAGCAGCTGGGAGACATCGAAAAGGTTTAATACAGATAACAAATTAATATAAAAAACTACTACCACAGACGATTAATTACTCGAAGTCAACACAGGGTAACACTTTTCCATATTTAAAATCAAATCATAGACTAAACTATAACAAAACGTAGGTAATTCCATTTTAGGGAAATTCGTAAACACTTTCAATTGGAATGAAGAAACATTACATGTGTGGTTACCCTTTTCGTTCGTACCGTGTTTACGACGCAAAGGCAAATAAACATCTGGAATAAATTCCTCGATTTACGTGTTTGTGGACAGCTGCTCCCGAATATTTTTAAATGAAACGAAAACTCAATTTGCTTCCCGTATTTAAAATAACTGTTATAATAATATTATACCTATTGTTTTTATTTATAACCATGAAGATAACAACGAGAGTGTATTAGATGAAGTTAATAAAAATATTAGATAGATAGAACTTGAACTGTAATGATATTAATATTATTAAGTCTTAAAATATTTAAATTGAAGTCCAAAAAAACAAGCCATCAAGGATCATCTATCTAGTTTTTCTGAACCATCAGGGGTCGGCTTCAAGTCTAACCGGATGCAATTGAATATTAATATTTTACGAGGAGCGTCTGCCTATCTAACCCATTTATTGACAACACGACAATCTTTGTGAGACTAGTTGTCAAACTTTGCATCTTTATCAGAGATATTCTAATAATTCAATAAACATTCTTAGTGGAAAGCAAAACAAAAGGAATCGCGTATAAAAACGCAATTCCGGACATGTCTACTTATAAATTGAATGATAATATTGAAAGAGAAGCAGAAATTGATTGCTCAACCACTGGCAATCAGTTATCACGACTTATCAGTACAAATTCCGATACGGTAACGTGTTTCAATCTAACTAGTTATTGTTTTATCGATTGTATACCATACCTATACGAGTATACCTGAGTTATATCAATGTATTAAGTATCTAATCAAGTGTGTTGCATTAATAATCGCTGTTGCCTTCAACTAAAGAAGATAATGAATTAAATAAAGACGATAACACGTTTTCAGTAATTATAAAGTATGCTTTTGTAGCCGCAATTTAAGTTCTGGTAATGATGAAGGAACTAATGAAAATAACTTGGAGATATAAAAGAGAAAAGAAAAAAAATAACGAAAATGTCATAGTAAACTGGAAGATTTCGACGGGAATAGTTAAAAATGCTTCGGAACCGTGGAAAAGGGAAAAAAAGAAGGAATCCATAAACAACTATAACAAGTAGTCAGGGTAATAAGTGCAATAGACAATATATTTCAATAGGTTCGATTATTCGTGATATGATTAGCATTTGGACTTTCAAAGAATTGAACGTCTAACCTTGCTATCAAAATGTAAAAGTAACAACAGACTTCAAAAGATCCTCTTTGCAATTGCAACACCGAAGGTCTGTGTTCCAAAACTTTATTCTTTACTTTGCATATCGTCACATCTTTACAAAGTAGGTCTTTAGTCAACGTGCGAGTATCAGTAAAAACGTGGCCATTTCTTGTGTGTCGCAAAAAGTCAACCTACGTACGCAAAAACTCCTTAAATGCCTAGTTGACTACTTCTAGTCTATAGCATTTTGCCTGTATTAGTAAAACCTAGTTTTTATGGAGAACAGTGCATTGTGCACTTAATGCACGCATATCGTATGTGAAAATCAAACCAGTTTCTCTCCGGTGACCTAATGGATGCAACTTTCATGGAATGATTAGCAGACTTTCCGTATTAGATAGCTTTCAACTTTTGAACCGTTTCTTTAATATGTGACTGTTCTTGAGTGTACGTTTCCGTATGTACAGTTGGAGTTAAAGCTATAAAACAAGATTATAATCTTTAAAAGTTTTGTATCGGTGCCCCAGACGAGACGATGAGAAAGTTTTTCGGTCACGTGCACTGTGCAGTGTCATACAAGTTTGAGTGGAATAAGCTGCACTTTTTAGGGTGTCGACAGATTTCTGATTGTCCAGAAATAAGTTTTCATTCTTTAAAATTTGCTCTATGACTTGGTAAAGTAACTATCTCGAACTTTGTTAAGCTTTTGCATGCAACAAGTTGGCACTTCTTCAGGGTGTTTCGAAAGTGACAAAATTACTTGTTTTAATAAATTTATAAAAAATATGTATAAAACACAAAAATAACGAAAACTCACCTATAATTACCCCGAAAAACAAACACACATTACTATCGAAAGCCTCCAAAGATAAATCCGTTTTTTGAATTAAAAATTGCACACGTAGCACATACACCAGTTACTATGGCATCCACACAGTATTCATACAAAATCCACACTTTACACAATGTTGAAAACAAAATGGAATATTCAAAAGTTGTTATTCTGTAAGTTTCAGCAGCATATTACGTCTGCTCGCGGCGAACGCTTGTTCGCGACTAAACCGTGGTCCGCGATGGCGGGCAACGTTTCTAATTTTATCGTGCCAGTAACACGAGATAAAGCCGGTCTTTATTGAGACTTTTTTATTTTATATTATACGATAGGAAAATCGACGATTAAATATAAATTAATCAGAGTTACTATTGAGTCGTGCCAGTCAGAACCTGATAACTGAATCTTATAGGGATCTTATATTGTGGTTAAAACAAGACCAGCAAATTATGTATGGTAGCGATTCATTAAACCACAGAACAGTAGGAATTCAAGTTTGGCAAGAGTTCCATAATTACAAGACTACAATAAAGAAACAAATAAAGTTTGGCATTCAATGACATTGGCACTAGTATCTTATCTTCATTCTTCCTGTTTAATCATTAAGAAACTGGCGAATGTCGGTTATATCCAGTGCAGTTGTTTATTTAACGTACCTATCTACATAAATATAGGGATTTTCTTCATCATCATCATTTCAGCCCGGAATCAACCACTGCGGGGTATAAGCCTCCCCTTTCTTCTGCCACTCTTCTCTGTTCTATGTGTCCCTTATCCATACGTTTCCTGTGACTTACTAAAAAATATTGTTTTCAGAACTATAATCATCATCTTACCAAATACAGAACACAGACAAGACACTTCATTCCTCTACGAGTTTTTAATAGCATAGGTAGGTCCTCATAAATAATAAAATATACAAAAGAGAAAATGTTTTTGTTTTGATCAATATATTAAATGGTATATACGTAAGTAGTAATTAGTTTCCCATAAGAAGTTGCTGAAAATAAACGGATCCAGTGTTACAAGGTGATCACGGGTGTGTCTTGATGACATGTCATAGTACACACGGGACTTACGGACGGCAAGCCAATTTGAAACCAACACAATATTAAATGCCACCCAAATGGGATACATTTGGCAATAGAAACCCAGGTGCTGTGGTTAAAACAGTGCTGGGTCCAACTTGAAAACGCCGAATATGATTTCACAGAGAACATGACTACACTCTACACAAAATAAGTATTAACTAACGACGTTGACTCTTTGGTAAGGTATGATTTTAAAACCATGATGTCTGTGCTAGCCCGCGTTTTCCCAAGTAGGTAAGTTATTTTTTTTTATCAATTTTTCGGTTCAAAGCTGTATCGAACGCTTTGGCCAGATCTATGCAAAATACTGTGGACAAATCCAGGTATTGGGCTGCTTCATGGTCATCATCATTTCAGCCGAGAGACGGCACATTGCTGCTGTTGTACATAATTATACTCTTCAAGCACCGCCACATTGGCTAGCCTTGACGTGGCCTTCTCGCATCCAGTAAATTCTAGCGACTTCCATCTCGTCATCAATTCACCTTAAAATTTATGATCTTGATGGAAAAACCCAATGACAATAGAAAACTGATATTCCACGTTAAATTATGAAAATAACTCGAAACCACAAAACAATTTAATAATTATTATCGGTACCTATTACTCCTTGACGTAATATTTGGCGGTGTGTCACGGGGCATTAGTCATTCGGCCTTTGGTACGGATAAATACAACGTGGTCGTTCCGAATTTAATTATATAAACATTACATTAACATTATCTGGTGTTTTGTAAACTTCCATGACTATTATCGAGTTTTCTTGTAGATCAGCACAGCTATTCACAAACGATCGAATCGAAACCGAATCGAATACCTACCTATGTCGTACCTAAGTCTACTATATCGCTTGCTCTCATAATGCCCAAAAAGATAGACAAACGACATGATCGATTCGGTTTCGATTCGAACTTGGCACTGTTTCGAGTATCAGATTTTCAGATTCGATCGACATGGTAGTTATGTACTACAGTCGTGGTGAATAATTTTATGGGTAGTTGACTGAATTAAAAAATATGTTTAGTCCGTCAGTTAGATTATCGAAAAATATTGGATAGGTACCTACATGTTTTTTGTTTTATCAAATAATTAATAATTGACGAAAATAAAATGTGTCAAAGATCAGGAGTAGGAGCTTGTGACGTCACTTTCTGGTAAAAAATGTACCAAACAGTGACGTCGCACGACTTTTCGAAGCACTGTATAGTCTTCATTTTTGGTTTACGTGAAAAAAGAGAAAATATGTGTCCAAAATTTTTTGGAAATCTATTTGACGGATTAATTAGTTTTTTTTCAACACACTTGCTCATAAAGTGGCTCTAATTTCACCGCAATTAGGCATATAATGACACCTGTAATCAAACTGTGAATTTTTCATTACAACTATTCACAAGTGAGTTATAGGTTTTTTTTTAAATTTTTTTTGTTGAGTTGCTATGTTCTTAAAAAAGTTTCGATATTAAAAAGATTGTGTTCCTTGCTCATTTCATGCAACTTCGAATTTAAATAGAAAAGTTCAACTTGTATTCGTTTTTTCGAAATAAAACTTGTGTTTTTTCTGTAATAAAAAACTTTGTATTCCCCATTTTGTACGTGGCTGCAACGCTATCCGCGAAAAGCCAAAAAAAAAACTTAATCTTTTAGTCTAAGATAGCCGATCACCATTGTTAGATGCGCGCGCAGGAAAACTTATTAATTTAAATCGATACTTTCAACTTGTATATAAGTTTTCAGTAAATAAAAGTTGTTTTCTCTGTAATAAAAAAAACTTTGATTTCCTCATTTTGCACGTGGCTAAAACGCTATCCGCAAAAAGCAAAAAAAAGAAACCTCATTATTTAAGTCTATGGCCGATCGCCATTGTTAGATGCGCGCGCAGGAAAACTGATTATTTTTTCCCGCCATAGCGAAATTTTTTTCACAACTCATTTTAATTGTAGAAAATGATTTTTTTGTGTTATTTTCTTCACAACTGTGTTGAAAAACGTCGTATGATACACGTGTGTATTGATGATTACCGTCCTCGGCTCTCTTAAGACCCTCACCTAACGGCTCGGGTCTCAATGGCGCCTCAGCGGTAATCACCAACGTTACACACTTATACCATAATGTACTATTTTGTCAACTACCCCAGTTTTCTAATGTAGGTAGGTACCGTCGATCAAAACTCTCTTTTTTAAGTAATTAATCTAGTACCTAATCGTAATTAAAGGCACTTACCATCAAAGCCGATTTAATAAGGAAGAAGGACGATCGAATTCGAAGCTCTTTATGCTAGGTCCCAATCTAAACATTATGATTTTCTACCAATGATGATGTTGGGAGCCAGCTTTACCAGTACCTACAGTTTCTTTCCCCATCAGCAAATCCCATATTCAAAAAACTAGGTACTAATTCGCACGCTGATAACAGTAGGCGACAATTAAATGAAAACTGAATTTTAGTTCTTCAACCGCGTCATAGATGGAGCTACAGTACTTTTTGGTTATACTTTTATCTCTCCCGCTACATCCTCTCAAAGAGGAACAGGAGAAGTAGGCCTGTGTAGCGTGGGAACATAACATTTATTATGCTATACCTACTAATGTGATATTTGAAAGACATCATTCTAATCGTAGGGACTTGGAGACCATACAACGTGATTATTGATCTTGATCGTAGGCTAATGTTGCATTGAATCCAAACTTTTAGTAGGTACTACGCGTTTGTCGTTTCCAAAGAACCACGAATAAGGTCTGTATACCTAATATTATGTCCTTTTAGGGCGTCTTCCTCCGGGATTGCCACTCACATCTGTATAATAAAAACCTTTTGTTAGCTGCTTTTCACTCATCCTCCCGCTCTACATGACCAAACCATCTTGGCATAAGTACCTACTCTTTTTCAATTTGATAAAAGGTATCAACTATATATTTATTTACTTCGCCGAGCATCGCGCGCCTTGGAGAAATGAGGGTGTAGTAAAAGGCAAACCTCTGCCTAAACCTTCGGGGATTTCAGTCGTGATGTTATGTTACCAACATCCCCGTCTCATATAATCGACTGTTCCATAGTGGGTCGAGTAGGTGTTGTTTGGTATGTATGAGACAGCTGATTATTTAACATACAAAAAATTACTTAATTGGCATTTTTGGCGACATAAAATTTCAGACGCATTGTATGTCAACTTAAATCTACACACTTTGATTCTTCTAGAGCACAGAAGTTATAACATCAAGCGTCGCGACTTCCTACCTTTTCGTTCATATCTTTCTACTACCTTGCGTGTGTTCCGAGATTAATTATTTATACAAGAGAAAAGATAGTCCCCCATTTTTCTAAAATATTACGGTAGAAATGAAATGATTATTGCATGAACGCAGCCTAAATGGACGTCATTGTCAAAATCTGTCAGCTGTCAGTCAAACACGAAGTGTCGAACGAAGCGACATTTCGTACGCGGTGTTCTAGGAAATCTGACGACTTTTTCCAAAATAAATGTGTAAATAAACAGTTAATTACTAAAAATACTTAGCACACAATCAATAAACATGGTCTACTAATATCGAAAAGGACGTAAAGCACTATAATTGCTACCACCTACTATAAAACATGTTTCTTTCTTATTAATTATGTAGAGAAGTGGTTTTTGTGTAATAAATTCAAATAAAAAGTAAGTACTGCTTAATCAACTTCTCTATAATTAAACGTGTCATTTAAGATTTTAACAGGTTTATCGCCAAGCATATTTCATGAAAATTGTTAGAACCAATAAGCCTGTTATGGAATGTTTCACAATCCACTAAGTACCGCATAACATGTTATTAATATGTATGATCAGCTTTGAAACTATAATCACTGTTAAAACTAGCTGTTATAAAATAATTGATTTATCATGTAACTTCTTGTGATAACTCTGATATTTTATTTACAGCTAAAAATCTCAAAATCAAAATGAAAGTGAAATGAACCAGCTCAATCATGAAGCTAAAGAATCTCTTCTATTGCATGTTTTTTCGCCCATGGGTCGGACTGCCTTTTGGAATAGGTATTGCGGTGTCCATAGTCTACTATTGGTGGTTACTGTCCAGAATCAGTGTTCTGGAAACCCAGAACAAAGTGTTCAAAACACAGTTGAGACTGTCGCAAAGTGTTATGAAACAAATGTCTGTTGATTCCGTGTCTACTTATGAAGTTCCTGTGGTAAGATGACTTGGTTTTTTTATTTTAATTTTGTAGTTAGCCCGTATTTTCCCACTCCGAGGAAAAGAACTTGCTTCCACTTCTCATTATGGTGTGCTTCTTCCTGGCAAATTGCGAGGGAGTCAACCAAGGCGTCCTACCAACTTCTCCTCGGTCTGCCGTAACCTTGCCTATCTGACTCTGGGATGCAGTCTTGCAATATATGGGCCCTCAGCTGTGTCAGCATCTAACAGACATGGCCTGCCCAGTCTTATTTAGTCTCACAGTTTTATAGGATTACATAAAAGAGTTCATCATCATCCACCGCAAGCCGGCGTTGAGCATGCCCCAAGCTTGATGTCCTTATGTCAGCCACATACAGGTTTTACCAATTATAGCAACAACATTGTCTGCCCATCTTGGTGCTGAATTCTCACCATTTCTCTTTGCGTACTTGGGCACAACTACCACTCAGTTACTCAGCTTTACTAAACACTTCTTTACAACTCTATTTTAGGTTGAAATGTGCATGATTGGAAGTTTGTACTGTACTGTATTTAAGCATTTTGTTATTCATGTTAATGTTTATAAAAACTGTTATTAATTAAATTCAAATGAAAGATGGGTTTTGAAATATTAAAGGATGTTTTTAAGATCAGAAACAACAAGATATCCCATTGTTTTATAATATTTTATATGCTTCACATCAGAATCAAACTGTTATCCCATTGTTTACTATACAAAACGAATACTCCACAGATACCAGATGCAGTGGGTACTCTATGTGAGACGGTGCACATAGCCCTCGTGTGCATGGGAAAGTGCACGCGCCAGATAACTCCCATGCTGAAATCCTTGCTACACCATCGCCAGAACCCTATACACTTTCATTTTGTTGTAGACGGCAGTTCTCATAGAACCGTTAACATGCTATTTGATACTTGGGATTTGCCAGACGGTGAGTAATCCAATTATTATTAATATTAGTTATAAATGCAGCGATGTGATGTGTGAGCAGCGGTGCCCCAGTGGTGGCGGCCTCGACTTACGAACAGTAAGTCGTGGGTTTGAACCCAGGTAGGCACATTACTTTGTGTAATTTATTTCATCACCGCTGCTCTCAAAACGGTGAAGGAAAACATCGTGAGAAAACATGTCTTAGAACCAAAAAATTCCAAGACATGTAATATCTACCAACCCGCACTGGGCCCACGTGGTGGATTATAGCTCATCCCTCTCTTAGCGAGGAGGCCTAAGTCCCTTCAGTGGGAACATTTATAGGCTGATGATTGTAAATGCATAAATATCTATATCTGCCAGTATGTTATCTCTTCATACCTGAACAGTGGGATGGAATTCATCAATTCGAAATACTGTTAAACCATGACATTATTTAAATATCAGACATAATTGTGTTATCACTAGCTTGTGCCAGTGGCTTCGCCCGCGTGGAGTTAAATAATTGTCCCACAGAATCATACTACCGGGATAAGAAGTATCCTATGTGTTAATCCAGGTTATACACTATCTGTGTTCTAAATTTCATCCACATCCGTTCAGTAGTTACAAACATCCATCCATCCTCACAAACTCTCGCATTTATAATATTAGTAGGAAGTAGGATAACACAGTAGCAAAAGGTAGTTTTTTCAAAGTTTGGTTCCAATTAGCATAAGAAAGTTCATTGTGCTTGTGGTTCAAGAAACAAGAATCACGTATTTGCAAAAATACAGGTTTTGCCAGATGAATAAAATTATCTACAGCTGCCAGCAAATGTACCCGAAACTGTTAAACTGTCCTAATCAACTTTAAAACTAATGGTGTACTGATAAAGTTAAAAATCTATTATAGCAGATGTTAGTAGCTTGATGTACTAGCGTCTATGTTCTAATACTAAGTACAAGGTAAATAACCATGAAATAAGAAAATATTTAAATAACAAATTGAATGCATAGGTATGTAAAACTAAATAATAATCATTGAAGCCGCATAAATTCCTACATAAAACACAATTTTCTGTTTTTTGTTAATGTTTTATTACCAGGTTGGTTGCTATCAACCCAAATAGGTACCTACATGTCTCCATTATAATGACATCAACCTGTTGTAAACAAATACAAAATACTTACAAATATTTTATTGGAAGTTTGGAACAAAACCATATATTACAATTATTTTGGTCTATTTTAATACTCTTAATGAACCTGATGTTGCCGAACTTCATTAGGCTACCTACCTGTTTGTTAAATAACAAAGAAAAAGAATTTGTACTGATTGTGTTCAGTATATTATTATGCTTTTAATCTAGTTATAGAAAGTTGATTATTATTACTAACTAGCTTTTACCTGCAACCTTCTCCAGTGAGAAATTATTGTTCTACCTTACCGACAATTAAATCTTAAAAAAAAAATAGGCGCAGTAGTATTGTTTCTCATACTAAGGTATAATTAGTGCTTCTAAGTAAACTGTAACTAAACTATATTCAAAAGTTGCAAATAGTGAAATTTTTTAATTCGAGTTTTTGGTAGCAATCTGCCCGATTTAAACCTGTGTTTCAGGCCATCACTTTACGTAGCACAATTTAATTAGGACAGTAAAATTATAACATAAAATTAATCTAAAGACTAACAGAATGGTACAAAAAATCCCTAAAACTAGGTTAAGTGTATAGGTACAATTAGATACGGCGAGTTGAAACATAATTAAACCACAACGTCTAGAGGTTTTTCTGTGTCTGTGTAATTAAGTATTGCTAAATGATCCGATATTACGACACTACATTTTTATAGCTTAAACTGTAGAAGTATCATCTATCTCTATTATTCAGATAAGGTCCTAAAAACATATAAAATCGCTCAGAAAACTTATGTTTAGTTTGAGGCTTTGTGCAAACCAAGTCCTCACTTCTCTTATTGGAAGGAACTTGGTCATAGGGAAGTATAGCGTGCTGGTATAGTATTAAGTGAACAATAAATAATTGCAATAAAAGGTAAACCTTTAGAGGGAGCAGAATTGAAATTCCAGAGCGCCACCCCAAGATGTTATACATACAATAAGTTGGGATAGACTGACACAACGCCTAATAAATCTATTTTGCAAACATCAGAGGAGTATCATTCAATTAAGATATTATAAAATAAAGGCCTTTATTATTCGTCAAACTAACTGACCGTGTACGCTACACAACACTGCGCTCTAAAACACAAATTACTGCCGTTGCTCATAAAGCCGCTAAGCGGAAATGGGACTGGACTGGGCACTTCTGCCGCATGCCCAATGAGCTGTAGGCCAAAATAGCCACTTTCTAGAGCCCTGACACAGTCAGAAAGTCGCGGTAGACCTCGTAGAAGATGGCGAGACGATCTGGACAAGACCAACGACTAGTGGTCCATATTGTCCTTAGATGGAAATAACTGGAAGTCATGGGGAGAGGCATTTGCCCTGCAGTGGGATGATACAGGCTAACAGTATCGGTATCAGTAAAACTATTTTAGAGTGGAAGCTGCACAGGTCATTCATACAGTTAAAAAATAATGTAGGACCTATAATATTGCCTTGTGGAATTCCGAACTATTATCAGCAAGATCAGAACTTGCGTTTGGGCCAATTTTTACACATTGTTGCTGACGATAACTAAGTTAATCAGAAAATAGTAAAAGCTGTACTCCTCTTATCCCAAGTGTTTCAAGTTTCTTAAAAAGGGTTCAGGAAATAGTGTCGAAGGCCTTGGTAAGGTCTAGAAAGATCCCAGATGTATGCATTCCACTATCCAGCTTTGTACAAATGTAATAAGTTTGTTTATTGCTTGTCCAGGTGTTTTTTTAGACCTAAAACCAAATTGATTATCTGAAAGTATTTTCCAGATGTATTATCAGTCTACTGTATGCAATAAAAAAAAATGAAAGCCCTGTTAGCACTGAAACGAGTCTGTAATTATTCATTCTTACTGAATTTAATAAAAGGAGTCGAAGTTACTCCTTATAACATCACCTATCTGCCAGTAGAGGTTCCGTCAAAATTGATCTACGCGTTTCAGTGTTAAGCCGGAACAAACTGCAGACAAAAGTGAAATAGCAATTCGAATATATGCGTTCAGTAAAAAGTCGTAGATGTAGGTAGGTGTTATACACAAATTATTCTCTTCCTCTTCTCACACACTATCGTCTACATTTCTATTTAATTTCTCCTTTTGCAGGTCTGCTGGTAAACATTCTTAAGAAATAGTAGTACTTGTATACTCAAATACTATATGTTATTTTCCTGTGTTGTCTTCTGTGTATATAAATAGTACAATAAATCTGTTATTTCCAGTAAAATACACATGCTATAATGCTGAAGAGTATCTGACACAAGTACGATGGATCCCAAACAGTCACTACTCCGGTATCTACGCACTAGTCAAGCTCTTGTTTCCAGATATCCTCCCGGACACCTTGAGTCAGGCTATTGTGTTGGACTCTGATCTGACTTTCCTGTGTGATGTCGCTGAACTGTGGGCCATGTTTAGGAATATGACGGATGACCAGGTATGATTATTTCAATGCTAATTCATTATTAGTAAAGGTAGAGGAAATTAGGAACTCAGAGAGGAAATTAGGTGTAACAACTTTTAGTTCGTACCTACAGCTATTTTTGGCAAACATGTTTCTATTTTTTTTTTCTTCGTCAATTTTGAATACTTGGTATTACACCTAATCCTATTGTCAAACTTGCCCAAAAATGCTTGCTTTTTCACCAAGACCTTTATGAGCACTGATATAGATATACCTAGATAACGCAAGAGCTACTACTTCGCGTGTCCGGCTTGCTTCATGCCTTTTTCATCAAATAGTCACCCAAGGAAGTATATAAACTGAGAGAGTTGTATTGGTGATTTTAATTATTATTACTCCGTAAAGTCACATTTTTACAGTCGCGAATCCCATTGTATTTAACATACAACCTGACATTGACCGGCAAAAAGCAAAAACGTAAGGAAATTGGAATTTTGCGGGCTACCCTGAAGCATTCGCGAGGTTACTGTCGCAGCAAGCTAATTTGTTTTAAACAACACCGTTACAACTCAAGAACTTTATTCTAGACATTTAAAGAATAAAAACGTAGTATATTTAGCATAGTAGCCTGTTTGTATAGTGACTTAATTAATAGTGCTTATGATGTCATAGTAGGTCCCGTCGGGGCTGCGGGTTGTTCGCAAGAGATACCGCGGCCTTGACATGAATGGCTAAGAAGGAACATGGGTGGTTTTTAGTCAGTAGAAGTCTGACATTCCCTTTCGCTCTGCCCAAGAGCGGGAGGGGTTATTTGTTTGATGATTTCCCACCCCCAAAAAAAAAATGTCATACTAGGTTAGTGAAAAAATTGAACGCTTGGTTTTCATACGGATCGTCATACTTGCGTTATCTTGGTACCTATATATCTGTATTTATGATATTGAGATGCACATAATAATATAATTCCTGTCTAAAACATGTTAATCAGCCAAAAAGTAAAGGTAAAGGCGTAAAATAATGGTTATTACAGCAACAAGTAGGTACTAAATTCAGCGACGAAAGGTTTTTGATGTAGCGATTTGGCAACACGTGTTGTTTATACCGATGCAATGCGGGGATCGTTAACGTGTCGGTGCCTATTAATCTACGTCAAGTAGAAAATGCTGAAAACGAAAAATAATGTCGATATTAAATATGTAAATATTCGAACGATTTATAATATGCAGACTGGGAACATTGTGAGGTGTATGCAGTTTGGTGTTATAACTTTAAAAACTCACCCTGATTTGTAGAATAATTATTATTTATTAATGAAAAACTAACGATTGATACAGATGATGTTTTCTGGCATAAAATTAACTGCTCCATACATTTGAGTCAACTAGGTATGTCCTATTCAAATTATGTATCAGACAACTGTTAATTTTTTATGATTCTGATGATGGTCCCATACAAAAAGTGGTTCAGTTTGGTAGTCTACACTACACCCTTAAATATTAACACAGTTTTCTGATAACGCCTGTATAAATGTAGCTGAGATTTAGACCTTTTTCCCACAGTTTATAGGTCTAGTTGAAAACGAAAGCAGCTGGTACCTAAACAAGGCCAAGCGTTGGCCAGCCCTTGGCAGAGGCTACAACACAGGTGTAATGCTCCTAGACCTGAAGAAGATCCGTACAACCACGGACTGGACAAGACTATGGCATGATGCTGTACAAGCTAACATAGGCCGGTTGAAACAGACCACGCTTGCAGATCAGGATGTTATCAATGCTATCATAAAGAATCAGCCGCGCTACGTGTATAATATGAGTTGCCAGTATAATGTGCAGATGTCTACGCAGACTCTGGCTAAGAATTGTTATGGAGAGGACAGAAATAATGTTAAGGTGCGTATACTAATTAGATTGTAATTTTACTGTCTTCCGCTTCGTCGCTGTTCCCTCAATGCTATCCTAGAGCAGGCACCTTCTGGGCACGCTCGTCCCATCATTAACCTCATCCATCGCTTTCCATCAGACATGATCAAGATCAAGACACGGCCCATTTTGTAATTAAAAAAAAAACGACGTGACTCAGTCTGGACGTTCAGTATGGGCTGCCTTTTATTTTTTAACTAGCTGACCCACGCAACTTCGTCCGCGTCACATAATATAGCTTATAACCTTTCTCGATAAATCGACTACCTATCCAACATATTAAATTGAGTTAAATCGTACTCGTAACAAACAAAAAATCTTACCTTTCCTCTTTATAATACCTATTAGTTTAGATTGGCTTCGATTATATTATTAAAGTAACAATTACTATAGGTATCTCTTACTGTTTAATCAGTAACACCTTGTACTTGTAAACATTATGGTGCAGTAAATATTTTGAATTTGAATTTCTCCGGAGCCCCCAGAGGCCAGAATCCCCACGTACCGCACCGGACCGAATGACTGCCACGCGCTTAATTATTTTGTCGCCCGTATATTTTTACATTGCGATATCTTCTAAGATATTTGTTTAAACTGTATAGAGTAAAAGGCACAAATATTCTATAATCAATTTCCGTGCTAACAAACACATTTATATACAAGATATAGATTAATACCATATGGGTTAAATAAGCTTCGCAAAATATCATTATTTTTAACCTAACATTTAATTATTAAAAAATGGTTACAGTGAGTCAATCTTAAAAGATAAACATATGCTATCGCGGACTTTTTCTTAGAACTTTTCAAGGGGAACAATTTCTTTATACATAGTATTTACGTAACTTAAACCGTTTTCGCAGCGCACGCAACGGAAACTCTCAAAAAGGAATATCTTTTCCCGTTTTTGCAACATTTTTCATTTATGCTCCGCTCCTTTTGATCGTAGCGTGATGTTATATAGCCTAAAGCCTTCCTCGATAAATGGACTATCCAACACTAAAAGATTTTATTAATTCCAATAAGTAGTTCCAGAGTTTACCCCGTTCAAACAAACAAACAAACAAACAAACTCTTCAGCTTTATAATATTAGTATAGATTGAAAATCATCAAATAACCCCTCCCGCTCTTGGACAGAGCGAAAGGGAGTGTCAGACTTCTACTGACTAAAAACCACCCATGTTCCTTCTTAGCCCTTTATGTCGAGGCCGCGGTATCTCTTGCGAACAACCCGCAGCCCCGACGGGCGTCGGCGTCGGCCCTTGCCCGTGTTGCTGACATCTCTTTGAGGCGCGCGTGGAACACGAACGCGCCGTCGACACGGCCTGTCATCGTCATAAGACGGACGGACGGCGAGCTAGCCCATCACTCACCGTCCACAGGCCCGCGTCTACGGTGGCCGGAAGCCATCACGTGGCCCCCGACGCCCGGAGCGCCTCCCGCGGCGGCTGGGACGAGAGGTTCTCTCCCTCTCACGTTCCGCCACCTCGTTCGCTAGCATCACTGCTTCGCAGAAGGAGGCGACGGCGTCCCATTCCTCCTCGCCCCGGAAGTATGGGCTGCCTCCAACAGCCTTCTTGGTCACGTCCGATAATTTTACCGGTCTTGAGCGCATTTACTTTGGTCTGTCATCCTCTCGTCTCGTCTTTAAGATGACTTAACATAACGTTGGACTTTTCAAGATTGTGAAGCTTTTGTATGACCTCTCTGGCATCAACATCATCTTCCTGGCCTTGTCCTATTTGGGTTCGGCGCACGTTTTTTTGTTACATTCTCCTTTTTCAGACGTCACAGGCTCACGACTTCACTTACTTCTTTCTCATTCATATCATTCATCACACAATCCATACATCTTTTCTTTGGCCTTTCTCTGCCTCTCCATGCATCAACATTGTAACAAGTTTCTATTATTGAAATTCATTCAACCATCATCAATGGTTCACCCATTGAATGAATTTCAATACCACACCAATCCATGATATTTTAAATAAAATAAACTCATTCATGGTTTTATTCTTTCATTGAATAATTGTTTTGCCTTGTATTGTTTTTACAAACCCTATTGGGCACAGAATAATTTATATACAAGCAATTACTAACTAATTTAATACAAGTAATTAAACGATTATAATTCAAGGCCTCGATTGTTCAGAACGTACCTAAATAGTTTCATACAATGAATAAAACTTTATTTACAAACTGCAATTTACAGATCTATTGTACAAGTATCAAAAGGGGCGGAATTATAGGTCGTCAAAGAATCCGTTCACATCGCTCGCTGTCAATAGGGAAAGTTGCTAGGCAACGTTGAATAGTAATACTGATTCTTTGGTAAAAAATATCCCACGTGCTGAGTAAACTAACCGCTTGGCGATTTCCCGAAATTTTACCAAAAACGACTCAAACACTACTACCAATTAAGTCATTGCATTTGCGCCGTTTGGGGTTTTCAGCACCTGCAGCAGCCGCTCCAGCGCAGTCCACATACTCGATAGAAAAGAGAAAATAATAATGATTAAAAATTCCAGGTAATTCATTGGAATTCTCCACTCAAACATCTCATCAACACTCGGGACGCTAGTTTCTTCCGGGACATATATCAATCGTATGTCAACTTCGATGGATACCTGCTACGGGAGAAATTGCATCGGTGCTCCTTCATAGAGCACTTTAATACGATGAAAGTTAGTATCAACATAACATTGTACAAGGTGTAAAAGAACCCTTCACAAGCTTAAGCAGAAAGCTTCACACTTGCCGAAGTACATTAAACTATAAGTACCTCTACGCAAAATTATTGCTGGGAAACATTTTTTTTTTGGGATAAAAATCTCAATGTTCGCACTACGGGGGACGTGTCACGTGATATCAGTAAACATAACATAACATGACATCACGCCTGTAATCCCCGAAAGGTTAGGCAGAGGTGTACCTAATAGTACACCCACATTTCGCCAGTTATGTTTATTAAGTTCCATGTAATAGGAGGCGAGCCTATTGCCATCAACCGGGCACAAATCCAGACTCCGTGACTGTTACTGAAAAAATCCTGATGGCAAAAGCCAATAACACTTTGCCCGACCCGGGAAATGAACCCAGGACCTCATGCTCAGCAGTCGCGCTTGCGACCACTAGACCCACGAGGCAGTTCTGGTATCAGTAAAGTGATAACTTAAACTTGTTTTAAAAAAAAACTTGTGAAAAAGTTTTCTTCCATATGATCTAGAACAAAAAAGAAACGCAATGGCCTTGAGGACTAGTGCCTTTTGGCTTTGTTTATGGTATTTTTACACCCGTTATTTGTCACGCTTATATTCTCTACCCCCTATTAAGTGTGTAGACAGTTACACTAATGTGCGTGTGAACTGAGGGACCAAAAAGGAATACGCGAAATGAAAATCCTAAGATTTAGTAGAAGACTTAAAACAAATGTAGAACAAATCCGGGGAATTTGTAATCAAATATATTAAAAACTACGACCCATAAAGTGTGGTCCCTCAGTTCTCACAGACGGTTAGCCAGATCTCGGAAAGTATCTTAAAAAATAAGGTTTTGTGAATACAGACATTTAGTAAAGAATTTGGAAAGATATTCACAAAATAACAGACCACAAAGCATTAAAGATAAAAAAAATATAACGACTGAACTGTGGTCCCTCAGTCCACACAACAAAGATAAATATTTTAGTAAATATTACTGAATTAAACTAATAAAACCGTTCTTTTTCTACATAAAGTTTTAGAAGAAGTCTTAAAACATATCGTAAAAAAAAATGAAGCCTAAATATCGAAGCATTTTGAAGATAGCGATGATTATTACTGGTCCCTCAATCCTCCACTCCACTGACATATGTGCATGTGCTAGCTGCTGGGCTATAGGAATATCAGAAAGTCTAGTGTACTTAACTTTTAGTAGAAAGTTTCTTCTAAATAATAGGTACCTAAAATTGTGCATTTCTTACCTCTTAGCTGAGATAATATTATTTCTTTAATTCTATGAAAGTAAACAGAGCAGTGTGACCACACAATAAAACAAAATGTAGACAGTCCTTTTATACTTTATTTAATATAATTTTCATTTTTTAGACAAAACGAAAACAAGGTTGTACGGTTCCCGTCGGGGTTGCGGGTTGTTCGAAAGAGATACCGCGGCCTCGACATGAAGGGCTAAGAAGGAACATGGGTGGTTTTTAGTCAGTAGAAGTCTGACACTCCCTTCCGCTCTGCCCAAGAGCCGGAGGGGTTATTTGATGATTTTCCACCCACCATAAAAAAAAAAAGGATGTACGGTTCCCGTCGGGGCTGTGGGTTGTTCGAAAGAGATACCGCGGCTTCGGCACAAAGCGCTAAGAAGGAACATGAGTGGTTTTTAGTCAGTAGAAGTCTGACACTCTCCGTATTCTCTCTCTCTATTTCTCTCTCTCTCTCTGTTTGTGCAGTGTGGGTGTCTGTGAATGTGTGCGATGATATTATTATGGTGTATGTCTATTTGTGACTAACTGCCTAACTGACACTAGCAGGGGGTTGGAAAACACGCGTTTGCTAAAGGATTGTAATTATCTCTTTTTTAAGACGGTTCCGTGTGGTATTGAAGGAGTCGAGTGAAGGGAATTTGTCATTATATAGGGTGTAAAAGTACCCTTAACGAAAACGAAGGGCATTTGTTCTCCCCACCACAGCGATCATGTTCTAGACCATACCTGGGAACCTCCTAGTTACGGAGATATTGGGGGTCAAAGTTCCAAATTTTTCACAGCTGTTTTTGTAAATACTAGTATTTCAGGTTTTAACTTTACTTAAATTATCTCCATGACCCGTTTACTATTCAAAGCATTAACTAACACAATGTTTTATGAGTGCTACTTTGAGTTTTACCGTAAAATGTGATTTTTGACCCCAAAAAAAAAGTCATTTCCCGGCAAAAATTTTTGCGTAGGGGTACTTGGTTTGATGTACAGAATGCTTGGTTGTCGTATGCGTGAAGGGTTCGTTTACATCCTGTATAATGCGGGTAGACGCAAAAAAGGTGACATCTTCAAATAATCGGTGAAGGCCGAAGGGACTGCTAACAGGGAGGTATGTCTGGTACGCCTGAGTGGGAAAATGAAATGCTATAAAAAAAACTAGGCTTTCATAATCTTTCTTTATACTGCCTACCGATATCACTGTTTTCTGAACGAGCTTCTTTTGCTGCTGTGATGATCATTATTTCAAAATTATTGTAAGTACGTAAGTTTTTTTTTTGCGGCTTGGGAAAGCATCAATCTGTTGATATTTAGTCGATTTTATTATACAAAAATTAATCTTTGGTTTTCTTTATACTGGCAACACTGTCACCAAACGTCTGTTATAAAAAAGACGGTTGCCTTTAGTCGCTCTCTCACTTCTATCGAAACTGTGCTAGGAGGCAGTTATCTTTCTTGTGGGTAATTTTATCTTTGAATAATAAACGAGTCAATGTTCATCGTATTTAAATTCAAATTGCTGCTGTTGTCTTGACACCCATTTCCTATACAATCATCATCCAGGGGTAGGCAGTGTCAGACTTCTACTGACTAAAAACCACCCATGTTCCTTCTTAGCCCTTCATGTCGAGGCCGCGGTATCTCTTTCGAACAACCCGCAACCCCGACGGGAACCGTACAACCTTGTTTTCGTTTTGTCTAAAAAATGAAAATTATATTAAATAAAGTATAAAAGGACTGTCTACAATTTGTTTTATTGTGTGGTCACACTGCTCTGTTTACTTTCATAGAATTAAAGAAATAATATTATCTCAGCTAAGAGGTAAGAAATGCACAATTTTAGGTACCTATTATTTAGAAGAAACTTTCTACTAAAAGTTAAGTACACTAGACTTTCTGATATTCCTATAGCCCAGCAGCTAGCACATGCACATATGTCAGTGGAGTGGAGGATTGAGGGACCAGTAACAATCATCGCTATCTTTAAAATGCTTCGATATTTAGGCTTCATTTTTTCTTACGATATGTTTTAAGACTTCTTCTAAAACTTTATGTGGAAAAAGAACGGTTTTATTAGTTTAATTCAGTAATATTCACTAAAATATTTATCTTTGTTGTGTGGACTGAGGGACCACAGTTCAGTCGTTATATTTTTTTTATCTTTAATGCTTTGTGGTCTGTTATTTTGTGAATATCTTTCCAAATTCTTTACTAAATGTCTGTATTCACAAAACCTTCTTTTTTAAGATACTTTCCGAGATCTGGCTAACCGTCTGTGAGAACTGAGGGACCACACTTTATGGGTCGTAGTTTTTAATATATTTGATTACAAATTCCCCGGATTTGTTCTACATTTGTTTTAAGTCTTCTACTAAATCTTAGGATTTTCATTTCGCGTATTCCTTTTTGGTCCCTCAGTTCACACGCACATGTTACACTACACCCATATTTCGTGAGTTAAATTGAATCTTATGTAATGGGGTGAGCTTATTAAAAAACTTGTTAAAAAGACACAAAATCAGACTCCCGATCTGCTACTGAGAAATTAGAATTAAAACTAAATATTTTGCAAACATCATGAACTTCCTCAAAGTAACGCCAGCATTTTGTGAATAGTACACCCACAAACAATTGAATCGAAACCAAATCAATCGTAGGTCTATCTCGGTCGCTCTCCTAATGCCATAGAAATATAGACATAACGAAATTTTCGATTCGGTTGTTTGCGAATAGATATGCCTCATAATTTCTACTGGAAACTCCCCAATAATAACATCTTGGTTCTCATGGTAAATAGCCTGTTGCAATTGTATTAAGTGTTTTTTAGATATTTAGGTGACGAGCTATTAGAAAGTTTTTAATAATTTAGTTTTTGTTTGCATTATTTGGCAATGTGTATATTTTGTTCCACAGTGTATTTAGACCAGACAAGCTCTAGATGTCGTAGACGTGTTCTTGAGTGGAGACCGCGAAACGGCAAGCGTAAGGTGGGACGCCCTCAGGCTCGGTGGAGCGATGATCTTCGCAGAGTGGCTGGTAACAACTGGATGAGAGTTGCCGAAAATCGAGTTGAGTGGCGCAAGATTAAAGAGGCCTACATCCAGCAGTGGATTGCAATAGGCTGATGATGAAGCTCTAGATGTGAAGACTTGTAATTGGCTGTCTGATTATCATAATGTTATTTATCACTATTGTATCTAGCTGTAAGTCTTCCAAAGTCTTTAAATAAATAAATAATCCATATCAATGCACCTACAGGTTAACCTGTCAGATTTGTGCGTCAGTTTCCGAGCCGCGCAGAAAGTGAAGCTGCGAACACATCTATACTACATGGATTACAGCCATGTGGACGTGGACAGCTTCGACGTGACCCTCGCGCTCCAGCTGTCCATGGACCGGCTGCAGTTCCTCGAGAGACTCGTCAACTACTGGGAAGGTATGGGCTTATTTATTGTTATCCTTTTCTGTCCCACTGCTGGAAAAGGACCTCCCCTAGTCTATTCCAACTCTCCCAGTAGCTGGAGAGCTACTGGGAGACTTAAATGCTCGTACTTCGTATTGATAGGCATTAAACTTCGGATCAATAAGACAAAATTTTCTTAAAGTCGTATGTTGCTGCGTTTTTTAGCTACAGGGCTTTAAATTTGTAAAATAAATATGTACTAAATCTTTTGCTCGTGTCTGCCTCTGGGGTTAATGGACAATACCATTTATAACGAAGAAAATTTATGAGGCAGACATCCAGGGCTCTGCATTATCACAGGAGGTAGATGTAGAAATGTAAAAAAGCTCTACTAAATCATTTGCTCGTAGCTTTAATTAGGTTTATGGTTAAATTCGGTAAGTAAAATGTCCCCCTGAATACAAAAATAATTGTAGACATTTTACTTACTGACTTTAACCATTACAGCTCGTTGAAGTCTGCGTATGTATTATATGTATGTGTAGGAGCAGCTGCGACGAGACCGGCCGCCCTACACTAGCGTCTTATGTTTCGATGGTAGTGTCATCTCTAGGCACTGTGTGGGAACGTACAAAATACCGATTGTATGTTGAATTGTGGTTGATGTATCGATTTAATTTAACAGGTCCCCTTAGTGTTGCCATATATTTATCAGACTGTGAAGTGACAAGACTGTGGAGTTTCATCGGAGACTGGTCCGATACTCTTAGAGATAGGAAGAATATTGGATACCATCTGGTGTTTAAACATGATAAGGTAACTATGACAAACAATCAACTTTTTTTTCTTTCGGTTCTTTTCATAACTTAGCCAAAGATTTGATATAAACAATTAATTAATTTTTTTTTTCTTTTCTCAATTATTACAAGTTGTTCGGGTAATAAAGCACTTCTAATATGAACTTATAAAACTACATATACACTTAATTGTATTATATTTTACGCAAAATAAAGCTACAAAATATATGTACGTACGGTCAGCATCAGAAGTAGCTTAACATTTCGGAATTTTAATTTATTGATATACATTACTCCAGCTGTAATTTTTAATGTTTCAGAACATTATTCTTTTAAATATTCCTTACTCTTCAATTATTTGTTAGTAACGAGTAATATTTAATAAGTTTTTACTAAAAAAAACCTGCTTTGTAACTTTAGTAGTGTTAAGCTACTTCTGCTGCTGACCGTACAAGCCGAAGTTATACCGATTTATATTAAAAAAAAACATGTTATGTAACTGTTGATATCTTAAAACTAAAGGCTCCTCTCTCGAAAAAGCTTAAAAACAGCGTGCAGATGAAGCAGTTTTTCACCGGCACTTACAGAGAAATTATATCTGAGAAAAATTGTTAGTAATCTACATGATATGACACGTAATTTGGTTTAGCCATAATTTTTGTATCGGTATCACATAATAAGAAAAAAAATCCACAAAATCACCTCCAAATCGTTGAATGGAACCATTTTACTCCTTCATTTTTTAACAAAATAATATAAAAAAAATATCTACTGCTTTGAAATACAAAGGAAAATAATTTGGTTTTGTTACTTTTTAAAAATATGTATTATTTTAATTATAATAAATGAAAAATGCGTCCGTTTAAAGTTCGTATCTACGACCGAGAGGGGTAGTTTGTATGCACAAGGTCATTGGCGTGAATACAAGCCTTAACGTAGCCGAACGGCAGAGCGCGGACGCAGTCGCGGGCAAAACCTAGTGATTTAATATATTAGAGCGTTGTAAAATAATTCCAGGTACATTACCCAGTGAACTATCTACGTAACGTAGCGTTAGAGAACGTGAACACACCGTACGTGTTCCTTATGGACGTCGACTTTGTGCCCATGGCGGGCTTGTACGATCATCTGCGGACCGCCATACAACTAGTCAACCCTTACCCGCAGAAGAAGGTATGGGTGATAAATTATTAATTGCAATTAGAATAATCTCAACATAAAGTTTCTTGCCCATTCTTCTCTATAGAAATTTACGTTTTGGAATGGGCAACTATAGCAATTTATTATTTTATTTTTATTTAAAAAAAAAACGTTGCCCCACACTAATTTCTCCTGTATCGTGTAATTTCACAAGTTGTTATGCCTTGTGACTGTAGCTTTGTTTTGTTGTATTCAAAAGTGCCTGTTATGGTCTAATTGAAATATATGCTTTGAGTTATTTTACATATTATGTATTTCGCAGTGCCTAGTAGTAGCAGCGTTCGAGACAACGCGCTATCGCACCTCCGTCCCGCGCAGCAAGGCGGCATTGCTAGCCCGGCTGGCGAGCTCAGCGCACGGTCACACGGGGGACGTGCAGCCATTCCGTGCGCGAGAGTGGCCGCGCGGACATCGTGCGACCAACTACTCGCGGTGGACCAGCGCCGCTGCGCCCTACGAGGTACGTGCAGGACATATAACGCGGTAGGTACTATACTGTGTGTGACGTCACCACGTGCGGACCATCCGCGCGTGTGTAAGACCGCGCGGATACCGCGCGACTAACTACTCTCGCTGGACCAGCGCCGCTGCGCCCTACGAGGTACGTGCTGGATATATGACGCGGTTGGTACTATACTGTGCGTGACGTCACCACGTGCGGACCATCCGCGCGTGTGTAAGACCTTGCAGATACCGCGCTACTTGCCACAGCTTCTTGATGAATGATGGGATACAAATTACCATAATTCTTATTCAAATTTCAGGTGGAGTGGCAGTCGGACTACGAGCCGTATTTAGTGGTTCACAGATCTGTGCCTAAATACGATACCAGGTTCTCTGGCTTTGGCTGGAACAAGGTAAGTTATTACTATTATTACTTAAATGTTGAGCCATTTTTTAAACATCAATTATCTCTTCGTGTCATTGGTCATCTTATCAAAATATAGGTCCCCTTTACATGACATAGCCATTTGTCAAGACTTCACATTGATTATATTGATCACCTATTCATGATATCAGGCATCTTGTATTTTTTTTAATAAATCCGTCATCGGTAAAAAGACTGTCCTCGCAACCGACGTGCGTGTATGGCCAGATGTATGAATGTGGAAATGTGTTTATGTATTTCATGTGTCGATAATTTAATTTATTAACCTTTACTTTTCCAAAGGTGTCCCATAGCGTAGAGCTGCGTGCTCAGGGCTATCGCTGCGTAGTGCTGCCGGGCGCATTCGTGTTGCACACGCCACATGCGCCCTCGCAGGACATCACCGCCTTCCGCGCAGACCCGCATTATCGCATGTGAGTATTCTTCATCATCACCATCATCATTTCAGCCGAAAGACGTTCACTGCTGGACATCGGCCTCCTCTTAGTTAGCTCACCGTCCGTCCGTCCGTCCTATGACGATGACAGGCCGTGTCCACGGCGCGTACGTGTTCCGCGCGCGCCTCAAAGAGATACCAGCAACATTGCAGGGGCTCGCAAGGACCGACGCCTGTCGGGGCTGCGGGTTAGTCGAAAGAGATACTGCGGCTTCGGATACAAAGGGCTAAGAAGGAACATGGGTGGTCACAAGTTGGTAATTTTTTTTGGGAAATAATAAATCGAGCAACAGATTTTTTTAATGGCCACGTGATCAAACTTCTAATTTTATGACTAAGCCACGGGAAAATAAGATAGCCTCTAAAAAGCTAATTCGTCTTTTTACAATGCCAACTAAATATCTTACAGAAAGCGTCAAATAAAGATCATCAATTATCGTAACTGGTACTTATTGCATAGACAACTAATTTACTAACGCAGCCACGGAATTTATATCTCATAACCATTTTACATTTTATAGCTTTAACATTAGGTCCTCAAAAAAATACAAGTCAAGCGACCATAGACAATATCGTATATTTATTTTTGTCGATCGCGCGTTCGTATTGCTTTTAGAAGCGAAAAATGCTATTAAAAAGAAGCCGGTTTAATTAGCACCCTAATGCATGCGGCATGGGCACCGGGCCGTAGGCCGACGAAGGAGGCCGGCGGAGGCCCGGCACTTCGGGGACAGAAGATATTAGTGTTATTTAATATGCGAGCGAAGCGAGCGCGCGTCACTTCGCCGTTGTCGGGTAAAAAATAACCACTATGCTGAGTTATATTTAGAGTGGCTCAGATAGAACTTAACAAGTGGCTAAGATAGGAATACTTAGATGCTCGTTAATTGTGTCTTACTTAGTAATTAAGAAGGCAATGTAGATTTTTAGAGGCGAAAAATGCTATTAAAAAGAAGCCGGTTTAATTAGCACCCATTTTTTTTTACCAGAAAGTGCCGTCACAAGCGCACTCATGATCTTTGACACGTTTTATTTTCATCAATTTTGATTAATTTGATAAAACAAAAAACACGTATTCAATATTTTTCGATAATCTAACAGACGGACTAAACAAAAAAATCAATCGAATCAATTTTTTTTTGTCAGGAAACCTCCCTATTGCTGAAGCACATAGCTTGACGATTGTTCCTAATGAAGACCTTTTCACATATTTCAGCTGCCTAGCCTTATTGAAACAGGAATTCATGGAGGATCTCAAGAGGAAGTATAACGTGACGTTTGAGGAGCCGTCTAAACCCGACCCAGTGTACCTGGCGCAAGCGAAGAGTATCATATTCAACCAGGCAGGCGAACAGGAGGTAAACTGAATGCTGTAAATTATTTTGCACTGTAGTCTTTGTTGTAAGGGGCAGTTTTGTACCATCGTCAAATTTGAGGAGGTTGTCACAATATATATAAATAAATGAACAATTACGGGTACCAGGTCAATGATTAAAGCTGTTTTTTAAGTTGTTAAGAATTTAACAGTGTTTCAGAATAACCGTGCTTTATATTTTTATACCGTGCTTTAGGGAATAAGAAGTTTGGAAACTTTTGCGTTTGTTTGTGTGTATGTGAAAGAACGGTTAAATAGCAAGAATCAGACGGGATGCGTTTAACACGGTGGTTCACACTTACCGATATCCGTTTGAAAGAAAAAAAAAATCCTTAACATTATATTGATTTGGGTCGAGAATCTTTAGTATAGAGTTACCTCCTTGAATTTGACGCAATTGCAAAACGATAGCTTATAAATCCAATCGTAGAAATCATGGACAAAGTACTGCATAACGGGTGCAACTACACTCGTAACGAAGCCGAGAGAGAGATATTTGTTCTCCCTGTTATTGCAATATTTTTGATGTGAAATACCTATATGCGCCCTTAGGCGGTAAAAACGACTCGTATGTCGTGATGGAAGATGACATGAGGCTGTCATGGCGTGATAGTCTATGCCTTTTCCCACCAGAAAAAAAATTTTTTTGGAACGATTTCTGATTTACATATTCCGTTTTCGAAAGTACATAATTAGTGATGGTCGTATGGTTCCGGCTGGCATAATATAATATAGGTTTTATTAGACTTTGGCAGTCGTTACAGGTAGAAGTGGCCTGCCAACTAATCTTACCAAAGGGTCTAGTAGTCTGTAGAAGTCTGACACTCCCTTTCGCTCTGCCCAAGAGCGGGAGGGGTTATTCGATGATTTCCAACCCCCCCCAAAAAAAAAAATGGTCTAGTAATACCCAGTACTAACTGAGTTGTGGAGGTCAGATAGGCAGTCGCTCCATATAAAATACTGGTAGTCAGCTGCATCCGGTTAGACTGGAAGCTTATTCGTTTGTTTTGCGAGGATTCAAAGCTATTTCAACTTTATTTTCATATAAATAAGGTCGGAAATGAATATAATTCATCGCAAACTTCTGTTCGTGTTCATCTGTTTCTTTATCATTAAAAACGCTTAACCAAATATACGGTTATAGTTTTAGAAATAATTAAAACATTCAAAACTATAACATAACAAGTAATAATAATGCCGGATTTGAAGGAAAATAGTTATACATTTAAAATGAATTGTTGTCAAAATGTTGTGAATTCATTATTCTTTGATACTTATCTCGAATAATTATAGTATTTATAAGAATATTGTTCTTTTTTATAAATGAAACCTTCCAGTTGGAAAATATCTGGAATTGGTCAAAAAGACCTTTATGTCAATGTGGAAAGACGTAATTTGCCTTATTTCCCGTTCGGACGTCGCCACTCGACACCGTGTCCGACTGTTCGCTTTTATTCCAAGGACATAAAGACCCTTTTTGATCGACTCAACCTTTATTTAGCATGCTATCTCCCTTATCGAATACTAGTGCATGTTATTATTTAAAGACATGTGTTTATTTTAAAATGTTTAAGTTACCGATTTACATAAACAACTTGTGGTATGAAACCCAATCTGATACGTAAAAAAAAACAAATAGTATTAAAATACGAATGTAATTGACCGTCCCATACACTTGTGCCGAGTAGGAAATTAAATTTGTATGGGACAGCAGAATATTTGTTCGCTTTTATGATAATGATCCTATGGAGAAGTTGTTCGGGCTGATATGGGTTCTTAAATATGACCATGCCTCTATGGTACGGTCAGCAACAGACGTAGCTCAACATTTCGGAATTTTATTTAATGTACGTACGAGGAGTCTATCTGTTTGTTATTTTTAATATTTCAGAAGATTATTCTTTAAAATATTCCTTACTCTTCAATAACTTGTTAGTAACGAGTAATATCTAACAAGTTTTTATTAAAATCCTGCTTTAAAAGTTTTAGTAGTGTTCATCTACTTCTGATGCTGACTGTACATGAATGTATACATTCATTTATCGACGCCTTAGAGTGAAAACCTCGTAAGTGTAAAAGAAGTATTTAACTTTTCAGGAGGAAAACATAAATTGCGTGTATAAATATTTTTGTACGGCGTCTTTTATGTTTTTTTTTTTTTAATTTAATTTAACCCACTTTTATATCCAGAACTGTTCGATACTATAGGATTGTCCGAAATGGAGATTTTCTTCCTATAAACGTAATAAAATAAATTTGAGGAAAGATGCATTCCCGAGGTTTTCACTCTAAGGCGACGCTATGTAAGTGTGTCTACTGTTGAATAGGAGTTTGATATTATTTTTACGAATCGGATATGAGTTTCATAGTGAAAATTTAGTATGACGGGTAGAATATGTTTGTGCATTAGTTTTAAAATATATGTTTTTCAATGACGACCGAATATTTTTCGGATTTCAGGATAATCCGCAAAGTGGCCGCGTTGGTTTTTTACACGGAAATATTATTTAAGTGAATAAAATCCAGTGAAAGTATCTCATTTTTTACATTCCTTCTGCATTGTATTATTAATTATATTGGTTCGATAGTAATCATAATTATTCAGTGTTAAATTAGCAAGCGAAACTCCGTACACGTGATGTGTATCGAAATCTCATTATGATAAAGTTTTTAAGGCTAAAATCAAACATCAAGTAACTTCCAGCGGTGTCCATGTAATTCTTACCCATTCTTCTCCATAGCAACTACAGTACTTTCACAAGTTGTTGTGACTGTAGCTTGGTATAATTTATTTTTCTGATATTCAAGAGTGCCTGTAATGGCCTTATTGATATAAATACTTTGAGTTTGGTCGTTGACTCCCTAAAAAACATCAAAATTTGCAGATTTTCGCTAGCTAATTCTACCTTGACCTCGTATAGTACTATACTTGATGATAAATACAAAAAATGTGCCACTGTCTTTAAACGTATACAAATACAGAGTTAAGATCTTTTACTGATCTCATATACGAATTTAATGGAATAGTCCACAATTAATGAACTTATTTGCATTGTCAAAATAATATTTCCCCAAAAATGTATCAAATATTTAAAAATATGAAAAATTCGTGAAATTGCACTTCTTCTATAAGTTTTACATTTAAACGAAGCTTTTATATTTTTTTAAATGCAATTCAATACAATGTTGTTTAGGCAAAGAAATAATTCTCGCAAATTATTGGCACAGTATGTCAATTCTAAATGAAATATCTATTTCCTTTTGTAAAGTTTTACTATGATTTTCGACACTAGTAAAAAAGCTCGAATAAAAATAATCTCTAAAAAAAAACTCGAATAATCGAAAACCTTAATTAAATCTTTAACAAGATTGTACTTTCGGCTCAGCGTTGAGAGTTCAAAATGCAAATCGGAAATAGATATAAAGGGTGTAAAAATAACCTTAAAGAAGTCGAAAGGCATGGCATAGCCCAGAAAAAAAGAAAAAAAAAAATCTGGGCCTGACCTGAAGAACCTGAGCACCTTTTAAGTTACGGAGATTTTGGAGGTCAAAGTTCCAACTAACACTGTATATTGTTAAATGCATCCACCAGTACAATGTTTTAAGTGCGTTACATTGAGCCCTATCGAAAAGCATGAATTTTCAGCTGAACAAAAATGCCTGGCAATAATTTTTGCTTGCTGAGGGTTTCGTGAAGGATCCGTGTAAACATTGTATGAATATTTATTTCAAGTTTATAAACAGTACAGCATACTATTTTAAAAAATCAAGTGAATATATATATATGTATTTATAATTCTATTTGTTTTTATGTGACTATAATGATTTGTACATGTGTCTAATATGGGTTTAGATACCTGAAATAAATGAATTTATTTATATTATTATTTATTTATATAATAGTGCATAGAAAAGTTTTCTGTTTTAGAATTTTTTTACACTGAGATTGATAGATTTATTATAATAAAGTATTATTTACAAATGGCAGCCATTACCCCTAGTTGAAGTCGATATAAAGTGATACAAGGATCTTCTGACGCGCGAGTTTCGTTGACAGAAAGGCTCTGTTGGTGAATATATTTGTGAAATGTACAGACATCTGAATATCAAAGCTATCCAAAACTCAATTTTTTCCAATTAATCTTGAACCTAATGGTTTAGCGATAAAGTTGAAATCTATTAAAGAAATTTGACAGAGTATAGTAGCTTGAGGTGCCGCCTGTACTAAAAAACAAGATGGCGGTCTAATTCCGCTTTCCGCCACGCTCCAAAAGATCCTTGTACAGTCCGTGGCCAGCATTACTTGACCCCATGTACTAAGAAACGGAGGTGAAGTGGTGATTGAAGAGGGGTCAGGTAATACTGGGCACGGTCTTTACAACTATAACAGCTTACTGTTGTTTATTCTCGAATTGTTATCGAATAAATGAAATGAGTTATCGAATGTAATATTGTTGTATCTTATAAACACATTAATACCTATAGATGATTATATTTTTTTATTTTTCTATTATTTTATTTGTTCCTTACAAAACCAAAGAAATATTGTGAATACTGCAGGGTTGAAGGAACATCGAGCACAAATGGTAACCACGTATTCTGTGCATCATACTTAACCCCAACAAAGAAATTACTTATTATAAAAAAAACATTGTTTCCTACAAAAGCTGTTTTTTTTAAGATGTTTCTTCCTCCCTGTATACAACTTGGTTGAACCGCTTGTATATTGAGCCTAACATTTTAATTAAAAACTTTTGAAAATGCAGAACTCGTTGTTCATAAATATTTGCCATAGGTGTTCAATTTTATGTTATTAGATTTTTATTTTTGAAAGTCGTACACATTACGACTTATCAAGCTTTGCAAAACCATTTATTAAGGTTGATGCTCGAAGGTAGCCCGCGAAATTCGTTATTTTTTACTTTTTTGCAATTTGCCGATCAGTGTCAGTTGTATGTTAACTTTTGATCGGCACGGTCGGGTATAGCCGACAAAAGAAAACGTGCCCAACACGCTACCGTCGGCTATAGCCGACAAGAAAACGTCATTTATTTAAACTTTTTTACTGATGTTTAATAGAAACTAGTGTCAAATAAAATAATAGTTTTTTAGGTATTTGTCCCTTGGCGTGGGATGGGCTCCGATGCGTTTACGCTCTGCCGTTCAAAAGGTTAAATAAAATAGAATTTGCGACTGTTACAAATGTGACTTTACAGAGTAATAATGATTAAAATCACCAATACAACCCTGCAGTTCATATAACTTCCTTGAGTGACTATTTGATGAAAAATGCATTTATCATACGACCTGACCGGCAAATTGCAAAAAACGTAAGAAAATTCGATTTTCGCGGCCTACATTGTCGCATTCACCTTATGGCTACCTCTAAGTATACAGGTTATCATACTGGACATGTATAACTTGATGTATCGCCATGTGTACGTGTAAGGAACTAAAAATAAAATGTGTATTTTCAATATAGCTACTTAATTATTTTTTATATCATTTTAGCCGCATTTTAATTTGTGACGAGCATTCGAACACTTTTATGAAATTTTACAATCGCAATAAGATAATTTATTTTAAGGTACCACGTCTTGATATTAATGAAAAGGCCTCGATATTAGGGGTAAACTTGACATGATGTTAGGGCATGGGCGCGTTATTGAATTAGCAACGCACGACTTATCGCAGTAAGTCGAAAATACAATAACACGCTATAAGTCCCTCACGTCATTTCATATATCCACCGTTGATTGATATTATACTTTTTTACTATAAACATACGCATAAAGATATATTAAGCATATAAGTTACCTTTTTAATTATTTTTCCGCCAAAGAATGTATTATTTTTGAGTATTTTATGTAATTAGATAATTTAAATGATACTGAACATTGTACGTAGGTATATGAGCAAACTATTGTATTAAGAGTTAAATATTTTTACGTCATATTTGAATATTGCAAGAATAAAAAATATACCAAGAAAAGTGTTTTATTTATTTATTTTATAGAGACCGTACACTAGCGACCCGCCCTTGCTTTGCATGGCGTCACCTATTGGGTTCAAAAACCTATATTTTAAGGTGGAACCTACTATGCACATGTCCTTGAACCGTCTCCGAACTCAAGCGAGAAAAGTAGTTCTAATCTCGTTAGGTGGGGTTACCTTAATGAAACAGCAGCCGGGTGTGGATGTGAAGCCACCTTCTATCATGCCCTCTTAGCCAAAACCATGTAGCGGGAGGGACCTTTGTGCTGCCATCGATGACGCGGTAGAAGTTTTGGGCAGAAAAAAATCACATTCACAAAATTTAATTGAAATCAGTTTGGTGGTTTGGAGATTAGCATTTCCGAATATACGTGATTTGTATTTCATACACATTATTCTAAGTTTTGTTTAAGATTGAAACGAAACTGGATGACGTATTTTTCGCTTTTATTGCATTTCATGGTTCTAACGCTATTTGGTCTTAGCCATTCAGTCATGCAGTGTGTTCACTCCCTTCGTAGTGTAAAGAAGCTTAGTAAGTCTCAATACCAACCATCTTTGATTCTGCATTGGTAAACAAATTATTGCTATTAGGATTTTCTTTAGTCGTCAATAGCCAAAGCAACACCACAATTTGGAAATCCATATCTTGTATATCCTTCTTCAAATTCGTGACCGCTTTCTTTGCTGTCACCAATGGAGAATTATCGTTCATCGATGAGCCTTTCGATTCTGTTCTCTGCTTTATGTTTTCTACTTTAGATGTCAATTCGTTTAGCACTTCTTGTCTTTCTGTCACTCCTACACTTACATCCTTGTACTCATTGGTAACCTTGCTTAACTCATCGAGCAACGAACCGTAGTCTTGAACCAAAGGCGCAAACTGTTCGTTCAGAATGTTCTCTCTAGCTAATATCTTGTCCATAGCAGAGCTTATATTTCCATGTAGTTTATTTAGTTGGGAACCTGTAGTTTTGTACCTATCGAATAATTCGTCTCTGTAAGTCCTCATTTGAGAATGTCTCGCTCTCCAGTCGCGGCCGTCAGCTGACATTTTCAACCTTAGAGCTGGTGCTACTCTTTCTAGTTCTAACTTCCATGCTTCCCAATCGTGAACTTTTTTTACTAGATTTGGTTCTTTTTCTTCCACATCAAATTCTTCTTCGGATTCGCCGGAATATATCGCCATTTCTTCCTCGACTTTGTCTAGTAATATTTCAGTTTCATCTTCCACTTGGTCTACATCGTCCGCAGCTTCTTCAGTCTCTGGAATGTCTACAACTGGTTGCTGCCATTCAAACTGTTCTATCTTCAAAGCTTCATCGGCTAAAACGTTTAGTATGAAGCACACCTGTTCACCATACCCCTGTTTCAGTTTGTGAGAAGAGAAATCAACGACGATCTCTTTTTCTCTCAGTATATCTATGATAGTAGCAATAATACTGTTTGGATCATCCTCCTCATTAGGTTGTTCCAATTCTTTCCCAGTTTTCCTGATAAGCCAGGCGGCAGTGGACGCAAAAACGTAGAACTGCTCACCTGGGTTAGTGCCCGTGATGAAATAGTATCTGCTCATAGGTTTCATTTTTATTTGCGAACGCAACTCTGTGTCTATTTTTAATAAGCGCAGCTTGTCCATTAATTTCAGATCCATTTTTCTTATATTATAATCTTTAACAGTAGCAAACAGAATACGTACTCACAACACAAATTAGATTGACGTTGTCAATGGAAATGTTGTTTGTGTTTGGCACGCGTTACCATGGCAACTTGTTTTGTGTTGCCAGTTGCCATGCAATAAAAAACTCGAAATAGGAGCGTCGAGGCACAATATAAATATGGACAGTACGGAAACTACCTACAAACGCTCGAAACCGCACACTCACACAAACATGCGCATCGACGGGGCACTTGGCAAGTCTTCGCAGTGCGCTCAGTTGTGCGTGCCGCGCCGAGACGAGTGGTCAGTTGGTCACGTATAAGTTCATATCTCCCGATATTTTTTTAAATGCAACGAACGTATTGCGCGGTATACGGCTGTGTCAACTCGGCTTCATCAGCAGAAGAAAGTATTTTTAATCGACTTCCAAAAAGAGGGAGGTTCTGAATTCGTCGGTTTGGTTTTGTTTTTGTATCTTATTTGTTTCCGCATAACTCCCTCATTTATGAACCGATTTGAAAAAATATTTTTTTAATCGAAAAAATATACTCCCGAGATGGTCCCACTGTTACTATGTCTGGATCTGATGATGGAATCTTAACGAAATCGAGGGCAACCCTCAAATTTTATAGGCACGTATTGGCACGTGTTTCGTATTTTTTCTAATGCTATTTAGCTTTTTTTAATTCGATTGATTGATCACAACAGAATAAAAATGTTATGTTGAGAAAGTTATCTAGGGACTTCAGCAACCGTGCATAAAAGGGACAACCCTATGGCTTCAATGGAGCGTAGGTAGTTATCGCATCAACTAGGCTTAGTTTCGCTACTGTCCATATTTATACTGTGGTCGAGGTTACCAAATCAAACCTTGAAAGACATGAAAAAAATATCCTTTACTTCTTGCTACAGGCATCACGGGTGCAAAGAGATATAAAAGACTAAGCTCGTAATATTCGAATGTCTTTGCATGGGTGTTTTATCTCATTCATTTAGATAATAATATGTTACTCATGGAAATGGAAAATACATACATACACACAAACTCACGCCCTTTTCCCATGGGGGTAGGCACAAACCACAGAAGGCGTTCTGTGGTTTCTCTGCTTGCTTCGAAGAAGTAAACAAATAAAATAACACTGTTTTCTAGGTAACTATTTTTAATTATTTTAATAAATGACGTAACAAAACACAAACGAAATGGACGTTAGTCAATGGTAAATATCAAAAAAAGTAAAGTTTTTTTTAAATGGCACTGAATAAAAGACAAAAACAATATAATGTGTAAGTATACAACTTAATGTGATTAATTTGTTACTATCGTTGTCATGATACACTAACAAACAGGAGTTAAATATAAGTATCTAATATCTAGAAATATTTCAGTGGTGGGATTACTCATGGATTCCAAATATTGGTTTTTTAACATATTATTATATATAAATATTTTAATAAGTTGCTTATATCATACCAACTAAAATCTTTCAAGTGACAGAAAATTTAAAAGGCACGTATAGTCAAATTAGAAATTATACATATTTATTTCTTTATATATCTATAAAATTAAACTATTAGCAGTGTAGTTTGGAAAAGCAGTTAACATTATTTTATACACAAAATATACTTTCTATTATGTAAATAATATAAAACTTACAAATGCACTATTTACCAAAATAACTCTAATTTATTACTAATTTAAAATCAACCATAGCGCGGCAACATTATTCTGTTTTCATTTCAAATATCAAACCATCTTTTCGCTACCCACACATTTTAACATTAAAATTTGATCTTCTATTCTATTCTATTTTTGTTTAATGGCTATTAAAGCCGATGTCGACTATTCTGCCAATGTCCAGTGAGATTGGAAAAACAAGTGTGTGAGGTAAAAAAACATGAATGTAATCTTAGATAAGCTACAACAAGGGTCGCATATTTAATTCTTCGACACGACGTGGATCTTGTCGGGTTAGTACGGGACTGAAACAAACAAAAAAATAGAAATAAATAAATATTAAAATTGTTAAAACATAGATTACACGCATACCACACCAACACAGGCAGATTTTTAATTTTATATTATTGTGACGGATGAAAGTCATCAGCGCCACAAGCAGTTCGGGGGAGGAATATGTTAGGATGGAGGAGAAATTAGTCTGAAGAGGGTTTTTAAATTTAGGGAGACGTTTATACAGATCTAGAGGAGGAATGTTGTTGTAGAGAACTTTTCTCTAAATAGGTCTTATTAATCAAAGATATTACAATAGGGTAGTGGTCACTACCATGCGACAAGAGGTACACACGGCTACACATCAAGCTATACATTTCCAGTTTACGCTGATCTCGCAATGTACGGAAATCCTATACAATGCGAGACCAGCTTATACTGGAAATGTATGTAGCTTGATGTGTAGCCGTGTGTACATTCCCAACGGGTCGAAGCTGCTAACTCAACTGCGCAAAATGTCAGATCAACACAACTCTTTTGTTGTCCAGGGGAGGATCTGCGAGTCGGGCAACCATTGTTAAGAATACAGAGATTCAGATCGTCCAAGATTTCAACCAAAGGCATCACAGCGTTCGGACCCCCATCTATAATGATGACAGTTAAAATCACCCATGACATAATTGGTCCTTGAGTATTTGAAAAAGTGATTTTTAAAATATCCAAAAATTCAGGCCGAGGCAAAGAAAGGGGTAGAAGTGGTACCCGATTATTGACGAGGAGAGCCGAACCTCCATAGTTGACACCGCCGCGAACAATGTTAGCAATGTTGTTGTTCATAAGGAACTTCCCAAAATTAACTGGGTGAAGGGTGGTGCTAGCATTTGGCTGTGTCTCTATGCGCGAAACGTGGACAATGTAAGGAGCCTTATCCATAACAGAGTACTTGATTCGTCCGATTTGGTTTTTCTGTTGTTTGCTTGGCAAAGAAGGAGGTAAGATTACGTCGTCAACAGGACGTTTGCGTGGGCTTTGTTGGGATTGAGAACTTAGCGATACGTCCATCGCTGAAACATTACCAACAACATCCGCTAATTGCGAAAGCGGGTTGAGGGAGTACTGATGATCCAAAGAAGTAGAAAATGGAATATAGGGAGAGACCTTATCAGGGGGTTTATTTTTATCCATCTTGGGTAAAAGAGAACTTAAAGTAAAACAATCACAATACAAACCTGGTTACGAACACAAGGACAACACAATTATGCTAGGACAAGTCACAAAAATAACGAAAAACACTTAAAAACAGCAAAAAAAATCGAAACACACTTGCTATCCAACAAGCACCGTGGCCGAATCATTTGATCTTCTAGAATTTGTGTATGGTTTTCTGTCACCGCCGCCATCTTTGATTTCTTAACCTAATTGATTTCTGTCTCGCCAGCATAGGGCCGGGCTTGTGCCCTGCCCTGCACCGGCTGGTCGTAAGGGGTACCATATGGGTACTGGTCTGGTGATTCTGCGGTATCTACCACTTTCACCGGTTCTGTTGGCTCTGGAGTATCTTCTGTCGTATCCTTCTTGTAGGGTATGCTTTCATCGTCAGAGTTGACTCTGAAAGACTCATCGGGGTCTAATGGTCTGCAGAAAGGATTGAAGGATGTTATTTATTGTGTTAAAGAACTTAATTAAATAACGACTAATATTTAATAACTTAATTTAATAATAATATCATTACAAAATAAATCATTGATTGATCCGTCAGATCAGTCCATCATAATATTATCGCACTGCTGGGGCACACATCTCTTAGTCAGAAGCAATGGGCCTTAATTCACCACATGTGCCCACAGTGGGTTTATGAAAGCCGATAAAGACTTGCTGGTTTGCTTGTCGGTTTCCTGGTGTTTAAATTAATTAAACATCGCCGTGGAATCTTCAACTAGGCGTTTTTATTTTTTGCTATGGGGATAGGCTAAAGCTATGCAATCTGCTTCGATCTTTACATACTCCTTTCGACTTGTCCACGTTCATAAATCTGGTCTTACGAACACGTACCGCGGTTGCAAGTACTACGCACTTTACCTTTCTGAAGAACCTCACCAATAAGGTCAGTGTGTCGCCACTCGCCAATCGTAGTAAAAATATATTGTAGATCACTTACTTAATAGTCAAGAAGTCCCTCTCCTCCTTTTCCTCTTTCTTCCTGCGCAGGAGTAACCTCCATCCGATACAGATGAGTACGATGACGATAGGCACCATCACGGCGCTGATGATGCCCCAGGTCGCGCCCAGAGTTCTGGAGGAGTACTCCTGTTTGCCTGTGTGATTGGAGAAATAGATGAGTTTTTATGCTTTTTAAACAATTTTGGACCCTGTTTTTTACTTCGTTTACCACAGCTAGGCTAACGCCTTCTCTATTTTCTTCTGCTTCATGACTGTTTTCCCCGCAAACATGATCGTTCATCAATTAACACTAAACAAAATTGTACAGTCTGTGAAAATTCCGTTGATTTGCTGTTGGTATTTTGTTAAGATAGTAATAGTTACAGCAGTTAAAATAAGTTAAGTCTATAGCTTCTATTAGAATAAAGAAACGCTTTCGATTTTCAATATTCGGTTGTAAATAAGGTTTAATTTAGCCCGCTTATCATGAAAGTGGATATTAAGGTTTATGCTAAAGTAGGTAAAAAATCCTAATCAACCATTTGATGTCCCAACGAAAAAAAACAAAAAAACCGTGGCCCTTATAACGCAATTTATCAACAAACAAACAAAGATAACTTATCAAAGCCCTAAAAGGTATTACTAATGTAAATAAAAAATAAATGATAAACATACCTGTTCATATGACCTGGTTTTTTATGTACACTAGATAAGAAAGCAAGCAATAACAGACATTAGGAAGAAGAAAAATAATAACTCATCACAATTCAGAGAAAATTTCTATTCATCATCATCACCATCGAGAACGTCATTCCTTGCTTTCTTACCTAAAAACAACATCATTTGAAAGTTATTCTACCGAAACGGGAACAGAAATTTCCTCTTCATGTGACTCCAAAGGTTAGGTTTAAAAATAAAATATATTTCAAATTAATAAAATTTACAAACATTCAACAACAACAACGCAACGATGGGAAACTCACGAAAGTCCACTAGAAACTATTAATACAGTTAATAATATTATTAGTGTAAACATTTAGTGCAAAATACTAGATTAATGTGCCACTTAAAACGTAACCTATCCTAAATCTTAAGCTACTCCCGTAAATGTCATTCGTATTTGGGCAGTGAATTGTTCACCCTGTTTCTTACTTATCTAAGTGTGTCAGACCATGGTAGAGCGTGGGCTCATCGTAGGTACTTCCATGTTAGGTGGGTCAATAAGGGTCTCCATAGATTTCCCCTTTTGCGGTGGCATAGTAAATGTTTTTATAGTATCCGCGGGAGCACTCTTAGGAGGATCTGGGAGTCCAGCGTTATTGAATGTGTTCCTAGGACTATTATCTGAGGTAGGACTAATCGGAGGGGAATATATTTCTGAATATGTCGGGGAGTAAGCGGATGGAATAGGGCTGTATTGACCCTCGTACTTAGGAGCGTAAGGGTCTTCGGAATCTTTCGTCGAATAACCTGAATCACTAGGTAACGCCCTACGACCTACTTGACGTGGTCTGCTCAAATATTCTATATCTTTTGCCGGTCGAGTTAGAGTTGAATCTCTGTTGGATTCAGTATCGGAAGGCGACGTTATAGAAAGTAAGTCTTCTTCGGATAAATCCCAGAGTTTCTCAGGGAAATCGACATCGGGAGCGTTCGGGATGGGTTCGTTGGTTCGGTAAGTCTTGTCGTAAGCCCTACGTTTCTTAGGATTTGACTTGTCAGATTTGTTGGAGTCGCTTTTGCTTGAATCTGGGTACCCTATCCCTGAACTGTCACCATCTGTGGGCATAGGAGGTGGAGGCGGGGCAGCCCTGGTGATAGGAGCAGATCTAGTCATTGGGTTCTCCTCCTCAGTAGGAGTGTCGGGTAGTTTAGGTTTCCTATCAGACGACGTGCTTCTCAAAGTGGACGATTTCATGGTATCCGTGAGGTTTCCCATCGATGCTGATCTTAGGTTAAGTCTGGAGGCTGATTTGGAGCGCGGTATGTCTTCGAAATGGAAACCTTCTTTGCCTTCGGACCTGGGTTTGTACCAGCACCAGAACCAGAGGAGGCAGATCAACAGGCCTAACGGTAGAATAACTGCCAGAATGATGCCCCACGTCATAAACAGTGCGCGTTGGGAGTACTCTTGGTTACCTGGATATTATAAAAATGTTGGTTCATTGAACTGAATACAGGTATCAGAATATAAAGAAGTGTTTCATACTTGTTATTGTGACCACGTACTTATGGATTTATGAGTAAAATTATCTCGCATACTTTTTGTAAAAGGAACAAAATGATTTAAAAATTAGTTGTAAACTTTTATGGCATTAGCAGAAAATAGGATTTGTTTAATACCATCGGCTTCTGAAAGCCTGTCGATACATGTTCGGTCCAATCTCACATGAAGAGAATTGAGTGGCTTTTTAGATTCAGTTAACCCATTAAAATGCGTAAGACAACTTGTAAGTTAACTGTCGTCTTTTCACAAAAGGGTCCAGTTTTTTAAAAGCGCGTCAATCCGTCAATCGAATAAAAGCAGTTAATTTTACTAACAATAACGTTCAAAGTACTTACGTAGACACTCAGTGAATCCATAGTCCGGTAGGTTCCACCTCCCGTCGTCCTCACAAACTCTACGCTTGTCACCGATCAGAATGAAGTCCTGGTTACACTCGAAGTTGACCTGTCAAGTGACGATATTGTTGTAAACACCAATAGCAATAATATAAATGAAAAGAGTGTTTGTTTGTCACTACAACAGTAGGTAACGAGAGGGCTTGCGTGTGTCGGTGGTATTCCCGTTTTCCTTAATACTGGTAATACCTAAGCATAAATTAATGCGCAAGAAGAAAATTTGGTTTATCTATCAATATAGAACTCGTATGCAAAATTTCGTGCTATTGACTTTTGAGGAGTTCTCTCGTGAGAAGGCGATCTGTTGGCAGGATCAAGTCATGTCTGTCATAAAAATGTATTGTCTCCAGAACCAAAGGTAACGGGCAAAAGAGCTGTAGGCACCAATTTCCTCTAAATAGCTATTGTTTTTATTAAACCAAATGCCAAATGTCACGGCATAAGCTAGTGTTTAAAAACAATAGATGATACATAAGGAAATTAAAGCGTAGTCTGAATGTTTAATAAAACAGTGTTTCCTCGACCGATGACTAATACGGTTTTGTGTGTAAACCATGGGTGACAATTTGTATTCACGCAAACATTGGAATGATCCATGCATCCATTGGACGATTTCTCTTTTTGTACCCTTGTGAAGAATTACTTCCAGAGATTAGCTTGCTCAGTGAAACGAACTCTTTACATTTATTATAATTGATTAGCTTATTTAATCTAGGTACTCACCCTCGTTCCTGGTACGAAGAAGAAATTACTCTTTCTTCCGAATCGCGGGGTTTCCAAGATACCACAGCTAATGACCCGTCGAGCATTGATTTCCTTTATATTCGTCTGTTAAAAAAAAATCATTTTCAAATATTTAGGAATCATCATCATTTCAGCCGAGATACATCCACTGCTGGACATAGGCCACCCTCAAATTGGTTTTTAAAAACGTTTTGACATGTCTACAATAAATAAATAAATTAAGAAGGTAAGGTTGATAGTTCCTCTCCGACTACTATGAGTAAAATAGCTGAAACAAACTCAGATATGGCAGTCTCTTTTAAAGTTCAGATATAGGTACGTAATCTTGGTGAAGTCCCATGAGGACCATGTAGATCAAGTCAAGCGAGGTGATACATCGGTAGATATAACCCTGTCATCACATAGACCAGGTTAGACTCGTTAGACTGAAAGTCGCCCCGTACATTCTTGGCAAGTGCTACAGCAATAATGATTTGAATCCGAGTTTAAAAAATATTATTCTAATATGAGTAAAATAAAATAAATTAATACATTGTAAAGTAATTCTTTAAAACCTCCAAATATGGTCCTGCTTCAAAACCGCACTGACGTACCAACAACACTCAGAAGAAAATGCGCAAACGTAGCAAATTCGTAACTAACTAGAAATAATTCCGAATAATACAAGAATTATGAATGGAGTATCGTCACCGACTAAAGTGTGTAACTTTGCCATGGTCTGTTCTATGAGAGGCCTTGACAAATGCATCTTAATTAAAAGAACAATGGCTAGACGCATCCAACTGCACGCGACTGCACAAGACTAGGCTAAGTGCAAAAAGTATGGGTCTGGAATAGAGAAAAATCGAAGATATGGTCATGAGGGATTGATTTCGGTGCAAACTTCATGTACATTTTATTTCTAAGACACTAAATTGAACTAAACCAAACTAAGACTCACAGAAAAAAAACTATCAGAATTCAGTGCATTCGTAGGTCAGTGTAGACATTATAATAGTAGGTAAACGCCAAAAAAATGTTGGTCTATGATTTAGATTTCAGAACAATATCAAGACAGACATAGAAACTATACTAACTATAGAAGTAACACAGAATGTTTGGTTACGTTGTATTGTTATAGGTAATCAAAGTGTGGGAAATCATTAATTTGCCTTTATGTATGACTGGTTGACAATCAAGGCTAGTTATTGACTTAATAGCTCGAATGAATCATGGATGGGGTTGAATCATTCTATTTGGGATTACATTGTTTGGATTTTACCTGACTATTGCAGAGGCCAATAGAAATATATTTTTCAGGAAGGCCATAAATAAACTGCATCAAGAATTAGATGATAATAAATAGATGGATGGACTGTGTGAAAGATGATTTTGTTAAAAGGTAGAAAGTGGAGAGGTGGTCCTACCTACGGGGATGACTATAAGTGGTAAAGAAAGAAAGAAAAAGTATTCATTTGTTGCAGATGAAATGATGTGCATACAAAATGTCAAAAAAGAAGAAAAGTATGCACCATTTTAGGTAAGAAAAGAAGACAACACCGACGCGCTGACCCCAAATAAATTGAGATAAAGGCAGCAGCATGTAGAAAGAAAAGATGTTTTACTAAAAATAATACTTTTGAAACAATAAGATACAAACAACACCACGATGACAAATAAAAGAAAAGGTTTAAATAGGTACTCACAATCGAAGACAAATAATTCTTCGTAAACTCAGCCATGTCCCTATTCAGGGTCATGCCGTAATCGTATCGACATTGGTAAGAGTCCTGGCAGATCTCTATCGCTCTGGCTATGTCCTGTGACCGGTTGGCTGGGAGGAAGTCGGCTGGTTCTCGTATGAAGTTCGGAATGAACTGGTTGTCGTTATAGTAGGCTGCTGTTCGACCGTACTCCCGGTAGAACATTGCTACGCCTACGTCTCGTTGCTCTCGATCGGTTAGTTGCCCTGTAGGTGTGAAAGTGATTTAGTTTATTTAAACAGTGGTGTTTGTGCAGATGCCAGCACATCAGGCTACCCGAAATTGGTGTCCTAATGTTTGAGCGATAAAGTTGAAAATCTATTAAAGTTTGACAGACTGTAGGAGCTCGATGTGGTGGTGTCTGTACATGTAATATCACGAAGATATTGTTGCTAAGTGGGCATAAATGTATAACAAACATTTTTCGTCATTAAATGCAGAATTTAATATTATATTATCCTTCACGTTCACCTTCGTATTCACGTTCTAAAATCTTGCTAAAGATGATGCGGTTTTCAGTTTCGTTCATTAGTCTGGGAATTAACTTCTGGACATAGAAGATAGACATGTGTTCAACTCGATCTTCGGCTACACTTCCGAAGATCCTGAAGACAGTCGCTTCACCTGAGGGGTTCTTCGTCAAGTTTGTCAAATCGCAGAGTCAATAACAAGGTGACTTTAACCCAATGATCATCGGGTTTAAGACGAATGTTGCCACCTCACCTCAGTTTGTTTCACTGGTCTGAAAATATTCGTTAATAGATATTGATATAACTTACAGTGTTGAGCGAAGTCTCTGTGAGCAGTTTGGAAGTTGTTCAGGTCGAGGTTCGCTCGCGTTCCGTCCGGCCGAGTGAAGTCATCGTTGACGTCGAGAGACCAGTTGCCGAAGAGACCTCGCGTTTCATTCTACAGATATAAATAGGTACATTGTAGCGACATAGCCAAAAGGATACAAAAAGATCTGGTAGCTACAATTATGATAATAACATAATACATAAAAATTCTGCATTGTGCCATCAAAGTTATCCGCGTGATGAGCATATTCATCATACCGACGACAAACAACGGGCACGGGGCGTCGAAGGGTCATCTCTTTTCAATGAAGTAAGAGGAATTCTACACCCTGTTAGTCATACCTCTAAAACATTACATTGTTCTGGCAAAGTGTGGGTGTTCACGTATCTCTTCTAAGAGCAACCTTGTCTTCGTTTATTCTATTATATTATGGTCATCGGTTTCGAATGAGGAAGTCTGGAATTGAACCAAAACTTCAAGAGAAACTTTTGAAGTTTAGGTAATTATAGCCAATAAGGATAACTAGATTTTTGTCAGTAAATCTGCTTTTCATACTCAGAATCATACCTAAATGTAGTCCAAAATCGGTTAGTTTCCAAGTGACACCATGTGCGATAGTTTATCATCTACGTTATACTTGACAAGCCAATTAGCAGAAATCTCTTCATACTCTCTGTTTTCCCTTCATCACTTCAGCCGAAAGACGTCCACTGCTGGACATAAAACCTCCCCCAAGTGACCGGTCCTGTTTTCCCTTACTTACCATATAATTCCAAGGCAGATAGACTCTCGCAGTCATGAAGCCCCTGTTCTCCACCACCTCGATGCCGGCGCCCGAAGAGAACATGATGACAATCTCGGACTGATTCAGTAAGTACATCGGCTGGTATACTGTCACACCTGGTGGGAAAATAATGGGTTAATTATGTGAAGAAGTAACATGGGAAAAGGGCAGGCACAATAGGAAAAAAAAATAGAAGAATAGATAAAGGTTCGTTATCATGCTAAAGATAATAATAATATAATGTTTAGTGGTGAACTCGGACGCTGTACGTTCATAATTTAGAAACCGTATGATTTTTGTGAATAACGTTATTATGTTTTGTACTATAACAAAAAAAAATCGTCAAATTCTAATGCAAAAAAGAATAGTAAAAAAACTCAACAATCTCATAGCACTATTGATTTTTCATGAGCACTAAGCATATTCTTGGGCGTATTTTTGATTTCGAAGCAGAAGAACTACAATGTTGCTGAACTTTACCTGGGAAGTATTGCACCCTGAGAGCAGGCCTGTCGAAGTACACTCTCTTGTTGTCAGCGAACACGTCCAATCTGTATCTCCATTGAGCATGCTGAGGACGGAGACGAACCTGAAAGAAATATTATATTTTAAAAGTTGAAGGAATAAAGGTGAATTCGTTTAGGTCAATCTAGATGATGATTCCTCCACGAACAAGCATGGTTCAAGTCTTCTATCACCTGCCTAATTCTATGTTGTTTCTGTTTTTGCAAACAGTAGGAGACACGACTGAAAGCGCCATACTAGTAGCTTACTTCTGAGCCGACACAATTTAGGTTATCGACATGCTAAGAAGAAGAAGACTGACTATGTTTGGACGTCTTTCAATCCGTTCCCTAGTATCCAGCATGTATGCCTTTGTGATAGTCTCCTTTCACGTGTACTGTTAAATTGTTTGTGATGATATTAAAGAAGAATAGAAGGTTCGCGGGAAGAAGGGTCAGGCGAGGTGATCATCCCGTGATCATTGCGCTTGCAACAGCGTTGAAATATCGGGAACTCAGAATAACGGATAATGACAGAAGATATCCCTTAAGTACCAGTACAAGTTTAGAAGACAAGGTTTTCTGTAAGATGTCTTACCTCAACTGAGACGGAGTTATTGGAAGCTGCGACGACAGATGTGAGATGCGTCGCGTTGACTCGTCCGTGGATGTTACGAGCTACTTGTTCGAACCTGCCCTGCACGTCCAGCTTCAACTGAGGGTGGTCCACTCGAACCAACACATATTCACCTAGGGAAGACTAAGTTGTATCTAAATTCGGTTTGATGACAGTGGGATACAGGTTAGTTTTGTTTCTCAGAATGTAGCCTGTAGAATCGCCAAAAAATCTAAATTATCTAGCTAACATTTTAGGAAGAGTAAAGATCGGGCTTCTCCGGACCATCTTCAAATTTTCTATTTGAAAGTGGAAGAAACCAAAAATGCTTGAAAGACCGAAGCCAAAAGAGATACGATTAAGTTCCCGTTAACTTCCTAATCAGATAATTTTGTACAAATCCTGTCCCATTTTTTTAATAATTCGTCTATTTGGACATAGAGGAATAGGCTCTTAGTCTCGTAATAAGTAAATTGGGTTGTGGGCAGGAGTATGATGAAGTTTCTAAACTACTCAAAATGTATCTTGTTTATGATTATGAGATTGAAGTTTATCTTTACCCTTTCCGTTGAAGGTATACTGTAGATCGTCGAAGGTTACGATGTGAGGGTCTCCAAATATTCCTGCTACTCCAGGCGACTGGTAAGCCACGCAGTCTTGCGAAGGACGCCGCTCAAACCTGTTATGAAAAACAAATATTTATGAATTTGAAGATGTTTAAGGCGAAATTGAATTTATAAGTAACAGTTCAAAATAGAGCACTTCAAATGTAAAAAGTCTCAACGAAAAAACTGGAGATATGGCTTTTGATTTTGATGACGTGTAAAAAGCACTTGAGTGCATTGTTACAATTCTTAGGTCTAGGTAGGGATTAGGTAGGTCATGGCATTTTTCAATCGGAATGAACTGTGAAGGGCCATAATAAAGAATATTATTGGACCAACCTGAATGTTTCACAGCCAACAGCCTGTTCTTCTTGCCACATGCAGCACTGGTAGAATGGAATCATGTCGTGGAACCAATGGGACAGCGATGGGACCTAGACAATGAAAACGTACATATTTATTCAATCCTCTAAACTAATTTGAAACCAATAAAGAAAAAGCTCAAAGTTAAATGGGACTGCGGATTGTTTCAACTTATTCACAGGATATATGGAAACATTGTTTCCACTAGGACAATATTTGATACAATGTCTGAGCGTTGCTTCATATGTATCTTGAGACTATCAAAACAGTTAGAAAGTCGTAATGTACTTCACACTGCGATCAAATTCAATTACGTCATTTGATGAGCTATCCCCCGACCTTTGCCCTTGGTGAGCCTTATAGAGCTTTGCGATGCTGCTAGTTTTAAATCAGCTCCTAAATAATTATCTTACACAGATCCAGCCTGTCCCTATGCTGCCCTCCCCAGCGACACCCTAAGGTGTGGCTCTCCACAACAGGCCATTGGCCCGATTAAGCAGAAGTCAGCCTCATAGGTTAACATGCGATATGCTATTCAAATAAAATAAGAAATGTTGGGTCTTACCTTATTGGCCTCGTTGTAAGGAGTGAAACCGAAGTCGTGAGACCTCAAGGGACGAGAACCCCACATCTGATCGTAGGATAACATGAGGAAACCGTTCTTGTCATAGCAGCACTGCTGGCCAGAACCTTCAGCACTGTGAATAACATGAAGAATGCGATGAAACATATCCAAAAAAATGGTTGATTCTTAAAAATATTACAGAAGTAGGTATTATAGTTTATTCTGAAATACAGTGTTTAAAGCGATAATTACCTTATCGAAGAGTATAAGAGATCCTTCAAGTTAAGATAAGATTCAAAATTCGTTGACAAGACATAAATTAAACATAATTTCTTGAAATTATTCTTACCTTGGCGCCCCACTCCTGACACAATGTACACTACCCCAGTGGTATCTACAAGTGGGATTCGTGTCTTTGTCACAAGCGACGTCCGGCATGAACCGGCCCTTATCCAACAGCGCATGCTCCAACGTACAAGGGCAGACCCACACTTGAGAGGCAAAGTTCTTCAGGAAACGATCGGTTCGGAGCCAATTGTTGCAAAGGGCGTTTGGCCAGCGTTGACCGTGTATTCTTTCCCATTGTGGGGCGAAGTACCAACCTAAGGGGATTGGACGACTCCAAAGAACTCTGTGAAGATAATATTAAGTTTTATTCAATAAGGAAAAAAAATCTGGATAGGTCACAAACAAAGCTTCATTAAACTGACAAACATTTTGTTTTCAAAACATTTACGGGGTGGAAGGTACACCAATGCGAAAACGGTTTCCAAAAAAAGAGACTGTTTTTTTACAAAAGTGCACACGATCAAATTGCAACAGCAGATTGTTCTAAAACCGTTGAAATTTTTTTGTGTGGTAACCGTTTCGCTTCGGTTCCACGCTGTAGGTATTATGATGATTCTCGTATATTCAATGAATTTTATGTATGAAGCTTAAAATATTTCAACTTACGGCGATATCGGAACGTTTTTAAACACTTCTGGAGTGGTGAGATTGATCTGCAAGAACCCGAACTGCATGTCATTGTGTAAGAAGTTATCCCTGTCCTTAAAGTTCTGAGGATTGATCACATATTCTCCTGTATTAGCCACTCCTACTTCTATCATGTCTATGTATTCGAGTTGTGGTCTTATGGTGATTTCCTTGTATCCCCATAAACTGATCTGCAGTTGGACGTTGAGGTTGGTGGTCAAATTGAAGCGGTCCCAACTTATTCTGACCTCTGGTGGATACCTCTCGTGAACTGAGTTGTCGGTGAAAAAGATCTTCTCTGTTGCGGTGGCAGGAGTTTCTGTGGAAATCAGTAGATCGTTATAAAGGCTTTCATATCTCAAATCTAAAAAAAATAAAACTGCAATGGATTCGTTTATAAATCAATTTTACCATTATTGTGTACATATTATGACTAATATAATTTTACAGAAAAAAAACCTATTAACTTACCAACAAAGTATTTTCCCTTCCACTTATAAGGTTCATTATTGATTGCAATTTCGAATCTAGCATACCCGTTATGCCAGAACCTGGGTTGCACACAAATAGCTCTGTTGACATCCACCACGGCTCCTATGACGGACTCCGTATCGAAGCGACAAGTGATCCTATCGTTAGGGTTGAAGCACGGACCAGTGATGTTGACGATGGTACCTCCCAACATGTTACCGCTCTCAGGTGCGAACATTAATGGGAGATTCGCTCCATCTAGTGAGAAAAGAGATTTGTTTCAGCAAAACTTTATACATCTTTAAATATAGAGATTTTCATTTAGGTGTTTGTCAAAATCGAAATAATACTTTTTTTTTATGGGACAGGCCCTTCCCACTATTGCCAAACTACTGTAACTCCTCAAAGCCAGAATCAACAGTGGCGACCACCAGAAAAGACAAAGGAGCTCGACGAAATCCCAGAGAAACAATTTAACTGTCTTGAATCGCGCAACGATATTAATCAGATAGGAATAGTGGACGAGTAGAAAAAACATTACTTCCTTTTGAAAAAGGACTATGAACATTTTTTTCAAAACCTTACCGATATCTTTGTTACACGTCCCCATAAGTATTTTTTCGTCTATCCTGAATATGTGTCGTCCGGGGAAACCGTTAGCCCATCCTCTGCCCGTCAGATCTCGAAGTACTGACGCCTGCGAATACGGCTTGTATTCGTAGCTTTGTGTTCCGTTACCAGCGTTGAAACCGATCTGTAAGATATGATGTGAATTAATCGTTTGTTTTCAAGTTTAGCAGGTGATTTATTTAAAGTTCTGTATTGTATATATTTGAATTTACCTCTCTCTCTCAATTCAAATACAGTTTTAAAACGAGATTCATGAATAGACCTTCTACACTACCAAAGACATTGTAAGTGCCATTGTTATCACAAACCAAATTTTAATATTTAATGTGCTTGCTCGAAAAACTTTGCTCGGTGGCAAAATAGAAAAGATCCAGGAAAAATCTTCTTTATACCTAACTTAAGTTCTACTGCTAAGTACTTACGTAAGCCGGCACACCACCTTCTCCAGTGGTGGTATCACCACCAGCCTCAGTGTGTGAACTCCAGTTGATCTCCAAATAATTGTAGATTGCGTACGTGAATACTTCGTCCGTAGCTAACACCATTTGGAAAGTGTTCGTCTGTAATAGGAGTATTAATTAGTTTATAAAGGGAAATAATTTGAAATAAATGATTTAATATTTATAGTTGTACTTGTACGCTATAAATCTAAAATGTGTACTTCGCATATTTGTATTACAGTGAGTCAAAGCTAAAAAAAGTCATTGAATTGAAAGTATAACATAATGTTGTAAAAAGATTTACGATTTACTTTTTTTTTAGTTTTTTGCACTGCAGCTCTTACGTGTGTTGTAAAGGGCCCGTTAGCTTCCTTAGCAAATTTTTGCGTTAAGCTGGAGTTAGTGCTTATATGTATACCATTCCATTAATACACAGATGGACATATCGTTCCAGTTTTAGATTCTATGAAACTTTATCAAACTCACCATGAAAAGCGAGTTGTCAATTCCTCCAGCAAAGGACATGTTCTTCCAGGTGATGGTGATTGCATGCTTCGGGAAGAAGGTCTCGGAACCGATGACACCCTGACGGATGTCCCAGGTCACACGCTCCCTCATCTCAACTCCGAGCTGGTCTGTGCGGGTCTAGAGGGAATAAGGAGATTTCATGTTAAGTAACGCACTTTTACGGAACATAGTACCTACTGTTCAAGTTGGGATAAGATTAGAAAGATGATGATCAGTTAGGTTAAAATCTGCACATATTAAAGAGAAATAGGGCTACATATTTAACATAGTGGTTTTTATATCAAAAAACCACTATGTTTGCTTTAAAATAAAGGAGCAGCAGAAGTCAAATCATTATCATGGGTGTGCAGCTGGACACAAATTCTGGGATTGATGGAAATATATAAAATCTGAACTGTGTATAGTTGAAGATGAACTTAAAAACTCCTATAACAATTTACCTGCAAATCTCTGTCCATCCTAAAGTACACTCCAGGCCTTCTTTGATCAGGGTCTTCCTGACGCTGGCTTCCGATACGGCACTTGCTGAAGAAGATACCGATGAACGAGGGGTCATTGACATCCGGCCAGTCTCTCACAGGGAAGGACAGGGGGTACGTGTAGTGATCTGGGGGGTCGCTGAAGTAGATGTAGCCGTTCATTGAGAGCTGGAGAAAGAAGAATCAAATTATTATACCCAACAGTCAGTTTTGTCAAATAACAGAGTTTTTTTTTAAATAGCATAGAATGATTCTTGCTAACGACTAACGAGTTGCAGTGGTTTGCGATACGTGTGGCGAGCTTATCCCAACAAAAAATCGACCCCTTCATGTTGGGCAGTGTTCCAAATTGATAGTATCAAACATCAAACAAAAAAAACAGTATTAAAATTTACTCCTTTTTTGCAATTTATCTCCGAAACTACTCAACTGTTTCAAAAAATCTTTCAATGGTGAAAAATGTATCTAAGTATTACCGAGAATTTTAGTTTTTCGACGCATATAATTTCGCGAATAGAATCTAGTTAAATCTAGTATAAAGACATTTTATTTACAAATCAACCGACTCACCCTGGTATAGTTAAACCTAAACCCAAAGAACGGTAGCTGAAAGTTAAAGTTCTTATGGATCTGAGGAGTGGAGGTGTGGATATCCCTCTGGTAGTCTCCGATACCCTCGTTGCCTCCCTGGTCGTAGAACCAGTACATGAAGTTGCCTCTGATCTGGGCGAGTCTGGCGGTGGTGATGACGTAGGGCTGCCCATTGTTCTGGTAGCTCGTGTCTGGGAGGACTCGGCCGTCGATGTGGGCTGGAAAATAATCATATTTGAGATTTTGAGTACTTCATTTCACAAAGTTCATACAAGCGCGACAGCTTAGCATGAGTTCCTGGGCCAATATTCCCAATGGCCTGGCTAAGGATTATTTGAAGCATTTTTCATCAGAAATTTCTCATCTAGGATTCTTTAAAAACGTAACTTTTCCCTTCGGGTGAATCGATGAAGTAAGTTGTGGAATCTGCCGGGCCGATCATAACTGATAATGATGCTTTTAATGGAAACGATCAAAGCTGTAGAAAAAAGGGTAGGTAGTGAATCTCGTTTGAATTGTTATTCTGTTGATCTTTTCCATAAACTGACTTGACTAACTATGACTTGTTAACAATTGCATCAAAATTGCCATCATCAATCACCTTTTCAATGTCACAACGATCATCATTTTCAACATCCTCAAATTCATTCTCTGTAGTAAAACAAAAATGATTTATCGGAATATAATTTGTGAAATGTTCAAGCAAGTGTTCGTGGTTAGTATCGACGTTAGGCTCCGATAATGATAAGCTATCAGTTTATATCGGACAAACGATTCCTAGTATACAAGCTGATGTCATTATAGCACCTTGCAACGCCCCTTTGTTTCACCACTTGCTGTAAACAGGTTTTTATGCATCGTTTTGTTTGTTAGGTGTAATCTCATCAATACTTATTTTTATATCGTTGAGCTTCAGCAGACAAGGCTTCAATCTCTGACGGTTGAACAGGATATTTCAATATTATTTTAAACTTTCAATGTATATTTTTTGTAACCACTTCGCTGAATGACGAGTACTTACACTTTCTTCCGTAAACCATCTGAAGACAGCATATTGAAACATGAAGTAAATTGTAATTAATACAGTTTGAAAGTATTAATTGCCTAATAAAATAACGAAACATGGAAATAACAAACGTAAATCAGTTTCAGGGGAAACAATTGCCATCAAGTAGATAAGTATCTGCCGTGATTTTAGATTTAGATTTTTTTTTAGATTTTTTTTTTTTTTTCAAACCATGCCACACTAGGAATTTCTCCTGTATCGTGGGTGCGTTTACAAACATTAAACTCACATACACAAACACACCCAGACCAGAAACAACTATCTGTAGGCCATACAAATATTTGTTCCGTGCGGGGATCGAACCCGCGACACGCAGCGCAGCAGTCCAATCGCTCAGCCACTGCGCCAACCGTGCTGTCAATAATTCGTCGTATTGTCGTGCTGTTGATAATTTCAAACTGTCATCAATATCATCAATTCAACCCGGAATCACCCACTGTTGGGTATAAGTCTCCCCTTCTTGCCCCTCTTGTCTGTTGTGTGCGTCCCTCATCCATTTGATTCTAAATATATTATGTAGTAACTGCATAATACTGTGGTTGAGTTTCCCGAGTTTTCAGCCGGAAATAACTACTTTATGACTTAATTGCTTTAGTATCATTAGCAAGCATGTGTAGTATATGTGTAGTTTGTCATTCATTTCGTCTGACTCATTAAAATTAACACGAATAGGTGTCAAAGAAAGCGTAAATGCTTACTTTGACATGTTTGTTTTAGATAACCGCGATTTTTACGTCATAGTATCAAACATCTCGATGTTTTTTACTAAAATAGTTATATTATGTAGTTGTGTTGTTTGTGTAGTTGTATTGTGTTAGTTGTGTTGTGTTAACAAATGTATGTGTTAATGAGTAAATAAATAAATAAATAATAAATAAATATCAAATACGTTTTTCTGGGAGAATACAATTCTATATACTGTAGTTCCTACAGGCCTACAGGATTTTGGCGGAAATCCTTGAAATGTTATAGTTCTATGAAATAGATCATCATCTGCCTAGCCTTTTTCAACTATGTTAGGGTCGGCATCCTGTCTAACCGAATGCAACTGCATACCAGTATTTTACATGGAGTGACAGCCTATCAGATCTCCAAAACCAAGTTCAAGTCCAAGTTCTGGGTTATACGATACCCATTGGTAAGACTGGTTATCAGACTTTTCGCTTACCGAGGTACGGAGGAAACACGGAAATTCTATGAATCAAATAGAAATAAAAAAATTGGACATAGCGTTCTGCAAGTTCCAAATAATAGTAACGCTGATAGCATTCACCAAAACCTTACTCAGGGTGTGGTTGAAACTGTGCCAAATATAGTATGTGTACTGTTCGCGTCAAATAACTGTGCCCTTCTGAAGTTGGCTACGAGTGGCTCAAAATTACGAACAAAACTGCGGAACGAATCATGGGGGCGGGCATTATGGCATTATAAAACTATGTTTTCTTTTAAAAATACGTATTTATTTTGTTCAAATAATTTTCTACGTGACTGCACTTGCGCGAGCTTTGCAAATGGCTAACTTCAGAGGGGCAAAGTTATTTGACGTGAACTATAACTATATCTGATAAATAATTCAAAGAAGACACGCGTTGCCGAGTAGATAATCTAAATACATAATTGCAATGAATCAAACAATAAGAATATGAGGTAACCGTAAAATAAACTTTATAGGAACATTACAAAATGGTTGGAATTCCCTTTGTGACATGATTACGACTTCTGATTTAGCATCAAAATGTTAGTTTGACCTACCCATAAGTATGAATGTTAAATGTATAAATGTGAAGGAAGCACAAGGAACAAGTTACTATCTGTTCCTTATGCTTCCTTCCAGGGAGCGTTCTGTAGTTTTTCTCTCCCCCCCCCCCCCAAATTTAGTTTGTGCACATTTAGCTTCTAAAATTAACAAACTAACCAACCATTCATTTTTATCGCTAAAGCATTTAGGTTGATTTGGAAAATTTAACTCTAAGCTACCAACCACTATGATTTATGACTGAAATAAGACTCATAGAACACAACTGCTGTGGCCGAAATCGCCTAGGACCATCATCATGGTTTAAAGAACAAAATGTGTGTCGAGCTCAGCAGTAATAAAAAGAAAACGATTTATTTTTTAGAAAACTCGCTTTTCCAATAGGACTCAAATAGAAACAGCATTTAAAACAACACAAACTACTAATTAAAACGTTGACTCTGTTTCTGTGAGCACCACATTTGACCCAAAAACGTAATCCTCTGACAACACTACGATATAATCATTTTATTCTTACGAATTGTAGGTTGTGAAACTCTCGGAATGTCGCGCAGAACTTAAGAATATACAAAACGACAGATACTGTAAATTTTGGAGTTCTATGCTTTTGATCCGAGTCTAAAGTCCAAAGCCTAAAATCGATGCTGATACAGTCAGTGCCCTACAAGACCCAGCTCATCTCACTCGTACAAAGTAGAAAAAGTAAAGATGGGTTAAGTGATCCAGGGTAGGTTCCTACTGCTGACTGGGACTTCACTAAGTCCTAAATACAGTCGCCAACGTATCAAGTTACCACAAACTGTCGAATTTATTTTAAACCATAAAATGTTGTAGGTTAAGTTCAAAATCGAGTGAGAAAATTGATAGTTGATGCACTGACGACTGTACAATCATTAAAGACTTCTTTCATTAACTTGAACTAACGTAAAAACATAAAGTATTATCAATCTCAGGTTCATCAATATTCCCAAGAGATACCGCGGCCTTGACATAAAGGGCTAAGAAGGAACATGGGTGGTTTTTAGTCAGTAGAAGTCTGACACTCCCGTTCGCTCTGCCCATGAGCGGGAGGGGTTAGGTTAGGGTTAGGAGCTTGTGATGCCGAGGAATGAGGAAAAGGAAAGTTTTGAGCATAAATTTGGAAGAGTGTAAGAGTAGAGGAAGACTGTGTACAGAATGATATGACAAGAAATAAAGTGTCTCATGAGATGACGAGTAACAGAGAATATGATAAAGAAGAAGACATGCTGCGCCGAACCCAAATGAATTGGGATAAGGACAAGAAAATGACGATGACAATGAAAAACATAAATAATACAAAGCTTTAATCTCAATCACACAGGGCTACAAGCTTGTTGCAGATAATGTTAACTGCCACAAGGCTGTAGTTGCCCATTCTAAAGCGTACATCTCCATTGAGAGATCGGGCAAGAAACTTTATACTCTTGTCCCATATTACTTGGGGTCGGCGCAACACGATTTCTTCTGCCATGCTCCCCTGTCAACCGTCATGTTATCATTTATACCTTTTTATTTCATATCATTCCTCTCACAATTCATTCACTGTTTCCTTGGGCTTCCTATCCCGCACCGTGAAGGGATAATATTTGATGTGAGAATATATTCTGGCCTGGATGTTCGCCTATATCATATGTACATGCTCTGGCCTTTGTGCTACCCAATGCGGGTTCCACAATGAAGTTTTGAGTATGACGCATGTAGAAATTATTGTTTTTGCAGGAGCCTCATTTACGTCATGAATTCCTATATCACGATTATTCATTAATTCCATCGAAAAGTACTTCATACGGGGCCCTAGCGCAAACACGAACCGCACTTGACCGGCTTTTTTATCTCCTGATAAAGCGCGTAGCCCTTATCTGTAGTTCTGTACTTAATTGGTATAACCCGCCACATTTAAAAAGTCACCTGCATTTAACTTTCTGCAAAAGTGATGCATTTGTTTTTTTTTGGTTGAGTAATACCATGTAAGGTGCGGCCCTTATCATAGATTAGTACATCATTTATTTGATTGTATTAAATGAGTAATGCAGCTTAATGTTCGTTTTAAAGTATATTCTTCTGTTTGTTTTATAAATTAGCACGTTTGTGATAATTCGTTTCTTCATTGATGCTATTACATTCATCAACGAGGCACAGATGACCTCGTAATAACTTGATTGATTGAGTTTGTACTATACTTTTTGAGATCAGGGTAGTTCATTGCATCCGTAATTACCTAGTTGAACAGCCTTTGTATTATATTATACTGAATGGAATGATGTCATTCAAGATTTATGTACATTATGATTAACGGTTACTCATTTTGTCACGTGTGAATCATACTTAAAACTATATAATATCTAGGAGATTGCCGGTCATAAACATTTTTGAAAGCCTTATTTTCTGGGTACTTGTGAAGATTCCTTGTATGCTTATCAAAAAATAAGAACAGCAAGGTTCTATTTACGTACCTAGTTCTAAATCTCTTATCTCATCTTCTAAACATTGTCAAACATTTGGCAATGTTTGCCATTCGTCCCTTCTGTGTCATCAAAGAGAACTAAATGGGCCAACGTTTGAGCCAACACACCAACGTACTATACCATTGATTTAGTATCAGTAGACATAGCGAGGTCATGATTATCTTGGGTTTTTGTTGCTTTACAACCTTTGATACCTTAGTTTGGGTTGTTAAATTTTAACTCAATGAAAGTCTCTACGTTTTCATTTGCAGTAATGTTTTAAAGTTAATTTATTAAGTAACTTACCGTATTCATTATTCGTGAATTGAGTGGAGCCTGGAATCAGCAGTTGTCTTTCACTCTGCTCGTTGTTGGCGTTGAAATCTACAGCGTCTAAAGGTAGTGGTTCTTCACCGACTAGCCCATCACTTAGCTGGTACTTTCCACTCCTCACTTCCAGTCCATCAGTAGCACTCATAATCTCCACTGGATTCGCATTCTCAATTTCATCTTCTTTTACTTCAGATTTCTGTGTAACTGTGTCGAATACTGTCGTGTCATCACTTATGATATTGTCCTCAACAACATCGTTCGTGATGTTGTTTTCTATATTACTATCTTGTCCATAAACACTAACAACAAAGAGTGCTATTAAAGCTAAAACTTTAACACCCATTTTCACACTTTCTAAATGTTCATCACATTATTTTTTATCAGTTTTTTTAACGACAACAGGTGGATCGCTATTGTGCTGGTCGACTAGAGTGCTGGAACATTGTGTGCCCGATGATATGGTATTATCTTTAAGAGATATGATAAGATAGCAAATAGGAACGTTAGGTGTGCCAAATTCTTTGTCCTAATCGTAGCCCTCGTATGTAGGGCTTTGCTATAATGGTGATAATTTGAGGCAAATTAAAGGTGTTTTATCACCGTTGATATTTTATTTTGTTAATACGAGTTATGAGTTTCTGGTTAATAAGTAATCAAGCATACTACTTAGCTAAGCTAGCATAAATCTTCAATAAACAGGAAAATATTATCGAGATTTATTGATCTTCTGTATTTTTTACAAATAAGTTGTATAATATATAATTAAAGATTGATTTAAAATACAAGTAGTAAAACAGAAGAAGGTCTCTCACACGACTTGCTGGGCACACAATATTTAAATCACTGAAAAATCTAATTATACTTAATGAGTTCTTTTATGTAACGATGCAGAAGTCTATTTTATATAAGATCTTATCAATGACCTTAGACCTCATCCCTCCCTAACATAATTATACGTATAGTGGAAAGTTTATAAATTAATAATATTTATGTTTTGTTAAAAAGTTTCATTACATGTTTTTTTTGTGTTATTTCGCGATATTACTTTAAGATAAACTAATTTTAATAGTTGTCACGAGTAATTTTAGTGCACTTAAAAAAACTCAATTAGCAAAGCATAAAGATTATATTTTGATGATATTTTTGTGTCGATGTTTCTTGAATACCCAATGATATAAGGCTGTAATACACAGGCTACCAGAAAAGCACGCTTATTTGCTACCGCCTACCAGGGCCCCGAGTCTGCTATTCAATAGTGTCAGAATGGTCTATCAGTGATCTCATAATTAATAATATAATAATATAATAATAATAACTTTATTTTTCACAAAAATACAGATTAACATATTTATATAAACACAATTTACATGGGCTTTGGTAGTGACACAATGCAAGACAATCTAAGAATTGAAATCTGTACACAATATAGAAAACCCTGCCTCTCAAACTAGGGAACCTGTATCTTGAGAGACAGTGATTCAGCTTAAAAAGTGATGCTATAATTAGTAAAATAGTAGACTGTGTCGATCTACCTGGGTTTGATTTTAATTGTTGATTTTGACAACACCAAACTTGTCAAAATCAACAATTATGAGATCACTGATAGACCATTCTGACACTATAGAATAGCAGACTCGGGGCCCAGCTCGTTGCAAGAATTCCATGGGTAATTGTTGATTTTGACAACACCAAACTTGTCAAAATCAACAATTATGAGATCACTGATAGACCATTCTGACACTATTGAATAGCAGACTCGGGGCCCTGGTAGTATGCTCATTTCTAGCATGCTTTCCGAGTGTGTACATATTTCCTCTAAAACACAGACCTCAAAAGCATACTTATTACGAACATACTTCTTTTCTTCTCAGTGACATTATCTTCCAATTTTGAACCGACTTCCAAAAAGAAGGAGGTTCTCTATTTTATTGGACACACAGGTAGAATAGCCTGGACAACAGGCGGTCAATGTGGCGACACCTGGGGGAGGGAGGCCTATGTCCAGCAATGGACGTCTTTTAGCTGAAATGATGATGATGACATGCAGAAAACAAAAAAAGATGATAGCACAATAAAAAGAATATGTCTTTTTATTTTTCAAAAGTAAAACCAGAGAGTAACTAAAAATTATGTTTTATTGCGTCGTCAACAGACCGTGTGCTGGTTAACACGAACAAGTATAAATTAAAAATTTAAAAACCCCCGACTCAATTATTTTTGCGAAGCTTATTTAACCCAATGGTATTAATCTATATCTAAATAAATACATATGATTGTTAGAACGGAAATTCAATATAGAATATTTATGCCCTTTACTCTATATAGTTTAAACAAATATCTTAGAAGACATCGCAATGTAAAATTATCCGCGTGACTAAATAATTATGCGCACGGCAGTCATTCGCTAAGAAGCAATAAATATTAAACATTGGTTCTCCACTTTTACTCCCTTTAAATTAAACGTGGTCACCAAAAAATCAATTTTCAGTTCAATTAGTTTTCATTTCCTTAATTTATATTCCTCATTTCCTTTTTGTGGCGGCGGCCATCTTGGATTTGAAATTTGTCATAGTGTCTAGTATTCTACTAATCAAGCCCTTTCATTTGATCCGTCATTTTGTGGCGGGGGCCATCTTGGACCGATTTTCATCAAACATAGCTAAGAACACTCTCGACTAATTCACCTTTCAAACAAAAAAAAAACAGAAGCAAGATCGGTTCATGCGTTCGGGAGCTACGATGCCAGAGACAGACACACACACACACACAGACACGTCAAACGTGTAACACCCCCGTCGTTTTTGCGTCGGGGGTTAAAAATAGACCGGCTTGCGATTAAGTTTTGTGTTTTATTCACAAGCATTCGCTTTTCGTATACATACACGTGCCACTTGTATGTTACTAAGTGATAGCTGGTCGAAACTAGCATGCTTTTGTGCTACTACGTAGCAATCGTAGCATGTGTATTTCAGTCAGTTCAACCTGTCTTCTCTATTTGTCGTTATTTCATGAGCCACCCTTTTTAACCGACCTCCAAAAAGGAGGAGGTTCTCAATTCGTCTTTTTTTTTTTGTATATTTGTTATCGCATATCTCCGTCATTAATGAACCGATTTTCAAACCTCTTTTTTTGTTCGAAAAGGTATAATGCCCAGGTGGTTCCATTGTCATCAATTCAGGATCTGATGATGGGATCCCAGGGAAATCTAGGGCAACCCTCAAACTTTGACTCATAATTCATTCGTAGGGCTCGGTATAACATTTTATAATAAATTGCCATCTTCTTTTCTAGACTTGCCATCTAATGCATTTAAAGCCAAAGTAAAATCTAATCTTTGTTTAAAAGCTTACTATTCCATTAACGACTACTTAAATGATAGGAATAGTTGGTCGCTGAGTTGAACACAAGACAATGTTTGTTTGTTATTTATGTTCTTTCTCCAAAATTAGTTTACTGACATGTTATGTCTTTTTTATGTTTTTATTATTATATACATTTTTATTTTTGACTTGTGTCTGTAATCAATCGTAATATTAAGTTACACCTTTCTATTGTATCGAGTCTGGTTCTTCTAACCAAACAGACAGATGTGTTGCTGGGGAGTTTGTTCCGCCACTTCTTCTTTCCAGCAAAAAACACTAGGAAGTGTCGAAGGGTGGGCGTTTTGGGGGACTGTCACTTGTAAATGAGTAAAGTAAAGTAAAGTAAATTTTGACGTTCGAAAAGTGCTGATTATCAGCCTAGTTTGAATAAATGACTTTTGATTTTTGATTTTTTTTTATAGGCACTTATGACGTTTTCTATATATTTTCTAAACCTGTTCAAGTATTTGCGTGTGGTCTTCATAATATCATGTGGATTCACTGATGATGATGGAAGGTACAATTCCTCAACGGTTAGGAGTTGATAGAAATTTCTTTCAAAACTGTACGTATTTATGAAGTGATAGTTGTATTCTTTCAGGGTTAGTTTACCCTGATGATAGAAGGTAAATCTCATTAACCGACTTTAAAAAAGGAGGTTCTCAATCTTACTTTTATGTAAGTATATTCACCGATTACTCGGAGACGCCTGAACCGATATAAAAATTCCTTATTTTGTTGAAATGGAGATATCCCCAAAAGTGGTACCATGATAAGAAAATCAGGATCTGATGATGGCATCCCAGAGAAATCGAGGGCAACCCTCAAATTGTATAGGCACATATTACGTGTTTCGTGCTTTTTCGTAAGTTTTTTAAGTATTTGCATGTAGCACTTCATGTTGATGAGCTGATGATGGAAGGTATAACTCCTCAACGGTTAGGAGTTGGAGCATAATTCTTTAGTAAAATATTATGGGGACGTATTATGGTTGTATTCTTTGTAGTTCTCTAGGTGAGCTGATTATAGAAGGTACTACTCCTAAACGGTTAGGAGTTGAAAGCAATTATAAGGGAATCTTGAAGGTTAAGGGTTAGGGTTCTTGGTTGAATGTTAAATGTATAGTAAATATTTGTATAGGATATTAGAACTAAAAATTGTAAAATAAAAAAACTTTTTTGCAAAAAAAAAACCGACTTCAAAAACACAAAAAAGTGAAAAACACAAAAGTGAAAAACACAAAAACGAAAAACACAGAGGGCTAAGAAGGAACATGGGTGGTTTTTAGTCAGTAGAAGTCTGACACTCCCTTTAGCTCTGCCCAAGAGCGGGAGGGGTTATTCGATGATTTTCCACCCGCCAAAAAAAAAAGCCTCAACATACAATTGCCTTCATCTCCATCCACTTTGATCTCCATTTGAAATTGAAATTGTTTTATAGTACGTTTAGCTGGCCCATTTGAAATGAATGCTTCAAGTTAGAGTTCCATTTTATCAAAGTGTTCAGTAATCGACGTATGTACGTAAGTAATCGTAAACAGGTACTTGTTTTATCAATAGATAACATTTGTTTTCTCGCTATTTGCTGAACTTATTCACCGTTCGCCTACTGGGCGTGGTGATTCATGGTTTCAGTTATTTTTCAGCAGAAATTCCTTTACGGAAATAATGGTAATGTGTCATACCGGATCTGGTTTGTTGTCTTAGTAGTTCCGATGAAATTGTCAATGAATAGACTTGATATAGTAACGACTAGCTGTGCCCGCGACTTCGTTCGCGTGCTTGTCGGAAACTAAAATGCGTCGCTTAGATAAAAGTACGTTAAATCATTGCCCTGCGTTAACTTACTGCCGCTGTAGAAAATAAGAAGAGGGTAATGCAAAGTACTGACTATGTCTAATACTAAAGTTTAGATGGATGGGTGTTTGTTAATCAACCACGTCTGAACGGCCGAACGGATCTTGAAGAAATTTGAAACAGGTACATTATAGTCGACAGGTACTGTCGTTGGCGCGTTCGTGTTCCACGCGCGCCTCAAAGATATGTCAGCAACAATTAAGGGGTCCTTTGGGGCCCCTTAATTGTTGCTGCCGTCGTCTGCCGGGGCTGACGGTTGTCCGCAAGAGATACCACGGCCCCGAAACACAAAGAGCTAAGAAGAAACGTGGGTGGTTTTTAGTCAGTAGAAGTCTGACACTTTCTTCCGCTCCGCCCAGAGCGGGATGAGTCATTTGATAATTTACGAACCACAAAAAAGGGGGGATTAGAGGCTGTTTCGAGAGGTACCTGTACCGAGTCTGGGACATCGAATCTGAAATGGAACGCCGTCACCTCCTTCTGCGAAGCAGTAATGCTAGCGAAAGAGGTGAACGTAAGAGGGACACAACCCATCTTCCCAGCCGCCGCGGGAGACGCTCCGGGCATCGGGGGCCACGTGATGGCTTCCGGCCACCGTAGGCGCGGGCCTGTGAACGGTGAGTAACGGGCTAGTTAATCGTTTGTCAGTCCTATAACGATGGAGGCGCGTTCGTGTTCCACGCGCGTCTCAAAGGGATATCAGCAACATTGAAGGGGCTCCCAAGGACCGACGCCCGTCGGGGCTGCGGGTTGTTCGAAAGAAATACCGCGGCCTCGACACATAGGGCTAACAAAACACCACATCTATATAAAGACATGTTTGGTGCAGTGGCTGGACGATTAACAGTAGCACTGCGTGTCGCAGGTTCGATTCCCACACGGTACAAACAAAATATGCCGTGGGTATTATCCAATTTTAATTTAGTTTAAAAAAAATTGTATTTTTATACTGTGTAATTGGTAAATCTTTATTTGTTGACTATTCATGAAACATATGTTTATTTAATTACACCGCGGTTTAGAAAATGACATCAAATGAATAACGCCATCTGTCGAAGACGAAGATAAACTGCTAAAAAAGAGCGATCAAACACACTATAGGGTTTAGGCTATGTAGATTTTAAAAACAGCGTCATTTAGACTAATATCTACGTACCTTTTGCTATCATTACTTATTTAAAGTTATCTTGTGAAGGCATTTATTAACAACTACCATATTCGTTCAATAGATGTCGTTGCTTGTCTCATTCTTGACCATAATGATAAGTTCTTCTTGAAAACTATAAATGCATATATCTTTTGATAGAGAGCACCGATTACGATGAAACAAAGACTAAGTAATAGCCCAAGTTACGCACAATATTTATGTATAAAAGTTATCTACATTCGTTTCGTAAATTTGACGTGATGCTTAGTCATCGAAACAGACAAACAGACAAACAGATAAACAGACAAACAGACAAAAATTCCAAAAATGCTGGAAATGTGTTCTGTTGGTTATACTTTAATACCCTGACTATTTTTTTTTTAAATATTTTCGATGTACAAAAACGATTTTTCTTCAGATTTATTATATGTATAGATATAGATTTCAGCAGTAGCCTACTGTTTTGTTATAGATTGCATATTTAAATTCGCTTATGATAACAACAGAAAAAATATGAAAATATCTAGGTACGCATTCAGTTTTTAAATCATAATCATGCATGAACCTATAGCAGTCCATTGTTGGACACTAAATTTACATTTCAATATCCAATCTCCCCATCTTGTCATATCGCGCTACAAGGTACTAGCCACTCCTGTCAGGGCTGCGGGTTGTTCGAAAGAGATACCGCGGCCTCGATACAAAGGGCTGAGAAGGAACATGGGTGGTTTTTAGTCAGTAGAAGTCTGACACTCCCTACCGCTCTGCCTAGAGCGGGAGGAGCTTCCCACACTCCAAAAAAAAGGTACTAGCCACTCGTCGAAACTGCATACATGACATACACTACTCTATCTCGCCCGTCTTACCTTACGTTTACCGACACGCTATCTCCACTCAAAAACACGTGTTCTTGAGTGGAGTTGAGTTCGTCTTGCTGACATGGGTCAGTGCCCAATGCCAACAAACAAGGAACAGGCTGGGTTGAATAATTATTATTTGGGGAATTTAACACTGAAGCAGTGGTGGCCCAGTGGTGGCGGCCCCGACATACGAACAGTAAGTCGTGGGTTCGAACCAAGACAGGCGCATTACTTTGTGTAATTTATTTCACCACCATAGTCCTCAAAATGAACGTTATGAAGGTTTGCCTTCACTTTCGCTCACTTCTTAGAACCAAAAAATTCGAAGACATCTACCAACCGCGATCCGACCGCGCGACCGGATCCGCGTGGTGGATTATAGCCCATCCCTCTTCTAGAGAGGAGGCCTGAGTCCCTGCAGTGGGAACATTATAGGCTGATGATGATGAATATAACGCTACAGGCTCATCGGTGCGAGCTGGCTCGTCGAGCAAGGGTCGGGTGGACCTAGGTCCATGTCGTTGGTCCTGCGGCTAATATAGCCGATCGATAAATGCCATTTTTAGGGTTCCGTAGTCAACTAGGAACCCTTATAGTTTCGCCATGTCTGTCTGTCTGTCTGTCTGTCTGTCTGTCTGTCTGTCCGTCTGTCCGTCCTCGCTTAATCTCTGTGACCGTTAGCACTAGAAAGCTGAAATTTGGGACCAATATGTGTATCAATCACGCCGACAAAGTGCTAAAATAAAAATTGGAAAAAAATGTTTTATTAGGGTAGCCCCCCTATATGTAAAGTGGGAAGTGTTTTTTTTTTTAATTTTAACCCTAATGTGTGATATATTGTTGGAAAGGTATTTAAAAATGAATAGGGGTTTACTAAAATCATTTTTTGATAATGTCAATAATTTCGGAAATAATCGCTCCAAAAGTAAAAAACAAAGCGTCCCCCCCCCTCTAACTTTTGAACCATAAGTTTAGAAAATACGAAAAAAATCTGAAAAGTAGAACTTTATAAGGACTTTCTAGGAAAATTATTTTGAACTTGGATGGAAACAACAGATGGAAACTGCAGTTAACCAATATAATTTGGTCCCTGAATCGTATGAGCGCCTATACAATCCAGAGGTCAAGTTTCATTTGCCCGTATTTTTTTTTTAACTTCGTTTACATAATATTTTATTATCTACGGAACCCTACACTGAGCGTGGCCCGACACGCTCTTGGCCGGTTTTTACATCTAGGTACCATGTGTATTATGTTTGGCACACTCTCTTTCACATACAGGTCTGTGTCCCAGCAGTGCTAACATTACAGTTTGTAGTTACAGATAATTATTGTCACTTGATCTTGTTTTTTGAGGTACGATTGTCAAGAATTACGATACTGACCATTTATGAAAGTACTTGCCTACGTAAAGAAATACGCAGAACCAGTATGCAACCGAAAAGTATAAGTTCGCAAAATAAGGATATTTTTCGAGCATGAAATAATAATACTGACTTAGGTACTTACCTGTCTGGTTAGTTAAACCTTTTCAATAAGACAGTCATATTTTTTACCGGTAATATCAGCAAAAAATCTAGGAATTCTAATAAGTAGAAATTACTCAATTTAAGCGCCTTGACAGATGAACAAGCGATTCACATTACTGCGAAATCATTTAACTGGCAGGCGCGAACGTAGTTATGGAAAACACCTTATTTATTACATTATCTTTGAAAAACACCGACATAATACACTTCTATCAGGCGCTAACTTACCTTAAAGCGCATTAGGATAGACACAATTATATTTGACTAGCTGATGCCCGCGGCTTCACCCGAGTGGATGTCGGTCAAATTATATACTAAAACCTTCTTCTTGAATCACTCTATCCATTAAAAAAACCGCTTCAAAATCCGTTGCGTAGTTTTAAAGATTTAAGCATACATAGGGACGGACAGACAGCGACAGCGACTTTGTTTTATACTATGTAGTAATGATAGCTTAATATAATGGCAGATAGCCTAGTGGTGTGATCATCAGACTGCCTAGTCATAGGACTCAAGTTCTAGCTCAAGACACACCTCTAATTTTTCGGTTTCATGTATTGTGTAATTTACAGTTGCTTTGACGAAAGAAAAACTCGTGAGAAAACTAGCATGCCTTTTTTTTTTTTTGGGGGGGGGTGGGAAATCATCAAATAACCCCCTCCCGCTCTTGGGCAGAGCGAAAGGGAGTGTCAGACTTCTACTGACTAAACTAGCATGCCTGAGTGAAACTTCTCAACGGCATTATATAGGGTGTATGTATAAGTACCCTTAACGCAAACGAAGGGCACTTGTTCTCCCCACCACTGCGATCATTTTCTTGTTCTAGAAAATGATCGCAGTACCTGGGAACCTTCTAGTTACGAAAATATTGGGGTTCAAAGTTCCAAATTTTTCACAGCTGTTTTTGTAAATACTAGTTTTTCAGGTTATAACTTTACTTAAATTACCTCCATGACCCGTTCACTATTCAAAGCATTCACTAGCACAATGTTTTAACAGTGCTACATTGAGTTTTACCGTAAAATGTGATTGTTGACCCAAAAAAAAAAGTCGTTTCCCAGCAAAAATGTTTGCGTAGTTAGGTACTTAGTTTGATGTATAGAATGCTTGGTTGACGGCTGTGTGATGGGTTGATTTACACCCTGTATAGCCAAGTCAGAGGCCAATGGGCGACATAAAAACTGTGACACCAAGTGAGACATTAACCACACGATAAACGAAACCTTTATTTATTTATTAATAGGTGTGATGAAAGGGCCGTCCAAAAGCGCGTTGGGTCGACGATTTTTTCAGGAGCGCGGGAAGCGGATGGATGAGGGACGCACAGATCAGAAATGAATAAAGATCGGAGTGACACAAAAAAGAGGAGGCCTATACCCAACAGTGGGTGATTCCGGGCTGAAATGATGATGATGAGGTGTGCTGATCTTTTAGAAGAGCAGAGAACCCTTTTTTTTTTGGCGGGTGGAAAATCATCAAATAACCCCTCCCGCTCTTGGGCAGAGCGGAAGGGAGTGTCAGACTTCTACTGACTGAAAACCACCCATGTTCCTTCTTAGCCCTTCATGTCGAGGCCGTGGTATCTCTTTCAAACAGCTGGAGAGCAGAGAAGCTCGTGGTCAGATAATAACAGCCCCTCGAATCAATCTTCAGGTTGGTCTGTGGATGTGTGACTACCCAATTACATAAGGAGTTTTGTGATTCGTAGATCTTTGACTGCCGTACCTTGTCGTCAGTGCCCTGAAAGTCTAACAACCAGACTTACCAAGTATTTTACAGTACTGTGGAGGTCAGAGGGGCAGTCGCTCCATGTAAAATACTACTATTCAGCTGCTTCCAGTTAGAATTAGAAGCAAGTTTCCATAGATGGTTTTTAAATCACCTTTATTCATTAAATTCTACGTTTTGGGCATAGCGTTGTGGTCGTCAGCCCGATATAATGCATGCAAGTTTACAATAGGTCAAATTGGCTGGAGGCCTTAAGCCAACCTCCCAGGCTGAACTGCGACTGCGAGATATACCAAGAGTGATGTGCAAGTACCGGAAAAAAAACAGTGTATGTAGACATAGCTGTTTATTTTATGTGAGTTAATTGAAAAAATCGTCAAAAAAATTGTGGGTTAAAACTTGGAGCTGCATTAATTAATTTGCTTCGCCTTCCCTTCATAAATCCTGACCACATCCAACCAGAAATAACTCAACAGATATACATAAGTACCTTTACACATACTAGTACTTTCTAGAAAGAAACTCTATAGTCTTTATCAGCTTCAAGTATTAAAGAGCACTCAACACAAGAGTCCTTTGTTAGGCCGAGTGCAAAACAAATCAGGCACACGGCCCTACACTCGCAAATTCACGTTTAAATCGTCTATGGTCAATACCCTTTGTCTATACTCGCTGTCCATTGCGTATCCAGCAAAGAAGGCAGGGACAAAAGCGAGCGTATAGGTGGCAATGAATGTGAGGTTAGCGAAGTAATTTTGTTGTTGGTATAATGCTATGTGTTCGTAGTAAAGTGTATTTTAACTGTGTATATTATGTGTTCGTGTGCGTTCCGAAATGTTGTGTTGGTAAACAATTTGTTTTTGGTTCTGTATGTGGAGAAGTGATGAAGAATTTAGGTAGGTAAATAATCTTCTTCTTTCTCGAATAGTTAGAGCCTAACCTGTTGTCGGAGTTTTTATGCCGCTCATGAATCTCTGACTTGGTTTTACATGCCGTCGAAAAATATGTCACGCATGCTGGTTTCCGCACGATGTTTTATTTGCTATCGATGTTTGTGTTCGTTTTGTTTTTTTTGGTAAATATTAGATACAGTCGTGGGTTTAGCCTAGAAATCTAATGATGCTAACATATAACCTGCTGGTCTGCCTGTCTGCCTGTCACAAAAGTAAATCAATAATAATAATAATCACTTAATTTTTGATTTGCTTAAGAATGAATAAAGTTACATTTAGGTACATTCTACATTTACGACCGTACAAAAAGCCTCATATTTGGAAAATTACTATACGGCCCCGAATTAATGAAGGCTTCATTTGTTTTTTTTTTCATACTCATTAAACCATAGCCAGTGAAATCTAAAACAAAACAAATAACAAAACACCAGAATGGCTCCGTTCGGCCTAATTTCCAACATTAATAACTGCAAAAGAAAATAAACAATCGCTCACATTCCCGAACAGCTCGTCTCGAAATTATTGATAACAAACGCGGACTGTATTATAAAAGCGCATAACTACTGCAGCGTTTCCAACAACACGACGCGTTCCATTCGAGAACATTTTAATTTTGAATTTCGATTTTTTACTTTTTTTCGATATCAAGATGCCTTGCGGAGGTTGCGGTGACAGTGAGTGTTTTGTTTTTCTTTTTAATAATAATATAATATATAGACTTACTATTATTATGTTGTTGTTTTTGTCTATGATTATTTATTTTCTGTTTTAGTCTAATATGTTTTTGTTAATTATTGCAAAAGTTTAATTTTAGTAAGATTAGATTGGGTAGGTAATTATTTACTTACCTATCAACAGAGTTAAAAGAAGCGTATTTTCTCAGATTTAAATTAAAAATAATAAATTATCACGAATTCTGAAACTGAATGCACTTAGTGCTTTTTGGTTTTTTTAACCGACTTCATACGGGAGGAGGTTATCAATTCGTCGGATCTTTTTTATTTTTTTTCTTTTTATGACGTAGAGGTAGATACTGTGTGATAATGAAATAAGTATTAATTCCTACCTACTTAGTAAAAATTAACAGTATCAAAGCAACAGTATCAAAGAGTGTCTTACTGGATTCATCATCATCAGCCTATTAATGTCCCCACTGCTGTTACACAGGCCTCCTCTCTTTAAGAGGGAGTGGGCTAAAATCTGCAGTGGTGATGAAATAAATTACACAAAGTAATGCGCCTTCTTGGGTTCGAACCCACGACTTACTGTTTGTAAGTCGGGGCCGCCACCACTGGGCCACCGCTGCTCTCCTGTTCTACCTTTTGATGTTATAACTTTGCTTTAATAACCTCAATTACCCCCGTACTATTTAATGCTTCCATTAGCACAATGTTTTGAATGCGTTACATTGAGTCCTAGCGTAAAACATGATTTTTCACCCTCCAAAAAACTCGTTACCCAGCATTAATTTTAGCGTATTCCTCAGTTTGTTGTTCAGAAAGCTTGGTTGACGGCATCGTGAAGGGTTCGTTTACACCTTGTAGATTGATATTCTCTCGCAAAATAATTCAGACCAATAAACACTATAAACCGAGGCAGGCCCAAGAAACGCTGGCGTGACGATCTGGACTCATTCTCAACGGATTGGACGGAGAAGGCAGATTGTAAAAAAACTTGGAAAGCCATGGGGGAGGCCTTTTCCCAGCTGTGGGACAGTGTAGGCTGAAGGAAAAAATAAAAAAAAATAAACACTCAAAATTATTCGTCACTCGTCAAAACATACAACAAAAAAAGTTATTCCCAAGACTAATTTCAACAAATCTCTTATTTCTTTTGTATCATTCGTTTTCAGTTCGTTTAGAAACTTCGAACCTTGGTTTAAATGCTACCTACTTTACTAGTTTATTTACTACCTTGATTAGTGTATTAAAACTTAAAGTAATTAAAATAGTTCAGTTAACGTTATTCTGAAAACTAGGTAACTAGGCTGACGTGTATTGTACTAAAATATAATAGCATAATTAGTCTTAGCACGGACATTAGACTAGGTATGCGTAGGGTCCTTTTTATTTTATGGAGCTCGTGGCTGACTAGCAACAGTTGCACGAATCAATTTTTAGGTTAAGCAGCGCTTGTCTAGGTTGGTCTGGGGATGGACATCGAGTTTCCTTCATGTTTCCTCGGAGATCATGTTAAACCATTGGTCTCGGCTGTCATTTGTAATAGGGTAGTTAACAAAAAAAATCTAATTAGTCCATCAGATAGATTTCCAAAAAATATTGGACACGTATTTTTTCTTTTTTCACGTAAACCAACAATGAAGACGATACAGTGCTTTGAAAACTCGTGTGACGTCATATTCTAAGACATTAGTAAGACATTTTTTACTGGTGAATAACGTCACAACCCCCCACTCAAATCTTTCAGGTCACTGACTACCTGTAACGACTGCCAAAGATAATATATGGCAGCCGGGACCGACAGTTTTACTTTTTTTCCGAGACTAGGAGGAAACTCGGTATGTAATGGGTGGTCATCAATCCACAGACCAACCTAGGCAAGCGCGGCTTAACCTAAAGATCGACCGATCGAGTTATTATTAAGCCACGAGCTCCTTTCATCAACAGCGTGGTAAATATGTAAATTAACTGAAACCAACTAGAGCATCTAAATAAATACTATACAATAGGTACATGATAGGACCAGTCAGAAGCCAGCATTACCTGACCCCTCTTCTCACACCACTTGTCCTCTTCTTCTTTATACGAGGGGTCAGATAATACTGGGCAGCGAATACCTGCTTCAGGCTAATGAGACGGGTATTTAAAATTAGTTATGTTGTATTGTTCATGTTCTGCGATGAAAATGGAAATAAACTGAAGTGCGCTTGTTTTATCTTCGTAGGCACTTGAAAATGAAAACCATTTAGATGTGAAGGAGATTGGTAACCACCCGTAGTAGAATAGTGGTCGCAAGCGCGATTGCTGAGCATGAAGTCCTGGGTTCGATTCCCGGGTCGGGTAAAGTATTATAAGAAATTTCTCAGTAGCAGCCTCGGAGTCTGCATTTATGCCCGGTTGCTGACAATATGGTGTCGGACGTAAAGAATAGCACCATCCCATATCTTCCCGTGGGTGTCGTAAGAGGCGACCAAGGGACTTACCAGAGAATGGGCAGCAGCGTTCTCTGTGCCTTCGTAACAACCATACTGCGATCGCCAACCCGCTTGCCAAGCGTGGCGTTTATGGCAATTCCCCGCTTCTGGGGGAGGCCTATGTCCAGCAGTGGACGTTTTATGGCTGAAATGATGATGATGATGATGCTGACAATAGGCTCGCATCCTATTACATGTGAGTGTAGGTACTATTAGGTACACGACAACTTCTTAACTCTCCGGGGTTATCATACGTCATTTTAATTCATCTAATTACTGCTAAAACACGACTTTACTTCTCTTAACATTATTCCGGAGTCTGGCTTTGTGCCCGGTTGTTATACGCCCACCCCATAGATTCAGAATTAACTTGTCATCCTTCTCCAAGTCTGCTCTCCTCATCGTAGATCCAAGGCATAATGTTACTGGTTTTCATAAAGAACCCCTGGATGTTAATAGTATGTTTTCTTTCACAGATTGCAAATGCACAACCAGCCAGTGCTGTACATCATGCAAGTGCGATGCTGCCTGCAGCTGCACCTGCAAACGAGCAACCACCACCACAGACACTGCTAAAACCACTAAAAACTAAACTTAGACATAAGACGCCATTGTAAAAAAAAAAAACTCGCAACATTCAATAGTCTGTAATAATGACATCGATTCGAAAATGTCATAATTCGAACACGTTCGTTTGTCATTTAAATATTATGCTGAAATGCTCTTGAAAGAAGTCAAGGTGACTTTATTTCGTTTTGTTTTCAATTACAATACGTAAATATAATATAATGAAAAACATCTGACTAAACACATACTATTAACATGCAAAATAATTATGTTTAGTTTTGGTGATATTTTACATATTCATAGTCACTGTCGTTGTCTCCTTTCAAACTTTTTCTTCATGTTTAATCATTTCAATGTTTCTTAATTTTGTATTTTCATTAAATTCTGATTGTTTTTTTTAAATTTTACTTGGATACTTCTGTATTTTCATTATTACAATAAAATAAAAACATCATTACCATAATTTGTACTTTTTATTTCTGCATTCATCTGACTCTACAATATACCTACTATCTATTGTTAAATAACGTAATTTACATGTAAAGATAATGTAAAAATCAGTGTAGTTTTTTGGTTACTTGATACAGGAATCTGAAAAAGAAAAAAACCAATTTATTGATGTGTCAGATCATGATTTATTCCGATTCCCTTTTCCTAAATATGATTAAATTGCGTTGGTCTAGCCTTCGCAAATCAGTAGTGTTTGCGACGCCGCACATAAGATCTTGGGTTCGATTGCAGGATCAGGCGAAGTGTTATTGAGTTTCCTCAGTAGCAGCTCGGAGTATGGATTTGTGCCCGGTTCATGGCAGTTGACTCGCTCCCCATCATCATCATCTGCTTAGCCTTTTCTTAACTGGGGTCGGCTTCCAGTATTTTTTACATGGAGTGACTGCCCATCTGACCTCTACAGCCCAGTTACTTCTGGGTTATCTGGTACCCCTAGGTAAGACTGATTCTCAGACTTTCGGGACACTTGTAAGGACTGTCAAAGATCTACAATTGACAACCGGAACGGCTTAACGTGCTTTTCAAGGCACGGAGGAAACTGGAAATGTAATGAGTGGTTGGTCACTCATCCACAGACCACCCTAGGCAAAAATCGCGTCCCTTTTGGTTTTGTATCTTGCTTGATCCTTCATCATCGATTGGTAGCATTGTGAGGCAGTAAATGGAACAGTGAAGCTACAATGTGGGACAGGTTTGGTACGACTCACGATCAATACAGATGTCGTGACAATCGCAGCCTGGTACGCAGTCAACACTCCATGGAGATTCTGGCTTCAAATCTGAAAGTAAACAAATAGCTGTTCTATTGCATATCTATTGTAGGTAACGCTCATAGGACCTGTTTCACAGTGATTAGATAAGGCTTTACTAAACAAAATGGAAAAGATTTTTAAATGGTGAAATGTAGGCCAAAGCCCAAGTAGTAACTTACGCATGTTTATTATTTCAATAGCATCCTCTGTGGGGACAAAATTAATCTGAATAAATAAACTTATCGTAATTCTTAGCTTAAACGATTAAGACTTAAAAGAGCTGATTTAAATGTGATTGCATAACTAGCACTGAAAAATGACAACCTAACATTAATAAGGACTTACCCGAGCCATTGAAGATTCTCATTTTTATAAAATTTATAAAACAATATATTTTACATTAAAATGGACTAACTGCAGACACAAGAATGGTGATAATGAAACAAAATGCATCTAATACTGCAGGTACAGATTAGGCAAAAAACGGCTTGAATAAAAAAATGCCTTGGCATTGATAGATCAACAAAAGGAAAGTAATGAGGCGTAACGAGTCTAATGGGCGGCCATTATAATTTTAATATGGTGAAATACTTTGTTTACAAATTAAAAAAAGATATGAGAAACAAAATATTGATAACTGAAGTAATGGAAGAATCCGCAAGCTATCACTGATAAAGAGCCTCTTAATCCTCCATGAATGGTAAAAGATAGTCCATAATCATTAGGTAATAAGAATCTAATAACAAAACCAAAATGCTTAACTGCACTGAAAACCTAGTTCTAGCCGATGATAAATAGGACACACCTAAGTTTAACCGCCGGCCGGTGTGCGGCTGCACCTAGTTCTAGCCGCTATGGTGCAGGCTAAACCTAGTTCTAACCGTAGCTAAGTAGGATACATCTAGGTATAGCCGGCCACACCTAGTTCTAGCCAAACCTAGGTGTAGCCGCACTTCGGCTATTAGCCGTAACATATCCAACAACTCGCACTGGGTCAGCGTTGTGCTTAACGGTTATTTCGCTCTCGCATAGACAAGAACAGTGTCCTAACAGTGAACATTAGCTTATATTTAGGGAAAAAAGTACTGCTGTTCAAATATTTTCTCGGTGTATTTGTTAGCAAATGCCTCTTGTAAACATGCCTCTTGTAAACACGTAAACAACATCATCGGATGTAACCTCTATAATCCAAAAAATATCCGAGGTCTCGACAACCTTGCTATTGTTCACTGTTTTTACCACATTTCTTTAAGTTCGTACAATAAAATGTTTGTATATAAACCTGCACCGATCGCCACAGAAGCATAGTCAACCTTTGTCTCTTCAATTCTTCGGTCAGACAATCTAATAACTAAACCTACCAATATGCCTGCTCCTTCGGAACCCTGCAAAGGTACGTGATAACTTGGTATCCTTTAAAATATTTGGAATAGTATAAAACCGAGAAATAATTTTAAAATAGAAACGAATGATGTCTAAAACATCAGTATCTTCAATGTCCTTCAAAGTGCTAAAAGGACGATGATGTTTGAAATTCTTTATTGACTGTTAGGAATTAAACCCTTGAGTAATAGACATAGACTCATCATCTTCTTGCCTTTGTTCCATTCTTCTTGTTGGCAACACGTTTTTTGCTTCCATTCTCCTCTGCCAGATGTCACGGCATCATTTACTGCTCCATATCATTCTTCTTCCTTTCTGCTCCATGTCATTCTTCACTCATTCCATTTTTCTTTATCTCAGTCCATCCTTAGCTATATCATCTTTCACACTTAATTTCTCTTCATATCTGCCTTTTGTTTTATATTTTCTTTTCCCTGTATAGACTCGTGCAAAGATGCTGATTGCTGCAAGGACAACAACTGCGAGACCAACTGCAATGACTGCTCTGCCTCTGGTAATACTTTATCCTGATTTAATACGATTGTACTTTTGTCTTGTCACCAAGCGAGATTTCCTATAATTTAAAACTGGGCTTCCCCTCGTAGGTTTCCATTTCAGTCAGATATCATTTATTTATATGCTTAGGCAGATGGTATACCTAATAGTACTCCAACATTACACCAGTTATGTTTAAGTCTCATGTAATAGGAGGCAGGCCCATTGCCATCAATCGGCCACAAATCTTGGCTCCGTGGCTTCTACTTAGAAATTCCTGATTGAACAACCCAATAACACTTTATCCAATTTGGCAATAGAACCATTGCATATTCTTTACTATGATGGTTATAGGTACAGTCGTGACACTAAATATTAATTCTTTTTCTTTCTTTTCAGGAGGATGCTGTTAAACAACGTGTACCTGATTTAATGTGTTGCGTTAATTGGTATCATTAATTTTTTGTTGTAAAAATGTTGTTTTCAATTCAATAAAAATATGATTTAGATTCTATTTTTGGATTTCTTTTATCACCTTCACTAACTGTAGCAACAATCAGCTATCAGCATTATTGTTGTTTTGTATTATTTAGGTACTATTGCGATGGATTAGACAAAGGTGTATGACACTAGTACAACCACATTTCCCCAGTTATGTTTAAGTCTCATGTACATATGTCTGTGGCGACAGCGACATCTATCGCAACACGTGCGAACTAATGGGCAAATCCTACATCGCGCTATCGACTTTATCCGCGACATACCGACTAAAATATGTCGGGCAGTTAGCCCACCAGACACACCACCTGTCTGGTCGGAGGATCCTCCCTTTTTTATGGGGGATGAGGAACTTAACACCCTGTTCCTCATACCCCCCCAAATGTCGGTGTACGCATGGGTACACCTCTGTCTAACCCTTCGAGGATTACAGGCCTGATGTTATGTTTACTTTTGTGATTTCCTGGAGAAAGTTGTTAAGTTTCATGTTGAATACGCTCTCTCACTTTTCTGATAAATGTTGTAAACCATAAAATACTGACAAATTAATTCCTTTTGCAAAACTGAAGGTTGATCATGTTCCTGTCCTTGTCCCATGTTACCTGGGGTCGGCACAACAAGTTTTACAATACAAAAAAAAATACAAAATATTTATTTCCGTAAAACAATATTTCTTACATTAGTTGATGATTGGAGTCTCCTTTTAAGCAAATAATGCCTGTGGTAGGAGACACCGCTCTTCCATAATTCTAATTATAAGTTTTAATTTTATATTCTCTCCTGCAAATCATCACACTATGGTTTACTCCTTTTTCCTTTATATTATTCCTCACACAATCCTCCCATCTTACCTTTGGTCTTCATCTCTATCGAAATTGGTCTTTCTCTGCGACGAATTTGCAAGTGACTAAAAGAGTTTAGTCACATGCAAATTCGTCGCTCCTCATCACATGCCCAAACCGCGACAGACTGAAAGCCATAAAAATACAGACTGCATTTTTTAAACTCACGTAGAGTCCGACTCTTCGGACTGAAGTGGAAAGATGTGATTCCAACCTCGGCTTCTTGGGCTACCTCAACAGAACAGCAGCGGGGTGTCAGTGGGTGTGGAGCTGACTATACATAAACTATGCTCCAATTTCTATCCTGCCCTCTTAGCCCAAAAACATACAGACAAAGCGATATTTGTGTATTTTCAGTGGCCATCTACGACGCCATGGCTCATGAACATAAAATGGTTAACTGGTTCTGGGTTAGCAAGATCTGTCAGGACAGTGACATGAAGAAATGGAAGAACTTGTGTAGTTGGTCACAAATTACCTAAACCTAGTGAGATTCGTCGTCTCTTTTCTTTCCTTTTATATTTCTTTTGTGCTCGTTTCTGTCTTCTTCTGACGTTCTTTTTTTTTCGGGTGTTCAATTATGCCCGTGTCTTTTAGAATTTTGAAAACTACCTATATTTTTAAATATATCGTTTACCTTAAAATTCCCTTTCAATTCAAAATTCCACAATTTTTTTTGTATCTGTCAACGTAGGCCATAACCTAGGTAGGCCTCCTACCAGGTGGACCGACGACATCTAGAGACTCGTGGGAAACCGATGGATGCAAGCGGCAGGTTGCCGCTCGTTATGGCGTACTCTATGGAGCAGGCCTTTGTCCAGCAGTGGGCGTCTTATGAAACTATAAGAGTTTAAATTATATCATGAGACTAAAAAATCAGAAAACTAGGACCTTTTTTATTGGTATATGAGCCTACTCTTGCCCTTGATCACGCCTGATGGAAAGCGATGAATGAGGTATATGATGGAACGAGTGTGCCCAGAAGATGCCTGTTTACTCTTGGTTTGAAGGCAGATGTCTGTACGAGGGAATACAGATTACTTAATGTCTAACTGAGAGGGTTTGCGATATCAACACATCAGGCGCTTACGGTGCTAAGGTGCAAAAACTTCGAGAGCACATTATTTTCTCACAGTCTAAGATTGTTAGTACTAGAATTTGCATCTGTAGATGCCTGAGAGTTAGCACGATTTAGCGGTCGTCAAACCATGTCAGAGGCCTTTGAGGCGGTTTAGATACTCTGACACTAGGGTGTGTGCGTTAGACTTTACTATCCACACGATAAGAAGAAGAAGCACGATTTTATTAAATGCAGCCTTTCCATTTTCAAAAAAAAAATCAATGCAGTTAGGCTGAATGCATATTTTGGTTATTAGCATTCCCAAAACGGTAGTGTATGAGGTCTATTAAACATAGCATAACATCACTCCTGTAATCCCCGAAGAGTTAGACAGAGGCGTGCCCAATAGTACACCCATATTTTGCCAGTTATGTATCGAGTCCCATGTAATAGACGGCGAGCTTAATGCCATTTGCCATCAACCGGGCACAAATCCAAACTCCCTGGCTGCTACTGAGAAGTTGCGGGCGGAAAACCCCAATTATACTTTGGCCGACCCAGGAAACAAAACCGGGACTTCGAGCTCAGCAGACACGCTTGCGACCCCTAGACCTACAAGGCAGTTCTTGTTAAAAATATATCCATATTCGTTTACAATTCGATAGATTCTATTTCGAACAGTTAAAGTTCTTTTTCTTACCTATTTATTTTGTTTGTTTCCGATTCTAGCAAATATAACCAAAATAGTATGTGCCTTTAAGTTTAATTTACAAGCAACTTAACAACAACAACAAGCAACTTAACAACAACAACGAGCAACTTTAAGTTTAATTTGCAAGTACAAGAAGGGGGAAGCAGCAAATAAACACAAAAATAACTTCAACAGAACATTTATATGAGACAGTAGAAGAACACGAGTGTGACAAAGAAGACTACGCTGAAAGCAATCGGAAAGCAGGTCTCTAGGAAGTTACTGGCGCGGGTGAAGAGGGAGGGTCGGCGACCGCGCCTGTCTCGGTCCATGGTGAAGTTATGGTGTTAGCAGCAGCCGCCTGAAAGGAAATAAATGACAGTTTTAATGAAGAACAAAGAAAGATAGACAAAGAAGTATATATGTAGACTTGCACAGTAACTATCTGAACACGAACCAAAGGTTGACTGGTAGAAAATACCTTATGGTATTAAGTCCGCCTATGTACCACTATTGTAGATGGATTTGGTACAATGTCAGTTAGGTTTGCTATGCAGTTTTGTTGCTTTTACTAGGTAGATACCAATTGCCGGTGGTGTTCACTGCTGGATTAAAATTTGTCTTCCTCTTTCCATATAACAGAACATTACATATTTATTCCCCAAAGGGTTAGGCAGACAGCCAGGCGATAGTGACAAAGTGTTTGATAAAACGAAAACTTTAATATGGGTATACTGCTAGATACACCTTTGCCGGACCGATGACTTGGTGAAGGTTGCGGGTTCCCGCTGGATGCGAGACGCACGGGACCGGTCAATGTGGCGACACCTGGGGGAGGCCTATGTCCAGCAGTGGACGTCTTTTGGCTGAAATGATGAAACCTTTGCCTAACCCTTTAAGGATTACAGGTTAGACATTCAGTATGTATGTTTGTCACTATTTGTTTGCTTAATGCTGTATCTAAGCCATTATAAATGCAAGTCATGTACAAATCGTTCTTCCTGCTTCCTCTGTTGGATACCTGACTGTTTTGGTGATCTATGGTTGTAATAAGTGTTACCTTTAGGTGCGCAGTTGTCCTCGCAGCCCTTTTCCTTGCATGCACAGTTGTCGGCACATGCACCACCCTTGCAGGACTCTGAAAATTATATTGATAAAGCTATATTAAAACATGTTCTTTCTAGAACAACCTCTTTGGTTTACTGTCAGCATTAATATTTGTAAACAGAATATTGCATTTTACCAAGGTACCCCTCTGATATTTGAATTATATATGTATTGTGTAATTATCACATGCTTTGGTGAAGGAAAACATCGTGAGAAAACCTGCAAACCTAAGAATATTTCTCGACGACATGGAAAGCCAAGTCAGAGGTCCATGGGCAGCATAAACACTCTGAAATTATCAGGTTAGGCACTAACCACAAGAAAGAAGACTACTTTTCAAACAATGTCAGTTCTGTTGTTTTGATAACGGGTGTGTTAAAAAGAATGTTGTGATTACCTTTTATCTTAATTTGACCGTACTCTATCTGTTCAAGTCTGCAGAATCTGTTACTTACTCAGCTACAATTTTGTTTTGGAACAAAAAAAAGCAAATAATTTGAAGAAAATCTTTTGTCACAACATTTTCTTACAACTTCGGAGCACTATTCAACAGGAAAAGAAATAAATAACTAACGTTTAAAAAGATTTGGATCCAGTTTATAAAGGTTCGGAAGACCTTCGTTTAAGGAAAATAAAATACTAAATGAAGGATGGTAAGTATTTATTGTATGTGTATTTGTATTCATGAAGTATTAACCAGAACTAAACCATGATTGGTGGAAACAGCTTTTGAATCAAATAAAGTTGTTTGAAGATTGAGCTCTTTGATTTAAGCGTACTTTACTTGTTTAAATTAAGGTTTTTGGATGAAATAGCATTTATAAATCCAGCTTTAGGTTATGACGGGACCAGGCACTAATTGTTATGACCTTTTACTTTGGCAAATACTACCAAGACTTCATTGGGTTTCTGGGAAGTCGATTCGTCATTTGCTGCCGGGCTAGTCAAGATGACAGAATAAAAGTAATAAAATGTTATTACAGCATATAATTAAATGAAAAAATATATAAATCGCTTACTATCACTTTCCGTCTAATATTGAAACAGAACGAAACAACCAAAATATAGAAAACGAAGCTCAAAGTTATCAAACTGATAATTTACCTAATGAAAATGCTAATAATTTCTTACCTTTGCACGGTTCACAGGGAGAAGGCATGTTGATCGTTGTAGTTGCAGTTTTACCTCAAACTATGCACCATCCTAGAACTCGCTATGTTTTATACCGCACGGCCATCGCAAAAACTGACAATATCTGGAGCAAGGCTGCCGAAAAACCGATAGCTATTATAATACTGAAATTGGACGATATAATGGAGAATGGTACTGAAGATTAAAAAAGCAATATTGAAAAATAACACATTTGCTGATAGAAACCTGGGTTTCACAGGTACTGTTAAATAGGTGATAGAAATCATTTTCGCTGTAGTTGCATTGCCAAAACTACACGATTTTGCTAACATGATTTTGGTCACACTTCAGTTTTAAATGAGATTTTTGTTTTCAAAAGTTATTGTGACCGTCATAATTTTTGTTTAGTTCGTTTGAATACGCTATTGATGGATACGGTTTGGGAAATTAGTGGAACATAACAAGATACAATTAATGAAATTTTGATGGATGAAGAGGCAGAAAAAGGATAAAGAAAAGTAGTATGAATTGTGTGAGGAAATAAAGAAAAGAGATAAATTTGATTTTGTAACGATTCAATGGAAGATGAAATCGAATTTCAAGGAGGAAGGACAAGAAGTCGATGATGAAGGTGGTTTGTTATTCAATGATAATCTACTGCTCAGCTAATCGATAACGATAGGATTGGTGAAAAGGTTATGGCTCCTTAGACATCCCTCTCCGGCTCACTATGCTGAGCCTATAGACAAGCTTCCAGTGGGTCACCAACTGCTATGGCCAACCTGGAAAACTCTAAACCGACATCGAAGCCAGGACATACAAACAGACATACTTTACCTAGATATTATTAGTTTCGAGTCTTCAAATTCTCATTAAAAATATCAAGGTTACAAATTAATTGTTCTTATTGATACGAACTTGTTTACATTTGACAATTTTCTAATTAAAGACAAACAATTGCTATTTAAATTCTAGTTTCCAATTTTATTCAACTTTGTATTTAAACTGCATTTCAGGTTAGTCGTAAATCGTACATTATTTAGAACCATCAGTTCTGTAACATGTAGTTTTAAACCCCAAATTACTTTAAACTAAACCTTACAATTTTCTTTCATTTCATGCGATACTAGACGGATATTCAGGAGCTTTTTTGCCAATTATCGAATGAAACTCTATGTCTGCGAGTACGGAACTAACTATTATATTCCTGGCTTAGGCAGATGCTATGATCTGCCTAAGCCAGGAATATAATAGAATAGAAGAAAAGTTTTTAAATAATAGTTCCAAATTATTTAAAAACTTACAGTCTTCAACGTTTTCTAAGTTCCAGATCATTTTCTGTTTCCATTCAATCAACCATCAAACTCAGCCACTGAAGCAAGTCTTTAACAATACATTTTTCTTCCGGCTGACCAATAAAAAGTAGGAAAGAAACCCAGCCTATCAATTGGAGGGTTCTGCATGACTTCACCGATTGAACATCGAGGAAGATATACCAAGGCTTTTCCTGCTCCTCAAGTAACCTTGTCTGTGGATTGGGCACCTATATTTACGAGATTTATTTTAATTTTCATATCATTCATACCCAGGAAACAGTGGACAGCAGTTATGGCAACTCAAACGATCACCCAAACTGTGCAAGGTGCGTGTAATATAGATTTGAATATAATTATTTCTTTATTTTAATGATTTGTTTGATTATGTTCAATATTCTTTTTACTATAGTCGGTTGCTTTAAATCCTTATCGTACAGTAATGTTTTTTATTTACTGTTTATGTGGTTCATCATTTAACGGCGCCTTTTCGAGATTAAAAAGCAAAGTGCATGAAAGACTAGTGCTCAGATATTTACAGGCGTTTCGATTATGTTGTTTGTTTCTATCTTCCGTGATATTGCCTGTTACAAATCCATCATTGTGCCTCCTCGTCATTATCCTGTCCACATGTTCCATGTTATTTGGTGGACGCAAATATTTTTTTTGTACTCCCTAGCCAACCTTTACGCTAGCATTAACCCCGACCCCGACGTAAAAGATCCCGGCTCGATTTGGATGAGGTTTTTTTTATCAAAATTTGTTTAGGCGTTTCAGGATCATCCCCTCTTTAATAAGCAGCGGTAGGGATCTTAGACGCATAATGGACCAATCTGAAAGTATTTCTTTTCAGATGTAACTTTACTTATCTTTCCTATATCCTTCATACAGTCCATCAATCATTGTGACTTCTAGTTTCATTAATCGACTAACTTTATTTTTCCTTTCAGAATTCCTGCCAAAAACCCAAATCATGTCGCCGAAGACCAAACCAAACCTGCCTCCGAAGGCCAAACAGGAGCCACAAGCCCTAGGATGCCCCGTTGACTGTCCATGCAAGACCAACAAAGAAAGTCCTTTCGAGAAGCCAATGCGAGTGATGTTCAACGCGATTGGAATCCTAGTCGCCCTCATAGCTACATACTTGATAGTAACAACAGATTCCAACATCTATATAATCTTCTGGGTTTGCTACTCCATCCTAAGACGGCTGTCTAAATCTAGACGGTCCACATCACATGCCAAGTCTGATTAATTCTTTTTATTTGCACTGTATTTATTTCTAGGCTAACTATTTATTGTTTATTTATTTGAAACCACTGAGCATGCAAAGTATTCAATACACTGTTTTTTGTTTATGTTTGTTTGTTTCTTTGTTGTTGTCTTGTTTGTGCTCTCTGATATTGAGATGGTAGATTATATTGAGTATTATGTTTGGTAAATTTATGTCGATTCTTGATCTTATCTTACGTAACATCACACCTGTTACTGCGTGGCTATTACTGAGAAATTCCAATAACAGTGTCCGACCTGGGAATCAATCCCAGGACCTCATGATTCCCGTCGGGGCTGCGGGTTGTTCGCAAGAGATACCGCGGCCTCGACATGAAGGGCTAAGATGGAACATGGGTGGTTTTTAGTCAGTAGACGTCTGACACTCCCTTTCGCTCTGCCCAAGAGCGGGACGTTATTTGATGATTTTCCACCAGCCAAAAAAAAAAAACGCTTGCGACACAGACCAGCGAGGCAGACTTATTTAATGTTAATATGGATACTGATCGGATGTGTTTGATTATCTCTTTATGTCGTAGATCCTAAAAACTTTTTACAGTCGCATTTTCTTTGAGGAGCTCGTGTCCAATTAATAACAGCCACTAGGGACAATCTTCAGGTTAAGCCACGCTTGTCTAGGTTTGTCCATGGATCTAGTGGCCTCGGCTGGTAAATGCAGACCTATTAAATAAAGCGTTTCCCGTCCCTCTAGGAATTTCTCCTGTAAAAATCTCCTTTGACAATGGTTACAGGTAATCAGTGGCCCGAAAGGCTAACAATCAGTCTTACCAAGAGGTATCATAATTATTACCCAGTAGTAACTGGGTTGTGGAGCTCGTGGCTTAATAAGAACTGCCACTCGGGTCGATCTTTAGGTAAAGCTGTGCTTGCCTAGGTCGATCTGTGGATGGGTGACCGCCCAACATACCGAGTTTCCTCCGTGCCTCGGAAAGCACGTTAAGCTGTTGGTCCCGGCTGCCATATATAGATCTTTTGCAGTCGTTACAGGTAGTCAGTGACCTGAAATTCTGACATCCAGTCTTACCAAAGAGTATCGTATTACCTAGTATTAACTGGGTTGTGGAGGTCAGATAGGCAGTCGCTCCATGTAAAATACTGGTATTCAGCTGCATCCGGTTTAACTGGAAGCAGACCCCAACATAGTTGGGAAAAGGCTAGGCAGATGATGAGTAACTGGGTTGTGGAGGTTAGACAGGCAGTTGTCCTTGTTTAATATTTTACTTGAACTCTGCATGATACTGACTCATACTTTGTGTTAAAATTTAATACTTTGATACTTCTCAATTAGTTTGAGGACGCAGTTCAACGACGTTGAAACATTTAGTTCTCTGATAAATTGTATACTGAATGATTCGGAATGATTCCCTCTGTAAATCACGATATCCTAATCGCAGCCTCTGAACAGCAATGCGACGATGGACATCGACAACGATCTAACCAGCAGGGCTATTTCGTATCTTTTTAAATGTCAGTGGCTATCATAGTGTCCATCGATTAACTGTCAAATGGTTATGGTTTAGTACAAAATGGAACCATTTGACAGTTAATCGATGTACACTATGAATACTATGATAGCCACTGATATTTAAAAAGTTACGCAATTGCCCTGCAGATCGAAATTATGAGGAGTTGGTGGAGGAAGGATACCTTGATAAGGAAACCTTGGGTCTGCAGTGCAATCTAGGAGAGACTTTAACAACCACTTCTATTTGATTTAGATTCGATAAGTCGTAGGTCGAATCTTTTTTGGCATTACGAAAGTGAGCGAGATAGAAAAATGACTCTCGAAAACAAACCTAACCTCTACACTCAAAAACCTTCACAAACAATCCATTTCTTCCATTTTTAGGAAATACTTAATATATGTTGATACCTATTCTTGAGTTTTTACATCAATTAGTGCCGCTACTCGCTAGGAAGTTCACTGATCTAAAATTAACACTCGACAGTACATATTTTTTGCGACAAATACGTTTTTGGCGCAAATTTGAGATCGTAGATTATATACCACAGAGCAGGAATGTTTTTTTTTTTCTTGTTATACGAACTTTTTGCTGTGGACTTAGGAGTTTTTATCTTTTATTGGTACCTTTTGTTGAAGACATTGTGTCTCGAGTTTGGCAATGAACTATTGTGGTAAAGGCAACACAGTGTGATCTGGATTTGGAATTATAGATTCGGCCATGTTTAGATTTAACTTCGATTATTTGGGCTTGTTTATATCTGTTCTTTTGTGTCTAATTGCATGTGTTCGTTCATTTATAGTATTATTATTCGAGTTCCAAACTGTTTGTTTTAATAGCAGCTCCGATTATCATAATTAGTAACTAGTTGATTAAACCAGACCCTGGTATTGGTTTTTACAAAGTCAACAATTCCAAATTCTTCACCAGTGACTAGCGTGCAACTTTGTCTAGTGATTTCAAAGCTTCGCGCTCACCTAAAAAAATATTGAAATTCTGTGAATCATTACATTACATCACGCCTGCAATTCCCGAATGGTACTGCAGAGGTGTACCTAATATTACACCCATATTTTGCCAGCTACGTGTAATAGGGGGCGAGTCTACAGCCATAAACCAGACACACAATCAGAAGATGTTCTTACCACGTAAACAGCTTAACCAATTAGAATGACATTTAGCCCATAGATCATAAGACCATGTCCCGTTACCTTAAAGAGGACAGTCACAAGCAATAATATTTATGTAGACATTTGGCAAAGTTCAGATGTGAAAACTCATAAAAAATGATTGCAACTTTGAGATATGACATAGGTACTAACTTTCTGATAAAATGGGTTCCGAAATATTAGTATCGTAACGTAACATGAAAATAAAATCAATACAGTAGATGAAAATTGCTTCTAAAACGTTGCTACCGAGTAATACATATAGGTGCTACTTCTAACTGTATACTATTCATTCGGTTACTAAATAATTTCAAGCCAGAGTCACACGAATGTAACCACAAGCAAAAACTGCTAAGTGAATAATGTTTAGCTCGCAGTAGCTATAAAACTGTCATCGTTCCCGGCCACTGCGCCATTCAAGAGGTTGAATTAATAAACGGTCTTAAAGGGACCCTCTGCATATTGTGCAGCGAGGCGCGACTCGTGACTCGATCCCACGACAAACTGTAGACATAGTAGCCGTAGGTAGTTATTACTTGCAAGCAGACTTTGTGATCTGCAATTTATTCAAAGTACGCGTTCCATGCTCGGTGTAAAGCTGGTAGATGTTCCTAACGTCGAAATACGAAGACGTGCAAAGATTTTTACACCGAATGGCGTCCAAGAACTGGGAAAAGAAATGTGGGACATCGGAAAAAAACCTTTTTTTTTTTTCAAAAAAAAAAAATCATCGAATAACCCCTCCCGCTCTTGGGCAGAGCGAAAGGGAGTGTCAGACTTCTACTGACTAAAAAACCCATGTTCCTACTTCCTTCTTAGCCCTTCATGTCGAGGCCGCTGTATCTCTTGCGAACAACCCGCAGCCCCTACGGGATCGGAGTAAAACCTTGGATGAGGCTGGCACAGGACCGCGGAAATTGTCACAAGAAAAGAGAGTCCTATAACCAGCAGTGGGTGAATTTAGGCTGTGTGCTGACGACCGAACGAAAATTGCGGATTTTGGGGGCAATATCGTAATTTTTTTTTCCTTTACCATCGAGTAGGGTATCAAAATGAAGGGTTTAAAAAGAAGATTACAAAAATAATACTTATTATGTTTAAAAGAAATTCGAAGTGACAAATCCTATAAACAAACACAAAAAATAAATCATCTGCGAATTTTACGCGACCAAGGAAAGAACAAAAACAAAAGAACTAAAAAGTTGGAAATAAAAAAAAGTACAAAACTTGGAAGCAGGCGGGGTCCATTCTATTTTTATTTCATTTCATATTTAATATTCAAATCCACCCCGCCTGCTTCCAAGTTTTGTTTAACTTAAAATGTGCTTGTTTTTGCTATTCAGTTTTTTCAGTCGGGTTTTTTAGTTTTTTAACTATTTTTTTTAATGTGGTTTTGTTACAAGTTACTGCGTACTTACTTTCATAATGCGTTCAGTAAACGCTGTAATTTTGAAATTACAAACAGACACTTCAATTTTATTTATTTGTAGATAGCAAAACATCTATCTACTGATTAAACGAAGCACCGGTCGACAGCATGTCATGACTGGACCTTGTATACGGTCATATTTTTTTGTGATAAAGGTTACGTGTTACTTACTACTGCTTCAGAAAAACAACTCGTGTAGAAATAACCAGTCATACATACTTAGTCATGAAAAAAACGTAAACGTGTAATTTATAATTGGAGCGCAGATGGATCTTGTATGTACTTACGTATTGTTAAAAGCATGAAACTCATTATAACTAGATGATGTAGGTACCTATTTAGTAGTTTTTTGAACAGCAACAAAGGTCAGGAAAAACAGTGACCACGACGTTTAGCAAGAGTTTCCATTCCACGTGGACCACCAAACATTACCTTTGGAGCTGTAACCACATCATCGATCGAAACCACCCATGTTCCTTCTTAGCCAACCTTTCGAACAACCCGCAGCCCCGACGGGGGTGACGACCCCTTACATTCCAAGTTTCTTCCGTGCCTCGGAAAGCACGTTAAGCCGTTGGTTCCGACTGTCATTTGTAGGTAGATCTTCGACAGCCGTAACAGGTAGCCAGTAGCCCGAAAGTCTGATAACCAGTCTTACCAATTCACACCCTAAATTCTATATAATAAATACTTATATATTAATATTCCTAGGTATAGGAATTTCATTACCGCTGAATTCGAGACGCACGGAACCGGTCAATATGGCGACACTTAGGGGAGGTCTTTGTCCAACAGTGGACGTCTTACCGCTGAAATGGTGATGATTGCTAAATTGGCTTTCCAACCCATTTTAAAATGAATACTACCATCTTCGTACATGTTTAGTTAATCCATGTCAACAGCACTGTAAGTAGATAACATCAGTGTGACCACTTCAGCCACAATTAGCGGCCAGCGCTTAATGAGCACTTGTGCATAAGACACGACTTGCTAGCTTTCTCTGGGGAAATGTGATAAATTGCACTGTGATAACTAGCTTATTTGTATTTTAGTAACGTAGGTACGGGGAGAAGAAGAATAAAACAAAAAGTACTGGATGGTTAAATCAATTAACTAATAAGATTATGGTACATGAGTACAGCAGTCCGTCCATTATTGAAATTAATAATATCGACATTTTTGATTATTACTTTATTATTTTTTATGGTTATTTTGACATTTATATAATAATACAATTTTAATGGAATTATCTGCTTAATGACTGCATGATTATGATCTTCAATTAATTTAAATACAATAAAAATGTGTTACTTTTATATTTGCATGCCGAAATTAAAGGCAGATTATGAGAGAAATATTATATATTTTACCAACCTTCTGTACCTTATTTACGTGAATAAATGATTTTGATTTTGTCATTATGCCGATAGTCACATCAAGACGCACATCTGACAAGGCTCTTGCTTGGCAGCTGGATCTTGATCCAGCCCTTGGGCTTCCTGATTCTGAAAGCAGTACTCCTGGACATGACTCGTATTATTTTAGGAGGTTCTTCTCTCTGGAGCCCTGACCGCTGGACGGAGGACTTTGTTTTATAAAATTACTAGCTGATGCCCGCGACTTCACCCGCGTGGATGTCGGTCAAATTATATACTAAAACCTTCCTCTTGAATCACTCTATCTATTAAAAAGAACCGCTTCAAAATCCGTTGCGTAGTTTTAAAGATTTAAGCATACATGGGGACGAACAGACAGCGACAGCGACTTTGTTTTATACTTTGTAGTGAAGTGATGTAGTGATGATTATAGGAAAAATCACAATAACAATTATTATAATAATAAAAAGAAGCCAGACGCGATTTCACCACAAGTAACGAAACACGCCTTAGATTCTACGTAAAAGTTTTGTTCAGTGGACTTTGACATATATACACGAAGCTTGACAAGACACCCTTTTAGTTACGAGCCTTTCTAAAGATCCGAAAGCTTATCCAATTTATTACAGCATCGATTTACCTATGCAAACAAATTATTAGCAGTGCTAAAAAGATTAAGCCGTTATTTATTAAATAACAGTGACTTCTTCATAGTTAAAATATATTATTACCACTACCTGTTGCTTTTTGGATTTCGTTAACAATTTCAAGGGTTTTCATTTTTTTCACGAAACCCTAATTCTTTTTCTGAAATCAAAATCAAAACTCATTTATTCAAACTAGGCTGATAATCAGCACTTTTCGAACGTCAAAATTTACTTTACTTTACTTATTTACAAGTGACAGTCCCCCAAAACGCCCACCCTTCGACACTTCCTAGTGTTTTTGCTGGAAAGAAGAAGTGGCGGACAAACTCTCCAGCAACACATCTGAAAAAAAAAAAATATAAATGAATGTATGTTGGCGAAGTTAGACCTTAAAACATTAGCTATCTGCCAATAAAAGTCCCGAATACATTGATCCATCCGTGTCTGAAATTAACAGACTTCCCAAAAAGGAGGAGGTTCTCAATTCGATTGGTGTTTTTTTTTTTAACTAGCTGTTCCCGGCATGCGTTGCAATGCCCTTTTTCCTACCTACTACCTGCCTGTGTACCAACTACCTACCTACTACCCTACCTACCTACTACCCTACCTACCTACTACCCTACCTACCTACTACCCTACCTACCTACCTACTACCCTACCTACCTACTACCCTACCTACCTACTACCCGACCTACCTACTACCCTACCTACTTACTACCCTACCTACCTACTCTACCGACTACCCTACCTACTCTACTATCCTACTTACTACCCTACCTACTACTCTACCTACTATTCTACTTACTACCCTACCTACTACTCTACCTACTACCCTGCCTACCTACCTACCATTTTCTCACCTTTTAAACCTTCCCTGGACTTCCACGAATAATTCAACACTATAATTAGCCAAATCGGTCCAGCCGTTCTCGCATTTTAGCGAGACTAACGGCTATTCATTTTTATATAATATAGCTGTACCCCGCGTGCGTTGCAATGCCCTTTTACCTGCCTACGTACCAACTACCTACCACCTACCTATTACCTACCTACCTACATACTACTAATTTCTCACCTTCTCTGGACTGCCACAAATGTTTCAAAACCAAAATTAGACAAATCGGTCTAGCCGTTCTCTAGTTTTAGCGCGACTAACTAACAGCAATTAATTTTTATATTATACGCAAACACCATTTGAAAAATCGTTTAATTCTATTGGGAAAGAAACAGTAATTATTTGTGATTATTGTGATAATGTCGTATGGTCTGTTTGAAGTTGTCATTCGTTGACTGAACAACTTAACGTCACTCAATTGTTTTGCCTTTCCGGAACCTCTCCACTAACACTTGAACTTTATGGGTACGGTATTAAAGCTCAAATTGAATTTACGTTTTAGTTAGAAAATGTTTGTATGGGAAAAAGAAAAGGGCTGTTTTTAGGGCTTTTCCGGTCATTATTCGAATTTTTCTCGCCGTAAAAACCATCCTTGAACTTCAACGAACATTTAAAAAAAAAAATCAGCCAAATCGGTCAAGCCGTTTTCATGCCAAGTCGTGACAACGGAAAACGGGTTTCATTTTTATATATAAGAAGAAGATTACTAACAGACATTTCAATTTTATTTATTTGTCTAAGATAAACAATGATAATTATAGGGTACGATGGGAGTATTGTATGAAAGATGATACGACTAGAAAGTGTCTGAATAAAAAAATTAAGACTTACGAGTAGGTATATAGTGGTGTATGAATGGAAGAATAAGACATGAGGCACAGTCATTAAATATAATGGACTATTATGCAGAATGATGAGAAATCAACGAGAACCCAAAAACCGAACATTGCAAAAAGCAGCCTCCAACACACGAAACCTGAATTCAAAATCACTGTTGTAAAAAAGAAACCTGCCAAAAATTGGAGCCCAAATTAGTTCAACAACAAAACAAAAACATAGCATTGCAAAATAAACCATTAGGAGTTTGATACTTGCTATAAAACGAGTGAATCACTGCGCGCACGCAGGTCGACGACTTTGGCAGACTTCGTGTCGTTCCGCCAAACCGCAGAACTTTGTTTATAAGTGTAGATCTTGATTTCTATCTGATTCCTACTAGATGCTTTGTTTAGATTGTAATAGTTGTTGCTATAGAATTTTCTATTCTATTGTTGTTGGAAAAGAGTCAGTTTTCCTATATTATAAAGTTTTGGGTGATGTTATCGTCAATTAGAAGAGTCAGTGTTGATTTTTGTGGGTTTTGTTTTCATGGATCAAAATCAAAATCAAAAGTCATTTATTCAAACTATAATCAGCACTTTTCGAACGTCAAAATTTACTTTACTTTACTCATTTACAAGTGACAGTCCCCCAAAACGCCCACCCTTCGACACTTCCTAGTGTTTTTTGCTGGAAAGAGGAAGTGGCGGAACAAACTCCCCAGCAACACATCTGTCTGTTTGGTTAGATAGTGGATAGTGTTTTAACTGATCCAAAATATTATACTACACATCATCTGCCTAGCCTTTTCTAACTATGTTGAGGTGGACTTCTAATCTAACCGGGTGCAGCATAATATCAGTATTTTACATAGAGCGACTGCCTATCGAACTGCTCACTATAAGTAAAAATATCGCCTCTGGTTAGTGGTTCTGTATGTAGGTAAATCTTGATCATATTCTAATTTGGTATATCCGAAGTTCAAAGTTTCAGTTCTCCTGAATGAAGTTCTCCAAATCCACACCAACATTACTAAAGAGTTGTGGTGATAGAATATGCTTACAAAAAATAATTAATTTCTATTCCACAGAATTCGAACCACGAAACAAGACCGATTTTTTTATTTCCTTCGTCAATTTTAAACGAAAACAAATAAACAAACTTTTAATGATAATGCAAGTCCCAACTAACGACCGAACCAGTTCGCTTAAGTATTTTTGGAAGGAGCAGATCAGGTTTTGATAAAAGAGTAACAAATTAACGTACCAAATCTTGCTAAATGCAGAAGAAATTTTAACCTTGAAGCGCCCAGACCGGTAATGATGCAAAAACGACTGCAGTTTATTTCTAATGGTGGTTTGTTTCTCACGGGAAATATAAGAGTTTTATATTTTTATTTCTATAATAGAGGGTCCTTATATGGAGGCATCCGCTTGAGTTTGAGTTAAGTTTTTACTGACAGTTTCCGATCCAGACGGAGTAGGTGGTACACTAGGATACCTACATACATACATAGCAGGGCATACAAAAATGTTTGTAAATTTAATGTTATCAACTTATCAGCTACGAAAGACGAATTGTTTTTCTTAGCCTATATTGGCTTCCATTTTTCCATTCAAAGCTCTTTTTTTTTTGCAATTTTTGTCTGGCAATGTTTGCCCCGCAACTTCGCAACAACTTTGCCGCAGTCTACCTCGACGGCGATTTCCCCCAGCGGCCAGATAGACCTATCAGTTAGTGACTATCCTACTAATAGCATTAAACCACTCAAAACGATGTAAGAAATAATCATTACGAAACCAGCATGACCCAGAACCAAGACTGCAGTTTTCATTAGGTGAATGCCTGCCCGAACTTACACAGATGTGAAGGTCTATGTTCAGAAGTAGAAAAATTATAAGCCAGTTACGTTTCAATGCGTATTTGAAAATGAAATAAATTAAAATAATTTAATTTATAAAGGGATATAAGACTAGAGGGAGACCAAACAAACGAAGGGTGGACTGTGTAAAGCATGGTATGACAAGAAAGGAGGTGTCTGGTGAGGTGACAAGTAATAGAGAAGTATGGAAGAAGAAGACATGCTGCACCGACTCCAAATGAATTGGGATAAGTAAAAAGAATGATTTATGAAGTCAAGACATGCAGCAAACCGATTACTTTAATACGTTTTCTAACTTATATATAAAAAAGTACATACCTCCCTGTATGCTGTGCATAAGTTTTGGCTAGTTCTCACAATGCGCCAAGAAATCGTCTGCTGTTTTTGGCATAGCATCCTCACTGCGCCAAAGTTCTAACGTCTAGACAAAGTTAGGGGACAATTTAAGTACCTACTATTCCATATAAAGCTTTCAAAAAAGGATTTATACCACCATTACTTATGTGCATGACTTCATCTTGTTTTTAATTGCCTTCAGTGCAAAATCTTTTCGGAGTTAAATGCTCTCTCTGTTATAACGTTTTTTTTAATACCTTATACCATGATCCGTATACTATTCAATGCATCCATTAGCACGATGTTTTGTGTGCGTTACCGTAAAAGTAGATAGTACATGTCACCCCACTAAAAAGCAATATTTTTTGCGTAGGGTTATTTAGTTTGTTGTACAGAATGCTGTCGGGTTGGTGGTCTGTTTCTATCATGTATATTATTTTTGCAACAGTTGCTGTTGTTATTACTTCTAAATACATTTCTTCTACTTGACGGACATTTTGATCAATTTATTCATCTATCTAACGAAATTCATCTCGTGTTCAAAGCGTTTCATAATTCTAGAATGATTTTGAATAGGACGGATAATTTGGTTACGTTTCTTTATTTTTTACTTTTTCCGTATCTTTATTTGTTTTCTGAATGTCATAGCAGAAGCATTTAATAACTTGTGAAAGTAGTTACTGTAGTTGCCCATTCCAAAGCGTAGATCTCTATGAAGAAGAATGGGCTAGAAACTCCATGGAGATTCTAGCTGATAGAACATTACTACTACAATAAATTACCGAACCTCTCCGTTCGCAAATTCAATTGCATTGCAACAGTTCTAAAGTTCGTATAGGAAAGCTTCGAAAGCTTGCTACAGATACCATCGTGCCGGGCCGCCTGAAGTGAACCGGTCCGACGGCTGTCCGTACCGGCCTGTTTTTATTTACGATCCGATCATTTATTGTAGCTATACATACGCTATACCTGCTGCACGCCATGGCTTAAATAACTATCTTATTTTAGGTAAGGAGTCAGGGTGGGGGTTTTTTATCTTATGGTTAAAGGGCTTTATTGGTTTTGCTTGATTGCTTTTGGATTATTGAACATAATTTCAAATCATCATTATCATCAGCCTATTAAAGTTCCCACTGCCGGGACACATTCCTCTTCTCCCTGAGAGGTAATGGGCTATAATCTACCACGCGGGTCCAGTGCGGATTGGTAGATGTCACAAGTCTTCGGAGTTTTGGTTCCAAGACGTGCCGGTTTCCTCACGATGTTTTCCTTTACCGTTTTTGGGAGCAGTGGTGATGAAATAAATCAAATAATGAGGAGTAAAAAGATGTGTAGGTAAATAAAAATTTTAATGTGATACCTACTTAAGTAAGTAAGTTATTTGTTAGAAGAAGAAAAAAAGCAGAAATAAAGCTTCCCTAAGTAGGTAACGTGTTAATATTATTAGCTCTAAATTGTATGCATATACTTTTAGTATAACAGGGAATAGTTTCTTCTTGCGTACGCAAAATACGCGCTTTGGATGTGGAGTTGCAGATACCAGCCCGTTACAGAATAAAATAGTATTTTCTTGAGTCGCGCTTAGCTTAGAACAGACTGATTGCAAAGTGACTAAAGATCGTGCATTCTATTTGTGACGACGTGAAAGCTGTTAACTACTTTTTGTTACGTCTTGTTGATTTATATAAAATTGTTTTGCGTTGTAAGTTTGTTGTTTATTTAAAGTTTTTGTCATTTTGTATACACGTCAGATCCCTGCCACACATAAACAATTTATTTTATTTGGTTATCATTGTATAACCAGACTCTTCGATTGCGTAGTGAATTTTATCAAAATTGTTGATAAGATATCGCTACGAAATAGATTAATTTAATATCTCTGTAAAACACAGAGCATCTTAGTAGCACCACACCAACAATCACAAAGGCAATCAATCAATTGCCAACCTTAACTACATCCACATCAATCATTCAATAAAGCGAGATAAAATAGTGAATCCGTGCACTGTCTCCTGTACTATAGCAGAACGTTGCGATCCCCACTCAAGGCGCTCAGTTATTGACCCGCCGAGCTCTTGCTGGGCGGCTGGCTATACGTTGGCAGTGCGCGCGCACCCTACCCAACACATCCCCGGCTAACTTAGTCTAGCTTAGACTACCAACGCGATGCCTGCACCCTGTGACTCTTGCAAAGGTAAGATAGAATATTTTTTTCAAACTAAATTCTTTTTTTAAACGTTTCGAATTGTTCATCTCTGTGTTCTATTTTGCTTTTTTTTATTCCACGTGTTTGATTTGTTTTTGTTTTGCCGGGCAGAATGATTGGGGACAGTTTGGCGAATGACGCAGTTAGTCTGTGGTGCCTAAATTGGATGTAATTTGAGATCGTAGTGATAGGGTTGGGTTCTGTAGTTGTGTTTTCTTTTTTTTAAGGGGATAGGGTGTTGTGGGAAGGGCTGATGAGTAATTTGTGTTCTTTCGTGGTGCGGGCATTTAAATGAAGTGAGATGTAATTATTGTAATTTTTATTCAAATGTTTATTTAAATCGTGTTTTTATTAAACATTCATGTGTGCAATGCAGGCAAAATTAAGGTCATATTTTAAAAAAAACTTTTTTTTTTAAGAAAAAAATTCTACTACTACAGTCAACGCTAATTCTAAAAGCTAAAAAGCTATTCTAAATGTAGCAAAGACTTATTCCTAGTCAGATTTTATTATTCTCGAGAATATTAGTAACATAGAGAAGCCTTCTTATAACTCTACAGTAAATATGTCATAGCCCATAGGTAATGAAGATATAAACCATGTCGCTGCGACGTAGCTTACAAATACTTACTATGACTAACTAGATAGGTTACAATGCTGTGTAAAATAACGATTGAATTTCCACGAAAAGGTCAGAAAATTAAATCAATAATCGCACGTTGGCGTGAGAAGCACCATACCTCTACTTATATCTTTTGACTTATGGAAAATCCAGCCATATTTGTAGAGAACTGAACTATCAATCCCCGTATCCAGCTAGTTCAACTAGTAGAAGCTTTAGGGCAGACTTTAATCATGAATTATGAAAATATTTGGCAAAATGATTATAACACGTTTTTTTAACTACATCGACAGAAGTCTCAGCCCTTTTTTTGAGTTACGATATTATCTTAGTCAACTCACATAAGGGCTATGCAGATGTCTGAGATGAGAGATCATTTGAAGAAAGATCCACACAGATTTGGTTAAATATTTTATGGAATGGTTTTCGTTATTTTTGTTGTATTTGTTAGATTTAGGTACATTATTACGTTTGTAGGAGTCTCGTCATTACAATTAATTAGGCTTTAAAAACCTAAGGCCCAGATATCTCCCAAAAACAAAGACTATCTATTCGATCGTTGTAACGGTGTGGTTCCTCGTAACACAAACTTACATCTGGAATCAGTTCAAGCTTCCAGAACGTTTGTAGGAATCTGAACATGAGCGTTATCATTTTTCATCGATTCATAAAAACTGTTCCACTCATTTTGACGTTTGACTCATTTTGATTTTGTGTGTTTTGTGTGTTCGTATGAAACAGCCTTGAAATGTCTGAAAATATGAACTGAATCCATGATTAGAGATTCACACCTCCACTTTGGTTAAATATAATAATTACAAATTAGAATTTATTATATTTTAGTACAGTCACGACCATCAACATGTTTACCAAAGCAACTTTTGAAAAGTAATTTTCTTCTACTGTGTTGATTAACGTTTCACATTTTTACGATATAGCATTATTTTGAAAAACCACAGTTTTACGAAATAGGTCTTATGTCAAATAGAAACCGTTTTTTCCCAACAAAATTGCTTTTGAATTTTGCTACATGTATACTTAGTCGGGCTCGTAATTCTCTACCAAGCATAGCTCGGTACTAGCAGGAATTTTAATCAGACTCGTTATAGCTAGATATTTATTAGTTCTATATGCAGTAGCCTAGCTCAGCAGTCGGCACAGAAAGTTCATTCAATTGTATTAGACCAGTTCCCACGAACGCGAGGTATCTATCTAAAGTTTAACGTGCTTACTTACATACGAACTATCTACTGTTATATAGCTTTGTTCTCTGTGACCATTTTATTAGAATTGTTTACACGTTTTATGAACGCAATTAAAATTATAACTGTTGTTTTCCACGTGTAATTGATGATATGGCAAGAAAGGAGGTGTCTGACAAGATGATGTGTATTAGAGAAGTATGGATCTATACTCCTTCTCCCATATATCCATCCAAAGGTTGTCTTTAAAAGATCGCTCTAAGCGATAAGACCGCCCATTGTGTCACCCCTTGTAAAATGTTTTACTATTGTTTTTTTTTGTAATTTTATGGTGTACATAATAAAGAGTATTCTATCTATCTATCTATCTATCTATGAAGAATGCATACTGCCGACCCCAAATGAATTGGGATAAGGGCCAGAGAATTGATGTTTTCAATGACTGAGGTATATGTGGTATATATAATGTGGTACTCTTTACTAATTTACTGAATTAGAGGACGAAGTGTCAGTAGTAATGTGGTAAACTTAAAATATAGCGAACATTGGGAATAAAGTTTTATAAAATGTTTGATCCCGAACAATTTCGATTTTGACACACAAATGCGAGCACGTGACTCTAGCTAGACAGGACTATGTGTTACTAAGTGCAACAAGTATTAGATTAAGATTTTCTTCGTCTTGTCCCGTCTCATCATCATCATTCTCTTGCCCTTATCCCAATTCATTTGGGGTTGGAGTAGCATGTCTTCTTTTTCCATACTTCTTCGTCTTGTCCCGTCTATCGATCGTAAATTTTATACTTGAATGTCTTGGTTTGAAAATAATGTTATCATTAATCAAACATTTTTCTAAAACATGTGCGTTTTTTCACCTGTCTTCCTTTCCTAAAGCGATAAATATTTATCTTACGTATCTTTTCATCGAAATTATAAACTGCAACCTATTACGTGGGTCTCCAATAAAGTAAAAGCTGCCTCGCCGTTTGGTTTTAGAGAGCTAGGTAACTCTAATTACCTAGGTAACAGCGAGGTTTGAAGACAAGACTATCATAATTGGCTAGATTGGAAACACAGATTTGGAAAATTCGATCATGATTTTGCTTCACCAATTATTATTAGTCTTGGCAAGCTTCGCCTTAGATATGTATGCGAGAATCGGGTCTTGTTAACCGTGTTGTTAAATCTTAAACTATCATCACTGGGATAAAGAAAATCTTTTGTGAACTGAGACAAGGGCAGGAGGATAATTATTCAATTAACTCTTGTGGTAGATACCTCCCTTTTCTATTGCTTCGGTGAAGGAAAATATCGTGAGCAAACCAGAATGCCTGAGATAAATTTCTCGACGGTATGTAAAGCCCAGTCACCAGGTTAGGCACTAACCACACGACAATGAAGTAAAAATTTTATTTAAGTACAAGAAATTTAAATTATCGAAAATCAATCTTAAGAAAATAGGACCATTCGAAAACCAACTGCTAGTCTGTAATACTTAAGGAGAAGAAGTTATTGGGTTTTTTAAATCCTTGGCATATTTCCTTGATTTTCTGTTTTGCTCGCGACAATCTGCACCGTACTTTCTATTCTACGCTATGTTGCTACGCTATGTGTATATGCTGAAGATCATTCTCTTGTCCTTATCCTAATTTATTTGTGGTTGGAGCAGAATGACTTCTTCTTCCTTACTTCTCTATTACTCGTCTTCTCATCAGACACCTTCTTTCTTGCCATTTCATCCTGAACACACTCCATCCATCGTTTCTTCCGTCTTCCTATCCTCTTAAACCTCTCCACATTCAGACTCAAAAAATTCTTCATTTTCCTAAAGATGTCTTATTAACATGATGATGTTGTTACAGATACGTGCGGCAGTGGTGGGAAAGCCGCGTGCGGTGCCAACTGCACCTGCGGCCCCAACTGCGCGTGCGGCGATGGCAAACCATCTGGTCAGTATGTCTTTAGCTAGTACCTATTATTTGACGGCAATCAAGCAGACTACAGTTTTGGTGAATAAGGAATGAGTACATAAGAGGAAGTCTGAAAGTGGTGCCGGTAAATGAAAAGTTGTGTGGTAATCGATTCTCGTGGTATGAACATGTGATGCGAAGGAATGAAGAAAATGTTGTGAGAAAAATGTTGAGTATGAATGTAGATAGCTATAAGAGTAGAGGAAGACCAAAAAACGATGGATGGACTGTGTGAAGATGACATGGCTAGAAAGGAGGTGACTGCTGACATGACGAGAAATAGAGAAGTATGGAAGAAGAAGACATGTTGCGCCGACCCCAAATAAATTGGGATAAGGGCAGGAGAATGATGAAATGATTTCGACCGAACCCAGGGAGCCGCATTACTTTGTGTAATTTATTTCATCACCACTGCTCTCAAAACGTTAAAGGAAAACATCGTGGCATCGATCGTGGGATCGTCATCCTAGAACCATAAATTCGAAAACATATGACATAATACCAACCCGCACTGGGCCCGCGTGGTGGATTATACCCCACTCTCTCTCTGCTCTGGACTGTCCCAGCAATGGGCTAACATAACTGGCGATATATGTGTGTGCTATTAGGTACACCTCTGCCTAACTCTTCGGAGATTACAAGTGTGATATTATATATTAACATGTTTTTTTCATACACAGGTGGTAAGCCATGCTGCCAGGGAGGAGGCAAAAAGTAATACTCAACCTTCAAATTCTAAACACTCCTTTCCCAAATGATGCTCTACTTTAAAAATTATATAATCCTTATTATATCGTAGATTTAATAGCAGTGTATCACATATTATTACAATTATAAATTATAATGTAGTTGTCTTTAATCATATTTAAAATATAACTTCGGAAGAGTAATGTTGTGTCGTCATGAAATAAAATTAGTATATTATAAGAAATTATAGTATTACAATGAAATAGCTTATATAGGATAGTTTATATTCGTCTCTGCTTATGTATTACTAAGTGTAGTAAATAATGATTGTCACATTCAGTGTTTAATAATGTTTAGCTTCGTTTTATTAAAGGGATTATCCTTAGTACTTGTAATACTCATTAGTTTGGTAAGCGAAGTGGGCACGCACACACACACTATGAATCTGTGTAGTGTTTCTAGTAAATAAGTAAGGAAATGTTTGTGTTTTATTTTACCTCACCTTTGAAACCTTGTCTTGAAGTCTTGAACCTAAATGGCTAATCGTCCTGAATATAATAAAAAATATTAAATTTTGAAACTCTACTCTCTACTCTTTCTCTCTCTCTGTCTCCCTACTCTACAGCTTCTTTGCCAACTCTACTCTACAGACTCTCTCCCTCTACTCTACACTTTAATTCTAGTGCGACTTTGAAACTCAAATTGAACTTTTTTTTAAGAAAGAGTTGACTCTATCGCAGTAATACCTCAATATGAGGCTATTATATTATCTATTGTGGGCTACCTAACGCAGGTTACGTATCTAGGATGAAGCCGCACAGATGGGCCTTCGCCCACAATCTTTATAAAATTTGAGGGTTGCCCTTGATTTCCCTGAGATTCCATCATCAGATCTTGACATGGTGACAATGGGACCACCTCGGGAGTATATTCTTTCGAAAAAAAAAGAATATTGAGAATCGGTTCATAAATGATGGAGTTATGACGTTCTCCACTATATAGTCTCGATTCCTGCCTGTCGTAACTCGATAATATGCGGCTTACCGAGTGCCCTACAAAACCGTGTTACGAGTCGCGATGTCACGTGGTCCAATTTCATCGAATTTAGTTCTGAATTCTGACACCCAAGCACCGGGTTATTTGGCGCTGGCTGTTGGTTGATATAAAAAAGTTAGCATTTTTGTAATCCTTTTAATCTTATGATGCTTTAAATATTTTTATCCACAGATCGTATAATATACTATTGATCTAAAGTACAAAATAATTAGCTTTTTACACGACTGCCCCAAAAAAGGGGTGTTATGTTTTTTACTCTTTTTTTTTGCTTTATTTTCAAAAAGGAAGCCGGTGGGTGGCTTATAGGCACGCCTCGGCACTGCACGTCTATCTTTTATCTACTTAAAATGTACCATGAGGTCTGTCGAAATAAAAGACAAAATTTCATTAAAACATATTTTTATTTCATACGACAATATGTATATGAATACAATAATTATATCATGGAAGCAATGAATGGGACTTGTTGTTTCAAGATTATTATAATTCACACTTACTTCTATTTGTATCCCAAATAATTAGGAATCTCTTAAATTCTACAGTTGCATACAAGAGCAATACAAAATATCTATATAAGTAGTCGTTTAACAATGCAAAATCATAAGAAAAACTTAATGAAAAACATATAAAATTAGTTCTCATTCAAAATTCAGTCAAACATCAGCAGCCATATTCCTTTTTACCCGACTACGAAGCCAAAACGAGGGTAATGCTTAGAAAGTGATTGTTGATGTCACTACAAAAATAATTCATTCACACTCGTTGTAGAAAAATGTACGTTAGAACTTCTTTCGTAATAAAAATAATCAAATACAGGCAACACTGTCGCGGTAAGCAAATAATATCTTTATAAAAAGCGTAATAAACTACAACTACGAAGTTTGTACAAATAACAGCTTTGATACTTGCTACTTTGTAAACTTGTATAATTAAATCTTTTATATCTAGTATTATATCTTTATAACTACGTTCCACAAAATAGTTTTTAGGTACCTTGTTCGATACATAACATGTACCTAAAATAAAATCAGTATATTATAAACATTTGGATATATTTATTAAACTCTCATCAATCGACTGAATAAATAGATCTCGTTATACAATATAGTTTCTTTTTCATACAATCTCAATTCATACAACAACATTGAAAAATATATTTCTTAATATTACAATAACAGACTGTAACAAATGCACTTTGTTTTCAATTCCACAGTTATACATTGGAATAAAAAAATCGTACCTTTTTATTAGTAACAAAAATATTATCAACATGGCAACCCTGAATCTAACGTCAAATCAAAGATTACACTCACTCTTACGTCATCTACAACAATAATAGGTAGGAATTTTAGTGGCTCTAACTTAGAACAAAATCATGTCAGATAATAATTATAAGCCTGTAATACATTGGCTTTTCCACAAAAATATTTTTTTGCAAACATTTTAGTTGCAATAACGCAACTACATATCTCCCAAAACTAAAATCTAGGTACTTTTATTTTTATATGACTGTAGTGTCAGTCATCATCAATAATATGTCGAGTTTCCCTAGATCCTCTACTAATAGGCCACTAAAATACCACCGCATACAATAACATAGTTGATCACAAGTTAAACGATCACTCAGAAATCACGAGCCGACTTCTTCTAACACAAACTACTAGAAAATATTGCCAAATGGCATAATATAACTTTCATCCGAGGTGAATTAAATCCACCCTTAGGGTTGGCTTACTATCACACCTGGAACACATCTATTTTACGGCTGGCAATACTTATGATGGGCCGCCTATGGCGAGCCAGCATAGACCATGTTGGCCTGCTTAATTTTTGACAGCCATCTTTCTTTGACGGCCAGTATTCACTCTTTGGTGACTGAGACCTGCCCACAGCTGCTTTTTCTGGCGCTGAATCAAAGTAAATGAAGTGCTGCTTAGCAAGCGAAGGCGTGCCGCCATTTTGAGTTAGAAACGCTTTCTAACCGACCATCTGTATAAAAAAGTTTCTTCTTGACCATCATTTGTTTTTTTTTTTCTTGAAAAAGATTGCATCTGCAAGCATCTGGCACTGTTTGCCTTGGCTTGGTCAGTTGGCATTTATATTCGGCACCTGGCACATAGCTACAGCAGCTGGCACCCCGGCATAGGGGGCAGGCAGCTGCGGCAGGCCACAGTCACCTATGGACTTAGTTCTTCCTCACTGTCCTCATCTGAATCGTATACGGGAGCTCCGTTTCGCATCTGGATCACTGACTTCTTTCTGTGACGTTGTTCCTTCTGGTCTTTGTTCAGGTCTCTGTAAATGACAGAAATAGGTTAGTATAACAGTGTTAACAGTTACCTTGAATCAATTATAAGGTTATCGTTAACCACACTTTTTAGTATCAATCACCCCTCAGGAATCGATTTTTACTCAGAAAAGCCAGTTTACGGCCAAAGTACGTCTCACATCATCTAGATCAACCAATATCGACTGGCTATCACTATTGGCACTTCAGCCGTAAGACGTCCACTCTGGACATTACCCCCCCATGGCCTCCCTCGAGTGTCACCACATTAACCGGCCCCGTGCGTCTTCCATCCAGCGGATCCCCACAGCCTTCACCAGGTCAACGACTGGCCATAATTTGTTTTTATTTATCCTAACAGTGCTAGACTCGTCCCTATGGAAAGATTTACACAACCGTATCAGGCTGAGACCAAAATTGGGAAATACGTACTGCACTGGCATGAAACACACACACAGCGGCAGGTTCAAATCAAATCCCTGGATGGATCGTCAATTTTTACAATAAAACTAACCTGCCATTAAAAAGAGGACGTAACGCACTCCTGAGGCTGGTGAACAGGTACGGGTACAAGCGCTCCTGACTGGCCAGCAAGTCACGCGCATTCTCCATGGGCTCTGCCAGTGACGCAGCGAGGGAGTTGTCTTGAAGATCCTCCCGAGTAGGCACGGCTGCTCGCTTGTCTGAGGAGCTACAGGCTTCGGAGACTGTACGGTCTAAGATGTTGTCTTTGCTGAAATGTAAAATATTAATATTTGAGTACGAGCTGCTACTTCTTTAAAAGGATCATGTGGAAGAAATTAATAGTAAAAGAAATGTGGTTTATCTATTCTAAAAAATCTGTGTTCATGTCGAAACTGCCGCAACAACAGTTTTCTTTTCGCTCATATTCGCAAGAATCGCCAGCAATTTCATGCAATATCCTACTCGAAAATGCCATGTCATATTTTTCAAACAATATCTTTTTTTATTGCCTTATCGAATTTTACTTCGATCTTGCCCTATGGAAAGAGATGAATAAGGTTTTCGAGCGTTTCCATAGAAGATGCTTGTCTTCTCTTGCTAGTACTAGGTAAAATTAAACACGCCTACAGAGAGTGACACATTTTGCCTATGCGCGGAAAATAATTCAGAAGATGAAGCGCTGAGTGTGGAGTTCGAGACTTATTATCGAATTAAGCCGAAAAAAGAGGGTAATGATGTTCTTACTTACCCATGATCCTCGCTATCGTCACTATGCGCGGGGCTGTCGGGCGGGGAGAGCGTGACGTCACAGGGCACGCGGAAGTCGGGCAGACTGCGCGCGCACGCGAACGCCGCCAACGCACGCTCGCGCACGTAGATGAACGGCCTGATGATGCGGATTTCATGGTCACTGGAATAGAAGAAATCGTTTTATAGATTACGATAAAACTTCATTTCAAAATTCGTCATGAGAAAACAGTTGACGATAGTATAACAGCAGTGGGAACGTTAAACACTGATTAACATTATTTGGTGCTGCTGTATGTATCAACATCATCCATTGCCTAGCCTTTCCCCAACTATGTTGGGGTCGGCTCCCAGTCTTACCGAATGCAGCTGAATACCAACATTTTACATGAAGCGACTGTCTATCTGACCACCACAACCCAGTCAGTACTGGGCAATACGGTACCCCTTGTTAACAATGGTTGTCAGATTTTCGGTTCACTGACTACTTGTGCTACTGTATGTACGTATAGGCGGTGAGCGGACCACAATCTGAAACCGCATATCAATGTAACAATATTATCGGGTCTTCCAGGAGGCTGCTAATTTCCGTCCTGGGAAGTTTATTATCCCAATTCTTCTCCTCAGCAAAACACTAGGAACTGGTAAAGGGCTGGTGTTTTAAGGGACCGTTTTCCTAAAATGTAATCGTTGGAAGAAAAAAGTGCTTTTTCTCAGTATAGTTTGAATAACTTCTATTGATTTTTGAAAATCTACTATAACTATTAAACTTACCGCAGTGTATAATGCGGTTTCAAAGTCCTTAGAGTGCCAGCATGCATGGCAGCTGCTACGAACGCCGTAGCAGCGCAGTCCAGGTGTTGTGCCAGCGCCGCTACGCCGTAGCCGTGTGCTACAGCTGTGGAGATGGCGCGCTTGCGGGTGCTACGACATGACCAGCGCGTGGCTTCGGCTGCTAGGCTCCAGGGGCTATTGCAGATGGCATCTGTGAAGGAGATTATAATGTGAGATTTGAAGGATAAAATTTCAATCAGGGGCTGTGGGGTGGCGGGGCCCGGGGCTGCGGGACTATTCGAAAGAGATATCGCGGTCCTGAAACACAAAGGGCTAAGAAGGAACATGGTTAGGTTCTAGTCAGTACAAGTCTCACACTCCCTTTCCGTCTCGCCCAGGCCCAAAAACACTTTTTTGACACTTCTTTTTCTTGACACTTCAGTAAAGTAGGAAGTACAGTATAACTTACGTTCGGGCTCGTCCTCATCGAATTTGTCTTCGTAGATGAACTTGATGCCAAGCGTTCTACAGTAGGCCATCAGATGTAGCGGGTCCACTTGCGAACGTGACTCGTGTACGAATAGAGCGCCTGTAAGAGATGATTAACTAATTAGTGATATTTTAGGAATTTAAGGTTTAATTCCTATTAGCAACCTCATTTCAGCCAAAAGACGACCACTGTTGGACATGGACCTCTCCGAAGTGTCACCACATTCACCGGTCCCATACGTCCCGCATCCAAAGGATCCCCGCAACCTTCACCAGGTCATCAGTCCTCTTAGTTTGGGGCCTTCCTTCTTTATTTCCTATCTTGGGAGATTTTGACTGATAGACCAATTCTCCATCCGACCTCCAATTTGTATTCTGTTTAATAACAACTGTGCACATTACAACTACTTTCTACTGACTAACAAAGGTATGAAAAACCTCATGGAAAATTACATCTATTGTATCCTGATACCGCATTATTCCTTGAAAACTGGCGTTGTGTTCGTCGGTCTTTTCTACGTGATGACTTTAAAATCAGCCAATAGCCATTACCTACATGAAGGCAAGTAGGATCTGAGCTTCTTCATTTTGAGAAAGGGTGGGTGCGCTGATGATGAGCATGATATACTAGCAAACTTACCAATACTGAAGTGTATGCCTTTAGACCTGGAGTACAGCTGGTACTGATGCAGGGTATGCAGCAGCGCGATGGAGCAGCTTCCTCCAGAGAGGCAGATCAAGACCTTGTCTCCGGGGCGGATCATGTTGTACTCATGGATGGCCTGCAAATAGTATAATCGAATGAGTCTGTGAGTAAAATGAATGGCAAGTCTCGTGTTTTTGGTTGACTTCTCTAACACCAATCCTCAAAGAAGAAGAAGAGAGAAGACAACACTAAAAATACATAAAAAAACTTCCTCTTTATAAAGTCGGTTAATTATGCCTTGGTTGGTTATCAAAACTGTTCAGTACTGTGTAGTGTGTAGAATGTAGGTGGAGACGTTCGCCACTTACGGTGGAGGGTTTTTCCTAGCAAAAGTCAATGCAATACATGTTTGACTTATCCATTATCGATGACAGAATGTCACTTTGTCTAGGACCTCATTGGAAATAGCTTCTGTTACCAAGCATCCAGGCTGATTCCAATAATATACGCACCTCAACAGTAGGTTTCCACACAGCTCTGGGCGGGCATTGCCAGTTGCTGTCATCATCCAGGGTCAGGTCTGTGAGTGATGCGTCACTGCAGGCGCTACTGTCCTCGTGTTCCTCTCGTTCTTCTTCCCAGTGAGGCTTGAATGTGCGGCAATCTGAGTCACTGTGAAGTAAATTATGTTATGAAATAGGAAACCAGGTTCTAACCGTCAGATCCCAAAGTGAAAGAGTGAACAGACATCTCTTGGCCAGGAGTTTATCTCGTGCCCAATAAAATAATAAGGTGTTTGAGTGCTGTGGCTGCAAGGAGTTTTTTCTACATAGTTGATGATGGACGATCGTGAGAGAATCCTGCCAATATTCCTTTACATACTCGTTCATAATTTTTGGGCTTTTAACATCCTTAAACAGGCCAAGTCTGTTCACAGTTGTAAATTGAACAATATGGCAGCTGTTGGTTACCTAACTACAGTACTCTTAGGTCAAAGTTAGGTCCTATATCACATCATGTGACATTCTAATCTAGACTTTTAGCCTGGACCAGTTCGTTTAAACATTCGCATTCTCCTAGCAATGTTAGTAAAATATGTTGAAAAGTTAAAATGAAGCATGACAAGCTTAAACTCAAGTGAATCAACTAACCTCCTATCATAGAACCTCTCATCATGTGTTCTTTGATCGGTGCCGTAACCGCTGGACCGAGAGCTTCTATCTGAACAGCTGGACGAGGCGTTAGACGAGCGACTGCAGCGCTTTGAGTCTACTGTCGTTGTGGCCCTAGAACAATTGGAGTTGACCAGGTTTAGTATGGAAGCGATTTTTGTTAGTTGCACAGTGAAGATTAGTTTTGGCACAGATTATGGGATGGAGGGCATTTGCCTCAGGCAAATATTAATTACTTTCAAAGTAGTTTCATTATAAGAAAACCAGGGCAAGCAAACAAGCGTAGCAGTGTTTTATGTAGGTTGTTCCTGGAAACTTCTAGCGGATGGAATGCAGGGTTTGTTTGAGACAACTTTTATGAAACCATCCTCACTAAAGGAGGTGCTTAGTTACCTATTCTCGCTGGAAATCACAAGTTCTCTTTTTGAGCCTTGCATATGCATATTTCGGCGAAAAAGGAATGGCAGCATTTTCTCACGACCGTCCTATACATCCTAATTAGATGATCATGTTGATGGGTAAACTTTTAGAGAGTTACATTGAGATGAAACAATGTACATACAAACAAGTTCCCTCCCGCTTTTTACCTCCATTATTTAGCGAAACATGATGATGTAACACAATATATCATTGCACCGTACCAATACAATACAAGATTCTGTCTCAGTAATCATCAAGTGCATTGACATAGTTTCAAACTAGAAACAAAATGGCACGAGACGATTTTGAACTAGGGATCAATCAAATAAAGTGACAACATTGATTGTACAGTAACGTTGCGAGAAAGATTTATGTGTTGTTGCTTAATTATGGGAAATAGTAGGTATTTAAGTAAAAGTGTAACAAGAAAATAAACGTTCATAAACTCCTTTGTAGTCTGCCGATGGCTATCTAAATTGATTCCCCAGAAATTAACTACGAACTCCCTAAACACTTATAACAGCTTTATGTGTAAATGATGAGTAAGTTCATTAGGTCGTTAATTTGTGGAGAATGTTACGACTATAAATTACGACTACACGTGAGCGAAGCCACGGGCACAGCCAGTAAAAAATAAATAATAAACTACAGAAATGGAAGAAACAAAAATTCATCAATTAAAATTAAATGTAGCTAACGGTTTTCTTTTTACGTGGGAATTTTAATATCCACATTAAATGTAACAACTAGGTGTCAGAATGAAAGAAAGATTATTTTAGTAGACGTTTTGATTTATTGCCAAAAGTTTACCCGTGGCCGGCGTGGCCATTTTGGCGTCGTAGTTTGGATTTTAAACTTCATTAAAATCTTGACAATTCGTCGTGGCTTCTAGTAAATTGTTTAATGACCTTCTAACTGCCGTTCCAGGAAATGCAATAAAATTGGTTGAAATACAAATAGAGTCCAAGCTTTAATTTTATGAGTTCGTCTAATTTTGGAGAACTTAACTCTTTGTCTTGGTGAGATTATAAAGAATCCATTTATAAAAGCGGTTCTTATTTTGTTCCTGTTATGAGTGAGTGTATTTTCGCAAATATTATTACAATTTCAACACTCAACATCATTACTGCAATCCCCGAAGGGTTAACCGAGGTGCACAGTGTAAAATGTCGGTGTGCTATATATAGGGTGTAAAAGTACCCTTAACGCAAACGAAGGGCACTTGTTCTCCCCACCACTACGATTTTTTTTTTGTTCTAGGCCATACCTGGGAACCCCCTAGTTACGGAGATATTGGGGGTCAAAATTCCAAATTTTTCACAGCTGTATTTGTAAATACTAGTTTTTCAGGTTATAACTTTACTTAAATTACCTCCATGACCCGTTTATTATTCAAAGCATCCACTAGCACAATGTTTTAAGAGTGCTACATTGAGTTTTACCGTAAAATGTGATTTTTCACCCCCAAAAAAAATATCGTTTCCCAACAAAAAAATTTGCGTAGGGTTACTAAGTTTGATGTACAGAATGCTTGGTTAACGGTTGTGTGATGGGTTGATTTACACCCTGTATATTAGAAATATAGCACACCTTAATTTTGCCAATAATGTTTGAGACCCATGTAATAGGCGGCTAGTTCATTACCATCAACCGGGCACAAATTCTGACTCCGTGGCTGCTACTAAAAAGAATCATAAAGAAAACTCAATGACATTTTACAATTTAAATACAGTAGATTTCGTATCATTATGAATCATCAAAATCATGAAAATACCAGTACATGTAAAAAGATTTCCTCTGCTAGCACTTATATTTTCTATTATTGCCTACATTAGAATAAATACTAAGAAGATAAAGGTAGTTTAAAGGTGCCATTTTATTGCTACCCATAAAATCTATGACATCATTTCAATAAGCTCTAATGCGAGTCCATTGCACTAATGAGTTTTTACTTAATTACTTACCTATTGACCGTGTGTATGACTATGTAGATATATGAACGTAAAAGCAAATGGGTATGTAAGGATTGTAGCAGATAGCGTTCTCTTACCTCTCGGAGGCAAAAGGCGTTAGCCTATATAGAGCATATTATACCAGAAAGTCATTTTTAAATGTGTGTGACCATCAAACTGAACAATTTCCTTCATGGAACAAAAACCACAATCACGAAAAATAATGAGCTGTTCCTGTTCAGTGTTTCCATACAAAACATGAATACACACTATACAACTGATATTTTTTTGACATCTGTAATTTACCTGTTCTGTCTTTCAGGGTCTTCCACGAACACTACTCTGCTTTGGTCCGTGGAGTCGTACCGCTTGGTCTGTCTCACGTGGTCTCCGGAGCAGACTGGAACTCCTTCAATGATGTCGGGAACCTCGCTTTTCTCGTGCTTCTGGCATATTCGTAGTCTGCCCTGGCATTTTCTGGTCTTGTTAGACGAATCTGGAAGATGTGGTTGGTACACGTTAACTACAGGATTTTTTTTACCTAAGCTTCCAAAGGGATCGTAGATGTTGTGGTTTTCGGGTTACAATTGTGCTCTAGTAATCTAAAATTCCGAAGAATTGGAAAAATTATGTGGTAGTGGGCAGGCCACATTGCTCGCAGAACGAATGGCCGATGGGGCCGAAAAGTCCTGAAGTGACGATCGTGAACCAGAAGACGTTATGTTGTGCTCCTACTAATCACTAAGTGGACCGATGATCTAGTGAAAGTTGTAAGGATCTGCTAGATGAAAGACGAACGGAACTGGTCAATGTGGCGACACTTGTAGGAGGCCTATGTCTAGCACTGGTCATACCGATTCGATGATAAATCTAATATCGACTATTGTGCTCTAGTGATATAATACTACGATCCATAAATGTAACATTCTGAATCTTCAGTGTTATTCAAAATATTAGTGAGAATCCGCTATGAACCAGCGCAACGATGACTATCTTCATCAATTAACATCTATTGACATTGAATTATTTTGTGTTGACGACTCGAATAAACGTGAACAATTTATTGACACCTCTAAGTAGGCTCATATAGTATCCGGGTTCATTCAAAACAATGATTAAATTGATTGTTGGTCATCGCGATCTAAATTATAAGCGAGCTTAGTATATACATTTACAATATGCAGCTGTCGCGCGTCGGTTAGTAGCCCACCAGACATAGGATCCAGACCGAGGATTCTCCTCAAGCTTCTAAAAAATAAAGAACTTACCGAATTCCAAAAACGCATCAGTTTCAGTGAAAGTCATGTTGATGCCGCTGTCTTGAGAACTAACTGAAGGATTTTGGCACCAGTTTTTCTTGACATTACAGTGTCTGCAAGCAACGTCAGCACAACTAGCTTCGTCGTCCGATAATTTGTTCGAACTCAAGGATTTGGGGAGAATCGGAGAGTTCTGAGTTGTGACCACTTGTATGATAGTGTCAGGTGTCGAAGTCTCGCTAGAGTTGAAGGAGATGCTGTTTGGTCCTGAGGCCTCGTGGGAAGGCGTGCCATGCGCTGACTTCGGTGAATTCGTCGTTGGAGACCGCTTGCAGTAACGACTGTCGTCTTCATCAAACTGAGGCAACACGGGACTAGTGGGACACTTTCTCAAACTAGAAGTCGCCTTTTTGAGATCTAGTCCCAATTCTGGACCAGAACCGATCCTCTGTCTACCAGTCTGCGGCGGAGAACTCTTTCGAGAGCAGCTTCCAGTGTAATCTGGTGAAATCATCTCGTCTACTTGATTAACCATCTCGCGTATTTCGTGTTTCACTTCCGAAGCCATCTCTCTCGACATACCCATTAGGTACTCAGCTACGTCTATGACTGATACAGAATTCTTATCGCTCTGACTAGAATTAATTGAGTTCATACTAAGATTCGACTGTTCGAGCGAGTCTGAATTCTCTAAGATATCGTCTACTTTGGATATGACTTCGCGGATCTCTGACTTGATTTCTGTTGCTATTTCTCTGGTCATTTCCTTGACATAAGCCTGGATATCCTCTGAGGTTTGAGAGTTCAGTGAAGTAGTTGGTGATGTCCTGCCTACTTGGCTGCAGTCAGATATTGATGTGCTACTCTGTGTGCTGTAGAGGAACGCCTTTCCGGGTGAGATCATTGGGTCGTCTAACGACTGCAAGTCTGTTTGACTGCCACAGTTACAAAAACCTGATTTCTCTATGACATTGTTCGGGCTGGTTTCTTTCAAGCCCAAGTTCAATTTTGTTTGTGCGCTAAGTGCCGCTGGGGGACTGTCAGAACCCAAACTATAACATCTGGATCTGACCAGCAGCGGTTGTCTGTTCTGAGGAATCAGTCGTAATGGTGACACAGATTCTCCAACTGCAAATTGTACTGGCAAAGGCGTCTCAGCTTCTTCCTTGTGTGTTTCCCGTAGACTTAATTCTCTCGAATAGAACTTTTGTTTCTGTTTCAGTCTAAATATATGGCAGTCGTCTATGGCAGAAAGACTGAAATGTCTTGGCGAAGATCCCAAAATGGGTGACGAAGTAATAGAAGACCTTGTATTTAGATTTAGGCTCTTTCTCGCTCCCGTGTACCCTGACGGGTCAAATGGCACAATATGTTTGACATTGCCCGATCGACCGAGGAGGAGGTCGTGGGCTTCTTTGGGAAGCATAAACCATCTGAGATAGTCTATACGTGGGTTGAAACTGACTTCTGGCTCAGCTGTAGAGCACTTCATTGCCAGTTTTCTTGCTCTGTTGAATAAATTCCTCGCTGTTTGCAGAGTCTCTGTGTACGTTTGAGGGAATATGCCTGGACCTGAAATGAAAAGCAAATGTAATTAGGAACAGTCATTGACGTCATAGTGTTTAGACGTGAATGTCTAAATAAAAGTGTAAACTGACCAGAGACTCTTCTTTCGTGCGAGGTCATCTTTCCGTCATTGAACCTCAGGGAGTGCAATGACTTTCTGTCCCTGAGCACTGCACAGGTGTGGTGTCTCCACTGACCAGTTTCAGGGTTTACTACGTATTGTGGTAGAATTTTCCACCCTTCTGTCGCCACCATCTTTAAGGCTTCTAGAACGAATGCCAGCTCAGAATCCGACGTGAAGAAAGGTAGGGAAACTCTGCAGAATCCTGGTCTCAAGTGTTCGTTGTAAATTGGTACTTCTGGCGCTTTGACGTCGCTCATTTTTCTCACTCGAGCAACTTCCTTTTGTCTGTAAAATAAATTCCATACATGAATTTCAACTTGCTGATATTTCATGAGCGCGCAAATTATTCGGCCTTGAGATACAATTAACAGATTGTAATATAAACGGGCAGAGCCCAAATGTTTGCGCGTCTAAAAATACGAACGGCGCTCGAGATGTTTTATCAATTCGTATGCTAATAAACGAATTCGTTGGAGATATACCAAACGATTTGTTGGTACTGAATAAGAATGAATTCCCTTTCAAAATTTAAACTGTATTGATATTTCCACCATTAAAACTTTGATATTTTACCACAAGTATCAAAAGTTACAATTGGAAAGAAGTTGCACCAAATCGTGACCGTTGGAAGGACCTTTGCCCAGCAATAGGACAATATTGTCTAGCTATAATATCAATAGCTCTAAACAAGAATACAAGAAAAACAATTTAACTCCCATAGCTATTAATTCGATTCATTCTATCGGCTTAAACAAGATTTACTTGCCACCACCTGAATGTACCAGTATTACTTATTTTCCAATAACAATTCTCGCAAGCACTAAGGCCTTGAGCAGTTCCTATTGGCCTCACAACCTTATCGTTATTCAAATACTCACGCTTCAACATCTAGTAGTTTCTCATATTCCCTAAGGAGTTGGTCATCGATCCCAAGGACATCAGACCCGTAGTTCAGGTTACTAGACAATCCTCCTCTTGCTTGAATGCCGAAGACATCGTTCAGGACAGCACAGATGAAATTGTGGTGTAGGAAGGTCCCTCGTGGGTGTTTCACCATCAGAGAGAAAATGGGGAGCCTTCTGACTGTTGGAGATACATTGCCTAGAAGAATCAGCTCCGGTATGTTCTTGATGTGAGAGATTACTTGCCTGAAACAAAAGAAATTCGAAATAAATAAAACAGAACATCACACGGATTAGTTAGAGGTGCTGCGGTAGTAGGTATGTACATCCACGTAAAGTCAGTTAAGTTAAAAACCTATACATTAGGGACGAACAAATCCGTGCCCTATGGCTGCTACTCACAGTTTGCCCGACCTAGGAATAGAACCTAGAAAGAACCTCATGCTCAGTAGTAGCACTCATCACATCGTAGGCGTATTAAGGCCATTGTCCTTATAATTCCCAGCTTCTGTTTACGCAAGTTATTTGTGTAAATACTTAAACATAAATTGAATTACATCGGTCATAACAGGGCGTTTGTTGATATTTAATATTGTTACAATGAAATTCCCGAAATTGTAGATACAGAATTTACTTCGTAAAAGTTAAGTTATTTTATTGTTTACTAACACTACGGATCATTGTTGTCTGAAAAATAAAGAATATTATTATTATTATATAAGGTTTTTTTTTTGTTAAAGAGCTTCGTGGCAAAGACCTGTATGAGACACACACAGACCAGGAAAGCATGGCGCTTAAGAAGGAGCCCTATATCCACCAGTGGGCAACAAAGCTGCCAATGATAATGGTGATGATGAAGATTTCAGAAAAGTCTCGCAACCCTTGCGCTTTCACTGAAAATGTGATCGGGTCAATGACATTTAGGTATAATCCATTTTTCCTTCATATTTTAAAACAATGGCGAAAAACAAAAGTTTTATAAAGTCAGTTCTGGAGAGCGTGCGGGGCCGTGGCACAATTACGTCACAAATTAAGGTTCTTTTAAATATTTGGGACGAGAATCGAATACTGAATACACTTCTTCAATATGTCCCTCGTTTAACCTAACACACTCTATATGAAGTTGTCACCCATCCACAGAAGAACCTAGGCAAGCGCGGTTTAACCTGGAGATTGATCCGAGCGGCTATTGTTATTTAGCCACGAGTTCGTCAGCCATTGATTAGCCAGTAGAAATCACTTAAACAAGTTAAACGTTAATTATATCTGCATAAGCCATCAATTAACACATAAATTGCCCATGTCAAGGCCTCGCTGGGCCGGAGCAATAAAAAGTAGAAATCAATACGGAATATGTAGTCGATTTTAGCTGTAAACATGTTGGATTTTATGACGAATGTAGGGTGGTTCTTGGTGTACACTTTTATTCTTCATTAGCTGATAATGATGGTGCTTCTCGTGGAGAAAAAATCTGTGTTCCAGGTGTGGGACACTTCTCCGCGAGAAGCACGGAGTTTTCATAAATTAAATTTCTCGAAATGATTTTTATTTACAGTCCAGATTGTTGAAATAAATAGTGTTAATCATGTATTTTTAACGTTCTGTCAAACATTAAAAATACATGATTAATTTGTGATTTTATATTTTTCCTACATCGATTACTTGATCATCAATAATATTATGAACCTTCACATCTTCTAAACCGAGCTAAGACAACCTTTATATTAACGACATGTCATTGCTAGTAACAAACACATTTTTACGACTTGACGGCTGATAAGTTTACGGATACAGTCTACTTTATCAATACCTATTTCTGGTTTTAAACTTTAAAATGTGTCTAGAGATCCTATCCATAGATAGTATTTAGTCTGCTGGACCCCGTCTAAATGAACCCGCGGGATCAGTAGACAAAGTCACATAATTATTGACTTGGTCGACTGGACCCAGCGGAGGTATATTTGAAAATGTCTGTGATTTATGCCACTTGTGATTAAAAAAACACACAAAACAAACATTCCGACGAATTGAGAACTTTCTCCTTTTTGAAATCGGGTAAAAATAGAAACGACTAATCACATGAATTGTTTATTTGTAGCGAATTATAGGATTACTGGTTTACTACCCGACAGCCGTTCCCATACTAATTCATTCCATTCATTAAAATTCGTCGCTTAACACTTCCACTGTTTTTTTCCCTTCCGTGATCTAAAGTTAGTTGATATTCTTTACATAGTATAACAACAAAGTAGTTCCCGCTGTTTGGGTACGCTTATATCTTTTAAACTACGCAACGGCTAATAATGCCGTTTTCAGCATAAGACATAATAATTAGAAAGGAAGGTTTAAATGAAGTAGATTGCACCCGTCATTCAAATCCGGCCGCGTTTTGTTCTAAAAGATATAAAATGTACCACTGTTTGGTTATCCAAACAGTTACAATTGTATAGAAACATAAAAAACGCGACTGAGTAGGAAATAGACACTGATACGAACGGTATTGATGTTGATATGACGGCAGGCGGAAGTACACCGGCAAGACTAACCTGACTGGAATACATACAGGCAATATAGCTCATTGCTGATGCACTATATTTAGTTGAAGCCAGCCTTGAACTCGGCGAACTATAACCTCGATTTGTATTCCAAATGGTCGGAAGATAACGCGAGTGTTTTGTTGCCAACGAGAGGTTGGCAATCTATTTGTTTGTATTTTATTTTGAGTTAATGTTTATAATCAGAATTATGAGTATTTTTTTTTTTTTTCATTTTTTTTTTAAAAGCGTTGCCCCACTCTAGGAATTTCTCCTGTATCGTGGGTGCGTTTACAAACATTTAAACTCACATACACAAACACACCCAGACCCGAAACAACTATCTGTAGGCCATACAAATATTTGTTCAGTGCGGGGATCGAACCCGCGACACGCAGCGCAGCAGTCCAATCTCTTAGCCACTGCGCCAACCGTGCCGTCAGTATTGATGATATCTATTGAATTTTTACTTAAGAGATTTAGAATACCAAACTTTACTATACTGGATTTCTGAGACACGTAGGAAACTTGGTATGTAATGGGTGGTCACCCATGCACGGACCAACCGGAACCTAGGTTCTACCCTAGGGTAAACACAGCTAAACCTAAAGATTCGACCCGAGCGGCAGTTATTATTGATATGAGGTCAATAGGCAATCAGAATAAATGTAATTGCAAAGGCCTCTATGTTTAGTATATTTTTAGGCTTATAAAGATCATGTCCGCCAATAAACATAAAAAACGACATAATTTTCGCAAAACCTGTTTTCTTTACGACCCGTAATAAAACTTGCAAAGTCTGATCTAAATCAAAGGTCAAACGTAAGAAAAATGGCCAATTTTACTATAGTCATCCAAAACAAAGGAAAGTAATACGAGAATGGTACGTATGGGTAATTTTATGGACAATTTGACAATAGTTATTAAATTATTAGCACTTGGAACTGTCCAAAAGTAGGACACGTCCTATAATAGAACTAATGTCCGTGGCACTGGATATTTGCAAGCTAACTGGGACAACAAATATGATAAAGGTATATGGTATGAATCATAGTAGGAACAATTTTATAAAGAGGACGTTCCTATAGAACATTTTACAAAACGGAGTCGTTACTCCTACTGCGAGTAAGTTCTGAACCAACTGTTTACAGGGTGGAAGAGACACCGACGCTAAAACCCATATTTAAATCAAACATCGTCTGTTACTAAGAAAAACCGGTCCAAATGTATGCAACAGCAGATTTAAAAAAAAAATGACGTTGAAGAATGTCTGTGTGGGGGGTTTAGAATGAAGTACCTACTGATTATGTGGTAACCGTTGAAGCTGTACCTTCCACCTTTTATACATTATTTCCATCCATTAGCCTACAAGAGAAGACAAACAACAGATTTTACAAAATATATCATGGATGAGAATTAACACGGAACGTGCGATACTAATGTAACATCCCAGGCTACGTATGTTGGAAATAACTTAATTACAACAATGATGTGCCTAATACACATCATGGAGTTCGTATATGTGTCCCAGTATAAACTCTGCTGAAATAGAATAAGTTTTCTAGACAGATGTCATTCTTTATGGAGCTTATTCTTCTGATTGTTTGCCTGTGCGAATGCACAATATATCTTGGAATCTAATATGGTATTTTATTGAGTAGTCCACGTTCCAACATGGTAGCAGAGCGAAAAACAAACTTTAATAACCGTTTTCCAAGTGTGCGCGTGTGATTTAGTAAAATTATTTTTCAAAATTTATTCGCAAGAAAACAAAAGATGGCAACTGCTATTCAAAATGTTTCTATTGAAAAATTATCCGGGATACAAGACTATCCATCCTGGAAATTTCTGATGCGGATGGTGCTCATCCACGACGATCTTTGGGATTGTGTGGGCACACCTGAAAATAAAAACGAAGACGCGAAAAAACAGGAAAAGGCGCTCGCAAAAATCGCTTTAAACGTGAAGCCTTGTGTATTTCCACAAATTAGAAATGCAAAGACGGCTCGCGAAGCGTGGAACAACCTTCAGAAGGCATACGAGGACCGAGGCTTGTCACGACGGCTCGGATTGCTTCGCACATTGTTCGCCACTAAATTAAGCGAATGTGCGAGTATGGAGGCATACGTCAACAAGGTTGTGGATACATCGCAACAACTGAGCGACATCGGAGCGGCTTTGGAAGATGACTTCGTGGCCGTGATTTTACTCAGCGGTTTGACAAGCGATTACGACCCGTTGATTATGGCTCTAGAAAATTCGAACACGTCACTGTCAAGCGAAAATGTCAAAGCGAAATTGATTCTAGAAAATGCAAGACGCGATGAGAAAGGCGAGGATGCTACGGCTTTAGCAGCTCGGAAAGCACCCAAACTAATTAAGTGCTTCAGATGCAAAAAGAGTGGGCATATCAAGAAGGATTGTCCTGACAACTCTGACGGCAAGAAGAGTGGCCGGAAAAGCCAGGTGCATCTCACAGCGTTGGCCGCAGGAGTCAAGCGAGACTTTTGGTACGTCGACAGCGGTGCGGCGCAACATTTCTGCAATAATCGCAGCTTTTTATCAGATTTTTCAACTGAAAAGCCAAAGAAGGTCTTAATTGCCAATGGTGAAGCATTGCCGACAGCTGGAAAAGGAACTGCGCAAGCTGTGTTAAAGGACAATAGTGTGAGATCGATAAGTAATGTGTACTTAGTCCCTAAGTTGTCTGCTAATTTATTATCTGTTAGTGCAATGGATAAGAAAGGTTACGAAATTGTGTTTCGTTCTGGCGTGTGTACAGTATGGTAAGCAAAATTATAAATTATTGCTTCTATATTACCACGCCAAAATGGTGGCCGACGTTTTAACGAAACCGTTGGCAAAGGTAAAACACGATAAGTTTGTATGTCGTTTATTTATATCGTTAAATAAATGACCATAATGGTTCTAAGCAGTAGGTAAGGTATACTTGCAGAAGTATAATTTGTTTTGGATCCGTATCACATAGTTTTGAATATTTACTGTTTATGTGTGACGGATACTTTGATAAATTTATACTTTTGCTATGTTTTTTGCTGTTGTAATGTTTTATTATTTTTAGACAGCGGATGTATCTATGCTTAGATTATTTATAGTGTTCAACGTGTGTAATGTGATTTACATGAGTTTATATTGGTTCAAGGGCCAGTGTTGGAAATAACTTAATTACAACAATGATGTGCCTAATACACATCATGGAGTTCGTATATGTGTCCCAGTATAAACTCTGCTGAAATAGAATAAGTTTTCTAGACAGATGTCATTCTTTATGGAGCTTATTCTTCTGATTGTTTGCCTGTGCGGATGCACAATATATCTTGGAATCTAATATGGTATTTTATTGAGTAGTCCACGTTCCAACAACGTACACTGTTATCGTTAAATTTCATCGAAATTTTATAAATTACGGCCATAAAACTATCGAAATCTTCTTCAATATAGGTACTTAGTTCAAAAAAGAATTTGAGGTCGGCGAAGACATAAAGCTATCTTTAGATGGGAATATTGGACTGGATACTGATCGCAAGACTACCATAATATATAGAATCTACGCGTATGTTTGGAATCTTGCCAAACGCTTAATGGCAAAACTTTAAGCTCTTAGCTTTTAACTTAAACACGTTTCAAAGTTAGATACTATCACTATTGGTGATATTTTAAGTCATAATAATATTTCTGAGAGGTCAAGTACTTCGAAAATTTCGAATTTATATTTTACTGTTAATTTATTTAAACTTTTGTCTTCAACTCTGGTTGCCGTATCTATACCTATTAAAATGTTTGTCTTCCAGTTTGTTCAATGTATGCTCAAACTTTTAATAGAGTTTTCTATCTATCTTCTACAAATCAATAGTTTCATTAAAAAACAATGATTTATATTAATTTCCTATCAAGAATTTTAAAATACTATTCATTCTCCACAGACTACGAGTATTCCTTTTACGTAAGCTTAAATAAAATGTCAAGTAACATTTGTCTTCACAAATGGATGAAGTCAGAGATTGTCAAGAGCTTTCTTTATTGAATTTGTGCGGAATAGATGACGTAGTTCTACAAAGGCTGAGCTGACGCACCCCACGTTACTTGTACCCCGTTTGTATTCAAATCGAGTTGGAAGTAGGGCATTATATATGCTTCAACACATTTTAAATAAACATCTATTGCGTATTAAAAAGTCGTATCACGTGTGATGATGGATGAAGTCGGTGAACAATGTACAGCAGCATAAATCGTAAGTCTTCTAAGTGGGTCACCGAAAGGAAACCCGAATTCATTAGAGATACTAAAAAACTTTGGGTGTTTCTTTATGATAACAATTTTGACATAGGTGGTCATTTTTCGAGAGGACACTTGCAAGATTTGATCGATAGCGGGAGAGACAAGATGTTGACTTCAGTCGTGACTGGTCGGTTCCTGCATGTCTCCTTTCCAAAGAAAACGAGCCTTATGGACTGAACCTCAGAATAATCATAAAGCTGATCGATTTCCTTATAATAAAAATAATAATTATTCCTAGTGTGCTGACGACCCTACTAAATTGAAGTCAGAGCTTGTCGAATGCCAGATTCGCGAAGGTGTGCACCTTGACCATGATTCTCAAGACCTAGTCCACATCATAAGGTTAACATACGAACTAAGTCATCTCCACCTTTATTTACATTACCATGACCACCATTTTAAAATTATCTCCGTTCAGGCTTCCAGAAAGAAAACACAGCAATATTTCACTTTAACAGCACCAGTACGTAAACAACTGGCCCACACCAGCTTTACCAAAGACACAGTACATTGCAGATGGCCTTGCTGAGCCAATAAACTTAGCATTTACGACGCTGGCGGGACAGGGTTGTCATTGGCCTTGCAACTTGAGAGACCCCTGCCCTGTAGGGAGGCGAGAATTTTATGGTTCTAATTATCGAACTGAACGGGCCACTTCCTCGTCGTTTCGTGCTGGCAGACGGGCCGTTTTTACTGGTAAACGAAATGAAAAAGTTATTCATTATTAGGTTTACTGGAACATTATTCTGAACAACTAAATTTTTTTCGAGGTTTTCTACTACGTGAAATATCACGTAAGAGACTTTAGACTGAGTCTATATTCTCAACGACGGCGACGATAAAACGATAACTGATCGACAAAAACGTCGTTGTTTAAAATTACGCTTAATTCCTTCATCATAAGCCCGAAGTATTGTTCTTTATCTTTTGTTTTTGTCAGAATAGAAATATTTTTCTGCAGTCTTTTTATTGGCAACCCTAACCTAGTCCCGGGGCATACCGAGATAGGGTACACTGAGCCAACTACCTACATACATTGAGGCACGTCCATTTACATAGTTGCATAATATGCATAAACCTTATTACCAGCATTTCAGTGCAAGCTCACCTAGCCTTGTCGGCACCCGCGAATATAGTGCACTTTAATAATATTAGAGTTACAGTAGCTCCTATTTTATTTTATAATGTAAAAGGTACATTAGATTTTATATTCTTTAAAACCATTTTTATTAGGGGCTTATTCAATTGGGTAAACGGACTGTTGCTATGGCAGTTTTGGGTGAGCGGAGACTGCCGCGGTAAAGCTATTGCATAGCATTTTTTATCAACTTATGCAATTATAATTATTTATTTATTTTATTAATGCAGTATGTAAATATAGTATTTATACTTACACTTTTACTAATCATCCTCATCTTTTATAAAATGTCCTTTTACGTCTCATGTCGCGCCTTGGCGACAACTATTTTTGTTGGCAGCCTTATAATCGATCTTATTCGATTTATTAACTTTGATTTTGCTGTTTTAAAATATTAAATCTAATAATTTTTCAATGTTTACTTTTCATCTGACATTACGTCAGTTGTCAAGATGTCATTTACTTTTTCTTTTATTTTGTGTCATAGTTTTTCTTAGTGGTTAGAGCTATGAAGGTTACATTTGATTTATATAATTTAATTTATTTTTATTAATATGTTAGCTCAAATAATGTAATTTATTGATAATTTCTATTAATAGTATCTTATCTTACGCTTATAAAATTAATTAACACGCTCACAGAAATTCTTTGAGGAAGTTTTTGACTGAATAATACAGGCCGTTTTAAATACAGGCAACTCACAATTTTTGATTTCAAGAAATTGTCAAGTGTCAATTTGTTAGGTTTTTATTTTCGTTACGGAATTTCTGGATTCGGTCCCCACGCTCAAGGCCCGCGATAAAAGCTATGCAATAGCTTAATAAGAATACAGTCGATTTTATTATCACCAATTTAGCGTTGAACCATATTAATTTAGAGTTACTAAAGAAAAATCATGGATATTAATGTTGGTAGAGGGAGAGGAAGAGGCAGATAAAGGAAATGATGGATAGATTGTATGAAAGAAAATGAGTAAATGATAATGTGACGGTTGACAGGACAGAATGAAAGATAAAACGTGTTGAGCCGACCCCAAGTAACGTGGGACAAGGTCAGGAAGATAATGACGAATTAAAAATTCAGATTCGAATAAATCCTGGACACAGTTCCGAACGTGGACACTTCCACACAAATACTTGTGATCTATCTGTCAATGTCCCGCAGTATTTGGCCTAGTCTTCAAGTATTACAGAAGTTGACAGCTGTTTTCATTCTGGAGTAATCCAAAATGACAGCATGTTTTTCCGTACTTTAGATAAAGCTCGTAAAAATCTCGTTTCTCATAGTTACCGCCTACATGTTCCTCAGCTGATATTTACGCACATAAATATCTATTTCTTGATCAACGCGGAAGATTCCTTCGCGTTTTATTTAAAAGATTTATTGCGAAAATATTTATTTTAGTTTTGCTACAGAATGTAGGTAATGTTTTGAACAATTTGTTTTGTAACACAAAATAAAGCGGGGCTTAAGATGAGAGACGATACTGAGGATGTACTTAAATGTATTATGTTTGCTAGTGAACAATATTAGGACAGTCATGGTCAAACTAGTATTGATTTAGAGACCCCAAACTTGAGTATTATAAGCTTATTCAAGCAAGAAACATTTACAAACACAAGTAATTTTGAGCGTACGTGTAGTACAGGCGGCCTGGTATGGCCACTTTAGCAAATCATAATATGGATCATAATATGAAATTGACTATTTATAATAGTAACTGCGTCTGTAACCATTTTACGACTTTTAACGCAATTCATATTATGATTCTATTATGATCTGTTAAAGTGTCCATTTTAGACCCCCATCTCAGCTGTAGTATCTTTCTCCCATGGGGTTAGTTCCACTTGCTCTGTCCTTGTAGGTTGTATGATGAATTGAATATGGTCATTACATCGTTTGTGATTAATTCCTGACCTTTCAGAAGAATACCACCAATAAGGTGGGTGTAAGTACTTCTAGAATATCCCCCTCGGTGTCTCTGCGAAAATCTACCTAACGTAAATGCTAGTAGTAAGAAAATTGATCTTATTACGCCAGCAATTATGTAGGGACATGTTCGTAAACAGTTACCTACGTTATTAGCAAAAACAACTAATACGAACGAGATAAATCAATACAATTCCCTTCCCAAATTAACTCAATTAAGACGATGAAAGCATATTAGCATACCAACAAAATTGATTTATTTTTGGAGTATTTTGCACGATATACGCACGACAACCATAATTATCCTGATTTTTATGGGAAGTCTATACAAAAACGTCTTACACATCATGTAGGCCATCAAAACACGTGTACTTAATTATTGGTGGCAGTCCCACTCGATCATACAATGTCAAGTTAATGGTATTGAAACCTACACCAAACAAACATACATTACGTCATTGCTTGCTCAGTCCCTTGTATTCAATACCCTTGATGTATGTATGTACTTGTCTATAGGATAAATATTATGGAGGAAGAGCAGTGAGGGTGAGTGTATAGGGGACTTACCCTGTACGATATTTTCTATAGATTCTCCTTTAACTATACTTTACAGGGTGAAATGGGCACAGACGCACAAACGGTTTACACGTATTCAGTACATCGTTCTGAACCCCACATCGAAACTTTTCATCAGTATTTTCGTTTTTAATATGCTGTGCCATACCTTTTCACTGTGTAGTGTAGGTATTGCATAGCAACCAGAAGACTTTTTCTACGAAGTACTGAACACGTGGAAACAGTCTATGTGTCGGTGTCAATTTTGGACCTGTCTTCATTTGATGATAAGACCACATGACCTGCCGTCTGGTGTTTGATAACCGCCTTAAGCCACAAACCAGTAGGGGAAGTGGAGACAACACGGGCTAAGAGCTGTCTTACTGTTGGGTTCCCTTCTATCTATCATTCTACTTTTTTGGTCAGTGGGTCATCTAGTCTAGAGTTCTAATATACTGTTATATTTAACGGCCTAACCTAGTGGAACTGTAGTCAGAATCTTTTTAAACACATCCATATCCTCGTATAGAACATCAACCAGAAATAAAGCATGCAAATTTGATTGCAGCAGTTGTAAAACAGTTGTAAATGTTAAACAAATCAATGGAAACGAGCACGCGCCGTGGACGTTAAACATCGTCCTGGACAAACAGTACAAACAATCGTACATACTTTCAGTGGCGAGTCGTAACTCATGATGCTTTTGGCATTGATACTACAGGGTACAAGAATGCACAAGGTAAAGGTAACCTGTTGGTTAAAGAAGTAACCAGAGAATCGGTTATGCATATTCAGGCTACATTCGTTAAATCGTAGACTTCCATCGCTTTTCATCAGGCGAGATCGAGGTCAGAAGCAGGTTCATCGGGCAATAAAAAAGCCAGATGACAAAATCGTCGGTGAATATTATGGGTTAAAAAATCTGAAAGTTTGACGAATCTGTAAAAGATTTTTTTTTAATATATGATCCAAAATATGGTGAATATTCAAAAACGGAGTAATCCCCTTCATAACATTTTATCTACTGCATATTTATTACTTCTGCATCCGGTTAAATTCAATGCGACTCTTAAATGAAATTGTGATATTCTTAAAAATATGTAAGTCATGGAAATGGATTGTTGTCGTGTCTTGTTAAAGCAGCGGAAACCATTAATTAAATTACATTATTTGCAACGCAACCATGATTAAAATGCATTTGTTCTGTTTTCCTTAACGGCTGGACTTTGCACTCACTATGATAAAACACCCCGCAAATTATGATATTATAAATCATAGAATTTACATAGTATGCAGGTAACCTATTTACTATTATAATTTAACGTATGGGATTGGCATGGTCACCTACTGAGATAAATAAATCTAGAGAAATTAAAGAGTTAAAAACCTAAACAAGGAATCTAGAGAGTGGACCATCGTCGGTACGAAAGAAGAAGAACGTATGGGATCAAGCATGAATGAGGAAGACTACAATAGTAGAGGAAAATCAAAGAAATGGCGTCCGTCCATCCAACCGTGTGGAAGCTGATCTGGCAAGAAAGGAAGCGGCTGATAAAATGACGGCTAATAGGAAAAGATGAAGAACCAACTGCGACAATCACTTACCTTAAATAAATTGGGATAAGGACATGGAAAACGATGATGAATTTGACTTATAAATTAAAACGAAATCAAGCAAAAGAGATGATGTTGAACTTTTGAAGTGTTTACAGGCCAGAGTGTGATAATATTATGAAGGTAACGACGTAGGTGTAGTAATAAATAAAGCTTATTCCGCATCTCAGAGTATGAAAATACACATTTTTTTGTATCAAAACAGTCTGAAAGCTATCGTATTATACAATTCGGTTCACCGTCCTCAAATGAGACAATGTTTATAGCATTGGACTCATTACAAATTAGAATAGCGTCTACGTTCTAAAAACACGTCGTTTTATTATGAATTATATTAGATAACCGAGAAAATAGTCGTGAATCATAAAAATCTACTTTTACTTTTATTGTCACATGTAATTTCGCATATCAAAATGCGAAATTACGATGTCATCATATAATTCTATCATGTGATCCGATATCTGCCGTGACCGTGTTTCTTGAAAAGTCATTGAACGGGATATTTCAGTTATGTCTGCGGGAAAATGTAACTTATTGACATTTCAAATAATAAGATTGTGAAATATTGGACGGTGCACTCTGGTAAAATGGCTTTCATTGAGTTGAGGTAGGTAAAAATTACTTTATTCAGCAAGTCAGCAAAATTACTTAAATGCGCTTGAATAACTTCATTCCAAACCCCAAAATAATTGCAGTTCCATACATTCGGACCGCGTAGCATTGCGTAGCGTGAAATAGCTAGCACTTTTTTTAGGTTCGGATTACTGAATGTGGTAACTGTTTACGTTTACCGTGTGCGTCGATATCATTTCCACATTGAATATTTTTTCAACTGAAAAGATTTGATAGATCATACATGACCTAGGTTATAAAGAGTATTTTTATCACGGTTATTCCCGAATTCCACGCGGACAAAACTGCGTTCTAAAGCTAATGTGAAATTATACGTCCTAATCGTTTTCACGAGACAGAAAACCCTGGTGATCGCGATGATTAATAAATAATGAGATAACTATACAATTATCTAGTTTTACTACACCCGAGACCGTCATCTGACCTTCACGACCTATAGGCTAAGTTTTTGCAGAACGATGTTATCAAGTAAGCACGTGCAATGAATAATCAAGGAACAAAGATGACATTGTTAGATTTCGCAGTAAAACGACCCTAAACTGTAGTGTGTGGTTACGTCATCCCAGTGTAGAGGGTGACCTTAAGATGTTAGGAAGTCATCCAGATGTAGACAAGGTCGCATTGATGACTGATTAAATTTAATTATTTATTTAAACTAGATTAAAGGTTTGAAGGCAAACAATTTATTTAAGACTACGAGACTTTGGGATCGTCTTATTTTTGTATTAATTATAAGAAAAAGGCCGGTGCTTTAGTCAAAATTCATAGTTGTGCCTCTATATTTACGTAAGACTACCTATATAATAGTTTATTTCAGAAAAAAATACACTTTCAGAGACATGAACAGTACATAAAACATAAGTTTTGCTTTAAAGGAACTAAGCAGTAACATTATGTGATACTGATAGCAATGTGTCCTAAGTGTAAAAGTACTAGATCTAATACTTCTAAATAAACGTTAAAGATCCCAAAACGGTTAATCAAGGTGACTTAGAAAAACCAGTTCCGATTACTAAACCGGATACCGGAAACGACACTAGTACGCACTAGACTTCAAAATGAGTCGAAACTTTAGAAATAAACACACCACTATTATCCTTAACAATAAAACTAAAAACATACCGGAAATATAAGGAAAAAAGAAATAAAATGTGCAGTTAAATGTAGAAATGACACATATAAGTTCAAAGGTGGCAGTAAAGCAAAGTTACGACAATTGCCAGCCTATCCTTGGCCAATGAAGTCATGTCAGTCTACTGGGCGATTTGTTTGTGAACTTGTTCGCATTGGGTGGTCTGTGGGTTGACATTATGAGAACTGTCAGGGAAATTAATTTGTTATGCAAAACAACACCCTACGTGTATGCGCATCTATTTTATTCAACTGTTAGAGAGATCTTTGACATTTGAATGACCGGGCAATTGAAATTACAAGGCAAATCTATAAAACTATTTTCTTAACTTTACTTTTGCCCGTGACAGAAGTGAATGGTTTAATAATACGTAAATACTACAGTATAGGTTTTGGTTTAACATCTGTTTCTTATAAAAATGGCTTATGGCTGACTTTGGAGGTTATCTTATGTGAACATGACGACCAAAAGGTCTTTTAATTATACTGCTTTTAAAATTTCTGTTTCGTTTTCAATTCCGTTGATACTAATTATCATCTTTCTGTCGTTGTCCCATGTTACTCGGGGTCGGCACAACACATTTTTGTCTTCCTTTCTCGTTTCAAACACAATGTCCACAATTCGTCCATCGTTTCCTTAGTCTTCTTCTCCCTCTCCATCCATCAACATTACATTAATACTACCTCACACCACATCCCATCTATCGACTTCTAAGCCACTGCAACTTTCCATTGAACTATCAAGGAAAAGTGAACGAACTAAAAAGTCATCTCCCTTTTCCATTATCGATATGTAGAGTAAACGAACGCTCATCGCCACATAGCAACTTGTTCTATTTCAGGAGTCCAGTTCCTCTGACCCATTTACTGTCTTTCGAGGGCAGCGCTGCAATGACCCGGATTCGATCCCCGTGCCACGTTCGGACGTGGACATTCGCGGAAATGCGAATTGGAGACGGTAGCCTTGCGCAATTATGTTGCTTTTATATTATATTGTTTGATTTTCCTTGGATATGGGCTAATGTTAGACTTTGTATGCATAATGGTGTGGGTGTGTCATCATTAATTTTGGCTGTGAGTAGAATACACTGATTTAATAAAGCACTAGATCACAGACAGTGGAATTATCCATTCTTCTTCCATACTTAACCGTCAGCTCGCGTAAAGGGAAACATTTGAAGTTGTTTTAACATATACTACAGATAGGTTTAATAAAACTAATACAACACCGGTTACAAGTATCAATACGTCCAAACAACATCGTTGGGGGGTCATAATAACAATATCTTCTAATCATTTTGCCGAAGTATTTGATGGGTTCTTGGAACGGGGTTGGGTTAAATTATCGATAAGTGTTCAGTCAATTGGTTCTTCCCATCGGAAAGTGTTCAATGCTGAGTTAGGAAGTGAAGTATTTGGTCATCCGGTTAAGCTTCCTAATATGCTCCTACTGAAATGAGTTTTATAGGAATAGCAAATCATCCTAAACAAATTCACCTCTATTTCTTATAGGTATGTTAACAGTCTTATTAATCATGGCTTGTAAGTTGTACGGCTTTAATAACTATAAATGAACTGAGTATCTGAACATCCAGTTTCGTTGTTTTAGAATTGGATAATCAAATAACGAATGCATAAAAGAGAATTAGTATGAAAATATCGTGAAATTGGATTCTCATAGAAGCATCTGCATGACAATGTCACTCTAACAAGTAATCGTTGTACCGCAACATCGAATCACGAATAGGTCATGAAATTGAGAAGGCGCCAAGCGTTGAAAAAAACGGCACTGACTTCTACTGCAAACAAATCATTTGGCGACGCGACTCTGCGCCAACATTGTTTACATTCATTCAATGAGTGCTCAGAACGGGAAATGTTTATTTAAAATCGTTTTACATGTGAGTTTTATTTAAAAACCTAGGGAATTCTTCATTATCATGTGCTCATTGAATGTGTAATCCGGGACTATTATTATAGTCTATTTTTAAAGTGTAGAATGAGACTACAACATAGTTAGACAACACACAACATCAGAGATAGACTTGTTACAATATTATTAAGTAGATCAGATATCATAAGAAGCTAGAAATATAAAAATACAATTGCATCTACTTACCATTATGCAACAAAGACATAATGCAAAACTCTTCCATAAGGCCTTTTATAACAAAGTTGTTTATAATACAACTGGTATTAAATTAACTGTTGTTGAGAAAAGCATTGTTGTATTTCTATTCAATGCGGAAAAAGAGAAGCAACAACTTATATTTTAAATACCATAGACAAAGAAGTACATATCGCAAAACGATAAAAACATGAATGAATATCACATTATTGTTTTACAACAGGCATTCGCATTGATCAAGCATTTGAAACATCAAAAGAAACACTAGTAAAATAATATAGTTTCAATGTTGAATAACGTTTCAACTAATATAATGGCGAATGTCTGTTAATGTAACAGAACATTATTGTTAGCGTATCAGTTACTTGCGTCATCAGTGTTTTAGAAAAGTTTGCCACAAGGAGCTATCTTGAGGCCGACGGTTTTTAATATTTGGCAGATCAATGTAACATTTTTAGTGCGATGTTCCAATACACTAAAGTATAAAAAAACACTTTCCATGCTTTCTTTTGGATTTATGATGTTTAAAAGGAGATTCCTATACGTTAGAAAAGACAATCTAGATAAACTAATATTATAAAGCTAAAGAGTTTATTTGTTCGTTTGTTTGTTTGAACGCGATAAACTCAGGAAAATTCATTTTGTGTTGGATAGTCCATTTATCGAGGAAGGCTTTAGGCTATATAACATCACGCTACGACCAATAGGAGCGGAGCATAAATGAAAAATGTTGCAAAAACGGGAAAAGATATTCCTTTTTGGAAGCTTCCGTTGCGTGCGCTGCGAAAACGGTTTAAGTTACGTAAATAATTATCATGTATGAAGGAATTGTTCCTATTTAAAAGTTTAAAAAAAAAATCCGCGACAGCATAGGTCTATATTTTAAGATTGACTCACTGTAACCATTTTTTACTATTAAAATGTTAGGTTAAAAATAATGATATTTTGCGAAGCTTATGTAACCCATATGGTATTATTCTATATCTAAATAAATGTGTTTTTAGCACGAAAATTTAATATAGAATATTTGTGCCTTATACTCTATACAGCTTAAACAAATATTAAGATATCGCAATGTAAAAATATCCGGGTGGACATTTTGCCCCTGAACAAAATAATTACGCGAGCGGCAGTCATTCGGTCCGGTGCGGTAGGGACGTGGAGATTTTGGCCTCCGGGGGCTCCGAAAAAATTCAAATTCAAAATATTTACTGCACCATAATGTTTACAAGTACGAGATGTTACTGTATATTTAACAGTAAGAGGTACCTATAGTAATTGTCACTTTAATAATATAATCGAAGCCAATCTAAACTAATAGGTATTATAAAGAGAAAAGGTAAGATTTTTTGTTTGTAACGAGTACGATTCAACTCAATTTAATATGTTGGATATTTGATTTATCAAGAAAGGTTATAAGCTATATTCTGTGACGCAGACGAAGTTGCGTGGCTCAGCTAGTATGCTACATATTCGAGTCCCGGAAGCCGTAGTGACATAAAAACTGCGGTAAAGCAGCTAGATCGGGATTGTTACAGGAATATTGCCAAACTAGAGAGCTGCATGCAAGTCTATTTATCTTCAAAATTGTCTGTCCCGTGAGGAGAATTACCAGATATTTGGCATGTAGAGCACACAAACAGGGATATTTGAGGCTCTTTATTTCCCGATCCGAAAGCTGCTAAAATGTTACCAGCCCTTGGAGTTAAAACTAACCAAACAGTTTTGGCGTGAGACGCAAGATCGAGACCAGATAATTTACAGTCATTAGGTAGATATTACAAGATTTCGAGTCAGAAGCATTAGGTTGGGTAAAGCTATTGTTAGCTGCCAATAAGCATGATTTTTTCTCCTCTCCTCTGACAGTATGATGAATATTTACCATTATAATAAACTTTAGAAAAGATCCAACAGTGTAAAAGAAAACGTCCACGTAATTTCCAGTTTTCCTACTTATGTGCAACATCACAAATAGTTTATAGTCTGTCAGCGACTCTGCATGGATGACGCACGGCTCGTTGAGCTGTGAACTTGAGACTCGGCGCCTTCCGGACTCATGAAATAACTACTGGAGAAATTATATTGCGCTTGGTCTATATTAGAAACTATTGATTAGCTTAAAGAAAGTGGGTTGCAATAGAAGAAACGTGTCCCTATATGCCCAACTGTGGGCGAAGTCAAGTTGATTGATGATGGTATTGAGAGTGGTTACTAGATTTGCTAACAGAAACTGACTGATTGAGATAACAAAGGTTTTTGATCGTGAGTAATTGTGATGTTAACCAATATATATTTCCTATTAATTAGCAACACGGCGCTTAAAACCATCGTGGTCTAAGAATTCTAGTTAAAAATCGCTGTGATTCCCTACCACTAGTATTCCTTAACCTATATTAGTATAACTGGCTGAAACACATAAATAACAACGCAACACCAGTTAATTCCGTCACATCCACGCGTCCGGGAGATATCTGGCAACAGTATACATACACGGCGTTCTATTTAAATAATCTTATTCGCAGATGTAACCTTGACATTGTGAATCTTTTAATCCATCAATGGCGCCTAACTTACATAACACCTAACATAATACTGCTAAATCTTCCGTTGAAACCATCATTTGAATAATAAAGACATCGATAATAGATAATTCTATGTAAATGTATACAGGTGAGCTAACAAACAATCCCATAAAATGATGAAGTTATGCTTCATACAATGAACATTGGTACAACGTATAGAATAGTAAGTATTTATGAGCCATTCACTCTCTCTTTGTGGCTAAGATGCAACTAGAAAACTCCATTTAGTACCTTCTAAGTTGCATTGTTAGTTGCAGGAGCAACGATGGAGTTATTATAAGGTAATGAATACTAATGAAGGATGCAGGACAAAATTGAGTACCAGATAGCTATAAGAGTAGAGGAAAACCAAAGAAACGATGGATGGACTGTGTGATGGATGGTATGACTAGAAAGAAACGTGACTGCTGGGATGACGAGTAGACAGAAGTATGGAAGAAGAACTGATTAAAGAAAGAAAAAGTATTTATTGGTCTCACACAGGACAAGAAATTAATAATAAAAATTGTCAAAAAAAGAAAACAAGAGAAACACTTAAAATTAAAACAGAATAAAATTAGTCCCAGGCCGTAGTAGTACGTAGTACGAGGCCAAAAGGCATGGTGCTGCAACATTTTTGACAAATGTCACAGCGCTGGTATTCTGATAGGGCCCAATGATGCTGCGCTGACCCCAAATAAATTGGGATGAGGGCAGGAGTATGATGATGTATATCAATGCGCTCTGACCATGGAAAAAGATGATTTTGTCTTTACATAATGATCGTCAAGGCAAAAATCTTGGCAATCGGTTAAAAGGTCTTTGTTCACTTATCATTATGTATTACGATTTTTTTAGTGAATGAAAGAATTGTGTCTTGGCAAGAAGTTTGGATACACGCCATGAATATACACGCCATGAATACAGTTTTTTGCATAAAATACAACTTAATAATTCATGAATGACAAATCGCTTGCTGACAAATTTTTAATATTACATCCGGTACTCAAAATACTGTTTTGGATGGGATTTTTGGCTAATATTTTTGTTGGACTAGTAGTAGCAAGAGCTAAGTTAAGCATGAGGTCCTAAGTTTAATTTCCAAATCAGGCAGAGTGTTATTAGGGTTTTTGCTACTGGAACTTCTCAGAAGCAGCCTGTAATCTGAAGTTGAGCCCAGTTGATGACAACTGATTTGCATCAAGCGTAAAGCCCGCAGTTTGGCACATCTCCTCTCCGCTCTGCTCGTTTTTACTTTGGTGGAAACCGGGCCTCAGTCACGAAATGTGGGTGTATTGTCACGTTAGTTTTATCTATATTTTTTTATAGTCTATTTTGTGTGGCATTGTGTATTGTATGCATGAAAAATACCTGCCGTTTTTAATCCAGTTGCTAGATTCACGTAAATATTTTAACAATGCCGATCAAAGGAAAGATACAATTATCGAAATCCCTAAGGCAGTTAATCGAGTTGGAAGATAAAAGGACTATCACCCCGGGACAGTTACAGTCGAACTTATAACGAAGATACAGATAAAGTCAGACAAGGCACTAATTGTGGCCGTGGGCATTGTACACACGAGTATCTGTCCTTTGTCCCTGGGGCTTTGAACCTACGAATTTATAGATAGTCGTAGTTTTCAGCAAACATTATTAAAACTTTTTAGGGAAAAAGAGAGATAGAAGAAGAAGGAGAATTATAATTTCGACTATGAAAAATAAACTGTTAAGATTATCTTAGTTCAGAAGTAAATGGAAGTCTGGATACTTCTTAACGACATATTGACAACAAAATCACAGCCAGCGGTTTTAGTTTTCATAATCTAGGTAGTAATGATTCCCTCAAGATTCTATTTAAAGCATTTACAACCTTAAAGACTTCCGAAGCTGAACAAACTTCTTCTAAATACGTATATTTCAAAGCTAATCAAAATGTAGGAACCTGCATCCGACGGCACATGGCGTCGGACTTTGTTCAGTCGTTTAGCCACTGTATAGGGCTCGTAGCCGTAGGGGACCGTTCCCCTATTAGAGAACCAGTGAAATGAAATATCTATAGACGTACCTACTTGAAAATACAATGAACCTCCCTATATCTAAAATAGCCTTCAGATCAAAGCAGAATAAACGCTAGTCGAAGGAATGAATCAAGAACGCAGTTTTATTTTATTAATGCATTGTTTATATTTTTACATTTTTATTAATGCCTGTTTGTCACATTTTATGCAATTAATCTTGTGTTTATTACTTCCAGGTTGCCCTGGGAATGCGTAAATTAATATATTAATTCCTATGTGTAGATACGTGTAGTTTGTTTTCTTGAAATTCTCAAGGACTGAGAAGCTCTCGATCATACTTCTCATTTAACACGTAATAAATATCTCAGGCTGTTTAAGTCTCCAGATACCTTTCCACAGACAGGCACAGAATTTCATTAAGATTCATCTCAATTATCTTCATTTTGACAGTCAAGGAGGACAAATCTACTCGTTTTCCAAAGAATGTATCAAAAGACTCGATAGTTGTTCTAAAACCATACGAAATAAATTTCCCCAAGGTACGCTAAGATAAATATAAAATCTAATAACTCTGCAAAATGGATCTCCTTCGCAAATATTCCGTTAAAACATTAACGGGATGTTAACTGAGAGTCAGTAAACATAAATCTGTGTAATAAATAATCCTCTGTTTGCGTCGGCGTAAACAAAATTCTATCTGAGTTGACACTATGAACCTGGCTGCACAGTAATTTTCCCTTGCCTTGTCTCTCTATATTTGAAAACGTAAAAACAAACATGGCGACCGTAATGGCGGTATGACTGGGTATGTATGACATTGCAAAAATTGAATTTAAAAATTCGTGTTGTCCGCGAACCTTTTGCAGAAAAGTTTTTGGCGAAACTATGTTTGGTACGTATATTATGCGCTGTTTCAGACAGACAGACTGTTACAGTTATAGCTTTGTATTTTGTTGTGTAAAATCTTTTTGTTCGCCATTATCAGTGGAGTTTTTGAGTTCTACTTTGAAAATATCTTTAAAAACATGAAGAACAATATTATTTATGTTTTCTGTAGTTTTCTTGCCTTTCAGAAACACGCAGCATTCAAAACTGCATCGAAAAATTAATCACAAAGTCTTTGATCACAGTCCATAGAGTATGTTTGCGAGCGAGATATCGAAGCGAAATGAGCTTGTTATTGAAGTGACACGTGCTTAGATTACAGAGTTAGCTTCAGTCCTTCAAGAAAAGTCCTTGGAGTCGAAGTGATTCTATTTTTAGAAACAATATGATGTAAGAAATGAGGTAGTACCGGCAGGCTTCACCTATATTAAATTCGTGAGGAATCCAGAGATAAAATGGGACAAAGGATTTAATAAATCTATTTCTAGGTGTAATCTATTTCAAAGTGTAATAAGATGCAAATTCACGAACATGTATATTAATTTGAACCTCAGCAACGGCTGGGATTGATCCCGTTTAATCAGAAGACGGAGATAAAATATTAGGTACTCGTACTATGATTTAAATTAATGTTGAGACGATCAAAAAAACAGTATGTTGTACTAAGATAAAACATCGATACACGTAATTGCGATTACAGTTATATTCGGCTATGTAACCGTAATTTATTTACTTATTAATTTTTTGCTACCTAAATAATGGGTATAAAAACCGACTTAATAAGAGATAATATAACATTACTTGAAAAGAAAGCTGTTTCTATTTGACTTTGCTTAATGGTTCCTCTGGCTGACTTTTTATCTGCCTAAAAAAATTAAGATGTATTCGAATCTTCTGTTTAGTAGCGTACGCCTTTACTGCTGTGTTTAGGAGCAGGACAATAAGAGTTCCGTAAATTACAAAAGATTTATGACAAATGCATCCTTTTTTTTGGAGCGTGGGAAATCATCAAATGACTCCTCCCGCTCTGGGCAGAGCGGTCGGGAGTGTCTCACTTCTACTGACTGAAACCCACCCATGTTCCTTCTTAGCCCTTATTGTCGAGGCTGCGGTATCTCTTTCGAACAACCCGTAGCCCCGACGGGTGACAAATGCAATCCTACCAGACACACAACCGTGCTTGTATAGTTATAAGTTAAAAACTTACTTGCTGATGTTGTCTTGTCTCTCAACGATGGTCTGAAGACCCACGGCATCTCTTAACTGCATGACCAGCGCTGCTCTAACACCTTCCGTTGACTTCAACTCTTCAATCCTTTCGCTCAATGCCTGAGAAAGAACAACATGTCATTAGAAATAAGAACTAAAATCTGACGAGGCTTTTTTATCGTTGGGAAATCATCAAATGACTCCTCCTCCTCCTCCCTCAGGGCAGAGCAGGAGGGAATGTCAGACTCTTATTGACTAAAACCCATCCATGTTCCTCCATATACCCTTTGCGTTCCAGGGCCGCGGTAACTGTTTCGAACAAATTCCGCATCCCTGGCAGGTGATGAGGCTACTTATACTATTCAAGAAGTTGAAACATTTATCGATGTCCTTGACCGTCCATTAAAGAATGAACACAGCCTTTGTTAACTGTATCTAGATACAATGCAGTACCAAAAGAAAAAATACAATAAAAACTGGTAACACGCTAAGGATTTCACAAACTAACTTGAACTTGTAATAACGAACAGGCAGTTACTGTGAACGTTGATAAGGATTTATTATTCAAAAAGAAAATTCTCTCTCAAGTTCCGACAGACATACGGAGAAAGTTTTCATCATGAGCGCATCCATATTTAAGTATTTCAATTTCATTCCTGTGTTCACCTTGCATTACCTAAGACTTTGGAGACCTTTGAGGAGCCCGAGCTCGGATAAAAGTATCTCGTTTTATACAATTAAGTACCCGGTGTACCTAATTCTATAAATATATAGATCAGGATTATCTCTCTTAATGTTTCGATAGTATTTAACACATTTCTTTGTATTTTAAATTTTCCCATTTCAAAATTATAGCACAAGATCATTACTCACCTCAACATCATCAGAATAAATCGGTGTATCACTAAACACATACTTCTTGACAATTACAACACTGGGACCCTGGACTCCTCCGACGAACTTCTCACAGTTGAAAAACAGCGCATCTTTCTTCACCATCTCTTCATCTACACCTGGGAACGTAGGATTCATGTCTACGGCAGAAGATGGCGCCAGTAGCGTATAGTCCCAGAACGACCAGGCTCCATACTGGTGGAGAAGCAGGGTCGTGGCTACATCATCAGCTAATACTCCTGTAAGTTTGGAAGCTGCTGGGAAGAAACCGATCATTCTTTTGCCTGAACTGGAGTTCTGCTGTAGCCTCTGTTCCAAGTTGTTCAAGTCTATGTAGCCTTCTTTCGTTTCTGGGATTTTTATGACCTGTAACAATGAGAAAGATAATATTAAATAAAGTATTATAATACCAATAATCTTTGCATCCCAAAATTGGGTTCTACACAGCAGTCCAAAGACAACAAACATACAAATCAAAATTCCTTTGAGAATCAAAGTACTTAAATAAAGTTCGCTTCATAACTCAAAGACCAGATAGGTGTAGTTATAAAGCATTCAACGCATATTTAAATTCAAACACCGATATGTAAATGATGACAACAGCACTAGCTTTCTAACAAGATAATATTACTAGTCACTTTGAAAATTATTGGCGAAATAAACAATCTATTGAACAAGACACATAAAGATGTCTTGCTGTCTGTAATATACGAGAAACCTATTCTAAACACTCAATCTATTAGGTTATTGATTGATTTAAAGTTTAATCGAAACAAAGTCTTTAGTTATTTTGTCAATTACCATACTTCTCATGTCGTGAAAGAAAAATTTGCAAAGGACTGAAGTAGGTATATTAGGTACGGCTTCGGAAACAATAAAACAATTCAATATTTGATTCTATCAATATGCCTTAAAAGGTTTGATTGGTTCTATTTTTGGCTTCTCCGTTGCCAAATTAAACCAACAATTCTTTGTTCTGGAAATGCACGTAATTAGATTCATGTTAATAGGAATCGTAAACGGAATTGTTTCTAATTCCGTTTCACCATCTAGATTTTTTTTTGTGGTTGTTCGTCATTATCATCACCAAAACATTTACAAGGATTACAGCAGTTATACCACCCACCCCCACACTAGTTTGAGATTTGAATATTGAAATTTCTTCATACATATTTGAAACAATTACCCAAAACTGAAAATGCGGTCAACTATGTTTGAGGTTACAGTTTTAACTGCTTAGATTCCCAAACGCTTGTTAACTTTCTCAAGGGTGTTAACACAACTAAAAGTTTTCGAAATAATAAAATAAATAACTAGGTCGAGAAGTACCGTTTATATTAAAATTCTTAAGAACAGTCGTCCTTTAGACGACCTTACAGCGATAGAAATAAAAACAATTCAATAGGTAAGTACAATTGAAATCCCTTATTCTACGTGTTTGCTTAACAAGCCAGACAAACACAAAATAAAGGTGAATTTATTTATTCCTGATGTTTCATTGTTTCTTGATACGAATTTTCCTAAAACACGCACGTTATACGAAGATAGAAGATTTTCTAGAACTGTTCGTTTTATCAAAAGACAAGAATTTATTCTTTTACAGAAAATAGATTTCTAACGTTCATGAAAACCTACATTATCGTGGCTTATGAAAACTTACAAAGTTCTAATTAAAGCAATCATATAATTCCATAAACAAAACTCGGAAGGTTCCAGACTTCCAGTTTGCGTGGTGTAAATTAACTTCACTAATAAGACGCAAATGACGATACAGCGTCCAGCCACTTACGAGTAGAAATATTTCATTAAGCTTATAAGATAACGGACGATGCTAACACGAACTGATGCCGTGAATTAATGGAGCTTAGTCAGGAAAGTGACAGATACCTATAACAAGCACCTATAGATACATATGAAACCGTAGACAAAGTAGATATAGCTGTAGCAGCTAAGTGGAGAAGCATTAAGAGCTTACACGAGTAACGATATGATTAAAAACGTCCGGTGCACCCAATTTGCTGACTTATTGTGTACCTAAATGGTATGAGCATTTGACTGACAATTAACGGAACGGCTAAGAATGGTCATCTTCCTTAACCGCATGTTTACTAAACACTAATTACCATTGCCTGAAACTTTAGTAAGAGGGTACTACAGGTATTTTCTTAAATAGGTACTTCAAAAGCGCAAAAACATTATTTTTAATGTTGTAAGACAAAATACCATTACAAAGAATCATTATCATTGTGGCCATAACCGTAAGTTATCTTATAACAAAACAGAACATTAAACTTGAAACGACTTAAGTTAAAAAGCATACAATGAAGTTGTTTCTTAGAATTTGCGAAAACAAACAAGCAAAAATAAGAATGAAGTGGAATCGTTATTTTAGGTTAACTTTAAAGAAGACGTAGTTAGTGACCAAAGGGAAATGGGAAAAGGAAACCACGAGGAAAAGGCATGCATCAATGTATGTCACATAGGGCTATGAATGGTTATCTACTACTGTGTTTTTAAAACTTCCAGCTAAAATCCATCCAGTTAATGAATGTCAAAGGCATGCAGAATCTCTCAAGGACAGAAAATGAAATGATACTATTTATTCTGTAGATATTAGTAGTGAGGAAAGTGTTGAGAATGAATGTAGATAGCTGTTACAGTAGAGGAATCCCAAAGAAACGATATATATTCTGTGTCAAGGATGCTAGAGAAATGAGGTGACTGCTGAGATGATGAGTAATAGAGAAGTATGAAAGAAGTCATGCTATGTTGACCGCAAATAAATTGGGATATTGGTAGGCAGGTGTGGATAGATGTCAATATTTCAACTCAAGGGTCAAAAACCTCTTTTAAAGTCCAGACAATATAAAAACAAAACCTGTAACCAAAATTCTGGGTAGCACCCGGACTGACCTTTTGAGGAAAGTATCAAACACAAATTGGATAAACCTGAGCAATCAATCAATCGACAATATCAATTTGCTTGCACGATTTTAATAATTTCTTGAACGTCAAGCGATTTGCTCCCACACCTTCAATTAAGGACAATCTTCAACCCGAACATAATTATTATTACGACGCAACAGTTTTACAAGTTAGCAGTGAACGCGTTCAGAATTTCAATGAAGCTGCCAACTTGGAGTGTCTCAAAACTCAATCTTGGGTTGGAGTTTCCTTTGTAAAACTTTAGCTGTAGTGAAACGAATAGCAATATCTTCCATTCAGAAATGTATTTAACGTGAAGGTAAGACAGACAGATACACAGAATGTAAATTATTGTACAGACGCTTGCACATTAAGCTACTAAATCATACATCAATCAAATTGCTTTAATAGATCAACTTTATCACGACTGGTACAGCGTTAGCAACCCGATTCAACGTTGATTGGAATTTGACAGTTTCGTATAGCATGTACACAAAATTGTAACACGGTTCTTTTACAATATTGCTAATACTATGATAAAATGATGTTCTTGTCGCTGATATGATCTATCATTCTACATTGGAATAAACCACGAGTAAATAAGCTACGAGTAAGACCATTCTGGTAAAATCGATAAAGTACACAAGTCGAAATCCATTCTTTCATTAGATCATCTTCTTTTAATTTCATCTTTCTTTCGTTTTTAAGTTATTGTGACTGTAGTTTGCGCATTTAATTAGTCTGTTTGTTACACATTTAAGTTATCAATTTTATCCTCGCAAAAAACATTATCATTCAAACGGCGACCTATCCCACACTCAATAATTAGACCACACTATAAAAACAGGAAACGCAATACTACCAAAACTACGCACGAGCATACATTCCAGAGAATCAGAATTCGACCAAAAATGCGGCAGTACGTACAATATGATGTCATTGTTGTGTTTACTGGTAAACAAGGTGCGTTAAGGACCCGTAAACACGCCATAATACTGCGACGCAAACCGCTATGACCATGACGTGACGTCATTCATTACTGGAATAAGGACTATGGCAGACATAATACTTTTAGCGGCGATTTGCGATTCATTGCTTTTCGGTAGGTTGGTACAAGAATTATCAGTACATCTCGCACACAATCGCAATATAGTGAAACAAGCATTCGCAAAATAAGGTTACTTTTTGCTATGATTGAAATATTTATTAAAATGCTCTACCAAAGAGTATACAGTACACGAGCACCCCAGTTAGGTCGCCTCGAAAGTAGGTGGCTTTAGAGCAGATTTGCCCCGACTACTACTTGACTACGTAGAAACGGACTACCCGAATGCTTGATAAATCGAATGAAAACGGAACCGGTCAAAAGTGACGCAGGCATCGAAGCGATTACTGAAATGCTCGACGTTGTTAGGGAACAAAAAACACAAAGAAAATATATTCACCAAAGCGCTATGCAGCTTTAGAACAGAACTACCTATAATTATGATGATTGACGAAGTTCCAAAATTCCCAACAAGTGATACTAAAAGTATCGTCTCTGCAGCAGCCCTAAGTGAAGTAACACAAGGACAAAAGCGGGAACACTTAGTAAGGTACGATATTGTTTACTTTTATACGTCAGTGTTACACTGTATGGTATGAATGAAATGAGGAAGGAAGAGAAGATAGAATATTATAAAGAACCGGAAATTATCCAAGGAACAATCATCTTGATACTAACGGGTTTCCGGACTATTGTTGGAGTTTGCACTGTGCATTCGTAAGAGGAGAGAACGAATTCGTACGACATAATATAATAAACCAAGCAATATATGAATCACAAATCTGTATCATCTTGAGACAAAGATCTAGAGAATTGTGTGTTAAATCTTCAGTTCGAAATATATCAACGGTACGTGAAGACAGAAAAGCAGGGATTTTAGTATTTCTTGAACGCACATCTTTTTACTTATAAAAATGTGTTATAATATCAAAGCATCACGTCCTTTGAAATAACAGTAAAAGAAAATTTTATTGCGTAACAAATTACAACACAACTTTCTGATGTTTTGAAATATCTTCTGAAGTAAGATTTTTCTTTGAAACCTATATTATTATATTATTTTGTGGATAGTTTAATGTTCTGGTATAAAAGTAACGTTCACTGAAGTATTTCTATTACAAATTAGAGAAATAACAAATATTTGCGTAGCCGACATTATCATGACTAGGTATTGTCGTTTTCCAATAATATGTTTCACTCAAACTGAGCAATTTCTCAGCTATAGAAGTAAATATTGAGAAAGTCTGAAAGAGAAAATACGTTTTCATAATTAATATTCTATCACTACTCAATCAATCGAGATAAGAATCATAAATATATTCGAAGAAACAGTTGCTACGAGACATAAAAACCGAGAGTATGAGATACCAGATTCACAGGTAGATCTTTGACAACACTCTAATCATCTTCATACGGAACATGATGTCGCAAAACTGTCAGAGAAAGAAATCTATATTTCTAATGTAGATAAATAATAGGCAGGGAAGTCCAGATGGCCCCCGACGTAACGTATGTTCTTAATACAGTGGAAATTAACACAATGCCCAGGGAACTACGGCAGTAAACAGTGGAGGTACTAAAATATCGAAACAGTGCATTGTAAACATTGTACGATGATGCTAATAAAATCAACTATATCGTCTGTTATAATGTTGTCACGTTGGCAAACAAATCGTCGGTAAACTTGACCAGACCTGACACAAATGTGACATTAATAATCATAAAAGTTTTACGATTGCTGATTATTATATAAAATAATTGCAACCATATAACATGGGAGATAAAGCTTTATGGCTTTTATATAATTAGTAATATGGAAATTATCTGGAATTTGTCATTTGTTTATCTTGAGAAGGTGTATTTTGCCACAAAACAGACGTTAAACCAGACGGTTGTGGGAAGATCGTAAATATTATAGAAGATTTCATCGTACGCTGACAAGAATTTCTGTGAAGTCAGAATTCGTGAAAACACTCATTAATTTATGTCAATATATGAACGACGATAATGATAATAAGATTTTTTATTGGAAACGCATTAATTAAACAGAAAATTAATTTTCCAGCAAAAAAACAGGAAGTCAATAATCGAGAAAAACATCTGCTTTATAAAAATAAACGAGATCGTCAATGTATTTTCATACATCAACGTCGACATTTTGACGTTAACATAAAATCTTCAAATCACTTCCTGGACATGCCGGGTGAATTCCGGGCGTGATAATAAGCGTAAAGGATCAATCAGGGGATAAAACTGACTACTATTAATAACACTACTCTGAGTGACATACATATAGAAGGTAAGCAGCAAGAGATGTTTATGAATAAAGATGTCAATGACATCGGAAAACAAGCAAATACTAAAGACACAGGAAGACTTAACAGGAAATCAGAGGAATTCTTTAAAGATAACACACTCTGGTACAGATGAGAACCTATTTGAAATATATAGCATAATGCAAGAAACCCTGAGTAAATATACCCTTTCACAGGAGCATACGACTGACACAGAAAATGAATGATATCGAAGCATAAAACGTCATAAAAGTAAAAGCAAAGGTTGATCCGGGGATAAAATGTGATTCAGGGATGAAGAAGGATAGACAGTATCGACTGATATAGTACCCACGCACGGTTTAAAGGTCACACGAGAAATATGGGCAGAGAAATTTGTGTAGGTATTGAGATAGAAACTACATATTTTCAGTATATTTGGAGAGTCATAACGTTTCGGTTACATGTATGCATGGAGATAAGAGCAGTTAAACGTACGCCATTGATAAAAGAATAACATTATTTGTATGAGAGTTTTTTGAGAAAAGTGTTCAAGTCAAATCAAAGTATAAATCTAAAGAAACAACAAAAATTGTACTTTTTGGACGTCATTGTTAGATATAAAATAAAAACCTCGTTTCGTAATTCAAATCGCATGCAGGTTGAAAGATTATTAAGAGAACAGGACTTTTAAATATTGTAGATTAGAAATGTACAATACTTAGTTCTCCGACCTCAGCTACCACAAATTGACCTTTTAAGACTCAATCGTTAGACCTTGCAGCCACTTGTTTAGCTACAGGCCCAGCTTTCTAGGCCTCTAAGGCTAAAGAAATAGCACAAGGGCAGGAACCAACAACGTCGCAATAGCAGGTCACGTGTGCAACGTAAATCATACTTTTGTTGATAAAATAAAGGAATTTGCCGATCGTAAGCGCAGTTCAACGAGTGTGTGTTTATGCGTTTTGCATAATACGGAAATATACGGGTGATTAGGTTGTGTGTGCACGTTTTGGCGTTTCATGTTGTTAAAATTTACTGCCTGCAGGGGTAATGGTACTGCCTATAGTTAGTTTCTACAGTTTATTTGTTACACCAAACCTGGCACAAACTTATGTTTTTTGCCTCTGGTGCAAGCAGAAACCACAACACACAAAGCACTTTACAAGTTTCTTCTAATTTGCCCACATTATAATCATTGTAGACCCGTGGACCCTAATAAAAAGAGATTTAGTCATTAGATACTTACGTAAACTCACACAATTTTTCCATGGAGGTAGACAGAAACTACAGACAGCCACTTACTTCGATCTTTACAATTACGGCATTATTAATGCCATCTACGAGGATATTCTTCAACCAACAGTAGAAAACATCACAATCTTATTTCTAAGTTATCTCAATGCATCTATCAACCGAAGTAACACTACACTCCAACAACATCTAAGTCTGCCAAATATTCTCAATAACCGTCGTGACACTGAAAATTAAATGCAGTATCGTTGCATAAGAAAACTACGCAGTACGCAGCAAACAAACAAATAAAATAGCCATAAAATAACCGTTGCAAGCGTTATTTACACCGTCGTGGCGGCGGCGGCGCCCAGATTAGAAGGCCGTATATTTTCATTGTATGCAAAAACTATAAAACGATACGCTTCCGTTACGTAACTCAAGGGCGCGTTATCGGCATTCGGCCTTTAGTGGTCGTAATGCGTTTAGTTGCAATTGCAACCGATATGTGGTCGCCATATTGGTTATTTATTATGCACTCTGGTTGGCTTTACAAGTTGTAAGTCACGTCGTGATGTCTACGGGTGGAAATGTCCGGCGTTTTGCAATTATGTTGCGGAGTTAGGTGTGGAATAAATTATATTTATGAGCTGAAATATTTATCTCTGTAGTTGTGAAAATGGTATTCCGACGGGAAAACGGTTACAACATACTTACTCAGTGCATCATTCTCAACGGCCCCAAATAAACATTTTTTTCCAACAAAACTACAAATTCTATACCGGCACGGTGAAAATGGACGGAACAGCAGTTTTTTTTTAAACTACCAATGAAAAGAGTTGAGGAGAGTAGAGATGAGGAGTGATTTAGAATGATGACCTGAGTACGTGAAACGTATCTTCAGTGAATCACATAGAGACTGTGCAGTATGATTCTGTGATTCCCTGAAGATTCTGCACTTGCATACATCATAATCGATACTGTGTTTTAAACATAGCAATACAAAGGGCTATCAACTACTAGTCCATATATATATTTCGTGTTTTATTCTGCTAGCCCACGGTGAAAACGTCTCACTTTTGTTAAAAAAGCCTTTCTCCGTATTTTTAAGCAAGAAGCTTTTTACATCAAACACATCATTACTTTGGTCGTTGCACTTTTCAGGGCCGACTTGGTTATATGTAGTTCTAGCCCACAATTCACTTGACACTAGGCAAACGTGCACATCCCGTCCCAATATGTTTTAAATTGCCCACAAGTGGAAACCGGCGCCTCGTCAAGTGGAAATCGTCATAGATGCACGTTCCTTTGATTGATATCGACGGATCATATAACATTGTTTAATGGAAAACACATATATCATCTGCCTAGCTTTTTCGCAACTTTGTGGTGACTTTCAGACTGTCCAGATGCAATTGAATACCTGTGACTAATACTCGGTTACAGGTACTCTTGGTAAGACTGGTTGTCAAACAAAGTCAGAAGTTTAGCGGTGTTGCAGAGCCGGTAGGGAAAGCTCTAGATTCTAGAAGGACATACTGTATATACAATACTGATGATAATTCTCCATAAAGGTCAGGTGTGTATTGTGTGTAGTGCTCGCAACTACACACGTATGTGTTTTTGGTGAAATGCATGAACGTGGACGAAGCAAAAGCAGTATGTAGGAATCATAGCGGTACCAATTTCTGGTTACCGCTCATCCGCGCGGACCCACCGTATCGTGAGATCCGCTTCACCGCCCGACCGCGCGGATGAAAGCGTCAGTCAGCAGTTCCTAATTGAATCAGAAAATCAGAACACGTTACGATCCGTCGCGTCGCGCCGTCGGTTTGAATTAACGCCAAGTACTACGTGATTTCTGACATGCGAATAAATGCATATGGCGACTGCATAACGCAATACGACCGTGGAATCTACAATTTAAAACGTGTCAACTTCTTGACATTGCGAAAGAATTTGCCTGTTACCGACATAATATCACGCCTTTTAACCGAAGAGTATAGGCAGGGGTATTACCTACTAGTACGACCAAAGTCCTATGCAACAGGCAAGCTTAACGTTTCTATTCGTTTCACAAAATTCTCTTCTCGAGAACTCCCATATGTTTTACTTTTCCACCACTGCATTAGAAGAGACCTTTGCCCAGCAACGAAGTTTTACAACCACCTGATACACGCCTACCATAGAGTGTTCCAAATGCTCATTATTTCCGTCATTATCATTATTTTGAAAGTATTTTGCCCAGTAGTGTTCTAGTCGACGGTTGTATTTTTTATTAGCCTTGTATATCCCACAGCTGGGCAAAAGCCCTGGCTATATATACATCCCTCCAGGTCTTTTTACTCGACCACGGCGAAGCCAGAACGAAGGGTAATGATTTTGGCAGTCTGTGTTTAAATTAATTATTTGATTTACTGGTTCAGTGTTGCCCATCAAGCTACTACATGTCTGACCCAGACACCTATTAATGCTCTTTAAAAAGTTTGTTCGGTTTGATGTTTTATGGACAAAAAAAAACAATTTCGGCCATTTTAATGAATTTTCCAAAAACTTTACAAATAACAGTCAGACTGTTTTATCGTCCTCTGAGTTTAAACTTTGGCAAAATTCTAGAGGTCTATTGTTTCAACATGTTCCAATTAAAATTTCGCGTTCCACAATTTATTATTACAGTTGCGTTTCGGGTTATTTTTCGATTAAATAATTTTGTAACATAGTATTTTGTTGAAAAGTGAGAATCAGCGATCTCCCTTGACGTCCATTTTTCATTGGTGCCTTTAAACTAGACTTTGGGTCTAAAATGGTTTCCACTTATAAAAGGCACGGCGAAAACGTTACTTTTGTAAGTGTAACCATATTGTCAGCGTATTGTTGTCCCTTTCAGTCAAATGCCTTTAAAAGCTGCAAGCAAAACATGTAAGTGCTTAAAACAATGAGGTCCTGAAATTCTGATCACTAGCAATTCAACTAAACGTTTCGTCTTCTAGGTCAAGTCGCCCGATTTCTGCAACGACATGTCGACTTTCATCTTCTGATGAAAGTCCTTACAATCACAACAAGACAATCTTACGTCGTACATACTTAGCCTTACTTAGATAGTTCATGTCATTCGAAAACATTTGAGTTTTCCAGCATCGTTATCGGTGGTAAAATTACACTTTGTCCAGTACCCTGTTCATCAATTCAACTTGGTTAAACATACACACCATGTTCCCTACATCCTTAACATAGACACCACATCCATCCACACCTCACTACATAACGGTTACACTTGAATCTCCTTAATAAAAGAAAAGCGCTCCTCCTTACCGTTGTATCATATTCCCTCCACGGCGCGATCTGCCTCTCAGTCTCCCGGGAGGACACGAACAGGACCACCTTGTCCGGACGTAGTGCCCTGAGGAACCGCACCAGAGTCGCTCCAACAACTGCCACATCTTCGGGGCAGGCACCCACCAGGGTCCGGATTATTGACTTGGATTCTGATCTGTGGATGTAAAATAAAGTTAGCATCGTAGGATGCTCTTAAACAAGATGTACCTAAATAAAAAACAAAAATAAACATTCGGACTTAATGACCTCCTACTTGTGGAAGTTCGCGTGATCTATAAAGGGTTAAGTAGGTAGTACACACACATTTCACCAGGTATGTTTAAGTTCCATGTAAACGGTGCCCATCGTTATCATTCAGGCACAAATTCAGACTTCGTGGCTGCTACTGAGAAATTCACAACAGATGCAATTTTCTGATAGTATGGTGCAATCCTACCAGAAAGTTGATTTTTTAATAACAAGATTCCAAATCTGTCTTCTGCTATCGCAATTTATTTGGGGCCAAAACAGCATACTTTATATTCGGCCATTCATACTCTTTATCAACCAGCCGTCATCTTATTCACTCTCTTTTATCTTTAACACAATCTGTTCATGTTAGGTATTTCCTTTTATAAAAATGCATCTTTGTTACAACAGCAATGAAGAAAATCATCTGGATGGTTATCTTCCTTATCTGGTAAGAAAATTCGAAAACAAAATGGCCTTTTCGAATTGTCTTACATTAGGTAACCTTTTAGCTCATAAGTCAGATTTCTATCATCACCCGTGAAGATTTCGACCCATACTCAGTTCACCACATATTTGAGTCATCATCATCATTATCTTTTCAGCTGAAAGACGTCCACTGCAGGACATAAGCCTTCCCCAAGTGTCACAACATTTACCGGCCACCACGTCTCGCATCCAAAAGAACCCTGCAATCTTCACCAAGTCACCGATCCACCTAATGAGAGGTCCTCCAACGCAATGTTTTTAACTTCCATATTTTCGTATCCTTAACAAATGCTGTATGATCGTTTATCATTAACCGTGAAGATTCCAACACACACAGTTCACCACATATTTTCGTATCTAAAACAAATGCCTGTGTATCGTGTCCACGTTCCACCTGTATACTGGTTATTGTGAACGACTAGACAATAGACCTGTAACAATGAGCTCGACACCTGTTTTGTCTCCGTCGAGGCGGAGAATGACGCCGTCTAGATTGGCGACTGACTCACGTATTGCTTCAGTGACATGCTTTGATGATTTGGGTGTATTGTCATGTGTATGTTTAGTATTTTTTTATCTATTTAATAAGCCTTAATGGACACTTAACTGCTGTGAGAATTTCGACTTGACCATTTCGCACACAAAAATCAAGGCCATAATTTGCAGCAGAAAGGTTCTGCCCAGTCCCGTTTGACAGCCTTTAATGATAATTGTGAAAATTCACTTTCTTCACAAATTCAGAAACTTAATAAGACCAACGTTTTTTGTAGGAATCCCGCATCAAACAGCAGACTACACATCATCATGGTACTTCAAACCTGCGCACTACGTGTTTTTCTTCCATTCTACAGCTTCGTTTCTCCAGCATATCAGCCCTGTAAAGAACTTCAAAAATCATTATGATAGTTACCTGTAAAGCTCACTCTGTCCTGAAGTGTAGGACAGTCCAGTGCACCTGGTAGCGTGTGTGGGCAGGACATCGCTGGCGACGTAGTCCTCTACCCACTGCAGCGCGCGACCCGACCCGTTGTAGTCGCAGTACACAACTGTTGGACAAAGATAAAGAGGAATTAGTTGGTTTACTTTTACCCAAGGTATAGAATGATTAATTTATATAAATTAAAAAAATAGGTCTTGACTGACTGACTAATAAACGCCCAGGCCAAACCCTAGAAAGCTGAAAATTTTCACAGAGGTTCCCTTTATAATGTAGACAAGGAATAAGGAAGGATTTTTGGAAATTAAAGCCCTAAAGGAGTTAAATAGGGGATCAAATTTTGTATGGAAAATCGATGTTTTCACGCGGACGAAATCACGGGTAAAAGCTAATTACCACATAATAAAGAGTTACTAAAAATGCATGGTGTAGATACTCTCTAAGACTATAGGTCCTCCCGTCGGGGCTGCGGGTTGTTCGCAAGAGATACCGCGGCCTCGACATAAAGGACTAAGAAGGAACACGGGTGGTTTTTAGTCAGTAGAAGTCTGACACTCCCTTTCGCTCTGCCCAAGAGCGGGAGGGGTTATTTGATGATTTTCCACCCGCCAAAAAAAACGACTATAGGTCCTGTGTATGGGGTCGTTAGACCTTACTCCCCACACGATAAGAAGAAGAAGGACTACTTTTCATAACATTGGCCATATTCGCGGCAATGGGCGATAAGACTCGCGACGCGACTTATATATATATAGATAAAGTCAGTTCTAGGGGGTAGGACACACTGTTTGATGACACAAAAAAACACGGCACAATCACGTTTTGTAAGTGTGTATGTCCTGTGAGGTTCCATGAAACAAATACCGAATTGTTCCGGCTCCCACTCCGAATATTTTCAAACTTGTTGTATCTTGTTTTGCATCACGTATTCAACATGCACTCTCTAGGTCTAGGCAACTTCATTCATTTGACGCATAGATCGTGACCAAGAGGTTATTTCTCATTCACATGTGACTTAGTGCAGTTACGCTGTTAGCTAACGACGTAATTGTATACCTAAGAGTAAGGAAAACTACTCAATGGGACTAATAACGCTGTTAACGTCGATTTCAATGCAAAACAGATACATTAGCATAGCATTATGCATTGAAATCAGTGTCCAATGCAATTAATCAAACATGTGATATGTCACTACTAACCTATTTTAATAATAACCTACTATTTGATATGTAAATAGAAAATCTGGTTTGTTTAGCTCCGGCGACAGAAAACACGTGGTATTTGCATGTAGCGTAACACCATCAGCCTATAATGTCTCCAAAGCTGTGAGCTTAGTTCTTATATCTATGGCTGGGTCATGGGCCTGCTTTCTTTGAGGAGTGGGTCAAACATAATTCAGCACACGGGTCCAGTCTGATACCTGCCCTGATAGCCTACTACTCATCATGATGCTAGGGTTTCTGTTTGTCTTAAGGGATTGCCGTATTGTGGGTCCCTAAGCTCGCCACTGGACCTGATGCGTAGCAGGATGTCACATTATGCTTTCAAATATAAAATTCTGGATGTTTTCAAAGTTCGAGTGTCAATAAATCGAAATCGGCCGTGATCGAAAATTGGTTTCTGCTAGGCAAGAGCCAAGAGCCAATCGTGCTATACCACAGAACAGATAAAAGAAAACCACAGAACAGATAAAAGAAACCTCTTTTATCTGTTCTGTGTGCTCTTCCCGAATCTTGAACCCGGATCGGGCGTAGTGCGAAACCACTCTTAGTCGCGTCATCGCTTCACAACAGGCGAGTTTCAGCCAAACGCAAGCTTATGTACATAGTATGCAAAAAGAAATTGGTTCCTGAACATGTTTATCTATGTTAATACTTTGTGTTCATATAAAATCTGTGTAGTTTTCCTTCGGTGCACGGTGACAGACAACACGCACATATTTGCATGCAGTTTTATAACAAATTAGAATCAACTAATAACACTCCGGAGGCTTAAATTAATTACAAAAGCCAGTAGGTAATTAATTATGGCATGCAAAATATAATTATGTGCAATAACAGAAAACGTGATAAATGACTGTATGACTGGGCTGCGAAAGGTTTAATTAAATAACACGAATGAAGGAGCTCGTAGCTGAACGATAACATTTTCAGGTTAATTAAGCTGCCTTTGGAAAGGTCGATCCTTGGATGGGTGGCCGGAACCAACGGTGTAAACTGCTTTTCGGGGCACGGTGGAAACTCGGCAAGTAATGGATGATCAATTGATCACCCATCCACGGACCGACCGAAGCAAAAGCAACTTAACCTGTATGAGTGTTATTATTTAATCGCTTGCTACTCACAACGTTATATCAATACTCGGCAAAAATTGCAGTGATTTTTTTGTGATTGCAGTGTTTTTCCTCGCTTCACATATCAGGTTCCTAAAATTAAATTGCATTGCCCAAAACTGGGGCCATCGACCTTTATTGTCAATGTCAGACAGCCTGGCACGGCCAACAAAGACATAGCTCTGTTATAGATATACGATCGATTACAGCCCCCAGTGAATGCTAATTCATTGAGTTGATATAAGTTTCACTTTACATTATACTTATTTATAAAAGGTGAGTGTGGTCGTGTGGGTTTAATTTGTGTAATAATTACAGTTATTGATAGTAACGTAGAACCTGTCATTTTGTGGAATAACGTTGTTGGTGGCGTCTTTAAGGGATCTGTTTGAACCTTGTGTATGAAGCTAATTCTGTACTGGTTTTCTATTCAAGAAAAACTATCTGTACACCTTCAATTCGGTGTGAATCCTCATTGTCCTTTATAATTCAGCTCAAAAATTCGGCATGAGCCAAATGAAACTGAGCGTATCACATAATATATATCACACTACAGATAACTGTATCATAAAGCCACACCAGACACTGGTCAATGCAAACGAATAATTAAATAATAACAAACATTATAACACTAGTGCGATAAGAATCGACCCATTTACTGGCCTGTTTTCAATTACACGGAGATAAACGTGATGTTTTAAGGAAAATACCTCTCGTAGAAAACAATAGACAGGAATAAAAAACAATTGAAGATGTAAAGAATTTGAATTAAGAACAATGGTGGAAGTTGTTTTGGTGACGTCAGATAAGAATAGTCCGAGGTTTTACACAATGCAAAAATTCAATTCAGCCGCAGAAATAGAAAAACATAAACCTTACTAGACTCATATTATAATATTACTTATCTTTTAGTTTCTCCACACATAGAAACCAAACAAATAATTTTGAACTACTTTAGCATTCATCGGGTTCAATGTTTTGCAACTTTGAATCAAGCTGATTCAGAAAACCAAAATTTGAATGAAAATGAATCATAGATGACAGTAGCACAAAGAAAAGTTAAGTTTTCCGTGACGCATTGATAAGATAATGTAAGATTATGGATAAAAATACTTCGATCTCAACCAGATTGTGTTCAATGAAAATGTCACGATGACAATGGTGTTCTGCCCAGGTTTTTGCTCGTTCATCATGAGTTAATACCAATAGCACAGTTTCCCATGATGGAAGATTAAAGGAAGATGGAGTCATTTTGGTGTTTAGTTCACGCGGCCTTTCAAAATTTGCACACATTTTTTGCTGCGCCAACCTCAAGTAAATTGGGATAAGGTTAGAAGAATGGTGAATCCTATTGTAGACTCGTATTACAAAATTCTCGACTCTTTGTATGCCCAAATATGTTTTGCAGTTTGATAACTCAAAGTACTCAGACCTTATCAAATAAAACAGATTATCATTATCAAATATCAACAAATGAATTTCAATAACCACCCAGTTTCCCGGTAATCGATTGGCGATTACTAATAAACAGAAGGAAACGCAAACAGAAATTCAATGTAAATAACGATTACAAAAACAGTGCGAAGTCGCGTGTCCATTGTTTTCTATAGATTACCAATTGTTTTTCTGAATAACGCGACTTGTTTATCAATTATTAATTTATTAGTTAAGGGTTATTTCAGATGTAAACTACGTTTATGATATGATATATATTTATATAATGTTTTGTTATTGTTACCTACTTAGTTAGAATCATTTACTTTTATATATTCACCTTGTAATGTAACACGTTCGATTTTTTATGTAACCCATTTTTGGAAGGCGCTGGTGTCTGTGATACAATGATATTCATTAGTACAGGCACCAACGAATCTCTATTATCTGTGATCTTCATTTTTATTTGGAAAATTGTTTTTGTGAAACTAAAATGTGTTTTTTACTGAAATAAAAAAATATTATTATTAAAAAAAAAAAAAAAAAAAAAAAAAAATTGGTAGTTCGATACGTGAGATGAACAATCATAACATCAACAATTATCTTTTCAACACACTTGCTCATAAAGTGGCTCTTATTTCACCGCAATTAGGCATATAATGACACCTGTAATCAAACTGTGAATTTTTCATTACCATTATTCACAAGTGAGTTATAGGTTTTTTTTTTTATTTTTTGGTTGAGTTGCTATGTTCTTAAAAAAGTTTCGATACTAAAAAGATTGTGTTCAATACTAAAAATAAATTAATGTGCCTATTCCTTGCTCATTTCATGCAACTTCGAATTTAAATAGATAATTTCAACTTGTATATACGTTTTTAATACATAAAACTTTTGTTTTCTGTGTAATAAAAAAACTTTGAATTCCCCGTTTTGTACGTGGCTGCAACACTATCCGCAAAAAGCCAAAAAAAAAAACTTAATTTTTTAGTCTATTATAGCCGATCGCCATTGTTGCTTGCGCGCGCAGGAAAACATATTAATTTAAATAGATAATTTCAACTTGTATATACGTTTTCAATAAATAAAACTTTTGTTTTCTCTGTATTTGTGTATAAACAAAACCAATTTAAAAAAAAATTAAGTCCTCATTTTGTACGTGACTAAAACGCTATCCACAAAAAGAGCAAAAAAAAAGAAACCTGATTCAGTCTATGGCCGATCGCCATTGTTAGATGCGCGAAACTTTTTTACAACTCATTTTAACTGTTGAAAATGATTTTTTTGTGTTATTTTCTTCACAAGTGTGTTGAAAAACGTCGTATGATACACGTGTGTATTGATGATTACCGTCCTCAATGGCGCCTCAGCGGTAATCACCAACGTTACACACTTATACCATAATGTACTATTATCGGTTTTCTGTCATAAGCCCAATTTGTTTTTCAAAATACCTACCTTTTCTGTCTTCATCTCAGGATTCGTTTTCCTCTTAGTCATAATTATCTTTTAAAATAAAATAAAAAACAGAAAAAGTACCTTTTTCCTGTCTCTTTTCATGTGGCAACGCCACAGAAGATTTTTAAATTAATTGAAACTAATTCTTCGCCCGCGACTTCGTCCGCAAAAAAATTGTATTCGAGGTATAAAAATAAAATTTATAGCCTATAAGAACCACGAACAATGAAGTTTTCGGCTAGTGAAGGAATTTTTAGAATTGGGTCATTAGTTCTGGTTCATTACCTCTGCATTAAAACTTACAAACAAACAAACTTTATCTCTTTTATTAGTATAGATAGATAGACATTCACAAAATGTATACCTACCTACAGGTTTGGTTTCTTTACTAACAATATCTATACATATAATAAATCTGTAGAGAAATCGTTTTTGTACATAGAAAATATTTAAAAAAAAAATTGTCAGGGTATTAAAGTATAACCAACAGAACACATTTCCAGCATTTTTGGAATTTTTGTCCGTTTGTCTGTTTATCTGTTTGTCTGTTTGTCTGTTTGTCTGTTTCGATGACTAAGCATCACGTCAAATTTACGAAACGAATGTAGGTAACTTTTAGACATAAATATTGTGCGTAACTTGGGCTATTACTTAGTCTTTGTTTCATCGTAATCGGTGCTCTCTATCAAAAGATATATGAATTTATAGTTTACAAGAAGAACTTATCGTTATGGTCAAGAATGAGACAAGCAACGACATCTATTGAACGAATATGGTACTTATTACTAAATGCCTTCACAAGATAACTTTAAAAAAGTTATGATAGCTAAAGGTACGTAGATATAAGTCTAAATGACGCTGCTTTCAAAATCTACATAGCCTAAACCTTATAGTGTTTGATCGCTCTTTTTTAGCAGTTTATCTTCGTCTTCGACAGATGGCTTATTCATTTGATGTCATTTTCTGAACCGCGGTGATAGTAAACATACACACATTATGTTTCGTGAATAGTCAACAAATAAAAATTTACCAATTACACAGTATTAAAATACTATTTTTTTAAACAAAATTAAAATTAGATAAAACCCAAGACATATTTTTTTTTGTACCGTGTGGGAATCGAACCTGCGACACGCAGTGCTACTGCTAATCGTCCAGCCATTGCGCGAACCATGTCGTCATGTAGATGTGGTGTGTTGTTAGCCCTATGTGTCGAGGCCGCGGTATCTCTTTCGAACAACCCGCAGCCCCAACGGGCGTCGGTCCTTGGGGGCCCCTTCAATGTTGCTGACATCTCTTTGAGACGCGCGTGGAACACGAACGCGCCTCCATCGTCATAGGACGGACGAACGATTAACTAGCCCGTTACTCACCGTTCACAGGCCCGCGCCTACGGTGGCCGGAAGCCATCACGTGGCCCCCGATGCCCGGAACGTCTCCCGCGACGGCTGGGACGAGAGGTTGTCTCCCTCTCACGTTCCGCCACCTCTTTCGCTAGCATTACTGCTTCGCAGAAGGAGGTGCCGGCCATTTCAGATTCGATGTCCCAGATTCGGTACAGGTACCCTCTCGAAACACCCTCTAATCTCCTCTAAAAAAAAGGAGGGCCTTTTTTTTGTGGTTCGTAAATTATCAAATGACTCATCCCGCTCTGGGCGGAGCGGAAGAAAGTGTCAGACTTCTACTGACTAAAAACCACCCACGTTCCTTCTTAGCCCTTTGTGTTTCGGGGCCATGGTATCTCTTGCGGACAACCCTCAGCCCCGGCAGACGTCCCTTTGGGGCCCTTTAATTGTTGCTGACATATCTTTGAGGCGCGCGTGGAACACGAACGCGCCAACAACAATCTGTCTGCCTGTCGACTATAATGTACCTGTTTCAAATTTATTCAAGATCCGTTCGGCCGTTCTGACGTGGTTGATTAACAAACACCCATCCATCTAAACTTTAGTATGAGACATAGTCAGTACTTTGCATTACTCTCTTCTTATTTTCTACAGCGGCAGTAAGTTAACGCGGGGCAATGATTAAATGTACTTTTATCTAAGCGACGCATTTTAGTTTCCGACAAGCACGCGAACGAAGTCGCGGGCACAGCTAGTTTATATAATATAATTGAACAGCAATATAAGGTGTAAAAGTACCCTTAACGCAAACGAAAGGCACTTGTTCCCCCCACCACTGCGATCATTTTTTTGTTCTAGACCATACCTGGGAACCTCCTAGTTACGGAAATATTGGGGGTCAAAGTTCCAAATTTTTCACAGCTGTTTTTGTAAATACTAGTTTTTCAGGTTTTAACTTTACTTAAATTACCTCCATGACCCGTTTATTATTCAAAGCATCCACTAGCACAAGGTTTTAAGAGTGCTACTTTGAGTTTTATGGTAAAATGTGATTTTTGACCCCAAAAAAAAAAGTAATTTCCCAGCAAAAATTTTTGCGTAGGGGTACATATATATTGATGTACAGAATGCTTGGTTGACGGGTGTGATGGGTTGATTTACACCCTGTATAGGCCTCTAGTCGGCAATGTAATTTACTACGTTAGTTACCTTCGCAGTTACGCTTGAAGAGTTCATTAGCGCAGATCTTTGATATGGATGTAAGTACCTGCATATTCAATGTAACCTATGATTACCGCATCGAGGTGTTATATACGTAACATCACGCCCGTAATCACCGAAGGGTTAGGCAGAGGTACCTATACCCATTAGTACACCCAACCAGTTTTTCATCAGTTATGTTTAAGTACCATGTAATAGGGGGCGAGCCTATTACCAGCCTATTACCATTGAGAAATTCCTGATGGAAAACCCAATAACACATTGTTCGGCCTGGGAATCGAACTCAGAACCTCATGCACATAATATGTTACGCTTGAGACCACTACACCAACGAGGCAGTCAAAAATCAACCCAGAGACGAAAGTTGGCTTCAATCGCTTCGATCTGCTAAAATCAAGGCATGTTGACTTGAAGTTTGAAGCGTAACTTCTGTCTGTCTAATCTTACCCTAGAAAACCTCAGCTTAACAAAATACTGACATTTGAACCTTATTAAATGCTTTCAGTTTTATAGTTTATTTTGTATCTACTTGTTGGTAAACAACGAACCCCGATCAATTAATTAACTGCATCGTGAAGAGAATCCCAGCATCATCAGCGTCAAAACTAAATCTACGTCAATCACCGTTATCGAAACCGTTATTGTAGACTTTCCCCTTTAATGAAGTAAACAAAAGTCACCTCTAAGCAACTGAAAGTCGACGGGTCCACTTATGTAAGCACAACTGTTGTATACTCAGTGCCCAACAATACCGGACCCCTCTTCTCATACCATCTTATTCTTTGAATGAGGGGTCAAGTAATGTTGGACACTAACTGTACTATCAATACTTGATACAATAAGGGTTATATTGGAAAATTTTCATAGATAACTGAAGTTACACGCGTTTGTTGTTTGTTTATCATTTTACTCTTCATCATATTTCTGCCCTTATCCCATATTTATGTTACTTGGGGTCGACGCAACACGTTTTGTTCTTCAATTATCTCCTGTCAATCGACACGCAATCATTCTCCTTTTTCCTTTTTCTCATATCAATCCTCACACAATCCATCCATTGTTTCTTTAGACTTCCTCTCCCTCTCCATCCATTAACATTTTAATCACTCTTTTAGTCACATGCGATTGGGTCCATTACCATTTTCCATTGTACTCTTATTACTAGGTACTTCATTTATTTAAACTTTATGCACATAATGTAAAAAAGAAACACTACTCAAAGGCGGACTTAATGCCTTGGACATTGTCTACTACAGGGTGATGCAGATAAAAAACATAGGTAGGTACGTAGGTGGAATGTAACCGCAAAATGTTCAAGGACAAAATGTAATAATTAATACAAATACAACATCACAGCCAAAATGTACCATGTAAAGAGAGATAAAAATACATAAATGGGGGGAAACTAACAAATTAAATGTAAGACGAGTGTGCCAACTTCTTAAGTGTTCGCGATTTTTTACCTTAAATTAAGCTGATAAGGTCCCTAACACTGAAAACGAAATATATACCATGTTTACTGTATGTTTTTAGTGTCCGATATATCGGCGCTGTTGCAAGCATCATGATCACGAATAAACTGAAGTTTTTGCGGGTGGGTTTGATAGCAACATAAGTACATCATCATCATCTGCCTAGCCTTTTCCCAACTATGTTGCGGTCTGTTGCCAGTCAAACCGAAATGCAGCTGACTACCAATATTATACATGGAGCAACTGCCTATCTGACTTCCACAACTCAGTATTGGGTAATATGATACAACTTGGTAAGACTGGTTGCCAGACTTGGGCCACTGACTTCCTGTACTCTCCCAGATGTTCAAATGACAGCCTCAAAGGTTTAATGTGCTTTCCTTATGTTAGTAATATATTATACATTAATATCAGTTTAAAAATGTATGTCCTTGAATCACCCAGAAATAAAACAACCCTGCAGACCCCTACACAGCTAAAGCACCTAGATATTACGTGAGCACTAGCAGCGGTACATTATGTAATCTCTGCGACAAATCTGCACAACTAAACGCAACCATGTGCACTTTACCGATAACGCTGCATTTAAGAGAACTAAACGTTTAGCACGTGTTTCGGCTTAGACTGACTCGTTGAACTAGTGGTAGCATGCACGATTCCTGAGCATGAGGTCAGGGATTCGATTCAAGGGTCAGGCAAAGTGATACTGGGTTATTTCACCAGGAATTTCTCAAAAGCAGTAACAAGGCCAACAAGTCGGGATTCGTGCCCTGTTGATGGCAATTGGCTCGCCTCCTATCAGGTACATGAGAGTTGCAACACAACTGGAGAAATGTGGATGCACAAATGGGTATCCTTTCGTTGATCACAGTCGTGATGGAAGCATTGGGCCCGGTTTAAGGCAAAAGGCTCGCCTCTTTTTATATGGAATTTTAGACGTAATTAGCGAAATGTGACTGCTTATTTTCTGATTAATTTCGTTGCGGGATCCAAGACAGTTAAATCGTTTCTCTGGGACTTCGTCGGGCTTCCTGAAATTGTTTATTATTGTTGCTGGAACGCATGCGAGTATTTGTTGAGGATAAATCAAATATCGGCAATGCTGTTGCTCGTAAATGTTTGTTTATTGACCAATATATCGCTTCTCAGGAAGTAAGATTGATGCATGAGGGTTTTAGATGATCCCGTCGGGGCTGCGGGTTGTTCGCAAATATACCGCGGCCTCGACATAAAGGGCTAAGAAGGAACATGGGTGGTTTTTAGTCAGTAGAAGTCTGACACTCCCTTTTGCTCTGCCCAAGAGCGGGAGGGGTTATTCGATGATTTTCCACCCACCAAAAAAAAGGGGGGGTTTTAGAGGATTTGTTGTATTTATACAGTGTGGAGGGGACACCGGGGAACAAACGGTTACTGCTTATTTATTACATCATTGCGTATATCATTGATATGCTGGCGGCTGGCCTCTGTATCAACAGAATGTTTGGTTGACGGATTCGTAAACCCTTTACACCCAGTATTCATATTGATTTTTTTCTAAAACAGTCTTATCACACATGGTTAAGATTAATGTTCAATGTTTATGATGAACAGATAAAAAACTTGCGCATTTAAAACCTTTTTGAATATGTATAATTCTATCGGCCATTAAGTTTTACAGTGTAGTAAAACATAATAAATATTACTGTGGCAACAATCCCAAGGTCCAAATTCTCGCAAATACAAGAGGCGCCAGTTAATTTGCATGAAAAGTAAACATTTACCTCTTTTGAGTAAAAACTAACGAACCCAACTTTGTATTTAATTAATTGTAATTACTTCGCCTACATTCTGAGTATTTGCTTTTTGGGAAATCACTTGAACTGAAGTATTTGCTTGTGTAAGTGTGCAGTTCGTGGTTTGATTCTTAATATTTAATTTTCGTGACTTTACACAAAGTTAGACTCGTTACCAAGTTTTATAATTTCATACTTGTAACAAGAACATGATTTATTTCAGAGTACAATGGCCCGATACCTATTTGTTATCTAGGTTCCTATGATAACTATCCGATAATTTCAAAGAAAATAATTATCCCTGTCAAGAACATGGCGTCCTGCAGAGAATTTAATTTAAAATACAAAAAACGAGAATGCCATGACGTAAGTAGTAAGGTCGAGACGTACAGTACTGACGAGGTGCTGCACAATTTTTCAAAGAACTACAGTACCTACATACTTCCAACCTGGTGCTTCCAAAATAGCGCCGAAATATTGGAAACTCGAAACAAAATATTAGTAAACATTGTAAATATTCCGTTACAAGTGTTAATAACTTTTTCTTGGATACCAACATTTAAAAACGGTCTAAGAAATATAGTTTAGTTTTGTTAACATAAGTTTTGCGTGAACTGTTTTATATTGTATTTTATATGGTGTTGATTATTGTATTCGTCTCTTGGATGGCTTGAACGTCGTAATGTAAACCTACCTTAGATTGTTAATTTACTTAAGTTTCTCTTTAAGTAAACTGTAATTTGTTCTTTGAGAAAATAAATGTCTTTAAACCGAATAAAAATCCCACTCTTGATTACCAATCAAACATCTCTAGGTCTAAGGTATGTAGCCTATGGTTTATTGCCTCAGTTTTAATTACTGCCGACTTCCCGGTACAGTTACTTGCATTAAAATGCAGTAACCTGCTTCTCATTGCCACTGCGATTGCACACTGTTGGACCTTGTGAGTGATACTTGTGATTTATATCACTGCCCTAGTAGTTCTTGTTAGATCAAGCGAATACTTTTATTTATATGTTGACGTTTATCGGACTTTGCTCAAGACTTTGGTCTAAAACAAATCATCATTGAAAGGTAATCCACGAAGGAGATAGCGGGACGAACTGGAGGTCTTCCTTGAGAATTGGAGAGAAGTCGCCATTGACTTATATTACTGCGTAAGGACTGGGCGCACGGCATGTTAAAATGACGTGGTCCCAATAAGGTCTTTCCTAAGCCGAAGTGAACTCGTCCACGATCGGCTCTCTTCGGGTGCGGTCGTAAATTTTATTAAAAGTTTTATTTATGTTCTACTAGCTGACGTCACGCGGTTTCACCCGCGTAGTCCCCGTTCCCGTAGGAATACAGAGATAAAAAGTAGCCTATGTCACCCGGGGATAGTGTAGCTTCCCAACGGTGCAAGAATTTTTAAAATCGGTTCAGTAGATCCCGAGATTACCCCTTACAATTTAACAAATATACAAACACACAAACTTTACTTCTTTATAATATTAGTATAGAAGTATAGATAAACCTCGAAAATGCCCGATTCTCTGTATCGCGAACGCTTCGAGCAAATGTTCGGACGACCGTATCTTTACTTTTTATATCAATGGAAGTCGCACAGAATCGTGGCCGTTAGAAGGAATTTTGGGAAGCCTTTACCTAGTAATGGGATAATATGGGCTAGCTATAATAATAATGTTCTACTTAAAAGAATAAGACAAAAAATGTGACACTGTAAGTGTATCTGAATGAACTACGTAGTCACCATCAGCCCAGTCTTTTCCCATTTTTTTTTTGTTTTTTTTTTTTACATGGAGCAACTGCCTATCGGGTCTACACAACCCAGTTAGTACTTGTAGTAGCATTTGGTAAGACTGGTTGTCAAGAGTTCGGGCCACTGACTAAGTAATATAATATAAAATCTAAATTCACGCGTATTCTGGTTAAGGGACATCATCTCAGTCTTTTAGCAAGGGTTCAGTACATGACACCCAATCGTTGAAAATTAAGATCTTTTTTTAAGCACGATGCTTAGTTCCTTTTGCATTATTTTCATGAACAGTTCAAATAAATATGAGCCACCAATAAATAGTGAAGCTGAACTACCAATTACCTAAAGTATAACCATAATTTTAAACTATAAAGTCTAATTAAGAAACATAATTACAATCATCTATAGTTAATAGAAAACCTAGACATGCAATTAGTGCATTCATTACCTACTTACTGCATTCAAAACAACGTGACAAATTTAAATTACAATTGCAAAATTATAACAAATCGCAAACCATTAAGCTACACATTTATTTCTAAAAACATTATACAGGAAACACGTGTTTGTCTTTAGTATGTACCTGGTATAAAGGCTGAACGTGTTAGCAAATAATATTTAATCTGTGGTATTTGTATAGCTAATACACAGATCAGCTGTCACGCGCATGATTTGTGCTGTTCCAGTGACTAAAATGTCTTGAGCCGCGAGGAAATTGCAAGCGAATTACAAATGTGAACGTTTTCCATCATTTTCCACCTTGAATTACTTATTTTCTGTGTTTTATGGAACCAGCCTACACTGTACTAATTTCCTTTCACAGACTGGAGATTTCTGCCGCAGCAACGGAAACCTAGAATGAATTTTAAGGGCTCCATAATTTTCACCTTTCAATTTTATATCCCTGTCTGTCATTCTTATCACTCCATTTTCTGTTCTGCATTTGAAGTTTCTTTGACACTTAACCTGGTAGGTACCTATCTATAGTCAAGTTAAAGTAATTACTTACTTGAGTTATAGTAATTACTTGTGTTAAAGTAATTACCTACTTGAGTTGAAAGTAATTTCTTGAGTTAAATCAATTACTTGAGTTTAAGTAAACTAATTGCATAATATGCAACCATTGTATGCGATAGACAAGGACTTGAAAGAAGCAAGACCCGCCAAAGAAAACAAAGATAAGAATTCAAATTTTTGACAGTTCTAACTTCAAGCAATTACTAAACCGCAAAACAAAAATCCTAGGTGTATCTAAAGTTATAACTTTTACTAAAGTTACTACTTAGTTTTCACAAGCACCGCCATTTTATACGTTCAAAATGTATCGGACTGTGACTTCAGCTTAATGTGGTCGTGTTACTTTGTTAAATATCCATAACTATGTATCTAGTGATGTAGCTTCTGTTAGTGCATGCTTTATGGTTAATCAAGCGTTATATTAGTAGTGTACCAACGTCAATAGGTTTATGCTTACCTAACTACTTGTTTTTAATTATCTAGGTATATAGGTATTTATTCAAATAGGACGGTCTGCTATCTAGAATATTTGCTATAGGTTTTTTTCTTGGATCTAAACTGGATTGAATTCTTTTTACGATTGAACTTTAAACTTCTGTCATTGACACTATAGCATAGATAGAGATACCACCACATCAAGCTACCCGTATCTATTTTTCCCAGTCGATCTTAAGCCGAATGCTTCAAAAATCTATTAAAGAAAGACAAATCGTAGAAGTTTGATGTGCTGTCTGTACTTTAAATTTTGTTGGCGTAAAACTTTGCCACTATGAATCCAAATCCAAGAAGATGCATCTATGAACATAGCTTTCAAAAAAACTAGGTTTTAAGTCCACCTCTGTACCTTTCTTGTGTGTGTAATCTAATAAAGCATTATCACGATGAGTATGGTCATAAAAAAAAACCAGATTAATATTCTTCATAGCGTTTCGAAGACAAAATTAAATACAACACACTCTCGCAACAAAACAACTTTGTATAAACGGAAGACCAAGACACGTTGATTAACAGAGTCAATTATCATCAGTATTTCACACTTGTGCTTTAACCAATAAACACGAGGTTTGTTAGCATTAGCATATCAAGGGAAACCAACATGAGCTCTAATCGATGTATTTAAAGGAAAATGGTGGCTGTATCCACGTGTAGAGGAAAAACGAGAAGGTTGTTCGAGAGTTATTGATCTGTATAAGTATCTTGATTGGTGTTGGTTCTGTGTTTGATTTTGTTATGTGGGGTTTTATTTAGGGTTTGATACTTTAATCATTACAACAATGCTTATAAATAGCTTATAAATAGCGGTAGCGAACTTATATCGATCCCCAGGTCGGACAACTGGATTTTTCAGCAGACGGGCTTTGTATATTTTGTCCGAGTCAAAACGCAGCTGGCGAACATTTAGTGTACTATGTATAGATTTGCCTTAACCTCAGGAGGCTATTCTTTATGCAAAGTTATTAATAACCAAAGAAATACAACTTAAACAACATTATCAATTACTATCTTTTCTTTCTTTGTATTTATTACTAACATGAGCACCCATCCCACTATCGCAAGCAACATACCGTTATACACGTGCCACAAACATTCACACAGAAAAATACTTATACACCCACGTGAACCTATCCATTGCTTGCTCCATACCTGAGCTCCCACTTGTAATGGATCCAGTTTGAGTCGCCGAACACGTCTCAAGTGTTTCCACATAGATTAGATAGCTCTTATCATGACAAACATAGGTGCTGTTTTGCATATGACAGGCAGACTTTTCGCAAATATCTTTTGTGGAGTTGTACTTCAGAGTTTTAGGTTTGTTAGACGTCTGTTGATTAAGTTTTACTTGAAAAGGTGGGACCTAGGTATGTCTGTAAATAATGCAATTAATGAGTCACAGGTTGTGGTCCAGTTCTTCACACAAAGAGGACGTCCTATCCTAACAGTAGGAATATTTATTTTAGGCTGCTTATGCCAACAATAAAATGTATGGTAGTGTAGCTTCCCCACGGTGAAAGAATTTTTGAAATCGGTCCAGTAGTTTCGGAGCCTATTCGTTACAAACAAACAACTTTCCTCTTTATAACATTAATATTAGTGTAGATGTACCTAATTCTACAACTTTAGCAAGTCACTGCCTGGTTGGACTAGTGGTCGCAAGCGCCACTGCTGAGCATAAGGTCATGGGTTTGATTCCCGGGTCGCACAAAGTGTTATTGGGTATTTCCATCAGGAATTTCTTAATGACAGTCACGGAGACTGAATTTTGCAAGGTTGCTGACCTCGCCCCCTATAAAATGGGACTAAAACATAACTGGTCAAATGTGGGTGTGGTGTGTACTGTTAAGTACCATCATCATCATCATCAGTCATAAGACGTCCACTGCTGGACAAAGGTCTCCCCCATAGAACGCCATAAAGAACGGCAGCCTGCCGTTTGCATCCACCGGTTGCCCGCGACTCTCACGATGTCGTCGGTCCACCTGGTGGGAGGCCTACCAACGCCGAGTCTTCCGGTTCGTGGTCGCCACTCGGGAACCTTCCTTCCCCATCAGTTGTCGGTTCTTCGAGCGATGTGGCCTGCCCATTGCCACTTCACCTGGCCCATTCTGTTAAGTACAGCTCTGCCTAACCATGGTTACAGGCGTGATAAATAAATACTACTACGAAATCGTTTTTTCACTACACAAACGTAGTTTTTAGCTCAACTTAAAACCTAACAAATACAACAAATCCTTGTGTAAACAAAGTAATTCTTATCAATATACTCTTTACAAATATTTCTTTGTTAAACTAGTGTTATATAAGCGACACATTCATACACAATGTCAATGTTTATGTATAGATAACAGCTTAGGTAAAGCGGAGCGGTACATGGGCGCGACAAATACATAGGTAAATATGAGCTGTTTTATATTTGTGGTTAGAAAATGCTACATTATTTACTGACCTATGTCTGTATACACCAAGTGCTTTGTATATTTTTGATTTGTAGATTTGTAGGTACATTCTTCTTAGCGTGTCGATGAAAATTCTAATTGAGTCTGCCCATTTGGCGACGTGTTTGGCACTTTTAGTAGCGTCCACCAGCCAGCCAGCAGGATAGTCAGAACCGGATTTCAAGTGTCCCATCGTTTGTGGGGCAACATTCCATAAATACATGTAACATTAACTTTATTCGAAGAGTTGATGTTTGATGTTCAACTGCATGTATGTAAACATTTTGACTATACTAAAATCTAAAGCGAACGAGACTTATAGACAGCAGAAACGATGGCAAAATGAAAGTGGAAGAGAGCGGGCCGTATATGCCGTAGAAAGGATGTAAGATGGAGGAATAAAGTGCTGGAGTAGAGATCACCGATGGGACGGAGGAATGTGTGAAGACAACTAGGTGTACAGACGATCTTATTGCAGTGGCTAGACGAAACTGGATAGTCAAATGACACAAAACCACCAAAAAGAGAGAGATTTGGAACAGACTAACACTCAGAATTGCGTGGCCAAAGATTGAAGAAGAAGACGAAGAGAGAAAATCTAAGGCTACTAAGTAACGTTCATACAGTCACACAGCCTAAAACCAGGCTTCTGAAAAGTAAATAGTTAGATAGACTGTCAAAAACAGATATTCTTGTCACATGACTTGATGATGCTGTTCTATCGAAAATTCAGTCAATCAATATGAGTGGTTTTGTCGCCATCAAAGGCGGCAAGATTTACCTAAAACATTAGAGTATTGTTAGCAGAGATAGTCTCCCAAGTAACACATCAAAGCACTAAAACGGCCGGTTTTCGGCATTTCAGTATCGTTTTAGCATTTTGAGTTGGTTATATTTTAGCATTACAAACGTCTATACGGCTACCGTAATGCTTATTTGGGCACAAATTATGTGGCTTTAGGCCATAAATAGGTTCACATGTAGTCATTTTTTAGCATTACAGGCGCATTTTGTTAGCATTTTTGTGACCAATTAAGATGCCAATCGCATTAAAAAAGCATAATTACGGTCAATGAAGTTGCCAATCGCATTACAAAAGCATTAGACTAGCATTAGATTGTGCTAAAAGAATGATTTTGGCTTTTAAAGTGTTCACATGTAGAACTTAAATAAACTCTACACCATTGCAAAAACATCTGTAATACCATGGCACAAATGTTATAATACAATTACCGTTGTAGTATAAGTACTATGTCCAGCAATATAGTATGGACGGAGACCGTCAAAACTTAATGAACGACAACATACTTTTTTTGCATCACTAAACAATATATAATACTGGATGACTTTATGACGGTTTTGTTATTTCATGCCATCAAATATTAAACGCAATGTAGTTTACTGTAAATGTCTATATGAGTTTAATTGAACATTTTCACGCGCCTTCGATATATTGTGTTTTTGTTATAAAGTTTGATTTAGAGAAATGTACGAAATAACCAAAACAATTGTGTATTCCTAGTCTAGAACGAATTTTGCATAATTAACATAATAGTATTGGCTGGGCAGTATTTAATTAAGTTATATCATTATAATTAAGGTCTATTGCTATTATAAATAGGTCCATTAGATTATATTTTTTGGTTATAAAATATTTACAAAATGGTGTCGGTCTACAGTAGCCCGGTGAACCTTTAGAAAGGCTAATTAATGCCACCAGCATTATTAATACTCACATGTGAACAATTATTAGGCTAGAGGCCAGAGAGAAGACTTTTGGTGAACCATCGTAGTGCCATTGTCTATAAAGTAGTTTTATATGGGTTCACCGGCATGCCAATAGGATTGATGTAGACTGAAATAGTGCCATTACTTGAACGTAATTTTGGGAATCCTTGAGTTAAACAATAGAACCCATAAAAATTAAGTAGCGGTACATGACGATAATTGTCAAAATCAATTTATTTTTTAATTTAGATTTAAAGGGTAATCAACAATTTCTTTGGCAGGTTATTAAATTTAAAAATTAATAACCTGCCAAAGAAATTGTTGATTACCCTTTAAATCTATGTAAATAAAAAGTTTAAGTAAGTACTTCAATAACATTTTTTATTGGTACGTATGTAATAGTGGTATGAAATATAATTAGTATTCATGATGATGCAAACATAAATTACTAATGTACATCTTGTTTTGTTGATTTCAATAAAATGTGTTTCTCCCCAATATGACCGAGAAATGGCTTTAGTAAAGTGAATGTATTTATGGCTTTACGCATCACAATAGCTCACGTGTATTAGGGCTGTTAACCGGACAACAGCACTCAGGTGAACTTTAAAAATGCAAGCATTATATTGATTCACGTTTATTGTATTCACCAGTATTAAGCTTTTACTTAGCACTTGTAAGTCCCACAACACAACAAAGAGCACTCAAAATAGCTCAAAGCCGTTTACTAGATTTACGGTGCATTATAATGGTACAAGTATATGCTATTAAACAGCATTAGGCATTATCTTACGGCCCAAAATGATATTGTAAACCCTAAAGCACTAAAAACAGCTGAAAGCTGTGTACTGGATTAACTTGGCATTTTAATGGTTCACGTTTATGCTATTAAACAGCATTAAGCATTTATTTTACTACTTAAAATGCTATTGTTGATCCAAATGCACTGAAAACAGCTAAAATCTGTACAGCTGCATTGTGGTACGCTACAGTTAAACTAAAGGCTTTACAAAAGCATTTTGACATGCCACTGTCCAACCGCTATACAGTGTAAAGCATGACAATGGTTTTCAAATGCCAATATAAAGCCTTAAGATGTTCGGTGAACTTTTGTAAGAGTTTATACGGACCTTAAGCTCTACATAAGTATACTAGTTGTTTTTTAAAATGCTTTCTGTGTTACTTGGGCTATATCTGTGATATGATAGTAAGATTCATACAACATACATCGAGTATAAGGATGTTATCTGTCGTAATCTTGTGACACGACTCGTTATCTACCTACACTGAGAAAAATTGATTTCTGGCTTATGGTGTATTCCGCCTTCGACGGCTAAATTGTAATGACGCGAGGCGATTTTGTAACGCTTACTGTTATTTTGGCTTAGCTAGGCGTTTCCGTTAAATTGGTACGTCTTTTATGATAAACACTAACCGTCAAAAATGTCTTACCGTAAGGCAGTCTTGGAATTCAACTTTATACTGTTAATACAGCAGTAATGGACAACAAAAAACGCTTTAAATTTACGACGTCGAATATGTGGTGAATATCACCGTAATTATGGCAATATTTAACTTAAATTAAGGCGATATATACTTCAATAAAAACTAAACAAACGTAAAAATAAGTCATAAACAAACTTTCGAAACCGTCACAAATAATCTTTAGCATGGCAATATTCACCTTACAATAAGGCGGAATATACTTCAGTCACAACAATTTGAACGTAAACATAAAGTTTTTCAGCGACGTATGTATTCGGCAATATAAACGTATAATGTGGCCACATTTGCCCTATCATAAGGCGAAATATGCTTAGATTACGACGAATCAAATGGTAACCTTAGGTTATATAACGACGTACATATACGGCACACATAAACGTAAATATGGCAATATTCACCTTATCTTAAGGCAAAACATGGTCAAGTTACGACTGATTGAACGGTAACATTACGTCATATAACGACGTACATATTTGGTCAATGCAACCGTAAATTTGGCAATATTTGTCTTATCATAAGGCGAAATATGCTTAGATTACGACGAATGAAATGGTAACCTTAGTTTATATAACGACGTACATATACGGCACATATAAACGTAAGTATGGCAATATTCACCTTAACATAAGGCAAAACATGGTCAAGTTACGACTGATTGAACGGTAACATTACGTCATATAACGACGTACATATACGGCACACATAAACGTAAATATGGCAATATTCACCTTATCTTAAGGCAAAACATGGTCAAGTTACGACTGATTGAACGGTAACATTACGTCATATAACGACGTACATATTTGGTCAATGCAACCGTAAATTTGGCAATATTTGTCTTATCATAAGGCGAAATATGCTTAGATTACGACGAATCAAATGGTAACCTTAGTTTATATAACGACGTACATATACGGCACATATAAACGTAAGTTTGGCAATATTCACCTTAACATAAGGCAAAACATGGTCAAGTTACGACTGATTGAACGGTAACATTACGTCATATAACGACGTACATATTTGGTCAATGCAACCGTAAATTTGGCAATATTTGTCTTATCATAAGGCGAAATATGCTTAGATTACGACGAATCAAATGGTAACCTTAGTTTATATAACGACGTACATATACGGCACATATAAACGTAAGTATGGCAATATTCACCTTAACCTAGGGCAAAACATGGTCAAGTTACGACTGATTGAACGGTAACATTACGTCATATAACGACGTACATATACGGCACACATAAACGTAAATATGGCAATATTCACCTTATCTTAAGGCAAAACATGATCAAGTTACGACTGATTGAACGGTAACATTACGTCATATAACGACGTACATATTTGGTCAATGCAACCGTAAATTTGGCAATATTTGTCTTATCATAAGGCGAAATATGCTTAGATTACGACGAATCAAATGGTAACCTTAGTTTATATAACGACGTACATATACGGCACATATAAACGTAAGTTTGGCAATATTCACCTTAACATAAGGCAAAACATGGTCAAGTTACGACTGATTGAACGGTAACATTACGTCATATAACGACGTACATATTTGGTCAATGCAACCGTAAATTTGGCAATATTTGTCTTATCATAAGGCGAAATATGCTTAGATTACGACGAATCAAATGGTAACCTTAGTTTATATAACGACGTACATATACGGCACATATAAACGTAAGTATGGCAATATTCACCTTAACCTAGGGCAAAACATGGTCAAGTTACGACTGATTGAACGGTAACATTACGTCATATAACGACGTACATATTTGGTCAATGCAACCGTAAATTTGGCAATATTTGTCTTATCATAAGGTGAAATACGCTCAAGTTACGACTAATCAAACGGTGAATAACGTCTTATAACGACTTACATATACGGTGAATGAAACCGTAGATTTATGGCAATATTGACCATTAGGATAAGGCGAATGATACTCGAGTTAGGTACAATTTAGTCAATCGTTTAAAAAGTCTGATAACGACTTATTCGGCTAATAATTATAAGCGAAAATTTGGCAATATTTCCCCTTTTTTTATAAGGTCAATAACGACGTACCTACATAATATTTGGTGAATGAAACCATAGATAGATATGGCAATAGTACCTATCTTATGATGGTGACAATTTATTCAAACGTTTACAAAGTCTAACGACTTACGCATTTGGCAAATTAGGGTTAAAAAACCTGGCCGAGTGCAATTCGACTAGCGCACTGAGGGTTACCGTACAAACCTACCTATATTATGCTACCTACATAAGTAGCTACTTATATTAAATAGAAACAATATAAGTAGGTTAAGCACTTACATATAATCTACCTGCTGAGTAGGTAACTGAGTGTGGAACATAGGTAGAACTCGTTGGTTGGAACTGGGTAGGGGTATTATGTAGGTACGACAAAGGACCTTAAGTAAATTGGTGAGATTCATGTCAAAATCTAATATGGTAGGTATAGGTAGGTACCTATACCTACCATATTAGGTACCTACTGTAGTGGTAGGTAGAATAGAATAGATTTATATTGACACACAAACAGCACACAAAGACATCAACACAGTACCTAAATAAAAAATAGCATTTACAAATTTACATTAAACCTACCCAGGTACCTCATCAACACACCCTCATAGACTCATAGTCTACACATGGATACCTATTTTAAGGGTTGGGTAGATATACTTAGTTATGTGTACGTAATAATAATACAGGAGGAGGTTCCTCTCTCAAGAGCCCTGACCACCGGTAGCTCGGACCCTGTTCCCAATGCCGGTGGGCTACTACTTTTTATATTTTTAAATGTTTTTTATATTTTTTTTTAAAGAAATATTTAAAAATGTATTTAGTATGTAAGAAAATGAATAAAGGAATAATAATACGTAAACGTAACGTATTTTTTACGTTTTTTATATTTTTAAATGTTTTTTTAAACGTTTTATTTTAAATATTTACAAATGTAGAAAGTAGGTATATAAATGAATAAAGAAAATAATACGTAGGTAATATGATTAATTTAGTAAAATTAATTTAGTTTCCTAGTAAGTAGTATTACCTAAAGTATTTTGAGTTTGTATGGTTTCTGTATACTTACCTATAAAATAAATTAAGTAATTTAAGTTCCTTGTAGTATGTAACAGTGTACAAGCTCTGGTTATGTTTTATTAGGTAGGTAGGTACACTAGGTACCTAACTATTGGATCTTATGACTGTATAAACCATACCTACCCAATATCAGCCATTCCATTGAAAGAAGTTTGATAACTACGCTTTATGATCTTTATTCTGTGGCCTAAATGCCACGCGGCTTCTAATGGGGACGCGGCTTAAGGTCTTTTAACACTATCTACCTACCTACATTACAAAATGTAAATAACCAATATATACCTAACACCCAGGATGATACGAACTTGTCTATTAGGTAATAAATATTTTTACTTCCTGTCATAAAATCATTCATATAGGTACCTACAAGATAAGAAATAGGTACCTATTACATTTTAATATACCTAATGTAATACCTACCTACACATAAAGACTCAAGTTAAAGTGTGATGAGTACCTACCTTAGATGTGTTTGTTTTCTGTCTGGGTGATATAAAATATTTTAAGTACCTACATAGGTTTAGGTATGTATTTACAAAAAAAAGTAGATATCTATCTAGGTATTATATCAGCTAGGTACCTGGTTCCCATATTACAAGCATTTCTTTGGGGCTAGATAGTGTTGTGTGGAATGTCCACAAATACCTACCTACCTATTTATTATTATTTTAATGGTAGAAAAGTCTATTTTACTCAGTTTTACTAGCAAGTTCTACTTTCAATCAGTTACCTATGTTCGTGGGTGAAGTTTAAAAAGCTCTCTAGTTACGGTGACAAACACCTTTTTAGGGCGCTTATGGTCGTAGGTACTCGTACACCGAAAATCTTAATAATGCTGCCAGCTACTAAGGCAAATAACCTTGTATGAGGTAATATTATAAGAGTTTAAAAACTCGAAAACCCAACTTCAAAACTGCCGAACCGATTAGAATAATGATAATTCCCCACATTTTGCCATAGAAACAAAAGAACCAAAAATGTACTAAGTAATGTGACTACATTTTGCAAAATTTATATCCATACAATAATGATTATTATGCGAAAACATTGGAAATCAGGTCAATCATTGTTTGATCTTTAGCTATTGTTCTTTTTGAGTCAAATAGGCAAGAGAATGATGAGTCATGTCGCTGCTTTCCTTTTTTTGTTACTATGTGTTTTTATTAAACTTATCCATTTTGCCTAAAAAAACTGCGATATATCGCGGATTTGTGTTCATACTTAAAATCCCCGCATTTTCTTCAAATTGAAGCTCTTCCCACATATTCCCCAATCAGCTTCGCTTTCCCCGCAGTTTGGGGAATTCCCTACAGGTTGGCAACCCTTCGACTTGTTTCGTTCCGCGTTCGCTTCGCTCTACTGTTTCGCGGTTGTCGAAAAAACGTCGCGCTACCGGTCGGAACGTTAGTATATAATAAGAGTATACTCTATGGTTTGGAGTTTGGAGTGGTTGGTTTAGTTATTGAGTCTTGTTCTAACGGATTTTATTTTAGAAACTTTTACGAATCCCTCATTTTCTGAACGTGTCAGTGTATGGTCAGATGGTCAGTGTTGAAGGCACATACAAACAGATGTATGAATGCAGGTTGTAGATGTTGAACACGTAGGTACTGATTTTAAGCTCAGTGGTGTTGAACTACAACAAGCCACGACTATTGTACCAGACAGACCTATCAACCAGATTACCAGACAAACATCTTCGCTTCGTGCTGCGATGGCAGACCAGTATACCATAGATTTATTAACAAAATGGGGCTGCACGCCCCTGATTGATACATTTCGAGGTAAGTTTAATACTTATTTAAAACTCGGTTGTTCGCTGATGTTTTTGAACTTAATCATATTTTATAGTTGAGTAGTTATATAGAAAAAAAAAATCATCTCTGTGGTTGGAGTGTAGCCTTAGGGGCGCTACGGCGGCCAAAAAAGTGTTATTTTCGCAAATCGTATAAAATATCTCGATTCTATCGTATATAACACCTAAATAAAAGGATAAAAGTGTCTTGGTGTTTTTTGTCTCCGACCAACCGGTTGTTTTTGTTGGTATTTTTTTCCTAGTGCCCCTAAGACGACACTCTGACCCTCTGCATAACTTTGGACTCTTTTACCTACCTACCTACCTACCATAAATAACTAAACTAACTGGTGTGTTTTGCATTGTATTTACTTTGGTTCTCTTATTAATTAGATGCTAAAATTGATGCTGTCGCTTTGGGGCTTCTTAAAGAAAATGATATAACATCATTAATCCCATTAGTTGGTGATAGAGTGAAGTTTGATGCCAACTTGTCCATGTGGAAGGCTGACAATCAATCGGTGAATGTTGGGGTTGGTGTTTTTTTTTCTTTATTTCATATTATCAGTTGTCCACAATAAGAAGTCACATTAGCAAAACATAAATATATTTAAATAGTGTACCTATTTGTATTTATTTTACTTTAATTAATTAAAACGGTTAACACCAATAATGAAAGATTAAAGACAGTAAAGAATTTGAAAAAGAGTCTTAATAATTGTTGGTCAGGAAAATACAATGTCAGTAGTAAAAATTAAATACAAAATGTCAGTACAATTTATAAACACAAAATAAAGATGATGACGTCTCACCGAAATATCAATATGGAAAATACAAGTCTTCCCTATTAAGTGAACAGCTGCATGAAACTTTAACGGTGCGTATTATGAGTAAACCTATATTTCTTCTGCCTGTCGAAACTGAGGATCTCCAGGTTTTAAATTGGTATTGTGGGTCTGTATGCATGGCCTTAGCATGGAATTTTTCATAGTAGATAATTATATCTACTATGTTTAGAGTAGGTAGTTCAGGTTCCAAAAGCTTGAGACTTCTGGATCTTTTAGATTAGGGGCCCGGAGCAGTTATACAAATAGTGACAAGTAGGTTTGAGTGGTAGCCATTGAACTATCAAAAGTCTAGAGAAACGCAGCTATTATTCCATGTTGAAATGAATGCATTCTATAGACAATCTGTACACAATGACCAATTTCTAATTTTTTTAAAGTTCTCCTATATTTTGTTTTACCGACTTAAAAAAAGGAGGTGGTTATCAATTCGGACCGCATAACACTGTCATTTTGTTTACAAGTACCTGGTACTTTTAATTGGTTATGTTTGTTTTAATTTATGCGACCACAACCGCCAATTACACTGAATGCAGAACGCTATGGTTTGTGGCACACCTATAGATGTGTATTTTTATGTCTAGGACTCTTCGCAATCATCACAGTTGGTTAGTGATGGTACCTTCAGTGGAATAATTTATGAATTGCAAGGAACTGATCAGAATGAAGTTGACACTTTTGACGTGCAAGCAGAACTTATACCTCAGCCTGACCGAGATAAGGTTAGTTAAGTGCCTTATTTTTTATCAGTGAACCATTTCGTGCATATCTAGCGCTACCATTAAACAAAACACCGGACAAGTGCGAGTCGAACTCAACCACAGAGGACCATCTGTTACATCCCCCATACATTTTTTTTTCAGAAATCGAAAACAATATCTGTTTAAGTTTGTGCCAATGAAGCCCATTCATACGATACCCTACATGACATTACTTAACTCAATTCAAAATGTTTACCGCCGTTCCTTTCGTGAAGACCCTGTTTATGATTTTATTGCAAATGTTTAGTTTTCAGATTTTTCCCTTCCCTTTTTTTCTGGAAGACGGTATTACTTGCTACAGACAGACAGACAGACAGACAGACAGACGGACGGACAACAAAGTGATCCTAAAGGGGAATACCGTCTTACACCTACTACAAGTTTATGGAAGAATCTGAAAACGATACCTACATTTCTAACTAAATCATAAAAAACAGGGTCTATCTATACCTAGGAAAGGAACGGCGGCGTTCCAAATGTTGAATTGAGCTAACCGTGTCATGCATCTAGGGTATCGTATGAAAAGGCTTCATTGGCACAAGCTTAAACAGATTTTGTTTTCGATTTATGAAAAAACAAATAGGTACGGAACCCTTCTTAGTGGGCGAGTCCCAGTCGCATTTGTCCGTTTTTTTTCATGTTATCAAAACATTAGGTATTTTTACTAAATACATACTTCTTAGTTTTTCCAGTTTTGAAAAACTGTAAGTACTTTTTCCAGTTTTTTCCAAAACTGGACTTTTGCATTTAATTTTGTATTTAAAAAGTAGTTTTTATACTTGAGAAAATTAACTGTTTTTTTTTTTCAGATAAGGTCAATTTTAAATAATACGCACCGAGGACGGGCTTTACTTAGCAGCCCACAAGCTGTTAGTGGCCTCCTAGATTCAAGCCAGAGGAAGGAATTGGCCCATTTATTATTGAACTCGGTGCTAGAAGCACATCCAAACACACAACTTAAATGGAGTGATTTCCAATCATGGGCCAGAGGTATTGGAGAACTTTTTAAAAAGGAATCACCAGTAATTTATTACGCCGCATATATTGCTGTAAGTAAGCTGTCATTCTTAAAACTACTACTGTAGGTATTTAAAGTTATTAATTGACAATAGAGAGGTGGTTAAAATTATAAACTAACGAGATAAACTGCACAAAAGTCGTCGAAAGCGGGTCGCCTTGCCTTACTCCCCTTCCAATTTAAATGAACTTCCCTGATGATTCCAGTTTTACTCTGCTCTTGCAATTGGTATATATGTCGTAGGATAATTTGATACTTCGAATCTTCGCGGAAATCCTAGGGGTTTTGCGAAAACGCGGATAATTAGACATAGGCGAAAAAATTTTTTAGGGGCGGCATGGGCACCGGGCCGTAGGCCGACGAAGGAGGCCGGCGGAGGCCCGGCACTTCGGGGACAGAAGATATTAGTGTTATTTAATATGCGAGCGAAGCGAGCGCGCGTCGAAAAAGCTTTTGCTTTCGACGTATTTGGTGACCATTAATCCATTTTGGTAACTATGTCTAATTATCCGCGTTTTCGCAAAACCCCTAGGATTTCCGCGAAGATTCGAAGTATCAAACTATCCTACGACATATATATTATATTCTTTGTGATGTCTATGTATGCGTCATTCACCTTTCGCTTTTTTAAAGCGCTCCATATGGCTGAATGGTCTATAGAATTGAACGTTTTTTTAAAATCAATGAAAGTAATATATAATGGTTTTTGGTATTCTTGATATTTTTCGATTATTTGTTCCATTGTGTGTATGTGGTCAATTGTGCTGAAGCTTCTGCGAAACCCTGCTTGTTCTACATATATAAATACTCCTCGACTTTTGGGGTTAGTCTAAATTGCAAGCCCTGTGAGAAGACTTTATGGAGGCTTGCCATTAGACTTATAGGGCGGTAATTTCTAATATCATATCTATCTATCTATAGGGTCTCCTTTCTTATACAGTATGACTGTGTCCGACTCTACCCACTGTCTTGGGTGCGTCTTGTCCTTTAAGATTTTATAAAAAAAGCTGTGATAATGGCTTTACAAGCACTTCTTTTGATGTTTTAAGAATATGATTTGTTATTCCGTCTGCTCCTGGGCTCTTCCGAGTTTTAAGTTTATTTAATAGAAGATCGATAATAGAAGATCTTGCTCATTAAAATTTGTAATAGGGATTTGTGTTATGTCTTCGTCGTTTGGTTCTGGTGGTACTATTTCAGTGCTTCTAGCTTTGTACAGGGTTTCGTAAAAAAAACTCGTACTCATTACCATAATAGAATGCTCTACCTTGTGGTTTATGATTACTCTTTTCTAAAAAAAAATATTTTATTTCAGTTGAGAGCGATCGGGTTGAGGACGCTTCACTGGCAATCACGGTTGCCGTTGAAGGAGCTACACCATGGAATGAAATTGCTAAGCTTTGGGCGATAACGGCAAAGGCGCGTCTTCAAAAACTATATAACGAAAAGGGCACTCTCCAAGATTATTTGGATGAGTATCAGATACTCAAAGGGCCCAACGGTTACAAACTTCTTCTAGAAGACTTTGATAGACTTTATCCAGCTACGGGCGCAGATATCTTGCGTAATTCAATTCAAAACATCTGTGGTAATATTATTGACAAAGGAAAGACATTGCTGGCCTCAACCAAAAACCAATTTCTAAAACTGGCGCTCACGGAGCAACTCACCGCCTCCATTGATGGTTAGTTTTATACCTCACATTATACATACCCTTAAGGTGGATGCTTCAGGGTAGCCCGCGAAATTCAAATTTTCTCACGTTTTTTTGAAATTTGCAGGCCAGTGCGAGGTTGTATGTTAGTGAAATTTTAATTGCAACTGTAAGACGTAAGTAGTTACAGAATTATAATCATCAAAATCATCAATACAACCCTCCAAGTTCCTATAGGTGTCAAGAATGACTTTATCATGAAATACCCATTCTTGTCACCAATAAGAACTTGGAGGGTTGTATTGATGATATCATTATTTTAAGTAATACAGAGATGTTATACCTTTTTGGAATCCTTGTTAAGAGCCGTTTAATTTGATACCCAATTGCAGAAAAAAAAGATAAAAAAAACACCTCAAATAATGAAATCTAGCAGCCCCCATATTATTATTTTGTATGTCACCATCTAAGAATACTTGGACTAATGAGACGAATCTAACAATACCTTAATTAAAGAAATCCATCAAGTGGTTTGAAAGATATGAGGGAAGACAGAATATTACAAACAAAGATAGGCGCGAAAAACATAACCCTTTCCTTGCAGTCGAGAAGTAATACAAGGATGTTATACGTGTGTACGTTTGACCTTACAACATCTGTAGACGCGGACACCCTACGATAAGTAGGTTTTGAGGTAAGTTTTAGGGTGTCAAAATAAAGGTTTATACAAATTTGCAGCCGACTATCTCTCATTCCGAGGTTGACCCCTTAATTTTGCTAATTTGACTGGCCTACTAGTGGTACTTTTTACCCGACTGCAAGGAAAGGGTTATGTTTTTCGCGCCTATCTTTGTTTGTAATATTCTGCCTTCCCTCATATCTTCCAAACCACTTGATGGATTTCTTTAATTAAGGTATCGTTAGAACCACATTTAATTAATTTTAAGAAATGAAAACTGCAACCATGGGTACTTATTAAATCTAGACTAAAATCATTCCATCCAATATGGGTCCCGATTATTCTGGACTGATATTGTTTTTTAAGACACTGATCACAAGATGCTAGGCAGGCTCGTCCAAGCTTTTTCACTCAAAATTTGTATGCTTACTTGTTTAAAAATCTTTTTCAATCAGCCGAAAACCGAACTGACCTAATCTTACGTGTATAATCAGAATTAATTTTCATTAATAAGTATTGGTAAGGTATTTACCCTAATTTTTAAAGCAATCGATTGTCTTTAAGACTCACAAAGAAAAAAATTGCTGATTAAACTTTGATTTGTGTCTTTGATAAGCTTAGATGACTCCAAATATTCAGAAAATGATTACCTATCATAACTAGGGTTGCCAACTTTTATTAGAAGAAATAGAGTATATCTGATTTGAAAGGAGGTAAATAAAGAGTACGTACTTCCAAAAAGGGTATCATTTATTTTATATTTTTAAAAAGGTATTTTTTTGTACTTTTTGCTGCACATATTAACAGTAAACAGACTTTTTTTTTTTGGTTATGATAATGGATTTGCATAATATTACATGACTGGCTGACTAGTATAGTAAACATTGTGTAAAAAAGAGTATTTTAGCGTACTTTATGTTTGTTATAGATTATAGAGTACGTCTACTTGATATAGAGTACAATACTCTATTTTAGAGTACGGTTGGCAACCCTAATCATAACCTACCCTTGACATTAAATTTAAATTAAATAATTAATAAAATAATAATTAATTTAAATTTTATTTAATTAAATTTAATCTTACCAATGACTACTTGTTGATATAAAAGTCTGATTACTCGTAAGTTTACTCTAAGTTAGACCTCTGTTTTAGTTTTAGATTGTTATAAGTTCTTTTACTTAGAGGTACAGTAAACGGAATGAAAAGGTTCGTCACACCCTTCAAATTTAATTAAAATTAAATAATTAATAAAATAAAATAGTAAATAATAATTAGTTTTTATTTAAAGTTAAATTTTATTTTATTAATTTTGTCATACCAATGACTACTTGTTGATATAAAAGTCTGATTACTCGTAAGTTTACTCTAAGTTAGACCTCTGTTTTAGTTTTAGATTGATATAAGTTCTTTTACCTATAGGTACAGTAAACGGAATGAAAAGGTTCGTCACCTTAAAGTCGGTTTTCGCTTTGACATTTTGACAAGATAAACAGTCAAACAACTTTGACCTGAATAATTTTGAAGTTTGATTACGAATAGTTAAAACATTATTTTCTCTTATCTCAGTGTATTCTGTCTATTTAGTTTCAAAAGGAACGTATCGTCACGAGCACATGCTCGTTACGTTGAACAAATCAAGTTGAAAACTGACGGAACCTTTTCGTTCCGTCAAACCTATTACTTACAATGTAAAATATTGAAAATTTGTATACTAAGTACGGTCTACTAAGCTATTTAGTTTAAATTTGAACATGCAAGTTACATTGTAAAATGTAAACCAAATAGCTTGGTGACCGTACATATCTTTTTTTATCTTGTTTTAAGTATCTAAATATAGTAATGTATCTTAATTGATTTTCTAATACAGATTTTTTTGATTTTTATTGAATGGTTTTATTGCAATGCCACTATCATTCCTATAAGATACAGACGCTATCGGCTTATTATTAGGTTGAGGTTGTAATGTTGGGTTGAGGAGGTACTAATCTATTTAGTATGTTTCTTTAGTATCCTGTAAACAGTTATTATTGAAGTGTTTTATACATTTTTGTTCTATGGATTGCAGAAGCTTACAAAGACTGGGAGAACAGCTTTCTGAGACAAGCAGGTTACGCTGTTCACTGAAGGCACGGTTGGCTGATCTACTATCATGAAGTTCATGTGAAGGATATTGGCTCGCGCTACCTTAGAGTGAACGCGCACTTTGAGCGGCCCAATACCCTTAATATGAACTAATAAATGATAGTAAAGCAAGTCAATCATGCCCTTAGGGAAAAGCGTTACCAGCCGTTAGAAGGCTTTTTTTCCGGTCTTCATAAAACGTTTCTGCTCGAAAAGAAAGCATAAATTACCTTACGATACGGCTTACCTAATCGTATGGAACATTCTAAGACAACTTACTAGAAGGTGAATACGACTTGGTAAACGTTGAAAACGCTTAGTGGATAGGTTAAACCACAGTAAGGAAAGACATAAAACGCCTTAAAAGAAGTCGATTACGAGTTAGTAAACGTTGAAAACGCTTAGTGGGCAGGTTAAACCCACAGTAAGTAAAGACGTAAAACACTTTACTAAAAGTGAATTACGACTTATGAAAACATCAATAGCGCTTAGTGCACAGGTTAAACCCCAGTAAGAAAAGACGTAAAATGCCTTACTAGAAGTCAATTACTACTTTAAAAAACATTAAAAGCGCTTATTGGACAGGTTAAACCATGGTAAAGAAAGACTTAAGATGCCTTACTAAAAGTCGATTACGACTTAGGAAACGTTCAAAATGCTCAGTGAACAGGTTAAACTACAGTAAGGTAAGACGTTAGACGCCTTACTAGAAGTCGATAAACGTTAAAAGCGCTTAGTGGACAGGTTAAACCACTGTAAGGAAAGACATAAGACGCCTTATAAAAAGTCGATTACGAGTTAGTAAACGTTGAAAACGCTTTGTGGGCAGGTTAAACCCACTGTAAGTAAAGACGTAAAACACCTTACTAAAAGTGAATTACGTCTTATAAAAACATCAATAGCGCTTAGTGCACAGGTTAAACACCAGTAAGAAAAGACGTAAAATGCCTTACTAGAAGTCAATTACTACTTTAAAAAACATTAAAAGCGCTTATTGGACAGGTTAAACCATGGTAAAGAAAGACTTGAGATGCCTTACTAAAAGTCGATTACGACTTAGGAAACGTTAAAAATGCTCAGTGTACAGGTTAAACTACAGTAAGGTAAGACGTTAGACGCCTTATAAGAAGTCGATTATGAGTTAGTAAACGTTGAAAACGCTTAGTGGCCAGGTTAAACCCACTGTAAGTAAAGACGTAAAACGCCTTACTAGAAGTCTATTAAGACTTATGAAGCAGTAAATAAACATTCAAAACACTTTGTGAACAAATTAAACCACAGTAAGAAAAGACGTAAAACGCCTTACTAGAAGTCAATTGGGACAATGATACGTCGGAAAGTTTTATGTGTGTGACCCGATCACCTCCCTTTACCGTTTATATCGCCTTAGCGGAAGTTAAATCTCATCGTCAATCAGTCGATCCTATCCGACTTACCACGTTTATAGCTTTTGAATTAAGGCTTATCTGTTAATAATTACGTCTAAAATACACATAAGAGAGTATATTGCTGCTTATTTTTTACACCTTACGCTTAAGGCGTAAAACGCCTCCAACCTAGGAAGGCGTTTTCGGTCGGTTGACTGTTGGTCGTTTTTTCGCCTTCATTACGAATAAATCCGCCCTCGTTACGAAACATTCGGCTTTACATTTTTCTCAGTGTATCCCACTCATAATTTCTCTAGCCTTTTCCTAACCATGTTAGGTCAACTTCCAGCTTAACCGGTTGCAGACGAATACCAGTATTTTACGTGGAGCCACTGCCGATCTGCAGGGATATTGCTATTTTTTTAAATGTCAGTGGCTATCATAGTGTCCATCGTTTAACTGTCAAATGGTTATGGTTTGGTACAAAATGGAACCATTTGACAGTTAATCGATGGACACTATGATAGCCACTGACATTTAAAAAGATACGCAATACCCTGTTGACCTGGACAATCCAGGTAGGTACTGGATAATACAATATCGATACCCCTTCGTAAGACTGGTAGTCGGACTTTCAGGCCACAGACTTTATCTGTAACGACTGTATCTAACCTTTTCCACTAATCGCGACAGATAATCGAACTTAGACAAAGTATCTAGTATTAACAACAAAAATCTATCTAAATTGATAGGATAACAGAATTATGATAAGATAAAAACTAATGTTGGAATTGCTAAATTGGGTCCCACAGAACGTAATAGAATTACTGTGAGTAGATAGATAGCTTTATTAATTCTCAGATCGATTCTTAATTGTTTTTTTATCAAAACTTTTGGATATTTTATCTTCGGCATATCATTCGTCTTTTTTTTATATTCTTTGAATCGTGGATTTTATTTAATTATTTTCGGAAATCTGGTGTAAAATGGTTAAAAGTTCAATTCAATCACAGTCGAGGGCAAATACTTAGTCATCAATGAAACAATCAGACGATGTTGTGTTCCTATTAATAATAACTAAAAATATTAGTTTTATTTAATATTCGTCTTCAAACCATGTAAACAAAAGTATCAAATTCACATAAGTCATAACGATGATAATATGTCAATAACTAACCACAACAAGAAACGCAAACAGTATATTATGTAATTTTAACATAACCTTTTAGTTAATAAGGTTTTAGTTCTCAATTTAAATAGGTATCCAATCAATTTCAGTAACCCGATAAACTGAACGCTACTTCAGCACGTGCCGTTAACGAAGTGTAAAATAAAATCACAACACTATTTTTTGAACGCGACCGTACGATCGAAACGATTCGCGATTCGCGTCGAAAATAAACGAGAATGATCGGCCTTGATCGCTACTAGAACACATATGTGTTAAACAAGTTGTATAATAAAATATTACGTTAATTGTTATGAAATATGGGATTTAAAATTTATTTGTTAGCTAAGAGCTTTGTTTTTTCAGTAGGTATTTACAACGCAGTTTTAGAAAAAAACCTTTAAAAAAATTGAGTCTATGGCATAGAATTCACGTGCCACGGTATCAGATAGCTACATCTGTTTTTCGGCTTATCAATAATATAACGTATCCACTTCAACAAAATTCTAACACCGGTTTTTAGTTCGCCACCTGTAAATAGTAGGTAGGTATAGGTATTATTTAAGAATCAAAATATTCGCACGCGGTATCGCACGTGCTTCCATTGTTGTTTTAAACGTATCAATAATTCTTACAAGAGCTGACTCATACGCGTTTCTGTTTTTATTACCACCATCTGATTCTAGATTCAAATCTACATAAAACTTGTATAGGTTCATAATACTGTGATGAAATCAAGGGTATTAGGGTAAAGTACAAACTTCAAGGTAAAGGTATTCAGGTATTACGGCCTGAACATTGACATTAACCCTCGTGGATTCATAACAAAACACTCTACGATGACATCATTATATTGATCGTATATCAGACACACGTGTCGAAGCATAACACAACCACTGCTTGTTGAGCGGTTTAAAAATAAAATAATAAATGCTTTATCGCCTCCACGAAGACGTAAGGAGGAATGGCGGGAAACGGGACCTTGAAAGCGAACAGCGTGGGTTAAACATGCTAAGAATAATCTAAGCGTGTTAAAGCTAGCAGAGAAACTGATAAATTCCCTTTTAGTCGTATATTTGAAAGACAGTCGATTTTGCGGATGCTAGATAATTTTCTCAGATACCAAAAAGTTTCTTTGGTCTCCTTGTTTACGTTAAAACAATGCCTGAAATTAAACAGAATTTAGGCAAAGATACGCAAAGATAACAAGACGCAACCTTAACAATTTCAAAATATTTACTAAAACTTTAGATTGGGTCTTCTTTTTATTGTCTTTTTCGAACCGCAATACCTTAATCTCAAAAAGTCGTAAACCACGATGAACAAGGAAGGTGTTTTCATTATTTATTTTCGTACATTTTACGGAAAAATTGTTATCCGATTAAGTATCCGACGAGGCATAATTTATGAATTGTTTATGTCGATAAATCCTCATGTTTTAAATATTTCAAGTAGGTATTACATATTCCGATTTTCCAAATTCTGTATTTTTTCGTAATACGAATCTGTTAGCCTTTCATTTGGCATCTTTCAGAACGCAAAAAGAACTCAGAATGAAACCAAAATTATATTTATTTTTCGTGCGATATCAACTAAAGATCAGATTCAAAAAACAGAAACATCTGTGTTGTGATCCTTTACTAAAAAATGCGTAGCGTAACGTCACATAATACTTTGTTTGTTGACTTACAATCGAAGTTCATGGATGAATCACCGATTTAAATTCAAAAACTGTTACAGCGTGTTTCAGGAATTTTCAAACCAAATACACGGAAACTAACTAAACGAACCGCAATAATTTAAATCATTAAGTATCAAAATTATTTGGGGTCTACCACTACTCACTACATTTTATACTCTGGCAATGTGAATGTGAATTCTTTATTAAACCCCTTCACTGAGATGTAACTGGCGCTTTTAATTGCATGGTCACCTTGAAAGATTTGAAAATCGATTACTTTTATAGTTTTGTTCCCGAAACACTAAAGATTTTCTTTACAATTCGCGATAACCTTGGAACGCGGTATTTATATGAAACACATGGCACATGGAGTCTTTACTGCTTTGTTGACTATGGCAACAATGCAATGGCCGCCCGCTCCATTCGAAAAAAGAACGTTTGAAGTTTTTGTTTTCATTTGTTTACGTAAACCTTGGCTGCTTTTTCCTAAGTTACATAAATATTACTGTGGTATTAAAACACTCATATTTTACTATAGCAATGACTTGTGATTCTAACAACCACGTTCTGACGTCAAATTGGTTTCAAGTTTTTATCAAACAAAATTACGAGTTGTACAATGTGTATTGACTGTTTTGGATGAAAATTACGACTACTGGTAGATACATACATTATGTACCAACTAGCTGTCCCCTGCTCGCATTGACCTTAACCTTCCTCAAGAATTGGGCTTTCGAATTTTACAAATCCGATTGCTTGTTCCAGAGATTAGCGCGTCTATTTTTCCTAAATACCTACTTCAGGTTAGTAAAGCTGAGTTTTGAATCGAACGTAAAGCTGGCCTATAGACATTCCAAAACGTAATCGATAAATTAAAATAAGGCATGTGGTCCAGTCCAGACTGTTCCCTTCTTAAAACATGTTATTTTTATTAAAAAAAAAAAACCTCGTTTGATGGCTACAGTATCGTATTTATAGTAACGTTAATCAGTATTTAAACACCGCAGCTGTTATTTGAAATCCAATGTAGGTAAATGTAAGAAGTTTCCACTGGAATCGACACATGCGAATAGGCTAATAAACCTTGAAATGATTGGCTTTAGTCATTTTAATTACTTACCATAATTTTAACCTTAGTGGTAGCTTATAGTACACCCACATTTCACCAGTTATGTTTAAGTCCCATGTAATAGGAGCCTATTGCCATCAACCGGGCATAGATACAGACTCCGTGAGTGCTACTGAGAAATTTCTGTTGGAAAACTCAATAACACTTCGACCAACCCGATGCATTGCACTAAACTGCTAACTTAAAGTAATCATACTGCACATAAAGATAGAGAACATGTCTAACTCAATATCGCGGGTTTTCTAAACGTATTTTGACTTGATGATCTCATCTTTCTCAATTATCACACTGTTATCAACTATGCTGATTATGAATATTAAACTTTACGTAACACGATTACGACAGAGACCTACAAACGTTGAATAAATAAATTAATTGTATGAAGTATGAATGGAATGGAAAACAAACTGTTTTTTATCACTTTGTCCAATTTAGATAGCGGGGCCGTTGCGGAGCGATGACCAAATGTTCATAATAACATTTTTATTAAGTGTTTGTTTAGCCATTTAGCCATGACGATGACGTTTTGCTATTGAGCCTACCAATTTGTATTGTCTATGGTAAAAACCCAGTGGTCTACCATTCCGTCTACAAAATCAAAAATATTTGTTGGCTTAGATGGCAATTTTATAAATTGTTCGGTGGGGTTAGTAAAGTTTTTCAATGCTACTCGTATTATTTCTACAGCAGTTGGCTAAAGGGCAAGTAAATACATAGGTATTATTACTCACAAAAATCTATCAGTGATCGGATTGTTACAAATACGACCGGACAACTAACAAACCAATCTATAAAACAATCCCCAAAACACATACAAAGTGTACAACAAATCAAGTTCTTGTTCGAACCTGGAGAAGAGCTAGATAATCCCAACGGAATTGATTTTCAAACTGGAGTAGATTGCAGGCTTGCAAAGTCAAGCTGTAGCTGTATTCGGAGCCTGCCGCGGGGAGATTACGTGAGATGAATCGATAGGATGCAGCCTGTGGATGCTCTATGTCAAGTCTTTTAAATCAGGGCTTTTGAGCTGTCTCAAACAAACTTTCAGGAAATGTAAAGCATGGGAAAATAACATCTTTACCATATATCACTACATAGTATAAAACAAAGTCGCTTTCTCTGTCCCTATATCCCTATGTATGCTTAAATCTTTAAAACTACGCAACGAATTTTGAAGCGGTTTTTTTTAATAGATAGACTGATTCAAGAGGAAGGTTTTAGTACATAATTTGACGACATCCACGCGGGTGAAGCCGCGGGCATCAGCTAGTTATAAATAAAATAAAGTCCTCCGCCGCGTCTGCCTGTTCGCGATAAACTCAAAAACTACTGCACCGAATTTTCACCAAAGCTTTTAGCTTTCACCAATAGATCGAGATGGTTCTCGAGGAAGGTTTAATATACGATTTAAACGCGGGCAAAGTGCTAGTCTAATCTAAAATAAGGTTTTTTGGTAGCAGACAACACAATGTTTAAACCCAATCTGTATCATCATCATCATCATTTCAGTCGAAAAACTTCTACTGCTGGACATAGACCTCCCCCAAGTGTCGCCACATTGACCAGTCTCATGCGTCTCGCATCTAGCGGACACCGGCAACCTTCAGCAGGTGGTTCCATGGGTCCACCTAGTGAGACACCTAAAAAGAAAATTGATGAATTGAAAAAACTGCAAAAGTGCAGTATGAATCTTTTGTCGCTTTGGCTTTAATTGTGAAAATTATATTGAGACTACAAAATGGTGACGTTATTGCATCTATGACTACACGCCAGACATGCAAATGAATGAAAAAAACTATGAACAAAGTCGTTAAAGAATTCCATTTTCAAATATCAGCGTTCCGGGCTGTTATTTGAAAATTTTCAATTCCAAAGATTATTATCATTTGAATCAGAATGTAAAGGCATGTCGCACCAAACAACACTTGCATTTTGCCTTCCGAAAGCATTGCGACGCTTCCATTGTTTATTGTACGATCAAATTAATGAACGTAAGCTTTCAATGAATGCACATCGCAAATAAACGAAGGTATTCAATTAGCGGAAAATTTGTAACTAATTGGCACGAAAGATTGTTGAAATGCTTTCTGCTGCAAACAAACATTGCATGTATCTAATAGTATCTATGTCATTGATATAAAAACTAAAGATACGGTCGTCCGAACATTTGCTCGACGCGTTCGCCATACAGAGAATCGGTGTAGTCTGCTCGTTAATGTAACCTTGTATAAGCGGCGTGGTATTTTCGAGGTACATAAAGAACATAAATAAAGCTTTTAATCAAATTTACGACCGCACCCGAAGAGAGCCGATCGTGGATCGTGGACTAGTTCACTTCGGCTTAGGAAAGACCATATTGGGACCACGTTTGAGGCGTCATTTTAACATGCCGTCCGCCCAGTCCTTACGCAGTAATATATAAGTCAATGATCTATGTAGATGTTTGCTCTTTATCGATCTGTTCTATTGGTTCATTTTCATTATCAAAGTCATTGCCTATTTTTACGTTGCATAACATCAGGCATTTCTCAGTAGCAGTCACGAATACTAGATTTCAAGGCTGATATAAAGGTTGATGGCAATAGGCTTGCCTCCGATTACATGGGTTTTAAGCACAACTGCCGTACCCTTCTCCTTCCGGGATGACCCGTGCGATGTTATCTTTGAAATAGACTCATTGTGATCATAATTTTCTACAATGTATTAATTATGATCTTTTTTACATTTTTATTGCAAATTGCATGCTGGCAGGCGTTTACCCACCCAGTTTCGAAGTTTCGGGACCTTTAACTCTTTTTAATTTCATATTTCAGATGGCTAAAACATATTCGTGGTCAGATTTTCGTTTTACAATAACAAACCTTACTGTCGCACCCAGAGATCTTTAATGATTACTTAGACAGTCACTTAGTAAAGGTTTTGACAGTTTTTGTCATACAAAAGTATGTCAAATCTTTACTAAGTGACGGCTTAAGACAAATACTAACATTGAAAGTAAAACAACACGCAAATAAAACTCAGTTCAACATTATCGTAAACTACACCGGATACAAATGCAGGTTATAAAACAATTTCAAGTATTTCGAGTCCATAAATCAATATAAACCATAAATAAGCACTGCTTTTAGTAACAAACCTTATTTTCAGTTTCAAGTAGGTGTATGAGTGGGCGAAACAAAACATTATTGTATGGACACTTGACTCCAACTTTTGTTTGACATGGATAAACAGCTCAATAATAAAAAAGGCAAAGAGAACATAGAGCTCTAAGTAGAATACTAAACTGTATGCTATGGTGATAAAGATTACTTTACCTCAGACTCCGCTGAAGGGACTCAGGGACGTTAGAGATAAAACTAATATGTATTGAAGTAATCCGTGCAATCCAGCAAGAGACGTTCAAAAGACGTTCCAAAATAGAGTCAATATTGTTTCAGTAACACTCGACATAACTTTGAACAAGAACACACTAGTCATAGTAACAAACGCTTTGATAATTTAAAATCTCATTCCATATAAAACGCCTAAATTACTGCACAATGGCTTAATACAAAATCCCTTCAATGAAAGGATCTACAACACGATATTATACACGACAAAAGCTAATCCACCAAAAGTAACACCAGTTCAAGGTCAGACCATTCAACTCTAGACCTTAACGTTTAACTCTTGTTTAGATCCAGTACAATGCCCTGAAAGCTAAAATACTACGTTCTGACTCATCCATTCATACAACAAAATCTGAAAGACACTCCCCATGCCCCAGATAAAAATGTGTATTTTTAGTCCCCATAAACATCATCCTTTAGTACGTCCTTCATTATATAAAGAATCTCCAAACTGGTTTCCATTTGACTTGCGTAAGGAACGTTATCCTTTGTCGCCTGCTCGATCAATAGTCCCCTGGGGAACAGGCCACGATTACGTTCAGGGTCACTTTTGTTTTGTTTCCATCCCTTTCCTTTCTATGCCTTCATCTCTTTTCCCCTTGAGGATCGTCCCCTCATTCGGGAAACCACTTCCTGCAACGCAATGCTATTTATTTGGTACTTGGTAGTACGAATTGTTCACAAAGTGCGCAGTTGTGGGTTAAATAATACTGCAATTCCGATGTTTACTCCTATAGCGTCAACATTCGAAACAGTTTCGTAACTACTGAGAATTTTGGAATCGGGTTTCATGTTTTGTACCTTGCTATTCCTGAATGAAGGTCACGTGTTAACTTATTTACTTGTCATATCTAACCTTAGAAATATTTACGAAGATAAGTACGTCCCTGATATTGTGCCCACAAAGAAAACCTTTATCTGAGATTAACCTTGGGTTTAAATGATAGCAAAAATGAATTGAACAAATTCTCTCTGATTTGCAAGTTTTATTTCACGGCTTCGTCAATAACTTACAAGAAATGCTTACAGCCTGTCATTAAACATTCAATTAATATGAAGGTGATAAAGAATAGGACATTATACACTTTATCTTAAAGTAAATTTTTCAAAGGTCTCTTAAATAAATGCACAGAACGAATGTGTCATGACCAGCTTCCTCAAAATAACAAAAGAACGAAATCTTTTGTGCGATATCAAAGGACTATAAAAATTATATTTAATAAGAGTCAGTATTTTGAAGTAAGGAAAGGGAAATTATTAACACTGTTTAAATGAAATCTCCTTCAGTTACTGTCTCAATCTCATTTGTATTGCGTTCCGGGAATACCTTATCGTCTTATTAATCCAATTAGTGTGACAAGAATTAGAAGCTTATCGTATTAACTTTTAGGTTCTTTGTTTGTTTCTGACAAAGTTTTTCAAAGTCATCATCTGATTTATCATAGTTGTCTAAATTGTTTCATATGTCTGACATCTTTTTGTCCTCTCCTCCAAGATCTACACACAAAATGTCATGTATAATTTGTTTATACGTTTACATGTCCAATGACAACTTTACACTAATTCCAGCATTATCTAAAAGCTTTATGACATAAAATCTGGAGTTAGTCCAAATGCGAGACTAATCGGACCGCAGCGTGAAATACAGGATTACACGATTCTGATGCGGGTTTTTACTGTCAGTTTGTTTCGTTTTAACATCTTCCGATTTAGAACGGTCAGATCTAAAATACTGCTTAAAGAATATGTTACAGGAAACTTGTAAGCAATACGCCGTTACATTAAAAATAGTGGACAATATATCATTCGTTTGTGGGCCGCGTGTGTTTTTATTTTAAACGTGAAAATAAATAAAGCGGAAAACGGTATTTAGTTCGTACTGAACGTTGATACATCGTTGTTTTATTACAGAGCTTTAAAATATCACTATGTGAGTGACATGGTCATTGAGCACATGAAAAAGCGTAATGTTCTAGATTCCCGATGAATTAGATAATGAATTTGGACTAGACCAAGATTTAAGAAGAGGTTGGCAGAGCAACGTGGAGATTGGCACAAACAAAGAGAAGCTTATTCCGAGAAATGGAAGGTAATGAAAAACTGCTTCAAGCTCAGAAAGAGTAAGTAACCATTACTAAAAACTACACTACAGAATAACATTATATGTGTAGAAACTTCAGGATGGAATTGACACCGACGAATAAACTGTTACCACATATTCATTCAGCACCTTCATCATCTAATATGTACTCAACATAAGCCCCCCGTTTAGAAAATTCACATCGGTAAATGAAAACAATAATCTGAAATAAAATCTAAATTTTCTACAAAAGTGCAATACCTATACGATAAAAAGGGGAACCAGCTGATTTTTATAATAATTATAACCCATGAAAAATTAATACAGGCTGTAAACGAACCCTCCATGAAGCCGTTAACAAAGCATTCAATAGGTGGTAACCGTTTATATTATGCGTCAGTGTTTCTTCCACCTTTTGAGGGGGGGGGGGGGAATCATCAAATGACTCCTGCGGTAGGAAGTGTCAGACTTCTACTGACAAAAGCAACCCATGTTCCTTCTTAGCCCCTTGTGTCGAGGTCGACCTAAGTAAGACAAAACATTATTAGCTTCAATATTTTAGTATATTCATCGATTTATAGAGTTAGACACGCACTGGTCCTACAGTCTAATAAAATGATATAGGTACTGAAGTAGGACGTTCGTAAGTCGATGGTAAGACCTCGAGCTGACATAGCATATTAAAAATAAAATGGGAGGCCAGCTTACACTGGTATTTGAAACCACTGTTACATGTGGTGACTGCTGTATTAAGATATTTCAGTTCGTGTCACTAAACCTGATTTAGCCAAATATCGACCAAGCTTTTTACTGGTCTACATTCTAGATTTTGCCAAATCAATATGAGCTTGCTTATCCCTATCTGTGAAAAGTTCTAGAGACATCAGGTTTTGTCCTTCTTGTAGACCATCTTTTTCACCATCATCAGTCTCTTTTCCTAATTTATTTGAAATGTGCACAGCATGTCTATTTCTTCCATATTATTCAGCAAATTATTTACTTTTATATTATTAGTTTATTTTTATTCAAAGAGTTTTATATAGTATCAACACTTCCCACGAGTGTTCAAAGTTCGTCCGATAACAAAAAAGTATTCTGCATTTCAATAAATTTATTTCCACTTAGGAATGGATTACGTCTTTCTTTTCCATCGGCAAAACTATGAATTCCCTTCATTTTCGTTACCAATATCATCGGTTATGTCTATTGCATTGTAGTTTGAAGTTAATAGTCTTAATGTTTTCAAAAATCTATCATTATAATTATAGTTTTTCATCACGATAATGTCGTTACGCAGAAAACAACAGTTAAGTTATACCAATTCCCAGTGAAAGGGAAAATAAAAAATTAAAAAAATCAATCAAATTATATAAATCGGTATATACATAATAAAAGGCAAAGCTGACTGACTGAGGATTAACGTACAGGCACAACCCTTAGGGCTTAGGGTTAGAAACTCGCATACGTATTCCACAAATGAGTCATGACGTAGGCATCCCCGAACATAATATTTTGGGGTTGAAACCCCTAAGGGTCCCCCAAACAGGGGATGAAAGTTTGTATGGAAATCGTAATTTTTAATATTTCCGACATCCGTGCGGGCGAAGTCGCGAGCAAAAGCTAGTATCTCTAAATATGCTTCTCCGTCATCAACTGCAATGTGTTTTTTTTTGTTGTGCCTATTTAACAGTCCTGAATCGGAATAAAATTACACTGATTCCCAGTGAAATCCATTACATTCTTCTTCATTACAACGAAAATCTTCAAATTCTTCTTTATCATCAACTGCATTGTCCCTTTTGTGAATATCTCATCGTCCACAGAACAAAGTTACACTGATTCTCAGTGAAAGGCTGGCATGCGTCCATCTGGCGCCAACTTGCTCGGGTGATTTTCCGCTTTCCCAAATTGGTTGAACGATTAATTTATAGATGAAGCAAATAAAACGCTTTATGTTGTATTCCTATTGGTTTGTTGCTTTTTGGGCGGCCCCGTTGCGCTATTGTATGAGGGATCTTAAAATGCGTAATTTTGTCGACGTTATGTAATAATATTTCTAGCTTGGTGCGAGAAAAATTCTAAGAATTTTCATATTTTTCGTGCAATACGATGTTGAAAGGACTGTTCATAGATTTATGTTTTTTCTGCTCCTTTAATACTGCTCTCTTAAATAATTTTAACTTTAGTTCAATGATTATTTCATAGCATGAAATTGAATTGTTTTGAAATTTAAACCATAACAATATTTAACATAAGTACGTAAAACTTGACGTAAAACGTGGTCTTTTATTTTATTGCCAGATTAACATAATTTACAACAAAAAAATATTCTCTCTCAGAATAACTGAATGCATTACGTTACATATAACGTAATACGTTACATATAACGTATCTCAAATCTTTTAAATCATGCTGTTAGTGTACCATATACACTAACAGCGTGATTTAAAAGATTTGAGATAAATAGATATATAATCACAAACACATATTAACATAAGACACAACTGAATATGCTATCCCGAAGGGTTACACGGAAGAACACCTACATATAATGCACCCACATTTCGTAAGCTAAGTTGTAGGTGTACAAAATTATAATTCTGTATAATCAAATCTTTTCAATGAAACGATGTTATTTTAGCAATCATGACTAGGCACCGTAGTAACTCCGTTATCCAAACTCTTCAAAATCAATTTCAATATTGATACAACAATTAACAATAGTGTAGGAAAGAAAGATAAAATCACGGATAAAGACGACAGTTTCTATTGTCATAGCAATTGTAAAGTCATTCCACCTCACAATGAAACACTCATGATATTGTCCAGTCACAAATGTTAGCCAAACAAATAGAAACTCAAACGAAGAAGAAACAACCTTTTTATTAAGTTAGCAGACAGTTTTATAAACATTAATTCTTCAAAACGAAATAACAGTAAATATTTAAATACAGAACAAAGTAGTGGTGGAACTAAATTATAACACGCAATACAAATAATTCATAAAACCGTAGTAAACAATTTGAATAAGTTACGCAATTGTGAGAAAAATTGTGGTATCAACAATATGGTAGGTTACATTAGTCAATCAAAACAAGACACGGGTGTTAAGCAGATTATACACGAAGGTATTATTTCAAGGGAATCAGTTAACTAAACAGTAAACAAGCCAAGGCAAACCGTAAACTTTTCAACACTTAAAATTCTGAATAGATGCCAACCTATTGTTTTTAACCTTGATAAATGCCAATACTATAACATTTGTACCTGTCTAGCCATAAAACACGACTTTAATATACAGCAACATAAGCGGAAACAAATGGAAATTCTTCAAAGCGTTTGAGGTAGGTCATAAATATGGTTGAAGTATCGTTTGCCTAAGAATAACCACGAACCGCTTTTGAAAGCACTCGAAAGTGTAATTTAATGCCAATAATATCAGGATTGATGCGAATCGCTAGGTAATGATGAAATGGTGGCACCACCTTCTGTTGTATAAACAAAATGAAGTAACTCGACGCCTAAAGCCGCCGGTCATTCACGTTCAGAGCCCACGTGTCGGGCTCATTATGTTGATGTAATATGGCGTTCCGCGTAAACAGAGGCGTTGTATTTCACTAGTTTTCTGTTATGCATTCTTTAGGTTACTACGCCACACGTCACCCGATACCCGACCATGTATAAACAAAAGGGTCCCAGGCGGATACCTTGCGGTACTCCCATGCGTATACCGTTAACATTTTATACGGCCAGCTATGATCGCCACATTATTGGCAGTTCTCGGAACAAACTGGATGTAAGTAATGTCGAACTTGTGGCCTGTGTTCTTTAAAACGCGAGGACAGAGTATGAATCATGTCAAAGCAGCGGAAAATTTAATATAGGTCAGTACACAGTCGTTGCTGAACACAATGACATTTTGAAAGATGAGACAAAATGCATTATTTAAATTCTTCGAGGAAAAGATGTATTTTGAACTGATGTAGAGCGAGACGATTCCCGAATGTTGACAGACGAACTAATTCTTTATTACGCTCAAGGTCGCGAAGAACAAAACGAATGTGTAAGAATTATATTTCTATAAAATATACCACATGTTTCGTCTCGTTGGTCAAGTGATTACAATCGCGACTGCTAAGCCCAGGTCAGGAAAAAGGTAATTAGGTTTTTCTCAGTAGCAGTCACGGAATTTGGATGTATGCCTGGTTGATTCCAATAGGCGCACTTTCTATTACATAGGACTTTAACATAAAATGCGAAATATGGGGATAATATTAGGTATCCCCTCTGCCTCATCTATCTCTATATCATTGTATTTTTTATCACTAATTATAGCAACATTACGGAATCATCCAATACGATACTATAAAACACAAAACAAAAAACAATTAAATTAAAAGTAAAATTAAATTAAACTATAAATAACTATAATTATGCACCACGCGATGTACCCTGGCAAAATAAGATAAAGGTCGATAAAGTCAAAGAATCCGCGCAAAACACGTGTGAATGAACACAACCCCATTGTCACAGAACTCGATACTCACAGTCAGTACAGTCGCTCGTTGTCGAATACTCGTATTAAACAGAATCGTAAATCTCAGATAACCGTACACGTTTCATCGCACGCGCATTGGTATAACCGACCTCGTTATTTACTTACCACTATTAACAGTAGGTCCCAGTAAATTGAAACTGTATTAAGGATATATCTTACCCCGTCGGGGCTGCGGGTTGTTCGCAAGAGATACCACGGCCTCGACATGAAGGGCTAAGAAGTAACATGGGTAATTTTTAGTCAATAGAAGTCTGACATTCCCTTTCGTTCTGCCCAAGAGCGGGAGGGGTTATTTGATGATTTTCCACTCGCTAAAAAATAAAAAAGGATATAATATCTTACCATCATCATCATCATCTGCTTAACCTTATCTTATCTGATGTTGGGGTCGACACTCTAACCGGATATAGCTGAATACCAGTATTTTACATGGAGCTACTGCTGAGCTGACCCCCACAACAACCCAGTTAGTACTGTACAGTAGTAGTAGTGGGTAATACAACACGATTGGCATAGTATAGACAAAAATATACCCGGCTTAGACCGAGTGATCAGCATTCTACTCGTATAAGCGATTTAATAATGGAAAAAATCAAAAAATATAGGCTCGCCTTTACATAAGGTACTAAAACCATACGAATCTACTTAGAGGTTGTAGACATCCGATTGAAAACAAATAAAAGCCTCTGGTCTAGGCCATCTTCTCATTTATAACATTCAACCAACAAATATGGGATCGCAAATACGAAGTCCACTATACATCTGCGTGTAATCGGCTATTGCGTTGGCAATTGGCATTACGCATTGAAAATTTTCATGTTCTCGGTTTAATGGTTTAGAACGTGATTGGAAAATAATTTATCGTAGTGTTTACTTCAGTTCGATCTGTAAGTATTACCTTGAACAGGTTAGTCATGCAGATAGTCTAGTACTTAGGTTTTACTTTTCTATCAAGGTAAGCTGCACCAACAGGAGTTTCCAGGTGCATTTTATAAAATAATGTTTATATTTTGCAGTACTTAATAACGGACCTAGAAAGAGATATTTAAGTTAAACCGCGCTTGCCTGGGTAGGTTGGTCTGCGGAAGGGTGACCACCCATTACATACCGAGTTTCCTCCGTGCCTCGATAAGCAAGTTAAGCCGTTGGTCTTGACAAAATGACTGATTGTCACTTTATCTTGCCCTTCATAGGATTCTATGTAATCATTGAAGAAAGCAATTAATTTGTCGCTCAATCTTGCCAAATAATTGCTTAGACAGCTGTTACAAATTACTTGCTCAAACATCCAATCTCAATGTGAATACCAACATTGATCAGTTATGTCTCATTCTAGGAAGTCAAATTGACGCCAACATTTGTTCATCGCAAATATAAGAAGCTCATAATGAGCATCTGGCCGTAATTATTTTCAATAGGCAAGTTTTCGCGGACTCCGTCCTTGGCTCACTTGAACAAATTGTAACACTGTCTGAGTAGATGAGTAACCACAATGTAAGGAGTACTAGAGAACTCAAGGTTTAACTATTTTAGCTTCGTCGGTCTGAGTTGAGTAACTTAGTCTTCAGTTAGTTGAGCACTAACAATGTTATGTACCTGTTGAACTGTGGCATGTACATTATTGTGGAAGTTTGGAATAGGTTCACGATTCCTTGATCTGATCATACTTCAAAATGTAATATACTCATATCCTACGTGCATTTCATTGTCTCTAGGTACTCGAAATATTTGAGTAAACAACTCCCCCATAAGTTAGATCCCACATCGATCAACTGCACTACATATACGTTGGGATTGTGTATCATAAGAAGTGGACACTTGAAATCACAAGTCTTTTATCCATCAGTGTATTATTACCATAATGACGATCATCAATCCAGCTGAGCATGATGAATATACCGAGGCTCAGAGTTTATTTATACGCAATATGATGCACATAACACAAATCAGCATCAAATCCAGCCAACACATCATTCTATACATTTATGTTCCCAAAAAACTTCCCTCGATGTCCAAAATACATCGTGCGAAATGGTGTTAATGAGACATGTCCAAATTTATCCTCCTGAGACAACAGACGTCACCCATGTTTGCACGCGCACACGTAAATTGGAGGCAAATGTTTGTATAGGGATGATAAGACCCGAACAATGTTTCATGAGGAAGAAGAGATTGATTCAGTGGAGGTTAATAGCTTATTTATTTTAGAGTTTATAGAGAAAGAATATTCAATTATTTGAATTAATTCAATAATTTAATATACCTAGTTGAAACAACTGGCCATTTAAAGTTTTAAACCAGAGATGAACTGTTATCGTCATAACTAGATCTCTTTGAATTAGATGACATCCGCAACTGTAGAAGAATCAATGATTGATTAATTTGGTAACTCATCAAAATCAAAACTAAAAGAAACATAACAGACATAGAAGCACTGAAAACTGACTTTCAAAACCGCATTTTAAACTACATACGCGACTGACTCATCTCCTGTCTACAAGAAATATGATACTAGCTAGACGAAAGAAATAAGTGTCCGGGCAAAGTTGAATGTACCCGAACGAAACCCGTCAAAATCTTTAGACAGAAAAGTTGGTGCCCTTACAGAGTTAATCCAATTTAGGGATTGTAACTTCCTCCTAACTTTAACTTAACTTTCGATGTTCTTTTATCAACTTTGGTAAGTGTTTTACTTTGAATTGATGCTCCGGAATTCGAAATCTTTGACTTGGAAACATTTAAGCTGCTGCTACTGTTGCTTAAGCTTTTTACAATTGGTATCTTGCCTAACTATCCGGATGCATCTGAAATTCTGAATATCAATATTCTACATTGAGGGACTACCTAACCACAAGTGACCACAACACAGTTACTTCGTTAACTATAACACTTATTTTCTTTTTCTTAACCAATTGGGTGTCTCTTTTTTCTCCTTCCAAAACTCTATCCTGTTCAATATATGGTCATGTTTGACCCCGCAAACAAGATAAGGTCGTCACACCAGTGCGGTCTACCTCGGCGGCGATTTCCTCCAAGCCTCCAACACACGAAACACTTCTTTTATCTTTGTCAAACTGTATGTAGGCATTTACTAGTTTGCATCATATACCAGCACTTCCCAAACCATTAACAATAAAATCTACGCGTGTAATATCAGTGGTGCACCTTACTCCGTATATAATGATTAAGCCAATAGTTTCCCAGTAAGGACTCATTATATATCGCTTACCGATCAATTGAGACCTAGTACCTGAGGCCTGACTATATCTGGACAGTCTCCACTGTCTAAGCTATCATAGTTGTGTTTATTTTGATCATTTTTGCTGACGATATCACGTTCTTTTATTGGAATGTTATTATCGTTGTCAGCATTATCGGATCTAGCAATTTGAATAGGTTTCTTGTTGATGTATGCTGTCAGATAGATGGAAATATTATTGTAGGTATCTCTGACCAATAACATCTAAAGCACCGCTTTGAGTATGTTCCTCCATTTTGTGTACCTATGTAAGTTTTTGCGAATAGTTAATAATGGCAAAATTAATGAAAACAAAAAATAATCTTATCACAGTTATCACACAAAGTTACAATTCCTAAATAATACATCTAGATTAACGAAACGAATTCATAACAATGCAATTATAAGCTTGACAAATGACTACATGACGCTTTCGCAAGAATATCTTTCATTGCCATCATACATTGCTACTGCCACTAGTAAAACCAGAAACGATCTTGAGACAAACCGTGCTCAAGTTCATTCTATTTTTATCAACCGCCACTCCAAATCTGAGATTAGATATGCATATCGTTTAGATTAGTGTTCGTATCAGGTGAAATGCACTGCAAGTCCTTATAGTCCACTTCAACGAGATTGTCGAAATCTTAGAGATATATTTTCTTTGCAATAAATATGATTGACTTGTCGGTCTATGCTCTTATTTTTAAGGCTGTTTTAACGTTATTGTCATTTTTTTCTTGATCCTTCTAAATATCCTTTCCTAATCGTAGTAATGCATAAAATCGTGTTCCAATGGACACGTTGCCAGGTATCCGTGTATTGAAATACATCAGCGCTTACCTAGAATCAAGTGCCCACGGCTAGTAAACATTAACGTTATTCATTGGAATCTAAACCTAGAATTATGGCGACGGAAAGGTCAATTTTAATTTTGAAATAATTACCTGCATTGCATATCTTTTGGCAAGCGTAATGCCCGTAAAGTACTCCAAAGAAATATCTTCTCAACTTTTTAGGATATTTCCCTATAACTGCAGTAAAAGAGACTGATAGAGTAAAGAGTTATGAGAACATTAAAATCTAGGTGCTGTAAACGTGCAAAAACAAGTCATTGGCAGAATTAATAGAATCTACCAGATATTCTGACGACACAGAAGCAATCGCAGGATGAACCATGGATGAGATAGGCTAACAAAATGGAAACAGGTAATGAAACGACTGATAGCAGAAAGTTAATGACGATGTAAAACATCAACACCCAAACAAAGAACATCATGTTGATCAATACATATAACATAACCACAATGCAATACCGCTCTTCGTGATCAACATAATCGTAATACACGCTAATATGAACTCTCATAACTCGCTTCTATGAACGTCAATTGGAGAGCAGCCAACTTAATTTAATAGGAAATTGTATGATACTATTTTCTATAAAATATAGGGAGATAACAGCTGATTTTTGGTTTCATTACTATAATAACATCACCACAAATGTTCGTCGATGGTCGTAATAGATTTTAGATTGCTTGAGATTTATCGAAATATTCTAATACACTTTAGATGCAGCTTCGGCTAATTATAGGCTTTTAAAATCAACTACTTTGATAACTATGAACCTGAATAAATAAATGTAGGCCAAGGATCTGGCTCGTTGTTGCAGCGTTGCACGTTGTTTTGAGAGGACTGTTAACCAAATGATTCAGACTCTAGTATAAATTACTATTGCTACTTTACCCAACAATTTTCTTCCTACGCCTAATTGGTAAGTAGTCCCTCTTCGGCCATGTAGTATGTAGACATTGACCTATCACGCCTCATCGGAAGCCCCGAGCTAATCGCGTAGGATCATGTTGATCTTGTACTTATGTAGTACTAAGTGTATAAGATGCAAGGTAGTGTTACTAGTGATTACAAGGTAAATGTTACAGAATTAGATAGGTTAGGTGATTAGATTATCAGTTGAATTATAATAATGGATGGCAACTTAGGATAAGATAATGATAACTTTCTTTGATTCCTGATTTCCCAAACGATTTCGTGTATTCCATAGTCTCCTCCACATTTTTCCGAACCTCAATTATCGAAATGAGAAGGATAATAAATACTGTATACTGACCAAAGATATATCATTTTAAGTAAAACATTTCTATTTACTGCAAAGTATTTGAACGTGTTTGCACTGTTTAATGATAATGCAGAATTGCATTTAATTGGCATACTGAAGATGATTTTCAACTGCAGAATAATCTGACAGATCAGAGTCTGACAGACACTTTCCAAGTACAACGAGCGCGGGCAAATAATCTGACACATTATTCTACTTTTACTATCTTTTTCGGATCACTTTCTGTAAACAATGTGAGCAAATACGTCGCCCGTGTATTTGTGTTGCATACTTGAACAAGATTTTAGTTTTTGAGAGTGTCTTTTGTTACCCTGGACCGAAAAAAAATGCATCGGTTGCCACTAAATGGTTTCCTGCAAAATGTAAGAATCCTGAACTCTTGACTCTTACATTTTTTTTGACTTGCCTATCGCTGGTCACATTAGCAGGTTTTCGTTTACTTAACCGGATTATCCTGTGGGTGACTTGACTGTAAGGCCTCCAGCCAGGCCAAAGAACTTACAAACTCAGTGAATACATGCTAAGTATTGCTAAGGTCACCCCAGTGGGGTACGAGCTTGGGGCGTCGCCGGGGGAGTACAGCAAAGGGACAGGCTGGATCTGAATGACTAACAAACGTTAAAGATGTAGTTGAATTAAATACTTACAAATGTATTCAGTATCGGTCGTAGGTTAGGTACTTACATTGGTATCAAATTTAGCTGTACGAGCGGATGTAAATATTGACGATTATTTACCTGCAACAAGAAAATACAAATAATTAAATTTAAATAGAAGTAATACTAATGCGGTACATACGTTTATATTCGCACATTCGTGATAGCTTTCTTCTGAACCTAAAAACGAATAAACGTAAGTTGCTTAAAACCGGTGACTAACAGTCGTAACCTTAATGCAAAATTTTCCATAGACCACGTATAAAATTAATACCTACATACTTGTGAAATTACTTAATCATCAACGCTAAATTGCACAATGTTATAGACGCCAGCACATATTCAAGATACCCGAAACTGTCAAATGCCAGTCAACCTAAAGAAGCAATAGCAATAGAAAAATCTATTCAAGAAAATTGATAAATTCTAGTATAAAAAGACGATAGAACGAGGTAAAATTCAAGTAAGAAATCTAAATTAATCCTTTTTACAATTTTTTCCAACCACAATCATGAATAAAAATTTATAATAATAGGGATTTTCCATAGCTAAACCACTTTAACCTCAGGAAATCATAAGTGTTGTTCCAATTAATTACTAGAAAATTCTCCAGTGCACTTGTACACAGACCCGCTATTACATTGCCAAGGATATAAATGAAAGAATGCAATAAAAATAAAACTAGAATACTGAGAACGGACGGTTTATTCAGCTACGTTAATGAAAAATATTTTCATAATAATTTATAATGCAAAGTTTGTATAACATTTTAAAGCTGTTTTACACAATAACCTAACATTAATCTTTGTGAAAAGTTTTCCAATTGTTATATGAAAAGGTACAACTTCTCCGAGTTTTTCTTTTGCTGCTTACTGTAAAGTTATGTCAGAGGGAGACTCTTTTTAGATTTTATGGTATTCTTTTTGAATTTATTAATTATTTACAAGTCTTTCTTCTCCTTTATCGTCTGGGTCCTGCCTATTGCCTATACTGGTGTCAGACTTGTAATACCTATGCCGCCCATGGGCCGTTTTTTTTTTTGGGGGTGGGAAATCATCAAATAACCCCTCCCGCTCTTGGGCAGAGCGAAAGGGAGTGTCAGACTTCTACTGCCTAAAAACCACCCATGTTCCTTCTTAGCCCTTCATGTCGAGGCCGCGGTATTTCTTGCGAACAACCCGCAGACCCGACGGGCCTGGTTTTCTCACGATCTTTTCTTTTACCAAAACAAGTGATATATTGTAGAATACGCATAACCAATTCAACTCGACTCAATATTTAAATAATACTCTTCTTCTAATTCAGTAACTCAACCATAATTAGGTAGAAACTGATACAAATATTTCTTGAGATAATTGAGACTGGTAGTTTCTCAGAAATCCACAATCTACAAGTAGGTAATTGACTCATCGATCCTCTGTACCTGGAAAAAATTATCACTCTTACATTTTTGGAGATCGCTCTAGCTAATAAATGCGTTTACCTTTACCTTCCCAATTTTGTTCTGTTTAGTCACCTAAAGCTAATGAGTCATATTTCAACCTAGATTTATTTCCACCTTAGCGATTATATTCATCATAAAAACCTTCCACCATTTCCTTGACAGGTTGGAATCGGCAGACTATTTCATCAGACGATATTGCAAGACCTTGTCACCTTCATCTGTAATTCTACAGTAACTTTACCTTCCGCAATACGACAGAATTGCTTTGTAACGCCGACATACAAGAACTATGGTCTAGGGATGCTCGATACTTAAATTTTTAATCGATACTTTGGATCAGTCCGGAACGTATCTGAACGATACAATTCAAGGATCGTATCGAATGGTTTTGTATCGATACTCTAACTATTGGTTTCACTATGATACATACTTGTATTTGAAATGGAAATATGGATTTAGAGTCAAACATCAAAAAAACTCAAAGCATTTATTGCAATTAAACCATTACAGGCACTTTTAATGTCTGAAGAACAATTCACAAAACAAAGCTACAGTCACAGTCACAAGGCATAATAACTTGTGAAAGTGCTGTAGTTGCCCATTCCCTAGCGTAGATCTCTATGGAAAAGAACGGGCAAGAAACTTAACGTACTCGTACTTATTATAATAATATAGCCTTTATTAAGAGTCTAAGCAAAAGTCTGGGAATGATTTTGTACTCGATGTCTTCACCAGGCATAGAGTACAAAATCATTCTCAGACTAAAATAAAACCGCTAAAATAATGTAAAAAAAAAAAAAATGTTTCTTGTCAGTATAATTTTTAAATTGACTGATCATGAATTGTAAGACAATGTGGTACGGTACGGTCCATACATTCCGATATTGGAACTTTTGTATCGATCCAAGCATTGTAACGCATTCTTTTGTATCGATACTTTAAAATATCGGATCGGATCGTGCATCACTATTATGATCCGACTTTGTAAAGCCGCCACAAGAACTATTATCATCTGTATGTCAGCGGTCAATTAAAATACAGATAAATGATTTCCTTCTGCATCACAAGCGGTTACTGGAACACTTAAAATGTGCATTTTTAGGGTTCCGTAGTCAACTAGGAACCCTTATAGTTTCGCCATGTCTGTCTGTCTGTCTGTCTGTCCGTCCTCGCTTAATCTCTGTGACAGTTAGCACTAGAAAGCTGAAATTTGGGACCAATATGTGTATCAATCACGCCGACAAAGTGCTAAAATAAAAATTGGAAAAAAATGTTTTATTAGGGTAGCCCCCCTATATGTAAAGTGGGAAGTGTTTTTTTTTTTAATTTTAACCCTAATGTGTGATATATTGTTGGAAAGGTATTTAAAAATGAATAGGGGTTTACTAAAATCATTTTTTGATAATGTCAATAATTTCGGAAATAATCGCTCCAAAAGTAAAAAAAAAAGCGTCCCCCCCCCCTCTAACTTTTGAACCATAAGTTTAGAAAATACGAAAAAAATCTGAAAAGTAGAACTTTATAAGGACTTTCTAGGAAAATTATTTTGAACTTGGATGGAAACAACAGATGGAAACTGCAGTTAACCAATATAATTTGGTCCCTGAATCGTATGAGCGCCTATACAATCCAGAGGTCAAGTTTCATTTGCCCGTATTTTTTTTTTAACTTCGTTTACATAATATTTTATTATCTACGGAACCCTACACTGAGCGTGGCCCGACACGCTCTTGGCCGGTTTTTAATGTTTCTAATTGATCAATGCTGACAAGAGAATGTAATGTTTCCTCGTGTCTGTCAGTATCAAGTCCTAGAGATATTATTTCTTGATTTCAAGAATTTTCTTTAACCGTATTTGTACTCTACTCTCTAAGCATTTTAACACCTGATCTGTAATAACTAGATTCTTTGCAAACGAAGCATTCTATTCTGCATCTTTGAAAATGTAAGCGACACGGAGTTTGGATTGTAACTAAAAGCGCTTTGTAGTTTCTACATACCCAATGGAAAAAAGAAGTGACTTCTGTCTGTATCTTACTTGTCACAATAACAACACTCGGGTCGATCTTTAAGTTAAACCGCGCTTGCCTAGGTCGGTCTGTGGATGAGTGACCATCCATTACATACCAAGTTTCCTCCGTGCCTCAGAAAGCAGATAAAGCTGTTGGTCCCGGCTGCCATATACTCGTATAGATTTTTGGCAGTCGTTACAGGCAGTCAGTGACCTGAAAGTCTGACAGCCACTCTTAACAAAGGGTATCGTAGGTATTACCCAGTATCAACTGGTTGTGGAGGTCAGATACGCAGTCGCTCCATGTCAAAATACTGATATTCGGCTGCATCCCGCATAGATACATAGTTGGGAAAAGGCTAAGCAGATGATGATGTCTTCAACGCACATTTTCTCTACTGTTTTTCAAAGCTTAAACATTTTTATTCAAAACTGTTACAACTGCAATATGCTTCTTCCATATTGTTATTTAATATTTAAATTGTTTTGCACTTAAACAAAGCTAAATATATTTAACGTGCCCAGTGTGCTGCACAACTATAATATTATTGAGAAGGACCATCAAAAAGTCACAAATTAAGTCTTTAGCATTAGTATAGGTCGTGGAAAACTTACGTGGCTCTTGGCAAAAACAAAGGGAACACTTAAAATGATAAACTGTGACATACATTTTGCCAAAAGGTCTTTCTACGAAGTCAATAAAATGTCAACCATTTGATGTGCAAATTTAATTATTAGTTCGGTCTACTATAATCAAAGTCTTTGTTTTGTTTGCCTATGTTTTAATTACTTGGCAGTCTTCTTTGGTATAATCTGGGCCATTTGTCATAGTCCGCTTTTCCTGGTACTAGCATTTGTTTTGGCGTTTTCCTTAACAATACAAGTTACTTTCACACCGGTCATTGAAACGTCCATTTCGTTTTTAACGTTTCTTAATAAAACTACAGCATCTTATTATATCAAAATAGTTTATATGTTATGTCCGTGTCCGTTTATACACTACCAGAAGATATCTTAATTTCTCTAATTAATAAAAATGTTTTTGCGCACAAAAGTGCACGATTATTTTGACATTCATTCATTGAAGTGTACTGAAAATGGGAATAAGACAAGACTGCAGATAGATCAACTGTTGATTTATCAAAACAAATAATTATATTTAGGAGCGACGTGAAACAAAAGAATAACAAACAACAATACCGATCACATTACAATTAAATTACAATACATACAATACATTATAAGAGAGCTCGTTACAAAACATTCTGGGAAGCACATACGACTGTAAGTGAAGTAGGTCACTATTGTTTACAAGTTACACCATTCGGTTCGTACAATCACAAGCACTAATATGTGTAGGTACACCAACCAAACCGGGGTGGTTGACTTGACACCACTCATCAATTGGCGTAAATGGCAGCTGTCAAAACGTAGGGCCATAAATAGCTAATAGTCATGAGGTTTTCGCAAAATATTTATTTTCATTTCATTTATTTGAAAACTAAGATCCATTGGGTTAGTAACAGCAAAAGCTTCTCGACGTTTTATAAGTGGTACTCACAGGCCTACTTATGTGAAATAAAACATTTGTTTTTTTTTATTCGACTACGTAAAATCAACAGAATTTTTTGCAGTCCAAAGAAGGTTATGTAAGCCTAAAATAAAACTTTTCTTAGGAATTCCACTGCACAATTCAACAGCGATACTCTCCTGAACTAACGATCTCAACTTTGAGATATTACCATATTATAATAATCCGAGCTTTGAAATACTATGTTTATTCAACAGCACAAAATTACAATCAATACAGGACAAAATCACTTTTAAATGTTGCTACGTTCTCATTGTCACTGCTTGTGACTGTACACCAATGTTTGCGTCAAACGTCATAAGTTGTTCCGGGGTGACAGTCTGTCTGTATGTCGGGACTCGGGAAGTAGGGTAATCGATATACACAGTTTCATGTATTATGCAAGAAAGTACTTGAGTTTTAAGTGTTTTTGACGCGCTTGTCATCGCCAGAGTAGTTGTTTCCTGCCGTATTGAGGTTGGACTTGAATCGGTTGAATATTGAATATCAATGCGTGTGGATTTTACACGGAAGATACTGCTTTCTGCGCTGTACATAAATCTAGGTGTCGTGGTTCTTACGGGATTGCGATAATTATAATTTCAAATGGTATTTATTCCCTAGGATATCCCTAGAATATACTGTCTTTTAAAATACAAAATAATACGACAAACAAAAATCTAATCTTATGTTAGAGACGCCTCTAGAAGAGCTCACGGTCACGATTTGGTCCAAGTGACTTTGTACTCATCTCAGCGATTCTGTTGTTTTTTTGTTCAGTTTTTGTAGAAATACGAAACGCATTGAAAGCGTCTGCCTCCGGTCTACGTCAGGAAATAGTGTTATAGTATAATCTAGAGTTTAAACGGACAGTTAACTGAACCAGTAGTTTCACGCCTTCCTGATTAGATAGCATCACACAGTGTGAAGGGAGTGATCAATCAAAGCACTTATCATCTAGTATTTACATCCGATATATGCCCTTTATTCTCTAGGAGCTCGTGGCTTAATAAGAACTGCCACTCGGGTCGATCTTTAGGTAAAGCTGTGCTTGCCTAGGTCGGTCTGTGGATGGGTGACCGCCCGACATACCGAGTTTCCTCCGTGCCTCGGAAAGCACGTTAAGCTGTGGGTCCCGGCTGCCATATATAGATCTTTGGCAGTCGTTACAGGTAGTCAGTGACCTGAAAGTCTGACAACCAGTCTTACCAAAGGGTATCGTATTACCTAGTATTAACTACGTTGTGGAGGTCAGATAGGCAGTCGCTCCATGTAAAATACTGGTACTCAGCTGCATCCGGTTAGACTGGAAGCCGACCCTAACATAGTTGGGAAAAGGCTAGGCAGATGATGATATGCCCTTTATTCTCCTCCCAGTTACAGTTATATGAACTTCTCTTCAACAACATAGCTTTTAATATTTTAGGAGTAATTCTTATACTACAAAAAGATATTGAAAGATAACAGAATTTGGAGTTGTATCCAGAGTTACACCGTACACGGCTGAGCCCTGTGAGGATGTAAAAATAGTTTTACTACCCATCTGTTAGCAAAACTGACGATTATTTACGCACGTTTGTTTTATATTGGAAAAAAACTCTTTATCATTATTTTTTGGACTTTTCATTAAATTCACATTTAGGTATATTATTAGCCTGCACATATACGAGCAAATCCCTACTACGCGTATCCAGATCCACAAATAAAAACATAATCCCCACAAATAAAAACATTCCAAATTTCACGAGCGTGCCAATCTAATGTAGGTTACAAAAGCAAACACTGAAACATCTCAAAACAAACTATTTGACCTGAAAAATAATATTATTTCCTCTGAAAATTATCCTCAAAACAAATAACATGCTATTAAAGAGATGGGAACATGGTTCCATCAAATCGGTTGACTTAGACTAAATGATCCAGAAAGACGCACTTTTATGTTAACATAATTCAATGTTAGGTAGTGTATAGTCGTGTACGATTTGGAAGTAAACCGTGTACTATTATCTTAATTAGGCAACATACTAGCAGTAAAACTGCTGAGATGACAAGTAATAGAAAAGTATGGAAGAAGAAGACATGTTGCGCCGCGTACCCAAATAGATTGGGTTGGGATAAGGGCAGGAGAATGACTAGCAGTAGAACAATGTAACTTTATATGACTGATTAAGAAGGTTGACAATGAGATAGCTGCTACCTGCTAGCTACTTGTAATGTCAACTAGTCTACTTATTGTGTGGGCAAGTCCAAAATAACAAAAATATAATTGTGAAGGTTTTGATTTAGCAGCTGCTGTACCCTTGGCATTTATACATAAGGATAAGCCTGCTGCTGGATTACCTACGTCCAAAAGCTGTGCGTAGATTTAAATAATCTGATGATAGTTATTATGTGAGGATTTTTAAAGGTATTCAGAAAGACCTAAAGATATTGTAGAATTACCTGTTTAGATAGAGATTTGGAAGTACAACACCGGAATGTAGCAAAATAGATGTCTTGATAGAAAAAGTTCCTTCCATTTTGTTCAGGAATGTGCCTCCGATAGCTAGTCGTTTGATTTTACGAAGGTATCTTCGAGAAGTTTCCTATCTGTATTTTCATAGACGTTTCTATCGCTCGTTCTCAAAATTACCATCTTTTCTGGGAGCGGTATTTGGAACATACCCAAAGAAAACACATAAATATGAAGTATTATCATTGTAAATGACTGTAAATGGCGAGAACGATTCAGCCATGTTTATTCAAGTAGGTAGGCTACAAATAATACTATCTCTTCGATTGCAATTCTTATCTGTAACCTAGTTCTCTTCTTTACCGTTTCCATATTTATTTAAATTGTTCGCATCGAGTTTTACTGAATTTTTAGTACGTTAGCGTTATTTGCGTCGAATGCGTTTACTGGGTAAACAAGTATTTGAGAAGAATAACAACGAAAACCTTAAATGTATTTGTTTAACTTGAGTAAATAAAACAAAACCTGCTTCTAAGAACTCCGAGTTTATTTTTTTGTCAAGAATCTCGTAAAAATATGAAACATAAACCCTCAATATAAAGATTTAGATACTACGGGGAAGCTAAAATCTTTTTGTAGATGAAGACAATGCCAAACTTCAAGAAATATAATGTGACCTAAATAATTCTCGCCGTTTTCCTCAAGCAGTTTCTTGAAAGAGAACTATTATCTTCAAAGACATTAAAGATTTTATCTCAAACTGCTAATTATCGGCTGACATAGCAAAGTGGGCTAAAAGGTTGACGAACGAACTTGTAGTTTTATAAGAAAAACTAAAGCTTCATATTCCTTACAGTATTCTATTTCAGTGGGCACGTCATTTCCTATTTTTACTTGATTTTATGACAGTAAGATGTTTAAAAATAGGGAACAATGCAGCGTATGCGGACTGAGCGGTCGGTGTTCCCCAGTCGTGGAATTCTTAGGGTTGCCTAGCAGCACAGAATCGCACTTTTCTTAGTTCCTATCATTTTATATCGCATACATGTGCTGCTAAACGCGTCTTCGATGCTACCACATGCACCCACTCCGTTTCTCAATCTAACAAATGACGGTTCTGAACGACAGAAAAGGGTAGGACCAGATGAGATTCAACTCAAGGACAGCTCAGTGGAAACTACCGATATCCACCAGAATCTAGTCAGACTGGATGCCGAACGTTTACCCTTTTAAACTTTGGAAATGTTAACACACTTAATAGTTAGTCAGTTCTGTACCCTTTTGCTCCTACAAACTCGAGGATCAAGTATTTGATATTCTAATTAAATCTGTTTACTTTGTCAAAGTTTCGGAATTTTAATCATTAGGCTAGGGTTTATTTTAATCATTTGGGCGGAATATGCGGCAAAGTTAAAGACCTCGTTATACGATTTAAGTTTCTTGTCCTGTATTGTCTGAATACTGTTTAGATTGATTAGAATTGTATTATTATTACTTTGTTACTTCAACTTATGGTGTGCTACTGGCTTTGGCGTTCTTTCTTACATTATCAGGCGCTAGAAATCAGAGATTTTTTTATTCTTATCAAGAATACCTTTAAACTTCATCACAAATGATTGATTGATGAACAACAAAACGATTTATCACGACAAACCGGAAATGAGAAACAAAACCTCCTTCACAATAAATCCTCATTAAACCATATTTTCCTTCTGTAGCACCTGATAGTATTATCAACTAACTACAATACGGGGAAGGAGTTCATAACACAAATAATTTCCTACACATCGACATGATCGGCGCGCCTGTACGGGTGTGCCCTTACGCTACGATCGTTACCAACAGGATATAAAAACAGGGCATCAACCTGACAATTGAACCGAATTAGTGGAGTGGGTTACATGGGATAGGGAATGGCAGAAGATTAACAATTCTAAAATTATTTGTTAGTCTCTCACAGGACAAAAGAAAATGATGAAAAAAAAAAAAATAACAAAATCTTAAAAACAAGACATACATAAAGCTCAAATTGGTCCTGAACAAGGCCAAAAGATTAAAATGCTCGGAACACAAATAAATGATGATGATATTCTATTGTTGTACTGCGGTTTTCTGTAGTGTCGTAGAATTCCAGGAACTTTATCCTAGTCAATTAAAAGTTATTGTAGGTAAACTGCAGGGCTTCGAAGTAAATCCATCCGCCATACTATGATTAAGTACTGCCTATTTAGTAGTAACGGTGTTCATGCGGGTTGACAACTGATGCAAGTGACGCAGAAGGACTAAATGTCGTGTGTTTACTCGTATCAGAAAAGCATTAACTAAAGATTTAAAGTCCTAGACGATTTTATCGCAAAAACAATCGTTACAAAAGCGAACCTTCACAGCAGGGAATAAAGCCGTCCTATGTTTCTAGTTCAAGTGGGACTACTTTTTTATTCTGTTTTCTGTCAGTGCGTAGTTCGTCAACCTTACATTCGACTTGACATACAATACCTACACAAGCATGTCAAAATTAATTACTTAGTTTTTTAGCGGTTGGCAAAAAACTACTTTTATTTATAGTAATGAACGTACAGACAGCTTGACGCCTAGTGTGGCTGAACTTATTAATGACAGAGTATGAACACGTCATAGGAAACCGTTATTTTCCGGTTTTGACAAATTAGGTGCGGTTGTGATGAAAGTACAGGAGGTACCTAATCTATTCTTGAAAGATATTTGGAAGTCTGACCTGGATAATAATTAAAATTGACTAATATTTTTTGTAAGACATAGAGTATTTCTTTTATTTCATCCTTATCACCGTTTAACATCCATGATAATCATAGTGCAATGATGATGCCTCTTAAATAATCACCTCATCATAATTGTGTTGTGGCATAATTATGCCACAACTCCTAATACTGGCTTTGTATTTATCTTTATAATTTACATTTTTCTCAAAAAAGTTCCCTTATCATTCTCCTCTTAGCTTGTATGATATAAAGTTTACATCAAATCCGTGAACACATTACATCACACACCCAAAAATTTGATAACCGATGTTTACCTTTCTTGTGATAAGCACTACACTTTGTAACTCACTCATAATTTATTTATCTTTACGTAACGCCCCGCCGACTCTCTTGATAAAAACCTGCCATTTCTTACCAGACGAAACGAATCTGTGACTGATTGTACGTATTTGTTACTGGCTTGTAGAACCTGATATCTGTTGGGGGTCTTTGGAATCATTTCTTTTGTTGTCATGTTGGTTGTGAGAGTGGGACAATATACTTGTCAACTTTCTTGTGATCAACGCTAAAGCGTCTTTGCGAATCATCTTCATTGATTGTTTCATGACTGTAGGGAGGAAATCTGACATAGACAACAAGGGACGGAAGGGGAATTGTTGCTCGCGCAACAAAGACATTTAGACAGAACAAGATGAAGAAAATCGTAATTCAATTTACTACTTTGTAACAAGTCGGTGTCTCGTGACCTGCTTGTCAGGTAGCATTCGTGTGTCAAAATCGTAATGTGCGGGATCAAAATTGTTCAATTTCTGCTCTATCTATCTTCCTCTTTTTCTTCTTCTTTACTATATGCAAGCATATCAGGCCGTTTAGCATACGTACCTTAGTTAGTTTCCTGGCTATGCCACAAAGTCATTTGCCAATGCAACTTTTTACACCAGCATAGCTTATCTTTCCAAGTGACGTTGCGTTGCGACCTGCAGTACTGATAAATAGAGTCTTCCCAATCGAAAATTTCCACGTAATGTCGAAGTTATTACTACAAACACAAACGTACAATACCACATAGATATAGTAATACATATAGATAGAAACCCCTCCGTTTAGCCAGACCGCGCGACGCCACGAGGTGAGGTCGACGACCTTCACAATAACGATCGGGTAGATACTGATATAAATTTTTGATTACCGTATATAATTATAGTCACCTCACTCGATATGCATGTAGCGGTTAATTTATCTATCAAATTACAAGAAGGCGTAAGCCTTTTGGATTAGATTCGTTTTCTAACCACTTTTTGACATTGGCCATGTATTCATGGCCTTAAGTCGTAAAAGGCCAATGTTAACTACGAAAAATATTTGTCAAAGGGCAATAGATTACCTAATAGTGATAAACAAGGGTCAGTTTGTACTATTAATGATGAGGAATATAATGATGTGATATCTGTGTGTGGTATAGCAGAGTTAGACCAGAGAAAAAGTGGATGTAAAAGATTATATATTGATAGAAAGGGGGGAAAGAAGTAAACAAGCTGTAAATTGAAATATAAGCAAGAGAATGAAAATCCAACACAGTATTGTGTAGTAGAAGAAGACCGAAGAAACGATTGCCGAACTGGGTAAAGATGACACGCGAGAAAGAGCGAGCAGCTGCTTAGATGACAAATAAGAGAAAAAGAAGGAAATCATAATTATGCTAGTATCATAATTATAATTTCCTTCTTTGCGTCAAATAATTTCGATAAAGGAAAGAGAATGATGATGATTTCTAAACCAAACAGGATAACTCTTAAGTGAAACACCTCAAGCTCCCTTACCAGTATCTAAGTATCTATTACGGCAGAGTCCAACAATAGATTCGAAGTATTCAAACCTACTGTACAGAGTGAGTCAGCAACTAACAAATCTAAAGAAGACAATAACCTGATGATTAAACATGAAGGAACCTACAATGTTAAGGTCATCATTGTATCCACACCCATTGATATGATGACTGCCGCGCCCACTATTAATTCTCATTAGACCTAACAAAAATTGCCATCAGTCACGCAACTACAAAAAATAATTGGTAAGAGCAATGACCGGAGTAATTGCTATCCAATTCGTTCTGAGAAATTTGGAGCTACCTACAACTGCTACAAACAAAGAGCCATCTTCTTAATTACAACTCCCTTTGAAAGCCTCTCTAAAATAAACTCAAATACTCCCTGAATTTTAACCCTAAATAGCCAGCCATGTGGATGTGTGGCCACCCATTACCTACGTGCCGAGTTTCCTCCGTGCCGGAAAGCACGTTAAGCTGTTGGTCCCGGCTGACATTTGTAGATCTTTGACGGTCGTTACATGTAGTCAGTGACTAAAACATCTGGCAACCAGTCTTATCAGCTGGGCTATTGCGTATCTTTTTAAATGTCAGTGGCTATGATAGCCACCGATATTTAAAAAGATACGCAATAGCCATACAGTTATTACTTAACATTGACTGGATTGTGGAGGTCAGATAAGCAGTCGCTCCATGTAAAATACTAGTATTCAGCTGGATCCAGCAAGGCTGGAAGCCGACCCCAACAACATGGTTGGGAAGCTTTAAGACTGGCTGTCAGGGCAACTACCTGTTTCATTAAATTCCGTGTTTTTCTGCCTGCACGGATAACTTGGCTGAAGTTTACATGAAATCCAGTTGTGTTGCTACGATCTATCATTGTGGTCACCTTTGGAAGATCACCTTTACACCAAATTGAATAAGGATAATTCCGACTAATATTTGATAAAAATAGATGGCATTGAGGATTTGCAAAATATAATCATTTTCCTTCATAACTAGCGCTGCATTTGTAAATAAGCAACTATTATAAACAGTTTATGTTATTACATATTTTTCCTGTTTGCTATGTAGAGCACTTCCTTTTGAGGTGTCGAGTTTAACTATTCTAGATTTTAAACGTAGACATAACGTAAAGTATAATATTTAGCAGTACCTTTATGCTCTTCTATTTTTTTATGTTTTGTTTTTTCCTTTTTTTTTGTATTTTGTGTGTACATAAATAAATAAATATTTTAAATTTTAACTTACACAGCTAACACGGCTTTAAAAAACCCTAAAAAGGAAAGGATTTTCACATTTAAATTATAACTATTAGAGGTACCTATATGGAAATAAAAGATCTTCATCATTGTCTACCTCGCCTTTTCCCCACTATATGAGGATCGACTCCCAGTCTACCAGAAGCATATTTACTACTAGACCTGGCCAGACCAGCATTTAACATAGAGGTATTACCTGCCTTACCTCCAAAGCCCAGTAACTGGGTAATTTGCTGTACCCATCAAATATTAAAGACGAATTTAAGTCTATAAGTAAGTACATCACTACATCACTATCACTTCACTACATCGTATAAAACAAAGTCGCTGTCGCTGTCTGTCCGTCCCTATGTATGCTTAAATCTTTAAAAATACGCTACGGATTTTGAAGCGTTTTTTTTAAATAGATTGAGTGATTCAAGAGGAAGGTTTTAATATATAATTTTACCTACATCCACGCGGACGAAGCCGCGGGCATCAGCTAGTAATAGATATTTTGCGAAAATTAGTTGGCAGGGAAATGTTGATACGACAAATACTTAATCAAAATAAATCGCTGCTCCTGAAATTAACTATATTACACTCAAACTCTTTTTTCATTATTGCATTGAGTACTAATTAAAATAACTAAGTTGCCAAAACTGGCGGAAATGCCGATGTCCAAAAAAAACTTTTCTAAATTCATGACAAAATGGGAGAAAAACCTTTTCCGTCCCTTTACCTTTAGTTTGCTTAGTATCGATCCGTTTCTCGTAAATATTTAAGGCCGTTGCGTTGCTAAAATCCCAAAAACGACGTATGTTTAAAGAAATTTGTTGAGGAATCCTTCCGTACGATTTCCATATAAAAAATATATGTTATACTTAAAGTCATCACAAATAATTCGTATTGTTTAAAATTTTAATAAACCTTCACATTATTTAATAAAAAATCGTAGTATGTCTTAACCTAAATCGAATTTTGTCTCTGTAACGGCTGAATAGTTCGGTATGAATTTTATACCCAAAAATACGTAGTGATGTATTTATCAATCCGTATTGTTTATTTTCTCTGATTTTTAATAAAATTTTTAAATAATAAATTAATTCCCGACATTTTGAGGCAAATGCGGCGCGAGACCCGTCGCGCATACTCGGAACGCGCTGCGCCAGTGTCTCGATGACTGTTGTCACGGGTGGACTGCACGCATGTCATTACTTCACAAATAAAATTCAAAAGTTCACGTTTTTAATGTTTTCTGAATTAAAACATATTGTAAATTGTATAGTTATCAATATTTCGTAAAATAAGAACAGAAAATAAGTTTGTAAATATATTTAAAGTAGTTTGTAATTTCGTTTTGTTGTTTGCACCTATCATAGACTAAGCTGACTATGCCTAATAAACGTAAAGTGACGCGTGGCCGAGCTCTCCAAAACTATTGGTAAATTACCTACGTTTCTTAGTAGATATTTTGCTATATAGATATATCTATGATATTATTTTAATTTTGGACTGCCTCGTTGGTCTAGTGGTCGTAAGCACGATGCTGAGCATGAGGTCCTGGGTTCGATTCCCGGGTCGAGCAAAGTGTTATTGGGTTTTTCCATCAGGAAATTATAAGTAACAGCCACGGAGTCTAGATTTGTGCCCGGTTGATGGCAATAGGCTCGCCCCTATTATATGGGACTTAAACATAACTGGCGAAATGTGGGTGTACTATTAGGTACACCTCTGCCTAACCCTTCGGGGATTACAGGCGTGATGTTATGTTATCTAACTATTTTGTCTTGAGATTTTCGTTTGATGGAAGATGGAGATCTAGATGACTGATGATGTCTCGTACCTAATGATGGTCTCTCATACTACATGATACATTTTGAAGGTCTGATGAAGACCAGGTAACTGCTTATCGGTTCTCAGTGACGGATGTAGTTAGAATGACCTAGCTTTCAGATTTTATCTTATTGAGCACGGATGCTACTACATGATACATTTTGAAGGTCTGATGATGACCAGCTAAGTGCCAATTGGTTCTCAGTGACGGATATAGCTAGAATGACCTAGCTTTCAGATTTTATCTTATTGAGCACGGATGCTACTACATGATATATTTTGAAGGTCTGATGATGACCAGCTAAGTGCTAATTGGTTCTCAGTGACGGATATAGCTAGAATGACCACCATCAGGTAAATGGCACCATCAGTCTCCAAGGCCTCTTCGAGCTCTTTCAAATGAGTCGTGTGTGGACACGACGGTTCTACGTGGTGCCGTCAATGAGATCCTATACCCACCTTCGGAGTTTACCATCAGGTGCGAGACATCATCAGTCATCCAGATCTTTATCTTCCATCAAACGAAATTCTCAAGACAAAATAATTAAAACGATAAAACAATTAACACCATTAAAACAATAACATACATTACATAACATCGCGCCTGTAATCCCCAAAGGGTTAGGCAGAGGTGTACCTAATAGTAGGCGTGATGTTATGGTATGTATGTTATTATTTAAATGATTTTAATTGTTTTATCGCTTTTAGCGATAAAACAATTGTAGCAAAGAACAATTGTAGTCGTTCTTGTAGCACGGATGCTACTACATTTTGAAGGTCTGATGATAACCAGCTAAGTGCTTATCGGTTCTCAGTGACGAACGTAGTTAGCATGACCTAGCTTTAAAATTTTATCGATCTGAGTACGGATGCTACTACATAATACATTCTGAAGGTCTGATGATGACCAGCTAAGTGCTAATTGGTTCTCAGTGACGGATATAGCTAGAATGACCTAGCTTTCAAATTTTATCGATCTGAGCACGGATGCTACTACATGATACATTTTGAAGGTCTGATGATGATCAGCTAAGTGCTTATCGGTTCTCAGTGACGGATACAGTTATGATGCCACAGCTTTCTGCTTTTATCTTATTGAGCACGGATGCTACTACATGATACATTTTGAAGGTCTGATGATGATCAGCTAAGTGCTTATCGGTTCTCAGTGACGGATACAGTTATGATGCCACAGCTTTCTGCTTTTATCTTATTGAGCACGGATGCTACTACATGATACATTTTGAAGGTCTGATGATGACCAATTAAGTGCTAATTGGTTCTCAGTGACGGATATAGTTAGAATGACCTAGCTTTAAATTTTTTTCGATCTGAGCACGGATGCTACTACATGATACATTTTGAAGGTCTGATGATGATCAGCTAAGTGCTTATCGGTTCTCAGTGACGGATGTAGTTAGAATGACTTAGCTTTCAGATTTTATCTTATTGAGCACGGATGCTACTACATGATACATTTTGAAGGTCTGATGATGATCAGCTAAGTGCTTATCGGTTCTCAGTGACGGATGTAGATAGAATGACTTAGCTTTCAGATTTTATCTTATTGAGCACGGATATGCTACTACATGATACATTTTGAAGGTCTGATGATGATCAGCTAAGTGCTTATCGGTTCTCAGTGATGGATGTAGTTAGAATGACCTAGCTTTCAGATTTTATCTTATTGAGCACGGATGCTACTACATGATACATTTTGAAGGTCTGATGATGACCAGCTAAGTGCTTATCGGTTCACAGTGACGGATATAGCTAGAATGACCACCATCAGGTAAATGGCACCATCAGGTAAATGGCACCATCAGTCTCCAAGGCCTCTTCGAGCTCTTTCAAATGAGTCCACACACGACGCTACTCAGTGCCGTCAATGAGATCCTATACCCACCTTCGGAGTCTACCATCAGGTAGCTGGTATCATCAGTCTGCAAGGCCCTCTCGAGCTCTTTCAAATGAGTCCAAACACGATGGTTCTACTCAGTGCCATCAATGAGATCCTATACCCACCTTCGGAGTTCACCCTCAGGTGCGAGACATCATCAGTCATCCAGATCTTCATCTTCCATCAAACGAAATTCTCAAGACAAAATAATTAAAAGCGATAAAACAATTAACACCATTAAAATAATAACATACATTACATAACATCACGCCTGTAATCCCCGAAGGGTTAGGCAGAGGTGTACCTAATAGTAGGCGTGATGTTATGTTATGTATCTTATTATTTTAATGGTGTTGAGACCTCGAGGACGCCTTGGAGACTGATAATGTCATTTACCTGATGGTGGACTCCAAAGGTAAGTAAAGGATCTCATTGACGGCACTGCGTAGAATCGTCGTGTTTGGACTCATTTTAAAGAGCTCGAGGAGGCCTTAGAGACTGATGATGCCATTTACTTGACGGTGGACTTCAAAGGTGGGTACAGGATCTCATTGACAGCGCTGCGTAGAACCATCGTGTTTGGACTCATTTGAAAGAGCTCGAGGAGGCCTTGGAGACTGATGGTGCCATTTACCTGATGGTGGTCATTCTAGCTATATCCGTCACTGTGAACCGATAAGCACTTAGCTGGTCATCATCAGACCTTCAAAATGTATCATGTAGTAGCATCCGTGCTCAATAAGATAAAATCTGAAAGCTAAGTCATTCTAACTACATCCGTCACTGAGAACCGATAAGCACTTAGCTGATCATCATCATACCTTCAAAATGTATCATGTAGTAGCATCCGTGCTCAATAAGATAAAATCTGAAAGCTAGGTCATTCTAACTACATCCGTCACTGAGAACCGATAAGCACTTAGCTGATCATCATCAGACCTTCAAAATGTATCATGTAGTAGTATCCGTGCTCAGATCGATAAAATTTGAAAGCTAGGTCATTCTAGCTATATCCGTCACTGAGAACCAATCAGCACTTAGCTGGTCATCATCAGACCTTTAGAATGTATTATGTAGTAGCATCCGTGCTCAAATCGATAAAATTTTAAAGCTAGGTCATGCTAACTACGTTCGTCACTGAGAACCGATAAGCACTTAGCTGGTTATCATCAGACCTTCAAAATGTATCATGTAGTAGCATCCGTGCTACAAGAACGACTACAATTGTTTTTTGCTACAATTGTTTTATCGCTAAAAGCGATAAAACAATTAATATCATTAAAATAATAACATACATAACATAACATCACGCCTACTATTAGGTACACCTCTGCCTAACCCTTTGGGGATTACAGGCGCGATGTTATGTAATGTATGTTATTGTTGTAATGGTGTTAATTGTTTTATCGTTTTAATTATTTTGTCTTGAGAATTTCGTTTGATGGAAGATGGAGATCTGGATTACTGATGATGTCTCGTACCTAATGGTGGACTCCGAAGGTGGGTATAGGATCTCATTGACGGCACTGAGTAGAACCATCGTGTTTGGACTCATTTGAAAGAGCTCGAGGAGGCCTTGGAGACTGATGATACTAGCTACCTGATGGTAGACTCCGAAGGTAATTATAGGATCTTATTGATGGCACCACGTAGAACCGTCGTCTGTGGACTCATTTGAAAGAGCTCGAAGAGGCCTTGGAGACTGCTGGTGCCATTTACCTGATGGTGGTCATTCTAGCTATATCCGTCACTGTGAACCGATAAGCACTTAGCTGGTCATCATCAGACCTTCAAAATGTATCACGTAGTAGCATCCGTGCTCAATAAGATAAAATCTGAAAGCTAGGTCATTCTAGCTATATCCGTCACTGAGAACCAATTAGCACTTAGCTGGTCATCATCAGACCTTCAAAATGTATCATGTAGTAGCATCCGTGCTCAGACAGATAAAATTTGAAAGCTAGGTTATTCTAACTACATCCGTCACTGAGAACCGATAAGCACTTAGCTGGTCATAATCAGACCTTCAAAATGTATCATGTAGTAGCATCCGTGCTCAGATAGATAAAATTTGAAAGCTAGGTCATTCTATCTACATCCGTCACTGAGAACCGATAAGCACTTAGCTGGTCATCATCAGACCTTCAAAATGTATTAAGTAGTAGCATCCGTGCTCAGACAGATAAAATTTGAAAGCTAGGTCATTCTAACTACATCAGTCACTGAGAACCGATAAGCACTTAGGTGGTCATCGTCAGACCTTCAAAATGTATCAAGTAGTAGCATTCGTGCTCAGTTAGCTGAAAGCTGGAGCATTCTGACTATTTCCGTGACTGAGAAGCGATAAGCAGTTACCTGGTCTTTATCAGACCTTAAGAATGTATCGTAGGAGTACCTGTGCTCAGTGAAATAACTAATGAAAGCTAGGTTATTACTTCATTAGTCAAAGTGTATAATTTATTATTAAATATTTTATTCATACATTATAATGTAGGTACTCCAAGAGAAACAAAATATGTTAGGCAAATACGATGACCACTCTGCGACACATTTCTGTTCTTTGTTACGTTTTTCTGTAGTACAGTCGTTTGCCGGTAGGGGCCGAAAAATAAACAAAAGCCAGTACAGAGGTCAAATCGTCAAAGTCATCCACTGCTGTGATCCCCTTAATAGTACTGTTTGCGCAACCCGACCTTCGTTTCGGCCGGTTTTCAATCAATTATGTGTGTGTCAGTTGTAGTTAAGTATAAGTTGTAAGTTGTTATAGAAAAAAACTTATGATGGTAATATGACAGTAGGTTAGTGACAAAGGTAGGTTAGTCTTTTTAATTTTTTTTTTTACATTTCTGGTCTTTCAATCTTCTTACCTTCTGTAACGGGAAAGTCATGAACTCATGAACGATGAGAGGGTGAATTACTTTAAAATACATTGATTTATTTATTTTTTGCTGATCTGAGAGGAGACATTTTACGCAATTTAACAAGATCCTGCCAGTAATAAGAAAATAATACAAAGTATCGTTATGCATGCACAGGTAAACACTTCCTTTCGGACCCCACTTAAGTCTGTCCAGTAGAAAGAAATAAGACAATCGTAAACATAGAAAATAACAGAATAAATAATGAAACTATCACTTACTTGTCCTCTCTCATACATCGTAAGAATCGATACAAGCTTATTTATAGGTTGCCAACTAAGTTACTCGTGGAAGCGGCTCCAAGCCAACGGTTTTGCATCGCTGCGATTGGGTGATTTTCAAAATGAACCGATATGATATTCAGACGACCTGTGAGTCTGACTAATGGCAATTTCAAATAGTAAACTATTGGTTTTAAAATTAATAATCTTTTGAGGAATACAGGCGACATTTCATTTGATTTCTTATTGACCGACCATTCGAGTGTTTTTTAATAAAAATATTATTTTCTTGTTTAATTCAGGTTATATTTTCTTTTCTAAAATTAAAGCACCTATTCTAAGTTACACCTTACTTTATAACATTACCTATACCTATCTACCAAGAAAAAGTCCCGTCAAAATCGCTCCAGCTGTTTCGGAGATAAACCGGAAAAGATAGACTAAAGTTTAAAAAAATGTGTTTAAGTTATAAGTAGGTACTGTAAGTATGTATATAAAGTTTCATTTAATTTTATTTACAGATAAAGGTTCTTGATCATAATAATAAAATATGCTAACCTCGTAATATTACCTACATCCAAATTTAATGGTTGGATAACCATGTTAAAGCTTGATGTCACAGGTTCAGGGCTTCTAAAACGAGTCGTTTGAGCTATTATCGCACAAGCGGCCTTATCTGTCTCCACTGACCTTGCTTCAAGCCCTGTTCAAACGAATGCGTGTGCAGTGCGAGAACTGGTATTATAACTTGTTAAGTTGTTACTTTTGCAAGGAAGTGTTGTATGTAATCTAATTAATAGTAATACTGGCACATCTAACTGGCTGCCTCGTTGGTCGTTGCAAGCATGTCTGCTGTGTATGCAGTCCGAGGTCCGGTTACCAGCAGGGATATTGCGTATATTTTTAAACTTGCGGACGTCACGCGGTTTCACCCGCGTAGTTCCCGTTCCCGTGGGAATACAGGGATAAAAAGTAGCCTATGTCACCCGCGGATAGTGTAGCTTCCCAACGGTGAAAGAATTTTTGAAATCGGTCCAGTAGTTTCAGAGTCTATTCGTTACAAACAAACAAATCTTTCCTCTTTATAACATTATTAGTGTAGATGTCAGTGGCTATCGTAGTGTCCATCGATTACCTGTCAAATGGTTCCATTTTGTACCAAACCCTAACCATTTGACAGTTAATCGATAGACATGATGGCCACTAACATTTAAAACGATAGGCAATGGCCCTGCTGGTCGGTAGACGTGTTATTAAGTTTTTCCATTAGCGATATTTCAGCCTAGTAGTAGCCACGGAACCTACAGTTGTGACTGGTTAATGGCCTATTAGGCTCGGTCCGAATTACGTAGTACTTGTGACATGACAATAAAGCAAATCCCTCCCTTCTGGGGGAGGCTCTGTCCAACAGTGGACGTCATATGGCTGAAATGATGATGATGATGTGACATGACAACTGGCAAACCTCTGCCTAACTCTTCGGAGATTACCTATTATCAGTCGTGCGTGATGTAGAGATATGTTATTTATGTTTTTAAAATCTTTCTCAATTTCTAACTATGAAGTATTAAGTCTTTCTTAGGCGGAATTACTAGATGAGAAATATTTAAATGGTAATTCCCAAACACGTTAAATCAGGCGTATTTTTAGAAGTTGACAAAAACTGGTTTATCTAGTTTAAGTCACGTTTAAGCTATAACTAAGTCAATATACATAGACAACCGATTTAAAAACAAAAAAATACTAATCAATGTTTTCCTATTACAAATTCACTATAAAGACTATTTGAATAACTATTTTATTTTATTCAACACAACAGTATGTTGAAAACGTCATTTGATATCTACACAATTGCGGACATTTGTTACTGCAGTTCGTGGCTCGGTTGTGAATTCCGTCTTGACTGCAATAATAAAGTTTCCCCACTTATATCAAAATGTAGTCCATATCAAAATTAAACATGATATTCCGTATACAGTTCTTCCACTAACTGACATGTAAATAAAAGCTCGCGTTTACTTAATATAAAAGTATGTTGTGTTACGTTTTACAAATATTACTAATTGTGAGTATACAACACGTGTCAACTAAATAAGTTACACATAATAGATTAATTGTAATTGTTTACGTTCTTCAAACTAGACAATATGGCGACCTGATAACAGTATTTCAATTGATTAGCTTTTGCCCGCGGTTCCGGCAACATTTTAATATAGCCTATTACACTTTGGTATAATGTAGCTTCCCATTAATGAAAGAATTTTCAGAATCAGATCAGTAGTTTCGCAGATTATCTCGTACATACACACTAACTAACTGTATCTCTTTATATTCCTTTTGTTTGTTTCCGTTTTCAATGTTTTTGATAGTGTTAGCGACCATGTCAGTTTAAAAACTTTTATCTCTTTATAACATTAGTTGATACTAATGTTACAACGTGTTGTTTTTACATAAGTACTTTGAATGGTTTGATTAAATATTTAATTTAATTACGCTATTTTTCCTGTGTGGTCTTGATAACGATTACGTTTATCAGAGACCATTTTAGGCATTTTAATTAAATGATTTGCAGCATCATATCATTTAACTTTGCAATTATTTTCACGTTATAGCTTTGGGTTCTAATTTTAATGACCTACTAAATTAGGTTTCACGATTCAGTGGCAGCTTCATGCAAAATACTTAAGAGGTACATACATTTTTTTTTGTAATGCTCTCTTGAACAATAAAGGTTTATTAATTGCATTCCCCTTTTTTCTTCCCCAAAAAAACCCCTAGAGAATATATTGTTTTCCATGTCAATGACAGGTTGTAGGTATGTTGATTGAAATATATTATGATTTGCGACTGTAACAAAAACCTTTAACTTTATAGGGTTATAATCATTCAAATCATCAATACAACCCTCTAAGTTCATTTAACCCCATTAAATTACCTACTTAAAATAATAGTCATTGAATGGGATTAAATTGGAATGAAACGCTTCACCTTAAAATATTTCTTACACTTCATTCTATTTTTAAACAATCTGGGTAGTCTATCAGAGCTCGATGAATAATAAATACGATAATAATACAAACTATCGATATATATTAGATCAATCGCTGACGCAACCTATTTTGAATCATATTCCAAAGATTTATAGCCATGTCAGTGTTGCCAACTATCTGACGTAACTGTTTTATTTACAGGAAGTGTCACGCCAATAAATTGCTAATTAATGGTAATTTAGATGTTACGATACGATAATTTTCAGATAATATTAGAAGTAGAGTTCTGCAATAATTCTAATTTATGCATGAGTTTTCAGCAGTGAGATATTTTAAGAGAAAGACAGTTTTCCTGCTTTCCACAGCCATAATTCTTTATTCTAATAGTACTAAATCATTTCATAAATAAATCAGTGTCAGTAGACAGGAGCACATTCGTTTTCTATTTTTAATTTAATAACGACTTTAGTCATTTCACAAGATTTTACGATGTATAAGTAAACAAACAATATTTTTTAAAAACAAGAAAATCTTGCATTGCTACGGGCCTACCAAAGTAGGTATGTTTTGGTAATATTTATAGTCTTGCTGCCTCGTTAGTGTAATGGTCGCAAGCGCGACTGCCATGCATGAGGTCCTGGATTCGACTCCCTGGTCGGGCAAAGTATGAATAGGTTTTTGCATCAGAAAAATTTCTCAGTAACAACAACGGTGTTTGGCTTTTCGGCCCGGTTGATGGCAATAGGCTCGCCATACATGAGACCTAAACATAACTGGCGAATTGTAGGTGTACTAACGGGTACACCTCTGCCTAACCGTTCGGAGATTACAGGCGTGATGTTATTTTATAGTCTTGCAACACCAATTACTTTGCTAGAATTGTGTACTCTACCTTAATTATCAGTGGCTTGCAGGCTTACCTAATAATTATAATTAATAGGTAGACCTGCAAGTTATTGATAATACTATGCGCAGGATAATCAATACACCTGTAGTTAAAAGTTTAATACCCAAATAAAGTTACGTCATTCGAAATGTACGATAAAAAGTCGTAGGTAATTCGAATCACTTTAGTCTATAAAAAAAAAACTACAACGCACTTGTTTTCTCATAATTTCGTAAATCCGATAAGATTTAATCTATTGGATATAATAAGTAACACATAATATTTATTGTAATCCGCTACTGGAACCGCAATAAACGATCAGTGCAATTTGATAAAAAAAAAATAAGATTTAAAAAAAAATGCTTAGGGTGAAGTCACCAGTTACTGTCATAACTAATATCAAAAGAGCTCAATATTTTTATCATACATGTTTTTTTATTTAAGCTACATATTTCCTTGTCGAAGTGTTTCTAATACATATAATTATATAAAGATTGAATCGAACCTTGGCCATAAAACAAACGTACGCATGTACGCCCTTAATTTCCATGCTAATCTTGTATTGAATTACTGATGTGTGTCACAAATGTATGCTCATCGCATTCAGTGTGCGATTTGTCCTTAAAACAAAACACAAGGGCTTTGATTTATGATTAGAGATGACTTAGACATTGTCATTCAAACCGTGATTAATGTGTACCATAATATACAGGTATATGTATTAATATAGCATTGTTTTTGCGGTGTTTGCAAATATGTACGTACCTATTGTATTGGATTTAGGTTGGGAAACTAATAATTTGTTGGATGAATGAGGATTTAAGTGTTCAGTGATGGCATTATTATCGGCCAAAATTATGTTGTTGTTTGTTGTTACGAAAAAAATAGGTGTGTTCCTAAATATCGTAACCTTCAAATTTAAAGTTAATTAAATGCAAAGATTCATTATACTTTTAACAAACAAAAGGTTTTATTAAACACAATATTGTTAATTACATTTATATATGAATAAGTGAGTACTAGACTACTCAGCATAGTGACGAATAACTACACGTGACTAGAAACGTGGTTGGCATTGTATGCGCAGGCGCCGCGTATCGTTGCACCCACTTCCGCACTCACAAAGCAATCAATTAGTCCAGTATTTGTCAGTAACATGACACTGACATCCCATGCACTTAGTCAACAATAAAAAATAAATTATTCCTATTTGTAGACTTTGTACGCAGTTTAATTTTAATTTTAAAGCACTTGCATTTTCATTTTCATTACAATAGAAAACGTGGAAAGAACTATGCAGCTATAAATCCAGACCATAAACAACATTTTTACTTTTAATGCAATAATATTGCTGCCATTTCTTTTGCATTCCTGTTTGCAAAAATAAACAGTTTTTCTTTCCTTTCCATATAAAATGCTGTATTAATTATCTACATTTAATAAGGATTTTAACAATGCAGAATCACCACGAAATAATTTGAGTTTAGTACAAAATCGGTCAGAATTCAATTTTATTCAACAGTTTGGTAGTAAAATTACTAACAAATAAAAATAATACTTACGTGCCTTTATGAATTTTGCTTTGTAAGGTGAAGTCGCCAATAGACGTCCACATGACATTTGCTTATAAATTCCATTGAACACATACAATACACGAGACTTGCACGTATTTCATCTGACCTGCTTTCAGACTGCATGCTCGTTATCAAAGTGACCTTAAGACATCAATAATCTCTTAACTGATAACAGGAGAATTTAATGCGGCTATAAACTCGACATTAGTATAATACATCAAATAAGTAACAGCATCGTAAAAATGTGCCCGGACTCCGGTAGGGGCATAAAAAGTCCAGGTTTTTGCTCCCGTCTCGTAAGATGACCTCCAAAACTGGTTTTAAGATCTCCTTTCACTGGAGTGTTTTCCTCAATAAGTTACGAGGAAAAAAATAGTAATAACGGTCTTGTAATATAAAACTGTCGAGAAAGTTGTGAAGCATGTAAGATTGATGGATAAATTAAGGCAATTATGTCACATCAACTTTACAACAAAAAAAAATATATGCCCTAAAATTTATTATTTAATTACTTTTGTTCGATTTTAGTATTTCCCAATCTTCACTTTCCTTATTGATCCTAATTATAATCATCAATAAACAATCTATTTACGTTAGGAATCATCGTATATATGTATTGATAGCCTGTTATTAATTGTGCCAACTGGATGAAGCACAGAAGACAAAAGCAAAATTTTGGCGCCCACAACCGCCATGCCATAAATAATTAAACTCTATAAGCATGTGAGTACACGTGTGTACTTTACTTATAAAATAAAATCTTTCATAATTAAGATTATACCTAACTGATAAATATTTAAGCATTTTCATATTACATTCGTTCCACTGAACCGCATTTAAATGCAGCTGGTATAAAGTACAGCGGGCAAAACATTTAGCGACCTTAACCTGATAGTGGAAACTGTTTTAGCATTCGAATTGAGAGTTTATTGCAGTAGCTGGATTGTATTAAAAGGTTAAAATACTTCTGGACACTAATTGCTAATGCTACTAAATTTTCCAATCCAAGAGTTACTGGTTGTACAACCCCAGATAGATAATTATATTATGTTCATTCCGTTAGGACATTCAACCAAAAACACAAAATAACATTACGCATCCTATGAACTTAAAAATTGTTTGCTCTCTAAGAGTATTTTCTAAATAAAATCACCCTTTGGAATGTTAATTTCAGTTAGTTATATCACGGTGCAATTTGAAAACGTAAAATCGATTCGTTACAGTTATTGCGAAAACTATTTACAAGGCTTTAAGATGCAAATGTGAAAATAGCAATACATTAAGTACAATTATTTATAATTGCTGCGACAACCGGCAGAGTCAATAATATTAACTTTTGACTACCTCCTTTTACTGATTTTCATTAGGAGTAAAATGATCCTCCGACCGGGGTCGTTGTAAATGTCAGAGAGATTCATGAAATATTTCTTGCAATGGGCCACAAATTTTCAGTGTGGGATATTACACATGAATCTCCATGATAAGATGAAATTATAATGACCCAACCTTGATCATTGAAACAACAGTTTTACGAGCTGCCGGCTATTACTAACACAACATATGTTTTTCTATTTATAGACCTTGTATAGCAACGAACATAGCACATTGGCATCGTTTTTAGTTCTTGAAATAGGTAACTAATGCTAATTTCCTTTGAATATGCAGTGCGAATTGTTTACAATACATTAATAATCACACGACGCGACGTTCAGAAAAACGTCCTTAAAAAGATTTGCGCACAATTAAATTTAAAATTCATATTGACATATTCAAATGACGTAATCACTGCTTCTCAAAACAATTGGCATTTACAGCGAGATAAAAACAGCAAGAAAACTTCATACGCCACTTTGAACGTAACGAACGATCATCAATGAAAAAATAAATAAAAAGAAAATTACAAAATCTTACCTTTTCTCCTGCCGAAAGGACCACAAAACGAATTTCCTTTTCCAATAATGTTTTCATCGATACATTTTATTAATTTTGCAACGTCCTCCGATTTGTTTTCGCGGGAGATTTCCCCCCATCTTGAAGGCAGATCCTCTTGCATGGATTCGGATTTACCTTTAGTGCCTCTAGATTTCTTCAAAACACTTGTCATAATTTCCGTCACACAACACCATAAAAAATTTGATTCAAAAGCACAGCACTTTAATTTATTTGTATTTCGTAACACTGAAAAAATACGTGTGAATACGTTATAGTACGCACATGTAATACGGCGTTTTGTCCGCGAACGCGTTACAACCACGTGCGACAGCGGTGTGGCGTGCACTGTGGGTGAATTCTGATTTACGCTGCTCGCCGAGCGGGCCGGCCGACAATTGCGACGTACACCTCACGTTATCCGCAGTCCGTGTTGCTAGCTGAAAAAAGTATAATTCTACTATGACATAATTTTGAAAATGGTAGATTAATATTTGAGTAGGTAGATGAATTTCAGGTTTCCATATAATAACAAAACAGAATTGCCGTATTTCTTATCAGAATCTAGTTATGATAAATTTTTCTTATTACGCTCATTTAGATTTTTCTATTTCCGTTCTGAATTACGGAAGGACTGAGAGAAATCTAAAAAAATAAATAGGAAAGATAAATCCCTCCTTTCAAATGTTAGTTTATTTATTAAGAACATTAATGACTGACTGTCGGATATCCTTTACAAGATAAGGGAACAGAAATATTCAATGCAGTTCCCGAGATATCTATCTTATAATTTAAGTAATGTTACCGTTAACCGTAGGTCTATAGGTATCACGAGCGACCAATAGTGTACAGCCAACCAAACTGAAAACTGGCCAGCCGTAAGCTTAATTTTCTTATACAATTAGGTCGAGTTTTCCTTAAACTTAGACATATGTAAATAAAGAGGAATTATAAAGAGCATATCGGGGATCCGATGAACTGCAGCCGATGTCGGGTTTTTCTTCTGGGTTCTTTCTTACGAGGTCTGATGGTCCTCATCATCAAATAAGCCCTAACACCATCAACATCATTCAGTATTAGCCCGTTATGCCTCATGTTTTTGATACTGGTATTCAGCTGCAACAAGTTAGACCAAAAGCCGACCCCAACATAAAATGCAGATGGGTTAAAGTTCACACTAGAATGAAACCTCCTTGAGACATTCTCGAACAACAACCAAATTAAATCAATTCTGTCCCTTGATGCCGCTTCATTAGACAATAAACAAGCTGTTGCCATAGCAATAGACTTTGTTTTCTCAACGCGGAATTTTGTATCTCAGTTTTTGTGTTCACGTTTTTAGAGTATTTTGACGTTGCGTAGTTATAAAAATGATGAAATTACAGATAGCCAACGAACAGGACCGGAAGGAAGCTCAAAATAGAGAGAGAAGGAGGCAATGTGAGCTTGAGAGAAGGACCAGGATCTTCAATGCGAGGAACAGGAAAATTGGGGTAATAAACTGTAAAATATTTGAAAATAATGATTTGAAATACGCTCGGCAAAGGCGAATTTCAAGGTCTGATTCCCAAGTCAGGCTGGTTCTTGCGTTGATTGATGTTTTATGTGCGCTAAGTTGTATTGAGGAAGTATATCTGTCTCGACTGCCTCTTGCCAACTGGCTCTTACCTGACATTAGGCGTAAAAGACCATCCGTAGGTATTTACTCCACAAATTTTTGCACTGATATAAACGGATTTGAAGAGAAAAACATCCAATTTTATGCGAGGTCGACTTTAATCTTTTATTTTTCAGCCTTCCTCGGTTGGTCTAAGGATGTATACCGAATTCCCTCCGTGCCTCGGAAAGCACATTATGTCATTGATGCCGGCTGCCATTTGTAGATCTTTGAACATCTTGAAACTTCTCCAATCCTCTCAAATGTTCACACCTTAATTGCCTAGTATATGTTTCCAGGTGGACGTCCCTTTCCTGGAGCGGCAGGTTGCTGAGAAACGAGCTGAGCGATCCGAACAGGAGCGAAAGGACCTGGCGTTCGCTAAACAGATGATCAAAGACAGCAACCTTGCGGTAGTGCTCGAAGCGAGGGAGAAAGAGGTTAGTACTTATTTTTATTCGCATTAATTGTGTCAACACTTTTTTTTGTGGATTGGAAATCATCAAATAACCCCTCTGCTGTGTGCGGAGCGGAGTCGGACTTCTACTGACTAAAACCAATGCACCTTCCTAGCTCTTTGTGTTCCGGGGCCGCGGTATCTCTTTCGAACAACACCGCAGCCGCGGATTTGTCTAACTTCTGGGCTAAGGCTTCCCCATTCGTTCCACTGACATCTCACCAATTTATGAGAAAACTTATCTTACCCATTTGCTCTCCAGTCTTCCGATATACGGGTCCACAGTTGTGTCAGCAAACGACAGACATGGCCTGCTTAGTCCTATTTTAGTCATTGCCTGAAGAACCAAAATGACCATTTGATTTTTATAGTTTAGTTTGATTTAGCCACAGAACAGATAAAAGAGAACAGATAAAAGAGATTAGAAAGGAAATAGTTCCTGATTTGTATTAGAACGCCTGTCGCCGCTTGTCTCCCACTCTCTATATCCACTACAAGCAAGAGGCTAATACGTACGCGCATAACGCACACAAATAAACCGCACTCACTTAGATCGCGAGCTTGCTACTGGTTGTCACACTAGCGCAAACACTGCGTATGACGTACACTCACACACGCTTTAATTTCTCATACATGTTACGGCGACCAAAAGGTCGATAATTTATGTCGATAAAATTACTTTAGTTTTGTAACTTTAAGTTTTGCAATATTTTGCTTTAATTTCGGAACGGGATAGAAAGAATGAAAAGGTATTTAATTGTCTCACACAGATACAAAATTAAAGATTAAAAAAGTAAAATCAAAAGTAAACATACGAGAAACACTTAAAAATAAGACATACATTCAATTAATTACTACATTTAGTTAGTAGGTATCTATTCAATTCTACCGGTTGCCTCTAGCCATAGTGTTCTTGCATTTGGATCTGTTGGAAACCTAAAAACAAAACTTTGTTGTGTTATGTTTCCATTATAAATGACTAACCTCAAAACAAATTTTAGACGAAAACCAAAATTAATAACCCACAATAAACAATAATTGACAGTAATAAACGAAGTTATTTAATCATATTCATAATAATATAATTTGAATACATTCACACATACTAAATATCGACATTGTTTACAACTTGGTACAACACAATCGAAACGCATAGATTTTGCAGAACTCAAGCTTTGGCTCGTCGTACGCGACGTTCGCAGTGAACGAAATACATCGCGCAATCGCCCACGCAGTACAAGATGGTACCCACGTATTGCAAGCAATGTACGTAATTTTTTAACTGCTTGCGACAGTATCATTTTTTCTACCAACTACATAATACTATTGTAATAATTACAAATATTACTTGTATTCTAGGGTATTTGGACTTACCGGTGATAAGAAATCCCTTCTCGAGGCACACTACACACCCTGGCTTCTTTTCCGACACATTATAATAGCGCAAGATGGCATAATTCTTTTTTATCGCGGAGCTTCGTACGCTGTCAGTGTGAGCGCGATTGTTGGCCGGTAAATCAAATTTTGTCGACATTTGAGCGTTTGCGACATATGAGCGGCGCGCCTGCCCCGCCCACAAGGCCCTTCTAACCTCTTTTATCTGTTCCTGTTCTGTGGATTTAGCTTTGGTGAAAATGGGTTACGAATTTATTTTTTAGAAACGCTCATCGCACTGCGAATACGCTCCAATATACCTCTTTCCTGCTTGATGAAAATAGACAGCTTCTCCTCCATTAGACAAATAGGAAACAATTAATGAAAAATGATACAAAGGAACAATATAAAACGACAAAAAACGAAACGAAACGATATAAAAGAAACGTAATACGTTTATATTCTTTCAAAGGAGCGTCGTCGTATCGGCATGGAGATCGACACGTTTCGTCAGAAGTTCCAGCGGTATGAAGACCGGCGGGAGTATGATCTCAACGACCCGGAGGTCTTAAAGAAGCAGCTGCCTCCGAGAGGTGGCGATGACAACCCAGTCGGCATGTCCAGCGCGCAGAAGTAAGTACAATAAAGAAATTTTGCCACTTTTCCCTCCCGATTAACGACTGCCTTGTTGGCTTAGTGGTTGCAAGAGAGATTGCTGAGCATGGGGTTCTGGGTTGGATTCCCAGACGGGGCAAAGCGTCATTCGGTTTGCTGTAATTTTAGGGTAACTTCACAACTCAAAAGATCGCAAACTGTGCATCCTCTCGCATAGACGTGCCAAACACACTTCCCCCTACTTTGTGTTCTTTTTGTATGAAAAACCGTCCAATGCCGTCGATCAACGTGTCGTGACCCTTAAACGTTGTGATATGAACAGGTTCGAAGGGGAAGACTTAGAGTATGAAGAGCGTAAGAAAGTGATGGCTGCGCAAAAGAACTCCTGGCTGGAACAGCAAGTGCAGGAGCGGCAGGCGGCCCAAGAAGAGAGGAAGAAGGCAGAGGCTGCTTACATGGTACGTTCTAGAAGTTTCCTTATCACAGTCATAGCGTGAGCATCTAGCACAATGGTCAATCGGTTACCGACAGCGATACAGTTGAAGGCAATATTTCGATTATCGTCGATATATCAAGTTACGGTCAAAGTTAATTAGTTAATTAAATTATTAGTTAATTACAATCAGCCATTTGTGTCCCACTACAGGGCAAAGGCCTCCCTATCCTCTTTCCACATATCCGTATCCAGTGCTCCGGTTTTATTATGAGTATAATATGAGTATAGTGGACCTCTCTGTAGATGTTGAATGAAAAATATTATTTATGATTAATATTATTTATTTATTTTTAAATTTAATTTTGATTTGACATTCGTTTTTATTTTAATTTTGACATTGATTTTAATGTGTTGTGTTTATGATTTTGAGTGAATAAGTTGTTGTCCATTGTGTGCTGTTAAATTTTATTAAGTATGGATCCTGATATCCGAAATAAAGAAATATTATTATTATTATAATTATTTTATTTCTCATCGAAGAACAGAAAGACAGGAGCCTGTCTTTCTGCTCGTAAGATTGCGGGGCCGACTACCTCTATAATAGATTAATTTCTCATAGTTTATTTAAAAAATGATGTTTGTCTTTCTAAGATGGCGATCAAAGCTCGCGACGAACGCGCTGGAGAACTGGACAAGTTGGAGCGAGAGTGTCGCTACAGGCTCGGACAGGCCAACCTCAAGTATAACGAAGCACTGGTAAGGTCTTAGTATGATAATATAGGTAAGTATTTTAGTTCTTAGTACCCGCGCGACCGACCTACTCGGGTGAAGAAACCGCCCCTGTTTAAGCTGTTTATTGCAACTTTCATCCAAATCTTTAGAGCTGTTTTCGAGAACATGAAATTTACAAATATAATTATATAACATAACGTCACACCTGTAATCCCCAAAGGATTCAGCAGATGTGTATTCATAAGTACACCCACATTTCGCCAGTTATGTTAAAGGCTCATGTAACAGAGAGCGAGAAATTCGCGAAATAAATTAAAAAATTTAAATCCAGACTCAGTAACTGCTACTGAGAAATTCATGGTAGAAGAACCCAATAACATTGCCCGATCCAGGAACCGAACCCAGCACCTCATGTTTAGCAGTCGCGCTTGCGACCACTAAACCGACACAGCACTTACATCCATACTACTAACATTTAAAATGCGAAAGTTACTCTACCTACCCGTCTGTCTGTTACCTTTTCACGTCAGAAATTTGACACACGTAGCAACAGTAAAAGCATTTTGCATTCACTACTAAGTTGCACCTACATACAATAATACGAAGAACCATATTTCCTGAACAATTCCTGTCCTTGCCTACAAGACCAAAACTCAATGCACCATTTATTTACGACTAGGCCGCAGAAAAGAAGCAGCTGGAGCAAATCCTCAAGGAACAGGAGGAGGCCGACAATACTGCGGAGATGTTCAACAACCTGACGTCGGATATGCTTACTGAGAACCCTGACGTCGCCAAGAGCTCGCTTGGCAAGAACAGGTCAGCTTAAACGTTTCTATCGAAAACTAGGGTATCTTTTTATTTTTTGTTAGGGCCACTCGCTTTGCAACTCGATAAGATTGAATTACTGCTGAACCGGACAATAAAGTTGGATCTCAATACTCAATTCTTTATTGCATTCCACAATGTAGTCTTAGGTGGTAAACATCAAATTATATCAAAAGTTTCACCTACTCTGGATTCTGATTGGTTGTAGACATTTTAGCAGCTGATTAATTAACAGACCAGGCGCAAAAGAGCCCAGGAAAGGGCTTTTATAATTTGGCAGCATTTCTCTTCTTCATTTTTCTTTTTCATACAGGCAACACGATTTTCCACGAACTTTAATTCTAAGTCTAGTTTGGAATATATTTTTCATTTGATAATGTTCCAGAGCGATCGGCTTCATGTACAAGGGAATGAACCAGGAACAGCTGAAGAAGTTCTACACCGCGCAGAAGGAACAAATGGTTGCCGCTAAGGTGAGATACGATGACACACTTTTTCTACAGTAGAAGAAGTAAGGCATAGTTTGGTTTGCTGTAAATTGGTGACCCTTTCTGCTAGACCCATTTGTATTAAGGGACTTGTGATTGTGTCCTAACAGCCGCGAGCTTTAATCAATCAGGGTTTAGCAATGCTAGTCGCGGTCGATCAGTCTTTTAATTTTATACAGAGAACCATACGTGGCAGGTAAGTTGTTGGTATCGATTGCATTCGTAGATTTTTGGCAGTCTTTGCTTGTCGAAAGCCCGAAAGTTTGCCAGTCTTACAAAGGCATATCGTATTAGTCAGTAACTAAGTAGTAGAGGTCAAATAAGCAGACTCTATCTGGTTAGAATGGAAAACGAACTCCACAGAATAGGGAAAGGTTTTGAGATGACGATCACCCCCAACTGAAGATGTTACAATTTTTTTTTAACCTGACCGAGCAAGATTTGTATCTGAAATAGGCCTAGAACTGGTCTAGCCTAGCAACCTCATCACCTGCCTAGCCTCTTCCCAACAATATTGGGGTCGGCTTCCAGTCTAACCGGATGCAGCTGAATACCAGTATTGTAGGTACATGAAGCGACTGCCTATCTAGGTAATACGATACCATTTGGTAAAACTGGTTGTCAGACTTTCAGGTCTTTACTAACAATAACGACTGCCAAATATCTATATATGGCAGCCGGGACCAACAACTTAACGTGCTTTCCGAGGCACAGAGGAAACTAGGTATGTAATGGGTGGTCACCCATCCACAGACCAACCTAGGCAAACGCGGCTTAACCTAAATATCGACACCAGTGGCAGTTATTATAAAGCCACCTGACCTACCAACCTGATTCACGTTAATACCTTCTTTTCAGGCGAGACGCGAAGCTTTGGACAAGATGGATGCTGAATGGCAGGCCTTAGCCAAGTCTATCCAGAGAGAAGTAGCTCGACAGGATATCGCTGATAATAGAAAGAGAAAGTAAGTCTCATGACATCGTTCCACTGGCTTTTTCTTCTTCACGTGTCGATGCCGCCGCGGTGAAGAGTCGGCTATGAGGATATAAACATAACATCACGCCTGTAATCCCCGAAGGGTTAGGCAGAGGTGTACCTAGTAGTACACCCACATTTCGCCAGTTATGTTTAAGACCCATGTAATAGGGGGCGAGCCTATTCCCATCAACCGGGCACAAATCCAGACTCCGTAGCTGTTACTGATAAATTCCTGATGGAAAAAGCCAATAACACTTTGCCCGACCCGGGAATCGAACCCAGGACCTAATGCCCAGCAGTCGCGCTTGCGGCCACTAGACCAACAAGGCAATGAGGATATATGGGGATTATTAACAGGGAACACTCCTGTCAATGGGGCCACCGTAGGCGCGAGCTTGTGTAACGGGCTACCTCACTGTCCATCCGTCTTATGACGACAGGCCGTGTTGATGACGCGTTCGTGTCCCACGCGCGCCTCAGCACCACGGAAGGGCCGACGCCTGTCGGGGGCTGCGGGACTGTTCGAAAAAGATACCGCGGCCCCCGAACACAAAGGGCTAAGAAGAAACATGAGAAGTTTTTAGTCAATAAAATAAATGCTTTGAGTTTGACACTAGCTGCTCCTAGACAACCACTGCTCACGTCACGATGCTTGGTAAATATGCGAGTTCCAAATATAAACTTGATTTTTTTCTCCTATCAACAGAGAAATCGCCCGCCAGCTGATGGACGAAAACCAGCTCATGGCCTTACAACAGAAGGAAAAGGAGAAATACTACAGAGAAGTGGTGTACAACAATACGCCAACCGACGACTACTACTCGCAGTTCAACACTACCACCAGATAAACTGGGGTCAACAGTGCACCCCACCAAATTAAGTGTGGTAATGGTGCACCAGAATGTGTTCGCGACTTATTTGGTTAGATTAGGTTGGATAAATCTTTTGCTATTTTAATCTATGTTGTTGGGTTAACCCTTTACGGTGCATTTGACGTTGCAGTGGTGCATTTGACCCCGCTGTGGTACATTTGACCCCAATATGGTACATTTGACCCCAATGTGGTTTATTTCACCCAATCGTGACGCAGTCGGCCTCAAATATAGATATATCCAACTATGTTTGTCCATTTATTCCTTTTTATTTTCTTATTGGACTTGAAAATCAACTACAGTTTATAGATTCCTATAGAGTATAGACATTGAAATATTTGGTCCAATGAGATTATGTTTTGCAATGCTCAAATATCGTCTGCATAGAAGTGTTTTCTAAATTGTTTTGCAAAAATGCTGTTTATTTATTTATTTCTAGGTATGTTATTATATCAATTAAACTTTCTTTTTTATTATTAATTGTTCGATTTCTAAAAAAAATTGTCTTCAAATACATTGCCTTCTCCTTTTTGGCATCGCAATAGTCGGGTACACAAGCAAAGAACAAATGACCTAGCTGTTTTCTTAGAAACAATTATGAGGAATTAAAAGACCAACTATTGGAAGAAAAATAATTATTTATTCGGAAAAATAACCTCCAAGCTACAACCATGAATACAAAATATTTTGATCACATTAGGTACATTAAATACTAATACGTATGTACAGTCGCCAGTACATCAAGTTACCCGTAACTGCCAAATTTTCCCAATAAACTATGACCCCAAAGCTTTAGCGATAAAGTTGAAAATGGATTAAATAAATTTGACAGATTGTAGTAGCTTGATGGGCAGACGTCTGTACTACAAGAATAGGGTAGTTGACAAAAAAAAAACTAATTAGTCCGTCAGATAGCATTTCCAAAAAATATTGGACACATTTTTTCTTTTTTCACGTAAACAAAAAAGAAGACAATACAGTCTTTCGAAAAGTCGTGTAACATCAAATAGCAGTACTTACATTTTTACCGGCCAGTGACGTCAAAAGCCCCCTCCCCCTCACTCATGATCTTTGACGCGTTTTATCTTCGTCAATTTTTATTAATTTGATAAAACAAAAAACACTACCCAATATTATTCGATAATGTAACTGACGAACTAAACAGGTTTTTTTTTTTTTTTGTCAGGAAACATCCTTATTTAATAAATCTAATATCACTAAACATCGCAAATCTAATTTGCTTAATCATTGGCACATACATACTATTGAAATCAAAGTAGAGGTGGGACTTTTAAAATACGTTTGCCACCCAGAATTTTATTATATGTCTAATAAAATAGTAGGTATAATAATTATGGAATCTAATATCCTTAGGCTCTTTTATATTACAAAATATATTATTATATATCATTTTGAAAACATTTGCTCATAATTCATCTAGAATATTATAATATGTAGAACTAACATGAATTTTATTTTAAATCCACTATTTTACTGACAACAGGGTATTTACCAAGTTTCCTATTTGTTTTGAGTTCCCGATGTTTGGGGGCTGCTGTAAGCACCATGATCACGGAACCACCACCACACCATGCACTATGATCTTTGTAAATATCCCGTTTTCAGTATTTTAATTTTAACATTAACATGTAGGTAAAATAACATCAAAACGAAAGTACAATTTTATAAATTTAAATTTAGGTTATCAAGCTTTAAAATAATAGAACGGGAGTAGCGGATTTCTTTTTTTTTTTTGGTGTGTGGGAAATCATCAAATAACCCCTCCCGCTCTGGGCAGAGCTGAAGGGAGTGTCAGAGTTCTACTGACTAAAAACCACCGATGTTCCTTCTTAGCCCTTGTGCCGAGGCCGCGGTATCTATTTCGAACAACCCGCAGTCCCGATGGGATTACGTTACGCCTTAGTAAATAAATACCTAAATAATGATGAGAAAATAATGAAAATATTATATTGATGATATTCTATACATTATACAAACGCTATAACTGTTATTGGCGAGTGTTTGTGAATTCCGAACTTGGCTACGTCGCGTCACAAATAGATGTCAATCACTTCGCAGTTTTGATTTATTAATCAAAATCGCTATCTATACAAATAAATAAAATTGAAACTATCTTTGCAATTTAAAAATAACAGATTTTTACTGAACGCATAACATAAGTACTTATGTATAAATATACGGCACTTACAGCAGGTAACAAAAAAATATTATTTAAAAAAAGTCTGTTTATTTGTTCCGTTTAATCTCCGAAACGGCTGGACTGATTTTGAAAAGACTATTAATGGCAGATAGCTGATGTTATAAGGAGTTATGCTATTTATAATATGTTATAAGAAACATTAGGGATCCATGCAAATAAAGTTAAAACCCTTGTAAAAAAATCCGATCCAAATAAGGAAGTAATAAGAGTATTTTTTTTAATAACATCACACGGACGCGAGGTATAAGTTAATAAAAATAAGCTAGTTACATAACATAATAAAAATAATACTGTTACATAATAAATATCGCTCTGTATTGCGCTAAAATATTGATTATGAATTGCAACAGCTTTGAGTATAAGCCATTTCATTCATGTGCATATAATACCTAAAACCAAATACTCATAATTATAATATTAATTGTAACACACTATTTTAAACTGTATTTCAGTTTTTTAAGGTTCATTATCAAAATAAATAATGCTTTGGCTACATAATCGGCCTGTAATGATCCTCTCCTCTCTTTTGCGAGATTGGATGGAGTGACCATTAACACAATTGACCAGAAATAAGTCCCTTGCGATGCAAGTTCATGATAGAGTCTGCAATGATCCGGGATGTTTTCCTCAAGTATCCTCCGCTGGTCAGCATAACAATTGGGATGTTGTGCTCTTTGCACATTTCAAAAACAAATTGGTCTCTCTTTACTACTCCCTGAAACAAAGTTCATAATTATCATTTTGAGAATAATTTTCAAAACATCCAATGATTTTTTAAGATTGAGTTTTTGAGATTGCCATAGTATGTACATACTCATTTCATTTCGCAAGTTATGTATAAATCTCATGTGACAAGACTATCGACGCAGCTATAACGAAACACTGACTGACAAAAGTTTCGTTTGCTGTCGCTAGTTTCAACTTTCAAGGGTATTATGTGGGCAGATCCCGGCGGCAATGCAATGCCGGGCCGACCCGCGACGGGAGTGGAGCGAGCCCCGAACATCCCGTCAGCTTACAAAAATCAGATTAATATACTGGTCCCTCAGTGAGGGAACTTTCAGATATTAAGCTGAAAAGAACAGATACTACACTTTGATCTTAGCCAAAAGGCCGAGAAGCGATAACGGAAATCAAGTAAACTCGGGGTAGTCATTCGCTCGCGGAGAATCTTAACACCGCGATTCAGAAATGCGCGTCACATGTACAACGCCATCTATCGAGCGGAGTGGTAAACTTTTTGACACATACCTAAACTACCAAGGTCAACCAATGGAGTGGACATTTTTGTTAGTAAGGTTTATTATTTTCAATATTGCTGGATATTCTTAATGGATATTTGCTAATAAAGAAAAAATAGATGAACTTACAAATTCGCTGATCCTTAACATTCCTAGTGGGTCTGTGTCCAAGATGTCCGTCCCAGCATTGTATACTACAATGTCTGGCTTAAATTCATTTAGGGCTTCTTTAAGATTCCTGAAACAATTTATTACTAGATTAGACAGTAGTCATCAGCTGAATTCAAGGTTCCATGGATTTCAAGATTAATTTGATCAGAGAGGAACCAGTTCAAATAAAACTATCATATAATTTAATTATTATAATTGCCTATAGTTTCAGAATTTTGTAAAATATATCAACAATCATTACGGCTCTTGTTCTTTTCTTTACGTGTCGATAAATTCGAATTGACAAATATGTAGCCAGTGTAGCTACCTGCACAGCTCTAACATTTGCTTCGAGTATATCTTGGAAGGTGCAAGTAGTTGTGCAGGATAGGAGATGGCGCATATCCTTATAAAATTAACAAAAATCGAATTTTCACTTGTTTCCAAACAGATCGACGACGAATAGGATACAGAAGTAAGTAAGTAAGTAGAAGACATGCTACTCAGACCCCAAATTAAATGTAATAAGGGTAGAAGAAAGATAAATGAAGTGTGACTAGCCGAGGTGTTCCTGGTATAATACCTAAACAAAAGCTGAAGAAACTTACCGCCTCAACTTCAACATATACTCCATGTCCTCGACCTTGTTGCCTAACTCCACCTTCTTCCGGATGGCTCGCTTAGCCGCCCTGTCTTTGGGGTATATGTTCTTGTTGTACATGTCCATTATGTACACTTCTGGCACGTCCAAAAAGTCGCGTGCGTAGCCGTTGCCCTGAAATGTTATTATAATTATTATAGATAGCCTGTATTGATGGATGAAGAGGGAGAGGAAGGCCAAAGAAAAGATGGATGGATTGTGTGAGCAATGACATGAATGAGAAAGGAGTAAATGCCACCGCAACCAATGTATAACAGGGAAGAAACGAAGAAAAAAATCCAAATAGAATGGGATAAGGGCAGGAAGACGATGATGAGCTAGCGTGTATTGACCCACAGCTGCCCAAAGGCTTCTTTCCATTACTTTTAACAGTCACGATTCTGTGGAACTTCTTTTCAATTGTCAACGAAGACATACAGTTTGTCCCTTCATCTCCTTTGTGTAATGTCATAAACAAATAGGTACTTGGCATAGAGGTCACTAGAGTGCTCTGTGCAAATCATTGCAATCAATGATTTGCAGCAATCAAAACTATTGTAGTATACACTTGCAAATGGTACCAAGACATTACAAAACACAATTTATAGGTACCTGATGAGCATCCAAGTCCACAATCATAGCGTTCTGTATCAAACGATGCAGGATAAGGAACCGTATCAGCAGAGTGATGTCTGCGTAGGGACAGAACCCGGCACCCTTGTCGCCACTGCAGTGGTGGAAGCCACCGCCCACGTTGATAGCCCAGCCTCGGTCTAAAGCCAACTTACCCGCTAGAACCGAACCGCCCACTTGATGTCTGAAATAAAAAAACAGAAATTGGTTTATTGTCCAGGCCATACAGTCATCATCATAATCTTCCTAGCCTTTTCCCAAACATGTAAGAATGGGCTTCCTGTGCTAATATACTTGTATTCAGATGCATCTGGTTAGAACCAATGCTCCACAACCACATAAGTGGCTTTGTGTCAAGCCATGTGTGTGTGTTAAGCTGTTGGTCTTGCGCCTGATCTCTCTCTGGTCTTGTCGGATTGCGGTCCCATCAGACAAAAAGGAACAGAGAGAGCCAGTTGTGCACTATAATATGTCCTGCGCCAATGGCTTATCTCTGCCTGCCTCTAATTGGCTGCCATGACCGAAGAACAGTCAGGAGGACTATTATGTGTCAACACAAAGTCAGTTGATATAGAAGATGTCAGCAAGCCCCTTGCCAATGAGGACAACTCCGACCGCAGCCCTCGAAGCCATACTGGGGCTTCCGCCGCTCCACCTGTTCATTCAGCAGGAAGCAACGATGACGGCGGTGCGCCTCAATACGCTACAACTCTGGGGTAAGAAGTACACGCAGCATACTGCGGCACTAGAGGGACTCCAAAGCGAATTCCCCCTGGTGAAAGCTGTAAACGATCGAGTACCCAAACAGTACGTATTCGATAAGAAATACAAAATCCAACTCCATGAGGATCACCGCTGCGAGGGACTTAGCCCTGCAGAAGTGCGGATTTTTACGGATGGATCCAAAACAGGTACTGGCACTGGAGCCGGAGTCTTCTCGGAGGACCTCAATATCCACTTAGCCGTACCTTTGGGGGCCCACAACACTGTCTTTCAGGCAGAATGCATGGGTATCACCCTGGCGGCATCAGCCATCTTGGCTCGGGAGGTAAAGGATCACTCTATCCGTATACTTTCTGACAGCATGGCGGTGCTGCTGGCATTAAGGAGCCACACGGTCAATTCCGGGCTGATACACGAGTGCCACCAACGCCTGAACCAGGTAGGTAACCTAAACAATATAACCATTCAATGGATTAAAGGACATAGCGACTCCCGAGGCAACGATGCAGCGGACGAGCTCGCTCGAAGGGGCTCAAGCATGGCAGCGGTGGGACCAGAACCCATCGTGCCGCTCCCTTTCGGTTATCTTCGCACGCTGGTAAGGAAACGTACCAGGGAACTTCACGCGAAGCTGTGGCTAGACCACGGCGAGTGCAGGCAGGCCAAGGAGGCGCTTCCCGCCATCGACGCCCGCCTCACCAAACAAGCGCTCCGGCTAACTAAGCTGCAGCTACGCACAGTGACGGCCGCCATCACTGGACACGGTACTTTTAACAAGCACCTCTTTGTTATAGGAGTCACAGATAGTCCTCTGTGTCGAGCCTGCATGGAGGAAGAAGAAACAGCAGCCCACGTGCTCCTGCACTGTACGGGTGTTGCCCCATACAGGGCCAAGTACTTCGGTAACCCAGGTACTCTCCGCGAGATTGCCAGTAACACCAAGGGGTTGCTGGCTTTTCTCGGGGAGCTGGGGTGGATCGAATAAGATTCCCACCCGCACGCAAAATACACGCTCAAGGCGTGGAGTTGCGGACACTAGCCCAATGCATCTAATCTAATCTAATCTAAGCCCCTTGCCAAACTATGAGCATAACCAGTAGTCCACATTGAGAGAGATCTACCAGTGGGATGATGCAGGCTAAAAGTAACAGTTACCTTTCATAGTCTCAGCTGTAGAGTAGGGGTTCCTGGGTAGGATCCCCAAGACCCCATGCTCTGCAGTCCAGATCATTTTGGGAATTGTTCCTGGTTTTTAAGAAGAATTTCTAGCCATAAAACTTACCGCATAGGCTTCAAGTATGAATACTGGACCAGTATGTTTGGCACTAATGCAAGTACTGGGACTTCAGCTATAATAGCTACTCGAGCGCTCCACTGGAAATAAAATTATACAGCAAATTGAAACTCAAACTCAAATAATTATTTTTTCAAATAAATCAGTTAAGTACAGGCACTTTTGAATTGTCAAAAACAAAAAGATTAAGCTACAGTCCAGCTACCAGTGGAAAAATATGCTTTATGATGAACAATTAAAATATATTTTTCAGTATAAATATAAATGTTACTCTACTCACTTTTAAAGATTTCAGATATTTTTTGGTATGAACAATTTGTAGATCACTCTTCTGCGCTTCCATGGGTTTGACTAAATGCTCATCTGTTATGAAATCTGCTTCTTTCAGGTGCTGTGGAATGAGAGAAAAATACTTCAGTTGTTTGTCAGGATAATTTGATAGTGATTTTCAAATCAAATCAAACTAGCCATTTATGTCCCACTGCAGGGCAAAGGCCTTCCCTCATTCCACTTATCCATAAAGTGATTTTAAATATTAATATTAAAATATTGATACATGATCTGCTACAGGAATCCTCTTCGATATATCGTCATACTTATTTTAATAGATTAGCAAATTAGAACAAAAGTAACGTACCTTTATTATGTTGCCCCATTTCTGAGCATCGAAAACATGTAACTTTTCCAAGCCCCAGAACGATACATTATAGTGATCGTCATATACTAAGGGCCACTGTCTCTCACTAATATCGAAATATAAGCAGGTATTACCACTGGAATCAAAACACACCAAAAATTGATATCAAAACACAAGATGACAGACCATGAGGATTTATTGTAAATTGATGTGATAAAACAATAAAGCCTTGTTCATATGAGCCAAGTATCATATCTCAACACAAACCTTGTCATGATGAACAGACTATTCAAAAATTCAATACCAAACTTCCAAAGAAAATTCCATTTTTGCTACAAAATCCCGAATTCCCGACACTCCGCGAAACGCAATTTCGTTTTCGATTTTCGCGGATGTCAATTTGACAATACCATACCAATAACAAAATTACGTTCAGAAACTACTATAAAACAAATCTAGCTAAAAAAGCGAATGAATTCATTTATTTTATTATTCATACTTTTCCATATATTTTCTGAAGCTGTTGTTTTGTTAAGCTGCTGAACAATAAAATAAAAAAAATAAAAGTGGCTGATGTATTTCTGAACGTTACGGCCCTGTTGCCTAGCAACCAATGATGACATTCCTGGGGCGCGAAATGTAAACAAAACGTGGATCCAGAAAGTTGTCCGATTATTAAGTTTTCATATAATTTATAATGTTGTTATTAAGTATGTACTAGTGATAAGTATTTTAAATGAGTCAGTGAGATATATATATAAATATTAGCCTTATTGCTTAAGATTCGCAAATATTATGGAAAATACTACTTTGGAAGCACTTCAATCTGAAGTCGATTTTTACAGGGTATGTAATTCTTATGAATATTTTCAATTAGTTCACTTAGCGATACAGAATACTCATGATCGTTCAGTAGCACTAACAAACGAATATTCCAAAAAGTACTTACGAAATCAACAAGTAATTTTTCACACATGTTTTCCCAAGCAACGCAATGACAATGCCAACGCCCTACCTACTTTGGTTACCAACCAACCAACCTATCTCTTGAAGATAATGAACACCTAAATAAAAACGTGATTTTTAGATTTTACTATTCCGAACCGATCGTTGAAGATTAAGGACAGTAGCACGATTAAACCATCAATTTAACCTTTTTTTTGTTACCCAATGTTGAGGAGTGTCAGTGTTGAATGTCTGAGTTGAGGTCTCTTCCAAAACTCTACAGTTTTGGCTGTTTTGTGTCATGGCCTTCCCGGTTTCTTCCGGCCACATAAATTATATCGTCTGTCCACCTAGACGGCTGCCTTCCCACATTCATCCTTTCCTGTCACCTAGTGTTTGTGAAACCGGCCATTCCAAACTTAAAAATTCACAGCAGAACCAAACGGTGGTGGAAGAAGAAATAAGAACATTGATCTCTGACAATCAGAAGCTGTCCCAGCAAGTGGGAATGCTGCTCAAAGAGAAGCTGGATGTTGCTAGAGCGAACAGTCATAACCAGGACACTAGTAAGGAGTTGGAGGAGCTGAAGAAGCAAGTCTCTTCACTGGCTAAGGTTTCAACATCTATATTCATACCCCATTGCCACCGCTAGTGGTCGCAAGCACGACTGCTCAGCATGAGGTCCTGGGTTCGATTCCCGAGTCGGGCCAAGTGTTATTGGGTTTTTCCATCAGGAATTTATCGGTAACAGCCACGGAGTCTGGATTTGTGCCCGGTTGATGGCTATAGGCTCGCTCCTATTACATGCGACTTAAACATATCTGGAGAAATGTGGGTGTAGGTACCTACTATTAGGAAAACAACGGGGATTACAGGCGAGGTGTTATGTTATGTTATTGTCACCGCTTATAACTTTTTTCAATAGAATAAAATCTCTCTTCGATATTGCTCTCATTCTTCTAAGTTTAAATATGGTTTGCCCAAAATTCAACGATTCAAACACCTTCCATCTTGCGTCGTATTTCCTGCTACATGTGCACTTGATGATGTACAGTCTCTAACGCATCAAGTTACCACAAACTATAAAATTTCTCCAAATGATTTTAAACCATAAAATGTAGTTGGTTAAGTTCAAAATCGAATGAGAAAATTTAACAGTTTGTGATACCTTGATGCGCTAGCGACTGTACTTATGAGATGACTGCATCAGGATTGTTATGGCGGTAACAGTGGCTACAGCGGCACCAGATATGAATAGTAGAAATATTTACAAAATGCACTATTTAGGTAGGGTCACGGTGCCCGTCGGGGCTGCGGGTAGTTCGAAAGAGATACCGCGGCCTCGGCGCAAGGGCTAATTAGGAACATGGGTGGTTTTTAGTCTGACACTCCCTTTCGCTCTGCGTTGAGCGGGACCTGGGGTTATTTGATGATTTCCCACCCGCCAAAAAAAAAATTGTCTATTCTATATACTATTCATATCGTCCTTATAATCTCGTTTTCAGGAAAGAGACTCGCTACATGTGCTATGGCAAACATCGCAGAAGACCATAGATGCACTAGAAACTGAACTGAAAACTTATCAGAGTTATGATAATAGAGGAAAACAGGTACCTACTTACATATAGGTTACCCCCACCGCTGCGTGTTTATGTAGCTGATCTAGCCATCCATCCATAGATTTAATCATCATCATCAGCCTATAATATTCCCACTGCGGGGACACAGGCCTCCTCTTTATGAGAGGGAGTGGGCTATATGGCGGGTAGATTTAATAATATAAAAATAAATAAAATAAAATAAGCTAAGGAGCTCGTGGCTTAATAAGAACTGCCACTCGGGTCGATCTTTAGGTAAAGCTGTGCTTGCCTAGGTCGGTCTGTGGATGGGTGACCGCCCGACATACCGAGTTTCCTCCGTGCCTCGGAAAGCACGTCCCGGCTGCCATATATAGATCTTTGGCAGTCGTTACAGGTAGTCAGTGACCTGAAATTCTGACATCCAGTCTTACCAAAGAGGTATCGTATTACCTAGTATTAACTGGGTTGTGGAGGTCAGATAGGCAGTCGCTCCATGTAAAATACTGGTATTCAGCTGCATCCGGTTAGACTGGAAGCCGACCCTAACATAGTTGGGAAAAGGCTAGGCAGATGATGAAATAAAATAAAATAAGCCTTTATTGCTGCAACTTGCATGATGTATTAACATTTAAAGAAACTACTAGACTAACGATAAGTTTTACAAACTAAATAAATAAAATATCTTTTAACTAATTGTTTCGGAAACCGGTTTCACTTTTACAGCTTTTCCTCCGACAAAGGCCTCCTCTAAAGCTTTCCGTTTTATTCTGTCTTTTGCAGTGTGTGTCCATTCTGGACCGGCTATCTTTTTCATGTCGTCTTCCCAACGTTTTAATTTAATAATATGACAAAAAATATATTTTGCAGAGCTCAACAGAAGAAAGAAGAGATTTCGAATTAAAACTCGAAACAGCACTAACAGACTACATCGAACTAGAAAACAAATATAAAGACTTACAAACGAAGCACAGTATACTAGAAAATGACTTGAAAAGTAGAGAAAAAGAGATAGCAACATACAAAGAGAGAGGCAAAGAGTTAGAAGAGAAGTTGAGTCACGTCACGAAGAGTTTGGAAGAGCATAGAATAAATTTGGCGGTGGAGAAGAAGAATAGCGAAGATTTGAAGGGACAGTTGGGGTTGTGTCAGAAGGAATGTGTGGAGAAAGTCAAGAGGGAGGCGGAAGCCAAGTCAAAAGTAAGGCTCTAATAATATAATCTCCAAATATCATGTTTTGGAAACACAAACTTAAAGCCATACATAAGAGTTTAAATTGCTCTGCAATCCATTTTTAGATTCATTTTATTACAAACCTTCAATAAATCAACTTATACTGCGTCGTTACACAGATACTGCGCTACAGTAACATTCTCTAGGGCAAAAAATGACCCAAACTTAATAAATTGGTACATTTTTGGTCCGTTAAAAACAGCCGTACGGGACTTCTCTAAGGCTATTGAGCTTGCAAAGATTGGTCTGCGGATTGGTGACGATGCATTACTAACCGAGTTTCCTACGTACTCCGGGGCACGGGTGCAATTATCTACGAATGACGGCACCTGGACCAATGTCCATGCTGCCATTTGTAGATCATTGACAGTCCTTATTGATAGTTAAAACGGTTAGGGTTAACGGTTTTGGAAGCAGTCTCTCCTTGCTAAATAATCTTATTAAGCTGCATCTGGTTAGACTGAAAACCAACCGAAGGCTAGGAAGGTGAAGGACAATAAATAACCGTCGGGGCTGCGGGTTGTTCGCAAGAGATACCGCGACCTCGACATAAAGGGTTAAGAAGTAACATGGGTGGTTTTTAGTCAGTAGAAGTCTGACACTCCCTTTCGCTCTGCCCAAGAGCGGGAGGGGTTATTTGATGATTTCCCAACCCCAAAAAAAGGCTAGGAAGGTGGACGACTTGGTCTGATTTCCTTTGGTTAAAACGGAGACGAGCGGTAATCAACCAATAACATTGATGGAAATCTACGTATGACTGATCGAATCTTACACCTCTCCGCAGCACTTAGCTCGTCTCCACGACGCTTCGCAACTCTCACCACCGCTACAATCGTCTCACCACCGCTTCACTCGTCTCCCCACCGCTCCACTCATCTCACCACCGTTCCGCTCATCTCCCCGTCCGCTCTGGTCGTCTCACCATCACTCCGCTCTTCTCCGCACCGCTCCGCTCGTTTTCGCACCGCTCTGGTCGCCTCAACACCGCTCCACTCGTCTCCGCTTTGGTAGCATAGCAAGCAATCGGTCTATAATGTTGCAAATTCAGGTCTATAATAATCTATTCTACTAACGTTTATTTTAATTTCAGGTTGCAGAAGCACTGCAGCTATACGATGTGGTGTCAAAACAAAAGAATGACGCTTACAAAACTGTGCAGGAATTAACTAGTAAGTTTTTTTAGAGAATATTAAAATGTTTCAAAATGTTTACTTTTTGCACTAGAACTTAAATCAATTTTCTACCCTTATCCCAATTATTTGGGGTCGGCGCAGCATATCTTCTTCTTCCATACGTCTCTATTATGCGTCATTTCAGCAATCACCTCTTTCGAAGCCGTATCATCCTTCACACAGTCCATCCGAACATGAACAGAAATCGATTCTTATAGTAGGTAGAGTAGACCTACTCTACCTACTACAAGAATCAATTAAAAAAAAATCATCTTATCTTAATCATTAATAATTCTTACATAATTTCATTATTCTCTTCTCTCAGTAGTGGTTGCTTGGTTTTCTTTGTGATCTCCTAAATCATAAACAGTTAAGAAGAAACGTTGAATGGACTGGGTAAAGGATGATACGGCTAGAAAAGAGGTGATTGCGTAGGTACATATGGTCAGGGCCCTGAATTATTTCCGGATTTCAACACGCATACTATATAGACCAGTCGAACTATTGAACCGACTTTAGACGATAAACTTAGCCAGAATATTTCATCTGACTAAGTATTCAAAAATTACCAAATCACGACGAAACAACCTGCAACGGGATTTTATTCGTAGGACTATATACAGAGCCGTGTAACGAAACCATAGCGCGATTCAGAGAAGTGCCTTTTGTAGGGTCAGGGCCATCTATCGAGCGCAGTGGTACTAAAAGCACAATTTATGAAAATACAAAATGGTAGTTTGTAGTAACGTGTTATTTGTTTTCGACTCTGATACTTAATTATCAAGCCGCGCTTGCCTAGGTTGGTCTGTGGATGGGTACCCATAACATAGGTGCCGATCGAGTTTCTTCCGTGCCTCGGAAAGCACATTAGGCTGTTGGTCCCGGCTGCCACATAATATATCTTTGGTAGTCACTTAGTCAGTGACCTGAAAATCTGACAACCGGTCTTACCAAAGAGTATTGTATTACCCAAAATTAACTGGGTTGTGGAGGTCAGATAGACCGTCGCTCCATTTAAAATACTGGTATTTAGCTGCATTCTGCAAGACTGGAAGCCGACCCCAACATAGTTGGGAAAAAGTTAGGCAAATGATAACTTAATTATGAATGTGAGCAATTTTCTAAGTCCTTTCTTCATAGACTTAACCCTCTGCCTCTTTTTTTTCCCGGAATGGAAAATTCTCATGGATGCCCTCCGCCTCGGGGCGAGTGGAGGAGTCTGTCAGACTCTTACTGACGAAAAAACCACCCCTTACTTATTTTGCAGAAGAAATCTCGCAACTAAAACATGCAGTATCTTCCACAAGACGGGATGTAGAAACATCCAGTCGAAAGGAATTGGACGAAATCAAGGAGAAGTACAATGAAAAAGTAGCTGATATGCTGCAGCATATCAGGAACTTGGATGCCGAGTTAGTGGAGAAAGGGTTGTTGCTGAACAGGACTATGAGGTATGCATTCATTAGTTTGACAGGATAATAAATGATGGTATTGTGTTTATGGGCCGTTCTACCAGGGCTATCTTTTCCACTGGGCACGTGCCCAGGGTCCTACGATCCAAGGGGCACCGTTTAGTTAGTGTCTCTGTCAAATGAAACCTTAGAAACCCAGGAAGCAACCCCTACTAACATTTTTGAGCTCGCTCCCCTCGCTTTTACAAATAAGGGGCCATTAAAAACCTTTGCTACTAATTTTATTTGTCCTTGCGGTGTTGGTGGATAATTCTTCTTAGTGTGGCGATGACAATTCAAATTGAGTCAGGCATTTTATTGTATAGATATCTCAAGACCGCCTGTACAATATATTTATTATTCTTTTGCAGAGAAAACAAAGTACTACTAGCAACGAACGAGAGTTTCTTGAAACAGCAGAAGGATTCCCTGAAGTCGGTAGACCCAAAACTGGCACTAGCAGAACAAAGACTCGAAGCTATGTATCAAGAGTTGGTGAGTACAGCTTCCATTGCAGAAATCCATCTACATATACGCCTTTTTTAAGTAGGGGTAGTAGGTAAATGTGAAAAGGGCTCGCGTGTTGGATTATAGGCCCATCCCTTTCCTAGAGAGGAGGTCTGAGTCCCTGCAGTGGAAGATATAGTATTATAATGAGACTAAAGGCGTAAGGCCCAAATCTTGCCTGTCGGGGCTGCGGGTCCCGTCGGGGCTGCGGGTTGTTCGCAAGAGATACCGAGGCCTCGACATGAAGGGCTAAGAAGGAACATGGGTGGTTTTTTAGTCAGTAGAAGTCTGACACTCCCTTTCGCTCTGCCCAAGAGCGGGAGGGGTTATTTGATGATTTTCCACCCACCATAAAAAAAAGGCCCAAATCTTAATAAAAACTATCATAATTGTATATTACGTTCAGGTATCCTCAGAAAGGCGTAACATCCAACTGGTCTGCGAGAAGCAATGCCTCGTGACAGATGTACAGAGAATGCAAGACATCTACGCGAGGGAGATCAAGAGACGAGACTGGGAGGAACAACTCTTGAAGACGCAGTCCGATGAGCTCAAGTAAGCACCTTCCAGGCTGAGTTCTACAGGCGTTAGGGGCCACGTGATGCCTTCCGGCCACCGTAGGCGTAGGCCAATGGACGGTGAGTAATGAGCTAGCTCACCGTCCGTCCGTCCTATGACGATGACAGGCCGTGTCGACGGCGCGTTCGTGTCCACGCGCGCCTCAAAGCGATGTCAGCAACATTGCAGGGGCCCGCAAGGGCCAACGCCTGTCGGGGCTGCAGGTTGTTCGAAAGAGATACCGCGGCCTCGACACACAGGGCTAAAAAGAAACATGGGTGGTTTTTAGTTAGTAAAAGTCTGACACTCTTCCGCTCCACCCGGAGTGGGAGGGATTATTTGTTGATTCCCAAAAAAAAAAAAGGCTGAGTTCTACTTAGCTCGCCGTCCCTCCATCTTATGACGACAGGCCGTGTCGACGGTGCGTTCATGTTCCACGCGCGTCTAAGAGATGTCAGCAAAGGCACGGGCCGACGCCTACTCCCGGGGCTGCGGGCAGCTCGAAAGAGGTACCGCGGCCTTGGAACACAAAGGACTAGAAGGAACATGGGTGGTTTTTGAGTCAGTCAGTACAAGTCTTGAGTTCTGGTACTCCCTTCCGCTCCGCCTAGAGTGGGGGGGTCATTGATTATTTCCCACCTGACAAAAAAATTAAAAAAAATAACGGACTTCTATCAGCGACTGGGGTAGACGTTCAGGTAATGATTCGTAGAACATTTACGTACAAAAAGCATTTTTATGCATTCCAGGTTGCAAGTGGAACATCTCCAGAAGTCTTTAGATGAAACGCATGCGATGGTCAACAAGCTTCAGAATATGCTCGCTTCTAGGACGGAACTCAATCAAAAGTAAGTAAAAACATTATCATCGCGACGCCCCGCCTCTCCGTAAACAAGCCCTAAGTGTCGCCACGCGGATTGCGTCTCGCATCCAGCGGATCCCCGCAACCTTTACCAAGTCATCGGTCCTCCTGGTGGGAGGCCTTCCAACGTAACATCTTCCGGTTTGCGGTCGCCACTCCAGAACCTTTCGGCCCCATCGGCCATCCGTTCTGCGAGCAACATTACAAAAGGATTCGAGAATGTAGGTACATAGCATAACTTCAAGAGTGCTTTCCTTGAAGGCTTAGACTGAACTGTACCTATGATACCTACAGTCGCCAGCGTTACCTCAAACTGTAAAATTTTCTCATTCGATTTTGAACTAAACCTCAAAGTTTTATGGTTCATAATCATTTGCAGAAATTTGACAGTAAGTAACTTGATGAGCTGTCAATAACGACATTCAAATTATCTTTTAAACTTGCAGAATGGTGACGACAAAAGAAGAGGAGGTCGTAGAATTGAACAAGCATTTGGAAAATCAAATGGAACTTAGTAAAAAGTAATATTTTTCATATTAACAAATAAATATAGGGTTTGGACTAGAATAGTTCAATTCAATATTATATAAAACTAGCTGATGCCCGCGACTTCGTTCCCGGTAACTTTGATGGGTGACTAAAGAAATGTTTGGTGTGGACAACCCTTAATACTTAGGGGTATGAAAAATAGATAGTAGCCGATTCTCAGACCTACTGAATATGCACAAAAAATTTCATCAAAATCGGTCAAGCCGTTTCGGAGGAGTATGGCAACGAAAACTGTGACACGAGAATTTTATATATTAGAAGTTAACTACCTACATAATTATAATTTTAAATTCACAGATGGAAAGAATCCTACCTAGAAATGACGGAGAAACTAAAGCAGAAACTTGATGAAATGCAGAAAGAGAATAAAGAACTTCGCTCAAAGTTAAAACTGCCTTACATTGGATCTTCTGAAGACAGCAATAGCTAACCATTTTAATATGCATTACATCTGACACTATACAGGATGTTACAAAGTTAGCGCAATACCACCAATTTATAGGTGATTATGCCCGAGCGGTTTTCAGTGCCAAAAGACTATCGACATTGCACGCGTTATACAGGGTGTAAACGAACCCTTCACGCATCCGTCAACCAAGCATTCTGGACATCAAACTAAGTACCCCTACGCAAAAATTTTTGCTGGGAAATGACTTTTTTTTTTGGGGTCAAAAATCACATTTTACGGTAAAACTCAAAGTAGCACTCTTAAAACATTGTGCTAGTGGATGCTTTGAATAGTAAACGGGTCATGGAGGTAATATAAGTAAAGTTAAAACCTGAAATACTAGTATTTACAAAAACAGCTGTGATAAATTTAGAACGTTGACCCCCAATATCTCCGTAACTAGGAGGTTCCCAGGTATGGTCTAGAACAAAAAAATGATCGCAGTGGTGGGGAGAACAAATGCCCTTCGTTTGCGTTAAGGGTACTTTTACACCCTATATATATTATTATACTAGCGGACGTCACGCGGTTTCACCCGCGTAGTTCCCGTTCCCGTGGGAATACAGGGATAAAAAGTGGCCTATGTCACCCGGGGATAGTGTAGCTTCCCAACGGTAAAAGAATTTTTGAAATCGGTTCAGTAGATCCCGAGATTACCCCTTACAATTTAACAAACACACAAACTTTACTTCTTTATAATATTAGTATAGATAAGTGATAACTAAAAAACTATAGCCGGTTTTGATGCCTTCATTGTATTTTCAAATTTATATCAACACGGGTAATGTTGAGCTTTGCTTGGCAGTGAAAGCCACACTGTGCTGTGGTCTTAGGAATTTAAAGATTGCAATATTCGTATTTTGTTACCAAAAATATATCGTTAATAGAGTGTTACAGTCTTGACAAGACATGAGCTTTGTGTACAGTCAAGGGCGGATCTAGGGGGGGGCACGGGGGCACGTGCCCCCCCCCCCCCCCAAGACGGCTATGGAGTTTCCAGCAAAGTACATACAGGCAAAGCAAATTACCAGAGTTGTAAAATAAAAAAAATAACTGAAAGAACATAAGTGAAACTCTTGCGCGTTTCTGGCCAGAATAAGATTTTTTCTGGGGCTCCGGGGCACAATTGTAATCTAGTCAACAAGTGGTTTTAGGTTCATTTTTTTACTAGGTACTTACGTGTTTTTTCAAGATTTTTTTTTTTCTAATAATACATACACTTATTTTTTTTGGTTCATGAATAGTTTTCGGCGGCGGAGGAAAAAAATGAACCAAAAAGCACTTGTTGACTAGACTACGTGTGCCCCCCCCCCCCAGAAAAAGATCCTGGATTCGCCCCTGTGTACAGTTCGTACACCCCCCCCCCCCTCTCGTCAGTACCTTTTAAGGCATCTTAATATTAATAAAAGTACACTATTGTATTTTCGACTCCGCGCATAGAGTTGAAATTTCGGCAATGCAACAATCATCTACTTTGGTTGTCACTACCGCGGCTCATGTTATGTAGTAAGGACTACATAATTATTTCTTTTTCTCTTTAGGAATGTGTTCCAAAGTAATAGCTACCTCAAGAAAATGTTTTCCTTGTGGTTTAAGAACCTCAGTGCAATATAAATAAATATACTTAATAATTATATTTTAATGTAGTTGTTTTATTTACTTTCAACTTCAAGATACTGTTTTGGAGCGAAATGCAATCGCTCCATGTAAAACTGCATACTGGCATCTGATTACATAAACATAAATATAAACATAAATCATTTATTTGCATAAAAACATGGTATACAATGGTGTTAAATAAAATTAAAATAGTTCAAACATGTTTAGCTAATATAGATCATAGCATGCAAAATTTTAGGTTTGCAATAAATTCTTTTAAACTATAGAAATTGCATTCATTTATCCACTTGTGCAATTTAATCTTTAATAAGCTTGAATTTAATATTTTGAAGTGGCTTGGCATCTTGTTATAAATACGTACGCACATTGCTAAGCAGTTTTTATTATATTTTGTAAGTCTTGGCAAATCATTTAATACTAACATAAAAGGATCTCGTCTGTTGCGAGGATTTACATCGTTTGCTTTCTTAAATAGTTCCTTATTCCTTACCACGAACATACATATTTCATATATATACAAAGATGGCAACGGTAACAAACCAAGTTTTTTGAACACTGGTCGACATGAGTCATCAGGTTGAAGTCCACATATTGCTCGGATACACTTTTTTTGAACGATAAATGCTCTATTTATATCGGTGCTATTACCCCACATAACTAGACCATACCGAAGTAGTGATTCTACATACGCGTGGTATGACATAATTGCAGTTTTTACGTTAGTTACATTTTTAACATGTTTCAGAGCATATACAAATTTATTAATTCTAGTGCTTATATTATCTATGTGGTCTTTCCAGTTTATATCCTTATCTATTACTACGCCTAAAAATCTTGTATGTCCTACCTCTTTGATTTTATTTATATTAAGTTTAATGTTATTTTTATTATTATTCGACTGGTTAAATTGAAGGTACACTAGAAGCCTCAACCTTCATCATCAGCCTATAATGGTCCCACTGCTGGGACACAGGCCTCCTCTCTATGAAACTCTATGAGAGGGAATGTGCTATAAGCCGCCACGGTTTGGTAGATGTCACATATTTTCGAATTTTTGGTTCTAGGACATGCCAGTTTCCTCACGATGTTTTCCTTCACCTTTTTTTCAGAGAAAACCACATCACTCCATAATCCAAAACTTATTTCCCAATTGAGTCAAAAACACAAAAAGCTAAACATTTGTTCGAAGTGTATATTTCCAACATAAATATAGATCACAACATGACTCTTATCACTTAACAATAACGTTTATAGTCGTAAATCACGCCGCCACGCACTCGGAGAACATGCTTGGGAACCAGTACAGCGTTTCACTTCTTTCCTGGTAATCTACCCACGCGAGGCCTTCTTTCACCATGTGGTTCAAAGCATTTTGGGCTCTTGTCTCTTTCCAACTGGAATGTTACAGAATAATTTTATTAAAACCAACTGAAATGTTATCTTCGTCTAACACCTGGAATAAAAGCTGACTATTGATTTTTTTATTCGAAATGTAGAACATAAATAAAGGTTTACGAAATTATAACTCCTAAGGCTGCACTAAAATATGCAGCGACCGCAAAAATAGTACATTCACTGTTAATATGCCTTGTGATTGGAATTGTAGCTTCTTTTTATTTTGTATTTGTTTCGATTATTCAAAAGTGCCTGTAACTGGCCTAGTTAGAATAAATGCTTGGATTGGTTGATTGATAAGTCTACTTACCCCACATCATCAATGAGTATACCAAGGGAGATAAATCCCGTGTTCAAAGTACTTGCTTTCTGCAGCACCAGTGTTTGATCCAGGTTCAGCTCACCGGGCACAGACTGAACCAACCATTTGCCTTTGCCTATAGGTACCACTGTGAATCTGAAATGATTTAAAAAAAAATTGTGAAGTATGTCAGCCTATAATTTAACCACTGGTGAGAAGAGGCCTCTTTTGAGAGAATAAGTGGGCTGTAATGCAACATGTGGGCCTTGGTTGCATAAACTCAAAAATAATCTCATATATTTCATTGTACCCAAGAACATAAAAACAATGATCCTGGAAAAGAGACGTGTCAGAAGAGTGTGGCACTGTAGTAGACAACCTCAGGACAAGAAGGCGTTTAATAAAGCAGCTGCTAACCTAAAGCAGTACCTCAAATACATAGAAGAAGAAACCTTACAAGACAAATTAGCAAACTTGGATCTCCAAGCTAAAAACGAGTATTCACTCTGGAACATGGTAAAAGGTAGTAGGTCTCTCAAGTTGCACAACATCCCATCAGAAAGAGTAACAACTCCTTGACTAAAACTGACAAAGAACGGACTGAGGTGTTTGAACAATTCTTGCATAAAGTCTTCACTCTGAATGGCGGTGATACAGAAACTGAAAAAGAAATACAAGAGATAGCCTTGTATTTCTTTTTCAGTTTTCAGACACCGATCTGCAACTAGGTCTCCCAATACAAAGCTGCTCACTTCGCGAAGTCCAAAGAGACATAAAAAGTCTAGAGTTAAACAAGGCACCTGGCTTTTGCCTGATAACAGCTGAAATTCTATGACATCTTCCTAAAAAGCTATAGTTGGCATAACACACCTTTTCAATAGCATAATAAGGATTGGACATGTGCCAATGATATGGAAAATATCAGAGATAATCATGATTGCAAAGCCTGGCAAACCCCCACATCTTGTGTCTTCTTACAGACCAATTAGTTTACTACCAACCTTGTGTAAATTGTTTGAGAAGATCATTTTACAAAAGGGTAAAACGAATACTTAAAAAAAAAAAAAAAGGAATACTTGACGAAAACGATCTGATCCCTCAACATCAGTTTGGCTTCAGAACAGGTCGTTCAAGTATAGAACAAATTCACAGAGTTGTCAACAAAATAAGAGAAGCTCTCGAAAAAAACAGAACTGTTCTGCTGTTTTTCTCGAAATACAACAAGGATTCGACAAGGTTTGGCACTTAGGCTTACTTTTCAAAATGAAGAACTAGCTTCCACATAACTTCTACCTGCTTTTGAAATCTTATTTGGAAGAAAGAATATTTAAAGTCAAAATCAATGACACCTACTCTGCCTTTCAAGATATAAAAGCCGGGGTACCGCAAGGCTCGATATTGGGCCCTACTCTGTATCTTATGTACACCGCAGATATACCCTCAACGGACAATGTACTATCTGTCACATTTGCTGATGACACCGCTGCACTTAGTAATCATGAAAACCCCAGCGTAGCGTCATTCATTCTACAGAGTCAACTGAACAAAGTCAGCAAATGGATGGAGAAATGGCGAATCAAAGCCAGTCCCAACAAGTCAGTGCATGTCACTTTTACTTTGAGGAAAGACAACTGCCCGACGGTTAAACTCAGGAACAACACTCTATCTCATCAAGACTCAGCAAAATATTTGGGCATGCATCTTGATAGGAAACAAACATGGAAAGCTCACATCCATAAAAAACGTGATGCGTTAAACATACGGCTTAGAAACCTAAACTGGCTCATAGGCAGAAAATCGCAAACGACAATGGAGAATAAGATACTCATCAATAAAACCGTAATCAAACGTCTTTGGACATATGGCATTGAGCTATGGGGATCAGCAAAAACCTCTTATGTGGAAATCTTGTAGCGGTTTCAGAATAAAGCTCTCAAAACTATAACCAATGCACCTCTATTTATCAGAATGAGTTAATTGTACAAATACACAGAAATGAAAACAGTTAAGGAGGAAGTAGAAAACCGAGCAAAGGCATGCAAAAAACGCATAAAAGCTCATACTAACAGCCTAGCCACAGCATTATGTGAACCAATAAATGTGAGAAGGCTCAAAAGACAACATATATGGGACTTTGTTCACTAATAAGAATAAGAGAGAGTTTTCTCAATGGAGGAACAGCTCTCTCATGTCGATAAACTCAACAAATTCAAGCCGATCGCTAGATGTTAAATGGAAAAAAAAAAAATATTACTTTCATACTCCCACACAACCCCCCCCCCCCCCCTCTGTCTGACATTCCCTTCTACACTTTTTATACATAAGATCTAGTTACCTGTAGCCTGTACGAAGCAGTTCACACTGCAGGTGACTGCATTGCTTGGAGACATGTCATAATGTCTGACTGGCCTGTTGGTCTAGTGGTTAGTGACCCTAACTGCTATGCCGGAGGTCGTGGGTTCGATTCCCACCCAGGACAAATGTTTGTGTGATGAGCACGATCATTTGTTCTGTGTCTGGGTGTAATTTATCTATAATATGTATGTATTTAGAAATATATAAGTATGTTTATCAGTTGTCTAGTACCCAAAACACAAGCTCTGCTTAGCTTGGGACTAGATGGCGTTGTGTGATAGTTGTGGAATATTATTATATTATTATTATTATTATAATGTGGTGGCAATGAGGACTGCTGAGGAGCAGTGACGGAACAATATAGAAGTGATATGGGATAAAAAAACGCTTTGTTGACAACCCCACTAAAAACAATACCAGCGTATTGCTGTCCCACTGCTTCCCAGACAGAGAAACAATTTGGATAAATATTTGAAGTAACTTTCATCATAGCATATAAGCCAAGTACTCGTAATAGTGGATCGGACTGGCCAAAAAAATATGATTTTGTTGATATTTGATAAAACAAAAATGTGTTTTTTGTTTTATTAAATTAATAAAAAATCACAATGATAAAACGCGTCAACGATCATGAGTGGGGGCTTGTCACGTCACTTGTAGGTAAAAAATGTGCTGATATGTGACGTCACATGAGTTTTCGTAGCACTGTATCGTGTTAATTTTTTGTTTACGTGAAAAAAGAAAAACTATGTGTTCAATCTTTTTTGGAAATCTATCTGATGGACTACAGTAGAATCCGTTTATTATGACTCCGCCTATATTGACCAACCGGTTATTATGACGTAATTGCACTACGAAGTTTGGTTTTCATATAAAATTCTTTATAAAAAAGTCGGATATAATGACTTCCCTTACAGTGACATGTCGCTTATTATGACCCATTTCTAATAAATTATGTCCGGTTATAATGACACAATAGTATTAGAGACTGTTTTTAGAATAAAATGAAAAAACAAAAGCAGACAAAAATGACTGATTACTTACAGTAAAAAATACACTTGTGTGTGTGATATTATAATAATGTGCTGATTACGTGCAATTTTGATTTTGATTTAATATGTACGTATACATATGTAATTACTATGTTACTGTATTAAAATACTTAAGTACACACGGCTACACATCAAGCTATACATTTCCAGTTTACGCTGATCCCGCACTGAACGAAAATCCTATACAATGCGAGACCAGCTTGTACTGGTAATGTATAGCTTGATGTGTAGCCGTGTGTACATATATATTTACATAAAAAAGGTTTTTCATTTCACATAACGCTTTGTATGACGTCCGCTTATTATGACGTGTTTGTCAATTCCTTTCGATGTCATTATAAACGGACTCTACTGTAATTAGTTTCTTTTTTATCCAATCCCCTATTATGTCATTTCATACAATGGTCAAAGAATGACATTTGCGCTCTTAATCATTATACATACAATTCATATTGAAATATTTTTTATGAAATGGCCAGAAAATTCAATGTTGACTAACTTTACTGCAACAAAATGTTCTCACCCATTCCCGAATATCCTTAATTTCTTAACAGCAACCAACAGGTCCTCATTAGTGATTTCCTGGTGAACCTTGCCTCTTCCTCGGGCAGCAATGAGCCTTGTCCGCAGTTCCTCTAATGTTATAAGCCCACCATTCTTGTAGTTTGTAGCCAAACACACTTCTACTATCTGTACTCCGATTTCGTAGTAAAAATCACCAATTCCTGGAAGATTAAAAAAGTTGCTGTAATTATAAGAACTTTAGTTTGAATTTAGCTTGGGGTGCGAATTTAGTTTTGTTAATATTCATATTTCCTAGCTCAAAACCTGACAACAACAACCAGGTATCAGGAGGACGAATATGTGGTTGTTAATTTATTGTATTGAATCTACTATGAAATAATTAACTCTTCAAATATTATAGTAGGTATCTAAAAAACAAACACACAACACGCCTGTAATCCCCGAAGGGGTAGGCAGAGGTGTACTAAATAGTACTCCCACATTTCGCCAGTTATGTTTTTTAAGTCTCATGTAAACACACACTACTTATACACAACTGTAACTTATAGACAAGCTTGGTCAGTTGGAGATAAAGTAGCCAGTGGGTCGTCTTAGATAAATTAAAAAACATCATCATCATCATCATCATCCACAGCCCGAACTCACCCACTGCTGGGTATAGGCCTCTCTTTTCTTGTGCCAATCTCCACGGTCCTGTGCAATCCTCATCCAGGTTTTGCCCCCGATTGCAACTATGTCGTCTGCCCATTTTGCCGCCGGACGACCCACACTTCTTTTGCCAGTTCTTGGACGCCATTCGCCATTCATTCATTCCAATTAAAAAACATACAGAAAATAATTCAGTACAAACCTAACACAGACCAGAATCCTTTTCCCGAAGCTAAAGGATCTACACCGATAGCCGCACACATCTCCTGGAACTGCCGTCTAAACTGAGCGTTCTTCTTAATCTCGCTTTTGTGTTTAGTCGCAAATTCTTCTAAGTTCTCCCTAAACACTTCCAGTTGTTTGGACATCTGTTGAAACTGATTTTCTTGGATCTCTGAGCCTTTTTCTCTGTATTTTTCTTGTTCTAACCTTTGTTTTTGTATGGCACCAACTCCTGCTCGACGCCTCATGATTGCTGTTTAATAATTATGAGATTTTTTACATTAAAAACACAAATGCTTCTATTTTCCTTCGCTTTTACTAATTTTAATCGGATTTCATGACGAAATTAGTCATCAGTGTCAGTATCAGTCACTTGAAGTCTTGAACTTTGACATTGACATTGCCACCATTCGTTCCACAACTTTCCAAATAAGTTCTTTTATTTAAAAATGTATTTTTTTTCATCTTATTTGTGATTATTTTATTTAAAAATAGTGATTGTTTTGATGAATTATTTAAATTATTCTATTGACTTGTTTTTTTTGTGAACACAGTATTTTTTACAGATAGAATGCAGAATATAGATGGCGCTGTACTAAATTAAATGAATGGGTAGTTTCATCATCATAATATTTTTAATGAGGAAACTGTACCTTAATTAGAGTAATCTAAGGTTCTGATTCCATAACAATAAAGTGAAAAAAATTAAAAACAGACGCCAGTACATTAAACTACCCGAAACTGACAAAAGTTCTCAACTAACTTTGAACCTAACCATTCAGCGATAAAGTCGAAAATCTAATTGCTAAACAAAATATTTTCTGAATAGGACCTTTATAATCGCAATGCGTAAAACCTGTATACTGTCCTTATCCCGTACCATAATTATAGGCTTTTTATAGAATACTGAAGGAAAATTAATGATATGAGAAAATATTATAATATCTAGAAACGATTGAGCATTTATACGCCAAGCTCTAGAAAAAAAGTACAAATAAATAGTTCCAAAACAAAATAGAAACTTCTTTCAAAAGAACAAGAAATACACAAAAAGAAAGTGCCATCCCTGGTGGGGATCGAACCCACGACCTTTGGATTAGAAGTCCAACGCGCTATCCTCTGCGCCACAGGGACTGATGGTAAACTAGCTAAAATTACGGTTTACTAACTACATTAATGAAATTTAAGCGTCAATATATACTTTAATTAATAATGTTATTGTCTAAATATGAACAGATTTTTTTAAAATGTCTTTCACATTCCTCAACGACATTTATGAACATTTTTGTAAAAAAAGTTTATAAATTATCCGTTTGTCCGCTATCGACCTTTTCCACCGGAAATGTCAACAAAACAGTAAACGTCAAAAACCTATGTTTGGGAAGTTTGAAATTTCCAGTGAACTGTTAAATTATTTGGCATAAAATTAGAATGTAGACATAATTTTTGATTTATGTAATTATAAATTAAATAAAACAATAAAATGGAAAGTGACACTACGCATGAATCCAAGCCTGCTGGTTCAGCAACTGTAAAAGTGGTGAAGACCGATTCTGTGGAATCTTTTCAATCATTCATCTATGAATTGTTTGAAAATAATGGTATACTCAACGATTTGAGGGCACACTTACGTGGCCATATCGTAAATGTATTAAAAACTGCACAAACAGGTAAGTAATCATTGAAATAGTCTTTTGAAATTTTCCTACGTTCTATTCCCGGCGTGTTACATTCCAGTCATCCAGTGACATGAAATGCAACATTTACAGCATTATCAAAATCTTGGTCTCTCTTGTTTACGAACAAATCACAATGTTCCATCCTTGTTCTGAATACTGCATTTGTTTTCGTTTTTGTGTACCGATAAACATCTGTTGCTTAGTTTATTAGTTAGGTCAGTGGGTTGTCTGGGAAGAATTTATCAGCATTCCAGTTTCTTAGCCGGTCTGTTACGAAAATCTAAATGCTAACCAGACAATATCAAGCACTTGATTGGGAATATGTTTGAAGATCCTGCAATAAGTACTTATTGTTTTATTTCAAATCTCAAAATAAGACAATAACACGAAAACACTATGGTATTTCCTATATTTCAGTACACAAGCCACACCATCATAAGACAAATGATCTGTCTTCTTTCCTCTCAGAAACATATTCTAGGTAGCACACTACAAATACAGTTTTTCTATAATCCAAGCTGTAGTAATTCTAATTATATATTTTTTTATTTAAAGGTGATCCTCCGGCTTGTCAAAAAAACTTCACGCAGCGCTTGGAGCTCAGATATCAAGCACTAAACATGTTAGTTGCTGAATATCTGATGCGCTTAGTAAGTAACTTAGACCAGCATTTAATTTTAATACCTACCCAAATTGCTCTCAAATCTGTGAAGGAAATCTATTTGAGAATATATTGTGGGACACAAACTATACCATGATGGTGGATTATGGCCCACCCACTCCTCATAGAGACTCTAGCCATAAAAGTAAAAGCAAAGAGTGAGAGACGCACTTGTTCAGCAAGAAGAAAAACAAGGCATTTAACGAAAATAACTTGAAATCATTTTTAATCTTGATAGAGTCTCAGCAGTAAGAACATTGTAGGTTGATTATATGATAACAATATTATGTGTATTTAATAAGTATGTTTGTATTTTTTTGGTTTAGTGTTTAACATGTTGTTGGTGTCTGAGTTTTATGCCATCAAAAAATATCTCTCAAGCATGCATCATCATTATTCTCCAAACCAAGTGATAATTAAACAGTACCCATATGAGTTGAAGGGATTCTGAAGGGAGAGGAATTCTGAATTTCAGACAAAATTTACATTTACATACAAAATAATCTACTCTATAGTTATTTTATCCAATTCGAACCAAAAAGTTCGAAGACATGTGACATTTACCAACCCGCACTGGGCCCGCATGGTGGATTATAGCCCATCCCTTTACTAGAGAGGAGGTCTGAGTGCCTGCAGGGGGAACATTATATGATGATGATGATTATTGGAGTGGCTATTTAAAAGGTCCTGAATAATTACTAAATTGCAATGGAATTCGAATTTTGTCATATATTTTATAAAGTTTGTAGTTCTAATATTCTTATTTCAAGATTACAATGTTCTTCTTTTTCAGGAGTTTAGCTACAGTTTCTCAGTATTCATATCAGAAATACCGCTGGCTAACATGGTATTTGGGTTCGCTAAGTCTTTAATGGAGCGAGTTAATGACAATGGCGAAGAACTTAGATTCAAGGAAACGGATGTTTGGTCAATACTAAATTATTTAGGTAAGAGCTCAGTAAAACTATGCCTTAGCTTAGGGGTCTTTTTAGGGTTCCTTACTCGTTTTTTAAATTATAGCACTGCCTTGTTTTCTAGTGGTCGCAAACGCTACTGTTGAGCATGAGGTTCTCGGTTCGATTCCCAGGGAAAAGTTTTATTTTTTATTTAAAAAAAAAATATTTTTATTTTTTTCTGGTAAAATGTGCATAACACTAGGGACAGTCACCAATATAGCAGTTACTAGTTAGTAACTTTTAAAGTGATTTTCTTCTACTTTTTTACGAACATAACATTTTGGAAGTCATACCATTATGAAATAGATCTTATCTCAAAGTAAACCATTGTTTCTCAAGAAAATAACTTTTGTATTTTGCTAAATTATATCATTACTTGTGAAGTAAATCAAAGTTCATGAATGTGATAAGTGACCCTTATGATAATTTTCAGGAGTGCAGTGTGATTCGGAACATGCATCGAATATCATAGAAATGTACAATAATGAACCACAAAATTCTTTATTACTGTGCATATTGAAAGGCATGCCTATGTATAAGGAGTGTTGTTCTCCGACGAGTAAGTTAATTTATGATAAATAACTCTGTAAAGCCATATTTTTTACGGCCGCGAATCATATTGCGGCACGGTTGGCGCAGTTGACTGCTGCGCTACGGGTCGCGGGTTCGATCCCCGCACGGAACAAATATTTGTATGGCCTACATGATAGTTGTTTCGTGTCTGGGTATTTGTGTATGTGAATTTAAATGTCTGTGAACGCACCCACGATACAGGAGAAATTCCTAGTGTAGGAACTAAGTTTTTTTTTACCTGAAACTGGCCGGCAAATTATAAAAAAACGTAAGAAAATTCGAATTTCGCGGGCTATCCTGGAACTTCCACCTTAAGTATGACTATAACATTTCTTAAACTATCATGGTCACTAACACTATGATTAGGTAATATTAACAGTATACCATTAGTAGTATACCATTTCTGCTAAAGCAGCAGTGCCCCAGTGGTGGTGGCCCGGACTGACCAACTGCACGCGTAGTACCTATGGCGATTCTATCTCTATTCTACCAAGAATAGACAAAACTTTTTCCATACAATTTGACATGAAATTTTGCTACAATCTGTCATTTTGTCGATTCTTCCGTCGACAAAACCCGTTTTTACGGTGGTCATGCTACGTGTGCAGTAAGTCGTGGGTTCGAGCCAGGCAGGCGCATTACTATGTGCAATTTATTTCATTACCACTGCTCTCAAAATCGGTGAAGGGAAACATCGTGAGTAAACCGGCATGTCCTAGAAACAGAAATTCGAAGACTTGTGACATCTGGCCAATCCGCACTGGGCTCGCGTGGTAGATTATAGCTCATTCCCTCTCAAGGCCTGTTTCCCAGCAATGGGAACATTAATTGGCTGATGATGATGATGACCATTGCTGTTACACTGTATAATTTATGTTCTACAGGTCAATCAGGTGTTTCAACAGCAAGTTCCAAATACTGCGAGAGCACTGAATTAGATACTGTAACAAATACAAAGAATTCGCAACACAGTGATGCCTTTTGTAAGAAGTGTCACAGTAAAGTGTATAAACTCAAAGAAAAGTATAAAAAGAAGAAGAAATATCTAGCCACGGTATGTTGATTTCACTACATTGGCTTTGAGCGAAATTAAACTGTGTGGTCATAAGTTAAGGGTTCAAAATGGTCCCGTCGGAGCTGCGGGTCCCGTCGGGGCTGCGGGTTATTCGCAGATACCGTGGCCTCGACATGAAGGGCTAACAAGGAAATGGGTGGTTTTTAGTCAGTAGAAGTCTGACACTCCCTTTCGCTCTGCCCAAGAGCGGGAGGGGTCATTTGATGATTTTCCACCCACCATAAAAAAAAGGGTTCAAAATGGTCCCGTCGGGGCTGCGAGTTGTTCGAAAGAGATACTGCTCGGCGCTAGGGCTAAGAAGGAACATGGGTGGTTTTTAGTCAGTAGAAGTCTGTCACTCCCTTTCGCTCTGCCTAAGAGCGGGAGGGGTTATTTGATGATTTACCACCAGCCAAAAAAAAAAGGGTTTAAAATGGTTTGTTGGCATTGAGGTGTATTTAAATAATATGTGGATGCAGCCATACAAGTCATATAGCTTCATCCCATTTCCTCACTGCAGTAAGTATATAATAATCCTGCTATAAAATGATATGTTCCCTATAGCAAACGCTTTTTGTTCCCTAGCAATAAGATAATATTTTATTCAAGAGTTCTTAAAATCGTTTTTAGAAATATTTAATTATGGTTTTCTTTCAGAATGCTAGTAAACATACACCGAAAGCTAGCGATAGCTTTGCGAAAACGGATTGCCTTGTTAAAAATATCAGCATTGTGGAGGAAAACCTCATTGAAGAGGTTTTTAAAATATTTGTTTTTCTTTATTGTCTGTTATTTGTTGTAGAAGCGTTAATAATAGGCCGATATTGTAGTATAGGCTTGTTTTCACTGACACCTGGCTAGTAATATATAAATCTATATATATAAAAATGAAACCCGTTTTTCGTTGTCACGACTTGGCATGAAAACGGCTTGACCGATTTGGCTGTTTTTTTTTTTTAAATGTTCGTTGAAGTTCAAGGATGGTTTTTACGGCGAGAAAAATTCGAATAATGGCCGGAAAAGCCCTAAAAACAGCCCTTTTCTTTTTCCCATACAAACGTTTTCTAACTAAAACGTCAAATCAATTTGAGCTTTAATACCGTACTATAAAGTTCAAGTGTTAGTGGAGAGGTTCCGGGAAGGCAAAACAATTGAGTGACGTTCAGTTGTTCAGTCAACGAATGACAACTTCAAACAGATCATACGACATTATCACAATAATCACAAATAATTACTGTTTCTTTCCCAATAGAAAAATGATTTTTCAAATGGTGATTGCGTATAATATAAAAATTAATTGCTGTTAGTTAGTCGCGCTAAAACTAGAGAACGGCTAGACCGATTTGTCTAATTTTGGTTTTGAAACATTTGTGGCAGTCCAGAGAAGGTGAGAAATTAGTAGTATGTAGGTAGGTAGGTAATAGGTAGGTAAAAGGGCATTGCAACGCACGCGGGGTACAGCTATATTATATAAAAATGAATAGCTGTTCGTTAGTCTCGCTAAAACTCGAGAACGGCTGGACCGATTTGGCTAATTATAGTGTTGAATTATTCGTGGAAGTCCAAGGAAGGTTTAAAAGGTGAGAAAGTGGTAGGTAGGTAGGCAGGGTAGTAGGTAGAGTAGTAGGTAGGGTAGTAAGTAGAGTAGGTAGGGTTGTCAGTAGAGTAGTAGGTAGGGTAGTAAGTAGGTAGGGTAGTAGGTAGGTCGGGTAGTAGGTAGGTAGGGTAGTAGGTAGGTAGGTAGGGTAGTAGGTAGGTAGGTAGTTGGTACACAGGCAGGTAGTAGGTAGGAAAAAGGGCATTGCAACGCATGCCGGGAACAGCTAGTGCTTGAATAAAAATGCACTGAATTTTAAACGATCAACTCGGAGCCGTGAGTTGAAATTCCAACACTGCAAGTAGGTATGATTTTTTATAAATTAAACTTAAAATAATAATTGATATAAATAAACATGGCAAAGGAGAAAAACAAAGAAAAACAAAAATAATTGTGAATGCCAAAGCCACTAAAACGAATTGGAAGGCTGGGTTGTATTGTAGCCCCGCTCGGTCGTCCAGGGCCAGATTAAGAATGGAATGAGTTGGAAATAATTTGGTCAGTTGTGGTTGAAAACAGAAAAGAAGAAAGGATAACATTTTTAAGATTTGAATTTGTTTCAAATCTTAAAAATGTTATCCTTTCTTCTTTTCTGTTTTCAATTTTCATAAATAAATAAAATAAATATACCCGACTAGGGTGAATGCTGAGTGTAAATTAATTTAGAAGAGTTTATCCGAAATAACAATAATATTTTGGCATTTATTTAGTTATGGCTGTGTCATGTGTGTTATTGAAAACGGGCATTAAAGTATTAAAAAGATTTCATTTATTTTGGTACTCTCCAAGCTAGAATAACGTGGTAGCTTCATTTACGTAGTTGCCTTATAAGGCTAGCCAGGCGCTTCCATTTATTAAAATTAAATGTATTATGTGTAATATTGTTGTATAATTATATTATTAATTTTGATTGTCTGTCAGTGCCAGCGGTCAATACCACCCATTTCCCCAATTTATACTTCTATGGTTTTCACGTTATTTAACTTAGTCTCTATATTAAAGATTGGTGTCATCTTCTTATCGTGTGGCCAGTAAAGTCTAACGACCCCACAAACCCTAGTGTCACAGTTTCTAAACTGCCTCAAGGGCCTCTGACATGGTTTGACGACCGCCATTTGGCGGCCGGGACCACCGGCTTATACGTGCCTTCCGAAGCACGAAATCATAATTTTATCAGACAATCAGGTGATTCAAGCCTGCAATGTCCTAGCCAAACTGGAAACAACTTACAAAGTATTCTTGCTGTGGGAATCGAACCCACGACCACCGGGTCACAAGACAAACGCGTACAGCACTCAACCACAGAGGCAGTATTCAGGCAGCAATAAGCAGTAGCAGGCAATATTGGTGTAAATTACCATCATTGCAGTCTTCCGCTGGGCCTAAGGAGGTCCGTTCCTACAGGTTTCACCCGGTCTACGCCGGTTTTAACTAATGCCAAAGCGGTTGGCCTATTTGCTTCGGGCTGAAGTATTAATTTGCAATGTTTTCGCTCGACTAGAATATCGATCAACGAATGCAACGAATTTTAAAACAAACTATTTTGCAGATGTTCATGCAAATGAAGTCAGTTTACGAGGCGGAAGTGGAAATGGTGAAAGTGGAAGAAAAGAAGAAGGTGGAGCAATCCATGGCAACCCACGCCATGCAGCTGCAGAGGAAACGAAACGAGGTAAGTCCACTGCTGGACTTGGGCTTTGGGCGGATTTGGAGAGGGTAGAAAGGTCTTGTATTGTCTATACTACGCGCACTAAAAGGTTCCGTAGTGGGGATGAATAATTAACACTTTCGGTACCAAGCACCCAGCATATAAGATCGAACAATAATTCGTCTGTGTGTCCCCAACCCGCCTTCGAGTCGTCGCTATACGTACGTGGCTATAGATGATTTGTGCTTACATGATTATACTACAAATGAAAATGGATAATTTGAACTTGGCAGTGAAACTGTTAAATGTTTTATGCCAATAATAAACCTACGTTTCCAGAAATGAAAATCATGATCTCCCATAAGCGATGTTTGAGAACACAAACTGCACTATTTTGAGATGATTTATTTTTTAGACAAAACTTCTTTTTTTGTACATTATAAACAGAAGTGTGACTTCTTCTTTTTTACATTTTGGAGAAAAAATACAGCAATTAATTCCTTACTTAAAGATGTTTAATAGACATAATTGGGATAAGGGCAGGTGAATGAAAGCCACTGTGTATGAAGAGCAAAATATGCTTTTAGTGTTTATAATGTCTCCCAATATCCTTGGCATATAGTTGGAGGAGGCGTTCAAAGCTCGCGAGGAGGAACTGGAACGCAGCGTGCAGCACAAGAAGAAGTTCCTGTGGGGCCTGGCGCGCTCCTTGCGCGAGCAGCACCGGCACATGACGCGCGCCATGCACGACGTGCGCGCTGAGACTGAGCGGCTCAAGCTCAAGGTAAGACTTGTAACAGACTTGTGTCTTGTTTTTGGAGGGTGGGAAATCATCAAATGGCTCCTCCCGCACTGGGCAGAGCGGTAGGGAGTGTCAGACTTCTACTGACTAAAAACCACCCATGTTCCTTCTTAGCCCTTTGTATCGAGGTCGCGGTATCTCTTTCGAGCAACGCCTGTAGATGGTGAGTAATGGGCTAGCTCGCTGTCCGTCCGTGTTATGACGACAGACCGTGTCGACGGCAAGGGCCGGCTGCCTTTGTCTCATACAAAACGTTTGTATTGATATCAGCTATTGATTAATACAAGTTTTATGCATAGACGATATTTTGATAATAAAGAAATTAGTACTTTTTCATGATGACTTTGGTATTTTCTTTTTAAATATTTTTAGTTGATTTTCAAGGGGCGTTAAGTCTATGAAGCTTCATTTACAGATGCTACTTTAGGGTGATTATAATAACATAATCAGTCTATAATGTTGTTAGGGCTGGGGCACGCACGCTTGATTTTGTATTTTTTTAAAGGTAATCGACAATTTTGTGTCAGTTTCAAAAGCAACTGAAAACAAGCTTTGTTTTCTACAGGAAGACAGCCTAAAAACACAACTGGCTAAAGCTGAACATATTCTAAAGAAACGCGGCGAAGAAATGCGAACACAGATATCAAACGAACTAGCGGTCTTAGAGGCCCACTTCGCATCTATGAAGAGAGAAAGAGAAAGCATTACCCGCGAATGTTCCCAACTCGAAAACTTAAAAACTATTCAAGATTCAGCCAGCAAAATAATAAAAGTACACAATTTGGAAAGCGAGGAAGTTCATTCGCATTATGAATTATTAAAAAACGAACTAGGAATACTCAAGACGTATCTAGAATCTTCTAGAATACAAGCCAAGTGTGTCATAGAAAGATCTACGATGACCGAAGCAACTGAAGCGGCGTCACAGAGTGGTGTGGTGTTAAATAACAGACAAGGAAGTGGAAAAGGCGCCAAAAACGTTGATTTTGATGAAAGAGTTAAAATGAATCAACTTGTCAATGATTTTAAGAAGAAGAATGTTAATTTTAGTCAGGTATGTGCATTTAAGATTCAAGATTGACATATTTCTTTTTTTCATTCAAAATTTTCTTTCCTTATTTAACTTCTTCGGAGACTGAATTGCCAAAAAAACTGTCCTTCGTACTCCACTTCACTACATAAGTAGTATAAAACAAAGTCGCCTTTTCTGTCCCTATATCCCTATGTGCGCTTAAATCTTTAAAACTACGCAACGGATTTTGATGCGGTTTTTTCCAATAGATAGAGTGATTCAAGAGGAAGGTTTATATGTATAATACATGCATCATATACTAAGGCAACATTGCTAATTTTAGAGGTTTCTAACGTGATGTCGTAAATTAACCTATTTTTTTGGGCTTATTTAGCAATTTAGCAAAAACGCTGCCTAAACCCTACGAGTTAGATCAAATTAATGTACTACAGTATTGTACACCATAAAAAGGTCTACAAAAAAGTCCGCGATGGTATATGTTTATATTTTAGGGATAACCCACATTAACCATTTTTATTGTTTACTTTTTACGTGAAAAAATGGCTTATTTACGAAGCTATTTTAAGCAATACGACATTAATCCTTATCGAATTAAGTACCTTAAATACAGTGTGCAATTAATATAGATCAATATGGTTCCTTACAGCATGTAAATTAAACAAATATTTTCGGAGATATTACAAATTTAAAATTTGCGTTTGCGGCGGGCGGTACCGGTCGGTGTATTGATTCCCCGAATCCCTCTGATACCATCGGATTTACCCTTCCAATTTAAACGTTTACAGTTTCCGGTAAAGACATCTTTTGCAATGACCATTAATAAATCGCAAGGTCAAACCTTCAACGTTGCAGGCTTAGATTTGAGCGTTGACTGTTTTTCACATGGGCAACTGTATGTCGCTCTTTCAAGAGTAACCTCAAGAGAAAACATGTCTGTATTGTCTAATGACAAGAAAGCTGTGAACGTTGTGTATAAAGACATTCTGTAATATATTAATTGTTGTAAAAATAAAATAAATACCTAAAAATGTAAAAAGTAAATAAGTAAAAATGTGTAATGTAATAAAAATTGTATGAATTTAGATATTCCAAAGATAGCAGGAAATCTTCATAGTAAGTATAGGGAAAGAGGAATTGTTTTACTCCAAATTTAATGCGTGCAGGCCAAGGGCAGTAATGAATGAATCAAAAATACTGGATCGATTTTAATCATGTTTTCATTGAGTGACATAGGCATATATATTTTATGCCCGTGCAAAGTCGGAGCGGGCCGCTATGTTTTTATATACAACGTTCATAGTTTTTCTGTAGTGTATTTAATTTAGTATCAGCATTGCACCCGTGCGAAGCCGGGGCGGGTCGCTAGTACCTTAATATTATACAGTGTGCATCAGAAATATGTGGGAGGAGTTCCTGGCTAAGTAACAAAAGTCGCTCGGGTCGATCTTCAGGTTAAGCCGTACTTGCGAAGGTTGGTCCGTGGATGAGTGACCACCCATTACATACCAAGGGTTCTCTGCCCTTTCGCCAAAAATTGTTAGCCAGATTTTCACTTGCCAACTAACGTTTCGCAGAATTTTATTTCGCCGAATAATCATTTGCCAACTTATCATATAATTTTGTTTTATTTCCCAACCTCACAGTTACCAAGACTTTTTATAATGCCATCTTTCAAGTAGCATAATGTTTTAGTTTGCGTAATATTCATTTAGTTGTTTATTGTTTACAAAGTATTTGAACCTAACCCCTCTTGGCCCAGTCGACGAAGTCCCGCTTCGCGGGGCTCCTACTTCTGGGTGGATTAAAAAAAATATCCACCAAGGGGGTGGCGCGGTCTATTCGCTCGCTCACTCGACCCCGCCATCCCCTTCTAACCTAACCTCTCCGAGTCGGGGTGCCCCAAGTTTCGAGCTCGCTTCGCTCGCTCTTGCATCCAAGTTTTCCTAGTAGCGGGTTCTAAAAAATTTAAATTATTGCTCTGCATTGCTGCCAATTTAAAGGTTTAATGTTTATTTTTGAGATTCTTAAATAAAAAATGTATGTAAAAATTAGTTTATTTTTGGTCATGTATGAAAAGGGAACTGCTACACTGACAAAACGTCATTCGTCTAATAATTGTGTGGGCTAGTGAAATGTTTGACAAATGATAAATACACCAAACGTTTTGTGTCATTATAATAATCATCAACAGCCTATTAATGTTCCCACTGCTGGGACTGGGACACAGGCCTCCACTCTTTGAGAGGGAAGGGAGGGTGTCATTATAATAATCAGCTTAACAAAATTTCTACCAAATGAAACGTTGTCGTATAAAAATTTGCTAATCGTTAGTTGTCAAAGTGAAACATCGGCGAAACGTTGGTTGGCAAGTGATAATCTGCCAAACAATTTTCTGCGAAAAGGCAGGATACCCATTATTCCTCCGTGCATTGGAAAGCACGTTAAGCCATTAATCCCGGCTGTCATTTGTAGAAATTGTAGATCGTGACGGTCGTCACAAGTAAGTAGTCAGTTACCCAGAAGTCTGACAACCAGTCTTACCAAGGTGGTTTACCCAGTAGTAACTGGATTGTGGAGATAAGATAGCCAGTCGCTCTTTGTAAAATACTGGTATTCAGCTGAATCTTGTAAGACCGGAAGCCGACCCCAGGATAGTTGGGAAAAGGCTGGGTAGATGAACTACCTGTAACCACCACCAAATATCTATATTGAGGCACGGAAGAAACTTGGTATGCGATGGGCTGTCACCCACCCATAGACCAAACTAGACAAGCGCGACTTAACCTAAAATTTACTTCATTATCATCATTTCAGCCGAAAGACGTCCACTGCTGGACATAGGCCTCCAAGTGTCGCCACATTGACTGCTCCCGTGGGTAGTTTACTTATTTAAGTAATTTTATTTTATTTTATTTGTGTGACTCAGTCGAACATAGACGAGATTTACGAGAGGAGTGATGACCGGAGCCCGTCGTCGAACTCCAGCGAGGCGGGGGACACAGCGGCGCCTGACCTTGACCTTGACCGCGGCCGTGACCGTGACCTTATACAGCGCCTCAGGGAAGAGAATGATAGGCTCAAGGCATTCGCTAGACAGGTGAGGACAACATAGTTTTACACACAACATAGGTTACAGACGTGATGAGATGTGATATAATTATTATGAATGTGATACCTGTCAATTTTTTTTTCAAATTATGCTATCATCTTCTTAGCGAGTCGACGGCAAATCTTCATTAAATAAATTTTGCTCAAAAATTCAGCTATGCCAATCCGCTCCGTTCGCTGCTGCAGACATTAGGTCTTCAAGTGCCCCGTCGGGGCTGCGGGTTGTTCGCAAGAGATACCGCGGCCTCGACATGAAGGGCTAAGAAGGAACATGGGTGGTTTTTAGTCAGTGAAAAAGGGGAGCAGGGTTTGGTTATGTGGGTCTTGCACCCACTAAAAAACCATCGCCATGAGGCAGCTATCGCCTTGGTGGATGTGCCACGAGAACTGCTACGCATGACATTCTCGACCAATCCAGCACAATCCGCCTCCGGGCTCCAAACTTCTCTGGCGATTTCCGGGCTCACCTAAGACATCGCCTCCACTCAGGAGATCTCTCTTGAGTGGCCTGAGCGGCCAATTTGGAAATCTCTTAGCGATTGCGAGCCCAAGTTTGCCGCTGTAGATATAATCTGGCTAAATGGGGTATCCTCCATCCATCCCAAAGAAATTACCAGTGTGGAGCCCCTCTGCAGGATGCCACCTCATATGCTGCCCATCCTGCACAACCACTTGCACCTTTCAGGATTGACTGCAAGAAAGAGCTGTGCAGGTGGCTACATACTGGTCTAACACGATTTGAGCTCATCGACACGTAAAGTAAAGAAAAAAAAAAGATGTGATACCTGTCCTGGTTTAACAGTAGCTAACGTTTTCCGTGTTCTTTCAGCGCTGCGCTTCAGCGACGCGGCCACACACGGCACCTGAGACCGGGCAACGTATGCTCAAGTGAGTAGCAAACTTTACTGAAAATGTTACATATGTAAGGGACAGCCCTCCGCAAACTGATGGGGTGAATTCAATATAAATATTATACTTATATGACCTGTACAAAAAATTATACGATACACCCGCCATTTTGACTCTCACGGCACAAGGGCGTGGAGCTTGGCACAAGCAAAGAGAGGCCTAGACCCAGCAGTGAATGAAGTCGAATGATGATGATGACAGCATAAGAACAATTACAATTTTCTGTTAAATATTGTTGTTGTTAAATTGACATCAGTTGCATTGTTGCCATCAATAAATCTTTAAGACGGACCCTAATTTGCTTCTCTCAATTCCCAGTTTAAACAACAGTGTAAGTGCCTCAAACGTTGCCCTGAACGTTGGTTGGCAGAAGGGCGCCGGCGAAGAACTGAGCATGTTCAGTAACGCACAACCTCGGATCTTAGTCCCAGGGGATACGCTGCCCTTCATTGGGATACTGCGGGATAGGCACGGGAATAATAGGAGGTATGTATAATGAACTTTATGCCGTTGATATAGAGGATATTACCATTTAGCATGAGAAGACTTCCACTTGTAGGAGGTCTCAACGCCGCCAACTGTTCAGTCATCCAACGCCTTCAATCTTGGTCCCAAGCGATACTTTTTACTGTTTTTCATTAGAGTATTGTGTGCTAGACACTGGAATAAAAATAATGATTTTATGGTGGCATCTGTACCGTCACATATGAACTAAAGTGACAAATCTAAATCTATCCGAAGTTCGAAACATTTTACATAATATAATATTCAGCCGCCAAAAATTTTATTGGATATACTTATTAATAACTCTTGTTTTGTTTGGTCGATTTTGGTCTTGTTTTCACTTTCCGTCATTACTTTTACATTCTGTATCGAAACAAAAAAAAAATATTATTTAATTATGATTGTGCCGTTTTACACTTCTATCTTAATGTAATGTCCTGTTAAGTAATTTTGTGTGTATATAAATAAATAAGTAATTGTGTGCGAGCAGACCGCTAGCAGCTGGCCGGGTGCGTGCGCTGTGCGGTGTCAACAAACGCAGCTCGCCTTCACGGGAGCGCCACTCGCCCGGTGAGTACACTAGTGCCTACACTACTGGTATACTGGTAATTGGGTACTTGAGTACTGTTAAAAATTTACAAAAATGTTATTTTATTTATAACTATATAATATCGATAAAAAAATAAAGTAGCTACATGCTTTAGAAGTTTTTGGTGGGAGCAATTTCTATCCTTGTCGGGCGAAACGGTCATTTGTACTACGTAACTACGTAAATATGAAATATGACGTCACGTTTCTGTAGCGCTGTCTTTGTCTAACACGTCAGTTAAAACTAAGCCATTTTTTATCGATTTTATTACTTTTTTCATCGTGTTATTTCTGAAATAACATAACATTTTCGTGGATTTTAAACAGTAGTCAAATAGCCAATTACTTACCTAACCCATTCGTTCCAATTGCTAAAAATCTCCCACCTGGACATGACTTACCATGGTAGATTGGTCGCAGCAAGGAAAACCTGCTGAAGTGGAGATTCATAAATGAATCTGACCTGGAGTGTAAATGTGTTCCTCAAACAATAGGGCAATAAATAGCGTTTCCGGCGTATTCTGTTGTTTGTTCACTACAGCGGCACTACACGGTAGCGTGCATTTCTAAAATGATAGTAGGTAGTACCCAAGTAACACATCAAAGCACAATAACGGCCGGCTTACGGCATTTCAGTATCGTTTTAGCATTTTGAGTTAGTTATATTTTAGCACTACAAACGTCCATACGGCTACTGTTATGCTTATTTGGGCACAAATTATGTGGCTTTAGGCCATAATTAGGTTCACAAGTAGTCATTTTTTAGCATTACAGGCGCATTATGTTAGCATTTTTGTGACCAATTAAGATGCCAATCACATTAAAAAAGCATAATTACGGTCAATGAAGTTGCCAATCGCATTACAAAAGCATTGGACTAGCATTAGATTGTGCTAAAAGAATGATTGTGGCTTTTAAAGTGTTCACATGTAGAACTTAAATAAACCCTACACCATTGCAAAAACATCTCTAATACCATGGCACAAATGTTATAATACAATTAACGTTGTAGTATAAGTACTATGTCCAGCTATTGCTGGACAGGAGTATGGACGGAGATCGTCAAAATTTAATGAACGACAACATACTTTTTTTGCATCACTAAACAATGTATAATACTGGATGACTTTATGACTGTTTTGTTATTTCATGCCATCAAATATTAAACGCAATGTAGTTTACTGTAAATGTCTATATTAGTTTAATTGAAAATTTTCACGCGCCTTCGATATTTTGTGTTTTTGATATAAAGTTTGATAAAAAGAAATGTACGAAATAACCAAAACAATTGTGTATTCCTAGTTTAGAACGAATTTTGCATAATTAACATAATAGTATTGACTGGGCAGTATTTAATTAAGTTAAATCATTATAATAAAGGTCTATTGCTATTATAAATAGGTCCATTAGATTATATTTTTTGGTTATAAAATATTTACAAAATGGTGTCGGTCTACAGTAGCCCGGTGAACCTTTAGAAAGTCTAATTAATGCCACCAGCATTATAAATACTCACATGTGAACAATTATTAGGCTAGGGGCCAGAGAGAAGACTTTTGGTGAACCATCGTAGTGCCATTGTCTATAAAGTAGTTTTATATGGGTTCACCGGCATGCCAATAGGCTTGATGTAGACTGAAATAGTGCCATTATTTCTTGAACGTAATTTTGGGAATCCTGGAGCAAAACAATAGAACCTATAAAAACTAAGTAGCGGTACATGACGATAATTGTCAAAACCAATTTATTTTTTAATTTATGATAAAGGTCTATTGCTATTATAAATAGGTCCATTAGATTATATTTTTTGGTTATAAAATATTTACAAAATGGTGTCGGTCTACAGTAGCCCGGTGAACCTTTAGAAAGTCTAATTAATGCCACCAGCATTATAAATACTCACACGTGAACAATTATTAGGCTAGAGGCCAGAGAGAAGACTTTTGGTGAACCATTTTAGTGCCATTGTCTATAAAGTAGTTTTATATGGGTTCACTGGCATGCCAATAGGCTTGATGTAGACTGAAATAGTGCCATTACTTGAACGCAATTTTGGGAATCCTTGAGCAAAACAATAAAACCCATAAAAACTAAATAGCGGTACATGACGATAATAGTCAAAATCAATTTATTTTTTAATTTAGATTTGAAGGGTAATCAACAATTTCTTTGGCAGGTTATTAAATTTAAAAAATAATAACCTGCCAAAGAAATTGTTGATTACCCTTTAAATCTATGTAAATAAAAAGCTTAAGTAAGTACTTCACATAACATTTTTTATTGGTACGTATGTAATAGTGGTATGAAAAATAATTAGTATTCATGATGATGCAAACATACTAATGTACATCTTGTTTTGTTGATTTTAATAAAATGTGTTTCTCCCCAATATGACCGACAAAATGGCTTTACGAATACAGTAAAGTAACTGCCTCGTTGGTCTAGTGGTCGCATGCGCGACTGCTGTGCATGAGGTCCTGGGTTCGATTCCCGGGTCGGGCAAAGTGTTATTGGCTTTTTCCATCAGGAATTTATCAGTAACAGCCACGGAGTCTGGATTTGTGCCCGGTTGATGGCAATAGGCTCGCCCCCTATTACATAGGACTTAAACATAACTGGCGAAATGTGGGTGGTACTATTAGGTACACCTCTGCCTAACCCTTCGGGGATTACAGGCGTGATGTTATGTTATGTTAAAGTGAATGTATATATGGCTTTACGCATCACAATAGCTCACGTGTATTTGGTTAAAGAGCTGTTAACCGGACAACAGCACTCAGGTGACCTTTAAAAATGCAAGCATTATATTGATTCACGTTTATGCTATTCAAAAGTATTAGGCTTTTACTTAGCACTTGTAAGTCCTACAACACAACAAAGAGCATTCAAAATAGCTCAAAGCTGTTTGATAGATTTACGGTGCATTATAATGGTACAAGTATATGCTATTAAACCGCATTAGGCATTATCTTATGGCCCAAAATGCTATTGTAAACCCTAAGGCACCAAAAACAGCTGAAAGCTGTGTACTGGATTAACTTGGCATTTTAATGGTTCACGTTTATGCTATTAAACAACATTAAGCATTTATTTTACTACTTACAATGCTATTGTTGATCCAAATGCACTGAAAACAGCTAAAAGCTATACTGCTGCATTGTGGTTTGCTGCAGTTAAACTAAAGGCTTAATAAAAGCATTTTGACATGCCACTGTCCAACCGCTATACAATGTAAAGCATGACAATGGTTTTCAAATGCAAATATAAAGCCTTAAGATGTTCGGTGAATTATTATAAGAGTTTATACGGACCTTAAGCACTACATAAGTATACTAGTTGTTTTTTAAAATGCTTTCTGTGTTACTTGGGTAGTAGCTCAGTAGGTCTAAAATGGTCACTTTAGCAGAAAAATAATATGAATTGCGTCAAAATTCATAAAATGGTCACAGACGCAGTTACTATTAGTTCATTTTACGAATTTTAATGCAATTCAAATAACCCTATTTGTTAACTAAAAAAACCTAATTAGTCCGTCAGATAGATTTCCATGTAATATTGGACACGTATTTTTTATTTTTTCACGTAAACAAACAATGAAGACGATACAGTACTTTGAACACTCGTGTGACGTCACAACCCCCCACTCAAATCTTTGACGCGTTTTATCTTCGTCAATTTTTATTGATTTGATAAAACAAAAAATATGTATCCAATATTTTTCGATGATCTAACAGACGGACTAATTAGAATCATATTTTTTTTAGTCGGTAAACATCCCTATTATGATCTGCTATAGTGGCCGTTTTAGACCCCCAGTTCTGGGCCGGCACAATTTAGATTGTCATCGACATACTAAAAAGCAGATACCTACTGGTAATCCTTTTCAAAGTGTTTCGCATTCCATTTGTAAAAGTAATAACCGTCGAGCAAGCTAAACGGTCCTTTTTTCAGCACTTTTTGCACTCCACGTGTCAGTCTGATTACGTTAGTTTTTCTTTATTAGGAAACTATACAGTATGGTAGTTTAAACGAGGGACATAATGAAACCCGCACGCAATAATGCTTACATGATACTAATAAAAGTGTTAACAAAAAAAAATCCACGAATAAATTATAACATTTATAAGACAGAACCATACCTACCAAATATTTTGAAAAGTCTTGCAACTTACGTTTATCACAGAAAATGTGCGCGGGTCAATGACTTTTAGGTATAATCCATTTCCTCTTCATATTTTAAAGCTGGCGTAGGACAATGGCGACAAAGAAACGTCTAATAAAGTGAGATCAGAAAGAGTGTGTGAGCCATGGCATGGCACAATTTTACGTCACAAATTAAGGTTATAGTTTTTTTACATATTTATGACGAGAATCGAATACTGAATTCACTCCTTCAATATTTCCCTCGTTTAACCTAACACACTGTATAACGGGTGTTCACCCATCTACGGACCAACCTAGGCAAGTACGGCTTAACCTAAAGATTAAAGGCGCAATTTCATTGGTCGTTAACTCGTTCGGTATAGGTACAGCATACGGGGAGTTAATATCATACATAATTATAAACGGTTCCCCGAATGCGGGCCCTGTGACACGCATTCCAGAAATCTCTCGCACCCCGCATGCGGGCCCTATCGACTAATGGCGCAATTTCATTGGTCGTTAAGGTGAATGCTCCAACTAGCCCGCGAAATTCAATTTTTTTTACGTTTTTTGCAATTTGCAGGTCAGTGTTAGTTTGTATGTTGATTATAATATTAATTGCGGCTGTAAGACGTATGTAGTTACAGAATTATAATAATCAAAATCATCAATACAAGCTTCCAAGTTCATAAAGGTGCAAAAATGACTTTTTCAAGTTCCTGCACCTTTATGAACTTGGAGGCTTGTATTGATGATTTTGATGATTATATTTCTGTAACTACATACGTCTTACAGCCGCAATTAATATTCTAATCAACATACAAACTAACACTGACCTGCAAATTGCAAAAAACGTAAAAAAAATTGAATTTCGCGGGCTAGTTGGAGCATTCACCTTAACTCGTTCTGTATACAGCATTCGGGGAGTAAATATCATAAATAATTATAAACGGTTCCCCGAATGCGGGCCCTTTGGTTCACATTCCCGCACCCCGCATGCGGGCCCTATCGACTAATGAAATTGCGCCATAACTCAAACGACTGTTATTTTTTAGCCACGAGCTCGTGTTATGTACGATATGTTGATAAATAAATGATTTATGATCACCGTATTGTCAGGTGGTGGAAGCAGCGGGCATGGCCGTGAGAGCGGTTCGCCCGAAGCCTCGTGTTCACTGCAACCGGATGAAAACACGAACCCGCTCATGCGGTAAGTTTATACTTTTTGGACGGGTGGAATTTTAATAAACTCTGCCAGTAATACTTTTAATTAAGTTTATTAAAATGTGTAATAAAGACACTAAAAATGGATTTACATGTTGAGCGCGTTACACTGATAAAAGTACAGGAAAAAGCACGAGAACGTTATGACAGATATCAATATCCAACAGAGAAAAAACTTACTAAAATAACTAATAGATGGCGCCACGTGTGCATTATTAGAATCAAGATTATATTAATATTTCATTCATCTCGCACAATGTGTAACTACCTATGTTTACAAATAAAAGTTTCTTATTCTTATTTACCATAGATTACAACAATACCAAAGTCTCATAATCATGATACAGGATGGAAGAGACCCAGGGCTGCGGGACTGTTCAAACCGGGGGCTGCGGGACTATTCGAACCGAGGCTGCGGGACTTTTGGGAGTGTCAGACTTGAGACTTGTACAGTCTAAACCCCACCCATCTTAGCTCTTTGTGTTCCGAGGCCGCGGTATGTCTTTCGAACAGTACCGCAGCCCCGGATGAAGGATGATAGACTGGCTCCTGAATTTCAAACGAAATTTTTTTTTTTCTGACATGTTCTACGAGTTGGAGTTGGTTGGATGTTTCCTGATTAAAAAATATATGATTCTGTTTAGACCGAACTTTTACTTAAATTATCGAAAAATATTGGATACGTGTTTTTTGTTTTAACAAATTAATAAAAATTGACGAAATTAAAACGTGTCAAAGATCGAGTGGGGGCTTTTGACGTCACTTTCTGGTAAAAATAGTACCACGCTGTGACGCCACACAAGTGTTCGAAGCACTGCATTGTATCGTCTTCATTTTTGTTTACGTGAGAAAAGAAAAAATATGTGTCCAATATTTTTAGAAATCTTTCTGACGGAATTATTATATAGTTTTTTTTTGTCAACTAACTTAGTATAAGTACTACATTTTGTTGTAGAGATCGACTTCAGCAGCGACCAAGGACTGCAGTTGGCAGAGAAAGCCGGAATGAGGACAAGAGCCCCAAGAGACAGTCCACTCTCAAAGAGGCCAAGGATGGACGGTAAGCATTCGAATACTGGATCGAGTATTTCGTATCACTATCTCGCTCGGTCTCATCATCATCAGCCTATAATCTTCCCACTGCTGGGATTCAGGCTTCCTCTCTAGGAGAAGGATGACATGCAAGACAATAGATTTTTACATACTTTATTACATGGGACTTAATCAAAACTAAGAAAAAAAAAATCGTAATAGCCTTTTTTGATCGGATGGTGGGAAATCATCAAATGACTCCTCCCGCTCTGGGCAGAGCGGTAGGGAGTGTCAGACTTCTACTGACTAAAAACCACCCATGTTCCTTCTTAGCCCTTTGTTTCGAGGCCGCGGTATCTCTTTTGAACAACCCGCAGCCCCGACGGGATAGAAGGTTGGCCTTACACTTAAACCTCCACCATATCACTCAGGAGGGAGAGCATAAGAGGCAACACCGAGAGTACGCGCGACAAGACTCCTGAACGCGTTTTGCGCGAGGCCAAGCTGCGTCTACTTAAACTAGAGATCGAGGCCGAGGCCATCGAGCAATCCTACCGCACTTTCCGACGCAAGCAGTCTGAGCGACGGGCCTGCCCGCAACCACGTGATGGCCTTGCCAAGGCACTCGGTTAGTAACATACATATAATTCTCTCTATTGCATTGCACACCAACACAAGTAAAGGACAAATTACAAAAAAATAACATGCAATACGTATTGCCAGATCTGCTGATGCAGATACTCAAATTTTTTTAAAATGCACTTTTCTGTAACAGACATCACACGAAGCCACTCAGCGCACGAACTCGATGAAACCGCCAGACATGACATAGAAACGCATTTCGCTGACTTACAAAAGACCGTGCGCACAGACTTTAATAAGTACATGCTCGACTACAAGGTCAAGTTCGATGTCGGAGAGAAGCTCTTTGGGAACAAACCCACCGTCTCTCAAAAAGTGAAGCCCATTCCTGACACTTTCGAGTGTACGAAGCAAGAAGAACGCAACTACGTTCTAGAGACTCCACTCACTGAGTTCAGGAAACTATACACGTCCGCCAAACAGAGCCGACAGGTCGACACTGAGACAAGGACACACTCTGCCACCAACAGTGCAAGCAACACTGACTTCGACTTCGAGATCTCCACGCTAAACAACAAACTACAGAAAGTTAAACACACCAAGGAATCCGAACTACAGATGTTAAGACAGAACATCAGTCAAATGTACCACGAAATAACCCGCGACTCCGAATTGACGGTAGACCAACAAGTCAATGGAACAACCGCTGAAGACGAAAACAATCTAAAAGTGCAAGTAGAAAGTATCAGTGAGATAATCGATATGAAGTCGGAAACGCAAGACTTCTCGGCGCAGATGACCGTCATCGTCAGACCCAAGCGTGACACGTCGTTAAGCGAGCGCGACTCGCGGAGTTTGTCGCCAGAACAGGCCGCGCGTCTCACCAGGAACGATGTGTTGGACGCAATTTTCCACGCCGACGCTAACGATGAGTCCAGCGTACATATGCAACTGGCGCTGTCGAAGGACGAGGTCTCCACGACTGAGTACGACAAGGGAGACTATCCGGCCGACTTCACCGTTACAGGCAACAACAGTCATTCGGAGAGCGTGCGCTCAAGGATATCTCTGCCCGTGATGGACGGAGGAGATATGGTGGACGATGAACACTTTTGGGAGGAGTAGACCTTTATAATAATATACATTCATTGCATCGTTCCTACGTGCTGCTGACTCTTGAAGCGTCCTACTAATCTTTATAATGTTCCCACCCCATGTTAAATGTTCCATGCTCACCTGTCAAGCATCCGACTGATCGAATATTTTAGATATTTCCCTTATTTATTGTATTAGTATATCTATTTTTCAAGAAGTGGTAATAAAAAAACAACAGTTAAATAAAAGAACCAGTCATAATTTATTTGTCTATGTCTATGTGAATTAAAACACTACAATAATATCATATAAAACATACATTTTTTTACCAATTTCTCGTTTCTTTCAAATATAAAAGTACAAACATTCGTAGACGTAATATCAACAACTCACAGCTTTTGGCATACAAAGAGTCCTGACGTCGCTTTACCACATTAAATGCTAACCAACGCAGTGAAACAACATTATTGTCATATAACACAGGACATAATAAACAAATGCAACTATACAACAAATATTTACGTTTCCATTACAAATGACAATTTCTTCATCTCTGAGATGATTTTTTATCAATAATCTATTTTGTAAATTATCCTTACGTGAAACTGTAAATATTATGTGAAAAACTAACAACAAATTTATCTGAAATAGGTATGAGGGATTTGCAAATGTAAGAATGATTCCAACGAAACTCTTCATTCATTGAATACTCTATTAATTATATATTTAAAAACTCTCTATTTATAATAGAAGGTAATACATATTTTAATCAACAACAAGGAAGGTTTAACAAAAGCTTTTATATAAGTTTTGAGTTGCGGAATTCAGCCCGTTATACAATACAAATATGATACATTATTCGTTGACAAGTTTCGTTCGATATCAAAATAAACGCGCATTGCACGCTTCAGTTGCCCTGAACTGCCCATTAATGAATATATAAGTTTCATATAATTATAGTCTATATTTTATTAAAGTAATGTCAGTTGGTTTCTTAACCTATCATCATTATGATGTTAATTTATAAATTATGAACGTTTGAGTTATATTGATTCAAAGTGAGCGAATTACGTCGTCCATTCCATTTGTTATTGTTTTATTAACCTTTTGAGTCCACGGTCGGCTAAAACCGACAAGAAAACGTATTTTTTTTAACTGTGTAACTGCAATACTTTTTGTAGTAATTTGTTGATTGTCGTGGGATACGCCGATACGTTTATGCTCTGGCGTTCAAAAGGTTAATATTAAAACTATTCTTCACTTTGCATTTATAGTTTTCATTTATAAAAAAGAACTCTGTAATTATATTCCTATAGGTACGTTATCTATGTGTCACATATTAAATTTATATTAAAAATTAAGTTGCTTTTCTTAGATCGAATGACTATTAACTAAAAGTACTGCGCCAACTCACATTACCACAGACACCTAATAAACAAAATATATAAACATTCTCCAATTCAGAAATAATCATTCAATCACAAATTATCGAATTAGATTCAATAATTAAAAAAAAAACATTTACATTAATTATGTCACAGTGTGAAATCAAAATAAGAAATAACTAATTATGCTGTTACTAAGTCAACTTATTATATTTTTTTTTTGTTTTCTGAAAGAGTTGTGTTATATTTTTAGTACTTAAATAAGAAACATTGATTTCCTTTTTAGTATAATTAAACATTTTGTTTTACTCAACAATTAAACTATTTGTGTTAGTCAAGAAAGAACCGATATAAAGAAAATTTTACGCCCGGTTTTGCTGGAACGAAAATCAACACAAAAATTAGTTTAGGGAACTGTCAAGCGCGTCTTCTACTTCGATTGGATTACAGAATTATCAACAGCCAATCAGAGTTGTGTCTGCTTCACTCAATTTTCACACGCCTTACTCTATCGAGATTTCAAGTGTAAACCACAAATATATGCCAACTAACGTTACATTATTACAGGGATCATCATAATTATGCATTTTTAAAGGCCACATGTTCATAGGTTTAGTACGACACAATTTAAAGGTTCGAATACTAGATATTAGTACATACTATAATATTTTGCTTCACACACGAAATTTCTATACCTTCATAACCTCAACTTGGATAACCAGTTGTGCAAATGATCGTCGTCTCAGAAATTTTGCTGATGGAACCTTCAAAAACATGTCGAACAGTCAACATAAGAGTTAGATATACAAGTAAAATAATTATCTCTCTACTAAACTGTCAATAATGCTTTTTTTGTGTCCGGAGATTCTTTTTCTAAGACATACACTTAAGGAACACGCTGTGGTCATCTCTTAAAGTGAAAAGTCTAAAAGTTTAGCTTAAAAAATAGCTGCAATTTATCCTGTATACTCATCTCATAAGTTGTACGTAGTATAATCTGTCCACGTCGGTAATGTCCCGGGGTGCCGCGGGAGGCGCCACTGAGCTAGAAGCTCAAAAGCCGAAGCTTACGTTATGGTTCGCGTTCTTGACGGCCAGCGCCGAGCGCGGGGAGTTTGGTCCTGTCACACGCAACCATGTTGACACCTGGAATAAAGAAGTCCATGTTTTTAACAAAGAAAGACATCAATAAAAATTACAGGATCTCTTAATTACTTCAGCTTAATCACAGCCCTAATGTATATTCGACACTGAACCGCTTAGGTAATATGTGCATCGAGTTACATCAGTACATAACTACAAATGCATCTGGTTTGTAATTATATTTTGTGTAAAATCACTAGAGGCGGCAGTCTGGTAAACCTGAACATTTATAAAGTGAAAGAAGAAAGAAAATACATATATTTGGCACATGCCACAAGTGCACTCAAATATAATATAAAAACATAAAACTTCGCCGTCATAGTCCGATGAGACGGCACTCCGACACGTCACACGACCGAAAAGAGATCTGGCGAAGAAGCATGGGCTGCACGGTGCGCACTGAGGCCGACTTCCAAACTCTTGGTCGCTAATGGAAAGACCAACAACACTGTTCGCCCTGGGAATCGAATATAAGTTAACAGTCGCACTTGCGTGACCCATAGAGCAGTTTCTATGCTATCATAAACACTGAAAACTGGATAATATCCTAACATGGTAATTAACATATTATGTAACCATGTTTAGTTGTTTACTATTTGTTATGAGTTCCCGATATTTCATCGTTATTGCAAGCACCATGATCACGGATAGTCAGTCAACTTCAGCTTGAAGTTATTGCGGATGGGCGTCTATGAGCAGATAAATCTGTCTACCCTCTTTCTTGTTCGTTTTTTTGCCGCAACCATTGTCACTAAAAAAACAATTCTGTTCCTGAAACACGAAACTGTGTCCGCTCGCGAAGTTTTTCGGCACTTTTTCTTTTTTTACACAGTTGAACCACTGGACTCCAGGCTCTCGACAGTTGAAACTCATACTCCCGGTTAAAGTTCTTATATTTGGTCATTTCAATGGCTTCTCTTACCTCTCTAGGTATATAGTGGCGTTCTATTGACCTGAGGATTAGGTAACTCAATCCAGTGGTTCGATCCTGATACCAGAAGATGAGATTTTTGGGAGTCATTGTTTTCACCGCCCTAATGTGTTCTGATAGACACCGTACGTTTCGTCTGACCGATATACAACTTGACGAAACTACAGTCTACTCTATAAACACTGGGCTTCTTCAGCGGAAAATTGTCCTTCAGCGAATCTAGCATCCGAGCCACTTTTCTAAAAGGAATGAAGAGTCTTTACGGGTACCAAAGAATGTTTGTAACTTTATCTGTTATCTGTCTGTGTTAAGGTGAAATTGCAAGAAAATAACATTCCTGTAGAGTACATGAAATGTCTACATCACTGTTTATCTACCAGTTATTGCATATAACAAGGTCAATATTACCTGCAGACTGACGGAGTACCCACGGGCAGTGAAGTGGCTCCAGAAGTAGCCCAGTAGGCCAGTAGGCCCCCTCCATCTACACTTATAAAACTGTGAAAGAGGTTTGTCTCTTTGGGATCATTCAAGGAGACGAATAAGAGGTGGGAAATTTACCTACGAGATGGAAAATTCCATCCTCGGATGTGAAAATAGGGAGCCGTACTGACGGTTTTCTAGACCACTCAGTCTACAGAAAATTGACTCACACGGATCGATATCTACACGCTGATTCTCATCACTATCCCGGACGGCAGAACTCTGTCGTGAATACACTTTTGCACACTAGTCTATAAAGTACACTGTAGTTCCGGGAAGTCGTATTTCGGTCAGACGAAACGGTGGCTCGATGGCTATCGGAACACATTAGGGCGGTGAAAAACAATGACACCCATTATGTCAATATTTTCTGGTAACACGTCGATCCATTGGATTGAAATAGATACCGAGCGCAAAAAACGAACAAGAATGAGGGTTTATTTGTCTGCCCATAGACACCCACCTGCAATAACTTAAGTTTATCCGTGATCATGGTCCAAGCCAGGGGATTGGAACAAATAATAAACAAAGTAAATATCCCGTTTTTAGTGTTAATGATAATGTTAGTAACAATGCCAATTACACATGTACATTTTCTTGTAGGTACGGTAGAGAGGGATACCTTGTAAAAGAGCATACCACCTTATTAGTGAGGTTCTTGCGAACGGTCAGGAGCGCACTACTCTTAACCGTATTCATACACGCACGCCGCGTGTGTGAACATGGAAGAGTCGATAAGTACGTAGGGATCGTAGCATCGCGATTATACATCAATTTTACCAAGAAAAGACAAAACTCTTTCAATGCTCAAACTCTGCATAAAATCTACCTCTGTAATTTTGTCGATTCTTCCGTCGACAAAACCCGTTTCTGCGGTGGCCATGCTACGCGTGCTGTGCTTTCTGCCTATTTCCGTGGAAAAAACGCGTGTGTATTACCTGTAAGGGCGGCGCGACCGAGTCTCGCTCCCTGTTGGGTGTGGAGCAGCGCGCGACACGTGCGGCCGCCCCGACCGCTCGCGCGGGACTGGCCACGTTACCCTCCGTGTTGCTGTAGCCGGGGCTGGCGCAAATAGACACGCTCACAGACAAGCTGTCCTCCACTGACGGTGCCGGCTGCCATCTGAATGAACAAATAACACATTCAAATGAAATGGATTAGTACAGACTATTTAACTGAATTATAATACCATAGGATAAAATATCAATCGCGGAGAAATAATAACTAACTATATAAAGTGTGGTTTTGCATTCGCGTCAAATTTCAGGAGGTTGTCACAAAATACATAAATATTCAAGTTAAATTACGGTAGGTACCTACCAGTTCCTCACTACATAGTATAAAACAAAGTCGCTTTCTCTGTCCCTATATCCCTATGTATGCTTAAATCTTTAAAATTACGCAACGGATTTTGAAGCGGGTTTTTTTTAATAGATACAGTGATTCAAGGAAGGTTTTAGTATATAATTTGACCGACATCCACGCGGGTGAAGCCGCGGGCATCAGCTAGTTAATTAATATACGCTGTTTTTTTCAGTTGTTAAAAATTGTATACTATTTCAGAATAACCCCCATAATTTCTTATTCTCTAACTCACGGTTGGTTAATAGGGAATAATAAATTATAGAATAAACGCCAAAGTAACCGTCGGCCATAACTAAGCGCGGTTAGGTTGAGAATGAGACGGGAAGCGTTTTAATATGGTGGTTCACACTTACCGTATTCCGTTTCAAAGAAAAAAACACCTACCAATTTTCTTATTGTGTCAGGTCGAGAATCGTTATTATAGTTACCTCCACGAATTTAACTTGAATGCAAAACGACAGCTTGTATAAAAGCTATGCTATATACTAACTTGTCTCTCAGTTCGGGCGGGTAGAGTGCTACGCTGTGACGCCATCGGTAAACGTTCGGGTACTGCTCGGGACAGATCGGGCACTGATGCAGCGCGTCAAACACTAAACGGTCCATCTTAGAGGGCTCCTCACTGTGAATAACATGAGGGTAAAGAAAACGTTACTTCATAACTGTAGACCCGGACATGTATGACAGAGGTTACTGTGTCCAGTGTACTGACGTTTCGCAAGTTATATTTGAGTTCTAAGTACATGGATCAGAAATTCAGAATGCTGGGCTGTAAAAAAGATAAATATAAATTAAAATAACCTTTTATTTCCTGTAGAAGTTTTACAGTAACTTCACTTAAAAGAGAACTTAATAACTATCATATTATCTATATAAATATCTATATGTATAACTATCTAATTTAAGTACTTTTATAAAACACACATTCTTATTTCTAGTGTTAGTATTCTTAGTTTGTTAGTTTTACAATAAAATCTTCTATAGGATAGAAGAAAGATAGATATAAACAATTGAATATGCGAAAGCGACAGAGCTATACTGTCTTGGGCCATCTCTTTTACATACTGGAAAAATAATAAAACAAGACTGCTTATAGACGTCATGGTACCTAATCGGAGGGATAATGCTGCCGTGCAGCAGAAATTACACTAAGTTACCCGCACCTAAAAGTAACTTTGAAATGAACCCCTCCCTATTATATTCCGATTCATGAGTTTTGAAAATACACCCGGAGTATGGACAACTGTCCAATCGTGTTGACGTCCTTTTTTAGTTCGAGTACCTAACTAAATCTATGTTCGTAAATGATACAGATTAGGAAACGCCCGTATCTTTGGCCGAAACTACGGGTTTTGTGCTTAGAGAGACCCCCCTGATACCTCTCCGGTAGTGTCAGACTGCCGTCGCATCGAAATATGTGCGTGTACCTATGACTGCGCACCAACTTGTGCACTATAGACGATGGCTAGTATTCGCTGGGACCTCATCGAGCTTCTTAGTCTCGGCGCTTTTCTGGTGGGCGCCACTGTTGATTCTGGCTTTCAGAGTTACAGTGGTTTGGTAATAGTGTAGGCTTGTCCCAAAGAAAATAGTCTTCGCTGAACATAGTCGGCAAATTCTACTATAACATGGTTATTCCAACTTACCCGTATATGAAAGGTTCGGCCTTCGCCGTGTCACTGGCCTCAACCATGTCATCATCCTCCCGCTCGGAATGCTCGGACGCCGTCAGAAACGCCTCGTCCTCGGAATTGCACGATGCCACGGATTCGTCGTCAGATATCTGTTAAGCAAAAGAGAAAAACGTTTTACCTTTTGAACGCTAGAGCGTAAACGCATCGGCGTCCCCTCTCACGCCAAGCTACAAATTCAGTGCAAATAGGTACCTACAAAAATAATATTTCAACAACTTATCAATAACCAATTAAGCACATACCAGGGAGGCATATGCCTATGCAACACCTGCTGTGGGTTACACCTCTCTATTTGAATCAGTCAACTACCCTAAACCAAGAACCAAGAAAACACCCTACCCCCCCTCCTACCCTACCCTTTACCGTGAACCGAGGAAACACCGAAAACCAAGTATCGACTTGGTTTTCGGTCTCAGAATAGGGTAGTTGACTGATTAAAAAAACATGATTCTGTTTAGTCCATCTGTTAGATTATCGAAAAATATTGGATACGTATTTTTTGTTTTATCAAATTAATAAAAAAATACGAAAATAAAACGTGTTAAAGATCGTGAGTGGGGTCTGGTGACGTCACTTTCTGGTAAAAAATGTACAAAACTATGACGTCGCGCGACTTTTCGAAGCACTGTATCGTCTTCATTTATTGTTTACGTGAAAAAAGAAAAAATACGTGTGCAATATTTTTTGGAAATCTATCTGACGGACTAATTCGATTTTTTTGTCAACTACCCTATATAATAATATTTTAGCTAGCCCATATTGTCCCACTGCTGGGCAAAGGCCTCCCTCAATCCCTTCACGGAATTGCATTAGGTCACGATTTTGTGCAACTTCTTTCCAATTCTCAAGGAAGACATGCAGTTCATCCAGCCGTCTCCTTCGTGGTCTGCCGCGACCCAGTTTCAGAGTTTCAGGGCACCAATCCTGAGCTTTACGGTCCCACAGTTCGTTCTGCATGCGACAGATATGTCCTGCTCAGTCCCATTTAAGTTGGACAGCCTTTTGATTCATGTCCACGATTTCCATTTTGGAGCGCATTGTAGTGTTTCGAACACGATCTTATAATTTTACATCTAAGAAACTGCGCTCCATAGCACGTTGGCAAACCTTGAGTTTGGACTTTTGAATGTTATTCAAAGACCTTTGTGTTGTTTGTGTGTCTCAGAATAGCTTTGCTATATTGTAAACTTCCAATAGTTTAGCGTACAGTTCTGGTTTTCTAAAGATACTTCATACGCTATTACGATAACAGTAACTGTTGATCTCCGGCCAGCAATGTGAAACATATACACGGAAAGGAAATAATATACGATTTTCGCAATTACTGTGATGCACCAATGCAATGTTGTCGTCAACTCTCCTATAGCGTCTATTAGCGGAAAACCCAAGTGATACTGTGCCATAGCTAGGCTTTCAGGTAATAATAACAATATAGACGCATTGTGAACACCAGGCACCGCACTGGGTACAAAAAAGTTCGAACGGAAACCAAGAAGAATACTTAGACATGGACGAAGAACCAAAGGCGGTAAAAATCATCTGGATCTCAGGGATCGCCCTGTAGGGCACGCCACGATAGTGGCGGTAAGTCCCCTCTTTGAGGAGTGGCTGGAGAGGCGCCACGGCGCCCTCACCTTCCGTCTGACGCAGGTACTCACCGGACACGGTTGTTTCGGGAGGTACCTGCACCGAATCAGGCGGGAGGAAACGCCCGGTTGTCACCATTGTGAGGATCGGCCGGAGGACACGGTGGAGCACACCGTGGAGGTGTGTCCCGCTTGGGCAGAGCCCCGCCGTGTTCTCGTAGCGGCGATCGGCGGCGGCGACCTCTCGCGTCCGGCCCTGGTGCAAGCCATGGTCCGGGGCGAGGAGGAATGGGACGCCGTCGCCTCCTTCTGCGAAGCAGTGATGCTAGCGAAGGAGGTGGCGGAACGTGAGAGGGAGAGAACCTCTCGTCCCAGCCGCCGCGGGAGGCGATCCGGGCGTCGGGGGCCACGTGATGGCTTCCGGCCACCGTAGACGCGGGCCTGTGGACGGTGAGTGATGGGTAAGCTCGCCGTCCGTCCGTCTAATGACGACGACAGGCCGTGTCGACGGCGCGTTCGTGTTCCACGCGCGCCTCAAAGAGATGTCAGCAACATGGAAGGGGCCCGCAAGGGCCGACGCCTGTCGAGGCTGCGGGATGTCCGCAAGGGATACCGAGGCCTCGACATGAAGGGCGAAGAAGGAACATGGGTGGTTTTTAGTCAGTAGAAGTCTGACACTCCCTTTCGCTCTGCCCAAGAGCGGAAGGGGTTATTTGATGATTTCCCACCCCCCAAAAAAAAAAAAAAAAAAAAAAGGGATCGCCCTGTCTACGGCTTGCTTAGTACTACAACTGATGCTCTTCAAACGGCTGCCTAAGATAAGGACATTCGACCAGAAGATTCTCACACAATTAATGATAACAAAATTGTTGAACTCAGTACTGGATTTCCTGTTGAATTATGATGTTTTTAAGCTGTCAGAAATCGATTTTTTGTGGGCAATGTCCACGCAATCAGAGGCCGTAACAATATGCTGGATGTCTGTTTACACGAAAATATTATACGACAAGTTTGTGTCAGTGTTCGCGTGTCAAGAGTGGGATATTTTTCTTATGTCCTATTTATTTTGGTTACTAACGTTACCCATAGGAGTGATGGACAGTGTTTTAATCGGGGCCCACTTTAGCTTCGACACCTATAATTACTACATAACTTTCTTCACGTGGTTAAAACTATTAATTTTGTCTGTGAATATGTTATTTTTCTTCAAAATATATTCTGTTATCCTGGATGTCAACAAGAAATCTAAGAGAAATATGACAGATATGGTAGTGTCGAGTGTGATAGCGTTTATTTTGTTTTGGATCACAAGTTTTGGAGCTTTCCTTCACATTTTGTTGGAGGACATAGTGGGAGAAGCTACTGACATGGACCGCGCAGTGTATGATACTTTTACAATCTTAAGTTCATTTCAAGGCCTAGCCATAACAATCATATTCCTCATACGCACGAAGAGTGAAATAAAACAGTGATGTCAGTGTTTCGTTATCAGTGAGTGTTAGTCATACAGTTTATTATTATAAATGTTGCATTATTTTATTGCTCTGCCCAGTGCAGTTTATCAAAGTACAAGAGATCCGTCCCTGCTTGGCGTGATTTTTACAAACTGTCCAAACATCGAGATGTTTTTATTGTATTACGTTCGATATTAATAAAATATAATTATATACATATATATATGTATATTTATTTCAGACCATCAACATGAATAATTTTATTTTAATTAATATTTTTTTTAGTTTTTATTATAAACTGTAAACTTTAAGAGTAAGCATGGTAAAAATAACTTTTGTTTTATTAATATCGTAACCACGAAATAAATAGTAAACATGGTAAATATCCTATATAAAGTCAATGATAATGTTAAATTATTTGTTAGTTGACGTACCTCAGCATGCACGACAGTGCATTTGGCGGTGTCTACGGTATACAAGGCCGCGCCGCTGTCTCCGCCCGGAGAGTTCACGTTGACTGGCCGCTCTGACTCGCTGTGTTGTAACTTGCCGTCACCTAAAACACCGATATTTCTATTCACATCCATCCTTCGAAGTAATTTAATGAATGATTTAAAATGGCCAACGTAATTAAGTCATTTCAGTCATTTTACTGGGAATATAATTTTTATAATTAAAAAATATGAGCTCAGTAAAAATATGAAACATTATACAGGTTGTTTAATACATCGTTTGCTAAATTGAACGGGCCGAAAGAAGGAGGGGTCATTTGCTATCTCTTATGCCCCAACCACTTATACTAGGACCCACATTTTTTACCCACAACGGGAGCCAAGCCGCGTGCAAAATCTATAGCACTTACATGACTACATATAGAACTAGCTTTGAAAATGTCGATTTTCCATTCAAACTGTCATCCCCTATTTCACCTCCTTGGGAGTTGAATTATGAAAAATCCTTCCTTAGTGGATGCCTACCTCATAAGAGGAAGACGTGTGCGAAATTTTAAGTTGCTAGCCCTAAGGGTTTGACTTGTGCGTTGATCCTCAGTCAGTCAGTTTTACCCTTTATATATTATATAGATAGATATAGATAACAAAATCGTTACTCACCAATATCATGATCAAACGTCAGTCTTCTAATAAAACTCTCACTCTTCGGACTAGTCGACAATATAGATCTATTTTTCCTAAACGACGCGTTCTTTTTACTATTTCGTTCGAAAACTTCTATCTTCCAATCGCACCTGCACTTGGACGCTTTCTGCCATAACTCTGTACATTCTACCTCGGACATAGCTGGAGCCTTTAGAGTTTCTCCTTCCGTCAACTCTTCACAGATGAAACTAGCTAAGCACCTCACATGCCCGTCTATAACATGCGTCAGTTTCACTCTATTCGCACACCTGTAAGTTGGTTTCCGTTCATCGTCCGAACTAAATATATCATCGTTCGGACATCGAAGTTTTATCAAGAATTCCAACAAGTGGTTGACGTCATCAAGATCGCTAGTTTCCTGTTTCAGTTTATAGACGACGAGTTGCGCTAATCTAGAGTGTATTAAAGCGAAGTTTATGCTCTGAAATCTTTCATCGTCCATGTATGTGAAGATGGTGTGTTGTAGGTGTTTTGATTCAGATTTTAGTGAGTCGCCTGCTGTTTCTGGCTCAGCGTTTAGGCTGAACGTAAGCGCGTCTGCTATCCTCTTGGCGAAGACCTGACAGGTTCGCTCGATGCATAGCAGTTGACTGACTGTGTGGTTCACTATCGGCACGTCCCCGTTCACAATCTTCGCTCCTGGCTGCCTGCAAAGCCTCTGTCTGAGCACATCCGTCTTCCTCCAATGTGGAGGTCTGTCATTGGATATTTTGCAAGTTTTCATGGCAACACAGAGTTCTGACATGGGACTTAGAGTCGTGTCTTTGGAGGGAGTTTGGTGGGACATGGAAAGACTTATTCTTGAAAGTGAAAGTTCGTCGGGAACATGTGATTGTGCGCAGCTGTCACTGTATGCGAAGGAACAGGCACTTTCGTATTTGTTCTTTAAATAGTTCTCTAATAAGGCGAGGCCTTCAGGCGTACGGAGGTCGGTGAATGTGTCTAAGAATGGCCAGTACTCCTTCCAGCCTACTTTCATTTGTTCCGCTAAGCTTCTGTAAAGAAAAAGTTGTTTGTTAATAAAGCATACTATAGCTGGCTATAAATACAAGGTTCCTGGTAGCCCAGAGCAGTGTTACCAACTTAGTGGATTTTCCACTAAAACTGGTGGTTTCGACCCCCCTTTTAGTGGCCAAATATTGCTTTTAGTGGCTGGTGGTTTTTTCTAGTGGTTTAGTAGAATTTACTTTCAATTATTAAAATGCTATCCTTCAACCACTAAGCCACTAAAACGTTACGAAATATGTTATTTTTACTTCATTTAATTATCAGGAGTTTTTACTTTTTGATCATTCTTATAAGTAAAGTTATACTTGTTATTGTCGCGCATCATATTTTAATCAAGTCACAAAGGCACAACTTGTCACTGATATGCAAATTGCAAAAACACATGAAAATTTGAATTTCGCGGGCTACTACAGAGGAATAACCATAGCTTGTTGATTTATTAATAATGTTGATTTACTGATTTTAAATATTTTATTTCGTAGTAATAATAAATAACATTTTAAGTAATTTTTCTACTTACTGTTTTCTTTCCAAAAAACCTCCGAAATTTTAGCGATTTTTACAATTTTTTGGAGCAGAGCCGATTTTTGTTAGTGGTTTCTGGTGGTTTTAGAAGTTGAATCTGGTGGAGAGCTTGTTTATCTGTTGGCAACACTGGCCCAGAGGTTATAGCTTTGCTTCTAATGCACAAGGACGTGGGTTCAAATTTAGGCCAGCTCCAATGTGACTTTTTCATGTTTATTTTAGACATTACAGACACTGGTTAAGAAAAGCATCTTAATGAAACTTGTACTTTACAATTAATATAAGTTTGAAATAAGTCTGAAAATGCGATTTGCTGTTGATAATTCCCTCAACCCATCACAAAATTTACTTAGCGCTAGTTTTCCTGCAGAAACCAGGTCCCTTATTCACAAACAGTTCGATTCGGAAAGTCGTATATTGTCTATCTCGCTCACTTTCGTGATGGGAAAAAAGGATAGACTTACGACATATTCTGTTCGGTTTCGATTTAATTTTTTGTGAATAGCTATGCATGCGAATGACTACTCTTTACTAACCTGCCAACAGTCTCAAGTCCCTTAGTGATCTCCTTCAACCTAAACTGCTGCGGTGTTTGTGTGGCGGCCGGCGCGGGGGACTCGCGTGTGTAGTGCGAGTGGGGGACGTGGGGGGCCACGGGGCCCAGGGGGGCTCCCGGCGGGGGGGCCCGCGCGGCCCGCGGGGGGGTCTTCCAGCGACGACGGAACAGCTCGGCGGCGCGCGCCTCCATGGGGCCCGCGTATGCGCGGATCTCGTAGCGTGGACTGAGAGGGTCGTTGTTTAATTCCTGGAGACAGATTGGACTGTGTAAAATAGGGGGTTGACAGCGTTGGTTTTATGGAGGATTGTGGATGTTTTTTTTTCTGTGCAAAAAGGATATGTAAGGTTCCTTGCAGGTGGCATTCCATTTGTTTCTTTCATGAGAATACTACAGACAGTTACAGTTTCTTTAAAATTATAATTTCGTGTAAAAATAATGCTAGTTTATTTTTCAAGGCGTTCCCGTAAGTTTTTTAGGAAAGTGAATTTCAAAAACTATTAGGAATCGCAGAACAAACTTGGGATATTTTCGTATACCCCTGAGAATTTTGTTCATTTTTTTTATAACGTCACAATTTGAATACGTCATGGGTGATATAAAGACGACGCGTTATACTGTGAGTTATACCCTTCCCTGCCTACCCCGGAGCATACAGGCGTGATGGTATGCGATACGTACAGGCGGCAGCGCTGGCGTGAAGGCGCAGCCAATGGTGGGCGCTCCGCTGCCGTCCTCGCTGTGCAGCACGGGCACGTAGTAGCGCTCCTGCAGCATGAGGGCGATCCGGTGACACACGCCCGCTTCGCAGTTTGTAGCTCGCTTGCAGATAATCTGTAAAAATTGTAATTTAATAAAGTATAATTAACATGGAAAACAAAAGGAGTATGTATTGTAGCAGGTGGCGTTCTATGGTGTTTGCCTAACCCCATGGAATATAGGTGTGAATTTGTGTATTTATGTGTGTATGTAATTTACATAACATCATTCTCGAAGAGCTAGGCAGATATGTAGCTTAATAATACCTTCACATGTCGGTACAGATCAGTAATTTCTTGGATCGTTTTCCCTTTTTATAAAACTAAGTATTGCATCTCTGAAAATCTCTAAACCTAATTAATTGCAAGCCGAGGTTGGTCGCTGTAGATATAATCTGGCTAAATGGAGTATCCTCGATCCATCCCAAACAAATTACCAGTGTGGAGCCCCTCTGAAGGATATACGCCACCTCCTATCCTGCACAACCACTTGCACCTCTCAAGATTTACTCAAAGCAAATGTTAGAGTTGTGCAGGAGACTACTGGTATAATACAATTTGAAGAAGGTCCTAGTAGTTCTCTGACTCACATCTCTAGGCTGTTCGCCATACTTGTTGACGGCGACAGTGTTGCACGGCGGGAACGACGTGAGTACGTCCACCGCGTGCTCCGCGCCGAACTTGGCGGCGAAGTGCAGCGGCGTCTCGTTCATGGCCTTGTCGGGCGTGTTCAGGTAGCGGTCCACTAGGATGCTTGCGAACTCCTGGTGATTGATAAAATGGGGATTTTTTATTGCTTGGTATAGCCTAGCGGGTAGCAAATATATTACTCTCAAGCATCGAGGGTTCTTTATAAACATATGTTTTCAGATTTTTCTTTTAGATGTGTTATATCAATGGCCAGCTACTAGTAACTTGGGGCAAGGACAGAAAGGTATAAATAAACCATGCTTTTTTTTCCTTACCTTACAAGAGTCAGGCTCAGCATCCATGCCGTACAGCGACTGCACAAACATCGGGTTCCCCACCGTCGTCAGAATTAAGTTGCATATCTCCGCGTTGCCAGCTTTCGCTGCTATGTGTAACGCGTTGTACCGCGAACCTTCCTGCAAAGTATTATAATAAATATCATATCTTGCTTGTTTTCCTCGAAAGGTGTTGTTGACAAGCCCTCCACATTATTCCCAAACCACTGTAACTTCTGAAAGCCAGAAACAACAGTGGCGACCACCAGAAATATTGAATCTCGACGAAGTCCCAGATAAACAATTTAACTGTCTTGGATCCCGCAATGAAATTAATCAGAAAAGAATAGCGGGGGAGTAGAAAATACCATAATTTCCACTTCCTTGAAGGTAAGGTACTGCTGTAGGTACCTATAGCAGACCTGTGTTTCGCCAGTCACCATGTAACAGGGGGTGAGGCAATTGCCATCGGCACTTTTCCACTACACCAACGAGGGAGTTATTTGGATTTCAAGCTAATCATATCGCCATAAGTATAAAAAAAATAGAAGCAAGATGCTCTTGCTCCTAAATCTTCTGACTATGGGATTCATTACCGGCTTCTCTGCTCCCTGATCATTATAATCTGGATTCATTTAAAGTTCGAGTGAATCGGTTTCTTCTAGGCAAGGGTTCACCCTAGGCCGCATTATCGGTTCACATCATTGCGTTTAGTTATAGATCATGTTTAGCTGTAAATGTATCCTTGTTATTGATGAAAAACTACCTAGGAGTAGTTACAAAAATATTAAAAAAAGATATGGGAGCTCCATCTGTCAACAAACGGCTTGACAGTTTGTCACAAGTAACAATTTTGTAATACTTAGGATGTCACTACAAACAAACGCTTTTTCATTTTTCATCAGGGCAAACGCAAGGCTATTTAGAGTAAAACAAAAACCCCATACAAACTAGTTTATCAATTACTATGACGTGAACAAGTTCACTTGTACAGGTATACGTATGTCATTAACGCGATGTCAGGTAACTGCGTCTGATCAATTGAATATTAATTTTGTCATTGAGCCGCTGGTACTACACAACTAATTTAAATGTTTAATTTGACATATACATATATGAAGTATCTAAATATATAAGAAGGAATGTTTTGCATTATTTACAATTGTATAGTACAATACACATACAATAGTGTAATAAAAATAATATATCATAAGGAACTGAATGAAATAAATAAACCTGATATAATTAATTATTCTAATTGCAATAGACAGAGTTAAAACACAATATTCTACTAGAAAAACAAAATGACACAATATTCATTTCCGCGTTGATTGTCTCCTCACTAATAAAGTGAGGAGACAAAAAGACGCTTAATAAAGCGTCTTTTAGTCATTATGAAGACAAAATTGTTAGGGTACCTCTGCTGACCAGAAAACTCAGGATGCCTCACTTAGCTGAAGAGCCCTGATTCTGTCACCTTCCTCTGCACATACACATACATTGCAGTGGCGTGTCTATCTAAGGATGACTATTACGGCAAGCTAAGCGCTCCATGGTCGGTATAAAACAAGATCGAGTTCAAAACATCGAAATCCTAGACGTACGAAGGTCTTCGATATTGAAAATCGAGCTATAGACCTTCTTTTTTTTTTTGGGGAGTGGGAAATCAAATAACATCAAATAACCCCTCCCGCTCTTGGGCAGAGCGGAAGGGAGTGTCAGACTTCTACTGACTAAAAACCACCCATGTTTCTTCTTAGCCCTTGCGCCAAGGCCGCGGTAGACCTCAAATAGAGTTAGGCAGGACACCTAGCAAGTCAGGTGGAGGAAAGCTGTGAGTGCTGTGACGTCCAAGAATTGAAAAGAATAATGTTGGGAAGACCGGCGGCGAGCTGGGATCGCAGGTATGAATATCCTAGGTGAGGCTGGCGTCGGGGCTGCGGGTTGTTCGCAAGAGATACCGCGGCCTCGACATGAAGGGCTAAGAAGGAACATGGGTGGTTTTTAGTCTGTAGAAGTCTGACACTCCCTTTCGCTCTGCCCAAGAGCGGGAGGGGTTATTTGATGATTAAGCACGTGGAGCTTGACAAAAGCAAAGACCCCCTTATGCGCAGTAGTAAGTGAAGATATGCTGTCGATGAGAGATGAAGCAAGCAAACTAACCAAAAAACTTTAAATTAAGAAGTTTGTTTGTGTCAGTAGTCAATCGTAATATTAACTTATACCTTACTATTGTATCGAGTCTGGTTCTCCTAACCTAACAGACAGATGTGTTGCTGGGGAGTTTGTTCCGCCACTTCTTCTTTCCAGCAAAAACACTAGGAAGTGTCGAAGGGTGGGCGTTTTGGGAGACTGTCTCTTGTAAATAAGTAAAGTAAATTTTGACGTTCCAAAAGTGCTGATTATCAGCCTAGTTTGAATAAATGACTTGATTTTGATTTTGTTCGGAGGAACAGCCATTGTTTCAGCACCCTAAACACAAGTTAAATCTTACATTTGGTGTCAGAGTTCATCGCAAACACTTATTTTCCTAGTTGTAAAGCTGCAAAGTTTTTCTTGTACAATTGAAGCTAATAAATCATTTCTTTTCTTATTGTAGATTGTAAAGCTACCTGCAAGATGGCGGGAGTGTTACCGCTGCTGACCAGAAACCTCGGGTTATCCCACACTCGGTCCCGCACTGTGCTGGATAGCCCCGCTTCTATCGCCTTTCGCAGTGCCACCATGTCTTGTGGTGATGGCGCTTTGAACGGGTACGGCTTCTCGCCCATTACAGCTGAAACAATTAATAAGTTTTTATTATATAAATTTTCTGTTAGGATGTTTAGACAAATTCGGGCACTGAAAGTGTCAGGAAAAGATAAGGTTTTTGAAGTGAAAACTTCTTTAGCGGCGTTGTGCACTTTTTTTGGGATGGGAAAAAAATGTTTAACTCGCGTCGAAAACTTGTAAGACGGCGCAGGGTTGCGCCCTGCGCCGTCTTACGAGTTTAGTTAGAGCGCGAATCTGCGTGTGTCAAATGTCAAAAAAAATTAAATGTCAAAAAGTGAAAATTAACCACATAAATGATAGTGCTTTTATGCCATTTTTATGCTGATAAATAAAGCAATTCGTGCGAAATTATTCCCTAACCATTCCAAAATATTCAAAAATTCACAACGTCAATGTTCAAGTTTTGAAGAACATTGAACATTCCCGGAATGCAACCCGCATATACATAGCACTACACACACAGACACTACACTACTAGATACAGGCCAAAAATAAAACCATCCTTTTGGGGCTTTGCCGCAGTCGGGTAAAAGCATTTAATTAAGCTTTCATGTTCAGGAAACACTAGATAGATTCAGTTTTATTCACGAAAAACCTTTCCTTTACCGATATAACCAAAAAAAATTAATTGTCGAAAAAACTAATTAAGAAAGCAACCTATTAAGTTACGCGTGACACTATTTCAAGCTAAGTACATAAAAGTCAGTTAATAAGCAGTTCGCGTGATAACGCTCAAAGACCGCTGGCCGCATTATTAGCTTGCCTAGACCAAATAAGTCTGTAATTGGGGTTTGTTACACACGAATAGGTTCTAACATTGACTTATATATTACTGCGTAAGGACTGGGCGGACGGCATGTTAAAATGACGCCACAAACGTGGTCCCAATAAGGTCTTTCCTAAGCCGAAGTGAACTAGTCCACGAACGGCTCTCTTCGGGTGCGGTCGTAAATTTTATTAAAAGTTTTATTTATGTTCTTTATACCTCGAAAATGCCACGCCGCTTATACAAGGTTACGTTAACGAGCAGACTACACCAATTCTCTGTATGGCGAACGCGTCGAGTAAATGTTCGGACGACCGTATCTTTAGTTTTTATATCAATGGGTTCTAATCAACCATAAAATAACTTCCTTTTGAGCGGTGAGAAGTCATTACTTCCATCTTTTTTGATGATGATTCCAAATAATAGGGTAGTACTAAAAAAATCTAATTAGTCCGTCAGATAGATTTCCAAAAAATATTGGACACGTATTTTTTCTTTTTTTTCACGTAAATAAACAATGTAGACGACACAGTGCTTTGAAAACTCGTGTGACGTCATATTCTAAGACATTAGTATGACATTTTTTACCGGTGAGTGACGTCACAACCCCCCACTCAAATCTTTGACGCGTTTTATCTTCGTCAATTTCTATTGATTTGATAAAATAAAAAATACGTATCCACTATTTTACGATAATCTAACAGACTGACTAATTAGAATCATATTATTTTTAGTCAGTAAAAATCCCTACGCCGACATACATGATGTTTCCCGAGCGCCTGAAGGGTTGAGTAGTCGGGCCAGGCTGTCATTCTTAAATCTTTGACAGTCGCTACTGGTAATTAGAAGTCTTGGCTAGAAAAGTATGCAGAACCCTAACTTAAGTCAAGTTATATGTTAACGCCAATTTTCAACCTTATTGCCAACTACAGTTCGAGTAAGTAACAGCTACACCATCGTTAAGTTGCCACGTGGATAAGTAATGAAAAAAAAAATGCAAGAAACTGACTGAGTTAGCTCGTACTCGGTGCGTTGTTTCTTTTATTCTGTTTTATCAGCAATGTTTAAATGGGTAACCCATACCCAGGGGTAATCCGTATATGATCCAACAGACTACGGTATAGTGTTCCAAACCACTAAGGTTTTTATTGTACTTTCTACGGTATTCTGATTCTACGTGTACAATGCATTATTGATAAAAACAATTCGAATGAGACAATAAACATTGCATAACGATTGTCAGTATTGTCACACATTCCGTTCTCAGTGATACGTCTACATGAAGTAGGTGACTATACTGTACTCATACTACCTAATATATCCACTAGCCCGAATATAATAAGAACTGGGTGTCTAAAATGGCCACTTTAGCAGATCATAATATGAATTGCGTTAAAAAGCGTAAAATGGACCTTTTATAATAGTAAACTGCGTCTCTGACCATTTAGGAAAATAGATCATAATAGGAAAATAATTTGAATTGCGTTAAAATGTTCACAGACGCAATTCATATTATGATCTGCTAAATGGTCATTTTAGACGCCCTATAAACAGTAAAGATGACTCAGTCTGTCTTATCGAACCCATTGTGTTTGAACTCAAATTGACTGTGAGTCAAGAAGTAGGTCGATAGATTATTTATTAACTAGCTGTTGCCAGCGGCTTCGCCCGCTACAACTCGAAAATTATCCCACGGGAAGATAAAATCGGGATAAAAACTATCCTATGTGTTAATCCAGGGTATAACCTATCTACATACCAAATTTCAACCAAATCGGTCCAGCCGTTTATGCGTGAAAGAGTAACAAACATCCACACATCCATTCTCACAAACTTTCACATTTATAATATTAGTAGGATTCTCGCTTTAAAGTTAAGACATCCTAAGCTAGGTATTCTACATATCATATTTTTGGGCAGATAAACTAGTATTATTTTCTTCTTAGCGTGTCGATGTCAATTTAAATTGAATGAGTGCAAAATTTGCCAACGAGTTGGCACATTCAGCAGCGTCTATCAGCTCTTGCAAATTGCAGGAAGCATCGATTTAACACTGGTTGTAAACAGTCAAGAAAAAATTATGGCATCGTCGAAAAAAAAACAAACAAACGTCAAGTGTTTTCTTTTCCCGCGTAAAAATGGCGGTGTCGTCGATGAGAGAAATGAGGTTACTGTGACGATTGAAAGTATTGAGCTGGCATCGTGACAAATGTTCTAGGCATAAAAAGGCAGATTCTTATTCGATTAAGTCCAATGTTTAATATTGGGACCGTTCACATGATGCAGTGAGCCAGTGACGCAACGATTCGAGTCCACTCGAGTCTCGAATGTTGCGTATCGGGTGGTGAAAGTCCAATGATAAACATAGGCCTGATGCCATCAATCAACATGCTATGAAAATCTTTGGCTATCAAACGTAGTTGGCAGGTTTGGTGTCGTGTTTTATAAGAATAGGAGAGAAAGAAGATGGATTATTTCTTGTCAAGCCTCGAATATTAATGACATGATCATAAAACATTACCTACAGTTCTTTTATAGTAATTCCAGTGAATAAATTCGACTCATTTTGTTGGATTTGAAATGTTACCTATTGCATTTGATCGCTGATAAAACCTACTGGAACTCGTTAACTCTAATATTTATTGAATAAGTTCTGTGTGTTTAGCAAGGCGCAGTGATTACAGGTGGACTAAGGCTGTCACCGAGCGCGTCCAAGAACTGGGAAAATAAATGTGGTCGTCACGCGGCGAGATGGACTGACGACATAGTTGCCATCGGGAGAAAAACCTGGATGAAGTTGGCACTGGCACAAGGCCATACCACGGCACAAGAACAGAGAGGCCTATAAGTACCCATCAGTGGGTTAATTCAGGCTGCGGAAGATGATAAAATCGTCTCCCATCTTTGTCATTAGACGGCGCTTATTCAGTTTACGTAAACACGATCAAATAGGCATAAAAACTTGCACCAGCCCCTGAACAGATCGTTATTCAGTACTACCACACGTTGGTAGACAACTCATGATTTCATCGTACAAACACGTGTTACACAACACATAACGCATCCACACGTCTTATCCTTGAATGAACCGGCCCACTATCACGCCACGCCACCTACGATACGTAGCCCGACTGGTATTTATAGATCAATCTAATTTCAGACCAACAACCAACAACACCAACATTCTCATGAAAAAATAACATCAATAAGTCGGTGTAAAGCTACAAAATCTAAACAACCGGAAATGTTGAAATATGACACTGCAAATCAGGCCATTATTTCGGAAGAAATAGAGCTCCTTTTCGACTGCGAAAAAGTGTAAAATGAGATATTGGCCATGAAAGCAATCACTTTCCTCTCTACAATGGTATTTTTGGCTTGATAAGACAGATTGTTTTGCCAGTAGTAGCTGCATGACAAACGGTTTCGTTTGAGTAAACAATATTTACGGAATTAATTATTAGAGATGAAGCGAAGATCAATTTATCGATGAATTATTTCGAACATATTGTGATTAATTTGTATTATTTTCTAACTTTTTTTTTGTTACGGAATGCATAAAAAATGACTAGTCCGCCGTCTCAGGTAGTCCATCATAATGGATTTAGAATAACGTCACAGCTAACCATGCATTGTCATTCAACCTAAACATTTATACAAAATTTCAGCTTAATCGGAAACTGGGTAGCGGGTCAAATTTAACTTTTAAGATTTTATTACATAGTTACATGTGAAGCTAAGAGCGTGTTAAAAAGGGGGTCAATCTACTTAAAGAGTCCCAAAATCAATTTTAAACAGATTTCAGTCAGTGATAGCGTGATAGTATGAGGAAGAAACGTAAAAATACAAATATCTTTAGATAGCAAGGTCAATGATCTTCATAACATTTTGTTTTTATCATGTATTCGTTAACAAAACAAAGTTCGTTGAATGTTTGTTGTAGTTTTGATAATTTCATTTTGTGTCTCTAAATATTTACTTGGGAAATAAATCTTTGTCGCATTTTAAAGATACATAACATCACGGCTGTAATCTGCGTAGAGTTAGGCCACATATTAGCAGTTATGTTTCATTTAAGTTTTATGTAATAGGGAAAAATCTTTATGGAAATGACTTGCCCAACCCAGAAGTCGTATCCAGGATTCCATTCTCAGCAGTCGTGCAGGCGGCTTTCAATGCGACTTTGAATCACTTTCAATTTCTTTTATTAAATTTGGTTATCAAATCCGAAATTTCTCAAAAGCAGCTCGGTTGATGGCAAAAGTCTCGCCCCCTATTACATGGGACTTAAACATAACTGGTTTAACGTGGATGTGCTGTTAGGTAGGTACACCTCTGCATAACCCTTCGGGGATTCCAAGGCGTGATGTTATGACGATTTTAGTAACGCTAAGTAGTGTCAGTCATGCTAAGTTTAAGCCCTTTTTTTATGGTGGTTGGAAAATCATTAAATAACCCCTCCCGCTCTTGGGCAGAGCGGAAGGAAGTGTCAGACTTCTACTGACTAAAAACCACCCATATTCCTTCTTAGCCCTTCATGTCGAGGCCGCGGTATCTCTTGCGAACAACCCGCAGCCGTTAAGTTTAAGCTTCAAGCTGATAATGACCACCTACATACTGGCAAAGGGAGGAAACAATTTTATTATTGTATAGTCTCCGACTAAAAAACCTATTAAAGTATAATCTAACATTCCGTCTTAACTAAAATCAGACATATCTTTAGAGAGGTAAAGCTGATTTTCCGTCTTCAAAGTTTCGCAATGCAATAGGTCGTGTTTTTTTTAGTAGTTTATTTCCTATCTTCATGGGAGTCAAGCTAGAAGAGAAACGATGGGTGACACCGCAGGGTAAAGCTGTAGGCTTGCGGGATGAATGCATTTGGGGCTTGAGGTGAAAATCGTGACCACTTCCCCGCGCCACTCATGCCCGTAACGTAGTGCTGTCCATACATAAATCGTGTTGTCCATTCAACTCGCACGCCTCATCATCATCATCATTCCGTTGCCCTTATCCCAATAGGGATGTTTACTGACTAAAAAAAATATGATTCTAATTAGTCTGTCTGTTAGATTATCGAAAAAAAGAAAAAAATACGTGTCCAATATTTTTTGGAAATCTATCTGACGGACTAATTAGTTTTTTTTTACCCTATTCATTTGGGGTCGGTACAGCAGCATGTCTTCTTCTTCCATACTTCTTTCTTACTCGTCATCTCATTAGACACCTCCTTTCTTACCATATCAACTTGCGTGCCTATAAAGTATAAGTAAAAAAACTCACAACTATCATTCCCATCCGTGGTGTCAGTGGGTTCGGCTCCTCGCAGCGCAAACGACACGGCATCCTGTCGGTTCCTGAACGCCTTGAATCTCGCAGACTTGTACCTTCGGACCAGCTCCAGAGCTTCGGACTTGTTCTTGTAAACGTGTAGTGCTTCTAGAAAACAAGAAAAAATTTTGAAGATCTCGGTAGGCATCATAGGTAGGCTATAATGTTCCCACTGCTGAGACAAAATCCTCCTCTCTATGAGAGGGAGGAGGCTATACACCACGCGGGCCCCATGTGGGTTGGTAGATGACACATATCTTAATTTTTTTAGGTTCTAATACATTTCGGTTATCTCCAGTTTTGAAAACACGAAAACCAAACAAAATGTAAAGGTCATGAAAACAAACATAAAGGAGGGTAATTATTACCCTCCTTTAGCCTGTTGGTAAGACGCAGTCAACAATTTCCCCACCAAACAACTTTATCAAAACAAACAACAAAAAGTGTATAACTGTATGCTGAAAAACATTTGGGATTTCTGGAGCAGGCATTTGTCAGTAGCAGGACTTGTGCCCAAGTGATGGCAAAATGCACACCCCGCTATAACATGCAATTTAAAAACTAGCAAAATGTGGGTGTAGTATTTAGTACAACTCTGCCCATCCTTTTGCGCATTACATGCATTATGTTATGTATGAAAAACACATGGCCCTCATTATAATCCAGGTAAATAGATAAGTACAATAATTTGCAAACGCTTTGCAAAGATAATATAAAAGTAGGAAGTTGACAACAACTCTATTGACCTACATCAACTTATCTTGCTGATAGTGATGCTGATAAGAAACGGGTAAACATTGTAAACAATACAAGTTTTAGACAATGATGAGGGTATTAACTATAGCAGGGTTTCACAATGGGGGGGTCTGCAGAAAGTATCCAAAGAGTCAAGGACTCAAATGCGCTGCTATAGTTCTTTTTTCTTACAATATTAAAATATGTAAAATTCTTTTTTTTTTAAGATGTTCCTGGCATTTTATTTTGATCTATCTAGGGTCCATTCTAAAATGTTTACGATTTTTTTAATTAGGAGAGAATTATTGATTTTGTGCCTAATTAAGAAAAGTATATAAATTATTATCAACTGTATAATGTTCAAGTGTGAAACCACCACCCTCAGCCTATTAATGTACCCACTAGCACACTAGGAAGTGTCGAAGGGTGGGTGTTTTGGGGGACTGTCACTTGTAAATAAGTAAAGTACATTTTGACGTTTGAAAAGTGCTGATTATCAGCTTATTTTGAATAAATGACTTTTGATTGATTGATTGACTGCTGGGACATGGGCAAGTGTGAAACATTAACCTAGAAAACCAGCTTTATGTTTTCTTAGTAGATTCACTTTAGATGGGGTATGTAAGTATCATAGCAGGTGGCGGTCTGTGATTTCTGTCTTATATGTTGTTTGAGGGAAAAAAGCATGAGTAAGATGTAGATTTACAAAAAACACAAAGATTTACTCATTTCTGTATGCATTGTGTTCTGATTCAGTAACTTTTTATGACTTATGAGGAACAAAGACTTTTTATGAAAAACTTTTGTGATGTTTATTTGAATATTTTATAACTTTCTGAGTTAAAAGTACAAAATCAAAAATTTGTATTAATTTAAAAATATGCACTCATATTGCCTTTTAATTCTGTGCACTGATCACTGCATTTTGAAACTGTTTTCTAAAAGTAGCTCTTACTTTCAATATAATTAAAGAGAATTACATGAAAGGGAAAATATCACTAAACAAAGTTTTAATTAAATCTTTTGATTTTTTAACACAATATTACAATGATTGTTAGAATAACATTGATAATAAATACCTTCATCAGGTCCTTTTTTAATTTCACTGGGTATGTAAACTCCATAATAGGTGGTTGGTGGTTCCACAGACGTCGGACTTTCGGGCGCATTGCTTTTCTTGCTTATAGTATTCAAACGCAGCAACCTACTAAAAAGGCCACCTATTGCTCCATCTCTTTTTTCAGTTGGAGACAGTGATATCTCTTCTTTCATACCCCCTATATCCTTATTACACTCCGGTATAATTACAGCCTTCGACATGTTGTCTCCTGAAAATCGTAAACATTTTACTGTTTTGTTTTGTGACGCAAAACGCAGCCAGCGAACAGTTTATTTTTACAACAATCCTATTATTTAGGGCGGCTCACCTTAATGACGAGACTCGTCATAAAAACATGCTCTTAACTTTATTATCCGATAATTGTGCGCTATTTCAGCGCATTTTGTTTTTATAAAGTTTTGAATCACATCTTAAAAATTCGGGCGTTTTTTGAAACAGAAAATTGAAATGCGTTGAGAGAACGGTGGATGACGTTTTGACAGATTTCTTTCTCTAGTGTTGTCCTTTGTTTTGATTCACTTTATTATTTCATTGCCATCTAAAAAAAAACATTCGTTAAAAAATGTTAAGTTATTTATTCAGTTTGAAACAATAAATATAAATATTTCAGACGGACTAAAAAATATTTTGTCTAGTGCGTAATTACCGTAAGACTAGTCTAAAATATCACAAACCACAGACTAAATTCTCAAGATAATGCGGTTTGATATTCTCGATATTCGAATTTAATTCAAACATTTGTTCCTGTTTATTTTATATAAAATTAAATACGATCTGGGATTTAAAACGTTATACGCTGATATAACGTTTAACAGACATCACTACCCCACTATTATATTCTAGACATCAGACTTAACTGCTATAAAAATGAATGTAGGAACCGATGGGGAAGAATGATTCTCGAGTGGCGACCACAAACTGGAAGACGCAGCGGTGGTAGGCCTCCCACCAGGTATCGGACCAACGATATCGTGAGAGTCGCGGGCAACCAGTGGATACAAGGGCAGGTTGCCGTTCGTTATAGCGACCCATAGCGGCCTATGTCCAGCAGTTGACGTCTTATGGCTGATTATGATCCTCTGCCTACCTCCATCTAAGTTAGCGCGATGTTATGTAAATTGTCTTGTAGAAACTGAGCAAGTACTACAGCTGGTATAATTCTTACAAAACTTGAAACATAGTTTGGATGTGGAATTGCAGACACAACTCACACAACCCACATTAAATCTTGAGAATTTATGAATTTTCGACGGCTCTTACAACACCCAGAGGGTCACTTGTAACGACGCCCGTCGGGGCTGCGGGTTGTTCGCAAGAGATACCGCGGCCTCGACATAAAGGGCTAAGAAGGAACATGGGTGGTTTTTAGTCAGTAGAAGTCTGACACTCCCTTTCGCTCTGCCCAAGAGCGGAAGGGGTGATTTCCCACCCCTAAAAAAACTCACTTGTAACAATATTTGTATGGTGGGATGACCTGAGTCTATGATACAGGGGTGGACCCAAATGTGATTTTGTGAGGAGTTTTAAATTAAAGTTATTGGAAGTGTTAAAAACATTTATTTTCATTTTATTTCTATGTCTGAAATACAACATGGCACCCATGAGTAGGAAAAGTCAATATAAAGTATGGGTAGAATTCAGAATGTGTGCTTCAGTTTCAACTGGTTGTGTACTTTATAGCAACAGTGGCATTACAATAAATATGGAATCCAGTGGAAAACTACAGTAATAAAATAATCTGGCATATTTTATGACTAGGTAAACACAAAAGAAGTAATAAAAAACAAAATACAAGTTTAATAAATATTTATGTCTCAGATTTCTTTTGTTTCTTTTTCTTTTTCTTGTTTTTACTGGTAGGGGTAGCAGGTAAAGGATTAAGATCCAAAGTCTTTTGAATAGCCATAGAGTACAGATTAGTGTTAATTGCTCTCAATCTATTCAGCTCAGTCACCATCCCTTCTTCTTTACACTTAAACTCATTCTCAATCTCCTTTGAAGATATAATATCATCTTCAATTTCTCCACGGGGCTCCGGCCAGAAACTAATTTTACTTTTCATAAGAACTTCCATTTCTGTCAATTCCTCGGCATCTTTTTCTAAAGTCCTTTCTAAACTGTGTAGAATGATGCTTGGTGAGAATTCTTGTTTGTAAATTGCAGGGTAATTCACGGTGAAGAAAGCATTCGTTATAGGGCCCTTGTGTCTGATTATCCGTATTGGCTGTTTGCTGGGTATGTGCCAGAGTATCACTTGGCCATCTTTTGAACCAGACATGAGGGTCTCACCATCTAGAGATACAGACAGGCACGTCACAGCTTTCGTATGGGAGGAGTAAGTAGGACATTTCACATCCGTGTTCACCAACACGTTTCTATCCCTCGGAGGATTGGTAAGACTAAACTGATGAATCTTCCCTTCATTTGTTCCAACAAATATATTCAACTCCAAGACGTCCATGGTGATAGCAGCAAGATGATCGTAAAACACAAAATTTATTAGCAGTTCTCCTGATGATAAATCATAGATTTTGCAAGTCTTGTCACTGGATACAGTGCATAAGCGACCATGCATTCCTGTCTTACTTATGCACAAATCTGTCACTGGTAAAGAATGGTTGGAGAATATGTACACTGGATCATGCTGGCCTGCAGAAGTTTGTGAAACTAGGTCAACTTCAGGGTGAGCAGCCACTGTGGCTAGAGACCACACCATGACTAAACCATCCTCAGATGCTGATACAAAATAGCGTCCATCTGCTGTAAATTTTAAAATTGTCACTGTTTGGTAGTGTTTGCTTAATATTGTTAGAAGGTTGCCAGAAGCCGTTTGCCATAAATATATTTTTTCTTCAATGCCTGCTATTATGAAGGTTCCATCTCGTGAAACAGCGAAGGCCGTTGCTTTACCTGGCAAAACAAAGCGCATGCCTTGGACAGTTTGATACGAGTTCACAGGCCATACTTGTAGTAATGGCTTTGCCCTCTCTACGGCTGCTAAATAATCATTTCCAACGAATGAAAGAGTTCCATTTTGTGCCGTGCCGCCTCCTTTATAAGTCATCAAGCAGGTGCCGGTATGTGGGTCCCATACTGCGTTGGTCCATAACGTGTTTTGAGAATCACTTGTGACCAAAACCTCGAACAATGTAGCCATTGTATTTACGTTTAATTTTCTATATTACTTGGTTTTTGTATTTTTAAGTTAATACTTTAAAATGAAAGTTTTCTTGCACTGAAACACACACTGAAATCACATGTGGGATATCCGACAGAACCACAAAATCGATTGATTGAACTTAAATAAGTGTTGCCAGGTGACTATCTCGCGTTCTCCCCAAATCTTCCTCAAAACCCACCAAAAATGAAGTTTCGAAGAAAAAATACCCCACTTATGCAATAATATTTTGTTATTGTAATTTTCAAAACGATACTATTTCAGCTATAGCTTCTATTACAAAATCAGTATCGCTTATCTTGGACATGATCTATTCTATCTTTTGACAAGGAACATTCAAACAAAGAACTTTCCAGGAGGATACAAGGATACAACTAGGGTGGGCGGTGCGGTCTTTGGGAAGCTCCAATATGTTTTCCGGACTAAGAGAATACCCCAGTGCCTAAAAACCTACCTTTTTAATCAATGATGTTTAGTAGAGAGTAACAGAGTAGTCAGGTACCTACGAAACATTTGGCCCCATCTAGTTTTAGAAAAACGACTTGTAAAAGTATTTGTTAAACTTATTTGCAAAATAAACATCATTTAACAGTGAGTGATTACGGACTGAAATGATTCTTCCTTCACGCGTTGTCTGTAACGTTCCATACCTACATTTTTTCTGAGTTCAATCTCTTTATCATAATTTAATTATTGTTTAAAATAAACACAATACATTCTTCTTGAAACGAATATCTTATTTGTTATAAGTTGAATTCAGTAGTGTGAAAGAGTCTGTTTATAAGATTTTCTGTAAAAACGACAACATGGGAGAAGGCTCTTACAAAATTTCTAATGTCAATCTGTTAACAAAAACTTCAAAACAATTCCCCAATCCCACAAATAAACTGTCCCCCATTATTAAAAAAAAAACCCAGATCTAAGGAGATACCCGCCAATCTGGCATCACGGAGAACTTGACAATGACATTAAATGCCACTGTTTGACAGCACTTTTTGATAATAATTCAAATCCGATCATTGAGTTAGTAAAAACATGGAGGCGCCGCGATATTCTATAGACATTTGCATAAACAAATATGAGTGAAATAGGATACAGAATGTGAAATATCGTTTGGTTTCGTTCTTTCTAATGCAGTAATCATATTTGATGAAAGAGACAACAATATTTCAGTTGTTGCTCATAATGGCAACATTTGGTGTTACGAGTCACGCAATGGTAGGTAGGTGCCGTTTCCGCCATGTTATGCGGCGAGTTTCGTGGTAGTTCTGCTGTCAAACGGTTGTTTACTTTTTGTTTTATTGAGATTTGTGAGAAAATTACGAGGAGTTTACCTTTAAAACTGCATGTACATGTTAGAAAACAGTAATTCAATATGCCTGCGTGTTGTTATGTGAAGTGTGGTGCAAGAAAGAAGGAAAATCAACCTCAATTGTCGGTGCACAGGTTAGAAGCCGGTTTTCATGCAATAGTATCTAGGAGTAATACACTGTCGATGAAAAAAATGCTAAGCGATCAATAATTAATTGCTTAAGTGTTAATGTTTGGGTTTATTTTCGTCCCAGAGATCTTTTGGTTAATTCATAATTTCATTCGTTTGTTTACAAACATGAATAGTGTTGTACTGTTGCCGTATTAGTCCGGTACTAGTTCCTTCGCTGCGCTGAAACGACATCTGTTCGAGTGACCGTGCTCTGGCCCGTGGTTCACAGAACCGAGATACCGTCCCACAGACTTATAAGATTGTTATACGTGATCTGAAAATAAGACATCAGCATGCTTGCACCGACTGGACGGGTCCACCAAAATCTGTGTGTTGCTTTCTTTAAATGACCATCTCAGACACTAATCTGCATAGTCTTCATGTGTGTATACCAAGATTATGTCTGAACTTTAAAAGAGACCATGACCTCTGAGTTTGTTTCGGAAGTTTCTTCTCAAAGTAGTCAGAAACGAAACACCGACCCCATCTAGTTTTAATAAAAAGTGACTTGTAAAAGTATGTAAAAACCTATTTGCAAAATAAACATCATTCATCATAATTATCACACCAATAAACAGATTTAATAAAATCATTCTTATTTTATTTTACTCCACCAGGTCCAGTCAGTATGTTAATCATAATAGAAACATAATCGTCTTCCTATTAGTAGAATTTGTTTTTCACAAAGATCTGCACACCTACCAGAATCTACAGACCTACTGTCTATCGATTAGCTGTCGAATGGTTATGGTTTTGTATACTAAACTAACCATTTGACAGTTAATCGATGGACACAATGATAGCCACTAACATTTAAAAAGATACGCAATAGCCCTGCAGATATAACCGAAAGCGCAAACGTAAAAAGCATTCTTTAATTTTGTTCAGAAAACCACTTTAAATTAATTTTATTCTCAGGTATCAGAAGGAAAGTAAATTTACTCATGGTTTTCTGTTACAACGAACTGTTAATTATAATTCAACCGTGATTATATTCTAATACTCGTAATACTATTAAGTAGTACCAGTTTCGATACTCGTTACAGTAATACTATGTTCCATGAATGACACAACCCTAGCATTGGCAGCCATTTTGAGTACCGTTCAAGGTTGTAGGTATGCACCTTTTTTTTGTAGGTATTTCCAGTCCATACTTTTATATGTCTATGAATCCGATACACACACGAATTAGAACTATGGCTAGAAAGGAGGTGGATGACTGCAGACATGACGAGATAATTATAGAGGAATTCGGAAGTAGACTACATACTGCGCCAATAAATTGGGATTGGGACTGGAGAATAACAATGATACATACACAAACTCGTACCTTTTACTTATTCAAATTTGAAAAAACAAATAAAATTGTTACTTGTATTTTACTATTTTGCATTGAGGTATTACGTACTAGTACATTAAACCTCAATGCTATTTTGAAGGATTTTTTTTGTATCCGATCTTTTGCTGCAGAATCAGAAAACCGTAACAAAAATGTAACCAATAGCGCAACAGTACAACACGCGTGGTTTATTTTGATTGAACTAAGTAGTGTCAACTCGTTCATGAACTTCGAGTTTGAAGTATCATTAGAATAGTGTGTGATTAGTGAAAATTCCCTGGAAATACAAGCCGCAAGATGTTTAAAAAGTAAGTGAAATTATGGTTTTCATATCAGTTTAGTTTAAAATGTAACGCATGGATACTGAAATGATATTTCGATTTCATGTATGAGGTTAGAATTTCGTTCATTCAGTAATGTCAAAATGGTTGAATTATTGACGTTTCGTGTGGCCAGCCAATCGGGATCCAGCTGTAGTGATGTTCGGTATTTCAGAAATTCTGTGATTTATACGGTTAGTTTTAAAATCGATTTATCAATACATGAATTCTTGATTCTCTATTTTATTACACCCTCTTATGTCTAATGGTAATGAAGAACCTTTATAAATGATAACATGCAAAGTTGTCATCTTTCTGGGCACTAATCCTGTTGACAGCGATGATGACGAACTTTTAAACGCCCTTCAAGGAAGACCAAAAAAACGAATGATGGATTTTGTAAAGTTCATTTCACGAAAGAAGTCCCGCAGACGCAGCGCTGTATGTACTATCGACTTGCACTTTTTACAACTTTTGGCATCGTAAATAAACCTTATAACGCACTAATCCAATAATAAACTCACAAAATATCTACCACAACAAACGCACCTTGATAACATCGACAAACGACAACATGGCCGATCTTTCAAATTTAGTTCCACAATTGTCCGCGGACTTCTTTCGTGAAATGGACTTTAAAAGAGAAATCGGCCAAGTGCGAGTCGGATGTGATAAAATGTGATATATTTGAGAGTAGTTTTATTTTAATACAGTATACGAATGGATCTCACAATAAGAGAGTAAGAACATAAATTTCTACACCCCACAACAGATAATGCGTTCTTCTTTTCTATATGCACACAAATTAAACTAAAAAATAACTTTACGAGCACATTAACTGTTGATTAGAGCTCATTGTCTAATGAAATAAAAACTAATCAAAGCTATTTCTCGTGTTATACCGCTTAGAATTGAGCCGTTAAATGAAAGCAATTAAATAAATCACGTCAGCGTATCCACTAATAGAGATAGACTCCTTTCAAACTGCGCCACAACACCCTGTTTTCCACCTTCCATATCCAGGCAAACTGGACTGAATAAAACAATAAGTATAGTTGCATTATCAATTTATCAACCTATATAATGTTAATGGTCCCACTACTGGGACACAGGCCATCTCTCTAAGAGAGGGAATGGGCGATTTGTTTTAAGGACATGACATGCCGATTACCTCACGATGTTTTCCTTTGCCGTTTTGACAGTTCGTGTGATAACAATTAAAAATTACTTAATAATGCGCCTGCCTCAGGTTCGCTCCTATGACGACGTCATTGTCATAAGTCGGGGCCGTTATAGGTGGGCCACCGCCGTAATGAAACCATACATTCGCAGATGATGATTCTCAACTCGATAATTTCCGTAGTGCTTAACAAAGCAACTCGATTAAAAAGAATTCATTGTAGTTATATACGGTTTTCCCGGTACGGTTTTGGAACTCATCACTACAGAAGTAGTGACGTTTGTAATGAAAGTCTGAAACACACGTAATTCTCATAAGTGAGAAAGAGACGGATAGATTTCGTTTCGTTAAAAATGGTTGAATGACTAGTTCACTAGTTCGTTCATTAGTTCAGTTCTGTGCAGCTGTTCGTATTTGATTGTACTGTGCCCCTAGTGATTTTTCGACGATTTTTTAATGCTTGAAATTATTGTGATCTTCAGTCGATCAATTTGATTTCATTAACAATTTGTTACCTGGAACGATTTCAAACAAAAGGCGTAAAGACATCTCGTGTTGAGTGCACATTTTCCGTGACGTAACTGGATTTCTAACGAATAACTGTCGACGCGACTAACAAAGGTCGTGGCGACTAATGGTTGCCGTTTTTATGGGTTCGAATGAATTTTGACGGCGCGATGTGGGAATCTGATTCTGACACGGGGTCCCGCAGCGCATCTTCGGATGGGCTGCGGAGACGCCAAAGATGGGATCCCGAGGCGGAGAGTTTGGCCTCCCAGATGGATGAACTCGACGAAGTACTTGCAGAGGAAGAAGATGGATGTCCTTTGCCTTCTACGCCGGAGGATCAGCATCTCCTCGACGCCGAGATGGCGGAAGTGTTGAAAGCGGGCGTGCTCTCTGACGAGATCGACCTCGGTGCGCTGGCTCACAACGCGGCGGAGCAGGCTGAGGAGTTCGTGCGTAAAGTGTGGGAGGCGTCCTGGAACGTGTGCCACTTCCGCCACCTGCCGCGCTGGTTGCAAGACAACGACTACCTTCACAAAGGACACAGGCCTCCCCTACCCTCGTTCAGCGCGTGCTTCGCGTCTATTTTTCGCATCCACACAGAGACAGGCAACATCTGGACTCACCTGCTCGGCTGCGTGGCCTTCATTGGCGTCGCGATCTACTTCCTGACGCGCCCTTCGATAGAGATACAAATGCAGGAGAAAATGATATTTGGAGTGTTTTTCATTGGTGCCATAGTGTGCCTTGGCTTCTCGTTCGCATACCACACCCTCTATTGCCACTCGGAGATGGTCGGGAAATTGTTTTCTAAGTTGGATTACTGTGGAATAGCCCTACTCATAATGGGCTCATTTGTTCCATGGCTGTATTATAGTTTCTACTGCCATTATAGACCGAAAATAATTTACTTATCTGTAGTGGTTGTTTTAGGAATATTGTCAATAATAGTGTCACTCTGGGATAGGTTCTCAGAGCCTCGCTTGCGACCTCTTCGAGCGGGAGTGTTCATGGGCTTTGGTCTGTCAGGCATAGTGCCTGCCATCCACTATGGCATCACCGAAGGCTGGTTCAGTCAAGTGAGTAAAGCGTCACTGGGCTGGCTAGTTCTGATGGGTTTATTGTATATATTAGGAGCTATGTTCTATGCCCTGAGGGTGCCTGAACGCTGGTTCCCAGGTAAGTGTGACATCTGGTTCCAGTCCCACCAAATATTCCATGTACTTGTGATTGTAGCAGCTTTCGTACACTACCACGGTATCAGTGAACTGGCATCATACCGTGTGACAGTAGGGGAATGCTCTATGCCTCCATCATCAATCGCATTCTAGCCCCCTCCCTTTACCAAATGTGATAGTAGACCATAGATAAATTTAAGTAGAAATACAAACATTCGATAGCTTCACTGTATATTTTTTAAACATATAAAGTACGAATTTTTGTAAATTTTATAACAACATGGAAAACAACTCAGATAATGGTATTGTTCATAATTAGTGAGGCTGAAATTAAAATGGGGTCACATTGTGGGTAAATGAATGGGGTTACTAAATAATAAACATATGTCATAGTTTCTTGTTTATTTATTTTTAAAATTAGAATTAGTGCATTAGTAATTATTGTTTTTAGTACTTTCTAGAATGCTATTTGCACCAGGGACTGCACATTCGAAAAAAAATGCCACACACTTTTAACAATATTCTTTTAAAATAACAATAGTTTTCTTGAATCATGCTGTGCTAAGATGTTATAGTGTACTTAATTAATCTTGTGTTTACTTGTCCTGTGTTTTGCACTAAATTTTAAGATCAGTGTTAAGTAGAGAATAGACATAGTTTGGACCACATAATGCCCTTCGCTGTTCTTCCATTCTGTACATATAACATTACTTAATACTTTCATGTGGTGATCAAAGATAACATAGAGATTTGTCCTACCTGTTAATGATAAAATGTATGATCATTGAAACACAACTAAACTTTTACAATACTATTCATGCTTAGTGTGAATAATTGCATTGTGTCAATGAATAGTATTGATTTCTGTGACTACTACTTCTTTTTAAACAAGTGTTATTTATTATAATAACAGTTCCTGTTGTCTTCCTTCTATACTTCTTCATTACTGACAATTTCAGATGAAATATACACTTTGTGTGTTGCATAGAATCTCACTTTGTCTTTCATTAACATTACCTTTAGAAGCATTTTTCCCTCTTTTGTAATGGTTTTAGCATTGTGTAATAGCTAGTATGTGTATCTAAATTCAGAACTCATAATTTCTTAATCATTCACACCAATTTAGCACAAATGAGTACATCATCGTAATTAAAAGATTTAAATTGTAATTAGATAAAATTAACAATTGAAAATGTTATTTTAATGGTGTACTTGTAAGTGTAGATTCGTTTTTTTTTGTAAGGTATTTGTAAGTATCAGCAGTCTTACATTCCATCATAGGTTTCTGTTATAGTAAAATAATTTATTTTCTGATTTGTTTATTATGCATTACTTTACATGTTATTCTGGACATTCATCAACCAACATTGAACTGTGGTCTGCATTAGTTTCATAATGTAAATGAATTCAAAGTATATTCTAAATTGTTATAAGTGTTCATAAGTGTAAAGATTTTATGAGACAGAAAATGTAATAAAAGATTTTGTGATGTATATTGCAAATTGAACTTTATTGTCTTGAAAAGTACATTTATATTGATATGTTGGATGGAAAAGCTTAAAAAATTATGTAAGTAGAAATGTTGATATGATAAATATAGAAAAAAATCTCATAAAGATATCGTAAAGACAATGTCTTACATAATTATGAAATAAAAGATAAGTATTGATGTAATGCTGCTTTCTCTGAATATTAAGATCCTATATTGAACGAAAATTCCGAGATCCAGTATTTGGCATATCAAAACAAATAAGTCGGAATTGGACTGAGGAAAAGGACAATATTTTTGCACCAAATATGTTGATTTGAACTTGAGAGTGGTGTCAATTAAAATCGCTCTTTCGAGGCTCTTATATGGCATTGCTTTATATCAGTATTTTCATTTTGCTATGAGATTGAGTTATTTTTCTATTCTTAATCATTTTTTAATTAGTCAAACAGGCCACACTATGTTCTATATTTGATTGTAAAAGTTTGTGTTTTTGTCTATCTATCAGCATGTTACCTATATTTTGTTTAAAAAACGTGTTTTCTTAAATTGCAAAATTATGCTTTTAATGTTCTTGTGACATTTGTTGATTACTTGTTTTGGTGGGATTAAAAATTATGCAATAAAATAAAAATAAAAACGAAATTTGTTTATTTTTTCAATTAACCATTGCAGCTCCCATAGCATATTTATGTAAGTATCCTTTGTTTGCAAGTTAGCTTGTAAAAATGTACACAAATACACATTACCTATAGTTCTTTTGTAAAAATGTATTCACCACAGTCACAGTCAGTCGGTACATTAATTTGGCAAAAGCCTTAGGTATCACCACTGATATTCAAATACGTATCTAATTTCTACTTGATAATGTTTACTGAAACTTTTCTGACTTCCTATGACGTCACGGTAGAATTACTGCGGGCTTTACCAACAATAATAGGTAGGGTTCCTACCTACAAGCTGGATACCTTGCGTCATAGTGAGGGCTGCCAACTTTCCAACAATGTAATGAATGGTTTCCAGGAACGAAAAAAAAACTGGCGCATTGGGATCCTTGTTTAACTTACGAGAATGACCTTTTCAGGCATTCTTTGGGTTTTTAGGTTCAAGTCGAAAAAATATAAAATCATCTTTCATAAATTCTTCCCTGTTATAACGACACCTAAATAAAAAGCCCATTTATTATGAAACTCACGGCACTGAAATTCACTGAATCGAACAAGAAGACATTGTTGGCTTCAGTGCCGTGGCTTGAAAATCCTAGCATTTCAATAACATTTAAGTACACAATTTTTAAGTTGTCACTTAGTGAAAATGGAAACTGGGCATTCGTTTTTAAAAGATTACCTTGACTTACAAAGACCTAGATGCCTGACAGACAACCCTGGAAACGTACCTAAAGCTTTAGGGCTTCATTGCGTTCACGCAATAAATCTATATTGGTACCTACCTCTTACCTTGATTTTGTTAGGAATTATGAATTGGTCTAGGCTAGGAACTAGACAGTCTGAATTTAATTTCGACTGTCTGTACCTACCTACCTTCCAGGTTTGTAGTGCGAAAGCTTGTCGAAATACTTAAGATTTAATATTTAGAACGTCGACTCAAGTCTTCAAACTTAAATTAGACTCATTGCTGGAACTGACATCCGGGAACTTTATTTTAAGACTACAGAAAGTTGAGAAATGTTTAGAATGAATGGGAATAGGTGTTACAATTAATGACCCTGAACCCCGAATAGTTGTTTTGAAAAAATCTCTATTTTGGAACATAAAAAAATAAGTACCTAAGTACCTACATAGCTGTAGAACTTAAAGAATCAAGCAACAAAAACACTACCTAATATTAATAACATTTTCAAAACACTTACAGGCTAGAAGGACCTGTAAAATAGTAATAGTTACAAACTAATTCAAACTTTTAATTGGCCTTCTTTCACTAACTAGGTATTGACAATCTGTAAGTTTTCTTAATAAATAAAATAAAAAATTACCCTTTCCTTACAGCCGGGTAAAAATATCATGAAATTATTGTAAGTAGGTATTAATTTCATTTATGAAATGTGTGGGTAGCAGCAAATACTACGCGCGTTAGCGTAAGTGTACCGAGGTGTAACCGGTGCAAGCGTAGGTAGCCCAGTAAACAGAATATGTAGTAATTTGTACCTGTTATCATCATCTGCCTAGCCTTTTCCCAACTATGTTAGGGTCGGCTTCCAGTCTAACCGGATGCAGCTGAATACCAGTATTTTACATGGAGCGACTGCCTATCTGACCTCCACAACCCAGTTAATACTAAGGTAATACGATACTCTTTGGTAAGACTGGATGTCAGAATTTCAGGTCACTGACTACCTGTAACGACTGCCAAAGATCTATATAATGGCAGTCGGGACCAACAGCTTAACGTGCTTTCCGAGGCACGGAGGAAACTCGGTATGTCGGGCGGTCACCCATCCACAGACCGACCTAGGCAAGCACAACTTTACCTAAAGATCGACCCGAGTGGCAGTTCTTATTAAGCCACGAGCTCCTCTGTGTCTGTGTGCTAGGACCTGTGCCTAGGACAATCTACACCCCAATGGCTTGTGTAACATTCTTTTAATCACAATCTGAAGGATGTTCAAGGAAACTCCTAATCCATTGCGTCCTAAGTCATACATAACAGCTGTAATCCCGAATTTTGAGAAAGAGGTGTATACCTAATAGTACACATTATTACGCCAGTCATGTTCAAGTCCCAGTATGTGGGTAGATGTAACGTAGGTAATAATTATCTTTGAAAACTTCATCGGCTCAAGAACGTCAACAACACACATTGACTGACTTTGTTTTCTAATGAAAACTAGACCTAGGTAGCAAGGTAGGGGGGGGGGGGTAGGGGGGTAGGTGGGGGTAACTAGTAACTAGGTACCACACATAATATTTCAATGACTAATTGAACCTTGAAAAGTTGGGTGTGTACTGATAACTTATACCTTACCGATTATGTCTAAAATCTGTGCCGACTCACTTGAGAAACAAACACCTGCTTGAACGACCTTGGGGTGCCCTTTAGCGTTTGAAAAAACATTAATCTAGCTTTCGAAGTCTCGACCCGATCGATTATAGTAGAAAGCCCACATTATAATATGCCATCAATCATGCAAGCTCAAATAAAAGAGACAGTAAATTATGATCTCTTGGCATCTTTTCATGGAAGCCGTTCCAATTCCTATTCTTTATTTCACCGAATAAATATCTATGGTAGGTATTGATTTTCATCTACCTACTGCCTGAACTTTCTTAGGGGCTGGTCGACAGGATTATTTCACCATTATTTTGAAAAAATGTACCGGTTAATTCCATTCTTTTACTAAATTGGAATTTCAAACTAAGTAATCTGTTAATAAACGACTTAATAAGTTGCAGACTTGAATCAGAGCAAGATAAGACGAAGTCGTTATTTCGAATCTTAGTTTGAAAGCCGTTATAAGCCACAATAAAAACTTTTCAAATGGAGGAACCCTCGGCGGTTCTGATGTTCGAGTTTTGTTCTTCCTATCAAAAAGAAAATAATATGACAGACAGCAAAGTCGGCAAACCGTGTTCAGTTCCGAACATGGCTCGGAGATAACCTCCGAAAAGATCACAGAGTAACCACTACCTACATTTTTTTTGTTTTTGGGCGGTGGGAAATCATCAAGTAACCCCTCCCGCTCTTGGGCAGAGCGGAAGGGAGTGTCAGACTTCTACTGACTAAAAACCATCCATGTTCCTTCTTAGCCCTTGTGCCGAGGCCGCGGTATCTCGGTATCGGCCCTTGCTGTTGCTGACATTTCTTTGAGGCGCGCGTGGAACACGAACGCGCCGTCGACACGGCCTGCCGTCGTCACAAGACGGACGGACGGCGAGCTAGCCCATTACTCACAGTCCACAGGCCCGCGTCTACGGTGGCCGGAAGCCGTCACGTGGCCCCCGACGCCCGGAGCGTCTCCCGCGGCGGCTGGGACGAGAGGTTCTCTCCCTCTCACGTTCCGCCACCTCCTTCGCTAGCATCACTGCTTCGCAGAAGGAGGCGACGGCGTCCCATTCCATCTCGCCCCGGACCATGGCTTGCACCAGGGCCGGACGCGAGAGGACGCCGCCGCCGAACCACTACCTACCTACTAGTTAAATCTTTCTTCTCCATAAGTTTGAACACTAGTACGGTCATAAAGCATTTTATCGATTACTAGAGTCCTTGACACTGGCAAATCTTAAGGTCAAGTATGGGTGCGCCAAGGGCACGTGATTTTTACAACATTATTCAATATTTGCCTTTATTTATGGTGTGACCAGGGTCAATGGTGCCATTTGATTTACTGATAGTTGACGCAAAGGCCGTTCCCAAAAATGTTGATGATTGAAACCATTTCGAAAATACAAGTTAGTTCAGTTACAGCCACTTTTGAATTATGAATAATTAAAAAAAAAAAGTACAAGCTACCGATCAGCCACACCTTCACAAGGCATAATAACTTTGAAAAGACTGTAGATGTCCATACCAAACCGTACTGCGTAAATCTTCAATTGGTCACGGTACTGGACCAACGTAGGTACAGCTAACAACGTCACAAATGGCCTTCCATGTTTTGTTAGTAAGGACTAGGTTTGTGATATTGTTAAATAAATTAAATACCGTCATAAAAAATATATAAAATGTATAACATAGCCTATGTCACACGGGCTATTCTTACGAATCTATTGACACCTCGTTTATCAAAATCCGTTCAATAGTTAAGGCGCTATGGTGGAACATACATACATACCAAAATCATTACCCTTCCTTTTGGCTTCGCCGTAGTCGGGAAAAAAAGTTGACGATCGGAAAGGTCGTAGCAGAACTGTTGTCTCTGGGTACTTTCCCAAGGCTGTCAGCTGCCAGCTTTTTCCGTGCGAGCGTCCTCCAAACGTACCTAGCGACCCATACCCAATAAGAATCACCACTTCATCGTATGATACAGAGATTTCCAAACCAGGTCGATTCCAAGAATTTCCGTATCAAAAATCTCTTGAACTTTTCGCCCGAACGTTAATCATATTTGGAGGACCTAACTCAAGCCGAGTTTGCAAACAAAATTATGAAAATGGAAGGTCTTTCTACCTTCGGGAAATTTTCATACTTCGTAATGAATAATTACTTTTTATTTTTCGGTAATATATTCGTAATTATGCTGGTAAGTGAGAACACGTTTGGTAATTACTGAATTAGTATTCATCGGTCGATTACTGCTTAGAGGGCTTTGCAGCAGTTTGCATGCTAATGTCTCTTATGCGCCGTTTAGCTGTACAACTCGCTTGCTCAAAGTATACATAATGATTACGGTTTCCAAGTTTCTATTCTAATTTGTGATACTGAAGTACCCTTTACCTTTTAATGACCAGTAACTGGCTTGTGGAGGTCAGTAGACAGTAGCTCCAACTAAGATATTTGTCTTCTGCTGCATGCGGCTGGACTGGAAGACATCAACATCATAATTGAGGAAATGCTCGGCTGGTGCCTCGTTGGGTGTAGTGGTCGCAACTCTCGAACTCTCGTATCTATTCTTTTCACATCTTAATTCTATTTCGAGGTTTTTTTATCAGGAATAATGTCTCGGTAACAGCCAGTCAGAGGATGACGGTGGATCGCGTGGAGCTGAATGATAGTGACTCCAAAACATCTTCATTTATCTTCTGGGCCTCCTTTAAAGAACAGTCAGAAGTGTAAGAACCCTTGAATATCTGACCCCTTCTCCAAAGAAAAAGAAGACGCGGGAAGGACGGTCACTATAAATGGCTTTACTGAGAAGGAACTTACCGTACTAAAAACACATTATTTCAACAATTAATGCGTAGGACCTTCAAAGGCTTTGGCTATTGACAGATTACATAGTTCAGATTTGTTCTAGAATAATAATCTGCCTAGCCTTTTGGCAACTATGTTGAGGTCGGCTTCCAGTCTAACCGGATGCAGCTGAATACCAGTATTGTTCTATATTGTCACTTAGATAAGTAAACCGTCCACGAAGTTTGTTCTCTTTTCCCTTCTTCCCATAAGTCAATATCCTATAGTCATTGAATTGCCTCTACAAATATTGGTCGAGTACCTTCCTATATTTATCGATAAACCTTTAAGTTTATCGATAAATATAGGAAGGTATGCGATAACTTCCTACCCTCATTTATTTATTAAGCTGCTATCAACTTTCTAGGACCATCCATTTTATCTGCTCGTTCTATGAGTTTATGTTCAGATGTGGACTATGTATCTAAGTTTTATAACGTTGATAGTAAATAGAAGTCTATTATAGCAATAATAATTATCTTAAACTCTATAATTTATGAAGTGTTGTTGATGATGATTTGGAAATAAGTGATGTAAAGCCATTAATAAGTGTAGTGTTATTAACTGATTGATCATTTAATACATACGGAATCACGTTTGTAGATAAGGGTGTACCTAATTCGATAAATGTTTGTCAATAAGCTGAGGGACACGTGTAAGATAGCTGTCGCAAGGAATGACAAAATTTAATAATTTAAGGAAATCAATAATTCCATCGACTGACATGACGCGATGATGTCTGACTGAAGCTGTGAATCAACTAAGTCCACAGATACCTACGTACGGAATGACTTCCCTAATGTATATTTTCGGAATTGTTTTTTTTTTTTAATAATAAAGGTTTTTTCAGAAAGTTGACATCCAGTCTTGCTACGGGGTATCGTGTCATTAGTATATCATTCATCTATCAAAATACATCAAAAATTTATTAAACAGCCCATAACATAATATCACGGCTGTAATCTCGAAATTTGTAAGGCAGAGGTGCACTCAATTATAATACAAAAACTCCCACATTTCGCCAGTTATGTTTTTAATTTCCATGTAATAGGGGGGACCCTAATACTGAGACCATCTTCATATGATATCGACTCGACGTAAACAAACAGGAAGTCTCATGCCTTCGCTCCCAAGGGTATCAAAAGTATGTTACGTTACGTAGCCATATATAAATTAGGTCAAGTCAGAATGCGGCCGAGAGATCCCTGCCTCATTTATCGGAAAACAATCTGTCTAAGTACCTAAAAATTCTGCCTACAAAAAACGCCGAAGTATAAATCAGATTGTACGTTGTCTTGGGTTCCACAAACTTCCAACTTGATCTCAAAGCATTTATTTCAATTGGACCATAACAGGTACTTTTGAATGTCACAGAAAGAGAAGCTAGCTGCTAGCTGATGCTAGCGACCCTGCGAATTTAGTCGATCGTAGTCTGAGGGCGTGCCATCTTCCGCTTTTTCTCTAGTCATACACCATTTAAACCAATCGTCGAATCGGTTACTCCATGCATCCGTCCGGCTTCTCGAAGCGAAGACCATAGCTCAACGTACTCTGATGAATGTACGCTACAAATCTAATACATCTTGTAATAAACAGTTGGTCTCAAAAGTTCAATACTCTCCCATTCATCTCAGTCGATTATAAATTCCTAGCCAGCGACAACAAGAGATTTCCAAAGTTTAAAACTTCACAAGGACGAAGGCAAATTGTTTTATGGCCGGAAGGTCGATAAATTCTTCTATCGGCAGGACCCGTCCTTTTTGAACGGTCGGAATTCCGGTTATGTAAATAATATTGGTTACATAATATACGTTTGGGTTTGGCAATATGTGGATTTGGTTGACCTTACACAGTACACGTGTGTGTATAATACAGTGTCAAGGTCACGCTTATGTAGGCGTGGCATTGACGGTTTTCCTTATCTTAGGTTTTTCGCTAGATTTTAGCGATAGTGAAGCTAGTTGTTATTAATCATCTTTTTCAAGTTACTGACTTTAAGAATACTACAATACTTGAGTTTCATGGCACCCAAACTTTACGACTAGGTACACAAATCTTCTTGCCCTTGTCCTATGCTACTTGGGGTCAGCGCAAAACGTTTTCTTCCTCCAGCCTCATCTGTAAGAATTCACTGTCGTAACGTACTCTACGTGCTGAAGATATTGTTAAACTCTTTTTTAATTCTAAATTCACAAGCACAGTCTGAACGTCAACGAAGCAAAAGAAATATTGATTGTACTCCGTAGCGTTCTATAGTTGCAACTTTAAGCCTATCCGTAGTAATAACGTTATTTCTAAATACAGTACTAACTGCTCAATATAATTACTGCCCGGATCTTGTGGCGCAATTTGTCGTAGTCCACTTACAGTAAACCGTTGCCGCGTTGGTTCTGTAATGTAGTAAATTACCTGTGGTGGCTAACGGGCTATTTAAAGATGATGGCCGGGAATCTGACCTATATGTGCACGTGACCCTGCCTTTATCACAATAGTGACTGAAACTAATAACTACATCGAATTTACATTACGAAATAAAAACATCATTTTTATTATCTTATCCCCCAAGGTTAGATTCGCTTAAAAACATTCGTCAATCTACGAAAACATAAACCAGTTATTGACGTCTAATGTCTCTATCTCTGCAGCGTTAGGCAGTGATGAATATAATCACACTTCGCTAGTTAGGGAATAGGGGGCAAACCATTTACAGGGCATAAATCCAGCGTGTGTCACCAGATGTATGGTGGACGAGGCAAAAGGATTATAAATTGTAAGGATCCTAGCTGGTGGCGTTCTATGGTTTCTGCCTACCTCGATGCGGTGTGCGTTACCCCAGCAGGAAAGTTGCTCCTAGAGTGACATGAGTGGAACGAATAATTAGTGCCTAATCTGCTATAAATGTGCGCAACATAAAAAATTTGTGCGCCTTGTCGTTTTGTGAAAAAACGGAAAAAACGATTCCTGCCAGGGTAACGTTGTTCCAGCAGGAAAATTCTAAACGAATGATCGGAGAGAGAAACGTTGTACGTGGGCATGTAGCTTATGCTCGTCTATGAATGTGCGCCGAATATATAATTAGTGCGTCTTCAGGTCTTCGAGATATTGCATTTCCTGCTGGGGTAACGTTTCGAAGAATCGTGTATCTCGGAAACCATTGGATGTGCGCCTGTAGAACAAACATACACGAGTAGCTCTTAATTTGTGCCAATTTGTGACAGAATTAGATTTAGGGTAATATTTATAGTTTTCAAGTAATCGGGCGTTTATGAAAACCCGAAAAAATATCGTAGCGCCTAAATGAGATTACGTATAAGCTCGCTGAAAACTGTATTCGGTCCTTCTCGACGCTTATAATAACCATAAAAAGTTTCAAAAGTGCACATGCAAGCGTTATTGAATAATATTGCTAAAAGTCAAAACAACAGTGTAATAACTTTGACGCCAAAATAAAAGAAACCGGCTTAACCCAAGATGTGTAAGTGTACACCAACAATAAGTGCCTTTAGTCAAAAATATATAGCGAAAATTTTCAGCTTGGAATGTTTCGCATTCTGTAAATATAAACAAAAAACAAAACATGTACACAACGACTGGCTAACCGAACAAATTCGAATGAATACAAAAAAGCGGTGGTTTGGTACAATGGATGACCTTCTTAACTTTACTCACCAATCGGTTGAAACGTGTAGTGCCTGAGTACACTGAAGTAGAAAAGAAGTAATAAAATAAACTTGTGATTAGATTATATTCTACTAGCTGTTTCCGTGACTTTGTACATAAACAAGTACATTGTCAAAAGTACCTAGTTTAAGTGCTATTCCAACATTTAAACTAAGTATCTTTTTAATTCCAAATTTCATTAAAATACATACAGTATTTTGTGTAAACGGAGGACAGAGGTCTGTACCTCTAGACGTTGGCATTTATAATATTCGTAGAAAAAGGTATCAAGGTATAAAGACCAAACATTGGATTAGCGATTATTTTTTTTTATAAAGAAAATATATGTAGTTCAAGAAATGAGTGACGAATGCAGTTTATAAATAAAAGCTATAATGTTTATTATAATGACACAGTATCTACATGCATTGCTTCATGCATAAGCCTTCAAGTTTTTCATCATTAATATAGAAGATTCCCTTTTTCGGGTCGCCCGAGCAACCTCTGCTGGCCCCCCCGCCCCGTTCGCTGACGTCGCGTCGCAAGAAGTTGTTTTGACTTGCAAGACAGAGACAGCTATCACGCGTACGTATTAGTGGGACAGAGACAGATACATAAACGTTTCTCTATCTTCAATCATGCGAAATGTTTTTTACTAGGATGTTCGTTTGTGTTTTCACCTAATTAGTTGCAGTTATGATGCCAAGGTCACTGTCGTTTTGAGCCACGCAGTTGCACTGTTATTGTTTGTTCACCTACTGTTTGTTTTATGTGTTTTTGAAGTTGGTTGAAAGTGGCGTAATAATAAATTAAGCATATTCGGTAATTTGATAAAGGGTTACAACTAAACAATGATGGCATGATCTGCGATGGTAAGTACTTTATGGCATTGTTTTGACTTAATTAAAAGTTACCGTAAAACCGTATAACCCATATTTCTTGCGATTTAAACATAATACCTATTAGTTTGATTGTGTTTTTGTGCTACACGATTGTTAAATGTATTATTCTTTAAATTAGATTTGATATATTAAATGTATGTTTCGTGCTTAAAGTGAATCCTTCAAGGTAGCCCGCAAAATTCGTTTTTTTTACGTTTCATGCAATTTGCCGATCATTGTCGGATTGTATGTAAATAAAATAAGTTTCGCGACCGTAACAAATGTGTCTTTGTTTGTGTGTTTTAATAAATTTAATAACGATTAAAATCAATGCCTTGTTGATCACTTAGTCACTCAAGGAAGTTATATTATTATGAACTGAGAGGGTTTTATTGGTGATTTTAATCATTATGACCCAGGTAAAGTCACCATTTGTTACAGTCGCAAATCTTATTTTATCTATACTAATACATATTATAAAGCTGAAGAGTTTGTTTGTTTGTTTGAACGGGGTAAACTCAGGGACTACTGGTTGGAATTGAAAAATTCTTTTAGTGTTGGATAGTCCATTTATCGAGGAAGCCTTTAGGCTATATAACATCACGCCACAATCAATAGGAGCGGAGCATAAATGATAAATGTTGCAAAAACGGGAAAAGATATTCCATTTTGAGAGCTTCCGTTGCGTGCGCTTCGAAAACGGTTTAAGTTACGTAAATATCATGTATGAAGGAATTGTTCCTCTTTAAAAGTTCTAAAAAAAAGTCCGCGACAGCATATGTTTATCTTTTACGATTGACTCACTGTAACCATTTTTTATATTAAAATGTTAGGTTAAAAATAATTATATTTTGCGAAGCTTATTTAACCCATATGGTATTAATCTATATCTAAATAAATGTGTTTGCTAGGACGGAAATTTAATATAGAATATTTGTGCCTTTTACTCTATACAGTTTAAACAAATATCTTAGAAGATATCGCAATGTAAAAATATACGGGCGACAAAATAATTAGCGCGTGGCAGTCATTCGGTCCGGTGCGGTAGGTACGTGGGGATTCTGGCCTCTGGGGGCTCCGGAGAAATTCAAATTCAAAATATTTACTGCACCATAATGTTTATAAGTACAAGGTGTTACTACTGTATATTAAACAGTAAGATATACCTATAGTAATTGTTACTTTAATAATATAATCGAAGTCAATCTAAACTAATAGGTATTTTATAGAGGAAAGGTAAGATTTTTTGTTTGTTACGAGTACGATATAGCTCAATTTAATAAGTTGGATAGGCGATTTATCTAGAAAGGTTATAAGCTATATTATGTGTTGCAGACGAAGTTGCGTGGGTCAGCTAGTTTAACATACATGTACTGACACTGATCAGCAAATTGCAAAAAACGTAAAAAAAAAATCGAATTACGCGGGCTACCCTGAAGGATTCAACTTAAACCATCAATTTAGATAGCGGGCTAAATGTTCTAATAGGACTTTTTAGAAGTTAGTCTATTTTGCTGAAACTTTCTTATTTTCCAATGTAATATAATAAGATTTAGTGCCCATTCTAGAAAATAAACAATTTATTAAAGGACCTTCATACGGAACGTTTAAATGTGCATATTACCTGCCACATTTAAGTGGGCAAGAGGCACAGTTTTTTTTGTAGTTTTTCATACAAATAAACTGTAACAAAGAGGTGTCACTTTTAACTGAATTCTAAAATAGAGGTGGTTATGTATTCCACTAGCAACGTTCTTTTTTATTTTAAAATACACATGAGTAAGGTGTACGCACGCAGGTAATACAGTCTATGATCATGTAGGACGCTAAAGAGCAGAGCGCGAAGGGTTAAAGATTAATCTAAAAACATTTGAAATATATGAAATTATCAGTATTTTAAAACAAACAATCCTATATTATTTAGATTAAGGTGGAAGTTACCTTTTATAGAGTTACCTTAATATCCAGTCTTAATAGGTAGGTACCTACTTAGACCTATACCTGAAATCATTTATGTATGCTCTGGATCCTAATTTTCTTTTTTGTTATGTTTTTGTTGTCATCCTTGTAGATAATATTTATTAAAAATTAACAATGGTTTAAAATAAGAAAAGCGCTATTATTTTTCAGCGCTTAAAATAAAAATCTGAAGATAACAAAATCTTATAATGATTTTCGCTATTTTTCAGAGTAATCCCGTCAACCACTGTTGGGTTTAGACTTCCTCTCAAGCACACCAACACCACGGCCCTTCTCTACCCTCACCCTTTATGATCCAACCTTCTTCACAATGTCGGCCGACCAACGGGCTGGTGGTCTGCCTCAAGAAAGTTACGCTCGAAAAATGCAAGCCGCTCAAGAGATAAGATATTCTTTTTATGAATATACATTCATTTAGTCAACCGGATGGTAATTACAACAACATATAACCGACAGAACTAGCAAAATCTGGCAACTTCTAGTATAATTCAATGCGTAGGTATTAAGAATAATTTTGCTATACAATGGCAGGCCGAAAAGCAACGATCCCAAAAGAAAATTTAAAAGCTGTAATTTGTAAATATAAAGACAAATTTCAAGCAGCACTTCCTTCAATAAACAATAATGTTTATATTTACTTACAGCAGGAATTGCGTGAAAAATTTAATCAAAACATTACCCTAAAAGCTTTACAAATATGTATAAAAAGAAATAAAACATATTTTTTTGATTGCGATGATAGTTTAATAAACCCATGTGAAGAAAAAGAAGAAAGTAAACCGTATATTGTCACATTTCAGATGAGCCTTGCAGAATACTCAAACATATTATCACATAACTCAATTTATCGTCTCCTACCAAAAAAATGGACAACCGAACTACAAGACCAAATTTTTTTTAAAACTGATATAGAGTGTACATTTGCTTTTAATTATAGTTATGTACCTGCTGCTCTTAACTTTAATGACATCAAATGTACTGGCAGGTGTACACAATGTGACGCGATACTGTCATTAAATATCTCCCCTCAATCTAAAAATTGTGTAAAGGTTACTTGTGAATTAAATAACTACAGCAAAAATGTTCCTCATGACCCACTTATCAAAAACAGGCTCACTTCTGACAGAGTAAATAGAATTAAAGAAAAGTTAAAATACGAAAAAGCGTTAAAAGTTCAACACAGCATGGCAGATGAGGTAATGACAATAGATAAGCTAAAACAGCCAACAACTTTCCCTAAATTACCCAATTTAAGAAAAATGCGTCATGAAGTAAGAAGTGCTCTGCAATTTGACAAAAATACAATATTATCTTTGTATGCTATGGCACACTGCATTCCTTACGATAATTTTATCCGTAAAATCAGTCTTGTTCCCTTTTTCACATATTTTTGGACAAATGAACAAAACGAATATTACAATAAAACTTTGAAGAATAGGCAAAAAATACTTTCCATTGATGATACTGGTTCCTTATTTCAGCCTATTGAGCCACCACCATCTAATGATATACTAAAACATCGCACTCCCAAACATTTATTTTTATATGCAGTGATTGCCTACACTCAGGATGCCAGTGTACCAATGTGCTACATGGCTTACGAATCCCATACAATGGAGACAATAGCCACATGGTTAAATACGTGGCATTGCGGAAAAGTTTTGCCTAATGAGATAGTAAGTGATGATAGTTCTGCCCTCCTAGGAGCAATAACTAAAGTGTTTTTAAAAACAGATTTCAATACCTATTTAAAACAGTGCTTTGATGTGCTTGAAGGGAATACCGAAGCAATACCTCTCTGTTATGTTCGCATGGACAAATCTCATTTCATAAAAAATCTGTATAAGCAAACCTGCTTTGATGTTGTATGTTTTATCAAGTAGCTTACCAGTAGCAAAGAAATTTTGGTACAGTTTTTAAAGTTGGATTTAGTGTATGTATACCTATAGTCAACCGCACAAAGATATGCAAAAAAGTATTACCATATATTTACCATTGTATGTCATATTACGTGTGTGGGATATATACCTAACCTACGTACATTATATTAAAGCTGGTTATATCGTGTCACACAATTTTGATTTGGTGGCGTTGTAGATACATATTGTGTTTCATGGTATGGCATCGCATTTCACATTCAGAGGATTAAGTTGTTAGAAAATTATTTAACTGTGATTTAAATTTTTATTTCTTTTTACACAATAACAAGGTTTAATTAGTCGCAAGAAAATATTTGTCTTTGATTTAAATTTTTATTTCTTTTTACTCAATAACATAGGTTTAATTAGTCGTAAGAAAATTATTTATCTGTGATTTAAATTTTTATTTCTTTTTATACATAGGTTTAATAATTTGTCATAAGCAAATTGTTTATCTGTGATTATTTTTTTTAATTTTTTTTACACAACAACATACTATAGGTTTAATTTTCAATATTATACTAATAACTACTCTGTGATTTTCTGTGATTATGCGAATTTACCATTTGTATTTTAATACAAGTAAATGTAAGACTGATCTGTGATGTGGTGACGTTTTAGATTTTGAAGTGTCATTCCGCAGTGAGATAATAATGTTGTTAGTTATATGGATTCAGGTGAATGCGACAACGTACCCCGCGAAATTCGAATTTTCTTAAATTTTTTGCAATTTGCCGGTCAGTGTCAGGTCGTATGTTAAATAAAATAGGATTCGCGACCGTAACAAATTTGACTTTACTGATTAATAATGATTAAAATCACCAATACATACCTCAGTTCATATAAGTCTCTTGAGTGACTATTTCATGAAAAAGGCATTCGCGAAATTGAATTTCGCGGGCTTCTTTGTCGCATTAACCTTAAATATGTTATTTTACATAAAATTAGTCGTAAGAAAATTATTTATCTAAAATTCAAATTTTTATTTCTTTTTACTTAGACACATAGGTGTACTTACCAATATTATAGGTAACTAATAACTACCTACGGTCTACTGTGTGATTATGCAAATTCCCTGTTTGTATTTTAATAAGTACCTACTTAAATGGAAAACTGATCTGTGATTTTAAATAATAATGACTACGCAAGGTATAAATATATAAATATAATATGATCTGTCATTTAATGCCATAATTACTTTAAGAATCAATATTTACATAATAATAATTCATTTCCACATCAACAAGCTCTTTCATTTATTTATAACTCCCAAAAAAAGCCCATTTAAAACATTTGAACGCGACTGTACGAACAACGCTTAGATGTAATACGTCCAACAGAGAAGGTCATCCATTTGTATGTATCCGCCGCTTTTTTTATTCATTCAAATTTGGTCGGATAGCCAGTCGTTGTTTACATGTTTTGTTTTTTGTTAATATTTACAGAATGCGAAACATTCCAAGCTGAAAATTTTCGCTATGTATTTTTGACTAAAGGCACTTATTGTTGGTGTACACCTATACATCTTGGGTTAAGCCGGTTTCTTTTATTTTGGCGTCAAAGATATTACACTGTTGTTTTGACTTTTAGCAATATTATTCAATAACGCTAGCATGTGCACTTTTGAAACTTTTTATGGTTATTTTAAGCATCAAGAAGGACCGAATACAGTTTTCAGCGAGCTTATACGTAATCTCATTTAGGCGCTACGATATTTTTTCGGGTTTTCATAAACGCCCGATTACTTGAAAACTATAAATATTACCCTAAATCTAATTCTGTCACAAATTGGCACAAATTAAGAGCTACTCGTGTATGTTTGTTCTACAGGCGCACATCCAATGGTTTCCGAGATACACGATTCTTCGAAACGTTACCCCAGCAGGAAATGCAATATCTCGAAGACCTGAAGACGCACTAATTATATATTCGGCGCACATTCATAGACGAGCATAAGCTACATGCCCACGTACAACGTTTCTCTCTCCGATCATTCGTTTAGAATTTTCCTGCTGGAACAACGTTACCCTGGCAGGAATCGTTTTTTCCGTTTTTTCACAAAACGACAAGACGCACAAATTTTTTATGTTGCGCACATTTACAGCAGATTAGGCACTAATTATTCGTTCCACTCATGTCACTCTAGGAGCAACTTTCCTGCTGGAGTAACGTACACCTCGATGCGGGATACTCCCGGGGTAATTTGAGAAATACAATGGGAAAAATCAACAAAATTTTCCTTGATCAGGGGATTAAGGCCAAACAGACCTCCAGTGCTTGCTACCAGGAATTAGTCTACATAGTTTAATTAAAATTTCTTTTAATGTCAATGATATAAATATAACATTAACATTTTACGCATTTGCATAAAATATTCTTGAAGATGTCCTGTTTGCGTTAGCTAATAAGGTGTTCTTATTAGCAGTTCCGTCTTTTGTTCGGCCTTGTAGAGGATTAAGTGGTCTCAACGAAACGTAAACGATATTAATCCTGAGGCTCCTATTGCGTGCCGTTTTGGTAACAGAATGCTAAAAGGGTATTATTGTACAGCGTTTAGAGCATAACGGATATAAAAACCCGCGAAATTCAAATTTTCTTACGTTTTTTGCAATTTGCAGGCCAGTGCTAGTTAGTATGTCCATTAAAATATAAATTGCGGCTGCAAGACGTATGTAGTTACATAAATATAATCATCAAAATCATCAATACAAGCCTCCAAGTTCATAAAGGTGCAGGAACTTGAAAAAGTCATTTTTGCACCTTTATGAACTTGGAGGCTTGTATTGATGATTTTGATGATTATAATTCTGTAAGTACATACGTCTTACAGCCGCAATTAATATTCTAATCAACATACAAACGAACACTGACCTGCAAATTGCAAAAAACGTAAAAAAAATTGAATTTCGCGGGGTGGTTGGAGCATTCATTTCTTCTTCCCGTCATTGTCATTGCGATATGTTTTTTCGTTCTGGGCCAGAACTGGGAGCATTCAAGTTTTGGAGATACTTCAAATATATCTATGAGCGCTGTGCTATTTGATGCATCCATACGAACAACGTTTTAAAATTATTTGAACCCTTTTCCAGCAATGTTTTTTGCGCAGTGTTTGATATTGTACGGCTTAGTTGACGGCTTTATGAAGAGTCCTTTCATATTTCTTAGCTGAGATCACATTAGAATGAAATAGGGCCTATTATATTGCTTAGGCTCATGCTCTTTTTATCTAACGTTGGGTCATGATGTTGTTGAAGATGGGGTACTTTTAGGCAAGCGTAGATACCTTCACGTAAAAGCTTATCCTTATACGGCATGCCTATAGATAATTTTAAAAGGCAATAAAAAGTCTCTGGTCAATCAAAAGTTGCTGGCAATATCAATAGCCTTGCAAAAGTCAATTTACTCTTTACAAGACTGAACTTTTCTTAAACTTTTAGAGGGAATTGGCGTTTGAATTTGAACTTATTTCTTTCGAGCCAATGTCGAAATTCTTCGTTTCGTCGAGAATTCGTAAGGTATGCGAGAAAATTTCAGAAAGATATAATTTCAGATAGCTATTTGATCAGATGAGAGACAGGAAAGGTCGATGAGTTTGTATACTCGTCCAAATGAATCGATCAATATTATTTAACGTCATTAAACTGAGTAGTTATTTTCCTCTGCATAACATAATTGCTCAGCTATCGATCCAAAGAAATTGTTTGTTTGACCTTTACTATCGTATCTATCTACTTTATTATCAGTATGACGTGTCCACATGTCTATATGAAACAATTTCTCGTTATTTATAAAAGTAATGTGTAATTTTTCGATTCTGTAGTATTTGGCGATAATTTTTAGGTTTTCAACGAACGACGAAATGATTCACTTTGAATCTTTCTTTCTATTGTACATTGCTTTATCGGTAACGCAAAATTTGAACTACCCTACAAAAATGTTTTTTGTAAAAGCCAATGTATTATTAAATCTGTCACGTTTTCCTGTTCAGCTATCAGTGTGGCTGTAGTGACATCGTGTTATCTACACGTGCGTGATAAGCATGTTGGCGTTGTATAAAATATCGAGAGTTACGATACGCCATTGACCAGTGATGGCGGTTAGTAAACGATATTTTTTCTAAAAGACAATGTTCATGGTTATATGTAAGGAAGCCCGTACCAAGCTGCGTCAAAATCAAACTTTGGTTCTTATTGTCTACACTTATCATATTGACTCCTACAAAAGTTCTTTTTGTAAACAAAATCCGACTTTCAGAGTAATTTTATAAAATCGAAAATAACCTCAAAACCAGGCAAGTAGGAATTCTTACGAAACCGTCACGATGTGAAGTCAGCCATAAGATTTTTTGGTACGAATTTTGGTCAATGTCTTTAGGACGTATACCTATCTTGGTTGAGCCAGTTAAAATAAATACTGCTATAAGAGGTTATGGTCGGCCGCCTGAAAAGTTGTGTGGTAATCGGTTGTCGTGGTATGGGTATGTGATGCGGAAGCATGAGGAAAATGTCGTAAGGAAATGAGTATGAATGTAGATGGGTATAAGAGTAGAGGAAGACCAAACCAACGATGGATGGACTGTCATGTGTGAACGATGATATAGCAAGAGACGAGGTGTCTAATGAGGTCCCGTCGGGGCTGCGGGTTGTTCGAAAGACATACCGCGGCCTCGGCGCAAGGGCTACGAAGGAGCATGGGTGGTTTTTAGTCAGTAGAAGTCTGACACTCCCTTCCACTCTGCCCAAGAGCGGGAGGGGTTATTTGATGATTTTCCAGCAGCCAAAAAAAAAGGGTGTCTAATGAGATGACAAGTTATAGAGAAGTTTGAAAGAAACTTATGCTGCGCCAACCCCAAATGAATTGGGATGAGGGCAAGAAAATGATGATGATGATCGGCCATCTGGAGTGTACGGAAGACGGTGTTATAGTCAGAAAGGTCATAATTATACCCGCTCGTAATAAGGGTAGTTCGTAACTATATACCCAATTCGTACGTGTTATCGATTATTATGTTGTAAAACTAGCCATATCGCGAAGAATAATAAAGAGTCTATTGTGTTATAAAAACAACGTGTAAATGCGTGACGAATGCGTTTCAGTTTTACAGCTTTAATGGTGCGAGGAGATTTGGTAGTGTGGGTTATACCGTTGGGTACAATAAAGTATATTATCTAAATTAGATTAGGATTTAGAACAGCCTGAAATGATGCCTCTTAAATCTAGCAATATTAAAAGTACGTCATACCAGAATTAAAAATGCTTTAATATTCATATGCGGAGTGGTAAAGTGCGCCTACCTTTATCGTGCCCACTACCGGAACAAAGGCCTCTATGTGTGAGGGAGTGGGCTGGGTCCAGCTTTGAAACATTCGACAGAAGAAATGCTCAACGAAAATTGTCTTATAAGAGGAAGGACCTAATGTTCTACTTAGTTGCACTTCCAGGAGTTGTCTTACTGGTCAAACAACAATTATTTGTCCGACCTGCTGATTTATTCCAGTGATTCCTGGCTTTCATAGGTACCATCCAATGTGTGAGATTCTAACTATGCCGTTGAATCCCCTACGGCTGTATTGATCGATTTGTCTTTCTACTTACTAGGCCAAATGTTTGGTGAGCCGTCGGTAAGACAGGTCGTTCCCAACTTCCCAAGTGTTCTGACATCATGAATTTGCGACCTTTCTTGACCTTGATAAGTCACTTCGGTTCATGTTTTCGCGAATTTTTTTTGTTGTCTACCTATAACCTTTTATCCCTTTTATGGGAAGAAAATGGTAGTCCGAGAATAATAAAGTTGGTGTAAGAAAAGTTTACGAAAGAAATTAATCTAGAGACGCATGATGCATGATAATAAATAATGTATTTTTCCTTTCGGGATAAGGTATTCATCCAGATGAATCTAATATAGCTTCACTCATATTCATAATGACCATCATTATGGTCATCATACGGTCAATTCAGTGCAATGACATTTCATTGCACTGAATTGAACTTATTTAATAAATACTCATTTAAAGTAGCAGTAGGTAAGTACAAAGTTTATTAAATGTGATGTCAAGAACCGTTATTACTACTACCTACCTAATGTTTTATCAATAACCCTGTAAGTACCTACAGTAAAATAGCTTTGGCCGTAGCTAGTTTTTTTTAATTATATACCTACCTACTTTCTAAATTTAAAAGTGCTAACTGGTCTAAGTATTCAGAATAAATGCTTGTTTTGACACATGAGAAGTCTTCTACATTATGCTAGTAATTTGTTATAAAATGTATTTGACCCATTCACTGACGCACGAGACAAAACTTATACAAGACATTGTGTTTATTTAAATTAACACATTTCCTTGTTTACATGCTTGGTGCTAACAGTTGGCATGGATTGTACGCTCGACGACACATCAACCTATACAGAACTAATTTATGCAGATCTCTCATTGTACGGTAAATTTATACAAACCGAGGTCATGTTATACTGGAAATGTATAGCTAAATTTGTCGCCAAATGTATTAGTAGATTAAAATAATATTTTATTTATTACCGTCGTGTAGTCATGATTCATGCTACGGATTTACATCAACTATCAACAGGCAATAAAGTAGGTCTTGTTGATAAGGGAACGACGACGTAAGATAAGCCCGTTAGCGTTACTGTATGATAAGATTCGTTATAAGTTATAAAATAAGTAGGTATCTTGATATAATTTTTTTTTAAATCTAAATCGTGTCTGTTTTCGGTTGGTCACTTGGTAATTGCCAACTTAATTTTTCTAGAAATTAATGGAAGTTGCATAAATATGACAAAGCAATTCACAGCAAAATATTAAGATTTTTTACTTGGATAACTTTTGCCCGCGGTTTTGCCAATGTAGAGCAACCAGTATAAGCGGATCTCTCATTGTTCGGGAAATCTATACAAAGCGAGGCGATGTTATACTGGAAATGTATACCTTGATGTGTCGCTTTGTGTACTATGACGTCCTACTCAGCTCATGGTCTATGTGACTTTTATAGCAACGACGTTACAGTTCAATTCAAGCGTATTATATGCGTTCAATCGTTGAGTTATATAGACTGACAGTCACTTTTTAACCGACTTCCGAAAAGGAGGAGGTTATCAATTCGTCTGGATGTTTTTTTTTTTGTATGTTTGTTATCGCATATCTCCGTCATTAATGAACCGATTTTCAAATTCAAATCAAACAAACAAAATGTCACCGACTTCAGAAGCTGCTTTTTCTTGTGAAGTTTATTTTTAATTTTTTTGTGTTTTTCGTTTTTCACTTTTTTGTGTTTTTGAAGTCAGTTTTTTTTTGGTTTTATACTTAGGTAGTTGTAACTTTGGGAGTATCGATGGATAAATAATGATTATGTCTCAGTTTTCTTCGTTTCTATCGGTTTTCGCCGTGTCTATGTGTGTGAATGACAAGTAGGTAATAGAGAAGTAAGAAAGAACAAGACATGATGCACCGTCCTCATCATCATCATCAGCCTATAATGTTCCTACTGCAGGGACTCAAGCCTCCTCTCTAGGAGAGGGATGGGCTATAATCCACCACGCGGGCCCAGTGCGGGTTGGTAGGTAGATGTCACGTCATGTCTTTGCATATTTTAGTTCTATTCTAAGACATGCCGGTTTCCTCACGATGTTTTCCTTCACCGTTTTGAGAGCAGTGAGCACCGTCCTCATATTAATTCAAAATAAGAGTAAAAGAATGATTCCGTCGGGGCTGCGGGTTGTTTGAGATACCGCGGCCTCGAGATGAAGGGCTAAGAAGGAACATGGGTGGTTCTTAGTCAGTAGAAGTCTGACACTCCCTTTCGCTCTGCCCAAGAGCGGGAGGGGCTATTTGATGATTTTCCACACGTCAAAAAAAAAAAAGGTAAAAGAAGATGATGTGATAAAAACAATAACGCATATATTGCTTTAACACGGAAACCCTTATCAAATGGGATACGATAGTTTTTAAGATAACTGTAGTTTCCTGCATTTATCTGTGTCATTCAGATAAAAGAAACGTTGCATGTCGGCTTCACATGCAATTCCGTCTATGGAGCACTTTATCAATGACTAAGAAAATACTGCTTGAAAAATCGGTACCGACCGAGATCTAATTTGGACAGAATTAAGTTCTGAACGACGCGACCCAAATTTGAAAATTCTAATTTGGGACGCGACGGGGGAATGTTTATCCAGGGAGTTATCCATCATTAAATAATTAATATTGTCTATGTACTTTATCCGTTGCTCTAAGACTTGAATGAAGGGTTGCCATGTACTGGTCAACAAAATCTGAGTCATCAATTAGAGAAGAAGAAGACTTAAGTTATCGATTACTAGCTGATGCCCGCGGCTACGCCCGCGTGTACCTATGTCAAAAACATGACAAATTATATACTTAAACCTTCCTCTTGAATCACTCTATCTATTTAAAAAAAAAACCGCTTCAAAATCCGTTGCGTAGTTTTAAAGATTTAAGCATACATAGAGACGGACAGACAGGCAGCGACAGCGACTTTGTTTTATACTATGTAGTGATAGTGATTGAATAAAGTGAACCGAGGTCCCTATTTTGTGGTTCGTACACACGGCGACACATTAAACTATACACTTCCAGTATAACATGGCCTCGCTTTGTATAGATTTCCCATACAATGAGAGATCCACATAAACTGGTTTTGCATAGCTTGATTGTCGATAACTGAATCAAGTATGTTTATGTTACACACGCTTTGTTTGGTTATATTTTGTCGCCTGAACAGTGTAAAACGAAACATTGGATTAATTGATAAATAAATAATTTATACATTTCCGTTGACAACATTGAATAGTTCAGTCGTAAAATACAAAGTTTTAAATATAATGGTAAACACGGAACACATGTGAGGAACATCAAAATACTCAGACAAACAAACATAATGCACTTCTTTGCTAGCACCTGACTAACTCTTGTGGTAAACTGTAAACCAATTAAACTGAAATATCTACTGTCCTTCACGTAGGAGCGACACAAAAACATTCCATTTATCAAATCAATTGTCATGGTCAACTTCGCGATAATATAAATCTATCATAAGCACTGTAAACGGTATATTTACCATATTATTTACTATTTATTTTGTGTTTATCCGTGATCAGTATCACACTAATCACACAATGGACATCGCGAGAAAAGTGGAGAAACGCGGAAAAAAATACCACTTTGTCGGCGTCACTCATTTGTATATTCATGCCAAATTACAGCTTTCTCTAGTACCTATCTACTAGGAGTGTTTGTGTTATAGTGCGGACAGACGGACAGACAGACAGACAGACGGACATGGCGAAACTATAAGGGAGGTTCCATGTTGACTTCGGAAGGAACCCTAAAAACGAACATAATTCAGCCATAATCTGTTAGAAAGTTCTAAAAACTAATTTCAGGGCTTTAATTTTCTTCGACTTCTAACTTCTTTACCAGTCATTAAAAGACAGTTCCTAAAGTAAGTCGGTCACTACAAAATCGATACTGTCTTAATGTTGTTTACAACCTTTACCCTTTGGCCGTCTAAGTTTTTCTACTTTCGCCTTGACAGGCGATTCCCGGCCGGATCTTACGTAAGTCGATTGGCAAAGACCTCCTCCATCGATTGTGTCGCCTTCACTTCATTTCTCATACAAAGGGCATCCTCATCAGTCATCATCCTTTCTTATTATGAAGCAAGAATGAGGAACTTACCGTTTATTATCTACATACAGAGTATTACAGAGCATCAACGTCAATAACTTCCAATTAGGAAGTGACCTTCAGGGTTCCACTAAACTAGATCACGGGAGAGTTACGGCGCAATATAAAGCCCAGAAAACCAATGAGGCCCTTTTTGTTCTAGTTAGAGGAGCTTGTGGCTAAATAATAAGCGGATGTCTCGGATCGATCTTCAGAAGTCGCACTTGCAAAGGTTGCTCCGTGGATTGGTGACTGTCCATTACATGCCTCCGTGTCTCGCAAAGCACGTTAAGCCGGTAGTCCCGGCTGCCATTTGTAGATCTTTGGAAGTCTGAAAACCAGTCCTATAAAGGGGTATCGTATTACCCTACCTACACTAACTAGGTTGTGTAGGTCATATACGCAATTGCTGTGGCAATGGCTAGACTGGAAGCCGTCCCAACATAGGATAAGGCTAGACAGATGATGCTTGCTTAGATAGAATACGTGTAAACGTTTGAATGCGTGTGCATGGATTCAGATCATTTGTTCCCAGATGAAATAATATAAGTTCTGTGTCCACTTTGCTGTGACTGCGGGCTGTCGCCATCCATTGCGCAATTTTTCCTGACGTCACTGAAAGAAGCGTTGTATAAAATAGGATCTAAATTGAAATTCTCTGTTTGCGATACTGTCGCGGGACTTTGAGCCCTTGTAGATTAGTTGGTACGTGTTTACCTACGTGGGATGAATGACAAGCTTATGAAGTATTAACTAGATAACCGTTTTGTGCTGAATTGTTTTGGTATTTTAGCATTTAATGTCGCTAAAGCTCAAGGGATTTTGTTGGTAGCAGAAGACATGCTGTGGCGGCAAGTGAAAGGCAATGATGATGATGATGGATGGGCCGAGTTATTTTCAAAAGCGTTGCATTGCGGCTATTCTTTCCTTCCTGCTGGTTTTATTCCTGGGGTTCTAAAGTAGCTGCTTTAGCAGAGAATCACGTAAAAATCTTTAAATGTCCCATAGCTAATGCTATGAATTGTCACTTTGTGACTATGATGCTGTAAATATTATAAATTGCCACTTTGTGATTCTGCTAAAGCGACCTTTTTAGACTCCCAGGGGGTCTAAAAAAGCCACTTTAGCAGAACATAATATGAATTGCGTTAAAATTCGTAAAATAGTTACAGACGCAGTTACTATTACGAAAGGTCCATTTTACGGTTTTTACCCCCTGTTCATTATAAGGCGAAGTTCAACAGAAGTTGAAGTAGCTCTTACCATATCGTTCCTAAATGGTGGCAAAGGTTAGACGTATTGCGTAATACCAGGAATTTGCCTTATCGCTTTTGGAATGAGAGCGCCATCAAAACATCTCCATACAAATAGTTTGATGGAAGCCATATGCATTGATGATTTATGTTTAGACGACAGCAGATCAAACTCAACTTTATCGCTACAGTATTAGGTTCAAGGTTGATTTGGAGTATTTGAGAGTTTCGGGTAACTTAATATGCCGGTGGTGTACATAGATGTAGAAGAGGAATAAGTTATTTCTACTTACGTCAAAAAGATGAAAACGAGACTTAATATATTAGAAATGTTGTAATAACTCCATGATTTTGTAACAGCTGAAATTAATTATAAATTAATTAATGAACAGAGGATGTGTGATTGGTGACAGAACTGGCATAATTAAACAGAATAGATGACGCCCCAAAAAAAAAGAAACGGTCCAAAGGAAGCAAAGGGTATTGTATGACCTAGTCCTAACTGGTTTATGCAGAACTTAGAACTGTTTAGTAGGCATAGATCATTTTAATATCAATGAATGATGGCCGTCAATATCGATACAATGACAATAAATAACTACTTGAATATTTTGACGTTTATTATTTAATTACTAGCCTTGTATCGTTTTAATATATTCAAATGACGTCTATTTGCGGAAGTTGTCCAAAAATATTCAATAACCTTATGTAATGTGAAGGACGTCTAGACAAGTAATTATGTCCAAATAATTTGCAAATGTTTATAATGTAAAGGTTATTAGGTTTGTTGGTGTTATATAAGTTGCGCTGTTCTGTTTGTCTACATGTTACGCCATTTTTGCTGTTGTCTTTGATCATCATCATCTGCCTAGCCTTTTCCAACTTAGTTGTAGTCGTTTGCCGGTCAGGTCGGTGCAGTATGTCTTCACATACTGCACGACCGATCTTCCATAGTTTCTATTACTCGTCATTAGACATCGTCTCATTAGACAGAGACACTTCCTTTCTTGCCATATCATCCTTTTCAGTCCATCCATCGTTTCTTTGGTCTTCCTCTACTCTTATATCCATCCACATTTATAGTCAAAACTTTCCTCACGACATTTTTCTCATTCTTTCGCGTTACATGCCCAAACGGTTACTACTACACAGATTACCGTAGTACCTACCTACTCATTTCTTATTTTATTCACATCCGGATGCAGCTGAATACCAATAGATATTTTACATGACACAACTGCTTATCTTACCTCCACAAACCAGTAACTAGATAATACGATTCACCTCGTTTGTCTGTCTGCAGATAATCCAGATGGATTCTTTAGTAATTTCCCTGGTAACTTGGAAAGGTTTCAAAAGAGAGATGAGCCACAATATCTATTATAGTATTGTATTCTCTGTTTCGTTCCGAGCTCTGCTCGAGCTCGGAACAAATATGTCGGTATTGTATAAAAGGTACCGCTCCATAGCAGTTTACAAGTAAGCTAAGCATGTGTAGCTTCGCTTTGATTGAAAATGTAGGCGGGGTCGTTCAGTGCATCTACGACTCACAGTCATGGCCACGCTATGCACGGACGCACAAAGGACTAAACTGTTTTACGTTCGTTACATCACCGTCTCAGGGCCAGTTGAAAACCAGCGTCGGGCACTAGCTGCTCGGCAGTTTGCTGAACTGGTCCTATTTGGCGCAGCCGTGAGATGCACACTCCTTTTTTTCTGTTATTTTTTAGGTTCTTTTTTTATTGCTTGTTGTGTGCACTTGTGGCATGTGCTGAATAAATATGTTTTCTTTCTTTCTTTCACGGACACGTAGCAAATTAATAAACTGCGCACGGTGACACATCAAGCTTAACATTTCCAGTATAACTTATCCTCGCTTAGTATATTTTTTTCGTACAATGAGAGATCCGGATAAACTGGTTTTGTAAAGCTTGATTGGTCGTCGTGTGTAGACCTCTCCATGCACGACCTATTAACAGTGCAGATGGTTCACTGTCAGCAATTACCATTGGATCAGCATCATCTCACCACATTTTTACTTTGATTCAAGGAAGAATTCATTGTCGTTACGGTGCTGTGCCGATACAATGCCGCTAGTAATAGTATCATTAGACGCTTTAGTGACGTTGTCAGGAGAGGAGGGCGCTGTTGCTAATCATTTGTGATATTTCCTGTTGAAAAACAAGATGGCGGTGTTGGTTTCGATTATGGCTACACGCCAAACAAAACAAACAGCAGTGGACTGATGACTTCACCCTGTGCGAATACTCATCCGTAGGTACAAGATATGTGCAACCTTTCAAACGCCTAAGTGCCCAGTGATGCTCCAATTACTACACGAAGGCTTCATACAATTGCGTAATTTTTAAGTCATAATCCGTCTATACTGCTCACGTAACGTAGGTACTTTCACTTTAGACCTTGGTCTCATGTTTGGCACAGTTTTAATGTTTACAAAGTGTGTGGCGTGTGCCAAATCTGTTTACGACATGGCTGTACTACTGGCTATCAACATTTGGATGTGAGAAAACTGGCGCTTAGGATTTTTGGAGAGGTTCCATGTCCATATTAGTCGTTGTTTTTTAGGGAACGATGTTTTATAAAGAGGAAGACTGTAGGTTAAAAAACTGACTGTTTCGGTCTTGGGAAGACAGTAGTTTGTACTGGATGTAGTAAGGAGTTGCACTGTGCAGAAACCCTTCACCGTAGATATGACATTAGTTTCCGGTAGACATCCCGAAACCCAACATATACAATGTGTATGAGAACAATGTGGTCATATAAAATGATGTTATCTGGAACTTCTTGTCGTGGAGTTAGATTTGTGCCCTGTTGATGGCGACAGGCTCATCCCCTATTACATGGGATTTAAAAATACGAAACGGCAGCAGATTTTTCCTTTTGAGGTAGAGAATGTTAATTAGGGGAGGTAAATTTTGTATATAGCAACAGTTTGTCACATTAATACTACTATAGAAATAGATAAAGTCATTCTATACCCGCATAATATTGTGGAATGATTATATTATGTAACAATAACAGGTTCAGTAACACAATGCCTGTATTCCTTCGGGGAATACACTCTGTCAATTTTTATTAGAACCTAGTTTGTACTCACTGTAGACTCGAACATTAACAATTCAGTTTTTATTTGATTCATATATTATTTATGATTCTGTTGGTTGCGGTATATATTTTAAATGTCATTACGGTAATTTCTGTTCGACGTTCTTTGTATCCAAAAATTCTATTGTCCATTGATAGGTTATTTTTGAACATTAAAATATCATTAGGCTAGTTTAATCCTGATAAATGAACCACTGATCCAATTGAATTGGTTTAAAAATAAGATAGACATAATAACTTTTGAAGTATACAGTAATTATTTGAACTGCACTTTACGCCATAACATTTAAATGGAACATTTTCTTGACGTCAAGACGGAAAATGAAATGACTCAAATTAATTAGCAAATGCTTTGTTAACGATAAACTCATTTGCCCTCAATTCCAGTTTTTCTGTGACCGCAAAACCTTCTTGCAAATAAGTTTAATTACACTCCTGACAGAAATATTTATTGACACCAATATCAGTTGTTGGTACTTACTTCAGTCTGTTTATTGGGTTAGTCACGAAACACACATTATATTTCATGGAAAATCTGATCTGATCGGTTGTCAATCGTGTCATACTTCCATTGCTATGTACTTTACTTTCAACAAAACTGCAGTGGAAAAGTAGTCTACACTATATTTCTGTTTCTAAACAATAAAGCAACAAACTCTGATATATGAATTACGACGTATAGAATAGTCCGTATTTCATACGCACTATTCTATACGTCGTAATTCATAGTGCAAATAAAAAACAAGGTAATGTGACGTTGTCTTCCATAGCATTGGATACTTAGACTTATAGGATTGGATACCTCCAACTGGACTGAATAACACATTATACTTTCACCCTGCAGCGATCCAGCTGTGTCTTTGTAGTCGGTAGAAAAAAAAAACTTGAGGGGTCTGAAAAGAGTACTTATCCTGTGGAGAGGATAAGTGAAAGGCGTTTAACAAAAGGTACTTGCAAGGCAGATGGGAGTGGCGACGCCGGGAGGGGACGCCCTAGAAAGACGTACACTGACCTTATTGATAACGTTCTTCAGTAAGGAAGGACAGATGCATAGTGCTTGCAACCGGCGCGCGGCGTGCGTGTTTGACCGTAAGGATCGTAGCAGGTAGCGTTCTGCGGTTTCTGCCTAACGCCATGAGAAGAAGGCGTGAGTTTATGTATGTACAGTCACTTGCAAAATTGCATGGATACTTTAGTGTCTATTTTCATGTGAACGTTTATTAGTCGATAACTAGTTTACGTTAGGTGGCGTATCGCAGGATTGTGCAGTAGAACTAGTGGGAATAATCCTCATTTCTCGCTTCACTTGATTTTATTTCTGAATTGTTGCATTTTTGCAGGTGGTTGTACATGCATAGCAGTTATTCGGCTAGTAGAGAGAGAATGCTCTAGAATACACACTTGTTCAGATTTCTATCCTAGCCTAGCTTAACGATAATATCGAACATTATTTCCGTTGCAAAGGCAGGAATTTTAATAGCACCATAATGTAAGCTTTGATAAACAAGTATCAAGGTTTATTTTCAATCGCATACGTAGTAACAGCCAATAGGTATTAGAGACTGGTTGTCGAAATCCATGTTGCATAGTTGCAAATGGGTATATATATACAGGAATCAACTGATAATAAAAATGCGAAAGTAAGTTTGTTTTACCTTTTCGCGTCTAAACCACATTACCTTGGCCTTGATCAGGTATACCTACAAACACGTAAGTACATAGGGTAACTTTCATCCCGAAAAAAAAATACAGTTCCCGAGGAAAACAACTTTCGAATCATGATTAAATTATATCAATATATATATTTTTCAAATTCTAAATTAACGCGAACGAAGCGCTAGTCACTCCATAAAACAGATATGTATTTTATTGTAGTGTTTCCCGAAGCCCAGAAGCATTAAATATCTCCACGTTTGTCATCTCTCGGTTTTGTTTTCAACTGTAAATCTTTCTAACCTAGACATATTTACGTTACAGTTCTAACCTAGATTCAAAAGTCCTTGAACATTCAGAGGATCCTACATTCCTACTGTTACGGGACTGTGCAAACTCATCTGTGCCGCTATTGTCTGGCATTTTGAACTCTAGTGCATTGCGTTAGAGTGCTTAGTGATTGTTTAATGGTTTGTGTGACTTGATCTGACGTCATGATCTGGTTGTCAAGTGTGTAATTATTGTAATGGTGTTACTCAACAGACGGCCAGTATTCTATAGCAGTATTTACCTTCTGTGCGGTTTGATTGCACAGTAAACAAGGATACAGTAAATGGCTTCCTCGTGCGTTATAGGATTACTAATTGTTTTTCTAGATAGCTTTTATAATACAGATACTGTTGGCCTGCATCATCCATCCCACTGCTGGACAAAGGCCTTTCCCAATAACTTCCAGTTGTTTCGATCTAAAGCCAATGTGGACCACTGGTCGTTAGTCTTGTCCAGATCGTCCCACCATCTTCTACGATTTGCCGCCACCCCTTCTGGCTGTATCAGAGCTCCAGAAATTTGCTATTTATCATAAGAACTTTATTTGTTATTTTCAATAAGAGTACTTATTTTTTTCTGGATTAGTGGACCCTATGTCGGTTTCTGTACACCTGACAACGTATAATATGCAATGTTTTAGAATGATCGGTTCTGTGGTTTGGGCGTGAAAAGGTAACAAACAATATTAGTTAGGTTTAGAAAATCTATGCTCATTGGATTGACATTATTATGCTGTCGAAAAGTTCATGTCAATCCGGTTCAAAGTTGTTGCTTTGTTACAAAACTTCTAGGAAAAGTGACCCTTAAATCTTTCAACTTCTCGAGTCAAGATATTGAATTGTTTCACACAGAAAATATCTAGGTTCTTAATTGTTCCGCCATCTTGTAACGTTTCTACAGCGACTATAGTACCGTAATTGAATCAAAAAACGCAGACTTTCATAAAGAACAGTAATTAACCTTGAAGAAAAAACTGAAGTTTTAATAATTTCTACAAAATTGAAGCTTGAATACTAAGTAGTACAGTCACTATGTTATCAAGATCTTTGCATGCCAACAATACAACAAGTATAAATTAAAAATTTATTGAACCCCCCCGGCTCAATTATTTATGCGAAGCTTATTTAACCCATATGTTATTAATCTATATCTAAATAAATATGATTGTTAGAACGGAAATTCAATATAGAATATTTGTGCCCTTTACTCTTTATATAGTTTAAGCAAATATCTAAGAAGACATCGCAATGTAAAAATATCCGCGCGACTAAATAATTACGCTCACAGCTGTCATTCGCTGAGAAGCAATAAATATTAACATTGGTTCTTCACTTTTACTCCCTTTAAATCAAACTTGGTTACCAAAAAATCAATCAATCAAAATTTTCAAGCTTTTAGTTTTAATTTCGTTAATTTATATTCCTCATTGCCTTTCAGTACACTGTACATTATTTTACAATTCCTTTCATTTCTTGCTACCCATATTGAGGCAGTTTTTAAAAAAACAAACGCCATTTTGTGCTGGCGGCCATGTTGGATTTGAAATTTGTCATAGTGTATAGTATTCTACTAATCAAGCCCTTTCATTTGATACCCATATTGATAAAGTTGTGAAAAAATATGTAACCTGCCATTTTGTGGCGGCGGCCATCTTGGATTTTAAATTTGTCATAGTGCATAGTATTCTACTAATCAAGCCCTTTCATTTGATACCCATATTGATAAAGTTGTGAAAAAATATGTAATCCGCCATTTTGAGGCGGCGGCCATCTTGGACCGATTTTTATCAAACATAGCTAAGAACATTCTCGATTAATTCACCTTTCAAATAAAAAAAATAGAATCAAGATCGGTTCATGCGTTCGGGAGCTACGATGCCAGAGACAGACACACACACAGACACGTCAAACTTATAACACCCCGTCGTTTTTGCGTCGGGGGTTAATAAATAGGTTTTTATATGACGTGTCTCCGTGTTCTCGGAAAAAACATTATTTCTATATAAATTCTCTATATTACATAACATTTGCATGGCTTTTTGTATTGTAATTCAATGTTGCCAAAGTGGATGATCTAATATAGCTTGTCGGGGCTGTGTTTTGCCTGAAATATTGAAGCAAAATGTAGACAGACCAAAGTGTTTTAGTCTATTCTTTATTGCTCACGAAAATAAGCACATTACTCGATTACAATGGAAGAATAACACACAATTAAGATTTTAAACTGACAACAACAACAACAACTAGTAAACATGGCAAATATCCTGTTTTCAGTATAAATAATAACACACAATTGTTTTTCATAATTCAGTCCATTTGGTTTTCAACGTGATATTGCCTGTTCAGGAACAATTCGGGAGTTATCAGGTGGCATTTGTTGGCTATAATCCAACCTCTGTCCAAACCCTCATTTAGACGATCCTAATACCAACGTAAAAAGTATGAAAAGGTCCGAAAAATTATAAATGTTGGAGTTACATTAATTACAGCTTTTTTTTTTTGGGGATGGGAAATCATCAAATAACCCCTCCCGCTCTTGGGCAGAGCGAAAGGGAGTGTCAGACATGGTCAGACAGCTTGATTTCTCTTTTCAAACTTCAAAATCTCGTGCGATTTCCGACCATAAAAAAAAAACAAACAAAATTGCAAACTAGACTCGTGTCTTGAATTAACCTCAAGATCTAGGATCTATATCAAATCTTTATCCAGACTAGCTTCATATCTCCGTTTGCCTTATGAGTCCTGTTTAATTAAACTCAGCCCTTATCGATCTTGCTAGAGGTTTCACACTTTTTTAACCCGGTCCTTCATCAGATGGATCCAGCCCATTGCCACTTTATGCATTACAGATTTATAGGTAAATTAACCAAATGATGATCGACTTAGCTAAGTGTTATTAGATTACTATCTTGTAATACTAACATACTAACCTAATTCTGCCACTCACGTTAAGTAAATTAAACCGCTTTTCCAAACTCCAATCAGCTTACAAATACCGCTAATATTCCAAAGGCTAAAGTTTGAAGTCTTGGAAGCCTGCAGCAACTGCACGGTTTAGCTGAAGTAAATCTTTCATTCTATAGTATGTGGTTTATTATTGCTTAACCTGGTGTCAGTTTTTATACCGCCCATGAACCTCTGTGTGCACAAACTAACTTGGTTTTCAAAGGGACTTACAATCGTTCTAGAACTTTTTTGTTACATGAGGCATTACCTGAAATTATGTCACAGCTAGCCACACATAATCAATACAACTTCAAGGTAGAATAAAACGTGATATGAATCACAGTAGATTTCTCATTTTAATCCGTTTTGTTATTTGATAAGTCATCAGCCCGCGTCGTACGATACTACCGCTTTTTATTGGATGAAAGGAAAAAATATATCAAGTAATTGGCATGATTGCAATGCAATTTCCTGAGCTCGGTTGGGCATACGGTGATAACGGTTTTCGGTTGCCAACACAATACGAAATTGTGGGCCAAATGTACAACCACCAGAACACCAAGCTACTACCATCTGTCAAATTTCTTTAATACATTTTCAACTTTATCTCTAAAGAATTAGATTGATGGATTTTTTTTTCAGTTTCTCAATTTGTTAATTTGTCAGTCCGGTAGCTTTATCTGCTATCGTCTGTACAAGTGTGAAATTCCTGAAGTAGGGTACGAAACGACAGAGCTGTTTATAAGTGGATAAGAATTATGTGTTTTTCCGCGTCGTTCGTCGCCTCCCACGGAGACATGCGATTGCGTAGATAGCACAATGTAAGAGGGTTTAGAAGGCCCACTTGAAGTTGAAGTAAAGTTACATTTTAGTCTTGGACACTAAGAAGCTCCAGTATAATATCGTTGGCATCATTGTTGTTCAGCTTGTTTTCTCTGTAGCCGGCGATCAGGGTATGGTAGCAAGGAATGAAAAAGGAATAAATGATAAACCTTTCTGAAGACTTACAGAAGGGTGAGTGCGAAATAGGAAGCGCGCATTCGTTGTTTCTATTCCCGTAGTACGTCCAGCCCTACTTCCTTGTGTACCGATACTGATAGCCTGCATCATCCCATTGGTGGGCAAAGGCGTCTCCTCATGTCTTCTAGTTCTTTCATTTTTCTCTTTTTCGATCCAAGGCCAATGTGGACCATTGGTCGCTAGTCTGGTCCAGCTCGTCCTGCAATCTTCTACGAGGTCTGCCACGAAACCTTCTGGCTATGTCGGGGCTCCAGAAAGCTTACCTACAACAATAGTTAAAATGTAGTGGTTCTTCTGTACCTTGTGCTGCGCCAGAAATAAGTACGTGTGACTGTGACAACGGTGCTGCGCGTCGCGACCGATCGATGTATGTAGTTCAAGGTCTGTCGCGTTTTTAATAGACTGTCTCCTTTTTTCTAATGTTATGACTTCCCTGGTTATTGTCTACCAAACAGCTTGCGTGTATCGCTAGATTTATGAACGTAAATAAAACAGGTCCGGTTCGGTTTGTGAATGTGTGAACATTGTAGGCCTTGTAGATTCCTAGATGCTTGTGTCCCCCATATCTAAATACAAATGCTGTAACATAGAAATACTGTAAACCAAACCGTTTTGGAAGAGTAACCATAGAGTTTCTTGCCGGTTCTTCACCACAGGAAACGATCAACCTGAACATGGGCACTTGTAAAACGTCGACAAAACGGCGGTCTTTTAGTCTTTTGTAGGCTTATGTGAAATAAAATATTTTGATTTTGGTTATGTGGTGTTATTTAGTTTCTGTCTTCTCCCATGGGAAAAGGACATGAGTTTATGTATGAATGGATAATTTGTGTCGCTTGCGTTGGTACAATCGCTTCATTGTTTTCAACTTCTCGCGTTATAGCAGTTATAATAAAAATACCACGAGTTAGATTCTTTAGAAAATGTTGAGGAAAATGTTGAACATCATGCGTTTGTCCTACAGTAACGTTTATTGCATTAATTGGCTGCATATGTATACATAATCATTATACACTAACTAGCATAAAGGCTTATTATGACAATAGGAAGGTAGTTTATGTAATAACCAAGTGATTCATGGAAAACCTAGCGTCGTCTATCGAACGAGCAAGCAAGAATTTTCTATCCTTAATGGTAACGTTGCGTCTGCAGGGAAGTTATATGGGTTTCCACAGATAGTTTTTGATTCCCTACTTACCTAAAGGAAATATACGTTACTTAATAATAAAGTTAGAGAAAGGTGAAAAATAGTCATTCTTTAGTCTATTCTCCTGCTTTCGACTGCTGTGAGTCGCTTCACGGTAAAATCAATTATTTTCGTCATTAGGTTCGATTCATGCCACAAAGCACTTGATTGGACACCCATTGGCCAATTGCGGTTGCCATTTGGATATGTGTATGTAAGTAATCTGCTTCCATATCGAAGGAAGTTTAAAGTTTACAACACCCGATGAACTCCAGTCTCAAGATTTGTGATTGAAATTGGAAAGATACCGATACTCAATACCAGACAATGTAATCGGACACGTGAAGCGATACTAGTAGAAGTATAAATAGGTCAGAAGCTGAAAGACATCCGCATACCAAAGATTGTGTAAGTTTTGTGCATTGCAGTACAAATAATATGAGGCAACTGCCGTTTCTACCTTTACTTACATCGCGCATCGGTATCAATGGCGTTATCAGTCTTATCGGTGTCATTCTAGACATGTTGTTTACATATTTGAAAGTAAATTCATAGTCTCAGATCTATACAACTTCGTAAATTTTATAAACCAGCGAGGTAATTGCATAACACACTCGCATTGCCAATGCTATTTATTTTGCCACTTCAACTACATCTTTTTTCGTTAGGCTGTACCACTTAAGTTTTTATATATTATTTATTTTTTTAAATATATGAAGCGTTGTTTTATGGATCACCTTCAAAATCTTTCGCATTGTGATATAAAATTGTATTATTTAACATCAGTGTAGTGTCTTCGACTAAAAGATGAAGGGAACATGCTCCTCGAATATTTTATTGGAATGCTCTTTCATCCCATTTCTTTTCACTTTTTGAAGAGGCAACAATGCATATAAACTTCACATAACACTTTTATATATACTGCCTCTAAATAGAATACCTTTTATATATTTGTGTAAAAAGTAAATAACCTTGACAGGTAAACGGCTTCGCTAACTGTAACCGCGTCTTCGCCCTTGGCCCTTGTGCATTATAAACGTTGAATGAGCTTCATTCAACTTTAGTATGTTTATCTAAATACGTTATTTATAGATGTGGTATTATGCCTATTGCTTCTACTATTCTTCTGCTAAGCTGTATCCGCTCGCTGATTCAGATATTAGATCTTCAAGTGCATATGTTTGTCTTTGCTACGGCCGATTTGGGTCGGCTACTAATGTCTACTGCTAAAAACAGATTAACAACAGTTCAATTTAAGGTTTCCATATTCATATTATACCCAGGTTATGTTCAACGAACACGTCACCCCAGGACCTATTGTTGTCAATGGCGGTCCTCTCGAGGTTGTTCGAGAATATATTTACCTAGGGCAAACTTTGCAGTTTGGTAAGAACAACTTTGAGAGAGAGGCCAATAGAAGAATCCAGCTAGGCTGGGCAGCTTTTGGGAAGCTTCGTCGGGTATTCTCGTCACGCATTCCGCAGAGCCTAAAGACTAAGGTCTACAACCAGTGCGTCCTGCCTGTTATGACATACGGGGCTGAAACGTGGACACTCACGGTACGGTTGGTCCATAAATTTAAGGTCGCTCAGCGAGCTATGGAGCGAGCTATGCTAGGAGTCTCTCTCAGGGATCACGTTCGAAATGAGGTGATCCGACAGAGGACCAGAGTTGTCGACATAGCTCACAAAATAAGTCAGCTGAAGTGGCAGTGGGCCGGCCACATTAGCCGCAGAACCGATGACCGTTGGAGTAGACGTGTTCTTGAGTGGAGACCGCGAAACGGCAAGCGTAAGGTGGGACGCCCTCAGGCTCGGTGGAGCGATGATCTTCGCAGAGTGGCTGGTAACAACTGGATGAGAGTTGCCGAAAATCGAGTTGAGTGGCGCAAGATTAAAGAGGCCTATATCCAGCAGTGGATTGCAATAGGCTAAATATATTCATATTTGACTCAAGTTTTCCCTCTTACAATTTTCATTGAGTGAGCTTAACTGCTACAACGCAGAATATAAGACCTAGTTTAACCATCCTATATAATGTTTAAACTGAGACGTAGTGGGCTATACTATGACCCACCATAGAGTCTCAACTCTCAATGCGGGTTGGATGATGTCGCTTCTATTTTCGGACACACAGACTATCTAACTGTCCTCATATAAAGAGTTCAATGCCTGCGTGCTTGCTATCTTCATGTGAGCTGGCAAGCCATCAGCTAATGAACAGATATGTTATCTAGTCTGTGCAATCACTGTATTGAGGTGGCCTGCGATAACCCTATCTAGCAAAAATGCAGCACTTCGGCCTATACTGACTAAAGTCTTTGGAAGAAATGTGCGTAGTTTCAATAAGGCTAGTTTGAAAGTATAATTTGAAAGCTCGTACCGTACCGTCGTAACGTGCTAGTTACCAATGTTATATACCGGTTACTCATTTGCGTTTGTAACACCTTATATAGGTATATTGATGGATTGTGTTAGTAATGAATTAAGAAAAAAGAGAGCGATAGCGGGACGTTAGACAGAGGAGAGTGGAAGAAAAACACGTATTGCGTGCATCGTGTCGTGTAATGTAGCAAAGATCGTGAAGATGACGAGTTTTGAGTAAAACGTCGTGTGCGGTGGTTCTTACAAGACTGCGACGAGTTTAGTAAACAGTACATCAAAGAGGGATTTCGTTTTATAGCTCTGTATCATAGACACGAGACGTCGTAGGTAACTTTTATGTTATTTATCTGATGGAGCTAATATTTTTAGACCAACGGACACTGTTGTCTTAATAAAATGGTGTCTCGGCTAATCTCAACTAGTGGTTCAATGAGTTCTTTTTTTCTTTGTTTGATCATTGTTTTACTTGATGTGTTCGACGACGGACCTTACTTGCCTACAACCAACTTGATGAATGTTTAGCGGGAATCGTACTCCTGTAGGGCTGTAGTGAACTCCAGTCCTAGCTGTTGCTTTTGTGGACAAAACCAAAGAGCGGCGTGTGCGATCCTTTCAGGTTCAATTTGCTTCGTAGGTATCCGTTCAGCCATTGCGGTCGTGGCGACGACGAACCATTGTAAATTGTGCTTGTAACAAAAAGACTAGGTATGTAGCTACTTTTGTTCTTACGCTTATCTCCACAAATTGCAGGATGTTGCGGTTTCGCACGACTGTTACACATATCAGATTCTGCGGTCAGTGTTTCGTAAAACAGGAGGGTCAGACAAGGGGACCTCCTGTCTGGGCAGTCAGGAGGCCCGCCCCTCGCTCCTTGTATCTTCTGTTGGGTATATTTGAAGGACTAAACAGTACCTACCTACGCTCCTATAGCCTATGCAGGAGCTTGGGGCTTCTGCTGTCTGTCTACTCATTATGGACCCACCCGGCTTAACACGCCTTCACCTATGTCTGCTTCAGTACCTACATATATAAATTGCTAACCAAAAACTCAAAACCAACCCACACCAAACCAACCAAAGCCCAAACTACAAACCAACCAAATCTTAACAAAGGTGTTTGTCTTTTTTGTCTGGTATGAAAACTTTCCAAAAACTGTGTCCCCACACAATACATAACCATGTAGTTCACCGGTTAACTTGCTCACATGGTGTTGTTATCGTAACTGTACAGTTTTGTCTCTCTCTCTCTCTCACACAAACGGTTATGTGTAGTGTGGTAACACGCCATTCTGATGTTATGTCACTTTTGCCCTCTCTGCCTTATTTATAATGTTGAAACGGATAACAACATCGTATGTTAAATGTTATTGTTTCAAAATGAATGGTCAGGCGAATGCTCTGGCAGATAAAACAGTGTTTATCGCAAATATCGTTAAACTAACCTGACTTTCACGTGAACGTAAGTGGAATCATTGCGGTTTTCATATCTGCTCTATCCAAAGGTCAATTGCACCTGATATAGACTATTAAGTAAATATACAACCAAAAAAATCGTTTAGCGTTCACCAACGGAAGTTCCACCTGAGTTTATTTATACATCATGCGGGTACCTATTAGGATTCAAAGAATACTACCACGTGCTGAGTAACGGTAAATGTAAAGTTCACTTTAGCGGGCGTTTGTCCATTACTGTAGCGACTTAGATGATGCAATGAAGTATTGGTAGGAAAACCATCGATGGATAGAAAACAAAACGTAACCTTAGAAGCGGTCAGAAACAGGTTTGTTTGTAAAAACGTGAGCTGTTATGAACGTGACAGATAGGATGACATTGGACAAAGGCAAAATATGGAAACTACAGAATTCCAATTCTCTGAATAAACGCGAGCGTTTTGTATTGACTTCTTGAAATGTGATCCAGTTCTGCGGGAAAATATCATGTTAGGTAGTTGTAGCTTTTGCAGTTCTGAGAGACTGAAGTTAAACCGTGTCAAAACTGGATTTATATAGAATAAGAACTTTCTCTATAAGTATACGTTTTTTTGCCATTTGGCAACGGAACCCTAAAAAGCACGTTGTTTTTTTTATCTAAATAAGTATTTTCTTTCAAGTTATGTATTATGCGTGTTTGGTTTTGTGTCAAGTGGAGATTCTGTCCGTAAAGCTTTTATGTGGTATCGTGACGTCCACGCCATAACCAAGGGTTCTCTCGTGAGCTTCTCAAGTTCTCATGTTAAGGGCCACAATGCCACATTTCTTTTTCAGTATATAAAAAGATAAGATAAGACGTGAAATTAAGATTTGTTTGGAGTGATTTATGATGGGTTAGCGCTTTCATTGTACGGTACATTTATCAAGCCTTTGAGCAAGGCCATAAGTTTATGACTTTTTGCCCTTAGGTAGATTCAAGACTTTTTAGTTGCATGAATTATGGTTCAAAATGGACTTAACGTTTTTATTTTCCTTCATTTAGCATGCAAAGAGCAAGGTGCAAGTTCTGTTATTGTAAGTCAATACAATAAACAATCAATTAAGTCATAACAGGATATTATGACAACGGTAGCAAACATGAGGCAACCCTGTCTGGTTAAGGCAATAGGTACCTATCGTTACAGCAAATAATATCGTAATCATACATACTAATAATGAGCATTGCAACAAATAGCGACCAACGCAAACTACAAACACTATCAACTAATACATTTGAAATGCATCATGGTCTTTATTTCTTACAACATAAGGTCTTATTTATTCTAGAAGTGTTAATGGATGTGGAAAATATAGGCGGGTCTAGCTTTCGACAGACTGTGAATTTTCCAGTTTTTTCTATGCAACATTCATACTTCATATAGTCATATAGGTCATGTGTTGTGTTATACGTTAGCCAAATGAAGCATAACAACGTCTTTCAGTTAGTCCGAGATTATAATAATATAGCTACTGAAAGAATGGAAAAAATATATTTAATTTCGTTGTTACGGAACAAGGAAATTAATTAATTATTACATATTATTTACCTATGTTGATACAAAATGGTTCGAATACTCTGTTTCCTTTTTCCTTCAGATTACTATAGGAAAACCACGTGAACGCTGATTATATTGCGACAAATAAAAACCCAAGCTAAACACGTAACATCACGCCTGTTATCCCCGAAAGATTGGCAGAGCTGTACTTAATTACTTACCACTCTATTCGGTATTCGGTGTTGCTAGTGTAATCTGGGTACAATAAGGCTAACATTATACCTGTATACATTTTGCTAGTAATTTTAAGATCCGTGCATGTAATAGGGAGCGAACCTTTTGGCACAAACTCCTGCTTTTGAGAAGTTTGATAGAAAACCCAGTAACATTTTGCAATCATAAAATAGTGTTCTGAAAACATCTAGGACGTGACATCCTCGATTCCGAGATTATCTCAGTCTAACATCTTATGCCACGATCTGGCAACAAAATAAACTGCCAAAATTTCAAAGCACTGCGTCATGTAGGTCGTTTATCTAGAATTCTAGAACTCCAGACTATTCCATCGCGTGACCGTTTCAGAAAACATTACAATAGGTAACGCTGTGTGTTATGTGTTCAGCTGTTTCGATAAATGTATTGATTACATCACCTACATAGATAACCTAGAATTGTAGGCAATATCCCTAAGTGTGAAAGCTGATGCCCTCCGAGGTCTTTGACCGTCTTTGTCCCTATATGGCTTGCGCTAGCACCTGCTAAAGCTATCATAATGCGATAAAATAATGTCAACCAGTGAACCCACTTGATTCAGGCGCTGTTGGAATTTTGACTCTCGGCGATCAGTGTAACGTTGAAAATCCTTCAGGGCAACTTTTATTTCAGTAGGCGCTTTTATTTATGTGTCAGTGAAAACTAGCATGGTAAGATAATTAGGTTTACGATGAGGCTTTTAGTCTATATTATTTATTCTATGACCATATACTGAGCGACCTTTATAGTTAGCGAAGACCTAAAAAAACAAGAATGCCCTTGCCTGAACTAGGGACGAATTTCATGACTAGAAAATAGATCAACGACCTCATGGGATATCGAAGGAGACGCAAATGCGATTTGAGGCAAATATTTGTCTAATTTACAGATGTTTGAACCCCGTCTCAAATTTTGGATGTTTTACCATGGGATTTGTGTACCTATGCGTATCATATCCTACATTTATACAAATGAATAAAATTGAAGTGTCGGCTTGTAATTTCAAAAAAACAACACGATTTTTTTTTTTAAGTTTTGCCTGCGTCTCTGTTTATTCCGGCTAATCTCCGAAACGGCGGCTGGACCTATTTTGGCGAGACTTTTACTGAAACATAGCTGCTGGAGTAATTTACGCTAGGTACTTTTATTATAGAAAAAAAAAATTAAGATTAAATATTAAATTTAAAACCCTTGAAATTATTACCAAAATCCGACTTAAATAGGGAAGTAATATTTTTATTATATTTTCACGTAAACGATTATTACCTTTTTTATTTTGGGAGGTGGGAATCGTGGGAAATTATCAAATGACTCCTCCCGCTCTGGGCAGAGCGGTAGGGAGTGTCAGACTTCTACTGACTAAAAACTACCCATGTTTCTTCTTAGCCCTTGTGCCGAGGCCGCGGTACTTCTTTCGGACAACCCGCAGCCCCTACGGGGAACGATTGTTAAAATCCGACTCTAGGGAAGTAACATTTTTATTACATTTTCTCCTAAACAAACGTAGCACGTCGTCGTGGGGCAGTAATACTAACTATAACATTCGAGCATAATACTGAGAAACGAAATGAATATTTTCATTTATATTTCATTTTATTGAAGCGAAAACGATATTTTCGTACTTATCTTCACAAGCGTTACCGCTTTCAAAGAATGGTGAAATTACATACCTGAGACCGTCTCGGAGTGACGCGTTCTGGCATTAACGGCTTTGTGAAAGTCTAGATGCAATTTTTTCTCGACTCGCTATCAAAATGCTTTGTAAATGGCAAAAGCGTTTTAAATATTGTTAAACACGTTCTTATTTCAGGAGGTTGGGCATGGACAGCAGGAAGTTTTGTGATCTTTGAGACCTAATAGTTCTGAAATATGTGAAGGATGATATGACAAGAAAGGAGGTGTCTGGTGAGATGATGATTAGTAGCGAAGTATGGAATAAGATGACAAAAGACATGCTGTGCCGATCCCAAATGAATATCGATAAGTGCAAGAGAATGATGATGTGTAAAATATAGCTTTTTGTTTGTCTCTTCCAGCATTTCATTCTCATCCCATTTTCCATTTCCAGCTGTTCATTATCAACTTTAAGGTAGTTCAAGGATTTTACCTCCAAATTACAGCGTGATTTAGACCGAAGCTATAAATGTGCCAAATACCTCGGGTCGTAGAAAATTATAGCGTCTGCGGACTACGGTCCGATTCCGCAGATATCTGGGTTTTTTTCGAAGTCCTTTTAGCCACTTTTGGATCAATTGATACCCCACTGTGTTAACCTAATGGACTCTTTGTTAATATTAATTTACACTGTATAGAATTTGGTTCTTTTAACCTACAAGACAAATGTGTTGCTGTGGACTTGGTCTTCTTCTTCCCGGTAAAAGACGGGCGTTTTGAGGGCCTAACTCGAATAAATTACTTTTGATTAACCTGAACTAGACATTCGTTAAACTGTCGAGTTTTGTTTGCTCTTTATGATGGCAAAGAATCGTCGATTTTCCAGGTGTGCCACATAATCAACTAGAGATGGAAACATGCGAGGTGTCCATATTGCCATTGCATACAAACGTGCTTAGAAATAAGATTGCGTTTTATGTTCCGTAGTAAAAGTTTTCATTGTTCAATTCATTCCTTTGGCATCGAATATGAAACTGCACAAGTACATAATTATATTAAATCGTTAAGATATGGTTCTGCCATGCGACAATTTTTATTATACCGGTTATGATATGACAAAGCGAAATTTTCTTTCTTTCGCTGGTGCCTCATCGACATTTGTTTGGGCATGTCTAGGGCTCCCTAGGCAGTTACATAACCTTGCTATCTTTATGCTGACTGGCAAATCTTTCTAGGATGTCATAAGCAATTTTCCACACGTCAAACGCCAAATCAAAGTGGATTTTGACCTATCTACGACGGAAAGCTTGATAACACTATAACACTAGTTATGATATAGACAGATAGAAGGACTTCTGTCTACCCTAATGAGGTCACCAAAAGAGTTTACCTATCTTTTAGCTTTCTTAGGCTTTTATCTTGGACAGAGGCTAAGTGTTGCCATACAACGTGGCAATGCCACCAGTTTTTTGGGCACATTACCGACTGACAGCGTTGAGGAGCAGTTTTTTTATGCCTTTTTACAGTTACTTGTTAGTTTATTTAATAAGTAGTTTTTAATTAATGTACATAGTTAGTTTACTCTATATACTCTATATAATCAATAAAACCCATCTTTAATGAAGAAAGACGAATTTCTGAGGAAATATGAGTTCGGTAACTTGAGACAACTAAAATCTTAACTTACGAGAACGGCCGTGAGCGAGCGCTCTAAGTAGAGAATTTTCGGAACCGCCTTTTTCCGTCGTTTACATAAACTGCGTATTTAAAATGGATAGGAAACAGGCTTGAAGATAGCTCAATGTCATTGTTTATCGAAAAAAAATTGATAGCCTACTTTACATGGAATAAATAAACTGGTGTTTTCGTAATATTAGATGATAAGTTAATTGGTATTCTAAACATGTTTTCGGATTAAGCTCAGCCTTGTGATATTTCGGAAGTTTTTCCCCGTTTAGGTTCATAAAATCATAAATTGTTGGTTATTTTGTTTACGTGAGCGTCTGTGAAAGGTTTTAAAGGCCGTATTAGTTCATAGCTAGGCATGACTGAATTAAACTACGCAAATTTTCCTAGTAGCGTAAAAGTGATTTTACAACTTATTACAAGTTGAAAAATCACTTTTACACACTAGTGTTATTCCTACGATGTTTATCCGTGTTTTCCATTCACAAGAACCTGATAGATTAATTTTATTGTGACTTTACAATAATAATTAATAATAAGTTTCTCCATTCCTCAAACACACTAAAGATCACGACAAGGTTACTTAGTTATTTTTAAAAAGTCCCGATTATGTTTACATTTCGAGCTGAATTCCTAGAAACAACATCTGTAACTTTTATTATGTTCATAAAATATGATCAAAATGAACACATATCGAGTGAGAACTTTGCCCCCACATGTACACAAGAGCTAAGAAAGCGGTAGCTGTTATGTCCAAACTGGGCCAGTGCAATGACCCAGTAATACTTGCAACGCCAACGAAACTGCTTGCTACCGACAGCGGACGTTAAAAATTGTGACAGTCGGCTATTCCATCTCTTTTCATACAAGACATTGTGCTTCGACTGACTTTCAATTGTTTCTCGCTTCGACCATCTGGTGGTCTACCATGCCATGACCTCTTGAAGTACCTATTATTGTTTAAAACAATATTTTCCCTTTTCTTACTTCATGGCGGGAAAGAGATTAGGTACCTAGTTGTTGTGTATAGCGCCATTTCTTTCCCACAACGAAGTGATACTGTTATTATAAGAGTTGGTGGTATGGGCCCGAGTTTTAGATTGTTCTTCAAGTCTATGGAATTAGGAACTTTCACTCATCCTTTTACATTAAAAAATAACGAGCAGCCGAAGGAACAGGTGTACTCGAGAAAAATGTCCTTTTTGGGGGCCAATTCCTTAAGGTGAATGCTCCAACCACCCCGCGAAATTCAAATTTTCTTACGTTTTTTGCAAACTTTTTCAAGTTCCTGCACCTTTATGAACTTGGAGGCTTGTATTGATGATTATATTTCTGTAACTACATAGGTACGTCTTACAGCCGCAATTTATATTTTAATCAACATACAAACTAGCACTGGCCTGCAAATTGCAAAAAACGTAAGAAAATTTGAATTTCGCGGGCTAGTTGGAGCATTCACCTTAAGGGTACTTTTACACCCTATATACAGTCATAACGATTTGCGCTACAATAGTTATAGCCTGGCGTTATATTGATATATTTAGCCGTAGTCATGCACACTAAATAGACTTCTATTGCTAACTGGAGTAAGGAATAGAATTTATTGCAGCCGCTGAATATACCAGACTCAATTACTATTGCGTCGCTGTAATAAGCGATAACATAAATTAATACCTACATTGACCATTATACAATAGAATAAACATTATATTTTACCTTCTTTATGTATTGCGCGTTTTGTGGACACAATCATAAATTCGTAAGTGTTCAACACAATGTGATTCCTTCACATCACACCATGATCACCACCTTTTTACCCGACTGCAGCGAAGCCCAAAAAGAGGATTATGTGTTTGACCTACATGTGTGTAACTATCTCCGTTTCTTTGTTCTCTTGTACTCATAAACGGATGGACCGACAGAAATTATAGGTCATAGATTCATCTTGGTGGCGAGGCGCGAGGGCCTCACGCACGACACGAACAATATTTTGGCCCCCATGTTGGGTTGGGTTTGAATTTTTTTTTCTTCCACACCCAGATCAAGTGCGCCTGCTTCCAACTTTTCCGTTTTATTATTATTATTTTTTGTCCCACTCTCTTTTTCCCAATTCTTATGCTGCCATGTTTTCCATTGTCTAAATCTTCTATCTCCCTCTTTCCAGATTCGACGAGAAGGAAAGCATTTCGGGCGTGCAGCAGCTCAAATCTTCGGTGCAGAAAGGCATCAGGGCGCGTCTGCTGGAGCTGTATCCACACTTGGAGAACTATATCGACCAGGTTCTTCCCAAGAAAGACACATTCAGGATTGTCAAATGGTAGGGAGAACAGCTAACATTTTAGGAAAGTTTTGAGAATGAAAGAGCATAGATCTGAGTAGGGGAGAACCAAATGATTAGATGGACTGTGTGAAAGATGATATGGCTAGAAAGTGCCAAGATAATGCACTGACCATAAATATGTTGGGGTCAGGGTAGGGGCAAGATAGGCAGACGACATAGTTGCCATCGCGGGTATATCCTAGATGAGGCTGGCACATAAATGTGTACTTTTTGCACGAGCTCACCTGCTCACGTGAGTCAGGTGATCGAAGATCAATAAGGGGGGCGGAAACGAAATCCACCACTGAGCGAAGTTGGCAAATAGGGCGTTGTTGTTAGTGGTTCAGTGCCCCACGGGCGGTTTGGCTATGTGGGTTGTACGCGGTAGACATAGAAAAAAAAATTAACGGGTCAGTGCAGCAGTTGTGAAGTCGGGATGTGGATGATAATGCGAAGGGGAATGATGTTTAAATCTCATGTAACCTGTTTGTTTGTGCTCTTACGCGTCCAAAATGGTTTAATTTTTGACTAGATCTCATTTTAATAATATCATGAATTAAATTTTCCAGTCACGACCACATCGAGATAATGGTGAACAGTGCTGGGGAGCTGCTGTTCTTCCGCCAACGCGAGGGACCCTGGATGCCCACCCTGAAGCTCCTGCATAAGTGTAAGTTAACAATCCAGAATAATTTATTTGCTTAAAATACAGGAGTTACCAGTTGTTAAGATTGGTCAATAATGTCAATATCCCCTTTTTTACTGATGGGAAATCATCAAATGACCCCTCCCGCTCTAGGCGGAGCGCAAGGGAGTGCCAGACTTGTCTGACTAAAACCCGACCCTGTTCCTTTCTAACCACTTTGTGTTCTGGTCCGAGGTATATCTTTCGAATAGTCCTGCAGCCCCGGTAGGCGTCGGCCCTTGCGAAAGAGAGGGATCCCCCTTCCGATTTGCTGACATGAGGAGAGACAATGAGGCGCGAGTGGAACACGAACGCGCCGTCGTCATAACATGGACGGACGACGAGCTAGCTCATTGCTCACAGTCCATAGGCCTGGGAGTCAATATACGCTGGTCTCTGAACCTGATACCTCTCTTTCTAAAACCCACCAACTTCTATTTTCCAGATCCATTCTTCCTGCCAATGCAGCAGGTAGATAAGGGCGCTATTCGTTTCGTACTCAGTGGTGCCAACATCATGTGCCCCGGTCTGACGTCACCGGGAGCACGAATGAGCGGTGTGGATAAGGGACAGGTGGTAGCCGTCATGGCTGAAGGAAAGGAACATGCGCTGGCCGTCGGGTGCACTGCGCTGTCTACTGATGATATGTAAGTTATTATTTTTGGTAATCTGAAAAATATAAGGTCCCATTAAAATAGATGGAGAAACTTGAACACAGTGTTCAGTATGTCTAACCTAAGATATATTTAACCACTGATTAAATGATATTATTTTGACCTAAAATGTTGGGTAACCAACATTTTTAGTGTATTTTCGTTAGCTGATTCTTTTTCTTGTAAGAATTTAATGCGTTTATTACACTTTAGCTCTGAGGGTGATGACTGGGTCACTCACAGGGGAATGTCACAGTCCTAGCACAAAGATAGTCATAACGACCGCTCCTGTAAACAAAGCGTTCCATTTTGTTTTAAAAACGACTTAGCTCACTTTCAAAATAAACAATAAGTACAAAAGTCAAAAAAAGCAAGTCTAAAAGTGGCGCCGCGCGCCAGTGTCTCAGAAACGGTGTGGTCATTGGTTGTCATGGTATGATGCGGAAGAAATGTCGTGAGAAAAGTTTTGAATATAAATGTGGACGGCTATAAGAGTAGAGGAAGACCAAAGAAACAATTATTGAACAGTGTGATATCACTGTTCAATAATTGTTTCTTTGGTCTTACTCGTTTCTAGACATAAGTCTAGAAACGAGTTGACGACTGACATGAGTGACAGAGAGGCGTTATCCCAAATGAATTGGGATAAGGGAAGGAGAATGATAATGATATGTTTTGCTAGGAAATTCGCCAAGTCTAATAATGTAAAACTCTGTAATACAAGAAACTTATAATATTATAAAGAAAATTATGTCTGTGGTAAACTTACAGTTAGGAGTGAGGTAACAATCTAGCTACTCCCCCCACACATTCTATTTCTCTTTCGGACACTTTGTTTGGCAAATGAAATAGTTTTGCTGTCAAGAACCATCACTAGGCTAAGACCTGTATTACAAAATACTTAGTATTATTTACATTACTTATCTGTTATTTTTCAGAGCCAAAGTGAATAAAGGCGTGGGCATAGAAAACTGCCATTACCTCAACGACGGACTGTGGCAGATGAAACCAGTGAAGTAATTCAACTCGAACTTATGTGTACGCTTCCATGTAACTTATTATTAAAAAGCTTTCTAAATAAAATGTTTAATTTCTAAAAGGGTTTCGATGTTTTATTACAAGAATGATTTGATCTGCACATTTTGAATATTAAAGTATGTTATTACATGTTCAAGTTCGATTCTAAATAAGTACTTACATATAAATAAAAGACCTTTTTCCCCACCTGAGTTGAGTTTTACTTGGCAAATAATTTCTTACAAAGTTCATACATTTTTGAGTTTATTCTGTAAGTAGTTGCTATTCGGATATTGTACCTATAGCCGGTGTAAATTATATTTATTTCAAAGGTACTGTTGAACATATTATTATCGTAACTATAAATGTTTGAAGTTGTAACAAAACTAAACTTCTGGAAGTTGTCTTTTCAAACAACAAACACAATAGTTAATATGTTGAAAATATGTAGTTAAGTATTCTTATTTGATAGACTGCGAGTAGGGGTCAGCCTTACTGGCGGATTTCCTAATCAGCAACGTGTTAACTATCTTATGTATTTACCAGTATTTACTCAGTTTTTATCATCTTAGTACTGAGTTTGGAGTTGTGGTAAGACCATGGCCGAGTACTCACTAGAATTATATTATCCAAACCTGCACTTACATAAGTGTAAGTCGGTATTCCACAGCATAGACTAATAATAACTTACTAAGTGATGGCTTAAGTAATCATTAAACCTCTGAGTGCGGCAGTTAGTAATGTTTAACATAAAAATTGTTTCAAAGTTAATAAACAACTGCATGTAATACAAAAGTCGAAGCCACACAAAGTCAAACATAAACAAAAAAACATAAGTTCCCGCCAAATGTAACGTTCCGTGTTTCATCGTTAGTAAATATTCACGTGTTCTAGCATGTGAAACAACGTAGAGTAACGAATAATAAAATAAAGACATATTTTTATTTTGGTTGTGAAAGGAATTGTTTTTTTTTTTTATAAAATATTAATTTGGGAAATTAATTAAAGCAAATAACTTAGTTATAATTTGTGTGAAAATGACATAAAAGTCGGACTTTGCTCACTGAACCGGAGCGCAGTTTGTTTTTAATAATGGCGGCGGCACTTGTTAGTTCGTCTCGTCAGGGTAAATAAAATACTTTTTAAATAAAAATCTCATTGTTTCTATCATTAATTGTGAACTAAATGAAATTAAATAATTGATTTTGAATTTACACATAGTTAAATATTAAAAGTTTCAAGTTAAAAAAGTTATTTTAGTGACGTTGCTATCAGCTGTTCGTGAGTTGGTTTTATGTATTTTTGAGTAATTAGTGGTTATTATGACATCTAATTAATTCTTTCTGTGAAAACATGTAGTAAAAACCGTTAATAGAAGAGCTTGGTACACAATGTTATGCAATAAAACTGCTAAATATAAAAGTTCAAAGTTCACTCAGGTTTGTTATGGTGGTGTTTTCATCAATGTTTAATTAAAACTTTCAGTGGGGAGGCTAACTAAGGCTGCGAAGAGGTTGTATTCGGATGCTTACCCAAAGATAACGACTCATTACACAATACACCCCAGAGATAAGGATCCACGATGGAAAGGTAAGTGATAACCTCCAGTTCAAACAATCAACAAAATTATCGTCATTGCAAGATAGCAATAATTTATTATCATTATGAAAGAAAAATGTCTCAAAAACACTAACAAACGTGATCTCAAGTGTAGTTTGAAATATTCCTATTATTGACCTTCATTAAACAAAAACAACATGCAATTTGTTTTTCTAATGACAGTTTGACAAGCAACCCCCAGCAATTTCTTTCAATACAACTGAATGAAGAACATCTACCAAATAAAATTATGATATTAAAATGTTCACATGGCAACAACCCCCATTAGCTATAAATTAATCATTATCTTATCTCACATTTATCTATCTGGCATCATGATCTGGCATTGATAAAGCAAAGGGCAGAAAATACCTAGCTACTTTAATAATGTTGATAAACTGCCAACTTGCCTAAACTCAATATTATGCATTCTATAAAGTTTAATTTTTTATGGAATAAGCTCTATAATTTTTAAATACCCAGACGATCTTAAAATAAATTATTTGAAATGAATTAATTCTTTCTGTGACAATCAATACTTTTATATTGATAATTAGATCTGAGGAGAATGGAAGTAGAAAACGTGTTGCGCCAACCCCAAATAGAATGGGACAAGGGCAGCAAGATGATGACACTATTATGCCTAAAGTTGTTACACAGTTTTTTTTATAATATTCAAGTACAAAGGGAGACATTCCTTTAAAATGATGCCTTCCAGACAACCATAAAGTTCCTTTCCAGTTGAGTAAATTAATCCATTATGTGCAGACATCAGTATGGAGAGAGTAGCGGAGGAGACGGACATCCTCATTATAGGCGGAGGGCCGGCTGGCATGTCTGCGGCCATCAGGGCTCGCCAGATCGCAGAGGAAAAGGGAGCTGTAAGTATTTGTCGTTGTTTAAGTGTACTTAGGTACCTTAATATACATTATTTTCAGTTGAACATAACAACCGAATAAGATTTTTTATTGAACCAATTCACCCTCAAAAATTAACCCTAAATACTTTTAGGGTTAATTTTTGGGCAAATTGGTTCAAAACTCATCAGAAAATCTGCAGAAATTGGTTCAAAAATCATCTGAAAATCTGCAGAAATTGATTAAAAATTAGGTAACTGTTGTAAGATGTAATTTACTGTTTTCAATATTAGAACAAATAAGGCAACATATTTTTGTGCTCCTCATAAATGAAAATATTTTCTCTCACTTGGAGGTCTAATTTGTCCAACCAACACTTTAAAACCCTCTTCATTGATTTACAGGAAGTCAGAGTTACTCTTCTGGAGAAATCAGCAGAAGCTGGTGGTCACATATTGTCTGGTGCTTGTGTGGACCCGATTGCCCTGAATGAGTTGATCCCGGATTGGAAAGAAAAGGGAGCGCCTATGAATACAGAGGTGACGTCTGACAAATTTGGTCTTTTGACTAAGAGTGGCAGGATACCTATTCCTGTATTTCCAGGTAAGCTTTTGAAGTAAGAACTTTATGAGCTGTATATCAGTGGACAACTTGATGGAGGGCTGGGCTAGCCATGTGTATCGATGAGCTGTGGGCCAAAATAACCATAATATGGGGCCTTGAGACAGCCTAAACGCCCTGCTGTAACTGTCGACAAGCTGAAAAACCAAAAGTATTGGAATTCATGGGAAAAAGCCTTTGCACAGCAGGATGAAATTATCAAGCAAAAATGCTGTAAGTTATAATATGCGGATAGGTTTAAAAAAAAGTATGTAACAGCTGATTGTTTTTCATATTACTATGTGGGGCGGATTGAGAATGTTGTACTAAATTCGCCTGTTGGCCTACTTCTGTCAGTTTTATCAAAGAGGATAACTTAAACCCATTAATGTTTTTCCACAGGATTACCTAACTACAACCACGGAAACTATGTAGTTCGGCTGGGACACCTTGTGAAGTGGCTCGCAGAGCAAGCGGAGGCAGCTGGAGCAGAGGTATGAATTTAATCATTTTTAAAATGTTAGCTTAAAGCCATTCAGTGCTGAAAATAGCCTCTTAGTAAATCACCTATAACTTCGGTCTAATCTATGTTATATGCTGCTATATGCCCTTCTTACTTTCCCATTGACTGCTCTCATGGTCGCAAGCGTGACTGTTAAGCGTGGGGCCCTGGGTTTGATTCCTGGGTCAGGCAAAAGTGCTTTTGGGTTTTCAGTAGAAATAACTTCCGGAGTTTGAAAGTTGATAGTATGATATCCCCCGTACCTCAGAAAGCATGAGGTACCGTACCTCAAGCCGTTAGTCCTGTGCTTGATCTCTCCGGTAGTGTCTGATTGCCGTCTTAACGGACTATGACAGTAAAGGAACAGATAGTGCACCTGTGCCAGCACACTCACATGTGCACTAAAATATCTCCCGCATCTTATATCCGCTAAAACTGGCAGCTGTGACCGCAAAACGGTCAGGAGGACTATAACATGTATATATATAGGGTAATGGGAGGAATCTCTAAAAACATTACATAATATTTTACTTCCCTATACGACCGTTGGACAGACTGGCAGTCTGGCATAGTCTTCATTGGAATAATTTGCGCAAAGTACACATCACAGATACATAAGGTGTATACGTAAATTGGCAAGAGGCCCGTAGCAATAAATGACTAAAGATCGGAATGCTCTCATTTTGACGTCACTATCTTATTCACATACACATACATACATAAACTCATATACACACACGTACACACACTCACTCACATCTTCATAATAAATATAAATAATGACCATCCAAAGGTTGTCAGGTAGAGATTACCTTTATCTAAAAGACTAGCCTTTTTACTACTACATAAACATGCTTTTACAACAACGTGATGTCTTCACAATCCGAAGGGATAAGCAGAGATGTCCTTGTTATAGTGCATTTGGCATAAATGTTTTATTTGTATGTAATAGAGGGCGATTCAATTATCCCGTTCTCAATGTTAATGATAGTGTTAGTGACCATGTCAGTTTAAAAAAAAAAATATCATATTACTATCTGATGCCGGGCTTCGCCCGCGTGGATATCGGAAGTTAACAAATTATATACTACCTTATCTACCTTAAGAACCACTCTATCCATTGGTGAAAACAGCATGAAAATCGGTGCAGTAGTTTTCGAGTTTATCCCGAACAGGAGGACTTTGTTTTATAATAAGTAGTAATTTAATTTTTAAATTAATTGTTACTTCTTACAGGTCTGGCCTGGATGCGCGGGCGCCGACCTTATATACCGGGACGACGGTTCGCTGAAGGGCGTCGCCACCGGGGACGTCGGCATCGCTAAGGATGGGAGCCCCAAGGACATGTTCGAGCGAGGGATGGAGTTCCACTCCAAAATCACTATCTTTACTGAAGGTGAGACTGAACATTACCTCTCGTCCCAGCCACCGCGGGAGGCGCTCCGGGCGTCAGGGGCCACGTGATGGCTTCCGGCCACCGTAGACGCGGGCTTGTGGACGGTGAGTGATGGGTAAGCTCGCCGTCCGTCCGTCTTATGACGACGACAGGCCGTGTCGACGGCGCGTTCGTGTTCCACGCGCGCGGCAAGGGCCGACGCCCGTCGGGACTGCGGGTTGTTCGCAAGAGATACCGCGGCCTCGACATGAAGGGCTAAGAAGGAACATGGGTGGTTTTTAGTCTTTTTAGTTTAGAAGTCTGACACTCCCTTTCGCTCTGCCCAAAAGCGGGAGGGGTTATTTGATGATTTCCCACCCCCAAAAAAAAAAAAAAAGGTGAGACTGAACATACGAATGAAAGAATACACCTATCCTCTTACCTTCCTTTTACCTATAAGGGTAGGCAGAAATTATTACACGCTACCCGCTACGATCCTTACATACTAAGACTAAACACATAAACATCACATCTTGTAATCTCTCTCCGTACCGTCCGTAGTACACCCATATTTCACCAGTTATGGTGAAAAGTCCATGTAAGGGTGAACCTATTGCTGTCAACCGGGGACAAATCCAGCATTCCAGACTGTGAAGTTCCTGATGGATAAACCCAATAAAACTTAATTCGACTTGGGAATCCAACGCAGGACCTCATGCGAAGCAGTCGCGTTTGCCACTACTATAGCAACGAGGCCCTAAATATTGAGACTTGTCGGCTCATTTTATTGAACTAAGGAAATCTTTAGGACATTGTGGAAGCCAATATTGGATATCTTGTCAGGTGTTTGAATCCACCAATGGTGATTATTAAAATGAAAAGCATATAACAACAGTAGCAGCATACAGCATATAACAAGAGTAAACACTTAACATAACATAACGTCTGTAATCCCCGACCGGCTAGGCAATGGTGAACACCCATATTTTGCCAAAGAATATACACAAGTTTTAATCAAAACATTCATCTGTTCTGTATAATCTTTACAGGTTGCCACGGCCACCTTACTAAGATGATCTCAAAGAAGTATGACTTGAGAGCAAACAGTGAGCCACAGTCATACGGTATTGGACTCAAAGAATTGTGGGAAGTTAAACCCGAGGTAATTATTTATGACATCTATTTTATACTTGAGTATTTAATGTATTACGCGTCGGGGCTGCGGGTTGTTCGAAAGAGATACCGCGGCTTCGACACAAAGCGCTAAGAAGGAACATGGGTGGTTTTTAGTTAGTAGAAGTCTGACACTTACTACTGCTCTGCCCAGAGTGGGAGTAGTCATTTGATGATTTTCCACCCTCCAAAAAAAAAAATTAACTGACCCCAAGTTAAGTGGGACAAGGGCAGCAACTCTTTATAATACCTATTATTTTAGATTGGCTTCGATTATATTATTAAAGTAACAATTACTATAGGTATCTCTTACTGTTTAATATACAGTAACATCTTGTACTTTTTTGAATTTGAATTTCTCCGGAGCCCCCAGAGGCCAGAATCCCCACGTACCTACCGCACCGGACCGAAAGACTGCCATATATGCTCGTATATTTTTACATTGCGATATCTTCTAAGATATTTGTTTAAACTGTATAGAGTAAAGGGCACAAATATTCTACATTAAATTTCCGTGATAACAAACACATTTATTTAGATATAGATTAATACCATGGGTTAAATAAGCTTCGCAAAATATCATTCTTTTAAACCTAACATTTTAATATTAAAAAATGGTTACAGTGAGTCAATCTTAAAAGATAAACGTATGCTGTCGCGAACTTTTTTTTAGAACTTTTAAAGAGGAACAATTCCGTCATACATGATATTTACGTAACTTAAACCGTTTTCGCAGCGCACGCGACGGAAGCTCTCGAAAAGGAATATCTTTTCCCGTTTTTGCAACATTTTTCATTTATGCTCCACTCCTATTGATCGTAGCGTGATGTTATGTAGCCTAAAGCCTTCCTCGATAAATGGACTATCCAGCACTAAAAGATTTTTTCAATTTCTACCAGTAATCCCTGAGTTTACCGCGTTCAAACAAACAAACAATCAAACAAACAAACTCTTCAGCTTTATAATATTAGTATAGATTTATAATATTAGTATAGATAATATACGTCGACTCTTGACTCCATGGATGGACTGTATGAAAGATTATATAGCTTGGCATATCATCTTTCATCTTTCATACAGTCATATACAACGTGGTGATTGCTGAGATAACGAATAATAGAGAAGTATGGAAGAAGAAGACGAGGTAAATGCTGCGCCGATCCCAAATAAATTGGGGTCCCTCACGAGTCCCAACAGATTTGATCTCAAAAAGTTACTTATATTAAAACCTAAAATTAACCTAACAAAACCGAGAGGCACTGGTCCTACCCGTAATGGGGATATTTATTGAAAATGCAATGCTTTTTTATTCAGAACCACAAACCTGGGCTAGTAGAGCACACAATCGGCTGGCCCCTAGACAAGAACACATACGGAGGGTCGTTCATCTACCACCTCAAAGTGGCGGAGGGCGAAGCACCCCTCGTGGCTACGGGCTTCGTGGTCGGCTTGGATTACACCAACCCCTACCTTAGCCCCTTCAGGGAGTTCCAGAAATTCAAGACTCATCCGTATATTATGCCGATGTTTGAAGGTAACATTATTTTTTAATGTTTATTTTATTCTGTAAATTGGTAATCATTTAAACCATAAGATGATTTAAATCATCGCAGCTAATACTGTAGTAAAGCTGACATCACCAGCTGTAAACAAAATATATTTCTTAAACTTAATTGTTTAAAGTTCTAAAATGTTTGTGATCGTCTCAATTTACACTGTCATTTAAACATCTGCAAATAAAATTATCTTTTTAGGGTTCCGTAGTCAACTAGGAACCCTTATAGTTTCGCCATGTCTGTCTGTCTGTCTGTCTGTCTGTCCGTCCTCGCTTAATCTCTGTGACCGTTAGCACTAGAAAGCTGAAATTTGGGACCAATATGTGTATCAATCACGCCGACAAAGTGCTAAAATAAAAATTGGAAAAAAATGTTTTATTAGGGTAGCCCCCCTATATGTAAAGTGGGAAGTGTTTTTTTTTTTAATTTTAACCCTAATGTGTGATATATTGTTGGAAAGGTATTTAAAAATGAATAGGGGTTTACTAAAATCATTTTTTGATAATGTCAATAATTTCGGAAATAATCGCTCCAAAAGTAAAAAACAAAGCGTCCCCCCCCCTCTAACTTTTGAACCATAAGTTTAGAAAATACGAAAAAAATCTGAAAAGTAGAACTTTATAAGGACTTTCTAGGAAAATTATTTTGAACTTGGATGGAAACAACAGATGGAAACTGCAGTTAACCAATATAATTTGGTCCCTGAATCGTATGAGCGCCTATACAATCCAGAGGTCAAGTTTCATTTGCCCGTATTTTTTTTTTAACTTCGTTTACATAATATTTTATTATCTACGGAACCCTACACTGAGCGTGGCCCGACACGCTCTTGGCCGGTTTTTTACTTGTTGAAGTTGGTGGTGTAAGGGAGTTGTGTGATGATTCTAATTCTATAAATTCAAATTTGTTACGGTCGCATATCAATCGATCAGCAACATACGATATTGATCTCCAAATTACCAAACACGTAGAAACATTTTAAATTCGCGAGCTACATTATTATACTATTAAATTAGAATAAAGGTGATGTTTTGGTTGAAGAAGTGCTGATTTTTTTCCCTCTTTTGTGTAGTCACTAGCACCTATATATTACCTTAAGCCTTAAGCAACTTATAATAGTATATTATGCAACTAGTGAATAAAGGACGGATTTAAAGCGAGGGCCGTAGATGAGTCACGAGCAAGTGAAGGATTCTAATGATTGAATCACGAACGCAGCGAGTGATTCAACTGTTAGAATCCTGAACGACGCGAGTGATTCATGGCCCTCGATATAAATTCGTACTTTATTCAGGAGTTGCATACTATACTTTATATCATGACTACGACAAAAGACATAATTTAAGCGAAAATAGAAATTTAATCAAGAAATAAGAATTGTTACATTAATTGAAATGGACATTAAAATTAGAGCAATGACTGAAATTAAGCGTAATTTTCTTATTGTTATCATTAGGGTGGTCAACTTGTGAAACAATATTTATTAATCTAATGCCAAACTCCTTGTCGCAAATATCGACCAATCAAATCTCGAGGATTTATTTGCACCAAAGAGTTTTGAATTTCGAATCTTAGCGCAAGGAGTTTGTGTAAGCATTGAAATAGAGACCGGATATATTTTTGTGTTCCAAATTCAAACACCAAAATAGTGAATAAAAACAAAACAGTGAATAAAAGGCCTTTTTATTCACTGTTTTGCGTGAATAAAATAAGCTTTTTAGAGTAGGTATGGTATAAAAATGATTTTCGGTTACTGTATTGATTAACGTTTTCCGTTTTGACGAACATATCAAAATGGAAACCATAGCACATGAGTAGATACGAAATAGGTCTTATTTGAATTTTGCTAAGTGTATATGTTACCGGAAAAAACCCGATTTCCCGGTGAAACTAGTTTGCCCTTCACCAAGCCGTTTTATCGTGTCAGGATACACGAACCCAAACAAAGCAATTATACTGCACCAAACCCGGATATAGCGCTCACTGGCTGCCACGGCACCTACTCTCGCTGCGCTCGCTCGGCTCGCGCGTGGTTGGTCACAGTTCTGACCATTAACCACCACCACCACCGCCACACCGTTTGACCATTTAAACGGTTTGCTCTATGATCGTTATTTTGTGTTGAGTCCTAGTTTGGCCTGCAATCAGTTTTGGAAGGTAACATACATATATTTTTGCTCGTGTGTACCGTTGTTGAGCAGTTAGTAAGTTGTTCCTTGTGCCGTTGGCAGGAGGATCGCGCATTGCATACGGCGCCCGTGCGCTGGTGGAGGGCGGCTGGCAGTGCCTGCCGGTGCCGATGTTCCCGGGCGGACTGCTGGCGGGAGACTCCGCCGGGTTCCTCAACGTGCCGCGCATCAAAGGCACGCACAATGCTATGAAGAGCGGTACGTATGACATACTAACATTTTACTCTGACTTGTATTAGTAAACACCATTTAAGTCTTCGAGCGTCCTTATGATCACCCGGTGGATCATAAGACATTCAAGCAATGTTAGCGGACGTTCAAGAGGTTAAGAGAAAGTTGGCCAATTACTCCTATGGTTTAAATCTTATCTTTCGGAAAGACAACAAAGAGTGGTTGTTAAGGGATATGAGTCATCGGTCTATGTATCAACATCAGGGCTCACATCTGGGTCCAATCCTCTTCTTAATGTTCGTCAATGACATAATTCTGACAATAAAACACAGCAAGTGCTCTATGTTCGCTGATGACTTAAAAATCTTCAAAGAAATAAACTCATCCAGTGATATCCAACTACTCCAGGATGACCTAGACGCGGTTCACGATTGGTGCCTTCAAAACCGTATGTCCCTCAACGTCAAAAAGTGTTACCACATAACATTTACTAAGAAACGTAAACCATTACCAACGTCATACTCAATAAATGGGGTAACACTTCAAAAAGTGGACACGATCCGGGACCTCGGAGTCCACCTTGACTCTAAGATGTCATTCACCAACCACATTGACAGCATCACTGCCAAAGCTGCAAAAATGTCTGGCTTTATAAAAAGAATATGTCGAGATTTCCAGTCCATCTCGACCTTAAAGGTACTCTTCAGTACTCTTGTGAGAAGTCTTCTGGACTATGCGTCCCCAGTTTGGAACCCCACTTACCGTGTCCACGTAAACAGAATTGAACGTATTCAAAGAAGCTTCACTCGGTATCTCCGTTTTAAAAGCTCTAGCTGCCCGCGAGATTCCTCTTATGAACATAGACTCAGCCATTTCAATATGGTTTCGCTCGAACACCGAAGAGACGTAACGGACCAAATTCTACTTTATAAAATAGTTAACAGCTTAGTGAACGCGCCCGATCTTTTAGCTAATCTAAGAATAGCGGTACCTCGACGGAGAGCTATTAGATCTGGTCGCGAAACTACAACTTTTGCTACCACTGCAAGCCGTACCAACCTTGGGAGCACCGCACCCATAAACCGTCTAATGAGGAACTATAATAGGATTGCTGCACGAACCAGTAGCATCGACATCTTCTCTAACCCCTTCCGTCAATATCGTATGAAGCTTTTAACCAGCTCGGAGTCTCACGATGTATGAAGCAGGGTTATTAATTGCATCCACTTTCACCCTATTCTCTTTTTAATTCTTTTTAGTTGTTTAATTTAATTAATCTTTTGATTCTGTCTTTTTGTTATATAATTTTGTAATTCCCTCGTACATAACCCACTTTTATTTCTAAGTTTCTTTTTTAATGTAAACTAAATTATTTATGTTGTTGTACTTGCCCTTAATTTTTTGCGAGTGCTGTGCACTTCTGTAAGTGACGAATTCACTATGCGTAATACTGTTTGTGATGTAAGTTTATGTATGTTCTTAGTGAGTAAGTCGTTGAAGTGCCATAAATAAATAAATTAAAAATTAAATTAAAGTTGTGGTCAGGGTGTGAAACAGATAATCAAACTTAACAACTTACTCCGCGGGACCAAAATCCCAACAAAATAATCAGCTGTTTCATACCTAATGTCACACCTATATAATTATCATAATTTGGTTCGGCGTTACCCAAAGTGTATGTATTGTCACACTTTCTTTAAGTGGAAAACCTAAAGAAAGAATTTATAGAAAAAAAAAAGATATAACTACCTCCTTGGTGGCCAGAATACCGAGCATGAGATCCTGGAACCAATTCCCGGGTCTGTCAAAGTGCCATTGGGTTTTTCCATCAGGAATAGGGATGTTTCCTGACAAAAAAAAATATGATACCAATTAGTCCGTCTGTTAGATTATCGAAAAATATTGGATACGTATTTTCTGTTTTATTAAATCAATAAAAATTGACGAAGATAAAACGCGTCAAAGATTTGAGTGGGGGTTTGTGACGTCACTCACCGGTAAAAAATGTCATACTAATGTCTTAGAATATGACGGCACACGAGTTTTCAAAGCACTGTATTGTCTTCATTGTTTGTTTACGTGAAAAAAGAATAAATACGTGTCCAATATTTTTTGAAAATCTATCTGACTGACTAATTAGATTTTTTTTTGTTAACTACCCTATTCCGGTACCCGGCTATAAATATTGCACACCTTTGGAAAGAGACAATCGGCTAATTTCGGCTTCGTAGAGCGTTATCTCTGTCGCACGAAATACAAACAGTCCGGTATCTGCTGTAGGAGCTGTTAAAGCAATTATGATTTGCTTCTTTTGATAATTCTTTTTATTCTTTGTATAAAATACACTAATTTCAAACAGTCGATGTGCAATATTTATCGCCGGGTACTGTACTTAGTACTAACCACGGAGTCAGGATTCGTGCCCTGTTGATGACATTAGACTCGCCTGCTACTACATCATTATTCTCCTGCACCCCAAATAAATTGAGATAAGGATCTCAATTTATTTGGGGTCTCGGACTTGAACATAACTGGCGAAATGTAGGTATTATGTACACCTCTGGCTAACCCTACGGGGATTACAGGCGTAATTGTATCGATAATCGATTACATTTTAATATCTTAACAGGTATGTTGGCGGCGGAAGCTGCAATGGACCTCATCATATCCGGGGAGGCGACGCACGACAAGGGAGTCGTGCCCACTGAGTATGAGGAAAAACTCAAGCAGTCCTACGTTTATAAGGAATTGAAGGTAAATTACTTGATGGCGATTACAGAATATTAATAGATAATATATTCTTTCAAATAAGCTTGTAGTAGTGGCACTACAGGAGCATAGTAGAAAATTACTACAGCGTCATTCTTTGTCTGATTTTCTTTAGAGACGATTGTTAACACTTTCGGTGCCAAGTTATCCATTTTTAGGGTTACCCGTACCCATGGCGTAAAACTATAAGGGTTCCATTTTGACTACGGAACCCTAAAAACGGGAACCTATTACTAAGACTTCGCTGTCCGTCCGTCTGTCTGTCACCAGACTGTATCTCAAGAACCGCGATAGCTAGACAGTTGAAATTTTCACAAATTATGTACCTATTTCTGTTGCCGCTATAACAAATACGAAAAACTCCCATACAACAAACGCGTTCTTTTTTTTTTTTGCTGTTTTGGTACGGAACCCTTCATGTGCGAATCCGACTCGCACTTGGCCAGTTTTTTTATTTATGAGCACAAGTCATCTTAAGCTACGTATAGCAACGACTCGAAGGCGGGTTGGGGGCACACGAATTTTTGTACCTGAGTTTTGTACTTGGTACCGAAAGTGTTAATAAAATGTGTTAATAATTTTCTTGTATACTTACTCCAGCAAGTCCGCAACTGCCGGCCGTCGTTCCACACGTCGCTGGGACTGTACGGCGGCGTCGCCTACTCCGGGTTCAGCTCCATCGTGCGCGGCATGGAACCCTGGACGCTCAGCCATGGAGGTCTGTTACTTACTTACATAACCGGCTACGTACTAAAGTAAATGACGGTACTGTTGGCGCAGCGACTGAATAATTGACTGCTACGCTGCATGTCGCGGGTTCGATCCCCGCACGAAACAAAGATTTGTATGGCCTACAGATAGTTGTTTCGGGTCTGGGTGTTTGGTTTGTGTATGTGAGTGTCAATGTTTGTAAACGCACGGAGAAATTCCTAGTGTGGGGTGATCAGTCAGCTACCAAATAAAACTACCGTTGCTATTGGATGCTAGTTTAATACTGGCACAGACAGTGACCCTACGTAATGGTGCAGGCACGCACACATGTTACACACACATACCTCAGTGGGTCAAAGTTTAAAAAAAAAAATCTTGTAAATAATTATGTATACAGGGTGTAAATCAACCCATCACACAGCCATCATACTCTGAATCTCGGAAACAGCTCCAACGATTTAGATTGCTTCGGGGGCGATAAATCGATCTAGCTAGGTTTCATTACCAAAAAGAAAGGTCATCCAGGTACTTTTTTATTAATAATTAGCGTTGAATGAACTTGCAGGTGCCGACCACGCTCGGCTGAAGCCCGCTAAGGACTGTCAGCCGATCGAGTACCCCAAGCCCGACGGAGTTCTCACCTTCGATCTGCTTTCTTCGGTCGCACTTACTGGTAAGTTGAAAACGTCATATTTTTCTATTAAACTGGTGGAAGGGCTTTTTATTCTTTTCCGGTGGATGGGAAATCATCAAGTGAGCGGAGCGGGAGGGAGTGTCAGAGTTCTTAGCCCTTTGTGTTCCGGGGCTGCGGTATCTCTGTCGAACAGTCCCGCAACCCCGACGGGAGGTGGAAGGCCTGTCATGTTATTGTTTCATTATTTTACTGCGTGGCCATAGTTGGGACAGCTCCCGCTATTTGGTGAAATAGTATTGTCAAAAAATTTATTGAAAAACCACAAAATCCACGCAGCACTGTAAATAATGTTTCGAGTCTCTTAAAGGGGACGCAAAAACCTAAATACATTGTGTTGTGTGTACAGCAAAAGAAAACATTTCCTCTTTCTTTTGCCTCTTCAGTCGGATAAAATCATTAAAGTTTATTTTTTAGCTTCTTTTAACGTATTTTTAACCGACTTCCCAAAAAAGAGGGTTCTCAATTCGTCTGTATGTTTTTTTTTTTTTAGCCAGTACTTATTAAATCTGTGTTTCTCAGGCACAAACCACGAGGCGGATCAGCCAGCACATTTGACCCTGAAGAATGACACGGTGCCTGTCAAACAGAACTTGGGAGTCTACGACGGACCTGAAGCGAGATTCTGTCCAGCTGGTAAGTGAACACTTTTTATTTAAATCGGTGAGAAAGGTTTTGGATATGAATGTGGGTATGGATAGGAAATAGGAGTAGAGAAAGACCAACGAAACGATTTATGGACTATTATTTATACTGAAAACGGGATATATACCATGTTTACTTATTAGATTTATGGACTGTGTTAAGAATGATATGGTAAGAAAGGAGGTGTCATAAGATGACGAGAAACAGAAGTATTGAAGAAGAAGACATGCTGCGCCGACCCCAAATTGAATTGGGATAAGGGCAAGAGAATGATGATGATGATTGCTTTTTGTAAATCCCACAATATGAGATGTGTTCACGGACGAATACAGAAAATAGGTAGACCTAATTTTGTTCATAACCTGTCGTACTTGCCTTTGTATAAACTGCCGAGAGTAAACAATGAATACGGGAGGAGGGTCTGGACGTATGCTCTTCCAAGTATACTGAATGATTTGCCTAAGGAATCAGCTAATAAGTTAGAAAACAAAAAGGCTCGACAAATAAAAAATATATTAAAATCATACTTTACCGCTGGGATGTATAAAACAGGAGAAGGGCATACGTGTGGACCCACTTCGTGACAAACACTGTTAGCGAGTAATTCATTTAATATTTAATCGATAGCGCACATAATCTTGAATGATAGATTGAGCGTTATTGTTGCTGTATTTTTTGATGATGCATGATGTAATAAAAAGTTTCAAATTTTTTTTTTTTAGTTTTGTGTCGAGTTTTTTTGTCTGCCAGTACTGTCCCACTAATGGTCTTAGGCCAATCCCAATATGCTCGTTTCCTTTGCCTCCTCTCCTCTGCAGTTCAGGTGGAAGATTTTCTTACACGCAATCAATAGTATGTCTGTATCAATCGTTCTCACATATACATATATTATGATCTCAACATGAATGATGTAACCAAGATTTTGTAACAATATATTATTGATTAAAAAAAAAATACTGGTATTCAGCTGCATCCGGTTAGACTGGAAGCCGACCCCATCATAGTTGGGAAAAGGCTAGGCAGATGATGATGATATTATTGATTTAAAATAGTCTCCATAGAGTTCTTGCCCATTCTTCTCCATAGAGTTCTTGCCCATTCTTCTCCATAGAGAACTACGCTTTGGAATGGGCAACTACAGTATTTTCACAAGTTCTCATACCTTGTGACTGTGACTGTAGCTTCGTTTTATTTGTTTTTCTGGCATTCAAAAGTGCCTGTATTGGTCAAATTGAAGTAAATGCTTTGAGCTTGACCTTGCAGGAGATAGCGGGACGAGCTGGACAAAACCAACGACCAGTGGTCCACATTGGCCCTGGGTCGCAAAATTTGGAAGTCATGGGGGGAGGCTTTTGCCCAGCTGTGGGACGGGCTAACAGTAACAGAGCTTGTAACATAAAACCTCATTTGTAATTACAGGTGTATACGAATTCGTACCGATGGAGTCTGGTGACGGGCAGCGTTTGCAAATCAACGCACAGAACTGCATACATTGTAAGTGTAGCTTTCTTGTTATACTAATTATCTTCGTAGTTGGATTCGATAATCATTTTTCAATATTCTTTCTCGAAAACTGGCTCTTATTGCACTACGATTAGGTTCGACATGCAATTATTTCGCACGCGTGCGTTTTTCTTATTTTTCCACAACCAAGGGCGGAAAAGAAAATTAACACAGATAACTATACCTTATACTAAGTCCAAATAGATTAAAACATAGGAAATTAAAGAAATCACCACCGAATTATAAAGATTTCTGCCTGTATACTTATAAGCTTGTTCGACTATTCTTTTATTTGCAAAAAAAATCATGTTGTCTGTTAAAAACTTACGCTATTGTCAGCATATGTTATGTTTGTCTGGTCGTTAGTTTTGTATTAACAATATATAAATTTCTCAGGTAAGACATGTGACATCAAGGACCCATCGCAGAACATAAACTGGGTTGTTCCTGAGGGTGGCGGTGGGCCGGCCTATAACGGAATGTAAACTGACTACCAACTAAAACTAAAACCTGTTTATATATAACTACACAATATAAATCATGCTAAAAAAATATATATGTAAAAAAAATAAAGCTATATAAAACCAGTTTATGATGATCTCTCATTGTACGGAAATTCTGTACAAAGCGAGGTGTGCGATGTTATACTGGAAATGTAAACTTAAAACAGAAATAAAATATATGTAAGTTTTTAAATTGACATGACCACTAACATTATTATGAACACGATACCCTTATTGGAAACTAATTTTTTTTTGTAAATATCCCGTTAAAGTGTTAATAAAATGTACCAACCAATGTTGACATTTTTGCAAATGTCAAATTATATAGAGGCTTCCTGTATTTTGCCGCTTAAATATATTTGGTGCATATAAACTATCTGATTTATATTGAAAGTTATAAAAACTAGGTGTAGATATTATTGTAATTAAAACGTGTTTAGAAGGGAAGTATAAATGTTAATTAGACAATTTATGTATGTATCAGAATCAGTTATTATGAAAAACGAAAAACTTTTTAAAGCACAGAGTTCGGTCAAAATGATAGCATAATTATTTATATAATTATGCTAACTTTGCTGTTAACTTTGACAAAATGATAGCCTAATAGAATTTTGTATCGATAAAAATGACTGAAAATGTTTAGTAACATATATGTTGAGCCTTTTCTATCTATGTTGGGGTCGGCTTCCAGTCGAACCGGATGCAGCTGAATACCAGTATTTTACATGGAGCGACTGCCTATCTGATCTCCACAACCCAGTTAGTACTGGGTAATACTATAATCCTTGGTAAGACTGGTTGTCAGACTTTCGGGCAGACCTGTACGACTATCTAAGATCTAAAAATGCAGGCAGCCGGAACTATGGTATATTTTTTTTTCTCCGAACTATGGTATCTATATGAGTGTATAAATGTGATGTGAGCTAACAACCTGCCTTATGTAAATGACTGTAAAAATAAAAGCACCATTTTAAATTATTCTATTCTTTGTACAACTTATTTATGACATGTAAATATTTTTGTAACGGACTTTTAAATGTAAAAAATGAAATCACGAAACGAACTTTATGTAACAGACAATAAGACTTCGAAAATAGTTACTTTTTAACGTGAATCACGATACGAATCCTGTTTGAATATGACGTTTTGCAATAATAAACTCCATGTCACATATAAAAACGTTCAAACTACATTGTCACTATTTTTTTTAAGTTTTAATTCAAACTGTCACTCAAAAATCAACTTACAGTACGTACAGTTAAAGTAGATAGTTAAGTGACAAATGAATGGCTACCATAATCATGAAAAGCTCTCCCCGTACAAATATGATGGTGCTTCGTGAGTTTATATTTATATCGAGAAACTGCGTGTGTGAGCAAATCCCAAATTAGTATGTAAGTTGTAATTTTAAAAGGCAAATCTAATAAATTATATTTTAGATACAATCTGCTTTTAATTATAAATCCCACTTAGAAACTCAACCCATTGTATTGAGTTTTTTTTTAATCAGGAATTTTTCAGTAGCAGCCACGTCTAGGATGATAGTTGCCCAGTTGATGACAATAGGTTCGCCCCTTTTTTACCGGTGGGAAATCATGAAATGACCCCTCCCGGCGGAGTGGAAGAGTGTCAGACTTCTACTGAATAAAAACCACCCATGTTCCGTCTTAGCCCTTTGTGTCGGGGGCCGCGGTATCTTTTTCGAACAGTCCCGCAGCCCCGGCAGTAGGTTTGTAGCAAAAAAAGTATGATTCTGTTTAGTCCGTCAGTTAGATTATCGAAATATATTTGTTTTACCAAATTAATTAAAATTGACGAAGATAAAACGCGCCAATTGTGGGGTTGTGACGTCATTTTGAAGTAAAAAATGTGACGTCACACGAGTTTTCGAAGCACTGTATCGTCTGCATTTTATGTTTACGAGACAAAAGAAAAAATGTATCAATCTTTTTTTGAAATCTATCTGACGGACTAGTTAGTTTTTTTTTGTAGTCTACCCTATTACATGGGTCTTAAACATAACTGGCGAAATATTGAGGGTACTATTAGATACACCACTGCTTTACCCTTCGGGGATTACAGCTACGTGATCTTATGTAATTAAAAAGTTTCTAAAGACTTGAAAACACGTTTATTGTTCACAAAACAATCACAATAGTTGCTACCAGGAAGTGTGGAAGGTTGCTCAAACAGTTTCCCGTGTCCTTGAAACTTTCTGCAGAGTGAAAGATAGGCATGGATTCAGGTTCCATCATTGGCGGTAGCGATGGTGGAGTGATTGCTTGCGCAAACGCCACGTGGACTTGTCTTATCTGGGGAGTAAGGAAAACATGATCACAATCACGTAAGGAAGCGTTCAAGTATTACGTAACGCAACATTTCGAGATTGTTGACACCCCCCCCCCCCCCCTCCCATGTAAAGCGCCGTAACGTTTTTCTGTACCCCCCCTCCCTCCAAGTAAAACGCTACATAACCATCAAGTGACAATTTTTACTTAAATTAGTTTTTTTTTAATAATGCACGAGAGAATCTCTACGCGACCGTTCTGAAGGGTTAAAATAACAATGTTACGTTACGTGTAGTTCAAACCCCTCCCGACCCTGTAACGCATCGTAACGTTTTACAATACCCCCCACCCCCTCCCCCCAAATTCGTTACGTAATACTTGAATGCTCCCTAAAGAGATCTAAAACCCTGTAAGGTACGAGCCTCGGCTTAGGGCGTCACTGGGGAGGGCAGCAAAGGTACAGGCTGGATCCGAGTGATATATTATTTAAAAGTACTGGCTCAGCGTCGCAAGCTGGCTCGAGCAAGGGTGAGCCACTTTAGCAGATCATGATATGAATTGCGTTAAAAAACGTAAATGGACCTTTCATAATAGTTACTGCGTCTGTGACCATTTTACGAATTGTAACGCAAGTCATATTATTTTTCTATTATAATTTATTTTCCTAAATGGTCACAGATGCAGTTAGTATTCACACAATAGGGTAGTTAACAAAAAAAATCTAATTAGTCCGTCAGATAGATTTCCAAAAAATATTGGACACGTATTTTTTCATTTTTCACGTAAACAAACAATGAAGACGATACAGTGCTGAAAACTCGAGTGACGTCATATCCTAAGACAATAGTATCACATTTGTAACCCCCCCACCCAAATTTTTGACGCGTTTTATCTTCGTCAATTTTTAATAATTACATCATCTTCCTGCCCTTATCCCATTCTATTTGGGGTCGGCGCAACACGTTTTCTTCTTCCATTCTTCCCTGTTACACGTCAAGGTGGCATTTATTCCTTTCTCATTCATATCATTCCTCACACAATCCATCCATCTTTTCTTTGGCCTTCCTCTCCCTCTCCATCCATCAATATTTATATCCATCACTTTTTTAGTCACATGCGTTTCATCCCTCCTCATTACATGACCATACCAAGATAAACGACTTCCTTTCAATTTTTCTGTAACAGGTGCTACTTTCAAACTTCCTCTAATATACTTATTCCTCACTTTATCCATTCTTGTCACTCCGCACATCCATCTCAACATTCTCATCTCCGCTACATGCAATCGTTTTTCATCCATCTTTTTCAAAGCCCAGCACTCTGATCCATACAGTACGACAGGTCTAATCACGGACTTGTATATTTTCCCCTTTAACTTGAGGGGCATCCGTGGGTCGCAAGTTGTTCCAGTGACCTGTCGCCATTTCATCCATCCTGAGTTGATCCGTTGCGTTACGTCCCGGTCTACTTCACCATCTCCTTGGACAAGCGACCCGAGGTACCGGAAGTTGGAGCAGATCGGTATGGGAGTTTCGGCAAGAGTTATAGGCACAGGACTAGAGAGACCGCCGAAATCGCAAAACAGGTGTTCAGTTTTGGTTCTGCTCAATTTCAGGCCAACACTCTCCAGTCTTTGCCACCACACCTCCAATCTGCTCTGGACCTCTGGGCCGCTCTCGGCAACCAGCACAATGTCATCGGCAAACAGCATACACCAGGGTGCCTCTTCCTGGATATCTGACGTGAGAGCGTCTATTATCATCAGGAAGAGGTAAGGGCTGAGGGCCGACCCTTGGTGCAAGCCGACAGCCACATTGAAGCTGCCGGTAGTGCCCGCTGTAGACCGTACTTGCGTACTGCATCGACTGTACATCGCACGGATCAACTGCACATACTTCCCAGGCACACCTTTCTCCTTAAGGGCCCACCACAGAACCTCACGGGGTACTCGGTCGTATGCCTTTTCGAGGTCGACGAACACCATGTGCAAGTTTTTATGTGCACTTTTGTATTTCTCGCACAACTGGCGGATAGCAAAAATGGCATCCGTCGTTCCCCGACCAGGCATAAAACCGAATTGGTTCTGTGAAATTTCGCTCTCTTCTCTCAGTCGCCTTTCAATAACTTTCTCCCACGCTTTCATACTATGTGACATTAGCTTTATTCCTCTATAATTGTTGCACTCCAGCACATCACCTTTGTTTTTAAAAATGGGCACCAGCGAACTGTTACACCATTCGTCAGGTATGGCTTCTTCCAGCAACAGTTTATTGAAGAATAAAGCTAACCACATCCATCCATCCATCCGCAATAACTTCCATACTTCAACTGGTATCCCGTCCGGTCCTAATGCTTTACCATTCTTCATTCCATTTACTGCATTCCTCACTTCATCCACACTAACATTTCTCACTAGTCCCTCATTCACTGGTTTATTTTCAAGCACGCCACTCCAGTAATTCTCTTCATTCATCAGTCTTTCAAAGTAACCCTTCCACCTATCCTTAATTTTCTCATCGTCTGACATAACCATCCCAGCTTCGTCTTTTACACATTTAACCTGACAAACATCTTTCGCCTGTCTCTCTCTAGCTCTTGCAAGCCGGTAAAGGTTTTTCTGGCCTGCTGGACTATCCAATGTGTCATAGAGTTTATTCTGGGCGTTTGCTCTTGCTATAGCCACAGCTCTTTTGGACTTTTTCTTAAGAGCATCATACTCACTCTTCTTTTGAGCTTTTAAACTTGCATTCTCATTTCCAACACTCTGCCATTCTTTGAACTTCTTCTTTTTTTCTTTCAGCACATTCTGTATCTTTGTCGACCACCACCATGTATCCCTGTCTATCGTACCCTTTCCTTTTGTCTCTCCCAAAATATCTTTTGCTGCACTCCTAATACACCGAGCCATTTCATTCCAACATTCATTTACACTTTTATCATTCATATCACCCATCTCTATCATTTTATCTACCACTCGTTCTGTTAATTTCTTCGCACAATCATACTTCTCTAGCATATGCCATTTTATTTTAGGGGGAGGTCGCTCTTTTTGTTTAAGAAGCCTTATTTGTACGACTACTTCCATAACTAGGAGTCTATGTTGTGAGACCAAGTCTTCTCCCGGTAGCACTTTGCAGTCTTTGATGTGCTTTAAGTTGTTGCGTCTGATGAGGAAGTAGTCAATTTGCGTGTTATGCAAACCACTTTTATATGTTATAAGGTGTCCATCGGCTTTTTGGAACCAAGTGTTGGCTATTGCCAGGTCATATGCAGTAGCTGATTGCAATAGAGTTTCCCCCTCATTGTTTATATTACCAAATCCCCATCCCCCGTGTATCCTTTCATAACTTCCTCTCATTCTTCCCACGTGCCCATTAAAATCACCTCCAATTATCACTTCCTCATGCACAGGGACAGTCATCAAAACTGTATCAAAATCCTCCCAAAACTTCTCCTTTACCCTTTCTTCACAACCTACCTGTGGAGCATACACACTAATTACATTCAAGACAACATTTTGCAACATAACTTTCACAACTATTAATCTGTCATTAATCCTTTTTACATCCATCACAGTTTCTTTTAAATGACTATCTAATACTATTCCCACGCCATTCCTTTTTCCGTCACTTCCACAATAATAAAACTTGTATCCCTCACCAATTTCTCTCGCTTTTGTACCCTTCCACTTAGTTTCTTGCAAACACGCTACATTTATTCTTCTTCTTTTCAACACACCCGCTAACTCTCTGGCCCTTCCAGTCATTGTCCCAACATTCCAGCTAGCATACCTCAATCTTACTTCCCGAGCTTGCTTCTTACGTTGCACCCGCCCGGGGTGGTGCAACAACCCTTGTCCATTTCCCGCGGGGGCCGGGTGCTGCCTCTGCGCGTCGCCTGCGGGGTACGCCCTAGCTCTATCGCGCATATCATTTTCTCCTAACATGTTGCTTAAGGTTTTGGCTTAGGTTTTATAGTCGGCCGCCTACCAGACACTAACCCTCCTTGGGAATGCTTTCGTTGGTGGATTACCCGTCACCACTCGGTCGACCCATATTGTGCTGGATAGTTTTGCACGGGGTCGTAAGTTCCCTTAGTCGCCTTTTACGACACCCACGGGATGAGGATGGGATGGTCGTATTCTTTAATTCCGCGACCAAAATAATTACATAAAACAAAAAATACGTATCCAATATTTTTCGATAATCTAACAGACGGACTAATTAGAATCATATTTTTTTAGTCAGTAGGTAAACATCCCTATTCATAATTATTATGATCTGCTATAGTGGCCATTTTATTCACCTAAAAGGAGGTCGCCACTGCGCGGTCGGAATGAATCGCGGGAATAAGTAAAAACTGTCTCAAATATTTACGGTGTTCGGAGTCCGTGTAGGTCTTGTGTTCTGTTCCCTTGGTATTGTTTCATATATTTCTGGTTGAATTGATCGTGTCGCCTGAAGGAATACATAACGATTTTAATATACATAATGATTTTAATGACAGGTGAAAAATTACCTACGTATTTTGACCCCTTTGGCCACTCCGTAGACGTTGTTACTAGTTGCTTTTAAAAGCGTTGCCATAGACCAAGTTGTTGTGGCCTACGTGATTAGAGCTGCGGAGAAATAAGTAGAAGCCGCTTAACATAAAATTCAAGTAATTTTTTTTGGCGGGTGGAAAATCATCATATTATAACCCCTCCCGCTCTTGGAATAACCCCTCCCGCTATTCAAGTCTTAAGCCTCGAGTTCAAACCCAACTCGCACCTCTGATTTTTTGGATTCATGTGCGATTAAAATAGTATTCAATTGTAGTTATTTTTACCTTCGGTAGGGGTGTCATGTTATGCTCCAATTTCTTCTGGTACATATTGAGGGGTGTAACGTGTTGTATAAACTCCTCCATAATAAACCGTGCTCTTGCGATGACAGGCTCTAAAGCTCTCATTTGTTTGGCTATCATTATAGGCTTGCTCACTCTCAAGTATCTGTTTACCTGCAACACGAAAGAATTAGTTTGAACCTAAAACCCAATTGAAGAAAATGCAACTCATGTTCCTGCACATGTCCCATGTTACTCGGGGTTGGTCGAAGAAAATGCAACTAAAAGTGTAAAATAAGACATTGATGTTATTTTTTTCGGTTTTTATATCAACGGAGTCATACGTCAATAGGGAATTAATAAGCAAGTATGCTCTAAGTATTATTTATGTTGTATGAATGACTTTGGTTATACAAAAGCCAAAATAAACGAGTTACGTATATTTATTTAAAGTCCAGGTTTCCTAAAGGTGCGCCAAGCCGTGACGACCAAGATAAACTCAGAAAGTACAAAATAGATATTTATACTTTTTAGTTCTACTCCTAGCGCTTGAGAAGCCAATGCATTAAATTCATAGCCATTACAAAACACCAAACAATAGTTCTTTATTTCTTAAGTCCGTTGAATTAAAAAAAAACCACCTACCCGATTAATTGGACACCACCCAAACTTTTTAGTTGTAACAGGATCGGCGACTGCCATCCAGCACATGGCCAGAATCCGTGGGAATGTAGTATGCGGTTCTCCCATCATCACTCCTGGAGTTTTGACCAGGGATTCCAAGTCAGGCTCCGCATCCAACATGGAGGTTTCGACCAGTAACTTAGTGCGAACCAGCGCTGTGATCAGATCCGATACGATTGTGCCGTCATCGCCTTCCAAATTTCTAGAAACAGTATAAAGAATAACTAGTATTTGTCGCCTGGCTGGAGGCCTTAAACTCGATGCATCCATAGGATTTGTCCTGTCAAGCGGAAGCCAACCTTCTAGATTAAACTGGGAGATACCCTGTCAGATATAAAAACCCAGTATTTGCCTGGCTTAGGCATAGGCCAGTTATAGGAAATTCCCACAGTACTGGAAAAAAAAAACTATGCCTCAGGTCATGGTAGTGATCCTCTGACGTCCGTAACCCAGTAACTGGATAATACCCCATGAGGCCCACGGCATAAAAACTGTTTAGTTAGACACTCACAACCGTCACACGATAAAGAAGAAATATATCTTGGCAAGATGGAACATTTCGCGTTAGTGTGTGAACACACAGTTAGTCATAAGCCGATATAAACAGAGGACAATATTTTTTTTAAATCGTCACTGGACGACTCAGGCTGAATAAACGTTAGCGGAAAGAGAGCATGCATCTCACTCTACGCGCACCAGAAGGGCAGCCGGGCGTCGAAGGGCGTTTAACGAGCTTCGGCCACCATAAGGTGGGTGGGTGGCAAACTATAGGGCTGAGATGTTGCCCGACCAGCCAGGCCCAAAGCAGTGGCGCTTAGTGGACTCTGTGCGCCTTTATAGAGAACGTGCGGTCGCTGGCCACACTTGGTGATGAGGCCCGCCTGGAAAGGTGGGCTGATACCAGTCGGGGGTGCGCGCGAATGTACTTGTATCTCCCGGGCCCCCGACACATCGTATGATTAGGAACAGTGAGTTTATAGTCGGTTAGAGTTCGAAATAACCCCCGCTCGCCCCAGGCGGAGGGTATCCATAAAAGGCTGAATAAACTTTACTCAACTCGTACTTACCGTTATTTCTGTCACTGTCTCACAATTGTCAAAGTGGAAGAAAGAGACGGAACGTGTTCAAGTCAAGCACCAACTACCAAACTTACTTCAGAAGTTCGAGCATAAGCCGGGCAACTTTCCCTGAAGCTGGTCTTCCGTATCCGATGCAGTCCGTCGAGATAGTCCTGGACGGAGGAGCTGGCTCCGTCTCGAAGGCCGAGGCCAGTTCCCTTTGCCTCAAATCCTCGGCTGCAAGCCAGTCCAGTGTCAGCGCCGACCTATAAGCCGCTAACCCGGAGAGGGTTGCTCTGGTCCCATTTAGAGGGTTGTAAATATAATCCTCGGCTTTACACTGTAATTGATTAGATACGAGGCAGTTCTTTATTAAAATTATTTCATTTTATCATCATCATCAGCCTATAATGTTCCCACTGCAGGGACTCAGGTCTCCTCTCTAGAAGTGGGCTGGGCTATAATCCACCACGCGGGCCTAGCGCGAGTTGGTAGATGTCACATGTATTCGAATTTTTTGGGTCTAAGACATCCTCACCGTTATGATTTCCTTCGCCGTTTTGAGAGCGAGAGGGTGATGAAATAAATTACACAAAGTAATGCGCCTGACTGGGTTCGAACCCACGACTTAGGCTGCCTGTCCACTGAAGCGGAGCGAGGCTGCCGAGTGGAGAAACAGAGAAATATTGACCAATAGGATTGCATAAAATCTGACCTCTGTTCCAGAGTGCAATCCTATTGGTTAATATTTCTCCGTTTCTCCGCTCCGCTCCGCAGTTTCGTTCCGCTTCAATGGACAGGCAGCCTTGCTGTTCGTAAGTCGGTGCCGTCATCACAGGGCCATAGCTGCTCAATTTATTAATTAATCATTTCATTTATTTTCCTTAAATTAAATATTTATATTTCATTATTATGTATTGTGGTTTTCTTAAGTATGTAGATACTGCATTTAGATACTGATGTCAAACGATACAGCGTTTGACATCAGTCGCTTAATAAGAAACACTTTATAAAACAAAATTACAATCAATATTTTCAGTGTTATAGAATTATAAACATCTCTACCCTGTATACTTATTAGCTTGTTCGACTGTACGTGGGGATTCTGGCCTCTGGGGGCTCCGGAGAAATTCAAATTCAAAATATTTACTACAAGTATAAAGGTACAAGCCCGCCACACCACTCTTAAACCACTGCAACTCCTGCAAGCCAGAATCAACAGCGGCGACCACAAGAAAAGCGCCGAGACAATGAAGCCCGACGACGTCCCAAAGAAACGATCCAACTGTCTTGGATCCCGCAACGAAACCAATCAGAAAAGAATAGCTGGGGAGCAGGAGAAACAACTTCCTCCCCCCTACATATCAGCAGAAGACAGAACAGAACAAGGCTAACAGGCACACAGGGACGTGTACAACCGGGACAAGCCCAGCACCACGGGGATTACTGTCATCAATACCACTGCGTCCCAAGTTGTGAGCCGTTATACCTGACTCCAACAATAGGCACGACAAAAATGCTTAAACGCACGGAAACCCGTTTTAGTTTCTACAAGGATCGCACAGCAAACAACTCAGGATGTAACCCGTACATCATCCAACACAACATTACATTCACTCCGCCAAAGACCACACTCGCATAAAATATGATGTGCCTGATTGTTCATTTTCGCAGCCAGATGCAGAACATTGACAAAAAGGTGAGGCAACAAGCCTGAAGGAAAACAATTTACTACCAATTTGCCCGCGAGAAATTGGGCAACACAGCGATCTAACGCCAGCCACGTCCTGGCCAGCCGCCCACGAACAGAGGGAAAGAACTGGTGGAGGCGCCGGCCCTTGACAGAACTATCTCACCCACACTGCCACTCAGACAAAAGCTCCTCCCAGACGCCAGTCTGTGGTCCCAGTAATCCAGCCATTTCAGCACGGTCACGCTGCATCAACAAGTCTGCGGTCGCGGCCCCTCGCGCGCAGCAGCACATTGAACCACGGCGCCGCACCTCAAGATCGACCGGAAGCACCCCTGCCAGTACCGGCAAGGCTTCAGTACCAACCGTCCTACACGCTCCACACAAGAAAATCAAGGCAAACCGCTGGCTTTGAAGTAATTTACGTCGTACCGCTCCTATGGTGGCCCTATCGACCCACACTGGTGCCCCGTAGCACACACATCCCAAGCAAGCAGCCCCATAGATATTTCCTAGAGTTAAAAATGACAAACCCCACGCAGACCTGGACACTCTCGTAAAGGCATAAAAGCCCCCTTTAGCTTTTTCAGCGACGGCCTCCATGTGTTCTATGAATGAAAAACTCCTCCCCAAGACAAACCCAAGGCAGCACTCGGACCGCTTCCCTTTAACGGGAACGCTATTAAACCCAATACTAGGCCATGATTTAAGATTACCTTTGAAAAGAAGTTGACAAGTTTCGTGCAGTGAAGGTCAGACGGTTACGATCACCCCACCGGGATATTCAATTTAGGCAAGTGTCAGCCAAACTTTCGAGTCCAGCCCGAGCACTTGACTGCACGAGCTGCAGGCCGTCGTCCGCGCAACCGGTTTACGTACAGCCGCATGGAAGTGGAATCGCGAGGAAGTTACGAAAGCCTACGCTCCATACATGCGGACCCGCAACCGAACCCTGAGGACATCCCATGGTAAGGGACCCCGACATAGAATGATGTCAGAGTTCGTTATTGTACCTGGTAGCCGACTAGCCAAGTTGGAAGTCACCAATAAACAGGCGGAACCACTACCAAAAAGAAAAGGAACGAACTCACCCGGTTGTAGTAATGGTGCCGGTTGCCAGCCCTCACTCACACAGGTAGACCTCCCTGTCAACCGGTTTCTCGTTGCCTCCTTTGTGGTCGGACACGCTGGTGCAACGTGCTTTTGTTGACCACAAAGGTAACAAGTGACAGGGCGCGGATGCACTTGCATCTCCATAGGCTGCTCAGCTGTCTTCGTAGTTGCCTTAGCAACAGGCTCTTTGCGGCGTTTGCGAGAGTCCATGGCTCGATGAACTGATATACCACAATGATAACAGTTTGAGTAAGACGTGGTTCATTGTAGCGACTTCTTTACACTTCACCTCACCTCACTTCACTTCCCTTCACTTCTCTTACTTCCCTTCACTGCATTTCACTGTATTTCACAACATATAACCACATACCACTACATTTCACTACACGTCACTGACAAAATACCTTGGAGAACCCGTAGCAACTGAGATCTGGTAGATACGTTACAAGAATGCAGCTCTCGTCGTATCATACCATCCTTTTGGCATAGCACCGAAGTTACAAACTCCGTGATGACGTCTTCTGACATTTCCGTGCAAGGGATACGCTCTATCTTGCTCCAGACACGTGTTACAGCATCACTCTTTCGTACCGAGTTGGAATCCTAATATCTCGTCGAAGTAGTCCTGCGGTAACATAGGTTTTTCAAATTGTGCAAAAAGCAATTATTCCTTTATTTGCCTCTAGGGTAACTGTGAAGTTTGTAATTCGATGCCCGTTATCTCAGAGCATGTGCAAGCACTCGCAAAAGTTCTGCACCATTTAGGTTCCTGCTATTTACTACTATTTCCGTTATCCTGCACCAACCTTTTATGACCGCATCAGTAGCATCAGGATCAAACCGTATCAATCGCGCAGTTGCGTTGAAATTTGACGTTTGCAGTTGAGCGGTTGCCAGGAGTCGTAATAACAAAGTCTCCATATAATAATAATAGGTAAGGCGTTGGCGGGGTACTACACCGTGTCCGTTATTTTCTTCAGGTCTTTGCCCTTCGAATCCCACTTCTGATGTAGGAACATGGCCCTTATCAGCGGTATTAATTGGATCCATGATCTCAATTACTAAGTTGTACATTGTAGGTAGGCGTGGATTGTCGGGCGAAGAAAATAGGGACACTAGTTCACTAGCACAAAATCACTTCTTTTAAAATATTCACCAAGTAATAACCGATAAAATAAAATAACAAAATAGATAATATAGCACAAGTAAGACACTCCACCGAGCGCGTAGCACGCCTGTGCGATCTCGACCGAATCTCAAACCATACTGCCTGTAAGTCGTCGCCCCACCGCCCGCTAGCGCTCGGTGTTGTGTCAGAGTGTCGTGTGATCGGATGTGACGTAGCTGACATAGATAAATCATGTTCACGACACTCTTAAACTAACAGCGACATCTATTAAATCTAACTAAAACTAATTTTAATATTAAAGCGCCGTCAAGTATGTTACTGGCAGTGGCGTACTAATGACACACTTGATAACAAGTTGGGTTGGTTGTATTTTCCTTCTTTCTCAGTAGTAGGCATGGATTTGTGCTTGGTTGATGGCAATAGGCTCGCCCCCTATTACATGGGACTTAAACATAACTGGCGGAATGTGGGTGTACTATTATAATTAGGTACACCTCTGTCTAACCCTTTGGGGTTTACAGGCGTGATGTTGATAAAAAGTACCTGCTCTTGTAGCTTACTCTTTGATTCAATAAAAGAGCAAGCCAACAAAGGTCAAGGTGAGACAAAAATAAAATGTAAAAAATGACTAGGTTCTTATAAAAAGTAAAACATTTTCGGACAAAACTTTTTCAATTCGCTCTTCTTACAAAAGTAGAATGAATGTATAAATGAGTTTAGAAAATTATTCTGTTGTCTACGTAAAACTTGAGAAGCACCACGGGTCGACTCTCAAGGTTAAGCCGTGCATGCCGAGGTTCGTCCGTGGATGGGTCTTTGACAGTCGTAACAGGTAGTCAGTGACCCGAAAGTCTGACAACCACTGGGTAATATGAAGGGGTATGGTACCCAGTGGTAACTGGGTTGAAACTTTTATTTCAGAAAAATAATTACGGTTCCGTTAAAAACAATAAAAACCCTTGAAAGTGGTACCAAAATCAGTTAAAAAGGGAAGTCATATGTCTACAGGTAATAACTTTTTTTTTTTTTTTGGGGGGGTGGGAAATCATCAAATAACCGCTCTCGCTCTGGGCAGTGAAAGGAAGTGACAGACTTCTACTGACTAGAAACCACCCATGTATCTTCTTAGCCCTTGAGCCGAGGCCGCGGTATCTCTTTCGAACAACCCGCAGCCCCGACGGGATAGGTAATAAATAACAAGTGAAATATAATATTTGTATTTAGGTAATATTTATATTTATTATTATAATGTGCGCTCGTGGCTTAATAAGAACTGCCACTCGGGTCGATCTGTAGGTAAAGCTGTGCTGGCCTAGGTCGGTCGGTGGATGGGTGACCGCCCGACATACCAAGTTTCCTTCGTGCCTCGGAAAGCACATTAAGCTGTTGGTCCTGGCTGCCATATATAGAGCTTTGGCAGTCGTTACAGGTAGTCAGTGACCTGAAATTCTGACATCCAGTCTTACCAAAGAGTATCGAATTACTTAATATTAACTGGGTTGTGGAGGTCAGATAGGCAGTCGCTCCATGTAAAATACTGGTACTCAGCTGCATCCGGTTAGACTGGAAGCCGACCCCAACTTAGTTGGGAAAAGGCTAGGCAGATGATGATTATAATGTGATAAGATTTAATACCGACTGTAAATCAAATATGACGCACTGAGATAGTGTTATCTCAGACCACCATATTTGATATCACTAAGTAGGTAGCAAGTTTGTAAATCGGGGCATCCCCTAAATTAAATACGTTCTTGCGAATATTCTAAAATTAAATATTATAATAAGTGAGGAAAAACATTTAAAATAACTTGCCAGCTAGTTTGAAAATCGGGGCTTTCCCTAAGCAAATGAATGTGTTCTTATGACAATCGTATCTTAATATTTATGAATGCAGTATAAGTAAATTTTATATAAATTGATACTTGTATAATTAACAATATTAATCGCTTTATAATTTCCGAGTCATACCAAGTGAGGAACAGGTTTTAGACCTACATCAATGTGCGTAGTCAAGATGCTTTGCACAATGTACAAATGCCAGGGGCGTCTATAATGGCCACTTTAGCAGACCATAATCATCATCTGCCTAGCTTTTTTGGGGTCGGCTTCCAGTCTAACAGGATGCAGCTGAATACCAGTATTTTACATAGAGCGACTGCCTATCTGACCTCCTCAACCCAGTTAATACTGGGTAATACGATACCTTTTGGTAAGAGTGGTTCTCAGACTTTCAGGTCACTGACTACCTGTAACGACTGCCAAAGATCTATATGGCAGCCGGGACCAACAGCTTAACGTGCTTTCCGAGGCACGGAGGAAACTCGGTATGTAATGGGCGGTCACCCATCCTAAAACGCGACCAACCTAGGCAAGCGCGGCTTAACCTAAAGATCGACCCGAGTGACAGTTATTATTAGGCCACGAGCAGACCATAATATGGGTTAAAAAGCGTAAAATGGATCTTTCATAATAGTAACTGCGTCTGTGAACATTTTATATTCTTTTTCTGTCAGTCTGTCAGTCTGTCAGTCTGTCAGTCTCTCTGTTACCTTCTGCGAATCAAACCCAGGACCTCACGGTCAGCAGTCGCGCTTGCCACCAACTAGTCCAACGAGACAATCCAATTTTCGGTAACCAATATAATTCGTGCTTAGACCCCTCGGAAGCGTTCTAGGCCTCATTGAACATCACCACTACGATCACCCTTATTTAACTGAATTAATACGAGGATAGCCCACCTCCCATTAGGCCCAGGCTCCATGATATCTTATAAAATACCCATTTTATGATGCGGAAAATTAAACTACCTTACTTTGGCTGAGGATGGGAAACTATTTGAAGGTGTTTTTTTCTGCACGGACCCTCAGTTTTTTCTTTAAAATAAAACCAAGTCATTTTTAAAAACACCAGCTAAGTAGATAGCTGGTGTTTTTAGAAATAACTTGGTTCGAACGCTCAACTTTGTGTCGAAAATTAAAAATCTATCGAACAGTGTGCTTAATTTAACGCACTGGGTAAAAGCGCTTTGTTGGATTATATTATACTAGCTGATGCCCGCGACTTCGCCCGCGTGGATGTCGGTTATAGCGACCAAAAGTAATCTTTTCAATTCCCCCCTTACAATCCTACAATCAATCCTTAACTCCTTACAATCCTTTTTTCGCATAAAAAATAGCCTATGTCCCTTTTCAGGCTCTAGACTAACTGTGTACCAAATCATCAATCATTTAAATCGGTTTAGTAGTTTTGGCGTAAAAGCGCGACGGACAGACAGAGTTTCGCATTTATAATACTTACTAGCTGTTGCCAGCGGCTTCGCCCGCTACAACTCGTAAATTATCCCACATGAAGATAAAATTGAGATAAAAACTATCCTATGTGTTAATCCAGGTTATAAAATATCTGTATACCAAATTTTATCCAAATCCGTTCAGTAGTTTTTGCGTGAAAGAGTAACAAACATCCATCCATCCTCACAAACTTTCGCATTTATAATATTAGTAAGATAGGATAGTAAGATTAGTAAGGATTATTAATGCCCGTGCTAATAGCGTGGGCTAAAGGTGGCGATGTGGTCACCTGCAACCTCCAAAGAGACGAGCCTATCCTTCATATTAAACAACTAGTGCAGTAGTGCATAGCACAGTGGCCGATATGGAAGGAAAACTTTGAACAAACTATGTGTACACACCCCGTCGGGGCTGCGGGTTGTTCGAAAGAGATACCGCGGCCTCGACACAAAGGGCTAAGAAGGAACATAGGTGGTTTTTATTCAGTAGAAGTCTGACACTCCATTTCACTCTGCCCAAGAGCGGGAGGGGTTATTTGATGATTTTCCACCCGCGAAAAAAGGTGAACCCTTAGCTCAGTGTCACGTAGTCTATATATTCATTTAAAGCCCTAGCTGAGGTCTTACACTCAAGGCCCACCCGTCGGAGTTGCGGGTTGTTCGAAAGAGATACCGCGGCCTCGACACAAACAGCTAAGAAGAAACGGTTAGTAGAAGTCTAACACTCCCTACCGCTTTGCCCAGAGCGGGAGAAGTCATGTGATGGTTTCCCACCCCCCATATAAAAAAAGTATAGTCCAGTTAAGCAGATGACAGCCTCATAGCTTGCCTGCGAGATGCCATGCAAAAGGATTAAACTAGGATGCGCGTGAAACACGAACGCGCCGTTGACACGGCCTGTCGTCGTCATAAGACGGACGGACGGCGAGCTAGCCCATCACTCACCGTCCACAGGCCCGCGTCTACGGTGACCGGAAGCCATCACGTGGCCCCAAGACGCCCGGAGCGCTTCCCGCGGCGGCTGGGACGAGAGACTCTTCCTCTCACGTTCCGCCACCTCCTTCGCTGGCAACACTGCTTCGCAGAAGGAGGCGACAGCGTCCCATTCCTCCTCGCCTCGGACCATGGCTTGCACCAGGGCCGGACGCGAGAGGTCGCCGCTGCCGATCGCCACTACGAGAAAACGGCGGGGCTCCGCCCAAGCGGGACACACCTCCACGGTGTGCTACACCGTGTCCTCCGGCCGATCCTCACAATGGTGGCATCCGGGCGTTTCCTCCTGCCTGATTCGGTGCAGGTACCTCCCGAAACAACCGTGTCCGGTGAGTACATGCGTCAGACGGAAGGTGAGGGCTCCGTGGCGTCTCTCCAGCCACTCCTCAAAGAGGGGACTTACCGCCGCAGCTGAATGGCCTCATATTTCAACTTATGGAACCTATACTTTACCTACTTAAACCATTGCGGTATTCGCCTAATAAAACATTATGCATAACTTACCGATGTCCATAAAAACACGACGGGAATCACTAAAGCGTACATTTCAAGTACATTTCACTGTAATTTATCACAGTTACGTAGAAAATATTCTAAATCCACAAGGCATTTTGTGTTTTGACAATTCGTTTACAATATAACTGGTGCCAAAAGATTGACAGAAACAAGAGTGATAAGTTCTGAAATTACACAAGAAGTTATATTGTAAAATGAGGTGGTATTGTAACCCGTCGGGGCTGCGGTTTGTCCCGCGTCGGGGCTTCGGGTTGTCCCGTCGGGGCTTCGTGTTGTTCGATAGAGATACCGCGGCCTCGACGCAAAGAGGAAACTCGACGTAAACTAGGATAAGAAAAAATACAAATAATACGAATTTATTAAGTGTTTATTTAAATGTAAAGTTTCTTTGATTGGCTGATTATAATTAAGAATAAAACATAATGCTAAAAGTATGAGGTATAAAATACAGCGAGATTGGGTTGAACTACAAATCTAATATGCAAGTACATAGTCTCAAATACAAAGTAAGAATTAAAAGGACTGCTATTGGATAACATATTTTAGGAGAACCCTTTTTACTAAACTAAATATTATGCTGTTAAATACAATATGTCATTATTACTACTTATTTTAATATATACAATATATAAACACTTATACACTAGTATGAAATATATATTATAATATAAATTCCATCATTGATCTCATCTCTGTCCTAGGACAAGAGTACGACAAAATAATATTGCAGAAAATAAATATATCAATTACCCACAAAACCACGAATCCTACTCCTAACCAAAGCGATCAACGCACTCACTCATTTGTTCGGATAACCGAAATTCGCAGTCTGAAACGGTGCAAAAATTACGCATTTGCGGGTTGGCCAAATGAAAGAAAGAAAGAAAAGAAAGAAAATTCTGTTTATTTGGCATTATTTACCAAAACACCTTGTATGTAATATATGCGCAAGTTCGTACGACGATCGCTTTGGTTAGGGTGTAGCCTTAAACAAATTTTGCATACAATTTATACAATATAAACAAAACATATTTTTAGCTTATCATTTAGGAACCATGCTATCATCCGTTGTTAATATACAGTGTGATTCGTTAAAAAACGGAAAACAGAACAAGAAAATATTTGAACAAAAGCTGCTATCCCGACAATAAGAGCTGTCGATAGACACCCTACATAGTTATATACGAGAAAATTTTCTTCGACGTACAGCAAAAATACGAAAATGTTTAAATTAATAACCCTCCTTTTGAGCTTCGCTGCAGTCGGATAAAAATAACTAACTCTTTTTTTTTTTTTTGGGGTGTGGGAAATCATCAAATAACCCCTCCCGCTCTTGGGCAGAGCAAAAGGGAGTGTCAGACTTCTACTGACTAAAAACCACCCTTGTTCCTTCTTAGCCCTTCATGTCGAGGCCGCGGTATCTCTTGCGAACAACCCGCAGCCAAATAAACTAACCCTAGACAGTTTCCCCGTACCGCTTATGTATTCGGATTTTCTCATGTTGTCCTACTTAAAAGAATCACACTGTATTTATACATATACAATACTTGGTAGTTATACATTCAACATTATTTTATCACTTTTATGTAGCCACCATACATAATTTAATAAGCTTTACACTCATATATACCTACATGCTATTAAGTATTTACTGATTATCCCTACGTACAATACCTATAATTATAATTGAATTAATAAATTACATACAACCTATGCTATTATTATGACACATTTCAGACTGAGTCTTATCATTTAATACAAATAAAGCTTAGTTATTATTAAATAGTTGAGTTGACAGTGGTTTTATTATTTATTTAAAGTATATAAAAATATATTTGTTTATTATTGCGATGGCTCATTTTGTTCTTGGTATTGGTGAAGGAACCTTCTGTAGGTACCTATTTAAAGTAACCTCATTGGCAACTACAGATTTAAGCCGTTTGGAGTCGAAACGTTCGAGTTCATTGGGGCGCAGTGCGCGTCTCCTTTTTAAGGAAATCGCTCGCTATGTGACTATTACATGTCATTACATCATTTTGTTTTCAGTTCAATAATTATGGAGAACATATACCTACCTTAAAAATATTACATTCTTAACATATTTAGTTTGGCAGCTATAAAAAATACTAAATAACTCTATCTAAAATACATTGATTCTTATTTAATTTATTTTATTTTAAATAATGAACAATCCTGTTGGTTAAATAGTTCATTTGAATAGATTGGTTTATGAAGATGATGATGTTCCTGCAACAGGCTCAAGAGCCGCGTCAAGTGACGAGTTTCCTTGTTCTTCATCCTCCCTACTCTTTCCTCCAATCTTACGAAATAGCGAGTCGACTATCTCAGGCAAGTGGTAAGGCAAAACTTCCACCAACGTGGTAAGATTCTCGTTGTCCTCACTGAATCTTACTATTTTTTCCGTCAGCTCCTTGATTGGCTCACAAACTTCTTTCTTTATCTTCTCATGTAATGCTCGCCCCATGTTAGTGTTCTCATATAAGGCAGTCAGTGTTTGAGATACACCTTCTATTTCCTGTGAATTGATTAGTTCTATCAAATCCTTGCCATCCACCATGTCAATACAACGCATCACTTCTACTGTTCGTTCTTTCCACTTTGGATTTCCTACTCCCATTATAAAAGCACTAGATTTAAAAATACTCAAAATTCCGTCTATATTTTCATTGGTGACATATCGCCGAGCACTTCTCAACAAAAGATTAGTGACGTTAACTAAACCTTCCTTTATAGCAATGTTCAGACAAGTTTCAGCGTCGCGACCGGCTATTTGAGCTTTCTTGTTTTGTTTTAAAATTAAATCGAATATAATCTGTTCAGTCTTCTCATTACTTGCCGCTTCTGCCAACTCAGGGTCATTTTTTAATTTGTAGTCAAAAAGGTTTCTCACCCCTGGGGGGCAGAATATAAGAATTCCGTTTACTATAAAATTCCAAAGTGAATCCAATTTTATATGTGGTAAATTATCGTGATACATGCGTTTCAGCAAATCTGTGGCAAATTCAACAATAAAATATTCGGCAAAGATTAAGTTGTAGAATTGCGGTATGTTATCGACGACACAGTCTATGTATTGAGATTTAATTTCACCTGATTCTACTTTCTTTAGCATGCTTTTAACTTGAGATATTTCAAGTGGAGTTAGTAATTTAGGTATATCACACTCCTTAAATATTGCATATAAAGCAATTTTTCTATGAGTTTGAAGAAAATCGTCACGAATTTTTTCTTGTTCGTCCTCAATATTTCTGTTCTCAATTTCACAGATGTGTTTAATATTGTTTTTAAGGAACAGCTCGTATGAGCTAAATGCGTTTAAATATACCTTTGCCTTATTTATAATTACGTCCTTATCAAGCTGTATTTCGAACTTATCTGTTATTTGTAATTTGAAGTAATTTGCAGCTATGTACATATGCAAAGGTGTTCCCGCCAACTCCAAAGATTTCTCTTCGTCTGGTCGTAAGAATCGATCCACCGATGTGAAACGATTTAGTCCCCATTTCTTTTTTATTGTTTCACGAAGGAATCTCGGCGACAGGCTATTGATTTCATTTTTAAAGTATTCGACTACCGTAAGATATATGATGTGGAGTGGTACACTTAATATAGGAGCTAAAGGCCTATTAGTGTCATCGAAGACATTTTTTTTCGAATTGAATAGTTTCATGAAGAAATTAAGAAATATGCCAATATTATTAAACTGTTGATGGTTTAGTTTTTCCAGTTTCAGATTTGTTTTCCAGAATCTACGCAGGAAGCTTTCTTGTTCCGGCGTCGACAACCTCTCTAGCTCGTACGAATCTCCTAGTTCATTCTCCAGTATATGGACAATATAGCAGTTGCTTGTTATCCACATTCGTTTATTAGCTTGTTTCAGCGCAAGTAATAATTCGATACCCTCCTTTGTGAAATGTGGAATAATTTTGTCAAATCCATCAAACAGCAATATTATTTTGCCTTGATTGTAAAAATGAATGAACCATTCTAATTCGTAAGGAATATCTTCCAAATTATCTTTGCTAAGGTTAGTAGTCTGATCGGTGCCCTCTGTGAATTCTAGTTTTTTAATTGTATCTATTCCTGTTGTTTTGAGTGCAGCTTTACAAAGAAATCTCATTACATGAGTCATATCTAGTTTCCACCCCTCAAAATCATTGTTGTAAGCTGACATATTTATTCGTACAATCCAAGGCTTCGGATCAATTTTCTTAGTTTCTAAGGATAAATGAGTAAGAAGAATAGTCTTGCCCATACAAGGCTTGGATTTTATCAAGACGATTGTATCATCAATGTCATTGAACGTGTTGACTTCATATTCCTCGTCATTCCGAAATAAACTTCTATTAACGTAGTAATCTTTAATTTCATTATATTTAAATGAGTCTAGTGCTTGCCCTATTTCTATTTTCACTTTATTCAATATCGACCACAACATTTTTGCATGTATTAAAGCTCTTGAATTGTCGTCTATTATTGCATTTAATGGTACTTCCCTTCCCTGGTAACATACTCTGTGTTCTTTAAGAACTTTTGTTTGTGTTTCAGGATGTAAATCAATTAAGTTGATATTTTCATCATTAAAAGCAATGTGGTCGTTCTTTTCATATGTTTTTTCGTGTAATGCTTTATCTGTTACTATGATGATTCTTTCTTTGTAAATTTTGATTATTTCATTGATCGTACTTTGGTGCTTCTCATCTAAGGATGTTTCGCAAATGATAATTAATGTGTCTGTTTTCATTTCGCTCAGTTCATTCATCAATTTATTTTTGTCGTTATCTGGAAGTATGTGTACATAATCTAAGTTCACAAAAGTGTAGTTGTTTTGTAATTTGACTAACTGCATTATTTTATTGGCACTTAAAATGACAGCTACAGAGAGTATATTAAGTATTCTTTTACTTTTCATTATTTTTTGTAGATTTATGGAATGAATTGCATCTGCATCAAATTCAATGTCCAACTTTTTAAGAGATCTTATGAACATGATGTTCAGTACTGTTAACACTGGAATATTTATGATACCTTTCTTAGCGTCATCAAATATAGTATCAGATTTGGTTAGGTAACGGACTTTTGATTGTTGTTTCCACCATTTTTGTATTTCATCGTGAAATCTTAGGAAAATAGCGTCGGAATGCACCTTGAACAGCAGTTGATTTTGGCTTTTATCTAAGTTGTAGTGATGAACGATTTCCTTTTTAAGTATAATTTCCACTTCTGCTTCATTAGCTTGGTGTGAGTAAAACCATAATTTACTTAAAAAATCTTCTGCGTATTTCTTATCGTTTTCATTAGCTTCAAAATAAGTACGTGGTAAGTTGTACGTTTTGTCATTGATTTTATAACGAGTCAAATCCTCTTGTGTTAGTCTCTGTATTTCTCTAAGCATGCACTTTGAATTTAATCCAAGTAGTTCTTCTTCATTTGTATTAAATTTAAATGTCTGGGTTTCTTTATCAAATTGCAGGAGATTTCCTACTGTACCAGCAATCCCTGTGCTATCAGTGACATGATTTCGTTCTAGCAGTTTTCCGCTCCCAACATTTTTATCACATATGCAAATTTCCACTGGATATAAAATTCCCTGTTTATTATTACTACTGTTCCTTTCTTCTTTAGCTTCGTTTATTAACTTATAAAACTTATTAGCAATGAACTCTATCCTACCTTTTTTATTTACTTTTGGAAAGTCAAAGTTACCAAAAGTACATGGTAGTTTGAACGTAAGTTGCTTTAGTTTTTCTGTACCGATTATATTAATAGCATCATTAACTATGGCCTGTGTGACTTGACATTTTTGCAAATTTTGATTGATCTCGCGTTGGTCTTCCTTTTTATACTCTTTTGGTATTTTTTGCTCACTGAGGTATAGCTTATTTCCTTTAGCATCAAATACCAATACCTCTCCTATTAAAGTGCAAATATTTTCAGCAGATGGGTTATTTACGATAGCTTTAACTTTCTCTTTGACTACCTCTTTCGAAAGTTCTGTTTTTTTCGTTTGTTTCATCACTATCACGTCACAGAAAGTTTCTTTTAAAGTGATTAAAAGATCGTCATCACTTTCAAAGAATTCTTTACGGAATTTTCCTTCGAAATAATTAGGGTCACTACCTGTTAGTTCGATAACATTTCGAGCCAGAGCTGGGTGATAGATTTTAATGAACTCATTATTCATTATATCATTCATTTTGTTGACCTCACATTTCTTGTCACCACAAGGCAAAACCGAGGTCAAGAAATGTTCTCCCAGTGCCTTAATGCGTTGTTGTTGCATATAGTTTGTTAAAGTATTTATTTCATTGATACCAAATTTGAATTGAAAAACATCGTCCTTGTTCTCACCAGTATTTATAGAATCATGCAATTTTTGACAAATTGGTTTGTTCTCGGTTAGTATTCTATCAAAATGCTTTTTAAGAGGTGTATACAAAATAAAATAACAATCAATTTCATTGAACTCACCTTCGAACATAGGATCACAGATAGTAGGATTGTTTTTTGATTTTTTTTTAGGATTATTGATTTCGGCATTTTTTTTTACAAACTTCTGCTTAATTTTTAAGTAACTATCAAAATATTTTAATAAACTAAAGTCTTTTGAGGTACCAATAATACTCTCAACAGTTAGTCTGTTATTATTGGGGTTTTCTCGGTGTTTAGCTTGCGTGAAGCAAATAACGTGTTTTGTCTTGCCATCTTCTTGTATTTTAAACCGGAAGCAAACGTCATCAAGGTCTCCTATGTCTTCTATGTTGGCTGCTAAGTAAAATTCTTCAATAACTGTATCATGTAATGCGCGATGCATGATCAAGCTTAACAGTTTACTTTCGTAGAACTGGCCGCTGACACCTGAAGTACCTTTTCGTTTTTGATAGAACACGCCTGCTGGCGTTGGCGTGATAGAGTCAACGTTTTGAGATATTGAACGATTCAGATTAGTTTCCTTTGGAAGGTTTTTTGAACTCGAAACATCGATAGGGGGCAAATGTTTTCCATTCTTAGTTAAAATATAAAAAATTTCTTTACTGAGCTCTGTATTTTTTTCCTTTGCTATTTGCAATGGTGTTTCGTTATCCAAATTACTTTTTAAAAGAGCTCCTTTCTTCAAGAGGAACTCCACAACATCTTTTTCTTCTCGACGCGTTGCAATATGTAATATAGTGTTGTTTTGATCATTGGCATCGGGGAAGTTGATGTAAGCACCATCTTTTAATATTTTCTCGATGTTTACAATTTTCTCTGCGGTTGAGCTATTTTGGCGCGCGTAAATGAACATGGATCCATTTTTAACGAATATATCGTCACTGTTTTCCATTTTGTTTTATCACATTACAGTCACTGGTTAAAGTGTTGATTTGGACGCGTTATCACATCGTCAATTATTCGCATTTACACATACACACACTGTACACGATTGGCGCCGCGTGCGCACGGTGCGGGCGACGACCGATGACTAAACCACGGAATCGCGAATATGCGCGCTTGATTGTTTTTTTATTCGTCCTTGAACACAATCACCAACAACTCCTCAGTGATACCAGTCCTATTTTAAGCTTTATCTTTCAGTATTTAACTTAATGTTCGTTTATTTAAACGTCACTGGAGTTCATTTATATTTCATCACAGTGATCTTATTTAAACTCATACTTATTTCCACTGCTACTGCTGCTGTCCAAAATGTTGAATTATTTTTCTATAATAAAAGATTTTTTAGATGGCGTTTAGCTTTTGTGAACACGGGAATAAGTAGGTAACTCAAAATTGTTAGCAATATTGTTTATGTCAGCGCGTTAACTTACTGACGGTTGACCAGTTTTAATCAACTCTTATATCGTGAGATATAAGGTTGAAAAGTGATTGACCGTCAGCGTGGTAGTACTTACAACAGTTATTTGGTTAAAATTTTACTTTTAAAGGACTTCGGAAAGTAGTTGTTTTTTTTTCACAAATAAAATGTTTAAATAAGTTATTGCCATACAAGTTAAAATTTACCACAAGATCAGCGGATTTCGCTGGGAATTTTAAAGTTTTGCTTTGTTACAAAACGAATTTGTTGTTTTTCATTTTTTACCTACCGCAAGCAATCTATTTTTCCCTTGATCAATGCTGTCTAGTCTATAAATTGTGTTTGGATGTGTGCGTGCGCATACAACTCAAAAGATTATTTTTATCAATTCAACTTTCTTTGTCTTTCAAAGAATTTTGTAATAAAACGTCTGGGCTTGTGTTATTTTATAAATGTACATCGCTTACGTAGCTCTTTGTAGCTGATTCTCTAATTATAATATGGTACCTTATTAATGGTAAATCGGGGTATATTACATAACACCACGCCTGTAATCCCCGAAGGGTAAGCCAGAGGTGTACGTAATGGAGGTGTACGTAATATTCCATATTTCGCCAGGTATATTTAAGTTCAATTTAATAGGGGGTGATTCCATTGCCACAAATGCCTATGTGCTCAAATTGGGGATTAATCCCCAAGTAATCGGATCCAGGCTCCGTGACCGCTATTGAGAAATTCCCAATACCGCTTTTGTCCGACACGGGAATCGATCCCAGGACCACATATTCAGCAGTCGCGTTTGTAGCACTCGACAAAGGTAGTCCAGTAATCGATTAGAATGTAGACAAAATAATAACAAAACAGAAAATTCAAGGACATTTTTGAGTTTACGCGATCTTCCTGAAAACAAGCAAAAAGTTTTGACACTACACAAAACTTTTTAGAAACATCAACTCACCTGGCAATTAGACAGTTCCTGTCAAAATAATAGCATGTAGTGAACGTGAACAAAATTATTAAATTATTATGTTTTCATTGAAACACAAACTAACATGAATCTTAGAAGAAAAAGGAAATGGCGCACAATATATGTCACGTTTTGTTTTGGTTTAGTTTTGTGGTGCGTATATATTGGAGAAGAAATTATTTAACTAACTTACTTGATTTTTATAGTGTGGTAATTTTTTTGGATAATTTCTGTGTAATATAAATGTTCTGGAGGCTACAAGGTACCCTTGTACATTAGAAAGTTGACTGGTGATATTCTCCTAGGAGGAGCTCGTGGCTTAATAAGAACTGCCACTCGGGTCGATCTTTAGGTAAAGCTGTCCTTGCCTAGGTCGGTCTGTGGATGGGTGACCGCCCAACATACCGAGTTTCCTCCATGCCTCTGAAAGCACGTTAAGTTGTTGGTCCCGGCTGCCATATATAGATCTTTGGCAGTCGTTACAGGTAGTCAGCGACCTGAAATTCTGACATCCAGTCTTACCAAAGAGGTATCGTATACCTAGTATTAACTGGGTTGTGGAGGTCAGATAGGCAGTCGCTCCATGTAAAATACTGGTATTCAACTGCATCCGGTTAGACTGGAAGCCGACTCTAACATAGTTGGGAAAAGGCTAGGCAGATGATGACTGGTGATATTCTCCTGAAGGTAAGCTGCGTAGTAATCATGGTGAAGCTTATGAAGTATGTAAGGATCCGAGAAGCAGGGCTATTGCGTATCTTTTTAAATGTCAGTGGCTATCACAGTGTCCATCGATTAACTGTCAAACGGTTCCATTTTGTGCCAAACCATAACCATTTGACAGTAATCATGATCAGTTGTATGAAAGTGGGCGAAGCTTATGAAGTATGTAAGGATCCGAGAAGCAGGGCTATTGCGTATTTTTTTAAATGTCAGTGGCTATCATAGTGTCCATCGATTAACTGTCAAACGGATTTTGTGCCAAACCATAACCATTTGACAGTTTTTTTTTTTTTTTCTTTTTTTTGTTTTTTAAAAAAACGTTGCCCCACTCTAGGAATTTCTCCTGTATCGTGGGTGCGTTCACAAACATTTAAACTCACATACACAACCAAACACAAACAATTATCTGTAGATCATACAAATATTTGTTCCGTGCGGGGATCGAACCCGCGACACGCAGCGCTGCAGTCCAATTGCTCAGCCACTGCGCCAACCGTGTCGTAGTTAATCGATGGACACTATGATAGTCACTGACATTTAAATAGATACGCAATAGCCCTGCTGGTCGCGTTCTGTGTAAGCTTTGCCTACCTCTAAGGGAAAAAAGGAATGAGTTTATTTATACCTATCTGTCCAAATTCTTATTACATCATCATCATCATCATCTTCTTAGTGTTTTTCCAAACTATGTTGGGGTTGGATTCCAGTAAAACAGATTGCTGTCGAATTTTACATGAAGCGACTGCCTATCTGACCACCATTTCCTACAATACAATTGGGTACCTAATACCTACTGGTGAATGAGTCTGGATGTAAGACTTGATACTGATATCCAGTCTTACTTTGACGACACGGTTGGTGCGCTGCGTGTCGCGGGTTCGATCCCCAGAATCCCACAGAACAAATATTTGTATGACCTACAGATAGTTGTTCCGGGGTATTTGTGTATGTGAGTTTAAATGTTTGTGAACTCACCTACGATACAGGAGAAATTCCTAGTGTGGGGCAACATTTAAAAAAAAACATAAACAAAAAATTTCAGCTCCTATTTTTACATATTCTAGTTAACTTTGTAATTTCTAGTGGCCGTCTTTATGCGTTGACTTAGACCTGGAGACAGATTTGTCAGAGGACCGCTGGATATTTAGACATTCGCCACAGGACACACGGAAACAAGATAATGAGATGGCCTGCGCATCTGTCAGACCCTCAGCGAGAGACATAGTGAGAAGGTTCTACGCGATTCTGCCTTAGTGAGTACATCTGGTTGTCTAAAATGGCCTCTTTAGCAGATCATAATGTGAACTGCGTCTGTGACCATTTTACATATTATTTTCCTTTTTTTTTTTCGGGTGGAAAATCATCAAATAACCCCTCCCGCTCTTGGGCAGAGCGAAAGGGAGTGTCAGACTTCTACTGACTAAAAACCACCCATGCTCCTTCTTAGCCCTTCATGTCGAGGCCGCCGTATCTCTTGCGAACAACCCGCAGCCCCGACGGGACATATTATTTTCATTTTAATTACGATCTCTTTTCCTAAATGCTCACAGACGCAGTTACTATTATGAAAGGTCCATTTTAGACTTTTAACGCAATTCATATTATCATCTGCTAAATTGACTATTTTAGACCCGCTGTTCCCAATTCTTCTCGTTAAAATAATAACAGTAGGTAGGGCCATAGCCGCACGGGTCCATCTTCAAGGTTAAATAGTGCTTGCCTACAGGAACTGATGGACGCTGCCGAAAGCGCTAAATTAGTTGCTCAATTCTGGGCCGACACAATTTAGATTGCCATCGACACGCTAAGAAGAGTGATTGCCTAGTGGATGCGTTACTTTCTAAATATATGTCTGTGCTTCGGGCACCGTACAATACCAACGTTTGTAATTTTTGTAGATCTTTGACAATCGTTACAAGCATGTATCAAAGGGTTTTTTTAAGCAACTGACAACAAGACAATGATGTACCTACTTGTTCTTTTTCTTTTCGAATCGATGTTACCTACTTCTATATTACACGGTTTGGGCCCAGGTAGCCACGTTTATAATGCGAGTCAAGTCAGTAGAGGTCGTCAACAGTACAGGTACAAAGACACCTAGGACACTCCAGCAAGTGGAGCATTCTTTGATCTGAAGCTCCGTCCTCGCGTTGGAGGACTATTAATACCCCACTTCCGCAAATTATGTTTGCAGCAGCATTCTTGGGTGCGCAATCGATTTAGGTCTTTCCAAATAGGCAACTGCAGTTCAATACCGGGACCCAGTTGTGTTTATCCCTTTTGTCATAGCCCCGTCCCCTAATACATGGAACTTAAACATCTGGCAAAGGATAGTAATAAGCTTGCAAAGAAAACAAATATTTTTATTGAATAGAGTAAAGTAACTACATATATACATTAATGAAAACCTATTAAATAAACAAACAAGAAACTATAAAAGAACCACAGTCCCGACGGGCCACTAAAAAGCCAGCCCTTGGGTCACGAGAAGTGTCAATTGTTTTGAAATTTCCTTAAACAGGCTATGTGCACTGGGACCCCACTGCCCCAGAGTTTCAACCCCAAACGGCTCGAAAATATAGTGAAAGAATATGCAAAAAATAACAAGTTTCAGTAGGCCTATGTAGAAATTGAACCGATTAAACCTTCTGTTCATATCGATAACATGACATGTGATATCTAAATTGCGTTGGCTGACGTGTTTAAGGTCATTTTTTTCGTATGTTTTATTTTCGTTTATGATTCGGGGCTTCGGGGACTCCCCGAATTGTATTGTGGTATTATTTTGGAACATGTGATTTCTCGAAAGTATGTTATTATCTATTTGTAGGGCACTTGAGAATCAGGTAAAATGTAGGAGACGGATGCAATAAGCAGTAATGATAAGATAAAATAAGTAGTTACAGTGAATTTGTTATATGTACTTCGCTGAATACCTTGTTATAAATATTTACTAGGTACTATAACACTCTTAAAAGTATAAAATTCAATAATATATAGATTTATTTGAACATAATTTTCTACATGGAAAAAAGTTTAATGTAAGTGTATAGAAAACAAAGTTTAATCCAATTCAATTCTTTATTGCGTACCTTGTGTATACAGTTGGTAGGGAAATAACATTACATTAGTCACAAGACAAGTAAGAGAGAGGAGGAAGATTTTTAATTTTAAATTGTTTTTGCCAACTGACATACAAATTTAACCAGAAAAAAATACACTTTGATATTTTTTTTGTTTTATTATGTTGTCCCTACTAGGAATTTCTCTTGTATCATGGGTGTTCCAACAAACATTAAAACTCTCATACACAAGCCGAACACCCAGACCCGGAACAACTATCTGTAGGCCATACAACTATTTGTTCCGTGCGGGGATCGAACCTACGCAGCGCAGCAGTCAATGGCTAATTGGCAAAGCTAAGCCACCGCGCCAAACGTGCGTCATCTTAGTCGAACGCTCTGGCACAGAGAGACCTCTCACAATGATAAAAGCTTCTAAGTTTTGCACTGCCGTTTTCTACTTTAAATTTCGCCGTCTTATGAAGATTTCTCTCAGTTGGGTTTCAAACCTTCGTCAAGAATTGGGCTATCAAATAAAAAACCGGCCAAGTGCGAGTCGGACTGGTGTACATACTGAGGGTTCCGAACAAACAAAGTTTAAAATGATTAAAAATATTTTTATTATATGATGTAACTAAAAACGATGTTCGCAATTTTTTCTTTATCTGTGCAATATAAGACGTTAGGTAGCCTATATAGCAGTTAGGTAGGTCCAACTTTGAGAAAGAGGTCAATCGTCGAATCCGACTCGGCTGGGCAGCGTTTGAGAAGCTGAGTAGTATCTTCTCGTCCAACTTACCACAGTGTCTCAAGACAAAAGTCTATGACCAGTGTGTTGCCAGTGATTACACACGAGACTGAAACGTGGTTACTCACCACAGAACAGATAAAAGAGGTTAGAAAGGAAATAGTTCCTGATTTGTATTAGAACGGGTGTCGCCGCTTGTCTCCCACTCTCTATATCCACTACAAGCAAGCGGCTAATACGTACGCGCATTACGCACACAAATAAACCGCACTTACATAAATCGCGAGTTTGCTACTGGTTGTCACACTAGCGCAAACACTGCGTATGACGTACACTCACACACGCTTTAATTTCTCATACATGATACGGCGACCAAAAGGTCGATAATTTATGTCGATAAAATTACTTTAGTTTTGTAACTTTAAGTTTTGCAATGTTTTGCTTTAATTTCGGAACGGGATAGAAAGAATGAAAAGGTATTTATTTGTCTCACACAGATACAAAATTAAAGATTAAAAAAGTAAAATCAAAAATAAAACTTACGAGAAACACTTAAAAATAAGACATACATTCAATTAATTACTACATTTAGTTAGTAGGTATCTATTCAATTCTACCGGTTGCCTCTAGCCATAGTGTTCTTGTATCTGGATCTGTTGGAAACCTAAAAACAAAACTTTGTTGTGTTATGTTTCCATTATAAATGACTAACCGGTTTTCGTCTAAAATTTGTTTTGAAAATTTTAGACGAAAACCAAAATTAATAACCCACAATAAACAATAATTGACAGTAATAAACGAAGTTATTTAATCATATTCATAATAATATCATTTGAATACATTCACACATACTAAATATCGACATTGTTTACAACTTGGTACAACACAATCGAAACGCATAGATTTTGCAGAACTCAAGCTTTGGCTCGTCGTACGCGACGTTCGCAGTGAACGAAATACATCGCGCAATCGCCCACGCAGTACAAGATGGTACCCACGTATTGCAAGCAATGTACGTAATTTTTTAACTGCTTGCGACAGTATCATTTTTTCTACCAACTACATAATACTATTGTAATAATTACAAATATTACTTGTATTTTAAGGTATTTGGACTTACCGGTGATAAGAAATCCCTTCTCGAGGCACACTACACACCCTGGCTTCTTTTCCGACACATTATAATAGCGCAAGATGGCATAATTCTTTTTTTTCGCGGAGCTTCGTACGCTGTCAGTGTGAGCGCGATTGTTGGCCGGTAAATCAAATTTTGTCGACATTTGAGCGTTTGCGACATATGAGCGGCGCGCCTGCCCCGCCCACAAGGCCCTTCTAACCTCTTTTATCTGTTTTATCTGTTCTGTGCCTCTCACAATGATAAAAGCTTCTAAGTTTTGCACTGCCGTTTTCTACTTTTAATTTCGCCGTTTTATGAAGATTTCTCTCAGTTGGGTTTCAAACCTTCGTCAAGAATTGGGCTATCAAATAAAAAACCGGCCAAGTGCGAGTCGGACTGGTGTACATACTGAGGGTTCCGAACAAACAAAGTTTAAAATTATTAAAAATATTTTTATTATATGATGTAACTAAAAACGATGTTCGCAATTTTTTTCTTTATCTGTGCAATATAAGACGTTAGGTAGCCTATATAGCAGTTAGGTAGGTCCAACTTTGAGAAAGAGGTCAATCGTCGAATCCGACTCGGCTGGGCAGCGTTTGGGAAGCTGAGTAGTATCTTCTCGTCCAACTTACCACAGTGTCTCAAGACAAAAGTCTATGACCAGTGTGTTGCCAGTGATTACACACGAGACTGAAACGTGGTTACTCACAATGGGCCTCAGAAAGCTGAAAATCACCCAAAGGGCAATGGAGAGAGCTATGCTCGGAGTTTCCTTGCGTGATCGAATTAGAAATGAGGACATTCGCATGAGAACCAAGGTTACCGACATAACCCGAAGAATTGCCAAACTTAAGTGGCAGTGGGCAGGGCACATTGCTCGCAGAACGGATGGCCGATGGGGCCGGAAAGTTCTGGAGTGGCGACCGCGAACCGGAAGACGTTGCGTTGGAAGGGCTCCCACTAGGTGGACCGATGACCTAGTGAAGGTTGCGGGGATCCGCTGGATGCGAGACGCACGGGACCGGTCAATGTGGCGACACTTAGGGGAGGCCTATGTCCAGCAGTGGACGTCTTTCGGATGAAATGATGATGATGATGATAAGACGTTACATCGTACCAAATTTCAAGATTCTGAGTTCACGGGAAGTACTCTGTAGGTTTTGATTCGCTTGCGAGTATCCTAAATTTGCGGCATAGACGGCTGTATCTTTTGATTGCGTTGGCTTAGTATTTTGATTTTTTCACAGATTTAAGGACACAGTAGACCTGAGTATTTGTCTTAATTTTCAGCTTGATACCTCCACGCGTTCCTGAGAAAAAGGGTATTGACAGACAGACGGACGGACAACAAAGTGATCATATAAGGATTCCGTTTCTTCCTTTCGAGGTACGGAACCCTAAAAAAACAACTGCTAGTTACGCAGCAACTGTTAGTGCGTGCTGCTATTAGAGCGTTAACAAAAAAACTTTTCAAGTTTGTTATTTACATGAAACAATCATATATATATAACGGCGCGCGATAATTTAGTTGATTTATTTTAACATTTTTATAAGTTGTAATCGATTATTTTTACTCTGTGGTGTAAGAATTATTTCTTTATTGGTAATTTTAATTTAGAGCGGGTAACACCGAATGGAGTTGTGAATGTCATGGCGGCGGTGACGGTCACTTTTGACGCGACCGTCAGCCGAGGCACATGCACAAACCCATTGGCTCTAAAGTAAACTTAATTATTTTCCTTCTGTTATTTAATCAGTAATTATTATTGTGATCATTAGTTATTTTGGTAAAGTTTTGTTAAAATATTAAAAGTTAAATTAAGTGAGATATTTTGTGAATATTATTTTTCAACTACCTGCACCTACACGCCCATAATGGAGGACCAACAGATAACGGATCAGCAGCGACACGTGGTGTCTCAGCCGCTCGAAAATCCGTCATCAGAAGTGGGATACGATGGAACGTCGCAAGAACAGTCCACAGGTCAGAATATTGATTCTTTTTCAAGTGCTAGTGAAAATAACCGTTGGAAATTGTTATTTGAAATGCAGCAAAGCCAAATGAGAGAATTGATTCGCGCGATTAAAGAACCTTGTTCAGAAGATTTTAGGCTAGCACTACCTGAATTTAATCCCGAGTCTCGAGATAGTGATGCTCGAGCATGGTGCAATACCGTCGATTTATGCTTGCAAGAAAAACAAATTTCTAGCAGTAGGCTGATTATTACAATGAGTAAAGCCCTCAAGGGGTCGGCAGCTTCATGGCTAGCTCAAAATACTTTTCCTGGAATAATTTGGCCTCAATTAAAGGACCTATTTCTAGCTCGTTACGATAGTGTTGAAACTCCTGCTGCAATGTTATACAGGCTTTTTAATGAAAGTCCTAAGGAAGGAGAATGCTTGTCAGCTTATGCAAACCGATTTCTGAGCACTTTACTTAGTCAATGGAACAACTATTCAACTGAAAAGATAGCAATCGCTGTAACTATGGCGCATGCAGCTAAAATCGAGCCACGGCTTCAACGGTTGGCATTTACGACGGAGATTGATACTCGAGTTAAACTACAACAAGAACTGATGGCTTTTACGTACCGAAAAAGAGGACCTCCAATGCAGGACAAGTTAAATACACCTGCCGACGCCAAGAAGCCAAAGTTCGACCAATCAAGAAGATGCTACAGCTGTGGAAAATCGGGTCATATGGCAAATGAATGCTTGACTAAAAGGTCTCGCGATCCTTCTGCTAACCCTCAATCTAAGTTTTCAGAAAATAGTGGATCGCAACCAGCCAAAGATAATGTTTCAAAGAAACCATCGATGTCAGTGACCTGTTTCTTCTGTGGCGAACCTGGTCACATCGCCACACGCTGTCCAAAGAAGGAAACTGACTCCGGGAACAGCCGAGTTGAGAAGCGAGTGGATATCTGCACCATTAAGCCAGCTACAGATCTACTCTCTACCGAATCTGGTGAGTCGTTCTCATTTTGTTTTGATTCCGGTGCTGAGTGCTCTTTGATCCGGGAAAGTTTAGCTAGTAGATTCCCTGGTAAACGACAGCAAAATACGGTTACGTTATTAGGCATAGCCCAATCTAGTTTACAATGCAATTTTCAAATACTGTCCACAGTTATGATACAGGGTTACTCGTTACAGTTATTATTTCATGTCGTACCTGACTATTGTATTTCTACTGCCATTATGATAGGACGGGACTTACTTTCATTGGGATTTTCAGTTGAAATTTCTGAAACATCATTGTTATTGAATAAAATTAAAATAGTCGCTGTTTGTGATGTAGGCTCTAAAGTAAATGACTTTGGTGGTATTGATAGTGATATTCCCAATGAAAATAGAGAACAATTAACTTCTTTACTTGAAAATTACGAAGATTTTTTTGTAGAAGGCACTCCTACAAGTAGGGTTAGTACAGGAAAATTAGAAATAAGATTGATTGATCCCAACCGCACTGTACAACGCCGTCCATACCGGCTTAGCTGTGATGAAAGACAAGTAGTGCGCTCTAAGATCAAAGAACTTCTAAATGCTGGTGTCATTCGTGAAAGTTGCTCACCTTTTGCTAGCCCTATCTTGCTGGTCAAAAAGAGAGACGGATCTGACCGTCTTTGCGTGGACTACCGTGAGCTTAACAGCAACACAGTTCCCGATCGTTATCCATTGCCTTTAATATCTGATCAAATACAACGTTTGGTAGGAGCAAATTACTTTACATCTCTTGATATGGTTAGTGGTTACCATCAAATTCCTGTAGAGGAAAACTCAGTGGAGCGTACAGCTTTCGTGACGCCGGATGGGCAATTTGAATATTTGGCAATGCCTTTTGGTCTTCGGAATGCTCCATCGGTGTACCAACGTGCGATAAATAAAGCTCTAGGAGTTTTGACGGAGTCATTTGCTGTAGTCTATTTAGATGACGTCATTATCCCATCTCGTAGTGTAGATGAGGGTATTGATCGCTTGCGTCAAGTCTTGAAAGCTTTAACAGACGCTGGTTTCTCTTTTAACATAAAGAAATGTGCTTTTCTCAAAACTGAAGTAGAGTTCTTAGGGTACCACGTAGCCGCTGGCGAAATACGACCAAATCCGCGAAAAATTAGAGCATTGACAGAACTAGCACCTCCCCAAACGGTTACTCAACTACGTCAATTTATAGGCTTAGCTTCGTACTTTAGACAATTTGTATCATGTTTCTCTCAAAAGACCGCCCCTCTTTATAGATTAACTTCAGGTAAAGGCAAAATACAGTGGACACCAGCTTTTGAAACAATAAGAAAAGAAATTATTGCGACACTTACCAGCAAACCCGTTCTAACTATTTTCGACCCAAACCAGCCGATAGAGTTGCATACGGACGCCAGCGCTGAAGGCTATGGTGCCATATTAATGCAAAAGATTAACGGAAAATTACACGTTATTGAATATTATAGTCGCCGAACCTCCAGCGCTGAGTCAAGGTATCATTCATATGAGTTAGAGACGCTAGCAGTGGTGAATAGCATAAAACATTTTCGCCATTACTTACAAGGACGAAAGTTCACAGTAGTGACTGATTGCAATGCAGTCAAGGCGTCTAAGTCTAAAGTAGACCTTACCCCTCGTGTCCATAGATGGTGGTGTTTCCTTCAATCTTTTGAATTTGATGTTGAATATCGTCAGGGCAAAAATATGGGACATGTAGACTTCTTATCGCGAAACCCTCTACCAGCAATCACCAAGTTAGTCAGTAATAAAATAGAGCAGAAAAGAGTTTATTTAGCAGAAATATCAGATGAATGGTTACAAGCAGAGCAAAGAAAAGATGAGGAGGTTAATTCCATTATTGTGAAACTCGGGTCTAATGAACTTACAGATGAGGCGGTTAAGACTTATGAAATGAGGAGAGGCGTGTTACATCGAAAAATAGAACGTAATAAACGGAGTGTGTGGTTACCAGTGGTGCCAAGGGCTTTTCAATGGGCTGTTATTAATCACGTTCACGAGAGTGTAATGCACTTAGGTTGGGAGAAAACTCTAGAAAAGACTTTTTGTCATTACTGGTTCCCTAATATGAATAAATACGTAAGAAAATTCGTTGATAATTGCATCACATGTAAGGTCTCAAAGCCTCATTCGGGCAAGGTTCAAGTCGAGCTCCATCCAATTCCAAAAGTTACGACCCCGTGGCACACCATTCATATGGATGCCACGGGAAAACTAAGTGGCAAGAGAGATAACAAAGAGTATGTGTTTGTTTCTATCGATACTTTTACAAAGTTCGTACTTTTGCATCATACTATGAATATTGACGCTAAAAATGCTATTAAAGCTTTGCAATCGAGTGTGTCTCTCTTTGGTGCACCTACGCGTGTAATAGCGGATCAGGGTAGATGTTTTGCTGGGAAAGAGTTTAGGGACTTTTGTACAACTCACAACATTAGTTTACATTTGATAGCCACAGGTTCTAGTCGTGCTAACGGGCAAGTAGAGCGAGTTATGTCCACTTTAAAGAACATGTTAACCACAGTCGAAACCGGGAACCTTAAGTCGTGGCAGGCAGCCTTGCCTGATGTCCAACTTGCTATCAATTGTACCTTTAACCGTACAACTAAGGCAAGCCCCCTTGAACTATTGATAGGAAAGGTTGCTAGACCTCTTCAGTTAATGACTCTTGATACAGACGAGACACATGTTAATTTAGACGAGATCAGAGAGCAAGCAGCTCGGGCAATAGAGGCAAGTGCCTCTACAGAGAAAGCTAGGTTTGACAAAAACAAAGCCAAAGTAAATAAATTCAAAGTAGGAGATTATGTACTACTAGAAAATCATGAGCGGAATAAAACAAAGTTAGAGCCAAAATATAAAGGACCTTATCAAGTGGCTGAGCTGCTTGATGGTGACAGATATTTGCTTAAGGCATTAAACTCTAATCGAACGTATAAGTATGCACATGATCGTATACGACCTATGCCTGAGTGTTACGTTCCTTTAGAGTTGAATGTTGGGCTGGAAACGCCAACTAACAGTGTAGAGTCAGAATGTTCCGTTAACGGCGCTGTTGCTGGTGAGTAATCTAATTTCCTGTAAGCCTGTGTGGCACTATGAGCTTTTTTTTTGGCATCTTTATGCCTGTGTGACACTTGTGAGCCTGTGTGGCATCTATGAGCCTGAGTGGCACTCGTGAGCCTGTGTGGCACCCGTGAGCCTGTGTGGCACCCGTGAGCCTGTGTGGCACCCGTGAGCCTGTGTGGCACCCGTAAGCCTGTGTGGCACCCGTTAGCCTGTGTGGCACCTGTTAGTTTTAGCCTGTGTGGTACGTGAAAGTGTATGATACTATGTCGTGCATTTGCGTAGCACTATCTTAGTACACTTTCAGTTCTAGTAATGTTTTGGGTCTTGGTGACGATTAAGCCTGGATTTATTTCGATTAGACGTTTCAAGATTTGACAAAGATTCTTGATAATTTTGTTGTGGTCAGAATGACCGAGTTTTGAGGTATGTGACCAACTGGTTGTTTATTTGTTCACAGATATTGAAGAAAGTACACACGAGGACGTGTGATGATGCAGGACGGCCGTAACGGCGCGCGATAATTTAGTTGATTTATTTTAACATTTTTATAAGTTGTAATCGATTATTTTTACTCTGTGGTGTAAGAATTATTTCTTTATTGGTAATTTTAATTTAGAGCGGGTAACACCGAATGGAGTTGTGAATGTCATGGCGGCGGTGACGGTCACTTTTGACGCGACCGTCAGCCGAGGCACATGCACAAACCCATTGGCTCTAAAGTAAACTTAATTATTTTCCTTCTGTTATTTAATCAGTAATTATTATTGTGATCATTAGTTATTTTGGTAAAGTTTTGTTAAAATATTAAAAGTTAAATTAAGTGAGATATTTTGTGAATATTATTTTTCAACTACCTGCACCTACACGCCCATAATGGAGGACCAACAGATAACGGATCAGCAGCGACACGTGGTGTCTCAGCCGCTCGAAAATCCGTCATATATATATATATTGTGTTATAGTACCTACATTATTTTCTTACTAATAAGAAGGTTTCACATAATTATTTCGCTTACTTCATTCATCTTGCACACTTAAAATTAAATTAAAATATCTAGTGCAATGTACTCGTATGTACAATGTTCAGCTTTATATACTAACTGATGCTCGCAATTTCGCCTGCCGATGTCGGTCAAATTATATACTAAAACGTTCCTCCACTCTATCCATTGATGAAAACAACATAAAAATTAGTGCAGTAGTTTTTGAGTTTATCGCGAACAGACAGATAGAAAGACACGGCGAAAGACTTTGTTTTATAATATGTAGTGATAGTGATGATGATGAAGTTATATGTTTGCCAAAGCGCGTACTTTAACATGCTGATCTTTACTTATTCTTTTATTTCAGTTTTGACAAGGACCACACGAACACAGCGTTTCTCCACAAGTTCCGGGGCACGATCTACAGTATGTCTGATAGTGAGGATATGCTGGACCGCGAGGCTGGCTTCTATGCCGCAGTTCTCACTCCACTGGTCTTCCTTCAACAGTACAGGGACACCTGGTGTCTTTTGGAACGAGTAAGTGTTGTTTAGAATAAGTATACAGCCAGCTAACTTGAATTACAGATGCATTTAGAGACTGATGTCAAATGATACATCAGTCGCTTAATGCGAAACGTTTATGAAACAAAATTGTAATTAATATCTTCAGTGTACTAGAATTATAAGAGGAGCTCGTGGCTTAATAAGAACTGCCACTCGGGTCGATCTTTAGGTAAAGCTATGCTTGCCTAGGTCGGTCTGTGGATGGGTGACCGCCCGACATACCGAGTTTCCTCCGTGCCTCGGAAAGCACGTTAAGCTGTTGGTCCCGGCTGCCATATATAGATCTTTGGCAGTCGTTACAGTCAGTCAGTGACCTGAAATTCCGACATCCAGTCTTACCAAAGAGTATCGTATTACCTAGTATTAACTGGGTTGTGGAGGTCAGATAGGCAGTCGCTCCATGTAAAATACTGGTATTAAGCTGCATCCGGTTAGACTGGAGGCCGATCCCAACATAGTTGGGAAAAGGCTAGGCAGATGATGAGTGTACTAGAATTATAAAGATTTCTGCCTGTATACTTATTAGCTTGTTCGATTGTACATAGGTGGACCGATGACCTAGTAAAAGTTGCGGGGATCCGCTGGATGCGGGACGCACGGTACTGGTCAATATGGCGACACTTATGGAAGGCCTATGTCCAGCTGTGGACGTTTTTTGACTGAAATGATGATATAGTAAACACCCTTAACGGAATCGAGAGGCACCTTTTCTTCCTTTCATTGCGATGTCTTTTTTGAATTCTTTCTTCATTACTGTGAAGTAGTAACGCCAGCATGAAATGACAGCACGGTTGGCGTAGTGGCTGAGTGATTGACAGGTACGCTGCGAGTTGTGAGTTCGAATCCCACACATATATGTATTTGTTCCGGGTCTGGCTGTTTGTTTTGTAAATGTACTCACAATTATACTACAGGAGAAAATTATAGAGTAAAATATACACAAAAGTACTCTGCCTGGCTTCAAAGCCACATCTTACAAATGAAACATACGATACGTACTGGCCTTTAGAATCTCTATTAGACTACCACTTGAGTTTTTCGTAAAAAAATATGAATATTTTTTTTTTCAGTTTCACAGAGCAGTACGATTGTATCAAATTTCACACCCAACTGAAAAGAGGTCTGCTTTAAAATTGCTGCAAAATTTGAGAGCAGTCAATCAAAAGGTATCAAGGTTTACATTACTCAGATAGATACTTCACTTTTGTTCATTAGGGTTCCGTAACCGAATGGCAAAAAACGGAACCCTTATAGATTTTTCTTAAACTCAAACCCAAAAGCATTTATTTCAATTAAACTGTGGCGACAGCGACATATATCGCAACACATGCGAACTAAATTGACAAATCCTACATCGCGCTATCAACTTCATCCGCGACATTAGCCTATATAGAAAATCCCGACTTACATATGTCGGGCAGTTAGCCCACCAGACACAACACCCATCTGGTCGGAGGATCCTCCCTTTTCTACGGGGGATGAGGAACTTTACACCCTGTTCCTCATACCCCGAAAAAACCGTTACAGATACTTTTGAATGTCAGAAAAACAAATAAAACGAAGCTACAGTCAGTCATAAACTCATAACTAAAAAAAAAAAAAAACAATAAATTGTTCCAAAATCTTGGTTATATCATGTTGAGATCATTAAAGTCTATCTTTCTTCCCCTAACTTTTAAACTAAGAGAGTGAAAAAAAATACATAGATACTGTAGATAGCATTGAAAACTTTCAAGCAAAATTGAACGAGATATAGATAGCAGTTTTTAAGTTTTTAAGTTTCAAAGTTATATTACGGTTTTTTAAATTTGCTATATCTCAAAAACTATTTACTATATATCGTTTAAACCTATTTGGTTGAAAGTTTTTATTGCGATCTACAGCTTATATTTTTTACGATTTTTCACTCTCTTAATTTAAAAGTTAGAGCGGGGGAAACATATTTTACCGGTTTTGAAGTGTTTATCTTTTAAACGATTGACTTTGAGAAAGTGGTTTTAGGAATCTCAATGTTATTTTTAAAGACCTATCTATAAACACAACAAATAGGTTTGATGAAAAAGTCTTTTTTAGTTTCAGTTCCATATATGAGGAGAATCTTTTATTTTTGTATAAAAATCGTAAAGCGGTTCACAGAATACAACATGTACCTCCCAAGTTTGAACTGTGTAGTCTTAATATTTTCCGAATAAAGTGGCTGTGACATACGGACGGACAGACAGACGGACGGACGGACGGCTGGACAGACAGATATGACGAATCTATAAGGGTTCCGTTTTTAGCCATTCGGCTGCGGGACCCTAAAAAGGCTATGCTACATTATGAAAATAATAACCTTCATAATATACTATCGGGGTAAACAAGTTATAATTTCCAGATTCGTGGATTTATATTCGAGTTACCCGGACCGGAGCAAGACCCGCGGACGTCGTCACCTCCGGATGACGACGAGGAGATGTTGCATGACAATAAAGACATCAGGTACCTTAAAGAACTGATTAAAAACCTTGGGTAAATAACTGGGACTTTTATTTATTATGACTTAACTCTACATAACATAACACCTCGCCTGTAATCCCATCAATTAGGGCATTTAAATGATTAAATGATATGTAATAGAGGGCGAGCTTATTGCCATCAACCGGCTGCAAATCCAGACACCGACAGGCGGCAGCTGAGAAATTGCTAATGGAAAACCCAATAATAATTTGCCCGACTTAGTAATCGAAACCATGACGTCATGGTCAGCAGTCGTGCTTGCGTCCACTAAACCAACAAGGTCTACACTATTCTATAGAATACAATATTTTTATAAAAACAAAACTACAAGACTACAACTACTACTACAATAAATAAAAATACATATGCGTGCAAAATCTCAGCTCGATCGGTTGAAGATATCTGCTTCAAAATCGAATTGCAAGTTAAATGAAAGCTTGAAAAAAAGGAATCTACGTCTAAAAGTTTTGATATCTGACGTCGTTGAAAGGGGACGTCTTGTCGAAGTAACAAGTGATCAATAGGATGGTTAATACGAACAGCAACAACGTAAACATGAGGAGCAACACCAGGGGATCCTCACAGGGCTTGTAATAGTCATACGTTGCCACCAAACAGTCCGCCGATCTATCCCTAGGCTTTTGCCCGTTTGGAAATGGATTCTCATAATGTATGACCTTTTGGATCCCATTTGCATCAACTCCATATTTTGAAATCTCTCTCGAGTTTGTATTAGTTGTTCTTTTTATAACTATTTGAGCTTCTGTAATTCTTGGAGTTACACGTTGAAGTTCTTTGGCGAAACGTCTGAAAAGATTTTTTTGTTATTTTAACCGTCTTCTGAAAAAGGAGGAGATTGTGTATTCCACAAGCATTCCACCTATCTTTCAAGGTGACCAACCACCCTGTCGAGGCTGCGGGTTGTCCGCAAGGGATACCGCGGCCTCGACATGAAGGGCGAAGAAGGAACATGGGTGGTTTTTAGTCAGTAGAAGTCTGAAACTCCCTTTCGCTCTGCCCAAGAGCGGGAGGGGTTATTTGATGATTTCCCACCACAAAAAAAAAAAAAAAAAAAATCCTCCTGTATGAAATCACTAAATTTCATACAGGAACACACATGTTCTAATAACGTGTCTATAGCAAATTATTATTAAATAAATAACATAACATCACGCCTGTAATCCCCGAAGGGTTAGGCAGAGGTGTACCTAATAGTACACCCACATTTCGCCAGTTATGTTTAAGTCCCATGTAATAGGGGGCGAGCCTATTGCCATCAACCGGGCACAAATCCAGACTCCGTAGCTATTACTGATAAGTTCCTGATGGTAAAAGCCAATAATACTTTGCCCGACCCGGGAATCGAACCCAGGACCTCATGCTCAGCAGTCGCGCTTGCGACCACTAGACCAACGAACGAAATAAATTTGGTTTAAAATTCAGCTATTCGAATTCCGCTTGCTGATGCAGTCCTAGGAACAAGTGTGCAGGTGTCAGGGCATGCAGCGCAAGATGGAAGGTGGGCCATTGTCTGTGGAGACAACTTACATACACACTTGACATCTGAACCATCCATAAAAACCCCCATCTGAAGAGATTGACTTTGTTTGATTGACAAGTGGCCTTCGTTTGCGTTAAGGGTACTTTTACACCCTATATTAAAAGTAAGCGGGCAATGTGGCGACATTTGGCTATGTTCAGCAGTGATAATGATGATGATGATGATGATAATTTACCTGTAAAACTCGTGTTTTTGTTCTGTGCTGGCGTATGTTTTTGTATTTTCGTAAGCCTGAGCAATACCACTCAAACTGGTGAGTATGTTATCCTCCACACCGCACGCTGCTATCTTGTCTATGTGCAAACTAAAAGTGAACGCGATTTGATTGTTGATCAGCTCCTAAAGGAAAACAAATGCGTCAATACAAGGTGACATATTAAACACATAACTTCCATAGCATCAAGCCTGTAATCTCCAAAGGGTAAGACAGAGGTGTCCTAATAGTACACCCACATTTCACCAGTTATGTTTAAGTCCCATGTAATAGAGAGCGAGCCTGTTGCCATCAGCTCTGCACAAATCCAGACTCCGTGGCTGCTACTGAGAAATTCCTGATGAAGAAACCCACTAACGCGTTGCCCAGCCCGGGAATCAAACCCAAGATCTCATGCTCAGCGGACGCGCTTGCGACCACTAGACCACCAATTCCTTTTGTTCTATGAATTTTAGAAATTCATAAATTTTTTTTTGAAACTAAAGAAAACTAATCACGGCTACAACTTGTTACACCGTGACCGGCCACTGTCTTGAACTGAGCTGGTCAAACGCTAGGTCGTGAGCCCCGGGTTTTCTTCTTGTTTGAAGCTTCTGCGACCAAAAGTCGTGGTCCTGGTAGTGTAGGACACTACAACCTTTAATAGACCATGGTAGGCTACCTGAAGGCCTGTAAAACCCAATGTATAAAGGGATTGTTTCTAGTTGTTTAAAAATTCCAGTTTTCCCCCCTTTTTTTTTTGGCGGGTGGAAAATCGTCAAATAACCAGACTTCTACTGACTAAAAACCACCCATGTTCCTTCTTAGCCCTTCATGTCGAGGCCGCGGTAGCTCTTGCGAATAACCCGCAGCCCCAGTTTTAAGCCCCCAGTTTTTTTCCCCCTAAGGGTGATTATCAAGGGGGAATTCTAAACTATGTTTTAGATTCCACTTTGCCACCTTAGAGGGACTTTCAGGGTGGATTTGTGAAATAAGCCGATTTAAACCGAGTCGTACAGTACCTGAATACTCCCGGACATATCCCTTAATAGCCATGTGAACCAATGGTTAGTGTGTTTAATCAGAAATCGAGCATTTTTTTCTTCGACGTTTGCGATTACTATCCACGCTCCAGCTGTATTGAGTTTCTTTGCTATCTGAAAGTATAAGTAAGAGTACAAATGATAGTCATCATCGTCATCTACCTATAATGTTCCCACTGCTGTGACTCAGGCCTCCTCTCTACGAGAGGGAGTGGGCTATAATCCACCACGCGGGCCCAGTGCGGGTTGGTAGATGTCACATGTCTTCGAATATTTTGGTTCTAAGACATGCCGGTTTCCTCACTATGTATTCCTTTACCGTTTTTGAGAGCAGTAGGGATGAAATAAATTACACTAAGGGCTCGTTTACAGAGACGCGGGGCGTCCCGCGGCGCGTGTAGAAGGCTCGTCTCCAGCTTTTTATTAATTTACTGAGAGGCGCGTCCACCGCAACGAACGCTGCATTTTAAACTAACGAGCGAAAAATCGCTTCTCGTAAAGTCGATGTTTGAAATCGTTAACGTTTTCATACATCGCCATGTCTTTTAAATTAAAAACGCACAACGCGCCGCGCGACGCCCCGCGTGTCCGTAAATGAGGCGTAAGTAAGGCGCCTGCCTGGGTTCGTACCCACGCTTTACTGTTCGTAAGTCGGCGCCACCACTACTAGGCCACCGCTGCAGCTGCTCTCAGCAAATGATAGTATTTCCGAGAATATTAGTACTCGCAACTATGTCGAGGGATGGAGAGTTGGAGAAGTCAAAAGTCAAAGTCAAAGCATTTATTTCAATTAAACCATTACTGGTACTTTTGAATGTCAGAAGAACAATTCATAAAACTAAACTACGAGTGCAATACGTCATCCCGAAAGCCACCACGCCGAACCACACGCCGCCGAATGCCCGCAACAACGAACACTGCGAGCACGAAAGCACGCAGCGACGCACACCGCAACAACGAATGCACGAGACTCCAAATCACGGAACAACGAATGCACGCCGCAACGCGCAACCGCCACCCCGCGACCCGGAGCCCCGCGCACCCACCGCCACGGCACGAGCCGCCGCGCGCCCCCGCACCCACAGCACTCGCCGCCGCAGACATCCGGCGACGCGCAACCCGACGCAGCAACCCCCGGGACGACGCATTGCACTCCTAAGCTACAGTCACAGTCACAAGGCATAATAACTTGTGAAAGTACTGTAGTTGCCCATTGCCTAGCGTAGATCTCTATGGAGAAGAACGGGCAAGAAACTCCATGGACACTCTTTTAAATCAGAATATTGTTACAAAATCTTGGTACATTATATCATTCATGTTGAGATGGTATATTATGTGAGAACGATGTAGCAAGATGTGCACGATAAGTGTCCACTGTAAAGTCAAAAACGACGATTCAAAGATAAAATAATAATTCAAACAAGCCGTGGCAGCCAAGAGGTGACCAGTCACAACTGACAGCACCCGTTCACGAGCATGACGCATGGATCAGCACCATTCCACTCAACCATTTTGAAGGGAACGAAATGATCCGACACACCCGCCACCATCAGCGAGACATTTAAGTGAGCATGACACACTCTCAATCGCCAGGGCATATCCAAGTCAAATAAATAATAATTAAAAAAAAAATTAAAAATATGAAAAATATGAGGGAGAGGAAGGGCAAAGAAAACATGGATGCATTGTGTGAAGAATGATGAAAGAAAAAAAAGTAAATGCTACCGTGACGTCTAACAGGGAAGAATGGAACAAGAAAACGTGTTGCGCCGACCGTGGGGGGGGGGGGGGGTTGCGCTCAGAGTTGTACCTTTAAACATACTTATAATAATGAGAAAAATACCTTACCTTGCCCATATCACACTTGGTATCCTCGCAACGGATCACAGTGTAAACTATATCCTTTTGTTTACGAAACAATGCACTCAGTTCATCTTCAAAAGCAACGCTATATTCTGAGTCATCAGACACAATCGCCACTCTTTGCCAGCCCACGGATTGAATAAACTTTAAAAACCCATATTTCAGTAGTCGCCAGGGAACTAGATTCATGGAATTAGGAAAATCATTCTTCTTTGCCGAATACATGTACGGAGTTTCATAGAATATGGTTGGAACCAGAGAGTGGGAGATTGTCTCATACGGATACGGTTTGGGGGCTAACACAGCTAGTAAACGATTTTGATTTTGGTTCTTTCTTTTGTTTTTGGGGTTTTTTTCCGAAGAGAAAGGAGGAAAATCAAAATGATATCGTAATTCATAATTCAGACTATAATCATCTTTGCTATTTAAATAATGAGGGCATTCATCATCTAGCACTTGTATCAGTTCTAAATCCTTTATATGAACTTTCCTTTGTTTGATACGAGTATCTTGTTTAGGCAAGCAAAGGATTACTGCAGTCAGCTCGGATGTTTTACGCATGGGCTCACAACTTGTTTCGCTCATTAAATCCACATATTTTTCATTCTTATATTCCATTGCCTGTACAAAGTTGTGGAGATGACCATCATTCACTTCGAATACTGATTTGCTGACAAAATTACCAAATTCGTGACAGTCATACTCTACAGGTTTATCTATATGATATGTTTTATTAATACAAGTAGCATCTCCATATTTGGTGACGTTGCCAGCGTACACGAAATTCTTCAGTGGTTTCTCATCGTTATAATCGGGAACCGCAAAATAGACGATATAACTGAAAAGAAAGAACGTAACATAAGTTTAATTATGTCCAGACTTCGTGGCTGCTACTGATAAATTCCCAATTTAAAAAATCCAAACAACAGTTTGTCCGACCCGGGAATTGACCCCAGCACCTCACGCTTGGTAGGCAGCAGACGCGATTGCCACCACAAGATTACTGAGGCAAAAAGTAAAACATCATTGAACCAGAAGGCATTTTATTTTAACTATGGGAAATCATCAAATTACTCCTCCCGCTCTGGGTGGAGCAGAATGGAGTGTCAGACTTATTGCTGATACTGACTATGAAACACATCCGTGTTCTTTCTTATGTCCTGTTGCATTCCAGGGCCGCGGTAACTTATTTTAACAAATTCCGCAACCCTGGCACTGGGCATAGTAGCCCATAGATAAGAATTATTCGCTATAATCAACATTTTAAAAGTAATTATAGGTGAACAAAAATGCCTTTTGCCATCAACCGGTCACAAATCCAGACTCCGACGACCCGGGGGTCGAACCCAGGTTCTCAGCTCGCACATGCAACCACAAGAACAACGGGGCAGTGTAACATAGGAGTATTTTTTAATCGTCCGTATTTTACGTTACTTTAGCTACTGCAGCTCATGGCTTGCTTCATAGTAATAATAATAAATAAATAATAATAAAAACATTTTTATTTCTCTTCCACAAAGGTGCCTTAAAAATATGTATATATACTATGTCAGATAAAACCTTTGTGGGAACCGACTTCTAAGTCTTTAGAGTAGTGGTGGCGGCCCCGACTTACGAACAGTGAGTCCTGGGTTTGAACCCAGTCAGGCCTATTAGATACTTTGGGTAATTAACTTCATATCATCACTGTTCTCAAAACGGTGAAGGAAAACATCGTGAGGAAATCGGCATGTCTTAGAACCAACAAATTCGAAGACATGTGACATCTACCAACCCGCACTGGGCCCACGTGGTGGATTATAGCCCACTCTCGTAGAGAGGAGGCCTGAATCCCTGCAGTGGGAATTATAGGCAATAATTATAGATGATGATGATGATTTAAGTCTAGTTCTCGAGATTGTTTGAGCAGTACCTATGGTTAAAAGTAAACTTACTCGTCTGAGTTTGTTCGATTTAGAGGGCCGGTATAAATTTCATAATAATCTTCACAATACATTATAAAAGCGTCGTTTAATGTTTTCCGATAAACAGAGGCCACATCAGTGTTGTTTTCTTGAATCAGGTATACGTTAGGTTTCTCTGAATCGCCTGAAATACCTGGAAAAAAATATGTCTTTAAGCTCTAAATTGTACACGATAAGTCATGTTTGAAGAGACAATAAATTACACTTGGGAGCAAATAAATCGAGCCACTACCTTTTTTCACGTAAAATGGTAAATATTTTTGGTAATATGGAACGTATCAATTCGAACTATATATCGCCTAAAAGTTTAGTTAATAACCTTTACAATGAGGGTAAATTATTGAATAATAACCTTATTGAATGATAAATTATTGGCTCTGCAAGAAAAATGGTAATTTTGATAGAAAATTTAGTAGGGCTAAAACAGTCCATAAAAACAATAAAAAACAAAATTATTGCAAAAAAAATATTCTTAATAACTGGTATTACCCCCCCGTGCCCTGATACATTCTTGTAGCCTATTAGTCATCGATCTGATCAGCGTTACGATGACATATTGTGGTATGTTCTCCCACTCTTCAAGCACAGCGACTTTAAGCTCGGGAATGGATGAAACAGCGGGAACCCTGGCTCGGACTCTCCGTTTTAGCTCGTCCCATAGGTGTTCGATCGGGTTCAAATCGGGACTTCGTGCTGGCCATACCATTTGTTGAATCCCGATCGCAGACAAGTATTCCGTAACGATCTGCGCGGTATGAGGTCTCGCATTGTCATGCATAAACAAGAAATTTTCTCCGACAAAACCAGCATACGGCATTACGTGGTTTTCAAGAATGTCAGTTATGTATCGGTCAGCTGTTAATCCACGTCTACCACTGCCATCGTTGGCGGGGTCGACGAAGACAAGTTCCGTTTTTCCGTCTAGAGAAATTAGTCCCCACACCATACAAGAACCACCACCAAAACTCACAGTTTACACTCGGTTTCTCCCGTCATTGCTAAAAAGACAGATTCTTGACTCGTCAGAAAACAAAACTGACCTCCAGTCTTCTAACGTCCAATTAATGTGTTCTCGAGCAAACTCCAAGCGAGATCGGCGATGAGCTACAGTCAATTTTGGGCCAGTTGCTGGTTTGTGTGATGTTAAATTTCGTTCTTTTAGTCTTCGTCTCACTGTCCACCTACTGATTGAGACTCCTCGAACGTCACGTAACGCTTGCTGTAGCTGAACAGCATTAAGTCCACGGTCGCGCAACGAATTGGTTGCAATAAAGCGGTCGTCACGTTCTGTTGTTGCCCGTGGTCGGCCAGTTCCAGGTCGCCGAACAAAAGCACCAGTCTCCAGATACCTGCGGTATACCCGCTGTACCTTTGAACGACTCAAATGAAGTCTGCGTGCCACTTCACGTTGTCCGTGTCCAACCTCAAGTAAAGCTACAACTTGGGCAGCTTCCGTCGGTGTAGTATCCATTTTATCAGGTTATTTTGATTACACAGACACAGATAAAGACAACAATAACAAGTAATATGGGTATGATTAACAAAAACCTCAAATTTAATCTTTTCTTAACAGAGTACAATAAAAATGTCATAAGCAAATTAAATGCGATAATTTTATTCTACCTGTACGGTTCACGTACAGGCAAATTGCTAACGCCGCAACCTACTTTACGCTACTCGTTTAGTTTACTTTTATAATTACTTATACTTATTAAGTTAGTTGACCAATAGCTGCCGTAGCGCTATAACCGCGGATTAGCATCCAAACATAACTTACGTGTAACTTTACAAATATACTGAACTAAGGTGAAATCTGTGGTTTTCGTCAACTCACAACTTAACTATCTCTGAGCCATACATAAAAGTGGTCCTTCGAACCGGATGACACGGCATATCATCTCGTGAGTCGTCGTGTCTCCTCATCAGCAGAGTGCTTAGCGTGGTATATCCCAGTTACGTTAGCAAATCGGTGCTATTGGCCTCCCACAAGCGGGTCTCACCAGTAGCATTGAGACGTTGCACATAGCGTAAAGGAGGGTGATCTACACTGAGTGCCTGTAACTTACGAGCCAGCAGAGATCACATCTGCTGCTACAACTGAACTATCGGCGAAAACTTCGCAACTTGGGTGAACTAGTACCTGTGGTGATACAACTTTACTCCACCAACGGTCAACCCAATAACTAACAAAAATGGTTCAGAGCTTGGCAGAACTGATAAGTCATCAGGAAACTACTTTCAGAGACTTAAAACTTATCTGCACAAACTACAAGAAGGACAGTGCCACCAGGAAGAACTTGGCATACCTGGAGGAGCGTCTTTCTCGGTTGAACAAAAACTGGGAGAAGTTTGTTCATAACCACCAACTGCTGGAAGAGTCTGGAGCGACAGACCTTCAATACTTCAATGACGACATTTTCAACAGTACGAAGAAGATGTATGAAGAAGTGCTGCAAGACATGTTGAAACGTAAGTCTGAATTGCCAACTCCGTCTACTAGTAAGACGGAGCAACCACCTGCGACGCCTAAGCAAGGGAAGGGGCAATCGAAATTTACTTTCGACGATATCCAATTCCACATACCTCCTCGGGGAACAAGCGAGTCGACGGAGAAACAACAAGATCTTTTGCGTCAACAATACTGTAACTTTAGAGCATTCGAACGCACTGTGGAGAAGATCACTATAGCATTGGCAACACCAATGGAAAAATGGGAATTGGAAGACAAGTTAAGCACCCTGAAAACGAAATGGGAGCACATAGAAAAAGCAAATTGGGAGTTAGACTATATTTTACAAGATGACGACTCAATTTACCAACTAAAATATAATACAGCGGAAAATCACTATGATGACCTGAAAAGGCAACTTCAAAACAACATATGGAAAAATGCGCATTATGAGAAATCTACGCCAAACATACAAATACCGGATTTTCATGGCAACTATAACCAGTGGATGAGTTTTAGAGACCTCTATCTTGAAAGTGTACACAACAATCCGACACTTTCAAAGGCACAAAAAATGCAGCACTTAAAAACAAAACTCAAAGGTGAGGCGGAGAAACTGGTTCAGCATCTTGGCATCAGTGCTGAGAACTACGCATCTTGCTGGGAGATGCTGGCTCACCGCTACGACAACAAACGGCTGTTATTCACCTCATACATGAACACGCTTCTGAATCAACCTAGTATTCAGCAACCAACCGCTGCAAGCATACGGAAACTTCACGACATCATGATGGAATGCTTGAACGGGCTGAAAAACATCGGGCTAGACACCACCAATTGGGACCCGATCGTGGTTCACCTATTGGTTCAAAAACTAGATAGCGTTACATATAACGAATATATAAAGGAGGTCAAACATCCCCGGGAGTTTCCCGACCTAGAAGAGTTTATCAAGTTTTTGGAATCAAAATTCATGTCACTGGAAGCTCTGCAAGGAAGTAGTCAAAAATTATCATCATCTAACAAACCATGGAAAACGGAAAAGCAGCCGCATAAAGGGTCAGAAAACCGAAATAACAACTACAAGAATAAAACGCAGGGGTCATCGCACTTTAACAAGTCACAAAACTCGCCAAAAACCTTCTTCACGACAGCAAAAACATGCCCGATTTGCAAAACTAATCACGTTTTGATGAATTGCGAACAATTCCTGGCGATGAACATAAACAAACGCATTGACGCAATTCGCAAATTGCACATTTGTAAAAACTGCCTGTTCAGCCATGGAGAAAAACAATGCAAATCAAGAAAGACGTGTAAATTGTGTCATAAGGCACACCACACACTTATGCATGAAGATGAAACTGAGCTAACAAGCCACAAGCAAGCAACAAGGGAGGAAAACCCATCTTCGATCCCAGCGACGTCATATGGGGTCAATAACTTAACGAATGAAGAAAGGGAAGTGCTGTTGACAACAGTACTTCTGAAAGTCAAAACAATTGACGGAAACTTAGTAAACTTGAGAGGTCTACTTGACCAAGGCTCCCAAGTAAGCCTAATAACGGAAAACGCGGCACAACGCCTCCGATTGCAGCGACGAAAAATGAGCGCTGTTGTATCAGGTGTGGGAACCCTTAGCGGCAACTGCAAAGGGGCAATGAACTTAGAATGTCAGTCAATACATTCAGACTACAAATTCAACTTTGAAGCGTTAATAATGAAAAAACTCATAAGCAACTTACCAACCGCATCGTTCTCAATCAGCAACTGGGACTACTTAGAAAACTTAAAACTAGCGGACCCACAGTTCAACCTGTCGGGTCCGATCGACCTACTCTTGGGCGCGGACATCTATTCCGAACTTATCCTGAACGGCGTCGTCAGGAGTGATAAGAGATACCCAGTAGCTCAACAAACTAAAGTGGGTTGGATTCTATGCGGGAATGTAAAGACATTCAACTGCTTGGTGACACTTAACGATTTCGAAAACATGGCAAGATTTTGGGAAACAGAGGAAATTCCAGACAAACCATCATCAACTACTGAGGAACAACACTGTGAGGAACATTATAACGCAACTACCACTAGACTGGCGAACGGACAATATGTGGTACAAATGCCAATGAAACCTAACTTCGAAGCAAACTTAAAAAACGCCAAGTCGCAAGCTTTAGCACAATTCCTTCAACTGGAAAGGAAAATGTCAAAAAACAAAGAACTCAGTACCGAATACAAGCGTTTTATGAACGAATACATCGCTATGGGACACATGAAACCTGTCTCAGGAGAAAGTAGGAGCCAAGTCTACCTACCTCACCATGGCGTGTTAAGAGCTGAGTCCACTACAACAAAACTAAGAGTAGTGTTCAACGCGTCGTACAAGACAAAAGGAGACAGCAGTCTCAACGATCACATGTACTGCGGTCCGAACTTACAAAAGGATATACTGACACTACTTATCAACTGGAGAACATACAGATACGTCTTCACGGCAGATGTCGAAAAACTATATCGGTTCATCTGGCTAAACGATAAACAACAACATCTGCAAACTATAGTCTGGAGATCTTCCCCTAACGAACCTCTACAACATTGGCAGTTGGGCACAGTAACTTACGGAACAAAAAGTGCACCTTATCTGGCAATGCGCACTCTGCATAAACTCGCAGAAGATGAAAAAGATACTTACCCGGAAGCTGGAAACGTCCTAAAAAACTACTTCTACATGGATGATTTGGTTTACGGGCAAGATACTATTGCTGCATCGAAAACACTGGTAACACAACTAATTGAGTTGCTAAAAAAAGGAGGATTTAACTTGAGAAAATGGAAGACGAACGAACCAACTATCTTGGAGGACTTGCGAGATGATCAAAAGAGCCAGAATACGAACATCGACTTTAGCCCAGAAGAAACAACAAACTCAAAAATGTTGGGCATGAGGTGGAATCAAGACAACGATAGCTTCACATACCAATGGGATCTACCGCTCAAGAAAAAGCTGACAAAACGCGTACTACTGAGCGAAATTAGCAAACTGTACGACCCACTTGGACTACTATCGCCACTTACAATAAAAACCAAACTCCTGTTCCAAAAAATCTGGATAAGCAAAATCAACTGGGATGAACGTTTATCCGAAGATCTCGCAACGGAATGGGAAACTATGAGAAAAGATATCCCATTGCTTAACAAACGTTCCATACCACGATGGCTGCAATGTCAAGAAAACAACCTAGAGATATATGGGTTTTGCGACGCAAGCGAAAAAGCTTATGCATGTGTCATTTATAGCCGAGTTAAAAATCAAACCGGCGAATACAAGACTACGCTAATTACGGCAAAAACAAAGGTTGCACCAATCAGCAATAGGATAACAGTACCTAGAATGGAACTTTGCGGGGCCGTTTTACTAGCTAAACTGCTAGAAAAGGTGCAAAACACTCTCTACACGAAAAACCTACACATAAGATGCTGGACCGACTCCAAGGTCGTTTTAGCCTGGCTCCAGGGCGATATAAACAGATGGGACAAATATGTAGCTAACAGAGTGAAACAAATAAACAGCATTATCTCGGCAAACTGCTGGGACTATGTGAAATCAGAAGAAAATCCTGCTGACTGTGCAACTCGAGGTTTAACACCATTACAACTTCTCGATTTTAAACTTTGGTGGAATGGGCCAGAATGGTTACAAACAAATACGTTACAAAACCATCAAGACAATCGCTTGACCTACACAACAAACACTGAGTTGCGAGAAATAAACTGCTGCGCTGTCACATACAAGAAATGTGAAATAATTGACACATTACTGAATAAAAACAGTAATTATAAACGCGTAATACGAGTGCTTGGATGGATTCTACGACTCAGCAATATTCGTAAGCAAAAACGCGCACTAAACGCAACCAATAACTTAACCGACTGCGGTAATAAAAAGGAGGTTTTGTGCTTAACAACACAAGACATAATGGGAGCAACAGAATTGGTTATTAAGAACGTTCAAAAGGAAAACTATGCCGACGATATAGAATGTTTAAAGAAAAACCGACCAATATCAACAAAAAGCAACTTGCTGAAGTTAACCCCATTTCTGGACAACAGTGGAATACTGCGCGTGAAGGGGCGACTAGGCTACTCAACTTTATCTCCCGAAGCTAAACATCCTATTATTCTTCCGGCAACAGGAAGATTAACGGAGCTTATTATTCAAGAGGCTCATCGTGACACTCTCCATGGTGGCGCCCGGCTCACTTTGGCTCATTTACGTCAGAAATTTTGGGTCATTGGAGGTAGCAGGACAGTCAAGAAGGGGCTTCGACAATGCATCCGATGTCATCGGTTCAAACCAAACCGAAACGTCCAAGTGATGGCAGACTTACCAAAGGAGCGTGTCACTCCATCAAGACCGTTCACGAACACGGGTGTAGACTATACCGGACATGTTGATGTGAAAATCAACAAAGGAAGAGGAGTTACAACTTGCAAGGCTTACATAGCAATATTCATATGCATGGTGACCAAAGCCGTGCATTTGGAATTGGTGTCAGACCTGACTACGCAAACGTTCCTCGCCGCATTCAAAAGGATGTGTGCCCGCAGGGGTACACCCCGACACGTATTCTCCGACAACGGCACGAATTTTGTGGGCGCAGCAAAACTACTTCAACAGGGATTTGAAAAACACAATACCTTTAAGACTTCTGAATTCACCGGTGAGATGAGCCACTTACAAATTGAGTGGCATTTCAACGCGCCACTATGGCCAACAGCTGGAGGCCTGTGGGAGGCTGCCGTCAAATCAATGAAATATCACCTACATCGAGTACTGGGGGAACAGAAGCTTACTTTCGAACAATTTACTACTTTACTTAATCAAATTGAAGCCTGTCTAAACTCTCGTCCGCTGTGCCCATTAACAGAGGATGTCGAAGACCTGGAATATCTAACGCCAGGCCACTTCCTCATTGGCGGCCCCCTCCTGTCACTACCACAAGAAGAGCAAGACTTTGCTGAGCACGATCTACGAAACAGATGGAAGCTTGTTGAACAAATGAACGTGCACATCTGGAAGCGCTGGTCGAACGAATATTTACATCAACTCCAAACCCGTAGCAAATGGCAGCACCCAAAAGAAAACCTGAAACAAGGAAGCCTAGTACTAGTAAAAGATGAACACTTACCTCCTGGGCGCTGGGCTTTAGGAAGAGTCCAGGAACTACATCCAGGCGCCGATGGTCGAGTACGAGTTGTTACCTTGAAAACTGGAAAAGGTTCACTTAAACGACCAATAACGAAGCTTTCACCATTACCGCTGAAACTAGAAGAAACAAGAGTAAACGAAGAGGAAGAGAAAAGGACACCTACTCCGGAAACCAAAAAACTAGGAGGCACAACTAAAAACAAAAACAATTGGCTGTCACTTGTTCTCCTATCCATAGTAGCGATGACGGGAATTGCACAATCTGCGCCAACGACGAATAACTGGAAGGTTACACCTATACCGAGCAATCATCCGATTTACTTCGATGAAGCTGGGACAATACAACTAATACATGACGAATGGAATCTATTGGTTTACTATAACTTAACGTCATACTGGCAAGCAACTGATCGAATCAATGATTACGTGAACCAAATAGATAAACTATGCCAAAGAATATCACATGACTACACGCCTTGTGAAACAATTGTCGGCCACCTACGTCACGAACTGAGTCACCTAACCGACTACAACTCTATGCTGCTCACTCAACACTCAAGACCAAAACGAGGTTACTTTGATGGAGTTGGGAAATTATCAAGAACTCTTTTTGGAGTTCTCGACGCAGACTTTGCCGAAAAGTACGAAAAAGACATACAGAACCTACAATCAAACGATGACTACCTACTCCAACTTATGAAAAACCAAACACTGATTGTAGAGGCTGAAAATAACATTATAAAAAGAAACACTGCCTTTATGGATGAACAATTCAAAACATTGTGCGCCTATATAAACCAAACTAGCAGCGACATCACAAAAATAGTAAACAGGGCGCAAATGCTATTCACGATGAATGACATAAATACCGCAGCCATGACGGCAACTCTGATTTTTAGTGATTTAAATCGAATAGTGGAAATGTTGATAAATGCTCTCGCCAACATTTATAGAGGACATTTAGATACACATTTATTTCCCGCTAACCAACTGATCGAACAGCTCAACATAATATCAGGCAGGTTGCCACAGGGATTGTCGTTACCGGTAAAGGACATTCAAAGGGATTTGAAAAATATTTATGACCTCATCCACGTGAAGGCTCGCATTACAAACAACTTTATGCTATTTGAAATACACATCCCCTTGCTGAGCGATGAGGACTACAAAATATACCGAGTTATACCAACACCGATCCTTACACAAGGACGTTTAAAACTCGTGCAAGCAAGTTCAAGCTTCATCGCAATCAACTTTTTAAAGAACTCTTACATAACAATGGAAGACCAAGACATGCGGCAATGTACATCATACGGAGAAGACGAATTCCTATGTGTCTCACGTAATCCTGTCTACAACATGCACGACAAGTACGCTCCATGTGAGGCCCAAGTCTTCAACCAACAAGAGTCTTTATCATGCGTCCTCAAAGACGTAACATGCAAGGAAACCTGGATAAAGCTGCACAAACCGAACATGTGGCTATTTACACTGTGCGGAAAACAGCTGATGCGCGTCATATGTAACGGTCAAGTTACGCCTGCGGTCATTGACGGGACTGGAGTGATTTCCTTGAAATCAAAATGCTTACTGCAGAAAAACGACGCCACAATATTTACACACAATCAGCTGGGAAGTAGTTACAACATGGAACCAGAGATCGAAATACCTACTTTAAACTCAACAATCAACAACATATTTGACCACGGCTGGAATAATGCCAAATTGAATATAACAGAACAAGGATCACCAACTGTTGTAGAAATAAGAAAAATAGACCAGCAGTTGACATTCCAGAAAAACAGGGAAATATTACCGAAGGCATCCGACATGTCAAATCACGACATCTATCTCTATTCGGTTACTTCTTTGTTGTTGGGAGGAATCGCTGTGCTTGCCCTCTATCATATCATTAAACGAAGGTGCAAAACAAAGAAAGGCATCAAAACACTCTCTTCCAAAACTGGAGTGACACCTAGAGGAAGGGAGAACTTTGGAGGAGACATCGAGCTACAAGAAATACATTCGACAGCAGCGGAGCCCGTTTACAGCGAAGCAAGACAGCCGAAGAAAGTATTTCACTTTGACGATTTAAATTGAGTGTTATACCTATACTTTTACATTTATAACTTTACACATTAACTTTTGTTTACTATTTAACTTTTATTATTTACTTTGCACTTTTCTTAGATAATTATTTGCTTTGTAATGGATGCTCATCCCACTTTTCCCTCGGGAGCATGTACGGTTCACGTACAGGCAAATTGCTAACGCCGCAACCTACTTTACGCTACTCGTTTAGTTTACTTTTATAATTACTTATACTTATTAAGTTAGTTGACCAATAGCTGCCGTAGCGCTATAACCGCGGATTAGCATCCAAACATAACTTACGTGTAACTTTACAAATATACTGAACTAAGGTGAAATCTGTGGTTTTCGTCAACTCACAACTTAACTACCTCTGAGCCATACACTACCCTTTAAACTTTAATTTAAATAAAAAAAAAATGAAATTTTGACAACTAACTACCCTCTTTGTAAAGGTTATTAAATACCCTTTTAGGCGATATATGTTTCGAATCGATGCGTTCCATAATACCAAAAATAATTACCATAATGCGTGAAAAAGGAAGTGGCTCGATTTATTTGCTCCCAAGTGTATTTTGAATTTGGTAGTATGACTTCTAGCACAGATGTCGTTCTTACAACCACTTGACACATGATAATATCTATAAATAGATCACGTAATAATCATCATAATAGGCCTATGTGTTTGGTATATAGAGCGCCAAAAATGAACAAACAAACTTAATGGGTGGTTTTTTTTGGGGTTAGGAAATCATCAAATAACCCCTCCCGCTCTTGGGCAGAGCGGAAGGGGGTGACAGACTTCTACTGACTAAAAACCACCCATGTTCCTTCTTAGCCCTTGTGCCATGGCCGCGGTACCACTTGCAAACAACCCGAAGCCCCGACGGGACGGTTAACGAAACCTCAAAGCCCTTATTTTCCCTGTCATTGTGATATTATTTTTGTTGTAGACCATACCTTTACTTTACATACCTTCACGACCCCCATAGGTATGTATCTATTATTTAATACATACATTAGCACAATGCTTTGAGTGCGTTATATTGAGCTCTTGTAAAACGTGATCTTTTCATCCTAAAACAAACGTCGTTACTCAGCGATGATTTTTGCGTAGAGGTAGAACTACTTAGTTTTATGTATATGCTCGGTTGACAACTTCGCGAAGGGTTGGCTTACCTACACCTTGAATACACGGTGTAAATCAACCCATCACACAGCCGTCAACCAAGCATTCTGTACATCAAACTATGTACCCCTACGCAAAAATAAAGGGTCAAAAATCACATTTTACGGTAAAACTCAATGTAACACTGTTAAAACATTTTGCTAGTGGATGCTTGGAATAGTAAACGGGTCATGGAGGTAATTTAAGTAAAGTTATAACCTGAAAAACTAGTATTTACAAAAACAGCTGTGAAAAATTTGGAACTTTGACCCCCAATATCTCCGTAACTAAGAGGTTCCCAGGTATGGTCTAGAACAAAAAAAATATCGCAGTGGTAGGGAGAACAAGTGCCCTTCGTTTGCGTTAAGGGTATTTTTACATCCTATTTGGCTGATAAATACTCATTACCCTCCTCAGTGGAATAACAACGCTGGATAACTTAGTTTGACAACAAGAGACTCGTACACATACTGAAAGGTTCTTAAAAGAACTCATTGCTACACTGATTCTCTGGCAGCCCAATTGCTGCAGCTTTTCTGACTTGTTATTATAAAAAACGTTACCTGTATCGTCACCAGTGCACTGGTATCCGGGATCTGACACACATAAATGTAGAACAGAAAGTTTTAGACACAAGAAGAATATTAAAATCATTTTGTATCACAAAATTTTCATTGGAATAATTATGAATACAACTGCTTTGTCTGGTAACTTTACACTGTTTAAGGACAACACTAATGTAATGTAATACGAAAATAGTTTATTAAACGTTTTTCCTCAAAACCAATAGGGCAAAATTGGTATTGAACAGGAAACAATTTGTTATGATTATGATTTTAGTCACACAGTTATAAAATTGAAATAGGTACATTAACCACATGTACCCAAAATGTGGTTAATGTATTTCAATTTTATAAAAGACTAGCTGACCCACGCAACTTCGTCTGCGTCACATAATATAGCTTATAACCTTTCTCAATAAATCGACTATCCAATATATTAAATTGAGATAAATCGTACTCGTAACAAACAAAAAGTCTTATCTTTCCTCTTTATAATACCTATTAGTTTAGATTGGCTTCGATTATATTATTAAAGTGGCAATCACTATAATTATAATAGGTATCTCTTACTGTTAAATAATTATACAGTAACATCTTGTACTTGTAAACATTATGATGCAGTAAATATTTTGAATTTGAATTTCTTCGGAGCCCCCGGAGGCCAGAATCCCCGCGTCCGCATCGGATCGAATGACTGCCGCGCGCGTAATTATTAAAGAACTTTTCTATTCCAACCAGTAGTTCCTGAGTTTATCGCGTTCAAACAAACAAACTATATAACAAATTCAACATTAGTTCCATTATTTTCAGATTCTTTTAAAATGGTACTAATGATAAAAAAAAACAATCAGTAGTTCCATCATGGAACTGTTAATGGTACTAGTGACAACGAAGCACTTCTTCAAGCCTTCGAACAGCGAGTAATTCCGCCAGCCAGCAACCACGGCTTCATCGGGTATCCTGACCACCAGCATGCAGCGGAAGCGCATACCTGGTCATCACTCTCAGCCTCATCAGCGACCTTGGCACAACATACTGCACTTCGAGCGGTCAGCAAGCAGAGACGCATTTCTCTCCTGGTCGACACATCAGCCAGCCACTACGCAGCACTGGACCACTCCGACTCACTGGAGCATATGCAGCATCACCCCGACTCACTGGAATCATCACCGCAGACAGTTCCGACCCACCGAAAACTATGCGGCACTCGGTTCCGTCTCATTGGAACCTTCCACTTTGCCTGCTAGCATCAAGACTCAAGCTGCCTCCGCTCTCGGAGGAGAGCGATGTGGCGACAGCGACATCTATTGCAACACATGCGAACTAAATTGGCAAATCCTACATCGCGCTATCAACTTTATCCGCGACATTAGCCTATATAGAAAATCCCGACTTATGTTGGGCAGTTAGCTCACCAGACTCGACACCCGTCTGGTCTAAGGATCCTCCCTTTCTATGGGGAATGAGGAACTTTACACCCTGTTCCTCATACTCCCCTATATATGTCATGGATTATTATAGGTTTAAAATACCCGTGACGAAACTAAACTTTGTTGTCCCTAGCATTGCGAATTTTTTTATGACTGCCTATCTGACCTACACAACCCAGTTAGTACTGGGTAATATCCCCCTTGATAAGCCCTTTGGATACCTGTTGGTAAGACTGGTTGTCACTGTGGTAAGACTTTCGGACCACTGATTATTTTTTGTTTATTTACAAACAACATCCGGGACCAACGCCTTAACGTGCTTTCGGAGGCACGGAGGAAACTCGGTTTGTAATGGGTGGTCAACCGGTCACCCATCTACAGACCAACCTAGGCAAGAGTGGCTTAACCTGAAGATTTATCTGAGCAGCTGATATTCTTTTATTCGATTGAGCTTAGTCAGCCTTTTTTTTTTTTGGGCGTAGGAAATCATCTAATAACCCCTCCCGCTCTTGGGCAGAGCGAAAGGGAGTGTCAGACTTCTACTGTCTAAAAACCACCCATGTTCCTTCTTAGCCCTTCATGTCGAGGCCGTGGTATCTCTTGCGAACAACCCGCAGCCCCGACGGGAGCTTAGTCTGCCTTAATTGGTTTTAAGATTTTCTTGTTTTGCAGGAGTTGATAAGTATTATAAGGGTAAATGTAATAAAATAAAACAGTAATAAATGAATTTATTGGATACATCTTTATTTAAAAATAATCGTTTTCCGAGAAAATAAAAGCCTTGTCTTTTATGGAGTATCAACGTATATTTACATATTATGTATAAACTTTATATAAAAGGTTTCATCTAGTTTGGAAAGAACTTTATGAATTGTTGATATATTAAATTATATGTAGGTATAGATAGTAGTTTGGTTATTTCATTTTTTAAACGTGTAAGGGAAAGGTCAACACAGACTAATAGGGTGAATTCAGTATGTCATACTCGGTATGACAATCGATATCATATGTAATGACATATGTAATCGACGGTAATCATGATCGGTACAAGAAATTATTTCAGGAATGCTACGGGAATCCAATCGATTTGATTTGTTTTATTTCCTCATACGCAATGATTCGTTACCGTGATAAAACGCACGTAGTGAACGGCAAGCGCGACGTCGAGTTCGATGAACTCTAAAGCTAGGCAGGAAGTGAACAGCTGATTTCACGGTTTGTTCGTTGAAGTATTTCATTTCAACCTCTGTCAGTTTCTTTTTTTGCCGTATCATTTACAAAAATGGAGTGATACGTTCAGATTATGTAATTTTTGCATTAAAATAAAGGAACTGAAAAAATATCTTTTCGGGATAAAAATTCCGCTGGAATATGATTCAGAACAAGAAGCCGACTGAATGCATCCTATCAGCTTACGGAGGGTCCCGACACACTTTATTATATTATATGTAGATATTATGTAGGTATAGATAGTAGTAAGGTTATTTAATTTTATGTATAATCCCGATATATATAGTGAATACGATATTAGAATTGTGAACTATAGTTTTTTAGATTTCTATAAGTTGCTGGCGGCATGTACTAGGGCCTGCTTGGCGGCAGCTGCGGCAGCTGCAGCAGCACCCGGGTTTCCTTCCACGATGGCTATCAAGAACTGGAAAATAACATTGAACATTCAATATCTATAAAACATAACATCACGCCTGTAAATCCGTAAAGAACCAATTCAGTGACCCCTTTTTTTTTTGGAGTATGGGAAATCATCAAATGACTCCTCTTGCTCCGGGCAGAGCGGTAGGGGGAGTGTCAGACTTCTACTGACTAAAAACCACCCATGTTTCTTCTTAGCCCTTTGTATCAAAGCCGCGGGACCCCTGGCTTGGGATCTATTGAGTCGTCCGTCAAACTGTTACGCAGGATATGCACGTAGATAATTCTACGTGCATATCCTGTAACCACTAGCAAAAATAAATGGAAGTAATGTAATCATTACATACATTTTTATTTACATTTTCACATATTGTATTTAAATGAAAGTGTACTATTAATGAATGAATAAATAATAATAATGCAAAACGAAGCTACAATATTACTAATTCTGAGAAGCACAAAGTTTAAATTTGTAGACATAGGTTTTGATACGTGGCAATAACTGGGCAAAAAAAACAGCTTCACGGAATAGAATAATTGCCTGTTCCAAGACAGTACATTTTCCTTCATGTTAGATAAGCCGATTGGTTAAGGATGATATGGCTAGAAAGGAGGTGACTGTTGACATGACGAGAAATAGAGAAGTATGGAAGAAGAAGACATGTTGGGCCGACCCCAAATAAATTGGGATAAGGGCAAGAGAATGATGATTGGATAAGCCAAACTTATTCGCTATTAAATAAAAAGGTGATACTTACTCTTGCAAGTGGCTTAAAGACGCCTGGAGTTTTGACGACGCGTTGAACTGGTGGCAGAGAGGCTGCAGTGATGAAGGCTCCTGCATTGTTGCTGCTAGACCTATGGCCGGTATACAGACGTTTGGCAGCACAGTACTGCTCGTTCACAAGCCTGGAAGACATACAACATGATTAGGAGCAGCTGTAGGACCGGAGTTGTGAAACGGTCAACAACAGAAGTAGCTTGAGATTTTGGAATTTTAATTATTTGAAACAGGACTCCAGCTATTATTTTTGATGTTTCGGAAGATTATTCTTTAAAATATTGCTTACTGTTCAATAACTTGTTAGTAACGAGTAATATCTAAGAAGTTTTATTCAAAAACCTGCTTAGAAACTTTCGTAGTGTTAATCTACTTCTGATGCTGACTACACGCGATCTTCTGAATACCATTCACTTATCTGGCACCCTCATTTGCCTGTACTTCTTCTATTCTTTGGTTACCATTCAGTGAGGGCTCTACACCTTTGACTGGTCTTCTTTTAGTCGTTCTCTTTGGACAGAGTAGTCATGGTCATATGGGGTCACCCACAACTGCGGTCGCTGCCTTCGCGATTCTTTACCACCGGTCTTTATTGGCTGCATGGCGAGCACATTCTTGCACAATTTTTAATTTTGTTGCGGATTCCATTTAAGTTAAATCGTTTCTCCGGGACTTCGGTCCAGCTTCAATGTCTCGGCGCTTTTCTGGTGGTTGCCACAGTTGATACTGACTTTCAGGAGTTACAGTGGTTTGGGTTTGACACATAATTCTTCCCTTGTCAGGTGCAGGTTGTTTGTATTACATTGATTGCTGGTAACTTACCCAGCTGCAGAAGCGGGCGCGTTGGAAAGGATCGCGTCCCAAGCTGCTTCGAATTGGTAGGTCCTACCACCACCGTTGCAGTTACCGCGGGGTCCAGTCTGGGGATAAAGTTTATCAATGGAACAATCATTGTGATTACGACAAACTACCTATATGAGTTATTGGGTGTCGAGTTGCGGGTTTCACTGAGCTTGTAATTTTTCTGGACTTTATAAATTAAGTAGGCATTTGTGAAAGAAATATGAATCAAAACAAATGAGTACCAAAAACAAAGATTGAAAATTTGAATTTTCCGTCTTTTTGTTATGACATTTCAACATGGTTACCCCAATTATACTCCCTCTCTCTTAAGCTGCTGCTGAGCTTCAACACCTGCGGCCAAAGTGACCTAGTGGAAGGCGCCAAGAACCAATTTTTGGCACCTTAAACAAAATTTAAAATACTGTCGTGCCAGCTACACGAAGCAGAAGAATAACAGAAAATACAGAACCTTTTGCTCCTCCGGATTCAGATTGTGTTGCTACTGTGGCTGCTACTGCTAAAATCCTAATGAAAAAATCCAATAACGCTTGAGGGTGTCCGACTGGAGGATAGAATTCAAGACGTACTCAGCAGTCATTCTTGGGACTTCTAAATGAGGCAACGGCTACAACAGTGTAGTTATCCGTTCCATTAAGTGCAGGGTCAGACAAAAAATCTTTTAGAGGATTTTGCTAGATAACTACACAATATACTATTCGGGGAGGACCTTTCGGCTCTTAATTAACATTGTAAGAGGGTGCTGTTAGTAAACATTTGTGATGTACAGTTGAGATTGCATTAAAAAAAAATTACGGCAACAGATCAAATTTTGGCGAGTCGCCAAATGATTCTTGTATGCCATAAATCATGATTCGCATTTCCACCTAAATTGTCGGAAACAATCAATCTATACTAATATTATAAAGAAGTAAAGTTTGTGTGTTTGTTAAATTGTAAGGGGTAATCTCGGGATCTACTGAACCGATTTCAAAAAATCTTTCACCGTTGGGAAGCTACACTATCCCCGGGTGACATAGGCTACTTTTTATCCCTGTATTCCCACGGGAACGGGAACTACGCGGGTGAAACCGCGTGACGTCCGCTAGTATTTAATAAAAGAGTTCTGTCTACATCAATTTATCAAACATCGGGACGCGAGAGAAAAATCATCAACAACAACACGGAAAGTGGTCGAAATTGTTTAGACGATGGACAATAGTGGAACTGGTGTGGTGATTGATGGCCCGCCTATGATTAATGGAGGGCATTTGATTACGTATGCATTGCGTTCGCTAGTCATCAACCAGTTGGTTGTTTGCGCAAAACTATTTAATACAGTACCGGTTGCTGAGTGGTTTTTGGAATAGAAAATAGTGTTAATTTTCCTGATATTAAGCGATGAATGAAGTACATGACGCCTGTAATCCCGGAAGGGTTAGGCAGGGGTGTTGTACACCCACATTTTGCCAGTTATGTTTAAGACCCCATGTAAAAGGGGGCGAGTCTAATTGCCATCAATTGGGCATAAAACCCGGACTCCGTGGCTGCTACTAAAAAAATACTTAAAATCAAAAAGTCATTTATTCAAACTAAGCTGATATTCAGCACTTTTCTAACGTCAAAATTTACTTTACTTTACTTATTTACAAGTGACAGTCCCCCAAAACGCCCACCCTTCGACACTTACTAGTGTTTTTTGCTGGAAAGAAGAAGTAGCGGAACAAACTCCCCAGAAACACATCTGTTTATTTGGTTAGTAGAAACAGATTCGATACAACTGATGGATAAACCCCATAACATTTTGCCAATCCCGGGTATCGAATCTAGGACCTCATGGTCAGCAGGCGGGTTTGCGATAACTAGACCAAGCAGGGAGTCGAATGATTATTTCTGCTAAAATTAAGATCATTTCAAAGAGCTGTAGAAAAAAGCATACCTGTTTTAAAATAAAGCGACCGCATAAAGAGAGAAAAGATCAAAATCACTGATGCCTTATACACTTGGGAGCAAATAAATCGAGCCACTTCCTTTTTCACGCATTATGGTAATTATTTTTGGTATTATGGAACGCATCGATTCGAAACATATATCGCCTAAAAGGGTATTTAATAACCTTTACAAAGAGGGTAGTTAGTTGTCAAAATTTCATTTTTTTTTTATTTAAATTAAAGTTTAAAGGGTAGAATAAAATTATCGCATTTAATTTGCTTATGACATTTTTATTGTACTCTGTTAAGAAAAGATTAAATTTGAGGTTTTTGTTAATCATACCCATATTACTTGTTATTGTTGTCTTTATCTGTGTCTGTGTAATCAAAATAACCTGATAAAATGGATACTACACCGACGGAAGCTGCCCAAGTTGTAGCTTTACTTGAGGTTGGACACGGACAACGTAAAGTGGCACGCAGACTTCATTTGAGTCGTTCAAAGGTACAGCGGGTATACCGCAGGTATCTGGAGACTGGTGCTTTTGTTCGGCGACCTGGAACTGGCCGACCACGGGCAACAACAGAACGTGACGACCGCTTTATTGCAACCAATTCGTTGCGCGACCGTGGACTTAATGCTGTTCAGCTACAGCAAGCGTTACGTGACGTTCGAGGAGTCTCAATCAGTAGGTGGACAGTGAGACGAAGACTAAAAGAACGAAATTTAACATCACACAAACCAGCAACTGGCCCAAAATTGACTGTAGCTCATCGCCGATCTCGCTTGGAGTTTGCTCGAGAACACATTAATTGGACGTTAGAAGACTGGAGGTCAGTTTTGTTTTCTGACGAGTCAAGAATCTGTCTTTTTAGCAATGACAGGAGAAACCGAGTGTATAGACGTCCTGGTGAAAGATTTGCCCAATGTTGCATTCGAGAAACTGTGAGTTTTGGTGGTGGTTCTTGTATGGTGTGGGGAGGAATTTCTCTAGACGGAAAAACGGAACTTGTCTTCGTCGACCCCGCCAACGATGGCAGTGGTAGACGTGGATTAACAGCTGACCGATACATAACTGACATTCTTGAAAACCACGTAATGCCGTATGCTGGTTTTGTCGGAGAAAATTTCTTGTTTATGCATGACTAAGGAATACTTGTCTGCGATCGGGATTCAACAAATGGTATGGCCAGCACGAAGTCCCGATTTGAACCCGATCGAACACCTATGGGACGAGCTAAAACGGAGAGTCCGAGCCAGGGTTCCCGCTGTTTCATCCATTCCCGAGCTTAAAGTCGCTGTGCGCTTGAAGAGTGGGAGAACATACCACAATATGTCATCGTAACGCTGATCAGATCGATGACTAATAGGCTACAAGAATGTATCAGGGCACGGGGGGGTAATACCAGTTATTAAGAATATTTTTTTTGCAATAATTTTGTTTTTTATTGTTTTTATGGACTGTTTTAGCCCTACTAAATTTTCTATCAAAATTACCATTTTTCTTGCAGAGCCAATAATTTATCATTCAATAAGGTTATTATTCAATAATTTACCCTCATTGTAAAGGTTATTAACTAAACTTTTAGTCGATATATAGTTCGAATTGATACGTTCCATATTACCAAAAATATTTACCATTTTACGTGAAAAAAGGTAGTGGCTCGATTTATTTGCTCCCAAGTGTATATGGCCGAGAAGGTTAAGTAGAAAAGGGTAGTTGCAAAAAAAAAAAAACTAATTAGTCCGTCAGATAGATTTCCAAAAAATATTGGATACGTATTTTTCACGTAAACAGAAATTGAATTGGCAGTCGTTACAGGTAGTCAGGGACCTGGAAGTCTGACAACCAGTCTTACCAAAGGGTATCCTATTCAACATTTCAGCCATAATCGCCACGCTTGGCAGGCGGGTTGGCGATGAAGGCACAGAGTACGCTGCTGCCTATTCTCTGGTTAGTCCCTTAGTCGCTTCTTACGACACCCACGGGACACCCAAATAAAAATAAAAAATACGTCCGACACCATACGGAACCTAGTATCCTATTACCCAGTAACTGTGCTGTGGAGGTTAGATAGGCAGTCGGTCCACGTAAAATACTGGTATTCAGCTGCATCCGGTTAGACTGGAAGCCATACGGAACATAGTTAGGAAAAGGCTAAGCAGATGATGATGATGTTGAAATCAAACTCACCGCGTAACGTAGCGAGTTAGGGTTGGTAGACAGTTGGACAATTAGGTCGATGCTGTTCGTCAAGCTCTTGATGAACTTGGCCACGGCTGCACGAGCACCGTTTTTGTTGCCAGAGCGCAGAGCATGCACGTAGGCGTCGATCACCTGCAAAGAGAAGTAGAAAAGGTTCATGCAAAGCGGCAAAAGTAGTGCACTTTACTAAAAACCTTTTTTATAGATTTATGGTCTTCTCTAAACGTTTATCTTTAGTGTATAAATCTATATACACCGGCCTCTGAAGTTGTGCTCTAGCCGTGTTTCACCAGTTATACACTAACCTGGGACAAAAACATTAGGGAGTATCACGATATACACAATATGACGCTGAGTGTGTTTAGCAAAATCAGCTTAAAATATTCCCAAGGGGACAAGCCTCCCCAGAAGATTATTGATGGGCCAGTAACTAAACATAATGAACCTGTAATGTTCCCATCACTGGGACACAGACCTTCTCTTTGTGTCACGGAGTGAGCAAAAATTTTTCGTCCGAAAATAGTCAAAATATTCCCACGTCAACTCAATAATGCTTTGCCCGATCTTTAAATCGAGTCTAGGACTTGCTGTATATCTTAGGTCTACTTACTTCAGCAGCCGCACAAGCGTCTCCTGGGATGCCTGGAGCCTGTACACCGAGCAAGCCAATAATCTCAGCAAGAGAGAGGGCCTGGCTATCCTTGTCACCGTTGGCCAGGTCTTTGGCGACCTCAACAGCCGTCAGGTCATACGCGGAAGACTCTCCACCATCTAGTATTTCTGTGACTTGGTCGATCCAAAAACTAAAAAAATATTATCAGGTAAAGAAGGTTTTAACGCTTGTGGACTCAAAAAACACAGCTGGTGCCTTGGAAAACCAACGTGAAATTCACAAATGAAAGTGAATGCGAGCAACTTATCTAAACACGTTTAAGAACTCTCTGTGTTATAAATTGCAATGGAATATTGACACTTCTGGATTACAAGCTGATCGCGTTCACGTTTATTAGTGAAATCCACCCAAAGACGCCCAGGAGGTCTTAAAGGCTATAGTGGGAAGAACTGGATAGAGGCTGCGAAAGGTACAGACAGAAAAAGTAGGAGTGGCTTTTGGCAACGGGCTGAACATCACAGGTGAAAAAAAATACTATATTCAGAAGAGCTGCTTGTTTGAGCAGATCTTTGAACGTGGACAAAGCAAAAATAATATGTAAGGATCGAAACACGTGGCGCCATATAATTTCTGCCTGCCTCCATGGGAAAAAGGTAAACATTTTTTTGTATACAAGCATGAGCATAACAAAATAGGCCTGTGATGTTCCAACTGTTGGAACAAAGGCACAGGTTGGCACGCTGTATGTAAGACTGTACACGAATGAATATACTCACGCAGATACTAATCCACCATTATGCTTTGGTGGTGCCACCTCGTTGAGTAATACGGGATTCAATAGGACGCCGGGGGCAGCCAAAGCGCTCTGTGAAATAAAATAAATAATTTGTTAAATTAACATCACGCCAAACACACCCACATTTCGCCACAGTAATAGAGGACGAGCCTATTGCCATCAGCAGGGCACAAATCCATACTTCGCGGCTGCTACTGCGAAATCATTGGTTTAAAAACTCAATAACACTCTGCCTGACCCGGTAATCGAACCCAGAATCTCATCCACAGCAGTCGAATCTCATTTATTTATTATGTATTCAAATACAAACATTATCATTTAAGTAGTTGTCCCATCTCCAATTCCTGGCACAGTATTATAATCTAGAGTGATCCATACAATACTCGATTTCAATATTTATTATGCTCTGTGAAACTGCCTCAGATGGAACCCTGTCGAAGTCACGGGTTCCATACATTTATTCATAGAAAACTGAGATGACCAAATATTCTGCTGTATCAGGATTTTGATTGACTAGTCAACCGTGTTGAGCTCTGGTAAAAGGACTGTTATTTATAATGTAGTTCTTAAATTCTTGAATCCGCACACATGATAATAATATAAAGATCGGATTATATCCAAATAAAATAGTCGTACACTCGAACAAGCTAATAAGTATTCAGCCAGCTAACATGCATTTACTTTTAAGATTATACAGATACATTTAAAGACTGATGTGACATGATACACGTTTGACGCTTTATAAGACAAAAATTTAGAGACTGATGTGAAATGATACACGTTTGACGCTTTATAAAACAAAATTGCAATCAATGTTTTCAGTGTACTAGAATTATAAAGACCTGTATACTTATTAGCTTATTCGACTGTACTATGCATGCAAATAAATGGTTGACTGATTAAACAAAATGGCAAAAAAGTACCAATATGTTAATATGCCAAATATAATTAAAATAAGTATTTCAATATAATGTCCGTTTTTGTTCATAGAAACTTTTGTTGTTTAATCAATCGAGTAGTTTTCCAAATCCCCAGTAGTACCTACGATTCATTCAGACTTCTATAAATAAATTATAATATATTTATATATATTTTTTTTAATAAAAATAAATATAATAATATTCTACGTTTTCTAGGTTCTTCATTAGCGCCCATATCATCATCAGCACAATTTTGCATTATTTATAGTTAGACACAGTTAACATTAAAAGAAATATGGCCAAATTGTGTACGATCAGCGCTTTTTTTATGCGAGAACGTCCAAAAATACGCATTTCATATGCGGACTTGCCATTTAAAATAATAATTGGTAAATGTAAATAAGTTGATTCTGAAACCTAATACTGTACTGTCACCTGTGAAGCTAACTGTCATAAAATAAATGATTATCCTCAGAAACACGTAATTTATGGTGTTTCCTCATAAATCCGTCTATTCTCCGGTGTATTGAGAATTTGACTAAAGGCATTTTAGAGCACGGCGTCGTGAAGTTGTTGAGTTTGTATTAGGAAGTGGGTTCGATTCCTGTGTTGTCTATTCTTTACAAGTAGTTATTTCAAACTTGATTTCATTTATACTCATAACACTGAATAATTATAAAACATTTCAGATTTTATATAGTTATCAAAACAAGCAAAAGGTTCCACAAAGTTTTTGCCCCTGGCTGGATGCCTTATAATTAATGTCACAAGATAGTCCGGTTAATGATGACTTAAAAAAAATATAGAAAAGAAAATAACAAAAGTACTTACTGTAGCGAAGAGTAATATCAGAACGAAAGGCAGCATTTTGCTGGTCTGTTGTCGACCAATCGGTATAATATACTATACACGAAAATGTCTATACATACCCACTATATATACAAAACGACACAATGACTGAAAATAAAACCACAACTGGGTAAACATCATCGATTTGTAAACAGTTTTACAAGTTTAATTTTTACACTAAAACCTTTGTTTGTCCCTCTTATATTCAAACGTTTTAGGTTGAAATTCCAATGGGTAGTAGTTTCGCAACTATGTTCATAAGTTGGCAGATAGGCTCCAATAAAGCTTTTAATTGAATCGTTTGTTTTCTTGTTTGTCTGCGCGAGCATTAACGCAAATTCTCTTTATTTTACAAATAATGTTAAATTAAGGCATTGTTTTTATTGTTCATTGTTAGGTAAATAAGAAGACATAGGAAGGTTATATGAGGTATGTAGAGTTATATATAAAGGTCTGGACGGAGGCTTTTATTGATATGTTACTTATTTTGTGGAAAAGGAAAAAATAGCCAGGAACACCTTTTTAGGGTTCCGTAGTCAACTAGGAACCCTTATAGTTTCGCCATGTCTGTCTGTCTGTCCGTCCTCGCTTAATCTCTGTGACCGTTAGCACTAGAAAGCTGAAATTTGGGACCAATATGTGTATCAATCACGCCGACAAAGTGCTAAAATAAAAATTGGAAAAAAATGTTTTATTAGGGTAGCCCCCCTATATGTAAAGTGGGAAGTGTTTTTTTTTTTAATTTTAACCCTAATGTGTGATATATTGTTGGAAAGGTATTTAAAAATGAATAGGGGTTTACTAAAATCATTTTTTGATAATGTCAATAATTTCGGAAATAATCGCTCCAAAAGTAAAAAACAAAGCGTCCCCCCCCTCTAACTTTTGAACCATAAGTTTAGAAAATACAAAAAAAAAACTGAAAAGTAGAACTTTATAAGGACTTTCTAGGAAAATTATTTTGAACTTGGATGGAAACAACAGATGGAAACTGCAGTTAACCAATATAATTTGGTCCCTGAATCGTATGAGCGCCTATACAATCCAGAGGTCAAGTTTCATTTGCCCGTATTTTTTTTTTGAAATGAAATGAAATGAAATGAAATGAGCTTTATTTGCTAGAATTGTAGTACAATATGGATGGTCAGGTTTTGTAACAGAAGCTCACACAATTCGCTAAAACTAGCATGCAAAATGAAATAATAGGTACATTAGAAGTAAACATGATAATATTGGCATGTTTTAAAATTAAGAATGTCAATACAATAGTGATAATTATGTCAATAGTAAAAATATAAGTTTTTAAACAGCGCCGAAATATCGGGAACTCGAAACTAAAGTAAACATGGTAAATATCCCGGTTTCAGCCTTAATAATAATAATAGTAAAAATGTCAATAAGTTTGCAGTAAATTAATTAGAATAGGAAAATGTCAACGTAAATCTTTTAGGTTAAGGTACTCATTCACAGAATAAAATGTTTTATCAATAAGCCATCTGATTAATGCCGTTTTAAAACGATTGGTTGGCAGTTCCCTATATGACTTTGGTAACTTATTGAATAATCTTACAACCATTGGAAAGCAACTCCTGTGATATAAGTGGCTTTTCATTGGTGGAATAATAAGTCTATCAGGATATCTTGTTTTAAATGTTACAGTGTCTCCAAGACGTTGAAATAATTCGGAGTGTGTTTTAACAAATTTACAACATTCAAAAATGTACATCCCAGGAACTGTTAATATATTTAGTTCTTTAAACAAAGGCTTACATGAAGTCAAAGGTGGCACATCACAAAGGGCACGGATGCATTGTTTTTGAGCTATAAACACCCTATTTATGTCTGTTGAGTTACCCCATAGCACAATGCCATATCTTATGTTAGAAGCCACGTAACCATGATACGCTAAGAGGGCCGTTTTGAGGTTGGCTATTTTACAAAGTCTCCATAACGCGTAGGCGAATCGGTTAATTTTATTTGTGACCTTTGCACAGTGAGGTTTCCATGTGCAGCCACTGTCCAGTGTTATACCAAGAAAAGACACTTCGTTGGCTTCGTTAATTTTTTGATCGGAATACGTAATCAAGAGGTCAGATTTCAATTTCCTATTGTGAAATTGAACGAAGGATGTTTTATCTATGTTAACTTTTAAATTGTTATTATTAAGCCATGTTATTATAGCATTAACCGTCTCATTTATCTCTACATTATAATTAAATGCTTTGTTCTCCGCAATAACCACCGCAATATCATCCGCAAATAGCGAGTAATGATGATTGGTAACATTTGGGAGGTCGTTAATATATAATAGAAAAAATAACGACCCTGTTACACTACCTTGCGGTACACCTGTATTATTGACTCTAACGTCAGATTTACATAAAATTTCCTCATTTTTTGAATTTATTTTGGTAATCGCTGTATATTGAGTCCTATTTGAGAGATAACTTTGCAGCCATTTCAATGGTAGACCGCGAAAACCGTACATTTCACATTTATTGAGCAGAATCTTGTGATCAACATTTAACTTCGTTTACATAATATTTTATTATCTACGGAACCCTACACTGAGCGTGGCCCGACACGCTCTTGGCCGGTTTTTTTTTAACGTTTGGAAATCATTAAATGACTCCTACTGCTCTGAGCAGAGCGGTAGGGAGTGTCAGACTTCTACTGACTAAAAACCACCTATATTCCTTCTTAGCCCTTCATGCCTGCGTTCCTTATTAGTTCTTTGTGCCGAGGCCGCGGTATCTCTTTTAAACAACCCGCAGCGACGGGCGGCCAGGAACACCTTTTTTTTTCTTTTTTTATGGTGGGTGGAAAATCATCAAATAACCCCTCGCGCTCTTGGGCAGAGCGGAAGGGAGTGTCAGACTTCTACTGACTAAAAACCACCCATGTTCCTTCTTAGCCCTTCATGTCGAGGCCGCGGTATCTCTTGCGAACAACCCGCAGCCCCGACGGGGAGACTTTGTCAGGAACACCTTGAGATTAAATTTTTGACTCTAAATGTAATGTTAACGTGACGGTTATCAGAGGAGAATGGAGTTTAAAAACGTGTTGAGCCGACCCGAAGTGACATGGAGCATGGGCAGGAAGATGATTTTAATAGAAAAACTATGATTCTAATTAGTCCGTCTGTTAGATTATCGAAAAATATTGAATACGTGTTTTTTGTTTTATCAAATCAATAAAAAATTACGAAGATAAAACGCGTCAAAGATTTGAGTGGGGCGTCGGCGTCGTGACGTCACTCACCGGTAAAAAATGTCATACTAATATCTTAGAATATGACGTCACACGAGTTTTCAAAGCACTGTATCGTCTTCATTGTTTGTTTACGCGAAAAAAGAAAAAATACGTGTCCAATATTTTTTGGAAATCTATCTGACGGACTAATTAGATTTTTTTAGTAAAGTACCCTATTCTAAAATATAAAGCTTTACGGGGCTGAAGTAAATTTAATAAATGACACAATAATACATAATTATAAAACAAAGTCGTCCACCGCGTCTGTCTGTTCTCCAACGGTCATTAGTTCTGCGGCTAATATCGCCAGCCCACTGCATTTCAGCGTACTTATTCTGTGAGCTATGTCGACAACTCTGGTCCTCTGTCGGATCACCTCATTTCGAGAGAGACACCTAGCATAGCTCGCTCCATAGCTCGCTGAGCTACTGAAATTGTAATATCAACTACAAAATAGAACAAAATCATGCGCCATATACTGAATCTCATGCAGTACAACACTGGCCAAAACAGTTTAAGTTCAAAACGATAGAACGTCAAAACGCAACAAAGTTACGTGAGGAACGGCTTCCAAGTAACTGGAAAGTATGATGAGTTGATAGTTGAGCTCCTGAAACAGCGGGATTGTGGAATATCAGGTCTGTTTCGCTGAATGGTAAGCATTTCATCGCACACATTCACAGACACCCACACCGCACATACAATACATTTATTTCGATTATAAATGTCCCGAAATAAATAAAGAAAAAAAAAATACATTTAGAGTCACTCTTGGCTACCTTATCTTATTTAACTTTTTTGTGTACTTCGTAATTGGCGTACTGTTTTGTAATAATTTTAAGTTATTTTACTGTAAGCTGTGAAGCTACCTTTCAAAAATAAATAAATAAGCAGAGATATTTTTTGTCCTGCATTTATCCCAATTTTTAAGCTATTGCATAGCTTCTATCGCGGGCCTTGAGCGTGGGGACCGAATCCAGAAATTCCGTAACGAAAAAAACCTAACACCCCCCATTCCGACCGGCACAGCGGTGATACTTTTTAGTTTTTCCATCTATCGATAAATACCAGAACTTTTAATGACTTTTTGAAATATCACGCTTGTCTCTTTAGTTCAGCGACCCGCCTTTAGGTGGCATTGGTTGTATTGCATAAGTTGACAAAAAATGCTATGCAATTTAAAAAAAATTGCTGTTAATGCTGAACTGAGGTGTTTTAACAGCCCGTCGGGGCTGCAGGTTGTTCGAAAGAGATACCGCGGCCTCGACATTAAAGGATAAGAAGGAACATGGGTGGTTTTTAGTCAGTAGAAGTCTGACACTCCCTTTCGCTCTGCCCAAGAGCGGGAGGGGTTATTTGATGATTTTCCACCCACCATAAAAAAAGGTGTTTTAACAGTATTAGTTTTGTGTATTTTTTAAGGTATTGTTAATGCCAAATGAACACATTCGGTTGATCACTTGGTTCGGCCCAGGAAAACATCTTGAGGAGACATACCTTCTTTTTTTTTTGCGGGTGGAAAATCATCAAGGCACCAGGTTTGCCACTAAACACACGATAAAGAACAAGAAGAGTCGACGCAACGCCTTCTTCTTAAAGACTTCTCCTACTCCTACTCGTCATCTCAGCAGTCACCTCCTTTCTTGAAATCTTCCTTCGCACAGCTCATCACCACATTTTCTGAAAACTTGCCTTACGACATTTTCGCTGTGTGATTCGGAGGAATGACGAAATTGTAAAGAATATTTTGAGTATGACTGTGGATGGCTATAAAGTACGGTTTCCACCGCGAAAGAGTCATCATCATCAGCCTATAATGTTCACACTGCAGCGACTCAGGCCTCCTTTCTAGGAGAGGAAAAGAGAGGGAGTAGGGAAGGAGGGGAGGGCGAAAGAGTAATGAGCCGGAAATGACTATGCCAAGTGGACTTCGTTTTCATGAAATGGGTTAGGGTTTCCACCAAGAAAATCGTCTGATTCCCGCTGCAAAAGAGAAATGAAACTATAAGAGCAAAGGACGCACATTTTTACTCTTTTTGCCCGCTGAGTCATTTCCGCTCGATTCTTTGTTGGTAGAAACACATGTAGGCAGTTTTCTCTTGCGAAGTGAAAGAAGTCATAAATGGGTCCGCACTGCTTGCCACAAACCGGGTTTAGGAGGAAAGAAAGACCGAGAGAGAGAACCGTCTATTTCTTACAAACTTTGAAACTCTGGTTTAGCGACCACAACGCATAGCCATCGTTCACCGCCGACTCATCATTTGCAGTAAAGCTACAAACACGTATAAAACCAGCGATGGTCACTAAAATACTATGTATCGTTTTATGTTCTGCTTAAACATGTGACCATTATCTTTACGAGTGTGGAGTGTGTCGACAAATAGCTTTACTGTCCATACATTGTAAAAATGGATTTTTGAACGGAAAAGCTTCGAATTTGATTTCTTTGTGAGCTTTTCTTACAAAGCTGACTTCATTTAATTTTCTTACATTGTTTTATGTGCTGAGACTAAAAATCTTTAGATATTGTTCTAAGATCGCGTAAAAATGTGTTCACATTGAGAGGAGCGATCTCGTACTTCCCACTCGAAATGCTATCGTTTTCAGTATGAATAAACGAGACAAAACTACACTAATATTGGTGTCATCGACACAGAAACGGAACTCAATCTGGTATGGTGGCGTGTTCCTCCTATTACTCTGCCTTTTTTTTTCAGGAGGTTGGGAAATCATCAAATGACTCCTCCCGCTCTGGGCAGAGCGGTAGGGAGTGTCAGACTTCATCATCATCTGCCTAGCCTTTTCCCAACTATGTTGGGGTCGGCTTCCAGTCTAACCGGATGCAGCTGAATACCAGTATTTTCTATGGAGCGACTGCCTATCTGACCTCCACAACCCAGTTAATACTAGGTAATACGATACTCTTTGGTAAGACTGGATGTCAGAATTTCAGGTCACTGGCTACCTGTAACGACTGCCAAAGATCTATATATGGCAGCCGGGACCAACAGCTTAACGTGCTTTCCGAGGCACGGAGGAAACTCGGTATGTCGGGCGGTCACCCATCCACAGATCGACCTAGGCAAGCACAGCTTTACCTAAAGATCGACCCGAGTGGCAGTTCTTATTAAGCTGACTACTTCTACTGACTAAAAACCACCCATGTTCCTTCTCAGCCCTTTGTGTTGAGGCCGCGGTATCTCTTTCGAACAACCTGCAACCCCGACGGGCTTTTCTCTGCCTCACTTCGCCATTCTTCTGGTCAGCGTGTCGATGATATTTCAAATTACCTAGTAGCGTTCATCAGCTCCAAAAATCAGGACCAGCTGGATACCAAGTGTCCCATCGCTTGTGGGGTAACACCATGAAGCCACCATTGAAGTGAACTTCAATGACTGTTAATTTACCTTTGCGGTTTTGTAGTTAAAAGTAGAACTGATGAAATTTTAAGTTTGTGTTATATCACCATTATGATAATTATTTTCTAATGCTATTTTTGTATTAAAACCTGCTGTACAGACCACACATTTCTCACTTGTCAAATAACACATACTTTGTACAATAATATGAGAAATATGTAGCAGGTACACATAGGGTCGCTACAAAACAATTTTACATAAGATTCAGATCCGTCTGAGATTTAAGAAACAACAGTACACTTGGTAAAGTATTATTGAAGTCTTACAAAGTCAAATTCTGCAGGTAAATGTGGGGTCACAGTGATAGCGAGGAGTCTTATTACCTCTTGTTTAAGAAAAACTACTAAGAAATTTTGTTTGTGAGGCTAAGAAGGAACATGGGTGGTTTTTAGTCAGTAGAAGTCTGACACTCCCCTTCGCTCGGTCATTAGGTTCATTAGCTTGAATGTACTGACCTTTTTTTTCCGGGTGGAAAATCATCAAATAACACCTCCCGCTCTTGGGCAGAGCGAAAGGGAGTGTCAGACTTCTACTGACTAAAAACCAACCAAGTTCCTTCTTAGCCCTTCACGTCGAGGCCGCGGTATCTCTTGCAAACAACCTGCAGCACCGACGGGACTGTAACCTGCAGTACGTCTCGACTCCCGATGGATGAAGAAATAGGAAGATTTGAATCGGAAGCAGTAAAAATGCTCGAATTGTTTGTCAGGGGTTTAAATTGAACTCAGCAAGGGGGATGTTGGGACATCACTATTTAGTATGTTAATAGTGTGCACATCACTAGATATTATCTATGTATCCGGTTCCTATTTGTCATTCCAGCTAGAGACTATGATGTCGGTCCCCGTCTGTGATACTACTGTCTGTCTGTCTGTATTGATTACCTGTAACACGTTTTAATAAACCAAGTCAACTTCACTGGTGTCTCATTCAACAAGCCTACAGAACGTAACAAATAGGACCCCAACTTTACGAGGTACCAGTCGTAGCTTAAGCTGAAGATAATCCTGTCTCCCCGTAGGATCTACTTTGTGATTGCAAACGGGGACTCGAGAAACAAAGAAACTAGATACAGCACTGAAATTGGTACTCTTGATGGGTTCGGAGATGCTTTTATCATATTGTGTTTGGATACTAGGCTTGTGGACTATGTAGGGGTTCTCAAAGGTCTTAGAAATAATAAAACATCACGCTTGAAGTCCTTGAAGGGTTGGGCAGAGGTGTACCTAATAAACCTACCTACCCTACATTAGGTCAGTCATCTTTAAGTCCCATGTAACGGCGAGCGGCGAGCGAGCCATTTGCCATCAAGATCAAACGGAGTGCGTGACTTGTATTGAGAAATTCCTTATTGAAAAACTCAAATTTTGTGTTGCTCGACTCGGGATTCGAACTAAGAAGCTCACGCTCAGGCAGTCTTCCAAATTCAATGCAATTATCTCAACTGTGATAGAGGATTCTGACTTCTTAGTATCTATATATATTACACACGGTGTAAGGTGCGTCATAACACAAATGTTTACCGAGATACATGATTGGAAAGATTACCTCCTACAAATTAAGATTTTTGTTGGTAATTTAACAAATAAATATTTTTAAATATAAAAATACACATTATAATAGCTTGAATGCTATGAGTATTACCTTGCTTCTAATACACAAAGTTTAACTCACAATACGTGTACATAATGTCTGACTGTCCTGTGAGTCAGTTAAGTTAAATGCTAAAGCAACATACTTGTTGAGGATCTTTCTATTTATACCTTCTACTTAAAAGCTTTTCCCACTGCCACAAAAATTATAAGAAAAAAAAAACACTACATCTTGTGAAACAAAGTTCTCCGCCGCGTCTGTCTGTCTGTCCGCGATAAACTCAAAAACTACTGCACTGACTTTCATACTGTTTTCACCAATGGGTAGAGTGGTTCTCGAAGAAGGTTTTAGTGTATAATTTGACCGACATCGACGTGGGTGGAGCCGCAGGCATCAGCTAGTAGCTTATAAACAACCCAGAATAAGATTATCTCTCATCTCTGGTACATAGCGTTTTATGGAAAAGGATTTGTAATGGCTGAAAAAATATTGTTTGGAATGAACAGTGAGAAATCGGAGTAGCTAGATAAGCCGGCGACACCGTCTATAAATAATTTATTAACTGCCGCTTTTTAGATGGGGCAACGAAAACCACGATATTCAGTTTTTATAAGCTTCGTTTTTTAACTCGCCTTACCTAACTAGTACTAGTGTGTATTGGTCAAATCTTGCAAATGAATTTTGAACAAGTTCCTCCCAGCCATTTGCGCTGAAATGCTGCACACACACCTTTGGTTTTGGACAGCATATTTTATTGACAGACATAACTTTTTATAGCTGGGATCACCTTTTTCAAAATTACGTTTTACCTCCAATGGAAGAACCAATAATACCTGAACACTTATATTATCATCAATAGCAATTTTGGTCCATTGGGGGCTTTGCCTTTCTTCCTTTTATTATTTTATATTTATTTTTTAATAAAACATGCAGCTGGGATACAAATAGTTGACAGTTATTAAGAGGAGAAGGCCAATTAAAAGTTTTCACTGACAGTATTAGGGAAAAGAAACAACTGTTTCTTGTGCTACCCTAATATTTTTAGTGAAAACTTCTACTGGCTGGCAAGAGGAGGTAAGAATAAGTAAGCACTCGAATAGAACACGCTCGCTTACTTCTCTGTTCTATCTGCTTTTAAATTTTTTCCCCATCTTCCAATCCTCCATAAGCTATTCTAAGAAGGCAACCATCATATAGTACCAGTATAAAGTAAGACTTAGTTTTCTCCCGCTGTTTTCATGGCTCCACTCAAACAGTTGTGACTGCGCCTCTTTGTTCAAAAATTTTATGTTTCAGCAAACTACGGACGGATTCATTTAAATAATTTTAAATAAAAAAATATTTCTCTTTGTAAGAATGGGTTTAATTCTCAAAGAAATTTCAATTCTTCTTAGTTGTTAGGCTTCTTTACTTTGCTTGGATTACATATAGACAAATTGACACGGCTTTCAAGGACTTTCGCTGAAAGGATAAGCAGAGTTGTCCTTCACATATCGGAGACATCCTACTCCTACTTATATAATTATGTTTGTGAGGATGGATGGATGTTTGTTACTCTATCACGCAAAAATTACTGATCAGATTTGAATAAAAGTTGGCACACAGATAGTCTATAACCTAGATTTACACATAGGATACTTTTCATCCCGTTAGTACGATCCCGTGCGTCAATTACCGAACACCACGTGGGTAAAGCCGCGGGTATAAGCTGTTATTACATACTAGTGCTCGATACTACAGCCACAAGCACTTTAACACGCTTTAATAGTCAAGAAATTTAGTGTTTTCTTTATATTGGTTGTTTTTTAGAAAACTAAAAGCCTCGTTTTTCTAGTGGTCGCAAGCACGACTGTTGTGCTTGAGGTCCTGGTTTCGATTACCAGGTCGGGCAAAGTAGGGCACGCCACGAGAGTGGCGGTAAGTCCCCTCTTTGAGGAGTGGCTGGAGAGGCGCCACGGCGTCCTCACCTTCCGTCTGAGGCAAGTTCTCACCGGACACGGTTGTTTCGGGAGGTACCTGCACCGAATCAGGGGGTAGGAAACCAAGTGGAGCACAACCGTGGAGGTCCGCCGTGTTCAAGTAGCGGTGATCAGCGGCGGCGACCTCTCGCGTCCGGCCCTGGTGCAAGCCATGGTCCGGGGCATGAGGGAATGGGACGCCGTCGCCTCCTTCTGCGAAGCAGTGATGCTAACGAAGGAGGTGGCGGAACGTGAGAGGGAGAGAACCTCTCATTCCTGCCGCTGCGGGAGACGCTCCGGGCGTCGAGGGCCACGTGACGGCTTCCGGCCACCGTAGATGCGGGCCTGTGGATGGTGAGTAATGGGCTAGCTCGCCATCCGTCCGTTTCATGACGACGACAGGCCGTGTCGACGAAGATGTGAGCAACATGGAGATGTCAGTAACATGGAAGGGGCCCGAAAAGGGAGCCCCGACGGGACACCCTTTATAGCTCAGTCAGATCACAATTTTTGTTTGGAGGGTCTTAATCATCAAATGACTCCTCCCGCTCTGGGCGGAGCGGAAGGAAGGGAGTGCCAGACTTCTATTGACTAGAAACCACTCTTGTTCCTTTTTAGCCGTTTGCGTCCGGGGCCAGAGTATCTCTTTCATACAGCCCGCAGGCAGTTAGACAACCTTAACCTTTCATAAAAGCCACAATCAAGTGTTTATCGAAAACCGTGTTGTCATTAATGTATAATTTATACAAATCGTTGTAGTATACATAATGAGTATTTACACAGATTGAGCCAACCAAACAATAAGTGATTAGAGACTTGTTTGTATAATAATGTGAGAATACATGACGTTCGACGCTTGGATATAAAAAAATAAATATGGTAAATAATCTAAAAGAGATCGTGACCTAATAATTACAGCCACTCGGGTCGATCTTTAGGTTAAGCCGCATTTTTTTTTGGGACAAGCCCGCCACTTTTTTCAAAACCACTGTAACTCCTGAAGGCCAGAATAAACAGTAACGATCACCAGAAAAGCACCGAGACATTGAAGCTCGACGAAGTCCCAGAGAAACAATTTAACAGTTCTGAATCCCGCAACAAAATTAATCAGAGAAGAATAGCGGAGGAGTAGGAAAAAACATAATATTTTAAGCCCCACTTGCCTAGGATGGTCTGTGGATGGGGGACCACCCATTACATACCGAGTTTCCTCCGTGCCTCGGAAAGCAGTCGGGGCCCATTCTATATTATTTAATAATTTTATATTCAAATGGACCGCGCCAAGTTTTGTTTAGTTTCGTTTAAAATGTGCTTGTTTTTTTGTTTTTTAGTACTTTCAGGGTTTTTCAGTTTTTAACTACTTTTTCACACATCCACATCTCACATAGCCACCATTAAATTAAGGCGTCATGTAACAATCATGTAATGTCTGTTAATATCCACCTGTCCTAAAAACAAAGCACACCAACATGCAAAACTAACTCAAATTACGTCGAAACAAGTTTTCAATTCCAATGACAGAGTTGTCGGGATTAATGTCGCAAATTACGCGACTTCACCAAAGTTAGTGGCAATTAGGTAGGTTTTGCAAGAGTTAGTCAAGTGGCGAGTCTTGTGAGAGCTAACTTAGTTGTCAGTGCGCCTAACTAAACGTCTCAGAAGCCTGGATTGTGCTATTTGGAACTGCTCGGAGAAGTTTTAGCTAAGATTAATTCGGCATGATCGATTAGAAGACGTACTTATCTTGTAGCTGTTCTATTGATTTGTGCAGTTAAGATTTGATAAGATTAATTTATTTCTGTGAAAATGATTGAAAAAATACATGCACTGGTATTTATCGTTGGAGACTGATCTTGAGTCGGACTTGACACGTCTACATTCCGCCCCATTAGAGATATTGACAGCTACAGTTTGTTTATAATTTGACAGAAACGCCCGCTTTTCAATATAGAATATTATCTGAGGATATTATAGACATCTTTAACATTGATTACTTATTATTACGGTAAGTTTTAAATACTTTCGTTATTTCAATTATATTTATTATCTGGTGTTTTTGTTGGGGCAAGTCCGTCAAACTATCCTAAAACCATTGTAACTCCTGTAAAGCAGAATCAACCGTGGCGAGCACCCGAAAAGTGTCGAGACAATGAAACTTAAAGAAGTCCCTTAGAAACCATTTAACTGTCTTAGATCCCGTAACGAAATAAGTCAGAATAGAATAGTGGAGGAGAAGGAAAGTCATCATTTCCACATTCTTCCATATCAGCAGGAGATAGCACAAAACGATGCCAATAGGCACAAAGGGACGTATACAACTCGCATAAGCAATGGTACATAGATTTATCATTAATTATCTGGTGATAATATGCTTTTCCGTGACGTCTCACTTGGAAGAATAGAAGAAGAAAACGTATTGCGCTGACTGCATATAGAATGGGATAAGGGCAGGAAGATGATAAATATGCTGTTCTTACTTCAGAAGTTATTTGGTCACAGAGAGCAGGTAGTGGTTGACTCGACTGTAAGCTCACAGTCTTGTATACTGCGCCTTCAATGCAACTAAATCTAGCGACTAACAATAATCGTTAAATTAGTATTGGTCAAAGTCTCGTATTATGCGTATTACTTTGAAGCGTTTAACGTATTCATAATTATCGTTCTGTCTCTCTGAGTTTCAAAGGCTTGACAGAAATAGAATGATATTTAATATTCAAGTGTGTTTTGCGTTAAATACTTTAACTTTTGTTTAATAATTGCGTGTGTGGTGTTAGCGTATCTAATACATTGGTATTTGATACGCTGGCAACACACACGCAAATACCAAACAAAATTATATCTAAGAATCAATGTATAAAAACCAGTACCTATTTCATAAGTAATTGAGTCGAACTCCCTTAATTGAACATCGCAACTATTCGTTTATCTAGTTCCAAACATTTAAGAGAAAATTAATTTGTGTACTACAACAGCCTTTGAAACGAATAAAAATCTAGGCAACAACTTTGATCGAAAGGACTAATAACTCTATTGCTTTAGCGTAACTTTTGTTTTTGTTTGACTGGGTAAGAAAGAAATCATCATAAAATGTTTGCAATGTTAGCGTAATTGTTTATAATGAATGTTGGGCAAATAGTCATTATGGTGTTCCAAGTAGGGGCGTATAAAAAGAAAACTTTATTAGTTACGTGTCAGTATATTATTCATCATTATGGATTGGTTGACGGTCAAATTTTTTGTTTCAATTTGGGTAAGTACCTGTTTTTATATCTCCTTACGTAGTTACCAAGCTAAACAGGGCTGGACATAATGTGGGTCCCGGAAAACGCCATCAAAGTCGAAGTCAAACCGTCTACACCGCCATCTCCTTGGACAAGTGACCCGAGGTACCGAAAATCGGAGCAAATCAAATCAAATCAAATCAAATCAAAACTCATTTATTCAAACTAGGCTGATAATCAGCACTTTTCGAACGTCAAAATTTACTTTACTTTACTTATTTACAAGTGACAGTCCCCCAAAACGCCCACCCTTCGACACTTCCTAGTGTTTTTGCTGGAAAGAAGAAGTGGCGGAACAAACTCTCCAGCAACACATCTGTCTGTTTGGTTAGAAGAACCAGACTCGATACAATACTGTGGTGTAAGTTAATATTACGATTAACTACAATCAATAATAAAAGGTATATAATAATAAAACATAAAAAAGACATAACATATTATATCAGTAAACTAATTTTGGAGAAAGAACATAAATTACAAACATTGTCTTGTGTTCAACTCAACGACCAGCTATTCTTATCATTTAAGTAGTCGTTAATGCAATAGTAAGCTTTTGAACAAAGATTAGATTTCACTTTGGCTTTAAATGCATTAAATGGCAAGTCTAAAAAAGAAGATGGCAGTTTGTTATAAAATGTTATACCGAGCCCTACGAATGAATTATGAACTTTGTGAAGCCGGTGAAAAGGAGCGCGTAGTTTATGCTTATTTCTGGTGTTAAAGTTGTGAATATCACTGTTTTTAGTGTACAGGTGAATATTTTGTCTAATATATAAAATGTTGGCAAAGATGAACTGAGAAGCAACCGTGAGAATACCAATCTCCTTAAAAATATCTCTAAGAGAAACTCGATAGCAGATCGATATGGGCTTTCCTGCAAGGGTTATAGACCCAAGACTGGAGAGACCGCCGAAATCACAAAACATATATCGTCGCCGTAGTTGGAAAATTAAATAAGTACGGTTTTGGCGATTTTGACTTTTCCCTATTTTCAAAACACCTAAAACATGCCGCATATTTGAGCCTTACAGGCATTTCCGTATCTTGTTCTGTTCCAAAAATATAGCCATTTTTGTCGGACAGTTGGAATAATAAATATCTTCAGACAAACACTATTTTTTTAAAGGAAAAATAAATAACTCAGTAAATAAATCAATAACTGTGGTCAATCATAAGTTGAATTGAATGATAAATTAAACAACATGAGTTGTTGAATTTTTTCTCAAATTGAAAATTCTTTCACATAACTAATAAAGTTGTAGGAAAACTAAATAACTCTATTTATTTAATTCTGCTATTCATAATTCTGATATAACGTACCTAATTTATAAATACTTGATGTTATCTATTTCTTCAACAACTAGATAATGATTAATTATAAGATGCTAGGCAAATAAAATTAAACAAATTAAGTTGTTTATAATTGCCATAAAACAAAATGCACCTGAGGAAAGATATCATTAAATTTTTAAGAGAATTTGGCGCGAAAAAAATGTCGTTCTTTTTTTGTTTTGTTATAGGAAGACATTGTTTGTATGCCCGGGGAAGATGTTCAGTATTTATAGTTGGCATTTCAGAGTTTGGAGTTCTCCTAGTCGGTCTCCCTGGTTTACAAAGAGTATTTTAGTAAGTTATTTATGGCCCATCGTAATCGTATCTGTATTTAATAAAACCAGGTTCCTTTTGAAAACCAGCACACTTTCACCCCATTCTCCGCTACAGTTTTGTTTTTAATTATTTTCGAAGCAATAATGTAAAGACAATTCTCGTTCTCTTTCTCGTTCTCATTCTCATTCTCATTCTCATTCTCATTCTCATTCTCATTCTCATTCTCATTCTCATTCTCATTCTCATTCTCATTCTCATTCTCTTTCTCTTTCTCTTTCTCTTTCTCTTTCTCATTCTCATTCTCATTCTCATTCTCATTCTCTTTCTCTTTCTCATTCTCTTTCTCTTTCTCTTTCTCTTTCTCTTTCTCTTTCTCTTTCTCTTTCTCTTTCTCTTTCTCTTTCTCTTTCTCTTTCTCTTTCTCTTTCTCTTTCTCTTTCTCTTTCTCTTTCTCTTTCTCTTTCTCTTTCTCTTTCTCTTTCTCTTTCTCTTTCTCTTTCTCTTTCTCTTTCTCTTTCTCTTTCTCTTTCTCATTCTCATTCTCTTTCTCTTTCTCATTCTCTTTCTCATTCTCTTTCTCATTCTCTTTCTCATTCTCTTTCTCATTCTCTTTCTCATTCTCTTTCTCATTCTCTTTCTCATTCTCTTTCTCATTCTCTTTCTCATTCTCTTTCTCATTCTCTTTCTCATTCTCTTTCTCATTCTCTTTCTCATTCTCTTTCTCATTCTCTTTCTCATTCTCTTTCTCATTCTCTTTCTCATTCTCTTTCTCATTCTCTTTCTCATTCTCTTTCTCATTCTCTTTCTCATTCTCTTTCTCATTCTCTTTCTCATTCTCTTTCTCATTCTCTTTCTCATTCTCTTTCTCATTCTCTTTCTCATTCTCTTTCTCATTCTCTTTCTCATTCTCTTTCTCATTCTCTTTCTCATTCTCTTTCTCATTCTCTTTCTCATTCTCTTTCTCATTCTCTTTCTCAATCTCTTTCTCAATTTCTTTCTCTTTCTCATTCTCATTCTCTTTCTCATTCTCTTTCTCATTCTCTTTCTCATTCTCTTTCTCATTCTCTTTCTCATTCTCGTTCTCATTCTCTTTCTCATTCTCTTTCTCATTCTCTTTCTCATTCTCTTTCTCATTCTCTTTCTCATTCTCTTTCTCATTCTCTTTCTCATTCTCTTTCTCATTCTCTTTCTCATTCTCATTCTCTTTCTCATTCTCTTTCTCATTCTCTTTCTCATTCTCTTTCTCATTCTCTTTCTCATTCTCTTTCTCATTCTCTTTCTCATTCTCTTTCTCATTCTCTTTCTCATTCTCTTTCTCATTCTCTTTCTCATTCTCTTTCTCATTCTCTTTCTCATTCTCTTTCTCATTCTCTTTCTCATTCTCTTTCTCATTCTCTTTCTCATTCTCTTTCTCATTCTCTTTCTCATTCTCTTTCTCATTCTCTTTCTCATTCTCTTTCTCATTCTCTTTCTCATTCTCTTTCTCATTCTCTTTCTCATTCTCTTTCTCATTCTCTTTCTCATTCTCTTTCTCATTCTCTTTCTCATTCTCTTTCTCATTCTCTTTCTCATTCTCTTTCTCATTCTCTTTCTCATTCTCTTTCTCATTCTCTTTCTCATTCTCTTTCTCATTCTCTTTCTCATTCTCTTTCTCATTCTCTTTCTCATTCTCTTTCTCATTCTCTTTCTCATTCTCTTTCTCATTCTCTTTCTCATTCTCTTTCTCATTCTCTTTCTCATTCTCTTTCTCATTCTCTTTCTCATTCTCTTTCTCATTCTCATTCTCTTTCTCATTCTCTTTCTCATTCTCTTTCTCATTCTCTTTCTCATTCTCTTTCTCATTCTCTTTCTCATTCTCTTTCTCATTCTCTTTCTCATTCTCTTTCTCATTCTCTTTCTCATTCTCTTTCTCATTCTCTTTCTCATTCTCTTTCTCATTCTCTTTCTCATTCTCTTTCTCATTCTCTTTCTCATTCTCTTTCTCATTCTCTTTCTCATTCTCTTTCTCATTCTCTTTCTCATTCTCTTTCTCATTCTCTTTCTCATTCTCTTTCTCATTCTCTTTCTCATTCTCTTTCTCATTCTCTTTCTCATTCTCTTTCTCATTCTCTTTCTCATTCTCTTTCTCATTCTCTTTCTCATTCTCAATCTCTTTCTCTTTCTCATTCTCATTCTCATTCTCTTTCTCATTCTCATTCTCTTTCTCATTCTCTTTCTTCTATCATTAGAAAAAAAGTAAGAACTTGATACTAAAAAGGTTAAAACATGACAGTTTAGCGTTTAAAATTTTCACTCTCTTAGTTTAAACTTTTGCGGCTGTTATCACTTTGGAAGTGTCTATCTATAAAATGATTGATTTTGAAAAAAAAATGGTTTTTTGCCATACGGATCCCTAAAAACGAGTAAATGATAGCGTGACGTCTGACAGGGGAGAATAGAAGAAAAGACATGCTGCGCCGACCTCAGGTGACATGGTACAAGAGCTGGAATATGATGGTGATGATAAATTGCTAAGTATTTAGTTCCCGTCATCATCATCATCTGCCGAGCCCTTTTCAAATTATTTTAGGTTCTGTTTACAGTCTAACTCCAGTACCTCGGTATATGATGACTGGTCACCAATTGACGTAACCTAGGCAAGGTCGGGTTATAATTATAACCGTGTAACCTGTTATAATTTAGCCACAAGCTCCTTTTAAGTAATTAATTAAAATTAAATTATCCTGCTAAGGTGGTGAGACACAGTACCTACTGAAAAAAAAAATGCCACGAACTTGCGCATGCGTCGAGGTATGACGTCAGAATGTTCATCACCATATTGTATTTAAATAAATGATTTAATTTTGAACCTTATATCGTGAGACACAGAGAGCAAAATGAGTAAAGTTTATTATTGAGATTGTGATATAGAACAGATGTGCAAACAGTTAAACAATACTTGATTTAGAAATTGTTTATTTATTTTTGTGTTATTTTGTTACAAAGGAAACTGTATAGTTGATTTAATTCTGTTTTCTGTAGAATTGCAGACAATCCAGTCAATATAATTATGAAAGTGCACACAATACTGTCACACTCAAAGTATTTATTTTAATTATACCATTATTTTAGGCACTTTTGTATGTCAGAAAAACAAATAAAATGAAGCTACAGTCACAAGTCATAATAACTCGTGAAAGTATTGTAGTTGCCCATTCCCTAGCGTAGATCTCTATGGAGAAGAACGGGCAAGAAACTCAACGGACACTCTTTTAAATCATAATAAGTATTGTTACAAAATCTTGGTACATTATCATTCATGTTGAGATGCTATATTATGTGAGAGTGTAGTGTAGAATAAAAAAATAAATAACAAACAAATTAAAAAAAAACTCTGAAAACTAAGAGATGACCAGTCTCCACTGAAAGCGCCCGTTCACGAACATGACGCATGGATCAGCACCATTCAGCTCAACCATTTTGAAGGGAGCTAAATGATCCGACACACGCGCCACCATCAGCGAGACATTTGAGTGAGCATGACATTCATGAGAATGTGAATTTGCCCTGGTGGCTATGAAGCCACCAGGGCAAATTCGAGTCAAAATAAAAAAAAAAACTAAGTTTAAAAAGTGGCTTTACAGTACATAGTACTCACACATGTGCTATGCAATTATTTAATACTGGTTTCGAACCATATTAAATGTTTCAACGGTAAACAAAAAAAAAAGTCTGCTGTCTCTGTCTGATTGAAATTTGCTGGAAACAGCTGTTTTAAAAAACTATTGTTATACCTGAGAAAAGTTTCAATGTTGCGGGGTTCGGATATTAAATCGAATCAATCCCACTAGTTCTACTGAGTAGTCCTACGGTAGTAATAGTGGGATTTTTTTCCCCACGACTCCTACGTAGGCATAGAGAAAATATATGTACTTATTTATGAAAAGATAACAAACAACGCCTAACAAATATTAATGAAAACAGAAACACGGAACATAACGAAAAAAAGTCAACAACTTGCACGTCGTGACTGCGACAAGCAGGTCCACTTGGCACAAGATGCTGTGCTGTTTCATGGTAATTTTTGCGCGTGGTTTTAAACGGACCTAACAACGCCATCTTGTATTTTGAACCGACTTCCAAAAAGGAGGAGGTTCTCTATTCGTCTGACATTCAAAAGTACCAGTAATGGTTTAATTGAAATAAATGCTTTGACTTTGACTTTGACTTTGTGTATGTATTTCAATTTTCACAAACAGTTTCACATAATTATTATATATTGTTACTCAAAATACGTTTAGATTAAAAAAAAAATCACGATTTATCTTTTATTTCAGATATTATTTGGCTCAAAATCAAATTCACAGCCACAATTAAGTAATTCTACAAGTACAGACATAAATAGTAAGTATTTTTATTCTGATATGCCTTTCATTGGGACAAGCCCGCGACACTATTCCCAAATCACTGTAACTCCTGTAAGCCAGAACCAACAGTGGCGACCACCAGAAAAGCGCCGAGACAATGAAGCTAGACAAAGTTCCAGAGAACGATTTAACTGTCTTGGATCCCGCAACGAAATTAATCAGAAAAGAATACCGGAGGAGTAGGAAAAACATAATTTCCACTGATATAGCTTTTAAGCTAAAATAAAACTGTTCAGGGCCAGGACAGGGCCTGCCTGTAAAGCTGTGAGCCCGCATAAAATATCACAAAATTAGAGCCCGACATCTAGCTGTCTCAAGCTAGATGTCGCACTAGCCTCGTGGCAGAACGAGGAGAAGGTGGCGGGTTGTATTGATAGTAATCGGCAAAAAAGAAGGAAGGAACGGGAGGAGGCCTTTGCTGGACTGGGACAGTTCCACACTCGCCAGTTGATAAACAAGCCGTTCACTACCATAACATTTTTTTTAATTTCACCTCGGAGTTTGATAATCTGGATGTATGCAAGGTTGATGGCAATAGACTCATCCCCTATAACTTGGAACTTAAACGTTACGCAGAGCTTACTTAAACCGAATTGCCAAATACGGCTTAAGCTCTGCGTAACTATTTGAGAACTACAGACGTGATGTTAAGTGGCGTTGTCGTGACGTGTTGTATAATATATTCTGTATTTGTACTAAACTACTTTAATGGTCGTAACATTATCCTATTTAACTTTCCAGAATTCAATGGAGGACTAAAAAAAGATATAAATGAAGAAACAAACCTAGAAATTTATGACAAAAAAATACCTGTAGAACCGTTCATTAAAATTTTGTCAAACAACTCCAGAATACCTCACAAACTAATACACACGCACACTTATAACGGATTCCAGCAAGAAATCAAAGTTCACGCCAGTCATTCACCAAAAGAAACATTTATGTTACTTAACGTTTTAGTAAATTCGCTAGATAATGCAGCGTTAGCTAATATTAGTCAAAACTTATTGGTTCCAAATTCTGTCTCAAGAAGTCATGACTCGAAGAAACCATTAATTAATCATTCAGCAGATCATACCCGCCAACTAGGTGACGGAAACGTGATATCAGCTCAGTCAAGTAAACTTATAACTTCGGGCTCTCAGAGTAATAAAACAATTTTAGTGATTCCTCGCACAGAACCTATCGATGATCAAAATTCTCCATCAGTGTTACCTGAAAGCAAACACGAAACGACTTGGAAAATCGTTTCAGTTCCTGCTACTTCATTTTATAATAATAGCCAACAAATCGTCCCCTCCATCCTTCCACCCCACAGTCAGGAAGAAAATGTTAATAAAAGTTTTTATAATAGTCCTCCTTTATTGATCACGCCCATTGACCAGAATCCGATAATTCAAAATAGATTTAAATTCAGTCGTCCAGGTAAGACACGTGTTTTGATAAGAAAACTCGTGCTGGACACGGTTGATGCACCTAGTATACCTAATCAACCAATTTACCTGACATTGCATCCTAAACCAATAAATATAAATGAAGATAAAAAGATTTATGGACCATTCTCCCTAAAAAACAATCCAACTAAACCTGCTTATTCTGGTTTTGCAGCTAATCGTGATGAGTTGCCACACCTTAGTCCGTTTCAACTAACTAATCAAAATACCAAACATACCTCGCCTACTACAGTTTTCAGATCTAGACATAATGTTCTTAAATCAGATAACAAAGTTGGCCCACAAAAATTAGTTCAATATTATTTTGCACCAAATCCTTCTTTCTATTCTAATCATACCTTGATTAGGATAATAAAAAAATCTCCACTACAGTTTCAATTGAAAGCTATACCAATTCCTTTACTCCCTATAAGTAACTATAATAATGAGGGCGTTTCGCTTCAACCTCTATTCTGGAACAATCAAAGTCAACCGATAGTATCTGCCAACCAACATAAACCACCGCAATTTGGGTTAAGCTCTGCTCTTCAATTGAACCCTGTTCTTACAAACCGATCATATCAAGACGTGCGTATAACTACTGTAGCTGATGAAGCCCCCCAATTTGAACAAATTTCTGTAGCCCATCACCCTAATACTTCAAATCCATTGCAAAATGAAGTTATACAACAAAATTCACCGCAGTCTCAATTGATTTTTAACCCTTCTATCTATTACAAAAATGATTATGAGGCGCCAAACATAATTGAAGTAAACCCTGACCAAGATCAATTAACACTAAATTCTAGAATTATTAATAAACATACTGGAGACTATGACCCACTTCAGACTGTATCCGAGTCAGACTATGAGAAATTTACACAAACGTCACAAAAAAAAATCCGTAATAAAACTAAAATATATAATAACACTGATTCTCATTATGACAAACATAACTCAGTCACTTATATTTCCAAATATGATCAGAATGGCCCTGATGGCACACCTCTTTTTGACCATGATCTGAATGAGCAGCATGATTACCCGCCCAAAGATGGTTATGAATATTATTTATCTGATGAAGACTCACAGGAATTAGATTTAAGTAATAAAAATTATTATTATTTAAATCTACCGTATCTTCAATCAGATCAAACTGACCCTGATCCTAAATTAGTTCAATATTATTTAACTCCACTTAGCCAACGACAAAATAACTCGGTAAAGGTATATCCCAAATTGACTGAATTTAACCAATACGATAAACATGACCCACGGAATATAACAAATATGCATTTTGAAAAAGATCTCCTTTCATCTAGTAAAAGTAAACAAACAGATATTAAAACAAACCAAAGCGGAACTTATTCTTCATCTCTTAATAGCTTCGCCATGTATCTACAAAATCTTTCTAAGCCTCAGTTAGTTGTTGCTGAAAATCTTATACATTCAAGAGAAAACTTACACAATCTCCCATTAAATGTGTTAGACGACCGTGATGATGTTGCCGCTGATGTCCTTCATTACCCACCTAAATCTGCGAATATTTCATTACTCCCAAAAGATAAACTTTATGATCTTGTTATAAAATATGCACCCACTCAGAACCTAGAAGAAGAATTACCGTGGATAATTGAAGACCGGGATGTATTCCAATATCCATCTCATTTTGCTGAAGATCCTTTACAACCAAAAAGCAATCCACAAAATCTTTTACTCCTTCAACTGGGTCCCAACCAGAACCAGTATAGGCCAGGCGTGTTTGGCGACCGAGGATCCACCGATGGATTCCAACATCCATTTAATTCTGTTGAAAATTCTTTGCAAACAGAAGGTAGTCAAGAAATTTCTTCACACCCTGAATTGGGTTTTAACCAGGCCCAGCAAATGCCAGGAGTGTTTGACGACCGTGGATCAGCTAATGGATTCCAACATCCATCTCATTCAGCTGAATTTTTTTTGCAACCAGAAGCTAGTCAACAAACTTCTCAAAACCCTCAATTGGGATCCAACCAGGCACAGAAATTGCCAGGAGTGTCTGACGACCATGGATCTGCTAATGGATTCCAACATCCATCTCATTCTGCTGAAAATTCGTTACAATCAAAAGGCAACCAACAAAATCCTTTACACCCTCAACTGAGTTCCAACCAAAACCAGCATATGCCTGGAGTGTTTGGTGACCGAGGATCCAGCCACGGATTCCAATATCCATCTCATTCTGCTAAAAATCTAATAGATTCAAAAGGAAGCTTACACAATCTCCCACTAAATCTATTTGGACCTGTCAAGACACGTTTACCGGGCGTGTTAGACGACCGTGACGATGGTGCTGCCGATGTTCTTCATTACCCATCTAAATCTGCGGATATTTCTTTACTCCCAAAAGATAAATTTAATGATCTTGTTATAAAGTATGTACCCACTCAGAACCTAGAAGAAGAATTACCGTGGATAATTGAAGACCGTGATGAACTCCAATATCCATCTCATTCTGCTGAAGATCCTTTACAACCAAAAGGCAACCAACAAAATCCTTTACACCCTCAACTGAGTCCCAAACAAAACCAGCATATGCCAGGAGTGTTTGGTGACCGAGGATCCAGCCACGGATTCCAATATCCATCTCATTCCGCTGAAAATCTAATAGATTCAAAAGAAAACTTACACAATCTCCCACTAAATCTATTTGGACCTGTCAAGACACGTTTACCGGGCGTGTTAGACGACCGTGACGATGGTGTTGCTGATGTTCTTCATTACCCATCTAAATCTGCGGATATTTCTTTACTCCCAAAAGATAAATTTAATGATCTTGTTATAAAATATATACCCACTCAGAACCTAGAAAAAGAATTACCGTGGATAATTGAAGACCGTGATGAACTCCAATATCCATCTCATTCTGCTGAAGATCCTTTACAACCAAAAGGCAATCAACAAAATCTTTTACTCCTTCAACTGGGTCCCAACCAGAACCAGTATAGGCCAGGAGTGTTTGGCGACCGAGGATCCACCGATGGATTCCAACATCCATTTAATTCTGTTGAAAATTCTTTGCAAACAGAAGGTAGTCAAGAAACTTCTTCACACCCTGAATTGGGTTCCAACCAGGCCCAGCAAATGCCAGGAGTGTTTGACGACCGTGGATCTGCTAATGGATTCCAACATCCATCTCATTCAGCTGATTTTTTTTTGCAACCAGAAGCTAGTCAACAAACTTCTCAAAACCCTCAATTGGGATCCAACCAGGCCCAGAAATTGCCAGGAGCGTCTGACGACCATGGATCTGCTAATGGATTCCAACATCCATTTCATTCTGCTGAAAATTCTTTACAACCAAAAGTCAACCAACAAAATCCTTTACACCCTCAACTGAGTCCCAACCAAAACCAGCATATGCCAGGAGTGTTTGGTGACCGAGGATCCAGCCACGGATTCCAAAATCTATTCCATTCTGCTGAAAATCTAATAGATTCAAAAGAAAACTTATACAGTCTCCCACTAAATCTATTTGGACCTGTCAAGACACGTTTACCGGGCGTGTTAGACGACCGTGACGATGGTGCTGCTGATGTTCTTCATTACCCATCTAAATCTGCGGATATTTCTTTACTCCCAAAAGATAAATTTAATGATCTTGTTATAAAATATATACCCACTCAGAACCTAGAAGAAGAATTACCAAGGATAATTGAAGACCGTGATGAACTCCAATATCAATTTCATTCTGCTGAAGATCCTTTACAACCAAAAAGCAATCCACAAAATCTTTTACTCCTGCAACTGGGTCCCAAGCAGAACCAGTATAGGCCAGGAGTGTTTGGCGACCGAGGATCCACCGATGGATTCCAACATCCATTTAATTCTGTTGAAAATTCTTTGCAAACAGAAGGCAGTCAAGAAATTTCTTCACACCCTGAATTGGGTTTCAACCAGGCCCAGCAAATGCCAGGAGTGTTTGACGACCGTGGATCTGCTAATGGATTCCAACATCCGTCTCATTCAGCTGATTTTTTTTTGCAACCAGAAGCTAGTCAACAAACTTCTCAAAACCCTCAATTGGGATCCAACCAGGCCCAGAAATTGCCAGGAGCGTCTGACAACCATGGATCTGCTAATGGATTCCAACATCCATCTCATTCTGCTGAAAATTCTTTACAACCAAAAGGCAACCAACAAAATCCTTTACACCCTCAACTGAGTCCCAACCAAAACCAGCATATGTCAGGAGTGTTTGGTGACCGAGGATCCAGCCACGGATTCCAATATCCATCTCATTCAGCTGAAAATCCTATAGATTCAAAAGAAAACTTACAAAATCTCCCACTAAATCTATTTGAACTTGAAAAGACACGTTTACCGGGTGTGTTAGACGACCGTGATGATGGTGCTGCTGATTTTTTTCATTACCCATCTAAATCTGCGGATATTTCTTTACTCCCAAAAGATAAACTTTATGATCTTGTTATGAAATTTGCACTCACTCAGAACCTAGATGGAGAATTACCGTGGATAATTGAAGACCGTGATGTACTCCAATATCCATCTCATTCTGCTGAAGATCCTTTACAACCAAAAGGCAATCAACAAAATCTTTTACTCCTTCAACTGGGTCCCAACCAGAACCAACATAGGCCAGGAGTATTTGGCGACCGAGGATACACCGATGGATTCCAACATCCATTTAATACTGTCGAAAATTGTTTACAACCCAAAGGCAATAAACAAACTCCTTCACACCCCAAACTGAGTCCCAACCAAAACCACCATATAGGGTTTGGTAACCGAGGATCCAGCCATGAATTCCAATATCCATTTCATTCAGCTGAAAAACCTATAGATTCAAATGACAAAGACAATTATTTACACTCGGTTCCGACAGCACTAGAAGAAATCAAACAGCAAGATATAAAAAAATATCTAGAAGATTTCTACGACCGACTGTATTCAATATTCGTGGCTTTGAAAAACCTAAGTGAACCTTCTAATGATGATTCTGGTTGGAGTAGCATCGATAAAATTAATTTTCTTCGCACATTGTTTCCCGATACTGCCAAAATTCTATACTATAATCCATTAACAGTACAAGACGATGAAGCGCGAGTTGGAAACCAAGTAATTCAAAGAATATTTCCATTGATAAAACCTAAATTAAATCAATTATCTGATGACGATATCAAAATACTCAAATGGTTAAAAAGTAAACTAAACAAACTTAAATATGAAATTAATTTGCGTAAAATCATCATTTCGCTATTTAAACTAACGATTAATATAATACAAAAAAATACGGAAAATATACCGTTTAATGGTTTTGACCCAGAAATAATAGAGGATATTATGAATGATTTGAAAGAAGACACTCATACTGAAACACCAACTTCTCGTACTATGATTACAAATGACAAATACATTTTTTTAAACTCGGTACCGACATCATTAGAAGAAACCAATCAGCAAGATATAAAAAAACATCCAGAGCAGAGCATAACAATACATCAACGTAAAGATGAACTGAAACTTCCACCATATATTGAATCTGATGGCGAAGCAAGTCTAGCTACCGATATGGGTTCTCAAGAAATACATTCTCCTTTGTTTCCAAATATGATTTATCCCCTATTTGGACACAAACCTAAAGATCTGAAAGACGAATGTGGAGATGGAACTCGATGGTTTAGTAATTGTCACTTTTGCTCTTGTAACTTTGGTCACGCAAATTGTTTGAGAATACATGATTGTAAATTGAGACCTTTTGGTGAGTATTTTATAACATATTTGTTTTCACGAATGCTATGAGTTCGTTTTCCGATTTCTTTTATTGGAATATAAGAAGCTTTTGTTAAGGAATCAAAAACTGTTTTCATACATCTTTCACTTTTATAACTGTACTAGCTGTTCCCGGCATGCGTTGCAATGCCCTTTTTCCTACCTACTACCTGCCTGTGTACCAACTACCTACCTACCTACTACCTCCTACCTTACCTACCTACAACCCTACCTACCTACTACCCTACCTACCTACTACCCTACCTACCTACTACCCTACCTACCTACTACCCTACCTACCTACTACCCGACCTACCTACTACCCTACCTACTTACTACCCTACCTACTACTCTACCGACTACCCTACCTACTCTACTATGCTACTTACTACCCTACCTACTACTCTACCTACTACCCTGCCTATCTACCTACCACTTTCTCACCTTTTAAACCTTCCCTGGGCTTCCACGAATAATTCAACACTATAATTAGCCAAATCGGTCCAGCCGTTCTCGAGTTTTAGCGAGACTAACGAACAGCTATTCATTTTTATATAATATAGCTGTACCCCGCGTGCGTTGCAATGCCCTTTTACCTGGCTACGTACCAACTACCTACCACCTACCTATTACCTACCTACCTACATACTACTAATTTCTCACCTTCTCTGGACTGCCACAAATGTTTCAAAACCAAAATTAGACAAATCGGTCTACCCGTTCTCTAGTTCTAGCGCGACTAACTAACAGCAATTAATTTTTATATTATACGCAAACACCATTTGAAAAATCGTTTTTCTATTGGGAAAGAAACAGTAATTATTTGTGATTATTGTGATAATGTCGTATGGTCTGTTTGAAGTTGTCATTCGTTGACTGAACAACTGAACGTCACTCAATTGTTTTGCCTTCCCGGAACCTCTCCACTAACACTTGAACTTTATGGGTACGGTATTAAAGCTCAAATTGATTTTACGTTTTAGTTAGAAAACGTTTGTATGGGAAAAAGAAAAGGGCTGTTTTTAGGGCTTTTCCGGCCATTATTCGAATTTTTCTCGCCGTAAGAACCATCCTTGAACTTCAACGAACATTTAAAAAAAAAAATCAGCCAAATCGGTCAAGCCGTTTTCATGCCAAGTCGTGACAACGGAAAACGGGTTTCATTTTTATATATATAGATTTAGTTTTGTATATCAGCTAACTTAGGTGTTGTGCAACGGTAAAGTAGTAACTCAGCTTGTTTTTAGGCGAGCCGATGATATGCAAGCCCTATTCTCGCTTCAAAACGGACTGTTATACCTGTGTGTGCAATGGCGATGGCATTGCTGAATGCGAAGCTACAGATTGTGGCAAAGATCTGATTGGAAGTAGTCAAGGTAAACGGTTAAAATCTGCTTGAACAAAATCCCTCATATCTTGTAGGGAATACAAAGTATTTTAATCTAATTAATAAATGGAATACCGTGGACCCTCTGTGATTAATAGACAAATATGTTAAGGTTAGATATCGGTGTGCAGAAGCGGCTACAACAGTTGGTTGTATCAAATCGCCAGTGATAAAATTATATAATGCAATTCAAAACTTTTGCTAAAAATTTTGAGAAAAGCAAAGATCTGTTAACAGTATAAGATACATGCCTAAAGAACTTTCGCACTTCAGTTTCAGGTTCCCACAAGATAAATCTAACAATACACGATGAATTATTAGACAGCAAAAATGCCAATGAAACCCTGCCTATTGATCTAAGACCAAATTCACAGACAGATGATTACCCAACTTGTGAACGAGGTACTATTTGGATCAGTAGTTGTCAGAAATGTGAATGTAACGAGACTGGCAAACATGAATGCACTCAGATTAATGATTGCGTATTGGATCGCGATTCATACGGTAAGATCGCTGAAATATTTGTACCTATCAAGTGTTTTTTGTGTAAGGAAAATTCTCCTTGTTAAATACTGGTATTCAGCTGCATCCAGTTAGACTGGAAGCTGACCCTAACATAGTTGGGAAAAGGCTAGGCAGATAATGATGATGATTATGATGATTGTATCTGTCTAGGTCGCATCTGGTAGAAAACACAAGTGTTTCTGAGGTAAATCTACAGAACACCCAAGAAACGCACATGTGTATTGTATTACTTGCTTATGTGAGGGAAAACATCGTGAAGAAACCAGTATGCCTGAAATATATTTCTTGCCGTGAAAATTCTAGTCAGACTTCGGCGGCATAAAAAAAATATCAGTCAGTTAAAAAAAACATGAAAATAGTCTAAAATAACTTTACTTTCGGAAGTCGGTGACTTTTTTTACAGACTGGTGTTTTTTTTGAAGTCGATTGTTTTTTTATTTGCAAAAAGTTTTTTATTTTACACTTTTTAGTTGTAGTATATGAGTGTGTTACGTGACCGAGTTTATGAATACGAAACACACGCTACCATGAAAAACTGAACACCGTAGCCATGCGAACAACTAAATTTCTAATTCATCTATTCGAAACACTTGACAACGAATACACGATAATGAGGGTTTTTGCTTCGGGGGAAGGGCTACGGTGTTCGCGGGCCTGTGGACGGTGAGTGATGGGTAAGCTCGCCGTCCGGCCGTCTAATGACGACGACAGGCCGTGTCGACGGCACGTTCGTGTTCCACGCGCGCCTCAAAGAGATGTCAGCAACATGGAAGGGGCCCGCAAGGGCCGACGCCTGTCGAGGCTGCGGGTTGTCCGCAAGGGATACCGAGGCCTCGACATGAAGGGCGAAGAAGGAACATGGGTGGTTTTTAGTCAGTAGAAGTCTGACACTCCCTTTCGCTCTGCCCAAGAGCGGGAGGGGTTATTTGATGATTTCCCAGCCCCAAAAAAAAAAAAAAAAAAAAGGTGTGAACCTTTTAAATATTTCTTTTATCCATTTTGGAATAGAATACAACGTTTTGGACTGATTTCAGGTAAGCCGGGTCAATGCAAGCCGAATTCCAAATTCTTCCCGAAAACGAATAGCATGCCTTGCGTGGAATGCTCGTGCAATGATGAAGGGATCCCCTCCTGTCCCGAGCCTGACCAGAAACACTGAATTCTTGGCAAAAAGGGTGATGATGGTGCGTCTCCGATGATGATGACCACACAATTTCGTTCAAATTTTGGTCGACTTCTTGTTAATGTGATTTTAGACGGTGTTAAAAATAAGAAATTGAGGTTATTAGTTTTTTTGTAGGTCTATTGAAAAACTAAGCCCCCTAGCACACGGCGTATTTTAAACGAGTACCTACGTCGTATTAATTTCATACTACTCGTACTAATGCGGCAAAAGCCTATAGATCGTAATCGTAAATCCTTGAGACAGTCCGTAAGCATAAGCAAACATCCCGTCGGGGCTGCGGGTGTTCGCAAGAGATACCGCAGCCTCGACATGAAGGGCCAAGAAGGAACATGGGTGGTTTTTAGTCAGTAGAAGTCTGACACTCCCTTCCGCTCTGCCCAAGAGCGGGAGGGGTCATTTGATGATTTTCCACCCACCATAAAAAAAAAAAAAAGCATAAGCAAACATTATGAACGTAACGATTACTCGTACGTATTTGTACCATCAATTGCTTTGGTTAGGAGGCAGCCTAAATGCTTATTTCCAAATCAGACGAGATTAATGCTTTTGAAACCCGTCCGCTCTCTACACCAAGCACCAGTTTCCAATATTTTCGATTAACAAGCTTAATATTTGCGCTAAAAATAAATATCCTTTTATTATACCTACCCACAAAAGAATTTCAAGCAAAACCATTGTAAAAAGTAATTTTAATTTACTAACGAAGTAGCCAATGGGCAATGTTTAGCAACTTTTTAAATAAAATAGCCCAAGCCTGCAAAATAAAAGCCATTGCTTTGGCCGTGTTCCCTTGGAACGTAATAAAAATGAATGTTTAATTCTTGCTCGAATGCAGTGCAGAACTACTCTTATACATTACACGAGGTTTGTTTGTCCAGTTGTTTAACACACGTGTATATTTTTTTTTTTGTGTTGGCGTGGTTTGCTAAACTGAAGATTATGGAGCTGAGTCAATAACACAATATAAAAAAATAAACGAAGAGTTTTAGAAAAAAAGAACAAGAAGAATTTTCAAAATCGGGTCATAAATGACGAAGATATCCGATAACAAACATTAAAAAAAAACATACACACGAATTGAGAACCTCCTCCTTTTTGGAAGTCGGTTAAAAATAACATTATTATATAAAATTGACGTGCATCTAGACACCGCAGGAGTCGCACGCGTTGGAGTCATCACAATCTTTCAAGAATGCAACGTTCCTTACCTATCCACGCAAAAAGACTCACTTTTCGGTAAAATGCTGAAAGGTGTGACAGTGTGCGGATGACATCATCAAATTAGGCGCGTGCGGCTAGTGGCGAACATAAATACTGTTAAAATGATGGATGCATTTCAGGGCTTATGATGCGCATAGGTGAGGGGGCCCACCTTAATAACAAAACAAAAACAGCCTAACGTTGCTACAGCTGGGTTACAAGACTTTCGTCTTTACTTTGGGTAAATTATTTAATCACCGCTGCTCTCAAAACGGTGAAGGAAAACATCGTGAGGAAATCGGAATGTGTTAGAACCAACAACCAAAATTCGAAGACATGTGACATCTATCAACCCGCACTGGACCCGCGTGGTGGATTACAGCCCATCCCTCTCCTAGAGAGGAGGCCTGAGTCCCTGCAGTGGGAACATTATTGGCTAATGATGATGATGATGATCCAGTACGCGGTCTAGTGGGGCTTGGTAGATGTCACATAATTATCTTCGATTTGTTGGTTCTAGGATCAAATCCTCACGGTGTTTTTCTTTACAGTTTTGTAAGTAGTGTTGATGATATAATGTAGATTGCGAAAATTATAGCGAACCCAGTTAGGTTCAAGCTCGTTAGTCAGGGCAGGTACCGGAAAAAACACTATTATTTCCAATAAACTCTTAATTATCAGTAGTGATAGCCAAGAGTTGTGACAGTCAGACTGCCAGGCCATTGGTCTCGAGTTTAAACAGACACGCACATCTGACTTTCGGATTCATGTGCTTATCGCAGAATAATTATTACTTGCCGTGGTGAAAATCGTCGTGAGAAAACCAAATCAGTATTCCTAAAAGTTATTTAAGTCGGCGGAAGCCAAGCCCATGGACGACATAAGAACTCTGGCACCAGAGGGTCCACTCCTCCAATCCATCAACAAAGATACGGGCCCGTTCGAAAAAAAATAAAATCAAAACATTTATTTCAAGTAGGCCAGTTATAGGCACTTTTGAATAGTCGGAACAAATACAAATTAAATTGAAGCTGCAGTCCCAGTCACAAGGCATAATAACTATGACTGTACTGTAGTTGCCCATTCCCTAGCCTAGATCTCTATGGAGAAGAAAGAAAGAAAGTACAGTAGCTCGAAGCTTCCAAATGAATTCTTCTCTCATATTATACAGGGTGTAAATCAACCCATCACACAGCCGTTAACCAAGCATTCTGTACATCAAACTAAGTACCCAGACGCAAAAACTTTTGCTGGGAAACGACATTTTTTTTTGGGTCAAAAATCACATTTTACGGTAAAATTCAATGTAGCACTGTTTACACATTGTGCCAGTGGATGCTTCGAATAGTAAACGGGTCATGGAGGTAAATTAAGTAAAGTTATAACCTGAAAAACTAGTATTTACAAAAACAGCTGTGAAAAATTTAGAATTTTGGCCCCCAATATCTCCGTAACTTCGGAGGAGGTTCCCAGGTATGGTCTCGAACAAAATAATATCGCAGTGGTGGGGAGAACAAGTGTCCTTCGTTTGCGTTAAGGGTACTTTTACACCCTTTATTCAGATTCATGAGTTTAAAAATACACCCGGAGTGACGACAACTGTGCAATCGTGTTGACATTCATTTTTAGTTCAGGCCCCTAACGAATCTAAAAAGTAATAATAGAATAATAGTGGAGTCCGAGTGCTCATAGTTAGTTTATGGAAATTTGAAAACGCTTAGTTGACGCTTCTCGTGACCCAAGAGCTGGCTTTTATCTTGGCCAGAGGCTAAGTATTGCCATACAACGTGGCAATACTTTTGGGCACATTACCGGCTGACAGCGTTGAGGAGCAGTTTTTTTATGCCTTTTTATAGTTTCTTTTTATAGATAATTTACTGTAATTAATTTCTTTACCATTTTTTTAAAAGTGATACAGATTAATAACCGTATCTTCTTCGAAACTACGGGTTTCGTGCTCATAGAGTAGACCTACAGGTAAGGTACTACACGAAAGAAGGTTAAATAAATACCAAGTGAACCCACATGATATTAGCTAGCCAGGCAAACGGTAGCAGATGCAACAAATAAATATAAATTTTTGTCCAGTCGACGACACGACAGAAGTAGTGTGAAACGCATTGCGGCGCTCACAACCAAATATATTTTTAGTGCACAGTGATAAATATAATGGTAAAACTCGGACAAATGGGGCTGTGCGCCCGAGCTTTGTATGTGGCAAAAATAGAACTTTTGTGGTTTTGATTAATTAGTAAAAGTTAATATAATGTAGAATTGTATAAAATCTAGCAAGCTGCATAGGTATTACAAAAGGGTTCCTTGGTCAGCTAAAGTGTGATTGGGTTTTTCTTCTATTAGGCATATTCCAGTGGTAGCGAACATTGAACTTTTGACCGGTTGCTGGCAAAAGGCTCGCTCCCTCTTTTTTTTTTGGGGAGTGGGCTCTTGGGCAGAGCAGAAGGGAGTGTCAGACTTCTACTGACTAAAAACCACCCATGTTCCTTCTTAGCCCTTGCGTCGGGGCCGCGGTATCTCTTTCGAACAACCCGCAGCCCCGACGGGAGGCTCGCTCCTTACTACATTGGAATTAACATAAAAAATAATAAAAACTGACGACGGGACTACTTTAGCTCGTAATTCACTGTTTGCTCCGAACCGACTGTGGTGGTCGCGGGCCTGTGCCTCGCGAGGCTTGTTCGCGGCTCCCACTGTGCGTATCCAAACTGAACGATAAGCGCCCACAAACCAGGCGATGAATCTGCTAAACGCTCTAATTGCTCAGGAGCCGGATCTGTTATGAGTAGCAATAAAGCTATGCTTAATTACTGCATAAGATTTCTAAGTTAGTGTGTGATGTTGACTTGCTGCACGCGTTGGTGAAAACTGTAAGTGTAGCGAGTACCTGCTTAAATAAGTAATTAATAAATGGAGGAATGCGGGATTCATATACTGAGTTTCCTCCGTACCTCAAAAAGCACGTTAAGCAATTCTCCGCTATTCTTTTCTGATTAATTTCGTTGCGGGATCCAAAACAGTTGAATCGTTTCTCTGGGACTTCGTCGAGCTTCATTGTCTCGGCGCTTTTCTGGTGGTCGTTACTGTTGATTCAGCTTTCAGGATAGGTTATAGGATAGGATCAGTGGTTTGGGAACAGTGTGGTGGGCTTGTCCCGAAAAAAAATTCAACTCAATCATATCATACTACAATAGTAACTGGGTTGTGGTGGTCAGATAGGCAGTCGCTCCATGTAAAATACTGGAATTCATCTGTATCCTGTTAGGCTGGAAGCCAACACGAACATAGTTGGCTTGGCTACTCAGATGATATCTAATGATCTATATCTTACTAGAGTAAGATTTTTTTTATTTTTTTTTTGGGGGGTGGGAAATCATCAAATAACCCCTCCCGCTCTTGGGCAGAGCGAAAGGGAGTGTCAGACTTCTACTGACTAAAAACCACCCATGTTCCTTCTTAGCCCTTCATGTCGAGGCCGCGGTATCCCTTACGAACAACCCGCAACTAGAGTAAGACTGCAATCTGCAAAAGGATTGCAGTCGTGAATTCTTTATGTTATATGTAATAAACAACAAGAAAAAACGCGAATTTAATAACTAAAAATAAACATAAACGACCCAAATGAACAAGGAATGGTTAAACCAGGTGTTACTGGAATGAGGTGAAGCAATTTAATCAGTTTAATGAAACGGCACCAGATGGCGCGAGTGATGACGACAGGTACCGGCTGGCAGGAACTAATGGATTTTATTGCAACTGCAGTTTTTTGTACAAAAAATTAGTCTCTACTTTTAGTAGTGTAGTTCTTATCGTGTGGGAAGTAAAGTTTAATCTAATAATAATAATAATATTTCTTTAATCAGATATCAAAATCCATACCAATTTAAAATCACATAAATAAATGATACCCTAGTGTCAGAGTTTCTAAACCGCCTCAAAGGCCTCTGGCTGCTTCTAAGAAAATTTCTGATGGAAAAACCCCAACAATTTGCCCGACCTGGGAATCAAACGCAGAACCTTATGCTCAGCAGTCGCGCTTGCGATCACTAGACCGACGAGCAATCATAATATTAAGTACATTGAATACAAAGTAATCTAGAATGCAGTTCCTGTAGTACCTACCTTATGACGGACGGCGCGTTCGTGTTCCACGCCTCAAAGAGATGTCAACAACATTGCAGGAGCCCGCAAGGGCCGACGCCCGTCCGTCTGCGGGTTGTTCGAAAGAGATACCGTGGTCTCGACACAAAGGGCGAAGAAGGAACAGGGGTAGTTTTTACTCAGTAGAAGTCTGACACTCCCTACCCCTCTGGTCAGAGTGGGAGGAGTCATTTAATGATTTCCAAACACTTGATATTCATAAGTTTTTGCTTCCGAACTCAATTACTATGCAAATATTATATAATAGTACACTAGTCCTAATAGATGAAAAAACAAACTATATCTGCCAAAATATAAACATCAATGAGTTTTACTACAGAACCCGTCAAGTTCTGCAATGCTTATGTATTTGTATAGAAATCAAAATATATGGTGATGGTGACTAATGACAACCTCTAACAACTATGTATGCTAGACAGAACTGACATTATTTATTAATTGAAATTTCAATAAAATTTAAATGATCTATAATGTTGTGTTTTGCATGGAAACAAAATTAAGGATTAGGCGCCCAATGCCACAAAATGGTCTCGTACTTTTATGTCACTAGACTGACCTGTACATTTAAAGGAATTAATTAGGCATTGTTACAGTCCGCTGGACTGGTGGCCCAGTGTAGCGTCTACGAGATAATGCGAGTTGCTTCCTTTTATGAGAAAGGCCTACGAAGTCCACGTGACGTGCTACGATTGCTACGAGCTCAGCTACGAGTCTATTGCATTTATTTAAACTTCATGTTTGGAGTAGTACATAGGCGTACTTAATGCCAGAAAGCATTCTCTATCAGTCAACCTTATACAAATAGTTTAGTAGTGAAGTATTTTAACAAGTTCGTGATTAGACCTGTCGGACTGTAAGGATCAGAGTGCTGGGCTTTGAAAAAGATGGATGAAAAATGATTTCATGTAGCGGATATAACAATGTTGAGATGGATGTGCGGAGTGACAAGAATGGATAAAGTAAGGAATGAGTATTTTAGAGGAAGTTTGAAAGTGGCACCTGTTACAGAAAAATTGGAAGGAAGTCGTTTATCTTGGTATGGTCATGTAATGAGGAGGGATGAAACGCATGTGACTAAAAAAGTGATGGATATAAATATTGATGGATGGAGAGGGAGAGGAAGGCCAAAGAAAAGATGGATGGATTGTGTGAGGAATGATTTGAATGAGAAAGGAATAAATGCCACCTTGACGTGTAACAGGGAAGAATGGAAGAAGAAAACGTGTTGCGCCGACCCCAAATAGAATGGGATAAGGACAGGAAGATGATGAGTAGTGAAGTATTTTAATTTGTTTTCGTAAAATAATTCATAAAGCTTTTATTGTAATTTTCCTTACCCATCACTAGCTGACGTCTCTTCACGTTGGTGGCATAGATTTGCACGCTAAATGATTCCTTTTTTAGGGTTCCGTAGTCAACTAGGAACCCTTATAGTTTCGCCATGTCTGTCTGTCTGTCCGTCCTCGCTTAATCTCTGTGACCGTTAGCACTAGAAAGCTGAAATTTGGGACCAATATGTGTATCAATCACGCCGACAAAGTGCTAAAATAAAAATTGGAAAAAAATGTTTTATTAGGGTAGCCCCCCTATATGTAAAGTGGGAAGTGTTTTTTTTTTTAATTTTAACCCTAATGTGTGATATATTGTTGGAAAGGTATTTAAAAATGAATAGGGGTTTACTAAAATCATTTTTTGATAATGTCAATAATTTCGGAAATAATCGCTCCAAAAGTAAAAAACAAAGCGTCCCCCCCCCTCTAACTTTTGAACCATAAGTTTAGAAAATACGAAAAAAATCTGAAAAGTAGAACTTTATAAGGACTTTCTAGGAAAATTATTTTGAACTTGGATGGAAACAACAGATGGAAACTGCAGTTAACCAATATAATTTGGTCCCTGAATCGTATGAGCGCCTATACAATCCAGAGGTCAAGTTTCATTTGCCCGTATTTTTTTTTTAACTTCGTTTACATAATATTTTATTATCTACGGAACCCTACACTGAGCGTGGCCCGACACGCTCTTGGCCGGTTTTTTCATGTTGTTCTTAATTGTGATCTTTTCCCAATACTGAGTGGCTAATTGTTATATATCTAGTAATAATAATAACTATGTCTAAGGAATAATTTTAGGAAAAATGAAACGCTATAAACCCATTTTAGTATGTTTATTTTGAACTGTAAAAACGTGTTCTAAGTGAAGTGCCATGACGTCCCAGACGTTGCGAGCACGTTTTAATTTGACGTCCATAGACATCCGTGACGGTCAAAAGGTTAAAATAATCCGTTGTTGGTATTCAAGAAGTAGAAGGTAACTACAAAAACAAATGAGATCCCTACTAAAAACATAACTTTGTAAAAAACCCGACTTCAAAAACACAAAAAAGTGAACTAGACAAAGAAAAAAAAACAAAAAAAAAGTGAAAAATAATCAAACAAACAAAAGTCTTTAGCACACCAGACACAACACCCGTCGGGTAGGGAGGATGGCTGGAGGATCCCCCCTTTTCTATGGGGGATGAGGGACTTTATACCCTATTCCTCATACCCTCCAAAGGTCCATCAATGGCGTAAAATGTTGAAAGAATTTTCTTTCAACTCCTAACCATTGAGGAGTTGTACCTTTCATCATCAGTCCATCCACATAAAATTATGAAATCATCAAATGACTCCTCCCGCTCTGGGTAGAGCGGTAGGGAGTGCTAGACTTCTACTGACTAGAAACCACCCATGTTCCTTCCTAGCCCCTTGTGCCGAGGCCGCGGTATCTCTTTCGAACAACCCGCAGCCCCGACGGGAAGATTTTTGAAACCTTGTGTTTGAAATTCTGGATGTTAGTCAAAGACCAAGTCTGTGCACCATAGATGAACAATGAGAGACTAACATATTCATCAATTTGTGATTAATTGATATTAGTAAAGTGTCTTTTTTCTAAGCATTGTCCTCTTTAGCGTGCTATTTTATCTTGCTTTACCTGGAAAAAGACTATGTAGCCCAAGTGGAGGTATTTCTGGACATATTGTATACTGTACCGCAGTCTTTGGGTTTGCAATCGTCAAATGACTCCTCCCGCTCTGGGCGGAGTAGAGTGCCAGACTTCTACTGACGAAAATTCACCATGTTGCTTTTTAGCCCTTTGTGTATTGGGGCCGCGGTATCTCTTTCGAACAACCCCGACAGGCGTCGGCCCTTGCGGGCTTCTTTAGAGTTGCTGACATCTCTGTGAGGCGCGCGTGGAACACGAATTTGCCGTGGACATGGCCTGTTGTTATAAGACGGACGTACGGTGAGCTAGTTCATTATTCACCGTCCACAGGCCCGTGGGCCGCGCCTACGGTGACAGGAACGACTCCCGAGGATTCTCTCACACGCACGTAGGTGCGGAGGGAATCTCCCAGCTACGTGCTCCTTGGTGTAGATAATAGCTGTTGTGCTGCGGTAACCGTTTTCGCGTCGGTTCCACCTCGCACAGTATAGAAAGATAAAATTAAACAGCCATGTTCCAATAATACACTTACATACAGTATGTTAGTTTAAACGAGGGACATAATGAAACCCGCAATGCTTACATGATACCAATAAAAATATTAACAAAAAAAAACATTGATAAACAACAGACAGAACTACTTATACCAAATATTTCGAAAAGTCTTGCAACCCTTGTAGTTTTCACTGCAAATGGCAAATGAGCGCGGTTCAATGACTTTTAGGTATAATCCATGTTCCCATCATATTTTAAAACTGGCGTAGGACAATGGTGACAAAGAAACGTCTAATTAAATTAGATCAGAAAGAGAGTGTCGGCCATGGCACAAATATGTCACAAATTAAGGTTATAGTTTTTTACATAATTATTTTGGACGAGAATCGATCTTCAATATGTCCCTCGTTTAACCTAACACACTGTACAGACATCCACAGCCCCTTCGGTGTGAACAAACTGTTGTACTTACTTTTGGAACCACAGTTGAAATCGGTACAGACTCGCTCGCGGTTCTTATTGCAGAAGCAGTAGTTACAACTTTGATGAATCCTGTATTGTATCGTTTTCTCGTCAGGATGGCAGAAATATCGAGCTCGTAAATACCTTGTCCCTAAAAAAAATAATCGCATCAAAATCCGTTGCGTAGTTTTAAAGATTTAAGCATACATAGGGATATAGGGACAGAGAAAGCGACTTTGTTTTATACTATGTAGTGATAAGAAATACGTCTCATCTGTTAGTTTAGTTAACTAAACTAAAACTAAACGTCTCATCTGGTTTTCAGAGCGGTGAAGGTCGATCTACACCGGCTCTTAGGCCAATAGAAGATTAATAAAAAAACACTTACTAAAAGACGTGTCTTTTTCGCACTTGTTTTTAGAACATATGAGTTCTCGGTCGTGGTTACAATAGCAATAATTACATACTCCTTTTCTGTACCGCGTTCCTATAACGCACAATCTGCCATCGGTTATATTATCTGGAAATCATAAACATCACACCAGTAATCCCCGAAGGGTTAGGCAGAGCTGTACACAATACGCCCAAAAGTAATGTTAAGGCCTGTAATAGAAGGCGAGCCCGTTGCCATCAACCTGGCACAAATTCAGACTCCGTGACTGCTGCTGAGAAACTGGCGGAAAAACCCAACATCACTTTGGCCGACCCGGGTATCGAACCTAGGATCTTATGCCCAACAATCGCGCCTGGGACCACTCAACCATCGAAGTTGTCGCTTCAAAAGACAAATTATTTTTTTGGAGGTATGAGAAATCATCAAATGACATCCCGCTCTGGGCGGAGCGGAAGGGAGTGTCAGACTACTACTGACTAAAAACCACCCATGTTCCTTCTTAACCCTTTGTGTCCTGGGTATCTCTTACGAACATCCCGCAGCCCCTGAGTATTGAAGTTTTGTTGTCAGTATGATGGTGACCATGAAATATCAATAAATGAATAAATACTTGTCTCGCCGAAACTGATGAATATTCACATCCAAAAATTGCGTCTTTTAGGCCGCAAATTCGGAGCGGGCGTGGCGTGCAGCGGCGCGTTGTTTTGAGCGTGCACGCTCAACTACTGAACGTATGAATTTCTCTCTTGGTGTATTCGTAGCTGCGTTTATACCGTGTAGTTCAGCGGCGTGATCAGTGTTTTGGCGTTTTAACGAGCGTTTACAAAGTGCTGCCAATCGCGCGGAAAATCCCCGATTTGCGGGGAATTGCTAACACTTAGCTAAAAAGCTAGTTATTATTATAGAAATAATAATTACTTCTGTCTTGATACGGCTCAACTATCTCTGTAAGAAAGAACACACAATTATTTTCTGGTTCAGAGTCAACTAGCAGCTACTCTGTTTAAAAAAATTACAGAGTCATCGTCATGTGCCTAGCCTGGTCTTAACTATGTTGGGGTCGGCTACCAGTTTAACCAGATGCAGCTGAATACTAGTATTTTATGTGGAGTGACCCAGCGATCACCCATCTCGGACCAACCTAGACAAGCACGACTTAACCTGTGAGGGAGCGGGATAAAGCTATACAGGGTGTAAATCACCTCTCCACACAGCCATCAACCAAGCATTCTGTACATCAAACTAAGTACTCCTACGCAAAAATTTTTGCTGGGAAACGACACTTTTTTTTGGGGTCAAAAATCACATTTTACGGTAAAACTAAATGTAGCACTCTTAAAACATTGTGCTAGTGGATGCTTTGAATAATAAACGGGTCATGGAGGTAATTTAAGTAAAGTTATAACCTGAAAATCTAAAATAGAAATTTGAAACTTTGACCTCCAATATCTCCGTAACTAAGGGGTTCCCCGGTATGGTCTAGAACAAAAAAAAATATCGCTGTGGTGGGGAGAACAAGTGCCTTTCGTTTGCGTTAAGGTTACTTTTACACCCTTTATAGGAATTATAGCTCCATCCGCTAACAAGGTGGTACAAGGTGGTAGATCAAGGTGGCTACAAGGTGGTAGATCTCAAGATCTGTGACGGTTAGATAAACTAAAACACATACAGAAGTCATAGTGTTAGATGTGGGTATTGTTTGCCCCCTTTGCGAAATTAAACCTTATCCTCGTAATATTATTATTGTTAGCCTTCAGGGCAAAGCCATACCATTGATAATAACATACATTACATTTTATAAAAACCACGGTAACTCCTGAAACCCAAAATCAACAGTGGCGACCACCAGAAAAGCGCCGAGACAATGAAGCTCGACGAAGTCCCAGAATAATAATTTAAACTGTCTTGGATCCTGCAACGAAATTAATCAGAAAAGAAAAGCGGAGGAATAGAAAAAATATAATCCCTTCTCCCACTTATCTTTGAAATACCTAATATTGGAAGATTCTACTTGGAAATTAAAATGTACAGACGGCCAGCATATCAAAGTATCCGAAACTGTAATTTTTTTCCAATCGATCTTAAACCTAATGCTTTAGCGATAAAGTTGAAAATCTATAAAATAAATTTGACAGACTGCAATAGCCTGATATGCTGGCGTTTGCACGGTTCATTGTGGATACGTACGCTGCAGTTCGCATTTGTTTTTGGAGCAGATTCTTTTGCCTTCTTCGTTACAATAACAATAGTTACAAACATCAACTCTGTGCCTTTCACCGACAGTGCATTCTTTAACTTCAAAACTACTTTCATCTGCCACCCGCAAAGACGTCTGAGCTGAAAGAATCATATTATTAACATAGCATCTTGCCTTTAACTTTCCGAGAATTTGGCAGACGTGTAGTGCACGATGCCGTCAACCAAGCATTCATCATCATCAGCCAATAATGTTCACACTGCAGGGACTCAGGCCTCCTCTCTAGGAGAGGGATGGGCTATAATTCACCACGCGGGCCCAGTACGGGTTGGTAGATGTCACATGTTTTCGATTTTTTTGGATCTAAGGCATGCCGGTTTCCTCACGATGTTTTCCTTCAGCGTTTTGAGAGCAGCGGTGATGAAATTAATTACACAAAGTAATGCGCCGCCTGGGTACGACTTACTGCTCGTAAGTCGGAGCCGCAGCCACTGGGACACCGTTTCAGCCAATGGTTTAATTAACAATTGGACATGACACAACAAACAATACGTTTTCCTAAATAAATAAAAATTATAAACAAACAATAAAAAAATTAAAAAGAAACTAAAAAACGAAACTGAAGAAAACAGTGTGAACTAAACTGAAAAAAATAGTAGGTGTATTAATTCTTAGTTTATTCTTTTTTTTGTTAATATTTTACATATAAATATTTAACGTTGTTTCAAAATGTTGAATAATAAATTAAAATTACGTGTAAGTGTGGCTTGTGTCACATAAATATAATAATAATAATAATGTTTATTTGGAACAACTTAGGTGCACAGGTTACATAGAAAAAACGAAGATAGCTACATAAGTAAGATACTGTGGCGCAGCTATCAACGCCCAAATTCAAAAACAAAATAATAAATAGACATTATACAGCAAAAACAAAGTGAATCAAAAAAATATGTTTTATTAAAATCCATTAATTGCATTTCACCACTTTGTTTTTCGTTTTCGACGTCAAAAAAAAGGAATAGGCTATTAAGTATGTGACCTATAAAATGTACTAGTCTAACTGCGGCACTCAGAGATATTTAATGATTACTTAAGCCGTCACTTAGTAAAGATTTGACATACTTTTGTATGACAAAAATGTCAAAACCTTTATTTAGTGATTGTTTTTTTTTGGCGGGTGGAAAATCATCAAATAACCCCTCCCGCTCTTGGGCAGAGCGGAAGGGAGTGTCAGACTTCTACTGACTAAAAACCCGTGTTCCTTCTTAGCCCTTCATGTCGAGGCCGCGGTATCTCTTGCGAACAACCCGCTGCCCCGACGGGCGTCGGCCCTTCCCTGTTGACATCTCTTTGAGGCGCGCGTGGTACACGAACGCTAAGTAATCATTAAAGCTCTCTGAGTGCGGCAGTTAGTATGTACATTGTTTAACAGAAAACATTACCATCGTCCGATGTGTACCAGTTATAGTCATCGAAATTAGCTTCTCCAAGTGGGGCCTAAAATAAAGGTAAAGGTTAGCTAAATAACATCTTAAAAATAATATTCAGAAAGCAGTACTTCTGCACACGGCACCTATAGTGAGGAGGTTCCTCTCTTTAGAGCGCTGACCACCAGTAACTAAAACGAAGAGTAGGGTGGAAAATCATCAAGTAACTCCTCCCGCTCTTAGGCAGAGCGGAAGGGATTATCAGACTTCTACTGACTAAAAACCACCCATGTTCCTTCTTAGCCCTTGTGCCGAGGCCGCGGTATCTCTTTCGAACAACCCGCAGCCCAAGAGGCCTACCCTGAGTCTGATTGTGCAAGTGTACACGGCAGCAGGTGACCTCTGTGCCACCGTTTTTTCTATTAACTAATGTACTGAAGTATCTATCGAAGCAACGTGTCCGCAGCCGACTTTCAATCTATCTGTACTGGTTTAACCCTTTATTGGAATGCGTTACTGATATCCTACTCCTGGAGAAAGTACTTCCCCAGGACCTAACCAAATTTTTCAATCCAATGTGGACCCACCATCTCTTGCAAGGTTTACTAGAATTCGTATTAATTAATAGTTAATTTTCTTACCCAACATATGAGCCATAGTATTGCCAACATGTTTGTCGAACTCAACGGTTCTGATTATACACCGCGGAGATTTTAATTGGAGCTTATTAAAAAAAAAAAAGTTTAATTAAAACATGTTTTCTACTTCACAAACTTATTGTAAAGGTAAATAAGGTGGTTAAAACGTTAGAATTAAACCAGAACATATATTTAAACTTCTTAAAACTTCATAAAACTCAAAACATTTATTTCAATTAAAGGCATTTTTAAATGCATGCAGCATTTTTGAATTTTCAAAATATCGAGGAGGTCGTGATTTAATAATAACTGCCACTCGAGTCGATCTTTAGGTTAAGCCGAGCTTGCCTAGGTTGGTCTGTGGATGGGTGACCGCCCATCACATATCGAGTTTCCTCCGTGACTCGGAAAGCACGTTAAGCTGTTGGTCCCGGCTGCCACAAATAGCAGTCGTTACAGGTTACAGGTAGTCAGTGACCTGAAAGTCTGACAACCACTCTTACCAAAGGGTATCGTATTACCTGGGTTGTGGAGGTCAGATAGGCAGTCACTCCATGTAATACTGGTACTCAGTTGCATCCGGTTAGACTGGAAGCCGATCCCAACACAGTTGGGAAAAGGCTAGGCAGGTGATGCGAGGCTTTTTGGAATGTTAGAAAACTAGTGACAAGGCGTAATAATTTGTGAAAGTATTGAAATTGCCCACTCCAAAGCGTAGATCTGTATGGAGAAGAATGTTCAAGAGACACAAAGGACACTTAATATAAAATGAAACAGATTTTAGGTACATTCCAACTGCACTTCCACCTATTTGACTAGCTGATAAAAAAGCTACCTTAACGCAGAGAGAATTTTAAAAACTGCGAAGAACGTAGAAAAAACGCTCTATTTTTCCTTTCAGCATAAATGTGCTGTTATTGCGAACTCTGGCTTGATAAAGGCAGGTGTGATTCGCGAAATTGTCGACTGAAAGCTAGTTTTTGAAGTCGAGAGGTTTTTAAATAAAATATACTTCCTTTGAAACAGAAGTGCTACTAGATGGACTTGCATTATGTATTATGCTGAGTGTAATTTTTACAGCACCTTTTTATAAAGTTGTGAATTTATAGTATTAGAAACATTTCCTTCTTTAACTTATAAAGTATCTTGTACAAATTGTATCTTGTATAAATATATTGCATGTGGGTTGCCTAACAAATTAAAAAAAAAAAAAAAAAAAAAAAAAAAATTAAATCAAATTTTTTTTTTGTAATTATTAATTAAACGTACCCTGGACTAAAATTTGTAAGGCAACCCATATACAATATATTTATTGACATATTAAATTAAATATAAAATACGTTTCATCAAATAAACATCTCAGTGAAGGTCCTTTATATCGAGATCTTAGACTATTATGGGACAAGCCCGCCACACTATTCACAAACCACTGTAACTCCTGTTAGCCAGAATCAACAGTGGCGACCACAAGAAAAGCGCCGAGACAATGAAGCTCGACGAAGTCCCTGGGAAACGATCTAACTGTCTTGGATCCCGCAACGAAATTAATCAGAAAAGAATAGCGGAGGAGTAGGAAAAACATAATTTCCACTGATTAAGCCTATAATGTTCCCACTGCAGAGACCCAGGACTTCTCTCTAGGAGAGGGATGGGCTATAATACTATAATTCACCACGCGTTGGGACCCCGCACTGGAACTGGGCACGTATTAGAACCAAAAAATTCGAAGACAAATTTTGTCTTCGAATTTTTTGGTTCTAATACATACCGGTTTCCTCACGAATGTTTCCTTCACCGTTTTGAGAGCCGTGGTGATGAAATAAATTACACAAAGTAATGTACCTGCAAAAATGGATGGACAATTCAGAACTAAAATCGTGTGAAGCGAGAAATGACGCTACCTAACGTAAACTAGTTATCGACTATAAACGCTCACAGAAAAATACACATTAAGGTATCCATGCAATTTCGCATGTGACTGTACCTGCCTGGGTTCGAACCCACGACTTACTGTAAGTAAGTCGGGGCCGCAACCACTGGGCCACCACTGCTCTGCTTGTCCTGGGTTGATCAAATACACATTAATTCGTCAGTTATGTTCAAGTCTCACGTAATTGATGAATCAACCGGGCACGAATGCAAACTCCATGGCTGCTACTGATAAACAGACCTGGGATTCGAACCATGGACCTCATGCTCAGCAGTCGCGCTTGCAATCACTAGACCAGCGAAGCAGAATTATTTTTTACGTTGTAAAGAAAGATTTCCGTCTTTAGCTTTACGAAGTATCTTGTGCTAAATGCGTTGATGAAATAGACTTTTTTTTTTGGGGCTTGGGAAATCTTTCTTGGGCAGAGCGGATGGGAGTGTCAGACTTCTACTGACTAAAAACCACCCATGTTCCTTCTTAGCCCTTGCGCCGAGGCCGCGGTATCTTCGAGGCCGCGGTATATATTTATGAAATAGCATTGAGAGCTCTTTTATTATAAGCTTTTATTTTTACCTTTAATATTTGAGAAAAAACACGTTACACTTTAAAACCAAAAGGTGTTTTCTGCTCTGATTTTTATAAAAGGTCAATTTAATTTCTTCATCAATGACGAACAAGTTTAAATATGTTTGCTGTCGCTCCCTTTGAAGCCTAACGAAGATACCGTCAGCAAACAAAATAAAGCTGTGACGAAGCAACATAATTTTCCTTTAAAAATAAAAAAAATAAATGGAAATTTTTGATTATAAAATACATACGTCGACCAATTTATTTCATATTCTTGTATTTTTTTTGTTCCGTCGCGCGGAGGTAATTGCTGCAAGAATCTGTAGTGTCTTAAAAACTGACAGTGCATGGTGACAACAGCAATCAATTCGATTCGTTGCGGTTTTAATTATCTCCTGTTATCTAAAATCCATCATGGAGGCTAACAAACCAATCAAATCATCATTGAATTTGCAAACCAATCTTGAAGTCATTTAAAAAAAAAAAAATTAAAACTTTTTATTTCAAAAACATTTAATTAATTTTGGTTAATCATACATCGCTTAATCTTAATTCTGAAAAATTATGTGCGAGTGAGGCGTCTCGCTTGTTTACATTACAATATAATTATTTAGTTCTACTAAAAACATTACAATACATTTAGTAGTAGTAGTTATAAATTCAAGATTAAATTATTTATTTATTTGTGAAAGATCTGGAGGGACTTTGTATTGATCCACTGTGAGGTAATATTTAATTATTCGTTTTATTTGTAAAGTTGTCTTTGATTTTAATTTATTATTTAGTTGCTTGATGCTCATGATTTGCCGCGGGTTGTTCGCAAGAGATACCGCGACCTCGACATGGAGGGCTAAGAACTACTAAGAAAGAACATGGGTGGTTTTTAGTCAGTAGAAGTCTAACACTCCCTTTCGCTCTGCCCGGAGCGGGAGGGGTTTTTCGATGATTTTCCATCCGCCAAAAAAAAAAAAGTCAGGATTCGACACCGTCTTCATATCGAACAGAATGCACTGCTTGAAGACCTTGGCTTGATTTCCAAGTCCTTTGTACGCTAGACAGTATTTTTTTCATTTCAGAATTTTCTTGCTGTTAGTTTAGAAATTAGAGGGGGAGGGGCACAATTTTTATAGCTTTAAGTTAATACATTATTTTTCAGAGTGTTACCCTTGCGCTTTTAGCACAACATGTGCGCGGCTCATTGACTTTTTAATCCATTTTCTCTTCATATTTTAAAACTGGCGTAGGACAATGGCGATAGAGAAACGTCTAATGAAGTGAGATCTGGAGAGCGTGCGGGCCATGGAACGTTTGGCCAATTACGTCACAAATTAAGGTTATAGTTTTTTTTACATATTTGGGATGAGAATCGAATACTGAATACCTTCTCTCAATAAGTCCCTCGTTTAACCTAACATACTTTATAAGTAGAAAATTTAAAATGTAATTTGTTATGGGGTGCCACTCCTATTTTTGTTTAATTCGTATTTTCACATCACTCGCTCTCCTAACTTAACCATATTATGGTGCCAACAGTCTTGGAGTAAAATAGCTGTGACGTGCTTAGCAATTTGACAACGGAATCCTTTTTTTATTTGAAAAGAAGCTCATCATAACTTAAACTATTTTACACTAAACAACACAAACAATAAAAATTAAAAAAAACATATCAGCAAGGAGGATTGCTATATCCGGTGACAGCTGCGCTAAAACTGGAATATAGGAACGGGGGAACGGGTATCATATTTCTTTAAATTTAATTTAGACATCAATGTTTCTCGTTCCTAAAAACCGTAATGCCTATAAAGTCCTCTTACGAATTGTATTTGACAAAATTCAACAGTGTAATAATAATATTGTGTAGTAAAATTTCACATGTAGGCACCAAACAATTTTACGAAAACTGCATATCGTAAACAGCACTAGGCAGAACAATTTTGGCTTTTACCAAGAACTGCTGTACCAGAAAACTGGCATTTCTCTCATATTATATCCTATTCTTTAACAGTTACTGTTTGCAATATCCACTTGGCTAGAATACCTTGCTCGTGCTCCGAACAAAAATGTCTAAAACGTGAAACAAATAAAAGCGGAGGTACTAGGATTATTATTTCATAACTGTAAGGCATTCATCTTGGCAGCTATGTGGTGGCTGCTAGCTTGAGTCACGATACTGTAAAGTTGTGTGTACACTGTTTTGGTAAGAGTAGTACATAATTATGTAGGCCCACCTACGTCTGCCACCGTAACCGCGGGCCTGTGGACGGCGAGTAATGGGTACCTAAGCTCGCCATCCGTCCTTCTTATGACGAAGAGAGAAAGTCAGAGAGTTTAAGAGATGTCAGCAAGATTGCAGGGGCCAAGGGGGAAAGAGTTACTGCGGCCCGAAACACATAGGGCTAAGAAGGAACATGGGTGGTTTTTAGTGTAGTTTTTAGTTGTAGAATTTTAAGTTGTAGAATTTTAAGTCAGACACTCCGGTCCGCCCAGAGCGGGAGGAGTCATCTGATGATTTCCCATCCTCCAAAGAAATGGTATGCTGGTTTCCTTACGATGTTTTTCGTTCTTTTTCTTTTCTTTTCACTTATTCAATAACAATTTACATTGTATCTGAATGTGTTACAGAAAAGGTAATTGAGTACAAAACAAAAGAACATAAGAGACAATATAGTAACAAATTTACGTTACCGAAGCAAGTGATAATTATACAATACGCACATGATTCCTTATAACATACATAAAAAAAAAAAAAAAAAAAAAATACATACACACGAACATAATATAACCTCCTCCTTTTTTGAAGTCGGTTAAAAATCAGAGGTGTGTGTTTTGAGGTTTGAACTCGAGGTCTATGACTTGGCAGTCCGAATAGGTACAACATTATGACCTTTTTCGCCTAATAACGTTGCATAGCATAGTACAAGAACCGAAAAAATAAAATACCAATCCTATAACATCACACTACGATTCGAAATCATTTCGAGCACTCGTATAAGGGCTTCATGGATACCAAAACAACTGTACTCAACCGTGGTGGCTATCCGAAATACTGCAGCATTTTTAATTGCCTTGCAGCGCAACCCCGTACAAAGTTTTCAGTACAAAATGTACAGGCCTTTATGAAAAGAGTGAATAAGTGAAATTCAGCGGCGCACCTCGCTTCGCGCTGAAACATTTACACCAAATAGCTTGTTTTACATTTTCAGAATACTAAACGTGGCCGATATTCGCTTTGTGTGGATCTTCGGCCTTTCGATTAAGTATTGCTTGTTTGTTTTGGATTTTGTTGCCATCGTCGCATATTATTTCAAAGTGGGTGGGTGGTGTAGGACTGTGAATGATAACGATGACGATTTTCTCAATTTATTCTTAACTAATTGATGCCCGCGTGGATTTAAACCTTCCTCGAGAACCACTCTATCCATTGAAGAAAACAGCATGAAAATCGGTGCAGCAGTTTTTGAGTTTATCGCAAATAGACAGTCAGACAGAAAGACGCTTGGTGGACTTTGTTAGTGATAGTGGTAATGTAAAAAAACTTACGTTTTTAAAGCATTATCCACCCTAAGCCTATCGCAGCACCATCACGTTGTACATCCAGATCGCCAACAAATATTTGATATTAGACAGCTCGACATGCCAGCATCCGCCACACTTCTTATTCCGTAAACTGTAGATATTGCGGTATCAACGTGTGAGCACTTTGTATCCACTTGTTTTGTGTTAATTGTATTTATGTCTCTTTGGGTGCAGTTTAAAGTGGAGTTTCTCTTTGCATACGATATATTGGTTGAGTTTTATCTGGACTGCCTCGTTGGGCTAGTGGTGGCAAGCGCGACAGCTGAGCATGAGGTCCTGGGTTCGATTCCCGGGTCGGGCAAAGTATTATTCGGTTTTTCCATCAGGAATTTATCAGTAACAGCCACGGAGTCTGGATTTGTGCCCGGTTGATGGCAATAGGCTCGCCCCCTATTACATGGGACTTAAACATAACTGGCGAAATGTGAGTGTACTATTAGGTACACCTCTGCCTAACCCTTCGGGGATTACAGGCGTGATGTTATGTTATGTGTTTTATCTGGAGGACTCCGGAAGACCTCGTTAATCTAGTAGTCTAGGGTTCAATTCCCAAGTCACTTTCTCAAACAGTTCACTTAAAATAAGTGAACTGTTTTAGATGTAAGTCAAGTAAATGTAAACGAGGTACTTACAAAGTGCCAGAACACTTTGTACCTCATTCCAAGTGAACTGTTATCTAAGTGTTTATAAGGAATACATTCTTGAAACGTAAAATACTGGTATTCAGGTATCCGGTAAGACTCTAACATGGTTAAGAAAAGGTTAGACAGATGATGATCATGATGACTTCTAATTATATTCACCATTTTTTTTGGAGGGTGATAAATCATCAATAGGGTAGTTGACTGACAAAAAAAAATATGATTCTGTTTAGTCCGTGTGTTAGATTATCGAAAAATATTGAATAGGTACTTGATTTTTGTTTTATCAAATTAATACAATTTTATGAGACTAAAACGTTGACACGTTGACTGACGACGTCACTCACGATTCGTGAGTGGGGTCTGGTGACGTCACTTTCTGGTAAAAAATGTACCAAAATGTGACGTCGCGCGACTTTTCGAAGCACTGTTTCGTCTTCATTTATTGCTTACTAGCCCGCGGCTTCACCCGCGTGGATGTCGGTCAAATTATATACTAAAACCTTCCTCGTGAATAACTCTATCTATTAAAAAAAACCACTTCAAAATCCGTTGCGTAGTTTTAAAGATTTAAGCATACATAGGGACGGACAGACAGCGACGGCAACTTTGTTTTATACTATGTGAAAAAATAAAAAATACGTGTCCAATATGTTTTGGAAATCTACCTGACGGATTAATTAGATGTTTTTCAACTACCCTATTAATGACTCCTCTCGCTCTGGGCGGAGTGTCAGACTTCTACTGAATAAAAACCACCTATGTTCCTTCTTAGCCCTTTGTGTTCGGTGCCGCGGTATCTCTTTTGAACAACCCGCAGCCCCGGATTAACAACCACCTCAATTTCTGACTTATCTCCTTTCTAAACTTCAACTCCATCCATCAAAGATACTCCAAAACTCCACCTAACGTGTTATCCCGGCAATTTACTGAATATTTGGCACAACCTCGGACATGCCTACGCCAGGCCACACAATTTATATGGCCTCTTAGTATTATAATATAATTTATGGAGAGCTTAAATGTTATATTTTCTCCTCATTGAAAATTATTAACTGCAGCTGAAAATGTACGAGAAGAATTTGGCCAGGTTCCTTCGACCTCGTTTGTAGATTGTATGCTTTAAGATGATTTGGTCGTTGTGAAGTAGTGGAAAATGAATTGGTGCAACTTGTTCTGTGTTATGCTGGTAATGGTGTTGTTTAAAGGTAATGCTTCTGAGAATTACTTAAACTAAGGGTTTGTTCATGCACATTTTTTTTTTATGTATGTTCCCCGATTAGTCGAAGATGGTTGGACCGATTTGGATATTTTTTTCCTTGTTTTCCTTGTAATTTTAAAGGTGACCTATTAGGTCACGAGTAGTAACGACTACCATAGGTACGGTAAGGTACGGTATATAGAACAGCCGGGACCAATGGTTTAACGTGCTTTCCAAGGCACGGAGTATACTGGGTGGTCACCCATCCACGGACATACCTAGGCAAGCAGGGGTTTACCTAAAGATCAACCCGAGCTGCAGTTATTATTAAACCATCAGCTCCTCCTAAAGAAATACAACAATAAGCTAAATTAATCCCCAACCACTAATTACAATTCCTCTCTCCAAGAAATCTCAGAACCCTCCATTTTATTCCCCTGAACTAAACCGTAATACTTGACCGGTCTATATTCTGTAAGAAGATTGCAACATAATCCTCTGAGATGGTTCAGAACGGAATATTAATCCGAGCTTTATTAATACCTTGCAAGCGAGGCACTGAGGTCTAAGCCAGTACGATGAAGCCTCTGCAATTAAGGTTGGTGATACATGGGGCTAGTTTCGAAACTCAAGACGAGGTAGGGTTTAAGATAGCCCGATCAGGGATGTTTGTGATGTTTTGAAGACTCCAAAAGTGCTTTTTCTTTATCTTCGTTAGTGTCTTTTTTAAGACATTTTTGTAACCTATATTATTAGAGAAGCGGTGGCCCAGTGGAGGCGGCGCCAAATAACGAACAGTAAGTCACCGGTTCGAACCCAGGCAGGCGCATTACTTTGTACAATTTATTTCATCACCACTGCTCTCAAAACGGTGAAGGAATACATCGTGACTGGGAAGGTCTTACCTTAGGTCTTAGAACCAAAAAAAATCGAAGACATGTGATATCTACCAACCCGCACTGGGCCCGAGTGGTGGATTATAGCCCCTCCCTCTCCTAGAAAGGAGGCCTGAGTCCCTGCAGTGGGAACATTATAAAAAAAATAAAAATATTTTATTATCAGGGGTTTTATTTTATAGGTTGATCATGATGAAGATATTGTTTCCCACAGCTCGGCAAAGTCCTCTCCTGTAAGAGATACAGAAGAGGACTTTGCTCCCATCCTCTCTGTTTTGTGCAAGTTCTGGCTACGCTTACCCCAGCAACATGGTTATTATAAAATACATACTTAATTCCCTGTCGGGGCTATGGGTTGTTTGGAAGAGATACCGCGGCCCCGGACACAAAAGGCTAAGATGGAACTTTGGAGGTTTTTAGTCAGTAGAAGTCTGAAACTTCCTTCCGCTCCGCCTAGAGTGGAGTCCAAAAAAAAAGAAAGACATACTTAATGCACTTAAACCAAGCCAAAAATGCAGGAATACATCAGTGAGTTCAATTGAGCAAGAGGAAAAGTGATGAACAGCATATACCCATTCATTACATTTTTTTGACAAGCCCGCCACACTATTCCCAAACCACTGTAACTCCTGTAAACCAGAATCAACAGTGGCAACCACAAGAAAAGCGTCGAGATAATGAAGCTCGACGAAGTCCCAGAGAAACGATTTAACTGTCTTGGATTCCGCAACGAATTTAATCAGAAAAGAATACTTAACTGTAACTTATTACCTTGCTGATTTGCTTCTCGGTTAAGACCTAACCGAGAGAAAATAATAATCCACTAAATTAGAAAATCTGTTGATTTTTCTCGCCCGTCTGTCCAAACCCTTAGGTTTAAACTGTAAATTTCTAGATCCTCCGGTCAGGGCTGCATCATAACGGTGGTGTGTCAAAGCGCAAAGACGATTGTGCATAATCGCAGGGTATTACGTAAATGCTTCGCTAGCACTGGACTTGTAGTACGACGATGTTTGCATTTATTACTTTGTACTTGTACTCAAATGAGGAGCTCGTGGCTTAATAAGAACTGCCACTCGGGCCGATCTTTAGGTAAAGCTGTGCTTGCCTAGGTCGGTCTGTGGATGCGTGACCGCCCAACATACTGAGTTTCCTCCGTGCCTCGGAAAGCACGTTAAGCTGTTGGTCCCGGCTGCCATATATATAACTTTGGCAGTCGTTACAGGTAGTCAATGACCTGAAATTCTGACATCCAGTCTTACCAAAGAGTATCGTATTACCTAGTAGGTATTAACTGGGTTGTGGAGGTCAGATAGGCAGTCGCTCCATGTAAAATACTGGTATTCAGCTGCATCCGGTTAGACTGGAAGCCGACCCCAACATAGTTGGGAAAAAGGCTAGGCAGATGATGACTGGTACTGAAATATTTAGACAGATTTTGGGTCCATATTCTAGGTTAAGCAACGCTTGCCGAGGCCGGTCCGTGTGTGGACGTCTCGACAGATGATCTTATGATGATCGTGAGCACCGGTAGCTAAGTTGCACTGACTCTGTCCTACGTGTGTTAGAACCAGACTGCTTCCGTAGTCGAGTGGTTTAGGCGTTTGGCTTGTGACCCCGGTGGTCGTGGGTTCGATTCTCATGGGAAGCATACTTTGCAAAAAGTTGTTTACAGTTTGGCACGGACATTGCAGGCTTAAATCACCTGATTGTCTGATAAAAAGATGATTCCGTGCTTCGGAAGGCACGTATGAGCCGGTGGTCCCGGCAGCCAAATGGCGGTCGTCAAACCATGGCGGAGGCCTTTGAGACAGTTCGAAACTCTGACACTAGGGTGTATGGGGTCGTTAGACCCTACTGCCCACACGATAACAAGAAGAAGAATAAAATATATTACATGTCACATCAAATTGTGTTATTCCCCGAATTCTTTGTAAAAATACTTGCTTCGTTTTCCCTTAAACAAAATCTTCTCGAAAGCCAAAACTAAAGCATACGTCGATAGCTGCATAAGTCTATAAACTTCGATAAATCAACGAAAATCTACCAGCTGTTTGAGCGCTGTAATTTGGCCACTTAATAACTGGATATAACCAGTTTCAACCGCTTCGTTCCAGTATAAAATGATTCAGTTCGAATAGCCTCGGCTTCTGCCAAATCTATTTAGTGAAAGCACTTAGTTGGGACTTTTTCTGCTCTGTGAGTAAAAGAGTTATAGCTGTGGTTATGGTCTGGTTTAAGATAGAATTTGATTTAGTATCTGTTAGTTTTGATCTTTCGATTTTATATTATTTAGGTACTCTGCCAAGCACAAACCGTTTTATCTACAATTTTCTTTAGTCTCGTTCACTGAGTTATAGAAGTATACTGTAAACTTTATTTTATAGGTATATAGAAATCGAGAGCTCGTGGTTTCATAAGAACTGCCACACGGGTCGATCTTTAGGTAAAAGCTGTGATTGCCTAGGTCGGTCTGAGGATGGGTGACCGCTCGACATACCGAGTTTCCTCCGTGCCTCGGAAAACACGTTATGCTGTTGGTCTCGGCTGCCATATATAGGTCTTTGGCAGTCGTTACAGGTAGTCAGTGACCTGAAATTCTGAAATCCAGCCTTACCAAAGACTATTGTATTACCTAGTATTAACTGGGTTGTGGAGGTCAGATAAGCAGTCGCTCCATGTAAAATACTGGTATTCAGTTGCATCCGGTTAGACTGGAAGCCGACCCCAACATAGTTGGGAAAAGGCTAGGCAGATGAGGTATATAGAAATTACAGACGTCGGCAAGAAAGCTGCCAGGCTCATATAAGAGTTGGCAGGTCACGTGAGCCGCATGATATAGCGACTGCTGGGCAAGGCGTCAACACAATGGGTGCCTGAGGATGGACGACGCCACCGAAACCGGTCTACAAGTGGTGCCGAGACAATCTAGACGCGTATCACGAAAGTTGATCCGAGGTGGCGCAGGTGGAGAGTACCTGGAAGGATATTGGGGAGACCTTTTCCTAGAAATTTTCAGTTCACCCAGTAAATACAAGTTATTGGTTGTACATAAAAATCAAAAACTATTTAAACTCAGTCAGAATGACGATTGTTTTGAGTAGCATTGAATCGCAATTACATTAGACAGCAACTAAACATAATAAAAAAATAAAATCCCTCCTTTGTTTTTGAGTAAAAGATGACCTAGATTTCATGTCATAGAACTTTATAAAGCGCTCCTTCACGGGGAGCATTCATCTGTAATGTAAGGCAACTCCCAGTGATGAAACCCAATAAGATTACTAATCAGTACCATTTTAGGCCATCCAATCAAGTCTATGACGAAAGATAAGTAATCCATCCGCCAAAACGACAAAAACTTTTAGTACTTAAGATTCGAACTTTTTCAGACAGGGTGGCTAAAACAGAAATCGTCCGACTTAAACGGGGAGTCGGGGATACAGATTAATGTACGGGCGTAAATTTTCGTTTATTTAAATTCAAAGCGTGCGAAAAGAACTGTTTTTATTAGCATCCGCAAATAGTGGCATTAAGTGTGGGTTTTCTCTCTTTATTTTGTAACTAAGCTGCTTAGAAACTTGAGTAATACCTTTTATTCTTTTATTGTTGGGGTTTCTGCGTCAGGTTGTCGTGTAAGATTTGGCACTAAACTAGTGCGCAAGAGCTCCACGAGCTGATTCCACCATCTCCGTTCTTCCATCGGGAGACATGACGTACTGCAGGTTATCAATCATACCTTGTTGATGTTCTACACATTATTTGGCTGCTACACACGTTACGATTGGACGGTACAGTTCAAACTGCAACGATAAATCTACATGTGCGTATGAGAAAAAATTTACAGTTTGTCCGATTTTAGCACTACGAAAACTGTGCAGTTTAAACTGTACCGTCCGATCGTTATGATTTATCGTAACGTGTGTAGCAGGCATAAGTCGCGAGAGGAAATAGGCTTCTTCTGGGTCAGCTCGACATTTGTTTATTTATTTGAAGAAACACATGTACAAAATGAAGACAGTAAAAACATCCAAACATGAGGTCTTTTTTTTTTGGCGGGTGGAAAATCATCAAATAACCCCCTCCCGCTCTTGGGCAGAGCTAAAGGGGGTGTCAGACTTCTACTGACTAAAAGCCACCCATGTTCCTTCTTAGCCCTTCATGTCAAGGCCGCGGTATCTCTTGCGAAACGGAAATTGTTGTTGGATTTTTCTATCAGGAATTTTTCAGTAGCAATAGGGTCGTCCCCTATTATATGGAACTTAAACATAACTGGTGAAATGTGGGTATAGGTACTATTACACCTAGTACACCTCTGTCTAACCCTTCGGAGATTAGAGGCGTGATGTTATGTTTTAGATTTTTATCTTAATACTAGCTGCTGCCAGCGGCTTCGCCCGCTACAACTCGAAAATTATCACACGGGAAGATAAAATCGGAATAACTATCCTACGTGTTAATCTAAGCTATAAACTATCTGTGTACCAAATTTTATCCAAATCCGTTCTTTAGTTTTTGCGTGAAAGAGTAACAAACACTCACAACCTTTCGCCTTTATAATATTAGTCTGATTAGTAGGAAGGATTTAAATGACCGGTGACAATGAACACGTGTGATGGTTGTCGTGAAGTGCCGCGCGTGTCGCTAGTGTCGAATCAACTCGTCCACACCGCTGCTGCTCTATTCTGCCGCGCCATCATCACGTTGTTTCTATTTGTCGCTGGTAGATGGCGCTGTGGCCGATATCAACAATAGGGTAGTTAACTAAAATATCTAATTAGTCCCTCAGATAGATTTCCAAAAAATATTGGACACGTATTTTTTCTTTTTTCACGTAAACAAACAATGAAAACTCGTGTGACGTCATATTCTAAGACATTAGTATGAAATTATTTACCGGTGAGTGACGTCACGACCCCCCATTCAAATCTTTGACGTGTTTTATCTTCGTCAATTTTTTATGATTTGATAAAACAAAAAATACGTTTCCAATATTTTTCGATAATCTAACAGACGGACTAATTAGAATCAATTTTTTTTAGTCTGTAAACATCCCTATTACTAAAATGTAAAGATATTATATCGCGAATGTTATATACCAAGTTTATTCAGTACCCCAGAAGCACATTAAAACGTTGGTCTCTATGATGCTAAAAATCAATTGTCGATGACAGATAAATGGTCCAAACAGTACAACATTATCAAGCTTCTTTTGTGATTACAATAAGGAAAGAAAGATTAACTTATCGACACTATTAAAACTTTTCGCGACAAAAATTGATTATATTTGGACTTTTTCACTGAAAAGATGGAGCAGAAGGTACAGTGACAATCTAAACTTTATTTATTCTGAGCCTAAATGAAAAATGCGTAGAATAAACTTGGAACTATCATTATTTCTTTGTATCATAGATTTTCTGTCTCCGTGGTCGAGTGGTTTAGGCGTTTGCCTTGTGACCTGGTGGTCGTGGGTTCGATTCATACAAAGGGAAGCATACTTTGTAAAGTTCTTTCCAGTTTGGATAAGACATTGCAGGCTTGAATCACCTGATTGTCTGATAAAAGGGTGATTCCGTGTTTCGGAAGGCACGTATAAGCTGGTGGTCCCGGCCGCCAAATGGCGGTCGTCAAAACATGTCAGAGACCAAGTCCCATGAAATACGAGGCTAGCCTATTGCCATCAACCGTGCACAAATCCAGACTCCGTGGTTGCTACTGAGAAATTCCTGATGAAAAATCCCAATAACAATTTGCCCGACCAGGGAATCGAACCCAGGACCATGCTCAGCAGTCGCGTACGTGGTACTTCTCAACCTTCCTGCCACATGCCTTGTTTGTTCCTAAAGCGAGCTGAAACTCCGTCCCCATAATACGGGACTTATGGTTTCGGACGGGAGACATTCAAACTTTTTGCTAGCAAATGATAAAAATAAGTTTCCTACAGGAGGGTCCCGTGTCATTACAGTGAAGCAAAGTTGTAATGAGAAATTGAGAATTGGGTGGAGTCTGCAAACATTTTGCTGAAATTGTTTCCAGTGAGGCTTACAGCTTTGTTTGAGAGTAAAGTAGTACCTTTAGCTGAGGTTTGAGATATTGGATTGGAGTATGTTGTGTGGATGTACTGGGTAGGATTTTACTTATGATATTGTAGGTGAGTCGTCACCGGTCAAGGGTATTTGAATCTACGTAGCAGGTAACATATTTTTAAATTCTCTGTCCTGTGCAATCTCTATCCATGTTAGCCCCATAGACATAATCAGGTTGTCACGCCACCATTTCCGCGGCAGTCCTCAACAGTGCTGTCGTTCCTCAGGAGGGCAGTATGTGGCGATCTTTGTCCATATCTCCGGGTGCAATAAACTTTAACAAGAAAAAAAAACACAGAAAATGCTAAGACTTGCTTTAAAGAATCATTTAACATTGTTTAGTATTTTATTTAACATCCCAAAAATGTCGTAATAAACTAAGGTTTACAACAAAACTCTTCTTCAATAACTTCACTGCTATAATCTGGGGAAGGAAATCATTAATTTGCAGACAATTGTGACACCACCACGGACCACCATCCCTCAGAAATATAGCATGCGTGATGTTTTATTTAATTATTCCAGTAATTTCTACACTGTCAGTAGCGACAATCATCATCTGCCTAGCCTTTTCCCAACTAAGTATGTTGCGGTCGACTTCCAGTCTAACCGAATGCAGATGAATACCAGTATTTTACATGGAGCGACTGCCTATCTGACCTCCACAACCCAGTTAATCCGATACCTTTTGGTAAGACTGGTTGTCCGACTTTCAGGTCACTGCAGACCACCTATAACGACTGCCAAAAATCTATATATGGCAGCCGGGACTAACAGCTTAACGTGCTTTCTGAGGAACGGAGGAAACTCGGTAACGGGTGGTCATCCATCCACAAACCAACCTAGGCAAGTGCGGCTTAACATGCGACATTCAAACTGAAAAGCGATTGGTTCAACATAACGACAGACTCAAATAAATCACAAAGTCCAATGGCTGTTCTTTGTAAAGCACCTAAATTGGTCCAGTCCTTAAACTGGGACAGAATAGAATTCCTGTCTGAAAGCGGGAAGTTCCAACTAGCAGAATAGCTGTGGGACTTGACTGTGTAACACTCTATTGTAAAAACTTAATGAGTGTGGTGTCCGTTGAAAGGGACTTGATCCATTTGAGCTGTACAACCGGCTTGGCCTTTACTGTGGACATATTTATCGTGCACATCTTGCTACATCGTTCTCACATAATATACCATCTCAAAATTAATGATGTAACCAAGGTTTTGTAACAACATTCTGATTTAAATGAGTGTCCATGGAGTTTCTTGCCCGTTCTTCTCCATAGAGATCTACGCTAGGGAATGGGCAACTACAGAACACTCGCAGTTATTATGCCTTGTGCATTGACTTATATATTACTGCGTAAGGACTGGGCGGACAGCATGTTACAATGATGCCTCGAAGTTGGTCCTAAAACGGTCTTTCCTAAGCCGAAGTGGACTAGTCCACGATCGGCTCTCTTCGGGTGCGGTCGTAAATTTTATTAAAAGCTTTATTTATGTTCTTTATACCTCGAAAATACCACGCCGCTTATACAAGGTTACGTTAACGAGCAGACTACACTGATTCTCTGTATGGCGAACGCGTCGAGCAAATGTTCGGTCGACCGTATCTTTAGTTTTTATATCAATGGCCTTGTGACTGGGAGTGTAGCTTTTTTTCGACTATTCAAAAGTGTCTGTAACTGGCCAACTTGAAATAAATGTTTTTGTTTTTGATTTTGAATGAGTCCACACTCATGTCGGTTGAAAGGGACTTGATCCATTTGAGCGTTACAACCAGCTTAGCCTGGCTTTCCTACTGTTTATACAATACGTGATCGAAGCTACTGAAAATCGTTATTTTTTTTTTAACATACATTATATCGAGCCTATAATCTGGGCCTATGTCCCATGTAATAGTGCCATCAACAAGGCACAAATCCAGACACCGAGGCTGCTGCTAAGAAATTCTTAATGGAAAAACCTTTTAACAATTTACCCGACCCGGAAATCGAACCCACCACCTCAGACTCAGCAGTCGTGATTGTGTCCAATAGGTACACCAACGAGGCAGTCAGTAAAATTTTCAACTAAGACTAAGAAATAGATTATTGAAGTAGAGCTAACTAAATAAACAAAAAAACTGTCATATACACAATATTGGACATTTTTTCTTTAAATCCCTCTTATATTATGTTAGTACTGCTATTATAGGCCCTTCTGTGCAACGCCTTGTAGGGCATATCCCTTGGGAGACAAAAGAGGGAGTGGAGCGAGAGGAGGCGGCTATCAATGCAGTACCCTGGACTTCAAAAGCAGTTACATAAATTACTACCAAAGATATCCCAGATACACCCCATTTAAACCCACCCCAGAGGATCAACGAGAAATGGTTATTACATGTCGGTGTGACAAACTTAGCGGCAATTGTTCGAATTAATGACAATCGGTCGCAATCAATTTGCGGTAAAGTCGGAGGACAAAGCGAGTGGCAAGTCGAGTTGCGAGCAGAGCCAGTAGTGATTAATTCGTCATCGTTTGTAGATTGCACTGGGAGTACTGTTTTGGGACTTTGTAATTTTGTTTGGTAGTAGTGCGAGAGGTTGTGTACTTGCCTACCTGTTGTTGAAACGTGTGTTGAAATTACAATGTGAATGTAAAGCAAAATTGGTCTATGTATATTGCGGTGAACTGTTATGTTTAAGCTCCATGTAATAGAAGGCGAGCGTATTGCCATCAACCGTGCACAAAACCAAAAGTTAGTTATAAAATAAGGCTGATAATCAGGACTGTCTTATTGAACGTCAAAGTTTAAAAGCGACAGTCCCCAAAAACGCCCGCCCTTCTAGCCCGCTCTTCCTAGTGTTTTAGCTGGGAAGCAAATCTAAACTCCGCGGTGTGATTACTAATGGTAATTCGAAGACATGTGACATCTACCAACCCGCACTGGGCCTGCGTGGTGGATTATAGCGCATCCCTCTCCTAGAAAGGAGGCCTCAGACGCTGCAGCGGGAATATGTTTGGCTGATGATGATGAGGCACAAATTCAGACTTCGTGGCGGCTAATGAGTTATAGTGATAAAACCCTACAAAACTTTGCCCGACCAGAGAATCGAGCCGTGGACCTCAAGTCCAGCAGTCACACAAACTGTACAATAGTGGCGTGAACGTTAAAAAAACCTTTGAAAAAAAACCAGAATCTAATCCCAAAAGCCTTTTAAAACGAAATCCTTGGCCCCATTACTTCCTAAGAGCACTAGAAAAGTAATATAAAAACCTATAATAGAATTAAAGTCCAGGCTACGTACTACGGAATCCTGTTAATCGCCTGCCATTAAGATAGTTGCATTTCCTACAGGCTGAAGTGTAGGCTACAAATTGTTCTAGAACGTGTTGATGGGATCGGTAATGACCCTGCTAGAGAAGATTACAGGTTGTAAGTGATTTTAGCAGTTCTAAAGTAGTTTTTTTTTTAACCTGTTTGTCTCTTTCTTCTAACATCACGCTTGTAATCCCCGAAGGGTTAGGCGGAAGTGTTCATTTCAAATTCAAACCTCTGCATGAAGTGTCCACTTTAGTTCACTAATACACAAGTACTTATTTATAACAAAACTATAATCTAGACCAAACGTTCCATTCATAGCACAAATTCAACGTGGCAAGGTAGTACGTAGTCAGAAAGAGACGGGCGTACGTGTAGAAAGGAGAAAGCCGCTTTGTCATGCGTACTACGACCCTCGCGGCTAGTGATAGCTTGTTTCACGACTTTCTTCAGCGGTCCCATGGTGTAATGGTTAGCACTTTGGACTCTGAATCCAACGATCCGAGTTCAAATCTCGGTGGGACCTTACCTTTTACTACGGTTTGTTAATTTTACTCATATTTTACACCCTCCGAAATGAACTTTCATGCATTAATTTCAGCATATTTCAATAAACCCTGCATTTTGTCCAACTGAGCAACATAAGTATCATTTCTAAGTATTCGAGCTTGTTTTACCACCTACGATTAAGTGCCCGTTAATTTACTTGACGGATAATTTGGTACAAATTCTGTTTATTTTCTGATTTTATTGGATGAACAATGGCTATCCAGGGCACCGCAGGTGAATATTACTAATTTAAATTAGCTTAATTTAAGTTATACACAATAATCATACTTGTATCCAAAATACGCGTAGGAAGTATTATTGAGTAGATTAACTTATGTTAAGTGTTGATTTGTATTAGCAAATAAAGCCTATTTGTAGTTAATTTCGGTAGGTTTCCGAAAAGAAAATAACAAGAAAATTAAATTACTTTATTTAGGTTGTGATTTCGTGAGATTCTTTTTATTCTACTGCAAAATTTTATCAGTTTTCATGGTAATTATCGTTCACCCAAGTGCAGTCTGTAAAAGTTTTTGGAAGAATTTCGTTGTGTTTGCTGCATCCTATTAGAGTGTAGGCCGACCCAACATAGTTAGGAAAGGTAGGCAGAAGACAATAGGGTAGTTAACTAAAAAAATCTAATTAGTCCGACAGATAGATTTCCAAAAAATATTGGACACGTATTTTTTCTTTTTTCACGTAAACAAACAATGAAGACGATACAGTGCTTTGAAAACTTGTGTGACGTCATATTCTAAGATATAAGTATGCATTTTTTACCGGTGAGTGACGTCACCTTTGACGCGTTTTATCTTCGTCAATTTTTATTGATTTGATAAAACAAAAAATACGTATCCAATATTTTTCGATAATCTAACAGACAACATTATAGAATCATAATTTTTTAAGTCAGTAAACATCCCTATTCGTTCGAGTACAATAGTGAGGGGACGAGTGAAAGATATTTAGTGTAACGAAGGGCAGGAGGTGCCGCAGTGCAATTACCGCGCACTTGGGGCGCCGATACTATTGAAGCGAGAACTGATGCGGATAGGGCGAGGTTATACTGACAGCGGGTTTTGACCCGTTAATTTTCACATCACCCGAGGTTACGTGATGCGGTCTGTTATGCTGTTGCAAATTCCTGTTATGCGAGGCGTGATGGTGCCTTACAATTATATCCAAGCAATAAAATAGTTGCAGCAGCGTATTGCGTTCTGGTATTTGTTTTGACTACTAGGGAAGGGAAGTACCTAATTTATAATTTTGCCCGTTTAAGTAACTTCAGAACTTTAGTTTGGCAATGAACGTGTTGAAATAGTTTTTCTAGATTCGACTAGGTTTATTGATACAGGGACCTTTGGGCATGACCTTGACATGGGGACGAAATTGGTAATTTGTGTTAGTTTTGTGAAATTATAATAGTAGAATTATTAAAAACAATCATTGCTAATCAATTAATGATACCGATCTGCAATTAAATAGTGGTGGTGTGAAAGATATTTAGTGTAAAGAATTTCTGCAAGCATACACAGAGATCCGGAAGAGAACGTAATTGGTCGACATAGCCCATGTGATCGCTAGCAGAAAATGGAAGTTGGCGGGCCATATATGCCGTAGACAGGACAACAGGTGGGGTAATCCGGTGCTTGAGTGGAGGCCTAGAGTAGGGCATAGAAATGTAGGCAGGCAACCGATGCGTTGGACCGACGACCTTGTTGGAGTGGCCGGAAAGGACTGGTTGCGAAAAGCGCAAAACCGGGAAGAATGGCGTGCATTAGGAGAGCAACCTGAAGAACCTGCACTCTGCATTGGGTGGTGAAAGACTGAAGAAGAGAGAAGAGATATACTGAGGAGTGACGAGGTCAGGTCAGCAGGTTATACCGGTTATATTGAATAATGTTAAAATGGAGAAGTAATTGGTAATTTCTAAGGTCAAAAAGGCAACAGACAAAATAAAATAACTTTACTTTTGGAAGTCGGACACTTTGTTTGTTTGTCTTTTTGCCACTAAAATTGAAAAATTACAAAGGGTGATTATGGCATAAAAACTATGCTTTTGTTTTGTGAGGGATGCGAATTTTATATTTACAACAGGCGTTATTGAAAGAAATAAAAACAGTTAGACAGATGACAATTAGGCACGCATAATGTTGTATAATGTTGTCGGTGTTGACCATAGGGTCACAAACGTGACGACTTAAGCTGAGTAAAAGTACTCAGCTTATGTCTGTTGGTCTGCCTCAGGAAGATTAGTGTTAATTGAAATATAAATGATTGTACGTAGTTAACTTTATTTTTCTATTCTCTGAAGTCTGTTATGGCAGTGGCGTTAAGAGGGCCCTTCCCGGTCCGTCTATCGTCAACGCGAGCATGGATGAAAAACTTGTCGTTTCATCCAGCGTAATGTTAGAAAGAAAGGCAAAGCGAAAAGTAAGAGATAGCGCCTGAGCGCTCGGTTGGCATTCGGTAACGTTCGTGAAATGAGAACGCGATAACATTAAACGAAATATATTGTTCGGAAATTTCATAAAACTTGTTCCAGGAAATACGTGTTTTTCAGTAAGCCTTACAAGTTTTGGGAATAAAAGAGTATCATTCAGAATCTCCATTACATTTGCGAGGTTTCTATCACAATATTTTCTTTACTTTTATAATCTATGAGAACATTATGAACGGCCAAAGTTCAGGTAATTTTTTACAAAAAAGCAGATTTTTGAAGGCTTAATACTGAATTTGTTTCTCTAAATTTAAATTTTTTGTTATCATAGAAACCTAGATATATAGTGCACAAGATACCTATTTGTTCAACAGTTTCAAAGAAAGATCTGTAACAACGGCATAATCACGTACGAGCGTTTGTATGAAACGTAAGACGGGTTGGCCGCTCTTAAGCCATAGGTTGCAGTCTTCTTCGGATGAGCATATTTATACCTTTAACGAGTTTTTACAAAAAATCGCTGTCTGTAAAACCACGGCCCAACCAAAGCTATTTAGTTAGTTAAGAAGAAAGAATAGGTACCGCTCCCTTTGCATTTTTATTGGACATTTTCTTTCGTTCCGACGTCGGATTTGAATAATACTCTTTAACTCAGACAGGAGAACAATTCACACTTCTTTGTGTTAATATTTTTGGACTAAATATTAATATACAGTATTGTTTTGTTTTGCTCTCTGTATTATATAATTATAGTGGTGTTTTACTTTATTAAATTATCTTTAAGCAAGTTTATTCCCGTGATAATTGCATCAATTAAGATTTTATCTTTTTTAGTCAAAAAGGCCCTTAAAAACAGGACATTATGAATGCTACGATGAGTTAACCGGGTTAAAACTTAAGACCTTCACGATAAGTTGAGATGTCAACGAATTTGTTACCGGTTAATGGCTTAAACATAACTAGTGAAATGTGGGTGCACTAATAGGAACCTACACCTCTGCCTAACCTTATAGGTATTACAAGCATATTGTTAGGTGTTAGTCTTCCCAAAATTATCGGTTTATTTTTAAAATTTATTACTAACGCCTTTAACGCCCTAACCTTTAAACTTTTATCAGTTTTATAACAAATATGTCCTGTTATTTAGATTGTCATTAAACTGAATGAGTATGGCCCTCCTCCAGCTTTAATCATTGCAAAGAGTGACAGAATTCACTTTTCTTTTTTGAGTGGATTTTCTTGGATACCTACCCTAATTTATGGACCCTCTGTACGTTATTGAAAAAGCTCTCTGTCTTTTGGAAGTCCTCCTGAAAATAGGGTGTCCATATCGTTTAACATATAGAGGAAACACCAAGAAATTGAAAGTTCATTGGATTAAAAATCACTGAGTTGGTACTTGGTTGGTTTATTGAAGATAAACTATTTTACTAGCAAACCCAGCCTTAAAAAAATATACTACTGCGTAAAGGTCTCAATCACTTCTTCATAAAAAGCTGTTTTTTGCAAGCAAAAGATACAAGTGGCTTGTCTTTACTTATCCAATATAAAGAAAACTGACTGCCAGTTTCGCTTTTCTAATTTGTGTATTTGATTGTACAATTAGTCAATCTCTATAACCGGTCTACGGGTCTTAGGGTGTGCGGGCCTGTCGACGGCGCGTTCAAAGTGATGTCAGCAACATTACGACGCCTGTCGGGGCTGCGGGTTGTTCGAAAGAGATACCGCGGCCTCGGATACAAAGGGTTAAGAAGGAACATGGGTGGTTTTAGTCAGTAGAAGTCCGACACTCCCCTTCATTCCGCCCAGAGTGGGAGGAGTCATTTGATGATTTCACAACATCCAAAAAAAAAGGGTTTATGGTTGATATAGTCCTAAAATTCTATAACTTGAAACAGAAACAGACAATATAATTATCCTGAATCAAAATAACATCATTGTCACACTATATAAAGGTGAAACTGGTTTTAAATGAACACAGCAATCTCGACTGATTGGAATTTCGGAGTGATATTATCAAGATAATGAATACTTATAATACAACACTTTTCAACTTTGCCACTTTCGTATTGTTTCAAGAACAATTTGAGACTTTTATTAAAATAGAGTTTTATTAGACTTTGGGGCTGAAGTAGGTACTCAAAGACTTTGTTATAAATTGTTTATTATTTTCGATCCAAAAAAGAAGACTGAAAAGTTAAGCAAAGGCTGACCAAGGATATGGCTTGGCCTGTGGACGGTGAGTAATGGGCTGGCTCACCGTCCGTCCGTCCTGCTTAATCCGGGTCTGGGTCTTTGTGTATGTGAGTTGAAATGTTTGTAAACGCTCCCACGATACAGGAGAAATTTCTAGTGTGGGCAACGTTAAATAAAATCTTGTACTCCTGTATGTAATTATGATGATGACAAACCGTGTTCGTGTTCCACGCGCGCCTCTATGAGATGTCAGAAACATTGCAGCGGCCCGCAAGGGCCGACGCCTGTCGGGGCTGCAGATTGTTCAAAAGAAATACCGCGGCCTCGGATACAAAGGGGCTAAGAAGGAACATGGGTGGTTTTTAGTCAGTAGAAGTCGGACACTCCCTTTCGCTCTGCCCAAGAGCAGAAGGGGTATATATATTTGATGATTTTCCACCCGCATTTCCCTAACTCCAAAAAAAAGACTGATTTAATATCTTCTGCTTCTGGACAGATAAAGCATACGACTGGTGGCGGGGACCATCACTGAACACTGCTTACTGAATAAACACTTTCACTCCCTAGGATATCACTTGTCAGTGACCATGCACTGCCGGCATAGAGTATACGACAGTATACTCTATGACGGCAGTGCATGGTCGCAGAGGAAAATGGTAGCGCATAGTAATATACTGCTCGATTGCAACGGCGTCAGTTGTCACCAAGATCCGCAAGAAAACTCTTGAAACACTTGATGATCTCTTGCGGATGAAGAAGCCGCCATGACTCGCCTAAAATGGTCCACTTTAAGGACTAATTCCGTCGGGGCTGCGGGTTGTTCGAATAAGATACCTCGGCGCAAGGGCTAAGAAGGAACATGGGTGGTTTTTAGTCAGTAGAAGTCTGACACTCCCTTTCACTCTGCCCAAGAGTGGGAGGGGTTATTTTTTTTATTTTTTTTTGGTTGCGTGGAAACTAAATTCCTGACTTAGAACATAGATGCCGTAGCACTAAGAAAATACTCCAGCTGTGATGAATGTGTCTTTACCCAGTTCATTTGTGCCACTTTAAAAAAGCTAGATAAGCCTAATAACACTGCCCGACCTGATAATCGAAACCGTGACGACATGCCAGCAGTCGCTGCTTGCTACCACCAGAACAACGATTCAAAATAAGAGTCTCTTTAATCCCATCATTTTTACATAAAATCCCATATTCCCATAACGCCATCAACAAACAAGAAACACGAACTCCTTAAAATAAAAATCCATTACAGGTTTTCATTATGCTCTGGCAATATTTTCCCAGCAATCATATAGCACGGAGCAGAGTACACTGCAAACAACGTTGTCGCGACAGTTTGCATATTTTTATTTATACCGGTAAAAAATAGCCGGTATTTTTTACCGGTATTGAAACTACCCAGTTCGTGTCGAGGAACATGGATAGGAAAATGAAGTATTAAAAGTAAGTAACAGGGTGAACTATAACGGTGTTACTTGGGAGTTTTATTTTATTGGTATTTTTTTGGTATCTACTGTCGATTATTTTTTAATATGACAGATTTTATAGTATCGGAGGAATTCGTGGCTAAATAATATTAACCGCTCGAGTCGCAGGTTAAACCGCACTTGCCTAGGATGCTCCATAGATGGGTGACCGCTCATACATACTGATTTTCCTCCTTGACTCGTAAGCTATGTTAAGCCGTTGGTCCCGGCTGTAATATATAGATTTTTGACAGCCATTACAGGTGTCCCGAAAGTCTGGAAACCGGTCGTATCAAGGCGTATCGTATAACCCAGAACTAAATGCGCTGTGGAGGTCAGATAGACAGTCGCTCCATGTAAAATACTGGTATTCAGCTATATCTGATTAGACTGGAAGCCGACCCCAACAAAGTTGCGAAAAGGTTTGGCAGATGATGGTGACCGATTTCATCGGAAAATAAATCTCATGTCACTTTATTTGATTGTCATATTTTATATTACTGGAGAAAACATGGTGCATACATATTATTCGTATAGATATTTGGTTTTAAAGTTTTTTTTTCGATAAGGTTTTCAGTAATGCGATAAGTCCGTTTACACCTTGAAAACAGTCATCAACTAACCTTAAAAAATATATTGTTAACTTTTAGATAATCTAGAATTTAATGTCATAAGATTATTAAATGTTCAGTTTACCAAATCGACCTTGAATTGGACACTTATAAACACACATAGGTAACCTTAAATCACTACCATTATAATAATATCTCTCTCCTTCTAATTCAAACATACAGGGTGGTGCCGACAATAAATGAAACCACTGGTAGTTCTAGTTCATAGGAACATTCTTAAACTATCAAATAAATCCTAACACCGTCGTGGTGCCGACGATACGACAATAACCTACCTAAATGTCTTTGCCAAATTCGTTTGTTACATTTTATTTCCACACGTTAATCGGTGCAAATTATTCCTAAGGTTAGTAAACCAATATTTGTTTGTAAATTGTAATGTATTTCGTTTACAGTTTTATGCTACTTAGTTTTATTGTTTTTTTTATTTTGGTGTTAAGATTTATTTGATAGTTTAATAATGTTCCTGTGAACTAGAACTACCAGTGGTTTAATTAATTGTCGAATTGTCGGCACCAGCCTGTATAACTACAGAGTAATTAATATTTATAAAGACGAACGTTCTGAAAATAAAACTGAACTGAGCTTAAGTAATTAACTAAATAAACAGACTTCCATTACATTTGAAGCTAAGAGCAAACTCGTTAATCTACGTTAGTGTTTTCTTTTAGTTTCAGAGAATTCTCACTTTAGTTACCTGAGAGGTAAAAATAAATACAAGAGAGCGAATTTAATAAATAAGTGTACTTTACAAGAGTACATTTTATAGCATCACGCCTGTTATCGGCGAGGTAGAGGTAGGTATACCTATTAACAGGGATGATCCTATCATCATCAAACGGGCACAAATGCGGGCCGTTACTGAAACCATCACTGCCTGACTTAGAAACGGAACCTGAGACCTCATGCTCCCTGTCGGGGCTGCGGGTTGTTCAAAAGAGATACCGCGGCCTCGGCACAAGGGCTGAGAAGAAACATGGGTGGTTTTTAGTCAGTAGAAGTCTGACACTCCCGAGCGGGAGGATTTCCCACCACACAAAAAAAAAGACCTGATTCTCGGTAGTAGCGCTTGCGACGATAAAACCAGTGCGGCAGGAGTATATTATTTATTTTATTTTATTTTCTTCGGGTGGCTTACAGCTAACAATACAAAAATTAATAATGAGTTGTTCCACGACAAGCCCTTTACAAGCCTCCACAGTTGGGTTTAGATTATATTCTCGATTTATTAGGAATGCGAGGGTTTCATCCATGTTTTAAATTAGTCTTGCGCTGCTGTCCTATCACTAGAAAGTCGTTAACCGACAAATGGTCAATTTTTACTTTTCGATACAATTTGATAGAATTCAAAATTCTCAATCTTTCTGTTTAAAAAATATTTCTAGAATATGAATAGTTATAATGGAGTCGCCGCCGCCGATCACCGCTACTAGAACACGGCGGGGCTCCGCCCAAGCGGGGCAAACCTCCACGGTTGTGCTCCACCGTGTCCTCCGGTCGATCCTCACAATGGTGGCATCCGGGCGTTTCCTCCCGCCTGATTCGGTGCAGGTACCTCCCGAAACAGCCGTGTCCGGTGAGTACCTGCGTCATACGAAAGGCAAGGGCGCCATGGCGCCTCTCCAGCCACTCCTCAAAGAGGGGACTTACCGCCACTATCGTGGCGTGCCCTGCACGGGGTTGCGACAGTCGCTCTCTCCATGCCGCCATGAGATCGCACCGGGAGGTCTGTCCGCTGCGCAGCAATTTGCTGCGGCAACGGAGTGACCCCCCGGTGCAGCGCCTCCGCGCGCCATTCATGCAGGCGCGCGAGGACTATCGCCTCCAGATCCCATGGCGGCAATCCGGCAAGGAGGTTCGCCGCCTCGCGGGAATATATTCTACCTACGGTTATCACTTCGCAACTTTTCAACAAACTTCAAATAATTCACTAAACACTAAAGTTTTCATTCAAAAATAAACCCAGCCTTTATTATCGCGCAGTCGGTTTAAAAGGGCGATAGCAAAAATTACTCTAGGAACAAAATTCACACGAAATCTAAATAACCTGCTATGAGAAAAAAGGTCTAATTACGCTTCATGAGACCGTAACACCTTACCTGGCTATTGCGTATGTTTTTAAATGTCAGTGGCTATCATAGTGTCCATCGATTAACTGTCAAATGGTTATGGTTTGGTACAAAATGGAATCTTATCTAATAAATCAGTTGTTGCACTTGCGAGCGCTAATTTAACACGCCAGTGTGCAGTGTCTGATGAGCGACCTGAAAGCGTTATTTTCTACGCACCTCACATATTGAAATACCAACTTTGGTAATAATATGGGCCCAACTGAATAACAGCCTTGACGATTAGTCAAGCACGCAAGATAAATTATAGTGAACTATCTATAAACGTACGCGCAAACACAGACCAATGAGCATTGACTTATATATTACTGCGTAAGGACTGGGCGGACGGCATGTTAAAATGACGCCACAAACGTGGTCCCAATAAGGTCTTTCCTAAGCCGAAGTGAACTAGTTCACGATCGGCTCTCTTCGGGTGCGATAGTAAATTTTATTAAAAGCTTTATTTATGTTCTATAAACCTCGAAAATGCCACGCCGCTTATACAAGGTTACGTTAACGAGCAGACTACACCAATTCTCTGTATGGTGAACGCGTCGAGCAAATGTTCGGACGACCGTATCTTTAGTTTTTATATCAATGCCAATGAGCCTTTTTTAATTTTTGGCGGGTGGAAAATCATAACCCCTCCCGCTCTTGGGCAGAGCGAAAGGGAGTGTAAGACTTCTACTGACTAAAAACCACCCATGTTCCTTCTTAGCCCTTCATGTCGAGGCCGCGGTATCTCTTGCGAACAACCCGCAGCCCCGACGGGTAGACTAATGAGCCTGAAGTGGCCACTTACCTAACTCAGACACCAGCTCCTCACATTGCTAAAAACAAACAATATTGTGAAACCTAGAATAAGCTGTTGTAATAAAACTGCTGCCCTTCAGTATAAGTGTTTATTCTATTGTTATATAAAATATTCTGGTTTTAGACGACTACTATATCAATGAACAATATATTGTTCTAGCCAAGATCTTTACAAATCCAGTTGAATTATTACAATGTTTTAAAATCTGTAGCCCGCCATTTTTCCCGCCTTCGCTACATTATCATAGATCATCACACCTCCAACCATTTCAGTGTTGCCAACACATTTAGTTGACTCCAAAAATTATCGTTACAAAATAAATAAATTAAAATCTTATTCGCAATAAATCGCATGTTATAGTTTTATTTTTCACATTGAACCTAACACTCGTCCATCCTGACAACGTGTATGTCCTCATACACGCTCTCAGGAAAAGACTCGAACCTAACACTCGGTTCAGTACACCTGCACGCAACATTAACTACTCAATAAAGATGTTATCGAAATAGTACTTACATACGAGTATAAAACTTACATAAAATCAAATGAGTATAGAAAAAAAAGCAACTCTCACATTATAAATGACTAACTTACATTTTGGAGTCCCCACAGTTTTCAGTCTTCCAACTTTTGGAATTCCCCTTACGTCTTCAACTTTTGGAGTCCCTAACATTCCAACTTTTGGAATTCTCTTGCGTCTCCAACTTTTGGAGTCCCTAACATTCCAACTTTTGGAATTCTCTCTTGCGTCTCCAACTTTTGGAGTTCTCCAACTTTTGGAGTCCCTAACATTCCAACTTTTGGAATTCTCTCTTGCGTCTCCAACTTTTGGAGTTCTCCAACTTTTGGAGTCCCTAACATTCCAACTTTTGGAATTCTCTCTTGCGTCTCCAACTTTTGGAGTTCTCTTGGTTCCTTTATATAATAGGTCAAAATTAAAACAGAAAACAATTCTCAGAAATAACACTAACTTTCAAACAATTCACAGTACATTTTAGATAAACTACGAAAATCCTTCACAAAAAAAAAACTTAATTACAGAATTAATCACTTTGTATCAATTTCATCTTCACTACTACTTTCATCAGTACTACTTTCGTGAACCTCTAAAGCAGCTACATGAACCCATGGTAACATTCGATTAGCGGCTACTACCGTCTTACGTTTATTCTTCGTGGTACTTAATCCAGGTATTGGGGCTAACTCATATCGATCATTACCAAACGACCCAACTACGCGGTATGGACCAACGTAAGCTGGACTGAGCTTTTTGCTTTTACCGTCATTACTAAATGAGGTTTTTGTTATTTTTACTAATTCTCCTATTGCGTAGGTACGAGCTGGACGTCTATTCTTATCATAACGATCTTTTTGTTTAGTCTGTTCCTCATCGATCCTATCTTTAACCTGTTCGCGAATAGTGTCAAGATCAGTTGTGTCCCTAGTAGTTTGACGTATTTCATTTAAACGTGGATCTATTTCACTACTCATGTGAGTACCGAACATTACATCCGCTGGGGTTTTCCCCGTTGTCTTCTGTGCAGTGTTATTTAAACCCCACTGAATTTTGCCAACCTTGGTGTCCCAAACTCTTTCGTCGTCCCCGAGATTCTGTGCCGTCAAGGAATTTAAAATAGTACGGTTATACCGTTCTACTTGTCCGTTTGATTGTGGACTAGCGACTGCATTCAACACATGCTTGATACCTTTTTCGGAACAGAATCTTTTGAACGCATGAGAGGTGAAACATGTACCACGATCGCTAATTATGCGATCGGGTGGTCTAAAGACGTCAAAAATATCTAATAATATATTTATAGCGGTCAAAGTTTTCGTATTTCTTACCGGTTTTATAAACACAAATTTAGTAAAAGCGTCAACTATAACTAGCAAGTAAGAATTACCTTTCCTAGACTTCACGAAGGGACCCAGGTGGTCGATATGGAGCGTATGAAACGGGATTTCTATCTTAGGTATAGGGTGTAATAAGCCCTCGGACCTGTTTGATTTTGTTTTAGAGTATGCACATTCGAGACATGCATTTACGTATTTTTTTATGAATTTTGCCATACGAGGAAACCAATAAGTCCCTCTTATACGATCTAAAGTCTTTTCAACGCCAAGATGACCAATGTCATCGTGATTAAGACGACATAACTGCCACCTAGCTCCTTTCGGGACTACCCAACGAAGTTTATCAGGGTCACTATCGACACGCTTGTAAAGGCCATTATCTTTGACAACATAGTTGTCTTTAATGTATTTTAGCCCTTCTGGATCTAATTTTGTGTGTAAAATATCGCGTATCCTATTCAACTCAGAATCACCTAACTGAAGGGTGAGCAACCAATCATCACTATTCAATAACATAACCATAGGATATGTATCCACTTCACCAGTTTGATTTAGAGTTTGGGGATTTCTGGATAAAGCGTCAACATGCGACATTTTGACACCAGGACGGTATTCAATCACGCATTCAAACTCCTGTATCATGAGCCACCATCTCGCGATTCGGGGAATCAAATCGCGTTTGGTAAAAGTAGTACGTAGTGCTCCACAGTCTGACACGATTTTAAATTTCTGCCCTAACAAATACACCCTAAATTTTTTTAGAGAACAGATGACCGCTAGTGTCTCTAGCTCATAAGAGTGAAAGTGTTTTTCTTCCGGAGAAGTTTGGCGGCTGTAAAAAGCCACAGGATTGAATGACTTTGTACCAAACGAACGCTGCAAGAGAATTCCACCGATTCCAACACGGCTAGCGTCAGTATGAAGCTCGGTTTCGGCAGAGGGGTCATATATTGCCAACACAGGTCTTGAGACAAGTTTTTCTTTGAGGGAATTGAATGCCTGTTCTTGCTCACACGACCACAACCAAGAAACGTCTTTCTTTAACAGTTTACTGACAGGATGTGCAACCTGAGCAAAGCCCTGAATAAATTTGCGAAAGTAGCTCGCTAACCCTAAAAACTGGCGCACACCATGCTGATTCGAGGGACGAGGGAAATCTGTTACCGACTGTATCTTTTTAATACCAGGCCTAACGCCCGCAGAGCTAATTTCATACCCTAAATAGTCTAACTTATCTTTAAGAAATTCGCATTTGGTTAAGTTAAGCGTTAAGTTAGCTTTCTCAAGCAACTGTAATATGTGGTCTAACTTAACCAAACAGTTATCTACGCTTGTTCCATAAATAAGGAGATCATCCAAGTATGCTGTAGCTTCATTAAACCGCGCAGAACCCAAAACCTTGTTCATCATACGCTGAAAGACTGCTGGCGCATTTGCTAAACCGAACGGCATACGATTAAATTCGTATTGACCGTCCGGCGTCACGAAAGAAGTCAGCGGTTTTGAGTTTTCAGCGATAGGCACTTGGTAATAACCGGATGCTAAATCTAGAGAGATAAAGCAAGCTTGTCCGGACAACCTAGCAATTTCATCATCTATTATTGGCATGGGGTAACGTTCTTTTACCGTTATAGAATTAAGCATCCTATAATCAATACATAACCGGAGCTTGCCATCCTTTTTGCGAACCAATACAATAGGACTTGCATACTCGGATGCCGACTCTCTGATGATACCGGCGCCGAGCATGTCATCTATCATTTCGCGAACCTTTTGACGTTCAATGTGGGCCAAACGATATGGACGGTAAACTACCGGGGTCTTGCTGTTAACTTCTATGCTCATCTCTACGGCATTGGTGCAGCCTAGTTCTTTGAACGAAGACGCAAAACAGTGCCTGTATTTTTGCAATAGATCGAATAACCTTGCCCTGTCAGAATTAGTTATAGACTCTCCTACTCGAATCTGGCTAATCTCAAGACTATTAGGGAGTTTTGAAGAGACTGACTCATCTGGTACAAGGACTCGATTTACAACCTTAACGACTATTGCTCGTCCTAGCTTTGACCCTGAGGGTAATAAGAATTTTGAACCAAGAGGTGTTAAATCGACAACCGTTCTCCCATGCTTAACTAAGTGTAATCCACCCGCCACAACACACTGCTGATGCGGCTTACCTAACAACTTGCCATCCAACATAATGTACCCCTCGCAATTCGGCTCTACTGAGACTTTTACCGAAGCTCTGCCATATAACATCACGCTGTTGGGCACACTAACTTGGACTACATTATCTTTATCTGTATGATTTTTTGAAAATGGCATTTCGTCATCAACATTCATAAAATGTAATTCAGTGGCAGTCTTATGCACAACAACGTGAGGTTGTTCTGTGAAAGTCTGACCAACTAAAACAGGTACATCCAAATATTTGTCACCTACCACACGGCATGTAATGTTAGCGAGTACCTCATCTACAGAAAGTTCAACATTAACTTTTCCTACCGATTGTACTAATTCGTTACCAAAACCTTTCAAAACAGTTTGTACACGGTCATGCTGAAGTCCTAGTTCTAGTCCGAGAGACTCGGTAATCAACGAGACTTCGCTACCAAAATCTATGAAAGACTTCACATCCCGACCATTAATTTTTATTGTTTTAATAAATTTAGAATTAGGTTTAGATGCTGAAATAAGCAAAGTTTTGCTTGGACCTTTGTTATTGTCAAAATTGGAATGACATTTATCAGCACTATGACCAACTTTACTACACTTAGTACACTTTACAAGAGGCTTTGGACATCTAGAGAAAATATGTCCCTTTTCTTTACAATTAAAACAATTAAACGTTGAGGAACTATTAGTTTTGGTTATTGGCTTAGCATCTGAGAAGCCTGAATCGTTCCCTGATCTGAACCGAGAATTAGTAACCCGTTCGCCTACATTATTATCTTTGCTACTCATCAGATACTGCAATAATTGATCGGGATGAGTGCACCTTAATGCCAACGCCGCAGATTTTAGTGACTTATCTCCAATACCGTAAATAATACAGTCAACCGCGCGTTTATCGAAAATGTCACACTGATTTAAAAGAGACAATTTGTCATAAAAATAGTTTTCAATAGGTTCGTTGTATCTACTTCTCCGCTTCAGCATTTCTTCTAGAGCTTGGCCATAATTTTGTTCGAATGGGAATGCACTCAGTAACTTTTCTTGCCACTCAGGCCACGTAAACAAAATAGAATTCAAACTCTCGTACCAAGTTTTGGCCAATCCCTGAAGTTTTTGCATAGCGTGATGAATGGTTGTTTTCTCGTCCCATCCATAAACAGATGCACACTCGTTAACTTTCTTAAGCCATACGTCAATACGTTGGTTTTTCAATGAAGGGTTAAACTCTGCTAAGATATTCTTAGAATCACTACTACTACGGTTCATCGGTATAGTTGTTGATGGCTGGGATGCGAGTTGTCTAATAGAACTTAACAAATGAGCTATATCTTTAACACTAAAAGAAACGCTACTTGATCTCACAGGTCGTTCCACATTATTAGAACCATTATCATAGTTGTTGCGATTATTTGTACAATGACGAGTTGACTTAACATAGTCTTCGCGATCTACGGAAGATTCACGAGAACGTGGACTATATCGGCGCTTTGACGATAAACGATTACGTGCTCTGATCACCTCGTTTTCTAAAGCGTTGAGGCGCTCCCGTTCTCGGTCTAGCTCCTTCTCCTTCTCGCGTAGACTCAACGAAATAGGGGTCCGGCGAAGACTGCGACTGCGACCGCGACTTCGACTTCGGATTCGCCTCGCACTGCCACCGCTACCCGCTCTTGATCTGGCTTCAGCTACATGGCGACTTCGACTTCGAAGGCGCCCCTGAGTGCTTCGCCAAGCACTGCCGTTGTCTGGCGCCGTCGATCGCGCCTCAGCTGCGGTGCACGACGGACCCCTTATTGGCGTTGACAAGCGCCGCGAGGTAGTTCGGGATGTAGCTCGATCACGTGGCATGGTTCAAAACCCATAAAACAGAAATAAAATTGCGTTTGAACAAGTACACCAAACTAACAACAACAATGATATAAAAAGAACTGTAGAATATTTCCAAAAATATCTTGAAAACTGTGGTATATGTATAACGAAACAATTGTTCCCTTTTTGATACCCCGTACAAGGAATAAGTATCAAAAATCCATTAAAAGTCATTGAAGTTTAATTGTCTTGTTCTAGCCTATTTAATTATTGCTAAATCATGTAATTTTAAAGGTATTTGATTGTTACCTACAACTCTAATAAAATCATAATTTATTACCAATGGGATACAATGCGTGCAATAAAAACAAATCATGTATTAAGTATACTTACATTATACATAGGTATAGGCGTGTACTTATCCCACTTCTGAATTGTAATAAAACTGCTGCCCTTCAGTATAAGTGTTTATTCTATTGTTATATAAAATATTCTGGTTTTAGACGACTACTATATCAATGAACAATATATTGTTCTAGCCAAGATCTTTACAAATCCAGTTGAATTATTACAATGTTTTAAAATCTGTAGCCCGCCATTTTTCCCGCCTTCGCTACATTATCATAGATCATCACACCTCCAACCATTTCAGTGTTGCCAACACATTTAGTTGACTCCAAAAATTATCGTTACAAAATAAATAAATTAAAATCTTATTCGCAATAAATCGCATGTTATAGTTTTATTTTTCACATTGAACCTAACACTGTCATTGTGAGGAGAAATAAAGAATTTATTATTTATTACTTAGGCAGAGTCATGATAGGATAATAGCATGAATTACGCCACAATTTGTAAAATGGTCACAAAGGAAATTCATAATAATATTAACTATGTCTGTGACCATTATTTTAATTAGTTTATTTCGTATTTGTTCGAGTATTCAAAAGTGCCTGTAACTGGCCTACTTGAAATAAATGTTTTGATTTTAAATTTTTAAACGTAATTCATATTTTTATTCTATTACAAATTATAATTCTGCTAAAGCGGCTATTTTAAGCTCTTGGGTGCACTTTTTGTTCATTTACTCGCATAGTCCAAATCAAATCAAATCGTTTATTTGTGATGCATAGGTTACATGCAGGTGTTCATTACATTCATTTAAACTTCCAATGTTCTTACCATGATCAGCCACTTGGGCATACAAATGATTAAATAATCCAATAAGTTGTGATTCAAAATTATAAAGAATTGACATAAATTGCATATCAATAATTTCAGACAGACAATACAAAAAACAAACACAAGATACCGTCAAACGGACATGAAACAATTAAAACTTCTTAGTCGATAAAAATTCAGCAACAGAGTAATAAAGATTTTTCTATAAGAAATTTGAACAATTTGTTTTTAAAGACATAAATATTGCTACATTCCTTCCGATGCGACGTAATCACTATGCAATTTATTATAATTATCAATCGACTTACTAATAATTCACTGAAACACAAAACTTGTCCATGACACATTAACCCTGTCACTGACGCCTACGGCCAAAAAGGACCACAAGAAAAATATCTCAACCTGGCTCATGACTCCCGAAAAAAAAACTAAAAATCTAAATAATCTGTAGTGAAACAAAAAGGTCTATATACACGTTAACGCTCGTGAAGTAACCCTACAAACAGCCCAAAAGGCAATATCTTAATAAAACGTCCTAGCTTGTACGACGGGTGACGACCAAATGACGTACAAAATGTATCCACCTTCATATATACTAGTCTGTACCCCCTTTTCTGCTTCCACTAAAAATACCGTGAGAATTGCTGTTGGACCTTTACAAATCCAATTCTGCTACGAACGGTTAACTTGTTAGCTCATACTGTTTGGTGTTACGGTTGAATTTACTATGATGAACAGTTTTTGCGTTGTTTTTATCGCAGTCAAAAGACGTGACCGTGGGATTTTGAATGCGTGGGAAATAACTACACGGGGTGAATTTTTTTGCGGTGCGTGAATTTAACCTCTAGAGCCCCAGCGGCACAAAAACGTGCCAGTAAACAAGTATTACCGTTGAGCCCCGCTGGCACAAATTTGTGCCACCAAACCCCGACCGATTTAAAACTGTATTTGTATTATAGATAAGTCTTAAAATCGTTTCTGAACGAATGTTCTCAATGGCAGATAATATTTTACAACCATATAAAAAGATAGAAACTAAAAATATTGTAGGCAACATTTAAAAAAAAAAGTGTGAAGTTAGTACAAAAATTTCGTGTTCGTGATTACGTCGCGCGCTAGTGAATTCGTGTGTTTTCGTGATTTTTCATTGATTTTGTACGGTAAGTGGGTGAATATTCATTTATAAGTGTTTCTCGCAACTTTTTACATAGTTTTTCGCATGAAATAATACCACAAAACTTGTTTTATTGAGCTAACAAAATTTACATCGTTCTGGGTTCGTCGAACTCGCTATTGTTATTGTACGATTTTTTGAGATAATTCAACGAAATTTCATCTTTGTGATGGCAGAAATAACGTAAAATCTATTGATAATTCATAATTACACGTAGTCCATGCATATTTCAATAATTTATTCATATTATGATGAAAATTTCATTAGTAGGTAACGAAATCCTATTTGAATTTTGAACTGTCAAACGTCAAAATGGTTCTTAGCTCAGCTAGTGCTTAGGGTCATGTCGATAAAAGTTATCGATTGTTTTTGTAAAATTGTTCGGATAAATAAAATGAAAGTATTATTTTTCGTATTTTATAGTTTTATTTCCGTTTAGTGTAGTTTGAATGTAGATGTTTTTTTTAATTATAATAATTTCTTTTAGTTTTTTATGTTTTGTTTTGTAAATTATGTGTACGGTATTCTAATAGATTTGAGATGGCTGCGAGGCAAAACTGGTGCGTTGGACGCGAGTATGCCCCGGAGGACTTTGATGAGCTCCTCCGGGACACCGACTCGGAGGACGAGGGCGAAGCCGAGTACCTCTATTCTCTTTCATGAATAATGAATAAATCACTCACCTTGTTGTGATGAGGCTAAGTATCATCATCTGCCTAGCCTTTTCCCAACTATGTTGGGGTCGGCTTCCAGTCTAACAGATGCAGCTGAGTACCAGTATTTTACATGGAGCGACTGCCTATCTGACCTCCACAACCCAGTTAATACTAGGTAATACGATACTCTTTGGTGAGACTGGATGTCAGAATTTCAGGTCACTGACTACCTGTAACGACTGCCAAAGCTCTATATATGGCAGCCGGGACCAACAGCTTAACGTGCTTTCCGAGGCACGGAGGAAACTCGGTATGTCGGGCGGTCACCCATCCACAGACCGACCTAGGCAAGCACAGCTTTACCTAAAGATCGACCCGAGTGGCAGGTCTTATTAAGCCACGAGCTCCTCTGTGTGATGAGGCTAAGTATATGATGAATAATCACTTGTTGTTTTTTTTTTCAGTAATATATCTTTTTGTCTTTTAGCAACCTGAATGGATAATATTTTATACATAGGTATGTAGTAACTATATGTGATTGAATCAGGTGCGGGTATTGTTTGTGTTTTCGTCTACACGTTTTATATGGGGAAGGGTGATGGTCTGAAATTGCATGTAAATGTGAACTTCGCATGAAAAACTCATCTGAACTTGCAATTTTTTGTGAGGCGTTAGGTTTATAAATGTGTTTTTTTTTTTCAGTATGTTGAGCCGGCACCGACTATCCTCGGGTTATATACCCAGGAGGGAGTCGAATTTCTACTGGCTCCGACTGCTTCGTCACTTATCTTTATGTAAGTCAATGTTATCATCAAAATGTTTTTTTTTTGTAAAGTTGTTTATGAGTCTTTTTTAAAACGAAAATCTTTTTTGATAGGGCAAATCCATCGATTTCAACTTCGAGTGTGCCGCACCCTTCCTCGAGTGCGCCAGCAGTCATTCAGGCGTAAGTAATAAAACACGTTTTCATCAAAATAATTGTTTTTGCGTTACATCAGGAATAACGCAAATCTTTTTTTACAGATCAAGCCCGCTGCGCGCTCAGCCTTCGCCTTTTGAATTTCACCCAGAGTAATTATATTTTCATCTTCGTCTTTTTACCTATTCTTCTTGATAAAGACATACGTAGATTTATGATATTACTGTTTATTTTTATTACGAGTATTTTGTAAATAAATAAATAAATAGTATTATTATTATTTAACTAATATGCATAATAAGTAAATAAAAGTACTATGTCAATCTAAATTGTTTTTTTATTTTCCTTCCTGAACTCAGTCAAACTTATCGATACTATAGTGGTGTGGTCCCAACCCTACGGAATGTTAGAATTTCATACATTTTTATGACCACTTCAGATGTTGACAATTTTGGTTTTTTCTATGAAAGATAAGGTAAGTATGGGTAGAAATCGGTAGACTACTTTGTTCTTGTTCATTTTCAAGTAACATTCAAATTCAAACGCTTATATTACCTGGTGAAAAAAATCCTACAAAAAAGTTATCAGATTTGTTCCCTACTCTAGGTTATTTTGAGGTTTTACAATTATAGTGGCATATTTTAACGATTTATTGTTAGTAATGAGTCGATGAATATATAAGTAGTATTGTAGAAACATTTATAAAGGGCATCTGTTTGTTATACCTCTGATGATCATTTTACAAAGTAGTGTATCGAACAATGCAAATTCATGAAAACTGCGCCGCGCGCTATGAAGTTCGAGTTTGAATATTGCAGGAATCGGATACAGAACTCGTAAAATAACATTATCTTTAGATTACCAGTCTATTCATGAGTCAGTTCCCAAAATTTCGTGTAAATTGATCACACAGTTTAGTCAGAAATCAACATAATACAGCAACATAACTATATTCGGCAAGTACTCCGACTTCAATAGGATATGTTTATTTCTTGAGTTCTAATCAGAATCTTGTTTACATTGTATTTCATAGTCACATCATTGAACAACCCGACACCGTTTAGAGTGTGTGAATAGAAGCAACAGAAACGGAGCGATAACAGTTTTTGTGACCAGTGTCAGATTTCGCTTACGATAAGAGACCGCCCGCGGTGCTTGACGGATGGTTGACGTAACTAATGGCGGTACTTGAGAGGTTAAATGTTGAAAGATATCTAGTGGAAAATGTAGCGGTAACGAAAAAAATGTTAGGTTAAGCGTGAGAATGCGTTAACCTTTCCTTTTTCAATTAACGGACAAAGGGAAGAATATAACCATGAAACTTAAAACTAAATGTATCAAAGAAGGAGGCAATACTTGGTAATGAAACATAAGGCTCCTTTTTAAATCAAATATTATTTAAGACTATGTTACAAAAATAAAATAATTATGGTGTATCGTAGACCCAGTTCTAACTGGGTTGTAGAGGTTAGATAGGCACACGCTCCATGTAAAATACTGGTATTCAGTTGCATTCGTTTAGGCTGGAAGCCAACCCTAACATATGTAGTTGGGAAAAGGCTGGGAAAAAACCCTGTGATAAGCTAAAGCCAATAATTCCAATGAAGACAACTTTGGCTGAAATTACTATTCTTTATAGGTACATTTTCTGAATAAAACACGTACCTATCCATAAAACGAGCAGCAAATTAAAAGAATTCATGCATTTATTAAACAAAATAATATTTTATTAAAAAAATATCCAACCCGTTCACTGCGGAGTCTGCCAAGGTCAGTGATCCAAAGGTCAAGGTCAGTAAGTAGACGAGTTACTGGGGCGTACAAACTCGCTTCAGTACTACCCCACCGATCATTTATCTGTATTTGGGTTATTTGGCTATGTTATAGTCAAAGGTCGAAATGTAGCCTCTTCGCGGAATGTCTGGTTTATCTTAGGTTTTGACCAACGCCTTTTAGCAAAGCAAATAGATTCCAATTTCGGCCTCTGACTAATGTATAATTTGAGGTTAAGTATACTTAGAGCCCTTAACAGTAACTTAGTAATCTGTTTCGGACTTTGCCTAGTCCTTAATCTTTTTGTTCCGTCCTTTTCTATTTATAAATAATTGTTATGCGCTGAATGATTATTGTCTATTTTTTTTGTCATTTTATACGCACACATTTATCGCAGATACTCATGTAAGGTAGGGTTACCCCCTTTCGAGATTTGAAAATCCTCAAGAAAATTCCGAGCATTCTCCATCTTGCATTTTTCGGTAGACATGACGTAACTCTTTTCGTTTTATTTGAAGATCTTAAATAAAAAAGCCGGACAAAGGGCTAGTAAGCAATCTTTGGACAAATTCGGAAGATTGGTAACCTCGGCCAAATTCATTAAACGTCGATTTGCAAACTTGCCGGTTCTTCTACATAGATATCAAACGCTTTGGAATGGGCAACTACAGTACTTTCATAGCTATAATACCATGTGACTGGGACTTTAGCTACACAAAATTAATTTGTAGTAATTATTTCGACTATTCAAAGAGACCTGTTCCTAACTGGCCTACTTGATTAAATACTTTGATTTGATTTTTAAGCACTTGTAGGGGTATGCCTAGTCAAATTAAGGAGCGTCGAATCTTCGATGTTTGACTATAACAGCTAGATAAAGACAACTTTTTGCTAGAAAATCCATCTATTGTGTACGTCTGTTGAATGTGTATCTTCTATTTTAGAAATGGTCCATATACACTTGGGAGCAAATAAATCGAGCCACTACCTTTTTTCACGTAAAATGGTAAATATTTTTGGTAATATGGAACGTATCAATTCGAACTATATATCGCCTAAAAGTTTAGTTAATAACCTTTACAATGAGGGTAAATTATTGAATAATAACCTTATTGAATGATAAATTATTGGCTCTGCAAGAAAAATGGTAATTTTGATAGAAAATTTAGTAGGGCTAAAACAGTCCATAAAAACAATAAAAAACAAAATTATTGCAAAAAAAATATTCTTAATAACTGGTATTACCCCCCCGTGCCCTGATACATTCTTGTAGCCTATTAGTCATCGATCTGATCAGCGTTACGATGACATATTGTGGTATGTTCTCCCACTCTTCAAGCACAGCGACTTTAAGCTCGGGAATGGATGAAACAGCGGGAACCCTGGCTCGGACTCTCCGTTTTAGCTCGTCCCATAGGTGTTCGATCGGGTTCAAATCGGGACTTCGTGCTGGCCATACCATTTGTTGAATCCCGATCGCAGACAAGTATTCCGTAACGATCTGCGCGGTATGAGGTCTCGCATTGTCATGCATAAACAAGAAATTTTCTCCGACAAAACCAGCATACGGCATTACGTGGTTTTCAAGAATGTCAGTTATGTATCGGTCAGCTGTTAATCCACGTCTACCACTGCCATCGTTGGCGGGGTCGACGAAGACAAGTTCCGTTTTTCCGTCTAGAGAAATTCCTCCCCACACCATACAAGAACCACCACCAAAACTCACAGTTTCTCGAATGCAACATTGGGCAAATCTTTCACCAGGACGTCTATACACTCGGTTTCTCCCGTCATTGCTAAAAAGACAGATTCTTGACTCGTCAGAAAACAAAACTGACCTCCAGTCTTCTAACGTCCAATTAATGTGTTCTCGAGCAAACTCCAAGCGAGATCGGCGATGAGCTACAGTCAATTTTGGGCCAGTTGCTGGTTTGTGTGATGTTAAATTTCGTTCTTTTAGTCTTCGTCTCACTGTCCACCTACTGATTGAGACTCCTCGAACGTCACGTAACGCTTGCTGTAGCTGAACAGCATTAAGTCCACGGTCGCGCAACGAATTGGTTGCAATAAAGCGGTCGTCACGTTCTGTTGTTGCCCGTGGTCGGCCAGTTCCAGGTCGCCGAACAAAAGCACCAGTCTCCAGATACCTGCGGTATACCCGCTGTACCTTTGAACGACTCAAATGAAGTCTGCGTGCCACTTCACGTTGTCCGTGTCCAACCTCAAGTAAAGCTACAACTTGGGCAGCTTCCGTCGGTGTAGTATCCATTTTATCAGGTTATTTTGATTACACAGACACAGATAAAGACAACAATAACAAGTAATATGGGTATGATTAACAAAAACCTCAAATTTAATCTTTTCTTAACAGAGTACAATAAAAATGTCATAAGCAAATTAAATGCGATAATTTTATTCTACCCTTTAAACTTTAATTTAAATAAAAAAAAAATGAAATTTTGACAACTAACTACCCTCTTTGTAAAGGTTATTAAATACCCTTTTAGGCGATATATGTTTCGAATCGATGCGTTCCATAATACCAAAAATAATTACCATAATGCGTGAAAAAGGAAGTGGCTCGATTTATTTGCTCCCAAGTGTATCATGTCTGGATGTGAAAGATAAACTGACCCTTAATTACTTACTGATAGCCTATTCAATTTAGTTCGTTGTCAAATCTAGAGTCAATTTACTTTATTACTTGTTATTTTGGATACAATATGAGATATTATGGTTTAAATTATGAAAACATAAACATCGATAAGTCTGCGAGTTTTTTGTTAGGTCAAAATGGTCACATTCCCAGGATTGGCCGGACAGATAGGCCAGAATCGTCACACAGTGGGTACCCGAAGACGGTTGTCGAAACATAGGCAAGTCCAAGAAACGCTGAGGTGGCAATTTGGACTGGTTCCTGACTGATTGTTCAGAGTAGACCAAACACCGAGAGAGTTGGAAAGGAATGGGGCTTTGCCCAGTAGTGGGACAGAAAAAGGATAAAAAAATATTGATCCATTATTTTAAGAACCAACTGCAGTTGAACATATTTATTAAAAAAAAGTATTGAATTAAAATCACACATAAATGTCATTCGGTCAATAAAAAGTAAACGTAAAGGCTATGCTATCAAAAAACATTCTTATTTTTTTCTGTTTTTATTTAAATATTTAACCCTACGGTCGCTGAGGTGGTCTACTTTGACAGTAAAGGTCACTGTGTAGATGAGTTAGTGAAGGTGAGAGGTCGTGAGAGCGCGATTAATCTACGTTTGTCTGACTGACTGAGCCACCTTTTGTATGTAGATAAAACACTTTTTGAATACATTAATGTCAATCTCAAGTTGATATTTTATCTAAAAACTTTGTTTATTTTTACATAATTTAAATTCATTGTAATCCCTGAAAGTTTAGGCAGACGCGTCCCTAATTGTACACTCACATTTTGCATAAAAGTTAAGCAAAATTTAGCCAGTTTTCCTTGACTGTTTTTATTTATGTATTTAGAAAAACTCTTTAATAAAACATAATTGATGAAATTTGGCTATATTATGATGTGCCTAACACTTCGAGAATTTCAGGCGTGATGTTAAATATTATATGTACTATCGCGGGCACTCCCGCCTGACCACCACTAAGCTCATATTTGCTTGCACTTACAACATGAAGCGCTCTCTAGCTCCGCCCCGCCTTTGTATAGAAATAATGAATGAAATACAATACCGTTCCACCGCACTGACGAGACCGACGCACGCCGAACGAGAGTTATTGTTATTTTTATACTGCCATTATTAGAAAAAAAACTTTAACCGAATTTGACTTTCGTTACTAATGGTGCGTGTGTGTTGGTTTGGTAATTGTAAATTAAAAACTCAATGATTTCTGTGAGTAATTTTAAATTTATTATAAGAATCTTATAAAATCCCATGCTATTTAACAGGCAATTGTAAGCGTGTTCTCTAAATCGGCTTTAACGATTTCGATAAAATTTGAAATAATGGGGCTTTAGCGGGCCTAAAATGGCCGCTTTTGCAGAACATAATATGAATGACTTTCAAAATTTAAAATTCTTAAAATGGACTTTATATTTATGAAAATAAAGTCCATTTTAAGAATTTAAACATTTTAATGTGATTCATATTGTTTTTTTTTTTATTTTGGGACTCAGTTCAGCGATTTGACTGATGTTAAATCCTTGTCCATGCAAAATTATAATTTCATTTCGTTCTTCTTGTATGAGATTTCTGGAAGACATTATGCACAAAATGTTCTAGCACAGGTTCTCAGGAGTCCAATATTATTGCACAGCTTAACGTTTAGTCAATCAAAGGTCAGGTAAGCAGAGCAATGGTCAATGTTCAAAAAGTCCGGGAAGCGCGCCAAAGTTCGTCCGTGCAATTCGCAAAAGGTGTACAGAGGATACGTCACTAAGCTGCGCAGTGCAGATTGCAACTAATTACGTTGACGCTTCTCTAATAGGCCTAAACTTTGAGGGGGCGGGGTTTGGCGCCTACGTATGATTTATGCGAAAAAATTTTTAACTGGGCAGGCGGAAAAGCTTTCGACTGTACGCCATTCAATTAACGCGCATTGAAATAAATATAGTCTGAAACTTAATTTATTTATATTAAATAGATTTCAATTAGAAAAAAAACAATGATACAAAGCTACTATAAGTTTTAAAACTAGAAATAGATAAGGTACAACTTACCCACTTAACGCATTATCAAATACTAAAGTGAAGAAGAGTCGATTCACCGTGCTATCGCGATCACGGTCAAGGCCGAGATAAGCCGGGCGTGGGAACCGTGTGAACTTACCCGCAACCCGTGGGAACCGAAACATTGATTAGTTTAAGGTTTTTTAAGGCAGAGATTACATAGTAACATGAGAAAACCTAAAATAAACTTGTAGTATCATCTAGTAGCAGAGTTAATAGGTTGATAACGTTGTGATAACCCCACCAATAACTATCACAGGCTCACCCAGGGCTCACCACACCACCACCTCCAGGGTAACGCTCCACCGTGTAACTTCCCGCCATTTATGTGACTGACAGATGTCATTAATGACTAGCTACTTGTGGCTGTGAGACAGTGTTTACGTATCTACTAAATAGATACACACTCATCATCAGCCTATAATGTTCCCACTGCAGGGACTCAGGCCTCCTCTCTAGGAGAGGGGATGGGCTATAATCCACCACACGGGCCCAGTGCGGGTTGGTAGATGTCACACGTCTTCGAATTTTTGGTTCTAAGACATGCCGGTTTCCTCACGATGTTTTCCTTCACCCGTTTTGAGAGCAGCGGTGATGAAATAAATTACATGTATTGCACCTCCCTAGGTTCGAACCCACGACCTACTGTTCGTAAGTCGGGGCCGACATCACTGGGCCACCGCTGTTCTCCACTACAAAACTATTTTTAGAAATTTCGCACAAAATTAATCTGATACTACTCATCTAAGTGGCTAATAAATATCGTTGTTTCAGTGCGAGAAGTCAGATAGTGACATGTTTTTGACTAAGATAGGTTAATGACGTCAAAGAAAGAAAGAAAGAAAGTTAAGAAAGAAGAGTCGATTTACCGTGCTATCGCGATCACGATCAAGGTCGGGATAAGCCAGCTCGGGCGTGAGATCCGTGTGAACTTGCCCTCAACCCGTGGGAAAACATCGATTAGGATTAGTTTAAGATTATCGAAAAATGTTGGATACATGTTTTTTGTTTTATCAAATTAATAAAAATTGACGAAGATAAATCGCGTCAAAGATCATGAGTGGGGGCTTCTAACGTCATTTGTAGGTAAAAAATGTACTGACATGTGACGTTTTCGAGGAGTACACGAATTTTCGAAGCACTGTATCGTCTTAATTTTTTGTTTATGTGAAAAAAGACAAAAATAAGTGTTCAATATTTTTTGGAAATCTATCTGACGGACTAATTAGTTTTTTTTTGTCCGATCCCCTATTATTGATTTTTACACATTTCGCTGCCTCGTTGGTCTTGTAGTCACAAGTGCGACTGCTGATCATGAAGCCCTGGGTACGATTCCTGGGTCAATCAAATTGTTATTGGGTTTTTCAATCAGGAATTTCATCGGCGCCATCTTGTATAGGAGAGCTAGGTGCTGTCTAATTTATGGTAATTATATATTTATTACTTTAAATTGTTCGTAATAGGGTAGTTAACAAAAAAAAATTGTCCGTCAGATAGATTTCCAAAAAATATTGGACACATATTTTTTCTTTTTTCACGTAAACAAACAATGAAGACGATACAGTGCTTTGAAAACTCGTGTGACATCACATTCTAAGACATTAGTATGACATTTTTTACCGGTGAGTGACGTCACAACCCCCCACTCAAACCTTTGTTGCGTTTTATCTTCGTCAATTTTTATTGATTTGATAAAACAAAAAATACGTGTCCAATATTTTTTGATAATCTAACAGACGGGCTAATTGGAATCATATTTTTTTTTGTCAGTAAATATCCCTATTGTTTTGTCTGTGATCATAGTAATAGTTTTTTTTTTCAATTAAAATAATTTAATAAAAACTCCTAAGGGTCATTGTACTAGTACATTCAAATCAAGGCCGCGAAGGGCAAGTTACTGGCGCGTGTGAACTCGACTGCTCATGAGAACCGATCATTCAGCACAATTAACTATCGGGGACAGTGGGGTGATTAAGATACGAAGCTCACTTTTAATTGCTTGTTCAGGGTCCAGAAAAGAAAGTTTAATGTGAGGCTATTATAGATAAGTCTAGCTATGAATAATGGCATCATTTAAGTGTGGGTTATTGGATATTTTGGTGTCATTTTCGAAGTTAAATTTACTAAATAATTTTATTTGATAGTAATACAAAGTTCAAACAAACCATCTAACTTCGGCATTTGACAATCATTATTATTTCCAAGTGAATTAAAACAAACCCATCTTTAATTTCGTGAAATATTTGTAGAGTGGAATCGCGCTTACATAGTCCAAATTGAGTACCATATTAAAAAATCATTAATAAAAAGATAACATAACAAAACAATTGTTTATTTTCAGGCAACTAAATAAAAAGAAAACAATTACAGATATACAATAAAAACATTTATCATAAGATATTAAATTAATTCATCAGTCGCTGAATATTTTGTGTAAGATTCACACGGTCACACAAGTTAATCAAAAAACGAAGAAAAGAAAAAATTACAACCTACCTGCCTTTCCATCTGTTATGCCAGTGCGAGTTGAAGGTCGTGATGGGCGAGTTACTGGGGCGTGTGAACTCGCCAGGCAGGCGTGGGAACTGAACGATCATACATTATTTTAGTATGGAGGGAAAGTTTCTATGAATATTAATTTTGTTTGAATCGTAAATTTCCTCAAGGACGAGCCGATTCATCTCTAAGTATAAATTAATAAAAAAGAGAAGTCCTGACTGACTGACTGATCAACGCCCAGCCCAAACCCTTGGACCTAGAAAGCTGAAATTTTGCCTTTATAATGTTATGTTTATAAAAAATTCAACCCCTTTTTTTTTTTTTGGAACGAAGTTCCTTATCGCGCGTTGTGAAAGGGGGCTAGACGGTAAAAATTCTTACCAAAAGTTGTCACGACACTTTTTGCTATAGTAAGCTATTGTAATCTGTGCGGCGTCGCATGTTTCTCTGTCTGTCTCTCTCTCTCTTATAGAAAGCAAGCCAGATATTTTCATTTGTACATTTTTTTTTTATTTTTTTTTTACATAATAAAAAATAATAACAATAACTTCGTTCCATCCAGGTGTTCCTTGACACCTCTCAAGTTTTTTTTTTTGGGGGGCGGGGTGGGAAATCATCAAATAACTCCTCCCGCACTTGGGCAGAGCGAAAGGGAGTGTCAGACTTCTACTGACTAAAAACCACCCATGTTCCTTCTTAGCCCTTCATGTCGAGGCCGCGGTATCTCTTGCGAACAACCCGCAGCCCTGACGGGACCCGCAGCCCTGACTGGACAAGCAGCCCCGACGGGACCCGCAGCCCCGACGGGTAAAATTCAACCCCTAAGGTAGTTAAATAGGGTATGAAAGTTTGTATGGAAAATCCTTATTTTCACGCAGGGGAAGCCGTGGGCAAAAGCTAGCAATACATACGAACTGCGCACCGAAATCACACCATATTGAGCAAATATAAAAGGGATAAAAAAGAAATGATGTATGAAAGTATCTGACAAACCAGTGCGAGTGCGAGTAAGTTCAAGGTCGTGATGGGCAAGTTACTGGGGCGTGTGAACTCGATCGAATTGAACGCTCATTTATTATTACTCAGAAGAGAAAGTTGCGTTAGATAATCAATTATTTATCATCATCTGCCTAGCCTTTTCCCAACTATGTTAGGGTCGGCTTCCAGTCTAACCGGATGCAGCTGAATACCAGTATTTTACATGGAGCGACTGCCTATCTGACCTCCACAACCCAGTTAATACTAGGTAATACGATACTCTTTGGTAAGACTGGATATCAGTATTTCAGGTTACTGACTACCTGTAACGACTGCCAAAGATCGATATATGGCAGCCGGGACCAACAGCTTAACGTGCTTTCCGAGGCACGGAGGAAACTCGGTATGTCGGGCGGTCACCCATCCACAGACCGACCTAGGCAAGCACAGCTTTACCTAAAGATCGACTCGAGTGGCAGTTCTTATTAAGCCACGAGCTCCTCATAATCAATTATTTATAAAATTTATAAATTATTCAAAGTTTCACACAATTTAGGCATTAAACTGATTTGTGTTTTCGTGAATTGTCTCAAAAATGTTGCCATAACAATAAAAAAATAGTTATTATTACCGTGACGTGGTGTAGGTATACTATACTCCTATGTACTAATAATAATGGCAGAATGCAAAATTCCAACTCAATATTTTTGCATCAATGTAAATATCACATTCCAAGTACCTACACTGTTTATTCAAATCCGATAAAAGATGACATTACTTTGACATACAATCAAACAACTGTCAACGTAGTCTTGCAACATGCAAAAATGTGCAAATAAAACGCTATTTAATAAACATTTATAAAACACCTTATTTCTATAACGTTAACATTAAAATTCCTATAACACGATGACACGATACTGTGGGTTATTAGGATTCCCACAGAGTATTTTTCACATGAGAATGGAAATTTTGTGGGAACATTTTGTGGTATTTGAGGGCCCCAGCACGTGCCGAAGTATTATCGGAACGCATTAGAGGGTTAAGTGTTTAATGTTCCTCAATTAGGCATGTGTGATGTAATTATAGCTTTGTAGTTTAAAGGGTGACTGTTGGTGACACTATGGGATGATTACTGAGATGAGTGGAGCTGATAAATAATAATTTTATCAAACAAAATTTTTGTACAAAGTAAATATTAATTCTGGTAAGTAAGTAAAAAAAAAAAATATCCTTTCGAATCAAAGTGATTCAATCTTAAAGTGTTACTACGTCTTTTATTATTCTTATTACTTTTGTTTTCATTTATTGGCTAAAAGTAAATAGTAATTCAAGTAACCCATAATTCTTAAAAGAAGTAATAGCCAATTTTGTGACTACATCATTAATGTACTTTTTTCAGCAACATTTTTGTTGCCTATTTTTTTTTTGGTTGTTTAATTTTTTGTTTAAAAAACATTTCTCCCACAAAAAATTAAAAATATCAGTAGGTATAGGTATTTACTTTAATTTAACTTCCCACCAAAAATTTTAACCACAGCTAAAATATTCACACGACAAATTCCTGCTTGTGTAAATGTTAACTTCAAAAGACCCCATTATATATTTTTTGCCCCAAATGATGGTGTTATCATGTCATTGTGGGGTCAAATACAAGGTCTTGGTATTCCCATGGCAGTCCGATGTTTCCTATGTGAACTGTATCGTCATGGGAATGTAATTTTTTATTGCTTTTTTTACCTGAACAAGAGTGTCGGTTTAGTGATTGTGGAAGTGATAATGTTTGCTTTGGTTTTGTGTAAATTGAAACATGATCTGTAGTCATCTATACAAATAAATAAAATTGAAGTGTTGAAGAATTGAAGTGAAAAAACGTAAAACCTTGTTATTTTGAAATGATAAACGAATTAGAATTTCAAAATAACAGGGTTTTACGTTTTAAATGCAGCAGTGTTAATAAAACACACAACATTATTTTTTTCCTGGGAGATAGCAGATTTTTTGAGAAGTAATGTACGCAAATTATATTTGAGAAAAAGAATTAGGGACCCGTACAAATAAATTGTAGAAAAAATCAGATTCAAATAGGAAAGTAAGTACTTTTTTTTTTCTTAAAGTATGACTATTTCAAACTATCTAAGCCTTCTGCTCATCCCACTACACAGCACAGCTACAAAACTAACTCTAAACAGAACTCTAACCTTCGCCCTTGCACGTAATAGACATGTTAACCCTCCGCCCGCCACCCGCTACGAAGGAGCCTGTTAATAAAAATTCCCGCGCACCAGACGCGTTTCACACGCAAAAGTACCACAGCATTCCATACACATTTCAGGAATATTCGATTTGAAAAACATAAATAAAAGACAAACGTTTTTTTTGTGTTTGGAATATAATATTCCTATTTCCTTTTTTTTTGTGGAATTTGTGAGTGAGAAAGGCAACTTGGGTGTTTGGATAAATATTATATTATATTGTCATCAATATCATGCGGTTGTGCAGATGTTTTAATTCGAATATTGACAGTTCTTCAAGAGACTAATAAATAGATAGAAAACTAGAGTCATAATTCTCTTGCACTTATCCCAATTCATTTGGAGTCGGCGCATCATGACTTCGCGAGCTTCGTCTTCAATACCTCTCTGTTTCTCGTCATCTCATGAGACACCTCCTTTCTAGCCATAGAACTAGAGTATTCCTACTTTATTGTCTGTGTACATACAGCTTGGTTAACAGCTTCGTAAAGGGTTAATTTACACGTTGTAGAAGTAAGCTACAAAATAACACAGAAATGTATTTACAACGGGTCAATAACAAAACACTGTAAAAGTTTCAAGACACGCACGGGGTCAGTACACCGAAGTTATCGCTATGTAATAGATTTCCGGTTCAAACGCTCGACCCCAGAATTAAAACGTACAATGATACCCCTTTGAGCAGTGACAGGTTAACACTAGTTAACCTGTCACTGCTCGTATTTTTAGAGTGAAAATAGTAACCATTCTCTAAGGTTCTATTTACGTCACAATTTAAGATAGAAGGTAAGGTTAGGGCTCTCCTTAACCCCCGTCGGGGCTCCGGGTTGTTAATTCACAAAAGAAACCGCGGCCTCGACATAAAGGGCTAAGAAGGAAAATGGGTGGTTTTTAGTCAGTAGAAGTCTGACACTCCCTTTCGCTCTACCTAAGAGCTGGAGGGGTTATTTGATGATTTCTTAATCTCCAAAAAAAAAACGGCTAAGCTACATAAGCGGCAGCTGAATAAGCTACATAGAGATGACCTTACGGTTAGGGAGAGCCCTTTTTTTTAGTTCACCCATATTTTGCAAGATTTTTTTTAGGTTTAGCTGTAATGGACATATGATATTGTTTACCTTTCTCAAGGAAATTATTGCTTTCTGTTTATACGACTACGACGATGTTTGACTGGCCTGTTGGTCTAGTGGTTAGTGACCCTAACTGCTATGCCGGAGGTCGTGGGTTCGATTCCCACCCAGGACAAATGTTTGTGTGATGAGCACGATCATTTGTTCTGTGTCTGGGTGTAATTTATCTATAATATGTATGTATTTAGAAATATATAAGTATGTTTATCAGTTGTCTAGTACCCAAAACACAAGCTCTGCTTAGCTTGGGACTAGATGGCGTTGTGTGATAGTTGTGGAATATTATTATTATTATTATTATATGTCATTAGAATATTTTATTTTGTTTCTGTTCTCATAAGACTTGATGATGTTTGTATATCATTAAGTTTGTATATCATTAAGGATCACTAATTAGTTAATATTGTTAGTTAATTACCTAATGAAGGAACAAGGGTCGTGGTACTTATCTACCCCTTCCAGTAATGATTTTATGTATAAATAGTCACCACAGCTCTTTCCAAAAGCAGTCTACATATAATTTACATGCAGTCTACATGCAGTGTACATTCGGTAACAAGAGTCAGTAACTGTTGTCAGTACTCAGCTACCGGTCTGAAGTAAAGTGTATTAATTAATATTACTTGTAACGCTCGTTTGAATAAGTAAAAGTTCAGATAATCAAAATCGTGTCTCAATCAAGTGTCTCCCACACACCTATCGACAACGCCACCGCTCGGGCCATTACATAGCGTCCGAGCCTATTGCTATCAACTGGGCAAAAATCCAGATTCCGTGGCTGCTAAGTAATCCTTGATAATAAACCCCAGTAATTTTGCCCGAACTGGAAATCGAAACCAAAAAAAAGGCCCAAAAGAAAGAAAAAAAAAAAATATTTGTCGCAGAAACATGACGAGGATACAATAAGACAATAAAAAGCAATAGGTACACATACAAAACATAACAAATAATAAAAAAATACAAGAAAGGAAAATAAAACGAAAGTTGCACGTCGTGACTGAGACAAGCAGGCAAAAGACTTCTTTCTTTCACAGTTTCCAAAAGGGGTCACCTTAATAAGGATAAACACATTATCATAATAATCTTATTAAACCATAATACAATTATTATTTATTGCAAAGTTCTCATAACCTGCTTGTTCCCATACAACTTCCCGTGTGAATTGTAACAAAAAAATGTGACCTTTTTTTCCCGGGATTTGTGACTTGCCCACTTAAAAAGAGGGTATGGTGTCCAACGATAAAAAGTTGTAGGACAGTTCCCACGACCGACATTTTTGTCGCCAAAATTTGAAGAAAAAAACTTTGACGGAAGTTAAAATTAAAAGCAAAAAACTTGTTCGTGTATTTATCTAAGTTTTAAAGATTAACTTCGGTAACAAAATGTATTTTAAGTAAAAAATTTGCGCAATCTAAAGGACCTAGAAAAATGGACATTCTATCAGCAAAGTAAATGACAAAACAATGGCTAAAAAGTTACCATAAGTCTAAACCATGGTTTATTCTGACAAAACTTGTTATAGAAAATCAAAATGCTTTAAAAGAGACCGCTATTGGAAATTGTGCCTTAACACAAAGCCCTCAAGACAGAAAAAATACTTCAAGAAATCAAACTGACTTTCTACAAAAAAACCCTTTTCACAGTCACTCTATTCATGAATTGATTTCATGGGTTTTAAAATTAGGGCGGAATAAAAAAGTCGCGTGCCATGTCTCAACAATGTCCCACTTTGGTATGTTAATACACACGTCATGGGGTCGTAATCATCGTAATTTGGGGTCTGAAAGGGTAATCATATTGATATTGTAATTTAACTAACCTAGTTGGATTGTGTGTTGATTGTGTCGGTGACGGGTGTTTGAAGGGTGGTTGAACTAAGGGTGCAATTTGATTGGCTCTTTCGATAAATAAAGAATTTAAAACTCGAGGGAATTTTTAAGTTGTGCGCATAAAGAATTGGTACCAAAAACATATAAGATCGTTCAAATAAATTACATAATTATTAATAATGATTATAGTTTTAAGCAAAATAATAATCAAAGTTGGGTATACTTTGATTTCCCTATTTCATATTATAATATAGGTTGATTGTGAAACATTCAAATGAAAATGATGATGATGATGAAAAAACAAATGACAAATAGTAAACATTCTTGATTGTTGCATAATATAATATAGGAAACTTCCTATGTACTGTCTTTAACTTTGACTAAAAATTCTAAAACAATCCAGTGCCGCCGCAGTGTTCGCCTTAGAATTTAGGTGAAATTAAACCTTATAAAATTCTAAAACAATCCAGTGCCGCCGCAGTGTTCGCCTTAGAATTTAGGTGAAATTAAACCTTATTAAAATAATAACTAACACTAAATTATGTTAAAAAAAATTCTAGAACTTAACCTGTTTTTGCTACGAACTAAAAATATTTTCCCAGGACACTGTCTATTAAGTTTTTTTGTCAAAACTCCATAACTTTCTATTCCCATGGTTTGTGGTTCTCTTGCGAACTGCACTTTGGGAAGGATAGCGTGGGACAATTTTAAGGGATCGTTATTTGGGCCACTATTGTAGCGGTTTGTAGATTAAATCGATTTTTTTTCATGACGCACACAAAACACTATTTATTTTGTTGATAAAGTAGCACGAGTTAAACATAATATTACATAATTATTTTGAAATGATTTTCAATTCGTTTTCCTTAGATTAGAGTCTCCGAAAACCACCTGAGTATAGGCAAACAATTACCTGTGGTACATTTTAAACAATAATTAACAGATAGGTAAAATGGTTATTCGAACAAAATTACTCATCATCTATCAAAATTTAATTTAATTTATTCAATAAAATTTTATATTGTGTCGGAAAGTGTAACAAAATAAAACATAAAAAAAGCCTTGCTTATTTCAAACTATGTTGGGTCGCCTTCAGTGTAACGGGTAGAATCATTCCCGCTTATTCTATGACCCCTCATTACAAGGACAACAGCATCGCGTGCCGAAGCTTTCGTGACAATTATCACAATAGGTCGAGGGCTACGGGTAACCATGGGGTTCCTACCGTAACACCAGAATACCTTAACAAATATTTGTTTAACTGGTTTACACAGCAGTTACTATTCGTTTTTACAGCACTAGTGCCACTTTTATACCTAATTATTTCGGTGAGCTTTTATTTCTCACTTTGTTAGCTCAAACAAGGTTTATTTGGTCATATTTTAACGAAGTTATTTATGTGTTTTTTTCTTTTTGTTTTTCACAATAAACATTTTTAGTTGTTACCTTGTTCATTTGGGGATAACGTCATAAAAACGTCAAATGGTTTGTTAATGAACTCCAGAGGTAATTAAGCGTGCTAGTAAAAGGCAGGTAGCAATTCAATTCCTTGGACCCTTCCTTGTTCTCACGGTTTTTTTTGTACTGACTTTTATAATTAAATCCGTGTTAGTTCACACGAGATTTTGTTGGTTCCCAGAGGAAAGACTTTTGTGGTGGGAATGGGAACTGGGAACTTCGGCGGTCGACTGGCACGTGGCGGTCATAGGGTTAAGTGGGCGTGTATTTATTTAAAGGTCATTATTGAGAGATAAGTGTTTTGGTATGGGATTTTTTTCGGTTATTATTATTATTGATGAGACTAGTTTTCAGTTTGAATTAAAACAAGTAAATTTTGACACAAGTGGGCAAACTTAGCCATTGCAAACGAGGCAGAATATAGTAGTGACAAATACCCAATACACTTAAAAACAAATAGGTAAATCAAACCCATAACTCTCCTTTTCGGTTTCGCCGCAGTCGGGTAAATAATAGAACTATGTATAAGTATTTTTGCAATCAGGTTCGGCACCGGAAACAAAAGGCTCTCCTGCGATTATGGACCTGAGATTTAACTGCAAATTATGTACGCAGATCTCGGCCTTGCTCTGTTGGGATTACCTAAATACATGATGTTATGTTTGATGTTGTCTTTTAGATAATAATATTTCATGAATATGAACTTTTAATAAATTATATTCGTGGTAATTCACACGAGATTTGGTAGGTTTCCATTAGGAAAGACTTTTGGTGAGAATGGGAACTGAGAAATACGCCAATCGGCACGTGGCGATCATAGGGTTAAGTGAGTCAGAGTGAGTAATTATGTATACTAATCATTGAGAGATTTGTTGATTTAGGTTCGGAATTAGCAACAATCTCACCCTCTTTTATGGGGCTTCAACATAATTTGTGATCATTTATTGCTTTGCAAACATGGGTATTAGGTACATAGATCAAATATTTGGTTTACAGAACTGTTATAAATTTAAAATAAGTGGCATGTCAAATAGAATAAAATAAAAATGTCATTAAAATTACATACAATATAACAAAAACAATATAAATTTAAAAATGTCAACCTGGCCAAAGTAAAAAAGATATAATAAAATACTATCAATAATGTAAAATGAAATAAAATGTTGCCAACTAGAACAACACCTATGTCAATTTTAATAAAGGTAGGTATATTATTTTATTGCATGCTGTGTCTATCGCTCCATATTAAACACTATGTTTGTATCAAATTGTTTGTATTTCTAGGATAAACAGTGTAACAATAATGTAGATAGGCCAATAAATAAATAAATTATAAATCAGTCAAAAACAATATAGGTATAGCGTATTTTAACAGTAATCAATCAGTCAGTGAGTCATCATTAAGAAAGTCGACAATCAAGTAAATTATGAGGTATGTTTCTGTAGTTCAAATAAAAAAGACTCAATGATGCTGCCAAAAATACCTATTACGGTTAAATATTTATAATGTGTTAAAGAAGACGTCACAAAATTAGGTAGATACACAATTTCTTCGTTCGTGCCTTTACTCATGAATTTTAGTTCACACGAGGTTGGGTGGTTCCCAAAGGAAAGTTTTTTGACGGGAGTGGGAACTTCTGCCACGTGGCTGTCGTAGGGTTAAGTGGGTGTATTTATTTATTGAGAATTTAGTGGTTTGGTATGAGGATTTTTTTCTTTGTGATTGCTGAGACTTGTTTTTCAGTTTTAATAAAAATATGCATATTTTGATACAAGTGGGCAAACAGTTAGTCGAGGCGAAATTTATAGTGACAAATGCCCCATGTGTATCAAATAACGGTTTTCAATACACTTACAAACAAATAAAATATAGAATCATATTGTATTTTTGTCGTCCTTTATTTGTTATGAAGTTTTGACTTATTTGAGAAGCAAAGGTACGAAGCCACAAAACAATACTTACAGTTTTGATTTTTGAACACAAATGCTCGTAAAATGTCAATGCTTTCTTAAAAGAAAATATTAGCGTGTTAAACAAGTCATAAAAACGTGTTGCAACTAAATAATTTCGTCTCTTCCCTATACCAAATCCGTTTTACTTTACACGAAATTTCGTTAGTTCCCATAGGAAAGACTATTGCTGGGAATGTGCACTGTGAACTTTAGCTATCGGCAGGCACGTGGCGGTCACAGGGTTAAGTGGGTGCGTGTTTATTTCATGATCATTATTAGGAGATTAGACGAATTTTGCATTGGGGTTCTTTTTTAGATATTTATATAATAATTAGACGTACTTTTTGGTTTATAAAAAAATGTGACGGTTTGCGGTTCTTCTAGATTTTTTTATGCTATCCTTGGGCCTCCAACTTGGCTTTACATGCCATCATAGACATATCTCTCAGGGATTCTGGTATCTTCATAATTATTTCCTTCAACGAAGCAAGTTTTTTTTTTTTTATAATTATAAGAACGAAGTTCTTAATAACTAATTACAATCTAGCCTAGAAAGACTAATAAGTAATTTAAATCTGACTTATTATGTTACATTATAGATTATGTTAAAACTAAGAGTAGTGTCCATATTTATGCACATATACACAAGTCCTTAGCACTTTCTTAGAGTCTGATATAATTATAAAAACACCATGTTCATGTGTTATATAAATTGCACAACATTGTTACTATTATTCACTCACTTTGCACTTATACTACACTAATTCAAATGGTTTAGTTCTCTTAAGTCTACGCACTATGTCTGTATTGTCTAGCAGCTGAATTGCCTCAACATTCACGTGTCGATGGAGTCTGTGTTCGTGGGCTTCAGCAAATTTTTGAATGATGGAGGTGACGACTTCCATGTCAAGGTCACGGTGGAGGTCATCGTTTCTTATGTACCAGGGTGCATTCACTGCAGCCCTGAGTACTTTATTTTGGAACTGTTGAATTATTTTGACGTTGGTTGGTTTAGTACAGCCCCAACGAAGCAAGTGAAGACGTGCTTGTCTTAGGTTCGAATCCGAGAACCATGACTTGGCAAGCCGACAATCACACTACTATCACTGTTAAGTACCATAAAAACACCATCGTCCTCAACATTTCTTCTTTTGTATTAATAGTCGCTACGGCTTGAAAGAAGGTGAATAGGGTCTCCTATTCACCTTCTTTCAAGCCGTATCAACTTTCATACAGTCCACCCATCGTTTATTTCAATCTTCCCCTACTCTTAAACCATAAACCAGAAAAAGCACAACCAATTCAGCGTGCATTTAAAATACTATCCTCCATTTCTCACGGTAAAATTTAACGAACTTCTTTGACATAATTATTAAATTCGTTTTCAGTTCACACGAAACAATTTCGGTTCACACCGGAAATATCTTGGGGTGAGAACTTGGGGTAGACACGGCACGTGACCATATTTGTGGTTTTATTGATATTAATATGAATTGTGTGAATTCTATTAACATAACATCACGCCTATAATAGGGTAGTTGACTGACTAAAAAAATTATGATTCTTTTTAGTCCGTCTTTTAGATTAACGAAAAATGAAATAATACGTGGTTTTTGTTTTATAAAATTAATAAAAATTTACGAAAATAAAACGTGTCAAAGATCGTGACTGGGGGCTGGTGACTTTGCTTTCTGGTAAAAAATGTACCAAACTATGACGTCGCGCGACTTTTCGAAGCACTGTATCGTCTTCATTTATTGTTTCCGTGAAAAAAGAAAAAAGTCGTGTCCAATAATTTTTGGAAATTAGTTTTTTTTGTCAACTACCCTATCCCCGAAGGGTGAGGCAGAAGTGTATCTCATTAGTACGAAATGTAGGACATTTCGCCAGTTATGTTTAAATCCCATGTCATATAGGGCGAGCTTATTGCCATCAAACGAGCACAGATCAGACTCCGTGGCTGCTATTGAGAAATTCCTGTAAGAAAAACTCAAAAATACTTCCCGGGTTTGATTCCCAGGAATCAAACCCAGGACTTCAACTTGAGCAGTCGCGCTCGCGACCACTAGACCAACGGGGCATTCCCATAGGAATGTAAGTACTGGTTTAAAAAATAAACGATATCCTAAACTATATTGGACATTATATTATTCCTGCATGTCAAACTCAGTCTATATCCGTTGGGTCGATGTGGTGCAATAAACACCTATTGCAAATTCGGATTATAATGAGAACGATTATTTTTCCCACGAGTACTTGTAAGTTCTCACAGGAAATAAAATGGGGTAGGAATGTGTGGGGTGATATCGCAGGCTGCGATATCACCTCAAAGGCACGCGCTGCGATTCGCAGCGCGTGCCTTTACTTGACGCATCCGTAGGGTTAATTTTGGGTGAAAAAATAATTTATCATCGGTAATTTTAATACAGACGATGATATTCATAAATTAACAAAATAAATGAAATAGTTAAACCAAAGAGTATCAATATAAGGTTTCACGCGAAATCAACACTATTATTTAAAAAAAAAACCGACTTCAAAAACACAAAAAAAAGAAAAAAAAAAACCACAAAAAGGTGAAGAATAAACTTCAGAAGAAAAATCTGCTTCTGAAGTCGGTGACATTTGTTTGTTTGCTGAAAAAAAAGAGATTTATCGTACGTCGTATTAACCAAGAAGTCTTTATGTTGAGTCCACCAAGGACTTGTTTTTTTTTTGTAAAATACATTGTTTATTCACACGAGACCCCCTAAGTTCTCACGGAAATAAATCGGGTTGGGAATTTGGGGTAGCACTGTGACCAGTGGCGATACCTGTCGCATCATAAGGGTTAATAACCCACGAAATTATTTGTGTACCTACCTACAGGTGAATTTCAGTGTTAAACGTATTGTAACCTAAAATGTTCGGAATGCTGTGAATTTTACACTCGTGGTTTTTTTCTTTTATTTCTACTAGTGTTTAATGACAGTTTTCAAGGAAATGTCTTTGAAAACGATGTATGAATACGATTTTCTGACAACACCTATTAATGTCTTAAATAAATCATAAAAGCCGGTTTAATAAAATTATTTCATCTTTTCTTTCCTATACCAAATCCGTTTTACTTCACACGAGATTTCGTTGGTTCCCATAGGAAAGACTATTGCTGGGAATGTGAACTGTGAGCTTTCGGCAGGCACGTGGCGGTCACAGGGATAAGTGGGTGCGTGTTTATTTCATGATCATTATTGTCGATTAGACGAGTTTAGCATTGGGGTTCTTTGTTAGATATTTATTTCAATAAGGAGTAATATGATAAAGCCGAAAATAAGGTACGTATGACCAGATATGTTTTTCATACTCCAGAGTTATTTTTTTTATCATTTTCGTTGCGACATCCAAGACAGTTAAATAATTTCTCTGGAACTTCATCAAGTTTCATTGTCGACGCTTTTCTGGTGTCACTGTTGATTCTGGCTTTCAGGACTTGAAGTGGTTTAGGAATAGTGTGGCGGGTTAATGCGATATTAACTATAAACTACATTACCGACATAACTAATATCAAGAATATTCTATTCTAGTAAATAAGTCAATATTTAAAATTGTAGCTAGTTACACTTTACTATGCAATGGATAGTATTTAAAAAGACTATCCCAACATATTTTCTTTGTAATTACTTCTCTATGGTGGCCAGCATTTCTCACCCTCTTTCAAGCCATATCATCTTTCACACAGTCCACCCATCATTTCTTTCAATTTTCCCCTACTCTTCACTATCACTATCACTACATAGTATAAAACAAAGTCGCTTTCTCTGTCCCTATATCCCTATGTATGCTTAAATCTTTAAAACTACGCAACGGATTTTGAAGCGGTTTTTTTTAATAGATAGAGTGATTCAAGAGGAAGGTTTTAGTATATAATTTGACCGACATCCACGCGGGTGAAGCCGCGGGCATCAGCTAGTAAACCATAAGCCCCAAATAGTACAGTCAATTCAGCATGCATTTAAAATACTATCCTCAATTTCTCACGGTAAAGTTTAACGAACTTTTTTGACATATTAAAATTCGTTTTCAGTTCACATAGAACAAATTCGGTTCACACCGGAAACATTTTGGGGTGAGAACTTGGGGTAGACCCGGCACGTGACCATATTTGTGGTTTTATTGATAAGTATGTGTGAATCCTATTAACATAACATCACGCCTATAATCCCCGAAGGGTTAGGCAGAAGTGTACCCCATTACTACGAAATGTAGGTCATTTCGCCAGTTATGTTTAAATCCCATGTCAAAAGGGGCGAGTTTATTGCCATAAAACGAGCACAAATCAGGCTCCGTGGCTGCTATTGAGAAAAACCCAATAACACTTAGCCCGAGCTGTGAATCAAACCCAGGATCTCATGATCAGCAGGTCACTACTAGACTAACGGGGCATTCCCATGGGAATGTACCTACAGGTTTAAAAAAAAAACGATATCATAAACTACGTCATTGTATTATTCCTGCGTGTCAAACACCGTCTATGTCCGTTGGGACGATAAGATGAAAAAGAACAAACAGATAAACAGAGCTACCTTTTGCAAATTCGGATTATAATGAGAACGTTTATTTTTCCCACGACTACTTGTAAGTTCTCACAGGAAATAAAATGGGGTGAGAATGTGGGGTGATATCGCGGCGCGTGCCTGTACTTGACGCATCCGTAGGGTTAATTTTGTGTAAATAAATAATTTATTTTAATATAGAATAAGTAACTGCCACTGTTGATTCTGGCTAACAGGAGTTACAGTGGTTTGGGAAAAGTGTGGCGGGCTTGTCCCATTAAAAAAATAGAATAAGTAATTTTAATATAGATATTTAACACACCTGATCAAACAACAAAATACTTGAGATAAAAAAGCATGATTACATTTTTTATAATGAAGTGTTTAGTAAAGAGTGGTTTTTATCGTCATGTCACCTTTCGTTTTAGGTCTATCAATGTTCTTCAATTAAAGAAACTGGGAGATAATCGGTCAACTTTTGCCAATTTTGATTGGTACTACTCAATAATAAAATTAACATGACGACGAAATATATAAAACAATAAAACCAAAGATTATCAACCGTTTTTTTGTGGACATAAAAAAACACAAAAGGAGTTTTAATATTTTCATTTTTCACATCTCCATCTTGATTCTCAAACAACAAGAAGTTTTTTTTGTAAAATACGTTGCTCATTCACACGAGACCCCCTTAGGTTTACACAGGATATAAATCGCGGTGGGAATTTGGGGTAGCACTGTGACCAGTGGCGGTACCTGTCGCATCATAGGGGTTAATAACCAAAAAAATCGTTTGAGAACCTACAGGCGAATTCCAGTGCTACTTTGAAATTGTTATTTTACTTAGTTTAAACGTTTTGTGAGTGTATTTCACACATCGAAATAACAAATAAAAACAATAAATTAAAATTAAAGTTACTAACAAATTAAAGTAAAACTAAACCAAACCACCGAGAAACGCTAGTTTTTTTTTTGTAAAAAATTACAGAATCGATCGAGTAACCCTTTGTTTATATCTTGCCTCCTCTATTCATTAAAATCCCAAACAATAAATCTTCCCACGTGAACATTGTTGAAACCACAAAAGTACATAAATTACCCGAAAACCTTTAAAGCGTATTGATACCCCACATTTCGTTTTAATTCCCACACAAATTTCAACGGATCTTTTACCCACAAAATTCGTTGATGTTTCGCACGGGTCACGCTGGTTCCCACTGGAAAGTTCTGCGGTGGGAAAAATGTGGTGCGTGCCAAAATGGCTCGCGGTTGACGGGTTAAGTATCTGTGAAATTGTTCTATAGTACTGTAATATTGAAACAATAGGTTTATTTGCTTGAGTATTACTGTTGGGGACAATTGTGAAAGAGTAGATCATTTTTGACACATTCATTATTATTTAAAACTTAATAAAGATAGGACGCGACGAATGGAAGAAGATCCTCAAATGAAATTGGAATGAGGGCAAGATAATGATATTGATATCTTTAAACCCCTTTATTTTTTTCTTTTCTTTTTTTTTTGGGGGTGGGAAATCATCAAATAACCCCTCCCGCTCTTGGGCAGAGCAGTAGGGAATGTCAGACTTATAATGACTAAAAACCACCTATGTTCCTTCTTAGCCCTTGCACCGAGGCCGCGGTATCTCTTTCGAACAACTCGCAGCCCCGACGGGATCTTTAAACCCCTACATCAGCAATTGCAAAGAGGTTGTGTGGCTTAGTGAAGATTTCGAATCAGTGATTCCTTTTCTAATACATAGTAATATCCCATATAATAATATGTTTATATTTAGTTCATAAGGTACGATGGGGTTGGCATATCCGTGTGGATAAAAACCCCTTTTAGTTATTAAAAGAAGTAAAAAAAAATCTTTAAACGTGGTAACTGAACAGATAGACTTCTAGGTCAGGATATTATATCCCAAGCTTCACCTAGCTTTTGCTTTAGTCACGGAAGCGACGAAGGGGTGTGGGAGGGCATCTTCTCTAATTTTGAAGTTCAAATAGTGTTCAGTTATCAGCCTGATGTAAAAAGTTATATGTGGTTTTGATTTGACAAATCATATTGTTACTAGCTGGGTATGGGATAAATAAAAACACTACAAATTAAACACACGAAATAACTTTATTAAGCACAAAAAACTTATACACAATCGCAAAACACTACTGAAAACTCTATTGCACTAGATATCTCTTCGAACCGTTCGTTGTCTCGCTTTAAGAGTAGACTGACTCGCTCCGACTTCTGTCGGTCCTTTCATACCCAAACACACAAAAGAAGTTCGTGAAGATTCCCTATTATTAACTAATAAAAATATATTCATTCACAAAGATAATTAACTAAAAAAGTCAACTTAAAAATAAAAGAACCAACTAGGAAGAAATTACTTTACGCCCTCGGCATACTGTCGAAATTACAATGGCAATTATACCGCCGACGCTCACCGCGCTGACCAGTAGGTACCTACAAGAATGTACTCGACTCTTGTAGGTACTTCACAGTTATTAGCGAGGTTTCCTGAAGACTCTAGATGACCGTCGTAACAATATCAATCACCATGCAAGGCATTTTGATTTTTATTCTCCCTACTCATCATCTTTCTGCCCTTGTACCATTCTATTTACATAATTAATAAATTTTAAATACTAAATTAAATTATAACTATTAAGCACTTTTTGTCTGTATTCTATATGTATCTGGAGAAGGGCGTTGGAAGCTGCGCTACAGTTTAAATACTTTTGCAGCTTTCATCGTTTTACTTGTTTTATTATGTCTCGTGTTTATTGTCCCTAAATAAACTTTTATTATTTATTTATTTTTAATTTTATTTGGGGTCGGCGCAACACGTTTCTTCTTCCATTCTCCATTTTTTACTCCCTACTGCACAAATATCTCCCATACAAAAAAAAAAACGTACCTACCTGTTTATGACTGTGCCTTTAATTTATTCTTCCCTATCAATATTCCCACTATAATTATAACGAACTAAAAGTCCGTTGATTGTTCACACGTGAATAGGAAAGAACACCCCAGTGGGAAGGGACAGTGGTGGGAACTTGGGGTGGCGCGGCGGCGCGTGCTCCACGTGTCATGTTGCAGTTGTAGGGTTAAGAGGCTGCAAATAATCTTCGAAAGGTACCTAAATTAACTCAGTGAGCAGTGGGGATTATGCATTTCGAATAGAGAATTTTGTTGTTTTTTACATTTTTTTTTGTTCATTTGTAGGGTTCTGTACTCGGAGGATAACCAAAGGTTCTATCTATCCGTCCGACTGTTTGTTAGCGGGCTGTATCTCATGATTCGTAATACAGTTGAGTTTTTCACAGAATGTGTGTTAAACAAACGCCGCGATGATAACAAATTATAGATTTCAATATTGTACGATGGTACGGAACTCAAGGACTCGGATTATTATTGATTAATTATTTAATAGTAAATAGGTGATCGGGTTCTATAATTATAATTTATTATATTTATAATATCAATCTATTGATAAGTAAAATGTAAAATGTATAGCCTATAATCTTAGCTATAATGAATCATCATAATATATAATTTGTCAAGTAGCTAATAGGTACAAAGATTAAAACCGGCAGTTATATCCTGTAACTAAGCTAAGCTAAGCTTGGTTATCAAAACCAATTTTGCGCATATCAGCATAATTTTTATTACTTGAAAATGAACATCATAATGAATTTTAAATAATGAGACACTTCACGACACATCAAACTATACAGTTTCAGTAAAACTTGGGCTTGCAGGGACTCAGGCCTCCTTTCTAGGAGAGGGCTGGGCTATAATCCACCACACGGGCTCAGTGTGCGTTGGTAGATGTCACATGCCTTCGAATTTGTTGATTCTAAGACATGACGGTTTCCTCAATCCTCACGATGTTTTCATTCAAGTTTTGAGACCAGCAGTGATGAAATAAATTACTCAAAGTAATGCGCCTGCTTATTTTTTTTTTGGGCGGGTGTAAAATCATCAAATAACCCCTCCTCTTGGGCAGAGCGAAAGGGAGTGTCAGACTTCTACAGACTAAAAAACCACCCATGTTCCTTCTTAGCCCTTCATGTCGAGGCCGCAGTATCTCTTGCGAACAACCCGCAGCCCCGACGGGCGTCGGCCCTTGCTTGTTGCTGACATCTCTTTGAGGCGCGCGTGGAATACGAATGCGCCGTCGACACGGCATAAGACGGACGGATGGCGAGCTAGCCCATCACTCACCGTCCACAGGCCCGCGGCTACGGTAGCCGGAAGCCATCCTGCTCTATATCACGAGGTAGTCAATTCAAATGCATTTATAATCCGTTGACAGTTCACACGATCCGATTTTAGTTCACACAGGAACGCTCTCGCCGTTGTCACGTTTGGTGGGAAATTAGGGCGGCACGTGCCAACAGTCGCCAATCTTTTAATCTGCAACTCATAATGATTTGAATAAATATGTAATGTTATCTTATCAATGAAATATCGCAGGTGCCTAATTTATTTCGTATGGAAACAAGAGTTTGAATTATTGTCGATTTATTTTGAATAGTTAGGTCATGTTTACGTGAATTTAAAAAATATTTCATCATTATGTGGCTCTATGTAAAATTTCCGAGGATAAATAAAAACTTTCTGAAACCTTGTTTACGAGAACTTACCGAGAAAACTCAGTATGTAAAAATAATGGTAACAAATGACAGTCATGATCATGGGATGCGCAGATCAACCTAGAGAAAATCGACCAGTGCGACTGTTATTATTTAGTTTCGAACCATCCATCCACACGGTGGTACCGTATGGTGTCGGACGTAAAGAATAGCACCATCCCATATCTTCCCGTGGGTGTCGTAAGAGGCGACTAAGGGACTTACCAGAGAATGGGCAGCAGCGTTCTCTGTGCCTTCGTAACAACCATACTGCGATCGCCAACCCGCCTGCCAAGCGTGGTGATTATGGCAAAATCCCCCCTATATCCAGCAGGGGACGTCTTATGGCTGAAATGATGATGATGATGATGAACCATCCATCAATAACAACACACACAAATAAATTATTTTACACTTTGAAAAGTATCAATGTAAAGCAAAGTCAAGATTGATGTTTTTCATTTCATGTCCCTCTCATCATCATCACCATCATCTTCTTGCCTTTGTCCCATTCTTTTCAGAGTCGGTGCAACACGTTTTCTTCTTTCATTCATCCCTGCCAGACGTTAAGGCATAATTTCCTCCTTGCTCTTTCATTTCACACACAATCCATCCATCTTTTCTTTTGTTTAATTTTCACGTAAGTGTATCTAAGTCGCCGCCGGGACTGTGGGTTGTTCGAAAGAGATACCTCGACCTCGGCACAAGGGCTAAGAAGGAACATGGTTGGTTTTTAGTCAGTAGAAGTCTGACACTCCCTATCGCTCTGACCAGAGCGGGAGGAGTCATTTGATGATTTCCCACCGCCCCCAAAAAAAAAAAGTGTATGTAAGTAATAAATAGTTTTTTATTTATTTTTGTGTCCTTTTTTTAAATTTTGCCCCATACTAGAAATTTCTCCTGTATCGTGGGTGCGTTTACAAACATTTAAACTCACATGAGAGACACACTCAAGAGCAGGGTGGCTCTGTGGTTGCGGCTCCGACCTACGAACAGTGAGTCGTGGGTTCGAACCCAGGCACATTACTTTGTATAATTTATTTTATCACTGCTGCTCTCAAAACTTGAATGAAAACATCGTGAGGTTTGAGGAAACCCGCATGTCTTAGAACCAAAAATTCGAAGGCATGTGATATCTACCAACGCACACGGGGCCCGCAAGTTGTGGAGGTTAGATGGGCTGCGGCTGGGTGGGCTTTGGCTGAGTGACTGTGCGGGCTGTGTGATTATGGACCACAACCCAGTTAATACTGGGTAATACGACACCCTTTGGTAAGACTCGTTGTCAGACTTTCAGATCACTGACTACCTGTAACGACTGCCAAAGATCTATATATGGCTGCAGGGACCAACAGCTTATCGTGCTTGCCGAGGTATGGAGGAAACTATGTGCGTGTGAACTGAGGGACCAAAAAGGAATACGCGAAATGAAAATCCTAAGATTTAGTAGAAGACTTAAAACAAATGTAGAACAAATCCAGGGAATTTGTAATCAAATATATTAAAAACTACGACCCATAAAGTGTGGTCCCTCAGTTCTCACAGACGGTTAGCCAGATCTCGGAAAGTATCTTAAAAAAGAAGGTTTTGTGAATACAGACATTTAGTAAAGAATTTGGAAAGATATTCACAAAATAACAGACCACAAAGCATTAAAGATAAAAAAAATATAACGACTGAACTGTGGTCCCTCAGTCCACACAACAAAGATAAATATTTTAGTGAATATTACTGAATTAAACTAATAAAACCGTTCTTATTCTACATAAAGTTTTAGAAGAAGTCTTAAAACATATCGTAAAAAAAAATGAAGCCTAAATATCGAAGCATTTTGAAGATAGCGATGATTATTACTGGTCCCTCAATCCTCCACTCCACTGACATATGTGCATGTGCTAGCTGCTGGGCTATAGGAATATCAGAAAGTCTAGTGTACTTAACTTTTAGTAGAAAGTTTCTTCTAAATAATAGGTATCTAAAATTGTGCATTTCTTACCTCTTAGCTGAGATAATATTATTTATTTAATTCTATGAAAGTAAACAGTGCAGTGTGACCACACAATAAAACAAAATGTAGACAGTCCTTTTATACTTTATTTAATATAATTTTCATTTTTTAGACAAAACGAAAACAAGGTTGTACGGTTCCCGTCGGGGTTGCGGGTTGTTCGAAAGAGATACCGCGGCCTCGACATGAAGGGCTAAGAAGGAACATGGGTGGTTTTTAGTCAGTAGAAGTCTGACACTCCCTTCCGCTCTGCCCAACCCTTAACTTCTCCAACTCCCGCTAGTGTCAGTTAGGCAGTTAGTCACAAATAGACATACACCATATCATCGCACACATTCACAGACACCCACACTGCACAAACAGAGAGAGAGAGAGAAATAGAGAGAGAAAGAGAGAATACGGAGAGTGTCAGACTTCTACTGACTAAAAACCACTCATGTTCCTTCTTAGCGCTTTGTGCCGATGCCGCGGTATCTCTTTCGAACAACCCGCAGCCCCGACGGGAACCGTACATCCTTTTTAGGGTTCCGTACCTCAAAAGGTAAAAACGGAACCCTTATAGGATCACTTTGTTGTCCGTCTGTCTGTCTGTCAAGACCTTTTTTCTCAGGAACGCGTGGAGGTATCAAGCTGAAATTCATATCAAATACTCAAGTCTATGGTCTCTTGGAGCTGTGAAAAAATCAAACTTCTAAGTCAACGCGATCAAAAGATACTCCCGTTTATGCCGCAAATTTTCGACACTCGCAAGGGAATCAAAACCTACAGGGTACTTCCCGTGAACTCAGAATCTTGAATTTTGGTATGAAGCAACGTCTTATAGCAGAGATATAGGAAAAATTGCGAAAAGTATACATTTTTAGTTATATCATATAAAAATACCAAAATACCATAACTTTTACTTACTTATATACCTACAGGTTTGTACGGAACCCTCGGTGCGCGAGTCTGACTCGCACTTGGCCGGTTTTTTTTTTTATGGTGGGTGGAAAATCATCAAATAACCCCTCCCGCTCTTGGGCAGAGCGGAAGGGAGTGTCAGACTTCTACTGACTAAAAACCACCCATGTTCCTTCTTAGCCCTTCATGTCGAGGCCGCGGTATCTCTTTCGAACAACCCGCAACCCCGACGGGAACCGTACAACCTTGTTTTCGTTTTGTCTAAAAAATGAAAATTATATTAAATAAAGTATAAAAGGACTGTCTACATTTTGTTTTATTGTGTGGTCACACTGCTCTGTTTACTTTCATAGAATTAAATAAATAATATTATCTCAGCTAAGAGGTAAGAAATGCACAATTTTAGATACCTATTATTTAGAAGAAACTTTCTACTAAAAGTTAAGTACACTAGACTTTCTGATATTCCTATAGCCCAGCAGCTAGCACATGCACATATGTCAGTGGAGTGGAGGATTGAGGGACCAGTAATAATCATCGCTATCTTCAAAATGCTTCGATATTTAGGCTTCATTTTTTTTTACGATTTGTTTTAAGACTTCTTCTAAAACTTTATGTAGAAAAAGAACGGTTTTATTAGTTTAATTCAGTAATATTCACTAAAATATTTATCTTTGTTGTGTGGGCTGAGGGACCACAGTTCAGTCGTTATATTTTTTTTATCTTTAATGCTTTGTGGTCTGTTATTTTGTGAATATCTTTCCAAATTCTTTACTAAATGTCTGTATTTACAAAACCTTCTTTTTTAAGATACTTTCCGAGATCTGGCTAACCGTCTGTGAGAACTGAGGGACCACACTTTATGGGTCGTAGTTTTTAATATATTTGATTACAAATTCCCCGGATTTGTTCTACATTTGTTTTAAGTCTTCTACTAAATCTTAGGATTTTCATTTCGCGTATTCCTTTTTGGTCCCTCAGTTCACACGCACATAGGAAACATGGTATGTAATGTAATGATGTTGATGGATGGATGTAATGTGTTGATGTGTAATGTAATGGGTGGTCACCCATCCATAGGTCAACCTAGGCAAGCGTGGCTTAGCCTAAAGATCGATCCGAGTGTCAGTTATTATTAAGCCCAGGTGATCCGTACGAGTTCCGATAATAAGGTTGATAATTAATAACTACTTGATTATGATCTCGTCATTCATGGATTTGCAATAATAAAAGTCATCGTGAAATGGTAGATAAAATTAAACTTTCAATGAATCAGTCTATCTGATTGGTAGGTTTGTTACAAATAATAATACTTCCTTGATAATGATTTCACCATTCATAAAATTGCAAAATGAAAGTCATCGTGAAATGGTACATAGAAATCAGACACTAAATGAATCATCCATTCGATAGTTAATCCGATTTGTAGGTTTATAATCAGGAACAATGTTTATTGACGAAAATAAAAAAATAATTTGTTGTACAAGATTTGTATTATTTGAGTATTTACTGAAATGCAAAACGTGGAAAATTTACAATAACATCATCATTATCTTGTACTAGCTGTTGCCAGCGACTTCGACCGCTACAACTCGAAAATTATCCCCATGGCAGTTAAAATTACCCTATGTGTTAATCCAGGTTATAAACTATCTGTGTACCAAATTTTATCTAAATCCGTTCAGTAGTTTTTGCGTAAAAGAGTAACAAACATCCACACTCACACACTTTCGCCTTTATAATATTAGTGTGATTTATCCCAATTCATTTGAAGTCGGCGCAGCATGTGTTCTTCTTCCATATTTCTCTATTACTCGTCATTTCATCAAACTCCTCCTTTTTTTCCATAATCATCCTGTTGACGAACAGTCCAATGACGAATCGGTCTAAGAACGGTTGCGGAATCTATCTACAGTCATCCATCATTACAAAGTCCATCCATCGTTTCTTTGGTCTTCCTTTAATCTTATTACTTGGATGGTTATTTCGGTCATTCATACCTTAAACTTTTCTCACGATATTTTCCATATTTCCCCGCATCACATGCCCATACCAGGACAACCGATTTCCACACAACTTTTCAGTCAGCGGCGCTACTTTCAGACATTCACTTATGTACTCATTTCCTATTTTATCCATTCGCGTAACACCATGCATACTTACTCAATAGCGTTTTTTCAAAATACATCGTTCTTCCGCCTCTTTATTTTAAAACGATTGAATCAAACAATGAACGTTAAAATTCCGTTAACAATTCACACGAGACGAATTTAGTTCACATCGGTATAAAATGTCCCTTCGTCACGACAATGGAAAATAAGGGTGGCGCGTGCCAGTAGCATCCGTTTACAGGTTTAAGTGGCCGCCTTGTAAACAAATACACTAGGTGGCTTTGTGTGTTTAATTGGGGTTCACAAATAAAAACGGTCAGATTATATTGGAGAAACATAACATGTTAAAACGAATGTTTCAATGACTAAACAGATAGCACTGTTGTGCTGGGTTTTACTTTCAATATATGAAGACCCTTTTTTGTTTTTTGGGGGGGTAGGAAATCATCAAATAACCCCTTCCGCTCTGGGCAGAGTGAATGGGAGTGTCAGATTTCTACTGACTAAAAACCACCCATGTTCCTTCTTAGCCCTTGCGCCGAGACCCCGGTATCTCTTTCTTACGGGCGTCGGCCCTTATGGGCCCCTTCCATGTTGCTGACATCTCTTGAGGCGCGTGTGGAACACGAACGCGCCATCGACACGGCCTGTCGTCATCATAAGACGGACGGACGGCGAGCTAGCCCATTACTCACCCTCCACAGGCCCGCGTCTACGGTGACCGGAAGCCATCACGTGGCCCCCGACGCCCGGAGCGTCTACCGCGGCGGCTGGGACGAGAGGTTCTCTCCCTCTCACGTTCCGTCACCTCCTATATATGCAGACCCTCTATGGATACAAAAAACCAGGTTGATCTTTTGCATTATATTAAAATTCACAGGTATAAAACAAGCAAGTTTATTCACAGGAAACATTCCTTTAATTTTAAAAAGGAATACATCTACATCCATAGATTTTCAAAAATTCGCTGGCCACATTCGCTAATCGAACTGGTTATAATTCAAAAAGCAAAGAACCAAAAAAAATAAGATATAGGTAAGGTCAATGGGGTTTCGCCTGCTAATTGATCGCGTTTGCAAGGGGTAGTGAACAAATAAACATGGTTGTTCCGTCTTATATCATTTGGGTTCAGTTTCAATTGCATGGTAGATAAAAGTTTACAAAATGGATTTTTAAGCTTTAACCTAATATTGTAACGGAAGGTAAAGGAAAGAACGTTTAAACGTAAAATCCGTTAATAGTTCACACGAGACCACTTTAGTTCTCTTCGAAACCGAATAGGAATTAGGGGGAAGCGTGTGAACTTGACAAAGAATTCTAGACTGAAAGGCTTTTGGATGTTCTGCGGGTTGTTCGCAAGAGATACCGTGGCCTCGACATGAAGGGCTAAGAAGGAACATGGGTGGTTTTACACTATCTTGAGTTTATTCGCAGATAGATGGGAGTCTCCAATGCTGCGTCATTGGATGAAACTCCATACTGTTTAATTTGTGTATATGTCTACTAACTCTAGTTTTTAAGATCATTGTTACTAACACTATGGGTGCTGCCCGAAATAAATGCTATTATTATTATTAGTCAGTAGAAGTCTGACACTCCCTTTCGCTCTGCCCAAGAGCGGGAGGGGTTATTTGATGATTTCCCACCCCCAAAAAAAAAAAGGCTTGGATGTTTTTTTTTGCATGTAGACCAAAAAGCGGTCCATAACTTACTTTTTTCGTGCTAAATTTCTTTAGTCACTCTTGAAAAATCAATTCTTATTATTATTTATTCTCTCAAAAACACTTCACCGACGAATCTAAAATAAGGTATCATCATCATCATCTGCCTAGCCTTTTCCCAACTATGTTGGGGTCGGCTTCCAGTCTAACCGGATGCAGCTGAGTACCAGTATTTTACATGGAGCGACTGCCTATCTGACCTCCACAACCCAGTTAATACTAGGTTAAACGATACTCTTTGGTAAGACTGGATGTCAGAATTTCAGGTCACTGACTACCTGTAACGACTGCCAAAGATCTATATATGGCAGCCAGGACCAACAGCTAAATCTAAAATAAGGTATACCTACTGAAAAACAGCTACACATAATTTTCTGTTTTAAGCTTTTGTGACTTATAAGTTACTAGCTGATGCCCGCGGCTTCACCCGCGTGGATGTCGCTCAAATTATATACTAAAACCTTCCTCTTGAATCACTCTATCTATTAAAAAAACCACTTCAAAATCCGTTGCGTAGTTTTAAAGATTTAAGCATACATAGGGATATAGGGGCAGAGAAAGCGACTTTGTTTTATACTATGTAGTGATTATAATTAAACTTATACTGTCACAAACTACAGCTTAGTGTCATTTTTAAATGCACCTAAATACTAAAAACAATGAAATCCTTATACGAGCACAAAAATAAATAAATAATTCAGGGGTTTCACACGAATTTGTAACGACCCTTTTATCATAAAAGCCGTTTGCGGTTCACACGGTACCGTTTCCGGTGAGAAGAATTCCGCCTGAGAAAATGGGGAATGTGGAGGCTCGTGGCTCGTGCCAATTCCCGATGCGTTCGCAGGATTAAATGTTTTAGTAAAAGGAATACTGTTAACATTGATAAGTAATTCATAAGTGAAGCTGCGGGTTGTTTGCAAGATATACCGCGGCCTCGACATAAAGTGGTTTTTAGTCAGTAGAAGTCTGACACTCCCTTTCGCTCTGCCCAAGAGCGGGAGGGGTTATTTGATGATTATCCACCAGCCAAAACGGTGGCTCTTAGGAAAAAAGTAATTAGACATTTTTTCCCGAGTAATTTGTTTTGCACATTTCCTTTATAATAGTGTATTGAACAATCCTACCAATATTCAGACAAGTGGGAATTTTTGTAACCTCACCCCTATTTTTTAGTCTAATTTGACCGTACTAGTAACGGAAAAAGAATCACGTAAATCGGATCATAAATCTCAGCGTAATCGGTGTACATACATAAAAAAAACATACCGATCGAATTGAGAACCTCCTCCTTTTGGGAAGTCGGTTAATAACTTGATAACTAAACAGACACACAACTTAAAAAAAATTCAAGTACAAATATTTCCGATTATATTTTATCATAGTCATAGTAGGTAATATAATATTATAAGTTATTGTTGTTAAGAGCTATTGATCGCAATTTAATGTCAGTACAAAACTTCTTATCATTCGTGTGGCTTGATAACTAAAAATATAAAATGAATAACGACGGTCTACAAAAATACTTTAGATATTGTTTCTTGCACAGATATAAACTTGTAAACGGATAATGTTTAAAGGTTGGATGTAGGAAGTAACCTCAGAAACCATTGATAATATTAACATCATGCTTATATTCTCAAAGGATTAGACAGAGGTACACCCATAAGGGGTATACCCACACTTCGTTAGTAAGGCATATTTAAATCCCTGTCGAGGCTGCGGGATGTCCGCAAGGGATACCGAGGCCTCGACATGAAGGGCGAAGAAGGAACATGGGTGGTTTTTAGTCAGTAGAAGTCTGACACTCCCTCTCGCTCTGCCCAAGAGCGGGAGGGGTTATTTGATGATTTCCCACCCCCCAAAAAAAAAAAAAAAAAAAAGGCATATTTAAATCCAATGTCTTAGATCTAGATTCCCTTGCTGCTGCTGATAAATTTCTGATACAAAACGCAATTACAATTTGCTCGAGCTGGGATTTGAACCCAGAACTCTATGCTCAGTAGCCAGTGCTTCCGACTACTAGACAAACCACCGAATCCAAAACTAGTCAGTCACGATTATTCAGCTATGAGCTCTTTAATGAATGTCATACGAAATGTTTTATGTTACAAACTTAACGCGAGTAACCTAGGTAGAAGATAGTCCCTAAATGAAACAAATACTAATTCGTTTCTCATTCTCACGGATTTCATAACGAACTTTTCACACGACATGGCTTCACTGGTTTGGGGTGGTACTTTTACTTCATGGGGTGACGCGTGCCAATAGCTCGCATTTACAGGGTTAAGTAAGCGTGTAATAATGTGAAAATAAAACGGTTGTTTAATCATTTGTATTTCGAATTGCTTAAATTTTTTACACCGTTTATACGACGTGATTTGCTTTTTTTAGTTGTTAAAGAGTTTGTCATCGATTTTTGTAAATCATTTCGTCAAACTAAGGGCGAAATAACTACCAAGAAAAGTCTCAGCATCAGCATTAACTACAGTCATCATTATTATAGATACTGATAACTCTTGAACGTAGTTCAGACACGCGTGCTGATCGCGATCACTTCATTGGTGAAACTGACCAAAAGCAGTAGCTTAACAAGTTAAGAAGAAAAAGCAAAGATTTGCTAAACAAACGAAATATAAGATCAAGTCAGATAAATTCAAAGAGGTCTTTGGCAAAGCACAAAAAGAAATGTAAAAACAACAATGTAAAAAGGAACTTTATTGTCAACGATAAAGAATGGCTCCAGTCAATAGTTCTCAAGAGAAATCTTGTAAAAGAATAACGAAGGGGACAAAGATGTTTTTATTATTATATCTAGTTCGGTTGCTTTAGATACAAGTTTTACATACCGATGGTGATTTATAATTTAACCAGCTTATGCCCTCGGTTTCGCGAATAATCCCACGGAAACGCAGTTCCGGGATATCCTTTGACCTGGTAAAAATCCATCTGTTTGCCAAAATCAGCCTTAACAAAAGATAACAGACAGACATACGTATACAAATATGTTATAATGTTTCTCTGAGACTTCATCGAGCTCCATTGTCTTGGTGCCCTACTAGTGGTCGCCACTGCTGATTCTGGCTTTCAGGAGATGCAGTGATTTGGGAATAGTGTGGCGAGCTCGCCTCAATATTGGACAGATAGACAAAGGATTTGCTCTCTGCGCATCCGTGCGGTACAGAGGTAATATTTATTTCACTGCTCAATTTGTAAACGTCCCTTTGAGCCTATGGGTCTTGCTTTGTTCTGTCTCCAACTTGATATAATGTAGGGAAGTGGAAATCATATTGTTATATCTATCTATATAAAAATGAAACCCGTTTTCCGTTGTCACGACATAGTATGAAAACGGCTTGACCGATTTGGCTGATTTTTTTTAAATGTTTGTTGAAGTTCAAGGATGGTTTTTACGGCGAGAAAAATTCGAATAATGGCCGGAAAAGCCCTAAAAACAGCCCTTATCTTTTTCCCATACAAACATTTTCTAACTAAAACGTAAAATCAATTTGAGCTTTAATACCGTACTATAAAGTTCAAGTTTTAGTGGAGAGGTTCCGGGAAAGTAAAACAATTGAGTGACGTTCAGTTGTTCAGTCAACGAATGACAACTTCAAACAGACCATACGACATTATCACAATAATCACAAATAATTACTGTTTCTTTCCCAATAGAAAAATGATTTTTCAAATGGTGTTTGCATATAATATAAAAATTAATTGCTGTTAGTTAGTCGCCCTAAAACTAGAGAACGGCTAGACCGATTTGTCTAATTTTGGTTTTGAAACATTTGTGGGAGTCCAGAGAAGGTGAGAAATTAGTAGTATGTAGGTAGGTAGGTAATAGGTAGGTGGTAGGTAGTTGGTACGTAGACAGGTAAAAGGGCATTGCAACGCACGCGGGGTACAGCTATATTATATAAAAATGAATAGCTGTTCGTTAGTCTCGCTAAAACTCGAGAACGGCTGGACCGATTTGGCTAATTATAGTGTTGAATTATTCGTGGAAGTCCAGGGAAGGTTTAAAAGGTGAGAAAGTGGTAGGTAGGTAGGCAGGGTAGTAGGTAGAGTAGTAGGTAGAGTAGTAGGTAGGGTAGTAAGTAGGATAGTAGAGTAGGTTGGGTAGTCGGTAGAGTAGTAGGTAGGGTAGTAGGTAGGTAGGGTAGTAGGTAGGTAGGGTAGTAGGTAGGTAGGGTAGTAGGTAGGTAGGGTAGTAGGTAGGTAGGGTAGTAGGCAGTAGGTAGGTAGGTAGTTGGTACACAGGCAGGTAGTAGGTAGGAAAAAGGGCATTGCAACGCATGCCGGGAACAGCTAGTTCTGTATAATTTTGCCCGCGACAAACCCAAGACGGTTAAATTGTTTATTAGGTTATTTAGGGTTTTTCTGGCGGTCGCCAAAGTCATAGCACCGAAGACCGTTGGAGTCGGTGGTACGCTCTCAAACTAAGTGGAGAGGCATTCTTCGTGGGGCAACTGGATGAGAGTAGTCGAGAGACGAGCCATGTGACTTGCAATAGTGGAGGTCTATGAGCAGTATAAAGTAAAAATGTTGAGTTGAGAAAAGTTGTATTTAGTTTTCTATTTGGAGCGATTTCTCAGCAGACACGGAGCTTTGATTAAAGCCAGTTGATGGCAGTTACCCCCTATTACAAGCTAAAAATATAACTGGCGATGTGTGGGTGTACTATTAGTTACACCTTTGCCTCGAACTTCGGAATTACAACCGTGATGTTTGACTAACACGAACCGTATCTCGAGACCTTTTTAACAATAAACTGATGTGTTTAACGATTTAAGGGTCCTCTCTCGAAAAAGCTTAAAAACAGCGTGCAGATGAAGCGGTTTTTCACCGGCACTTACAGAGAAATTACATCTGAGAATTTTTTTTAGTAATCTACATGATATGACACGTAATTTGGTTTAGCCACAATTTTTGTATCGGTATCACATAATAAGAAAAAAAATCCACAAAATCACCTCCAAATCGTTGAATGGAACCATTTTACTCCTTCATTTTTTAACAAAATAATATAAAAAAAATATCTACTGCTTTGAAATACAAAGGAAAATAATTTGGTTTTGTTACTTTTTAAAAACATGTATTATTTTAATTATAATAAATGAAAAACGCGTCCGTTTAGAGTCCGTATCTACGACCGAGAGAGGTAGTTTGTATGCACAAGGTCATTGGCGTGAATACAAGCCTTAAGCTGTAATGTTCCCGTGAGAGTTAGCGCAGACACGACCGGTAAGTGACGTCAGACTGGAATGATGTGGCGTGGGGCTCCTAAGCTAGCGGTGATACACAGGTAAGTACTACTTCGCTCACTGACAGCCGACCACTTTCACAGTTATGCCCTGAGTAAAAGAAAAGAAAGAAGAAGAAGAAAGAACAGAGTGGAAGAAGAGAGTGGTTGAAAAGTGGTTGACCATCACCGAGCAATTTATTAAAAGTATCTTCTTCTTCTCATATACCCATCTACATTCATACTATTTCATACATAAACTCTCCGCCGGCGTTTCATTAATCCAGTGTTAATTCTGTGCACTGAACACTCCGTTCTTTTCCATCATCGACCGAACCGACCTGTAGAACCGTGCCATCTGGCGCTTTGGCTAGAACTAGAGAAGCCGCTGATATCACAGATTATGTATTTGGGTTTTATTTCTGTTGGTTTGCAAACCAATATTCTTCAGTTTCTGTTGCCAGTTCTCCAATCTGCTTATACTCGTAATAATTTACACATCATGTTTTGTTTATCTCTCGTTTCTACCTGAAACTTGTCATAAAAAGGCATAATGTGTATGTTTTCATGGGTGAATACAATTAGTTGTTACGCGAGTTGAGAAGTTTTTGCATCGTTTTCGTTAAACTAACCACCGATTTTGTGATCCTATGTTCTTGTCAAATAATACTATGTCAATCCGCGCGCAATTGAGAGCAGCGGTGGGCACCCCAACTTACGTACAGTAAGTTGTGGGCTCGAACCCAGGCAGGTGCGTTACTTTGTGTTATATAATTCATCACCACTGCTCTCAAAATGGTGAAGGAAAACATCGTGAGGAAACCGGCATGTCCTAGAACCGAAAATTCGAAGACATCTGACGTCTACCAACCGTCACTAGGCCTGTGTGAATACCCATACCCTGTCATAGAGAGAAGGCCTGGAGTTCCAGTGGTGGGAACATTGGGAACATGCAATCCACAGTCCGCTGACGCTCAGCTATCCGCTGACTTAGCGGGCCGACAGTTAAGCGCATACAACATTAGGGTTTCGGGTGGTTGAGTTCGCTATGCGCTATATAATTGTTAGCCTGGGTCGGTACGCATTACGTCACGACCGGTTAGGTAATGGGCAGACTGCATGCTTGTCAAGTTTGAATCAATATTGGTATGGAAACTTATGGCATAGTGCAGTATGGTTATTTTTCCGTATGAAAGATATTGTCAGGTGCTGTTGGTAGACATTCTTATTCTTTATTGGTCACAATATAGGTAAGTATACAAAGAACATGATGAGGAAATCGTCATGTCCAAGAACTAAAAAATTCGAAGACATGTCACATCTACTAACAAGCACTGGGCCCGCGTGGTGGATTACAGCAAACTTCTCTCATAGAGACGAGGCCTGTGTCCCATCAGTAATATAAACGTAGGCTAATTATGATTATGGTAATGGGTATACAAACTGTGTCATGACGACCTTAATCCACAATTGGGTTTTTTTAACCGACTTCAAAAATGAAGTGGTTCTCAATACGTCGGATCTTTTTATTCCCGATTACTAGAAAATGGCTGGACCGATTTCGATTTTTTTTGTTTTATTTCAAAGGGTTTACTTCCCAGGTGGTCCTATGGTTAGCAAGTCAGGATCTGATGATGGGATCCTGGACAAATAGAGAGAACTCTTCAAATTTTGTAGTCACACTTGAAGTGATTTGAGTAGTTTTTGGAAGAGTTTCGAGATGAGAGATCTTCTCGGAGAGATCCCAATTCAATTTCGTGAAGATCTGATGAAGAACTTTGGAGATAGGCAACGGAACTCCTCAATAAATGATAGCAAATGGACTGGGATTGCTGAAATCTTATGTCTGTATATTGTTTACATCAGTTCATAACATAACATCACGCCGGTACGCTGTGGGGTAAGCAAATGTGAATCACTAAAATGTGAAAAATAAAAACGTTTTAACAAAAAATAAAACCGACTTTAACAAAAAACAAAACATAGAAAAGTGAAAAATAAACTGTAGAACAAAAATCAGTTACTGAAGTCGGTGGCAAAAAATTAAATCATCCAAACAAAAGTCACCCACTTCAGAAACTGATTTTTCTTCTAAAGTTTACTTTTCACTTTTTTGGGTTTTATTTTTTGTTAAAAAGTTTTTTAAACGTCTCCGCTGAGAGTATCGTAATTGCATTTATAAACTTTATACTCACAGGTCAACGAACCGGTAGGTCATGCAAATATTTGTTCAATGCGTTCGAAACCCCGACACGCAGCGCAGCTGTCAGTCGCTCAGCCAAGACCAAGACCCATAATCTTTAGTAGTATATTTTCAAAAGACATGAATGATCTATGAACTGATTGCAATCAGCTCGTAAATCTTTTTAAAATAAACTACTACACTACTCTTTTTCAGTTAAAGTTAAATATGAATGGCCTTTAAATTGGAGGAACTATTTGGCTAAAAATGGCTCCAAAATATGATTACCATATTTTTACTCTCGCAGAAATCAGTTCGTAGTTCAGTCACTTGTACTTGTACCCGAACTTCTCTCACACTGTATTTGGGCCACAATTTGCTCTCTCAGATACATCTCACGCGTAGAAGTTTCAGGCAAAATCCCTCACTGCATCACTAAAGGAAAAGCTACTCTATTTGTTCTGTCCACAGAGTTGGTTTTGCAACGGTGTTGTTTAAAAATTTTCGAGTATGTTATATGCCTCGAAGTAAGAAATTTCATTTGAGACGATTTTGCGATTTCCCTCAGTTGTTTCCCTCAGGACAGACCGTTGATTTATCAGAAAGAATTCTCGCCTTTTTTATTGTGAGGAAAAAAATGTTTCGCGCCCCGCATCGTGAGAGTGTTTCGATGTGTTGTAAAACTAAAACTTTTTACTGTTATGAATTTTAAATTCTCGTGTTCTCCCTTCGTCTTATTGTTTCCTTGTCTTGTCTTTGTCAGAATTCGCGATGTATGAGGGAGTTAATATTTTATTAATCTGTCTCGTTTTATGTGAGGAGAATAGACGTCTTATTACGAGTAGGTTTTGCGAGAAAATGGGGCGTTCATTCTGCATTGTGTTATCTCGCAACTTTCTTACCTTCAGGAAATAAAATAATATAACATCACACCTGTAATTCCCAAAAGTTAAGGCAGAGTTGTTCATAATAGTAAACCCACATTTCGGCAGTTATGTTTAGTATCATGTAATAGGGAGCGAGCCTATTGTCTTTCTTTCTTTTAAAAAACTAGTAATTTCTCCTGTATCGTGGGTGCGTTTTACTAACATTTAAACTCACATACACAAACACACCCAGACCTGAAACAACTATCTGTAGGCCGTACAAATATTTGTTCCGTGCGGGGATCGAACCCGCGACGCGCAGCGCAGCAGATCGCTCAGCCACTACGCCAACCGCCACTCAACACATGCTAATCATTCACATTCATCCATAGTTTAATTGCTAACATTCATCCCGTAAACTCCCAACTCGACGGTACGGTTGGCGCAGTGGCTAAGCGATTGGACTGCTGCGCTGTGAGTCGCGGGTTCGATCCCCACACGGAACAAATATTTGTATGGCCTACAAATAGTTGTTTCAGGTCTGGGTATGTTTGCGTGTGTGAGTTTAAATGTTTCTAAACGCACTCACGATACAGGAGACATTCCTAATGTGGGGCAAATTTAAAAAAAAAAAAATAACACTACTTTTTATAAATGATGGGGCTGGCCCAATCTAGGGTTAAAAAAAGTGACTTGTGGTAGTGTTTGTAATAACGTATTTGCAAAATAAACATCATTAAATCATTTGGATGGTGTCCATGGAGTTTCTTGCCCGTTCTTCTCCATAGAGATCTACGCTAGGGAATGGGCAACTACAGTACTTTCACAAGTTATTATGCCTTGTGACTGTGACTGTAGCTTAGGAGTGCAATACGTCGTCCCGGGGGTTGCTGCGTCGGGTTGCGCGTCGCCGGATGTCTGCGGCGGCGAGTGCTGTGGGTGCGGGGGTGCGCGGCGGCGCGTGCCGTGGCGGTGGGTGCGCGGGGCTCCGGGTCGCGGAGCGGTGGTTGCGCGTTGCGGCGTGCATTCGTTGTTTCGTGATTTGGAGTCTCGTGCATTCGTTGTTGCGGTGTGCGTCGCTGCGTGCTTTCGTGTTCGCAGAGTTCGCTGTTGCGGGCATTCGGCGGCGCGTGGCTCGGCGTGGTGGCTTTCGGGATGACGTATTGCACTCGTAGTTTAGTTTTGTTTTATGAATTGTTCTTCTGACATTCAAAAGTGCCTGTAATGGTTTAACCTCTTGAACGTCCGCTAACATTGCTTGAATGTCTTATGATCCACCGGGTGATCATAAGGACGCTCGAAGACTTAATTGAAATAAATGCTTTGAGTTTGAGTTTGAGTTTGATTTAGCTTTTTTGACCCCTGCTCTTATAACTCATCATCATCTGCCTAGCCTTTTTCAACTATGGTTTCCAGTCTAACCGAATGCAGCTGAATACCAATATTTTACAAAGAGGAACTCGACGCTCCCCCGCCCCGTAGCAATAACCCGGTAATCGAATAATCAAAATTTTACGGGTGAAAAGATTTACTGATTTTATCAATTCTTTTCAATGAGTGAGACTATTGAAGTTCCCGTCGGGGCTGCGGGTTGTTCGCAAGAGATACCGCGGCCTCGACATAAAGGGCTAAGAAGGAACAAGGGTGGTTTTTAGTCAGTAGAAGTCTGACACTCCCTTTCGCTCTGCCCAAGAGCGGGAAGGGGTTATTCGATGATTTTCCACCCGCCAAAAAAAAAAGACTATTGTAGTCATTGATAAAGAAAAGCAAAGCAAAAAAGAAAAGTTAAGCAAAAAAAAAGAAAAACTAAAAAAAAAGAAAAGGAAAGCTATTTTTTTTCGAAATACTGTGCCATTAATATCAAATTCCTTTGATTCAAAACCTTAACTTACCAAACAAAAAATATAAATTGTTTTTTCTTAAAAATCTATAAAAGGTTGTGTCATGATATCTTTGTATATACCATTAGAAAAATCTGAAAAAAATTGCCAAGGTGTATTCTAGTTCATAGAGGCCGAATTTGACATAACAGCATACCCATAATAGCACATTACCGAGTTCTTGCTTGGGGCATCGAATTTACTGTCTATCGGACTTCCACAACCTTCGATCTATCGATCGAAGTCCACAACCCATTTAGTATTAGTATTACTAATACGATACGCCTTGGTAAGACCGGTTGTCAGACTTTTGGGACACTGAATACTCTTTTTTTTTTTTTGCTAGTGGAAAATCATCGAAAAACCCCTCCTGCTCTTGGGCAGAGCAAAAGGGAGTGTCAGACTTCTACTGACTAAAAACCACCCATGTTCCTTCTTAGCCCTTCATGTCGAGGCCGCGGTATCTCTTGCGAACAACCCGCAGCCCCGACAGGCACACTGAATGCTCTTATAAACATCTTTGAAACACCCCTTGGTAAGAACCATCTGTTGAAACTCCGTGTAATGAGAAGGTACCTTAATGTTGTTGAACCTTCCATAACAATAAACTAAAAGTAATGCTAGTAGGGTATCCATTAACGATGTAAGTCTGGGAATATTTTATAGGTCAACACCGTTCCCTGAACAACTGTATGTGAACATAATGCTTGCAAAGACGTAACTCAAATAGTCTTGTGTAGAGTGACCATTGGTTTTTGTGAAATTGGGATTTTCTGTTTCTAGTTGTTTAATATGAGTATGAGGAACAGGATGCATACATTAATAGTTCTTCAATACACCATACAGATAACATGTTGCCTTTTGGCCTAGTACACGGCCCGTTTACGTTTGATGATTGTCTTATTTTTATGTTTTCTTATGTTTAGTTTTATAGTTTCTGTTTTTTTGTTATTTTTTATTATTTAGTTCTGTCATGTTAGTTCTTCGTTTGTGGCATAGATGGCATTGTAGTATGTTGCAATACTCATATTGTTAAAAAAGCTAGATGTGGAGTTACGTTAAATATTTATTACTGTGTTATTTACTGCGTTTATTTGTAGTTTCTGCGTTAATCAAGCACTATACGCTGTACTTACTGAACTGCTTAGCATGATCGTTCGATTTACAGGTTGAGCAAACTGTTATCAAGTTTTTCTAGAAGATTGTACAGTCAGTGCCCAGCATTACCTGACCCCTCATATAAAGAAGAAGAACTGAAGTAGTGAGAGTAGAGGGGTCAGGTAATGCTGGGCATTAACTGTATAGCCACAGAGTTTGGTTTCACTCTCGGTTGCTGGACTTAAACATTTAGTGGAATGTGCGTGTACTACTACGGTCGTACCTGTAGTACACCTTTTTTTTTTTTTTTTGGCGGGTGGGAAATGATCAAATAACCCCTTCCGCTCTTGGGCAGAGCGAAAGGGAGTGTCAGACTTCTACTGACTAAAAACCACCCATGTTCCTTCTTAGCCCTTCATGTCGATATGACCGTTTATGTTACCTATCGGTGCTTCCCGTTGACCCAGAATCATGAAATTTACACCTCTGCTCAAATCATTACCCGAATGATTTCACCAGAGTTGTCCTAATGTACAGCATAATCCGCCCATTATATTCTCACTGTTCGGACCTTATTTATTGTATCTATGGTTGGGACACTGGCCTCCCCTCTAAAGCCTCTAAAGGCTTTAATCCACCACCCGACCGTGTTGATGTCATGTTTCCGAAGTGTTGGCTGTAAGACATGCAGGCTTCCTCACGATGTTTACCTTCACCGTCTTGAGAGTAGTTGTGATAAATACATTATTTATACCATACTATAGGCCTGCCTGGGTTCAAACCCACGACTTACTGTTCGTAAGTCGGGGCCGCCATCACTGGGCTACTGCTCTATTACAGGCGTGATGGTAACTTAGACAAACCCGTAAATATGGTCACTCTACTTTTACGATACCTTTTATATGTGCGATGCACCTTCATCACACAAGACATAAGACACATCAACTTCTGTAACAAAATAAGCTGCACTTTATCACACCGGTATACAGTTCTGATTCGTGTGGCAATCAGTTTGTGGATAGTAAAGTTAAGTTTGTCGATCGGACAACGCATTGGACTCTAGGGTGTAGTATCCGATTATAGTCCAGCCATCTCATAGTTTTTGTTTTATATTAGAACCGTTATGTTTTGTAGAAGATTGGTAAATAATATTATGACTTGGCGAAAAATACAGTTTTGCAAAGTCGGAATTATGTTAACTGCATAACATAAGAAGAACTTGAAGAAGAGCAGCAATTTGCAGAAGTATCGTTCTTATGTTAACAAATTGTTTTTGATTGCAAATATGATATTGATTATGTAGGTTCTCTCTATTTAACCTATTGTCCCACAAAACTTTAGTACCTACCAAAGAGTTCAAAAATTTAGTTTAGCTCGTGGATAAATAACAATTCTTCTTTTGTCAAGGTTGGTCTGTCGATGGGTAACTATCCACTGCATTTCGAGTTTCCTCCGTGCCTCGGGAAGCATGATGCTTGGCTATCAGTTGTAGATTTTTGACAATCATTACAAGTAGTCACTGGCCCGAAATTCTGACAACCAGTCTTACCAATGGGTGTCATAATATCTAGTACTAACTGTGTTGTGGAGGTCAGATAGGCAGACGTCCTGTCGGGGCTGCGGATTGTACGAAAGAGATACCGCGACCTCGGCACAAGGGCTAAGAAGGAACATGGGTGGTTTTTAGTCAGTAGAAGTCTGACACTCCCTTCCGCTCTGCCCGAGAGCGGGAGGGGTTATTTGATGATTTCCCACCTCCAAAAAATAAAATAAAATGTAAATTAACGGTATTCTACTGAATCCTGTAAATCTGGAAGCCGATCCCAACATAGTTGGGAAAAAGTCTACGCAGATGATGAAATCAGTTCAGCCATATAACATAAAACCACGCATAGGTACCGACCGGCAGGCGAGTTACTTTCGCATATTTATAATTTTAAGTAGACACAAAAAATAATTTCCTATTCCAACAACAAAATAACCTGGACTCATGGATACCATCATCTTTACCAAAACCGAATCCTGCAAAAAAAAAAACTTAACAAGGAACTCCCGGAAGAATATCCTTGGATATGATTTGGCCCCACCCAAGAGACCTACCCCTGGTCTTTGCCCGGATTACAGACGACACAGGTATGAAATAAAATAACTATATTTATCGTCACGGAAAACTGCCATGGGTACTTTTATTTGGAGCTACAGAAAAACAAAAGCTATTTTTGTATGTTTTGTTTGTAAATCAGACTTAGGTATTACTTGCGTCTAGAGAATAAACAACTGTGCTGCCTGAGCTCGCGTGGTGGATTCAAAATAAAAATATCAAAATCAAAACATTTATTTCAAGTAGGCTAGTTACAGGCACTTGTGAATAGTCGAAACAAATACAAACTAAGAAGCTGCAGTCCCAGTCACAAGGCATAATAACTGTGACTGTACTGCAACACAAATACAAAAATTAATCAATGAGTTGCACCAGTTGAGTGGTGGTGATGCGAATTCCATACTTTAAAAAATTAGAAAATCTGTTTCTCAGTTTTCCTGTTGACACTAAAATATCGAAAAAGCCAGAATTTATTCATTTAATCTACTTAAGTATATAATTGTCAGCGTGATAGTTCAAACCTTATCGTTTTAGCGTAACGTACTTTTAGATCACGTTGGGGTCCGGACAAAGGAAGTTGGTATTATGATAATAATTACCAGCTGAATAACGAATAAGTAATCAATATCTAATCTTAACATACAAACACTTAACAAGATACCTACAGATAAAATATCCCCTATAAATTAAAAATAAAGAATTATTTTACATCAGTGCCTAATAGGTATTATATGCAATCATGGCACAATACAACTTTGAAGGAAATTACGATAATATCAATGAACGTCAACTAGAATTTATTAATAAAGTGATTGAAGAACAAGATTTGGAAGTAACTAAAGTGGTTTTTAGTCCAGTTGGACAGGCTGGTGATAATTTCGTGGCAAACGTAAAGAGGATAAACATTGAAGGTAAAAATGGAAGGATGAAAATGATTGTCAAAATCGCATCTTCATTTGAAATGGTTCGGAAGATGACTAACACTGCTGTTCTGTTTAACAATGAGCAAACAATGTATGTCGAGGTGTTACCCAAACTAGTGCAGCTACAGAAAGACGCTGGCGTACCAGAAGAAGAACAACTGAAATTCGCCAAATGCTACGGATCTCTGAGTGAAGCTCCTAACGAGGTTGTAATTCTAGAAGACCTGAATGAATTAGACTACGTTATGTTGAACAAGTTTGAGTCTCTGTCAAATGAAAGTGTTAAAAGCATATTGAAGAATTTTGCATTACTGCATTCTCTTTGTTATGTGTTGAAGAATAGAGAACCGGAGACTTATGATATTTTCAAAAGTAAATTAACTGACGCATGGGTACTCATGGCTGATAGTAATCCAGAAATGATAGCTCATTTACACATATTTCAAAAAGAAATTGATTCAGTGTTTGATGACGAAGCTCACAAAAGTGTAATTAAGGATAAAATAACCGATATCTTTAAATGGGCTGTGCACTTTTCTAAGACTACGGACAATAGATATTCAGTTATACAACAAGGAGATGCCTGGACGAATAACGTTATGTTCAAATTTGTGGTAAGTATCAGTTTTACAATATGCATTTTTGATTAGCTCTTTGGATTTCAAAGAGTTAGCTCTCCTAGTTATGTTCTATAAGCCATTAAATGTGACTGTTAATAAAACTGTTTCTTGATCGTCACTTACTACTTGCTCATGAATTCCACTCTTTTTCGTGTTGATTTTGCTTGCTAAGTTGATGTCACTGACTAGGTACACTATCTATCACTGATTAAGGACATATTATTTTTGTTCGCAGGGAGATGAGTTAAAACAATCGATCATGATCGACTACCAAGCGTCGAAGAACTACAGTCCTGTGGTCGATCTCCTCTACATGATCTTCAACTGCTCTGATCATGAGACCAGGTCTAAGAACTACTACAACTGGTTGGACTACTATCATACTGAATTAGACAGATCTTTGTCGATTTTTGGCCTGAAAGCAAGCTTGGTATTTCCTAGGGAGCAGTTGGATGCGGATTTGAAAAGATACGGTGAATTTCTGTTTGGTTTGTCTTTAATGTTAGCTAATATTTTGACGAGGGATGCAAAAGAAGCCAGCAAGTTTATGGACGCGAGACAGCATTCTGATATAAGCGGAGCGTTGGACGCACTCAAAATGGACGCCATGCCCGATGAAACTATGGTTCGATTCAAAAAGAGAGTTATAGGACTTATTGATAGTTTCACAGAATTTGGTTTATTGTAAAATTGGAGAAAGGAGGTGTCTGATGACATGATGAGTAATAGAGAAGTATAGAAGAAGATGACTTACTACGCAGAACCCAAATTAAATGGGAAAAGGACAAGAAAATGATGATGGTTTATTATAAAATTGTAATGATTGTTGTAGTGTTGGTTGATTGTAATGATAATAAATTATTTTCTAAATATTAATACATGGTTTTAGTAATCCCACTTTTTTGGAGGACTTTATAAGAAAGGATGCTTTGCTTGCTGCTATGCAACTCTTCCTCATAAGTCATACCTTTAGGACTAATGACCTTCGGTTAGTGCCTAACATGGTGTAAAAAGAGTTGTACCGCCCATGAGCCTATGACTTGGCTTTACATGCCGTCGAGAAATATCTCGAAGGCATGCTGGTTTGGTTTTCTAATGATGTATTCCTTCATCAAAGTAAGTGATAATTACGAGTATACAGTACGCACATGAATATGAAAAATCAGAGACACACCTCTGATTTTTCATATTCATTTCAAGGAACCTGTTTTACTCCTACTTACTAATACGACTCCAGTCTATGTTATATATGTCTGCAGATTCAGTCTAAGGATTTAAGCACTTGCACAAATCGTCTCGTGCAGGTCTGCGTTTTCATCATCGATATCATGCCAGCCTGCCGCATGTAGGGAGAGGCGGTATAATCTCTCGCATCCTTTTCTATACCTCCTTTACGAATAAACTCGGGCTGTCGCAGTCTACAACAGGACATAGAATTCTTAGGCCGTGCGACATTTTCCTGTCTCAGGTTGGCCTCATTCAGTAAATCCCAATCATCTTTCGCCCAACTCTTTATGATTAAGACCGCGTTGGAAACGTTGCCAAGGATGCGTTTAATAGCACTGGTGAAAACTGATTCCACTAAACTATGTTGTTCATATAGAAGGATGTGGGCTATGGATGCGAGTAATGAATATGTGCTATGGATGTGTGGATAGCCACACATTACGTCGGATAGCTCGAGCTGCACATCTTCCTGGCACAGTTACCTTGCGGTGGCGCATTTTAATAACACATTTTACTCGCTCTGTTGTATCAGGGTGGTCTAAAAAGTTTCTGTCCTTAACGTGAAGCTTCCAGCACTCGTCAATAAAAGTTAGTGAATGTAGTTCTGCATTTTTTGACTTTTACTTACCAAAATTTCAGCCATTTTGGATGCATAGTTGTTTGAGTGAGGGAGAAATCATCCGTTTTGAGAGCACAGTCGGTTGAGTGAGTCGATGTGAGTGTTTTTGTGAAAGACTGTGTATGGAACTGTGTACCCTGCACCACCATTTGCCACAGTGAAGTTTTGGGCAGCAGAATTTAAAAGTGGCTGTAAGAAGTTTGGAGACGATGAACTGCAACTACTGACGAATGACGATAACATCGAGATATTCATACAACTATAGCTTATTATTTATACTGAAAACGAGATATTTACCATGTTTACTGATTGTTTCGAGTTTCCGATATTCCCGATATAAATGGATATACAGGGAAGTTCGCACAACCTAAACGTAAATCTTATAATAAGCACCGGAAGTGCGAGGTTGAGAGGCAGCCAGCATTTTTACCATACGTGAGGGGAGTGACAGATAAGGTTGCGAATATTCTTCGGAAATACGCCGTAAAGACCATCTTCACTCCTTTCAAGAAAGTGTCCCACATGCTGCGTTCGCCGAAGGACAACTTTCCGCTGGAAAAACCTGGTGTTTATAAAGTAGACTGTAGTTGCGGCAAGTCCTATATTGGTCAGACAAAACGTACGGTGGCTTGTCGTATATCCGAACACATTAGGGCGGTGAAAAATAATGACACTCAAAAATCGGCCATAGCTGAGCATCTACTAGAATCGGGATCAAACCACTGAATTGAGTTTCATAACCCTCAGGTCATCTCGACAGAACGCCACTATATACCTCGTCTGGTTAGAGAGGCCATTGAAATTACCAAATACAAAAACTTTAACCGGGAGGATGGGTTTCAACTGTCGAGAGCCTGGAATCCAGTGGTTCAACTGTGCAAAAACCGAAAAAGTGTGGAAAAAAGCTCGCGAGTGGACACAGTGAGTTTTGTGTGTCGGGAACAGAATCGTGTAGTGAGTGACAATGGTAGTGGTACCGAACGCAAAAAACGAACAAGAAAGAGGGTAGACCGATTTGTCTGCTCATAAACATCCACCCGCAATGACTTCAGTTTATCCGTGATCATGGTGCTTGTAACAGCGCCGAAATATCGGGAACTCGAAACAATCAGTAAACATGGTAAATATCCCGTTTTCAGTATAAATAATAGTGCTAGTGACCATGTCAGTTTAAAAACTATAGCTTAGCTTCAGTGAAAACGGTCACATAATTTCGAAGCTTAACTTTTACATTCTCGCAGCATAAATGTATTTAAATTAAATCAACCAGCAATGTTATCTCTTTTCAATTTCGCTTACGTGAAGTTAAGCATGTTTTTCTCACGTGGCCCATTACTCAATGAGCTTATCGATTGTTAACAACTCGATAAATTATGATTTAGATAAGTAAATCATGAATAATCGATACACGTATACTGTTTTTAAGCATGACATGCTAGAAAAATAGCAGACATTTTTGAAAAATAATCTTTTTATTACTGAGTTGATTTTTTTAAGAAAATGTCCATGAAATAGTCAGAGCCTTTTTCATCACCTACAATAAAGTTTCCGGTAACTTATTTGGCAGATAATTTCATTCTGTTCCAGTTTTAATATCCTTCGGTGAGTAGTCGCTAATCGGACATTGTGAGAAAAGCCCGATGACTCATTGATTGTGATGTGACCGTTGGACTGCGAAGTCTGAATAGGCCTCGAGCTTAAACCCAAGGCCTATGATTTTGCCCGTCGGGGCTGCGGGTTGTTCGCAAGAGATACCGTAGCCTCGACATGAAGGGCTGAGAAGAAACATGGGTGGTTTTTAGTCAGTAGAAGTCTGACACTCCCTTTCGCTCTGTCCAAGAGCGGGAGGAGGGTTATTTGATGATTTCCCACGCCTCAAAAAAAAAAAGGCCTATGATTTTAGGATTCATATGCCTATTGTATAATTATCACTTGCTTCGGTGAAGGAAAACATCGTGAGTAAACCAACATGTCTGAAAGATATTTCTCCACAAGACTTGTAATGCCAAGCCAAAGTTCAATGGGCGATATAAAAGCTCTGACACCAGCCAGCGTAGTATGACGATTCTATCTCTATTCTTCCAAGAATAGACAAAGCTTTTTCCATACAATTTGACATGAAATTTTGCTACAATCTGTCATTTTGTTCATTTTGTCGATTCTTTCGTCGACAAAACCCGTTTCTACGGTGGCATGCTACGCGTGCAGCAGGGCTATTGCGTATCTTTTTAAATGTCAGTGGCTATCATAGTGTCCACCGATTAACTGTCATACATACATACATACATAAACTCACGCCCTTTTCCCATGGGGGTAGGCAGAAACCACAGAACGCCACTTGCTACGATCCTTACATACTCCTTTTGCTGCGTCCACATTCATACATCTGGTCATACACGCACGCTGGTTACGAGTACTACGCACCTGTCCTTTCAGAAGAACGGCACCAATAAGATCAGTGTATGTCTTTCTAGGGCGTCCCCTCCCGGCATTACCACTCACATCTGCCTTGTAAATACCTTTTGTTAATCGCCTTTCATTCATCCTTTCCACATGACCGAACCACCTTAGCATACTCTTTTCAATTTTTGTCACTACATCTTCTTTTAAACCGCAACGTTCTCGTATAACCTCGTTCCTCAATTTATCATTCAGAGTTACACCACACATGCTTCGCAAAGAACGCATTTAGTTTGGTACAAAATGGAACCATTTCCAACTCTGCAGGTCTGGCACTGACTACACGATAAAGAAGATAGTGTGGTGGAACATACCACTTTACCCTTTTTTTTTTACTACCTTACGGACAATACCGCTTTATGATCTACTCAGCAAATAAATCACTGCCTCAACCACTGAACATAGAAACATGAAGGGTTAGGTGATGTCCCGCCGGGGCGGAGATACCGCGGCCTCGACATAAAAGGCTAAGAAGGAACATGGGTGGTTTTTAGTTAGTGGAAGTCTGACACTCCTTTTCACTTTGCCCGAGAGCGGGAGGGGTTACTTGATGATCCCCCCAAAAAAAAGGTTAGGTGAGGCCTTTTGTCATCTAATACGCACAAATCCAGACTCCGTGGCTGCTACTAATAATTGCCTGATGGAAAAACCCAATAACATTTTGCCAGACCTAGGAATCGATCCCAGGACCTCATGCTCAGTAGTCGCGCTTGCGACTTCTAGATTATGGAGGCTTACGTTGTTGTAAGTATTTTCTAACCTTGAAACGATCAAGCGGGCATTGAGTCTAGCTACTTTATTATACACAACAATTAGTCACATCTTATCAATGAATTAGTTTATCGATTAAATAGATAATTGTAATCACCTTATTAAACATTTAGGGCAACGAAATATTAGTAGAATTACGTCTGATATTATAAAAAATGTCTTATGTTTTTGGTAGTGTTTTCCTCTATGAGCATCGAGGCTTTTTTTTTGCCATGTGGACCAGCAGGGCTATTCAAATGGTTCCATTTTGTACCAAACCATAACGTGTTCTTGACTTCGATCACGACTATAATTATTAGCATCACTTAAAGATAATTTCCGCTGTATTTCTCAAAAAGTTTCCAGTAAGTGCACGCAACATGAAAAGGTTGTACTTTTGTAACTCTTGTTGAATGGAAGTACACTTGTGACGCACCTTATGTTAAGAGGTCATCTTAGCTCATCATTGTCTAAAATCTCAAGGGCATTTGTCAACGCAGAAATAGTTGTTTGTATGTCAAGGTTAGTTATAATTGTTACATCAAAAAGCGACTTTAAAACTTGATATTTTTTCTTGTAATTAATACCGGTTGATACTCACTGTTCACACAAAAAACTAACACTGATTATCTAATCTTAAGCAAAAAATCCACAACGCTACCTACAGAAAGATAAAATAACTTTATAAATTAAAGTCGAATCATATTATTTCTTTAGTTAGTTCCTATAACGTGTAACCATGGCACAATATAACTTTGAAGGAGATATAGAAAACATTGGTGAACGCCAACTTGAGTTCATCAATAAAGTGATTCAAGAACTAGACTTAAAAATAATTAAAGTGGTTTTTGCTCCAGTTGGAAAACCTGGCGATAACTTCGTGGCAAACGTCAAGAGGATCACTATCGAACATGAAGATGGAAGTTTGAAATTGATAGTCAAAATTGCACCTCCATTTGAAATGGTGCGGAAGATGACTAACACTGATGTCTTGTTTAACAATGAACAAACAATGTACGTAGAGGTGTTACCCAAACTAGTGCAGCTACAAAAAGACGCTGGCGTACCAGAAGAAGAACAACTAAAATTCGCCAAATGCTACGGATCTCTGAGCGAAGCTCCTAACGAGGTTGTTATCCTAGAAGACCTGAATGAATTAGACTACGTTATGTTGAACAAGTTCGAGTCCCTATCTGACGACTGTGTAAAAAGTATTTTAAAGAACTTTGGTATACTCCATTCGCTTTCTTACGCGTTAAAGAAAAAAGAACCAGAAACTTATGATTACTTCAAAAATAAATTGGTAGATATTTGGCTACTTATGGCAGATAATCCAGAAATGCAGGCTCACATGCAAACATTTGAAGATGATATTTTGTCAGTATTCGACGAGGATAGGAAAAATATACTAAGAAATAAAGTGGCAAGTATATTGAAACTGTCAGTGAAGGCTGCAAAGAGCAGTGATAACAGATATTCAGTTATCCAGCAAGGCGATGCCTGGACGAATAATATTATGTTCAAATTCGTGGTAAGCATTTCGTTTTTCATGTAGTGTTTTTTGTGTATTTTAAATTGACCAGTACTATGACGATTTTAATGGAAGGAAACATATAGAGCTATCGTTACATAATTCTTGGAAAAATATTCATTGTTTCTTCCTTAAAAAATAGGCATGTTTACTGAGTAAAAAAAATTTGATTCTAACTAGTCCGTCTGCTAAATTACCGAAAAATATTGGATACGTATTTTTTGTTTTATCAAATCATTAAAAAATTACGAAGATAAAACGCGTTAAAGATTTGGGTGGGGGGGTCGTGACGGCACTCACCGGTAAAGAATGTCGTACTAATGTCTTAGAATATGACGTCACACGAGTTTTCAAAGCACTGTATAATATTTTTTGGAAATCTATCTGACGGACTAATTAATTTTTTTTAGTTAAGTACCCTATTCTTATCACATGTATGTACATATGTGATCTGAATTGATACGTGTTTTTCTGTTATTGTTAAATTGAAGAGGAGCTCGTGGCTTAATAAGAACTGCCACTCGGGTCGATATTTAGGTAAAAGCTGTGCTTGCCTAGGTCGGTCTGTGGATGGGTGAGCGCCCGACATACCGGGTTTCCTCCGTGCCTCGGAAAGCACGTTAAGCTGTTGGTCCCGGCTGCCATAACTAGATCTTTGGCAGTCGTTACAGGTAGTCAGTGACCTGAAATTCTGACATCAAGTCTTACCAAAAAGTATCGTATTACTTAGTATTAACTGGGTTGTGGAGGTCAGATAGGCAGTCGCTCCATGTAAAATACTGGTATTCAGCTGCATCCGGTTAGACTGGAAGCCGACCCCAACATAGTTGGGAAAAGGCTAGGCAGATGATGGTTAAATTGAAGTGACTCATTTTTTGTTTTATATTTTGTTCTCAGGGTGATGAGTTAAAAGAATCAATCATGATTGACTACCAAGCGTCGAAGAACAACAGTCCTGTAGTCGATCTCCTCTACATGATCTTCAACTGCACCGACCATGAGACCAGGTCTAAGAATTACTACAACTGGTTGGACTACTATCATACTGAATTAGACAATTCCTTGTCAAACTTTGGCCTGAAAGCCAACTTAGTTTACCCTAGAGACCAGTTGGACGCTGACTTGAAAAGATTTGGCAAATTACTTTTTGCACAATCTATAATGTTAGCTAATATTTTGTCAAGAGATTCAGCGGAAGCCGGCACTTTAATGGAATCTTGGAAGACTGAAGATGTAGAGGAAATGGTAGATTCAATGAAAATTTTATCCGTGGCTGATGCTACCATGGTTCGTCTCAAAAAAAGAATTATAGGACTTATTGATAGTTTTACTGAATTTGGTTTATTGTAAAATTAAAATTGAGATAATGGTAAGAAATAATTAAAACTTATATATTTTTATTATAGTTTTTTGTATTATAAATAATTGTCTGAGTTACATTTAACGACATGAAACATAAAAAATACCTTTTTTTTTGGAGGTTTGGAAATTATCAAATGTTTCCTTCCGCTCTGGGCAGAGCGGTAGGGAGTATCAGACTTCTGCTGGCTTAAAACTACCCATGTTCCTTCTTAGCCTTTTGTATCTCTTTCGAAAAAATACCTTAGTTTGCAAAATAGGAAATATAGAAAACCAACATTTGAATGTTGGCTCAATGACGTAGTGTGCAAGAAAGTTGGCAGTGGCCAGCCGTACACTGCAGCTGATCAAGAAGCCAAGTATTCCAAGGAGTTCACCACGTCACGTGAAAGATCATGTACGACTATGTCTGAATTATTGAATCCAGATGATGGTGGAATCCTCAATTTAAAACAATACCAACCAATGGAATAGTGTCACAAAAGTATACCTAAAAACAATTAAATTATAAAGCAACCTAAATCATCAAGCAATCTAGGTATTATCGGAGCGTGCCAGGAAATTATGTAATACAATTTGATTATTACCTACGCGATTGCCGTGATGTTTACCAAAGTTGATACCTACTTGCCAACAAATAAAAAATAATCTAATCTTAATACATTCAACCAAGAGTGTTCAGCGTCACTCCGATATAGATTAAAACATTGTGTATAAATCATATTACAATTCTAATTTACACTTAGTATCCAAGCAATCATGGCACAATTCAACTTTGAAGGAGATGTCGAAAACATAAATGAACGCCAATTGGAGTTCATTAATCAAGTGATTCAAGAACAAGAGTTGCAAGTAACTAAAGTGATTTTCAGTCAAGTTGGACGGCCTGGCGATAATTTTGTGGCAGACGTAAAGAGAGTCAGCATAGAAGGTGAAAATGGAAGCTTAAAATTGATTTTGAAAGTGGCATCTGGAGTCGAAATCGTTCGCCAGGCTACAAACACACATCTGTTGTTCACCAATGAGAACACGATGTACACAGAGGTATTACCTAAGTTACTGCAGCTACAGAAAGACGCAGGAGTACCAGAAGAGGAACATCTAAGATTTGCGAAATGCTTCGGATCGCTAAATGAAGAACCGAACGAAGTCATAATTTTAGAAGATCTGGCTGAATCAGGTTTCTCAATGTTGAACAAGTTTGACTCTCTTTCTGATGAATGTATTAAAAGCATCCTAAGGAATTTTGCTATTCTTCATTCTCTATCCTACGTATTAAAGAAGAAAGAACCAGATACTTTTGATATCTTTAAAGGCAATTTGATAGATGCATGGTCACTAATGGCTAAACTGCCTCAATTTGTACAACATTTGGAACTTCTCGAAACTGAAGTCATTTCAACCCTGGACAACGAAGATCATAAGAAAATTGCTAAAAATAAAGCAGTAGACATTATCAGATTGGCAGCAAAGTTATCAAAGGAAGACAATAGATATTCTATAATACAACAAGGCGATGCTTGGACGAACAATGTGATGTTCAAAATCGAGGCGAGTACTTTTTAATTACAGTTTTGCCAAAGATTAAATTATTGTCGTACTTTGGACGTACGTTGGAATGTGGTGCTTAGTAATTAGGAAGATAAGATAACCTATTCAACTATCACTAACTGAACTGCACTGACTTAATTGATCTGTTTTGATTTTATTACTTTTAGTTTCATGATATTACTAGGTATTCGTACAGAGCTTTCCAAAGCCTTTGATCTGGTCCCATACAGTATTCTCTGGTCGAAGTTAGAGGTAGAAGTTACTCCAAACCTGATAAACATTCTTAAATGCTGGTATAGAGGCCAGATCAATCAGGTACGCTGCGCCAGGGCTTTTTCAGAGCCATTTAGATTGATGTGTGGGTTGATGCAGGGGGGCTCAACTTCACCCACACTTTTCAATCTATATGTCAATGGGCTGATTGAGGTGCTCAGGAGAGAACGTGCCGACTGTTACATAGACGAAGTATGAGTTTCCAACAATAGTTACGCTGATGATATGGCACTGCTGAACGTCTTGGTTTGTGATCTGAGGAGGTTGATAACCATCTGTGAAAAATATGATTTACTTCATCTTATTCGTGTAGGTAAAGTTTATTAACATAGTTGTTCAGAAATATTGTTACTTCCATTTTGAGTCTTTGTTACTTGTTCATAAAATATAAATAAAGTAAATAAATATTCAGCAAAATCTAGGGTTTCTGTCTGAATAACATGATACCATGTTAAACAATGTCGCTTAAAATAATGTGTTATTTCTATTTCCAGGGTGATCAAGTCCAATCAATCATGATTGACTACCAAGCATCCAAGAACAGTAGTCCTGCAGTGGATCTCCTCTACATGATCTTCAACTGCACCGACCATGAGACCAGGTCTAAGAACTACTACAACTGGTTAGACTACTATCATACTGAATTAGACAATTCCTTATCTAACTTTGGCCTGAAAGCCAACTTTGTATACCCTAGAGACCAGTTGGACGCAGACTTGAAAAGATATGGCAAATTGATTTTTGGCCTATGTCTCTTGTTATCCAATATGTTGATGAGGGATTCCAAAGAAACTGGTGCGATCATGGACAACTTAAAGGATCAAGGAATGGATGAAGCAATTCAAGCAATGCAAGCGCAAGGCCTGGAGGGAGATACAAAAGTCCGTCTTAAAAAGAGAATTGTAGGACTTCTTGATAGTTTTACAGAATTTGGCCTGTTGTAAACGGACGAAAGGGTTAAATGGTAAAATGTACAAACTGTGTGTACACTGCATGTTATTATTTTACAGCAGGGAAACAATTTCTTGTCTTAATTGATGTAAAGATTAAAATCCTATTTATTGATACCTGTTTTTTTGTGCTCATTCGTGGCTTCGGTTGTTACCTTGATATTATATTTAAAATGTTAATCTATTAATGTATAATCATCAGCCTAGTTTTTTCGGGTGCGTTAAACCAGCTAGCCCAGCGAATAGAAATGCCTCCTCTGCAAGATACGAACTCTGGCGGGAGTTGCTCAAGCCCCCCGATGGCTTCATCAAGCCGTCTGAAAGCCTTCCATCTGGACATGCTTTGCCGTGGCCGACTTGGAAATCTCTAAATAGACTCCGAACCCAGGTCGGCCGTAGCAAAGATAATCTCTTCAGATGGGGGTTCATTGACGGCTCAGACCTCAAGTGTGTATGCGGCGTATCTCCACAGATAATGTCCCACCTTCCATCTTGCGCTGCATGCCCTGAGACCTGCACACTTGACGACCTTATGACTGCATCAGCGAGTGGAGTCCGCATAGCTGAATTTTGGGCCAAAACGATTTGATCGTATAGAAATTTTCCATCGACACGCTAAGAAGCCTAGCCTTCTCCGAACTACTCGTATGTTGAGGAAGCCTTACAGTCTAATCGAATCTTGCTGAATATCAGTATTTTACCAGTATTTGTATTGGGCCGAAACTATGTAGTTAGTTTACATGATCCCCAGTGGAAGTGTGAGATGGGAACACAGGGTGGTTTTAGTGAGTTAGAGTCTGACAAACCCCTCTGCTCGCCCCGGGGCGGAAACATCCATGTGGTTGAGATGAGACTTGATGCTACGAGAATGAATAAAATTTGAAATTAGTACTTATGAGGACGTCTTAAAGTGCCGCTGATGACTGAAAAGTTGTGGAAATGTTGTAAGGAAAGTTTTGAATATGAATGAGGTTTTTAACATAGCTGGCGAAAGGCTGCACTATTATGTACCTCTCTGCTTTAGCCTTCGGGCTAATTAGGTGGCTGAAAATGCCGTGGAAACCACACGATTTTTGATGAAATACGATATACCAAAATAACTAACAGCAAATAAATTTTATTGAAACTCGCTGCATATGTGACACGTAAACTCATTAAAGGGATTAACAGAAAAAAACAAATATTTATCCTAAATATATATTAACGAACGTAGAACCTTAAACTATGAGCTTGTCGTTAGAAAACCTTGAATAATTTTTCACACAGAGATATAGCTTAAAGTAAAAAACTTAGAATTATTACAACAGACCAAATAAAGTGAAACTTTCAACCAATCCAATAAGTCTTTTCTTTAAAAGAGACATAGTATCACCATGCATATCATTCATCAAATCGATCATTTCTTCAGTTCTCTCGTTTTCAATCGCATCTTTCATTTTAGCAGCCTCTTCTGGTTTTATTGTAAGCAAAGCAGAGATGAGAACAGCAAAAGAAAACCCAAGTTTGCCGTATCTTTTCAAATCCGCATCCAATTGCTCCCTTGGGTAAACGTCATTTATTTCCAGACCATGGTTTGACAAGGATTTCTCGAGTTCGAAGTGGTAGTCGTCTATCCAGTCGTAGTAGCTTCTGACTCTTGAGTCATGGTCGGTGCAGTTGAAGATTAAGTAGAAGAGATCGTAAACTGGGCTGAAGTTCTTGGATAATTGATAATCGATTAACATTGACTGTTTCAAGGTCTCCCCCTAGAAGAAGAAAATGTGATATTATTGAAGGGAATTATTTTTAAGCTTATAATGTTACTAGTGTCGGGCTGTTTCAGTGAATGAAAGATGATGTCCAGTGGGGATATGTATACTGTATGAAACTTGGTGTGCAATAATAAAATATCCCGATTTGTAGGAACCTAATAGTACACTAATGATACAAAAATGCTGAAAGCTGACTCAAACATCAGATAACGATCAGTTATCTGCCTCGACCTTTTCCCATCTAACGATCGGCTTCCAGTATAACCAGATGGAGCTGAATTTACCCAGTTAGTACTAAATAATACGATACACCTTGGTGCGACTGTATTCGGTATGTAATGGGTGGTCATCCATCCACGTACCAATCACGGCAAGCACAGTTTAACCTAAAGAACGACTCAAGTAGCTGTTATTATTAAGCAATGTACTCCTTAAGGAATAGAGAACGGAATCAAATGTTCAATTAAAAATATATTAATATAATATGTAAATATAAGAATGAAAAGTTTTAAAATACTTGCCTCAAACTTGAACATAAAATTGTTTGTCCAACAATCTCCATGCTGAATCACTGCATATCGGCTACCATGTTCAAATTTCATCATTTTGGCGGAACGACGTATACCTTCACTGATTTCCACTTTTTTGAGAATGTTCTGATGTTCTGGATTATCGAGTAGATTTAGAGAAAGACCTTCAACACGAGAAAAGAAATCCATTTCTCCAAAAGTTCCTTCGTTCATTGCTCCCATTATATCCGGCAGATTGTCCCTATAATAGTTATATGTTTCGGGTTCCTTGTTCTTCAAAACGTAAGAGAGTGAATGGAAAATAGCTATGTTTTTCAATATACTGGTCACACACTCTTCGGGTAGGGGTAACAATCTCTCTTTCATAGCAAAACCTGACGTTGCGAGGTCTTCTATCAGGATAGCTTCATTAGGTGCTTCGACATACGTTCCGTAACATTTTGGGAATTTTATTTGATCTTCTTCTGGTATATTGGCTTCCTTCTGTAGCTGCAGCAACTTTGGCAGGACTTCTGTATACATCAGATGCTCGTTGTTGAATGCTAGAGGAACGTTCGATGTGTTTCGAACGAATTCAATCGTTGGTGCAATTTTGGCAAAAATTGACAGGTTTCCGTTTTCTCCCTCTATGTTAATTCTTTTTACGTTTGCTCCATAATTGTCAGCAGCTCCTCCAACTGTCTTAATGGTGACTTGGCTGTCTTTAAAACCTTCTTTTTCGATTACACTTTCGATGAAAGCTAACTGGATTTCAGTTATATTTTCAATTTCGCCTTTAATATTATGTTGTGCCATGGTGGTGCAATAAGGTAAACTAGATGAATTTGGTATCACTTCGTTTTATTATATAGATACGTGTTTATCTGTGAGATATACAATCACACGTCAGGGTATGTGAATGTTTATTTTTAATTTGATAGGTGTAATTAATTAATAATACCGAAGAGATTACTGTGATAGATACTACAAAATTGGAAACGATTTTTCCGTATACAACAATATTTGCACTCGAACATAACATTGAAATATCACTATTTTTAATCATTTAATGATGATGCGATTTTTTTTTTCAAGTCACCGTGAGGTATAGGTAACTAGATACCTAACAGGATGTTCTATTTGGGGGAGGGGCACCCCTAGAAGATAATGACTGGGCGACCGCTTTAACGCGAATCCATGTGCGTTTGGTCCTTTGTGGTAGAGGGGAGAAGCACACATGTCGATCACAGATTTGGGTTGAAAATTGCAATATAACTATCGCACCCAAAGCATATGCATATTTCCTGCTGGCTAGTTCTGAAAAGAGAAAAATTCATGTTGGAACTGGGTTACACTAGGTTGAACCTGTCATGTTTACCTGAACAGTTGCACTGTACAGTTAAACCTGAGTGTGTATGTTGCAAAACTATGCAGGTTTTCTCAAGAGACCGCTCAAGCTTTAGGATTACCTTTACAGGTAAACCTGTCAGGCACACTTGCGTATATGGCTTAACGCCTAATAAAATTGTAAAACAATATTCACTCAGGTGGTTTGTTGAATTACAGTGGAAAACTTTTGAACTAAAATAACCCACAGCATTTTCTCATGAAATGGCAGTGCATCATACTCTCATATTTACCTTTGGAAAAATTACTCAGATGACCTTAATTACGAAGACTAAATTGCTTGAAAGAGGAATTTCAAAGAAGAGAACGAAGAAGCACCAGACTTTATCAGTAACGGCGCCTGACAAAATTAAATTGCTATAACATCTCCATTGACTTGACGAATAGTTGATTGTTGATAATATTATTATTGTGGTTGTGCACAGTTCTGCGTAACCCAAGAGTTTGTTTGTTTGAACCCGCTAATCTCAGGAACTACTGGTAGGAATTGAAAAAGTGAAAAAGTGTCTTCACACTAGCGTTTGTCTAGCGTAGGCGTTCGATAAATGTATGTGCAGTGCAGACGCCGCGTAGTCGCAGCGGCGTCAGTACAAGGGCAAATGCATACGCCGCGTTAGCGCAGCGTTCAATTGACTCCAGAGTAAACGACGCAAAAACGCGACGCCTGCGAGGCGTTGTTGCGGCGTCTGCGCTGCGCATACGTTTATCGAACGCCTACGTTGGACAAACGCTAATGTGAGCTCTTATAGTTTCGCCATGTCCGTCTGCCTGTCTGTTCGTCCGTTCGCACTAAAGCTCAGAGACTCCTAGTACTAGAAAGCTGTAATTTGGCATGAATATACAAATAAGTTACGCCGACAAAGTGACAAAATAAAATTTTGAAAATGATTTTTTTAGGGTATCTCCAGTACACATTAAACTGGGGATGATTTTTTTTTGTCACGAAGTTTATTGTGTGGGATGTCGTTAGATAGGTCTTTAAAAAATATTGCGAGTTTGCTTACACACTTTTTCAATAAAGGGATTCGTTTGTGAAATATTAAACTATAAACTGCAATTTTTTGTTAGACTCTAGTGTGACTACCCAAACCACCTAAACAGGTTGTGTTTGGGCGTGTGAAAAAATTTAAGTACTAGCCTATACTATATTAACTGAAACTATCACAGCTCACTTGCACAAAATATTTCCCAATACGTATACATAATGTATGGGAGCGCAGGTCTTAAAACTGCAAAATATGTAAGTTTTATTTTTACAATAAAAATCATCGTTCGTAGGCAGGTAGGGTGGTTAATCAATTTAGTAAATTGACGTATATTTTGATGGGCAACTACGGAACTCTACATTGTGCTTGGTCCGACATGCACTTGGCCGGTTTTTGAGAGCTTCCGTTGCGTGCGCTGCCTAAATGGTTTAGGTAACTATTAAGTTCTAATACTGATGACGAACTTATTGTAATCTATACGTATATTTTTAGTATTGTTCTCAAGTAAGTGACTTACGAGTATGTCTTTATTGGGAATAAAGTTTCTTTGAACCGAAGTTGCGTGGGTCAGCTAGTGTTATAATTAGCCTATACTGTCCCACTTGTAAGCTTCAGTTCTTCGATGAACTCATTTCCTGCGCTATTGCAAAACAGCCTTTATCGCAGTACAAAATCATGTAATGAATCTCTTTTATCGTGTGTTTATTGCCTAACCTGGTGTCAGAGTTTTTATGTCCCCTTTAACTTGGCTTTACATGAAGAAATATCTCTCAGGCATATTAGTTTCCTCACGATATTTTCCTTCATCGAAACAAGTGATAATTATACAATAATTGGGTGTAAGTAATTGTAAAATGCCCAGCAAACACGGTCAGTCTTATATTAGTTTGATCATGAGCTAATTCAGCTATTTGATTTCTGGAGCGCAGTTTAGTGTTCCTCATTCGATCAGTAAGTTCTAAACGTTAAGTATGCTGCTATCCATTGACCGTTGGTAATCATTAAGTTTGGACGTCTGAATGTTAGTAAAAGTTATCGTCTTTAGGGAAAAATATTTAAGTTTTAGCTTTCTTTCCGTGTACAAGGAGACTGTGGAAATGCTTCAAGATCCATTGCAGTTTCTGTCAGTGAGTGAAGAGTCTGTAGATTCGTAAGAAGTAAAATAAAAAGAGTTTCCAGGACTATTTTTCAAAAGATGACTATCACTTATGTATTGGTTAACAATGAACAGACAATGTATGTTGAGGTGTTACCCAAACTAGTGCAGCTACAGAAAGACGCTGGCGTACCAGAAGAAGAACGACTAAAACTCTTCATCTCTGAGTGAAGCTTCTAACGAGGTTGTAATACTTTTCATCCTTCCTCATTACATGACAATATTAATGGTATAAAATAATTTATGTATATTAATAATAGTGTTTTTTCATTTATGCACAGTTTTCTTAAGTAGACGTCAAATTGTGTGAGTTATATTTAACGATACGAAAAATAAAATACCTTGGTTGGCAAAATAGGAATTATGGAAAAATTACATCTATGACGTTCTGTGCAAGAAAATTGTCAGTGGCCAGCAGTCCACTGCGGCTGATCAAGATCCCCAGCAGTTCACCACATCTTGTGAAACTTGTAAAAGGTCTTGTATATCTGTATTCTGTATGATTTCATCCAGATGGTGGAACTGTTATTTTTACACCTGCAACAATACCAATCAATGGAATAACACCAAAAAAGTATAGGTACATAAAAATATAAAGCAACCTGAATCATCAAGCGTATGTACTAGGTGTTATCGGAGCGTGCCAGGTAATTATGTATTATAACTTGATTATAACCTACGCGATTACCGTGATGATTACCAAAGTTGATACCTACTTGCCAACAAATTAAAATTATCTAATCTTAATACACCCGACCAAGAGTGTTAACCGTCACTCCGACATAGATAAAAACATTGTGTATAAATAATATTTCAATAATTATTTGCACTTAGTAGTCCAGTAATCATGGCACAATTCAACTTTGAAGGAGATTTCGAAAATATAAATGAACGCCAATTGGAGTTCATTAATCAAGTGATTCAAGAACAAGATTTACATGTAACTAAAGTGATTTTCAGTCAAGTTGGACAGCCTGGCGATAATTTTGTGGCAGGAGTAAAGAGAGTCAGCGTTGAAGGTGAAAATGGAAGCTTAAAATTGATTTTGAAAGTGGCATCTGGAGTCGAAATCGTTCGCAAGGCTACAAACACACATCAGATGTTCAGCAACGAACACACGATGTATACAGAGGTATTACCTAAGTTACTCCAGCTACAGAAAGACGCAGGAGTAAAAGAAGAGGACCATCTAAGATTTGCGAAATGCTTCGGGTCTCTAAATGAAGAACCAAACGAAGTCATAGTTTTAGAAGATCTGGCTGAATCAGGTTTCTCAATGTTGAACAAGTTTGACTCTCTTTCTGATGAATGTGTTAAAAGCATTTTAAGGAATTTTGCAATTCTTCATTCTCTATCCTACGCATTAAAGAAGAAAGAACCAGATACTTTTGATAAATTTAAAGGCAATTTGATAGATGCCTGGTCCCTGGTGGCTCAGCTGCCGCACTTTGTGCAACATTTGGAACGTCTCGAAACTGAATTCATTTCGGTCCTGGACGACGAAGATCATGAGAAAATTGTCAAAAATAAAGCAGTAGACATTATCAGATTGGCAGCAAAGTTATCAAAGGAAGACAACAGATATTCTATAATACAACAAGGCGATGCTTGGACGAACAATGTGATGTTCAAAATCGAGGCAAGTACTTTTTAATATTAACAGTTTGTCAAATATTAAATTATGGTAGTACTTTGGCCGTACGTTGGAATGTGATGCTTAGTAATTAGGAAGATAAGATAATCTGTAAACCTATCACTTTCTGATCTGTACTGATTTCTTTCATAATTGTAGTAGAAATTATTTTCTACCTTTCTGGTGATAGGTTAAAATATTAAAATCAATGTCTGTACTGACGAACAGAGATTGATTTTAATATTATATTTTAAGTTCCATGGTATTACTTTTCGTACATGGAAAACACCTACGTATGCTTGCTTCCTCGAACTCTCCAAAGCCTTTGATCTGAGGAGGTTGGTGACCACTGGTAAAGAAAATGCTTAACTTCGCGTCACTAAAAGTGAAGTCATCATCTTTGGTATCAGCTGTCGGTGTTCTTATCCTATGCTTCCGGTTTAGTTGAACGGCATTTCTTTTTTGAGGATTTTTAAGTTGAAATTCTTAATGGGGCTGTTCCGTTACTGTAGCGCATCAGAGAGTTTTGCAGTTGCTTGTGTGGACTGCATTTTCGCTACGATGCGAAAATGATGTGCTTTCCTGGTGCGCCGGGTGTGGGCCAGTCTTTATACTGTTACGTCGGTCATCTAGAATCTTCAAGAAACCTCGCTTATAATTGTGTAGTGTCTAAAACACTCCAGTTCATTCTGTAGGTATAATTCCATTATGTTTACAAGGTCAGCACGGCGGGCGTCGGCGACATAATTGCCATTGTAATTTCGACCGTATGCCGAGAGCGTAACGTAACTTCTTCCTTGTTGGTTCTTTTATCTTTAAGTTTATTTTTTAGTTATTTTTCTTTGCTAATATTGTATTCATTTTTAGTTAATAATAGGGAATTTTCTCGAACTTCTTTTGTGTGTTTGAGTATAAAAGGACCAACAGAGGTCGGAGCAGTCAGTCTACTTTTAAAGCGAGACAACGGAAGGTTCGAAGAGTTATCTAGTGCGATAAAGTGTTCAGTAGTGTTGAAGTGATTGTTTATTTAGTGTTTTGTGTTTAATAAAGTTATTTTGTGTGTTTAATTGGTAGTGTTTTTATTTATCCCATACCCAGCTCGTAACAATTTGGTGTCAGAAGTGAGGGATAAATAATGCCGATTCTACCAAAGGACGACACGGATAGTATCCGTACGAGGAGTCAGCGACAGCAGGGTATGGACCAGAGGCGATTTGGAGACTCCCCGACACAGACACCGGGTGGTGTCCAGCCTACATCAGAGCCAGTCGCTGGCCCATCTGGAGCTACTCCAGCATTAGCGACGCCTGACTTGTCTGCCTTAATGGCGCTGCTGCAGGAGCAGGCTCGCCGTCAACAGGAGCAGGCTCGCCAGTTGCAGGAACAGTTGCAATGGGACAAGGAGGAGCAGGCTCGCCGTCAAGAGGAGCAGGCTCGCCGTCAAGAGGAGCAGGCTCGCCGTCAAGAGGAGCAGGCTCGCCGTCAAGAGGAGCAGGCTCGCCGTCAAGAGGAGCAGGCTTGCCAGTTGCAGGAACAGTTGCAACGGGATAAGGACGAGCAGGCTCGCCGTCAAGAGGAACAGATGCTCCTGATTAAAGATCTTCACGCATCAGTTGGCAAAGAGCTGAGCGTGGTGAAGGAGCAGGTACAGCAGCACGACAACCGTATCGCAAAGGCCGAAATTCAGATCGCCGACGTGAAGAAGGCCTTGAGTGAAATTAAGGTTGGAGACGGGGCTGTGACTTCAGTGATTGCTGCACCTTCGGTGCGCGGCTTTAAAGTGCCGCCATTCGACGGAACATCTTCGTGGTCGGCCTATAAAATTCAATTTGAGGCCGTTATGAAAGTGAACGGGTGGACCAAAGCGCAAGCCATGACCGCGCTCACTTTGGGTCTCCGAGACCAGGCCCTAACCATTCTTGAGGCCCTCGGCAAGGATGTGACCTACGAACAGCTGCTGGAGGCATTAGAGTCCAGATATGGTGACGCGCACCTGGAGCACGTCTTTCGTGCTAAATTAAGGGATCGCGTTCAACGTAGTGCCGAGAACTTACAGCAGTGGGCCCTGGAAGTTGAAAAGCTGGTTCGGAAAGCATACCAGTCCGCCCCTGCACTTATTGATGGAAATCTGGTACAGGCGTTCATAGATGGAATACGCGATTTAGAAGTCAGAGCCGCTGTGCGACTTGGGCATCATGAGACGCTGAAAGACGCCTTGGCCCATGCCTTAGAAGTAGAGGCAGTAAGGCAGGACCACCGTACGCACCGGGTCAGAGAGATTGTAGCGTCACCTGTACGCGACCGCCCGCAAGGATACAGCCCTAGGTGCTACACTTGTGGAGAAAGGGGTCATCTTCGATCAAGCTGTCCTAAGCGCAGCTCACCAAGAGAAGACCAACCCCAGCAGGGAAAGGTGGCTGAAGTGACTGCACAGCCACAGCAGGGAAACGAGTAAATGCCAGGACTGGGGGGCGGGTGCTGGCTGGTTTTGAAAGAGCCCCGAGGATCTCGATCTCACAAGCACATGACGGGAACAGCCTGACCATTAAGGGCGAAGTCAACGGAACTCCATGCAAACTGACGTTGGATACTGGAGCTTCTCACACGGTCGTCAATTCACACCTAGCAAATCGGTTTCTTGGGGACTACTTCAATAACCACGACCGTATACAATTACTAACAGCAACCGGTCAGCACATAACCGTCCGAGGCAAGAAGGAGGTGGAGTTAAAATTGGGTGATAGAATTTACCGGCACAATGTCATCGTGGCCGACATAGTTGACGATTGCATCTTGGGCTTGGACTTCATGCGGAAATATCGTTGTGAGATCGACGTTGACCAAGGAGTGTTGAAATGTGGTTCCGAGGAAGTCTTCATGGAAGGTGCACCATCAGGGAAAGTGTACTGCTTGAAGGAAATTGTTCTACCTCGCAGATCAGAAACGATCGTGCCAGTCAAGTTACCACAGAACTCTGGACACAAAGATCGAAGTGTTCTGATAGAAAGGGTGAACAATGAATTTTCATGGAAGATGGCACGAACTCTGGTAAAGGCTAACAACATCTCAGCTGTACGCATCCTGAATCCAAGTGACAAGGAGCAAGTGATTAAGAAGGGCACTTTGATCGGCACTTGCGAGGAAGTAGCTTGGATGCGTCAATTGCAAGATCTACCTACCGGAAATCAAACTCGTAGTGCAAAATTTGACGTGTCAACGCTTTTAGAAAACTGTCATTTAACTGAAGGAGAAATGGACAAGGCTAAGAAGATGTTACTGCAGTACGCCGGTATTTTCTCTACGAATGATGCTGACATAGGGAGAACTGGACTGGTTCAGCACAGAATTAATACAGGCAACGAGTTACCTATCCGTCAGCGACCAAGGAGACTGCCAGTTGCACGGGAAAAAGAAGTGGAAACCATGATTGAGGGAATGGTGAAGGACGGTGTTATAGAGCCTTCATCCAGTCCATGGTGTTCTCCTGTGGTCCTGGTAAAGAAAAAGGACGGCAGTATGCGCTTTTGTGTGGACTATCGACGACTGAACGACGTCACGAAAAAGGACAGCTACCCACTGCCTAGGATCGATGACACACTGGATACGCTGACGGGAATGAAGTGGTTTTCCACATTAGACCTGAAAAGTGGTTACTGGCAGGTAGAAATAGACCCAAAGGATAAAGAAAAGACTGCATTCTCAACAGGAAAAGGGTTGTGGCAGTTTAAAGTTATGCCTTTTGGATTGTGTAATGCTCCTGCAACGTTTGAAAGGCTGATGGAGCAAGTACTTGCCGGATTGATTGGGGATGCATGTCTTGTCTATCTAGACGACATAATCATTGTGGGCCGTACGTTTGAAGATCACCTTAAAAACCTCGACCGAGTGCTATCGAAGATCCAAACAGCAAACCTGAAGTTGAGTCCGAAGAAGTGCTCGTTTTTCAGAAAACAAGTGAACTTTTTAGGACACATAGTTTCTGGGGAAGGTGTTCAAACAGATCCAGAGAAAGTAGTCGCCGTCAAGGATTGGCCAGTGCCGAAAGACAAGACACAGGTCAGAGCATTTTTGGGTTTGTGCTCCTACTATCGCCGGTTTGTGAAGAATTTTGCCGACATTGCGAAACCTCTACACAAACTCACTGAGGAAAAGCAACCATTCTGTTGGGACGAGAACTGCGACGCCGCATTTCAAGAATTAAAGGGACGTCTGTGCAATACTCCTATTTTGGGATATCCTGACACTGAAAATGACTTTATAGTCGACACAGACGCAAGTAATACTGGAATTGGGGGCGTGTTATCTCAACGGAAAGGGAATCAGGAGGTTGTTATAGCTTACTTCAGCAAGTCTTTATCCAAACCGGAAAGAAATTACTGCGTAACGAGACGAGAGCTGCTCGCTGTAGTGAAGACATTGCAGCACTTCAGTAAATATTTGTTGGGACGGAAATTCCAATTACGAACTGACCATGCTGCATTGAAGTGGCTATTACAGTTCAAGAATCCAGAGGGGCAAGTGGCGAGATGGATTGAACTACTGCAAGAGTTTGACTTCGTAACTGAACATCGCAGTGGGAGAACTCACGGTAACGCAGACGCCTTGTCAAGAAGACCTTGTCCTGAAGACTGCAAGCACTGTGCCAGGCAAGAGACTAAGGAAGTAGTGCCCGTGAGGATGCTTAGAACGGATCTCAGCGATGAATGGAAGGAGACCCTACAACAGGCTCAACAAAATGACCCGGACATCAAGCCAATCTTCGACTGGATTAAAGATGGTGCTCCGAAGCCCAAGTGGAGTGATGTGGCTGCGATGAGTTCCATCACGAAAAGTTATTGGGCACAATGGAACAGTTTGGAGATCCAGGATGGAGTCTTGTGCCGTAAATGGGAAAACGCTCGAGGGGACAGCTGTCATCTACAAATGGTTGTCCCTAAAGCTAAGGTACCGGATATTTTACGGCTCTACCATGATGGATGCTCAGGAGGACATATGGGAGTAAAAAGGACTCTACTGAAGATCAGAGAGCGCTTTTACTGGATCCACTGTCGAGATGATGTGGAGGACTGGTGTCGCAAATGTACCAGTTGTGCGGCTGTGAAAGGACCCCACACACGTAGCAGAGGTGCATTAAAAGTGTACAACGTTGGAGCCCCCTGGGAGCGGATAGCGCTGGACGTTGCGGGACCATTTCCAGAAAGTGACAGCGGAAACAAGTACTTCATGGTTGTCATGGACTACTTTACAAAGTGGCCAGAAGTCTTCGCCATTCCTAACCAAGAAGCTACTACAGTCGCAGATAAATTGGTTCAGGAAGTCTTCTGTCGTTTTGGAGTACCCTTAGAAATTCACAGCGATCAAGGAAGGAATTTTGAATCGCAAGTTTTTCAGGAGACTTGTCGATTGATGGGTACACACAAAACCAGAACCACCTCTTACCACCCACAATCCGATGGAATGGTAGAACGATTCAACCAAACGTTGGAGAGATATCTGGCAAAAGTTGTGGAAAGCAGGCAAAGGGATTGGGACAAACACATACAGCCGTTTCTTCTGTCCTATCGGAGTGCAGTTCACGAAAGTACGACCGTAACTCCAGCCTTCGCAAACTTTGGAAGGGAATTACGATTGCCTGCAGATTTAATCACTGGAACTCCCCCTGACGTCCCACGCAGTGTAACGGATTACGCGAATGACCTGCGTAACAAGTTAAATGATGTGTATGAGCATATCAGGTATTCCGGACAACAGATGTCTGAGAAGATGAAGACTCGTTATGACCGGAAGGCAAACAGTAGTGGTTTCGACGAAAGTTCGCTGGTGTGGTTGCATAACCCAGTGCGGAGCAAGGGAAAGTCTCCGAAATTGCAAGCAAAATGGGATGGACCATACCGAGTTGTGACCAGGATCAACGACGTCACCTACCGAATACAGAAGGGTCCGCGAGGTGCGCCTAAGATTGTGCATGTAGACCGATTGGCGCGATACTACGGGACTAATGATGCTCGGGACGAGCATGTCTAAGGAGGGGGCAGTGTTACGTCGGTCATCTAGAATCTTCAAGAAACCTCGCTTATAATTGTGTAGTGTCTAAAACACTCCAGTTCATTCTGTAGGTATAATTCCATTATGTTTACAAGGTCAGCACGGCGGGCGTCGGCGACATAATTGCCATTGTAATTTCGACCGTATGCCGAGAGCGTAACGTAACTTCTTCCTTGTTGGTTCTTTTATCTTTAAGTTTATTTTTTAGTTATTTTTCTTTGCTAATATTGTATTCATTTTTAGTTAATAATAGGGAATTTTCTCGAACTTCTTTTGTGTGTTTGAGTATAAAAGGACCAACAGAGGTCGGAGCAGTCAGTCTACTTTTAAAGCGAGACAACGGAAGGTTCGAAGAGTTATCTAGTGCGATAAAGTGTTCAGTAGTGTTGAAGTGATTGTTTATTTAGTGTTTTGTGTTTAATAAAGTTATTTTGTGTGTTTAATTGGTAGTGTTTTTATTTATCCCATACCCAGCTCGTAACAATACTATACCGCAATGTATTGCGGTCAGACTGAACTCTGCGGTGTGAGTCGCTGCTGCAAGCTTGCCACATCGGTGTTGAGTTTGTACCAGGGATTTTCATAACTATAGAGCAGTGTTAACATAGTCGATAAGAAATAGTGTTAGTAATATTTTGTGTCTTTGTTACTTGTTCATTTAATATAAATAAAATAAATAAATATTCTGCAAAATCATCTACCAATAAAGTTTCCAAAAATACCTTCTATTGGCATGAGTGTTGTATCATATTTTTGATTTCTGTCTGAATAAGATGATACCAGGTTGAACAATGTGTCTTAATATAATGTGTTATTTTAATTTTTCAGGGTGATGACCCAGTCCAATCAATCATGATTGACTACCAAGCTTCGAGGAACAGTAGTCCTGTTATGGATCTCCTCTACATGATCTTCAACTGCACCGACCATGAGACCAGGTCTAAGAACTACTACAACTGGTTAGATTACTATCATACTGAATTAGACAATTCCTTATCTAACTTTGGCCTGAAAGCCAATTTTGTATACCCTAGAGACCAGTTAGACGCAGACATGAAGAGATGTGGCAAATTTGTATTTGGCCAATGTCTTTTGTTATCTAACGTGTTGATGAGGGATTCCAAAGAAGCTGGTGTGCTCATGGACAGCTTAAAGGATCAAGGTTTGGAAGAAGCATTTCAAGCAATGCAAGAGCAAGGTCTGGAGGGAGATACAAAAGTCCGTCTTAAAAATAGAGTTGTAGGACTTATTGATAGTTTTACAGATTTCGGTTTGTTGTAAAGTGATGAAAGGCTTAAATGGTAACATGTTTGATATCTGCTTGCTATTATCGTACTGCAGGGTAACTGTTTCTTATCCTTATTGATTAAATTCCGATTTATTGAAATTGGTTTTTTTCTTGTACTCATTTATATCTGTGGTTGTTACCTGATACCTATTATATTTAAAATATTAGTCTTTTGATGCATAGTCATCATCTGCCTAGCCTTTTCCTAATTATGTTTTCTTCAACTGGAAGAAGGACTGTAGGCTTTAACTTTAAATGGATGCAGGCAATACCGGTGTTGGTACATGGAGCGACTGCCTATCTGATGTCCGCAACCCAGTTCGTCCTGGGTAACACGATACCCCTTGATAATAGTGGTTGACAGACTTTTGGCCCACTGACTACATGTAACAATTCTCGAAGATTTACAAATGGCAGACGGGACCAACAACTATGCCGAGGCATTGTGGAAACTTCGTAAGTAATGGGTGGTCACTCATCCACGGACCAACATAGGCAAGTGCAGCTTAACCTAAAGATCGACTCGAGCGGCTGTTATTACAAAATCTATTTATTTGTAGTAAATACTTTTGTTACTGTTACTATAATCAGTTCAAACCTGACTGTGGACAGGTTGTACTCGTAGATATCTTTTTTTTTTTTTTGGGGGTGGGAAATCATCAAATAACCGCTCTTGGGCAGAGCGAAAGGGAGTGTCAGACTTCTACTGACTAAAAACCACCCATGTTCCTTCTTCGCCCTTCATGTCGAGGCCGCGGTATCCCTTGCGAACAACCCGCAGGCTCGTAGATATCTTAGTTTGAGAACATCATCTGTCATAAGCCGGTGTTCCTAGTCCAGTCTGCCTCACTTTGACTCAATTCGACCGCACCGAATAAATAAGCCAGGTTTTCTTGCATGACACGGAAAGTATTTTCCTGTTCCCACAGTTATTCTTGTAGTTGTAACATCTAAAGAAGTTTTCAGCAGCACTATTAATTGCCAATTAATAGTGATTCAGTTTCACTCTTGCCTACTTTTTAAAGGTTTTATACAAATAGCGTGACTTATATAAAACATTAGTCAGACCGATTCAATAATAGCGCCTAGTAAAATTAAATACTTTAAATCTTTTGCACCCACAGTTGCTATAACATCTATAAAGGCGTTTTAGATTTACCCGTCACATAAGGTAACAAAAATCTATTTTGGGGCAAGCCCGCCACAATATCCATTTACTACAACTTCTCAAAACCAAAATCAAAAAGTCTTAAAAGTGTCGGGGCTATAAAACTCAAAGAATCCCAAAAAAACGACATAACTGTTTGCCAAAAAAAGGTTAGCAAATCGTCTCCACTACTCGGTTGTTGCAGATGTTCATGGCAGAGGATTGAAAAATAGTTGATTGTTGGTATCATAATTGGGTGGTTGGCTAAGGTGTCCAGCCATCCCGTCGGGGCTGCGGGTTGTTCGCAAGAGATACCGCGGCCTCGACATGAAGAGCTAAGAAGGAACATAGGCGGTTTTTAGTCAGTAGAAATCTGACACTCCCTTTCGCTCTACCCAAGGGCGGGAGGGGTTATTTGATGATTTTCCACCCAAAAAAAAAAAAAAAGGTGTCCGGACATCGACGGCGACCTCTCGCGTCCGGCCCTGGTTCAAGCCTTGGTCTGGGGCGAGAGGGAATGGGACGCCGTTGCTTTCTTCCGCGAACCAGTGATACTAGCGAAGGAGGTGGCGGAACGTGAGAGGGAGAGAACCTCTCGTCCCGGCGTTCGCGAGAGACGTTTCGGACGTTGGGGGCCACGTGATGGCTTCCGGCCAACGTAGGCGCGGGCCTGCCGGTCGACAGCGCGTTTGTGTTCCACGCGCGCCTCAAAGATTTGTTAGCAACGCCTGACAGGCCTGCGGGTTGTTTGAAAGAGATAACGCGGCCCCGGACGCAAAAGAACGAACAAGGGTTAAGAAGGAAAATGGGTGGTTTTTAGTCAGTATAAGTCTTACACTCCCTACCGCTCCACCCAGAGCGGGAGGAGTCATTTGATGATTTCCCACACTCCAAAAAGAAAAAAAGGTAGATTTCTGCTTGCTTTTGCTATTTTACACGACGACCAATCAAGCTAAACGAATCAGTTTATGCGGATCTCTCTTTGTACGGGAAATCTAAACAAAACGAAAGCCATTTTATACTGGGGACGCATAGCTTAATAAGTCTCCGTGTGTACAAAGGGACTTCGGTAATGCTTCGAGATCTTGTAGTTCAGTCAATGGAGTTTCTTTCAGTGACTGAAGAATAGATTGGTAAGAAAAAAAAAAACATTTTCTCTAGACACTTTAATATAAACAATAAAAGCATTTTCTTTTATATTATTAATTATGACGTCCAACAGAGGATTTATAGACACATGTTACAAAACATAGATCAGATACCTAAGTTTCTAAACTGACATATTCAATAACATTATCATTTACACCGAAAACGGAATATTTTTTATGTGTATATCCGTGATCACCGTGGTTACCACCGTGCAGAAATATGGGGAACTCGAAACAAACAGTAAACATGGTGAATATCCCGTTTTTAGTGTCAATAACACACAGTAGTGATATCTACAGAAGAAAACAAAAAAAAATGTGTGTTCCTTCAATTATGAAGGAGGCCACAGCATGCACTAAAAACTAGTCGAAAAACAATTATGAAAAAAGAAAAATAATTTTCTGTACTTTTACAGTAACGTCATATAGTTACAAATACAAATTATCATGTTAAAAATAACATATACACTCTGGAACATCAACATTGACATTCATTTTGTTTATTAGGCTTTTTTGGCAGTTACCTCTTCTACCTCTTACGACCTCACATCCTTCGAGGCCCGTTTGCAGTACAAATCATTAAAATTCATAACACGCGCTCAGTTATATTTTGACGTATTGTTTTGCATCTGTCATCATTAAATATGATGACAGAGACAGAATATCTGAATGTTTTTGCGTGTGAATAACACATACAATACAACACGCCTGTAATTCCCGAAGAGTTAAGCAGAAATATACCTTAGGTACACCTCTTTCTACACCAATATTTCGCCAGTTATGTTTAAGGCCCATATTACTTGGGGTGAGCCTAATACCATCAACTGGGCAAAATAAGTTTAGTAGACCTTTTTTTTTTGGTGGGTGAAAAATCATCGAATAACCCCTCCCGCTCTTGGGCAGAGCGAAAGGGAGTGTCAGACTTCTACTGACTAAAAACCACTCATGTTCCTTCTTAGGCCTTCATGTCGAGCCCACGGTATCTCTTGCGAACAACCCGCAGCCCCGACGGGAGTTTCGTATTTTTTATTTTTTTTTGGGGCGTGGTAAATCATCAAATAACCCCTACCGCTCTGGGCAGAGCGAAAGGGAGTGTCAGACTTCGACTGACTAAAAACCACCCATGTGTCTTCTTTGCCCTTGCGCCGAGGCCGCGGTATCTCTTTCGAACAACCCGCAGCCCCGACGACGACGAGTTTAGTAGACCTTACATTACTATAGCATCTGCCACACATCATTCTGAAATTTCGGTATTACGAAATTTTGCAAATAACTATACATACAGGCACATTTTGTTTTACCTCGTGATTACATCATGGTATAAAATAAGTATTTTGAAACTACTAGTTTCGTTTACAACGAAAACAAGTTGTAAAGACTAGTTGTATACAAAATTTATAAAACAAAAATATTATATTTTAAGATGCATCAATGTATATACAAGTTTTTAAATATTAAAAACTGGTATATACAGTGTGTCTGGCGGTCTTTAAAAAAATTCCCAGATTTGGCCTTTAGTTACTTATTACGAGTAATACGAAAAATTGGACCCACAGAGAAGGCACTTCTTGTAAAGCAATATTTTGTAACGACAACATTTTGTCATGTTAGCCTCTCCCACTCCTGGACAAAGGCCTCCCCCATGTTTTTCACTTTTCTCGATGTTACAACTGTAACTTTGTATTATTTGTTTGTGGTTTTTATATATTTTTTTTGCTGTCCCTTAGACAAAATATTGATTACCCAATATAATATCTGAAATGTATTTATGAGTAATATAATATTTAAAAAACTGATTAATATAAACAAGATCACGACGTCAAGACAATCAATAACAAGCCCTCCTCACAGCAGACCAAAGAGTTTAAAACTGTCAATCAGTCCAATAATCCTCTTCTTAAAGAGGAACAGGGTATCAGCGTGCAAATCACCAATTGTTTCAGCCATATCCTCGATCTTCCCACTTTCCATCACATCCTTCAATTTAGCAGCTTCCATAGGATTGATAGTCATTGCACCGGACATTAGAATAGCACAACCAAAGCCCAGTTTCCCGTATCTTTTCAAGTCAGCATCTAACTGGTCTCTTGGGTAAACGTAGTTGGCTTTCAGACCAAAGTTGGACAAGGACTTGTCAAGTTCAGAGTGGTAGTGGTCCAACCAGTCGTAGAAGGACTTGACTCTAGTTTCATGGTCGGTGCAGTTGAAGATCAAGTAGAGGAGGTCGTAAACTGGGCTGAAGTTCTTCGCTTGTTGATAATCAATTAACATTGATTTTTGCAAGGTCTCCCCCTGGAAGAACAAAATGGGAACATGTTAGTAAAAAGGATTTTGATAGCGGAACCCACATAAATTACTGACGTTGTTCATAAAGCCGCTTAGTATAAGGACAGGGCACGTCTGCTGCAAGCCCAATGAGCTGTTGGGCAAAAAATAGTCGTTGTCGTAGCGGTGGACCTCGTAGATGATGGCGGAACAATCTGGACCAGACATGGCGACCAGTGATCCACATTGGGCTTTGAATGAAACAACTGGAAGGTATGGGGAGAGGTCTTTGACCAGCAATAAGATGATGCAGGCTAACAGTATCAGTATTAGACAAGAAACTTGCCATTTTAATATGAGTAATATGGAAAAATATTATATGTAGGTACGTTATGTTTTGAAATGAATGAGTTCCAATGACATGCCATCAAAACAGTCTCGCTACTATAAGGTCCATAAATTGGATGATTGAGGACGACTACAACGCAATAACAGGAGACGGGACACATCCTTGTCATTGAACCGCCTGTCCGCGCAATTTACCATTGTAACGTTTAACTATTTCTATAAATATAATTGTTTCTGTTTTATCATGACATGATGTATTTGCACGCTTGTTATGATGGAAGCAAAAATGGGAGTAACTTCTCCTTTAGGCACTTTGAATATAAAATCACACACACACACACAACACACATACACACCGCGTTTTTACTGCCCTTTCTTCTTAGCATGTCGGTGGCTAATTTTCATTAAATTATTTTGGCTCAATTTGATTTAATGTTTTTTTATTTATTACTAGCTAGTTTGCCCGCGGCTTCGCCCGCGTGTATGTGGGAAATATAACTAAATACTATTTTCTATACAAACTTTGAGTTTGAATTCGTGTGCGTTTAATTTGACCTAAGGGTTTAGCCTGTGCATTGATCCTCAGTCAGTCATCTTTGCCTTTTAAATATACAGATTTTTGCTGCTCCTTTTTCATATAAAGAAGGCATGAGGATAGATAACCATTCTTGCCAGAAGTGTATCACTCAATTCAGAAAAATATTAGTTTCCTAAAACACACCTACATTAGCATTGCCCTCCATAATAAAAGTTGTATCCGCTTCCTATCTCCCGCATGCGCATATAAATAGATTAGATACGAATATTATGTAAAAGAGATTATCCTCATTTTATGGTTTTTACAATATGTCAAAAGTAGTTCTACGAAACGACAAAAAACAAACGAATAACTATAACAAACGAATAAGTATCGGGTAAACACAATTAATTTATCAACACAGCCTATCACAAAGTACAGATGGACATAGGACTCTCCCAAACACACCCCTTTTTTTCCCCGAAACAATCTGGGGTGGAAAATCCTAATCGATGTCCTCCGCCCTGGGGCGAGCGGTTGGGTCTGTCAAACACTAACTGACTAAAAATCGGCCCGGTGTACCCTTCTCAAATTTACACTGGGATCATTGGAACCAGTGCGCCTTCTACGGTTCCCAGCGAAGAGGTACAGCACTATGTCAAGTCGTGCCATATATATCCCACACACAATCGTAAACTAACGTAAAAATCTAATTTACTAATAAAAAAAATACTGACCTCAAACTTGAACATAATATTATTGGTCCAACAATCTCCATGTTGAATCACTGAAAATCGGCTACCATGCTCGAACTTCGTCATTTTGACCGCACGTTCTATAACTTCACGGATTTTGTTTTTCACGATATTCTGTTGCTCTGGTTCATCAAGCAGACTGACAGAAAGAGCCTCAATTTGATAGAAGAACGCAAGTTGTTCAGGACCCGCTTGAGTCAATGCTCCTAACATATCTGCCATGTGGTCCTTGAAATAATCGTAAGTTTCAGGTTCCTTGTTTTTAATCACATAGGAAAGAGAATGGTATATAGCCAAATTTCTCAGTACACTGTACATATGTTCATCGGTAAGAGATTTGAATCGGTCTAGCATAACAAATCCTGATGCTTTAAGGTCTTGTAATAGGATAACTTCGTTAGGTGCTTCCATGTTCGTTCCGAAGCATTTAGGGAATTCCAATTGATCTTCTTCCGGTATATCGGCTTGTTTCTGTAGCTGCAGCATCTTTGGCAGGATCTCTGTGAACATCAGATGCTCGTTGGTGAACATCAGAACAACGCCCATGGCCTGTCGAAGGAGTTCGAAGGACGGTGCTATTTTGGCGATCATTGTCGAGGTCCCATCTTCTCCCTCTATGACGATCCTTTTTACGTTTGCTCCATAATTGTCAGCTGCACCTCCTACAGCTTCAATACTCACTTTTGTGGGTTTCAAACCTTCTTTTTCAATCACATTTTTGATGTATTCTAACTGACCTTCAGTTATGCCTTCGACTTGACCTTCAATCTTCAGCTCTGCCATTATGATGTGTTAACGAAAGCTGTTTTGAGTAAACTGCTGCTCGAATTGTTTGCTATCGTCGTATTATATAGGTCCGGGTTTATCTGAAAGATAAGCTGAGCTTAAAATAAACAATCACACTACCAACCAGGTTGTGTGATAGTTTATTTTCAAATGATTAGGATAGCTTTAGGTGCAGTTGTGTAATTACTGCATTGCTGCTTTCACATAAAGTCTAATTTTGTACGGTTATTTTTACTATTCAATGTAAATAAGTTTTTGGATGTTTTTTTCCTTAACAACCACAGCAGCATTATAGTAATATTCTTTTTAATATAATCGTGGATGCAAAGAAGATACACGTGTCTTCAATTACAGTACATAAAAACAAAAAAAAACTCAAACAAACATGGCAAAAAAAACCATAAATCAAATATATATTTTCTCCTAACGACATTTAATTTAATTTGTATACTTATCGTGCATAAATAAGTGACTAAAATCGTAAAGCGGCTTTTTTAACAGAACGAAAACCAAAAGCGTCGACGTCGTCGGTTTTATTAAACAATTTTCAACGAAACTTCATTAAAATGGCTACCATCACAATAACAACGCTGGAAATAGAAATGAGTGCTATACAATTTGCGGCCGTTTTTGAGCTGCTGAATTTAGTATCATCATCTGCCTAGCCTTTTTCCCAAACTATGTTGGGGTCGGCTCCCAATCTAACAGGATGCAGTATAATACCTGTTTTTTTTTGCATGGATCTGACCTCCACAACCTAGTTAGTATTGGGTAATGCGATACCCTTTGGTGGGGCCGGCACTGACCACCTGTAACGACTGTCAAAGATCTACGAATGAGACGCGGGAAACTAGATATATATATATATATATATATATATATATAATAATATTGGTCATCCATCTCTGGACCAACCTGGGCAACACGTGCGGCTGTTATCATTTAACCACGAGCTGCTGAATGAATCGAGTATGTTTCAGATATTAGTGGTCGTGAATGAAGAAACATCCGGCTAAGCGTGCGTTGGTTTCGTACATTGAAGGGTTCCGTATTTTTTAGTACGTACATAAATGTAATGCATATTATTATACATATAACTCTTACACGAAGAAAACTGAAAATAATCTTTTTGGTGAATACTCAACCAAACACAAAATATAAACTAGTATTCGTATTAGACCGAAAGACCGGCTCTAACATTTGGCAAAAGTCTAGGCAGATGATTACAATATATTATTATGTTTCCGTCATTTCTCTGTAGGCTGTACTATTGTTTTTTTTTCTAAATTGGCTTCATTTAATATTTAAACTAACTATACGGGGTGTAATTAAATCGAATTAAAAAATTAAACCAACAATAACCACTATAAAAGGGTATCAAACCATTGTTTAGCAGATTACACCTTTTTATTTATGTTTTTTTTTTTTTGGCGGGTCAAAAATCATCAAATAACACACATGTATGTTAACAAAATATAATTCGCGAGCTTAACACGTATATATTTATAGAATTATAGCCTTTATCATCAATATAACCCTTTTTTTTTTGGGCGGGTACACAATCATCAAATAACCCCTCCCGCTCCTTGGGCAGAGCGAAAGGGAGTGTCAGACTTCAACTGACTAAAACCACCCATGTTCCTTCTTAGCCCCGACGGGCACCCGCAGCCCCGACGGGCAGCAGATTACACCTTCCCGCTTCATTGATATAGTGCAGAACTCAACAAGTAAAATGGCTGTGGGGCATCCAGACTCACGGTCAGAGAGACAGACAATAAATTGTAAGGCAAATATTCGGCTTTGCCAAGTGGCTACGGAACCACAAAAATATAAATATAGCTCTACAATATTATGATAACGTTATACAATACTATTATTTGCACTCAAACATAACACTCTTATCTATTTGAGCACCTATTTTAAATCTTTAAGAAGATACGATTATTTTAAGTCACTGTGACGTTCACCAGGATGTGCCGGTTCTAATAATATCTACAAAAGTAAATAAACAAAGTTGTTTGTCTATGAAATTGTTTTGCATGTAAAAAAAATACATTTCATTTTTATTGTTAAAGTTATGAATTGGAATTAAAAGTAGTCAGCAATGAAGGAGAGGAAAACAAGACTATGCAGTATCCCAGTGAATCTTGAGCAGTATGAAAGCCGGTGTTACCTTATAATCATCATCATCTTTCTTCTGCCTTTATCCCAATTTATTTGGGTCTTCTTCCATGCTTCTATTTTGGTAGTCACCCCCTTTCTAACCATATCATCCTTCGCACCGTCCATCCATCGTTTCTTCGGTCTTTCTCTACTCTTATAACCATCCACATTCATACTCAAAATTCTCCTCAATATATTTTCAATTATTACCTTATAATATATGACAATAACACCTCGATCCGTGAACAATTTCCAGCGAATTTACGATCCACGAACACTCCCCACAACCACTGTACAAGGATAGCCAATAATGTTTGTAGAATTAATCCATCAGTCCTCAACCTTGAAATCCCATATCATACTTTTTGGGCAATGACGTCAAAACAGTCTGTGTTTTTAGAGGCGAACTGCGCGCACAGATGGGGCGTTTGTAAGCGTCTATGGTTAAAATGTTGCCAGTTAGTTAAATCAAAGAAAGAAAGGAAAAAATATTTACTTGTTGCAGATTTACTTGTGACACAATATGACAAAAAAGTCAATAAACATACAACGCATAACAAATATTTATAAATACTAAAAGAAGACACAAAAAACTGCTTGCACGTCGTGACTTCGACAACCAGGGTTACCAATCAGAACGATGCTGTGTTATGGGGGACCACAGCACAGCGCAGATTTTAGTGGTCACCCATAAAAGAACGTATGGAAGCCAAGACAGCATAAATATTTGATAACATGAATAAGATAATTAAATAAACAGTATCAGGTTTATGAATTATTTACTTATTATAATAACATTCATGTCTGTTTGTATACAAATATACAGCAAATGTTGAAAAAATAATGATGGACGTGTTAATAAGGACGGTAACTTGATAGTTGTTTGTTTTTCCGTCAATGGCGCCTAGCTATTGGTTGATGAATATCTGTTACAGCTACACATTGCTTTAGTAATATGACAAGGCATTTGTTTACATTTCGTGTCGTATCATATCGTTTGCAAACACTGTTTATCGTATAATTATCGTAATGATTTTCGCGTATCGTGATATTGAGTTATGGGTCGTGGAGATCGAATAGCTCCATGTAAAAAACTGGTATTTAGTTGCATTTAGTTTTAAACTGAAAAGGAAAATACTGTTCTATTTCTGTACTATAGGAGATAATAGCCGGCCGGATATGTCTTTAGGTCAATCAGCACTTGCCTAGTTGGTCTGTGGATGACTGACCATCCATTACATTAAGGTTAACACCGGCTGCTCGTGGTAGGCCTACTCATTTAAAAATCAGGACACGCTGTCTCTGACTATAATGTATATTAATTATCTGACAATCTTTATGCTTAGCCAGAATCTTCTCTATTGCCTCTTATGCTGCGTAATTGGTCCGTAAAATATATGTCTGTTCAAGTAGGGCTATGTCATATACCTACCAATTTGTATTCTCTTCCCACACTCGGTTTTCCATTCAACGAATTCTCTACAACGAAGAATAGAAACACATAAAAGTCTCCTGTACGTACCTACCTACCGCAGTGTTTGTGAACCTTTCAGCCGAGCAAACAAACCACAGTTTTGTTCCAAGATTACGTACCTATTGATTTTCAATGAGATTTATAGTGGGGACTGTGTGATTTAAAATGGCGTCTTCTTTTAGGAATATACTGAACTGGGTTAGGAATAGTGCTACCGGTATCTGTCTATCCTAAATTAACATAACATCACGCCTGTAATCTCCGAGGAGTTAGGCAGAGGTGTACCTAATAGTACACCTACATTTCGCCAGTTATGTTTTAGTCACAATGACATGTAATAGACATGCAAGCCTATTGCCATCTACCGGGCACAAATCCAGACTTCGTGGATGCTACTAAGGAATTCCTGATGGAAAAACCCAATAACACCTTGCCTGACTTCGAAATCGAACTCGGGACTTCATGCACAGCAGTTGCGCTTGCGACCACTGGACCAACGTGGCAGTCTATCACCACATAGTATAAATCAAAGCTGCTTCCCGCTGTCTGTCCCTATGTATGCTTAGATATTTAAAACTACGCAACGGATTTTGATGCGGGTTTTTTAATAGATAGGGTAGTTCAAGAGGAAGGTTTATATGATATGTTAACTAGCTGACCCACGCAACTTCGTCTGCGTAGATACGGTACGTTAAATTTTTGTCTTCCTGTCTGCCTGTTTGTTTTGGTTGCTCTCCTCTCCCGGAGAAAATTGGTCCATCATTGGATGGATTTTTTTTGACGAGATTTTAAGGTATGCAGATGTAGTACTTTTATTTTATAACTAGCTGACCCACGCAACTTCGTCCGCGTCACATAATATAGCTTATAACCTTTCTCGATAAATCGACTATCCAACATATTAAATTGAGTTAAATTTTACTCGTAATGACAAACAACAAATCTTATCTTTCCTCTTTATAATACCTATTAGTTTAGATTGGTTTCGAATATATTATTAAAGTAACAATTACTATAGGTATCTCTTACTGTTTAATATACAGTAACACCATGTACTTGTAAATATTATGGTGCTGTAAATATTTTGAATTTGAATTTCTCCGGAGCCCCCAGAGGCCAGAATCCCCGCGTATCTACTGCACCGGACCGAATGACTGCCACGCGCTTAATTATTTTGTCGCCCGTATATTTTTACATTGCGATATCTTCTAAGATATTTGTTTAAACTGTATAGAATAAAAGGCACAAATATTCTATATTAAATTTCCGTGCTAACAAACACATTTATATAGATACTAGCTGACCCACACAACTTCGTCTGCGTCACATAATATACCTTTCTCGGTAAATCGACTATCTAAAATATTAAATTGAGTTAAATCGTACTCGTAACAAACAAAAAATCTTACCTTTCCTCTTTATAATACCTATTAGTTTAGATTGGCTTCAATTATATTATTAAAGTAACAATTACTATAGGTTTCTCTTACTGTTTAATATACAGTAACACCTTGTACTTGTAAACATTATGGTGCAGTAAATATTTTGAATTTGAATTTCTCCGGAGCCCCCAGAGGCCAGAATCCCCACGTACCTACCGCACCGGACCGAATGACTGCCACGCGCTTAATTATTTTGTCGCCCGTATATTTTTACATTGCGATATCTTCTAAGATATTTATTTAAACTGTATAGAGTAAAGGGCACAAATATTCTATATTAAATTTTCGTGCTAACAAATACATTTATTTCGATATAGATTAATACCATATAAGTTAAATAAGCTTCGCAAAATATCATTTTTTTAAACCTAACATTTTAATATTAAAAAATGGTTACAGTGAGTCAATCTTAAAAGATAAACATATGCTGTAGCGGACTTTTTTTTAAGAACTTTTAAAGAGGAACAATTCCGTCATACATGATATTTACGTAACTTAAACCGTTTTCGCAGCGCACGCAACGGAAGCTCACAAAAAGGAATATTTTTTCCCGTTTTTGCAACATTTTTCATTTATGCTCCGCTCCTATTGATCGTAGCGTGATGTTATGTAGCCTAAAGCCTTCCTCGATAAATGGACTATCCAGCACTTAAAGATTTTTTCAATTCCAACCAGTAGTCCCTGAGTTTACCGCGTTCAAACAAACAAACAAACAAACAAACTCTTCAGCTTTATAATATTAAGTATAGATATAAGTATAGATAGATTAATACCATATGGGTTAAATAAGCTTCGCAAAATATAATTATTTTTAACCTAACATTTCATTATTAAAAAATGGTTACAGTGAGTCCATCTTAAAAGATAAACATAAAATATGCTATTGCGGACTTTTTTTAGAACTTTTAAAGGGGAAAAATTTCTTCATACATAGTATTTACGTAACTTAAACCGTTTTCGCAGCGCACGCAACGGAAGCTCTCAAAAAGGAATATCGAAACCCGTTTTTGCAACATTTTTCATTTATGCTCCGCTCCTATTGATTGTAGCGGGATGTTATATAGCCTAAAGCCTTCCTCGATTAATGGACTATCCGACACTAAAAGAATTTTTCAATTCCAACCAGTAGTTCCAGAGTTTACCCCGTTCAAACAAACAAACAACTCTTCAGCTTTATAATATTAGTATAGAAATGCAAAAAAAGTAAAACCCTTGAAATTGTTAACAAATACAAATATAAAGATATATTTGTAAAACGTATGACCGTTTAACAGTTTGTTTTATTATAATTTCCCGTGGACGAAGTTTGTGAGGTACAGCTAGTTAGTCATAAATTGGCTCCAACGCACTTGATATTTTAAAGTTACATTTTGATGAGACGACGAAAAATACAGAAATATGGAAGGCAGGCGAAAAAAGGCAAGTAAATGTGTGTGTAATATAAGTTTTTAAACTGGGATAATTACCATGTTTATTTTTTGTTTTAAGCTTCCAGTATTTCGCGCTGTTACCAGCACCATGATCACGGCTAAAGTGAAGTTATTGCGGGTACTCGAAACAAAAAGTAAACATGGTAAATATCCCGTTTCCAGGTTCAATGGTAAATGTTAATAGAATATATTTTTATCAAAAAGGAAAATGATTTGAAACTTTTTCCGTGAAAAATCGATTTGTTTATCGATACTACACAGTCTCCGTAATGAAAACTCAATGCAGTTGATTATTTTCATACGTAAGATTAAGTCGTAAATCGAAATGAACGTGGGTTTAACGTTATTTGCAGTTTCAGTGAGTGTGTTTGTAATTTTTAATCAGCGTTTTAGCAGTTTCTTTGTAGTTTGTTGAAAAAAACATAATAGAAACAGTTTTAGTCTTTAAATTTTTACTGCCGTCTGTTTTGAGGTTAAGTCACCATTTTTTTTGTGCGTTTGGAAATCATCAAATGACTCCTCCCGCTTTGGGTGGAGCGAGTGACAGACTTCTACTGACTAAAAACCACCCATGTTCCTTCGTAGCTCTTTGTGTCCGAGGCTGCGGTATCTCTTTCGAACAACCCGCAGCCCCGACAGGCGTCGGCCCTTGCAATGTTGCTGACATCTCTTTGCGGCGCGAGTGGAACACGATCGCGTCATCGACACGGCCTGTCGTCGTCATAAGATAGACGGACGGTGAGCTAACGGTTATGTCGGGTCGTGAGTGGACACAGGAAAAATCGTCGATAGATTTTTTTCGTTGTCGTGTCTTTGTTTCTAAAGTTAATCATTGTTGTTGTTGGAGGAACTTAAGAGGAGTTTCTGGCTAAATAATAACAGCTGCTCGGGTCGTTACAAGGGAAGAAAGATGGTGATGATGGTGGAGAAATCTGTCGGTATTGAGAGGATGTGGGAAGGAGTGACCTGGCCAGTGCTGTGTACAACAGTGTCACTTTTATGATGTATACTTCTAAGTTATTTTGTTGCAGTTTATCACGGTTGTAAGCGCGAATGCTACGCTTGATGAAGATATGTTACTCTATTGGAGAAGAAGTAAGTATAATGCTCATCACGTAGCGATGAAACTCAAATTGCATTAGTCCAGCTTCTAAATTTACCAGTAAAGCCAGAAGGGAAAAGATTTTGCAGGATGTGTAGGACAGGAGATGGTGCAAGCACACTACTTGTACGTGTAATTTATTTCATCGCTGCTGCTCTCAAAACGGTGCTGGAAAACATCGTGAGGAAACCGGCATGTTTTTTTTTTTAGCCTGCACTGGCCTCTCCCAATTACTTCCATGAGCTCTTTTCCTGTGCCGCCTCGAACCGGCCCTTATGGTACGCGTGACATGTCTTGGAACCAAAAAATTCGAAGACATGTGACATCTACCAACCCGCAATGGGCCCGCGTGGAGGATTACTTTCCATGCCTCTTCTAGAGGCTGATGTGTCATTTTAATTGCAATTAATTTAAATGTTGGTGTTATGAATAACGCAAATTCTGCTTGAGCATATTTTCAAGGGCAGAGCTTGCCAACAAACTTCAGTGTTCATATTTCGTTTATCTATGTAACACTCTGAACAACAGTGTAACCTTATATGACATTTAGTAGATATACTCTTACAGTGTCTTGTAATTATTTGGTTAATTAATCTATACTATATATTAATATTATAAAGCTGAAGAGTTTGTTTGTTTGTTTGTTTGTTTGTTTGAACGCGGTAAACTCTGGGACTACTGGTTGGAATAGAAAAACTCTTTTTGTGTCGGATAGTCCATTTATCGAAAAAGGCTTTAGGCTATATAACATCACGCTACAACCAATAGGAGCGGAGCATAAATGAAAAATGTTGCAAAAACGGGAAAAGATATTCCTTTTTGAGAGCTTCCGTTGCGTGCGCTGCGAAAACGGTTTAAGTAACGCAAATACCATGTACGAAAGAATTATTCCTCTTTAAAAGTTCTAAAAAAAAGTCCGGGACAGCATAATTATGTCTATCTTTTAAGATTGACTCACTGTAACCATTTTTTACTATTAAAATGTTAGGTTAAAAAGAATGATATTTTGCGAAACTTATTTAACCCATATGGTATTAATCTATATCTAAATAAATGTGTTTGTTAGCACAGAAATTTAATATAGAATATTTGTGCCCTTTACTCTATACAGTTTAAACAAATATCTTAGAAGATATCGCAATGTAAAAATATCCGCGCGACAAAATAATTAAGCGCGCGGCAGTCATTCGGTCCGGTGCGGTAGGTTAGTGGGGATTCTGGCCTCCGGGGACTCCGGAGAAATTCGTATTCAAAATATTTACTGCACCATAATGTTTACAAGGTGTTATTGTATATTTAACAGTAAGAGATACCAATAGTAATTCACACTTTAATATAATCTAAACTAATATTATAAAGAGGAAAGGTACGATTTTTTGTTTGTTACGATTTAATTCAATTTATGTTGACATTTTGTTATAAGCTATATTATGTGACGCAGACGAAGTTGCATGGGTCAGCTAGTTGATCTATAAACTTGCTCAGAGACTACGGATCATGAGGCCCTGAATAGGGATGTCTAAATAAAATATGATTCTAATTAGTCCGTCTGTTAGACTATCAAAAGATACTGGATACGTATTTTTTGTTTTATCAAATAAATAAAAGTTGACGAAGATAAAACGCGTCAAAGAATTGATTTGGGGGTTGTGATGTCACTCACCGGTAAAAAATGTCATACTAATGTATTAACATATGACGTCACACGAGTTTTCAAAGCACTGTATCGTATTCATTGTTTGTTTACGTGAAAAAAGAAAAAATACGTGTCCAATATTTTTTGGAAATCTATCTGACGGACTAATAATATTTTTTTAGTTAACAACCTTATAGAAAATTGGCGATATGATAACCTCGGAGACCATTTTATCATAGCTCGCGATTTTATCTTTTACTACCATATTTTCAGCTTTGGATCTTATCCTTCTTACCTTGGAATCTTGCAGGGGTTAACCCCATTTTCAGCAAACTACCGAAGCATGCTACCTATTCTCTGGGAATTACGGTCGTTTATTATTAAAATAGTCCAAATAACAGTGAAGTTTCCTTGAGTCAGGGATATGCTCTGTGACCTCAGTTGTAAGTGCAGTGAGAAGGGTAAATGTAGTCCAAAGTAGGGTAATCGTGTGCACTGTTCTGGACTTGGAATACAGGACTTATTTCTGTAATACAAGTCACACTGAAAATTATGTTGTTTTGCTTGATACGTATGTAATTATATACGTAAAAAGTTTGTCCATATGTAGTCACCTGCGAACAAAGAGTTGAGTATGTATATAGCGAGGTTAGACAACGTTGAATCTATTTATTAAATAACAATATCATAAGGACCTTCAGATTCGAAACGTTTTTTCGTGTTTCGTATTCTGTGTCAATTTCAACTGTTTACAAACAATGAAGACGATACAGTGCTTTGAAAACTCATTGACGTGACGTCATATTCCAAGACATTAGTATGAAATTTTTACCGGTGAGTGACGTCACATACCCCCACTCAAATCTTTGACGCGTTTTATCTTCGTCAATTTTTATTTATTTGATAAAACAAAAAATACGTGTCCAATATTTTTCGATAATCTAACAGACGGACTAATTTAAATCATATTTTTTTTAGTCAGGAAACATCCCTATTGTGTGTGTGTGCTCAAGTGGTTGGTGGTGCATAGTGTTTTTGGGCTATACCATCGGAAATTTTTCAGCAAAATTCGATAACTTAACTTTATTTAAACCTACGAGGAACTTACCAATCGCGAGTACCTAATTGCTTTGGCTATGGAATGGAATCTCCATTGTTACCATAATCTATGCATTGAGTAGAGTTACTGCGAGTTTTGAGTTTTTTGGTACTTGGCAGCATGTATATTCCAAGATTTATTAACGCATTTCAGTATTATTTCACTGTGTCTACATGTATCATCCAACTTTCCTCTCGCAGGTCTGCTGGAAGAAATTTCTTATGAAATAAGCAGTACCTTTGTTCTCTTCTATTTTTTATGTTTTTATACTTTTTTTTTTGTATTTTGTGTGTACTTAGATAAATATTTCATGTTATAGGTACAGCACGTCATTTATGATTTCCTTTGAGTAAATATACCAGAAAAACTCTGAGTTTTCTGACGAGCTCGTGGCTGAATAGTTGTAGCCACACGGGTCTATTTCCAGGTTAAACCGCGCTTGCCTAAGTTGATCTTGCCTAGGATGGGTGACCACCCATTACATATCGAGTTTTCCATTGAGTTCTAGATCTTTGGCAGTCGTTTCAGGTAGTCAGTGGTCCGAGAATCTGACTGTCAGTCTTACTAAAGGGTATCATGTTATAATTGGGTTGTTGAGGTCTTATAGGCAGTCGCTCCATGTAAAATACTGGTATTCAGCTGCATCCGGGTAGACTAGACCAGACTCCAATATAGTTGGGAAAAGGCTAATCATATAATTATGATGCTATTTAATATTAAAATGTCTCGTTTAATTTGTTAGCAGGTGATACTTCGACCTGCGAGCCGTTCACAACGTACTTCATAAGCTGTAACAAATGTGTGTGCAGTGCTGATGGCACATCATACTGTACTAGGATGGCTTGCTACAAGGCTCCAAAGTTCCTCACAGGTAGAGTATTTAACATAACATAACATCACGCCTGTAATCTTCAAAGGGCCAGGCAGAGGTGTATCTTATAATATGCTTGCTCCGGTCGTCGGGGGCCACGTGATGGCTTCCGGCCACCGTAGGTGCGGGCCTGTGGACGGTGAGTAATGGGCTTCCTTACCGTCCGTTCGTCCTATGACGATGACAGGCCGTCGACGGCGCGTTCGTGATCCACGCGCGCCTGAAAGAAATGTCAGCAACATAGCAAGGGCCGACGCCTGCCGGGGCTGCGGGCTGTTCGAAGAGATACCTTGGCCCCGGACACAAAGGGCTAAGAAGGAACATGGGTGGCTTTTAGTCAGTAGAAGTCTGACACTCCCTTCTGCTCCGCCCAGAGCGGGAGCCATTTTGTTTTTTTTTTTTTGTTTTTTTGTTTTATTTAAAAAAAACGTTGCCCCACACTAGGAATTTCTCCTGTATCGTGGGTGCGTTTACAAACATTTAAACTCACATACACAGAACACCCAGACCCGAAACAACTATCTGTAGGTCATACAAATATTTGTTCCGTGCGGGAATCGAACCCGCGACACGCAGCGCAGCAGTCCAATCGCTCAGCCACTGCGCCAACCGTGTCGTCAATTTGATGATGTCTCACCCTCCAAGAAAAACATAAAAGATGTACCTTATAGTACATACACATTTCACCAGTTAGAGGCCCAGGTAGGGGCGTAGGGGGCACGCCTTTGTCATCAACGGGCACAAATCCAGACTCCGTGGCAAGCTATTGAGGAATTCGTAATAGAAAACTCAGCACTTGAGGGGAGGCTTATGTCTAGCAGTGGACAACTTTCGGCTGAAATGATGATGATGATGATGAATGGCTATCCTGATGTCAGTATTTTTATGCCGCTCATGGACTCTGACTTGCCTTGATATGCCGTCGAGAAATATCTCTTAGGGATGCTGGTTTTCTCTCGTTTACCTTCACCGAAGCAATTGGCCATTAAGTATACAATAAGCTCATGCATAAGAATGGGTACTCTAACTGCCGCACTCAGAGAGCTTTAATGATTACACTTAGGCCATCACTTAGTAAAGGTTTTGACAGTTTTTTTATACAAAAGTACGTCAAATCTTTACTTAGTGACGGCTTAAGTAATCATTAAATATCTCTGAGTACCGCAGAAAGTGACTTCGAAATACTATTCTGCGAAAATTGCTACACCAATGACTATATTTCGAAGCCTTGATAATGCGACGTTATGTTTAAACCAGGTTTAAACTATAACAGTCATTTCAGGTGCGTGACTTGGGTTCGAACTCGAAAACTCGCATCTCCATTTTTAATAATAATAATAAGCATGTATCATTAATTGTTTATTGACTTTCAGATTGGTTTCAGATGCGCCCGTCAAAATAACACCCGTGAACGATTTTAATCCATCCGGTGAAAGCGATTTCAATGGTCCAATAGATAGTGTACGAGAATAAAATAATGTAGACCGCTCATCGATGGTAACAATTTGACCTTGAGCTGGCCTAGTAAGGAGTTCTAATAAAATGTGAGGTCAGCGTATACTGGTTTTGTTCCTATTGCCTGTGTGTATCTATATAACATGAGATTTTTGAATAAATGTTTTTTGTGCATTTTTATTTCACAGTGATTGCATTTGAACCCAGTAACGAGACTGTTCTAAACTATAGTTTTAATGGTAAGCCAAATCGCAAGTCTTATCTCTTTTTTCAACAAGACCTATGTCGATTCTCTTACGACGATTTCGACATTTATTTTTGTAAAATTTGCTAAAACATCGTATATAGATCGGAAGAGACACCAACATGATAGCAGTTACCATGTACTTAGTACTGAACCCAACCGATAAACAAAAACAGCTGTTCCTGTACTGTCTATGTCTCCTCCATCCTGCATATGCTGAAATAAAGGCCTCCTCAGTGTGATACGGTGTGGGTTCAGTGCAAATTGGAATGACACATGGATTATCTTCGTATTTTTGAAATAGTTACGATTTTTTTTTTAAACTTTTTTTTTTATTTGCAATGGGCTTGCTCTTGACCTCCATCTTACCCTTGATTAAAACTTTTTTCTTTATTTTTTTGCTTGATTTAAACGCCTTGAGAAATTGTCATAGCTAGTTTTACAACAGATACAAAAAAATCATTCATTTTACTCCAGGCGTTATATTTGGAAACTTTTTTTGTGGTTTTGGTAGCTGGTGTGGCGACAGCGACATCTATCGCATCACAAGCGAACTAAATTTGCAAATGCTACATCGCGCTGTCAACTTTATCCGCGACATTAACGTATATAGGAAATCCCGACTTACATAAGTCGGGTAGTTAGCCCACTAGACACAACACCCGTCTGGTCGGAGGATCCTCCCTTTTCTATGGGGGACGAGGAACTTTACACCCTGTTCCTCATACCCACCCCCCAAACTGGTTTTTTAATTATGTTTTTCGTTCACTGCAATAAACATTTATTTAGAACTGATTTTTAAAACTCATAATAATTATTCAAGTATGTGTTGACTCCAAAAACATTTAGGTCTGCGGAGGTGTCCTTTTTAAACACTTAATTTATGTACTAGCTTAGTACTTCTAAAGTCTTTAGACATAGACATTAATAAGGTAGGTAGGTAGGTAGGTAGGTAGGGCCTTACAAATGTACGAGCCAAAAAACCCCAGACCGCAGCGTATCGGATTCTAGTATTTGTTTTGGTCACTAGCGAAGGAAATTAGCTATTTTGCATGCCTAAAGAGCTATGGGCTAAAGTAACCACACAAAGGGTCCCAAACAGCAACAAACGGCAACGTGGCAGGCCCAGAAGAAGATTTCGGGACGAGCTCGACTCTTTTCACAACAATAGGCGAACAACGGCACTGGATAGTGAATGCCTTCGCATCCCAATCATCAAAACCTACAATTGACAGCCGGGACCAACGGCCCACTTGAGTTTGACGTCCTTTCCGTGTTACGGAAGAAACTCGGTAAGAAATGGGTGGTTATCCATCCACGGAATAACTTGGACAAGAGCGGCATAATCTGAAGATCGACCCTAGCGGCTGTTATTATTTAGCCACGAACTGGCTAGAACGATAGATATAATTTGTACGATTATTTCTATCATTATAAAAAGTTTTCTTGTGCAAATGTTAGTGGTACTCGACTGTCGGAAACATGTACCTACAATCTCATTCCTATCAACAACATTTCGCAACTCGTATATTCGTAGTTAGCCGGGCAAGTACAGACTCCAGTACAACAAGTAACTGTCACATTTTCTAAATCAACCTTCAAGGTTTACAATAAGCACCCTAATGTTTTAGAGATAAAGTCGAAAATCTATTATAGAAATTTGACAGATTGTAGATAGAAAGACAATCACGCGATATTTTGCGGAAATTAATGAAATTAAAAATGTTACAAAATAATTTCGTTTTAATTTCTCGAAAACTATCCAAGTCTGAATGCAGGATTCAGCACTGCCCTCCCACCAGCATAAATATGCATCTACAACAAAAGCCATAATAATAAGCATGCCATGCACCGAAACATTTTTCGCGGAATTAAAACTGAATATTTTCCAAAACATTTAATATATATTAATTTAATTGACAGTGAACACGAATTCATTGACGCAACTTATATCTCAGTCATCGATGTGTTATTATCGTATAAAAATTAAACAGCCGTACAGGTCTTATCGTTCAGATAAATACGAACCTATATAATATAGTGAAGTAATACACGCAGCTCCTAGTTCAAGTCATCAAACCACCATGGAACATACCAAGTTTGAAGGCGATATTGAAAATATAACTCCAGGCCAGTTGGAATTCATCAAAAATGTGATCGAACAAGAAGGCTTTACAGACAGTAAAGTTACATTTGAAGCTGTTGGAGCAGATGGTGATAATTATGCTGCCAGCGTGAAAAGGGTTCTTGTTGAAGGAGAAAATGGCAGCTTGTCGATCATCGCGAAACTAGCGCCTTCACATGAAATGATTCGCAAGAACTTGAATGCTCCTCTTATGTTCAACAATGAGCATCTGATGTACACAGAGATTCTGCCAAAGTTTCTGGCCCTACAGAAAAAAGCCGAGGTAGCGGAAGAAGACTTGCTGAAATTCCCAAAATGTTACGGGACGAACGTTGAAGCACCTAATGAAGTTGTCTTAGTAGAAGACTTAAAAGATTCCGGTTTTGGCATGCTTGACAGATTTACTCCCCTTTCGGATGAGTGTGTGAAAAGTGTACTCAGAAATTTAGCCATATTCCATGGTCTTTCTTACGTGTTGAAGAGCAAGGAACCCGAAACATACGATTATTACAAGGATAATCTGCAGGATATGTGGGGAGCCATAGCTCAAGGAACTCCTGAAGAGCTTGCTTATTTTAATCAAATCGAGAGTTTATCTTCAAACTTGCTTGAGGACCCAGAGCATCAGAAAATAATCAAAAACAAAATCACTAATGCAGTAGTCCTAGCAGCTAAAATGAACAAATTCGAAAAAGGCAGCCGTTATGCTGTGGTTCAACATGGAGATTGCTGGACCAACAATGTTATGTTCAAGTTTGATGTAAGTACAATTAAATCTTGAATTAAGTTTACAAAATTCGTTGTAAAAATAGCTATGTGGAGATGGTTTCTTTCAAAATGTTTTCCATCTTCTGCATTCACTGGCCATGCCACTTTTTGATCATCAGTTTACCCATCTAGCTAGGCGTATCATGCTATAATATTTATCAATTCGTTGCCTTCGCTCCAGAATTCTTCTGTTCCTCTCGTTAACGGTGCTTCGACAAACATGCTAGCTAGCCTACATCGACGTTTGCTTTTAATGACCCTATAGGCTGTGTTGGTGACATCATTTCCATTATGATGCAATCAGCAATAATTGACATAATTGATTATTTAAATAAACTACAGGAAAATGTTATTTTTTTACACCTTCTATCAGCCGCGAGTCCACGTATGAACAGATTAGATTAGCTTATATTGTGTTATTAAATAATACCTATACTATACTCATGGACAAATGCGCTATCGCAGATTAATAATACGATAATATAAGCATAGTAACAAACGAAATAGCTATACGGAATTTCCAAGATTGAATGGAAATAAGAATATTTTTTGTATGGAAGCTGGCATATCGACCCACCGCCATTTTGTTTTTTTTTTCGAAATCGCGGCCCACGATGAAAGTCGTATGTATAGATAGAGGACATATAGACGAACAAAAAATGTCATGTAACATGGTACACCAAAGTATCACGTTATCGAGATATTTGAAGGTAAAGATCGACATATAAGTACAAAATCGTGTTTTCTAATATGGGTTATATTACCTGAATTAAAAGTTTTTTTTTTACAATGACCAGATAAAAATATACCTTTTACGTATCTATAGGCGTTGATATTATTATTACTGTTTATTGAAAGAGAGTAGTTACATTACAATAGGAGCACGAGAAAACTATTATTTGATATAACATAGCGTTACATTGCGATGCGAAGCGATTTTCTCGTGCGCATAATAATATCAACCTGGGAACAATTATTTGGAAACAATTTAACGCCTATACACGTATAATAAGTCTTTTTTTAATGATTTTCGTTGTACTCATTTGTCGATCTTTACCTTCAAATATCTCGGTAACATGACACCTTGGGGGTACCGTTTTACAGCACATTTATTTTCAAAAAAAATGGCGGGCAGTTTGATATGCCACATCGGTTCTATCCCCTTTGGTATGAAAATACGAATAGTCTGTTCTTCACAAAAACATTTAAAACAGGCGACATCACACTGCCTGAGTTTCAAATTATTCAATCATATTTTACAATTATTATGCTCCTCAGATTTCACAGAATCTTTGGAAGTCATCGTGTGAGCAAGTTTAAATATGAGATTCGCACAAAATTAATTTGTTCGGCTAGGCATATTTTAAGATAAACGACTAAAGACTCTGTGACGCTGTAATCAAAATATTTTGTTATAACTTATTTCCATTTCGTGCTTCCAGGGGGAGACCTTGCAACAGTCAGTTCTCATCGATTACCAAGTCTGCAAGAACTCCAGTCCAGCTAGCGACCTCCTCTACTTGATCTTCAACTGCACCGACCACGAAACCAGACTCAAGTCCTTCTACGACTGGTTGGACTACTACCACTCCGAACTTGACAAATCTTTGTCCAATTACGGTTTGAAAGCAAACTACGTTTACCCAAAAGACCAATTGGATGCTGATGTGAAAAGATACGGCAAACTTATCTTTGGTATTGCAGTTATCACCTCCGGTGTACTTACATTAAAGGCAGAAGAGGCTAGTAAGTTAAAAGAATCATTCGCAACGGATGGCAATGGTTTAAATGACGTAATGTCGGATTTGCACGAAGATACTACGGCTCTTTTTAAGAACAGGCTCACTGGATTAGTTGAAAGTTGTGTTTCTTTCGGTTTGTTGTGATTTGTTGTTATTTGTCTGTTACTTTCAGCTTTAAGAAGCCTTAGATATTTTTGTGTATTTCTGAGGCCATTTAAATTATTTACTTATGCTATTGCGTTTTTAATAAATGTTTCTAATTAATTATGTTTTTTTTTTAGTGTTTTGTTTGAATATTTTACCTATAAAAGATCCAATGTCTCATTACCAATTAGATACATACTACATTTCCATAATATTTTTAATAACTTTCTTTTTTCTCGCTAACTACTGATGGTGTTAGGACGATACACTTTTCCATCTAATGAGTGCCTTTCGACATCATACAAAGTTTATCTATTGTCATAAGATAGTTATTGTTATTTAAATAGAATGGGATAAGGGAAGATTATGAGTTATTGTTCTATTCCTTGGGAACAGTACCATTTTCGGTATGAAAGGTACCATATGCGCGTTTCTGTACACCTGACCGTATACGCGAAGTGATTATGGCGTGAATAGGTAACAAACAAACTTACATTCGCATTTATAACATTAGTTAAAATTCCAAACACAAATACATATTTGAAGTTCCTACTACATTCATTTCTAAAACACTTCCTTATAAAATAAATCAAGCGTCTCTCATTCCCTCCACTTCTTGAAACTAAAAATGATTTATAAAAATAAAATTTCTCGGAGAGAGCTGAAACTAATTTACGAAGCGGAACGTATCTCAGTGGAATGAGATAAAAAATAGTGGAAAATCTTCCAAGTTATCGGCATCTCGCCTTCAGAGGTTTTAAAGTAAGAATAATTGGCCAGGGGCCACGGACTGCAGACTTCTAATTAGTTAGAACTTGTTGAAAAATTATATACAACTTGATGTTGTAGGTGGGCTATGGAGAGAAGAACATGTTGGCAAGATCCTATAGAGATGATAATACACCCCCGTGGGTTTGGCATAAATATTATTTTTTATTGCAAAAGGGGTTTGAAATTTTTGGATGGAAGCTGGCATATCGACCACCGCCATGTTGATTTTTTTTAGAAATCACGGCAACTATGAAATTCATGGTATCCTAAAGTGTCACGTTCTCGAGATATTTAAAGGTAAAGATCGACAAAGTCAAAGTCAAAGTCAAAGCATTTATTTCAATTAAACCATTACTAGGTACTTTTGAATGTCAGAAGAACAATTCATAAAAGTAAACTACGAGTGCAATACGTCATCCCGAAAGCCACCACGCCGAATCACACGCCGCCGAATGCCCGCAACAACGAACACTGCGAGCACGAAAGCACGCAGCGACGCACACCGCAACAACGAATGTACGAGACTCCAAATCACGGAACAACGCGCAACCACCGCCCCGCGACCCGGAGCCCCGCGCACCCACCGCCACGGCACGCGCCGCCGCGCGCCCCCGCACCCACAGCTCTCGCCGCCGCAGACATCCGGCGACGCGCAACTCGACGCAGCAACCCCCGGGACGACGTATTGCACTCCTAAGCTACAGTCACAGTCACAAGGCATAATAACTTGTGAAAGTACTGTAGTTGCCCATTCCCTAGCGTAGATCTCTATGGAGAAGAACGGGCAAGAAACTCCATGGACACTCTCTTAAATCAGAATATTGTTACAAAATCTTGGTACATTATATCATTCATGTTGAGATGGTATATTATGTGAGAACGATGTAGCAAGATGTGCACGATAAGTGTCCACAGTAAAGTCAAAAAACGACGATTCAAAGATAAAATAATAATTCAAACAAGCCGTGGCAGCTAAGAGGAGACCAGTAGACATGTACGTACAATTACCACATGAAAAATAGACCTTTTACGTGTCTTTAGTCATTGATTATTATTATTACTGTTTATTGAAAGAGAGTAGGTACATTACATAGTACAGTCGAACAAACTAATAAGTATACAGCCAGCTAACTTACATTTACTTTTAAGATTATACAGATACATTTAGAGACAGATGCCAAACGATACAGCGTTTGACATCAGTCGCTTAATGCGAAACGCTTTATAAAACAAAATTGCAATCAATAGGGTACGTATTTGAATATCGAAGATTAAAATACCTACGCTTAAAATATCGATGTTCAAAACATCGAAAATGGAAAAATCGAACGACCATAAAACCGAAACATAAAATATCGAAAGTTTATATTATCGAATGGTTAAATAACCTACGTCCAATACATCTAAAATCTAAATATCTACAAAAGTTACATCGAAATACAGATTATCGAATGTCTTAAATATCGAAGTACAAACTATCGAACGTCCTAAATATCGATGGGTACTTATATTATTTGAACATCGAAAATTAATTTTTGATGTAAGTAGTATGAGTGGAAAAAGGTTGCTTCTGCAACGTCTCCGGCGCTACGGGAAGTGCAACCCCCGCTCGCTGTAACAAAGCATAGGCACCCGTGGGAGCCGTAGCGGCTGAGGCTGGTCGCCGGAGGCGACCAGCAAGCCGAAGCTGCGGAGGTGATCATGGGTGCCTATCCTTTGTTACGCAAGGGCGAAGGGGTTGCACTTCCCTTCGCGCCTCCGGATTTTTATATACACTCTAGGGGTAACAGCCAAAAGACTACGTAAATTCGGGGTACCCTAATTCGGTTTTGGAACAATTTCGACCTATTTTATCCATGAAAGTCAGTGTCCAGTGTACAAGCATAGGTCAATCGTGAAGGTATTATTTAGGTCTTTAAATTAAAATATATTTTTGAAAGTCAATATGTTATGCTACTAAAGTTAGTGACAGAAACGTATCGCTGCAAAATCGACTCCACGTAGTCTTGTATGCCCTACCCCTAGAGTGTAATTTAGAATCGCGTAGGCGCGGAGGGGCGCGGCAGCCCGCGAGCTGAGGAGCAGGTGGTTTTAACGCCCGCCGCCGCAGCTGAGGCTGGCCGGCGAAGCCGGCCAACAAGCCGAAGCTGCTGTGGTGAGCGTTTATATCATCTGCGACGTTAAGCTCGCGTGGGACTGCTGGAGCCCTGCAGCGCCGGAGCCGTGACAGAAACCATGCTTGCTTGCATGTTGCATGATTGCTGCAAGCTTGTTTGCTAGATGGTAATCAGTTACTAGGTGGGTTACAAAAAAAAAACAAGGAAAACCTCATGTAATGTAGGTACCTACTTTAATTATTTTTACATAATAAAAACCCAAAATAAAACACATTTGTACGCAAATGTACAATATAACCACTGCGGTCATTTTTTTGTTCTAGACCATACCTGGGAACCCCCTAGTTACGGAGATATTGGGGGTCAAAGTTACAAATTTTTCCCCAAAAAAAAAAACGTTTTCCAGCAAACATTTTTGGGTAGGGGTACTTAGTTTGATGTACAGAATGCTTGGTTAACGGCTGTGTGATGGGTTGATTTACACCCTGTATATTTTTTTTTCGGTATTTTAACTAGTAGGTATTTTGAACGTAGATATTATGAACTTAGGCATAATGTCATTCGATATTTTGAATCATTCGAAATTTGAATCATTCGGAATTTTAATTTTTGATGTTTTAAACGTAGGTATAACAATTTTCGACATTTTGATACAATCGATATTTAAATTTTCGATGTTTTGAACATCGATATTTTAAGCGTAGGTATTTTAATCTTCGATATTTAAATACGTACCCAATCAATATTTTCAGTATCCTAGAATTATAAAAAACTCTACCTGTATACTTATTAGGTTGTTCGACTGTACTAGGAGCACGAGGAAACTATTTTTTGACATAACGTAGCATTTCATTGCGATGCGAAGCGATTTTCTCGTGCGCATAATAATAATCAAACTGGGAACAGCCTCAGACACACCTCTTCTCTACAAGAGGCATTAAAGATGTTTTAAACTTTTAATCCACAACGCAGACGCTGTGTGAGTCGGTAGATGTCACAATGCAAAACATCGTGAGGAAATCGTCATATTTTCCTTGATCGTTGTGAGCAGTTATGAACTGGTGATAGAATAAATTACACAAAGTTATCGCGTTAGATTGTTCACGAGAACACAATTCAGTCTAAATTGCTCGCACCAGTTGACGATATCGACTTACAACTAGAATTTGATAATCTGCGGCCGCTTTACCTGTATCAACGTAAAAAAAACTATCATAAATTACAATCTTTTTCCCCATTTCATACGAATTTAAAGTATTCATATCGTTAAAAATAAGCATTACTCATTAATTTCGTAATTGCTTTTATTATCAACTGATAAACGTGCTTATCGTAGTATTGCATTTTTTGATAATGTCCTTCTAAAAGGTAATTATTATTTATTACTCTTTAATTTGAGTGCTTACAGTGTTCATTTGCTAGGCATTTTCCGAACTATATAGGGGTCGGCTTGTAATCTAACCACGTGCAGCTGACAACCAGTATTTTACATGGAGCGACTGACCTGGACCCTATAAACTAGCATATCCTTGATGCCTAGTCGAAACGTGTCCGTCGTTTTCTTTTTTCAACAACCAATAAATAAAAAAAATATTATTGTTTTCCATGAGAGATAAAAGCATATAATAAATAATAAAATTGTAAAGCCCCCGACCCAAAAAAAGAATAGAAAATCTCTAAAAAAATAGGTAAAAAGTACAAAATCATAAAATAAAACTTTAAAAAGTAATAAATGATATGACAACATAAAAGATAACATAATTATTTTAATTAAAACGTTGTCGTGTCGGGGGACCGCTTATTACTAAACTACGTACATACCTTCTTACATATATCTTTGTACGGTTTGTACCTACTCGGATTACCAACGTATACAGTACTAAAATATAGAGCGGTCTACCACACCTTTCAATCAAAAGAAAAAAATCTAAATCGGTTCATGCGTTCGGGAGCTAGAATGGCGCAGACAAACACACTTACACAGACACGTCAAAGTTATAACACCCCGTCGTTTTTGCGTCTGGGGTTAAAAAGGAGAATATGAAACGTGGATGTCGTCAAATTTTGTGATATAATCGGAGTCTGAGCTGCAGCTTTTGAAAATTCAGCGCAATGGGCTGGGGATAACTATGTTAAAACTCAGTTGCATAGTTTGCCATGACCTAAGCAAACAAACATATTTTACATACAAAACATTCATTCAACATGGTTCCGTAAAGAATAGCACCATCCCATATCTTCCCGTGGGTGTGACTTACCAGAGAATGGGCAGCAGCGTTCTCTGTGCCTTTGTAACAACCATACTGCAATCGCCAACCCGCCTGCCAAGCGTGGCGATTATGGCAAATCCCTCCCTTCTGGGGGAGGCCTATGTCCAGCAGTGGACGTCTTATGGCTGAAATGATGATGATGATGATATAAACATTTGCAAATAAAATGACACCTAAAAACCTGGTTCCAAGAATGGTATCATCGCACTCCACAGAATTTCCAATTAGTAGGAGCTATTATCGAAGTTCTCTGTGGAATCTACTACGTGTTGTAATTGCCTTTCAGACGTTCCGACTGTACTAGTAGCGATAGCATATACATACCAGTCATCTGCCTAACCTTTTCCCAACTATGTTAGGGTCGGCTTCAGTCTAACCAGATGCAGCTGAATACCAGTATTTTACATGGAGCGACTGCCTATCTGACCTCCACAGCCCAGTTAATACTAGGTAATACGATACTCTTTGGTAAGACTGGATGTCAGAATTTCAGGACACTGACTACCTGTAACGACTGCCAAAGCTCTATTATATGGCAGCCGGGACCAACAGGTTAACGTGCTTTCCGTAGTACGGAGGAAACTCGGTATGTCAGGCGGTCACCCATCCACAGACCAACCTAGGCAAGCATAGCTTTACCTAAAGATCCACCCGAGTGGCAGTTCTTATTAACGCGGAATTAGCTGCTGACGGTACAATGGTTCAGCTGAAGTTTGTGGTTGGTTCTAAGAAGATGAAGGTTGACTGGAAATCTACATGAGCGTAACATAACATCACGCCTGTGATCCCCGAAGGTTTAGGTAGAAGTGTACCTTGTACCTAATTGTACAGCCACATTTTGCCTGAGGTATCGTTTAAGTTCCATGTAATAGTGGGCGAGACAATTTCCATCAACCGGGCACAAATCTAGACTTTGTTTCTGCTACAGAAAAAACCTGATTGATAAACCCAATATCACTTTACCCAAGCTGTGGGCTAAATAAAACAGCCACTTTGGTTTGGCTTTGGAGCCCAATGTGGTTCACATTGCCCTTTGAAGCTAATCGTTAGTCTTGTCTAGCTAGATCTAGAATGTCTGCCGCGACGCCTTCTGGCTGGGACAGGGCTCCAGAAGATATGCATAATGCAAACTGATGATTCCTCTTTACCAGTTCAACTAGGCCGTTTATTAAAAGTGCTAGTCTTTAAACAACATGAGCGATTCACGTGAGTATATTTTAAACGAGAGATGAAGATAGACAGTACCTAATTCCCTTGAGGGCAATCTTATTTCAGTACTTAAGGCTTCTGTCCACTGTCGACGAAGAAGCGATAAAAAATCGATTGCTTTCGCGCTCAAAAAAATGTATTTAAAATCGTAGGTCCTGTGTTAGTTAGTGAAAGAGAGACATAGGTACTCGAATATTAATCTCGAATATTAGGCTACATTTGCTGTACGTTAAATACGACTAAGAGCACGAGAAAAGCATTTAATTGCGATGCGAAGCGATTTTTTCGTGCGCATAATAATAATCAAACTGGGAACGATTATTTGGATACAATTTAACGCCTATACACGTAAAAAGTCAATTTTTAATGATTGTCGTTGTACTCATTTGTCGATCTTTACCTTCAAATATCTCGGTAACGTGACATTTGAGGGTACCGTCTTACTGGACATTTTTTGATCGTCTCTATGTCCTCTATAACCAACAAACAAATAATTAGTTTTTCTAAAATTCAGTTAAATTTTAGTGCTCTAAAGTAAGTACGTATCAGTCAAATCTAGCAACTGAGTTTCAAACAGTTTCCCCACCCAATTGAACTGAAATTTTGCACACACCTTTGGTTCTGGTAACAATACATTTTTATGCCAGACATGACTTGGTCCTGCAGGCAAGATCGCCTCCTCACAAGAGAACTCCTCAACGGTTAAAGTAGCACGGACACGAAATAAGTTTAATTTATTAGTCTAGTGTGCATGTGTGTGTGTGTAGTTATTTAGTTGTATTTACTATATTAGTCACCAGCTCTACTACCTTTTTTCAAATCGCCAGCGGTGGGACATATACCTAATAACAAAAGTAAGACTTTCACAACTGAACAATACCTACTATTTAAGCTATAAACTGAAAGTAAATAGAACGCGTACAACGTATCTGCTTTTATTTCTTGCAATAAACGTGTAAATCTCTTCACAGATTTGAAAGAAAGTCATAGTGATGTCACGCTAAAGGTAATGCAAAAGTTCTATTGAACACATAATGCTCGTAATATTGAAACTAAACGCATTTACTTCAATTAGACCATTACAGGCACTTTCAACGAAACTACAGTCACAAGGCAAAATAATAATATGTTTATTTTCTCATCACAAAAGTTACAGTGAACAGTAATTATTAAATCTAAACACAGGGTAATTTGTGAGAGACTGGTGCCCGAAATAGGCATACAATACCTGTGTTACGGGTCACCAGGCCCCCAAGATTTTACTTACTAAAAAAAACTAATTTAAACTAATTTAGATTACTAAACTTAATAATGATGATTTTACTTAAAAAAATAGATACAGACAATGTAGTTAATAAAATATAAATAAAATAATGAAAAAGAAAAGAAAAAATTAAAATAACTTGTGAAAGTACTGTAGTTGTCTGTTTTTTTTTTTAACTAGATGGGCTATGTGTTTCGTACCTGACTATTTTAAGAAGAAACAGCTGAAACAAACTCAGAGGTCTCTTTTAAGGTCCAGACATAATCTTAGTCAACTTGAATGAGGACTAAGCAGATTACTGCCGGACTCAGAGACGTTTAATGATTACTTAAGCCATCACTTAGTAAAGGTTTCAAGTAAGTCAAATCTTTACTAAGTGACGGCTTAAGTAATCATTAAACATCTCTGAGTGCGGCAGTTAGTGTCTGAGATGGTTTAATGAAGAAAGAACCACACACATTTGAGTGAACCTGTGACCTGTTATCGTAATCTCAGTAGGAAGATGTGGCTTTCTTTTCATTGTAAATTCAACTACCTGTAAGCTCCAATTCACCGACTGCCTTCTTCTTGTAAGTATAACTTCTGCAACACCACTTTACTGTGTAGTAATATGGGCTAAAATGGCGTCAGAAAAACTTTTACGACGCATAACGTTTTTATAGTCATGATAATACTTCAGTAGCCATGTGCTTTGATCTGTATCTGTATGTCGCAAATTGAGAATCTGAGTTTATAAACGATATTTAATTTTTTACTAGCCTTATCAGCGTTGACTCAGTAATTTACTAGGTTAGAAACCAGCATAAGGAGCTCGCAGCAAAATAATACCAGTCGTTCGGGTTGAAGTTCAGGTTAAGCCGCGTTTGCCTAGGTTTGCTGGATGATGGGTGGCCACCTATTACATACCAAGTTCTCTCCGTGCCTCGGAAAGTACGTTAAGCTGTTGAACCCATAGGTCATTTATAGTTCTTTGACAGTAATAACGATGTACGTTAGCTGCCCGAAATGCTGACAACCAGAATTAACAAGGGTGTTATATTTATCATCATCAACATCAGCCTAAAATGTTCCCACTGCAGGGAATCAGGCCTCCTCTCTAGGAGAGGAATGGGCTATAATCCACCACGCAGGCCCAGTGCGGGTTGGTAGATGTCACGTGTCTTCGAATGTTTGGTTCTAAGACATGGTTTCCTCACGATGTTTTCCTTCACTATTTCGAGAGCAGTGGTGATGAAATATATTACACAAAGTATTTGAACCCACGACTTGCTGTTCGTAAGTCGGGGCCACCACCACTGGGCCACCGCTGTTCACTATTTATTACCCAGTATCAACTGGATTGTGGAAGACATATAATGAGATAGAGAATAAATATGGTGGCGCTATCGGGCAGTCACCTTTTTTTTATGGTGGGTGGAAAATCATCAAATAACCCCTCCCGCTCTTGGGCAGAGCGAAAGGGAGTGTCAGACTTCTACTGACTAAAAACCACCCAAGTTCCTTCTTAGCCCTTCATGTCGAGGCCGCGGTATCTCTTGCGAACAACCCGCAGCCCCGACGGGCGTCGGCCCTTGCTTCCATGTTGCTGACATCTCTTTGAGGCGCGCGTGGAACACGAACCTTATTAGAAACTCGTTAGAAAATAGTCATTAAGATAACACTTCAATGTGGAGCAAAACATCGTGAGGAAACCGACATGTCCTAGAACCAAAAATTCGAATACGTGTGAAATCTACCAATCCGCACTGAGCCCGCGTGGTAGATTATTGCCTACTCCCTCTCAAAGAAAGGAGGCCTGTGTCCCAGCAGTGGGCACATTACTAGGCTGATGATGATGATGACATTAGGACGCTGTTCTATAAACGCTTAAGCTTTCAGGAAACATAACTGATAAAATGTGGTTGTACTATTATAGCTACGCCTCCCACTTCCTACCGTACTTTTGCGATGTTCAGTATCATCACTACATAGTACAAAACAAAGTCGCTGTCGCTGTCTGTCCGTCCCTATGTATGCTTAAATCTTTAAAACTACGCAACGGTTTTTTTTTAATAGATAGAGTGATACAAGAGGAAGGTTTTAATATATAATTTGACCGATATTCCCGCGGGCGAAGCCGCGGGCATCGGCTAGTATATAATAAATAACTCACGCAATTAGTTTAACTATTCATAACCGACTCTATTTAAACTAAAACATACACTAAAAAACTGAAATACAATTTCCGGGTCCGCATCTCAATGCTATTAGAGTGCAGGCTTCACCTGAAATCCGTGAATTCCGTATATCCGTACGGATCCGGTTCAGTGGGCAGTTGTCAAGAATTACTTCCGCACACATGTTCCGCTCCCCGGCAACACCTATATCCGGTTGTTTTAGAAATGCATTTGAATTCGCGTTCCTGTATTAATTATTGTTACGATTTTGTAGTACTTAGTAAGTATTTTTTGTCCTTTTGTACAGAGTGTTTTATAAATGTTTCAGGAGAATATAGTATGGGATGTATAACATGGATCAGCATTAGCAATGGGTTATTTTCCCAAAGAAATATATTTATAATATTCTTTATTCGGTTTCATTCTACTCCATGATAAAATGTTCATTAAACTTTGTATTAGTTTCTAAAACATGAGAAAAACCACCTCTTTTCCTCTTTATGCATAAATATTATGTGTATATTATTTGTTTCACGGTCAAAGATTCTTTTCCTATTTTTACCTTTCTATTATCATATTTATGCAACAACTCTCCTCTCAAATTCGAAAATCTCCGCTTTTGTGAATTCCGGGACAAGTGTTTTACACGTGTTTTAAAAAATTTAACATATTTTCCTTAAATATTTCAGTAAAAAAATACCTGTATACAATTTTCCTTGTTTTTTGTCTGAGTTTGTAATTCAAATTAGTCATTCGTTACGTATCATTCTCGTTCATATCTACTTCATTCATTTGAATCTATGTATGTCAGTCATGATAATTGCCTCATTATAGCTAATATCAACAGGATTTTAGATAGTAACAGAATTCTGCAAAATCGCTTTTCCAATAAATGCTAATAGGTCATAAAAGTTAGGCACTTTAACTATATTTGTGATTTCAACACAGGGGGGGGATTGTTTCCCCGTCGGGGCTGCTGGTTGTTCGAAAGGGATACCGCGACCCCGACGCAAGGGCTAAGAAGGAACATGGGTGGTTTCTAGTCAGTAGAAGTCTGACACTCCCTTTCGCTCTGCCCAGAGCGGGAGGGGTTATTTGATGATTTCCCACACTCCAAAAAAAAAAAAGGTATATAATGTTTGATTGAAGGCTCTTCATTGACTTATATATTACTGCGTAAGGACTGGGCGGACGGCATGTTAAAATGACGCCTCAAACGTGGTCCCAAAACGGTCTTTCCCAAGCCGAAGTGAACTAGTCCACGATCGACTCCACGAAAAAAAAAAAAATATTTAAAGCTTTATTTATGTTCTTTATACCTCGAAAATACCACGCCGCTTATACAAGGTTACGTTAACGAGCAGACTACACCGATTCTCTGTATGGCGAACGCGTCGAGCAAATGTTCGGACGACCGTATCTTTAGTTTTTATATCATTGAAGAGTTCGCTTACAGCTTATATACCTACACTAACTACATATACCACAACACGATATACCTAAATTGGAAAAACAATTTCCACTTCGAAGCTCAAACTACTTCGCCTGACCTTTACCGAAGGTCAGCTTAAATAAACTAAGCTATCTATTTCTGGTCAAGCGAGAGTGTTGCTCGAGTTGAATGGGAACCCAAATATAGGGTTTTGAATTTGTTATGAGTTGTTCTGGTCTATTTTGTGGCAGGTTCAATGGCAGCAAGGGCAATGGCATTAGTGCTGTTTAGAAAGGAAAAGTGTTTCTATTTTATTAGGCTTTCTTAAGGGAATTTCGTATCGGTTTAGCTGGCTGCCTTGTTGGTCGAATCGGTATTAAACATAATAAACTGCCTCCGTAGTCAAGTGGTGTAGGCATTTGCCTTGTGACCCGGTGGTCGTGGGTCCGATTCCCATGGGAAGCATACTTTGTCAAGTTGTTTCCAGTTTGGCTAGGACATTGCAGGCTTGAATCACCTGATTGTTTGATAAAAAGATGATTCCGTGCTTCGGAAGGCACGTATAAGCCGGTGGTCCCGGCCACCAAATGGTGGTCGTCAAACTCTGTCAGGGGCCTTTGAAGCGGTTTAGAAACTCTGACACTAGGGTGTGTGAGGTAGACTTTACTACCCACACGATAAGAAGAAGGCGAAATGTGAGTATACAATAGGGTAGTTAACAAAAAAAATCTAATTAATCCGTCAGATAGATTACCAGTAACACTCTTTTTTTTGGGGCAGTCGTGTAAAAATATTGGACACGTATTTTTTCTTTTTACACGTAAACAAACAGTGAAGACGTTACAGTGCTTTGAAAACTCGTGTGACGTCATATTTTAAGACATTTTTTACCGGTGAGTGACGTCACAATCCCCCACTCAAATCTTTGACACGTTTTATCTTCGTCATTTTTTATTGATTTGAAAAAACAAAAAATACGTATCCAATATTTTTCGATAATCTAACAGACGGACTAATTATTAGAATCATATCTTTCTTAGTCAGGAAACATCCCTATTAGATGCACCTCTACCTAACACTTCGGGGATTATACACGGTGGTGCCGACAATACGACAATAAATGAAACCACTGTTAGTTCTAGTCCAAAGAAACATTATTAAACTATCAAATAAATCTTAACCAAAATAAAATAAAATAAAAAAAACCATTAAACTAAGTAGCATAAAACTGTAAACGAAATACATTACAATTTACAAACAAATATTGGTTTACTAACCTTAGGAATAATTTGTACCGATTAACGTGTGGAAATAAAATGTAACGAACGAATTTGGTAAAGATATTTAGGTAGGTTATTGTCGTATCGTCGGTCGACACCACGACGGTGTTAGGATTTATTTGATAGTTTAAAAATGTTCCTATGAACTAGAACTACCAGTGGTTTCATTTATTGTCGTATTGTCGGCACCACCCTGTAGACTTGATGTTATGTATGTTATGTTATACTGACTGCCTCGTTGGTTGAGTGGTTACAAGCGCGACTGCTGAGCATGAGGTCCTGGGTTCGATTCCCAGGTCGGTCAAAGTGCCCGTCGGGGCTGCGGGTTGTTCGCAGATACCGTGGCCTCGACATGAAGGGCTAAGAAGGAACATGGGTGGTTTTTAGTCAGTAGAATTCTGACACTCCCTTTCGCTCCGCCCAAGAGCGGAAAAAAAGGGTGGTTTATTAAAATACGTGGGTCATTTGATGATTTTCCACCCACCATAAAAAAAAGGTCGGTCAAAGTGTTATTGGGTTTTTCCATTAGGAATTTCTCAGTAGCAGCCACGGAGTCTGGATTTGTGCCCGGTTGATGGCATAAGCCTCGCCCCTAATTACGTTCCACTACGCTGCGGTTTCTGTTTTGGTGGATGTCAACTGCCAGTTTGTCAATTAATCGACGTGGTCGTAATTATTTCTTGTTGTTTGTTAGCAGAAAAGTATTTATTGCAGTCGCTATAGCAATGGCTTATCACTGATAACTTATCACTGCTGCAATACGTGGTTGACGTCAAGATGATAGGACATTCCTAATACAATAATCATGATATAATCGTAAACGATTATACTAATAACCCCGCCTTCCTCCCTCGATGTCTCAAGGCCACAAATAAGGTAAATATGTTTATTAATTAATGCTTTATTTAGATAAATGTTAAAAAGATTTTTTTAAACGCGATCAAATGGATCACGAATTTACTTTTTATTTTTAATTATACGCTATTGGGGTGTTAATCTGTTGAATTCCTAAAGGATTAGCCATCAAGCGGGCATAAATCTAGTCTCCGTGCATAGCAATATATGTAATATATAAAAGCAGAATAAGGCTAGACAAAAAAATCTGCTAGTATTTTATAAAACACAATTCCTAAGATAATTATGTCAAAAGATCACCCAAAGTTTTGCACAACCAGCGTCAGGAGGCAACAACTAGCAAGATATATATTCATAAATCTTCAAGTGCTGAAGTTGAACCACTTACGACAACTTCAAAGACACCCTGAGTTTACAAAGTTCGCTCTAAAGCAATTTCCTGAATAAATTATAAGTTTAAAATGGCCGTTACAAACATTTACATAAGAATGAGTGAAACACTATTAAACTATGTAAAATTGTTTTAAATTTCAAAGTGGATTTGTAGGGAGGGATAAGATGAAATTACTTTTTATCTTTAAATTGAGATGTGAAAGATAATTTAAAATATTCATTGTTTTGTGTCTCAAGATTAATATTTTAAAACCAGTATTAAAAAACCTTACAGATTCTTCAGATCACTTATGGAGCCGGTGTGTTTGTTCTCATAGAAATAGAGGAGAATAAATAAATTGATAAATCAATATAACTTTATTTAAGTAACTTGTTTCGTGGATAAATAATAAGAGTCGCTCGGGTCGATTTTCAGGTTGAGCCACTATTGTCTAGGTCAGTCCATGGATGGGTGACCACCCATTAGTTACCAAGTTTCCTCCGTACCTCAGAAAACACGCTAAGTCGCTGGTTCCGGCTGCCATTTGCAAATCCTTGACAGTCGTTAAAGGTAGTCAGTGTCCTGTAAGTCTGGCAACCAGTCATATAACACAGTACTAACTGAGTCGTGGAGGTTAGATAGGCAGCCCCCCCCCTTAAATTCTGGTATTCGGCTCCATCTGGTCAGACTTGAGGGCGACCCATTTTGATAGCCCGATATCTAGAATCAACTAGAATAAAGATTTTATTTAATATACGAGCATTTAACGAAGTTCTAAATAATTCATGAATGAAATCGGCTATGCAGCATGAAATAAAATAAAAAAAAACACGATGAAAACTAAAAAAGTGCTGTCAGCCAGTCAAAAAGTTTGACGGGCAATCGTGTGGAATATTGAAAAAAAAGAAATAAAATATGTATGAATATAAAATTCAAATAGAGACCGGCTTTTGTTTAGGAATATGTTAACGAACGCCATATTTTATTACGTCAGGATAAACGGATGGGTTGTATATTGATCCTGACAGGGTAGCGGAATTTGTTCGAAAGAGTTACCGCGGCCCTGGAGCGCAAAAGGTATAAGAAGGAACACGGATGAGTTTTAGTCAGTAACTGCGGTACTCAGAGATATTTAATGATTACTTAAGCCGTCACTTAGTAAAGATTTGACATACTTTTATATGACAAAACGGTCAAAACCTTTACTAAGTGATGGCCTAAGTAATCATTAAAGCTCTCTGAGTGCGGCAGAAACTCCCTTCTGCTCCACCCAGAGCGTGAGGAGTCATTAAAATTTGAAGATTTCGCAGCCGAAAAAGTTGGTGTATTTTGATGATACGTACATACATACATAAGCTCACGCCCTTTTCCCATGGAGGTAGGCAGAAACCACAGAACGCCACTTGCTACAATCCTTACATACTCCTTTTGCCTCGTCCACATTCATACATCTGGTCATACACGCACGCCGGTTACGAGTACTACGCACCTGTCCTTTCTGAAGAACGGCACCAATAAGATCAGTGTATGTGTTTATAAGATCAGTGCATTTTGATGATTTTAGCAAATAAACAAGTAGTAGATCATTTAATGCCTCGTTGGTCTAGAGGTGCAAGCGCGACTGCTGAATATGAGGACCTGGTTGCAATTCCCAGTTTGAACAAATTATTATTTTCCATAAATAATTTCTCGACAACAGTCCGGGGTTTTTCTCAACTTCTTTTTTTAGGGTTCCGTACCTGATAAGTAACCAATGGGACCCTGTTACTAAGCCTGCGCTGTCCGTCGTCCGTCCGTATATTTATATTTATTACAGTACAGAACCCCCCACTGCCTACCCCCATGGGAAAAGGGCGTGAGTTTATGTTTATGTGTACAATACAGAATGTGTATTTCGGTTGTCGCTATAGCCCTATTGTATGATATGGTAGGGTATGGAATTCATCAAGCGCGAGTCCGACTCGCACATGACCGGTATTTTAGTACAAAAGTGCCTCTTTTGGCCTCAAAAGACTTTAAAACAGAAAGCTTATATTTCTCTTCTTATATTTTCCTACCAACTAACAGCCAACTCAATTTTCCTCCTGTTAGCATAAAGCAAACAGGATAGTTATTATTAATCAGTTCGTGTGTAGTTGGCTGTTTCAATACAGTTACGAACTATGTCAGCCAAGTTCCCGGGAATATGACGGCAAAATTCTAACTAACTTTGTTCCCAGTAATTCGTTTACACAGAAATTGATTTTGAAAACAAACGTTGCTCTCGCTGCAGTTTGTTTTGCGTAGGTGGACGTTAATTTCATTAAATTGAAGTTTGCGAGTAAACGGAAAATTGTGATGGTAAGAAATTGCATTTTTTTTTATAAATAGTAAAATAAATAAATAAACGTTGCCCCACACTAGAAATTTCTCCTGTATCGTGGGTGCGTTTACAAACATTTAAACTCACATACACAAACACACCCAGACCCGAAACAACTATCTGTAGGCCATACAAATATTTGTTCCGTGTGGGGATCGAACCCGCGACACGCAGTGCAGCAGTCCAATCTCTCAGCCACTGCGCCAATTGTGCCGTCAATTAGAAGTAAAAAATTTAAAAGTAAAATTTAGAAGTACATACCTCAGGGATCTTTTTAGAGCAAGGTTTTGGAAGGTGCACTAGTTCCCATACCATAATCCCCGATGCAAATGTCAGAAGTGAACACCGGGGTGGTTTTTAGTCAGTTAGAGTCTCACAGGTTTGATATTTGGTGATAAATTAAACATTCCTTCTACCTCTTTCATTCCGTCTTTATCCCTCCTTTTCCTTTCCTTCCGTCCTTGCTTTTGTTTTTAGTTTCGGAGCCTATTCGTTACAAACAAACAAATCTTCCCTCTTTATAATATGAGTGTAGATATGTAGAGATTCCATACAAAAGTTTAAAAAAATATGTAAAATCCCCCTAAAGATACATACATCTGAGCTGAAAGTCTGAATTTCAACTCAAATTAACACACATGAGAACTATCCATTGAATTTCATCGCAGCGAATCTCTGGAGCATAAATATCTGTGACGTCATACCCGGCCATCTTCAAAGCGCGCCCGTCCACACGAAAACTCACTACGTTGCATATTCTATACGCCGCTGTTCAGGGTACCTATTGTGGAAACTACTCGCAATAGGTGGACCTGATATGTGAGTAAAGAAAATTGAATTGAAGAAAATTGAAATTTAATTGAAAAAAATGAAGCACAACATAATTACCTATAGGAGAAAGGGTTCCATACCACCAATAACACTTGTCTGAAGTAAATCTTAATTTAACTTACACCTTACTATTGTATCGAGTCTGGTTCTTTTAACCTAACTGACAGATATGTTGCTGGGGAGTTTGTTCCGCCACTTCACATTTCCAGCTGAAACACTAGGAAGTGTCGAAGGGTGGGCGTTTTGGAGGACTGTCTCTTGTAAATAAGTAAAGTAAATTTTGACGTTCGAAAAGTGCTGATTATCAGCCTAGTTTGAATAAATGACTTTTGATTTTGACTAACCGCCTATACCACTTTAGTACATCATCATCTGCCTAGCCTTTTCCCAACTATATTGGGGTTGGCTTCCAGACTAAGCGAATGCAGCTGAGTACCAGTATTTTAGACGAACGAAATCGACTACCTATCTGACCTTCACAACCATAGATATAGATAGACCTAGATAACACAAAAGCAACACATCGCGTGCCTAGCTTACGTACAAAAATCGTAAGTGGCCACTTTCGCGCTCAGTCTGCATAGGTGTGTAGCGCTAGTCGGACGTCGACGCTGGTGCAAGGCGGGGGTTGGGGCGAAGGGGGCGCCGTACGCGACGGCGTCTTTGAATCGATTTGATTCACCGATTTTCCAATAGTGCTTGTGACGTCATAATAGGTAAAAAATGGAACGCTTGGTTTTCATACAGATCTTGAAACTTGCGTTATCAAGGTCTATCTATATCTGTGTTCACAACCCAGTAACTAGGTAATATGTGTCTTGGTAAGACTAAATGACAGAGTTTCGGCTTCTGACCACTCATGACGGCTGACATAGACCTACAAATGACAACGCAACACCTCCCGGTTTGCGGTCGCCACTCCAGAACTTTCCGACCCCGTCGACCATCCGTTCTATGAGCAATGTGCCCTGCCCACTGCCACCTAAGTTTGACAAATCTAACCTTGGTTCTCTTGCTCTTCATTTCTAATGCGATCCCACAGGGAGACTCCGAGCATAGCCCTCTCCATAGCCCTTTGGGTGACTTTGAACTTTCTGATGAGGGCACTGGCAACACACACACTGTTCATAGACTTTCGTCTGGAAACACTGCGGTCAACCCGTGCGACTGTAATTATTTAACCACGAGCTCTTCTGGTACATGAAGTTTAAATAAATAAATTATAATATTTTCTAGATAATCTACCATATCAAATAGTTATCATTCGTCTGAGTCACGAAGTAAATTAGTTTATTGTATCAAGGTTATGTTTGGCAATTCCCAAAATACTAGTGAATCATTTTCGATTAAGCATTCTATTGCTGAACCCTGCATGAAGCTCAGAAATGTTTGTGCCTCATTGTGTGATGAATATGAATCACGGTTGGGAAAGTATGGACCTATGACGAACACCCTGAGGGGTGCTATACATATTTGGGTACAGGATGGCATAGGTATACGTGGGTATACTTCAGGAGAAACCCAATGTTATCTGGGTTGTAGAGGTCAGATAGGCAGCCGCTTCAGGTAAAGGCACTGGTATTCAGCTGCATCTGGTAAGACTGGAAGCTGACCCCAATACATTTTGGAAAAAGGGTAGGCGGATGATGATAAATTTGAGAAAAAATTGCTCGACAGGATATTATAATTATTCGATAGAAATGTATGCAGGTTGGGTTCGTGAAGAGGTCCTACAGTTTCATTTTTTGTTATATTGACGTCGCTATTCTGTACACTATAATTTCATTTAATAAAATATAGTGTTATCATAGCCACGAAACTTCTTCATTTATGCCGAGCAGGCCGAAACACCGGATATTGAGCAGGGTTTACCGATCGGAAGAAAACCAATAAAAATCGAATATTATTGTGCTACCGAAACTCAACACTATGCAATAAATTGCTTAGGATTGGTTTGTTGTTCAACAAACACTGTCGAATCGAATCATCATCATCTGCCTAGCCTTTTCCCAACTATGTTGGGGTCGGCTTCCAGTCTAACCGGACGCAGCTGAATACCAGTATTTTACATGGAGCGACTGCCTATCTGACCTCCACAACCCAGTTAATACTAGGTAATACGATACTCTTTGGTAAGACTGGATGTCAGAATTTCAGGTCACTGACTACCTGTAACGACTGCCAAAGATCTATATATTATGGCAGCCGGGACCAACAGCTTAACGTGCTTTCCGAGGCACGGAGGAAACTCGGTATGTCGGGCGGTCACCCATCCACAGACCGACCTAGGCAAGCACAGCTTTACCTAAAGATCGACCCGAGTGGCAGTTCTTATTAAGCCACGAGCTGCGAATGCAAACAAGAAAACCTTACACTTTTCATTTTCCGTTTGGGACCTTACATTATTGCATTTAAAGAAGACTTTTTTAATACCATTTCCACTCTCCATTACAAGTCGTATACGACATGCAAAGAGTCGTGTGCCTCCATAATAGGGCCCCGAAAACACGTTATCATTTTTACAACTTTTATGTATGTGCACTGAACCGATCAAATCTGTGAAGAATATGCCGCGCGAAGGTTACCTAAGGCGTCAATGGGTAGATATTTAATAGAAAAAAACCTTATCTTCACTTGAATTGTCAAACATAATGAGAACTTTCAACGGAGCTCTCAACGGAATCATAATTTTATCGGTTCAGTAGTGCAGTGCTATTATTGAGAGTATTTTCTTTTGATTTTGTGGGATTGAAAATTTGAATTTGTTGCTGCATTATAAAAACATATTTCATGATTTTATAAAAATAAAATGTAAAAGAACATAAAACATAACATCGGATCGTGGTTGTAATTCCCGAAGGTTAAGGCAGAGGCAGGAAGCCTGAGTCCTTGTAGTGGGAACATTATAGGCTGATGATGATGATGATGATGAAGGTAGAAGTGTGCATAACCTAGATATAGTTCCATACAATAGGGGCGACCTATAGCTGTCAACTGGGCACAACAGAAATCCAGACTCCGGGACTGTTACTGAGAAATTCCTGATGGAAAAACTCAATAACACTTTACTTGATCTGGAAATCGAACCCAGGACCTCATGCTCAGCAGTCGCGATTGCAACCACTAGACCTTTTTTTTTTTTGGGTGGGTGGAAAATCATCAAATAACCCCTCCCGCTCTTGGGCAGAGCGAAAGGGAGTGTCAGACTTCTACTGACTAAAAACCACATATGTTCCTTCTTAGCCCTTCATGTCGAGGCCGCGGTATCTCTTGCGAATAACCCGCAGCCCAACCACTAGACCTACGATTCTGTCCGAATGGTGGCCAAGGTTGGGCCATAAAAACTAGGGCCGTCCAAAAGCGCGTTAGGTCGATGATATTGTCAGGAGCGCGGGAAGCGGATGGATGACGGACGCACAGATCAGAAAGGAGTGGCTGAAAAAAGGGGAGGCCTATACCCAACGGTGGGTAATTCCAGGCTGAAATGATGATGATGATGAGACCTATGAGGCATTCAGAAAATAGGTATAGTCCTTAGAACTGTACCTGTGTTCGTTGAGTAAGCCAACATGCTTGAGAGATATTTCTTGAAGGTATACTCTAATGCCAAGTCAGGGCGCGGGCCTGTGGACGGTGAGTGATGGGCTAGCCCGCCGTCCGTCGGTCTTATGACGACGACAGGCCGTGTCGACGGCGCGTTCGTGTTCCGCGCGCGCCTCAAACAGATGTCAGCAACATGGAAGCAAGGGCCGACGCCCGTCGGGATTGCGGGTTGTTTGCAAGAGATACCGCGGCCTCGATATGAAGGGCTAAGAAGGAACATGGGTAGTTTTTAGTCAGTAGAAATCTGACACTCCCTTTCGCTCTGCCCAAGAGCGGGAGGGGTTATTTGATGATTTCCCACCCACCCAAAAAATAAGGGACCCAGTGGCGACCTTAAAAACTCCGACACCAGACCTAACCATTCGATATAGAAGAAGATCCTTAAGAATTTCCCAAAAACAACATGAAACTTGTAATAAACACGTAATTCAGTAAACAAGCAACAAACAAGCTAGCAAGCTGTATCATACGGTATTCGGGGCTGTTAGCGGCGCCATAAAAGGTCCGGCGACGCCATGAATTTGTTACTAACGCACCGGGCAGGCTGTAGCGTGAAACATTAACGTGGGTACGCACTGGGTGGGAATGATGCTGCGGTTCTCGAGAGGTTGTTGAACAGACTTACAGTGGTCTGTTTACGAGACTATCTCTGCAAATGTGGAAGTGTTTTATCACCATTATCTACAGTCCGACTTCACCCACTGCTAAGTATAGGCCTCACTTTGTGCCAAGTTCCACGCTTTTGTGTCAGTCTAATCGAGGACTTCCCACTGTGACAACAATGTCGTCTGCATATCGCCACCCCGCCGCCGCCGGACGACTTTTCCTTTTTTTGTATGCCTCTCGACGTGTTTACATTAAAATAATTCGAAATATGTAATGTGTGATTTTTGCTTTGTCAGCTTACATACCGTACCAGTTTTATCGAATTTTGAATTAGGGGGGCATTTCTTCATGCTTTGTTTTTTTTTAATGTTTGAAAGGTAATCACGAAAATTGTACATCATTTTAAGATTACAGTACAATATTTTTTATGTCCCCAACAAAACCGCGCGTCAAACCCGCCACGTTTACCTTCCCTAGTGCGAACCCAAGCTCGCGGCATCCACTACTGAAGTCCATAATTCAGGAACACAAGCGCATGACTTCTGGATTACTCTCCAGCACTCTGGAGTTCTGGACTGAACCCGACGTAAATGTTTGAGCAACAGGTCCCAGCTTGTGAGTTGTTAGTTGTAAGAACAACTACGGGATATGTGTTTAGTTTATTTAAGTAGCGAGTAGGTGGTTGGTTTGCAGGACTAAAGAATGAATACCAGTTTGACAGTAAATACAGCAAATCTTACCAAGGAGTATAATTTTACTTTTAACCGACTCCTCAAATACGGGACGTCGTATGAGAGTTGCGAAATGTGGCGAAACAAACATCCCACCCCTCCACATTTCATGAACTCGGAAGAACACCTGCCGCCCGGAAACGAACTGCAGTGGCCAATTTGGAAACCTCTTAACCGACTGCAAACCCAGGTTGGCCGCTGTAGATACAATCTGGCCAAATGGGGTATTATCGATCCATCCCAAACAAACTGCCAGTGTGGAGCCCCTTTGCAGGATATGCGCCACCTCCTATCCTGTCCATCCTGCACCTTTCAGGATCTACTAAAATCTTTAAGTAGAAAATAACTTAATTTTCGGAAGTTTCATTTACTTAATTTGCCACCGACTTCTGAAGAAGAAGAAGAAGGCCGACTTCTGAAAATAAAGTTATTTTCCGCTTTTTAAATTTCATTATTTTTTGGAAGTCGATGTTATTTTTTCAAAAAAGTTTTTTTTAAATATTTTATGTAACTCCATATAAAATAATCGTATTCAGCTACATCAAGTTAGAATGGAAGCCGACTTTGCAAATAAGGATGAACAAGCTCTATATTTAACACAAATACAAACAACATAGGTACTTATCAAATACGTTTCAGAATTTCGTTTGAACGAATATTCCTAGAGGTGTATGGCAGTGGAACTTGTATGGAGTGCGGCACGATGGCGGAATGCCTTTCAGTGTTGGCTCGTAGGGCAGCGGGGATGCCTGGTGAATGTGGAAAACTGTTGGGTAGTTAGGAGACTGAGAATCAAAGTTTATTTAATGTCGAGTTAACTATGTAAATTAATTAAAAAACTAATAAATAAACTATAAAAGGGCATTAAAAAACTGCTCCTCAACGCTGTCAGCCGGTAATGTGCCCAAAAGACTGGCGGCATTCCCACGTTGTATGGCAACACTTAGCCTCTGGCCAAGATAAAAGCCAGCCCTTGGGTCACGAGAAGCGTCAACTAAGCGTTTAGAAATTTCCTTAAACAGGCTATGAGCACTCGGATCCCACGGCCCCAGAGTTTCAACCCCAAACGGCTCGAAAATATTTACGCCGCTTGAGGTTAGGAGGGGTACGTATTTGAATATCGAAGATTAAAATACCTACGCTTACAATATCGATGTTCAAAACATCGAAAATGGAAATATCGAACGACCATAAAACCGAAACATAAAATATCGAAAGTTTATATTATCGAATGGTTAAATAACCTACGTCCAATACATCTAAAATCTAAATATCTACAAAAGTTACATCGAAATACAGATTATCGAATGTCCTAAATATCGAAGTACAAACTATCGAACGTCCTAAATATCGATGGGTACATATATTATTTGAACATCGAAAATTTATTTTTGATGTAAGTAGTATGAGTGGAAAAAGGTTGCTTCTGCAACGTCTCCGGCGCTACGGGAAGTGCAACCCCTTCGCCCTTGCGTAACAAAGGATAGGCACCCATGTTCACCTCCGCAGCTTCGGCTTGCTGGTCGCCTCCGGCGACCAGCCTCAGCCGCTACGGCTCCCACGGGTGCCTATGCTTTGTTACAGCGAGCGGGGGTTGCCCTCCCTTCGCGCCTCCGGATTTTTATATACACTCTAGGGGTAACAGCCACAAGACTACGTAAATTCGGGGTACCCTAATTCGGTTTTGGAACAATTTCGACCTATTTTATCCATGAAAGTCAGTGTCCAGTGTACAAGCATAGGTCAATCGTGAAGGTATTATTTAGGTCTTGAAATTAAAATATATTTTTGAAAGTCAATATGTTATGCTACTAAAGTTAGTGACAGAAACGTATCGCTGCAAAATCGACTCTACGTAGTCTTGTATGCCCTACCCCTAGAGTGTTATTTAGAATCGCGTAGGCGCGGAGGGGCGCGGCAGCTCGCGAGCTGAGGAGCAGGTGGTTTTAACGCCCGCCGCCGCAGCTGTGGCTGGCCGGCGAAGCCGGCCATCAAGCCGAAGCTGCGGTGGTGAGCGTTTAGATCATCTGCGACGTCAGGCTCGCGTGGGACTGCCGGAGCCCTGCAGCGCCGGAGCCGTGACAGAAACCATGCTTGCTTGCATGTTGCATGATTGCTGCAAGCTTGTTTGCTAGATGGTAATCTGTTACTAGGTGGGTTACAAAAAAAAACAAGGAAAACCTCATGTTTACTTTAATTATTTTTACATAATAAAAACCCAAAATAAAACACATTTGTACGCAAATGTACAATATAACCACTGCGATCATTTTTTTGTTCTAGACCATACCAGGGAACCCCCTAGTTACGGAGATATTGGGGGTCAAAGTTACAAATTTTTCCCCAAAAAAAAATCCTTTCCCGCAAAAAATTTTGCGTAGGGATACTTAGTTTGATGTATAGAATGCTTGGTTAACGGCTGTGTGATGGGTTAATTTACACCCTGTATAATTTTTTTTCGGTATTTTAACTAGTAGGTATTTTGAACGTAGATATTATGAACTTAGGCATAATGTCATTCGATATTTTGAATCATTCGAAATTTTAATCATTCGGAATTTTAATTTTCGATGTTTTAAGCGTAGATATAACAATTTTCGACATTTTGATACTCGATATTTAAATTTTCGATGTTTTGAACATCGATATTTTAAGCGTAGGTATTTTAATCTTCGATATTCAAATACGTACCCGTTAGGAGACTTGATTTTAATGCAAGTGCGGTGTATTTAATTTGTAGAAAATGACTAGCTTTTACCCGCGGTTTTGCTCTCGTTGTAGTTAGAAATTATACCACGGGAGAATTTTAAATATAATCTATGATACTCGGGGTTGATGTAGTTTCCCAATAGAAAAGGAATCACCAGCAATAAAAATAATTTAACCGAATAGGGTATTTTACTAAAAAAAATTAATTAATCCGTCAGATAAATTTCCAAAAAATAATGGACACGTATTTTTTCTTTTTTCACGTTAACAAAAGATGAAGACGACACAGTGCTTCGAAAAGTCTTTTCAAGTCGTGTGACGTCACAAGGTTAGTACTTTTTTACCAACAAAGTGACGTTACAATACAAGCCCCACTCATGATCTTTGAAACGTTTTATTCAAAAAAACAAAAAACACGTATCCAGTATTTTTCGACAATCTAACAGACGGACTAATTCGATTTTTTTGGTGAAATTCCCTATTAAAAATAATTTAACATCCCTTTGTGCCTATTGGCCTTGTTATGTTCTGTCTCCTGTTGATATGAAGTGGAAATCATGTTTTTCCTACTCCTCCGCTATTCTTTTCATTGAAGAATCCAAGACAGTTTAATAAAATTGTTTCTCTGGCACTGTCGAGAATATCAGCCGCGCCGGGCGACCGCGGGCGGGATCTGAGGCGCGGAGCGGGCACTCCAGCTGCGAGCGCGCACCGGCCGGCTCGCCACTGCGTCAACGTCCTTGCCACCGAGCGCATCTTTAATTCTCGCCTACTCAAGTTTTAGAAAACCGTTTGTTTTACCTTCCTGTGTAACCTCTTAAAATACAGTCCACACTTATTGAAGCCACCGTCTTTCAATCCTCGTAACACCTTGAGGATATTAGCCCACTTCTCTTCAGGCACATCCCCGAGCTTCATTGCCTCAACGCTTTTCTGGTGGTCGCCACTGTTAATTTTGGCCTTTAGGTGTTGCAGTGGACCCCGTCGGGGCTGCAGGTTGTCGAAAGAGATACCGCGGCCCCAACAGAAGGGCTAAGAAGGAACATGGGTGGTTTTTAGTCAGTAGAAGTCTGACACTCCATTCCGCTCTGCCCAAGAGCTGGAGGGGTTATTTGATGATTTCCCACCCCCCAAAAACAAAAAAAGGTGTTGCGGTGGACAGGTAAGGTGTGGCGGGTTTGTCCCAATTTAATAAATAATTTGCCTCCACATGACGATTTTGATTTTCATAAAATAAAACTAAAGGTTTAAATAGTTAATGTTTAACATAATCGTAAGTCAATTTCATGGCCACACGTACAGACGTTCCTAGCTATGCTCACGTCTTTACAATTTCTATTTTAGTATGATTCTGTAAAGTACGCGATAGATGTTAACTTTGCGACTTTGGATGATTTTATTATGTAATACCAAACATTTTAGTATATTTTGAGAAGTCTATAGAGATATAAAGGGTGTAAAAGTACCCTTAATAAAGCCGAAAGACACTTCTTTTCCCCATCACTGCGATCATTTTTTTGTTGTAGACCATACCTGGGGACCTTCTGGTTACGGTGATATTGGGGGTCAAAGTTATAAATAATTCACAGCTGTTTTTAAAATACCAGTTTTTCAGGAAATAGCTGTACTTACTTAAATTACCTCCATGACCCGTTAACTAGTGTAAACGTTTAAGAGTGCTACAGAGTGAATTACATGACGTGCTGTCTTATGGTATTAATATTTAGGTGCGTAAAGGCCACTCTTTAATAAAACCATTACTATACTGCACCACCAATAAAACCCCAGTTCTTATTCAAACAAACCAATAAAAACTCAATCCAGGTAGCGTTGGAATACAGTCATGAAATAGTGAATACAAAAGTAAAGCTTCACTCTAACCGGAGGCCCGGAGGCCACCGCCATAACAAACCGGCCACCAACCGGATACGGTCGGCCGCGGGATCACTTTCAGCCGGAAACAGCGGCCATTGCCGCGTGGATCTATTTCCTGCAGTTTCAACGACAAACTTCATTCGCTATATTGAATAAGGAATAGTAATGTTGCGGTTTTTATGCGGTTTACCCAAATTCTACCTTGTTTTCTCTGCGCTAAGGTAAAGTTTTGAATGTGACTTTATATTTGAATGACGAAAAGTCTATTAAAGTTGGCCTGGGTTTTGAGATTAGAGAAATCAGTTAGCTCTATGTGTTTTCCTAGCTTCGGACGTCTTCGGATATGTATTGAAACAGAGAGAGAAAAATGAGAAATGTATTTAATGTTTGAAGTTACCAAGAAAAATCGACTGATTAGATAATACAAGGATACCTTCATGATTTTTGAAAAAGTTATAACAGACAGGCTGTGCAAGAACGTTGCGGTTTGGTCATGTGATGAGGATGAGTGAATGGCGACTTACACAAAGATTTTACAAGGCAGACGTGTGTTGCACCGACGGGAAGGAAAGGATCTGGGAAAAAGACATACACTGGCCTTATGGGTGAAGTTCTTCAGAAAGTACTGGTTCGTAGTACTCGGAACCGGCGTGCTTGTATGACCAGACACCAGATGTATGAACGTGGACGAGGCAAAGTGGGTGTAGTGTGGAGTAATTTAAATAAGCTGTTTTCTACAAACTGCAATATGTGGGTGCTGCAAATTCGTAGGAACCTCTTATGTTTTTTGGTTTTAGCCTCGGTGTCCCTCCCACCTTATATAATCTACCTACAAACATTACGTAACTCTTAAATAAATCAAACACAACAACAAAACAGACGTTTAAGCTAAATTCGTCATCAAAATGCAAATCCTAATACCGGATATGACGTTGTTACTAGTTACCTATAACGATGTTATATAGCAGTTATGACACGGTTATATAGCAGAGTTATAATTGCGTTTGAGCGAGCCAGTATCCGGACTGATGGACGGCTCGAAAATCCGATGAGTAGGGATGTGCTGTGCATCGGAATATCAAATTGGTATCGATAGTTTTGAGTTTGCAATTAAGAAGTGAGTTTGAAATATGAAGAATGTCGTCTCGAATAAACACATCACGCTAGGAATCCCCCAAAGATTAGGCAGTGGTGTTCCTTATAGTTAACCAAATACCAGTATTTTACTTGGAGTGACTGCCTAATTATCACTGATCAATTGCTACATACCCTCACATACGATGAATTGGAGAATTTGGTCAAACCATAAAGATTTTTCTTCATTTCATTTATTTATTCATCAAACAATTTTCATTGTGTTAGAATTTTATAAAACAATTACATATCAAATCATATAAGTAGCAATATAATCAAATAAAAAGCATACAAAAAAAAACAAATATAAAATAAACAAAAAATCTAGTATAAACCAAACAAAAATAACCATATCTTTTCCATTTCACGTAAATAAATCAACTGAGAATTAAAATGTCAATTAAATTTCTGTTTATATACGAGTATCCAGCCATAAAACGTTCAAAAACAGCCATGTCCATGTCCTTCCGTAGACATGCACACGTAGCGAGGAGTGTGCTCGTGGAAAGGTTCCACAAACACACTACACGCACCCCACAGACACGCACTACACTCACATATAACACTCCCACATGCATAACATGATTTTCTTGAATTTTTTTGCTATTTAACTTTTTTACCGTCTATATTTTTTAACTGTTTTATTTTTGGTTTTTGTTATTGTTTCCTTTTTTAAACTCTACTGTATTTTATACAAAATCTGGAACGCTTTCGTCTCCTTCTTGGAATTGAAACCTATTTAATTTTTTTTCTATTTAACTTTTTTACCGTCTATATTTTTTAACTGTTTTATTTTTGGTTTTTGTTATTGTTTTCTTTTTTAAACTCTACTGTATTTTATACTAAATCTGGAACGCTTTCGTCTCCTTCTTGGAGGTGAAACCTATTTAATTTTTTTGCTATTTAACTTTTTGCCGTCTATATTTTTTAACTGTTTTATTTTTGGTTTTTGTTATTGTTTCCTTTTTTAAACTCTACTGTATTTTATACAAAATCTGGAACGCTTTCGTCTCCTTCTTGGAGGTGAAACCTATTTAATTTTTTTGCTATTTAACTTTTTTACCGTCTATATTTTTTAACTGTTTTATTTTTGGTTTTTGTTAATGTTTTCTTTTTTAAACTCTACTGTATTTTATACTAAATCTGGAACGCTATCGTCTCCCTCTTGGAGGTGGACGTTTATATCTGCTACACAGTTTTCAACTAAATGCAGCTATTTACGTGCGCAATTAATATGTTAAATGAAAAAAAAAAACTGACTGCCACAGCCCAGCTAGTACTGGGCAATACGAAACCCCATATTTTTTTTTTGGCGTATGGAAAACATCGAATAACCCCTCCCGCTCTTGGGCAGAAAGGGAGTGTCAGACTTCTACTGACTAAAAACCACCCATGTTCCTTATTAGCCCTTCATGTCGAGGCCGCGGTATCTCTTGCGAACAACCCGCAGCCCCGACGGGTAATACGAAACCCCTTGGTAAGACTGGTTGTCAGACTTTGTGCACTAACAGCCTGTAACGCCTGTCAAAGAACTAGAAATGACAGCTGGAACCAACAGCGTGCTTTCCGAAGCACGAAGGAAACTCGTTCATAATGGGTGGTCACCCATAACAGACCAGTCTAAGCAAGCGCGGCTTAACCTGGAGATTGATCCCAGGTGGCTGTTGTTACCCAGCCACCAGCTCCCTACACATAACGGCATGACGGCATGGTTGGCGCTGCGTGTCGCGGGTTCGATCCCCGCACGGAACAAATACTTGTATGACCTACAGATATTTGTTCCGGGTCTGGGTATTTGTGTATGTGAGTTTAAATGTTTGTGAACGCACCCACGATACAGGAGAAATTCCTAGTGTGGGGCATAGTTTAAAAAAAAAACTATTCGTGAACGCGCGTGCGCGCTCGTGGTGCGTAGTACTCGTAACCGGCGTGCGTATATGACCAGATGTATGAATGTGGACGAAGCAAAAGGAGTATGTAAGGATCGTAGCAAGTGGCGTTCTGTGGTTTCTGCCTACCCCCATGGGAAAAGGGCGTGAGTGTGTGAGTGAACCTAGAAAATCACTAAAGCCCATACGTTTCAAACACTGCCGTAATGCACGGATGCAAAAATAGTTATGACGTCATAACACCCTTCTTCTATCAAAAATCTTCCTCTATCACACCCATTTCAACCCTTCCTCGCAACTTTTCTACATCTTTATCACCCTTACTAGATATATCAGTGGCTTATTGAGTCGCGTAAGTTGGAAAAGCCAATTTACAAAACGGGGATGTTTAATGATGCTTATAAGCTTTTCAATTTCCGCTTGAATATGAGCTACCATTTTCCCTTGATATATCTCATTGAGAAGTAGGAGCGAACTGCCTCGTTGGTCTAGTGGTCGCAAGTGCGACTGCTGAGCATGAGGTCTTGAGTTCGATTCCCGGGTCGGGCAAAGTGTTATTGGCTTTTTCCATCAGGAATTTCTCAGTAACAGCCACGGAGTCTGGATTTGTGCCCGGTTGATGGCAATAGGCTCGCCCCCTATTACATGGGACTTAAACATAACTGGCGAAATGTGGGTGTACCATTAGGTACACCTCTGCCTAACCCTTCGGGGATTACAGGCGTGATGTTATGTGTGAGAAGTAGGAGCCTGTGGCTTGATAATAACAGCCCCTCAGATCAATTTTCAGGTTAAGCCGCGCTTGCCTAGGTCGGTCCGTGGATGGGTTACCCATTACCTACTGGGATTCTTCCGTACCTCCGGAAAGCACTTTAACGACTTTTGACAGTCATTACAGGTACTCGCCTGACATATGCAGATAAATACAGGCTGATATATACAGGGTGTAAATCAACCCATCACACAGCTGTCAACCAAGCATTCTGTACATCAAACTAAGTACCCCTACGCAAACATTTTTGCTAGGAATCGACTTTTTTTTTTGGGTCATAAACCACATTTTACGGTAAAACTCAATGTAGCACTGTTAAAACATTGTGCTAGTGGATGCTTTGAATAGTTAACGGGTCATCGAGGTAATTTAAGTAAAGTTATAACCTGAAAAACTAGTATTTACAAAAACAGCTGTGAAAAATTTGGAACTTTGACCCCTTAATATCTCCGTAACTAGGAGGTTCCCAGGTATGGTCTAGAACAAAAAAATGATCGCAGTGGTGGGGAGAACAAGTGACCTTCGTTTGCGTTAAGGGTACTTTTACACCCTATATAGCCTTATCAAGGGGTACGTATATCGGGTAAGTAAGTCATATTACCTGAAGGATAATACCGATTGGATTGCGGAGGTCAGATAGACTCATCTCCATCATCGTTTATAGTTGCTGCCAGTTAAGATGTCAATAGCGGTCATTGCCCTTTCCCCAATATCTCTTTGTACGAACCAAAACAAATGCACCATGTATCGTTTTTCATTACAATAAATGTCGAAGATCACGTCATCTGTCGTAGATGACGATTCAAGACATGAACAGGCTAACCTTATTTTTGGATTTCAAAGTTAAGAACTTTAATAAATGTAAGTGGGTCAATGACCGCTGTTGACATCTTAACTGGCTGCAACTATAGCTAGAAATCGACTACTTTAAGTATCGCCACTTATTAAAGTCCATACCAAATTACCAACCCTGTATGTAGTATAATATATCTTCGTTAAGTGACATGCAATTAGAAGTTATCAAAACTCCATCTTAAGCGCCACAGTAATTTATTCGCCAAAATCTCAGTGACCACAAACTGGTACCCTGAATACCAGCAAAACGTTCCTTGATTAATTCAAAGCTAAAATTGTTTCCTTGTTACCCAACAAATAATTCGTTTTCACTAATTTATATTGTGTCCTTAATTCCTGAAAGTTTTCTTCAGGAGACGCTTTCTTGTTCAATGTTTTATTAGTCTGCAAGGTAAAACTTGGACAGAGATCCTAATGAAAATTTATACAGTTTTAATTATTACGCATTTATAAATATTTATGAATGTTTATTAATATTTATAGGTGTAAAGTTTGAAATTTTGATTGGGTTTAGACTGAGCTGGATTTGGATTAGCAATGAAATGTTTTGAAATCTATTTAGATGTATTTAAATTTGATTCTGTATTGCGGTTTGGTTGTCAGTTGCTACAGGTAAAATACCGGTATATAGCTAGATTAGTAATTCGCTAGTTCGATAATTCGCTAGCTGGCAGTAAGAGTGGAAGCCGACCCCAGCATGATTGGGAAAAGGGTGGACAGATGGTGATTCCTGTAAGCTGTTTTCTCGTTTTGACATTTCATAGGTCTCCTGGTCGCAAGAACTACTTTTAAGCATGAGGTCTTTTGTTTTTTCTTTTTTTTGAGGGTAGGAAATCATCAAATGACTCTTCCCGCTCTGGGCAGAGCGGTAGCGAGTGTCAGACTTCTACTGACTAAAAACGACCCATGTTCCTTCTTAGCCCTTTGTGTCGAGGTTGCGGTATCTCTTTCGAACAACCCGCAGCCCCGACGAGAAGCATGAGGTCTTGGATTCGATTCAGAGATCTGGAATAGTGATATCTGTGACAAGATATCCATCAGGTATTTCTCAATACCCTGGAAGCTGGATTCATACCCGGTTGATGGCAATAAGTTTGATAGTCTTGTTAATTTACTCTATTTATATTCGGTTCTGACTTTATCTCATATTTCAGGAATTAATATATCAATCATGTATGACTCATCGGAGTTTCCACGGTGAGTCAAAGGTGTGTTTCATTTCGGGTAAGTTTTGATGACTCAACAAGTAAGTAACTGAATTTAGATTGAATTGAACCCGTCGGGGCTGCGGGTTGTTCGCAAGAGATACCGCGGCCTCGACATGAAGGGCTAAGAAGGAACATGGGTGGTTTTTAGTCAGTAGAAGTCTGACACTCCCTTTCGCTCTGCCCAAGAGCGGGAGGGGTTATTTGATGATTTTCCACCCGCCAAAAAAAAAGATTGAATTGAAACCAATTAAATAAACTACTACAACCATAATCTGCCGAACATTTTCCCAACTGTCTTGGGGACGGCTATCAGTCTAACGGTATGCACTTAAATACCAGTATTTTACATGGAGCGCCTGCCTATCTGACCTCCACGGCCGAGATGGTAACGAATGTCAAAGATGTATAAATGACAGCAGACACAGCAGGTAATGGATGCTCACCCATTCGTACCCAGTTTCCTCCGCGCGTTGGAAAGTATTACCACCAACCCTTTACATAAAACTAATATTATGGTATTATTTATACAGTGACTTATTTGTTTCGAGAACAGATATTATGGTTTTGAGAACAGCGGTGGCTCAGTGGTGGCGGTCTCGATTTACGAACAGTAAGTCGTGGGTTTGAACCCAGGCAGGCGCATTACTTTGTGTAATTCATTTTATCACCGCTGCTCTCAACACGGTGAAGGAAAACATTGTGAGGAAACCAGTATGTGTTATCGATGACATGTGACATCTATGAACCTGCACTGAGCCCGCGTGGTGGATCCCTCTCCTAGAGAGGAGGTCTGAGTAAGCAGTGGAAACATTATAGGCTGATGACGATGATGATTATGGTACTCTATTCAAGCATTTCATCATCATCATCATTTCAGCCATAAGACGTCCACTGCTGGACATAGGCAGGCGGGTTGGTGATCGCAGTATGGTTATTACGAAGGCACAGAGAACGCTGCTGCCTCTGGTAAGTCCCTTAGTCGCCTCATACGACACCCACGGGAAGATATGGGATGATGCTATTCTTTATGTCCGACACTATACGGAACACATTCAACCATTTCACTAAGTAAAAAACCTTCTTTCAGTATCAAATCAGGCACTCACTGAAATGTCCCGTAAGACGTCGTCACAGAAAAGATTCTTATCAAATTAATTAGCTCCCAGTTTCAACGTAATATTATTCTAATTAGTCAAAATGAATAAATTTTAATAGACTTCGGTTCTAAGAGTTTCTTTTTAATGGAGTCCCTTTAGAAATGGGAACACCTGACATTTGGGTTGAAAGTGGAATGAGGGAGAGGTATTTCATTTTCAGTTGAATTTAATTTGGTGTTAAATAAATAGAAAACGTTTAGAAGAAACATTAAAAGCTTTTAGAATGTCCTATTACACAGTTCAGAGAAGTCAGATAGGCAGTAGTTTCATGTAATATACAGTAGAATCCCGATTATCCGAACCTTATTTATCCGGGTATCCGATTATCCGTACTCATTGTTCACGGCTCTAATTACTGTGTTTTATATCCTATTGTCTAAATGAAGTATGTGAAACTCTATCCATAATAAAAAATTATTAATATTGTTGGATTTTACTTAGAAATCGATTATCGATATTTTCGTATAAACAGAATACCCCTGGTTTTAATTGATCCGGATAATCGGGATTCTACTGTACTAATATTCAGTTATTCAAACTTAGTTTAGATAAAGCTGATGATGATGAGTAGCAACTTCTAAAAACATTGTTTTATTCATTACAGAACACCGCGCCTGCAGTACTGGAAAGGAACGACAGAGATTATTTACATAGTAAATAAGAATAATAATAACTAAATTGCTAAAAAAAAAAATATTTAAGTATATAATTAATAAAAATAAAATTCAGTATATTATTATGAAACAATAATTAATATTAAAAAAAAAAAAACAAGAATAAAAACTAAAGCACTTACACAAATAATAAAAATAACATTCAGTATATGAAACAATAATTAATATTAAACAAAAAAAAAAAAAGAATAAAAATTAAAACACTTAGGTACATAATTAATAAAAATAACATTAAGTATAATTATAAAACAATAATTAATATTTTAAAAGTAATTGGTTTACAACGTCACTAAATTATTATTATTATATGTATTCTCGTAATTTGACTTATTAAACGGCGAGCATTCTTCCTCCTCTCTCCTACTTTTGATTTATGCTGTGCCCGACAGGGTCCATAATTGAGACTGATGTAACTTTTCCCTATCAACTGTATACATTATGGTACGCAATAAACATTAATAAACAATAGGGTAGTTAACTTAAAAAAATATAATTAGTCCGTCAGATAGATTTCCAAAATATATTGAACACGTATTATTTTTCTTTTTTCACGTAAACAATCAATGAAGAAGATACAGTGCTTTGAAAACTCGTGTGACGTCATATTCTAAGACATTAGTATGAGATTTTTTACCGGTGAGTGACGTCACAACCCCCACTCAGATCTTTGACGCGTTTTATCTTCGTCAATTTTTATTGATTTGATAAAACAAAAAATACGTATCCAATATTTTTCGATAATCCAACAGACGAACTTATTAGAATCATATTTTATTTTGTTAGTAAACATCCCTATTGAGAATTGAGATAACAACTATAGTACAGTCACATTTTACCAGATACAGTCCCATGTTACAGTGAGTGAAACTATTACCGTTCGTCAAGTCTAGATTCCGTGGTTCGAACGCAGGACTTCATGCTTAGCAGTCGTGATTGTGACCACTCGAACATGGAGACAGCCACAGGCAACCACCTTCTGCAAAAAAATATTAAGGAAGACCGACTTCTCATTTGACCTTGAAAGGACACAAAATACCCTTTTTTTGGTGGTTGAGAAATCATCAAATGACTCCTCCAACTCTGGGCATGTTCCTTCTTGGCCCTTTGTGTCGAGGCCGCGGTAGGTATCTCTTGCGAACAACCCGCAGCCCCGACGGCACACAAAATACCCTTCAAAGTACATCAGCTTCAAAAATATTTACACAAAAAATAAATGTTTACGTTGAAAATAGCGAAATAAGTAAAAAAAAACTCGCTTAGTCACCTAATTTGCTCATCCAATTTGCGTCACTCACAGCTTACACATAGTTTTTTCCGAGGGTTCGAGTCATCTCCTAAAGGGGTGGTATTGCCAGTTACGTAAAGAGAAAAATGAAGATAGACCCTTATTTATGTATGAAACATAATTTCCGTGAAAATGATAAAATAATTCACCGAGTCGCAACATTTCAGCGAATCTTAAAATTAAATTGAAAAAACTATTTTACTGAAATATAACATGGTTAGGCAGAGATTTATCTAATAGTACACAATCTTTGATGGGTTTTATCTTCGTCAATTTTTAATAATTTGATAAAATAAAAAACACGTATCCAATATTTTTCGATAATCTAACTGAACTAAATAAAATCATATTTTTTTGAGTCAGTCCGATCCCCTTTTACGATTAGCTAGTCATTAGTTTTTAATAACTTCAACCTTAAAGTTTGTCTTCAATAAATACTCACGTATTTCAAAATACCGCTAACAACCCCAAACATTCTAAATATAGCAACACTTTCCAAAAGATGAGTCAGCAGTAATTCCCGCGTAACATCCCACGGCCACGTGTGGGGTGGGAATAAACCTGATGCGTCACTATTGCGTAAATGCCTACGCGGAGTTTTACGTTTTACGTTGTAGTAAGATATCCTTAGTTTGAATAAAAGATAGTCGCGAAAAACATTACCCTTTTCTTGCAGTCGGGTAAAAAAAAATTGTTTGATGTGAAACTGTAACCGTTTGAGACACAATAAACAATTTATTTTTACAATTAATGTGAATGAAACAACCCAAGTACATCATGAATCTGAATCTGAGAATGATTGTAAGTATTTAATATTACTTGGGTTGTCTCGCAACACAATTGAGACTTTCAGAAAAAAAGTTTCGGTTTTTCCTACCTAGCAAAGATCCCCCGGGTTTGAATCCAAGACACGCATCTCTGATTTTTGGAAATCATGTGCGAATTATTTAAATAAGGTTCCATTAAAATATATAGACAAATTGTAACACAGCAGTCAGTACATCTAACCAAATATATCCAAGTGATTTTATTTTGACCTAAAATATTGGGTAACCAACATGTTTTGTGGTTTTTGCATTAGCTATTTTTTTTTTGTAAGTATCTATGGCTTTTCTCGACGGCATGTAAAGCCAAGTCAGAGGTCCAAGGGCCCCGTCGGGGCAGCTGGTTCGAAAGAGATACCGGGGCCTCGGCGCAACGGCTAAGAAGGAACATGGGTGGTTTTTAGTCAGTAGAAGTCTAACACTCCCTTCCGCTCGGCCCAAGAGCGGGAGGGGTTATTTGATGATTTCCCACCCCCCAAAATAAAAAAGAAGAAAAGAGGTCCAAGGGCGGCGTAAAAACTGATACCTAAATAAAAATAAACTTGTTTTTTTAAAAGTACTGATGTTTTGTGTTTGAGTGCTCAAAAACTCTACAATAGGATATTTCACCCAAAAAAATCTTTAGTCCGTCTGTTAGATTATCGAAAAATATTAGAGACGTATGCTGGGTGTCAAACTCACGGACCGCATCAGAAACACCATACTTCGCTCCAAAACCCAAATAGCTGATGCTGGCCTAACAGCTGCAAGGTTAAAATGGAACTGGGCTGGGCACATCTGCCGCATGTCGGAGGAGCAATGGGCAAAAGTTACCACTCAGTGGATACTACAAAGCAAGAAACGACAACGCGGCAGGCCCAAAAGGAGATGGCGGGATGAGCTGGACTCTTTCTCCAAGGATTGGCCTACTGTCGCACTGGATCGAAAAAAGTGGAAGGAGGGAAGGGAGGCCTTTGCCCTGCAGTGGGACAGTATAGGCTCATTATAATAATTAGAGACGTGTTTTTTGTTTTATCAAATTAATTAAAATTGACGAAAATATAACGTGTCAAAGATGGTTGGGGCTTGTGACGTCACTTTGTGCGTAAAAAAGTACTAAAATTGTGACGTCACACGACTTCACACGACTTTTCGAAGCACTTTATTGTCTTCACCTTTCGTTTACGTGAAAAAAAAATTGTGTCCATTATTTTTTGGAAATCTATCAGACGGACTTATTAGATTTTTTTGTTAAAATACCCTATTAAAAGGATCAATCATTGATTGGTCCAAACTCCTCACACCGAAATAACTTTCTAATCGCACCAAAAACCGACCTATTCCAAACTAACAAATTGGGGAACAATCCCCCTGAAACGTACGTTAATGATTAAGTTTTCAATATGCACAAACGGGCACAAAACCACGGTCCGCACCGGACGCTGGTTGGACAAATTGGTCGCGCGGCAGCGAGACCACAAATGCCATTGGGAGGTAACCCTGTGGTATTAGAGGAGGGAGGTAGTGTGAGCGGGATTGTTGTTAGAGTAATCTCATGTGCATGAAATTAGGATTAAATTGGTTTATGTAACTTGGTTATTTTCGAACAGGGAATGGAATAACATTGATGCCAATGGTTTTACGTTTTGGTTATAGAACCGGTATCTCGAACCCTGATTATCATTTTTCTCCTGTCCTTGTCCTTGTCTTCCATACTTCTCAATTTATCGTTATCTCTGTTATTAGTGGCGTGGCTAAAGGTTAACTATACGGCAAGGCCGACTGTTCAGGAACACTATTTTTCCTTTTTTTTTGGCGTGTGGAAAACCCAGTCCCATTTAAACTTGGCAGCCGTGTGAACTACGTCGGCAATTTGAGTTACTTATTCGGTCGGAAAGCATGAGTCCAAGGATACTACGAGTATTACTGCCCGTCAGGACTGCGGGTTGTTCGAAAGAGATACCACGGCCTCGGCACAAGGACTAAGAAGGAACATGAGTGGCTTTTAGACAGTAGAAGTCTGATACTCCCTTCCGCACTGCCCAAGAGCGGGAGGTTATTTGATGATTTCCCACCCCCCAAAAAGGAAAAAAGGATACTTTTACTATCGAGAAAATTATCACTATAATAATTGTAAATTAGAAATTCTACATCAACATCAAATCCACGCTGAAACTGAAACCACACGACCACCCGTCGCTCAGACGTAATATAAACGGGACCAGTGTAATTCTGTTTAAAATTCAAACACTAACCTCCCGTACTTGGACACGTGACGTCAGAGGCATTATATCATAGTCGTTCGCAGTTTGCCGAGATTGCAGAACCAGGTAATTAGCTGGTCAGATTGAGTAAGGTACGGTATGATACGGAACGAAAAGTTTAGGGGTTGAGAAAATTGAGCATTTTGGTCTATTTTTACCTACACAGGTAAAAATAAAATTCATCAAGGTCATTTCACTTGAAAGTAAAATAAACTTGAAGCCAAGCTCGTGGTGAAATATTAAAAGGTTAAGCAAGGTTGAGCAGCGCTTGCCATGGTCAGTTCGTAGATGGGTCGGCATCCATTACCTTTGACCGATTTTACGTCAGACTGTCGGCAGATTTTATGACATATGATTTTTTACGACAGATTGTATGTCAGACTGTCAGTCTGACAATCAAGGTGTGTCGTATTTCCCAGTACTAACTGCCTAGGCTAGTAAAGGCCAGAGAGGCAGACGTTCCATGCAAAAAAACCGACCAAGTGTGAGTCGGACTCACGCACCGAGGGTTCCGTACAAACAATGTTTAAAATTATTAAAAATATTTATAGAAAGAAAGAAAGAATAATATTTATTTGGGACAAGCACAGGAACTACAAAAATAATAAAAAAAGAATCTAAAACTAAATAATAAAAAAAAGACCTGTGCGAGGCCAAAAAGGCTCCTATCTCAGCATGGTGCTGCGATAGATGAAAAAACAAATACCGCAGCGCTGGTATTCTGATAGGGCCCACTGTTAAATGATGTAACGAAAAATTTATACTTTTCGCAATTTTTTTTTTTTTTTTTTGTGCTACCAGACGTTGCTTCGAACCAAATTTCAAGATTCTGAGTTCACGGAAAGTACTTTGTAGGTTTTGATTCCCTTGCGAGTATCAAAAATTTGCGGAAATTTTCGGCATAAACGGCTTTATCAAACTACTAAGTTTGATTTTTTCACAGCTTCAAGGGGCTGTAAACTTCATTTTGATACCTCCACGCGTTCCTTAGAAAAAGGGTCTTGACAGACAGACAGACGGACGGACAACAAAGTAGTTCAATGTTTCCGTTTTTTCCTTTTGAGGTACGGGACCCTAAAAATAGTAGAATTCAGTTACATCCAGTTAGACTGGAACCTCATTCCAAATTGCGAAAAGGCTGGGCAGATAATGAAGTCAACAAGCTTGTACTTTGGAATGTAAAGTCCCTAGGAAAGCTTTAAATTGAAATTCCTTGAAAACTATTAGGTGAGTCATGTGCGGTCTAAACAATCTTAAAACAAATATGTAGATACTTGAGTAAATACTTACTGTGTCAAATTGCAGGAACCAAAATACATACATACATACCTAAACTCACGCCCTTTTCCCATGGGGGTAGGCAAAAACCACAGAACGCCAAAACAAAAAAAAAACAAAACATAGGGAACACAATAACATAACATTACGCCTGTAGTCCCTAAACGGGTTGGGAAACACACAATAACACTTTGCCAGAAGCGGGAATCGAACCCAGGACCAGCTGATATAATAATAGCAAATGAAACTGAGCGAATATTTTTTTTAAAAAAACGTTGCCCCACACTAGGAATTACTCCTGTATAGTGGGTGCATTATCAAACATTTAAACTTACATACACAAAGACACCCAGACCCGAAACAACTATCTGTAGACCATACAAATAATTGTGCCGTGCTGGGATCGAACCCGCGACACGCAGCGCAGTAGTCTAATCGCTTAGCCACTGCGCCAACCGTGCTGTCTAATTGATCAGTAGACTAGTGCTTGCAACCATTACACATAACAATAACTTAGCAAAACATCACGTCTTGTAATCCCCAAAGGTTTAGGCAGAGGTGTATTTTATAGTGCCCAATAATAATAATTTTCCATTAATAATAAAACCAACCTTTCAAAACCATTAAAAAACCCGTACTCCACCAAAAATCAACAGGTCAAAAATTGGCGATATTACACTTTTAGCTCACCCCAAACTGGCAACATTGGGTGTTTGGGAGCACCGTAATTGTGGCAATAATGGCCATTTCCCCTGCATTGCTGAAAGGCAGTAAAACATATTTATGGTAGTAGCAAAACAGTATTAATAATGCTAACTTGTTTTGGCGCAATGAAAATGCATTTTTATTTTTTCTGCTAACAGTAATTTGTGACTTGAGAGTATTGTGCCTTTTAGCAAAATGGATGATGTTTAAATAAATTGGTTTAATAACGAAGGTGTCATAAAATTGCTAATGGGATTGGCTTATTAAGATAATGAGGTAGCGCCGTCGGGGCTGCGGGTTGTTCGAAAGAGATACCGCGGCCTCGGCGCAAGGGCTAAGGAGGAACATGGGTGGTTTTTAGTCAGTAGAGCGGGGGGGGGGGGGTTATTTGATGATTTTCCACCCACCAAAAAAAAAAAAGGTAGCGGTGTCAATTGACAGTCGTTGCAGGTAGTCAGTGACCCGAAAGTCTGAGAACCACTCATTGCGATTTTTTTTTCTTAGCTGGTTCTTACCTGCGAACTGGTTACGATTTACGCTCAGATATTTAAGATCAAAGTTTCAAATTCTTAACGTGTTTTTTTCTTAAAATACAAGTTTTATTGTTACAGGAATAACTTTAAACACAATGAAACTTTTTAAAATACAGTGTATCACCCGGCACAAAGTTTATATTGTGTTACATTGAGCTCAACCGTATTACCGTGATTTTTCACTTTACAAATTCGTTTACTTTGAAGTTCAGAATGCTTGGTTGACGTGAAGGGTCTGTTCAATCCATGTAGGTAACAAAATATTGGAAACCGACACAGCCACTTTATTCGCAAACTATTAAGGCCACGCAGTTGAAACTTCGTAGATAGATGTATTCTGTGAACTGCTTTACGATTATGATACAAAAATAAAATAATAAAGGGGGGCGAATACATGGAGCTAAAAATATCCCTCTTGTTTTCTTTTTCCATTTGTCCACACTACTGGAAATAATTAAGGGATCAAATAAAAATTCCAAATTTTTGGGCAATTTTTAACAGGCCGTAACTTCGAGAGAAATGGTCGTACTTGTTTATAACAAAAAATAAATTCTCTCGAAATTATAGCCTGTTAAAAATTGCCCGAAAATTTAGATTTTTTTTTTGATCCCTTAATTTATTCAGTAGTGTATTTTCATAAACCTTTTCTAGATTAACAATGTAGAATCAAAATCTACAATCACTAACACAGCATAAAGTTAATGTTGTCTCACAAAGGCCGAGGTCCTCACCCCGCTTTTGACGTCGGCTGACCGCAGTACGTATTCGTCCTCGGCCCCTCGGCCTCTCGGCTTGACTGACGTTTATCTGTACTTGCATGCTTGTCTGGGTTTAACAGATTTAGGTAACAAAAGGCTAGAATACAAGATAGGAAGGTACGGTCGCTAGCAAATACCTAAGAAATAAAAAAATCTAAAAAAACTTTTAACATATTTCACAAACGAATCCCTTGATCGAAAAAGTGCTTGCGCAAAGTCGCTATATTTTTTTAAGACCTATATAATGACGTCCCAAATTATGGGTTTCGGGAAAAAAAGAACCATCCCCACTTTGATGCGTAGTATAACCAAAAAAAAAAATCAAAATTTTATTTTACCATTTTGCACTCATTTGTATATTCATGCCAAATTACAGCTTTTTATTACTAAGAGTCTTTGTGCTATAGTCCGGATAGACAGACAGACAGATGGACATTACGAAACTATAAGGGTTCCTTGTTTATTACGGAACCCCGTAAAAGGAGTCAAATGGTCTACTGAAGTGGGCTGGAGGGTCATATTCCTTCTTATATCCCATAAAGCACAGAAGATATACATTGATCTTATAGCTGAAGTTATAGTTTAGTTAAGTATTAGATTAAATTGTATTAATAATTATAATTTAATCTAATAATTTGTGCTTAATTTACACTAGTTAATTAAGATTTTGTTAAGTTTACTGTTTTCTTAGATTTTGTTTTTTATTAATAAAAATTATAAACCCAAGTCATAAAAGGAGTCAAATTGTCTACTGCAGTGGAGTGGAGGGTCATATTCCTCCTTCACATGCCCCGACGTACTGAGGACTGTTACACATATCGACTGTTCACAATGCAGTCTTTACACATTTGCCAGAATGGCTTCACATTGCCCACTAGGGGTGTTTCATTTCGAGAACAGACTCGGCTGCACTTTAGTTACGATAGCTTTCACTTACTGCGTATCGCTTCCAATAAGGGTGGGTTTAGAACAGCCCCACCCCTGACCACTGTCTCACTGAGTAGACACGGACTCCCCATACACGTCGCGCAAAATATCGTACTTGTGTTACGAGCTGTGAAAACTTTGATAGCGCGATGTAGGATTCCATTGTTCGAGAGACGGAGGGTCGGTTTAGTTTCGTAGGGTGCCGTTTGAGCGCTAGTTACGCTTGCCCTAAACGATATAAAAATACAAAAAGTATTGCAGCTAGCGGGGTTCGAACGTGCGACAAATTGTGACTTGTAGTGGTTCTCCTACTCGACAGAGAGTAATATTTAGATGTTATGCGCGCCTCGGTTTGAACAGATTATTTTAGTGATTCTCTAAATATTAATACTGGTTTTTTTATTTAAAAAATGCTTTATTTAGATACCTGAAGCAGTGAATTATTTGTTGTAATGTTTTGTTATTTTGTTTATATGCATGAAGAAATAGGGAAAAACTATATAATAAAGCCATAAATAAATTAGCTATAGTTAGTATTTCTTCCAACAAAGGCAAAGGTTTGGAATATAGATCTTTGCCGCATATTTATATCTGTTCGATGATCTGTAAGAATATTCAAAGAAAAACATTTTAGTACAAAGATCCAGTAATTTTAGCATTTTAATTTACAAAATAACAATTTTGTTGGAACATAAAAATGATTTACCATTTGTGAATTTTAGATCTTAGGAACCTAGACTCTACCACATTTTTTTAGCGCCAAACATTTGATACGTCTTAATTTTAGTTTTTTTTTGTACGGATGAAATCAATATTTTAAAAAGGGGACGTTTCTTCATCCGTGGTGTTTGTTCATGTTTCCTCCACATAACAGCGAATAGCTTAGTGTAGCTCATCCCAAAACTGCGTCACTGCGAAGAAACGGACTCCCACCCAATAGATTTACAGTTGTACTGCATGAAGCGATCCAGGACGTAAATTTTAGGGATGCAACTTTGTACTTTAATGAAAGTATAATAATGATCACCCCGCTTCAGCGTTGGTTATGCGCGCCCCAAGCGTGATACGCGTAGGGTCCCGAGTTCGAACCCCGGATTAAACAAATTGTTTTTGTGATTCTCTATATTTCAATACAGATTATTTATATAACATTAATTAAAAATTTATACTTTTCGCAATTTTTTTTTTTTTTTTTTGTGCTACCAGACGTTGCTTCGAACCAAATTTCAAGATTCTGAGTTCACGGAAAGTACTTTGTAGGTTTTGATTCCCTTGCGAGTATCAAAAATTTGCGGAAATTTTCGGCATAAACGGCTTTATCAAACTACTAAGTTTGATTTTTTCACAGCTTCAAGGGGCTGTAAACTTCATTTTGATACCTCCACGCGTTCCTTAGAAAAAGGGTCTTGACAGACAGACAGACGGACGGACAACAAAGTAGTTCAATGTTTCCGTTTTTTCCTTTTGAGGTACGGGACCCTAAAAATAGTAGAATTCAGTTACATCCAGTTAGACTGGAACCTCATTCCAAATTGCGAAAAGGCTGGGCAGATAATGAAGTCAACAAGCTTGTACTTTGGAATGTAAAGTCCCTAGGAAAGCTTTAAATTGAAATTCCTTGAAAACTATTAGGTGAGTCATGTGCGGTCTAAACAATCTTAAAACAAATATGTAGATACTTGAGTAAATACTTACTGTGTCAAATTGCAGGAACCAAAATACATACATACATACCTAAACTCACGCCCTTTTCCCATGGGGGTAGGCAAAAACCACAGAACGCCAAAACAAAAAAAAAACAAAACATAGGGAACACAATAACATAACATTACGCCTGTAGTCCCTAAACGGGTTGGGAAACACACAATAACACTTTGCCAGAAGCGGGAATCGAACCCAGGACCAGCTGATATAATAATAGCAAATGAAACTGAGCGAATATTTTTTTTAAAAAAACGTTGCCCCACACTAGGAATTACTCCTGTATAGTGGGTGCATTATCAAACATTTAAACTTACATACACAAAGACACCCAGACCCGAAACAACTATCTGTAGACCATACAAATAATTGTGCCGTGCTGGGATCGAACCCGCGACACGCAGCGCAGTAGTCTAATCGCTTAGCCACTGCGCCAACCGTGCTGTCTAATTGATCAGTAGACTAGTGCTTGCAACCATTACACATAACAATAACTTAGCAAAACATCACGTCTTGTAATCCCCAAAGGTTTAGGCAGAGGTGTATTTTATAGTGCCCAATAATAATAATTTTCCATTAATAATAAAACCAACCTTTCAAAACCATTAAAAAACCCGTACTCCACCAAAAATCAACAGGTCAAAAATTGGCGATATTACACTTTTAGCTCACCCCAAACTGGCAACATTGGGTGTTTGGGAGCACCGTAATTGTGGCAATAATGGCCATTTCCCCTGCATTGCTGAAAGGCAGTAAAACATATTTATGGTAGTAGCAAAACAGTATTAATAATGCTAACTTGTTTTGGCGCAATGAAAATGCATTTTTATTTTTTCTGCTAACAGTAATTTGTGACTTGAGAGTATTGTGCCTTTTAGCAAAATGGATGATGTTTAAATAAATTGGTTTAATAACGAAGGTGTCATAAAATTGCTAATGGGATTGGCTTATTAAGATAATGAGGTAGCGCCGTCGGGGCTGCGGGTTGTTCGAAAGAGATACCGCGGCCTCGGCGCAAGGGCTAAGGAGGAACATGGGTGGTTTTTAGTCAGTAGAGCGGGGGGGGGGGGGTTATTTGATGATTTTCCACCCACCAAAAAAAAAAAAGGTAGCGGTGTCAATTGACAGTCGTTGCAGGTAGTCAGTGACCCGAAAGTCTGAGAACCACTCATTGCGATTTTTTTTTCTTAGCTGGTTCTTACCTGCGAACTGGTTACGATTTACGCTCAGATATTTAAGATCAAAGTTTCAAATTCTTAACGTGTTTTTTTCTTAAAATACAAGTTTTATTGTTACAGGAATAACTTTAAACACAATGAAACTTTTTAAAATACAGTGTATCACCCGGCACAAAGTTTATATTGTGTTACATTGAGCTCAACCGTATTACCGTGATTTTTCACTTTACAAATTCGTTTACTTTGAAGTTCAGAATGCTTGGTTGACGTGAAGGGTCTGTTCAATCCATGTAGGTAACAAAATATTGGAAACCGACACAGCCACTTTATTCGCAAACTATTAAGGCCACGCAGTTGAAACTTCGTAGATAGATGTATTCTGTGAACTGCTTTACGATTATGATACAAAAATAAAATAATAAAGGGGGGCGAATACATGGAGCTAAAAATATCCCTCTTGTTTTCTTTTTCCATTTGTCCACACTACTGGAAATAATTAAGGGATCAAATAAAAATTCCAAATTTTTGGGCAATTTTTAACAGGCCGTAACTTCGAGAGAAATGGTCGTACTTGTTTATAACAAAAAATAAATTCTCTCGAAATTATAGCCTGTTAAAAATTGCCCGAAAATTTAGATTTTTTTTTTGATCCCTTAATTTATTCAGTAGTGTATTTTCATAAACCTTTTCTAGATTAACAATGTAGAATCAAAATCTACAATCACTAACACAGCATAAAGTTAATGTTGTCTCACAAAGGCCGAGGTCCTCACCCCGCTTTTGACGTCGGCTGACCGCAGTACGTATTCGTCCTCGGCCCCTCGGCCTCTCGGCTTGACTGACGTTTATCTGTACTTGCATGCTTGTCTGGGTTTAACAGATTTAGGTAACAAAAGGCTAGAATACAAGATAGGAAGGTACGGTCGCTAGCAAATACCTAAGAAATAAAAAAATCTAAAAAAACTTTTAACATATTTCACAAACGAATCCCTTGATCGAAAAAGTGCTTGCGCAAAGTCGCTATATTTTTTTAAGACCTATATAATGACGTCCCAAATTATGGGTTTCGGGAAAAAAAGAACCATCCCCACTTTGATGCGTAGTATAACCAAAAAAAAAAATCAAAATTTTATTTTACCATTTTGCACTCATTTGTATATTCATGCCAAATTACAGCTTTTTATTACTAAGAGTCTTTGTGCTATAGTCCGGATAGACAGACAGACAGATGGACATTACGAAACTATAAGGGTTCCTTGTTTATTACGGAACCCCGTAAAAGGAGTCAAATGGTCTACTGAAGTGGGCTGGAGGGTCATATTCCTTCTTATATCCCATAAAGCACAGAAGATATACATTGATCTTATAGCTGAAGTTATAGTTTAGTTAAGTATTAGATTAAATTGTATTAATAATTATAATTTAATCTAATAATTTGTGCTTAATTTACACTAGTTAATTAAGATTTTGTTAAGTTTACTGTTTTCTTAGATTTTGTTTTTTATTAATAAAAATTATAAACCCAAGTCATAAAAGGAGTCAAATTGTCTACTGCAGTGGAGTGGAGGGTCATATTCCTCCTTCACATGCCCCGACGTACTGAGGACTGTTACACATATCGACTGTTCACAATGCAGTCTTTACACATTTGCCAGAATGGCTTCACATTGCCCACTAGGGGTGTTTCATTTCGAGAACAGACTCGGCTGCACTTTAGTTACGATAGCTTTCACTTACTGCGTATCGCTTCCAATAAGGGTGGGTTTAGAACAGCCCCACCCCTGACCACTGTCTCACTGAGTAGACACGGACTCCCCATACACGTCGCGCAAAATATCGTACTTGTGTTACGAGCTGTGAAAACTTTGATAGCGCGATGTAGGATTCCATTGTTCGAGAGACGGAGGGTCGGTTTAGTTTCGTAGGGTGCCGTTTGAGCGCTAGTTACGCTTGCCCTAAACGATATAAAAATACAAAAAGTATTGCAGCTAGCGGGGTTCGAACGTGCGACAAATTGTGACTTGTAGTGGTTCTCCTACTCGACAGAGAGTAATATTTAGATGTTATGCGCGCCTCGGTTTGAACAGATTATTTTAGTGATTCTCTAAATATTAATACTGGTTTTTTTATTTAAAAAATGCTTTATTTAGATACCTGAAGCAGTGAATTATTTGTTGTAATGTTTTGTTATTTTGTTTATATGCATGAAGAAATAGGGAAAAACTATATAATAAAGCCATAAATAAATTAGCTATAGTTAGTATTTCTTCCAACAAAGGCAAAGGTTTGGAATATAGATCTTTGCCGCATATTTATATCTGTTCGATGATCTGTAAGAATATTCAAAGAAAAACATTTTAGTACAAAGATCCAGTAATTTTAGCATTTTAATTTACAAAATAACAATTTTGTTGGAACATAAAAATGATTTACCATTTGTGAATTTTAGATCTTAGGAACCTAGACTCTACCACATTTTTTTAGCGCCAAACATTTGATACGTCTTAATTTTAGTTTTTTTTTGTACGGATGAAATCAATATTTTAAAAAGGGGACGTTTCTTCATCCGTGGTGTTTGTTCATGTTTCCTCCACATAACAGCGAATAGCTTAGTGTAGCTCATCCCAAAACTGCGTCACTGCGAAGAAACGGACTCCCACCCAATAGATTTACAGTTGTACTGCATGAAGCGATCCAGGACGTAAATTTTAGGGATGCAACTTTGTACTTTAATGAAAGTATAATAATGATCACCCCGCTTCAGCGTTGGTTATGCGCGCCCCAAGCGTGATACGCGTAGGGTCCCGAGTTCGAACCCCGGATTAAACAAATTGTTTTTGTGATTCTCTATATTTCAATACAGATTATTTATATAACATTACTTTTGACTGGTTATCATTGATGAGAAGTTTATCTGCGTTAAACAACGCTACTTCTTTTGGTATATCGTATTTTTTTGGTGTAGAATTACTAAACTGATATTTATAAAAACTTTAGGCCTTAATAAGTTGAGTTGAAGATAATTGTAAAGTTAAAATCACTGATGAAACTACCTCGCTATATTAAGTTGAACATCAAACAAAGGTTCCACGGCAAAAAAAATACAAAAATATTGGCTATCCGTGGGGTTCGAACCCGAGACCTCTACGTAAGAGCAGTTCGATATTTCACGCAAGTTGTATGGGGAGTCCGTGTCTACTCAGTGAAACAGTGACCGGGGTGGGGCTGTTCTAATCCCACCCCAGTTTGAAGCAATATGCTTTGTGTGTGGGCTATTGTGGAATACAGAGTGCAGTGAATCTGCGTCTCGAGATGAAGTCCCATTGGGCAATGTAAGCCGTTCTGGCCAATGTGTAAACGACTGCGTGGTGACCAGTCGACATGTGAATAAGTCCTCAATGTATAAAGGCTTATGAAACGGAGGAATATGGTCCTCCACCCCACTGCAGTAGACAATTTGACTCTCTTTTATTTTTTATTAAAACTTTATGCACGAAAATCAATTAATGCCTCGGGCATTTCCTGTCAGTCTTAGTCTTTAGTCTTTACAATAATAATTATTTCTCGCTAACACTTCTTGTGTTAGCGAGAAATAATTATATTAGTGACGCTAAATCAACTGAACAATTTTTTTATATACTCGTAGAAACCAATAGGTCTCACGTTCGAACCGCGCTAGCAGCATTATTTTTTTATTTATTTCGATTAAGATTTTGTTGAGTTAACTGTTTTCTTAGATATTGTTTTTTTTGATGAAATAAAAACTATAAACTCAAGTCACAAAAAGGAGTCAAATTGTCTACTGCAGTGGAGCGGAGGGTCATATTCCTCCTTCACATGCCCCGACGTACTGAGGACTGTTACACATATCGACTGTTCACAATGCAGTCTTTACACATTTGCCAGAATGGCTTCACATTGCCCACTAGGGAAGTTTCATTTCGAGAACAGACTCGGCTGCACTTTAGTTACGATAGCTTTCACTTACAGCATATCGCTTCCAGTAAGGGTGGGTTTAGAACAGCCCCACCCCTGACCACTGTTTCACTGAGTAGACACGGACTCCCCATACACGTCGCGCGAAATATCGTACTTGTGTTACGAGCTGTGAAAACTTTGATAGCGCGATGTAGGATTCCATTGTTCGAGAGACGGAGGGTCGGTTTAGTTTCGTAGGGTGCCGTTTGAGCGCTAGTTACGCTTGCCCTAAACGATATAAAAATACAAAAAGTATTGCAGCTAGCGGGGTTCGAACGTGCGACAAAATGTGACTTGTAGTGGTTCTCCTACTCGACAGAGAGTAATATTTAGATGTTACGCGCGCCTCGGTTTGAACAGATTATTTTAGTGATTCTCTAAATATTAATACTGGTTTTTTTATTTAAGAAATGCTTTATTTAGATACCTGAAGCAGTGAATTATTTGTTGTAATGTTTTGTTATTTTGTTTATATGCATGAAGAAATAGGGAAAAACTATGTAATAAAGCCATAAATAAATTAGCTATAGTTAGTATTTCTTCCAACAAAGGCAAAGGTTTGGAATATAGATCTTTGCCGCATATTTATATCTGTTCGATGACCTGTAAGAATATTCAAAGTAAAACATTTTAGTACAAAGATCCAGTAATTTTAGCATTTTCATTTACAATATAACAATTTTGTTGGTACATAAAAATGATTTACTATTTGTGAATTTTAGATCTTAGGAACCTAGACTCTATCACATTTTTTTAGCACCAAACATTTTATACGTCTAAATTTTAGTTTTTTTTTTGTGCGGATGAAATCAGTATTTTAAAAAGGGGACGTTTCTTCATCCGTGGTGTTTGTTCATGTTTCCTCCACATAACAGCGAATAGCTTAGTGTAGCTCACCCCAAAACTGCGTCACTGCGAAGAAACGGACTACCACCCAATAGATTTACAGTTGTACTGCATGAAGCGATCCAGGACGTAAATTTTAGGGATGCAACTTTGTACTTTAATGAAAGTATAATAATGATCACCCCTTTTGAGCAGTGTGTGATTTGGGCAATGATTTTACTTTGTAAAAGGAGAGGGTCCCGCTTGAGCGTTGGTTATGCGCGCCCCAAGCGTGATACGCGTAGGGTCCCGAGTTCGAACCCCGGATTATACAAATTGTTTTTGTGATTCTCTATATTTCAATACATATTATTTATAACATTACTTTTGACCAGTTATCATGACTGTATTTCGTTACTCCGATGATAAGTTTATCTGCGTTAAACAACGCTACTTCTTTTGGTATGTCGTTATTTCTTGGTGTAGAATTACTAAACTGATATTTATAAAAACAGGCCTTAATAAGTTTAGTTGAAGATAATTGTAAAGTTAAAATCACTGATGAAACTACCTCGCTAAATTAAGTTGAACATCAAACAAAGGTTCCACGGCAAAAAAAATACAAAAATATTGGCTATCCGTGGGGTTCGAACCCGAGACCTCTACGTAAGAGCAGTTCGATATTTCACGCAAGTTGTATGGGGAGTCCGTGTCTACTCAGTGAAACAGTGACCGGGGTGGGGCTGTTCTAATCCCACCCCAGTTTGAAGCAATATGCTTTGTGTGTGGGCTATTGTGGAATACAGAGTGCAGTGAATCTGCATCTCGAGATGAAGTCCCATTGGGCAATGTAAGCCGTTCTGGCCAATGTGTTAACGACTGCGTGGTGACCAGTCGACATGTGAATAAGTCCTCAATGTATAAAGGCTTATGAAACGGAGGAATATGGTCCTCCACCCCACTGCAGTAGACAATTTGACTCTCTTTTATTTTTTATTAAAACTTTATGCACGAAAATCAATTAATGCCTCGGGCATTTCCTGTCAGTCTTAGTCTTTAGTCTTTACAATATAATTATTTCTCGCTAACACTTCTTGTGTTAGCGAGAAATAATTATATTAGTGACGCTAAATCAACTCAACAATTTTTTTATATACTCGTAGAAACCAATAGGTCTCACGTTCGAACCGCGCTAGCAGCATTATTTTTTTATTTATTTCGATTAAGATTTTGTTGAGTTAACTGTTTTCTTAGATATTGTTTTTTGTTGATGAAAAAAAAACTATAAACTCAAGTCACAAAAAGGAGTCAAATTGTCTACTGCAGTGGAGTGGAGGGTCATATTCCTCCTTCACATGCCCCGACGTACTGAGGATTTTAGTGATTCTCTAAATAATAATACAGATTTTTCTTATAATTTGTATAAAGAAAAAAAAATCGTTAATATGCATGAAGAAACAGTTAATGCTTTATAGGAAAAACTATGTAATAAAGCGATTAATAAAATATTTCTATAGTTAGTATTTCTCCCAACAAAGGGAAAGGTCTGAAATAAAGGTTTTTAGGAATACAGGTTTTTAGGAATACAACTGTTTCCACTGTTCGATGATCTGTAAGAATATTCTCAGTAAAACATTTTAGTATAAAGAGCCAGTAATTTTAGCGTTTAATTTACAAAATAACAATTTTGTTGGTCCATAAAATAATTTAACTTTTGTGAATTTTGAGATCTTAGGAACCTAGACTCTACCACATTTTTTTAGCGCCAAACATTTGATACGTCTTAATTTTAGTTTTTTTTTTGTACGTAATAAAATCAATGTCACAAACAAACAAAAAATAAAACACAAAAAAGTGAAAAATAGACTTTAGAAGAAAAATCAGTTACTGAAGTCGGTGGCAAAAAAATTAAATAAAACAAATAAAAGACACCGACTTCAGAAACTGATTTTTTTACTTAAGTTTCACTTTTATTTTTTGTTTTTTTTTTGGTGAAGTCGGTTTTATTTTTTGTTAAAAAGTTTTTATTCTTCACTTTTTAGTGGTTCACATGTGCTTACCCCTTCGCAGTGTACCGGCATAATGTTATGTTATAAACTGTTGTAAGCAATAGACAGACATGAGATTTCAGCAATCCCAGTCAATTTGCTATAATTTATTGAGGAGTTGCCTATCTCCGAAGTTATTCAACAGATCTTCACCAAATTGAAATGGAACCACTCCGAGAAAGTACTCTTCCAAAAACTACTCAAATCACTTCAAGTGTGCCTATAAAATTTGAAGAGTTCTCTCTATTTCTCCAGAATCCCATGATCAGATCCTGACTTGATGATCATGAGACCACCTGGGAAGTATACCCTTTCAAACAAAAAAAAATCTAAATCGGTCCTGCCATCTTTGAGTAAACGGGGCACATACATAAAAAAAAATCGCCGACGAATTAAGAACCTCCTCCTTTTTGAAGTCGGTTAAAAAGAGAACGTTTCTTCCACATAACAGCGTAGCTTACCGTAGCTCACTCATCCCAAAACTGCGTCACTGCGCATAAACGGACTCCCACCCAATAGTTTGAATTTTGTACTGCATCGTGCGATGCAGGACGTAAATTTTAGGGATGCAACTTTGTACTTTAATGAAAGGATATTATTGGTCACCCCTTTTGAGCAGTGTGTGATTTGGGCAATGATTTTACTTTGTTAAAGAAGAGGGTCCCGTTTGAGTGTTGGTTATGAGCACCCCAAGCGTGATACGCGTAGGGTCCCGAGTTCGAACCCCGGATTAAACAAATTGTTTTTGTGATTCTCTATATTTCAATACAGATTATTTATATAACATTACTTTTGACTAGTTATCATTGATGAGAAGTTTATCTGCGTTAAACAACGCTACTTCTTTTGGTATATCGTTATTTTTTGGTGTAGAATTACTAAACTGATATTTATAAAAACTTCAGGCCTTAATAAGTTTAGTTGAAGATAATTGTAAAGTTAAAATCACTGATGAAACTACCTCGCTAAATTAAGTTGAACATCAAACAAAGGTTCCACGGCAAAAAAAATACAAAAATATTGGCTAGCCGTGGGGTTCGAACCCGAGACCTCTACGTAAGAGCAGTTTGATATTTCACGCAAGTCGTATGGGGAGTCCGTGTCTACTCAGTGAAACAGTGACCGGGGTGGGGCTGTTCTAATCCCACCCCAGGTTGAAGCAATATGCTTTGTTTGTGGGCTATTGTGGAATACAGAGTGCAGTGAATCTGCGTCTCGAGATGAAGTCCCATTGGGCAATGTAAGCCGTTCTGGCCAATGTGTAAACGACTGCGTGGTGACCAGTCGACATGTGAATAAGTCCTCAGTGTATAAAGGCATATGAAACGGAGGAATATGGTCCTCCAACCCCACTGCAGTAGACAATTTGACTCCCTTTTATTTTTTTATTAAAACTTTATGCACGAAAATCTTACAAAGACGGACTTAATGCCTTGGGCATTTTCTATCAGTCTCAGGGTGATGCAGAGACAATACACAGTAGGTGCAAAACAGAAAAACAACTCACTTAGCTTTGTTTTTATTTATTCATGAAAAGACAAATATTAAAAATTAAAATATCGGAAATAATGCAAAAGGTATTGCAATAAGCAGGGTATGTACTTGCGACAAAACAGAGTGTCCTTACATTCCGTTTATGATTTCTTTAACTTACTATAGGGGAATGAAATGGTAAAGTGCTTAAATTAAAAGTGAATAATTCGTTCATCCTATTAATTTTATATGGTTGCTAATTAAACTGACTTCTTTTTGATAGCATTATTTCCATAGAAATATTGTTCCCCTCTAAAAATCTATATTACCTTCTTAATTAACGAGCGCTTAAATGTTACTATCTTAGCCACTAGTTATATCTTCTATCTGAGCCATTCCAAATATAACTCAGCATGGTGGTTATTTTTTAACCGACTTCCAAAAAGGAGGAGGTTCTCAATTCGTCTGTATGTTTTTTTTGTATGTTTGTTATCGGGCATCTCCGTCATTAATGAATCTTTTTGTATTCGAAATAGTATACTATCGAGGTGGACTCATTGTCACCAAGTCAGGATCTGATGATGGGATCCCAGAGAAATCGAGGGCAACTCTCAAATTTTGTTGGCACTAGTTACGTTTTCCATATATTTTCTAAAGATGATCATGTATTTGCGTCTGATAATCATAATCTCACGTGGATGCGCTGATGATGGAAGGTACAACTCCTCAACGGTTAGGAGTTGAAATAAAATTCTTCCAAGCCATTCCAAATATAACAGCATGGTGGTTATTTTTTAACCGATTTCCAAAGAGGAGGAGGTTCTCAATTCGTCTGTATGCAACCCTCAAATTTTGTAGGCACTTGTTCCGTTTTCCATATATTTTCTAAAGATGCTCATGTGTTTGCGTCTGATAATCATAATCTCACGTGGATGCGCTGATGATGGAAGGTACAATTCCTCAACGGTTAGGAGTTAAAAGAAAATTCTTCCAAAATTATACGTACTTATAGACTGATAGTTGTATTCTTTCAGGCTATTATGTAAACCTGATGACGATTGTATAACGTGTTTCGTGTTTTTTTTCATTTCAATTTATTCAATTCAGTTTATTTTTCAAAAACACGTGTAGGCTGCGCCCAAGCGGGGCAGACCTCCACGGTGTGCTCCAACGTGTCCTCCGGCCGATCCGCACAAAGGTAGCATCCGGGCGTTTCCTCTCGCCTGATTCGGTGCAGGTAACTCCCGAAACAACCGTATCCGATGAGGACCTGCGTCAGACGGAAGGTAAGGGCGCCGTGGCGCCTCTCAAGCCACTACTCAAAGAGGGGACTTATCCTCTTTCGCGAAGATTTCAAATTCGACTTAGTACATAAGATATTCTTTTTTATTCATTATGTTCACAAAACCAATGTATTAATTGTTATGGCCCAGTTACTGTTCAATTAAATAAATTGATACATTTATTATTTGATAAATCCGTAAAAAGGAGTGCTAGCGAGAAATAATTATATTATCATCGCTGTTTGAGTGACGCTAAATCCACTCAACTAATTTTTAATAATAATATACTCGTAGAAAACCAAAGGGGTTTATTGTAATTGACATACTCGTAATTATGTATGGTTGCACGTTCGAACCGCGCTAGCAGCATTATTATTTTTATTTTCTTCGATTAAGATTTTGTTCAGTTAACTGTTTTCTTAGATATTGTTTTTTTTAATGAAATAAAAACTATAAACCCAAGTCACAAAAATATCGTACTTCTGTTACGAGCTGTGAAAACTTTGCTTGCGTGATGTAGGATTCTATTGTTCGAGAGGCAAAAGGTCGGTTTAGTTTAGGAGGGTGCCGTGTGAGCGCTAGTTACGCGCTCCCCAAGCGATGTGCGAAGGGTGCCGAGTACGAGCCTCGGACTGAACATGTTTGTTTTGCGATTCCCAGATATACTTTTTCTTCTTGTTTCTTAAGTATGTGTTTTAAGAAAAATAATGTTAAAAAAAAACAAAAAACAAACTTACCACATCAACAAAAAGTCAAAAATATTTGCTATCCGTGGGGTTCGAACCCGATACCTCCAGGTAATACCAGTTCGATATTTCGCGCATCTCGTATGGGGAGTCCGTGTCTACTCAGTGAAACAGTGACCGGGGTGGGGCTGTTCTAATCCCACCCCAGATTGAAGCAATATGCTTTGTGTGTTGGGCTATTGTGGAATACGGAGTGCAGTGAATCTGCATCTCGAGATGAAAGTCCCATTGGGCAATGTGAGCCGTTCTGGCCAATGTGTAAACGACTGCGTGGTGACCAGTCGACATGTGAATAAGTCCTCAGTATATAAAGGCATATGAATCGGAGGAATATGGTCCTCCAACCCCACTGCAGTAGACAATTTGACTCCCTTTTATTTTTTATTAAAACTTTATGCACGAAAATCAATTTATGCCTCGGGCATTTTTCTATCAGTCTTAGGGTGATGCAGAGACAATACACAGTAGGTGGAAAACAGAAAAACAAATTAGAAAAGATATATACCTAAACTCACTTAGCTTTGTTTTTTTTTACATAAAAACAAATATTTAAGTAACCAGTAAACTTAACAAAAATTATAATAATATCGATAATATACAAAACTTATTGGATCTGGTCACGAGATAGAAATTTTTCACTTTTTCAAACTCGGGAAGAGTTTGAAAAAGTGAAAAATTTCTATTAACTTCTGAAGTCGATGACTTTTGTTTGTCTGATTCAGTTTTTTTGCCACCGACTTCTTTAGCTAAAGTTATTTATTCACTTTTTTGTTTTATATGAATCTTTACAAACTCTTTTATTAATTAGAAGCTTTATTATCACTAGGCAGCTAGCTATGTTTTTATTCATAAGTCACCGTGAAATTATTTGTAACCATACCGCAACGTTAAGCCGTGCGTGCGTAGTTTGATCTATGGATTGGTGACCGCCCCTTAGATACCGAGTCTTCTACATGCCTCGGAAAGCACGTTAAGCTATTGACCCAGCTACGATATATTGATCTTTGGCAGTCGTTACACGCCTGAAAGTCTGACAACAGTCTTACCTAAAGGAAATCATATCACCTAATGTTATCTGGGTTGTGGAAGTCCGGTCGTATAAAATGGCCACTTTAGTAGATTATAATATAAATTGTTTTAAGAAGCGTAAAATGGACCTTTTATAATAGTAACTGGACTGCTGTAAAGTGGAAATTATGTTTTTCCTACTCCTCCGCTATTATTTTCTGATTAATTTCGTTGCGGGATCCAAGACAGTTTAATCGTTTCTCTGGGACTTCGTCGGGCTTCATTGTCTCGGCGCTTTTCTTGTGGTTGCCACTGTTGATTCTGGCTTACAGGAGTTACAGTGGTTTGGGAATAGTGTGGTGGGCTTGTCCCAATAAAAAAAAAATAGTTACTGCGTCTGTGACCATATAAGATTAATAAGTCATAATAGGAAAATAATATGAATCGCGTTAACATTCGTAAAATGGTCACAGACGCTGATCTGCTAAAGTGGCAATTTTAGACCCCCTAATAGGTAGTTCCGTATGGTGTCGGACGTAAAGGATAGCACCATTCCATATCTTCCCGTGGGACTTACCAGAGAATGGGCAGCAGCGTTCTCTGTGCCTTTGTAACAACCATACTGCGATCGCCAACCCGCCTGCCAAGCGTGGCGATTATGGCAAATCCCGCCCTTCTGGCCTATGTCCAGCAGTGGACGTCTTATGGCTGAAATGATGGTGATGATGATGATAGGTAGTCGCTCTATGTAAAATACTAATATATTCAGCTTCATCCGGATAGACTAGGAGCCGACCTCAACATCATCTGCCTAGCCTTTTCCTAACTATGTTGGGGTCGGCTTCCAGTCTTACCGGATGCAGCTGAATACCAGTATTTTACATGGAGCGACTGCCTATCTGACCTCCACAACCCAGTTAATACTAGGTAATACGATACTCTTTGGTAAGACTGGATGTCAGAATTTCAGGTCACTAGCTACCTGTAACGACTGCCAAAGATCTATATATGGCAGCCGGGACCAACAGCTTAACGTGCTTTCCGAGGCACGGAGGAAACTCGGTATGTCGGGCGGTCACCCATCCACAGATCGACCTAGGCAAGCACCGCTTTACCTAAAGATCGACCCTAGTGGCAGTTCTTATTAAGCCACGAGCTCCACAAGAAGCCGACCTCAACATAGTTGGAAATACGCTAGATAGATGACGAACGCTAATGAAGTTGTGTGAAAAAGCTAGTTTAATAAAATCTAACTAGACTTAAATTAGAGATTTCTCAAGTTATACATAAGCTTACACTTTCAACCCGAATATTCTAAGGTAAAAGGTCATTAATCGAGCTGGTTAACGCTAACACGGTGTTGCCAACCACAACAGCATATATTAGGTTGGAGTGTTGCCAGCATACCCTTGTTCCGTGGTTGGTTCCGTACGAAATTAATGTTCGGAGTTTCTGATGCAGTGGCAAAATTTAAAGGTGTTCTTGGAATGATTAATTCTCTATACCGATTGTCTCGTTGGTCTAGTGTTGAGCATGACATGTAGTGTTATTGGGTTTTTCCATCAAGAATTACTTAGCAGCCATAGAGTCTGAATTTATAAGTATGACGACAGATGTGATATGTCTTCGTTGATTTGTTGGTCGGTCATGATGGCACGTGGAGTCCGACGTGAAATAATACACAGGCACTGTTCGGTACACTATACTTTACTGTCCAAAACACTTAACAATGAAAAATAACAAAGGATTGAAGATCTATTTTCAGATTCAAATGAAATTAAATGGAATGTAGTGAGGTTAGCCAAGTCAACCGTTCGTCACCACGATTTCAATTCGAATGTGTCAACTGCACAAGTCTACCGCCTTTTTAATAACATCAAAAATGACCAACGATAACTTTATTCGACTAAACACACTCAAGCATTGCCAGACCAAAAATTAAATTAAATTAAAATTATGATAAACGCTTGACATTCCATTAAGCGATCTGCGACAAGTATATGTACAACGGGCTGGTATCCGCAACTCCACGCGTCATGCGCGTATTTTACGTACGGGTGGGAATATCACTCGATTCACCCCAGAGTCTGAATTCGTGCCCAGTTGATGGCAATAGACTCACCCCCTGTTACATGGGACTTTAACATAACTGGCGAAATGTGGGTGTACTATTAGGTACACCACTGCTGTGTGTGTTATGTTATGTGTTAACACGCGGTTTCACCCGCGTAGTTCCCGTTCCCGTGGGAATACATGGATAAAAAGTAGCCTATGTCACTCGAGGATAGTGTAACTTCCCAACGGTGAAAGAATTTTTGAAATCGGTCCAGTACTTTCGGAGCCTATTCGTTACAAACAAACAAATCTTTCCTCTTTATAATATTAGTGCAGATTTGTTCGACTATTCAAAAGTGCCTGTAACTAGCTTACTTGAAATAAATATTTTGATTGATTGATTGATAAATGAGGTTCTCTATACACCGTAAAACTAAAACAAATTGCTCGCAACTCACAAAGTCACATTCCAATCTATTTCAACAATAGAACTGTCAATTTTCAAGTATCTCTACTTAAATGGGTGCCTAGATGCCGTGCATCTTGCAAATGACAGCCTTTATTGAGAGCGTGAAGCAATTTCCCTACATGTAAAGCATAAATAAGCAATCACCGCACCTAGTGTATGTGAGATGAGGTTTAGGTATCTCGAGTACTTATCTAAATAGATATTCCACAGCATCATGCTAGGTAGGATCTATTTTGAATTATATAGCAATACTAGCTGATGCCCGCGGCTTCGCCCGCGTGGATGTCGGTCAAATTATATACTTAAACCTTCCTCTTGAATCACTCTATCTATTAAAAAAAACCGCATCAAAATCCGTTGCATAGTTTTAAAGATTTAAGCATACATAGGGATATAGGGACAGAGAAAGCGACTTTGTTTTATACTATGTAGTGATAACATATTATTATATTATTATCATCACGCCTTGTAATCCCCAAAGGGCTAGGCAGAGGTGTACCTAATACCTAAGGGCCACAGTGCTACAGTGCTAAGGGCTACAGTGGCCTTACATATCAGGGGGCGAGCCTATTAAGGGTCACCCTTTTTTTTTTTTTGGCGTGTGGAAAGTCATCGAATAACCCCTCCCGCTCTTGGGCAGAGCGAAAGGGAGTGTCAGGCTTCTACTGACTAAAAACCACCATGTTCCTTCTTAGGCCTTTATGTCGAGGCCGCGGTAGGTATCTCTTGCGAACAACTCGTAGCCCCGAGGGGATACGCAGCCCCGACTGGACCCGCAGCCCCGACTGGACCCGCAGCCCCGATGGGACCCGCAGCCCCGACGGGGCGTAGCCGGACCAGGGAATTAAACCTAAGACCACACGCTCAGCAGTCACGTTTGTCACCTCTAGCCCAACGAAGCAGGTATCACTATTTCAAGCACGCAAATAACCCTCTCGCTGCTGCAGGGTCTTCGAAGCACCAAGCTTAACTAACTATCAAGCAACTAGGTCCGTACGGATGTGTCATTAAACGTGTCGCCGGCAGCTTTAATGAAACGCGTTAGGGGCATCCCTGAGTGTAAATATTAACAGAATGGTGTACGTCAAACTATGTATTAGTAGGTAGGGTTGGCAAGTGGTGGCAATTAAGAATTACTTCCCGTTATTTACCCGACTGCAGCGAAGCCCAAAAAGAGTGTTATGTGTTTAACTTGTTTATAATGCTTGCTCGGGAATATATATGTGCGTTTCTTTGTATCCTCATAACTCATAACGGATTTGAATAATGTCATTGAATGCAGCAATTCAATTAATGTAATAACGTAAAGTTCCATTGTTTATCTCCGAAGAGCAACATCAAATCTTCACCAAAGGAAACAATTTGTTTCTGTCGGAGAATAGTCCCGCCACATAATTTTAGGGTCGAGTAATGAAACATATGATTTCTTCGTTATAATTTCTAGATTGAATTGGTAATATCAGCCATGTGTTGTCTATGCAAATGAAACGTGATACTAATGAAAATCGAAATAAACAGAAAGAATGTCAGATGAAGTTTACTGTCAACCACCAATTGCCTTCTTTAAAGGACCGCAGAATAATATTCTTCCAGAAAAAAATAACTATCAAATCGGTTCACAATTGACGAAGATATCGCTGAGCAAACTCACAAAAAACAGACTTAGGTACCTATTGTTAAAAAAATATAAAAGAGTCAAGTGTGAACAACCCTAGCACAGGGCTTGCTTCCGTGGTACACCTTAACTTTGCAAATTAATGAGAATGAGTTCCGTCGCAGATAAACTAGTCTGTTGCTTGTTTGTTGTGACCGGCTGCAGGCGAAACCGGAGGGTTAACTAAAGATTTAAAACTGTCTGAGACGAGTAAGCAAGTCTATTTTGAAACGGTTTACGTGTTTGTTTTTTGTTATTTAAATTGGTGGGTCGGGCAAAGTGCTATTGAGTTTTTTTCCATCAGGAATTTCTCAGCGAAGTCTAGATTAGTACTAAGTTACTGCTATAACGGGCTGGCCCCCAAATCGCGAAAAAATCTGCTTATCCAAACATTTTGTAGGGAACAGTTGTTTGGGTCTCCTAAAACAGGTGTTTCTTATACACTTGGGAGCAAATAAATCGAGCCACTACCTTTTTTCACGTAAAATGGTAAATATTTTTGGTAATATGGAACGTATCAATTCGAACTATATATCGCCTAAAAGTTTAGTTAATAACCTTTACAATGAGGGTAAATTATTGAATAATAACCTTATTGAATGATAAATTATTGGCTCTGCAAGAAAAATGGTAATTTTGATAGAAAATTTAGTAGGGCTAAAACAGTCCATAAAAACAATAAAAAACAAAATTATTGCAAAAAAAATATTCTTAATAACTGGTATTACCCCCCCGTGCCCTGATACATTCTTGTAGCCTATTAGTCATCGATCTGATCAGCGTTACGATGACATATTGTGGTATGTTCTCCCACTCTTCAAGCACAGCGACTTTAAGCTCGGGAATGGATGAAACAGCGGGAACCCTGGCTCGGACTCTCCGTTTTAGCTCGTCCCATAGGTGTTCGATCGGGTTCAAATCGGGACTTCGTGCTGGCCATACCATTTGTTGAATCCCGATCGCAGACAAGTATTCCGTAACGATCTGCGCGGTATGAGGTCTCGCATTGTCATGCATAAACAAGAAATTTTCTCCGACAAAACCAGCATACGGCATTACGTGGTTTTCAAGAATGTCAGTTATGTATCGGTCAGCTGTTAATCCACGTCTACCACTGCCATCGTTGGCGGGGTCGACGAAGACAAGTTCCGTTTTTCCGTCTAGAGAAATTCCTCCCCACACCATACAAGAACCACCACCAAAACTCACAGTTTCTCGAATGCAACATTGGGCAAATCTTTCACCAGGACGTCTATACACTCGGTTTCTCCCGTCATTGCTAAAAAGACAGATTCTTGACTCGTCAGAAAACAAAACTGACCTCCAGTCTTCTAACGTCCAATTAATGTGTTCTCGAGCAAACTCCAAGCGAGATCGGCGATGAGCTACAGTCAATTTTGGGCCAGTTGCTGGTTTGTGTGATGTTAAATTTCGTTCTTTTAGTCTTCGTCTCACTGTCCACCTACTGATTGAGACTCCTCGAACGTCACGTAACGCTTGCTGTAGCTGAACAGCATTAAGTCCACGGTCGCGCAACGAATTGGTTGCAATAAAGCGGTCGTCACGTTCTGTTGTTGCCCGTGGTCGGCCAGTTCCAGGTCGCCGAACAAAAGCACCAGTCTCCAGATACCTGCGGTATACCCGCTGTACCTTTGAACGACTCAAATGAAGTCTGCGTGCCACTTCACGTTGTCCGTGTCCAACCTCAAGTAAAGCTACAACTTGGGCAGCTTCCGTCGGTGTAGTATCCATTTTATCAGGTTATTTTGATTACACAGACACAGATAAAGACAACAATAACAAGTAATATGGGTATGATTAACAAAAACCTCAAATTTAATCTTTTCTTAACAGAGTACAATAAAAATGTCATAAGCAAATTAAATGCGATAATTTTATTCTACCCTTTAAACTTTAATTTAAATTAAAAAAAAATGAAATTTTGACAACTAACTACCCTCTTTGTAAAGGTTATTAAATACCCTTTTAGGCGATATATGTTTCGAATCGATGCGTTCCATAATACCAAAAATAATTACCATAATGCGTGAAAAAGGAAGTGGCTCGATTTATTTGCTCCCAAGTGTACTTAAAAGGAGGCCTCTATGTATGTTTAAATTTTGTAGAAGTTTTTATAGTTACTGAAATAAAATGTATTTATTATTATTATAGTTGTTTTATTTTGCATTTAGGGTTGGTCCCATAGTAAAACTTGTTCATAAAAATGAGTACAATGTCCGCTTTTTTTTTGCGGGTGGAAGGGAGTATCAGACTTCTACTGACTAAAAACCACCCATGTTCCTTCTTAGTCTAAGAGCCCAAACTCTGTTTAAAACGTGATAAAAAATCCGCAGCTCTCCCCTCTGGTCTGTGTTAGGAAGAACGGATATAAGGGAGTTGGTAATTTATATAGCTCCTTAAAATCTACTGTTAGAGCTCAAAATAGCTGTTTTGATTTATTTAAATTGACAAACAAAAAGTCTACCAAATAAAATGATTAAGTTCAATGTGTTGAACATAATATCAGTTACATTCTAGTTAAATTCAGCCCTCATAGAGGCGGTAAAGCATTGTTGACCAGACATGACGTCACAAAGCAGGGGATGCTAATATGGCTCCGTGCGTTCATTTGTGGGTAATTCCGGCCGTGTACGTCGGACCGCAGTTTTCGATCAGCCCGCCGCAGTGTTTGGGTTAGCTGCTGCGTTTCACTAGCTTTTTGGATGGGACGGACTTGGGAGCCTAATATTTGGATTTAGGGTAAAAGGATTTATTAACTAATAAAACTCACGCTAAGAGTATCAGTTATGGCGTAAATCAAGAATGATTCAGACATCCCTACCGCCTCGGCAGACAGTAGAAAATAAAAAAAATAACAACAGTAAACCAAATAATCAGATTGAAAATATTTCGACCAACTGTTACAGCTTATTTCACACTATTACATGGAACTTAAAGTTAACTGGGGAAAATTAGTTGTTCTATTTGATACCTACACCTCTGCCTAACCCTTCCGAGTTTACAGGCGTATCGCTAAAGCATTAAGTTCAAGGTCTATTGAGAAAATTTTATCATTTGAAATTTAATGTTACCAAATCCGCGCCTGACAAAAACAATAAAGTTTGCAACCCAATATTACAGTTCAGCATATATCTATTAAATATTTATCAGGCGCTGTAATATAATGCACACCAACCATTTTCATAGGCTTTCACGGCTCCGTGGTTTCTGGTTTGTGTAACCTTAATGTATCGGGTTTGTGTCGTTTAGTTTCTAATATATTATGTATTGAGGTTTTGATTTTAGTGAGTGATGCTAATTAATAGAAAGGTTTTGTGGTTTTGGAGTGCTTGTTGCGAAATGGCTGATGGTGGATTCTGTGTAGTTCATGATGAGCAAACGCTGTGCTTAGGGTACTTTAGATCAGAGGAGCTAAATTATTATATCGAACTGTCATCGGAGTGTGTTGTGTAATAGTCAAAAACCAAACCTGGGATGCAAAAAAATTTAAACTTAAAAAAAAACCTCGTCATTATATTTTAACGTGTTTTGTTTTCATTTTGTGAAATTAACTTTTACTCAGGACTCTACCAACGTGTAGGTCGAAAATTATCCCTGTGAATATAGGACAATAAAAGAGTATCTCATGTCCCATCTTTATTATCCTTAAACTTTGTGCTTAGTAGGCACTAAAATCCGTTAAGCCATAAAAAGATTATAAACTGTTGGACATAATAGAGTCATTTTGGCATTTCTAATATGGTAAACGATTACTTACCAAAAATAAATTTGTAGCAGGCGACCAACATTCAATAATTATCATATTTCTACTGGTTAGTTTAACCCTTGAAACATCGTTAAAAAAACGAAAAGAATCACTCTTTACAAAACATTTCAAACTCCTATCCACCTCACAAACAAAAAGTAGCGTGACGATTCGTCCTTAAAACAAACGTCGAACAAATAAAGGAAATCTTTCAAACATTTTCCTAACAATATCCAAGTTTTATAGCAAACAGCTAGCAGCTTGTCGACGAGTGAATGATCATTGCTATTACAAATTGGACAGGCGCTTCGAAGTGGGGTGAATTTGCGACAATACAAGTTGAATTGTGTCAAGTTTCCGACAGTACTCTATGTTCAGTGATTCAGAAAAAAATAAAAGAAACTAGCTTTTCTTTGGTGTGTTTTAGAAATGACGTGTTTGAGCGGAGTTAATAGTATTTATTTTATGATTCCGGTCTTTTTTAAGGTTGGTATATAGGACAAGCAAAGGGAAGTCAATCGACTGCTTTGGCTGGAGGCCTTAAATTCAAGGCATCCACTGGAAAATCCGGTTAAGCAGAAGGCATCCTCTCTAGGTTGAATTGCGAGATACCATTAACAAAAAAAAAGTTATTTGAACTATTGCAGTCCTGAATAAAAGCCTATAATATGCTAGGCCAGAACACCCGTCGTCCGTCTTCCGCATCCCTACGTACCCACTACCACAGTGACTATGATACTAACGATATTTTTGTTCATTGGTATCACTTTGTTTTCAGTTTGTCAGTACAAAAAAACCTTCAACTGAACGAAAATATGACTGAAAAATACCATAACAAAGTTAACACGAAATACAATATGTAGCAAAAATATCAGTTTAGCAGGAAATATGATGATATAAGCACAAGGAGCCGAAATAGAACGTCCAATTTATATAACGATACCTGGAATCAGACTTTAGCGATTGCAACGTTTCGCAGTAAAACTACTTGCAATGATATTTTTACCAGGAACTTGGATTAAATCATTCAGTCAGCGCGACACGCGAAATTGTTTTTCAACGAATCCGAATTTAATACGGAATAACGAAACATACGTGTATGACCAGATATATGAATGTGGACTGTGGATTTTGTTAGGATTGCGGGAAATGGTGTTTACTTAAGTTTTTGGCGGGTTTTTTTTATCGAATTTAACAGGCAGTGAGAACCAAGTGTGTGTGTATTAATGGCAAATATGACTATTAACGACTACTAAGGATAAGATAGGATCCTCCCTATTACATGGTACACCTCTGCTCTTCGGGGATTTCACGGTTTCAGGGTTATGAAATTCGTAATATAGAATTTCAATATCATTCAGCCGCAGCAACTGAATGTTGCTGGATAGCTGAGTAATTGTAATCATATCAAAAGAAATTGTTCAACTTATTACGTGATTACTGAAACTATCATTGTCAAGAAACTAAGAAGATCAAAAATATTTCTTCTGTAAAAGTAATAAAAGTGAAATTCACAAACTCTACTCTTATCGTTTTATATTAATAACTAAGTCATCATACCTGTAATGCCGCAATGGGTTAGGGCGGAGCTGAACCTTAAGCAAAATGTGGGTGTACCTACCTATAGTACACCCACAAAGCGAGTAAGCGCTAAACATGAGATCCTTTTTTTCTTTTTGGCGGCTGGAAAATCATCAAATAACCCCTCCCGCTCTTGGGCAGAGCGGAAGGGAGTGTCAGACTTCTACTGACTAAAAACCACCCATGTTCCTTCTTCGCCCTTCATGTCGAGGCCGCGGTATCCCTTGCGAACAACCCGCAGCCCCGACGGGAAACATGAGATCCTGGCTTCAATTTCTAGGTCAGCCAAAGTGTTATTGGGATCTGGGTGGCTATCAGAAATTTCTCGGTAGCAGCCTGGGTTTGTGCCGGTTCATGGCAATATTCTCGCCCTCTATTACGTGGAAAAATTGAGAAATTTAGGTGTAGGTACTATTAGGTACACCTCTACTTAAACTTTTGGGGATTACAGGCGTGATGTTATCATTTTTTTTGTTCTAGACCATACCTGGGAACTTCCTAGTTACGGAGATATTGGGGGTCAAAGTTCCAAATTTTACACAGCTGTTTTTGTAAATAGTAGTTTTTTAGATTATAACTTTACTTTCAGTACCTCCATTACTCGTTTACAATTCAAAGCATCCATTAGCACAATTTTTTTTAAGAGTGCCACATTGAGTTTTATCGTAAAATGTGATTTTTGACCCCCAAAAAAAAGTCGTATCCCAGCAAACATTTTTGCCTAGGGGTACTTAGTTTGATGTACAGAATGGTTGGTTGACGGCTGTGTGATGGGTTAATTTACACCCTGTATTATGTGGCACCGTTCACATGTTACTTACTTCCTTGAAATTTAAGCAAATAAATTATACTTATTCCGATCGAAAATGTAATGTACCTCTATATTATTCCTCACTATTAAGACAACGGCAAAGTATTTTGTTTTAACCAACTACAAATAAATTAACCAACTACAAATAAATTGTTTCGTGTAAAAGAAAATAGCAGTGGTTACCACGACAAACGTTTAACAGGCACTAGAACAGAGAACAGGCGGTAAACAAAGGAATTTTAACTTCCTAGACTAACTGAATAGCTTTGGTTTTTCACTATATCTAGCGTTGTTCTGGGTATGCAGCTATGCGGTGCAAGTGGGGCCAGGAAAACAGAGCGTGTTTTGATATCAAGGACCTTGTGTTAGTTTTGGATTTATGCCGGTAGAGAATCATCATCATCAGCCTACAATGTTCCAACTGCATGGACTCACGCCTTTTCTCTAGGAGAGGGATGGGCTGTAATCCACCACGCGGGCCCAGTGCGGGTTGGTAGATGTCACATGGCTTCGATTTTTTTGGTTTTAAGATATGCTGGTTTCCTCACGATGTTTTGAGAGCAGCGGTGATAAAATAAATTACACAAAGTAATGCGCCTGCCTGGGTTGGAACCTACGACTTACTGTTCGTTAGTCGGCTCCTCCACTATTGGGCCACTGCTGTTTGGTAGAGGTAAATAGTAAAGTTGCGGTAAGTACTTTACAATGGGTAGTAAATAAGAGGAGCTCGTGCCTTAATAATAACAGCCACTCGGGACGATCTTTTTGGTTTAGCTGCGCCTAGTATGATCCGTGAATGGGTGTCCACCCACTTCATACCGTTAGTAGATCTTTGGCAGTCGTAACCAGAAAATCTGACGACCAGTCTTACCAAGGTGTATCCTTTTACCCAGTACTAACTGGGTTGTGAAGGTCAGATAGGCATACGCTCTATGTAAAATACTGGTATCCAGCTGCACCCGGGAAGACTGGAAGCCGGCCTGAACATGGTTGGGAAAACACTCGGCAATCGATGACAGCTGTTAAAAAAAACGCACTGTAATGTGGGTACACTGTTAAGAACACGTAAAACAGATTAACCAATCAGCACGATTTTATCTTAACCATCGAACACAATTTATGTCGCATTGCCACAAACTGCATCCCCGCGTACTGCATAGCCCCATCCTAAATACAATAGTTCGTGATCTAAGTAAGGCCGGTGAGCGGTTTCCCAAGGACTTCCAAACCGCAACCGGCTATTATTCGCCATTTGCCAATTAAAGCAATTTTAATGCATTAGGCACAAGCCTGCAGGAACCTAGGCTGCTGAATCACCTTATTTTCTGGCAGCTGTTAAATATTGAACCGAGAAAACACGGTTTCTTACTGTGGGTGACGAAAAAGTGCTTTTTACACGACTGCCCCAAAAAAAAGAGTGTTATGTTTTTTATTTTGTTTTATTTATTAGGTCTACCAACAATTGTTTGCACTAATTCACAAGCAAAAATAAGACATGCGTTTATACTTTACACAGTGTAACAATTACTTATAGGTAATGAAAACATTAATAGGTAAATTCCTTAGCTATACATTGTACAAGTAAACTCAGTTATAATTATTATTTTTTCTTTAGCCTGCCCTGTCCCACTGCTGGGCAAAGGCCTCCCCCAATTCCTTCCAAGAGCTCTTTTCCTGTGAAAAGAAAAAAAAAATATTAAAATCATCAATTCTACACACGCCAAAAACTATTACAAAAATTTTTGCCTAGTAAGAGAATCAAAGTGAAAATCAACTTTCTTTATTTTCGTCTGGTTAGTGCTCAACCTGGCCCCAAATAGAATGGGATAAGGGCAGGAAGATGATGATGATAAGTGCTCAACCTGGTGTCAGAGTTAATTTTATAGGAGAAAAGCCCATCCCTCTCTTAGAGAGGAGGCCTGAGTCCCTGCAGTGGGAAAATTATAGGCTGATGATGATGATGAATAGGAGAATATCATGTTCAGATTTTATAGATTAACCACACGGTACAACGTAGAATAGGAGAGAAAGCAGCACTCCCAGCAATGTACCTAATAGAGTAGTTAACTAAAAAAATCTAATTAGTCCGTCAGATAGATTTCCAAAAAATATTGGACACGTATTTTTTCTTTTTTCACGTAAACAAACAATGAAGACGATACAGTGCTTTGAAAACTCGTGTGACGTCATATTTTAAGACATTAGTATGACATTGTTTACCGGTGAGTGACGTCACAACGCCCCACTCAAATCTTTGACGCGTTTGATATTCGTAAATTTTTAATGATTTGATAAAACAAAAAATACGTATACAATATTTTTGGATAATCTAAGAGACGGACTAATTAGAATCATATTTTTTTTAGTCAGTAAACATCCCTATTGTACGTTTGTTGTTATATGTACTTTGAATCAAGTTTGTAATTTGTTCTGTTTTATTTATGGTAGAATTAAAGGCTTTTTTTTTTTTTTAAACATCCCTATTGTGGTGATATTTTGGACTTATCTTCGAGAAGATACCTAATAACTATAACTAGTTATAAATAAGCATGTAAGCATTATTTTTTTATTGATAACTTGATATGTAAATCAGGTGAGAACATAATTATTATACTGAAACCTCTAGATAAAACCGTCTGAGCAAAATTCTAGACAGATCGAATCTATTTGTTTTGGTGATCAAGAGTGTGTAACAATTACGCAACGCCTGTAATTCGCGAGGGGTTAGATTGAGGTATATAGGTGTATATCTATGTACCGGGTTCCCTACGTTACTTCGAAACACTAGTCTGCGAATACCTACCTACACCCACATTTCACCAGAATTATGATTTCAAGTACCTTGTAATTGGCTATGGCTATCAACAGTGCACAAGTCCTTACTACGGGCTACCACTGAGAGATTCCACATTTATAAACTTACGCTTTTTTCCAGGGGTTTAGACAGAAGCCACATACTACATACTACGATCCTTACATAACCCTGTAGCCTAATCCACGTTCATAATCTGGTCATACACTAATGCCGGTTGCGCGTACTACGCACCTGATATTTTTAAAGAACCTCAGCGAGAATATTATAACAGAAAAAATTGACCAAAGGCAATTAGGACTTGCATATGAAGGGTTCTGTAACATTGTAGTAGATATTGAGAGATTTTCCTTGTTATTTTGGCACCATAGATATCTTATAGGTTTTCCTGTAATCTATAATAGCGTTGAACTAATTTCTATTATTTATTTTTTTTGAAAATTTTAGGCTCTGTAGTTCCGGAGATAAGGGTAGAATGGTCGGACAGATAGACGGACAGACACACGAATGATTCTATAAGGGTTCCATTTTTTCCTTTTGAGGTACGAAACTCTAAAATGTTAATCATCTTTGATTTGATTTTGTTGCATAATCTTTGACCATCAAATATTTAGGGTCATTTAGCATCTTAGGCTATCTACTCAGAATACCACAAATGAGAGGGTCATGTCATCATCTGGCTGCTTTTCCCCCAACTATGTTTGGGTCGGCTTCCAGTCTAACCGGATGCAGCTGAATACCAGTATTTTACATGGAGCAACTGCCTATCTGACCTCCACAAAAAAAAAGGGATTCGTTTGTGAAATATTAAACAAATTTTTGTTAGACTCAGTGCGGCTACCTAAACCTCCTAAACGGGTTGTGTTAAAAAAATCCATGGTAGTAGTATATATAACGAAATTTTATGGAAAACATAATTATCAGAGCTAAGTAGGCTTTACCAGTTTACGAGTAATTGTCGATCAAGTTATAGAATCTCAAGAATGAGTCTTCTAGCTTCTAAATTACAATTTCATCTTGTTAACGAACTATCAATAAATTGATGGGTAGGATAACTTCTTAGAACGCTTAATAAGTGGTCTGGACCAGTTTAGGAGACTGATGAGTGATGACGCTACTTGCATTAAACCAATGCGTCATTATAATCATAAGACTCCGTAACTGCTACTGAGAAATTCCTGATGGAAAAATCCAATAACCCTGTGCCTGGCCCACGAATCGAACCCAGTACCTGTAATGTTTGTGTTTTTCTATATGGGTTTTTATTTTTAATTCGCTGCTGGAGTTAGGAGTAGGTAGTATAGCTAATTGATACCTCCTTGTACCTCGTTATAAATTGATTTTTATTTTTAATGTTCTAGAACAAAAGCTTCTAATTTCAAAATGTCAGGATGACTAGGAACCGGGTCGTCAGAATCAGTCTACGCCAGGGCTCGGTACGGAAAACATCTCAGCTACGAAGCTTACTAGTTTTTTGAGCAATTATAATCTTCATTACGGTGGTCTGCGTCGTGAAGAAAAGTGCCCGAGTGACGTTCCTCGGCCCTCCTCCTCGGCTCTCGCGACGGGAGAACACGAAGCCTTAGTCCAGGATCACTTCACTTCCAACTTCCCGCCATTATGTAACGGACAGATGTCATTAGTGACAGCTTCCCTGACCACTTGTGGTTGAGAGACAGTGTTTACATATCTATTAAATAGATATAGAATAGAATAGAATATATTTATTTTCAGGTAACAAAGACCCATAAATAAATACCTTAACCTAAATATACATACTAAGAATACAGTTTGTGTTAGTAAATATAAACTTAAAACTATACACTACAATCTGCTTAACCTGGAAAAGGTTTTAAAACTATGTTGGGGTCGGCTTCTAGTGTAACCGGATGCAACTGAATACCAGTATTTTACCTGAAGCGGCTGCCTATCTGACCTCCACAATCCAGTTGGTACCGGAACCCCTTTTTTTTGCGGGTGGAAAATCATCACATAACCCCTCCCGCTCTTGGGCAGAGCAAAAGGGAGTGTCAGACTTCTACTGACTAAAAACCACCCATGTTCCTTCTTGGCCCTTCATGTCAGGGCCGTGGTAGCTCTAGCGAACAACCCGCAGCCCCGATGGGCGTCGGCCTTTGCGGGCCCCTTCCATGTTACTGACATCTCTTTGAGGCACGCGTGAAACACGAACGCGCCGTCGGCGTCGCGTCGACACGGCCTGTCGTCGTCATAAGCCGGACGGACGGCGAGCTAGCCCGTCACTCACCGTCCACAGGCCCGCGTCTACGGTGGCCGGAAGCCATCACGTGGCCCTTGACGCCCGGAACGCCTCCCGCGACGGTACCGGTACCCCTAAGTAAGGCTAATGCCAGAACTTTGGCTCCTGACTACTCAAAGATCTACAAATGAAAATCGGGACCAACAGTTTAACGTGCTTCCCGAGGCCCGAAGGAATCTCGGTATGTAATGATGGTTACCCATCCACGGAATAACCTTCACAAGCGCCGCTTACCCTTGAAGATGTTATTATTTAGCCACGTGTCCCTCAAAAATATTATCAAATAAAAATATTTTCTTCATTTACATAATAGCAGGCTTATCCGTTATTTGACTTGAATGTAAGGTAAAAAGATTTCTAAGATATTCTTTGAACAAGGTAACGTTACCAAACGTAATCTTATTATTGAAAGAAGACCTAAGAATACAAACAAAGTAATGAATAGTGGGTATTAGATTTCCAAACCTCTGTGAGGAAACGTGTCAAAAGGAATTGCTAATATTAACGTTTGCTCCAATTCTGAACGTCTATTCAGTGTAATCTACAGTCATTCATCTACATCATCACAGTAAATTTTTCGTGTGGGCATTATTGGTAAAGTATAACAGAATTAGCACTGGATGGCAGCAGGTCACGGGAATAATATACGACTCTTGCATCCCCCTTAAACTGAAGGGAAACATTTATACATCCATGGTTTGACCTGCTGTCGTGTATGTATCAGAATGTTCGGTCACAAAAGGGATAAATGTTAGGCAATTGCATGTGGCTGATATGAGAATGTTAAAAGGGATGTGTGGTGTAACGCGAATGGATAAAATAAGGAATGAGTACATTAGAGGAAGTCTGAAAGCGGCGCCGGTGAATGAAAAGTTGTGTGCTAATCAGCCCGCCTATCATGCCACCGTAGAAACGGGTTTTGTCGACGGAAGAATCGACAAAATGACAGATTGTAGCAAAATTTAATGTCAAACTGTATGGAAAAAGCAAAATTTAATGTCAAATTGTAGAGATAGAATCGCCATACTACGCGTGCAGTTGTGGTTGTATGGATATGTGATGCAAAGGAATGAGGAAAATGTTGAGTGTGAATGTTTTAAAAGCGTAGTATAACGCACTTTAAGATATTACTTTTAATATTTTGTGGAAAATGTCGTAGGTTATACATCTATAAACCTTGTGTATTTATAAATAAGAGTAAGATTTTAATGTATAACTGTTAATTTTCCCAAATAAATAAAATAAAATAAAATGTAAATGGTTACAAGAGCAGAGCAAAACCAAAGAAACGATGGATGGACTGCGTGAAGGATATGGCTAGAAAAGAGATGAATGCTGAGATGACGAGTGATACAGAAGTATGGAAGAAGAAGACATGTGGCGCCGACTCGAAATAAATTAGGATAAGGGCAGGAGAATGATGAATCTAAATAATAAACTAAGGATCTAAAATTTTCTGTTCTAAATTGTTAGAGCTTTGGAAAAAGGTGATTTTATAATATGTCACCTACTCGTATATATCCACATGTTACCCCGCCTAGCATGCCACCATAGAAACGGGTTTTGTCGACGGAAGAATCGACAAAATGACAGATTGTAGCAAAATTTAATGTCAAATTGTATGGAAAAAGCTTTGTCTATTCTTGGTAGAATAGAGATAGAATCGCCATACTACGCGTGACGAAAAGGACGAATTGACGAAAAGGTCTTCTAAACATTACTACAATCGCCTTCAAGAAAAATTAAACGTATCGTTACGTAATGTAAGATTAATTTGCTTGATTGTTTACCAAGAACAGAGTAAAATTTCTTCTTAATCAAAATTTAATTTTCCAGTTATAATAGTAAAACAATTCGCATTGTTAACTATTTCTTCAGCTTTATTTCAGTGTATGAATGAAAATTTGAAGATTGTTATGAAAACATGACAAAACCTATCATTTTATGAGTCATCGGATACACGAAACAGATTGAAATAGAATTTTCGTTTAATTTACTATTCTGAAAAATCTATAACACAACTGTATCTAACTTTTACCGTGTTCTGCGAGTCCTGTTGTTTGTCCATTATGGGACCTGATGGATGCTAACGATAGCTCCAAACTATAGTAGCTCAGTTGTGGGCCGACACAATATAGATTGCAATCGACACGCTTAGAAAAAAAAGAAAAAGAATAATAATAAAAAAATAAAAAATAAATTTTGATCTTAAGAAAATTGTTACTAACACATATATGGATTCTGTCCGAAATAAATGGTTAATAATAATAATAATTGTGATCATTGTGCCGATAGTCGTTACAGCCAATGGCTTAATTGCCAAGAGCCTCGACCAACACCTGAGGAGGCTCTCGTTAGGCGGCTGGATCAAGGGCTTGATGCAGAAAGCGGTACTCCTGGACACGGCTCGTATCGTTAGGAGGTTCCTTTCTTTGGAGCCCTGGACCCTGTTCCCGATATCGGTGGGCTACAATTTTTTATATTTTTAAATGTTTTTTTATTGTTTTTATAAGAAATATTTAAAAATGTGTAAAGTTTGTTTACAAATAAATAAAGGGAATAATAATTAGAAGAAATAGATATAACGTAAGCATCAAAATTAATGTTCGCAGTGCTAGGATAGAGGCGTCCTCTGTGACAGAGTGGACCGTAATCCACCACGCGGCCCCAGATGATGTCACACATCAAATTTTAAGTTTTGGGACGTGTCGATTTCCTCAAGGAGTTTTCATTTCCATAAAGTACGATCGAGCTTAAGGTCCTGGGTGTAATTCCCGGTTTGGGTAAAGTGTTATTAGGTTTTTCAATCAAGAATTTCAAAGTAGCAGCCGGGGTCTGGATTTGCCCAGTTGATGGCTATAGGCTCTGGGCCATTTATTACATTGGACTTAAACATAACTGGCCTAATGTGGGTGTTACTATTAAGTACACCTTTGCCTAACCCTCCAGGGATTACAGGCGTGATATTATGTACAGACAATCCTGAAATCAGTACTCAGAATGGACCTTCAGTATGAGCTGTAAGTATATTCAGCGTACTGGCTGTGCAAGGAGTGTTTATAAAACAGGCACTTATCGGGATCTACGTATAATAGGGAACTCAACACTACTCGTAGACACTGATGACTAAGGCTACCAACCACTAAAGTCCGCAACAACACGTTGCTAAGCGGGAAAATGGTTCACAAACACAGTGTGTCAGACAGAGACGGATATAGTTTTCCCTCGACACCCAAGAACACAGTTCGAGCTAGTTTGTTTTTTCTCCGAATACGTTCCGTTCAGTATAGCCCGCGCCGCCGGTGTATGCAGTGGTGTTACGCGCGCTCATACTAAAACAACTCGTTGCAATAATAAAATATTAACATTATACCTGTGTTTTACGTTCCAAAAAATCGTTCTATTCTAATAAACGTTTTAAAAACACGTTTAATTTTATCAGGAAGGTTTTTTTTCTTTGTTTTTAAACGTTTTTCTCTGGTTTTTTGTTTTGACCGGGAAAACGCCGGTTGTCCGAATTTCTGTGTATATGTTAACGTGTACTTCAGTTCTTGAGTGACAGTTGGACACTTAGAGGAGATCTTGTTGTTTTCGTGTGTTTTTTATTGTTTATTCTGTTGTTTTGTTGTTGTTATATCTTCTGTTTTTACTTGCCTACCGGCGACTGACGCCGCACGTGTGCTATCGATCTTCGCTTCTGAGGTAAGTTAAATGTTGGAAAACGTTCAATCATATTTTTTATAGGTAATACGTATTTGATCGACTCTGTTTGTATAACATTTAGGTTAAGTATTGCGTATTGTTACTAAAAATGGCTCTACATGCAATATATCAGTGTTTATCCTTGTCTCTACATTTGTTTTCCTTTAGGTAAGTACAGTTTTGGTGACATACCTATTTGTTTTAAAGGTTTATTTATGTAGAGCGGCTCTATCATTCACCTTTCAATTTGTTGTTGTATACACGACCTTATCGCTATAACAACTAGGTAGGTATGGGCATTGTGTAAATACATTCCAATTGATAACATCATCATTTCAGCCTGTGAACTGGACATTATTCCCTGATATTTACTCAAATTGTTCCACGGTTACTTTGACAAAATTATAATGATCCTTAGTCACGTTACTATAAGGTTCCTGTTGGGTTGTTGTTATCAGGTGATAAATAACCGGCATTTTCTTGTTTTACTCCTGTTTTACTCCTCCTCCTCCAAAGGCTTCCACATTCCTTATACTTCTCAAGATGGTGTGTGCCTTCTCGCCAACTAAGGACGAAGCCATCAAAAACGTCCAATCATCTTCTCCACTGTCTGCCAGGACTCCGTTAATACTACCTACAGATTTTTCTTTACATATTTGGGCAATTATTTTTGCCCGGCAGTGGTCATAACCGGCTACCCCTTGGAAGTGTAGGTAATCAAGAAGTACTTATGAGCCCGTCGGGACTACGGGTTGTTCGAAAGATATACCGCGGCCTCGGCGCAAGGGCTAAGAAGGAACATTGGTGGTTTTTAGTCAGCAGAAGTCTGAGACTCCCTTCCGCTCTGCCCAAGAGCAGGAGGGATTATTTGATGATTTTCCACCCGCCAAAAAAAGGAGTATTTATAAATGCAAGGTGCGAGTCACTTGTTTTGTAACAAGTCCTAATGTTGGGCAACATCTAGATTCTAGAGTATGTGCAAAGTAACGCATGATCAACTATGATTATGTACGAGAGTCCATATAATATGAAGTTTGTAGGCTGCAGAATTAAATGCTAGTATTTTATATATTATGGTGGAAGAGACACCGAGGCTAGAACGGTTACCACGTATTCAGGTCATCATTCTGAACATAGACATTTTTCATCAGTAATTTAAAAGAATATCAGCTGTTCTATATATTTTGACCGTGTATATTGCACTTTTATAAGAAACAGCTGTTTTTGTTGTATTTACCTAAGTAAATTACGAGGTTAATTTATGAGTTTCTTGCTACCATTTTGGTATGGAACCCGAAAAACTATTGTTATTGTGAGAATGGACTGTATTTATTAAAACTATTAAAGAAAGGCGCTTTTTCAAATGGTAGTAATTATCAACATGTTATTGTGAGAATGGACTGTATTTATTAAAACTATTAAAGAAAGGCGCTTTTTCAAATGGTAGTAATTTTTACTGACTTCCTTAAGCTAGAACAAAACCAAATCTGATCTCACTTAAAACAATAAAAATCAATAGACAAAAAGGATATCAAAAAACATATAAAATACATACAAGAAGGTGCGTTATTCACAACTATGTTCCTATACTTCCTATGTAGGTAAGTCTGAATGTTAAGGACATTTTCTTTTACAGAAGAGATTAACACGGTCGCTAGATTGAAGCTGGTTGCTGAAAAACTCGAAAATCGAAGTTAATATTTCTGAAAATGTGGAAATTGACGATTGTATGCTGCCTATCTCCTAGTTGAAATGGTAATTCTAGATATTACCAAACATCCATACACAAATTATTTTAGAAGAGATCTCGATATTAGTTTGCAGTCGGCATGACTTAAGCAGATATAGTGACTGTAAAAGTATCCTTATAGAAACAATCATTCTTTCTATCTTTGGGTTCTTGTTCTAAACCATACCTGCACGCGTAGTATGGCGATTCTATCTCTATTCTACCAAGAATAGACAAAGCTTTTTCCATACAATTTGACATTAAATTTTGCTACAATCTGTCATTTTGTCGATTCTTCCGTCGACAAAACCCGTTTCTACGGTGGCATGCTAGGCGGGCTGGGAACATTCTAGTTACGGAAGATATTTGATACTCGTATCCCGTCACATATTTTCTTTTTGATACTATCCAATGTATCTATCAGCACAATGTTTTTAGTGTTTTTCTTGTATAAAGTACTACCGTAAAACGTGAGTTTTTTACACCAAAAATAAGTCAGCGTAGAAATAGTAACGCGTGTTTGCGTAGTTATGCTTGGATGACGGCTTTGCGAAGGGACCGTTTACACTGAGGTATGTTGGGTAGGTCAGTAGAGAAAGGTGATCATCTTAACCCGCAATATATTATGTATTTAATTTTATCATCTACCATGACATAGTTCATGGCAGATAATAAAATTAAATACTTTACTATGATAATTTCCATCAGGAATTTATCAGTAACAGTCACGGAGTCTGGATTTGTGCCCGGTTGATGACAATAGGCTCGCCCCCTATCACATGGGACTTAAACATAACTGGCGAAATGTGGGTGTACTATTAGGTACACCTCTGCCTAACCCTTCGGGGATTACAGGCGTGATGTTATGTTATGTTATCTACCATGAATACCTAGGTACTGAACAAAGCTCTAGGTTGTCAGAGTTTTATTTTTAAATCCCTCTTCAAGTAGGTTAATCCCATAACATTTAAAAGGGATCACGTAACTACAGTAGGTCGATTTCAATCTCTTCACTTTAATATAACATAACAAATATGTACTCGAGGATAATACGACGTTTACATGGATTTACTTATCACCGACCGATTACGTCAACGAACGATATTTTTTCCTACGGTTGGTGCGACGTAATAATGGTTTTGTGTTCCTTTAAACCTGGATCAACATCGCCTTGTGATGAATGAAGGCAATGGGGCTTCACTAATGAATGATAAATGTCAATCTCGTTCTTTATAATGTCATTCGTTCGTTCTCTATAGGCAGGGTTATATTTATGAAGATACCTCCGTGTTGTGAAGGTCATATGAGAAGTCCCTTCATGGAAAATAATGGTGTTCTGCTGCATTTGGTTAGACTGAAAGCCTACTTCAAAATAGTTGGGGAAAGGCTAAGCTAATAATGACATAAAGAATAACCCCTCCCGCTCTTGGGCAGAGCGAAAGGAAGTGTCAGACTTCTACTGACTAAAAACCACCCATGTTCCTTCTTTGACTGCCTTGTTGGTCTAGTGGTCGCAAGCGCGACTGCTGAGCATGAGGTCCTGGGTTCGATTCCGGGTCGGGCAAAGTGTTATTGGCTTTTTCCATCAGGAATTTATCAGTAACAGCCACGGAGTCTGGATCTGTGCCCGGTTGATGGCAATAGGCTCGCCCCCTATTACATGGGACTTAAACATAACTGGCGAAATCTGGGTGTACTATTGGGTACACCTCTGCCTAACCCTTCGGGGATTACAGGCGTGATGTTATGTTATGTTCCTTCTTAGCCCTTTATGTCGAGGCCGCGGTATCTCTTGCGAACAACCCGCAGCCCCGACGGGCACATAAAGACAGCTATGACTGTATTTGCTGAGCATGAGGAGCAGATTTTTCATCAGGAATTAGCCAGTAGCTAGCAGCGACAGAGTCTAAATTAATGCCCGATTGATTGCAATAGGCTCGCTCCCTTACAAGGGTCTAAAACGTTAGCGTCAGAATAGCTGGTTGCCCATGGCAAGGTCACTACTTTTTGTTTTTATTACAATACATACTCGTACAAGACAATACTGGGTGCCCGATTGAAGGATGCTTGAACGAGGTTGTGAGGCTACCCGTCATATTAAAAAGCTATCCCAAAGGAAGGGATACAGGATTCGTGAAAAAAAAAATTCTATGTCTGTCTATTGTTGTATCTTTACCAGTAAGTATTATGATTATAATATTATTTATTATGTATTGTACTTATAGTGTTTATTTAATGTCGAGTTAACTAACTATGTACATTAATTAAAAACCAATAAATAAACTATAAAAGGGCATCAAAAAACTGCTCCTCAACGCTGTCAGCCGGTAATGTGCCCAAAAGACTGGCGGCATTGCCACGTTGTATGGCAACACTTAGCCTCTGGCCAAGATAAAAGCCAGCCCTTGGATCACGAGAAGCGTGAGTATTATTATTATATTGTTAGTTAACAGACTTAAATTATCACACTTGTATGTATTTCTTCCACATTTTGTCGAGTTAGAATTCCAGGAATCATAGATGGGTCTAGAGCTTTCAACCTTATCTAAGGTGCCTTAAATAGATATGTTTATTTGCATGTTATGTATGGTATGCGGAATCGGTATTTCCAGGAACTGATATATTATCGATACCAAAACTTGAGTATATATTTATATAAGGATTGTGTGAATGATCACATTGAACATTTAATCGGGGCAAGGACGTTTTGAACACTATACAAGGAAAGAATATTGTAATAAATATGTAATATTGAAGGAATGCACATTCATAATCTAGAACAAGTATTGAATTAAATGTATTATATTAGATTGCTTCCAATTAGAGCTATTGTTATTTAACTTTTTTTTGTCACGTTTAAAAAAAAAAAAAAAAAAAAAAAAAAAAAGGTAGATATTTTTTTTACAAATTAATAGCATTTTAACATAACATAACATCACGCCTGCATTCCCCGAAGGGTAAGGCAGAGGTGCAGTTCCGTGTACAACATGTTTTCTTCTATTTATTTAATTTCTTAGTCAGTTAGTCAAACAATATTGAAAAAAAAAACCCAAACCTGAAAAGAACACAATATTATTTAAAAACAAATTAAAATATTACAAACAGGAAAAAAATAAGATAAAAATGTTACTATTTCCGTAACCCGATAAAAAGTAACGAAGTGATAAAAGACCAACTGTCAAATGCATACTTAATACATGTTTTAAATAGTTAAAGTTTAAATAGTAATAGTGAATTAGTAAGAAAAAAACCATCGACTAAACTATAATACTTACGTAGAGCTGTAGATTATCACCGACGGCACTAATTCATTTGCCTCTAATTTACTTCTAACCAGATTTAGTTATTTGATGAATTTTGCTAACCTATCTGAACCTTAAAAAGATTTTCAGAATTGGGACAATTTAAATAAGTAGGTATCTACTCTTTGAGTGCATGAAGAACGTGCTACTGAAGGTACGGTCTAGGTGTTTAAGGATCCGCTCACACCGACCGGCTCGGAGAGGAGAGCAGATTTTTATCCCGTTTAAAACAGAGTTTTGTATTATTATAATAAGACTAGCTGACCCATGCAACTTCGTCTGCGTCACATAATATAGCTTATAACAAAATGTCAACATAAATTGAGTTAAATCGTAACAAACAAAGTGTGAATTACTATTAGTATCTCTTACTGTTAAATATACAGTAACACCTTGTAAAAATTATGGTGCAGTAAATATTTTGAATATGAATTTCTCCGGAGTCCCCGGAGGCCAGAATCCCCACTAACCTACCGCACCGGACCAAATGACTGCCGCGCGCTTAATTATTTTGTCGCGCGGATATTTTTACATTGCGATATCTTCTAAGATATTTGTTTAAACTGTATAGAGTAAAGGGCACAAATATTCTATATTAAATTTCTGTGCTAACAAACACATTTATTTAGATATAGATTAATACCATATGGGTTAAATAAGCTTCGCAAAATATCATTCTTTTTAACCTAACATATTAATAGTAAAAAATGGTTACATTGAGTCAATCTTAAAAGATAGACATATGCTGTCGCGGACTTTTTTTTAGAACTTTTAAAGAGGAACAATTCTTTCATACATGGTATTTGCGTAACTTAAACCGTTTTCGCAGCGCACGCAACGGAAGCTCTCAAAAAGGAATATCTTTTCCCGTTTTTGCAACATTTTTCATTTATGCTCCGCTCCTATTGGTCGTAGCGTGATGTTATATAGCCTAAAGCCTTCCTCGATAAATGGACTATCCGACACAAAAAGAGTTTTTCTATTCCAATCAGTAGACCCAGAGTTTACCGCGTTCAAACAAACAAACAAACAAACAAACAAACAAACAAACAAACAAACAAACTCTTCAGCTTTATAATATTATTATATATTATATAATATAATAATAAGATTCATTTTTACACGTGTCACTTCTTTTGCTCTTGAGCGTAGTGACATGTAAAAATAAATCTTATTACAATGATTTAAAACTCTGTTTTAAACGTGATAAAAATCTGCTCTCCTACTCCTCCGCTATTCTTTTCTGATTAATTTCGTTGCGGGATCCAAGACAGTTTAATCGTTTCTCTGGGACTTCGTCGAGATTCATTGTCTCGGCGCTTTTCTTGTGGTCGCCGCTGTTGATTCTGGCCAACAGGAGTTACAGTGGTTTGGGGAGTAGTGTGGCGGGTTTGTCCCATTAAAAAAAAAAACCGGCAGCCTCGACGGGGTCTGTGGGACCCTTAAAGGTAATTTTAGGGCATAGCAGTCAACCAGCTATTGCAACGGAACGCCACCTGCTACAATTCTTACATACTCCGTTTACCTCGTTCACGTTCATACATCTGGTCATTCACGCACGTTGGCTGTGAGTAGTATGCACCTGATCTTTCTGAAGAACATCACCAATAAGGTCAATATATTATGTCCTTCCACCGAGCAGCAGTGGTCCAGTGGTGGCGGCCCCGACTTACGAACAGTATGCCGTAGGCTCGAACCCAGGCAGGCCCATTACTTTGTGTAATTTATTTCATCAACACTGCTCTCAAAACGGTGAAGGAAAGCATCGTGAGGAAACCGGCATGTCTTAGAAACGAAAAATTCGAAGACATGTGACATCGACCAACCCGCACTGGGCATGTGTGGTGGATTATAGCCCATCCCTCTCCTATAGAGGAGGCCTGAGTCCCTGCATTGAGAACGTTATAGGCTGATGATGTTAAGGGCGTCACCTCCCGGCGTTGACACTCACATCTACCTTGTAAATTTTAACCTTTTGATACGGAATAAGTGTCACAAATTATATTACTCCTGTAAAATCCACCAGATTCTTGTGATCTTATAGAGTAGTTGACAAAAAAATCTAATTAGTCCGTCAAACAGATGGGTTGACAGATTTCCAAAAAATATTGGACACATTTTTTTTTCTTTTTTCACGTAAACAAAAAATTAAGACGATACAGTGCCTCGAAAACTCTTGTGACGTCACATTTCAGCACATTTCTTACCTAAAAGTGACGTCACAAGCCCCCACTCAGGATCTTTGACGCAGTTTATTTTCGAAAATTTTTATCACTACATAGTATAAAACAAAGTCGCTTTCTCTGTCCCTATATCCCTATGTATGCTTAAATCTTTAAAACTAAGCAACGGATTTTGAAGCGGTTTTTTTTAATAGATAGAGTGATTCAAGAGGAAGGTTTTAGTATATAATTTGACCGACAACCACGCGGGTGAAGCCGCGGGCATCAGCTAGTTAATTTGATAAAACAAAAAACAGGTGTACAATATTTTTCGATAATCTAACTGACGGACTAAACAGAATGATATTTTTCTTAGTCAGTCAACATCCATATAGTCCTGCACTCCTGCACATTCTGAGCACACTGATTAAACCCGCAATAAGGCCGGAAAGTTCTGGAGTGGCGACCGCGAACCAGAAGACGTTGCTTTTTAAGGCCTCCCACTAGGTGGACCGATGACCTGGTGAACGTTGCGGGGATCCGCGATCCGCTGGATGCGAGACGCACGGGACAGGTCAATGTGGCGACACTTAGGGGAGGCCTATGTGCAGCAGTGGACGTCTTTCGGCTGAAATGAATGAATGAATGACGAAACATAGTAAAAGTAAACGAACCGCCATAATCGACATTACCCAATTCATCTCATTCTATTTACACTTAGAATTCTGCTCACCTCTCATGCCAGCGGTCGTTACCGCGGGTGAATGTCTCTGTGACGTAAGATTCGCGCAACTGCACCATGATCCGATTTCATGCACGTGCGCATAGCATGTGCTCGAGAGTGATATGCAAGTGAGAAACTAAGAAAGAAATTGTTAAAAGTAAGAGTACGTAGTAAGTATGTAACATCACGCCTGTAATCCCCGAAAGGTTAGGCAGAGGTGTACCCATTAGTACACCCACATTTTAGTAGGGGTAGTATTTAAACGCAAATCAAAAAATATCCTTTTTCTATGCAATAAGATTCCGAATTCCCATCAAAATTACTGATTGCACAGCAAAATATTCAACTCAAAATATCACTAAACACACTACAATTTATTTTCGCAGCGTACAGCGATTTTTCCTAAAGCAAAAGCTTTTTCATCAATACACAGCTAATAATCTTAATGCACATTAAACATGTTAACTCTTTTTCTTTTAAATATAGCTTCTATTTTTATATTATTTACAGCAGTTTTTCTAAATAAAACAGCATTTTATTAGTCACAGTCTTCTTATTATTTATTAATTACCACATATATCTTCTGTCCCCGAAGTGCCGGGCCTCCGCCGGCCTCCTTCGTCGGCCTACGGCCCGGTGCCCATGCCGCCCATTAGGGTGATAATTAACTAATGTTAAAGCTGTAAAATGATATGGAAAATTTGCTGTGCAGTCAGTATTTATGCTATGTATGTAGTATTTTTGTACAAAAATAAATTTAACTGTATTGCATTATGAGGAAAATAGTAATGTCATATTGATGTATAATTTCGAATTATCTGCAGTTTGAGTTTTGTTAAACATTTAGTTTATTTGTAGTGAAGTAAGTTATTTGATGTAAAAAAGAATATAAATGATGAGTATGTATTGATAGGCGATTATTTATTTGATATGCAATTTATAATATCCCTTTTAGTAGTAATGTTTAAGTTGTACACCAGTTATGTTTAAGACTCAAGTAATAGGACAAGTATAGACTGCCTCGTTGGTCTAGTGGTCGCAAGCGCGACTGCTGAGCATGAGGTCCTGGGTTTGATTCCCGGGTCGGGCAAAGTGTTATTGGCTTTTTCCATCAGGAATTTATCAGTAACAGCTACGGAGTCTGGATTTGTGCCCGGTTGATGGCAAAAGGCTCGCCCCCTATTACATGGGACTTTAAAACTGGCGAAATATGGGTGGTACTATTAGGTACACCTCTGCCTAACCCTTCGGAGATTACAGGCGTGATGTTATGTTATGTCAAGTAATAGGGGGCGAGCCTATTGCCATCAACCGGGCACAAATCCAGACTTCGCGGCTGCTCCTGACGAGTACCTATTTTTTTTTGTTTTTTGAAAAAACATTGCCCCGCACTAGGAATTTCTCCTGTATCGTGGGTGCGTTTACCAACATTTAAACTCACATGCACAAACACACCCAGACCCGAAACAACTATCTGTAGGCCATACAAATATTTGTTCCGTGCGGGGATCGAATCCGCGACACGCAGCGCAGCAGTCCAATCGCTCAGCCACTGCGCCAACCGTGCCGTCAAATCAGGGTGTGGTTTAAAATTCAATTTTATTGGAACTGCCTCGTCAGTGTCATGGTCGAAAGCATGACGGCTGGCTCCTTGGTTTTAGATCTGGTAGCATGTTATGGGGTTTTCCAGTAGGAATGTCTCACGGAGATTGGAATATGGTGATGGGACACCGCTCAGAAACCTCAGTTAGCGCGAATTAAATCTGTTGGTCCTGCATCTGTTTTCTCTCCGGCTGTATCGGATTGCACTCTCAGAAGACTATGACAGCAAGGGATGGAGTGCACCTGTGTTTTCGCACAGATTATGCACTTTAGTTCTATAAATATACTGTACTTAACAAGTCTTCTTTGAGATTGGACACCGTGGCCGAAATATGTTCGGTTGGGAGAAAACTTTCGTTTTTTACAATGTCAAATGTAAAACCTGCCTAACCTTTTCCCAACTATGTTGGGGTCGGCTTCCAGTCTAACCGGATGCAGCTAAATACCAGTATTTTACATGGGGCGACTGCCTATCTGACCTCCACAACCTAGTTAATACTAGGTAATACGATACTCTTTGGTAAGACTGGATGTCAGAATTTCAGATCACTGACGACCTGTAACGACAGCAAAATATCTATATATGGCAGCCGGGACCAACAGCTTAACGTGCTTTCCGAAGCACGTAGGAAACTCGGTATGTCGGGTGGTCACCCATCCACAGACCGACCTAGGTAAGCACAGCTTTACCTAAAGATCGTCCCGAGTGGCAGTTCTTATTAAGCCACGAGCTCCTCAAGGAACTAATAAAGCAACAAACTATATTAATATAAAAATTAAACTGACTGCTTGAATATCTTCCGTGTTTATCCATTATTATGAGGTCCCGATATTTCTACGTTGTTGGAAGTGCCATGATCGCGGGATGACTTTGGATAATCGCGGAACATATCCCATAATTGACAGCATAAGTTAAGTTATAAACGTATTTAAAACTATATCGGGTCGGCTTCCAGTCTAACCGGATGCAGCTGAATACCAGTATCTTAAATGGAGCGTTACCTGACCTCCACAAGCCAGCTAATACTTGGTAATACGATGCCCCGTGGTAAGACTGGTTGTCAGACTTGCGGGTCACTGACTACATGTTATTACAGTCAAAGATCTTTTGCTGACAGCCGGGACCTACGGTTTAACGTGAATTTAGGTGTACAGAGAATGTAAATGAAACTTGGTATGTAATGGGTGGTCACCCATCCACAGACCAAGCACGGCTTTACCTGAAGATTGATCCGACCAGCTGTTATTATTCAGCCAGGAGCTCCTTTTTTATTAAAACTACAGTATCGTTACATAACTTTCTGCAAAGAAAAAAAATTGCAATAGCAAAATCCTATACCATATCTCGCCCGTTTTAATTTATTTCTTGTTCCGATTAATTCACTTCTTGTTGTTCAATTAATTGCGATTCCAGTACGTTCTAATAATTAACATTTCGGTGTTTTGTTGTGTTACAAAACTGTACCAAATGTGCGGTCGAAAGTTACTGTTGCCTTTCGCTTTCACAATCATGTGAATTACTTTTTGTCTTTGTTTTTTTGCGCTTAAAATATGTGAGAATATTTTAGTGATAGTTGTTCTATTAGAAAAGCTGGTGCGTTTAGTGTGAGAGGTGAAAAGGTAATACAAGGAAGGAATAAATCATGTTCTGTATAGCGATTTCCCTACTCTGTGGGGTCGGCTTCCAGTTAAATTGCCTGCAGCTGATTTCTAGTATACATAATTCTATTACGTCCAGCAACTATCTTTAAGGCTCTTCTCTCGAAAAAGCTTAAAAACAGCGTTCAGATGAAGCAGTTTTTCACCGGCACTTACAGAGAAATTACACCTGAAAAAAATTGTTAGTAATCTACATGATATGACACGTAATTTGGTTTAGCCAAAATTTTTGTATCGGTATCACATAATAAGAAAAAAAATCCACAAAATCACCTCCAAATCGTTGAATGGAACCATTTTACTCCTTCATTTTTTAACAAAATAATATAAAAAAAAATATCTACTGCTTTGAAATACAAAGGAAAATAATTTGGTTTTGTTACTTTTTAAAAACATGTATTATTTTAATTATAATAAATGAAAAATGCGTCCGTTTAAAGTCCGTATCTACGACCGAGAGGGGTAGTTTGTATGCACAAGGTCATTGGCGTGAATACAAGCCTTAATTATCATTGTGTCTGGTTAATATTTTGTTTCATTACAAATAATGTACCGTGTCGTGAAATAGACATTACTGATTTCGAAACCGTCGAATATTATTTTAGCGGATCCTAAGGGGTTTGAACTTATTTGTATGGAAGCTGGCATATCGACCCACCGCCATTTTGATTTTTTTTAAATCACGGCCGCTGATATTGGTATAACAGTAATAATAATAATAAACGTCACGTCACGTCACGAAACGTAAAAGGGCGATTTTTTAAGTGTTCATTGTACTCAGATCTTGATCTTTACCTCAAAATATCTTGACAACGTGACACTTTGGGGTACCATGTTCCATGACATTTTATGTTTGTCTAGGTGTCCTCTATCCATACAACCACTATCGTCGTGGGCCACGATTTCGAAAACGTAATGGCAAGATTTGTGTGGACTATTAGGTAAGCTCTTTTTTTTTTGGCGGGTGGAAAATTATCGAATAACCCCTCCCGCTCTTGGGCAGAGCGAAAGGGAGTGTCAGATTTCTACTGACTAAAAACCACCCATGTTCCTTCTTAGCCCTTCATGTCGAGGAAAATTATCGAATAACCCCTCCCGCTCTTGGGCAGAGCTAAAGGGAGTGTCAGACTTCTACTGACTAAAAACCACCCATGTTACTTCTTATAGTCCTTCATGTCGAGGCCGCAGTATCTCTTGCGAACAATCCGCAGCCTTGACGGGCGTCGGCCCTTCCATGTTGCTGACATCTCTTTGAGGCGCGCGTGGAACACGAACGCGCCGTCGACACGGCCTTTTGTCGTCATAAGACGGACGGACGACGGCGAGCTAGCCCATCACTCACCGTCCACAGGCCCGATTAGGTACACCTCTGCCTTACTCTTCAAGGATTACTGGCGTGATTATATCTTATATTAAATACTAGCAATCTCAGTTCGATTGCACATGAGCATTAACTAGGTAAGGCGAGCCATGAAACCCAACTCCATGCTTCCGCCCTTCACTGACCAGATGGCAACCATTCACAATCGCGGGAAGTCTGCTTGGTTAGCCTGAGAAGGTTACAGCAACCCATACTTAGCTGGTTGACGGTTGTCGGCTTTACCCAATTATGTCATGGGTTCTTCAGTGGCCTAGATAATTTTACAATTGATGTATTTTTCCTTTTTTGGAAAAAAAGTTTTGTTGTTTTTGGGCGGGTGTAGTATTTTCTATTCATTTAAATGAATTATTAATAGGTATTTAATTTTTCCCAAAATGTACTCAGATGCAGAATTTGCGGTGCTTGAAAATTTATTTTCAGCTGGTGACACAGTATTGTGAAACTTAAGAGGGAACAAGGGCTGCGAATTTCCATACAAACATATTTCCCTTTTTTTACGAATCTCTAGAACAATCATATTTTTTCATAAGGTCTACAGTAGACACGTCCATGTATATTTTTCTCCAACTGTGATGACTACCAGTCAAATTCGAAAAAGAAAATAACACAAAAGAAATTAATACCTAGAACCCTACATAATTATTGGAACTAGACATAGGTACTCTTTCAAAATGGGGAAAACGAAACATCAAATTAATCAGCTGTTATGTAGCTGTCCCGCCGCAGTCTACCGCGGTGACAGGCTTGACGCAGCGCGACGGTAATAGTTTCTATGAAAATCTACTTCGAACGTCCTGTTCCCTCTTAACATTTTTCGTAAACAACGTAGGTAAGAATCGATAAGAAAAAACAATTATACCGTGAGAAACTATTGTTTTAACTAATGGCTAAAAGTATTAAACACATTCCATTCTCTTATTGAGATAGTCTAGATTAGCGCTGACTCATATTTGACAATACTTGTGAATGAGAGTGGCTAGCATAACAACCACAAGAGGCATCTTTAAAGTTAAGCAACGATTATTGAGGTCGATTTGTGGATGGGTGACCGTCCATTACTTAGATAGTCTTCGATAACACTGAGTCATATTTGACGATACTTATGAGTGAGAGTGGCTAGCTTATCAACCACAAGAGGCATATTATAAGTTAAGCAACGATTGTTGAGGTCGATTTGTGGATGGGTGACCGTCCATTATTTAGATATTCTAGATTAGCGGTGAGTCATATTTGACGATGCTTGTGAGTGAGACTGACTAGGTAATCATAACAGCCGCAATATGCATTTTCTAAGTTAAGCAACGGTTGCTGAGGTCGGTTTGTGGATGGGTGACCGTCCATTACTTGGAAAGTTTAGATTAGCACTGACTTATATTAATTTGACGATGCTTGTGAGTGAGACTGGCTAGGTAATCATAACAGCCGCAAGATGCATTTTCAAAGTTAAGCAACGGTTGCTGAGGTCGGTTTGTGGATGGGTGACCGTCCATTATTTAGATATTCTAGATTAGCGGTGAGTCATATTTGACGATGCTTGTGAGTGAGACTGGCTAGGTAATCATAACAGCCGCAATATGCATTTTCTAAGTTAAGCAACGGTTGCTAAGGTTGATTTGTGGATGGGTGACCACTCAGTACAAACTGAGACCCAGTCGTGCCAAGCAGTTCTTCAAGGCTGTCTTTAATAGCCTATCTGTTTTATGTCATCCACGTTCCAGATAGAACTGTGTAATTCAATACCCTTTCGAGATTGGTTGTCACTTTCGACTCAAGTGTATCGACTGAGATTTACTAATTGGTCAAGTGGTGTAGGCGTTTGCCTAATGACCCGATGGTCGTGGGTCCGATTCCCACGGGAAGCATACGTTGTAAAGTTGTTTCCAGTTTGGCTAGGACATTGCAGCCTTGAATCACCTGATTGTCTGATAAAAAGATGATTCCGTGCTTCGGAAGGCACGTATAAGCCGGTGGTCCCGGCCGCCAAATGGCGGTCGTCAAACCATGTCAGAGGACTTTGTGGCGGTGTAGAAACTCTGACACTAGGGTGTGCGGGGTCGTTAGACCTTACTGTCCACACGATAAGAAGAAGATTTACTAATAACAGCCAGAGCCAACGATTTAACGTGTTTTCCGAGACTTGGAGGAGGTATGTAAAGGATGGTCACCAATACGCAAGTATTTGCATTTAGGGAATATACAAATAGCCATGATATTATATATTATCATACTCTAAAAACAAGGTAAATCCTTACTGCTAGGCAACTGGGCTTATCCCAGTTGTAGGTATACGTCCCTGTGTGCCTATTGGCCTTGTATTGTTAGGTCTCCTGCTGATATGGAGGGAAGTGGAAATTATGTTTTTCTTGCTCCTCCGCTATTCTTTTCTGATTCATTTCGTTGCGGGATCCAAGACAGTTAAATCGTTTCTCTGGGACTTCGTCGAGCTTCATTGTCTCGGCGCTTTTCGTGTGGTCGCCACTGTTGATTCTGGCTAACAGGAGTTACAGTGGTTTGGGAATAGTGTGGCGGGTTTGTACCATTAAAAAAAAACAGGTAAATTCTCTCAAACATCAGCCAACATACGCAATACGCATACGGCCACATACGCCATTCGGCCACCTTCGGAGGTAATCGTGCATTTCCGTCCTGGTTTGACAGCCTTGCGCCAAATGCAGTCTTTTGTTTATTTTTTTATTGGCATCATCTTGTTTTGCTGGTGTTAATTTCAACTTTATTAGCTGATATCATTAGACTATCTAACTTGATTAAGAAAATGCATTAATCCTTAATGTTTGTGTGTTCATACATTAGTTGCACTGATATAAATTAATTGGTATACAGGGTGGTTCCGACAATACGACAATAAATGAAACCACTGGTAGTTCTAGTTCATAGGAACATTATTAAACTATCAAAAAAGTTTGAACACCAAAAAATTTAAAAAAAAAAACAATAAAAACTAAGTAGCAAAAACTGTTAACGAAATACATTACAATTTACAAACAAACATTGGTTTACTAACCTTAGGAATAATTTGCACCGATTAACGAGTGGAAATAAAATGTAACAAAAGAATTTGGCGAAGAGATTTAGGTAGGTTGTTGTTGTATCGTCGGCACCACGAAGGATAGGATTAGGATTAGGGGGATTTTTGGGGTTAGGATTTATTTGATAGTTTAAAAATGTTCCTAAGAACTAGAACTACCAGTGGTTTCATTTATTGTCGTATTGTCGGAACCACCCTGTCCGCAGAAGGATAATATCATAGTAATCATAAAACTTGAATTTATAATTAGATGGTAGTTATATTTAAAAGGAAACTATTTAATTTATTATTAACTTATTCAGCTGGTAACATTTATGTAGAGTATTTCAAGAGATGGGCACAGTGGGTGATCTATCCGTATAAATATAGTTTAGTGGAATTATTCCACCCATCTATGAACCAACCTTCGGATCCTAAAAGGAATAGGTAGAGGTGTGCTTATAAGTTGCCAGCTATTTTTGTTTTTATTTTATTTTATTTTGAACAACAAACAATTACATAATAAAGTATACAGACACAAAACTTAAAATTAACAATTACGTAATCAACAGCGTTATTCACAGCATACATACTAGCAAAATATTAATTTAACACGTTTCAAAGAGAAGTTAAAGTTTGTGTTAAGTTAAGTAAAAAAAAAACTACAAACCGCTGCTGAACGAGGTATAATTTTATTCCGCAATATACCTATATCAATCGATACATTAACATCGTTTCGTAATACATAACCAAGGCCTACAAGTAGGTATACACAATGTTTTGTTTACGTGTGGTCAGTGTTTATGACCGACCACACCAATGAAGCTACCGTGAGTTATAAGCACTAGCTGATGCCCGCGGCTTAGTCAGCGTGAATGTCGACCAAAAGTAATCTCTTCACCCCCCCCTTTAAACCCCTTACAACCCTTGATTCGCACTAAAAAGTAGCCTATGTCCTTTCTCAGGCTCTAGACTATCTGTGTACGAAATTTCATTTCAATCGGATTTGTAGTTTTGGCGTGAAACCGCGACAGACAGACATACAGACAGAGTTACTTTCGCATTTATGATATTAATAATAAATAATAGTAAATATAAGTAAGGAAGTAAGGACGATCCTAATTAGTTTGGCAGGGAGTGAATAGAATCGAAAACAATTTTTTTATTTTACAATTGAAAATGCCATTTAACGGGGCAATACTGCCAGTCTTTTGAACACGTTCCCGGATGAAAGTGATGATCATCAAATAACCCCTCCCGCTCTTGGGCAGAGCGAAAGGGAGTGTCAGACTTCTACTGACTAAAAACCACCCATGTTCCTTCTTCGCCCTTCATGTCGAGGCCGCGGTACCTGCGAACAACCCGCAGCCCCGACAGGGTGACAGTGATGCTGAGGAGTACTTTGACGTCTAACACCCTTACGTATAAGGTTACTGGTAGGGTACGTATTTGAATATCGAAGATTAAAATACCTACGCTTAAAATATCGATGTTCAAAACATCGAAAATGGAAAAATCGAACGACCATAAAACCGAAACATAAAATATCGAAAGTTTATATTATCGAATGGTTAAATAACCTACGTCCAATACATCTAAAATCTAAATATCTACAAAAGTTACATCGAAATACAGATTATCGAATGTCCTAAATATCGAAGTACAAACTATCGAACGTTCTAAATATCGATGGGTACATATATTATTTGAACATCGAAAATTAATTTTTGATGTAGTAAGTAGTATGAGTGGAAAAAGGTTGCTTCTGCAACGTCTCCGGCGCTACGGGAAGTGCAACCCCTTCGCCCTTGCGTAACAAAGGATAGGCACCCATGTTCACCTCCGCAGCTTCGGCTTGCTGGTCGCCTCCGGCGACCAGCCTCAGCCGCTACGGCTCCCACGGGTGCCTATGCTTTGTTACAGCGAGCGGGGCTTGCCCTCCCTTCGCGCCTCCGGATTTTTATATACACTCTAGGGGTAACAGCCAAAAGACTACGTAAATTCGGGGTACCCTAATTCGGTTTTGGAACAATTTCGACCTATTTTATCCATGAAAGTCAGTGTCCAGTGTACAAGCATAGGTCAATCGTGAAGGTATTATTTAGGTCTTGAAATTAAAATATATTTTTGGAAGTCAATATGTTATGCTACTAAAGTTAGTGACAGAAACGTATCGCTGCAAAATCGACTCTACGTAGTCTTGTATGCCCTACCCCTAGAGTGTAATTTAGAATCGCGTAGGCGCGGAGGGGCGCGGCAGTCCGCGAGCTGAGGAGCAGGTGGTTTTAACGCCCGCCGCCGCAGCTGAGGCTGGCCGGCGAAGCCGGCCAACAAGCCGAAGGTGGTGGTGAGCGTTTAGATCATCTGCGACGTTAAGCTCGCGTGGGACTGCCGGAGCCCTGCAGCGCCGGAGCCGTGACAGAAACCAATTGCTTGCATGTTGCATGATTGCTGCAAGCTTGTTTGCTAGATGGTAATCAGTTACTAGGTGGGTTACAAAAAAAAACAAGGAAAACTTCATGTAATGTAGGTACTTTAATTATTTTTACATAATAAAAACCCAAAATAAAACACATTTGTACGCAAATGTACAATATAACCACTGCGATCATTTTTTTGTTCTAGACCATACCTGGGAACCCCCTAGTTACGGAGATATTGGGGGTCAAAGTTACAAATTTTTCCCCAAAAAAAAAAAAAACGTTTCCCAGCAAAAATTTTTGCGTAGGGGTACTTAGTTTGATGTAAAGAATGCTTGGTTAACGGCTGTGTGATGGGTTGATTTACACCCTGTATCATTTTTTTTCGGTATTTTAACTAGTAGGTATTTTGAACGTAGATATTATGAACTTAGGCATAATGTCATTCGATATTTTGAATCATTCGAAATTTTAATCATTCGGAATTTTAATTTTCGATGTTTTAAGCGTAGGTATAACAATTTTCGACATTTTGATACAATCGATATTTAAATTTTCGATGTTTTGAACATCGATATTTTAAGCGTAGGTATTTTAATCTTCGATATTCAAATACGTACCCTACTGGTAACGTGTTCCTTGCAAGACAAAAGACAAGATGAAACAAATAGGGTCACCAAATGTTCTACCAAAGCTCAGTGGTTCTTTAAAACCGGGAATAAGTGGTCTAAGATTTTTTTACATGGTTAGTTTACAGGCGCACCTAAGGCGAGGCTAGCATTAGTTTGGTTTACAGGCGAACCTAAGGTAAGGTTAGCACAGGACCGCGAAAATTGGCACAAGAAAAGAGAGGCCTATCGATGATCTTTGATTATGATGATGAACTCAACAAATGTGTGTTAAAATTATCGATTTACAGTCAAGCTACATAAGAATTCACTTTAGAAATCGTAACAGCAATACTGTTTGATCCTTTTTTTTTTTGGCGGTTGGAAAATAATCAAATTTAACCCCTCTCGCTCTTAGGCAGAGCGGAAGGGAGTGTCAGACTTCTACTGACTAAAAACCACCCATGTTCCTTCTAAGCCCTTCATGTCGAGACCGTGGTATCTCTTGCGAACAACCCGCAGCCCCGACGGGCATGCTGTCTGATCCTTTTTTTTTTTTTGGGGGGTGGGAAATCATCAAATAACCCCTCTCGCTCTTGGGCAGAGCGGAAAGGAGTGTCAGACTTCTACTGACTAACAACCACCCATGTTCCTTCTCAGCCCTTCATGTCGGCCGTGGTATCTCTTGCGAACAACCCGCAGCCCCGACGGGCATACTGTTTGATCCTTAAGCATAGTACATAAAGCATAAAAATGATACGGCTTACATGATAGCAAGATAGTAGTCTATACTTACTGCCATCATGTCCTGTTATAATATGCTCTGTGAACTGTGCATATGCACGACTAGACAGCTGTCAGGCCAAAGTTAGATATTGCCACAGAGTTTACCAAAGTTCGCAACAGTGCTTAAGTCATGACAGATGGTAATCGGGTTCGTCTTCTTGTACATTTAGCTAACTAGTTGCTGAAAGATTTAGAACTTCTGACTAATTAAGGTAAAGTTAAGAATTGCATGAACGGAAGCACAGTATTCCTGTAAGTGTTAGGTAGGCAGAGAAATACGCACTTAGAGATATGCGGGTACTTCTACGTAGCGCCAGTTATGTTTGAGTACTAAATAATACGAACCAATTGTCATCATCAAGACACGAATTCAGAGTCCATGGCTGCAACAAAGAAATTCTGATACGACAATCCAATGGGATGAAGAAATTTAGGCCCTGTTCATCATACAACCCCAACAGAGCTAAGAATATGTCTATTTTAAATTGATATCTCTGAACGTTGAGAATTTAGAACATTCTCTCAAAACTACAATACTTCTACAACCACGCTGTTAATTCCACATAGCTCTCACAATAACAAAATAATTGCTCCTCTATTATGTAAACACAATGTCCAGAAACTAGATCGCACTAGCAGCTAACAGATTATCTACCTACTATGACAGGGATTACCAAACCTATGGTATGGAAAACTGACTATTCCGGGCATAGCTTTAACTTCATAAAATAATTTTAAAACGAAATAGATTTTTATGTTCGTTATAAATTTTTGGTAATTTTACGTAGAAGGCGTGATTCATGCTAACGAATTTTTTAATGAGAAGATGACTTTGCGTAGGGCTATTACTAGTTGTATTTTGTATAATTAGTTGATTTTATGCCACTGACTTTTCAAATCGGCTTAGAATAATGGAGTTATAACTTTATCAGGTAACTAAAGCAAAAAACAGCCCAATTGAGAACCCCTTCCTTCTTTTTGAAGACGCTTAAAAATTAGCTTTCTTACACAGAATTTCAATTAAACGTAAATAAAATTACGCTACATATTTGCGCAAAAAGGTTTACCTTCCCTCCACTATAAAGCGAATCATATATCGTGACCATAGATTCTGACGATGAACTACAATATTGTCATTGCATGTTATATCAATATGTGCGGGCAATAAAGATGAGTGCTTCATTAAGGTTAATTGGCAGCATGTTACATTTTTGTCCTCATTTATCCTCAAGTTTGCTTCATTCATTTAAAAGTACATGATTAGCCACCACCACCATCATCATCATCATCAGCCTATAATGTTCCCACTGCAGGGACTCGGCCTCCTCTCTAGGAGAGGGATAGGCTATAATCCACCACGCGGGCCCAGTACGGGTTGGTAGATGTACATGTCTTCGAATTTTTGGTTCTAGGACATGCCGGTTTCCTCACGATGTTTTTCATAGATATCAAATAAAGAAAAAAAGGTGCCGATCAGGAAGACTTTGCGTTGGAAGGCCTCCCACTAGGTGGACCAATGACCAGTTGAAGGTTGCGAGGATCCGCTGGATGACTCACGGGAGCAGTCAATGTGGCGATACTTGGGGGAAGCCCTATGTCCAGCAGTGGACGTCTTTCGGCTGAAATGATGATGATGATGATGAAGTGCCTTTTATTCATTTTCAACAGAAAGTGTTGTTATTTCGCAATAGATTATAATTTTAGCGTTCTATTGGCAGGTCAATGTGCTCAAGGCTTACTTTGTGGTTACACATAGCCTTCGCGGTTTCTGTGTGGAATAAAAGCTAGAATTAATACTACTGGGAGTTTTGTTACTGTACTTTATTCGCAGATAAAGTTATTAAACCATTCTAAAACTGGTCAATGTTGTTAACTAAATTCTAATAATAACTCAATCATTATCTGCCTAGCCTTTACACAGCAAGCACTGTATCGTCTTCATTGTTTGTTTACGTGAAAAAATAAAAAATACTTGACCAATATTTTTTGGTAATCTATCTGACGGACTAATTAGATTTTTTTGTTAACTATCCTATTGGCGAAATGTGGTTATACTATTTGGTACACCTCTGCCTAACCCTTAGGGTAATACAGCCTTAATGTGGAAATATGTAAATAGGTAGAATATAATTTAGAATTAGATATGAAAGTAACTGTGGGTTTGTATCTTTTCACAGCTGATCGAACGGATGAACGAATTTCGATGTGATTTAACACACAGGTCGACCATGACATAACCATGAGTAGGGATATGGTATATTTTTATCCCAGTTGTACGTTCCTTTAGGATATCCTATCGCCGCTCGGGTAAAACCACGGGTTCATCAAGTAAACTGTGTGCATTTATCACCTCTATTGTTTTACAGTAGTGTACGTGTGTGACAGTTGTGTACCCAAACCTTTACGTTTGTCGTCTTGTAAAGGCATTATTATAAAAGATTTTCAAATACTTGGCCATTCAAAATAATTATCGAAAGCGCGATAATAGCTAATAAATAAGTCCTGGATTCGAATCCCAAAGAGTTATTGGGTTCTCGATCAGCAATTTCTTGGTAGCTGCCACGGAGCCTGTAATTGTGCCCGGTTGATGGCAATAGGCTCGTCCCGTATTACAAAAAACATAACTGGTGAAATTAGGTACACCGCTACCTTAAGCTTTAGTTATTACAAGCGAGATAATATGTTCAAAAATTATTATCTGACTAACTAAGTCAGACACAGTTTACTCAGCATTTTCTTTAATCTTTGTCGTTATGAAAATCTCCCGAACAAACATAAAAGATGAATGAGTTTCTATCCCTTTGTTTTACAACTCACACCGAAGCAGTGATTAGCAAAACTTGTTGAAACTTTACTAGTTTATTTTGTCTATTGTTATCAACAATACTCGTACGTAGGTACTTTCTGAAACTTAAATATTACAAAATTGTCTGTGGTTTAATGTATTTTGGGAGTGTTGTGTAGGAATATTGTTTTATTACAGCTAGTAAATTTTGACAATGGTACGTTTAAAATTGACGGCACGGTTGGCGCAGTGGCTAAGATTGGACTGCTGCGCTGCGTGCGCGGGTTCGATCCCCGCACGGAATAAATATTTAAATGGCCTGCAGATAGTTGTTTCGGGTCTGGGTATTTGTGTACTTATGTGACTTTTTATGTTTGTGAACGCACCCACGATACAGGAGAAATTCGTAGTGTGGGGCAACGTTTTATATAAAAAAAAAATGGATTTTCTTCACGAAATATATTGAACAATAATGTAATTTCATCTTTATTTTCCTATATCAAGAGTAGGCAGAACCTACGTAGCGCTATCTATTACCTTACATTCTCATAATAATTGTTTTAATTTTAAAACAACTGGCAATGCAAAAATATGCAAACCCTTCGTAATCATGGACATGGACAATTTTTTGGCCTTCATTTTTTTCTTTTTTTTTATGGTGGGTGGAAAAACATCAAATGACCCCTCCCACTCTTGGGCAAAGCGAAAGGGAGTGTCAGACTTCTACTAACTATAAACCACACATGTTCCTTCTTAGCCCTTGCGCCGGGGCCGCGGGATCTCTTTCGAACAACCCGCAGCCCCGACGGGCACGTAGCGATACTTTACATTCTCATAATAATTGTTTTAATTTTAAAACAACTGAAAATGCAAAAGACGCAGACGCCCTTCGTAGTCACCATTTCAGCGAAGAGACGACCACTGCTGGACAGTGGACAATAGACCTCACCCAAGTGTCACCAAATTGACCGGTCTCATGCGTCTCGCATCCAGCAATCCTCGCAACTTTCACCAGGTCATCGGTTCACCTAGTAGGAGGTTTTCCTTCTGTCGTAGTAAAATCTAGAAAAAATTAAGCCACCATGCGCAGTGCGGTTAGCGCAGTGGCTGAATGAATGGACTACTGCGCTGCGTGTCGCGGGTTCGATCTCCGCATCACGGAACAAATATTTGTATGGCCTACAGATAGTTTTTCCAGGTCTGGGTATTTGTGTATGTGACTTTCAATGTTTGTAAACGCACCCATGATAAAGGAGAAATTCATAGTGAGACAACGTTTTATAAAAAATAAAAAGAAAATAAATTTAATATTCTTACCTCAATAGTTAAAATCTACACCACAGATAGAAAATACTTACAAATATTGCATACCTCGTGCAACAAACAGACAGAACAAACTGCAATCATGACTATATCAATTTCCTTTAACTCAGAAATCACCATAGACATGCTAATATCACTCCCTCCTTCATGTTCCCATGAACAGACCTTGTCTCCATCCGTACCTCGACGGAACCTCTCACCGCCATACATTTCGCAACACGATTGTCTCAGCCACCTGGCCGACATATAATCGCTCGATTTGACCCAAATATCTTGTGTATTGTTTATTATTTTGTAGCCTTTAAGTTGAACTTACTTCTGGTACTAAATTGTAGTAATTAGAACGGTAGTTTCGTTAAATGTTTTAGTAATGGGTGGTTGGTAGTGATTAGGCTGTTTGGTTGTGACATGGAGCTAGATTTATTAAGTAAATTGTATCTATTTTGTTTTAAGACCTTTATTAAATCTACTTTATGATGGTCATCATCTTCCTGCCTTTATCTCATTCTATTTGGGGTCGGCGCAACACGTTATTCCCTGTTACACGTCAAGATGGCATTTATTCCTTTCTCATTCATATCATTCCTCACCCAATCCATCCATCTTTTCTTTGGTCGTCCTCTCCCTCTCCATCCATCAATATTTATATCCATCACTTTTTTAGTCACATGCGTTTCATCCCTCCTCATTACATGACCATACCAAGATAAACGACTTCCTTTCAATTTTTCTGTAACAGGTGCCACTTTCAAACTTCCTCTAATATACTATACTCATTCCTTACTTTATCCATTCTTGTCACTCCGCACATTCATCTCAACATTCTCATCTCCGCTACATGCAATCGTTTTTCATCCATCTTTTTCAAAGCCCAGCACTCTAATCCATACAGGGGCCGTATTTTTGAATCAATAGAATTCCAAATCGTGTACGAAATCGCAGAATTCGTATGAGAATCCCTAAAATCGCTATTTTTGAATATTCATACCCGTGAATTTTGCAACGAGTGGTCCGACCCACTCGTTTCCGATATTCTACCAGTAGAAATGAGAATGACACTGACAAGTGAAGATTTGTTGACAGATACGTTACGTTGACTTTATCTAACCTATAAATCAGTGTTTTCTTTCGCCTTTCGCGATGGTTAGCCTCGAGGAGTATATCCTGATGAATTACATCAGCGACAGAAAAAATATGTAAATACTAGAGAAAAAAATATCGAAATCCCAATGACAGCCGTCAGACAATGACATTATAACTTTTTAATTTACGTTCCGTTCCACCTTAACTCATTACCGGTTTTTAAAATCAACGAGTTATGGCTTTCCGGTTTTTATTTTTCTGCGTGAAATGAAAAATGTTATAAGATTCGAGTTTTAGGGCAACACTAATTTCTATTACTTCAAAAATACGTAAAATTTGGAGCAATAGAAATTCATTTCGTATACGTTTTGCTTTCGTGCATGAATTTAAGATTCACTTCGAGTGATTCAAAAATACGGCCCCAGTACGACAGGTCTAATCGTTCACTTCGGCTTAGGACCAAGTTCGAGGCGTCATTGTAACATGCGGTCCGCCCAGTCCTTACGCAGTAATGTTGTGATGAGGTGGGTTGGTGGAAACGCATGTGCCTAAAAGTATTGCTGTTAGCTACAGCTGGGCAAAGGCCCCGTGACTTCCATTAATTATTTTTTAATTAATAAATAATGTCAATTCAGTTTACAGCAGAAATGCGATATTTACGAAATTCTTGACTCAATTATTGCAATTTAATCATGCGGCCCCAGTTAATTGAAATCACTTTGTTTCATTATTTCAGTTCAACGAATGGGAAAACAAGATGTTATTTGAAATAATTGTAAAGCAGGCGTGGTTATTATTTTAATTTACCACTTAATAAATTGTGGGTGAGGGTGGAATTATAACTAAGGGTTGTTATGGAAGCCTGTTGCGTAATATGGCAGAGTCCATAAGGCTTCTTTTAAATGAACTTTTTCTCCTTTTGTTTTCCTTTGGTCATGATGTAAAGCGTCAGATTTGCCAACAGCCCGTTTCTTTAACCAAATTTTAAAAAAAATCAAGTATGTGCTCAATTCGGATGTACCTATTTGTTTTTCTGTTTGTTGCCTTATAACTCCAGGCTTAATGAACCGATTTGAAAATATATAGTTTTTTTATGTGAAAGGATTAACTACTTTCTAATTTATCCCATTGAAATTTTATCAAAAACGGTTCGTAGTTTGGATTTTTGTCTTATTGGCCTATGGTGACATGATGGCGCACGTCCGTAGTAACTTCTTGTTAAAATGTAAAATTGTATCATAACAGTTGACAAAAAAATCTAATTAATCCATCAGATAGATAGGTATCCAAAAAATATTAGACGCATATTTTCTATTTTCACGTAAACAAAACATGAATATGATACAGTATTTCGAAAACTTATGTGACGTCACATTGCAGTACATTTTTATCTGCCAGTGACGTCAAAAGCCCCCACTCATGATCTTTGACGCGTTTTATCTTCGTCAATTTTTTTATTAATTTGAACAAACAAAAACACGTATCCAATATTTTTCGATAATCTAACTGACAGACTAACAGATTTTTATTTTTTTGTCAGGAAACATCACTACAAAGAACTATACTACAGTCCATTTCTCGAAAGAAGTCCCGCAGACGCAGCGCTGTATGTCGCGCGACATTTAATGTGGTTTCACAACTTTTGGCATCGTAAATAAACATTATAACGCACTAATCCAATAATAAACTCACAAAATATCTACCACAACAAACGCACCTTGATAACATCGACAAACGACAACATGGCCGATCTGTTAAATTTAGTTCCACAATTGTCCGCGGGACTTCTTTCGTGAAATGGACTTTACCACTAAAAAGGCTAAAAAAACCCGACTTTATCTTTAGGGGTGACGTTGTGTCTCATCATCAAAATATAGCCTGCATCAAAAACCAAAATTTTCCCCCTCATAAACCCCTATAATCCATACGGCAACAACTGGAAAACATCTGAAACTTCAACCCTGACCGCATGAACCGGTTCGAGCCGGGTTGAACTGCCGTGAACCGGGGTTAACGACCTGTGACACAGTGCATCCTGCGTTTTCCAACAGGAACACTGTGCTGTTGGGTGCCTTTAATATTTCGCTATAATAGTAATGTGTGTGTGGTATGATTTCTAAATGTAGATTTTTCTCTGTGACTGCTTCGTTGGTCTAGTGGTGAGCGACTGCTGAGCATGAGGTCCTCGGTTCGAATCCCGGATCGGGAAAAATGATGGCAATTAATAAACTCGTTACATGGAATTTAAAATATAATTGGCGAAATATAGGTGTACTAGGTCCACTTCTGCCTAACCCTTCGAGAATTACAGACGTGATGTTACGAATACGATGCACAACTCAACACAACCAGGGTATGATCACCACTCATGGAGGTTATTAAGAGCTGGATATACGCCACTGACAATTTACCCTCCCGCACCCGATTTATTGGGCGCCAGAAGGGCAGTCTTTACGCGATTTGCGAGTGGCGATTACGTAAAAAAAATACATGTAAATAATTAAGCAAGTTATTGGCAAAAACAAGCTAAAGGTCCCCTCGGCATATATAATATATTAATGCCAATAAAAAGATTCTATGATTGATAGTTTAGGAGAAAAATGGTAGTTAGTTATAAAAACAGAGGCTACTTTGCATATTTATTTATGATGTTTAAAAATTTGAAGCGAAGAGAACATGCTCTAGATTGTGTAGATTTATATATATTTTTGAAAAAAATCCGGTGATGGTTGCGGAAAAAAAAGGTTCTAATGTATCCTAAAAACCGGCCAAGAGCGTGTCGGGCCACGCTCAGTGTAGGGTTCCGTAGATAATAAAATATTATGTAAACGAAGTTAAAAAAAAAATACGGGCAAATGAAACTTGACCTCTGGATTGTATAGGCGCTCATACGATTCAGGGACCAAATTATATTGGTTAACTGCAGTTTCCAACTGTTGTTTCCATCCAAGTTCAAAATAATTTTCCTAGAAAGTCCTTATAAAGTTCTACTTTTCAGATTTTTTTCGTATTTTCTAAACTTATGGTTCAAAAGTTAGAGGGGGGGGGACGCTTTGTTTTTTACTTTTGGAGCGATTATTTCCGAAATTATTGACATTATCAAAAAATGATTTTAGTAAACCCCTATTCATTTTTAAATACCTTTCCAACAATATATCACACATTAGGGTTAAAATTAAAAAAAAAAACACTTCCCACTTTACATATAGGGGGGCTACCCTAATAAAACATTTTTTTCCAATTTTTATTTTAGCACTTTGTCGGCGTGATTGATACACATATTGGTCCCAAATTTCAGCTTTCTAGTGCTAACGGTCACAGAGATTAAGCGAGGACGGACAGACGGACAGACAGACAGACAGACAGACATGGCGAAACTATAAGGGTTCCTAGTTGACTACGGAACCCTAAAAAGGCCAATTCACGTATATCCTAAAGTAATCCTACCTTAACACAATAAAGCGTTCTATATTCCTCTCATTCTGTTATACAAATGAAGTCTAAATATTATAATATAGATAAAGGGACTCTATCGTGTACATAATTATATCGTTTTCCAAGAAATTCCTAGAAACGGATGCAGCCATTTCCCACTGTCATGTAATATGACCTCATTAAGTGCTGATAACATGTGGCATTAATTATTAAATGGCGGAAATGTATCGAGACAGATTGCCAGGTTCGCAACATCGGAGCATTGAGTAGAAGTCGAGAAGTAGTAATGATTTTATCACTTTGATAAAATTACTTTGGCGTATTTAACCTACAATAATTTAAAGTTCAGTGAGTTTGAGCAGGGGTGACTCGGTGGCAGCGGCCCCGATTTACGAACAGTGAGTCGTGGGTTCGAACCCAGTCAGGCGCATTACTTTGTGTAATTTAATTCATCACCACTGATCTCAAAACGGTGAAGGAAAACATCGTGAGGAAACCGGCATGTCTTAGAACCAACCCGCACTGGGCCCGCATGGTGGATCATAGCCCATCCCTCTTCTAAAGAGGAGGCCAGAGTCCCTGCAGTGGAAACATTATAGGCTCATGAAAATGATGAATTTAAAGTTAAATAACCAAGCCAAGTGCGAATGGAATTCGCGCACAAAGGTATTAATTTAAACAGTTTTTAGATTTTTCTAAATTTCATGATTTTGGGTCAACGGGAAGCACCGATAGGTAACATAAACAGTCATATCTTTTGATCGCATTGAACATTAGATGTTTGATTTTTTAGATAAGTTTCAAGGGCTGCTGTCGGGGCTGCGGGTTGTTCGCAAGAGATACCGCGGCCTCGACATAAAGGGCTAAGAAGGAACATGGTTAGTTTTTAGTCAGTAGAAGTCTGACACTCCCTTTCGCTCTGCCCAAGAGTGGGAGTGTGGTGTACATTACATAATAAAAGATCAATCACTCAAGCCATGATTATGAGTGAATGAAACATAATTAAAGATCTATTGTTACGAAACCTGTCTCATTGATGAGCGTCTGCCCCCCGCACACGCTCATTAATAAGATACGAAGAAGAATAGACATAATATCCGCTACTGATACGTACGTCAAAAACATGAACCATCTATCGGAACATTAGCAACAGAGGATTGCATTATGTAACCACTAACTAACTGCTATAGCTCCGAAACTCTATTCAGGGAGTTATCAGACAAGTTAGGTATATACAGGTTGTAAACGAACCCTTCACGCATCCGTAAACCAAGCATTCTGTACATCAAACTAAGTACCCCTAGCTTATGCAAAAATTTTTGCTGGGATATGACTTTTTTTTTGGGGTCAAAAATCACATTTTACGGTAAAACTCAAAGTAGCACTCTTAAAACATTGTGCTAGTGAATGCTTTGAATAGTAAACGGGTCATGGAGGTAATTTAAGTAAAGTTAAAACCTGAAATACTAGTATTTACAAAAACAGCTGTGAAAAATTTGGAACTTTGACCCCCAATATCTCCGTAACTAGGAGGTTTCCACGTATGGTCTAGAACAAAAAAATGCTCGCAGTGGTGGGGAGAACAAATGCCCTTCGTTTGCGTTAAGGGTACTTTTACACCATATATAAGGGTGTGGAGCTGGCTGCGGGTTGTTCGAAAGAAATACCGTGACCCCGGACACAAAGGGCTAAGAAGGAACAAGGGTGGTTTTTAGTCATTAGAAGTATGACACTCCCTTCTGCTCCGCCCAGAGCGGGAGGAGTCGAGACTGGAAGCTGACCCCAGCATAGATGGAAAAGGCTAAGCAGACGATGATAAAAATAGAGTAATTACTTCATCGAACCCACAGATGGGTACCTAAACTATCAGCTGTCGTAAATTAGAAAAAAAACACACAAATCATTTTATTTTTCGTTTTATATGTTTTGATATCGATACGTCTTCTAACGTCTGCGTAGTTTAACCATCTAATTTAATGTCTTATTATCTAGATCTCTTTAAGGCTCGATTAAATCTGTTGCTTCTAGGCAAGTATGTTCCACTTCCACCCTAGGCTGCAATGCTGCGTCATCGCTTCACATGGGACAAATAGGGTAGTTAACTAAAAAAATCTAATTAGTCCTTCAGATAAATTTCCAAAAAATATTGAACACGTGTTTTTTCTTTTTTCACGTAAACAAACAATGAAGACGATACAGTGCTTTGAAAACTCGTTCGACGTCATACTCTAAGACGTTAGCATTTATGACATTTTTTATCGGTGAGTGACGTCACAAACCCCCACTCAAATCTTTGACGCGATTTATCTTCGTCAATTTTTATTGATTTGATAAAACAAAAAATACGAATCCAATATTTTTCGATAATCTAACAGACGGACTAATTAGAATCATATTTTTTTTAGTCACTAAACATCCCTATTGTTTTTTTTATACAATAAATATTGTATAAAAAAAACAATTAATTAATCACTCCGTTAAACCAAAAACACCCTGTTAATCTACACCTGAAACTACACACAAAAGTACCTACATAATACATGTTCCACTCGAAACCTACCCTAAACATTACGCAACAAACACAGTGTCGACACACAAACCCAGTGTGCACAATCAAAAACAGGTTGCATGAACTTTGTCGCGAGGTAGCTTGAATAATTTATGTGTTCGCGTTGTATTCCAGCTGATATGACACAGTACTGGACTAATTTTGTTATCTGATTGTATTTTGTTAACGCGTGTACATTGTTGGAATTTTTGTATGCGGTTCATTCTCAAAAAAGTGGCTCTGTAACCTGTCAGGCAGTTTTTAGTGGAAATATGTGATTAAAAAAATTTAAAATATTCAATTCTACACAATATTGTACTTAAAGAGACTTTTCACACAGAGGCTGCGTAATATTAAGAAAACTGAAGTGATATTCTTACAACAAAATAAAATTGTAACATTTGTTTCTCAGTAACCTGCCATGTCCAAACTCAAGGAGTCTCACTTAGAATAATTATAAAAAAAAAGACGTGTGGCACTGCCGCGGTAAAGCTATTGCATAGCATTTTTTATCAACTTATGCAATTATAATTATTTATTTATTTTATTAATGCAGTATTTAAATATAGTATTTATACCATTGACTTATATATTACTGCGTAAGGACTGGGCGGACGGCATGTTAAAATGACGCCTCGAACGTGGTCCCAATATGGTCTTTCCTAAGCCGAAGTGAACTAGTCCACGATCGGCTAGCTTCGGGTGCGGTCGTAAATTTTATTAAAAGCTTTATTTATGTTCTTTATACCTCGAAAATACCACGCCGCTTATACAAGGTTAAATTAACGAGCAGACTACACCGATTCTCTGTATGGCAAACGCGTCGAGCAAATGTTCGGACGACCGTATCTTTAGTTTTTATATCAATGATTTATACTTACACTTTTACTAATCATCCTCATCTTTTATAAAATGTCCTTTTACGTCTCATGTCGCGCCTTGGCGACAACTATTTTTGTTGGCAGCCTTATAATCGATCTTATTCGATTTATTAACTTTGATTTTGCTGTTTTAAAATATTAAATCTAATAATTTTTCAATGTTTACTTTTCATCTGACATTACGTCAGTTGTCAAGATGTCATTTACTTTTTCTTTTATTTTGTGTCATAGTTTTTCTTAGTGGTTAGAGCTATGAAGGTTACATTTGATTTATATAATTTAATTTATTTTTATTAATATGTTAGCTCAAATAATGTAATTTATTGATAATTTCTATTAATAGTATCTTATCTTACGCTTATAAAATTAATTAACACGCTCACAGAAATTCTTTGAGGAAGTTTTTGACTGAATAATACAGGCCGTTTTAAATACAGGCAACTCACAATTTTTGATTTCAAGAAATTGTCAAGTGTCAATTTGTCAAGTGCAGTTCGTTAGGTTTTTATTTTCGTTACGGAATTTCTGGATTCGGTCCCCACGCTCAAGGCCCGCGATAGAAGCTATGCAATAGCTTAAAAATAAACATTTAAGATGTGGGTTCAAAATTATTAAAATACTAGTCTGTATATTAATAAATTTAACTTGTTTTACACGGTACTTTAATAATGGATATAATTTGAGAGTTATTCATGTTCAAATCGTGTCCGGAGTGATTTTCTCCATAACCTGTGCTTGCACACTAACGCGCGTCACACAAACACAATTACTTACTCGACGTCCCACTCCCGCGCAAAATGACCAAGCAGTATCGGACTAACCGCTGCCAAGGAAAGAAGTGTCGAAATTTGCGCCATTTTTTTAGAAATAACGGTGAATCGCTTCAATCGGAGTTTGAAACAGGTATGTTATCCATAATCTGACTTTAATATTTTTATTTGCGGTTTAAATACTTTGCGAGTATAAACGTTAGATTATGTAATTTACTGCTTATTCATTATTTTATAAGTTTAGACTCCAAAAACGTCACCGTTTTGTTGTTATCACATCAAAAGCATATTATTTTCATTAACCTGTGTCACTTTAACCTGTTTCGAAATCACAGGTTATTGAGACAATTTCCAGGTTAAAGAGACTTTGCCTGTTATTGTTTAATAAAACTGTCTTACTAGACAAATCAAGTCACTATTTGGTGTGAATACTAATCATATTTACCTAATATTTAATGTGAAGATAAAAAAGTTATGTTTAGTTATGATAAAGTTTTTATTTAGGGCAATTTTATTGTTTTGTCACAAAATGCTTATTCTTGGTGCATTAACGCTTTTATTCTAACCTATTTGTATGTTTTTCAAAGGTAAAATGCCAAAAACTACGAAAAAAGAAGACATCTTAGCTAGGAAAAGAGAACTTGAAAAAAAAAGATATGAAAAAATCAAAAATAATCCAGAACTTTATGCAAAATACAAAGAAAAAAATAAGGCAAAGTACGAAAAACGAAAAAAGGAGGGAAAAGTAGTGTCTATAAATAGTTTGACACCAAGAGACCAGAAAATGCTCAGAAGGAAGTGGAGAGAAGATGCAAAAAAATCCTATCAACGCAAAAAGGAACAAAAAGCAAAAATACAACGCTTTATTGAATGCAACAGTCCACCTTCTAGCGATATTGAAAATATCAATATAGATAATTTTGATAACGTGGCTGGTTGCCATAGAGAAGAACCAGTACGAGGGGTACAGGATAATTCTGAGTGCAGAAGAATTACTAGGTCAAGAGAAGTTAGTCCTGCAATTTCACAAGGCTCTTCAGTAAGTTCTGGGATAGTATCACCAAATGCCCAACGCTTAGTGAGAAAGTTGCGCTATAAAAAAGACAAGGAAATAGCGTCCTTACGACTTAAATTACAATCAGTTACTAAATTAAACGATGCCTATCGAAAAAAGATTTCAAGATTTCAATAACTTCAAGAAAAACGAAATTCATCAATAGCATTCGAGAACGCCAGGCTTGGAGACAATATTCAGTTGAAAAACTCAGTCGTTCAACTTCCTAGAGAGCCTCTCCTCTTTCGACCTAGTACTAGTGGTGATAATTCATTTGCTGAAGGTGTATTACGTTCTTACAAGAATATCAAATCGTACAAGATCAAACAAATAGTTTCAAATAGTCTCAAGCCTCATATCGAGACGTCTCTTCAAGCCACAAAATTAAAGGGAAGGTTCAAGAGTGTATTTAGAAGACGAAATGGACTCTCTAAAAACGCGCCAGTTTTGCAGAAGAAGAACGACGTGATGACCTTTCTTTCAGATGATGCAAATAGTAGCTGCGCAGCTGGAAAAAAGGAATACGTAAAGAAGGAAGGTGTAAAGGTACAAAAACGCTATCTAAATGATTCTCTTGGTAATCTTCATAAAAAATTTAACTCGTCTCATACATACACTTTAAGTTTTGCTACATTTTGTCGATTTAGACCGTTCTGGATTTTCTCAGCTTCTAAAAAACCACGAGAGACTTGTCTCTGTGTCATTCACGAAAATTTTCAACTTTTAGTATCTGCACTTCACAAATATAAAATAATTGAGCCCAAAGACCCAACAAATCTTCTTAAAAGTATTTGCTGCAATGCTTATAATGCCGAATGCCTATTCCGTGATTGTGTAAGCTGCAAAAACAAAACTATTCAATATTTGATATTTGACGATGCTATTGATTTCTGCTATTGGACGTGGAACTCTAAGACTGAATGTATTATACAAAATGGGTGTGAAAAAACTATAAGATTGGTTAAAAAAGAGAAAATAATAACGAAACCAAAAGAAGCCATCAGGCACTACGAGAAAATAATAGACAAGTATATGAAACACTGTGGGAACATGGTTAGTCAACAAGAAGCGATAAAAAATATAAAAGACCAATTGAAACGCGACGAAGCTGTAATTCATGTCGATTATTCGGAAAATTATAAGTGCGCGTACTCGAAAGAAATTCAATCTGCGCATTTTGGTGCCAGTAAGCCTCAAATAACAATCCATACTAGCGTGCTTTATTTTTTTGATGTTAATGGGCTGAAAAAGTCACAATGTTTTGCTACTCTCAGTCCAAATCTGAGACATGACACAGCAGCTGTATGGGCTCATTTGGAACCAATTATAGATTACTTAAAAATTCATGCTTCACAAGCAAAAACTTTCCACGTTATTTCCGATTCTGCTAGCAGTCAATATCGGAACTACAAAATATATTTTACTATAACAGCTCTCAGATGGAGTAATCCTCAGCTTAAATGTGTCACTTGGAATTACTCTGAATCAGGCCATGGTAAGGGAGCTCCAGATGGAGTTGGAGCTGTTCTAAAGCGTACTGCTGATGCGTGTGTGAATCGTGGCGCTGATATACCGGACTTCGAAAGTTTTTCACGATTATTAAAACAAAACGTGAAAAACATCGTAATAGATACTATCTCCGAATATAAGATCTTTGAAAAAGACTTGCTGTTGCCCAATACATTACTGCCATTTAAAGGAACGCAGCAAGTTCATCAAATTGTATGGTGTAATACAAAAAGTGCATCTGTCGTTTTAAGACGCCTTAGCTGTACCAAAGAAACTTGTTTAACTAAAGCCGAATATTGTAAGCACGGTAAACACCTTGGCTTCCATGACGTTATAAGACAACAAGTCAGCACACCAAAGCCCAAACGCAAAAAAGCAATGAGAGATTCTGCTGTGGCTACTGCTCGAGTTTTAAGTATGGAGCTCAGTGATTTGGATGACGACAGTTTTATTATCCCTGGCACGAGTGTTGCAGAAGAATCCGTAACTGTTTTTCATAGATCTACACCATTTTCAGCACTGTCTGAAATGGAATTACCTCCGGAACTTCAAAGGAGTACTCTAGATAGGATCTTAAATGAAGGGCCTGCCAATGTAACAGAGTCTTCTTTGAACACTTTTAAGCAAGTTATTGATAATGAAAGTGATTCCGATTACGACATATTTTAACAAAAATGCTCTGATTTAATGTGATTGTTTCCAGAACCAAAAAGTAAATGATCCAAAGATTAATTATTCTTAAGAAGTTTCTTTATGTTTATTATAGGTACGTAATTTTTAATTGATGACTGATTATTATTTGAGACTGATTATATTTTAATGTAACTATTACTGTTTGCAGTTAATAATAATAAAAGGTGATTTTGCATGGTTAAATTGTTTTATTTTTCATTTACCTGTTTGATTCTCTTTAACCTGAAAACTTTTCTCATTAACCTGGACGATATCTCTTTAACCTGTAAGGTAGTTTTTTTGAATAGCTGTATTTTGTCTATTTATGTGAATTTTTTATTCCCTTAGAACAATTCAACATAAGAGAAATACCCAGAATGGATTTTTATCAAAAAAACTCTCTATTTGATACATTTTCTCAAATTGATAAATTTATTCGAGCGGTGCCACTTTTTTGAGAACGACCCATGCATTTTGTATGGCTCTATGACGTCATTGGTTCGCGAATTTGTATGTAAATGGCCGTGTGCCTTTTTTGGTGTACGGGTTCGAACACATTTTGGTACGTGGAGAAGGGTTTTGAAAGCTTTGTTGGTTTCGAAAGCTAATCACGTAACATTGTAGTTCCATTGCTCTTTTGAGAGCAGTGGTGATCATATAAATTAAACTAATTAGACAAAGCAATGCGTCTACTCGCCTTACAGTTGCTAGGTTGTAATGGAACTGAGCTGGTCACATCTGCCACATGTCGGAGGGACATTGGTCAAAAATAACGTGGTAGCACCCTTTTTTTTTTTGAGGGTTGGGAAATCATCAAATAACCCCTCTCGTTCTGGACAGAGCGGAAGGGAGTGTCAGACTTCTACTGACTGAAAACCACCCATGTTAATTCTTAGCCCTTGTGCCGAGGCCGCGGTATCTCTTTCGAACAACCCGCAGCCCGACGGGACAACCCACAGCCCCGACGGGGGTGTCAGACTTCACGGACTAAAAACCACGAATGTTCCTTCTTAGCCCTTGTGCCGAGGCCGCGGTATCTCTTTCGAACTACCCGCAGCCCCGACGGGCGTCGGCCTATCGTCGTCATTATACGGACGGACGACCGTCCACCGGTCCGCGACGTGGCAGCACCATAAACATTTAGCGGATGAGCTGAACTCTTCCTAAAGGATTGGCTTTCAATCGCACTAGATCGCGAAAAGTGAAATAAGTCAATGAGGCCTTTGCTCTGCAGGGGGACAAAATAGGCTTATAATAATAATAATGTCCCAATTTAAGTTAAACCACGACTGTGAGTCGTGGCAGTTACCACTAAACCATAGTCCACAATTCCTGAAAGAGCATTTACTAGCTTATGAGTCCTACTAACGTGTTTTGTCGGCAACTCACTAATCTATTAACGGTTTATTAACTGCACTTAACTGGCCATTACTCATTTACAATAACTATGAGGAATAAACCCAATTGTTTATTACTTCCTGCGACTTCAATGTGTTAGTTTAAACTGGCCGTTTGTGAGGGAAAATGGTCATACGTTATTGGATGTTTCGGTCGCGTAGTCGGTTATTTTGTCGTCTAAAGAAAACCAGCAGGTTGTTATAGAATCTTATCAGGTAGAAAAATCCATAAAAAGATAAGAAAAAATATCACAATAGGTAAAAAATAATAATATAGATCTGTAGGTAGTTTATATTTCAACATACATTGTAAAATTCAACGATGATATTGTGTTCGCAATTAAAAATATTTTACGCACGGTGACCTATCAAGCGTAACACCAGTTTATATGTGAATCTTTCATTGTATGGAAAATGTACCTAAAGCGAGGCTATATTTTACTGGAAACATATAGTTTGATATGTCGTCGACAATCGGATTGCCCAATCACGACAATCGGATTGTAGTACTAGAGTTAAGGATACTATCAATTTTAGCGGACGCCGCTCCGGAAATTGAACTCTGATAGTTTCAATACTGAACACATAACATAACATCACGTCTGTAATCCTTAAGGGTTATGCAAAGGTGTACCTACATAATAGTACATCCCATGTATTAAGGGACGAGTCAGCTCTATACTTCTTTAGCTATCAACAGGGCACAAATTCAACTTCCATAGCTGTTACTCAAATCTACTACTGCTAACTCAATAACAGTTTGCCCGACCTGGGAAATGAACCCTGCACCTCAACCTAAGGAGTTGAGCTTGGGACCACTATGTCCAACGAGACAGTCATAGTACCTACTCCAGGTAGTTCTTTACTGCAATGTGTAATATCCAGCTCCGCAGAAATACCGTAACAGGTTCACAGATGTTTAATAAGCGCAAGAATCAACAGATAGAGAGATTTTTGTTTTGCAATTCTCAAGCCACTGCAACTCCTGAATTAACAGTGGTGACTTCCACAAAAGCGCTGAGTCAATGAAGCCCAACAAATTCCCAGAGAACTTGGATTCCGCAACGAAATTAAACTGGGATAAGCCCAGTTGCCTAGCACACATAAATATTAATAGATAGACAGACATACAGACATGTGGTCATATTACGTTAGGTTGCTTTCTTCTGTACAAAAGAAACCTCCACCACCGTTACTAATAACGAGTTCCGATCTAATTCCACACTATATTGTGTCAGTTGTAAATATGTACAAGTGTTTTATAACTGCCTCTTTAGTTAAAACATCGCGCGTGATAACGGCCCCTTTGATGTTACTTAACTAATATTTACTTAGTGATTACGTACGAGTATGTACATTTATTTGTTAGTGAAGTACCTGTACTGGGAAATGGATGTCGTTAATTTACTTAACCGTTTTTATTAAAAAGCCGCAACAGTTTTTTTTTAAATATAACTTTTCTTTCACTGGCGATACTTAAGTGAAAGAAAAAGAAAGAAAGAAAAAGTATTTATTGGTCTCACACAGGACAAGAAATCAATAATAAAAGATTAACAAAAAAAAAAAAAACAAGAGGAACACTTAAAAAATAAAACAGTATTAAAAATAAGTCCCGTACGAGGCCAAAAGGCCACTATCTCAGCATGATGCTGCAACATTTTTGACAAATGTCACAGCGCTAGTATTCTGATAGGGCCCCAGGTGACGCCACGTTCACAGAAATAAAAATATGACAGAAACAATATGGTATGCGAGGATAAATATCTAGGTACATAACTAATGTATCATAATTTATAAATATCAAAATAATATGTCACATCCAACGAGCTACAGTATTTGTCTATGCCAAGAGTGAAAATGGCAACACTGACAAACGAACGGACGCCGCCGGCGCAGCATATTATCTATGCATCTATGGAACAAAAGTTAAATTTGAAAAGAGTTCAAGCATCGGATCACCTATTCAAAACTCTCACGATTCTACATATAAAACACTCTTATCTGTACAGTCCTTGGCAAAACTGGAAGTCTTTGAACAGATTTTGAATCTAGGTTGACCGAGGCTAGGAAAATTTCAAAGAGTACCATCATAATATTACCCAGTACTGACTGGGTTGTGGAAGTCGCTCCTTGTAAAATCTTTTTTACATAAAAAAAACCGACTTCAAAAACACAAAAAAAGTTAAAAACACAAAAACGAAAAACACAAAAAAGTGAAAAATAAACTTTACAAGAAAAAGCAGCTTCTGAAGTCGGTGACATTTTGTCTGTTTGATTTCGTTTTTTTTACCATCGACTTTCGTTTTTGTGTTTTTAACTTTTTTTGTGTTTTTGAAGTCGGTTTTTTTTTGCAAAAAAGTTTTTTATTTTACAATTTTTAGTTGTAAAATCCTATACAAATATTCACTATACATTTAACATTCAACCAAGAACCCTAACCCTTAACCTTCAAGATTCCCTTATTATTGCTTTCAACTCCTAACCGTTTAGGAGTACTACCTTCCATAACAGCTCACCTAGATAACCTGAAAGAATACAACCCCATAATATTTTACTAAAGAATTATGCTCCAACTCCTAGCCGTTGAGGAGTTATACCTAAAAAAACACATACAGACGAATCCTCCCCCTTCCTCAAACCTCCTCCTTTTCGGAAGTCGGTTAAAAATACTGATATTCAGCTACATCCGAATAGAATGGAAGCCGATCCTAACATAGTTGGGAAAAGCCTAGGCAGATTATGATGAAATGCTATTTCATCTTTACCTTACCTATCTTTAGCCGTTTTTTTCTCTGCAAAAAATGTCAGTGGCTATCATAGTGTCCATCGATTAATTGTCAAATGGTTCCATGTTGTACCAAGCCATAACCATTTGACAGTTAATTGATGGACACTATGATAGCCACTATCATTCAAAAAGATACACGTAATAGCCCTGCAGGTCAGTCCATACGCCAGCAATATTTCCCACAAAAAGTTATAAATCTTAACCAAATCAAAACACATCTCTTCTAATCCTCTCACTCCCAAGTTAACTCAGAAAACAAAGGTTTCTCACATACTTACGATAAGGAGTGTGTTTATAAACTTACAGCCAACTCTGTGTAAAGTGAGGTAACGCATATATGTATATCAGTACCTACCTTTATTTACTCAAGTGAACACAACTTTACGTTTGAGTTTTGGAAAATTTCTAACTTTGCCTTAAGCTTTGGTTGGGGATATACGGGTAGGGAGTTGTAACGGGCCTCAGTATAAGCATAAAAGCATAATCAGCCTATTAATAATGTTCCCACTGCTGGGACACAGGCCTTCTTTCTATCAAAATCAAAATCAAAAGTCATTTATTCAAACTAGGCTGATAATCAGCACTTTTCGAACGTCAAAATTTACTTTACTTTACTTATTTACAAGTGACAGTCCCCCAAAACGCCCACCCTTCGACACTTCCTAGTGTTTTTGCTGGAAAGAAGAAGTGGCGGAACAATGAACAACACAACAGCTATGGCGGGGAAATGGCGAAATCCACCACGGGGACCCAGTGTGGTAGATGACACTCATGTCTTCGAATTTTTGGCTTACGATGGTTTCCTTCACCGGGTTGAGAGCAGTGGTGATGAATTAAATTACACAAAGTGATGCAACTGCCTGAGTTCGAACCCACAACACACAGCTTGTAAGTCGGGGCCACCACCACTGGGCCACCGCAGATCCTAGGCCTAATCGAGTAGATTCAGTTCTTCTCTTCTTTATCGTAACGCTAACCTAAACTTGCGGGAGACGCTCCGGGCGCCGGGGGCCACGTGACGTCTTCCGGCCACCGTAGACGCGGGCCTGTGGACGGTGAGTAATGGGCTAGCTCGTCGTGCGTGATTGCACGAATCACGTGAGTTTTAGACGTGAAAGATTGGTTATTAAAATAACGGCAACATATAACACATAAAATAATCACGCCTCTCCGAAGGATTAGGCAGAGGTGCAAATAATTACACATCACCTCATTTCACCAGTTATGTTTAAGTCCTAAATCAACAAATACTTCACTACATCACTACGTAGTATAAAACAAAGTCGCTTTCTCTGTCCCTATATCCCTATGTATGCTTAAATCTTTAAAACTACGCAACGGATTTTGATGCGGTTTTTTTTAATAGATATAGTGATTCAAGAGGAAGGTTTTAGTATATAATTTGACCGACATCCACGCAGGTGAAGCCGCGGGCATCAGCTAGTTAGCATAGAAATTAGATTGTTTGTTTGTGCACACGGACAGGCTTACAGCCCCTATGTTTACGCCAAGCTCACACACCTTCCATATTTTGTCAAAGTTGAAAATGACGGGTTGGCGTGGTGTTTAATATGCACCTTCCGTTGAATTCGTATATTTACACATACTCGTGCGAATGGAGTAGCTATCATAATAATATATGCTCATAAAAATTCCCATAATTCATTACATCTTTTAGAGGATTTTTTCCTTCTCGTCATTTTGAAAGGAAAGATATTCTGTGTTTCTTCCCCATTGGACTAAAAACATTATAGAAACTTTACTTTCACAAATTGGTGACTTTGTTTGGTTCACTGATATTTTTGCAATAAAAATATATATTGTACCCTTTTTAGTTGTTCTACACAAATTCTTGTCAATTAATTCTACTACGACATAGCCCGAACAATTTGCCAAACTGAAGTGGCAGTGGGCAGGCCACATTGCTCGCAGAACGGATGGCCGATGGGGTCGGAAAGTTCTGGAGTGGCGACCGCGAACCGGAAGACGTTGCGTTGGAAGGCCTCCCACTAGGTGGACCGATGACCTGGTGAAGGTTGCGGGTACCCGCTGGATGCGAGACGCACGGGACTGGTCAATGTGGCGACACCTGGGGGAGGCCTATGTCCAGCAGTGGACGTCTTTTGGCTGAAATTATGATGATGATGAATTCTACTCAATGTTAATCAATCCTAGTAAATAATAGCCCTGTTTACGTAATTACATCAGCCTTTCAAACAGACACATGTAATCCCAAAGAAACTCTTACACCACTAAAAGGAAGGAAGTACTTAGCCAATATTCCCACCTAACTCATACGCTACCACACACTGAAATCTTCCACATCTAACCTAGATGCAAGTTTCCTGCTCGTGACAATTAGATCAAGATGCTCAATTATAGCGATCGTTACGTGGCTATGCTGCCTTGCGTCAAAGTTACGTCGATGTCGCATCACTGACACTGTTGCGTCAATTTGTTTGTGTTGTATAGGAATGGGCAGAAGGTGAATTTGATGTTTAGTGAATGACCATAATGATGATATTGTCCCAAAGTAGTTTTGTCAACAAATGCTTTTTGAGTCAAACTTTTTTCTCAGCTTCCGAAAAATATGATCAAGGTGTCTTTTGTTTTGAGATAGCGTGCAAATGATTTTTGAAAAAGATCAAGACCCGCTTGCAGAAATTGCAAAACTTATGAATATTTTACTGAAAAAAAATGGGGTATGGTTTTTTTGCAAATATCTCAAAAATCGATTGACAGTTTTCCAATTTGAAAAAGAATAAAAAAAAGAGGAGGAAGTTTTCCAATTAAAAGTATCAGCTCCCGGAACTGCAGAACTACTCGTATATTTTAGTACTTTCCCAGAGGGTTAAGTACGGCCGAAAACCGAGCGACCACATTACGAAACGAACGAAATCATAAAATGACTCCTCCCACTCTGGGCGGAGCAAAAGAGAAGGGAGTGTCAGACTCCTTCTCACTATTACTCATTTTAGAGGCTTTGTTCCAAATAAGACTTCTAAGTCCTACCTGCATAGCGCTGTATGTAATTATGCCCGATAATTATCACCACATTATTCATGTTAAACAGTTTACATAGTAATTAGTGCTTAGTCTTAGACAAACACTAACTATTGTATTGTCTAATAGAGTTATTGAGCTCTCAAAGAGGTTATTGCACTATAATCTAGCTTTGCCCGTGGTTTCGCCAGCGTGGATGTCGAAAAATATCACAACAAACTTTCATCCACTATTGAACTCCCTTAGGGATTGAATTTCGATTTTTTAACCGACTTCCCAAAAAGGAGGAGGTTCTCATTTCGATCCGTATGGTTTTTTTTCTATGTATGTACACCGATTACGCCGAGATTTATGATCTGATTTACGTGATTCTTTTTTGGTTTGATGCGTAATAGTTGCCATTTGGTCCCATAAAAAATTGACATTGTTTGACCCAGTACTTTTCATTTTATGATCATTTTTTTTAATATTTTATGAACATTTTTCGTTTATGTGTGTCTGCTAATAACTTCGCCGTTTATGAACCAATTTTGATGATTCTTTTTTTATTGTAAAGGAGATATTTCAAGAGTGGTACCATGATATAGAAAACCGGGACTTGGTGATGGGATCCCAGAGAAATCGAGGGCAACCCTCAAATTTCATAGGCACGTAATACTTGTTTCGTGCTTTTTCTGACGCTATTCAAGTATTCGCATCTAGCAGTCATCACTTCATGTTGATGAGCTGATGATGGAAGGTACTACTCCTCAACGGTTAGGAGTTGAAAGCAATAATAAGGGAATCTTGAAGGTTAAGGGTTAGGTTTCTTGGTTGAATGTTAAATGCATGGTAAATATTTGTATAGGACTACAACTAAAGTTTTTTTTTTACATACTAAAACCTTTCTCGAGAACCAGCATGAAAATCGGTGCAGTAGTTTAGAGCTTTTCACGAACAGACAGATAGACGCGGCGGAGGACGTCGTTTCCTAACTATGTTAGGGTCGGTTTCCTGCCTAACCGGATGTTGCTGAATACTAGTATTGTACATGGAGCTACTGCCTATCTGATCTCCAAAACCCAGTTAGTACTGGGGCACTGGTTGAACTGGGGTACTGTACTGGGTATGATACCCTTTTTTTTTTTTTGTCGGGTGGAAAATCATCAAATAACCCCTCCCGCTCTTGGGCAGAGCGAAAGGGAGTGTCAGACTTCTACTGCCTAAAAACCACCCATGTTCCTTCTTAGCACTTCATGTCGAGGCCGCGGTATCCCTAGCGAACAACCCGCAGCCTCGACAGGCGTCGGCCCTTGCGGGCCCCTTCCATGTTGCTGACATCTCTTTGAGGCGCGCGTGGAACACGAACGCGCCGTCGACACGGCCTGTCGTCGTCATAAGACGGACGGACGGCGAGCTTACCCATCACTCACCGTCCACAGGCCCGCCTCTACGGTGGCCGGAAGCCATCACGTGGCCCCCGACGCCCGGATCGCCTCCCGCGGCGGCTGGGACGAGAGGTTCTCTCCCTCTCACGTTCCGCCACCTCCTTCGCTAGCATCACTGCTTCGCAGAAGGAGGCGACGGCGTCCCATTCCTCCTCGCCCCGGACCATGGCTTGCACCAGGGCCGGACGCGAGAGGTCGCCGCCGCCGATCGCCGCTACGAGAACACGGCGGGGCTCCGCCCACGCGGGACACACCTCCACGGTGTGCTCCACCGTGTCCTCCGGCCGGTCCTCACAATGGTGGCATCCGGGCGTTTCCTCCCGCCTGATTCGGTGCAGGTACCTCCCGAAACAACCGTGTCCGGTGAGTACCTGCGTCAAACGGAAGGTGAGGGCGCCGTGGCGCCTCTCCAGCCACTCCTCAAAGAGGGGACTTACCGCCACTATCGTAGCGTGCCCTGCACGGGGTTGCGACAGTCGGTCTCTCCATGCCGCCATGAGATCGCACCGGAGGTCTGTCCGCTGCGCAGCAATTAGCCGCGGCAACGGAGTGACCCCCCGGTGCAGCGCCTTCGCGCGCCATTCATGCAGGCGCGCGAGGACTATCGCCTCCAGATCCCATGGCGGCAATCCGGCAAGGAGGTTCGCCGCCTCGCGGGAGATCGTGCGGTACCCACGGACTAGCCTCACGGCCATCACCTTTTGGGGCGCGTTCAGGTAATGGGCGGCCCGCTTTCTTAAAGCACTCGCCCACACCGGGGCCCCGTAAAGGGCCATGGACCGCACGATCCCCGCGCCTCAAGGGCCTCTGACATGGTTTGACGACCGCCATTATATTATGTGCCTTCCGAACCACGGAATCATCTTTTTATCAGACAATCAGGTAATTCAAGCCTGCAATGTCCTAATTCATATGCAAAATGAAATATTGATTTAAATATATTTTGCTTTTAAAAAATAATGATGTTTATTATCAACACAACAAAGCAATTTGCGCTTCCGTCGTATCAACAAAATTTTGCTTAAATAAGCTGAGATCAATCAATCAATTCTGCCTATCTTGGGCCGCCTCTTCCAATTTCTTATGTTATTGATGTGACATAACGAAATTATATCTAAGATATGAAAAATAACAGGTTTTCTTTCTTAGAAAAAAAGTTAAATATATAGCATAACATCACACTTTTAATTTACCCGAGTGTTGGGCAGTGTACCGAATAGTATACGCACATTTCGCCGGTTGCTTTCATCCCATACGATTTGGGCAAGCCCATTGCCACCAACAGGGCACCAACTAGAATAATACCAGATCAAAAAACCCGAAAACGCATCCCAACCTATCTTGTTAGACCAACAAGCCAGTCGAAAAAAACTAATCTAAAAATATTCTAGGCACAGCACTTTCGCTCCTATTCTAATCGAGTTAGAACCGGTTTTTTTATAAATAAAAATGTCCTGCCAGCTGTTCAAATTGGTGATACAGAAAACCACATTCGAATTTTAAATGATGTCCCTCAAAATAGAGACGTGACCGCGAACGACTTTCGCTTTCGATGACTGAATGATGTTGAATAGGGATGTCGGATACAATAAGACATCAATAATTTAATTTTTTTTTCTACGATTGTTTATTTATTTGTCTGACGAGAGCAGCAGCAGTGGCCCAGTGGTGGCGGCTGACTTACGAGCAGTATGTAGTGGTTTTGAACCCAGGCAGGTGCATTTCTTTGTGTGTGTAATTCATTTCATCACTACAGAAAGGGACATTCTAGGCGGTAGGGCACCATAAATTCGAAGACATGTGATATCTATCAACCCGCAATTAGTTTATTGTTAGTTTATTTATTAGTTTTTAATTAATGTACATAGTTAGTTAATTCTAGCAAATAAAAATACCTGAAAAACCCGCAATGGGATTCCATTCCCTCTTATGCAGAGGAGACCTGTGTCCCAACAGTTGGGACATTATAGTGTAATTATGCTTATAGGTACTACGATTGTTAATTCCTGTTGGGCTTTTCGCAGTTTATAATAAAATTAAAATTCTGCCAATTTAAGTACTTTAAAGTGAAAGATAACTTTATTTCGGGAAGCCGGTGAATTTTTAGTTGTGGTGTGTTTGTGATATTTCCGTTTTTTTAGGCTCTTTGCCAAATGAAAGCCTACGAGCAAGATAGACATACACAACTGACGTACGACTTGTTTCGGATCTGGGTATTTGTGTATAATATGTGACTTTATATATGTTTGTGAACGCACCCACGGATACAGGAGAAAATCCTATTGTCGGGCAACGTTTTTTTCAACTTCTAAAAGATGATTTCTTATTATATCTCTTAGAAGAGTTACTATTATCTTTAAAAAAATGTTGGCCCACCACCACATTCCTCATCCGGCATTCAAAAACCACAAAAAGTAACGCTTAAAAAAAACAAAACACTTTCGGTCAACCCTAAAACACAACTGAATGAATGAATGAGTGAGTGAAAGAAATTGCATTCGTCCGCATGAGTAACATTGTGTAAGGCGACTTTGCCCGACCTCGTTACAACTCTTAATTTGTCCGCTTGCCTTTACGAAAGTACTTTCTTTGTGTCCATACGTGGTCTTAATTAGTGACGTCACTGAGGTTGTTGACCTTCGTTTGGCATTGTGTGCTTGCGTTATATTATAATCAGCTGTTTCCACTAAACCCGACATGTGGGTTTAGTAACCAGTTACGATTATGTCTAATGCCCATGTAAAACCGCTACAGAACATGAAGAAGAGGAATACTGCTAGCCCATTGCTATCAACCGAGGCCAAATTCAGACCCCGTGGCTGCCATTGGCAAATTCTTCATGGAAAAACGTAATGCCACTTTGCCCTATCGCAGACAGTAAGACAAAGTTAACATAACATCACGCCTGTAATCCCCGAAGTGTTAGGCAGAGGTGTACACCCACATTTCGCCTGTTATATTTAAGTCCCATATAATAGGGGGCGAGCATATTGCCATCAACCGGGCACAAATCCAGTCTCCGTGGCTGTTACTGATAAATTCCTGATGGAAAAAGCCAATAACACTTTGCCCGACCCGGGAATTGAACCCAGGACCTCATGCTCAGCAGTCGCGCTTGCGACCACTAGACCAACGAGGTATTCAAATAGTAAGACAAAGTTACTTTCACATAATATTACTATGGATTCGTAAGAACATGTTAAGATCATTAACAATTCTATATGTACTAATTAGTAATTATACTTTGTAATAAGACGTTAGTATACGCCTATTAATTATCTGGGGTGAGAAAATTCATTAGCGTTTATTTTACTTAAATTTCTCTTTTCCTGCTACGAGATATTAATCTTATGAAATGTCTGTTAACGTAATGAAATATTTTGTTCGGAAAAAATCTAGACAACACGTATTTTTTACTCATAACTTAACATAACATCATTACATCACGCTTGTGGGTAATCCTTTTTGTTTTTTTTTTATGGTGGGTGGAAAATCATCAAATCCCGCTCTTGGGCAGAGCGGAAGGGAGTGTCAGACTTCTACTGACTAAAAACCACCCATGTTCCTTCTTAGCCCTTCATGTAGAGGCCGCGGTATCTCTTGCGAACAACCCGCAGCCTTGTGGGTAATCCTCGAAAGGATAAACAGAGGTGTAACTAATAGTACACCCAAAACAGTTTTTGCTAGGGATGTTGCCTGATTAAAAAAAATATGATTCTAATTAGATTATCGAATTTTTTTTCTTCTTAAATTTTAATTAGATTGTCCGTCTGTTAGATTATCGAAAAATATTGGATACGTATTTTTTGTTTTATAAAATCAATAAAAATTGACGAAGATAAGACGCATCAAAGATTTGAGTGGGGGGTTGTGACGTCTCTCACCGGAAAAAAATGCCATACTAATGTCTTAGAATATGACGTCACACGAGTTTTCAACGCACTGTATCGTCTTCATTGTTTGTTTACGTGAAAAAAGAAAAAATACGTGTCCAATATTTTTTGGAAATCTATCTGACGGACTAATTAGATATTTTTGTTAACTACCCTATTGTTGTGTCACACAAAACGTAATCTCATTACATTTAATTCTTAGACAATACAGAGCAACCATTACATTCTCATTCCTCCATGCTTCCTGCCTCTAAAAGCACGTAAAACCGTAGCTCCAGTTGTCGATTGTAGAAGATCTTTGACAGTTGATACGTATTCGGTGACACGAAGGTCTAAGAATGACTCTTACGAAGGGGTTTCGTATTACCCAGTACGAACTGCGTCCTGGAGGTTAGATAGGCAGTCATTCAACGTAAAATACTGCTATTTAGCTGCATCAGTTACACTGGAAGCCGACCCCAACATAGTTTTCAAAAGGAAAGGTAGATTACGATCATACAGAGCACTCTTGAAATTACAATAACCTAGCAAAGTAAAAAAATATCCGTAAAACACCTACATTTGACACAAACCCTGTTATACAGGGTGTAAACGAACCCTTCACGCATTCGTCAACCAAGCATTCTGTACATCAAACTAAGTACCCCTACGCAAAAAATTTTTCTGGGAAATTACTTTTTTTTTTTGGGGTCAAAAATCACATTTTACGCTAAAACTCAAAGTAGCACTCTTAAAACATTGTGCTAGTGGATGCTTTGAATAGTAAACGGGTCATGGAGGTAATTTAAGTAAAGTTAAAACCTGAAATACTAGTATTTACAAAAACAGCTGTGAAATATTTGGAACTTTGACCCCCAATATCTCCGTAACTAGGAGGTTCCCACGTATGGTCTAGAACAAAAAAATTATCGCAGTGGTGGGGAGAACAAATGCCTTTCGTTTGCGTTAAGGGTACTTTTACACCCTATATATCCCCTTTTTTTCTTTTTTTTTTTTTTGGGTGGGCAATCATCAAATAACCCCTCCCGCTCTTGGGCAGAGCGGAAGGGAGTGTCAGAATTCTACTGGCTAAAAACCACCAATGTTGCTTCTTAGCCCTTGTGCCGAGGCCGCGGTATCTCGTACGAACAACCCGCAGCCCCGACGGGTCCCGCAGCCCCCGGGTAGATAACCACCTAACAACATATTCTTGCCATGATCACAAATATGCCCCTGCCTATCCCCTAACATAATCCCTTAACACCTTGAACATAACCCAGCCCAATCAAAAACTCCCAATGGTACGAAACTGAAATATTTTTCACTGAAATCCGACAATACGGTATATTTGTCGACCTCGCAATTCAACAAAATAGACTGTGTTTGAAAAGTCACTCTGATTGGTGGAATCGCTGGATTTTTACCCAATCCCAACTACACGGATATCCCTAGGGATTTACTTGAATCAATATTGGCGCACATTGAATCGAATACCTATATAAAAAGTTTGTAACTAAATCGGATTATTTGACCCGAGTTCGCTACAATTTTATTATAATATTGTTAGTAGAAAAGGGGACTTTTATTTTTAGTTACTGAGTTGTGAAAAAGTTAACAGTGATGTTGACCAAAGATGGATGGATGGACTGTGTAAAGAATCACATGGTAAGAAGGATATGTCTGATGAGTAATAGAGAAGTATGGAAGAAGAAGACATGTTGCACGTCAAATAGTTGGTGTGGAGGATGGGAGCCACTAGATTATAAATTACTAAATTAAATAAAGACTTGTGATATAATATTTTATCTTTTACTTTTACGTTTTTTACTGTCATATAATCGAACATTCCTCTCTTTTAAAAATAGGTATAAAAAAAGTAATTAAATAAAAAATACATGCTGCCACTAATAAAACCTTACAATAAGGTTGGTCGGTCCGCAACAGTTGGGATAAGGGCAGGAGAATGAATATGATGAGTTGTGATTTTTTTTATGTTGAATGAAGAATTCACAAATCGAATTGTTGGCATTTCATTGTATTCTTTATATACCTCTAAAAGATACGACAAAAGTAGCAGTGAGCAAAATGAAAAAGATATTGGTACTTCTTCAAACATACGTCTTATACACTTATAAATATTCACATGATTTTTTGACTACATAACCTACCAAAAAACGTTAAAAAAGAAAAAAAAACTAGATCAAGTAGACTAATTGCCGCACTCAGAGAGCTTTAATGATTACTTAAGTCATCACTAAGTAAAGGTTTTGACAGTTTTGTCAAAGAATGTCAAATCTTTACTAAGTGACGGCTTAAGTAATGAGTACTTAAATATCTCTGAGTACCGCAGTAAGGTTAATGGCAATGAGCAATGGCATGGCATGAGATTTAAACATAGCTGGCGAAATGTGGCAGTACCATTAGATACACCTCTGCCTAACCCTTCGGGGATTACAGGTGTAAAATCAAAATCAAAATCAAAACTCTTTTATTCAAACTAGGCTGATAATCAGCACTTTTCGAAAGTCAAAATTTACTTTACTTTACTTATTTACAAGTGACAATCCCCCAAAACGCCCACCCTTCGACACTTCCTAGTGTTTTTGCTGGAAAGAAGAAGTGGCGGAACAAACTCTCCAGCAACACATCTGCCTGTTTGGTTAGAAGAACCAGACTCGAATGTAACGTATGTACAAAAAAAACCCATGAATTGATAACTTTTCTAACCGACTAAGGTGGGTTCAAAAAGGTGGAGGTTTCCACCTTTTTGAAGTCGGTTAAAAAAGTTACACTGCCAAATGGCTCTTTTAACACACATAACATAACATGCGAACAGTTGGGTATATTGCTTATTTAGAAAAAAAAATGTGTGCGTGTACTAGACAGTGTACACACGTAAGAAGTGAAACTTCTTTATGGCCTTATTTTTCGCAAAATGATCTACATGCAACTTTCCAGAAATTGGTTAAATAAAGTTAAATTAGATAAAGTTTAAACAAAAGGATTTTATTATCATAGACATGAATACAAATAATACAATTATTTCACTTTAACTTTTTGCTACTAAGATTATTACAGCATTTCATTAATAGCGACATGCTATCCCTACTCCGTTGGAGAAAGTGAAAGTACTCTTCGTCTGAACCAACCGTGGTAGGGGCAAGAAAAAGATGGCGCGTAACGGAAAAATGTGACGCGTAACCGAAAAATGTGACGGTAAATTTTTTTCCAACGCCGATAAAGAAGTTTCACTTCAATAAAAAAATATTTCCCATTGATAAAAATAACCCTTCACACAAACCTTTTCCACTCCACCCGCGTATCTCTGAAAATCAAACGTAACAAAATTAAAGTGGACGGCTCTGAAACGTTGGAACATAACTCGATAACGCGTTGAAAGCCTGAAGCTCTGTCCGGCCTCCATGGCTAGGTATAGCGCAATGATAATCGTGTTAACTGGACGCCTGTCAAAAGCAAGGAAACCGAACAAGGAGATGAAATTTCCATATTTTCCATTAATTCATGGTGTATGTGTGTGGAGTTAGGCCGTTTGTGTTTAATGCTGTTTCATTTTGAAAAACGATTATGTGCTTGTTAGCATTTGAATGCAAATATATTCGTTTTTTTTTGTATAACGGTATGGATCCTCATATTAAAAATTTCTGCTATATGAGACTTAAAACCTGAACTGGTGAAGGTTGCGGGGACCCGCTGGATGCGAGTTTATTTTTTTTATTTTCCTTTATTGGCCAACCAACAATTGTTTACACTGATAACATTTAAAGTAAGTATATAATATCTAAAGTTAGTATAACAATTAATTACAGGTTAGCACCACATGCCCCATAAACAAATAAGATGTGCCACAAGCACTGAACTATAATTAAAGATTAATATTTGAGTACTTAACTAAAATTAATAGGTTTAACAATCCGAATTAAAAGTCTAATTAAAATCAAAATTACAATAAAAAATTATAATCAAAATCAAAAGTCAGATTAAAATTACAATTAAAATCCGAATCAAAAGTCAAATTAAAGAGTTGCACGGAACCACACCTGGGGCAGGTCTATGTCCAGTAGTGGACGTCTTTAGAACGATATTAAGATACATACCCATAGGCCTACAATGACATGGGCATTTATTAAACGTCGACAAACGGTGCACGGTTCGTGATGGCCGTTAAAAAAAAAAACTCCATGGTTACTCTTTGAAAATGATTTGGTTTCACAATATTTTCATGTTATTTATGTATGTATAATTTTTTATTTTCATTACATACTAGTAACTTAACTAGACACTAACTAAACTAGCTATTTTGTACTAATTACTACTATTTTGTAATAATTTTCTATTCTCATAACTAAAATATTTCTGGGGCGTGTAGTCGGTTCGTGCATTTATGAACTCAGCAGGCGTAGATTTCTTTTTCAAAATAACGTAATGGCCTATATTCATTACTCTTTCAATTCACTAGGTAATTTGTTAAAAAAAATAATTAGTTCTAACGGAAATATTATTTATTAACCATAAGCTCTTCATCATCATCTGCCTAGCCTTTTCCCAACTATGTTGGGGTCGGCTTCCAGTCTAACCGGATGCAGCTGAATACCAGTATTTTACATGGAGCGACTGCCTATCTGACCTCCACAACCCAGTTAATACTAGGTAGGTAATACGATACCCTTTGGTAAGACTGGATGTCAGAATTTCAGGTCACCTACTCTACCTGTAACGACTGCCAAAGATCTATATATGGCAGCCGGGACAAACAGGTTAACGTGCTTTCCGAGGCACGGAGGAAACTCGGTATGTCGGGCGGTCACCCATCCACAGACCGACCTAGGCAAGCACAGCTTTACCTAAAGATCGACCCCGAGTGGCAGTTCTTATTAAGCCGCAAGCTCCTCGATTAATCATTAACCATAAGCTCTTCATACTGTCTTAAAATTGGGCAGCCTTTGACCTCAATCATGCCAGATGGAAAGTGAAAGAAAGCTTAAAAAACATTACAAATAAACTAATTTCATTCTTTACTCTATAAATACACTGTTGTTTCCAAATTCAATTGTATTTATAAATCTGGAAACAGTTTTCCCGTTAATTTGGAGAAAATCCCTCGACTAAATGCTGCCTTTGTCTCCGAACCCGAATTAGGAACGCAAAACCAAACGCCTTAAACAAACGATGTAAATGAGCCATAAAATTAGGAGTAGCCTTACAACAAATACATTGAACAGAAGGATAACTAAACAATTTTTTTCGATAACGGTTTCTGATACTGTCAGCCAGTGTCACCCCACTGCTGGACAAAGGCTTACCCCATAGCCTGTGGGGTTTTCTCCGGCCAATTTGTCACAAACGCTTCGCTTGCATTTTCAAGGCCAACCACAGCGACGACGACCGTCTTCTGGTACCCACTGCGTGACGACTCTGGCGCATCGGTCCTGATGCACTAAAATGCATCAGGACCAATTGGTTGGCCCAATCCCACTTCAACTTAGTAATCTAGTTGCCTACATAATTATCAGTGTTTGAACGTATTGTGGTATTCTGTTATTATTCGATTTATCAATTTATTTTTGTCGATTAACGAAAGGTATTGACAAGGCAGATGTGAGTGGCAACGCCGGAACACAAACACTGACCTTATTGGTGATGTTTTTCAGAAAGGACAGGTATGTGCGTAGTACTCGCAACCGGCGTGTGTGTATGACCAGATATACGAATGTGGACGAGGCAAAAGGAGTATATAAGGATCGTAGCAGGTAGCGTTCTGTGGTTTCTGCTTACCTCCATGGGAAAAGGCCGTGAGTTTATGTGTGTGTGTTATAATTTTAAAATTCGGACATTAACTACTACGTTTGTACCAACAGACCTTCTGTCTCCACATTTTCCTTTAAAAACCCGTGATTCACGCTTAGATTATTAATATTCTAGTCAGTCGCTTCGTCAAAACTTCTATAATTACTGGGGTAAATTAATCTATGCGAAGACGCCAAGAATTTTATAAAGTGTGCCTAAATGATACCCGAGGGACTTGGGAGTTTGTTACAATTTATGTTAATGCGATGTTGTATGTAGTCGAGATGGGTATATGTAATGGATGTTTTCGGCCTTTAATTTGATGCTGTGTTCTCGGTTTTAGGAGGTAGATAGCTGTGGGGTATGTTTGACGGCTTAGTAGGTTAGTCATAGTGAATTGTATAGGGAAGTAGTAATGAGCCATGTAGCTGTTTTTATTTTTATTTCAACTTAATTTGTTGGTTTTTCAGTTAAAGTCAGTGTTGTGTGTGTGCACTTGTGGCGTGTACCAAATAAATATATTTTCTTTCTTAAATAGTCGTCTGTTCAGTCTTTATCCAATGACTTTTGGGTCGACTATTAGTCCCAGCAAGAGCAACTGAATATTAGTGATTGTTTAGCGAATGATGTATCAATTTAACCGATAATTCATGACCTGTGTGAACTTTGAGCGTAGTGCAGTCTCTGAAGGGTAAAGCTTATCTTACACTAAAAGCTATGGTTTAAAGATACTTTAAGCAATACTTTTCGGAATTTGATTAATTCTTTTTCTTAGCATGTCGATAAAAATTTCAATTGATCGACCCAAATTTTGGCTACTAGTTTGGTACCTACAGGAACAAGCTTTAGGTTCAGTTATTATAACTGGGTTAAGTTGAGCCATTGGCTGTCTTTTAAATGTATCTCGAAATAACAAATATTGATATTTTTTCGAAGAAGGTTTTTCCATTTTTCAATTAATCTTTTATAATATGCCTGATGTGAAGCGATGACGCGACCTAGAGTGAAACCGGTTCATTCGAACTTTAAAGAGAACTAGATTATAATAATTCTGAAAGCCAATAGTTGCGACCACCAAAAGGCGTTTCATTTGCTCTTTCCACTGAATCCCATTTTATAATTTAAAGTGAAAAATTTACCTTTATCAATCATTTAAAAAGCAGCCTGTGACTGTTAAAAATTGCGATAAACAAATGTTTTACATAATAATTGAAGACTGTGTTTGATAATTGTATAGCTATCGCAACGCTTAGCTTCTTGTGTAAATCAAGTTTCATCTTGTCATTGATGAGTTTATACAACGTTATAAAGTTTTTACAGTAGTCATTATTTCAGGTCATTGTATCTCAGTGTGGGAGTCAAAATATTGTCTCGATATAAACGTTTACCATTTACAAATACGGATAGGGACGCCCCCATCTCTTTGGGACCTAATTCCGTCATCGGTAACTTGTGGGTGTATCTTACGACCGTTCAACCGACTTTGTTTATTGAAATTGTATTAGGTAATGTAACAGTATTAAGTTCTAAGAAGGATGCTTTTTAATGTTTGAACTAAAATGACTAAACTAAGGCTCACCATAACCCCGTCGGGGCTGCGAGTTGTTCGAAAGAGATACCGCGGCCTCTGCGCAAGGGCTAAGAAGCAACATGGTTGGTTTTTAGTCAGTAGAAGTCTGACACTCCTTTTTGCTCTGCCCAAGAACTGGAGGGTTTATTTGATGATTTTCCACACGCCAAAAAAAAAGGCTCACCATATTATAACATTACGCCAGTAATCCCTGTAGGATTGAGCAGATGGGCAGACATGTACTGCAATAGATACACCTACGTTGTGCCAGTTAAGTTAAAGTCTCATGTCGATGGTAATAATATGCTCGCCCATAATAGGGAGGGGGTCCTATTAGGGGGGAGCCAATTGCCATCAACCTGGCACAAATCTAAACTCTGTGGCTGCTACTGAAAAATTCCTTATGGAAAAACCCAATAACACTTTTCCCGATCCGGGAATAAAACCCAGGAATGCTCAGCAGTCGTGCTTGCGACCACTCAACTGAGGCCGTCTTTTACTATTGTATCTCTAATATTGCTCCTAAAAGAGAAATGGCGAAGAAAAATGGCCACCGTATCCAATACAGTTTAAGAAGCTCTAAGCCAATGCGCGACACCAATTTTTTTAGTTTATCTTTCGATTGAAAGCGCACACGGCTTCCTAACAAACCGCTGCGCGCCAACACGCGCCCGCGCCCTAACCGGCCCGCGCTTTTCTTATATCGGTTTGTTCTACCAGTCCCTGTTATAGTAATTTTAAAATAATAGTGACTCTTTACTACTGTTTACCGTGAACGTGATTAAACGACATTTTATGTTACACAAGCGTTTGACTTCCCAATCCGCTTCGATCCAAAATGAACACAGTATCTTACGTCCCACTGTTGTGCAAAGGCCTTCTCCATACTCTTCTCTCCTTGCGGTTTTTTCCAGGCCAATCTCTCACAAACTTCCTAAGTCCTACGACCTCTCCGTTTGCGTCAAAATACCACAAACTTACCACTTAAAAAAAGAAAATCTACCAAAACAAAAAAGCCTCCCAACCTTGACCCAAAAATGTTTTCACATCTGATTCGGGTACATTCTCAAGGTGAGGGAAGAGACAAACAGATCGTGGATCCACTTATTGGCTTCTCAGATTACGTCATAATATTTCAGGAGATGATTGATAAACTAGGCCCGGCGCGCCGGATGCCCTGTTGCGTAAGTCACGCGTTTGCGGAGTAGGGATGGGGTGGTGTCGATAGAAACGATAAAAATATTGTTTTTTTTTCTTTACTGCCTCTTTGGTCTAAGGTTCTGGCTCCGAAAAAATGCTATTGGATTTTCTATCAGGAATTTCCCAGTAGCAGCCACGGTATCTGGATTTGTGCCCGGTTGATGGCAATAGCCTCATTTAAAACATAACTGGCGAAATGTGGGTGTTTACACACTTACCTAAACCTTCGGGTATTACAGATTTTATATTCACTGAATACCTTTCACTTACCCCTCACTATCACTACCCCCCCCCTCCCTCACTATCTTCAGGCCACTTCCTCCAGTTTTACGTCCCCGATTACCTTCTTATCGATACAAAGGGCACATCCCTAATCTTTCCTTACAATTCAGCGAAGAGGCCTTCATTATGTAACGTTTTCTTATCTTGGGCTCACCTTAAGAAGATGGCTGCTTGTAAGGGATACGTAAATTATTCTCGCCAAAACCGCTGCCTGTAATCTTGGGATGTGGTGCGATTGTAAGCGGAGATATGATTTATTGCCTTTCTTCATTTTTAACAGGAATGAATTAAGGAAAATGGCTATGCTAACTATAGCAGCTTTTAGTTGAAGCGTAACATAACATCACGCCTGTAATCCCCGAAAAATTTGGCAGATTTGTAACTAACAGGTAACCCTTTCATGTCTGGGTGTAACGGACACGTAAACTTTTCTCGCCAAAACCGGTGCCTGTAATCTTGGGATGTGGTGCGATTGTGAGCGGAGAGATGATTTATTGCCTTTTCTCATCTTTTTTGGGAATATATTAAAGTAAATTGCTATGCTAACTAGAGCTGCTTTTAGCATAACATAACATCACGCTTGTAATCCCCGAAGGATTATGCAGCGGTGTACCTAAAAGTAAACCCACATTACACGCAAAACGGATGGCAGATGGGGCCGAAAACTTCTGGAGTGGCGACCGCGAACCAGAAGACGTTGCGTTGGAAGGCCTCCAACTAGGTGGACCGATGACATGGTGAAGGTTGTGGGAATGTGCTGGATGCGAGACTAGTTAATATGACGGCACATGGAGGAGGCTTATGTCCAGCTGTGGATGTCATTCGGCTGAAATGATAATGATGATACATCCCAATTCGGCGAGGGAAATCTTTTGATAGAATCTAGCGTACATTCATGCTTTTAAGTCATCATAATCAATGTTAGTTACCTCTCTTTGAATAGAATAACTAAGGTATAAATTTTATACTCCGTTATATTTTAAATGAAGTCGGTTAAAAAACGTTGCCCCACACTAGGAATTTCTCCTGTATCGTGGGTGCGTTTACAAACATTGAAACTCACATTACACAAACATCCAGATCCGAAACAACTATCTGTAGACCATACAAATATTTGTTTTGTGCGGGGATCGAACCCGCGACACGCAGCGCAGCATTCACTGCGCCAACCCTGCCGTCAATCCTACAACTTATAACCACTACACACTACACTGCTTACCACACAAATCTTAACCGGATACATACAGTACCCGCTAACTCCGGAACTCCTCTTAAACCGAAGCAATCCTACATGTGAAGGATTTCACCTGATTGACACGATCTCTAAAACGGATTAAGTGGCTGAACTCGATTTAGTCTTCGGTTCTTGATAGATTCATGTTTCAGAATTCTGAATTGCAGGTGTAGAGGGAATCGATGCAGGGATTGAGTGGAATCTAAATTAGTAAGGTAACATCACGCTTGTCCTCCGCGAAGAATTAAACAGAGGTGTACCTAATAATAATTATTATTTATTTATTTCAGATAACATAGATCCATAATTTTGTTAGTAGGCAAGCATACTTAAAAACTAAAGTTAGTAAAACAAAATTAAAAAAAATCGGAGGCCAATACATGCACACTACTAATCAAACTAATCAACAAAATTGAATTAATTAACTATGTCAAAAAATAAAATGTTCATGCCAATATCATCTGCCTAGCCTTTTCCCAACTGTGTTGGGGTCGGCTTCCAGTCTAACCAAATGCAATTGAATACTAGTATTTTGCATGGAGCGACTGTCTATTTGACCTCCACACCCCAGTTAATACTGAGTAATACGATACCCTTTAGTAAGACTGGTTGTCAGACTTTCAGGTCACTGACTACCTGTAACGACTGCCAAAGATCTATATAGGGTGTAAAAGTACCCTTAACGCAAACGAAGGGCACTTGTTCTCCCCACCACTGCGATAATTTTTTTGTTCTAGACCATACCTGGGAACCTCCTAGTTACGGAGATATTGGGGGTCAAAGTTCCAAATTTTTCACAGCTGTTTTTGTACTAGTATTTCAGGTTTTAACTTGACTTAAATTACCTCCATGACCCGTTTACTATTCAAAGCACCCACTAGCACAATGTTTTAAGAGTGCTACTTTGAGTTTTACCGTAAAATATGATTTTTGACCCCAAAAAAAAAAGTCATTTCCCAGCAAAAATTTTTGCGTAGGGGTACTTCGTTTGATGTACAGAAAGCTTGGTTGACGGATGCGTAAAGGGTTCGTTTACACCCTGTATATGGCAGCCGGAACCAACAGCTTAACGTGCTTTCCGAGGCACGGCGGAAACTCGGTATGTAATGGGCGGTCACCCATCCACAGACCAACCTAGGCAAGCGCGGCTTAACCTAAAGATCGACCCGATGGCATTTATTATTAAGCCACGAGCTCCTCAAAGAGTTAGAGCTAAAATGTTCAGGTCAATAGTACACCCTTATTTCACCAGTTATTTTAAAGAAGTAGGGGGCGAGCCTATTGCCATCAACCGGTCACAAATTCAGAATCCGTTGCTGCTACTGAGATGTTCCTGCTGGAAAGTTCTAATAACACTTTACCCGTTTTGGGAATCGTACTCAGGAACTCACGCACAGAAGATACGCCTTTTTTTTGGAGTGTGGGAAATCACATGACTCCTCCCGCTCTGGGCAGAGCGAAAGGGAGTGTCAGACTTCTACTGACTAAAACCCACCCATGTTCCTTCTTAGCCCTTCATGTCGAGGCCGCGGTATCTCTTGCGAACGACCCGCAGCCCTGACGGGGACAGTTTACAGCTGCTTCTTATATAAAATAACTTTAGAAGAGTTTGACACTAAGTAAAATTAGAAGAAGTAAGACCTATTTCTATAATTTCTATACATTTGCTGTAGAAAAACAAGAAAGCAGACATAAAGTAAAAGCATAAAAGCCATTTTCCCCGCACATCTAACTTACTCAGGTGGGATCACATAAAGGGAACACAAATATTTCTTCAGAATTTCGCGCCACAAATAAATAAACTACACTCATAACTCAAACTCATAGAAGAATGTGCACAAGCAATGAAATATACAGCGTATTGCCTCCCTCAGTGTTGCCGGGCGAAAAAATGTTGCGGAGAAGAGCAATTTAATATTTGGGTAGGGTAACACTGGTATTTGTGGAGTTCTTGTTTCTTTTATTGAGATGTTGGTAGTTTTGTAGAATTTAATATTGTGTGGACGTGGTTTTTTAAGTAGCTTGTGGCTATTAAAATAAGAGTCACTTACTGCCGTAGTCAGAGATATTTAATGATTACTTAAGCTGTCCCTTAGTAAAGATTTGACATACAAAACCTTCACGAAACTGTCAAAATCTTTACTAACTGCCGCACTCAGAAAGCTTTAATGATTACTTAGGCCATCACTTAATAAAGGTTTTGACAGTTTTGTCATACAAAAGTATGTCAAATCTTTACTAAGTGACGGATTAAGTAATCATTAAATATCTCTGAGTACCGCAGTTAGTGATAGCTTAGTAATCATTAAACCTCTCTGTATGCGGCAGTTAGCTACCTATTACTGCCGCAATCAGAGAGCTTTAATGATTACTTAGGCCATCACTTAGTAAAGTTATTGACAGTTTTGTCATACAAAAGTATGTCAAACCTTTACTAAGTGACGGCTTGAGTAATCATTAAATATCTCTGAGTACCGCAGTTGGTCTGTAGTTGGGTGACCGCCCATTAGATTCTGAGTTTTCTCCGTGCTTCGGGAAGCACGTTAAGCCGTTTATGACGTCTGTCAGTTATAGATTCTTATCAGTCTTTGAGTAGTCCGGACCTCGTGGTCTGATAACCATTCTTACCCAGAGTGTCGTATTACCCAGTACTGGCTGGGTTGTGTAAGTCAGATAGGCAGTCGCTCTATTTAAAATACTGGTATTGGCTGCATCTGGTGCCCACCTATAACATTCCGTGTTTACTATTTTTTCAACCGACCTCCAAAAAGGAGAAAGTTCTCAAATCGTCTTTATTATTATGATTTTTTTTATCGTGTGTTTGTTTGCGGATATCTCCGTCATATATGAACCTATTTTCAAAATTCTTGTTCTAGTGAACCGATGAACATTTTGTGGGGTCCGAAATTGAGTACTAAAGACATGGGTTATTGTGTGTGCGTCCATCAAGTCCATCGACCCTGTATTAAGCCGTTAATCGTTGTTGTTGGTGTAGTGGTCGCAAGCGCGACTGCAGAGCATGAGGTCCTGGGTTCGATTCCCGGTTCGGGCAGTGTTATTGGGTTTTTCTATCAGGAGTTTATCAGTAACAGCCACGGAGTCGGAATTTATACCCGGTTGATGGCAATAGGCTCGCCCCCTATTACATGGGACTTAAACATAACTGGCGAAATGTGGGTGTACTAAGGTACACCTCTGCCTAACCCTTCGGGGATTACAAGCGTGATGTTATGTTATGTTATGTAAAATATACCAGTAATATAGTTATGAAATAAGATACACAAGAATATCAGTTTCAATATCATAATTATAACAATGCGAAACACCAGACAATAGACATACGACGCACACTAAAACATAAATTGAAACGTCAATCATGGCCCATTGTGTAAACATTAAGCCATCAAACGCCAACCTGTACAATTAGGAGCCCCTGACGCTGTAAGGCACATTACGGGGCAAGACATCAATAACACGGATATATCTTTTAGCATGACTGCCTGGGTAATGACTGTTTGTTTTGCTGGCTGTATCAAGTAATGTTATTTACTTTGTGACTTTTGGCTCATTTTCCTGTGTTTCTTTGTTAGTTTCATATTTGCAAAATTGATACACCTACTTACACTTTTCACTCTCTGCCTGTCGTAATTTTTTTTTTCTGTGCACTTTGTCATTATTTGCTTCCCTGCTTGCTCGTCTCCGTGGCAGTACCAACACTATCTTGAGTTTATTCGCAAATAGATGGGAGTCTCCAATGCTGCGTCATTGGATGAAACTTCATACTGTTTAATTTGTGTATTATGTCTACTAACACTAGTTTTTAAGATCATTGTTACTAACACTATGGGCGCTGCCCGAAATAAATGCAGTTATTATTATAATGATCACTTATTTATTAAGCTTACCTTCTGTCGTCAGCTGTCAAGTTATTGATGCTGTTACTGTGCAAAGGCTCTCCCAATGACTTCCAGTTGTTGCGATTCAAGGCCAATGGTCGCTAGTTTTGTCCCCCCCCCCCTACCTTCTACGAGGTCTGACCCAACGCCTCCTGACTCTGACAGGGCTCCAGAAAGTGTTAATTTTGACCTAGAGCTCATTGGCCTGGCGCAGATGTGGTCAGTCCAGCCCAGTACATAGTTGCATATATAAGCAGGTCTCTAGCGATAACAAATCAAAAATGCTAATGACATTATTCATATCAGTGTTTCCTTCTTTCCAGGTATGATATCCAGAGTTACAACTAAAACGGCAGAGGAAGACAAGCTGCACCGACCCCGACAAGGGCAGGAAAATGATGTTATGTGGTGTCCCAAAACTTATCAAGATTTGAATCTGTCTGTATATACCTATAAAAGGCAAAGCTGAAATCTTCTTCTTATCATGTGGGCAGTAATGTCTAACGACCCCAAACACCCTAGTGTCAGAGTTTCTTAACAGCCTCAAGGGCCTCTAACATGGTTTGGCGACCGCCATTTGGCGGCCAGGACCACCGCCTTATACGTGCCTTACGAAGTACGAAACCATCTTTTTTATCAGACAATCAGGTGATTCTAGCCTGCAATGTCCTAGCCAAACTGAAATAACTTTACGAAGTATGCTTCCCGTGGGAATCGAAACCATGACCACCGGGTCACAAGGGAAACGCTAAACCACTCGACCACGGAGGCAGCTGGCTGACTGAGGATCAATGCACAAACCAAACCCTTAGAGCTTGAAACTTAAGATTTCGCAAACGTATTCCCCTTATGACGTAGGCATACACTAAGGAAGGTTTTTCAAAATTCAACCCCCAGGGGGTGAAACAGGGGATGGAAGTTTGTATTTAAAATCGACATTTTCACGCGGGCGAAGCGGCGGGCATCAGCTAGTTAAATATAAAACAGCTACAGCTCCATTGTGCTCCATTTTCATTAACTCTAAGCTGTCAAACTGTGTTTTTTTTTGTTAATATTTTACCGTACAAAAGGCGGTAAAGTCATATACGAGTATATTCAGCCTTTCTACTTTAAAAAAATACATAGACTAAAGACCTAGAAAGACATACACTGACCTTATTGGTGAGGTTCTTCAGAAAGGACAGGTACGTATTACTTGCAACCGGCGTCCGTGTATGACCAAATGTATAAACGTGGACGAGGCAAAAAGAGTTTGTAAGGATCGTAGCAGAAGGTGCTGCGGGTTGTTCGCAAGAGGTACCGCGGCCTCAACATGAAGGGCTGAGAAGGAACATGGGTGGTTTTTAGTTAGTAGAAGTCTGACACTCCCTTTCGCTCTGGCCAAGAGCGGGAAGCGGGAGCCACCCGCCAAAAAAAAAACCAAAAAGGATCGTAGCAGAAGGCGTTTTGTGTTTTCTGTCTGTCTAATACTAAATGCGTTACTTTATATGTATGTACATGGTATGTAGATTAAAATTGTAAAAATCGTCAAAATTAACTCGCCTACACCCTCATATTTGCAACACAGTCTTTCAGTGAGCATGGTTTCCATCAGTTTAGTAACCCTTGCGAGTAAATTACGTGATCCTCCGGATTTCGGCGGAATGAGATTGTTAGAATGAAATGTAAACTCCGGTGCTTGCCCCCACCCTCATTTGTCATGAGGGGTGTATGTAAAAGAGAGTAGCTGCTGTGACTTGTCTGTTTCGGTGTTTTTATGTGTGTTTCTTTTGTATGATAGGCCTAATACATAAATGGTAGTTTAATTCCGGTTGGTTATCCATACTTAATATTAACATAACATAACATCACAGGCAGAGGTGTACCTAATAGTACACCCACATTTCGCCAGTTATGTTTAAGTCCCATGTAATAGGGGGCGAGCCTTTTGCCACCAACCGGGCACAAACTACTTAATATTATAAATGCAAAAGTAACTCTGTTTGTCTATTTGTTACCTTTTCACGACTAAACGGCTAATCGGATTGTCGATCGTAATGACAGAATTATATTTTTTTTTGTTAAAAAATATGATTTGATAGATACGTGTTTATTGTTTTATCAAATTAATAAGAATTAAGGAGAATAAAACGTATCAAAGATAGAAATAAAGAGAAATAAAAAGATAGAAAGAAGGTAAAAATGTACCAAACCAGATCCCGGGGAAAGATAACTTTGTTTTTTTTCTCACACACACAGAATTTCTTTTAGTAGCAGCCACGGAATATTCTTATTGCAATAGGCTCGGCCCCTGTACAGGGGATTTGCCTAACCCTTTGGAGATTACAGGCGTGATGTTATAATGTCGACTAAAGCACAGATTAGACTTTACCACGTGTAATAGTTCTTGAGCTATTTCAGTTTAACCACAAACTGAACTGTCTGCCATTTCTCAGAAAATTCTTCCTCTTCTCCATTGGAAGGTCAAAACTTATACCGCGAAACCCCAAACCGCCAGTCATTTATAACGCCGGGTTCCGCGCATTTAACAAATAGACACCGCCGCGCGTCATTTTTCAGACAACCGCGAACTATTTGTTTGTCTGACCCCTTATTATTAAGAGTCGTGATGCAAATTATGTTGTGTTCCACTTTACTTAATAAACTTGTTTTGGGGTAATGGAGCTTTCGGCTGTTGCGTAAAGGGGGCGCTAGTTTATTCTAAAATCTGAGTGAGTTTTGGTTATAAAGGGTGTAAAAGTACCCTTAACGCAAACGAAGGGCACTTATTCTCCCCACCACTGCGATCATTTTTTTGTTTTAGACCATACCTGCGAACCCCCTAGTTACGGAGATATTGGGGGTCAAAGTTCCAAATTTTTCATAGCTGTTAATGTAAATACTAGTTTTTCTGGTTAAACGGGTCATGGAGGTAATTTAAGTAAAGTACTTAAATTACCTCCATGACCCGTTTATTATTCAAAGCACAACTGCTGCGCATGAGTGTCTGGGTTCAAATCAGGATCCTATTACATGGGTCTTAAACCTAACTGGCAAAATTATGTGTGTATAGATGACAAGTCAATAGAACCTGTACATTGCATGCTAGATTAATCGACTTCGCTTCTATTCTAAGACATTTGCACGCCATGTTATGGCAGGATATGCCGAAACAAATCTACTGTAACATCTTATGTACCATATTCTAGCAAATAAAAAATTGGTTGCCTGTAAAGTCGGTATACGGGCGAAAGTTTTACGTGACAACGAAAATAGAAGCGCAAGACATGAACCGGTGTGTATGCCTATCTCTCTCACTCTCTCTCTCTCGCTCTGGACGCGTGCCTCTCACTCGCTCTCATTGTGAGCGCATAACGTGAGCGGAGCGTAACGCAGTTTCTTGAAGTGTCACCCGGCAAACCAATTTATAAGACGTTGTCACGTCAAAATATTTTGATTTTGATTTAAAAGTACATTCCTGCCTTTTGGGGATTTCAGAAGCGTTGTTAGACTTCATCATCATCAGCCTATAATGTTCTCACTGCAGGGACTCGGGCCTCCTCTCTAGGAGAGGGATGGGCTATAATGCACCACGCGGGCCCAGTGCGGATTGGTAGATGTCACATATATTCTCCACGATGTTTTCGTTCACCGTCACTTACATTCAGAAAAATACTGATTTTAACTCTCGGTACCCAGGTCGTGTTCTTGCGAATCGGCAAGCGTAAGGTGGAACGTCCTCAGGATCTGTGGAGCGACGGTCTTCGCAGGGTAACTGGTAGTAACGGGATAAGAATTGCTGAGAATCTAGTTGAGGGGCGTGTGGGGCCGTCTCAGGGCCAGTTGAAAACCAGCGTCGGGCACTAGCTGCTGGGCAGTTTGCTGAACTGGTCCTATTTGGCGCAGCCGTGAGATGCACACTCCTTTTTTTTCTGTTATTTTTAGGTTGTTGTGTTGTTGTGTGCACTTGTGGCATGTGCTGAATAAATATGTTTTCTTTCTTTCTTTTGATTCGGGAGGACTATGCCGCAGGTTGATGATGACGATTCTGACTAAGGTCCATACAAAAACAGCTATTTAAACTTGCATATCTAACTAACTCATTTCTAATTGACTAACGAAACAGCCTTTTCCACCGAAAACTTGAAGTGTTAACCAAGAAGATCGTTTACTGCTACTTAACCCTCAAACGCCGGTCCTAATCTACTGTTAATATCAGTTAAGGATAGATGTAATCTTAACCCTGCGCCATCCTTTGAGTTAAGACCCGGCGGCCGATCAAAGGGTTATTTTAATTAATATTAATAAACCCCTAGTTATTTTAGGGTTAGGGAAGAAAGGGTGTGAAGTACCCAAGTTAAGCAGCGGTCAGTTAGGTCGATAATTGGATGGGTTTAGTTGTTTGTGACGGATTGGGTTATGTATCTAATAGGTTTGTGGTAGTTTTACATAACATCACGCCTGTAATCCCTAGGGTTAGGCAGTAAAGTACCCGGCGATAAATATTTTTATTTTTTATTTATTTATTTATTAACCACTAATTTAATTTTGAAATTGGTGTATTTTATACAAAGAATAAAAAGAATTATGAAAAGAAGCAAATCATAATTATTTTAACAGCTCCTAATAGGTACCGGACTGTTTGTATTTCGTGCGACAGAGATAACGCTCTACGAAGCCAAATTTAGCCGATTGTCTCTTTCCAAAGGTCGATGTGCAATATTTATTGCCGGTTACTGTAGTGTACCTATTATACCCACTTCTCACTACTTATGTTAAAGTCCCATGTAATAGGAGACGAGTCTATTAACCAGGCACAAATCCAGACTCCGTGGCTGCTACTGAGTAATTCCAGATGTATGGAAAACTTTGCTTTGACCTGGAAATTTAACCCAGGAACCTAATGCACAGCAGTCCCGCTTACGACCACTAGACCAAAGAGTCTCGTTTATCAACCAAGACTGGAGTTATAAGGTGATTTATTTTTATGACTAACACCGTGTTTTTAAGAACGAACAAGTAAGAGGGCAGACCAGCCAACCAGACTTAAACTACACATAATAATACAGGGTGTAAAAGTACCCTTAACGCAAACGAACGGCACTTGTTCTCCCCACCACTGCGATCATTTTTTTGTTCTAGACCATACCTGGGAACCTCCTAGTTACGGAGATATTGGGGTTCAAAGTTCTAAAAATTTTCACAGCTGTTTTTGTAAATACTAGTTTTTCAGGTTATAACTTTACTTAAATTACCTCCTTGACCTGTTTACTATTCAAAGCAGCCACTAGCACAATGTTTTAACAGTGCTACATTGAGTTTTACCGTAAAATGTGATTTTTGACCCAAAAAAAAAGTCGTTTCCCAGCAAAAAATATTGCGTAGGGGTACTTAGTTTGATGTACAGAATGCTTGGTTGACAGCTGTGTGATGGGTTGATTTACACCCTGTATAATAGGTACAGGTATCACATAAAAGGTAATCTAACAAGCATAGTACTATATAAACATAAGTAATAACTCATTGTGTTATCCAAATAGGAATATCAATGGAATGGTTCTGCGAATCGCTCATTACGCATCCGCTATAATGAGAGAGACGATACAAGGTGTGAGCGGATAGCGGTTATAAGTTCAAGTATCCGAAGTTGTATCCTGATAAACTATTTGTCTAATCATCATCATCATCATCTGCCTAGCCTTTTTCCCAACTATGTTAGGGTCGGCTTCCAGTATAAGCGGATGCAGCTGAATACCAGTATTTTACATGGAGCGACTGCCTATCTGACGTCCACAACCCAGTTAATACTAGGTAATACGATACCCTTTGGTAAGACTGGATGTCAGAATTTCAGGTCACTAACTACCTGTAACGACTCCCAAAGATCTATATATGGCAGCCGGGACCAACAGCTTAACGTGCTTTCCGATGCACGGAGGAAACTCGGTATGTCGGGCGGTCACCCATCCACAGACCGACCTAGGCAAGCAAAACTATAAACTATTTGTCTAATAAAATGCAATATTTCAAAATAGTAATAAAGTTCTTTTTTTGTTTTCTGAGCAAAATAAAATGTGTACCTATTTAAAAATGTATGGTCGACCGCACCTCATCACTTTTTCAATCAAGTTACAAAATTAATCAAGCAACACTTTTTGAGACACCTTCTAAAGGTATTTTGATAATATAAGACCGTTTTCCGCCCGTTTATATTATGCGACACCTAAATTACTGCCTACAAAACGCGCCTCACGCTCAGTTCAGTAACGTAACGTAACATAAATTGAAAATTACACTTTTATTTAGGTAACGCACAATTTCATGGACACATAATCGTATAGCTCAAACCAAAACCTGCCATATTACATACATGGTGAATTACTGACATCACTATATCGTGTTATACAACTGGAGCTTGGAAAATATTTCCAAGGATTGTTCATCTGATGATGGACAGCCCAATTAATGGGCTACTAGCGTTGATACTACTCCAGGAAACTCTCGAGTGTTGTTTGTTTGCTAAACTGTTTAAGAAATAACAGGTTGAATAGTTATAGAATAATATCGTTGTTAGATTTATATCTTGGTTAAAATTAAACACAATTATTTAATATTGTTCGCTACTCTAGCCCACAAGATACAGACACAGCCTAATTTAGGGACCACAGTTATCTAATTTTGCCAATTTAAAACTTGTTACTGAATTCATTATGGTGTAACATTAAGAAAATTTTATTAAATTATTTAATACACGTTAATATTTGTTATGTTCTATTAAATCAGAGGTGGTTTGTTTGTTTTTTTTTAATATTGTTGTGATTTTTATTTATTATTGACATTTTATAGATTTTTAATGCGTGCGCACTTTTTGATGATGTTTTAATGATTTCTGTGCTATTTATATTTGCACTATTCTCTCCTCTCGTAATGGGTATTTTGCTAGAAATAAATCACATTTTTTTTATAACTGGTTTAATAAATGTCACATTACATAAAAACTATCGATGTCTGCAAAATGTGTGTGTACCAATTAATGGGTACCCCTCTGCATAACCCTTCGGGGTTAACAGGCGTGATGTTACGTTATGTAATGATTGTAAAAATACAAAATCTTAACTCTCAACTTCAAGTAACAACAACTGCATCCGAAATCAGCTGTCGTTAAAAATGTAGTCACTATAAATTAAGAATTTCAATAACCTTATTTTTTTTGTGAAAACTAAATTAAAACCGGTTTTGCTATTTTATTTAAGAATTAATAATCCGACAAAAAAAAACAAAGTAAGGTACAAAAAACCTGTAACGAGAAAACCTTAAATCTCAAACGCTCTCGCTTCCGCTAGATTCTCATCCCTTACACCACAAGTATATCGCCTAGCGCTTCTTATCATAGTTCCGCAGCCCTCTAGGTGTTTGTCACAAAGTATGTAGGGTAACCCTGACATGATGACCTCATGAACAAGATACTGTGAGCCAAACGTTAGCGATAAGCTTCACCCGAAATGGTTAGTGTATCAAGGTGTAAAGAAAAATAGTTTCTCTCGTGTTATTATGAAACATATCATGTGAACTTGTGAGGAGTTTGTGGGTAGATAATGACAGCCACTCGGTTCAATCTTCAGGTTAAGTTGTGCTTGCCTAGGTTGATCTGTGGATGGGTGACCACGTGTTAAATACCGAGTTAATCAAATCAGACCAAATCTTATGTATCTATGTTATGTATTTATTTTTTTGTTTTTTATTTTTTTTATTATTACTTAAATACTTTTTTTATTATTGATTTGTGACTGAAGTAAATCTTAATTTAACTTACACCTTACTATTGTATCGAGTCTGGTTCTTTTAACCTAATATAATTATGTAGACAGATGTGTTGCTGAAGAGTTTGTTCCGCCACTTCTTCTTTCCAGCTAAAACACTAGGAAGTGTCGAAGGGTCGTTTTCGACTGTCTCTTGTAAATAAGTAAAGTATATTTTGACGTTCCGAAAAGTGCTGATTATCAGCCTAGTTTGAATAAATGACTTTTGATTTTGAGTTTTCTCCGTGCCTTGGAAAGCACATTAAGCAGTTGGTCCCGACTGTCATTTTTTATAAGCCCGCCACACTATATTCCCAAACCACTGTAACTCCTGTAACCAGAATCAACAGTGGCGACCACAAGAAACCCGACTGTCACTTGTAGATATTTGACAGTCGTTATGGTTACGAGCCTGAATGTCTGGACAAACAATCTTTCTGAGAAGTATCGTATTTTTAACCGACTTCCCAAAAGGAGGAGGTTCTCAATTCGATCGGTATGTTTGTTGTTTTTTTTTAAGTATGTACACCGATTACGCTGAGATTTATGATCCGATTTAAGTGATACTTTTCCGTTTGATGCGGAATAGTTGCCATTTGGTCCCATAAAAATTTAACAAAGTTTGGCTTAGTACTTTTCATTTTATAAACATTTTTTGGAAATATTTGTATAGGATATTACACACATTTTGGTGTTTTTGAAGTCAGTTGTTTTTTTTTTGCGAAAAAGTTTATTTTTTTATTTTTTCATTTTTAGTTGTAATATCCTATACAAATATTTACAAAAAAAATTCATGAAGTTTATTTTTCACGTTTTGGTGTTTTTGAAGTCGGTTGTTTTTTTTTGCAAAAATATTTTTTTATCTAGTACGTACTAGATTGTGGAGGTCAGATAGGCAGTCGCTCCATGTAAAACACTGGTATCAGCTGCATCCGGTTGAACTGGAAGCCGACCCCAACGTAGTTGGGAAACGACTAGGCAAATGTCACAAAGTATGGTCGGTAACATCGCCTACATGATGACCTCATAAGTACAAGATACTGTGCGCCAAAACCTTTGAGATAAGCTTCGCCTAAAATGGGTAGTGAGTCATGGTGTACTTGGTCGTTTTTGGCTGTGGAAGGATAACAGATTTTCCGCTGTTGATAACAACAGCGGAAAATCTGACATAATAACTGACAACTCACGTATAATCGTGAGTTGTCAGTTATTATGTTGAGATTATCAAGTATTTTATAGTGAATAACCTAGGTTATTTTATCGAAGCTTTAAAGAAAGATATCGATGTAGTACTTAGCCTACTGTTTTGACATTACAGCGAGTACTATTTAGGCAACCAGTTAGGTGTTGCTTAGTATTAGTGAGAACGATTATTAATCTTACAGTCCATGTTTAAAAAATCTAAGTACACTGAAAACTAAATTGAGTATCTGTAGATCAAAATAAGCATTAATTCTTCTACACAAACTTGCTAGCTCACACTTCGCACATTCTTCACTCACGACCAATTCTATCACAAAATCACATTTTAACAATATAACATCGAAAAACCAACACACACATACCGAAGAAAGTAACTAAAAAATTACTGTATTTCGTTACTCCGAAGTTCGAAATACCGATGTACGGTATACAGAATGTTTGTGAGTCCGAATCACGTGAGGCAGAATGTACGCTATGACGAAGTACGGTATTCAGAATGTTCATCACTCCGATGTACGTTACTCCGAAAGTTTGCTACTACGAAGTACTGTATTCAGAATGTTCATTATCGCGAAGTACGGAACTCCGAAAGTTTGCTATGACCAAGTCTTAGACTCACAAACTTTCTGTATACCGTACATCGGCCTTTCGAACTTCGGAGTAACGTAATACAGGCCTAAAAAATACTTACGAAAAACATACGAGTACGTCGCAGAACAAAAAGTTTTACATGAAATTACCAAGTCCATGCAGCGTACGGTTACAATAAGTACGACTTAACCCTAGTAAAACTGGCGAAGTCTTTGTTCTAGGAATTAAAAACTATATTCCCGGAGCTACCAAGAGTTGCATAATAGAAAAGTCGGGTCTCTAAAGTTTTGATGAGAACCGTAGTACTTACTAGCATGTAATTAAAACCGAGTTTTACATAAATTTTGTCCGGAGTTTTTTAGAGTTGAATTTTTACGTCTTAAGTGAAATAGCTTTTTATGGTAGCCTTCTCAGTGTACTGGTTAAAAGGGGTTTGGAATTTGTAAGTTAGTTTGAAGTAAGGTCAAATTGAGGTTTTTTTTTATACGCTTGGGCGGAGCCCCGCCGTGTTCTCGTAGCGGTGATCGGCGGCAGCGACCTCTCACGTCCGTCGTGCAAGCCATGGGCGAGGGGGAATGGGACGCCGCCGCCGTCGCCTCCTTCTGCAAAGCAGTGATGCTAGCGAAGGAGGTGGCGGAACGTGAGCAGGGGAGAACCTCTCGTCCCAGCCGCCGTGGGAGACGCTCCGGGCGTCGGGAGCCATGTGATGGCTTCCGGCCACCGTAGACACAGGCCTGTGGACGGTGAGTAATGACTTGCCGTCCGTCCGTCTTATGACGACGAGGATGGATATAAAATATCCATCCTCCAACATAAGCTAAGCCTACATCTGAAGCAGCAAAATTATTATAGACTGTTTTATTGGATAAGAATTAAGATTAAGGTTTGGGGTATTTTAAATAAGTCTAGAATGTAAGTTAATATTTGTCAAAGTACGGATTGACATCGTCGCTATTGTTTACAAAAAAAAAACCCTTAAATAAAAAAGATAAAAAAAAGCTAACGTCCACCAAATACTTTTATAATGTCTGTTGGAAGAATGGAATACCATTATTTATTTTTTTTCAAATTGGCTCATCAATAACGGACTTATAAAGTAACAAAAAGTAAAAAAAAACAACTGAATTGAGAACATGATGTGTACGTGTGAGTGTGCACCCACACATAGTTATACGGTGCCAATATGTCAGTGTAACCGCTTCCCTAAATTAGTAATAAACTAGCAATCAAGTACGACACTCGTTTCATTATCTCCGCGCTCCTACCTTCAACGTATAAACATATCAGAACCTCCTTCTTTTTCTGAAGTCGGTTAGAAAAAAGGTAAAGGAACCTTTTGGGCCACGTAAATAGATTACCGCGCAATTTCCCCAAGTCAATTTCCTCAAAACAAAACTGATCAGAAAAAGTTTTTAACTTCTCGGAAACTACGAAAATTAATGTCTATCACATTTTCAATAGCAACTATCTCTTTATGTACAGTCACGAACACTGATATGAATACAGTTAAAAAGATTCGAGAGTGATTTTCTCACGGAATAACTAATGCGACTTAGATTAAAGATCTGTTTCATAATTTTATGGATTCCGAAATACTATTTTCGTAAATACAAAATTACTATCCAGAGATAACAAGAGAAAATTACTTATATATACAAGGTGCAGTTTTATATACTCGTCAAAATTCAGGATATTCTCATATTATATTAAGACATAAACAATAATCAATTCAAATTACGGTACATGATGATGGTTGGTTCAAAATTGAACAGTACAGAATAACACCGACGCGACAAAGTGTTTTTTTTATTGTTAAAAACGTTTGTGTTTGTTTGTATATTTGTGTGAAACTACGACTATAGGGCGAGAATCAGACGGGCCGCGTTTTAACACGGGTGGTTCACACTTACCGATATCCGTTTATACGAACAAAAAAATACCTACCCATTTATTATTGATTTGAGTCGAGAATCATTAGTATAGTTCATCATCATCAGCCTACAATGTTCCCACTGCAGGGACTCAGGCCTACTCTCTAGGAGAGGGGTAGCCCACCCCTCTCCTAGAGAGTAGGCCTAATCCAACACGCAAGCCCAGTGCGTGTCTTCGATTTTTTTATTCTAAGACGGTTTCCTCACGATGTTTACCTTTACCGTTGTAAGAGCATCTGTGATGATATAAATTACACAAATCAAACAGGCACATTACTTGGTATAGTTACCTAATACAATTTGACGAGAATGCAGAACAACAGCCTATATATTAGTGATCGTGACCGTACTTCCTAATCCATTTATCCCTATAAATTGGGCCCAAAAAGGTGTGATAGGAAAAATTACCAAAAATCCCTTCCCATTCAAGATTTCCTTGTTAATTCGTGGTGTCAACGGACTATAGTCCTTGTGAACTCCGTTTAGGTTCCTCCGTGTTTCTTTTGTGATCGTAAAGGGATTATTGAAAGCTTTTAGTATTAGTTTGGTCTGAGGAAGTAATCTGTGGATTATAAGCGATACATAATGGGTACTGACAGTGAGTGAAATACTGCTGACATGTATTTGTTCTGCTGTTTAAACGGGATCTGTTATAATCAAAAGGTTAGGCAAAAATGAGCCTAATGCGCCCACATTTCGCCAGTTATGTTTAAGTCCCATGTAAAAGGGGGCGAACCTGTTGCCATCCAGTGGGCACAAATCCAGACTCCATGGCTGCTACTGAAGAATTCCTGATGGAATACCAAAATAACACTTTACCTAACCTAGGACCTTAATATGCTCAACAGTAGCGCTTGCAACCAATATACCAACTAAGCAGTCAGAAAGAACAATCTTTTAAGAAAAAAGTAACAAAAACAGCAATATACCTCCCCGGTGCTATTTTTCTTTATAAGTCCGTTATTAAAGAAATCAATTCAGTAAACTTAAACCTACGCTTCCACTTACGATCCATCTTAGGGGTCGTTTACGGAGACGCGGGGCGTCGCGCGGCGCGTGCATAAGGCTCGTCTCGAGCTTTTTTATTTATTTACTGAGAGGCGCGTCCACCGCAACGAACGTGCATTTTAAACTAACGAGCGAAAAATCGCTTCTCGCAAAATCGACATTTGAAATCGTTAACGTTTTCATACATCGCCATGTGTTAAAATTAAAAACGCACAACGCGCCGCGCGACGACCCGCGTATCCGTAACGACGTGCAGATGAATCCCGTATACGCACTTTAAATGAGATTTGAATCCCGTCGGGGCTGCGGGTTGTTCGAAAGAGATACCGCGGCCTCGACAAGAAGGGCTAAGAAGGAACATGGGTGGTTTTTAGTCAGTAGAAGTATGACACTCCCTATCGCTCTGCCCAAGAGCGGGAGGGTTTATTTGATGATTTTCCAACCGCCAAAAAAAAAAAAGAGATTTGAACGCAACCTTGTAACCTAAGCACACGAGGCGATAGTGAAACACGTGTGTGCGCGAATACGCGCAGATACATCGATTCCAAGTCGACTCTTTGTCCGCGCTTCAAACGCGTTTCAGACGCGCTTCACACGAGCGTTCAAACGCATTTTGCGCTCGTTTGAATCTATAAAGACGCAAAATCGACACCTCCGTAGCAGACAACGCGCGTTCCTGAAACGCGCGTTGTATGCGGATTTCAAATACGACGTATGTTAGACACCTTACAGTAAAGTCTTAACTCTCAGAAAACTTCAGTTCTAAATGGTTCACAGCTCATTCTTACATTAGTGTTAACAGACAGTGGAAGTCTGCCAGGCTGCACTACTGCCAAATCTAATACGATGCATTTGTGGGTCGTTAAGTTAAGTGGCTCGACTTAAATTATTATACTTGTTGGTGACCCTGTGTTGTGGAGGTCAGATAGCCAGTCGTTCCATGTAAAATACTGTAATTGCATCTGGTATGACTCGACGCCGACCCCAATATGGTTGGGAAAAGGCTAGGTAGATGAGGTGGTAGAGAGATGATGACTTGTTCGTGATCCTGCTTTACCAGTATTTTGACTTAACCATGTGCAGATGGCCCAGAAGTAGGCTTCTGGGCAAAGGCCTTCCTCATTACATTACACAAAAGGCTAATTTAAAAAAATGAGCCTCGCCTTTTCACAACTATGTTTAGGTCGGCTTCATGGAACTGCATGGAACTAAATATCAGAATTCTATGTGGAGCGAGTCTAATCTCTACCATCCAGTTAGTATTCGGCAATTATATTCTTCTTGGGTAAGACTGGTTGTCAGACTTTAAGGCCATTATGTACCTATAAGGACTGTCAAAGAACTTCAAATGCAAGCGTGGCCAACAGTTTAACATGCTTTCTGAAACACGGCGGAAACTCGGTATGTAATGGGTGGTCATCCATCCACCGACCAACTTAGGCAAGCACGGTTTAACCTAAAGATCGAACCACGAACAAAGTTATTATAAAGCCACAAGCTCCTCCTGTATTTTGTCTATCAGTAAATGATTGAATTCACGATGTGGCAGTTTGTATCAATAACCAAAACCTTATATTGAATATCTCTAACAAAAGCAACGATTCCTCAAATCTGTTACTGGTTACATTCGGGCCAATTGCCAGCAAAACTAGCTGCATACAATATCGTGTTGTATTGTATGTTAAGCACTATATCATTGTATATTGTAACTCGAAAGGAAACGACATATTCTGTATTTGGTTCTCCATTGTTGGCGGTGTTATCTTGAGTTTGCCAAACTTATGTGACACTTGTTTGTATTTTGTAGAAAGTCAACTTTACTATTGGAATGATCACATAGTCATATCGAACGCCGGTAGTGTAACTTTTGGTTACAATTATATCTGTTTTTCTTAATATTGGTTTAGAAGTTAAGTTATAGTTTGTCATAAGTTTGAGGACAAAGTGAGCAAAACAAAAAGATAAGTCAATTATTCAATGGGTCGAACAAAAATATGTAGCCGAAAAACGGATTGCTTTGTTTTTCCAATCGTAATTTTTCGTTATTTCACTTTCATCTCATTCAGTTGAATTATGAATGTGAAAAGATGTGCATTTTGCAAACATTTCACTTCAGTGAATGGGTTAACTCAAGTGAATAGTAATTTTTATTTCATTTCACATTTATCGGATACAAAAAAGCAACTAAAGAATGAGCGTCCATCGGCCCATTTTATGTCAATTTTCGATCATTCGATCGATACGTCTTTTACTGACGAAATCCGTATTAAAGCAACAACTTGCAGTGAAACTAATGAAGATCTGTTATTTGTAAACATTACTTAGCATGCAAGGTCACGCGGCGTTTAAGAGGATCCTAAAACGTGTTTTATTAGCAGTCTTTAATAATCTGACTAACTTATTGACCGAGTGGTCTAAATCGCGACTGCTGAGTATTAGTTTGGTTTTCACGTCTGGCAAAGTGCCTTTTTCGTAAATCATTTTTTAATAGTTACAGGAAACGAGGAATAGTATTCAAAAGTATGTTTTTATACCAGTGCAAGACTAGTGCTGCTAAGCTTTCCTTTCGATTCTATACTATAATACCAATTTCCAACTTCGATACTTCATTGAAGTTTTGCCTTTTGAAGTCGTAATAAGTCTGGCTTTGTTCCCGGTTGATGGCAATAAGCTCACCCCCTATTAGATGATAGGACTTTAAATATAACTAGCAAAATGTGGGTATACTAAACCTCTTTCTAATTTATCAGGAATGATAAACGCCGTGTTATGAGGAGCTCGTGGCTTAATGAGGAGCTCGTGGCTTAATAAGAACTGCCACTCGGGTCGATCTTTAGGTTAAGCTGCGCTTGCCTAAGTTTGTCTGTGGATACCCATCCACGCACGAAGGAAACAGGCACGGAGAAAACTCGGTATTTAATGGGCGGTCACCCGACCGCCCATTAAATACCGAGTTTCCTCCGTGCCTCGGAAAGCACGTTAAGCTGTTGGTCCCGAATGCTTTATTAGTCAGTGATCTGAAAGTCTGACATCCAGTCTTACCAAAGGGTATCGTATTACCTAGTATTAACTGGGTTCTGGAGGTCAGATAAGCAGTCGCTCCATGTAAAATACTGGTATTCAGCTGCATCCGGTTAGACTGGAAGCCCACGCCAACATAGTTGGGAAAAGGCTAAGCAAATGATGATGATATAAATGCAATGTTATGTTATGTGACTTAAATATATACAGGATCTTTACCGCTAAAATGTAGAACCTATATTCCCTACCCTATAACCTAAATAACTGCAACAGAAAACTTTAAATAATGTCTAACATGTTTCTACTATTTCACCATTTTTCTACGTCTTCTGCGTCTCTGAGCAAAGGCGCAGTTTCAATATCGTAGCGGAATATACATTACACACCCATCTGTTAGTAGCTACCGCAAGATAGTGGTTTATTTTATTTTGAAACTGGCTTTTGCCGCGTCTTTACCCCTATTTGAGCAGTTTTGTGTTTTTTTTTTATCGGTTTCAGGTAATAACGATGAAAAAAAAAAATTACCTGGCCTGGTAAACAAACTAGACACCATGCCACAAAAACAAAAATAAATCGCAAATCATTTCTCGGTTTATAGTAAACTTACTCTGCCACTTTACGTGATACTTCCTAGCCGCGCCACAATCGAATTTTTAAATCGGGGTTAATGCGAATAAATGTTCGTAATTTGTTCATTATTGTTCATAATATTAAAAAAAAAGTACTATTTAATAAAGGTTCACGAGATATTTAACAAAATCGGTGGCGCGGCCAGAAAGCATGCTTCCTAGCCGCGCCATCTTCCGTAATTTTCAATTATTTTGAGCTGTTGCAAGCGCTATGTTTAATTGATGACTGGAATCATCATAATTCTTCTGTCCTAATCTCAATTTATTTGAGTTTGACCGTCTTATGACGAGGCACGGGTGGAACTCGGTAAATGTGTAAAAGTAGTTACCCATCAACGGATCAACCTAGACAAGGATGGCTTAACCTTAACAACAATACTGAGCCACAAGCTCCTCATTTTCTCCACTTAATAATAATGATAAACAAGTCCCTATAAAGCAACCAATATAAACATTAAGTACCTCTTGTCCAGATTGCGAGAACTTCAACTAATTCTGAGTAGGTAACTTGTTACCTACAGAGTTTTCTTTGCAAAGATTTTCTTACCACAAAGAAAATAAGCATCTAATAAGTACAGAATTTCTTTTACAAGTCTTAAAGAAAATAGTTGGTTGAGCTAGAAATTACGAACTTCTCTCTAAGGACTAATCTGTACTGAATTCAGGGTACAGATTTTCTTTAACACAAATTATATTGTACGAGTATAGTTCTCCTGACCTCCTGACTTTACAGACAAAATGTGGGTGTACTATAGAACAACATTGCCAAACCTTTAGAACAAAACAGTCATGCTATCACAACTCAAAAAGGCCCAAATTTGCCTTGATCGAGGTGTCGCAAGCACAACTGCTGAACATGTGGTCCTGGGTTCGATTCCCGGGTTGGACAAACTGCTGACTTTTTCCATCCAATTTTTTTTAACAACAGCCTGGATTTGTGCCCGGATGATGGAAATTGGTTTGGGCCCTATTACACGGGACTAGAAAATGTAACCGGTAAAATGTGGGTGTACTATTAGGTAGGCCTGTGCTTAACCGTACGGGGATTATATCTATATATATAAAAATGAAACCCGTTTTCCGTTGTCACGACTTGGCATGAAAACGGCTTGACCGATTTGGCTGATTTTTTTTTTTAAATGTTCGTTGAAGTTCAAGGATGGTTTTTACGACGAGAAAAAATCGAATAATGGCCGGAAAAGCCCTAAAAACAGCCCTTTTCTTTTTCCCATACAAACGTTTTCTAACTAAAACGTAAAATCAATTTGAGCTTTAATACCGTACCCATAAAGTTCAAGTGTTAGTGGAGAGGTTCCGGGAAGGTAAAACAATTGAGTGACGTTCAGTTGTTCAGTCAACGAATGACAACTTCAAACAGACCATACGACATTAACACAATAATCACAAATAATTACTGTTTCTTTCCCAATAGAAAAACGATTTTTCAAATGGTGTTTGCGTATAATATAAAAATTAATTGCTGTTAGTTAGTCGCGCTAAAACTAGAGAACGGCTAGACCGATTTGTCTAATTTTGGTTTTGAAACATTTGTGGCAGTCCAGGGAAGATGAAAAATTAGTAGTATGTAGGTAGGTAGGTAGGTAATAGGTAGGTGGTAGGTAGTTGGTACGTAGGCAGGTAAAAGGGCATTGCAACGCACACGGGGTACGGCTATATTATATAAAAATGAATAGCTGTTCGTTAGTTAACTCGAGAACGGCTGGACCGATTTGGCTAATTATAGTGTTGAATTATTCGTGGAAGTCCAGGGAAGGTTTAAAAGGTGAGAAAGTGGAAGGTAGGTAGGCAGGGTAGTAGGTAGGGTAGTAAGTAGGATAGTAGAGTAGGTAGGGTAGTCGGTAGAGTAGTAGGTAGGGTAGTAAGTAGGTAGGGTAGTAGGTAGGTCGGGTAGTAGGTAGGTAGGTAGGGTAGTAGGTAGGTAGGTACGGTAGTAGGTAGGTAGGGTAGTAGGTAGGTAGGGTAGTAGGTAGGTAGGGTAGGAGGTAGTAGGTAGGTAGGTAGTTGGTACACAGGCAGGTAGTAGGTAGGAAAAAGGGCATTGCAACGCATGCCGGGAACAGCTAGTAATGTAATAAATGGTACACCTTTTTTTGTTTTGGCGGGTGGAAAATTATCAAATGACCCCTCCCGCTCTTAGGCAGAGCGGAAGGGAGTGTCAGACTTCTACTGACTAAAAACCACCCATGTTCCTTCTTAGCCCTTTGTGTCGAGGCCGCGGTATCTCTTTCGAACAACCCGCAGCCCCGACGAGAATGGTACACCTCTACCCTTTAGTAAAAACAGTCAAGATATATCACCTCTCGAAACAGTTCAAAAGAGCTCACACAAACTTAAACACAATCACCAACTCATCGCCAACTCCCCAAAACTAGCCTTAGCAACGAAATCACCCCACATCGTCCTCAAAAGGACGTTCCTAAATTCAAAGGTCACCCTTGAGATTGACAAGCTACGTAATGGGCATTTAAACCCACCTGCTGATTGTCAATTTGTCTTCCAAAAACGTCTCTACGCTGCCCTTGGAAGGTGTTTTACATTTATATTGACTTCTTGGCGTTCGGTGGCTTTGTTACGTAAAATGTTTAGTGTGTGAAGGAGGGTTTAGCCGATCTAGACTATTATTATAAGCCTACACTGTCCCACTGCAGGGCAAAGGCCTACCTTCCCTCCTTCCACTTTTTGCGATCTAGTGGGACAGTAGGCCAATCCTTAGAGAAAGAGTCCAGCTCATCCCGCCATCTCCTTTTGGGCCTGCCGCGTTGTCGTTTCTTGCTCTGTGGTATCCACTGAGTGGTAACTTTTGCCCATTGCTCCTCCGACATTTTATTTTATTTATTAGGGACAAAAAACAGTTACATACCAAGCTTAACAGAATCTCACATATTTATGTTATTACACATGTAACCAACGACATTGTCCACGAATTTTCAAAAAAAATTGTTAAAGAAAACAGACAAATCGTGTGCATCGTAAAATAATATTAAAAAGAAAGAAAATGAAACTTATTAATTTAGTAATTCTATTGCTCTTGCCTTGAAGTGATCTTTGGAAAGAGTAAATGAGTCAAGCTCCATAAAGTGAGCGTTGTACACATCAACAAGGCGCCGAAGAGGCACGCGCTCCCCAGCGTTAGTCCTGCACGAATTTGTGTGGAACATGCGGCAGATGTGCCCAGCCCTGTTCTATTTTAACCTAGCAGCTGTTAGGCCAGCATCAGCTCTTTGGGTTTTGGATCTAGACTATAGAGGGTGTAAACGGCACCTTCACAAAGTCATCAACCAAGTATAATGTATGCATGCAGCCACTATGCATTATTAAACTAAGTTATCCTACGAAAAAAAATATTACTCTGAAACGATTTTTTTTTGGGGTGAAAAATCACGTTCTACGGTAAAACCCAATGTACCTACCACACTCAAAACATTGTTTTGATGGATGCTTTAAAATGTAAACGGGTCATAGAGGTAATTAAACATAACATAACATAACATCACGCCTGTAATCCCCGAAGGGTTAGGCAGAGGTGTACCTAATAGTACACCCACATTTCGCCAGTTATGTTTTTAAGTCCCATGTAATAGGGGGCGAGCCTATTGCCATCAACCGGGCACAAATCCAGACTTCGTAGCTGTTACTGATAAATTCCTGATGGAAAAAGCCAATAACACTTTGCCACTTTTGAGGTAATTAAAGTAAAGTTATAACCTTAAAAACATTTTTGGAACGAAGTTCCTTATCGCGCGTTGTGAAAGGGGGCTAGACGGAAAAAATTCTTACGAAAAGTTGTCACGACACTTTTTGCTATAGTAAGCTATTGTAATCTGTGTGGCGTCGCATGTTTCTCTGTCTGTCTCTCTCTCTCTTATAGAAAGCAAGCCAGATATTTTCATTTCTACATTTTTTTTTTTTTCTTTTTTTTTTTTTTTTTACATAATAAAACATAATAACAATAACTTCGTTCCATCCGGGTGTTCCTTGACACCTCTCAAGTTTTTTTTACTACCCTGTTTTATCCCACTGCTGGGCAAAGGCCTCCTCCATTCCTTTCCGTCTCTCCCAATGTTTTGCATTAAAAAAAAACTTAAACTTACTAGTTTTTTTTTAAACTTGTGATTAATTTTGAAAGTTCCAATATCCCAGGTATTATCTAGAACAAAAAATATATCACAATGACAGAAAGAAGTGCCTTTTGGCTTCGTTAGAGGTATATTTTTATACCCTTTTTTTTTTGACAGGTGAAAAATCATCAAATAACCCCTCCCGCTCTTGGGCAGAGCGAAACGGAGTGCCAGACTTCTACTGACTAAAAACCACCCATGTTCCTTCTTAGCCCTTTATGTCGAGGTATCTGCGGTATCTCTTGCGAACAACCCGCAGCCCCGACGAGGTATTTTCATACCCTTTACAATACACCGTAATTTTGGTGGACGATTCATTTTGTTCATTACCAATACAGTTGTGATATTGGGGGAAGAAAGTTTTTGACATGGGATGTGAAGTACTCTATGAAGTACTACGTCGTTGGTCAAGTGTTCGCAAACGTGTGAAGCGGGATTGCTGCATGAGGTAATTAGTTCGAACCCGCGTCGCGCAAAGTATTATTGGATTCTGTCTTCAGGAAGTATGCAGTCATCAGCATTGAACACTGCACTGAGGAATATTTATCGGCAACTAGCTGATGCCCGCGATTTCGCCCGGATGTCGGTCATCGCGACCAAAAGTAATCTTTTCACCCCTCCCTTTTGGTTAAAAGGAAGTACTTTTGGTCGGGACACATACATACGTAAACTCACGCCCTTTTCCCATGGGGGTAGGCAGAAACCACAGAACGCCACTTGCTACGATCCTTACGTATACTCCTTTTGCTTCGTCCACATTCATACATCTGCGAAAAAAGAGGTTGTATGGGTTTCCATACAACCTCTTTTTTCGCATTAAAAAGTAGCATTATGTCCTTTCTCCAAATTGTATTTGTTTAGTATGGTTCAGTAGTTTTATTGTAAAATCGCGACAAACAGTTACTTTCGCATTTATAATATTAGCAAGAATTTATCTCATTTAAGTATAAAATACATGCACTAAATAGAGGGATGAAAGTTAGTATGAAAGTTCGTCAAATTTACTCCTCGCTTGTCGTTTAATAACATTATAGCACTCTGCTGCATTAAAATACATAACTTTCATACACTCTCACATTCTGTCCTCATAACTTTGACACAATTTTTTGTTTATTCCACTTTTAATAGCTGACGCTGGGAATTCCTCTTTGACATGCTCCAAGTGGGCAAAAAGTTTTGATGCACTTCAAAATAACGTTGGACTAGCATTAACCTCGGTTAAACTCCGTTTTATGTTAAAAACGAGAAGTTAGATAGTACGGCAGTGTTCCTTTTGTATAAATTCGTGCAGTCAGTCTGAATGGAACAGGTTTTGAAAAGTTTTAGTTGTGCAAATTAAACTACGCGTTCTGGCAGATGGAACAATATGGTGTCTGCTATCGTGTTGGCTTTTAAATTATATTTCCTCCGTGAACTTCGACCGGCAAATATATATTATTTTTGCATAATGGGTCTGCTCTTGTAATCGATCACGCCTGAGGGTGATAGGTCTATGACGGAACGAGCTTGCCCAAAAGATGCATCTTTTCTCTAAAGCAAGAGTGAGCATTATGCATAATGTTCACTCCTGCTTTAGAGACAGACAGATTCCCTTTAAATTGGATTTTGTTAAACATTTCAAGGGTTAATTTTTTTGCACGGAACTCTTATCTTTTTTCTAAAAACGTACTCCTTATAACCCGAGCTATCTGCTAGTTAAAGTCGCGCTAAATTCGGTCTAGCCGTTTCAGAGATTAGTCGAAAAAAAAAATTGACAGACAAGAAATTCGCACGCAAGTGTCAGTTTACAACCTACATATTCGAATCACAACTCGAGGAGCTCGTGGCTTAATAAGAACTGCCACTCGGGTCGATCTTTAGGTAAAGCTGTGCTCACCTAGGTCGGTCTGTGGATGGGTGACCGCCCGACATACCGAGTTTCCTCCGTGCCTCGGAAAGCACGTTAAGCTGTTGGTCCCGGCTGCCATATATAGATCTTTGGCAGTCGTTACAGGTAGTCAGTGACCTGAAATTCTGACATCCAGTCTTACCAAAGAGTATCGTATTACCTAGTATTAACTGGGTTGTGGAGGTCAGATAGGCAGTCGCTCCATGTAAAATACTGGTACTCAGCTGCATCCGGTTAGACTGGAAGCCGACCCTAACATAGTTGGGAAAAGGCTAGGCAGATGATGATATTCGAATCACAACTCTTCTTTAACTGTTGCTTGAAAAAGCTGTAACACGTCAAAGTATTTTGTCAAATTGATTTTTCTGGCTCTACTTCACCCTTTTAAAAGTAGGTAGATAATTCTCAATATTAGGGTTCACTGCCTTATTAAAATATTCCACTCCTACACTTTTGTCCTAAAAAACTTTGAAGGACGCTATCAAAACCAGAAAAAAACACAAGGGTTTCAGCAAATTAATCCCTTAAAAAGGCTTGAGCCGTTCGACAACAATTATTTATGTTAGCAACCCCTTCAATGGATACGAAACCCTTCATTATTTTTCGTAGAACTCTCCAGAAAGTTAATTTTTCTCTGATAATTGTTCTGGCTTTGATCTTAGTCAGTAAGGTTGCTTTTTCAGTGACATTAATGAACATAATTGGGACTGAATTTTAAATTACACAAAGGATTTAAGGTATCGAAGTTTGTTCCTTGTTTCATTTTAAGTTTGTTACGTTTTTTGTTCGAGGTTCCGATTAAGTTCCGCTGAGGGGCCAATAGGGTAGTTAACTAAAAAAAAATAATTAGTCCGTCAGATAGATTTCCAAAAAATATTGGAGATGTATTTTTTCTTTTTTCACCTAAACATACAATGAAGACGATACAGTGCTTTGAAAACTCATGTGACGTCATATTCCAAGACATTAGTATGACATTCTTTACCGGTGAGTGACGTCACGACGCCCCACTCATATCTTATCTTTAACGCGTTTTATCTTCGTCAATTTTTAATGATTTGATAAAACAAAAAATACGTATCCAATATTTTTCGATAATCTAACGGACGGACTAATTAGAATCATATTTTTTAAGTCAGTAAATATCCCTATAATTGTAATGACCGGTTATTTGTTCATAAATTTCCTGACTGGTGGAAGTGACACCGTCGTGAAAACGGTTGTATTGTATTATATTATATTATTATGAGTTGTAACATTTGCCCAAAATTGACTTTAAAACACTAACAGACATTTATGAGGAGAGTTTTTGTTACGTAACAATTTATTTATAACCTTCAACCTCACGCCAAAACTACTGAACCTATTTAAATGAAATTTGGTATGCAGATAGTCTAGAGCCTGAGAGAGAACATATACTTTTTAATGCGAAAAAAGAGTTGTAAGGGGTTGTAGGAGGTAGGTAGGGGGCTGCGGGTCCCGTCGGGGCTGCTGGTGTTCGCAAGAGATACCGCGGCCTCGACATGAAGGGCTAAGAAGGAACATGAGTGGTTTTTAGTCGGTAGAAGTCTGACACTCCCTTTCGCTCTGCCCAAGAGCGGGAGGGGTTATTTGATGATTTCCCACCACCCAAAAAAAAAAAAAAAAAACTTCACTCCAAAAAAAACTATAGTGAAAGTATAGTTATAAACAAGCAAAAAAACTGAACCTACCGAACTATAAGGTGGCTACCTCACATCATGCACACAAACGAACTCCACAGCAAGTCCATTTAACAACTCCACACAAAAAATAGCAAAAATTTTCAAACGTAATTCACAATAGACCGAACCTCGCAAGTTTAAAAAGGTGCACAAAAAAATTACCAAAAATTCTGCCCATTGCAAGTCACCAGTGTTCACCGACCAACCTTTGAAAACTTTTTCTGAAAACCCTATCTGACAAAGACGTGTTTCAGTGTGCATGGACGCCATTTTGGACCGAAAAACTGCTGCCTTGCTACTTTTGAACGAATACGTTTGAAATTTAATTGCCTCGACTTTCCGCTTCAGATCGGCTTTTTCAATTTGCACTTGTGATACGGAAGTTTTCTGAAAAGTGGGAATTAGTTGTTTGTGAAAAGGGTGTTTTATTGGAGACGATTTTATAGAGGCTTTGAATTTGTTAAGAGAAATATACCTTTTTTTTTGGCGGGTGGAAAATCATCAAATAACCCCTCCCGATCTTGGGCAGAGCGAAAGGGAGTGTCAGACTTCTACTGACTAAAAACCACCCATGTTCCTTCTTAGCCCTTCATGTCGAGGCCGCGGTATCTCTTGCGAACAACCCGCAGCCCCGACGGGAGAGAAATATACCTTCATGTCAAATTTAAATTGACCGGACCTTGGGGTTTCGCATTCAGAGGATCCATATAACCTTCACCAGGTCATCGGTTCACCTAGTGGAAGGCAAAATAATATAATGTTTTGAAGTATTTTGATTTGAAATTTGTGCAGTTTAAAAGGAAGTACATTTTTGAAATCGGTTTTTCATCCCAGACTAGTCTTAGATAGGAAAGAGCGACCTCATCCAGTTTTTATAACGTATTTTTAAAGATCCCAATTCCAACCAATTCACAGAATAAACATAATATCTTCAATAATTATTTGTCGAATATAACAAACAACTTTTATTCTAAAATTATACTGCTCTCACTAAAACCTTTACCATTGAGAACTTAACAGTTCTTGAGCAAACGAAAACTGGATCTTATTTTCAGCGAACTTAAACACCCATTTTTACTCTTAAACTTTCATCGATTCGCGCTTCTAGTCGAGAAAACCGTGAAGCCAGGAGGTCTAAAATGGTCAAAATAGCAGATCATAATATGAATTGCGTTAAACAGCGTAAATCACCATTCTCTTGCCCTTATCCCAATTCATTTGGGGTCGGCGCAGCATGTCTTCCTCTTCCATACTTCTCTGTTTCTCGTCATCTCATGAGACGCCTACTTTCTTACCATATCATTTTTAACACAGTCAATCCATCGTTTCTTTGGTCTTCCTCTACTCGTATTATCCTTCCACATTATTCAAAACCTTCCTCACGACATTTTCCTCATTCCTCCGCATCACATGCCCATACCAGGACAACCGATTTCCACACAACTTTTCAGTCACCGGCGCCACTTTCAGATTTCCTCTTATGTACTAATTTCTTATTTTACCTATTTGCGTAACACGTAAAAAGCGTAAAATGTACCTTTCATAATGATAACTTTGTCTGTGACCATGGAAAATAGATCAGAATAGGAAAATAATATGAATTACTTTAAAAGTCGTAAAATGGTCAGAGACGTAGTTGCTATTATGAAAAGTCCATTTTACGCTTTTTAACGTAATTCATATTATGATTTGCTAAAGTGGCCATTTTAGACCCCCAGAACTCCTCATCGTTATTTTCCATTTCATCCTGGAAACCGTTTTACCAATTCGGAATTGTTTCAGACGTGGACGTCGCCGGTACCCTTTAGTGGCGTATCTGATGTTTTTATTCTTTTCCAGTCTTCACGGGAAATACGGTTTCAATTCCTTCCGTTTCGCTGTTCGAGTTGTTGTTTTTTTTTTATTTTTCACTAGCGTCTCTTTTGTTGAACTGTGTAATACGTTCCATCGTTTGCTGTTGTCTTGCCGTTTTGCGGAAAACTTTAAGTGGCTTTGCCGTTTTGTTACTAAGTTAGTGTGTTCTACTTGAGTTTTGTGATTAAAAATATTATTTTGTTTTCATTCTTAATATTTTTGTGTCAGTCCTATTTGTTGGTATTTTGGGAATCTCCTTGTTAAAAATTAAACACAGTCACGACCAACAATTGTCGCCAGCGTCGTTAAGAGCAATTTTTGTCTACTCATTGGAATTTAGAATCTGGTTTTTCGACACAGGATTGTGCGTTTCAGGATTCTGATATTGGTACTTCATATTCTCCGTAGATGGCGCTGTAATACTTTTTGTAACATAATAAGCATATAATGCTGTTATAAACAGGAGCACAAACAAAAAGTAAACATGGTAAATATGCATTACTGTAGTACTTTTTGTACGTTATTGAAGAATAACATAACAGAATATCACACTTGTAATCCCCGAAAAACTTAGTAGAGGAGTACCTAATAGTCATCACTGCAGGGATTATGAGAGGGATGGGCCATAATCCACCACGCGGGCCCAGTGCGGGTTGATAGATGTCACATGTCTTTGAATTTTTAGTTCTAATACATGCCGCTTTTCTCACGATGTTTTCCTTCACCGTTTTGAGAGCAATGGTGATGAAATAAATTACACTAATTAATGCGCCTGATTAGGTTCGAACCTATAAGTCACGTACCTAATAGTATAGCCACATAATTGAAGAAAATCACATAAATATAATGTTCTCTGGCTATCTATTATAACTCTTATTGATTTTCGTCATAAATAGCTTTTCTTAATAAATCAAAGCTCTTGAATCTAGTTCATAATGTACTTAGTTTCGATGACAGCTTTAGACAGACAGTGACACTTTGATCTGAATATTTAATTTAAACAAAACTAGATCAAATCGGTCAAAATATATACTAAACCCTTCCTCAAGAACCACTCTATCCATTGGTGAAAACAGCATGAAAATTGGTGCATCAGTTTTTGAGTTTATCGCGAACAAACAGACAGGCAAACGCGGCGGAGGACTTTGTTTTATAATATGTAGTGATTTAACTTAAATAATATTCTCTACATTCATACGGGCAACATTTAGTAACCTACAGCGTACAAATTATTATTTCAATACTAATACACAGTTTTCCTTTGTTTGCAGGTAACCTACAAAACGTAATTTTGGTTTACGCTGAAATAACGAGAAATACCAGGTTTTGTATACTTTAGAATACAAACTAAACTTACTGGAGTAATGACCTTCATGAATGTTTCACACTAACATTACTTAACCAGCATATAAAGTAATTGTTGTATCAATTTCTCAACGGCATGTAAAGCCAAGTTATAAGCCCATTGGCGGCATAAAGACTCTGACACCGGGTTAAGCACTAACCACACGATAAAAAATAATAAGATGGTAATTTTTTTTTTTTTAAAACGTTGACCCACACTAGGAATTTCTCCTGTATAGTGGGTGCGTTCACAAACATTTAAACTCACATACACAAATACCCAGACCCGGAACAAATATCTGTAGGTCATACAAATATTTGTTCCATGCGGGGATCGAACCCGCGACACGCAGCGCAGCAGTCCTCTTGTGTTCGAGTTTTCTGATAGAGAAATTGCTGTAACATTGCCTTTATAGCTCAACATTGACTAAATTCAAAAAAGTTAAATTATTGCCACTGCGAAATGTTTTTTATTGTCTATGGTATTACTAAAAGCAAGTCGGCAATCTGTATGGCAACATTCGATCATACGTCACTCCAAATTTTAGTCAACAAACTGTCAGTGTCAGTTTCATTGTAAGTAAGATATTATGACAGGCAATGTTGTAGTTTTTACCTACGTTTTCAAAGCAATTTTTTGGTGCTTTATAGGTGTTTTTTTTACTAGTAGCAAATGTATTCCTATAGCTTAAAGTCCAATATTAGACTTTCTTAACGATTAAAGATTTATCGAAGAAAAACGTCAAAATCCGTGCAAAGTTGCAGCATTTTACGGCATTTATTTTTTCACCAGGATACCAGTACAAGCACTACAAGCCAATCTATACCTCGAAACTAATATTATAAAGATGTATTTGTTTATAAGATTGAACAATAAAAATAAAAAATACTCTTATTTATTTATACAAAAACCTTCAACATTGCTTAAAGACCAGCATGAATTTTAGTGAATTAAAGTAAAAGTAAAATGTTTTTTATTTGGAACATAAACAGATTGGCACTATAACAAAGAAAACGATAACGGCTACAAAAGTTTATAACTGTGTCGCAGCTATCAACGCCCATTAAAACAAGAGGACAATTTTTGTTCCAGACTTAAGCTATACAAAGTTTAGATTAAAAATAATAATAAAAAGCATTTTCTTTTTGGGTAAACCTTAACAGAAAAAGAGGGGGTGTGTTGGAGTGTGTGTATGGAAAGGAGGGTGTGTGTAAAAGTGAGGGTTTTTTATTAATGGTCAAACAAATGGAAGAAGAAGACATGCTGCGCCGACCCCAAATAAATTGGGGCTAGGGCAAGAGAATGAGACAAGAATGATGATACTGGTCTTAGAGATAGAGCAAAGCCTTTTTTTTGTTTTGGCTGGTTGTAATATCATCAAATAACCCCTCCCGCTCTTGGGCAGAGCGAAAGGGAGTGTCAGACTTCTATTGACTAAAAACCACCCATGTTCCTGCTTAGCCCTTCATGTCGAGGGCGCGGTATCTCTTGCGAACAACCCGCAGCCCCGACGGGATAGAGCAAACCCTTACTCCCAAATTAGGAGATTCTGCGACTTAGGAATCCTATATGAATCTTTGGAACTTCTGATCCGATTCTGAAAATTCTTTTACTAACAGGAAGCCGCGACTTTCATAGGCTAAATGTACAACGTTTCCGTGGAATAATTTCCGTGTAACAAGACCGAAGCTGCAAGCAAAAGCCAGTACTAAATAATATAACCGCAATAAATCAGCAGCCGCTCTAAATATAAACCTTATTGAGGAAATTGACAATAAATTCCTCGCGAATCTTCAAGTATAAGGTCTTAAGCAAAATTAATGTCTTACATAATTCTTCGCGCCGAAGAACCTATCTTTTGTAGGCGAAGAAACTTTTAGCACGTTTTAGCCAACATCTGAAATTTTGCTATCAATTTAGTCTCTGTAAGACAACTTTCTACAAGGATTTTTTATGTAAATGTTTATGTGTACGATATTATCTTTTTATTCTTCTATATTTCTTGTTGTAAATATTTTGGGCTCATATTTTGCTTAGACAGGAGTTATGAAAGAGTTTTTCTTTTATATGTTAATTTAAAGGTAGATAAATATTTGCTGCCTTGATTTTGCTTCTTTGGCTACTGTTTATTTTTTGGACTTGTTTTTTGGTAGAGTAGAAAGAAAAGAAGGGAAGGGCGAAGTAGGGTATCTAAATAATCATTTATTTATTGTTATTACATTTAGTACAGCTTAAGCCATTTACACTAAATTAAGTAATCTTTTTACTCGGTCTTCTCACAGAACCACAAACATTCTAACAGTATCGTCTACCATTCATCAGCAATCATCGATAGCATACGCGGTATAGGGGAGGTGGACCGAGCTACAGTGCGACAAAATGGGACATTAAACAATGTATGCTTTCTAGAGCGATTATAATTATTTGGAACAAATAATTGACACAGCTCCGCATGTAAATCTGAGGCGTCGGTATGACCATGTATAATTTTATACGCTGTTGTTATTTGGTCAATAGACCGCCTAACTCGAAGGTAATTGAAATTTAAACATCCTAAAAAGAATTTAGTAGAATACATTTATGGATAGTATTCAAACATCATGTATCTAACCTTTTCCTAACTTTGTTGGGGCCGGCTTCCAACTTAATCAGATGCAGCTGAACACCAGTATTTCTTGTAGAGTGACTGCCTATATAATCAGCCAACCCTGGTTTTTGTAAAACCACAGAGTGAGAATCACTCGCACTTTTAGTAAGACTATGTGATCCAAATTTCACCCTCCTGTTCCTTTATCGATTACTTTCAGAAACATTTTTATTTTGTAAAAAAGACTTGACCTGTTTAATAAAGTGAACCCATAGTTGTTGGAGCTTTATTGTTTCTACCTACCCCTATGGGAAAAAGGTGTGAGTTTATCTATGCAAAAGAGACAACTATTTCTAGTACTCCCCAATTTTTGCCCCGTGTTCTATAATCTATACTAATATTATCTATACTAATATTATAAAGCTGAAGAGTTTGTTTGTTTGTTTGTTTGTTTGATTGTTTGTTTGTTTGAACGGGGTAAACTCAGGGACTACTGGTTGGAATTGAAAAATTCTTTTAGTGTTGGATAGTCCATTTATCGAGGAAGGCTTTAGGCTATATAACATCACGCCAAAATCAATAGGAGCGGAGCATAAATGAAAAATGTTGCAAAAACGGGAACAGATATTCCTTTTTGAGAGCTTCCGTTGCGTGCGCTGCGAAAACGGTTTAAGTTACGTAAATATCATGTATCAAGGAATTGTTCCTCTTTAAAAGTTCTAAAAAAAAGTCCGCGACAGCATATGTTTATCTTTTACGATTGACTCACTGTAACCATTTTTTTATTTTAAAATGTTAGGTTAAAAAGAATTATATTTTGCGAAGCTTATTTAACCCATATGGTATTAATCTATATCTAAATAAATGTGTTTGCTAGCACGGAAATTTAATATAGAATATTTGTGCCTTTTACTCTATACAGTTTAAACAAATATCTTAGAAGATATCGCAATGTAAAAATATACGGGCGACAAAATAATTAGCGCGTGGCAGTCATTCGGTCCGGTGCGGTAGGATTCTGGCCTCTGGGGGCTCCGGAGAAATTCAAATTCAAAATATTTACTGCACCATAATGTTTACAAGTACAAGGTGTTACTGTATATTAAACAGTAAGAGATACCTATAGTAATTGTTACTTTAATAATATAATCGAAGTCAATCTAAACTAATAGGTATTTTATAGAGGAAAGGTAAGATTTTTTGTTTGTTACGAGTACGATTTAACTCAATTTAATAAGTTGGATAGTCGATTTATCTAGAAAGGTTATAAGCTATATTATGTGTTGCAGACGAAGTTGCGTGGGTCAGCTAGTAATAATATATTTTATTTAATTTGACAACATTGGACCAATGGTTAGTACACAAACAAACTTATGAACTAAGTGTTAGTATTTATAAACTAAGTAGGTACACATAATTATTTATCACTGCCGCACGAGCAACCGGACACAGTGCCTCCAAATGCCTATAGTATCTCGTACTTTCAGTAACCAAACGCAACGGATATATTAAGGCTTGTATTCACGCCAATGACCTTGTCCATACAAACCACCCCTCGCGGTCGTAGGTACGGACTTTAAACGGACGCATTTTTCATTTATTATAATTAAAATAATACATGTTTTTAAAAAGTAACAAAACCAAATTATTTTCCTTTGTATTTCAAAGCAGTAGATATTTTTTTATATTATTTTGTTAAAAAATGATGGAGTAAAATGGTTCCATTCAACGATTTGGAGGTGATTTTGTGGATTTTTTTTCTTATTATGTGATACCGATACAAAAATTATGGCTAAACCAAATTACGTGTCATATCATGTAGATTACTAACAATTTTTCTCAGATGTAATTTCTCTGTAAGTGCCGGTGAAAAACTGCTTCATCTGCACGCTGTTTTTAAGCTTTTTCGAGAGAGGAGCCTTAAAGCTCGAAAAGCCGAGTATTTCTCAACATCGATCGTCGAAAACCCGAAAACTAATCACTGCCAGTGTGAATGCGTCCTGATATCTCGACTGGTTGGCTATCTCTTTCACCTGTCAAGATAGGGCTGACAACTGGTACATTTTATTTGCAACCTCACGGAGACGATACGGACGTACTGTTTCAAACTTGGTACGACCTCTCCGACTGTTAGTCGCATAATCGTCAATCGCAGCGTGAGTGTCCCGCCTTACGATGCGCGATAACGTTACATTAGTGGTTAACTGTAACGGTTAATGCTACAGTAATAAGATTGATATGAATGGAAGATTTGGATGGTGATTTGTTTGTCGTGCTGTCGATTTCTTTTGAAACGAACTAGCTTAGCCTTTTCCAAACGGAATAAGGATTGGCTTCCCGTCTAACTAGATGATGACTTCTCCAAAAGTATAACTGTTCTGCAAACATTTTTTTGGGCTAAATAATAACAGCCGCATGGGTCTATCTTCGAGGTTAAGCAGGGCTTGCCGAGGTCAATTCTTGGATGGGTGACCATAATTATATATCGAGTTTCCCATCATGCTTTGAAAAAAATTTTGACAGTTATTAAGTAGTCAACTAGTCGATTTGTCAGAGACCCGAAAGTCTGCCAACCAGTCTTACCAAAGCGTATTGTATTACTCAGAAGGTTAATCGCTTCATGTACTGGTAAGACTAGCAGCCGACCCCAGCAACTTAAAATTGAATAAAAACAATAACCGATAGCCTGAAAACACTTAGCCAGCCAATAACACAGTTACCGTCAAAGGGAACTACAAGGAAACCGTCTAACACAGTTAACACGGAACACCCCTGAACTTCGTTCCAGCTTGCTTCTCTCCGCCATTTCTTTTTTCTCGCTCTCAGCATCCGCTCATTTCTCGCTCCCAGTCTCCTTTCAATTGCCGTTTTCGTAGGCACAGCGTTAGTTTTGTTTTGTCTACGAGACTAACAGATAACTGTGAATTGAGGACGAGTTTTCGAGGCGAGAAAATAAGTTTTGTACATTTAGGTAGCATGTAAGGTACATTTTAAGTTTACAAACGAAAACAAATTCTGTATCGTGAATTACAAATAACATTATTTGACCTCCCTCGACACCCTCTTTATTGTTTTTAAGAACAAAATAGTGAATAAGCACTGAAAAAGATTAATTATTTAGACAAGAATAATGTTAGGTACCAACAAAATAAAATAACTAAACTAACAACAAACTATAAAAAGGCATCTAAAAACTCCTCCTCAACGCTGTCAGGTAATGTAAGAGTCCTTTTTTTTTTGGCTGGTGGAAAATCATCAAATAACCCCTCCCGCTCTTGGGCAGAGCGAAAGGAAGTATCAGACTTCTACTGACTAAAAACCATCCATGTTCCTTCTTAGCCCTTCATGTCGAGGCAGCGGTATCTCTTGAACAACCCGCAGCCCCGACGGGCAATATGTCCCAACACTTGGGTCCTAGTAAGCGTCAACAAGGCGTCCCGATATATGATATCCTTAAAAAAAGCAAGAAGACTGTGGGTACTCGGACCCTACTACCCCAGAGTTTCATAAAAAAAAATACTAGAATGAGACACATGTTTCTCAGAAATCAATCAACTACAAAGTCAGCTTTTTCACAAAACATATTTATTTTTGGTTTCTTTTCCCAGTACCAAACAGTAACCCTAAATTCCCAAAATACTATAAATGGTAAAATAGTTCCTCAAACAAAGACAAGGCATTCTGAACCTTAAGAGTTTGTTGGTAAGTGTCCATTGTTTTTAGAAAAAACGTTGGGATCCCAAGCATTTGCTAAGTGTACTATAACCGTAAGTCTGCCTTTAAGTGCCGGTCAGGGGGTTGCTGCACTAATTTATTGGGGGCACGGTGGTCCAAGACAGGGGTGAAAGCGTATAAGTATTTCTATAGGAATTATGATACAGAGAATGAGTAGAAAGAGAGAAAGATCAATCTGTACTGTTGTCTCGCTCTAGTTCTATAACGTAGCTACGTAATAGTTGTTCTCGTAATAGGTATAATATATTACAAAGGATACTTTTATGAGGAAACTTTGTTTACAAATATAACAGAAGTAGCCCAAAGCAACATCAAAATAAACTTTGAATAAGTTATGTAAAGATTATTATGGCCTCAATAATTATGAGCACAAAAGCAATGACTGATTATATGTTTTGAGCAAGATAATTATGATAGTTTTATGATACGTTCATGAAGTGTTTGGCCATTACTGTCCTTATAGATCTACTTTTTAGAACGGACCACTATGTTCAATTTCCTGACGAATTAACTGGTTTCTTGACAATTCAAACTTGCCTAAAAATGGTTTAAACGAAGTAAATGCTTTGAGATCTGTCTCGATAATCTGGTAGTTATCGCGATTGCTAAACATGAGTTTCTGTGTTTAATTTTCAAGTCGGGCAAATTGGTATTTGGTTTTTCTATTAGGTATTTCTCAGTAGCAGCAACGGGGTCAAGATTGATGGCAATTTGCTCGCACCCTAAAACATGAGACTTACCACTTTCATAACTGACTCTCTCTCTCTTCTCTTTCTACTTTTCATAACTGGTAAAATGTGTGTGTAGTAGGTATTAGAACTTACATCTCTGTGGCGACAACGACATCTATCGCAACACATGAGAACTAATAGGACAAATCCTGCATCGCGCTATCAAAGTTATCTGCGACAATAGCTAATATAAAAAATCCCGATTTACAGTTGTCGGGCAGTTAGCCCACCAGACACACCACCCGTCTGGTCGGAGGATCCTCCCTTTTCTACGGGGGATGAGGAACTTTACACCCTGTTCCTCATCCCAAACCTCTACCTAATCCTCTGGGGATTACTGGCATGCATTAGTTATGGTGTAAAATATGACTGTAATATTGATATGATATGGCTGGTATGTGATGTATTTGCTTTGAGTTCAGAGGTCAGCGTGTCTCTCAAAACTTGTACCACACACAATTCCCTGTTCTGACCTGTTCGTTAAGTGGGTTTGTGCATTTATTGCCAATAAACTGGACCCACTAAAGACGAGCTGTATGTACGGATTGACCCGTTTTTCTGACTACAAGATAAGGTTATATAGAAAGATACCTACTAGGTTTTTGTCTTGATTTTGAAGAGGTTTCTTAGGTGACTGCCTCACTGGTCGAATGGTCGCAAGTGATGAGGTCCTGGGTGTGATTTCCAGGTCGAGCAAAGTGTTATTCGGTTTTTCCATCAGGAATTTCTCAGTAACAGCCACGGTGCCGGGATTTATGCTCGGATTATGAGAATAGGTTCGCCCCTATTACAAAAGATTTATACATAACTGACGTACCTACTGTGTACTATACATAGGTGTGGATACAGGGTGGTGCCGACAATACGACAATAAATGAAACCACTGGTAGTTCTAGTCCATAGAAACATTATTAACCTATCAAATAAATCTTAACATCAAAATAAAAAAAAACAATAAAAGTAAGTAGCATAAAACTGTAAATGAAATACATTACAATTTACAAACAAATATTGGTTTACTAACCTTAGGAATAATTTGCACCGATTAACGTGTGGAAATAAAATGTAACAAACGAATTTGGCAAAGATATTTAGGTAGGTTATTGTCGTATCGTCGGCACCACGACGGTGTTAGGATTTATTTGATAGTTTAAAAATGTTCCTATGAACTAGAACTACCAGTGGTTTCATTTATTGTCGTATTGTCGGCACCACCCTGTATACTTATATATCAGCCTAACATAAATAAAGTAACCCAGATTTTGTAATATTTTGTTTTAAAAGAGTGTCCATAGAGTTTCGTGCTCATTCTTCTCCAAAGAGATCTACGGTTTGCAATGGGCAACTACAATATTTACACAAGTTATTATATCTTGTGACTGTGACTGTGGCATCGCTTTTTTTTTGTTTTTTTGTCAATCATAAATGGCTGTAAAGGTCGAATTGAAATCCGGGTTTGTGGGTTGTTCCGGGGCTGCGGGTTGTTCGAAAGAGATACCGTTGCCCCAAACACAAAGGGCTAAGAAGGAACATGTGTGCCATGGTTTTTAGTCAGTAGAATTCTAACACGCTTCCGCTCCGCCCAGAGCGGTCATAAAGGTCAAATTCAAATAAATGCTTTTTTGTTTTAAAATGAATATGCTACAAATTAAATTGCCGCAAATATGCTACAAATTATTACCCGTAAATCCATTTCCAATTCTCGTAAAAGCCCTAAACAAAACAGAAAAAAATGGTTTACCAGTTGCTTTGTTTCGTCATTGTTTGAAAACCAAACATTTTCCGCGATTACTCGATTTATTAATATTGCAAACATATGTTTTCATTTAAAAACATAATATAACAGGAAAATAACACAGTTTATTACATTACAATCATTCGTACCTTACGAAAAACAATGCGTAATGTTTCTATGACACTTATGGTCATGACAATAAAGACTAAAATAGGATGTGGTTCGTGAATTCGTCGGTAAATAGCATTTTTGGTGCTAAAACGTTTGATAAGGAAACGGTTAAGTAAATATATTTTTGTATAAATAGGTAAATTGAATCGATGGTACTCTACTCACGAAATACTTAGATTGGATGTGTTTTCATTCAACTATGAGTGTGACAGATAAATGTCAAAACATACATACCGACTTTTTTTGTTTTTTGGGGTGGGAAATCATCAAATAACCCCTCCCGCTCTTAGGCAGAGCGGAAGGGAGTGTCAGACTTCTACTGACTAAAAACCACACATGTTCCTTCTTAACCCTTGTGCCGAGGCCGCGGTATCTCTTTCGAACAACCCGCAGCCCCGACGGGACATAGATACCGGCTTAGGATCACTTCAGACAAAACCAAAAAAAAGGTGCGAGCAATTTACTAACAGCATTGAAAATTGAGCAGCGGTGACCCACTGGTTGCGGCTCCGACTTACGAACAGAGTCGTGAGCGCAATACTTTGTTTAATTTATTTCATGACCACTGCTCTTAAAACAGTAAAGGAAAACATCTTGAGGAAACCGGCACGTCTAAGAACCAACAAAATTCTAAGACATGTGACAGCTACCAACCCGCACTGGGCCCGCGTGGTGGATTATAGCAAATCCCTGTCCTAGAGAAGAGGCCCTGCAGTGGAAACATTACAGGCTGATGATGACTTAGTTTTTCAAGTTTCCTGCCTTTAAAAAAAAAATAAACTAAGTCACAAAAGAGAGTCAAATGGTCTACTGCAGTGGGGTGGAGGACCATGTTCCTTCGTTTCATATGCCTTTATACACTGAGGACTTTTTCGCATGTCGACTGGTCACCACGCAGTCGTTTACACTTTGGCCAGAACGGCTCACATTGCCCAATGGGACTTCATCTCGAGATGCAGATTCACTGCACTCCGTATTCCACAATAGCTTACACTCATAGCATACTGCTTCAACCAGGCAGAGTGGGTTTAGATCAGCCCCACCCAGGTCGCTGTTTTACTGAGTAGACACGGACTCTTCATACGAGATGCGCGAAATATCGTTCTTGTGTTACGAGCTGTGAAAACTTTACTTGCGCGATGTAGGATTCTGTTGTTCGAGAGATGAGGGCTCGGTTTTTGGAGGGTGAAGTTTGGACGCTAGCTACGCGTGCCATTAGCGGTGTACGCGTAGGGTACCGGGTTTGAATCTTGAATTGAACAAGTTATTTATGTGATTCTCTAAATTTTAATACAGGTTAAAAAAAAAATTTAAAAGGAAATGTTTTTCAGATTAAACAATCAATTATTTGTTAAAAAGTTTTGTTGTTTAGTATAATATTGCAGAGATAATTAATTCTTTAAGACGTTATAAATTATTTCTTTTGTTGACGCTTCTTCCAACAAAGGTGTTTGACTCCCTTTTTTGATTTAGCTTTTTTTATGTATATCGAAGAAATACAAAATGTTTTGCAGCTAGCGGGATTCGAACGTGCAATAATTTGTCACTTCTAAGAAGATCCCTTTTCAAAAAATAATACCGACGAATCTTCTAAGACCCTTAAAGTGACAAACTGTTACACCTTCGAACCCCACTTGCAGAAAAACTTCTTGTCATCATCTGCCTAGCCTTTTCCCAACTATGTTAGGGTCGGCTTCCAGTTTACCCGGATGCAGCTGAATACCAGTATTTATTTGAATAGCAGAAAAACTTCTTGTATACTATACATTGTTTAGTAAAGTTTTTTGCCAAATAAGAAACCAAATAAGCTAAGTCACAAAACAAAAGGGAGTCAAATTGTCTACTGCAGTGGGGTGGAGGACCATATTCCTCCGTTTCATATGCCTCTACATACCTCAGTATGTTATGACATATTCGCATATCGGACTGTTCACCACCGGCTCACATGTCCTAATGGGACTTTATTTCGAGACACAGATTCACTCACAGAACAGATCTGTTCTGTGGATTCACTGCACTCTGTATTCCACAATACACACAGCATATTGCTTCAACTTGGGGTGGGATTAGAACAGCCCCACCCCGGTCACTGTTTCACTGAGTAGACACGGACTCCCCATACGAGTCGCGCGAAATATCGAACTGCTCTTACGTGGAGGTCTCGGGTTCGATCCCCAGGGATTGCAAATATTTTTGTTTTTCTTTTGCTGTGGTGCGTTTGTTTTTTGTTTTTAATTTTATTATGTTCAATTATGTCTAATTAATCATTATAAAATTAAAAAAGAAAGAAAGGAAATTTTTTGAAAAGTTTTCATAAAAAGCAGTAAAGTAATTCTACACACAACATTACGATGTACTCGTACCAAAAGAATAAGCGTTGTTTATTGCAGATAAATTTCTCATCAGTAACCGATTAAAGTTATTGATAATAATCTAGTATAAAAATTTCGAGAATCACAAAAATAATTTGCTCAATCGAGGGCTCGAACTCGGCACCCTTCGCGTACAAAACTTGGAGCGCCCGTAACTAGTGCCCAAGCGGGAGCCTCTCCTTTTTACAAAGTAAAATGATGACCCTAATCACACACTGCTCAAAGAAGGTGATCTTTAGTACCCTTATATTAAAGTGCAAAGTTGCATTCACCAAAATTGCGTCCTGCATCGCGCTATCAAAGTTGTCGTTCTAAAAAGTTTGCATACAACTTTAAATGTCGTACTATTGGCAGTTCATTTTAAGCTTAAGCTATTCGATATGTTGTGGAAGAAACACGAAAAAACACACCAGACGAAGAAAATTTCACTCCCGAGTTTAGGTTCATGAGACCAAAAAATTCATTAAAGAAAAATCATTTTTATGTACCAACAAAATTGCTATTTTGTATATAAAATGCTCAAATTACTGAATTTTTACAGCGAGATGTCAGATCATCATATAGTGGAAATAGTTATATGCCGCAAAGGTGTTTTGTTGTTCTAAACCCTTGCCCTTGTTGGAATAAGTACAAACTATAGAAATTATTTATTTAATGTTTTATTACATAGTTTCTCCCTTGAATCATTGACTATCTCTTCATCCACATGAACGAAACAACAAAACATTACAACAAATAATTCACTGTTTTATCTAAAAAAAGAGAGAAAGAGAAAGTATCAATTTATTGGTCTCACATAAGACACAACAGATTGATAAAAAATTAAAGATTAAAAAAATAATAAAGTAAACATAAGAGAGACACTTAAAAATAAGACATACCTACATTATAAACAGGCACAAGGTCAAAACAAAATTACAAAAATAATTTGTTCTAACCGAGGCGCGCGTTACATCTAAATATTAATCTCTGTCGAAAAGAAGAACCATTTCTTAAAAGTTACATTTTGTCGCACGTTCGAACCCCGCTAGCTGCAATACTTTTTGCATTTTCAAACCGTTTAGGGCGAGCGTAGCTAGCGCTCAAACGGCACCTTCCGAAACGAAACCGACCCTTCGTCTCTCGAACAATAGAATCCTACATCGCGCTATCAAAGTTTTCACAGCTCGTAACACAAGTACGATATTTCGCGCGACGTGTATGGGGAGTCCGTGTCTACTCAGTGAGACAGTGGTCAGGGGTGGGGCTGTTCTAAACCCACCCTTACTGGAAGCGATATGCAGTAAGTGAAAGCTATCGCAATTAAAGTGCAGCCGAGTTTGTTCTCGAGATGAAACTCCCCTAGTGGGCAATGTGAAGCCATTCTGGCAAATGTGTAAAGACTGCGTTGTGAACAGTCGATATGTGTAACAGTCCTCAGTACGTCGGGGCATGTGAAGGAGGAATATGACCCTCCACTCCACTGCAGTAGACAATTTGACTCCTTTTTGTGACTCACGTCACGTTTACAGCCAGTGGAAACCTGTCTTTATGAGGTTATTTGATCTAATTCGTAGTAATGTGTAGTATGTTTATGAGCTGAATTAACGGACCCTTAAAAAAATGTTGCTCAGAAGCGACTTTTTTTTTGGGCTGAAAAGTCACGTTTTACGGTAACGCACTGACTCAATGTAACGCACTTAAATCATTATAATGGTGCATTAAATAATACACTAGCCTTTTAAAATAAGGTATAAAATATAAACTTGTATAAGAAACATTTAACCGTTGAATCTTTGACCTCCGTATAAAGTTCGCGTCAAATAACTTTGCCCCTCTGAAGTTAGCCATTTGCAAAGATTGCGCAAGTGCAGTCACGTAGAAAATTATTTGAACAAAATAAATACATATTTTTAAAAGATAACATAGTTTTGTATAAATGTTGTATAATTTTTGACTGATTTTTGACTTTTTGTTTCGTAATTTTGACTGCTGCGCAGCCAGTCCGTATATTATTCTATTTATTAATATTTCCGTAACTAGAAGCTATGGTCTGGAACAAAAAAACAATCGCATTGACAAGGCGAACGAGTGCCTTTCGAATCCGGTCATAATACTTTTACATCCCTAATAATATAACTTCAGAAAACATAAACAGAAAAATAAAACCCACTCTTCTGGCTTCGCCAACAGGCAACATTCTATTGTCTATTAAGATAATGGGAAAGTAAAAAAATATTGAATGGAATTAACAACAAACCCAGACACAAAAACTTTTGAATACTTAATCAAAAAAAACTTTTTTGCAAAAAAAAAACCGACTTCAAAAACACAAAAAAAAGTGAAAAACACAAAAAACGAAAAACACAAAAAAGTGAAAAATAAACTACACAAGAAAAAGCAGCTTCTGAAGTCGGTGACATTTTGTTTGTTTGATTTCGTTTTTTTTGCCACAGTTAATGACGGAGATAATAATATGCGATAACAAACATACAAAAAAAAAAAAACAGACGAATTGAGAACCTCCTCCTTTTTGGAAGTCGGTTAAAACCAAAAAGATAAAGCTCAAGTCCAGTCACAGGCTAATAACTGTGAAAGTAACCCATTTCAAAGCGTAGGTACACTATATGTCCCGTCGGGGTTGCGGGTTGTTCGAAAGAGATACCGCGGCCTCGGCACAAGGGCTAAGAGGGAACATGGGTGGTCTTTAGTTAGTAGAAGTCTGACACTCCCTTTCGCTCTGCCCAAGAGCGGGAGGGGTTATTTGATGATTTCCCACCCCCCAAAAAATTAAACGTTGATTTAATAATAGAAAAAGCTTTGAAATTTATTGCTACTTGTATCTAACATCGTCTACCTGCCCTTGTCTCATTCATTAGGGTCCGGGTTACTTAGGGTCGGCGCACGCGCAACACGTTATATTCTTCCAATCCCCCCTGTCATATGTCACGACATTATTGACATTTCATTGCTACTTGAACAAATACGCTTTAATTACCTTTATCTGTATATTTTTTCTTTCAACTTTTGGATCATAATGATCATAATGAAAACCGGAATGCATTTTTCTCAACAAGAAATATAGAGTCAACATTAATTTTATAAGTAAACAATGTAATTAATAGTGGCAAATATTCGACGCTTAGGCAAGCACATATTATGAAGATAAATATGTAGACATCAATATAATAGGTAATATTGTATCGATAGCCATATCTTATCATATGCTTAGTTTAGTTTTAAGTTCCGCCACTTCACCCTAGAATCCTATCTACCCCATACGACAAAGGTTTTAAAAGACGTTATATAAGTTTGTGTAACTTTATGTAAGCACATACATCGTAAATATTTAAACTAGTATAATATTTTAAATAAGCTCCTATAAAAATATCATGACAAGACAGATTATTTTATTGATTAAATAAATAAATTAGCCTTTATAATATACAAACAAATGTACGGTCAGACACAGATCAAACTATTTTGGTTGGTTTTAATATTAAAAATATTTTATTGTAATATAGATCACTTCAGGGATGTGTAGTTACACCTTCTCATAACAGATGGCACCACTGTGACGAGTTGCCAGCACTTTTTGTGTTTTGTTTGCCGTCCTTCTCGCAACCGGGGCGATCCGTATATGGATATCCCTGTCCCGCAGTAAAATATTATCAAAACATTAAAATTAATAACTTTTCTATATCACAAAACATTCTAAATTCATTCTTGTTCATCAGAAAAATAAAATATACGAATATTTATGAATAGTTTAGTCATAAATTGAAAAAGTCCTACATCGCGCTATCAAAGTTTTCTCGCTGTTAAACGCGTGAACACTATTTCGCAACGTTAGTATGGGAGGTCCGTTTCTACACAGTGAGACAGTGTTCAGGGGTAGAGCTGTCCTAATTCTACCTCTGGTGTTGAAGCAATAAGCTGTGAATGGAAAAGCTATTGTGGATAATAGTAGTGCAGCCGAGTCTGCCTATCGAGTCTCGACGTCAGTCGAGTAGTTAGCCCATGTAATATGGTGCACGGTTAAGCCCTAGTGGCTCGAATACGGCGTTCTGTCGTCCGGTTAAGGCGTAAGCCTAATGTGAAAGGTCCTTGTGGCCAAGTTGAAGAGTTTCCAGTAAGACGGTACTCATTGTAACACGGAGGACATTGGTCCTCAACCCCACTGCTGTAGAAAATTTGACTTCCTTTTATGTTTTCAAATTAAATATTTCAGTTTTTTACTTTTCGTAGCAATTTTAAATAAGGATAATGTCATTTCTGTAATGAAAAACATATCGCCATGGTTTGTGTATACGCAAAAATGTATACTTTTTTATTTTCAAATACACACTTATATACATTGTTACATATTATCACGCTTGTATCCGGAGGGGATATTAACAGAGTTTGTATAGTAGAGACATTTTAGTTAATCTAGCTAGGTGAAAAATATAAAATAACAAACAGCAGTACACAGGTACTAGGAAAGCATAACATGAAAGCGGTAAGCCGATACTCAACGATTTACCTGTCTATTAAGTTGGTTAAGACACTGATCATCATCATCATCATCAGCTTAGCTTGTTTCTACTGCAGGGACTCAGGCCTCCTCTCTAAGAGAGGGATGGGCTAATAATCCACCACGCGGGCCCAGTGCGGGTTGGTAGATGTCATATTATTATGTCTCCGATTTTTCTGGTTCTAAGACATGCCGGTTTCCACACGATGTTTTTCTTCACCGTTCTAGCAAAAGGTTATTTAATTTAGTGTTAATGGCTAATGCTGTACTAAATGTAATAAATAAATAAATACTGACACTGACCAGATAATATTGAAAGTACTAGGACAGCAGACGATAATAAGACGTCTCATAGTATTACATTACATTAACAGCAAGTCATATTACGCATACCAATAAGGTATCATTTCCTTAGGAAGCGTCCAATTTGCGATGACAGAATGGTTGGCATCAGTAGCTGGCAATAGGCTCGACCTTCGATACAGAGGTCTTATTCAAATTGACTGCTTGTTTTTATTAAAGGACGTGCTTGTATATTTTAAATTTAATTTGGAGGTCAGATGTGATGATGATGATGTATCGATAAAGCGATATTTCGAGAGGTCATATACTTATATACCTTTCGTTTTTTTAGATTGAAACCTACTGGTTTTATCAAAAGTACTTAACATAACTATCTTCAGTGAAAAGTCAGAACTCGCTTGTACCCTGAGCATGGAGTATGATGAGTTCGATCCCCCGTTTCACAATTTCGGTATTGGATGATGTTCATTGGGGATTTTTATGAATAACTCCAGTGAAATGTAATAAAATAATAATTAATTTCTGGAATTTTGTACATAAAATCTGTAAAAATGTGATGAATGTGGTGAAATGTGTGATAAAATTTGTCTTGATTAACCCTAAGGTTGACTGGTAGAGAATGCGTTGTGGCTTTAAGTCCGCCTATGTATCAGTATTGTGCATAAAGTGTAAATAAATAAATAATGTCGCTGGGTAGTTAAAATTGAATGAAATAACCTCAGAGTTTGTACAAAAGTCCAAGACTGCAAAAACATGCTTGCTGATTAGCTAACTTTTCAGTCAGTGAAATGTGAATGTTTCTATTAGGTACACCTCTGCCTAACCCTTAGGGAATTTCAGGAGTGATATTATGTTATGTCAATCAGTTTTTTTAACCTTACATAACATAACATTACATAACATAACATTACATAACATTTGATCAGTTTCTCTTAACAACGCATCTGTCCTTGTAACGAACGTAACCTTGTCTGCAAAAACGCGGTCACTATCAACCGTCACCGATTGGTGAAAAAAAATGTCTCGAAAGCTGACTGGTTGTAACCAGTTTGAGGCAGTCTGGTCTGGTTTTTTTTTGTAGAAGAATGGACACTATTGTCTGTATGTAAAGGGGACTTTTTTATTGTAGGACACGTGGATTTAAATAATAATAACCTTCGTGGTTAATAACTTTATAAAAAAGACAAGATTTTAAATACAGGTGTGACATAATATATTTTTTTCATGTTCTTCTCAGCAAAGCGTTTTAATTGAAACCCATAATCATCATGAGGGTGCAATAAAAAAAGTGCGACAGCTTTGAGACTCCGCCATATTGCATCTTTGGTCTGTGGGTCCATAACCTCGCTAGAGTATATATGTTCTGTGTCCATAACATACTGAGACCCTCCGTATCTTGGAAAGCAGCTTCAGCTTCTGGTCACAGCTGCTATTCGTAGCTTATTGGCAGTTGTTACAGGTAATCAGACGTACAGTTTGTTTTCGGGAAACACAATATTGATAGATAGTCAGTCGATCCTTACAAAATACTAAGTATGTAAATTCTCCTTGAAATTCAACATTAATGATGTAATGTAACCAATATAGAAGAGAAGAAGAAGACAATATTTAGTTTTTTTTTTTTGGTTTTTACTATCTGCGCAACCTTTTTTTACAAAAATCAATGTATCTAAGCTGTATGATATTTTCTTAGCATTGTATACAAAGGTGTTTTGTGTCAATAAACTTATTTTTTTAAATCAAAAGAGTATTTAATGTAGTTTCTTTCCCATTCGTCTCCATAGAGGGCTACGCTTTGGAATGGGCAGATACAGGACTTTCACAAGTTATTATGCCTTGTGTTTCGGTGTTTCTCTAATATTCTAAATGGCTTGTAATGGTTTAATATTAAAATAAATGCTTAGAGCTTGAGTTTCAATGCAGGTGAAGCCGCGTGAAACAGCTAGACTTAGAACATTTCCAAAACAGTAAGTTTCTGACATAAATTCTTGTTACAAAATAATATTGACCCAGTAACCAGTTAAAAACTCGTTCCAGATAAAGGACATTGCTTACATTGAAATGTCATTAAGATAATACTTACAAGTTGTCCTTGAAACCTTTGATAAGGACAAACAAATAAATACACTACATTTTATTTCTTTGTTTTTGTTGATAACCGTCATGTTCAGAATGTCGAAGCGTTCACGAAGCTTTACTCGCAATAAATTTTTCATCCATCATCATCATTTTCTTGCCCTTATCCCAATTAATTTGGGGTCGGTGCAGCATGTCTTCTTCTTCCATACTTCTCTGTTTCTCGTCATCTCATAAGACACCTCCTTTCTTACCATATCATTCTTAACACAGTCCATCCATCGTTGGTTTGGCCTTCCTCTACTCTTATACCCAGTTACATTCATACTCCAAACCTTCCTCACGACATTTTTCTCATTCCTCCGCATCAAATTTGTTATCTATAAGATCACTCGTATGTCTGTCTGTATGTCGGTCCGAACATCCCTTTTTTTTGGGGGTGGGAAATCATCTTTTGAATTTTTGGTTCTGGGACGTGCCGGTTTCCTCACGATGTTTTTTTTCACCGTTTTTGAGAGTTGTGACATAAATTACCCAAAGCTATGCGTCTGCCTTTGCTCAAACCCACGAGTTACTACTCGTTAGTCGAGGCCGCCACCAAAGGGCTGCTCTATCTAAGGAACTATGTATTATTAAATTACATAACACAGCTAACAGTACAATCAGATTCTCAAACAATTGGCTCGAACCAATTGTTTACATACACCACGAGATCTGTCAACCCCTATAAGTATTTGCTTGAACTTGCAACACCATTTCGGGCCACTGCATATACGGTACATACCCTGCTATAGAGCGCTCCGAACAAAGGCCCATAGAGTATTGTTCCACAGCAATGGTATGCACATAACACGTTACTACGAGCCGAGAACTCGGAAAAATGACTTTGTAACATAACATCAATCTTGTTATCCCCAAAGCGTTAGGCAGAGGTGTACACCACATATTCCAGGACCTCAAGTATAGTTAAATATACGACGGCGCAGTGGCTCAAGCAGTTTACTGCTGCGCTACGTGTCGTGGGTTCGATCCACGCACGGAACAAATATTTGTATGGCCTACAGATAAGTTGTTTCGGGTCTGGGTATTTGCGTATGTCAGTTTAAATGTTTGTGAACGCACCCACGATACAGGAGAAATTCCTAGTGTGAAGCAACCTTTAAAAAAAAAAATTGAGGTACTTATTGCAGAATTCTATCAGATGAACAGTATGGATCACTCCACGGAATGACCTGGATGAGGGACGTACAAAACAGGAAAGTGTGGCAGAAGAAAGAAAAGAACTACTAAATTCAATAATGTGTGATGCTGGCCTGAAATAATGATCATGTCCTTTTTCTTATCGTGTGGGCAGTAAGGTCTACTAAGGTCCACACACCCTAGTGTCAGAGGTTCTAAACCGCCTCACGTCGGGGCTGCGGGTTGTTCGCAAGAGATACCGCGGCCTCAACATCAAGGGCTAAGAAGGAACATGGGTGGTTTTTAGTCAGTAGAAATCTGACACTCCCTTTCGCTCTGCCCAAGAGCGGGAGGGGTTATTTAATGATTTTCCACTCGGAAAGAAAAAACCGAAAAGGGGCTGACATGGTTTGACGACCGCCATTTGGCGGCCGGGGCTACCGGCTTATACGTGCCTTCCGAAGCACGGAATCATCTTTTTATCAGACAATCAGGTGACTCAAACCTGCAATGTCCTAGCCATGATGATGTTGATTTACTGTTATAAATTATCACCTGTAACGAATGTTAAAGATCTATAAATTGCCATATTTTAGCCTAACCCTTCGAAGATTACAGGCGTGATGTTACGTTCAATTTACTTCTTGAAGGACCTGGCCCCCTAGACAAAATCCCTTTTTTTGTAAGCGTTAACGCCACGAGAGATGTCACGTGATGTCATCTGTAAAGCTAATGTCAACTCAATACAATTTGATCTTTCCGTTGGCGTTAACGCTTACAGAAAATCGATTTTGTCTAGGGGGCCAGTGCTGTGTCAGTTTTTTCATGTCACTTCGAGTTCCACTAGTACAAGCACCAGCTTACGTTTATCAGTAACAAATCTCTTCTATTGTTCCGTCGCTGTAGACTGCATGCTGCGCCATATTCCAGCATTGTTCGCTCCTATATTAAACACCATTAAAATGTGTCCAGCCTAGTTTTGTGAAAGGATGGACGAGATTTATTTGTTGGTGAATGGAGGTATCGCATTTCGGGGATATTCGGTGATCTCTATTATTTATCTAGCTTTTACAATTATCATCTGCCTAGCCTATTTTTAACTATATTGGGGTCGGCTTCCAGTGTAACTGGACACAGCTAAATACCAGAATTTTACGTGGAGCGACTTCCTATCTGACCTCCACAAGTCCACAACTTAGTACTGGGTAATACCCCTTTGTAAGACTGGTTGTCAAACTTTTGGGCCACTGACTACTGGTTACGACAGTCAAACATCACAAATGACAGCCGGGACCAACAGCGTAACGTTTTTTGTAATAGGGTAGTTAAATAAAAAAATCAATTAGCCCGTCAGATAGATTTCCAAAAAATATTGGACACGTATTTTTTCTTTTTTCACGTAATCAAACAATGAAGACGACACAGTGCTTTGAAAACTCGTGTGACGTCATATTCTAAGACATTAGTATGAAATTTTTTACCGGTGAGTGACGTCTCAAATCTTTGACGCGTTTTATCTTCGTAAATTTTTATTGATTTCTTAAAACAAAAAATACGTATCCAATATTTTTTGATAATCTAACAGACGGACTAATTAGAATTATATTATTTTTAGTCAGTAAACATCTCTATTATTTACAAGTATGTATGGTTGAAACTACGTTTATGAATCACTAGTATGTGGAATTCACTGCCGGCTTCTCTGTTCCCGGATCATTATTATCCGGATCTATTCAAAGTTCTAGTGAAACAGTTTATTCTAGGAAAGCATGCCAGCCTTCAAACTTCACCACCTAAGCGCAAGATTAGTTAGAATTAAGAAAATAGCTAAACCCGCGTATGCAGACATCAGTTACTTCTAGATTATAGGCTACGAAATCGAACAAATATCTTCTTTTCTTGTTTCCACAGACCAACCTAGGCAAGCCCGGCTTCACCTGAAGATCGACCCAAGCAGTTGTTATTAATTTATTATTTAGCCACGAGCTGTAGTACTTTTTATTATTATTGTTATAGCAGTGGAAGTATAGAGATGTGACCGACGGATTGCCAAATCATAGGTCCTTTTTTTTTTGGGGGGGTGGGAAATCATCAAATAACCCCTCCCGCTATTGGCAGAGCGGAAGGGAGTGTCAGACTTCTTCTGACTAAAAACCACCCATGTTCCTTCTTAGCCCTTTGTGTCGAGGCCGCGGTATCTCTTTCGAACAACCCGCAGCCACGACGGGAAATCATAGGTCTCGAACTCTCGAGTTTGAATCCAACCTTAGAAGAGTAATCACACCTAACACCTTATCAGACCCCTGATAGCGATACCTAACCTTAAGGTTACAACAGTTACGACTTCCGAACTCCTGACTGACCATAACGACTATTCCTGATAACCGGACCAGAGGTTAACGATAACGGTCTGAATATAATTATGTTGAGTAGATGACTCATCTAAACATAACTTTAGGTATTGCGAGGCATTTTAAAGTCCATTTCACGAAAGAAGTCCCGCGGAAAATTGTGGAACTAAATTTAACAGATCGGCCATGTTGTCGTTTGTCGATGTTATCAAGATGCGTTTGTTGTGGTAGATATTTTGTGAGTTTATTATTGGATTAGTGCGTTATAAGGTTTATTTACGATGCCAAAAGTTGTGAAACAACATAATGTCGCGCGACATACAGCGCTGCGTCTGCGGGACTTCTTTCGTGAAATGGACTTTAGTTCTTTGTTTCTGTTGATAACCGTCATGTTGACAATGTCAATGTCGAAGCGTTCACGAAGTGTGTTACCACGGCCTCGGCACAAAAGGGCTAAGGAGGAACATGGGTGGTTTTAGTCAGTAGAAGTCTGACACTCCCTTCCGCTCTGCCCAAGAGCGGGAGGTTATTTGATGATTCCCAGCCCAAAAAAAAAAAGGTATTGCGAGTAGATGGCATAACGTGTTTGAATTCGTTTTTTGGAAAAAAAAACATTGCAAAAGCGGACAAGAACCCTTACACTTATAGAATCACTTTTTTGTACGCCTGTGTGTCAAGCAAGGCCCTTCGAACCCTGGCTGGCGCATTACTTTGTGTAATTCATATCAGCACCACAGTCGCTGCTCTCAAAACGGTGAAGAAAAACATCGTGGGGAAACCGGTATGTCCTGAGAACCAAATATTCGAAGATTTGTTACATCTACCAATCCACACTGATCCCATGTGGCAGATTATAGCCCTCTCATAAAGAGAAGACCTGTCTCCCAGCAGTGGGCGCATTATAGGCTGATTACGCTATGTTATTTGATTTTGTTCAAACAATCACGTTTTTTTTATAAAGAAACAAATTCAATAAAATGTAGACTACACAACAATAGATACAATTATCGCGTTTAAAACGGAAGCCCTAATTCATTATCGCGATCTGTCGGTACATGTTGAATGTGCGTCACTCGAAAATAGCTGAACACATTGTTATTATGTTAAATAGTTCATTATAATGTACTGAGTAAAGATTTTATATAATAATATGTAGACCAGTATGTGTGTGATTGAATGGCTGTTTGTCATTGAGCTCTTAATATATTCAATGCAAATTGAAGTTTTGACTGTGAATGTATAGGTACACCCCAAAAATGTGATCCTACATTTCGCCAGTGACGTTTGAACTTCACATGTGTGTATGTTAGGTACAACTCTACCTAACCCTTTGAGGGTTATATGGAGTGATGTTCTGTTATGGTTGGTTGCAAGAATAAGGAGAATATACCAAAGAAGCGACGGATAAGACTGTTTAAAAGATGGTATCGCTGGAAAGGGGTTGACTAATTGAAATGAAGAGTAATGGGAAGTGTGTAGAAAAACTTCAGTTTAATCGGTAGTGTCTGGTTTAAAATTCAGTTCTAAGATTTGAATGAAACACACATGCACAAGTTTGTAAAACGCTTCTGAAGTTGAGCTGGACTACTGCTGAAGATGACCCTCTGTTTTTTTTTTTTTGGGGGGTGGAAAATCATCAAATAACCCCTCCAGCTCTTGGGCAGAGCGAAAGGGAGTGTCAGACTTCTACTGACTAAAAACCACCCATGTTCCTTCTTAGCCCTTCATGTCGAGGCCGCGGTATCTCTTGCGAACACCCGCAGCCCCGACGGGAAAGATGACCCTCTCTGAATAGCGTCAGATAAAAGTTGATTAAAAGTTTTCAGAAACATCCAAGGCTCCAATCGTATGTCCAATGAAACTACCGCATATCCTGTGTTATAATTCGCTATTGACAGCGGCTTTATTGCGATGCAGTCAGGGTAGTTTCGTAGTTCAAATGTTCAACTCATTGGAAGGTCAATCTTCAGAGCTTCCGATGAGTTAGACAGATACGGCCAGTACGTTGCTTCCTTGTCTATGATACATACACACAGTTGGCTATTTCTAGTACAGTAACTGCCTATGCATCATACATGACAACGATTAAGTTCCCAGAACAAATGACTTTATATGACAGCCTAATCCTATATATTCTTCCTCAAGCGATTTCCAAAAATGCTGCACATAATCTCGTAATTTCTAGCGAAGTGGCGTCATTTGAATATAAATCAGGATCTAAACAATGGACTTCGGGCCGTCCGTAGTTGTTCGGGCATTCAAAACACGATACGGATGAGGTACGAGGCTTTTCGCATTGGTTCCGTACTTTCGATTTCTAAAACGCGATAAATTGTGAATTTTGATTTGCCTTTTGGTAGTTTGTTAAATTCTTTGGTCTAGTTGCTTGTAAGCAACAACTGAGTATGAGGCCCTAGATTCAATTCCCGATCGGGCAAAGTGTTATTGGATGTTTTCATCGGGAATTCCTCAGTAGCACTGATAGATGTGCTTGCTAGACGCCAATAGGTTGGCCCCGTATTATATTGGACTTAAAGACTTAAAAACCTTCTAAAAACAGTAATTAAAACTAATTCATAACTACAAAGTACACAACAGAAGCTTAAAAATAAATCAAAATTATTCAAAACATAAACAAATGAATGACGTGATAACGTTACATTTAGACTCAACATACACTTAAGTAGGAACCCAAACAAAGCCGGCGGTCCTAAGTGACCTTGTATCCTTACATTGACCTTGGACGTCCTTCGACTCCATTTTGTTTCATATTACGTCAACAAACTAAGTACGTTGGGTAAGCGAAACAATAACCTATATTTTTTGTGTCGTTTCTAGGAACAGGACAATCTTTATATTGCCTCATCATTCTCCTGCCCTTATCCCAATTTATTCGGGGTCGGCGCAACGTGTCTTCTTCTTCCATACTTCTCTATTTCTCGTCATGTCAGCAGTCACCTCCTTTCTAGCCATATCATCCTTCACACAGTCCATCCATCGTTTCTTTGGTCTTCCTCTACTCTTATAGCCATCTACATTCATACTCAACATTTTTCTCACAACATTTTCTTCATTCCTTCGCATCACATGTCCATACCACGACAATAAATCAAACCAATCTACCAATCAATCTTTATATTGCCTACAAAAGAGAAAAAGCACAGTGGCAGAAGAAATATAATTGTTTTTTGGTTGTTTCCAGATTAATTAATTTTCTTAGTTATTGTCTTTGACCTTTATATAAAATCAAGCAGGTATTAATAATTTATCAGTGGAATGTCTCGTTGGTCTAGTGGTTGCTAGCGCGACTGCTGAGCGTGAGGTCCTGGACGTTCGTTTCCCGTGTTAGGCATAGTGTTTTTGGGTATTGTCAGTGCTGCTAAGGTTAAAGGTCAGATTTGTAGTACTACGAGTACTAAAAATCTGACCTTTAACCCTACGAACGGGCACGAGGCAAAATGAGCATGTAAGGATCAAGACAGGTGGGCTGCGGGTTGTTCAAAAGAGATACCACGGCCCCGGACACAAAGGGCTAAGAAGGAACATGGGTGGTTTTTATTGAGTAGAAGTCTGACACTCCCTACAGCTCCGCCCAGAGCTGGAGGAGTCATTTGATGATTTCACAACACCCCAAAAAAAAAACAAAAAAGGCAGGTGGCGTTCTGTGGTTTCTGCCTACCTGTATGGAAAGAAGGCCTGAGTTTATGTAATGTATGTATGTCAACTGTTTAATCATTCATGTTTACATTCTTGCATAAATACACCATATTTTATATACGGAACCCTAACAAACAGTGCGTCCTTGTGACCTCGCGTCCTCGGTCCGACCTTGTAAGTCCATTGTTGGACTCGAATCTGTTTAAATTATGTCAAACGTGACATTGTGCTGGTCCATCGGATTCAAGAATGGTATCCTGTACAATTAAGGATACTGGCATGTTGATACATAGATACGAGAAACATTTATAATATTCTATCGATAGACCGGCCAACAGAGAGTTGCCGGGAATGGAGTGGGCTGGCGTGCAATTGAAAAGGCCTAGCTATGTCCAGCAGTAGATTGCTGTAGGCTGATGATGAGGCCGGACAAAAGGCGACAAAAACCAAGCTTATATTTCGAGCCTAACATAATATGACTTTAGTTTGTATAGATTTTCCGTAAGATTCGCATAACTGGTTAAGTCCCATGAACGTATTTCAGACCCTGTGGCAACTACTGAGAAATTATGATGTAACAACCCAACAATACTTTGCTCTACCCGAGAATCGAACATAGAACCTCATGCTCAGTACGTGTTTGCAACCGCTAGACCCTCCAAGCAGTCGGAGGCTGTGAAAACATCAAAAGTTATCAAATTAATACATTTATTTAACAAAAGTGTCTGTCTACTAACTGTCATAGTAACATTGATAAGGTAACTGATAAGTTGTCTACTCATACAACCCGACGACCGATGTCCTCGGACCGACCTAGAGAGTCCTTTGTCGGGTTTAATTATTATTGCGATACATATTCATTACAGTGACGTCAGAGCAAAGTACAGAGGCGGACTTCAAAATCATCATCAACATCAGGCTATAATTCCCGTTCCCGCTGCAGGGCCTGACTTGTAAGGCCTGACTTGTAACATCTACGAATCCGCAATGAGCTCGCGTGGTAGATTATAGCTCATTCCCTCTCAAAGAGAGGAGGCCTGTGTCCCAGTAGTGGGAACATTAATATTATAGGCTTATATTGATGATGACTATGCAAAAACATCCGTATGGTGTCGGACGTAAAGAATAGCACCATCCCGTGTCTTCCCGTGGGTGTCGTAAGAGGCGATTAAGGGACTTACCAGAGAATGGGCAGCAGCATTCTCTGTGCCTTCGTAACAACCATACTACGATCGCTAACCCACCTGCCAAACTTACATTAATTTGCAGTCCCATATTATGTTTAGGATAATATTTTATATAAGTACATTCTATAAGTTGGTTGACGATTACTCGTAAACTTGTTAAACCTACATAAGTGTGATAATTTTCCTGTTAATTTCGTTATAATTATAATATAACTGCTGTTGAACCGCATAGGAACAAAAAAGTTTATTGTCATGTGACAAAGGTTATAAGTTTATGTCTTTGTAACTAGATGGCGATGATCGATTTATGGCGATTTTCTGAATCGCGATGCAGAAAATCAAAATCAAAACTCATTTATTCAAACTAGGCTGATAATCAGCACTTTTCGAACGTCAAAATTTACTTTACTTTACTTATTTACAAGTGACAGTCCCCCAAAACGCCCACCCTTCGACACTTCCTAGTGTTTTTGCTGGAAAGAAGAAGTGGCGGAACAAACTCTCCAGCAACACATCTATCTGTTTGGTTAGAAGAACCAGACTCGATACAATACTATGGTGTAAGTTAATATTACGATTGACTACAATCAATAATAAAAGGTATATAATAATAAAACATAAAAAAGACATAACATATTATCAGTAAACTAATTTAGGAGAAAGAACATAAATTACAAACATTGTCTTGTGTTCAACTCAACGACCAGCTATTCTTATTATTTAAGTAGTCGTTAATGGAATAGTAAGCTTTTGAACAAAGATTAGATTTCACTTTGGCTTTAAATGCATTAAATGGCAAGTCTAGAAAAAAAGATGGCAGTTTGTTATAAAATGTTATACCGAGCCCTACGAATGAATTATGAACTTTGTGAAGCCGGTGAAAAGGAGCGCGTAGTTTATGCTTATTTCTGGTGTGTTTATCATTGTGAATATCACTGTTTTTAGTGTACAGGTGAATATTTTGAATATCAAACAAACCACTGTAAGCACTACATGTGGAATAAATATCTAGTAAGTTCAAATATGTTTTATTTTTGAGTCTGAACACCCTAACCCTCACGAAGCAGAGGGTTATTCAACTGCCATGCCATTTTTTCACACACCCAAACACAACCGTTTACCGGGTAGGCACTCGTGATTCAATAAAAATGAGTACTTCTAAGCTTAATATTTCTCTAATTGTACGGTAAGTTTGAAGCTTGATGTGTCGCCCTGAGTACGATCCTATTTGCTTCAAAAAACCGTGAGAAAATTCCATACAATATTGTAGAAAGTTCATCAACATTTTGATCAACGTTAAAGTTTCCAATTCTTGACATAATGTGACAGTAGGCATAATTTATGTCACATAAAATTTGTCACAACTCATTTTGTCACATTTGCTTCACGTGACGAACGACTTTCTCAAAAGTGATTTATATGCTAATTTTGGTTTCGCAGTCTATTTTCGTGAACATTTTAATGTTCTATCCTTTAATATGATGGAATACATTATGTTTGAGAAAGGTTCTGATTTCTTAGTTAATAATATTTATGAACAAGAATTATTGTAGTACCATTTTAAAAGCCTCCAAGAGTGGCTTTCAAGTCTGCCTTGCCCTTTGCTGACTCTTTAATAACATAACATTTATTTATTTATTTTCAGGCATCTTTAACCCATAAATAATTATAGGAATATACATTGTGATAAAATACAATTTGTCGTAGTAAATAGACCCTTTTTTTTGGGGCGTGGGAAATCATCAAATAACCCCTCCCGCCCTTGGGCAGAGCGAAAGGGAGTGTCAGACTTCTACTGACTAAAAACTACCCATGTTCTTTCTTAGCCCTTCATTTCGAGGCCGCGGTATCTCTTGCGAACAACCCGCAGCCCCGACGGGAGTAACCTTTAAAACTATATTAGTAGCACTTCACTTGTGCACTATGTCACTGTGCGTTCATGTGGCTCTTGCCCTTGGCAGCGATGTAACACCACCCACTGTAGCCAAAACTGGTCTTTTTTTTTTTAAACATTTATTTAAAGAAAATTAATACAGAGGTGTTACTTACTGCTAAACTTGCCAAACTTTTACGTTTGATGGCGAGAGGCGCTCTTTTACAAAAACAATGAACCATCTTACTTACTACTAGGTACCTACTAATAATTATTTAATCAATTAACAACAAAACCACCGACATACACAACATACTTACAATTCTAGAATGTTAGTAACAATTTAACTTATAAACTATGTTAGTTCTCAATATTTACAGATAATAAGTACGTAATTATAGTTATATATTATCGTAACCGGCGTGCGTGTATGACCAGGGCCCCGAGTCTGCTATTCAATAGTGTCAGAATGGTCTATCATTGATCTCATAATTGTTGATTTTGACAACACCAAACTTGTCAAAATCAACAATTATGAGATCAATGATAGACCATTCTGACACTATTGAATAGCAGACTCGGGTGTTGTCAAAATCAACAATTATGAGATCAATGATAGACCATTCTGACACTATTGAATAGCAGACTCGGGGCCCAGATGTATGTCTACCAAGACGAGGTGCAGATAACACGATGGTATTTGTATTCCGATGGATGATGGTTGGTTTCGATGGAACGCCTTTTTGACTTGGAATTTTTCCAGTATTTACCTAATTAGGTTCTCCTATTTAGCTCGTAAGTACTTTATTAAAAATCATTCACGACCCGATGATGAGCTAAACCTTGCAGCTAGATCAAACCAAATCTTCAGTAGTATGAGGAAATATCTATCTAGAATTAAGCAGCATAGAAGATTTCTCATTGCAAAAATATTTTTTAACAGAAGACACTCTATAACAATACAATTCCGTGCAGGAAACACGTGATTAACCTCAACCTCTTAACAAGTTTAAACAATCACCCGACAGCTGCGTCTGCGCATGATTCGATGTTCCGATGAGTAATGTCACAGCATACTTCATCAGAAGCTCAACTCGAGTATGTATTGAAAGGGTTTTGAATAATATATCCTGCATAACAACTTACGCCTTTTTTTCTCAAAATTGCGGCCACGCATATATAACCTATTTTTTAATTGATAGCTGATATCAATACAAACAAGTTCTGTATGAGAAAAAATTACTTTGTTTGCGACATCCACGCGGGTGAAGCCGCGGGCATCAGCTAGTCCAGGATATTCCCGCAATGGCAACAATGTCATCTGCCCGTCTCGCCGTCGGAAGACCAACAAAACCTTTGTATGGGGCTTAGAATAATGTACTGAATATGGTAACCATTAGTGTATCGGTGGGCCTGTCAACTTATACACATATAGGGTGTAAAAGTACCATAACACAAACAAAGGGAACTTGTTCTCCCCACCACTGCGATCTTTTATTTGTTCTAGACCATACCTGGGAACCTCCTAGTTACGGAGATATTGTGGGTCAAAGTTCCAAATTTTTCACAGCTGTTTTTGTAAATACTAGTTTTTCAGGTTATAACTTTACTTAAATTACCTCCATGACCCGTTTACTATTCAAAGCATCCACTAGCACAATGTTTTAACAGTGCTACATTGAGTTTTACCGTAAAAAGTGATTTTTGACAAAAAGTAAAAGTCGTTTCCCAGCAAAAATTTTTGCGTAGGGGTACTTAGTTTGATGTACAGAATGCTTGGTTGACGGCTGTGTGATGGGGTGATTTACACCCTGTATTATATGGAGTAAACCTTTTTGTCTCTACTGTGATATGGTACCTACTGGGGACTAATGAGCCATTTGTTTTCTTTTCAATGTTCAACTGTTCCGTTTGATCTTGTTGATTGGGTGAATTAATATAGTCATCGTTTTCTGGGAATAGAGGCATCTAATGGGAATGATATCAACAGTTGAAGTATTATATAATAGGGATGTTTCCTGACTCAAAAAAATATGTTTCTAATTAGTTCGTCTGTTAGATTATCGAAAAATATTGGATACGTATTTTTTATTTTATCAAATCAATAAAAAATTACGAAGATAAAAGCGTCAAAGATTTGAGTCGGTTGTGATGTCACTCACCGGTAAAAAATGTCATACTGATGTCTAAGAATATGACGTCACACGAGTTGTCAAAGCACTGTATCGTCTTCATTGTTTGTTTACGTGAAAAAAGAGAAAATACGTGTCCAATATTTTTTGGAAATCTATCTGACGGAATATTTAGATTTTTTTAGTTAAGTACCCTATTGTGACGTTATGTTTGTTCAGAATCATCTGATTAAATAGTTTCACGGCGACTAGTGCGTTGCCATCCTCAGAGAACGTTGAAATATTTTATGCATTCGTCATCATCATCTTTCTGCACTTGTCCCATTTATCATGGGGTCGGCGCAACACGTATTTTTCTTACACACTCCTCTGTCAACCGTCACGTTAACATTTACTCCTATTTCTTTCATGCCATTCCTCACACAATCTATTCATCGTTTCCTTGTTTTAACGCATTCAATATCTTCGTCATTTCAGTTGAAAGCTGACCACTGATGAAGATAGGCCTCCCACAATCGTCGTCACATCGACCAGTTCAATGTTTCTTGCCTCATATTTTTCTTTTAAAAACTTATTTCAACCATTAGATGACGAACGATGTTTGCATATTTCTATAAGCGGAAGTAACACAATGTAATGTATTGTCAACACCGTAACAAAATAAAGATAGTTCAGAGGTTATCGCTAAACAAAATGAAGACAATAGAACCGCAACTGGTTGCTAAAAACAAATAAAGATCATGTTATCAAACATGGCCAGAGAAACTAAAAGAAAAATAACCGCTAATACAACATTGTTATAAACATGTCTGCTGCCAAGCTGTGGTCTGTGGTGTGAAGAGTAGGGCGTCTGGTGTGATGATAAGCAAATGAGATATTGTTGAGAATGCCCGTTGTTACTATACTGGTATCAGCAGCATCTTGATAGACTGGAAGCTGACCCCAGTTTACTTCATCATCATCATCAGCCTACAATGTTGCCACTGCAGGGACTCAGGCTTACGACTTACTGTTGAAAACCGCAACCACTGGGCCACCAGGGGCCGCAACCACTAGTAGTAAGTAGTAAAGTTAAAATTTATTTGCATAAATTGAAGGTACATAAAATAAGCTGGAATAACACTAGGTCACCACTGCTCTCAATAGGACTGCGTAGTACAGGCCAAAAGCCCTTTCTTTCTATCAGCCCTCAGCTTAGAGATGTACTATTAAAAAAAAAGACACAGAAAAGAGTCGAAAAGTTCCTTCAGCAATTTATTTATATAGAAGATGCAAAGTGTTTTTCTAGACCTTTTAAGAGAAAAATGTCACTAGCTGTTTATTGTTTACTCTTCTTTAACAACTACTTGCCCGGTTTTTCCAAGAACAAGAAAAAACACTACAAGGCAAGGCTATACACGTAAGCTAATTAGAAAACTACCTCCACAAAATAAAACACTTATTTGCATGCAAGAAGTAACGAGATTCTAGAACATTACTTTTCCTTCACAATTTATTTTATGTTAGTTGGCGACCATTTTACTAGCAGTAAATTCACGCTAGACAGAATTTAGCACCTTTCCTTTGATAAGTGCCTTGTGAGTCTAGTGGTCGCAAGCACGACTGCTGAGCATGATGTCCTAGGTTCTATTCCCTGGTCGAGCAAATTGTTGTTAGGTTTTGCCATCGGGAATTCCTCAGGAGCGGCCACTGAGTCTGGATTTGTGCACCGTTGGTGACAATAGGCTCGCTACCTTTTCGAAATATAAATTTTGAACTTTGACCCCCAATATCTCCGTAACTAGGAGGTTCCCAGGTATGGCCTAGAACAAAAAAATGATCTCAGTGGTGGGGAGAACAAGTGCCCTTCGTTTGCGTTAAGGGCACTTTTACACCCTATATTTATGGGTACTGTTAAAACGTCGAGAAAACCTGCACGGTTCGGGTTGATAATTTCCTATACAAAAGAATCAGTAATAACTCCATGGTTGGTGGGTACTCTCTTTATAAATATAGGAAGTTACACAAAAGAAATTCAATGTATTGTGAACTAAAAATACGCTTATTATTGAATCTACATTGTAAGCAGCAAGGTCAAGGTCAGTGGGATTATTAGCTAATTGGCTCTTAATTTAGACCAGACGTTCTGAGAAATTGTGTAGTACTTATAAAACTATTTTTAAACACAACACAATTGAGACTTCAATAAACTGAAGACTATTCTTAGGAAGACAGATGTTCTTAACTGTCAGATGTGTTGCTGGGGAGTTTATTCCGCCACTTCTTCTTTCCAGCTAAAACACTAGGAAGTGTCGAAGGGTACTGTGTCTTGTAAATAAGTAAAGTAAATTTTGACGTTCGAAAAGTGCTGATTATACGCAGTTTGAATAAATGGCTTTTGAAATTGATATGATATGTCTTAGAATGACAAATACAGACCATAATAGTAGTGTTATCTCGTGGCTAAATAAAATCAGACAGGGTTGATCTTTAGGTTAAGCCGCGCATTCCTAGTTTGGTCAGGGAATGGGTGACCACCTATTACATAGCGAGCTGTTTTACAAGGATATCAAAACCTATAGGGTACTTCGCGTTGACCTGGAATCATGAAATTTGGCAAGAGGCAATGTCAGCCCAAGTAAAGGAAAAAATTGAAATATTTAAATACAGGGTGTAAACGAACCTTTCACTAAGCATTGTGTACATCAAACTAAGTACCCTACGCAAAAATTATTGCAGGGAAACGACTTTTGTTTTTGGGGTGAAAAATCATATTTTATGGTAAAATTTAATGTAGCACTCTTAAAACATTGTGCTAGTGGATGCTTTGAATAGTAAACGGGTCATGGAGGTATATAAGCAAAGTTCTAACCTGAAAAACTGGTATTTACAAAAACAGCAGTGAAAAATATGGAACTTTGACCCCCAATATCTCTGTAACTAGAGGTTTCCCCGGTATGGTCTAGAACAAAAAAAGAACGCAGTGACGGAGAGAAAAAATGCCCTTCGGTTTTGTTAAAGTTACTTTTATTTAGTTTAATAATAAATAAAATACTTACAAGTTTAACCGTCCGTGGGCGAGTCTAACTGGCACTTGGTTGGTTTTTAAGATTTGTATCAAATTACACTAACAAAATGTTTGACGTTTCCGCTGAAAAAATCAGCTAGAAAAAATGATTTATAAAGAAGTCTAACAAGCAAGTTAGATTGTAATTAATGATAAAAACTTCCACCAAAAATAAAAAATTAAAATAATTAGTAACCAATTTTAGTCAGGCCGAATACCGACCTAGTAATTTTAAGCCTAAATATAAATCAAATTACAAACTGCTTTTAGACCGTGATTTCAATACCTACCTCCCTTCAAATTAGTTTTGATTAATACCTATTATTAATCCATTAAACTCATTAAATATTTCGTTAGCGGCATTAATTTTGTTTAAGAAATGCTTGTCATAATTCCTTCTTGTGAACGGTTTAATTAATTGGCGTGTATTTACTAAAATTATCTTCTCTTTGTAAATATTTGTAGGTATTTACTTGAACAACGGGCTTACAAAGAGATTTGTGTTAATATAGGCTTACGTTATGAACTGAATATTTGTGTGTAATTGGAATGAAAATAGCCGGTACAGGATGTCCTTTTTGGTCTAGTGGTCGTAGTGTGACTGCTCAGAATGAGGTCCTGGGTCCAATTCCCTTTTTGGGCAAAATTATATCTGGTTTATACAGTAGGATTTTTTCAGTAGCAGCCTTGGTGACTGGATTTGTGCCCGGTTGATGGCGATAGGCTCGCACTCTCACATGAGACTTACACATACTTACCTGGAAATGTGGTTGTAGGTACTATTAGGAAGACTTCTGCCAAATCCTTCGGGAATTACAGGCGTGATGTTATGTTTGAAGGCGATCGAGGTAATATTTTTATACAATAACGCAAAAAAAAAACATTTTTTAAATTAAATTAAATTAATACATTTCCATGAACGACATTAGAAGTTATTCATTTCATTCACAATAACAGACGGATATATTGCACCATTAACTGCCTAAATCCACAATAATCCCGTAAAAACCGCAAAACACATATCAATAACCCATTGAAAGCCAATCCCAGTATCGCATGCGAAACGCATGTAAAACAAGAACAAATTGACCAGCCAATCACGAAGGTTATATCACAATGTGACAAATGTATCCGTAACACATTCCGTTTTTTTTTAACAATTCCGCCATTCTGAAATTGTAAGCGTGTATGTACACGCTTACAATTTCAGAATGGCGGAATTACGGTAATAATTCTGTGGCACGCGACCGACAACAGGTCCCTTCACCCTACGTGACGTTTTGATGTGAGAATAATGTGTAATATTGATTATGTTACGACATGGATTTTCTGAGGAATTTTTTGTATTTTCATGGGAACGTTAGGTAAAAGAAATAAGTGAGTAAAATGTACTTACCCTTTTATTTTTATTTTGAAGACTATAATTCCAGTCGAAGGAATTTAACTTATCTATGAACTTGTCTTTTTTTTTTGGGGGGTAGGGAAATCATCAAATAACCCCTCCCGCTCTTGTGCAGAGCGGAAGAGAGTGTCAGACTTCTACTGATTAGAAACCACCCATGTTCCTTCTTAGCCCTTGTGCCGAGGCCGCGGTATCTCTTTCGAACAACCCGCAGCCCCGACGGACGTCGGCCCTTGCGGGACCCTTCCATGTTGCTGACATCTCTTTGAGGCGCGCGTGGAACACGAACGCGCCGTCGACACGGCCTGTCGTCGTCATAAGACGGACGGACGGCGAGCTAGAAATGTACTTACCCTTAGATCCTAAAAGGGAATTGGAGTAAGAGAAAATATCATAACGCCTTTAATCCTCGAAGTATTAAGCAGAAGTGTAACTAAGAGTACACTCACATTTCGCTAGTTAAGATTTTGAAGTCCCTTGTAATAGTGGGGGAGCCAAAAAAAATATGTTTTTCCGAAAAGTTACAAATAAATCATTCAAAATTTTTCGTGTTATAATTATTAAACAATTACAAAGTAAGACTTATTTCATAAACAGTAGAATAAATTGTATATTTGTCTTGTTTCAGGTCAGTACCTACTCGCTAGTTGCTTGTGGCGCCGTTATTGGTCAGAAATAACCATCGGAGAGTAAGTTACTACAAGTACATAAGACTTATTATTTACCACCCACTGTTTCTTATTTCTTAAATTGGACAGAAGCCAAGACATACAAAAGAATTTAGTATAATAAGTAAAATAGCATTGAGAAATATAAAGATTTGGCTAATATTACCACAAATGTTCAAGATATATTATCATTCTCTTGCCCTTATCTCAATTAATTTGGGGTCGGCGCAATTCGAATGGCACTAAGAATACCTAACATAACATCATCATCACGCCTGTAATCCCCGAAGGGTTAGGCAGAGGTGTAGCTAATAGTACACCCACATTTCGCCAGTTATGTTTAAGTCCCACGTAATAGGGGGCTAGCCTATTGCCATCAACCGGGCACAAATCCAGACTCCGTGGCTGTTACTGATTATTCCTGATGGAAAAAGCCAATAACACTTTGCCCGACCCGGGAATCGAACCCCGGACCTCATGCTCAGCAGTCGCGCTTGCGACCACTAGACCAACGAGGCACCTTTTTCGCTTGAGAAACGGCAATTGTTCAGAATGTTGTACCTACCTATTTTCTTTACTCTAAACATAAGCAACAATCAACAATCAAATCAATTAAACTCAAACTATTCATTCTTTAATTGAATGTAGTACCAACATTTTCAATGAGGGGTTCAGCATATGTGTCAATCGTTTCTGCGTCGGTGATCCTAACATTCTCTACACCAAAATATAATTAAAAAAAATAAGTCCAAAATAAATAAACACAATATCAATTCTTAAAAAAGAAACAAGAAAAAATACGTGTCTGGATGTGTTAACCAAGCACTCAGTAACAGGACTGCAAGCCGTTGCCAAAATAGTAAATGTAAAGAAAACAGTTTTACAAAATATGCTGCGAATTCCACTACATACAGGCTTACACTTGCTTTTTTGGTATGTCTGACACTTTTGTTGGTGTGTTTTCTGGACCACTGCCTTTCATTTCGTTTAGATATGTTTACTCTAGTTTATTAATCCAAGAAGAGAACCTCCTGTTTTTTTGAAGTCGGTTAAAAATGTTCGCAAGAACGGGGATAACTGCCTTTCGGTTTTGTCAAGTGTCTTCATCTAGTTAAGACGCGGAGATGGCCAATGGATTAAGGTTCTGGTCGAATGGTGGTTGGGCCTAAGAAACCAGGGCTATCCAAAAGCACGTTAGGTTGATGACATTGCCAGGAACTAGAGAAACTGATGGATGAGGGACACACAAAACAAAGTAGAGTGGCAGAAGAAAGGAGAGGCCCGGAATCACCCACTGTTAGGTTTACCTAACAGTGGGTGATTCCGGGCTAAAATGATGATGGGTCTTTTTAACCCATAATAGCCTATCATTGCATGCAACAACCCACGACGTAAACAGAAGTCAAAATCTATCACCTTACAAGGTCCTTCAGAAAAGAAAAAGTCCGTCCCTGAATATAAAAGAGACTGCTTTAAACATCTTCATTACATATTCAAGAGTAAAAGGCGAGTTATTTTCGGTCATTTTTAAAAACTTCTACAACCGTACGTGAGAAGAATGAGGAAACGAATATTTTTGACCATTTCACAGTTGACATAAATTTAATTATTGCTTTGTAAATATTGTTGGTAAATATTATTGCAGCGTATACATGCATACATTTTTCCCATTGGGGTAGGCAGTTATCACAGAACGCCCTGCTACGATACATACATTACTCCTTTTGCCCCGTCCACATTCATACATCTGGTCATACACGCACGCTGGTTACGAGTAGGTACTACGCACCTGTCTTTTTGAAGAACGTCACCAATAAGGTCAGTGTATGTCTTGGCGATCCCAACCGGCGCGTTGCTACTAAAACACTCTTCTCATCATCATCATCATCAACAGCCTATTAATGTTCCTACTGCTGGGACACAGGCCTCCTCTCTTTGAGACGGAATGGTCTTCAATCTATCGCGCGGGCCCAGTGCGGATTGGTAGATGTCACATGTCTTCGAATTTTTGGTTCTAAGACATGCCGGTTTCCTCACGATGTTTTCCGTTACCGTTTTGAGAGCAGCGGTGATGAAATAAATTACACAAAGTAAGGTGCCTGCCTGGGTTCGAACCCACGACCTACTGTTCGTAAGTTGGGGCGCTACCACTGGGCCACCGCTGCTGCTCAAAACACCCTTGTAAGTACCTTTTATTAGTCGCCTCTCACTCAAAGCGTATACAGGGTGTAAATCAACCCAGCACACAGCCGTCAACCAAGCATTCTGTACATCAAACTAAGTACCCCTACGCAAAAAATTTTGCTGGGAAACGACTTTTTTTTTTTCACTGTTAAAACATTGTGCTAGTGGATGCTTTGAATAGTAAACGGGTCATGGAGGTAATTTAAGTAAAGTTAAAACCTGAAAAACTAGTATTTACAAAAACAGCTGTGGAAAATTTGGGACTTTGACCCCCAATATCTCCGTAACTAGGAGGTTCCTAGGTATGGTCTAAAACAAAAAAATTATGGGGAGAACAAGTGCCCTTCGTTTGCGTTAAGGGTACTTTTACACCCTTTATATAAGTAAAGGCTAAAGGAGCTCGTGGCTTAATAAGAACTGCCACTCAGGCTGATCTTTAGGTAAAGCTGTGCTTGCCTAGGTCGGTCTGTGGATGAGTGACCGCCCGACATACCGAGTTTCCTCCGTGCCTCGGAAAGCTCGTTAAGCTGTTGGTCCCGGCTGCCATATATAGATCTTTGGCAGTCGTTACAGGTAGTCAGTGACCTGAAATTCTGACATCCAGTCTTACCAAAGAGTATCGTATTACCTAGTATTAACTGGGTTGTGGAGGTCAGATAGGCAGTCGCTCCATGTAAAATACTGGTATTCAGCTGCATCCAGTTAGACTGGAAGCCGACCCTAACATAGTTGGGAAAAGGTTAGGCAGATGATGATATAAGTAAAGGCTAAACAGCCTATAACAGGAATTTAGACCTTTATGAACCAAAGTGCCATTTTTTCTAAACTGTTTCGTTTTGCGAGACATTAAGCAATAATGTCTATTTTTACTAAGATGCAAAGAAATGTAGCAGGTATATTAGTTTACCATAAAATTTAATGAACTAGTTTGTTATCAGAAACTGTAAACTAGTTTATGTTAACTGGGTTCTAAAAGTAAGTTACGGTTTTATATCAGTTAGGTTTTAACAGTAATGAACATTATAAGTATTTAATTATTTCGTTAAAATTACTAGTTAAAGACGATGTTTGATGTTTTCTTCATTGAGGTTCGATTCTCGCCTGAGTTCTAGTAGAGTCCCGTCGGGGCTGCGGGTTGTTCGAAAGAGATAAGCTAAGAAGGAACATGGGTGGTTTTTAGTCAGTAGAAGTCTGACACTCCCTTCCGCTCTTCCCAAGAGCGGTAGGGGTTATTTGATGATTTCCCACCCCCCTCCAAAAAAAAAAGGTTCTAGTAGAGTGGTAACGGTATGAACTGGGGTCATAATTAAAATTTATGCTATCATTTGCCCAGATTTTTCCCAACTATGAATACCACTATGTTACATGGATTGACGGCCTATCTCACGTACCGCGGTACCGCTTAGAAAAATTGATTGTCACACTTTCGGGTCACTGACTACCTATACGACCGTCAAATATTTACAAATGACAGTCGAGACCAAAAGTTTAACGTGCTTTCCGACGCATGTGTGCACGCATCCACAGACTAACCTAGGCTAGCGCGGTGTGTCAGAATGCTAATCGAGGTGGAAATCTACCCCGTCAGGACTGCGGGTTGTTCGAAAGATATACCGTGGCCTCGGCGCAAGGGCTAAGAAGGAACATGGGTGGTTTTTAGTCAGTAGAAGTCTGACACTCCCTTTCGCTCTGCCCAAGAGTGGGAAGGGTTATTTGATGATTTGCCACCCGCCAAAAAAAAAAAGGTCGAAATTTACGCAGAAATCCGATTGTGGTGAAAATATAGAGCAGTTTTTGTTTTCGTAAAGAAACAATATAATTTTAATAATTTCCACTGCCACGTGTAATTAATAATTACAAACAGCTGATGTCCATTGTCTTTAAGCACGTGTAGACACAATGGCCACTAACCTTGAAGTTACGTAAACCACGGTCTGTTTAACAATCAACGCGATAACTTAAATTTCACTTAACCGAGTTATGAATGCATAACTTGTGTTAACTAAATTGTTTATACAGTTAATTAATTAAGTAATGGTCTGTGCTCGGACGATAATTGGTGCATTCACCTGATTAGACGTTCGTGCATTAAATCTAGGTTGAAACTGTTGAAAATATATCATATTCAAATTTATTTTATGATTTTTTATAGGTTGTTACGACAAAAACAAAAGACAAAATTTTTTGGTCATTATACATTTCTCAAATGGAAAAATGTACGCGCAACGTACACGCACGGGAAAAATGTACACGCACGGGAATATCCAGGTTATTTGATCTGTCCCACTCCTGGGCAAAAACCTCCACACACACACAGCAGCATCAAATATTTTTTAAAAAATCACTGTCTTCAGCTCATAATATCTAGGTATAAATCTTTAAAAGTCGCCCTCTACACAAATAGAATCTCTAAATCAAACTTTCAACTCCAAAAACCAGATTTCTACCCACAAAATCTTTTCCATCGATGTTTTGAGCAAACGAACTGGTATTCTGTGTGCGTTTACGCTAAACAAAGAAAGTGTTGAAGCGAATTATCGTCGTCACGGCAGCGCACGTGCGTCTGCGCACGCGACAATGCTTGTGACATACGGATGGAAAGGTAGGCGAGCGGTGGGACGGATTTGTTGGCGAGCTTGTTTGTTGGATGCACAATTTTGTAGATCAGCTGTAATTTTGATGGATTTTAATTGATTTGTTTTTGAAAATATATATATCGCGGTGGATGTCAATCTTTGAGAGGTGTAAATAATGTATATGCCCTAATTTTAAGTGTTTCTCATTTGTTTACTTTTTTAACCTATATTTTTTTTTGTCAATTTGTTTTGTCCTGTGTGAAATCAATAAATACTTTTTCTTTCTTTTATAGGGTCTAGAATAAATAGACGCTATCATTAAATTGATGTATGAACATTGACGCAGATTGTTTTCTATCTCTATGACTTGTTTTTTTTTTCTGTTCGGTGAAGCTGTGCCGTCATCTACCTTCCCTACATGCATGGTCATATTTTAAATTCTATTGCTACATTGATGTCACATGCGGCAATAATAGGGGCATGAAGAACAGGCCGTAAAGTTCCTCAATATGCCACTGAATAGGATGAATCTTGGATGAAAATGTATGTTGTGGCTGGTGGGCAGATCAAACAGTTACTGTTATCGAGTTTTTCTCTATAAATGTAAATCATGAATATTGCAGCATAGACGGCGTTGAAGTATTTTTTGTACTATTTTACTGTAGGACTATGTCAATGTTGATGACAATGACAATGTTGATGTGCAAAAAAACTATTTCTAGATCAAAACGATTAAACATAACCCAGTTAGTAAGAAATTCCTACCAAGTCCAATATCCTAAACTCAATACAAATTCACTTCACTACTCCCAACCCAGGTGCTCAAGAGTACTTCAATCAATGTTCTCCAATCTAGCTAACAATGTGCCCCGGGGCAAGCATGGCGTGCCAATTAACCGGTCGTTATGCAATATGCGTGTGAGAGTCATCGGCCATATGTACAAGTTAGAACCGGTTACTGTATGCATTGATAAATGCGTTTGCGATGGTTTAAGGCTAATTTGGGATATCTTTGGTTATATAGGATGGTTTGAAAATGGGACAAATGAGGTAGTTGGCTCGTTTTCTCTTCAATTAATGGCTTTGCCTTTTAACTCTTGGTTCAAAGCCGAATGTTAATAATCTAGCAGTGGTTTATTAATTAGGTAATCATTTAGTAGTTGCCTAGATTTGGAGAAAACACGCATTAGGATTACAGGTTTAAATGAAAATTAAAGACAGAATATAATCAATTTAATATTTTAGTAGAAACGGATGCTTCATTTGTATGTTTTTGAGTGGTAAATGAGATTGGTAAAATGTCTGTTTTCTACGAAATATGTTTAAGGTGTAGGTGTATTGGTAGAAAATACCAAGTGTTTATAAGTGCATAGAAATTAATGCTTTTCATTCATTGAATTTAGCTGAATTGCACCTTTTCTGTAAACTAACACAAAATAAAATTAAACATCCACACAAAATACAAAATGCCCTGCCACAAACTCGCCGCCCCAATGAACCGTATGTCACACGAACGACACGACAACCAATCAGACGACTATTACGTAACGAGTTGCGTGTGAGTCGCAAAATTGCGACCGGTCGCAATCTAGACCATAGTCCGGTTGTTTGTTTAGCATAACCGGTTTTGACGTGGCGCCTCAGATTAGTATGTGTGTGTATGTGGGTGTGTGTTTGACAGAAATAATTGATAGTGTTTGATTTTGTGTATTAGTGTCTCTTTTGATTTATGTGATGCTTATTACTTATTGATTGTATATTTACATTTATGATTATTGTGATTATGTTGTTTAACTAAATCATGAGTTTTTATGATAGGAGCAATACACAAGATGTGTAACGTATATAGTTAGGTACTGACGCGATGCGACGTTTAAAATCTGGTCGCGTTTGTGAAATACATTGGAGTAGGTAAAAGCTAAGCAGATGATGATTGAAAGTACGGGTCAGTGATGAGTGATAGACGAGTGTTTTTTGTTTAAATATGTTGTTTTGTTGAACAATTACAATTAAATAAATAAAATTTGAGGCAATAATGCAATTAAATAAATGTTGTACGTCTTACGATTAAACTCAAACGAATCTTTTATGACTCACTGAGCGTAGCTTGTATCTAATATTTTTTTCTTCTCGAGTAATCTCTGAAATAGTAAGTAAGTAGGTAAACACATTGTTCCATAAAACCAAATTCACAATAAACTGCACTATAAATACTTCAAACGCTCTAGTAAACAATTAAACGCTAAAATGGCCGCCAAAGAATGTTGTTCACAACGAATAGGTCCCGACGAATATCCTTTGTTTATTTAATGACTCATAAATTTAAGATAAAATGTCTCCTGTCTCCTGGGATGGGGTTTCGTTGCTACACTTTGTTCCTTATCCTTTATTAAAGTTACAACCTTGAGTTACGGTTAGTTCCTGTTAGGTACTTAAAAATAGCAGGCTGTTGCTTCGTGTTCATCGTTACGAGGGAACACCGTGGTGCGATTGTCCATACAAATGTATTCCCCTCTTTTCTTCCTGAAGAATGCCTCTAGAAATTCTACACTAAAAAAAAAAACTTTAGTCCAAACTTTAGAGCTTTAAATTGTTTTTTTTTTAAAACGTTGCTCCACACTAGGAATTTCTCCTGTATAGTGGGTGCGTTCACAAATATTTAAACTCACATACATAAATACCCAGACCCGGAACAATTATCTGTAGGTCATACAAATATTTGTTCAGACTTTCGGACCACTGTCTATCTTTAAGGACTATTAACTCATCGTATGTCGAGTATATTGACACAATTTTAAAGCCATTGTGTCTAGCGTGGATCTACGTTCCGATACACGAAGCGTTAAAGATCTTCAAATGAGAACCGGGACAGGTTAACGTGCTTTCTGAGTTTACGCTTCGTTTAAAATATTGTTATATTGTAAAACTTTAATCCAAACTTTAGAGCTATAAATTCATAATATTATTATAGCCCTGTCAGAAGAATAATTATGTCTTTGATTTCAGTTCAATAAATAAATATCTTGACAAGTCAATGTCTACCTACCAACGATACGTCGGGGAAATAATAGACATTGTGCGAACAAATAAACAGGGGAGTATATCTGTCCTCTATGTCGTGGATTCGATCTACTCCGAGAGCTTGCCACCCTGGGGATTGCTGGGGATAAAATGTAGTTACAGATAGGGTTACCATTTTAGAAATTTGAAAAGATCTGATAACAATCCGGACAGGCGCGGAGAAGACTGGACATTAAAAATCTCTTACGTCGGGACAAATTGAAAGGAAGTCGGTTGTCTTAGTATGAACATGTAATGAGGAAGAATGAAACGCATGTGTCTAAAAAAGAGATCGATACTAATGTTAATGGATGGAGAGGGAGAGGAAGGTCAACGAAAAATGGATGGATTGTATGAGGAATGATATGTATGAGAAAGGAAGAAGGAGAAAGGAGAGATTGAAAGAAGACAACGTGTTGCGCCGTCCCCAAATAGAATAGGACAAGAGCAGGAAGATGACAAAAGTCCGGACAAATGACAGAGCCGGACAAAACCTGGAGGGCTGGTAACCCTAGTTGCATAGGACATGTGCAAAGCTATCTTGGTAGGACGTTTTATTTTTAATCAACGGTAAGAAAGTTTTCATCTGAAAAGAGGTACCGCATTTTACAGGGCTCTCGATGGGATTAAATGCTGTGGTGAGTAATAGGATTTTTTGTAGATGTGGGAATGTTATTTTAGAAGGTCTAGATTAAGATCGAGCATGTTTATAGATAGTTTAAAGGGGTGATAACTACTGCATAGAGTGTAAACTTTCGTAGTTAGGTATACTTTTTTTTTATAAATTTGTAATTTTATTTCCATTTTTTTACCTGTAATATGCCATTTTTGGACATTTTCAATGAAATTTAATATTTAAAAAAAAATATTTTAACACAAATAACGATTTATTATAGAAATATTAATTTAAACGTTTGGTTGGACATTAAAAACAATCCCTGTATTTAGGATCGTTACACCACTTATACCATTTTCTCGTAAAAGCAAAATACGAAGAACAATATATCCTCGGACTATCTTTATCAGCTACACTAAACTACACTTGCAACAAAATACCCAACAAATTACACCCAAAACGGCATACAAAAGAGCAATCGCTGCCAAATAGGTTCTGCAAATCTTCGTGCGACTTCGGAAGTCTTCGTGAATCTTCGCAATACGTTAGGTACAGAATAAGTAGAGGCATTGAATACTCGGGATTCTGCCTCCGATCGGGCAAACCCCTTGAGACCGGCAGGTTGAGATGAAATTGGATTGTCAGCTTGAAGATGACGCTATACAGTTTATAGCTGTGATGGAGGAATTTATTGGGAAGATTGGATTTGGGAGTGCAAGGAATAAACATACCTATTTGAAGGCGTTATTATTTCATTGCATTGTATTGTATCCAACTATCGTTGTTTAAAAGCTAGTGCTTCAACAGCGTGATTAAAAAAGAAAATATAATAAAACAAATTGCCGTTGCATTAAAAAAAAAAAAACCCCAAAGTGCTTCTGGGTTTTTCAGCCACGGAGTTTGATTTTGAGGCTGGTTGATGGCAATAGGCTCGCCCCTATAACATGAGACTTACACATAATCGTGTACTATTCGATTTATCTCTGCCTAAGCCTTCAGGGATTACATGCGTAACATTTGTATTTCAGAAATCACTTCGTAATTACTCTACAAACATTAGAGTATTTACAGAAAATTTTCAATAGCTATTATTATTTGACCACACTCACTCACACCCCCATTCACGCTACACTCATCACAACGCCAAAACACATCCCAAATCATATTATGCTGTTGAATTATATTTTAATAATTTTTAAATCTTATTTTTAATTTTATTATCATTTTAATTTAATTTCTGTTTGAAGCATAAATTATAAAAATATAAAATACTAAATTATTATTATTATAACTACATATTAAGCACTTTTTGTCTGTTTTCTATAATTATGTATCTGGAGAAGGGAGTTGGAAGCTACGCTACTGTTTATACTTTTGCAGCTTCCATCGTTTTTATGTCTCGTGTTATTGTCCTTTTTTTTTTTTTTGGGTGGTGGGAAATCATCAAATAACCCCTCCCTCTCTTGGGCAGAGCGAAAGGGAGTGTCAGACTTCTACTGACTAAAAACCAGCCATGTTCCTTCTTAGCCCTTCATGTCGAGGCCGCGGTATCTCTTGCGAACAACCCGCAGCCCGTGTTATTTTCCTTAATTATTATTATTATGAGCCTATACTGTCCCACTGCAGGGCAAAGGCCTCCCTTCCCTCCTTCCACTTTTCGCGATCTAGTGCGACAGTAGGCCAATCCTTAGAGAAAGAGTCCAGCTCATCCCGCCATCTCCTTTTGGGCCTGCCGCGTTGTCGTTTCTATTGTCCTTAAATAAACCTTTTATATTTTTTTTTATTGACCAGCTCTAGCCGTGCTTAGAACGTTCTTGGAATGATAATAACAGCAATATTTAATCTTCCTCGTATAGCAACTAAAACTAAGATTAACCTAATACAAATTCCAACAAGACTTAGTTCCAGCACTCACTTCAGATCCCCATTAAACTTCACCCAGCGAGTCGATTATCTGTTGATAGAACGCAAATACTGTAATTGTTCGGAATATTGACCGTCTTTGAGTACCTCTAGATGGAGAATAGGGGATCCGACTGACTCAAAAAAATATGATTCTGTTTAGTCCGTCAGTTAGAACATCGAAAAATATTGGATCAAGTCGTAAAGTATTAATAGGGTAGTTAACTAAAAAAATCTAATTAGTCCGTCAGATAGATTTCCAAAAAATATTGGACACGTATTTTTTCTTTTTTCACGTAAGCAAACAATGAAGACGTCATGTGCTTTGAAAACTCGTGTGACGTCATATTCTGAGACATTGGTATGACATTTTTTACCAGTGAGTGACGTCACAACCCCCACTCAAATCTTTGACGCGTTTTATCTTCGTCATTTTTTATTGATTTGATAAAACAAAAAATACGTATCCAATATTTTTCGATAATCTAACAGACGGACTAATTACAATCATATTTTTTTTAGTCGGTTAACATCCCTATTACTGCTTATCTTAGTCGCTGACTCGGGTCAAGGACATTGACAGCTATAGATTGTTTTCAAATAGACATAAACACCCACGTTTGGAGAGTTTTCATTGATTTCATCTGTCAAATTAGAGGATATATGCCAAATGCGTTTGCGGATTTGATTTGGTGGGCGTTTAGAACCGTTGTCATATCGACTGTAACTAGCTGAGAACCCGCCTGCGATGTCTTTGGCAGAAGCCTATAAAGGTTATCAACGCCTATTGGTGCATGGCTACGAGGTTGGATATTCAACAACTTCACTACATATTATAAAACAAAGTCCTCCGCCGCGTCTGTCTGTCTGTTCGCGAAAAACTCAAAAACTACTACACCGATTTTCATGCTATTTTTACCAATGGTAAGAGTGGTTTTAGTATATAATTTGAACGATACGAGGCGGGCAAAGCCCCGGGCATCAGCTAGTAGAAAATATGTTCAACAGACTGTAAACTGTGTAATGGTGTACTGTGCATGTCGAATCGCATGTGACTAAAAGAGTGAGTGAGAATGTTGATGGATGGAGAGAGAGAGGAAGACCAAAAAAACTATGGATGGATTGTGTGAGGAATGAAATGAAAGAAAAAGGAGTAAATGATTGTGTGACACATGGGACAAGAAAATGATTATGATGAATTGATGAGACACAGTACCAACGATAAAGCAAAAGATAAATAATCTTAATTGAACTCGGTTGAAAAGGAATCTTGTGACCACGAAAAAAAAAAAAAAAAATTTATTTCAATAACAATAGGTATTTCGATACATAGTATTTGGAGATCACCTTTTAAGCAATGAATTTCTTGTATTAGGAAACTCCGCACTTCCACTTATCATTTTCTGGAGGAAATTTTTTTAGGAAGAACAAAAGGTTAGATTTAAATTTCATCAACATTTTCAGATACTACCGCAAAAGGTAGCTAATAATCCTCAAACAATACAATAATTATACCTACGGAATATTTCAATAAAGACTAATGATATCTTCATTGTTTCATTATTACTGAAGGAACCTTATCTTGAAGGTTGATAATAAATAGGTTTAGGTTCTCCTTGATAGACCGACAGTATTCTCTCACGTTAATTAAGATAAAAACGGAGCAATTAGAGGAATCCAGTTTAGTGGTTTAAATTGGAAATGGTTTTTAGCTAGTACTGAGCCGAAGTTTATAGCCAAATTAGGTTGTATCTAAGGAAAATTTTGTCACCATGCGAGTTTCTAGAGAGAGAGGAGGTCGTGGCTAAATAAGAACAAGATTTTGCGATCGATTCTTAGGATCTAATATATATATTTTTTTAAAAACGTTGCCCCACATTAAGAATTTCTCCTGTATCGTGGGTGCGTTTACAAACATTTAAACTCACATACACAGAACACACAGACCCGAAACGCCAACGGTGCTGTCAATATATATCATACATATAGGTTCTTCTTACATACAAATCTTTCTTTTTATCCTATTTTCTTTGATAAATCCCACCTACTCTCTCTCCGTAAACTCAGTACCCTCTTTTCCACCCCGTTCATTAACAAAATCTTAAATGTATACACGCAGGCACACAATATAATATTTTTTCAAAACCAAAGTCAGCAATTTCAATATCCACACATTGAAAATAAACTCCTTACAAATAAATCCCGCCTTTTAGCAAATCACAAATCCCTCATCGAAACTGGTTCAATCCAGAATATTCCAGTATTACCCGGTATGCACTGACTTGAAGCGGAGTTGAGAGACTCTCAAGGGATACGATGCAATCCGGAATATGTGAATACTTGGTCTATTAAGCAGGATTGTGTTAAGATACTCTTAGATAGTATATTATTATGCTGCTTGTATTGTTGGAACTGGTATTCGACTTCGGTATTGTATAGTGTGCAGTTCACTATGGTGGTTTCGTATGGTGTCGGACGTAAAGAATAACACCATCCCATATCATCCCGTGGGTGTCGTAAGAGGCGACTAACGGACTTACCAGAGAATGGGCAGCAGCGCTCTCTGTGCTTTCGTAACAACCATACTGCGATCGCCAACCCGCCTGAAAAGCGTGGTGATTATGGCAAAATCCCCCCCTTCTGGGGGAGGCCTATGTCCAGCAGTGGACGTCTTATGGCTGAAATGATGATGACGATGAGTTCACTATGACAGGTCGATTTGAGTGTCATTTGAGGCATAATTATAATTAACCTATCATTTTCCCACTGCTGGGACACAGGTCTTCTTTCTATCAGTTTTTTGAACACATTGTAGAAAGATATTTTCAAACATTTTTAGTCATACTACTATTTACTGTAGGTACTGGTATTTCGATTTAAGTGATTGAGCAGTGTGCCTAAGTCATTCAGCATCAGTGGTCTGCTTCAAGAGTCTGCTAGCGCAGTTTTTATTAATGACTAGCTGTGCCCGCGACTTCGTTCGCGTGCTTGTCGGAAACTAAAATGCGTCGCTTAGATAAAAGTACATTTAATCATTGCCCTGCGTTAACTTACTGACGCTGTAGAAAATAAGAAGAGAGTAATGCAAAGTACTGACTATGTCTCATACTAAAGTTTAGATGGATGGGTGTTTGTTAATCAACCACGTCAGAACGGCCGAACGGATCTTGAAGAAATTTGAAACAGATACATTTATAGTCGACAGGCAGACAGATTGTCGTTGGCGCGTTCGTGTTCCACGCGCGCCTCAAAGATATGTCAGCAACAATTAAGGGGCCCCAAAGGGACGTCTGCCGGGGCTGAGGGTTGTCCGCAAGAGATATCATGGCCCCGAAACACAAAGGGCTAAGAAGGAACGTGGGTGGTTTTTAGTCAGTAGAAGTCTGACACTTTCTTCCGCTCCGCCCAGAGCGGGATGAGTCATTTGATAATTTACGAACCACAAAAAAAAAGGGGGGATTAGAGGGTGTTTCGAGAGAGTACCTGTACCGAATCTGGGACATCGAATCTGAAATGGCCGCCACCTCCTTCTGCGAAGCAGTAATGCTAGCGAAAGAGGTGGCGGAACGTGAGAGGGAGACAACTTCTCGTCCCAGCCGCCGCGGGAGACGCTCCGGGCATCGGGGGCCACGTGATGGCTTCCGGCCACCGTAGGCGCGGGCCTGTGAACGGTGAGTAACGGGCTAGTTAATCGTTCGTCCGTCCTATGACGATGGAGGCGCGTTCGTGTTCCACGCGCGTCTCAAAAAGATGTCAGCAACATTGAAGGGGCCCCCAAGGACCGACGCCCGTTGGGGCTGCGGGTTGTTCGAAAGAGATACCGCGGCCTCGACACATAGGGCTAACAACACACCACATCTATATGACGACATGGTTGGCGCAATGGCTGGACGATTAACAGTAACACTGCGTATCGCAGGTTCGATTCCCACACGGTACAAAAAAAAATATGTCTTGGGTTTTATCTAATTTTAATTTAGTTTAAAAAAAAATAGTATTTTAATACTGTGTAATTAGTAAATTTTTATATGTTGACTATTCACGAAACATAATGTTTGTATGTTTACTATCACCGCGGTTCAGAAAATGACATCAAATGAATAACGCCATCTGTCGAAGACGAAGATAAACTGCTAAAAAAGACCGATCAAACACTATAAGGTGTAGGCTATGTAGATTTTGAAAGCAGCGTCATTTAGACTTATATCTACGTACCTTTTGCTATCATAACTTTTTTAAAGTTATCTTGTGAAGGCATTTAGTTATAAGTACCATATTCGTTCAATAGATGTCGTTGCTTGTCTCATTCTTGACCATAACGATAAGTTCTTCTTGAAAACTATAAATTCATTTATCTTTTGATAGAGAGCACCGATTACGATGAAACAAAGACTAAGTAATAGCCCAAGTTACGCACAATATTTATGTAAAAAAGTTACCTACATTCGTTTCGTAAATTTGACGTGATGCTTAGTCATCGAAACAGACAAACAGATAAACAGACAAACAGACAAAAATTCCAAAAATGCTGGAAATGTGTTCTGTTGGTTATACTTTAATACCCTGACAATTTTTTTTTTTATATTTTCGATGTACAAAAACGATTTCTCTACAGATTTATTATATGTATAGAAGATATAGATAGATGTTGAGTTTAAAAGAGCTGTAGGCCAAAAAGCCCCTTTCTAGAGCTCTGATACAGTCAAAAGGCGTCGTGGCAGACCTCGTAGAAGATGGCGGGATGTGTTGGACAATACCTTCAAACTTGTTCCATATTAGCCCTGGATCGCAACCACTAGAAGCCATGGGGTGAGGTCTCTGCTTACGGGAGGCGCTCCGGGCGTCGGGGGCCATTTGATGGCTTCCGGCCACCGTAGACGCGGGCCTGTGGACGGTGAGTGATGAGCTAGCTCGCCGTCTGTCCGTCTTATAACGACGACAGGCCGTGTCGATGGCGCGTTCGTGTTCCACGCGCGCCTCAAAGAGATGTCAACAACATGGAAGGTGCCCATTCCAAGGGCCGACTCCCGTCGGAGCTGCGGATTGTTCGCAAGAGATATCGCGGTCTCAGCACAAGGACTAAGAAGGAACATGGGTGGTTTTTAGTTAGTAGAAGTCTGACACTCCCTTTCGCTCTGCCCCAGAGCGGGGGTTATTTGATGATTTTCCACCCGCCAAAAAAAGGTTCTTTGCCTAGCAGTAGGTTGACGTAGGCTAACAGTTACAGCATTCAAAGAAAACGTGATAAACGCATAGTCGATCGGTTTTCCATTAAATACGTAAAGTCTTTGATCACAAGTGCTTAGGTCAAAGTATTTTCTTTAACCCCTAGGTACTTATCCTAATCCGCTTACTTAAGCCTACATGGACTGAGATCTCAAAAAACAATGTTCCACGTATTACAAATCCTTTAACACCCTTTATTTCTAACGTTTTCCAACGATTATTTTTGTAAGCGGATTATTGGAGGTACTGAAAATAGAATTCGCAATTTCATCGGATTTACAAGAAATGAGTGTAAGAATTGGGATTTATCAGCGTCTAGAAATCTAGATTATTCCATTGAATTGCTTTTTTATTGATCGTTCTGAATAATTTCTTTAGGCATTCGGCTTTTGAAGTGATTCGAGTTTTTTTGTGAAAATGGAGGGTGGGAATAATTGCGTTGGGAATGAGAGGTTTGTCAATAAGGAATTGATCAAAGTAGAGGGATGAGGAATAAGTATTGTAGAGTTTTTATTTGTTAAGTGGTTGAGAAAATAAGGTAAGGAAAGCACGTTACCAGCCGATGACAGCCAGGACTAAGGAAAGTTGGTTCCGGCTATCAACAAAAAAATAACAGTCGTTACAGTTAAACAGTGACCTGACAGTTTGACAACTAATTTTACCACGAGGTACCTTATTCCATGCTACTAACTGGCTTCTGGAGGTCAGATAGGCAGTCACTGTAAGTAAAATACTAGTAGGTATTTAGCTGCATCTGGTTCAACTGGAAGCCAACCCCGACATATTTGGGAAAAGGTTAGGTAGGTGATGAATACCAAAGCGCTTATCTCGAAGGGAAAGAGATGTCGTATTAGTGAGAACTATAAAATGTATCTCATCATCATCATTTCAGCCTTAAGACGTCCACTGCTGGACATAGGCCTCCCCCAGAAGGGGGTGTTGCCATAATCGCCATGCTTGGCAAGCAGGTTGGCGATCGCAGTATGGCTGTTACGAAGACACAGAGAACGCTGCTGCCCATTCTCTGGTAAGTCCCTTAGTCGCCTCTTACGACACCCACGGGAAGATATGGGATGGTGCTTCACTATTATTTACGTCCGACACCATACGGAACCCGCAAAATGTATCTAAAGACTCTTTATTTTTGGATGGGTGGGTGGGAAATCATCAAATGACTCCTCTTGCTCTGGGTGGAGCGGTAGGGAATGTCAGACTTCTACTCACTAAAAACCACCCATGTTCTTTCTTAGCACTTTGTGTCCGAAGCCGCGGTATCTTGTAACTAAAGACCCTAAATATGGTTTGATATAAATGCTAAAGGACCTACAATCTTATTGAAACCCGAATCAGAGTACATGATGAAGTGGTTCAGTAAAATGTAGTAGGTACGGTCAGCAGCAGAAGTAGCTTAACACTACTTAAAGTTACAAAGCAGGTCTTTTAATAAAAACTTGTTAAATATTACTCGTTACTAACAAATTATTGAAGAGTTAGGAATATTTAAAAGAATAATGTTCTGAAACATTAAAAATAACAGCTGGAGTCCTGTACATCAAATAATTAAAATTCCGAAATGTTAAGCTACTTCTAATGCTGACCGTACTTGCAAACGGCGTGCGTGTATGACCAGATGTATGATGTATGGTCCACGTTCATTCGTGGACCATGACAAAGTGGTATGTAAGGGTCGTGGTGGACCCCGTCGGGGCTGCGGGTTGTCCCGTCGGGGCTGCGGGTTGTTCGCAAGAGATACCGCGGCCTCGACATGAAGGGCTAAGAAGGAACATGGGTGGTTTTTAGTCAGTAGAAGTCTGACACTTCTTTTCGCTCTGCCCAAGAGCAGAAGGGGTTATTCAATGATTTTCCACCCACCAAAAAAAAAGGGTCGTGGTGGATGAACTGCGGGTTGCTCAAAAGAGATACCACGAACCCGGACACAAAAGGCTAACAAGAAATATGGGTGGTTTTTAGTCAGTAGAAGTCTGACACTCCCTACCACTCCGCCCAGAGCGAGAGGAGTCATTTGATGATTTCCCACCCTCAAAAACTCTGCAGTTTTTCACCTAATTTGTAAAAAAGGTGTGAATTTATGTTATTATTTACGTTGTTATTACTCTCATAATTAAATAGGATAGACATTAATACAGGCAATCAACAAATCATGCTAACTACATCACAAGTGACGCTAATAAAAAGGTGTCTAAACATCTAATAGATATTTGACCTCACAATAACATCAAAAGGATCTAACGTGTGAGTCCACGTTACATTTGACACTTAAGTGTGAAATAATGTTAACGACCCACAAAGTCATGGTCAACAGCAAGAATTATACAGAAAAGGTTCACTCCTTACAAGAGACATACTCACGAAAATATATTATATTAAAATTAAATGAGGTTTAAGTTTCTATCCGATTTAAAAAAAAACTCTCACTGATGGAAAGCTTTACTATTGTGCCACACAATAAGTATTCAAGCGGGGCATTCACAGGTAGAAATAAGCTATTGCAAGTGTAACATAAATACGAGAGCTAGTATTGATAAACTTGAAAATATTGTCCGGTATCATCACGAAAACAATATTTAGAACAGATGGTTATTTAATTTGATGTTTTTGCACTGTAATCGAAATTGACCTTCATGCAATATTGGTTAAAATATTATATTTAATGAAATCGGATCACTATTTTTCTATAGGTTTTGTCAACGTCTTATTTTTGCAAATTTTTTTTCAAAATCGGTTATCAAGTACCCAGTACAATAAACAATGACTTATCAGAAAATCATACCTCCAAATATCTCGTTAGCCTTCTGCTATCGTATTTTGATTGTTATAAATTGCCACGGTGCCAGTGTCAAGGGCATTTAAGTTTCACACGTAAATTATAAAAGTTGGGTACATTATATAGATCCAGTTCATTAGAAATGTGAATTTATATTTTTAGGAGCAGCACGTGGCTCGGAATTTGTGTTAAATTGTAATTTATATTTGTGCCTGATGATTTATTGGAATAGGAGCCATTAATTGTCTCTCCCCGTCGAGGCTGCGGGTTGTTCGCAAGAGATACCGCGGCCTCGACATAAAAGGCTAAGAAGGAACATGGGTGGTTTTTGGTGAGTAGAAGTCTGACACTCCCTTTCGCACTGCCCAAGAGCGGGATTGATTTGATGATTTTCCACCCGCCAAAAAAAAAAGGCCTCTAGGTCTGATAATAAAATGCAAATAGGATTTATAAAATCACGAAACTTTAAACACGTTAACTATCTATGTAAATCCATAATTCGTGACCGCAACCAAATGACCTGATATGACCACACAAGTGTAGATAATAACCACGTGTATATTTATAACAACTTTTCCTTCCATACCGATGTGTTGACGTAATACCCATACAGTGCACTTAATAGGAAATGACATCATCCGCCGAGTAATTTAAATGGCGGCATTACACAGTGTGATGACCTCTTGAGAAACAGATGGGTACAGATATCTGTATAGGGTGTAAAAGTACCCTTAACGCAAACGAAGGGCACTTGTTCTCCCCACCACTGCGATCATTTTTTTGTTCTAGACCATACCTGGGAACCACCTAGTTACGGAGATATTGGGGGTCAAAGTTCCAAATTTTTCACAGCTGTTTTTGTAAATACTAGTTTTTCAGGTTATTACTTTACTTAAATTACCTCCATTACCCGTTTACTATTCAAAGCCTCCACTAGCACAATGTTTTAACAGTGCTACATTGAGTTTCACTGTAAAATTTTTGCGTAGGGGTACTTAGTTTGATGTACAGAATGCTTGGTTGACGGCTGTGTGATGGGTTGATTTACACCCTATATAGTGCGGTTTTGCTATTGTTTTTTGTATGGAGCGGCCCGAAGAATTGCCAAACCTAAGTGGCAGTGGGCAGGGCACATTGCGAGTGGAGTGGCGACCGCGTACCGGAAGACGTTGCGTTGGAAGGCCTCCAACTAGGTGTACCGACGACCTGGTGAAGGTTGCGGGGACCCGCTGCATGGATGCGAGACGCACGGGACCGGTCAATGTGGCGACACCTGGGGGAGGCCTATGTCCAGTAGTGGACATCTTTTGGCTGAAATGATGATGAAAAAAGATGATGGAGCGGTTATAGTGGTATCATACTCGTGTAGTTCGTGGCTAAATAATAACAGACGGTCGTATCAATCTTCAGGGTTAAGCTGCTCTTGCCTATGTTGGCATGTGTTAAATGACTTCTCCCGCTCTAGGCAGAGTGGTATGGGAGTGTCAGACTTCTACTGACTAAAAACCACCCATGCTCCTTCTTAGCCTTTTGTGCCGAGGCCGCGGTATCTCTTTTGAACAACCAGCAACCCTATATATTCATGACCTCTCGCGTTGTAAACCGAGATAAGAAATTCTTCCATAATATGCAACCACAACTACACCCATATAGCTTCACTAACATCTTAATTATAGGCATGATGCTTCAAACAGGAAGGCATACAAATTGAACCTTGCTGACTAGTAATAATATTTTAATACTAAGGCCTCTACCAGGTTAATACGGGGTGACTGGAGCGGTAGCGATAGCGATTTGATAGTCAAAGTGGTAAGCGAGTGTTTTTGTAGTGGGCAATAAAGGCTAGACTTATTTGCGCAGAAGAGTGGAACAAAAAAAAATAGCTAGATTGGTCGCTGCACTTTGACAACACGTGTAGTTTATGCCCGTTTTGACTAAAACAAGACGACGAAAAAACGGTCTCGTGAGATTTTAAACCTTCACGCTTTATTTATGCATTGTTTTTAATATTGTCTAGTGTCAGTGAAAACGGGAACATTGGATAAATGCAGACGCAGCTGAAAAAGAGTTAACTTATTTTTTGTGTTTTTTATAGTCAATCACTAAACACGAGCCGTCGACGGATTTACGGCAGCAGTTTCATAAAAATTTCGCACACCGCTCTCGCTTCAGCGCCAGCGCCCGCTCATCACCCTAACCGCATCCTAGACGTGACTGCGTAACATCCTCCGACCGGTCACCGACAGCCGTCTAGGTGTTACGTATTGCGACTATTTATAGACTACCGATTGAGTATCGCACTGACTTCGTCTAGATGTTACTTAGTTGTTTTTTCCGGTTATTGTAAAAGAAACTATAAATACATTGCATTTGTCATGGAGTGAGTGGCATGGGTTTATCCTGTGTGTTCAAGTTATTGTTACATCATCGTCTGTTCAAGATACTCTCTAAGTTTAAAAGAAATTAGCCTTTATTTGAATTTTGAAGAATATTCAATGCCAAGGCTCATCCCGTCGGGGCTGCGGGTTGTTCGAAAGAGATACCACGGCCTCGGCGCAAGGGCTAAGAAGGAATATGGGTGGTTTTTAGTCAGTAGCAGTCGGACACTACCTTTCGCTCTTTCCCCTTTCAAGAGCGGGAGGGGTTATTTTATGATTTCCCAACCCCCCCCCCCAAAAAAGGGGTAACGTATTCAATACTAACTGGCATGTGCAAGTCAGATAAGCAGTGGCTCCACGTAAAATACTGGTATTCAGCTACATCCAACATATTTAGAAATGAGGTCCGATTAGTGCAAACCATGTAATGTGTCTCAAAACCTTAAATATGGACTGGTATAAATGCTACCAGGCTTACAATTTTTATTTAATTTTGTTATGAAATATGAAACGTTTTGAAAGTAATTGAATAGACAAGATTAAAAACGAAAGGTAAATATTATTATATATTTTTTTTTTTTTTGGAATGGGCTTGCTCTTGACCTCAATCTTACCCTAAGGGCAAAGATGAGGTCGACGATGGAACGAGCTTACCCAGAAGAAGCCTATTTACTCGCGACTTAAATAGATTGGGGTTATATGAACTCGGGGAAACCGACGCAGGCAGGGAGTTCTACTCCTCGGCTGTGCGCATAATAAAAGACTTAGCAAAGCGCTTCGTTCGAATGTGTGGAACATCGACTAGGTATGGGTGATAACCTGCAGTACGCCTAGTCTCCCGATGGAAGAAGGGAGATGGTGGAATCAGCCCGTGGAGTTCCTGCGCACACTCTCCGAATTACAGCCTGCATTTCAAAACATTGCTATTTTTTCTTGGCATGCTGTTCTCCCACTTTACTGCATTTTGATTCACCAACACCATATTCTAAAATTCTAAGTAAGCCAAACCTCTATCGATCCTATCCTCCTCTCATCAATAATACCTATTCGAACACAAAAACAATATTGAAAATCGGTTAATTAATGACGGAGATATGCGATAACAAACATACAAAAAAAGCAACATATAGACGAATTGATAACCTCCTCCTTTTCGGAAGTCGGTTAAAAATTATTAAATAATACTCTTTATACTCCATATTAAATGCTGAAACACGCCATGAAAATGGCGTCCACGATCCAATATCACTTGAAATGCATAAAATAAAACATTTACGACCATATTTATGAGTAGCGTCGTCACCGCGTACATTTGTTGTCGTAAACATTTCGCTGATAACTGCAGAGAAGGGAGAGCAGTAGGTGTGGAATTAATTTTGTGTTATGAACGTAAAATAAATTATTATCTAAAGTTACAGGGAATAAGTTCTGAGAAATGACTTGGGAGATAAAGCTCAGGTATAATTACAGAACGGGATATTTGAAAGCATTTTCCTCGTCTTATGTTCAATCAACTATTGCACACACACAGCTGCATTTGGTTGGACTGGAAGCCGACCCCACCATAGTTGGTAAAAGGCTAGGCAGATGATGATTGAATCAAGTATTGTGTAGGTATGTACGTATTAAAGATCACTAGCTTTAGCCCGCGGCTTCGCCCGTGTGGGTATCGGTCAAATTATATACTAAAACCTTCCTCGAGAACCATTCTATCCATTGGTGAAAACAGCATGATTATCGGGGCAGTAGTTTTTGAGTTTCGTCGAACAGACAGAGAGACGCGGCGGAGAACTTTGTTTTATAAAATGTAGTCTGCACACCTCTACGTCTTGATATTTAAGGAGTAAAGGGAGATAAACTACCTAAAGCTCGCGACCCTCATGACTTTTTCATGAAATAGTCATTCGATAGGATTAAATGAACTAAGAGGGTTATATTGATCCCATTGGGGCTGCGGGTTGTTCGCAAGAGATACGGCGGCCTCGGCGCAAGGGCTAAGAAGGAGCATGGGTGGTTTTTAATCAGTAGAAGTCTGAAACATCCTTTCGCTCTGTCCAAGAGCGGGAGGGGTTATTTGATGATTGTCTAACCGTCCAAAAAAAAAAGGGTTATATTGATGATAAAGGCTATAATTCTATAAATTATATATTATTATTATTTTGTTCAACATACAGCCAGACACTGACTAGCAAATATCAAAAACGTCAGAAAATTTTAATTGCACGGGCTACCATGTTGTTTCCCCTGAAGACAAAAAGTTTTCAGCCATGTTCTCAAGTTGAGCTACTGAAATACACACCCAGTGGTGTTACAGTTCAAAATAAAATTAGATAGCAATTTTAACGATTTCCCAAACGATAACATTACAACCGGGGTTCCATTTCATTTGCACGCTATTTAAAAACAATTTTATGTCTCGATTTGACGGTATTACGGTTTTATTACTGACTTTGAACTACTTCATTTTGTTAAAATGTATGTCAGAAGGATCGATTTATTTCTTTGGCAATACCAACTAATCTTACCAAGGGGTATCGTATTGGGCTGCGGGTTGTTCGCAAGAGATACCGCGGCCTAGACATGAAGGGCTAAGAAGGAACATGGATGGTTTTTAGACAGTAGAAGTCTGACACTCCCTTTCGCTCTGCCCAAAAGCGGGAGGAGTTATTTGATGATTTTCCACCCGCAAAAAAAAAAAGGGGGTGTCGCATTGCCCTGTCTAACTGGGTTGTGCAGGTCAGATAGGCAGTCCCTCCATATGAAGTATTGGTATTCAACTGCATCCAGTTAGACTGGGAACCAACCCCAACATAGCTGGGTAGAGGCTAGGCAGATGATGAATTGAAGATGCAGATGATGCCCAGTCTTCTGGACATTTTTCCTGTTGACAGCGGTGTGAACGAGTTTTTTGACGCCATGTAATTCTTCTCTTTTTGATACTTGTATATATTTTATTATAATTTTAGTTCTGTAAATTGTATTGATGATGTATACGATACTGACACTTAATTTTCTGTATTCTCTATATTATTACAGCATAGCTGTTGTAGCGCCCATGAAACATTTATAAAAATCTTCCCCATTTGCATCAGAGTTTGTTAACAATTTTAATGATTTTTATTTACATGGAACCCCAATCCTTTTTCTAAAATCAAAATAACTTAGTAACTAATCTGTAGCAGCCACGGAGTCTGAATTCATGTTCCAATGATGGCAATAGGCTCGCCCCATAATACAAGGCACTAAAAACAGAACTGGTAAAATGTGGGTGTACTACCAAGTACACTTCTGTGTTATCGTAAACGTTATCAATTATACTCCACTACCAAAAACCGAAACAAATACCGTCTATCGGCACAATTCCAAACGACCCATTCTAATTTGCCTAACATTGCGAAACTGTCGTATCAATCGACCGCGTTAGTGCAAAACACGGTGAGAACCGGTTATTGTTGCACTGTTCGCAGTTTGGCTCCGCTGAATAGAGAATTGGTGCAGATATGGTAGAGAAATTCAGAAATTGTTTTCATCTAAAAGGTGGCTAGATTAAAATAGGGATGAATCTACCAATTGCATTATCTACATTACTTTTCTTTTGTCGATTGGACCCGCTGTTAAGGATAAATAAAAGTAGTCATGTAGCTCGAGAGTCTGACAGCCAGTCTTACCAACGGTATCGATTCAACCATTACTAATTCGGTTGTGGAGGTCAGATGCAGAATCGCTCCATGTAAAATACTGGTATTCAGCTGCATCCGATTCTAGACTGGAAGCCGAACCCAACATAATCAAAATCAAAATATTTATTTCAAGTAAGCCAGTTACAGGAACTTTTGAATAGTCGAACAAATACTAAATAAACTAAGCTACAGTCCCAGTCACAAGGCATAATAACCGTGAATGTACTGTAGATGCCCATTCCAAAGCGTTGGTCTCATGAGAAGAACGGCTAGAAACTCCATGGACACTCTTTTAAATCATAGTATTATTACAAAACTTTGGTTACATCATTCATGTTGAGATGGTATTCTAAGTGAGAACGATGTAGCAAGATGTGCACGATAAGTGTCCACAGTAAAGTCAAAAACGACGATTCAAAGATAAAATAATAATTCAAACAAGCCGTGGCAGCTTAGAGGTGACCAGTCACAACTGACAGCACCCGTTCACGAGCATGACGCACGGATCAGCACCATTCCACTCAAGCATAGTTGGGAAAAGGCTGCCCAAATGAAGAATAGACTACCGAGTTAACTTATCATCATCACTATCACTATCATTATCATCACTACATAGTATAAGACAAAGTCGCTGTCGCTGTCTGTTCGTCCCTATGTATGCTTAAATCTTTAAAACTACGCAACGGATTTTGAAGAGGTTTTTGATAATAGATAGAGTAATTCAAGAGGAAGGTTTTAGTATATAATTTGACCGACTTCCACGCGAATGTAGCCGCGGGCATCAGCTAGTTATTTAATCTTGTTGCAAGTGGGTAAAGGTGGCGGCAATAATTGGTAACCCCATTTCCAATAGTACTTAGGAGATACCCAAATGCCATCAGTATCATTAGGTCTAGTATCTAACCTAGCCAGGCGCAAGATAAACTATTCGATTGCCATCTGATTAGCAACAAAATCGGCCAACTAACAATCTATAAATAACTTTATACATCAACATATTGTTTCCTAAACAAACATGTTTTGATTCAAATCTACCGTTATTATACAAACTTGAATATTGTTTATTTAACGAAATCACAGCTAGTTTCGTTCTGAAATACAAACAATACTGCAAGCCTGAATCATAAGCTGTTGTTGTACGATTAATCTTGATTTATGAGTTTTTGTGTAAGAATAAAGAAATTTAACTATGTACATTAATTAAAAACTATTAAATAAACTAACAAGAAACTATAAAAAGACATCAAAATACTGCTCCTCAACGCTGTCAGCCGGTAATGTGCCCAAAAGACTGGCGGTATTGCCACGTTGTATAGCAGCACGCAGCCTCTGGCCAAGATAAAAGCCAGTCTTTGGGTCACGAGAAGCAACTAACCGTTTTGAAATTTCCAAAAATAAAGAAATTGGAAAGATATGCCAACTTTTTTAGGGTTACAAAACCTTGTATGATACTTCTGTATTAGACACAGCCAACAGACCACCGTCATCTTTCTGCCCTTGTCCCATTTTACTTATCCGCAACACGTTTTCATCTTTCGTTCTCACGGCGTCATATACTCCTTCTCTTTATATAATTCCTCACTTAATCCATCCATCACTTCTTTGACCTACTTCTCTCTCTCTCCATTCATCAACATTTACATTCATAACTCTTTTAGTCACATGCGTTCCATCCCTCCTCATCACATGGCCACACCAAGACAGACGACTACCTTTCATATTTTCTGTAACTGTCGCCAGTTTCAAACTTCCTCTAATATACTCAGTCTTTTATCCATTATTGTCACTCCACATAAACACAGCAAACCAATGACCAAACTACAATAGTATATTATGCAACTAGTGAATAAAGGACGGATTTAAAGCGAGGGCCGTAGATGAGTCACGAGCAAGTGAAGGATTCTAATGATTGAATCACGAACGCAGCGAGTGATTCAACTGTTAGAATCCTGAACGACGCGAGTGATTCATGGCCCTCGATATAAATTCGTACTTTATTCAGGAGTTGCATACTATACTTTATATCATGACTACGAGAAAAGACATAATTTAACCGAAAATAGAAATTTAATCAAGAAATAAGAATTGTTACATTAATTGAAATGGACATTAAAATTAGAGCAATGACTGAAATTAAGCGTAATGTTCTTATTATTATAATTTTTTTTTTTTTTTTTTAAAAAAAACGTTGCCCCACACTAGGGATTTCTCCTGTATCGTGGGTGCGTTTACAAACATATAAAGTCACATACACAAATACCCAGACCCGAAACAACTATCTGCAGGCCATACAAATATTTGTTCCGTGCGGGGATCGAACCCGCGACACGCAGCGCAGCAGTCCAATCGCTTAGCCACTGCGCCAACCGTGCCGTCAAATTAGGGTGGTCAACTTGTGAAACAATATTTATTAATCTAATGCCAAACTCCTTGTCGCAAATATCGACCAATCAAATCTCGAGAATTTATTTGCACCAAAGAGTTTTGAATTTCGAATCTTAGCGCAAGGAGTTTGTGTAAGCATTGAAATAGAGACCGGATATATTTTTGTGTTCCAAATTCAAACACCAAAATAGTGAATAAAAACAAAACAGTGAATAAAAGGCCTTTTTATTCACTGTTTTGCGTGAATAAAATAAGCTTTTTAGAGTAGGTATGGTATAATAGTATATTATGCAACGAGTGAATAAAGGACGGATTTAAAGCGAGGGCCGTAGATGAGTCACGAGCAAGTGAAGGATTCTAATGATTGAATCACGAACGCAGCGAGTGATTCAACTGTTAGAATCCTGAACGACGCGAGTGATTCATGGCCCTCGATATAAATTCGTACTTTATTCAGGAGTTGCATACTATACTTTATATCATGACTACGAGAAAAGACATAATTTAAGCGAAAATTGAAATTTAATCGAGAAATAAGAATTGTTACATTAATTGAAATGGACATTAAAATTAGAGCAATGACTGAAATTAAGCGTAATTTTCTTATTATTATCATTAGGGTGGTCAACTTGTGAAACAATATTTATTAATCTAATGCCAAACTCCTTGTCGCAAATATCGACCAATCAAATCTCGAGAATTTATTTGCACCAAAGAGTTTTGAATTTCGAATCTTAGCACAAGGAGTTTGTGTAAGCATTGAAATAGAGACCGGACATATTTTTGTGTTCCAAATTCAAACACCAAAATAGTGAATAAAAACAAAACAGTGAATAAAAGGCCTTTTTATTCACTGTTTTGCGTGAATAAAATAAGCTTTTTAGAGTAGGTATGGTATAAAATATATTATTGTAGGGAAACATCTGATTTTTTTCGCTATTTCATGGTTGGTCCAATAGTGTGTAGTGTTTTTTATTCTTAATTTTTAACTTGGCATGTAATTTTTGATAATTATAAATAAATAAACTAAACTAAAAGTGTAATTCTTCTCTTTTTGATACTTGTATATATTTTATTATAATTTTAGTTCTGTAAATTGTAGTTTGTAAATATTGTAAATAATAAATGTTCTAATTTCCAAGTAAAAAAAAAAAACTTATAGTTATCCATACAATGTCCCCTCAAGAGATTTCGAGTATGAATAGATAGACCTTAGATATACATACACATAGTACACAAACGTTAGGTTAATAGGTAAATAACGGAAGAAACTATTCCATACTTACCAAGTACAATATCTTCCGTTTAAAGCCACAACAGGCAGATACAGCGACAAAGCACGAAATACCAACAAAATTCTGCGAAAACATAATATATCCAATACTGCACACAAGAATTCCTAGTATCAAATTCATTAGAAATTCATTAGTGTTGTTGAATTAGGTCACAAGCTCCATGGCATCACCTCATGGGAACTGGGAAGCCATGGCAACAACAAAACGTAGGGCGAAGTTAGCCTATGCTTGTGTAATGGCTATGAAATAATTCTAGTGGGTTCAAACAGTGAGGGTTATGCAAGAGAAGGTGTGGTGTTAGTGGTAGCGGAGAGAGTGGTGCTAAGAATATTGTGACACTTCTGGTGTTCGGGATTATTTCTAACAAAGTTATCGCTTCTATTGACGAACAGTAAGTATAAAAGTTTCCCGCCCATAACTATTAAAGTTCCATAAAAAACTACTTCTACTAATAAAGGACTAATCAATCACCAAGACAATCTCATAAAAACTGGCACTATTTTATTATAATTAGCATTATTTATTTAAAATAGTGTCAAGACAAAAAAAAACGATCTCAAAGCTTTTGAATGACACAGAACAAAAAAAAAAGCATCACAAGGCATAATAATTGTGAAAGTACTGAAGTTGGCTATTACATGTCAATCAAGCCAATTACAAATCCCGTGCAAAAATTGTCATCATCATACTCACCCTCTGTATAGTATGCCTTTCTTACAACTTGTGCAAATTCAATCATGTGCCTTCCTCATTCAGGCATTACCCTCGATAGCGATAATATCTTCTGCCCATCACCACAAAAAACCTTTTTGCAATCACCTTTTTATAAAGTCAGTTTAAAATTTAAATAATAAAAAAAAAGAATACTAAAAATCATTTAATTCGAGTATCACTGACTCATATCTTACATAATAATAATACACAAAGTTAAATTCACTAAAATAAAAATTTCATTCTCAAATTAAATTACAATAAGTCATCAAAACTTTCATTCACTTAATCAAATTAAATTATAATAGTCAGTCAATAGAATACAGCATAAATCAATTTACATATTTTTTTAAAAAGCCTAACTCACGCAAGATCTGTTAGTCAAACCTTACCAAACTTCTAATGAATCACGATAAAGCAACAATAACTAATCTAGATCTAGAGCAAAACCACCCAGCTGTTTCCGCCATCACTGCAACCCCAGTCCGTGTGGGTGAACCGGTTGGTGAGGAAACTGCAGTACACCACGTGGGTCGCACTCAACTGATGTCGTTGTCAGCTGCAACTTAGCTGGACCATTACAATAATTTTTAATGCTGCAGATTAGAGGGCATTTCCTGCACTATAAGGAAACTTGGTAGGATTTTTGAGATTGTTAGTTGATGTTTTATTTGTTTTGAGGTTCTTGTTAAGTTTTAAAAATTACTTTAGTGATTACTTAGGCCATCACTTAGTAAAGATTTCGACAGTTTTGTCATACAAAAGTATGTCAAATCTTTACTAAGTGACGACTTAAGCAATAATTAAATATCTCTGAGTACCGCAGTTAGAATAACAAGACTAGATATAGAATAATTGATTTAGTTTTTTTAATAGATTGTGACAATAAAATTATAGCTAATGTTTGTCTCCTATTATAGGACTACTTAAACATAACTAGCGAAATGGGTACTCTTAGGTACACTTTTGTCTAATCGATCGAAGATAACAGCGGTGATCGGATGTTTATGTGAGGACGCTGCCTCATTTGTATTTTTTCTTTTAATTTCTATTGCTAAAAAAAAAGCTTAAAGCCAACGTATTCATTGAAAAAAAGATTCATGTTCACACTATTCATTTCTCTATCAAGCATACTAAAACACTATATAAAACATTTTAATTTGCAGTACAAAAACAAATAATCCATTTCAATGTGTTACAAATAACAAGCTACACAAAGGGTTCGAACAAAGAAGTCAGCGGTAAGCAAAGAATAAAAATGGGAGTCACAGTCACAAAGCAAGCAAACCAAGGAACTCATAAGGGTACGGAATGAAAAATAAAATATAAAATCCTAGCCTTTACATTGGTAGACGGGAAGCTTAAATTTTGTTGTCCAATATTGGTTTGAAGAAGTTACACAATGAAAGTACACTCGGACGAAGATTTTCTGTAATTCTTTTAGCTTTTGTTTCGTTTGCTTTTCGATTTATGGAAGTACTCACGTATATTACCTTCTTATTATTTGTTTGAAAAATTGTGACTTTCTGCGCTACTCAGAGATATTTAATGATTACTTAAGACGTCACTTAGTAAAGATTGACATACTTTTGTATGACAAAACTGTCAAAACCTTTACTTAGCGATGACCTAAGTAGTCATTAAAGCTCTCTGAGTGCGACAGTTTAACAGTGTCATTTTCCAGCTCTAATACAAATTAATTTAGGGTAGGCGCAGCATAATTAACTTCTTAGTCAGCGGCGTCACTTTCAGATTTCCTCTGAAGTACTCATTTCTTATTCGCGTAACACACAACATATTATTATCACCCTTAGCATTTTCATCTCAGCCACATTGTGAATAACTTTTACAAAGACACCAATCCTTAAATCGTGAGAATAAAATCCACTGTTTCTAAAATTCACATTCATCTTTACTCAGTCCAACTCCATTCGATTGTACGTAAGTTTCACGAGTCCAATTGGAAGCAACTCGGTTGTGCAATCTTTGCCCGGACGTAAACAAAACTAGAAATTGTAGTTTATGTTTGCAAGTTTTTGTTCTGAAACCTGTACTAGTAGGTACTGCTGTACTGCACCTAGATTTATATCTGAGCTGGAATCGGGTGGGAAAAGTATTGAGTGAGAACTTAATGTAATTGACTGCTGCCTGAGGTCATCATTTAGTAAAGGTTTTGACAGTTTTGTCATACAAAAGTATGTCAAACCTTTACTAAGTGACGGCTTAAGTAATCATTAAATATCTCTGAGTACCACAGAGAGTCTTGGTTTTATAGCTTTGTTTTAGGATATCGAGATGTTTGTTTTTTTGATGTAGGAACTTTGTTAATAATTGCATTTTTTATTTCAATACTATGTATACCGTTGATGAGACCGTACAATAAGACTTTCTTAATTAATCTCCTTTGCAATGATGCCAGCGATTTTCGTTCGCGTGAATTTATTTTTAATTTTTTGATACCAATTTCAAGAGTTTCAATTTGTTTGCATGGAACCCTAATTCTTTTTCTACTTTGTTACTTCTTATAATATAAGCTATCAGACGGTAAAAGTCATGTCCAATTTGGTCCAACTAATTCGGAGACTAGTTGAAACAAACAGCATACAAGCAAAAAGACAAAAAAAACAATTACTTGATGCATTCAGTAAATAAGCTATTATTTTGAAGTTATAAACATATACATAAATTTTATTTGTTTGTATAGATAATGGTGTCATAGTTATAAGAAAGTATACTTACTATGAAATTCTGCGGCAGTTGAGAATACCCAAATCAGCGAATTACTTTGATTCTGGATGGACTATTTAAAGTTTGAGAACATATCGAACTCTATTTTGACATTACTCAAACAAGATTTCTCAACTTCTAATGTATCTGAGTATGTCAATCTCCGGTACTACCTTTTGTATGCTTGCTCATCAATTGAATTGATGACTCATGCAATTGGTTATGAAATCATCTCGTTCGGAGACTGCATTGCAGTCTGGTTTGAACTTTATACTGGTTTCATTGTACGGTGTCTTTAATAGCATGTTATACTCATAACATCACCTATTGGTGACATCATCTATTGGTGATGGCATGGCATATATCTATGTTAAAATTTTAAAATACATGCCTGTAATCCCCAAAGGGTTAGGCAGAGACGCACCACCGCCAGCATAAGGGGGCGGGTTTATTGCCATCAACCGGGCATAAAAACAGACTCCGTGACTTCTGCTGAGAAATTCCTGATGAACAAACGGAATAACAGTTTGCCTAACCTGGGGATCGAACCTAGAACCTCATACTCAGTAGTTACGCTTGACCAACGAGGCAGTCTTACGTGTGCTAAAATTAGTTAAATCTAATCGTACAATAGTTAATTAACATTAATATGTTTAACATTACCCCGTCGGGGCTGCGGGTTGTTCGCAAGAGATACCACGGCTCGACATGAAGGGCTAAGAAGGAACATGTATGGTTTTTAGTTAGTAGAAGTCTGACACTCTCTTTCGCTCTGCCCAAGAGCGGGAGGGGTTATTTGATGATTTGCCACCAAGAAAAAAAAAATGATAACACTTAAACCGTGCAAATACAACAAATCAATAATACACGCACAATTAACCTCTCGACTATATACTTAACGGCACGTGGCCATCATCAGCCGGTTCCGGATTCATTATTACTGCCGAGCGATAGTGGGTAGGCGGGCGAGGAGAATAAAACCACGTGTTAGATAATTAACTATGCACAATTATTATTTTTAACGAAATATCGACAGAACCACAATCAACACTTTATAATTAGTAGGATTAACACGACGCTCCACCGAACACGTTTTGCTTCTACGAGATGCTAACGGATTATGTCCCGTCCAACAGTAGTGTGCCAAAGAGCTCGGAGTTGCGTCAGAGTGAAGAAACGTCAGCCCTTGCTTGTCAGATGTCAACTATCATTCTTGACGTTTCTTGACACTCTAAATATCGCGGCGCCGTCATACTAATAACTTCTCAATTGTTGCCTCTGTTTGCAAGTGCGACTGCTTTGCATGAGGTCCTGGCTTCGATCCCCAGATCGGGCACGGTGTTATTAGGATTTTCCATCAGGAATTACTCAGGGGCAGTCTCACGAAGTCTGGATTTGTGTCCAGTTGATGACAATTAGCTCGCCCCCTATTACATGGGATTTAAACATAACTGGCCTAATAACTGACTTAAACATAACACCTCTGTCTAACCCTTCGGGGATTACAGGCGTGATGTTACTTCTCAATTAATATTTTGCCACAACATAACTCAGCATAGAACAGCTCCCACGTAGATACGGAACTGCGATACATAGATATGTGCATACGTATTACATACCTACACGCATCGTCCAATTGAACTCAGTGCAATGTTCTCTGGTCACGAGCGGGGTCAAGAATCTCATAGAATAAAGTAATAACAGATGCGCCAAGTAGGTTTTACTGTGGCGTTCGATTTGATGACTCTCTGAGGATAATACGATGTGGTTATTTGAGTGGATGAGATTGTATGAGTATGATATTTATTTTAATGGTTGGCAAATGTTGTTTTGTTTAACATAATGTGGTATTTGTGATTGATATTTTTATTCTTCATTCAAAATGTTTTACGTTTGCTGTACGTGCTTCTGTCAAAGTACAAAGACAATAGTAAAAAAAATGAAAACAGTAAAATTGGAAATGGGCAATGGCGTAAGAGTATCAAATATTCAGCTGTTTCCAGTTAGTCTAAATCAATCCCAACACACATAGTTGAAATATAGCTAAGCAGATAATTTTCTAGAAGGATCGTCGTTATTTTTTTTTAAATAAATATCTATTCATTTTCCTTTACTTTTCCTTTCGTATTTAACTGGAACCACGTTCTGCAATGACGTAAGCACTACGTGACTAAAAACAACACAACTGTATCTCCATGGAACATTCAATGTTCAACAGCCTCACATTATTCCCCTTTATCGCGGTACCATAGGTACTAATATCAGAATACCGTTGCATTCACGGTTCGTTCAAATGGCCTTGCCCTATCACTATAATGTTGAGGTAGGACCGATAACGTCTCGTTCATTCGTTCGTTCAATGGGTAGTAACATAGTTCCGGGATGAAGTCATTGCTTGAAGATTGTGTAATCTTTTGTTGTGCAAGTATGTAGTACTTAAGTAAAGATACAGTAGAATCCCGATTATCTGAACCTCGATTATTCGGATATCCGATTATCCGGACTCATTGTTGACGGCTCTAATTACCGTATTTTAATATCATATTATTGTCTAAACGACGTGTGTGAAACACTATAATAAAAAAGTTATTAATATTGTTTGATTTTACTAAGAAATCGATTATCCGTATTTTCGATTATACCTACGGAATACGCCTGGTATTAATTGATCCGGATAATCGAGATTCTACTGTACTTTTGAAGGATCTCGTATGGAGCAGTACTACTAAATTACCTATGCGGTATAAGGTTTATTGTTACATGAAGTTCGTCAGTAAATAAAATGGATATTCTATGGATCACATTTTTTTTGTTTAATAGCCGTATGGTAATATGTACATTGCGGAGCAGACAGGTAGAAACGCGACGTCTAGTGCTATGACACTATTTTTAATTTTCTTTTTATATGAAACTAGCTGATGACCACAGCTTCGCCCGCGTCAAACTAAATACTAAAACGTTCCTCGAGAAACACTCTATCCATTGGTGAAAACAGCATGAAAGTCGGTGCAGTAGTTTTAGAGTTCATCGCTAACAAACGGACAGACGCGGTGTAGGACTTTGTTTTATAATTATGTGGGTGTGTTGTAGTGATAGTGATGGGCCTACTCTTGACTTTAATTTTGTTTTGAAGCTAATAAGAATGCCTATTAACTCGCGACTTAAATAATTGGGGTCATGACAAAGTAAAATTAAACCAATAGGTAAATTGAAACGGGCGGTGCGATACCCAAAATGAGGGTAATTGTTGAAAACGAAAAGAAACGAAACGAAAATTGTTGAAACGGGGAACGACAAACTTCCCGTCGGGGCTGCGGGTTGTCCGAAAGAGATACCGCGGCCTCGGTGCAAGGGCTAAGAAGGAACATGGGTGGTTTTTAGTCAGTAGAAGTCTGACACTCCCTTGCGCTCTGCCTAAGAGCGGGAGGGGTCATTTGATAATTTTCCACCCGCCAAAACAAAAAAAAGGTAATTACCTTTTTTTTAAAAGGTAAAAAAGGTAATTGTTTATTGTTGTTCAGTAGATCAACAAAGAACACTACTGTACCTAATAAGGTCAGTAAAAGCCACTGAAGCAGATAAAAGTGATTAATGGTAGATTCATCAATCACTTTACATTAAGATTTGCATTTTAACTCCATTTTCAGTCAATCACCATGCCTTTCCATTGTGTTTATTCTGACCCCGATTTATCAGTTTGTATGAATTGAGGTTTCAACAATTCGTTTTTATAATTCTTACGTTGTTCCTCAAATATTCAAATACGTACAGTATGAGGGCGCGATCAATATTATTACAAAAAAAACGCAGAAAATAGTGACAATTTGCCTTGCAAAATAACCTTTTCCCAGAAGTGGGACTAAATATTGCAAGTTTAGTCTAAACCAAACATTCATATTATGTCCTTATAATTACTAATTAACATAACAACCGCTAGTCCCCTAATAAAGATATTTATTTTACAAGTCTGTACTCAGCTCTGCGTAATTTCAGCTGTAGGCATAATACAACCAGCTGTCCCCTCTACCACGTGATAACATTAGTCAATGGTTACTATTGCACTCACGCTCCAGCCGTACGATGCCCTTGTCCTATCAGTGGTCTGTTGAGGTAGGCTCGGCGTTTTACTTCTAATGTTGTAGTACTAGCACGCTTTGTTTTTCACAGGTTTCGCCCTGGGACTGAAGTATCCAAAAATTACAGTACCTTTAAATTTCGGTATGACGTCATACCGTTAAATAAGGTTTACCGAAATATTTCAATACCGTTATTTTTTTCGGTAGCGGAATTTTGAGGTTGGAAATGCATACCGGTATATTTCGGTAGAAGTACCGTAACCGTTATAAATGTATAGGTAGCGGTACCTCAACCTTAATAAATAGAGGTTTTCTTTGACGCACCGCCTCGCCTACACAGACACAACAAATAGATAAGTAAAAGAGTAGCAAACAAAATGTACAAAATAAACAAGTTCTAACGTTTTCCACGGCGCACACGCGCACCGTGCCCCGTCTCGCATGCATTTCGGTACCGAAATCGTATAAAGGTTAAATAACGATTTAACCCAACCTTTATTTATAAAGGTACCGGTATAGCTCAACCTTTATTTTAAACCGGTACCGGTATATTTTTGAGGTATCTTAACCTTTAACTGTAACCGCTTTCAGTCCCTGTTGCCAGAGCTGGCGAAACCTGTCGCCATCTCTTTCGTGGCCTGCCGCGACTCTGCCTCTCTGTGTCAGGGCACCATTTTCTGGTATTTTGGCCCATAATTTGTTTAGCATGCGTGTCTTTCCCAGTCTTATTGCTATGCTAGACTCATATACGTCCTTATGTACTCCAAAATATTCGTTCTGCAAACTAAACATCAGATATTAAAATTGTCAAGCTAATACATTTACTTTTTTTATTCATTCGATTTTCAGTTTTATCGACGAAAGTACCGATACTGATAAATAATGCATTTTGTATTATTGGGCAGTTAATATACTTGGCACACGAATAAAATTATCATAATGAAGTTGGTTATTAATGATTTTAATGAATCATTCAATTTTACTCTATTATGAAGACGATAATATTTTCATGATTTTGTTTACCATCGTTTTTGTTATGTCATTGTGGATCATCTAGAAATTGCAAATATCTGTGTGGCAGGTCCGAAGGCATTTAAGATTTCCACCGTCTTCGCTTCGGGAACAACCACTACGAAGTGTCTGTTTGGTTCATTCATATTTGGAGGGTGTGAAATCATTAAATGAGTCCTTCCACTCTGGGCGGAGCGGTAGGTAGTGTTAGACTTCTACTGACTAAAAACCACCTATGTTCCTTCTTAGCCCTTTGTGCCTGATGCCGTGGTATCTCTTTCGAATAACCCGCAGCCCCGGATCATTCTTCAAAATAATTCCTCAAAAGACATTCTCAGAAGCGAATCTGCATGATTCTTGAAAGCTCTGATTAAGACAATGTCTGGACTTTGTCGGAGTTGTTTTCAGAGATTTTTCCAGAAACTCTAATCTCATTTTAGTTGCAAAACAACCAATTTACAAAATAAATATCATTTCATTTAATTGGTTTAGCACGGGCTGACTTCTGGCGAGATTTTTTTAGAACATTTGAAGAACAAAGTAGTTAATTTTACTTGTAGTTTCGGTCTGGTCTTCAAAATTCAGGTCAAGTAAGTTATTTTCCTGCTAGAAAAAGTTGCCCAACTAGCACACTAGAGGAAATAGCAGCCTATTTTGCAACTTTTAGCTGTACAGTAGCGCTTTATGGGTTCAGACAGTGGTTTTAAGTTCTACTATTGCTTTCGTATCTGCTCTTAGCTGTAAATATCACTAGGGGTAGCAGAAACTGAACCAAATGCCACTCTAGGTTTTATAAGAGTTCATTTTACAACCCATTTGCCGTCTATAGCTTTAGAAGAGAGTTAAAACATGTATGTTAAAGCTTAAAGCGGCAAAAAAGCTTCTATTGCTGCCGCTGTACGCTTCGGAACTGCATAAAGACATTAATTTCAGACTTTTTAACGGAACTGTATAAAAGATATATTTATCACTGTTCTGCCACTGATAGTTTCATTGCAGAAGTGATTTGTACTTTTGCGCAGACTTAAGTAGGAATTTGATCGACTGTTTTACTAATAGCGACATTAAGGCTTCACAATAGAAGCAGGAGAGTAATGGACATTGCCTACTCATTTGGTTAATTGAAATAAAAAAATATTTGAGATAAAATCAACTTGTTTTATTGGCAAATTGGCCCATAATTGACATTATTAAATTAGGTAAATTCTAAAACAACAACAGTATAAACAATATTTGCACAAAGACAAATTTAACTAAATCCGTGTATCTTAGCATGTTGCTGTGATTATCTTTGCTTCTGCCAATCTCTATGTTGCCGGGTCAGCTTCATCCAAGTTTCACCTACGGTGGCAGCGTAGCATTTTCTTTTCCATTCTTTGGACTAAAACTCGCCAAACTCTTGTCATTTCCATTGACTACCACTTTCGGACCTGGCTGGGTTTCCAGCTCAAGCCGGTAAGATGCAAAGTTCTTGTTTATTTTGTTGTTCATTATAAGTTTGGATTATTTTGAAAGGCATTCTGAAAACATGGTAAGACATAGTAAGTGTTGACAAACAATTGAAAGAGCGAAAAATATAGAAGCAGCTACAAGCGATCATCGTATTTTAGGGTTTTCAACGAGTTCTACGGATCTCTAAACAAATAACCATTAGTGTGGTTCGATATCTGCAGTAAGTACGAAATAAAAGTGATTGTAAAGACTTGAACTGCATTAGTGGTACAGGTATTACTTGGACCTTCAGAAGAGTGAAACATAGCGCTTTGACGCGCAGAGAGGAAGTATTAAGGTTGAAGTTGCAAGTTAAAGCTGCTTCTCATAGACGCCATGTTTACAAGACAATTATTTATCATTACTTGAGAAATTTATAGGTTTTTATCACAATTTGTAGTAAAATATAACTTAATATAGAACCAGCAACTTACTAAACACAAATATAGTCAAGTATTTAATTTCAATATCGTGTAGTATGTGATTTAATAATATTTATGTAATAATATTTTACATATTTTACGATATTCTGAGGTAATTATTGAGGCGCGTTAAAAATACTCCAATAATATCAACTATATGCACGATAAACTGATCTGCGTTTTTAGCCACTTGCATATTATAATACAAAATATAGCTCAAAAACACTTACCTTCACTTCACTTATTACCTATTTGTATTCAGTAATGTCTGACTCAGGAACAACAGATGTGTATTTAATAAATGAGAGACAAAGTGAATGATCAGTGATCCTTTATTCGTTCAGTTAAACCTGTCATTCATTCAATAAGCGCCACAAGAGCTTTAGTGTGGTGTTAATTATTAGTTGCAGCTCCTGTAGCATTTTTATGCCACTATTATGAAGTTCTAATGGAACTGTAGATTGCAAAAAGTTGTGCCCCTTTGGCTGCAAAGTGGCTGCACAAGGTCTGCAGTGCACGCTCTGGCACTTGAGCTTGGCGCCTTTGGGAATAATCGGATTAGCTCCAAAGCTCTTAAGCAACAGTTTGTGCTAGTTGGGTGGTAGAATCGGACCTGGGATAGTACCGATATAAGGAGAGGTACTAGTCACACATAACAAGTAGGAACATAGCTGCCTCATTATGGCCGAGTGGCTCGAGAGCCCTCTAGCAACGCTACTAATAGGAGCCCGGGCTATTCTGCAATGTTTGACCCATAAAATATTTACTCTTTTTTTTAAGTGAACCACTGCGGTTTTGCGGTTTTTACACTTCGGAAATAAGTTTAAACCAAGTTTTTTTTTTTTAATAAAGTGAAGTTGGATTAAAGCTGGTTTTAACGTGAATGTTTTTATTTAAAATATTTGATGAGAATATTTTGAAACGTAAATACTTCGATATTCAAAGCAAAAAGTAAAACTAAAACGAATGTTTTGTGCCTATAAGAATTATTTTTCTTTTTGTTTATATCTTTACCAACAATAAAGATAATGATAAAATATTTTAAATTTTATTCAGCGTACTTTCCAAAGGCTATAAAATAGAAATGATCAGCTAAGAAATACTAAATATTTTTTCTCAGTAAATATAATTAACAAAATTGATCAGCAAATAATGTCATTATAAGACGGTTACATTCAAGTCACTGCAACCAATTTGTCTGTAGCAAACACCAGCCAAAAATGCAAACTATTTACATTTCATGCACAGTTTAACAAAAAAATTCTTCCCAAGAAAAAAAGTTACAGAATAGTATTACAGGAAAAAGAATTCTACAAAGAATAAGGTTGCCTCGACATGAGTTTGCATATCATTATGCTGGCGATAGCTTTGCCTTTCTTTGTGCAACAATACTTTCTAGTAAGAAACCTTTGTTCATCATGACTTTGTTTCACTTTGTCGGTTAATTTAATAATGTAAGGTGGAAACGCTTGTACAACGTGATTTATCTTTGAAAGAAATTAACCTGGGAGAGTTGAATGCTGGAGTTTTCTGTGTTTTTTTAAACCGACTTCAAAAAAGGAGGAGTTCTATTTGAATGGAGGTTGTATTTATGTTACCTGAGAACTCCGTCATTTATGAACCGATTTGAATTTTGGTCATAGAATTTTTTTCAAAATCGGTTCAGTGCTTTGGTTTTTTTCCTCCTGGCCTGTGTTGTTTATTTAGATTTTTTGTTGGCAGAGAGAGACTCAAATGTATATTATGTGATCATCTTCCTAGCTTATTCCCAAATTGATTTGAGGTCGGTTTCCAGTTTTACCGAATGCAGCTGAGTACTAGTTTTTTACATGAAACGACTGCATAAATCTGACCTCCATAACCCAGTTAGTGCTGGGTAATACGGTGTCTCTTGGTAAGAGTGGTTCTCAAACTTTCTGGCCACTCACGTAACGACTGCTAAAGATCTACAAATGCCAGCCGAGACCAAGCAACGTCTTAAGGTGCTTTCCGAGACACGGAAGAAACTCGGTATATAATGAGTTGTCACTCATCCACAGAGCAACCTAGGGCAGCGCCACTTAACCTAAACCCGCCCGTAACTCAGCCCGAGCGGCTCTTATTATTTAGCCACGAGCTTCTAATAATTACTGTATTTTTTAGTTTTTTGTTAGCAGAAAGACAAAAAAAAACACGAATTTTCCAAAAGTTTTCAGAATGAACCTCTCAGTTGTTCTTAGCTTTTTTGTCAGTTCCTTCAACATATAACCCTCAGGTTATTCTATTGAAGAATCAACTAATTTTATACTCTAATCCACATACCAACAAATAATTACCCACTACTTTCTCAACTTTCATAAGCTGATTACTTCTACAGCACAATAATCCTATTTTCAACACAATAGAGTCGAAAATTCCTCAGCAGGTGCAGCAGATGATATCGTGATGCAGCTACGGTGTATTAAACCGTCTTTTTAAGGACGTAGAGTTGAAAATAGCTCAGCAGGTGTGTCAGACGACATCGTGATTTAGTCTGACCTGTGACCGAGTCGTGATCTTCCATAGTTGTCTGTATTCCTCGTTGGTCGAATGTCCGGCATGTAATGTGATTTACTAGACCTTTACTAAAAGGACGTAGTTGGTAGTGCGGGGAAAGGTTACGGTTTTTGTAATGAAGTTACGGTTTTTCTTGGGGAGGATAAGCGGTTAACATAACTTCATGGATGTAATCCCTTAGAGGTGAGGCAGAAGTGTACCTATGCGTAGTATTCTACATTTAGCCAGTTTTGTATAAGTCCCATGTTATTACATGGGGCTTATACAAAACTGCGACATCGTTGCCATCGCGGAAATATTCTGGATAAGGCTGGCACAAACGTGGAGATTGGCACAAGCAATGAAACGCCTTTGCCAGCAGTGGGTGAATATTTAGGCTATGGATGATGAATAGGGTATGAACCTATAAATGGTTCTTGGCAAAAAAATGCTGAAAGTGACATAAAATCTTTTTTTCAACTTAGTAATTTCAAATAATTTAGCATAATAATTTAATGCTAAACAGCCTGTTATAAACATAATATACTGTCAGACCGATGGTCTATTTCTGGATGAAGTCGATTAATCAGTTATCGTCACAACCTTCAGCTAATGTCGAAGGTTTAATAACCCTAAGAAATTCAGTTCACGGCTGCCTAGAAGTGAACAACACGGTCATTAGGCCTCGAGTTCAAACCCAAGACACGCATCTCTGAATTTTTGAATTCATGTGCATCACTACATATTATTATAAAACAAAGTCCTTCGCCGTGTCTGTCTGTCTGTTCGCGATGAACTCAAAAATAACTGCACCGATTTTCATGTTGTTTTCACCAATGGATAGAGTGATTTACAAGGAAGGTTTTAATAAAAGTCCCGACATCCACGCGGGCGAAGCCGCGGGTATCAGCTTGTTATTATAGAACAAGTCCTAAACCGCGCGTCTGTCTGTCTGTCTTTTCGCGATAAACTCAAAAACTTCTGCAACGATTTTCATGCTGTTTTCACCAATGGATAGAGTGGTTTTCAAGGAAAGTTTTAATATATTATAATATTTTTTGAAATTCAACTCTTAAGGGAATTCAATAGAGGATGAAAGTTTGTTGGGATATTTTTCGACAACTACGCGGGTGAAGCCGCGGGCATAAGCTAGTATTGAATAATTATCACTTGCCATTCTCGACAATCTCTTGCCACAGACAGACTCTCTCATTTTTATAAAGGGTGTAAAAGTACCCTTAACGCAAACGAAGGGCACTTATTCTCCCCACCACTGCGATCATTTTTTTGTTCTAGACCATACCTGGGAACCTCTTAGTTACGGAGACATTGGGGGTTAAAGTTCCAAATTTTTCACAGCAGTTTTTGTAAATACTAGTGTTTCAGGTTATAACTTTACTTTAATTACCTCCATGACCCGTTTACTATTCAACGCATCTACTAGCACAATGTTTTAAAAGTGCTACATTGAGTTTTACCGTAAAATGTGATTTCTAACCCCAAAAAAAAATCGTTTCCAGCAAAAATTTTTGCGTAGGGTACTTAGTTTGATGTATACAGGGTGTTTGGAAGGGAGCTGTACATACGCCTAGGGTAGAAACTAGGGATAGTCTGCTACCTACCCCCGCCCATTATATTGACCTTGGCCTCAAGGTTTTTTTTAATTTATTTTTATTTTTTATCTGACTTTTTTATGATTTTTTGACTAAAACTACCTGTAGCTCAAAATCTATCCATGGGACCGGTCGGCTAATGGTCTTGTTTTAATCGTTAGAGTCTTAGGGTCCTGCAAAAAAATATTTCTGGAAATTACATTTGTCTTACAAATGTCGACTCGTGGTGGTAAAAGTGCCCTAGTTGCGGAAATTAATTAATAACTTTAAAACTAAAAGTGATAAATACACTTTTAGCATATCGTTAGAAAGGGCATGGACTGAGGATGTTTTAAAAAAATCAGAAGAACTCCAACCCTGTTAGTTTTTTTTAAACCCCATAGAAAGTTGCCATTAAAATTATTTCTTTACCTTACTATGGTACTTCAGGCCCCATAACTTTTCTTCTCCACAATTTTCTGGTGTAAAATAATTTTTTGCAGGACCCTAAGACTCTAACGATTAAAACAAGACCATTAGCCGACCGGTCCCATGGATAGATTTTGAGCTACAGGTAGTTTTAGTCAAAAAATCACAAAAAAGTCAAATAAAAAATAAAAATAAATTAAAAAAAAACCTTGAGGCCAAGGTCAATATAATGGGCGGGGGTAGGTAGCAGACTATCCCTAGTTTCTACCCTAGGCGTATGTACAGCTCCCTTCCAAACACCCTGTAGAATGCTTGGTTGACGGCTGTGTGATGGTTTGATTTACACCCTGTATGTTGACAAATGATATCACTTTTCTCGGAAAGATACGAATCGACATGAGAATGTCATTTAGATATATTTGGACAATTAAGCATTACAAGGAACTGTAATCTAGCACGTCAATCTTCTATCACTTTATATGGTATTCACTTTGTTAGGTAATTCAAAATACAGGTCATTGACTTTAGTACCTCCTTGTAATCGAAAGACTATGTCACCTGAAGCTTGTTTAAGATAACAAGTATACCCGTCGGGGCTGCGGGTTGTTCGAAAGAAATACCGCGGCCTAGACATAAAGGGCTAAGGAACGTGGATGGTTTTTAGTCAGTAGAAGTCTGACAGTCCCTACCGCTCTGCCCAGGGAGGCGTCATTTGATGATTCCCCATCCTTCAAAAAAAAAAGATAATAAGCATTCAAACTGTAGTCTTCATCTTTCTCTTGGTTTTATTCAGGACTAGCTGATGCTCACGGCTTCGTCCGCATACATTGCGAACAAAAAACTTTACAAATAATTTACTAAAACCTTCCTCGAGAACCACTCTATCCATCGGTGAAAACAGCATGAAAATCAGTGCAGTAGTTTTTGAGTTTATCTCGAACAAACAGACAGACTGACGCGATGGAGGATTTTGTTTTATAATATGTAGTGATATTAATAATACCACCATCATCATGCCTACTTAAGTAAGTCATTCATCAGGTTTTTTTTTTTCTATGTGACAATTCCTAACATTTATTTAGGTATTTATTATTTATTTATTTACCACTCATTTTAGGAACATTACAGATTACATCCAATGCGATGCTATAACATACAAAAAAAGGACAATATAAAAAAAAGTTAAATTAAATTAAACTATAGCCAAACAATACAAAACATATCCGTTAAACATGACAAAGTTTATAGTTGCACCCCCCTCGATTTATTATGATTTGAGCACTTTGAACAAACCTCGCATCCAGTTTTTCTCAGGCATTCCTCTCCAGTTTATGGCAATAGGGTCGGCCCTATTACACTGGACTTAAACATAATTGGTGAAATGTGGGTGTGCTTTTAAGTACACCTCTGCCTAACCCTGCGGAAATTAAAGGCGTGGTTGGTGATCGTTAACCGTTAATTACTTTTAAACCGACAGTTACAGCACCAGCAGTTACCGGCAATTGCATGTTACAGTTATTATAACTGTAAAATTGGTTATTTGAGTTTAATTTATCAACAGAAGCTGTACTATTAAATTATATTATTGCCCACATTAATGTTAGTTTATCACCATAGAAGTGTCATTTGGACATAATATTGTGTAAGATTATTACACGATAAAATAATTATACTGACCGTAGGTGAAAAGGTTAAGAAATAGACCATGAGAAAACCAATGTATCATAGATAAAAAAAAATTAAGACTTGCACCAACACGCATTGGGCTCGCGTGGTGGATTACGGCCCACGCCCACGCCGTCTTATAGGGAGGACGCCTGTGTCCCACAAGTGGGAACAGTTAAAATAGGAACTGCTAAAATAGCACACTGAATTTAGAAAAAAGTTTCTGATTCTGTTTCATACGAACCAACTTGCTTATAAATCTTCACCTTACGCAATACAAACGTTGAAATACAGTACTTGTATTATAAATATTTTTGCATCAACGCGTGACGGCAGGAAAAAAATAATTTTAGCCACCCAAAAAAAACAAATGCACCTCGCACCTAATCCAGTCCTGTCATCTTTTAAATTAATTTTCCATCTCGCTCCAAATCAAATGAAAATGAACTTTAAACTTTCCATTCTAGGGTTGTTTATCCCCAAACCCTTTCCACAGTAGGTGTGCACGTTTTCTTCATGTAAATGCCTATTTTTTTTTATGTGTTGTCATAAAAGGGGACCGCCAACGCAAAGCTGTTTGTATAAAAACACGTTTTACATGCATTATAGTAAATAGCTAACTAAGTTTCTTCGCAAAATACACTGCCTGTTTTTATGCTACACTCATGTGTCGGTACATTCAGCAGCATTTGAATTACTCAAAATAGTACATATTTTTTGAATTTTTGCCGACTCGTACTGATCGGTAAACTCTGATCGGTATCCTCCAATCGGCCATCGCTGTTTCAAGTTCGGGTCGGCATTTTTTCGAATTTCAACTGTGTTAAACTCCTGTGTATACTATGACATTATGTCACTTATGGGTATTTATTCCAATAAAATTATACACTGTGGAGGCGGCCCCGATTTATGAACAGTAAGTCGTGGGTTCGAAGTTTCGAACCCAAACAGGCGCATTACTTTGTGTAATTTATTCTTCACTACTGCTATCAAAACCGTGAAGGAAAACATCGTGAGGAAACATGTCTTAGAACCAGAAAATTCGAAGACATGTGAAATCTACTAACCCGCACTGGGCCCGCGTGGTGGATTATAGCCCATCCCTCTCCTAGAGACGAGGCCTAAGTCCCTGCAGTTAGAAAATTATACGCTGATGATGATGATAATGATGATTTAATCATGGGTATTTGTTACCTGAAAATAAATAAATTCTATTCTATTCTAAAGCACCCTTTGCAATGTATTTGCAAATAAATTGTTTCTTCCGGAAGAATATTATGTAAGACTCATGACTGTATAAAGTTATTTTTTGTTTTCATTTTTTGTAGCCGTACAAACTTTTTGGATACGAATGCCATGGTTTATGCAAAGGACTTTTATTACTTTGACTGCTTATTTCAGACAAATCTTGGAAAATACGTAGGATTTTCCTTTTTTTGCGTTCTTTATTTGGTATTTTAATAATAAACCATAATATTTATAAATCTCTATTTCTGTTACAGGTAAATTCAATCTTCTTCCGTACAAGCTGCGTGTCATCTCTTTGTAACAGTGCCAGGTAACCAGCATCATTATCTTGCCCTTATCCCAATTAATTTGGGGTCGGCGCAGCATGTCTTCTTCTTCCATATTTCTCTGTTTCTCGTCATCTTATAAGACACTTTCCTTTCTTGCCATATCATTCTTAGCACAGTCCATCCATCAATTCTTTGGTGTCTTCCTCTAGTCAAACATTATATACTTAATACTCTTCTAGAAAAAGAAAGTTTGACTGTTTATACTCCCAAAAGCTGTCTCGTCATATCTCCAGCTCTTTGTGCAGCTGTACGTTGATAGATCTGTCTGAAGCCGCTGATAATGCCGTCGAAGAGACAAAGTTCTGATCAAATTTCATCTAAAAGAATCATTGACACCACGGATAAGAATTTTGAGATACGAAAATTATTTTAAAAGATACGAGTATTTGGTTGAAATGTGCTCATACGAGTACATCACACTAATATTATAAAGGTAAAAGTTTGTGAGTGTGTATGTTTGTTACTCTTTTACGCAAAAACTACTGAACCTGGGTTAATACATAGGATAGTTTTTATCCCGATTTTATCTTCCCTTGGGATAATTTTCGAGTTGTAGCGGGCGAAGCCGCTGGCAACAGTCGTCTGTAATAAAGCAGTGTGACTCCTAGAGCAGTTTCTAACTAAAGTGGTTTTAGCTAGTATCGGCTTACGTGTTTACACGCGCGCCACATTTTTTGCTTCAAAAGCTCGAACGCACGTACACGCGCTTATTCCAGCGTGTTTTCTTGAACCAGTTGGTAAGAAAGAAGACATATTATTTCAATGGCGCTCGTATATACGAGTAGCGCGGCAAACGTCGCGCTTAAACGCGCCTACACGCGCTTCCAAATACGTGCGAGTTCGAAACCGTAATTCAGACAACGGGTATCACCTTACAATAATCATTTAGAGAGTAAGATCATTGCCCAGAATCATAACTCCACATTTTCGAACCCAAGTTGGTCGTAGGGAAAACCTGCTCTGGTGGAGATTAATAAATGACTCTGCCCTAAAATGTAAATGTGGCGCTTGTTCAGGTGTGGCGCAGCACAATTTCGATTGCCATTAACACTCTACGAAGAAGAAGAATGACCAAATCAGGCATTTCCAGCCATTTTTGATCCACACAAACCAATCTAACTTCCAGACGAGATCCCAAAATTTTATTTACTACAGTTTCTCCAATATATCCTCAAAAGCGCTAACTTAGCTACGAAATCTTGTTAGCCCGTATTTTACGAGCTCGCATCAAAAAGTCGACATTATGGATAAATTAGAGCGTTTCCCAGAAAATGGGCGAGTTCATTAATCATTGGTCTTATTGTGTGAACGTTGGTTGTGCGATGTTGAAACGTTATTGTGTAGTAAGACTGGTGTTTTGATGTTGTTAGGATAGCTTAACGATTTTCTAAGTTAATTTATTTGTGGTGGGATGAACTGGACTACTTTTTCAAAGGATTGGCCTACAATCGTACTAGATCGTGAAAAGTGGAAAGAAGAAAGGGAGGGCTTTGGTCTGCAGAGAATATAAGTCTATAATAATAAATAATGTATTAGTGGTCTAATTTGTGGATTATAGTTAAGTCATTCTTTAGTTTCGGCACGAGATACGCATAAATTGAAACATAAGCGTGATCAGCATACATAAATCGTTCCACAGGCCACAGGCCTCTCTGAAAGCAAGCAGGTAGTAATGAAAAAATAAAAAAAAAACCTGCCGTGGGCCCGGTTCGGATAGGTGGTTAACATCATCATCTATCATCATCTGCCTAGCCTTTTCCCAACTATGTTGGGGTCGGCTTCCAGTCTAACCGGATGCAGCTGAGTACCAGTATTTTACATGGGGCGACTGCCTATCTGACCTCCACAACCCAGTTAATACTAGGTAATACGATACTCTTTGGTAAGACTGGATGTCATCATCATCTATGTTACCCAGCTATGTTAGGGTCGGCTTTTACATGACACAACTGCCTATCCAACCTCCAAAACCCAGTTAGTACTGGGGAGATTCGATATGCCCGGCAGACACTGGTCATTCTGACGTCTCTAGTGCTAAATGTCTAGATGTAAGTTCCTGGATGCATAAACTTTTGCTACTTGCGATGCTCCACAAACAGAGATACCTAGATTTTATTTAACTTTGCCACACATACCAACTCTCTATACATCGGTCGTCCACATCGGCGGTCTGTATTGTTCGTAACTTGCGCAAGAGTCGACGTTGCGACACAATTGTATGACAGCTCCATTGCAGCAACATGTGTGCTGACATGACTGATTAATTACTTTACTTCTTTTCTAGACTTGATATTTAATGCATTTAAAGCCAAAGTAAAATCTAATCTTTGTTCAAAAGCTTACTATTCCATTAACGACTACTTAAATGATAAGAATAGCTGGTCGTTGAGTTGAACACAAGACAATGTTTGTAATTTATGTTCTTTCTCCAAAATTAGTTTACTGCTAAGTTATATCTTTTTTATGTTTTATTATTATACACTTTTTATTATTGATTGTAGTCAATCTTAATATTAACTTACACCTTACTATTGTATCGAGTCTGGTTCTTCTAACCAAACAGACAGATGTGTTGCTGGAGAGTTTGTTCCGCCACTTCTTCTTTCCAGCAAAAACACTAGGAAGTGTCGAAGGGTGGGCGTTTTGGGGGACTGTCACTTGTAAATAAGTAAAGTAAAGTATATTTTGACGTTCGAAAAGTGCTGATTATCAGCCTAGTTTGGATAAATGAGTTTTTGATTTTGATTTTTTGACTTGCTATGCGGGTTCTGCTTGCTTACTAATGTTGAGTGTGGTATTAGAAGGTTATTAGTATATCATCGCAGGTCATAGATAGGGTTAATGTCCCTACTGTTCTGCCCCTTGTGCAATAAGTTCCTTGATTAAATAAAATATCTCTTCAAGGCCACTGTGAATGCTAAGTCACAAATACAATTTGAAAGCAACCAAAAGGTTTCGTTGAGATTTTATTCTCTTGTTCATCCTACAATTGCGATCATTTTTTCACACCTGGGAACTCTTTAGTCATGGAGATATTGGAGGTCAAAGTTCCAACTTTTTGTTATACTTGTTTTTAATGTTATGGCTTTATTTTAAACTAGCTGTGCCCGCGACTTCGTTCGCGTGCTTGTCGGAAACTAAAATGCGTCGCTTAGATAAAAGTACGTTAAATCATTGCCCTGCGTTAACTTACTGCCGCTGTAGAAAATAAGAAGAGGGTAATGCAAAGTACTGACTATGTCTAATACTAAAGTTTAGATGGATGGGTGTTTGTTAATCAACCACGTCAGAACGGCCGAACGGATCTTAAAGAAATTTGAAACAGGTACATTATAGTCGACAGGTACTGTCGTTGGGGCGTTCGTGTTCCACGCGCGCCTCAAAGAAAGTGTCAGACTTCTACTGACTAAAAACCACCCACGTTTCTTCTTAGCTCTTTGTGTTTCGGGGTCATGGCCAGCAACAATTAAGGGGCCCCAAAGGACCCCTTAATTGTTGCTGCCGTCGTCTGCCGGGGCTGACGGTTGTCCGCAAGAGATACCACGGCCCCGAAACACAAAGAGCTAAGAAGAAACGTGGGTGGTTTTTAGTCAGTAGAAGTCTGACACTTTCTTCCGCTCCGCCCAGAGCGGGATGAGTCATTTGATAATTTACGAACCACAAAAAAGGGGGGATTAGAGGCTGTTTCGAGAGGTACCTGTACCGAGTCTGGGACATCGAATCTGAAATGGAACGCCGTCACCTCCAAAGAGGTGAACGTAAGAAGGACACAACCCCTCTTCCCAGGCGCCGCGGGAGACGCTCCGGGCATCGGGGGCCACGTGATGGCTTCCGGCCACCGTAGGCGCGGGCCTGTGAACGGTGAGTAACGGGCTAGTTAATCGTTCGTCAGTCCTATGACGATGGAGGCGCGTTCGTGTTCCACGCGCGTCTCAAAGAGATATCAGCAACATTGAAGGGGCTCCCAAGGACCGACGCCCGTCGGGGCTGCAGGTTGTTCGAAAGAAATACCGCGGCCTCGACACATAGGGCCAACAACACACCACATCTATATAAAGACATGTTTGGTGCAGTGGCTGGATGATTAACAGTAGCACTGCGTGTCGCGCAGGTTCGATTCCCACACGGTACAAACAAAATATGCCGTGGGTTTTATCCAATTTTAATTTAGTTTAAAAAAATTGTATTTTTATACTGTGTAATTGGTAAATCTTTATTTGTTGACTATTCATGAAACATATGTTTATTTAATAACACCGCGGTTTAGAAAATGACATCAAATGAATAACGCCATCTGTCGAAGACGAAGATAAACTGCTAAAAAAGAGCGATCAAACACACTATAGGGTTTAGGCTATGTAGATTTTGAAAACAGTGTCATTTAGACTAATATCTACGTACCTTTTGCTATAATTACTTATTTAAAGTTATCTTGTGAAGGCATTTATTAATAAGTACCATATTCGTTCAATAGATGTCGTTGCTTGTCTCATTCTTGACCATAATGATAAGTTCTTCTTGAAAACTATAAATGCATATATCTTTTGATAGAGAGCACCGATTACGATGAAACAAAGACTAAGTAATAGCCCAAGTTACGCACAATATTTATGTATAAAAGTTATCTACATTCGTTTCGTAAATTTGACGTGATGCTTAGTCATCGAAACAGACAAACAGACAAACAGATAAACAGACAAACAGACAAAAATTCCAAAAATGCTGGAAATGTGTTCTGTTGGTTATACTTTAATACCCTGACAATTTTTTTTTTAAATATTTTCGATGTACAAAAAAGATTTTTCTACAGATTTATTATATGTATAGATACTACAACGACTCAGTCCTGTATATTCAATGTTTCAAATATTCATGACCATAATGTTTTAAGTGCGTCACATAAAAGTTCTACCGTAAACCGTAATTTTATCATCTGCCTAGCTTTTTCCCAACTATGTTGGGTCCATTTCCAGTCTATCCGGATGCAGCTGAATACCAGTATTTTACATGGAGCGACTGCCTATCTGACCTCCACAACCCAGTTAATACTAGGTAATACAATACTCTTTGGTAAGATTGGATGTCAGAATTTCAGGTCACTGACTACCTGTAACGACTGACAAATATCTATATATGACAGCCGGGACCAACAGCTTTACGTGCTTTCCGAGGCACGGAGGAAACTCGGTATGACGGGCAGTCACCCATTCCCAAACCGACCTAGGCAAGCACAGCTGTACCTAAAGATCGACCCGAGTGGCAGTTCTTATAAGCCATCACCTCAAAAAATAAAATCGTGTTACAATATTTTTTGCGTAGAGCAACCTAGCTTGTTGACGTACAGAATGCTTGGTCGCCGGCTTCGTAAAGCCATTCATGCCCTCGACAAAATCACTTACTCGTTTCTTTCCTTACATAACTCCATAAACCATCCTAACAGCCTGTCATTCCACCATAATAAACACATGATGTTAAACTTTTCCCATCACGCAGCCTAGTACGAGTATTTACCAAGTAATTAAGCCCAGAGATGAAAGGTATTTCAAGAGGTAATTAGAATGGTTTATTTTCTTCCTGGTATAAAATGTCAACGATTTTCTGTAAAATTAGTGTGTTATTTGAGATGTGGGCAAGATTTGATTATTCTTGGTTTATGGTTAAGTTAGTCAGTGTGATTTTAACAGCCTAATCACAGTTAGAAGCCTGTCATCATTCACACTCCATAACGTCTTAAAGCTTGGTATAAACCTTTTCTTAAATATGGTTTTCGCCTGAATCTAATGCTCAGTGTTGGTATATTTGTGGAGGCTTTTTCAAACTGCATTTAAGTAACATAAAATAGGACGGAAATGTCCAGAAATAACAGTATGTCTATTTATCCATACTAAATGAGGGATAATGGTCGCGATTAAAATTTTGAGTATGAAAGTGGATGGATATACTTAGAGAGCGTAGAGGAAGACCAAAAATTTTTTGGATGGACTGTATGAATAAAACATGATATGGCTAGAAAGGAGGTGTTTGATAATGAAGGCAATACGTTAATGTCACAGTATACACAGGCCTTTTTTATGGTGAGTGGAAAATCATCAAATAACCCCTCCCGCTCTTGGGCAGAGCGAAAGGGAGTGTCAGACTTCTACTGACTAAAAACCACCCATGTTCCTTCTTAGCCCTTCATGTCGAGGCCGCGGTATCTCTTGTGAACAACCCGCAGCCCCGACGGGGAGTATACACAGGCCTCAGAAGGAAGTTCGAAGAGGTAGCGACGTTACTTTATCTCATTGCAAGCGCAACTTTAAAATCTTATAACTTTTTCATTTATAGGGATTATTATAATTTTTCTTAACATTCCTGTTTTTGTTTTGGTCAGCCTGTTTGTGTATCCCACTGCTGGGCAAACGCCTCCCAAATACTGATTTCCCCGTGATGATTTCCTGTGCCCTGATTAGCCTCTAAACAGGGTGTAAATCAACCCATCACACAGCCGTTAACCAAGCATTCTGTACATCAATCTAAGTACCCCTACGCAAAAACTTTTGCTGGGTAACGATTTTTTTTTTGGGGTTAAAAATCACATTTTACATTATGCTATTGGATGCTTTCAATAGTAAACAGGTCATGGAAGTAATTTAAGTAAAGTTATAACCTGAAAAAACTAGTATTTACAAAAACAGCTGCGAAAAGTTTGGAACTTTGACCCCCAATATCTCCGTAACTAGGAGGTTCTCAGGTATGGTCTAGTCTAGAACAAGAAAATGATCGCAGTGGTTGGGAGGACAAGTGCCCTTCGTTTGCGTTAAGGGTACTTTTACATCCTATATACTATCTTTCTCTTTGTCTATTCCCATACAAAACCAAAAAAGTTCGTTTCATATCTACGGAAGTGCTTCCACTATCAAGATATTCCTATGTAAATATTTATTGTAACTTATCAGTCAGATAAGCAGCAAATAGTCAGAGTACCAGTATTGATTTTTTTACCTCTGCTAGATAAGGTTATTCATAATATTGTAGTTTCATTTGATAAGGTATGGGATTTCCTTATTGGTATAAAGTTTGAATGGAATATTTTCAGAGACACACACAGATTTAAGACTGAAGCGAAAAAGATATATTTTTCTTCCTGATATCATCACACAAATAAGACTTTTTTTTTTTTTTTAATTATATGGTATGTTGTGATTATGTAGAATAAACTTGACTGTTTTCGATTTTCCCATTCAAAACTCAATCATCTTATTACAATAAAGCTCTCTCCCTCATACATAGGCTTTAATTCTTTAACAAAGAAAAACATAAACATTCGAAAAAATCCCATCGCTGGGAAACGGACTTCCGTTCCATGAAAGGTAGCACGCACATTTTGCCAGTAATAGGGGGCTAGCCTATTGCCATCAACCGGACACAGAGACTCTATGGCGGGTCCTGAGAAATTCCTGAAGAAATGCCAGCCAAACTATGCTCGACCTGGGAATCAAACCTAGGACCTAATGTTCATCAGTCGCGAGCATTCAACCAACGAAGGAGTAAATCGGCATCGAAGAATAATTAACAATTAATACGCAAAAACCGTCATTTCTCATATTTTCAAGTTAAAAATAGTAATTACTAGCGGACGTCACGCGGTTTCACCCGCGTAGTTCCCGTTCCCGTGGGAATACAGGGATAAAAAGTAGCCTATGTCACCCGGGGATAGTGTAGCTTCCTAACGGTGAAAGAATTTTTGAAATCGGTTCAGTAGATCCCGAGATTACCCCTTACAATTTAACAAATATACAAACACACAAACTTTACGTTTTTATAATATTAGTATAGATATCTTGCACACCATTAATTCCCACTTTGCCTCACAGATGGCGTAACCACCCTCTCTATAAAATTCGCACATCATTATCATTGAGACGCCTGGCTCGCGTCAAGGTTCCCACGATTACCAACAGATGTCGCTATACGCCAAGGTCAGTCACAAGGCCTTACACCCTTGAACTTCGGTGACCTTAGAGGGTACACAATAGATATTTAGTGACCATGGTCGTATAATGACCTCAGGGGATATTGACCTTTTTTTGAATAAAAACCTGAATTAAATAGTTTGTGAAGCTATTATTGAAGTTTTCTTTACAGGTTGAATGAAAAGTTTTATTGTTTGCTCTTTTGGTAGGTTTTCATTTACAAGTTTTTGAAGTTTTCTGTTAAAATACTTTGGGTAAAATTACACGATGCCAATTATGTTGTCTTGAAAATTTGTTTAATAATTTTAATGATAATAGACCACATAATATGATATAGAAATGACGATGCCATTAGGATAATTTTTATATTTTTTGTTAGAGGTTTGTTAATGTACTTAATTAATTACTTTGCCGTCAGTCTGTTCACCTATCAAAATATTAACGGCGGATTTTTTAGTTTAGATTCCTTTTTTTTTTATCTGAAACTTTGTACAATTTGGCGCCAGCGTTTTTCGAGAAATGTTCATCGAAACAAATGATATTTAAACAATACGCAAGGTATAGATCACTGCCATAGTGGTAGCGCTTAATAAAATATCAACATTACCGTTGGCAGCCTAACTTTCAACTTCCTTTTTCACCCACTGCGGAGTGTATAGAGTGCCATTCTTCCCTGGTCTGCGAGGCTTCCAACCAGGTCTTACAAGATATCGGGAGATAGTCTCCCGATATCTTCTGAGTGTCTTCAACCGGTCTGGTTGGTGATCTCCCAACACTCGCTTAATGTACTTACAGTATTATCACCATGATCTTCTTTCCCTTGTTCCAAGATATTTAGGGTTTACGTAACACGTATTTATCTGCAATTCTTCCCTGCCAGACGTCACGGCATCATTTCCTCCTATCTTTGTCACATCATTCCTCACAAAATCAGTCCAAATCTTTAGTTTTCCTCTCCATCCATCAACATTTATAATTACTTAGAACTACTTCAACCAAGTTAAATCAGTTTGCTTTTACACAACTACAAAGCAAGTCTATGTTAATTTTAATTGATGATTACGACAGTAATATCTTTGTCTCAATTTTGATTTCTAAAAGCCTTTGCTTAGTTTGAGTCTAGTTGTATAATTAGATTCTTGCTCAATACAATCTCAGTACATTTCGGTTACTAAGAAGAGATTTGCGAAATAAATAAAGTGGTATTACTTGTTTAATATTTGTGGAATTTAGTTTTAATCCTTTTCTGCGCATTGATTTGTAGATCAGTTTGTTTGTTCTCATTTAAATTACATTTATAATCCGCAATTACAAATTACGTTTAGTTTTGGATTCCGTAATACTTTCTCTGCGATATTGAAAATCGCGTTATGAAACTCATAAAGGGGCAGGATACCTGACAAGACGCGGTGGTGGCAGCTGTATTAAAACTGGAGCCGTCCAAGTAATGGAAAGACAAGTGTTGGTCGTCCGACAGCAAGATCGGGGGATGACATTGTTACAGGAATATCCCGGATGAGGCTGGCACAAGAACGTGGAGCTTTGGCACAAGCAAAGAGAGGCCTATCCGCAGCAGTGGGTGAAGCCGGGCTGTGGATGATTCAAATTCAAATTAATTTATTTGTCCGAACATGGTACAATACAAGGTCTCATCATATTCTGCTACATGGGGCGTGCAAATATCAGGTACACATAATAAATTATTACAATGCAATAATAGAAATATTAGGTTAGAATTGATACAATTACATACAATTATTAAAGTTACAATAAGAGGCATGTCAGAGTCAGTAAATAATAATATGCCAAAAAAATAAATAATAATAAAAAAAAAATGAAAATTTCAAAATGTAATGTCAAGCTATCTGTTATAAAAGAGAGATTACAATTGGATTATGATGTCAAAGTATCATTCAAAAAGTCGTTTACATTATAATAACGATGATGATTAACACTCTCTCACTGGAAGAGATAAGAGATACCGCGGCCTCGACACAAAGGGCTAAGAAGGAACATGGGTGGATTTTAGTCAGTAGCAGTCTGACACTCCCTTTAGCTCTGCCCGAGAGCGGGAGGGGTTATTTGATGATTTCCCACACCCCATAAAAAAAAGAAAAAGGGATAAGGCACTTCGTAATTTATTGTTCTTCATATCTACGCGACTACGTTAAAATTCAGGTTAATTGGTTAATTACACGTTTCATTGCCAGTTAAAGACAATGATCTGGTTCAAGAAATAAGAAGATGTAATGAAGCTATCAAAGAGGTGACAGCAGAAGAAATCCTCCTATCCACACTAACAAGGACTTTAATGGGCCATATCCTACAGGGAATTGCGATGTTGCCGCTCTTATTATACCAATATGGCGACAAAAATAACGTTGTATTATTTTATATAATACTTGACCCATTTCTGAACGTCACGTGTATGAAAGCGATGATCTCATATCAATTCAGAATAGTTTTTAGGATTCCGCACCCAAAAGGTTAAAATTATTACTAAGACTCCAATGTCTGTCTGTCTATCACCAGGCTGTATCTCATGAACCATGATAGTCAAACATTTGAAATTTTCACAGATAATGTATTACTGTAGCCGCTATAACAACAAATACTAAAAACAAAATTAAATAAATGTTAAAGCGGGGGACTCCCATCCTCCAAACCAAGACGCAAATATTAACAGAATATTTTAGCTGTAAATTCACTTTAAAAATAAATAATAAAATAAAATAAATATTTAAAGGGGGTAATTAGGGTCTAATGTTGTATACATTATGGTACGGAACCCTCTGTGCGAGAGTCCGACTCGCATTTGGTTGGTTTTTATACAACAAGAAGTCACTACACCGATGGCCCATTGAAAGTACCAACATCTACACTGAACGACTGAATGGAACGAACGAATGAACCCTTCCGACCAATGGCGAGTGAATGAATGAACGATATTTGGTATATGTGGACCGCAGCCCGATAGGGTTTTTAATTTGGTTTTTGAAAATGGAATCCGGGTAGGTTTTAACTGTAATTTTTTCTGGTTTACGGATATTGCGTATTGTGTCTTGAATCTACAGTTAAATTGAAACAGGGAATACTCTTTCAACTTAAACGATTGTTAAACTGATGTTTTTGAAACTATATTTATATAGTTTACAACAAAATTACCGGTTTTAACCGGTAATTTTGTTGTTGTGATAAAATAATGAATGATGTTTCGAAATTGTCGTAGATATGATTCATTTTAGCTAATAGATTTTTTTAAAAAAAAACGTTGCCCCACTCTAGGAATTTCTCCTGTATCGTGGGTGCGTTCACAAACATTTAAAGTCACATACACAAATACCCAGATCCGAAACAACTATCTGCAGGCCATACAAATATTTGTTCCGTGCGAGGATCGAATCCGCGACACGCAGCGCAGCAGTCCAATCGCTTAACCGCTGCGCCAACCGTGCCGTGTCGTGCATTGGTCGGTTATATTAATTATTTCAATTACTCCGACGGTAATCAAGGATCTTACTAATATGTATTCTTTACACTCTTAAATGTCAAGCATAGCCAAAAGCAAGTACGTTTACATCTCTTGGATTTATAATAATTTATGATTAAAGTCATGTATGTAAAATGTAATGTGTGTGTATGTGTCATGTACCTATGTCATGTGTGTAATGTGTGTAAAATGTAATGTCAACAGAACCAGAAAGGATGGAACTCGTTTAAAATTCAGTAGCAAGATTTAGTCATTGACTAAATCTTGCTATACAAGAAGATTTTGTAGTCACCGTCCTTTTTTCTAGGCATTAATAATAATTCACCAACACCATTTTTGAAAAAGAATCGATACGTAAAATTTTGATATTAAATCATTTTCTCGAAAGAATTATCCGCTCCCCGTGAAACGTTAAAACTTTGTGATGGCATATCTCAATATTTTTGTATTGGGTGATACTAAAAGAAAAATCACGTATTCCATGATTTTCGCCAAAGATTAATATATCAAAATTTGGACGGTGACTAAAAACTCATCTTGTACACTAACTTACTATCAAAGGAATTAAAATAAAAGCTTTTTAAAATTAAATGTATGGTCAAATTCAGTTAGCTAGCGAAACTCCAAAGATCGTTTTTTGTGGGACAATTCCGCCGCACTTTACCCAAACAAATGTAACTCCTGAAAGACAGAATCAACAGTGGCAGCACCAGAAAAGCGCTGCGACAATGAAGCTCGTTGAAGTCAATAACAATCCAAAGACCGATATCTACAGTATGCTACATTTAAGACACAAATTAAGGTTATAGTTTTTTGGGACGAGAATCGAATACTGAACACCTTCCCTCAATATGTCCCTCGTTTAAGGCTTGTATTCACGCCAATGATCTTGTGCATAGTTAACTACCCCTCTCGATCGTAGGCACGGACTTCAAACGGACGCATTTTAATTTATTATAGTTTAAATAATGCATGTTTTTAAAAAGTAACAAAACCAAATTATTTTCTTTTGTATTGCAAAGCAGTACATATTTTTTTTTATATTGTTTTGTTAAAAATGAAGGAGTAAAATGGTTCAAATCAACGATTTGGAGGTGATTTTGTGGATTTTTTTTTCTTATTATGTGATACCGATAGAACAATTATGGCTAAACCAAATTACGTGTCATATCATGTAGAATACTAACAATTTTTCTCAGATGTAATTTCTCTGTAAGTGCCGGTGAAAAGTTGCTTTATCTGCACGCTGTTTTAAGCTTTTTCGAGAGAGCAGCCTTAACCTAAGATACTGTATATTTGTACCCTACCCTGTTTATAATACACGCAGACAAAGTAGCAGGCAACAGCTACAATTTATATCACAATATATCCGCAACCCACATCGTGAATGTCAATTAACAAAACCAAAATAAACATTAAACAAAATAGTAGGAAACCTCTAACACACTCGTTTGGAGGCAAGTTGCCGTTTGAGTGATCAAAGTGATCATTATATCCGGCCGGATAACCCGTAGCGTCAATAGCTTTGTAGCCGTTTGGCCATTTGGCCATTTTCCTTTTGTTAATTCAGGTTTTATAGTTTCAGTTCGAAATTATTTTGTCGTGCCTACGACCTTTGTGGAATTATTGTTTTGGAATTACTGAGCTTTGAAATAAATTGGAATAAATTGGTTGAGTTTTTTTTAAATAAGCATCTGCAACAAATTGTTTATGCAGGCTCAGCAGGGACATCGACGTACAAACAGTCACTTCAGGTCATCAATCTATAAGATTTCGTTAATTTCGAAAAAAAAATGCTGTTCCATATATTTTGAGCGTGTAGGTTCCTTTTGTAAAAATCGTTTTTTTTTCAATTACTGATGCAAAATATCCATGTGGAGGTGTTCAGAATGATTATGTAGGTACCTACTGAATACGTATTAATCGTTTGTGCGTCGGTGTGTCTGCTACCAAAGTATACCTCAATGCTTTTCACCAAATACGTTTTTGAACTGAGAAATTCAATTGCGTACTTATTTCTCAGAGCAAATTGAACAAGGCAACGCAAAGTCCGCATGTGTGCTCAACACACAAACCAATGCTGCAATGTATTTAATTTACCAAACCAACTCTGAAGAAATAAATAACTTTCTGAGTCAGGAAAAACAGCAGTTGACTACTTTTCAACCCTATAACTCAGGCCTTAAGAGTGAAAAGTGGTCAACTACCATTTGCAAGGTATAACCTACAATTCGTAGTAAATAAAAACAACTTTTCAGTTAAAAGTAGTAATGATGTTTGCGAAATGTGCAAAAAATTCCTTTCGGAATTCTCGTGAATGCAATGGGAAACAATAAAAACGTTTTTAATTTACAACTTTCAGTGAGTAACTTTAATTCAGTTTATAATTGACTCGTATCTGGTACGAAGGAAATAGCCTTTATTGAATTTTAAAAACGGATTAATAAAATGGACTTAACTGATAAATTAACAGATTTAATTCCATTAAGGTGCACAAAGGAATCATTCGGTCAATTTATATGAAGAGCGGTTCTTTTGAGAATGAAAGAGCAATGAATGAACGGAAGAATGTGTTGGATTGGGTGTTTGATTTATTTATTTTTTTACTGGTTTTACCGGATCGGTTGTCAGTTAAGGCACTTTTAAAACGAAAAAATCATAATCGAAACAGATCCATGCATTCAGGTGTTATACTGACACAAAGGGCTAAGAAGGAACATGGGTGGTTTTTAGTCAGTAGAAGTCTGACACACCCTTCCGCTCCGCTTTGCCCAGAGCGGGAGGAGTCATTTGATGATATCTCACCCTCCAAAAAAAAGATGTTATGATGGTACACACTTCAAACTTATAACACCCCTTATTTTTGATCGTGTTTAAAAAAAAACACAATGCTTCAAATTCTTGCTTCAAACTGCAATTTTAATGCATATGGTCATCCGATTGGTAGCAAGCGTAGGTACTGCTTTAAATGTCGAATACTTATTTTTTTTTCTACAACAATAAACAAAATACCCAAGTTACTTTCATTAACAATCTTCTAGGACAATCTTTTAGATTTATTTTCAAAGGTTACTCGACCTACAGACAACCTTATTTTCAGCCGATGATAAAACAAATTCATCCCGAAGATTGCGTGCAGCATTTAAGCTATCTACGTAATAGAAATCTTGTGAATTCAGGCAGATAATGTAATCTAAACCACTGAGTCTAGAATTGAAATAGGAAAATGTTTGTATTTATCGTAATTTTTCCCGATGAGAAGTTTAATTTCTGAATTTCTTATCTTTTTACGGTGTTTTTCACTTGGGACCATTGAAAACCAGCACTGAGCTGTTAGTCCCTATAACGACGTGCAAGCTGCTATTTTTTTTTTTTGTTATCCCTGCTTATTGTACCATATTTTTTTATGCGTTGTATGTGTTTTGTGTCTTTTTGTATGCTCGTCATGTATCTGCGACAAGTAAATATTTTTTCTTTCTTTCTTTCTTTGGGTTACGGAGAGGTGAACTAAATAGTACACCACATTTTTCCAATTATGTTTAAGTCTTAAGTAATACGGGGCTAGCCTATTGCTATCAACCGGGCACTAAACCTTGAGAGCGATTGAGAAGTTCCTTATGGTAAAACCGAAGAACCATTTACCGATTACCAAAAACCGAATAACTTTTCATGAATGCATCCATAATAAGATGTTTATAGAGCACATTTTTCTTATTCCTCCTCACATACATAACAAACGACATACAATGAAACATCCTTTGCTTCCTAATCGCAATATTATGCTTTATCACAAGAGAAACAATTTTCTTTTTCACGCCTCCATAGTCAAGAATCGTAAAAACGTACATACGACACATCAAGAAATTCCCAGTATAAACGGATTTGTTATTGTAAGAAAGTGCTAAACAATTCACAGTCAGCTTATGCTGGAAACGTATAGCTTGATATGATGAAGTCGTATGTGCGAAGAAATAAGAATATTGCGTAACACATCAACGTGTTAGTTTATTTTTATTATTATGTGGGGAACATAAATATTATGCTTATATCTAAGTTATAACATAGAAATGGTAGATAAGTAGGTAGTAACTCCAGCGTCTTTTAAGGCGGTATGTAAGTCTCATGATAAAATAGACTTTTGAAATTCGTAGGACAAACCAACTCTAATAGAAATCGAGAATAACATAAACATATATTTAGCTAGCTTATGCCAGCGGTTTCGCCCGCATGAAGTTTGGTAATTGTCCAACTAAACCACACAACTGAGTTAAAAAGTTTTAATACAGGTTATAAACTCTATGTGTGCTAAATTTCATCAAAATCTGTTTTGTAGTTTTTGCGTGAAAGAGTAACAAACATCCATACATCTATTTATCCAGACATCCTTACAAACTTTCAACACACTATAAATACAGTAGGCGAAAATGCTCCTAAACGTTGCTAGGTGTATATAAATTGGGACCGGCTGTACACTTTCAGGAAATATAGACGTACAGTATATTTCACAATTTATTTCCTATTTTTTTTTGGAGCACGCGAATTCATCAAATGGCTCCTCCCGCTCTGGGCAGAGCGGTAGGGAGACTTCTACTGACTAAAAAACACCCATGTTCCTTCTTAGCCCTGTCGTTTTGAAATTGCGTCAAATTCAAGGAGTTAACTATACTAATGATTTTCGAACCGAACCAATAATAAAATGGGTAGATTTTTTTTTTCTAAGAACCTGAAATCGGTAAGTGTGATCCACCGCGCTTTCACACACACACACATAAATAAACGCGCAAGTTTATTTTATTAATGTCTTATTCCATAAACCACGGTATGGGGTTTATTCGTAAAAAACAGTGTATATTAATTATTGACCCGGTACCGTAATTTAAAATTGATTATTTATGTATTTTAATTTGACGCGAAATGCAAAACTGCATCTTGTTTATATTCTCGATTCTAATGACGTTCGAATGAACGAGAGAACAAGCTGTCCGTGCTATACTCGACGGTAATTACGTTAATAAAGCTGCGCCGATGTCGTTGAACTGAGCATTGAACGAATGAGCGACAAACAATGGGTTTGTTCGAACGCTATGAGTATGCTGATTACGGTGTAAGTTCCCCCATAGAAATTATAATGAATGGAGGCTTTGAGAGATTGTGTTTAGCATGACTAGTGAAGTGATTTTGTGGTTCTGGGTACGTAATTAATTGAGAGGAAAAACAATAAGTACTTAATATTCAATATAAACTACCTGAAAACTACACTGGTAACATAGAATGCTTTGAACGGATATAAAGCCAAAACAAATCTAGATGCAGGATATTCACGTGGCCCCCGACGCCCGGAGCGTCTCCCGCGGCGGCTGGGACGAGAGGTTCTCTCCCTCTCACGTTCCGCCACCTCCTTCGCTAGCATCACTGCTTCGCAGAAGGAGACGACGGCGTCCCATTCCTCCTCGCCCCGGACCATGGCTTGCACCAGGGCCGGACGTGAGAGGTCGCCGCCGCCGATCGCCGCTACGAGGACACGGTAGGGCTCCACCCAAGCGGGGCAGACCTCCACGGTGTGCTCCACCGTGTCCTCCGGCCGATCCTCACAATGGTGACATCCGGGCGTTTCCTCTCGTCTGATTCGGTGCAGGTACCTCCCGAAACAACCGTGTCCGGTGAGGACCTGCGTAAGACGGAAGGTGAGGGTACCGTGGCGCCTCTCAAGCCACTCCTCAAAGAGGGGACTTACCGCCACTATCGTGGCGTGTCCAGCATTCCCTTTACTCCGATTTATTTGGGATCGGCGCAGCATGTCTTCTACGTTCTCTATTAAATAAATAAATATTATTTGTCATCTTATCAGACGCTTCTTTTTTTGACAAAATATCACCCTATACAAGTTCATAATTTCTTTAATAATTGATGTGAATGCTTTGTTAAAATCAGACCACAATTAGAATCAAAAGAATATTTTAAATGCTCGATGATACGATTTACCAATATGATGATAAAGTGAAAAAGTAGCAATGTTGATCAACATTTGTCGCTGACCGTACCGAAGAGGTAGCAAATAATTGCTGGAAATATTTACAACTTCGTGTTCGTAACACTGTTTTCGCAACAGTCGTGTATAAAAATCTTTCGTAGTCGGGAAGCCACACAAAAACAATGTCTGAAAAGTTAGTTACGCTTACCTAACATAATTTATCATGTGCCTAGCCTTATTACTTATGTACTAGGTTGTACGATACCCTTTTATAAGACTAGTTGTCAAACTTTGGGGTACAGCCTACCTGTGACGGCTGTCAAAGATCTATAAATGACACCCCAAACCGTGTTTTCTGAGGCATGGAGGAAACTCAATCACTCAGTGGTTACCCATCCACGAAAAACCCTAGGCAAGCTCGGCTTAACCTAAATAATAATAATAAAAAAAACATTTAATTCGAGTATCACTGACTCATAATCATAATCGAAATACATTCAACAGTCACATTACATACACAAAATTAAATGCAATACAATAAAAAATTTATTCACTTAATTAAATAAGGCTTGGTTTGTGCATGTGAGTTTAAATGTTTGTAAACGCACCCAAGATACAGGAGAAATTCCTGTGGGCCAACGTACTTTAAAAAAAAAAATATATATGTATTATAGTCAGTCAATAAAATATAGCTTAAAAAAAGAAAAAGTTCGACCCGAACGGCTGTCATTATTAAGCCACGAACCAATCTACCTAACACCATTATAGTGTTGAAATTAAAAGCTTTTTCCTCTAAAAAGCTCTAACAAAAAAATCCACGTGCCCTCAAATTAATACCAACTACGCAGCTACATTCATCCCCACTGTTGCTAAATCGGCTAAAGAAAATCCGACGTCTCAAGAGACGAGAAACGTAGAAAAAATCACTCAGAATTATACGGAGTAAAATCCCGTGAAATCTAAGCATTAATCTTCCCGTTTGAGAGGGAAAAGTACACAGTTTATCGGGTCAAACAGACCTTTGTATATTATGTGGGTAGTTTGAGATTTGTGTGGAAATACAGGGTGTAAAAATGCCCTTCAAGAACCCGAAACGTAGTCATTTCCCCGTCATTGTGAGCATTATTTTATTCTGGACTATATCTGGGAACCCTCTAGTTACGAAGATACTGGAGGTCTAAGTTATTTTTTATAATCATTTTACTCTCATCGGTACTTTTTTTGAGTGTGCTACATATTGAGTTTTACCGTAAAGCATGATTTTTTGTCCCAAAAAGAAATTTGTTTCCTAGCAATCATTTTTGCGTAAGGTTACTTAGTTTGATGAACATAATCCTTGGTCTTCTTCTTATCGTGTGGGCAGTAAGGTCTAATGACCCCACACACCCTAGTGTCAGAGGTTCTAAACCGCCGCAAGGGCCTCTGACATGGTTTGACGACCGGGACCACCAGCTTATACGACATACGTGCCTTCCGAAGCACGGAATCATCTTTTTTTTTATCAGACAATCAGGTGATTCAAGCCTGCAATGTCCTAGCCAAACCGAAAACAACTTCACAAACTATGCTTCCCGTGGGAATCGAACCCACGACCACCGGGTCACAGGGCCAAGCCTTGGTAGGATATAGAAACTGATGTTTGGTTAGGCACTATTTTTGAGATTTCTAATTCGGGGTGAAGAATGTCCTTGACTAACGTTATAAGCTTTGCTGAATGCCTTTGTTAATTAAACTACATAGTTAATAAGGCCGGTTACTAAGTTCATCACGCCCGTTATGTTTATGTTAAGTACATTTAATAGGGGGCGAGCCTATTGCCATCGATTAGGCACAAATATTCAACTTTGCCCGACCTGGGAATCGAACCCAGGACCTCATCTCGTTCAAATTCTATAAGAAATAAGTCCTCAATTTACCATTACACCGATTTATTCAAACGGTGTTTTTGAAAAGTACCTTCGATAAAATTCCCTCGATTTAGCAGAGATATCGACGTCGTAAATATGGTTAGTTTAGGAAAATCTCGTAAAGTTCTCAATCGATCTGACGGTTATTGTATTGGTGAAGCGATCGTGAAATAAAAATATATTCTTCCTTTGGGCTTTTGTTCAGAATTTGATGTAGGTGAAGTTTAGTAGCTTTGAATTTTTCTATTCTATTTTATCTTTGCTATGTATTTCAGTATCTTAAACTGATTCTTTCGATAAAGATCGAGAAATATATTTAAGTAAGACTGTCTCGTTGATTTTAATTTTTTTTTTTTTTTTTTTTTATATAAATAAATAATGCAATCTATCTGGCGATATTCAGCATTAGGTTGGTATTTGTAGGTCTTGTGCGAGATTGTTCACTAACAATACCGCTTCATCAATTTTGCAGTCACAATAACAGATCTTGTGGGTTTCTGCGTTGGAGCCTTCGTGGCGTTTTCACTTCCTTCAATAGATCCCTTGCAAGTACATTAGGGTGGTGTGTGATTCTAGTTTTGTATTTAGTCATCCTTTCCTTTATTTCCTCCTTGACTGTTTTAATGCCAAGGTCGTGGTGGAGTCTGTCATTGGTTATGTACCAAGGTGCGTTAGCTATCATGCGTAGCATTTTAGATTGAAATCTTTGCAGGATTTCTATGTTCGAATTTGCCGCTGTACCCCATAGTTGCAGACCGTAGCACCATATGGGTTTAATTATGGCTTTATAAATGAGTAATTTGTTTGTCATTGATAACTGAGACTTTTTGTGCAACATCCAGTACATTTTTCTGACCTGTTGTCCCATTGCTAGTCTTTTGGTAAAGATGTGTTTTCTCCATGTGAGTCTCTTGTCTAGGTACATTCCCAAATACTTTGCCTCATCGTGTTGGGGAACTTGAACTCCGTTTAATGTGACTGGAGGGCAAATGTCACGTCGTTGATTTTAATGGCGTCAATTATAACTGCTGTATTCGGTTTCCAGGTTCAACATAATCTCATTGACATAAAAACTAAAGATACGGTCGTCCGAACATTTGCTCGACGCGTTCGCCATACAGAGAATCGGTGTAGTCGGCTCGTTAATGTAACCTTGTATAAGCGGCGTGGTATTTTCGAGGTATAAACAACATAAATAAAGCTTTTAATAAAATTTATGACCGCACCCGAAGAGAGCCGATCGTGGACTAGTTCACTTCGGCTTAGGAAAGACCATATTGGGACCACGTTTGAGGCGTCATTTTAACATGCCGTCCGCCCAGTCCTTTCGCAGTAATATATATAAGTCAATGCATAATCTATTTAGAAACTCTGAGAGGTTTGATTGGGTCCAGCCAAATTGTAACATCTATCTCGCACATAATATGGTACTCGTACTACATAGGACTTCAAGTCTTAGTAAAATATAGGCGACTTTTCAACTCTGCTCTTTGGAGAATGGTCACGAGTTTACGAGTGTTATGTATAAGTAAGCACACGTCATTACTGCGCTAGCGGGCCGCTTTGGAATGAATTTCGATATAAAAAATGGTGATGGGCCCATTATTCGTCATTATCAGATTATTTCTGTATAGTTAGTTAGATACTGCATATTGTAACTAGCACAAAATCACACAATTTTAGTTTTTTATTCTAAAATTTAACATTAACTTCTTTTCTCACTACATCCATGATCACCTGACGTCATAACCCCAAACCTGACATCACCAGAACCATGCCAACCACATCATCACCGCTGATGTTAAAACCGCAATATTTGCATCAGCCTCTGCAAGGTCCATTGGAGCTCGACACACAGGTCTGACGGGATGGGGCGCATTCCTCGACAGCGTTCCAAGGCACTCACGCGCAGCTTGTTCGTGTGTGTGTGTGAGTATGTGCGTAAGAGTTCGTGTTCTTAATTTTGTGGCAGGTGATTTGTAGGGCAAAATGGAGTGTTTTATTTTGTTGGAAAATAAATGGTACTGTATTTTGGTCATGGTTAATGCATTTTTTTATGATATTTATTAATTATGCATTAATGTCTGGTCACTCCAGTTGACAATTATACAGGGTGGTTCCGATAATACGACAATAAATGACACCACTGGTAGTTCTAATTCATAGGAACATTTTTAAATTATCAAATAAATCCTAACACCGTCGTGGTGCCGACGATACGACAACAATAGGTTGTTGTCGTATCGACAAAACAAAACAAAAGAACAAAAGAATTTGGCAAAGATATTTAGGTAGGCCTAAATATCTTTGCCAAATTCTTTTGTTACATTTTATTTCCACTCGTTAATCGGTGCAAATTATTCCTTAGGTTAGTAAACCAATATTTGTTTGTAAATTGTAATGTATTTCGTTAACAGTTTTATGCTACTTAGTTTTATTTTATTTTTTCAATTTTTTTATTTTGGTGTTAAAACTTTTTTGATAGTTTAATAATGTTCCTATGGACTAGAACTACCAGTGGTTTCATTTATTGTCGTATTGTCGGCACCACCCTGCATAAAGTTCAGACTATAAAAGTGGAGGGATATAACAGTAGAGGATCACCTAAAATGATAAGAATGATATAATGTAGGTAACTGCTGAGATGACGAGTAATAGAGAAGTATGGATAAAAAGACATGCTGCACTGACTCCAAATAGAAATACTGGAGCAACGCCAGAAAAAGAATCATGATCTGGCCACTCCATTATTTTCTGCAGTTGCAACTTTTAGTTGTCGAATTTTGTTGCATTACAACTTGACAATGTGGGGTGGCATAATAGATCCATCATCATTCTCTTGCCCTTATCCCAATTAATTTGGGGTCGGCGCAGCATGTCTTCCTCTTCCTTACTTCTCTGTTTCTCGTCATCTCATGACACACCTCCTAATAATAGATCCATCGCTCTAAATAAATTATGAAATGTAAATGATATTACTAGTATCTAGTCAGTTGCCCCTCAAAATGATATTTGTCCTCAAGGTAATACATAACCTATAAAAGCTGTTGCTATTAATAAAAATAAAATAATAACTCCTACTATTCATGTATATTTTAAGTTAAATGATTCATAATAAATTAATATGTAAGTAAATACAAATAAAAAAAAATGAAGCTCCATTAGTATGTAAAGTTCGTATTAATCATCCATAATTTATATTTCGACAAATATAATTTAACGTCGAAGATTTAGGCAAAAGTGCATTACATGTCGCCAGTTTTGCTGTCTCATACAATAGTGGACGAGTATATTACTATCAACCGGACACAAATCTTGACTCTGACCTACGGATAATTTTCTGGTGTAAAACAAATATCAACCCAGCCATACAATCTAGTTCATAAACATAAAACTTCGCTCTTGGGCAGAGCGAAAGGGAGTGTCAGACTTCTACTGACTAAAAACCACCCATGTTCCTTCTTAGCCCTTCAAGTCGAGGAAGTGGTATCTCTTTCAAACAACCCGCAGCCCCGACGGGCGTCGGCCCTTGCCCTTTGTCCCTTCCATGTTGCTGACATCTCTCATCAAATTTTATCCTTGATGACTAATCAAAATCAATTACTCAAAAAGTCCGGACACAGGTCGGTCGAAGCAAGGAAAACCTGTTCAGGTTCAAATTCATAGATGACTCTGCCCTTTTTTTTTATGGTGGGTGGAAAATCATCAAATAACCCCTCCCACTCTTGGGCAGAGCGAAAGGGAGTGTCAGACTTCTACTGACTAAAAACCACCCATGTTTCTTCTTAGCCCTTGAGCCGAGGCCGCGGTATCTCTAGCGAACAACCCGCAGCCCCGACGGGAGATGCCTCTGTCCTGGAGTGTAAATGCGATGTTACGACAGACGATGATACACTTGATGTCGTATCCTGCCTGCCCCGTTACTTACACATCACAGGAGTTAATGGTCGGAACTGCATGAAAATGCGAAACTCGTAGCAAAATTTTGGGCTGACCCAATTTAAATTGTCATCGACACGCTAAGAAAAAGACTCAAAAAAACATTACCCTTACTTTGCAGTCGGGTAAAAAGTAATAAAAGTAATCGATCAAATTTAACATACCAAAAACAAAAAAGGAATTCCTCAAATCGCTAACAAGTCGTATTCCGATGCGCCGACGCAGACCGGTTGCTGACAAAAGGGAAAGGACGAGGATTCCATAGAAAACGAAAGGGAACAGAATACACGACATTCTTTAGACTCGTTTTGGTCCTGTTTTACTCTGTATCAAACTGGTTTTTTTATGGGGAAACTTTTTGATCTGATTATGGCTCGTGGCTAAATAATAACTGATGCTCGATTCGGTCAAACCGCGCGTGCCTAGGTTGGTTCATGGATGGGTGACCACCCATTACTTACAGAGTTTTCTTCGTGTATAAGAAAGCACGTTAAGCTGTTGGTCTAGGTTTTCATTTGAAGATCTTTGAAAGTCGTTACAGGTAGTGGCCCAAAATTCTGACAACTAGTTTTATCAGGGGATATCGTATACCCAGTACTAACTGGGATGTCGAGGTCAGATAGGCAGTCGCTCCATGTAAAATAATGGTATTCAGCTGCATCCGGATAGACTGGAAGCCGACCCCAATATAGTTGGGATTAGGCTTCGCAGATGATGACTTAAATTCTTTTAAAAATGTATCGATATGAATTTGAAATATTTAAGATACGTTTACGCATTCATAAAGGCACAAATATAAATTCAATTACATGTAATTCCGAATATCCACGAATCATTCCGAGCAGTAATCGTATTTGGCGCATTCAAATTTCGAAATGAATGAACGATAAAACTACTAATAGGAATGGAGACGGGAGCTAAACCAATCATTGGTATCAGTGAACGAAATCGCTTTGCGAATGAAATTGAAAACGATGAATTGTCGAAATTCACTTGCATACTGGCGTGAATGGAAAATGTAAATGACATTCAATCGTAGGCTCTATTGGAAAATAGTTTTTTTGAACAATAAAAGTAATAAATTAATTTAAACTTTATGTTCTTAAGTAACATACATACATAACATCACATCTGTAATCTCCGAAGTGTGGGGCAGAGGTCCCGTCGGGGCTGCGGGTTGTTCGAAAAAGATTCCGCGGCCTCGACATAAAGGGTTAAGAAGGAACATGGGTGGTTTTTAAGTCAGTAGAAGTCTGACACTCCCTTTCGCTCTGCCCAAGAGCGGGAGGGGTTTTTTGATGATTTCCATCCGCCAAAAAAAAAAAAGCCCTGTTGGGAAATAGTTTTTTTAAATAATAAAAGTATTAAATGAATTAAAGGTCTTTATGTTCTTAAGTAACATACATACATAACATTCCACCTGTAACCTCCGAAGGGTTGGGCAGAGGTGTACCTATAGTACACCCACATTTCGCCAGTAATATTTCAAAGTCCTATGCAATAAGAGACGGGACTATTAGCAACACATCCAGTCTCCGGGGTTGCTACTGAGAAATTCTTGATGTAAAAAACTCTGGACTTGGGAATCGAAACCAGGACATATATATATTATGCTCAGCAGTCAAGCTGTCAACTACTAGACAAACAAGAAGTTATTAGGTAACATATTACACCTATCAAATCAAGGAGCTCGAGGTCCCGTCGGGGCTGCGGGTTGTTCGCAAGAGATACCGCGGCCTCGACATCAAGGGCTAAGAAGGAACATGGGTGGTTTTTAGTCAGTAGAAGTCTGACACTCCCTTTCGCTCTGCCCAAGAGCGGGAGGGGTTATTTGATGACTTCCACCCGCCTGTTACTATTAAGCCACGAACTCTTTAACAATCGTTATTAAATAACAACCACAGAACTGTCATTATACAATAATTTTACCGTCATTTCAATCAAATACAATAATGCACCAACTTGTAATTCTTATTAAAAATTACATTCTAGCATTAACTTGGCTGGCATTCTAATAGTCACCTTAACCCATTAAATTTAATGTTGAAATTGCATTGTGATTGGTAACTTGACATTATGTTGACTTAGCATCCATCATAGTACATGTATTTAGTTGTGGTATGAGCAGAAACGTCTAAAATTACCTTAAACGATTCGTTATGAGTTATTAGTAGCAGTTCTGAGTTATTCAATTTAATGGCATTTCTATTTCTAGCTTTGTTGTGAGTTAAGAAACAAAATCATCACCATCATCAGCCTATAATGTTCCCACTGCAGGGACTCAGGCCTCCTCTCTAGGAGAAAGATGGGCTATAGCTGGGCTATATCCACCACGCGGGCCCAGTGCGGGTTGGTAGATGTCACATGTCATCGAATTTTTATATTTTTAAGACATGCCGGTTTCCTCACCGGTGAACGGTGAAGGTTCTTCACCGTTTTGAGAGCAGCGGTGATAAAATAAATTACACAAAGTAATGCGCCTGCCTGCCTGGGTTCGAACTTCGAACCCACGACTTACTGTTCGTAAGTCGGGGCCGTCACTCATTCGACCGCTGCTCATTACCGCTCCAATAGAGTTTGTGTGTTCGCTTTAACGTCTAAGGCTTTCCCGGAACGTTGGGATCAAGTCCAATCAGATGACAGTGCTCTAACATATTGGTTGTTCGCTCCAGTGAGTAGGACACACAAGGTAGCATCACGCCTCTAATCCCCGTAAGGAAAGACAGAAGTCCCGTCGGGGCTGCGGGTTATTCGCAAGAAATATCGCGGCCTCGACATGAAGGGTTAAGAAGGAACATGGGTGGTTTTTAGTCAGTAGAAGTCTGACACTCGCTTTCGCTCTGCCCAAGAGCGGGAGGCCCCTTATTTGATGATTTTCCACCGGGTTAAAAAAAAAGGATAGACAGATTTCACTAATTATGTTTAAGTTTCATGGAATAGGGGGCAAGCCAATTGCCACCAACCTGGCACAAATCTAGACGCCGCGGCCGCTTCTGACAAAGTCCTGATGGAATAACATACTAACACTTTTCCCGACCCGAGAATTGAACCCAGGATCCTACGCTCAGCACTCGTTGGTCTAGTGGTAGTGGTCACTAGACCAGTGAGGCAGACAAAATCCTAGTAATAGTCACTAAGAACAACTTAAACTCCCATCTCACTAACACATATCGTTTATCACCGCTTGAACAACGTTTGTGTGTTCGCTCTAACGTTTAATGCTTTCCCGGAATGTGCGGATCCAGTGATCCAATCAGATGACAGAATTTCAACATATTGGTTCGTCGCTCCAATGAGTAGGACACACAAGGTAACATCACGTTTGTAAGCACCGTAGGGTTAAACAGAGGTGTACCTCTTACTGCGGTACTCAGAGATATTTAATGATTACTTAAGCCGTCACTTAGTAAAGGTTTGACATACTTTTATGTGACGAAACTGTCAAAACCTTTACTAAGTGATGGCCTAAGTAATCATTAAAGCTCTCTGAGTGCGGCAGTTAGTATACTACACATTAGTATTATTTTTAAGTCCCGTGTAATATTAGCAAGCCTTTTGCCCTCAATCGGGTACAAATTCAAACTCAAAAATAAAGTTTAAAAACTTAAAACGATAATAATAATAAAATAGTTTATTGTCACAAAGAAACATAAGTACATTTGCATACACTGTTTAAACAAGATGCTTACTACGCTGCAGAAGGCTGTATACAGATATTGTGAGCCCTGTCTCTCAAACTAGGATAACCTGTATCTTGAGAGACAGTGTTCAGCTGTGAGGTTATTAAAAATATGGATTATGCAACTGCGGACTGTGCCAAGCTTATTGTTTGTCTTAATTATGAGGATTTTACTTTTAAACATTATATTTTAACAAAAAAAAAAAGGAAAGGAAAAGGAAAATTAGTATAAAACAACAATTTAAAACCTATGTATGTGTATGTGTGTGGTGTGTGTTTATGATAAGATGTGTGTAGAGTTTTTGTATGAGAAATAGTGAGTGTGTGGTGTATGTTAGGCAATAAGAGCAAAATAAGACAATATTAGGCAATGTACCTATATTAGTAGTGATTCAGTTTGTGTGTAGTCCTGTTGAAGTAGCCATTCCATCACCTTAGCTTTTAATTTAAATTTATTGCAATCTAGAATATTTAGTTGTTTATGAATTTTCTTATAGATTAGTGAGCTTAATGTGAAGAATTGGTGTTTGGCAAAAGCGGTTTTGTCTGGAGCGATCTTAAATCCAAACATCTAATACAAAATCAATTAAATGGCATCTTCGCTGTTCAATATCCATTATCATCTACTGCTGGAAAGACGTCCACTGCACACCACACCACATAAGCCTTCCAAATAGGGGATCGGACAAAAAAAACAATTAGTCCGTCAGATAGATTTCCAAGAAATATTGAACACATATTTTTTCTTTTTTCACATAAACACAAAATGAAGACGATATAGTGCTTCGAAAACTCGTGAACTCCTCAAAAACGTCACATGTCAGTACACTTTTACCTACAAGTGACGTCACAAGCTAACTCATGATCTTTGACGCGTTTTATCTTCGTAAATTTTTATTAATTTGATAAAACAAAAACACGTATCCAATATTTTTCGATAATCCAACTGACGGACTAAACAGAATCATATTTTTTTTTGACTCAGTCCGATCCCCTATTGTCGCCACATTGACCGGTCTCGACCTCCACTAGGTATACCGATGACCTGGTGAAGGTTGCGAGACGTAAACACAATCAGCTTAAAATAATTGATTGAATTTATCATACGAAAAGCAAAAAGGAATTCCTCAAATCGCTAACAAGATTATCGCCAACAAATCCAGTGGCTGCTTCTGTGAAATTCCGATAGAAAACCCCAAATACGTTATACCTTTTTTTTTTTTTGGCGGGTGGAAAATCATCAAATAACCCCTCCCGCTCTTGGGCAGAGTGAAAAGGAGTGTCAGACTTTTACTGACTAAAAACCACCCATGTTCCTTCTTAGCCCTTCATGTCGAGGCGAAATCTCTTGCGACCAACCCAGCAGCCCCGACGGCGTCGGCCCTTGCGAGCCCCTTCCATGTTGCTGACGTCTCTTTGAGGCGTGCGTGGAACACGAACGCGCCGTCGACACGGCCTGTCATCGTCATAAGACGGACGGACGGCGAGCTAGTCCATCACTCACCGTCCATCGGCCCGCGTCTACTGTGGCCGAAAGCCATCACGTGGCCCCCGACGCCCGAAGCGCCTCCCGCGGCGAAATACGTTTTACCTGACTTGAGAATCCAACTCAGGACCTCACGCTCAGCAGTCAATCTTGTTACCACCAGACCAACAGTTTATAATAGTGAATGATTTCAATTAATAATGAAACCGGGAAGCTTGGTGATCTCTAGAGAGATCGTTGCTCCGATCTCGAGTTTACCGACAACGATATTAGAATCTGTGAGGTATTATGAACTGTGGAATAAATAATTGTAAAGTCCCTGGAGTATTTCAAGTTTGAACCGGTGAAGGGTAATACTGAATCTAAAAATATGAATTCATTTTGGATACCGTCGTGTCGTGCTATGTGCTTGGTGCGTCGTCTGCGATTATTGGCGCATCCAACTGATGTTTCATAATAGCGAAATGTGGATACTTATACGTTTAGGTACACCTCTGCCTTACCCTTCGAGGATTATACGCGTGATGTTATTGTGGTATAGGAACTATGTAAGCTCCAGGCACTGTTACTTTTGTTAGCCTAGCAAAGATACAACGGCAGTCGGCACATTTCTTTTAATAGCAAGTTCTGTCCCACTATTGAGCAAAGTCTTCTTCCAATTCCTTCCATTAGCTCTTTTTCTATACCTCTTCAAACCAGCCCTCGCCACCTCTTTCTAGGCCAGCCTCGGCCGCTGAACGAAGTGTCCGGCACAATTTTCAGCAAACCAGGCTCGATTCAATGACATAATTTACCACCAAAAAGGAAACAAAATCATCATTGTTCTTTTGTTATCAAATTTTCTAAATCCACCATTGTCCGTACTTTCCGAATAGGCGTTGCGGATTTGGATACAATTACCTATAGTATTGCCAATATACATTTACATGAGCAGTATCTATGAATAGATTGGTTGAAAGGAAGCGTACTTGGCCCCGTTCTCTGGGTTTCGAAACGGCGGCAATCTGAGCAGCTAAGATCGAGTGAACGGGACTCAAGGATGCAGCCACAATTGCTTTGCGAAGTGTTGTAATCATGATAGTATCAACCCTGGTAATTAGTTTAGGTGTTCTTTGATTGGTTGGGCCGATTACTGGTGATTGAGATGTGGTGTTTAAGTCTTTATTGCATGGATTGGTGGATTTTGTTGTAGGTACTTATTTGTGCTGTTTAGAAATTTGTATATGTATACAGAGTGAAAATGACACCTATGCTAAAACGGTACCACGTATATAGTTAAAAATTTAGAACCCCACCACATTTAAATGTTTGTAGGTTATTAAAAAAAATCGCTGTTTTCTACAAGCACATCAAAAATGTATGGAAAACCTGATTTAAAAAAACACCGATGAAAAGTTTCTAGGTGTGAGGGTACAGAATGCTGTACCGAATACATGGTACAATGTTTTAGTTACGGTATCCCTTCCACGTTGATATTATATTGTATTGCACAAATGGATTTGCGAGCAAAAGTTCGCAGTGAGTCCCACTCTTAAAAGTGTCCTTCATTTAAAGTACTCTAATTCCTTAGCAGCGGTAGCCCAGTCGTGGCGGCCCCGCCTTACGAACAGTAAGTAGAGGGTTCGAACCCAGGCAGGCACATTACTTTGTGTAATTTATTTCATCACCACTGCTCTAAAAAAGGGTGAAGAAAAACATCGTGAGAAAACTAAAACTAAATTTTTTGGTTCTACCAAAAAATTTTAAGATGTGATATCCACCTAACCGCACTGGGCCCGCGTGGTGGATTATAGCCCAGCCCTCTCCTAGAGATGAGGCCTGAGTCCCTGCAGTGGGAACATTACCTATAGGCTGATGATGATAATGATGATGAATTCTTTTACTGCAGAAATCTAAAAACAAAAGACAATCGAACTAGGATAGTTTAAACATAGAATACGTCTATCCGAACGGCCAAGCACATAAAAAGAGAGAAAAACGAAAAAAAGATTGAAAATGTAAATTGAATGGCCTCTAGGATTAGATATGAAGTGTTCAGGTCCATTCAGATCCTTTCAGGTTCATTCAGGTCCACTATTGACTTCCTTTTGTTACCGACGATCTAAGCACTAAAAGCTTTGAAGGGAAAAAATTGAATGAACGACTCTTGTGTCGCGTGGTGCGGTAACTGACAAGTTTCAGAGAAATTTTCTTTCATAGAATTTTTATTCTGTTTTGGGAAGTCTAAAATTAATATGGAACACTGTGTGTTTTGTGTTGTGTTAGCAATTTAAGTGGTTGTGTGCCTAATAAATATTTTAAACTTGGATGTAAAAATACATAATTATTTGAAGATTTTATGCGAAAACGAATAATAAGATTGGTTGGATTAGTTTTTGCATTCAAAATCGCGATATTAATTTTTTTTGTATATATCAGTATCGAGAATGTAAGGTTTAACCTAGTGTATATTTTACAGTTTAAAAGTCACTTAAAGTACCATTGTATGTATAGTCAAGTAAAGGTAATTACTTGAACTCAAGATATATTACATGAGCAACCATTTTTATGCAATAAACAAGAATTTGAATAAACCGTCAAGGAAAGTAAAGCTAAGAATACTAACTTTTGACAGCGCTCACATAAAGAAATTACTAAACTATTTTTTTAAGTAAATACTTTGACTCATATAATAACTTTAACTTGTATATATAGATACTTGTGTTAAACTAGCTATACTAACTACAACCATAATTATCTTTTATTTATTCAAAAAAATAAAAATAAAAAATTGCGCCAAACTAAGAATTTCTCCTGTATCATGGATGCGTTTACAAAAATTTTAACTCACATACGGAAACCTAATACCCAGACCCGAAACAACTATTTGTAGGCCATACAAATATTTGTTCCGTGCGGGGATCGAGCCCGCAACACACAGAGCGTAGCAGTCTCTTCGCGCCACTGCGCCAACCGTGCCGTCACAAAAAATCTAAATCAAATTATTTATACGAGTACATACCTACTTACAAATCATCGAGGAAAGGTGCATGGTTCGGGTTGGTCGTTTCTTAAGAACAAGAACCGGCAAGAAACTCCGCAGTTAATCTTTTAAAAAGAATTTTATTCTTCAATGCGTCAACCAAAAAAGATTTTTCCCCTTAAACAATGAAGTCTAGCAGCCCCCATATATATATGTTAAGGCGGGAAAACCACTTGAGGAATGCTGCTCCTAAATATCAATGGCCTCCGCCATATTGTCTTCGCCTTAGATTCCTCTTCGTGGCAGATGGGTAAATGGGTAGTTGAAATCACACACAATACTTGACTCAAACACCAAACGTTTATTTACAATAGTCCATTTACAGGCACTTATAAACTTTTCAGGGGTTGAGACCCATTCACATGAATCATTGTTACTATGGAGAAGAATGGGTTGAAGAAACTCCATTTAAATCATGTTACAATTCTCGTTTGCACTAATTAATATTAATCACATCAAAAACCACTTTCATTTACATTATTTGCTAAACGCGAGATAATCTGCGTCCATCTTTTTTTCACACGCGTGTCTACTTGTCTAGTCCGTCTAGCGGAAGTACCACGTACTCAGTATTGTTATTTAATTACTTTTAATCAGTTAAAACTAATAAACAATACTAAAATAGTTCACAATTGATTGTAATAATTATTTAACAATAAAACAATACCAATATTAATGCGAAGGTGTTATTAAGTTAATGTCTAATTAATAGGTTCATTACTTTTTACAACAGAATGTTACTTACGCCATTTCCGGCTAATTAAAGGATTTAACACAAAGAACAGGTTTTCTACTAATAAATTGCTCTACAAAATAATCTTATGACTTTTTAGTTTATAATTACATAAAGAAACTGATTTAGTCGTGGTTTCAGATTATAAATTGAGTTATTGATCATTAAAATCGTATTCGCCGCCATCTTCACAACAATGTGCAATGACGTCTCTTATACAGCCTAATTTCAAGTGAGCAATCATTAAAATCCCAATATTCATAATCAATTAGCTTATCTTAATTTTAACTATAGTTCTAGTTAAAGACCTCTGTTTAATAAATCATTATTCGAGCCGTCGACCATTCAATTACAAACCATCTCTGTAGTAGTTAACACAAAAGCTAACAGATGGCACTGTCGCTCATGTCTTTCAATATCGATCCCGTAATAATTACTGTACAAATATCTCAGAGATGGCAGGTTCATTAATGATTATAAAAAACTAAGCTAAGCTATTATTATAAGCTGGTTATTAATTAGATTGCCTAATGATCCCAGCAGATAGACACTCTCGCGGCGACACGGCCATTCTGATCGGCGGTGCGCGCTCTGCACTTGCCGTTGCCGTCCGCTCGTCCGTCCGTTGTCCTAAGTGTAGTCTAGTGGTTGTTATCTGAAATAGTGGAGATAAATTTTGTCGGCAGATTATTGTTGCTTTTATTATCCTACAATGTTTATTCAATTGTAGGATTTAGTAACATTCATTCATTGGTTTATTCAACATAGAAACCTTGTAATAGATCTGACATTCAATGCATTTTTGTATCACCTTGCTAGACACACATGCACAGTTACAGACATTTATAGCTGTTTGGAATTTTTATTCAAGTTATTAGATGCTAAGCTGTTAGCTTAATAAAACTGAAAAATTGTTGCCTGAATGATTCAATTACATTAATTGAATTGAGTTTATTGATATTGTTTGATCAACTTCTAGCTCACAAGAATTTTGTTGGCAAAATTATTCAACAGCATTAATTGAATTCATTGATAGTTTGATCAGCTACTAGCTGAATAGAATATTGTTTGATTAGCTACTAGCTAAATAGAATATTGTTGGAAAAATTATTCAACAACATTAATTGAATTATTTTATATTGTTTGATCAGCTACTAGCTGAATAGAATATTGTTTGATTAGCTACTAGCTTAATAGAATATTGTTGGCAAAATTATTCAACAACATTAATTGAATTTATTGATGTTGTTTGATCAGCTACTAGCTGAATAGAATATTGTTTGATTGCTACTAGCTAAATAGAATATTGTTGGCAAAATTATCAACAACATTAATTTAACTTATTGATATTGTTTGATCAGCTACTAGTTGAATAAAATATTGTTTGATTAGCTACTAGCTAAATAGAATATTGTTTGATTAGCTACTAGCTAAATAGAATATTGTTGGCAACATTATTCAACAACATTAATTGAATTTATTGATGTTGTTTGATCAGCTACTAGCTGAATAGAATATTGTTTGATAAGCTACTAGCTAAATAGAACATTGTTGGCAAAATTATCAACGACATTAGTTGAATTTATTGATATTGTTTGATCAGCTACTAGTTGAATAAAATATTGTTTGATTAGCTACTAGCTAAATAGAATATTTTTGACAAAATTATCGAACATCATTGATTTTATTGATTTCATTGATATTGTTTGATAAGCTGTTTGCTTTTTCAGCAAACAGATAATATTGTTGCTTACTATGACTTGACTTTGCAACCTTGTATAATAGGTCTACTGTCTACTAGATTTGTTTTAAATAAAATTATTGATAGCTTTAGACATTGTGATTTGTATTTGGTAAATGTAGTGTGAGTAGTATGTTTTTATTTGTTCATTCTCACGGGAAGGTAATGCTCTGTGATAGACACAAAGTCTTGGATTTGACAGGATAAAAGGATAGGATCAGGAACACCGCTCTGTGATAGACACAAAGTCTTTGATTTGACAGGATTAAAGGATAAGGAGTTTAGGACCATTGCTCCGTGACAGGCACGAAGTCTTTGATTTGACAGGATATAAGGAACCAGGCTCTGGGCGTTTAATACGCCGTGGACCCAGCAGGATAACATGAGAGTATTATTTTATCAGTTCCCTCCACGGCTGCTGATAGATCATTTGTTGTGTTGGTTCATTACCAGTCACCTCCACGGCTTCTGATAGATCATTTGTTGTGTGGGTTCATTATCAAGTGCCTACACGGCTGTTGATAGATAATTTGTTGTGTTGGTTCTTTACCAGTTGCCTCCACGGCTGCTGATAGATTATTTGTGTGATTCATTGTCAGTATTACTTATTGCGCTAGTTGTTTCCTCCACGGATACCATTAGCTTTTTGTGAGTATTATTATTTTATACTTCATTAGTTACTGTTAGTACTAATACTTTGTTTTTGTTAATAGTTGTTGCTTACAACTGGCAGGATTGCAAAAACATTAAAATAATGAAAATGGAATACCTGATACTCATCACACATGAGCATCATGTAGGTAGGTAGGTTGATTGGCGATTGTATTGAGCCTTTTAATGCAACACTGTTTGATATCAGTGGTGAAGTGTTTGAAGTAGTTTGAAAACTTCTCACCTTTTATGTTAACTTATGGTGTGTAAACACTGAAACAGTCATTCTGGGTTGGCTGTCCTCATGCTGTTTCTCATTTGTTAGCTTCATAGCCGGCGACACGGTCATTTGTTCACCAGGCTGTAGTACTTGATGTTGTTTATATTTGTAGTGAATTTGCTCTACTATCATTTCCTCTTTTATAAGATAATTGCCTCGAATCTGGAATGTAAAAGTCATGCAGGTAAATAATAGAACAAGAAAAGATGTTATGTAAACATCACACCTGCTATCCCAGAAGGGTTAGGCAGAAGTGTACATCATCACTTTGCCAGTAATGCTTAAGGCTCTTGTTAAAGGGCAAGACTGTTTGCCATTAATATTATTGTCTGGACTGCTACTGAGAAATTCCTGATGGAGAAACTCAACAACATTGTTAGACTCGGGAATTGAATCCAGGCCCACACGCTTTAATTGTATGGTGCATTACTACTAGGCCCTCAAAGTAGTCTGACTAAATGTTTAAATTAGTAATGAAAATTTGGTAATCAATTGTTTTTAAATAGTTATCATACTTAGATGGTAATTAAACTAAGATGGGAAAGTTAATCTGATTAAAACTACTTTAAAAACACTATTGGTTGTGTTACTGTACTAGTGAAACATTCACAATTTAACTTCTTTAAAGCTTTGCTTTCTGTTGAATTATCGCACTGAATTTCATTGTCACAATTTGTTGAACAACGCTGATGTTTCGTTAATTGTTTTGTTATAAAACACACATAAGTACCAGTTACATAACAAAGCATTACTAATGTAAAACATGTGCATTGAATCCAACTCATATGCTATAATGAGAAATAGTATGATGTTATCATTGCGTTTTCCCATTAAAATAATGTTTATTGTGGATCAATTGTTTATCTATTTATTTATTTTTTTAAAACTTTAAGCTAATCAATTAGAGATGTAGTAAGTTCAGATGTAGATTCGATTGATAGATATTGAATAAATAAATAATTATTGTAATATTTATCATGACATATTGTGTCATTACAATACAAAGATTCACATCTGCCGGGTGTCCAGTGACGGACAACTTTGTTTGTTTTTAATGAATCTTGAAACATGTTATCCAATACAAATGTTTACAAGTTTGTATAAAGTATTTAATTGTAATTCCTCACTTGAATGTCAATTAGGAGGGATTTCTAATAAGAATTATTTCTATTAAATGTTTTATTCTGAATGACATTTCAAAACACAACAAGATTTAATACTAGTTAATACTTGGTTAATTAATTAATGTGTGAATGCAAGTAACTAACTATCATTTGATTCATGAGTTCAGTTTGTGACACATTAAGTACTGATTTATATTTTAATCATAACTTTGAACGGGTAATGACCTTATCACTCCTTAAGTGATTAAAGATGTCTTAATATTTTAATCCCACAGGTGTCAATTTAAGGTGGCATTAACTTAGCCAGTGTGTAATGTGATAAGTTAAAATATTGTTAACTGCACTACAGTTACTAAAATGAATAAAATAAAATACTTCCCGGGTTTGATGTTTCATCCCGTAGGTTCATTTTTATTGATATGCTTTCCAAGTGTTCATGTTTCTTTTATTTTGCTGCTTCGGTCATTCTGTGCTTTACTGTATGTTTGTCATTTTGATTGGACTATGAAGTTTTCTGTCACATAAAACTTCATTGTTTGTTTTCCCATGTGTCAACTTATTGTCTGACTGGGTCATGTGTGTTCAAGTTGAAATAAGCCTTATCTAACATGTTGGTATCTGTCAACCACTAGGACGAAAATACAGCCAAATCTTAGACGTTATAGTCTTCAGTTCAATATTTTCCTGTATGTCATTATTTGGATGTTCCGGCGCATATTCATGAGCAAAGCGCAGATAAAATCCCTTTCTTCTGATGTTAAGGTGGGAAAACCACTTGAGGAATGCTGCTCCTAAATATCAATGGCCTCCGCCATATTGTCTTCGCCTTAGATTCCTCTTCGTGGCAGATGGGTAAATGGGTAGTTGAAATCACACACAATACTTGACTCAAACACCAAACGTTTATTTACAATAGTCCATTTACAGGCACTTATAAACTTTTCAGGGGTTGAGACCCATTCACATGAATCATTGTTACTATGGAGAAGAATGGGTTGAAGAAACTCCATTTAAATCATGTTACAATTCTCGTTTGCACTAATTAATATTAATCACATCAAAAACCACTTTCATTTACATTATTTGCTAAACGCGAGATAATCTGCGTCCATCTTTTTTTCACACGCGTGTCTACTTGTCTAGTCCGTCTAGCGGAAGTACCACGTACTCAGTATTGTTATTTAATTACTTTTAATCAGTTAAAACTAGTTTAGTTTAGTTTAGTTTAGTTTAACTGGGCTTTTGTCCGCACTTAGCCTCTTGATTGGGCCATTGTGCGTGTCGTTCAAAGAATACCTACTCCAACCAACATAGGTCGTCCCAGAATTTTAGCAGCCTTCCCAGACTGCTGCAGGCTTCTGGGAGAGTTAATGGGGATCGTAGAGTTTGTGCCCGGTGATCTGCCACGCTCCTGCACTCTAGGAGTACGTGCCTTGGCGTTTCTTCCGCCTCCATGCATCCTCTGCACAGTGGGCTGTCTGTTACACCTATGTTATGTAGATGTTTGTTTAAGGAACAGTGACCCGTTAAAATTCCTATGATTTTACGGATTTTGTCCCTTTTAAGTTTGATGAGATTGCGAGTAAACTTCATTGATGCCGCCGGAACTGCCTCTTTTGTTTGCCTGCATCCTTCACTGTTTCTCCATTCGGTGAGGTGTTTTTCTGTGGTTCTTAAACGCAGCCATGATTTTATTTGGGCCTGAGGTATGGGCAGTAGTGGTTCCGGTCCAAATACTGTATCCCCTGAGCCTCTCTTGGCCAGCTCATCCGCTGCGTCGTTACCCAGCGAGTTGCTGTGTCCTTTAATCCATTGCAGGGTTACACTGTTCGTGGTTGCAATGGATTGGAGTGCATTGTGGCATTCCAGTATTAGGACAGAAGTAATTGTGTTGTTTTTTAGGGCTTGAAGCACCGATGCACTGTCGGAGATGATCTTTATTTTAAAATCTCTGACGTCTCTGGCTGCAACTGCTTGTGCCGCTCTGGTGATACCGATACATTCGGCTTGGAATATTGTGTTTAATTTATCTAGGGTATTTGATATAGAGATGTTGAGATCATTCGAGAAGACGCCGGCTCCTGTACCATATGAGGTCTTGGACCCGTCCGTATATATCCTAACTTCATTGATGCCAGAGCTATCTTCTGCTTCCGCAGTGAGTTGGATGTCGTAACTTCTATCGAACACATGTTGACATAAAGCTTTATCCATGGGCGCCTCAAGGAGTGGTATTTCCTTCAGAATCCCCTGCAAAACTTTTGAGTGTGTTGTTTCTGTATTTACTTTCCATAGTCCGTTTGATCTTAGTCTTAAGGCGGTTGCCTGAGCGTCCTCCTTTATGACCAGATCCAGAGGTCTTAAATTCAAAAGATACTCTAACGCTGCTGATGGAGTTGTTCTCATGCATCCAGTAGCTGCTACACTAGCTAAGCGTTGCAGACTCTGGAGTTTCGTTTTCACAGTGATCAGCTGAGTTCTGGGCCACCATACAACTGATCCGTAGGTAATAGAAGGTCTAATGACTGACGTGTATAGCCAGAGTGTAATCTTTGGGTTAAGACCCCATCTCTTACCAACTAGTCTTCTACACTGATTAAAAGCTATACAGGCCTTCTTTGTTTTAGCCTCTAAGTGACTCGCCCAGTTCAATTTGTTATCAAGAATTATGCCCAGATATTTCACTTGCGTTGATAGGGAGAGTCTGGTGTTGAAAAGCTTTGGTAGTTCTAATTCTGGTAACTTCCTTTTGTTGGTAAAAAGGATAAGTTCTGTTTTCTTGGGATTTACTGAAAGTTCGTGTTCTTCACACCAATCTTCTACTATCTGCAGTGCAGAGCGCATCACTTTGCACAGCATATCTTCAGCATTCCCGTTTATCAGTATAGCAAGGTCGTCTGCATAACCAATAGTAGTGTATCCTCTGTCATTCAGTTTCTTTATGAGGCTGTCCACTACTATGTTCCAGAGAAGTGGAGATAGAACGCCTCCTTGGGGACATCCTCTTACTACCTTGGCTCTTGTGGTAGTATTCCCCACTATCCGAACCGCCCTTTTGCTAACTAATTTAGTGATCCAGTTTTTTATAACCGGTTTTACACAAAATTTTTGCAGGGCGTGGTTAATGCTGTTGTGTATGGTTTTATCAAAAGCCCCTTCAATGTCTATGAAGGCCGCAAGTGTTGAGTTTTTATTGGTTATAGCCGTTTCTATTTTGTGCACTACCATGTGTAGTGCCGACTCTGTTGATCTGCCTTTCCTGTACGCATGTTGTTGGGGATGCAGTGGTTTGCTTTTTAGAGCTCCATCCCTTAAGTGTCGATCTACCAATCTTTCTAGTGTTTTCAGAAGAAAAGATGTTAGACTGATAGGCCTGAAAGATTTGGCGTGTGTGTAGTCCTCTTTTCCTGGTTTAGGTAGGAAGACTACTTTTGCCTCTCTCCAAAGTACGGGGATATAGTTGAAAGCTATACAGGCCCGGTAGATTGGTATTAGGTGCTTGGTTACCTGTTTTAGTTGCCATTGTAATAGGGCCGGGAATATCCCGTCCAGCCCTGCGGATTTGAAAGGCTTGAAGCTCGTTACAGCCCATTCTATTCTCTCCGCAGTTACTAGCTTGTTGGCCACATCCCATTCGCTGGTTGTTGGTGTGTTGTGGTGTTCAGTAGGCCACTCTGAGTCGGATGTGATTTGGCATCCGGGAAAATGGGTCTCCAGCAGTACTATTCTGGTTTCCTCGTCCGAGGTTGTGTAGGTACCGTCGTCCTTTTTAAGAGACCCCAAAAGGTTGAGGTCGCCTTTAGTAAGGACTTTCTTAATTCTTCCGGCTTGGTTTGTTGAGTTTATACTACTACAGAAGTTACGCCAGGACTCTGTCCTTCGGTACCTGATCCGTTTTTTGTAGTGTTTCTGCGCTGTTTTATACTTGTCCCAGTCCTCGGTGGTCCTGGAATTTTTCGCTTGGTTGAAGAGTTTCCTAAGGCTCTTGCGCAATCTCTCTAGTTCTGGCCCCCACCATGAGGTCTTGTCAGGGCTTTTAGGAATTACAATCGGACATGCCAGTTCGTAACCGCTCAAAAGAGTGTCGGTTAGGAACTGTACGCCGCGTTCTATGTTGTCTGTACTAAGTAATACATCAGATGTTCGTGCATCACTGAGTGCATCGGTAGTTAATTTGGTATACCTTGTTATATCTGTTTTTCGGGGGTTACGATATGGAACAGGGTTTGTTATGTTATGGCGCAGGTTGAAACACACACGGCGGTGATCTGCGAAAGATGGTTCGCTCGACACGTGCCATTTCTCGATAAGATTTGCCGCCGCATGTGTAGCTAGGGTAATATCTATAATAGTTTGGTACCTAGAGCTTACAAAAGTGGGTTCCGCACCTATATTCATAATGTTTAGGTTTGTTTGGAATAAAAATTCGGTTAGTAACTCACCCCTTCTGTTTGCAACCTTACTTCCCCATAGCGGATGATGTGCATTGCAGTCAGCCGAGATGATGAGTTCCCAGTTCGCTGCCTCACAGTGTCGCACCAGTTCGACGAGTTCACTTGGTGGAACGTCACCGTCGCTCGGCATATACACTGAGGCTAGGACCAGGATGGTTTGTGTTTCTGTCACCAGTTTCACAGCAGTGAGATCTCTGGAACAGAATTGGTTAAGCAGTGTGGCTGCTATGGTTTTAGGAATATAAATACAGGTTCTCGGTTTGTCAACTACTGTGTTCAGCAGTAACTTACCACCGATGTTGTTTAGACCGCAGATTCTATTTTTTCTTATCCAGGGTTCCTGGATAAGGGCGACGGTCTTGTTGTTTGCCTCCAGCACTCTGCGTAAAGTCGCCGCCGCTATTTGTTTATGCTGGAGGTTCGTCTGTATTACATTTAAGGTAGAGCTAAGGGCTGCACAGGACATCTTCGTCGCTGGTGAGCCCGTCGCTCTGCGACGACGAGTTCAGGTCTCCCTCGCTCGTACCCTGTCGGGGAGCCGAGGTAGACGGCGTTAAGGCTGTTGCCCCACTCGTCGCTGCTGGTTCTGCTTCAGCCTTAGTCGCCTCGTCCGACGTGAAGAAGCGGATGTACCCACTTCCCGACATGTGTGCTACACGTCGGTCACGGTCGAGGATGACCTGCTTTTGGTCTTCGGGGATGCCCAGGATCAGGTGGACCACCTTCTCCTTGGATCCTGGTTCCTGGACTTTGTCATCCACCGACATGTCGTACAGCTGCCAGGAGTCAACTTTGTACCATGGGTTCTGGGCGCAAAGGACCTTGTGCAGTGTGGCAGCCTCCGTGATACGGGTGTGGATGAGGAGCCCTGCCTTGAGCTTCTTTTTCATCTCCGACTGTCTAATGACGGCCAGACTGGTATTGGGAATAGGTGATGGGATGGTTTTTACTGACCTTTCCAGCCAGCTGAGAGCGTTTGCGTCCTCACACCACATCGCTAGGACCCCGTCCATAAGGAAAGGGTGACCGCGGAAAGATGGGGCCGACATGCTCGGAGACTGCGGAGACAGAACGGCTTGCAGAATGCTATCATCAATAGCCTCCCGCAGCTGCTCCGCCTGGTTGGTCGAGAGGTCCCTTGGTGGAACGGTAATAACTGCTACCATCAGATGCGATTGTGTCGCATCCGCGTAACTTACCGTTCGCTTCGCTCCGGTTTTCGCGCGTTTGGCATCCCCTCTTGGAGTCTGGGTTTCATCAAGGCGAGGACGCTTCGAAGAAGCGCGCCCGTCCAGACTTACCCCTTCCCCAGACTGTTCCTTTTCAGGAGCAGTGGGAGCCGCCGCAGCTGTCCGCCGTCCGCAATGACCACGATGACCTCTCGGTCTGCGCCTCTTTGTCTGCTGACCAGATGGTGGTGGTGGTAGTGGGTTCTGGGACTCCGTCCCCTTGGGTGCCGTTGCCGGTTCCTTCGGGTTGGACTGTGTAGGCTCGCGCTGCGTTTCCGTAGCTGCAGTCACCGTCACAGGAGGAGCGGGTTTAGGGTGGGGTAAGGGTTGGGGTTTTGGAGCTTTCCCTCCCGCGCGCCAGTTGTGGCGACTACGTTCAGGTAGGCCCCTCTGCCCTTTGGTAGTTTCTTGTTGCACGCGCGAGCTCCTTTTGCAGGGTCGCTTATGTGCGGCAACATTGGTCCACTGCGACTTGATGTCGGTGTCACATGGTATGGCCTCTGCGAGGCCCGACAAATCTAAATTTAAATTTAGGCAAGTTTTGTCCCCCCCAGAATACTTGGGACAGACTGAGCTAGGCTCAGTGAGGGATTCTCCGCTACCTAAGGTAGTGGTACCCCCCTGGGGTAGTTTTGTTTTAAACTTTGCTTCCATTTTGTTTTGGTTTGGGCATAGGTATGTTAAACAAAACTCACACTTACCTGCCCTTGGTAGGTGTGGTACATCTTTCTGAGGGTATTTAGTGCCCCAAGGCCATGTGAGACCGAAGTGTGGTTTTACGCCGCCACGGCTCGGCTCAGCCAGATAGTTCGGTTTTAAGGCGCCGAAGGTTCGCCTGTCGCTCTTCGTATTTTTGCTACTGTGGTCTCGAGGTAGGTGGAAAGTATGCGGGGACTCGTTTCAGACCGCAGCATTGCCCGGGAAGGACGACCCACACTGGTGTATGTATGGGCCCATCAATAGACCGAGGCGTCAGCCTAGAGATGGCGTGGACGTATACGAAGAACTTGTCGGTGCGCGCCTGGTAGCCTCGACTCCGCACTCTCGAGGCGTACGCTACTGGTATTCTTAGCATTTTCTAAAGAGCGTATTCCCTGGCTGAAAGAATACACCCCACTAAGACCTACACCGACCCCCCTCCCCCAGTTAAAACTAATAAACAATACTAAAATAGTTCACAATTGATTGTAATAATTATTTAACAATAAAACAATACCAATATTAATGCGAAGGTGTTATTAAGTTAATGTCTAATTAATAGGTTCATTACTTTTTACAACAGAATGTTACTTACGCCATTTCCGGCTAATTAAAGGATTTAACACAAAGAACAGGTTTTCTACTAATAAATTGCTCTACAAAATAATCTTATGACTTTTTAGTTTATAATTACATAAAGAAACTGATTTAGTCGTGGTTTCAGATTATAAATTGAGTTATTGATCATTAAAATCGTATTCGCCGCCATCTTCACAACAATGTGCAATGACGTCTCTTATACAGCCTAATTTCAAGTGAGCAATCATTAAAATCCCAATATTCATAATCAATTAGCTTATCTTAATTTTAACTATAGTTCTAGTTAAAGACCTCTGTTTAATAAATCATTATTCGAGCCGTCGACCATTCAATTACAAACCATCTCTGGTAGTAGTTAACACAAAAGCTAACAGATGGCACTGTCGCTCATGTCTTTCAATATCGATCCCGTAATAATTACTGTACAAATATCTCAGAGATGGCAGGTTCATTAATGATTATAAAAAACTAAGCTAAGCTATTATTATAAGCTGGTTATTAATTAGATTGCCTAATGATCCCAGCAGATAGACACTCTCGCGGCGACATATATATGTCGCCGCGAGAGTGTCTATCTGCTGGGATCATTAGTCAATCTAATTAATAACCAGCTTATAATAATAGCTTAGCTTAGTTTTTTATAATAATTGATGAACCTGCCATCTCTGAGATATTTGTACAGTTATTACGACAGTGCCATCTGTGAGCTTTTGTGTTAACTACTACAGAGATGGTTTGTAATTGAATGGTGGACGGCTCGAATAATGATTTATTAAACAGAGGTCTTTAACTAGAACTATAGTTAAAATTAAGATAAGCTAATTGATTATGAATATTGGGATTTTAATGATTGCTCACTTGAAATTAGGCTGTATGAGAGACGTCATTGCACATTGTTGTGAAGATGGCGGCGAATACGATTTTAATAGTCAATAACTCAATTTATAATCTGAAACCACGACTAAATCAGTTTCTTTATGTAATTATAAACTAAAAAGTCATAAGATTATTTTGTAGAGCAATTTATTAGTAGAAAACCCGTTCTTTGTATTAAATCCTTTAATTAGCCGGAAATGGCGTAAGTAACATTCTGTTGTAAAATGTAATGAACCTATTAATTAGACATTAACTTAATAACGCCTTCGCATTAATATTGGTATTGTTTTATTGTTAAATAATTATTACAATCAATTGTGAATTATTTTAGTATTGTTTATTAGTTTTAACTGATTAAGTAATTAATAACAATACTGAGTGCGTTGTACTTCCGCTAGACGGACTAGAGACGCGTGAGCACAGAACATCGCGTGAGACGAAAGATGAACGCACATTATCTCGTGTTTAGCAAAAATTGCAATTGCAATGTTAATATTAAGTAAATTAAAGTGGTTTTTGATGTGATTAATATTAATTAGTGCAAACGAGAATTGTAACATGATTTAAATGGAGTTTCTTAAACCCATTCGTCTCCATAGTAACAATGATTTATGTGAATGTGTCTCAACCTCTGAAAAGTTTATAAGTGCCTGTAAATGAACTATTCTAAATAAACGTTTGGTGTTTGAGTCAAGTATTGTGTGTGATTTCAACTACCCATTTACCCATCTGCCACGAAGAGGAATCTAAGGCGAAGACAATATGGCGGACGCCATTGATATTTAGGAGCAGCGTTCCTCAAGTGGTTTTCCCGCCGTAACATCAGAAGAAAGGGATTTTATCTGCGCTTTGCTCATGAATATGCGCCGGAACATCCAAATGATGACATACAGGAAAATATTGAACTGAAGACTGATCGTCTAAAATTTGGCTGTATTTTCATCATAGTGGTTGACAGATACCAACATGATAATTATGGCTTATTTCAACTTGAACACACATGACCCAGTAAGACAATAAGTTCACATGAAAATACTTTTTACATGGGAAAACAAACAATGAAGTTTTATGTGCCAGAAAACTTCATAGTCCAATCAAAGTGACAAACATACAGTACAGCACAGAATGACCGAAGCAGCAAAATAAAAGAAACATGAACACTGGGAAAGCATATCAATAAATTAACCTACGGGATGGAACATCAAACCCGGGAAGTATTTTATTTTATTCATTTTAGTAACTGTAGTGCAGTTAACAATATTTTAACTTATCACATTACACACTGGCTAGGTTAATTGCCACCTTAAATTGACACCCGTGGAATTGAAATATTAAGACATCTTTAATCACTCAAGGAGTGATAAGGTTACCCGTTCAATGTTTTTATTAAAATTTAAACCAGGGTACTTAATGTGTCACAAACTGAACACATGAATCAAATGATAGTTAGTTACTTGCATTCACACATTAATTAATTAACTAAGTATTAAATCTTGTTATGTTTTAATATTATGTCATTCAGAGTAAAACATGCAATAGAAATAATTCTTATTAGAAATCCCTCATACTTGATATTCAAGTGAGGAATTGCAATTAAGTACTTTGTACAAACTTGTAAACATTTGTATTGGACAACATGTTTCAAGATTCAATAAAAACAAACAAAGTTGTCCGTCACTGGACACCCGGCAGATGTGAATCTTTGTATTGTAATGACACAATATGTCATGATAAATATTACAATACTTAACTGCCTCCTTGGTCTAGTGGTCGCAACCGCAACTGTTGAGCATGAGGTCCTGGGTTCGATTCCCGGGTCAGGCAAAGTGTTATTGGCTTTTTCCACCAGGAATTTATCAGTAACAGCCACGGAGTCTGGATTTGTGCCCGGTTGATGGCAATAGGCTCGCCCCTTATTACATGGGACTTAACAACATAACTGGCGAAATGTGGGTGTACTATTAGGTACACCTCTGCCTAACCCTTCGGGTATTACAGGCGTGATGTTATGTTATGTTTAATATTACAATAATTATTTATTTATTCAATATCTATCAATCGAATCTGTATCTGACCTTACTACATCACTAATTGATTAGCTTGAAGTTAAAAAAATAATTGATCCACATTAAACATTATTTTAATGGCGAAACGCAATAATAGCATCATACTATTTCCCATTATAGCATACGAGTTGGATTCAAAGCCAGGGTGCACATGTTTCACATAAGTAATGCTTTGTTATGTAACTGGTACTTATGTGTGTTTTATAACAAAACAATTAACGAAACGTCAACGTTGTTCAACAAATTGTGACAATGAAATTCAGTGCGATAATTCAACAGAAAGCAAAGCTTTAAAGAAGTTAAATTGTGAATGTTTCACTTGTACAGTAACACAACCAATAGTGTTTTTAAAGTAGTTTTAATCAAATTAACTTTCCCATCTTAGTTTAATTACCATCTAAGTATGATAACTATTTAAAAACAATTGATTACCAAATTTTCATTACTAATTTAAACATTTAGTCAGACTACTTTGAGGGCCTAGTAGTAATGCACCATACAATTAAAGCGTGTGGGCCTGGATTCAATTCCCGAGTCTAACAATGTTGTTGAGTTTCTCCATCAGGAATTTCTCAGTAGCAGTCCAGACAATAATATTAATGGCAAACAGTCTTGCCCTTTAACAAGAGCCTTAAGCATTACTGGCAAAGTGATGATGTACACTTCTGCCTAACCCTTCTGGGATAGCAGGTGTGATGTTTACATAACATCTTTTCTTGTTCTATTATTTACCTGCATGACTTTTACATTCCAGATTCGAGGCAATTATCTTATAAAAGAGGAAATGATAGTAGAGCAAATTCACTACAAATATTAACAACATCAAGTACTACAGCCTGGTGAACAAATGACCGTGTCGCCGGCTATGAAGCTAACAAATGAGAAACAGCATGAGGACAGCCAACCCAGAATGACTGTTTCAGTGTTTACACACCATAAGTTAACATAAAAGGTGAGAAGTTTTCAAACTACTTCAAACACTTCACCACTGATATCAAACAGTGTTGCATTAAAAGGCTCAATACAATCGCCAATCAACCTACCTACCTACATGATGCTCATGTGTGATGAGTATCAGGTATTCCATTTTCATTATTTTAATGTTTTTGCAATCCTGCCAGTTGTAAGCAACAACTATTAACAAAAACTAAGTATTAGTACTAACAGTAACTAATGAAGTATAAAATAATAATACTCACAAAAAGCTAATGGTATCCGTGGAGGAAACAACTAGCGCAATAAGTAATACTCACAATGAATCACACAAATAATCTATCAGCAGCCGTGGAGGCAGCTGGTAAAGAACCAACACAACAAATGATCTATCAGAAGCCGTGGAGGTGACTGATAATGAACAAACACAACAAATGATCTATCAGCAGCCGTGGAGGGAACTGATAAAATAATACTCTCATGTTATCCTGCTGGGTCCACGGCGTATTAAACGCCCAGAGCCTGGTTCCTTATATCCTGTCAAATCAAAGACTTCGTGCCTGTCACGGAGCAATGGTCCTAAACTCCTTATCCTTTAATCCTGTCAAATCAAAGACTTTGTGTCTATCACAGAGCGGTGTTCCTGATCCTATCCTTTTATCCTGTCAAATCCAAGACTTTGTGTCTATCACAGAGCATTACCTTCCCGTGAGAATGAACAAATAAAAACATACTACTCACACTACATTTACCAAATACAAATCACAATGTCTAAAGCTATCAATAATTTTATTTAAAACGAATCTAGTAGACAGTAGACCTATTATACAAGGTTGCAAAGTCATAGTAAGCAACAATATTATCTGTTTGCTGAAAAAGCAAACAGCTGATCAAACAATATCAATAAAATCAATGTTGTTCGATAATTTTGACAAAAATATTCTATTTAGCTAGTAGCTAATCAAACAATATTTTATTCAACTAGTAGCTGATCAAACAATATTTTATTCAACTAGTAGCTGATCAAACAATATCAATAAATTCAACTAATGTTGTTGATAATTTTGCCAACAATATTCTATTTAGCCAGTAGCTAATCAAATAATATTCTATTCAGCTAGTAGCTGATCAAACAACATCAATAAATTCAATTAATGTTGTTGAATAATGTTGCCAACAATATTCTATTTAGCTAGTAGCTAATCAATCAATATTCTATTTAGCTAGTAGCTAATCAAACAATATTTTATTCAACTAGTAGCTGATCAAACAATATCAATAAATTCAATTAATGTTGTTGATAATTTTGCCAACAATATTCTATTTAGCTAGTAGCTATTCAAACAATATTCTATTCAGCTAGTAGCTGATCAAACAACATCAATAAATTCAATTAATGTTGTTGAATAATTTTGCCAACAATATTCTATTAAGCTAGTAGCTAATCAAACAATATTCTATTCAGCTAGTAGCTGATCAAACAATATCAAATAATTCAAATAATGTTGTTGAATAATTTTTCCAACAATATTCTATTTAGCTAGTAGCTAATCAAACAATATTCTATTCAGCTAGTAGCTGATCAAACTATCAATGAATTAAATTAATGCTGTTGAATAATTTTGCCAACAAAATTCTTGTGAGCTAGAAGTTGATCAAACAATATCAATAAACTCAATTCAATTAATGTAATTGAATCATTCAGGCAACAATTGTTTTATTAAGCTAACAGCTTAGCATCCAATAACTTGAATAAAAATTCCAAACAGCTTTATATGTCTGTAACTGTGCATGTGTGTCTAGGAAGGTGATACAAAAATGCATTGAATGTCAGATCTATTACAAGGTTTCTATGTTGAATGAACCTTCCTGTTACTAAATCCTACAATTGAATAAACATTGTAGGATAATAAAAGCAACAATAATCTGCCGACAAAATTTATCTCCACTATTTCAGATAACAACCACGAGACTACACATAAGACAACGGACGGACGAGCGGACGGCAACGGCAAGTGCAGAGCGCGCACCGCCGATCAGAATGGCCGTGTCGCCGCGAGAGTGTCTATCTGCTGGGATCATTAGTCAATCTAATTAATAACCAGCTTATAATAATAGCTTAGCTTAGTTTTTTATAATAATTGATGAACCTGCCATCTCTGAGATATTTGTACAGTTATTACGACAGTGCCATCTGTGAGCTTTTGTGTTAACTACTACAGAGATGGTTTGTAATTGAATGGTGGACGGCTCGAATAATGATTTATTAAACAGAGGTCTTTAACTAGAACTATAGTTAAAATTAAGATAAGCTAATTGATTATGAATATTGGGATTTTAATGATTGCTCACTTGAAATTAGGCTGTATGAGAGACGTCATTGCACATTGTTGTGAAGATGGCGGCGAATACGATTTTAATAGTCAATAACTCAATTTATAATCTGAAACCACGACTAAATCAGTTTCTTTATGTAATTATAAACTAAAAAGTCATAAGATTATTTTGTAGAGCAATTTATTAGTAGAAAACCCGTTCTTTGTATTAAATCCTTTAATTAGCCGGAAATGGCGTAAGTAACATTCTGTTGTAAAATGTAATGAACCTATTAATTAGACATTAACTTAATAACGCCTTCGCATTAATATTGGTATTGTTTTATTGTTAAATAATTATTACAATCAATTGTGAATTATTTTAGTATTGTTTATTAGTTTTAACTGATTAAGTAATTAATAACAATACTGAGTGCGTTGTACTTCCGCTAGACGGACTAGAGACGCGTGAGCACAGAACATCGCGTGAGACGAAAGATGAACGCACATTATCTCGTGTTTAGCAAAAATTGCAATTGCAATGTTAATATTAAGTAAATTAAAGTGGTTTTTGATGTGATTAATATTAATTAGTGCAAACGAGAATTGTAACATGATTTAAATGGAGTTTCTTAAACCCATTCGTCTCCATAGTAACAATGATTTATGTGAATGTGTCTCAACCTCTGAAAAGTTTATAAGTGCCTGTAAATGAACTATTCTAAATAAACGTTTGGTGTTTGAGTCAAGTATTGTGTGTGATTTCAACTACCCATTTACCCATCTGCCACGAAGAGGAATCTAAGGCGAAGACAATATGGCGGACGCCATTGATATTTAGGAGCAGCGTTCCTCAAGTGGTTTTCCCGCCGTAACATATATATATATTTTTTTATGTCACCTATCTAAGAACACTTGGACTAATGAGGCCTAATTACAGAAATCCATCGAGTGGTTTGGAAGATAATTATAATGAAATAAAGAATATTACAAACAAAGATAGTCGCGAAAAACATTACCCTTTCCTTGCAGTCGGGTAAAAAGAGTTCAAAAAACTTATCTCACAGCTCTCACCAAAAAGTCTACTCGTTGTCAGATACACACTCATTCGCACCTCAACAAAGGGCGTCTTTCCCCCATTGCGCAAAAGAAAGTGAATTTAGTGGGCATCCTCCTCTTTTTAAATGGCCCTTAGATAATGTGCCCTTTGTACACGGAATTGCGAATTATTATGGTTTAGTGGTTGAAGGAAATAATGCGTGTATTAATTCTTTTTCGCGTTTGTTTTTGTTCCGCGTTATGAATTACTGTTGAGGAAAATGTGTTGTGTTTTTTTTTGTGTTGGCATTTTTTTTTTGTTTGTGTTTGTGATAAATAAACAGAGAATAATGATATTATGTACTCATTATTTTTTGTCAGGCAACTTTGACTCTTATTATATTTTACAGATTTACATGAACATGACTTTACATGACTACATGATTACTTACATGACGACACGGTTGGCGCAGTGGCTGAGCAATTGGACTGCTGCGCTGTGAGTCGCGGGTTCGATCCCCGCACGGAACAAATATTTGTATGATCTACAGATAATTGTTTCGGGTCTGGGTGTTTGGTCGTGTATGTGAGTTTAAATGTTTGTGAACGCACCCACGATACAGGAGAAATTCCTAGTGTGGGGCAACGTTTTAAAAAAAAAAAAAGAAAAAGAATGATAAACAATACTATTAGTGTTAGTTAAGTATAGATAGGGTACTATTTACCATATTTTTTTGTTTTTGGGTGGTTGGAAACCATCAAATGACTCCTCCCGCTCTGGGCAGAGCGGTAGGGAGTGTCAGACTTCTACTGTCTAAAAAACCCCAATGTTCCTTCTTAGCCCTTTGTGTCGGGGCCGCGGTCTCTTTCGAACAACCCGCTGCCCCGACGGGACAAAGGGGGGACGGGAGGGGTTATTTGATGATTTTCCACCCGCCCAAAAAATAAGGGTGAGAATTTGTATGTTATTATAAAAATTTTTAGGTTCACAACGACAACAAAATCTACACTCATACAAAATCAAGGCAGCCATTTCATTTGAAAACACGAAACCTGATTCCATTCAAAATTAACAGGGTACCACCGCAATCTGAATGCGAATATCATTTGAATCCTACAAAGTAAGGATTGACGAAGTAATATATATGCGGGGTGGACCCCAGGTTATCTCTCGACGCGTCAATCAAAACGTGGGACTTGGGGTCTGGGGGTTTGGACTCGGATCTAATGTGACATGAGCTTTGATGTAGTCAGCGGAGATTTTTCTTTTTTGGGGGTCAATTACTTTTTGATATTGAAAAATGTTATTTTTAATAATATTTTAGTTTATAATATAGCACCGGAGGAAAATTTATTTATCTATTTCTATTTGATGTTTATCAATTTATTAGCTGGGAAATAGTTTTAAAATAAGAAAAGTTCTTAAACAAATTCCTCGTTAATGCAATTGTACATAAGCGAACGAAGGAAATCTATTTTATTCTCAATAATTTTACTAACGAAAACCTTTTCCAATATAACGCTTACAGGATTTTTATTGTTAAAGTTTATTGTGATGAAATCTATTTTAGACATACGAGGTGATGTTTAAAGTTTACTACCTATGGTATACAAAATCAAATGGTCAATTATCAATTCTTCAGTCATTAAACGGTTTCCTGTTCACCTGTAAACTTCTGCTTAAACCCTTTTTTCCTTTGGTCCCGCTCTTGGGCAGAGTGATAGGGAGTGTCAGACTTCTACTGACTAAAAACCACCCATGTTCCTTCTTAGCCCTTCTGCCGAGGCCGCGGTATCTCTTTCGAACAACCCGCAGCCCCGACGGGTCTGCTTTAACCCTTCGGCGTTTACAGGCGTGATCTTATGTTATGTTAATTTTTTTCAATCCTTTGTCACTGTATTCTGTCTAGATGAAGCTTTACGACGCACTGCGACAAAACTGCGTGATGCATATCTTAGGGGGAAATGCGTCAAGTTGCGGTCCGCTGTTTGTTATTTACATTGCTTCACTTTTCTTCATATAACGGAGATACTTTTTTTTCGCACCTAGACCTGTGTATAGCAGTGGGCAGTAACAATTTAAAAAGGCCTGATATTTTGTTTATTTTTCGCATGCTACTTTGATTCCAAATTAATGTCTGCGAACTCAATCTATGGAGACATTTTTAATAATTTTATTAGACTTACTTTTATCCGCAATTCGCTTGATGTGAAGCGATGAAACAGCCTAGGTGAAGCACGCTTACCTAGAAGACACCGATTTAGTCGAACTTTGAAAAGGTCTTAATTATAATGTTGATAAGATACAGTTTATAAAGATCGGAAATCAGCGAAGTAGTGAGTTCCACAGCCTGGCGGTTCGCACAATACATGTGGAAGCACAGCGCTTTGTATATTATACCGACGACTTGCTCTTTTGATACTGGATTCAGTTGGATCCATTAAGGATAGACCCTTGCTAAAATTGCTAGTTCAAGTCTCTAGATCAAATCATATTATGAGGATCAAGATATTTTCTATCATTAGGTAATTGGGCATTGAGTATGTAAGATTATCTTCTAAAACCATAGTTATCAGAGGCATGAACACGCGGTGTGAACAGCACGTAAATACGCCAATTTTAAAACAAAAAGTACCCGTTTTACATATTTTTTTTGAATTTATTCAAATCTATGCATACTGATTATGTGTGTGGCAAACAATTAAACTAAGACGCTATAAGATAATTGTACTACCGATTCAAAAACCGATGTATTATCGTTACGTTTAGAACCTCAGAACTGAAAAAGAAAAAAAAATCTGTTCAAAAAAGCATCACTCAAAAGAACCCAACTTCCCTTAAGTAATAAGGGCCTAAAGGCACTTTCAGCCGTCATCAAGAAGCAGTTAAGTGAAATTTAAGAAACATGAACCTTTTTACCTGACCGCAACATTTGTCATCCCGGATCTCTAAGAGCTCGGGATGATCTGTCACTGTGATAAACGACGTCGGGTGATGTGATGTACCACTCATAGATAAGATACAGAAGTACCAGTCCTTTGGACCTTAACAAGAACACTCAAAAGGATCTAAAGGGGTTTTCCCTCTTAATGAGAGTTCTTCAAGAATCTTAACTAAGGACTGACCATTATCAGGCTCTGTTCCCTTTGGTGGGTTGTGCAAGTCAGATAGGCACTCGTCATCATCTGCCTAACATTTTCCCAACCATGTTAGGGTCATCTGCAAGTCTAATTGGATGCATCTGAATACCTGTAACGACTGTCAAGGAACTACCGAAACCCACCCCAGTATAGATGGGAAAACGCTTAACAGATAATGATGGATGTTCCTATTGTGACACAGATCTACGATCCGCACGGCGGTTGACATTAGATATTAATTCCTAAAATATATCTTGTTCCAGAATCAGCATTTAGAATCAAATGGTAAAGAATAAATCGTCTTTAATGTCGTCCATAAACGAAAAAAAAAAAATAATAACCGTAAATCGTAACCGTTAATCGTATTTAAAAAAAATAGTGCAATTTGGAATGGTCAGTTAGAATGGCGTGCTGCCAAAAAAAGAAAGAAGATAAAATTAAATGACAGAACCAAACACTACTAATTTTGAATGGATGTGCTAATTTACGACAACGATCCATGCATCTGCAGTACTAAGTGGGTTTTGGAGGTCAGGTAGCCACTCCATATAAAATATTGGTATTCAGCTGAATCTGAAAGTCGACCCAACATAGTTGGGAACAGGTTAGGCAGATGATCCATGCATTGCAATTGATGGATAGAGAGAATGAATGTGAGGAATTATATGAAAGAAAAAGGAGTAATTATTTGTATGGCCTACAGAAAGTTGTTACGGGTCTGGGTATTTGTATATGTGAGTTTAAATGTTTGTGAACGCAACCACGATACAGGGGAAATTCCTAGAGTAGGGCAACGTTTAAAAAAAAATGATGCCTTGACGTCTGACAGGGGAATGAAAACAAACGTAAAAAAATACATACACGCGAATAGAGACCTCTTCCTTTTTGGAAGTCGGTTAAAAAGCAAACATGTTGCGTCGATCCTAAGTAGCATGGGAAGAGGGCAGGAAGATGATGATCCTAGCATCTAATCGCAGCCTCAAGGAGCTGTTGTCCTTCTTATTTTCTTACACAGTGGTTCTATTACTCTAACTCGGTACAAAACAAAAATTAAACGGTTGATGTTATTAAGTACAGTATTTTGGTCAAAGAACTCGCTTATATTTATTTATATTTTAATGGTTTTTTCTATTTCTGTTTCAGGTTCAATTTTCCTGTTATTAAGGTATGTTTTGTTTTTATTTTGGAATAAATGGAAGATAAGAGAAGCACTTTAGTTTCAGAAAAAAAAATACTTTTAAATAATGAACTGATTAAATTAACAATTGTGCCAATTGAAGGGAATCTATTGGTTAGGGTGAAAAAAACAGCTTTGCTATTTCAATATTTCATGATAATATCCTTAGAACAATAATTGGTCTAAATCAAAATACTTACATGGAATCAAATAAATTTAAGAATTTACACATTTTGAATGACAAAATTATACTAGAGAGCAAAAAATTAAAGAGGTAAAATAGAACCGAGTTCAGAAGGTGCCAAAAAGTTATGTCATTTTAAAAGAAAATGCTATCACATAAATCTCGTACCTATATTTTTTTATTTCACTGTCAATCCTTTTATATTTGCCCCGAATCTTATCTAATTTCAGATCCAATTCAACGTCAAAACCTAGATACATCCCCCTCTCATAAAAATATATCAGTAAAATACCTAGTGCCCGCTATCTTTCACAATAAAAGAAAAATCAGTGACGTAATCGTGAAATTGGCTCTAAAAGTATCTTAATCCTAGTATTGATCAGGCATTGTGTCGAGATGGGAAATCAGGGACGTTTCAAAATTGGGACCATTTCAGAATAGGGATGTCTCAGAATTGGGACCGGTTCAGAATAGGGTGCCGAGATGAAAGGAACTTGGAGAAATGGCAATATTCGATTGACATGCGATAGTGAGAGAGCTGGAGTGAGGACGAATTGCTTTGTATCTTAACGCCTTTGAAAATTGTGGGGTTTTCTTGTTTAAGATTTCTTTTTTAAGATAGTTTTGGGAATTTGTGGTATTTTGGTGGACCAGCAACATCTTTGTAAGCTTTCCTATTTATAACATAACAACATCACGCCTATAATCCCCGACGGGTTAGGCCGAGGTGTGCCCAAAAAAAAGTAAAAATAAGTTTTGTATAAGTGCCATGAAATAAGGAGCGAGAGTCTTGTCATCGACCGGGCACAAACGCAGTCAACGTGGCTGCTATTGAGAAATTCCTGATCGAAAAACCGAATATTATACACTTTTCACAATAATATTTGTTTTTTATTAATCTATACCCTGATTACGAAGAAACTTTCCCTGATGCCGTTGGTCTTGGCTGTCATTTGAAGATCTTTGGCAGTCGTAACAGATAGTCAGTGACCAGAAAGTCTGACAACCAGTTCTTACCAAAGGGTACCCTGTTCTAACTGGGTTGTGGAGATCAGATAGGCAGTTGCTTTTAGTAAAATACTGGTACTCAGCTGCATCTGGTAAGACTGGAAATCGACCTCAAAACATTTGGAAAAAGGGTAGGCATATAATGATTCTATGCCATTTTTTTTGGCGGGTGGAAAATCATCAAATAACCCCTCCCGCTCTTGGGCAGAGAAAAAGTGAGTGTCAGACTTCTACTGACTAAAAACCACCCATGTTCCTTCTTAGCCCTTCACGTCGAGGCCGTGGTATCTCTTGCGAACAACCCGCAGCCCCGACGGGATAGATGCATCGGGTTAGTGTCCGCAACCACACCACGCCTTGAGCGCGCATTTTGCGTGCTGCCCCGACGGGATGAATCTATACCCTGAATCAATTTTCAATTCACGTGCCTACAGTAACATACCCACCTAAAATAAAATTCTTATTAAAACTCAAAGAACATCGATAAAAATAATCTCCAAGAATCATAATATGAAACCAACCGAACGAATCCTCCTTTTCATCCAAGTCGTGACCAATCGGAATCACTCGCGTTAATGTCATTGCATTCGAACGTTCGAAAGATGAATTGAAATGACATTTTGTCGGTCGAGTGGCCAGTTATATTGGTTCTCGTCATTATGAAGGATTTGGTCTGCGATTTTATGTTTCATTTGATCTTTGGCTGTCTGTGGAATTGAGGGTCTGGGTGGTGGATAAGTTTATTTGTTTTAGGAAGGCTAATTAAGCATTTATAAGATTGTTAATATGAGAAATTTAAATCTAAACTAGGCGATTCTCACACGAGACCGCTTGTCTACGCGGACGGTATGATTATGCTTGGTTGATTACACTCAAATGAGGACGATTTTACATATATTTTACAGTCCAAGCAGTTCCCAAAAACAATTTTATTCTTCTTCCTAGAGCAATTCCACTTTAGATGGGCGGTTCTCTAATTAAAATTAAATTAAAATATTTGTATGGCCTCCAGATTCAACTTCTAGGTCAGGGTATTTGTATATGTGAGTTTAAATGTTGAGAACGCACCCACGATACAGGAGAAATTCCTAGTGGGGGCAAAGTTTTTATAAAAAAAAAACTGTTGCCAAGTCAGTCTATTCTGGGTTGCCGGGTCGGGCAGTTTTTCTACCAATAAGAGTTTCGTCCTGCAATTCCACCACGTAGTTGGAGGTTGTTCTCTACTTCTCTAATATTCAGATAGTTCCCCTGTAGTGATCGTTTCCCTGGGACTTCGTCGAGCTTCATTGTCTCGGCGCTTTTCTTGTGGTCGCCACTGTTGATTCTGGCTAACAGGAGTTACAGTGGTTTGGGAATAGTGTGGCGGGCTTGTCCCAATAAAAAAAAAAAAAAAAAAAATATTCAGATAGTTGCAATGCTTTCTTCACTACATGTTCTTCTTCTCTTCGCATTACGTAACCATACCTTCTGAAACACCTTTCGATTAGTTTTTCCGGTAGAGGGGGCACATTATCCTGTCCTGTCGAGGCTGCGGGTTGTTCGCAAGGGATACCGCGGCCTCGACATGAAGGGCTAAGAAGGAACATGGGTGGTTTTTAGTCAGTAGAAGTCTGACACTCCCTTTCGCTCTGCCCAAGAGCGGGAAGGATTATTTGATGATTGCCCACCCCAAAAAAAAAAAAAAAAAAAAGGGGGCACATTATGAAAAAAAAACTTCGATCAAATATTAACTTATTTTTCTTTGGTCTCCGCGTTTATTTTCTTTTTATTTTCCGCATCAAGTACATAATATTATTAACACAAGTGCATTTAACTGAAGGTAATTTGTTCATGTAATGTAAAATGTCACGCTTTTACAACAATTAAAACATTAGAGAATATTACTGGCATGGATATGTTAATCTCGGGTCAGCAACTTGATATTTTTAACCAGCTCCTAAAAAGGTGGAGGTTCTCATTCTGGCTGTCATCATCATAATCATCAGCCTATAATGTTCCCACTGCAGGGACTCAGGTCTCCTCTCTAGGAGAGGGATGGGCTATGATAAACTATGATCCACCACGCGGACCCAGTGCGGATTGGTAGATGTCACATGTCTTCGAATTTTTTGGTTCTAAGACATACCGGTTTCCTCACGTCCACCTCACTTCCTTCACCGTGGTGATGAAATAAATTACACAAAGTAATGCGCCTGACTGGGTTCAAACCCACGACTCACTGTTCGTAAGTCGGGGCCGCTACCACTGAGCCACCACTGCTCTCATTTTTTTGTTCTCATTTTGGCTGCACCTACCTATATTTTTTTAAATAAATTATTTAAATTACTTTCCAGTTTTAAAAAAAAGTAAGCGTGACGTAATATAACATCACGCCTGTAATCCCTGAAGGGTATGGCAGAGGTGTACCTATAAGTGCACCTTCATCGCCTGTACCTATTTTTTTTTTAATTGGGGGCAAATCGGTTATAAATTCAAACTCAGTGGCTGCTTCTGTGAAATTCCTAAAGAAAAAACATAGTAACCCTTTGCTCAACCTGATAATCGAACAACGACCTCATGCTTAGCAATCGCGCTTGCGACCACTCGACCAACGAGGCACTCCAATTCAGTAAATTATTTTCCAGAGTAAAATAAATGAAAAAATCCAATTTTATTAATTAACTAGCTGATGCCCGCGGCTTCACCCGCGTGGATGTCGGTCAAATTATATACTAAAACACTCTATCTATTAAAAAAAACCGCTTCAAAATTCGTTGCGTAGTTTTAAAGATTTAAGCATACATAGGGACGGACAGACAGCGACAGCGACTTTGTTTTATACTATGTAGTGATATACCAACATTATTATTATTTCAAACTTGATTTAAATATCTTAAATTAAAAACCTGAAAAATAATAGTACATTTCTCAAAAATATCGCGACCAAAGGCCACACAGAGATGAACTTCAAAAGATATTTTTTTGTCTACGTCTAGACAAGGAGTCATCGACATCTTTCTCATTGAAATAAAAGACAAGATTTGAGACAAGACAAATAACTCGCTTGTCTAATATTCTCCAACAGCTAGACTTAATAAAAATAAATGAACATTGCATTGTTATCTTCAAAATAAAATGTAGATATTTTCATGAGATGTAAAATTTTACTTCGTAGATATTACTTTTGTTTTTTCATTCATTTTCGTATGAATTGTCAAAATTAACATCGAAAAGTGTTCTGTACTTTTTTCGTGTTTAGTTTATTTAAATGTCTGTCGTTACAACTTTTATTTAATTGGACAAATGTTTATTTTGTTTATACTTATATAAACAAAATAAACATTTGTCCAATTGTCAGATCATTAAGAAAAAATCAATTTTTCGTGACTGTCGAATTTAAGCTTAGCGTTTTTTTCAAAAGCTTTTGCACGATGTACAAGTCAACTAACAAATAGATTAGCAAGGTGTGTGAGTAGCAACACCAGGGGCACCTTATTGGTGAGGTTCTTCAGAAAGGACAAGTGCGCGATACTCGCAACCGGCGTGTGTATGAACGTGGACGAGGCAAAAGGCGATAAAGCCATGATAAGCCATGGGCTATGATAGCAGGTGGCGTTCTGTGGTCTCTTTCTACCTCCTTGGGAAAAAGGCATGTAAAAGTGAAATATGTATAAACAAATGCAGCCAAACCAACACATCAAAGTATTTTGACCCTTCATCAGTGAAACTTTCGAAGATAAATTTCGTCCAACAAAACTCGAAATTTAACTTCGAAATTATGAAGGAACTCGCCCAAATTTGCCGCGGGCGACCTGTTTGCCTTATTCCTTTCAAAAAGGCGCCTTTTTAAAAACGCACAATGAATGTTTGTCGCCGGGTAAAGCAATTTCTTTTGATCTGCAACGTCTAAAGGAAGTGTAATCATTGTGATTTCATCTGCCATAGCATGTAATAGAAATTGTAGACAATTTGTTTCCTCAAATGGCGGTATTCATAAAGAAATTGCACGTTTGCTGCGGTTTTTACAGATGGTTTAACTTGAATGATGGTGATGATGCGTATTAGGCTTTAGAATTAAATATTACGTCTTCCTTTATATTATATTTCTTCCTATCATCATCATTTCAGCCGAAAACCGTGTTCTTCTCCCAAGTGTCGCCACCTTGACCGTTTCCGTGTATCTTGCATCCAGCCGATCCCCGCAACCTTCACCATGTCTTCGGTTCACCTAGTGGGAGGCCTTCCAACGCAACGTGTTTTGGTTCGCGGTCGTCACGCCAGAAGTTTTCGGCCCTATCCGTTCTGTGAGCAATGTGTGCCTACTGCCACAGTTTGATAATTCTAATATTTCTTCCCATTATCTTATTATTTGTGGTTATCAGTAGCGTGGTTAAAAGCAGTGATAGTCTAGTGGAGTTGCCGCCAGACTACCAAGTCACAGGTCTCGGGATCAAACCCAATAGGGATGTTTACTGACTAAAAAAAATATGATTCTAATTAGTCCGTCTGTTAGATTATCGAAAAATATTGGATACGTGTTTTTTGTTTTATCAAATCAATAAAAATTGACGAAGATAAAACGCGTTAAAGATTTCAGTGGGGGGTTGTGACGTCACTCACCGATAAAAAATGTCATACTACTGTCTTAGAATAGGACGTCACACGAGTTTTTTAAAGCACTGTATCGTCTTCATTGTTTGTTTACGTGAAAAAAGAAAAAATACGTGTCCAATATTTTTTGGAAATCTATCTGACGGACTAATTAGATTTTTTTAGTTAACTACCCTATTGCTTGCCCTTATAACCTACTCCTGTTCACAATGTTAGGGTTTATAAACAGTCTGCTTGCCTTATGGGGTTGCCGTATTATTGGCCCTTAAGCACGCCACTTTTCTCGAATTCAAAACAAGGTGTACTTGTTACCCGTCGGGGCTGCGGATTGTACGCAAGAGATACCGTGGCCTCGATATGAAGGGCTAAAAAGGAACATGGGTGGTTTTTATTCAGTAGAAGTCTGACACTCCCTTTCGCTCTGCCCAAGAACGGGACCCCTTATTTGATGATTTTCCACCCACAATAAAAAAAAAAGGTGTACTTGTTTAAACCTTTGCCTTACCCTTCAGAGATTACTGGCTGTTATGTTATATTGCTTTTCAATCACTCACTTACCTTTTTCACAGAATAAAACAATTGATCTAATTTAATACGATTAAATACTCATTTTGAAAGGCTTTTCCTGCAAATCGCCACAATAATGTGTGTTAAGTGTCATAATCGATTGGCTTACGAGTGGTTCGATGACCGCAATAGTTATCAGTAACTCCTAGTAAGTAAGTGAATGTTTCTACCCTGCTGCCCTGATAAAGTACTTCAGTTATATGAAACACGGAAATCAAGGCAGGTCGGGTAAACTGTTGTAGGATTTTTCCATCAGGAATTACTCAGTAGCAGTTACGGGAGTCTGAACTCGGGCCCAGTTGATGGCATTCGACTTGCTCTCCATCACATGAGACATAAACATTCCCTCAATACTCAATTCTTTATTGCATTCCACAATGGAGGCTTAGGTGGTAAACATTTTTCAAAAGAAACAATCATGGACCCTGTTGGGCACAGCAAAAGAAATATATGTGACATTTACGTATGATCTTATAATCTATTTTATTCTATTCCATTTTTATTTTTTAATTTATTTATTTACCCTACATCAGTCATCATCACCATTTCAGCGATAAGACGTCCACTGCTGGACATAGGCCTCCCCCAGAAGGGGGGGATTTGCCATAATCGCCACGCTTGACAGGCGGGTTGGCGATCTTAGTATGGTTGTTACGAAGGCACAGAGAACGCTGCTGCCCATTCTCTTGTAAGTTCCTTAGTCGCCTCTTACGACACCCACGGTAAGATATGGGATGGTGCTATTCTTTACGTCCGACACCATACGGAACACCTACATCAGTAAGTGACACTAATGGGCAGGTTGAGGAAACACTGTCTTGCAAAAGAAAAACTTCTGTAACGTTTTATTTACTTTTAAAAACCTCTAACGGTCAGAAGCTGACTATTTATCTTCTGTAGATAAATAGAACATTATCCAAGTCTGCAAGTTCTGCTGTCTTCCTACCCGCCGCATATAACTTGCGGTTACCGCAACATGTTCTTTCTTCCATTCTCCTCTGCCAACCGCCACACTACCATTTACTCCTTTTTTCATATAATTCATAACACAATACATCCATTCGTGTCCTTGCTCCTCCTGTAACAGAAAATAAAACAACAAAACACGAATAATATCATCCCTCCAATGTGTTAATCCGCTCAAACAACCCACTTACAAACAGACGGAACACACCCTCGTTAAACCATTCAAACGTCCGAACCCCATAAATATTTATATTCCTTTAACAAACAGGTGTTAAAAACGTCACAGAAACAACCTCTTCATTAGGCAACCGTCCTGTACAAACTTGTAAACGGAAGATGCAATTTACATTAAATAAACAAATTTTATCTGTACGTCCGAACTGGGTTGTTCAACAGGTGTGCTTAATTTGGTATCTAAATAAACTTTTATGTTGCATGTACTGGCAAACAAACCATTTGGTGTTCACTACCCTAAATTTTACGATTTAAGGTCAACAATAAGACTTAGGGTGGCTGGTATTTCGGGGCTGCGGGATGTTAATAACAACTATGCTACCCAATAAACGATATTGTATAGAATATCCTAATTCCGAATTTCACAACACGGGTTATTAGCTAAACATACTATTGAAACTCGATACGAGAACAAATTATACAATTTCAACAAATATTTGTTGCATAATAATATAATGTGATGACTTTGTATACCAACTACAAGATTTATCCTGCCGATGCTGCGGGTTGTTAGAAGGAGATACCACGGCCCGGGACATAACACTGCCGACAAATTGCTTTGCAGTTTGGCAGATATGTATTTATATAAAAGTATGCACTGTTATTAAATAAATTAAAAAAAAAAAAAATAATAAAAAAAATAAAGGGCTAAGAAGGAACATGGGTAGTTTTTAGTCAGTAGAAGTCTGGCACTCGATTCCGCTTCGCCCAGAGCGGGAGAAGTCATTTAATGATTTCTCACCCACCGAAAAAAGAATGCCAGTAATAACACTGAGAGTGGCAGGTATTAGGGTCATCACCCAATGATGATGATAAGAGTAATTTTCTTTGGCAAAGACTATACAGATAAGAAAAAAAAATTGTTTAATCTGTGCTTTTGGATTCCATACCTGTATGAACCCTTCTATTGATGTCTTCCTCCTAAAAAGCAATTTTGTGATAAATCAACCTAGACATTAAAAAATAAAAGAGTAGAATACAATATCATCATCATCAACAGCCTATTAATGTTCCCACTGCTGGGACACAGGCCTCCTCTCTTTGAGTGGGAATGGGCTATAATCTACCACGCGGGCCCAGTGCGAATTGGTAGATGTCACATTTTGTTGTGTGTCACAGTTTGATAACAATATACATATATTAACTGAACTAAAAACAAACTAACTACATTTAAAAGGGCATCGAAAAACTCCTCCTCAACGCTGTCAGCAAGTAAAGTACCCAAGGGACTGGGAGCAAGAAAAAGCCAGCCCGTGGGTCAAAGGAAGCGTCAACAAGGCGTTTAGAAATTTTGTTAAAAAGGCTGTGGGCACTAGGACCCCACGGCCCCAGAGTTTCAACCTCAAACGAATAAATAGATAAATAAACAAACCAAATCCCAACTAAATGTTTTCTTAATGTTTGATACTCGTATATTTATAAAACCACTTGCTGTTGTTAAATCACTTTTCTTAAAACACTTGAATAACTCCTATAACAAATATATTCGACCTAAATGACACTCGCTTAAAGCAAATTAAGTAGTACAGTTACCTGCCAGCTATATAGGGTGTAAAAGTACCCTTAACGCAAACGAAGGGCATTTGTTCTCCCCACCACTGCGATATTTTTTTTGTTCTGGACCATACCTGGGAACACCCTAGTTACGGAGTTATTGGGGGTCAAAGTTCCAAATTTTTCACAGCTGTTTTTGTAAATACTAGTTTTTCAGGTTATAACTTTACTTAAATTACCTCCATGTCCCGTTTACTATTCAAAGCATCCACTAGCACAATGTTTTAAGAGTGCTACTTTGAGTTTTACCGTAAAATGTGTTTTTTGACCCCAAAAAGAAAAGTCGTTTCCCAGCAAAAATTTTTGCGCAGGGGTACTTAGTTTGATGTACAGAATGCTTGGTTGACGGCTGTGTGAAGGGTTGATTTACACCCTGTATAAATCTATACTAATATTATAAAGCTGAAGAGTTTGTTTGTTTGTTTGTTTGTTTGTTTGAACGGGGTAAACTCTGGAACTGCTGTTTGGAATTGAAAAATTCTTTTAGTGTTGGATAGTTCATTTATCGAGGAAGGCTTTAGGCTATATAACATCACGCTACGATCAATAGGAGCGAAGCATAAATGAAAAATGTTGCAAAAACGGGAAAAGATATACCTTTTTGAGAGCTTCCGTTGCGTGCGCTGCGAAAACGGTTTAAGTTACGTAAATATCATGTATGAAGAATTTGTTCCTCTGTAAAAGTTCTAAAAAAAAGTCCGCGACAGCATATGTTTATCTTTTAAGATTGACTCACTGTAACCATTTTTTAATATTAAAATGTTAGGTTAAAAAGAATTATATTTTGCGAAGCTTTTTTAACCCATATGGTATTAATCTATATCAAAATAAACGTTTTTGTTAGCACGGAAATTTAATATAGAATATTTGTGCCCTTTACTCTATACAGTTTAAACAAATATCCTAGAAGATATCGCAATGTAAAAATATACGGGCGACAAAATAATTAGCGCGTGGCAGTCATTCGGTCCGGTGCGGTAGGTACGTGGGGATTCTGGCCTCTGGGGCTCCGGAGAAATTCAAATTCAAAGTATTTACTGCACCATAATGTTTACAAGTACAAGGTGTTACTGTATATTAAACAGTAAGAGATACCTATAGTAATTGTTACTTTAATAATATAATCGAAGTCAATCTAAACTAATAGGGATTTTATAGAGGAAAGGTAAGATTTTTTGTTTGTTACGAGTACGATATAGGTCAATTTAATAAGTTGGATAGTCGATTTATCTAGAAAGGTTATAAGCTATTGCAGACGAAGTTGCGTGGGTCAGCTAGTGCAAATATTAAGCACACTTTTCTCCTTTACCGAGTGTACTTTTCCTAAAAAAAGCTACCATTAGCACCAATGCCAGCGTTCATAATGGAAATGTTTCATGTTTATTGGAAGAATGATCTGCAATTTTAAATGGAGCGTTTTTATGGGAAAATCTAGAGTTTTCAACATTACGGATCAAAAGGAAAAACGTTTATTATGTACTGAGTTGCAAATTGTACAGGCTATATTGAAAGTGTGATGATGAATGTGTCATAATAAATGGCAGATTCGTAACTTTTGTCAAACAAAATGCATAACATAACATCATATCTGTAATCCTAAAAAAGGTTAGGCAGAGGTGTACCCCCATATTTGTAATTATTAATGTAATGTAATAGGGGGCAAGCCTATTGCCATCAACCGGGCCTAAATCCAGACTCCAAGGCTGCTTCTGAGGCCCATCAAGGCTGGGGGTGCCCGTCGGGGCTGCGGGTTGTTGTAAAGAGATACCGCGGCCTCGGCGCAAGGACTAAGAAGGAACATGGGTGGTTTTTAGTCAGTAGAAGTCCGACACTCCCTTCCGCTCTGCCCAAGAGCGGGAGGGGTTATTTGATGATTTTCCACCCGCCAGAAAAAGAAAGGGGGTGTCTGTTTATCTTTGAAATTAGCTTTCTCTATCATTCGACATTATTACGTTTATTTGCGAAGATTTACTGATGCTCATAGTCAGCAGGTCAAATAAAATGCGTTATTTTATTTATTTACACCTCTTGTCTTGAAATGTAGCTACATTTCAGGATGATAATGAGGTTGGTTAGTGTCTACGTTATTTCTTTATATTTTTTCGTTTCTTTTCACAACAATGAAGATTACATGAAGCTTTATCACGGGCTCTAAATGCGTTTAGCGATTTACCCGCCTCAATTTAAAATGGGCTTTGCAATGAATTGTCTTTTTTATTACGAAATATAATACTAAGCGCCCTTAAATGTATTTATGTAGGTTATGCTTGGTTATAATATATTCAGTAACAATAAAACAAGGAGTTTCTAGTTAAGTCAATCTTCGGGTCAAGCTATGCACCCATAGGGAGGTCTGTGGATGGGTGACCGTCCATTACATACCGAGGCACATCAGTGCTTCGGAGAGGACGTTCAGCTGTTGGTCTCGTCTGTCATTCGTAGATCATTGATACATTGTCCAGGAGTCGCGCTTGCAACCTCTAGACCAACGAGCATTGACTTATATATTACTGCGTAAGGACTGGGCGGACGGCATGTTAAAATGACGCCTCGAACGTGGTCCCAATATGGTCTTTCCTAAGCCGAAGTGAACTAGTCCACGATCGGCTCTCTTCGGGTGCGGTCGTAAATTTTATTAAAAGCTATATTTATGTTCTTTATACCTCGAACATACTACGCCGCTTATAAAAGGTTACATTAACGAGCAGACTACACCGATTCTCTGTATGGCGAACGCGTCGAGCAAATGTTCGGACGACCGTATCTTTAGTTTTTATATCAATGCCAACGAGGCAGACGACTGCAACAAAATGCTAACATCATAATAAAATTCTTCTGCCTTTATCCAAATTTATTTATGGTCGTCACAGCACACCTTTTTCTTCAATAGTTCTGGACTATTATAATTGCTCGTCATCGCATGAGCTCTACTTTCTAGCCATATCATCTTTCACACAGTCCATCCATCGTTTATTTGCTTTTCCTTAAAAATACTCAAAACCCTCCTCACGACATTTTCCTCATTCCTGCACATAACAAGCCAAGTTATCAAGTACTAAATACCAAAATACGAAGTTTGGCTAATAATTTTGCTCAGAATATTATGAATCTCTGCTTACCCGTTTCTATTAGGTACTGATTTTCAGGCAAAATTTGAAGATGCAAGCTTCTACAGGATACATCTATATATTATGGGTATAGAATTGGCGCATCTAGTGTCGGGCACAACCCCGGGGCCAATCTTGAAAGACGTTGGTGATGCGAACAAGCTGTTTGTCGATATCGATATATTAATATGATGTCGTACTGTTTGAACAATTTTTAGTTATAAAAGATACGCGTTAACTTGAAAAATGCTCCTATTTATCATTGGTTAAACAAATTCGCAAAAAATTTAACGCACGGAGAGAAAAGTGGACGGCTATGGGGAGGCCTTTGTCCAGCAGTGGGACAAAATAGGTTGAGAAAAAAAAACATATTTACGGATAAACCTCGAAAGTTAGGTTAGCTTTGCAGTAAATAAATACAGTTCTAGAACAGTTAAAAGCAATTGGTGTCACAGTTACACGAAAAAAATACAAGTAAAGATTTAGGGTTCATGATTTTTAACGCATTTTGACTGCATACTAACTGCATTGCAGTTTACTACCCACACTGTGCTAGAACAATCTTAAAATGCTGTTCCTATTTTCATTTAACACTTCACGTAAACACCTGCTAAGATTGATTTAACTATTTCTGTCTCAGATTTCTATAAACTATTTACTTGAAGGTTTTGACACAGCTGAGAAAATGTCATTGGAATCAACTAGCTGAGAATTTATGCATATCATTATTTTGTCAAACAAAATGTCACTAAATACCATAGATTGTAATACATTTTTTTTTGAAACTTACTGGTTAGGACAACCTCTTTTGTGCTAAAACTAAAATTATAGAACTCACCTTTTCGAATTTTACTGTTCAATACAGGCAGATAATAATTAACTAGATGTTGAAAAACAAGCAATTGATTTAGGCCACACTAAGATTGTGCTACAACTTACCTTCCTTACCCAGAAAGTCTCAGCTACGATTTAAAAATAGCCCAACTCATCATCATTCTCCTACTCCTCTCCCGATTTAAATGGGGTCGGCACAGTTTGTCGCCTTCTTTCTTAGCAGTAACCTCCTTTCCCACATCCTCCTTGACACAGTCTATCCATCGTTTCTTTAGTGTTCCACTACTCTTATACTCGTCCACATTCATACTCAAAACTTTCCCCACAACGTTTTCCTCATTCCTCCGCATCACATGTTCCAATTACCACTCAACTTTTAAGTCAAAGGTCCCACTTTGAAAAATCAGCCATCTAATAGACAAAATCCTTAATATAATTGAGAATAAAACTATCGACATTGATACTGATATCCCATCCCTACTATTGATACACTGTCTCCGACTACCGTTCAAGCAACCGTGTTTCCTAAAGGTATTAATAACGTCTATATACATACGCTACCCAGCTCAACGCAATACATAGTCTTTATATACTTGTTGAACTAGTAGCTAGGTACATACTATGTGAGGAAGTTAGTCTGTCTTGATTACATATAAGATCTAACCGCAAGTGTGGTAAGTGACAGGTTATGTAAAGTTGTTACGGGTTAGTGCTTGAAACCACGTTTGATGGATATTAATGGAATTGCTTACCTTGGTATTTTAAAACTGTCCTATACAAAACTATCGTAATGGGCACTTTAAACACCATATCAGACCCTAATCTAAAAAAAAAAATGGGACAAGCCCACCACACTATTCTCAAACCACTGTAACTCCTGTAAGCCAGAATCAACAGTGGCGACCACAAGAAAAGCGCCGAGACAATGAAGCCCGACGAAGTCCCAGAGAAACGATTTAACTGTCTTGGATCCCGCAACGAAATTAATCAGAAAATAATAGCGGAGGAGTAGGAAAAACATAATTTCCACTTCCCTCAGACCCTAATCTGCATGGTCTACCTACAGCTATTCGTATGGCCTGATGACGATTATCATCATCATAACATCACGTCTGTAATCCCCGATGGGTTAGGCCGAAGTGTATATAGTACACCCACATTTCACCAATTATGTTTAAGTCCCATTAAAAATACGGGGCGTATGTTACCTTCAACCGGTTACAAATCCATATTCCGTTGCTGCTTCTGAGAAACTCTTGGAAAACCCAAGACTGGTTTATGTAGTATCTTCCCTGCATACCAATGCGTTGTAATTTTCCAGGTTGTTATGTTTCATTTCATTTACTTTTTCTTAGTGGCTCCAGTCTGTCTGTCTGTCTTCTGTAATGCTGTATTCTTCCCTTTTCGCTTTTGTTACAAAACTGTTTAAATTGGTAATCAAAATGTGACAGCAATTTTCACGCGATTCTTTACCTTTTGAACACCATGTAATATTTATTTACGCCAATCATATTAATCTGAAACACAAATTGCAAAAATGAGCTCTCAAAGCGATAAAAAGGCCCAATTTCAAAAAGATCCTTTAAGAAGCCCTTTCATTCTATTAAAGACAAAATAATTTGGGATAGGTATCCATCCTCGAAGGACGGGAAGGGGAGAAAGGGCGTAAATTAACAAAGTTTAATGAAAACATTCTATGGGGATCGACTTCCCTTCAGTGCAAACAGGTGTTAAGACAAATAGAAGATGATTAAAGAATCCCGAGTTTTATACACTTTACTGATGGGAATACTTCTATCGATGTTGCTTATTTGGTTATTTTCCTTTATTTGTTTTGGAAGAAGCGATCAATACTTTGATATCGATATTTTTTATATTTTAATTACATAGACTCAATAATAAAATACGATCCTTTTTCATATCAGGTTCCTAGTTAAAGAAAAAGGAAAACTTTAAAAAAATATATTTTGAGTCTAAAATCGCTTTTCTAGATTTATCTTCGTCTAGTTTGCTCATCGTTCTTTATGTTTTCTTGATTTTATTTATTGTAAAATAAACATTTATTGATGTTGTCATACTGTATCTCTTTCTGTATCTGAATAAATATACCGTTTCAATTAAGTGTTTGCTATTTAACATAGTTACATGAAATCAAGCGAAAATCTTAACTTTTTTCTACCACTTTAAATACCAGTCTGTACTCGTCTTGCATCTTATTTAAATTAAACTCGTTTCTATCATATTTTCCTCACCTAACTAATTTTCTTTCAAGAGAAAAATCCTATGAAAACCTTAAGAAACTAACTTTGAACATACTTCACTACAGAGCAAAGAATTTTTAAACTCAAAAGGTGAAAGAAAAAAAGAAGAGTGCTCCTATAATTTTTATTATTAATTTGTAAAGGTTGTAAATCTTTTAGTACATTTTAATATTTAAGGCGCAACGTTCAAGAATATTTTACTTAGATTCAAGTTCAAGATTAATTATTTTAAAACTAATTTACTAATTAATTTATTATCTGTTGCCTGGGATTTCGTTAGCGAAGAAATTTTGATGATGTGTAATTGTGTATGTGGAAGAAAAATCTAGCCTTTGTGTTATTCCAGACAGTAATCTGTCTCTGTGCCAAATTTAATCCAGATCCATTCAGCAGTTCTGACGTTATTTTAAACAACTTGAAACATACATCCATTCATCCAAACTTTGGCATTAAGGTAGGTATAATAGTTGCACAATAGTGGGTAAGAATTTTGAGGAAGCTGTCAGATTAAAAAAGGAAGTTTTGAAGAAAACTTGCTAGCGCTTCCCTTACTTTTCATTACTGCTGCTATCTAGGAATCATGAGTCTGTGTTTCACCGTCTTACTCAAATCTGGAACAAAAAAAGTAAAAGCATGAAAAAAATTAAGCATTGTGGCTTGAAAACTCTCCCCTCCTAGATTCGTCAGGTAAACACTACTTTTTTGAACAAACTTCTTCACAAGTACCTCTACTGAAAAGTACTTAGATTCGCTCAAAAATTATGGACCATATTCAAACCAACTCACATAAATGTGCACTTTCGTATCGATATTTTTAAAGAGTCCCTGAAACGTTCCTGAAAAGCTTTACGCATGAGATCTTGCGAGGGTTATGTAAAAAGTTATGCGAAATTCTATATTTCAGAGTCGCTATAACTTATTTCAAAGCAAAAATGCAGGCTTTTTACGTTCTTTGCAATATAAAAACTGTTTTAAAAAGTATTCGTTTTGACAAAAATATAAAATATGTGCAAATAAATTCGTAATACATGAGATCTAAGGTTGTATTTTCAGGTAGTGCAAAGTGGTATTACATTCATCCATTAGGAATTTCTCAGTACTCTGCACCTGCCTAAGCTGACTGAAATATTTATTTCAAATAGAAATGTATGCTACAACGTTATGCTTACGCTACAAAGCACTATGAAAAAGTGGTCTTTATTTTAATGTGGTTCAAAAGGGCGGGGAGAGGATCAGAAAAAAAAACACTTTTCATGTGACAATTGCGTATCTATTTTCGTGAAAAATAATAATTTAATGAGTGATGTATTTTTAATTTCCCAATATTACGAATGACCCGAGCAAGTGAATTTGTGTCTAAAAATTAGAACATTTTTAGGGTTTTTTTTTAAGATTTAGATTATACTATATAGATAGTAGATTTTCCAGTAACTGACTAGGTACCTGTAACGACTGTCAAAGATCTACAACAGACAGCAGATACCAACGGCTTAACGTGCTTTCAGAGAAACCTCGATATTTATTGGGTGGTTACCCATGCATGGACCAACCTAAGCAAGAGCGGGTTAACCTGAAGATCGACCCGGCTGTTTTTATTTAGCCACGAGCTCTTAAAAAAAGGCTAAATAAGTGGATCATGAATACTAACCCCATTTCTAAACCCACGTGAACAAACTACTAACAAACAAATTAACCTCAGTCAAACAACTGTTAACGAGAACCAGTTACATGCAACCTCATTAGCTAGCAATCTTCTATTTTTAAATAAAAAACCTTAATGAAACCACTCGGAAACCAGTTACCTACATTAAATAAAGTAGAAGCAATACAATATTATATAGTCTGAAGCTTTGCTGAAAATTTTCTATGCAAATACTAAAGCTGTATTACACAAAATGGGTTTCTAAATGCAATTGTTGCGAGGGGTAAAGGAGGTGGGTTTGTGATAAGGGGAGCGGAGGCGGAAGCGATTTCTGGTATGAATTTTGTATTAAGAGCTGGATATACGCCACTGACAATTTACCCTCCCACACCCGATTAATTGGCCGCCAGAGTAGCGATTACGTAACAAAATCAATATAAATAATTAAAATAAACTGAAGGCATGACTTTATATAATAATTATATTGATGGCAATTAAAAGATCCTATGATTGATAGTTTAAGAGAAAAATGGTTGTTAGTTACAAGCACAGAGGCTACTTTGCATATTTATTTATGATGTTTAAAATTAATTTTGAATTATTTTGAAGCAAAGAGGACATGCTCTAGATTGTGTAGAATAATAAATATTTTTTTGAAAAAAAAACCGGTGATGGTTGCGGAAAAAAAAGGTTCTAATGTAACCTAAAAAAGGCACGCGCGAATGCACTTATTTCTCTCGACACAATATGTTAGTAATAGAAATAGGTGGGTTTCTAGTCGTTTCGAGTTCGACATAACACTTCGCTTGCTCCAGGCTGAGGGTATCCATGAAGCTTGTACAAACATTCATACAAACATAAATCCATGCCCTTTTCCCATGAGGGTAGGCAGAAACAACAGAACGCCACCTGCTACGATCCTTTTTTTTTAAGTGTCAGACTTCTACTGACTAAAAACCACCCATGTTCCTTCTTAGCCCTTTGTGTCGAGGCCGCGGTATCTCTTTCGAACAACCCGAAACACCGGCGGGACCTGCTACGATCCTTACATACTCCTTTTGCCTCGTCTGCCGCAGCGTCGCCGAGTCGTCTCGTGCCGCTTGTCTAACTCAAAAATAAGATATTATGTCATCGTCTGTGAACCATTTTTGCGATAACAGGGACACATTGGTCATTTAAATATGTAGTAGTTCATAAATTAATACAATATATAAATGATTTTCACAGGTAATACTGAGTTCATTGACGGTCGATCACTTTACAATCTTATTACTTAGGGCATAAGGGTACCCAGAGTCACAATATAAATATGGACAGTACGGAAACTACCTACAAACGCTCGAAACCGCACACTCACACAAACATGCGCATCGACGGGGCACTTGGCAAGTCTTCGCAGTGCGCTCAGTTGTGCGTGCCGCGCCGAGACGAGTGGTCAGTTGGTCACGTATAAGTTCATATCTCCCGATATTTTTTTTAAATGCAACGAATGTATTGCGCGGTATACGGCTGTGTCAACTCGGCTTCATCAGCAGAAGAAAGTATTTTTAATCGACTTCCAAAAAGAGGGAGGTTCTGAATTCGTCGGTTTGGTTTTGTTTTTGTATCATATTTGTTTCCGCATAACTCCCTCATTTATGAACCGATTTGAAAAAAAAAATTTTAATCGAAAAAGTATACTCCCGAGATGGTCCCACTGTTACCATGTCTGGATCTGATGATGGAATCTTAACGAAATCGAGGGCAACCCTCAAATTTTATAGGCACGTATTACGTGTTTCGTATTTTTTCTAATGCTATTTAAGTATTTACATCTGGCAGTCATTACCTCATGTTGATGAGCTGATGATGGAAGGAATAACTCCTTAACGGTTAGGAGTTGGAGGATAATTCTTAAATAAAATCTTATGGGGTTGTATTCTTTCAGGTTATCTTATGGCGTCGGTTAATCTCAACAAAAGACATTTATGTAGTTTAAACACGGAAAACAGTTTAGTACACAACAACTTGTAGAACTATAGATCTTTAACTTTGTCATAACAGCGCACGCGGCTTAACCTGTTACAAGTCTTGGCGGGAGCGAGCCGCGGTATTTATATTGTATTTGTAAGCTAGCTTTTTTTAATTCGATTGATTGATCACAACAGAATAAAAATGTTATGTTGAGAAGTTATCTAGGGACTTCAGCAACCGTGCATAAAAGGGACAACCCTATGGCTTCAATGGAGCGTAGGTAGTTATCGCATCAACTAGGCTTAGTTTCGCTACTGTCCATATTTATACTGTGCCAGAGTGCATGAAACTATACAAATTCAGCATTTTTTTCGGTCTGGTTGCAGCCATGTTGCATTTTAATTACTGTCATGTCATTGTCTTAAGTGACAGTCGCAAGTTAAAGGTGAAGGCGACAAGGTAAAGTCCATTTCACGAAAGAAGTCCCGCAGACGCAGCGCTGTATGTCGCGCGACATAATGTTGTTTCACAACTTTTGGCATCGTAAATAAACCTTATAACGCACTAATCCAATAATAAACTCACAAAATATCTACCACAACAAACGCACCTTGATAACATCGACAAACGACAACATGGCCGATCTGTTAAATTTAGTTCCACAATAATGTCCGCGGGACTTCTTTCGTGAAATGGACTTTAGCCCGCGAAATTCGAATTTTCTTACGTTTTTTGCAATTTCCCGGTCAGTGTCAAGTCGTATGTCAAATAAAATGTGTTTCGCGGCAATAACAAATGTTTATTTACTGAGTAATAATGTTTAAAATCACCAATACAACCGTCTCAGTTCATAAAGGTCTCTTGAGTGACTATTTGATGAAAATGGCTATTTTATTTAACATACGACTTGACACTTACCGCCAAATTACGAAAAACATAAGAAAATTCGAATTTCGCGGGCTACCTTGTCGCACAAAACGATTGACGTAAGAATGATCAAAATCATCCCAAGCGTTTGCTATCTAGTGTCGGGAAGAAACAAACATACATATTTAGGCAAATAAACACATTACCCTCCACAGTCGGGTAATAACAATAAATAATAGTACGTATATCAAAACGATAGTAAACACCGGCTTATAGGATATGATGCGGTCATGATGACACGTTGTTAATAACATTAAGTATGCAACGTGAACGTGTCATTCACGATAATTAAGAGCTTTTAAATTAAGTTTAATTAATGGGTAACAGCGCGACATAAAATGTGAACGACATAATTATATTAAAGGCATAGTTTGCTAATTGCTGTGGAACTGGGAGGGGTGAGATTTTGTCTGCAATATAAAAAAGTAAAGACTGCCGTATTGGTCTAGATAATAGTTGCTACTGCGACTGCTAAGGCCCTGGGTTCGAATCCTAGTTTGGGCAAAGTGTTATTGGGTTTTTCCATCAGGAATTTCTTAGTAGGTAGCACGGAGTCTGGATTTGTGCCCGTTTGATGGCACTAGGCTCGCCTCTATTACCTAAATATAACTGGCGAGATGGGGGTGAACTAATGGGTACACCTCTGCCTAATTCTTCTCGGATAACAGGCCTGATGTTATGTTTATCTAGCCTCCATTACCTTTTTTTAAAAGTTTTAATGTCGGATATAATTGAATCGGGTCCGTGTTCAAGGCGAAAAAATTAAAACCTATTAAAAAAAGCGATAGTTACCACTGTCTACCCCCGCTTGTCCACCCCGGGTGGACAATGTCACAACTTTAAAAAAATCATTCCCTATGTCCCCGAAGGGTGGCCAGTGAGAATCATTATTAAAATAATTCACTATAGCCACCACTGGTGGACACGGCTACAACTTTTTCAAACATTTACAGTGGCCACCTCCGGTGGACAGCGCCACTACTAAACCAACATTCTCTTCGTCCAACCCTAGCTGATACTGATTACAGACATTTATTTATTTTAACAATTAAAAAAATGGATTCTATGTCAAAATATAAAAAAAATTTACCTCGTATTTTTTTAATATAATAAAAAAAAATAAAGCTTTTTATTTCAAAAACATTTCACTAATTTTGGTTAAACACACATCGCTTAATCCTAGCTTAATCGACATGGGCTAGACTTGACGCTGCGCAACGGCATAAGTTTCTTCAAATTGCTTGACAGGCGTTGATATTCATTCTAAACATCGCCGCTGACAACCCGCTAATCTTATGCCAACAAGACCTCTCCATAATCTCTTTGTGTACCAGTTCCGTCTAGTAACAGTTAGTAGGGACGCTAAACAACGCTTTTATTAAGTTTCAAATTGACTTGTTCGACCTCGTGTTTGTTTCTATACGGGGATGTTTTAAGTGTTCTAATGATTGTGCGCGGATTAGGTTTTTCAGTATTACATTTTGAAGAGAAAAAGGGATGAATTTTATATATAACATCACGCCTGTAATCCCCGAAGGGTAAGGCAGAGATGTACACCCATATTTCAATTATGTTTAAGTCCGATGAAATATCTCAGTAGCAGCCACTGAGTTTGTAGTTGTGCCCGGTTGATGGCAATAGACTTGTCCTCTACTACATGGGACTTCAACTAATTCAGTGAAATGTGGACGAACGGATGCCACCACTTAAAGCTACTATAATCTATCAAACTTTAATAGATTTCTACTTTATCGCTAAAGCATTAGGTTCAAGGTTGGTCGGGAAAGTTTCGGGACGCTTCATGTGCTACACACACGTGTGTCTGTACTATCAAAGGGTGCACTTCAACCTTATTCTTTGGCAATAGGGTAGTTGATAAAAAAAACTGATTAGTCCGTCAGATATACAGATTTCCAAAAAACATTGGAGACAATTTTTCTTTTTTCACGTAAACCAAAAAATGAAGACGATATACAGTCTTTCGAAAACTTGTGTGACGTCACATTGCGGTACATTTTTACAGCCCCCACTCATGATCTTTGATGCGTTTTATCTTCGTCAATATTTTTTTTATTAATTTGATAAAAAAAAAAACACGTATCCAATATTATTCAATAATCCAACAGACGGACTATAAACAGATTTTTTTTTGTTATGAAACATCCCTATTACAGGCGTTACGTTTATGATAGCGATAAACTATCTTTTCTTACCAACACTAAGATTTGAATACACGCCATAATATATTATTTTTCTGGTTCAGTTCATTCATATATAGAAGGAGTTGATAAGGGTTGAAGCCCCGGGGCTCCAGTCATGTGTGAAAGATGCGACTGGATGAAAATATGCATAAGCGTGGAAGAAGACATGTTATGCATGCATGGATGCCTGAACTTGTATAGTTTTTTTCTGGATTTTTCTAAGAAAAGTGTGTGTTTATTCATCTTAAAGTGAGTAAAGGTCAGTTGTAGGTCTTTGGCAATCTTTACGGGTAGTTAGAAGACAACATGCTGTCCAAGCGGTGGCCCAGTGGTGGCGGCCCCAACTTACGAACAGTAAGTCGTGGGTTCGAACCCAAGCAGGCACATATCTTTACGTAATTTATTTCACCACCGCTGCTCACAAAACGGTGAAGGAAAACATCGTGAGGGAACCGTCATGTCTTAGAACCAAAAAAAAATTTAGACATGTGAGATCTACCAACCCGCACTGGGTCCGCGTGGTGGATTACAGCCCATCCCTCTCCTAGAGGAGGCCAGAGTCCCTGCAGTGGGAACATTATAGGCTGATGATGATGATGTTTGACAAGGAGTCTTTCGAAATTTTATTGTAGTATTACCTAGTAGTGAAGGAGCTCGTCACTAAATAATAACAGCCACTCTGTCAATCTTCAGGTTAAGCTACGCTAGCCTAGATTTTTATTTTTTTTTAAAAAAAACCTTGCTCCACACTAGGATTTTCTCCTGTGTCGTGGGTGCGTTCACAAACATTTAAACTCACATACACAAATACGTAGACCCAAACAACTATCTGTAGGCCATACAAATATTTGTTCCGTGCGGGGATCGAATCCGCGACACGTAGCGCAGCAATCCAATCGCTCAGCCACTGCGCCAACCGTGCCGTCAAAGAGAGTTTGATCTGTTGATGGGTGACCACCCATTACATACCGAGTTTCCTCCGTGTCTGATAACACGTTAAGCTGTTGGTCTCGCCTGTTATTTGTTGGTCTTTGACTACTATAACAGGTAGTCAGAGGCCCGACAGTCTGACAACCAATCTTACCAAGAGAAAGAAAGAAAGAAAATTGCGTTTATTTGGCAAAAAATCCTTAAAAATTAACAAAACAAATTCAATAAATAAATAATAACACAATAACAGGAATATCATATTACTTAAATTATTGACTATTATAGTGCCATATATAGATCTTTGGCAGTTGTTACAGGTAGTCAGTGACCTGAAATTCTGACATCCAGTCTTACCAAAGATTATCGATTACCTAGTATTAACTGGGTTGTGGAGGTCAGATAGGCAGCCGCTCCATATAAAACACTGGCTATCAGCTGCATTCGGATAGATTGGAAGCAGACGTAAACTTACTTGGGAAAAGGCTAGGCAGATAACGGACGTCACGCGGTTTCACCCGCGTAGTTCCCGTTCCTGTGGGAATACAGGGATAAAAAGTAGCCTGTGTCACCCGGGAATATTGTAGCTTCCCATAGGTGAAAGAATTTTTCAAATCGGTCTAGTAACTTTTAAGTTAATTTGTTACATACAAAAATAAAACACACATAACATAACATCACGCCTGTAATCCCCCAAGGATTTGGCAGATGTGTACCTAATAGTACACCCACATTTCGCCTGTTATGTTTAAGTCCCATGTAATAGGGGGCGAACCTATTGCCATCAACCGGGCACAAATCCAGACTACGTGGCTGTTACTGATAAATTCCTGATGGAAAAAGCCAATAACACTTTGCCCGACCCGGGAATCGAACCCAGGACCTCATACTCAGCAATCGCGCTTGCGACCACTAGACCAACGAGGCAAATAGAAATCTTTCCTATTTGTAATATTATTATAGTATAGATAGGAATGCTGAAAGTAAAAGAAACTACCCCCAGTTGCGCACTATGTCGAGTATTTGATTAGAAAATTGGAAAGACATCACATTTGCATGGTCGTTAAAATGCAGGTGCAGTTTTTCGCAAACTGAAAATGATAGAATCCTGCTGGCTTGGCTTTCAGTACCAACGCACTTAAACTAAGTTTTATTTACAACTTGAATTTTACCTATATTTTCTTTATTTTTACCTCACCTGAGTTATTTAAGATTTAAAAGAGTGCCCATGAGGTTTTTTGCCCATTACTTTATTACTTTTTATTAATGACCAAATACTTTAACAAGTTAATTACTTATGCCTTGTGCCTGTGACTGAAGCTTCGTTTTTTTTTATTTTTCGACATTCAAAATTATCTGTAATTGGCTAATTGAAATATAAATGTGCGAGTTGAGTTATGTTAAGTAAAAAAGCGCAGGATTAGTGTGTTATATCGTATTTTAAATTAAGTAACAGTATTATTTTATTTATAATTGAGTTTACAACATTACTAACTTAAAACAACCCCACATTTCACCTACACCCCTACCTACCCTGTAACGACCCACGCGTGATGTCAGCCGGTGTTTCCAATAAGTCTGTACTTGTATAAATAATGCAGTAGGCATCGCGTCGTGTTAGCCGAGTTATTGGATTAGCTACCTTATGAACTCGGCGGACAATGTTTATTGTTTGCAGGAAAATAGGTGGGTACGTTGTGGGTTTTTAAGGTCCTTGTGGACAGTTGAGCTGTTCTTTATAGAGTTAGGACGAGCTCTGTCAATAATACACCCGACTGAAATAAAAATGTAGTCTTATTTGAAAGGACGGTTCCTGAAAGTATGTCCTATTAATTGGGTGTAATAAAATATCCTTAACGAAGGCTGTTCGGAGAAGAGATACCGCGCCTTCGACACAAAGGGCTAAAAAGAAACATTGGTGATTAGAGATACCGCGGCCTCGACACAAAGGGCTAAGAAGAAACATGGGTGGTTTTTAGTCAGTAGAAGTCTGACCTTACCGCTCTGCACAAAGCGGGACACAAAGGTACTTCTTTTTTCCCGTTCTGGACTATACTTTCTAGTTACGACGATATTGGGCGTCACAGTTCCAACCCCGTCACAAGTCCCTTTTCATACACCTTGATCTCCGTATTATTTAATCCATCAGCACAATTTTTGGAGTGCGTATAATTGAGTCCCCAAAGCGTCCAAAATCCATCGCAAATTTAAAAATCTTTTCCCCGCAATTATGTTTACGGAGATATCCTTTTTTTTCTGTCGGGTGGAAAACCACCAAATAACCCCTCCCGCTCTTGGGCAGAGCGAAAGGGAGTGTCAGACTTCTTCTGACTAAAAACCACCCATGTTCCTTCTTAGCCCTTGTGCCGAGGCTGCGGTATCTCTTGCGAACGACCCGCAGCCCCGACGGGAGCTATGCTTAATTTGATGTACTGTGGTTGGTGGACGGCTTCATGAGGGTCCGTTTCCACCATATAATCCTTACTTTGCTATTCTTGTCACACTACATATCCTCAACATCCATCCTGCCTAGCCTTTTCCCAACTATGTTGGGGTCGGCTTCCAGTCTAACCGGATGAATATCAGTATTTTACATAGAGCAACTGCTTATCTGACCTCCACATCGATCCCCTTTGGTAAGACTGGTTGTCAGACTTTCAGGTTACTGACTACCTGTAACGACTGCCAAAGATCTATATATGGTAGCCGGGACCAACAGCTTAACGTGCTCTCCGAGGCATGAAGGAAACTCGGTATGCAATGGGTGGTCGCCCATCCACAGACCAACCTAGGCAAGCGCTGCTTAACCTAAAGATCGACTTGAGTGGCAGATATTATTAAGCCACGAGTTCCTCCACCACATATCCTCAACAATCTCTCTTAAAAAAATATTCGAAATCCAAATAGCATTTATCAGTATTTCCTACCCACATTTACAGAAATACAGAATATGCAGAGACCGGGCCGGTCTGATTTCTTGCAACCTTAGGGAAATCAAGTGCTTCACATATGATCCTATGTTGTGCATACGATGTTAGTACCTACCTCCAGAATAACTTTGCTAAAAGATGTGGATGACCCATTTTTGGCTGTTTCGAAGTTACGTATGAATGTGAAAATTTAAGTATGTGTAAATATTACATTGTATGGAAATTTTATTAAAAACGTCTTCAACACGACTTTAAGGTCAAAAATTCAAAAATAAAATGAAACTCCATTTTACAATTAAAACTCTGTAAAAAACACAAGTATCATTTTAAAACAAAATGTCAATAAAAGGTAAATCAAATAAATAAAAGAATAAATACGAGCATGTGTACGTTTTAATTTGAAGACAAGATAGCTTCAAGTCTAACCAAATGTAAACGAACATTTCTTTAAATAAATAAATAAAGATTATTATCACTACATAGTATAAAACAAAGTCGCTTTCTCTGTCCCTATGTCCCTATGTATGCTTAAATCTTTAAAACTACGCAACAGATTTTAAAGCGGTTTTTTTAATAGATAGAGTGATTCAAGATAAAGGTTTTAGTACATAATTTGACCGACATCCACGCGGGTGAAGCCGCGGGCATCAGCTAGTTCAATTATAAATGTAAATGAATAACAGTATTTTACAAGGGTCTATCCGTCCTCACAAGCCATTTACTGGGAATACGATACACCTTATTATTAATAATAATAATAGCCTTTATTCAGACAGAAAACACATTTACAAAACAATAATCTTAAGTTAACGACTCTGCTGAGTCGATGACATCGATAACTTCGTCTGTTTGCCCAACTTTGGCAAAAACACCTTATTAATTAAGATTAACTTTAAGACTACTTTACAGACTTTTTGGACTTCAACGACCTATAACGACCAAATGGAATCCGGGATAAACAGCTCTGAGGCACTGAAACACGTTTTATAATTTTCATGACCTTTCTTGTCACAATCATTGTTTTTTTTTGTGTGGTTACTGCTTTATCAGAGTTTTTATACCCATAAGCCCATAAGACTTGGATTTTTTATTTATTTATTTAATAACAGTGCATAGGTACTTTTATATAAATACATATCTGCCAAACTGCAAAGTGATTTGTCGGCAGTAGGTTCTCGTGGAATCTTATTAATATTATATATAAGTAAAGGTATAAATCTAAGTTAAAACTAGGTTATTGTATAACTAAGACTAAGACAATAGGTCAATCATAAACACTACTCAACGCCATCAGTCAACCAATGTCATGAGACCAGCCCTTAGCAGTACAAAACAACAAAGCAACTCTTAACCTTTATTTTAATTACCTATTCGCACCGCTAACAGGAGAAACATTATTAACTGCAGCCTTCAGACAGAACCATCCCCGGACAGCTCTAAGTCATTACCCACACCGGCTGCATACAAGCAATTTAATACTAAAACGTAAAACAGCTCACGTACTGTGCAAATAGAATAATTGATGAACAGTCTTCCTGAATACTTGGCACTACTGTTAGTTCTAAGTTAAAGCGCTAGGAGGCGCTGTGTGAGGAAGAATTTATTATCAACGCGTGGTAGTCGTGTTCTTGCTTTAAGTGTTGGAAATTGTTGTCCATCTCGTTTAGTAGAACATATCGATAAAAAAATATTACATTTATTTTAAAGTAGTTGATGCTCGCGGCTTTGCCCGCGTGGATGTCGGTTATTGCGACCAAAAGTAATCAATCTTTTCATCCTCCCCTTTCAGCTCCTTACAACCGTTTTTTCGCATTAAAAAATAACCTATGTATCTCAAGCTCTAGACTATCTGTGTGCCAAATTTCATTTAAATCGGTTCAGTAGTTTTGGCGTGAAAGAGCGACAAACAGACAGACAGAATTACTTTCGCATTTATATTTTTTATTATTATTAGCCTATATTGTCCCACTGCTGGGCAAAGCGTGTGGCTCATATTAGTAAGGATTATTTTAAAAATTGTAAACGAGTAGGTAATAATTTGATTCTCCAGTCAGTCCTGAAAAAGCATCAGCATCTGCCAAGGCTTTTTCCAACTATGCTGGTGTCGGCTTCCAGTTTAACCTAATGATCACTTTATGGCTAACAACGTGACAGACGAATGTGGTTGCAGTAATACGTACCTATTGACAGCAATTGCCACATTTCCGTGCCCTGTTTTTAAAAGTTCTACAAAATAGGTAGTATTGGCAGACCAACAAAAAAAAAAAAATGGATGGATGGTTGGCAAATAAATGGATTTGATTTGATTTGAAAAACGTATCCATCTCATCATCATCATCAACCCATCTGTTATCAAAATCCTAAAACGCTCTAGTAGGTATTCCAAATAATTCAATACGGCCTAATAGCTCAGGGACTACGCGCTTAAACGCATAATTTAGCATTCGGTAGCTATAATCTCAGCGATATATTTGCTTAGTACTTATAGTTCACACCGATCGTTAAGCCAGTATAATGCCCTGTAGTTTATCTAGAGTAACTTCAAACTACCATATAAGCATAAAAACTACTGATCGCCTAAAGAAACTAGTTTAAAGAAAGCATACGGAACATCCATTATTGAAATTTTTCACTAAGTTCACGTTCAACCATTTTTAAATATACAACCTCTTTGCTGATTACAATTGCAAATTCGAAAAAGTTTAAAAATGGAATACCTTCTGATATCTTATACCTGAGTAAATCGCGAGCACTGGCGTGCATTGTACGTCATTAAGAATACATTTGGTACACTCCTGGGGAAAATATCGACATGTAACGTTAGAAATATTACAACTACTACACTATGTGGACACAGCGAGTTGTGAAAGAAACGAGTACTCGATCCTCGATTGTTGAGTAAGTGTATCGATATTATTTCGATGTCCCGATGTTCTAGTTTCGAGGTGCATTATGAAATGTGATAGTTTGAAAGAATTTTAGAGCGGGGATCGTGTGGGATGATTTCTGAAAACTTAGTATCGTTAAACACGTAAGAGTTTCTACTGAAAATTGAATGTGATGTAGCTACATTTATTGTACTTCTGCTTTTACTATTTTATGTAAGGACCTAATGACTTTACAACACATTACTTGTAACGTCTAATGTCAACTCTTTTATTTAAACTTTATATATGATAACATATATAAAGTTCCATTTAACTTTATCACTTAGTAAAAACTACTGAAACTATCATGTACAACGACATTCTGCACTACACTAATATGCATGTTATCGATATAAAATGCATTATGAATATTAAAATATATTGTGCTGTACACGGGCGTTACATTCACAAATGTACTGCAATAGTGATGGGACATGATACGGAGAATATCGATGGTTCTTTGCGCATTTTTTTATTTGACAGTAAGAGTGGGGTTTTAAAATGACGTTTAAAAGCTGCGGTAGCACAGACTTATGTACAAACATATATCAAAATAAAAAGTTTTAAATGCTAGTCGTACGAAAATAATATAAGAATTTCGATGAGTTATCCATACATTAATTTCATAAAAAAATTAACAAAATAATAATACCATATGGTTTGATTAACTTGTTCAGGTTACGTTTTAAATCTATATTCTGTAGCGATTTGAAGTTAAAGTGCATAATAAATTATACTATCATTCACAAAATGGTGAGTCTCTGATCTTTCTTATCGTAAATAGTTAGAAGTCTGGCCTTTTTAACCTTACAACCAGATGTTCACAGTTTGTTATTATCAACATTATCAGTGAAGAACAAAACACTGTTGACATCTTTTTCTTGTATAAAAGTGACTTCCATGTCACGTAAAAGAAGAAAAGATGAAAGAAATGCCTTAAAAATCATAGGGAAACATTGAAATTAAAATGTTGTTCGATTTCCCTCGCTTTCCCGACTCAAAAATCTTATTTTTATTTAATTCATGTATCAAACATAGAGATCATCATAAACTGGTCCGGTTATGGGTCAATCACCCACTTAACGCGATCGATTTTATCGAAAGTAAACATGACATTATTACTAAGATAAGATTGTCTATAAATTGAATAAATTTGTTGTCAGGCCGTTGACTCCGAGATATGAAATGATATCAATTTCGCACGTGTTGTCAACGTAATCTTAATTGAAAGATGTCCATTCTATTTTATCGGTGAGTAATACTCGATATGTAGGCCATCCCTACTCTTTGAGTGGTGTAGCAACTGGCTACTAGAACTGACTCAATGAGTAAAAGATTGACATAATCTGAAAATTAACTAGCTTACTGCAATCCTGGTGAATATTAGGCCTCTTTCATTTTAACGTTTTGTACTAAGAGTTTGTTTGCTATTTAACTGGGATTCATTATTTTGTATTTTCGTTTTTATCACTTCATTGATAGGGATGGCACTTTTATGTTTTAATAGCGACAACTTTTAAGAGTTAAATTTTGATTTCCTGCTGTTTTTTTTTTGCGGAAACAATACAGTTTATTGTAAAATGAAAAATAATCGTAGTAAGGAAAAGAGCCTTTGACTACAAGCTCAAAAGTTGCCGTAGTAGATGTTATGCAAGTGATTAAGAGTTAATTTTTAACACAGATGCACCCATTTTTCTTACAGTGGCATTCAACAGTTAAAGAATAAAACTTTGTTTTGCAAACAAGAAGTCAAGGAACTTTGTTATTATTCACCTACACATTTATTTGTGGACGCGTTATCATGTTGTTTTATCTCCGTGCGAGTTGACTTTTGATTTATGACACTGTGATGTGTTAGTACATAGTTAATCTTGAACTTGAACAATAACTTACTGGTTATATCGTTGGGAATAAATAAAATTAATACTTATGAGCAATTGTTTATTGATTTTAATTTTCTATTTAAGAGCATTGGGAAAATGTTGTTTTATTTAATTTTGATTAATTTGTTTTAAAAATAATATATTAGGAGGTCGTGACTAGATAATAACAGGCGCTCGGACCAATCTTCAGGTCAAACCGCACTTGCATAGGTTGGTTTGAGGATGGGTGACCCTACATTACATACCGAGATTCCATCGTGCCTCCGAAAGCTCGTTTAACCGTTGGTCCCGGTTATTTTTTGTATTTCAATTGAAGCAAGTTCAGGGAGCATGTTAGAAAAAAAACAACAAATTAATTAATGATTTAAATAATCTGTGAATTTAAAAAATGTAATATTCACTGATTTAAATAAACATCATCATCAATCTCTTGCTAAGGATTAACATAATTATTACAAACATGCATAACACTGTGCAGTATTATGTAAAACGAATGCAACTCTAGATCAATTTTAATTATTAATTTAAATAATTTAGTAACACTTTAATTATTAATTAAGTCATCGGCATTCTTGCACGAACTAGAAGTTTCTGAGTGATCCAGATTATCTATAGGAAACTAGGTTAAATCTAGTTATTTCTGTTTTACGATGCCTAGAAGTAATAAAAAAATGCTATCTATAATGATAATTTTTATTTTGTCGATTGGTTTCGCAAATTGTAAGATTTATTGATAAAAAACTTGTTTTTTTCTTTTACATAATTATATTTTTTTAGAATATTATCACGTAGTTACAGTAATTACAGAAATAACATCAGCAATAAAAAAAATACAAAAATACACTTACATAATCGATATCGATAAGTGGTCGTCACTATTTCTGCAATCTTTTATCTGGAAATGGAAATTAAACGTGCGTACGACTTGCGATTTCACACATACTACCCTTTTACAACACTTTGTAAATATGCAAAAAACATTTTTACAATGTATTATATACACAGTACAGAAGCAAAGTTATTTTGGAAAGAAACTCATAAAAGGAATACACAGTACACACTTTCATGCACTGCTATATTAATGTATAACTGATTCAGTCTCAGGATTTAGAAACAAAAACGATTTTAGACTTAAAATTGAACACAAGTTCAATTTCACACACAATAATAAACATGTAGTTTGACAAATTGGCTAATTTGTCAGACTACATGTTCAATATTGTATAAAAAATCTGAAGTATTATTGTAAACAGGAAGTAATAGTCATTTTATTTGACTTTAATTATAAGTACGTAGTTTTTTTTACGTGTCGTTTTTAATTATTTTATAATTACGAGTAATTCACTACACTAGAAATAAATTCAATCACGCAGCCCTCAACAATGACGTTACTCTTATAATTACTGCCTTGAAATTCCATTATAATCGAAAACGAGCATACTACAAAATATTTAAAATTATACTTCACGCAATTTTAACTACATCATAAAATTGCATCATCGATAAGCGAGCGTTCTCGTCACTGGCTCGCAATCGGTTATCGCGAGTCAGTGTACAAGTACTCGCGAGTTAGCACGAACTGTTTCGCGCTATATTTGATTTTCGAATAATCGAGCGCTGTTTGAATGTCTTTCAGTTGTTCTTTTTTTTAAAGTGCCATAGATGTTGTTTTTTTTACTGTGTTGATGTTTTTACTGTTTTGTTTTTTTAACTGTGTTGTATTAGTGATGTTGTTATTTCAAGAGTTGTGAGTTTTGAATTTTGAAGCTGGTATTTCGTTTTCGTACAACAGAGAATAAGGTATTTCTTTTTTTTTAACATAAACTCACGCCTTCATACCATAGAGGTAAACAGAAACAATATTTTTTGAACTTACATCATTGAAATAGTAGAGTCAACACATTATATTTACATTATTTCTTCCGGCAGCCCGATAAAACAAAATTAAACATATTGCAATGATAAATATAAAACCAGCATACAATTACCAATATAAAATAACTTGAGTATAATTCTGAAAAACTTAATGTAGCGGCTGGTGACGTAAAACGTCTCATTGGTCTAGTGGTCGCAAGCGCAACTTCTGAGCATGAGGTCCTGGGTCCGATTCCCAGTTCGGGCAAAATGTTATTGGGTTTTTTCATCAGAATTTGAAGGAAGAAAGTAGCATGATGGAAATAAACTCGCCCCCTATTACATGAGACGAAATACGGGTGTATTATTAGGTGCACCTCTGCCTTACCTTCTAGGGATGCAAGGCGTGATGTTATGCGAGTACAATACGAGACGGATCGGATCAAAGATCGTGAGCGGAAGTCACAGTATTCTTGTACGTTTTATAGTGTGATCCCGGCTTTATTTGTCGCAGTTAACGACAGGAAATATCTCTGATGCATACAGCGACAATAGTAATGCGTTATGATATGGTATTATAGAAGATAGATCGGTGGTATGTTCAATTGACGACACGGTTGGTGCAGTGGCCGAGCGATTGGCTGCGCCGCTGTGTGTTGCGGGTTTCATCAAGATGCGGAAAAAAATGTACATAAAAAATCGGCTTATTGCAACTAAAAAGTGTTTTTTTTGGGTTTTTTTTTCCAGATATTGGAACTAGGTAAACTTAAAAAAAACAACATTTAAACATTTTTTTATTTTGTTGTTTTTAATTGCAATAGTAGTGTGTTATGATGTGTTGTGCCGATAATTGTAACATTACTTTTAAGTGTTACTAATTGGCTCTCTGATGGCTTTTAATATGTCGTTTGTTATTCGATCTTCTCCAGGGCTTTTATGTTCTTCTTTGTGAAGCTGGGACATAGTTTTTTTTGTGTATTCTGTTAGCTTGTACTAACCAAATTATGGATCAATGTTGTCTGAGTTAAAGAAATTATTATTATTATTTAAACTATTTCCGAAAAAAGGACTAATTTAAGGAAGTAGAACGGGGAAAACATGACTTGCATTGCCAAAAAATAAAACTGAATGAAATAGCTAATGCATCACACCATGCAGTAAAAATTCTAAATTGCACTGCAGGTGAATTTTTTACCTATTAAAATTAGCATAGCGATTACGAGAAATATATGTACGTAATGGAAAGAGCAGTGGTGGCCCAGTGGTGGCGGCCCCGACTTACGAACAGTGAGTCGTGGGTTCGAACCCAGTCAGGCGCATTACTTTGTGTAATTTATTTCATCACCACTGCTCTCAAAACGGTGAAGGAAAACATCGTGAGGAAACCGGCATGTCTTGGAACCAAAAAATTCGAAGACATGTGACATCTACCAATCCGTACTGGGCCCGCGTGGTGGATTTTAGCCCATCCCTCTCCTAGAGAGGAGACCTGAGTCCCTGCAGTGGGAACATTATAGGCTGATGATGAATGGAAAGAGCAATAACAAATGACTGCATGAGGTTCTAAGTTAAATTCCCAGTTCGGGCAAAAAGTTATTGAGTTTTTCTATAGGAACTTCTCAGTAGCAGCCACTGAGTTTGGATTTGTACCCGGTTGATGGCAATAGGCTCGCCCCCTATTACATCGGACTTAAACACAACTGGCGAAACGTAGGTGTACTTTAAGTAGACCTCTGCCTTACACTTCGGGGATTACAGGCGTGATGTTATGTTCAAGAGCAATAATTTAAACATGTGCAGTTTAAGCAATAATTTCGTACGAATTTAATTTACATTTGAAGTAGTGTCGGACATTTTTGCTACTGAAATTACGATGTAAGCACACATGTATAGAAAATTGCACAATGTCGTGATTGGCCTCAATTTTCAACCCTCTTTTTATTTATGCCCCTGCAGCGGAAGTACTGAGTTTCGGTCAAGTGTTTTTGATGATAACATATTATTATGATTGTTTTCCATGAAAAGGTAAACTGGGGTGTGGAGTATAGCTACATCTAGTCATTTACATAAATTATTGACTATTATAGTGCCATATATAGATCTTTGACATTCGTTACAGGTAGTAAGTGACCTGAAATTCTGACATCCAGTCTTACCAAAGAGTATCGATTACTTAGTATTAACTGGGTTGTGGAGGTCAGATAGGCAGTCGCTCCATGTAAAATACTGGTATTCAGCTGCATCCGGTTAGACTAGAAGCCGACCCCAACATAGTTGGGAAAAGGCTAGGCAGATGATTGACTATTATAGTGAAGTGTAATGTTTGGGGAGACTGTAAGTAAGATTGACCAGATAAAATTCGCCCTGTTATTTATAGTCAAGTTTTTAAATACTTCATCATTCATCATTTCAGCCATAAAACGTCCACTGGCCTCCCCCAGAAGGGGGGAATTTGCCATAATAGTCACGCTTGGCAGGCGGGTTGGCGATCGTAGTATGGTTGTTACGTAGGCACAGAGAACGCTGCTGCCCATTCTCTGGTAAGTCCCTTAGTCGCCTATTACGACACCCACGGGAAGATATGGGATGGTGCTATTCTTTACGTCCGACACCATACGGGCAATTACTTGAATTTCAGTATTTTACTTATGCTACCATTTTTATGCAGCTGACATGACTTTGAACGAAGTAAGAACCCGTCTATAATAGCCTTTCTGTTTCTTGGGTTTAACCAACGCTACAGAAAAACATTAGTTTTGATTTTCTCAATGATTTTGGGACTTCACTGCTGAAAGTAAATATTTTATATTCTTGAGTTGTCTGCCTAAAAAATAATATTATAAGACTCTTTGCATTCGATTGTCGTGAATCAGTGGTGAATGAAAATTGAGCCGGAATCATTTTTACGATAGAAATGTTTTTTTTACAAGTAACCTGCCGAAAATGTAACTGTTTTATAGAACCTCTGTCTAACCCCTCGGAAAATACTAGTGTGATGTAATACTGAGCTTATTCAGTGCAAGAAGGTAGTAATAGTACCTTTACGGAGATTTATACACCAAGTACAATTCCGCCTACCATTTCTAAGAGTAATATTTATCTAGAAAGTTCTATTATGTAAGTAAAACAGCCATCCTTTGCAATACCTATGCTCTAGGAATAGTGGACTTGTGTTATGATGAAAAATGCATGCTTCTTGAATATTTTTCTTGGAGTTTTCCTTGAAAGAGTTTTATGTTGATGACCTTAGTGCAGTTTGTTTTTGTTTCTATTCATAAAACAAAATGAAAGCACACAAAAGACTTGTAGCTTACAGTTATTAAGAACTAGCTGTTGCCAGCAGCTTCGCCCGCTACAACTCGAAGAATATCCCACGAGAAAATAAAATCGGGATAAAAACTGTCCTATGTGGTAATCCAAGTTATAAACTATCTGTGTACCAAATTTTATCAAAATCCGTTCAGTAGTTTTTGCGTGAAAGAGTAACAAACATCCATCCATCCTCACAAACTTTCGCATTTATAATATTAGTAGGGAGTAGGATAGTTGGATGGAATAAGAAAAAAAGAAAAAGGTTCTGATTCTGACCCTCATGCCCCGGGGTTCACATAACATAATATACTAGCCACCCACATTTGGCCAGCTGTGTTTTAGTCCATGTAGTGATGGCCTACAATCGCACTAGATCTTAAAGTTTCTTGTCGTTCTTCTCATGAGACCAACGCTTTGGAATGGGCAACTACAGTACACTCACAGTTATTATGCCTTGTGACTGGGACTGTAGCTTAGTTTATTTAGTATTTGTTCGACTATTCAAAAGTGCCTGTAACTGTCCTTGAAATAAATGTTTCGATTTTGATTGATTTTGATCACGAAAAGTGGAAAGAGTAATGGGAGACCTTTGCCCTGTAGAGGGACAATATAGGCTTATAATAATAGGGAGCGGGCCTATTGCCATCAATCGGGCACAAATCCAGACTCCGTGGCGGCTACTAAGACATTCATGTTGAAAAACCCAATATCACTTTGCCCGGCCTGGGAACTGGACCTACGACCTTTGCTCAGCAGTTCCACATGCGACCGCTAGACCATCGAGGCTATACTAGGTTCGAAAGTTGATTATATGTTTTTTTTTTAAATTGAATTTGCCAACTTAATTACGTTTCAATGCATTGCTGTACCACCATCTGTGTTTACCCTCGGCACATTATATGACGTAGTCATGTAGCAATATGATAAATGTCTGAAATAAATTGACATATATCCAAACAGAGGCGATGCATTCAAGCGGAATATCATCATTTGCCTAGCCTTTTCCCAACTATGTTGGGGTCGGCTTCCAGTCTAACCAAATGCAGCTGAATACCAGTTCTTTATATGGAGCTACTGCCTATCTGACCTCCACAACCAAGTTAAAACTAGGTAATACGATACCCTTTGGTAAGACTGCTTTAGATATGGCAGCCGAGACCAACAGCATTCCGAGGCACGGAGGACACTCGGTATGTAATGGGCTGTCACCCATTCACAGACCTACCTAGGCAAGCGGTGCTTAACCTAAAGATTGATCCGAGTGGCAGTTATTATTAAACCACGACCTCCTGGCAACATGATATATGTCTGAAATAATTTGAGACATATATTTCTAAACAGAGGCGATGCATTCAAGCGGAATACACTGGGTGTTAAATTAACAGAGCGTGTTTGACTATTTGAAACACTGCACTGTTTCATTCCAAAATAAATGAGTTTGTATTTGAGTGAGTCGAAAAGCGTGTATTTGAGTAAATGAGACAGCTGTTTAGTGAGCTGTGAGTCGAAAATGAAATTTTGTTTAGTTCAAATATTTTTATTTTCTGCATAGGAAAACTAAGGTACAGATGTGTCATATTTATCAATTTAACGCTATCTTTTTTTGTCAACGACGCATATGGTCTTGTTATAATTTCTAATTAACGCTCTCAAAATGAATCTAAATAAATATCTTCCTTTTGGGTCTAGTGATCTCTAGACACGGCAAATTGCAAAAAAAAAAAAAATAATAATTTCGCGGGCTACCATAGCGCATCCACCTTAAGGTCCTGAGTAGTAGTTTTTGTTTTAAGCAAATTAGCATGTTGTGACAGTAGCCATCTTATGCATAAAATGCTGAAGCCGCACACGCAAAGAATCCAAGTATAATACAGGGTGGTGACGACAATACGACAATAAATAAAACCACTGGTAGTTCTAGTTCATAGAAACATTTTTAAACTATCAAATAAATGCTAACACGTACGTCAATAAACTACCTAAATGTCTTTGCCAAATTCGTTTGTTACATTGTTTTTCCATACTTATATCGGTGCAAATTATTCCTAAGGTTAGTAAACCAATATTTGTTTATAAATTGCAATGTATTTCGTTTACAGTTTTATGCTACTCAGTTTTATTGTTTTTTTTTAATTTTTTTTTATTTTGCTGTAAAGATTTATTTGATATTTTAATAATGTTCCTATGAACTAGAACTACCAGTGGTTTCATTTATTGTCGTATGGTCGGCACCACCCTGTATAATATAAATGTATCCGTGGGTCAAACTTTCAATTCCAGCTTTCCCTCTCAAAGTAATAACAGTGGCCTGTGGTGATTAATTTAAAGATAAGCACATTCAAGTTAAAAACCGTTATCAAACAGAGAGCACTTGACATTTTTCCAGCATCATTACAATCCAAGATCCCTCGAAATCGAAAATAAATACTCGTTCGCAATCGTCACTTTGCCCCATTTTCCCCATTTCACTTCTGAGCGAGATATTCTGATGCTATTTATTTTTCATTGCCACAACATACTTAACAAAATCTTCAGGAATCAAGCAAATAGGTTTAAGGCAAAATTGTATTTATTTAAATTAAAATTACAGACTCAACCAAGCCTGTCGCCAAATTCAAGGTATTCCGCATAAGTCAGATTTTCTTAGGTTTTTTGGATTAAATACAAGTCTATATCTTTGACGGTCATAAATTTGTCAATATTTCCTTATACTGACCTGAAAATTGCAAGAAAACCACACGAATCCTACATAATATTATTACTATTGTAAATGCGAAAGTTTAGATGACTGGATGTTTGTTACTCAATCAAGGGATATCCATGGAGTTTCTTGCCCATTCTTCTCCATAGAGATCTACGCTTTGGAATGGATACTACAGAACTATCACACGTCTATTATGCTTCGCTTTATTTGAAAGAAAGAAAGAAAGAAAAAATATTTATTTGTCGCAGAAACATAATGAGCATACAAAGAGACATACAAAAAAAAATACACATACAACGCATAACAGATATTAAAAAATACAAAAAGCAGGGATAATATAAAGATAGTTGCACGTCGTGACTGCGACAACTAGGTTGCCACTCAGCATGATGCTGTGCTATGGGCACCCACAGCACAGCGCTGGTTTTCAGTGGTCACCCGTGAAAAAACGCACGAAAGCCAAGACAGCTTCAATATTAGGTACTTATAAGTATATAAAATAAAATAAGAAGAAAAATATTTGACATTCAAAAGTGCCCATAATGGTCTAATTGAAATAAATGCTTAGAATTTGAGTTTGAAAGTCATGCCAGAACGGATCTGGTTGAAATTTAGCACAGAAATAGATTATAGTCTTGAAGAGCACATAGGTTATTTTTTATCCCTGAATTTCGAACCCGTAGGCAATTCCAGGCAAGCCACGGACAAAGGCTAGTGTCGTTTACAAGACGATTTTTTAGTCACCGTCCAGTATCACTCAATACAAAAATATTGAGATATCACATTACGGAGAGCGGATAATTCTTTCGAGAAAATTATTTAATATGAAAATTTTACGTATAGATTCTTATAAAAAAATGGTGTTAGTGAATGATACCTAATGCCTGGAAAAAAATTGGACGGTGACTAAAAAATCTTCTTGTATACAGGGTGTAAATCAACCCATCACACAGCCGTCAACCAAGCATTCTGTACATCAAACTAAGTACCCCTACGCAAAAATTTTAGCTGGGAAACGACTTTTTTTTTTGGTCAAAAATCACGTTTTACGGTAAAACTCAATGTAGCACTGTTAAAACATAGTGCTAGTGGATGTTTTGAATAGTAAACGGGTCATGGAGGTAATTTAAGTAAAGTTATAACCTGAAAAACTAGTATTTACAAGAACAGCTGTGAAAAATTTGGAACTTTGACCCCCAATATCTCCGTAACTAGGAGGTTCCCAGGTATGGTCTAGAACAAAAAAATGATCGGAGTGGTGGGGAGAACAAGCCCTTCGTTTGCGTTAAGGGTACTTTTACACCCTGTATATTAGAAAATTATTTTGCTGCCATCCTAAGCACATTCACCTAAAATATCGTAGGTAGTACCAGAATTTCAGAGTACCATACTGGAAAAGCGTTTTGATGGAATATGTTGGGTCACTTAATATAAATTAAAGCTAACAAGCTTTCCTGGGGAAGGTGGAACCATAACGACGTGAGCCCCAGGGGTCGGCAGGGCATGAATTAATTATAAATTGCGATTTAGAGCAGTGTACCCGATCTAAATCTCTTCTAGTTTGGAATAATATATGGAATGGTGTTTTAAACGGACGCGGCGTTTTTTGAAAATAACCATTTATATGATAAAAGTTATTACTAAGCTTTTTAGAAACCAAATGAAATCAAAGCTAATTACATAACATCACGCCATCGTCGAAGAATTAGGCGTAGGTGCACCCTAATAGTACACCCACACTTCGATGCGTACCTAATGGCATCAACGGGGCACATATCTAGACTCCAGGGCCGCTTCTAAGAAATTCCTGATGGAAAAACTCAACGACACTTTCCCTGATCCAATCGAACCCAGAGCCTCATGTTCAGTAGTCGCGCGTGTGACCACTCGACCAACGTGAAAGTAATTATTTTAAGACATTACTTTAACAGAGTATTGGTGTAGCTACGTAATACGTTATCTTAAAGCAACTAAAAGCAGTACTATTAATCAAGTACAGTCATCATCATCATCTCAGCCAAAAGACGTCCACTGCTGGACATAGGCCTCCTCCAGAAGGGGGGGATTTGCCATAATCACCACGCTTGGCAGGCGGGTTGGCGATCGCAGTATGGTTGTTACGAAGGCACAGAGAACGCTGCTGCCCATTCTCTGGTAAGTCCCTTAGTCGCCTCTTACGACACCCACGGGAAGATATGGGATTGTGCCATTCTTTACGTCCGACACCATACGGAACAGTACAGTATATTTTACTAATGACATCATTCTCTAATCCAAAATCACTACATAGTATAAAACAAAGTCGCTTTCTCTGTCCCTATATCCCTATGTATGCTTAAATCTTTAAAACTACGCAACGGATTTTGATGCGGTTTTTTTTAATAGATAGAGTGATTCAAGTGGATGGTTTTAGTATATAATTTGACCGACATACACGCGGGTGAAGCCGCGGGCATCAGCTAGTACATAATAAAAAAGCAAAAGATTAAAAAGTGCGTCAGGGAATCCCATTATCAGCAGTGGTCATGATAAGAACGATAACGACTACTTATCACGGTCACGCACGCACTAACCGTTCAGTTCCGTATGTTTTTAAACTTAGTTTAACATCTGTCTAAACTACGCGGTTAAGTAGGCAAGAATTTATGTAGGTATCATGTACTTAACTGTAAATATCGGTAATAAAGGTAAAGGTTATGTAATTTTAAAAGGTTAGCGTATTTGGTTGAATAAAATAGGAATGTTCACTAACTAAAAAAATATTTATTATTATTTATTTTTTTAAAAACGTTGCCCCACACTAGGAATTTCTCCTGTATCGTGGGTGCGTTTACAAACATTTAAACTCACATACACAAATACCCAGACCCGAAACAACTATCTGTAGCTCATACAAATATTTGTTCCGTGAGGGAATCGTACCCGCGACACGCAGCGCAGCAGTCCAATCGCTCAGCCACTGCGCCAACCGTGTCGTCAATATGATTTTAATTAGTCCGTCTGTTAGATTATCGAAAAATATTGGATACGTATTTTTTGTTTTGTCAAATCCATAAAAAATGACGAAGTTAAAACGCGTCAAAGATTTGAGTGGGGGGTTGTTACGTGACTCGCGGGTAAAAAGTTAACTCTCCTATTAAGTGTGCCCGGTTGATGGCAAAAGGCTCACCCCCTATTAAAAGATAGCTGGTGAAATGTAGGCGTGAATTTTTTTTTTTTTTTGGGTTAGGATATCATCAAATAACCCCTCCCGCTCTTGAGCAGAGCAGAAGGGAGTGTCAGACTTCTACTGACTAAAAACCACCCATGTTCCTTCTTAGCCCTTGCGCCGGGGCCGCGGTATCTCTTTCGAACAACCCGCAGCCCCGACACCTTCGCCTTACCCTTCGGTGATAGCAGGTGTGATGTTATCTTTTATACGCAGTTTTATTTATTGTCGTATTGTTTTTTTATATAAAAACGTTGCCCGACACTAGGAATTTCTCCTGTATCGTGGGTGCGTTTACAAACACTTAAACTCACATACACAAACACACCCAGACCGGTTCCGTGCCGGGATCCAACCCGCGACACGCAGCGCAGCAGTCCAATCGCTCAGCCACTGCGCCTACCGTGCCGTCGAAGTTACTTTGTTGCTATTAAGACCACTATCATCATTCTTCTGCCCTCATCCCAATTTATTTGGGGTTGGCGCAGCATGTCTTTGTCTTCCATACTTCCCTATTACTCGTCATCTCAGCAGTCACGTCCTTTCTAGCCATATAATCTTTAACACAGCTCATCCATCGTTTCTTTGGTCTTCCTCTACTCTTACAGTCCTCTAGATCCTTGCCATTCTTTTTTATTAAAAACATTGCCCCACACTAGGAATTTCTCCTGTATCGTGGGTACATTTACAAATATTTAAACACACATACACAAAGACACCCAGACCCGAAACATATCTGTAGGCCATACATTGATATAAAAACTAAAGATACGGTCGTCCGAACATTTGCTCGACGCGTTTGCCATACAGAGAATCGGTGTAGTCTGCTCGTTAACGTAACCTTGTATAAGCGGCGTGGTATTTTCGAGGTATAAAGAACATAAATAAAGCTTTTAATAAAATTTACGACCGCACCCGAAGAGAGCCGATCGTGGACTAGTATAGACCGTTTTGGGACCACGTTCGAGACGTCATTTTAACATGCCGTCCGCCCAGTCCTTACGCAGTAATATATAAGTCAATGAGGCCATACAAATATTTGTTCCGTTCCGTTTCCATTAAAACCACATTAATGCATTAAAACGAATGCAGTATTCATGACTAACTACCACATTTTCTCTACAAATTCAAATTTTGACATCTACAATATCCATTAAACCAACAAAACAGAACTTAAACAAAACTAAACTAACTCTAAATCCATTAAAAATCATACAAAACACTAAACGAACCCCAGAGAACGTCTACAAGCTAACACTGAAGATCTAACGAACCGTTTGCCAGAGATTTAATACTACTAACATTCCCACTCATCCAATAATGGCGGGGAACTAGAATATGAAGTAATTCCGAGAATACCAAGGAATAATTTCAATTTAGAGGTAGTTGCGAGGTAGATAGAGAGAATCAGCAATTGTAATACGAGGTTAGGAGCGGATGTAAATCTTCAGGTGAAGCTGAAGTGCAGATGAAAAGAATTATTGTCTCCACTCAAATTTGTGACCATGGAGTTTCTTACCTATTCTTCTCCATAGAAATTGACACATTGGTATTGGCAACTACAGTTCTTACACAAATTATTAAACCTTTTTTTTTTGGCGGGTGAAAAATCATCAAATAACAACTCCCGCTCTTGGGCAGAGCGAAAGGGAGTGTCAGACTTCTACTGACTAAAAACCACCCATGTTCCTTCTTAGCCCTTTGTGTCGGGGCCGCGGTATCTCTTGCGAACAACCAGCAGCCTGTGACTGTGACTTTGGTTTCTCTATTTTTTTTGACATTAAAAAAACCTGTGCCTATGATGGTCTAATTGAAATAAATGACGTAGTTTGACAGTTTCAATTTATTAGGAGTTTTCTTCAAAGGTGGTGCAGTACTGCCTTGTTGGCCTAGTGGACTGCTGATCATGAGGTCCTAGGTTCGATTCCAGCGTCGGGCAAACTGTTAATGAGTTTTTTCCAGCAGGAATTCCTGAGTAGCAGCCGGGCCCGGTTGATGGGAACAGGCTCGCCTCGTTTTACATGGGATGGGTGTATTATTAGGTACACCACTGCTTACGCCAAATGCAACCTGCTACGATCCTTACACATTCCTTACGCCTCATCTGTCTCATTCTGTTTCTTTCTATATTTAAATGGCCCTTACGCCTTATAGTGTTACCTTAAATGTTTTATTTCCAAGTTACCTTTTATGATAAACATTGAATAATATAACTGCAAATATTTCAGCGTATTTAAGTAGATTTTAGTCAAACGTAAACTACGTTTACTTATTTCAAATAAAATTACGCTTGAAAAGGACACAGTCACTTTTTGCTTTTGAATTCCATATTTCAATTTGTATAACTCTCGCAACTGTTAAACATTTCATTCGTAACAACGCTTTCAACACATTCAAAAGCTTTCATTTAAATTTCTCAAACTAACAGAGATACCACTGTAACACGACTGAATAATTTCAATTCAACGATAAAGTGTACATAGAGACACAGAGTAGATACTTACAGAAGGCCACAAATATAGACGTACCTGTGATCTCAAAGCTAATGACAATCCCCAGTTCACTTGTACTGGCTGAATACTGTGTTCAGGTATGTAAAGAAAATGTTTCTTTGCAAAACAATTTTAATACCCACACACAATTGAGAGTTTGCGCTACAATTTTAAACGTTGTTGTGACTTTTTTCAATAGTGGGTACTACTTATTTTGATCCTAAATCAGTAAGTAGAAATTCTTTTAAATGGAAATGACATAGCCAGAATTTATTCCTTTTAAAAATCTTAAGTTCACTTAAATTGAGGTAAAAAGTGATTTAAATAATAATTTATGTTTACCCTGTAACGGCGACGTACAGGGTACATAGTGTACAAGATTCTTAAGTTTTCCTTTAAATATGTTTAAAATGTTTACTTCTGTAAATCCCACCGTATTCTTACAAGATAAAATACCGCAATCACAACTTTATTTTCTACCTTCAATACATCGTTTCAACGCGTGTCCTACACCATGGGTCCGTTGTCACCCATTGTATGAAGTTGACCTTCTGTCCCTTACTACTCCGTGACAGAACGTTCGTTACTGTAATGAACGTTGTGAATTACTTCTGTCCAACCGACTCGAATCTTAACGAGGATCCACAACAATGGATGGAGATTAAATCGAGGTATATTTTCCGAAAATTTCGGATTTTGCCTTCCTTTGTTCAAACTCTTTTCTTTGAGAAAAGTCCTTTGAAACAACACTTCTGGTTGGGACAGAAACCTGTATTTAGAGTATTTTAAGAACTAGAACGGATCATTATGTTGTTTTTTTAAGACGTTTCTGTTTAAAACCGAACTCATCAACTTCAATTTTTTTTTGTGTTTAGGTAGTCTTGGTAACAAGCTTACGTCCTTCAAAGATTAATTGGAACTCCGTTAAACGGAAGAGGACAGAGGTTGAAGAGACACCAACGCGAGAACGGTTATCATGTATTTCGTACATCATTCTTAGCCCCCACATCAAAATTTTTCATACTCTGTGAAAAAATTTGCTGTTCTATACCTTTTGACCGTGTAGGTATTGCATTTTTGTAGGAAACAGCTTTTTTTAACCTAGTAAAATTGTCTATGTGAAGCTGCCACCCTGCAGCCCACTGAATACATGGAACCTATTTTCGCGTCGGTATCCATTCCAGCCCATATTTCCTTCGGTCAAAATTGAATTTACAACATCAGTTTCAACCCCCGTATTCCAAAATTAAAGATATTAATCACACTCCAGATTCTTCTCAAAAATATTCATCAGGAACAAAGGATTATTGAAACGAAGGGTCCCCATTTTCGAATTGAAAAAAAGGCCTTTTTTGAAACACTTTTTATGAATTTTAATTGCCTAATAAAATTCGAAGTCCCAATCAAATTTCCTCCTCGGGAATGAATGTTTGTTTCAGTTCCTTTCAGATCTTTGCATTATGACGTTTCGTAGTAGATATTTCCAATTTTTTGTCTTTTATTAAATTGACCCTTTCAATTGTTGAAAGGAACAAATAAACAGGAATGGACTTTCGAAATCTCTTAAGAAACGAATAATGGAAAAATTGAGTTAGTTGTAAATAAATGAGTTTTGGGTTATTTTTGGCACAGAGACTAGAGTAAATTATTATTGATTCAAGACATCTTAGCTCAGATAAAGCGTAATCATCTTTTAAGGAATCTAAGTCGTAACTCTCATATAATTTAAAGATGAAGCACATTAAGGCGTTGAAGCTGGAGGTCAGGTACGCACCCGTCGGGGCTGCGGGTTGTTCGCAAGAGATACCGCGGCCTCGACATGAAGGGCTTAGAAGGAACATTAGTGGTTTTTAGTCAGTAGAAGTCTGAGACTCCCTTTCGCTCTGCCCAAGAACGGGAGGGGTTATTTGATGATTATTCACCCGCCAACAAAAAAAATGGTAAATACTGGATATTAATCCGGTAAGACTGGCAGCAGACCCCAATACAGTTGGCTAGCTACGAGTAGTACCTTAACACCTCAGCTGCATCTGGATAAACTGGAAGCTGATGCCAACATAATTGAGGGCTAGGATGACGATGATCTTGATTCGTAGTCCAAAATAGTTTTAAGATATTCCTACATTCAAAACAAACAATAATTTTTGTAACAACGTTGCATATAAAACCATGAGAGAACATATATTATGTGGTATGCATAAGAATCGTATTCAGTCAAACACATTGCGTTGCCAAAAACAACAGACATTATTACCATAATACATGTGGAAGTTGGATAGGTGACATTTGCTTTTATCGTGAATATGAACGAATTGGAGAAACATTTGGTTATATAGAAAAATATACTCCGAGGGTGTTGGTGGGTGAAAAGAAAATATTTTGTTTGATAGAAAGGCTTTGTTATGTTCAGAAGACAAGATCTAGTAAGATTGGTCAAGAAGCTAAGTGGGCTTTGTGAAGAAGAATTTAGTGACCGGTTAAAGAAGTTAGCTAAACACGCTGGGTTGAAATATACCCGACAGGTTTGTTCTATAAAATTATTTTGTAAGAAAAACGACTACAAAAAAAAAATTCGAACTATCAAACAAAATATCAATTCAATCGGGAGTAATATTGAATTTGATGATCGTTTATGAATTCTTCCCAAGACGAGAAATGTTGATTTATGCAATTATTCTGTTAAAGATAAAACAGGGCTGAAATTCAATACCATAATATTCACAGACGGCAAAAAAAGGAAACCATATGTCTGCTAATGAGACTTACTTACATAAACAAACACAAATACTAACGAAAAACAAACACAAGACGAAACAAAAGAAGATTACATCAAAGAAAAAAACACTACTTAATAACTTACCTGCACTTTGACCTGCACAGCGTAAACAATTGACATTCTATTATGGAAAGCTGAACCTCACAAAGGGAATACAAGCATGAATATGGAATTGCCTACATCATCCCACCATTCTGATCCCCTAGTACCGGTAACAGACAGAACTACCCGAGAATTAATTGAAAACGAACATTATCCGTTCAAAGGAATAACAGAACACTGTAAATATTAATATGAAGCCTTTTGATCGTTCGTTGATTGTTTTAGATTGAGATTGTAGCTCGAATACGATGGTGAGTGCTGAAATGAGAATGATATTTCATTAGAATTCGATTAGAGCGTTTACCGGTATTGATGAAATGATAATAAGGGAACTTGTTCGAGGAATACCAGGATTGGCAGATGAGAGGTTTTGTTTCGGTACTCAATGATCAAATTTTGATTTTGGAACAGTTTCTTGTTATTATTGCGAGATTGAACTTGGAATCTTTGATTCAATCAGTGGAGGATGTTTTATGCCTGAGGCTCTTTGTGGAAGCCAATATCTTCACCCCTCCTGTGAAAAGTAATAAGCTCGCCATCTATATATATAAAAATGAAACCCGTTTTCCGTTGTCACGACTTGGCATGAAAACGGCTTGACCGATTTGGCTGATTTTTTTTTTAAATGTTCGTTGAAGTTCAAGGATGGTTCTTACGGCGAGAAAAAATCGAATAATGGCCGGAAAAGCCCTAAAAACAGCCCTTTTCTTTTTCCCATACAAACGTTTTCTAACTAAAACGTAAAAGCAATTTGAGCTTTAAAACCGCAGCCATAAAGTTCAAGTGTTAGTGGAGAGGTTCCGGGAAGGCAAAACAATTGAGTGACGTTCAGTTGTTCAGTCAACGAATGACAACTTCAAACAGACCATACGACATTATCACAATAATCACAAATAATTACTGTTTCTTTCCCAATAGAAAAACGATTTTTCAAATGGTGTTTGCGTATAATATAAAAATTAATTGCTGTTCGTTAGTCTCGCTAAAACTCGAGAACGGCTGGACCGATTTGGCTAATTATAGTGTTGAATTATTCGTGGAAGTCCAGGAAAGGTTTTAAAGGTGAGAAAGTGGTAGGCAGGGTAGTAGGTAGAGTAGTAGGTAGGGTGGTAGTAAGTAGGATAGTAGAGTAGGTAGGGTAGTCGGTAGAGTAGTAGGTAGGGTAGTAAGTAGGTAGGGTAGTAGGTAGGTCGGGTAGTAGGTAGGTAGGTAGGGTAGTAGGTAGGTAGGTAGGGTAGTAGGTAGGTAGGGTAGTAGGTAGGTAGGGTAGTAGGTAGGTAGGGTAGTCGGTAGGTAGGGTAGTAGGTAGGTAGGGTAGTAGGTAGGTAGGGTAGGAGGTAGTAGGTAGGTAGGTAGTTGGTACACAGGCAGGTAGTAGGTAGGAAAAAGGGCATTGCAACGCATGCCGGGAACAGCTAGTTATACATAAAACCGTATCTGCATTGGTATAATTTTTCCCACTCCTAAGCAAAGGCCTCCCCCCCCCATTCCTTCCACTTTCCTCTTTGTTGCGCCTCTTCCCGCCAGTAAACGAGAAAGCCATCCAAGGCGTCCCGCCATGCTGGAGGACACCTGCCCCGCTTGGACAGAGCCCCGCCGTGTTCTCGTAGCGGCGATCGGCGGCGGCGACCTCCCGGTCCGGCCCTGGTGCATGCCATGGTCCGGGGCGAGGAGGAATGGGACACCGTCACCTCCTTCTGCGAAGCAGTGATGCTAGCGAAGGAGCTGGCGGAACCTGAGAGGGAGAGATCCTCTTGTCCCAGCCACCGCGGGAGACGCTCCGGGCGTCGCCGTCGGGGGCCACGTGATTGTTTCCGGCCACCGTAGACGCGGGCCTGTGGACGGTGAGTAATGGGCTAGCTCGCCGTCCGTCCGTGTCGGGGCAGCAGCCCTGAGACAGCTAGACGGCGACGCGGCAGACCGAGGAGGACATGGCGGGACGCCTTTTTTTTTTTTTTGGCGGGTGGAAAATCATCGAATAACCCCTCCCGCTCTTGGGCAGAGCGAAAGGGAGTGTCAGACTTCTACTGAAAAAAAACCACCCATGTTCCGTCTTAGCCCTTGTGCCGAGTCCGCGGTATCTCTTTCGATCAACCCGCAGCCCCCGAACTACTCGCAGCTCCATAAGTCAATCCCACACGAGATCTTTCGTCCCCATTGATAGAAGCTTAAAACTCATTTACATAGACAGGGAGTCAGCAAAAATTGCTCCTATTTATTTTCGAACTAAGAGGCAATCCATTATAACCAAGTTCCAACGCATAAAGAATTATCCCTTCAAACGACGGTTAAGGATCCTCAGGTTATCGAAGTTCGGCTCCAATTATTCCCTTTTGATGTCAAGCCCTCGTGCCAAGAGCCAAAGGCTTCGGCGAATTCGCCTGTTTAATGTGTTAAGTGCGTCGGTATTTGGGCTAAATGGATTTGGTAATAGGGCGCCGGGATTTTAGAATGTATGTAGTATGTGCTTCTAAGTGATTTTGGGATGTTATGTCAGCGTAGATTGTTTCAATTTCATGTGTCATTAGATATTTGATAGTGTTTTGATTGTTAGGAGTGTTAAGTTAGGTATCGAATCTATTCTGTTTATAAGAAGTCTCTAACGATTTCTCGTTGGTCTGGTGAACGGGATTGCCACTGCTGATCATAAAGTCCTGGGTTCGATTCCCGGGTCTAGCACATTAGGGTTTTTTCGTGACGAATTTTTTAGTAGCAGAGTCTGGATCCCGTTGGATGGCAATAGGCTCGCCCGTATTATACAGAATAACTCTCTATAGACGAAATGTCGGTTTGCCATTAGGTACACCACTGCCTTACTTCGGGGATTAAAGGCGATCTTATTTTATAAAAAAGAATCGCTTGAAAAGCGCTTTTTTATATTCCACTGCATTCGATACGATTTATTGCCTTTCAGGGTAATTTAATTTAAATTTCCTTCCTCTCGTAAATTGCTAATAACTATTCCCACTTATCTTCTAGCTCAGACATCCCAGCTTACTTTACCGGGAGGTAAAGGCATCCATATTACAAATTACATTCCGTTTGAGAACCGCTTGGGAAAAAACTCTGCTTGCAAAATGGAGAGTGCTCTTCGAATGACTTCTATCGCATTTTAGGAAGCTTTTGGTACCTTATTTGGACTAAAAGTTGGAAGTTAATATAGGGTAGAAGGCACACGGACGCAAATACTGTTGCCACGTAAACATAACATAAGATAACATAACGTTACGCCTGAAATCCCTGAAGGGTTAGGCAGAGGTGTACCAAGTTGTTAACTCACATTATATTGAGCATATTATGGAACAGCAACTACAGAAGATTTTTCTTTTTTACGTTTTTAAGCTATTGCATAGCTTCTATCGCGGGCCTTGAGCGTGGGGACCGAATCCAGAAATTCCGTAACGAAAATAAAAACCTAACGAACTGACACTTGACAAATTGACACTTGACAATTTCTTGAAATCAAAAATTGTGAGTTGCCTGTATTTAAAACGGCCTGTATTATTCAGTCAAAAACTTCCTCAAAGAATTTCTGTGAGCGTGTTAATTAATTTTATAAGCGTAAGATAAGATACTATTAATAGAAATTATCAATAAATTACATTATTTGAGCTAACATATTAATAAAAATAAATTAAATTATATAAATCAAATGTAACCTTCATAGCTCTAACCACTAAGAAAAACTATGACACAAAATAAAAGAAAAAGTAAATGATATCTTGACAACTGACGTAATGTCAGATGAAAAGTAAACATTGAAAAATTATTAGATTTAATATTTTAAAACAGCAAAATCAAAGTTAATAAATCGAATAAGATCGATTATAAGGCTGCCAACAAAAATAGTTGTCGCCAACGAGACGATGAGACGTAAAAGGACATTCTATAAAAGATGAGGATGATTAGTAAAAGTGTAAGTATAAATACTATATTTAAATACTGCATTAATAAAATAAATAAATAATTATAATTGCATAAGTTGATAAAAAATGCTATGCAATAGCTTTACCGCCGGCCGGCCGGCCTGCACACGTCGTTGGGAGTCTGTACTGAGCGGGTTGACAGCCTGGAGGCCAGGATTGAGGCTCTGGAATGTAGGCAAAGTGAAGCAGTGCCAGATGGCAAAGTGGGCCAGCTCGAGCAGGTGATTCTGCAATTGCAGCTCGAGCTCAACGACCGCGAGCAGGACTCCCTGGGCTCCGATCTGGAGATTGCCAACATCCCGGAGATTCCCGGTGAGAATGTACTGCACACCGTCGGGCTGGTGGCGGCTAAGCTTGGGGTGTCTATTGACGAACGAGACATTGTGTTCGCGCAACGGGCGGGCCTGCGGGTCGAACGGGAAGTACAGACGAGCTCTGCGTGCGGTGCAAGTCCGGTAGGCGGAGGGAGCCCAGTGGGAGCAGCGGCAGCGACTGCGCGTGGGCGGCGTATCGTGGTCCGCCTGGCGCGGCGCGCGCTGCGCGACGATCTGCTGCACAGCGCGCGCGTGCGGCGTGGTGCCACCACAGCGGACTTGGGACTTCCAGCGCCCGCGCGTCGCTTCTATCTGAATGAGAGGCTAACTAAAGCAAACAAGCACTTGTTTTACCGTGTGCGTGAAGTTGGCAGCCGTCTCGGGTGGAGGTATACTTGGACGAAGTTCGGCCGCATCTTGGCGAAGCAGGGTGACGGGAAGCCTACCCACTGTATCCGCTCAGAGAAGGACCTTGAGCGGGTTTTTGGTGTTGAGGGGCATGCGGAGAAGGAAGTCTGATACCATGATCACTGGAAAGCACTTTAATTTAGTAATTGTTATTTTAAAACATTACCTATATATACATCATGTTTTGATTTGGTTTAATATTTTAAGTTTGTTTTGTGCGAGGCCGGCTATTTTACTGTCTCAGTATACTCTGGTATCCTCTAGTGGCCCAGCTGCTCGGTCGCGGACTATCTGTGCACATTTTAGATATATCACACTTCCACTCACTATTTTGACACCTTTGATCCCTTATCTTGTAATATATTTGTCTTTACGGACTTTTTATACTATAACACCTTGGCTGACTTTGTATATTGTTGCAATATTTACAATACTTCACTTTAATTTTGCACTAATTACACTTAACATTATTTTTATTCACTATGTTTATATCTCGAATTATTATATTGTTACACAAAATTCTCTTCTACATAATACTACTGGTATGATCTACATTATAAAATCATGCTACACCACTATTTATAAAATTCAATAAGACAAGAAATTTAAAAGCTGGACTATTTAATGCGGGGTCACTTGGTTCGCGCCATGAGGAGTTCCTTGTCGCTATGGAGAGCCACTCGGTGGACATCATGGCGATAAATGAGACCTGGCTCAGGCAGGGGGAGGAGGGCCGTGCGCCGGCAGTCCCGGGCTACCGGCTGCGGCACGTGCCGCGCGCGCGCACTGTGCGCGGTGGCCGCGGGGGCGGCGTGGGCTTCTACGTGCGCCGCGGGCTGTGCGTGCGCACCGTGCCGCACCCGCCGGCACCGCAGGTCGAGCAGATGTGGCTCAGGCTTAACATCAACTCGCAATCAGTTGTCGTCGGTACTGCATACAGGCCGCCGTGGCTTGATGTCAATGTCTTCTTGGATGCGGTTACTGATTCGCTCTCCTCCTTTGCTAAAGCGGACAAGGTTGTCTTGCTGGGCGACTTCAATGTTAATGTTTTAAACCAAACTGACAATAAAACTAAACTATTGAACAATTTTACACATTGCTGCAGACTTCGACAAATTATTACCGAGCCAACCCATTTCACAGATCATAGTGAAACCCTAATTGATGTTGTGTGTACTGATGCCCGTGTGTGTGGGGTCACTGTATCACACATACCGGAGCTTGGTCACCACGCAGTTATATCTGTTGAATTAAACTTTAAATTACAGAAGTCTCCCCCTCATTGGGTTACTTTTAGGCCACTCAAAGACATCCTCCCAGAATATTTTAATAACGACTTAAATAAAATGAACTGGGAATATATTGAAAGTCTGGAAGATGTTAACTCCATGGTTGCCACGTTTAATCAATACCTTTTGACATTATTTGATTTGCATGCTCCCCTTAAAAAAGTATTAATTAAAGAGAAATCTTATCCCTGGATAACAGACACTGTCAGGGAAATGATGAGGCTGCGTGACAAATGCCACTCGAAGTCTAAAACAGCAAAAACTGAAAATCACATTCAATCGTACAAACAGATGAAATATCTTGTTAGAGCTGCTTTTGAAAGTGAGAAGTGCGCATATTTTAAAACATACATTAATAATAATATCAAACAGCCTAAGAAGTTATGGAGTCATATTAAATCAACTGTAGATACTTCTAAAAAACTAGATCATGGACTGCCACCTTTTTGTAATAACCCAGAGTCAATTAATCAGCACTTTTTGGATGTGCCAGGCAGTGGTAATGTTGCTACTGCAGATTTGACTTATTTTGAGCACCACAGGTACGGTAACATTCATTTCCAGCTTGAGCCGGTCCAGCAGAATGAGGTGATGAGGATCTTGCGTAGTCTGAAGTCGAACGCGCAGGGCTCTGACCACATTTCTCTGGAGATGCTGATATTGACACTTCCTCGAACACTTGCAGTTATCACAGCCATCATCAACAGGTCTATAGTCACCTCTTCTTTTCCTGATCTGTGGAAAATGGCAATAGTTAGGCCAATCCCTAAAGTATCGAACCCTGCTAGTGTTAAAGACCTCCGTCCGATAAGCCTGCTGCCGTGCCTGTCCAAAATTCTGGAGAGAGTTGTCTCTGACCAACTCAAGGCGTATCTTGAGAAAAATGGCATTTTACCAGTAGCTCAATCTGGTTTTCGAAAGGGCCATAGCACGGCGACAGCCCTTCTGGATGTAGTTGGTAACATACTTGAGGCCAGAGACCGGGGTATGGGAGCCCTGCTCGTCCTACTGGATTTTTCACGTGCATTTGACTCTATCAACACTTCACTTCTTCTCTCCAAACTGTCTTATTATGGGTGTGATGTAGAAACAGTCAAATGGTTTGAGAGTTACCTTAAGAATCGATCACAGTTCGTGCAGGTGACAAGTGACAGCGGGGAAACCATGTCCTCTGGTCCGAGGAGCGTGGGCAGGGGCGTGCCGCAGGGATCGATCCTGGGCCCCCTTCTCTTCATTTTGTACACAGCTGACATCATCAACTGTCTGATCAACTCGAAGTTCCACCTTTACGCTGATGATCTACAGTTGTACCTCTCCTTCCGCTCCCAGGATACTACTGAAACTGTTAGCAAAATAAATGAGGACTTAGAAAGGATTTCTTGTTGGTCCAGAAGGAATTCCTTGGTCTTGAATCCAAGTAAATCCAAGTTTATTGTCATGGGATCTAGGGAATTCCTGAACAGAATGCTTGCTTGCAACCTGGACCTCAGGATTGATGGTTGTGGTGTGGAAAGGGTTCTGGAAGCTCGTAACCTTGGGGTAGTATTTGACGGCCAGCTGCATTTCGAAACTCACATATTGGAGGCTGTGCGCAACTGTTTCTACCGACTCAAGCTTTTATATCGTGTACGTCCCTACATAAGTGTGGATATGCGTGTCATGCTGTGTGAGTCACTTGTTCTATCCAAGTTGAATTACGCTGACACTGTGTATGGGACGTGCATTCTTGGTAGAAGCGAAAAGCTTATCCAGCGGGTACAGAATGCCTGTGCAAGATTCTGTTACAATGTTCCACCTCGCTCCCACATCACCCCATTTTTGAACAAGGGTAATTTGATGAGAATGTCAGCACGCCGAAAGCTTCATCTAGCTACCCTTCTCTTTGGCACCATTCTCACAAGTAAACCTGATTATTTGTATAATAAACTGACCTGGTCGCGCGATGTTAGCAGGGTTAAAACAAGGGCTTCATCATACCTCTTGTTAGCCGGATCTCACAAAACTGCTGCATTTCGTGGAAGCTTTAAATTCGCAGCGTCCCGCTGCTGGAACGACTTGCCACCGCCTTTTCGTGCTATAAGAACAGTAGGTACCTTTAGATTAAAGTATAAACAACACTTGCTACAATTACAAAAAGAAACCGGTCACTAATTTTACTTACCATAGGACTGCATGAAGCTAGCACTGGTATCGTAACGGAGCTTTCTGTTCTGTTATAAGTTCTTGTTCTTCTTTGGCTTTGATTATAATACGTTTGCCTGGATCACTACCATGTACACAACACCAACACCGACGCCCTTTATAATTTTTTAGTAGGTAACCATTTAAATATGTACACCATAAGACGACCCACTAACTACTCGTACCTTTTCTGTCTTAACTTAGTTTACACGCTTGTCTCTGAATACTAAATACTCATTCCTTATTTGTTGTACTGATATTTCGGAAGATTTTCTTGTTGTTTTGATAATTTGTTAGTTCTTTAAAAACACCTTGACATTGACAGCCAGTCTGCGCTCGCGTCCCTTCGCTTGTCATGGACCATAGACAATAGTCTGTAGCGTTGACAAGCGAAGTCGGAGCGTTCGGTGCGGCCGAGCCGATTATTATTAATATTTTCATTTATGTACTCATTGTGTTTGTGTTGTTTAGTGTTATTTTGTTTAAGTAAGTATTCAATTTTAATTTTGTTAGTATGTATTATGTGTCCGTAGGTGTGACCGTGACATCACAGTGGGCCCTATCAGAATACCAGCGCTGCGGTATTTGTTTTTTCATCTATCGCAGCACCATGCTGAGATAGGAGCCTTTTTGGCCTCGCACAGGTCTTTTTTTATTATTATTTAGTTTTAGATTCTTTTTTTATTATTTTTGTAGTTCCTGTGTTTGTCCAAATAAATATTTTTCTTTCTTTCTTTCTTTCTTTACCGCGGCAGTGCCACACGTCTTTTTTTATTATGAAAAAATGTTGGTGTCGTTGCGAGTTATTATTTTGACCGAGTAGATAATTTGTACTTTAGAAGAAAGTAGGTGTTTTTTATCCTAATGTCTACTACAGCAGTGGTGGCCCAGTGGTTGCGGCCCCGACTTACGAATAGTGAGTCGTGGGTTCGAACCCAGGCAGGCACATTACTTTGTGTTATTTATGTCATCACCACTGCTCTGAAAACGGTGCAGGAAAATATCGTGAGGAAACAGGTATAACCAAAATATTCGAAGCCATGTGACATCTACCAACCCGCACTGGGCACGCGTGGTGGATCCATCCCATCCCTCTCCTAGAGAGGAGGCCTGAGTCCTTGCAGTGGGAACATTATAGGCTGATTATGATGAATGTCTACTGTCTTGTATCCAGTAGTTGGTCAGCATAAACTAACAACAAAAAAAAATACCGCAAAATGTTCCAAGTGAACTACTTCACAAACGATTGGAGCTTTTATAACAAAAATATCCCATTTTTTTTTGGCGGGTGGAAAATCAACCCCTTCCTCCCTTGGGCAGAGCGAAAGGGAGTGTCAGACTTCTACTGACTAAAAACCACCTATGTTCCTTCTTAGCCCTTGCGCCGAGGCCGTGGTATCATTTTCGAACAACCCGCAGCCCCGACAGGACAAAAATATCCGTCAAGTACAATCACCAAAGAAAATGATTAAAACGGCTACCGAAATATTGACAAGTTGTTTCAAATTGCTAAGCATTAAATTGAAAGCTCTCGTCGTCTCCTACTTTTATAATTTACCAACTTTGAAGTAGACTTGATACTTCTGTATTTGTTCAATTTTCTGTTCTTTGATTATATATTTTGCTTTTTAATTATGTTTAAAATCGATTAACTTTCACGTGTTGTAAGAAGTGTTTTTATAGACACTTGCCTCGTTGGCGTGGTGGTGGTTTTGGGTTCGAGTTCCGGGTCGGATAGTGTTAGTTAGGGTTTTTCTCAGTAGCAACGCGACGCGTCTGGATTTGTGCCCGGTTGATGACAATAAAAAAAAAAAAAAAAAAAAAAAAAATTAAAATATCTTTATTTCAGACCTTAAGTCCATACGTAGTTAGTGGTTAGTGGTTATAACAGACTGTACTTACTTGCTGTGCTTAATAGGCTTGCTCAATCTGTCTATCTATATATATAAAATGCAAAGCTGACTGACTGAGGATCAAAGCACAGGTCAAACCCTTAGGGCTAGCAGCTTAAAATTTCGCACACGTATTTCTCTGATGTAGGCATACAATAAGAAAGGATTTTTCAAAATTCAACCACCAAGAGTGTTAAAAAAGGGGACAAAGTTTGTATGGAAAATCGTCATTTTCACGCGGGCGAAGCCGCGGCCAAAGCTACATTGTTTAATATTGATACAGCCCAGCTCTCCCTAGCTCTTCAGAGACAACAAAATGTAACCCCCAAGGGGGTGAAAAAAGGGACAAAGTTTGTATGGAAAAACGACATTTTCACGCGGGCGAAGCCGCTGCCAAAGCTACATTGTATATTATTAATACAGCCTAGCTCTCCCTAACGTTTCAGACACAACGGATGATACTCTATTAAAATGCTTTTAAACGCAAGTCCCAATACTCTGTTAACAATATACTGACCGGAAACGGAAACGAGAAACTGATTAACATCCTAACTATTATACCGTAGGGATAGTCAGACAACCACACATACATGCGATTACACTCAAGAAATCAATTACGTATTACGTTAGTTTGTGGTTTGTAGCCGTATTATCAAGTCTAAGGGGTGCGTCCAGCTGCTTCGGGTCGGCACATTCGGTAGTTTTGCAATAAAGCCGACCCGTACCAATTTATCACTATACATACTTAACTTTGTTGCGGTATGGGCTGATTGACTAAGTCCTTTCGGCGTCTATCATCGCGTTCGGCTCGACACTTGTGTATTGTTAACAATACAGTTCGAAAGCTTTATTATTACACTTTTTCTTCTTTGTGTTGGTAGTACGACAGTTCATTTTATTTTGACAGCTTAAAATTTCGCCATTTCCACGGCAGCGTCAGTGGCAGTGTTGAAGTTACTTTTTGGCACTTAGAGAGCAGGGCAATAAGTGTAGAAACGTAGTTTGTGATACAGCTCTACACTCACACCCAAACCGATAAACATTACCATACCATCGCCAATTAATCATGTTTGGCTCGGTTCGGTACAATTCAAGTGGCTTTGTCTCAATTATGTTATAGTCAGCTTTTCAGTTCTCAGGTTTCATCTAACTAGATGAAACTTATGCAGCTGAATACCAGTATTTTACATGGAGCGTCTGCCTGTCTGATCTAAGGTCAAGAATTTGGGAAGGTCGATTTGAGCACTGTCTGTGTAAAATCATGCCGACCCGAACACTGTGTAGCATCCTGTATAACTAACACGTAGTTTACTCCTCAGATTAAGTTTACTCGATACATGCGAAGTGCGAACTAATTAAATTTACCTAATTAGTTTGGCACTTAGTGTAAACTATGATTGATTACTTACTTGGGTATCAATTTAGTGAAGTTTGAGAGTGAAGTTTCAGGAACGTGTATCATAAAGCTGTGCGCAAAATTTTGACGACAAACAACACTTTTCTGGTGAAAATATAAAAACTATTAAGATTACTAACACCCCGTGAGGAGCTCGTGGTTTAATAACAACTGCCACGTCGATCTTTAGGTTAAGCCCATGTTACAGTGAGTGAGCTCGTGGCTTAATAAGAACTGCCACTCGGATCAATCTTTAGGTTAAGCTGCGCTTGCCTAGGTTGGTCTGTGGATGGGTAACCGCCCATTACATACCAAATTTCCTCCGTGCCTCGGAAAGCACGTAAAGTTGTTGGTCCCGGCTGCAATATATACATTTTAGGCAGTCGTTACAGGTAGTCAGTGACCTGAAAGTCTGACAACCAGTCTTACCAAAGGGTATCGTATTACCCAGTATTAACTGGGTTGTGGAGGTCAGATAGGCAGTCGCTCCATGTAAAATACTGGTACTCAGCTGCATCCGGTTAGACTGGAAGCCGACCCCAACATAGTTGGGAAAAGGCTAGGCAGATGATGACTAAGACCTGCTATTCGAATCAAATCGAATTAAAAGTAATTTATTGAAATAAATCACAATTGCATTAGGCAACCCCCAAAACCCTTTCATCACTTACCAGAATTTTATTTGGGGATATGAAGTGACGAAGTCAGCAACCATCGGTTAACATAGCATAACATCACGCAAACAATCCCCGAAGGGTTAGGCAGAGATTTGCCTGATAGTACACCCACATTTCACCAGTTATTGTTTTAAGTCCCATGTAATAAGGAGCAAGCCTATTGCTACTGGAAATAAACCAGACTGCTAAACCATTAGTTATAACCTAAAATAACGGTTAAATAGGTACATAAAACTACAATTCGCTCTAAGAAAGCGAATATAAACAAAACTAAATCACAGAGTTATTGTCCCATGAGCCTGAGACAACCTTTCAAATCAGGACATAAGATCAAAGACCCATTATTCTGAGAAATCCTTACTAATGTTGGATGAAAACTCTGTCTGTGTGTATATATCCTTCTCACTTCTAAACAGCTGGACGGATTTCTTTCTAACTCTTGCACACAGAGAGACCATGACCTGTGTAAGGAAATAAGATACGTTTTGTCAGACTTTCGGGCCACTGACTACCGGTTATAACTGTCAAAGATCGAAAAATAACAACGGGGTCCATGTGCTTAACGTGCCTACCGCGACGCAGAGGAAACGGAAATCGGAATGTGATGAACGATCACCCATCCACGAACCAACCTAGGCAAGCGCGGCTTAACCTGAAGTTTGATCTGCTATAATTAATATTAGCCACGAGCTCCTGAGAACAGATGAAACATACCACTCGGAGAATTCACGCCCTGAGTTACATACCCCCCACTTTGTACAGGTTGGTGCCGACAATACGACAATAAATTAAACCGCTGGTAGTTCTAGTTCATAGGAACATTATTAAACTATCAAATAAATCTTAACACCAAAATAAAAAAAAATAAAAAGTCTGTAAAACTAAGTATCATAAAACTGTAAACGAAATACATTACAATTTACAAACAAATATTGGTTTACTAACCTTAGGAATAATTTGCATCGATTAACGAGTGGTAATAAAATGTAACAAACGAATTTGGCAAAGATATTTAGGTAGTTTATTGTCGTATCGTCGGCACCACGACGGTGTTAGGATTTATTTGATAGTTTAAAAATGTTCCTATGAACTAGAACTACCAGTGGTTTCATTTATTGTCGTAGTGTCGGCAGCTCCCTGTATGTATAACACCCCCGCAGGCGAAAACGCAGGAAAAATCTAGTCTCATTCATAAAGCCTAAGAAATCAGATCTCAGAGACGTCAAGACGACACTATTACCAAAGTGTTTTGTCAAGCAAAGGGCTCGGATTCATCACAGGATAAATTAACTTTGAGTGCTATCCCCTCTCGAATAAGAACTCGAGTTAAATGTAATCTGTTTTGTGATAAGTTGTCGGCGATATTGAATTCGAGATGAAGGAGGAAAAGTATTTTCTTTATTGGTATTTGTTATTGGTTTGGTAATTGCATTTTGATGATCGGGACTGGGGTTCAATGTTCGTGTAGGCAATGTTATGGCGGTTGGAAGAATAGGGGGTATTTTGAATGGAACTATGAGTTTGAACGGAGGGAGTTAAAAATAGTAAGTACTGTTCTTAAGTGATTCACGGTCTTTTGGTTTGATGAGTTGAAGTGGCTTAGTATACAAAAAATATTGATAGGATCGAATTCATCGAATCAGGAAATACAATTTTGATGACCTGTATAACCACAAATCGGCCGAAAGATGTGCAGTTGGCGAAAATCGATGCAACCCACTCGTTACACACTAATATTATTTTAGTAGTAACAACACGCTAAAAATATCACTGTCACGTAGTTAAAACTATAACTGACTTAATTTTAGATTTAACTAACAATGACCATTTGACCACGGTCTATTTCGAATCATTGAAACTAAAATAATTTTATTTATTTATTTTAATATTTCTACACCGTAAACGTGTAGTGTATGTGAAACTGTTTCATATTAAGATCTTGTATCTACCATATACTCAGAAATAAATATTATTTTATTCTATTCTAACGTCAGTATATCTATTTTAAGACCCTTTAAAAAAAACGAATACATTAACACCAATCGCCCCTTTCACCCCTTTACGCCCCTCAACCCAACCCTCTATTAACCTCCTGATCACCTACCATAACACTTCAACGTATCACCACCATTATCACCTTTTGAGAACGACTTCCATAATCTTCTACCGAATCGATAAGGCGTCTCACACACGAATAGATGTAAAATAAAACACCATTTAATAAAAGGCCCACATTTTGGGGAGCTCTGTAATGGCACTCGAAAAGCAATCTTGTAGGTCCGAGTGTTCTTCTCTTACCTATGAGGATGGGCTAAGAGGTAAGCGACAGCGGGCAATAGAACAGAAGATTCTGGAAACACCGTTGTTAAACACGCGATGATTAAAATTTTGAAAAAAAAAACAAGAATGTCATCATTTTAAAAGCTTTTTTAGAATATTTTTACTTTGAAATAAAACAAATGAAAATCGCTTGCACTACTTGTGACATTTGTGATGCGAAGTAACGATACTTCGTAAGATTTTGACATTGAACATACTGTTTTTCACTCACTACTTATTTTTAAGACTTTATGCATATCTTTTGGTACTAAATTCCGCTCTTTTCACAAATCACTGATTTCGTTTAGAACCTTATTTAGAATAATTACTGTTTCTGTCAATCGCCTGCAGATGACAAAAATTTTCAAGAAGAGATAAAAATTCAAAATTAAAAACCGCAAGAAACTGTCTGTCTGAGTCACATCCGTGCAGCGGAAAAAGTCTGATTGCGTCTGAAATTGAATAAGCCCTAATCGTTTGAGTAAAAGAGAAGTTTTTATGTCATTTTATCTCCGAGCTCCTTGTGAATTTACCGATAAAAGTATAGTAAGACGATCGGAAAGATCAGAGACAGTTGAAAATTATTTATTTGATAGATACCTATGTTAGCCACAAAATTATAGAACATTACTAAATGACGTCATTTGACGTCTTTTGTTTTTTCTTTGTGTACAGTCTACCTATTTCACAATTTTTTATTTCTTATGCGTTGTAAGTTTCGTTTTTGCGGCAAATAAATATTTTTTCTTTCTTTATTATGTGGAATCTCTTTCTCTCTTACAACTTGTACCAAAAACTATTTTCTGGGATTGGCCACTCACGCCAATCGCTTTAGGGTTTTAGAGTGCGGACGTCATGTGTTAAGGATTTTTCCACTTAATTGATTAAAAAGGAATCCTTTTCGCTTCGATACAAGGACGATTTTCATTATATTTGCTAAAGGTTCATTCAGTTTGCTTTGAAGTCCTTCGATCCTTTGGAAGTTAATTTGGCCAGAAGTGTACACTTGGTCCTTTCTTTGGGTTCAATTGTTTTGTTCGTATAGTTTTCCATATACATGGTTAATTAGTTTCTGCGGAATCAATTGATCAGTAAATACTCGAAAATCCGTTCGAAAATAGTTTTCCATTATATTCTATTGCTTTTTCGGGTTGGTCTGTGAATGAGTGACCACCCATTAAATACCGAGTTTCCTCCGCGCCATGTTTGGGGTGAATTTTTTCCATAGTTCTAATAATGAACTCAATGTAAATTCACTCAAAACATTGTTCTGATGAATGCGACCCTTTATTATTATTTTTTTTTTGGGGAGTGGAAAATCATCAAATAAAGGGAAAGGGAGTGTCAGACTTCTACTGACTAAAAACCACCCATGTTCCTTCTTAGCCCTTCATGTCGAGTCCGCGGTATCTCTTGTGAACAACCCGCAGCCCCGACGTGATGGATGCGACCCTGGATTCAATATCGGGGGTCGTGGAGATAGGTATTTAAAGTTATGAAAAGCTGGAACTTTATCCTCAATATTTTCGTAACTATAGAAGGGTACCAAAAACTGATCACAATGCTGGGGAGAACAATTGCACAGTTTCGTTAAGGATATTATATCATCATCATTTCAGCCGAAAGGCGTCCACTTCTGGACACAGGCCTCCCCTAAGTGTCGCCACATTGACCGGTCCCGTGCGCCTCGCATCCAGCGGATCCCCGCAACCTTCACCAGGTCATCGGTCCACCTAGTGGGAGGCCTATAAATACGGTGCACTACAAACTTCTTGTACACTCACTTACTCTTTCTCAAACGAAAATTCCAGTTCAAAAGTCAACATTAACGACAAAATTGAATCACCAATCACGACAATCATTCAGTCTTCGACATAATAATAAAAACAGATAAATCTTCTTCCGTAGTACTCGTACAATGAATCATTCAATATGTAACGTACGCTAGGAGTGAATGAACGGAACTATTAGCGTCTGCTAACAGATCGAGACAACATAGGGTTTGGTCAAGGAATTAGCGACTTTAACGCTATTTCCGTACGTGCTTTACTGTTTGTGTTTTGTGTGAAGTCTCCTTGTGTTGTAAGAGAAAGAGGTCTGTTGTTTTGCTATCTGCACATTTTTATCGATTTATTTTTGTTTTGTCTGTTCTGTGTTTTGTTAGTTGGTACTTGACAAGGATTTTAAGCAGTCCATCGAAACGGTCGTTGGTCAAGTAGCTTTTATCCATGCAAATTATTTTTGACAGTTTCGTATTTACTAATTTATCTAGGAAATCCGCTATAATTCACCACACGACCCAGTACAGGTTATTAGATCTAGGGCCGGTTTTCCAATCGCCAGTTCACTTTTATCTGAGGAATAAATGTGATGTTTTGTCAAAATGACAAACTTATTCGTCAGATAAAACCCTTTACATGTTTTCGACGTTTTGTTCCAGGATATCCATATTACGTTTTTGAGAACAGTGGTGATGAAATAAATTACCCAAAGCAATGCGCCTGCTTGGGTTCAAACCCATAACTTACTACTCGTAAGTCAAGGCCGCCACCACTGGGCTGCCACTGCCCTAACAGTTATTATTTGTCTTAGGCCCTCATTTACGGACACGCGGGGCGTCGCTCGACGCGTTGTGCGTTTTTAATTCAAACACATGGCGATATATGAAAACGTTAACGATTTCAAATGTCGATTTTACGAGAAGCGATTTTTCGCTCGTTAGTTTAAAATGCAACGTTCGTTGCGGACTAACTTGCGGTGGACGCGCCTCTCAGTAAATGAATTAAAAAGCTCGAGACGAGCCTTCTGCTGCTACTGTCTCCGTAAACGAGCCCTTATGAATTCCTTCCACCACAAACATAATAACTAAAAAAGCAATCGACGTAATCCACCCAAAAGCACAGACTCCCAACTTCTCCGCTAACGGGTTTATCTCGATAAATTCTAGTCTATCTAGAATTAAACGTGTTAGATATAAATCCTAGAATTTGGGAAGTACGGGCGACATCGTAAATGGTAAATGTATGCTATCGGAGCGTCTAATTGCAAACAGCGTGAGTCCGGCGAATGGACGGTGGTCTCTGCTCCCGGTGCTGACTTGAATTTCAACCCTTTTGGGGATGAGATGTAGAAATTTGATGTCAAAGACTGTCTGTTTTTGCGGCATATACTTGAAGCTAGCTGTTGTTAGAGATAGACAACATATGAAATATTTAATTTAATTATTATCTTGTAATATGTTACCACGAAACAGTAAACTTGAAAACATTTTTAGGCCATAATTATAGTCTTTACATTTATAGTTACGAGTATTTATGATATACATACCTAATAGTACATCCATGTTTAGTCAGTAATATTTAAGACCGATATGTGACAGGGGTCGAGTGTAATGCCATCAACTGGGCACAAACTCAAACTCCGTGGCGGCTACTGATAAATTCCTGAAAGAAAAACCATGAAATTGATGCCCGTTATCATTCATGACCATCCTTTAATAAACACCGCAATTATTGTCTAAAAAATACAATTTCGCTGTTGAAAACTCAACACTATGTGCTGAACGGTGTGTTTAAAATCCAATCAATCAAAATCAATCCAGTAGCCTCTGACTTGACTTTGCATGCCGTCGAAAACTATCTCTCAATCATTCTGATTCCCTCATGTTTTCCATATCACCGAAGCAAATGATAATGAAAACCTAGAAGTACCCTCCAAATAAACCTAGAACCAATAGGTATCCAATCCTCCTTCACTAGTGCGCTCTCAAACGTCAGACAATAGAATGGAACGAGCGGTCACGGCGAGATCTAAGATTGAGCCATTAATATGCAAACTGTATGCACGTAGACGTGTTGCATACTGACGGGGTATTGATTGTGAGTAGCTAGGGGGGGAATTGAGGAGGAATCCTGGTTTTGAGGAGTAGAATTGGATTTAAAATGGATACTTGGTTTGAGGTTTTTCGAAAAGTTGAAAGGAAATAGACTTTCTTGGTATGGACATGTGATGTGAAGGGACGAATTGCTTGACTAAAAACCACCCATGTTCTTTCTTAGCCCTTCATGTCGAGGCCGCGGTATCTCTTGTGAACAACCCGCAGCCCCGACGGGGTGATTTGCCACTTGAATTGCAAATTTCAAGTGGCCATACTCTATGTCTCGACGTAATAAAAGATAAATTGACATAAATCAAATCAATCTAATCTAATCTATGGGTCTTTGTTACCTGAAAATAAATATATTCTATTCTATTCTATAAACATTGACACAGTTACTATTAAATACCACTAACCACAAAAACATCGCATCCTTGCAAACTAAACACAAATTCTATGAAAAATTTTCAAATTTTACTCAAACTATCTAATCTACACATCCCAAACTTCCAATAAATTCGGTCTACATCAATTCCAAAGACGGGAGGCTCGTTTATACAGCATTAAAGATATCCAACCTCATCTTGGGTGGCACGTATAAAATTCTTCCACATCTTGGCACGACTCCAGATGAAGTGAAACTTCAATGGACCATCAGTGGAACACCTAGCCAAAAGGATAAAGGAATTGTCGGGCCTGGCTTTAGCTTACAAATCATAATATTTGTTCGAATCTTTTGGGATTTTTAAACTCCTTTTCTGGGTTTTTTGTGATTTGTGTTTTAACTTGAATTGATAAGTATATAAAGGTTCAAAAGTTTTCCCTAGGCTAATAATAATAATAAATCATTTTATTTCGGACAACTAAGAGATCCATAAATTGTTAGTAACAGGTTTGCACTTAAACACTATTGTTAGTAACTTATCTAAAGACGAGTTGATGAGAAGACCACCCACAATGACAATGAAATACTAAGGTATTAATCTTCCCACAAATTGCCTTATTATGGTGGAGGAAGAATCAGAGGCTACCACCTTCAGGATGTTATTGTGACTGCCCCTTATTCTGCTCAGGAGTAAGGCCGTTTTCTTGAAAGAAAAAAGAAAAGAAAGAAAAAGCGGATGATGGCATGAAACCCATCGGTATGGTTTACCGCGAACATTTCAGAGGCACTGCAAAAACGAGGCAATCGCAACATCATCCTAAAAACATTATTGTATTGGACGCGCAGGACATCCAGCGATCTTTTCGAATAGCTGACCCAAAGATTACCGGTGTAGAAACTCTGACAGTACTATACTTTACTTGGTCAGTACACCGAGCAAATCTTCGTGCTAAGCCAACTATTAAATTATTTCGAATGCCAAACGAAAACAGTCTTTCTTTATCGTGTGGTTAGAGCATAACCTGGTTTCTGACTTGGTACTGGTTTCCTAAAGATGTTTTTTTTTCACCAAAAAAGTAATACGGGTAGTTATACAATACGCATATGAATCCGAAAAATTAGAGCTACATGTCTTGGGTTTGAAGTAGATACAGTCTTGGCAGTCTGATAGTCATCACCACTAGACTATCACTGCTACCCTTGTATTCATCATCATCAGCCTATAATGTTCCCACTGCAGGGACTCAGGCCTCCTCTCTAGGAGAGGGATGGGCTATAATCCATCACGCCCAGGGCTGGCTGTTAGAGGTCACATGTCTTTGAATTTATTGGTTTTAAGTCATGCCGGATTCCTCACGACGTTTTCCTTCACCGTTTTGGAAGCAGTGGTGATGAAATAAATTACACAATGATATTCGCCTGCCTGGATTCAAACCCACGACTTACTGTTCGTAAGTTATTTTATTGATTGTTTTATTGATTATTTCTGTGAATATTTTGATTGATTATTCTTTTGTCGTTTTCATTATGTTGTATTTATATATATTATATATATTTTTTTATCTCGTGTTTTGGCTATTAAGGCGCATATTATGTTGCATGTAGTGCTCTTCTTTAAGTGATGGGGCACTTAGACTTAAATTTGAAATGTTTTTTTGTAAATGTAACAGTGTACTCATTGTTGAGGAGCCAAATTAAATAAATAAATAAAAAAGTCGGGGCTGATTGGCCTATTGTATTAAAAAAATAAATTCCTCAAATATTGGGACTGCCGCACTCAGAGAGCTTTAATGATTACTTAGGCCATCACTTAGTAAAGGTTTTGACAGTTTTGTCATACAAAAGTATGTCAAAACTTTACTAAGTGACGGCTTAAGTAATCATTAAATATCTCTGAGTACCGCAGTAAGTCTACATTTGTACATTTGCGTGCTTATGGTATTAAATAAAATACATCAGTTAAAAAAAACTACTGCTAGACGTGGGTTTTCCCTACCAGTTCAGTTTCGTTATCATACGTAATAAAATGTGGATGCATAAAACATTTTTATTATTTATTTTGCAAACATACATAGCATGCAAACTATATAACTAGTATTTTTTCAGTATTAAACCAATAAATCGAGAGATCCATTTCTTCGTCCTTTTAGAATATTTTATAGAAGCGCAGACGTGACGATATCAGGGCCATTTTCCACCAGTCTTTAGTTAACTAAACCCGTTTCTTTTTTAGAAATTTCATGAGATAATAAAATGCAGTTCATATTTTTCTTCAGTTTTAAAATCAGCGAGGAAGTTTGTCCATCAAACTTTTATAACTTTAGGTTATGATTTTATAGAGAAAGGATTTAATAGGTTATAAACTGTACGTGGAAAATAGTACATTTACGAAGACAAAGGTGTAAATATCTGCTTGCTCTGTCATATAATTTTTGTCACTAAATCAAATATAACATAACATAACATCACGGCTGTAATCCCCGAAGGGTTAGGCAGAGGTGTCAAACATAACTGGCAAAACACGATTTGACGACACGGTTGGCGCAGTAGCTAAGTGATTGGACTGCTGTGCTGCGTATCGCGGGTTCAATCCCCGCACGGAACAAATATTTGTATGGCCTGCATATAGTTGTTTCGGGTCTGGGTATTTGTGTATGTGGCTTTATATGTTTGTAAACGCACCCACGATACAGGAGAAATTCCTAGTGTAGGGCAACGTATTTAAAAAAAAAAAATGGGTATTAGAAGCATGGCACTGCAGTACCATATAGTAGACCCACATTTCGCCATTTTTATGTTTAAGTAACAGGTGGTGAGTCTATTGCAATCAACCAGTCATAAATCCAGACTCCGTGGCTGCTACTGAGGAATTCCTGGTGGAAGAACTTAATAACCCTTTGCCCGATCTGAGAGTCAAATTCAGGTGCTCCTCATCTACAACTAAAAATGGAAATTAAATACCTCTTTCTGGCTTACAGAAATCAATCATGTTAGAATATACATGAAAGACTAATTCATTTTCAGAACATAAAGGGACATTATTTTGCAACAATGGCTTAAACATTACTACCATCATCATCATTCCCGTATCCTAATTCATTTGGGGGTCGGTGGATCATGTCTTCTTGTTTTCAAATCGAAGATTTGATAATCCCGTATTCGTCCTTGACTTCATCTGGCTCGAAGGACCAAATTTCTAAATGCCCCTGTAGTATACTTTACCTGTATTATCTGCCTTTCTGGCTCCCAGAAATCGACTAAATTTAAAATATACATGAAATATGACTGCATTTTCAGCAAAACAACATCCCTTTTCAATCATCCATTGAATATTGCTACCCCATATACAAGCAATAATCCCTTATTCGTCCTTCACTTCATCCGGCTCGAAGGACCAAATTCTTGAACGCCTATTAATCGTAACAAATTCGTTTTTACAAGTAGGTAAACCCAACTTAGTATTCCGTAAGGAAATACAGAAGTTCTTCGCTCCAAAGTTAGGAACTCTTAAGGAAGGATACGAGAAGACTTATTGAATCTTGTAGTTGTATTTAACTGTGCGGGAGTTGATAGGAATAAATGTTTGATCAGGGTGCCGATATCGTTTCCATATTTTATTTGTTGGTGTTTATATTGAGTTTTAATACTGTAAATGTTGTATGTGTGTGTGTATGTATAAAGCATGGTGATAAAATAAATTACACAAAGTAATGCGCCTTCCTGGTTCACAAACCACAACTTACTGTACGTCAGTCGAAGCCTAACTTTGATTTAATTATAATAATTAGGTATAACATTAAACACTATATACTTATGAAAACATCGTGAGGAAACCGGCATGTCCTAGAACCAATAAATTCAAGGATATGTGACATCTATTAAACCGCGCACTGGGCACGTGTGGTGGATTATAGCCCATCACTCTCCTAGAGAGGAGGCCTGAGTCCCTGCAGTGGGAACACTATAGGCTGATGATGATGATGTGTGTATTAGGAGATAGCCGTGCTGATACTGTTAGCCTGCCTCATCTTACTGTGGGGTAAAAGCATCTCCATTGGACTTCCAGTTGTTTCGATGCAAGGCCAATGTGGACCATTGGTCACTAGTCTTGTCCAGATCGTCATACATCTTCTACGACAGACCTCGTCATCTTTTACGAAATCTGCTACGCAACCGAGTTACTCGTACATTGGTTAAATCATCTTTTGTTGTTGTATTGGCATTTTAAGATGACAAACCGGCTTTTAGTCTTAAGATTCTTTGGAGTTGTTTATAAAGTCACTACATATAGTAAAACAAAGATCCTCCACCACGTCTGTCTGTCTGTTCGCGATAAACTCAAAAACTACTGCACCGATTTTCATGCTGTTTTCACTAATGAATAGAATGGTTCTCGAGGAAGGTTTCAGTATAATTATAATTTGAGCGACACCCTCGCGGGCGATGCCGCTGGAATCAGCTAGTATTAAATAAAAACCGTAACTAAGTTTTAGTTTGAATCAAGTCTTACTGCGTAGTTGTATTTGAATGTATCAGTAGTTTACATAAATACTGATTGCCGTACGTTCCCTACGCTTCACACATTCCAGACAATTCATTACATTTCTCCCTCATCACCTAAAAACAACATCCATCACCTCTGTTTACCTACTATCCCAAACATTACGCTATAAAATCACTTTCAAGCTATTTACATACATGCACCAGCTCGCAATGCGTCGCATGAGTAAGTACTGGCTGCCCTTGTCTGGCCGTTGTCATCTCGGAGTCATTCGCATCGGCTGGAATGCAATGTCGTGACACTGCCGACACTTCTACTTGAACCCCACACGGAAAAACCCACCTTAGCTATGAAGAAATAGTGTTGAATGCTGTCGGGGAGATCCACCGCCGCTTGGGACGTTTTCGATTTGTGTAGCTTCAGGGACAGTGAAGAAAAATGAACGGTATTCCAAAAGCAAATAGGTCGATTATGAAAAACTATAACGACCGGCAAAGGGCATTATCCATGCCTCAAATAACAAGAGTAGGATATCCTGAACGAATATCAACCCTATTTTTATTGATTCAACGTATAGTTTTGTACATTTCAATTGCTGAGTTACGCCGTGTGATATGCAGTGGGGACTTCAATGGCGATTGTGGTTTGTTTTTAAACAAGCGTAACAAACAAGGAGTTGCGCTTTTGATATGCGGTTTATTTCAAGGGCACAAGGTTGAATGTTGAGTGTGTGTTTATAAGGTCACACTAGTTGTCGGGTGCGTCGACTTTACAATTTTAGCCCGGATGGTTTCATGCAGTTTTTATTGTGGTAGGGTCATAGGCCCCGGTTTTCCTTTTATTGCGTGTTCGAAGGATTTCTGCGTAAGTAATCGTGTGTAGACGGGTTTTAATTAGGTAAATTGGTATTTATTTCTACTGTTATTGCTATTGGTACGTTTCTAAGGCAATTTTATTGTAATAGGGGCCTAATTTCGAAGATTTATTTGGATATTGCCTGTTCAATTTTACTGTGGGTTCTTCAGTGCTTTCTAATTAAGTAGAATAAATACTTTGGAGGTAAAATACTTTTAGGATGATCTTTAATACTATGTTACTATTTTTTATTAGTGGTTTGTAATAATAAAAGTAGTTTTACTAAAACTTTTTCTTTGTAATAATTTGTTTTATTATTGTAAAGAAAGGAGATTCAAAGAATAAGCTTACGGGTACAAAAAGATTTACTAAAACAATTTTTTTTAAACTTATTTCAGTTTTTTTTACATATTAGTTTGCTTCGTTTGTTTGTTTTTGTTTTGTTTTTCGTTTCATGTCTTAAGTATTAAAAAATATAAGTCAACTATTTTCCAATCATTAATCCAATACTCCATTTTAAAAATCAACACGATATACTGACACTTGACATTACAATAGCATCTCCTAATTTGTCTCCCAATTTGACAAGACCAAACTCGATCAATTTGACATGACCAATCTCTATCAATTGCCATCACGTATTTAACCCGGGGCAGGCGCGTGCGTCTTGAGTTTATTTTGGTCGTTTAATCGTTCCATTTGTTATTTCTTTTGACCATGAACTTGGTAACATGGTTGTAAAGTATATTGTTAGAAATGGCCGCTTTGTTTTTTATATATGTTTACTTTTTGTCGTCGACAATCGTTACAGGTTGTCAGTGGCCAGAAAGTCGTATTACCCAGTATTAACTGGGTTATGGAGGTCAGATAGGCAGTCGCTCCATGTAAAATACTGGAATTCAGCTGCATCCAGTTAGACTGGAAGCCAACTCAAACATAGTTGGGAAAAGGCTAGGCAGATGATGATTATCTTTACTTTTTGAAGCTAGTTTGTCGGAAATTGTGTCAGCACAGAACAGAGTTACTATTAGTTTGGCGCTTTCGGTAACGTCCAACAGTTTCTGTAGCGAACAACCGCACGGTTGGCGCAGTGGCTAAGCGATTGGACTGCTGCGCTGCGTGTCGCGGGTTCGATCCCCGCACGGAACAAATATTTGTATGACCTACAGATAGTTGTTTCGGGTCTGGGTATTTGTGTATGTGACTTTATATGTTTGTGAATGCACCCACGATACAGGAGAAATTCCTAGTGTGGGGCAACGTTTTTTTAAAAAATAAAAATAAAACCATCAGGACACGCAGGACACGATATTAAGTGCCCCATCGTTTGTGGAACAGAACAATTTACATTCCAAGGCAGAGTAATTAATGAATCTCCACCTAAACATTTCATCTCATTTATTCATTCACATAACAATTCACATTATGTTTGAAATATTTAGACCACTACTTAATTTATTACAGTTAAAACCAATAAAATATAAAAATCAAACAGTAAACATTAATAATAAAATCAGGAATTTATGTCAATAGAAAGTTGATAAAATGTCAAGGCAGGCAGGTTTTCGTTGCTGCAACCGTCCTGGGTCCAGTGTCTATTTAAAGACTTGCAAGTCGGTCATGTCAGCTTATGTCCAGTTGCCAGATTTACAGAATTTTTTCTCAAAATAATTCTTATTTATTTTAATAATTTTGGTCACAAGAGCTAGTTTTGATTTCAAAGATGGACTAAGTGTTATTGGGTTTTTGTTTATTTATTTATTTAAACTTCATGTACAAAAGTGGTACATAGGCGGACTTAATGCCACAAGGCATTCTCTACCAGTCAACCTTTGGGTCAAATAGAACAGCACTGTGGTAGAGTACAAAAAAATAAATAATAATAAGGATAAAACCATTTTGTAAACATAATACATAAACAGGTGCATACCAGTACATATATATACAGATAGAATTAAATAAAGACGTAAGCAATAGGGTATTTCACCAAAAAAGTTTAATTAATCCGTCTGTTAGATTATCGAAAAATATTGGATACGTGTTATCAAAGTAATTATAAAAATTGACGAAAATGTAACATGTCATAGGTCATGCGCTTGTGACGTCATTTTCTGGGTAAAAAAATACTAACCTTGTGACGTCACACGACTTGATACGATTTTTCGAAGCACTGGAAATCTTGGAAATTTGAAATTGGAAATCTATCTGACTGACTAATTAAATTTTTTTGATGAAATACCCTATTCGCGGATTGGATTTTCTGCGTGTCGATACATAAACCCAAGTGAAATGACTAACTAAATATTCCTCACTACCCCACAAAAACTAACTCCGAACACATTCTAAAAACCTCGACCCACATACAACCCGTAGGGATGTCCCAGGAATATAACTAAGTAAAACGAGCACCTAGGGATGTGCTGACCCATAACGCGAGCCCGACGCGGCGAGCGACGTCGACGTCGCTAGGCAAGGCTATGACGCCACATGCCATTAACATCACTAATTATGACGCTATATGTGCTTGGCGTGTAGCCTGCGTTCGTAATTGGATTTTTATTAGGTTATTCGTGAGTTGAACGGTTTTGTACTTGTTAAGGATTGAAATTATGTATAGTCATCATCTGCCCAAAAGGTATCGACCGTGATCGGTAAAGGCCGACGCCTTTCGGGGCTGCGAGTTGTTTGAAAGAGATACCGCAGCTCCGGATACAAAGGCCCAAGAAGGAACATGGGTGGTTTTTAGACAGTAGAAGTCTGACACTCCCTTCCGCTCCGCCCAGAGAGGGAGGAGTAATTTGATGATTTACCACACTCCAAAAACATAAGAAGATATGCAGTCGTTCCAAGTAAAATACTGGTATTCAGTTGCGTCCGGTTGTATTAGAAGTCGACCCCAAATGTTGGGAAAAGGGAAATCATCTTTTTATCGTGTGGGCAGAAAGGTCTAACGACCTAGTGTAAAAGTTAAGTCCGCCTCAAGAGCTTACTTTCCTGCTTACCCACTATAATTTCTCCGCCACTTGTCAAACCGTCTCAAATTTTAGGGTTACGCAGGAGACATTGAGACGCCCTAACCGCTATTTAAAGTAATTTGCATAGCCGTGTCACCGCTGCGGGTTCCGTCGCAATGTCAGCGGGGCACGACATTGTTATCCGAAGGTCTCGCTGATCGCTTTTTAATACTTTTCCTGTTTGTCTATGTAGGTCTGTGTGTTTGTTAGCTTTTTTGTAATTATTTAGTTTTTTTTTAAATGAAAACTTCTTTATCGGCATTGTGCACTTTTTTGAGATGGGTAAAAACTGTTAAACTCGCGTCAGGAGGACACGTGACCTGATCGTAAGACGGCGCAGGGCGTGTGCGCGAATGTGCGTGTGTGTCAAATGTCAAAAAAATGAAATGTCAAGTTGATTTTTCTGAGAGATAAACTTTTTAATTTAAAATAATTGTAATATTATACATAGTTCTGAAGTGTTAATTTTTTTATGTAATATAAATTATCATGTTTGTGTACGATAGCGCAATAAATGAATATTGTACTGATAAATAAAGCAATTCGTGCGAAATTATTCCCTAACCATTCCAAAATATTCAAGAATGCACAACGTTAATGTTCAAGTTTTCACTTCTGCCAGCACTCCCGGAGTGCAACCCGTTGTTTTTTTTGTCGTAAGTACGTATCACGTACCTTCATTGTGTGGTAGTGCCTAATCTGGTGTAACCTCTAAAAACCTCTGTCGAAAAATATCTCTCAAGCATGCTGGTGTCCTCACGATGTATTCCTTCGCCAAAGAAAGTGATAATTTAAGCAATAGACACATCAATTCGTATTTAATTCCTGGATATATAAACAGTCTTACCATTATGTACCAATTTGTTCACGAACATGTAACTCTACCGTGTTGAAATGACTTAAAGAGAACAGCTAAAATAATGAATCCTCTTATTCCCTCAAAATAACCTTAAAATCACGCATAAAATAAATTAATCACGGACGGAACCACGTGCACGACTAGGTAATTATTTTTACGTAACACCTCGTACCGAATCGATTTTTCAATTGGTTTGGCGACTGTCTTAATGACGTCATCGAGTGTTTTATGTTATTGTTCTGTATTTAACTGGCTTTTTAAATGTTCGTTGAGGCTTGTATAGGTCAGATAGTTAGGGCATGTCATAAAGGCAGGCTTCTAGATTAATTAAACGGGAGTTTAAAAACCACAGCGGGCCTTGTCCAACTTCTAGTGAAAAGTTAATTAACAATGCAGGCCAGGGTGGATGGCCTGTGAACGGTGTGTAATGGGCTAGCTCACCGTCCGTCCGTCTTGACGACGACAGACCGTGCGTTCGTGTTCCACACGCGCCTCAAAGAAATGTCAGCAACTTTGCAAGGGCCCATAACAGCGCACCGCCTGTCGGAGCTGCGGGTTGTTCGAAAGAGATATCGTGGCCCCGGACACAAAGGGCTAAGAAGGAACATGAGCTCCCGGAGAGGTCGAGTCAATAGATGACTTTTGAGGCTGCAAAGCCTCAAAAAAAAAAGTCAGGAAGACTCTGTTGGTAAAAAAATTACTAATTGCTGGTGGAAAATATATTGAAAAAACATGTTGACGGCGTGTTATTTCCGGTTATGGTCACGTTTGAAAAGATCCATATGTAACTAATAAGTACCTTTACATAAATGTAGTAATAAATATTTATGTAAAGGTAAATAAATAAATAGTAATAAATATGTAACTTATTTCATACTATTGCTTACATGGCTAATTTATTAGTAGCAGCCACAGAGTCTGGATTTTCACCCGGTTCGTGGAATATAATAGGGGTCGCTTCCTATTTCATGGAACTTAAAACATGGCTGGTGAAATATGACTGAGCTACTGAACTCCGAAGTTTGAAATACCGATGTACCGTATACATAAAGTTTGTAAGTATTACGTGAGTTAGAATGTAAGCTATGTCGAAGAACTGAATTCGTTCCCTGAAAGACAAATATTCAAAATTGACTGGGATAGCTCGTGGCTTAATAATAACTGCAACTTTGGTCGATCTTTAGGTTAAGCCGCGCTTGCCTAGGTTGGTCTGTGGATGGGTGACCACCCATTATTTATATAGTTTCCTCCGTGCCTTGGAAAGCACGTTAAGCTGTTGGTCCCGGCTGCCATATATAGATCTTTGGCAGTCGTTACAGGTAGTCAGTGACCTGAAAGTCTGACAACCAGTTTTACCAAAGGTCAGATTGGCAGTCGATCCATGCAAAATACTGGTATTCAGCTGTATCCGGTTAGACTGGAAGCCGACCCCAACATGGTTGGGAAAAGGCTAAGCTGATGATGATGAGACTAGATTCGTAGAGCGGATAAACATAGGATATTGCAGCGTAAAGAAGCTTAGGAGACGTCAATGTCCAACTGAAGAATGTGAGTTGTACTCCAGCTTAACCTTTCGGGGTTAACATGCGTGATACACTTCTCTCTCTCCCTCTCTTGGATACACCTAGCTGCCTGTCCTTTCGGGAATAACATGCTCAATTTTATGTAACGTAAGATACTTTTTATATTTTGTTTTGAGGGTGGAAAATCCTCAAATGACTCCTTCCGCTCCGGGCAGAGCAGTAGGGAGTGTTAGACTTCTACTCACTAAAAACCACTCATGTTCCTTCTTAGCCCTTTGAGTCGAGACCGCGGTATCTCTTTCGAACAACCCGGAGCCCCGAAGGGTTTTGAGGAACCTTGATCGTATGTCTGAGATAACTTTACCCGTAATTAGATAAGATGTAACAAAAAGGTTTAGGTTTAATCTCCGAAAACTGTACAATAACATTTTTCAGGACCGAAACTAATATTTTACTTTTTTGTTTCAGGTAACTTGATTTCTCTCGAGACGATGAAAATATGAGGTAACATTGGGTAACATCTTATAATATTGTATCTATTTATATTGAAACGATTCATTTTTGCGTTTGCTGACTTGAAAATCGAAACTAATCATAGTCTAACACTGCCTCCGAGGGTTCGACTCCCACGGGAAATAGACTTTGTAAAGTTGTTTCCAGTTGTTGGCAGTTTGTTTGATAAAAAGATGATTTCCAACTTCGGAAGGCATGTATAAGCCGGTGGTCCCGGCCGCCAAACGGCGGTCGTCAAACCATGTCGGAGGCCCTTGAGGCGGTTTAGAACCGGTGGGGTCGTTAGACCTTACTGCCCACACGATAAGAAGAAGAAGGGAAATCTTACGCGGCTGACAAGTTTTTGATCGTTTCTTAAAAATAATAACTACTCACTGCGGTACTCAGGGATATTTAATGATTACTTAAGCCGTCACTAAGATTTGACATACTTTTGTATGACAAAACTGTCAAAACCTTTACTAAGTAATGGCCTAATTAATCATTAAAGCTCTCTGAGTGCGACAGTTAGAGTCTACCTCGAGCCTAATATTAACTACACAATAAAGTAATTTCAAACACCTCTTCCCTTCAAATCTATTAGGATCCAAGCCCTTCTTAACAAAACCATCCACGTGACACAGTCTTCAAACAAAACGTAGGAAACCCAAGTTTTAAACAAACAAGAACCCTTTTATCCAAATTGAAAGCCGAAAGTCGGCGACTTCAAAACTTCGATGTAGTTCAAGTGAGATGAATAAAATTTTCAAGTTTTCAAGCCGATTCTCTCCGGTGCGGTATGGAGTTGAATAAACATGGGAAGTAATAAAGAGGTAGAACTGTGGCTTCGAAGTATGTCGGTAACTTTGTGCTGTAGTTCGTTCATTCGATTGAATGAATGATTTAAACGAAGAACACTGGATCATTCAGAAAAGACAAAGACATTTCGTAGGATACGGTAGGCACAAAGTTGTTAAATAAAAATTTCATGGCTCACGTCACGACATACTTAAACAATAACCATAGAACAGAGTACCTCCTCCTTTTTGGAAGTCGGTTAAAAAGTTAGCTCATGTGGCGCGCGCCTGTCGAGTAGTAGCAAGCGCCACAGTTGTTTACGAGGTCTTGGTTTCGATTCCCATGTCGGCCAATGTGTAATTGAATTTACATCAGGAATTCCCTTTCTGTAGTGTACCTAGCATTACACCCACATTTCGGCAGTTATATTTCACTCTATTGTAAAAGGGAGCGAGCCTATTGCCATTCACCGGGCACAAATACAGCCTCCACGGCTGCTACTGCGAAATTCATGATGAAAAAACCCAACAACAATTTGTCCGCCCTGCATTCGAACCTAGAACCTGATGCTCAGTAGTCGCTATTGCGACCACTAGAACAACTAGGCAGTCATTATATCACGTGAAAACTGATCACCTCAACAGCAAACATCAATTTTAATCACCGACAAGTGATCAATCATCACCGAAAAGCAACAAACCAAAATATGTTTTACAAAATATTAATGAACTAGTAAGCCTAAATTGCTAACCAATTAATGACCCATCATCGGATAATTAAGTTTTAATTTGAAAATTAAAATCCTAACCATTTAATGAATTCATATAGGTGAACTACTGAATAATTAAATTAATAGATTCGAGCTGCGTTCTAACTAAAATATAATGATGATTGAGGGATTGGAATTTGGATTTGAAAATGATTGAGTATTTGTCTAATTATGATAATTTGACTGATATATTTGCGGTTGAAATTTTATGGTATGAATCGCGATTTCTAGTCGCAGGTGTCGCAAAAGCTGAGTTCTCGGAGCTCATTTCTATCCTCAGGGCAATATTAAGGTCAAGAGTCCATTTAATTATAAAAAAACTTATAGTCTAAAGAGCTTTTTATTTTGAATACAAAACGCAGTACGTTTATTAAATGGAACGGCAAAGAAGGGACCGACTAACCTATATGCACTTATCATTTGGTCTAACTCTTTCTTAGGATGTCTTTGAGGGTTCAAGGACGGAACGAGTCCGGAACGAGGTGACCAACAAGGCAAGGTAGAATGTCATCATCATCATCAGCCTATAATGTTCCCACTGCAGGGACTCAGGCCTCCTCTCTCCTCTCTGTGTCCACAACGCGTGGGCTATAGTCCACAACGCGTCCCCAGTGCGGATTGGTAAATGTCACAATACATATCTTCGAATTTTTGGTTCTACGACTTGCAGGATTCCTAACGATGTTTTCCTTCACCGTTTTGAGAGGATTGGTGATGGAATAAATAACACAGAGTAATGCGCCTGCCTGGGTTCGAATTCACGAATAACTGTTGGTAAGTCGGGGCCGCCACCGCTGTGCCACCACTGCTCTCCAACTGGGCCACCACTCTAGGTAGAATATATTACCCGTTAAAAAAAGAAGTGATTGCCAATGGCAATAAGATCTATCCTTAAAATGACGTCACACATAAACAAATGAAGCAACAGCCTTACAATCTGAATATGCATGGTTTATATTAATTTACAATAACAATAGACAATAACAATTATCCGTGTAGGCTTCTGTTACACTGACCTGATTGCTGGCACTTGATTATGTATGAGGATAACCACCTTCAATTTTAATGTGAACCATATTTTCAAGGTTCCGTACCTAAAGGGTAAAAACGGGACCCTATTACTAAGACTCCGTTGTCTGTCTGTATAAAGTTAAATATTTTTTATTGTTCCCATTAGAGCACCACGTCAAAAGATTGGTGCTCTAATGGGAATACTTTTGGTGCTCTAAGCATAGGTGCTTTAAAAATAGGTGCTCAGATGGGAATACCTCCTGTCACCAGGCTCTCTCATGAACCGTGATAGCTAGACAATTAAAATGTTCAAAGATAATGTATTTTTGTTGCCGCTATAGAAACAAAACTAAAAGCAGAATAAAATTAATATTTAAGTATAACAACAAACGTGATTTTGTTGCATTATTGCCACTCTTCAAAATTGCCACTCGACAAAGCGATTCAAGCTTCATTTCATTTGCCATCGAGCTAACCACCAATCCATTTGCCAATCGAAAGGATTATGCATGTAGGAGGTTTAAGTTTATTAATTTACTAGCCGATGCCCGCGGCCTCACCCGCGTGGATGTCGGTCAAATTATATACTAAAACCTTCCTCTTGAATCACTCTATCTATTAAAAAAAACCGCTTCAAAATCCGTCGCGTAGTTTTAAAGATTTAAGCATACATAGGGACGGACAGACAGCGACATCGACTTTGTTTTATACTATGTAGTGAGTTATTTGCATTCATAAACTCATAAATTGTATTTTCAGGAAGGGTTAGTTAGTGTGTATCTTTAGTACATCCACATTACACCAGCTATGATTAAGTCTCATTTGATAAAGGCCAAACCTATTGTCATCCTAGGCCACAAGGTAGACTTCGAACTGGTCATCAAAACCCAATAACACTTTGAAAAACCTGGGAATTGAACCCCAGGACCTCATGGTCCAAAGTACCACGACAACTATAGAGGCGTTTCATTCAAAAGCCGGGCCATCACTACATATTATAAAACAAAGTCCTTCGGCGCGTCTGTCTGTCTGTTCGCGATAAACTCATAAACTACTGCACCGATTTTCATGCTGTTTTCACCAATGGATAGAGTGGTGCTCGAGGAAGGTTAGTGTATAAATAATTTGTCAATATAACTGACATCCAAGCGGGCGAAGCCGCGGGCATCAGCTAGTTAAACAAAAAGTGACCACTTATGTAACTCAATCACTTTTCATATAAAGTGAATGGGCGGCCATTTTTGTTTCAGTTACGTAGCCCTCGAGGGCCGTGGTGTTAATGCGACAGTGACGTGATGAGCTAGATTAGGTCTATGAATATACTAGCTTGGGTGGTGGTCCGAGTTATAGGAGGTTACGAATCTGTGTCGAAAGTATAAAGTACTGCACTTTTTTGGTACTTCAGACCGTAAACGAAATGTCGTTTACGGTCTGAAGTTGAGATATTTGTGTTTTTTTTTATAATCTTTATAAAAACACAGAATGAAATATATACCATAACATGGGATCCCTTTGCTATTGTGTAGTTTTTCCTTTATTTGCTGAAAATGGCAGCAGTACGAAATAAATAAAACCATAAAGTTTTGGCAACACCTTGGCCCTGAAGAGAATTTTGCCATTCAATGGTATGATGAAGACAAACTCTCAAAATAAGAACACAAAATATTTAAGCATATCCTTGGCCTCGACATTGTAACATGTGCTTATAACGTCAATAATATTGGTCAAACAATACACTGCGCTATGTTATTGAACAAGAAATGTAAGCTTGTAGGTGCTATTTTATTCCATCCGCTTCCGCCTCCCCTTTAGACCACCCACAAAGGATTTGCGGCGTAAATTATTTTCTTTATACGAGCCGAGGTATCTGTTGTAATTTGGTGATAAGCGGACCTTTCGAGCTTGTTGGTTATTACTCCAGGAGGGAGGGGGAACCCCCCCCCCTCCTCCCCCTCGGTGATGAGCCGTTGTCTGCCTGATCGTTATGTCGGCAATATAATAGAATTGGAGGGTAGTAGGTAGGTATGTAATGTTGGTATTTCGGTGATAGCGTGTGAACTTTGATTGGTAAATAAATAAGTTTTGAAAAGGTTGTGTGTGAATAGGTTTGAGGTTATCATTAGATTAAAATACATAGATCGAAGAAGGCAGGACGAGTTGGACAAAGCTAACAAGTCAACGTCCACATTAGACCTGGGTGGAATGGAGTGGAAGATATGAAGAAAAGCCTTTGCCTAGCAGTGGGTAGACGGCAGGCTAACGGCAACAATAATATAGATACAGTAGCTTTTGCCAAAAATATCAAAAATGCCTATTTTCCATTCTAACTTTGCCCCCCTTTTTCACCTCCTTCAGAGATTACAGGAGTGGTGGTATATTTTTTATATGGACAATAAAATAGGAAATAATGCATGGGTTGACTAAACCCATGACCCTCATTATTTCAGTGCGTTGGTCATTTAAACAACAGCAATAACATGATCACGAACATAAAACTACTCTGTTCTGTTTGGTTTCACGAAATCAAAATAAAAACTTCAACTCATCATAATTCTTAGCCTACAATGTTCCCACTGCAGGGAGTCAGACCTCCTCTCTAGGAGAGGGATGGGCTATAATCCACCACGCGGACCCAGTGCCGATTGGTAGATGTCACATGTCTTCCAATTTTTTGGTTTTAAGACATGCCGGTTTCCTCACGATGTTTTCCTTCACCGTTTTGAGAGCAGCGGTAATGAAATAAATTACATAAAGTTATGCGCCTGCCTGGGTTCTAACCTACGGCTTACTGTTCGTAAGTCGGGGCCGCCACCACTGAGCCACCGTTGCTCCCGTCAACTCATAAAACGTTTAATGCATTTTCAAATGACGGTGCCAACAATTTATCCATACTACAAACCTATGTGTCATATTGTACTAAAAAAAAAACGAAACTATTTGACAATCTACTACGATAGACTTGGCACGGATTCATTCATTGACAAACGTAGCTAATTTGCGCTAGTGACCCGTTCAGTAGTTTTCGTAAATATTTAGAGGCGATCTACGATTTGTTAATGGTTATTTTTTAATTGTTTGCCCTTGAAATCTATTTTAATTTTTTTACATCAACTTGTTTTTCGAATGTGGGTGTACTTTTAGTTACACCTCTGCCTAACCCTGAAACTAAAATTACAGGCATGATAATGTTATTTTTAACCGCCTTTCAAAAAGGAGGAGGTTCTCTATTCGTGTGTATGTATGTTTTGTTTTTGTTTTTCAACATTAATGTATTAATTACAGTGGACTGGTTTTGCTTAGGTTGGTCAATAGATGGGTTACCACCCAGTATATACCGAGTTTCCTCCGTGCTTCAAAAAGCTCGTTAAGCCGTTGGTCACAGACCGACCTAGGCAAGCACAGCTTTACCTAAAGATCGACCCGAGTGGCAGTTCTTACCAACTACCAAGGGGTATCATATTACCCAGTACAAAGTGGCTCAATGTAAAATATTGGTATCCAGCTGCTTTCAGTTAGACTTGAAGCCGACACTAACATAGTTGGGAAAAGGCTAAGCAGAAGATGATAAGTACTACTACGTTGCTCAGGGAGAATATTAATGTACATAAAAATGTATTAATTTCTAGTGGTCGCAAGCGCGGCTGCTTAGCATGACGTCTGGGCTTCGATTGCCAGATCGGGGAAAGTGTTATCCATCAGAAACTTAGTAGCAGCCACAGAGTCTGCATTATGCCCGGTTGAGGCTCGGCCTCTAGTACATGGGACTTAAATATAACTGGCGAAATGTGGGTGTACTAGTGTACACCTCTGCCTAACCCTAAAGGCGTGATGTTTTGAAGCCTATTGAAAAGATGGTCTATTACACAAAACAATAGAATCTGCTCCCTCTTTTCCTAGATTATCTCTGCCGATATAAATAAACTTGGTAATTTAGTTGACAATCCGTTACACTAAATTGCTTGGCTCAGTTTCAAATCCACGCTCAATGAGATAAGCAATTGGCATGTGAATCTAGTGGGTACCTTAACGAAATAGTTCTTTGCGGCAGATTTCGGTGGAAGGAATTTTGATAGATTCTTGAAACAGAAGATAAAAAATAATAAAAATATTGACAAAAATATATATTTACTTATAGTGATCGAGGTCGGTTATCGCGATCAAAAATAATATTTTCAACCCCCCTTTCAACCCTTTTTTCACGTTAAAAAGTAGCCTTTGTCCTTTCTCAGGCTCTAGACTATCTGTGTTCCAAATTTCATTTAAATCGGTTCAGTAGTTTTCTCGTGAAAACGCGACAGACAGACAGAGTTACTTTCGCATTTATAATTTTATATAAGTAAGGATGGCAACTGTGCTATTAAAAATTGAAAATAATGATATTGCTCAATATTTAATTAAATAAAATAAACACTAAAAAAACACCAATAACACTGGATTAATTAAATATTAAGCAATATTATTATTTTCTTTTAAGAGGAATATTTTTCCATCACTTCAGAAAATTTGCGAACGTGATAATAATTTATGAACGGGAATACTTATGTATACGAAAGCATACATAAGTATACTTACTATATGAATCTTGTAATATCTTCTTCATATAGCATAAACCAAAATCACTCCCGCTGTTTCAGCAATAGATGGATGAAGTTTAAGAGGAAGTTTTATATCTACATTGCACTCGTGCAAAGCCGGTGCGGGTTATCATAGTATCATAAATGATTATTAAGACCCTATCACAATGTTATTTTATTTATCCTGAAGGTTGACTGGTAAAGAATGCCTTGGGGCAATAAGTCCGCCTGTATACAACTCTTGTACATGAAGTTTAAATAAATAATTAGTTCATTCACCTCTAAAATCATTATAGCCCCATTCCCATTTCAATCATTCAAACAAAATTCATTCATTCGAACACTCGATCCCGTTCACGCTAGGTCAGCCCCAACACTACAAATAAATAAAACTATTTTGTTCAACGTTCCAATTCCAATAGACAAATTTCTTGGCAGCGGTCCAGGATCATTCATTCGGCTACTGATTGACATTAGGACCTACCGCAACAGAGTATTTAAGACATAAAAAACAAAAGAAACTCGGGTTATGTTGATATTATTTTGTTTTTGTATCACTTTTCATGGTCACTGTTATGCTAGGTTGGCGAAAGTGTTTTTTGGGTTTTTCAGCCAGGAATTTCTCAATAGAAGCCCAGTTTGACTTTGTGCCCGGTTGATGACAAGAGGCTCGCGTCTCATTACTTGTGCCGACTGCCTTTGTATATTTTTGACAGTCATTACAGGTCGTGGCCCGGAAGTCTCACCAACGTCTTTCGTATCCCCGTCGGGGCTGCGGGTTGTTCGAAAGCACAAAGGGCTAAGAAGGAACATGGGTGGTTTTTAGTCAGTAGAAGTCTGACACTCCCTACCGCCCTACCCAGAGCGGGAGGAGTCATTTGATGATTTCCTACCCTCCAAAAAAAAATTTTTTTGAAAACTCCATACATTGAAAGTGTATTCGTCACATGCATAAAAAATATGTGTAAATTCGTCGCAAGTCTTTATAGGTAAATAATACAAAATACCACCGAATCGAGAAGCTACTCCTTTTTTTGAAGTCTGGTAAAAATATTTTTGACAACTAACAAGTAGAAGGTGGTCCCAGACCATACAAACGCAGACCAGGGAGAACTGAGTTTTGGAGGTAAGATAGGCATTCGCTCCATATTAAATATTGGTAGACTGGATAAACGCTAGTGAGCAGATACAGTACCCGGCGATAAAAAATGCACATCGACAACGAAAAGAAAAAAGAAAAAAAAAAAAGAAAAAAAGAAAGAGGAAAAAGGAAAGAGGTGTATTTTATACAAAGAATAAAAAGAATTATCAAAAGATGCAAATCATAATTGTTGTAACAGTTCTTTAGATACCGGACTGTTTGTATTTCGTGCGACAGAGATAACGCTCTACGAAGCCGAAATTAGCCGATTGTCTCTTTCCAAAGGTCGATGTGCAATACTTATCGCCGGGTACTGTACGTGTTATTCACTAAAAACCGATGGTAACAAGAAGTTTGCCAAACTCAACATCCGCATAAACTCAAAAAGAAACAAATCCAGTTGACAAACCGTAATGCAGATTACTTGGCTCGGGTTCAAACCCCGCTCATTGAGACGAGTAATTGACTCGCTCAATGAAGTGTTGTGTTTGTAAACAAGCTATTTGGCTGTGATAACACTGTGATATCTGAGAGGAGGAACTTGCTAACTTATTCTTTAATTTACGGGTGACAAGATTGGTTTTAGCTTGTTTATAGTTTTATAGTTTCCGCGAACCGGAAGACGTTGTGTTGGAAGTCCTCTCATTAGGTGGACCGATGACCTGGTGAAGATTGCGGGGATCCGATGGAGGCGGTACGCACGGGACTAGTCCATGTGGCGGCACTTGTAGGAGGCCTATGTCCAGTAGTGGTTCGTCTTTCGGCTGAAATGATGATGATATATAATCATCATCACCATTTCACTTTCGGGACACTAAGAAGTGGTTTCGAAGCAGAGCAGAGCCGAAACGTAAAATACTTCTTGTTCTGGGTCTGGCTGTTTGAGTATGTCAGTTTAAACGATTGCTCAAATGATCACGATCAACAAATGACTCCTCCTGCTCCGGGCGGAGCGGAAGGCAGTGTCAGACTTCTACTGACTAAAAACCACCCATATTCCTTCTTAGCCTTTTGTGTCCCGGGCGTGGTATCTCTTTTGAATAACCCTCAACCCATCTACAATACAGGGGGAAATTCCGAGTGTGGGACAACATTTTTGTTCTAGCAATATTATTGCGTCAACTATATTATAGTCTTACAGGAAAATTATAATTTAAAATAATACAATTGTTATTTCAATATTGTTTACCATACTCCAAATATGTAGACACAAATATCATATCAAGGAGAAGTCTTTGTCCTAACGACCTGCGTGTGCGCACGATGTCAAACGGAAATAACATTACGATTCACTGCGTCCTATAAATGTCCCTGTTATTGTAATTAATTTGAATTTTATCGTCACATCCGGTCAGCTGATGTGTATTTACGTCAATTCGCGTGTAGGTAGAATTCTAGACAGTGAATAAACATTGTGTGGTAATGTGTCTAGTCTGCGGTTTGATATTTTTGTGATCTATGACGTGGTTCGTAAAAAAATTAAACTAGAATGACATAACATCACGCCTGTAATCCCCGAAGGGTTAGGCAGAGGTGTATTCCCCCACATTTCGCCACATTTCGTTATGTTTAAGTCCCATGTAATAGGGAGCGAAACTATTGCCATCAACCAGGTACTAATCCAGACTCAGTGACTGCTACTGAGAAAATCCTGTTGGAAAAACCCAATAACACTTTGTCTGGCCCGAATCGAACCCAGGACCTCATGAAGGAGGTGGCGGCACCTGAGAGGGAGAGAACTTCTCGTTCCAGCCGCCGCGGGAGACGCTCCAGGCGTCGTGGACCACATGATGGCTTCCAGCCACCGTAGGCGCGGGCCTGTGGACGGTGAGTTAGACGGCTAGCTCACCGTCCGTCCGTCTTATTACGACGACAGGCCGTGTCGACGGCGCGTTCGAGTTCCACGCGCGCCTCAAAGAGATGTCAGCAACATTGAAGCGGCCTGCTAGGGCCGACGCTCGACAGGGCTGCGGGTTGTTCGAAAGACATACCGCGGCCTCGACACAAAGGGCTATAAAGGAATATGGGAGGTTTTAGTCAGTAGAAGTCTGTCACTCCCTACCGCTCTGCCCAGAGCGGGAGTCATTTGATGATTTCCCACCCTCCTAAAAATAGAAAAAAAAACCACTTCAGAGCTCAGAGCTCATGATTGCGACCACCAAACCTACGAGGCAGTCAAAACCATAATGTGATTCTAATAATAATCGTCCATATTATTTTTATAAGCCATTATTATGTTTCATTTCTGAGTAAAATAACAGCCTTAAATATAACAAGACATTTCAGGAAGATAGAACAGTACAAAAATCTTTGTTCAAAGGCGGATTCAAAATGTAGACAATACAGCCTAAAAATACAAAGATTTTTTATTAACCAGAATAATAAAAAAACGCAGTCTACAAAATAGAGCAAAAATGTTATACTGCGTATGTGGTCGATGTTTTAATTAGACTGACGGTCACACCGTTGTGTAACATTATCTGCCGTACTCAGAGATATTTAATGATTACTTAAGCAGTCCCTTAGTAAAGATTTGACATACAAAACCTTCACGAAACTGTCAAAATCTTTAATAAGTGATGGCTTAAGTAATCATTAAATATCTCTGAGTACGGTAGTATGTCTCGATATCATCCAATGCTGAGTAACTGCCATCTTACAAATTGAGAGCATAGAGGTTTAACTATTTATCTGTCAGCACGTAATCGCATTTTTTGACGCTCCTATCCTTTTCCAAAGCTCAAAACCTTCATTTGCTAGAGCGAGATATAGAGAATCTGCATATCTTTCACTTTATTATACAATAAAGACTAAATGCACAGTTTTTTTGTTAAAATTCTAGTAGCGGTCGATACGAGCTGTTATTTACCTATGCAAATGGAGCTGAAACGTAACGGAAAGTAGTAACAGCCTCCCATATCCACCTGCAATACCAAAGGCTTTTAAAAGGCTTATGTATTTTCATCGGAGTTTAGAAACGTACTATTTCGCTTGAATCGCAACAATGGGTACATTGTGTCGATCGAGTCTTTTTGTAACGGACTTTGCTATAAATAACTATTTTTGGTGTTATAGATATGGGTAATACAATAAGAAAAACTTCAATTAGATTATTCGAACTGCCTGCAAGTAACTTGTAAATGAACTGCCTCTTTGGTTTAGTAGTAAGTAGGGTATGATTCCCGGGTCGGGCAAATTGGTATTTTTCCATAACGAATTTTTCGGTAGCAGCCACAGTCTGTATTTGTGTCCGGTTGATAGCATTAGGCTCGGCCCCTGTTACTTGGGGCTTAAACATAACTGGCGAAATGTGGGTGTACCTATAGATACACCTCTGCCTAACTCTTAGGGGATTAAAGTCGTGATGTTATTTAGAGTAAACAAACATTCTTATTTACACAAATATTATATTTTATTTACGACAACAGAAGCCGTATGTTACGGTTCGGTATAACGCGCGGTCTTTCGTCCTTGAGACGGCCCGAACAACGAACTTAGCGATTAAATACGAGTACCCTTACATAGACCGTGCCTACTTTAGCGCTAAAATCGTATTATTCTAAGAAAACGTTGCTAAATTGTTTAATGGAGGTCGTAAAGGTCAGTTTTTAGGTCAAGTGGAAGACAAATCTTCTAGATTATTAAAAATAAGTACATGACCTGTCACATACATTATTTTATATAATTATTGTATTTCATACAGCATATATTTTGTTATACCTATTTGTAAAAAACTGCACTTATGTTTGTGTCTTCATTGCCCAAACAAGCTGCTACACAGCTGTGCAAAATCCTTCAAGAATGATGAATTTGGACTCGTACCTGGCTGTTTGGCCAGAGAGGGCCAACTACCGAGAGAGTTCGAAAGGAATGAGGGAGGCTTTTGCCCAGCAGAATACCACGAGTGAGCAGAAATTGTCATTCTTGAAGAATTTTGTACCTGCCCTGTATGTAGCCTTTGGGTGATGTTGTACAAAAATAAAAAAAAACATTAAAAGCGGTCAAATCGTTTCTTATAATTTATTTATGGTCCATCAAACACATTAACAGCCTGCCAAGCGTGGCGATTAAGGCAAATTCTCCTCTTCTGGGGGAGGGCTATGTCTTATGGCTGAAATGATGTTGGTGATGAAACACATTAACTAACAACAGGTGCTTCGGTTAAAGTGTCAAACTAAGAGGTTATCTATCTATATCTTCTATACATATCTATCTATCTATACATCTATATCTATACATATAATAAATCTGTAGAGATATCGTTTTTGTACATCGAAAATATTAAAAAAAAAAATTGTCAGGGTATTAAAGTATAACCAACAGAACACATTTCCAGCATTTTTGGAATTTTTGTCTGTTTGTCTGTTTATCTGTTTGTCTGTTTCGATGACTAAGCATCACGTCAAATTTACGAAACGAATGTAGGTAACTTTTATACATAAATATTGTGCGTAACTTGGGCTATTACTTAGTCTTTGTTTCATCGTAATCGGTGCTCTCTATCAAAAGATATATGAATTTATAGTTTTCAAGAAGAACTTATCGTTATGGTCAAGGATGAGACAAGCAACGACATCTATTGAACGAATATGGTACTTATAACTAAATGCCTTCACAAGATAACTTTAAAAAAGTTATGATAGCAAAAGGTACGTAGATAAAAGTCCAAATGACGCTGCTTTCAAAATCTACATAGCCAACACCTTATAGTGTTTGATCGCTCTTTTTTAGCAGTTTATCTTCGTCTTCGACAGATGGCGTTATTCATTTGATGTCATTTTCTGAACCGCGGTGATAGTAAACATACAAACATTATGTTTCGTGAATAGTCAACAAATAAAAATTTACCAATTACACAGTATTAAAATACTATTTTTTTTAAACTAAATTAAAATTAGATAAAACCCAAGACATATTTTTTTTTGTACCGTGTGGGAATCGAACCTGCGACACGCAGTGCTACTGTTAATCGTCCAGCCATTGCGCCAACCATGTCGTCATATAGATGTGTTGTGTTGTTAGCCCTATGTGTCGAGGCCGCGGTATCTCTTTCGAACAACCCGCAGCCCCAACGGGCGTCACTGAAAAAACACCCATCCATCTAAACTTTAGTATGAGACATAGTCAGTACTTTGCATTACTCTCTTCTTATTTTCTACAGCATCAGTAAGTTAACGCAGGGCAATGATTAAATGTACTTTTATCTAAGCGACGCATTTTAGTTTCCGACAAGCACGCGAACGAAGTCGCGGGCACAGCTAGTTGAGAAATAAAAACCCATTTTTATTTATGTATATCTCCGCGTTACATTAGAAACATCTTTCTTAAGCAAAAACAAATCATTCTTTCACCCTTGTTCTCTTTCCCATCTCCATATTTTATATCCCCAGAAAATAAACAAAGCATAATTCCATATAAATATTAAAACAACGTCGTGCTCGCCAAATGACTGAAACAATACATATGTATGTCCTTTAAATATTCCTTTCTCTTAAACCCCCGGACAAAAAGTCGTGAGACCTCATCGATGTGTAAACATCTTACTTTATCTCACCTTTGTACTGCTTAAGGCGGGATGGGGGCTGGGAGCCTCCCTAACACATCAAAGATTGAAGACTCTAAGGTGCTGGGGTAAGGAACCGGCACGTTGGAAAATGAGCGAGAAATGAGCTAGGCTGTAACAGACATATGCACCAGAATAAGGCTGAGAAAGAACGGTCTCATATAAAATCGGGTTAGAACATAACTGACGAAGTGTGTGTAATAAATGCGTACACCTCTGCCTAACCCTTCGGGGATTACAGACGTCGTGATGTTAAGTTAATATCGGGTTACAAATTCATAAACATCGTATAAATACTCTAAATTGTCATTGTCTTCGCGTACTAAATGTTGTTTCAAAGCAGGTTTATTAAAATTTAAGCCAACGAGCGATTTTTAAATTTCTGGTCTTCATTCCACCAAAGCAAAATTTTAATTATAAAATCTAACAATAAACCCGAGTCAAAGTTTCCGATTTTGTATTAAAAAGTTTTCCTAGCTCAAAACATATTTCAATTTACAATACCTAGCTTAATGGTTTAAGCATTGACTAAAGTTATAACTCCTTCTATAAAAAGGCAGTTGGTTTCTAACCTTTCAGATTGCCATCACAGGAATCACAATAGCTTTGTAACTTACATAAAAAGACAGTAAACCCCATCCATTTCCCGTCTTAACAAACCGTTCCAAGTAACAACGAAGAATCCTAAAAAGCCTTTGAGTACAGCATCCATAAAAGGTATCTTATTTTATCGCTACTGTTAAAACTATCATTGTTTCTATCAGTTCCAATTATAACCAAATACGGCCACAAGATGATGATACGATCAATTTATAGACCAATTTTAAAACAGTAGTTGGGGTTTGACCATAGAGGGCTTTGGACCCTTTGCACTTTGGTCTTAGTGCATTGGGTATTTAGCTTGTAATGTTTTGTCTGTCTATATAGGCAGATAGGCTTTGAGTTGAGGGCTAGTTGGTTTTGGTATAAGCACCAAACATTAATAAGTAAAAGACAATAAGGACTAAGCGACTTTCGACAGGATTGAGAGGTTTGTTATTTGTTTTGTTGTCATCGATATTGCTGGTAGACTGTCTGTCTGCTTAGACCCTTTTTTTGGGGGGGGGGGGGGGAATCATCAAGTAACCCCTCCCACTCTTGGGCAGAGCGAAAGGGAGCGACAGTCTTCTACTGGCTAAAAACCACCCATGTTCCTTCTTAGCCCTTAATGTCGAGGCCGCGGTATCTCTTGCGAACAACCCGCAGCCCCGACGGGACCCGCAGTCCCGATGGGACCCGCAGCCCAGACGGGACCCGCAGCCTCGACGGAACCCGCAGCCCCGACGGGTCTGCTTAGACCCTGCAGGTTTAACAGTAGGTTATAAAGGTATGGCAATGGAAAATAGTTTGTCTACAAATATTCATGAAATAGGCACAAAAGAAAATATCCCACGACCTCTAGCGCTATAATGTGACCTAACTTTACCAGACAGTTTACGTTGATATCTTGACATCGGTCAGTCACTAAATGGGCCTCATATTTCCCCGCCTGAGTAAGTCCCGAGAAACTAGCTTATCCCATCTCGCAGTGCGACCTAACCTCCAAAGAACATTTACGTGAAAATAGAAGCGTCGTTTGACCCTTTCTCGTTCTACCTATTTGTTTTATTTATCTCTCTCTGTCTTGTCAATTTACTCGTGAATGTTTCAGGCCCGACTTTAGTTTGCACGGTGAATATTTATAAGGTGGAACGGAAAGAAATGTATGCTGCCGAAATGGTCTAATTTTTTTTTGGATTAAGTGCGATGCCGTAACTTTGCCGATGAAATTCAAAGTTTCTTGTTGTTGATTATGTTAATTAAAATATGCTCGGTGACCATTCTGACTAGCGTTTTCTTATTTGTATTGGGGATAGCTTGCAGCCTAACCAGAAGAAGCTGAATTCTAGTAATTTACATGGAGCGACTACCTATTTCACCTCCACAACCCAGCTAGTTCTGAGTAAAACGATAACCCCTTTTTTTTGACGGGTGGAAAATCATCAAATAACCCCTCCCGCTCTTGGGCAGAGCGGGAGGGAGTACCAGACTTCTACTGACAAAATCCACCCATGTTCCTTCTTAGCCCTTTGTGTCGAGGCCGCGGTATCTCTTTCGAACAACCCGAGCCCCGACGGGAACACATTTACTTACGCTAGGACACAACCAGATATTTTTGTATGACTAACATCATAACATATCCAAAAGTACCAGTGAATATCATAAATAGATTATATCCAGTCAATTTGACACGCTCATACCAATGACGTAATTGTTAATTACTGTGATTTGATTAACAACTAATATTGATTGTTCGCAGTGGGATTTATTGAATGGTATAATGTTATTAGTGTATCAATAGATATTGAAGGGCCTCCATGGATTAATTGAGTGGGGTATAAGTAGAGGAACCAGCGAGTGTGTGTTTGCAATGTTATTGGGTTTTTCATCAAGATCTTCTCAATAATAATAATAATAAATAAATAGTCGTTTCAGCCAATGGCTTCATTGCCAAGAGCCTCGACCAACATCTGAGGAGGCTCTCGTTAGGCAGCTGGATCAAGGGCTTGATGCAGAGAGCGGTACTCCTAGACACGGCTCGTATCTTTAGGAGGTTCCTTTCTTTGGAGCCTTTGGAGATTTTTAAATGTTTTTTTATTGTTTTTATAAGAAATATTTAAAAATGTATAAAATTTATTTTCAAATGAATAAAGAATAATAAATAAATAATTTATTGAGGAACAAACATTATTAACATTTCATGTACCCACCAAACTGCGCAGCAGCTTGTCGGCGGGATTGGAGCTCGTCTTAATCTTTTTGGTTCACAAATAGCACATAATACTCGTAATTAGTTGAAGGTAATTCAATATGCAATTAAATATTCTATTCTATTCTATTCCAAAAAAACAATAAAAGTAAAAGTAGGTACATCGGTACGCAAAATTAAATATTGGCACAGCGCGAACCGTCGCAGCCGACACTTACGACACAGATTATATTATTATGTCTTGTCTTAACTATGTTGGGGTCGAGATTAAGCTAAAAATTAAAAAAAAAAACGCAACCGAATTGAGAACCTCCTAACCCAGGTGTCCGTCATAGAAACCCTCCAAGATACTCTGACAATATGCAGAGACGGACACGATGAAATATAAACGTGTGTGCCTACGTATCAGGTGACTTAAGAACCCAGATTATAATTATACAGATTCTTGGCCTTATGGTTCTGATATAGTAACAAAGTATGCTACCCAACAAACGATATTGTATAGAATATCCTGATTCCAAATTTCACAACACGGATTATTAGCTAAACATATTATTGAAACTCGATAGGAGAACAAATTATACAATTTCAACAAACATCTGTTGCATACAATTTGAGTTGTAAGCATAAACCGCGCACACGAAGTAGATGCTCTTCCATTATTACGTATTGATGACTTTGTATACAAACTGCAATATTATCCTGCCGGGGCTGCGGGTTGTTAGAAAGCGATACCGCGGCCCCGGACACAATGGACTAACAAGGAACATGGATGGTTTTTAGTCAGTAGAAGTATGACACTCCCTTCCGCTCCGTCCAGAGGGGGAAGAGTCATTTGATGATTTCCCAGCATCAAAAAAAATTCAGATTATCATAGTTATAGTTAGCTGAACAAAGTTTTACTAGGGGTACGAAAAAATAGTAGGCTCATTGGTCGATCGGTTGTTGATCAAATGCAACGTACCGTTCTTGGGTTCCATTCCCGGGTCGAGCAGTGTCGTTGAGTTTTTCCATTAGGAATTTCTCAGTAGCAGTTTGAATCTGAGCCGGGTTGATGAAAACTGACGAAATGTGGGTGTACTAACATCAAATAAACCCTCCCACTCTTGGGCAGAGGGTCAAAGTCAAAGCATTTATTTCAATTAAACCATTACTGGTACTTTTGAATGTCAGAAGAACAATTCATAAAACTAAACTACGAGTGCAATACGTCATCCCGAAAGCCACCACGCCGAACCACACGCCGCCGAATGCCCGCAACAACGAACACTGCGAGCACGAAAGCACGCAGCGACGCACACCGCAACAACGAATGCACGAGACTCCAAATCACGGAACAACGAATGCACGCCGCAACGCGCAACCGCCACCCCGCGACCCGGAGCCGCGCACCCACCGCCACGGCACGCGCCGCCGCGCGCCCCCGCACTTACAGCACTCGCCGCCGCAGACATCCGGCGACGCGCAACCCGACGCAGCAACCCCCGGGACGACGACGCATTGCACTCCTAAGCTACAGTCACAGTCACAAGGCATAATAACTTGTGAAAGTACTGTAGTTGCCCATTCCCTAGCGTAGATCTCTATGGAGAAGAACGGGCAAGAAACTAGGGAAAGAGAGTGTCAGACTTCTACTGACTAAAAACCACCCATCTTCCTTCTAAGCCCTTGCGCGGAGGTCGCGGTATCTCTTGCGAACAACCCGCAGCCCCGACGGGGAACACCTCTGCCTAAGGAGGGAAGATGACCTGTACACGTATCATGAAGACTGGTTCGAAGTGGCGCTGGAAAAAAGTTTAAAACGCCTCTGCTTAACCCTTCAGGGATTACAAGAGAGATGTTATGTTATACTTATGACAAATCAATAATAAAAGACATTCTTCAAACACAGAGGTGTTCAACAGGCGTCCACGGCTGGCTATTTTTAAGTATACTTGGCACAAACAGGATCGTACGTCTCGCCAGCCAACTTTACTGGTTAATCTTCCACGACAAGAGCTATTCGCAAAACTTGAAGCGAAACAAGAAGTCAAAGTTTGCAGCATATACTTAGGTCAATGTTCCAAGTTACTTAGCATCGTTTGACCTCAATGAACCTTAATCTTTTTCACTGTGTGCGGGACATTGCGGCACTAACTTTTATCAAGTATTCTGTACAATGCCAGTACATCAGGCTACTAATATCTGTAATTTTTTTTAAATTAAATATTCAACTTTATTGTTAAAGCGAGGTGATTTGCAAAATTTGTCAGTTTCTTCTATGTGCTTTCGTCTGGACATGATTATATACGTCTTCGCGATGATTTTTTTAACTTTCTTTTATAATTAAAATAAATCTGATGTAGTATAAAAATTTGCTACGTCTCATCATCATCATTTTAGCCCAAAAGACGTCCACTGCTGGATATAAGCCTCCCCCAAATAGGGGGGTTTTGCCATAATCGCCACGCTAGGCAGGCGGGTTGGCGATCGCAGTATGGTTGTTACAAAGGTACAGAGAACGCTGCTGCCCATTCTCTGGTAAGTCCCTCAGTCGGAATATATAAAATATCAGAATATTTGAATTTCGCGGGGTGGTTGGAGCATTCACCTTAAGACATCCACGGGAATATATGGGATGGTGCTATTCTTTACGTCCGACACCATAAGGAACGTTGCTACGTCTACACAGTCAAAATACATAATTATTTGCCTAGCCTTTTCCCAACTGCGTTGCGGATGGCTTCCAGTCTTACCTGTTGCAGCTGAATATCAGTAGTTTACACGGAGTGACTGATCTATTTGCTCGTCACAATCCAGTTAGTACGTAGTAATACGATACCTTTGGTAAGACTGGATATCACTTTCAGGTCACTAACTACCTATTCCTACTGTCTATCTTATCAATTGTTATTGATTTCTGAGGCACAGAGGAAACTCGGCATGTAATAAGTGGGCACTGAGCCACGGACCGTAAGCAAGCGGCTTAACTAAAGATTAATCCAAGCGGGTGTTATTATCTAGACATGATCAGCTTGCATTGGCATATTAGCTTATTTATAAAATTCATGATAAACAAGCTTTATACATTCCATTACACACGGTACCGTAAATCATGAACTTTTCTACATATTAAAGCATTACATACGCCATTTTTATTTCCAGATCAGTTCGGTATTGTACATAAAACAGTTGAAGTTCTAGCCATCTGTACGCTAAGTTGGAGAATGATTAATGTTTGTTAGCAACTTCCATGTAAAATATGTACCATACAAAACACGTGCGATGACTCGGTACAGCTTGAGCGAGTCTGTAGTGTGGTGCGAGTGGAGGCGTGTTACTTGGGTTAGTTTCTGGACGTCTGTATTTGATAATTAGATACGAAAAGTACTAAACACTGACGGCCTAGTGGTATGACCGTCGGACTCCCAAGACATAGGTCTCGAATTTGAACCCCAGACATGCACATTTATATAATTATCTCTTACTTTCGGTGAAGGAAAACACCGTAGAGGACAAGCTTACCAAGGCAGAGACCCATGTGCAGTACACAAAGTCTGACTCCAGGTGTGGCACTAACCACACACGATAAAGAAAGATTCGACAAGTACTTTTGAATTTTGCGAAGGCGTAGTTTGTAAGTAACGAAGGGCACGAACAAATCGACAAATATAACTGACATAAAATAATAGAAAAAATACTAAAAAAGTTGAAATGAAATTCATACAAAGCGAGGTCAGATTATACTGGTCATGTATCGCTTGATGTAGCCTTTCAATAGATTTTTTTTTCTTTCTTAATATTCTTTTCATAAACCGCTTTCACTAGCACCACACCAATGTTTAATAAAACATGGAACAACATTTGCCAGGTCTTTACATCAAAATAAAGCGACTTGTTATTATGAAGTCATATCGCGATACCGTCACAACTTTTACTTAATATTTACTTATGTTTAAAGTTCTTATTGGTGTATCTTTAGTTTCCAAAGAGATTGAAATATTGAAACAAGACAAGGTCTAGCGGTAGATTTTTGACGATCGTTACGTAGTCAAACGCTCTAGCTTTTTTTTGGGGTCAGATCAAATGACTCCTCCTCGCTCTTGGCTGAGCGGAAGGGAGTGTCAAACTTCTATTGACTAAAAAGTGCCCATGTTCCTTCTTGGCCCTTTGTGTCTGGGGCCGCGGTATCTCTATCAAAAAACCCGCATGGGGCAGTGATAACCTAGTCTTACCGAGGGGTATCTTATTACCCAGTAAGCGGGTAGATAGATAGACAGTCACTGCATGTAATCTCCTGACGTTCAGCTGGATCTGGTAAGGCTGCTAGCTGAATAATTGGTTCTCCCCGTCATTGAAATCTTTTATTATAATAATAAATAAATAATAAAAATATGTTTATTTCTCACCACAAGCCAAAAAATACAAACAATATAAATACAGAAACAGTAGCTAAAGATTTTTGGTTGTGGATCGCTGGTGCCTGTGGTAGGTAGTAACACCTGTAATACAGGTCACCAGGTCCCCACCTGTTTAAAGGTACACATTTGATAGCAAACATCTGGTATCACACCAAATAACAAAAGTTTAAAATAACAAAAGTGAGCTTATTAAAAAGAGACACAATATTAGAGTAAAAAATATAAAATAAAGTAAAAATGATCAAAAAGTTGTTGAGAGGTTTTTATGAATGTAACTTTTGTGTGTGTGTGAGCGTGTGTGTGTATGTGTGTAGAGCGTGTGTGTATGTGTGTGTGAATTGGAGAGAGTGTTAGTGAATGAGTCTGATTAGACCAATACGTTAAAGAGAGCTTCTGTGGCAGTATATGTTTGGTTTTGTAGCCAGGCCTGTAAAGCGATTTTAAAATTAGTTCTGAACCATATCTAGAAACTTTCTAGTTACAGAGTTATTGGAGGTCAAACTTCCTATTTAGTTTTCTCGTCTTGGAGACATCTTTTTTACAAAAAAATACTACGGCGTCATCTATATCATAAATGAAGAATTAGCTTCAATATTCTGAATTTACCCATTTAAGCTATCGGCTATGTAAGACCATGTAAAAAACCTTTCTTCTCCATGAAGGTTGAAGAACTTTACTCCTTGTATTTCCCCCCCGCCCTATCTCTTATATATCTTTAAACCGGTAGATAAAGGTAATTGTCCGGCACTGAAGTAACACCAGGTAAAGCACTGCTAATCTATTTATATATCGTCATACCACTTAACAAAGCCATTACAAGTCCACATTTAACATCTATTGCTATGTTTTACAGCTGTTCAGGCGCCATACTTAATGTTGCGTGAAATCAGAAATCAACGTTTGACGGGTATTTTCTGCCAGTGCCAATCAATCTGTAAGGCCCCTAGCACACGGCGTATTTTAAACGCGCCGACGACGCGCATTTCAGCAACGCGTGTCGTCGGCGCCGCGCCGTAGATACATTTTTTTGCGTTTTTATAGAATCAGCACATCACAAACACGCGTATGATGCGCGTTCGAAACTCGTTTGAAGCGCGTACAAAGGGTCGGTTTGGGATCGCTGTACTTGCGCGTATACGCGCCGACAACACGCGTTTCACAATTGCCCCGTGTGCTTAGGTTACAAGGTTGCGTTCAAATCTCGTTTGAAGCGCGTATACGCGCGTCATAAGCGCGTTGTCGGCCTAAGGAGTAATTATAAAGGAACTGTTAAAGCTGGACTTTAAATAAGGACGTATGTACAGTCGCCAGCATACTACTACAATCTGTCAAAATTTAATCGACCAAACCTCACGTAAGATATACATTTTAAACTAAAATGCTGAGTATTGATAACTGACTCAAAGATTTTTGTATGACCTTAAAAGAACACAAATCATTGTAAATATTGCAAATCTATGCCTCTAACCATTATGAGTACTTATTTAAAACACCACAGACATACAGTCAATTAAAGTGCACAACACGTCACGCAGTTCATCGAACCTGCACAAGCGACACAACACCAACATCGAGCGCCCATCGCTCTATTATTATAATCATTTCGTGATCCGCAGCCAATAACGCACATAATCACGGTATAATTGGACGTTCGGGCCGCTCGTGTGTCACGAATCATATTTCTTTATAAAGTTTATTCTATTTGTGTTAGGACCGAGTATTGTTCAGTGATTCATTGCTTTGTTTTAAAGCTAAAGCGTAAAAATGAGATCGTGAATGATTTGTTATTTAATTGTGGGTTGAATTGATTTTAAATTGTGTAATTTCAATGAATAACTTTAAGCATGAAGTTGATGTTTCATCACCTTTTTTTTGAGACCTGGAAATCTAACCTAGAACCTCATGCACAGAAGTCGCGCTTGCGACCACTAGACCAATAAAGCAGAATGTGTTACCAGTAAAAAAAAAGAAGTGGTTGGCCATGGCAATCGGATCTAACCATAGATATAATATTTATATTTCTATGGATCTAACCTTTTTTTTTGGCGGGTGGGAAATCTTCAAATAACCCCTCCCGCTCTTGGGCAGAGCGGAAGGGAGTGTCCGACTTCTACTGACTAAAAACCACCCATGTTCCTTCTTAGCCCTTGCGCCGAGGCCGCGTTACTTATTTCTTTCGAACAACCCGCAGCCCCGACGGGATGTTTCATCACCTCGGTTGGCCCTAGGGCCTCTCTAGAGCGTTCGTTTCCTATATCGTCTGGGGTTGTGCTGCTCGCATCATCCGATCGTCTTTAACAGAGCATTGGTCCAAATCAGCCTCCCAATCCTCTCCCTGTGGTCGCGTTAATATGACCTGAGACTTACCAAACTGACTGAAGCAGTGACTACCTGAGGTTGGTAACTCTTCCCGTCGGGGCTGCGGGTTGTTCGCAAGAAATACCGCGGCCTCGATATGAAGGGCTAAGAAGGAACATGGGTGGTTTTTAGTCAGTAGAAGTCTGACACTCCCTTTCGCTCTGCCCAAGAGCGGGAGGGGTTATTTGATAATTTTCCACCCGCCAATAATTAATTTGATAAAACCAAAAATACGTATTCAATATTTTATGATAATTTAACAGACGAACTAAACAGATTTTTTTTTTTGTCAGTCAACTACCCTATTGGTGAGTTGTAGAGTAAGTGGATTTTTAGAAAGAAATTCATTTAGCTTATCTTTTTTTTTTATTTTCTTAATCAAGTGGACAAAAATTTAACACTTCAGAACAACAACAACTATTTTACATTAAAAAGTTTATGTGTCAGAAAAATCAACCTGACACTTTCTTTTTTTTTGACATTTGACACCCGCACATTCGCTCAAGCGCCCCGCACCGCACGCCGTCTTACGGTCAGGACACGTGACCATCTGACACGAGTTTAACATTTTTAATCCATCCCAAAAAAGTGCACAACGCCGCTAAAGAAGTTTTCACACCAAAAAAACTGTTATCAATATACCGATCTTCTAGCGTCTACGTACTATGTAGAAGCATCATGAACCCATATGTTTAGTTAATCAAAATCTACTATTCATAGCAATTGGGAATGGAAAAACAAGCGAGGCCGGCGCGTGCGCATATAAATAGAAACAGACAGAAATAAGTACTTAAGTATACATAAACACATAATTGCATAACATAACGCCTGTAATCCACGGAGGATTACGTAGAGGTGTATTTTTTTTTTGCCAGGTTGGAAAAAAAAATCATCCACCAATATTGTAGAGGTGTACCTTTTTTTTTTTGGCGGGTAGGAAATCATCAAATAACCTCTCCCGCTCTTGGGCAGAGCGAAAGGTAGTGTCAGACTTCTACTGACTAAAAACCACCCATGTTCCTTCTTAGCCCGCCGAGGCCGCGGTATCTTTTTCGTCCAACCCGCAGCCCCGACGGGGTAGAGGTGTGCCTAACTTACCAATTTGTATACCACTTAGCAGCGTTTAGAAGCAATTTTCGTCTACTGTTTTTATTTCATTATCATGTCATATTAGGATCTCAAACTTGCAATCGTTTTTTCACGAGAAATTCGGGTTTGAACTTGGCCAAGGCTGGACTTATAGCGGAGGATTAGTATTAGGGTCCAGTTGTTTATCATTCGGGTACGGAACTCTAAAAAATGGATACTTATATCTGCATACTTTTTTCGAAAAACCCAGTATTTTTTTTTTTTTTTTTTAAAGAAACGTTGCCCCGCACTAGGAATTTCTCCTGTATCGTGGGTGCGTGTACAAACATTTAAACTCACATACGCAAATACCCAGACCCGAAACAACTATCTGTAGGTCATACAAATATTTGTTCCGTGCGGGAATCGAACCCGCGACACGCAGCGCAGCAGTTTAATCGCTCAGCCACTGCGCCAACCGTGTCGTCAAGTAATGGTATAATAAAGTATTTTTTTACGTGAATCTATTTTTACCAACCATAAATTCAAGGCCTTCAAAGTCATTCACATTTCATTGCGATCAAGTACTAAGCTTATTATAATAGTGAAGTACTTTTCTGGGTGATTGTAATGTTGACTGCCTCGTTGGTGAAGTGGTTGCAAGCGCGACAACTAAGCATGAGGTCCAGGTTTCGATTCCCGGGGCGTTCAAAGTGTTATTGGGTTTTTCTATCAGGAAATTCTCTGTAGCAGCCACGGAGACTGGATTTGGGCCCGGTTAATGACAATAGACACGTCACATGGCACTTAAATATAACTGACGAATTTTTTTTTTTTAGCGCAGCAGTCCAATCGCTTAGCCACTGCACGAACCGTGCAGACAAATGTACGTGTACTATAGGTACTCATCTGCCTAGTCCTTTTGAGATTGCAGGCGTGATGTTATGTTATGTAGTGTAAAAACTACCAAATACAAAACACATATAATCCCTGATGTCACATGAAAATAAAATTACATCAATTTACAACTACATTATTAATTTATTACATACTCGTACCCACAACGTACTTTATACTTCGTACATTTGACATTATAGGTAACCACATAATATTTTGTGAAATTAAAAACTACAAATATAAATTAATTTAACAATACCTACAGACATTAAACAAATAACATTACAATGACAATAACAATTGTTATATACAAAGATGAGTTCGTTGAACGTCACAAAATGGATGACAATACAAATTACAGTCACTCAACTTTCAACTCTATTTGTTTACAATTATTGTTGAGTTTCGTATGTGTGCAGTAATTTGTGTCTTCTCTCGCTAATTTCCCTAACAAAGATGTATGATCTACTAAACAATGTGTGGATTTTTAATGAAAATTAACTGTATCGTCTGTTTGTTTACGACTGCCTTTATATGTATATTGACTTAATGTATTGCTTGCTTATTTTGAACAGACGAATAAATCCAGGTATTCGTAAATCTACACTAATATTATAAAGAGGAAAGATTTGTTTGTTTGTTTGTAACGAATAGGCTCCGAAACTACTGGACCGATTTCAAAAATAATTTCGCCTTGTGAAGCAACACTATCCGCGGGGGACATAGGCTACTTTTTATCCCTGTATTCCCACGGGCACGGGAACTACGCGGGTGAAACCGCGTGACGCGTGAAATAGGGGATAAAAATTTAACCGACATCCACGCCCGCAGAACTGCGGGCAGAAGCTAGTAAGGTAATAAAACGAAAAGAACGGACAACACTCTCCCTCCCTACAATTAGGGTTACTTTCTGCCTTAAAATACTAGATAGCTTAAGGCTGCTCTCTCGAAAGAGCTTAAAAACAGCATGCAGATGAAGCAGCTTTTCACCGGCACTTACAGAGAAATTACATCTGAGAAAAACTGTTAGTAATCTACATGATATGACACGTAATTTGGTTTAGCCATAATTTTTGTATCGGTATCACATAATAAGGAAAAAAAATCCACAAAATCACCTCCAAATCGTTGAGTTGAACCATTTTACTCCTTCATTTTTTAACAAAACAATATAAAAAAAATAGTTACTGCTTTGGAATACAAAGGAAAATAATTTAGTTTTGTTACTTTTTAAAAACATGTATTATTTTAATTATAATAAATTTAAAATGCTCCGTGTGCACAACCGAGAGGGGTAGTTAGCTATGCACAAGGTCATTGGCGTGAATACAAGCCTTAACGCAGCTTTTTACTGCATATACGTACGTTATCGTATCATCATCATTCGCAGCCCGAATTCACCCACAGCTGGGTATAGGCTTCTCTTTTCTTGTGCTAATCTCCACGGTCCTGTGCCAGCCTCATCCAGGTTTTGCCCCCGATGGCAAGTATGTCGTCTGCCCATCTCGGACGCGAAGCTGTCGAATTTTTCCAGTCAAACTTGAACCTAATGCTTTAGCGATAGAGTTGAAAACCTATTAAATAAATTTTGCAGATTGTAATAGCTCAATGTCCAGGCGTCTGTACAAAAAGAGAAGTATTATTAAAAAAACTTGATACAAAAACTTTGATACAGCAATGCATAACGCAATTTGAAGGAATGCAAATTTGTACTTAAATAAAAGGGCAGTACAGTTCACGCCTTTTGATCGGTATTATTATTGTGTAGACAAAAGAGGGGTCAATTTGAGCGGTAGCTACGCGCGCCCTAACCGTTGTGCGCGAAGGGTTCCGAGTTCGAGCCTCGTATGTAACAAATCTTTTTGTGATTCTCCAAATTTTGAAAATACTTTTTCGTAGAATTATTGCTGTTTCTTTTCTTTTTTTCTGTTTCATATTAAAAGTTTTTAGTAAATGTTGATTTTAATACGTCGTCGTAAGTAGAATATAGCTTCCTACTGAAAGAATTTTCAGAATCAATAATTCTGAACATTGCCCCCTACCGTACTTACAAACATACATTACAAACTTTACCTCTTCACAATATTAGTATAGTTTTTATTTCCAGTTTTTTAATTGTGTGTAGATATTAATTTAGCTACGCTTATGAAGCCGCGAAGCTCAACAAACACTAGAACAATTTGTAGAGAATACCTACATTTCAATTAACCTACTAATAATATTAATTTATTTGTCCCCAGGTAAAGCGTTAACATAGAGGTGTTAATTAATTCAAATATATACAGGTAAACCGAATATTAGCATAAATTGTAGTTTGTTTTGGGAAGCATCGATTAAAGTATGTAAATATATCAAATCTTTGTTGATTATGTGGTAATGGTGGTGAGACGGATACTTGTCATGGGGATGCTGTGGGCCTAGTATAGTTTATAACATAACATCACGCCTGTAATCCCCGAAGGGTTAGGCAGAGGTGTACCCATTAGTACACACATTTCGCCAGTTATGTTTAAGTTCCACTTCATAGGGGGCAAGCCTATTGCCACCAACGAGGCACAAATTTAAACTACATCGCAACTCCTGAGAAATTACCTGATGAATAAAACCAATACGAAATTGCCCGACCCGGGAATCGAACCCAGGACCTCTTGCGCAGCTATCACGATTGTGACCACTCACAAAATCAAGACATTTATATTTAATGACCATAAATAATAGGAACCAGCACTTTTCTGCTGTTACCTCCTGTTATCATATCTGTTTGGACTAGACGTCGCGTCGCAAGCGCGGATCCTGGGGGTCTAAAATAGCCACTTTAGCAGGTCATAATAAAAAGGATGTTTCATAATAGTAACTGCACCTGTGACCATTTTGGAAAATAGATTTTCTTTTTAATAAAACGTTGCCCCACACTAGGATTTCTCCTGTATCGTGGGTGCGTTTACAAACATTTAAATTCACATACACAAATACCCAGACCAACAAACAACTATCTGTAGGCCATACAAATATTTGTTCCGTGCGGGAATCGAACCCGCGACACGCAGCGCAGCAGTCCAATCGCTCAGCCACTGCGCCAACCGTGCCTTCAGTTACTAGTATGAAAGGTCCATTTTTCGCTTTTTAACGCAATTCATGTTATGTTCTGCTAAAGTGTTCTCCTACCACGTTGGTCTAGTCGTTGCAAGCGTTGCTCCTAAGCATTAGATAGAAAAATTCATTAAGACGCTAACATACAGGGTGTAAACGAACCCTTCACGCATCCGTCAACCAAGCATTCTGTACATCAAACTAAGTACCCCTACGCAAAAATTTTTGCTGGGAAATTACTTTTTTTTTGGGGTCAAAAATCACATTTTACGGTAAAACTCAAAGTAGCACTCTTAAAACATTGTGCTAGTGGATGCATTGAATAGTAAACGGGTCATGGAGGTAATTTAAGTAAAGTTAAAACCTGAAATACTAGTATTTACAAAAACAGCTGTGAAAAATTCGGAACTTTGACCAATATCTCCGTAACTAGGAGGTTCCCAGGTATGGTCTAGAACAAACAAATTATCGCAGTGGTGGGTAGAACAAATGCCCTTCATTTGCGTTAAGGGTACTTTTACACCCTATATATGCGACAATAACCCCTTTCCTGCACGTGTAAAGTCATTTCCTAGCGACCTTGAACATGCTCAAGAAAAAACTGTATTACAAAAAATACAGCTTTACATAGCACAACTTTCTCGTCGACATACCCTACTTACCGTGACCTCTAAAAGTATGAATTACACAATACCCACACATGTTCGCACTGCCCAAGGTCAAGGACATTCGTCCCAAGGGTCACAGGGTAATAGAGAGCCGGCTTTTACTCAAGGTCACTTTCGGTTACGTCAACATATTATATGTATATACGAATTAATTAAATAGGTAGTGGTAATGTTTTTAGGTGTTTTTTCTGTGGGTGTGTCAGGGGTAAGCAACAGTTACTGCGGCTAGTGCCTGGATGGATGTCCGTTTTAAAAGCGCTACCTCAGCATTTCTTGACTCGTGTGACTTTATCAGTGCGCGTATCTCTCGTACCTGAATATTGTGTAGATTGCACCAAGCCGAGAGAACTTTTTTGCAAACCTTAGCAAATAATTTCAGTTTGTGAACCTTTGTGGCTTACGCAACATTAAAAAGGAGTTACCAAAGACAATAATGAAACCTCACGAACCGGAACCGAATTTAACCGAAAGCCTTGTATTTCCCCTCACACGTAACGTCCAAACTCTTAAGGTTAATGCACTGAGGAAATCTTCGAAGCATTTCCGAAACGATTACCGAAAATCACAACCTTAACAAATCATTCTTAATCATCTCTATGTCTTGGTAATAAAGATCAATGTCGTGTAGATTATGTGTAGGAGTAAAGTTGTAAGATTAATGAGAATATTCTTGATCCTTGAACCGCAATCGCTCAAGATTTTCGGTCGGTGTCAATGGTCGTAGAAGTATAGCAAGGAGTTGGAGGTCAAATGTTTTAATTCAAGGCTGTTATACAATAATTTTTAATAACTCGTGAAGACTAGAAACTGATTCGCACCGGATACAGTTTGATGGAATTTTTAGAAATCAATAAATATATATTCCATAGTTTCGCGATCTACGCATTTCGGTAGCCGTCCCATGTCAGAAACAGCCCTATTAAATACTTCACAATATATCCTTTTTACTGTCATAGTACAAAGTTGTTTTTGTTACCTTTCATACCCTTTAAAAGGATGTAACCTCTAAACAGTGATCAAATAAATCACTGAAAAATTAGACAAACACAAAATATCTCCAAAGTTCTCCCTTAATAAACTGCCCCATTTGTCATCCACACCGGTCAAATTTGTCCATAAAACCGCCATTTTTATTTCGCAAGCAACCCATTACTCTGATAAACATTAAATTAACAGTACAAAAAACTCTCCTACCTACATAACTTTTTGTCTCAATAAAGCAACGATAATAACAATTGGCTAACGACTTATAAATTTTTTACGAATGAGAGGAAACAATACAAAAATGGAATACGGAACCCCATTAGAGGACAATACCGGCCGCCATTTTAAAAAACATGAGCTGTGTCAATAACTCTTTGGTCGTTGTTTTTTTTTGCACAATGTTTTCATAATGCCTTGTTTTTGTGCGCTGGCAATTATTTACGAGTTTATGTCGGTGCTTAGATTTTATACAGTGATAACCTATTCGGTAATATTTAAAAAAATATGTTTGTTAATTTTTATTCACGTTTTTGGTGATGATCATTTTTCATTTGCAAAATATCTGACATAAGGTGATGTAATAGATTGGCTATCAATGGCTTTAACAATCATTTTTTTAATGAGTAATGCTACTGATTCTCATTATTCAATGCCTTTGCTATGGGTAGCCAAACCCACCAAACTGTTTGAACCTTAAGTCAATAAAATCGCCATTTACATGATCATAACAGCCGAAAGATGACCAGTGCTCAGATTTATGTAATAGGGCGCATTGTTAAAGAGCCAAACAAAATAAATAAACAAACCACAGCTGGGCATAAATCCCTCCAGTTTTAACACCACTAAACTCAATTATCACCCATTCACATCCATCCATTACCATTCCAAGCAGTCAATTGCACACAACACACACCTCCACACATTGTTGCCGCCATCGTGAAGAAACCTACCACATTACCAATGCCTTAGCTCACTGTTACCAAACAAGTTTCATCATTGATCGCACAGCTGTTGGCTTATCGCATCGCACGATATACTATTGTACTTGTATTAGCATATACGATACGTGATTTTATTTGGAACTAGCTGATGCCCACGGCTTCGCCCGCGGGGATGCCAAAAAATATCTGAACAAACTTTCATCCCCTATTAAACTCTCTTAGGAGTTGAGTTTCGAAATAAAAATATGTAAAACTTTCCTCGAGAACCATTCTATCCATTGGAGAAAACAGCATTAAAATCGGTGCAATAGTTTTTGAGTTGACTGCGAAAAGACAGACAGACGCGGCGGAGGAGTTTGTTTTAAAATACGAGTATATAGTGAAGTGTTGTATGTATGTATAGGCCTAGGAGGTTTGGAGACGGGCTCGCCACACTTTTCCTACACCACTGTAAGTCTTGAAAGCCAGAATCAACTGTGGTGACCACCAGGAAAGTGCTAAGACAATGATGCTTCGACGAAGTCCTAGAGAAGCGATTTAACTGTCTTGGATCCCGCAATTATGGAAACATTTTGCTTTGGAAAGCACTTTAAGCCGGTAGTCCTGCCCGGCCTACCATTTGTGGATCTTTGACAACCGTTATTGGTAGGCAGTGGTCCCGAAAGTCTGACAACCAGTCTTACCAAGCCCTTACATAAGTTTCTCTAAGGAACTCATCATCTACCTTGTCTCCAGGTTCGGATGTATTGGGTTCTGATTTTAATCTAACCGATTTTCAATATTTTCGTTCAAAAGTTTCGTTATGATCGTATCTCCATACCCCAGATATTGCTTTCATCTTTTTTTTTTGAGGGTGGGAAATCATTGAATGACTCCTCCCGCTCTGGGCAGAATGATAGGGAGTGTCAGACTTCTGCTGACTAAAAATCACCCATGTTCCTTCTTAGCTATTTGTGTCGAGGCCGCGGTATTACTTTCGAACAACCCGCAGCCCCGACGGGATAAACTTCATCTTTACTTACCAGAAAATTGGCAATTGCAATTTAAACCATACACACTCTTACGTCATAAAATTTCCGTAAATCATTATAAAACAGTTAAACTAAACTCCATTCAGATTCGAGAAAGCATAAATTCATTCATGCAGTGTATTGAAATTATAAACAACTTTGTTATTCAATAATACTCGGAAATACTGTTTCCTGCCTGTTACGCAACTTCTACGTTTAGAACAAACGTTATCAAATTCTATGGAAATTTATTCACGAACGGCTTTCTAAGAGAACTGGACCACCCTTTACTTTGGTTGTGATTATTACGTAAAATGTCGCCATGACCTTTATTTCATACACATAATAACAATAATTTAGGATCGATTAAACCGATATGGAAAAATGAGGACATGGTTTGTCTAGTGGTAGCAATTGTGAGTACTGCGCATGAGGTCTTGGCTTCAATTCCTGAGCCGAGCAAAGTGTTTGGGTTTTGCCATCAAGGATTTTTTCAGTTGCAGCCACGGAGTCTGAATTTGTGCCCGGTTGATGGCAATAGGCTCGCCCCTTATTACATGGGGCTTAAACAGAACTGGCGAAATGTGGGTGAACTTTTGCACCAATGCCTAACCCTTTGGGGATTACAGGCGTGATGTTATGTTATGGTAAAATGCGGTGTCCAGAGCCACGGTCTACAATTTCCGTACCGTTGTACTGTAACTAAATCTTTAACAGTATCAAAATGATTGCTATCCGTTACAAGAATAAGACCTCTCCCAAACAGTAGTATATTATGAAATGTTTTATTAGTCACCACATTTAATAGCCACGACCTCTACTAGGTCATCCGTCTATCTCTAAGGACCCACCCACGCCTCATTTCGCGCTACACAACACAAGAATTCCCCGAAAACTCAATAACTGGGCCAAACTCCATTTTTTTATTGACAACACCCGAAAAGTTTTTTATCTGTGGTCGAACTTTATATCGGCCAGTGTCAACCCACAACGTGACATCATTGGCGATTTGAAAAAAGAACGCGTTGACCGCCATTGCTAGTGGCATACAACCACGCCTTTATAGAAAAGTGTACCTTATATTTTGGATTGTAGAGTATCTTTTAGAGAAGTGGTTTATGTGGGCAACTACTTTCACTAAGTAGTACCAATGTCAGTGGTTATTTTCTTTGCATTATGCAACCAGCTGGTTACGTAACCGTAACGGATCTACACGTGGCAACGCTAATTTAAGGGTGGGTTGCACCATATTACTATAACGATAACCAAACCGTAACAAGCCATAAAAGCATTAAAAAAGTATCATTTGATGGCTTGTTACGGTTTGGTTATCGTTATAGTAATATGGTGCAACCCACCCTAAAACGATCACAAGCGGATTAAATTTTTTTTATGTCTTTTTATTGTTAGTTAGATTCAAGGCAAAGTAGAGTTCAATTATTTTTTTAGAGTCTGAATCTCGTGTAGGAATAAAATAAGACTATAAGCAGATTAAACTGTTAAGAGTGGATTTAGGTAATAAACGGGTAAAGTGTTACAGTAACCGGCGATAAATATTGCACACCTTTGGAAAGAGACAATCGGCTAATTTCGGCTTCGTAGAGCGTTATCTCTGTCGCACGAAATACAAATATTAGGAGCTGTTAAAACAATTATGATTTGCTTCTTTTGATAATTCTTTTTATTCTTTGTATAAAATACACCAATATCCAAAGGTCGATTTGCAATATTTATCGCCGGGTACTGGACTAGGTTTTTACATAAGAAATTTCTTAGCTTCCACTACGGAGTCTAGATTTGTGCCCGGTTGATGGCAATAGGCTCGCCCCCTATAACATTGGACTTGAACATAACTGTCGAAATGTGGGTGTACTAAAGGCCTCTGCCTAACCCTTCGGGGATTTCAGGCGTGATGTTATGTGATTTAGGTTTAACTGGTAGTTTTACTCCAGCACGCGTAGTATGGCGATTCTATCTCTATTCTACACAGAATAGACAAAGCTTTTTCCATACAATTTGACATGAAATTTTGCTACAATCTGTCATTTTGTCGATTCTTCCGTCGACAAAACCCGTTTCTACGGTGGTCATACTAGGCGTGCAGCAAGTCTCTAACTCTTTCGTGCAAGAACGCCTATATAATAAACTAACAGCTAATTTCTCTAAGTATTTAACCTCAAAGGACCCGGAACAAACCTGGCGCCAAGATAAGCTTTATTAAAACTGTTATTAAAAACATTCTTCAACAAATAAATTGAGCGGAAAAGGAATATTTTAGTCAGATAAGCTAATAAATGCTTGAAAAATAACTTAACGACACGCGAGAGTTTGTATTTCTTTTGAAATATACTGACTTGTTGTTACTAAGGAAAAGGAAATAGAAAATTGTTTATTATCCAAGTAATACATAAGCGCAAAAAAAAGGTGAAAGGTAACCAAGGCAGATGTGACTGCCATACCAGGACGTGACCCCTGGAAAGACATCATCATCATTTCAGCCATAAGACGTCCACTGCTGGACATAGGCCTTCCCCAGAAGGGGGGATTTGCCATAATCGCCACGCTTGGCAGGCGGGTTGACGATCGCAGTATGGTTGTTACGAAGGCACAGAGAACGCTGCTGCCCGTACTCTGGTAAGTCCCTTAGTCGCCTCTTACGACACCCACGGGAAGATATGGGATGGTGCTATTCTTTACGTCCGACACCATACGGAACCGACCACCATAATGGAAAGACATACACTGACCTTATTGGTGAGGTTCTTCAGAAGCAAAGTGATCGCAACCGGCGTGCTTGTATGACCAGATGTATGAAGTGGACAAGGCAAGAGGAGTATGTAAGGACCGTAGCAGGTGGCGTTCTGTGGTGAATATATGTATTTAAGCAGGTACAAATTATACTCAAGATAAGAGAAGATAAGTCACTTATACCCAGTGGCGTGCCAGCAATGTTATGGGGGTAAAGCCCAATTTACAAAAAAAAAAAAGTTGCACTTTTTGTTCCGAGTTCTGACATTAGTTTGGATAAATGCTGAGTACCTAACGAATGTAATGCCGCTGTCGGAAAATTTTGATTATAATTATTAGATTGTTTATTATTAAGCAATTGGAAAAACTCTAATTTAAACATTTCTGAACATCTGTCTTTAATTTTTATCAATTACTTGAACAAAGATTCGTTTTTAGGGTTCCGTAGTCAACTAGGAACCCTTATAGTTTCGCCATGTCTGTCTGTCTGTCTGTCTGTCTGTCCGTCCTCGCTTAATCTCTGTGACCGTTAGCACTAGAAAGCTGAAATTTGGGACCAATATGTGTATCAATCACGCCGACAAAGTGCTAAAATAAAAATTGGAAAAAAATGTTTTATTAGGGTAGCCCCCCTATATGTAAAGTGGGAAGTGTTTTTTTTTTTAATTTTAACCCTAATGTGTGATATATTGTTGGAAAGGTATTTAAAAATGAATAGGGGTTTACTAAAATCATTTTTTGATAATGTCAATAATTTCGGAAATAATCGCTCCAAAAGTAAAAAACAAAGCGTCCCCCCCCTCTAACTTTTGAACCATAAGTTTAGAAAATACGAAAAAAATCTGAAAAGTAGAACTTTATAAGGACTTTCTAGGAAAATTATTTTGAACTTGGATGGAAACAACAGATGGAAACTGCAGTTAACCAATATAATTTGGTCCCTGAATCGTATGAGCGCCTATACAATCCAGAGGTCAAGTTTCATTTGCCCGTATTTTTTTTTAACTTCGTTTACATAATATTTTATTATCTACGGAACCCTACACTGAGCGTGGCCCGACACGCTCTTGGCCGGTTTTACTCTGTACGAACGCAAGTAACGTTACGTCTTAAACGAGGAGCAGAATTATTTAGCAAGGCATTTTCGTATATTGCATTGAATTGCGCAACGAATTCATTGCGCAATCATGACTCAAAAACTTTAATTTGGTTGACGCAAAAACCAAAATAAATCTGGAGTAGGTTTAGGTGAAGTAACGAGGTTATATTTATCTGTAAAATTCTAAGTATTTACCTTGCACAGTAACGCTTTCACACACTATAATCCATCACAAGGAACAATTGTATGCGTTTTCGAATTCACTTTAGTAGATATTAAGAAACTTTAATCACTTCAAAACAAAGCTAATTAGGTACAGCAAAAACGAATCAAAAAACTTTAAATTAATTAATCACTTCAAAACAAAGCTAATTACAGCAAAAACTATTCACAAAACTTTAAATTACTAACAAGAAATGGAAAATATCAAATCACAATAACAAATGCTCAACGATCAAGACAAATTTGAACTAAATCGAAATCCCGTTCAATCGCGTCGCGAGCCTGCATTCACTCACATATTCACAATTTCTCACAATCTTCATTCATTCAACCAGAAGCTATGCATAAAATCCTATACATTTTGTCGTAAAACCGCCAAAAAGTTCGAAACAAAAACACCTAGAAATGTTGGTAAAATAGAGAGGTCGGAAAAGCAGCGGCTCTACCACTGCTATTGTAGTGGGTGTGACAGAGAAAGGGCTAGCCTAGCCCGACTATGCCCGATTGACTTGTTTGAACGATCGGCCGGGGTCGGGAGCTCGGGAGACATATGAACTAATATGAAGTTAGGCAACGACGAGAGAATGACAGTTTTTGAGTACGTAAACCTGACAACGTTGCATCAATACGTTCCGTTTAACGCGTGGCATGCAGTTTGACGATAAATTATAATATTTTGTTTTTGCATTGACTGTTTTTTTTAATTCGTTGTTTTATTAAGGCAAGCTGTGCTTTTCTGCTTCTATGGGAGTACCGCCACTGCTTATACCATTATAAATGACTTAAAATATTATCAAAAACTATTTGATATAGTTGTTGCCAGTGAGCCCCTAAATAAGTCTGTATCTTTCGGTTTATTATTTGATTTCCTGAGTGAAAACCAGAGCGGCGATAAGGATGCATGGAATGTGTTGAAACCCAAATGTGGGTGCGAGGGTGTGTGATGTACATACAGTATTTGTTCCTATTAATATTCAGGTTATTGAATGATCACCACCATTTTTTACTGCCTGTAAACTCATATTTACATAATTAGGCAGTGCTGATCCAGTGCATAACTGTGTGTCAACATTCAATCGTCTTCTACAAATCATCAAACATACTTGCCATACCCACTCCCAATCTAAAAATTTCGTGTATTGAACATAACCCTTTAAAAACCTCCCAAACCCTCACGCGTATAGGATGACATAAGACTATTCCAACTTTCACCTAACGACGTTCCAATTAATTATCTATTGCGTCACACAGTTCACAATCACCCCCATGGGCTGAAGGGGTTCCAAAGGGGGGTGAAAGTTGTAAAGTCTTATTTACAACGTTACCTACGTGTGGAGCCCACTGTTCAAAATTTTATGGCCTAATGCTTGCAAGTAGGGTTAATGGAAGTGGCATGAGTGTAGTTGAGGCATAGTTATACAGCCCGTCGGGGTTGTGGGTTGTTCGCAAGAGATACCGCGGCCTAGACATAAAAGGGCTAAGAAGGAACATGGGTGGTTTTTCGTCAGTAGAAGTCTGACACTCCCTTTCGCTCTGCCCAAGAGCGGGTTTTTTTTTAATTTGATGATTTTCCACCCACCAAAAAAAAACCTATTTAACCTTTAAATTTAACTCAATAAAACTAGAATATCAATATAATTATGTGTTATAATTATGAATATCATTATGTATTATAATTATGAATATAATTATGTATTATCTTGACACTCTATTGTGCTAAATATATTTTTTATTCTCTGATGCTTTCTTATAAGATGTCACGTACTTTTAAAATGTCGTTTAAAAGCTAAAGAGCTAATGCTTACTAAACAACATCATTCATTTGTCTACACGGTAGCCCACGCTGCAACCGCCGAAACGCTAAAAGAGATAAGATGCAAACGTTGGGTTATAATGCACCCCGTCAGGGCTGCGGGTCTCGTCGGGGCTGCGGGTTATTTGAAAGAAATACCGCACCCTCGGCACAAGGGCTAAGAAGGAACATGGGAGGTTTGTAGTCAGTAGAAATCTGACACTCCCTTCCGCTCTGCCCAAGAGCGGCAGGGGTTATTTGATGATTTCCAGCCCCCCAAAAAAAATGGTTTTGATGTTGCACTATTAATTATCGGCTCATCACGTGTTTCTAAGGATTATTGTATTAACCAGTTACTGGGTTGTGAAGGTCAGATAGCTCAGCTGCATCCGGTTAGACTGGAAGCCGACCCCAGCATAGTTTGGGAAAAAGGTTAGGTAGATGACGTAAAATTGTCATTTGATAAGTTGTAAACTTCCTAAAACTTCCAAGCACCAAAATAATTACGCAATCAATTCTCTCAACTCCCAACATTGCACCATCTAGTTTCAATACCCACAGACCTAAAACTTGCTTCCAGTTTTATTTATTTCGCTCGCCGGGCACTGTTTGCAGCGAATATTTGCGCTACCACCTATTTGCGTTGGCGTAATGTTCTGGTATCCTTGTTTGCACGGATAAGTCGTGCAAACGACATATTTCACTCCCGGATAACTAGAGGAGCGAGATCCGGTTTTATTATTTATAATAATAAATAAAGAAGGATCGGAGAGAGACGCGCGTGCGGTGCGTGCGAATGGGAAGCTGGAGGATGAGTTTATGTTTGAGGTTTTGATTTTTGAGAAAATAAGGCGAGAAGAAACGACGGATAGTCTGTCTGAAAGATGATAAAATAGAAAGAGACTTACTACTGTAATATAACTTAGAATTTTACACTTATTTATTGTTAAATTACACTCTTCACTATCACTATCACTACATAGTATAAAACAAAGTCGCTTTCTCTGTCCCTATATCCCTATGTATGCTTAAATCTTTAAAACTACGCAACGGATTTTGATGCGGTTTTTTTTAATAGATAGACTGATTCAAGAGGAAGGTTTAAGTATATAATTTGACCAACGTCCACGCGGGTGAAGCCGCGGGCATCAGCTAGTAATTAATACTTTACAATTACTTCTTGTAAATCCCATCTTTAAAACCGACAACATTTCATGGCAAATACCCGCCAAACTCTCTTATCAAAAATCGTAATGCCACCACAATCGATTCTACCGCCATTCGGCTCTGAATGAAATCATAGATAAGTAATTTAGTATCGAAATACCAGTGATTTGGTTTGATAAAACATAGATTAATCCGTATTCAAATCGTAATCACCTAGTCAACCAATCATCACTCAATCATTCTATTGTGCGTATCCAAACTGCTCGATATGCGCCCACAATCCCGGCGATGAATCTGCTAAACGCTCTGATTGCTCAGGAGCCGGATCTAGATCTGTTTCTGAGCAGCAATAAAGCTATGCTTAATTATTGCATAAGATTTCGAAGTTAGTGTGTGATGTTGACTTGCTGCACGCGTTGGTGCAAACTGTAAGTGTAGCAAATACTTGCTTAAATAAATAAACCTTACACTCATTGATATAAAAACTAAAGATACGGTCGTCCGAACCTTTGCTTGACGCGTTCGCCATACAGAGAATCGGTGTAGTCTGCTCGTTAACATAACCATGTAGAAGCGGCGTGGTATTTTTAATAAAATTTACGACCGCACCCAAAGAGAGCCGATCGTGGACTAGTTCACTTCGGTTTAGGAAATACCGTTTTAGGACCAAGTTCGAGGGGTCATTTTAACATGCGGTCCGCCCAGTCCTTACGCAGTAATATATAAGTCAATGCGTACACTACTGGGATCACTCAGCCGCTTGAAAGTCTGACAACCAGTCTTACCAAGGACTATCGTATAAACCGGTACTAACTGGGTTGTGGAAGAGATAGGCCGTCGCTCCATGTAAAATGGTACTCAACTCATCCAGTTAGACTGGAAGCAGACCCCAACATAGTTGGGAAAAGGCTAAGCAGATCATTATAAGCATGCTCAACTCCCCAAGAGCATAAACGTATTTATAAAATTCCTGGTGTAACTACAATTAGTTTTTAACAACACACCTCAAAGGGACCGATAAAAGTTATTTAGGAAACACATTAACTATACTACGGTGGGTTAAAATAGCGTGTTAGCTTACATTAACACATTTATATCGTTATATTGTTAACTGTTGTTCACCCGGAAATGAAGTAATGGAAATGATGTTTATCTATTTATTTTCAAAAATAATTTAATCGATTGATTTTTGAAGTGTCTTTTTACATTTGTCGTCCCGCTTTGGGCCGAGCGGAAGGGAGCGTCAGACTTCTACTGACTAAAAACTACTCATGTTCCTTCTTAGCCCTTTATGTCGAGGCCGTGGTATCTCTTGCAAACAACCCGCAGCCCCGACGGGTAATACTTTACCCTTGTTTACAATATCATCTTTTCCCAACTATGTTGGGCTTCCAGTTTAACCGGATGCAGCTGATTCTTAACCCCGTTTATATGAAAATTAAACAGAGCCGGTAAAAATCTGGTGTCCTTTAAAGGTACACCTCTGCCTAACCCTTGATGGTTAATAGTCGTAGTGTGACATTACTGCTAGCGCCTCTAACCGACACTGGCAACTCCATACTCTTTGTCGCAAAAGTAACAAACAGTCCATCCACACATAACTAAAAGCTAATTACTAAACACCCAGAATCATTCAGCACCAACATTAATTATTGTTACGAAGCCGTCATTAAGTCGCTAAGTCTAGTCGCGTCATTAAAACGACTTCCCTTCAGTTATTGCTGACGCCGTCGTAAACTGGAACAGACTGTCGCAGATCGTAAACTTTTAGTCGTAAAGTCGTGCACTTGCGTTTTCTTACCCGGCTGCTGCATTTAGTCCGGATTTGGGTGACTATGTTAGTTTAGTTTTGTATTTGAGTAGACAGCCACACAGGTCGATCTTTAATGTTAGCAAACTGTGAGGTGTGTGGCTAGATAGAGGATGTGCATCATGTGTTGATATACTAATAAGAGAAATGCAGTTATAAATGCGATGAAATTGTCGGTAATGGATGTAGGAATGTTCCATGGTATTTTAGCTAAGCCTACATCTGAAGCAGCAAAAATATTATATACTTTTATTAGATAAGAAATTAAACTAAGGTTTGTGGTTTTTTATACGTTAAATAAGTCTAGGAAGTAAGTAAATATTTGTAAAAGCACGATAGGATTGACATCGTCTCAATTGTGTACAAAAATCCATTAAATAAAGAAGATTCATCATCATCTGCCTAGCCTTTTCCCAACTATGTAAGGGTCAGCTTCCAGTCTAACCAGATGCAGCTGAATACCAGTATTTTACATGAAGCGACTGCCTATCTGACCTCCACAACCCAGTTAATACTGGGTAATACGATACCCTTTGGTAAAACTGGTTGTCAGACTTTCAGCTTTACTGACTACCTGTAACGACTGCCAAAGATCTATATATTATGGCAGAAATAAAGAAGATTAAAAAAAATAAAGCCCTGCTTGTCTAGGTTGGTACATGGATGGGTGACCATACAATACATACCGAGTCTCTTCCATGCTTCGGAAAGCACGTTAAGCCGTTGATCTCAACTGTCATTCGTGGAGTAATTAGTAAGCTCTGTCAAATCTTATAAAAGCATTTTGATTGATTAACAAAATCAAACAGGGGCGTTCACGTAAGATGTTAAAGCTTATTAAATAGGCTTCAGAGGTTAATCACTTTTTCAAGACATGTGTTAAATCTTATTACACCCCATTTAGATTTACTGTGTATGACAACTCGTATGCAATCCTCAAATGATATGACAAACTTTACACACTTGCATCAAAATGTACTTCTTCTTCTGAAGATTCTGAAGAAGTACATTTCAAGACGCTAAGAAGAATCTTAGCGTATCGATGGCAATCTACATGGGTGGGTAGTTGACAAAAACTTGTCCTACAGACAGATTTCCATTTTTTTTTGTTTTCAAGTAAACAAAAACTGAAGACGATACAGAGTGCTTTAAAAAGTCGTGTGACGTCACAGTTTTTTACATTTTTTACCAGAAAGTGACGTCATAAACCCCCAATCCTGATCTTTGACATGTTTTATTTTCGTCAATTTTTATTAATTTGATAATACAAAACCGCGTACTTATCCAATATTTTTCGATAATTTAACAGACAGACTAAACAGAATCATATTTTTTTAGTCAAAAAACATATACCTATTGTGTAGAACTGAGCTACTAGTTCGGCGCACAACAGTACACGATATTAAGTCCCCATTGTTTGTGGAACAGCCCCACATTTACACTCCAGGGCAGTCCAAATGTGTGAGTACAGCTAAACCATAATAGTGTTTGGCCACGTGATGGCTTCCGGCCACGGTAGGTGCGGGCTTGTGGACGGTGAGTAATGAGCTAGCTCGCCGTCCGTCCGTCTTATGACGACGACAGGCCGTGTCGACGGCGCGTTCGTGTTCCACGCGCGCCTCAATGAGATGTCAGCAACATAGAAGGCCAACGCCCGTCGGGGCTGCGGGTTGTTCGGCAGCCTCGACATAAAGGGCTAAGAAGGAATATGGCTGGTTTTTAGTCAATAGAACACTGACACTCCCTTTCGCTCTGCCCAGGAGCGGGAGGGGTTTTTTGATGATTTCCCACACCCCAAAAAAAAGAAAAAAAAGGGCAGTCATTTTTAAATCTTCTTCTTGGCAGGTTTTCCATGCTGCGACCAACCTAAGTCCGGAGTCTATTTAAAGACTAATAAAATGTAATACTTCGAAACAAAATGAATAATTACTTACTTCTATACTCGATACTGCGACGTTACTAACTATCCAATACATTTCCTTTCTCGACAAAGTTCGGAAAGTTCCGTGGGAAGAAAACAGCTGATGCGTAGATCTTATGACGTAATGCGAATAGTAACACTAATGTGAATATGAAATAGGGAGAATGGTGGTGTTAGGATTTATTTGAAGACAAGACAAGTATAAATAGCAAGAATTTATATGAGGGGTGGGGGGGTAAAGATGTTCTAAATACGTGGTATACGTTTGTGCCCCAATGTCCTTTCCACCCTGAATTAAGTGATTTTCTGGCATTTACAGACGCCACCACTTCCAGCTAATCTGTCTTTCTTTAATATATTTTCAACTTTATAACTAAAGCAGTGGGTTCAAAATTTATTGGGAAAATATGACAGATTCAGGTAGATACATCGATAAATGGATGAGGTCTACGATGGAACGAGCTAACGCAGAAGAAGCCTCTATACTCGCGACTTAAATAGATTGGGATCAAATTATGAACTCGGGAATGCAAAAGCATTGAACACCCATGGTCCCAGATCCACCTGCTTCCTAAATCCATGAAATCAATACCATTACCTCACACAACATCACTTTAACACATTGTAACATACATTACTATTCAATAGAATCTTTACAGCTCGATCAGATACGACAACATAAAATTTAAGTACACAGCTTACCTACAGCAGAGGTGCCTCACTGAGGCTTTCGTATATGTTTATGATCATCGTAAATATGGCAACATTATTGATGATACTTTAGTCTTTTGTTATTATTTTCATTTATGTTTGAAATATGTTTTCTGGTTTAATGGCTATTGCATAGTTTATCTCTTCTTATCGTGTGGGTAGTAAAGTCTAACGACCCTACACTCCCTAGTGTCAAAGTTTCTAAACCGCCTCAAGGGCCTCTGACATGTATCTCGCCGTCCGTCCGTCTTATGACGAAGACAGGCCGTGTCGACGGCGCATTGGCGTTCCACGCGCGCCTCAAAGAGATGTCAGCAACATGGAAGGGGCCTGCAAGGGCCGACGCCCGTCGGGGCTGCGGGTTGTTTGCAAGAGATACCGCGGTCTCGACATAAAGGGCTAAGAAGGAACATGGGTGGTTTTTAGTCAGTTGAAGTCTGATACTCCCTTTCGCTCTGCCCAAGAGCGGGAGGGGTTATTTGATGATTTTCCACCAGCCAAAAAAAAAGGCCCTCTGACATTTAGTTTATAACTGTCGTCTTGTTTCACATCACATTTCATTTGAACAACTAAAATATTGAATAAGAAACGATCAGATATTTGTCCTATTTTTTCAAAACATACACAACCAGCCAACGACTTAATTCTAGGTTTCCAAACCCCTTAACCAATTTCCTAATTCCGTAACCAGATAAATTTTACTACCGTCCACTCGCAATCAGGACATCCAGCAAACGTTACTCAAAATAAGAGAAACCAATACATTTTTACTTCTTGCCCTCCCCCTTCTAATAGGCGAGAGAGGGGAGTTTACGAGTATCATAAAAGTGGATAATATACTTAGTCTAAGGGCAGAGCCGTGATCGAAATACGGCAGTATCGACTATTTATTTTGTCCGGGCGCAAATGAAAAGACTTGAATAGGGGTTGGTTTGGAAGAATTGACCGCAATTAATCTGTTGCGTTGTCGTCCTAAGGATGAAAGATGAAAAGTCCCTGTAATGGATTCTGGAGAAGTTTTTTGGTACAAACGAATCACTGTTAGTCATTGATATAAAAACTAAAGATACGGTCGTCCGAACATTTGCTCCACGCGTTCGCCATACAGAGAATCGGTGTAGTCTGCTCGTTAACGTAACCTTGTATAAGCGGCGGGGTATTTTCGAGGAATAAAGAACATAAATAAAGCTTTTAATAAAATTTACGACCGCACCCGAAGAGAGCCGATCGTGGACTAGTTCACTTCGGCTTAGGAAAAACCGTTTTAGGACCGAGAACGAGGCGTCATTTTAACATGCGGTCCGCCCAGTCCTTACGCAGTAATGTATAAGTCAATGCTGTTAGTTCATAAGACATAACCTGTACAATTAATTTGTTTTACGGCAAAAAACACAAAATAGCTTTTCAAGACATCGTCTGCTGAAAAATGTATTTCAATAATGTGAAAAATGTTGGCGTAAGACAACGCAAGAAGCCTGGCCCCCTAAGCCTGAACACCTAATAAGTTTTATGGTGATAGCTTACAGTATTTTCATGGAGCTCATGATATAGTCATACGCTGAGGTTTTACACCATAATAACCATTTATTTATTTCTATTTAAATGGTTTAATTAAAATAGAAGCTCTGGCTTTGCTAGGTGTTTTTGAATAGTTCAAGCCAACACAAGATATTTCTAATTATACACTTGATGTGTACATATGTATGTGTGATATATATATATATATATAAAAAAACACAAAATATACTTTTATATGCATTCAGTAAAAAACACAAACAGACACTTCAAGTTTATTAATTTATACGTTTTATCCAAGTCTGTAATACAATGAACACATATACTTATTATCTGCTGATTATTCCAAGCACATTATAGATGTCAAGCATGGATAATGAATTACCAACAGTGATTAGCCAACATTGTTATAACAATGCAATTATGTAACACGATTATAATATTAATCTTTACATCACTTCACATAACAGGTCACGCCAGGTGTAGAACACAATGAAATTCCAATATAGAAGGAAATGTTAATTAATGATTAAGACCTACTTACATTAATCCTGGTTGTTATTTTATTAATCCTATTTATCAGCGCGTTTTCAAGGTATAAAACAGCTTTTTATTTTTTAAATTGAGTTCAGCGGCTTCCTGTCAAAAGGTTGAAAGTCGATGGAGCAGACGTGCATTGGAGTGGAGATCGCCTCATCAGCATCTGCCTAGCCTTTTTCGGGATGGCTTCCACTCTAACCGAATGCAGCTGAATAACTGTATTTTACATGGACCAACTGCCTATCTGACCTCTTTAACGTATCTCGAAATACTACTAAAAAAAACATGACACGTAACGCCTGATCCGTACATTACTATTTGAAACTATTCCAACATTCAACACGTCGGCAGCCGAAGTCACAAAAGACCCGCCCACACAATCGCGAAGTTCAAAAATGACCCGAAGCCCCCCGAAGTCCCCCGAAGCACCCCGAAGTAAGATTGTCCAATTCATCCCATGAATGGCAAAATCAGGACAGCCATATCCTTTATTTATTTACGGAGGCGACAGAATTAAATTACTTATGTACACGTAGCGTAGGTCCCAGTTGTCGCTTTCGGCACATTAAGAATAAATAAATGGATGGAGCGGGTATTGTACTCGATAAAAATACTTGTCTTAAGTTATTCGACGTTTATTATTTATTATTCGTATTGTTTTATTATCTTTTCAGGAGAAAAAAGAAAAAAGATTACTAACCACACGATTAAGAAGAATTTTAATCGTGTGGTTAGTGATCTTTTGTTTTTGGAGGGTGGGAAATCAACAAATGACTACTCCCACTCTGGGCAGAGTGGTAGGGAGTGTCAGACTTCTACTGACTTAAAACCACCCATGTTCCTTCTTAGCCTTTCGTCGGTCCTATACGGGCCCCCGCAATGTTGCTGACATCTCTTTGCGGCGCGCGCGGAACACGAACGCGCCGTCGACACGGCCTGCGGCTGCTAGGACGAGTGGTTCTCTCCCTCTCACGTTCAGCCACCTCCTTCGCTAGCATCACTGCTTCGCAGAAGGAGGTGTGGCGACAGCGTCTCATTTCCTCTCGCCCCGGACCATGGCTTGACCCAGGGGTTAGTTTCTAACCTTGTCTCAGAGTTTGGACACCTCCCATTAGACCTCTGATTTCTCTTAACATGATGGCGAGAAAAATCTTTCAGGTAACCTGGGTGCCTCACGATGTTTTCCGTCAACGAACTAAGTGATAATTACACAATACGTCATACATATGAATCCAAAAAATTCGACGAGCGTGTTTGGGGTTTGAATTCGAGACCTATGACTTGGCAATTCGACAGTCACACGGTTGTCACTGGTTATAAAAAAAGACGTGTGGCACTCGAAGACTGCCGCGGTAAAGCTATTGCATAGCATTTTTTATCAACTTATGCAATTATAATTATTTATTTATTTTATTAATGCAGTATTTTTTTTCCTTTGTTTTTTTTTCTTTGATATTAATTCAAGTTACACTTTGAGCGTGGTGACCGATAAAAAAACATTTTTTTTTTCTTTTATTAAATAAATGAGTGTTAGGTTTTTTTCGTTACGGAATTTCTGGATTCGGTCCCCACGCTCAAGGCCCGCGATAGAAGCTATGCAATAGCTTAAAAAAAACTGCTTCTACTTTTAAAATGACACCCAGTTAGATACAAATCTCATACATTTCAAACGCTCGGTTTTTACAGGCATGTTAGCTAACACCAGCTAACGAGCGTCTTACGCATATTAATCAGAAAAATCAGAGGTAGGAGTAGTATTTGGTTTGAACTTGCGACCTATGACTTGGCAGTGTTACGGTCATACCACTAGGCGATGACTGCTTTTTCTAACCAATCTGTCACCTCTGCTTTCAAGTTACCAAGGAATCCCACCAAATGTGAGTATTAATAGAACGGTAACATATTTCTAATGTTACCAAGTACCAACGTATCTCGTGTTACGTCGCAAATATATTAGATTACTCTAGAGTTACGTCGTAATTAGTTTACGCTAACGTTTTTATTGTTCACGAATTTTCTTTGTTCCCCTAATTGTTGTCCTCGTTGATATTTTGTCTTTTATTGCATGAGATTTTTTTTATTAAATGTTCATAAAACATGTATGGTTGTGGTGGAAGACGACTATTTATTAAATAATAATTATTAACAAGACATTCGTTGCTCGACTGATTGCAAGCGCGATATGGGTCCTGTAGGGCTATTGCGTATCTTTCTAAATGTCAGTGGGTATCATAGTATCCATCGATTAACTGTCAAATGGTAATGGTTTGGTACAAATGGAACCATTTGACAGTTAATCGATGGTCACTATGATAGCAACTGACATTTAGAAAGATACGCAATAGCCCTGCTGGTTTGATTCCCAGGTCGGGCAAAATGTTACTAGGTTTTTCCATTAACCATTTCTCAGCATGTTGTTACAATCGAATTGAGAACCTCCTCCTTTTTGGAAGTCAGTTAAAAATGGTCACAGACGCAGTTAATATTGTCAACTGTATCTTTGTAACTATTTTACGAGTTATTATCCTACTATAATTTTCCTAAAACAGCCATTTAAAGCCAGTACTACATAAGTAGTAAAACAACGTAGATTGCTATCGGCGCGTTAAGAAGAAAATAAACCCATAATACACAATTCCCAAAACCACTGCAACTCCTGAAAGCCACACAACCATAATATTTCAATACGATAATTCAATATCGCAATTTAAACCCTAGAACGTTCGGTTAAGCAAAACCAGCTATATAACAAAGTTAAAAAGTTGATTTTCCTGCCGTGGAGGCACTCTGATTTGATTATTGATATAGATTGATATTGAAAGTAGAAGGGTGCTGGTAGACGCGAAGCGAACCGAAAGGGAGCATGGTATAAGAGGTAGCGGGAGCGATTTTGTGAGGATATTCGACTCCTTATCGCAATCCATCGCTAGACATATACAGCCTATCTTCCGCCTTCTGGATTCGCATCTCACATTACGCACAAATACGCGATCATAACCCCAGTACTTGTTTGCATAATCAGCCACTACTTCCAGGGCCCCGAGTCTGCTATTCAATAGTGTCAGAATGGTCTATCATTGATCTCATAATTGTTGATTTTGACAACACCAAACTTGTCAAAATCAACAATTATGAGATCAATGATAGACCATTCTGACACTATTGAATAGCAGACTCGGGGCCCTGGAAGTAGTGGCTGACTCGGGGCCCAGGTTGCTTACTTTGCTAGCTCTATTCAAGTTGTAAACGGAACCTTCAAGAAACCTACAACCAAGCATTCTGTACATCAAACTAACTCAGTCCACGCAAATATTATTGGTGTGAATCGACTACGTTTTTAGGGTGAAAAATCAATGTTTACCGAAGAACTCAAAACAGTGTTCTGGTGAAGGCATTGAATAGTACGAGGGTCCCGTCGGGGCTGCGGGTTGTTCGCCAGAGATACCGCGGCCTCGACATGAAGGACTAAGAAGGTACATGGGTGGTTTTTAGTCAGTAGAAGTCTGACACTCCCTTTCGCTCTGCCCAAGAGCGGGAGGGGTTATTTGATGATTTTCCACCCGCCAAAAAAAAACAACAAAAGGGTCATGGGGTATTTAAAGTATAGTTTTATTCAAAACTTGTATTTGAGTGTAAAAGTTGAAAATTTTACCTCCAATATCTCTGTAACTAAAGTTCCCAAGTACAAGAAGGTAGAACAAGTGCCTCTCAGCTTCATTAAGAATCTTTTAACACCAGTTCTTTGACGGATAATTTAATTCCGTATCCTTCAAAGTAACTCCGGGTATAGCCCGCCCCATTTGTAGGTAAGTATAATCAATTTGATAATTGGGTGTGTCAGTGGGTTAGGGTCTTAGGCGAAGTTGCTGTGGTCAATATACTGGGATATGTTACAATTTTATTCACATTGACAGTGGGTATATTAAATTACTGAGCTTTTGGCGAAAATTAATGTATTTGTTTGTATAGCAAAAATAACAGGATTTGTGGAGTTAGAGAGCAATCAGCACCAGAGGTTCAAATGATAGTCGTTCTGGCAACAATAGGGTATTTCAACAAACATCTAATTAGTCCGTCAGATAGATTTCCAAAAAATAATGGACACGTATTTTTTCTTTTTTTACGTAAACAAAAGATGAAGACGATACAGTGCTTCGAAGTCTTTTCAAGTCGTGATCTTTGACACGTTTCATCTTCGTAAATTTTTATTAGTTTGATAAAACAAAATACACGCATCCAATATTTTTCGATAATCTAACAGACGGACTAATTAGATTTTTTTGGTGAAATACCCTATTCTGTAATTCATCGACTTATTTATTTTTACCTACATTTTTTACACAAACAGTGTTGCAATTGTCATTACCGAATAGATCTGCAGGACATCATAATAAATTAAAAACTTAGTGAAGTACGTATCTGCTACCGACATTTCTTTTCAGTAAAGTTGAAAGAAAATCAGAAAATCAGAAAAAGAAAATTCAACAGCGTTTTAAAAGGTACAGCACCTTTCGAAGAAGTTTCGCAGAAATAAAGCTTGAGAAGAGAATTTCTTCATATTAACCGTTAAAGCAAGGTAAACATTGCACTAAGCAAAACTGTTATTATTTTCAAGAATTTTGTAATACTTTTAATGAAGTTGTAAATTAACATAATCACCTTTTCAGTGATAAAATGTGTTACAACAACTAAAGCGTTTAAGAAGCAATGTCGACAGAATTTCTTTGCATAAACCATAATCATCTGCCTAGCCTATTCCCAATTATGTTGTCTCTGTCTTTTATTCAGCTAAATACCAGTATTTTACATGGAACAGCTGCCTATATGATCTCCTCAACCCAGTTATCACTGGGTAATATGACACCCTTATGGGCGTAAAGACTGGCTGTACGGCTACCTGTAACGACGGACCGAGATTTAAAACCAGCTGAAACCAACGGCTTACTGGGCTTTCCAGGTCACTCATCTACGGACTTATCACCATATCTACACCAAACGGCATTGTAGTGACATTTCTTATCGCTTTCGTATCTTAAAAAAAAAACGGATTAAAAAAGAAAACGCGAAACTTGGGCCCAACCCTAAAAAGCACAGCTTTATTAAACGCGATAGGGCACGTCATAATCTATCGTACAGCCTGTCTGCGATGGATATTTTCGTCGAAGTGTCGATATTGTCTTGTTGCCTATGTTCGAGGTTTCTTTTATTCGTGTCGACATCAAACTGATTGTGAGGAGGTCGTGGCTCCCGTCGGGGCTGCGTATTGTTCGAAAGAGATATTGCGGCCTCGGCACAAAGGGCTAAGAAGGAACATGGGTGGTTTTTAGTCAGTAGAAGTCTGACACTCCCTACCGCTCTGCCCAGAGCGGGAGGAGTCATTTGATAATTTCTCACTCTCCAAAAAAAAGGTGACGTTACTTAGTAATACCTGCCGCTCGGGTCGATCTTTAAGTTAAGCCGTACTTGCCTAGGTTGGTCCATGGATGGGTAATATCACATTAAATACCGAGTTTCCTACGTGCCTCGGAAAGCACGTTAAGCCGTTGGTCCCGGCTGACGGCGGTAGATCTTTAGCTGTCGTTACAGGTAGTCAGTGACCTACAACCAGTATTACTGAGGTCAGATAGGCAGCCGCTCTATCTAAAATACTGGTTTTCAGCTGCATCCGGTTAGACTGGAAGCCGACCCCAATATAGTTGGGAAAAGGCTAGGCAGATGATGACATTAAACTGATTGTGATACTACGAAAAATAAAAATGGCGGTTACTTGCTTTTGGTATGATTAATGCTGGTAAAGTGAATTGTTCAAGTTTTCGAGTTCTCGTTCTAGTTTGTGGAGTATGTTTGCTGAAGTAGATTAATATTGGCGAAACGGCTGCAAAATTGCTGAAGATAAAATGGCTTTAAACATGCTTTGGGTTTACAGAGTTGCAGTTTTACGACAAGACAGCGTTCTGTTTGGTATACAAAGTGGGTTTAAAGTTTATTAAAATGCATTATAATACAGCCGTAGTATCTCTCTTTAAAGCTATAGAATTTTCCGGTAAATAACATTGCTTACCCGGTTTTAAGCTCTTTGGCCTGCATAAATAAACGTAGTTACCTGTTCTACTGCCTCGTTGGTCTAGTGGTCGCAAGCGCGAGTGCTGAGCATGAGGTCCTGGGTTCGATTCTCTGGTCGGGCAAAGTGTTGTTTGTTTTCTAGCACGAATTTCTCAGTAACAGCCAAAGAGTCTGATTTGAGCCCGTTTGATGGTAATAAGACAAGTTAAGATGGGACTTAAACATAACAGGTGAAATGTGGGTGTGCTATTAGTTACACCTCTGCCTAACCCTTCAGGGATTACAGGCGTGATGTTATACGTGTAAGTACCTAAATAAATACAGTTCGAACAACCTTACATAAGTCACAGGTGAGCCAAACTCCTAATCTCTAACATTCAATAGCAAAATCACATTAGTACGAAACACAAAGAAAACAACGAAAAAGCAATTTACGAAGCAAAAATATGACAAGAAATAAAAATAAGAGTAATCAGATCATCATTAATTCTTATTTTTGCGGGCGAATAACGTATTTTATATGAGAATGGACAATAAATGGGAAATTAGCGTGGCTTGTTAAAATATATGGAGCGAGTATGCTGACAGCGGCATCTATCTGGTTAATGAGTGGTCGAAATGACCCCCGTCGCGTTTGGGGGGTCGGGTGGCTGACAGGAAAAATGTGCTTGGTTTTTGGTGTTGCGCGGATTCGAAAATGTTTTTATACGAATTTGTGAACGAAATTAGAATGGACGATTTTGTTTGGAGATTTTTGTTGTTTCTTGTTTGTTTTCATGGCTAATTTTAATAGCTGACCTACGTATGATGTATTTTCGTACGTCTTATGAACAATTTATTGTTAGCAGTCTAAATTGAATCGATTCAAAATTGGTAACGAGTCAATACTAATTAATATGGCAAGTTTTTATTTATTATTTATTTATTCATTTACTTAAACTTCATGCACAAACGAGGAAAAAAAAAAAGAACAAAAAGAGAAAAAAAAAAGAAGAGAAGAGAGGAAGAAGAGAAAGGAAGAAGAAGAAGGGGGGGGGGAGTTTTACTGCCTAGTGTGCTTTGCTGTTAATAACACTTGTTCTTCCCACCACTGGAATTTTTTTTTTTGTTCTAAACCATACCTGGGAACCTCCTAGTTACGGAGATATTGGGAATATCTCTCACGCATGCTGGTTTCCTCACAATGTTTTCCTTCACCGAAATAAATGAAAATTGTACAATTCGCACGTGTGGTAATAACAAAAATAATAATAAACAAATAATGCTCTATACTAACAAAAGAAAGAAAAGTATTTATTGATCTCACACAGGACAATAAATTAATAATAAAAAATTTACAAAAAGAAAACAAGAGAAACACTTTTAAACAAACAGAATTAAAATAAGTCCCGTACGAGGCCAATAGGCCACTATCTCAGCATGGTGTTGCAACATTTTTGACAAATAACACTCAAACACATTTTAATACCAGGAAACGCAAACAGGACTAATTGAAATAACAGTGAAATTAAGCAATACCTCGAAGGCAAAACTTAACCCTGCTGAAATTGATCCTTGGCGTCAGGGATCAAATAGACCGCAGCTGGCAATGCAGGGTTATTAATAGAGGGTTGAGACTGAGGTGAATTTCTATTGCTTTATTGTTTAGCATTCTACTAGCTGTTGCTATTGGCTTCGCGGCCTCCGGCCCGCTACAACTCGAAAATTATCCCACAGGAAGAAAAAATCGGGATAAAACTATCCTATGTGTTAATCCAGGTTATAAACTATCTGTGTACCAAATTATATCCAAATCCGTTCAGTAGTTTTTGCGTGAAAGAGTAACCATCCATCCCTACTTACAAACTTTCGCGTTTATAATATTACGTAGGATGTTGGATGTTTATTGTAGTGTTATTCTATGTTTTGGGGACTACAGAACAAAATCACCTTGTTTTCCTACTATCACAGCGTTCAAGCATTGTCATTTTGATCCAACGATAAGGAACATATTTGGTATCGATCAAGCTCGTTTGTAGGAGTAGGTTAGAAATATTTATATAAAAAGGAGTTTTCTGCTCCCATTCCCTGTCAGACTTCACGGCATCATTTACACCTTATGATAATTCCTTATTTATCCTGATTATACCATGGTATTTCTTAGAAAATGAGAGATCATAGGCATGTGCTACAAAGATAATAGCTACTTGATAAACCATGTCAGCAATGCAAGGCAGACAGATATTCAAGGAATGCTATGTGGCATGCATTGGCATAAGTCCTTATGAATATGTAGCTGTATTAAACGACGTTGTTTAGGAATTAGCTATTTAGCGTAAACAATAGACTTGGGAAAATAGAAATTCCTGTTTTAAGTGCTTAGGATACAAAACATGACCTGACTAGCCATTTTTCTAATTATGGGGTCAGCAATCCATGAGTTTAATGGAATACACTGCCAGTATTTTACATGTTGTCGCCGCCCCCGGAGAATAAAATGATAACTGCCATTACCATAGTTTTAGTGTTATGCCATATTTGAAACCTACGGAGCCTAATACATCTACTCAATTTTTTAATCCACAAAGTTATAAGATAATACAATTATATTCACTACTTTTTCCTAGAACAGATGCGTACTAGAAAAAAAAGATAGTATAATGATAGTGAAACAGTTTCTTTACAAATATGTGACAATAAGTTTTGCAATATTATTCTCGAAAAAACTAATCAGCGACATATTGATGAACGCCATTATCATTTTATAAATACAGTTAAAGTGTTAGTATATAGTTCATGGTTGTATTACCGAATAATGCATGTCCAATATTAACGTGAATAAAATTGTAATGGATTATGTTTTCCGTATATTTATTTGGCCTACACTATTCGTTGAATATTATTGTAATGCACTATAGCAATACTTACAGTCTTTTAAAAGTAACGAGAATAAACTGATAAGTGTATATTCGTCAATTAAGACAGCAGTCAAATGCTACTAACTTTGTAAAGTTGTGTAACCTAATTAAAGCTATTTTCAAACAAGGTTAATAAATTAGCTACCACTGAGCCTTTTTTTGATCTCTCTACGTCTATTGCTTGGCAAGTTATAGTCAAATATCAGTTTAATTTTATTTTTCCTGAAAAGTTGTGTTTTTGCAGTTATCATTTTATTCTCCGGGGACGGCAGTGTGACTGCCTATCTGACACTCACAACCCCTTGGTAAGGCTGTTTGACAGACAAACAGCTAAGGAAGCAGTTTATTTAAAGCTAAGATATATAACCACTTCATGAAAGGTTGTTTCACAAGAATAGTCTTGACTCTCGAATTATTTTGTATAAAAATGAAAGCAAAAAAAACCGGCCAAGAGCGTGTCGGGCCACGCTCAGTGTAGGGTTCCGTAGATAATAAAATATTATGTAAACGAAGTTAAAAAAAAAATACGGGCAAATGAAACTTGACCTCTGGATTGTATAGGCGCTCATACGATTCAGGGACCAAATTATATTGGTTAATTGCAGTTTCCATCTGTTGTTTCCATCCAAGTTCAAAATAATTTTCCTAGAAAGTCCTTATAAAGTTCTACTTTTCAGATTTTTTTCGTATTTTCTAAACTTATGGTTCAAAAGTTAGAGGGGGGGGGACGCTTTGTTTTTTACTTTTGGAGCTATTATTTCCGAAATTATTGACATTATCAAAAAATGATTTTAGTAAACCCCTATTCATTTTTAAATACCTTTCCAACAATATATCACACATTAGGGTTAAAATTAAAAAAAAAAACACTTCCCACTTTACATATAGGGGGGCTACCCTAATAAAACATTTTTTTCCAATTTTTATTTTAGCACTTTGTCGGCGTGATTGATACACATATTGGTCCCAAATTTCAGCTTTCTAGTGCTAACGGTCACAGAGATTAAGCGAGGACGGACAGACAGACAGACATGGCGAAACTATAAGGGTTCCTAGTTGACTACGGAACCCTAAAAAGAAATTCAAATGCCAGTTGATTCTTTGATGTGGTCATATTCAAACCCAAGAGTTAATGGAATATAATAACACACCTTTTTTCCCATGGCGTTAGGCAGAAACTAGAGAACAGGTACTTGCTACGACTTGTCTTACATAATTATTTTGTTTCATTAACATTCATACTTCTAGTACTCTGCATGCTATCTGTATTTTCGCACAAAGTTATAAAAACTTATAAATTCTGAAGAGCAATCTGCTAAAAGAATAAACTCTCAATTTGGCTGAACAAATCGAGTCAAGCTCGCAAGATTGATAGCCACCTATAATGTGAGGCAGCCTTCTTGGGCATGATAGATGTACTGAATTACGTGTTGGCCTGTAAATATGGTGGATAATGGAAATGAAAATTTTAAGTTCAGAAGTTATGGCCGTGGTCACCATTTTTGGCAAGTAACTTGGTGACCATGCATAGAATAATATGGTCAGCCTTTAATTTGACGACACGATTGGCGCAGTGGCTGAGTGATTGGACAGCTGCGCTGGGGTCGCGGGTTCGATCCCCGCACGGAACAAATATTTGTATGGCCTACAGATAGTTATTTCGGGTCTGGGTGTTTGGTTTGTGTATGTGAGTTTATATGTTTGTAAACGCACCCACGATATAGGACAAATTCCTAGTGATGGGGCAACATTAAAAAAATACCCATTGCTGGAACACAGGCCCGCTCTCCTATATCGTGGGCTATAATCTAACACGCGGGCCCAACGCATTTGTTTTTTTTTGGTACTAAGAGAAGTCGGTTTCGTCACACTGATTTCCTTCACCGTTTTAAGAGCAGTGGTGATAAAATTAATTACTCAAAGTAATACACTTGCCTGGGTTTGACGTACAGCTCATAATTCGGGCCGCAGACCCAGTGGTGGTCCACTGGGTCACCGCTGCTCGTCAGGCTTTGTGACCCCTGCAGCCTATTCATGTAACACATTCACAACGGCTTTTCATCATGATGAAGATTGAGAGTCAGTAATTCCATTGATGGTTACCCTTAACACCAGTGGAGGACCTGGAGCGTATCCCTTTTTGTTAGAGAACGAGATTTGATGATTATCAAATGACTCCTCCCGCTTTGGGCGCAGCGGTGAGTGTCAGACTTCTACTGACTAAAAACCACCCATGTTTTGTTCTTAGCCCTTTGTGTCCGGGTCCGCGGTATCTCTTTCCAACAACCCGCAGCCTTGAGCACCCTCCACCTTGCTTGGATCTCATTGATTGCGATCTTACTTCTTTACCCCATGGGGCCATTTTTTGTCCCAAATCTTCCCCTTTTTTAGCAAGACAAATTCATCAGCTACCCAAATTGAAACAAGCGAGGGATGTGGTATAAGATAGATTGTATCGAAATAATGATCTCTTCTCACGCGAGACGGATAATGGTGATTTCACACCAATCTGTTAACACAGTCGGTGATCAATTTTGATGTTTGTTCATATGGGTAATTCCTTAGAACTGATGATGTCTTTCTTTATTAGGGTTCCGTACCTCAAAAATAAAAACGGAACCCTTATAGTATCACTCTTGTGTCTGCCCGCCCATTCCTTTTAAAAAAAATACATAAATAAGCACTGCTTATTTTATTTTATATACCTAATATTGAAGCTGTCTTGGCTTTCGTACGTTTTTTCACGGGTGACCACTGAAAACTAGCGCTGTGCTGTGGGTGCCCATAGCACAGCATCATGCTGAGTGGCAACCTACTTGTCGCAGTCACGTCTTTATATTATCCCTGCTTGTTGTATTTTTTTATATCTGTTATGCGTTGTATGTGTATTTTTTTTAACTGTATGTCTCTTTGTATGCTCGTTATGTTTCTGCGACAAATAAATATTTTTCTTTATTTCATTTCTTTTTCTAAATTAGTTCAACGCTTATAGATTACAGGAAAACCTAAGAAGTCTATGGTGCCAAAATAACATGGAAAATCTCTCAATCTCTACTACAATGGTACGGAACCCTTCATGTGCAAGTCCGACTTGCGCTTGGCGAGTTTTTTAAAGGTTAGGGTTGATATCTGAGGAGTTGAAGGCTGAATTAATTGATTGCCTACCTTTAAAAAGATACTAGTATGCATAAATATTGTCCTAAGAGTGATTATGTATCTACGACGTACCAGCTCAGGTTTACATAACATAACATAAAGTACGGAGGTTAACCGGAGGTGTACCTAAAGTACACACAAATTTCGTTAATGTTTAAGACCCATGTAATAAGGGTCGAGCCTATTGCCAACAACCGGGCACAAATCCAGACTCCGTGGATGCTACTGAGAATTTCCTAATTGAGAAACCCTGTAACACTTTGCCCGACCCGGGAATCGAACCCAGTTCAGCAGGCGCGCTTGCGACCAATAAGGCAGTAAGCCAAAACGCGATACAAAAACGAATAGTTTCAATATTAGTTACAAGTACCCACATCAAAATCCTATTTCTCAAAATCCTCTCAAATCAACTCAACAACGACACACGCTAACCAGATTTAATTCAGTCGTTTGCGATAAAATCCGCTGAAGCGCTGCATCCTTACATCAAGCAATAACAGTTAAGGTTTGTATTAACGCCAATGACCTTGTGCATTTGGGCGGAGCTAACTACCCCTCTCCGCGCCACTCCGCTACCCGCATGCAACAGAACGATGCGCCGAGGCCCGCGCCGAGCCGGCCGCCGCTCCGCGCGTTGTTCCGTCACAGAGTAGCGAAATCACAGAAGGTCAAATCATTTTATTTATATAAAATTCATTTTTACGTGTACCGCAAAAGTGATCCAATTTTATTTTTATTTACTAACTATTGATATGGATGTAACGTAGGGTAGGTAGGTAGTACTTAAGTAATTAGCACTAGTGTATGTCATACTTGTTATATTTTATAAACCAATAGATTAAAAAAAACTACTTCCTTTCACAGAGTATTTTTATTTTTTTCGCTGGTTGAACTTCTTCGTCCCCACTTATTTCTCCGTATTCAAATACATTGACTTTTGGATATTTCGTTAGACAGACAAAGTCTTGTTCTATGTTTTCTTTTACTTCTGCTTCGTTCTCGTTTTGTTCATTTTTCTCTTAAACCTCTTTTTCTTTCCTTTGTTCTATTTCCGTCTCTTTGACATTTTCTTCTTTCTCTTGTGCATCGTCTTCTAGTAACTATTTTTTTTGTTGGTTTAAATCATTTTGTTTCCTTTTTTGGGTAATTTATTTTTATTAGCGCTTTCTTCCACCGCTTTTTCTACATAAATGGGATCTCTAATTTTCATTTTTCTCGGGTATCTTGGATCAATAAGTTCCGGTAATATGCAATCCAAATAAAACCTAATTAATTTATTTTCCATAACGTCTTTCCAGAACTTATCATCTTTTTCTATAATATCGATTTTCATAGGAATATTTTCACCTAGCCATATTCCATAAAGGCATTTTGTTCTTTTGGTTATGTGAAGCTGACCCTGAATTTGGTAATACCAATTATGATTGGTATTAATAATAATCTTACCAGTTCTATAAAAAACTGTTTTTTTAGTAACTGCTTCGGTAAAACTCATTTGGTGAGCTGCAACAAGGCATTTAGTTTCTACCACCATGTTCTCCTCGACACATATACCGTCAGGAGTAGCGCCTAGATATGACAATTTGTCGTCAATAAATAAACCGCATGGTTGTATATTTATTCCAGTGTCTTTTAAAATTTGCTCAAGAGCCAAACTATGTTAAAGTTTTATGGGACCAAATGGCAACTATTCCGCATCTAACGAAAAAAAAGAATCACGTAAATCGGATCATAAATTTCAGTGTAATCGGTGTACATACATAAAAAAAACACCGATCGAATGGAGAACCTCCTCCTTTTGGGAAGTCGGTTAAAAACATAAACGTAATAATTATATTTCTTATTGAAAATAATTACGCATGAATATTAAATATTTTATTATTTTTATATTGTAAATGTGAGGACCATGTGGGTCTTTCTTTAGTTTTAACGTTTGTCTGGCAGTTTGAATACTAAAGCGACCCACCCAAATGTCCTTTCTTTGGTATTGTTCGTCGTGACGTTGAGCTCTTTAAGTTACAAGTCGAGCTACACGATAAATGACAAATGCTTGCACTGACTGGACGGGTCCACTCAAATCAGTGTGGTGCTTTCTTCAAAAGACCATTTCAGACACTAGTCTGCATAGTCTTCATGTGTGTATAATAAGTCTGGACCTTAAAAGAGACTATGACCTCTGAGTTTGTTTCGGATGTTTCTTCTCGGAGTAGTCAGGTACGAAACACCGACCCCATCTAGTTTAAAAAAAAGTGACTTGTAAAAGTGTTTGTGAAAACCCATTTGCAAAATAAACATCATTTATCATTTACGCCAGTAGTCGATAAATTAACTAATAACCAGCAAGTACCTAACTTATAATCATAATAATACCTACTTCAGAAGCATTTTCAGTTTTGTCAAAATTTTCGTCGGTAGATGGAGCTAAATCAGACCTGCAAAAAAAAACACAAATTATCAAGACGAATCTTATGAAATCTCTCAAGCTAAAATCCAGCAAGGCGTTTAGGGTACAGAGCGTGCCAAAGAAATATACATGTCATACATACATACACTCGAAAAACATAACCCTCCTCCTGGCGTAGTCGGTGAGGTACCGAAAAGGATAATTTATAATATTGACTAAGTCATTGCTTGGGCATGGTCCTTCTGTGATCATTCACTACTCTATGACACAGAAGCATTATACCTATGATACCTAGGTACGACTTTGTTTGAATATAGGTCTTATAAAAACAGTATCTATCTACTTTTATGAAAGGTAATAAAGCTATAATGAATATGTAGATAAAACTTACCTTGATGAATGTAGACCCTTTTGTTTGTAATATTTTATTAGACCTTTCTTCATTCATTTCTGCTTATTCCCCATGTTTTACAAACTAAACTTAAACACTAATAAAACTATACCTAAATCTAAAACACTCCTTATACAAGACTAAAAAAAACCTACTCTACTATTAACAAAATTCAAAAGTAATATTTTATTTTACGATATGATTTCGTACTGCTGAGCTCTCGCAACGCAACGCACGTCCACCTAGCAACACGAGGCGCCCCGCACTGAATTCGTGGACGAATGCGGGGGTGATATAGACACGGACTTTAAACGGACGCATTTTTAATTTATTATAATAAAAATTAGACAAATTTTAAAAAAGTAACTAAACCAAGTTATTGTCCTTTGTATTGCAAAGCAGTAGATATTTTTTTTAAAGTCTTTTGATAAAAAATGAAGGAGTAAAATGGTTTCATCTCAACGATTTGGAGGTGACTTTGTGGATTTTTTTCTTATTATGTGATACCGATAGAAAAATTATGGCTAAACCAAATTACGTACCATATCATGTAGATTACTGTCAATTTTTTTCAGATGTAATTTCTGTGTAAGTGTCGACGAAAAGTGGCTTCATCTGCACGCTGTTTTTAAGCTTTTTTCGAGAGAGTAGCCTTAACTGAAAAAATCGCTTCATTCGTCCGCTTTAAACTCACAGGCGAATGAAAATTCAGTACATTAGCGCTGAGGGTGTGGGATGTAGGGTAACCATGAAGTATAAAAGGATATTTTTAAAAAAATATCTAGATGGGATGATATTATTTAAAACAAAGATTGTTTCGCCGATGCTGTTAGCAGGGTCCAAGCTACCGGTGGTTAGGGCTCCAGACACAGGATCTTCTTCACAACGACAGCCATATCGAGGAGTACTTAGCCTTAACCTTAGCCTTCTAGATCAGGACCTTGATCAAGAACCTCGAAAGAGGTTCGTCGAGGCTCATGGGCATCATGCCAGATGTTATTATTTTCTATCAGCTTTATATCTTTTGACTTCTTTTCTTGTACCAATACGTAGCGACATGGAAAGTTCTGCCGTTTACCTTTGCCGATCGCACACTATGACTCAGTATCACTGCGTTCGCCAACTCTGCAAATAAAATATAAACTCATAAAACTATTTTTTTCTAGTATTCACATTCGCAATCCAGACTAAACACAATTTCTTCATGTTTTTATAGTTCTGTTTACTTTAACTTTTGCATTCTATTCAATTATTAGCCTGGCATTTCAAAAATATTTGCAATTTATTCCTAAAGTTATTAACTACCAATTAGAAACAAAGATTTGGATAAACACAATTTAACCTACAATACGAAAATAAACACTATCATTCACTTCACTAACCTTAACAGAAACCACCGGTACATTATATCCTACCAAAAAAACGCAGCATATTCACCCTACAGAGCCTATCTCGCAGAATTGGGCGTTTCAAATGTGACGTCATGATTAAAATCAGGCGCTCCACCGACGCTTGCGGGTGTACAGGGATAATGCCCGTTTGGAGGCCTATACTGACTTGTTAAACGAATTGGGGATGGTGATACGTGGAGTTTGTGTTGTGGTGATTAGTACGCACGGTGACCCATCAAGGTATACATAACCAGTTTATACGGATCTCTCGATTTATTGGGAATCTATGCAAAGCGAGCTCATGTTATGAATTGTATAGATTGGAATATTGTGTGTACTGTCGCTAGTTTTGATGTGAAAGGCGGACATTTGTGTTCGTTGGTAAGAGGGTAGGAGAACAACTTATTTTTGAAGTGAAAACGTCATTTAGGCGTTGTGCACTTTTTTGGGATGGGTTAAAAAATGTTTACCTCGCGTCAGGACACGTGACCTGATCGAAAATTCATAAGACGCCATAGGGCTCTTGCACGAATGTGCGTGTGTCAATTGTCAATAAAATGAAATGTAAAATAATTGTAATAGTTCTGAAGTGTCATTTTAATGTAATGTAAATTGTCATGTTTGTGTACGCTAGGTCAATAAATGAATATTGTATTTAAACACATAAATTATAGTACTTTTATGCTGATAAATAAAGCAAGTCGTGCGAAATTATTGCCTAACCATTCCGTTTACAGCGAAGCAAGACAGCCGAAGAAAGTATTTCACTTTGACGATTTAAATTGAGTGTTATACCTATACTTTTACATTTATAACTTTACACATTAACTTTTGTATTTAACTATTTAACTTTTATTATTTACTTTGCACTTTTCTTAGATAATTATTTGCTTTGTAATGGATGCTCATCCCACTTTTCCCTCTGGAGCATGTACGGTTCACGTGCAGGCAAATTGCTAACGCCGCAACTTTAAACGATGTCAACATCGTCATCATCAGCTTTGCAGCTTCAAGGCTACGAAGTACGAGTAACATTGGACAAGGCAGACGTAAATCATGAAGAAAGTTTGTTCAAAACGCCAGCTACATCCTGGATTTGTCTGGATGACTATCACATACCCAATTTATTAATAACTAGCTGACGCCCACGTCTTCGCCAGCGTAAAATTATTTACAAATGACTATTAAAACCTTCCTCGAGAACCACTCTAGCCATTGCTGAAAACAGCATGAAAATCAGTGCAGTAGTTTTTGAGTTTATCGCGAACAGGCAAACAGAAAGACACGGCGGAGGACTTTGTTTTATTATATGTAGTGATTGTAATTATGCAAAATATGTTAACGTCTATCAAAAATCAGTGCGAACATCACAAAAGGCGTAATTGTAAATCAAATCAAACCAGTATGACACTTGCCCGGTCACTCCGAACGTCTATAAACATCAGTAACATGTCCAATGCACGTCTTACTAACTGCATTGGCCATCAAATGCTGTGGCAAGCCGCAATGGAATTGATTTCAATCCGTTTATGTGGGAGTTAAGTCACTCCAACTTTTGTGTATATTTTTGTAAGGTATAACAATTATTTTATTCATCTATTCTCGTATTTTTTACATTTTTAAATATTTTAAAAAGAAACACATCCTACTAATCCTACTAATATTATAAATGTGAAAGTTTGTGAGAATGGATGTGTGGATGTTTGTTACTCTTTCACGCATAAACGGCTGGACCGATTTGGTTGAAATTTGGTATGTAGATAGGTTATACCCTGGATTAACACATAGGATAGCTTTTATCCCGATTTTATCATCCCGTGGGATAATTTTCGAGTTGTAGCGGGCGAAGCCGCTGGCATCAGCTAGTATTATAAATGTGAAAGTTTGTGAGAATGGATGTGTGGATGTTTGTTACTCTTTCACGCATAAACGGCGAGACCGATTTGGTTGAAATTTGGTATGTAGATAGGTTATACCCTGGATTAACACATAGGATAGTTTTTATCCCGATTTTATCTTCCCGTGGGATAATTTTCGAGTTGTAGCGGGCGAAGCCGCTGGTACAAAATAAAAACAGATGACCCATAAGCATCAGGAACAAGGCCCAAACTGCCGGTGGTCCGTACTTCACAGAGAGATACCTCCTCCACAACAAAAAATAAAACGAAAAAAACTGAAATCTAATTATAAAATATTGTGTGTCTCACGGTTGCACCAAATAGGCGCAGTTCAGCAAACTGCTGAGCAGCTAATGCCTGACGCTGTTTTTCAACTGGACCTTCATGAATTTAACCATCATCATTCTCCATGTTCCTTAACCGTCTCAATAGGGATGTTTACTGACTACAAAAAATATGATTCTAATTAGTCCGTCTGTTATCGAAAAATATGGATACGTATTTTTTGTTTTATCAAATCAATAAAAATTTATGAAGATATAACGCGTCAAAGATTTGAGTGGGGGGTTGTGACGTCACTCCCCTGTAAAAAATGTCATACTAACGGCTTAGAATATGACGTCACACGAGTTTTCAAAGCACTGTATCGTCTTCATTGTTTGTTTACGTGAAAAAAGAAAAAATACGTGTCCAATATTTTTTGGAAATCTATCTGACGGGCTGTTTAGATTTTTTTTTGTTAACCCTATTCACTCGGGGTCGGCGCCGCATGCCTTTTTTTCCATACGTCAGCAATTCAGACACAGGAAGTGTCTTGTGTGTCTTTCTTGCGATATCATTCATTACACATTCCATCCATCATTTCTGTGGTCTTCCTTCTACCACCTTTTTTATTAAAACTTATTACTATATCCCAAACTTATCCCACATGTCCCAGGTACATACGGACGGTAACTAGTTACCCTGTCCATCCTCCTTAGCCGTAGTTACAGTTCCCCGTACCATTAAAAGTTTCTACGTTAGACAGACTGGCAAGTCTTTGTCTTTTCTACTTGTTTGTGACGGGATTCGATTGGATAGAGCTGATTTTTAGGGTTCCGTAGACGAATGGCAAAAGACGGAACCCTTATAGATTCGTCATGTCTGGTCTGTACGTCTGTCTGTCAGTCCGTATGTCACAGTCACTATATTCGGAACCCATTAAGACTACAAAGTTGTAACTTGGTAGGTAAGTGAATTTTTGTGAACCGCTTCATTTCTTCATTCTTTGTATAAAAATCTATACATCCCGTCGAGGCTGCTGGTTGTTCGAAAGAGATACCGCGCCCTCGGCACAAGGGCTAAGAAGGAACATGGGTGGTTTTTAGTCAGTAGAAGTCTGACTCTCCCTACCGCTCTGTCCAGAGCGGGACATTGATGATTTCCAACCAAAAAAAAAAGGAGGATATACATGAAACTAAAACTAAAAAAAACTTTTTATCATCAAACCTTCTCATGTGGGGTATCTATAGATAGGTCTTTAAAAATGACATTTAGGTTTCAAAAACCATTTTTTAATGTTGCAACGTAGCATCCTTTTACCCTTATGGATTTATAAATTTGCTCCATATAAGGTTTTTTAACCTGGCATAAAGACTGTTGTAACCTTTTCCTAATGATAGATAAAAATCCTGCCTCTTTGATCTAGTCGTCGCAAGCACGAGGTCCTCGGTTCGATTACCGGGTCGAGCAAAATGTACCGTAGTGTGTAGTGTTTAAACTATTTTCTAAATTATTTATTTTACAATAAGCTTAACAAACATATAATTCCCGAAGGCCAGTTTTGTTTAATTCCCATGAAATACTCCTATTGGCTAGCCTATTTCCATCAACCAATTGGACACAAATCCAGATTCCGTGGCTGCTATTGCGAATTTCCCAATGAAATAATCCAACAACGTTTTGCTTGACCCAGGAATCGATTCTAAGACCTCATGCTCAGTAGTTGCGACAATACGCTTATTCTGAAAAGACGTAAGATCACAAATCATCATCATCATCATCAGCCTATAATGTTCCCACTGCAGGGACTCAGGCCTCCTCTCTAAGAGAGGGATGGGCTATAATCCACCACGCGGGCCCAGTGCGGGTTGGTAGATGTCACATGTCTTTGAAGTTTTTGGTTTTATGACGTCAGTTTCCTCGCTTTTCCTTCACAGTTTTGAGTTTTAACAAAAATACCTCGAAATATTAATAAAGTTAAACAGCGTTCCAATATTATCATTTCCAAAAATAATGTCCATTTTCAATTATATTGCACCCTAGCGACTGAAAGCCCTGGAGGGTAGTTAATTTAATCAAATAGTCGTAAAACACTCTTCATTACTATCCGATCGTAACTGCGATTTATTATCCGTTCCAATATTTAACTATCACACTTTGTTTTAGTAATAACTATTAAATATTTTACCTTTTGGGGTTGATTTTGTTAGGTTAATACTTGGTTGGTGAGTCTTTAATTGGGGTTGAATACCTTTGTATTCATTTATTTAAAGACCGTCCTATAATAATTAATAGTCAAGACAAATTACCACGTTAGTTTTAAAATCAGCAGTTTGTTTTTTCCCATTTTGAGAAAAAGTAATTTTACCCTCTCCAAGGCCCGTTTGCGCCACATATGATACAAGTATGTATGTCCTAGTTAGTGCTAAACATTTTTGCCGGGTGGAAAATCATCGTATAACCCCTCCCGCTCTTGGGCAGAGCGAAAGAGAGTGTCAGACTTCTACTGACTAAAAACCTCCCATGTTCATTCTTAGCCCTTCATGTCTAGGCCGCGGTATCTCTTGCGAACAACCCGCAGCCCCGACGGGGCTACCCGTAACCTCGTATTGTCTTAAGCCCGTACACGCGCACCACATTTTGCTGTTCAAAACAGAACGCGCCGACAGGCGCTTGTTCTCATTTTTGTCCGTAGCAATATGTCACTCAGTATCTTATACGAGCTTATAAGCGTTTGCACGTGCCGTAAAAGGCGCAAACCGGCCTTAATACGCATAAAAAAATCGCTAATATAAAACTAACTACTCCGCTGGTGGTTAAACAGTAAATACCACAAATAACTCATTAAACTAAAATTCACCTAAATTTAACATAATTATATTTAAGCTTTACTGCACACCATATTTATTCGGGTGAATAAATATATTGATAATTATTGTGATTAAATATATTGATGCCATCGTAAATAGTTGGGTAACTATTTACGATAGCATCAATATATTTAATCACAGCATCAAATTGGTCCAGAATTATCTTATTATTAATGCAAATTGGTAAGCGAGGGTAATGAGATTAATAGTTTTAGCGCCCATTTTAATTGATAGTTTACACTGGGTTTGATTTATCGGGAGTATGCAGGGGGATTATTGCTGTTACTGTGCGGAACTATGTGTGTAATATGAAGGTATTTTGGTTTATGAATTTGTTGTCGTTTATCTATGTTTTTAGTGGATAATAGATATATTTTGTACATGGTTACCTATGTGCAAGTATTATTTCTTTTGTATCCCCAAGAGAAGCCGGCAACAGTGTTCTCATAACTCCTTTGTTTGTTCTCGTGGTGAAACCTTCAAAAGGCGGCCGGTCTTTGCAGAAAAAACCAAGGAGTGTGGAATTTTTACCTCACTAAAACCACCCGGTCACAATCTGCACATGAGAGGAGGCACCGTTTCCTCTTAAAGACCTATCTGGAAGTTGTCCAGTCACTTAAGTAATTGTGGTCATCAATCCATCAGCTAAGCGTCAGAGTTACAGCAGGCCTACTCCACAACTGACGACGTCGCGAAACATCGACGTTGACAGACGTCAGACGAAGTTACCTCAAATATTATCTCAGTTAAACGGTCAGCTACCATGAATCCGTATAATACGTCCATGAGTGTTGAATGTATGCAACTGTGGTATTTGTCTTTTTTTTTACATTAATTAGAGGTCATTTATATGTAGATGTTTTCAGAAAAGACGTGTATGATCAGAATGATGTATACTCAGGTGGACCGAAGACATCGTGAGGCACGGGCGACCGGTAGACGCAAGCGGCAGGTCGCCGTTTGTTATTTCCTTCTATGGGGGAGACCTTTGTTCAGCAGTCGACGTCTTCTGGCTGTTGATGTTGATGATGACCAGATGTATGAATATGGACGAGGCAAAAGGAATATGGAAGGATCGTAGCAGGTGGCGTTCTGTAGTTTCTGCCCGATAGAAAATGGCCGTGAGTTTCTGTATGTATGTTTTGGGGGTATGAAGTGCAAAGGTAAAGTTCCTCATCCCCCATAGAAAAGAGAGGATCCTCTGACCAGACGGATGTTGTGTCTGGTGGGCTAACTGCCCGACATTATGTAAGTCGGGATTTTCTATATGAGCTAATGTCGCGGATAACTTTGATAGCGCGATGCAGGATTTGTCATTTTAGTTTTCATGTGTAGCGATAGATGTCGTTGTCGCCACATATGTATGTTTTCAGTAAAGCCATTGCTTATTTGTATGGTAATCGAAACACTAGAAAACAACGCACTATCAACAGTCCCAATAGACAATTAAGGTCCAACACAAAAGCCCTACCGCAATTCAAATCCCAAAGTAACAAAGTCCGTTATCAATTTAACCACAACTACCCTGAAACAACAGCCTACGCCAAAGCCTTATCAATTATTTCTGTTTCCACTATCTCTATTTGCATTTACGTAATTTCAGCTCTGATCCAAACTAAATTGATATTGTAAACCAACCAAATTTCGAAGTCCCCTCAACAAACGATTTCGGGTACACAATGCGTACACTTCAATTTGGCAGTGCTATACTATTAATCCTTGAGGGTGAAAGGGTCGCTTTGTGAGTTCCACAGATAAATTATTAATTAATAATATGTATGTAAATTATTTATTGTTAACTACAACGGTATTATGTGTAATTAATATTTGGAGATTATGCGTTGATATGGTGAATAGAATATTGTGGCATTGTAAATGTGGATCATATTTCGTAATTTTCACAGTAAGTGACAATATAGAGTACTAATTTAGACAAAAATACTAGTTTTTTTATGGGACAACCCCACGACACCATTCCGAAACCACAGCAACTACTGAAAGCCAGAATCGGCAGCGGCGACCACCAGAAAAGAGCCGTGTAATGAAGTGATGAAGAAAATTACTCTATTGGAACCCTCAATGAAATTAAACAGAAACGAATAGCAGAGGAGTAGGATAAAACATAAAAAATATCAAAACAACAAAACAAACAAACAAAAAAAAACAACACAGAAAAAAAAACAAAAAAAACACAAACATAAAAATACTCTGTGACGGTTGTGGCAGTCATCCGCTCAAGATAACGGACGTTTGATAAAGAGGGGTTAAAATCAATCCCTAGTTTCAGAAAGTCTTTTTTTTTGGAGTGTGGGAATCATCAAATGACTCCTCCCGCTCTGGGCAGAGCGGAAGAAAGCGTCAGACTCCTACTGACTAAAAACCACCAATGTTCCTTCTTAGCCCTTTGTGTCGAGGCCGCGGTATCTCTTTCGAACAACCCGCAGCCTCGACGGGACTTTCTGAAACTGGCCGCGGTATCTCTTTCACCTGACAACGTATATGCAAATTACAGGAAGATCGGTTTAGTGGTTTAGGCCTGAAAATGTAACAAACGCACATACAAACAAATTTTCGTATTTTTACATAGTACTAGATGTTGCCAGCGCCTTCGCCCGCTACAACTCCAAAATTATCCCACGGGAAGGTAAAATCGGGATAAAAACTAGCCTATGTGTTAATCCAGGTTATAAACTATCTGTGTACCAAATTTTATCCAAATCCGTTCAGTAGTTTTTACGTGAAAGAGTAACAAACATCCATATTTACAAACGTTTATAATATTATTAATAGAAGTAGGATTAGTTAGAACGTACCTAAAGTACTACTTGATCTAGTGAATTCTAGTGCATTGTATTGTAGATTCTATTAACACCTGAAGATGACCAATTAGGTAATCTATTGTTAATGCAGTGATGACAAAGACGGTAATCCGTTAAGTAGTGCATATTACGAGTATATTCAATTGTTTACTCATAATTAACTGTGTGGAGATTCTAATTGATTAGATATAATTAAGGACTGCCTGCCTGTGTCTCAGTAAGAACCACGGAGTCTGGATTTGTGCAAGGTTGATGGCAATAGGCTCGCCTCCCTTATTTGACTTTAAAAATTAGGTGTACTATTAGGTATATGTCGCTCGCAGAACCGTCTAGTAGTGAACTCAGTATATAATATGCGGACGTATATATAGTGTTAAAATATACGCGCGACAAAATAATTACGCGCGCGGCAGTCATTCGGTCTGGTGCGGTACGTTAGCGGGGATTCCGGGGGCTCCGGAGAAATTCAAATTCAAAATATTTACTGCATCATAATGTTTACAAGTACAAGGTGTTACTGTATATTTAACAGTAAGAGATAGCTATAGTAATTGTCACTTTAATAATATAATCGAAGTCAATCTAAACTAAATGGTATTATAAAGAGGAAAGGTAAGATTTTTTGTTTGTTAACTAATAATATTGGATAATCGATTTATCGAGAAAGGCTATGAGCTATATTAAGTGACGCAGATGAAGCTGCGGGCTACAGCTAGTGTTATATAAGTGTCTTGAGAATGGACCTTCTGATTTTCAGAAATCAGAGGCAGGCTTTATTTGTGACGTTATTACATTGGCCTAAATAAATAAAAGGTTATTGTCATATATATTTTCATTTAATAATAAACCCCTAACAATATATACCAATTACATTTTCATTATCAATAACGTACGACTTTGAACTTTATGTGCCGGTACTAAAGCTCATAAAATTATGGCGTAATATTTTTATATGCATGTCGCCTTGACTCAATATATTTGCTGTTGTGAAAATAAATGAGGAGCAATTTTGGTTGTTATGGCTATAGTAATAATGTTTGGTTTTCCGTGTGGTCATAGTGGAGTATAAATATGTCGAGAAATACGGAAAACAGATGACATAAGTTCAATTTCAATTTTCTGTGGAACAAATGGAATGAAATACTGAGTATTTTTAAACCCGATAACCCTGAAAATGTTCATGGCGTATGTTTCGGTTAAACATTTACTACGTGTTTTCTTGTGAACTGATGAGCTTTCTCTCTTTACAAGCAATTTATTCATTTAAAAAAATGCTCAATTAATTAAAAATAAACGTAACCTGACGTTAAAAATTGAAATATTTATTGTACTGAATGTGTAGGTGGCCGAGTGGTCGCCAGCGCGACTGCTAAAAGCATGAAATTCTGGGTTCGACAGAGTCAAAGTCAAAGTTTAAGTTCAAGTAAAAGAGTATCGTATTACCTAGTATAAACTGGGTTGTGGAGGTCAGATAGGCAGCCGCTCCATGTAAAATACTGGTATTCAGCTGCATCCGGTTATAGACTGGAAGCCGACCCTAACATAGTTGGGAAAAGGCTAGGCAGATGATGAGCTTTTTTTTGAATTTGGATTTGTGGATTTGATGGTATAGTAGGCTCGCCTCTTTTACATGGAACTTAAATACAACTGGGGAAATGTGGGTGTACTATTAAGTATCCTTTTGCCAAATGTTTTGACTACAGATTACAGGCGTGAAGTCATATTAAAAATTCAACTAAAATGAACATTAAGAGCTGTTTTTTTACACAAACACTAGATATTTTAGAAATACGCTTAAAATTGTGTAATTCAAAAACAAGAACCAAACAATTTCAGCAGTACATCGCTAAAATTGAGACAGTAACAAGTTACCCCGGTATTACGGTAACCCGGTAACCGGTAGACTACTGACATAACCGGAGTTACGTAACAAGGCTAGATTACCGGCTATGACCGCTTACATAACGTTTGATAAGGTACGGAGATACATACTGCTCTGAAGGATAGACGATCATTACGTACTTTAAAAACATAATTATAATTGATATAAAAACTATCATCATCATCATTTCAGCCAAAAGACGTTCATTGCTGGAAATAGGCCACCCCCAGGTGTCGCCACATTGACCGGTCCCGTGCGTCTCGCATCCAGCGGGTCACCGCAACCTTCACCAGGTCATCGGTCCACCTAGTGGGAGGCCTTCCAACACAACGTCTTCCGGTTTGCGGTCGCCAATCCAGAACTTTTCGGCCCCATCGGCCATCCGTTCTGCGAGCAATGTGCCCTGCCCACTGCCACTTAAGTTTGGCAATTCGGGCTATGTCGGTAACCTTGGTTCCCATACGGATGTCCTCATTTCTGATTCGTTCACTCAAGGAAACTCCGAGCATAGCCCTCTACATTACCCTTTGGGTGACTTTGAGCTTTCTGATAAGGCCCTTTGTGAGCGACCAGCGATTATGTTTTTCCTACTCCTCCGCTATTCTTTTCTGATTAATTTCGTTGAGGGATCTAAGACAGTTATCGTTTTTCTGGACCTTCGTCGAGCTTCATTGTCTCGGCGCTTTTCGTGTGGTCGCCACTGTTGATTCTGGCTTACAGGAGTTACAGTGGATTGGTAATAGTGTGGCGGGCTTGTCCCATTAAAAAAAATCTTGGTATGTGGTGACAAGCGCTGTTAACCCTGATCATCAATCAACCCGATTGGCTTTTATTGTTTAACCACGGGTTCTAAGTCTAAGTAGCCATTTGAGCTATTTTCTCTCTAAAGAAAGTCCTACTTCTGATAACATTTCTGATCATTTAAAGATAGCATTCCATACAAAATTTGTTGGCCTACCACAAACCCCATGCGTACAATCTAGGTACGATAATCTTTACATAAGCCGGTTACACAATACACGCCCACCCTTGTCCGATACCACAGAATTGCTGTGTATATGGAAATGAGACGTACACGCCTTTTATGCTTCGATGAGGGATTATATCGGAAGGGAAATGCTTCTGAACGTTCATGAACCTTCCTGGAAATGGGCTTTGTACATGATCATCGAACTTGTATTACCAGAGGTGGCAGGTAGAGGTGTGCCCTTTCGTGGTAGGCAGTTTTCTTGTGTCCTGCAGGGCTATTTCGTATCTTTTAAATGTCATAGTGTCCATCGATTAACTGTCAAATGGTTATGGTTTGGTACAAAATGGAACCATTTGACAGTTAATCGATGGACACTATGATAGCCACTGACATTTAAAAAGATACGCAATAACCCTGCTGCTATGTCAGCTGGATAATAGTAGGCGCAGTGGCTGAGTGATCGGACGCTGCGTTGCGTATCGCGGATTCGATTTGTGCACGGAACAAATATTTGTATGACCTACTAGTAGTTGTTTTCGGGGCAGGCTGGTTGTTTGGGTAAAAGTGTGGGAAAAGTTTAAACTAAGTAACCCGCTTAGGGTTACTTAGTTCAAATTTACTCTTGGGAAACAACTTTATTTTTCGGAATAAAATCAAGGTAACGCAATCAAAACAGCTGACGAATGAATTTAATAGTTGGTAAACGGGTCTATCATGGTGGTTGTAGTTTGACCTCCATATAGGTACATACCTATCCAAAAGTAGATGATTCTCAGGCATTCCTGGGAATCATCTACTTACGGATTGGTAAGTAGATATTTTTTTGTACTGAACCATTGTCCAGAACAAAAAAAATATCACATTGACAGGAAGAACTTGGAACTTTGCCTTTCGGCTTTGTTTTGTTTTTTCCTTGAAACCGCTACGTATAAAGAGTTGAACATAGTGTCTGATTTACAACTTAGATTGAATGAAAAAGAACAGTTAAGATCCTACACATTCGCGTTCATAAAAGTTTATTTAATTAAATTAACATACTGTTCCGCTGTTGTCCGATGCAACTGATTGCTATGTGTTTATGGTAATCACTCGGTCCCGCCTTTTCTTGCTCTACACATGAATGTATCTGTCTAGAATCACGCTAAAGGTAAAGCTATAATGTGATCTAGTTTGCGAGAAACAAGTTATTGAATAGTTAGGAAAAATTTATATCAAAATATGACCTAACCTAGATGCCCATCTGAGGCAAAAACTCCACAACAAAGAAGTTGGTATCCAATGACAAATGTGTTTTACCAAGTATTTTATTTAACTTAAATTCACTCATAAACTCTGTTCTTTGAGTATTAATTACATAAAAATAATCCAGCTTATTTAAATTTAACATTATAAGTATTATAACCAACACAAATACACCCCGTCGTATTCCACTAAAATACACACACACCCACATAATTACATTGAAACACCAGTAAAATACGCAGAACAAGGTCCACCTGAAAGAATAGTCCAAAAGCCGCTTCATTCCCAGACTGAAGACAAGTTTTAATTAAGATGTTCCATATACTGCTGACCTAACATAAGTAGCCCGTCGAACTTTGTCACCTTATAAGACCTAACTTCGATGTACATCCGAGGCAAAAGTCTATAACAAGGTATTGGTAAGCATTGTTATTATGTGCTTTACTAACTTTTTTATTTAACTTCAATTCACAATCACTACATAGCATAAAACAAAGTCGCTTTCTCTGTCCCTATATCCCTATGTATGCTTAAATCTTTAAAACTACGCAACGGATTTTGAAGTGGTTTTTTTTATAGATACAGTGATTCAAGAGAAAGGTTTTAGTATATAATTTGACCGACATCCACGCGGGTGAAGCCGCGGGCATCAGCTAGTACTATATAATTATACTCTTTCGTTTGCAAATTAATTTCATGATTTTTTTTTATTCAGCGTAGGTATTTCAAACTAACATATTAACCAACACAACCACACTCTTTTAAAAACACTCACACACCAAAGTTTTGTAACAATATTATGATTTAAAAGAGTGTCCATGAAGTTTCTTGCCGTTCTTCTCATGAGACCAACGCTTTGGAATGGGCAACTACAGTACACTCACAGTTATAATGCCTTGTGACTGGGACTGTAGCTTAGTTTATTTAGTATGTGTTCGACTATTCAAAAGTGTCTGTAACTGGCCTTCTTCAAATAAATGTTTTGATTTTGACACACACACACACCCGCGCTATAATAATAAAGTTCTTTAGTTCTCCTTACAACGACAGCTTCTAGGTTTCACATCTACTGTAACTACATCGAAACACCCACGCCAGCAAATTTCGAAGAACGGGTCCACCTGAAACAATTAGCGTCCAAAAGCCAAGTGAACCCAAGTTTTAATGAAGACGTTTCCTATACAGACTGCTGACCGAACATAAGTAGTCTGTCGAACTTGGTCGCCTAATTAAGACCTAACTTAGTCAACTTTGATGCACATCCGAGGCGGTTTGCACTTGTGTCCCCGTGTGTAACAAATTGGTGTGAGCTCCAGGTCAAATGGATGGCAACTAGTTTTGTTGTTTGCTCTGTGTGTGTGTGTGTGAATTTAGAAGTGGTTATTAGTAGGTAATGCGGTGGTTAGTGTTGTGTATTGGTTAGAAATGTTTTTTTTTTTTTTATCTTATGCAAAAATCTGGTGACTGAGTTAGTTGGTGGTATTTGTAAGATGCTGAGACGTACATTTTCTTGACATTAGTTAAGATAATTTGCGTCTGAATGAAAGTATAAACTTTCATCAACAATGCCAGTAATTTTAGATTTACTTTCTGTATCAATCGATTCTGTCTCGAATTTGTTTACGAGTTTGAACAAAACGATTGTCGACTATTTATAATGCCTTCTACAAAACCAAATAGGTCCTATGTCAGACCCCAAGAAGCTAATAATAATATGTTCTAAGCCTCCACCTTGGTTAGCATGTCAAGACCATGCTGCAACATCAAAGACCACCAAACCAACACAACCTTCACATTGATATTCAAAACAACAACTTACCTGACACGAGACACCGTTACCCATAATTCGCAACACAAACCAATCAAAGCGAAATAAACAGAACACGAGTACTTACACTAAAATCCAATTACACACACACACACCTCTTCGTGACACTCACACACCCCCAAACCACTGTCATCATTACACACACGCTCAAAAACCATGTATACACAAACTTATGCTCTTGATGTGTTGGTTAACAGCATATCGGTGTAACTAAAAGCTTATGGGTGATCAGTGATCCCTGTAATCCGTTTCGGGGCCGCCACACACTGAAAGCCGATTTGTAAACTCGGTTCTACCAAATTATCATTATTTACTTGAGTTTGGTTATGCGGAAAATCCTATAACGTTGGTGGTTTGTGAGTGGCTTTTGTTTTTTCGTGGGTAATTTTCATTTAGCGTAACATCACGCCTGCAATCACCATTGGTTTAGGCATCATCATCTGCCTAGCCTTTTCCCAACTATGTTAGGGTCGGCTTCCAGTCTAACCGGATGCAGCTGAATACCAGTATTTTACATGGAGCGACAGCCTATCTGACCTCGACAATCCACTTAATACTAAGTAATACGATACTTTTTGGTAAGACTGGATGTCAGAATTTCAGGTCACTGAAACGACTACGGTCACGGTAACGACTGCCAAAGATCTATATATGGCAGCCGGGACCAACAGCTTAACGTGCTTTCCGAGGCACAGAGGAAGCTTGGTATGTCGGGCGATCACCCATCCACAGACCGACCTAGGCAAGCACAGCTTTACCTAAAGATCGACCCGAGTGGCTGTTCTTATTTAGCCACGAGCTCCCAAAGGTCAAAATCATCATAATTTCAGCCAAAAGACGTCCACTGGTAGACATAGGCCTCCCCCAAGTGTCGCCACATTGACCGGTCCCGTGTGTCTCGCATCCAGCGGGCCCCCACCCATTCACAAGTTAGGTTTAAGTTCCGTGTAATAGGAGGCAAAAATATTGCCATTAACTGGGCACAAATCTAGCCTCCGTGACCGCTACTGAGAAATTCCTGATGGAAAAATTTAATGACACTGCCCGACTCCGAAAACCAACTTAAGCATCCTTCTGGCCGAATTCACACTAGTTGTGAGTGAATCTAAATCATATTCCTTGCATATGTCATTGAAATGTCTGCTTGCACGCACAATATAGCTGAATATTATGACCAGTTTATTTTCCCTCTATTTTACTAATACCAGAAGGCTTGGTGCGACACAGTCCTGCACTCGAGCCGAGTTAAAGCACTAATTATGTAAGCAAATGAGACTGGGAACTGTGTCGCAGGAAAACTTTCATTATTAATGTACAATGGCCTGACTACCGGGTTTGCTTGGCTGTTGCCGGTAATTTGCGGAATCAGGGGTTTGGGGAAATTACTGGGAAGTGGCAATTGTGACACATTAACTATTGTGGTATGTACTATTTTAAAAAAAAAACATTACCCTTCCCTCACAGTCGGGTAAAAACATAAACTTAAGCTCACAGGGATAAGCAGAAATTATAGAACACTACCATTCTTATGTAATAATGGAATATTAAGGTATGCATATTTTATTTGGAAACAGCAAGCTGTATAATGTACAAAAATAGAAGCAATAAACCATATTTAAAAAGAAAATATACGTTCTTCTTGGAAAAAAATACATTTAGAATAAAATATTTGTAAAACCGTCAATAATATTTACGTTTTACTAACCAAACGAGATCGAGACTGATTTATAATTTAATTTATTTTGCTTCAAAATTGTAATTTAGCCAGCATTGTAATTTAATCATAATTTAAAGGCGCGGGCTCACCGCGGCGCATGCTTTTTAGCTGCGTGTATTAATTTGTTTGACAACGTGGGTCTAAGTTTCCACTGGAGTACACGAAGACCCTCGACTATGTATAGCGTGGCACGGCGCACGGAGAGGCTACGCACGTGCCACTGCAATCCACGGACACGGGCTTCACTGCGGGAGGTGTGACGGGCGGGGAAGCCGGACTGAAAACTGCGCTGCAATAAGCGAGCTGTACATAGTCGTAGGTCATATTCGTGTACTCCAGTGGAAACGTAGGCCCACGTCGACAGCGTTGTGCTATGTAACCGCCTCTTCGGGCATACCACGCATGTATCAATGACGTCAATTCATACGTAGCCTCTCCGTGGGTTGCAGTGGACACAACCACATACATTTTCTTACAAAGCGAAGCTTATGTCACGTGCGTAGCCTCTCCGTGCACCGCGATGGGCCCGCGTAGTGCTTTTATGTTCAAAACTACGTTACAACCACACAAACAAGATAAAAAACAATGCAATCAAAAACATATTCCACACACATCAACATCGCAAAACCAAATAACATTTAAACAGACTAAAACTTACATTAATAGTCTACAACACTAACCTGAGTCCATTTGAGAACTAAAACCGAGACTAAGTAAGAGATGTAACATTTAGTTTTAGTGCAACGTACTTAGTTTTAGTGTTACGTGTTAGCGAATCTTAAGTTTTAGTTTCAAATGTTATTGCTGGTGCAAACGTCAGTCAGATTGAAGTGCATAGCTGAGAAATTCTTGCATGAATGGCATATTCGTCGAGTTTTATTTTATACCATTTTACTACCGTAGCAGGTGGCGTTTTGTTATGTGTACTTACCCCCATAAAATTAAAATATGAGTTGGTGGATGTATGAATGTTTTAAGGTTTAAATCGAAAATGCAGATGGGAATGCATTTAAATAATGTCCACACACGAGGTTCACTTTAACGTACTTACTCCTATGTTGCAATACACTTAGCTCCAACAACTTTTTTCAGGATGGTGGAAGTGACACTGAAACACAATCGAAAACCACGTAATTGTGTTTTATTTGCCGATATAAACTTTATATGTGGGTACGGAGTGATATGCTGAAAACCTAAAATTCGTTTGTGCATGTCTCTTCCACCCTGTACAGGGTGTAAATCAACCCATCACACATCCGTCAACCAAGCATTCTGTACATCAAACTAAGTAACCCTACGCAAAAATTTTAGCTGGGAAACGATTTTTTTTTTTGAGGTCAAAAATCACTTTTTACGCTAAAACTCAATGTAGCACTCTTGAAACATCGTGCTAGTGGAAGCTTTGATTAGTAAACGAGTCATGGAGCTCATTTAAGTAAAGATATAAAATGAAAAACTAGTATTTACAAAAACAGCTGTGAAAAATTTGGAACTTTGACCCCCAATATCTCCGTAACTAGGAGGTTCTTAGGTATGGTCTAGAACAAAAAAATGATCGCAGTGGTGGGGAGAACAAGTGCCCTTCGTTTGCGTTAAGGGTACTTTTACACCCTATATTTAAACTATAAATAATTATATAATATGTAATTTACTATAAATATATGTAATATGTTAATAAACCAGTCGAAAAGCTAAACAAAAAGCGGTAAATGAAAAAATATTAATTTAAACTCGAGTGGTACATCGCACTTAATGCCAAAAGGCATACTCTAAGATTTAACCCTCAAAAAAGCAATAATACATTAGTAGGAAAACAGTAGATTTTTTTTACAGTACACTCAAATAAGTTCCAAATACAAACGCATATCCTTCCCAATATTAACAGACACATTATGGACAAAACCAATCGTGCGTCGTTCTACTACCAATAACAAAACTGTACTTACAACTACCTGACTCCCTGAGACATCACTAACATTGTTACCAGGTCTCTCTCGCTCCGCACTAACACTAATTGTCGAACTTCCACATAATTAGGAAGTTCCTCAATGCACCCGGTTCGAAAATTGCCTGCGACACAGGCATTTGTTGTAAAGTTTACGTAGCGACACATGTGGGGTCGAAGTTTATTAAATGCTAGAGGCTTGGTTCCGTTCGTTTTGGCGTATTATTTTGAGTGTTTATTGTAGGAGCTTGTTTTGTTGATTTGTAGCGTTTACTGAAACTATGAAACTATATTTTCGCAAACATACCTGGCAAATGAATAACATGTTACGCAAATTTGATGATGGACGCAGGACGTAACATTTTCTCAATCTTTAAGTCTTGTTATTTTCGTAAATAAAGTCCCCACAACTTACAACATTTTCACCTGATACTATAAAGAAATTTGAAGTTTTGATATCACAGAAGATACCTAAATCAAACATCATTTATACTACACGTAAACCATTCTAAAGAAGAAGAAAGAAGAAGGTCACAGCTACATCAAAAGCGCGATGACCTTAAAGCTAGGCCACCTACAGCTATACCCTATAATGTCATCAATGGTGTTCTGACATGTCCCCTTTGTGCTCGTAGTTTTTCGGCCAAATCTGGATATGCTAGCCACTTAAGAGCACACGGAAGAGCAGCACATCAAAGCTCTTGACAATCAAGCCATCGAATGCAGTCGCTGTGGCCGAAATCGGCTAGATAGCATCATCATCATCATCATCATCAAACCATTCTATCGTACCTCTATGTGAATACAAAAATCATCATCATTCTCTTGCACTTACCCCTGTTCTTTAAGGTCGGCGCTGCATGTCATCCTCTTCTATACTTCTCTATTACTTCCTTTCATCCTATATCCTATATCGTTCTTTGCACAGTCCATCCATATTTCTTCGGTATTCCTCTACTCCTACTCTTATACGCCTCCACCATCATACTCAAAACTTTTCTCACGAGTTTTTAGGGTTTCGTAGCTCATAAAGAATAAACGAAACCCTTATAGGATCACTCGTGTACCTGTCTGTCTGTCTGTCCGACCATTTAAAAATTTCATTTAATTTTTTTCAAAATTATTTAGCCGTAAATTTTGAAAAAAATACAGAAATTAGTTCAACACTTTATAGATTACAGGAAAACCTATAAGAAGTCTATGGCGCTAAAATAACATGGAAAACCCTTAATGTGCAAGCCCGACTTGCACTCTGCCAGTTTTTTCTCATTTTCCGCATTATATGCCCATGCCAAGACAACCGCTTACCATACAACTTTTAACCAGTCAACGTTGCCACTTTCAGACTTCCTATGTACTCACTTCTTATTTTATTTTATGTATACCAAAAAAACTATTGCTTTAAACATCCAAGCCTGCTCAAAGAAGCAATATCTCCCCTCTCAACTGATCTCGTCAAAACAGAATGCCTTCCTACCAGTACCGCACAAGAGCTCATTCCGGCGCTGTACTCAAATTGCTTTAGACAACAATATCCTGTAATTTAATAAGTTCAGAAGACGTCGACGTAGCTGCAATAAGCTACCGTCAATGAGTGCTGCGCCTGCCCCTAACGACCAAATAGAGGTCAGGTCTTAAAGATAGCGGAAAGCGGAAAATAGGTATCAAAGATGTTGAAACTCTCGCACTAGTGTACGGGATTTATCTTATTTGGAGAAGTGCAGACAAGATGTTTAAGGATGGAACAGGCGAAATAACACTCACTGGGTTGTGGAGGTCAGATAGGCAGTCGCTCCATGTAAATTACAGGTATTTAGGTTAGACTGGAAGTCGACTCCAACATAGTTGGGAAAAAGCTAGACAGATGACGATGGAACTGGCGAAATATGGGTTTACGAAATCGTCTGTCAACTTGAAAATGGCTGAAATAACGCCTCAGGATAAAAAAAAAACGTAAAACATTGGTTTACGCCTCGGGGTGAGTGATATGGCATTTTCAATGATAATAATATTTTGATAATGTTTTTTGAGGCGCATTATTTTGACAAAGCGTAAATTACTCTTCTTCGTAAAGCCTGGTATTTCTCAATGCTTACGTGAACGTAAGTACTGAGTATTAAGCTGTTTAAACATTATTTTATTTCCAGAAACTTTTAATTAAATAAAATTTACTAAAAGCTGTGAAACCTGTCAAGCGTTCTACAGTATCCTCTTACCTATCAAGTTCATAAGCTCCAGCAACTTTACTTAAAATACTTAGTTTTCACTCATTTTCCTCTTAGAAATGAAGTTATGCTACTTTAGGTGAAACTTAAAATTCTGCTAGAAGCAGAGATTTAAACGGTTAGGTGTAGGTAGTACTTTAGAGGGACGCGATAGAATAGCGCAAAATTCAAATTTTCTTACTTTTTTGCAATTTGCAGGCCAGTCTGTGTGAGTGTTAATTCAATATACAGCTATATTGAATAAAATATAATACACGACACGTATTATTTACAATATTTTAATGTTCAATACAATCCTCTAAGTTCATTTAATCCCATTGAATGATTACTTCACAATAAAGTCGTTCTGCATACTCAAATTGCAAAAATTTAAGAACATTTGAATTTTTCGGATTTGTCACACACAATTTTTAATGTATTTTTGTTCACATTGAAAAGAGTGAAGTCGCACATCTTGTTTGGAACAACAGATACGGCTTTTAATATTAGCGAGCGGAACAATTAAATGTATCAAGGCTCTATATATCTCTCGAATCCGTAACACGCAGTTCATCAGCCAATCGCTTAGCTACTACGTCAATCGTGCCATATTTACTACTTATAGTTAGCATTAGTGCTGTTCAACATAATAACACTAATTCTTCTTCTTACTGCTGTTGCTTTCCGCTATAGCGTCCGCCCCGCTACCACTGCGACCGCACCTTCCACGCTTCAATATTCCGACAAGATGCAAGCAGCCGTAAAAGAGAAATTCCTTTATGCGCCTGTAAAGTGCTTCGCTAATATTTAGCAGCAACGGTTTTTTGGTAACCAATCTTTTTACAATTTTCAGCTTTAACATCTAAAGTGCAAGCTTTTAGCGTTATAACTTCGTTTTTTGCTGTAGGGTTGAGTTTTTGCTACCTAATGCCTATGTATTAAGAGGACCTGTTTGGGAGAAGGTGCAAAAATGGCCGATCTTTATGTTACTAGGCACTTGTATGGAAGAAAGTGCAAAAATTTTCCGATAAGTAGATGTTTTTCGGAAGGCAAATGAAGTTAGGCGTAGTAATAGGATGGTGACAAGATGGGGAGGTGTCTGCGTATGTTGCTATGTTGTTTTGGTCTAAGCTCAAGATATTGTATTAATATTATGTATTACTATATTTTAGATAGTGATAGGTAAAAATAAATGCTTTTTCCTCTGCGTCGTCGCCAAGGGAGGTTTTGAAAACGCTGACGTGACGACTTAGAGATTGGACGCAGTAAACCGCACAGAGAGCAGAGTAAACAGCTATTGGGGAAGCCTTTGCCCAGCATTGGGACATTACAGGCCACAAAAAAAGTGAATTTATGAAAGAAAAATAATAGCGTGACAGTCGACCTTGGAGAGAATATTGTACCGACTCCAAGTAACATAAGAGAAGGACATAAATACACACATCAAAAGTGTCTAGGGATCAACATATATTTTTGCAATAACTTTTCTCCTGATTGATATTAATTAAAATTTTCTTTAAGGATCCATCAAATAAAGTGTTTTCGTTTGTCACAGTAACGATAAACCAAGTCACCTTTGCATTAATAAAGAAATTTGCCATTTTCCTAATAAAGGGATTTTTGACATTTGAACCACTAACATTAAAGTTCGAAAAAAAGACTGAAATAACAGTTTTCTTTAAAATTTTATTGGGTAACTTAAACAATTAATAATCCGTGTTTCTACCGCGAACACTAACAACACAAGAACATCGGTTTGGCATACTCAAAATGAGTTCATCCAAATCACGCTGTGGAATGGCCGCCCATGTTCGTTGCAACAACAAAAAAAGGTCTTCTTGCGACTGGATACCCTCCATATTCGGCAGAGCTCTTCTCTGTAGCATATCCCATGCATGCTCAATCGGGTTCAAGTCTGGCGACTGAGCAGGCCAGGGCAGGACATTGATGTTAGCTGCGGCGAGAGTCTGTCTTACAACTCTTGCGGTGTGCGGGCGTGCATTATCATGCATTAACTGAAATAAGGGACCGATTTGCACTTGTAGAGGAACGATGACGTCTGATACAATCGTCTCAGCATAAATTTGAGCGTTGAGGTTGCCTCTGATCCAAATCAACTCAGTTCTTCCGCCGATCCAAATACCCGCCCATACCATGATGGTTCCACCACTATAAGGATGGACTTCCTGGCAGGATTTTAATCGCTGTTGGGGTCCAGGGGTTCTCCAGTGTCGTATACGTCTTGTATCCGGTCTCATACCAAAACGAGACTCATCAGAAAAGCACACGAAACTCCATTGTTCTTCTGCCCAATTTCTGTGTTCAAGAGCCCATTGATATCGAATCCTACGATTGTGCATTGCTATAGGTGGTACCCGTAGCGGTCTTCGGGAATGAAGGTTCACTTCATGCAAGCGGTTTCTGACTGTTTGGTCGCTAATTAAGTTCCCTGAAGAGTGATGAAGCCTCACGGCTAACATCATGGCGGTTATTGTTGGAGCTCTTCGAGTTAAGATTTGAATGTATCGGTCTTGTCTCCGTGTGGTGCAGCGATACCGTCCTCCATGGCGCTCGGCCACGGTACCAGTGCTTCGGTAACGTGTCCAAAGTCGACTGATAACACTCTGACTTGTATTCAGAGCTAAAGCCACAGTACGTTGCCGGGAACCAGCTTCTATCATTCCCACGGCTCTGAGCATTTCTTCCCTGCTTAAATGACGTCGCCGCTCCATAATAACGTTGGTTTTAATCAGTAGTAGGGAAACAGCAGCACTAATAATGTCTTCAATGCGTTGTATGTTTTTATAGGGAAAATATTGACAGCTGATTTTCATCTTTTACTCGAATTTGATTCACAGTTTCTGATTCAAATTATGAAATGCACCAAAAAGGATCCATATAAATTTATAAAATCATAAATTTATTACAAAGCCACATCTCAATCTCAAGAAATCCGCATGAAAATGCTTGATCCCTAGACACTTTTGATGTGTGTATATAGTTTAGCCATCCCAGTGCGGCTGAGGGAACTTTTAGATAGACTAATGTGTGATTAAGAACTGAATGGCTGACTCACTTAGAACTTTCCTACACGTGTATGTACACAGGTTGGTTAAATTCCATCATCAAAAGCCGAAACCAAATTAAAATTTCGTTACCTTACTCTGAAAGTCTTTCAGCTGATATTAAACACGCCGTGTTTACATGATTCAAACTTCGTGTCTATTACCAAATTAATAACAAATCCTCACCATATTCGGAAGTACGTGGTTTTCTCTCATCTAAGTTCCAAAACATAATTTAATATTACGACATTTTCCAACTTACGACGTTTTCCAACTTTTAGTATACATTGCTGCGGCTTTGGGACCTGCGTACGTGTAAAACGTATTTACCTATCAATGTATACATAGGTCGCTTTAATTTCCGTGTCGCGGTTTGTATCGTACCACATCGACGGAACCATTACGATGTAGACAACATCAAACAAGATGTCGGCTAAACTTGGCCGGAGTTGGCCGAAGTTCCCCGAAGTTGGCCGGAGTTTGAACAACTTGCGGCCGATTGCATAAAACTTTGATCGAGCGTTAGGTTTAACCGGGATTATTGTAATTCAACGGATTAATTAACGTGCAAACGTTATTCTGGAATGGGTGCTACGGATTAAGGAGGTCGTGTTTCATGAAGGACGCAGGTTAATAGAGGCTTTTGATCAGAATATATATTAAATCAAGCCTTACAATTTTCAATTTGGTGGAAAGAATAGAATATTTCACTGACGTTTCTAGATGCTTGGAGATTTTACAATTTAAATGCGTTTTTTGTTTAGCAATTCATTTAGATGTCACCTTATGTTAGTAAAAACGGAGACTATAAAAATATCTCTTTATTCATAATCATTATTCTGCTGCCCTCTTTCCAATTTAATTGGGGTCGGCACACCATGTCTTCTTCTACTCGTCATCACAGAAGTCACCTCCATTCTACCCATATCATCCTTCACACAGTCCATCCATTCGTAACATTATATTCATTACTATCCCATAGAGCAGAAAAAGGATAAAACGAAAGAGGAAATTACTATACCCACCTCGATTACCAGAAATCGGTGACAGCAGTTTGCGCCATAACAGGAAAAGGTTGCCCCAACAACCCATACTTTTGACATTTTCCCTTACGCGTTCAACAACATAATATATCGCCCATTCTTTGCCAGAAAACAACCTTATAAGGTGCCCCATAGTTTGCAAATCTTCAATAACTAGCCCAAAATACATAAATAACAGTTTTTAGGCAAAATATGGTTGGAAGACATGGTAAAAAGGGATAAGTCGGCACTTACCAAACATCTGGCAGTGGGATCGATCGGAATTCAATAAAATTAAACATTCAGGAAACGTGCCTTGGGAGGACTTGAGGAGTTGGTGGTGGAAGTCATGAGATATCAGCGGTTTAAGAAGTGTTTCGTGATTCTTTAAAAATATTAAGCAGTGCGAGTGTAAACTTTAAGGCTTGATCCTTAAATGTTAATGTCGTCAGTGAAATTAAACGGTGATTAAAAGCGATTGGAGTCAATAGCCCGTAGCGCCGAACGCGGTTCAAATAACCTGATTATGTTCAGGTTCTTTGGTGAAATTGGACTTCAATAAATGAGAACTTATTCACTGTTCATTACTTTTCTATTTTACAATAGTTTTTGTAGTAACGAAAATGTCAAGCCACATATTTTGACTAAGGAGAGAGATGTAGAGCTCGTGAAGAACTTGTCTTGGTAACAATAGGGTAGTTAACTAATAAAATCTAACTAGTCCGTCAGATAGATTTCCAATAAATATTGGACACGTATCTTTAATTTTTTGGCGTTAACAAACAATGAAGACGATACAGTGCTTTGAAAACTCGTGTGACGTCATATTCTAACACATTAGTATGACATTTTTTACCGGTGAGTGACGTCCCAACGCCCCATTCAAATCTTTGACGCGTTTTATCTTCGTCATTATTTATTGATTTGATAAAACAAAAAATACGTAGCCAATATTTTTCGATAATCTAACAGACGGACTAATTAGAATCATATTTTTTTAGACAGTAAACATCCCTATTAATGTTTTGATGGGATATTCTATTCAATCCTTACCAATCCGCTTCATCTCATGTCTCAGTCCACCCAATTTCAGCGGCCCATCGGCCGGGCCCCCACTTAAGGTTAATATGTTTATTTACCGAGCCCCGCTATGTGTGATGCCCTCGTGAATGTACCCTGAAGGGTGATTTGTGTGTTCAGGGTAGATACTTCTTTTATTGTCGGAGTTAGACGGTTTTCGTTCGTTTCTATTTATTAGGTTGGTATTCTTGTACTTAGCTGAGAGTTGGTTTTGTTACTAGCGGTTGTTGGAGGGTTAGTGATATTCTTTCAAATTAGTTTTTGGGATTTTAACACTAGTTGATACAAGGAATGTTTTTATGAAAGAGTGATTGCAATCATTAGCGCGAGGACCTTGTGGCTAAATACTATTAGCCGCTCAGATCAACCTTTAGGTTAAGCCGTGCTGGCCTAGGTCGGTCCGCGGATGGGTGACTAAACATTACACACCGAGTTCCGTCTGTGTTTGTATTTACTTTACTTTTATGATATTAGTTTATAAGAAATATAGCTCTGGGTCGTTGCTCAACATAGTAGGTAAAAGGCTAGGCAGATTATGATGTATTTGAAACATTTTCTTTACTCATTTCCCTACCGAATACTTATCACCTAGCAACAAGCAACTATTCAAAAGTATGTAATACGTACAGCGTTTTAAAAGAATATCAAATCGTTGGATACACAACTGTCAATAAAATATGATATACTACGTTGAACTTGTAGAATTAATCAAAATTAAAATGTCAGAGCCAGGTCTTGCTCTTGACATTAAAGAGATAAAATGTCAGCGGTATTATTTACTGAGAATTTACCGTAAGGAGTAAGGTGTGACCTTGTTGATAACTTTATCTAATTGTCTTGACTGCCTTGTTAGTCTAGTGGATGTAAGCGCGACTGCTGAGCATGAGGTTCAAGGTTTGGTGCCCAGGTCGGAAAAAGTGTTATTAAGTTTTTCCATCAGTAATTTCTCAGTAGCAGCCACGGAGTCTGAATTTGTGCCCGGTTGATGGCAATAGGTTCGCCGGTTCGCCCCCTATAATTTGGGACTTAACCATAACTGTAAACAGTATACTTTTTTTTTTTTTTAAAAAAACGTTGCCCCACACTAGGAATTTCTCCTGTATCGTGGGTGCGTTCACAAACATTTAAACTCACATACACAACCAAACACTTATCTGTAGATCATACAAATATTTGTTCCGTGCGGGGATCGAACCCGCGACACACAGCGCAGCAGTCCAATTACTCAGCCACTGCGCCAACCGTGTCGTCAACTTAGATGGTTTTGTCATGTGGAGAAATGAGTGAAAGGCAACTAAGTAAAGGTATTCACCACACCGGTAGGGAACGCTCTAGAAAGACATACCCTGACCTTATTGGCGATGTTCTTCAGAAAGGTCAAGTGCGTAGTACTCGTAACCGGCGAGTGTATATGACCAGATTCTATGAACGTGGACAAGACAAAAGGAGCATGTAAGAATCATCGTAGTAGGTTGCGTTCTGTGGATTCTGCCTACCCCCATGGGAAAACGGCGTGAGTTGCCACTAACTAAACCTCTTTGAGTAAACATTTTCTCTAAAATTCACGAAAACCTAGCCCAGTTCCTCCTAGCAAAATTAAGCATACATTCAAACAGACGAAACTGCAAACTATATTAAATAACATAGAGCACAATTTACATACCTTACGACTGCCGAAACCCGTGGCACGAGTAAATCTAGTCAGACTGAGTCGCACATAATAATTTGTACATTCACAGCCGATGCGAGAATTCATTTCCGTTTTTCACTAAAATGGGGCTCTGATTGCACTACCGTTTATCACTAAACAACTTACTTTTATTTATTAAATTTTTTTTTAGGTTTAATTTAAACTTTGAGTGTGTGGTTTAGATGTGTAAGTAATGGAATCAGGCTTCGCTTTGCGCTTCCATGAGTGTTTGGTAGCATGGCATTGAGTACGATAAATTTTCGCATTTCCTGCCTGTGCATACTTTGGTGGTACTGCATCCAGCGCAGCGGCGGTGGTCCAGTGGTGGCGGCCCCGACTTACGAACAGTAAATCGTGGTTCGAAACCAGGCAGGCGCATTACTTCGTGTAATTTATTTCATCACCACTGCTCTCAAAACGGTGAAGGAAAACATCGTGAGGAAACCGGCCTGCCTTCGAACCAAAAAATTCGAAGACATGTGACATCTAGCCACCTGCACTGGATCCGCGTGGTGGATTATAGCCCATCCTTCTCCTAGAGAGGAGGCCCGTTCCCTGTAGTGGGAACATTAAAGGCTGATGAAGATGTGGTCTAGGTATGTAATGGAATCAGGCTTCGCTTTGCGGGAATCCATGAGTATTTGGTAGCATAGCATAGAGTACGATACATTTTCGTATTTCCTGCCTGTGCATATTTTGGTGGTACCACATCCAATCCTGGAACCCCAAAGGGTTAGGCCGAGGTGTGCCTAATAGTAAAGCCGCATTTCACCTGTTATGTTTAAATGCCATGGCATACGGGGCAAGGCTACTGCCTTCAACCGGACACAAATCAAGGCTCCGTGACCTGGGTCTGCGGGTTGTGCGAAAGAGATACCGCAGCCTCGGATACAAAGGCTAAGAAGGAACATGGATGATTTTTAGTCAGTAGAAGTCTGACTCTTCCGATACCGCTCCACCCAGAGCGGGAGGAGTCATTTGATGATTTCCTACGATCAAAAAAAAAACTCCGTATCCTTCTGAGAAATACCTAATAGAAACCCAATAATATTTTTCCCAAACCGAGCATCGAATCCCCATGCTCAGCAATCAAGCTTGCGACCATTAGAGCAACGAGACAGTGTTATAAAAAGCAGATATACTTTACAAAAAATACAAAATGAACAGCTGATTTAATACTATCGATCCCCTCCGAATATTTACCAAAACCCTTTTTATTAACTTACTGGTACTTAAATCCCGTTTAACCCAATAGAATTTTCCCAACGTAAGTGAAACGTAGATATTTTTCTATAACGAGTTATTCATTAAAATTTCGTGCGTCATTGGTTAGCGAAATAAATCAGCTTCGTCTCAATTTGCGAATATTTTTATGTTTTATTTCTGCATGTTCTTGTATTCAATGGTTCTGCATTCATTATTTTTCAATAAACGTCCAATTTCTTGATAGCTTGCGAAATGCAGGTTCAGGAACGATATTTTAATTGCTCTAAAAACCGTTTCTTTGGGTCTTTGAGGAAAAATGGAATAAAATAAGAAATAGCTTTACTTTTAATGCTGTTGATTGACTGAAATCAGCAATTTTAATATTGGTACTATTTGCTTAAAAGTCTACCTACATAACTTCACGCCTGTAATCCCCGAAGGTTTAGGCAAGGGAGTATCTAATAGTACACACATGTATCCATTTATGTTTAAGTCCCCTGTCATAGGGAGCGAGCCTATTCCCATAAACCAGGGATAAATCGAAGCTTTGTAGCTGCTTTTGAAAAAATCCTGTTGAAACCCAATTTATAACAATATGCCTGACCTGAGAATCGATCCCTGGAGGTCATGCTCAGCAGTTGCGCTTGCGACCAGTCGAACGACGAAGCAGTTCTTCCTCATTCATTCATTTCATACGTTATTGAATTGATGAGGGTCTTCTAAACATTATAAACGGTTTTAAAATACCTTTTCAAAACTACCCACATAATAATATTAACCTTACAGTTAATAGTGATATAAACTATTTTACACTATTTCACGTCATCTTTCAAAACCACTCTGCGGTAACCATATGGCCCTGCAACTTACAACCCACGCAACCACATTTCCATACAACTTTACAACTTAACTCCTTAACTTAAAGCATAAATTAGTGTAGCAGTGAATTTCAATCGTAAACTTCACTTGTGTGATTGAACTTTGGAGTTATGGGAATAGAGTTAATTTTTGATTGATAAAAGTTAACGTTTTAGAGTGTATCGTAAAGTCACGTGGTAATTTCGTTTTGTGGTTTCCGGCAAGTTATAATTTACTTTAGCCTTATAAGACGAAACCAACCGTGGCTTCCGGCCACCGTAGACGCGGGCCTGTGGACGGTGAGTGATGGGTAAGCTCGCCGTCCGTCCGTCTTATGACGACGACAGGCCGTGTCGACGGCGCGTTCGTGTTCCACGCGCGCCTCAAAGAGATGTCAGCAACATGGAAGGGCCGACGCCCGTCGGGCCGATACCGCGGCCTCGACATGAAGGGCTAAGAAGGAACATGGGTGGTTTTTAGTCAGTAGAAGTCTGACAATCCCTTTCGCTCTGCCCAAGAGCGGGAGGGGTTATTTGATGATTTCCCGCACCCCAAAAAAAAAAGCACATTAATTTGTGTAATTTATTCCATCACCCCTCAAAACGGTGAAGAAAACATCGTGACGATGTTTTCCTTCACCGAATTATGGTAGAATGTTCTCTTAAAACAGCTGACGTAGGTAATATCAAACAATGTAAACAAACTGTTACATAATAATTAAAAACAAACCATATTTCAACTTCTAAGAAACACTTGAAACTAATTAAAAGTTCTAAGAAATTTATATTTTCGGCTCAATGTTTTGAATTTGATTTCAGTTTCTTAGAAGACGTTGTCTTTTCTAAAAAACAATGTAGTTATTGTTAAGCAGTGTGTTGTTCTGAAAAACATTAATTTTCAACCGACTTCTAAAAATGAGGTTTTTTTCCAAATGTGTTACCTCATTACTCCGCGATTACTGGTTCAATTTACGTGTTTTTTAATGTCAGTTTATTGTAGTTGAACAAATCAACTTCAGAGAAAAGAGAGAATTCTTTCTATTTGGTGCTTGTAATCTTTTTTTTTATTTTAAGGGAAAGCTCGCGCGGTTGTCCTCTAATAGATACCATGAAGTCGGCGACCAAAAAGACAATGGAACAAACAAAAGTCACCTACTTCCAGAAGTAGTTATTACGAAGTTATAACGAAGCCTTAACATTTGTTCTCCCCGTCCTTGCGATCATTATTTTGTTCTGGACCATACCTGGGAACATTCTAGTTACGGTTACGGTTGGAGGTCAATGTTCCATTTTTTTTTTAAATACTTGTTTTTAAGTATAGAGGAGCTCGTGGCTTAATAAGAACTGCCACTCGGGTCGTTCTTTAGGTAAAAGCTGTGCTTGGTCGGACTGTGGATGCATACCGAGTTTCCTCCGTGCCTCGGAAAGCACGTTAAGCTGTTGGTCCCGGCTCCCATATCTTTGGCAGTCGTTACAGGTTTTTTTTTTTTTTTTTAAAAAAAAACGTCGCCCCATACTAGGAATTTCTCCTGTATCATGGGTGCGTTTACAAACATTTAAACTCACATACACAGAACACCCAGACCCGAAACAACTATCTGTAGGCCATACAAATATTTGTTTCGTGCGGGGATCGAACCCGCGACACGCAGCGCAGCAGTCCAATCGCTCAGCCACTGCGCCAACCGTGCCGTCAAAAAAAAAGGTAGAGTGACCTGAAATGCTGACATCCAGTCTTACCAAAGAGTACCGTATTACCTAGTATTAACTGGGTTGTGAAGGTCAGATAGGCAGTCGCTCCATGTAAAATACTGGTATTTAGCTACATCCGGTTAGACTGGAAGCCGACCCTAACATAGTTGGGAAAAGGCTGCCTAAACTTTAAAACAAGTCATCATCTGCCTAGATGATGACTTGTTTTAAAGTTTATACCTTTACTTTAATTACCTCCATCAGCACAATGTTTTGAGTGTTACGTTGAGTTTCCGTAAAATATGAAGTTTCACTCTAAAAAAAGAAAAGTCGTTTCACAGCAATAATTTTTGCGTCGAGATGCTTAGTTTGATTTCAATGCTCGGTTGACGGCTCGTGAAGGCTCCGTTTACATTACACCCTGTTTATGATATTATGTATGTATGATAGAATAGGAATTTGTCTGTAATCTTAATTTGATTTTTATTTTATTTTTGGTTGTGATTTTAATTTATAATCTTAATTTGATTTTGATTATAATTTTGATTTTATTTAGGATTTTGATCTTAAGTATGATTATGATTTGATTTTATTTATGATTTTGATTATAAGTATCATTATGATTTTATTTATGATTTTAATTTTGATGTTAATTGTGATTTTGATTTTAAATGTTGATTGTTATTTTAATTTTAATTCGTGTTGTTTTGTCTTTTTTTATTGTTGTAACTCTATGTTAATCTATTTTAAAATCTCAAAGTGTGTTAAATGTCAAATTGTGTTATTTTTGTTATTAAGAAATAAACAAGGCTTTATTATTTCTATTATATTATTACTATAGACCATCAGTTACTAACCAACCATTTTATAATATTCATAGTACTTGTAGTTTCACACGATTCTGTAGTAACCCGATCCATAATACCATATGGCGTAGGAATTTCGCATCGCTGACTCTGTGTACTGCATTATATAATTAACTACGAGTATGTACTTGCAAATGTTCACGGTGACTGGTTTCTGGCGGTTGGCAGAACTGTCGTCCTGGATTGACATATGTGGTGGGGTTGGAAAATAGGATAAGTGCTTCCTTCCTTAGGGAGTTGTTAGGGTGATTTGTTCGAAGTAATTATTCTTTGACCAACCCGCACTGGGCCCGCGTGGTGGACTATAGCCCATCCCACTCCTAGAGAGGAGGCTTGAGTCCCTGTAGTGGGAACATTATAGGCTAATGATGATGAAGATGATGATGGCCTGATAATGTTGCAGAACGTTCTTCCAGTATAACATGCCCTTTCTTATTGGTCGTTATGCGAACGTACCATTAATTAGCTAGTTTTTAAGTGTACGAGGTATCGTGAGCAAAGTTTTGAGAATTAATTTGGATGGTATAAGAGTAGAGGAGGATGAAGAAACGATGGATGAATAGTGTGATGACTGCCTCCGTGGTCGAGTGGTTTAGTCGTTTGCCTTGTGAGCCTGTGGTCGTGGGTTCGATTCCCACGGGAAGCATACTTTGTGAAGTTGTTTCCTGTTTAGCTAGGACATTGCAGGCTTGAATCACTTGATTGTCTGAAAGAAAGATGATTCCGTGCTTCGGAAGGCACGTATATGTAATAACTGGTGGTCCCGGTCGCCAAATGGCGGTCGTCAAACCATGTCAGAGGCCCTTTTTTTTTTTGGCTGGTGGAAAATCATCAAATAACCCCCCCTCCCGCTCTTGGGCAGAGTGAAAGGGAGTGTCAGACTTCTACTGACTAAAAACCACCCATGTTCCTTCTTAGCCCTTTATGGCGGCGGTATCTCTTGCGAACAACCCGCAGCCCCGACGGGACATCAGATGCCCTTGAGGCGGTTTAGAAGCTCTGACAGGGTGTGTGGGGTCGTTAGATCTTACTGCCCACACGATAAGAAGAAGAAGTGTGATGATTACGGGTAAAGAAGGCGGATCTCATAAGATAACGGGTAATAGAGAAGTTTGGAAGAAGAGGGCATGCTATTCCCATCAACCGGGCACAGATCCAGTCTCCGTGGGTGCTACTAAAAGTCCTGATGAAAAACTCCAAAAACACCTTACGAATCGACACCAAAACCTCATGCTCAGCACTTGCAGCCACTAGACCATCGAGGCAGTCAGTCAGTTTTAATATGCATGGTTCTAATATGTTCAATATTATATTTTTTTCCTACTCCTTCGCTATTCTTTTCTGATTAATTTCGTTGCGGCATTCAAGACAGTTAAATCGTTTCTCTGGGACTTCGTCGAGCTTCATTGTCTCGGCGCTTTTCTTGTGGTCGCTACTGTTGATTCTGGCTAACAGGAGTTACAATGGTTTGGGAATAGTGAGGGGCCTAGTTCCAAAAAAAAAATCCCAAGTTGGTTACCTACAGGTACTGTTAGAATCGGAAACCCACATGCAATCTTCAAAAACAGCTTACTACGAGTATAATGCGCATTAATGCAGTTTCTAATCCATTTTTAAATCCAATAAACCCAGGATACAAACAGGTATACAATCTATAAAGATGGCCATTAAGGGGGAGTACTCACACGACTTAAGTGCTAGTCTCACCGCTAACTGCTGAGTCTCCGAGAGCACTACAGCTGGCTTCCGGTCGGTCAGTACACCTCTTAGGTTAAATGTTTTTCTTATTTTATATTTAAGTAAGGTTTATGGCTTTTAGGTTTATAGATGGACGTTGATTGTTTGTAGTTTTTATTTTGTTGGTTATTCTTCTGTACAAATTTTCACGAAGCCGTATTCCAAGCATGCTGTACGTACATCAAACTAGACTGTACGCAAATAATATTGCTGGGAAACGACTTTATTTATAGTTTGGACAAACGCATTTTTGATTTATTATTTATTTATTTATTTGGTTCACCAACAATTGTTTACACTTGGTACTACAACATTGGTACATGGTAATGAAACAGAATGAACAAATCAGAATAAAATGTAACAATCACTTACAGGTAAACTCTGCATGCACACAAAACGTTGTTGTAACTTACAAAGAAAAAAATAGAAACAAAAATACTATACTAAGATAGATCTATCTAAGATATAACGTACCTAACTAAGTTGCACTGATTGAATTTTAATCAATACATTAAACTAAATTAAACAATGTAAGGTAATTTAAAGCAAAAAATAGGTAATAACATGTAGCCTTAATTCACCAACACAGTGGGATAATGCAGGGCTAAAAAACTCAATGTTCGGCGAGATACTTATGGAAACTGGCTTTCAATTTGCCTTGATAGTCATAAACATGACATAACATCACGCCTGTCATTTCCGAAGGGTTAGGCAGATGTTTACCCATTGGCATGTTCACACCCACATTTCGCCAGTTATGTTTTAATTTTAATTGGAGTGTAATTGGAATTGACTATTGCCATCAACTGGACACAAACGCCCAATGGCAAATGGATGGACACGAATGGCCGATGGGGCCGGAAAGTTCTGGAGTGGTGACCGCGAACCGGAAGACGTTGCGTTGGAAGGCCTCCCACTAGGTGGACCGATGACCTGGTGAAGGTAGCGGGGATCCGCTGAATGCGAGACGCACGGGACCGGTCAATGTGGCGACACTTAGGGGAGGCCTATGTCCAGCAGTGGACGTCTTTCGGCTGAAATGAAATGATGATGATGATGATGGACACAAACCCAGACTCTGTTGCTGCTACATAGAAATTCCTGATGGAAAAAGCTAACAACACTTTGCCCGACCCGGTAATTGAACACAGGACCTCATACTCAGCTGTCGCGCTTGTGGCCACTAGACCAACGAGGCAGTCTGATACTCATACCTTTTTAGTGCCATTATGAGAGAAGTTATAGCCACATTACAAGGCCAAAGCCATTTTAAACCTAAATAGCCATAACGAAATGCCACAATTGTTCCAAATAATGACTTGCAAATACTACAAGTTTTTCTCTAGTTTTTTGCAACTACTCCCAAATGACCTCGACGGCCATTGACCTCTGACGTCACTCGCACGTTTCCGCAACAGTGTTTGTTATGGAGTTATTTCAATATACCCGATTTATCTTGACTCTTCAAAGAGGCACTGGTTTTTGAGGAAAAAACACAGCTGTAATGTTAAATCTTGTACAGTTTGTAATTTAGTTGCTGACTTTACCAAAATCAATTTTGAGCTCTTAAGCTCCTTGGATAATAAAGTCGAGCTACATGACAACTGACAGGTCCACTCAAATCGGCTGTTTCTTCTCAAAGTAGTCTAGTACGAAAAACTGGCCTCTTCTAGTTTAAAAAAAAAACGACTTATAAATGTTTTTGTTGTAACCTATTTGCAAAATACACATCATTTACCGCATGTCTAGATATACTGGTTGGTAGGTACATGCTATGTTTAGTATTTAATATAAAGTTATATTTATGTGTATTTAGTTACACGTGCTCGGTTTTGTACGTAGTTAGGTATATCGACTGGTCACTTCCAATGTCCAAAAATGGTTTGCGTTGGTTATAATGAGGTGTTCGTTGCAGTGTCAAGATTGCTTAACTATTATTCAGGAGGCCTATTTTTGTATGCTCATGCTACTTACATTGATAGATTGTCAGACTTTAAGGTCACTAAACCTGTAACGTCAAAGATGTACGAGTGACAGTTACCATCGGCTTAACGTGCTTTCTGAGGCACGGTGGAAACTCGGTATGAAATGAGTGGGCCTCATCAGAAAGCTGAAAATCACCCAAAGGGCAATGGAGAGAGCTATGCTCGGAGTTTCCTTGCGTGATCGAATTAGAAATGAGGACATCCGCATGAGAACCAAGGTTACCGACATAGCCCGAAGAATTGCCAAACTTAAGTGGCAGTGGGCAGGGCACATTGCTCGCAGAAAAGTTCTAGAGTGGCGACCGCGAACCGGAAGACGTTGCGTTGGAAGGCCTCCCACTAGGTGGACCGATGACCTGGTGAAGGTTGCGGGGATCCGCTGGATGCGAGACGCACGGGACTGGTCAATGTGGCGACACTTAGGGGAGGCCTATGTCCAGCAGTGGACTTCTTTCGGCTGAAATGATGATGATGATGATGATGGAATGAGTGGTCACCCATCCACAGACCAACCTAGGCAAGCGCGGCTTAACCTGAAAATTGATCCAACCGGCTATTGTTGTCATGACAGCTATTGTGACATCATTTATTTTATCAAGTGACTCACGTATAACTTCTAATTTAGTATATTCTATAACAATACTAATTGTGCAAATATGTGCAGTGCGATGACCTCTCGCATTTTATAGAAGACCTTGGCGAGGTCATGTGATATTATTTTGTGTGAGCCGTGTGAATCTTGTTAGTTCGTACTATGATGAAAGTGATATGTTAGCGAGTGATGGATGAGGCAGAATCAGCTCGTGTTGATCAGAAAGTCGTCATTCACCTAATAGGGATCCGAGTGACTCAAAAAAATTTGATTCTGTTTAGTCCGTCAGAGATTTTCGAAAAATATTGGATACGTGTTTTTTGTTTTATCAAATTAATAAAAATTGACGAAGATAAAACGCCTCGAAGATCATGAGTGGGGGCTTGTGACGTCACTTGTAGGTAAAACATGTACTGTCATGTGACGTCACGCGAGTTGTCGAAGCATTGTATCGTCTTCATTTTTTGTTTACGTGAAAATAGAAAAAATATGTGTTTAATATTTTTTGGAAATCTGTCTGACGGACTTATTAGATTTTTTTGTCCTATTTCGAACGACTGACTATCTTCAGCTAGTCTGTCTACATGCCCATTCCAGCTGTATTAACTTTTTTTTTTTTTTGGGGGGTGGGAAATCATCAAATAACCCCTCCCGCTCTGGGCAGAGCGAAAGGGAGTGTCAGACTTCTACTGACTAAAAACCACCCATGTTCCTTCTTAGCTCTTGCGCCTAGGCCGCGGTATCTCTTTCGAACAACCCGCAGCCCAGCTGTATTATCCTTTCCTCGACATTCACTGATTTTTAGGACATTTTCCATCGCACTTCGTTCTGTAAGCTAGAAGCTAGAATTTATCAGATATTAAGAGGGCGTATTAAACTTACGAATTTTTATCTATTCCTGAATGGTATTCAATTTAAACCTGTAGTTTTTGATTTATTGCAAGTCTAAGTTCTTTAATTTTGTTACCGACTCTCTCAATGATCATCATTTATTCTAAGGTAGCTTGTAGGAGATACACAAGCTTGAAGTTTTGAACACAATTATTTAGTAAAAATATTGAAAGTTCGGTCTGACCAGCTTAGCTAAAAGAGTGTCCATGGAGTTTCTTGGCCGTTCTTCTCCATAGAGCAACTACAGTTATTTCACAAGTTATTATGACTGTGACTGTGACTTATGCTGTCTTGTATGGATCAGAATGTTGGGCCACAAAAGGGATGAATGAAAGGCATTTGCATGTGGCTGAGATGAGAATGCTTAGGGGGATGTGCGGTGTTACGCGAATGGATAAAATAAGGAATGAGTACATAAGAGGAAGTCTGAAAGTGGCGCCGGTGACTGAAAAGTTGTGTGGAAATCGGTTGTCGTGGTATGGGCATGTGATGCGGAGGAATGAGGAAAATGTTGTGAGGAAGGTTTTAAATATGAATGTGGAAGGATATACGAGTAGAGGAAGACCAAAGAAACGATGGATGGACTGTGTTAAAAATGATATGGTAAAAAAGGAGGTGTCTCACGAGATGACGAGAAACAGAGAAGTATGGAAGAGGAAGACATGCTGCGCCGACCCCAAATGAATTGGGATAAGGGCAAGAGAATGATGATGATGACTGTGACTGTAGCTTCGTTTTATGAAATATTCTTCTGACATTCAAAAGTGCCTGTAATGGTTTAATTGACATAAATGATTTGAGTTTGAGTCATTCCTCGTCGATATTTTTGGCCAGGGTCAGAAAGCTTGAGCATCAATTCAACAGCATACGCTAAGACTTCAAATTGACCCTAACAGACGGAGCAAATGCCTGTCTAACTTTCAGATCTCAATAACGGGGGTAACATGATATTCATAGACATACTTATATATCTATGTGTAGTCTAGACTTTATGATAACCACCTCTAACCTGACCTCAGACTGGTCAAATTACGACACCAATTAAGCCACGACCTCTTCAAAAAATATCTTCTGAAATTAAATTAAATTATTCAATTATATTATTTGGGAGTGCGATGACCTCTTCTGTTAGAAAAGACCTTGATGAGGTCATCGTCGGTTATGCGATAGTAATCTATATGTGTATTGTTAAGCTAGTTTTGGAGGTCGGGGTGGGTTGAGGCTGACATTGTTCTGATAATGGGCAAAATGGTTTCTTTCTAGATTTGAAGAATGTAAATAGTCTATTAACTATTTTCATTAAACAAGCTGTTTTTAACAAAATAAAACACCGTAATTATCACCTCCTCTTCAATGTGCTATGTTAGGGATTTGGTTTTCGCACTTATTTCTTAAAGTGGACCATTGTACGTGAGCCATGCCAGTCGTTTCTCCAACCAGCCCACCTACCTCCAGAAGCAGATAAAACTTCCCAGTCTTCTCAGGGCATCCGCAAGGAATCTTGGTGTTCCAAGAGATTATTTGCGGATCTGGGTGACGCCGGTGCACTCTTTGAGAGTAAATGCGTCACCATTTCCTCTGCACAGAGGACCCTGTAACCTGCTCTTTTGGAAGTCGGATAAAAGAGTGCAAGCTTGGTAATGTATAAGCTGTGCCAATAGGGGAAAATAACCCAGGAAATATTTGACCTAAGTTGGTTGTGTAAAACACTACTAAATAAGTAGGTACCTACTTGAGTGCTTACCACTAACTTAACCCCTCGCTGGTCTGGACCAAAGCCAACCTGAAAGCGGGCTTATTATGCTCAGTCACTATTGTCTGAGCAGATAAATTAATGATGTCAAAACTGGCCTTGCACTTGTCCCACTATAAATATATGGTCTTTGCTAAAGGTTTAATACAGAATAGAATCATTACTAATATTTAAAATGCGAAAGTAACTCTGTCTGTCTGTCTGTCGCGCTTTCACGCCAAAACTACTGAAGTGACTTAAATGAAATTTAGGACACATATATAGTCTAGAGCCTGAGAAAGGACATAGGCTACTTTTTAATGCAAAAAAGGGGTTGTAAGAGGTTGAAAGGGATGAAAAGATTAGAAAATAATTATTAATATTTTAGAAAATAATTTTAGTTTATTATTACTTAATTTTAGTTTGCCACAACAAGCGAAACCGTCGCTTATAATTGTATCTAAATTATGCTCATAGAAGTGAATAATTGTATTCTTTTTGAGCGAAATAAAATTTCTTAAACCGTAAGATTACTTTTGGTCGTGACAACCGAATACCACGCGGCTGAAACCGCGGGCATCAGCAAGTTCTATCATACATTAATAAAATAGTCTATTAGTAACACAAGTCTCAGTCCCACTTCAAAGATACGACCTCTTTTTTTTTCAGGCAAAGAAGCAAAAGGCTAAGGAGATCGATCAGCGATAAATATGATGGAACAGTCAAAAATAAATCTATTAGATTGACATGTATGAGTTCTTAATGAGCTGAATAAGAACTGCCACTCGGGTCGATTTTTAGGTAAAACTGTGCTTGCCTAGGTCGGTCTGTGGATGGGTGACCGCCCGACATACCGAGTTTCCTCCGTGCCTCGGAAAGCACGTTAAGCTGTTGGTCCCGGCTGCCATATATAGATCTTTGGCAGTCGTTACAGGTAGTCAGTGACCTAAAATTCTGACATCCAGTCTTCCCAAAGAGAATCGTATAGTACCTAGTATTAACTGGGTTTTGGAGGTCAGATAGGCAGTCGCTCCATGTAAAATACTGGTATTCAGCTGCATCCGGTTAGACTGGAAGCCGACCCTAACATATTTGGAAAAAGGCTAGGCAGATGATGATGATGACATGAATGAGTTAAAGTGCATAAATGAGCTATTGGTGAAATAATAGCAGCCGCTTGGTTCGATCATTAAGTTAAGCCGCGTTTGCCTAGGATGGTTCGTAGATGAGTCACTCACCCATTCCATACTGAGTTTCCTACGAGCGTAACGTAGCACGTTAAGCCGTGGGTCTGTTATATAAATAACATAACATCACGCCTGTAATCCCCGAAGGGTTACGCAGAGGTTTACCTAATAGTACCATCACCCACATTTCGGTAGTTTGGTTTATGGTTTATGTCTAGTCCGGGTACAAATCCAAACTCCGTAGCGGCTACTGACCAATGTTGGAAATTCCGTGGACTACTCAATAAAATACCATATTAGACTCCAAAATATATTGTGCAGGCAAACAATCAGCAGAACAAACACGTTAAAGAATGAGACATCTGTCTAGAAAACTTATTCTATATCAGTAGAGTTTATACTGGGACACATACGAACTCCATGATGTGTATTAGGCACATGCCAACATCATTGTTGTAATTAAGTTATTTCCAACAACCAATTCCTAATAAAAAAGGAGGAGCTCGTGGCTTAATAAGAACTGCCACTCGGGTCGATCTTTAGGTAAAGCTGTGCTTGCCTAGGTCGGTCTGTGGATGGGTGACCGCCCGACATACCGAGTTTCCTCCGTGCCTCGGAAAGTACGTTAAGCTGTTGGTCCCGGCTGCCATATATAGATCTTTGGCAGTCGTTACAGGTTACATTCAGTCTTACCAAAGAGTATCGTATTACCTAGTATTAACTGGGTTGTGGAGGTCAGATAGGCAGTCGCTCCATGTAAAATACTGGTATTCAGCTGCATCCGGTTAGACTGGGAGCCGACCCCAACATAGTTGGGAAAAGGCTAGGCAGATGATGAATTCCTAATAAAAAACCCAACAGAACTTGGCCTTACCCGGGAATCAAAGTCAGTAAACTAAACTAATACAATATGTTTTTTATTTACAGGTACGTTCCACAAAACACAGCTATAAACACTAGACTAACGATCGAGTCACAAGAAAACATCGAAGTAACTCACAAAAAGGTACATTTTTCCAGAATTTTCCCGAAAGCGTCCATTCATCCTGAAGCTATTACAGCACTAATTACTTTCCCCGTCGCTGTCTAATATATAATGAATGTTTATGTCGCATGTCGACGGTATAAATGTTATTTGTTTCATCTCGTACTCTGTCACCCTCTAAAAATGGGGAAAACTATTATAACCTTGGGGCGTGGGTGCAGTTGGAGCGATTTTGGAGTTTTACCAGGCTTACCAATATACAGGACTTGAACATATATTTTTTTTTTAAAAAACGTTGCCCCACACTAGGAATTTCTCATGTATCGTGGGTGCGTTCACAAACATTTAAACTCACATACACAACCAAACACCCAGACCCGAAACAATTATCTGTAGATCATACAAATATTTGTTCCGTGCGGGGATCGAACCCACGACACGCAGCGCAGCAGTCCAATTGCTCAGCCACTGCGCCAACTGTGTCGTCAAATTGAAGAAGTCATCATCATATCACACCGGAATCACCCACTGCTGGGTATAGGCCTCCTCTTTTTTTTGCCACATTTTCCGATCCTATGCGTCTCTAATCCAGGTGTTTCCAGCGGCATTGACGATGTCGTCAACCCAGCGAGCTTTAGGACGGCTCTGGTTTCTATGACCTAATCTTGCCCACGACTCAGTCAGTGCATTGCTCCATCGGCCATCTCCGCGTCTAGCCAGATGTCCTGTCCAGGTCAACTTGAGGCACACCGCCCGGTCCCCGAAATCGAAGACTTTCGTCCAACGCGACGGCGGATTTCGGTGTTTCGCACTCGATCTAATAGAGTTATGCCGAGCATGGCTCGCTCCATGGCGAATTGACGAAATATGTGTGGGTCTTGGATAAATTGCTTAAGCCTTGGAGAAAATACAGGCTCAGGCTAGTGTACGTGAGTTAATCTTCACGTAATATGAAGTTTAACATAGTAATTCTTGCATAGATAGCCTAAATAAAATAATGTTTTCCATTTTCTCCAAGAGTTATCAAAATGTAAGGTTTATCTACCAAAAACCAACTCACATTTCGTCAGTTATGTTTAAGGGACAAGCTAATTGCCATCAAACGGGCACAAATCCTGATTTCGTGACTGCTACAGAGAAATTCCTTAAAAAACACAATAAATCGTTGCACGACCTAGATATCTAACCGAAGACCTCACGCTCCGCCAGCCGCACCTTTAACAACTACAAGGACGCAAACACTTACCGCAAAATAAATAATTTAACAAAACCCCCTCTTCCATTCAGCCCACTATCTTCACAGTTTCTTCTCCGCTATCTTTCGCACTCCCAACGTGACAGACAGACGGAATAAATATAAAAATACATATTCCCTTATCGCTGTCATTCACACCGTAGTAGTCAACAAAAGTATGAAAAATAACCCTGGACTTACCTCGGGGGTCTTATCTCTACCGGGGTTGTCACGCAGGACTTATGATTTGTGGTGTACGGGGCGAGAAAGTTGAAGAAAGAATTTTTATTATTTTATTAATAAGTGAAAAGTTTGTGGAAAGAGTGAAGTTATTAACTGAGAATACTTGTTGCGTTTTTGTTTGTATCTTTTGGTGTTTTGAATTTAATATTGTTAAATTAACATAAAATCACGCCTCTTATCTGAGTATTATTAAAAGTACATTTTTGTCAGTTAATTCTTGTTGAAAAAACCCAAAAACAATACCTGGGATAGAACCAAGGACCACTGCAGCCCCGTCGGGGCCTGCGGGTTGTTTGCAAGAGATACCGCAGCCTCGACACAAAGGGCTAAGAAGGAACATGGGTGGTTTTTAGTCAGTAGAAGTCTGACACTCATCCCGCTCTGCCCAAAGCGGGAGGAGTTATTTGATTATTTCGAGACTTCAAAAAAAAAAGTTATTAACCACACGATACAGATTTTTTTGTCGCAAAAATTCAATTTAAACTCGTACAAGAAAATACAGTCCCAAAAAACCATTCCTCACAAATGTACCTCCACATAACCCTCGAAAAGACAGCACGTATCCACCATTGATCCGAGCTCAACCCTCCCCTGCCCGTATTACACATTCAGCCTGCATCTGGTTCTGAATACCCCCGCATGCAATGTCAAGGCAACCCACTCGGCATTGGAGGGTTAGGAATGTATGAGAATGTCAGTTCTTAGATAGTGACCGGTTTGCGAATGACTTTAGTATGTTTGAGAAGATTTGCGGTTTTTGTAAGGGTTAGATGTGATTTTGAGTTGTTTTTATTGAATAATGGGATATAGAAATGATAAAGGCTCAACGCGAATGCTTTAGGTTTACTGTTATACTTAATTAGTGTTTTTTTAAGTGTCCATGTGAAATCACTACAAAGTCGCTTTCTCTGTCCCTATATCCCTATGTAGGCTTAAATCTTTAAAACTACGCAACGGATTTTGAAGCGGTTTTTTTTTTTTTTTTTTTTTTAATAGATAGAGTGATTCAAGAGGAAGGTTTTAGTATATAATTTGACCGACATCCACGCGGGTGAAGCCGCGGGCATCAGCTAGTAAAATATATAATAAATTGATTTTTAATTCGAACAACACTAAGAAACAAAAAATCGAATGCCCAGCCCAAATAACTGACTCCAAACTGTGAATACAACAACTTTAAAGTAACTTGAGCTGTTTTCAAATCATCATTTTATTATTATTTATTTTTATTATGAGCCTGATATGTCCCACTGTCGGGCAAATACCTCCCTTTCCTCCCCGTCGGGGCTGCGGGTTGTTCGCAAGAGATACCGCGGCCTCGACATGAATTGCTAAGAAGGAACATGGGTGGTTTTTAGTCAGTAGAAGTCTGACACTCTTTTTCGCTCTGCCCAAGAACGGGAGGGGTTATTTGACGATTTCCCAGCCCCCAAAAAAAAAAAAGACTCCCTTTCCTCTTTCATTTATGGTCTTTGGCTGTTTGGGTCCAATCCTTTTGATGAGAGTCTAGCTCAAATCATCAGACTGCCATAAGCCCAGGCTACTGGCAAATGCCCCGCGAATACAGTTAGGTTAGGCTGGGAATAACCCTAACCTAACTATTATATTCAAAAATTAAGCACTTGGAGGCTGGCCTCCAAAAGATAGCAAGAGCTTGCATAAAAATATTCACACGCCATGAACAATAGAACGTTTAAAGGTTTTAATAAATATTAATATCGACCCCTATCTTAATCGAAAGTACTTATTCCGTAAAATGTGAAACGGTATTAAGTACCGTAAACGATATAAAATATCGTAAAACGATTTTTGAAACGTTATCGTTGCGTTAACGTCTTTGGTTCGAAGTTTTTTTCGTGAGGGTGCTTAAGGTGGGGTGTTCATAGTAATTTAGGGTTATACATTCATCTTTATTTTTTGTGATAATGACCGATGATGTTGATTTTTATTTTTGGGGTTGTCGTTGGTCCAAACTACAAAACCTGTATTTCTTTTAGGCTGGTTATTGGCGTTAGTTTTAATTGAGAGTAAGTGACAATAAATATATCACAACTACTAAAATATGCTATCGTGTTTTTGCTAAGCATGTCATTAACTGTTGATTGATACAGACACGACAGGTGTTACAAATATAGTTTTTATAACGTTTCAATATTCTACAATACTTCACCTATTATTAACACACACTAAAAAAAATGTGTAATTGTATAATTATCACTTGCTTCGGTGAAGGAAAGCATGTCTAACTGCGGTACTCAGAGATATTTAATAATTACTTAAGCTGTCACTTAGTAAAGATTTGACATACTTTTGTATGACAAAACTGTCAAAACCTTCACTAAGTGATGGCCTAAGTAATCATTAAAGCTCTCTGAGTGCGGCAGTAAGAGATATTTCTCGACAGCATGTAAAGCCAAGTCCTCCACATCAGTGGCATGAAAACTTTGACGCTAGGATAGGCACTAACTCCAGCCCGGGTTCATGTCATGGTCCGGGGCGAGAGGGAAAGCATCACGGTTTCACAGAAGGAGGCGACGGCGCCTCCTTCTGTGAAGCCGTGATGCTAGCAAAGGAGGTGGCGGGACGTAAGAAAAAGGGCTAAAAACATGGAACATGGGTGTTTTTAGTCAGTAGAAGTCTGACACACCCTTCCGCTCCACCCAGAGCACAATAAAGAAGGAACAACAAAATTGAGTTAAAATACAATCACTTCTAATGTCAAGTCAAATGTCAACGAACTTGGATTCACAACTCAATTAAAATGAAATGATAATTACTTTAACAGAACAACACTGTCCAATAGGAACATTTTTGTATAATTAAGACTATTAAGACACGCTTGAAATGTAAATTAACATTCCAATACACAAAAACAACATCGTAAATTCGCGACGAACCAAGGAAACGGACATAACTTTGAAGAATGGGTGCTCATTGCTCGCCATATAACATAACATCACGCCTGTTATCCCCGAAGGGTTAGGCAGAACCGTATTTTGCTAGTTACATGTAACAGCCTGTTGCCATCGATCACAAATTCAGAAGCAGTGGCTGCTACAGAGAAATTCTTGATGGCAAAACCCAGCAACACTTTGCTCGACGTCTGTATCGAACCCAACACCTCGTGCTTAGCAGTCGCGCTTGCGACCACTGGCCCAACGATGTAGAAACGACGCAAATTAACGTTGTCTAAAGTCATCATCATCCGGCCAGCTTTCTCCCAACTATTGTTCGGATCGGCTTCTAGTCTAACCGGATGCAAATGAATACCAGTATTTTACATGGAGCGACTGCCTATCTGACCTCCACAACCCAGTTAGTACTAGGTAATATGATACGCCTTGGTAAGACTGGTTGTCAGATTTTCGGACGACCGTATCTTTAGTTTTTATATCAATGCTTTACAAGCATAATCTTAACCCACCGTTTACGTACTACGCGGTACGTCTACTGTATTTTAATGTAACGATAATAAGTTCGTTCGTAAGTGATCGTGTTCATTCTGATCACGTTCAGGCGCGATCGTAATGCGTACGCTGACGAACACGAGAATTGTCTGTTACAATAACATTTTACTGTATTACAACATGTTACAGGACATGCTGCTGTTATTGCTTTCTTTTGACTGCAGAGGTTTTTTGTTTACATGACATAACATCACGCCTGTTATTCTCGAAGCGTTAGGCAGAGGTGTACAGCCACATTTATGTTTCACTAGCTGTTGCCAGCGGCTTCGCCTGTTACAACTCTAAAATTATCCCACCGGAAGATAAAATCGGTATAAAAGTTATCCTATGTGTTAATCCAGGTTATAAACTATCTGTGTATCAAATTTTATCGAAACCCGTTCAGTAGTTTTTGAGTGAAAGAGTAACACAAATACACACTCACACACAAAGTTTCGCCTTTATAATATTAGTGTGATTTGATGTTTTCCAATTAAGTGATCAATGTTTCATCATCATCAACATCCGCAGGCTTCACCCACTGCTAGGTATAGGCATTTTTTTTTGTTCTTTTTCCACGACAATATGCCAGCCTTTTTTTTTTTGTTGTTTCTTTTTTGTTTTGGTGGTTGGAAAATTATCAAATAACCCCTCCCGCTCTTGGGCAGAGCGAAAGGGAGTGTCAGACTTCTACTGACCAAAAACCACAAATGTTCCTTCTTAGCCCTTCATGCCCCCGACGCCCCGACGGGACCCGCAGCCCCGACGGGACACTATGCCAGCCTCATCCAGGTCTTTCCTTGATAGAAACTATGTCACCTGCCCAGTTACGTTTAAGACACATGTAATTAGAAGCGCGTCTATTGCCATTGGTCCAGTTCCAAATCCAGTCTCCGTAGCTGCTACTGAGAAAATTCTAATGAAAAAATCAAATAACACTTTTTCCGACCAGGGAATCGAGCCCAGTACCTCATACTCAGCAGTCGCGCTTGTGGACCGCTAGACAAACAATGCAGTCAGGCAGACGTTTTTGTTTATTCAATACTGTCTCTACCTTCCAGCGATTACCGGCGTGATGTTTTATTATGTTACTACCTGAAAACTAGCTTAAATCATAGGCTCACTACACTAGTCTAGAGTTCCTAGAAAATGTATACTAAGTAACAGGTTTCAGTTTGTAAACTATACCAAGCTCCACAATTTAATACTACCCTCGTTTGAGCAACAGGTTCGGACATAGCCGTTTTTGGAACGCGTTTCTAAGCTCACCTTATTTAGACTTAGGTTACATCATAGATATTCAGCAGAAGTTCCATAAAACAACCTGAAAGTGGTGCACATAATACTCGTACATAAAGTAATCATGTTATTGAAAAAATTACTTTAAAACCAACACATGACGTCTCTAACTTGATTTTACAATGACTGAATGAGAAATCATCAAATTATAAACGGAAGTTTACACGTAAAGGTCGAAGTATTTTTTCCAAAAACATTTATTTTGTATGTTTTATGGTTAATTTGCAAACGTATACGCCCATAACTGCGGGCCTGTGGACGGTTAGTAATGGGCTAGCTCACCGTTCGTCCGTCTTATGACGCCAGGCCGTGTCGACGGCGCATTTGACATCCACGCGCACCTCAAAAAGATGTCAGCATCAGGGAGGAGGTCCACAAAGCCGACCCCTGCCGGGGCTCCGGGACTGTTCGGAAACGATACCCACGGCTCCGGAACAGAAGGGTTAAGAAGAAAAATGGGTGGTTTTAAGTCAATCACAAGTCTGACACACCCTTCCACTCCACTAAAAGCGGGTGATGATTTGATGATTGACGTCTCGTTTTATGGATGTGGAACTTCTGTATTATTATTTTGTGAATAAATGTGAGGTCGCCTAAATTAGATCGTAGATTCTAGATCTTAGCTTTTATAACCTTAGTTACAGGTCTTTAGGGCATTTTGACGACCCTTACTAGACTTAAATAAGGGTCGTAGACAGATAGACACCTAGCGTGAAACGGGATGTTTTTTTATTTTCTGTGACCGTAAAACCGTAAGATATATTTATTTTAGCCTAACAAACTACCAGAAACTGTAAAATCCGCAACCTTGAACCTAATGCTTAGTCCTAAAAGTTACTACAATCTGTCAAAATTCTTTAATTGATTTTCAACTTTATTGCTGAAAACAAAGTTGAAAATCAATTAAAGAATTTTGACAGATTGTAGTAACTTTTAGGACTTGAAAAGAAGGATCGTTTTCATTATATTTTAAAACTGTTTGTAACAGGGAGTTACAGCCGCCAGTGTATCAAGTCACCACAAAACTGTCCATTGTCAAATTATCTCATTTGATTTTGAACTTAACCTACAACCTTTTATGGTTTAAAATCATATGGAGAAATTTGACAGTTTGTGAAACTTATGCAATGGTGGACTGTACAAGTGTACAACTGTGCCGCAATGGAACTTTGTCTTAAAAATATATATTTACAAAGAAAACTGTATATTTTTATTTTGGCAAAAGTAAGTCAGTTTTCCTTATCTCACTTTTCCTTATCACCACCAACAAAACTACCTTTAAACCCAATTGTCACAGGGGCAAAACAAAAAGTTTCTCTCAAGTTCTGTCCCCCAAACTGGCAACCGAAGCCGGGGGCGAAAGTAAGCAAGTAATACAAGCTCCTTATTACCGGCCACCTAATATGACCAACTTGATTATGAAGTTAAGCTACAATTCCAGACGTGAGTCGGGTTTGGGGCCCAATTTAATAACGGAGAGCATTACGGTATCAACGTTAACGTGTAAGTTTACGTTTGGGTTTTCGTTTTCTTAGAAGGTTACGTGGGAAAATGCGTTTTGCGTGTAATCTTTTTGTATGGAATGATAGTTTCCGGCAATATAATTAATGTATCATCAGCTTCCTGCCTGCCCAACGTTTTTTTGCAATGCTATCATTTACTCCTGTTTTCTTGACATCATTCCTCACACAGTTCATCTATCTTTGAACATCTGGGGGTCTAAAATTGCCACTTTAGCAGATCATCATCTGCCTAGCCTTTTCCCAACTATGTTGGGGTCGGCTTCCAGTCTAACCGAATGTAGCTGAGTAGTAGTATTCTACATAGAGCGACTGCCTATCTGAACTCCACAACCCAGTTAATACTGGGTAATACGATACCCTTTGGTAAGACTGGTTGACAGACTTTCAGGTCACTGACTACCTGTTACGACTGCCAAAGACCAATATGTATATGGGAGCCGAGACAACGAGTTTTCCGAGGCAGGGAGGAAACTCGGTAATTAATGGGCGGTTACCCATCCACAGACTAACCTAGGCAAGCGCGGCTTAACCTAAAGATCGACCCGAGTGGCAGTTATTATCAAACCACGAGCTCCTCCGGGGAACTCGGGGCTCTTGGAGAGTGTAATAAATTTAAAAAAACAGCGTTTTTGTACAAAACTGCAATACAATACCAAAACAGCTGATTTTTGATGTGGATTGAATGATGTACTGAGTACGTGTGTGTGTGTCCTTTCAACTCTGTATACAAAGATGATATTTTACCCAGTGAGCAAAATATCTTCTTCCTCAACAAAATACCCTAATCACAAAACATTTCCAAGAAACCAGCTGAAATCTGGGTAATGTCTCACGGATGCCTTTAATAGGCGATAGAGGTCGCTTCATTACTTTTTATTGTAACTACCCACCCATATAATTATGGACGTGTGTGGCTTGTCAAATCTCCTGAGTTAAACGATCGTCTCTTGTTAATGAGGTCTTCGATCGTTAGTTAGGTCTTTAGTTGGACCTTAATGACAATTTAGGCTAGATTAGAGTATTTGGTTGATACAGTAGAATCCCGATTATACGAACCTCGATTACAAGAATATCCGAACTCATCATTCACGGCTCTAATTACCGTATTTTTATATTCTACTAGCTGTTCCCGGCATGCGTTGCAATGCCCTTTTTCTTACCTACTACCTGCCTACGTACCAACTACCTACCTACCTACTACCTCCTATCCTACCTCCTACCCTACCTACCTACTACGTCCTACCCTACCTCCTACCCTACCTACCTACTACCTGCCTACGTACCAACTACCCTACCTACCCCTACCCGACCTACCTACTACCCTACCTACCTACTACCCTACCTACCACCTACTCGACCTACCTACTACCCTACCTACCCCCTACCCGACCTACCGACTACTACCCTACCTACCTACTACCCTAACTACCTACTACCCTACCCACCTACTACCCTACCTTAAAATCACCAAATATAATAACAGTGCCTGAACTTTCGAGACATAGACAATAGCTCAAAGAGTATATAACCACTACGTATGAATAGCTTATCAAGAAAAAACATAGACAACCTATAAAAAGACATTTACACTTTTGTTAACCTGTACAATAAATCTTAGGTATTATTTTCGGAAATTAAAAATTAAATAATTAATAAATAATTTACACAAATTAAGGGCAGGTAGACCAAGCGAAATAGGCATTTAACGCTACCAAGAGTTGCCCGCGATTGCCGCAAAGCGAGCCGTGCGCTTACGTCGCGAGGAGTGTCACCTGTGTCACATTACAGATAAGCAGGCAGTAGGTCAACTTGTCTTATTGATTTATTTTTAAATTAAAATAAGAGATTTGATTCATTAAAAACTCGTTTTATTATAATTTGTAGTAATAGCGAAGTCTTTCGTTTTTTTGTCATAAATTAATTTGAGTAGATATTTTAAATGGAATAAACTCTGAACTATACTTATTACATTAATTGATGTTTTAGTTTCTAGGTCGGGTGTTCCAAATGCAATAGGTAACGCAAGGACGACAATGCCGCAAAGATCGCGTCATTATTATCATTTACGGAACAGATTAGGGTGATCATCGTAGCTTTTTAGTCGACCTTGGTTAGGGTTCCGTACCCGAAGGGTAACCAACGGGAACCGGGGGGGTACCCTATTAATAAGCCTTCGTTGTCCGTCCGTCCGTCTGTCAGCGGTCTGTATCTCATGATCTATAATAAGTAGACGATTGAATTTTTCACAGAATGTGTATCTCTGTTGCCTCTAAAAGAACAAATACGAAAAATTAAAAAAAAATATATTAAAAAAGAACTCGATATTTGAATGGAAAATCGTATATTTTTTAATACAACAACGATAATATTATCAACTCTGTATCTCACGCATATGATAATCACCAAATGTGTCAAAATTATTATTCATGTATTCGGGGGGGTATGAGGAACAGGGTGTAAAGTTCCTCATCCCCCATAGAAAAGGGAGGATCCTCCGACCAGACGGGTGTTGTGTCCGACATAATTATGTAAGTCGGGATTTTCTATATAGGCTAATGTCGCGGATAATGTTGATAGCGCGATGTAGGAATTGCCAATTTAGTTCGCATGTGTTGCGATAGATGTCGCTGTCGCCACATCACTCCCCTCCGAGACCGGAGGTCGATAGCAGACTGAGTCTTGATGCTTGCCAGGCCAGTGGAAGGTTCCAGTGAGTCGGAACCGGATGCCGCGTAGTTCTCGGTGAGTCGGAACTGTCTGCGGTGATGCCCCAGTGAGTCGGGGTGATGCTGCATTGTGCTCCAGTGAGTCGGAGTGATGCTGTGCTGCGTAGTGGCTGGCTGCTGCGTCGACCAGGAGAGAAGTGCGTCTCTGCTTGCTGACCGGCCGAAGTGCAGTGTGCTGTGCCAAGGTCGCTGATGAGCCTGAGGGTGATGACCAGGTATGCGCTTCTGCTGCATGCTGGTGGTCAGGATACCCTTTGAAGCCGTGGTTGGAATTCATCTTTGAGTACTTTTTCTACGATGAAAGAGTCTTCTGTGTCTTCAGTTTCTCTAAAAAAGAGAAATATGGTAAGTCTTACAAGTTTGTCTTACACATCCGAGTAAAAACATTGTATGTAAAATGCGGTAAAAACATAAAATGTGGTACTTACGTTAATGTTACAGTTTTTTGTGTATCAACAGGATCCAATCCAATAAAAGAGGTTTTGGATACATCACCCGTGTTTCTACATGATGCATTATCCATGTAGTACCTGAAAACCCACCCACATTATGTTAGTTAATGTACGTTATGAGTATCCAGGACTTTAATACAGTAGAGCATCGATTATCCGAACGTCGTTCAACCGAATGACAGACTCCTTTTTCCGTTTGAGGTACGGAACCCTAATCTTGATCTATGGTAATTACATGACGCGGGCTAGCGGACTGCGAGTAAGGGTAACTCGCCGTCCGATCAAGGACCAAGCCCGGGTCCTCGGCGCGTCGTGTTCCACGCGCGCCTCAAAGAGCTGTCAGCAAACTGACGGGGCCCAAATAGGGATGCGTGCCGGGGCCACGAATATGTCTTACCAGGATACCGTGGCCCTGGAACGCAAAGGGCAACCGAAGGAACAGGGTGGATTTTAATTAGTACAAGTCTGACAGTCCCTTCCGCTCCACTCAGAGCGGCAGGACTCATTTGATGATTTTACCACACGATAAAAAAAAAGATAATTACATACCTATTTTCGTTTGAATCCTCAGGTATCAGATTTGTTGCTGCGGCAGTGTTTATGTTAGTTTCTTCAGGCTGCCCAACCAACCTATAACAAAAAGTAAATGGAGTACCTATTTCACAGATGAAATTGATAGGTAGATATAGTAATTTACTGTTCGTTAGCAAACACCAGGTTGAGATATCGAAATAGACAAAATATGATTTAATTTTATCAAAAATCTTAGCGTTCTCTAGTAGTACTGATATTTTTATATTGTGGCTCGCCACTCGCCAGGCAGGATACCGAACGAAAAGATAAATTATAATATTCATAAACTATAGTACGATGATCGTAAGTTTTAGACATTTACCAATCAGAGACTGAAGTAAAATAAAAATTAATTTTGAAACCAAATTACATTACGATACAAATAAAACATTTACGTAGGTACTTACTTCTTCACATATCTTTGGAGTGCATTCTTTCTATTTGTGTCTTTTATTGCTTTACACGACTTTTTTCGCCTGCGTTGTTTATTGCCCATTATAATTTATAACTAACAAGCAAAAAATTCTCAAAAAGAGATAGTATGGTGCGCGTAGTTGTCAAACTGACACAGGTCCGTCGTCCATAAGCGCCAACACGCGACTGAACGGACCTGTCCGAGCCGCCGCGATCGCTTTTAATACTTATTTAAACATAGTAATTGAGAAAATCATTTTATCAATTCAAACTCTGCGAATTTGTCTTAAACTAATTAGTTTCTTAATTATAGTACAAAAATTAAATGTAAAAAGTCAGTAATATAGTCATAATATTGAAAAAACGATCTAAAAAGGGGTAACTTTGCGATTTTTTTCTATCGAGTGAAGTTCATCAGGTCTTGCAACTGAATGCGATTTTGACTAGATAAGATCCTTAACTAATACATATATTTTTTTATTAAATTTAAAACACAGTAGTTTTTGTCTCAGATTGTTTTAAAAAACTTAAATTCGGGTCCACCCAGCCTTAATGTCTAAAACAAACAAATATAACAGTACCTGAACTTTCGAGACATTTTACAAAAAATAAATTTCTGAACGCACACATGAATAAGTAGTTGTTACAGTATTTGACAGGATTGGACAACAAATGTTTGACATGTAATAAACAAATCAGCATTAATTGAAATGATTAAGTATTCATTACACATATCGAGTTTTCATTGTTTTTAAGATGTATTATGCTATTCGGGGCGGAAACAAATTCAACGAATCAATAACCATGAAAATTGGTTCAGCAGATCTCGAGTTATAAGTGTTGTAACAAACCCGTCTTTGTTTTATATATATAATATAGAAATATAGATTGTCTAATGACATAATTATATGAAACGCGCGTATGTAGTAACAACAATTGAAAAGAGTATGCTAAGGTGGTTCGGTCATGTGGAGAGGATGAGTGAAAGTCGATTAACAAAAGGTATTTACAAGGCAGATGTGAGTGGCAACGCCGGGAGGGGACGGCCTAGAAAGACATACACTGATCTTATTGGTGCCGTTCTTCAGAAAGAACAGGTGCGTAGTACTCGTAACCGGCGTGCGTGTATGACTAGATGTATGAATGTGGACGAGGCAAAAGGAGTATGTAAGGATCGTAGCAAGTGGCGTTCTGTGGTTTCTGTCTACCCCCATGGGAAAAGGGCGTGAGTTTATGTTAAGTGTTCTATCTATAATAAAAAGTTTTTAATATTGTTTGATTTTACTTTGAAATCGGTTATCCGGAATACCCCTGGTTTAATTTAATCCGGATAAACGGGATTTTTGTATAGTTTTTTTTTTCTGGTGAAGTTTTTTGTTTATATTCATTCATTCATTCATAAGTTTCATTATTTCAGATCTTCTGCTCTGTTTCAAAAGAGATTAGATTAAAGAGGTACCCCAGTTGTGACAGACTTGCTGAAGAGCTCATGGTTAAATCAAAACAGCCGCACGTATCAATCTTCATGATAACCCGCGCTTCCCTAACTTGGTCACCGGATTGCTGAACACCAATTACATACGTCCCAGGGAGTCAGTGACCCGTAAGTCTGACAACCAGTCTTACCATCTGTACTAATTGATTTGTGAAGGTCAGATAGGCAGTCGCTCTATGTAAAATACTGGTATTCAGCTGCATCCGGTTAGACTGGAAGCCGACCTCAACATAGTTGGGAAAAGGCTAGGCAGATGAGTGATTTAGATAAGGTAACAATCACAGAACTACTCAAAACTGTCATCATCAAACAAACATGCCAAGAACTATTCGCTGAGTAAACTAATTTAATAACAACAATTCGCAAACATGTCCACATGGACAATGATGAATGCACACACGTTTGGACTGGCTTGGGACTGACTTTGAGATGCTCCGTTGTCGCAACAAGGTCACGTTATACCGCATGTAGGGTGTCCACACGATTTAAGGACTTAAAAACCAAATAATATGCATGAATGATGACGATGATGCTGTGTTAGTAACCATGTCACTTTAAAAACTTACATGGAAACCCATGGTTGGTACTTGTTGAAGAAAACATAACATCTCGCCTGTAATTCCCGTAAGGTTAGCCAGCATAAGAAAGCACAAACAGCCTATAATGTTACTACTGCTGTAACACAGGCCTCCTCTCTATAACTCACCACGCGGGCCCAGTGCGGGTGGGTAGATGTCACATGTCTTCAAATTTTTGATTCTAAGTCATGCCGGTTTCCTAACGATGTTTTCCTTTGCCGTTTTGAGAGCAGTGGTGATGAAATAAATTACACAAAGACCGATTTGACCGGGTTCGAACCCACGACTTGCTGCTCGTTATTCGGGACCACCACCACTGGGCCACGGCTGCTCTGGCTAGCCAGACGTGTACACACACCCACACACACACCACACCCACACCCACATTTCACCAGTTAAAACCCAATTTATTAGATATTTATGTTTGATTAACAGCTTTTTGAAGGTGAACTTGAGACGTTCATTTACCCGCAATTTTGTGGTAGACAATTTGCCACATGCTAGGCAGACGACATAAAATCGATTATAGCTTATCAATTGAGAAATGTATCATATTTTATTATGCTAGTAAACATTCGAACGCAAATTGATTAAACCGCAAGATCAAAGTAATGAAAAGGTTATCAGATCAAGTTGTGTTACTTTTCATAAAAACTCAGAAGTAAACGCCATTCTTTCTTTTTTGAATGACTCCTCCCGCTCTAAGCAGAGTGGCAGGGAGTGTCAGACTTCTACTGACTAAAAACCACTCATGTTCCTTCTTAGCCCTTTGTGTCGAGGCCGCGGTATCTCTTTCAAACAACCCGCAGCACCAACTTAAGCCTGTCTTCTCAGTAACGCAGAAAAAAGTAGAAAAACTGTTCTCAGCCTAAATTGAATAGATTTTTATTTCTTTTAAGAAGTGATAATCCTTTTTAATTATCAATCTTAGTCCAAGCAAATTCATGCGTTGAACTGCCTTTTTGGTTTAGTGGTCGCAAGAACGACTGCTGAGCATGGGTTCTAGGATCGATTCCTGGGACTATTATGTCCACCTATTTAAACTCACGGCTGGCCAAAGACTTCCCAATGACTTCCACTTCCTACGGTCCAGGATTAATGTGTAGTATTGACTTTGTCGAGCTCATCCTACAATTTTCCACGAGGTCTGTCGCGACGCTTCCGGGGTCCACAAAACCCACATTGAATAATTTGTCTCACATTTCCCCCCTGCATAGCCTTCCTAACCTAAATGTATTATTTATTCATCACTTTTTCAGTCATATGAGTTTCAGCTCTCCTCATTACATGTCCATACCACGATACACCTTTTAATTTTTCTGTAATAGGTGCCACTTTTAAACTGCCTCTAATATGCTCATTTCTTATTTAATCCATTCTTGTCTCTTCACACATCCATCTCAATATTTTCATCTCCGCTACATCTATTCGTTTTTCATCCATTGATCGTCGTGGTGATTTAATAAATTGCACAAACTATGCCTGTCGAGGTACGCCTGCACAGAAAATCCATTATTCCAATCATTTTGTCTCACATTTCCTGCCAACATAGCCTTCCTAACTTCAAAATACCCTTGGGGTGTACACGTCACGTTTAAGTTTTCATTGTAGCACAACTGACACTCGGCATTTTGTCCTTGCATGTTGACAAATTCTTAAGAAATGTCTCTTTAGTATTGTTCGGGCAAGTTGGGAATATTTTAAGCTTTCAATGTTTCGTGCAAGCTTTTTACTGTATGCAGGTTGAATTGAATTTTTCTTGTACCAAGATTTCTTTTTATGGATGGAGCTTTTGATGCACCAAACAACTCGTCAATCACTCGAACATATTTAATAACAGCCTAAGATCTTCAAAGTTAAGCAACACCTGCTGAGGTTGATCCGTCGATAGGTAACCATAAATTCATTACGTAACGAGTTTCCTCTGTGCCCGCAAACGCACGTGAACCATTGGTCCCGGCTGTTATATGTGGTTGTGTTGTGGTTGTGGTTAAGTGACGCGAAAGTCTGACAACCTGACAAGTTTGGTGTTGTCAAAATCAACAATTATGAGATCAATGATAGACCATTCTGACACTATTGAATAGCAGATTCGGGGCCCAGTCTTACCAATACGATACCGTATTGCTTAACTGAGTTGCGATGGTCAGATAGGCAATCACTCCATGTAAAATACTGGTATTTAGCTGCAGTACGTAAAATTGGAAACCAACCCACACTTGTTAGTAAAAAACTGTTAAAATGTTTTTTATTAGCCAATTAAAGTTACAAAAAACCTTCTTCTAACTAATCCTGTATAGTCGAAACGCCTTCCGCACTCTTTCGTTTGGATGGCTTCCTCACAAATGTTTTTTCACAATTTTACAGCCAGACTTCTATCTACGAGTAAATCGTAGGATACATATATACATTCTATCAACATACTACCTCCCAAATCTTGAGCGATACAGCGCTTTAAAGCTGACGCTTGATAAAGCGGCGCAACTTTTGATGCGCCAAACAAATCACTGGAACACCTTCGCCTTAATTGATAGCACCAATTAAATTAACGGCTGAGCATTACACGACATTTACTTGAACATTTCGGAGGCGGTCTTCATTTAGGAGTATATTGTAAATCATTAGTTATGGGGAGGCGTAAGTGAGATGTTTTAGTTAACGGGTGTGTGGAATTGGTGACGGTTTTCATGAAGACTAGGCGGTGTTTAAATTAATACCTAAATAGCAGTCGAGCATAGTGGAGTTAGTGATTGAAAAGATGTATGTTATCGTGGAATGGACAATTGGATATTTTATGTGGAATGAGGCAAACCCGGCAGAATGAGGAAAATGTTGGAATGTTGTATGTTGGTTTTTATCATCATTTTATTTTGAAATGGTTGTGTATTGAACTTTTATGTATCTCGTGTCTCGTAACTTGTCATTTTAATATGGGGGAACCTGAAATAAATGTTTTTTTTATATAAGAATAGAAGAAGACCAAAGGAACGATGGATGTACTGTTTGAATGATAATATGGCTTGAAAGGTGATTGTTAAGATGACGAGTAACAGAGAAAGGGATATTATCATCAAACCAAGTTAGACTATGACCCCAAATAGTTGGGAAAAGGCTGGGCATATTATGAATCACTGCATATCATTCTTACACATCAAGCTTTTTCTATGCTATTACAATTTTTTTTACCTTTTTTTATAAAAAAAAATATATTTAAATATATTATTATAAAAATATATATTTATATATTTTCATAAAAAATATATATTTATATATTTTCATAAAAAATATATAAATCATCAGTGATTGTCTTAAGTCCAGTGATGTGACCGTCCGGGACTGCGGGTTAGCCAGGTTAGCCACTAACCACACGATAAAGAAAAAAAAGAAGAATAAATTCATCAACATGTTATGAATAGAAGAAACTTAGCCTTAGCACATGTGAGGAAAACCCTCTTTATGAATTATTCAAATTGTTTACCTACAAAAACTGAATTCGCTATTCCCCTCAACAATTTTCCTACTAAAAACCACATATTTCTCAAAAATTACCATAAATATAATACTCAAGTAGATTATCAACACTTACCTATGTATACGTGAAATAAAATTTGCATACGCAAGCATGGTACGACCGTTAACCCTAAAATGCGGCGTTTACTTTAAAACAAGAGTGTTACAATAAAGTGGGCCGTTAATTTTAGTCAGTTTACAGGTTAAGCTTACCTTAATTTGTAATGGAACAAGCTTTTACGGGGAGGGGCTGTATCCTTGCGTGTTTTTGGTTTTAAAGCAGGGTAGAAACATGCGGGAATGGGTTTTAAAACAACCAAATTTTGTAAAAAAAAGTTTTCATCTATCTAGTTGTTCACAAGGTGGTGTTATTTTTAGTCAAACCCTGCATAATTGTTTTAAGGACAACTGCCAACTTAGCTTTATATCACCGCTAGCTTCTGTGTGCGGCTTGATCCATGTGGTACCTGTTTAAAAAGCACAAATCGAGATGAATAACAACAAGAGATGAATTAAGCAACAGTGCCCACAAGGCTGGCAGCATTACCACGTTTAACCAAAAAATTGTCCAGCCCTCTGGACACGACCAACCTTAGCTGAGCCTGGCGATGTCCCGAAAGTCTAGTTGGGCATTCGGAGTCCATTGGCCTTAGTGCTTCAACGACACACGACTCAAACATACATAGCTACCAACAAAGCTATTGTTTCTTAGTTGCTTTAACTATACAAAACCAAAGGCACTCAACCCCAGAAAAGTATACATTTTTCTTTTTTTTTGGGGGGGTGGGAAATCATCAAATAACCCCTCTCGCTCTGGGCAGAGCGAAAGGGAGTGTCAGACTTCTACTGAGTAAATACCACCCATGTTCCTTCTTAGCCCTTGCGCCGAGGCCGCCGTATCTCTTTCGAACAACCCGCAGCCCCGACGGGAGAAAAGTAAACTTCAAGTGGTCTCCCTGTCTCAAACCATATAAAAATAACAATTTGCACCAGAAACTCCATCACAACCCATCATTACAGGTGAAATAACATAACACCATAAAGATAGTTCAGCTCACCCAGTAAATACGATCACATAAAACCGAATGGGGTCCCAAATGTCCCACATTAGGGCCCGACAGGGGTCAATAGGGACTATTTAGGGCCCCAAACATGGTAATGTCTTGGTAATGGCTTCATTATCCTGTGGGCACTTGAGGACTGAGCTCGCAAAAAGTTTTTATGGAAATATGTTACATTGTTACTACTTACATGATGTTAGGTCGTTTTATGGATTACTCTTGGCCGTTATATGTGCAACAAAAAGAGCCTGCATATGTAATTTATATTGGATTAGGTTCATCATCATACTACTGGTTAGGTATGAAGCGCGACTGCTGAGCATACGGTCCTGGGTACGATTCCGGGGTCGAGCAAAGTGTTATTGCGTTTTTTCATCAAAGATTTCTCAGTAGCAGCCACGGAGTCTGGATTCGTACCCGGTTGATGGCAATAGGCTCGTCCCATATTACTTGGGACTTAAAAATATCATCATCTGCCTAGCCTTTTACCAACTATGTTGGGGTCGGCTTCCAGTCTAACCGGATGCAGCTGAATACCAGTATTTTACATGGAGCTACTGCCTATCTGACCTCCACAACCCAGTTAATACTAGGTAATACGATACTCTTTGGTAAGACTGGATGTCAGAATTTCAGGTCACTGACTACCTGTAACGACTGCCAAAGATCTATATAATATGGCAGCCGTGACCAACAGGTTAACGTGCTTTCCGAGGCACGGAGGAAACTCGGTATGTCGGGCGGTCACGCATCCACAGACCGACCTAGGCAAGCACAGCTTTACCTAAAGATCGACCCGAGTGGCAGTTCTTATTAAGCCACGTGCTTAAAAATATAATGGGCGAAATAGGGGTGTACTATTAAGTGTCATCATCATCATCTCAGCCAAAAGACGTCCACTGATGGACATAGCCCTCCCCCAGATGGGGGGGATTTGCCATAATAGCCACGCTTGGCAGGCGGGTTGGCGATCGCAGTATGGTTGTTACGAAGGCACAGAGAACGCTGCTGCCCATTCTCTGGTAAGTCGCTTAGTCGCCTCTTACGACACCCACGGGAAGATATGATGAGGTTCTGGGTTTGATTCCCAGTTCACAAAGTAATATTGGGTTTCTCCACTAGATATTTCCTAGTAGCAGACTCGGAGTCTGGAATCCCGGTGATGGCAATAGGCTTGCCCCCTATTACATAGGACTTAAACATAAGTAGCGAAAAGTTGGTCTACACCTCTTTCTAACCCTCCGTGGATTACAGGCGAGATGTTATGTTGAAGCTAAATGAAAAGGCACATGCATAATCAAAACATAACCAACCTGCCTAACACCTAGGTATATTAGGCCGTTCCTAAAGCCTAAGTGATACTAAAGTGAGCGCAGTTAGGGGTCGCAGGCATCATTAGAACTGCTATCGCTATTCCAATTTATTAGGTTCGATAAGCGGTGCGATAATCTAGATATCGGGTGACGTAAGTGCTAAGGCTGGTTGCACAAGAAACGAGTGATTTGGGTGTTAACGGCGGATTAAATGAGCCTCCTTATTGTGACTTGCTGTGGTATGAAGCTAATGTCATGCGACATCATCATCTGCCTAGCCTTTTCCCAACTATGTTAGGGTCGGCTTCCAGTCTAACCAGATTCAGCTGAATACCAGTATTTTACATGGAGAGACTGCCTATCTGACCTCCACAACCCAGTTAATACTGGGTAATACGATACCCTTTGGTACCCTTTGGTGGACTGGTTGTCAGACTTTTAGGTTTACTAACTACCTGTAACGACTTCCAACAGCTTAACGTGTTTTAGGAGGCACTGAGGAAACTCGGTATGTCGGGTGGTCACCCATCCACAGACCGACCTAGGCAAGCACAGCTTTACCTAAAGATCGACCCGAGTGGCAGTTCTTATTAAGATGTCATGTGACATGTCGCATGTATATAGGGTGTAAAGTACCCTTAACGCAAACCAAAGGCAGTTGTTCTCCCCACCACTGCGATCATTTTTTTTTCTAGACCATACCTGGGAACCCTACTAGTTACGGAGATATTGGGGGTCATAGTTCCATATTTTTCACAGCTGTTTTTGTAAATACTAGTTTTTCAAGTTATAACTTTACTTAAATTACCTCCATGACCCGTTTATTATTCAAAGCATCCACTAGCACAATGTTTTAAGAGTGCTTCATTGAGTTTTACCGTAAAATATGATTTTTGACTAAAAAAAAAAGTCGTTTCCCGGCAAATATTTCTGCGTAGGGGTACTTAGTTTGATGTACACAATGCTTGGTTGACGGCTGTGTGAAGGGTTAATTTACACCCTGTATTATGTTTTTTTTATTTGAGGGTTGATAAATCTTTTTTAAACCACAGAGCGTGTAAAAATATTTTTCAACATTGGTGTTTTACTACTAATACAGGGATATAGACCTTCAAACTGCACTTATTCAGTACAGCAATCAATTTTCTTTTGAATCGGCTTTTCCATGCATTTATTGAGTTTTTTTCCCATTCCTAGAGAGGAGGCCTGAGTCCCTGCAGTGAGAACATCATAGGCTGATGATGATGATGATTAAGTATTTAGTTTTACATTTCTGCAGAAACAGCTGTTCTTTTTTTAAATACCAGTGAAAAAATGGTATGTGGCTGGGTTCAGAATGATAATATGGTGGGGAATAATGTACTGAAAGATGAATAGACCAACAGTAACAGAAGGTGGCGTTCTAGGAAAAAGAATTTAATTATGTATGTTTGTATGTGTAGTATTACAAAAATGTTATATTCACTTCAAAACAACGTCCCAAATCGCAGATCCGCACGATAAATCGCACACACAGAGCCAACCTAACTCTTAAACGACGGAACTATAAGCCAGAGAGAGGCCAATATTAAATAGAAACTTAGTACATTATTGTCACCCAAACTTGAACTGTCTCCATAACAAGTAAGCCTCAACTACGCAATATAAACTCGGCTAAGTTATGTGCCTTCAACTTAAGGTGGTATCATGACAGGGAAGCCGCCATTTTGATGTAAATGACAGATAATACAAGATGGCCGACAACGGTAAAGTTTTTGGTTGACTGCAATTTTTTCACGCCTGTAATCCCCGAAGGGTTAGGCAGAGGTGTACTTAATAGTACACCCACATTCCACCAGTTATGTTTAAGCCCCATGTAATATGGAGCGACCCTATTGCCATCAACCAGGCACAAATCCAGACCAAGTGGCTGCTACTGAGAAATTCATGATGGAAAAATTGTCCGAGCTGGGAATCGAACCCAGGACCTCATGAACCTCGTCGGGGCTGCGGGTCCCGTCGGGGCTGCGGGTTCCGTCAGGACTGCGGGTTGTCCGAAAGAAATACCGCGGCCTCGACACAAAGGGCTAAGAAGGACCATGGGTGGTTTTTAGTCAGTGGAAGTTTTTTTTTTGCAAGGCTAGTCCTTCCCCCATTCCTTCCACTTTCCTCGTTGTTGCGCTAAAAATAAAAATATTAAAAATATTTCCAAAAAAATAATGAGAATTATGCTAAAAATACTTTTGTTCAGATAGGGAAAAAACTAAATAGTTGTTTACAGCACTTTCGGAATGAGAGTAATTCCATAAAACATATTAATATCCTATGTTTACGAGTTTGTATTCAAAAATGGAAATAAACAAGAGTTCTTGGAAAAGCCATTTTAATTACGATTCATTTTGCTCTACAATTTCAAACATTTCTACAACTTTTTTAATAGTTCTTGTTTACTGAACTCTCGTTAATTTACACTACTATGTGGTTGTTTATTATAAAGAAATAGTAATTACGAACCGGAAGACGTTGCGTTGGAAGGCCTCCCACTAGGTGGACGGATGCCCTGGTGAAGGTTGTGGAGGCCCGCTGGATGCGAGACGCAAGGGACCGGTCAATGTGGCGACACCTGGAGAGGCCTATGTCCAGCAGTGGACGTCTTTTGGCTAAAATGATGATGATGAAATAGTAATTTGTTTAATCTACACTAATATTATAAAGAGGAAAGATTTGTTTGTTTGTTTGTAACGAATAGGCTCCGAAACTACCGGACCGATTTCAAAAATTATTTCACCGTTGGGAAGCTACACTATCCGCGGGTGACATAGGCTACATTTTATCTCTGTATTCCCACTGGTACGGAAACTACGCGGATAAAACCGCGTGACGTCCGCTAGTGTGAAAATATAATCATTTGAAGACAACAATTTTAATATGGACCATAATTATTATAACTAACCAGGTTTTTGATCACAATCCTCAAAGGATAGCCTACCTGCTTACAACCTCTATAATTGCATCACCCCGCTACCTACCCTTCAAAACACCACCCTTGAAGGTACGTACCCTCACGGAAGAGCCCCTAACTAAGCAGTACATGTCGTTAACGAGATAGTATCTAATGAGTTAAGTTGTACAACACTACACTGCAGATTACATACAGATATATATACGTAGATAGGTATGTCTGTTTGTGTGTAACATAAGTTTGTTTGACTTGTGGTTCGGCTGCTTGTATCCTGCGGTGTTGAGGGATAAGGCAGAGTTGTAAATACTAGGTTGTACCTAATTTCTTTCTGGTCGTTTTAAATTAAAATCTTGAACGAATCCATCTACAACAACGGTCTCGCTTGATACTAACTGACTTGTATCATATAGAAAAAAATATTTGTACGTTCTACCGCAATAATCTCTGGAACTGCCAGTTTCATTTCCAAAAAATCTTTTTGCATTTGTTAGCCCTACTCCTGAAGGTTTTTAGGCAATTTATCATCGTTTTCTTATTATTATCACAGTAGTAAGTTTCTATAGAATAATTCCCATATCCACGCAACCGTGAGTAGAAGGTAGTTAACAATAACAAAAAGATCTCATTTAAATAAAAGGTAAAACAATGACATTACGTAATTAGTTTAGTTATTTTTATTTCAACCTTTATAGGTGTAGAAGGTTTGAGTAACTTGGTAAGGTAACTTATTTGCCTCCGAAATAAACTTTTTGTGACGTAGTGTACTAAAATACCCAGTAATTTGCGTCAGAAGTTAAACATACATATAACAATACACCAATCTTGTAATTATTGAGAGGTTAGGTAGAGATGTGAGAATGGAAAAAGAAAACGTGTTGCGCCGACCCCAAATAGAATGAGATAAGGGCAGGAAGATGATGATGAGGTAGATATGTAAAAAAAATGTAAAAAAAAGTGAAATGTACGTGAATGTACTGTCGTAAACCCAATTTCTCGTAAATCCAGTTATTATTATGTTTAAGTCTCATTTGAAGTAAGCCTGTCCAAAACTGTTGAGTGTAGAACCATGGTTACAATAATCTAGTAGCCACAAACTCCAAAGTCTGGCACAACGCCGCAAAGTTGCATGTGTGTCGGTCTTTTACAGGCTGTACTCCAGTTTATGAGCCCAAGACCTCTACGTGCCCCCGTCAAGGCTGCGAGTTGTTCGCAAGAGATGCCGCGGCCTCGATATGAAGGGCTTAGAAGGAACATGGGTGGTTTTTAGTCAGTAGAAGTCTGACACTCCCTTTCGCTCTGCCCAAGAGCGGGAGGGCTTATTTGATAATTTCCCAACCCCAAAAAAAAAAAAAAACCTACGTGCTCATTCCGTCATCTCCCTTTTTCATCGGGAGTCCACACGTACTGCAGGTTATCACATCATACCCCTTTGCTACATTTTATACTGTGTCGGTGTCCCCAAGTTCACATGACCCCAGTATATTTACTTTTTATGGCTTGAATCGTTTCATCGTAGACCTCATCAAAACATCTCATCATCATCATCTCTTTTCATCTCTGTCCTCAGGACGACACTGAATATTCAAGAATAGGCCCATCTAATATTTTTTCCTGGCCTGTACTGTCCCTCTGCTCGGCAAAGGCCTCCCCCAATTCCTTCCACTTTCTCTTTCCCTGAGCCACCTCGAACCAGCCCTCGTGGTGCGCGTCCAGATCGTCTCGTCACCTCTTTCTGGGTCGGCCTCGGCGGCGCCGTCCGTCTTCCGGTAACCATCGTGTGGAGACTTTTGCACAGCGATCATCGTGCATGCGGCTGATGTGACCCGCCCAATCCCATTTTAACCCAGCAACCTTCTTGCCAACGTCTACAATGCCCATTTTGGAGCGTAGCGTGGTGTTTCGAATTTTATCTTGTCTTTTGACACCCAAAATGTTGCGTTCCATTGCCCTTTGGCATACTCCAAGGCGGAACTAAAAGGAAAATTACTATTACCAACAAACGAACGAAAAAAATAGAAAAGTAAAATGGCAACACAATAATATAAATAACAAAATAGATAGATGATCTATTTTCACATTAGATACAGACGTTTCCAGAACCCAGAGGTGACCGAACAATGTATGACGTCATAATGTAATGTCCTATCCCAAAAATATTAATGCCATCTTTGACTTTGATACAAAGATAAAGAAAGAATTATGTAATTGTCTATGTCTATCATAAAGGGTGTGTGAATGTGACTTTTGGTTACACAGAACGTCTTAAATGTCTTGTTTGTTGTCCATTAACGTCAAAGGGCAGTTTTAATTAAAAAAAATATTTTCCCAACTATGTCAATTGGTTTTCAGTCTAAACAGATGCAGATAAACATCAATATTTTACATGGAGCGACAGCATATGACCTCCACAATCCAGTTAGTACCGGGTAATTCGATACGCCTTGGTAAGAATGATTGTCAGACTTTTGGGCCACCTAGTAGCGATAACAACTGTCTACAAATGACAACCCCGGCCAACGGGGCAAGGAGGAATGGTTACGTAATGGTTGGCCCATCCACGACACAACCTAGGCTTGACCTAAAGATCGCTAGCGTCAACTCAAAACGAATGTTAAAACGTACATGACTGGGCCAATGTAACAACTAACAACCAAAAATAAACGTGCACATCGTATTTTAACTATACAATCATCATCATCTGCCTAGCCTTTTCCCAACTATGTTAGGGTCGGCTTCCAGTCTAACCGGATGCAGCTGAATACCAGTATTTTACATGGAGCGACTGCCTATCTGACCTCCACAACCCAGTTAATACTAGGTAATACGATATTCTTTGGTAAGACTGGATGTCAGAATTTCAGGTCACTGACTACCTGTAACGACTTCCAAAGATCTATATATGGCAGCCGAGACCAACAGCTTAACGTGCTTTCCGAGGCACGGAGAAAACTCGGTATGTCGGGTGGTCATCCATCCACAGACCGACCTAGGCAAGCACAGCTTTACCTAAAGATCGACCCGAGTGGCAGTTCGTATTAAGCCACGAGCTCCTATTTTATTTTAACTATACAATCCTTAAACAAAAATCCACTCCACTTCGCACTCATTCATGCCTATTGTTCCTTCTTCCAAATCATTAAAAAGGACCAATAAACTCGCTCTAAACCTCTCAATCCCCAAATCATTACATCACTTGACTAAAAACAATCAATATGCACTTACCAATCACTCAAGTACGAAACGGTATTAAGTGTCGCCCTAAGAAATATCGAGACAGGCAACAAAGGGGAATAAAAAGAAAATGGCGCTGAAACAGTAACGAGACTGAATGGAAAAGAATGGTGGGGAAGCGAGAAATAATTAGTTTTTCTTTTGTAAAAAAAACGCGGTGAAGTGACGGTTGTTTTTTATTGGAGAATTGTTCCGCAGTTTAAGGGTTTAGTTGTTTCTGTATTTTTATTTGCTTTGTTGGTTGGTTTCAGTTTTTCTTTTGAAGTGCGAATAATACTAGAAATACTGTTATACCAGGTGTTATACCCTTTATGAAGCCGTCGAGCAAAAATTAAATCTCTGGGAAATTCTACGCAAAAATATTATTACATTAGCTGGGAGCTAACGTTGCTCAAAAAGCCGCTAAACTAAAATGGAACTGGGCTAGCCATGCCTGACAAGACGAAAATAACTGCGTTGTGGAGCCCTGAAGTCAGAGGACGACGCAACAGACCTCGCAAGAGACGGTGTGGTGAACTGGACAGATCCAACGGCTAACAGTGACAGTAACATTCACAATGAGAGGTTTTCAGTTAATCAGGTTCCACTAAACAAGAAAATCAAGAACGTAGGAAGGATATATATATAGAAGGAACGAAGGGTAGGAAGGATCCTACCTAAATAAATTGGGTCAACATTACAAATAATCATTACACCCAAAGAACCCTAAAATGTGACCCACTAAAGACAATTCTCAAATAAAGGCCTATCTGGATAATGTTCTTATGTCAATAAAAAATAAAATTGTACAGTGAGAAGAAACAATTCTCTTCCTTAAATAAATATTATCTTTGCCGAGGACGGTATTAAAAAAAATGTGTGCTAAGTCTATGGCCGCTCGAGGGAAAAGATTCAAATGAGGAATGGAATGTTTGAATTTTAAATTGGGATTTGAAGATTTTTGGAATAAATTATCAGTATTTGTCGAACCCTGAATCTGTGTGCCTGTCAAATATAACTGGGTCAATCTTCCTGTGTACTTGATTTACAATTTCACCATTGGCAGACTTGTTGAGTGAATATTTGAGTAATAAGCTTTTTTTGTCATGTTTTATTTATTTATTTGTGTATTGTCTCTGCATCGTCCTAAGGTAGACTGGTAGGAAATGCCCAAGGCATTATATTCGCCTTTGTACGGTTTTTTTAAGTAGTGCATAAAGTTGTAAGTAATAAATAAAACTGCCTAATAAATGGGTTAAATTTTAATAAGTTAGATCAAAACTATGTTTTCTAATCCTTGAAGGGTTAGGCAGAGGTGTAGAGGTCAACCGAGCACAAATTCAGTTTCCAAGGTTACAACCATTGATATAAAAACTAAAGATACGGTCGTCCGAACATTTGCTCGACGCGTTTGCCATACAGAGAATTGGTGTAGTCTGCTCGTTAACGTAATCTTGTATAAACGGCGTGGTATTTTCGAGGTTTATAGAACATAAATAAAGCTTTTAATAAAATTTACGACCGCACCCGAAGAGAGCCGATCGTGGACTAGTTCACTTCGGCTTAGGAAAGACCGTTTTAGGACCAAGTTTGAGGGGTCATTTTAACATGCGGTCCGCCCAGTCCTTACGCAGTAATATATAAGTCAATGGTTACAACTGAGAAATTCCTGATGGAAAAACCCAATATAATTTTACCCGCCTTGGCATCGAACCAAGGACCTTATGCTGAGGAGTTGAGCTTGCGAACGCTAAACCGATGAGGCAATTAACTATGGGCCATAAAGTAATATAATATTACCATTCCTGCAATGTGTTAGTTATTCGTTTTAAGGGTGTCTCTTAAACCCGTCGGGGCTGCGGGTTGTTCGAAAGAGATACCGCGGCCTCGGTCCAAGGGTTAAGAAGGAACATGAGTGGTTTTTAGTCAGTAGAAGTCTGACACTCCCTTCCGCTCTGCCCAAGAGTGGGAGGGGTTATTTGATGATTTGCCAACCGCCAAAAAAAAAAATAAGGAGTTTCTTAAAAGGACAAGTCTCATCACACATTCCATCGAACTAACAAAATCGCTATGACCCTTATTACAAAAGAAACAGTTAAACATAACACTATTATGACGCGCAATCAATTTTTTTGCACACAGCCCTAGGCAACACGCAAAAAAAAAAAACTCGTTCTGACGTCACACTTACAAAAACTACTCAACCAGCGACAATGACACTAGTGATAAGTTCCGTATGCGATCGGAAACATTCGTAATCATTCGGAACAAACTCAAGGTCATTACAATGAGGTCGCCGAAGTAAGAGTGTAACGAGGTCACAAGAAAGCAAGCTAAGGTCGTAATACAAGGTGCTTATGAAAACACGTTTCTGTTTTGTTTTTTTTTATTTGGAATGTTGATATTGTGTGTGATTGGGATTTTTTCACCCAATTTTTTTTGTAAATTTTAAATCAGAGTCGTTTGGACATCTTGATCATGCGACTTTTTGTACTGAATCATTACATTTTTGACAAATTGTATTGTATTTTAGGAGATTTTCAATTTTTATAATTTGAATTGAATAATATGGACACTTTAAGAGCACTATTTTGTATGCCTTTCAGCGGAACATATTTTTTTTTTATTGAACATTGTTTGTACCCTGTGTTCACTAAATCAATAAATGAATATAAGTTAAACTACTCCAGATTCCAGTAATCATTCTCATACCATTAAATAACAGTATTTCGCCCCTAACTCACCAAGTTATTATAAAAATGACACACTTAAATCCCTGCCCATATTGATATCGTGGGTAATAATCTAATACTGACGTGGTCGTCGACGTCGCCCGAAGCTCCCCAATCGCCAGTCAGCTCAGCAGCCTATTAATTTAACCCAGGCTAACCTCTACATACATTTTATTAAATAACTCGATTCTATTAGTTGACTTAGTTTGACTAGCTGAGTGACTGCGTTGGGGCTGCGGGTTGTTCGAAAGAGATACCGCGGCCTCGGCACAAGGGTTAAGAAGGAACATGGGTAGTTTTTAGTCAGTAGAAGTCTGATACTCCCTTCCGCTCTGCCCAAGAGCGGGAGGGGTTGTTTGATGATTTCTCACCCTCCAAAAAACTAGCAAGAGTGACTTGGTGGTGTGTTCTATCTATTTGGCTATGGAGTTTCGGAAAAACCGGTACGGACTAATTTGAGACCAGCTGGCGAGACCGGACACTGACGAAACTAGTCCGGTGTTGGTCGAAATGTAGAAAAACCTCCGCATAACCTTTGGGGTATTAGACAGTTGATGTTTTTGACTTGTAGTTTTCTATTGCTGAATGGGGACCATTGATCGAATCAAACGAAATATGCTGCAACCATGATTCTTTGCAAAAATATTTTGATAAGGGATGGCAAAATGCTGCGTTTACAACTGTTGTGTGCTTCATCATCTGCCTAACCTGTCCCCAATTATGCTAGGGTTGGCTTCAGTATGGATGCAAATGAATACCAGTATTTTACATGGAGCGTCTGCAAAATTATTGCTGGATAATACGATACCCCTTGGATAAGACTGGTTGCCAGACTATCAAGCCACTGAATACCTGTAACAACAGTCAACAGTCTACCAATGACAACCGGAACCAGGCGGCTTAACTTTTTTTCCGAGGCACGGAGGATACTTACACCACAGAGTAACGTTGGTAAGCGCAGCTAAACCTTGAAGATAGTCCGGGGCTGTTTATTTAACTTTAACACTAAAAACTTTATATTTACCATGTTTACTATTGGTTTGGAGTTCCCGAATATTCGAGAACCGAAATACCGGGAACTTTGGACTAACTTTTATTATATAATTACTCTTTACAAAAAGCCCACCACACAACAACGTGTCCACCTCTCCTTCGTCATTAATAAAGGGCCCACCTCTGAAACCGAAACTCAATTTCCACAGTTCGTTAATATTACAAATGGCGACACAATAAAAGGTAACGTAATTGTAATTAAAGTGGCCGAACTGCTATTAATGTGGCTAAATGTTACGCCGAACGACGTTTAGAGGTTATAAATGAAATATTTCATATTAGTCGGATTGTTTGGCTATATTGTGGTTGTTTATTGTCGATTTTGTATTTATTGTGTTGTCTCGTGTTTCATAGAATATGGCTGTTTTTAGCCACATTTATGCCCCGACTTACGAGCAGTAAGTCGTGAGTTCGAACTCAGATAAGCCTTTTACTTTGGGCAATTTATTTGAACACCACTGCTCTTTAAACGGTTAAGAAAATAACACAATAAGACTTTGCCCGACCTAGGAATCGATCCCAGGACCTGGTGCGGACCGTCGGGGCTGCGGGTTGTTCGCAAGAGATACCGCGGCCTCGACATGAAGGGCTAAGAAGGAACATGGATGGTTTTTAGTCAGTAGAAGTCTGACACTCCCTTTCGCTCTGCCCAAAAGCGGGAGGGGTTATTTGATGATTTTCCACCCGCCAAAAAAAAAAAGGACCTGGTGCTCAGCAATTGCGACCACTAGACCAAAGAGCTAGTTAACCCAACCAATTTAATAACATTGCAGGACTTTATCGAAATGCTAAGGAATATCAGGAAAAATTAGATAGAAAAGATCTAAAAAACATTACCCTTTCTTGCTGTCGGGTAACAAAAGCCTCAACTCTTTGTCAATTTGGTACACAGCACTCCCTGCCTATAGAACATACGGAAAATGTACCATTAACGAAACGTTTGCAACAATTCTTTATGTTCTCTTTGTACCTTTATTATACATTCGATTTCGCTCTTCTAGGTAACAATTGCTCGCTCTCTTTGTACATTTAAAAGATGTCCAATTTAAAAGAGCAAATTCTTCTTTATTATTAAATTCATCTTTGTCATGCTTGCCGATATCTGGGCTCATTCACATGTATCTTTATATAAACAGTTTTAATTTAGAAAATCTTGTCAGTCAAATCGATACTTAAACTTTACGAAAAACGAAGAGAACCCTTAAAAGATTTCATAATTCTGTTTATTGTTATAAAGTTTAATATCCTTTCCGCGCTTGGGAGCGTTCTTATTGCCATATTAAAACGTTCGTATAGCTCTAAGCAAACTTTAAGTACCCTTTTATTCCTCTCTTTTATTATTTACGGTACCTATAAGTACCAGCCAGTCTTATACCTAAATATATTTGGCCAAACGTGAAGATTTTGCTAAAGGCACTTATGAAATCCTATCTAAAGAGACTTCAGCAATCAAATCGGTATATTATATCCTTAAATTCTACAGTACAGCATTCTAACTAACGCCTACTTTAAATCATAATGGCTGTTAAGTGTAAAACTTTGATAAATTATTGGTCAGACTGTGACCTGATTATTGTCAAACCGTCTTTGTCCGGCCCACCAAATTTAAAAAAAAATGTTCACCTTTGTCACTTCATTTGGTATTTTAATTATTTTACATACATTGCTTTTGCTACCTCATTGGTCGAGTGGTCAAACACGCGACTGCTGACCACAAGGCCCCGAGTTTGATACCCGGGTCGGGAAGTGTTTTGCGTTGCTCCATACTACGAGTAGATGGAACTTAAAACATAACTAGCGAAATGTGGGTAGCTACACCTCTGCCTAACACTTTTGCTGACAGCTTACAGACGTGATGTTATGTATATAAATGCTTATTGTACTTTTAAACTAATAAATCTATTTCTCTTTCCAGGTACAGTTACCACCAAAACTGCTTACAACATAAAAAACCGTCTATAAACGTAAGTAGTGAAATCACAGCATTCACAATTTGTTAGTGGAACATGAAAACCGAGTTCATTTGCTAATTACCTGGCGTGGTTAATAAAGTCAGGCGGACGAACTCATTAAAAAATACTGCTGGATGGATAGTAAAACATCTGTCGTTGATAGTACTCTGCTGGAAGAGATTAGCAATAGGGTAGTTAACTAAAAAAAAAAATTAGTCCGTCAGATAGATTTCCAAAAAATATTGGACACGTATTTTTTCTTTTTTCACGTAAACAAACAATGAAGACGATACAGTGCTTTGAAAACTCGTGTGACCTCATATTCTAAGACATTAGTATGACATTTTTTACCGGTGAGTGACGTCACAAATTTTTGACTCGTTTTATCTTCGTAATTTTTTTATTGATTTGATAAAAGAAAAAATACGTTTCCAATATTTTCCGATAATCTAACAGACGGACTAATTATAATCATATTTTTTTTGGTCAGTAAACATCCCTATTTAATTTTGATGTAGTAGTTTTATTTTTTTGAGGTCCTGGGTTCTGTTCGTGGGTCGGGCAAACGGTTACTGGGTTTTTCCATCTGGTATTTCTCAGTAGAGGCCACGGAGTCTGGATTTGTGCCCGGTTGATGGCAATGGGCTCGCCCCCTATTACTGACTGTAATAGGCTCTGTTTTACATGGGACTTAAACATAACTGGCGAAATGTGGGTGTACTATTAGGTCCTCCTGGGACCTCTGCTTAACCCTTCGGGGATTACAGGCGTGATGTTATGTTATGTTATGTTTATGTGTAAATTCTTGATCCTTCTTCTTCTTCTTCTTGCTTCTTCCTGCAGTCTTCTTTTTGTTATGATATCAAAATTATTTTTTTGCGACTGCCGCGAGATGACCATAGTTTAATATTTTTCCAAGATAGCGCATCTAGTTACCTCAATATCCTCGAATCATAACCCCAGGTACCCAGTGGTTAGCTGAGTGGTCGTAACAGCTAATAGTGGCATGCGCACAGATACTGCTGATACCACTTATGACATTATGGCGATGTAGCACTAGGGAAATTACATGCACGACGATTTTAATTTGTCAAACTGTTTGCTTGAACTCGTATTAGCTTTTAAAAAGGTAATATTGCTGGTTTGGTTGGTTGAATATTTATACTGGCTTATAAAGTTGAAAGTCCAAAGTTATACCAAGGGAATGTCCTGCTTTTATAACGTTTGTAATATTAGTTGGATTTAGCTTATTTCGATTCGGTGTTAGTAGTACATCTTGACACAAACGTTAACTAATGATTCAGTATACATCCCGTCGGGTCTGCGGGATGTTCGCAAGAGATACCGCGGCCTCGACATCAAGGGCTAGCAGCCCGCAGCCCCGACGGGATGACTTCAGTCCATATTGGATTCTGAGTTCAAAACCACGAACCAAAATAACATTACGCCAGTAACCTCCGGTTAAGAAGAGGTGTGCCAATTAGTACACCCACAATTCGTCAGCAATGTTTTAAGCCCTATGCAATAGGGGGCGAGCGTATTGTCATCTACCAGACGCAAATTCAGACGCCGTGGAAAAACCCAATAACAGTTTTCCCGACCTGAGTAATTGAACCAGGACCTCATAAAGCAGTCCAACCAGCCTCACACATAAAAGTAAACCAAATCACAAACTTCAAACAAAACATTTCACCCGCCCATCACCCTAACCAACTAGACGCACACTAAACAACAAACAAGCATTGTTTACAAAAAACTACCCTCCATTTTTCACCAAAATGCACTCGGGAAGGGAGATAATAAAAAAAGAAAAACAATGGCTACAGGGCTGCCAACATTCCGATATGATTGATTATGATTGAGTATGGCCAACCGGTGCGCCGTTCATTCTGGAGGTTTTTCAATGGAACCCTCATTTACTTAGGTGAGGCCTGGTTATTTTTAGAATGGTTGCTGTAAAAGACTTTTTTTAGTTAATTTAGTTTCGCTTTTTGGATGGCATAACTGATTTTAATCGTTATCTTGGCAGTACGCTCTCATCATCTGCCTAGCCTTTTCCCAACCCTGTTGGGGTCGGCTTCTGAATACCTGTATTTTATATGGAGCAACTGCCTATCGGTACCATGAATATTATCTAAATAATTATCTACCTTATCATCAACACTGAAAACGGGATATTAACCATGTTTACTGTTTGTTTATATCCCGTTTTCACTGTTAATGTAAGTGGCCATGTCAGTTCCAAAACATATTATGAACCTTGTTTTATTGCTTACGCTATCATGGCCACCATACTTTCACATGGCAACTAATCTTCCCCAACAATTAAAAAGCAACAACCCCGTGACAGACATACGGACAGAGTCCAAACACAATTTCGTCACGGAACCCTAAAAAGTAGGGTGGCACATTTATTACCTACCTTTACCTAAATATTACCGCAGTAATAAACCTGTACTTACATATACAATCACACATGGTTACCTCCATTTTCTACTCTTTTACACGGTATATATATATATATATGAATATACATCGGTGCGCAGCCTCCATTACGCTAACATCTTTTTAGTTCATTAGATGAGAGGTAATATTAAAAGGTTAAGCTGAAACAGACTACACACTGTTTGAGATAGAAATAGTTTTTTTTTACTTAATGAGAAAAGTAGGGTAAATTCATTGCTTCATTTTGCAGAATTATGGTTCGTCATAGTGTCAGGATATCACATAAATCTTGTGTTATCATTATCATCATTTCAGCCGAAAGACGCCCACTGCTGGACAGGGAATAATTCAGATGTTATTAGCAGTCTACTTTCTTGACTTCCTATTAAAATATCTGTTTTTTTTTTTTGGCGGGTGGAAAATTACGAATATCCTCTCCCGCTCATGGGCAGAGCGAAAGGGAGTGTCAGATTTCTACTGACTAAAAACCACCCATGTTCCTTCTTAGCCCTTCATGTCGAGGTCGCGGTATCTCTTGCGAACAGCCAGCAGCCCCGATGGGGATTTTTTTTTAAATTATTTAAATATCTCTCTCTTCGTAACTTTTTGTTTTGTGTCATTGGTATACAGTTTCTTCCAATTACTTTAATGAGATCGTCTGTCCACCTAATCAGTGGTCTTCCCACACTCCTCGATCCCCTCCGTGGTCTCCACTGCACTTTCTTCTTCCATCTTCCATCCAATCTACGGCACAAATTTAAAATTAATTGAAACAAAACCGTTGGACGAAAAATTGCATCGAAAAACGACTCCCATAAAGCATTCATCTGTATAGTTGGTCCTTTCAGTCGTTTACCTAAGTGGGCTACGAAAACGAGGCAATAAAACCTAACAGACCAATCAACCGTATAAATGAAGCCCGAAAACAAACCGGGATTCGAATAAAAACCCGGGATTCACATCCCTAAGCCCACACTAACAAGTATCTTCATTACATCATTTCGCATTCATGAAACACTCTACCATTTTTTACTCACATTTCACCTTTAATACGCGATCCAATTCACCGCCCTTTTAAGCGCAAAAAATAAAAACTACCCGAGTATTTTCTACGTCCGTAGCCCAAAAAGTCTGTAATGGAAGGGGATTAAAAGCTTGCACAATTCAAACTAACTGCCAACGGGATTTTAAGAGGCGGACGTGGCACAACACTAGATCATAGGGTGAGGCTACATCGGTAGATGTGAAGATTTATATTAAATTATTCCAATTTACCATATTGAAATGATTTATTCATATTTTTAAGTAGCACCTAGAAAGAAATCACCTGTGGACGTAGAAAAGACTTTATTATCATGATGCAGAGTTCGTACCTAAAAATCATAAATACTTAAATCTTTTTATATAATGATATTTTACTATATATGTGCCTATAACTCTTGCCGGAAATCCCATACCGATCTGCTCCAACTTCCGGTACCTCGGGTCGCTTGTCCAAGGGGATGGTGAAGTAGACCGGGACGTAACGCAACGGATCAACTCAGGATGGATGAAATGGCGACAGGTCACTGGAACAACTTGCGACCCACGGATGCCCCTCAAGTTAAAGGGGAAAATATACAAGTCCGTGATTAGACCTGTCGTACTGTATGGATCAGAGTGCTGGGCTTTGAAAAAGATGGATGAAAAACGAATGCATGTAGCAGAGATGAGAATGTTGAGATGGATTTGCGGAGTGACAAGAATGGATAAAGTAAGGAATGAGTATATTAGAGGAAGTTTGAAAGTGGCACCTGTTACGGAAAAATTGAAAGTAAGTCGTTTATCTTGGAATGGTCATGTAATGAGGAGGGATGAAACGCATGTGACTAAAAAAGTGATGGATATAAATATTGATGGATGGAGAGGGAGAGGAAGGCCAAAGAAAAGATGGATGGATTGTGTGAGGAATGATATGAATGAGAAAGGAATAAATGCCACCTTGACGTGTAACAGGGAAGAATGGAAGAAGAAAACGTGTTGCGCCGACCCCAAATAGAATGGGATAAGGGCAGAAAGATGATGATGATATTTTACTAATATTATAAGGCCCAAAACAAGACTTTATTAACCTACATCCAAAATGGCTTAACTCGAGGCCAAACAACCCTCATTTTACTTAATAAATTGATTATAATAAAATTATATTCTAAACATTAAATCTTCCCCAGCCATGTTTTCCATAATTCTTCTTCCCTACATGTCCAGTAGACAAGATAATTACAAAATTAAATCACGAAAAAGGTTTTCATACTGTTTTATGGCTCGACCGTTGGCTGCGTCCAGACCGTTTTCCATTTTTTGAATTTGGAATGCAAATTAGATTTGAAAAGCGAAGCGAAGAAAATCGCTTGCACTGGAATTTATGTACATGATTTTTAAAATGCCGGGATTTTGGTTTCTGAATAAAATATTACGTTAAAAGTTGTTTTAAAAATTGACGTAACGTCATTTTTTGTTGGAAATGTTTTTGAACGGAACATCAGTAATGCCTAGTGTATTTCCGTTTTGTTTAACGTTGGATATCTGAATTAATTATTTTATCATGCAGTTTGTTATAATGGGACTCCTACTTCTATATATTCCTATTTGTGTGTACTGCTAGATAAAGAAGTCCCCTTCCTCCTTCCAAAACTCGAAGGCAAAAAAAAAAAAAAAACTAAAAATCCCAATTATGAACCTAGGAACAGTAAAACATTTTAGCAGTGTTGTAAACCGCGCCGCTACGTAATGAAGACGTATAGCTCGTTAGCCGGTGTTAGCTAACATGCCTGTAAAAACCGAGCGTTTTAAATGTATGAGATTTGTTGCTAACTGGGTTTCATTTTAAAAGCAGAAGCATTTTTTTTTTATAAGCAGTGACAACCGTGTGACTGTCGAACTGCCAAATCATAAGTCTTTTTTTTTGGAGGTTGAATAGTGGGTAATCATCAAATGACTCCCCCCGATGGGTTGTTCGCAAGAGATACCGCGGCCTCGACATGAAGGGCTAAGAAGGAACATGGGTGGTTTTTAGTCGGTAGAAGTCTGACACTCCCTTTCGCTCTGCCCAAGAGCGGGAGGGGTTATTTGATGATTTTCCAACCGGTATCATAGTACCCAGTACTAACTGGGTTTTAGAGGTTACGTAGACAGTCGCATGTTAAATACTTGTATTCAGATGCATCCGTTTCTAGACTGGAAGCCGACCCCAACATAGTTGGGAAAAACGCTAGGCAGATGATGAAATTACGAGTTTCTATCAAGAACAACTTTCCGACCGAATATTTTGTGATTTATTGCGCTAAACTAGTAGTACCACTGAACAAATCGGCCGAGTCGGTGTTGTTTAAATTTATCAGAAAGATATCTCAATAGTCAACCTACTAATAACCTTAAACCTAGAATTCTGCCCACCCCAACATCTCAGAAGGTCGTGAAAATTACATGAGTAGTCTTGTGTACATTAAATTTGAATAGAAGCACTCAAACTACGTACGAGTAAGTCGGTTAAACTCCCCAAGCTTTTAACAATATAAACACTGGATTTAACCAGATTTCAGGCAACTGCAATTATAAATCAAACGATTTAAAAAATACAACTGTGAAACATTTTAAGACGCATTTTCACTTGGCTTGGAATAAGCAAATCCACTTAAAGCCAGCATGCACCTAATAATCCGGTACTTACCGACGCGCGCCGGTTGCAACCGCGTTATACCGGATTTTTCCGCTTATTTGAACGCAAACATGACCCTATTTTTTACACATTTCAACGCTACAATTTATCTAGATAGCAATATTGGCTAGATACGTAACAGACAATTTCAAACCTTAATGCTTTGGCCATTAGCGTGATATCGCTGTGAAAGCGGGTATCGATTCCCGAGACGTGTAAAATGACGTCACATTACTCCGTGTTATCGTACAACGTCCTGTATTTCGTAATACGATACTAAATGTCATTTTTCATACGTCCAGAAAGAGTGGACCTCTTACGTAACTTTACTTTGTTCGAAAATCGTTAGTGTTTGGGGGTCGACGTTGAATGGCTGTCATAACGGACAGAAATGGACATTTTGACCGATTGCGACCCGGTTTTCGGCTTGAACCGGGTCTTATTTGTCATATGATTGCAGTGAACAGCCTACTAGGTCGTTTAGCTTGCCAATAGGACCGATTGAAAGGGTTTTTGATATATTTCCTACTTTATAAGCCAAGAGATGGAGTATAATTATTTACTGTCAACCCCAAGACTGGTAAAAGTATTTTCTTTGAAACTGTAGATAGAAATCTCGTCTTTAAATGGATAGAAAAGAGACCATACAAACGAAGGTAAATAGATATTGCGATGCGAAGCAAGATTGATACTTACTGGAGTTTATTTTAAAGAAACTCTTTACAAGAAAGTAAGCTCTCCTACTAAGTTGTTAAAGTAAATATTGTATGAGTAAATAATTTTGAGTTTTGCGAATATTTAAAGTTTAAAGCCTTAGGATACACAATATTCTATCAAGATTCACAAACCATACTTGGGTTTCATATGCATCAAAGACTATTTTGTTTGATTTAATTTTAAACCGACTTCCGAAAAAGAGGAGGTTATCAATTCGTCTGTAAGTTTTTTTTTTTGTATGTTTGTTATCGCATATCTCCGTCATTAATGAACCGATTTTCAAAATTATTCTTGTGTTCGAAAAGGTATACTCCCTAGGTGGTCCCATTGTCACCAAATCAGATAAAGATTTCCATATTGGCCACTGCAGTTCGTGGCCAGGGGGTAGTTTTTCTGCCGGTGTGATGTAGTGTGGAGGAGGGGGAAATTTGTTCCGCCACAGTGTGGTTCGTTCGTCTGCTGCGCTGTGCTCTGAAGAGGTGGTGTGTCTGAGGAAGCTTTTTCGGCTCTTCAATTCGTGGCTGTCTGTTTCTTGTTTACCCTTTTCAATACGAGACGCTATAATTTAACTAAATTTAACTTCAATAACACTCTACACTTTGAGACCTCATTAAATTAGCATTTACTTACAAACTAAACTGAAACTTCGCTTAAAACCAGTGACCTAATTAAAATTACTTAGTCTAAATAATCCGGACGAAATAAAAAGCGCATGAAATTTAACTTAGTTTAAACTTAAATGCAAGCTGAGCGAACGTGTGAAAGTCCTAGGATTATAGAGTGAACGAGGTTAAGCTAAGTGACTGCAATAATCCAAGTGACACTGACAAAATCGTACGATATTATGTCGATGTTAAAGTTGGCAAGTTACTTTGAACCTTATGAGAGTTGAGTAACTTTTTGTTTTGCTACTCGATTAAACACAGTTTACTAAAGAGTAGTAATTATAGCCGGTACATAACCTCAGGTGAGGCTAGTTACCCGTCGGGGCTGCGGGTTGTTCGCAAGAGATAACGCGGCCTCGTCTTAAAGGGTTAAGAAGGAACATGGGTTGTTTTTAGTCAGTAGAAGTCTGACACCCCCTTTCGCTCTGCCTAAAAGCTGGAGGGGTTATTTGATGATTTTCCACCCACCCAAAAAAAAAAGGCTAGTTACTACGCGACTTGCCCATAGACATGAATTTTGTCATTTCTGTAGTCCTGTCAAATGTGACACTGATCTGTAAAAGTATTTGCATCACACAGCGATTACTGTTCCCATATAATTGATCTAGATTGAATAAAGTCCATTTCACGAAAGAAGTCCCGCAGACGCAGCGCTGTATGTCGCGCGACATAATGTTGTTCCACAACTTTTGGCATCGTAAATAAACCTTATAACGCACTAATCCAATAATAAACTCACAAAATATCTACCACAACAAACGCACCTTGATAACATCGACAAACGACAACATGGCCGATCTGTTAAATTTAGTTCCACAATTGTCCGCGGGACTTCTTTCGTGAAATGGACTTTACATTGTTACTTTAGCTTTTCATTGAGAAAAAAACATAAAGTCTGGCGATTCTAAAGCGCGGGTGTGTGTCCCTCGCGCGTTATGCCAGTATGGCCAGAGTTTCATTTGTTGTCACTTTACACTTCACTATTAATTCATTTTAAACTAAACAAAGAATCGTTTAGGTAAGTTCATCAAACTAAAATACTAAAGCTAAGTGACTGTAAACTTAATACATTACTTGAGTCAAGCGAAGCTACATAAACTGTTACAATGTCAAACATATTGATACTTTCAGAAACTCCTTTGAATATTGACGAGTTATTCTGGCGGTTTACTACCAATAGATGTTTTAGGGGCCATCTTCACAAAAACTTGTCTCCTGAGAAATCTGTGGAGATGAACAAGCTGTATGAAAAGATTGACTTTAAATTTCTTAGTAGATTATTTTGATGACACATAACATAACGTCACGCCTGTAATCTACAAAGAGTTAGGCAGAGGTGTGCTGTAGTACACCCATATTTTGCCAGTTACGTTTAAATCTCATGTATTAGAAAGCCGGTCTATTCCCATTAACCGAGCACAAATTCAGACTCTGTAGCTGCTACTGATAAATTCCTGATGGAAAAGTTCAATGGTCATAGGTCATTCCAAACCTCACGGATTTGAACCCGACAGCTATGACTTGGCAGTTCGAAGGTCACATCACTGGACTGTCACTGCGTACACCAATGGCGAACTCACATAAAAATCGTCCGAAACTATAAGTTACGCAAATAAAATGCCAAATAAAATCAAAAATACATAAACGACATTATATACCAAGAAAACCAAAGCTATGGACCCAAAAAAGTTAACCCTTATTATCCGTCAAAAGATTTCTTTATTTCACCTTTTTCTTACGTATATCGTAAAGGCACAAGTTTGTAACATAAAGGACTTGAAAGTTAATTCCTCTACCTTTGAGAGACAAAGGAAATATATAAAGAATTCTGAATGTTAGTTCAATGTCGGCCCGTTGTTTGTTTAGGGCTGATTTCAGCAGAAAAAAGCTCGTTTTGATTCCGTTGCTTTAAATAGTTGGGTTGTGATTCTTTATGAAATGCTAACTCTTGTCCGCGACCTTCGACCGTGTGAATTTATTATAAAATATTACTATACTATTTGAATCGGATTTTGTTGGTTTAATTATTTTTGTACCTATCCCTTATCCTTTATATTAAATAAAAGCAGCCTTATTACATCAACTATCTGCCAGTAAAAGTCCTGTCAGAATGGTCTCGCCGCTTCGGAGATTAGCCAGAGCAAAAAAACAGACAGATTTACAAAATTAAATGTTTTCTTGTTACAAGTACCGTACGTGTACACTTTCATATATAAATACTCGCATCCGTCTTAAGAAGTCTCACTCATACGAAAGGCATAAAGACATACAGCAGAGGCAGAGGCAGAGGTATATGAGACTTACAGATTTATCTGAAATGTAAAACAAACATGGCTAGTAATTCCTGCCTCTGTGGTGTGGTTTACATGTCTAAATCTGAGATAGGTTTAGAGGTTTTTGGTTCTTTTATTGCGTCTAATAATGTAATTTTTCCTCATATATTTTGATATACTAGCTGAAACAGTAAAAACAGAGTTCAATTTAAATAATTACCTCCATCATAAATTAAACAATAACATGAGACAAATGACGCGGCAGAGTTAATTGAACATGTCCAAAACTATAACTACCACACAATGGATCGTATTATAATAATAACATAATATATTGTGACACTTTTATGAATACGTTAATATATAATTATAATTTAGTATTTAAGTATAATCTGTCACGATCCCCGGAGTGGTATTACAGAATTGATTTCAATAATTATGTTGTATTTTAATAAGTAATTTCGAGATTATTGTTCGAAATGGATATATGCAGTGCGGCGTAAAATTTGGAAATATTTTTGTCATAATTTGAAATGCATTCACGCTTGCATTTTTAATATAATGAATTTCGTGTTTAATAAACTCGGTGGAAGAGCAGTGGTGGCCCAGTGGTTGCGGTCTCGACTTACGAACAGTACGTCGTGCGTTCGAACCCAGGCAGGCGCATTACTTCGTGTAATTTATTTCATCACCTCTGCTCTCAAAACGGTGAAGGGAAACATCTTGAGGAAACCGGCATGTCTTAGAACCAAAAAATTCGAAGACATGTGACATCTACCAACCCGCACTGGGCACGCGTGGTGGATTATAGCCCATCCCTCTCCTAGAGAGGAGGCGTGAGTCCCTGCAGTGGGAATATTATAGGCTGATGATGATGAAACTCAGCAATGCAGATGTTTTGATAATGTTTTGTTAGTTTTTTGTACATAGTTTCAGGTCGTCTTTCTTTATAGTGTGGTTATAGTGGTGTCAGACTTGTAATACTACCTATCGGCCTCTGACTTGGCTAGACATGACGTCGAGAAATACCTCTCAGGCATGCTGATTTCCCGTCGAGGCTGCGGGTTGATCGCAAGACTCACACTCATCACTATAACTATTTGCTAAATTTCTAGCCTAATTAGTTGTGAATAAAACCTGTGAACGTATAATTATCCCAACCAACTTAAAAACTAAATATTTTTAAGACTAAATACTGTATTGACCGTTATATTATGTTATCATATGTTCTGATGTAAATGGCTATTTTGTATTTTTGAACAAAGTATAATATATTTTATACTTAACCTCACCTAACTACCTCACGAAACTGCTCAATATATAACCAAAGTCCTCCTTTATTTTACGAACAAGCCATACTATCTCAAACATATAAACAGAACATAAACCGTATACTTCCGTTGTGTAGCACGTAGATGTTGCAATAAAACAGACAGATTTTCTGCCTAGTTTAGGAAAGGGAGTCCTATGGCCCATTTTATATGATGTACTGGTTCTATTTATTTATAGCATATAAGACAACTGTGTATACCATGTACAAACTACTTTTTGAATAAATAAATTATTACTAAATTAGTCCGTCAGATAGATTTCCAAAAAATATTGGACACGTTTTTTTTCTTTTTTCACGTAAACAAACAATGAGACGATACAGTGCTTTGAAAACTCGTGTGATGTCATATTCTAAGATATTAGTATGACATTTTTTACCGGTGAGTGACGTCACAACACCCCACTCAAATTTCTAACGCGTTTTATCTTCGTCAATTTTTATTGATTTGATAAAATAAAAAATACGTATCCAATAATAATATGACTCCTCATAATGCTATGGGTGGGGCATATTAAGAATATTGCTTGCACCACCTGCTATGTAATAACAAAGACGTGGAGATACTGGAACGGTTTGTCGGTTTGATTTAATATGCAGACAACAACATGTATGCAACTATTGTACGCCCTATGAGCGGGACACACTCACACGGGTCATAATCACAATTTAATTATTTAAGCTTAGTTGACGCTTCTCGTGACCCAAGGGCTGATTTTTATCTTGGCCAGATGCTAACTGTTGCCATATAACGTGGCAATGCCGTCAGTCTTTTGGGCACATTACCGGCTGGCAGCGTTGAGGAGCAGTTTTTTTATGCCTTTTTGTAGTTTCTTGTTAGTTTATTTAATAGTTTTTAATTAATGTACATAGTTGGTTTACTCTCATAATCAATCATGTTTATTTAAGAACTGTGTACCTTACTATGATCCACAACAAAGATATTGAGTTGAATTGAAACATCGCACCTGTACCGAAACAGAATTCCATAAGACGACATTTTATGGAATTTTTTAGAGATGGGTTTTAAGTCAGTTTTGCTAATGGTAAAACGTGTCTATGCGTACCTTCTATACACCTCTGTTTATCCTTTCGAGGAGAACAAGGCGTGTTATATTGTTGTTAATAATTTAATTAGAAGCCTGATTAAATCTCAGATCAGTAAATCCACTGTAAACTCTGATATTAGCTCTTGTGATTAGTAGACTGAAATAACAACTTCCAATCATGATGTTGTTGGTTGTAGAGTAAATTGGCTTTTAGTCGAGATGTACACACAGTAGCTTATTTTATTTTGCTAATTGCATCTTGAGTCTAGTGGTTGTAAAATCTGCTGTGAAACAGGCGTAGCATAAAGAAGGCTGTCAGCCAGCAACCAAGATATTTTTTAATGTTTATAATTAACTTTCTTTTTTTTTTATGGTGGGTGGAAAATCATCAAATAACCCCTCCCGCCCTACACAAAGTAATGCGCCTGACTAAGTTCGAACCCACGACTCACTGTTCGTAAGTCGGGGCCGCCACCACTGGGCCACCACTGCTCTGTTGTTGTCTATTAGAGCGACTCAATCCTCCTTCAGCCGGTTTGCAAACGACGCTCCAGACACCGATGTACTGAAATATCACCGGTGTCCATAACTTCTCCGCAATCTGTCCGTGACAATTTGACCGAACCCTCACGCATTATACTAGCTTGTGTTTTTCCAGGCTTAATGTAAACCCCCTCCCCTCCCCCTCTCTAGTCAGTTCGCGCGAGTGAAGTCACTTAGTCGGAATAACTGTAATAAATTATCGTGCTAGACATTTAACGTCTCAAAAACGGTATTAAAAGTAGCCAACCAGACCAGTTCCTTTTAAATGAATTGAGATATCATGCTTTATTATTAATGGGATCTAGGTTACTTTAATGTAACATTACGCCTGTTGTCCCTGTAGATTTAGGCAGAGGTGTGTAGTAGTGTATACAGTACTCGGCGATAAATATTGCACATCGACCTTTGGAAAGAGACAATCGGCTAATTTCGGCTTCGTAGAGCGTTATCTCTGTCGCACGAAATACAAACAGTCCGGTATCTATTAGGAGCTATTAAAATAATTATGATTTGCTTCTTTTGATAATTCTTTTTATTATTCTTTGTATAAAATACACCTCTTTCCAAAGGTCGATGTGCAATATTTATCGCCGGGTACTGTACACGTACGACACCCAAATTTAACCATTTGAAGTTCCAGTCAATCCAAAAAACAAGAGGTGCGTGTCTTAGGATTGAACTTGTGATCTATTACGTTGCAAACCGACAGTCACAACGCCATGCTATCAAAATCTGCTTATGAAGTAACTTTGTTTGACTTAAAATCACACATTGTACTCCTCGAAGAGTTAGGCAGAGGTGTAGCTTAGAAGAACTTTTGCATTTTATTTTATTTGATTTATTTGGCTCACCAACAATTGAATACACTACACACACAAGGAAAAGAGATACATACATAAGAGTTACAGACAAGTGTATCAACCTCTTACAGGTAAGCACAACATGCACAACTTATTTGTCGTTGAGGTGGGTACCAACTACTCACCGCACATAACTATGATTTCTAAATATATAATTAAAACTAAAATAAATTTAAAACTACATTTACTCACAATATTAACACTTACATTATTTTACAATGTTTTTAGAATAATGATTTCGGTAGTTTTGTAAAAATCTCATGTAACAGAGGACTATTGCCATCAACTTGAAACAAATCCAGACTCAGTGGCTGCTACTTAAAAATACCAGATGGAAAAACAGACCATTCTTTACCTTTTTTCTTTTTTTTTTGAGGTTGGGAAATCATCAAATAACCCCTCTCGCTCTTGGGCAGAGCGAAAGGGAGTATCAGACTTTTACTGACTAAAAACCACCCATGTTCCTTCTTAGCCCTTTATGTCGAGGCCGCGGTATCTCTTGCGAACAACCCCCAGCCCCGACGGGACCATTCTTTACATGACCTGAGGATCGAACCCAGAACCTCAAGCTCAAGAGTCGCGCTTGCGGCCACTAAACCAACGAGGCAGTTAATTTAACTTCTACCTTTATTACCCTTTTTATTTACACCAGTTCTAGTAAAACATAATTCCATGTAATTAGCATGCAACCTGAAATATGACCGATATGATATACAGCACAACCATAATTGATTCCCCGCGAACCCATTTGTGCCTCAGTTTGCGGGTAGTCAGCAAAACAGGCGTTTCCGAGAAATGGTTTTTCACTTTGTTGATTGAATCTAGTTTTATGTGTGTGTCTACTTTGATAAAAGTGCTTTCTGGTATTAATGATGTGTAGTTTGGAGTTTTGTGAACCTTTTTGATGTTAATAATAAAAATCAAAGATCAAAGTTTACTTTACCATTCTTTATTATGCAAGTTTACTTTATACACTAAAAACGGAATATTTACCATGTAAACACGGTAAAAAAAGGAGTTTGGGAAATCAAAATGACTCCTCCCGCTCTGCGTCGAACGGAAGAAAATGTCAGGCTTGCACTGACTAAAACCCACCATGTTCCTTCTTAGCTCTTTGCATTCCAGGGCCGCGTCATCTCTTTCGAACAACCCACAGCCCCGGCAGTAAAGCATGAGGTCCTGGGTTCGATTTCCTGGTCGGGCAGTGTTATTGGGTTTTTTCATCAAAAATCTCTCAAAAGCAACCATGTATTGTTTATTTGTGCCCAGTTGATGGCAATAGGTCGCCCCCTTCTACATGGAACTTACAGCATACCACACATACTATATTAATCTTCCTAACGATATCTACTTCTACATATCGTTATATAGAATGAGCAGTAAAGATTCTTCGTCGAGTAACACGTTTTCCTAATGAAGTCTGTGTACTGTAATAAACGTATTTTGTTTAAAACTGCTTGTTGGTTTTGCTTTAATTTAAACTCAAATGCCAGTGAAGTAAATAGTTAATTGTTTAAACTAAAAAGCTTAGAGAATTATAATACAGACAGAATGAGTTGTTCTGCGAGATAAAATCACACGTGTTTTACCCCAAAAAGGTTTTTGAAACAAAAATTGAAAGTAATGCTTAAGTATTCATAGGCATTACATTAAATTATGCTAAGCCCTTCATAAAATATCGCTATAACCACGCTCTATACTTTCACACGTCTCAACGTATAAAACTGTACTTCAAACACAAATCTGCTTACTCCATATCTAAAGAAAAAGCCTCATAAACTTAAACATAATATCAAATAGAGCCATAATTCTTATTGGTACCGAGTATCTCCTAAACGACACTGACGCCTACGCGGCTACGGCGTAGCGTGCCGTAGCCCCGCTACGCCGTAGACGCGTAGACACCGCTTCAGTTATCTTTTATGAAGAGTATGATTTATTTCTGTCGTTTCAGGAGCTTCACGTGCGTTTCGCTGAAAGGTTTTTAAACATGTATGTGATGTATATAGATAAGCTTACTCTATATTATGTATTTTGTTATTTATTTTTGTATGAAAGCACAAAACATTGTTAAACCAATATTTAGATAGTAGTTTTTGAATATAAAGTGTCACACAAAATATTTTGTTGTTAAACAACTGTTTGTTATTTCGATCGTTGTCAAAATATGCAAATGGAAAAATATTATTGTAGACACTGTTTAGTTAAAACTGAATACACACAGACCGGATCGGAAAGGAGAGCAGATTTTTATCACGTTTAAAACAGAGTTATGAATCATTGTAATAAGGTTTATTTTTACCTGTAATTTCTTTTATTATTGAGAATTCTTGAGAGCAAACCTAACGCGCTTAGAGTGAAAAAATAAGATGAGCTGACCGGCCGTTTCTGCTCCTCTTATTATTTCGCAAGGCAGCCGCCTCTGATGACGTACTTTTCCATGCTCGCACGGCCGACCGGCTCCGATTGCGACCTCGCGCCCCGGTCTAAGTGAAAAGAAGAGCGCTGGCCGATGCCTTCCGAGCCGGTCTGTGTAAACGGACCCTTATTGCTATCTATTTACTTTAACATTAATTAAATAGTAGTAATAGTGTTTATAAAATATAGTTTTAGAATTATTAATACGTAAAGTTTCTCAAAAATGCAGCTGAGTTTACTAAAAATGAAAATTAAAAGTTGTTTCATAAAGTTTAATAATAAATTACACATATATTTGAAAAGACTATCACTAATAACGAAACCACTTAACACAATATTAATAACAAGAACCGTATTGCCATGAAAACAGACCTACTCTGACTCAATATTTATTTATTATAACCATCTTCAATATACCAGATCAAACGTTAACCCACCCACGCAGCCAATATCTCTAAAAACGCTCTTTACTACTTACATCGTTAGTACTCTAATAATATAAATATTGCGAACACATTTACCGATAAAAATAAATTAACTTGCCGATATTTTGACTTTGACTCTGACCTTGACCTTGACCTTGGGAATATCGGAAACCCAAGGTCAGAATGTCGGCAAGTCTTCAATATGTTCACAGACACACATTTGCACGAATAATTCCAATATCCAGGCGCTAAGCGGTTACATAAAGGGTACCGGTAAATTGAATTCGGTATTTTGATGTGTTTTCTTTCACTGTAATCTGTTTCAGATAAACATGTTGTGGGAGGATGAAATAGTCGGATTTATTTGTAATTCTCATAAAAGGTTTCTTTTTTATTTTATTTCAAAAGATCCTAATTTGAGTAATATATATATTATAAACGCGTAGGTGTAGATTATTCTTTGGCAGGCTCGTTTTGATTAAGATATCATATTATAGTAAATTATGTTTAGTCGTCAATAAATATTAGTACATCCATTTTTTCTAAATAATCCTTTATAGTCTGGACGCCTTGGATGGTCGTTACCAATTGGTATGAAGAGGCATTACATCGAAAGAGTGGCAAGGAATTAGCATAGGCTAAAAAAAACTTTATAATACAGTCCCTGGACAAAGATGTCTCCTATAGCCTTTACTCTTCTGCGTGTCTTGTATAAGTTATTTTCAGTAACTCTGTAAGACATTAGTAAATAAACATAATAGGTTTGTAATAGCAGGTTTCATGCTACTTAAATCAATTTACTTTAGAAAATAGACATACCGAAATAGACAATGCTTGACAACCTACACGTTATAATACTAATATGATTATAATCCCATACAATCCCTTAGAAATTGGTAATATTACAGCCCCCACTTACAAACTTGACCTTGACATTAAATGTCAATCGATATTAAGTCTGAAACCATCTTCAGAAACCTCTTATTGTTTCTGACTGATTGTTGAATAGGGATGGCACTGTTGTTTAATTTAAATTACGTTTTATACTAAAATAATGGTTGTATATCATTTGATTTCTGAAGCATTGGTTAATGGCAATAGTTTCGCCCCGAATTAAACGTAACTAGCGAATTGTGGGTGCACTGCTTGGTACACCTCTGCCTAACCCTTCAAGGATAATAGGCGAGATGTTATGTATGATGATGTATGCAGTAATATATTATTCGTTTAAATGACCAAATTATAGCATTATTATGTTCATAAAAATCATGTTTATTTATTTATGTACACACAAAATACAAAAAAAAAGAAAAAACAAAACATAAAAAATAGAAGAGCACAAAGGTACTGCTTATTTCATAAGAAATTTCTTCCAGCAGACCTGCGAGAGGAAAGTTCGTTCATGTTCGTACAAAATGCATAATATCTTCATTTCACAATTTTTGTTAATGAATCTCTACCATTTTATTACCCAACTAGCTGATGCTCGGGACTTCCCCCGCGTCAAATTATATACTAAAACCTTCCTCGAGAACACTTTATCCATTGGTGAAAACCGCATGAATTGGTGCAGTAGTTTTTGAGTTTATCGCGAACAGACAGACAGACGCAACGGAGGACTTTGTTTTATAATATGTAGTGAAGTGATAGTGATGATTACAAAATCGTATGGTTGACAACCCTACGTATATTTGTGTATTAGATTGATACTCATTACCGTGGGAGTAATTGGTAGACAGAACATTCAATCGTTACAGTAATTTAAACACAATTATTAATCAAGTAGGGACTTTTATATGTTTCTTGATTTTATTTGCACATTTAATAAAAAAATGATCTTAGAAGGCAGGTTACCTTCTTAACCGTTTGGTTAGCAACTTTTTTTTTTTGTTGGATACTGGGAAATCATCAAATGTCTCCTCCCAGTATGGGCAGAGCGGAAGGGACTGTCAGACTTCTACTGACTAAAAAACCACCCATGTTCCTTCTTAGCCCTTTGTGTTGGGGCCACGGTATCTCTTTCGAACAACCCGCAGCTACGAACAACCCTGAGCTTTGGTTAGAAACCAGGTGTCAGAGTTTTGTATGGGCCTCTGACTTGACAGGTACACTGGTTTCCCCACGATGGTTTCCTTCACCGAAGCAAGTGATAATTATAAAATATGCGTAGAACTTGAAAATGAGAGGACTTGATGAGTTCGAATTTGAAACTTGGTAGTCCGACGGTCACATCACTAGTATATAGGGTGTAAAAGTACCCTTAACGCAAACTAAGGGCACTTGTTCTCCCCACCACTGCGATCATTTTTTTGTTCTAGACCATACCTGGGAACCCCCTAGTTACGGAGATATTGGGGGTCAAAGTTCCAAATTTTTCACAGCTGTTTTTGTAAATACTAGTTTTTCAGGTTATAACTTTACTTAAATTACCTCCATGACCCGTTTACTATTCAAAGCATCCAATAGCACAATGTTTTAAGAGTGCTACATTGAGTTTTACCGTAAAATGTGATTTTTGACCCCAAAAAAAAAAAATTGCGTAGGGGTACTTAGTTTGATGTACAGAATGCTTGGTTAACGGCTGTGTGATGGGTTGATTTACACCCTGTATAGTGTGTTTAACATTACATTAAAACTTTCACAAACATACGGCTCTTGATATGTACATATAATTGAATATGAAATAAATATTTATTATTTAACCTTTTGTGCGATGACACGTGTGATGTTATGACGATGATATTGATAGAAACAAAGAAAGAAAATTGTGTTTATTTGGCATTCAAAACAAAATACAGTGATAGTTGATAGTGTTTATATTTGTAAATGTCAAAAGTATCTGGTAAGCTACAAAAAACATTTTGTGTTTAATCTTTTATACGACGGTTATATAAAAGGCGAGAACTTTCCTTATATACGTAACATTTTGTTGATTGTTCAAAATATAGAAAAAGTTTTTACCACTCGATTGCTCCCAGAAAACTCTTAATTACTTTCAAAAGAGTCAACGTAACCAAAACAAATACAATAATAAAAAAAACATCTATGTTTCCGTTCGCCCAATTTGCATGTCACGTTTTTCTTTTCTTTATACGTAACATTTTGTTGATTGTTCAAAATATAGAAAAAGTTTTTACCACTCGATTGCTTCCAGAAAACTCTTAATTGCTTTCAAAAGAGTCAACGTAACCAAAACAAATACAATAATAAATAAAAACATCTATGTTTCCGTTCGGCCAATTTGCGTGTCACGTTTTTTTCTTTGTTTTTATTTACATTTCTTTTAACCTTTTAATCAATGTTCGTCTGTATTTTGTATTCAAACAAAAAATAGCGAATGTACGCATTGTAACGGAATGTTATTCTACACAGCGTTTTTGAACGAAACATTTTATTTTTGCGCCCGTTTTCGATGCAAAATCGCGAGTTCGGTAATGGTTTAATATTTGTTTTTGAACAATGGATTCAAGGTTCTTACTGGTATTTTGGTGCTCATGTTTTTGTTTTAGCTGAGAGTATTATTGAGTCTGATTACCTAAAAGAAAATTAATTACCAACCCACGAACAACGCAACTGTCCAAATAGTTTTCATTTATTGCGTTTGACCAGAATCATCATTACCTTCCTCCTCCATGACACCTCCTTTCATGTCATATCATCCTTTACACAACCCATCAATCGTTTCTTTGGTCTTCCACTACTCTTATACCTTTCCAAATTCATACACAAGACTTTCTTACAACGTCGGGGCTGCGGGTTGTTTGCAAGAGATACCAAGCCTCGACATAAAAGGCTAAGAAGGAACATAGGTGGTTTTTAGTCAGTAGAAGTCTGACACTCCCTTTCGCTCTGCCCAAGAGCGGGAGGGGTACTTGATGATTCCCCACACCCCAAAAAAAAAAACAAAAAAACTTTCTTACAACATCTTCTTCATTCCTTCGCATCACATGCACTACACAACTTTTCAGTCGCTAGCGCCAATTTTAAGATTTCCTCTTATGTACTCATTTTATTTTACCAGAATACTTATAATAAACATTTATCCAACCTTAGTTGTTGGAAATCTTACGGAAACTTGAATAAAGCTAAAAGTAGTCAGTATTTTAAAAGATTACCCCCCACATACAAACATACTAACTTAGGTACAACATTTATAAATAACTACAAATAGCCCACTGATAACTGATCGGTCTATAAACCTTTTTAGGTAAACAAGATGGCTGCCCATCGTAGTTACCTATTACCTAACAAGATCCTGTAACTTATTACGTAACAACTAGTCTGAAGTTCCTAAGTAAAATAATTACGATCTAGCTCTCGGGTTTAATAATGCTAGTTAGTCTTAACTTTATTAAACTGGGAAAAATATTTTAGTTATAAAACTAGATAAGAAGGTGCTCAAATCAAATTAAATCAAATCAAATGTCATTTATTATATTCAAACTAGCTTGATAATCAGCACTTTTCGAACGTCAAAATTTACTTTATATTACTAATACTCTAATCTATACTGCTGATAGGAAGACTGCCTCGTTGACTGATGGTAGTGGGTTTGATGCCCGGGTCGAGCCAAGTGTTAATCGCTTTTTTTTTTTATCTAGAACGTTTGAGTAGCAGCCACGGAGTTTGTACTCATTTAAGAATAAGAACAAGGATAATTTATTTAAGAAAAAGTTATACAAAAGGTAAACATTAAGGCACAATAGTGTTGGTGTTGGTGTTAGTTGATGGCAACAGGCTCGTCCCTATTACATGGAGCATGCATGCATGTTGCATGGATGTTATGTGCAGGAGGTGGTCAATCGTCGTGATGAGGAAGTTAGTTCTTATTGAAAACTCATTGATGAAGAACGGTTGAATTTAATTATTAGAGTAATTTACAATTTTTGGTTTGGTGTGTACTCAGTCGCCGTGAATATATATAATGTGGCCCACCGTTGGGTGAAAAAACTACGGTCGGAGCGCGCTGTTCCCCTTCCACGCATTAGCTTCCACGTCGCAGCTGTTCGTCGCGCTGTTGCCCGCGGCGCCCGCTTGGTAGCGTTAGTTACTCGTAAACATGCCCCCGGCCTTGGAAGCACCTGATTCCAAAGGAGCAGATGACGCGGTGTTGTCTTCATCAGGGAGCGGGAGTGGGCATATCTTCGAGAACGACCGCTTGATTATACCCGTCGCTGTTTTTATGCTTGCGACGCGAGTTGGGAATGTTTGTAAAACTCGGCCTAGGCGCCACTTGAGGGGAGGCAGGTTATCCTCCTTCACGAGCATAAGGGTGTTAGGAACTATAGTCCTGGTTGGTCTGCCATTTTGTTCTTTTCTGGGACGAAATATGGGTATACTATTAGCTATACGTCTGCCTAACCCTTCGGGGATTACAGGCGTGATGTTATGATTCTTTCGAATTTTTCGATATGGATGAGTTTGAATATTTCGATAGAAACTAGACCCTTTTACAACCCTGCATTTCTTCCGCTTTAATGCATTTCTCTCTTCAAACGAATATAAATATTTCCAACAACCAATCACCCCAAGAAATAAATAATATTTTTTGCAAAACGAAATTCTCTCAAAGTTACACAAATATTTGAACTTAGTTCACAGTTGGGAGCACAAACTGGGAAATTCACTTTTTTTTTCATCTATATATATAAAAATGAAACCCGTTTTCCGTTGTCACGACTTGGCATGAAAACGGCTTGACCGATTTGGCTGTTTTTTTTTTTTAAATGTTCGTTGTAGTTCAAGGATGGTTTTTACGGCAAGAAAAATTCGAATAATGGCCGGAAAAGCCCTAAAAACAGCCCTTTTCTTTTTCCCATACAAACGTTTTCTAACTAAAACGTAAAATCAATTTGAGCTTTAATACCGTACCCATAAAGTTCAAGAGTTAGTGGAGAGGTTCCGGGAAGGCAAAACAATTGAGTGACGTTCAGTTGTTCAGTCAACGAATGACAACTTCAAACAGACCATACGACATTATCACAATCTCAGATCAATCACAATAATCACAAATAATCACAAATAATTACTGTTTCTTTCCCAATAGAAAAACGATTTTTCAAATGGTGGTTGCGTATAATATAAAAATTAATTGCTGTTAGTTAGTCGCGCTAAAACTAGAGAACGGCTAGACCGATTTGTCTAATTTTGGTTTTGAAACATTTGTGGCAGTCCAGAGAAGGTGAGAAATTAGTAGTATGTAGGTAGGTAGGTAATAGGTAGGTGGTAGGTAGTTGTAGACCGATTTGGCTAATTATAGTGTTGAATTATTCGTGGAAGTCCAGGGAAGGTTTAAAAGGTGAGAAAGTGGTAGGTAGGTTGGCAGGGTAGTAGGTAGGGTAGTAAGTAGGATAGTAGAGTAGGTAGGGTAGTCGGTAGAGTAGTAGGTAGGGTAGTAAGTAGGTAGGGTAGTAGGTAGGTCGGGTAGTAGGTAGGTCGGGTAGTAGGTAGGTCGGGTAGTAGGTAGGTAGGGTACTAGGTAGGTAGGGTAGTAGGTAGGTAGGTAGGGTAGTAGGTAGGTAGGGTAGTAGGTAGGTAGGGTAGTAGGTAGGTAGGGTAGTAGGTAGGTAGGGTAGTAGGTAGGTAGGGTAGTAGGTAGGTAGGGTAGGAGGTAGTAGGTAGGTAGGTAGTTGGTATACAGGCAGGTAGTAGGTAGGAAAAAGGGCATTGCAACGCATGCCGGGAACAGCTAGTTTAAGTTAAAAATTAAGCGGTGAGCAACTTAATGAGTTCTCGGCAACCAAATGAGGTCGGTGCCTCACACCCCGACAACTGCCGACCCTCAACAGGGTTGCTAGATGTCATATATGTCCGGTTTAGAGGAGCTTTTTAAATTATAAGAAATATCTTACCTCACAGAAATTCGTAAAACCAAAAACATAGGCTTTTTCCAAAAAAATACGATGTTCTGTGCTTAGTGGTCATTTTAAACGATTTTACGAGGTGATTTAGAGCCGCATTTTTATCAGTCATGTCCCGACTATGTTGGGGTCGGATTATAGTCTAACCGGATGCAGCTGAATATCGGTATTTTACATGAAGCGACTGCCTATCTGACCTCCACAACCGAACTAGTGCTGGGTAATATGATACATTTTGGTAAGACTTCTTGTCAGCCTTTCGGCCGACTGACTACTTGTAACGCCTCAAAAATCTACAAATGATAGCCTGGGCGAACGGCTTAGTGCTTTCTGATGCAAGGACCTTGTACTTCTACACTAATATTATAAAGAGGAAAGATTTGTTTGTAACGAATAGGCTCCGAAACTACTGGACCGATTTCAAAAATTCTTTCACCGTTGGGAAGCTACACTATCCCCGAGTGACATAGGCTACTTTTTATCCCTGTATTCCCACGGGAACGGGAACTACGCGGGTGAAACCGCGTGACGTCCGCTAGTCTATATATATAAAAATGAAACCCGTTTTCCGTTGTCACGACTTGGCATGAAAACGACTTGACCGATTTGGCTGATTTTTTTTTTTAAATGTTCGTTGAAGTTCAAGGATGGTTCTTACGGCGAGAAAAATTCGAATAATGGCCGGAAAAGCCCTAAAAACAGCCCTTTTCTTTTTCCCATACAAACGTTTTCTAACTAAAACGTCAAATCAATTTGAGCTTTAATACCGTACCTATAAAGTTCAAGTGTTAGTGGAGAGGTTCCGGGAAGGCAAAACAATTGAGTGACGTTCAGTTGTTCAGTCAACGAATGACAACTTCAAATAGACCATACGACATTATCACAATAATCACAAATAATTACTGTTTCTTTCCCAATAGAAAAACGATTTTTCAAATGGTGTTTGCGTATAATATAAAAATTAATTGCTGTTAGTTAGTCGCGCTAAAACTAGAGAACGGCTAGACCGATTTGTCTAATTTTGGTTTTGAAACATTTGTGGCAGTCCAGAGAAGGTGAGAAATTAGTAGTAGGATGTAGGTAGGTAGGTAATAGGTAGGTGGTAGGTAGTTGGTACGTAGGCAGGTAAAAGGGCATTGCAACGCACGCGGGGTACAGCTATATTATATAAAAATGAATAGCTGTTCGTTAGTTAACTCGAGAACGGCTAGACCGATTTGGCTAATTATAGTGTTGAATTATTCGTGGAAGTCCAGGGAAGGTTTAAAAGGTGAGAAAGTGGAAGGTAGGTAGGCAGGGTAGTAGGTAGGGTAGTAAGTAGGATAGTAGAGTAGGTAGGGTAGTCGGTAGAGTAGTAGGTAGGGTAGTAAGTAGGTAGGGTAGTAGGTAGGTCGGGTAGTAGGTAGGTAGGTAGGGTAGTAGGTAGGTAGGGTAGTAGGTAGGTAGGTACGGTAGTAGGTAGGTAGGGTAGTAGGTAGGTAGGGTAGTAGGTAGGTAGGGTAGGAGGTAGTAGGTAGGTAGGTAGTTGGTACACAGGCAGGTAGTAGGTAGGAAAAAGGGCATTGCAACGCATGCCGGGAACAGCTAGTCTTTTATAATAAAGAGAATTACCTAAGGCTTTAACGAGCATTAATATTTTTGTACATGTTCCAAACTGTTCATATAGTTATTCCAAACAGCTTTTATAACGTTATGGATTATTGAAAATTATACTTTTTTATTTGGGGTTGGTACAGCATGACGTCTTCAAAAACCCTTCTTTAGGCTACGCCGCAGTCGGGTAAACATAATAAAAAAAACTCCAGCTACAATTGGAAAGTTAAAACCGTTTCTCTTCGAACCCACCACCATTTAAACTACTAGACAAACCTGTTCACTAAATATTGTTGAAAACATCCCTAATCCTTTGGAAGCTTTCAGTAGAAACAACCACAAAAAATAACAAAATGCTCTTAAATTCAACAACACGACAACCCTGACTACACAACGCTGAGTAAAACTAGATCTGCTACAAAATAAACAATTTGGGAAGTTATTAACCGACTTCTGAAATGGAGAGTGTTATGCAACGCAACAACACGAATATGAGAAGTTTGTTCATGCAGACAGGAGTATGTTAGGACCGTAGTAGGTGGCGTACTGTGTACTAACCTACCTCTTGTGAAAAAGGCGTGAGTTTTTGTATGAACACCGATTCATCATCATCATCAGCCTATGGTGTTCCCACTGCAGGGACTCAGGCCTCCTCTCTAGGAGAGGGATGGGCTATAATCCACCTCGCGGGCGTAGTGCGGGTTGGTATGTGTCACATGTCTTTGAATATTTTGGTTCTAAGACATTCTGGTTTCCTCACAATGTTTTCCTTCACCGATTACTAAAAACAATCTATATATGACTTTATGTTTATAAAGGAGATTTGTGTGAGTACGTCACCTTTCACCTTCTTTTTCTTCTTCTCGTATCAACCTGGACAGCTCTGTTATTTCTTTCGTTCTAGTCTTAGAGGGCGAATTTAGTTGTGCACGACGGGCAAAAGAGGAGGTGTGGCACATACTGTGTTGAGGCTTCACACTTAAACTCAGAAACATTAACAACAAATGCTTCTAATATTATAAATGCGAAAGTTACTCTGTCTGTCTGTCGCGCTTTCACGCCAAAACTACTTAATCGATTTAAATGAAATTTGGTGTACATATAGTCTAGAACCTGAGAAAGGACATATAGTACTTTTTAATGCGAAAAAAAGGTTATAAGGGGTTGAAAGAGGAGGATGAAATTATTAATTTTGGTCACGATAACCGACATCTACGCGGATGAAGCCGCAGACATTACTTAGTAACAATACATATCGGAAATGCGACGGTAACATGTTATAAAACACCTTATAACATGCGAATATTTCTCCATTTTTTTATTCGGCTTAAAAATATTCTCAGTATTGGAAGTTAGAACCAAAAAAAGCTAAAAAAATAAACACGAACCCTGGCGAATGTTTTCTGAATAAAACTACGAGTAGATTATATGCTATTATTAAAGCTATGCTAAAGGAAACTATTTGGAAGTTAGTTTGTAGCAGATTTCACTTTGAAATATTAAATACTCTGCCGGATCTTAATATTAAGGGTGACTAACCCCTCTTCTGGATTTTAATGAAGTTAGGTCCTTAGCAGTATCTTTGAACACGCTGGATTAAATTAAAGCAGGTTTTAAGACATAATTATATCTATCGATCATTATCTCAATTTTCTTGGGATCCGAGGAACGTCTATTTCTATAATATAGGTCGGTAGTGTTTAGTCTTTAGTAAGTCTTATGTAATCCCCTATTACACCAGCCTATTGCCATCAACCGGACAAAAAACTAAGACATACACATACTTATATATGAGAACTAATAATTAATATAATATTTGTTTGTTTTCAGGTACGTCAAGACAACGACTGCACTTTAAATTCTAAAACAAAGGTTTAGTATTTTTGTATACTTACTCGTACGTAAATAAAACAGGGATAATTCTACAAAAAAGCAAAACACTCACGAGGGTAAAAAAGAGTTAAATAATTTTTTAGCTATCAAAGCAAACATTTTTATTGCAGCATATCTTTGTAGGTCCCATATAACACCTATCTAAAAACCATCACCAATAAATTACAAATCCATTACGGAAAACCGTATATAAATCGGTCAAACCGTTCTAGAGATAGACACATACGTTTACGCACAAACTAAGAAAGAAAGAAAGAAAGAAAACATATTTATTTAGCACATGCCACAAGTGCACACAACAGACAATAAAAAATATAAAAAGAAACTAACAATCTAAACTGAAACAGTGTGTGCATCTCACGGCTGCGCCAAATAGGACCAGTTCAGCAAAAAGCCGAGCAGTAGTGCCCGACGCTGGTTTTCAACTACATCTCACCCTAAACGCTTATACCTTCTCCGTTCCATCGTAGGTAAAAATAAGCCACTATAATCAAGAACCAAACAGATCACCATGAAATACCGAGGACCGTTCATCACAGCTAAGTAGTGCAAGATTTTGATCAAACTTACAGCCGTCTGGCAAACTCCTCAGTCGTTAGACCCCATCATTTACACATTAGCACATTTCTTTCAAAAGAATCTCGACAATTTACTCCACGGGCTGAATCTAAACGGCTTCGGAATTACCAAAATCGTTTAACCCAAAAAAGTTTTCAAACTTTTGTCATTTTCTGCAGTGCTCCTGGATTTTTCTTATCCGAAGTGCACTTATTTAAAATAATAGTGCATGATTGTTATTCAAGATGAAGTCTGGTGGATAAGCTTTATCCTGTAGAAAAGAGCTGCATAAAGGTCCATACAATTATGTATACGATGCTGCCGCGATACAACGCCAGCGGTTCAGTTTTGAGAGATATTTAAATTCTTGTGCTGACCTTACGGAGAAAAACAATAATAATAGTGAATTTCTATTTACATATTTTTAAACAAAGTCGATTTTCTTGGCTTTTCTGTGAGACCACGTTGTTTTTACTAAACTACGAAGTGGATTTTACACCGTTTTCACCGGCGGCGTCTAGAGCATTTATTCCAGAATCTATTAATATGCAATCTATTTATATGCATAATAGTAAGTATTTAGATACTCGCGGTAACTGCTGAGATGACGAGAAATAGAGAAGAGATGCTGCGCCGACCACAAATAAATTGGGACAAGGGCAAGATAATGTGATTAAATTAAAGTAACTTACATTTATAAGAAGAATCTCAATAATACGTTTACATTCAACGTTGCCGTACTCTAGGAATTTCTTCTGTATCGTGGGTGAGTTTACAAACATTTAAACTCGCAGACACAAACAGCCACACCTGGAACAACTTAGCAGCCATACAAAACTTTCTTCCGAGCTGGAATCGAACCCGCAACACGTAAACCAATCGTGCCGTCAAAATGTTATGTCATAGTAACAGTGCGAAGCCGGGGTGGGTTAAAAATATGTAATTTAGCTTTTATCAAGATTTAGATATTAAACGGAAAGTCTTGAATTTTTAAACAACTTTTGGTATTTCAATTAACTTAAAATATCTCGAAGCCTTTAAAAAATGTTAAAAACTCGCTTAATTCTAAGCATCCACAGGAAATAGTAGTTCCTAGTAACAGAAGTCAGAACCTATGTACTCCAATATTATATGCTATTTTCCTGAGTTTTCTTCTGTGTAAATAAAAAATATGTGTGTATAAATCGTAAAATAAATAAATATTATGTACCTTCATCAAAACATCTTCACCGTTAACATGCATGTAATTTTAAAAAATAACCATGATAAAAACTAAACGCTCCATAAACACAACAAACCGTCTCATCTCCTGCAATTTTAAATGAATCTCGCTGACGGCAAACTAGCTAATCTTCCTAAGATCCTATCCTACAAAGACGAACTCAATCTAGATGCAGTCTGGCGCATTTCCTAGGTCAAAACAAATTTCAGGCGGTGCACATGGAGGCTCTCATCAAATATACTGAAATAGGCAAAGGAGAACCTTTGTGGCAAACGGTTTGCGTGCAGACGTCGGGTGGGGCTGCTGTTACAGCGGGACCCCGAGTTTGGTACAGAAAAAAGGAAAAGAAAGAAAGAAAATTGTGTTTATTTGGCATTAGTAACAAAAATATCTTAGAAATTATACAAAGCAAATAAACAAAGAGACCTAATAATGCCAAAAGGGGCTAAGAAGCTCAGCATAATGCCAGATGGCAACACAGTGTGTACCATCTAACACAGCTGATTTTCAGCTGCTGCCCACACTCATACACACTCGGCTGTTAAGACTAGATAAGCTAATAGAGTTTGTATACTCAAGATGTGGGATCTGTATGAGGCTGGCATAGGACCGTGGAGATTGATAGTTTTTATAATCACTCATCAGGAACAAAACGCACCATTACGTTACCCGCTAACACTGCGCCCACACCCCAAAGCCTGTAATCTCTCTGGTCGGTAAAGCTCAAGCTCCACTGCAGCAAGATTTAACTTTTCAAAACACCGAGGTTCAGGTTGCTTTGTAATCCTGCAAGTCATAACTAACGTTGCAACAGAGTACTACCTAATTGTCTGTATTTTAAGTTCGCTTGCTATATTGTTATTATATCTTGTAGTGGATGGACTGTTAAGATTTGCTCATTTTTTACTCACTTCATGGAAAAATCTCAATTATTTGTTAAGGAAGTTTTTTTGGAAGAAAGTTTCTTTGTTAAGGTTTGGCGCTGCCTAATACAGGTTTGTTGGCTTAAAAGGAGGCTCCAATCACTAGTAGTTAAGGCTTACTTGTTAAAATAATAAACCAAAATTTATTTTGTTAATAAATCTGCTAAAGGCTATAAACAACCTGAAAATGAACATACAAACTAAATATTTACAATCAAAAGGCCTAAATGTAATCTAAAATTAAGTACCTAAATATACAACGACAGCAATAGGACACTTACTGCCGCACTTAAAGCTCTCTGCTCTCTTTCTATTAAAGGTTTTGACAGTTTGTCATACAAAAGTATGTCATCAATCATTAAATAACTCTGAGTACTGCAGTAAGACGTCAAAGTACTCCTCCGCATCCCTGTCATGCGTACCCAGAAGACTGGCCACATGAACACGTTGAAGGGCAATGAAAATTCTTTAAACAAAGAAAGAGCCAGTTAGTACTGAGTAATATGAGAATCTGCCTTCGTGGATTACAAGTACAATTTTAGCCGTCTAATTTGTCTCCGATTGCAATCTAGACTTTTTAAAATCTAGAAATTTCACCAGCCCAATGCAGAACCAATCAATCTCACTCCAAACTTAATAAAAACCAATTTAAGTGATGGCATTACCACAACAAAAAAAACTCAGATTCAATAACAAATACCATTGGACAAGCAAAAATTACACAAATTAACTTTTTCCTTTTGATGAAGTATAAAGAAATAACAATTCTCCTATTACATGTAACTTGGATAGAATCGAAATTGCTTTGTACAACTTTCGAAATGGACATCCTCTTCTGTTCGCTCCAAAGAGATTGTACGTTCAACTTAGACTCTGTTAAGTAATTGAACATGCCTTTGTGTCGATAAGCACGCGATTAGCCGCCTTAAGCCCCTTGGAATTAGGTATTTGTTCCGTTGTCTGAACATTTCTTCGGATATATATTGATGATTAGGAGATTTGCCTTTGATGAGCGTGTAGGTTGCGTTAATGATTGTAGATGGAATAAAAAGGTTTAATAATTTAGTGAATCGCGTTTAGTTTTGTCTGGAGATATTATTAAAGTACTGTCTCGTTGGTCAAGTGCGAGTGGTCACAAGCTTATTTTACCAGTTATATTTAAGTCCTATGTAATAGAAGGGCGAGCCTATTGCCATCAACCGGGCACAAATTAAGCTCTGTGGCTACTGCCAAATTCCTGATGGAAAAACTCAGTAAGACTTTGCCCGACCTCATGTACAGCAGTCGCGCTTGCAACCACTAGAACAAATAACACAGTCGATTTTGCATGAAGTTGGGCAAAACTATTAGCAAACCTTTTTTTTTGGTTGGTGGGAAATCATCGAATAACCACTCCCACCCTTGGGCAGAACGGAAGGGAGTGTCAGACTTCTACTGACTAAAAACCACCCATGTTCCTTCTTAGCCTTTGTCCGAGGCCGCGGTATCTCTTTCGAAAAACCCGCAGCCCCGACGGGAATATTAGCAAACCTTAACACTAAACCTTATCCACTACAAGATATACTTACTCTTATATTTTTTAATAACGTCTCAATATCAATTACTAGAAACAGTTTCATAATAACAAAAAACTTAATAAAACCTCGAGTGTCATCATCAAGACTCCATTTTTGTCAAAAAAAAATATTCGCATTTTATTGAAGCTTATCTCCTTTGCGAGTTCATAAATAAATTACTCATTCTCTCTCAGTTGGATTCCCTCACTCGTTTTCCAATTGCGAACAGGGATTTTCCGTGCTCACTTAGTCGCTTAGCAATTGTGAAAATTGACAAAGGAATTGGAGCACTGTGTTTAAAATACTTCTCTGTGTCGCAGTTTAAAATGCCTGTATAGATAACTTCGAATTTATAACGGTGTGAATGGTATTCGCGACGGGGTGCCGTTTTTAGGGTACCGTCAGTCATAAAGAAAACACGGAACCCTTATAGGATTACTTTGTTGCCCGTCTGTCTTTCAAGGTACCGCCTGCCTGGCACTGCCTTTATCTCAGGAACGCGTGGAGGTATCAAATTGAAAATAAAACCATTAACCTACTCAAGTCTACAGTCCCCTGAAACTGTGAAAAATCAAACATCTAACTTAACCTAAAAAAAAGATACCGCCGTTCTAGCCGCAAAAAAACATTTATTTCGGCACTTTGAAAAGAATAAAAAAATATAGGGCATTTTCCGTTGACCATTGCTTAAACCACATGAAAAGAGACAAAAATCAGAAAACCGGAAATAAATACTTTAATATCAAAATACCAACGAGTTTCTAAGGAACCCTCGGTGAACGAGTCCAACTCGCACTTCGCCGATTTTTTTTTTAAATTGCATTATTTTATGGTATTTCTGCTAACGTTTACAAACGGATAATTAACGAGGTATTTTTGGGTGAAAGACTTTCTTTAACTTTTTTTTTTCTTTTTGTTTTTAGTAAGTCCTTTTTCAAACGTTTTACCTTCGTTTTCTTTCCCTTTGTGTTTCGCACGTACTTTTCTCATTCCCGTGTCTTAACTTGCAAATGTTTGTGTTATTTATTCCTGCTTATGTAAGTACCCAGATGTTGCCGACGAGTTATAGTATCCATAAAACGATCGTGTTTAATTTATCGGGTAACTAATGCCAGTTAATTCGTAACTAAGAGATAGTTAAACATCGCATATTATCACGCCTATAATACCTGATGGATTAGGCAGAGGTGTATCTGCACACTATAATCATCACACTTATCACATCACACTATCACACTAATATTATAAAGGCGAAAGTTTGTGTGTGTATGTTTGTTACTCTTTCACGCAAAAACTACTGAACGGATTTGGATAAAATTTGGTACACAGATAGTTTATAATCTGGATTAACACATAGGATAGTTTTTATCTCGATTTTATCTTCCCGTGGGATTACTTTCGAGTTGTAACGGGGGAAGCCGCTGGCAACAGCTAGTATGGAATATAATAGTACTCCGACATTTCGCCTGTAAGGAGATAGTTAAATGTACTTTGATATAGGCATACTGTCTTATTATTGTTGTTGTCGCAAGAGCATGAAGTCCTGGGTTCGATTCCCAGGTCGGGCAAAGTGTTATTAGGTTTTTCCACCAGTAACTTTTCAGACGCAATCACATATTTAGGCTATTCAGATAACAATTCCGTATGGTGTCGGACGTACAGAATAGCACCATCCTATATCTTCCCGTGGGTGTCGTAAGAGGCGACTAAGGGACTTACCAGAGAATGGGCAGTGTTCAGCGTTCTCTGTGCCTTCGTAACAACCATACTGCGATCGCCAACCCGCCTGCCAAGCGTGACGATTATGGCAAGTCCCCCTCTTCTGAGGGAGGCCTATGTCCAGCAGTGGACGTCTTATGGCGGAAATGATGATGAGATGATAATATTCAGTTCTACATTTTAATCATATCTACCCTTTTCGATGTAGTAGGTATGGAGACCGGCGAAGTAGCAAGATTGTTGAATAGCAGTCAGCTGGTGTTTCCATTAATTATAGATATTATTTTGTAGGCAACAGCAGCTGGCAAGCGCGAATACGATCAATACACAATGATGTCATAACAGATGCTTAACAAGTACTTGTACCGTAAGTACCTCAATGTACCTTGCTACATTTAAAATAACTGCTTGATTAAAGAGCACGAGAGTTCAAATTTCATCAGTAGAATAATATATAGGCATTATTTTAGGAGTTTCTTAGCACTACTTAAAACAACAGCTAATTATTTTTTTATTTTTTTGGGGTTGGGAAATCATCAAATAACCCCCCTCCCGCTCTTGGGTAGAGCGGAATAGTGTCAGACTTCTACTGACTAAAAACTACCCATGTTCCTTCTTAGCCCTTGCGTCGAGGCCGCGGTAACTCTTTCGAACAACCCACAGCCTAGACGGGAAACAACAGCTACTTAGACAACAAACGCGAAATGTCGGTCGCATTTTATCTGGCGAACTATCTACATAGTCGATTTTAGTAGACCAACCGGGATCCTAGATCAAGGGAGGGAGAGAACCTCTCGTCCCAGCCGCCGCGGGAGGCGCTCCGGGCGTCGGGGGCTACGTGATGGCTTCCGGCCACCGTAGACGCGGGCCTGTGGACGGTGAGCTCGCCGTCCGTCCGTCTTATGACGACGACAGGCCGTGTCGACGGCGCGTTCGTGTTCCACGCGCGCCTCAAAGAGATGCCAGCAACATGGAAGGGGCCCGCAAGGGCCGACGCCCGTCGGGGCTGCGGGTTGTTCGCAAGAGATACCGCGGCCTCGGCATGAAGGGCTAAGAAGGAACATGGGTGGTTTTTAGTCAGTAGAAGTCTGATACTCCCTTCCGCTCTGCCTAAGAGCGGGAGGGGTTATTTGATGATTTTCCACCCACCATAAAAAAAGGGTGAATATCATGTTTTTAAAATCAGATGTCATTCGTTTCGCCAATCGACATAGAGGAAAAGGAATTATTCATAATTTTAATTTCCTTTTTAAAAACCCATGACAGGAATGCATGTCGTATTTCTTATACGGTATAATTCGAAATGCCATTAAATATTCCATAGGATAACAAGTGACGGTCGAGTCACTGGCGCGTGTGGCATCCTTCAAACGCTAATGAACATTGAACTTGAACCGAGAACGTTCCAGTTAAGTCGGGGGCGATAGCATAGTGTGGATGAGACTTGTGGAGGTAATAAGATTAAAATGACGCGTGACATTTTTTAAGGTTTTATTTTTGTAGCAGCCACGGAGTTTGCATTTGTGCCCGGATGATGGTAGTAGGCTGGCACACATGTGGGTGTAATAATGAGTAGAACTCTGCTTATCCCTTCGGAGGTTATAGGCGTGATGTTATTTTGTGTTGTTTGTTCGTCAATCACACTATTGACTTATATTTCTATAGCATCGATGGTACGTCTTACCAAATGACTTGGGGCATAAGTGGACCACATTAAAGCAAGGACATGTGCCATTTTTAAGCCCGCTTAAATGCAGGCGTAGGGACATTTTGAACATTCCAGCAGGTGGACTATGGTCTGATCGCACCGCATTCACTCTGAGTACCGATTTTTTTATTATTTTTATTATTATGAGCTTATACTGTCCCACTGCAGGGCAAAGGCCTCCCTTCCTTCCTTCCACTTTTCGCGATCCAGTGCGATAGTAGGCCAATCCTCCTTCCTTCCTTCCACTGTTCGCGATCTAGTGCGGCCAATCCTTAGAGAAAGAGTCCACCTCATCCCGCCATCTTCTTTTATTTAAGGAGAATTTTGATTATTGCCAAAAACATATCCCAACCGCATCCACACTACTCTCATCAGATGTCGCCGTCCATTACGCGGCGCAACCCGAGCGCGTCTCCCTACAAGTAACTTCACACGCACTCGCTTGGAACCACTCGCACAACCACTGACTACTAGCTTGCTCGCCTAAAAGGCGCTCCCTCTCTAATGCCCGGGATACACGAGGCCAGTTTTTCAAGCCAGGATAGTGCTGTGCTAGAGTCAGTAAGCCAGTACTTCTGGCTTCGTGTAGACAAAACTAGCTTCATTTCTAGCATGTTCCAAGCCATGGCAGTAAGACAGCCCGTCGGGGCTGCGGGTTATTAGAAAGAGATACCGCAGCCTCGACACAAAGGGCTAAGAGGGAACATGGGTGGTTTTTAGTCAGTAGAAATCTGACCTGGTGAAGGTTGCTGGGATCCGCTGGATGCGAGATGCACGGGACCGGTCAATGTGGCGACACTTAGGGGAGGCCTATGTCCAGCAGTAGACGTCTTTCGTCTGAAATGATGATGATGATGAAGATGATGATGACACTCCCTTTCGCTCTGCCCAAGAGCGGGAAGGGTTATTTGATGATTTTCCAACCCCCCAAAAAAAAAAGGGACAGAGATCACACTTATAGCATAAACCAATCACGTGTAACATTTAGTTTGGCGCGGTGTTCAGTCGCGAATCGATATGTAACGACTAACTTATTTTCTGTTTTATTTCAAGGACGTTAAGGCTCTTTTTGGGTGTAACTTATAAAATCAGCTTTCAAATCATCAGCCAAAAGACATCCGCTGGACAGAGGCCTGCCCGCGACTCTCACGATGGCGTCGGTCCACGTGGTGGGAGGCTTTAATATATACTCACATATAATATACCCTATTGAATCGATTTTAAGACACACGATAAGCTAGCATGGAATCCTTTAATTTCAAACAAATAATCCCACAAATCCAAATCATAAATCTCGTGCCCACGACACATGTCTATAAGCCTAACGGCTTATAGACGTGGCTCCCCCTCCACTGGTTTTCTTTATTAAATTGACCATTACGACAGCAATCATAAGCCATTCTTGTAACTTCAAAACAAAACCAACAATAACAGTGACGAGTATAATGCATGTCTTTTCATGTCTCCTACATAAATACAACACAATACACATTTACGTACGCCCATAATTTATTCTTGTTCACATGCAGTCTCTGGAACGCACCTTTAAAAATCAACGGAACGCATCATTATGTTACACTTAATTATCTATGGAACTTGATATAGACAAAAACGATTTTCTTTTTTTACCGCTAATGGCGGCCTTCCAAGTGCCAGCAAGAAGGTCGATTAAGTAAAGTTTTTATTCATTGATTTACTGTTTTTCTAGTGAGGAAAAAAATGTTTTAAGTAGCTGAAAGATTTGATTTCATTTCCTTTTGAGATTGATTGTATTGTTAGGTGGTTAACTTGTCATCTGATGTTTTTTGTAAATTAATTATTATATTGGTGTTTCTTTAATCACTCAATCAGTTTCCATATATTTTTTCCCTACACAGGGTATCAAAAATCTCTGGACATAAATTCAAAATAAATTTGTTAGTAGGTACAATACCAACTTTTTGTATTAATGCCACGTTGGTCTAGTGGTAGCAAGCACGACTGCTGAGCTTCTGAGTTCGATTCCCGGATCTGGCAGAGTGTTATTCGAATTTCTCAGTCAATTTGTGCTCCGTTGATGACAACAGGCTCACCCTCGATATGAGACTTAATTTAAAACTGGCAAAAATAGGGTGTAATATTAGGTAAACGTCTGCCTAACCCTTTTGGGATTACAGGCGTGATGCTATGCATGTATTACTTATAAATTACCAGTATTTACTCCAGCATTACTCGTCAATTTGTCATACTCAACACTATAGTTTAGTGTTGAGTAAACTTAAACGATTTACCACTAGTTACTCATTGTGAACATCTGGCATCAACGATCCAAAAATAACTTTTACAACGGTCTAAAACCGTCCGGCATTCCGTCCATCATGGTACGGTCTCCTAGACCTTTACAAAGCGGTTTTACAATAAATCATGTTAGGAAACTTGCGATAGGTCAGGCACGGCCACATTAGCTACTCGATATTCAGATTTTACGTCACGGAATTTAAATATCACAGTGGAGGTCGCTACTAACGTTTGTATTACGTGAACCGTAATGGCTCTGTTTTGATTAATAAACGATCTGGGTAATGTAATTATACGAAACAAATTTTCCACTCATTCGAGTTTTTTATCACATTTTAATTAAAAAACCTCAAAATATTTTCATTTCATTCTGTTTTCTTTTGTGTTTATTTTTAACCTCTTGAACGTCCGCTAACATTGCTTGAATGTCTTATGATCCACCGGGTGATCATAAGGACGCTCGAAGACTTAAACACTGTCGTGAATTTCCGCGTTATATTTTTATTGCAAAAAAGAGTGTCATCAAATTACGGGTGCGTTCCAATACAAACATGTATGTACGGAGCTCGTTGAGGCGAACGCGATCATAGCTCGATGCACTCGCATCCTCGTTCGCCGGGCCGGAACGCGCCGTCCGGCCCAACTGGCGGCAGCCATTGTTTTTTTTTTTGTTTTAATTTAAATTTCGAACGTGTATTCGATGGTCGAAATTTTAAAAATAGATGTCATTGTGACGGAAAGAATAGTGGCATTAGTGAATTGTCAAAAATGCGAATCCTATTTGGAATGGGCGAGTTCTTTTGTTTTTAAAATGAAATGTGATAAAAATTTTCGTGTTTGTTTTTATTTTCTGTCCAGTTTAGAGTATGAATGTGGACAGGTATAACAGTAGAGGTAGACCAAAGAAACGATGGATGGACTGTGTAAGAATGATATAGCAAGAAAGGAGGTGTCTCATGAGATGACGAGAAACAGAGAAGTATAGAAGAAGAAGACATGCTGCGCCGACCCCAAATGAATTGGTATAAGGGCAAGAGAATGATGATGATGATGGTATATGTAAAAGTGGAAGGTGGAAGGTGGTGGTGGTGGCTGGCGGAATCTAGGCGTACTGCTAGGAACACATCTGCCAAACCCTACGGTGATTACAGGCGTGATGTTATGTGTTTCCATAAGCCATAAGAGAAAAAAAAAATAAAAAGCTACTGCACTTTTACTAGCAAGAAAAAGCTTTTAATTTTCCTCCTGTTTTTCTTTGTCCTGTGGAGCTAACTAAGAGATAATTACATTAGATAAGAAATAACTTTCATACTTAATTTAACATTAAAATCTTCTTTTATACGTTCTGGAGTCTTCTCAATGTACGTTTTAACTTCGGTTGAGCTATGTGTGTGTATGTGTGAACCTTTTATTTAACATAACATCACGCCTGTAATCCCCGAAGGGTTAGACAGAGGTGTACCTAACAAAACTAAGACCTCATGATCCGCAGTCGCGATTGCGAACAGCAGACCAATAAGGCAGTCCCCTAGACCTTTTTATTATTTAGTGCAATTTACCCCTAAACTACTTACCTCCTTACCTTAATTATGATTATATAAGTGCACAAAATTATATCCATTCACCTGGTTTAATACAACGGTTGTCCCCTGTGACGTCCACTAGTCACAGGGGTAAGCACAAATGGTTTATTAAATAAAACAATAGTTTGGTGGTTTGAAATAGCAATCGGGTGCAAGCCCGCTCGGTTCGAGTGACAGCTGTCAGTGACACATTTTCCCGCGCGGGCCTGCCTCCGTGTCTATGATCTTTATTCATCACACCTCTTCCTTTTTTTACAAATATAGATTTTTCAGATATTATTTTTACTAAGTAAAAACTTAGGACTTAAACTCATTTATAACGCAATTGAAATTCCTTCATTAGTAACACAATCAAATAGATTACATAGAGGTTTTAAACAAAAGAAGTGTATACATTGATACATTGTTAATTTCAAAATAGAAAGTCATTTATTCAAACCAGGCTGACAATCAGCCCTTCTCGAAGGTTAAATTTTACAAAAGACAGTCCCTCAAAACGCCCACCCTTCAACACTTCGTAAAGTTTTAGCTTAGAAGAAGATGTAGCGGAAGAAACTCCCCAGCAACACATTTGTCTTAATGTTTAGGTTAGTTATTCGTTGTCTGAATCACAATCGCTAGTGTCATCAGAATCAGGTGAATTCAGGTGTTTTTTCCCATACTCTTGTCATTTACCTCCTTTTTTTTTTCAAAATGGATAATATTCCTTCTACTCTGGTCCGGTTGTGGTTTTGTAATATTCAGAGCCTCTAGAATCAACAACCGTATGTGGTGTGGGCCCAAAATTAGGTGTCAATTTGTTTTCTTTTATCTACATAACCCATTCCTTTTCTTTAATTATTCTGTCTGTGAACTCTGAGAATTTAAAAGTCATGTTAATTTAACATTATCTTTGGATTGAAAACAGTCAGCTAGGCCATGTCTGAAGTTTGTGTATTCCTTACACAACCGATACCGCCAAATAAAATATAAATTGCTTTGTTTGTAGGTGTTTTTTTGTTTTTTTTTCTTTACGTAGTAACTGATTATCATAATTCATAAGACTATGTTAAAATGTAAATTAAAATACTTGGAAAATATTATGTAGTATTTAGGTATGAGAGGCAGAAAATAAAAAAATTTTTTTTTTTTTTTTTAGATCAGGATCATTTGTTAAATAAGTTTAACATCCTTACAAGGAATTAATAGTAAGTTTGCTTTATTTATCAATGCCCCATACATAACTTATGCTGTTTTTTTATCCTAGTCAGTTTAATAACAATTATAATGAAACATATTGGAAGCATGTAAAATTAATAATACTTGAAAATATCAAGCATTTTGGTCCAATATGTTAAACTAAAAATGATTTAGATTTAATAGGATATGCCGGCCGATGCTGATTGGGCATCAGATTGTGTTGACCATATGGTCTATAGTCTTATCCAGGATATATTATTATCTTTTACATGTATAATAGTGTTATTTCATTTGAGTGTAAAAACAATTTTAACAGTAGCTGTATCAAGTACAGATGCTGAATATGTAGCATTATATGAGGCAAGTAAAGAAGCCATATAATTAAGAAACTTATTATTAGAACTGAAATGCAGAAATAAGTCACCTGTACTGTTATATATTGACAACCAGAGTACACAGTGTATTCCATAAAAGAACAAACATATTATTATTTACATATGATTTCTTTTTGTGAGAACTGCGGTTGTAAATTATTTTATTAAAATATAGTATTTAAATACAAATAATATGCCGCCAGCATATTATTCACAAAGAATTTAAGTTTCCAAAACATAATAATTTTGTTCAACAGGTGTCACTCCATTGTAAATTTATTTCTTTTTGTTGCATTCAATTTTTTTTTTTTTTTTTTTTTTTTTATTATAACTGTCATCTTTACATGGTACAAAATAAAATCGCTTCCGTTGTTTGTACTCTTAAATCTTTTGAACTACGCACCAGATTTTAATGTAGTTTTCAGTAATATTGCGATACACACACTTTTTTTTTTTTTAGTTTAGTTTTTTAGTTTCTTTTATAATTTTTATTGTTTGTTGTGTGCACTTGTGGCATGTATTGTGCTAAATAAATATGTTTTTTTTCTTTCTAATATAGAATGATTCAAGATTTCGGTTTATATGTAGCACATTGCATCGGATCGAAATCGGGGCGATTCGCTAGTTTTTTTTTTTTTTTTTTTTTGTTTTTTTTTGTTTTATAAGGGAGTGTGTTGAATATGTATCAAAACATTGTCATTGTTTGTGAATAAATTAGTTGTCTGTGGCGAGCATATATAGTTTTGACCACAATTCAAGTCCCAAAATAGTATGCTCTTGACATTATATACGCATTTTACCTGGTTTAATAGAATATTATTCTTTAAACATAACCAGGAATATTTGAGCCTAGCATTGTGTTCTGCGTCATCGTTGCCATACGACAAAATCATCAATAAAGTTGACGACGACTACGCCACCACAGGAAAGAAGTATTCTTTCTGCATTTTTTTTTTTTTTTAGCATGCTCTGGCCAAATCTTTAAACCTCGGCGATAAAAAGATTGATAGATCTTTTTTCTTTTTTAGTTTTTTTTTTTTTAGTTGGTATCCATCATCATCAACATCAATTCATCATAATTTTGTTAGAGCTAATGTCGGTATGGATGGTTTTCTCTCACTATTAGTCATGATTATAGCCTTGTTGATGTATCACATGTCTACTACGCACACTCTTATATCTCCGTCCGGTTTAAGGACGGGCATTATTGGTAAGACCCATCCTGAAGGCTTCGTGCCTTTAAATAGGATATAATTGTATGTCATCATCTGCCTAGCCTTTTCCCAACTAAGTTAGGGTCGGCTTCCAGTCTAACCTGATGCAGCTGAATACCAGTATTTTAAATGGAGCGACTGCCTATCTGACCTCCACAACCCAGTTAATACTAGGTAATACGATACCTCTTTGGTAAGACTGGATGTCAGAATTTCAGGTTACTGACTACCTGTAACGACTGCCAAAAATCTACATATGGCAGCCGGGACCAACAGCTTAACGTGCTTTCTGAGGCACGGAGGAAAGTCGGTAGGTATGTCGGACGCCACCCATCCACAGACCGACCTAGGCAAGCACAGCTTTTACCTAAAGATCGACCCGAGTGGCAGTTCTTATTAAGCCACGAGCTCCTTATTGTATATCTTATTTGACCAACTTGTCAATCTTTTCTTCCAAATAAATGGTATCGGCTGTCTGCTGGTTTGATTGAAATATCAAGTTGCAAGTCTTTACTTTTTATTTTTATGACCTTGCTCGCTTACCGAATTAATTCCTATATCGAGTTTGAGTACTTGTACAGAGATAGCGGTGTCTTTTCCTAAAAGGTCTCGAGTGCCGTTCTTAACGACATAGAATGTTTCAGTCTGCTATTTGTCGGCTACTTGAATATCTGCATCAAATGCTTTTTTTTCAAAAAGGTTTTAACAAACACTTTTACTAGTCTCCTTTTTTTTCTACTATAATATGTGGCAACAACCTCAGAGGTTTTTCTCTTTTAAGACCCAGACATAATCTTGATATAATTTCACATGAAAACTATGCAGATTAGTGTCTGAGATGGTCTTTTGAAGAAAGCACCACACACTTTATTGATTGTTCCCGCTGTGCTGCTGTCGTAAGCAACAATAGTACATTCTGATATAAGTGTTTTTGTCATTAATTATTAGGAAACTATGATTCAATTGCTTTTTCCCCGCCATGCTTTTCAAGTTGACGGAGAAGCAAAGATAATTATAATAAGCCGCTAAACAGCTTTAACATAAAAATATTTTCGAATTAAGAATACAAATAAATGTAATTAACATAGTACCTAAGTATTTGGTTAAAATAATTATGTTTATTTGTGGTATTCTATTTATAAACATAATTCAAATATTTAAAAAATATTGACACCGTGAAGACACATATCTCTTTGCCAAGATTAAAAAAAACAATTGTCGCCGATAGGAATGATTTATCTGTGAATTGATTATTTTTATTTTTTAGCCACTCTATTTCTTGTTGTGGATTGTTTTTCTTATAGTGTCTGATAAAACCAGGTCTTAGATATTGTTTTACTTTTTGCAGAGCAATGGTTACTGTCTCCATTATGATTTACATTGCCACACCTTTACGCTTCTTATGTTTTCACAGGTTTGCAGTTTCATATCTATTTTATAGGACATTTCGAGGTGAACTACACCATATTGTTAGTACCAACCGACAACCAGATGTTTCAGTTTACTATTCATAGAACCTTATTTTGTTAGTACCAACCGACAACCAGATGCGTCAGTTAACTACTCGTAGAACCTTATATTGTTAGGACCAACCAACAACCAGATGTGTCAGTTTACTATTCATAGAACTTTATATTGTTAGTACCAACCGACAACCAGATGCGTCAGTTTACTATTCATAGAACTTTATATTGTTAGTACCAACCGACAACCAGACGCGTCAGTTTACTACTCATCGAACCTCATAGAAAGTCGATCACCCGACTTACTACTTTTTATGGAAACATCTTTTCCATTTTCGCCAGTTAAGTATTTATTGTTAGTACCAACTGCAGTATGCAGTTTACTACTTTGGCGTTTTTAGTACCGGTCTATAATAGACCTACTACTCGAGTCTTTTTAAGGGTGATTCCATATAAGTCAGGCAGTGTTTACGTGCCCCATTAATAAAATTCAATACCGAACTTGAATAAAATAACACATTACCACTTGCTTAGGATATTAGGTCGGTATGAAAAATTATTATTTTTCCAGATCATAATCAAACATAGCATGCTTTACTTTGCTGTTGCAGAAATTATGTCAAGTTTGATATAACCACAACAAACAATTCTTTATTTATATTCGCCGACATGCGTGACAGAAATTGAATGAATCCGTCAAAACATCTATTAGTTGTACTTGGTGATATAATAGCTAAGTCTCTCAAATAAGCTAATAGATAGCTTACGTATTTCTTCATAGTATCAACCGAGTACTTGTTAGCCACGCTTATAGCTTGTAAACAGCTAAAAATAATAACATTGTGGGTGGTGTTGTTCTTTTAGAAAGGTACAAGACTTACCCTTCTAACTTCCAATCAAACAACTTGCCATAAGTAAGTACATATTAGTATTATATAATGAAAATTATATTGGCAAACACCTAACGAGCTATTTTGTAGCTATCGTTATTAATAATAATCCAAGTTACGTACCTATAAACTATGTTTCCCGTAAACACCGCTTAGCATTATTGGTTATAAAGGGATGACAATTCCCGTTAGTTCACTCCTTTTTCTTGTATTTTTTTTTTCTCTTTTTGTTTTATTTTTGTTTTATTTGGTGTACCTACCCATAACCTCGTCGCCATTTGTGACGTCCACTAGTCACAGGGGTAAGCACAAATGGTTTATTAAATAAAACAATAGTTTGGTGGTTTGAAATAGCAATCGGGTGCAAGCCCGCTCGGTTCGAGTGACAGCTGTCAGTGACACATTTTCCCGCGCGGGCCTGCCTCCGTGTCTATGATCTTTATTCATCACATCCCCTATAGCACCAATGCTGGCCCATTCATCTCTATGGACAACAACACAACATAACATCACGCCTGTAAACCCCGAAGGGTAAGGCAGAGGCGTACCTAATAGTACACCCATATTTCGTCAGTTATATTTAAGCCCCATGTAATATGGAGCGGAACTATTGCCATCAACCGGGCACAAATCCAGACTCCGTGGCTGCTACTGGTAAATTTCAGACGGAACAGAATCAGAATCAGAATTTTTTTTTTGTTAAACATAGGTATGGTACATTATGGTGTTAGGTTAACATATAATATTTGAGCGTTATGTTTTGCCGCAAAGGCATACAAATTTTAAATAAAATATTATTAAAAAACTAAAATACTTACGAAACTAAATAAACAGGCAATAAAGACAAAACCAAAATTTAACAAAAAAAAAAACACCTAATAACATTGATATAAAAAACTAAAGATACGGTCGTCCGAACATTTGCTCGACGCGTTCGCCATACAGAGAATCTGTGTAGTCTGCTCGTTAACGTAACCTTGTATAAGCGGCGTGGTATTTTCGAGGTATAAAGAACATAAATAAAGCTTTTAATAAAATTTACGACCGCATCCAAAGAGAGCCGATCGTGGACTAGTTCACTTCGGCTTAGGAAAGATCGTTTTAGGACCAAGTTCAAGGCGTCATTGTAACATGCGGTCCGCCCAGTCCTTACGCAGTAATATATAAGTCAATGCCTAATATCTATTTGCCCGATCCGGGAATCGGAGCCAGAACCTCATGCACACGCGCTTGTCTAAAGCTAACCGATCCAGTCATGACTTCTAGACCAGACCACACTACAGGGTACCTAATAGGTGGCTGCGGGTTGTACGCAAGAGATACCGCGGCCTCGACATAAAGGGCTAAGAAGAAACATGGGTGGTTTTTAGTCAGTAGAAGTCTGACACTCCTTTTCGCTCTGCCCAAGAGCGGGAGGGGTTATTTGATGATTTCCCACCTCCAAAAAAAAAAAGGGTACGTAATAAGCCCGGGTCGACAGCGCGTTGTATTCCACGCGCGCCTCAAAGTGTTGTATATGCAGACAACTCTTGTACTTACTCTTAGTACCCAGTAGACGGAGCCCACTGGGACCAGTGCCGCCAGGGTTGCGGAATTTGTTTGAAAGAGAGGAACATGCGTGGGTTCTAGTCAGTTCAAGTCTGACAGCGGAAGGGCAGCTCCGCTCAGAGCGGGAGTGGTAATTTAATGATTTTCCAACCAAAAAAAAGGGTTTCTGGCAGGAAACAAGGTACTCCCATACCTTGACTTCAAACCTAGCAGCTGATACTTCTTTCCCACCTCATCCTGCCACCGTTAACCATAATAGCCTTTGTTTAAGCACACACTTCCTGCCACGGTGCATGGGGGTAGTAAATATTGTATTTAATGCGGGTCCCATAATGACGGTATTGTTTAGTTCCCGAACTAAGGGCAAGGGGTCGTTTCTAACAGGGGTCTGGTGTAACAAGTTCACAACACTTGCTACTGATGTTTGCTGAACCAGTTATTTGAGTAAAATATTGGTTTTGCTTGGGAAAGTTTAGGTTTGTGTACTGGTGAATATGTGACTCCGTTTTGGGACATAGTTCCTTATCGCACGTTATCGCTCTGATTTTTCGGTTCTAAGACATGCCGGTTTCCTCACGATGTTTTTCTTCACCGTTTTGAGAGCAGAGGTGATGAAATAAATTACACAAAGTAATGGGCTTGCCTGGGTTCGAACCCACGACCTACTGTTTGTAAGTTCTCAACCACTGGGCCACCGCTGCTATCTACAAGACGATTATTCACAAAAAAATTCCAGCAAAAAAAAACTCTTACATACACTTCACAAGACGAACAGCTGATCCGCTCCGCCATGTTTGCCCAGACAAGTGTTTGTCGTTATAATTATTTTATGCGGGTTCACCAAGTACTTATTTAGCCCGAGTGGGGGACTTGATAGCCTTTAATAGGATAGTGATGGGAAAATATCGATAATACCAATATCTATTACCCAACTTCCAATGAAGCTGCACGTTGTGTTAATTAAACTGTGTGTCGGACCATTTGGGGACGAATCGAAATTTTCAATCAGCTTATCTGGTTTAATAAAACAGTTTTGTGTGATTATTAATCTATTTTGTGTCGTTTATCGATTAAATTATGCTGCAGTGTAATGTGTTTTATCTTTTTTGAGAATATTAGGCACGTTAATTATTAAAGGGGAATATTATCAGGTTATAACAACAACTGCCTTGTTGGTTTCGTCGTCGCAAGCGTAACTGCTAAGTAGGGGTTCAATCCCGGGGTCAGGCAAAAGGTGGTATCGGGGTGTTCCATTAGAAACTTCTTAGTAACCTGGCCTGGGCTGCGGGTTGTTCGAAACAGATACAGTTTCCCCGGACACAAAGGACTAAGAAGGAACACGTGTGGTTTTTAGTCAGTAGCAGTCCTACACTGCCGCTCTGCCCAGAGCAAGAGGAGTCATTTTGATGATTTCCCATAAACCAAAAAAAGGCCTTTTTAACAACAATGTCAGTATCACCGTCTTTTCAGAGGCAGTCACTACATAAATTCTCGCATTTTTTTGGTTTCGCAGTTCAACGTTTCTCACGACCTTGTCATTTATACCCCTTCATTTGATCTCAAATTCAGTTATGAATAACACTTATACTAATCACTCTTCGAAAGTCTTTAAAGAACATATTCCTATATCAATCGTCAGCCAGCAATAAATCTCCGAAATGTAATCAAATCAAAAGTTCTAACAGAACTAAAACTTAATTTTACATCTCTAACTAACGAAAACTAATGCCATTAATACTGAATGTCAATTTTCTTAATTAAACCATGCCTATACCTAAGTTTTAAGTAACAACAGGTATTAAAAACTTCTACAGTTTAGAATTTTAATGAAGAAAACGTCAAAGACACGTGCGAACTTTCGATAAAGAATTAAAAGCCAATAATCGACGTAAAAAGAAAAACTAGTGCGTTAATTACTCTTTTCATATTGGTGATCAACTTTCGCAAATATAGTCTTCGTTTTTTAGGTATTTTTCATCGTCGTCTGACATAATTTTTTTCCAAACATTTATCATTTGGATGCGTTTTTATGTTGCCATTTTTTTCTTTTTTGGGGGTTGGGAAATCATCAAATAACCCCTCCCGCTCTTGGGCAGAGCAGAAAGGAGTGTCAGACTTCTACTGACTAAAAACCACCCATGTTCCTTCTTAGCCCTTCATGTCGAGGAGGGGGGGGATTGTATATTGCCTCAATTAATAACTTAAGCGGAAATTAGGGCCTGCGTGGAATTTGAAAAATAGGTATTCAAGAGAAACTGTTGACGTCGCGCTGCATCACGTCTTTTTCGGAGAGGAAGCGAGTGTCAGAATTCTATTGACTAAAACCCACTCATGTTTCTTCTTAGCCCTTTGTGTTCCGTTGCCACAGTATCTCTTTCGAACAGTTCCGCAGCCAAGGCATTCCTACGGGACTACCGGGGCTGCGGAACTCTTAAGAGGCCTGCGAGTTATGAATTGTCCATACAAATATAGGTAATACCAAAATCATTTACGATTCGAGCATATTTCCAACTAAATTGACTGTTATTCGGATTTAGACAGTATTTATTTATATATGAAAGTAGATTCCAGTTTTTTTTTGTTTTCCAATATTTATACATAAATCGAAATGTAAGGGAGTTGCGTTTTGCAAATTTTGACAGCCTTGATGAGATGTTTTCGACGTATTTATTCTTTATTAAAAACCGCAATATTTTATTTTATTTTTTATTATGCAAACTCATAAATGTTGATTCCTTTATTGCAATGGACAACAGTACAGCTTCAGTCAGAGTCAGCACGCATAATATATAACCTAAATTATGACACTGACCCTTAAATTGAATACTTACCTACTAAAAAATGCTTTGCTTAAAAGGCAAACCTGCCATCATCATCATCAGCCTAGCCTTTTCCCAACTATGTTAGGGTCGGCTTCCAGTCTAACCGGATGCAGCTGAATACCAGTATTTTACATGGAGCGACTGCCTATCTGACCTCCACAACCCAGTTAATACTAGGTAATACGGATACTTTTTGGTAAGACTGGATGTCAGAATTTCAGGTCACTGACTACCTGTAACGACTGCCAAAGATCTATCTATGGCAGCCGGGACCAACAGCTTAACGTGCTTTCCGAGGCACGGAGGAAACTCGGTATGTCGGGCGGTCACCCATCCACAGACCGACCTAGGCAAGCACAGCTTTACCTAAAGATCGACCCGAGTGGCAGTTCTTATTAAGCCACGAGCTCCTCTCAGAGTCAGCACGCATAATGAATAACCTAAATTATGACACTGACCCTTAAATTGAATACTTACCTACTAAAAAACACTTTGCTTAAAAGGCAAACCTGCCAAATAATAAAAACAAGTGATCAGACTCAACTCCACGATATTCACGGCCCACGTTCCCACATTATTTCGATCGTCTTCAGTATTTTGGACATAAACCTAGTACGAGAGCCTAATGACCCAGGTTCGGTACACTTGAATATCTTTTTATGTTACAGCCTTGAACATAAACCCCACCTGATGGATTCTTTTACGATTTTTCCAAAAGCTCTGGTATGATTTGATAGGACAGATGTTTCGTCATTTGCGAATGGTTGGAAATACGTTTAACTGTAGGTGGGCTGGTTGAAAGTTACCTTTTTTTTGGGGGGGCTGGGAAATCATCAAATAACCCCTCCCGCTCTGGGCAGAGCGAAAGGGAGTGTCAGTATTCTACTGACTAAAAACCACCCATGTTCCTTTTTAGCCCTTGCGCCGAGGCCGCGGTATCTCTTTCGAACAACCCGCAGCCCCGACGGGGTTGAAAGTTACCTTGAGCCTTGGAGATCAAATAAAATCAATGAAAGATGATTCTTGTACAGACATCAAGCTATCTGAATCTGTCAAATTTTCGCAATCACGACATAGTTGAAAATCTATGAAAGTTGTAGTAGCTTTTTGTACTAGTTTCTGTACATTCTAATATAGCTTTGTTTAAATCCCGACTCCGCACCCTCGTGTTGTCAAAATTAAAAAATAATAATGAAACTAAGAAACTTCAAAATTATTATAAACAAATTAGGTAAATAATAATAATAAAGAAATTAACTTAATAGAAATTTCTTATTTTAATATTAAAATATAGAAATTAATAACAAAAAAAAAACAATATAAAAACATGTTTTCTCCATCTTAAAATGTTAATAAGTAATTATTATTTAAGAAGAAACAAGACTTAAATAAATCTTTCACAGTTATTTTCTATCCAAAGCAGAAATCATTGAATGACTCCTCCCGCTCTGCCCAGACCGGGAGGAGTAATTCAATGATTTCCCACCACCCCAAAAAAAAGTCAAGTAAATGAACAAAAATCCATTAACACCCTACAATGAATCCATTTAAACACAACGCAATACAATTCGTAAAATCTTACATAATCCTCCCCGGATTAATTATCTCCAATTCATTTGCTCCCTTTAATGTATTCCTCTTTACACGGAAAAGTAATTCACATTAAAGGCCAACAAAATGAGTCCTTTATTGAAAACATCGGGTTTGTCTTTGTACACGCAGCGACAATATATTACCAGTGTAACTTGGCTTCACTTTGTATAGATATCCTGTACAATGAGAGATCCGAACTGGTTTTGTATAACTTGATTGGTCGATGTACGTACCATTTACAAAAGACATACAACATGTATGAAAAAAGTGTGAACATATTTAAGGACTAGCTGTTGGCCGCTAACTTTTTAAGTCTGCAATTATTATCCTATTTGAATTAGATTATGTTACAATTTCAAGGGTTTAAAGTTTTTGCACGGAACCGAAATCCTTGTTCTGCAATAAAAGTACTATTTGCCATTAACAGTCCCATCTAAATCGGTCCAGCCTTTGTAGAGATTAGCCGGAAGTAACAGAAAGACAACTATCGAAAATTTTCATTTTGTCCCTCCCCTCTCCAAGACTCCATTCTAAAATCGAGCTAAAGTTAATTATCGATAGTTTTACAGCATGTCCCCTCACTATAACTATCTCTCATGACGTAAATTAGCTTCGGGATACTTGACAGATGTGCTTGTTTACAAACCCGATTGTTATTGACATGTGCACCCTCTATTTATAATTGAGAGGCTAACTTTGTTAGGGTTAGAAATAATAACGGCCTCTTAAACACATCTGTGCATGCTTAGTACATAATTTGGTTTGTTAGGTCTGTATGAGTTAGTGACGTGCAATCAAAATTTTATGAGCGTCATTATAGAATCTACTACCTACTATTTTCCAAACTATGTTGGGGTCGGCTTCCACAACAGTATAAGTACCTGTATTTAACATGTAGCGACAACCACTCCTATCAAGTGATATCGTATTAGTTAGTACTAAAACGCAGTGGAGGTCCAACAGGCAGTCGCTTCATGCAAAATATTGGTATTCAACTGCACCCGGTTAGACTGGAAGCTTTCCCCAATATACTTGGGAAAAATCTAGGCAAAAAAATACAATTATAAATGTGCCTTCGACTGCACCACATTTCTACAACTATCAACCGCCAACAATTATTTGACGTCCAAAAACTACCAAAATTATATAAACAACAGCCCAATCACTATTTAACCGAACACAAAGTCAAAACACAAAATTGTATGCAAAGTATCGTTCACAGCGCGGTTTTCAGATGCCAAACATGACATATTAAACCCGGCGAAATACCAGAGCGATTGCACGATTTGAAACTGAATGACGTCTAGGGTTACCACTTAAACAAACTAAAACCAGATATTTGAAAGAAAGAAAAAGTATTTATTGGTCTCAAACAGGTCTAAATAAAACGTTTTTTTTATTACGTGGGCCTACTCTCGGCCTCAAACTTGTCCTGAGGACAAAGATAAGGTCGACAATGGAACGAGCCACCCCAGAGGAAGTATATTAACTCGCAAGTTAAATAGATTGGGGTCATATGAGCTCGGGAACACTGATGCAGGCAGGGGATTCCGTTCTTTGGCTGATAAAATAAACAAGAAACCCAAAAAATTATAAAAGTAAACATAAAAAAACCTTAAAAAGCTAGTTAACAGGCTTATTTGCTTTTTGTTCAGATATTTCACATTCTAGTTCTTTATTTCAGTACCCTTTAGGGGTTATTCAAAAAACCGCTATGTTGTCGAAAATATACATTGAAATTGTATTTTTTAGGTAAATTAGTGTAACCGATCTGTAAGACGCTTTCTACAAACATAATAAGAGTAAAATTTTGACTGCCTCGCTGGCCGAGTGGTTGCAAGCGCGACTGCTGAGCATGATATCCTGAGTTCGATTCCCGGGTCGGAAAATTAAAAAAAGAATTTCTCAGTAGCAGCCACTGAGTCTGGAATCGTGGTTGAATACAATAGGCTCGCCCCTTATTACAGAAAACTCAAAAACATAACTGGCAAATTGAGGGTATTCTATAACCCTTCGGGGCTGCGGGTTGTTCGCAAGAGATACCGCGGCCTCGACATGAAGGGCTAAGAAGGAACATGGGTGGTTTTTAGTCAGTAGAAGTCTGACACTCCCTTTCGCTCTGCCCAAGAGCGGGAGGGGTTATTTGATGATTTTCCACCCGACAAAAAAAAAAAAAAAGGGTATCCTATAAGGTACACCTCAAGGCTCAGCCTAACCCTTCCCTGGGATTTAAGACGCAATGTTATTTCATGTAAAACTTCGCCTTTTGGCATAGCATGGCACAGCACACCTTCGGCTCCACATTTTGCGATACCTACAGAGGGGAGTATGAAGGGCGGGAACCCTAATGACACGACAGACAACCCTGTCTGGTTTGGATGCAACCCTTTGTAATATGACGAGCGATGATATTGGCAACGTTGCTCAATCAGGTATGGTTCATTATTTTGAACTTTAGGAGGGAGATTAGTCATGCAGAATGACGATTAAACGTATTTATTTATTTATTTATTTATTTAAACTTCATGCACAAACGTGGTACATAGGCGGACTTAATGCCACAAGGCATTCTCTACCAGTCAACCTTAGGGTCAAATAGGATAGCACTGTGGTAGAGTACAAATATAAATAAATTAGGAGAATACTATTTTGTTAACATAAATCAATATACCTACATAAATGGTACATACTAATACATATATATTAAGATGGAATTAAATAAACTAATATATATTATAATACATACAAATAATTCAAAAAACGAGAAACCAAACAATAATTACCATGACCACCACACATTAAGAGTGTAACGTATGTTACTTGTTTATGTTTAGTAGAGATAAACAAACCGACCGCGAACCGTAAGACGTTGCGTTGAAAGGACTCCCACTAGGTGGATCGATGATCTGGTGAAGGTTGCGGGGATCCGCTGGATGCAAGACGCACGGGATCGGTCAATGTGGCGACACTTAGGGAAGGCCTATATCCAGCAGTGGACGTCTTTCGGCTGAAATGATAATGATGATGATGATTACTACAAAAACATACAAACAATAGCCAAATTAATCTAAAATTCGCATCTCAAACAGGACACTACTGCAATTCAAAATAGGTTTAATTGCCGTCCAAACTCGGCTCTTGTTTAAACTTGTCCAATATGGTACAATGCTGTATTTGTTACTTCAGAGGGTATCCTATAAGGGTACCCAAAAAAAATACAAAAAAGGGTATCCTATAAGGTACACCTCAAGGCTCAGCCTAACCCTTCCCTGGGATTTAAGACGCAATGTTATTTCATGTAAAACTTCGCCTTTTGGCATAGCATGGCACAGCACACCTTCGGCTCCACATTTTGCGATACCTACAGAGGGGAGTATGAAGGGCGGGAACCCTAATGACACGACAGACAACCCTGTCTGGTTTGGATGCAACCCTTTGTAATATGACGAGCGATGATATTGGCAACGTTGCTCAATCAGGTATGGTTCATTATTTTGAACTTTAGGAGGGAGATTAGTCATGCAGAATGACGATTAAACGTATTTATTTATTTATTTATTTATTTAAACTTCATGCACAAACGTGGTACATAGGCGGACTTAATGCCACAAGGCATTCTCTACCAGTCAACCTTAGGGTCAAATAGGATAGCACTGTGGTAGAGTACAAATATAAATAAATTAGGAGAATACTATTTTGTTAACATAAATCAATATACCTACATAAATGGTACATACTAATACATATATATTAAGATGGAATTAAATAAACTAATATATATTATAATACATACAAATAATTCAAAAAACGAGAAACCAAACAATAATTACCATGACCACCACACATTAAGAGTGTAACGTATGTTACTTGTTTATGTTTAGTAGAGATAAACAAACCGACCGCGAACCGTAAGACGTTGCGTTGAAAGGACTCCCACTAGGTGGATCGATGATCTGGTGAAGGTTGCGGGGATCCGCTGGATGCAAGACGCACGGGATCGGTCAATGTGGCGACACTTAGGGAAGGCCTATATCCAGCAGTGGACGTCTTTCGGCTGAAATGATAATGATGATGATGATTACTACAAAAACATACAAACAATAGCCAAATTAATCTAAAATTCGCATCTCAAACAGGACACTACTGCAATTCAAAATAGGTTTAATTGCCGTCCAAACTCGGCTCTTGTTTAAACTTGTCCAATATGGTACAATGCTGTATTTGTTACTTCAGAGGGTATCCTATAAGGGTACCCAAAAAAAATACAAAAAAGGGTATCCTATAAGGTACACCTCAAGGCTCAGCCTAACCCTTCCCTGGGATTTAAGACGCAATGTTATTTCATGTAAAACTTCGCCTTTTGGCATAGCATGGCACAGCACACCTTCGGCTCCACATTTTGCGATACCTACAGAGGGGAGTATGAAGGGCGGGAACCCTAATGACACGACAGACAACCCTATCTGGTTTGGATGCAACCCTTTGTAATATGACGAGCGATGATATTGGCAACGTTGTTCAATCAGGTATGGTTCATTATTTTGAACTTTAGGAGGGAGATTAGTCATGCAGAATGACGATTAAACGTATTTATTTATTTATTTAAACTTCATGCACAAACGTGGTACATAGGCGGACTTAATGCCACAAGGCATTCTCTACCAGTCAACCTTAGGGTCAAATAGGATAGCACTGTGGTAGAGTACAAATATAAATAAATTAGGAGAATACTATTTTGTTAACATAAATCAATATACCTACATAAATGGTACATACTAATACATATATATTAAGATGGAATTAAATAAACTAATATATATTATAATACATACAAATAATTCAAAAAACGAGAAACCAAACAATAATTACCATGACCACCACACATTAAGAGTGTAACGTATGTTACTTGTTTATGTTTAGTAGAGATAAACAAACCGACCGCGAACCGTAAGACGTTGCGTTGAAAGGACTCCCACTAGGTGGATCGATGATCTGGTGAAGGTTGCGGGGATCCGCTGGATGCAAGACGCACGGGATCAGTTAATGTGGCGACACTTAGGGAAGGCCTATATCCAGCAGTGGACGTCTTTCGGCTGAAATGATAATGATGATGATGATTACTACAAAAACATACAAACAATAGCCAAATTAATCTAAAATTCGCATCTCAAACAGGACACTACTGCAATTCAAAATAGGTTTAATTGCCGTCCAAACTCGGCTCTTGTTTAAACTTGTCCAATATGGTACAATGCTGTATTTGTTACTTCAGAGTTGTTTCTAGTTAACCGTGTTTAGTTGGACTGTTAAACGAGTTTAAGTAGACGTTTTATTGTGTCAGTCACCCTTTTCGCTTTAACTGGGCAGTTAGTGTGATGACGTGTTTTGTTGTTTTTTTGTCTGTGGAAATTGTAGTGTGTGGGCCATTGATATAAAAACTAAAGATACGGTCGTCCGAACATTTGCTCAACGCGTTCGCCATGCAGAGAATCGGTGTAGTCTGCTGGTTAACGTAACATTGTATAAGCGGCGTGGTATTTTCGAGGTCTAGAGAACATAAATAAAGCTTTTCATAAAATTTACGACCGCACCCGAAGAGAGCCGATCGTGGACTAGTTCACTTCGGCTTAGGAAAGACCATTTTAGGACCAAGTTCGAGGCGTCATTTTAACATGCGGGCCGCCCAGTCCTTACGCAGTAATATATTAGTCAATGGTGTGGGCAATCTGTCTTTTGTTTCGTCGTCAAAATTGCTTCAAGCTTTAGGCTTTGCTTTGCTTAATGCTTACCTCCAGGCGGTTATTATAACCCAGTGTAACTGCCTCCCTTTAATAAATAATCCTTTGTAATCACAATTCCAAGGATTTTTAAGAAAATTCTTTATCTATTGGTTTAAATGTTTTAAAAAGTTCGTCTGCCTGACAACTTAATTAAAGCAATACATCAAAAAGCATTTAAAGTTATTAGAAATGTTCTGAATACCATATACGTATAATCCATACCAACGGCCGAATCTAAAAGTTTTTTACGAATTGTCAACAACACTTCAAATTTTAATCATCTATTCCACGAAGTGGTCAGTGGCCGTTTTTCGCGGCACTAAAACCGAGTTCCGTCAGATTCTAGTGGCTGAATGGAAGGAGTGACTTGCGCAACCCAGATGGAAGAGTGGCGTAGTGTCTTTAGCTTCCGGCTCATGCAGTGCATAGGTCGGGAGCGGACGCCAGCTTCTCATCACTGTGTGGACTTGCCTTGAAGACGTGGCGCAGCATACACTGGTGAACTGCTAGAAAGAAAGCTGATAGAAAGTGCCCCCACCAAAAACTTCTAAAGCGTGTAGCTGATGTTATTACTTTTTTACACATCGTGTTATTTCTGTTAGTTCTTTGAAATAACATAAAATTTTCGTGAATTTATAACAGTAGTCAAATACACAATTGTATTATTTAATAATTAGGTCTCTATTTAACATCCGACCCTCCTAAAAGAAATGACCAAAGAGTACAAAAAAAACAAACAAAAAGAATCGACACACCACACGTCATGATTATAGCTGACACCTCGTAGTAATGGTCGCATACCTGCCCGAAATTAACATAATTGGGATCGGTCACCGGTTTATCTTTAATAATAACTCACAGGAAACATTCCGTCGGGATGATCCTATTATACACAAGTAACATCTAAAAGTCTGACTTAAAAGTTTTTGGGCGAAGCTGAAAAAATATTAGTGATAAGTTATTGAAAACGAAAGAGCGAAATAGTAGCATCTCATTTAGAACACTATTAAGGTAGATAAGCGGATTGCACAAATGTCATCATCATCATCTCCTACCCTCATCTTTGTGAGTCATCATCTAACAGAGAAGAAAAAGAAGCCACTCTATTTCTAGTCATATTATCTTTCACAGAGACCATGCATTCTTTCTTTGAATATTTACCGTTCAAAATCAAAACACATTTCTCAAAACGCACCACGAAATCCTGATCGTGCGAGTATGGTCTCCACATTCCTTGAATACATTAACACAGAACTAAATTATTTAAAATAACAGGCCAACGCATCTGCTGCACATCCGAGACTAAATGCTACATAATTTGTTTCTCAGAAGATTAATCTCTATGAGCTAACGGGAAGGCTTTACGTTCTACAGTTCATAAGAAATGGTTTTTGATTATCATAACTTCGGGACATTTTTAGGTTTCTGTGCGTCGCAAGGGTTGAAAATTAAGCCCAATTTGTACCTAATTGGATTTTTCTGTGTGGGTGGTTGATGGCAATGATGGATCTACTCTAACACCTTTTTTTCTCTCACTCCAGGATTCCAATTTCAACCCCAAGGTTTGTAAAATTAGTCTCCTCAGGTGACGTAAAATAATAGATACTAAGTACATTGCTTTAAGATTACGACTGACTGAGTGTTGCTGCAATTGTACTCCGCTGATCCTTTCGAAACTAAATTCTTTAAACCTTTGAATAACCGCGCTAAGACCGTTCGGCAAACTGAACTAACTCCAATAATCCAAATCAAAGCATTTATATCAAGCGATTTGAATGTTCCAAATAGACAACAGAATAATGAAAATACAGTCCCATTCACTATGCATAAAAACTGTGAAAGTACTGTAGTTACCGTTACAAAGCGTAGATTTATATGGAGAAGAACGGTCTAGAAGCTCCATGGACACTCAATGTTCCAGTCAATGCAATTCAATACAAACAAATTCACAAGCTCAATAATATTCATTTATCAAAAGTCTGTTATAACTACGCAATTTGACATGGGTACTTAATAAGGGACCCCCACGCATAGACACCACCCGACAGCCCCGACGAGAGGGAGGCGATGGTCAGCCATGCAACGCGTCCGATTTAAACACAGGAACCAGTTTGCTAATGCATTTTCCACCTAAAGGGTGCAAAAGGGGTGGCAAAACCATGCATGTAATATACATATATGACAAGTCAATCAATAACGTGGCCAGAGGGGATGCAACTTCGGGGTACAAAGGGCGATACGAGATCAAAATATCGATACGAAATTTAGTGTTGGATGAAGCAAATTGGTTTCTTCCACTTCACTTTGTAATATCAGGTCTTTGTGAAGGATAGCGTCGGGGGACATATTGCTACTGCCGCTGCTGCTATTTTGGGTGTTTTGAGTATCTATGTTATGCCTTGCCTGAATGGTCCGTGGATGGATGACCACCCATTACATACCGAGTTTCTTCCATGCCTCGGAAGGCACGGCTATCATTTTAGTTGCTTTTAGTTATCTTATTTTAGGGGTTTGTACAGCACATCAATCTGTCTGATCTGTCTAAGGACTGGAACTTTAAAAAGTGCGATTATGAACGTCTATATACTTTACTTAACGAGGAATCTTGGAGTACCGTAGTAGAGTCAACTGATATTACTTTTTGCACGAATACTTTTTATGAAATTATTTATAATATTTTTAACGATTGTATGCCAAAAAAACTACGCAATAGAGCCAGTCGCGAACGTTATCCAGTTTGGTACACCCGTGATATAATTACGGATCTTCGACGTAAAAAGAAACTACATCATACTTGGAAAAAGTCCTCTTGTTTGAGGGAGTACAAGGCATTTTCTGATTTAAGAGCAAACCTTAAACACCGCATTATTATAGCATACAATTCACATTTACATCATGTTGAGCGTAATATCAGAAAAAACCCACAACAGTTTTGGCAGCACATATCCACTCTCCGATGCAAAGGCGGATTTGAGCCTACAATCAACTATCAGGGTCAATCACTCTCGGGTATCGATGCGGCTAATGCTTTTGCTGATTTCTTTGCCAGTGTTTTCTTACCTGAAACACCTGATTTAAATGTCACACAAATATGTTCTCTTGATACCTGCAGCAATAGTAACTCTATCAGTTTAGCAAAATTTTCTATTAATGATGTAGAACGTGGTATCGGTAAATTAAAACTCAATAGTTCTGTTGGGCCGGATAATATTCCATCCAATATTCTTAAACAGTCTAAAGCTTCCATAGCCAAACCCCTATGTCATATATTTAATTTATCACTAAGCACCGGTAAATATCCGACTCAATGGAAACTCTCTAGAGTTACGCCTATACCGAAAGCAGGGGTGAAATCATCAGTTGAAGACTACAGGCCTATTGCTATATTGTCGGCCCCTGCTAAAATATTCGAACACATTTTATATAAAGAAATTCAAAGACAAGTCGATATTTATATGTGCAATGAACAACATGGTTTTCGCAACAAAAAATCAGTTAACACGAATTTGCTAACATTAGTTGATTTTATTTCTTCTCAAATGGACCGCGGACAGCAAGTGGATGTGCTGTACTTCGATTTCCGTAAGGCCTTTGATAGAATTAATAACGACATCTTGTTACGCAAGTTAAGTGCCATAGGATTTACACCCAGTCTTCTTCTTCTGATTTCTGACTACCTACGAGACCGTCAGCAATTTGTTCGCCTTGGCTCATACAACTCACATGCGTATCATACACGATCAGGCGTAAGTCAGGGTTCCATTTTAGGTCCCTTGCTTTTCTTAATTATGGTGAACGATCTGCCACAAATTATAAACCATGCAAAATGTCTACTTTACGCCGACGATCTGAAAATATATGCAACTGTTAGCTCTGTGTCTGACTGTATAGCTCTCCAGCGTGATATCGATGCCTTGAGTGAATGGGCAGCCACTAACAAAATGGAATTTAACACTTCTAAATGTCAAATTATGAGCTTTGGCCGCATGCGGAGTCCTATACAGTACGACTACAGAGTGAACACTGAGTCTATAGCCAGAGTATCCATAGTAAAAGACCTCGGTGTAACGTTTGATAGCAAACTGACTTTCCACACACACATTATAGGTTTGGCTAAAGAATGTTTCCGACGCTTAGGTTTTGTTTTACGTAACTGTCAAGGTTTTAATAACCAGGCAGTCATTAGGCTTTTGTTCAACGCTTTAGTTCGGTGCAAGCTTGAAACCAGCGCTTGTGTGTGGAATCCTCACGAGGTTACCTACATGCTCATGCTGGAAAAGGTGCAAAAAGCTTTTCTTAGGTACCTCTACAAACATGTGTTTGGATACTATCCTTATATGTATCCTACTAAATTCCTTTTAGGATGTTTAAATTTTAATTCTCTTCGAGTTAGGCGGTCTATTGACCAAATAACAACGGCGTATAAAATTATACATGGTCATACCGACGCCTCAGATTTACATGCGGAGCTGTGTCAATTATTTGTTCCAAATAATTATAATCGCTCCAGAAAGCATAAATTGTTTAATGTCCCATTTTGTCGCACTGTAGCTCGGTCCACCTCCCCTATACCGCGTATGCTAACGATGCTCAACGCGCTCGTGGAGACCAACCGTGGATTGGATTTGTTTGCTGATGAATGGAAGACGATACTGTTAGAATGTTTGTGGTTCTGCGAGAAGACCGAGTAAAAGGATTACTTAATTTAGTATAAATGGCTTAAGCTGTACTAAATGTAATAATAATAAATAAATCAAGCTACTACAATTCGTCGAATTCTTTAGTAGATTTTCAATTTTATTGCTAAAGCATTAGGTTCAAGAAAATTTCTCAGTTTCGGGTAGTGTTTATGTGCTTGCATCTGTACCTATCTCCGCTGATTATTCCAGACGCTCTACAAAAAAAATCTAGAATAACACTTCAATACTTCGATATTATATGAAAAACTCTCAAAATGGTGAAGGAAAACATCTTAGAACCAAAAAATTCGAAGACATGTGACATCTACCAACCCGCACTGGGCTCGCGTGGTGGATTATAGCCCATCCCTCTCCTAGAGAGGAGGCCTGAGTCCCTGCAGTGGGAACATTATAGGCTGATGATGATGATTATATGAAAAGCCTCTATGGACAAGTAATGCTAAGTGAGGAAAATGTGGTGAATAAAATGTTGTGTATGAATGTAGATGGCTTGCATGCTGCAAGAGTAGAGACCAAAGAAAAGATGGTTGGACTGTGTGAAGGATGATAACGGTAAGAAAGGAAGTGACTGCTGAGATGAGGAGTAATGGAGTATGGAAGAAGAAGACATGCACCATGCTGAGTGGTAACCTGCTTGCCGCAGTCACGACGTGCAACTTTCGTTTTATTTTCCTTTCTTGTATTTTTTTTTTTATATTTGTTATGACGTGTTGAATGTGTACCTATTGCTTTTTTGTTGTCTTTGCCATTTTTTGTACCTACATACCTACCTACCTATCTACTACCTACTACGTTGTATATAATTGACATTATGACGTATGGTCTGTTTGAAGTTGACACACTAACGTCACTGAATTGTTTTGCCTTCCCGGAACCTCTCCGCTAACACTTGAACTTTATAGTATGGTATTAAAGTTCAAATTGACTTTTATGTATTATTACGAATCGTTTGTATGGGATTATAGAAAGTGTTGTTTTTAGACCTTTTCAGGCAATTTTTAAATTTTTCTCTTTGTAAGAACCATTCTCGTACTTCAAGGAATATTCTAAAAAAGGAATTAGCGAAATCGGTTTAGCCGTTCTCGAGATTTGCGCTTAGCAACACACTTAGCGATTCATTTTTATATTATAGGATTGTTTGCTCGTCATGTTTCTGCGACAAATAATTATTGTTTTCTTTCTTTCTTTTCTTTCTTTTACATACTGCACCGACCCGAAATAAATTGGAATAAGGGCAGAAGAACGATTTATATTAAATACCTACTTTTTCGTCATAATTAAAATTTAACCAACATGAATTCCTGCATACGATAATCGCCTCTGCCGTAGTGTGCTGCGTGATAAATAATGTTTGCTCAGCCGCTGCTGTACAAACCCGGTACGTCTAGGCGTGATGTTGTGTGCCCCGGGTAACTGTGCCAACTATGTTTTTAAAATAACTAATTTTGTATAGAAATGGAAATAGTAAACAGTCCTGAATTTTTGGTGACAGAAAAAAAAAACAAAAATTTAAAAAAACTGACTGCCTCTTTGGTGTTGTGGCTGCAAGCGTGACTTCTGAGTATGAGGTCCAGGGTTCAATTCAAAGGTTGGGCAAACTGTTATTAGGGTTTCGCATCAGGATTTTTTGAGAAGCAGCCACGGAGTCTGTAAATGTTCCCTGTTGATGGCAATAGGTACGCCCCCTATAACATGGGACTAACTTAACTGGCGAAATGTGCGTGTACTGTTAAGTACACGTCTTCTGCTTAATCATTCGGGGATAACAGGCTTGATGTTATACAGGGTGTAAATCAACCCATCACACAGCCGTCAACCAAGCATTCTGTACATTAAACTAAGTACCCCTACGTATATTTTGCTGGGAAACGACTTTTTTTTCAAAAATCACATTTTAGGATAAAACTCTATGAAACACTGTTAAAACATTGTGCTAGTGGATGCTTTGTAAACGGATCATGGAGGTTATTTAAGTAAAGTTATAACCTGAAAAACAAGTATTTACAAAAACAGCTATAAAAAATTTGGAACTTTGAGCCCCAATATCTCCGTAACTAGGAGGTTCCCAGGTATGGTCTAGAACAAAAAAATATCGCAGTGGTGGGGAGAACAAGTGCCTTTCGTTTGCGTTAAGGGTACTTTTACACCCTATATTATGGGATAATGTGAAACATAAAAAATATATCCACCAAAACAACAAAATTGCAACCAGAGTAACAGTAGGTATGTCAATCAGTTTGTGAGTCACCATCATTACGAAAAACGTCAATTGTGTAATACTCTTTGCCATAAAAAACATCACGATTTGTTTTTAATTTAATCCATTATTTTAACATGACAAATTAAATTGGACATCACTGAAATCATAATAATTTAACGAGATCCAATTGAATTCATTCAATAAATGTAATTCAAAATAACAGTACAACGGATACGTGGTTTTCAGTTCATCAATTTCATAATTAAAGCACAAGCGATGTTTTTATTGCTTGTTCACATATTCGATTGTTCAAATTATTTTCATTAATTTGTGCAATTAAGTACATGTTTTGTAAATTAATTATGCTAATTAGAGAATATCAATTTTAAATTTTTTTGAGGAGCACTCGGGTCGAGCTTTAGGTAAAAGCTGTGCTTGCCTAGGTCGGGCTGTGGATGGGTGACCGCCCGACATACCGAGTTTCCTCCGTGCCTCGGAAAGCACGTTAAGCTGTTGGTCCCGGCTGCCATATATATCTTTGGCAGTCGTTACAGGTAGTCAGTGACCTGATATTCTGACATCCAGTCTTACCAAAGAGTATCGTATTACCTAGTATTACCTGGGTTGTGGAGGTCAGATAGGCAGTCGCTCCATGTAAAATACTGGTATTCAGCTGCATCCGGTTACACTGAAAGGCCAGGCAGATGAGAGAATATCAATTTTATTCTCTGTACAGAAATTATGTAACTGAAAATGCCTTACTACCTACAAGGTAGTCAGGTATTATCATCATCAGCCTTTTCCCAACTATGTAGCTGCTTCCGGATAGACTGGAACTGGACCCCGCTTCCAGTCTAACCGGATGCAACTGAATACCAGTATTTTACATGGAGCGGCTGCCTATCTGACCTCCACAACCCAGTTAATACTAGGTAATAAGATACTCTTTACGCTCTTCTCAGACTACCTGTTACGGCTGTCAAAGATCTAAAAATAACACCTAAGACCAACTGCTTATTGTCCTTTCCGAGGCACGGAGGAAACTTGGTATGTAATGGGTGGTCACCATCCACAGACCAACCTAGGCAAGCGCAGCTTTACCTGCAGAATCCGAATAGCTGTTATTATCAAGCCACGATCTAAATAAAGTATGTTTCATTTAAGGTGAATGCTCCAACTAGCCCGCGAAATTCAAATTTTCTTACGTTTTTTGCAATTTGCAGGCCAGTGCTAGTTTGTATGTTGATTAAAATATAAATTGCGGCTGTAAGATGTATGTAGTTACAGAAATATAATCATCAAAATCATCAATATAAGCCTCCAAGTTCATAAAGGTGCAGGAATTTGCACCTTTATGAACTTGGAGGTTTAAGAAAATTTGAATTTCGCGGGGTGGTTGGAGCATTCACCTTAAACCTAAACCTTTTCGCCCTCTCCGAGGTCATCTAAGAATAAACTAGGACGATACATTACCTCTCAACTGAACTGCATCAGATATTGACAGTAACTTTGTCCCCTAACGTGGCTTCAATTTGTCTGGAATATTCCAGAAAAATGAAAACACTGTTCACTTGATAAGGTCTACGCGTCACCCGCAATGATAAAAACAACGACTTCAATTTATTTTATGAGTTTGTTTTCTTTTTGAAAATATTCATGTGTATTTTTACAAGAAAAGTAGACACACACATCTAAGTTCTACAATCTGTCAAATTTCTTTAATCGATTTTCAACTTTATTGCTGAAGCTTTTAGGTTCAAGAGTGATTGGGCAAATCTGACAGTTTTTGGTAGATTAATGAGCTGACGTTTGTGCCTAGCTGAGTGTTGTTTGCAATTCGGAATTAATGATTACTTTGTGTTAAAATATGAACAAAACAATAAACTCAATAAGGAATCATCAAATCATGCAGTCAATCGTGATTATACGTTTTACCGGATTGTCTTGATTCTACACTGTTTTTAGGGCTCCGTAACTGAAAAGGAAAAAACGGAACCCTTATTGGATCACTCGTGTATCTGTCTGTCTTACCGGGGATGGTAAGACAGACAGATACACGAGTACCTCCCCTTATCTCCGAAACTACTGAGCCTAAAATTTTGAAAAAAAAAAACATAAATTAGTTTAAAAAACAGAAATTAGTTCAACACTTATACGAGTAGGTTACTGGAAAACCTATAAGAAGTTTATGGTACTGAAATAACATGGACAATCTCTTAATATTTACTACAATGGTAAGGAACCCTTTTCTTTTTTTTTGCGGGTGGAAAATCATCGAATAACCCCTCCCGCTCTTGGGCAGAGCGAAAGGGAGTGTCAGACTTCTACTGACTAAAAACCACCCATGTTCCTTCTTAGCCCTTTATGTCGAGGCCGCGGGACTCTTGCGAACAACCCGCAACCCCGACGGGATGGTAAGGAACTCTTCATTTGCAAGTCCGACTTGCACGTGGGCAGTTTTTTTTTGTAACGTGTATCCGAACAACAATACTATCACAGTTATACTGTGGTACTATCATGGCCGAAAGATTGCCTACTGTGGTACTATCATGGCCGAAAGATTGCCTACTGTGGTACTATCATGGCCGAAAGATTGCCTACTGTAGTACTATCATGGCCGAAAGATTGCCTCCCATTTCACATGCGACTTTCTTGCCAAATGTTCACATCGCTGCTGATTCCCTTTTCCAGAATGCACGATGTTGATTTAATAAAACATAAAATCTTTAAAAGTAATAAAAATTACAGGCTAGTTAGAAAAACCATTACTGATCACATTCACCCGACCTTGGTATCGAACCCGTAATTACTAAGTCTACAGCCGTGTCACTAATCCAATGGCAGCTATTAACTCTTTCATTCATCATAAAAACAAGTGTATAATTTTTAATGTTCTTAACAAAACATTATTTTAGTTATGTAAGAATTCTGTAGGTACTAATAAAAATCAATGAAACAACGAAGTCGAAAAATTACAATGATTTACATATTTGAGAACCGAAGAAAAACATTATTAATACCTGCTTACTCATGTACAAATATTATACCTACAAACCAATAAGACATTTTAATAATTTAAATAAAAACATTGACCTCTCCACCTTTCCTCTCAGAGTATTTGCGATCGTAGGCACTAAATCACTTGTTGAGACGTCTGCACTTTGCACTTGATCTATGCGTCTGGAAAAGTATTGGGTCCTTGTTACGGACTGAGTAAATAGAAATTAAGTCTTCTTTTGTTAACAAAAAAGCTTTTTGTGGTATGTAATTAAATAGATCTTTAAAAGATATTGACCCTTAGAGTGTAAGTCAAATAAATTAATAATGACGTCACACACTTTCTTCGTGTGAGAAACAGCATTTTTGAAATACAGATCGAAACTAACTAGATACGTTCGCGATCTTTCTTCTTTATCGTATGAAAACAAACCAATAAAGCCTAACAGATCTAGTCAGAGTTTTTATGCTGCACATGGGCGTCTGACTTGGTTTTAGATGCCGTCAAGAAATATCTCTCAGGCAGGCTGGTTTCCTTACAATGTTTTCTTTCATCAAAGCAAGTGATATCATAAAATTAGAGGAAATCACTCTTTTTTGGGGCAGTCGTGTAAAAAATGAAAAATCAGGTGCATGTCGTGGATAGGTACGTAGGTATTTAATGAACTTAAGTGTAAACAAAAGACATTTTAATCAGAATTATAAAATTCAAAAAATTATTAATAAATTCCCCGCCAACACCACGACCTGTCAAAATCACGCAACACTTTTTTTTTACAACGCACACATATTCGAACAAACTGCCAGCGGCAGTGGCCAGCATCAAAACGTTATTATTCGTATTTAATCGAACGCCATACACAAATATCGACATGGGTACCCTCAACCCCGACCACGGAACATCCCCTCACCATGCCGCCATCGCCTAGCAACTAGCCTCCCCTGTACATGTTGCCAGACGGCTAGACGTCGAGACAGGGGGTGCAGCTTAATGAAATCACCGATGTACCTAACTATAGTGACAATGAGTTTAGGCCGCCATTTTCGAACCGCGTAGAGAAAGTTTTACTCGATTTTTGTTGACGGAATCTACCGAAGGATTTTTGGCAGCTAGTCGAGTTTGGGAGTTCTGAAGTTTCGTTGCTGGATTCTGCTTTTATTCGGTGTTAAAGTTAGTCATGTATTCGTTGAACGCTATTGAGCAGGAGACAGATACTACGACCGTTTTATACCACAAAATACTACGAAATAAATATGTTTAGTGGTACGGTGGAAGAGCCACGGTAGCCCGCGAAATTCAAATTTTCTTACGTTTTTTGCAATTTACCGGTCGGTGTCAGGATGTATATTGAACAAATTGAATTTCGCGGCCTTCCCCGGTCCTTTTACCTTAAACATATTTGGTGAGCTGTGGCGCACGCTGGCTTTTGTCTTTATAAAAGTATTCTGATGATGTTTAGTAACTTCTTTAAAGAACAGTTACAAAAACTCAAATCATACCCATTTCTGCTGGCAAATTGGACTTTAACAGACGTCAACCACAAAAAAAGACAACAGTCAATACACTTTTTATCTTTTAAATCTACTTTATCCATATACCAGTGAGCAATCAGTGTGCAATTTGACATATATTGTCATTACCGTACGAACCAATGGACTCCTGATTGCAACAAAGCAGCTGTTGTGGAATAAAGTAATGACACATCGTTTTCGAAAAAGGAATGGTAATTACTGTTTCCATTAAAATGTATTTTTTTTTTGCGATAGAGTTCTCTTTTTGAAATCTACTTTTGTCAAATTTGCGGTGAAAATTGTTGATGAAAAAATATTTTCTTTTTTATCTTTTGAATTTCTCACTATGTTCCATTTGAATTTTTGCCAATTATGAATACGCTAGGATTAGCACCTAGCTGCCAAGAATTTATGAATTATTTTGACCAGGTTATTCCAGTTAACATGATCTGGCCTTATATAGATTTCCCGTACAATGACAGATCCGTATAAACTGGTGAAGTATAGGTTGATGGCTCGTCGTCCGTACTAGGTACTGAACTACTGACCACCTACTTAGTACAAAACTACAAACATATTATTGTCATATATAGCTCGAAATAATTCAAAGATGCGTCATTTCTCACTTTATTAGGCACTCGTTGACCGTTTAATTTTTCCGTGAATCTTGTGCAGTAAAACCTAAGCGTTTTCCTTATGCATGAAACAAAAACAAAATGTGCTATACATACTTATAATTTGTAATTAAATTTAATTGTTATGAATTGGATTGAATTAGTTATGTATAATGTTATGTGATTGTATTATTTGTATACTCGAATTAAACTGATTGTATTTAGGTAGCCACTTATTTTAATTTATAAACAAATTTGGGTTAAGTAGCTCATTTTTAGGGTTCCGTACCTCGAAAGGAAAAAACGGAACCTTATAGGATCACTTTCTTGTCCGTCCGTCCGCCTGTCTATCTGTCACGACCCTTTTTCTCAGCAATGCGTGGAGGTATCAAGCTGAAATTTATATCAAACTAGCTGATGCCCGCGGCATCACCCGCGTGGATGTTGGTCAAATTATATACTAAAACCTTCCTCTTGAATTACTCTATCTATTAAAAAAACCGCTTCAAAATCCGTTGCGTAGTTTTAAAGATTTAAGCATACATAGGGATATAGGAACAAAGAAAGCGACTTTGTTTTATACTATGTAGTGATAGTGATACTCAAATCTACAGTCCCTTAAAGCTGTGAAAAAAACTAACTTCTGGGCCAAAGCAATCAAAAGATACAGCCGTTTATGCCGCAAATTTTCGATACTCGCAAGGGAATCAAAACCTACAGGGAACTCTTCCACTACTTCCCGTGAACTCATACATTTTTAGAACAGTTACATCTTATAATAAAAATATTTTTAATAATTTTAAACTTTGTTTATACGGAACCCTCGGTGCGCGAGTCCGACTCGTACTTGAACGGTTTTATTTAACGTAAGTATTTAATTGGTAAATACAATCCCAAACAAATATATAGGTTTCTTCAATAATTTTGTTTGAAACTAGAATGTAAAATAAATAATTAATTGCACGACAACACATCAAGCTATACATGTCCAGTATAACATAGCCTTGCATTGTATAGATTCCCGTACACCGAGAGATCCGCATAAACTGGTTTCATACAGCTTGATTGATCTCTATGCGTACTTAAATAAAATAATGGTTCCGTACTTACGTAATAGATTCAAGATAGCCATAAATTAACTTCTAAAACTTAACTTCAGATTTTGTTAAAAAATCATAAATTCCGTCTCGTAAAATTAAGTACCTAATCAATCATTAAAAATCTGATTAAAAATATACATTCACAAAGTTTTAGTTGCTAATTAATTTAACAAAGAAATTTAATTAAGAATCTCGCCATTACTTTTCACGAGCGATTGATAGAAGCCATTTTTCTTTTAATATTTAATGCTTTCATAGATTGCCATATTTCGCATTTAGGAAACGCAGTCAAGTGCGAATCGGACTCACGCACTTCGGGTTCCGTACCTCCAAAAATTATAAACAGTGAAACTTATTTTTAGTAATTTCTGAGATACCATTGTTACACATTTTCTGTGAGAATTTTAACATCAATATCTATTATTATGGCTCAAAAATCAAAGAGACAGACGCGAAAGTAATAGCCACGGAACTCGAAAAATGGTTTCCATGTCGCCCCTTCTATCTGTTGACCATCGATCTTTCAATCCATCGTTTAGTTAGACTGAAGTATCCATCATCATCAATCATAAAAGAAAAATTCGTTGTCTTAGTTCATAATATTTTTTCATAGATGGCGTTTTAAAATCGGAATCGGCCAAAGAGGTGATTATAACTTATTACAGCCCATTTAAAAAAAGTTACTTTTGACTATGCTTCGTTTAAACACGATAATTCCATTAGGGTCGGTAATTTTATTTGGGCAATGAATGTTTTTGAAAGTACCTGCTTAATTAGAAGGGGCTTACCTGGTTATGGCTGAGAGGAATTGAAGTAAAGATACCTTTTCTATCTCGCGCGTTTTATCTGGTAGGTAAAAACTTAGGTAGTCCTTTACAATGCTTTTTAATGTTGAGAAAATGAGGGAACACTTTCAATTTTTAAAAGTTCTAAAGTCACTCAGTACGTTATTTTCGTTTTTAGGGTCCCGTACCTCAAAAGGTAAAAACGGAACTTATAGGATCACTTTGTTGTCCGTCTGTCTGTCTGTCTGTCTGTCAAGACCTTTTTTCTCAGGAACGCGTGGAGGTATCAAGCTGAAATTCATATCAAATACTCAAGTCTATGGTCTCTTGGAGCTGTGAAAAAATCAAACTTCTAAGTCAACGCGATCAAAAGATATGTTTATGCCGCAAATTTTCGACACTCGCAAGGGAATCAAAACCTACAGGGTACTTCCCGTGAACTCAGAATCTTGAAATTTGGTATGAAGCAACGTCTTATAGCAGAGATATAGGAAAAATTGCGAAAAGTATACATTTTTAGTTATATCATATAATAAAAATATTTTTAATCATTTTAAACTTACTACCCCTTTCCTCATGAATTAGTATTAAAATTATGTCTATCACTTCTCTTCTTAAAGAGATGAAGATTTTTCCGAACATACATAATGTTTTCATATATGTATTGACAAGGTACCGTCAGCTTTCCACATTGTTATGTTATGGATTTCATTTAGCAATAAAAATACCATAACTTTTACTTATATACCTACAGGTTTGTACGGAACCCTCGGTGCGCGAGTCTGACTCGCACTTGGCCGGTTTTTTTTATTTTGCATGGCATTTTTATTCCTTTTATTAGTGTCTGACGCCTCAAAAGACTGTCAATAATTTCAAACTGAAAGTCTGATTGATACATTATTTCACAACGTCGAAAAAATACAAATGTTACGTCAATACAATTAGACCTTATACTTACTTACCATATAAAAAAAGAATCGATTTAACCATAATGCTTTTTCATAGGATTATTTTTATCCCCACTGTATGGGAATCATTTTCCATCTCCACGTGGACGAATACGCGGCTAAAAGCTAAAATTCAGCAAATATGTAAAATAAGTTGAACTCCATCTGCATCATCAACAGCCTTTAATGTTCCCACTGCTGGGACACGGGCCCCCACTATTTGAGAGGGAATGGGCTATAATCTACCACGCGGGCCCAGTGCGGATTGGTAGATGTCACAAGTCTTCGAATTTTTGGTTCTAGGACATGCCTCCTCACGATGTTTTCCTTCACCGTTTATGAGAGCAGTGGTGATGAAATAAATTACACAAAGTAATGTGCCTGCCTGGGTTCGAAACCACGACTTACTGTTCGTAAGTCGGGGCTACCACTGCTCTCTCGGTCTCCATCTGCATATCAATCCTAAAAAGAGTGAGCGAGACAGCTTTATATATAACACAACATGTAAACATTAACAAAAAACTCATTCCATTTCGCTAACATTTCCTTCAGTCCGTGCAGAAAGTAAAATTTCTCAATGAATACACTCGTCGACTCTTAGAAGAACTCTATTTCTGTATGTTTATTTGAGTTGCTCCACGAACTAATCAAAGTTTACCAAGGAATCGAGTAGTACGAACGATTTCCATCTGATTGATTGCGAATCTTATATTTTTCAAATTATCTGCGTTCAATATTCTGTTTCCTTTCATCTATCATTGGTTTTTCTTTTAATAACAACACGCCACTAATCCCCGAAGGGTTACTCAGATATTTCGCCAGTTTCTGAGTCTCTTGTAATATGGGACGAGCCTATTGCCACCAACTGGGCACAAATTCGGACTCCGTGGCTGCCCGACATGGGAATCGAACCTAGGACCTCATGCACAGCAGTCGACAACAGTACCGCTAACCGTGGGTATATTACCATTATTCAACTAGCTAGGATATACTAGCCAAATTATGACTCAAATTAGTTTGCCAATTATTAAGTAAGTTTACATAACAAGGAAAAAACAGACATACTAACTGATAAATGTAACTAAGTACACTCTATGACGCATGGGTCAATCAGGGCCCCGAGTCTGCTATTCAATAGTGTCAGAATGGTCTATCATTGATCTCATAATTGTTGATTTTGACAACACCAAACTTGTCAAAATCAACAATTATGAGATCAATGATAGACCATTCTGACACTATTGAATAGCAGACTCGGGGCCCAGTACGGAACCCTAAAAAGCAGCTACAACAAGCATTGTGTATTTTTTTATTGCAAATTGGGCCTACTCTTGGCCTCAATCACGCCTGATGTTAAGCGATGGACAAGGATGGAACGAGCGATTCTCGATTTCTACCACTTTTTTTTCGGGTGGTAATCATCAAATAGAAAGAAAGAAAAAATATTTATTTGTCGCAGAAACATAACGAGCATACAAAGAGACATACAGGAAAAAAAGCAATACCCATACAACGCATAACAAATATTAAAAAATACAACAATCAGGGATAATATAAAGATAGTTGCACGTGACTGCGACAAGTAGGTTGCCACTCAGCATGAAGCTGTGCTATGGGCACCCACAACACAGTGCTAGTTTTCAGTAGTCACCCGTGAAAAAACGTACGAAAGTCAAGACAGCTTCAATATTAGGTACTTATATAAAATAAGAAAATAAGACTACAATTATTATGAAGTAAAATAATCGTTACAAAAAAATAAATATAAAATTAGAACCAAAATCATGATTTGCATGCTAAACAGAACAAGCATTTAAAATACAATATGAGTGATGGCGTGTCTTTTGTCTCGCTCCCTCCCCCCCCAAGCTCTGGGCGGAGCGGAGCGAAGCGTGTCAGACTTGTACTGACTAAAACCCACCCATGTTTCTTCTTAGCCCTTTGTGTTAACAGTTCCACAGACCCTTAAATACCACTTACATACTAAGCGAAGAACAGCTGATTTCTTTTGTTTTTTTTTTCACAACCACATCGTGTCGAACCTGTAAATAAGTTAATTACAAGACAACATTGTAATCTTGGTCTTAATATTTTTACTTTTTCTTGTATCAAGTGTATGATCGAGACAAGAATAGGACTGGCCCTGACCAAACCAGTGCCAAGTTCACTCGAGTGTGTTGGCATTTTTAACGTGCTTTTCGAAACACGGTTAATGTGTCACCCATCTACGGATCGACCTAGGTAAAAGCGGCTTAACCTTGAAGATCAACCCTTGTGGCTGTTATTATTTAGCGACGGCACAATTAATAATATATGATTACCCTTAAGCCTCAGGATTTCTTATCGTCGTTGCAACTTAAAGACCTTTTTGCAAAATAACTTTTTTACACCAGCCTTTGTCACATTTTGCAGCTCTATCGATGCTAAAACTCTCATGTGTATTCGACGATTTAATCGACATTTGTTAAACAATTTGAAGATCGACAATGTGTTTTCGATCAAAAGATTGGTAGACGGTTTTTATCGATTTTCTCATAAAGTTACATTTTACACATAAGAGGTCTTAAAGTCGCAACGACGTTATTAAGTTCTAAAAGGTGAGGCAAAGGTGTAAACAGTACACGCATAATATCGCCTGTTCTGCTTAATTCCCAAGTGATATGGAATGAGCTGCGAGCTTAATGTCATCAACATAAAAAATAAACAATTTATTTCACTTTGTCTGACCTTGGAACTGGATCAATTCTAAGACCTCATGCTCACCAGTCGACCACTAGACCATCGAGTAAAGCACGTGAAGGCACAAAAAGAAAAAAAAACCCCAACCATCGATATTCTTTTTACAAACTAATCGTTAAATCGATTCTATTGTTTCGTAATCGATTATAAACGCTGAGTAACGATTCTGTGAGCGATACCGAATAGATTGGTAGATTTATGTATGATAGTTAATAAATTATCTTACATGTCTCTAATTTAATATTGTAGAAGTAGAATGGTAATACTTTGACCTTATTAGCCTTATGGACGAAAATAAACTAGTCCCGAGTGTATCTTTGTACTATGGTATTCATTCTGTTTGTTTGGAAAAATAATTTTTCGGAGGTCTCGTGTAGGTCATGCTTTACTAGCAATCTTCGCTTGATATTAGATAAAAAAGTTGGTGAAAAACATCGATAAAAAATTGCCACATGCGAATTCGAAAGATTTTGAATTATTGGACTTTAGTTATATTAAGAATAAAGATGACGAGTATAATACCTGCACTGCTGGGTCACAGAGCCTCCTCTATTTGAGAGGGAAGGGACCATAATCCACCACGCCTAATAAATGTTACCTTTTTTTATAAACTTAACCATGTTGAGATATACACGTGCTTATTTACTTTATGAAATCCGTAGCTGAACGAAAAAGGATAAAAGGATTCAATTCTAAGCCACCTAAAATGACTTAGTTTTTTGCCCTTGGCTGGAGGCCTTGCACTCAAAGCAACCACAGGATAGTCCGGCCAGCGTCATGAGTTGACCTGCGAGAAGCCATTAAAAAAAAAACCTAAAATGTATTGCCAAATATTAAACAATACATCAATGTTACCAGGTGTATCCGGATTCCGTACAATTGACTAATAACAATTAGTTATAAGAATAATACCTATAAAAAACACACGCGGCGTTATTGTGACGTGAATATTTTTATATTGACGCTTGTGGCAATGACCGCCGCTGATGTTCGGTTCACGGCCGTTTAAAAAAAGACGTTTATGTTTTAAAAATGCTTTTATCCTTGTACGCTCGTAATTGGCCGATGCTGGGATCTTCAGCGCGTTCGTATTCGTATGATGAATGCACCATTTTTGTACACTGAACACCCCACACTCGAAAATAAATAAACGGACGGACGAGGCGACACGGGGCGCTGAGGGCGGCACCCCCACAGGCGCAGGCACGGCACGCACACACGCTCAACGCAGGGCGACGGAGAGGGCGCTACGGTCGCTCAGTCTCGCGCCGGCCACCGCTGAGGTCGGACGTTTATCGCTCTCTGCAATGCGATCGGAAAAATAAACTAGTTTTGTTCCGGTACGACATACCGCCTCCTGTGCGCTGTTAAATTTTACGTGTTTGTGGACATTCTGTGAACGTGATTTTTATCTAACGTGAACGGTTAGTATCCCCTTTTGAAGTTGGGATTTTTTGTAGCGGCCCGTCTTGTCTACATGTGTTCATTGTTTACATCTGTAGTTATAGGCATGTGTTTCGTTTTTTCCTACTATCCCTCGTAATGTAAGGATTATATTAATAAACGGGTATTTGAACGCGTTGGATGAATCATAAAGCGGAGTACCCACATTGAATAAGTCGTTTCTATTTCCAGATAAACTGTTGGAATTGATTGGGAGCCGTTGACTTGTGTTGAAACAAAGGTTTACATTGTCGAAGGTGAACGATCTTCATTCGACTCGCTACAGGTATGTTTGAACAAGAAATTCATTCACTCTTACACACTCACACTTCTCCGGGTCATTCTTTTTCGAATTTTGAATCTATTTGAAAACACATGTACGTGAACGTTCGTAATTTTTAAATTTCGGTTTCAACACTTCAACTGTCAAATAGAATGAAGTTTTAAAATGTTGTAACGTCAAGTCGTAGTCCATAGATTAAACCGGCGTCCGCATGACTAATTACAATTTGAAATGCCTACAACGTATCTGTCGCACGGAAACGAAGTGTAATCCGTTTTTGTGTCATTGACCTCATTGTCTATGCCTAAGTAGGTAAGACAGAAGTTATTTTTTGCGCAAATTGCGTATAATACCTTACGTAATGTATTATCCGTGTACTCATATGTAATTAAACTATTGTGTTGCATGTCAAAGCACGGCACCGGGTATGTTCGCTCCTTATATAATCTGTAACCTTTTATATGACATTTGATGTCGAAGCCTTTCAAATCTTGTGAATAAATCGGTTACTTGTTGCTCGTATTCCTTTTGCTTACAACCTAGCATATTTTCGCCGGTCTGTTTTCAAACAAACTATTTTAGGTACGCTGTAGTTCATAGATCAGAAATAATCCTACAGACGTACCACACTGGGTTATTTGTTGATAAATTAGGGTGAACGGCCCAGTAGTCGACCGTTCAAGGTTATATCTCGAGTCTGATAATCCTGTGTTTTTTATCTACGTAAATGATTTATTGTAATGTTTTGTTAATGAATTTGTCGGTTGTCTTTATTACTTTACAAGTTATTTACAAGTTTTTTTTATTGTAGGTAGATTTATACTTTCATTATTCGTAATTATTTCCGTTCCAATCGTCTTTATTAATCATAATAGGTACCATAGTTTAATGTTCCCATGGTGTGTGCCCACGTTATCACCCACACGAGGCGGCATGATGTCTTTTTTTAATAACTAGCCTATTACAGTTTTATTATTTACTTACGTAATTTTGTAGGCTAGAGATCTGCTATCAAGTTTTTGAAACAAGTTAGTCACTACCTTTATTACATGACTATAATATTATGGCTAGATTTTGTCCGGACTATTGGTTTCGTAATAAAAGGTAGGTAGGTGGTGAAGTAGGAACTAGAATAGACTTAGGTACTTACCTGAATCAAGATACCTAGGTACACCACACCCTTTATTCATAAACTTGTTTTATTATTAACAATTTTATCCAACGGCTTCACTTCTCTTTTGTGATTAATAAGAACAGATAAAATCAAAAGATGTAGATCAGATACTTTACCTACGTAGGTATATATACTAACCTATGTATTTTATATAACTAGAAAAAGGTTCCTCTTGACCATTATTTAATCATTTCACAGACAGTTTAATATTATTTATTGTCAATACAATTCTTTATTAACGGATACCTGAGCAGGCTGCCTGGTCTAGTGGGATCGATTCAAAGGTTAAATTGTTATTGGGTTTTTCCATCAAGAACTTCTCATTAGCATCCATTGAGTCTGGATTTGTGCCCGGTTGACGACAATAGCCCTCTATTATAGGGACTTAAACATTCCTTGCGAAATGTTGGTGTTCTATTGGGTACCTCTCTGCCTGACCCTTCGGGGATTACAGGAGTGACGTTATGTACTTAAACAGTTACCAAAGAAACCTTTTTACTTACTACTTACCTCTTTAATCGAATTTTAATTCCATACGCAAGCAATCAAAGCAACACCTTTTATAAATCTCAAAAAAATCTTACTTTATGACTGACATTACACGTAGTCGTAATGACAGTCGAGTCATGGACCTACCGCCTACCACAGACAGCTTGTACAACCTGATTCCCTTGACACGAAGGAAGCAGCTGATGCATTCTACTTTCATTATCTTTTTATTAACAAAAACACTCAATGATATGCTAAAGTAGGTAACTTGAATGTGAACTACTTTTTGGTTGATAAGAAATTCTTAAAAATAAGTCTGAAAGCCTAGACATACTAACCATTAGCAAACAGTTGGTTATTGCGAGTATATAAATAATAATTGTTGTTGTTGTTATAATAAAAATCATGCAGTTTTTTTTAACGCGGTTCCCATATAATTTTCGAGAAGCTGTAACATATAATATTCGAAAGCTATACAGAATCACGCAGCAATCATGGAGTGTTTTCGCATACCCTTGGGCGTGAAGAATCTAGTTTTTTATGACGTTACTATTTCGACCACCCTGAATATTCAAATGTCGTTGTACAGCCTTAACCATTTCACTGCTGAGAATAAGTACATCTACCCCTATAATATCGATATTGTCACTCTTCCAGTTCTTGTGCAACCCGCATCCAGGTGTACACCCGACGTTTTCTTTTCGTCGTAACGTTTTTTCATGCATTCACGAATCTTTATCAATAGCTTCAGACTCCGTTTAACCTGATTCGAGTACCAAATATTTCTTGTAGCATTGCACTTGAACATCTAGAAAAATAAAGCCGGAAACTATCGTCAGTCTCATAATTCTGTACCGATGTCCGATATCAAGTACCTACACACAACCTTCAAATGATATTACAAGTGTCAACATACATTCTCCGAATGTCACCACATGAGGCCATAGACTATAAAAAGATTCAGAACGCAGATATAACGATGACAGTGGTCATATTGACGTTTGGATGACATTGTCAGGACAATTGTCTGTGACTTCCAGTTTTATCGATCCAGGGCTAATATGGACCACTGATCGTTGCTTTTGTCCAGCTCGTCACACCATTTTCTTTACGAGGTCTGAAACAACGCGTTCTGACTGTGTCAGTGACTCGGGGCTTTATAAACGAATTTTCGTTGTAAATTATATTAAAAAGACGAAATGACACGCCGCCATTTTCTTTTTAGTTCCGATTATAACCAAGCGTCAAAAGAGCCATATTCAGCTATAAAGATACTTGTTATTCATAGCCGCCACTTAATGAAATGCTAACCTCTTCGCTGTTGATTGATTGTCTTTTAGTTCACGAGAGGGGAAGCTTCTTATATCTAAAGTTCAAAGAGTTTCCGTACAGTTCATAACTCAAATATCTTTCACCCTATTTGTCACTATGGTTATTAATACCCGCACTTAGTAATTAGGACCCTTTTGTGGGTATTCATTTGGTTTTAGTGGGTTTATGTGGAATTGACTTGTTATGTAGGTAAGTTCTTTGTATCATGTTGGCTCCTGGCTCATTTAATAAGCAGAGTCTTTATAATGATAAACATGTTACTTTGGTATTAATCCAAGATCTTGTCTCATCATCCGAAAGTGTATGTCGACACTAATAAAATCAAGACCACCCATTACATAATAATATACCGAGTTTCTTCAGCACGAGCACGTGGTCCTGGCTGTCATTAAAGTAGTAGCAACTGTATTGCAATGAGAGCACATATCACTATCATTTTAGCAAAGGTTTTGAACAAGAAATCTACACTAATGTTATAAAGAGGAAAGATTTGTTTGTAACGAATAGACTCCGAAACTACTGGGCTGATTTCAAAAATTCTTTCACCGTTGGGGAGCTACACTATCCTCGGGTGACATAGGCTACTTTTTATCCCTGTATTCCCACGGGAACGGAAACTACGGGTGAAACCGCGTGACGTCCGCTAGTAAAATATATAATTAGAAATTCAAAATGATGAAGTAGAACTTGAAAGTAATTTTCTTTAAATGCCTACAGAAGCACTTACTAAACATTTTTCAAAATTCAATCCTATGACAATCAGAATCTTAGTTTTTATTGTATAAAATGTTACATTGTATAACATCAGTAAATAGACACTGATGAATAAAACCTCATCATACTACGGGTCATTAGTCGTGTCATTGAAAATATGAGACCAGTGGAAAAGTTCTTACTTAGTAATTACAACTTAGTACTCGTAATACTATCTCAGTACTCAGCTCTATGGTTAATCCTCATTGTCTATGCGACTCTGACAAGCGGTCTTGACCATAGACAGTAATTAAATTATATCAAGTTTTATTACTCGTATTTAGCTATTATAGTCGTGTGTTAGCAGTAATAAATAGTAGATAAAATAATATTATTGTAACAAGAGACAAGAAGGTAATAAAATAAAATTGTTTGTTTGCGTTATGTAGTGTTAGCTTCCTACCTACCATAAACAAGTATACACATCAACAACGTGACAACTATCTAACTAGTCTAAAATGGCCGCGTTAGCAGAATCGTAATAAGATAATGATATGAATTGCCTTACAATTCGTAAAATGGTCACAAAGCGACAGATCATAATATTAACTGCGTCTGTGACCATTAAAGAATTTTATCGTGATTCATATTATTGTTCTGCCAAAGGCCGCTTTATCATTTTAGGCTCCTAGTAATAATACGAAACACTAGACTGTTTCTTACCTAGTCCAAACCAGGTCTTCTGAAACCGTCTTCCACCAATATGGCTGTTGGTCTGTCAACACGTCTACCGTTTCTCGGTAAGCACTTACAATGAAAGCGAATATTCTGGCGCGGTGTCGAATCGCGCTGTCCGAACGGACATGAAGTTCTTTGACCACATTTCGGTCGCGGAATTAGTTTGAGCTTCACTTCGGCTTAGATTGAACAGAACAGATTGCTAGTTACAGTGTTCATCGACCTGAATAGCGACTCTGAAGTGTTCATCACCATCATCTACAGCCCGACTTCACCCACTGCTGGGTATAGGCCTCTCTTTGCTTGTACCAAAGCTCCACGCTCTTGTGTCAGTCTCATCTATGATACTCTCGCAATGGCAACTATATCGTCTGCCCATTTCGCTGCCGGACGACCAACACTTCTCTCTCTCTCTTAGACGGCACTCCGTCACAAATGAAAAAACCTATAACATTGTACCTGACCCGAGAATCGAATCCTGGATCTCATGCACAGCAGTCACCACTGATATAAAAACTAATTCGAGGTATAAAGAAATTACGACCGCACCCGAAGAGAGCCGATCGTGGACTAGTTCACTTCGGCTTAGGAAAGACCGTTTTAGGACCAAGTTCGAGGCGTCATTGTAACATGCGGTCCGCCCAGTCCTTACGCAGTAATATATAAGTCAATTGCAGTCACGCTTATAAGGACTATGCCAACGAGGCAGTCGATGGTGATCTTATCCACACCTTTGCGTGCTACATATCACCTGAACTACGCTCCGTAATATTGGCACTTCAATACTCATCATCTGCCCTAACCTTTTCCCAACTATGTTAGGGTCGGCTTCCAGTCTAACCGGATGCAGCTGAGTACCAGTATTTTACATGGAGCGACTGCCTATCTGACCTCCACAACCCAGTTAATACTGGGTAATGCCTTGGTAAAACTGGTTGTCAGACTTTCAGGTCACTGACTACCTGTAACGACTGCCAAAGATCTATATATGGCAGCCGGAACCAACAGCTTAACATGCTTTCCGAGGCACGGATGAAACTCGGTGTGTAATGGGCGGTCACCCATCCACAGACCAACCTAGGCAAGCGCGGCTTAACCTAAAGATCGACCCGAATGGTAGTTATTATTAAACCACGAGCACTTCAATACTATACAACAATATTATTATTTCACTTGAATTCACAGAACACTACGTTACACAATCTAATTACAAATTCCATAGAACTATTGGTTTCCTAACTTATTACCTACTAACCGAGGAATAGCTTGCTTTGATGTTCTGAGTCTGACCACTGATTGAATATGGCTTGTATCTATTCTGAACTAAATACCTTGCAATCTGCCCATGACCAAAGAACTGATATTTGGGGTGACAGTCGGACTGCCAAGACAAAGGTCTTTTTTGGGGGGGTGGGAAATCATCAAATAACCCCTCTCGCTCTTGGGCAGAGTGGAAGGGAGTGTCAGACTTCTACTGACTAAAAACCACCCATGTTCCTTCTTAGCCCTTCCGCCGAGGCCGCGGTATCTCTTTCGAACAACCCGCAGCCCCGACTGGATTGGATTTTTTTCCTGTTTATGTACCCATACGTAAACTTAGGACGTCTTAGAAAATAAAAATATTAAAGGGTACTTTTTCCTTAAGAAACAAATTCTCGCTAAATGCAATGAGTATACTAAGTTCTATAAATGACCTGTTTATGTTAACAATTTACTGACGAATATTTAATTAGAACAGCCCAATGTCATTGCTGCATGAATAATGTCACGTGTAAAACACGAAAATAACCGGTTTTCTAAATTAAACCTACAAACGTCTACAAAGATGACACATACCGTTTTTCCCGACTAGCTCCTAGTGTAACTGACCTATCCGAACGTTACGAACTAATCAAATCGTCCCCCCTTCCCCACCACTCTTTACCGAGTATTTTATTTCTGTCTAACAATATAATTTTCTCTTTCAAATTGCTGCATGTGGCCGTTAAACCGCAAACTCGGTACTTTAACAAAAGGGCTGGAACATACAATTACAAGCAATCATTCAATTAGCCAGTACGTTTTGTCGACGTTATTATTTTTGTTGTCATGACGACCGTTCTTTTATTAAATTTGACTGCACAGTGCGCACCGAATTGGATAAAATAGCGGTTGTTAAAAATTCAAATTAAATTTTATTCATTAAAGTTGAATTGAATAATAGTGTGAACTAAAAATAAATGCATAAAATAAGCGGTTCTTGTTCTCTGATTTCAAACTTGAACGTCGGTGTCGGTATTAAATGATGTAACAGAACACTTAATGCACATTAGATTGCATTAGAACAAATTACTCTTACGCAAGTATGTAGGTGAATAGATAAACGAATATGACAAAGCAAAAAAACAGCCAAATAGCGTTCTATTACTTTATATCCTGAAACGGTCGTCTAAAAACGACGTAATACATTATGTGAACATTATGCCACCTCCTTACTGATAAAAAGCAACAATCCACAAAATTGGTTACTTGAAAAAGCACTCTGTTCTCAACAATTTATTTCCCGAGCTCCCGAAAAAAAACCGATAAAAACAGTGCGATCGCTCCAGTTCAACCGGCTGGCAATTACGAACTAATCGCTTTTAACAGACATGGGAATCGACGTCATCAGTCACCAACGCAGCTCTTTTTCTAACACACCTTCCCCTTTTGATTTGTTAAAACCAAGCTAGGAAGACCTCCGACATTCCTCCTACTAACCTATGCTCCTGCCAGTTATAGATGTCACACGGGAGGAAGGGCGTGTCTCATTATGCTAGCCAGACACGAATTCTCAGAGTTTTATAGTAGTCATTGGCCGTGTTTTAACATCCCCTTTTTTCTTTGTTCAAGAAGCGTAACGCCACGCAAGTTTGTTCTCAGGCCTGAGCCTCGTTCGTGCTGATTTAGTACTAACCCGTTGAGTCATATGTAGCGAGTAAAATTAGTCATAAGTACGTCTCTTTGTTGATTCCGTTGCTCTCTTGTAATGCCTATGTTTACTACAAAGTGTTTTGTGATTTATGAACTAACTGCTCAACTTGGTATTTAATCCTAAATGTTAGTTTAAAGCAAGTCAATATTTTCATATAGTAGAATAATTGATAATAAAGTTTCCACGAACACATGTCTTGCTACAACAAAGGCATTCAAATATGATGGCGAGTTTCGGTTCTAAAATTAATTTGTTTCCTTAAATAACTCCGCTTGAAAACGTGAATGAAATATTATGTTGTTCTTGAACTGCTTTTTATCCAGAAACGATGCCAATTTTTTAGCTGGCCAAGTGCGTAAACACTCCGTATGTACTATTTAAATTGAACGAAAAATACTACTGAACTGACGTGATGATCATTTTATATACAAATTCCAGCCACGTACGCATTTCTTTCTAGAATCTTCCGAACAAAGATACAATCTTTTAAAGAGCGTTGACTCCGTTTGTGACCTCACGAAACAATTGTTTTTGGGCCTAGCGTGACGGATTTTGGTCGAGTCATATTGTCACGTCGTCATCATATAAATCATACGCTTTTATTCAAGCAACTGAACACCTAAGAGGTTGAGTCAACTTTGTCTTTGCGACTGTATAAATGTGGCTTGGCGTAGAGAAATGTTTCTCAACTATCCAAACCACCTTCGCTTCTAACCTTGTTGATATAGCACAGACCGCTTTGCGTTTCCTTGTAAATAGTTCCGCAAACATTTTGCTGCCTTTCTTGGTATCTATCTATAAGGCATATTGTTAGTCGCAGACGATTTGCAACCGCTCCACACTTTGTAGTTAATTCCGTTGTTAATGGTCTATTCGAACCAAACAGTTAATGTTGCTTGTGTGTGGTCGAAGTTTAGTGAAGTCATTAATAATAATGTGGGGAACGTGGATCTACTACGTCATTAGTTTCAATTTTCTGCTGTAACTAAGGTTAGGTCGCAAAAAATAAATTCTATTGAGACAAATGTACTCACTGAAATCAGCAAATAGCCCCACTGAAACTTAGTTCTTTTGTTAAAACTTTTTCTACGTAATGAATACAATTTTGAACTGAAATTGCGCACTTAATAGGATTCTTTTTGACCCATAAGTAATGAACAAAGTTGTGATAAAAGGAGAAAAGAAAATACTTAAGTTACAGCCTACATTCTTTCGCAGTTTTAAAAATAAATCGTGGAGTTTCGCTTCAGTAACATGGCCCATTCAAAGGACATTACACTTGGTGAAGATTTTTTTGTTAAACTAATTACTTCCATTGTTTTAAAAACTAAAACTATTTTTTTGTTCGCTATTATCGTATATCTGATAGATTTACATCAAGTACCAGTCATTTCCTGCCTCAAAATTCCATTCCGCCTGACAAACCAACCGAATTATTCACAATAATGATTTCTTAAGTATACCTTACATAGTTACATTAAACCACATGGCAACGACCATTTGGTACTATTTTAAGCTATTTTACATGGTATGAGCAACGTTTTTTACTTTTTACGCTTAGAGGAACAAACGAACGCTCTTTATCTCGATGCCTGTGTGTACATGAGTGCGAGCGAGACGCAACACGTTTGCCTAGTGAAAACGCAGCGTAAGGTAAGGTACCGACCGACTCACACGCGGAGTTGATGACCGCGAGCGAAGGCCGTGCAATCGGTCAGACAACCAAATGTCACGGTCGTACGCAGCGGGCGACAGGAAAAACTGCGTCACAGACGAAAAAACGTGACTCACAAACACGTAGTACCAGCCGAATTAGCATGTGCTGCCATCTTGTTAGCGCGACTCTAACGACACTTTGTTTAGTCCAATCTCCCCAATTAGAAGTTTTCGCAACTGACTGATTTAGAATACGCACTGTAACGATAACCTTGCGAAGAGAATGGCAATGACATTGGCTCGCAGTCAACGCGGAAAACGGAAGGCGGCGTCGCCCAGTGGCACAAATCACACTCCCTCAGGGCATAAAATTTTAAATATTTTCAGCATCGAGTTACACTTGCGCCGTAATTCAAAATTCTCGCTTTATTCCTAGGCCGTATTGTGATATTTCAACTCGTAAACTGATATAATAACTTCGTATCGACGTTGCTTTACGACTGTCAAAATCGTATTTCTAATAATAAAACGTCTCAATTTAGAGAGAGGCCAATGTTTTATCGTGGGTATAAAGAGGTGGTATTAAATGTTTTTTTAATGCTTTTTTCGTGTATCGTAGTACGATGGGGTGTCTCGATTGTGTTGAACTCTCGGAATATTTTTTTTTACATTGTTCACATGTTTTACGTGGAAACGTGAGCGTGTAATAATAATAATTTACGTTATCTAACCGGGAGGCGCGTCGGACGTGGACGTCAAGACGGCGAGCAGCGCGACCATCGTTTTATGCGCATAATAAATATTTTTTTCATTTTGTCCACGACGCAGGCCGTGAGGACGCACTGTGTGGCAGGATAACTACAATAAACAATTTTAATATAATTCAATAATGTCTCCTTGGTAAAGTTAAAGTAATATAGTTTATGATTGTTTTAAGTAGTAGTATAGATCGACAAGTCATTGTAAAATGTATTCATTCCGTTATTACTATGATATTGAATTGCGGTCAATATCACAACGTATCAGTATGTACGTCCGTTGATAAGTACAGAACTACCGACTGACTACACATATTGTATATGTAGATATTTTTACAACGTTCCCGAACTTGTTTTATTCAAATCGGCTTAAAACTTTTTATGTGTTTGAGTAAAACATGTGTTCCGGATTTGTGAGGTGTCGGCCGAAGCCACGCTCCTTGTCTAGTTTATAATTCTTTGTCTCACTGCATAGAAACGACTTATTATAATAGGGAAATCCTTTTAGGTACATTATGGGTTAAGTCTATTCCATTGCCAAGTTGCCTTTTATGTACAATTTTCCTAATAGCTGAATAAATTAGTGGAATAAAAATAGTAAGTGTCTGTGACTCGGTGACTAATCTTATTTATTATTTGCACCTTGTGTGGACACAATAGGGGCATTTTATTACTATTGTAGTGTTAATATGGAAAAAGAAACCTTCGGAAATACACCTCATAACTTTCACTTTTTGTAATCCTTGTGTGAACATAAGGTCGCTTTTTGTTTGAATATAATTTATTATTAATTAATGCTAATCTCATGCACCCGTGCGTGATCCATAAATCACTTATTTACTTGAAACGAACGGAACGGAATTACGGAATTTCCTCAAAATACTCGCGAACACATGGCAATACGACGATTTTTTTTATCAGTTCTTATCTATTTCCGAATTACTTTTTATTTTAATTAAACAGCTGATAAAGTGAATGCATTATCTAGCTAAGGCAATAACTCGATTGCTAAGTAAACACAAGTAACTATTACTAATCGAAGCGCTACGTGACACTAATCGCGTGTTGCATACAATCATACAATTGTGACCTTTTGAAACTTTTCCGTAAAAAAAAAGAAATATAAAGTATTTCTTATGTTTTCCTTTAGCATATCCTCTTGTGCAGCTTCTGTTGGTATTGTGAGTATTTCAAAAGGATAAAAGGGACACAAAATTAAGTATAATTATGTAGGTAGCTTCTTAATTCTTAGTAATCATTATTGTACAGCAACAATATTACTTGAAATTGACTGTTTATAAAAAAACTGATAAGACTGTCTTTGTATTTCCCAGTTTACTTATCGCTTGCGATTGCATATCAATTACCAAAATATTGTCAGATGGATGAGTTGTGATACTTCGCAAATATTATTTTTATATCTACTTCGGGAAATGTAAACAAAGCTTACTTACGTTTGAAACTGTTAAGTCGGTCATACATTCTGAAGCCGGGTGCACTGTTTATTATTGCTTATGATACGTGTTACATGCATTTGTGCATGCTTCACGCGAAAACTGTCAAGTATCTATTATTAAAACATTATCAGTATCAGATTACCAGCGTATCGTTAACAATACTGTAATAGATTACACAATTAGAACAAAACATTTATCTATCCGCCGTCGTGATTCATAAAAACAAATAATCTGACGGAAAACTGACTAACGAAAAATAAATAGAAGTATTCCTAGAAAGTTGTCTCTAAAGATTAGGGCGAGGTTCTTTGAAACTACGTTGTCTTGTTTTTAGTATTATGAAACATTTTTCTAAAAGGTTATTAAGTTTAATCTCGTCTGTAAGCTTTGTTTCCACGAATGGATCTGGTAAAACGTGTCGTTTGTCTCTGAACCGTTAATTGTTTAATCGTGATTGATTTTATGAGAGCTTCGACAGCATTTCTAAGTCTAAGTAATAGATTTATCAAGAACGAGTAATATTATGAAAACTTGCTTTAAATTGCGAAATAATGCTTATCATTTCAAGGATTTAGCGTAGGCACAGATGTGGCAGATACCTTTCAAAACGAAGGTCATGATTACACATAAAAGTAAGCAAAAAAAAAACATGAATCACAGTTTTTTTAGACATTATTCAACGTTTTGCAAAGTAGCGGCACCTACTTTTATTGAATTATTGTACAATTTATGCTTTATGCGAAAAGGAAAAATTGTATCTAATCTGATAAAGGCGTGTGGAGGTCGTGGGTGAAAAAAAATACAATTTCTTCGGATAAATTGAATGAGAGTCATGATTGCTCGCTCGGGAGTCCCCGGCACTGATCTAAGATCGAAGAATTTCGTTACTTACTAACAAAATACATGTATGTATTGTGTTTTTCTCAAAATAATGTGCACACAACATTAATATATGGAGGAAATAGGTTCGAAAAATCTGAGTTCTATTTTTGGCTCCAAAACTAATGACCTTGTTAAACTTATACCTAATAACTATTATTATGCATAGGTGGTGTAAGAGATTGAAAAATAACAGTCATGCCCTCAGCGTTTTATTGCCTCTTACTAGGCTTTTCCGATATCCAATAATGTTTTGAGTACAATCAATTGAATAATGCTTTCGAGGAAAACACATGCAATTTATTAAATATCTATTTTTGTATTTTATTCTCACCTTAAAACAATCAGAAAAAAAACAACGTAAACTACATTTGGCAGAACATTTTTGAAAATCTAGTCAAAATCAACTTTACCCGGTTACAAAACAGACCGCAACAGTGTGTCATCGAAAAAAAAATACACGATATTTTTGACACCAGCAACATTAATGCACAATTTCACGGTCGGTCATCATGTGTCAATAATTCACACTTGGTGTAAACAGGTAGATTGAAAACGGTCAATAAACTTGGTACGTCTTATAGTATAACAAAGAGGCGCGGTTGGGGGCTACGTAGGTCATTCACACCGTGTTTTAACCACGGATATTGTTTATGAAAACCCATCATATACGTTACGCAATAGTAGTTTTGCTAAAATTATTATTGACACTTGACAGCCATTTTTCTTGCGTCTACCGTCAACGGCGTCTGTCAAACAACTGTTCTTGGACTTTGAGGACTTCGTTCTTTTTTCAAATTACATTTTGATTTTTTTTGGTATCGCAACTAATAGTGTATGATTTCTTTTTAATTAAGGCTTTTAGTGACTGGCAAAGAAGTTTTAAATGTTAGGTACTGCTAAACGTGCGTAAATCTAGGTGTCATGACCGGATAATTTCAAGGTCAATTTTCAAAATTACGTAGTAGGTAAATTATACTTCTAATTGAAATAAGTATCTGATGTTTTTGCTTCTTTTCCACAGTGACTTGCACGTTTATTACATTTTTTACAAACACTGGCGCAATACTCAAGATTCAAGTATGTAAATAGACAAAAGTTATACAAGTAAGTATCCATATATTATGGACCAAAACTGAACGTATTCGTAAAACTGAAACAGAAAAACTTGGTCTATTAGATATTCATAGACTACGGCTGTTGGTTCTACATCCTAATTTACAAGAGTGCGAGCGTGAGAGAGGTATCTTTGGTATCTTCCATCTCTTTCTCTACCTGTTCCTTTTTTATGCGGTCTACCTGCGTAGCATAGCATCCCTTTGGCTGGGAGGTTGGGTCGAGTCATTGTCGGTCGTCGATACAGTCAGGAACGAAAGTCTTACGAATTTATTAAACCGTTCAACAGGTTGGTTACTCATTGTTGTGAATCGATGTTTGGTCGGTGTTTAATTTCAAAGGGTAGTTGGCTTTATTCTGAAGAAGTTTTGAGGGCTGTGAACCGGTGGTGTTTGTGCTAAGTCATGTTGTGTTGCGATTAGTATTGTTGGGCGTTTAGTGGTGCAGGTAGGTACGTCTGTGGGGTTTGAAGGACAAGTTCTTAAGTTCTTCATCGCCCGTAGAAAAGGAAGGATTCTGACCAGACGGGTGTTGTGTCTGGTGGGTAGAACTGCCAGAAAGTTGTCTGGTTTTTCTGTATGTCATGCATAGTTTTTAGTAAAAATTTGGAGCCTGTGTTTGATGAGATAACGAGTAATAGAGAAGTATGGAAGGAGAAGACAATCATACTGCGCCGACCCCTAATATTAATTGGAATAAGGTCAAGATAATGGTGATGTGTTCAGAATGATGTACTAAATACGCACTAACCTAACACTAACTAATAGCGACAAACCGTCACAATACATTTTAATCTCGTGACCTTGATCGAAGGTCAAATATTTGCGATACGGTGTCACTAAAATTAGTTATGTCACTGACCTTAGTTCGGTGAAATTCCATTATTTCAAAAATTTTCCTCAATTCGAAGTTCAATTTATTTAAGATCCCGATCGTTTGACGTCAAATCAGAGCTATTCAACCTTTTTTAGATTGCGACAGTTTTTATTTTTTCGCTTTAATTGTGAAAGTGATAGCGATTGGCACTACCGAGTTCACTGAGGGTCGAACACTTTTCAACCTTATCACTCAGGTCATAGAGGTGAAAGTGGCAGACCGTCGGTGAACTCGGTAGTACGTTTTTAGGAACAGTTCTTTAACAGTTTTGACCTCTAATTTGAACCTTATTACGACAAGAATACTGCAAAATCAAAGATGAACTCTTACTAAGTACTTATTCAAAATTGTGAAGGAAAGCTTTGTAAGGAAACCGGCCTGCTAATACTAGAAGAAACTATGTGTCCTTCTACTAACCTATAGTTGGTCCATCTGGTTCATGGATTACTGACCACTTTATATCAAAGACAAAAGGCCTGTGTCCCACCAGTGACAACATTATAGCCTGATATTGCTATACAATTACCAACCTACCAACCCTCCCGCCTAACTCACTTCGTGAATTTCTCGAATATTCTCCGCCTTGACGAAATCCACTTAAGCACCACTTAGAATGCGACTAAATCCTCCTCTCACTTTAGCTCACGACAGTACATTAATAAGGTAATGTTAAATGCGAGTGTCTTGACCTCTCACGGCGGCTGAACGGATAAATTATGCGGTGTCGATACGCAAAACCTTTGCTCAAAATAAAACAGAAACTAAAAAAAATACTTGCAGGTAGGTAGGTGATTGACCGAAAAATCATTCTTGATACCTAAAGTTACTTACCCCTGTATAGGGTTACCATGTATATGCATGTATGGCCTTGTCCAAACATGTCTGACTTTTAGCCTTCCGTGTGGACGTTGCCTGGACTCATTGTTGTAATGTTTTTTTCTTTAATTTGGAAACCGTTTAATGTTTACTGAAAGAGAAAACTTACAAAAAAATAAACAGAATTCATGTAATCAAATTAGAAGGAAAATCAGCACTTTTTGACCTTCAAAGTTACGTAACACAGTTCCCTGAAAACGTGCCCTTTGTTACTTTCCAGGTAGTGTTATGAGTGGAAAGAAAAATGGCGGAATAAAGTCTCTAGCAACACATTTTGTTAGTAAGGTTTTTTCCCAGAACTTCGAAATGTTAACCCTACCTGTATTAAAACGATTAATTAAGCTTTAAAAACCCGGTATTTTTCCATGATTGTATTGTTTTGTTTACTGTTTATTTCCCGTGAGGTTAAGTGGTTAACGATAGGCGGCAACCTGTTACAAAATGGTTGATTAACGATAACCTGTGGTTACTTTCTTTGTCAGTAGATAAGAATCTTCGGTCTTTGTGAGCTGTTCCTTATTGACTGCTAAACACGCTTGGCTTCTGAAAACAGGAGCGATTGTTGGTTTCACAACACTCTAAGATGATTTTCTTATAGCCAAAGACGTATGAAGAGCGTGAGTAAATCAGCATTCACGTCAGCGTCTTGCTTTGGTGAAGGAAAACATTGTGAGGAAACCATCATGCCTCAGACATATTTCTCGACGGCAAGTAAATCCAAGTAAGAGGCCCATGGGATGGGCGGTATAAAAACTTTGGCACCAGTGTACCCACTAACTATACGTCATACGATAAAGAAGAAGTGTGTGATTTGGAACTGCAGTGAGAACTGACGAGAAAGAGGGTTTTGTTTCATATTGTCCATGTATTTAAGGTGCAAAGTCCAACGTGTAGTCAGTCGCGTCATCAGCAAAGACTAACCATAAAATTGTAGATATCGTTTAAAAACTGTTTTCGAATCCACTGCACCGTTTCGTTGAAAATCACCAGAAAATTAATGAAAACGTAACGTTTTCAGTGAACAAGCATAATTGGCTAAACATATCAACGAGTAACACTCGCGATAACAATGACTCTTTGTGCACCGAACCGAAATTTCGCTCAAAACAAAAACAGTTTGTCCATAATGAAATTAAATGGAAAATTACCCCTGTATTTCGCTATATTATTTTAACGCGATGAGTAGAAGCCGGCTTGCGAGTTTTTGGTCGTGGGGTACCACGATCATCATCATCCACAGCCCTCACCTTCTATTGGTGATAGGCCTCGTTTTGATTGTGCCAATCTACACGTTCTTGTGCCAATCTACACGTTCTTGTGCCAGCTTGATCCAGGATATTCCGACGAAGGCAATAATGTCGTCGGCCCATCCTGCCGCCAAGCGACCAACAACAGATTGCAATACACTATGCGGGCCTATTGCGGGGTGCCAGATGTCACGTGTCTTCTATTTTTTTGCAAGTTCCTCGCAATATTTACCTTTACAGTTTTGATTCTTTGACATGATTATAGGTATACTTCTGACTAAACCTTCGTGTATTACGGCCATACTGTTATGTAATATAATATCCGGGCATTCCGGTGTTCCAGCCAATTTATTCGCTTAGCAGGTGTCCGGGTATCGCCGTACCGTCTGCAGAGGCACTAAATCAAACAGCATACACTTAACGGCTCTCTAGAAAAGTATTTTAAAGTTTATCTTCTAGTGTATTATAGTTTTAGCAGTAATTTTCAAACTTGGGGCATAAAAGTTCAAATTTGTGGTTGGGCTTGTAACAGGCTTTCAGTATGTGATTTAAAAAGTTTGCGAATGAAAGTTTCAAGCAGGTTATTAAACCGATTAGGTATATATAATTTTTTTAAAGTAAAAACTTACCAGAAAAACTCTTTTTACGAGTACGTGCTAAGACTCGCAGCGTTACATTAAAACTGCTACTTACACTAAATTAATGTGCAACCTTTGACTTATCGAACAGAGAAAAAAAGATAACAAAATTTAACACTAACATTAAACAATCCTTCCCTTTTTCCTCAATGCTATATTAATAAACAAGAAAAATAAATTAAGAAAAATACGATAATTCCGATCAAAGGGAACTAAAACTCCTCAAGCAAACGGAAAAGGTAATAAAATGTGTGGGCGAGTAAACTTCGGCCGTTCAATTTATTTTAACTAACTAAAATAGCTGCAGTTTCCGCTGCCGAGCTTCGTCTGAGGTTAAGGGCATGCTGTTTACAACTGTGCTATTAGTATTACTAGTAAATTAACTATGTGTTTGTGTGGTTTTTGATACGCTTCTCTAAAAATACTAGACTGTGCCGCTGTCAAAGCTTCCTGGTAGTAACTTAACATAACAGCACGTATGTGATCCCCGAAGACTTAGGCAGAACTGCACCTAATAGTTCATCCTCATTTCGCCAGTTATGTTTAAGTCCCATTTAATGGACATCAAGCCTCAACAACCGGGCACAAATCCAGACTCCATGGCTGCTACTGCGAAATGACTGCCGGAAAAACCCAATGACACTTGGTCCGACCCGGGAATCGAATCCAACCGACGAAGAGACCAACGAGGCAGTTTTCAATCCATTTTTGACTTCTTGTAATGTAATAGTTATTATTGATAAAATTACATTTTAGTCCGTAGAGCAATTTGAAATTATTAGAAAGAGTATATACAATACTCGGGTATATAATATCAGTCTAATTTCACATTATTTTCCCATCTCAGCCTTCACAAACTAATTTAATTTTATATGCATTTTATATGCGCGTCTCTTACCTTACAAGGAATGGAAAGATCCAATTACTGTTATGAATGTTCCATATGTTACTACTGAAGAATATTTTATCAAATCAAATAAACTTGGAAAATCTGAGATGGCGTATTCTGTTTTCCATTATTGAAAAAGAGATATTACTTTTGTTGCCTGTTTGTTGTTGTTTGATGATAGCCAAATAATACAACCATTGAATAAAACAGCTCTTTGAAGCACACCAAGCTACTCGAAACTGTATTTTTCCCCAATCAACCTTTTTTTTTTGGGGGGTGGGAAATCATCAAATAACCCCTCCCGCTCTTGGGCATAGCAAAAAGGAGTGTCGGACTTCTACTGACTAAAAACCACCTATGTTCCTTCTTAGCCCTTGTGCCGAGGTCGCGGCATCTCTTTCGAAAAACCCGCAGCCCCGACGGGTCCCCAATCAACCTAAATCTGTAGCGATAAAGTTGAAAATCGATTAAAAAATTTTGACAGATTGTAGTAGCTTGATGTGTGTCTGTAATAAAAAGTTAAAGAAGAATTCCAGAAAGATCAGTTGACATTGGCCTCAAAAATATACAAGCAAAAATAGACCGTAACTACCCCACTGGTTAACCCGTCACCAAACAAAACCACTGTATTCAAACGTCTAATACATTTTAACCTTTCACAACACACACGGCAAGCAAAACCTCGCCAAGAAACACGTCTAAATATGGATTATGATTGGTTGCCGACAACGACCGTCTCGGGACATCGATCTTGAAAATACATTAGCGGTTTAATACGTTGTTTCGAGGCTTGGGCGTACCCTTGTTACCTAGGTAACCAAAGTACGCGGTTACCTAGGTACCCACCTGCATCCCGCGAAAAAAGGATGCACCGTATTTTATTCAACGGGCTTTAGAACTAACGTTGAAGTAAGATTGGATTTTTTTATGTAATTAATGATGTTTTAATTAAAGTAAAGGTGTTTTTTGTAGTGGAGAAAGGAAACTAGAAGGACTAGATCGATTTAAGAGATTGTTTGTGTCGGTGAATTGACGGACGTTTTTTAAAAGTCAAGGATTTAAACCTACCTACTATAATAATATATAAAATAACCGCTGTTCACTGAATGCTTGTGTAAGTCTATGTATTTAAATATATTTTTTTTTTAATGTATTGTTTTTATTTTTGTCTGTCTATTTGTTTCGAAGATTAGTCTTCGAAACGGCCGGGCAGATTTTTACTGACAGATAGCTGATGTTGTAGTAAATAAATTAAAATCTTTAAAATTGTTAATAAAATACGATTAAAGTAGAGAAGTAATGTTACGCGTACGAAGGTAATTAGAGAAGAGTGTGCTTGCACATCCTGTATAAAATGATAGAGAATATTTTTAAGTATGAGTGAGCGAGACAACACTATCCAAATTAAGTTGACAACGATACAGCAGCGTAATCATTTTTGCTTTGATAAAGTGAATCTAGCGATATCAATCTTTGTTAAAAGGAGTTTTATCGCTTACTTATTTATAACAGCAATTTATTCAGTTACGGGTTCAAAGAAATATTGCCAAAATAAAACGGTAATTGTTTGCAATTCGTAGGAAAAGTAAACCTGTGTTACTAAGGAGAATTTCCTTCCTTTTCCAATAAAACGAGCCAATAATAAGTTCTTTTTTCTATATCAAAAGCTAACGAACGATAATAGATCATTTTCCAACATTATATTCAATAAAAATGAGAATAAAATATGTTCATTATTAACAGCAGTTTATTGAGCATAATATGAAAGAAAATAACTTTCCCAGAAAAAGTGGAGAGAAATCTCTTTTATGTTTTTTTTTCTCTTTCGTATTATTTATGAAAGAGGGTTTACTGAGAAAGGGGTATGACGAACTTCTGTCTCCTGGACTCTGTTTTATTTCGAATTCTTGGTAATGGTCAATGAATGGTGAGACCAATAATTTCTGAAAAAATGAGTTCCATCTTTGTAAATTAAATGCGTTGACTGACACTACTTTGACTTTGACAATATTAGTGCAGTGTGAAAAAAATAATGTATGTTGTTTATTAATTGAGATCCAAGTTCCGCCTAAACTGCGTTCACGATTTAGTTTTGAAACATGGAAACAAATATGTGTTTTTTTGCAAAAACAACTTTCACACCAAGCCATTTAAAAAGATATTCGTTTATAATAGAAATTACTTACTTTAATTTTAACTAACTAACTAAATCATTAAGTTACCAAATCACTAAGTGGTAAAAATACTTCATACCATTAAACCGACCTTAGTGAAAATGAGCGCAAAATAAAGCACCAAGATTTTGGCTGCATAAAATACATTTTATATAAAAGCTAGCAGGTTTTAGACTGTAATATAACCCCGTTATCGTGGCTCGTAGCTTTAAATTATCACGAGCCGGAGTATTTCAGGAGTGAACTCCACTAAATTTATATAATGTATGTTAACTGAAAATTAAGGCTGTATTATTAAACCTGATTCTAAACAATGTTAATAATTTAGGGTTCAAACAAGTACGGAGAAATTAATTGTAATAGTGAACAAGGCTATGTACACTGTACAGGGAGGAGGAATGGGATGCCGTCGCCTCCTTCTGCGAAGCAGTGATGCTAGCGAAGGAGGTGGCGGAACGTGAGAGGGAGAGAACCTCTCGTCCCAGCTGCCGCGGGAGGCGCTCCGGGCGTCGGATGCCACGTGATGGCTTCCGGCCACCGTAGACGCGGGCCTGTGGACGGTGAGTGATGGGTAAGTTCGCCGTCCGTCCGTCTCATGACGACGACAGGCCGTGTCGACGGCGCGTTCGTGTTCCACACGCGCCTCAAAGAGATGTCAGCAACATGGAAGGGGCCCGCAAGGGCCGACGCCCGTCGGGGCTGCGGGTGTTCGCAAGAGATACCGCGGCCTCGACATGAAGGGCTAAGAAGGAACATGGGTGGTTTTTAGTCAGTAGAAGTCTGACACCCCTTTCGATCTGCCCAAGAGCGGGAGGGGTCATTTGATGATTTTCCACCCACCATAAAAAAAAAGGCTATGTACAGGGACATCATCCACAGGCCAACTTCACCCACTGCTGGGTATAAGCCTCTCTTTGCTTTACCAAGCTCCACGTTCTTATGCCAGCCTCATCCACGATATTCCCGCGATGGCAACAATGTCGTCTGCTCATCTCGCCGCCAGACAAGGACGTCTAAAGAAATACTAATGGTACCGGACAAAATGGCAGACGCTGCGTTTGGGCACCGGACACTGACTGGCGCAACCGAATGTTCGTGTCCGATCCGCAATTCCACCGTACTAGTTTGCCTAATCCTTTATTCAAGTATGTGTCAGTGTCCGAGGAGCTCGTGGCTAACCAGCCGCACGGGTCGATCTTAAAGAGTAAGCCGTGCTTGCCAAGATTAGTCCGTAGATGGGTGTCGATCATTACATTACATACCGAGTTTCCTCAGTGCCTCCAAAAGCACTGACATTTATCGATCTTTCAATGTCATTACGAGTAGTTTAAAAGCCGAAAGTCGATCCAGTCTTAACAGTGGGTACCGTAGTACCCAGTACTAACTGGGCTGTGTAGGTCAAATAGGCGCAGTACTTTATTTTAAAAACTAATACTCGGCTGCATCCGATTAGACTGGAAATTGACCCCAACAAATAAAAGTGTCTAAGCTGGTGACAGAGATTTCTAACCGCACATGAGTTTGGACTTGCTTTACATGCCGTCGAGAAAATCTCACAGGCATGCTGATTTTTTCACGATAAACCTTAAGTGAGTCACCGTAAACATATTTAAGTGTGCCTTGTTTAAACCCTTTGTCTTTGTACGTGTTTCCAAACCGCGCTTTCACTGAATTAATAATTAAAATTTTATACAAGCGGGGTTATTAATATTTTCTTACAAAAAAATATAATAAAACATAAACTGCACGTGTCAACTTCTGTCAAAATATACAATCTGCGACGAAACAATGGTAGGGGATGCAATGTTATTGTTGCGGTCGCGGTACGGGAAAATCAACTTTGTTTATATGTGGTTAAGAGTGAGTGGAAGTTATAGTATTAGTTGGTATTGTTCCTTGAGTTGGTCGCCAGCCGAGGATTACTATTTGCTTTTATTGCAATTAGTGATGTGAAATGTAGCGTCGATAAATGCTTTAATGAATCTTTTGTTAACTCCATTTTCTGTTTGAACAGAGACACAAAGCGATTTCAAACGACTTTTGAATGTAAGGCTTTGTTCTGAAACCTAGTTCTAGCAGTTGTTAGCCGTTTACTAGACTTATTTGCCTAAATAATTAGGTACCAACTGACTTCATACATTTTAAGCAATTTACGAACATGAAGACTATCGTTACTACTACAAAAAACTGAATATCTTAGAAAACTATTCCAGAATGAAACCGAAATTATTATCCTTAAAAACCTCCATAAGTACTACTAAAAGATATTTATTACACCAAATCGAACTAAAAAAAAACATACTTAGCACATCGAAGCAAGCAATAAACGCATTCACGTTATAAATGCCCGACAGAAACATGCCGTGTCAGGTTTCGAAAAAAAAATAAGTCTGGAGCCAGACGGCTCAGTCTGCGACGGCATATTTAAATAACGTCTGCTCCAAACAATGGCTGATGACAACCAGTCTTCTTCTTTGTTATGGTAAAATTAGGGATGGGATCAGTCGCTTAGTAACTACCTATCGATGATTTTGACTTGTTCAGAGTAGGGGAAAACGACAAACGATGGATGGACTGTGTAATGGATGATATGGCAAGAAAGGAGGGTGTCCGATGAGATGACGAGTAATAGAGAAGTATGGATGAAGATGATATGCTGCGCCGACCCCAAATTAAGTTGGTTAAGGGCAAGACAATGATGATGATGATGATGATTTGGACTTGTTATATGGGGCCGTCACAAAATATGTCCCAACTCCATAATTCTCTATTACTTGTCACCTCTTTTCTTGCTTTATCGTCCTTCACACAGTTCATCCATAGTTTCTTTGTCTCCCTCTACTCTTTGTGTTTGTTTTCTTTTATCTACGTTTTGATATTAATTACCTATAGGGCTATATTTGGTTCAGTTAAAAGGGTTCGTTCACGGTTCAGTAGACAGTATTAAATTACTGTAGGTGAAGACATGCGCCGCGAAATAAGATTTTTTAAGGAATTCTTGGTATCCGCTGACAGTTCAGAAACTTTCCATCCTAGTAAATACTGTACAAAGAAACATTCACTTTTTCATGTATTAAGATTTCTTTCTTGATTGTGTGATTAGTGCCTTTTTTAATTTATTTTTTTGGGGTGGTGGGAAGCCATCAAATAACCCCTCCTGCTCTTGGGCAGAGCGGAAGGAAGTGTCAAACTTCTACTGACTAAAAACCACCCATGTTCCTTCTTAGCCCTTGTGCCGAGGCCGCGGTATCTCTTTCGAACAACCCGCAGCCCCGACGGGCGTCGGCCCTCGCGGACCCCATCCATGTTGCTGACATCTCTTTAAGGCGCCTCTCTTGAAAAAGCTTAAAAACAGCGTGCAGATGAAGCAGTTTTTCACCGGCACTTACAGAGAAATTACATCTGAGAAAATTTTTTAGTAATCTACATGATATGACACGTAATTTGGTTTAGCCATAATTTTTGTATCGGTATCACATAATAAGAAAAAAAATCCACAAAATCACCTCCAAATCGTTGAATGGAACCATTTTACTCCTTCATTTTTTAACAAAATAATATAAAAAAATATCTACTGCTTTGAAATACAAAGGAAAATAATTTGGTTTTGTTACTTTTTAAAAACATGTATTATTTTAATTATGAAAAATGCGTCCGTTTAAAGTCCGTATCTACGACCGAGAGGGGTAGTTTGTATGCACAAGGTCATTGGCGTGAATACAAGCCTTAAGGCGCGCGTGGAACACGAACGCGCCGTCGACACGACCTGTCGTCGTCATAAGACGGTCGGACGGCGAGCTAGCCCATTACTCATCGTCCACAGGCCCGCGTCTACGGTGGCCGGAAGCCGTCACGTGGCCCCGACGCCAGGAGTGTCTCCCGAGTTCTTGGGGCGCCCATGGGCTTCTAATTTGGTCTTATATGCTGTCGACAAATATCTCTTAGGCATGCTGATTTTGCTTCACGATGTTGTCCATCACCAAAGCTAGTGTATGTATATAAACAATACGCACATGAATTCTGCTATTTACCAAGTGAGAATAGTTGAGAATACAGAACTATTATATAAAGAGCCTGAAAACATATGCGAATGCAAAAGTGACATCATCATCATTTTAAATACGAGAAGTTTTGAATTACAGCTCAAAGAAGCAAACATTGAACCTTTGTCACGAATGAAAAGATTATCATCACATAATAAGATACATGAATAAACATATTCTGTCAACATTTCTCTTAAGATGACTTCCATGGCTCAACAAGACCTTCATAATTACTTATTAACGAAAGACGACGAGTTTCAAAAGACTTCTCCGCTCCTAAATTATTACTTATGTAAGTATCTCAATTTCCTTCAGTTAATACGAATCTAGAGGAATTCTTGTGGAGTAATTAATCATTTCGCTAATAATTAATATTCTTGAAGGTACACATAATGGCGTATGAGTAACTTAAAGGGCTTTGCGTGTAGAAGACAAGTGCAGAAATCACACTTTGTCTTTTCTCCTGTTTAAAATCGATAATTTCTGTTTGACAGTCAAATTTTGTACATCATTTTCTCTTGTCTCATAGTTCTTGGGATCAGCGATTACTTCTTCCTTCCTTTCTTTTCTGGACACCCTCCATTCATCGTCAGTCACACACAGTATTTTCTTTTCCGTCCTTTATCTTTTTCTCCATGGAGGAGCTCGTGGCTTAATAAGAACTGCCACTAGGGTCGATCTTTAGGTAAAGCTGTGTTTGCCTAGGTCGGTCTGTGAATGGGTGACCGCCCGACATACTGAGTTTCCTCCGTGCCTCGGAAAGCACGTTAAGCTGTTGGTCCCGGCTGCCATATATAGATCTTTGGCAGTCGTTACAGGTAGTCAGTCAGTGACCTGAAATTCTGACATCGAGTCTTACCAAAGAGTATCGTATTACCTAGTATTAACTGGGTTGTGGAGGTCAGATAGGCAGTCGCTCCATGTAAAATACTGGTATTCAGCTGCATCCGGTTAGACTGGAAGCCGACCCCAACATAGTTGGGAAAAGGCTAGGCAGATGATGACTTGTTTTCTGTCAAACTGTTCTGTTTAACTGTTCCTGTAAGTATTCTCTCTTTCTCTCTCGTTCTCTCATCTTCTACACAATTCTCCTGTCTTTATATCAAGTTGCGACAACCAAACCTTCGGTGGATGTACTATCTGGTGTCCGTGTAACTTAAGCTCTTTGAACGTAATTAATTTGTGAGCTATTGTATTATTAGAATTCCTTATATGTCTATATTGTCAAAGTTGGTCTTAAGCACCGTTAATGATGATATTGTGAACGATTTTCAATAGTCAATACCAAGTGAGATTTCCAATGAACCACGAGCATTCAAAATGCCAATAGTCCATTGGTGATGGAGGGATATATCATTGGAGACTAGACATCGACATAGGACAAATTACAGTGCACAAGTGTATGCGCAAACTCACGCACTGGCTTTTCATAGTACGATGGTTTAGTATTACAACATGAGAAAGATTAGGCGCAAGACCACCGGCTAAAACAACTGGATTCCTCTGGTACTTTTGTCTTCTTCATTTGAGCAAGACCAGCCATATTCTTTTAAGTAAAGCAACTTTATGATAAGCTTTAGCGTCTTTTCTTCAATAATCCTACAGATGAAGATTAACGTCACCATTTTTAAATAGAAATACTCCTTTCATACTAATTGTATTTGCACGTTACGTTATCGCCGCGAGCTCTTACTAGGGCTTCAGTTCAACTGCTGTTATTGCCGAAAACGCAAAAAAAACAAAAATATTTTCTAAACATTACCCACCTACATAACAACACACTTCGAAGGTACTAAACTAACTACACCTATATAAATCTTTATAAAAATACGGCAAAGGTCTCCGGTGCGATAATCCTGTAGCATCGTGTTATATCTCTGTAAGCCACGCCACGAGAGCGGTTGGTCGAATTTCTTGTACTAAAACATAAACATAGTGTGCTTAGAGTATGAGCACAGGATTAGGGGCTGGTGTGGCTTTGGAAACTGCGGGGTTGGGAACTGAAGAGAATGGGTGACTGGGTTTAGATGCAAGGAATCTGGAATGACGTTTTTAGTCTGCCACAACGAGGGTGTTCTTGTGAATATTGCATTTTTTCGGGTCCATAGTTTGGTCATATAGCATGACTGTGTTTGTTTTGTCACATGTTATTCAGAAACAAACACGACAGCAGTTTTGAAATCCCGAGACTTAAGACAGAGGTTTACTCCGCAGCACGTTTCGGAGCTGTTGGTGTTACTTACTTTAATTAGTGCAGATGCCAATAGATATGTGCACTTATACAATCGACCATACATATAAACCCCATAACTAGCTGTGTTACTTTGGATCAACATATTCTTCTTTTTAATTCTCCCGTTATCCGACTCTAACCTCAGCTCTCTTAGCTGTAACTTTAACAGTGAATTTAATTTCCAAACATGTGCTAAACACCATGTTATTTTCCGCTTTTGCGTTTTCCCCGCTTCTGCGTATGCCACATCTCCCACCGCTGTTTTCAAACCCTCAGTCAAGGCGGTAGGTACGCCAAAGGACTGTGTGTTTAGGGCCGTCACTGACTTGTTAATCTTTGTGATCACCGTTTTTGTTCCTGTGACGAAATGCGGGAGGACCGTGTGCGGTCTGCCTTATGTGTTTGCTCTGTTTTTGTCGGGTTAAGATGGAGGCTTCTGTAATCTGATTAAAATATAAGAATTAGCATTTGTTAACCTTTTTAGGTTCGGTTTTAAGACTCCTTAGTACTTCGGCTGAATGTTTTCAATGAAATTGAATACAATATTCACACTGTCAGCTGTTGATCACTATTTTTTTCTGATTAATTTCGTTGCGGGATCCATCATCTGCCAAGCCTCTTCCCAACTATGTTGAGGTCGGCTTCCAGTCTAAACGGATGCTGCTGAATACCAATATTTTGCATAGATCGACTGCCTATTTGACCTCCACGAAATACTGTCTGAACGTCTTTCCAAGATCTTCAAATGTCAGCCGGGTCGAATGGCTTTACATGCTTTCCGAGGCATGAAGGATTTACCCGGTATATAATAGTCTATAAGAGATCGGGAATGATCTAGATTCCAGACTCATCAAATACAAACTACAAATACAAGTAAATTAAAAATACGTGTTTACTAATAACTCTTCTATTCTTGTTACAGGTAATTTCCTGCTGTTTATCAATAAAAAATAAATCGTATCGGCAGCACCAAGGACTTCACAAGAGGTAAATGATGTACTTATAAGTGTCAATGTACAATAGTTTCCGTGTTCTCAAGGATTTTAACCACGTCCGTTGTCATCGATGTATTGGATGACATCCGGCCATTTTTTTTATCATGAGAGAAACAATTGAAAGTTACCTTCGGCTCGATAGCTGTTGGCAGTTAAGTACGCTCTTCACTGGCTCCTGCTAGTGAAGAGTAATTATAAAAATTTACTTGGTTTGATTTTATTTAAAGTATATTTTCGTATTTTATTAGCATTCTAATAAAATACTTATTTATATTTGGAACCAAATCTCATTATAATATCATCATCATCATTTCAGCCAAAAGACGTCCACTGCTGGACACAGGCCTCCCCCAGGTGTTGTCAATTACCGCCAACGTATTACCAGCAAATTAAAACTTCCATTCCCAACTTCCCACGTACCATTACGTCAAAATTACGTGTGAGAACAAACCAATAAAGACAAAGCAAGATATTGCTAATCAAACCGCTAACACAGCTATCAGCAATGTTCATTATTGCATCTTACGCAAACTAGATGACAATCAGGTGACCTACTCCACATTTTCCTAATTGCGACATCATCATGCGAATGATCAATATTTTACCTTCAATTATAGCAACTTGTTGCTGCCTTGCAATGTAGGAAAGTCGTCTCGTCTTATCTTGACCAAACTGTTTAAGCGAAGATGAGCATTGTAGGTAACCCTGGCTACGTTAATCTTCTCCTTCTTATCGTGTCGATGGCAATCCAAATTGACTCGGCCCAGAACCACATGAGCAATTATTCATTAAAACTCAATCATATTTTTTTTAAATTTTGTATTAAAGCTGTCCTGTACTATCCCACTTCTGATTGAAAGCCTCCCTCGATTCGTTTCATCCGTCTCGATATGATGAACTCTTTCTATGAACTCACTTACTGAATATAATTTCAAAGTCCTGACTGTTGTCATGGTTCCACTTAGATATGTTTTACAGCCAGGGTCAGGTAAAACAAGCTCATGACCATCCTAGATAATAAAACTTCCTAAACGAATCAAATCGCATCGTTTTATTCCCGACTCGTCGTAGTATCTATGTACATCAGCCAGATGTGTAAAAAGTGTAAGTGGTCGAACATGTCTATCACTTCTCAGAACAGCACCATTAAGTCTCTGATCCACACCAGTAAAAACCAGCCCATCAACGGTGCCTATAAAACACCAATAGTCTACTTTCAAGCGGTCGTATCGAATGACGTCATCAGCCACCATTGTGCTATGTTTCCTCCGTGTCACGTGTATGGTTGCGTAAACTTGTTATAGAAACATTGGTTACGTTTGTAAACGAGGTGGCAGGTGCGTGTACTATGGGTCTGGTTATAGTGGGCTGGTTGAGAAGTTAAGGTGCTAAGATGCTTCTGTTTTCGGGAGATGTCTTTGAGTGAAAGAGTGTCCATGGCCGTTTTGCCATTATCTTACTACTAGCGGACGTCACGCGGTTTCACCCGCATAGTTCCCGTTCCCGTGGGAATACAGGGATAAAAAGTCTATGTCACTCGGGGATAGTGTAGCTTCCCAACGGTGAAAGAATTTTTGAAATTGGTCCAGAAGTTTCGGAGCCTATTCGTTACAAACAAACAAACAAATCTTTCCTCTTTATAATAATATTGTCAGAATCACGGTCGGAGGTGGAGTAACTGGGAATAAACAATACCTGCATGTTGTGTTTCGATTCAAAAGTGCCTGGACTATTTGATAAATACTTTGAATGGTTGACATTAGGGATGCCTCAGCGGTGACAGCTATACCTAGGATTCATATTATTATGGTGCAGTTTAGTAAGTGTTAATCCACATTTTGACCTTTAACCCTTATTGCGGTTGCTTGGTAATTTGGTATGCTAATTCGTTATCACATACAGTAATGACATTATTTGTAGCATCATTAATCGCCAGTTTCCAAAATAATACCTTAGAATAGAAGCAGCGACCAAATCTTGGCAGATTTGGTCGCTCCTTCGGTTGACACCTAATCATTGACCGAAGAGAACTGCAGATTTCAAGATTAGACTACTTCAACCGGAACGGCTTCCCTCCAAGCATATTCTGTATCTTCTGGATCTATTATCCCAGTCATTACAAAGACGTCCTTCAATCATCAGAACCCAAGCCTCTCAATTGAAGAGCCATATAAAATTACAGGAAACGGAATACATGTGCAAGGATCTCCTTGACAATCTACATACAGGATATTAGATCTACGTAAGATCTAGCGAGCTACTGGATGCTGGGGAATCAAAGGTGATTGTTGTAGATCAAATATTTACTTACTACCAGCTACTTCCTACCTGGGATGTACGTGTAGTACTGTAATAGGGTTGAGGAAATCAGATTTCAGTTGCTCTGTTGGATCTGCATTTGATTGAAATGTCAGTCTGGTCTAATGATTAATTTGTACGATATTTCCACTATAATCCTGATGAGTACAAATAGAAGCAACATTGAAGTTCTTGTAGCCATGCGCGTCCAATGTAGGTGGGATGGGACAATTATTATTTTGTTTCTAGAGGTCAGCAGATGACGGTGGACCAAAAAGCCCGATGTCTTGAATTTGGAGCTCTTTCTCATGTGTCTTTGGTCAACCGTTGGTAGTTTTGGTTTAGGCTTGTAGTTTTTCAAACGAGTTGCTGCCTCGGAAATAATTTTAAAGATTCTACCATTCTAAGGCTGAGATATTCTCATCATGCTGAGCAGTAACCTGCTTCTCTCAATCACGACATGCAAGCTGTCAAACTTTCTTGATACGTCCGCATTAATAAATATTTGTAATGCTTTTTTTATAGTTTAATATATATTTTTGTATGCACGTCATGACCTTGCGATAAATGAATATTGTTCCTTTTTTCTCATAATAAGTAAATACTTGCTCAGACTAACAATAATTACACAACCTTTTACAAATATTGTTCACTGACACGCGCACCATGTGTTAATTTTCCCATGCTTATACCTACCAGTTTCTCCATACCGATTACAATGCAGTTATCAATGGAAACTCGATAGCCGTGACTCAATCTGCTTGAACAAGTTTCAGTTCCGGCTGCTATTCGTACGTTATATCGGAAATAATTGTGACTTATGAACTAGTCGGATGTGTAATAGGTTTTATCTGTATAAGAAGTAGGTCTAGATTCGAAAAAGTTGTAGTAAACGTGTGATTAAAATGAGTCTTATCATTACCGTCATCATGGGTCTCCCCATTCATAATGTAGTTATCTTCAAATTCCCGAGGAACGATTCTTGATAGATTGTTTATGATTACAATACTAGTGTCATCATCATCATCTCATCGGTCCTAAACAGGGTGGAAGGTATACACTTAAACGGTTACCAAGTAGGTATTCAATACTTCATTCTGACCCCCCCACATTGAAGTTTTTCATCGACAATACAAAAAAAATATATATTCAGTAATTATACGAACTGGACAGAACCAACGATCAGTGGTCCACATTGGTTCGAATCTTAAAATTTGGAAGTCATGGGGGGGGTCCTTTTCTCAGCAATGGGGTTAGCGATGACACAGGGTAACAGTAACACCAAAGCGGTAGCGCTTGCGACCACAGAGTATAGACCAGGGTTGGCAAACCTTTTAGATCAACGTGCCATTTTTTCTAAAGCAATGTTATTGAGACCTTGCACGTGCCGTCCAATAATATTGCTTAGTGTTTATTGGCAGATAATTAAACAAAATATTTTTAAATAAAAACTCTTTACCACCAAAAATATTAAACTTGCCCTACCTATATTGTAATAAATGTTTCAATTCTACATGTAATTCAATTATTGCTGATAAGATAATTGCATGTTGAACTGGACTCCTCTTCCAAACGGTTACTAATCGAATTTTAAGTTATTCATCTCTGAAAATAATTACTTTGTAGATGAAGTTGTTACATGTAAAATGTGTAAGGGAGCTTCATCTGCCAACAAACTGTTCTACAGTTTGGCAGAAGTGATATATTTTGTAACACGGCCGGATGTAACCACGAATAAACGCTTTTTCATTTTTTTTTCCATTATTATGGTTAAAATTTCGGCGGTGTGCCTAAAATTTTGTGTAACGTGCCATCAATGGGACTCGTGTCATTGGTTCGCCATCCCTGGTCTAGACCAATGAGGCAATATACCTACTAAGTAGTGATTAATAACAAAAGTAGTTACATGTAGTAAATACTTCGAAGTGATTTTTCTTGTACCGGATACAGTAGCGGACAACATAATGTTATTGAAGGACCATTAAAGATATTATATGTTTTAGTTCTGCGAAATAAACGGGATATAAGCTATATTGCTGGTAAATAGGCGAGTAGAATGACATGATTTATTTATATATATTACTATATTAATGTTCCCACTGATGGGACTGCCTTGTTAGTCTAGTGGTCGCAAGTGCGACTCCTGTGCATGAGGTTCTGGATTTGATTCCCGGGTCGAGCAAAGTGACATTGGATTTTTCCATCTGGAATTTCTCTATAGTAGAATTTAAATTTGTGCCCGTTTGATGGCAATAGGGTCGCCCCCTATTATATTAAACTTGAACATAACTGGCTAACTATGGGTGTACTATTTAGGTACACCTCTGTAGACAGGGATTACAGGCGTGATGTTATGTTACAATTAAAAACACTGTTTTATTATGAATTTCTTTGAATATATCAAATTAAAACAGCGATAAGAATGTAATATTAAGACACGTGAATTATGTCACCAGACAAATCAAATTTCATATAGTATTCTTGCTTGGTATCACCACACAATTCTCGCCTTTAAAACACTTAGTTTTAAGACCAAAATAGCGTTAAACAGGACAGCATATGCAAGATTATGACATAAAAACGCGTGCGCCGCAATAAATATTGAAATTTCATATCGATTTACATTGCGTTATAAATGTACGTTATTTCTAAAGTAATTGTTATTAAAACAGCGATGGATAACGCAACTAAGTTAGTTGTGATGTTAGATTTTGCATCGATCAGCTGTATTTGTTCATATGGAGGTATCTGTTATGTAAGTCATTGAGTCATAATATAAGAAACCAATATTTTTTTATATTAATGACTAGCTGATGCCCGCGGCTTCACCCGCGTGGATGTCGGTCAAATTATATACTAAAACCTTCCTCTTGAATCACTCGATCTATTAAAAAAAACCGCTTCAAAATCCGTTGCATAGTTTTAAAGATTTAAGCATACATAGGGATATAGGGACAGAGAAAGCGACTTTGTTTTATACTATGTAGTGATTATGTGATACTTAGCAATGAGAATGCTAAAGGGGATGTGTAGAGATCTCAGCATAGTAGGCGGGCTCCAGTAGGGCCTGTGCCTGCCAGGTTTGCGGATTTTGGTTCGAAAGAGTCACCGCAGCCCTGCAGGGCTGTTGCGTATCTTTTTAAATGTCAGTGGCTATCATAGTGTCCATCGATTAACTGTCAAATGTTTATGGTTTGGTACGAAATGGAACCATTTGACAGTTAATCGATAGACACTATGATAGCCACAGACATTTAAAAAGATACGCAATAACCCTGCTAGCAAGCAAAAACCACACGATTAGGAAAGAAGATAAGCTGATAAAGCTCCTGTTACTAATCACCAAAGGCCGAAAGGGTATTGGAGTCCGAAACGCTTTAGGGTACTAAAGGTTAAGTAAAAACATTTCTGGTTCAAATCTTCTCAATACCGAGAGTACGCATAACTAGAGACACACGAAATAAGCAACAAATTAAAGAAAAGGGCAACCCTTACGTTTTCATAACTGAAACAGAAGCCATTCACCTAGAAATATACGCTTATGATTCATATTATGAAGGATTCATAACATTCCTGCCCACTCCACGTCGAATATAGCGCGAAGATGTGTATCTAACTAATACCCCATAGAATGCGACCGCCCACGTGCGTTCAACCGTATTTTTTATATCCCGAACGCATCCTTTCTTCACTCGCCATATTGAAATTCCTTCCTCTCATTTCCTCAAATAAATGTAAACCTTATCACAAACGAACAAAGACTGGATTCCAAAGTAATAATCAGATTGAGAACTATAAAATGAACTTTACGATGTTCGGAATAAAGGCCTTTTGGTTGTCAAAAAAGCTATTGAATAGAACCTGATTTGGGGTCTGGCATGATGTGATGTGATGCTGCTTCTTTTTTTTTAACCTGTCACAGGATTATTTGGGTTATTAATCACGCAAGAGGCAGAAATACTGTTTGATTGTCTTCGTTTCGTATAAAATATATGATTTAACATAATTTCTCAAACGATCGATCTTCGAAATTATACGAGAATTATAGAAATGACGGCATTTTGAATTGAGGATTCTGAACGGGGATCAAACTATTCACAAAAGGCATTAGGGGCTGTCATTTTCACAATGGCAAGATATAACTTTTAAGCCTTTGTTGTATATTTTAGGTAAGTGTATAAAATACAAGAAAGAAATACCTGCTTTATTGCTTAATTAAGAAGATCCCAAGGACAAAAACTATTAACATGGTCTCTTTCGGAAGATATTCCGTAATTATCAATAATTCTGAGCTCCCGAAATTTTGACGCCGTTGCAAGCACCATGGTCGTGGGATGACTGGATAACGCGTGTGACAAAGAAGATAAGATTATAAGTGACAGTATAAGTTTCGTTATAAGCCCTGAAAGCTGGTATATAATGTGTAAAAGTACCCTTAACGCAAACGAAGGGCACCCACCGCTGCGATATTTTTTTTGTTCTAGACCATACCTGGGAACCTTCTAGTTACGGAGATATTGGGGGTCAAAGTTCCAAATTTTTCATAGCTGTTTTTGTAAATACTAGTTTTTCAGGTTATAACTTTACCTAAATTACCTCCATGACCCGTTTACTATTCAAAGCATCCACTAGCACAATGTTTTAACAGTGCTACGAGTACATTGAGATTTACCGTAAAATATAATTTTTGACCCAAAAAAAAATGTCGTTTCCCAGCAAAAATTTTTGCGTAGGGTTACTTAGTTTGATGTACAGAATGCTTGGTTGACGGTTGTGTGATGGGTTGATTTACATCCTGTATAGTATTAGTACTTATCCCAAGGACAACTGAAAAATAAATCTACTCCACCACTGTTCTTTTCTTTAATTTCGAAGTTGCGGGATCCAAGACAGTTAAATTGTTTCTCTGAGACTTCGGCGAGCTTCATTGACCTTTTCTGGTGGTCGCCACTGTTGATTTTGGCTTTCAGAAGGTGGTGGGGGTGGAGGTCGGGGCTGCGGGTTGTTCGAAAGAGGTACCGCGGCCTCGGTACAAGGGCTAAGAAGGAACATGAGTGATTTTTTGTTTGTAGAAGTCTTGACAGTCCCTTCCGCTCTGCCCAATAGTGGGAGGGGTTATTTGATAATTTCCCCCCAAAAAAAAAACCAGGTGTAGTGGTTTAGGAACAGTAGTAGTTAGTAGCGGGCTTGTCCCAAATAAAAAAAAAATAAAGTATATAAATTTTCTAGAAACGGGTTCCTTACAAATAGCAATAAGGACTTGGTTTCAGAATCATAAACTGTCAATAACAGTGTAATTCGATTTTTTGCAAAACGACCATTGTGACTAAAAGGAAAACAATTTTCTTCGTAATACAAAATGGTGGATATTTACTTCAGAGTTCCAATCATTGTATATTAAATGCTTATTATTTTCAAATTGGGCCGCTCTGCTATTTATTATTAAAACCCTACGGGATTTAGGATTTGGGTTCCTGTGGTGAGGCTCAAGAATTCATAAAATGATTTTAAATACCCTCTTAAATTATTCAGTGGTTTCTTTGAAGATAAGCTTGATAGATTCAAGAAAAGAGGATCACGATTAAGATTACCTAAGAATGTTGCGTGCAAACAAGAAAATGGGTGATCTGTTTAAAGTTAGCAACAAAAAATGTAAATCATCTGCCTAGCCTTTTTTTCCCCAACTATGTTAGGGACGGCTTCCAGTCTAACCGTATATTTGACCTCCACAACCCTATGAGTACTGGATACCACCATATTCCTTGGAAAGACTGGTTGTCAGACTTTCAGGCCACTGACTACCTGTAGCAACAACCAAAGATCTACAAGAGACAGCTGGAATCAATTGCTTAACGTGTTTTCCGAGGCACGGGCCGTAATGGGTGGTCACCCATCCACAGATTAACCTAGGCAAGTGCGGGAATTAAAATTATCTGCAAAATGAGCAAATACTGGAATAAATAAAATGTTGTTGGATAAAAACTCAGCACAATCGGATAGAAACGTGTGTGAAATAAAGTAATAATTGATGGATGTAGAATTGTAGACCCGAAAATGCGAACCTGGATCCGTCTAAGGAGGAAAAGGTGATCTTTATGAGATTTTTGTTATTATTTCAGTAATCAGCCCCTGTAATATTTCATCATAATAAGACATTTTCGAGGCTGTAGCATCTAATTCTTTCGAAGTGACTCCTTGGAGGTACGCCCATAAAACTCGAGGTCACACGGAATAAGTTGGGCCTACAAATTATAACCCAAGATATAACAAAATTATAATTCTTTTCCTGATTATGTGGGCTTAGGGAGTCATTTGCTTCGGCAGCAATTTGTTCGTAGATTTTATGAGCGATCGTACTGGCTAGCTTTTAATTTAGATTGCATTTAAAGGCCAGTATCTTATCCAAAAGTGCTAAAGAACAATGGTCTTAAACATTATGTCCAAGAAGATCGATTTTCCATATGCTTCATTGTCAAACACTGACGGTAGTAAAATCAACCACTTTCTTTCAAAACGTCTGGTGACTGGTTTCATGACCTTATTGTAAGAAAAAGAAGAATGCCCTTCATGTGTGCAGTGATTCATCCCAGCCATTTACGTTCCAAGCTGCTTTACACTTTTCTTTTCTTATTGTAATCTTTAGTGACTCGTCTCCAAATCTTTTCCTCGCTTGTCACACATACCAATTTTAAGCATGTCATGTTTTGTACCAAATAAAATTTGCCTTTGACCAAATAACGCTTCAAACCTGTGAATTTATCTCCGTATAGGACATGACCAAGCCCCGTACTTCCGTCCTAACTCCACATAAATTTCCAGAAAACCATTGTACCAAATAACCATTTCCGTCCATTGAATCATCCTGTCTGTGTGTATGTAAATGCATGATTTTTATGTTCTTTTTCGATTTCATTGAGAGGTCTCACTCGCCTTTCATATTAACCAGACTTCCCAACATTCGTTCGATAATTTCGGCGGTTTTGTTTCCAATGCGCGCCAAGTTTTGATTTATTCAAAAGAAGAAATGGCTACAACCAGCAGTGCACGCTATACTTCGGTATATTTCAGTTTTGGTGGAACCTCTGTGCAGACACCGTAACGAACGCAGATGACTCATTTGTGTATGTAAATTATGTTAAAATTCAAAACCCTAGGCTTAACTTTGAGTTTTTGAAATTCAAATTTGTAGCTCTCGGGCCCTTAAACGACGTTGGGTAGAGAATACTTAATTGTTTTTTGAGAGAGGTTTTAGTTAAAATGGCTCTTTACGTACATATTTCGGGGATATGTTGTTTAGACTTCGTTGGAAATAAAAATTAAACTGCGTGAAATTATATTGGAATTATTATTATATTGGACAAATTCATATCGGCTAAGACAACACAGATACCTACTAGAAACAGTACTACCCCCGTATTCTTTCTCAGATCAATCCTTTGTGTTATCAAAGCCTGATGTATGCAAAATTGTCCCGCCATCGGCAACAAATCTGACATGGCGTCTGTTTATTTACTGCACCAAATGAATAGCAAACAAAGACCTCACATTTCCCCCGATCGAGCATCTCAAAGAAATATGAAAACAGGTTTCGAAATTACTTTCCGCGTCCCCAAAGTTCATATGCATTTGACATCAAAGGAAGAAAAATCTTGCAACAGTTTTAAAATCACTGAGAAAATGTCAAAACGTCTTCCAGCAAATAAATATAGAATTTACTCTTCATATATTTCTCATGTTTCATAAGATTTCTGAGAAAACTGCTGAATGACGCCAGAGGATTGAAATGAAGCCACTGCTATAAGGAGTGGCATAAAATGTTTATAGTTTGTGTCAAATACTAATTCCATTGACTAGAAACTCGCATTGTTTAGATGCCACTTGCGTGTATTGATGATCTGTTGAAAGTAATATTTCATCATCATCTGCCTTGCCTTTTCCCAGCTATGTTGGGGTCTGCTTCGAGTCTTACCGGTCCAGTTTAGGTCCGAGCACCGACCACGATCGATCATCATCACCTTCCTACCCGTGTTCTATTCTTCTTGGGGTCGTCGCAACACGTTTTCTTCCTCCATCCTCTACTGTCAGACGTTACGGCATAATTTACTCCTTTCTCGTTCATATAATTCCTCACGCAATCCATCCATCTTTTCTTTGACCTACCTCTCCTTCCATCAACAGGGTCCACGGTTGATGGTTCAATGGTAGTTCTTGTGGCAAGTCAAAGATTCTTTGGAGCTTAAAGATTTCTAGATTAAATTATCAGAAAATCCCTGAACGAACAAATATTACACACCACGACCGGTGGTATTAAAATTCCACATGAAATTTTAATTGAAGATAATTGCATATAATCGGCCGTCTGCTGATCTGATCCAGTCCAAGGTTCGACCGCTGGTCGTGAACCTTTTGTAATTAAAGAACTAGTTTCATTACAATAAATAGCAAGGACGATGAGGTATTAAATCTAGAGAAAATACAGCCTCCACAAATTAACTTAATTTTTCTAGCTTCAGATTCTGAAACCCTTTTTGTACATGGAACTTAAAACACAACTGGTGAAATGTGGTTACACCTCTGCCTAAATCATAGGGGCGTGATGTTATATTTTTTTCCAAACCCGCCACAAAATTTTCAAAACATTACAACTCCTCATGTTATGGTACAGTCAGCATCAGAAGTAGATTAACACTACTCAAAGTTTCAAAGCAGGTTTTTTAATAAAAACTATTCAGATATTACTCGTTACTAACAAGTTATTGTAGAGTAAGGAATATTTTTAAGAATAATCTTCTGAAACATTGGACATAATAGAGTGAGTCCTGTACATCAAATAATTGAAATTTCGAAATGTGAAGCTACTTCTGATGCTGACCGTACTTCAATTATTACCCTTCCTTTTGGCTTCGCCGTAGTCGGCTAAAAAAACACAGCCGTTTTAAAACGCATACATCCGTCACAAAAACCTCCCAAACTATATTTACTTAATCCTCAAATTACAAACCAAACGTCCTCCCCGCCGTGTTAAACTACCCTCAAAAATACCTCGTTTCCTTCATTATAAATCTCAGCGCGTCACCTTTGGGTTAATTTCCTTGGGCCATAAATTCGCTGGTTGACGGTCTCACAGTGAAGGGTGGCACTTACGGTGGAGCAGATGGCAGGTTAACTGTGTGATGTGAAGGAGGGGTTAAGGATCTGAGGGATCTTGGTTCGGTAAGAACAGCTGATAAAGATAGGCCTTGAATTTTTAAGTGAAAATGGGCAGTGAGTGTGGGTAGTCTCAATAAGAGTACTTTTAGACGATGCCATTAGACATTTTTTGTGGTTCGTTCCAAATTCAATTTCAAATTAAAATTCTCGTCATGATTTTGATTTTGAAATTAATATCTGTGCTCGTATAGTAACACGACTAATTGCAAGTCTCTATTTAAGTCGCGATTTAGTTAAAGTCGGAAGCAAAAAAGTCAATGAAACGAACAAAGTCACCGACTTCCGAAACAAATGTTATTTTAAACTTTTATTAGAAGTCAGTTTTGTTGTTGTTTAATGACCAATTTAATGATTATTTAAGCGATTATCACCCAAATAGGTATTCCACCTCTCACGCACACGACTGCAAGCTACCAGGGCCCCGAGTCTGCTATTCAATAGTGTCAGAATGGTCTATCAGTGATCTCACAATTGTTGATTTTGACAAGTTTGGTATTGTGTAAATCAACAATTACCCATGGAATTCTTGCAACGAGCTGGGCCCCGAGTCTGCTATTCAATAGTGTCAGAATGGTCTATCAGTGATCTCATAATTGTTGATTTTGACAAGTTTGGTGTTGTCAAAATCAACAATTATGAGATCACTGATAGACCATTCTGACACGATTGAATAGCAGACTCGGGGCCCAGTTATTGCATTTCTCTCGAATCAAAATATCATTTTAGTTCGAACAAGTCAATATTTTATGAAATATATCGTCGAGATATAAAAGTAGGTACAACCAGTGGTATAAGTAGGTCTTCAGCGAGAGTCGTACTGCATGGAGCAAAATAACTGGTGCGTATTTTCCTGTTCAGTAGATTTAATATAAATGTGTATGTTGTATTACGAGTTTATGCTATTCGAGTATTTGTTTTTATTTCTTTCTATTTTAAAAAGGCTTGCGTTTGGCCGTACCTCGCCTGATGATGCGGCCTAGAGTAGAACCTAGAAGAAACCATCATTCGAACTTTGAAGAGATCAAGTTAATTATGATCGCAAAACAGTGAAGTTACCAGAAAATTCCACTGAGTGGCGGTTCGCACAATAAATATGGAAGTAGGTATAGCATTAGTTCGGGGTCGATGTACAAACTGGTAACGCGGTTCGTTGTATGTTTAAAATTAATTATTTCTCGTTTATGTATTTCTTTTCACGAATGAGTAACAGGTATTTGTTTTTTAATAATCTCTATGAAATAATTTCTTTAAAACAAAAAAAAATATGTCATATCAGTAGAATTATAATAAAATAATGTTAGATGATGCATCACAATTCACAAACCAAGACTGTATTTTTTTAAGATTCTTTAGGAACAACTTTAAATAAGCTTTCAAAATATGTTTAATACTTTTTCCTTTTCAGTGCCGTTAACCTCCAAACAGGAAAAACATATCAAAAATATTGTGACAGTCAAAATTATCTCTAATTTTATACTTTCACCCCAAACAACGGATGTCACGCAGAATTTAGATTTATTTAAATTATTTCTGATCCAATCATGGCCATGCAAAAGCCACAGTTTTGTTTAAAAATAAAATTATGCTAATTCACGCTAATCTGGTTTTTTAAATGAGGTGCAACATCGCTTGAGTTGTGTCGTGAAGCGAATAAATTAAGTCAAACCCAAATGAGAATTGTTTTTGTATAAACTTAAAACAACCTTATTCATCATCTGCCTAGCCTTTTCCCAACTATGTTAGGGTCGGCTTCCAGTCTAACCGGATGCAGCTGAATACCAGTAGTATTTTACATGGAGCGACTGCCTACCAGTAGGGCTATTGCGTATCTTTTTAAATGTCAGTGGCTATCATAGTGTTCATCGATTAACTGTCAAATGGTTCCATTTTGTACCAAACCATAACCATTTGACAGTTAATCGATGGACACTGTGATAGCCACTGACATTCAAAAAGATACGCAATAGCCCTGCTGACCTCCACTTAGTGCTGGGTAATACGATACATACTTCTTGGCTTCAGGCACCCGAAATCTGACAACCAGTCTCAACTGGTTTCAAGATGTCGGGTCACTGACTACTTGTAACTACGCGACGGTCAAAGATTTACAAATGACAGCCGGGACCAACTGCTTAACGTGCTTTCTGAGGCACGTAGGAAACTCGGTATATAGTTGGTGGTCACCCATCTACGGACCAACCTAGGCAAGCGGTGCTTAACTTGAAGCGACTGTTATTATTTAGCCACGAACTCGTTAAAACAACTTGCTTATTTTAAAGAAAACAAAACACTCAAACTTCTTATAACAATACTTTTACTCGTAATTCAAGGACAAAACCTACTTGAAAATATCTACGAAAAATGTATTTAAATATTTCTCGACGTATTTTTATTAAAATAAAATACTCGTTAAGTATCGCCAACTCGCCGTAAAAAGCACTCTTGATGAAACGCTTAATTAACCTTAGTCTATTTTAAATGAGGCATCAAAAGAAAGATGGCTGCCTCCTGTCACGGCCAGCCTTCCTATTTTCTATGTGAGAAACTGAGAACCCATCCAACTTTTTCCTTTAACATTAATTCAATTTTTCATTCCGTGCTAATGAAGGACATTTTTTAGGGTTCCGTATCCGAAGGGTAAAAACGAGACCCTATCACTAAGACTTCACTGTCTGTCTGTCACCGGGCTGTATCTCATGAACCGTGATAGCTGAAATTTTCACAGATGATGTACTTCTGTTGTCTCCAAAACAACAAATAATAAAACTGATTAAAAATAAAAAATAACTGGGACTCCCTTAAACAAACGTGATTTTTTGCCGTTTAAAATAAGGTTAATGTGTCTAATGTTGTATAGATAATGGTACGGCACTCTTCGTACGCGAGGCCGACTCACACTTTGCCCGTTTTTTACATTCTTTGGAGTCCCAAGTAATCTTGTTCCCATAAATCGAGTCGATTGAGAGAGTGACGTCACAAGTACAGCCTACGAGTAAGTCTAGGTACTTGCGTTATTCTCGTCCATGGTCAGTGACCACAAGGGACCTTTGCTTGGGGTGACTGTTCCACCAACATCCTTAGACCCCTCATTCCAACTTAAATTAACGGCACTGAGTCTCTTCTTACAAAAGTCATCGACACTACTTAGCCAGTCTACTATGACCTCCCTCGGCCCTTAGTTCTCTTAATGATTTGTGACATTTACTCGAAAATTTACATTGAACAAAACATGCTATTCACGAGCGTCGAGTATATTTTGTCTTATAGGCATCGCTCATTCTATATTTCCCGACGATTTCTTGTTGCTTTTATTTTAAAACGTGAAATAAAGGAAGTCGGCTGGTTCGCCGGGGTCAGGTTACTGTGGTCGAGTGTGCGCATGAATGTTACTGGTTTCTTTTTTCAACCATATGTTTTCTGGTCGTTTTGTTGGCCTTGAAAGAATGTCTGGTTAGTGCACCACGGGTTGATGTCTCTTTATTAATAGCTGTAAGTTTTTCTCTGCTTGCATTAATGGGTACTTTGTTCTCAATTTCTCATACACTTCTCTGCACATAATAATATATTCTAAATTATCTGGTACAAGTTTCAAGGCAAATAACTAATTATACACAAGAATACTTATCGAATTTCTGTAAATAATGAATATGAATGTAATTGTTCTTGTTAGGGCTCGTTAATTATAAAACAAAACGGGGTTAAAATAATTTAGTCAAATTCAGATGAGATTGCTCCCCAGTTTAGCGTTTAATCCTGTTTAAAGTTCCAAGTTTGGTTACTTAAGTGGGATAGAATTTATCCTGTCCGACTCTGGTTTTCTATTCAACTACGATTTAATTTCACTGCCACACTGTAAATGTAGAAAGAAGTATGGAAGAAGAACAAGACATGCTGTGCCGACCCCAAATGCATTAGGATAACGATGTAATGTATGTAACGTGATGTGTTAGGTACCTTGCCCATTACAGCTTTACGAAATAAAATTCACATCTTTTGTGGTCACACAAAAATGATCAATAAACGAACAAAACCTTACATCACTCCAAAACTCATAGTCGTAATCGTTACCACAGAAATTCCTAAAGAAATCGAAATGCTCTTAAATCATAGCTCAATAAAACCGAACACACATCCCAAAATACAAATAAGACAAAACTAGATCTTGTTCCTTTCACAATAAGGTGGGTGAAGTTGGAAAGTGTGTGAAGAGATAAGTTTGTCGGGATGTGGGCCCAGAAAAGTGGTCAAAAGTCGTCGGACTGGTCTTGGTCGCTCCGACCTGTTCTGTCCCGTTCGTTTATTTTTGTTTTGCACGTAGCACTGACCACCACAACAAAGGTCTGTGGGCTGGACTTGTTTTTTTTCCTCTACCTAAGGAGCAATGCCTTCAAAGATGGCCTGTTCTGCCTCTGTAAGCGTTTTAAACTTGAGATGCGCTCAGTTGTTGAACATGTCACGTTTTCTGGAATTTCGCTCAGGAATGTTTACTTAAATAGATGGAGCTTCGCTTATTGGGTGTTAATTTAAGTCAAAGATAACATTCCTTTAGTTTTCGTCGTTTTTCGAACGGCTTTAGGGCTTTTAACTACATAGTTGTCTTTATTATTACATTAATCCTAATTATTGTAGATAAGTGTAAATAACACAGTTTATATTAACGGTTAGTAACTCATACACATTAAATCAAAAATGTTTCGCTCGCCAAACTTTTCTCTCGGGACCAAAAAATATTTACAAACGTCTGGCTCTCGAAGTCACCTTGTCGTCCATAGTCCGAGAGTCGGACTCTAAAAACAATACATCTACCCTATCAAGTGATTTGGGTCTGCCCTCTATGTCCTCAGGGACAGACGACATTTGACCGCTGTCAATGTCACGAACAGAACCAAGGATTCCGTCCCTTGTAGGAAATTTAAATACTGGTAGTCAAATTAAAGGGTTAGGGAAGAATCGAGTCCGTGTTTCTAAAGTATCGATTTTTATTGCCAGTTTAACTTTTTGACTTAGTAATTTGAAATCTTCAAACCGGAGATTACTCTTCTTTCTTCTTTTAAACCAACCTGTCTAAACTAAGCGTTATTAAAAATTCAATTACCACAAAATTTCATTGATCTCGCTTCTGTAAAAGGAAAACACATGTAATAATCACAGTACCACATGCGAAAGGCCGAGTTCTAACGATGTAAACATACCATACATCCCTGAAACAAAAAAAGCACTTCAAAACACCAATAGTAACACAAACGGGCCGCGTAGTTATTTATTTATCTATTTATAGGCCCGGGCCAAGTGTTCGCTTCATTACTTGTGAACATATTGCCGTGTTTACTCTGTGTATTTCTGGAGCTAGCCGTGTGTTCCGCCACGTGTGGCCATGTTGGGCCATGCTAAACCATGTAGTAGCTGACTGTGTAACTAGTCTGTTGCGGCCCTTTGATTTTTATGAAAAGCTGGCTGTGTAGTGTGTACCTAGTCTGTCTCGGCCTTTTGATTTTTATATAAAAGAGTTCAGCTTCGCTAGTTCGATTTTTGAATTGTTGGCTTTTTTTCTTTCCAATGCGGATGCTTGAACTGTGGACTGCAGTATTTGAATTTTATTGGTTTCATTTTTGTTCTGTTTTTTTTTTCAGCCGGGTATGGTTAGTAGAACGATGTTTTTTTGCCACGTATCTATCAGTATTGTTGTAGGTATTTAGCTCTAAAAACCCAAATGAAAGTCATTACAATGTGTAACTAACGCTCATTTAAAGGCACCATTTTGTATTGTACCATTACATACTGCACAATTTTTATTCGCTTAGTAAATACACAAAATAAATAACCTCCTTCCAATGTAATTCCTTCCACATTTCATTTCTGAAATACAACAAAAACTACAGGTTTTTAAAGCCTATTCGAAAGAAACTACGCCGCGAAGTCAATTTATTTTCCTTGGAGACGTCGATAAAGATAAATTGATCGTATTCCTTTTAAGGGCTCACCTATTCCTTCGTTCAAATAATATCAACTGGAAAGAACTCAAATAATACTGATTAATTGCTTTTTGCTGTGTTTGTGTTAAGATTTTTTAAGTACAGCCACAAGCCACGACTACTATAAATTAAACTAACGTAAAACGGAAGATTCAAAAGGGAAGACCAAAGAAAAGATGGATGGATTGTGTGAGGAATGATAATTATGAATGAGAAAGGAATAAATGCCACCTTGACGTGTGACCAGAAACTACCAGACCTTATTGACTTTTTCATAGTCAAAAATATATCAACCAACTATCTGAATGTAGAAGAGGGGTACCATATGAACTCCGATCACTCTCCGATATTATTACAATTAAGTCACAAAATATTACTTAGAGAAAACCACCTGACGTTAGTTAACAAGTATACAGATTGGGAAAGTTTTAGCTTAGAGCTACAAAATATTATTGACCTAAAAACTTCATTAAAAAGCAAAGATCAGCTCGATTTTGAAGTAGATCAGTTTAACATCAATATCCAACAATGTGCATGGAACAACACACCACAGCTTATAAACAAGTTTAAAGGAAATACCTATCCAAAAGAAATAATAGACCTATTATATGAAAAAAGGACTCAAAGAAAAAGGTGGCAGCAAACTAGATTCCCGCAAGATAAAACTGTATTGAATAACCTTACCAAAAGACTGAAGAGAAAGATACAAACCTTTCAAGATGAGGCTTTAGATACTAACCTGCGTCAGTTAACCAGCGACCATACAACCCAATACTCTCTTTGGAAAGCGACAAAGTCACTCAAAAGGCCAATTGTACCAATTCCCCCTATCAGAGATGATAACGGAAAGTGGGCCATAAGCAATGACCAGAAAGCTCAAAGATTTGCACATCACTTGGAAGAAACCTTTCAGCCAAATGACGAGTCTCTGGACAACCTACAGTTTGCCAACATTCTGCAAGATCAAAGAATTAAGCTTGTGACCCCGAAAGAAGTTGCAAAGGAAATTCAAAACATTAGCCTAAAGAAATCGCCAGGATATGACCTTATTACGGGAGAAATCCTGAAACAGCTCCCGCGTAAAGCCATAATTAAGCTTACTAGGCTCATAAATGCTGCATTCGTGCTTAAGCATGTTCCTGAGCCATGGAAAGTTGCTGAGGTGATAATGATTGCAAAGCCTGGTAAACCACCTCACGAAGCATCATCATACAGACCCATTTCCCTGTTGCCTATACTTTCAAAGCTATTTGAAAAACTGTTTTTAAAACGCCTAAAACCAATCATAAACGAGAAAAACCTGATCCCTGACCATCAGTTTGGTTTCAGAGAGAAACACTCAACAATAGACCAAGTACACAGAATTACCAACATCATCGAGAGAACGCTTGAAGATAAAAAAGTCTGCTCCACCGTTTTTTTAGATGTAGCACAAGCTTTTGATAAAGTTTGGCATAAGGGTTTGATATACAAGCTAAGACTAATGCTGCCCAATGATTTTGCCGATATCTTGCAATCATATATTACAGATAGAATGTTTCGAGTAAGGCACGAGGGAGCCTTTTCTGAGTTAAAAAATATTAAAGCTGGCGTCCCTCAAGGAAGTGTGCTGGGTCCAATCCTCTACCTATTGTACACGTATGATATACCAGAGCTGGAAAATAATACCATTGCAACCTTTGCGGACGACACTGCCATTATGGCTACAGGGTCATGCCATGCGGAAGCAATCAGAAAGGTACAAATTGCTGTAAATGAAGTTCATGACTGGGCACAAAAATGGAAAATCAAATTGAATGAATCAAAGTCACTTCACATTGATTTTACCAACAGGAATTGTGATTACCACCCAATTTTCATAAATGGCCAACAAGTGCCATACGCAAATACAGCCAAATATCTTGGCATAACGCTTGATGCGAAATTGCGCTGGAAAGCGCACGTTAAAAAGAAAAGACAGGAACTGGACATGCGTTTTAAAAACATGTATTGGCTGATTGGACGAAATTCCTGCCTGTCGATACATAATAAAATATTATTATATAAGCATATTCTTATGCCAATATGGACATATGGCATCCAACTGTGGGGCTGTACTAAACCGACCAACATCAAAATTATTCAAACATTCCAGAATAAGGTACTCAGGAGTATTGTTAATGCGCCCTGGTATATAAGAAATGACGACCTCCATCGTGACCTAAAAGTGGAACCCGTCACCAAAATAATCCAAAAATTTGCTGAGGCCCATGAACACCGACTCCACCAACATGTGAACATCGAGGCAATTCAGCTGCTAGACCAGACAAATATAGTGCGAAGGCTAAAACGAACAAAACCTTTTGAATTAGTGTAGTGTAAATAATGTAGAAATAATAGTGACAATGACACTCATATAACACATGAACAAAGTGTTTAGTTTATATTATAATATTAGACTCTAAGAAAGTGGAACGGACTTGTATAAAGTACAATCAGCACTATTCTGTTTTAAAATAATTATCACGTAAAAAGTTAAGTTAGATTAAAATTGCTTATTAGTCTTGTAGGCTAGATTGTAATTAATTATTAAGAACCTGGTTCTTTTTAATAAAGGATAAAAAAAAAAAAAAAAAAAAACCTTGACGTGTAACAGGGAAGAATGGAAGAAGAAAACGTGTTGCGCCGACCCCAAATAGAATTGGTTAAGGACAGGAAGATGATGATGAAGACGGAAGATTCAAAAACGATTTTCTCCTAAAGAAAATCAAGGTGTTTTTGACATGCACCTACAATATTTTTTGGCCTATTTTGTCTCACTCCTGAGCAAAGGAATCCCCCCGTTTCTTTCGTAACTGTGTAATAATGTATGAAACTAATATTATTAAGTAAATTTTTTTAATATACAATTTTAAAATAATCGTAATATTATCTTTGGAATTTCTGGTAAGTACTCATCACTAGATCTGTGACAGCTCGATGTTTTGAAGCCTAGGACATGACTAATTCTGTAACATCTTATTTTAGGCAGCCCTGATAAGAATTTCTCTATCTTCTAACCAGCAATATTTCTCAAACTTTCCTAGATATAGGTGCTTAAGAAGAACATGTCTGAAGTTAGGTCTAGAATTGATGTCTAGGGACGCTTTAGAATGGGGATCTAAATTCTAGGGTCGAGAGGGCTAACTCCGACATGGTGATTGTTATCGCTTTCACAATTGTCAATTTCGAAGGAGCTGCCTCAAGGGACAGTGAATCGTTTTACTAAAGCTAGTTACGTAGAATGGGGTGGACAGAGAATTGTATTTCATTAACGAAACATGGTTTCGATATCTAGATCTATAATAAAAGGCTCAAAGGGACGGTTATTCAGTACATCATTAAAAAACAGCTGTTCCATACATTTTGACCGTGTCGAGATCCTATCGTTCGGGGCTGCAGGTAGTTCGAAAGCCGCGGCCTCCGACACAAAGGGCTAAGAAGGAACATGGGTGGTTTATAGTCGGTAGAAGTCTGTTACTCCTTACCGCTCCCCCCAGAGCGGGAGCAGTCGATGATTTCCCATCGTTTAAAAAAAAGCCGTGTAGATATAGATATCATTTTTTGAGGGAACTGCTGTTTTTGTGAAAAACACAAAAACAGCAGTTTTTAGGTTCAGAATAAATTAATGAAACTTGGTAAAATTCAATAAGACATCTTAAACTATAAGTCCTCAGCAAATGGACCAAACAGCAATGGTTAGAGGTACTCGTACTGGCAATGAAACCTCGGCGCGACTGCCCTCAGGATACCCCTGGCTATAAAAACTGATATTTAGATATTGAAAATCGATAAAAAAGGAACATGTTAACAATGTTAGAAAACAAATAGAACATTTTGTTACCTATAAAAACGTGTCTGGATTAACACGTCCAATGTTATTTGATTTCTGGCAATCCCCAGTTAAAATGATATTCCTAAAAAAATAGATGTGTAAATTGAACGATTCAATATTTCATTTTTCAACACCTATATTGGACTTTCAGATGTATTGTATGAACTTTTAGGTTATAAATTCTAAACGGATTTATCCTACTACTTCTACTATAGCAATTGTGTTTTTGCTTGATGTGTGTGTGTGATCATTTTATTTAACATCAGAAGTGGGAAAGCCCCTTGTGGAAGGAGCTTACTACTAAGAGAGCTTAAAGCTTCCAAGATTTTCGTCTAAAGAGCAACATTGCTAAGGCTACCGGATTACAATTTCTGGAAATTTCCATAGCGTTGCAGTATTAATAAGCGCACGTCCTTCTGACTGAGCTGAAATTCCGGACGTACAGCAACCCAAGTCTTAGCCCAAAGACCGGTCGCCTTTTGAAGTAATACAAAACTACTAAATACTACTAAAAACACAAAGAAACGCCTCTGCTGACAGTCATTTTAAAAATACGAAGCACTGCTACTAGTACCGTCTGATTAGCTAACATAAACTTTTTACAGCCAGCAGAACAATATAGACTAAATATAAATATCTCGCTTTATCCAACTTAGAACTACCTAATTTCACTAAAACAGTCCAACATAACTCCTAAGTTATGCAAAGAAAAACATAAAATGCCCTTTTCTCTCAAAATATGCCAAACTTAGTTCGTCCTCTAAGAAGATTTCGTTTTAAAAATACGACATGGTAACATAGAAATCTTTACAAAGATGGCGGGTAATAATATAAGAATGCTAAGATTACATAAATCTGAGCTTATTTCAACGTCGCATGAGCACGTTATTATCCGCTGACAATAACGTAAGTGACAGAAAAAAATTGAGTAGGTATATGAATTCTGGAAAGTTATTCTGTTAGGATCTTGACCTTTTCAAAGATGAATTTTAGATTTTGTATCAGTTTAGACTTTGTGTAAGTAATGTGATGTTTTGAATAAAGACCCATTTTGAAGTCGGAACAGCGAAACTTAACCTGTTATCCCCGAAGGGATACAAAAAGGTGTACCTAAAAGTACTTATTATTAATCGTTATGTTTAAGTACCATGTAATAGGGGACGAGCCTATTGCCATCAACCGAGCCCAAATCCAGATTCCGTGGCTGCTATTGAGAAATTACTGATAAAACCCCAAAAACATTTCCTCCTGCTTAGCAGTCACGGTTGCGACCAACGAGGTAGTCTATAAGTGTTGACTACGGGAATATTTTAAGCAATTTTTAGTACAATTTCTGCTAATATTTTTGTATGCAACACTAGTTTCGAATCAGCATCAATGCGTAATGCGGCCTACTATGTGTGGGACCCAGGCATTCCGTTTCTGTGAAATAGTGGACAATAACAATTCATCACATTTCTTTCGAATTTTGGGTTCTTGAGCACGCCACGAACGAATGGCCGATGGGTCCAAAAAAATCTGGAGTGGCGACCTCGAACTAGAAGACGTTGCGTTGGAAGACCTTCCACTGGGTGGACCCATGACCTGGTGAAGGTTGCGGGGAGCCGCTGGATGCAAGACGCACGGTACCAGTCAATGTGGAGATACTTAGGGGAGGTTTATGCCCAACAGTGGACGTCTTTCGGCTGAAATGATGATGATGAGCATGCTATAAAATGTTTGCATTACCGCATAAATATTAATGTACAGTTTCAAGAAGCGTGATCAGTGTTAATATTTTATTTTACGTGTGTAAATTAGTTTTAAGTTATTCCACTTTAACTACCGAAGACATTCGTGTCCCGTCATAATAAAATGTCCTCAAATAATTTAATAAATGCGTGACCTAATTTATGTTGTTTTTTGTTTGCAGGTAATGTTGCGCACAGCGGTGTTGCAGTGAGTGAATACAGCACCCAATATATCTTTGCATGCGGCAAAATGCGGAACTAAATTTAAATATACTGAACTTGACATATTGTTGACGTTTTTCTTTACGAGCAGCGCCACCGCGTACTCTAAAGATATATTGGGTAGTGTAAATTCTAGTTTATTCTGGGTAGTGTTTTCCTTGCTACCTGAGGTTTAAAAGTACTGTTTACAAATAAGTCTACAGAAGTAAATTAGCTATCATTTGCTTTCATAATTTTAATAACCTTCCAAAGGAATTATATTCTGGAATTAAAACTGTCAAAAACATTTAAAAACTGTCAAAGTTATAAAACTTTATCAATTTCTAAATGTCTTTGTCTTTACATTATAAAGTTTCGATGCTCGATAGCTGCCTTCTCAGTGCTGCAATAACACGAAAATTCCTTTGTCAGTTAACTACCAACTTAGACATCTTAGTTCCGGAATCATTTGTACAAAGGACAACATCTGCAGTTCTCAGAGATATTTCAAACAGAATTCATACCACAATAATCGCTCTGGTCTAACAAACAGAAACGCAGCAAACTAACACATCTCATAATACCCTGATCCACATACAAAGCCACTTATTTAAATCGGCTTCTAAACGTAATTGACGTCGACTAATACCCAAAGCGCATTACCAAACATTCAATAATTGATTAGGCCCACGCAAATTGTATCGTTGATGACACAAAGCGGGGATAATGAGATTCCTCAGTGACCTAGTCGTAATCCCCGGCCCTAGCTATAATTATGAAGCGGTGTAACAGAAGCGGTACAAATATTTGCTCTAGCCAAGATTACCACGGAAACAGATGGTATAAGTCAAATTTTGATGAAAAAATTCCAACACCGCTGTTTACTTTAGCCCCGAGACAGTAATGAACGCCATCCCCTGTTCCCCAAAATCATAAAAACGTTAGATGAGTTATTTTTACGCGTTTTCTGTTAGTTTGTGTCCTGACGTGTACGTATACAGATCCTTTTTGTAATGTATTGCTGTAGGTTTATTTATTTTTCCTTTTTTTGGTAAATATTTGTGCTATATCCTTTTTAGTACCTAACGTTTCAATACTGTCTTTGTCTTCACCGTCTTCGTTTCATTTATCGCTTAATCTTTTGTGGGTTTGCGTTGCCTGAGGTGGTTGGCATTTAGTATAACGCGATAGTAGACCCCAAATTTCGCCATATTATTCAAATTTTACATCTGGTCCCTTTTCGGTGGTTTTTATAACACAAAAAATAAAACAAAAATGCTTTATGAGGTCTGGTGCAAAATTAGCATTGGGATCGACCTCTGAGCATTTATCTCGGACATTCCTACCTGCTAAGGATTTTTTCGTCGATGGCATGCTCGGTTGTTTCCTTAAACCATTGGGGAAACTCAACACCGAAATGCATTGAAGTTTCGCTACCCAAAGAAGTAAGCCGAAAGCTTACGACAAAAACTGAAGTTTTATCTACTTTCGGCGGGTGACTTAAATTTCATTTAAGGGCATTGTGTAGTGTGAACAGGGATGGAGTGTGGCAATCTGGTGCTGGTATTTTCGTATGTGTAGGTGTTTCAACTATTTTAGTAAGGGTAGAAATAGATTTTGAAACAACTAAAATTCCACGGTGTAAGGTTCAGTAATTTTGTTATTGTTGCCTGTACTGTAACTTTAAACGTAAATGTGCTTATAAGATGATCCACTGTCTACCTTATTTGCTTTCTCACCTTTGACATTACCAAGATTCGAGAACGTTCTCTAATACCTAAATCATAATAAAAATATACGACAACATTCACACATGACATTTCAGATCAGATACTAAAACTTTTACACCTAATAAAACCGTAAACAAGACAGTTCTTCAAACGTAATACAGATCGTGGGTTGATCTGAATCTTAAACAATATTGTGTGCGTGACTGAGGGATCTGAAAGTGAGTTTTTTGTTTGTCACGCATTTACGCCAGATTTGGATGATATTTGGCATATTTAGGCTTGGTTTAGCCATAAGATGCGTTATATCCCAATTTTCGATCTACACGCGAGAGAAACTGTAGGCAAAAGGGCTTTAGACACAAATAAATAGCTCATACAGCGTCTTCAGTTTACCTCACCGTTCTTATTTAGACAATGACTGGCGGTACAAGGTCTTTAATTTTCTTGTCACTCTTCGTTCGCTGTAACACTGGTATTATGATGTACTTTTTGTTGCTTTAATAGTTTTGTTCGGCTATGAGTTTATTTACTTCTTTCATATTATGAGTAATGATAATAATTGTGTAGTATTATACATATATCTCTTCTTGGTAGCTTTAGACATACAGTTGTGAAAGGAGAGTTAGTAGGTGCCCATCAGTGACATTTATGTTTTATCAAAACAGAAATACCAAAGATGAAGATAATCCAAACAATTCAATTTAGGGGGCGTTATTACAAGGTATGGTTAACGAAAGAAAATCAACGGTTTTAGCATTCTCCCCGTAAGTACGTTACAAGGTTCCAAGTTACTTTCATTCAGGAGGTGGCCACAAAAAAACGACATCTAAATGTGTACACATTACTAGAGAAGTAAAAATATTATTGAACAGGAGGCGTCATTGGCAATTTAGCACCTCAGTCCGACCCTGTGGCTTGTATATAAAACACGGTCGATTGTGTCGTAAAATACATTTTAGATCCCACCACCAACTTTAGGGGATTACGGATGAATTATTAATGTGGGCATTCACGTAAAACCTGGGCCTTTTTTTATATTATTCGCCGTTATTTTGTTTCTTACGGTTGCCTAACGTTTTCCTGGTCGATCTTATTTATGGGAGGTTGATACCACGTGTTGCATATTTGACGGGCTCCGCGCTAAGCTCTTGAAATGGTTCGTGTAAAATATGTACTGGCTGAAAGAAAAGTTGGATGGAATTGACTTGTTTTATTTTGCCTCACAAAAGAAAACGTAACTTTGAAAGGTATCTGTGAAGTGCTCCGTAGATCTTTTGTCGCTAGGTTGACGTTGACAGAGGAGCGCAGTTGGGAGTATGTTGAAAAAAGAAAAATGTTTTGAAACAAAAATGTTAGCGATAGTTGTGGTTTTGACCATGCAAAAGCCATAAGACACCATAAGGTCTTTGTATAGCTTTTACTAAACTTATTATTTTTTCATATCTTTCTACAGAAAAAAATATTAAACATACTACTCGGAAGTAATAAACAAAGGGTGTAAAACACTTTCAATGTAATTACAGCAATTAACTGTAATCATAGGCAAACTTTTTCTAAAAATAAAAACCACCTTACACCTATCCCATTTTGATTGCTTGGTGGAAGAAAATCTATTTTTAATTACTACTATCATGGTGTTCGTTCGTTATACCTACCGTGTTTCGGGAACTGTTAATTTAATATTTCAGGTCGAACACGCATACTGTAATTTTTTCATAGCTGTCATGAATTTCTTGGTAGGTCAAAGTAACATTTAATAACACACTAATCATATATCTTTCATAAGGTTTGTTTAGTCATAATATTGTGGATAAATGCTGTAATTATAAATACTTATACCTACATGTACTTTAACTTTCTTACAATATAAATATTTTTATATTTATAAGGAGTATGTAAGGATCGTAGCTGGTGGCGTTTTGTGGTTTCTGCCTACCCCCATGGCAAAGGGTTTGTTGTATAGGTGAGTTTATGTATGTATGTATAAAGATTATTCTTCTTCGTTATTATTTGTAACTAATTGATTCCCAAGATTTTGCACGTTTTACTTAAACGAAACTATTTAAGTAATTGAAACCTGACAATAACAACTCATTATTTATCTGCATTTAATGTCTGTCTGCTTGCAAGTAATTCCAAGAATTTTACATTTTAATTAACGAAGTGTCAAGTAAACAATTTATATTAATTCAGGACGTTTTTCAACTTAATCCTTACATTTCCTCAAACTGCCAGGGAAACCCACAGACCCTTCCCGAAAAAAATTAACAGGTCGAAATCCTCCTGACGTGACCTTTTATTTTCATAATGAACACTCATTCGAGATGTGCCTATCTTTATCACAGAGCCATCTGTTGATTTTCTTTGTAAAACTCCATCCTTTGTTCCGGATTAGATTCATTCAACTTCGAGACTTATAACTTTAGGGATAAGGATTATTGTTGTACTTGAGTAGTTTGAATAATGAAGGCATTGTTCAGTATAGAGGGCGCCCGTATCGTCTCACATGTGCACTACTCGTTAGGGCTTCATAAGCACTTTTGTGCCCGTATGTCCCTGCAAAGATAACTTTGCCTGTTTAACTAGCACGGATCACTTGACTTTGTGCTTTATGTGCGTTGTTATAAGGGCTTTTGGTGAAGTTTCCTGTTATGTCAGATTAGGTTTAGCTGGTGGATTGAATGGATTATGTAAATACGGCTTATAAAGTTTTAATTGGGACATATATTGTATTAATTGACATTTATGATGTATTAAATGTTTGTTTGGATGTATTTTATGTCCTTTGACTACAAACTGTGGTCCTCTGTTATGAGATAGTTGTCTGTTACTTCCGAAATGGGGCATTAGTTGTAAAACCCGAAAAACCTGCTGCAATTTACAATAAATTACCCTGTATCCGACAGGGTAATTTATTGTAAACTAAGTATTATTATTGGTGGTGCCTTGGAAGTATTATTATGTATTGAGATTCGATTATGTACTTAATCTTTTTTAGATAAAAGTTTAAAAAGGGACCCCCAAAAAAATGTAATAAAACGTGTCGCTTTTACCTTAGCGGTTAACTGTACCTGCTTCAAATATAGATGTGCTTCAAAATCACTAAGAATACTAAACTGTAATTAGTTAAGTAAAATAAACTCTAAAATAAAACTAACATAACGTATTAATGAAACAAACTTTAAAAAAAAACGCACAGATTACAACGTTCGTGAATTTCTGCGGAAATCATTAAAGTTCAATTAAAATTTATGATATTTGATTTGAGAGCCGACGGTATAAAAGGTGTAATGGAGTATATATTTTGTTCAATTACATTAAAACCTGAATGGAGAGATACGGAGTTTTATTAGTGATGTACCGACCCGATCTCGTATAAGATGCTATTTCTGGGCATGGTGTTAAATATAAGTACAGTACTTCCATCCCTCCTTCGAGTAATCGGTGAAAACATTAAAAAATATACGGTGGAACATAGAACCTCCTCCTTTTTTAAAGACGGTTAAAAATAAAATGAACAGCCAATATTTTTTTACTGATGAAAGTTGTTCATCCATAAATACTAAGGTAGCTTCCTTCTAAACAAGAGAGGCGATTTTTAGTCACTTTCTTTGTGTCTCCTTTGTTCCTCATTTATTTATGCTCAAAAGCTGTCGTTAAAACAAAGATTTCCCAGTATAACAACGAACTCCCGTTTGTTTTACAATGTATCCAGTATTTACCCGTAACACACAAATAATAGGCATTTATCAACTCATTATTTGGAATATCAATAACCGCATCATATATTTACCTACATCCCTTATTCATACCTACAAATGCTACTAACTGACAATCGGTTTTTCTCGATAATCCCTAGAGTTTTCCCCGAACAGTCACGTCACTATTAATAATTCAGCGACTTTGTTGTAATTGTAAATAATAACCCACTAAAAACAAAACTTGGAAAAAAAGCCAAGTCGCACAACCTAACCTAACCCTAACTACATTTTATAGTGACCATATCAATATTAAAAATATTTGATGTTTTAAATAAATAGATTGACTCGGCCATCAAACACTGTTTTAGAGTAAAATAAAAATGTCATGTTTAATCCTTTTTTTTTCGTAAACGTTCTCATTGTAAAGACAAATAAACAGAACTTCTAGAACAAAGACCTACAAACAATAACGTATTTACAAATCCCCTTTTCTAACCGTACAAAGTAACACAAATATCTTCACCTGAACTGTTTTCTTCATTTCCCTTGTAGATAAGATGCTAATAAAACGTACACATCCAACTAAGGCTGGCTATAGACAGGAGACAGAGGCAGTCGACTGCACTGTAAACAAATATTTGAGATAGAAAATGTCATCACTTACTCACTAGTTTAGGCAAATAAAATAGGTCTGTGAGGCCCGGTATCCACCAAAGCGGAGACGACTTCAGCGGAGAGATGTGCCAAATTCAACCAATCACAGGTAGGAGGAAAGACCATTTATGTCAATTTTAACTAATGTGATTGGCCGATTTCCGCACATCTCCTCTCGTCTCCGCTTTGGTGGCAACTGGGCTTGCTGAATGTCGTTAAAGATGACTAAGGAGAGGAAAACTTTTAAGAGGACGCGGACGGACCGCAGAATTTTTTGTGTGCCAATAAACAGTATAGTTCTGTTCAAACTTTATGACGGCTCTGAAGTAAGCTCCGAATGCGTTGTCTGCGAATTATACAGTCGGACGAGGCGTCCTCTGTGGATACCTAAAATTGTGTTCTGCACAGCTTTACGCTAGATGTCTCGCAATAATGTTTGTAATTGAACCTTCGCTGACCGTCATTCGCCGCCAACTTCCGAATCGCCATAAAGTTTAAACATAATTAGACACAACAATAACGATACTACCCACGTTAACCTTATCTCTCACGTCTACCCATCATCGTATACGATTATCTGTATTTCTTCAGTGCAGAAGAAAGAGTGGACTTTACCCAGCAGCGAAATACTACTGTTTGTTTATTTTGTGTAAGAAATATTATAGCAAAGGTTTCAGAACTACATCAACGCACAATCAAAAAAATTTGCTGTCTTCGACCGTTATTTTTTTAAACTGCGCAATTATCACTATCACTACATAGTATAAAACAAAGTCGCTTTCTCTGGCCCTATATCCCTATGTATGCTTAAATCTTTAAAACTACGTAACGGATTTTGATGCGGTTTTTTTTAATAGATAGAGTGATTCAAGATGATGTTTTTAGTATATAATTTGACCGACATACACGCGGGTGAAGCCGCGGGCATCAGCTAGTAATTCATAAACTAATATATCATCGTCTTTTTGTGCTGAACTTACTAACTCAGCTTGCCAAAACTTTTCACTAACTTAGTTAATTTAATACAGCTGTTACCGGTTTGTAAGTCTAGTTTTGTTTGACACTATCATACATACTCTTTTACCAGTCTGTGTCGCCTCCAAGCGGTCCGTCTATACCGAACCTTTATAACAGCTGTCAGTACTTCACTACTCAGTAATCGTCAAATGAGGCCCGCATGCTGTTATCAACGGTTACGCCATCTGTTCGATGCGTGTGGCCAATCGTAGAGTGAATGACTTCACTATTTAGTACTTACTTTGTGAGCTGGAAGTGTTATCTAGGCTGTGGGAATATTGTTTTTGGTTTGGTTAAACCGGTTTGCGAATGTGGTTTTGTATCCGGACGGACAATGTACAGGGAAGTTACCACGACGTCTTAAAGCAGTATTGTTTTGATGTCACTGGTGTTGGAAAGACATAGATGAAGATGAAGATAAGATTAAAACAATAATGCTTTAAGAGGTCATGATAGGGCCACCTGAAGTATCTGTCTGCCCGTTGTCCACGGCTGATTAATCAACGGCTTGTCCTTACCGAGACTGCGTTTGGGTACTTAGATGCTTGTCAATTCATTAAAGAACCAAGTCATAGCTTGGAAAATCAATTTTAGCTGAGTCATATAGCTTTGTTTCCAACTTCATTTCATTTAGTGAACTAAAAGCGAACGGACATTTCCACAAGACGATGGTTCAGTGCCAAGCTTTGTCTTTCCTAAGCCATTTTACGTAATTGTAATATTAGTATGACTAGTATGAAATGCTGCGAACAATTCCAAGCTTGGTCGTCGAAAGTGACTCATTCTCTTCGACCATTGTTCTGACCCATTTCTCACACTTGATGCGTACCATTTGCAGTCCAACTTATAAATAAAACACATCGACACCTTGTGATATATCACCATTTCCCTTCATAGAAGTACTCAAAGCCATTATAATAGGTTTTGCATCGATTTTAAACAAGCTTTCGTTCATTTTATTTTAACACTTTATTTACAAATGTCTATAATCACATTTTGCCGTACATTTTTATTCACCAGCACAAATGAAAAAGCGTACAAAAACATTCACTGAAATGTAAACAAAGAACCGATATTTCGGACCTCATACAGCCGTTCGATAGACATCGAATGGCATTTTTCACACATTCTGTGTAAAGGGAATTCCAATCGTTCTGTCGCGTCCAGATTACTGTAAATCTGGTTATACTGAAAGCGTCGAATGCTCCAGGAGCTACAAAAGACCAGTTCCATTTTCCGGCGTCGCGTTGCCTGAAAGTTCTGGTTAATCCTTTTGATACGATGCAGTGTGTGTGCTTGCTTTGAGCCACATTTAATTGAAAAGGAATCGTGAGTGTTTCTATGAAGCTGATCTGATTGAGTCTCTGTCGTTCCCAATACTGCTGAACACGGATTCAGATAAATTCGTCATAAAGTTTACTGCATTCTTAACTGGTAAGCGGAATGGATAAGAATGAATACATAAAATTGATAATGAACATGGTTAATCATTAAGATGTGTTAGAAGCTCATTTTTCAAAATCTCACGACATAATACTCCTGACTTTCAAATCACTGAAATTATCATATTTTAGTAAGAAGACAGTATAATTATGGCATTCCTCAAGGAGCTATCCTGTGACCCACGCTCACCGAGTGATATTTCACGCATAAGTCTCACTCGCATACATATAACATATCCCATCTTGCAGAAAACGAAGCGTAAACATAAAACTGGCGGGCTACTCACAAAAATATACTCTCCCAGTCCTAGTTCATATGTAAATATAATACATTTATTATGTATTTCTATGTTGAATACGTGTTGCTGTGTGTAACGTATGCCTGACTTGTTTATTTAGGCTTGGCCTGTTATAACTGTATTCTTTATAAGGGATCAATATCTTGATGGGCACTTTGTATGTTGGTTTTACATAATATTTCGCGGGGTAAATATTGGATGAGTTTTGTTATTTATTTGGTAACTGGGAAGTGGGAAAATAACAAGTTTTTTTGGACGGTGTTTTTGCTATTTTGGCTATCTTAGCTTTTGTTTTGGACTATCTGTCTCGGCTTGTCGAGTGCAAGTCGTAAGCGCTACTGCTGAACATGTGGCCTTAGGTTCAATCAGGACTCAGGTCGTGTAAACTGTTCCTAAGACTCTCAGTAGCAGTCAGGTATGGTATAACAAAGAGTTTGCCCCTAGGTTCAAACATGATATCACTACGAAGTTATAAAGCAGCGATTCCATATAACCTGAATTCATCACAAAAGAGCCAACTTGTTGTACTTAGCAATAAGTGCACAAGTTCCTTTGACTTTGATACTCAAATCTCGCAAAGAGAAGTACTAACAATACAACCGGAAAACTCTCGGATCTCATAGGAAAAATCCTACGTAAAACCACCCACACATGCTCTCTCCTATCTATTCATCCGTCAAGGATCCAACGTTTATCATTACGGCGTGCGATTGTGCGTACAGACCTCGACAGACTTCAAAGCCAAAGTTCCGTGAAACTAACAAGGCCGGCCAATTATATTTATAGATGGGTGCCCACAAATGCCTCCATGATGTTCTGTCCTCAACTTTGACTAATGAAGACGACTTCGAAATATCTTTTAATAGAACCTCTATTTTCGACGGGCTCCTAACTTGATATTAATAAGGATCGACTGTTCTTAAAGGATTTTATCCTGAATGAGGAAAATTGATGTGTTATTTGTTACTGAGAACGAAGTATGATTTCTAAGAATAAATCTAATTAGGTTGCTTTAGTTTTAAATACTGTAGACGGAGCATCAAACATGTTTATAAAACAGAAGCTTGTACTAAATAGAAATCTTAAAACACTTATAGAATTAGATACAGTCTTGAGTCACACTTGTTTGCATCATACCAAAACAGAAATTACAGATCTGACCGCAGTTAATGTAAGTGACGAAAGAAACCCACTTAATATTAGGCCTAACACTCATGGAGAGGCAAAAGTGTTCAAGACGGGCAGCGCTCATTCGCCTTGGCGTGAATTTGTTGTGAATGTTCGTCTAGCAAACGACTTGATACTAAAAACAGTTTGCTAAGATGACGAATCGGCGCCAAACTTTATTGTCGGCAGTCGTCACGCCTAGATTAGTAATTCTTTCAATCTTTGGTGGTGTCTTTAGTTTCTAAACCAAAATCAGCTCGTTCAAGCCTACTAGATACTATCAAATCCTAAGAAAACTTCACACAAACACTATCAAAGTTCCATCATTGCGTGCGAACCATTGCTTACGTTGCATCACAATTCAAACAAGTATCTTCACCTAGCTGGTCTATACCCAGCCTTATGTCCGTGATCGTGCGAAATTATGTAAAACCAAATGATGTAAAGGTAAGGGCCTATTCGAGTGTTCGCATGAAACGAAAGTGCCATGGTCTAGTAAATCAACTGCTCTGATATAAGGAGTGCATTTGAATAAATAAATATCCAGTTTTAATGTGTTTGAATATTCTATTTTGTGCGACTGTTGTGTCTATTCGTTATCTGCTGTCTGGTACGGTAATTAATTGTTTTACTGAATGTCTAATATCTAATAATAGGCGGTCGATTTTGTTGTTTGATGTCTGGTAACTCGAGCGGTCTTCTACTTTTTGTTGATTTTGTGAAGTGCTAATATCTGGATCGACAGTTTCTATCAATTCATCATGTGCTTTTGTAACTATATTCATTGCGATATCTATTACGTTTGTTAAAAGTTACGCGTTGAGCGTGAGAGTATTTTCTTCACCATCTTTAAAAAAACCCCTTATTGAAACGATACCATTATGACACATTTCAAATACAATACCTTTCCATTATGTACTTAGAACACTTTCCTATTTGCCATTATCTTGCTAAAATAAATAAAGACCCTCATAGACCCATAAAACCCTTGTTCAGATCTAAAGGCTGTCTAAAATAACACTATGTTTGTATTGGGGTTTCTCCAACCGGCTACTTTGCATAAAAGAACAAATAAATATTTTCTTCATAGATATTCTTTTGTTGATATGCCAAAGAAATGTCGCGTTAAAAGAAGTTGTGTTGGGAGTGTCACAGGTCTTACTTAAAGCTGTGATTCCCGTGTTATTAGAACAGGTCAAGCAACTTAACAGCCTGTATTGGTCTGAACAGTGTTCTTTTCTTACTGGGTTACATACAGTCGAAGGGATAGCTTAAATATTTGAGTTGCTTAAAACTAACTGATACTGTCTTATTGACTATGTTATTTATACTACCAATGGTGTAGTATAAATAACATAGTCAAAGTCTCTAATAGGGATGTTCCCTGACTAAAAAAAATATAATTCTGTGTAGTCCGTCAGTTAGATTATCGAAAAATATTGGATGTGTTTTTAGTTTTATCAAATTAATAAAAAAATACGAAAATAAAACGTGTCAAAGATCATGTGAGTCGCAAATTGTGGCGTTACTTTCTGGAAAAAATGTACCAAACTGTGACGTCACATGATTTTTCGAAACACTGTATCGTCCTCATTTTTTTTTTGTCAACTACCCTCCACGTCTGTTACATAATTAAATTAACTTAACCCGGTCCAAGCCCAAGTTTTACACTTTTCCCTTCAAAAGACTAAATTGAAATCTTTGTGTGGGAATACAGTGAATCTAAAAAAATCTGTATCAGAATCTTGAACATGCGTGTGGGTTCATAGTTGACTTATCCATACTCTAGTGATTAATCGTCTAAAATACTTACACAACTCACCCACAACGATTTATTATCTTCTCATAGGTTGTACGTTATTTGATTTTAAATGTCGTGTAGTTCATTGGCTTTGTTATATTCGGCAGCAAATCCGGCTTATGCAAGATTTGATGACTAGTCTTTAATAACTGCCTCGTTGGTCTTGTAGTTCCGTATGGTGTCGGACGTAAAGAATAACACCATCCCATATCTTCCCGTGGGTGTCGTAAGAGGTGACTAAGGGACTTACAGAGAATGGGCAGCAGCGTTCTCTGTGCCTTCGTAACAACCATGCTGCGATCGCCAACCCGCCTGCCAAGTGTGGCGATTATGGCAAATCCCCCCTTCTGGGGGAGGCCTATGTCCAGCAGTGGACGTCTTATGGCTGAAATGATGATGATGATGGTCTTGTAGTCCCAAGTGTGACTGCTGAGCATGAGATCCTGGGTTCAATTCCCGGGTCGGGCAAAGTGTTATTGGGTTTTTCCATCAGGAATTTCTCGGTAGCAGCCACGAAATCTATTGTTGTGCCCAGTTAATGGTAACAGGCCCGCCCTCTTCACAAGGCCCTGTCTCTATTACATGGGACTTAAACGTTACTGGCGAAATGAGGGTGTACTAATTCCCGTCAGGACTGCGGGTTGTTCGCAAGAGATACCGCGGCCTCGACATGAAGGGCTAAGATGGAACATGGGTGGTTCAGTAGAAGTCAGTAGAAGTCTGACACTCCCTTTCGCCCTGCCCAAGAGTGGGAGGGGTTATTTCATGATTTACCATCCACCAAAAAAAAAAGGGTGTACTAATTGGGTACACCTCTGCCGAACCCTTTGGGGATCAGATCGGGTGGACCTTTCACAAATTGAGAATCAAACTTTTCCACAATCGTCTCTGCTAGAAATTCCTTCAATTTCTAACATTTGTTTTTCCCATAACGGCATTGTTGATTCAAAAGTCGTCCCACTTCATCATAACTCCCTTTTCGACCGAAAACTTATTTGGAACTTCAACGAGAGCTTTAATGGATGTCGGAAAGTTGGCAGCTTTTATCATTAATTTGGCTTTTGTAATACGATTACATGATACGACCAGATCCGTTTGTGTACTTTCTGTTTTACTTTTCATTATAATAATATTAGTTATCTTTTCATTGTTCCAAATTGATCCGATTTTCGAACTCTTATTGGAATTAATTTGGAAGTTTCGTTGTTTTTGTTTAATGAAGTTTTGCAATTTGGAATGTTTTCGGTAGCTTGCTTGAGAGTCTGGTAAGTACTTAAGTACCTCGCAGCTGGACTGTGACCTTGGGATTAGATTACGGGGCTTGTGTCTCAGGTCGGGGACCAAGTCTCACCAATACTAGGAAGTGGCAAAGGTCGTATGGATTTAGGGCATCGTCTTAGGTTATTGTTGACATACAAAATGTTGTGATTGTAAGCCTAAATTAAATTTAAAAATATATTTTTCGTCAGTAGTGATTAAATATACAGCTCGTGGCTTAATAATAACTGCCACTCGGGTCGATCTGTAGGTTAAGCTGCGTCTGTCTAGGTTGGTCTGAGGATGCGTGACCGCCCATTACATACCTAGTTTCCTCCGTGCCTCGGATAGCACGTTAAGCTGTTGGTCCCGGCTGCTATATATAGATCTTTGGTAGTCGTTACAGGTAGTCAGTAACCTGAAATGACTAACAGTCTTACCAATGGTATAGTATTAGCTAGTATTAACTGGGTTGTGGAGGTCAGATAGGCAGTCGCTACATGTAAAATACTGTTATTCAGTTGCATCCGATTAGACTGGGAGCCGACCCCAACATAGTTGGGAAAAGGCTAGGCAAATGAGTGATGAAATACATACACATAGTAATGCACCTGTCTGGGTTCAAACCCACGACTGCTCGTAAGTCGAGTCCGTCACCTTTAGGCCACTGCTGCTCTCATACAGGATGTAAACAAACTCAATTCGCTCACTCAAAAACACGTAAAATTTTAAAATAATGCAACAATAACTTAATTAGAACAATACATATACGGCAGCAGTTTTCAAAATTAATTAGCCCACCTTTTGTCGCTGGTTAATTTAAAATTTATTTCGATTCGTACGCCATTTTCTGGGCACGGGGTAATTACGTCGGCGTTTCGCGTTTTAACTTTATTCGCTTACGTTTTCGTTTTTTTTTTTTTCAGTTTAATTTTCGGTTTCGCGTTTTTTTTTACCTACCCTTTTATTATTGATTCGGGTCAAGAAACATTAGTACAGTTGCCTCTTGGAATTTGATCCTCGTTGATGAGGTCCTGTGTTTGATATTCGGGTTGGGTAAAATGTTATTGGGTTTAAATTAGTAATTACTCAGTAGCAGCTGCGGAGTCTGAATTTGTGCCCGGTTGATACCAAAAAAGGCTCGCTACTGGCGAACTGGCGAAATGTGGGTGCACTATCAGGTACACCTCTGCCTAACCCTTCAAAGATAACAGGCGTGATGTTGCTTTCATAGTTGTAGTAATAATAATGTATTTTTTAGATTAGTTTTACTCTACTTACTAATAAAATTAAAGTTTCTTCCAAAAAACTAACCTTATTTACAACGAAAAACAACCAATAGCAACACCGCAAACAACTGAAGAAATTGCTGGTAACATCAACAACAGCTTCGTTAACGACAAGTTAAACCAAGTTACAATTAATTTCGTTGACATTACATGTTATGAACTGTCCCTTTAATTGTGTCCTCTATTTATTATCTATGGCCAGACTGGCCGCGGTAGATAAAGTCCCGTCTCTATGAAACAATTTATTTTTAGTACATAAGACGGTAGGGCAACAATTTTTGTAGTGAATGTCAGTCGGCCATCTTGGTTTTGTTACTTGATTAAAAATATTAGCTGTGTCTTAGCTTTAATGAACAAAGATACCTATGAAAATATATTGTTTATGAGGTTTGATTTAATTTTGTACAAAAACAGTGACGATGTCATATACCTGAGAAAAAAAAAAAAACAAATACAACTAAAATGTAAAACTTCCATTAAAATCCTAACCACCTACATACCCCTCAATGAAATAATTCGTAAATATAATTCTGCCCATATTCCAATTCTGGTTCCCTTAATTAGGGTCCAAGCATTTAGCATACGGGTTCCGTAATGAAAACGGGCGTCACTGCGAGTAAATAAACTCAGACCCTTGTCAACGCCTACGTTGCGACCTAAAGTCACAGAATAGTACAGAAGTGTTACTTCGCAAAGGTATTCAAAGAATTGTGTACTCAATGTTGTACAAGATATGGTGTAATTTAGCTCGCTCCAGAGTTGGGCCACCTTTTCGTTATAATCTAAAGACACTGACACACTAAACTTATACTTATTACTAATGAACTATGTACTAAAATTGTTTGCATCAAAATAGTACCACAAACAAGTCTTGTTTGTGTTGCTAGTAAGTTTCGTGTATCTTTGAAATAGGATGACTTGGGTTTTGGATGTTGTCTTTGGTCATTGACTTACATATTTTAAGATGTGGAGGTATGGTAAATATGGTTATCGTATGTAATAATCTCGAAAAGATGAAAGAAGAAAAAACGTATTTTCTTATCGTAGGTATATCATCCTTTCCGTCGGGGCTGCGGGTTGTTCGCAAGAGATACCGCGGCCTCGACATGAACGGCTAAAAAGGAACATGGGTGGTTTTTAGTCAGTAAAAGTTTGACACTCCCTTTCGCTCTGCCCAAGAGCGGGAGGGGTTATTTGATAATTTTCCACCCGCCAAAAAAAAAAGGTATTTCATCCTTTGTTTTTATTTCAGAGTTTTTCACGTACTGAATAGCCTAATAAGTAAATCAGCTTCCTGCCCTTGTCCCATTCCACCTGGGATTTAGGCAACACGTTTTCTTCTTCAATTCTTCCCTGTCAGACGTCATGGCTTCATAACTCCTTTTTCTTTCAAATAATTCCACACACAAGCCATCCCTCCCTCCCTCATCTCTCTCTCCATCCATCAACATTAATATTCATCACTAGTTAGGGTTCCGTACCCAAAGGGTAAAAACCGCGATAGCTAGCTATACAGTTGAAATTAGAAATTATGTTTTTCAGTTGCCGCTATAACAACAAATACTAAAACAAAATAAAATAAATATTTGAGAGTTCTCTCATACAACAAACGTGACTTTTTTGCCGTTTTGGTACGGAACCCTTCAAGTGCGAGTCCGACTCGCACTTGGCCAGTTTTTTAGTCACATGCTTTTTATCCCTCCTCATTACATTATTGTTCATTTGTCACTACCAAGATAGACGACTTCTTTTTAATATTTCTGTGTGACGTGTGAAAGTTAATTATGCTCGACAATGTAAATAACGCAATTAATGTATTGCAGTTTAATATTATCAAAATGAAGGGCATTTACACACTGGATGTGCGTAACGCAATTACCTCGTAGGTTTCATTCGAACGTCAAAACAAAGGAGAGCGCATATTGTATTCATTTCCCCTTCACTTCATTTGATGCTATTTCCTAACACGTTGCCTTGCCTATATTTACATACGCCCTTCCTGCAAATAATTTATTTTATTCATATTATGCGAAAGTAACTCCGTCCGTCCGTATGTCTACAACCGTTTAACGTCCAAACGGCTGAACGAATTTCAATAAAAATGGCACCAAAAGTTCCATGACCCGAGTTAGGATATAAGATATGCTTTTTTATCCAAGTATACGTTCCTATCATCACCTTCCTGCCTAAGCCCGTGTTATTTAGGGTCGGGGCAACGGTTTTTTTTTTAATTTTGCCTGCCAATCGTCACACTTTACTCCTGTTTCCTTCATTCCTCACACAATCCATCCATATTTTCTTTGGTCTTCCTCTCCCTCTCCATTAATAAAAATTAATATTCATCACTCCTGTAGTCATAGCGATTCGTCCCTCCTCATCACATGCACATACCACGACAGCCGATTCTCTTTCAACTTAATTTTTCTCTCCCTCTAAAACTTAATTTTTCTCTCCCTCGTCCTTACTGCATCCATTCTTGTCACACCACACATCCATGTTATTCTCTAAATGCTCCATCCATCCAAATATAGGTTCCTGACGGACAATAGGGTAGTTAACTAAAAATATCTAATTAGTCCATCAGATAGATTTCCAAAAAATATTGGACACGTATTTTATCTTTTTTCACGTAAACAAAGAATGAAGACGATACAGTGCTTTGAAAACTCGTGTGACGTCATATTCTAAGACATTAGTATGATATTTTTTACCGGTGAGTGACGTCACAACCCCCACTCAAATCTCTCAATCTTCGTCAATTTTTATTGATTTGATAAAACAAAAAATACGTATCCAATATTTTTCGATAATCTAACAGACGGACTAATTAGAATCATATTTTTTTTTGTTGTCAGTAAACATCCCTATTTCCGATATCATAAGACACGACTGAAACCGCAGCTAAAGTCTAGTTTCACTTACAATAAATAGCTTCGTTGTAACAAATACCTTTTGTTGTGCCATAAAGTAGGCAGATGATGCATCCGTGGTTGACGCAAATGATAAAGGCCAGTTAAGTGAAAGGATTACGGCTGTTCTTGAAGGCAAACGTGTGAATTAACTGTCCGTTGACAACTGTGATCAACGGTTTATCGCTACTTGAAGATTATACTTTGTAAGGACTTTAGAACGTGCATGGAATTCATTCATCATCATTCATGTATTTAAAACTTTCATAATCTAGTTTTAATCTCACCTCAGCGTCAATCGGGTTAAAAAACTGGAAGGTAAACTTGGTCTTCTTTCTGACTTATTAAAACTGTGACTTGAGCCCTACCTAAAACTTTCACTATTATTTTTATTTTTCAAAATTATGGCGTCTAGTTGTCGTCATATTCAATACAGTCATGTCTGTAGTGACACTCGGAAGATTAAGACAAATCGAGAGACGTAAGAATAGTCAAAATTGGCCCACGCGTTTGGTCTCTAGAGTGCCACAAAGGGACAAACACACATAAAGACTGACAAACACATTACCCTTCTCAATCGACGTAAGAAATCTTATTGAGTCAAAACTCTAAACCAGAATATTAAACGCCCGTTAGGAACCCAGTGTGTCCAAACCTTTAAGGGTCCTCTCTCGAAAAAGCTTAAAAACAGCGTGCAGATGAAGCGATTTTTCACCGGCACTTACAGAGAAATTACATCTGAGAATTTTTTTTAGTAATCTACATAATATGACACGTAATTTGGTTTAGCCACAATTTTTGTATCGGTATCACATAATAAGAAAAAAAATCCACAAAATCACCTCCAAATCGTTGAATGGAACCATTTTACTCCTTCATTTTTTAACAAAATAATATAAAAAAAATATGTACTGCTTTGAAATACAAAGGAAAATAATTTGGTTTTGTTACTTTTTAAAAATATGTATTATTTTAATTATAATAAATGAAAAACGCGTCCGTTTAGAGTCCGTATCTACGACCGAGAGAGGTAGTTTGTATGCACAAGGTCATTGGCGTGAATACAAGCCTTAATAACTAGTACTTGCGTTGATAGAGTGTGAAATTACAAAGCTTGAGTTGGGAGTATTCGGACCTCAATGACGACTTGTGGTGGTTCCTATGTTGGCATCGATTTGGATATATTTATTTTAGGTAAAACATATCCAATACAATCCTGTATTGGATATGTTTTACTACTTCTGAGTTTACTAACGGTCGACCACTTTTCAAACTTAATGCTTAGGGCATAATTATTGGTCTGAAATCAATGTATTTTCTTTTATTATATAAAAGAGGTACTAGGTACTAAATAGTAAATTATTGATATGCAGTAGAATCTACTAATCGGACCATCTACTGAATAGATGGTCCAAACGCGATTTCTTAATTTTAGATTGTCTAATTTAATCGTCTTAAAACTGTCTTGTGTTACTAAATCTCTTCAAAAATAGAACAAGCAATTATGTATTACGAGTTTACGACGTCTATCAGTTTTATCGTTGAAATCTTCCATTACCTAGATTCACCTTTTGTAAAGAATGTTCCTTACCGCATTGATTGAATACCTACCTCGCTAGTTCAATCTTCAAAAGCCGATTACCTCACATGAGTTACCTTAGTCTACGTTCTACGTTACGTAATATTACTACGTTCTAGGTCCATTCACAATAGATTAGAAATCTTATAATGTCATTCTTAAATTCGCCTTTGCACGGCCACTTATTGAACACCTTTCGAGAGGTAGCGCCATCTTGGATCAATATTGGTGTTATGAAAGTTCCGGTGTAACTCGCTAGATGGCGTTGTACTTAATTTAAAAATGCAACTGCAGTCTATCCAAAAAATCTTTGCTTATAATATCAAAAGTGATCGTACATTAGTCATTTTATTACTAATTCTGCTTTATAACACCGGAATTACCTTTTACTACCGTTTTAAAAATGTTTTATTAATCCAAAACGGCGTGTCGTACCGAAGAAAACATTTCAAAAATCTACTAACCTAAATTCATTTATCTATCAAGGTTTAATAAAACTACCTAGGTATAATAAAATTCTTAGCATTATACAACGTAATGACAAAATCGCTTTGTCCGTCAATTTAACGAAAGCGTGTCGGCAGGTCCGCAATAACCTTGGACTAGTGACAATGAACTTGAATATCTGTGATACGAATCCAATTTCGGAGATTTCAAATAATAAATATTTTATTGAAATTGGAATTTGGCAATTTTGTCACGAAATTGCGATGTTTAGTGTTCTAAAAACTTTAAGCAAGAATATATTTGACATTGTATGACAGCTTCGTTGGTCTAGAGGTCGCAAACGCGACTGCTAAACATGAGGTCCGGGATTCAATTCCCTGGTCAGGCAAAGTGTTATTGGGTTTTTCCATCAGCAATTTCACAGTAGCAGCCACGGGGTCTGGATTTGGCCCCGGTTGAAGGCAATAGACCCCCTTACATGGGCACTTAAACATAACTGGCGAAATATGGGCTTACTTATGTGTATGTGCTGACATTGAAATTAGAGGCCTTTGCCCTGTACTGAGACAGTCACAAACTGGTATTACTCACGAGTTAAATATTTTTTATTGTTCATACCGGCTCAGACAGGTCTAGGAATCCTTACTATATTATTTGTTAACCTGTTTTGTTGGTATCGTTACTATCTATCGTACTTAGTTATTTTTCCTGCTAGTCTAATAGACTATTAGTACTTATTATATTAAGAAATTCATGAAAACCGTAACATGTTCTAAGTAGTATTTGTATCAGGCTGCGACGAAACAGTCATGTACGATCATAAAATTCTAACCCTATTTCTAAGGCCTTAATGTACAGACGTCAGCATTATCAAGGTACTACAATCTGTCAAATTTCTTTAATACGTTTTCAACTTTATCGCTAAAGCATTAGGTTCAAGTTTATTTGGAAAACTTGTCAGTCTCGGGTAGCATGTGCCTTTGTACCTTGTTAACATCTTTTATCACTATTTAAAGTTGTTCTATTTGTTATAAACATTTTGTATTTGTTAGAAACTTAGGCCTCAGACTCATTAGGTTAAGAAGTTTGATGTCGTTAGACAATACCATGTTGTTTTATTACAACCAATTTTGTCAGTGCTAAGATAATTAATAACCATCTTTCAATGGTTTTACTAATTTGAGGTAGAAAATACCTTTTGAAACAGTCTGGTCTTCTCACGGTTTTATTTATTGATCCAAAAAACTGTTATATTACTAACTTACCTTTTCATTCAATACCAGTTCCAGACCCCACACTACCAAATACCTACCTCAAACAAAACAGAGATAAAATAAATAGAAAGCAAGAAAGCGCCAAAAAAAACTAACCCCAAAAAATCCTAGAAGAAATCGTCTGGAGATCCCCAAATCACGTTTTGTTGCTACCTGCGCTCGATTATTATATTTTTTTGTCTGGCCAAGGCCGAGACGGCTATAGAAGGCAACGGTCGGAACGTGCCCCACAACTAAAGTCGGAGGATAATACATAGGCATAACGAACTTCTCGGCTTTTATAGTGAGCATGCGCATGTTTTTGGTGCCTCTTTGTCGTGTTAAGGAAAGGTTTTATTCAAATGTGTGGAACAGTCTGTGCCCAGCATTACCCCTGACCGACCTCTCGTAGCGTGGTGTATAAAGAGGGGTCAGGTGATTCTAGTCACTGACTATACTGAGTTTTGACGGCTCTTTTTTGGGGTAAATGGTTTGAAGGTCGCTGTGAACGGTTTTATAAGCCTGTAATACTTGAAGGGTTGAGCAGAAGTGTAGCTAATGGTTCACCAACTGGGCACAATTCCAGACTCCGTGACTGTTACTCAGAAATTCTTGATAGGAAAAGAAAAACCCAACAACATTTTGCCTGACCCGGGAATCGAATTCAGAACCTCAAGCTAAACAGCCGCGCTTACCTCTGTACCAAAGCAGTTCTATTCTAATTTTAGACAAAAGCCTCTTTTACCCGTAACTCCCGAAACACAGACAAATCCCTTTTACAGTACAAAATCTCGTTTTGTCATTACAAAATGTTAGATGATGAGATTAATAATGAATTGTTGGATTGTTTCAGAACTGACGCTACTGAAAGACGGCGCGCTGGCCGCCAAACATGAATTAGATATCGCTCCAACGATATCGAAACGTAAGTACTAAGTTTACTTGTACTTAATTTACTTGTATTTTATTCTACTTAAGAGATAAGTCGATAGAACCTAGAATTTGTAAGTTAAATTAATAGGGATGTTTCCTGACTAAAAAAAATATGATGTTTATTAGACCGTCTTTTAGATTATCGAAAAATATTGGATACGTGTTTTTTTCGTATTTTTACCTACAAATGACGTCACAACCCCCCCACTCATGATCTTTGGCGTTTTATCTTCGTCAATTTTTATTTATTTAATAAAAGAAAAAACACGTATCCAATATTTTTCGATAATCTAACTGACGGACTAATTAGAATCATATTTTTTTGACTGACTTGTGGGTTTTTATATTACATGTGACTTAACATAAACGGCGAAATATGTGGTACTTGCAGGAGTGATGTTATGTTATTTTAAAATATTGGAATATACAATACATACTCAAGATTTAAGTTCTCCGAGTGAAAAACGACAAATTTCCACCAGACTCGGTTCAAGAACTACGATATTCTGTTTTACTTTAAACTTAACACATTTGACATACTTATTCCCTTATTTACTTACAAATAAGTACAAGTGTGTCTCTTGTTGAATTTAATTCGTGAACATCTGAACTACAAATAATGCTCCTTTCGCCTTCTTGTTGCTAAACATTTTATGTTTATAATATGGCTTAAGTAACAAGCTGAAAGATACTATTATTTTTAAATAATGAGCCTTATTTTAAGTTAGCTTAAGACATAAAATTAAGTGCTTTTCTGAATCCCATCACCCGACTTTGGTAATACATTCATCATCATCTGTTTAACCTTTTCCCAACTATCTACATATCTTCGAAAGGTTATGAAGAGATGAAACCCACCTTTCGGCAATTAAGCTTTAGTCCCATGTTATAAGGAGAAGCCTATTGCCATCGACCGGGCACAAAGTCGGACTCCGTGGCTGCTACAGAGAAATTCCTGATAGAAAAACTTAACAACACTAGGTATTTGACCAACGGGGCAATTTATTGCTTACTCTCCGAAAATAATAAGTGTCAGTGTAATAGCTCGTATGTAGGACACCCGTAGTAGTAAATATATGAACCTCACGTATCGACTAGTCAGCATTTTATTTTGCACTACTATGTCAAAGTGAATATCGCTGCGTTGACACTGTCCACGACTGACGTCACTAACGCAAACGTAGTTGTTAGCGTTAACTCGCAAAAGGAGGTCGTGGTTAGATAATAAGAGTCGGTCGAATCAATCTTCAGGTTAAACCACGCTTACCTAGGCTGATCTGTAGATGGATGAACACCCATTACATACCGAGTTTCCTCCGTGCCTCGGAAAGCACGTTAAGCCGATGGTCCCCTGTCATTTCTAGATCTTTGAAAGGAACAGGTAGTCAGTTGCCCACAACCAGTCTTACCAATGGGTATCATATTACCCAGTAGCTCCATATAAAATACTGGTACCTATTCTGCTCATCCAGTTAGACTGAAAGCCGATTTCAACATAGTCGGGAGAAGGCTCGGCAAATGATGAGCTCACAAAAGTTATTACAGACTTGAGTGCTATATAAGTACACTTATGTAACAATGAATGTCGCATCAAATCCGCTGATCTCGTAAATCTTGATTCCCGCAAAAACACGGGTTTACTACGTACTTAATTAGATTTCATACACAGAACAAGAATTTTCCATTCGGGACTCGCGTTGTTTAGGGTAATTCAAACAGAAATAATAATTATTCAAACAAAATCCACCGGTCTGATGTTTGCTTAGGCCGTGATTGTACCTAATGAATGTGCCTGCAATTCTGGGAATATCAACTCTAAATCCTTTACTTCAGAATGTATTTTGCCTTTCGCTCGCTAATTGAGACAGTTGTAACTTTATAATTTTCGAATTTAGTCGAAAAATAAATACATAGATCTTGACGGAGTTGTGTTTTCTATCGAATCTCGCTGTTGTTTATATTTAATTATTAATAATGGTAGCTTTGTCAAAGTATTATTTTTCTTTGGCGTGAAAACCATAGAATGTATTCCTAGAATTGTGTTCGTAATGAAAATGAGCGAATTTGTGGCAGGTGGTGTTTTGTGGTTTCTGCCTACCCCCAAGGTAAAACGCGTGAGTTATGTAAGCTCATTAATACAAAAGAAAACTTCAAACTCCTCGACAACAAAACTTAACCTTCAAACTCGATCTATAACCCTCCCAAAGGCGCAACGATAGCGCTAACATAACACAACCCTGTAATAAGCGCAGACAAGCAAACTTATTAAAAATTAATCCCCTGAGCTGTCTACGAACGACGTATTAAACTTACGAAGCGGCTAACTTACGTTAAGATTTATACCAAATTCAGTTTGTTCGGATATGAATATTTGATTTATGATAAGAGCCTGTGCCTCACGACGCGGTGTATGCGAGCGAGCGAAGCGAGCGAGATCGGGTTCGATGGTGTACTCTTTGAGAGATATGATACTGGTTTAAATAGCATGTCAAGTCTTTTGTGTATTAGCCGCTCGGGTCGTCTGAAGGTTAAGAACGAAAACAGATCTTTTTGCCGACCGGGAGTCGAACCTAGGCCCCGCGCTCAGCAGTCGCGCTTGCGACCACGAGACCAACGCATAGACGTGGCATAGCCTGCTGATGAACGAAAGCTTGAGTGGCTAAAAAAGAAACCATTGCTTGAAGTATTACGATTTGGTTTATCGTTTACCTGAAATAGAAATTTGATGAAATTCTTGAAATATTGAAAATGCACGCGACCGAACATTAATCGTGCCGTCTGATCTCACTCTTAAAGTAGATCTAAAATCATAAAATAACGTCTAGAATGTAATACCGAAATCTTTATCTTAAGAAAACTATTGAAGCTTTTCAAAAAGCCCTTACTTAGTACTTACCTTTTAAATATTTTTTTCTAATAGACACCAGTTTTTGGTTTATTTTATGATGAATAGAGGAAAATGGATACAGTTTTATTTCAAATGTATTGACATAGGTACAGGATGAGTCTTCTGTTGTAGGTTGTGAGCCTATGGACAAATACAGATACCTATCCGTTGCTATTCTTAGACAAAACCTCTGCTTGTATGGCGGGTAGTGGACATTATGTTGTTCCTGATTAATTTGTTGCGGGATCTAATACAGTTGAGTTGTTTCTCTGGGACTTCGTCGAGCTTCATTGTCACGGCGCTTTTCTGGTAGACGTCACTTTAGATTCTGGCATTCAGGAGATGCAGTAGTTTGGGAATAGTAAGGCGGGTAAGTCGCAAAAAAAAACTACCGCCACTTTGATCTTATGTTCCAAGAGTCACAACAATATCGCCTTTTGTAATATAGTGATAAAAAATCCTAAATACTCTGATCTTGAATCGAATCTACATACAGTCACATTTCCTACATCTAATCCTACAAACCAGTCTAAATATAGCTTCTGTGGTTATATAAAAGAACAAAAGCAATAATGGGCGATTCTGTAACTGTATATCTCTTCTTGGGGTAAGCACATATGTTGACTGTGAGTGGCTTTGCACTGTTCTGACGCGGTGATTTATCGTAGCTTCAGAATGACCCTCGTAAATAAATAAGAGAAAGAATTCCAAGTCTTATTTATTCAGTAAAATATAAACATGAATCAAAGAATTTACGACTGTTCAGTGATATTGGAAAAGTGTGAGTGTTAAATATTTCATAGATTAAAGTAGGTTTCATTTTAAAAAAGAAAATGCGAAATAGGTTTTCTGGCTCCTTCGTAAGAAATTTCTTTATAAAATGACTAAGAGACTACCTCGTTGGTTTAGTAGTCGCAAGTGCGACCTTTGAGCATGAAGTCCTGGGTTCGATTCCCGGGTCGGGCAAAGTGTTATTGGGTTTTAACATCAGGAATTTCTCGGTAGCTGTCACGGAGTCTCGGTTTGTGCCCGGTTGACGGGAATAGACGCTCCCTATTACATGGGTCTTAAACATAACTGTGCAAAATGTAGGTGTACTATTAGGTACAACTCTGCCTAAGCCTTCGCGGATTACAGGCGTGATGATTTTATTATATTACAAAACGCATCAAGTCCGCGAATCCAGGAACCAATAGCAACAAATTCAGAATAACGCGACCAGATGTAGGTACTATTACAAAATCTTAGAACTCCAGTTGACAGAACGCCAGCTCATTATTGCGGCATAAGCAGGGTGGAGCCTGCGCCTACGACTTACACTCCTTGTGCAACTAATGACGTCATCTTTAGAAACTGACAATTAAAAATGTTAGGCTGTTTTATGCTTTGTTAACTGGGCTGACACTGAGATTTTAATCTTGGTGTTTGTACAGTCGGTGCCTCAGACCACTTGCCCTCATCTTCGTTTTACGAGGGGTCAGATAATGCTAGGCACCGTCTGTACTAGCTTTCGTTGTTGCTACTTTTTGGGGTCTAGTAGTCGCAGGCGCTATGGTATAGCGTGAAATCCTGGGTTTAAATCCAGAGTTGGGCAAAATTTCATTAGAAGTGGTTTTGTTAAGAGTGAAGCAGTCCCATCACAAGTACTATTGTAACTTACAGGGTCTTTTTTTTTTTGGCGGGTGGAAAATCATCGAATAACCCCTCCCGGTCTTGGGCAGAGCGAAAGGGAGTGTCAGACTTCTACTGACTAAAAACCACCCATGTTCCTTCTTAGACCTTCATGAATGTCGAGGCCGCGGTATCTCTTGCGAACAACCCGCAGCCCCGACGGCCGTGTGAATACACTCGGGCAGGCCCTATAAGTTACCTCGGCCCTATAAGTTGTGTTTTTGAGTTTCTATTATATTTATCAACAAAAATTGTATTATATCATAATTGTATGTTACTCGTATGTTAGTCTGTAAGGTATAAATCTATGGGTGGTCTACTGAAAATAATGTCTGACACGATGTTTTAGATAAAATATATATATCTAAAAGCTTTCTTCATGTTAACTGCCTCTAATCCCATCTTCAAATCCTCATTAAGATGGTCTATCACCATCGCCAAATCTCGCCAGGCATTGTCAATCTCCTTTCGCCTTTCTTACGTAATTATCACTTACCGTTCAACAACCAGAGAGGTTACGATGACAATAAAACATGATTTATTAGAACAACCAGAACACTTTATGATGTACTGCTTTTAAGGTGGCTCAGGGTATGGATTAGCTGTAGAGTACGCTTTCGACTTGGATAATAATTTTATGACAGACGGTTTAAAAGCGTCTTGAGAAATTGGCCGGAGAAAACCGCACACAAGAGATTTTGGGGAAGACCTTTTCCCAGCTATAGGACTATTGTATAGGCCAAGAAAAGAATAAAAAAGAGACAGGCTTGATACATTACAAAAGTCATAGAGTGTATGTGTTTTTTTTCTTTAGCATTTTCTGTTCCACACCTGGGCAAAGGTCACTACACTCCTACTTGCTAACCAGCGCGAATTGAACGAGAGATCGATGAAAAGATATATGCCTGAAGTTCAATTAAACTTTCGTACGATTAAAACATAAGAGACTTGTTAAATTCACTAATCACACCTCGATCAAAAAAGACACAAACGCGTAAAATAACTTCTAAACGCAATGCGATCTAGACACTACCGTCCAACCAGCGCTCTACCTCCCTATGCATACGCTCATGTCTCGCTCAAACGCCTTTCACCTGTCCCTCGATCACATCACAACCGTAGATCACTCGGTCATACTCATAACTGGAGCTAACTTTAGATTTATAATAATACAGCTCGTGTTTACACAACCAGCTTTGTTCTAAACCACTTTTTGTTACGAAATTGATTCTTATTGCGATGACTTAAAGTCGCTGACTTAATGTCTGTGATGTGTGGTTTGACTGCACCATATATAGGTACTGGACAAAGGGTACTAAAGTGGAGTGTTTGGTGTCCTCATTTCATCTAGGGGTTACTTATATAACCTAGCAGAAATAATTCTACATAAGTGATGTTCTCTGTTCACCTTGGACTTGGTGAATTGTTTTGTAAAAATCTTGGGTCGAAAATTATTAGTATGAACTTTATGATCTGTGTAAAAAAAGGTGAACCTACGGAGAAATAGCATCATCAAAGGCTTCTTGGAATCGAACCTTTTTAAGGACGAATTTTCTCCGCTATATTTTGTTTTTGAAGAAAAAAGTACGCTGTAGTTGATTCAATTGTTTTACGGATACGTTAACTTCGCCAATAATATTAAAAATGCGAAAGTAAGTTTGCTTGTTACCTTTTCACGCCTAAACCACTGACCTGCCCTGCGGCTATTGAGTATCTTTTTAAATGACAGTGAATGTCAAATGGTTAGTTTGGTATACCAAACCATAACCATTTGACAGTTAATCGATGGACACTATGATAGCCACTGACATTTAAAAAGATACGCAATAGCCCTGCAGACATTGATATAAAAACTAAAGATACGGTCGTCCGAACATTTGCTCGACGCGTTCGCCATACAGAGAATCGGCGTAACCTTGTATAAGCGGCGTAGTATTTTCGAGGTATAAAGAACATAAATAAAGCTTTTAATAAAATTTACGACCGCACCTGAAGAAAGCCGATCGTGGACTAGTTCACTTCGGCTTAGGAAAGACCGTTTTAGGACCAAGTTCGAGGCGTCATTGTAACATGCAGTCCGCCCAGTCTTTACGCAGCAATATATAAGTCAATGCCTGCAGATCATCCTGAAATTTTGCATATATGTTGCCAGGTGTACAGAAACGGATATAGGTTACTTTTCATCCCGATAAAAACTACTGTTCCCGAGGAAAACCACAATAACATTCTTAAGATAGTAGATGGCGCCACGTGTCTTTCGAATCATGATTTAATTATATTATTAACTATCTGACGTGCGCAACTTCCTCTGTGTCACATAGTATAGCTTTATAACCTTCCTCGATAAATGGACTATCCAAAATAAAAATATTTTTTAATTCCAACCAGTAGTTCCTGAGATTAGCGCGTTCAACCAAACAAACTCTTTCAATTTCACGGTGACGAAGGTCGCGGGGCTCAGCTAGTCTTTTATATACGCTACTATACTGTTATACCATTTGGATATTACAAATGTTATGTAACCTTATAAGTTCAAGTTGAGATTTCTATGCGGTTGTTTAAAACAACAGCTGGTCACTACGCCTGATTTGTACAGTCATTGCCCAGCTTTACCTGACCCCTCTACACACACTAGTTCCCCTTAGTTTTTCTTTATACGAGGGGTCAGGTAATACTGGGCATTGAATGTACTGTTTTTTTTTACAACCAATATAACGTACATTGCAAACCCAAGGTTTCTGCATTGTGTAATAAAAAAATAATTGTTCCTATTCATGCGTTCTGTTTATGTTGCAATATCGTATGCAAAGTATTGTTTATTATTAAACTAGGTCTTGGTTATCAAGGTCAAATCAAATTGTTTGTTAAATGGACCGAGTTGTTCTGTATTGGCAAAATGCTACTCGCTTGCTTTTTGCCAAGATTACATCCTATTCAGACTCAAAAACTCAAAGCATCCGACATCATACTATTTCATCATCTGATCATTATTCCGCTCACCCCAGGGTGGAGGACATCCATTGAGGACTTCTACATCGAGGATTTAAAAAAACGGTCCTCATTTCCTTCTTTCATTCTCGCCTTCCATTCTTCAAGCTATCATCTATTCCTGATATCCTAGTAACCCAGTCACGAAAAACTACTAAGGAAGCAACGGCATCTTTCAATATTTATATATCTCAATATCTTCTTTTCGGTTTTGGACAATAACAATATGATAAACCGTAAACAGTTATTACCCAACTCACAAAGGTCGTAAGAATCTAACCTATCTGCTTTTCAAAACGCTCATCCAAGGTCTGATGCATTAAAGTATCAGAAGTAATTCTATAGCAATAGCAATTAAAATTAATTTCAATAGCAATCAACTCCTCAGGTTATTCTTCGAAACGTATTCAATAAGTCAAACTGCCTCTTTGGTCCAGTGGTCGCAAGCGCGACTGCTGAGCATGAGGTCCTGGGTTCGATTCCCGGGTCGGGCAAAATGTGATTTGGTTTTTCCATTAGGAAATTCTCAGCAGCAGATTGTGGATCTGTGCCCGGTTGATGGCAATAAGGTCGCCCCCTTATTACATGGGACTTAAACATAACTGGCGAAATGTAGGCCTGCTATTAGTAACACCTCTGCCCAATCCTTCAGGGATTACAGGCGTGATGTTATGTAAGTAAACCAAAAACAATTTCGCAGACCAAACACAAATAGGAATCTTCCAATTTAAAACTGAACCTAAACACAAACATCCTTTCATACGACTTCGAATGTCTAAAATGCAATATTTACTCAAGTCGTGGTACAGTTAACATCAGAAGTAGATTTTACACTACTCAAAGTTTCAATGCAGGATTTTTAATAAAAACTTGTAATAATTTACTCGTTACTAACAAATCATTGAAGAGTTAGGAATATTTTGAAGAATAATCTCCTGAAACTTTAAAAATAATAGCTGGAGTCCTGTACATCAAATAATAAAAATTCTGAAATGTTAAACTACTTCTGTTGCTGACCGTACTCGTGGTTGCGAGAGTTATTCAAATATAGTTGAAAGCCAAGCTACCCTGCGAGCTTAGCTCCCCCAGATTTGTGGCGTGGTGCGTTGAATCTGACATTTTTTCATTTCCATACACTTTTCGCCGGGGCTCGTTCAAAGGTTTCCGCTTATCGAAACTCAGTTGATTTTCAATCTGGCTTTTGAATTTTTGAGGTAGTTTTAATGATACTTTCATAATGCTCTTAATTTTCATTCAATGTGGTAACTGTAGGTACAAATAGTTACTGAAATAGTGGGTCGTGTAAAATATTGTTAAGTCACCACACAAAATATCATATACAGGGTGGTTCCGACGATACGACAATAAATGAAACCACTGGTAGTTCTAGTTCATAGGAACATTTTTAAACTATCCGTGGCTGCTACTGAGAAAATCCAGATAGAAAAACCACAAACACTGGTCGATCAGGGAATCGAACCTAAACTAAAACATAACTGGTAAAATGTGGGTGTTCTTTAGGCACACCTCTGCCTAATCCTTTTGGGTTTACATGCGTGATGTCATGTTACGTAAGGCTCAATTTATAGTGTTAGCGAAGTTTAGATAGACCAGGTGTATTTCGACATAGGCTTCCTAAATTTCGTAAACCTATACAGTAAACAAATAATTAGTGTAATTTACTTAAGCGCTGTCATAGACACACGCACTCTAAGTAATTAATAAAATATACAGACAGACTTGTGACCTTTAACGTGAAACTTTATTATTCAACAGATTCCAATCAAAATGAAAACATAGTCTGCGTGTAACAGACTAAAATTCGTTTTTAGTACTTCGCATAAAACTCCAAAAGGGTCCTCATTCACTCTCTTGTCGTGGTTCTAGACTTAAAAACAAATAAGAAAAAAAACTTATTCGCTAATGAATTGATTTTAGGATACGTTTTATTCGAGAGATATAAATTCAGTTCTCAGTCGGCACGATTCGACGCAACCAAGTGAATAAAACCGAATATCATAAAATATATACTCGGGCTTGCCGTCTTGTTGCCAGTCTTACAAAGGGGTATCGTATTACCTGGTACTAATTGGGTTTTGGAAGTCAGATAGGCAGTTCCTCCATGTAAAATATGCTGGTATTCACCTCCATCGGGTTAGACTCGAAGCTAACTTTAACATAGTTGGAAAAAGGCTAGGTAGATGATATTTAATTTTGCCGTCTGTCTGTGTCGACTGCAAAGCCTACTGAGACAAGATTCAGCTGCTCTATGTTAAATGCCGAATGGAGTTTTTCAGTTCGATTAAAACTCAAATATGTGTAGTAGCGACTTCGTTGTTCAACAAATTAAATATTTCCGAATGAACCCGAACAACGGTGCTTTAGATTTTGTTCCCTCCGTTCAAGCTCTTGAAAGAGCGATGGAACCCGAGTCTTCTTTTGTTTCCGCGTAACGTGAGCATCTTTGAGCATTTCTAGAAATTTCTATTGCGTTGTCTGAGTCAAAGTAAGCTGATAATACCTGTGTTTCTCAATCTTCTGTTTGTATTTGGAGAGAAAAACTAGAGTGTGTTTTATTAGGAAGAGTGTTTAGAAAAGTGATGTGATTTGGATATGTTATAATATTGTATGTTTCTTTGGTCTTTACCTACTCTTCTAGATTCATATTCAACACTTTTCTCACTACGTTTTTCTCATTCCCACACCATATATACACCTATATTTACACATTTTTATGGCAACCTCAAAAACAGAACGTCACTTTTGATCCAGCCAGAATTCTGCGAAAACCGATAACCGGATCACGGGACCTGTCCAAAACTTTTCATTCCATGAGAATATTCAAGTCGATACACACGGGGCGATTCCGAGAATCGGAATTGAATTTAATGTTATAAAATCCGCTCGGATTAAAATGGTTTAATTCCCTTTTTGAATGTGGATGCGGTCAAGCGGTCACGTCATAGAAAACCGCGGCAATGCAATGCTTCGGTTACTGGCGATGACGTTCGGTTCGAAATGCAATTTTAAATGAATATTCGAAATGAAATGTTTATTGCGCTTCACTTTATATTGCTTTTAAATAAAGACTATTATAATATATAAGGAAGGCAGTCAGATCTTTATAATATTTTAAAAATAATATGCTAGAAAATTCAAGTTACACATTACAGGTTTTCGTGTGAAATAGCAAAAAAACATTGTTTACTTTATTGTTCTACGTTATCATAATGTAATTTACTTTTTTGTAAACATTTTCCTAAACGCTACACAATACACGATTCCCTAATCTACTGTCAGTTACCTTCCGCAAAAATGTTTACCCTTTTAGAATGAAAATATTGTTAAGTTTACTTAGACGGGGATGAAATTTTTTGTACAGTTGGGTTATCTTAATTTAGATACAACTCAATTTTCTTTTGTGATATTAAAAAAATAAGCCGCTGAATAAACAAATAAATTATGAAAGCTACCTCCCACTAATATGAACGTAAAAGGGTGATTCTCGAAAAAAAGTAACAGAAGTTCACTGTGGCGTAAGATTATCGTAAAAATATATTTAAGGCGAAAGCCATTTTTGCTAAAAAAAGATCAAGGTGCTTGAAAAACCACGAAACTTAGAAAAAATCTTTATTAAAAGTTATCTCTTGAGAAAAGTTTTTTGACAAAAACAACACTTGAAATCTACAGTAGCTTGTATCCACTTACTATCAAGTACTTGCTACGGAACCTTTGTCGTTTTGCGCGGGGGTGCTTATATTTTTTACCTACTTATCTTTGATACAAAACAGATGTTTTAAGTAGCCTTTTTTCAAGTGTTTGTAGTGTGGTGTAGTTTCGGTGGCGTCAAAGTAAATAATGTATTTATAAAGCCTTCAAAATTTATTCTTCAAAAAGTCATCAATGTCAAAAGAATGTGTACCTACTTTCGTTATATTACTTTCTTCTTTTATGTTATATTTTTCCTTTATTTACTTTTTATAAACTAGTGTGGCAACAGACTTGCTCCTCAAGCTCCCGACTACATGCGACTTACACATAACTAGTGAAATGAGTACGATTAGGTACACCTCTGCCTAAACCTCCGGAGATTACAGGCATAATGTTGTGTTCACGAAAAAGTTTTCATGGTCCAAAAACAACTCACTTATCAAATTACGCCGACAACACTATTCACGCAGGCAATCTGAATAATTTAACGCAATTCCGGCGTGACGCAACGCGACACCGTCAAACTCGTAACACAATAGTTCAGGATTTGTCACACGTACCTCCAATGTAAATTAACAGCCCAGAGTTTAAACTGCTAATGTAATTAATTATCATCCATAATTAAGATTCGCGTAGTGTGTGCGCACATTTGCATTAAGTCTCCCGTTCGTTGCGTCTTGTTGACTGAGTTTTGACGAATTTGCCGTCCTCGGCGGCGCGTCAATTTTCGTGACAATATGGGAATTAGGAAGGATGGCTTATTGACTGTTTCTCAAGGCTGAGGGAAATTTTGATTGCATTTACGAAGTCTTGATTGGTAATATGCTTTAATGCTGTAAGACAATTAAATGATAACGTTTTAAGAAGGTAACCTAATTGTGGAAATTCTTAAGTCATAGACTTCTGGTGAGGAGCCCTGCTTGTTTTTCTATCCATAAATAGGGTCTTGAGAAAAGAAAAATGATGAAATGTCGGTCATCATGCCATTTTGAAACAAAAGTCTTACTAAACATGGCTCAAAATTCACTATCCTGGACAACACTCCTCCATATATTGCTTTTCATACATTTCAGAAGACATCAACTAATTTCTACCATAGTTTAAAACTACCATCATCGTACTTATGCTCAACACAATTCGCCCATCACCTAAATTTTTGTTTGAGTGTTTTGTTCTCCACAATTCCATTGGCCAAGGGGCTTTCAAAGGCCTTACCTGTATCATCGAGTTACGTTCCTCAAGGGAGCACTTACTGGTGTTGTGGTAATCTTTGAGGCCGCCCCTCCACTTGAGCAGGTAGTACGTTCGGTAGGTTGTATATACATATGTACAATAGGAGTCATAAGAAATATTTCTTTTTTGAAAATCGTGCAGTTTTAATCCACGGAAACGTGTCCAAAAAATTACATGTTTTATTCTCTACGTATGTAAAAAAAGTCGAAATTGAAGGAAAATGATGCGAGCTAAGTTTTGAGTATGAATATAAGAGTAGAGAAAGACTAAAGAAATTAGACCAGCTAATTAACCAACATTATTTTTTTAAATTACCCGATTTTTAACAACGATTTGTAGGTCAAAGGGCGTAATAATTTTGTGTAAACTCGTTACGTTTTAATTAAAGTCAACAAGCTCTAGGGAAATATATTTCGTATGTTCATACATTTTTTGCTAATTACATGAATATGTAAACATTATGGCATTGTGACCTTCCAACGGTGCCCTTTGAATTACGTAATAGAACTACCTATAATGCCCACATCAAGTGTCAAATTATTGTGTATGGAATTGATCCATTCATCAATAATTATTCATTATTTGCCTAGCCTTCTCTCAACTGTATTGGCATAGGTTTCCGGTCTAAACGAATGCAGCTGAATGATGCAGTAGTTTACATGGAGCGACTGGCCTATCAGACCTTCACAACCCATTTAGAACAAGGCAATAGGATACCCCATGGTAAGAAAAAAGGAAGAAAGACTTGGACCACTGATTGGTATTCTTTTCTTAGCTCAAATTGTCCCACTGCTGCGTCGTATTCTTCATCATTATTCATAATTTCAGCCAGAAAACGTCCACTGCTTGACATAGGCCTCCCCCAGGTGTCGCCACATTGACCGGTCCCGTGCCGTCGTACCTTATTACACAGGACTAACTGGCGAAATGTGTTGAACTATTAGGTACAACTCTGCCTAACCCTTTCGGGATTAAAGGCGTGATATGTGTACAAACTCTTCGACACTTCTAAAATCTAGCTAATATTACTTCAATCGAAATTTCTCGATAATTTTCCAAGATTCAAACCATCTCCAATCGCAAACTATTCCATCAACTCCGAACCAATTATTCCGCCTGCAACACGACACCCGTTCGACACAACACACCTACAACAAATCAAAGCTATCTTACGTAATACAGAGGAAAGGTACAGTCGAACAAAATATTAAGTATCACCATCACCAGCCTACAATGTTCCCACTGCAGGGACTCAGGCCTCCTCTCTAGGAGTGGGATGGGCTATATAAATCTACCACGCGGGTCTAGCGCGGGTTGGTGGATGTCACATGTCTTCGAATTTTTTAGTTCTAAGACATCACGATGTTTTCCTTCATGTTAAGTACTCAGGCAGCCAAATTGCATTTACTTTAAATATAACACAGATACATTTAGAGACTCGTGTGAAACGATACAGCGTTACACATCAGTCGCTTAATGCCAAACGCTTTATAAAACAAAATTGCTATCAATATTGTCTGTACTAGAATTACAAAGATTTCTGCGTGTATACCAAATAGCTTGTTCGATTGTACCTCCCAGCATCTCAGAAGAGATTTCATCCAATTATCAGTGAAGAAAGTCGGGCTGACAAGCGCGCAACGCTACACTTCTTTCAGTGTACTTTGTGAGTTTGTTGCTGTAACGAACGGTAGCTTTTAAAAGTTTAGCTGGTAGATAAAGCGACTAATGATGTGTTTGGATTGATAGCTTACGGATGTTTTAAGTTATTGAACTTAAAAAGGTGGAAACGGTCCTTTTACGAAACCGTCAATCAAGCTTTTTGTAGATCGAACTAACTGGTACTTTTAAACTCGTAACTCTCCGCAAAAAATATTGCTGGGAAACTACTTTTTTTAGTTTCCGAAAGGACTCAATGTAACGCACCCGTACAGAAGGTATGGTCCAGGACAAAAAAAAATATGGCAAAGACGGGGAGAATCATATTTTAATTAACAAACAACCTGACATTGGCCTGCAATTTGCAAAAACGCCAGCTTAATCAAAATAAACAAATTAAAAATAATAACGCCATCGTTCTCTTGCCTTGCCCTTATCCTAATTCATTTGGGGTCGGCGCAGCATGTCATCTTCTTCCATACTTCTCTATTACTTGTCATCTCATCAGGACACATATCATCCTTAACACAGTCCATCCATCGTTTCTTTGAACTCCCAAACTTACTCCACATTCATACAAAACTGATATTAAAAATAACTAAAGAAAACATTGACCACATAACACTAACCCGTCCAATACATACAACCTATTATCTCAAGTTACTTTATATTCAAAATTATAAAGCTTTTTAACCCGACACTTTTATCTGATGGGTCTATTGGACCCCTTGCAACAGAGAAATAAAGCTCCCGACGGAGGGGTTTATTGTACCGAAATCCTTTGTTTTGGAGGGTTACCGTTGGCCAGGGTTTCTGTTTGAATTTCGGAATTCGTATTGAACTGAAATAACAGGGCTTCTGTTATGTTATGATTAAGGGTTGCTCTGGAGAGAAGGTTCTCGAATTTTGTGTGAGAAATAGGCGACTGGGGATGTCATTTGGTACTGTTTTAGTAACCAAGATGCGTCTGATGGGACAGAAAAATGACTTATCGATGGATCCTACGTATACTAGTTCAAGTGCAAAAACACAACTTTACAGGAGAGCGGTTTAAAGGTTGCTCCGTTGCTTGAAATGATGTCACTTACACCAGTTTGCGAGCTTGTAACTCTCAAATTATTTGATAAATTAATAATATTTTTTGTACGGGATACAAAGAAAAAGTAATTTTTTAAGGCATTTGATGCGAAATAAACGGTTTTCGCTGTTTTGTGCGTTACACCAGTATACGTAGGACTTGTTATTGTTTGGCCTACGTTGTCCCCCCATATTTAAGTACTAATGAAGAATGAAAATTTTGTGATACCAAATCATTTTAAAAGAGTAACCATGGAGTTTCTTGCCGGTTCTTGTCCGTAGGAAACGATCAACCCGAACCGCACACCTTTTCTCGACATTTTATAAATATGACCGTGTAGGCCTATGTGAAAAAAAAAACATTTTGACTTTGAAAAAACCGAGCTTCACGTTATTTTTTATTTAATGAGTTTGTTGGTGAATTAAATATTTGTGCTGATTTACCAACTGCTGACTAATTCATTTGTTATATTGTTTCAGGTAAGTCACCGTCTTCTATTATCTGGATTGGACTACGACTTGAATGCGGTATGACATGACCTTTTCTTCGTAAACTCTTATTGGAATCTATTTTAACCTAAACAGCGATATCTTGAAAAAAAGTTAAGTTTATTTTATTGGCATCGAATACCTTAAATAAATACGTATTTAATGAACCAACTATATTTGCAAAACTTAAATTTTCTCGAATCTGGTTCTCCTCGAGATACCGCTTTTACGTTTAGAATATTTATCCGGACAGTGTAAGTAGACTTCACATATTATTATAACACTTGAAGCTTCTAATAAACAGTTACTTTATATGTACTAACTCATAGCTTCCCACCGCTGGGCAAAGCTTTAGCCTTGTCGCCTTCGTTGTAATGTTTACTAGTAACTAAAATTACAACACTAGACAAGCACCCGGTTCTCGCTTTATCATTAATTTAATTTTACCTCCTCTTTGTTTCGCATATTGAAATGGTTAAATTATTATTTCCTCCATTGTCCCCTCTTAACATTGTTCGTGGTTTAGTCGCGTCGCGATAAAATTAAAGGAAAATTATCATATTGGATTCATTTTGTTTGTTAAGTGTTGCTTTATTCGTTTCATTCAATTTTGGCGTTTATGTAAATAGTATTTAAATTCTTTTTTGCATTTGTTTTGACTAATACTATAACGATTTTTGTGATGGAATTAGAATAGTCACACTAATTTAAATCTTGACCTTCTGGGTTTTAAATCTCTAATACACTGAATCGAGAAATCAATCGAAAGTTGATAGCGATGTAGACGACAGGAGTATGTTAGGATGGTTCTGTGGTTACTGCCTGCCTTCATAGGGAAAAAGCGTGAGTTTATGCATATTTTTTATTAAAAAAATACCCAAAACCGATTCTCCTACAATGTCGTGACAGTTGAGAGATCAATTTGACTGCATATTTTGGGCAGGGAGACCATAGATTGCCACCCACACTCTGCTAACAGTGTGGTGTGCCTAAGGGCCAACGAAACGAAAACCCCATAAGGCGAGCAGACCTTTCAGAAACCCAAGGGCAAGCTAAGCTTTAGCACATGACTGTCGAGGCTGCGGGTTGTCTGCAAGGGATACCGCGGCCTCGACATGAAGGGCGAAGAAGGAACATGGGTGGTTTTTAGTCAGTAGAAGTCTGACACTCCCTTTCGCTCTGCCCAAGAGCGGGAGGGGTTATTTGATGATTTCCCACCCCCCAAAAAAAAAAAAAAAAGCTTTAGCACATGCCATAGAAGTTGAAAAAAAAAAACATTTTTCCCATAATTCTAAATCACGCTTTCTGTGCATCTCACGTAAGTTTCATACAACCAAAACTTATGTTTATGACCCAAAAGTTCCTTACGAATGTTTTCAGACGTTCAGACTCATGGATGATTTGTATCCTGAAATAGACGGTATAGTTATTTCAAAGAATTGATATAATGTATGTGTGTGTATTGTAGTTCGTTAAGTAAAGTTAAACCTTGTAAATGCCTAATTGCGGTACTCAGAGATATTTAGTGATTACTTCAGTCACTTAGTAAAGATTTCACATACTTTTGTATGACAAAACTGTCAAAACCTTTACTAAGTGATGGCCTAAGTAATCATTAAAGCTCTTTGAGTGCGGCAGTAACAAACATGTACTTAGATCTTATGCTACAGTTAAGTTTACAAATCAAAAACAGCTAAGATGAATGTTATGACACTTCTTTTCTTGCTATATCTTCGTTTACCCAGTCCATCCATTCTTTTGGTCTTCTTCTACACCACACTCATGTTTAATACTTTCCTTTTTTCCCAATTTTGGTAATGGTTTGTACCTATCTCCTCAAATATTCACAGATAAGGTAAGTAGTAACTATTTTATCTTCCAATCGCATCAGAAAACTATCAGCTTTTACATAAAGCCCCAATATATTTATAGCAACGTTAACAAAAGCTAAATATTTATTCAGTCATGCTCATCAATAATGCATTAATTACAATACCAGTTTCGATACCATTAACTTACTAGTTTCACATATTTTTCATTGTAATGAAGAGCATGACCTACCTCAACAAACAAAACGTTGCATGTTATATAATAAACACTGATATCGTATCTACTTAAGATTATTTGGATAATATAATTAGATATATAAATGCCCAAGGTATTAATAAAACAAATGTCTGAGTGGGTGTCATTATTTACTTTCATAAGTATAAATAATTACAAACTGTCCAACTGGTTATATAACGACTCCATTTTTCACCACGCCTGACCTGACCGAAAGCCTTAAATTCACCTGTCGGGGCTGCGGGTTGTTCGCAAGAGATACCGCGGCCTCGACATAAAAGGCTAAGAAGAAACGTGGGTGGTTTTTAGTCAGTAGAAGTCTGACACTCCCTTTCGCTCTGCCCAAGAGCGGGAGGGGTTATTTGATGATTTTCCACCAGCCAAAAAAAATAAAATAAAAGGCCTTAAATTGACCTCTCTAGGTAGAACTGCGAGTTGCCATACACAAAAAAAACATAACCACGTTTGAGCAATTTCGAATTGCCAGTGGTTACCAGCGCGACTTCTGAGCATAAGGTCCTGGGTTCGACTCCCAGGTCAGACAAAATAACATTAAACCGCGTTCAAGTAAAAAAAAACCTTAAGCAATAATGACACTGACAGCTTTTAAGCGCTGTTTACCTGATCGCATTCAATCTCACGGGCACTTACAAAGTGCATGTTTAAATTATATGATCATTCAGAACCTACAGTGTGTGTGAATTTATATACTTACGTATGTCTGTGTCACATTAAATCAAGTCGTAGACCGGCAACATTGGAGCCGGTCGGTAGGGGTTGTTCTGCGGTCACCAACCCCGTAGCCACGCGTATCCTGGGGGTATATACTGGGGTTTTTCGAAGGGATTTCATTATTAACATAATTATAGAAAATTATCATTGTCAATGTGGTCCAATTTCCCGTGTTTCATTTGCTTCTTTTGAGGGGGATATTGGAATATTATAGTAGACCTTTGTAAATATATTGTCTCCTCCTATTAAGGGAAATTAAACTTGGTTTCAAAGAACGATGCTGGTTTTCTCATTAGGTCACTTTCATCCCTTAAAAGCAACACATGTAATTCCGTAGAAAAAACATGAACCCTAAAAACATAATACTCTTTTTTTTTTTGGGCAGTCGTGTAAAAACGCCCAATGGGAATAGCTATTTTAACAACATTCATACACAACGAAACATCACGTCTGTAATCCCCGAAGGGTTAGGCAGAGGTGTACCTAATAGTACACCCACAATTCGCCAGTTATGTTTAAGTCCCATGTAATAGGGACAATTTGCCATCGAATGGGCATAACCGTGGCAGCTACTGATAAATTCCTGTTTGGGTTTTTCGCTAAAAAAAATTTGCTTGAGCTTGAAATCGAACCAAGAACCTCATGCACACCAGTCGCTATTACGAACACTAGACCAACGAGGCAGTCTGGCCTAGTATTAAATAATACATAATTCGATACCTCTGGGCTCAAAGGGCGTAAAGCACATTTTAGGTAACATCTAAAGTGTGCTTTACGCCTACGAAATACCTCAAGTGTGCTTTACGCCCTTTGAGCCCTGAGGTATCGAGTATATTCAGCAAATTATGTGAAATCTTTCAAACCGCCACTCAAATGCGTCTCAGAATCACGTTAGTATTAATAATTATAATCTCTGTCTATCGATATCACGGAGTTCAGCGACATTCAGCGGGGCCATTCGAGGTGTCTTGATATTCGTTCGAAGCAAACAAAATTATGTAGTACCAAGCTAAAATTCGCACAATTTCCATTGTCTCTCTTCAATGAAAAAATCTGCCCAAATAAACCGTTTGCCATCCCCTAGCTCTTCATCAAACCATCATCCCCATTTTGTTCAAATGCCAATGCCATGACAAAGGACTAATTATCTCGGCTTAAATAATTGGCTGACAGTTGATAATAAACAATTTAAAAATTCGCCGACGCATTGAAATTGTTCGGTGTATAAGACAATGTACTACAGTAAAACAACTCGGTTTTAAATGAAACTATAGTAAAGGAATATTTAAATATTTAAAGTAATTGCATGTGGTTTTTTTATTGATGGCCAGATGTTGTTTGGAGCAATATGCAACTGTTATTTTGTTAGTTGTTCAAAGGCTTTGAGTCTGGGAGGAAGGGGAGTTTCCGCAAAGCCCTGTTCATATTGCCGTTCCAAATTAGTTCCTGAACTGTCCAAATTAAAGTCCCCTTTCACTTGCAGTTTGTCAGTTCAACAAAAAGTGAATACGGCTTAACACGACATAAAAGAAAAACCCCATTCCAATTGCACGTTAGAATTTTCGCCAGTCCTTTGATACTCAAATCTCGTTACACGCAGAGCACGCTTAGTATGACCACTGTAGAAACGGGTTTTGTCAACGGAAGAATCGACAAAATGACAGATTGTAGCAAAATTTCATGTCAAATTGTATGGAAAAAGCTTTGTCTATTCTTGGTAGAATAGAGATAGAATCGCCATACTACGCGTGCAGGTCCAGACTTGCATCGAAATAACCATTAATTCAAGGACGGAGCCAATTTAACTTGCTATACGTCCCTGTGGTACGGCACAAAGCCTGCCGCGGACAGCGCCCCCAGCGGGGGGCGAAGGGTGGTTGCGAGGGGGTGAAGGGGCGGAAGTGACGAAACTCCCGGCGCGTCGCCATGGCAACCGCCGTGTTTACCCCGCCATATCGATCGTTGCGTTTCCCTGTTTACATACCCGGCGTTGCAACGGGGACTCGGATTCGATTTCTGCTTGAATAAAGCAAATAAAACTTAGTGGAACTTTCTAGAGTGTTTAGGGATTCTGTCTGGGAAGGCTTGATTACATTACTTTCTAGGTATTTATTACAAATACCTTTAAACTAGATAAGGGAAGCTGTTGACTCCTTTGTCTTTTCATTGTCTGTTGTTATGAAGACTTGTTTTAAACTAAGCAAGCCAAGTAACCGGCTAGGTAGTATCATTGGACCTGTACGAATCGTGTGTTTGTACCCTATTTAAATCTAATAACATGATCAGAAAAATAAAAAAATGGCGAATGATTGGACAGACCTTTGTCTTTGTCTAGTATCCATGGAGTTTCTTCTCCATAGAGATCTACGCTTTGGAATGGGCAACTTGAGTACCTTCACAAATTATTATGCCCTATGACTGTAGTTTCGCTTTCTTTGTATTTCTGACATTAAAACATGGTTGTAATGGTCTAATCGAAATGGTTTGAGTTTTGAGTTTTTCACCAGATAATTGACTAAGAATTTGAAAATTAAGAAATAGTAGGATCTGAGTCCGTTATGTAAGTGCCTGCTCAAATTCAAGAATCCGTTTTAATATATAATAGATTGAAAAGATTACTAGAGTCGTAGTTGTATTCCTTTTTGGTGTGCTACCAATTCAATTTATATTCAATGCGGGCTTGCGTGAACATCGTTTTTAATTTAAGTAATTGTTTTGTCAATCAAGTGAAATTTATGCGATTTCTTTGTTATTTCGGTTTTCCTTTGTTAGGGGATCACGCAATGCAAACAGGTATAAAGGTACAGTTACCCACGCGTCCATGTTCACAATTTTGGGTTGACAGCGCCTTTGTTCTGAAGCAGTTAGGTGGTTTTTTTGTAATTTAAGCGTAACTATAACGTGTGGTTGATTGTACTTACCTATAATGATGCCTGCAGTGTTTTTCGTGGTTATGTTTCTGACTTTTTGGCAATAAATGGAAGAAAATTATGTTTATGCACAGTAATTTGAAAGTAAGCAGTTTTTAGTCAAAAATATGATCAATTTATTAAGACTGTTAGCGTCGATCATTGTGTTTTATACCTGGGTGACCTCAAAAACAGAGATTTTAAACTAATGTCAAATAATAATTGCCACCTATTTTAACCATACTGCTTTTAAAGTGGTCCGGTTTTGCCTTTTTCAGTTTGATTAAGTTGTTCGTTTATGTACCTGCAATGGTACATAAACGAGCAGCGGTGGCCCAGTGGTGGCAGCCCCGAGTTACAAATAATAAGTCGTAGGTTCGAACTCATTCAGGTGCATTACTTTGTGTAATTTATTTCATCACCGCTGCTCTCAAAACGGTGAAGGAAAACATCATAAGGAAACCGGCATGTCTTAGAACTAAAAAAATTGAAGACATGTGACATCTACCAACCCGCAGTGGGCCCGCGTGGTGGATTATAGCCCATCCCTCTCCTAGAGAGGAGGCCTGAGTCCCTGCAGTGGGAACATAATAGGCTGTTGATGAATGGTAAACTGCAGAAATCTATTTGTCTTGAAGATTTATTTTTTTCAATCAAACGTTGCCCCCACACTATGAATTTCTCCTGTATCGTGAGTGCGTTCACAAACATATAAACTCGCATACACAAATAAACAAAAAAACAACTATATGTAGGCCATACAAATATTTGTTCCGTGCGGGGATCGAACCCGCGACACGCAGCGCAGCAGTCCAATCGCTCAGCCACTGCGCTAACCGTGTCGTCGAATTGTCACGTAATTCACATTCATATTATTATGATTTTGCTAAAACGTCCAATTTTGGTCCCCTGATGATAAACTGTCTATCTCTACAAGAGTATATAACTTATATTATCCATGTGTTAGTATGCTTACAACCACATACTATCCTTTAGTTTAATTTTGTTCCTTTTTTCAAACCAAACAATTTAAGACAGTCAAAACTCTTAACGGAAACACCCAGTTATATTTAAGCAACATTCGGTCCAACAATGATCGCAAATTAACAATTCCAATAAAAAAACTTATACAAGCAACAATCGTTATCAATATAACAATTATAATATCGCACACAATAATCAATTGTCTCTCCAAAAATAACATAACATCTTACCTTACTTCATCACCTCTGCATAGCCTTTCGGGGATAACAGGCGTGAAGTTATGTTTATCTAACCTTAATCGCAGAAGTGTCAGGCACAATTATACCTAATAGTACACCCACATTTTGCCAGGCCCATACAACGGGGCGAGTCTACCAAAAACATAAATTTCGGAAAACCCAATAACACTTTGCTGGACTAAGGAATTGAACCTCGGATCTCATGCTCAGCAGCCGCAGTCACAACCACTAGACCAACGAGGCTGTAAGCAAGACGACCAATCAAGCTATACAAAACTAGTTTATGCGAATCTGTCATTGTTTTAGCAATCCATACATAGCGAGGCCATATTATACTGGAAATGTATTGTATATGTTCGTATGTGTGTCTGTCATCATCATTATCAGCCTATAATGTTCCCACTGCAGGGACTCAGGCCTCCACTCTTGGAGAAGGAGGGGCTATAATCCACCACGCGGGCCCAGTGCGGGTTGGTAGATGTCACATGTCTTCAAATTTTTCAAGACATTCCGGTTTCCTCACGATGTTTCCCTTTACCATTTTGAGAGCAGCGGTGATGAAATAAATTACACAAATTGAGGCGCCTGTGTGAAGGATGACATGGCTAGAAAGGAGGTGACTGCTGACATGACGAGAAATAGAGAAGTATGGAAGAAGAAGACATGTTGCGCCGACCCCAAATAAATTGGGATAAGGGCAGGAGAATTATGATGCGCCAGCCTGGGTTCGAAACCACGACTTACTGTTCGTAAGTCGGGGCTGCCTCCACTGGGCCACCACTGCTGATGCGTTCCTATTGGTATTTAAATTCAATAATTGCAAACGAACTCAAATAACTGTGAAGGAATAAATTGCGTTTTGACGTACATATAACTAGATTCGTATTTACTTATTTCGATTGCTTTTATTGCTCGATGTACTGAAACGAATCTTGTTTGCATTTAGCGTACATTTTCATGTATATAGAAACTTTGTTTCGTTTGTGGTGGGGTAGTAAATAGGTACTTAAATAATGGATATGTTTTATTTCTTTACATAACATGAGGCCTTGGTCTAGTGGTCGCATACGCGGCTTCTGAGCATGCAGTCCTGGGTGCGAATACCGGGTCGGGCAAAAGCTTATGTGCTTTTCAAAGTGGGTTTTCCCGTTTTCCATTAGGAATTTCTCAGTAGCAACAACGGAGACTGGATTTGAACATATAACTGGCAAAAAGTAGGTGTACTATTAGGTACACCTCTGCCTAACCTTCGGGGATGCGTGATGTTATGTTACATGACACCTGTATTTCCTCGAACGCATACTAATATTCCACCAGCCTAATTCAGGGCGAGCCTATTGCCATCAACACTAGACTTCATTATCAAAAAGAACACACACACACGCTACACAATCAAACTTTCTAGCCTTAATTCAATTAAGCAATTCCAAACGACAACAAAATAAGCCAATCTAGATTCTAGATCAAGTAGTCAACCTCGACACCTGCAAGTCTGCAAGTGACACCGCGTGTTGCAACATATCTTGTTACTGATACGGATACATGTGCGGTGTAACTCTAGGAGGATCGGAAGGACTGTTGGAGTTTCGTCACCAATCAGACGGCTATCGTTGATGGATGAAAGGAATCATTGCTTGTATGTCGAACTGTGAAACAAATGACATCTGATTCTATTTGTTTTGATTGTTCAAGTACTCTTGTAACAAAAAGCTTTTAGTCTATACAAATAAATAAAATTGAAGTATCTTTTTTTGTTATATCAAAATAACAGCTTTTTACTGGGTGCATATAAAAATTTACGGCCCTTAAAACAAAAACACAACAAAAATTTTTCATTTACCATTTTTTTCAAAAAGGGAACTAATATCTATTTATAATATATTTAAAAATTAATTGCTGTTCGTTAGTCTCGCTAAAACTCGAGAACGACTGGACCGATTTGGATAATTTTAGTGTTGAAATATTCGTGGAAGTCCAGGGAAGGTTTAAAAGGTGAGAAAGTGGTAGGTAGGTAGGCAGGGTAGTAAGATGGATAGTAGAGTATGTATGGTTGGTAGGTAGGGTAGTCGGTAAAGTAGGTAGGGTGGTAGGTAGGTAGGGTAGTAGGTAGGTCGGGTTACAGATAAAATCTCCCATCTGCCATGATCCTATACTCCGTACGCTTAGTCCACGTTCTTAACTTCATACATAATCTTATCATAAAACTGACCTTACCTTTACCTCCCCTTTCAAATGTCTAAAACTTTACATACTGAAATATCTAAAACCTCGTCTACCCAAAACTGCAATCTCCACCTCCCCATTAATGACCAAACCATACAGTATCTAACTCCATTAATACAAAAGCTAAGAGGTTCCTATTACCGGCATTAAGAGACTCGCATCGCTCAGGACGTCTTGAAGATTGATCTCAAATGCATTCGGGTACAGTCGGCCACGCAATGAGGTCACTTACTTAAAAGAATTCATTCGAATGCACCTTGGTGTTCTGTTTTATTGTTTCAATTCTTGAATCATGCTTGTTGTATTTTAACGGTTCCTCAAAAGGAAAAAACTAAACCCTAAAGGTTCACTCGTGTCTGTCTGTCTGTCCGACCATTTCCTCCGAAACTAATGACCCTAAAATTTAAAAAAAAAATACAGAAATTAGTTCCAACACTTATAGATTACAGGAACACCTTTAAGAAGTCTACGGGTATATCGATATGAAGACTATAATTTTAAACAAATAAATTGGCCGATGTATGTATGTACACACGGCTACACGTCAAGCTATACACTTCCAGTTTACGCTGATGTCGCACTGTATGGAAATCCTATACAATATGAGACCAGCTTATACTGAAAATGCATAGCTTGATGTGTAGCCGTGTGTACACTCGCTCGCCGTCACTTACTGTGTGGAGCCTTGACAAAGAGGCTTAAAGCTATTCAAAATAAAATCAATAAAATCCCTATGTTGTATAGCAGACTGTGATAGTTTAAATAAAATAATTCACACCCATTTTAAGTCAATACTTAAACCTTTAAGAAGTCTACGGGTATATCGATATGAAGACTATAATTTTAAACAAATAAATTGGCCGATGTATGTATGTACACACGGCTACACGTCAAGCTATACACTTCCAGTTTACGCTGATGTCGCACTGTATGGAAATCCTATACAATATGAGACCAGCTTATACTGAAAATGCATAGCTTGATGTGTAGCCGTGTGTACACTCGCTCGCCGTCACTTACTGTGTGGAGCCTTGACAAAGAGGCTTAAAGCTATTCAAAATAAAATCAATAAAATCCCTATGTTGTATAGCAGACTGTGATAGTTTAAATAAAATAATTCACACCCATTTTAAGTCAATACTTAAAAGATTAACTAAACCAGTAATTCATTGCCCGATTCTAACAATTAATACTATTGTTAACCTCTACTTAATCGTGGATCAATGCAAGGATTTCTGAAAGTAGTTAAACGTGGCCGGATTTTAACCTTACGATCTACTAACTGTTGTTGTTGGGCTATTGCGGTTATTAGGCTGTATTTTATCTTATCAAATTCTCATATTTTTTTTTGTAATCATCAGCTTCAAAATTCTCTTGCCCTTATCCCAAATTCGTTTGGGGTCGGCGCAGCATGTCTTCTTCTTCCATACTTCTCTGTTTCTCGTCATCTCATGAGTCACCTTTTGTATATAGGTGGAAATAACTATTGTATCTACGATCCTTAGTGTTTCAAATAAAATAAAATTTAAATATGTACTTGTAAACCATCGTAACATCAAAATATTAAAATTCTCTACTATTTGCGCTTGATTTCCTGCCAAACTTCGAAAAGTTACAATTTGTTACACAATTTTTCGTCACCGAAATACTCGCTAGACATAAATTTCCGTCGCTAACTGTACCTACCGCCTCGTCTCAGACTCTATTTCCTTCCAACATTGGGAAATCTTCGAATTTCCCGCCCAAAGATACCTAGGTATAGGTTAGACCGAAATCTAGAATTGGCTAGTTTGGAGTCTGGAACGTTTCTAGACGTAGACAAACTGCTTCTTTGTGCATGCTGTATAATGTTCGACGTCTTTTAGTTTTGTTTTGTTCGGAACTTATTGGTTTCGGTTGTCTTTTTGTTAGTGCTTAAATGTGGGGAATGGGGGATATAGCTTTAACTAACCACCTTACTTAATGTAATATTGATACACTGTCTTTAACGTTTTTAGAGGTTTTCGATTAAAGATACGCACATAAACTCACACGTTTGTATCATGAGGGTAGACAGAAACCACAGAACGCCAACTGTTACGATCCTTACACACTCCTTTTGCTTGGTTCACCTTTATACATCTGGTCATACACGCGTGCTGGTGTCGAGTACTACGCACCTGTCCTTTCTGAAGAACCTGACCACAGCTCACGGCCGCTGACAGCTTATTTATTTATTTAAACTTCATGTACAAAAGTGGTACATAGGCGGACTTAAGGCATTCTCTACCAGTCAACCTTTGGGTCAAATAGGACAGCACTGTGGTAGTGTACAAAATATAATAATAATAAGGATAAAACCATTTTGTAAACATAATACATAAACAAGTGCATACCTGTACATATATCTACAGATAGAATTAGCATTTTGGTGTTTACTAAGGAACATTTTCATCAATAGCTTGAGAATTTGTGTTAGTTATGGTAAGTACTAAAGAACATTATCACTGGCTTCAGATACACTGTTTATAACAGCAGTGCACTTTACGTTTAGAATCGGACATGTCTACGCAACCCCTTATGAGATTATCAGGGAGACAAACTAAAATAACAAATATTTAAATCTAACCAGCTTCACCCATACAGTATCATGTTCCTAATCCCATCTTTGACCCTTAAGGGTTGAGCAGATACGTAGCTACGAAGGTATTGTACATACTTAATTGGGAAGTGATCCTATTAAGTTTGCGACATACTCACCCCCGGATTCACCCCCTATTTTTATTTTCCGCTCTTGGGCAGAGCGGAAGGGAGTGCCAGACTTCTACTGACTAAAAACCACCCATGTTCCTTCTTAGCCTTTTATGTCGAGGCCGCGGTATCTCTTGCGAACAACCCCCAGCCCCGACGGGACCCGCAGCCCCCTTAGCTTAACATAATCAAGAACCATTTAGGTATTACAGTCAGATAGTATGGAAAAATTGTATTATGCCAGACCTGAGAATTGACCCCTAGATTGAATTTAATCCAATTTGTGAGAAGTTAAGTGCAAAATTTCGTTAGCCAATAAAAGTTCACCCCTGCATTTTAACGTTCTTTGTGACTCATAGGTCGGCCAGGGGATAAACTTTAAATAATTATAGAACATGAATAAATCATAAGTTAAAACGTCGTGAACATGCAACTAGTAGTTTTCCTAATAAACGGCAATTTTATACCCCAATGAATCAGCAAATTAAAGCAAAAAAATCAGCCAATACCTACAGATTAAAATAAATAACTATCAATCATAATTTATAATAACTAATGCACAACAGATTTATGAAACCAGAAACTGCATGCAAATGTCAAACCTTATCCTTTTTGGGGCAAAAAACAGCTCGCCTCCTCGATCTTGACACCGAGTCGACCCTCATATGGTTGCTACACGGCAGGAATTCGAAGCTTGTTCAAATCATCATCATTATAGACCTTATTCCAACCACTGTGCACTTCTGGGCATCCTTTGTTTTGTCCCATGCTTCCCTGGTCTGTTTGAGTCTCAACTTTCCTTGCAATCTTAGAGGTCCTGTCATCTGACTGACTGCCTGAACGCTCCGGTAGCTATTACCTTTGGGCTCTGCTAAACTTACCATCACCACGTCTGGCCAAATGTCGTACCTCCATTTTAAAGCTGCTATTCGAGATTTGGTCTTCTTGAACCTTGCTTGGTCCTAACTCTTACGTCGGATCTTGAAGGTTAAGACCCGGTCTTTAAATAGTACATACACGCTTCGTTACCAACCAAAAATCTCGTTCAACAACCTTAAGAATTCAACCCTTTTTTTCCGAACCAATAAAATGTTAATCTGTTTCGGTTTTGACCGTCTTTTATCGCGTGATCGGTCCATATCCTTTATTAATAACACATTTAAATTCTAGATTATTTTATTTTAACCTTCCCCAATTACGTTCGTTTTTTGCCAACCCTGAGAACGCAGCGCTTATTCATTGAATCAACATTTTGTATAAAAATTATATAGCATGTATGAATCATATGACTTGAAAAAAGATATGGAGTCATCTGGCCAGGTCATTTACCCGGTCGCTGACCTTGCGGTGGGGGGTTCGATAACACCCCCGGAGGTAGGAGCGGCCTGGGAGGTTCTTTCTAGAATTTAGTACCTATGTCGGACTTAGGTGCTTAATCTTTCTCGGGAAGTTATAGTGGTTTGCACTTGACTGGAGAGCGCTGCCAAGGAGTGTCAGCTGTTCCAGACTTACTTATGGTTTTGGCTATCTTTTGGACTAACTTAATAAGGCTAAAGAGCATTGGCCATGATCCGGTACAAACTAATGTATGTCATGTCCACTTAATACATTTCACCGAGGTGTTAGGTCGCTATTGAAACGTGATAGTTCGCCAATCATTTATCTGCAATCAACGAAGTTTCGAAACACAAACAAGATAATAATATGACATTAGTTTCTTACATTACCAATTGCGACATACTACATGTTTCACCTTACGGAATAAAGATGCCAATTCCGAGACTTGAGAAATCAGTGTCTGGGTGCAACTACACACATGGCGACTTTTTGCAGCGACCAACGACAGTCGCGTACGCGGCAGTCGCAGCTGCATCGTTGCACAAGGTCAATTGACAAAATGGCTGCCCTATTGTAGTTGTATCAATGGCGACGCCCTACAATGGCGAAATGATCGCGATACCGTCGTGTTTTTTATCGATTTAGTGGCACGACTGGATCGGTGGTTTGTCGCGATTATTTCGATGCTACTGTACTGGTAATGGTTTGTACTGAATGCAGATTTGCATCACGTCAACTAATATCATGGCTGCATTGACTTATATATTACTGCGTAAGGACTGGGGGGACCGCATGTTACAATGACGCCTCGAACTTGGTCCTAAAACGGTCTTTCCTAAGCCGAAGTGAACTAGTCCACGATCGGCTCTCTTAGGGTGCAGTCGTAAATTTTATTAAAAGCTTTATTTATGTTCTTTATACCTCGAAAATACCACGTCGCTTATTATACAAGGTTACGTTAACGAGCAGACTACACCGATTCTCTGTACGGCGAACGCGTCGAGCAAATGTTCGGACGACCGTATCTTTAGTTTTAATATCAATGCATGGCTGGCATTTTTTCGAAAGGGGTAGACTCACCAACTACCAATTTTACCGCCAGATATGTATTGCTTAAGTCCTATTGTCCATACAAAGGGTCAATTCATCATCATCAGCCTATTAATGTTCCCACTGATGGGACACAGGTCTCCTCTCTTAGAGAGGGAATTGGCTATTATAATCTACCACGCGGGCCTAGTGCGGATTGGTAGATGTCACACGGGTCAATCATGATTACGAAAAAGGTACAGATTTGTCAAAACAAACAATATTTTCTGAATTTTATGTAGCTCATAGCATCGCCTGCAGGCGTGAATGTTTAGACACCACACGAGAGGTCCTACGTTTATTCTGATACACCCTGTATATTGGAATATTTCCCACCGTCATTGCACCTGATAAACAGCGTCTACAGACGCATTTCTGTAGGTACCTGCACAACCAAGGGGTCCTTAGAAGACATGTTGACTACATTGAAGGCAAAGTTGAAATACTTCGTGTGCCCTTCATTTAACCGGCACCCTTCATACGGAGCACTTGAAATTGCATAGCAACAGTTATGTGTATTGTTATTTGTTGTAGTACTTTGCCAGACGAAATATTTTGCCAGAGAAGCTACAAAAACGGAGTCTGGATTTGTGCCCGGTTGATGGCAATAGGCTTGCCCCTTATTACGAGTACATGGGACTTAAACATAAGTTCTGAAGAAATGTACAGACAGTACTAATGGATACAACTCTTTTTTTTTTTGGCGGGTGGAATATCATCAAGTAACCCCTCCCGCTCTTGGGCAGAGCGAAAGGGAGTGTCTGACTTCTACTGACTAAAAACCACCCATGTTCCTTCTTAGCCCTTCATGTCGAGGCCGCGGTATCTCTTGCGAACAACCTGCAGCCCCGACGGGATTTATACACCTCTACCTCACACTTCGGGGATTACAGGCTTGATGTTATGTTATGTTTTCTGTACTGTTTCACAGATTTTTAGGACAGATTTACAAATATCGTCTTTAGGTAGGTACTTGCAAAATCACTAATCACTTACCCACATACTTGATTAACCTTTCCAGTGAACAATCACACTAATATTATGAAGGCGAAAGTTTGTGTGTGAGTGTGTATGTTTGTTACTCTTTCACGCAAAAACTACTGAACGGATTTGGATAAAATTTGGTACACAGATAGTTTATAATCTGGATTAACACATAGGATAGTTTTTATCCCGATTTTATCTTCCCGTGGCATAATTTTCGAGTTGTAGCAGGCCGGTTACCTAGTATAATATAAATACGTGTCTGTCATCGGCGGTCAGTCACCGGTGTATTGACCCTTCTATAGGTACTATACCTACTAGCATCCGGCCTACCTCAACATACTATGAATACGTTAATTTTATATTCCACGGACGATACTTGCATATCTAGCTGACATTGTTGCAAATACAACCTCAAACAAATACTTGTAAAGTTGATTTTCAAATGACAGACAAGTCTTTTTCGAATCATGTAATTAAAAGTTAACCGAATACAACCTTTTTTTTTTTTTTTTGGGGGGTGGGAAATCATCAAATAACCCCTCCCGCTCTTGGGCAGAGCGAAAGGGAGTGTCAGACTTCTACTGACTAAAAACCACCCATGTTCCTTCTTCGCCCTTCATGTCGAGGCCTCGGTATCCCTTGCGGACAACCCGCAGCTTCGACAGGCGTCGGCCCTTGCGGGCCCCTTCCATGTTGTTCCATGTCAACCTCAAACTAATAACAATAAAGTTGATTTTCAAATGACAAACGAATCTTTTTCGAAGTATGTTAATTAGAAGTACTGCATTGTTACTTGTAATTTTTTTAAAGGACGTACAAGCTATACTTAACCAGTTAATGCAGGTCTCTCATTGTAAGGCAAATCTATATAAAGCGAGGCCATTTTATACTGGAAATTTATAATTAGTGGCTGTATGTACAAGATTCCTTTGCCAATCTGGGAGTGAAATAAGAAGTATAATCTGTCAGCTGTCATCTGCTAGTCGTAAAAGATGGAGGGACGTCTCGTTAAATACATTTATTTCTGTTAATAAGTAAAGTGAAGACATTAGTTTGTACTTTGTATGTCTTGTATTTATAACTGTAAGTAGTTATTAAAGTCATGTCTTGTATTTATAACTTTACGTGTGTAATTTAACATGTTAGATACATAACATAACATCTCCCTGTCAGGTAATCTCCAAAGGGTTAAGCATAGATGTACCTAATTGTACACTTACATTTCGCCTGTTATGTTAAAGTCCCATGTAATAGAGGGCGAGCCTATTGCCATCAATCGGACACAAATCCAGAATACGTGACTGCTACTGAAAAAAATCTTAAAGAAAAACCCAATAACAATTTATGCGACCCCTCAGCGGTCACGCTTGCGACCACTAGACCAAATAGGAAGTCCGTCCATTGAAATATTCACAAGAAATAACTTCATCATTTCAGCCGAAAGACGTCCACTGCTGGACATAGGACGCCCCCAACTGTCGCCCCATTGAAAAATAATTTTCCTCACAAAATAGATAAACACAGTCTATTAAAACTGGCATGAAAAAAGGAAAAAAGGGTTTTCTAAGCATAGTTGAGTCACGAAACAAAAATACTGGCCTAGTAATCTAAACATTTATTACACCCCCGTCACCGTGGAAACACAAGGTTTTTCTTCAAATCCATTGAAACACAGTGAGTCAGGTTTCCGGAAAATGGGGTGACTCAAAACGTCATAATGATGCGACGGAATAAAAACTTCTTCACTGGCATAATTATGAGTGTCCATGGTCTTGGATAAAAGAAAACAACTTTTATTACGCAAGTCTTGCTGTCAGTTCTTTAGTTTTATTTTATACTGGAAGAAAAGAATGTAGTACCATCTTAACTATTTTTAAATGCGAATAGATGGATGTTTATAGGCTCGCCCCCTATTACTTGCGTGGGACTTGTAAACATATCTAGCGAAATGCGGGTGTACCATTAGGTACTTACACCTCTGCTTAACCCTTTGGAAAAAACAGGCGAGATTTTATGTATTTGGCTGGATGTTGTCACTCAATCACGATGAAACAACTAGATCGGTTTTGATAATATTTGGGACACAGGTAGACTTTGTCCAGGATTAAGATATAGGATACTTTATAACCGAGTACATTTTAAAGTTTTCATGGCATAAGTTAAATCATGGGCAACAACTAGTTCGTTGCTAACTGAAAACCAAACAAAAGATACATAAGTCCAAAAGATATAATTGTACCGAACAAAGTGGTACACTTGATAAGTAATCCTAAAAGATAAGATACAGATAATTCCTCCATCCTTAACTTCAAATGGAAAAGGTTCCCAATTACATTCTCACAGCCGTTAAAACAATAACAATATCATTACGAACAACGTTACAAAAACCGATAAAATTATATTCTACTGCTTCCCCAGTAATTATTTGTAGACTTACATAACTACCTAATTTCACACGGCAACCGCTGCCAAAATATCAAACAAAAAAGTTCGTTAGTCTATAAAAAAAATCTATTAAAGTGCCGTGAGTGAAAATAATCAATATTATTAACGTTGCACCCCTACAAATTATATACACACACATACAAAGGTTACGCGTGCCTTGCACACATACGTATCGTGTGTGTATAGGTAGGGACGGCAGCTGCAAAACTTGAATCCGACTGCCTGCGAATGTCAAAGTTTTATTATTAACTAGGACCTCGCATCGGCGTCGCTTGCCATAAATTAATTATTCGTTATTAAAGCTTTTGTTACGCTTGTTTGTTAAACTTGATGAGTGCTGTGTGTGAAATTAGTATTGTTACCTTTCTTGTTCGGAAATAGGGGAATTTTTGAGACATGTATGAATAATTTATGAGCTCAAATAAAATTAATGTCGAGGAAAAATTATAACTAAAAATAGCAAATTAATTAATCAATCTACCTGAACTAGAACATAAAACCGGCCAGATCACTATTTCAACACAATTGATATATGCAAAACGACTAAGCCTAGAAAAAACATTTCCTACCGATTACATCATAAATTAAATCTGACGAATGATTAACGCATAACTTTACAGAACTTTAAAGAAACACGTTGTCCTTATTTACAAACCACAATGTCCTTTAAATATCCAAAACCAATCAATTACACCCAAAAAAGTGTGAAAACGTTAAAAAGACTATAAATCCTTAATTGCTTTAAAAATGGACATAGGTATTCATATAAATTGTTTACGCGGGAACGAGTTATATAGGTATATCTTTTTTTTCTTCTAATAATTTTAATATCAACCATGTAATGCCGAGTACAATGAACGAAGCTAGATCGCCTTGAGAACTTGTTGAAAATCATTCACAAAACAACTAAGTAAAAAGAATTTAATCATCTGTAGATATTAAATTGTTCGAATGATATCTGTTATTGTAGATTCTTCTCTTTATTTGAAAATATACAAATACTATCTGAAATTACCTGTAATGGATGCTAAAAAAATAATATATTTTTATTGTAAACTTAATTTCTAAAATTCAATTGTAAAAATCAACATTTTCAGTCATAAAAGTCTTTAATTATTACTAAAAAACAACCGAAAAATAAAATGCATGACAACTTTGAGAACAGCCTTTGTCGACCGATAATATTTAGGGTTCTTTTTTGTTGTAATGATCTCGTCCGTAACGTATGGGTGCCTTTGCCTGCAGCACAACTTTTTTTTCGAAAACTTGACCCCCACATTCAGTTATGATTCGGCAGTCGACGCGAGCGGTTGTGTCTCCGCCAACGGTTGAATTCTAGTCATTGTGTCCAAAAGTATTTTAGTTTAGTGAGTTTGCATTCTTAGTTTTAAAATTTAGCTGTTAACGGTTGTGTGTTTCTAAATTAATTATTTAATAATAGGTTTTCTAAAGAAGACTGACTTTAATGAACGGATTTGGATTACTTTGGTGAGTTTTTGAAACTTTTTGAACTTGTGGTGGTTCGTGTGACTTCGTGGAATTTTACATAGTAATTCGTGTGTTATTTTTACGTGATTCTTTGTCTTCTTTTTATTTTATTTTTTTCGCTGATCAGTGTTTTCTTTGATATGTTTTTTTACAGCAGTTTTTTTTAGAAACCTTTTGTTAAAGGAAACAGTTACCAAAAAAAAAAATAAGAACGAAGCTACATTATTTATATCGGAAACCATCAATAAAACATAACCAGTACATTATATAACAACATCTGCTTTCTGAACACATGTTGTATTTACTGGTTAAAGCCGCCTTTACACGTTACGCATAACATTAATATATTAAAAATATATAACCGGCACTAAGGCCTATGACGTCATCAAAGTTTCAATTGGTGGTCTCCGATAAACGTCACGGAACCAAATGGCGCGACGTTTTTATAACCCGCATAAATTGAAAAGATATATTGCCCAATCAACTGTTTTATCTTTCGTGACCAACTTGATTTAATCGTATTATATTGTTTGTAGTGTTGGTGTTTTAATCAAGTGCTATTTGTTTTAAGTTGGAATAGATAACTAAGTTACGGTTAAAGTAGTACCTATTTGTGTAAAATGTTAGTGCTTTAGAGCAGGAAGACATTAAAATGCTTGTTTATTTGGATTTTATGGTGCTGTTTACAGTAAAGATTTTACGTTGTAGGAATAAGATTAAATAAATTTACTGTTCTGTTTTCCTTTATTTATTACATTACATAATTTAAACATTTTTAAAATGGCATTTCTTTAAAAAAAAACATAAAAATGTATGTAACCCACCGAGACAGAGCAAAGAACCTCCTAACAATACAAGGCGTATTGATGTCTATTCAGTATATTATTATTTAAAATAGTTTGTTGTAAGCTAATATTCCAAACCAAAATCAGTACAAAGAATAAGAAATATATAAAAACTTTTATTTAGTACACCAAACTTAATACAGTAAAAACAAATCGAGACGGAAACACTATTTAAACAGATTCAGAAAACAAATAAACTAAGTCTCCCGGTTTACCGAATCAAAACACAAACATAATCCAGTTTTCACTAAACCTCCAAAAACACAAATCCACACAGAATACCCAAATCTTCCAAAACGCGTTATTAACAGAGCGGCAAAACCACTCGAAAACACAAATTCATCCAGAACTTTCCGTGTTTCCATTCGAATAACGTTTCAGAAATCTAAAAGTCTCCCAGCCGAGTTGTTTCGCGGATATCCGAGACTCATAACGAACCGTGCACTGATATTTGCTAGATCCATTAATCAAATCGGACTGAACGGCTAACAGAAATCGGAATGGAGAGCTTCGGATGCGACACGGTGCTGTTCAAATAGCGGATAGGAATTGTTTGGAGAAACTGTTCCGAGATAGTATATTCGACGTTCATTTGGACTAAGTTTGTGATGCGCTCCGGTTTTTTTTGTGTCTTTGTTGAGGAAGGGACACGCGAGGAGGAAAATTACGAGGTTTATTTCGGAGAATCAGAGGGTCATCTTAGCAAAACAGTGTGAATTTTACGGATTTAAAATTACTTTTTCTTTTTAAACTAGCAAGAGTTCCTGCTGTCCTAGTTGTAAATGTATCCGTAGCAGCCAGAAATCTGTATTTATGACTGATTTATGGCAATAGGCTCTCTCCCTCTTAATAATTGTACAAAATGACACCTCTGCCTAACGCTTCGGGAATTACAAGCACGTTATCATGTAAAACAACATTATAAGGATGACTTACTAAAGTACTTACCCAGTACTTTAAATTCTCATTTATTCTTACATCGGTCACAACACTTAAACAAACACATTACCCGCTCCTTCTATCAACGTATCCTCACCATTACGGTACACTCTGGAAGTAGTTCTAATAAGTATTTGAACTATCACATAGAAGTAAGACCGGGGATGCTGTGCCGCGGATCGACCACAAGCGAAACTGTCGACCGTCCCGTTGTTTATCTCGGAAAGTCGTAATTGAATTGGTAGACTAGATTTAAAGTTGTAGTGACAGATTTGTGTGGAGAAAGAATTTTAGTGTATTTATTTGTTTATTCCAATCTACAATGGTTACACTGTTACTTCTAGAAATACAAACAAATTAATACAAGCATAGTGTACAATATGGAGCATGCACGAAAAAGAAACTAATTTATAACATAAAAAAATACATTAATAGTGCAGAAATAACACTGTCAACAACAGTGGGTAGTTCTAGGAATAAGTACAGTAAAAACAAAAATGACAGAAAAGAAAAGGAAAAAAGTTAGTTTTGATGGACTTGGCGCTTGAATTTTTGAAGTGTTGTGGAAAAAATATCAACTGATTCATCACAATTATTAAGAATGTAGAATTTGTTCTTGAGGTAAATAATGTCGACTGCGTAGCATAAGCTTCTTGGTTCGATTCCCGGGTCGGTCACTGTTTATGGGTTATTCCGTCAACAATTTCTCAGTAGTAAGTAAATAAAGCGTTGACTTTAACTGTACCCTACTGAAATTGGTTTCAGTTAATCATACTAAAACATGGCGATCCCGACATTGTTAAATCGATTAGTAAATAACAAAAACTTGCAAAAGTGTCTGCGAACTAAATCAATGCATGTAATTTCTTGTGGTCTTATACACAATTTTAAAATACGGTCTACGTCTAGACTTTTACGTAGACATTGTACTTTTGATTATTTATATTAGCACTAATTAAAACCTTCAAAGTTCCAGCAATCACCTTCTTTTCAATACTAAACATGAACGAATGCACAACACACTTTACTACTACATTTTATCTAAAACCTAACCTATCAAAACCTCATCTTATTTGCTATCGCAAGTAACTCCCGAAACACGTAAAAGTTAAAAGATTGAAACATAAATAGATGTAGTTGTCCATTCCGTACCGAACCTCGTCAATATAGTGGAATCCCACGGGGACTGACTTTCACAAACTTGCCTGGATTCCGCTAAAAGGTAGTTAGTGTGCAGTTCGTCTGAAAGTTTTGATGTTCGGAGCATCCTACGCAAAATTAGGAGTTGACATTTAGAGGCTAAAGAAAGCTCAATGTCATAAACAAAGTGACATGTATATTTAATTATTTACTAAGAATGAGAAAGGAATAAATGCCACCTTGACGTGTAACAGGGAAGAATGGAAGAAGAAAACGTGTTGCGCCGACCCCAAATAGAATGGGATAAGGGCAGGAAGATGATGATGACTAAGGAGATAGAAGTGTGTGTGTGTAAAAAAGTTCAAACTAAAATGTAATCTAGATGATTTTGTAAATGCAAGCTATTACTAATAACATCAGGCTTATAATCACCAAAAGGTTAGCCAGAGGTGCACCTAATAGGACACCAACATTTCGCCAGCTACATTTAAGACACACCACACAAACACCCGCACACATACACGCACACACAATACATTCAGAGTCACTCTTGGCCACCTTAACTTGTTTAACTATTTTTGTGTACTTCGTAATTGGCGTATTGTTTTGTAATAATTTTAAGTTATTTTACTGCAAGCTGTGAAGCTACGTTTCATAAATAAATAAATAAATAAAATAAATAAATAAGTCCCATGTAATAGGGGCGAGTCTATTGCCATCAACCGGGCATACATTCAGACTCTCAGATGCTACTGAAATTTCTGATGGAAAACCCAAAAACATTTTGCCCGACCCGGGAATCAAACTCAGGACTTCATACTCCTCATGAGTCATAAACTCATAATTAATATCAAACAAAATAAAATCCTCTACTATGTCGGCGCAGCATGTCTTCTTCTTCCATACTTCTCTATAACATCCAACCCTACCAAATACTATTAGCTCCCAAAAATATAATTCTATCTACAAAAACCGTACGTAAAACAACCCACGAACTATTGCATTAACCACATTTTTGTACAAAAAACCTTTCTGAACAAAATCAACATGTCACAAAGGAGACTTTATTTTCTTTTAAAACTTTCCTCTTTGATGCGCGATCTATCAAAAGAATTGTTGTTTACATTCTGAAACTTGTTTCGCCCTGCGGTGTTGCTTCCCGCCAGTAACTGCCCACTTATTTAACTTCTTTTCATGCGTAACTCTTTTAATGCCGGCATAAAAGTTAGGCTGGCCTAGAAAGCTCTTTTAACTCTGTTCACTGACTTGCTTAGACGAAATTCTATAGTTTTAAAAGGTGTAGTGAATGGACTGCAGGTCTTAAGCAACTGTACGTATACTGTAGTGTCTATCTGTAATATGTAACTATATGGTAATGTTAATTAAATCTATGCGCAGTGAGGTAACGCCTGATAATATTATTGTTGCAATGATTTGCGTAATTGAAACTCAATATTCTTAGTTGCAAGGCGTTGTCTCTATTTAACTACATTTAATATTGTTTTTATTTAACACATAAACCACAAAATAAGCACTTCGTGAGAAATATGGTAATATTTCTACTTACCAGACAAATACAATGACATATTCGTTACTACATCACTTTCTTTTGCCACTTAGATGAAGCGATACAACAGACGTAAAAAAAGTTATGAAGTAATATGCTTACAGTAATTCCCACGGTAAACCAAACATTCCAAGAAGCTTTTACTAGTACCATCTTACATTTACATCTCAGAAACACGTTTTACCCTTTCATTTCTTTGCCGATCTAGTTTGTCAAGTGCAAATATAACTTTGTGTCTGTAACTACCTGTACCTTTGAGACAAAATCTATTGTGTCTCGGTATATTCAGGTAATATCATTAAACGTTATTAAATGGTGCCCTAAAATTTACGTAAAGACTTATTTTTCGTTGTTCATATAATCCTCTTTCGACCAATTTATTTTTTATTCTCATAAATGTAATATACAGGACCCTATTACTGTTCAGATTAAGTCCACTTCTGTTTAATTGGCAAGTCGATAATCTCATTACATATAATATAAGGATTTAGCTGAAATTCTGAAAAACAAGGCGAGGTACAAAATAATTTTACATGTATGAAAAATACGCACGCCCACGTTTTTTCCGGATGTCCGCTAGATTTTCGTGTAGTTGTTATTTTTCGCGAAAAATTCGGAACCTAAAAATGTTTTAATTTCGTAACTGGGAAAAACTGTTTTTACTAATCAAGAGTTATAGCTGGAACGAGTACAAAGCTTTTATGGAACAGAAATTATCGCTGAAATGCTTTTAGATCCTAAAAATCGTGTATTTATAAAAAAAAAATGCAAAAAAAATTGAGATCAGTATTATAAACTAACACTATCAATTCGGCTAACATGAATGACCTGTATACCTCGGTGGTCTAGTGGTTGCAAGCGCGACTGCTGAGCATGAGGTCCTGGGTTCGATTCCCGGGTCAGGTAGTGTTATTTGGTTTTACAATAAGAATTTCTCAGTAACACCTACGGATTCTGGATTTGTGCCCGGTTGATGGCAATATTTTAACATAACTGGCGAAATGTGTGTGTACTTTTAGTTTCACCTCTGCCTAACCCTTCGGGGATTACAGGCGTGATGCTATGCTGTATAAACTAAACAAATATAAAAAGCTACTTAAAGCCAAGACACACATACAATCTCTTGCATATACATGCTTAAAAAATTACAATACCCTCTTTTAAGTCAGATTGAAAAAGAAGCACCTCCTCCAAGAATCTTTCCTCATTCCAAGGAGGAAAAGAAGGCTGTACTGCCCATAGATCATAGCAGCATGAAGAAAAAAAGGCGAATATCCCCGATTACTCATCGCTGCTATGCTTCGGAGACGCCTTTCCGGATTAATCAAATTAATTACGTTCATTTCGCTCGTAAGAGCTTGTCTATGGACGTCTTAATGGCGGCGATGAGGCGGAAGCGATTTTGTTAAGAGCAGCCTTTTCGTTTTTTGTTAGAGAAAATGGAACTGGGGAAGATTATTTAAAGTTTTGGGTATTTATGTGACAAAGAAAAGAAAGAAAGAAAACATATTTATTTGGCAGAATCAGAATAACATTTATTTGCCTACTTTGTGTTACAAAATATCTCCGTGGCCGGTGGGCCGTACAGAGGTTAGTCAGCTAACTTATGACCTAATGGATCTGTGTTGGCTGTGTTCTGTTAATTCGCAATTTATTTGGCACATACCACAAGTACCTACACACAAAAAAAAAAAAAAAAACTAAACAGGGAACTAAAAGAGAAAATATTGTGGTTCACGGCAGCGCCAAATAGGTCCAGTTCAGCAAACTGCCGAGCAGCTAGTGCCCGACGCTGGTTTTCAACTGAATCGAGATAGTGATGTGACGGACGTAAAACAGCTTTGTACTGTGTGTTAACAAATTATATAGGTAAGTGTATATATAGATACTTATATAATAAAGTGTAAGAATCAATTTGTGTATTTTGACTAAATGCTGGTTTAACTAAGTTGAAAGTCGTTATCTGTCGAACTTTTTTGACCGACCCGCACTGGGTCCGCGTGATGGATTATAGCCCATGCCTCTCCTAGAGAGGAGGCCTGAGTCCCTGCAGCGGGAACATTATAGGCTGATGATGATGATGTTCGGGTCGGCATACAATTTAACAGAAAGCAGCAGCTTATTCGCAATATTTAGCGAAGCCGCACTTGCCTAGGTTGGTCTGTTGATGGGTGACCAGCCATTACATACTGATCTTCCTACGTGACTCGGAAAGCACGTTAAGCTGTTGGTCCCGGCTGCCATATATAGATCTTTGGCAGTCGTTACAGGTAGTCAGTGACCTGATATTCTGAGATCAAGCCTTACCAAAGAGTATCGTATTACCTAGTATTAACTGGGTTGTGGAGGTCAGTTAGGCAGTCGTTCCATGTAAAATACTGGTATTCAGATGCATCCGGTTAGACTGGAAGCCGACCCTAACATAGTTGGGATAAGGCTAGGCAGATGATGTTCTAAATCCTAATGAACCGAGATCAGCAAATTTCAAAGGCACTTGCTCCTTGAATATCGCTCTGCCTTTTATATTAGGCGCCTCCAAAGAAAATTATGTTAAACGCCTACCTAGAAGATGGCATTTTGTTAATTATAGGAGCTTTTAGCACATCGCTTTGAATATATTCTCGATGAAATTCTTCCTATTTTGTACAAGAATTCCTTTTATTCATGTATTAATGGGAATATTTTGAGCAGGACTCATTGATGCGGGAGTATTTTAATGTTCACGTGGTTTTATATGTTATTGTTTATATATATATTGTTTATATATATATTGTTTATATATATATTGTTTATATATATATTATATAAACAAAGCGACTTTTCTTTACGGGGGATGTCAAAAAATATGACGATGATGATGGTTAGTTGCTTCGTTTTTTTTTTTAAAAGAAACGTTGCCCCACACTAGGAATTTCTCCTGTATCGTGGGTGCGTTCACAAACATTTAAACTCACATACACAATCATACCCAGACCCGAAACAACTATCTGTAGGCCATACAAATATTTGTTCCGTGCGGGGATCGAACCCGCGACACGCAGCGCAGCAGTCCAATCGCTCAGCCACTGCGCCAACCGTGCCGTCCAATAAACGTTTAATAGAATAGTAAGGATATATCATTTTTATAATGGACACGCAAGAGAGAGAAGAGTTTCTATGGTATGGCATAAAACTCTTTGAAATAAATTCCAAGCAGCAAGTCTGCCTCTAGAGCGAATTTAACCCTTTATGAATTTGCTCGTGACATAAACATAACATCACGCCTGTAATCCCCAAAGGCTTGGGCGAGGTGTACTTTATGGTACACCCACATTTCGCCATTATACATACACTCGTAGGTAGATTTATGTTGCTGTTTGGCAATAGGCTCGCCTCCTGTTACATGGGACATAACAATTCGAATAATACAGAGTCAAAATTTTTCATAAAACCTGCCAATTACATTAAGCTACGTTCAGCCGCAATATTGAGCGATCAAGAAGGGTCGCCTGTCGTAATTAAATCTCAATTGGCAAGCTCGTATGACCGTAACTGTAGTTATACTAATCAACGGGTTATTGACCTGTGATACAGGCATACAGCCTTATTATGTTAATAATTATCGTAACTACTAAGGGTTTTATTACGTAATAAAACACTGTATACTTAAATATACATAGGGCAAAACAGGCGTGATTTTATGTTGTGTTATTATGCGAATTATACAGGATTATGAATTTAGCTAGCGAAACTCTGCAAACATGATGGTTATCGATATCTAAACGTGAAATGAATTATGATACCAGCCTATTACTGTCCCATTGCTGGGCAAATGCTGCGATCGTGATTATTAGTGGTTTTGCCCCCCCCCTGTTATTACCCCTAAATAAAAGAAGATAGGTACTACTCAATAGTAATGGAAGAATAATAAATCGAACTACACGTTATGGCCCGCAAAATCCACAATTATTTCAATTTATTATTATTTCATTTTAATGTAGCCAGTGACAACCGCGCCACCAAGACAAATCTAACGACGTATATTTTATTCAAATCTGTTCATCCATATTGGAGTTATGAGGGAACAAAGAAATTGACATACATGTCAAACACAAAATAACACTCTTTTTTTGGGGCAGTCGTGTAAAAAGCATCAAACATCACTATCACTACATAGTATAAAACAAAGTCGCTGTCGCCGTCTGTTCGTCCCTATGTATGCTTAAATCTTCAAAACTACGCAACGGATTTTGAAGCGGTTTTTTTTTATAGATGTGTTTCAAGAGGAAGGTGGAATTTGACCGACATTCACGCGGGTGAAGCCGCGGGCATCAGCTAGTTATAAATATTTTAATATCAATTTTCCCAGGCCAATTCCATCATAAAACGACCGTCTGTTTTTCAAGCTAAACTAAGTTTAGTTAACCCAACTTGCAGTAAGGAAACTGCGAACCATATTTAGTTTCAACTAAAGTTAGACCCCTGATACACGAACGAACGAATGGATTAATACGATTTCTGCGTATTTGCGTCGGCAACGGGTCGTAACGCAATTAGTAGTGAAGTGAACTAAGTTAAATATATGAAGCGTGTGACGTAGGTAGGCAGAGGAAACGGTAACCGAATTATTTAGTAATATGTGAAGGAGTTCCTCTTGTAATTTTGTGTTTAAAATTCTCTTTTGCTGCGTTATTTATGGAATAAATGACGCAGCAAAAGAGTATGTGTTAGTTCTGAATGCTAGTAGATCTACTAGCTGGAGAATATGTTGTGAAAGATGTTTTTTTTTGTAATCGGTATTAATAAGAAAAAACATTTTTAGTGTCCTTCCATCCTCAGTAGGTAATTTTAGACAAAACTTCCCGAATTGAGAACCTCCTCTTTGTTAGAAGTCTGTAAAAAAATGTAAATTATGCATCTGACAATCGTCTCGAATATGTTAACAGAATTCGTTCAGTCAACAGTGAAATCTGTAAAAAAAAATATTTGCATAAAAATATTTAAACTGACCACTAGATACTGTAAACATTAAACTTAGTTTAAAAAATTAAATAATAATATAATACCCGTCACATTTAAAACCAACATAAAAGCTTGCATTCTTAATTTAAATAATAGAATCGCATCATAGTGCAGACTTGACCGTTAATCTAAGATTCTCACGAGATTTCAAACAAAAAATAAAAAAAAAAAACATTACCCATGACATACAAATTAGGTTTACGACAATAGAGTAAAACGGTCCCATATCCATGACTTAGGGAAGGGCGAACCTTTGACTTTACTAGGGAATTTACTATTCGCCTTTTGTGTGACCCTTAAGACTCCCTTTACTATACTATACTTTACTTTACTTTCTCACGATCAGGTGTCTGTTTAACTATTTCTTGGGACTAGACCTGTCTCAATATGGCGCCCTAACGGTTTTCTTTGTTAATATTTCATGACCTTTTTTCTTCCATTGTTTGTCGTGGTGTGTATTTTTTGGGGTGAAGTTAGTTTAATGGTTTTAATGTATGAGAGTTTGCGGGATAGCTATTGTCGCTGCATAGGTAACCGAGATCCTAGGATCGGTTTAAATACCCTTTGTTTGACATAAAGAACGAAGTCGTTGAACTCATTACAATAATCTGAACCGACACGTTTTATTTTAAGGAAACACGTTTCGTAGGTGATTCGTTTAAATAATTTACATTTTTATTTTATAATTTTATGATACCATTACTTAGTTGTAAAAAACGATTACGTAATTCGTTTCAGTAGGTGTGAATATGGTTTGGATTACATAACCTCTGTTGCCGACTAAAGTATGAATATCTAAAATTAAAGTTGAATAAATTGAAGCCTTGTAATGAATTCGTTCGATCGTTTATAACTCACCATTGGCATAATACAATCACGGTCATAAAAAGCGTCCAAATTTTAAATAACGAAAGGTACGGTCTCGCTACGTCGAACATTGATCGTGTTATCAAGTAATGCGTGAGCGCCATCTAGCACCCTATAACGCGCAACTCGGCAATAAATAATACAGAATTTAACAATATCACGCTTACGTGTTCCGGAGTTGTAAAATTAAGTTGACGAACAACCCACGTCGGAACGAAGGGGTAAGCAAAATGGAATGTTTACCGAGCCTTGATATTAGCTCGGGAGTTGTAACTGGAAAATGTGGTTTAGTTTTTATTTCAGCTTAAAATGTTCATTTACTCTGAAGCGTTATATTAGCTTTTCTTTGCGTACTTTTACGTTGTACCTAATTACACATTTTTTCTTCTATTTGTTTTTTAACGTAACGCCAGACAGTCCGCTGTATGCTACATTATTAAAAACGCTGTTGTTTTCAATGGTTTGTGTACTGTAGAAAATTTTACATCGAAACGAGGGCGTGGGGGCCTTCAAATAAAAGTAAACATCAAGAAAAGTCTTGGTGGCACTCGCATCCTGAGAAGTTTATAGTTATATTCTTTTACATAAGTAAGCCTGAAGTCTGATGTCGGTTTCCCATCTGCGCAATATGATCATGCCCCTCGTAAACACAATAAAGTAAATACTTGAGTAGGGAAAAATGATCCCGAAAATTTCACTCCCGTTCTATCGCGAAAGTAATTCTAATCTAAATGTAGATGAATTTTGGTAAATTCGTGTTCAGTATCGTCGGTGCAAGGCCGCACCGCTTTGTTCTGATTTTAATTGGGTACCAGTAGACCTCCCCTTAATATTTTTGAATGAAATGTTATAATCGAGTTTTTTATGGCCATTGAGGTTTTTGCCTATCAATCAATTTTGTATCGAAATATGAGTTTGAAATACAGAAAATTATTACTGAGGTTATTTATGCTGGGTAATTTGCGAGTACGAAAAATATTAGTAAAAATTATGTTATAACGTTTTGTGTCCATTTCAGACAGAAGCAAATAAAACATTATGAATAAATTAAAATAAAAACATTCATTATATAAACATTAATATATTAAAACAGAACCACACACCCAAAACACCCAATTTAAATTAGATCTAAAACTCGATCATAATACTACTTCCTGCGGCCGGACGTGGCCCAACTTAGACCATTAGCCGTCAAAAACGTTTTTAATTTACTCCAAACCCTTGTTGGATTAATGGACTGTTACCGTGGCAAGACGTGATAATAGACGTTTAAAAAAAAATTGTTACACTTTTTTCTTCTTTTTAAAGGTCGAATTTTGTTGTCTTTGTTTATGTCCAGCCAGTCGTGTTATTATTTTTTCTTTGTTTGTCTGACTAGCGACTGTTTTAAATGACTAACAAGTTAGCGTTACTTATTTGTCAGTTTCTGTAAAAATCTCGGCTGAAAAGCGCTTAAATGCACGTGTTACTTTTATTTCAGGCACTTCTATGACATACCTTGAGTTATCGTTCGATTCTTCTATTAAAAAAAATGGTAGTTATATCCAAAAATGTTATCACAAGTTTTGTTTATCCCCACTATACAATAAAAATAAACTATAATAAATAGATGAACTTGCTAGAGGTGAGTAAACCTCGAACAAGTTTAAACCCACCTCTAACAAGATCATCTCTCACAAGAACATAAAGACGTTTGAGGTTATTTCGGTCTAAAAAAGCAAAACTAAAGTTTATTATAACACTGAATATTTACGGGCTAACTTAGGCACTAGTCCTTGATCTTCAAGGTCGAGGTTCAAAGCACTAGAACAGTTCTAAAACCTTTTTCATTAACATAATACTGCGATTATAATTTGTTGCTAAAATGGAGTCCAAATTTCGATGGAATTTATGTTAAAGCGTTTGTGTTAAACGGTTTAATATCGAACGAAATAAACCATTAGGGATGGGTGTTTATTTTGGGGTGTTTTTGCGTTCCAATTTCGTTCATGACGAGAAAGATAAGATTCAATTTTAGTAATAAAACTGAATACAAACAGCACATCACTAGCTGTCATCGGTGACACTGACAGCCCTTGAACGTCATTTATGGAATTGGCCCTTATTTATCGACAGTTCAAAGTAGAAAGGAAAGTAATTCAATTCCAAGCTTATTCGACTAAAGACCCAATAAAAAAACAAAACAACATCGATCCGATTACGTCACGTCACCCTTGAACATATTGTCAAAAAAAGAAAGAAATTCTTTTTTTAAATATTCGTACGCACCCCGACTCACGATTAACGTCAGAACGGGCGTGCTTAGTTGTTCTGTCACGTCGCAGATGCCAGATAAAACATGGCGCCGTGTATTTAAATCATGCCCCGTAAACGGACGCCACGACTTCCCTTTTCCACCACTATAAGATGAACCCAAACAATGGCGCTAGTTATCACTAAAACAAATTCCTCTACGTTGCATGTTAGTTCCTTCCTTCGTCACCAGAGTTCAAGTTATGGTAGTTTTTACAAGCAGCGTTAACGGAGTTCATTAATTACTTTTTTAAAGTTTCACAGGAAAGAGGGTGGTTATGTGGTTTGTACGTCGAGTATTTAAGTGTTTTTTTGAGTTTATAACTGGTTGGGTTTCTAAGTTTATGCTATCTGGTATATTTATGAGAGTTTTACTGTTGATAATATTCATTAGAATATAACTGGAGCTGCATTAACTCGGGGAATATTTTGGGTATAAATTACGAACTGAATAGACAAGATAACATTAAGTGACTTCAGTTCTGCCAAAATGTACTTATTCACGTCAAAATTTCCCCATTTTTTTTTTCAAATTAGTTTTAAACTTTACTTTGTTACGGGTGATATAGGGCCTGATTTTACAGAACAGTACAGTCGAACAAGCTAATAAGTATACAGGGTAGAGATGTTTATAATTCTATAACACTGAAAATATTGATTGTAATTTTGTTTTATAAAGTGTTTCGCATTAAGCGACTGATGACAAACGCTGTATCGTTTGACATCAGTATCTAAATGTATCTGTATAATCTTAACAGTAAAGACAAATTAGCTGGCTGTATACTTATTAGCTTGTTCGACTGTACATATTAGTTGCACTTTTATTTTTGTTCGCATGACCTGTCATACTCCTGGGTGATCCCCTATTCCATCAACTTTTTTCGATGCTGCCTCGTCTCGCAAATTGACTACAAAGCCATACCATATTAGTTCCATTTTTGAAACATAAATTGACGTCTTCAAAAACTCAAGTAAAAACACCAATCTCATTGCAGTATTTTATTTCACAAAAAGAGCCTTGTTCGTATTTACCTTTAATAAACCATTCAAAAACGCTTTGCCGCTGCATTCCGTTCATTTTATTTTATTTTAGTTAATCAAACTGGAATTATTTATGTTTTCTCCCCATGTAAACGTAATTTGTGACATGTTTAACATATAACTGTAGTGCGACATGACATTATATATTAATTTGTTGTATTGCAGTAAATTATGACGTTCAAACGTTTTATTATGTAAATGAAATGGAATGATATTGAATTATTACTTGTGTGATATTGAGTTAGACTATTATTCATTGTTTTACTTGACTGTTTCATAAACACTGAAAACGGAATATTTACAGTAACATTTTTTAAAGAAAATATTATGGTAAATATTTCCGGTTTCTGTGAAGGAGGAGCTCGTGGTTTAATAATAACTGCCATTCGGGGTCGATCTTTAGGTTAAGCCGCGCTTGTCTAGGTTGGTCTGTGGATGGGTGACCGCCCATTACATACCGAGTTTCCTCCGTGCCTCGGAAAGCACGTTAAGCTGTTGGTCCTGGCTGCCATATATAGATCTTTGGCAGTCGTTACAGGTAGTCAGTGACTTGAAAGTCTGACAACCAGTCTTACCAAAGGGTATCGTATACCCAGTATTAACTGGGTTGTGGAGGTCAGATAGGCAGTCGGTCCAGTATGTACAATACTGGTACTCAGCTGCATCCGGTTAGACTGGAAGCCGACCCCAACACAGTTGGGAAAAGACTAGGCAGATGATGATTTCCGGTTTCTGTGTTTATGATAATGTTGGTAACTTATATCTTAACTTGACAGGTTTTATCTGTTTCTTTTTCGAAAAGAAATAAAGAAAAATTGTTTTGATTCCACCCTGTTTTGATTCTGAAATACGTTATAGAATATTATTATACTGACGAACACTGATCAATATTATCAACAACAAAATAACAATTTCATATTCAAAACTCAATTCACACTAAGTGATTTCATATCTTATCGATTATATTGGTACGGTTGAATTAACGCGAATTATTCAACCAAACTTAGTTCGAAATTTGAAAACGATTTAAAGTTACGCTCGATATAAGTTTTTCAATCGACATTAGATTTGGTGATAACTGGAGCGGTAGGCCGAGTTTTGAACGAGAGATATGATGGTGGTGGCAATATTCGGTACTAAGCTTTGTCAAGGAAAGGCCTATTAATAAAACAGTCCTACATAAAAAGTAAATTGCTGTAATTTTTATTGTAGGTCAAATTGAGAGTGCCTATTTGAGATCCAATCGTGATATGGTTTCGATCAATTAAAATTTTGAAGCAGATTTCACCATAATAATTAAAACATACCAATTTATTATATCTCTCCATTACTCAAGTGTATAATTTTTTTTCTGATATAATAAATTGGATAAATTCTGACAAAGCACATTAACGAAAATCCCATAATATTCCACGTAATAAAATCAGGAAACTCTTTAAAACCTCAGCCCTAGTCATACATTATCAAGTTGGGCCGTTTTCTACACCATTTGGCGCAGCTTAGCATCGATTTTAATTTGTACTCGTTCGCATATCGAGATATCGGAACGGCTTTATTCGAAATCACGTAGTGTAATACGCGCCCCAGTAACGCGATTCGCACGGTCCGCTTATCGCGCGCGAAAAACATTTTTATTATGTTTTTACTTGAAAATATTTAGCTGCTTATAAGGTTGCTATAAAGAAATCAATAGATTCGGTTATTGAATGTTAATGAATGCTGTGGGAAAAACGATACAATATTATATAAGCCTTTTAGTAACAAAAAACTGATATGATATGACGCCTCGAAAGGTTAGTTAGACGTTTACGTAAATTCCATGTAATAGGGTCGAGCCTATTGCCATCAACCGGGCACAGATCCAGACTCCGTGGGTGCTGCTGAGAAATTCCTGATGGAAAATCTTAATAACTTTTTGCCCAACCCGGGAATCAAACCCAAGACCTCATGCTCAGTAGTCGCACTTACGACCACTAGACCAACGAGGCAGTAAAAACGAATCAGTAAATGCAATAACTTGAAAAAAAACATAATTTTGAAATAGAAACAATATGTTCGACAGCAAAACAAGCTATTAAAAACAAATTCATCTTCACCACTCACACTTGCCACACACGCAGCCGAATACTTCAAAAGTTTGTTTATTACAGCTCAAAGTAGCATTCCTCTAATTGCGACCCCAATTGCAACAAGATTTAAGTACATTCCACAAATAAATTCTATTTATAAGCCAGAGTACACACTGTAGCAAATAGGCCAAAGTTATAAATAGGTGCTATAGCAACAAGTGGTGTACACAGGCCACGATACTGGTGTTTGGGTATGGCACGCCTTATTTGGTTGAAAGCGCGGCCAGTGACATTTTAGATGATATTGGACTGGTTCGAAATCAAGGCCATTGACACATTGTCTGTTGGTGACTGTACTTTTAAAACTTGTGTGATCGGTTGTACATTTTGACAGCTTGATATCTAAAAGAGGAACAAATATAATAAGATATTTGTATATACAGGGTGGTGGCGACAATACGACAATAAATGAAACCACTGGTAGTTGTAGTTCATAGGAACATTATTAAACTATCAAATAAATCTTAACACCGAAATAAAAATTTGGGAAAAAAATCAATAAAACTAAGTAGCATAAAACTGTAAACGAAATACATTACAATTTACTAACAAATTTTGGTTTACTAACCTTAGGAATACTTTGCACCGATTAACGCGTGGAAATAAAATGTGATAGTTTAAAAATGTTCCTATGAACTAGAACTACCAGTGGTTTCATTTATTGTCGGCACCACCCTGTATATCATAAAATATATATATGTATATATATTTTTAGTTAAAAATTATTTTTAGTTTTTTGACAGTCAGTTAGAATTGGCATAACTGGCGAAGTGTTGGTTTATAATTAAATAATCCTCTGCCTAAATCTTCGAGGATTACAACCATGATCTTTCTAAGGCCATAAACTAAAGATAATGATAGATATTTTTGAATAAAAAACTCGCATCTAGGTCCGAGTGACAATTCCTTTTCAGACACGTATATCTGCGGTCGTGCGGGCGCGTCTATGTGCGGTTAAAATTTCACGGGGCTTTTCAATTTTTTTTTTCTAATTATTGGATTTTATGAACGTATGTATGACTTTATAGCAAAGGATCGTATTGGTCAGATATTCTTCCTTTTAGTTTTATTCAATACCAAACGAAACTGCGAACACGTATTGTTATTTATTTTTTTCGTCCTACCTTTGATGTTCATCATCATCTGCCTAGCCTTTTCCCAACTATGTTGGGGTCGGCTTCCAGTCTAACCGGATGCAGCTGAATACCAGTATTTTACATAGAGCGACTGCCTATCTGACCTCCACAACCCAGTTAATACTAGGTAATACGATACTCTTTGGTAAGACTGGATGTCAGAATTTCAGGTCACTGACTACCTGTAACGACTGCCAAAGATCTATATATGGCAGCCGGGACCAACAGCTTAACGTGCTTTCCGAGGCACGGAGGAAACTCGGTATGTCGGGCGGTCACCCATCCACAGACCGACCTAGGCAAGCACAGCTTTTACCTAAAGATCGACCCGAGTGGCAGTTCTTATTAAGCCACGAGCTCCTCCTACCTACCTTTGATAGTATTAAACATATAAATGTTTATTTCAGTAACGAGATTTTCTTTTCTCCTTGAAAATACTATTCGAATACGTTAAGTTTTTGAAGTCTAGAATCAATGTTTTCACAAGAGTTTCTAGCTTTCCAGCAGCAACTCCCGCCGCCTATCTTTAATTTCTTGCCAAAGTATAAATTCAAAAGCGAAATTTTCTCGACTTGAAGTACAGAAATTGTTCCTATCTTATATTCCATCTTTCAAAGCGCCAGACTTCCTTAATTCGGTCCTACAGACCTCTGGTCCTTTGGTACAGAAATATCGGTATATTATCCGGTATATAGTAGAGAAATATCGGTATATAGTAGACGGTACAATTTGTCGCTGCAGTCCATTCCGGTTCCCGTCAGATCTTCGTGGAACTTCATAAAATATTACATCGGTCTAACGATGTCGGCTTCGCATCTCTGGTTGCAAATGAGATGTTTTAACTATTATAAAGTTGTGTAGATATGCATTTTTGTATTTTATGTGTATTTTTTGTTCTTCAGGTTTTTACACCTTTGCCTATATTTAAGAGAAAAAAAACAAATACTTGGTCGCGTAATCTTTGTAAGTGTAGTATGGCTTTTTACTTTCATCTACCAAACCGCACTAGGCCCGCAGTGCATTATAGCATTCGCGCTCATAGGAGGCCCGTGTCCCAGCAGTGGGAACATTCTATAGGCTGATTATCCCAATGCTGTTTTTTACACAATAGTGTTACATATTCACATAAACGTAAACTACACGTCTCATTATAGTCGGCTTACCAAAAAATTGGTTCCGGATAAAAAAAACTGGGAACATTTTGCAAGTCACACTATTTATCTGGGTGTCGTATCGAGTTTCATCCCTTACCTCCCCCCCCCCCGACCTCCCGAACAAAGGGTCGTAATTCTGCTTACGAAAAACCCCTAAACCGTCAATATCGTTTTTCGTTGTACAATTTGGGTTTATTTGGCGTCGCGTTTCGTTTGTTTGCAAACTTTCAAGTTGCTTGCTCAAATATTGGATCGGGAGGTCAAGGTTGGCTGTTTAATATGCCCATAAGGTCGTCCACGATGTGGATATAGAATTAGTGTCTTTGTCGTAAACGTTAACTAGGGACAGGGGTAGGTAATCAAGGATTTGTTGCTGGGGTTTGGTTTAGGATACGTCGGGACAAGCTCATTATTGGCTCAGTCTTACTCGCAACTATTTTGATCGGCTTGCAGTCTATCAGGATGCAGCTCAAGGTGAATTCGTCAAAGTAGCCCGCGAAATTCGTTTTTTTTTTTCGTTTTTTTTTGCAATTTACCGGTCAGTGTCACGTTGTAATCAATGCTTTTTTCATCAAAAAGTCACTCTAGAAAGTTTAATGAACTGAGAGGGTTGTATTGGTGATTTTAATCATTATTACTCAGTAAAGTCACATTTGTTACGGTCGCGAATCTTATTATAATAAGATTCAAACATATTTAACATACAACCTGACACTGACTGAAATTGCAAAAAACGTAAGAATATTCGAACTTGGCGGGCGATGAATCAACCTTTTTTTTTGGCGGGTGGATAATCATCAAATAACCCCTCCCGCTCTTAGGCAGAGCGGAAGGGAGTGTCAGACTTCTACTGACTAAAAACCACCCATGTTAGCCCCCTTAGCCCGTGCGCCGAGGCCGCGATATCTCTTTCGAACAACCCGCAGCCCGACGGGTGAATCAACCTTAATACAAATATTTTACCCTCTAGCCTTTGACGTCCACAAACCAGTTACTCGGTAGCACCATATCCCTTTGTAAGACTAGTGTCTGACTTGTAAGCTGTGACAAGCTAACAATTCAAAGAGGGGATGGACACAACGTTATTCATGGCGTAACCCAATTACGTGTATTCATCACTATGTGTGTGTGACATCAAGACAGTACGTCAATTCATCTTACTCCGAATCTACCTGCACTTCGATCGCCAATAGCTCCGAATAGCTCTTGTATTGAGAACTAGACTCTACGCAGGTTTACACACAATCGAACAGTACATACAGCATTTCATACATGAATAGAATTGAGAGTCCTCCTAAGCTCTGTCGCGTACCAATCGATCCCATTCGATACCATTATTTTACGGGTTTCGGCACAAAGAGGTCCCTTTATGCCCAAGGCAATAGAATTTCCTCTCATCGCTAACTTTCACCTTTTATTTTAAGTGCTAAAAGAAAAACTGTTTGGAGTGAGGCCAGAGATTTGCGACGCTTTTATGCCAATTTCAAAAAGTCCAGTGAAGTAAAAAACTATTATCGAAGTTGCAGTTTCAATTCTAGATTAGTTTTTCTGGTAGTTTTTTTAATTTTCTATTGTTAGTGTAGATTAAGTTTTCTTTGTCTACGCCAAACAGCGAAAAAAGTTATTAGATAAATTCTAATTTGTATTATATTGGTAGGTACATAAAGTTACAGTAGAACACTGACATCTGAGCCACAGAGTCCCCTAATTTAGGAGGAAAAGTTTTTCCAAAATCCAATGTAATTCCTGTGTGAAATGTTTTGGTAATGTAAACAGAGGTAGTTTATGTCAATAAAATAATTTTATTTTTATTTAATAACTAATTTAAAATTGTATTGTTCAACTATTTGTTCATAAATAAAAAAATTAAGAAGCAACGTAGTTTTTGTAGTTTCTGCCTGTCCTCATGGAAAAAAAGCGTGAGTATGTAGGGTAAAATCACCTTCCCCGTAAATGTCGTCTCCACGTTTCCGTACCTTCAAGTAGGTACTTCTAAAACTCCAATAGAAAGCTCATATCCAAAGGCCGACTTCGTAATAGGAATTCTTGAAAAAGTAATTAATTTTTCCGCAAATAATTCTCGTTCGGAGGAATGTTTTATTAATTTTCTATTTGTCTTCTGCCTCGTCTTATTGATTCTAGGTTTAAGTTTCAAACAAACTATGAAAGCTGCTTGAAAACTGCACTTTGATGCTTCAAGGGAAGTTTTAATGTAGTTTCAAGTAAATATTACTATTTGAAACATTAAACTACATTCCTTCAATTTATTTTTACCTGTAATTGGTCTAGTGGTTGCAAGTGACACTGTTGCATGAGGTTTCGGGTTCGATTTCCTAGTCGGGCATTATAGGGTTTTTCCAGCAGCAATTTCTCAGTAGCAGCACGGAGTCTAAATCTATGCGTGGTTGATGGCAATAGGATCACCCGCTATTACATGGGATGATGGGACTTAAACATAACTGGTAAAACATGGTGCACTGATGAGTTTACGTCTGCCTAACCCTTGTGCTGTAATGTTCAATCATATTTAAATTAACTTATGCCTGTATTAATATGTCTAGTCTATTCCATATATTATGTGCTTAGATTATATCCTCCCAATTCTAACAATTGATTTCTTTTATTCCAGGTAAGTAGCTGAGTAAACCGAACAAAGAATTGAAGAAAGTTAATCTGCCAAAACGAAACCGTATGTAATTTATTCCCGAACATTTTTAATAAGGAGTCTTGACATGATCTTGTGCGCTAATATTATACTGGAGTCGAAAAAGATAAGGTATGACGTCACATAATCCCGACGGGGGCTTATTCAATTAAAAAAGATACGAATCGTCGGATTTTTGGGATCCCATAACACGAAAAGTGTGAGTCCCATAATAATGAGGTTGACTCTGCTGAGTTTCAACCCCATGGGTTATAAAATACTGCGTCGTTTAAACGTAAAAAAACTCCTAACCAAAAACGAGAGCAAACGTAAAAAAAAGAAATAAAATTCTAATTTGAAAAATAGACCATAAACCGTTTTTATTTTGCCGTATTCGAAACTCGAATAATTAAAAGAATAACGTTTCAAGGGCCATTATTCATAAAAAAAATTGTTTGTAACTAAAGTGCCTGAAGTTTTAATTATCCATCAATTAAATTTTAAATTTAATAGATTGTTTATGTTTATAAACTTGGTGGAATTCTTTCAATATTGCTTCGCTTAGGGTAAAGTTAGGAACCTCATTTTCAAAGTTCTAAATACCGAACATAGCATTGATTTGTGTTGGCATACTTTTAAAATTTAATTTGGGGTTCATCAATAATGTTAGTTTGGCAACTATTTGTTGTGTAAAGCATTGAGAAGCTGTTTTTATTTGAATTGTAGAAGTTTGAGCAAACAATGCTGATTTCTTGTTAACGGATCAAGATTTTATAGTCGACCTAGTCACGATAGTAAGTTGTCAAATTGTTTTTGAAACTGTTTGATAAATTGCTACTAAAGAAGATAGTTGAGGACAGTTCAGTAAAATTACTGTCAAAGCTTTTTAGTGACCTTATTGAAAGGCAAAGTAATAACGTAACAACTTACAGTTACTCAAAAACCTATCAAAACTCGTTCCAAGCTTCAAATATAGAAAAAATAAAACGTGAATTCAGCAACAAAATTCACAGCTATCCTTCATAACGAGATTATTCAAATCTGAGTGAAATATTTCACGTCATTCGATTCCGTAGGGAATGGAATTAATCCCTATTTATTGGGATATCTGAAAAATTCTATATGTTAAAGACAAGTTAAGCATAAAAGGTGCCTGGCAAATCCTCTGGCAGTGATGACAGGTGGCGGAACACGGTGTCCCTTAGTAACCGATGGTACAAGTCAAACGCGTCTCGAACGTTCTCAGCATTCATATTTATTATAGCGCCTTTGAAATTATTTTTATTCCGACTGTACCTACTTGACGCTTTCTTACGTTAAATGAAAAGAAACTAGAATAGCCAAGACGGTAGCGAAATCCTTTGTGTGTTTTCAAAAGGACTTTTTAAAGTTTTCTCAGCCAGTTGCGAAATGTAGGCAAAGTTGAATGAATGAAAGAGCAGTCGTTTTGTCAGTTGGAAGTTGAAGTTAAGAGAAACCTGTTATTGCTAGTATTGTATGCGCAATAAAACTTGTGATGTTTAAATACAACGAGTTACAGAATCAAGATTTTCAGGATTACTGCTGTAACAACTTTTCTTAAAGACTTGAATATGGGAACTGCCCAACGGTTTTTTCCAATAATATCTCTCTTACAGATTAGACTTTACTACGAAGGCAATCATTTCTTCCTTTTTGGCTAGTTTGACAGAATTATACTCTGACTTCAATTTTTTGTCTCTTCTAAATATAGATTACTCAGCAATCTAGCTAGAAGAGCAGTGATTCATCCAGCTGTTGGTTGTACCTAAACATGTATAATTATTATTCATGCATACTTTGTAAATTCCTCATGTACTGCAATTTGTTTTTTTATGAACCTAAATAAATTATTATTATTATTATTATTTTGTCATCGACGCACTAACCGTTTACAGACAGTCCACAGCTTTGCGACTCCTTAAAAAGTAGAGTCAGAATTTGCTATGCCACGCATGGACCACTGACTTGACTTTACATGCCCTCGAGAAATAAAAATCGCAATAGCATAAGAATAATCAGCCTGTAATGTTCCCACTGCTGGGACACAGGTTCCCAATGTTCTCATAGAGAGAAGCCCTGTGAATGGGCCCAGTGAGCAAATCGCAAAAAAAAAATCGTAGTAAAATCGCTATAATCTTTCACCTTAGACAGGCTAGCAATTTAAGTAGGCAGAAAATTAATGTCCCTTTCGATATCGCTGGAGCGGAATCTATTTCATCCTCTATTCTCGCTTTGAGCGTATTTTATTTACGGCTGGAGCTTATATTAAATCCCATTCCGGGTAAATAGAAGAAGGTAACTGCGTGACGATGATCTGACGCCATTTTGGGTCCAAACTTTCTGATTGGTCGTGATCTGATGAGTCGTTCGATTATCAGAAGAGGGATATTTTTTTCTTTGTGTTGAGTAGTTTTGTCATACGCCTTCAATGCTGATATCAATAATTGATGAATTAGGCATCATTTTATTTTATCTTACTTATCTACACTAACATTATAAAATGGAAAGATTTTTGTATGTTTGTAACTAATAAACTCAAAAACTACAGGACCGATTTCAACAATTCTTTATCTAATAGAATGCTGCATTATCTAAATCCATTTTTAGAATGGACATAAGCTAGTATGAAACAGAACCTCTCTAGCTCTGTGTCTACCTACGGCTAGACTCTTGACAAACCAGATTGTCAGTTTTTAACATATTGATTTGGAATATTGACCTCTAAGTTATTAAAATCAAAGTTCTATGTGTTATTTAATTTATTATCATTGTATAAAACAGCTTCTCGATACTATCTATTTTCTTAATGGGAGTTACTTTGACTAGTAGAATGCAACTACACTCAATTGAATGGATGACTTGCTGCACATTTCTACTGCGTGAGGACTAGTACAGCTACTATACACAGGATGTTCTTTGTTGAGGATAATTTTTAAACGAGAATCTTCTCCTTTTTTTTGAAAATGCTTTTGTCATTTGTCCGTGTAAGTTATTTGGTTATTAATTTCGGATTAAGGTTTTTTTATTGAAACTAAACTGTAGAATGTTAGTCCATTAGTCAAGATTAGTCACGGAATCGGTTAAGCGACATTGACCTGTTAAAAAAATAAACTTTAAGTATCTTACTAAAAACTAAAGAATATTTTTGCTAAACACATCCTCTTAAAATTGAACTTAACTTAATAAAAAAACAAAGTATATTTTTGCTCAACACATCTGGGTGAAATCGCCCAATTCTCGGCAACCTTCCGACTTCCATACTACATACTTTAAACTCCAAACCAATTACTGTGCCAATCATACAAGATTCGTATCGCCAAAACTTTCGGTACCCACAGTTGGCTACACAATGGAAGTAAACTACCCTCCCTGATCCCTGGGCAGGCACGTGACCACCCCTTGATTAAATACAATGATTACACATAAGGGATGCTGACGTCACACGTCGCTGCTACCCGAATAAGTTTGTAAAGGTGTGCCAATTTTTTTCGCCCGATTCGTTTTTTTTTCTTTTGTTACCTTTGCAAAGGGTTCGGTAAAATGAAACAATCTGAGAGATTAATTTAGGAATATTTTTCCGTTATGAGAATATTTTGCCCACGACTTCGACGGTTCGTCAGAAAAATTCAGGAGAATTAATTAGTGATTAATTAAATGAAATCTTATAAAGTATCGAGCAATCAAAAACAAGGAAAACATCAATCAATACCTTTCATGGCTTTGATGTAAACAAACGGCTCGGCATAAAAGTAAGTACTTCAAAATAATATAATAATAAAAAAAAATTAAAGCTACCGAACTGTACAAAATAGAGCTTAAGTAAACACCCCCTTTCAAAATCATCCCCTAAACAGGCCACGTGTCATGCAAAGCTGGGGTGCGACTGAGGGGTGCCTAGCGAAACCAATTTGCCTTTTGTATTCTATAAGCCTAATATATCCGTCCCTTTCACACTCATTATAAAACTACCAGGTGCGAAAGAGATGCACATTTAATCCGCCATTCTAAGAGGGTTGGGAAGTAATAAAGATGTCCTGCGCTTGTGTAGTGAAAAATGTTACTAGATACTTTAAATATAGTGGCATTAAGCACTTTTTGCCTTGTCATGCAGCTGTAAATTATTAGCATAATACCAAAAAAGTGCTGTTTTAATTTCGGATTTTTCGGATGATTCATAGAGGTTTGTAACGCATAAGCCTGGTATATTCATTACTCTTTCATGTACAAAACATGGGGTAATTAATTGGCTAAATTAGGTACAAGCTTTTTATTTAGGCCATTGAATGTTTTTCTTCCTTAACGAAATAGAGGAAAAAGACCGGCCTTTCACATAAAAATACTGGCTCTAATGAGCTTCGGAAAAATGGAGCCGATATCGTCAGCACGTGTTCGTGACACCCTGTATACAGCTTGATGGGTGACTAAGCAGAAAACTGTCGCCGTAGCAAATTGCATCCCGCCTGTACAGCGAACTGTCGTTACAACTTGTTCACTCGTTCATTTGTTCACTGTTTCAATTAAAACATTCCACACAAACACTTTCAAATTCGGAACGTTAATTGGTCGTCAAAATGCGCGCCAAAAGTGACAGTTCGGAATCCAAAATGGCGGTTAGAGCGTTATTTAAACGGTTTAATTTGTGCCATTTAATCTCACCCCTCGGTTTTAAATTGAATAATTGGTAGATAGAATGCAATGACATTTTCCTTTCGTAGAAGGAGCTTGTAAAAGAAAATTATTGTGGGAATCCTTTAACCTACAATTCTTTGTTACCGCTAAGAGCTATTTCATCATCTGCCTAACCTTTCCTATGTTGGGGTCGGCTTTAAGTCTAACCGCATGCAGCTGAATACCAGTATTTGACATGGAGCGACTGCCTATCTGACCTCCACAACTTATGTAGTTGATACTGGGCAATACAAGACCGTTTGGTAAGACTGGCTGTCAGCCTTTTAGGCTACTGATTATGGCGTCGGGGGCCACGTGATGGCTTCCGGCCACCGTAGACGCTGGCCTGTGGACGGTGAGTGATGGGCTAGCTCGCCGTCCGTCCGTCTTATGACGACGACAGGCCGTGTCGAGGGCGCGTTCGTGTTCCACGCGCGCCTTAAAGAGATGTCAGCAACACGCAAGGGCCGACACCCGTCGGGGCTGCGGGTTGTTCGCAAGAGATACTGCGGCCTCGACATGAAGGGCTAAAAAGGAACATGGGTAGTTTTTAGTCAGTAGAAGTCTGACACTCCCTTCCGCTCTGCCCAAGAGCGGGAGGGGTTATTCGATGATTTTCCACCTACCATAAAAAAAAGGCTACTGATTATTTATAACGCCAAAGGTCTACATATAATATGACAGCCGGAACCACGACTTAACATGCTTTCCGAGGCGCGTAGGAAACTCGGTATGTAATGGATGGTCACCCATCTGCGAAACAACCTAGGCATGCAAGTTATTATTAAGCAACGAGCTCCTACCGCCACGAGCTATTAAATGAGCAATATCTATGTGCAACGCAGTGTCTGTAATAAATAAATTGCTTATTACAAAGGGCGTCGGTTTAAAACATAAAAATGTAATATAACTGCCTTATTGTGGGGTTCCTCTGTTATATGCAAATTGGGGATTCTGAAGATGTTTTTCATTACTTTCCGCTAACGTGTTCAGTGTTGCCAACTCTGAATAATATTTCCCCCTAAAGCTTAAGTTAAAAACCCCTAAAATCACTACAATTACTTAAAAATCTCCCTAACAAAATAATGTTAACTGTTAAATTCTTTATGTATAGGTATTAAATAAAATACATTATTTAATACGTCCAGTATAAGTTCATTTTTAAATCATAAGTATGTGTGTCGATTATTGATGAAATCCCTAAAAATAGTGCTAAAAGCTCCAACTTGCCCCCTTAAATTAGGGGGAAAACCTTCATGTTGGCAACACTGAACGTGTTTAGTAATTATTCTGCATTTACTGGGGAGAATGTAAGGAGCTCTTTGTAAGACATCTTCAGTTGAAGCATTGCTTTAATTTTATAAATTTTTCATGAAATGCAACACTTTCACGCTTTGAAATGAAGTTCGCGTGAATTTTGTGGAAATTACACGTGTTTTATGAGGACTGAATAGTTGTTTATTTCTCAAATCTTAATCATAAAATTTTGAAGTCGAAAACACGAACCAAAAGAACATAAAGAAGTCAATATTCTAATTCACTTTTCATATAAATTGCTGTTGTTTTATTATAGTTCTTTTCTAGCAGACACAACATAACATCACGCCTGTAATTCCCGAAGGGTTAGGCAGAGGTGTACCCATAGTTACACCCATATTTTTTACTGGACCTATTGCCATCAACTGGTAACAAATCCGGACTGCGTGACTGCTTCTGAGAAATTCCTGGTGGAAAATCCAGTAACACTTTGCCCGACCTGGAAATAGTAGTTGGCTTCCAGTCTGCCTATCTGAGCTCCACAAAAAAAATCTAATTAGTCCGTCTGATAGATTTTCAAAAAATATTGTACACGTATTTTTTCTTTTTTCACGTAAACAAACAATGAAGACGATGCAGTGCTTTGAAAACTCGTGTGACGTCATATTCTAAGATATTAGTATGTCATTTTTTACCGGTGAGTGACCACGACCCCCCACGATGCGTTTTATCATCGTATTTTTTTATCGATTTGATAAAACAAAAAATACGTATCCAATATTTTTCGATAATTTAACAGACGGACTAATTAGAATCATATTTTTTTATTTTTTGACTGTATAATATAGTACGGGATACCTGTTTAATGCCTGTATTTCTTCACATATCCCAAATCTAGTCCTCTTACGTCTTCAAAAACAAAAACATGAATAAATATATTAGTTTAGTATCTCGTTACAAAACTTCATGCTATAGATCATATAGAAAATGGATCGACTTGGATGAATTCATTTAAACTTCGTGTACTGCATAAGCGCGTCAGTTTTTGCCCCACTAAATTATTCATGAGCCAAGACATGCCCGCGGCTTCGCCTGCGATTTTCATCTGTTTTAATCTTGTTTTATGATGTTTTTCTGTTGTGATACTGTCATCATCTGCCTAGCCTTTTCCCAACTATGTTGGGGTCGGCTTCCAGTCTAACCGGATGCAGCTGAGTACCAGTATTTTACATGGAGCGACTGCCTATCTGACCTCCACAACCCAGTTAATACTAGGTAATACGATACTCTTTGGTAAGACTGGATGTCAGAATTTCAGGTCACTGACTACCTGTAACGACTGCCAAAGATCTTTATATGGCAGCCGGGACCAACAGCTTAACGTGCTTTCCGAGGCACGGAGGAAACTTGGTATGTCGGGCGGTCACCCATCCACAGACCGACCTAGGCAAGCACAGCTTTACGTAACGATCGACCCAAGTGGCAGTTCTTATTAAGCCACGAGCTCCTCCTCCTCTGTTGTGATACTGTAATGAATAGATTATAGGCGAAGTGAACTAAAGTTTTAGAAATTTTTATTTGCATCTTGCTTAGTGCTAACCATCTTAAACTTCTGTGTCTGTTAGAGTAAGAAGTGTGTGTCTGGAATGCCTGGTTTGTCTAGTAGTTGCAAGCGCGATTGCTGTGCATGGGGTTCTAGGTTTTATTCCCAGGTGGAACAAAGATATTGGGTTTTTCCATTACGAATTTCTGTATGGCACGCTCTGAGTCCGGATTTGTGCCCGGCTGATGGTAATAGACTCGCCCAATTACGATTATTTTACGATTACAATTACATCAATCGACTCCTCCGACAGAGCGTTACGGAGTGTCAGACGCGTACTGACTAAAAACCGCCCATGTTCCTTCTTAGTCCTTTGCGTCGAGGCCGTGGTATCTCTTGCGAACAACCCGCTGCCCCGACGGGCTATAAGGTACACCTCTGCTTAACTCTTCGGAGATTACAGGCGTTATGTTTTTTTTTTTTTTTTGCGACAAGCCCGCCACACTATTCCCAAACCACTGTAACTCCTGTTAGCCAGAATCAACAGTGACGACCACACGAAAAGCGCCGCGACAATGAAGCTCGACGAAGTCCCAGGGAAACAATTAAACTGTCTTGGATCCCGCAACGAAATTAATCAGAAAAGAATAGCGGAGGAGTAGGAAAAACATAATTTCCACTTCTTACACTTGGGCGTTATGTTATGTTACTATCACAAATTCTAAAACCAACTATGCATAGAACCTTCAAAACACCAACATATTAACACGACAATAACACACCTTCACAACCCATCGGAATTCCTGAAAAAAAAAAACAGTTAAAACAAACCTCGTGCCCAAACAAACAGTTCCCCAGTACATGAAGTCACTTAGAACTCTATAAAGCGAGGTCGTCACCACAATTCGTGTCACGTGGTGTATAAACAAGGCTGTGTACAGACCGACGCACCCTAATGATCGCATTACAATCGATACATGAACAGACACTACGTAAATTGTTAGCGTGGACAACGCCCTAATGTGTGACGGAAAAGTTTTTATTGTTTGCTGAGTACTGAGTTTTTTTTAGTCTGTGGGTAGTTTGAAACTCTGCCATTATTTCACTCTCATTAGGACGAATATGTATCATCATTATAATTCTCCTGCCCGTATCTATTGACTTATATATTACTGCGTAAGGACTGGGCGGACGGCATTTTAAAATGACGCCTCGAACGTGGTCCCAAAATGGTATTTCCTAAGCCGAAGTGAACTAGTCCACGATCGGCTCTCTTCGGGTGCGGTCGTAAATTTTATTAAAAGCTTTATTTATGTTCTTTATACCTCGAAAATACCACGCCGCTTATACAAGGTTACATTAACGAACAGACTACACCGATTCTCTGTATGGCGAACGCGTCGAGCAAATGTTCGGACGACCGTATCTTTAGTTTTTATATCAATGCCCGTATCCCAATTTTTTTGGAGGTTTGGGGTCGGCGCAGCATGTCTTCGTCTTCCATACTTCTTTATTACTCCTCATTTCAGCAGTCACCTGAATATGCATATACTTAGCGACATTCAAAAGACAGATCATTTGACGACACGGTTGGCGCAGTGGCTGAGCGACCGGACTGCTGCGCTGCGTGTCGCGGGTTCGATCGCCGCACGAAACAAATATTTGTATGGCCTACAGATAGTTGTTTCGGGTCTGGGTATTCTGTGCGTAAACGTGTCTTTTACGTAAACGCACCCACGATACAGGAGAAATTCCTAGTGTGCGGCAACGAAAAAAAAAAAGCTGTTTTTTTGGAAATATCGGTTTCTTCTTATTATATCTATGGTTTCTACTTTGTGATAAGACCTATTTCGTAATAGTATGGCTTCTTTAATGCTATGTTTGTAAAAACGTAAATCTCGAAAATCGTAAAACACTTTTAGTTATCGATACCGTCAGAATTTTCCAGCAGTAAATATTTATACCTACAATACTCCTGGGCAAAGATTCTGTTCTTACATTTCGAGTCAGAGACATCTTTCTAATTCGAAAAACATATCTACTTTACTAAACAAACAAATATGTAATCATGTGAAGTTAAACAGTACACAAAAAACCAAACTATTTACAAATATAATCATAACAGAAACACCATTCTTATTTACAATTCCATAAAGCCACAGGTAGCGAGGTAGCGCCACAAAAACAACGAAATATTTTACCGTTACGTCCCAATACATAACAATTCCTCTTCGTAAACAAACATAGGGAAAAAATAAGGGCCCACTACTCACGTTTCCATACTCCATAGCACATCTTCGAGTCCCTTAACGCAAAAAAATGGTACCTCTCCGTCATACAGAGGATTTCTTCCGAATGGACTCTATATACTAAGTTATATACTCTATATACTCTATATAGCCAACAATATATTATGATACATACGAACAAGTCAACGCACTCGCAACAAAATGATATTTTTCTTTCATTCCTCCATAAAAGTTGTACTATTCCAGTGTTTCCCACATTTCCGACCGCCCTATGCGTAGACGGGCAATTTTTCAACAAGTATTTGTGGTATACTCTGTAAGGGACTCGTAGACGTTAATTTTAGACAAAGACAGAGTTATATGTGAACACGAAAGATAAAATGAACACATTAAGTTAATTTATGTGTTGGGCATGTATTTCTGTAGTTATAGATGGCGGTAGTAAAAGGGTCGGTACAATAAAATATCACGAGGGGGGTAACATTATTGATGATTCTGAGAAAGTGTAATGTAGAAGGTAATTATGTTGTTTTCCTGTACTTTTTGGGGTATGCATTCATGTGTCTCAAAAAGTATGGGAATGCTACATATGATAGTTATGATGTTATTTATGATAATGGGGCATTTAAGACGAAACGAGGGCAGTGGATGGATAGCCTAGTGATGTGACCATCGGACCGCAGTCATAGATAATATCAATTTCAATCCTCGACACACAACTCTGATTTTTCGAATTTATGTGCGAGATATTTCTTGATGGCATATAAAGGCAAGTCACAGAGGCACATGGGCGGTATAGACACTAAGTTAGGCATTTACCACACGATAAAAAAGATTTAAGAGGAAACCTTGAAAGAAAGCTAGCTATTACCTGAACTTTTGTCTGGACACCTATCTTGGTTTAAGCCTCACAAACATTTCACTTTCTTCTAAATAAAAAGTACTGGAAGCTGAATTTTACGGTCTCAGATAATATTTTTCTGGTATTAAAGAAAATACATGTATGTATGCATAACCGTGTTTAAATCATAAGAATGTGTGCTTTACAGGCTGTCGTAAAACTCACTTATTTGGTGCGAAAGAATAATCAAACTTTGACCTCATTCTTAATATAAACGGGCTCGTGTAGTATATAAAACATTTGTGCTGTGGAAGTAGCATTGTACTGGCACTTACATAAAATGCAACTGTGGACAATACATTATGTACATAACTTTAAATATAGTGCACACAATTTTATTATGTTTCGTTTCTACTAGAGTGTTTCTCGGAAAGCTCAAAATGAATGAATGTAAGGTTTAAAAAACTATTACTGAGAAAACTAATTTTATAAAATGCAAACAAATTGTGAAAATGTAATAAACAAATAGATAATTTAATTTAACCTTTAAAGGTGGAATCATCAAAATTATTAACAATATTACCAGTAATTGTCAGAAACACGACCAAAAATAAACTTAGCTCATAAAAATATGGAGTAGCCATGTCACCCTCGAACAAACACACTCCAGAATAAAACAGCCGAACAATAGCGACATAGCAACTGCAACGAAACAAAATAATACAATCGCTTAATAATAAGCTTAAAAAGCGGCCGTAGTAATAATAATGCATAATTACGTGAAAGTGTGCCGTATTATAATACTTTGGAGCTTACGGGGGGGAATTTCGACAGCTGCGTGTGAACGTACATCTGCCACTACGTTCAGCCCTAACAACGCACACAGACAACACACACTCTCGCACCCTCTTCCCGACGCGCACACTTCAACACGAAGCGTTCGCTTGTACGCACACACACACATCCACACGCACCTTGCCGTGCACACAGGGTGTTACTTTATTGTGCGACACTGCTTTCAGGGCCAGCCCGATAACATTTTGTTTTTACTTGTTGAACGTTTGATGGATGATGGCGATGATTGATTGAGCCCTTTTTTCAAGCTTTCAATTGTAATAGATTTCATGAATGTAGGTTTGCCTTGCTTTTGTATGAGATTTCTGTTTATTTGAAATGAATCGAATCATTAATTTTATTTAAAGTAGTCAAGTTTCTTTGTTGGTTACTACGGACGTATAAATCATGTAATGGAATACGTGTCTTCAGTATCAGGTTCTATCGGGAGAATATTATCGGTAAAATGTGTCCCATTTCCAAATCCCTTTTGGGGCCGATGTAGACAATACAAATCCATACCCTGCTTCCCGACGACAATTTACATAACTCGTCAGCGACAACCCCTGTTGCAATTTAATCAGTTAATGTATTTGCTCTCAGCGCTGTCGGTTTTATGGACTGCAATGGCGATGTTTAAAACGTTGGCTGATTGGCCAAATGTTGGTTTTGTAGTGAATTGAACAGATGGCAAACATTTGTACAACATTGCTGATGAGGGCTTAAATATATTTGATGAAGATAAAAAGGAGTTGGATACGATTGTTAAAAGGATTTCATGAATTCAGTTGATGTCTTAATCCAACAAATGTACCATCTCAACATGAATGATGTTACCTTTTGTAACAATATTCTGATTTAAAATAATGTCCATGGAGTCTCGTGCCCATTCTTTTCCATAGAGATCTACGATTTGGAATGGGCAACTACAGTACATTCACAATTAAAATAAATGTTTTGATTTTTATTTTGAACTGGTTTAGCGACAAAGAAACAACAATTCTACAAACAAAACTGGGTTTATTCGCGCGTAATGACAGCAAAATCAAAACAAGCTACAATGAGCGAACAAAGAAGAAAGTCTAAAATTGAAATTTGAATTAATTTCCGACTCCGGAGACCACTCAAACAAATTTCCGAAGTTACCAAAAAATTACTTCTTGTATAAAAAAGTTTGTATGTATCAAATGTCACTAAGATAGGCGAAGGCAATTCAGTGAGTGCCATTGTCCGGATCCTTTATACAATTTTATTGGCTTTCTGTGCTATAAAACTTTGGACCAAAGGAATTCTTCTTAACAACCCCGAATGCGGGTTTCCTCGAATTTCTTGATACGATATCGTACAGCGTAATTCTTTGTTATTTTTTTATTGTTGCTATCTTTGTTGTTCATTGTTGTGGTTTCGGGTTTTCCTTTTATCTTAAAACTTATTAGATGGATCATCGGATCGGGTATCTTGTTTGATTGGATTTTCTTTGTCTAATTTAAGTTTAACCGAGCCAAATAGAAGTTTCCGGGGAGGAAGGGTTGGAAATCAATTAAACCTTCGACCTGGTCTTTAACTAAAAGGATAGGTATAATAATGGTTATTACGTCACTTCCGAAATTCAATTTGTAATTTCGGTAACTATATTGAAGACATTAATTTCAGGCATGTTTTAAACTAGAACGACAAGGAATTGTCTTTACGATACTCCCAAAATATTTTCTCTTACTTCAATGTAGACTTCGTGACTTCAAAAATAGTTCAACCTCACTTGAACAGACAAAATATTTAATAATAAAGAGGGAATGTAAGACACGTACCATTTCAGTCCATATAAATTCTCTACTGTAGTGGTTATCTAGAATATTTGCGGTATGCACACACTGCACACGTCTCGTCTGTAGCCGTCCTTATTCCATTGAACAGACGTCTAAAGGAACTATATTGAAGTTCGACAACGTTCGATAACTTTCGAGATCGTGTTTTGTTTCTTAAGCTAGGACCCTACAGTAGCAGGAATCACCTCTTTTGTTGTCAGAAGCGCAACTGCCATTTTGTTGCCATTGAGCTGATATAATCTTTTAAGTTACCTATTATGATACCTATTGACAGAGCGTTGGCCCTTTTTTGAAGATGACTTGGACTTTCTGCATTAATGATACAACCATGTCTTATTAATTCAGTTATATTCGTAAACTTATCCCCGCAAACAATAATAACATAAACATTAACTAAACAAAAATGTACCAATTCACATTCAATTTTGGTGGCCTTTGCTAAACTACCATGTGACTCTGTCTAAGGTCAGTTTAAGCTTTATGCACACACATAAGGACCGTAAAAATTTCATAAAAGCAATCTCGGTCCATATTAAATCTGAATTTATTTAAAACGAGCTCAAAATTTAAAGTTAGCCCATCAAAAACCCTGAGAGACCTACTTGAATAAATTAGGAGCAATGAAAAGTTTTTTTATGAACTAGAACATCCCATTAATAATAAAAGACAAAAGCTTTTGGCCGCACGCAATGGCCCGTCGAATATTTTAAAGATAATGTTAAAATATAAAAGATTTTTAGCCATTTTGTTTTTGGGAAAATCAAAAAGTAACTTATTATAAGTACTAATAACGCTGCATAAAAAAGATCCGAAAGACCTTTGTCAGTCATTACGGGTAGTCAGTGACTCGAAAGTTTGACTACCGGTCTTACTAAGGGGTACCGTAGTACCCAGCACTAACTGGGTTGTGGAGGTCAGATAGGCAGTCTATGTAAAATACTTACATTCAGCAGCATCCGGTTAGACTGGAAGCCGACCCTAACGTAGTTGGGTGAAGACTACGTAGATCATGATGACGAAAGCTGCATAAAAACATGAACTTGTACGTCTCTTAGATAAAATCTTCTACTTCTTCTTTTTTATAAAATTGTTAATTGCATTTTTATATACATAAAAGCTTATATTATCGTACCTGTAAGTAAACTTACACGATGAAAATAAACCCTCTGTTTTCTACTGAATAATAAATACAATATTCATCCAAGAAACCACTTCGAATGTTGGCTATATTGCAGCAAGATTATATCGCCGCCCAACTAATATTGTACCATGTCACATTTTCCGGCATTTTGGCTGCAAAAGGTTACCCACCGGAGCGTATTAAAACCAAGCTATGTATAATTCATAAATGCGAAACGAACGAAATTTTCTTAGTTACTATAAAGTTCAGTGTAGGGTTGTTGGGTACTGGGGTAACCCGTAATGTGCCGCTTCTGAACAAGTGGGGCATTTTGTTACCCCATCTGGCAGCCGTCACGTTCGTTGGTCCTACGTGCCGCTTTACAGTTTAATTGACATTTGTTTTTGGTATCTTGGTACCTGACTACCTGTGTTACCTCAAATATTAATGTGAACGGTGTAAAAATATAACCTACATCAAATTAATGCTGGACGACTAAATGCGACACAGTTTTCCCTGTAGATTTAATTAATTTAACTGTGTTAATCAACCTTGTTAAAATGTAAAATTGAAAATTTATACTCTCTCATTCCTTCTTCAACTAATAAAAGCCAAAAACGAACACGAAATAGCCGTCTGAAAGTTTCGGAGAATTCGAACTTAAAAGACCGTGGGGTAATAGTGTACACTTAAAACGAAACGCTATAACCCCACAGTTTAACTCGAGCAACTGGTACTAAGCGCGACTGTACCTCGGACACGTACAGAGCTCGTTTAGCTTTAGTTTCAAAATAAAACTTACTGCAGTTTGATAGTTAGAAAAAAAACAACTGTAATGCAGTTGTATGCGGGCGTTTTATTTTGAACCGTATGTTCCGATTTTATGATGCCTTATTAAAAGAACGACATACAGTTGTTTTAGCATTTTATAAGTCCTCCTGACTTTAATAAGAACAGTATTTCTATATCGATAAAGTTCAGTATTTCTTAAATACTTTGTCATAAGCATCCATTCTTTTAAAAAAAAATATCGGTCGTGAAACTGCAATCCTGAGCTGTACAACGCTCACTGAACCGTAAAGATAGCACAACTGATCCGTACGGACTGTTTCTTGGAAAATTTCCAGACTCATATCGCTGTTTTCTTGACAAAAAGGCGAAAAACCCACTAATGTGTCTTTCAATTAAATTCTCTTCCGTAAAAGGCCGATGATACATGCGTTATCAGTTTCCGTATATAATATATCACCTCCCACGAAAATGTTGCATCCCAAGCCAAAGATTTAAATCAGTAGATTCGCTGTACCGCGTCAAAAAGTCACGTGTTTCTTTGACATTTATTATGAGTTGTCTCACTAATACTGCAGTTCGAATGCATCATTCCATGCAGGATACACTGGACAGTACTGCAGTGGACAGCTCACTCTTTTCAGTTTTAACAATTATCATCATCATCATCCACAGCTCGACTTCATCCACTGCTGGGTATAGAACCGCTTTGCTTGTGCCAAGCAATTAAATATGGGTTAATTAATACGTATTTATCGCACTGGGTTATCCTGTGATGGTAGATGTAGTTAAATTAATCAATAAAAGTCTTTTAAATACCTTTTCCAACGTCCAAAGCATATCTGTCGATTAAAATCTTAGATGCAAGCCATATACGTGTAGTTACGACAGTTCAGTTCTAATCACGTGTCATCCATAAATATTACCATCGACTTGGGACGATAAATCAGTACTATTATCGATATAGAGGCGTATTTAGGTTATAATGCGACCCGTGGGGTACTTTAATGCCCCATCTGTTCGCATAGAACATGTGACGGTTGCACACATTGGAGGTGGAGAAACACAAAAGTAGCTAACGATTTTGCAAGTCAGAAATGTGTTTTGATATTCGTGATTTTTGTTTATTGATGGTTTTCTATTGGGTTTCAGTATTTTCAAGGGGTAGCATATTACCCAGTACTAACTTGATTGTGGTAGTCAGATAGGTAGTCTCTCCATGTAAAATATAGTTATTCAGCTGCTTCCAGTTAGACTGGAAGAGAGCAGCGGCTAGAAAGATGATGATTCAAAAAAAACATTACCCTTTCCTTGCAGTCGGGTAAGAAGTCAAAAATCCATCTTAATAAAGCTCTATTTTATGTTTAGGTGCAAAAACCGCGCCTAGAGAACTTAGTTCTAGCTGATGATTTATGAAAATATTTCCAAAGGCTGCGTCTACCTTAAAACGAGCTAAATTCTAAATTCTCTTGATAATATTCTGTACTTTACCAAAATCTAGTCACACCAGCTCTATTTGTGACAAAGATACATTACAATATACTTAGGTGGGTGCTTGAGATTCCTTTACATTTGACTAAGATATATTTCCAAGCAACTTACCTCAGAATTTATACTGTCATCTTATTCACGAGATATACAAAATGAGCTTACACAAATTCACAAAAGTCAGTACAGTCGCTAGCACTAAAATGTACATTGTACAGTTAAGTAAAAAATCTTAAAACATTGATCTCAACTTTGAGTTAAGACATTTATAAGACTAGTATGAGTTCGAAAGTATAACATTCGTACGAGCATAAATATTACAGTAGGATAAAATCACTTTTAAAACTTCCTACGTGTAAACATATTAGTGCGGTTGAGTGTACATACCATTTGTATTTTTAAACATGTTTGAATGAATCTCATTTCGGTAAATCGACGTGATTTTCGCACAATACATGCGCAGTTGAGGGTTGTTCAAACATGTCGTTTTGAGTGAAAATGTTATGTACAAACGTTCCATTGACCTTTGTGGTAATGTCGGCTGAATTTGATTTGAGTGGGATATTTTGATGTTTGGTTAAGTTGACTTGTCGTTCAACGCGTTGAAAGGGGAATAAAATTATCGTGATGTACTTAACTGAAAAATTACATAACTAAATCCCCCAAGCCAGAGGTACACCCATATTTCGCCAGTCATGTTTAAGTCCCAGGAGTGCAACTATTGCCATCAACCGGGCACAAATCCAGACTCCGTGGTTTCTACGGAAAAAATCCTGAAAAAAAAACCCAATAACAGTTTGCCCGACCCGGTAATCTAACCTATGACCTCATGCTGAGCAGTCGTGCTTGCCACCACCAGACCAATGAGGCAGTCGAGGGGAACTAAAAGTTATCTGTTGTCTTCTTGAGCTTTCAACTACAGGCATTTTTTATGCCTTAATGAAAGCTCCTCGATAAGCAATTTCAGCTAAAATGATACGTAATAAACATTTTTTTTTTTCAGTTCTTTCAATGCAAGCCAAATATGGCTTACATTAGTATTGGCCTCCACTTATGTAGGCAGGTGATATATGAAATCCACCGAAAAGCATATAGCAGTCGCTTAAGTCATTAAACGTTCGGTATAATCACTCATATTAAAGTTACCACCTTGTCAAACAAACCAAATGAAACTTTACTAAAGCTTGATCTTTACCCCATTAATTTACGATAACCTGCAAAGTCCGCAAGAATTTAAAATTTATTTCAATACAAAACTCCTGTTTAATACATTTATAATTATAGAAGTACTGGTGTAATGGTTAGCGTGTTGGTAACCGCATTGCAGCTATCTGGGGTACCAGTGTACCCCATTGGGACACACGGGAAAATAGCGTACAGCGTGGTACTGTAGTAACCTTAATTCAGTGATATTAAATTGCTCCGAGATATAGTAGACCGTTGTGTACGGGAAATCGGGATGAAAGGATATTTTTAAAGTGGATTTTGTATTATACGTGTTTGCGTGTTTTGGTTTATATTGCGTTGTTTGATCTGGTTAAGGGTCGGTTTCTCGGTTATTCTGAAGTGCATTTTATCGGTTTATTTTTTTTGTTTTTTTATTTAATAATATTAGGCCTGAAACGGACCACCGAATTATAAGACGAGTTTCTTTCTGAATCAATGAGCAATTCACAAATTCTAGGTCACTTCACATGACATAGTTTTAAAACTCGAAAATGTGCACATTTCACAAATTCCTGATTGCATTGCCACCGTTTTACGTTTCGCCCCAAACTGCGCTAACTCATTTCTCGCGAAAACTATAAAATACATTCCGCTATGAAGTCTCAACACGACATTTTAAAATACACATTTCCCAAAACCAAGAAATCCTTTTAGCCAACCTTTGCAACATGAATTTTCATAAGACCGAGTGAAATACCCTGTGAATTTCAGTTACGTGGCACAGTGTAACTTTACTAGGGATCTTTAGGTCGGAAGTACTACCAGCTTTAGCACTGTGCGACACCGAGGCGCCTGTGTAATTTTCCACAATACACGCGATGTATGGACAAACTTAAATTTTCTGACACTCCCACCTTTCCGTGTACGTAATAAAGTTTGATTTAGCAAAATGCAGGTGTAAAATCAACTGTGCTTTCATGTCACTTCAGTGGCATGTTCATGAAACATTCAGTTATCTTTTACATAATTTAAAAACACAATTTTTACGTTCGTCTCTGTGTATGTTTGATATGGATATTGTTGAGGGATTAAACATTGTTATAAGTGTAATTACTACGCTTTTTTCTATACATAATTACATGCTTTTTCTACTATTTCTTTGTAACCAAGCTTTGTGTAACATAATTGCGTGCGCTATTGTCGCTAACTCATACAACTTCATGTAATAATACAAAGTAGTCACCAATTTGTATGGCTGTCATGTCTTATATAACAAGTTTTGCCTAAACATAGGCATTTATTTCTACGGCATGACATCATAATCAACGACCGGTAACTAAATAAAAACGCGTCTCCGGAAACAGGGCAAAGCTATAATTCTACCAAACCGGACCTATTAGACGATTTTGTAATTTTACATGTGACGATACGAGAACGATACGACACAAAAAAAAAACTGTGACGTGACGTGTAAATATTATGGGTGTGTCGCCGCCATCTTGATTTATCAATTCTTTTTCAAAAATATTCTCATTAAAATAAAACTGACTTCAACTTCAATCCTATAAGTTATTTTCTATTAATCTGTCGTTCCGTCCAAAATTCTGAAAGGGCCGAATATTTATAAACTTTTTAAACGGAACAACATGTAAATTAATTCATTAGTCCAAACAATTTGTTGTTTATTTATAAACTTCTCAACTTCCGACTGAAAGTGTCAGAAACTTTTCACTTAAAATCCTTGTTCAAAATTCGGGTAACGTGGTCCTTAGGGATACAATAAACTGTAGAGCGCTCAGTTTTGGACTCTAAACTAGAATAAGCTGACCGCAGAATTGCATGGAGCTATGTGTTCAGGTAATTGTGATTCTGACATTATTTCACCACATTATGCACTAAAAAACAGTGATGGCATAAAGAAAGGAAAAGTATATATATATATATATATATTGATCTCACACAGGACAAAACAAATTGATAAAAAAAATAACAAAAAAAAAACTCTCTCTCGGTGTTAAAATTAACTCTCCGGAAGAAATTTCTTATGAAATAAGCAGTACCTTTGTGCTCTTCTATTTTTTATGTATTTTCCTTTTTTGTATTTTGTGTGTACATAAATAAATAAATAAGAATAAATGAAAAATATAAATAAGAAAAGCTTAAAAATAAGACAAATAAATGCCAAGCCAAGGCAAGGCTTAGTGATGTGACCGTGGAGACTACCAAGTCATAGAAAAATCAGAGCCTGACGCTCTGATTTTTCTAAATCATGTGCGTATTGTATAATTATCACTTGCTTCGGTGATGGATAACATCGTGAGGAAAACTGCATACCGAGAGATATTTTTCGACGGCATATAAAGCCAAGTCAAAACTCTGACGACACTTTAGGCTCTAACCACGCGATACAGAAGCAAGACCTAATGCATTTTATAAACTACAATTTACAGAACTAAAATTATAAAGAATATTAAAGTATCAAAAAGAGAAGAATTACAGGGCGTCAAAAAATTTGTCCACATTGTTGTCAACAGGAAAAGTGCCCAGAAGGCTGGCAGTATTCCCACGTTGGATGGCAAAGCTGATTATTTGGCCAAAGAACGTGTTCACGTGAAGAGTCGTTGAAAGTCGTTCATTTTATTGCAATGCAAACAGATCTATCTATCTAGCCGGTTTTTGTAAATGGAGGACTTTACATACATACATAAACTCATTCTTTTTCGCCATATTGATGAGGTTTTCAGAAAGGTCAGGTGTGTTGTACTCGCAACCGGCGTGCGTTTATGTCCAGATGAATGAACGTGAACGAGGCAAAAGAGAATGTAAAGAATCGTAGCAGGTGGCGTTCTGTGGTTTCTGCCTAGCCTACACCCATGGGAAAGGAAATTATTGGCCAATGTATACAATTTATAATTCAGAAATATATCTTTTTATGCGCTCTACAATGTCTTCATACTTTAAAACAGGTTTAGTAACAGGCGATATTGTTCCTCATTACTTGGTTTCATACTTTTAATTACTCTCAGTTGAGCAATAACGTTACATTTTAAAATACTATTGTTCTAAGAAGACTCATTGGTTGAAGTTATTATTAATTTTGTAAAACTCTATAATCCAAATATAATAATATTTCATTAAGCTCACTAAGTTTCTAGGTATTATTTATGATAATCGTACTTATCGGTATTTACGTTTAGAAAGGTCTAACAAAAACGTGCTGGAAACTCTAATTCTGTTATTTTTCATCATAGAAAATTAAAGAAAAACTTTGTTTAATCAAAATAAAAATAATTTGACTAACAATGCTGATTATTCAATCGCCAAGGAGGCGTGTAGCTTATTAAAACTTTTTTGTTTCAAAAACTGCAATAAGCCAGTTCCTTATTTAATTTTAAAAAATTCAAACCCCGCATTCGAATCGCGTGTGCCGCGCAAAGTTGCAATACTTTTTCGACTTCATCACGCTACACGGCGAAAATTGTTTGCTTCGTGCCTGATAGTATAATTTTGTTTTGTTTGAAGTTTTTTTTTATTATTGGACATGGCATTAGTTGGGTAAATTACTTCATTATGCTGCTACTGCTTGTCGCATAGCGTTCGTTATAAGTTTTAATAACAACCTAATTTCTCATAAAAGTTGATTCACCTCGGGCTCTTTGAGAACTTTGTTTAAAACGTGCCTTGTAATATCCGCCATCACGATGACGTTAAAAGCCGTTACAACGCGTTCGATTTTTAAAATTCATTTCATGCGTTCATTGCCTCATTAATGGAGAGTGAAAAATTAAAAGCCGCGAAAGAGAGGATATGAGGTGGGAAAGAGAAGGGGGTAGTCTCTAACAGCCAATATCCGGTCGATCAGCTGTGCTACGGAAACAGCTGGCAACTTGAGTGAGCTAAAGCGTCATTCATTCTCAACGATTTTTTTCGAGTGACTAACGATTTTCCGTCTGTATATTCGAGCTGTTATTTTTTTTCTGTACGGGTGCAAAAAAAAGAATGGCCGCCACGCCGTCAGCTGATAGTGTTGTCGTTACACAGATGTTTTTCGATTTGTTTCCGCGACACCCTGTTATTGGCCTATTTTCACCTGTTATTTGATGGATCGTCTGACCGAGCGTCGGGTCGTATGACTTTGGCAAACGTACGTTATTTTATTTATTTCGTGCTGAAGTATTTTATTACCTATCATTTTATAGATCTTATTTTAGTTTAGCTTGTTTACTAAAACAATCATTTATCTGAAGGCCATTCCCCATTGTCCCATTGATTTATAACTGTAAGCAACTTAAATGTTCCGGAATTGTATTTAAGCACGTTTCGCCAACCATCTGTCGCTAAACGTCATTTCCGTATCCGTGTTACTTTCATCCCCTAATAAATATGTCGCTTAGAACGACGCGATGCAGCAACGTGACACCCAAACGAATGCTCTTATTAATTATTGAAACAGACACTTTCCATCCAATTTAGATCTTATCTTGTAACTAATAGAGGTCAATTTGTATCTAGCTAACTGTAATTAAAAGTTTGCAAACTACATTCCCGCGTTCGTTCTGTATAGAGGGAGACTTCCTGCTTCCATTGATTAATATGTTAATCTGTGACGTCATACTGTCTTAATGCAGTCTCTTAGTTTGGGTACATTCAGAGCGAATTCTGTATATAAATTGCTAGCTTTGTGTTGTTGATTATGTGGTTTCTCTGACGACAGACTAAGTCCCGCTGACGGAATACTTAATGAAATTAGAGAACAATTAATCTATTCAGCACGAAGTTTCAGGTAGACAGTTGTTTTGTACAGCTCCCGGAGTTCGATGATATAATTCAAAACGTAGGAATCGATTTGTCCCAATCGAAACGTCTATTCTGGCAATCGAAACTGCTATCAACGTCTATTCGGGACATCTGTTGTTTGAAACAAAAGTAATCATAGGAACGCGGGTCGTTATACAGTGCTTCTAAACCGTCGCTTTGCAAATGACACGTCCTGCGTTTAGGAACGTTCCCGATTTGAATAACGTTCGGACATGACAGTTGGGAATTGCGATTGGGAAAAACGGTTTTTCCCAATCGATTTATGCAAAAATGACGTGGATATTGTTTTAATGGTGAACTTTATGCTGGGTGAATATTATACCTTAATGTTTTAGTGCAATAGTAATATTTTTCTTAGACTGCATAATAAACATAAAATCACGCCTGCAATGCCCGAAGGGATAGGTAGACGTGTACACCCATATTTCGCTAGTTATGGTTAAGTCCTACATATAACTACGCACAAATCCAAACTCGGTAGCTGCTACTAGGAAATTTTTGATGGAAAAATCCAATAACACTTTGCCCGACCTGGAAATCGAACCCCGTACCATAAAACCAACGAAGAAGTCTTAGACTAATGTCTTAATCAAGCACGTATCGAATAATCATCGAAAATGAGACATCAAATCGATATTAACCTCTTATTGGCTATTTACCACAGAATTAGGCGCAAGAAGCAATCAAGATAGACGCTGCCATTACATTTGATTGAGCCATACCACATTGCTGTGTGCTAATTACCATCCGTGCCTTCTATACGACTGTTGTGAACCGTTAATTACGAAACTTCAGTTATTACGCAAGACGGTTGGTATACGGAACATCGATAGTAGAGTATACCGATTAGGAATGTATACCGATTAGGAATAATCGAAATATTATCTGTTTGATGTCCTTAGTACTGTTTATTTACAATTAAGGCGTTTGTTTTACGAGTTAACTTTGACGATTGATCGTTTACTTCGAGGTTAGCTTGACTACTTTGAAGTATTAAACAATAAGTAGAACAAAGGCAGGGTCAGAAATAACTGGTATCCAAAGCTTTTGTTAGTATATAACATCACGGCTGTTAGGGTTAGGCAGAGGTGTATTCATGAGCACACTCACATTTTTAAGTATGTTTAAGTCCCATGTAATCCAGGCCGTGCCTATTGCTATCAACGTATCAACCAGACACAAATCCAGACTTCGTGGCTGCTACAGAGAAATACCTGACGGACGGAAAAACCGAATTACACTTTGCCCGACCTGGAAATCGAACCGAGAACCTCATGCACACAGCCTTTCACATCCTTTCACTTGCGAAGACCAACGCTTCTGTTACATTTTCTGCTAAAAACCAAAACTTACATCAATACGTCCCCCAACATTTCACTCGAAACGAAAGATGTTAAAGAAATTGCAACGTAAACATACGGTAAACAAGCACAACAAAACTGAATCTTAACACAAAGTGTAAAAGTCGTTTTTAAAACGCATCTTTCCTTCCGTGACAAACTTCGGTTGGAGTCTCATCGAATTCGCTCCCTCTGACACGTCGGTAAACTAGTAACTCGCATTAACGACTAAGACTCAAACTTGTACGTTGTTGGGAATAGTAGCACTATCCTGGGAAAAGTATATCTCGTTGTTTTTCCCATCACTAGTGTGTGATTATCAAACTTTTCCCATAATGGGAACGAGTGATGTAGTGTGTGTGTTGTTTATAATTTGAGATAGAATTATTGGTTAATAAATAATGGTGTGGTGTTTACGAGCCCTCACGGAGTACTGAAAGTTTCGTTTCGTGCCAAATCTGGTCTTGAGCCAAGTTTCGTATTAATACGGTTAATAAAATTGCAGTATAGTTTGATAGATAGTGTCACCTCACTACAATGGTTCTTAACGTATCAATATTTATTTGTGCCCGGATAATGGCAATAGGCTCGCCCCCATTACACGAGATATAAACATAACTGGTGAAAATGTGGTGAAACTGGTGAAAATGTGGTGAAACTGGTGAAAATGTGGTGAAACTGGTGAAAATGTAGTGCACTTCTGCCGTGTATTACTGGTGTGATGATCTACGTATATACTAATACATATTATTATAAATGCGAAAGTTTGGATGGATGGATGAATGTTTGTTTCTCAATCACGCCTTGCCTTTAAGGATCTGGATGATATTTAACACTTAAATACTATGATACTTGTTTTACACATATACTTAAAAATTTACAAGCGAACGAGTTGCGATTACTTGCGATTAACAGCTAGTTATATCATAAGTTAGTTAAAGTTAGTTAACTAACTTTAACTAACTATTATATTTAGTTCCCAGGACGAGAAAATACGATTTATATTTTCTAAAATAATACAAAGCTGCCATATTATTTATCAAATACTGTCTTTATATGGTAATACAGAAAGATGCAATCTAACTCAAAAGTACTAGGAGCACATATGACTCTAGTAGGTTACACAGATGATAAGCAGCTTACAGGAACGTTCTACGGTTTCTTTTGCGGAGACGATGTCTTGAAAATAAAAGAACATCATAGGCTACATGTGGCGTATCGATTTCTTCAAAGCTTCTGTTTTCCTGGTACTCTTATACATATAAATAAATCTAAAAGGACGCTTTGTTTGGTGCTTATGTATGGAAAGTTGTTTTGATATAATATTCTTTTGTGTGAGATTGGTAGCTTATATCGTATAGTTGTACTTAAACTTGATTGGGGCATAATTAGGGGCATTTAATTTATGCGTGTATGTGGAGCATGCCTGAACATACTACGTTTCAAGCATCAAGCTCCATATATCCGGTATAACCTGACCTCGCTTTGTATGAGTTTCACGTATAATGAGAGATCAGCTTAAGCTGGTTTTGTAACCGTAAAGCAGAAATAATAATAAAATAAATAACAAAATTAATAAATAAGTCAATAATAACTATTTCCTCAGTAAGGCGACACATCAAGCTATATATTTCTAGTATAACATGGCCTCGCTTTGAACAGGTTTCCCCTACAATGAGAGATCTGCATAAACTGGCTTTGTTTACAGTGGTGCGTACTATTTAATAAAACGGCGAAATAATAAGCTGCATTCAACATTCGCTACCATTGTCTACATTCGTGACAGTCGAAATTAAATTTCAACTGCACTTAAGTTATGGTTTTAAATGAATTCTGCCCGTTTCAACTAGTTTTAGTGCATTTTTATTAGTGTCTCTATTTTTATGTGGGGTAGTTTCTTATTTCCGTTTCTGAAAGTTAATGTCTCTACAATCGTAAACGTATAAAAAATGAGTCAAACATACAAATGTAATTTTTAACAACTTGTGAATAATTTTGAACTTAACTAGCCTCATAAACGATAGTATTTTAAAAGCCACTTAAACAGGATTTTTTATAGTAAAAGTTTTGAATGCCTTTATAAAATAAGATACATTAATCTGTTGAAACTGTTATTTATTATGTTTTTGTATTTTTTTTCAGGTAAGTATCCAGCTCAAAATTAATCTATGAAGCAAAGGAGGGAACAATGTTTACTGTAGACATTTCTTTTTGCAGTAAATATGTAAGTATGGCTTAGTGTAATATTATTATAACAGACTTCAAAAAACAAAACGAACTATCAGTAAAAAATAATCTATCGATATCAATGTCACATACCTACAAAAAAAGATGGAGTGAGATGTCATTTTTCTCTGTTACCATGTATATAGTACCTACAGTAAGTAATAAGTATACTTATTTGCCTCTCATAATGTCAATAAATACCAAATCAAAACGTTGTAAATATTTACAATTAACCAATTAGTGAATATTTGTTCAAAGTACAAAGATTTAAGCTCCAATCTAAGATGTTTATGTAAACCAAATGCTTTCAGTTTCTCCTTTATATTAAACATTGCCACTATTTACTTGGTTATTTATTTAGTGTTTCTTAGAGCTATCAATTTCGAATTCTACGTTGAGTCGCATATTGTGTGAAATAACTATTTATTTATGCAAACAACGCACTGTTATTTTCTCAAGGGATTTAGAGCTTGATGTCTTTGCCTGAAATGTTTGCCGTTCTTAATTAAAACTATCAATTCGTTTATGATGATTTTAATATACGGTTTAAGATGGTAGTGCTACGAGAGCTTTCGACGTAACATAACATCACGCCTGTAATCCCCGAAGAGTTAAGCAGAGATGTACCTAATAGTAAACCCACATTTCGCCAGTTATATTTAAGTCCCATGTAATAGGGAGCGAGCCTATTGCCATAAACCGGACACAAATCCAGACTCCGTGGCTGCTACTAAGAAATTCAATTCCTGATGAAAAAACCCAATAACATTTTGCCCGACGAGAATCGAACTCCAGACCTCATGCTCGGCAGTCGCGCTTACAACCACTAGACCAACGTAGCAGTAAATACAGAACTTTACCCAAATTATAGCCAATCAGATAATTCACCCCATCACCATCCCATGGAATTACCTTCGATATTTATTAGCGCGTGCGAAAGAGACAGTGGTATGTCATTACAATGTACTTCAAATTCAATTAGGAAGGCGCGTTTAGATTCATTATCTACAATTTCGTATTTTAGATCTGCGCTCAATTTTAATGGCGGCAATTTACGATGGGTGTGACGCTATCACTGTGACGTAATCGTCTTAGTCGCGAAGATTGTGTTTAAAGTCATAATTAATATTACATGAGAGGGAAATTCATCGTGTGTGACGTCAAATGACAGATAGTGATGTAGATCGGATGTCGATAAAATTCGGATACGTTTTGACGTACATATTTCGTAAGTATCGATATTGTTTTCATTTGTGTTGGGAAATAGGTTCGTGTAATTAATTGTGTAATTAATAGTGTAGTGTAGTGTAATTAATTTGTAGCTGATGGGTCTAGTCTAAAGAAAATAAGACAACATCACGTCTGTAATCCCCGAGAGGTTTTGCAGAGTCGTATCCATTAGTACACCCACATTTCGCCCAGTTATGTTGAAGTCCTATGTATTAGGGGGGGAGCCTATTGCCATAAACCGAGCACATATCTGGACTACAACACTACGTGTTCCAAAATATAATTGACTCGCATTTTTCAGTTTCTTTTTTCAATACAATTATTATCCCTCACATGCCTATTTGTCCTCTGCCGTTAATAAGAGCAATAAATAGCTTTGAAAAACAGAAGTGACGAAAATACGGGGAATTTGTATTAAAATAAATATTATGCCATCCAACATAAAAGCCGTCAAATAAACTCCGAATAACTCGAGCTGGAATTATTCAAATACGCGAAATCTAATCGAAAATGTATTCGTAATAGCGAACATAGGGCCTAAAGTGGAAATGTGGGGATTCACGGCGAGTGGTTAGATTGGCTGGATTTGCATTACGCGCCCCGTGTACGTATTATACGTAGTACGGAACGTCGAACGGATTACGGAATGACATGACAGTTGCGTAGGTCGTGGTATTTTTGTGCCGGGTTATCCTAATTTGTTCAGTCCTAATAAATGTTTTTTTTAATGTCCCATACATTAAATAAGTGATTTGGGATTTATTTAGGGGCTGTATATTTTAACTTCAAATATTAAATAATTTATACATTAAGAATGTTACAAATCATAAAATGAAGTCATAATTTCAGCCATAAGACGTCCACTGCTGGACATAGGCCTCTCCCAGTTGTTACGAAGGCATAGAGAATGCTGCTGCTCATTCTCTGGTAAGTCCCTTAGTCGCCTCTTACGGCATCCACGGGAAGATATGGGATGTTGCTGTTCTTTACTCCCGACACCGTACGGAACAAAAAAATACTTACACTTATATACTCGTATATACCTTTTCGGGGGATTTCCATGTTACTGTGGCGCTTTAAGGGGCATCTGACTGTAACTGTAGGGGTAGATATTTTAGGCGTTTGTGACCCTGTTCAACGATTTTTTCAAGATCATGAGATTTGACACCTCAACCTTGATCACTAACTTTTACGTCTACCAAATAAACCCCACAATAAAAATAAAATAAAGCTTGCACACACATCGGCTGCGAAAATTTGAAAAACCGTAAAGGACAGAAGCTCTTTGTTGTATTTACAACTCTGCGATTACCGGCGTAAGTTAAAAATGGTACAGGACGCTCAATGTCCTTTACGTCATTTAAAATTTCAAGATTCACATGTTAATCACTCTGTCTGTAGTTTCAAGAGATCCTCTCTTCGAAATTTTTATAGCGGTACCCTCGCACACAAGTTCAGACATCACACGTTACTTCAGTTTTACGAACCAACTTGATTGCTCCAGTAAATAATATACATCGGTGTCACTTTTATCTTGCGACGTGCTTTCGAAGCTCATACATTATTTATTTATAAAGGACAAGGGATTTGCATTTCTCTAGGGCATATTGAACAAGTTTTATGTGTCGCCGTTCAATATTAAAGATTAGGGAACGCTTCGAGAATATTATTTAAGAATTTTCGGCAAAAATTAAGAGTAACTTAAACATGAAAGTTATTATGTTGTCGTGTTTTCGATGATATTAAAAATGGAAAGAGATATGCTAATAACTTCGACGGTGGATGTGAAAGTTGAAGTCTTATATTGCTTTATTTTGGCACAAGGTTCAAGGTAGCGTGGTCAGTATTTAATCTCTAATGAAATCTTAGATTCACACGGCGACCATTCAACCTATACAAAACCAGTAAATGCGGATCTCTCATTGTACGGCAGCATCATACAAAGCGAGGACATGTTTTACTGAAAATGTATAACAAATAACAATAATATTTCTTTATATATATATATATATATACAATTTTTTTTAACATATTATATCTTAAAATACAACATACAGTAACATGTTTCAGAGTTTAGGTCTCCTGGCTCCCAAACTAGGTTTCCACCTGTGACTTGGGAAACAGTGTTTTTCATGACAAAATATGTATGTATGTCAGACTCACAGGTATCCAAAAATGTAGCAAAAAACAAAACAGAAAGAAGAAAAGTTGCCAAAAAGCAGAAAACACAAGAAAACCGCATTCTTTCACAACAGCCAAATCAATAAACAAAGAGATAATCACAAGATTAGTAGCTTGAATAAATGCATGTTTCTCAAGCCATTGAAACAGCTTATTTGGCGGATATTTCACGATTATTTTGCTCGTGACGTTGTTTGTCAAGAAAATGAAAAATAAAAACAATATGAAAAATAAAAATGAAATATAAAATGTATAGGTTGATGTGTCACTTTGTGTATTTCAGCGTGTTCACTCATACATAATTCACTCGAAGTGTATAACGTTGAGGACTTGCAGTAGACTGCACACACATCAACTCACGTCTTTAACCCTTAGGGTAGGCAGAAACTACGAAACGCCACCTGATACGATCCTTACATACTCCATCTGCTTCGCCAAAGTTCATACATCTTTTTTTTTTTTTTTTTGGGGGTGGGAAATCATCAAATAACCCCTCCCGCTCTTGGGCAGAGCGAAAGGGAGTGTCAGACTTCTACTGACTAAAAACCACCCATGTTCCTTCTTCGCCCTTCATGTCGAGGCCTCGGCATCCCTTGCGGACAACCCGCAGCCTCGACAGGCGTCGGCCCTTGCGGGCCCCTTCCATGTTGCTGACATCTCTTTGAGGCGCGCGTGGAACACGAACGCGCCGTCGACACGGCCTGTTGTCGTCATAAGACGGACGGACGGCGAGCTTACCCATCACTCACCGTCCACAGGCCCGCGTCTACGGTGGCCGGAAGCCATAAGTTCATACATCTGGGGGTCGAAAATGGCCACTTGAGTAGATTATAATAGGGAAATAATATGAATTGCGTTAAAATTCGTAAAAGGGACCATTCATAATAGTAACTGCATCTGTGACCATTTTACGAATTTTGATTATGATCTGTTAAATTGGCCATTTTAGTCTCCCAGATGTTGTTGATGAAAGTTCATAACTTTTATCCTATCAGGTGGCGTTTTAGACCCCCAGGTCATACACGCACTCTGATAGCGAGTACTACATACCTTACCATACTGAAACATCACCAATTAGGTAGATAACACAATAGCTGAACTAAACAAAAACATTTTTCCAGAAAATTCTTGTCAAAGCACCAAAGATTTACAAAAAAAATAAACAAACCCCAACTTTCATAATGTAAAAAATCCACGTATTTTATTAACATTAAAAAAAACTTCACTTGCTACATTAACGTAAAACGTGACGTCATAAAAGCAGGTATGTCTCCTTCCATGAAATATATGCTCACTGTTCCTACACGGTCCTCATGAATTTTAACTTTTACAAGCAGTAGGGGTGTTTTGAATAATGCCGTGTGGCAACCCTAGGAATCGACGAACTATTTTTAAAGCTCGTTTGATCATATCAAGTGTATGATAATAGCTTGTCATTTAAAATTCATGTTGAAAACTGATAACGGATGTGCATTTTTTAATAGTAATTAGTACACAATTGTGTCAACGTACTTAGGTAACATCACGCCTGTAATCCGTGAAGGTTTAGGCAGAGGTGTAACTAATAGCACACCCACATTTCCATGTAATAGGGGGCGGGCCTATTGCCATCAACTGGGTACAAATCCATACGCCCTGGCTGCTACTGAGAAATTCCCGATGGAAAAACCCAATAACACTTTGCTTGGCCTGGGAATCGAACTCAGGATGCCATGCACAGCAGTCGCGCTTGCGACCACTACACCAACGAGACAACCACAACTGCGTCTACTTTTGCCAAAACTTCCATATTTAAATTAAAACAGCAAAATAAATTAGCTAAATGCATTTCGCGGTATTCCTTTTTCCTGTCATCTCAAAGAAATTTCCTTTTCAGCTTATAAATAAAAAAAATTAAACCACGTTTCCACAACAAAGGTAGCAATAAAGAAAAATGGCCGACTCAACATGGTGCGGTCCATTAATAAAATAAACCCACATAAGTCGAGACGGTGAAAGAAACTCGTATCTTTTTTTATACGGACCGTTCCTACTTCTGGGTACGGGATAAATGTGGTCTATTCCGGGGGTATCTTTGTAAATTTGTCTACGGCAGAGGGTAATGATAATTTTGGGTCTAAAGGAAGCAATGAAAGGTTAATTATGTTCCTGTTTTTTGATATATTCTGAACGTGAAAAGGTCTTCTTTTGGTTTAAATGTTACACTAGATTCGTGTTAGTTTTTATGGCAATATATAAACTGACTTTATCCTGCGTCATCGCCCGCGTAAATGACGGTAATTATTACACAGTATGGCCCGGATAAAAGCTCGTGGCTAAATAAAATCAGCGCCTCGGGTCGATCTTGAGGTTAAGCCGTCCTTGTCTAGGGCGGTCCTTGGATGGGTGACCAGTTGACCACCCATCACTTATACTTACGCGTGAAACATGTACGTAAGAAATATTAATATTGTGACATTCTACGTGTTTAATTTGCAAGTAAACGCATGTTTTGGCAAATAAAATTATCTTTATCTTAAAAGCTAATTTGTAACATTATAAATTAGCTTTTACCCGCGGCCTCGCCCTCGTGGATAACGAAAATATCAAAGATGACGATATTCCATACAAAATACCATACCCTATTTAACTCCATTCATGGTTGAATTTCGAAAATTCCTTCCTTTTTCCCTGTCTACATTCAAAATCAAAATCAAATCAAAAGTCATTTATTCAAACTAGGCTGATAATCAGCACTTTTCGAACGTCAAAATTTACTTAACTTTACTTATTTACAAGTGACAGTCCCCCAAAAATTATAAAAGAAAACTTCTGCGCAATATTTCAGCTTTCTAGGTTCAAGGGTTTAGGCTGGGCGGGCGTTGATAATTCAGTCCGGACTTTCCTTTTTAACCGACTTGCAAAAAGAAGGAGGTTCTCTATTCGTGTTTATGTATTTTTTTATATACTTTTGTATCTCCGCCAATTGTGGACCGATTTTCATTGTTCATGTAGATAAATAGATAGATTTCGCACATTTGTAATTGTATTAATTATACAAACAGATCATGGCGCCCACAAAAAGCTCAAGTACCAAAGATTCCGATAGCCACGTCCATATAGGTAACTACTGCCAACAAGAAGGGTCCTATCCAAGATAGAACTTGTACATAGAAATCTAAAATTAACATGCAAAACACGCACAGAATAGAAATTATCATAACTAATTTAACTTTTATTGCTTAGTATGATTACTTCAGCCAGATTGGTGAAAATAATTTTCGTTACGCCTTATCTAGAGTCAAGTTATTGTTATCAGATTCAGAATTTGAGTATTGTATAAAGTTAGGTCAGAAGATAATTATGCTGTCCACACGTTAGGGTAGGTTGCGAAGTAATTTTAGTTTCTAGATTAGTTTTGTCAAACAAAGGGTTTATAATGAAAATAAAACACGGTATCGTTTTCATTTTATAATTTTAGATATGCGAAAATAACTCGAACAGTTTGACTTATAGAGGTGACCCTTTCTTACTTACCCTCTGTTGGGCACAGTTCTCTAAAATAAAATAATTAAGACACGATCGAGACATTCTCTCTCCAAAAACCTTTTGAGGTCAGGCTCATTGGACATATATTTTTTTAAATACAATAGACAAGAAATAATCAAGATATTCTTTCTGCAAAAATCTCCTGATGTTTCTTTTTTTGGATGGGAGTGTCAGACTTCCACTGGCTAAAAACCACCCAAGTTCCTTCTTCGCGGTATCTCTTTCGAACAACCCGCAGCCCCAACAGGAACCTCCTGAGATATCTCGCATAGAAACTAAAATAGTAGAACATACGTTACAAGTGCCAAACAACGCTAATAAATAGGGGCCACTTAATATAATCCTACGACCTTTCGCCATTGCCTGCGTATTTCTTAACAATGGCCCCAAATTAGTACATGTTACCCTAAAATAATAGTCTTTACTTCACCTTGCGTCTACCGTCCAATTTCGTATAACCAGACCCGCCCTTACATTTCAATTGTCACCTAACACCACACACGAATACCTGCTCTATTAGCTGGGTGTTTGAGTCTATTTTTGTGTCGGACAAATTGTGATTTACGATAGTTCGAGAAGCCTTTTGGGGTTCAGTAATCTGCTTCGACCCAATCGCAATTAATGGCGGGCAGTGCGATGGGCTTGTGAAGATGGGATGCTCCTAGAAGTGTCTGACCTGTCTTTAATTACTACAAATATTAATAGAATTGTAGTGATAGACTGCCTCCTGGGTCCAGTGGCTGCAAAAGGCGACTGCTGAGCGTAAGGTCCGAGGTTTAATTCCGAGGGCGCAAGAAGGCAAAGTATCCTCTAATACATGGGACTTAAACATAATTGGCGAAATATGGTTGCATCTTGGTGGTACACCTTTGCCTTGCCTATGTTAGTATTGGCAGACCGCAGACAAGGTCCTGATAGTTCCGTAATCGGTTTATGTGAACTTGTAATCATTATGATGTCGGATACCAAAATCTACATTAATATAATAAATGCGAAAGTTTGGTTGAATGGACGGTCGTTTGTTACTCAATCACGCCACAACGGCTTTACGGATCTGGATGAAATTTGACATAGAGATGAATTATAGGCTGGAATGCTTTTTAACACACATACAACACATGAAAATAGAATTCTTGTAAAGCAAACTATATGATATTATGCGACTTGTTTCCGTTTCAAAAACACAAAGAGCCAAGAGCCCTTACTGCAGCAACAATTCTATTTAAAAAGAAGAAAGGCACACAAAGAACTTTCTCACAACGCCACACTCACATTTGCCTGCCAGGTTGCCACACAATGTAGTCATATCCAGCCTTTCTACATCTAGGGAAGCCACAGTGGGCTGTGGGCACAACGGTACACAATTCCCAACTATTGTGCCAAAGCATACAGTATTCTGATACAAATCTTAACTTCAAATTGAGTTCTATCCTTACAAATTCGATATTTATGAAGGTGTGAATTTATTTCATAGATATGGAGGTAAAGGGGATGGGAGAGTAGGAATTTGCTGACAGGAGTACTGTTATCTTTGGAAGGTTTTGGGGTTCTATAGTACTTGTAGTTTGTGGATGGCAGTTTTATGTCTTTGATAGGAAAAGCGTCTTATTGACGTCAGTGTGAAATGATTTTTGTCTTTATAAGACGAGATAAACCACAGATAAACCGACAAAAAAGAAAGAGTAATGATTTTTTTTTTGCGTGTCTTTACTGGGCAAAGGCCTCGCCCAATTCTTTGCCTTCTTGTGCCTCCTCGAACCAGCCTTTCCGGTACGCGTTCAGATCGTCTCGCCACCTGTAATAAAAAAAATAAAAAATAATAATTAATACCTTTAAAATTAAAAAAAAAATACTGAGCAAGTGCTTTTTAAAAAAAAAATACATAAAAAAGTAATGAAGTTTACCATTAGCAAATCCAAAATCATCACAATCCAAATACAGGCACAGTAACAATAATTACTCTGCAACACCTACATCTCTCTCTACACACACTCCGTCGGTCAAATTGCTGGATGCTATTAACCCCTCCGTTAATTACAACATAGAGGTAGCCGTAACCCTCAAACCGCTGACTGGGCAGGATATTGATGCAGTTGTAATTAAGTACGTCTGATGCGCACCGCAATATGCTTGCACGGTTACATGTCAGAATTCGCTGAATCAGCGGTGTGGCTAACTGCAATGACTCGTGTATCGTGAATTAGATAAGCAATGTGACATATTAATTAGAATATTCAGCTGATGTGACGGGAAAATTGATATGAATAGCGATGTTAGACTAGAGACTTGATATAGTTATTTTCTGTTAGGTTTTTAATGTACACACGCGGTTACAACTAAACCAATATTGGAAGCAAATAAACAAGCTATTAATATAACAATTTGCGAACTGCCATAACCGAGTTTTTTTTTTGTTTCAATAAACGTTGCCCCACTCTACGAATTTCTCCTGTGTCGTGGGTGTGTTCACAAACATATAAACTAACATACACAAATATCCAGACCCGAAACAATTATCTGCAGGCCATACAAATATTTGTTCCGTGCGGGGATCGAACCCGCGACACGCAGGCTGTGCTGCGTGTCCAATCGCTCAGCCACTGCGCCAACCGTGCCGTTATTGCATGTATGATTATGTAAGATTAAATTAACGCATTATCCTTCCGGAATAATTTCTCTACATAATGTTGAACCCACATTTATAAAATTCATTGTGCATTTTAATATAACTTTTTAGTCATATAGACAGACACGAAAAGCAACTTTGATTTATAATTATATATGCACTCTCTAGACAACAAACCGTAAAACATATATAAAATAAAAAAAATCTATAAGCGTTTCACAGAATATACATATCTACCTACCAAGTGTCAACTGTGTAGTCTTAATAGTTTCCGAATAAAGTGGCTGTGACATAGGGACGGACAGACAGACATGACGAATCTATAAGGGTTTCGTTTTTTGCCATTTGGCTACGGAACCCTAAAAGGGAGTTTAGTCTCGCAATATTGTACGTAACCATTCTAATGGAAATATTCTCGTCTTAGATATTGTGAGCGTATAAATCGGATTGGCACAGGTGGGGTTAATGCTTAGAAGAATACGATACAGCTGGATGGGCAGTGGCATCCACCTGTTATAATCCCTTAGACAATATCTGCGACCTCTTTACAAATACACGAGAAAAGAAGGGGTGGCTCAATGTTGAAGGGCGCCATGCTTCTTTAACAGTTTTGGCAACTTCTAACTCTAAACGTATCATAAGATAGAGTCGCTTTTCGCCTGTTTGTGTGACCGTGTTGTTCTTATAAGCTAGGGTTTAATGCAGTTTTCATCAACGTTTATGGGATTTATTTCGGTAGGATTATGTTTACAGGGTGGAAAGGACTACGACGCTTAAACGTTGGAATTTCTCCTGTATCATGGGTGCGTTCACAAACATTTAAACTCACATACACAAATAGCCAGACCCGGAACAACTATTTGTAGGCCATACAAATATTTGTTCCGTGCGGGGATCGAACCCGCGACACGCAGCGCAGCTGTCCAATCGCTCAGCCACTGCGTCAACCGTGCCATCGTATTCAATACCATTATTCTGAGACACACACACACAAAGAATTTTTTCGGTTAATTAAAAAAAACTGCGGTTCCATAGATTTTTAACGTGTAGGTATTGCAGTTTTACAGCTGTTTTTTTTCACGTTCGTTTTAGTGTCGGTGTCCCTTGTACTCTGTATAATAATATCAAAATTAAAAAAAAAAGTTTTAAAAGCTTTAATCCGAATTTCATAATAATTATGTATTCAGAGGACTGGATTACTTATCTAAAAGTTAAGTTTTCGAAACCTTTGCATATTCTAGTGTTCGAAACAATAGAAATTAATTATTAAAGGCCCTAGAGATTACAGTTTATTAGTTCAAGGTCTCAATGTAGCGGACTGAGGCTAAAGTAAATGCTTTTACGTAATTCCCTTTTATTGGTCAATATGGTCGAAGAAATTGGTACTATTATGCTTGTAGACAGAATTATTGGAGCCATAAACCGAATTGAAACTTATTTTACGGGGCATTGTTGATATCGGGTATAAAATGTGAATTTTGGATCGACCAAAACCAAAAATATGTTTTACAAATAAAACGTCATTCTGTGACTGTTAACGATTGACAGAAATAGAAAGGCATTTTTAATGTACAGGCGACAACACATTAAGCTACTAAAATCTGTCAGATTTCTTAAATAGATTTTCAATTTTATCACTGAAGAATTTAGTTCAAAGCTGATTGGGAAAATTTGACTGGTGCGGGTAGTGTATAGTACAATATGTGTGATTATAAATGTACTATGTCTGAAATAAATAAATAGGTAATACTAAATTCGTTTTTAGTACAAATTTCATTGAGATTTGTGAACCCTTAAAATAGTTCGCTCTATCATCATTTTAAAATCAAGCACAAGTATTCTAAAAAAAACTTACAGTCAAAAAAGCAAGTTTCACCAAAAGAAAGCAGATAAATCACACAACTCGTTACGCCCAAATACTTCTAAACTTCCACCAAACTCAATTCCATCCAATCACATTACCCAGTACCAAACGTACCTAATTTGTCGCCGAAACCGGTACAAATTCGGAGCTATGTCTTCATTCGTCCCCGATCGGCCATTTTGAATGCAGCATCGGCAATGCAATCGAGCCGACCGTCACTCGGGACTAAACTGCTCCCGTAATGTATTGCGGCTGTTCCGATCTGTCACGGTAATACCTATAGGCTAGATTGTCCAGATATTGGAGTGACAAATATCGTGGGGAAACGCTTTGAACATTTTTGAAGTTAAATTGAAGGAAAGAAAGAATGATGGGGCTATTTAGCATTAATAACCAAAACACCTTAAAAATTATACAAAAACGAATAATGCCAAAAGTGCCTCAGCTCGGGATAAGCATAGGTTTTTGAGTGTATTTATATTATGATTTTATTATTTAGATGAATCAGTCAGTTCGAGATATAGACTACCAAAATCATTACCCTTCCTTTTGGCTCCGCCGTAGTCGGGTAAAAAAGTATGTCGTGGGAGAAAAGTGTTCACTAATATTTAAGTACCTTAAACCGCAAAATATTCGAATGATTACTGTAGCACCCCAACAGAACTAATTATAAAATCAGACTTCAACACTCAAGTCTTCGTTCGTAAAATAAATCCGTGATTTTTTATTAGTGTTTTTTTAATAATTTCTGGCTACCTACCAAGATTTGTTTTAATCTTATTCCAGAGTGAGAAAGAGATGACGCTAGACGTCTCTTTGTCTCACTGGGGTGACATTAAAACCAAACTGTTTTAGGATGTCATGGTAACCCCTCTGATTTTTTTTTATCAAATACATTTTTCTATCTACTCACAATTCAAATCGTAATTTCATAAATTTTGCACGACGACGGTTTGTCCGAGAATGACTGTCCAAAATGGTGCCCCTAAAAGTGTGAGCCAAACTTGCTAGGACGTATCAGGAATTAGACAGGCCGGCTTTCTGTGATGTATTGTGAAGGGAACGGTCTACGTGAACGGAATCTCTTGTTCCTTATCTGTAGGTATATAGATATATGTGTAAAGTTTTGTGCTAAACTATGAAATCGTCTAGTGTTTGGGATATTGTTTCTTTTTCGTTTTGTTTTTTCCACAAATCCCACTTAGAATTGTGTGCGTTAGATAATTGAGTAAACTATAAATTAATGCATTTTAAGTTGATCTTTTTCATAACTTGCTTTTAGAAAATAAATTCGATTACCTATCTGGAAGGTTTCTACATTATTTATTTAAGGGCACATAAAATTTTAACTCCTATATCAATTCTTAAAATCGCGTTTTTAACGCGTGCAGTTTTAAATTAACACACATAAATATACAGCGGGGGTCATATTTCATAAAGTTTCGCACCGCAAGCTCCGGATTAGGGTCTTTACAATTCCGAATTTGCAACTGAATTGCAACTCTGAAAATAGACATTTAGAGCCGTTAAACCAACTCGCTGCCAAGGCCATTCACCTCAAATATCTCCCCTAAGGTAAAAAGAGGGAGTCGAAATATTCCACCCTCTAATTCGAGAACGGATCCCCTTACCGCGTCACCCTACGTTGCCATGGTAACCCCCGCTTGGGAAGTGCATCTGATGTAAACATTCCTGGCTCCCTGCATTTTCGACACCGTTATTGATGTTTTCGCTACTTCACTCGGCTTCTTCCGGTGTTTCGCTAGGCGGCTCGTAAATTTCACGAAAATATTGGGTAAAGCTTCTCTATTTATCAAGTTTATAGCGGAGGCTTCACTGTATCTAAGGTCACGGCTCCGTCGGAAAATGCATTTACGTAATACACACTATTCATGTGTAGAATTTTTCTAGCTCCCGAGAGCCGTAAAAGGATGCCTGTATGAAAGATATTTGAGATATTAGATGGCTTTCAAACATTTAATACCAGAAATGGTTAGTTTTACGATCATACACTTCTAGAGATATTTATTTTACTTGTTTATTAATAGCTCATATTTCTTGTTTCAGGTATGCCGGTTTCCTGAAGATGGCCTCACGCACCCCGTCCCTTGAGTCTCTGCCCGGTGCCAACTCAATAGGTTCGCTTGAGCGTGGCTCCCTATCACCCCTGACCCTCAGTGGATCCTCGCCCCCAGCGAGTGACTCCGCCGTATGTGACCTCCGCGAGTTCGACGGACTCGACACCACCTGCGCAATCTGCCGAGAAACATTCGTCGACCCTAAAGTACTCAACTGCTTCCACACCTTCTGCCGGGGTTGCCTGGAGAGGGAACAAACGCACCCAGACAAAGTCACCTGCGTCACTTGTCGCGTAGACAGCCAGTTACCGACAGCAGGCGTACCTGGGCTACTCACGAACCTTGTGATAGCCGCTGCCGTTGAGCAGGACGCTGATCTCCTGCCAACTGCTCGCCAGACCAGCTCGCCTTCAGCCCGCTGCACCGGCTGCAAATCTAAGGAATCAGACGCCGTCGCACGTTGCGTCGACTGCGCTAACTTTCTCTGCCCAAACTGCGTAATGGCGCACCAATTCATGCATTGCTTTGAGGGCCACCGTGTGCTGGCGTTCACGGACTTGAAAGAGAGTGACAAGGGTTTGCTCGGATCTGCCCTTTCTCCAAGCGGTGACAAAACCGCTTTCTGTCCGAGACACAAAAATGATATTCTTAAATACTTCTGCCGTACTTGCTCCGTGCCGGTGTGCAAAGAATGCACCATAATCGAACACCCGGCTGCTCTGCACGACTGCGAGCACTTATCTGATGCTGGACCTAAACAATTGGAGCTGATGCAAACGGCTGTAACTGAAGCCAAGACTCGAGCCACTGAAATAAGGCACGTTATCAAGACTGTTGAACACGCTGCTGGCAAATTACAAGTCCAGTACCATAAAGCTCAAAATGAAATAAACGATACGTTCCAATTCTACCGCTCTATGCTGGAGGAGCGTAAGCAAGAACTACTCAAGGAACTCGAAAGCGTATTTTCCACGAAGCAGATTGCTCTCACAGTAGTCGGGCAGAAAGCTCAAGAAACTGTTGATAAGATTTACCAGACGTGTGACTTCGTAGAGCGACTGACTAAATGCGCTAACATTGCAGAGATACTTATGTTCAGGAAACTGTTAGACACGAAACTGCAAACCTTATTGAGTTCTAATCCGGAACATACCGTACAGACAGCTTGCGAGCTTGAATTTGTGTCGAACTACCAAGCCATACAAGTTGGCGTAAGAAACACTTTTGGTTACGTGCGCTCTAGCTCAGAGGCGAATGTTGGCCCCACTAAACAGCCACCTATTGCTCGCCCTACTAACGGCACTCTATTGAACGGTGGCTTAACGTCTAGCAGTGGCAGCGTTCACGGAAGTTCCGGCAGCCTGAACGGTGGAATCCACCTACCAACCGGTCTGAATGGCGTGCTTGATCGCCCCTATACAAATGGTCTCCTAGGACCTACAAGCCAATCCACCTCGCCTTTTGAGTCCAACATTATCTCAAAACGATTCAATAGTGCCAACAGCCTGGGTCCATTCTCCTCTGCTATTGGAGATATCAACTTAAATGGCATCAACCCCTATGAGAAGTGGTCTAATGGTGGTTGCGACTCGCTCTTCCCGCCGACGACGACCGACCCATACTCGCTAACAAGTGCTGCTCACAACGATCCTATTTTAGACTTGACGAACAAGCTAATCTCCACTGCCATTTTCCCGCCGAAATCTCAAATCAAACGGCAAAAGATGATCTACCATTGCAAATTCGGCGAGTTCGGCGTTATGGAAGGTCAGTTCACCGAGCCCAGTGGAGTAGCTGTCAATGCTCAAAACGATATAATTGTTGCCGACACTAACAACCATCGCATCCAGATTTTTGACAAGGAAGGACGCTTCAAATTCCAATTTGGCGAATGTGGCAAACGGGACGGTCAGCTACTGTACCCGAATAGAGTGGCCGTAGTTCGCACTTCTGGAGACATTATTGTGACTGAGAGATCTCCAACACACCAGATTCAGATTTACAACCAATACGGCCAATTCGTGCGCAAATTCGGCGCCAACATCCTGCAGCATCCTCGCGGCGTCACTGTCGACAACAAAGGCCGAATTGTAGTTGTCGAATGTAAAGTAATGCGCGTCATAATCTTCGACCAGATCGGTAATGTGCTGCAGAAATTCGGCTGTTCTAAGCACCTAGAATTCCCTAATGGAGTTGTAGTAAACGATAAGCAAGAGATCTTTATCAGCGACAACCGCGCGCATTGCGTCAAAGTGTTTAACTACGAGGGTATTTACTTGCGCCAGATTGGTGGTGAAGGTGTCACCAACTACCCAATTGGAGTCGGCATCAACGCAGCCGGCGAGATCTTGATCGCTGACAACCATAACAACTTCAACCTGACGATATTCACGCAAGACGGACAGCTGGTGTCTGCACTGGAGAGCAAAGTGAAGCATGCTCAATGCTTCGACGTGGCGCTGATGGACGACGGCTCCGTGGTGCTTGCGAGCAAGGACTACCGGCTGTACATATACCGCTACGTGCAAGTGCCGCCAATAGGCATGTGAGGAGTACGCTTTGATTACAGGAGATCCGAATGACCGTTGTTCTTTCGATCAAAAATCGACACCCTGAGACCTAAATACTATTATTAATCGACGTAAGGACTTATCGTTCTGGCGGAGCGTGTCAATTTTTGTAGTTCAAGTGACTGTTTGTGAATGGAACTTGCTAAGTGTGCAAGCGGTGCAACCCTGTGGCTGTCTCGATGTGATCAGTGATCATACCGGCTGAAGATGGGTCATTCTCTACATTATTCGGCATGAGATCTCTTTATGAATTATTTCTAAACGAAACTGTAATGAGATTAGTTATAGTATTGACATTGTTATTCGAGTACCTATTGATTGATGGTTAGAGATTAAATTCCGTTGGAATAACCCGAAATTTCACGCGACGGTGTTCTCGAATCCTTATAATTTTTTAATCTATTGAATAATATTTTTTCATATCCCACATCGTTAAATTAGGGATGAATATTAAGGGCATTTGTATTATTTAGCCCATTTGTTGGACCAATATTTTAACTATTATTACTTAACAAATTGTTAGGCGTTAAGCGTGTGATTTTATCGTAAATAAGAGAGCATCGAGCGGTATTGTTGTTAGTTTTAAGATTATTTCTACGGCACAATAGCACTTCCTGTTTTTAATTAGCACTTATTCTGTGTCGATGGAAACTATGGATTATAAAAAAATCTAAAGTAAGGAGTTGTTACATTATTAATTAGGTAAGTGTTAAATTGATTGAGCTGAAATGGACAATCTTTAGTTACTACCCCACTAAACGTAGTTACTAAATTTTAGGGAAATAATGATGTTAGGGGTTTTATCAATGACAAAGTTGACTGCGGAATTTGGACATTAGTAAAGCAATGACTATGAACCTCTTCTGAATATTATACTGTTTCTTTTATACGTAATAGTAACATCACAAAGTGGCGATCGAGAATGTTTTATAGACCTCAATTTGTTCCAAATTTTATGCATTCTAACTAGTGATGTCCTCAGTTGAGTATTTATAAAGCATTTTTAGATACTTAAAGATTGTAAGTTTTTCTCTCGTTCTAAATCGGAGGGCAGTACTTCAGCAGTAAAGTTTTCGATACCGCCTAGTCGCTGATAGCCCACGGACCTAAGTCTTCTGATGTTTTTTTTTGTGACATTTGGTTGATATTGTTCGTTTTTATGCATTGATTGTATGTTATAAGCATTGGACACGGTAGTAACTATTAGAGCACTTAGGAAATGGTCGTTTCGCTAGCATCTTTTTTTAATTTTTTGAGATTTTTAGCAGTTTTAAAGCGGCGCGCATGCGCTTTACTTACTGGGAGTATTAAAAACAGCTCGGTATACAAATAATTATACAATTTGTTATTCTGGTAAGATATTTTTTTTTATATGGAAACAACTTTATTTTTGTAGTGTTTAGTATTACGGTGCATGTGTAACGTATATACTTTTATTTTGTATTTTATGGATATTGCGCTATTATTATTATTTTTTTACTTCATTACCGTGTGTTTGAGTGTGTTAGCAGAATTATTTTAGTTAGATTTTTTTCATTAGAACTTTTTTTGGTTTTCTTAGTAAGTAATGGTTTTTTAGTATTTTTTTCTCGCTGAATCTATGACAATAGAGAGATCTGATCCGGCTGAGGGTCGGTATCTGCAAGATCTGTTAGTTTTAGGTTACGCGTTTCCATTTTGGTGATATTTCTTAAATAAATTAAAAATGTTTGAAGATGCGTCAGCAGACGAGTTGTGCGCACCGTGGCTACCTGTATATCGTGTGCCATAAGATCATGTTGTGATTTAATAAGTGATATTTAGTATTGTTTGTAAATATGTACCATACTTTCATATAAATCTAATCGTAAGGGTATCTGATCGAATTACTTATGATTGTTTCATCTTTATACTTGTAGTGCAAGTTATCGTAATTGTTATACTGGAAATTTTACAAGTCTTTATTTAATATTTAATTAAAAATAATAATAATATTTATTTACCACCGATTACCTACCTTATTATAGTAAGTTTTGGCAATCTTTATACAATATAATTTTAATGATGACTGCTCAATGAATAATAAAATATCTACCAAATTGCCAAATATTAAAAAAAAAAATAAAAATGGCTGACAGTTGAACTTTTAACTTTAACTTTAGTGTATAATCTCGAACTTCGAATTTAGGATTACCATACTTGCACTAAAAGTTGAACGTTTTGAGAACAACTGATTTCTTCTCGCATTGTTTTCTGTATTTTGCCTACCACCTGCGCACACGCACCCGTCGCCTTGACGCATCTTCGATCAAATAGTTAATCAACACTGGATTAGTTGAATCACGTCACACGTCTTAGTGTCCAAATTTCAGTGATTATTCACCAATGATTTTATTATAGACTGCCCTGTTCCTATATCCTAAGACGGCGTGATTGATGAACTTCATTTAATCCACTGACTACTGAACATTGATTTTAAGTCGACTATTGACCATTATCTGCCTTACCTCAGTTTGCTTTGACGAATTCATCGACTTATCTATATCGATTTATTCACCAATGATTTTTTTTTATTAATAATTCGTTCTAATGAACTGAGGTCACGCTAGAAATGGGATAAACCGTTATTTTAGACTTTTACGTACGGATTTCTTTGTGAAAATTACGCCACTTTTACAGACCTCCGTATCATAGTTTTGATGTAATTTTCACTAATGAAATCCTGTTTTTGGTAACAATATACGCTTCTACTTAATTGAGATCATTTCATCGTATTATATTTATATTAAGTATAGTATAGTGTATCGAAATTTTATAAAGTAAGATTTGCAAATTATGACAACTTCACGTTTACGCCTAGTAAAACAGTGTAACCCCAATTTTATTTTTTTAGTTTTTTTTTTGTCGACCGATAGACTTTTACTCTTTATTTTTTAACCACAAAATGGTAATTTAAGTTTCAGTTATATAATTATTATTACAAACTTAATTCCCAATCATATTTTTGTGTTTTTGCATAATAATTTTAGTGAAAAAGAAATGATTTTTCTGTACGAGAAACATTTTCATTCTTAAAAATTGCATTTCTAAAGCTCGAGGACTGAATTGAAACATGTTTTGTCTTTAAATATATTTTGTCGATGTTTGTTGTTATAATTATTATATTTTTTTAATTATTTGTATAAACAATTGTTCTTTAAATTAATGTACATCGTTTTGTTTTGAATTATTTTTGTTGTAATTGCTTTTTATAATAATACCAGTTCATTGCAGTTTTGATGTGTGTTTTATTTTTATTTTCTTTTTTTTACCAAATTAGCGCTTCTGTAGTTTCGCCTGTGAAGTTGTAACTATTTTAATAAAATTAATTTAGTTACAACTTTCTATGCATGTTTGTGCTAATGAATCTGCTTATGATGTAAAACAGTGCCACACCATTATAAAATAGATCAACTTAATTCTGGTTGTAAATATTTTGATTAAGATATTACAGAAATGCTTTAAATTCCACAAATTACTACTTCGTAATCACAATTTACACAGATTTTGCCTAAACTACTTTTTACTAAACTAAGATTTGTTTTATAACACAGCTGTTCTTTATGAATACCCAAGTTACCAGAAAGTTCTAAAACTTTGCTACCTTATTAGATTTATCATAAAAAGTAAGTATACCTGTAGATTATTTCTTAAATCTTAGGTCTTTCTTACAAAATTTTACAAAAGTCACAGTCTTAAGAAAAAACAAAGAAAACAAACTTATTCACTTTTGAATCTCAGTGGAGCTTCATCTTAAACTAGAAACTATGTTTTTGGTAGTACAACAAGTGTATTACAGCCACAGTTACGTACAAAAAGAAACAATTTCGTTTCTCATCTAGAATTTTCAGAAAAAATCACCCATTTCTTGCTTACCAGAACATAGTAGCTAGTTTTTGATGTACGCTTCCAAAAAAACCAAACAAAAAGCACTTTTATTGAATACACAATAAGTTACACATTGATTCTTTAGCACAAATATCCCGGTGTAGGTCCAGTGTGTTACCCCGTGTGTGCATTTTGACTTAGACTTAAAACAGTTGGTGTAAGGGATCAAGCGGCATGACTATCGTAAGTATTTGCTTTAGAATTAAGTGCAAGATTTGAAAAAAACGGGTTACTCTGATTTGCTTTTCAAATGTCAGCTTAAAAAACGACTGCATTTTCTTACATGCAATGGTGATGAGATCATTGTTCACCAACAGGTAAATTTAGTGTGTAGTTTGTAACCACAATTTAACGTACAAGTTTCTTATGACAAAAGGTCTACTAGCATTTCAAACTGAGGAATTAGAGTAACCCAAATTGTAGTATGTATATGTTTTTAGTATTTTTTTTTACACACATTTTGGATTGGGATCAAGTTTTTTTTTATCAATTTGAAAGTGAACTGACAATTTATTTCAGGTAGCTAAAGTTTAATTCATTCTTCTGTACAGGTTAAAATTAAAGCGTAATTCACAAAACACACATTTAAATATACACAGACAGTCACTCAACATCACAACACACAAAAATTGATCCTGATTCAATATCTCTACCAGTCGGTCGCACAAAAATTGTATGAAATAAAAAAAACAATTTACAAAATAATAAAATAAACCAATTTCAAAATAATTCAATAATCTCCCCTCTACCGAGCTTAAAGCTTAACGCAACGACACAGCCATCCACGCCAAAAAAAAAATATTTTTAAGAAATAACAAAAAGTATCCAATTTTTGTCGGAACGACTGGTTTACACAAGCGCATTTATTTATTACCATGAACAACATTTGCTTACCATCAGAAGACACTTCAAAAATCACAAAGGATGCTACTCAGTGAATTAGGCGGTACTTTTCCCAGCACTAAATCTAAATAAAAAAATACATATTCTTATGAATGTAGGCTATAAATCTTCGTGTGTAAGTACTATTTGTATTCTAATGTAAGAACCTAATATCCCAACTAAGCTTTACTTTTCTACGAAAACGTAGCTATAAATATCCGTTTTAGGACTCCTTGGAACAGTTCCCGTCAGATGCACCGCTTCAAAAGAGCGCTACGAAACAACCAATATTCTAAAGTCAATTACTCTAGGGAACATTATACTACTAACTTAGCACCTACTAATTACGTAAGCGCAAACTAGGCTTACAAAATCGTTTATAATTTTATACTCAGCAGTTTTTTCTTAAGATATAAAATTAAGATCAAATTATTTCATTCCCCTCTTTGTTAACATTTACATCAGCCATTTTAAAGAAACTATCAGTCGATTCGCCATTCGATATTTAGGATTCGATTGCTGCTGCTCCCTTCAACTCTTCAATCATTAAACTCAAGCATGTCATTGTTATAATCGAGGTGAAGAAGACTTGATCATTGATGAAATTCAGCTTTCAGCCACTCATCATTCCCTTATTTGATTTAATTGCCGTTTAAACCATTATCGCCAGGAAGTGTGTCGAGCTAAATTTGTAAATAGTTTTAGAATAATGATGTTGGTAGTATTACTAACTAGGCGTTAAGGGAAGCCGGGGGTCTGGATTATATGATGACGTCACGACGTGGGGTACAGAGAGAGGGTACGTAGCGTGAGAGAGTATTTTTATAAAAACGAAATTAATAATCAAAATATTTGTAGTGTGTTATTAGGTACGACGTTTGTTGTGAAAGTCGAACTATTCGTGGCAGGTAGCACATTGTTGACAGAAATAACGGAACGATATCCGAATTTGAAAGGATATAATAAGGGTTTTACAGTAACCATATCGATAGTGTATTCTACTCCTAATGATTGTTTGAAATCGAATAATTTGTGTCAGTTAAGATTCACCTGTTAATGTATTCATCAAGGTAGATATAATGTATCGATGTTAGCTTATCATATTGTATTATATTGTAACATCTTGCATACTGCTGTCACCTATGTTTACAAATAAAGAAAATTGATTGATTGAAAAATTGATTGATTGATTGTGGTTAACGATTTGGTCACTTATTACATTTACTTGTAGTGCGTCGTTAAATATGATTGATAAGTTCGTTGAGCCGTGCGAAGTTGTAAATACAAATAGCCGCTTCTGCGTTTGGTTTGGACTCGCTGACACGACGCCGACGTATGCAGTCAATTGCTCAGGAATTGTATTCGTTTTCATATACATTCGATAAGTTTTTTCCTATCGTCGCTTCTATATATATTAAGCGATGTTGTGTAAATTGTTGAGAATACGCTAAATGAAGGATATATAATTTTAGTGAATTGCACAGAACGTTGGTGTTTCACTTAATTTTGGATGTATTTTTTCTTGAAAGAGAATTGTATTCAATGATTTTACTGTATTCACGACTGATGTTGAGTTTGATAAGAATGTAATATTCGTTGATGTGTTTTGACGGAACTGAGAGCCTCAAGTTGCCGCGTGATGTTATGAGCCGCTGTTAGTCGAACGGATTCTATAGGAATGCTTCCGTCAGAACATGTCTCAAAAATTGTGATTGTAAAGTTAAGGTGAAAGCACATATTAGCACAAACCATCCATCCTCGAAGAATACTACGCTGAATGTTTTTAAAATTAACTCACGTTTGAATTTATGATACATTTTATTGTAAAAATTAAATGCAAAAAAATATTTTACTATCTCTTAAGTTAGAGACGTTCGCATATAATAGTGTTTATTTTCTCACAATGGTGACGATTTTTTTAGTGACGAAGTTATGGACTTCTTGAAATGTTTTTATATGATATTGATTCTACTTTATAATAATGACACGTAGGTTAATGTGATTGTGTATTATCGTATACATTTCTTTGCTCCTTGTGTACCATAGTGATCGGTGTTGCTATTAGAGAGCGTACTGTATTCAAAACGCGAACTTTCTTGCTCTAGCATCTCACCTCCTCCGGTCTTCTTACAAAGATGAAGCCGATATAGTAACTATTTCATTTCCTTCATCACGAGTACTTAGGTAATTTTGTAATCTAAGGTGTGTGATTTTTAGTTATAAATATTTTTACAAGCTGGAAAGATTCCAAATGATAGGAAAGTTGGTAGCAAATGACATATCAATTAATGTTTTTAATTATATGAGTGGTTGCGCGGGAGTCGGGACGGTTAGTGAAGGGAAGGCGATGTTTATATATTGGCACTGTTTCTAAATTGACAATACTGGCGGATTTTGTATTCGAATGTTGATAAAATGATATATTTAATAGAGAAATGTTAACAAACGCGACATATCGTCCACATAGTGGTGACGTAGATCAAATTGATAGACCAATGCACGAATGATATCGGATTGTCGCTGGCATAGAAAGTTTAGGTTGGAACGAAGTAAAGTTAAATTTGGAATCTTTCTTAACGAAGCTAGTCGCCAAAGAAATTTGCTTTTAGATTAATGTTATCATAATATGTCTATGCACGTAAGTTTATAAACCTATATTAATTATACGAAGCTTGAATTGTCCACACACAAATCGATTTTACACACTAAAAGCCATCCTGCCAGTTGTAAGGAGAACACAATGCTTATGATGAACCTAAATTTAAATTATATCCTATATAGCGTACGAGTAGTTGTGTATTTTTAGATATCGCATTGTCTATGTTAGTATAGTGGGTAAGGCACATCGTGAGCTTTGAATCAGTGTAAGTCTGTCACCGATATTTTTTACGATACGAACGAGACGTAGTAATGTTAAATGTAATGTTTCAAGCTGTGCTTTCCTCGGTTAGTATACCACTTGTAGATTTGTAAGGACATTTTGATGCTTATCACACTCCGTGCTAACAGCTTATGCTGCACTGCACACTGCACCTATTTATTTGAATTGAAACACGCTACAGCTTGTACCACGGAACGTTGAGCAATACTCACACGTGCACGGGTGTAAATAAGGCCGTTATTAGATATTAACGTCATCATAAAAAGATAAATATAATTCAGTAACCTAACTTTATAATCTACTGAAACACCATAATGCGCCGTGGCCTTAAATTTGAAGGAATGTGTTAACCTTTGATAAAATTAAATGAAAAAAAAATCATTTGGGAAATTTTGTACAGACTATGATCCTCTGTGTTTCACATGTTCGGTCATTTATCATAAACTGTTTTTTAATATAAGTGCTAATATATCTAATTGACGTGTATGGTAACCTTATAGTTTAGATATTAAACAGTAGAGAACTACGTAGGAACGCTTGACTTCGTCCTAATGTAAACGATTGTTGATTTCGGTACTTTCATTCTTGCATATCCACATTTTAACGAGATTAGTAATTGTTACCTACGCATTAGTTACTTTGAGACTGTTCCAAATGTACTATCGAGAATTTTTCACTAAGGGAAGGGATGTTCTAGCAGATATTTTTGATACTTTGAGGTTGATCGAAGGGAAACGTTGGTAGTTAAGGGACGGGGAAGGTTGGAGGGTGGAGGGGAGATTGGCGAGGGTCCTGCAGGGAGCCTCCCACGGCCGCGAGGATCTTATTAACTCCCGCATCTTCGTGAGCGCGAATATTAAATGTTACTGTAAACGAAAAAAAAAACAATGTTGTTCTTATATGAAAACGCGATGGTTTTCGCTGATGACTTGTTGTTTTTCATATATTCAATAATATTTCCTTTATTTTTTGTACTCTTTAGTATTAAGAATTAATATTAAAATAAACTATTCAATGTTGATTACTCTAATACCAATAACTTATTGAATAAGGAATGTGTGAATTAGTTTCCCCGAGAGCCTTACTAGTTGAGACACCTTTTCCTTAGACGTATATCTTCCAACTGTACTCTTTAACTGTTGGTTAAACGATGTGAATGGCACTTGTTAACATCTTCTAAATGTTACTCGTCTGCTATATCCATACTTTTTACATCCCCTATTTAAACTTCCACTAAGCTACAGTGTAAGAAAACCCGCAAAATTCCGATGTTTTAGATCAGGCCTAGAAACTTAAACATAAGAGTTCATCATTCTTAGTTAGAAGGTATGACTCAATTTTAAGACTGATGACAGAAAAAGAAAAATCAAAAAAAAAATGATTAAAAATCCTGAATAACTGTTTCTTAATTTAAGTAGACCTTCTAAGTTCGCTTCTATATGGAGTTAGCTGGCGAAACTGTAGGATAGAGTAATGAACTTTGATAGCCAAATTTTAATAAAGGAATGGTGTAACATGTTTCGCCAACTAAAGCCAGTGATGTCACATTATCGATCGATATTCATCTTATATCGATACTTTTCTATGTCTTCTATCTTTAAAGACGATGATAAACATCGATAAATGATCGGGTTCGGTAAAAACGATGGTAATGTTAACTTCAATAATGTTGACGTTACATTTGAAATTGATGGAAAAAACTTTGAAAAAAAAAATTGAAAATACTATTTGTTGCCAAAGTGTTGTTAGGGATAAACATGTAGTTATAAAAATCGGTTGTCACATGCATAATTAAGTTGTTCTTGGGTGGTTTGAAATTAAGGAGAGAAGTTGAAAAATATTTCCAATGATATATTTTTTCATAATGAACTCGAATGCTAATCGATACTTAAGGTTTATATCTGTGTAGGAATTTAAACTTAACGTGTGGTAATAAAAATGTATCGTTTCCATGATTTGTACTGTGTTTTGTAGAAAAACATCAATTATATTCAATTAAACGTATACTCTAACCCATTTCTTATTGATTATTTGGGATATTGATGATATTATAACCGAAAATTTTGATGATGAAGATCGCGTATTCACTCAATACACAGTGAAATCATGGCAAATGATTTAGTTGTTTAGTGTTCATGTTACATTAGATTTTATTCGACAGTTCTGATCTCTAAATCGGTACACCTGTTTCCGCCTTTTAAGCACATCTATTTTTATCGATATCAACCCACTGTTTATTTTCACCGCACTAATGATTATTGCACAAAATTTTACATTTCAGGGACAATGTCTTGTGGATGGTTGATTTCTGAATAGTACTAAGTTTTACATATTTGTATTACAAACAATCTAAGAAATTGGTACATACATTGCGATGTATTTGGCCTGTAAATGATATGTTTACAAAATAATATTTTTTTTTTTGAGAAATTACAACGTCAGGAATTTTCCATAACTATTTGAAATTCTTTAGTCTTCATAAACTTTTAGTTATTTATGGCAAAAATAAATTTAATTGAATACGTTTAAATAAAGTTTCTTAGCATTATTTCGAATCAACCGTTACGTGGGCATTTTCCAAAATTGAAAACGAATTGCAGACATGGAATTATGGTCGAAAAATTTGTGCACGATTTTGGTCAACTAATCGTCGTAGTTTCTAAAACACAAAACTATTGCAGTTCCTTATATTTTCTTGAGCCAGCTATAAATTATCATAACAACACCACAAAAAAAAAAAAAAAAAAACATTGTGAGACACTTACTGGGTTAATCATTTGATGACTATGATCGAACTCAAATTATTAACTTATTTTTCCATGCTAATCGAGGTTCTCTTCGTGTTAAAAGAACGACTTCTGAGTCTTTGGAAAAATCACGCACGGAAAAATCCTTAACGTCATTCGTGCACAACAAAATTTTTCACCATTGTTTCATCTCTTCAGTTCAGTAACATATTGTTTTGACATTGAACCTATCAAAGGGTAAATGATCACGACACCGGATACCAACTTACCTAATCAAAGTTTAAACACAAGTTGATCCGTAAACTCTCGCCAAACAATAGATAAACAATAGACCCGGCCAACTTTGCACTGAAGGATTAAACAAGATTACATGCAAAAGTAAATTAAACGACGGTTAAAATTTCAAAATGGTTGGGTTACCTACAGATATAAAATATCTTACGGGTTGGTAATTTAAAGTTATTACTGATTCTCTTATTAGACAGTCTGTACTTTTGTTAAAAGAGACTGATTATTTCTTTAGCAGTTTCGTATATCTATTAATGGTCAAATAGTTGTTTGTGGTGATCGCTTGTCAATCTTATATAACAGTGCGAACAGGCGGTTCTTCTCAACCACGTGATCTATCTATTATTTATTTGATAATATACTGGATTATTTAAGAGTACTCATATGCGATAAATCTATCACTATTATACAATGTATTCGATACATAAATAATGTTAAATTTGGCTCAAAAGGAAGGCTACTTCGGGTAAGCTAAAATGTAATGTTTTCCATCCAGTTTTTTGGACATATCACCTCTGATCGGTTCTGTCAAAACTAAATATCGTCTCATCGAAATTATTTGATTTTGTTTGTTGAAAAATGTGTAATTTATTAATAATTTATTGTAATTTATTATCGTGTGTCGCCGACGCTAGTCAACTAACTTTCGATTAGGTTAGAATCTAAGTTCTCTCGCTTAAACGCGTGTTAAGTTGTAAGGAACCTTTTTGTATCTTTCTCTCTTAATAATAGTGTTCTTTAAGTTAATCCTCTCGGGAGTTCCATTTACTGTTTCTTTCTCTAGTCACGACACTCGAAACTTTACTTGTGTGTGTCTGAAGGGATAATAATTGTGAACATGAAAGTTTTAAAGGTTTATTGAAATACCTTAAATAGAGTACGCTAATAAATCTTCCAATTCGACTGGCAAATGTAATTTCAAGAAGAATGATGATGAAAATGCGAGCGGGTTTACAAACTTTGCTCTCTTAAACTTGATTTTTCATGTTCATTATTACAAACCCTGTGTTTTCCCCCTAGCTTATATCTTTTCTTCGCTGTGACTGTCTTAATGGACCCTTTCAATATTTATAATAATATATGGAAAATTAGATTCCCTGTTAGCTAATCGTTGTCGAAATAATACTGACTGTGTACCTCTTGTTTTATTTAAAAATGATAAAAAGTATATTCTAAAGTATATTTTGCAGTTGGAATTAATGTTACAGTCATTTGTCTTTGAGATAAAAGGAGTTTTTTTGGGTTTTGTTTTTCTTACGCGCCATTCTGTTACGTCATTTGTAAAACAAAGTCCTTTTACGCGTGTTCTAAGTCTGCGATCATAAAAAGTTGCTTATCTTTAAAATATAAAAATGTACACATTCTTTTTATTAAAATAGCCTACGTGAGGTTTAAGCTTAATCACCAAAGCAGACATAACTTTGAATATTTAACAAAACCCGCTCATATCGTAGACGCCATCTTGGCAAACTATACTGCCAGAACAATAAACGTCAAATGACGTCACAAAAATGGCGCATAGTAAAAAGTTAAGACATTCATCTTCCATGTTTAAGTTATTGTGTGAATTTGTGCGTTTTTGTGTTTTCTTTTTATCAGCCAAGCATTTTTATACAGGCTTTATTGGAATTGATACTTTTTTTATTACTGAACATTCCATTGTCGGTTTTTTTGAAAAAGAAGTTTGTTAATTTGTTTATTTATCTTTGGATTAACTATGTGTGGGTTGAACATTTTACTCCCGTACGATTTTCGGTACATATCGATACCATTTCGATGTATCGATATATCGATATGAATACTCATACATACCTACTTGTTATTCAAGTCTTAGTTAAGGTAGATCTTAAGAATTGATAAAATAATATCTGATGATAAATTTACTTGTATGTTGTATTAAAATGATGAACACGAAATAAAGAAACTGGTTTGAAAATAATTGTGTTTTATTTGCACCACATTGTAACTCATAGGTATACACACTATAACACACTAAATAAGGAAAACTTATTAGTAAGTTAAAGTTATAACAAACAGCAGAAGTGATTGCAATGTTACTTCGATACTTACTTTTGATACTGAAATGAGTGCACACTTAACGACGCAAAAGGCAACTTAGTAGGCGAACTGTACACTGAACGGATATTTCATTTCAGGCATCTTGAATATAACAAACAGGATGAGCTTCGTACTACAAGTTCAAGTTACAACTAAATATATAAATGATGTTTATTTTGCAAATAGGTTTTCACAAACATTTTTACAAATCTATTATTAAAACTAGATGGTGTCGGTGTTTTGTACCTGAGAAGTAACAGCTGAAACAAATTCATAGGTTATACATAGGCACTTGAACCCTGCTTGCTGTGACTATTAACTTACCACTCTGGTGTCATATTCCTATAATACGAATACAAAATAGGAGAGAACTGACAAATATATTTATTCTTAGGTTTTCATCATCTTTAGAGGAGCTCGTGGCTTAATAAGAACTGCCACTCGGGTCGATCTTTAGATAAAGCTGTGCTTGCCTAGGTCGGTCTGTGGATGGGTGACCGCCCGACATACCGAGTTTCCTCCGTGCCTCGGAAAGCACGTTAAGCTGTTGGTCCCGGCTGCCATATATAGATCTTTGGCAGTCGTTACAGGTAGTCAGTAAACCTGAAAGTCTGACAACCAGTCTTACCAAAGGGTATCGTATTACCCAGCATTAACTGGGTTGTGGAGGTCAGATAGGCAGTCGCTTCATGTAATTTACTGGTATTCAGCTGCATCTGGTTAGACTGGAAGCCGACCCTAACATAGTTGGGAAAAGGCTAGACAGATGGTGATGTTTTCATCATCTTTAAAACAAAAAATTAGGGAAAATCTTCAGCCTTACCAGATGTAGCTGAATACTGGCTTGTATTTGACATGGAACGGCTGCTTGTATCATTCATTATACATACGAAACATCACGTCTGTAATCCCCGAAGGGTTAGGCAGAGGTGCCAAATTATAGTACACCCACATTTCGCCAGTTATGTTTAAGTCCCATGTATTAGGGGGCGAGCTTATTGCCATCAACTGGGCATGAATCAGACTCCGTAGCTGCCACTGAAAATTACGACATATTCGGTAACCTCTACCTAACCTACGGGAATTACCGGCGTGATGTTATGTTGAAATTTGAATGTATATTTTCACGTCTATAATCTATCGAGCAGATTTAGTTGTTACTGTTTAGTCGCAAATTCACGACTAAACAGTAACAACAAATGAGAGTTTCTTCTAAAAAGCCTAATGCATTAAAACCCTAACATTATGATATAACTATTAAAATAAGTAGAAATACATACCTTCGTCAAGTTGTCGCGTATCGGTGACAAAGCCAGGCGCTTGAACCCTGCCTACCCGATATGACGTCACTATTACGTTTTGCTCGGTTATTGTCATATTCCCAGGATTCTGTAATAAGAGAGAAATGACAAATTCGATTGTTATGTAATAAATAATAACAGAGATTTTGGTCCAGTCTTGCTTAGGGAGCATTATCATATCCAAAACGAATTGAGTTGTGTACTAAGTGAGGTCAGATAGGCAGTCGCTCCATGTAAAATACTGGTATTCAGCTGCATCCAGTTAGACTGGAAGCCGACCCCAACATAGTCGGGAAAAGGCTTGGCGGATGACTAACACTTGAAATTTTTGTGAAAGCAAAGCAAATTGTTAGGGTTAGCCGCTTGCTAACTCCCCTTTGTATCAAAAATCAATATAGTCAAGTTAAATTGTGAGTTTAAGTAATTACATATGCAACTATGTATTTCTAAGCAACAGACAAGAATTTAAACGGGTTATTACTCCCTGAAAGAAAGCAAAGATAAAAAAAACTAAACTACAGAATAAAAATCGTATCTGAACTTATATCTCAAGTAATCACTTGGACTTGTTACACAGGTGTCGAATAGGGTTGTTAACAAAAAACAATCTAATTAGTCCGTCAGATGGATTTCCAAAAAATATTGAACATAATTTTTTTCTTTTTTCACGTAAACAAACAATGAAGACGATATAGGTAGTGCTTTGAAAACTCTCGTGACGTCATATTCTAAGACATAAGTATGTGTTTTTTACCGGTGAGTGACGTCACAACCAACTCAAATCTTTGACGCGTTTTATCTTCGGTAATTTTATTGATTTGATAAAACAAAAAATACGCATCCAATATTTTTCGATAATCTAACAGACGTGCTAATTAGAATCATATTTTTTAAGTCAGGAAACATCCCTATTCAAGTAAGCAGGCATACTTAGAAACTACAGTACTTTAAGGGATAAAGTATACAGGGAAAATAGTCTGCGTATAGGAGGAAAAACATCATCACCAATGTGCCGAAACACTTCTACTAAGTACCTGAACATCAGCCGCTGCTGAGCATAGCCACATCAACCAGTCCAGTCTGCCAGTCTTCCAGCACCCAGCGTGTTCCTGCATCCAGCTACGAGAATTCGAAATAATGGAAAAAACCGTATTAACCTTGGAAAATAGAGGTTTTTGCAGTTGTAGATTTAGTAAGTATATCAGTAGTAACAGCCGCTGTGCATACGGGTGTCTAGAGATGTCAAAATACCCTGAGACTACCTCGTTGGTCTAGAAGTCGCATGCGTGATTGCTGTGCGTGTGGTCCTGGGTTCGACTCCCAGGTCAGGCAATATGTTATTGGGTTTTTACATCACACCTCTGTTTAACCTTTCAAGGATAACAGGCGTGATGTTATATTATGGAATAGGCTAGGCTGGTGTACGTCTAATCATTCTATACAAGACCAATTTATGCGGACCTTTCATTGAACGGGAACCTATACAATGCGAAATCACCTGTCAATTTATATGAGTACTGATCAACGAGGTTCATCTAGCCCTACGCAAGTAATTTTCTTACCGTGAAGTCCAAACCGTGTTTTAAAAAATCCCATCTTCCCAACGTCGAAGAACAAAGTTACTTCGTTTCACGTCACGCAGTCTGAAAGCATCAAAGTGACGTAGTTTCGCGTCACGTTGCCGGGAACACGTGATTTAGCGCAAACACGTCCATCCTGGGTCAATCTGGAAATGTCGCCGGTCGCAAAAAGTTGCGGTGTTGCATGGCGACATTGTGTGGGTACCGTATGTTAGGGAAAAAGTGTCTTGAGAATTGTAACGCTCCCGTAAAGTTGAGTTAGGTTAGAAATAAGAGTAGGTACCTTTTCTGCTATAAACGAGGTTTTTATTCAGTTTTTTTTACAGAACTGAAATTATAATAAAATATATACAAATATCAAAAAGGGGAGAATTACAGGGCGTCAAAAAATTCGTCCACAGCGCTGTCAACAGGAAAAGTACTCAGAAGGCTGGCAGCAAATTGTAGTTTGTAAATAATGTAAATAAAAATTCTTCTTGTTTATAGAAAAATAACTTTAATTATTAAGGCACTGGACGATGATAATTAGACTGAGAAAATGGATACAAAAAACTAAACTGAATTACACGAGAACAATTTTTTATCATTGCAATAATTCATGTGTCAAAATAGATTCAGTAATCAAGTTTTCGCAGACATCCAGAATGTAACCGAATTAGCGACCAAACTTGAACATTCCGCTGTTGTCTAATGTATATATTCCCACTGCTGGGACTTACACTCCTCTCTAAAAGACAGATTTCCTGCGACTTCCTCGTTGGTCTAGAGGTCGCAAGCGTGACTGCTGAGCATGAAGTCCAAGGTTCGATTCCCGCGGCGGGTCGGGCAAAGTGTTAGAAGGTTTTTCCATCAGGAAATTCTCGGCAGCAGCAACGAAGTCTGAATTTGTGCCCGGTTGATGGCAATAGGCTTGCCCTCTATTACATGAGACTTAAAGAAAACTGGTTTAAAAATACCTTTCGAAGTTTACGGACGTGGTTTTTTTACATTGGGACAAGCCCGCCACACTATTTCTAAACCACTGTAAAGCCAGAATTAACAGTGGCGACCACGAGAAAAGCGCCGAGACAATGAAGCCCGACGAAGTCCTAGAGAAACGATTTAACTGTCTTGGAACCTGCAACGAAATAAATCAGAAAAAAATAGCGGATGAGTAAGAAAAACATTATTTCCACTTCCTTCCAATATCAGTGGGAGACAGAACAGAACAGACGTGATGTTGTGTTATGTTAAATTGACAACGATAGCACACGTTAGTCGAGACGGAACCTATTTACTTTTCACTACCCTATTTCTCCATGGAACCCTAACCAAGGAATGGAGAGGTTACTGTCCAGTGTTCAGCAAATCAGTCATATATCATGCCAACTGCCACAAACTGACAGATTTATTGCAGATTCCCTATTTCCCTATTTTCCCGTTTCTTAAATTAGACTGATGTGGTTATTAGCAATGGAATAGTGAATAAAATACTTTTTATCAAATAATATCTGACCAAGTCCCTTGAAGTATGGTTATCATTTACTGGGCAAGACTCCAAACACAAGACATAGCATCATCATCTGCCCTACCTTTTTCCAAATAATTATGTTAGAGTCGGCTTCCAGTCTAACCGAATGCAGCTGCATACCAGTATTTTACATGGAACAGCTGCCCATCTGACCTCCACACCTCCACCCAGTTAATACTGGGTAATATGATATATATAGGGTGTAAGAGTACCCTTAACGCAAACGAAAGGCTCTTCTTTTCTTCTCCCCACCACTGCGATTTTGTTTTGTTCCAGACCATACCTGGGAACCTCCTAGTTACGGAGATATTGGGGTTCAAAGTTCCAAATTTTTCACAGCTGTTTTTGTAAATACTAGTTTTTTAGGTTATAACTTTACTTTAATTACCTCCATGACCCGTTTACTATTCAAAGCATCCACTAGGATAATGTTTTAACAGTGCTACATTGAGATTTACTGTAAAAAGTCATTTTTACCCAAAAAAAAATTCGGTACTTAGTTTGATGTACAGAATGCTTGGTTGACGGCTGTGTGATGGGTTGATTTACACCCTGTATAGGAGGCAAGACTTTTCTATGGGGGATGAGGTACTTTACACCCTGTTCCATCATCCCTTCAAACCCACATTACGCCAGTTATTTATTTATTAAACTTCATGCACAATAGTGGTTCATTAGGCGGACTTAATGCCACAAGGCATTCTCTACCAGTCAACCGTAGGGTCAAATACGCCAGAATAGGGAATCGGACTGGGTCAAAAAAATATGATTTTAATTAGTCTGTCAGCTAGATTATCGAAAAATATTGGATACGTGTTTTTTGTTTTATCAAATTAATAAAAATTGACGAAGATTAAACACGTCAAAGGTCATGAGTGGGGGTTGTTACGTCACTCACCGGTAAAAAGTGTCATACTAATGTCTTAGAAAATGACGTCATACGAGTTTTCAAAGCACTGTATCATCTTCATTGTTTGTTTACGTGAAAAAAGGAAAAATACGTGTCCAATATTTTTTGGAAATCTATCTGACGGACTAATTAGTTTTTTTTGCCCGATCCCCTATTGTGGTAGAGTACAAAAATTAATAAATTAGTTATGTTTGCGTTTCGTCATGTCATAGCAAAGAACCTCTTGCTAACAACCGGACACAAAGCTAGACTTCAGGTTGCTCCATTCGTATTCTCCACAAAAAATCAATAACATATTTTCCCGGACTGGGAATCGTACATAGGACCTCACTACTGCAAAAAAATTACACAGGTGTCGTAATGTCTAAGCCATTGGCTGTTGCGCTGAGTGTTGCGGGTTCGATTCCCGCTCAGAACTAATATTGTATGGCCTACAGGTAGTTGTTTCGGGTCTGACTGTTTAAGCATGTAAGTGATAACATTTTTAAAAAAGTAAAAGAAACCATTACATTTGGAAAAGTCATATCAAAAGCTAAACCAATAAACGAGAATAGGCTTTTCCTCTCTAACGTAGAACTAAACTACACCAGTGCACATAACATACACTTCTGCCTAGCCCCTTGAGAACTAGTCGTGACGTGTATAAAAATTGCAATCGAAAATACAAACTCAGTGAACAGAGTAAACAGCTACGTGTCTACGGCGTAGCATTTCGTAGCATCCGTAGCCGCGTAGTACGCTACGTCCAAAATTCATGACTATCCGTTTGAAGTGTTAACTTTGCTACGTGAAAAGGAATATGTTTTCAGTTTAAAATGTTTCGGCCACTTGCTATTTAAATAGCTTCCGAGTTGTACTTGTTTCCTTTAAAAGTTTAAAATGTGCTTACTTTTGTATAAGTGATTGCAATAGGAAACTTGAATGATTCAATATTCTATTACTTTTTTCATTGGATTATAGTCAGTAACATTGTAGGAGCCCTGCAAGGGTCGACGCCCGTAGGAGCTGCGGGTATTATTGTAATACTCCTAAAACGTCTTACTTCAATATAAATGGAGGAGGTTCAATGTTAGACTGTGAAAAAGAATACTCGAGAAAAGTTTGTTTGAGATCCTCTCATACCTCAACTATAAGGGCTGCCCTAAAAAACTGTTTTACAAAAAAATCGAGGTCAATCATCACTACATAGTATAAAACAAAGTCGCTGTCGCTGTCTGTCCGTCCCTATATTTGCTTACATCTTTAAAACTACGCAACGGGTTTAAAGTCGGGATGTTAAGTTATTCGTTAAATATTCATACTTTTCTAAAAGGTCTCCATGCAAGTCATTACTCATAAACCAACTTTTCTCTCGGTACGTACAGTCACGTAAAAAATCTGTGAAGCCGCTCGGGAGATCCTAATTCTTATTTGAGAGGTGGCCTGCGTTTGTCAGGTGTAGGATTCAACTTGTCCCCCAGTGTAACGCGACGACTTTGATTCGGACGCTTCGAGTATGAAAGGTTTAATGTTATCTGTAGAAGAGAATATGTACCGAACAGTCTATAAGCGTAACACTACATAATAAATAATAATATGTAATAATAACAATAAGCTTAATAGGGATGTTTACTGACTAAAAAAAATATGATTCTAATTAGTTCGTCTGTTAGATTATCGAAAAATATTGGATACGTATTTTTTGTTTTATCAAATCAATTGTTCAATGTTACCTTTGGACATTGACTCAGCACTCTGCCTGCCTCATGCGGTCCAGTTAAAATATTGACTTGGTTGCATATTACACGCATAGGACACATAGAATTAAGTATAATAGTGTGTGTTAAGAGAAACTAGTATATAAGCAGAACATTTTGTAAATAAATCAGATTTGAATTTTATATTCTTGTCTCATTACCCCTCACTGTGGCCAAGACACCTTTAGCCATCTCCGATCAGTCTCGTGAGTCTGCGTGACTGGCAGTGAGTGTACCCTTCCCGAACCTGGTATTCCTGTCTACTATCCGTCTGTTACCTTAGGTCGCATGGTGCAGACATCCTGTACTTATCTATATATTTATTTATCACACACTAAGTATATGGTAGGCTAGGGACTGTTAGGCTTGTAGGTCTTTGTAGGTTCCTTAACTTATCATATATTTCCATGTACCGTCACACCCTTGACAATATTGCGGCCTTACGTGACGTTTGTTAAGGGTGGATGTACATTTTGGTCCTTCGAGCATTTGAATCACGCGGTTCCCCTTGCCCAGAGTAGGGATAGACTTTGACAGACTGACATTTTGGAGAACTGGGGGCTGGTGTGCTCAACAAAGCACCAGTTTTCGGTAATCTGAAGAACATTGTACTAGGGTATTCTGTCGGAAAGCCTCTCGTTGCGGATCGGTCACTGGCCTCCCACAAGCGGGTCTCACCAGCTGATTGAGAAGTCGCACAAATATAACAAGAGCGCAGATACCACTAGTACGGACTTGACTGTTAGAGTAGGGTAGGGCGTTAGGGAAGAAGAAAGAAGAGCACAATGGAGATACAGGAAATTAACGAATTAATCAAGAGCCAGGAAGCGGATTACAACGAGATCAGAAGAGTATTGACAAACATAAAAAAAGACTCGCCCACAAGAAAAACAGAAAAATACATCAATGAGAGAAAAAAAACCTTATACCAAGTTTTTCAGCGAGTTCAAGAAAACCATACAAGACTACAGGAACAGGAGGTGTTATCAACTCATAAGTATATGACTACAAACTACTTTGACAACATTAAAAAATGTTACGACGAAGGAATCGAGTACCTCGAAAAATGCGAAGAAAGGCTACAACATGTACAAAGTGTCTACGAACCACGACTTTTAGATGAAGAGGAAGACAAGGATGGAGTCAGTAGCCCAAAACTATTTATACAGCTATTCCGAATGTCACAGATAGCTAAGAAAATATCTCAGGCTAAGGAATCTGTAATACAAAATAAGCCGATATGGCACTTACAAACACTATTACAAACATTACAAAAACAATGGCTAGAAATCGAAGAAACTCACATCGAACTACTAATGGCCGAAAGTACACTGGACAACAGCTACTTCAGAGATACTTGTTTCGAAAAAACGCAGAAAGATTATGAAATTACTACGGAGTTATTGGAAGAAAGAATCTTTCAAATCTCAGATGAAAAAGTTATTACGACAAAATCCTCGGGAAAACTTCCACGAATAAGTATTCCCATATTCACGGGGAACTATGACTCTTGGGACACATTCCAAGACTTATTTAGAAAAATTATTCACGAAGATAAATCGATTTCTTCAACAGAAAAAATGCAGTACCTAAAAACACACGTAAAAGGCGACGCAGCAAGATTAATACGTCATCTAACAATAAGCGAAATAAATTATGAAACAGCTTGGAAGTTGCTGACGCAGAGATATGAAGACGAGCGCATGATCGCTACTAAATTTATTGACAAACTATTAGATTTGCCTAAAATGCAACGAGCTAACGCGGCACAATTACGAGACATGCATGACACTGTAAATGAATGTCTTGAGGCACTAAAAAATCAACGCATAAACACATCGTCTTGGGGCCCGCTATTGATAAGAATAGTCAGTAGAAAATGGGATGAAGAGACAAATACGAAGTATGAAGATCAACTACAAAACCGAAATAAAATACAATCCTTTGACGAGATGATGAAATTTATGGAAAACCGTTTCAATTGCCTTAAGTCTTTTGACGGATCTACATCATATACAAACAAGCAACTATCACGGGACAGACAGACAACGGAAAAATATAAACGTTGTTGGTTTTGTCAAAATAACGACCATACTATTCATCACTGCCCTAGTTTCAAGGCGTTATGCGTCAACGATCGATACAAGGCTGTCGCGCAAAAAAGAATGTGCAAACGTTGCTTAAATCACGATGATCAGAAACAATGTGTGAGTGCAGTTTATAAACAATGCGAAATTTGTCAACATAAGGGTCACAACGTTCTATTGCATCAATCTAGGCCGTTTCAAAACAATGACAACGCTAAAAAATACGCACCAAAAAATACAGGTACAGAGAAGGCACAAAATATAGCGACTTCGAACTTATCTGCAACAAATACTGACGCTACAAACACTACTTTACTAGCTACTGCCATAGTAAGAACTACCGCGTATGACGGGATGCCGCAGTTGCTGAGAGTATTGTGTGATCAAGGATCAGAAGCGTCATTCTGTACTGAAGAAGTAGCACAATTGTTATCTTACCCACGACAAAAAATCCAAGCCGAAATAAAAGGTATCGGAGATGAAAAACCAAAAACGTCAAACTACACAATCAACATTACTCTACAACCAAGGTATTCCAGCGATTACAAACTACCAGTAACGCTAATAGTACTACCAAAGCTAACAAGTTCCCTACCAAGGAATGATCTACAACAATTACAAGAAAAAATCTTGGATAATGCACTTGTAGCAGACCCAACTTATTATAAAAAGGGACCTATTGATATTATATTAGGTGCCCAAGAATACAGCAGAATATTACTACAGGGTTTCGAAAGACTAAGGGACGGAATTATCGCTCAGAATACAGAATTAGGGTGGATTTTATCCGGATTTTATCCCAATGAAACAAAGAATGGAGTTAAAATACTCAGTATGGTGGCTTGCACCGAAGATGTACGACAACTTACCAAATTTTGGGAATTAGAAGAAATTCCACAAAATTACGAACTTACAAATGATGACCAGACCTGCGAAAACTACTATAAAGAAACAACAATAAGAAACCCAGACGGAACTTACACAGTACGACTTTCTTTAAAAGATGCAAACGTAAACTTAAACTTAAACGGTGAATCACGCAGGAAAGCCGCTGCACGGCTACTACAATTAGAACGACAGTTCGCAAAAAATGAAAATTTACGACAACAATACATTGACTTCATGAATGAATACCTACAAATGGGTCATATGAGAAAAGTAGGTACAACGAACTACAACTCAGGAAAATACTACATACCACATCAGGCAGTAATCAAAGAAGACTCATTAACTACAAAACTACGCGTGGTTTTTGATGCGAGCAGTAAAAGCAGCACAAAAATAAGCCTTAACGACAATATGTATAAAGGACCACGATTACAACAAGACTTATCCACTATACTTCTACGATGGCGAAAACACAAGTTTGCCTTTATGGCAGATATTATGAAAATGTACCGTTTCATAAAAATTAACGAATTAGACTACGCACATCAAAGGATACTATGGAGATTTTCACCAAAACACGCAATTAGTGAATATGAACTTACAACTGTAACCTACGGTACAACTAGTGCCCCCTATCTTGCGGTACGAACATTGCAACAACTTGCGATAGACGAACAAAACAATTACCCAATTGCAAGTCAAGCTACTTTACAAGATTTCTACGTGGATGATATTTTATCCGGAGATTCCCAGGAAAGTGCAGCTAAAGAGTTACAGAGTCAGTTAATAACCATGTTAAACAAGGGCGGTTTCAAACTACGAAAATGGTCCTCAAATAGTTCAGAGCTACTGGAAAATATACCAGTGGAAGACAAAGACGATCAACTGCTCAAACTACCGTTAGACGAGTCCAGGAAGTCATTGGGCATAATATGGTCACCACGGGAAGACAGTTTTCATTTCCAGATAACTATAACGGAAAATAAAAAACCAACGAAAAGATTTATTATGTCAGAAGTTGCGAAAATATTCGATCCCTTGGGCTGGTTAGCGCCAATTATTATTAAAATGAAGCTGCTCATACAAGAACTCTGGACGAACGAGATAGGATGGGATCAACCTGTTGATGACATAATCCAGAAAAAATGGGTTGAATTACAAAACCAAATTAAAAGCATAGAAGAAATTAAAATACCACGATGGTGTTACATAACAGACAGCACAGAAATTGAGCTATACGGTTTCAGCGACGCTTCCGAAAAAGCTTACGGAGCGGTGGTATACAGCCGCGTAAAAATCAATAACATTTACTACGTTACATTATTACAAGCAAAATCGAAAGTGGCGCCAAAGAAACAAAAAACTACTCTACCTCGACTTGAGTTATGCGCTGCACTGCTACTAGCCGGTTTAATGGAAAAAGTAAAAGAAGCGCTTATCTGCAAGAACATTACGATATTTTGTTGGACGGATTCTATGATCACGTTAGGCTGGATAAGAGGAGAGCCAGAACGGTGGCAAACGTTCGTAGCCAATAGGGTGTCTCAAATTAAACAACTTTTACCAAACGCAGAATGGAACCATGTAATTTCTGCTGATAACCCGGCTGATATCGTTTCAAGAGGTCTTGAGCCGGAAAAATTGATTAACTATTCACTGTGGTGGAACGGGCCACATTGGTTAAAAACCAACCAGATTCCTATCACGAAAGGTATGCCGCAGACGAACCAAGAAATCAAAGTGTGTCATACAACAACAACTGAGATTGAAAATAATGATCTCTGGAATAGATTCTCCAGTTTAGATAAAATGGTAAGAGTGTTATCTTACTGCTACAGATTTACAAACAAACAATCAACAAATAAGCTACTTACTAGTAATGAACTAAACGTGACAGTAAAACGAATAATTCAGAAGATACAACAACAGGAATTCAAAGATGAATTGAAAACCATACAAAGTGGACAACCCTTGAAGAAAAATAAAACATTATCCACTTTAGATCCGTTCATAGACGAGGACGGACTACTTAGAGTTGGAGGCAGATTACAAAACTCCAATTTGCCTTACAATCAAAAACATCCAATACTTTTACCATATAACCATCACGTAACGTCATTAATTATACAAGACGCACATACAAAAACTTTGCATGGTGGTAACAAATTAACAATGGCTTATTTACGACAAACATACTGGATCATTAGTGGAACAAGAAAAGTAAAGAGTATAATTAACAAATGTGTGAGGTGCATACGATACAAAGCAGACACAAACTCACAAAAAATGGGAATACTGCCAAAAGCACGAGTAACGCAATCCTACCCATTCACTTATACTGGAGTGGATTATGCGGGACCAATACAAACAAGAACCATGAAAGGGAGAGGACACAAGTCTTATAAATCATACATTGCTGTTTTTGTATGTTTAGCAACAAAAGCAGTGCACCTAGAATTGGTGGGAGATTTAACAACAGAAACATTTATCGCTGCGCTACGCAGATTCATGGCACGAAGAGGTCACGTGTTACACATGTACAGTGACAATGCAACAAACTTCGTAGGAGCAGCCAACTTTTTACATCAAGAAATATTACAAATCACGCAATCGCCGGAATTTCAAAACGCAATGACGAATATAGGAACACAGTGGCATTTCATTCCTCCATCATCACCACATTTCGGTGGCATCTGGGAAGCTGGCGTAAAGTCAGTGAAACATCATTTACGTCGAGTAATCGGGGATTCGACACTAACATACGAGGAAATGACAACCTTTCTACACCAAATTGAAGCGTGTTTGAATTCAAGACCATTGTGTGCGCAAACCGAAAATATTAATGACAACACAATACTAACTCCAAGCCATTTTCTTATTGGCCGAGAAGCAGTAGGAGTACCAAACCCGCTCGAAAACATCAATACTGACCTAGTTAACAGATGGAAGCAGATTCAAAAAATGAAAAAAGATTTTTGGAACAGTTGGACAAAAGACTATCTTCATCAACTACAGCAAAGATACAAATGGAAACAAGCACATGAAAATGCTAAAATTGGAACGGTAGTACTAATAAAAGACGACAATATAAATCCAAGTAAATGGCCATTAGCAAAAATCACAGAAGTACACCCGGGAAATGATGGTGTAGTTAGAGTGGTAACTCTTCAAAAATCAACAGGCGCTTGTCATAAAAGATCAATTCACACGTTGATCCCGCTCCCTGTGAACGAAAACGAAGAAATTGAAACAACTAGCAAAAACATGCAAACGTCTACGCAATGTAACATGTCAACAGCCACGATAAACAAAAAAGGTATACGATCATCGAAAAGTTGGCTAAAGGGTTTACTAGTTCAGACAATGCTTATTTTATTAATCGGCACCGTATCGACTACGCCCACATACACATTAAAAAATTTAAAGCCAGGGCTATACGTTGAAGACATTGGAACCACAACTATTAATCGAGGAACGTTTAGAATTGAAACTGATTACGAGAGAGGAAGCTTGGAACTAGACCAAAAGAAGATCGAAAAAATAACAACACAATTTCAACAACTTTGTAAGGACACTCAATACATCATGGATGAAACGCATTGCAATGAATTTTATCACCATTTAAATGAAGAAAAAGCAAAATTTGAGACAACAAAGGAATACCTAACAGAGATAAAGAAAACTAGGAAGAAACGAGGTCTCTTGGGACAACTTTTAACATCGGTATTCGGAGTTAATGATGAAGTATACAGGGACATAGAAACATTAAATAACAATCAGCAGAAGCTTATAGACGCTGCCAATCATCAAACAAAGATAATGATATCCACCATCGCAGGTGTAAACCAAACTGAAGAACAAATCCAGAAGAAGTTAGAGAAGTTCCAAGCAAAACTAAATGAAGCAATATCGTTCATGAATAACCACAATGTTTGGTATAAATCGATTGACAAAAATCATATCAAGATACAAGTAATGCAAACCTACGAGTTAGCAAACAATTTTATAAACGAAATTATGGACTATTATAAAGGCTTACTTGAAATTTATTCACAAAAAACCACTATATACAGTATACTAACACCAAAACACATTAGCAAAATTATACAAATGGCTAATCAAAAACTACCATCAAACTTAAAAATTCTTCAGGGTCAGATAATACAAACAGAGATGAATGTTAATACTACGCACATAAGAGTGTACGCGTACTTCCCAATACACGACATCACAAAGTATACTCTGATACACGTAACGCCAATTCCAGAAAGGAAAACAGATGGATCTTTCGAGTGTTTAACGATACAGCAGACATTCATGGGTTTCGATTACAACAACGAGCGCTACTTTGAATTAAATCAAGACGAATTTAAAGACTGCCTTCAAAGTAACACAGAGTTTGTCTGCTATCCCGTATCTGTCAAGAACATGCAATTAAATAAAAATTGCATAGTTGAACAACTCTTCAGAACAGAGAACGACACCCACACCCAATGCACGTCAAAGACCTTCAAAATTTCGACAGATGTTGTATGGAAACAATTATATATGCAAAACACCTGGCTCTTCATTGCAACAAAATCGGTTGCCATATCGATTGTGTGTGACGGCCAAAGACAAGAAATAACGATACAAGATGTCGGAGTTCTCTATATTTCTGAGAATTGTGTCATTAAAACACTAAACAACATACTTGCTGCAAAAAGGACAACGACTATAACAGTACTAGCGTCTTATTCCAAAACGACGAACTTCTCCATTAATACGCAAATCCTACCAACACATATAAAAGACATATCCAAGGAAGAATTAGTTTTAGACAAGTCAAAGGGAGTTTTCGACCATTTACTCACTTCGGAAACAAATTTACAAACTCAGCTAGACAACACAATTTGGAAACAACTACAATCACATACATACATCGCCAGCATTAGCACCTCACTTGTCATTATAAGTTTAGCATGTGTTTTAATTTATTTCGGTCCACAGGTATTGAACAAATTTCGAGCCACCATTGCAGCAAGAAGGAAGACTACGCCACCTATGCAGCAACCAACAAACTGCCCACCACACCCGCGACAAACTCCACAACGGTACGGCATTCCACACAGCGTGCCCACCCCGTCACAACAAACTGAACAAGGCCAGGCCAGACCATACGAGACCATCGAGTTGTACCAATTGGAGTCCCGTTCCTGAGAGTCGCCAGAATGTTCAATGTTACCTTTGGACATTGACTCAGCACTCTGCCTGCCTCATGCGGTCCAGTTAAAATATTGACTTGGTTGCATATTACACGCATAGGACACATAGAATTAAGTATAATAGTGTGTGTTAAGAGAAACTAGTATATAAGCAGAACATTTTGTAAATAAATCAGATTTGAATTTTATATTCTTGTCTCATTACCCCTCACTGTGGCCAAGACACCTTTAGCCATCTCCGATCAGTCTCGTGAGTCTGCGTGACTGGCAGTGAGTGTACCCTTCCCGAACCTGGTATTCCTGTCTACTATCCGTCTGTTACCTTAGGTCGCATGGTGCAGACATCCTGTACTTATCTATATATTTATTTATCACACACTAAGTATATGGTAGGCTAGGGACTGTTAGGCTTGTAGGTCTTTGTAGGTTCCTTAACTTATCATATATTTCCATGTACCGTCACACCCTTGACAATATTGCGGCCTTACGTGACGTTTGTTAAGGGTGGATGTACATCAATAAAAATTGACGAAGATAAAACGCGTCAAAGATTTGAGTGGGAGGTTGTGACGTCACTCACCGGTAAAAAATGTCATACTAATGTCTTAGAAAATGACGTCACACGAGTTTTCAAAGCACTGTATCTTCTTCATTGTTTGTTTACGTGAATATTTTATTTAGTGTCCAATATTTTTTGGAAATCTATCTGACGGACTAATTAGATTTTTTTAGTTAACTACCCTATTGTTCAAAAGGTCATCCCTAAAGAGTAAAGAAGAGGTGTGGTTGATAGTATTTCGACATTTCGCCAGTTATGTTTAAGTTGTATGTAATAGGGGGCGAGCCTGTTGCCATCAACCGGGCACTAATTCAAACTCCGTGGCTGCTACTGAGAAAAGAAATTATTGACGGAAAAGCCCAATAACACTGACTGATTGGGTTAAGGCTTGTATTCAAGCCAATGACCTCGTGCATAGCTAACTACCCCTCTCGGTCGTAGACACGGACTTTAAACGGACGCATTTTTAATTTATTATAGTTAAAATAATACATGTTTTTAAAAAGTAACAAAACCAAATTATTTTCCTTTATATTGCAAAGCAGTAGATATTTTTTTATTTTGTTTTGTTAATAATGAAGGAGTAAAATGGTTCAACTCAACGATTTGGAGGTGATTTTGTGGATTTTTTTCTTATTATGTGAAACCGATAGAAAAATTATGGCTAAACCAAATTACGTGTCATATCATGTCGATTACTAACAATTTTTCTCAGATGTAATTTCTCTGTAAGTGTCGGTGAAAAGCTGCTTCATCTGCACGCTGTTTTTCAGCTTTTTCGAGAGAGCAGCCTTAACCAGTCACCGTTTACAGTGTTCCTTGATACATATTTTAACACATTAAGTGTCAAAGTCCGATATCAGGATTCTGGTCGATTTAACTACACCTTCATAAAATCTACACAAAACGATAAGAGCTAGTTATTTGTTTTGAATAAAATATCTTCTTTATTTAAAGGTTTAATAAATTTTACGGAAAGAAAATAAAAGGACTAGCGTTCTATTCAAAGTAGTCGAGTTACAGTTAGGTCAATTCGTCCTCATCATTTGTATCCCACGCCCGAGGCGGCGGTCTCCGTTCACCTTATGTATTTATATAACACATAAATATACCTAAGATACCTCTGAATACCTTTACTAAGATTTTATTTTATTTAAGAATAGTATTACAATTATTTAGGGGAGGCTCAGTAGATATTGGACCTATTCGCGAAATGACCTGTAGTTTTTGGACTTATTCGCGTAATACCACATTCTGAAAATGCCCTGTTCGTCAAATAACCTATTCTACTTTGGACACAATTCCTTAACTTTGGAAATAGGTAAGGAAGGTGAACGGGGAGGCCTTTATCAGTGACACACCTAGGATACCAAAAAAAGAAATAATATCGTTTTCTAAACACACTAAAATACTTATAACTTCAGTAAGTTGATAGACAGAAAGACATTGACGCATCATACTAATCATAACATAACTTCACGCCTGTAATTCCCGAAAGGTTAGGTAAAGGTGTACCTACACCTAGATTTCGCTAGTTATATTTTTAAGTCCTAACTAAAAGGGTCCCGTCTGTTTAAAAGTATGACTTTGAAATTTATTGAATAAACTACCAAACTATTGAGTTACTGAGAAATTCCTGTATATAGTTAACACAAATAGAGGCTATTTCTAGGGGACTTCCATTTCAAGTACAAGTATTACAAAGGTTCTTTGTTTCTCACAAAGGGTCTGAATCTAGATTTTAAGGCCCTTAATGATCTACTCGCAATTCTGTAGCCTAACAAATCTAATTATTAAGTTAAATGGATGTCTATATTTCGTAATTAAACTTTAAGTTTGAAAGGAATTAGTTTATTGTTTCATTTAATATAAAATAATTGTGTACTTTTGAAATAGTTATCTAACGAAGTAATGAAACTGAGTAAAGAGATTTAAAACAAATATAAAATGTTTCCTGTCATGGCTTGTTTCCCCGATTTTTTTTGATCTATGGAAAATTATCAAATGACTCTCCCCACTCCGGGCGTAGCTGGAGGGAGTGTCAGATTCGTACTGACTTAAACCCACCCGAGTTCCTTCTATACCCTTTGCGTCCCAGGGCCGTGGTAACTCTTTCGAACAAATTCCGCAACCCCGGCAGGCACTAGCTTTAATGGGCACCGTCTACTGTGCTGACAACTCTTTGATTGTTTCCTCGATTACGGTGAACTACTAAAATACGGTCATCATCTGCCTGCCTATTCGCAAAACAAAGATAAAATTAACATCTCATCATCAGACTATAATGTTCCCACTGCAGGGACTCAGGCCTCCTCTCTAGGAGAGAGATAGGCACATGTCTTCGAATTGTTTGGTTCTAAGACATGCCGGTTTTCTCACGATGTTTTCCTTCACCGTTTTGAGAGCAATTTGCAAGCAATTTTGAAATTTTTTATCTCAAAACTAACATCTATCTAGAAAAAGATATCAACATCACAAAAATCAATCGCCAATGTACATTACATACCGCACCCATGAACACCGGGTCCCAAATCCCACCACGACAAGCCGACACGTAATGAGTGGTCAACTATCAATGTTTTGTACACGATTATAGACACAAAACCTGACTACATAGTGACGATAATCACTTGAATAACACGACAGATGTTGCGTCGGAGGGTCCGATAGCAAAATAATGGTTGCCATGGGGTGCTGCTTCGTTGAATTTAAAATTAATGACCATAAAGGTTTTGTCTAACCTTCAATCATGGACAGCCGATCCATAGTTTGACCGATGCATGCTTGGCTAAAGAGGGTGGAAGATAAAGCTGGCAACGTCGTAAATAGTTGCTAAATATTAAGGCGTTTTTATTTGTTAGGTAAAATGAAATTATGATGAATATGAATGTTGATGCATGGAGAGGAAGGACGGCCAAAGAAAAGATGGAAAGAATATGTGAGGAATTGTACGAAAGAGAAAGGAGTGAATGTAGCCATGACGTCTAACGGGAGAATAAAAGAAAATAACGTGTTACCAGCGACCCAAAGAAAAACCGGACAAGGGCAGAAAGATGAATAATTATGATTAAAATAAAATAAAAAAAGGAAAATAGATAAGTCTAACTTATTTTATTTTTACATGATTGTGTGCCTTTTGAAACCTCTATTATTAGAACACATAATTATAGGTTTATGGGACAAATCCGCCACACTATTCCCAAACCACTGTAACTCCTGAAAGCCAGAATCAACAGTGGCGACCACCAAAAAAGCAATGAAGCTCGATAAAGGCCTAGAGAAACGAAATTAATCAGAAATGAATAGCAAAGAAAAGGAAAAAAAACATATTTCCCAATTATAGGTTTTGTAAGTTAAGTTCATCTCAGTTCAGTTTATGTACGTACTATTTGTTGCACAATTATGTAAACGGAACGAAGGGGCCTGGAACTCACAACACAGGGAATCCTAGTGTGAGTTTCAGGAATCAACGCAACGATTGTAATTTTTTAAACAATAAATTATTCTTATTCTATTCTTATTAGAATAAGAATGATTACGTAAACTGAACTGAGAAGAATAATATAATTAGTATTTTTTTTCAAAATTCAAGGGTAGAAACAGACAGAACTTTCCATCCTAACAAATAATACAACCAATAATAACACTCATTGAACGCCATACAGAACCACGCTCAGCCCCTCCTAACACACACAACAACACTGCGTGGGTGAACCGATCGATAGTTTAGCCCGCGGGAACCCCATTCTAATCAATATTGTGGTACAATTTCCATCATCTGCAAACCTTTAGGGGACTTTTTATGGGGTTATATCAAGGTTGAATTTGATGTGAAGTGAGTGAGACACACAACCAAATGTAGTTAGCAGTCTGTTTCGAACTTCGTCCGGAATATGTACAGTACTTTCACTTCCCTATTGGTCTAGTGGTAAAAATTAAATGTCCTTCGTTCAATCTCCAGGTTTGACAAAACATTATTGGGATTTTGCCTTTGAAAACTGGATTTGTGCCCAATTCATGTCAAAAGACTCACCGAATATAACCAAAGAAAGGATGAATGGTCAGTGTTGTGTTGTTGATGAAGATGACATAACTGATAAAATGAGGGTTTTGATTTACTATAGAGAGTTCACATTCGCCTAACCTTTCGGGCATTACAGGCGTGACATTACATACCTGCTTCTTACGATAAAAGTCCATATCTTTAATTAAGAAGAAATCTCTTTTTAAATAAAAAAAGAAAGAAATATCATTACACAATTTCCAATAAGTTAGAAAGAAAAGTTGCCCGGATTAAAATGAAAGCCTTATTAAAGTGACATCTGCAGTGGAATTAATTAATACTTAGTTCAAACGAGACAATCTCATAAGTCAAAGAAATGAGAAAAAGAACTTTTTTATAGAATTATCCTTTATGCTGCAGTTGTGTTCCTATGACAAGAAAGAGCTCGTGGATAAATACGAGTAATATCAGCCACGTTGGTAGATATTCAGGTTAAGCCGCATTTGTCTAGGGTACTTAGTTTAGTTAGCTGACGGCACGGTTGGCGCAGTGGCTGAGCGATTGGACTGCTGCGTGCTGGCTCGATCCCCGCACGTAACAAATATTTGTATGGCCTACAGATAGTTGTTCCGGGTTTGGGTGTGTGTGTATGTGAGTTTAAATGTTTGTAAACGCACCCACGATACAGGAGAAATTCCTAATGTCCCGCAACGTTTTTTAAAAAAAAAGTCCAAGGGCACGAAAGCACGTTAAACTGTTCGTCCCGGCTGACATTTATAGAGCATTGATAGTCGTTACAGATAGTGACCCGAAAGTCTGACTGTAAGACTGGTCTTACCAAGGGTGTCAATTACCCCAAACTAACTGGGTTGTGGAGAACAGATAGGCAGTAGCTCCATATAATATACGGGTAATAATAGGCATCTGAGCTCCGTATAATACAGGGTGTCAATCAACCCATCACACAGCCGTTAACCAAGCATTCTGTACATCAAACTAAGACCTACGCAAAAAATTTTGCTGGGAAACGATTTCTTTTTGGGGGTCAGACTTCACATTTCACGGTAAAACTCAATGTAGCAGTCTTAAAACAATGTGCTAGTGGATGCTTTGAATAGTAAACGGGTCATGGAGGTAATTTAAGTAAAGTTATAACCTGAAAAACTAGTATTAACAAAAACAGCTGTGTAAAAATTGGAACTTTGATCCCCAATATCTCCGTAACTAGGAGGTTCCCAGGTATGGTCTAGAACAAAAAAATGATCGTAGTGGTGGGGAGAACAAGTGCCCTTCGTTTGCGTAAAGGGTACTTTTACACCCTATATAGTAGTATTGAGCTGGAGGCGGTAAGACTGGAAGCTGACCCAAACATAATTGGGAAAAGACTAGGTAGATTGTGTTTCTATGACAAAAATATCAGCTATTTATTGTACTTAATACTAGTGTTTATATTAAGAGAGGAATGAATCGCATCCGTCGGGGGTGTGAAAGAGGTACCGCGGCCTCGACACAATGGGTTAAAAAGAAACATGAGTGGTTTTTAGTCAGTAGAAGTCTGACACTCCCTTCCGCTCTGCCCAGAGTGGGAGGAGTCATTTGATGATTTTCCAACCCCCAAAAAAAGAAATGAATCGCATGAAACTAAAAAAGTGATGAATATAAGTGTGGATTGATGGAGAAGGAGAGGAAGACCAAAAGAAAAGATGGATGGAGTGTGTGAGGAGTGATAAAGAGGTAAAAAAGAATAAATGATAGCGTGACGACTGGCAGGGCAGAAAGGAAGAAAAAAACGTACGGGTTATTTTACCAGAAAGTTTGTTCGAAAGTTACGTTGACGCTAATTCGGTAAAGAAAGGAGAGCTGATTTTAGAATCGCTTAACAGAAATTTTGTGTCGAATGTGTTTTTTAATAGAAAAATCATTAAATAAAATAATCTCGTGTTTTTCAGAGATTTCGACAGAGATTTAGAAATACACTTAGACTGATACATTGGTATAGTGGTCCCAAGACCGACTGCTGTGGACAGGGTCCTGGGTTCGATTCCCGGGTCGGGTAAAGTGATAGGTATTGAGTTTTTCTGTCAGGAAATTTTCAGTATCAGCCACGTAGTCTGGATTTTTGCCTGGTTGACGGGAATGAGCTCGCCTCCCATTACATGGTACTTCAATGTAAATGGCGGAATGTGGTTTTACTATTAGGTAGAGCTCTGTCTAATCCTTCCGGTATTATAGGTGTGATATATTTTTTAACCGTTGCCCCACACTAGGAATTTCTCCTGTATCGGTGCGTTTACAAACATTCTAACTCACATACACAAACCAAACACCCAGACCTGAAACAACTATCTGCAGGCCTTACAAATATTTGTTTTATGCGGGGATCGAACCCGCGACAAGCAGCACAGCAGTCCAATCGCTCAACGATTGCGCCAACCGTGCATAACATTGACAATGTTATGTTATTAGATCAGATATGAACGGGCTAGTGTCCGCAACTCCACGTCCAAAGCGCGTATTTTGCGTACGGGTGGGAATCTTATTCGATTCACCCCAGCTCCCCGAGAAAAGCCATGAACCCCTTGGTGTTACCGGCAATCTCGCGGAGAGTAAAGTAACCCAGGTGGTTACCGAAGTACTTGGCCCTGTATGGGGCAACCCCCGGACAGTGCAGGAGCACGTGGGCTGATGTTTCTTCTTCCTCCATGCAGGTTCCTGTGACACCTATAACAAAGAGGTGTAGGAAATGTTATGTTATATACTGAAATAATTTGATAAAGTCCTTTGTCCGCAATTAGTCCACATTTAAACGGTTAACAAATGTCATCAAATATAATTTGTATCAAAATGTTCACCTAGTATTAGGAACTCCGCATTAAAAGGTTACATTACGCTTCAAAAGGGTTTTAGGTTAACCTAAATGGGTTAAATTCTATTATAAATTCAGTTATTTTGTTGTACAGTTAGCATTATAACTTAGATTATATCATTTTTAAAATTTTTGCGAGAAGATTTATAGTGTTTTAAGCATTATCTTCGATTGATAAAGAAATATTGATTACTAGCTGTTGCCAGCGGCTTCGCCCGCTACAACTCGTAAATTATCCCACGGGAAAAAAATCTCCTATGTGTTAATCCAGGTTATAAACTATCTGTGTACCAAATTTTATTCAAATCCGTTCAGTAGTTTTTGCGTGAAAGAGTAACAAACACACACACACACACACACACACACACACACAAATATATTATTAGTGTTATGTGATAGGTTTCTCTGGGACAGTCAAAAGTCCCTGTATTTGAAAAATGCTTTGAGTTTCAGTTATAGAAAAACACTTTGAGTGTGCCTATAACATTTGAAGAGTTCTCCAGGATCCCATCATCAGATCCTGACTTGATGATCATGGGACCACTTGGAAAGTATACCCTTTCAAAGAAAAACACAAAAATCCAAATCGGTTCAGCCATCTTCAAGTAATCGGGGAATATACATAAAAAAAAACAAAATGGGTTCCGACGAATTGAGAACCTCCTCCTTTTTGAAATCGGTTAAAATTTTTTTTGATGCGAACTGTACCATAGAATATTTGTGGCGCTATTTACAAGCGTAACATTAGATTAATTATTTAGTAAAGCTGAATTTAATGTCTGCAATTATAATAATGTGCCCTTTCTATTTTAATCTGTTTTACTAGAATATAATTAAATGAGGTTAAAAGGTACTTATTTGTAGCAGTTCTCTGTTGAAAATGTTCACTGAGTCAGCGGCATAAACACTCTGACATCAGTTTAGGCACTAACCATACCAAAAATAATAGAATGGGTAAAATGATCCCCGAGGGGTTAGGCAGAGCCGTCAACAACAGCAGTCGGGGCTGTGGGTTGTTTGCAAGAGATACTGCGTCCTCGACATGAAGGGCTAAGAAGGAACATGGGTGAAATTTTAGTCAGTTAAAGTCTGACACTCCCATTCGCTCTGCCCAAGAGCGGGAGGAGTTATTTGATGATTTTCCACCCCCAAAAAAAAAAAAAGGGTTAGACAGAGGTGCATTATTGTATTTATTATAACCATTAGTACAACCACATTTCGCCAGTAATGTTTTTTACCGCCGAGCATAGGTCTCCCCCATTCCTTTCCAACTCCCGGTTTTGTGCCTTCTCTAGCCAAAAGTCAGGAACGAGTCCAAATCGTCACGCCAGCGTTTCTTGGGTCTACCTCCTTGACGACGACCGTCTTCAGGCACCCACTGTGTAACGGTTCTGGCCTATCTGTCCTGACCCATACTGGTTTGACCCGCCCAGTCCCATTTGAACCTGGCAGACTTATCGCCAACATCGGCGATGCCTGTCTTGGAGTGTACCTATTGTGGTGTTGCGTATTCGATCGGTAATTTTGAAGTTTAAAATGCTACGCTCCATCGCTTTTTGGCAAACCTTGAGTTTGGACTTCTGAGCCTCCGTCAAAGTCTAGTAGCTCCTCCAGGCATTTTCAACGCGACGGTCGATCTCTTTGTTCTGCCTGTTTTGGAAGGAAACTAGCTGGCTAGACAGGCTGGTTGGCTGGCTGGCTGGCTAGATATATTCGTAGACATACAGTATTGTACATCTCTGTCGAAATCTCTGGAAAATACTGGCGTTATGTTGTGTAATGATTTTCCTATTAAAAAAACAAATACGCAACAAGACTTCTGATAAGCGATTCTAAAATCAGCTCCCCTTTCTTCACAGAATTAACTTCAACGTAACTTCCGAACAAACTTTATGGTAAAGAAACCCTTATGTACGCTTAGAAAACAACTTTTAAAACATTCTATTTACGTTAGTCAACGTGGTGTATAAAAATGTACACAGTCGAGGTTTATGTAAAGTATTGAGGTCACTTAAAGGCAGTGTTGGAGATTGACAGGTTTCAGTAATACGGAATAAAACGGTCTGTTATACAATTATTGCTCGTTTACTTTATGTAAACAATCTGGTTACACAATATGGCCTTGTTATTGAACATTTACACTGTTCCTATTTATGGAGTAAGCAGTTATATACTTATGTTATCGGTGCTGTTAATTAAAATATATAATTATTTTTGGTTTAAACATGGCCTTAGGAAAATGAAGAACGCACTGAAAAACTAATCGAATTCAATATTTATGTTCTTCGTAACAAGTAAAACTTTGCTTGCCAGTATAGACTGGGCTGTGGAGGTAAGATAGGCAGACGCTTCATATAAAATACTGGTATTCACCTGCATCTGGTTAGGCTGGAAGTCGACCCACCAACATAGTTGAGAAAAAGCTAGGCAGATGATGAGTTCAAAGTAAGACCTATCAAAGAATTCTATAGGGTGTAAAAGTATCCTTAACGCAAACGAAGGGCACTTGTTCTCCCCACCACTGCGATATTTTTTTTTGTTCTAGACCATACCTGGGAACCTCCTAGTTACGGAGATATTGGGGGTCAAAGTTCAAAATTTTTCACAGCTGTTTTTGTAAATACTAGTTTTTCAGGTTATAACTTTACTTAAATTACCTCGATGACCTGTTTACTATTCAAAGCATCCACTAGCACAATGTTTTAACAGTGCTACATTGAGTTTTACCGTAATTAATGTGATTTTTGACCCAAAAAAAAAAGTCGTTTCCCAGCAAAAAATTTTGCGTAGGGGTACTTAGTTTGATGTACAGAATGCTTGGTTGACATCTGTGTGATGGGTTAATTTACACCCTGTATAGTTGTGAGCTTAAAAAGCTGTTTCAATACATTAGTTTTATTGTAAAACAGTGATATTGGGAAAATGTCTTCATACTATAATATGTTTTTGAATGATAAGAAATATGACTTACCGTCCCCTTCGCACCCAATCTATCGTAAAGTTTAACTGTTACTAAGATTAAAATTGATTAAAGCTTCTACAATTTCTGGAACTAATTTCTAAGCGCACTACGATAGTAAAAGTTAAGGTTCTCCCGGGAAATCAGAACTACAGCGTGAGTACGGATAGTAAGTCTTATGGAGGATGAAGCACCTCAGCTTGGTTACGAACTTGGGAGCCGATCTCCACCAAAGCGGAGATGAGCCGACAGGAGAGGAGATGTGTTGTAAACCATCAATAGAATTCCGATATTTACATTCCTTTCTTCACTAAGCTTGTTACTAGGAATTTATCCTGTGTCTTGGGTGCGTTCAGAAATATTAAAACTCACATACACAAACAGTTAGATCCGGAACAACTATCTGTAAGTCACACAAATATTTAGATTCGAACCTCCGACCCGCAGTGCAGCAGCCAATAGCTCATCCACTGCGTCTACCGTGCCATCTTAGTGGGCCGTGGTTCTAGTGGAAATGGTTGAGCAGAAAGGAGAGGAGATGTCTCATAATGTCGCACAACGGAATTAAGGAGACGTGAGCGGCGTGCAGTGAGGATGTGCTGCTTTGTAAATGTCCTCTCTTCCTCGCTTTGTACAGTTTGTGTATGTACCTTAACTTATAAAAAAACACGTGTGCTGTTCTGATAGTGTATTTAAATGTCGGATATTAATACGATATTTCAAGAAAAAAAGTTTGAGTCCAATTCTTCCACTTTATCCCGCTAACATTATTTATTCATCTTATAGATCACTTTAGACATTGGCAATACATACTTGTCATATAAAAATGATCGCATAATTGCATAGTAAATTCCTGCTTTTACTAAACTATAGAACTAACTGCCGCACTCAGAGCGCTTTAATGATTACTTAGGCCATCACTTAGTAAAGGTTTTGACAGTTTTGTCATACAAAGGTATGTCAAACCTTTACTAAGTGACAGCTTAAGTAACCATTAAATATCTCTGAGTACCGCAGTAAGGTAAACAATATAGAAATGTTCACAAGTAGTTCACATTCGTATGCACGAATAAAGCAATAACAAAAATCTGAACATCAAAGAAAAATCATAAAATCACCATTGGCTTTGAAAGCAAAAAGTCTAATTAAAATCGGCTCAAAGGGGCCTTGTTATTAAAAGTTGCACTCGTCATTACGACTGGATGGCAATGCAATTAATTAGCCTTCGATGGGGATTATGGACCGTAGAATAGATAAATATCTTCAGAGGAGTACTTCGGGATGCTGCGGCGAAGTTTCGATGAGTTGTTCAACATGTAAGTTCGATTAAACATTAACGTCGTCGAGTATCTATGCAGTTAAGATTGGAGGTTTAAGATGTTGGTATTTTTCAGCAAAATAGAAAAATGAAAAATGTCGAATAAATGGTTTTACTTTTTCAGAAGACTAAGTAAAAAATCTTTTGTGTAAAAGTATCGTTAGGTACTTAGATACATTTTCGCAAAGGATTTTATATGTAATTTTCTGTTCAGTGAATTATTTAATACCGAGTGGCAGAGTAAATCTCTTGTTTGTACCTATTAGGTATATAATATTTAGGATTCAATTAAGTGAAGACCTCTATTTGAAACTTGATTTTTACTTATTGTTCGATTTTTGCCAAAATTAATAAGTTTTTTTACCAACCTTACCGGGACTATAGATCAGCATTTTTACCTGTTTACATTTTTCTTTCGAAACCTATTTTCAACTGTAGAACTTACTAGCTACACGATCACTGACAAATGCTTGCACTGAGCAGACAAGTCTACTTAAATCTGTGTGGTTCTTTCTTCAAAACACAATCTCAGACACTAATCTGCATGGTCCTATGATTTGACAAATGTCTAGACTTTAAAAGAAACTGTGACCTCTGATTTTGTTTCGGCTGTTTCTTCTTTCGTTAATTTTAAAACATAACATGATGTGACGTGTAGGTAAAATTGTTCTGTAAAACCATGTACAGAAATTTGCTTTATGATTTAGAACATTCACAGTCACTCATAACTCAATAATAAAACATTTCACCAAATTCTCACCCCTGTACCAATCTTCACAAAATTCTCTACTCTTTAATCTCATCCCGCACACACGGAGCCCAATATTTCGAACCCTTCAATGTCAATGTTCATTATATATTATATAACTATCTGTTACATAAAGGGGACTCGCAGAGGTGGTTCGGCGTATTCCATGGGGAGGCGTTTATTGATTTTTGGCATTGCACCATGAATGCGTCGGCCAGACAGACAGATATGTTTGGGATAGATAGGTTGCTCGCTAGCGTTGATTATAACTTTTGTCCGGTCAGGTAGATGAGCTTCACATTGGGAATCTTCATGTAATTGTACGTGTGCTGTGCTTGTGCGAATATGAGTTCCAGCGTCTTTAATTCGTAGCAGTAAGGGCTGATTTTGTATTTAAACTGTTGCTAGTGGCTTGTGGTTGGTTTAACACATGTCTAGTTAAGACTTTGTTGTTCAGGGTGTGGTATATTTGTGACATTTTCAATATCAACTGACTTAGGTGAGAGTAGAGCATTTAGCAACCTGGATTTAATGGTCTGAATCAATATGATATTCGCTAATAGGCAGTGAGTAAGTTATTGACACCTTCTCCTTTCATCTCAATATGAATAATTTAATCAAAGTTCTGATTCAAAAGAGTGTCGATGGAGTTTCTTGTCCGTCTTTCTCCATGATCTACGCTTTGGAATGGGCAACTACAGTACTTTTGCAGTTTTTATCCAGTGTGACTGAAACTGTAGCTACATTTCATTAGTGTGTTTGTTTCGACAGTTCGCGACCCCCATGGGAAAAAGGCATGTGTGTATGTAAATTATTTGATTTTCTTTGTTATCCCTTTCAAACTTAAAACATTAATTGGATGATAAGATAAAACAAAATGCCAATATATAGAAGTTTCTTCTAATGAGTCAAAAAGTCTTGATATTTGATACATCACTTGGGGCTTTAAGACTTCGAAGGTAAATATTGTTAAATTAGGGCCATGTATGATGGATCTATAATATAATGAGCAGTTAATGAAGTGTCACGCTACTCAAGAGTATCTTTTTCTTATGAGATTTTCTATTATGTGTGATGTAATCTGTGTTTTCTTAGAGCGAATGAGTAAACTGTTATTTGCAATGTTTTTCTTACTTGTTTATTACATAATATCACGCATATTTTCTAAGAGGAGTTCGTGGCTTAATAAGAACTGCCACTCGGGTTGATCTTTAGGTAAAAGCTGTGCTTGCCTAAGTCAGTCTGTGGATGGGTGACCGCCCGACATACCGAGTTTTCTCCGTGCCTCGGAAAGCAGGTTAAGCAGTTGGTCCCGGCTGCCATATATAGATCTTTGGCAGTCGTTACAGGTAGTCAGTGACCTGAAATTCTGACATCCAGTCTTACCAAAGAGTATTACCTAGTATTAACTGGGTTGTGGAGGTCAGATAGACAGTCGCTTCATGTAAAATACTGGTATTTAGCTGCATCCGGTTAGGCTGGAAGCCGACCCTAACATAGTTGGGAAAAGGCAAGGCAGATGATGATGATGATCACGCATAATTTCCCCGAAATGAGGTAGGTAGGTGTATAAGAAACCAATACTACTGCTGGATCGCCCACGTTCCCCCGTTCTTTAAAACATAGCTGGCGAAAGGCAGTAATAAGAGGTACACTTCTGCTCAACCGTTAGATGATTAAATGTGTGAACTTATCATCATCAGCACCATCATTATCATCTACATTATTTTACATTATCATTTTCCTGCCCTATTTTTTTTTGGCGGGTGGAAAATCATCAAATAACCCCTCCCACTCTTGGGCAGAGCGAAAGGGAGTGTCAGACTTCTACTGACTAAAAACCACCCATGTTCCTTCTTAGCCCTTCATGTCGAGGCCGCGGAATCTCTTGCGAGCAACCCACAGATTTTCCTGCCCTTGTCTCATGATATTTGGAATCGGCGCAACACGTGTTCTTCTACCGATCTCCCTCACATCATTTACTCCTTTCTCTTTCAAATAGTTCATTACACAATTCATCCATCTTTTCGTTCGCTTTCGTCTCCCTCTCTATCCATCAACATTCATCATATTAGTAGCATGCGTTTCATCGCTCCTCGTTATGTCCATATCAAGATAGACGGTTCCTTTCAATTTTTCTTTGCTAGTCTTCTATACATAACATCACGCCTGTAATCCCTGAAGGATTAGGCTGAGTTGTATCCATTTGGACACCTACATTTCGCCAGGCATGTTTAAGTCCAATTTAAATTTTAAAAAATTCAGACTCCGGTAGTATTCTTCTTTCAGAAAAAAAATATTACCAGCTAGTTAGGCGTTATCATAGCCAGACGATATTTTCGAGAAAGTTCCACGTAGATTACTGCAATATTTACGAGGGTAGTACGCAATTAAGCGCGAAATAGTGGCCATCTTAATTTTCAGACTAATTTACTCCAACGTCGAGTCTGAACTTTCGATTAAACTTAAATTTTGCGCTGAAATTATTTTCTTACTTGGTGTTCGGAAATAGAATAATTGGCTACCGTTTCTTACTGGGATGTGTGTTTAAGAAAGAAACTAAAAGTTAGAATATTTTTGTATGAATGACTTGGTTAATAGGGTAGTTAACTAAAAAAATCTAATTAGTCCGTCAGATAGATTTCCAAAAAATATTAAATATTGGACACGTATTTTTTCTTTTTTCACGTAAACAATAAATGAAGACGACACAGTGCTTCGAAAAGTCGCGCGACGACACAGTTTGGTACATTTATTACCAGAAAGTGACGTCACCAGCCCCCACTCACGATCTTTGACACGTTTTATTTTCGTCAATTTTTATTAATTTGATAAAACAAAAAACACGTATCCAATATTTTTCGATAATCTAACAGACGGACTAAACAGAATCATATTTTTTTTAGTCAGTCAACTACCCTATTTCCGCAACATTCTTTTATTTTCAAAATAGCGGACACACTATAAACCTGTATTAGCCAATAGCTAGTATCAATAAACAAGTTTGGTTGAAGAGAAAATCTTCTATAAATAAGCCAACAAAGTTTCACTGTTCGTCATCAGTCCAAAGATAGCTTATATTCGAAGACGTAAAACTTGAATAATTTGTCCCATATAAAACAATAAAGGGTGTAAAAGTACCCTTAACGCAAACGAAGAGCACTCGTTCTCCCCACCACTGCGATCATTTTTTTTGTTCTTGACCATACCTGGGTAACTAGGAGGCTAGTTACGGAGATATTGGGGATCAAAGTTCAAAATTTTTCACAGCTATTTTTGACCCAAAAAAAAAGTCGTTTCACAGCATTTTTTTTTGCGTAGGGGTACTTAGTTTGATGTACAGAATGCTTGGTTGACGGCTGCGTGATGGGTTGATTTACACCCTGTATATTGATGCCATCAACCGGGCATATATCCAGACTCCGTCGCTGCTTCTGAGACATTCCTGATGGAAAAACACAGTTACGGCTAGCCTAATTTGGGAATCGAGTCTAGGACCACATGCTCAGCAGTCGCGCTTGCGACCACACCGTCAACGAGGTAGGCCTAAAAAAAATCTACTGAAAATCCTTCATTTCGCAGCAGTCGCGTCAAAATTCTAACTTAAATAAAATAAATTACTATACACACTTTCTGGCCATGGCGAAACCGCCAAAGATCCATCTCCCCACAATATTATTTCGGGGAAAAAGGAGCCTAAAATTTACATAATACATGGAAGTCCATCTCTCTAATTGCAATGCCAGTTCATGAATATGGAGCGCAAGACATTTGCATTAAAATATTATGTGTGCCTTCACCCCACCACTCAGGGTTTCAAGTGCTTTGTCAATGTGCTTTTGTGATTAAGTGTCAAGTTGAAATGTCAGGTTTGCGGGTGTCCTGTTTTCAACAGGAATAAGTGTTGAAGGAATGGAGGCTATCCCGCATGAATTAGCCGCTAAAGGTATCCGTAACAGGTAAGTTCTTCAGGATTATCAGATGTTATACACGGTGCTCACTATTTTTTTTAATAAATAGAAAAGTCTTGACTGACGAGGTTTAGGAATAAGGAAGAATTTTTCGAAATTCAATCTCTAAAATAATTAATTAGGGTATAAAAGTTTGTATGGATAAACGATATACACGCAGGCGAAGCCGCGGGTAAAAGTTAGTTTACTAATATTGACGATTGTGGTCAATTTTAAGCCATTCCAGATTACGACTTGATATTTTAAGAAGCAAATTAACATCTGTACAGACGCCAGGACATCAAGCTACTACAATCTGTCAAATTTCTTTAATTGATTTTCAACTTTATCGCTGAAGCATTAGGGTTCAAGGTTGAGTATGAGAATTTTACAGTTTCGGGTAGCTTCATTTACTGGGGACTGTACCCATAACTTCATCAAAATTGAAAGGAGATGGGAAGTAGAAAATATGGTTTTCCTAATCCAGACTCCTGGCAGGTACAGTACTAAGACATATCAGAATTGTAATCTAGTTTTCAAATTTAAATTCATTTATTTCGTGAACACAGGGTACATAAACACCCGTCGGGGCTGCGGGTTGTTCGCAAGAGATACCGCGGCCTCGACATGAAGGGCTAAGAAGGAACATGGGTGGTTTTTAGTCAGTAGTGTCTGACACTCCCTTCCGCTCTGCCCAAGAGCGAGAGGGGTTATTTGATGATTTTCCACCCACCATAAAAAAAGGGTACATAAACATAAGTTGTTACAATAAAGTAAGTTTACCTTCCTTACCTGGAAACCAAACTAAAGACAACTCGACTTGACGGCACGGTTGGTGCAGCGGTGATTGAACTGCTGCGCAGCGTGTCGCGGGTTCGATCCCCGCACGGAATAAATATTTGTATGACCTACAGATAGTTGTTTCGGGTCTGGGTATTTGTGTATGCGATTTCAAATGTTTGTTGACGCACCCACGATACAGGAGAAATTCCTAGTGTGGGGCAATGTTTAAAAAAAAACTCGGCATCAACATTCTGCAGAAACCACTAATCCAACGGGCAGGTGGAAAGCCAAGCTTTTCCTAAAAATCATGATCATCATCATACCAGACATGACATTTACTTCGTTATCCAAATGTGTCGTATAAACGCCAGGCTATTGTACCACGTTAGAGGTTCATGTTCTGTATCGGACGTGTATGGACCCGTGTAGATATTATCTGTTATCTACGAAGCCAGATATTAAGTCGACCGTCCACTGGCACAGTGGCAGAAGAGTATTTTAGCGCTTCAATGATGATTGGTGTTTGTAAATATTTGTACAATAGGGTAGTTAACAAAAAAAATCTAATTAGTCCGTCAGATAGATTTTAAAAAAATATTGGACACGTCTTTTTTCTTTTTTCACGTAAACAAACAATGAAGATGATACAGTGCTTTGAAAACTCGTTTGACGTCATATTCTAAGACATTAGTATGTCATTTTTTACCGGTGAGTGACATCACAACCCCTCACTCAAATCTTTTACGCGTTTTATCTTCGTCAATTTTTAAAGATTTGATTAAACAAAAAATACGTATCCAATATTTTTCGATAATCTAACAGACGGGCTAATTAGAATTATATTTTTTTTAGTCAGTAAACATCCCTATTGACGAGTTCTATATATTTAGTATTGAAAAACTTGGATAGCTTACATTTCAATGCCTTTGGTCACACAATGCCATTCAATTACTAGCTGTCTTAAATATCTTTGGCCGTGACAGATGGTCAGACACAGAGACGGATACACGAGTGTCCTATAATAAAAAAAAACCGGTCAAGTGCGAGTTTGACTCGCGCACCGAGGGTTCCGTACTAACAAAGTTTAAAATTATTAAAAATATTTTTATTATATGATATAACTAAAAATGTATACTTTTCGCAATTTTTCCTATATCTCTGCTATAAGACGTTGCTTCATACCAAATTTCAAGATTCTGAGTTCACGGGAAGTACCCTGTAGGTTTTGATTCCCTTGCGAGTGTCGAAAATTTGCGGCATAAACGGGAGTATCTTTTGATCGCGTTGACTTAGAAGTTTGATTTTTTCACAGCTCCAAGAGACCATAGACTTGAGTATTTGATATGAATTTCAGCTTGATACCTCCACGCGTTCCTGAGAAAAAAGGTCTTGACAGACAGACAGACAGACAGACAGACAGACAGACGGACAACAAAGTGATCCTATAAGGGTTCCGTTTTTACCTTTTGAGGTACGGAACCCTAAAAATAATAAAAAAATAATACATGGAACTAAAACTAAAAAAATCTTTTTTCGTCAAACCTATTCGTGTGAGGTGTATATGAACAGGTCTTTAAAAATAACATTGAGTATTCAAAAACCATTTTTCTCAAAGTCAATCGTTTCAAAGATAGAGAAAAGCGTCGGGGCTGCGGGTGTGCGCAAGAGATACCGCGGCCTCGACATGAAGGGCTAAGAAGGAACATGGGTGGTTTTTAGTCAGTAGGAGTCTGACACTCCCTTCCGCTCTGCCCAAGAGCAGGACCCCGTCATTTGATGATTTTCCACCCATCATAGAAAAAAAAAAAGGCATTAAGATCACTGTTAGTTTTACAGTAATGTAAAGCTACAGGTAAAATACTGAGAAAGCACTGTAAGTTCAAAATCATAATATTTTATTCCACATAACAATATGCTGGTGCACGGTTCGGGTCGGCCGCTTCCTGTGGAAGAGAACCGGCAAGAAACTCCATGGTTACTCTTTTAAAAAGCCCTGCTTTCGCCTACATTTCCTGCAAAGCAAAGCCACGTGAGTAGTTTAGCTTTAGGCCGCAATGGATAGGCTCCTTTAGATAAACCATCGTCAGTCCCCTGAGGCAAAATTATGAACATCAATTGTTACCAAGACAATGCGCTTGGTATCACATTATGCGGTTCGATGCGGTATGCGACAGTAATGACATTTGTGGAGTATGTATGGCAGATATATGTTAGGACATCTTCGATCTATGTAGTTCTGATTATCTGAATCTAGATCAGCCAGAGGTAAAATTCACGTTGGTTATTGAAACAATCTAGTGTTATACAGGGTGTATTATCATCATCTGCCTAGCTTTTTCCCAACTATGTTGGGGTCGGCTTCCAGTCTAACCGGATGCAGCTTAATATCAGTATTTTACATGGAGCGACTGCCTATCTGACCTCCACAACCCAGTTAATACTAGGTAATACGATATTCTCTGGTAAGACTGGATGTCAGAATGTCAGGTCACTGACTACCTGTAACGACTGCCAAAGATCTATATATGGCAGCCGGGACCAACAGCTTAACGTGCTTTTTGAGGCACGGAGGAAACTCGGTATGTCGAGCCGTCACCCATCCACAGACCAACCTAGGCAAGCACAGCTTTACCTAAAGATCGACCCAAGTGGCAGTTCTTATTAAGTAAGACACGAGCTCCTCCGTGTAGCACGTATTATGAAATATGAAAATCGGCATTTTGAAATTCGTATTTGTGAATGTGGGAATAAAGTCTTTCGTATTATTGTAGTGTAACCATTCAGTGCATTATTCATATTTTTTTGTGTTAAGTATATAAAAGAAAACGTAATTGGTTTTAAAACAACAAACAAATTTTTGTGGTTTTCTAACTAAAGTGCAATAACGAGACGGTCTAAATGTACATATCTATGGAACGGCAGATTTTTTCTCTATTACCGGAGACAATTTTTATTTTTATTTTTTTTTAGAAAAGACGTTGCCCCACACTAAGAATTTCTCATGTATCGTGGGTGCGTTCACAAACATTTAAACTCACATACACAAATACCCAGACCCGAAACAACTAAATGTAGGTGACACGCAGCGCAGCAGTCCATTGCTTGAGCCACTGCGCCAACCGTGTCGCCTATTTTTAACCGACTTCCGAAAAGGAGGAGGTTATCAATTCGTCTGTATTTTTTTTTTTTAATCAAATAGGTAGGTACAGTCGAACAAGCTAATAAGTATACAGGTAGAGTTTTTTATAATTCTAGTACACTGAAAATATTGATTGCAATTTTGTTTTATAAAGCGTCTTACACTAAGCGACTGATGTCAAACGCTGTGTCATTTCACATCAGTCTCTAAATATATCTGTATAATCTTAAAAGTAAATGCAAGTTAGCTGGCTGTATACTTATTAGCTTGTTCGACTGTACAATAAACTAATAATAGGAGAGACAACTTTCTATTTTTACTTGTTTAACGATCACGTTTCCGTATTGTTCATAATTAAAAACACATGAAAAAATAAAATGCAGGACCTACCTTCATACTTCCTGATAGCGTTTGTCAATAAGTACTCTAACGTAAAAGAAGTTTGTCTTCACTTTCAAAACTATAGATAGTCTAGTTAAAAATTAATCTCCGATTCTGTAACGACTGTGCTAAGAGGATTCCTTCGCAGCCCGATGAAGAAACTTTAAGTATTTAAGTTTCAAAGATACGTAGGTATCTATGAAACTTGAAAACTTACTTATAACTGACAAAATGCTGTACTACATATTATATGCTTAACGACCAATCGAGCTATAATAAACCAGTATAAGCGGACCTCTCATTGTACGCGAAATGTATACAAAGCCAGGCCCCACACTAGGAATTTGTCCTGTATCGTGGGTACGTTCACAAACATTTAAACTCACATACACAAATACCCAGACCCGGAACAACTATCTGTAGGTCATACAAATATTTGTTCCGTGCGGGGATCGAACCCGCGACACCCAGCGCAGCAGTTCTTGCTTGAGCCACTGCGCCAACCGCCCACCACCGCCTCCCACGCCACCACCACCACCACCTACCCCATGTAATAGGAGGCAAGCTTATTGCCATCAACCGGGCACAAATCCTTACTCCATGGCTGCTACTGATTTTCTGTAACCTTTATTTTTCTTTTTCAGCATCGTGAATAAAATTCGTTCGTTCGTACGTTTCGCACTACCTCGTTCCGTTGAATTATTCCATAATCGAATCTGTATTCACGATACTGAGTGAATATTCATACCACTTGACGCTGTAATTGGTTGAACGAGTGGCCAGTAGTAATGCCGATCGACGCATAATACAATACCAACAAATATACACACGAACAAAAACACAACAGATTCTATGAACCAGAAAATTAAGTTCAGTTTTCAAGATGAGTTGTGTATTTGAACAGTTTTTGTTAAGTTTGTACAACGATCCGGTGGTTCGATAGATCTATACAAAGTTTTATTTGCTGTTAATTTAAGCGAATTTTCGCGAATTATGTCTGTGTGTTGTGTCATTAAACTTTAATTTAAATTTTTTAAATAATAATTAATAGGCATGTCATCAGTTAATAGCAATAAAATTAGATTGAACAAAGTTTAAGGTATTGTCATGTTCCCCGCCGAGGCTGCGGGTTGTTCGAAAGAGATACCGCGACCTCGGCTCAAGGGCTAAGAAGGAACATGGGTAGTTTTTAGTCAGTAGAAGTCAGACACTCCCTTTCGCTCTGCCCAAGAGTGGGAGGGGTTATTTGATGATTTTCCACCCGCCAAAAAAAAAAAAATATTGTCATGTTGCATTTGTTCTACAACTATCGCTTTGAACTAGTCTAGTGGTCGTATACGCCACTGTTGAGCATGAGGTCTTGGGTTCGATTCTCGAGTCGGGCTAGGTGTCATTTTGTTTTACCATTAGGAATTTCTCGGTAAAGGTAAAGGTAGGCAATAGACACGCCCCTTATAACACTTACTTAACCATTCTGGCGAAACTTGAGTGTACAATTAGGTACATCTCTGCCTTACCTTGGGTATTCCAAGGCGTGATCTTATGTCATCTAGAAGAGAGTCAGTTAATATACACAAAGCATCATTTGGTAGGTCGCAATATAACAATTAAAAGAGCACTGGTGGCCCAGTGAGTCGTGGGTTCGAACCCAGGCAGGCGCATTACTTTGTGTAATTTATTTCATCACCATTGCTCTCAAAACGGTGTAGGAAAACATCGTGAGGAAACCGGCATGTGTTAGAACCAAAAAATTCGAAGACATGTGACATCTACCAACCCGCACTGCCCCGCGAGGTGGATTATAGCACATCCCTCTCCTAGAGGCCTGAGTCCCTGCAGTGGGAACACTATAGGCTGATGATGATGATGAATACAACAATTAAACTTAAAAAAAAACACATAAAAACAAACTAGAAACACGATCTTCACAAAAACACAAACGTATACCTCAATACTAAATAACTCCAACACACAATCAAACGAACCCACATCAAAATCATTTTCACCACCAACATTTCAACGCCATTTATATTTAATAATATCAACCCCAACTACAGGGGGGTGAGCAGTGAACACGAAAATCAATACGTCTGTCTGGGAGGGACCGGGGCCCTCCTAAATCCGTGTAGCAGGACTGTAGGTATAACGTGCATCCACGTCAAAATATCTGCATTTGAATCGGCCGAATTGCATGGGGTTCGTGTTTGTACTTACCTATTTAGTACATAGGCGTCGGTCTGTGTGTGCCGATCGATTGACTATGAGGGATGATACGCGACTACGCTTTGATACGCAACGATATTACATTGTAATAATATTACGTGTTCATGATTGCTGTTTGGTATTCGAGTAGGTTTTATGCACGATAATATAAACGTTGCTAAGTGTAAACATATTGGTGGTGCTGACTATGCAGGTAGGTAACAAGGTACTCTGCACTGGAGTGTAAATGTGGTGCTGTTCCTCAAACAATGGGGCACTTAATATCGTGCCCTGCGTGCCCTGTTGGTTGTTGACTACAGGAACTGATGGACGCTACCGAAAACACCAAACCAGTAGCTCAGTTCTTCTTTCTTCTCAGTTCTTCAACGTTCTCAGTTTGACGGCACGGTTGGCGCAGTGGCTCAAGCAATGGACTGCTGCGCTGCGTGTCGCGAGTTCGATCCCCGCACGGAACAAATACTTGTATGACCTACAGATAATTGTTCCGAATCTGGGTATCTGTGTATGTGAGTTTAAATGTTTGTGAACGCACCCACGATACAGGAGAAATTTCTAGTGTGGGACAACATTAAAAAAAAAAAAAAGTTCTGGGCCTAGATTGGTTCTGGATTTAGATTGCTATCGACATGCTTAGAAGAAGACACTAGATACTATTTATTTCCGATTTGATTAAGAGAATAGACTAATCTTAAAGATGAAGCCAATTTATCAAAGCGAAGTACCAGTCTATCAATAATAGAAACTTAGAGGCCCTGTTGTTTTTTGAGGGGTGCGAAATCATCAAATAGCCCCTCCTGCTCTTGGGCAGAGCGAAAGGGAGTATCAGAGTTCTACTGACTAAAAACCACCCATGTTCCTTCTTAGCCCTTTATGTCGAGGCCGCGGTATCTCTTGCGAACAACCCGCAGCAACTTAGAGGCCCTACTACCCAGTATAGTATTACCCAGTACTAACTGGGTTGTGGAGGTCAGATAGGGAAAGCTGCATCCGGTTAGACTGGAAGCAGACCTCAACATAGGAAAAAGCTAAGCAGATGATGATGAGGGGCATAGGAAACTAAGGTATTATCGTTACCCATCATCTGCATAGCTCTTTCTTGCCGCCTTGATCTGCAATGATATTGCATTGTAATAATATTACGTGTTCAATAAATTGCAGTTTGGCATATGAGTAGGTTCGATGGGCAATTACAAACGCTTTTCGAATGACTGAATGTGAAATGGTAAACTGATTATATCGTTAACTAGCTGTTGCCAGCGGCTTCGCCCGCAACAATTATACCTAAAATCGCTATTTTTGAATATTCATACCCGTGAATTTGGCAACGAGTGGTCCGACCCACTCGTTTCCGATATTCTACCAGTAGAAATGAGAATGACATTGACAAGTGAAGATTTGTTGACAGATACGTTACGTTGACTTTATCTAACCTATAAATCAGTGTTTTCTTTCGCCTTTCGCGATGGTTAGCCTCGAGGAGTATATCCTGATGAATTACATCAGCGACAGAAAAAAAAATGTAAATACTAGAGAAAAAAATATCGAAATCCCAATGACAGACGTCAGACAATGACATTATAACTTTTTAATTTACGTTCCGTTCCACCGTAACTCATTACCGGTTTTTAAAATCAACGGGTTATGGCTTTCCGGTTTTTATTTTTCTGCGTGAAATGAAAAATGTTATAAGATTCGAGTTTTAGGGCAACACTAATTTCTATTACTTCAAAAATACGTAAAATTTGGAGCAATAGAAATTCAATTCGTATACGTTTTGCTTTCGTGCATGAATTTAAGATTCACTTCGAGTGATTCAAAAATACGGCCCCAGATCGAATGACTGAATGTGAAATGGTAAACTGATTATATCGTTAATTAGTATTGATTTGCTCTCAATGCCTCTAAAACTACTGTAAATTAATATAATCAATGGATGAATTGATTTTGTTATGTGTTGAGTTGTAGTAATGTTGTTTTGTATCTCTTCTCGTCTCTTCTCTTTTCCTGTCTCGTTCATTTGTCTACTGATACTTCTTCAATCTCTACAGCTGAGTGGTTCTGGGTCAATTCCCAGCTTGGGCAAAATGTTATAGGAGTTTTTTCATTAGGTTTTGTCATATCGGAGCCCCCCGGGAGTCTGGGTTTGTGTCCAGTTAACAGTAATAGTCCCTCCCACTAATACAAACGACAAAAAAAATTTTTGAACACTTGTTTTTTCATTTTTCACATTAAAAAAAAATGAAGACGATACAGTGCTTCGAAAATTCGTGAACTCCTCGAAAACGTCACAATGTCAGTACATTTTTTACCTACAAATGACGTCACAACCCTCCACTCATGATCTTTGACGCGTTTTATTTTCATCAATTGGTATTAATAAAAAACACGTATCCAATATTTTTCGATAATCTAACTGACGGACTAATTATAATCATATTTTTTTGACTCAGTCCGATCCCCTATTAAACAAGACTACCCCTATTAAAAATTACAGGTTCGTGGCTTGGGTTCGAACTCGAAATCTACGAGTTGCCAGTCCGACAGTCACACTACTAAACAATCACTGATATGAACCTATAACCTGCCTAAACACACAATTAAAACGTAAACCTGTCAACCAGACAAATCCCAATTCTTCGCACAATTTACGTACAGAGTAACGTTATACCGAAGTTAAATTTAATTTACTTCAACGACATGTCAACACACACTTTTAATCGGCGCATGTCACCCGGGGGTTGCGTTAAGTGCAAATTATTCGGGGTGAAATCCTCGATTCTGATTTACGGAGCGCGGAACGGTATTCTGTATGTTGATATGTTCATAACTACACTAATATTGTACAGAGTAAATATTTGTATATTAAAAAACTTTTTGATAGATTGCACCATTAGAATGTTGCATTATCCCTGAGTAACATATTATGCTATATTTAGTACAAGTATAAAATAATAAATTCACGAGATATTGGGAGTCAAAGTTCCAACGTTTTCACATTTTTTTACTATATAAATTGTTAATGGTATAACTTTGTCAGAGTGTCAGACTTCTACTGACTAAAAACCACCCATGTTCCTTCTTAGCCCTTCATGTCGAGGCTGCGGTATCCCTTGCGAACAACACGCAGCCATGGAGATACCCCTAATGCATCAATTAGCACAATGTTTTAAGTGTGTGCGTTTACATTGAGTTCTATCGTTAAACGTGGTACGACACTATAACGATAAACGATACTCCGTGGTAAGACTGTTGTCAAACTTTCGGCCCACTGACTACCTGTAACAACTGTCGAAGATCTGCAAGGTGACAGCCGCGACCACCGAAATAGAAGCTAAGTACGTAATACAATATATGGACATATATTCAAAACAATAATAAATATCAGTAAATTTTAATTACGAACAACTTCAAATCCTAGACGGGAAGAGGTAACGCCATCTGTCATGTGAAACAAGAACTAACTGTTGTGTGTAAACACCAAGTTTTGGTTCCGTATTGAGATCACTAATTTGGACTGTAGCGGTATAGTTTTAAGATTCGATTTCGTTTGTATTTTAAGGAGATTATTATCGAAAGCTGCTCATTGTTGAGAATTGTTGAATACTGTGCAGCTGGTATGTAATATTATGTATTAAACGACAGATGTGCATTTTACTGTAGGATGGGGCATCAAATAAACAATAGTTTCATCAATCTGTTGGTAAAAATGTTGATAGATGGAGAGGGAGAGGAAGGCCAAATAAAAGATGGGTGGATGAATGATATGAAAGAGAAAGGAGTAAGTGATGCCGACTGATGACGTTTGACAGGAGAGTATGAAAATAGAAAACGTATTGTGCCCCCAAATGAATCTGTTGGTCAAAAATCCATTGTCAAAACGAAAAAGCACCTTATGACCTTTACCGAAGATGGACCTAACTGTATGACGTCGCGTCGACGTCCAAAAACAGCCACAGTTACCTCGTGGTCATACTAGTTTGTAATACCAGTATGACCACGAGGAAATTCATGTCCACGTCATCGGTCACAGACAATAGTGATGTTTACTGACTAAAAAAAAATATGATTCTAATTAGTCCAGTCTGTTAGATTATCGAAAAATATTGGATACGTATTTTTTGTTTTATAAAATCAATAAAAATTGACGAATATAAAACGCGTCAAAGATTTGAGTGGGGGGGTTGTGACGTCACTCACCGGTAAAAAATGTCATACTAATGTCTTAGAATATGACGTCACACGAGTTTTCAATGCACGGTATCGTCTTCATTGTTTGTTTACGTGAAAAAAGAAAAAATACGTGTCTAATATTTTTTGGAAATCTATCTGACGGACTACTTAGATTTTTTTTGTTAACTACCCTATTGCTCCATCCATGGGAGTACGGAAGCGTTTCCGTAGATGATCTTGTCCTTTGAAAGAATACCATAATAGCGTCTCGTTTTAGCCCGCAGCTTTGTTCACTTAATGGTCGAAGATGATCAATGACAGTTTCCGAAATCATTTCTTGATTCTTTTTTCTTATCTTACTATGATAATTATACTGAATTCAGTCTGCGGAGGGCTGTTCCTTTTTTTTTTTTTTTGTGGGTGGTAAATCATCAAATAACCCCACTTTCCGTCTTAGCCCTTGTGCCGAGGCCACGGTATACCTTGCTTAGTTTTATGTTTTGTTCTGTATCACACTTTTTATCATATTTTTATCGTTATTACTAAGTATTATTATACACCTATTTCCTAATATAAGTACTTACTCATCACACATAAACACAGAGTACGAAACTGTTTTACGTTCGTCACTTCACCATCTCAGGGCCAGTTGAAAACCAGCGTCGGTCACTAGCTGCTCGGCATTTTGCTGAACTGGTCCTATTTGACGCAGCCGTGAGATGCACACACTATTTTTTTCAGTTTAGTTTTTAGTTTCTTTTATAATATTTTTATTGTTTGTTGTGTGCACTTGTGGCATGTGCTAAATAAATATGTTTTCTTTCTTCTTTCTTTCTTTCTTTTTTTCTTCTTTCTTTCTTTCTTCTTTCTTTCTTTCTTCTTTCTTTCTTCTTTCTTTCTTCCCCTCTTTCACTTACACCCTGTATTAGTGTCGATAATTACTGACTTTTCAATTTGAATACTTTCTTTGAGTAATATCTGTTAGCGTTTCAGAATACCGTCGCGGATTACACTCAGAGCGATTGCGGAGTAAATCAGTCTGATCTGTAAATATTGAAGTTGTTGGCACAGCTTGAAGCGTTTACCTCATTGCGATCAGGCGTATTTGTACAAGATATATTTAATTACTTGGCGAAATATTATACAAATGTTTTTAGTATCTGTTTTTTATAGGAATAAAAATATGATATAACGTAACGCGTGTAATCTCATAAGGGTTAAACAGAGATGTGGTTTTGGTACACTCACATGTAATAGGGGGTAAGTCTAGTCCCATCAACTGGACACAAATCTAGACTGAGATATTCCTGATGGAAAACACACAATAACACCCGACCAGGGAATCGCGAAATGCGACCACTTGACCAACGAGGCACTAAACTGCCTCGATACTCTTACTTTAAAAAAAATCTCACAAAACAAAATTAAAATGTCTTTTTTTTTTGTAGGGTGGGAAATCATCAAATGCCCCGCTCTGAGCAGAGCGGTAGGGAGTGTCAGACTTCTACTAACTAAAAACCACCCGTGTTCCTTCCTAGCCCTTTGTGTCGAGGCCGCGATATCTCTTTCGAACAACCCGCAGCCAAACTAATATGTCTGAGCTTCAAATAATCTTTCACTCAAACCCATAAAATAGATACAAAAAAAGACACAAAAACTCTTTAACAATATTTTTCAATGAGGCCTTAAAGTGCCTTAAACCCTAGTCCACCTAAATTCTATCTAACAAACTCGAACGAATAAATTTGTCTCGATAAGCCTCGATAAATCAGTAAGCGACTTTTGAACAAAATTAACTATATAGAAGTCTTATGAACGAGGAACGTACCTGTTTTAGGTTTAAAATTTGCATTTAAATAGCCTCGCGGGTACTGACAGTGATATAGATGTGCCAAGTATGATAAATTACTGAATATGTCTTTATTTTCGAAATTGGTTTCTTGTACTTAAGGTATAAAGTACTGCGTTGGGGTTGCGGGTTGATCGAAAGATATACCGCGGCCCCGACACATTTGTGTGGCTAAGAAAAAACATGGGTGGTTTTTAGCCAGTAGAAGTCTGACACTCCCTACCGCTCTGTTCAGAGCGGGAGGAGTCATTTAATGAAAATAAAACTGGGCAAGTGCAAGTCGGACTTGCACATGAAGGGTTCCGTACCATTGTAGTAGATATTGAGAGGTTTTCCATGTTATTTTAGCACCAACGACTTCTTATAGGTTTTCCTGTATTCTGTGTTGAACAAATTTCTCAAGGTTCAATAGTTTCGGAGATAAGGGGGGGGGGGGGGGGGGGAATGATCGGACAGACAGACAGACTCACGAGTGATCCTATGAGGGTTCCGTTTTTTTCTTTTGTGTTACGGAACCCTAAAAAGGGGTATAAAGAACTTTATTGTCTGCCTAATCTTTTGTTGGAATCGCCTTTCAGTCTAATCGGATGCAGCTGGTTCACAGTATTTAAAATGGAGTGACTGGCTACCTGACCTCAACAAAACAGTTAGTACTGGGATATACAATACTTGGATGACAGATTCTCGGGTCACTGACTACCTGTAACGGCTGTCAAAGAGCTGCAAATAACAGCCGCCCGAATGGCTTAATGTGCTTGCCCAGGCATGGAGGTTATTTTATTACACAAGGAACTTGGAAGAGAAAAGTGGTGCAATTTATTATTTAATAGAAGTTTATTAAGAAGACAAAGTTAGCCATCCTTTTTTTTGGGGGGGGGATGGGAAGTTATCAAATAATCCCTCCCGCTCTTGGGCAGAGCGGAAGGGAGTGTCGTACTTCTACTGACTAAAAATCACCCATGTTCCTTCTTAGCCCTTGCGTCGAGGCCGCGGTAACTCTTGCGAACAACCCGCAGCCTCGACAGGCGTCGGCCCTTGCGGGCCCCTTCCATGTTGCTGACATCTCTATGAGGCGCGCGTGGAACACGAACGCGCCGTCGACACAGCCTGTCGTCGTCATAAGACGGACGGACGGCGCGCTAGCCCATTACTCACCGTCCACAGGCTCGCGTCTACGGTGGCCGGAAGCCGTCACGTGGCCCCCGACGCCCGGAGCGTCACCCGCGGCGGCTGGGACGAGAGGAGACGTTTCGCCACCTCCTTCGCTAGCATCACTGTTTCGCAGAAGGAGGCGACGGCATCCCATACCATCTCGCCCCGGACCATGGCTTGCACGAGCAGGGCCGGACGCGAGGGGTCGCCGCCGCAAGTTAACCACCCTCAGATATTGAATATCTCCTAGATTCTTATGAAAATGCGCGTGGATCTTGGCACAAGGAAAGAGATGGCTATACTCAGCAGCAGCTGGTTGAGAAAAGGCTAGGCAGATAATTATACCTCATGTAATAAAATACATCTAAAGGTAGCACAACAAAGAAAACTTTAAAACAAGACTACAATTCCTGATAATTCAGTTAGAAAACCACAAGAAAACAATTAATTAGAACAGAACCAGGCGCTAAGTCGTACTCCCGACAAATAACGAAACTTTCCTTATAATAATGCGAGAGCACTTTACACAGGATAGTACTTAACAGACTTAACTACACCGGTAATTACATTTGTTTGTACTGACGTCAGCATATCAATCCGTCAAAAGACAATAACCAAAAGCCGTACCAAAACATCTCTTGCATCAAAATCAAGGTCAGTTGATTTTGACAGTTCGGCTGACTTCACGTCGTGGAGGTTTCCTTACAATATCTACTTGTCTTGTTTTGAGGATATTTTCGATTTTATAAAATTACTCCGAAACTCGGATTATGCTTTTTTTTTTCCTCTAGCCTGCACTGTCCCACTGCTGGGCAAAGGCCATGGCTTTCCAAGTTTTTTTATGTTTTTTTTTTATTATGTTTACAAGAAAAAACTTTTGTAGGAGTTGATATGATAAGTGTAGGCAATAAAAACCAAAGTTTGATTTTGACGCGGCTTGGTAAAGTATTCCATAATATAGTATATCCATGAACATTGTCTTTTCTTTAATAGATTTTCAACTTTAGCGCTAAAGCATTAGGTTCAAACTTGATCGGAAAAATTTTGGTTTCGGGTAGCTTGATGTCCTGGTGACTGTACCTGTACTCAGTACACGTCGAGGATGAACTAGTAAGTAGACGAGCTACCTAGAGTAGTAAGAAAGTCTAACGATAAAGTATAGCTACCAATATACTGCATCATCGATGGTATAGCCATGTATAGTATGCCATTTTTTTTTTTGTAGTGTGGGAAATCATCAAATGACTCCTCCCGCTCTGGGCAGAGCGGTAGGGAGTGTCAGACTTCTACTGACTAAAAACGTCGGCGTCGGCCCTTGCCAGAATCAACAGTGGCTACCACCAGAAAAGCGAGACAACGAAGCTCGACGAAGTCCCAGAGAAAAGATTTAACTGTCTTGGTTCCGCAGCGAAATTAATCAGAAAAGAATAACGGAGGAGTAGGAAAAAACACAATTTTCACATTGGCCTTACACAGAAATAACTGGAAGTCGTGGGGAGAGGCCTTTGCCCAGCCGTGGGAACACTTAAGCTAACATATCAGTGTTAGTAACTTCCGCCACGCTCCGCTTGTCACCATAACCTCGCCTTAAGCAATAGCTCGTACCAATTAACGAATTTGTCAAACAGAGGCGTGAACCAGTGAAACTGTTCATTGGAAACCATTTCTACAAACAATTTATCGTTGGGCATTTCTAATTATTCCTTTTACCTCCAAAGGAAGGCGTGATTAAAGGTTGCTACAAACCGTTGCTAAGGAATTGATATTACGTTTTCGGAAAGATTTTTCGAGTATTTACGAGTCATTGAGTTGATGTTCAAATATGAGATTTTGTTCTATTTTTATTACTCTTGTTTGAATGATGTAAACATATACTCGTAGTACCTATATCCTAATTCCTAATCCTACTAATATTATAAATGTGAAAGTTTGTGAGAATGGATGTGTGGATGTTTGTTACTCTTTCACGCATAAACGGCTGGACCGATTTGGTTGAAATTTGGTATGTAGATAGGTTATAACCTGGATTAACACATAGAATAGTCTTTATCCCGATTTTATATTCCCGTGGGATAATTTTCGAGTTGTAGCGGGCGAAGCCGCTGGCAACAGCTAGTTTTAATATAATAGGGAAAATATTGTTATTGCATTCGAGGCGAAATTCGGACATAGGCGAGTATAGGAGAGGTTGAGGAAACCGGCGTGTCTTAGAACCAAAAAGTCGAAACATGTGACATCTACCAGCCCGCACTGGGCCTGCGTGGTGGATTATATTACCTCTCATACAGAAGGCATGTGACATTATAAGTATAGGTTGATGATGATATAATAATCTTTGAATAGATAGCATGAGGAATCTAAAAAAAACTAACTTACAAACAATCTAGCTAAGTTACAGTACAAGTTAAATTAAAGCGTATAAAAAGGAGCATATTATAAGATGTTGAGGTTTGAAAGTAACTTCTATATCTTTTTTTTTTGGCGGGTGGAAAATCATCAAATAACCCCTCCCGCTCTTGGGCAGAGCGAAAGGGAGTGTCAGACTTCTACTGACTAAAAACCACCCATGTTCCTTCTTAGCCCTTCATGTCGAGGCCGCGGTATCTCTTGCAAACAACCCACAGCCCCGACGGGTAACTTTTATATCTTACTTAGGTTCATAAAGCATATTAATTATAACTATCTGGTTCCTTCATGTTTAAATCTCAACGCTCTTAGTTACACTGAGGAACAAACTCAAACGATGTTCAGGGTGTCTAAAATGGCCACTTTAGCAAATCATAATAATAATATGAATTGCGTTAAAAAGCATAAAATTTACCTTTCATAATAGTAACTGCGTCTGGAAGAATGGAAGAAGAAAACGTGTTGCGCCGACCCCAAATAGAATGGGATAAGGGCAGGAAAATGATGATGATGATGAATAGTAACTGCGTCTGTGAGCATTTAACGATTTTGAACACAATTCATATTCATCATCATCATCTGAAGCCGCGGGCATCAGCTAGTAAATAATAATAAGTGCCCCCGTTGTTCCTTATTACCCCAATCATCCAAAAATGCCACCAAAAGTACATATTAAAATAACAAAAGCTCTACTTAATCATCATCTGCCTAGCCTTTTCCCAACTATGTTGGGGTCGGCTTCCAGTCTAACCGGATGCAGCTGAATACCAGTATTTTACATGGAGCGACTGCCTATCTGACCTCCACAACCCAGTTAATACTAGGTAATACGATACTCTTTGGTAAGACTGGATGTCAGAATTTCAGGTCACTGACTACCTGTAACGACTGCCAAAGATCTATATATGGCAGCCGGGACCAACAACTTAACGTGCTTTCCGAGGCACGGAGGAAACTCGATATGTCGGGCGGTCACCCATCCACAGACCGACCTAGGCAAGCACAACTTTACCTAAAGATCGACCCGAGTGGCAGTTCTTATTAAGCCACGAGCTCCTCTTAATAAAAGCTCTACTTAATAAAACCCTAAAAATAACATTATAAAGGGATCGTTTTTCCGAAACAATTACGGGTATCGTTACAAAACCCCTCAAAAAGGACTATTGTTCTGCGTTTCAATTAAATTTTAATAACTCATTTCCCTGTTGTATTAAGATTATAATAGAGGTTACATTATTAGGACACGTTAGGGAGGGTTTTATTGGCCCTTTGTCATTTATCGTTTGTACAAACTAAGGGCTCTTTACAAAATGTCGCGGTGACTTTGTATCTCATTCAACACCTGGCAAATACTCGTCGTAGTACTTTTTATAACATAACATCACGCCTGTAATCCCCGAAGAGTTATGCAGAGGTGTACCTAATAATAGTACTACTCACAAATCGCCAGTTATGTTTAAATCCTATACACAGAGGGCGAGCCTATTACTGAGAAATTCCTAATGAAAAATAGTTTGCCCGACCCGGGAATCGAACCCAGAACCTCATGCTCAGAAGTCGCGCTTGCGACCACTAGACCAACGAGGCAGTCAATACTTCAATACTTTTTATATTCGTTACTACACAGGCTGAAAAGGACACTGACGGAAACCGGTTACCACGTATCATATAGTACATCATTCTGAACACCCCTTGTACATACATTTTTCGTCGGTTATTCAAAAAAAAAACAAATTGGTGATATCCATATACGGCCCCGACTTACGCGCATTTAGTCGTGGGTTCGAACCCAGGCAGGTGAATTCCTTTGTGTAATTTATTTCGTCACCACTGCTCTCAAAAACGGAGAAGAATTGGCAACGCGGGGTGATGACATCCATTTACCCGCTGATCGGCATGTTAAATCTTCCAACCCGCACTGCACCCGCAAGTTGGACTTAGGAGTAGTTAGTTAGACTTACTTACTTACTGCGGTACTCAGAGATATTTAATGATTACTTAAGCCGTTACTTAGTAAAGATTTGACATACTTTTGTATGACAAAACTGTCAAAACCTTTACTAAGTGATGGCTAAGTAAGACTTCCTTACTTACTCACTTCCCTCATAGAGAGGAGGCCAATGTCCCAGCAGTGGGAACATTATGGCTATGCTTAAGCTTACTCTGGTTTCATTTAATTATCTAGCTGCATACCGTAGCGTGGTAGCACATCCGTAGCATCCTCAAGAGATTGTCGCGTTCGTAGAGCAGCTACAAAAACCATTAAATAAGAAAATACACATAGCATCACGCTATGCTCTCAAGGGACTACGTAAATGCTGCGGGTTGTTCGAAAGAGATACCCCGGCCTCGGCACAAAGCGCTAAGAAGAAACATGGGTGGTTTTTAGTCAGTAGAAGTCTGACACTCCCTACCGCTCTGCCCAGAGAGGGAGTCGTTTGATGATTTCTCACCATCCAAAAAAAAAGGGAGTACGTAAAAACTTAAAAGTCATTCTTAGAACTAATATTTATCTAATAGCAGTTGGTTAGACTCTAATTTAGAATTAAGCTTGTTTCAGAACTATAAATAAAATATGAAAAAAGTTAAGTACTGTTTTTCTTTAAAACTATTTATTTATAATAATGTTTTCGTTGTTCTTCAGGTCTACCATCGGATTTTCCATCGTAGTTCACAATTAATTCAAGCAAAAACTTGTGGCGTATTTTGTTTCAGCATTTTTAAATGAAAAAATAGAAGTTGAGAGCTTGTTATTTACTACGGAACCCGAAACTTCCGTACTCATCGCTACCTGTATGATTTTTGCCGAAGCCGATGGTTTCCCGAAAATTAAAAAAAAACTTCATTTCGAAACTACAGGAGTTTCGAACTGTCGATTAAAATTGACAGACGCGTCGTCGGTTGAAAATCCGAATGTAGTTTGGTAAAATAAAATATTTGTATTGTAATTAATATATTCACTCTCTTTTATGTAACTGTGCGCTGGATTTACCAAAAAGATTACTCTTTTTACGATGAGGATAAAACAATTTTTAAACCGATATGTGGGTGTACTAATAGGTACACTTTTTCTTTTTTTTTTTGGATTTTGGGAAATCATCGAATGACTCCTCCCGCTCTGGGCAAAGCGGTAGGGAGTGTCAGACTTCTACTGACTCAAAACCACCCATGTTCGCATGATATTATGTTAAGTTCGTTAAACTTCAAAGCCTTCTAAAGAAAGAAATCTATTCCAAGAATAAAAGAAGAAAGTGAACTTTAAAATATTCAGCCAAAAACGGCAGCGAGTTATCTGAAGCGGTTGCCATGGCAACGTTAATGGAGCCCAGAGAATAAACGTACAAATAAGAAGGTCAAGGTTGGCTTAGACCCGTTTAGTGTTGTGGTCCGCCTTTTTGGAAGTAGGTGAACGCGATCAAACTGAATTGCTTGCCGGTGTGGCCTTAAGGTGAATGCTCCAACCACCCCGCGAAATTCAAATTTTCTTACGTTTTTTGCAATTTGCAGATCAGTGTTAGTTTGTATGTTGATTAGAATATTAATTGCGGCTGTAAGACGTGTGTAGTTACAGAAATATAATCATCAAAATCATCAATACAAGCCTCCAAGTTCATAAAGGTGCAAAAATGACTTTTTCAAGTTCCTGCACCTTTATGAACTTGGAGGCTTGTATTGATGATTTTGATGATTGAGATATTTCTGTAACTACACACGTCTTACAGCCGCGATTAATATTCTAATCAACATACAAACTAACACTGACCTGCAAATTGCAAAAAACGTAAAAAAAATTGAATTTCGCGGGCTAGTTGGAGCATTCACCTTAAAAACAGTTCATGTCTATACAGGGTGGTGCCGACAATACGACAATAAATGAAACCATTGGTAGTTCTAGTTCATAGGGATTTTTTTAAACTATCAAATAAATCCTAACGCCGTCGTGGTGCCGACGCGCGACGATACGACAATAAACTACCTAAATGTCTTTGCCAAATTCGTTTGTTACATTTTATTTCCACACGTTAATCGGTGCAAACTATTCCTAAGGTTAGTAAACCAATATTTGTTTGTAAATTGTAATGTATTTCGTTTACAGTTTTATGCTACTTAGTTTTATTGATTTTTTTCCCAAATTTTTATTTTGTTGTTTTGATTTATTTGGTAGTATAATAATGTTCCTATGAACCAGAACTACCTGAGGTTTCATTTATTGTCGTATTGTCGGCACCATTCTGTATAAATAAAAAGAGAAATTCTGACTGACTAACTCATCAACGCTTAGACCAAACCCTTTTTTTTTTGCGGGGTGGGAAATCATCAAATAACCCCTCCCGCTCTTGGGCAGAGCGAAAGGGAGTGTCAGACTTGTACTGACTAAAAACCACCCAGTTCCTTCTTAGCCCTTCATGTCGAGGACGCGGTATCTCTTGCGAACAACCCGCAGCCCAGACGGGGGGCCGCAGCCCCGACCAAATCCTTGGTATAATGTAGACAAGGAATAAGGCAAGATTTTTTTGAAATTCAACTCCTAAGGAATAAAATATTGTTAAATAGGGGATGAAAGTTTGTATGGAAAATCGTCATTCTCACGCGGGTGAAGCCGCTGGCAAAAGCTAGTGTTATAAAAAAAAAATCACCATTGGAATGCTACATTAACCCTGAATAACATCAGGGACGTCCACTTGTGGAATGCCGCCGGCAGGGGCCGCTAGTTTTATATACAAGTGTAAATCAACCCATCACACAGCCGTCAACCACGCATTCTGTACATCAAACTAAGTACCCCTGCGCAAAAAAATTTTGCTGGGAAACGTTTTTTTTTTTGGGGTCTAATATCACACTTTACGGTAAAACTCAAAGTAACACTCTTAAAACATTGTGCTAGTGAATGCTTTAAATAATAAACGGGTCATGGAGGTAATTTAAGTAAAGTTATAACCTGAAAAACTAGTATTTACAAAAACAGCTGTGAATTTGAAACTTTGACCCCCAATATCTCCGTAACTAGGAGGTTCCCAGGTATGGTGTAGGACTAAAAAATGATCGCAGTGGTGGGGAGAACAAGGGCCCTTCGTTTGCGTTAAGGGTACTTTTACACCCTGTATTTCCGCTCAAATATTAGAAAATGGCTAACGGCGCTTTGAAGGACTAGCTTATAATATATTTTTACGTATCTGTTTTTCAGGCTATTTCGACTTGTGATGCATCGCTCTTTTTCTGACCCCGCACTTCAAGAATGTCCGTGTCCAATCGTCGCTTAGATGCTCGTTGTATGTATGTACCTAATCTAGTACGCTTGACGACAATCAAGCTATAAGAAACCGGTTTATTCGGATTTCTCATTGTACGTTTTAATCTTCTTCTTATCGTGAGCGCAGTTAGGTCCAACGACCCCCACACACCCTAAAGTCAGAGTTTCTAAACCGCTTCAAAGGCCTCTGACATGGTTATACGACCGCCATTTGACGGCCGGGCCGAGACCACCGGCTTATACGTGCCTTCCGTAGCACGGAATCAATTTTTTATCGGACAATCAGGTGATTCAAGCCTGCAATCTCCTAGGTAAACTGGAAACCATTTAACAAAGTATACTTCCCATGGGAATCGAACCCACGACCACTGGGTCACAAGGCAAACGCCTACACCATTCGACCACGGAGACAGTTCCGTTTTAATGTTTTTTATTTTATTTTAAGTCATCATCATCTGCTAGCCTTTCCCAAGTATGTTGGGGTCGGCTTCCAGTCTACCCGGATGCATCTGAATACCAGTATTTTACATGGAGCGACTGCCTATCTGACATCCATAACCCAGTTAATACTGGGTAATACGATACCCTTTGGTAAGACTGGTTGTCAGACTTTCAAGTCACTGACTACCTGTAACGACTGTCAATCTGGCATCTGGCATCCGGGACCAACAGCTTAACGTGCTTTCCGAGGCACGGAGGAAACTCGGTATGTAATGGGCGGTAACCCCCCCAAGACCGACCCGAGTGGCAGTCATTAAGCCACGAGTTTTTATTTTATTTTAAGTATAGGTACCTAAATTCACGGATGGTATGGCTTATAGAAGAGAATATAGCTTCTCAATTCCTTCCCCATACGCTTCAATTAAGTATATTGTTCCCCCAAAAAATTTCGACTTCTCTTGAACAACTTTTTATGAATCAAAGATATGAATTTTCCCTTGAAAACTTCTTTGAAAAAAATATGATTTAAGTGGGGTTCCCAAATGTTTTGAATTGTTCTTCTAACAAATAAAAGCTCTTCTAATTTCCTGTTTTCCGCGTATTAGTCTGGCTGTTCGTCTTTTTGTATGTAAGAGTCAGAAATAAAAATAGGATTAAAATTAAATTTCATTTTACTTTATTAGAAAAGTGAAAGTGTCATTGAAAATTAGGCTGATAATCAGCACTTTTTGAACGATAAAGTTTACAAGAGACAGGTTCACAAAAGGCCCTACCTCCGAAAAGGAAGAAGTTTCAGAACAGCATCCACACAATGCCACACATCTGTCTGTTAGGTTAGATTTTAGAACAGCAGATTTGTCAGCTAGTAGCACACACCAATAACCAAACCACCCATTACAAATACAGGGTGTAAACGAACCCTTTACGCATCCGTCAACCAAGCATTCTGTACATCAAACGAAGTACCCCTACGCAAAAATTTTTGCTGGGAAATGACTTTTTTTTTTGGGGTCAAAAATCACATTTTACGGTAAAACTCAAAGTAGCACTCTTAAAACATTGTGCTAGTGGATGCTTTGAATAGTAAACGGGTCATGGAGGTAATTTAAGTCAAGTTAAAACCTGAAATACTAGTATTTACAAAAACAGCTGTGAAAAATTTGGAACTTTGACCCCCAATATCTCCGTAACTAGGAGGTTCCCAGGTATGGTCTAGAACAAAAAAATGATCGCAGTGGTGGGGAGAACAAATGCCCTTCGTTTGCGTTAAGGGTACTTTTACACCCTATATATAAGCCCTTTAATAAAAAAGAACGGAAAGAAAATTATAAAATGCAAAAATTATAATAAATCTACAAATGCAGGTATAAAAATAAAATTGTTTAAAATCAAGAAACAATAATTGAAAGTAAAAAAATGTTAGCTTTCCTTCATTTTGTTTTTCATAAAACAACGAGGCGCTAAACTTTAAACATAAATAGGTACCTACATACTCTTAGACGCCTGAAAAGGATATCGATTTCATATCAAAATTTCCCATAGGAGCAAAGAGTGGCTATCAGGTTTCAAAGACACATGAAGCGCTTGGGGCCTAACGCGAATTAAGTTTAACGACATCTAGCGGTAAGCGATGGAACTCGAAGCAGTTCTTGAATGAAAGAAGGATGAATTCTTATTTTTTTACTGTTTTGCTGTAGGAGTCTACTTTTGAAAACAGAACACAATTTTTTATTTGGGAGTTAAAAAGAGTTCAAAAAGAGGAAGGAGGTGTTTTTCAATCTGTGTTTATTTCTTCATTTTACGCTTACGGTCTTTATTAATTTCGCCGAGAGCTATTGAAGCCATCCTTTTTCCTTGGATATCCTCCACAGCGTAATAAAACAAACTTTGATGCCATATTGTCTATGTATCGGGGAAGTTTATGAAGATGACATACTATCAACGTTTATAGTTTGGCACTTGGCACTGCAGGAAGATTTGATTAACTTTGGGTGTTGAAAAAATAAATAACCTGTAGGCTTAGCCAAGTTGACAATCTACAAACGTTGACGCTAGTAGAAAACGACTCAAATGTATGGGGATGACGTCATCTCAACGCTAAGTCACGTGGTCAGAACAATTTAATAGAAAATTCGTAGCCATGTTGACAACTTATCGAATCGTTCAAAATGATAGAATGAAATGTGATCCTTTCTACAACGTTGATCGCTACATCCCATATAAATGCTAGCCATGTCACACTTTTGACAAGCGCAAACGAAACGTTGGCGAAGTATTTGAACGATACGTTAGCGTTTGCCGAGACCCTGGAGATAACGCTTAAAAATGGCGTCTATTATGATACAGCTGTCTTGAGACCGAGAAGTGTTTTGTTTATTTCTCATAATTTTGGATTCTATGTGCCTATTTAGCATTTAAAATGCATGCTTTAAATATATTGTGGTGCGCTAAGGGTCAAACACAATAATTATTTTGTTTGTTTCATAAGAAGTACCTAGTATAGGTTCATGCCGCGCAACACGTCATTGTTTATATTGTAAACTTTCAAGTGCCCAAGTATATTAGATTTTAACAAAGGAAGATCACAAAATAAGTAATAATTTACGTACCTTCCCACTAATTCCAGTCTACCTGCGAACTGTTCTGGGTCTGGTCGAGATCTAGATCCAATATTATAAAAGTTATCACTTCATTAAGGTATCTTTCATCGAAATGCACAATATCATATTATTTCACGCCACAGTAACGTTTAAAATTACATTCCGCACTGTGTGTGATATCATATTAAAGCAATTGTAAGATGAACTTGTACCTTATTTCACTTACTTTTTTAACACTTAATACAATTTATTCCTTTCATAACAATTCAAAACAAAACTTCAACCCGCGTTTAAAGTAAACAACTGCGATTTTGACATTAGTTTGACGTTAGTAGAAACGCTCACCATAGACTAAAGTGTAGGTTTTTTCTATATTTATTAGAGAATGAGCGATCGACTCAGTTGTGTGAAGTTGGCTACCAACTTAGCGCTTTCTATAATCGCTTGCGCCGAAGCGTTATCTATTGTAGAAAGAGAATAGAAACGAAGCGGTTGTAACTTGGCTAGCCCTACTGACTTCTCTACCTTGTTTGGCAACCAAATAAATTAGTAAAAAACGTACAGTCCCGACTACTAATTTCAAAAGCGCTTTTCATATGAAATCACAGTTTCTGCTTTGAGATAAGACCTGTTTCGCAATAGTACGGTTTCCATACTATACGTTTTCATCAATAAATAGATGAAAATCAATTTTAAAAGTTCCCCGGGGTATACATATTGGTGGTGACTGTACAATGTGACAATGTGTGTGTGTGTGTGTGTGGTGTTTGACGACACGGTTGGCGTAGTGGCTAAGCGATTGGACTGCTGCGCTGCTTAAATATTTGTATGACCTGCAGATAGTTGTTTCGGGTCTGGGTATTTTGTGTATGTGACTTAATATGTTGGTGAACGCACCCACGATACAGGAGAAATTCCTAGTGTGGGGCAAAAAAAAAGTGTGTTTACATTTTTATGAACGATACCCAGAGGTTTAGCTTCCGAGAAAGTTTTCATTTGGAAGTTAGGTTCCTTTTTGGTCTCCGTTTTTAGGAGTTTATTCAGTCAGACTTCTACTGACTAAAAACCACCCAAGTTCCTTCTTAGCCCTTGCGCCGAGGCCGCGGTATCTCTTTCAAACAACCCGCAGCCCCGACGGGATACGCGATACCCTTTGATAAGACTAAAAAATAATTTGGTGAAAATAATTTAGTTTTGTTATATTTTAAAAACATGTATTACTTTAATTATAATAAATTAAAAATGCGTCCGTTTAAAGTCAGTGTCTACGACCGAGAGGGGTAGTTAGCTATGCACAAGGTCATTGGCGTGAATACAAGCCTTAAGTGATTTCCGAGGCATGAAGGGGACTCGGTATGTGACGGATGATCACCATCTAGGCAAGCATGGCCTGAACCCTGAAGATCGACCCGAATGGCTATTATTGCTCAGCCACGAGCTCCTCAAATTCAAAAAGTATCTAATAGAACACACTTAATTGATCCTTTTTACAACGTGACCTCAAAAGGACTCGCTCATTCATTAGCTTTTGCCAGACGTTTTCTAGTTCAATTAGTCTTTGAACGAAACACTTACAGAGGGAGCCACTTTAGCGTTTGCAGAAGGTAAGGGAGGGGGAAGGGGGCACAATTTATGTGTCTGAGGAATTTGCCCACTCTCTAACATTTTGCCTGAAGGATCGGAAATGCAATAAAATGCAGACAGACGAATGTAGGACGTAAACTGTTGCGATACTGTTGCGTTTTCCTTCTTTGTTCGCGTTTATTCTATGACTTATCACGTTATCTATCTATCTAGGTACATAAAAAGAAACTGTCTGATTGACTCATTATCGCCCAGCCCAAAGCCTTGGCCCTAGAAAGCTGATATTTTGCACAGACGTTCCCTTTATACTGTAGATAAGGAATAAGGAAGAATTTTTTGAAATTCAACCCCTACGCGAGTTAAATAGGGGATCAAAGTTGAAAGTTTAAACATCCACGTGGGCAAAGCCATGGGCAAAAGCTTGTTACTTTATAATTGTGATAGAAAAGTAAATAGAATTAACTTTACATGCATACACTCATAAAGTTACGCCTTTTTCCCTTAGGCAGAAACCATGCAAAATACTCCAGCATTAGCAGTCGCTCCATGTAAAATACTAGGTACTGCATCCGATTAGACTGGGAGCCGAGCCGAGCTTGGGAAAAGGCAAGGCTCGAGGAAACTCGGTATGTAATAGGCCACCCATTTTTTTTCTTTTCTCACGTATGTACCTACCTATACAAAAAATGAAGACGATACAAACAGTGCTTCAAAAATTCGTGTGATGTCACATTTCAGTACATTTTGCACCGGAAAGTGACGTCACAAGCCATGATATTTGACACGTTTTATCTTCGTCAATTTTTATTGATTTGATGAAACAAAAAACACGTATCCAATATTTTTCGATAATCTAACAGACGGATTAAACAGAATCATATTTTTTTTGTCATGAAACATCCCTATTGTAAACGACACTAAATCAACATGGCGCTAGAAATTTTGGTGATTACCCTTTCAAATGGTTTATCTGTCATTCCCTGCAGGTTCCCGCGGCAGTGGAAGGCCCAGAGATTATTCTGATAAGTAGTGATAAATGAGTGTAACACCCTACCGAATTAATTCCTTATCTTTTGGAGTGGCTTTTCACTTTCCCCAGTACATTTTATTTGAGTTGTAATACGTTCATGGTGTTGATGCGGACATTTTGCTAGCAGGTTGGCGATGTAATTCTTCAGAATCTGTTCGTGATATCTGCCTATTGCTTAGCCTTCAGTCTGACCGGATGCAGCTGAATACCAGCGTTTTACATGGAGCGACTGCCTTTCTGACCTCCACAAACAAAAATCCGCATTACCCACGAAGAATTGGTTGTATGTAATCACTATCACTACATATTATAAAACATAGTCCTCCACCGCGTCTGTCTGTCTGTCTGTTCGCGATAAAATCAAAAACTACTGCACCGATAGTCATGCTGTTTTCACCAACGGGTAGAGTGGTTCTCCGATCCGGCTTTTACGTGTATGCAAATCTTAAAGTTCCTGCCAACGTCATCCAGAAATGAAAATGACCCTGTATTATTTACGTTGTGCGAAACGTAAACGTGTACGTTCTCCAGCGAACAGGGAAGTCTGCCGCCACAGAGGCTGCCACAGGTGTCGATCGATGCGACGCGCCAGGCCGGCCGTCGAACCAACGCAACACCCGGCTTGTTCACGACGACAGGAGGGTTTCAACCAGCCCTGGGAGCTGATACAATATTTATGATTGAAAGAACGCATTCTTTTCAATAATTTTATTCTGTATTTTCCAAATAAAAATACAAATTAATTACCACATGACAGAGCATCACTTAAAGACGGCTCGGCTTATTTGTGTGACGATCATCATCTGTTTGTACCAAAGTTCCGGGTGTCAGTGACCCAAAAACCTGACATCCAGTCTTACCAAGGGGTATCGTATTACCCAGTAATAACTGGGTTGTGGAGGTCAAGATAGGCAATCGCTCCATGCAAAATACTGGTATTCAACTGCATCAGGATAGACTGGAAGCTGACCCCTACATAGTTAGGAAAAGGTTATTCGCTCGTTACAATTATACAATAATCACGTGTTAAGCTATGTTTTTTCACCCATATCTCCGAAACCACCTAACCAATTTCAATAAAATGCGTTTTTCTTCTTATAATTTTTTACCATTGTTCTTATTTTGGTGGTCTGAATGATTTAAAAGTTTGTTATTAATAACTCTGCTATTAATTTGTGACAGTATGAAAAACCCGTTTTCAATCAATACTTATCGGAAACCATTACCCAGCTTGGCAAATACAAGCTGGAAATCCCTATGTGTCAGTATTAGGTCCATAACCGGGGAAATGTTGATACCTTCTGTGCGCCAGTTCAAGTAGAACAACATTTAACATAACATGTATTCCCCAAAGGGTTAGGCAGAGGTGTAGGTACCTAATAGTACACCCACATTTCGCCAGTTATGTATAAGTCCCATGAAAAAAAAAAATAGGGGGCGAGCCTATTGCCATCAACTGAGCCCAGCTCAAGGCTCCGTGATTGCTACTGAGACTATTAGTCAAAATTGGGTATTTCCATAACAAATTTCGACTATTGAGACAGGCGCAAATCCAGACCTCGTGGCTGCTATTGAGAAATTCCTGATTGAAAAACCCAGTGACACTACCCGACCCGGGAATCCAATCTAGTTCCAGTACGGTCTACCTCATGCTCAGCAGTCGCGCTTGCGACCATAGAAAGAAAGAAGAAAGAAAGAAAAAGTATTTATTGGTCTCACACAGGACAAGAAATCAATAATAAAAAATTAACAAAAAAATTGGGACAATACGGGCTAAATAAAAAAAAAAAAAACAAGAGGAACACATAAAAATTAAAACAGTATTAAAAATAAGTCCCGTACGAGGCCAAAAGGCCACTATCTCAGCATAGGCCAACGAGGCAGCCCATCGGGGCTGCGGGTTGTTCGCAAGAGATACCGCGGCCTCGACATGAAGGGCTAAGAAGGAACATGGGTGGTTTTTAGTCAGTAGAAGTCTGTCACTTCTTCTCGCTCTTCCCAGGAGCGGGAGGGGTTGATGATTTACTACCCGCCAAAAAAAAAAGGCCAACGAGGCAGTTGAAGAAGAACTGCTTGAAAAATTGATTATCGAGGACCTGCCTGCCTTCCTCTCTACTCATATGAGTATATATACCCATTCACATTCTTACTTTCTTTCTTTACCATGTGGTGAGAGCTTAACCATGTGTCAGAGTTTTTATTTATCACTAGCTGATGCCCGCGACTTCGTTCCCGGTAACTTTGATGGGTGACTAAAGAAATGTTTGGTGTGGACAACCCTTAATACTTAGGGGTATGAAAAATAGATAGTAGCCGATTCTCAGACCTACTGAATATGCATATAAAATTTCATCAAAATCGGTCAAGCCGTTTCGGAGGAGTATGGCAACGAAAACTGTGACACGAGAATTTTATATATTAGAAGATATACCCCCATAGACCTGGTGGTGTCCTCACGATGTTTTCCTTCAAACAACTGAAAATTATATAATACGTACAATCGTACATGAGTCCACAAAATTCGAGGTGCGTGTAAATAGATGAGAATTAAAATCAAAGATATTCAAATATTTACGAGCAATGGGTTATGTGCAAATACAGATATATAACTCACATTACATAAGGCTTTATAACCTTGAAGGTTGGCAACGCATCGGCAAACACCTCACAGTTACAGGTGTTTAGGCAGAAGTAGGTAAGGGCAGCAACAGAAGTAGCTTAACATTTCGAAATATTAATTATTTGATGTACAGGCATCCACCTAATAATTTTAATATCACAGAAGATCATTCTTTAAAATATTCTTACTCGTCAATCACTTGTTAGTAACGAGTAATATATATCAAGTTTTTTATTAAAAAACCTGATAAAACGTTTGAGTAGTGTTAATCTACTTCTGATGCTGACTGTACCTAACCGCTTTCTCATCAAGTCGCGTTGGCTTGTTTGCCAAGTATACCGAAATGTTGTGTAGATACATAGGTACGTGGACCACAAGTTTCTAGCTTGTTTACAAGACCTATAAACATAATACAGGGAAGATTTTAGTTGTTAAAGGTGAATCCTTCAAGGTAGACCGCGATTTCGGTTTTTTGTTTTGGTTTTTTACAATTTGCCGATCAGTGTCAGGTTGTATGTTAAATAAAAAAACTTTTTTGCAAAAAAAAACAACCGACTTCAAAAACACCAAAAAGTCAAAAATAAACTTCCGAAGAAAAATCAGCTTCTGAAGTCGGTGACATTAATTTGTTTGTTTGATTTCGTTTTTTTGCCACCGAAAGGTCTAAGAAGGAACATGGGCATGAGCGGGAGGAGTCATTTGATGATTTCAAAACCTCCAAAAAAAAAAATGCTTCCATCAATTTCTCGTCCTAATCCCAATTAATTTGGGGTCGACGCAGCATGTCTTCTTCTTCCATACTTCTCTATTACCCGTCACCTCATCAGAAACCTCCCATATTGCCAAGATCCCCAATATCTAACAGAAAATATACAGGGTGTAAATCAACCCATCACACAGCCGTCAACCAAGCATTCTGTACATCAAACTAAGTACCCCTACGCAAAAATTTTTGCCGGGAAACGACTTTTTTTTTGGGTCAAGAATCACATTTAACGGTAAAACTCAATGTAGCACTGTTAAAACATTGTGCTAGTGGATGCTTTGAATAGTAAACGGGTCATGGAGGTAATTTAAAAACATTGCCCCACACTAGGAATTTCACCTGTATCGTGGGTGCGTTTACAAACATTTAAACTGACATACACAAACACACCCAGACCCTGTAGGCCATACGAATATTTGTTCCGTGCGGGGATCGAACCCGCGACACGTAGCGCAACAGTCCAATCGCTCAGCCACTGCGCTAACCGTGCCGTTAATATGATTTAATAAATCTCCCCCAGCAGTCTAATCTGAAAAGCTAACAATCGTATAAGTGCATCCCGGTCAGTCATCGATCGCACGCACACAACCACGCAGACACAACGCTGCGTCGAGACTGAGGCAAATAAAACAAAATGCACCCCCCCTCCCCCTCAGTCTAGTCACTAGACAACAAAGGGTGCGCATACAAACTAAACTCACCAAACAGTTAGGGCAAAATCGCCATTATTTCAATACCATAAGGTTGACAGGAACTGCAAAATTAGTACAGTTCGGTGCAGGAAACGATGTGTTAAGAGAAGTTTAGACATAATAGCGTTTACAGATTTTACGGTAGAAATGTTGATAGTACTTTTTATTTTATTTTGTATGATGAGGTATTTGAGGTGGAAATATTTAAATTGTTACAGTTTGTAAATGGTGCCTCTCTACAAAGGTTTGACTAAATATGTCCCAAAATATACAAAAATAAATGTAGGTAGGGTACTAGGTACTTCAAGAAATATGTAAGTTTTCTGACTAAAAAATATATGATTGATTTGATATTTAGAAATTAATAAGCAGTACCTTTGTTAATGACTTATATATTACTGCGTAAGGACTGGGCGGACGGCATGTTAAAATGACGCCTCGAACGTGGTCCCAAAACGGTCTTTCCTAAGCCGAAGTGAACTAGTCCACGATCGGCTCTCTTCGGGTGCGGTCGTAAATTTTATTCAAAGCTTTATTTATGTTCTTTATACCTCGAAAATACCACGCAACTTATACAAGGTTACGTTAACGAGCAGACTACACCGATTCTCTGTATGGCGAACGCGTCGAGCAAATGTTCGGACGACCGTATCTTTAGTTTTCATCAAATCAAATAATTTATTCGCATAATTTGGGTAAATAGATGATACATAATGTAATGTATTACATAATACAACAAAAAAGATCCTCATATTAACCATTTCTGGTATGCATAACTTAAAACTTAAAATAAAAGTTTAAAAAAATAATGAATTGGGTACCTATCAAATACATAGGTACACATTTACATTTTGAACTACATACTAAATTAACTAGTTATAATTGCACTGATAGGAACATTGTAAGTACACACTACACTACACTAATTTTCTATTCTTATAACTAAGGTATTCCTGGGTGCGCGCGGAGGCGCTGCACCGGGGGGTCACTCCATTGCCGCGGCTAATTGCTGCGCAGCGGACAGACCTCCGGTGCGATCTCATGGCGGCATGGAGACAGCGACTGTCGCAACCCCGTGCAGAGCACGCCACGATAGTGGCGGTAAGTCCCCTCTTTGAGGAGTGGCTGGAGAGGCGCCACGGCGCCCTCACCTTCCGTCTGACGCAGGTACTCACCGGACACGGTTGTTTCGGGAGGTACCTGCACCGAATCAGGCGGGAGGAAACGCCCGGATGCCACCATTGCGAGGATCGGCCGGAGGACACGGTGGAGCACACTGTGGAGGTGTGTCCCGCTTGGGCGGAGCCCCGCCGTGTTCTCGTAGCGGCGATCGGCGGCGGCGACCTCTCGCGTCCGGCCCTGGTGCAAGCCATGGTCCGGGGCGAGGAGGAATGGGACGCCGTCGCCTCCTTCTGCGAAGCAGTGATGCTAGCGAAGGAGGTGGCGGAACGTGAGAGGGAGAGAACCTCTCGTCCCAGCCGCCGCGGGAGGCGCTCCGGGCGTCGGGGGCCACGTGATGGCTTCCGGCCACCGTAGACGCGGGCCTGTGGACGGTGAGTGATGGGTAAGCTCGCCGTCCGTCCGTCTTATGACGACGACAGGCCGTGTCGACGGCGCGTTCGTGTTCCACGCGCGCCTCAAAGAGATGTCAGCAACATGGAAGGGGCCCGCAAGGGCCGACGCCTGTCGAGGCTGCGGGTTGTCCGCAAGGGATACCGAGGCCTCGACATGAAGGGCGAAGAAGGAACATGGGTGGTTTTTAGTCAGTAGAAGTCTGACACTCCCTTTCGCTCTGCCCAAGAGCGGGAGGGGTTATTTGATGATTTCCCACCCCCTAAAAAAAAAAAAAAAAAAAGGTATTCCTGGGTCGTGTAGAAACATTTATTGACTAACCAGGCGTACAGTTTTTTCCGGAATAAAGGAATAGATCTAAGGTCTTTTAGTTCACTAGGTAATTTGTTAAATAATTTAATTGACATAGGGTAACAATTTCTTCTAAACAGATCAGTTTTTATGTTCGGCAAGGGAAAACTATTAGGATATCGGGTATTAAAATTACAATAATCACCAAAGGATTTGTATAGATACTGGTGTGTTTTGAGGAAATTATAAGATTCAAATATATACATGGACGGTGCTGTTAGTAAATTTAGCTTTTGGAACAATGGTTTGCATGAAGTTAAAGAATCAACATTACAAAGTGCGCGAATGCACTGTTTTTGAGCCAAGAATACTCTATTAAATTCCACGGAGCCACCCCATAATAGAATACCATATCGTAGGTTGGAGGCTACATATCCGTGATAAGCTTGTAAAGCTGTTTTTTGGCTAGATATACGTGTGAGACGCCAAAGAGCGTAAACATACTTGTTTATTTTGTTGCAGATTTTATTTATGTGTAATTTCCATGAAATCTGACTATCTAATGACATTCCAAGGAAAACTATGCTATCAGATTGTGCTATATAATTGTTATTGTATGAAATTTTTAGTTTGTAGTTAGATTGTTTTCTATTGTAAAATTGAATTATTCTAGTTTTGTCTATATTAACTTTTAGATTATTACGTTCTAGCCATTTGATAATGCTTCTAACAGCTTCGTTAACTTCTTTATTGTAGTTATCAAATGAAGTATTAGGTGTATGTGGAATTACTAATGATATATCATCTGCAAAAAGGGTACAATGATGATGTATCAATGACCTTTGTACTCACTTTTTTTATTATAATATTTTCCTGTGCTATATGTTGCTAGTTGTTTCGGGTCTGCGTATTTGTGTCATCATCATCCATAAGACGTCCACTGCTGGACAAAGGCCTCCCCCATAGAACGCCATAACGAACGGCAACCTGCCGTTTGCATCCACCGATTGTCCGCGACTCTCACGATGTCGTCGGTCCGCCTGGTAGGAGGCCTAATGTTTGTAAACGCACCCACGATACAGGAGAAATTCCTAATGTGGGGCAACGATAATATATTACTAAAAAAAAACAAGCTATTTGAAACTGTCAATAATATCATTATTGCTTTAGCGATAAAGTAGAAATTTGACAGATTGTAGTAGTTTGTTGCCGTGTCTTCACTACATAGTATAAAACAAAGTCGCCTTTTCTGTCCCTATATCCCTATGTGCGCTTAAATCTTTAAAACTACGCAACGGATTTTGATGCGGTTTTTTCCAATAGATAGAGTGATTCAAGAGGAAGGTTTATATGTATAATACATGCATCATATACTAAGGCAACATTGCTAATTTTAGAGGTTTCTAACGTGATGTCGTAAATTAACCTATTTTTTTGGGCTTATTTAGCAATTTAGCAAAAACGCTGCCTAAACCCTACGAGTTAGATCAAATTAATGTACTACAGTATTGTACACCATAAAAAGGTCTACAAAAAAGTCCGCGATGGTATATGTTTATATTATAGGGATAACCCACATTAACCATTTTTATTGTTTACTTTTTACGTGAAAAAATGGCTTATTTACGAAGCTATTTTAAGCAATACGACATTAATCCTTATCGAATTAAGTACCTTAAATACAGTGTGGAATTAATATAGATCAATATGGTTCCTTACAGCATGTAAATTAAACAAATATTTTCGGAGATATTACAAATTTAAAATTTGCGTTTGCGGCGGGCGGTACCGGTCGGTGTATTGATTCCCCGAATCCCTCTGATACCATCGGATTTACCCTTCCAATTTAAACGTTTACAGTTTCCGGTAAAGACATCTATTGCAATGACCATTCATAAATCGCAAGGTCAAACCTTCAACGTTGCAGGCTTAGATTTGAGCGTTGACTGTTTTTCACATGGCCAACTGTATGTCGCTCTTTCAAGAGTAACCTCAAGAGAAAACATGTTTGTATTGTCTAATGACAAGAAAGCTGTGAACGTTGTGTATAAAGACATCCTGTAATATATTAATTGTTGTAAAAATAAAATAAATACCTAAAAATGTAAAAAGTAAATAAGTAAAAATGTGTAATGTAATAAAAATTGTATGAATTTAGATATTCCAAAGATAGCAGGAAATCTTCATAGTAAGTATAGGAAAAGAGGAATTGTTTTACTCCAAATTTAATGCGTGCAGGCCAAGGGCAGTAATGAATGAATCAAAAATACTGGATCGATTTTAATCATGTTTTCATTGAGTGACATAGGCATATATATTTTATGCCCGTGTAAAGTCGGAGCGGGCCGCTATGTTTTTATATACAACGTTCATAGTTTTTCTGTAGTGTATTGCACCCGTGCGAAGCCGGGGCGGGTCGCTAGTTACATATATTATATTATTATTAGGTACTTACTTGTGAAGTGACGTACTTAGTTAGAAACTCCCATTCGGCGCATCTTAGGTTAAAGGTTAAACAGCACTGCTAATATTGACCGTTCAATTTCCTTTGGCAGATACCCAGCCTTTGAGACCACTGACCACTCAGTCCACAGCAATCTAATTCTAGATTGCTGTTGATTGTAATTACTTCTATGTTAAGATTGCTAATATATTTATTAATTGGTCCTCGTTGGTCTAGTGGTCGCAAGCGCGACTGCTCAGCATGAGGTCCTGGGTTCGATTCCCGGGTCGGGCAAAGTGTTATTGGCTTTTTCCATCAGGAATTTATCAGTAACAGCCACGGAGCCTGGATTTGTGCCCGGTTGATGGCAATAGGCTCGCCCCCTATTACATGGGACTTAAACATAACTGGTGAAATGTGGGTGTCTATTAGGTACACCTCTGCCTAACCCTTCGGGGATTACAGGCGTGATGTTATGTTATGTAATTGATCTTGAAAACTGAAAAATTGTACTTAGAATCATTACATTATCACTACCTACATACATATTATAGATCATATTTTGATGATTTTACGATGTGAAATCATCAAAAACCGAAAAAAAAAGGGGGCCTAAAATGATCACAAATTATTTATTATTTCTTTGTTTTGTGACCATTTTTCGAATTGTGACGTAATTATTTATTCTATTGTGTAGGTAATTACAGGAAGAATTACACCTACTATGAATTACAGAAATATTTAAATGTGTGATGAAATTAAAAGCGCACGGCATTTCAAACAATTCACTGCACTAATAATTATACAAGATAAACAGAAAGGAACTTCCTTCGTTAAAAACTGGTCGACCGGCGGAATGAAATATTAACTTTTTCTTTATGAATTTGTAAAATCTTTCATTGCAAATGGTGGACGGTACCAGGACCGAATCTCGTTCACATTTATGAGATGCAAGTTTTTTTTTATATTATTCGTGAAAGAACGGTCACTCATCCACGAGCTGACTGATGGCAGTTTCATTTGGTTAGGTTAGGTTAGGGTCCCAAACTTGATTACAATATTGTGCAATACACATTTTAGTGTCACCTTTTATAACCAATGGGTTCTGGAGTGTCCAAAAATATTGAAATTGGTCTAACATAGGATCATGTTTTGGTGACAACGCCATCTATCCAGTTGATCTCGAACTATGTAGACACAGCGTACAAGTTTAGTGATAGATGTACAACACTGAAGTGGAAAAACGCGCACAACGTTATCGTCACGAAAGTGTTCGGTAGATACCATCACCACAAAATATACTCGCAGCATAAACATCTTATAAATAACTACCTAGCTTTTGCCCCCGGCTTCGCGTAGATGTCGAATAATATCCCAAAACTTTCATCACCTATTTAAATTTAGAAATAAAAAATATACTAAAACCTTCCTCGAGAACCACTGTACTGGTGAAAACAACATGAAAATCGGTATAGTAGTTTTCGAGTTTATTGTGAACAGACAGACAGACAGACGCGACGGAGGACTTTGTTTTATACAAAGAGATTAGTGATGATTACATACTCATGTAAAGTACAGTAGGTGTTCTTTCATACATTACTCCCGAAAAAGTGCAGCCCCCGTTTTTTCTGAGTACCCAAATGCGTCCCCTAAATCTCACGAGTTTCTCTCCGGTGTATCTTTTCTCGAGTTTGTAATTAAAAATCTTGAAAGTCAATTAAACTTTGACAACACTCGGAGCCACTCGGTTTGCCTTCGGATTGAAATCGTAATGAATCGTGGCAAATCAAACTTCAATATTACAAAGGTGCCATTGTCTAGGGGTTAAGTGCTTTTCAATTAGTTTAATTAACTAACTAGCGTGTTCACGACGAATACAGTCTACAGATTCTATACGTAGTGTTTATTGAAGCCATTGAAGGTCGTTGGAATAGGTATAATAATATGATATTTATAAATATTGATCATATTATTATACATATTCAATCTGACACCTATACGCTATTATCAGTTTAAAAATGATTTCCCTCACCAAAATCTTCCTGTGGCCTTGCCATGCATTATTATATTTATTGTCACAGCAAGGCCTTCCAAACTCTGGTGCGTCCAAGTTCATTCTCTTCAGGGATGAGCAAAAGATTTTATTTGATTCAAACACTATAATTTAGCGTGCCGATGGCCGTAATAAGGGTACGGTAAGGAGAAGCACTAACTTACCTACTTGGTCTCGAAAATGTTAAGGGCCTTATGTAAAGTCCATTTCACGAAAGAAGTCCCGCGGACAATTGTGGAACTAAATTTAACAGATCGGCCATGTTGTCGTTTGTCGATGTTATCAAGGTGCGTTTGTTGTGGTAGATATTTTGTGAGTTTATTATTGGATTAGTGCGTTATAAGGTTTATTTACGATGCCAAAAGTTGTGAAACAACATTATGTCGCGCGACATACAGCGCTGCGTCTGCGGGACTTCTTTCGTGAAATGGACTTTATGTAGAATGGGGTTGTCAAATAAACAACATTTCTATAAACCCAAAATGAATTGTATTACTATTTATTCCAAATTGTGATAGCTAAAACAACAAATCCCAAATTCATTCTTCTGAATTTACATTAGAAAGGAGTAACTATAAAAATAAACTAGAATTAATAATCTTCGCAGGATCCGTTAAACCTGATTCGACCCTCAGGTGTCCAGTTGGTAGTCTACTATATAAGTCTTCGAGAACGGTAACAGGTGGAGGAGTGTGTCGTACGATTTTCGCTGCGGGATATTTTGTCACCTTATGAAGAATTCCAAGACTAACAGGCGTGGTTCTGAAAGTTACGCCACATGACTTTGCCAGATGGCCACCCCACGCCATATAATTCATTTTGTAGCTCGGTAATAAGAAGAAGAAGCGATTAAAATATTTATCTAGAGGTGCTCTGAGGAATAAATTTAGCATGAATCCAGGCGTCAAATTCATTGACAACTGACTTTGAAACCACGGATAAAAGAAAATAAAACAACCACGTAGTTCTTATTGTGAGACTAAAAACTAAAGTCATGAACTCATGACCAATACCGCTAGAGGTCGACGTATGGCACAGACGTATGGGCAGAAATACACACGATATGTCCACGATTATATCTACCTTAGCCACAAAGATCGACCCTCGCCTCGCAAATACCTGGGATGCTACTAATCCATGAAGGCGCTTATGAAGGGCGACCTTCCTATTTTACGTAGCTAAGCTAATATAAGCTCGTCGACATGACATGTGTATCCTATTCCTATAAAATGCCTTTTTTTAACACGCACATATAACACGCCTGTACTAACCTAAGGCACCCAGACCTGCAGGGCTATTGCGTATCTTTTTAAATGTCAGTGGCTATCATAGTGTCCATCAATTATCTGTCAGATGGTTCCATTTTGTACTAAACTGACAGTTAATCGATGGACACTATGATAGCCACTGACATTTAAAAAGATACGCAATAGCCCTGCAGGTCTTTGACGAAAGCTCAGAAGTCCAAACTCAAGGCTTACGAAAGAGCGATAGGGCGTAGCATTTTTAACATCAAAGTCACCGATCAAATACACAACACCACAATAAGATTTAAGACAGGTATCGCCGATAAGTCTAACCGGTCACGTCATTTACAGGGAATGGGTCAGGCACGATAGATGGGCCACAATCGTCACACAGTGGGTTTCGTAAGACGGTCGTCGTCACCGAAGCAGGCCAGACACATATATGTGTCTTGAGCTTGACGATTTGGACTCGTTCCTGACCGATTAGCCAGAGAAGGTAAAACACCGGGCGAGTCGGAAATGGGGGAGGAATTTTCTAGGATTCCTCCCAATAATTGGCCCCGTAGTGGTACAGATAGACTAACTAATATTAAAAAAATCCCAAGAAGTAGTAGTTGGTAGTGAAATACGTCTGACTGTCTCATCTTCTTAATTACAGACGGAACAGGTGAATCTTTTTTGAGTTGACCTAAATCGTGTACCTACCCCAAGCTGCTTATACACGGAAACGTAAGGCTGTTTTTTTCCAGTACCTGCCTAGTAAGTACCACCCGTGATGGCAAATTGCAATGTCATCGTTACTCATTTATTTGCAAGATCGATTGCTTTAGTTAAGACATGACATTGTCATAGGCAAACCCAAACACGTATAAGCGGCGCTTATATACGTGTTCGGCGCTTACTCCCAACCCAAACCTGTGCCCAAACTAAAAAGCGCGCGTTTTAGTTGGGACTTGGGACATAGCCATTAGAGCCATAATACAAATCCAAACGCGTCCTTTTCTTTAATTACTTACGTTCCTAACTTCTCTTTTAAACAAAGACATTCAAGTATTACTAGCTATCCTATCTTAAATCTCTTTGCACATAACCACCAATTCAAACCGGGCTTAATTTGTACAATGCTAAAATGTATAACTAACTTTTCGTGTAGTTTTTGTTTTCAAAATTTTGTGTGGAATGAAACGTTAAACATTGCATCTCTTTTCAGCGTACTTAATTTCGATACTATGTCTCACTCTTGCACATTCAATAATGACCACCCTATTCCCAGCCAAAAAAATGGCCGACTAAAATCAGCTTTCCTAACCGCCGCGTTGATGTTTTGTTTCAAATTTATTTCGAAAGTGGTGTGGTACCAATTAAAAGGTACCTATTATAGAAGTTAAGCAGTGAGTCAAAATGTCATTTTCTTTTGGCACTCCTTCGAGTGCGCCTGCAACAACTGGACTTTCAGTGGGTTTTAACTTTGGCGCTAACAAGTGAGTACAGAAATAGTATTTTTGTTAATAACATCAAAAAACCTTAGCGATATAGTAAAACTTCCTTGGTGTTGACCTCCTTTTCTTCCACCAACCAAATTATTCGTCAAATCAACTTCAAAATTAAAAGGAATGTATTGTCAAAAAACATAACCTCGTTCTTTCTATTGAATTTTCGTTTCAGCAATTCTCTACGGCTTTGAACGGAGCTAAAGGTATACGAAGATTTTGTTATTGTCAGCTGTATAATAGCATACGAATTTGCATTTAGGCCTGCGACTCCTGGGTTTGGCTTGACGGCGACCTCGCAGCCGTCTAGTCTCTTTGGAAGCACCCCGGCGGCCGAAACGCCTGCATTTGGTGCTGCTACGCCTGCTTTCGGAGCGACATCTGCCGCCCCGGCATTTGGGGCCACAACAACCCCGTTTGGGACGGCAGCGCCAGCATTCGGAACTGGGACACCTGCGTTTGGGACTACATCTGCTGCACCCGCTTTTGGCACTACTACACCGGGCTTTGGTGTGACAGCACCTCCTAGTTTTGGTAAGTTTTTATTTAAACACTGAAAATGTAAACGTAGTGCCATTTGGTTATAGCTTTGTTAGCGGCAAACATTGAAGTCAAATGACATCAACCCTTACTGGGCCAGTGTGGCAAATACCCCCCATAAAGAGGATGCCCGAGTCCCAGAAATACTAACACTCAAACCAAAGGCTAATTATGCCATTATGCTTCTCTAAAGAAAATTGTCCATTTCTTCACCACAGGGGCCACAACCACACCTGGATTTGGTGCCAGCGCTGCGCCCACATTTGGAACCACAACTCCAGCATTTGGTACAACAGGATTAGGGACTGGGGGCCTTAACTTTGGAGCCAATGCTGCTAACACTAGTTCAGGTAAAAGGAGTGTTCTTGTTTATAGTTTACAGGGAAATGGATAAGTGGGAGGAGGGGAAGAAAGCCTTTGCCCTGCAGTGGGTCACTAATAACACATCTACACCCACATCAACCAAACTCTGTGGCTACTGGTGAGAAATTTCCGATGGAAAAATCCAATAATGCTTTGCATGACCTGAGAATTGAACCCAGGACCTCATGCTCAGCAGTCGCTCTTGCAACTAACGGCTTATAATAAAATGTATCCTTTCATGTCTGGTAAAATTTTCCTTCTTAATAGATCAACATTTACATTTACATGTGTCTTTTAGCCCATTTGTACAAGAAATCACTAAATTTGTTTAGAATACCATATTTAAAACAATTCTAATTCATTTTAAATTGTAAGTGTGACCCAGACGTGTTATAATATTAATATTGTAACTAATACGTGTTTCTTATAACATGTTCTAATGTTTGTATGCACAAACTAATTTCTTCGGCGTCAGTGCAGGATGCTTTCCGCCATACTTCTGTATTACTTGGCATCTCATCAGACACCACTTTTATTTCAATATCATCCTTTGCACAGTCCATCCATTGTTTCTTTGTTTTACATCTGATTATGGCTTTAAAGCCAATTGCAGACAACAAGGAAGAAAAAAAAAATTGTTTCTTTATTCTTTCTCTATTCTTATAGCCATCATATTCGTACTCAAAACTTTCCTCACAAGTTTTTCCTCATTTGATAACAACAGAACATCATTATAAAAATGTTTTATTTTAAAAGCACATAGCTTTATAATGATTTGTTGTCTAAGTTCACACCTAGTTCACCAAGACACCTAGTTATAGCCAGCAAGAACTATGTATCCCACTTATCTTTGGTTAGAACTAGATTTAGCCTTCATCATAGAATCAATCTGGAAATCTATTAGCCATAACATATAGATAAATAAAATACAGTAATATTAAGCTACAGTTTTAACAAACTACTTTCATATAAATTCAATTTCTTTTGTTCTAGGGTTGAATTTTGGTGCCCCAGCAACATCTGCTAGCACAGGTCTTGGTGGACTCGGAAGCTTTGGTTTTGGTACTGCTGCCTCAACGCAGACCACTGGATTTGGTGTATTTGGTTCTACAAGTACAGCTACCACTACTACTAGCATTTTAGGTAAGTAATACCAGGCAGAAACAACATAATGGTATCAAATACGATCCTTACATTCTCCTTTTGCTTCATCTAAATTCTTACATGAGGTCCTGAGCTGAATTTTGCTGTAACAGGGGCTGCAGGGACCGACGCCCGTCAGGGCTGCGGGTTGATCGAAAGAAATACCGCGACCTCGGCACAAAGGGCTAAGAAGGAACATGGATGGTTTTAAGTCTGTAGAAGGCTGACACACCCTACCACTCTGCACAGAGCGGGAGGAGTCATTAAAATTTTAAACCAACCATCCAAAAAAAAAAAAGTTCCTACATTAATGAGCAATGCAGTTTTGTTCTATAAAAATTAAGTATGGTGTTCATGGGCCCACGGTATTAGGTGAACAATAATAGCACTGAAAATTAGATCCCTGACATAGCAAAAATGTTGGACTTCCAACTGTATACAACAACATCAACATCAACTCTAAATGTCACTGTCATACCGGAAATATACAGACCAATATTTTAACATTTGGAATAGGCGGACTTGATACAAAAAAGGCAACAAAATCTTGTGTATGTAAGAGTGTGTTGTGTATCAATGTAGCACTCTTAAAACATTGTGCTAGTGAAGTGAATGTTTTGGATAAACGGGTCATGGAGGTAATTTACGTAAAGTTATAACCTGAAAAACTAGTATTTACAAAAACAGCTGTGAAAAATTTGGAACTTTGACCCCCAATATCTCCGTAACTAGGAGGTTCCCAGCTATGGTCTAGAACAAAAAAATGATCGCAGTGGTGGGGAGAATAAGTGCCCATCGTTTGCGTTAAGGGTACTTTTACACCCTATATATGTCAATTCCAAGAATCAATAACACAGATCTAACCCGCTTACCTTACCTTTTCCCTTCTTTTCAGCACCATGAACCCTAACCCAAGCTCTCCAATCCATGGTCTCTTCAAACCAGTAACGCAAACGTTTCAAATGTTACCACCTACCACTATTTTCACTAAGCCTAACTTTGGACTAAGCCCGATATCATGTGAACCAGAGACTGCGTATAAGGTCTTAACTGCTAAAAGGGATTGTTATCCTAAACTTATCCCTAGTTGTGGTGAGAATTTCTTTGTCAATCTAAGAAAGGTGTAAACAGACCCTTTACGAAGCGGTCATACAAACATTCTTTGCATTCAACTAAGGGGCTGTCCATTAATCACGTGAGGTTCAAGGTGTATTTATTTTTTCGTCAAACGCGTGATTTCTGAACCAAAAAGCGGCTTGTAGTGTAACCTTGACTCGCCGTTGCCAGGCAACGAACGAAGAATCTTAAAATTTTTATAATATTATTTTTATTCATTCACTTCTTTGACGGCACGCTTAGCGCAGTGGCTAAGCGATTGGACTGCTACGCTGCGTGTCGCGGGTTCGATCCCCGCACGGAACATTTATTTGTATTGCCTACAGATAGTTGTTTCGGGTCTGGGTATTTGTGTATGTGAGTTTAAATGTTTGTGAACGCACCCACGATACAGGAGAAATTCCTAGTGTGGGGCAACGTTTTAAAAAACTAAAAAACTTCATTTGTTTGTAACGAATAGGCTCCGAAACTACTGGACCGATTTCAAAAATTCTTTCACCGTTGGGAAGCTACACTATCCGCGGGTGACACAGGCTACTTTTTATCCCTGTATTCCCACGGGAACGGGAACTACGCGGGTGAAACCGCGTGACGTCCGCTAGTACTATTATAAAGTGATAGTTTGTATGTTTCACTTATAGGCAAGTTTACTAATCAATGGTTTAATTTGTTTTCCAGGTGCAAAATTGGGTACTACTAGTGTTACTGGCACGCAACCTTCAATTTCAGGTAAGTTTTCAACATTTTAACTTTTTTTTTTGTCGTCAAATGACTCCTCCCGCTCTGGGCAGAGCGGTAGGAAGTGTCAGACTTCTACTGGCTAAAAACCACCAATGTTCCTTCTTAGCCCTTTGTGTCGAGGCCGCGGTATCTCTTTCGAACAACCCTAACTTTAGTTGAGGAGTTTCAGTGTATCTAATTCTGACCATTATAGCTTGGATTTCTTAAGAAACAAAGGCATATCAAAGCCTTTTCAGTATTTCTCTTGTACAAAGCAAATTTATTTATATTGTTGTTTTTAGGGTCCCGTACCTCGAAAGGAAAAAACGGAACCCTTATAGGATCACTTTATTTATTTATTTATAATAAGCACACTAACAGCACAATCACTTACAATTCAAATTACATAACAACAAAAAATTACATTTAAGTAACCATGCAAATAACAGGTGTGCATGACATTGATACATTAACTTAGGAGACAACAAAACAAACAAAAAAAAGTAAATAATAAAAAGTGTGCCTAGTAGGCCTTAATCTAGATCACTACAAAACAAACCAGTTTGAAATACTTAGACATGAACTCTTCACATTGTTTAAATACGGAGCGTCTGTATGAAGCGAAACTCATGGAGAAAATATCAATGGGGTAATCTATCCGTTTAGATCGTTCATTATATTCCATCTGTCTGTCTGTCAAGACCCTTTTTTGTTGTGTCTTGTAGCATCGTATTGGACGAATCTGTAATGGTGGCATGGTGCTATAATTAGTGGTAAATAAATAAATTTCCCTAGGTATAATAAAATTATGACCTTACCTAAGCCACCTATTTGATTGAGCATATTTGCCACCAGGTCCTGTATATTTAATAAGAAGTTTTAATAAATTATCACACTCCGTTGACTGAGAAATTCCTGATGGAAAATTCTAATAACATTTTGTTTGACCCGGGAATCGAACCCAGGACTTCATGCTCAGCAGTGGCACTTGCAACCACTAAGCCAATACGGCAGTCATAGAATCATATAATATATTAATGAATCTTCTCTTTTTTAGCAACCCCAAGCTTCGGATTGGGTGGCGTTGCCCCGAACGCTAGTGGCATCGGTGTCACAAACACAACAAGTGACGCTAAAAGTAAGTATTGTTTGAACCAATTCTCAATCATAACATCACGCCTGTAATCCTCGAAGGGTTAAACAGACGTGTATCCATTAGTACAACCAGGTTTCCGCCAGTTTTGTTAGAAAAAGCCTCATATTTAATAATTAATTAATAAAGTTATTGTAGCATAAATATTTGAATAGTTAATTGGAATTGAATAGAATAGAATAGCATTTATTTGCAAATATGGGTTATACATAAGTAGGTAGTAGTGAATGAAATGTTAATGTTCAGAACAAACTATAAAAGGTCATCGAAATAATCATCAACATTGGCAACAGGTAAAGTGAGACTGGCAGTGTTGCCACGTTGTTTGCAACACTTAGCCTCTGGCCAAGGAAAAAGGCAGCCCTTAGGTCACAGGAAGTGTCAATGAGGCGTTTCGAAATTTCATTAAAAAGGCGGTGGACACTCGGACTCCACGGCCTCAGAGTTCTATAAACGGTGTAAAAGTACCCAAACGAAGATGAAAACCACTGCGATCATATTTTTGTTCTAGACCATACCTGGGAATCGCCTAGCTACGGATATATAGGGGGTCAAAGTTCCAAATTTTTCAATTCATAGCTGTTTTTTAAATACTAGTTTTTCAGGTTATAACTTTACTTAAATTACCTCCATGTCGCGTTTACTATTCAAAGCATGCACTAGCACAATGTTTTAAGAATGCTACATTGAGTTTTACCGTAAAATGAGATTTTTACCCCAAAAGAAAAAGTTAATACCAGCAAAAAAATTTGAATACTTAGTTTGACGTGTAGAATGCTTGGTTGACGGTTTCGTGGAGTGTTCGTTTACAACCTGTATTTACGCCGCTTGAGATTCTTAATGACTTACTACATTGTTCACATTTACAGTACACAGAAAATTATTTATTTATGTACACACAAAATACATAAAAAATAGAAGAGCACAAAGGTTCTGCTAAAAACCAGCTGCTGCTGCTGTTGTGCTGCTGCAAATTACTTGTTTATGCCAATAAATAAATTTATTATTTATATTTACAGATGAGCCACCCAAACAGAATAAGCTGCCGAACGAGATATCAACAACAGTGGAATCCTTCAAAGAATTTGTTAAGAAACAGAAGTCACTTAGCTCCGAAGTTATGAGGGTCTCCGTCAAACCTTTACACAAGGTAAATTCACAGTTATTATTAGTTATCATGTATAGGGATGATTCCTGACAATAAAAATGGTTCTGTGTAGTCCGTCAGTTAGATTATCGAAAAATATTGGATACGTACGTGTTTTTTGTTTTATCAAATTAGTAAAAATTGACGAAGATAAATCTCGTCGAAGATCATGAGTGCTTGTGACGTCACTTTCCGATACAAAATGTACCGAAATGTGACTTCAGTTTTTGTTTACTTATATGTAAAAAGAATAAATAAATAGGTATGTGTCCAATATTATATTTTTTGGAAGTCTGACGAACTTAGACCTTTTTTGTCATGTACCCTATTGTCGGCGGCGAGATGGGCAGACCACATAGTTTTCATTGGGGAAAAATCCGGAGCTTGGCATCAGAGAAGAGAGGCCTAAACCCAGCAGTGGGTGAATTTGGGATGTGGATGGTGATGTGTTGTCATAACATTGTAATTTGTGGAGATGAATAAACGTTTTTATTTATCAAACGCTAGATGTGTCAGTTTGTTTGTAAGTGCACGCAATACTAGGATTTTTTAGTTAAAATTTGGATAATTTTCTTTGGCTGGAAAATGGATGCAAGAAACGCATAACCAGTCAATGTAATGATGCTCGAGAGAGGCATATAGTCCAGCCCCCCACACTATTCCCAAAATCACTGTAACTCCTGAAAGCCAAACGAAGTTCCTGAGAATTTGTATCGTGCAACGAAAGTAATCAGAAAACAATAGCTGTAAAAAAAATATTTGCACTTACCCTTATCAATGGAGGGAAGTGGAATTATGTTTTTATTGTTGATGCGGGACTCCTGGTCTGGTTGTCCTGGTCACAAAGGGACGGATAAACCCAGTTGCCTAGCACCACGGATCAATTGGACCACTAAACCATTGTACCCTATTCGTTATCGTTCTAAAATGTGATGCACATGCCAGGTGTCCCGCGAGGCCGAGAGTACTCTCCGCGAGGTGACGTCGCTGAGCGGCTCCCTGTCGCGCGCGCGCGCCCAGTCGCGGCGCCTGCGCGCGCACGCCGCCGCCGCGCTCAACGCCGCCGAGGCCGCCAACAGGGAGTACACCACACCAGGTAACGTTGCGGCACCGCACCGCAAACACACACACAACACATACAAACATACAAATAATTGGATACTTATTAAATTACGAAAATATTATGTTATTTCAAAGAACTAACAGAAATAATACGATGTATAAAAAAAGTAATAAAATCGATCAAAAAATGAAATAACTACACGCTTTAGAAGTTTTTGGTGGGGGCACTTTCTATCCTTGTCGCGCTAAACGGCCATTTGTACTATGTAACTATGGCGGTATGAAATGTGACGTCACGTTTCTCTAGCGCTGTCTTTGTCTAGCACGTCATTTACAATCAGTTAAAAACTAAGCCATTTTTTGATCGATTTTATTTCTTTTTTCACACATCGACCAACACTTCAAGAAGCTGTACAGCTTATAAACCTTTGCGGCACGAGGATGTCACTGTGTACCGTCGGAGACCATTTTACACAAAAACGACAAAGTCCTGGGTTCGATTCATTGACGTCATTTTCTGGTAAAAAATGTAGCCAACACGACTTTTCAAAGCACTGTATCATCTGCTTTGTTTGTTTACTTAAAAAAAAATGTTATTTAAGAGATCCTCTACATTGCAATACACGTCATATTGTTTGTTAATAGGCTCGGAGCTCGAAGGCACGGCGCCACCCTCATACGTGAAGGATCTGATCGCGGAGTTAGAACAGCAGCTGATCACGTTCCGCCGACAAATGGACGTCGCCGACAAGCAGATGCAGTCCTCTCCTAAACTACTTTCAGAACAAGGTATGTGTTGAAACCTATGGGAGTATAATTAATACTGAAAATTGGATATTTACCATTTTTTACTTTTTGTTTCGAATTCCCGATATTTCGGCACTGTTACAAGCACCATGATCACGGATAAACTGATGTCATTGCGGGTGGATGTTTATGAGCAGACAAATCGGTCTACCCTCCTTGTTCGGTTTTTGCGTTCGGTACCACTACCATTGTCACGCACTACACGATTCTAGACGAAACAAAAAGTAAACATGGTAAATAACTCGATTTCAGTATTATTAATAGTGTTAGTGACCATGTCAGTTTCAAAACTTATACCTATGGGAGTGATCGCAACGATAGGTCGTGGTGGAGTAAAATCAAACGTGTAGTGGACTGTATAATTATATTAATGAAAATGGAATAAAATTACAACGTTCGATTTGATTATGAAAACAAAGATATTGGTACGTTAAGGAAATGCGTAAGCGCAGCCGTGCGTGGACGCGTGCAACAGCTGACTGCCGACACCCGCTTCCCCGCGCCCCTCGTTCCCTGCGCGGCAATGTTGAGCGGAACGGTCTCAACATACTCCCCTGTTGAAGTATCTTCAACAGTAGAGACCAAGAGCGGGCAGAGGGTGTTGAAGACGCGCTGGGAGTTTCCACACTTCTTCAGCGTACTTCAAAAAGCTAGAACCCGATGGCAATAGATAAGCCCCTTCTTAGCGTGTCGATGGCAATCTAAATTGTGTCTGCCCAGAAGTGAGCTACTGATTTCCTGTAATGAACACGATATTAAGAGCCCCATTTTTTTGTTTAAAAAGAACTTTGCCCCACACTAGGAATTTCTCCTGTATCGTGGGTGCGTTCACAAAACATTTAAATTCACATACACAAATACCCAGACCCGGAACAACTATCTGTAGGTCCCATTGTTTGAGGAACAGCTCCACATTTCCACCCAAGTGCAGAGACATTTATGAATCTCCACCTCAGAAGGTTTTCCTTGCTGTAACCAACCTTGGTCCGGAGTCTATTTAAATACTTCCAAGGTCGATTGAGGTACGGATGCAATACCAGGCCACAATTTTAATCTTTCACGGAGTCTGGATTTGTGTCTGGTTGATGGCAATAACGGTTGAATCAATTTAGACTTTTAATTAATTTGCATGATGTTATTAATATTTAATTTATTTTACTTTTTAAATTGTTTTTTGTTTTTGCTATTAATGTGATGTATTTATTATTATTATTGTTTTTGCCTATCTAGTGACACTCATTATCATATTCTTAGTTGTTGATATGCGGATAATGTACTGGGGAATAATGTTAATTTTTCAAATTATTTTTTGTATCTTTCACACATATTGTAGCGGTTTATTGTCCCTAAATAAATAAAATAAAATAATACGCTCGCCCCCTTATTACATGGGACTTAAAACATAACTGGCGAAATGTGGGTGTACTTTTTAGGTTCACCTCTGCCTAACCCTTCGGGGATTACAGGCATGATGTTGTTATGTTACATTACATAAGTGTCGAAATGTGGTTCTATCGGGTACATCCCTACGTAGCTCAGTAGAAGCTAGGAGTTTTGAAGTTTGCTTTATGGTACCACTGTGCCTCGATGCGCACGTTGGTTTTGCACCTGATCTCTTCGTCTTTTGTTCGCTGAGATTAGCTGCCGCGATGAAAAACAGTCAGGAGGACTATATAGGGTGTAAAAGTACCCTTAACGCAAACGAAGGGCACTTGTTCTCCCCACCACTGCGATCATTTTCTTGTTCTAGACCATACCTGGGAACCTCCTAGTTACGGAGATATTGGGGGTCAAAGTTCCAAATTTTGCACAGCTGTTTTTGTAAATACTAATTTTTCAGGTTATAACATTACACACTTAAATTACCTCCATGACCCGTTCACTATTCAAAGCATCCACTAGCACAATGTTTTAACAGTGCTACATTGAGTTTTACCGTAAAATTGATGAAGTGATTTTTGACCCAAAAAAAAAAGTCGTTTCCCAGCAAAAATTTTTGCGTAGGGTTACTTAGTTTGATGTACAGAATGCTTGTTTGACGGATGCGTGAAGGGTTCGTTTACACCCTGTATCTACCTGTTTGTTTATATTAACTTAATTAAAATTAATTCTTCATCATCATCATCATCTTCCTGCCCTTATCCCATTCTATTTGGGGTCGGCGCAACACGTTTTCTTCTTCCATTCTTCCCTGTTACACGTCAAGGTGGCATTTATTCCTTTCTCATTCATATCATTCCTCACACAATCCATCCATCTTTTCTTTGGCCTTCCTCTCCCTCTCCATCCATCAATATTTATATCCATCACTTTTTTTTAGGCACTTTTTTTTTATTATAATTAATTATTTGCAGAATTAACAATGGGCATTAGGAGAATGCACGAGTCCTTGGTGGCCCTAGCTGGTCGTTTGCAAGCCGTTCACACACAAGTAGAAGCACAGAAGGACCAGTATCTCAACCTACGGAAGTACATCCTCAAGGATCCTACCAACGTGTTCGATGCGCCATCACGTAAGTATTTATTACTAGCTTTCCCGCGGCTTCACCCGCGTCAAAAAGGTCGCTTTTCCATGCAAACTTTGCCCCCCTTTTCACCCCCCTTTTTTTTGGTGGGTGGAAAATCATCAAATAACCCCTTCCGCTCTTGGGCAGAGCGGTAGGGAGTGTCAGACTTCTACTGACTAAAACCCACTAATGTTTCTTCTTAGCCCTTTGTGTCGAGGCCGCGGTATCTCTTCGAACAACCCTCAGCCCCGACGGTCGGCTCCTTCCTGTTGCTAACATTTCGTTTAGGCGCGCGTGGTACACGAACGCGCCGTCGACACGGCCTGTCGTTGTCATAAGACGGATGGACGGTGAGCTAGCCCATTACTCACCGTCCACAGGCCCGCGTCTACGGTGGCCGGAAGCCATCTCGTGGACCCCGACGCCCGGAGCGTCTCCCGCGGCGGCGTGATTGACACCTTAGCATGCTTTCCGAGACATGGAAATTTCAGTATAAAGTAATTGATAACTCATCCCATAGACCCACCGTGGCAACCGAGATGCGTGTGAGGAAGACCTGTTTTCATATTTTTTTTTTTTTACAGCCAGTACTAGTCTGGACCAAATACTTCGGGACGCGGAGACTAATCGCAAGAAGATGAAGTCGGGGCCTTTGGTCGACATCAACCAAGGAAGTGCTGTACTTTCCGATCCTAGAGCTGCCTTGGGTAAGTAAAATGATTTTTATTTTCTTTTTAATGATATAAAATTCTGTTCAAAAGTTTGTTTTGATGACAATGACATTTAACATTTGGTTACATATAAAATCGCTAAAAAAACCAGCTGTTCCATATATTTTGACGATTTATGCGAACATAATTGAGGGAACTACTGTTTTTAGGGTTCCGTAGCCGAATGGCAAAAAACGGAATCCTTATAGATTCGTCATGTCTGTCTGTCCGTCCGCATGTCACAGCCACTTTATTCGGAAACTATACTCTGTGAACCGCTTTACCATTTTAATAAAAGATTAAAGGGGGTCGGGTCCCCCAAACATGAAACTGAAACTAAAAAAAGCTTTTATCGAACCTATTTTTTTGGGGGGGGGGGGGTCTATAGTCTAGTGAACTCTAGTGTATATATCTTTAAAAATGATATTGAGGTTTCTAAAACCATCTTTTCTCGAAGTCAATCGTTTGAGAGACAGACGTTTCATTAGTAGTAAAATGTGTGTCTCCTCCCTCTAACTTTTAAACTAAGAGAGTAAAAATCTAAAAATAACCTGCTTGTAGATAGCAATGAAAACTTTCAAATTGGTTTAAACGATATGATATAGTAAGTAGTTTTTGAGATAATTATATCATTTAAAAAACCGCAAATATAACTTTGTCATTTATACAAACACTATGAAAAACAAACTTATCACAAAATATGTTGTTCTGTTGCCGCTTTAACAAGAAATAATACAAATTAAAGGGGGCTTTCCTACTGCGATAGTACGGAACTCTTAATTTTTTTTTTTTTTTTTATTACCTTTTTCACACATCGTGTTATTTCTGTTAGTTCTTTGAAATAACATAACATTTTCGTGAATTTTTAACAGTAGTCAAATACCTTAATTGTATCTGTAGTTCCCAAGATTAGCCCGACATAATCTTAGTACCATACAAACTTAAACGTTACCTAACTTAACTTTAGTATAGCTATTGATGTAAACTGTTCTGCACTTACAGGTAATCTACAACAGTTGGCAGGACCAACACCGTTCACGTACGTCGGCAGCGCAATGTCAACCTTCCCGTCGGTAGATGCCAGTGGTAAGTCGTCACAACATCTTATATTCATACTAGCTGATGCCCGCGACTTCGTTCCCGTGGAAATTTTGATGTGTCACTAAAAAAATTTTAGGGGTGGACAACCCATATCACTTAGGGGTATGAAAAATAGATAGTAGCCGATTCTCAGACCTACTGAATAATCATCTGCCTAGCCTTTTCCCAACTATGTTGGGGTCGGCTTCCAGTCTAACCGGATGCAGCTGAATACCAGTATTTTACATGGAGCGACTGCCCATCTCACCTCCACAACCCAGTTAATACTAGGTACAGTACCCGGCGATAAATATTGCACATCGACCTCTGGAGAAAGTATATACGAAATGACTGTTCGAGACATCTCTTTTCCGCTGTGCTTTTATATATAACTGCTGCAAGCTAGGTCGGTTCGAAAATGTTTCACGACAAGCTAAATATAAAATAAGAACTTAATTAACGAATAAATTGCATTGATTTTTCCAAAGGTCGATGGGCAATATTTATCGCCGGGTACTGTAATACGATACTCTTTGGTAAGACTGGATGTTAGAATTTCAGGTCTCTGACTACCTGTAACGACTGCCAAAGATCTATATAATTATGGCAGCCGGGACCAACACCTTAACGTGCTTTCCGTGGCACAGAGGAAACCTACTGGAGACCTACTAAAGATGCATATAAAATTTCACAAAAATCGGTCAAGTCGTTTCGGAGAAGTATGGTAACTGACATTGTGATACGAGAATTTTATATAATATAGAGAGGTTTTATTTTACATACGCCTACATGGGCACTTATAAAACGTCGACAAAAGGTGTACAGTTCGGGAAACTGTAGACTACGACATACTGTTTTTTCACTTAATAATAACTGCCACTCGGGTCAATCTTTAGGTTCATCCGTGCTTGCCTAAGTTGACTGTGGATGGTTGACCGCCCATTTCATACCGAGTTTCCTCCGTGCCTCGGAAAGCACGTTGCTGCCATATATAGATCTTTGGCAGTCGTTACAGGTAGTCAGTGACCTGAAATTCTGACATCCAGTCTTACCAAAGAGTATCGTATTACCTAGTCTTAACTGGGTTGTGGAGGTCAGATAGGCAGTTGCTCCATGTAAAATACTGGTACTCAGCTGCATCCGGTAAGACTGGAAGCCGACCCCAACATAGTTGGGAAAAGGCTAGGCAGATGATGATGATGATTTGTCGAGACAACGATGGTCTAGTGGTCGCATGCGCGAATGCTGAGCATGAACTCCTGAGTTCGATTCCCTGGTCGGGCAAATTGTTATTGCGGCTTTTCCATTAGGAGTTTCTCAGTAGCAGCCATGGAGTGGATTTGTTATCGAATGATGCCAATAGGCTCACCCCCTATTACATGGGACATACCCGGTGAAATGTGGGTGTGGGATGTTATGTTATGTGAAAAGAGAAACATAATAAACCTTTAAACTTGTCCACGATCTTCGGTTCTTGATCCTCACAAGACTTCCCTTCATCGTTTTAAGAGTAACAAATCTTACGCCACGCGTAAGGAACACCCTTGAAAGACATACACTGGCCTTATTTGTGAGGTCCTTCAGATAGGACAGGTGCATTGTACTCGCAACCGGCGTGCGTGTATGACCACATGTATGAATGTGGACGAGACCAAAGGAGTATGTAAGGATCGTAGCAGGTGGCGTTCTGTGGTTTCTGCCTACTTCCATGGGAAAAGGGCGTGACTTTATGTATGTACTTTAAATCTTAATTTTTTCTGTTCTATTATCAGGACCAACATGGCAGCCGCAGCCGCAGCCGAGTTTAAACACATCTCTTAACACGAGCTTCGGTATCGCACAAGCTGACACGTCCACTGGCTTCCAGCTACAGAAGCCGCCCGGGAAACGCGGGAAACAATGATATTGGCGCTAAACACACGCCAGTGTGTTGACACGCGAACTGACCCTCAGTGAAATGTGTTATTGTGAACTAAAATAGTTGCGATAGTTTGTGAGAGTGGTTGGATGTTTGTTACTCTTTCACGCAAAAACTACTGACCGGATTTGGATGAAATTTAGGTCATAGATAGTTTATAACCTGGATTACTACATAGGATACTTTTTACAATTATCGAACTCCACGCGGGCGAAACCGCAGCCATTAGCTAGAACTGTATAATTTAAGGACACTTTTCAGTGTTATTGGGCACTCACCGTATGGGCCAAATATACTTCAAGCCCATAAGGCAAGCGGACTGTTGACCGCAAACTTTAAACCACGAAAATAAAATCTAAGGAATAACAACGCATCGAACATCTTATCTGCAAGCATACTTCTCAATTTGTTCGACAAATATGAAGATGTATCAACCCCGAAAATCCCGGAATTCATTAAATTTGATCCCGAAAGCTTAGAGACTTTAGTCCCTAAGTTTTCGGGATCAAATTTATTATAGGATATTAGATATTATGATGGGGATCCCGGGATCCCGGAACTCGGGTCGAATCGAATCGAATCCTCTACGGAACCCTTCATGTGCAAGTCCGACTTGCACTTGGCCAGATTTTTTTAAATATCAGTTTTTAGTAGCATTCTATTCTATTCTATTCTAGTAATAATTTTACTTTCATTGCCACCATGACTGGTTTACTATTCAACGCATCCACTAATGAGTTTTACCATAGCACGTGATTTTTCACATTGTGTTATTTTTATTTCCCAGCAATCATTTTAATGTAGGGTTACTTAGTTCGATGTACTTGGCTTGGTTGACGGCTTCATGAAGGGTACGTTTACAGGCCTGTAGGTACTATCGCCAAAAAAACTGCACATTTTTAAAACAAAATTCATTGATTCGATTTATCTTTATATAATTTTCTTATTGAAATACAAAAATATTTACATTATCGCCTTAAAAACTATACTTAGATACAAATAACTATTTTCACTAATAGCAGTATTCTACGTTCGGCTTGGCGACAAAAGTTAAAATTTATATAAGGGTCGCGTATTACTGATAACGGGGAAAGCTATCTACAATGTAATACGAAATGTGCCTTGGTGAAGTAGTTTTTTTTAATGAAAATGTTTGTGTTGTATGTATTTTAAAATGTATTTTTTTTTACATAAACAATAGAATGTCACTGTTTATCGATTAAATGTATAACATAGTATGATAATTTCGCATTCCAATGTATTCTTCTTAACGTGTCGATGACAATTTAGATTGAGTCGGCCCAAAATGTGGCGATGAGTTTGGCACTTGCACAATGTATTGATTTTCATAGAGATATTTTCATATAAAAAAAAGTTACAAAAATATCTGGAAATAATATCAAAAGCAATGGTTCAATGTTCTCGTGGTTTATGAAAAACAGTACAATGATGAACTACCTCTTTCTAGTTGTCGCAAGCGCCAAGAACCTGGGTTCGATTCTTGGTTCGAGTGTTATTAGTTTCCATCAGGAATTTCTCAATAGCACCCACGGAGTTTGGATCTGTGCCCGCTTGATGACAATAGGCTCGCTCCTATTACTTAAACGTAACTATCGAAATGTGAGAAACCAATAACTTTAAAAATAAATAAATGTAAATGTTTGGTCTGTAAACCCTAATTAAGTGCGAAATTTTAATAAGTGTTGGGTTACTGTAGCCATACCAATGCGTTTTGTTCTCGCATAACTACCTCGGCCGCTCATCTATGTTGACATCATCTGAACAAATGGACAGCCCTGTGTACCGTATATGACAACTGGTTGATAGTCCAAGGTAGCCTGCGAAATTCGAACTTCCTTACGGTTTTTGGCACTGGCCTTGCTGGTTACTGTCAGGTTGTATTGCAAAACACGTAAGAAAATTTGAATTTCGCGGGCTACCCTGAAGGTTTCACCTTATGTCAACTTGTGTTCCTACAAGAATTAAAGAAAGTCAGTAATGTAAATTGCTCATGTTATTCTTAATGTAACAAAACATCATTGGTTATTATCGCAATCGCTCTGTTACTTAGTTATACATATATTTGTAATATTTTGTAAGTAGCTACGAAAATATATAATTCCTATGACACTTGTTTTTTATGTTGACTTTTTGTAAATGTAATTTTTGCTAGCGCATCATTAGATTCTTTTGCCATTGTAAAAAGTTATAAAGTTCAACAAATCAATCGTTATACAGGGTGGTGCCGACCATACGACAATAAATGAAACTACTGGTAGTTCTAGTTCATAGGAACATTATTAAACTCTCAAATAAATCTTAACAGCAAAATAAAATATGTAAATGAAAAAAAAAACAATAAAACTAAGTAGCATAAAACTGTAAACGAAATACATTACAATTTATAAACAAATATTGGTTTACTAACCTTAGGAATAATTTGCACCGTATATCGTATGGAAATACAATGTTAACAAACGAATTTGGCAAAGACATTTAGCTAGTTTATTGTCGTATCGTTGTCACCACGACGGTGTTAGCATTTATTTGATAGTTTAAAAATGTTCCTGTGAACTAGAACTACCAGTGGTTTCATTTATTGTCGTATTGTCGGCACCACCCTGTATACGGTATGTTAGTTTGAACGAGGGACATATTGAAACCCGCAATACATGCTAACATGATACTAATAAAAATACGAACAAAAAACCACCACCACCGAAAACGTGCGCGGGTCAATGACTGGCTTAAATAGGACAATGGCAAAAAAGAAACGTCTAATGAAGTGAGATCAGCAGGGCTATTGCGTATCTTTTTAAATGTCAGTGGCTATCATAGTGTCCATCGATTAACTGTCAAATGGTTATGGTTTTGGTACTAAATATAACCATTTGACAGTTAAACGATGGACACTATGATAGCCACTGACATTTAAAAAGATACGCAATAGCACTGCAGGAGAGTGTACGGGCCATGGCCACAATTTCGTCACAAATTAAGGTTATTATAGTTTTTTTTATATATTTGGGACGAGAACCGAATACTGAAAACCTTCCCTCAATATGTCCCTCGTTTAATCTAACATACTGTAGGTGTATTTTATAACAATGTCTGACTTACAATACGGTGCTCCCTTTCGCCAAGTCTCTTGATACTTAAAACATATAGAGGGAAATGTGGAGTGTATTTAATTGTTTTGTAAAACTATTTTAAGAATAGTATATCATCATCTTATCAACCCGGAATCACCCATGGGTGTAAGTCTCCCCTTTGTTCCGCAAAATGTTCTTTCCTTTTTTCCTTGCGTCCCTTACCAAGTGTTTCGTTGGAACAAAAAAAATGATATTCGAAATGTTTTATTATGTATTTTGTCCGTGTCTTGTATTCAACTTTTATTTATTTATAGACATGAACGAGGATTTACTGTTATAAATGTATTGCTGGTATTTATATCGACTCTGTTTCAGATATAAAGGATTTAGGTTTGTCTTTGTCAAAAAAGGAAAAACACAGTTTATTTATCGACTGTGTGAAGTTGAATCAAGCTCTGATTCATTTTCTTGCGGCCAGTATTAGACTTTGTTAGACTTCTAACAGGGAGTGTCTACAAATTCTTGTCATTTGAACTGCAGGGCAGATACGCAATAGCGTATCTTTTTAAATGTCAGTGGCTATCATAGCTTCCATCGATTAACTGTCAAATGTTTATGGTTTGGTACAAAATGGAACCATTTGACAGTTAATTGATGGATAGCACACGGGTCAATGTGAATTTTAGGCTACGCGATGTCGTCGCAAAGTTGTTATAGAAATGTCCAAATGAGTTCTTTTCTGATATATTACTACAATTTCATGTTTCTATAAGGTTTGTTTAGTTCAAATTGAGAGTAAGCAACTTTATGTATTTCATACATGACGTTGCAGTTTTTTTGTGATGGGTAGAATTTTGTCGAAAATTCTAATAGTACTTGTTTCGAAAAAACAAAAAAGTATATTATGGTTCGATTTCTGTGGAAAGTTCTAATACATAGATAGTACTATTAGAATTTTCTGATAGTACTTTTTTCGAAAAAACAAAAATGTAAAGTATGGGTAAATTTCTGTCGAAAATTATAATAGTACTTGTTTCGAGAAAACAAAAATGTTAATATTCTGGGTAGATTTCTATCCACAATTCTAATGGTACTTGTTGCAATAAAACAATTGTAAATTATTGGTAGATTTCTGTCGAAAATTCTAAAGTACTAGTTTCGAAAAAACAAAAATGAATATTATGGGTAGATTTCCTTGGAAAATTGTAATGGTAATTGTTTCGAAAAAATAAAAATGTATGTTATTAACAAATTCCTGTCGTAAATTCTAATAGTGATTGTCTCGACAAAAAATGGATATTATGGGTAGATTTTTGTCGAAAATTTTAATGGTACTAGTTTCGAAAAAACTAAAATGTTCATTATTGGTAGATTTCTGTGGAAAATTCTAATAGTACAAGTTTCGAAAAAACAAATTACTCTATTATGGGTAGATTACTGTGTAAAATTGTAATAGTGCTTGTCTCGATAAAACAAATGTATATTGTTGGTAGATTTCTGTCGAAAATTCTAGTAGTACTTGTTTCGACTAACAAAAATGAATATTATGGGTAGATTTTTGTCGAAAATTGTAATAGTACTTGTTTCGAAAAACAAAAATACATATTAAGTAGATTTTTGTCTAAAATTCTAGTGGTAGGGGAATTGTGCTTTATAAGATTACGTACTTTTTGTTATAAGACAAATATTCAAAATCAGATGAATGTCAGATCAGCAACTTCCAACAACAACAACATTATTAGAGTTTTAGAAGAAACAAAGCTGTTTTTTTTAAATAACATTAATCGCGTGTGTGTAAGATGGCATATCAATAACAATATGACACACTATTTCATCTTACGACTATTGGTATGTCGTCTTACACAAGCACCGTAAAATCCTGCAACCTGGATTTTGAAGTTTTTTGTTCGCATGTCTGAACCTATTTATTATTATGACTTTTAATGACTTTAAGACGGAAAACAGAACTTATATCTTGCCAAGTAGAATCCACATCTGTTTGAATCATGCTGTTTTTCTGAATAACAAGCACTCAAATCCGTAGGCAAAGTTGTAGGTGAAAGACGCAACTTTGCCTAGAAGAATATCCCAATAAATAAAACCGTTATCATTTTCAGTTTTTTTTTTTCGGGTGCTTATGACACCGTGGTGTTCCCGGTAGTCTGATTATTGCCATAAAGGTATTATTCTTTTTTTCATATCTAATAGGCAAAGTTGCAGCAGGTACCACAAACTTTCCATAGAAAATATCGTTGACTGTAGGGTTGTCTCAAACAAAAACATTATTTCATTAATACTTTTATTTACTTGTTTTTAAAAAAATTAACAGAACTTACGAGTATAAAATGACATCGCAAATGCAATGCTTTTTTGGCAATAATGTCTCATAGTTACAAATAACAAACAATCAATTTTCATAACAGGCTTTACCGAACGAAAATCGCAACAGCTACCCGTTTATCCAAAATCTTGTATACATACTTCTAGAAACACCTTATATGAAAAAAAAAAACCGTTAGTATTTGGTTAACAAAATCAATTAAATCAAACTATTTATGAATAGGAACATATTACGAAATATAGTAACATAATTATTTAAAAAATACTTAAATATAAAAACTGTAGGTACGTAATTATAAAAACAAATATTTTGGAGCGTACATAAGTAGGTACTCAAACATAAAAAACACAATGAAAATGTTCGTCTGATTGTAGGTAATAACATTTTTCCTTATTGTATGTTATACTTATCAAAATCGAAATTAAATATGAAATGTCCTCGTCGGGAAATTTGGGGATCAGTTAGTACTGCAATAACATCATTTAAATCATGTACAGCACATATGTCTTCAATGTTAGGGTAAGTGAAGGTTTTAAAAGTTGTTTCGCTTTTATTTAAAGTGGGAGCGCGTAAGTGGCCTCTTAACGGGCCTTGAACTTATTCAGGAATTCGACAACGGCGTCGTCTCGTCCCTCGATCGATGATGCGAACGGCAAACAGTCATAAAGACCGGGCGTGCCGTGGGTGAGGTAATGGTTCCTATTTCCTCTCCAGTCACCGGGAACGTTCGTGTACCTGTTGTAATACAGGCAACACCAGGGGTCGACTAGGCCTCGTTCGTCGTGGTCAATCTGTGGTCGGATGGTCCGATAACACAAGACTCGGGCGGCAGTGACAATCCTTAGGGGTACCATGGTTCTGGATACCACCTTTCCTTCTCCTGAAATGAATTGGCGATTCCGTGCCAATACTGCAGAAGTGGCTTTCCAAGCCAGTTGTTGAGCCACGCTGCCATTGGTGTTCTTTGGCAGTGCAAGCATCTTGTAACGTTGCGCTTCACGAACGCGTCGATACACGAACTCAAAGAGTTCGCGATGTATGCAATAGCGTGGAATGACATATTCAATGTCTTGCGGATCTTCAAAAATCTGAAGCATCTCTGCCATCTGGTTCTTGTTTAGATCGACGGCTTGACGCCAGCCCAACATGTTTGCAGTTGGCTGGTTCTGTTGACGTGGGGTCTGAGGTCTTTCGGGTTCGTCCTCCTCTTCTACACCCTCGGCAATGTCGTCATCGTCTGGTCTCTCTTGGTCGATGTCCGGTTGTCGGGCGGCTCGTTGAGCTGGTACGCGCGCGCGGTCGAGGACCTCTCTCGGTAAGATGCCGGCTGGCATCACGAAGTCTCCTCCACGGTTGTGCGTCCTACCAATGTCGCTAAGGACACGGTTGATAGACAGGGTCGGCGCGATAAGGGTTTCATAGTCGCGGTGTGTTAAATGATTCAGCTCACCAAAGTGGCCTTCTCCATTAGGTTCGCTCGCAGTAAGATAATGCTTAACGCCTGTTCCGTCTACGTAATCGCCCATTCCTGCTAGATAGGTAGCAGCTCCTGCTCCAACGGTTGCTTCGTACCCGTTGACGAAGTGGATGAGTCTGTCCTGATCTGGACTTGCTCTACCATGCTTCTGTGCGATCAGTGCAACGTGGTACCACCACATGACGTGATGATAATACGCAAATGCGCTCTGAGGGACTGTCTTGGATACGTGCTTATCGCAGTCTGACAACGCATTATATTCGTGTTCCACAAGTGAAACATAACCAGCAGCATCGGCTCTAAATTCTTTGATAGAGTTCTCGGAGGTGAGGCCTTTCTCGCCTTCAGTGACTAAGCTGTCCAACCAAAGTGGATCGTTTGTTAATGGTGTTTGTACTGTAGATAATCTCGATGGCTTCGGTAGGCTTTTATCGGCTGTCAACTGGGGTTTCGGGCGCTGTAGTGGCTTCTTCTTCCGGTAGTTAGCTTTTGGTGGTTGTTCTGGAATATTTGCATTCTCGGATTGCGACGTCATAATGACAATGCTCTCTTTTTACGATCATACGAAAGTTAAAAAGGGAAGAAGACTCTTCCCTTATCACTTTTAGAATTTTTGACTCTTCGAACAAATTTCACCGTGGGAATTTGGTCATTTATTGATAAAACATTGCCTATAAAATGTTAAACACTTTTTTTCGAAGCGAATTTAGCTATTATCCAGCTATTTTCTTGAAGTCTAGGAGAACCTTCCTCATAAAAATTAATATCACTCAGTCCGAAAGGGCATCTGTTTTCTTGTTCAATGTTTTCCTGTTTTTCTTGTTCTTGTAAACATGACGCAATGTAATTATCAAAATTAATTTCGTACTCGGAGTAGTCTGCAGCATGAAAAGAAGTTTCCGATGTCAGGCTTGAGTCGCTTTGGTAAACAAGTTTCTTTTTTTTTTAATTGTAGATGACTGTCGTTGTGAAGTACCAGCTTGTCTTCTTTTTCTTTTATTTATTTGTGTTTTTGGTATATCTCTTAAAACGATTCTTTTTTCAGAGGAAGCTTCTTTTATAACTATATTAGACGTAATTATTATCTTGGGTTTCTTATTTTGGTTTGGGTTTTTAAATTGTTCTGGAACTCCTTTTGACTGCAGGCATTCTGGTGCGTCTTCGCAAAATGGAGTATTCATTTTGGATTTTTTTGGCAATTTCTTCAAGCAATGCACGAATTCATTTGAATCTGCCGCTAAAGGGTGCAAAAAAACGTTTATGGCAGTTATGCAAAGCCTACGTAGGTTTTCAGGATTTTTAAGCATCGACGACGAACTATGTAACTGTGTCGAGTTTTCTTCCAAGGTAGCACCTTTGTCTAGCTCGTAGGTAGGGTTGCCAGCTCCGATTTTGTGTTTTAAAAAGGATTTGATAAGATTAAATAACATGGACATAGGATGAAAATAAAGGATATCATTTTATTTTTAATAAAATGCTGTTATGGTATCACATTTATTAATTAAAAAACAATGTTAAAATTAATACGCATTGTAACGTAGTTGGTCTCGAATCGAAGCCAAGTAGGTAGTACGACCTAATTAGTCTTTTTGTACTTGGTGTTACTTCTGGCTGCTCTTTAAGAGCTTCTTCGTTTTCTATAATGAAATGATAAAATTGTTTGCATTGCATGTTGAAGTTCGATTTTATTTGTAGAAACGGGGTTAATAGAAACAATCTAGACTTTCAAACTGACTTTAATAATATAAATTGTAAGTTTCGGGTAATAAAGCTGCTTTCATTGTGGGAGTCTTATGTTATTTTACAAGCTAATTACAATTTTAATGCCAAATTATTATCTACTTAAGAGAAAAAGACAAAAACCTGGTCAATTTCTATTTTCCCGGAATACGGGGTCAATAGATACGACGTTTGGGGTTAATAGAGAAAAGTGATAGGGTTGTCAAAATATTTTATATTAGGTAGTATGACGTCACAGAGATAATGAAATAAAAGAGTGTACATAATATATTAGAAAACTTTTTATTAATATTAAAAATAAATTAATCCCAACCAATAACAATGCTTATTAAAAAATCAGTTCAAAAATAATGGTACTTAACCTTAGAATTGAGATCACCAAAAAAAATAAGCTTAATTAATAATTATTAAACGTAATAAAATTATATTACCAACTCAATCTTAAACATAATAATCTTCTGACAATAATGAACAAAACAGAATAATCAGTTCAAAAATAATTTTAGCCTCAGAATTAAGACTACAAAACAATTAAGCTTAATTAATAATTATTAAGAGCATGAAAACTATATTACAACACAGTCTGAAACATAATAATCTTCTGACAATAATCAACAAAACAGTGCAATAATCAGTTCAAAATAATTAGGGTGTTAAAATAATTAAGTACACAAAATGAGTATTTATTAAAAATTTTAGGATGTCAACATTAAGTGTTAATTCTGGAATGTTATACTTAAATGGCTCTTATCACAAACTCACTTTTTTTTAATACGAATAATTTTTTTAATCAGTATCAGACATTAAATCGGATAATATTTCCTCGTCATTTCTGTAATAATTTCGATGTTTTTGTTGTTTTCTTTTCATTTTATTATCATATAATATTTTTGCTAATTGTTTAGGATCTGTAACTGAAATATCAGATAAAATTTCAATTTTGTTATTGCTTTTTATTTCATTACTTGAAATCATAGCATCAGAACTGACATTTAAATTGTCAATCGTTTCACAATGATCAATAACAACATCATCACCAAAAATAATTGGTACCTTTTCTATATCTAAGTAATCATTAGCCTCACATGTACTCAAATACTGTGGTAATAAGGCTGTTTCTTCTTTACAGAAGCTTGTGCTTGGTTCAGAGGTTAACTGACTTTCATGATCGTAAAACATCTGAGACGTTCCAGCTTCTAGATCATCTTGTAAACAGTTAGCGGCGAGAGATTTCGTATCATCTGTTACATTTGTATGTGGTTGTGTTTTTGATTTCTTTCCAATTCCCTTTCCTTTCTTTGTTATTGGTTCGTTTTGCTTGTTATTGTCTTTACTTTCTTTATTTGTCTTCTTATTTTTTTTCTTTGGCTCTTGGTTCTCGATTTCTGTTTCAGCATAACTTTCTTCAAGACTAACGCTCTTTCCAGGTTCTACTTCAATTTTTCTTTTTCTTTTAGGTTCAGCAATATTTATGGTTCCATATCTCATTTCTTTTAGTATTGTTAGAACAGATTCATTGATAGTTTCTGTTTGATGGCTAATTCTGTCATATCCAGGTAATCTTTTCAGTACTTGTGTAGGGTCCAGTGGATTTATTCCAGCTTTTTTAAATCCTGATAAAATATTTTTTTTAGCATTGTGTTTTAGGGCGTCTAAAAGCATGGATAGTAGACGTGGAAAACATCCTTTTGGAACCGATGCTTGTTGGCGACCATCGGCTTTTTTCCATTGATACAAAATATTTCGCCAAGCTATTTTCATGGGCCTGAAAAAAGCCACATCCAATGGCTGTGTGATGTGGGTAGAATTAGCTGGCAAGAATACGACACTTATGTTTTCTTCATGGCACAGTTAAATTAGATCTAATGAAAGGTGCGACGATAAATTATCACCGATCAATATTTTTCTTCCGGGTACTCCTTGAAAATAGGGTATGATTACCGATTTAATCCAGTCTTCAAAAATGGTTCCATCAAACCAACCTGACTGTGATCTATTGTAACGAGTCCCTTTTGGTCTCTTAACGGTCCAAGTGTCATACAAATGTTGTGCTTTATAGACAACATAAGGAGGCAGTAATTCTCCCTCAGCTGTGCACGCAATCATAACAGAAACGGCAGACTTCAAGTGGTTCATCACCCGCTCTGGATATTTCACGCCTTTTTTTTGTAATTATTTTCTTCCGCCCAGGATCATCCGAAAGATTCGTCTCGTCGTAATTTATAATATTGCACATAGGTACGCCTGATAATGAAATTTCTAATTCTTCAAAATATTTTTTTATGGGTGCTAATTAAACAGGCTTCTTTTTAATATCATTATTCGCCCCCAAAAATGTATGTTGCCTTCTAAATTACTAAGTCAGCCACAATTAACGAGCATCTAAATAATACTATCTTAGCCACTAGTTATCTTCTATGTAAACCACTCTAAATACAACTCAGCATAATGATTATTTTTTAGCATCTAAATTTGTAGCATGCATTCTAACAGTAAACTTCTAAAATACTATTAAATTACATCAAAAAATATATTTATTTAGCTTCTAACTTTTTAACTCAGTACGTTTAAAATGTAACTCATCCCATGTTAATTGATTGTCAAAATTTTGCTAAAAATGACATCAAATAGTCGGTATATTGGCCACTAATAATATCAGAAGCTATTGAGGACAGACAAAATAAAAGACAATTTTTGAAAAATCTATTTGTTTATTGAATGACCATCATTTTACTTATAGTAAATAATAGAAACATATGAAAAGAATGTAGGTAGATAAACAAAAAAAAATATTAACCATTATTGGATAATTAACGCAGCTCGCGCTTTAGTTGGCCTTCCACGCTTTCGTTTTAAACCAAGTGGTTGTGACTGCCTCTATTGGTGGCGTCACGTATTTCAGTCTGATTGCAAGGCCTATTAGATGCTTGCAGCTGTACTTGCGATAAAAGTCTGGACAATCACAGCAACCAGTAATCCACTCGGTCTGATTGTTTGGTAGTACTACGTTCCAAGATGAAAAAAACACTTTTTTGTATTCGTCAAAACACCTGAATTTCTTCTCAGCTTGATTAATTTTGAATGAGTTGTTACCTGGAATTAAATATGTGGTGCTGTCCGGTGTTGAATCTACAACTCTAATTTTGGTATCAGTTTTAGCCCATTGATATCCTGTTGTCCAATCTGTTGTCTAATTTAGTGCAAATCTTCTTCTTAGCGTGAGCCCAGCACATTTTCACAATCTTTTCTTTTCCAAACACATCACGAAATGCATTCTGTATATTTTTTGCCGCGTCGCAAACTAGGATCTTCGGTTCAAAGGTATGAGAAAAAATTGAAAAAAGATTGTTCTTTACTCCTTGAAACATTGTTTTAAAATCAGCCTTACATTCATTTGTAGATACTGTCAAGCAAATGGGGTGAAATTTTCTGTTTTTATCGGTTGTTCCTAGTATCAATACAGGATACCCTTGCCAAATCAATTTATATGTTGCATCTGCATGCAGAATGTCACCAGAAATACATTGTTTCAACAAATTCTTAGTAGATAATACGATACGAAAACTAGGTGGATCACTTTCTAAAATATAATAGGCTATCACAAAGACTTCGTTCTCCTTGTCAGGGACATTTGTATGATTAATAATCCATTTTTCTAGCTCTCCTAAAGAAATTGTGGATGGTCCATATTTGATACGACGGCGATCTGCTAAATAGTTATAAAGCTGCCGTTTTGTAGGTATTTTAAGTTCAGGATTTTTCTTCAAATGCTCCAAGATTAATTTCGGCTTTAGGTGGAGGTCATACAGTTTATTAATTTCAGATTTTGTTTCGTCGCAAATACCATAACGGTAGTTATTCTTAACAAAATCGTGATTATGCTCGCGATCTGTGCTATAAAGTAACACTGCCTCTGTATCCGCCTCAAATAGCAAATATATTTCTGCAGCACACTGTACTCCTTTACGTGGTACTTTGTTGCATCTATAAAATCGTTTTTTTCGTTCTATGGAAATATGTGTAGTGCGTACTGCCCACGTCTTTTCTGCACTCACGGCTTCTTCGGCAAAACTTACACACGAAAATTTGTTTACAAATATCCAGTTCTTAGATTCACCTCGCTTTTTTTTCGACAGCTGACCTTCTTCTTGCAATTCCTCGTCAGAACAATACAGTGGTACTTCATTTTCACTTTTAGACGTCATAACTAATTATTACTCATCGAAAACTTTAATTTAATTACAGCGAAAACAATTGCAATACAAACGCACGAACGACAATAAACAAATACACGTAAACAACTCAACTCGTCGTCACATGAATCGAATGGCGCTCTCTGATTAGTGCAAATGGCCGGTCGCTGTCCGGGCTAAACCTAATCCCATTTCTGATGTAGGATCAGGATTGCCGAGCGGTATTTCGTCAGGGTTTGGAGTTCCCATTTTGGGAAAAACGAGACTTTATGAATTAATTATCACACAACACAATAATAAAATAGTTCACAATACACAACACAATAGAAAATAAAATCAGTAAGGCGGACACAGACTTTTTAAGGTCAAAGTTCGTATAGTGGTCTAGCCACCCAAACGCACAGTGCAGGTAAACCGACAGTTTTGTCGGGAGCAGGGAGCTCTTTACTGAGTCGAATCCGAAGACCGACTGACGAGCTTACGGAGCGCTTGCCTTTTTATAGAACGACGCCGCTCGCTTTCTAATGATTTCCCGCCACAACAACTCTGTCCGTTGACGCACGGAAGTACGTCACGTGTTTACTTCATACAAAATGTGCTAAATCTAATAAGATTTTACGTTATACAATACTCAAATAATACAAGACTAATAATTGTTGAAAATAAATAACGGTGAATTAACAAGGTAAATCATTTTAAAATAAAAGCAAGGTCAACATTTGTTTTGAACAAAACTATTGGTCACACTTATCGAAATAAGTTGCCAAAAAATCAATTAGTGTGTACACTAGGTAGGTACTTAATAAATTATGTTTTGATTTATTAGACAATAATTGATAGTAAAAATCACTTAAATTAATAATAACAAAATCAACTAGCAACAAAATTTGAATGAGTTATTCCGGTCGGATCCCCTGATCTGATCCCCTGTTGTTTATTATAGTATTTTAATTCCTGTCTGATCCACTATTAACTTTGTCATTCCGGTCTGATCCCGTTACTCTTTTTTGACAGGTAAGTACAGTCAAGAGAAAAGCAGTTGTTCATGTAAAAATATTTGTTTTATTTGTTTAAAATCATCACAGGCAATCAGAAAATTAGTCTTTTTATTTAGACAACTACACCTTAACTATAAAAAATATTTGACCATATTAATTAAATAACAAAAACAGAACTTAAAATTACTATATAAAATAGTATTTTTACTTGGACAATCCTTAATATTAATAAAAGATTTTGACCATCTTAATTAAATAACAAAAATAAAACTTAAAATTAGTATTTAAAATCATCACAGATAATCAGACATTTGGTCTTTCTATTTGGACAAACCTTAATAATTTAAAAGGATTTTGACCATCTTAATTAAATAACAAAACAGAACTTAAAATTACGATATAAAATCATCACAGACAATCAGAATTTTGGTCTTTCTATTTGGATAGATAACAAAAACATAAACACAAGTTCTAGAGCTTAATCAAATTTGAGAGTTAAATGAATGACATGACAAATTAAATAAAAGTAATCGTTTTTAAATAATAAAAGATTTCGACTAGATAAATCGAAAACCAAAAAAACATAATTGTGTCTTTTAATTTGGACCAATCACTTACAGTCTTAACTTTTCTAAACAGTGACCAACTGTTATTTTTCCAGTGAGAAGTTGGTCAGTTACATGTTGGTACCACTTATCGACTACGATTTCTTTTGCTAGCCGTCGTTTTAGGTTTGGCATTTCAACACTATTAGTATTCACTATTTGCAACTTTGCATCCTCTTTTAAAGTTTTCAAAAGCTGATATAAATTTGGGTTTCTTGGCAGACTGCTGTTGAGCTTTTTATGCCAGGATTCCACAGCATTGGTTGTGCGATGGCGTTGATTATAGGCACACCAAGTATCGACAAAACTTTCATCTTCCAGCCATTGTGTTACCATGTAATCGTTGAATGCTTGTATTTCTTTAGACTCCGGACTGTCTTCCATTACGTAGCACCAGCCATCTGAGATATATTTTCTAGGTAGCAGTGGCAATAAGGCTGATAGCGCTACGTGTTTGCGAAATCGCTTGTTTTTTGTCAAATTCAACGCTTTAGCTCTCTTCCATACATTATGAGAAAAATGAAAGTAGCATCCTTTTACTTCAACTGAGGGGAAAATAGTTGAAATGGCATTCATAGCTGCTTGTTCGAAATCAGTCATATATTTCAGTGGCTTCCATTCTGGGATATATTCCTTTAATAACTGGAATAGTGTTATATAGATTTCTTCATTTTTTCTATTCAATAAAGCATATAATAAAGGTACTATTCGTGTGTGCTCTTCATCACTCCCAAGGTCCCCATGGATAGTGTAAAGTTGAACGAATGGTGTTGGGCAACAATCAAAAGTTCCATCACTTAAATAAAATTGTATGAGTCGTATATCTTTCAGAACATTTTTATCTGCAAAAATTATTATTCGGAAATCAGAGGTCTCGTCATAATGATTGACCAACACAAAATCTTCAAAAATAGAAGGAATTTCTACTTCCTGGGCATTTTTACACTGTATCTTCGATATACCGGCTTGTTTATTTCTAGCATCATACAACGCAGTTTTTATGTTTGTAAACGACGGAAGCTTCTTTATTAGGTCTAAGCCGGCATCACTGAATTCCGCTTTAAAGTTGTTGTAAATATTCGGGATTGGTGAAAAAGAGGATGATAATACTTTTTCTCGGCAATTGTGTAACTTCTGTGCCATTATATTATCCACTTCATTGGGCTCGCATTGATGATGTTTCTCATTACTAATGTTGTTACCCTAAAACAACATAACAGGTATTTAGATCTTTACACTCATTGCTTGATAACTAAAAGACTGCATAAATAACATAAAACGTAATAAATACTTGAATGTTAAGAGACCCGGTGCAATTTTTTCTTCGCCAGTTGACACATCGCCATAGGCTCCATCCATTTTTATACTGTTTCTTCTTTGTGTACTGGTAACCAGCCCTTAGTAAAACTATGCCTCCATTTCTATTTATATATATTAAATTATCAGAATTTTGAGAGGATGATGCCGGCTTACTACCATCCTCATACATTCTGGAACGGATAGAAATAGAATGTGAATATTTATTATAAGAAAAATTCTGTAAACCTTCTGGTCTCTACATTAGAGGTTTACAGTATTCTTATACCCTACTCTTAGGGTTAAGTCCGGATAATTCAAATAACTACAAAATTTAGCAGTGCAGGGTCGGTGTGAGAGAATGTAATGATAACAAGGAACGTACGTTGGAAAAATATGTATCTCGGGATTTTCTTTTACACTGTCATCTCTTGACAAGTTTGTCAAACAATAAAAAACATCAAGATTAAAAAGTTCTTCGACGTATTAAGTCGCGACTGGTACAGCCTTCATGGTGAAAATATATAATTATTATTTAACTTGAATTTGTGTGCCTACACTTCATGATATTTTTCTTCACTGGCAACATTACACGGGACGCCATTTTGTTTTCCTGTTCGCTTTAGTCCGTTATTTACTCACTTCAAATTTGTTTTGTAGATATTTTTTTTTATTTATATGTCCCACTTTTAACTAGCTAATTAACATGAATATTATGATAAGTTACCATAAGAGAACTTGAGTACCTACTTTTAGTTTTATGAAGGGTGAATTCGGATTTACAATTTGTTTTTTTTTTAATCAGATTGGGGTTTTTTCCGCCATGGTTAGAGGAATAGAAAATAAATTTGCTACTCTTTAAAACGTTTATGATCGAATCAAAACCTAATATGAGGCCTATATCTACGTAGCATTAAATAGAATTTAGAAAGTAATCAAAAATAGAATTTAGCAAGATGTGTCACAGTCAAGTCCGGTCTCTTAACTATCTTACCAAATACATCTACTTATTTAATGTGACACAAAACAACAACCATTGTGTTAAGAAAAATATAAAATTATCAACATTTAAACCAAGTCTTCTTTTCATAGTTTCACAGATTGTTTAGTTTGGCTAACGTAAGAAAAGCAGAAAAAAAAATAATTATAACATCATTCAAAGTCATCCAAAAATAAAATACCTATCTATTATTAATAAATACTTACTTTTCCGGAATAACACTTTTACTTGACTTGCACAGAGCACAATTTAGATATCGACTAACACTGTTACACATTGATAACCCTTTCCTCGTAGTCAACAAAACTTCACTCGTCACTGATTGGCTACTTTGGAATCATTAGACAATAGCCGAGACGATAACAATGTAGAACAATACACCCATATTTTTGCAGGTAAAAAAATATTAAAAAGGGTACATACCGGGCGCGGTGACTTAGCCAAGACGAAAATGTAGAGTCGTTGTTTCTCAATGTAACACGTTTCTATTACAATATTAAGTATTACGAGCATATGTATTTCAATAAACCCTGTATGCATATTTTGTTGCTGACTGTCCCAAAAATCTGTTAATAGATAACTAGTGTATTCGAACGGAATAAAATGATTAAATTTATTTGTGATACCCTGCACGGTGAATCAGACCGGAATAGAAAATATTATAAAATAATACTGATCCCCCAGGGTATCAAATACGGGGTATCCGACCGGAATAACTCATTTGAATTACCCACATTGTAATTGACAACCAACTCCGACATATATTATATGATTTACATTCCTTGGTACTGGTCGAAGCAAACGTATGACTGTATTCGAAACTACTCCTAAGTCGGGTTCATTTGATAGTCTTTGGGTATTAGGAGCCCCTGAATAAATTTCAAAATTATAGGTAAAGCCCATTGGGCAACAAAGCTCGTATAATTTAAATCCCCATTTGTGTGGTTTCTTCGGCAAATACTGCTTCATAAAATGGCCAATTTTAGTGGAGCACATCTGCTCATCTAATGACAGGCGATGTTCAAACGGAACTGATATAAATCGGTTATTGAGGTGGTCTACTACCGTACGTATTTTATGTAATCGATCGTGCTCAGGATGGTCAGGAGGTAGGTGGTTACTATTGTCGTTGAAATGAATTATTTGGCGAATCTTTTCGAATCTGTTTACCGTGATTGTCTCTGAAATTGGATGGAATTGTACAGCTCGTACCCAATAAGATCTGATGCTAGGATAATGATATACTGAAGTGTATATCAAGATGCCAAGGTATTTACGAAGTTCTAATAAGTTGATGGGGTCGGAAAAATTTGGATTCACTTGTACAGCATATTTGTTCGTCTCAGCAATGATCAATTCTAGTAGCTTTTGATCAAAAAAGTAAGAAAAAAATTGATATGGAGTGGATAAATCTAAAATACGTTGAGGGTAGGCTGTGACCCCAAGAAAGGTAAGAGCTTGATCAACCAAAGGCATGTTTTTCTTTTTCCAAACTAAATTTCTTACTTAAGTATAATTAGTGGACCTTGATTCAATTTCTGACAAATCATCAGACACCAATGGGGGATCACAGTCTTGATTAGTATTTAAGTCTGTTTGTTCTTCTTCTACTTCCTGTTCCACATCTTCAAGGTCTTCGAGCAATTCATTTAGATTGTCATAGTAATCCAGAGCATCTTCATCGATGTTTGCTTCATCCTCCGAAATGTCGCCATTTTCCAGTTGAGATAACAGTGTTTCAATATCTCTGTCATTCATTTTCTATGTCGTATCAATAGAGAGCTAAAATCATAATAAAACCATGCAACCCAACACCAAAAGACATAAAAATTGCTTCAAAAACATAGCATTGTAAGAATAGTTATGTACATCCATAGTAAGAAAAACTTACACCGGTAATGCATAGATTATCATTTTTGATAACAATATTCCAAAGCAAATTTAGTACGATGCCACAGTATTCAATTGTAAAATAAACATATCAAAACAAAATATAGATTCTTAACTTTCAGAAAGTATTTTTTGTTGTTGTAAATAACCGTTATTTTATATTAGATATGAACCGATATAATTATTCAAATTCGTAGTCATGTAAGTATTACGACCTTGCAGCTTGTAATGTCAAATTCAACCAATCACAGCCCAGATAGGTAGTATTTTGTCATGTTAACAGATTGTAAGAATGACGTGTAAACAGTCGTCCAGAAACGTTTCGTTACTTAAATATATTTCATTCGGAAGTTATGCGTATGAAAAAGTCAGTTATCATTTTTGATAAACTATGCACTTAAGGGTTAACAAAAAAAAAACAAGAAACTCCATTGGGTTCTTTATACAGTAGACCCTAATATCCAATCCATCATTGTATCATCTATACACAAGTAAACAAAAAGACAAGTTCAATTAGGTAACTGTCGTTTTGCAACTTCTATGTACAAACCGTAGGCATTTAAATCGGGTAGAAAGTTTTAAGGGTCGTTCAGATTCGAAATCGTATAACGCTGATCGTATGTTCCATATATTTATTACGTGGTAAATAAAAATAGAAAATTAAACCAAATGTGGTGAATCATAATAATGATTCCCACTACCGTATTCAATAAGTTTGTTGTAGCTGTCAACACTCCTGTCTCGACGACTCTGTGGTCACTATGGTCAGACAACTGAAGGTTGACAAAAAAGCGGGAATTTGGAATGCTAGCGACATTTTGTGAATAATCTTTATCATCTGAATTACTTTCACGTATACATAATTATATACATACACACATTAAATGATTAATTTTACGTATTTTACAAAATGTATAATAAGTACAATCACTGAACCCATCGTTTTATTTTCGAAACGGCGCAAACAGGCGCCCAAACTACCAATCAAAAAAAATTAAATAATGAATTGATATGATTTGCCAACGGCAGGAGTCGCAGGGCCGCTGTTGTTGATCGCCGGGGAAATTTTAAATCATAATTATGATGGAAGGCTCGAAGTTTAACAAATATCGTATAATTTAAAGCAAAAAATGAACGTAGGCGTGTACTTACGGATCTTAATCCCACTTCTGAGATATAGGATATCTCAGAAATAACCACAGTGAACCTTCAAAACTTATTTAGAATTTATCACGACGATACAACAATCTCTCCCCCGCCCGCTACGCGCGTCGCTTTTTGTGGGTCCAGCCTAAAATATTCTTTTTAAATTCGCATTTTTCGCCGTCAGTATGGCCAGTAGTAAATTTTAAACTGTATTGTTTCAGCTATATTTAATAAAACCTTACAATATTTTGTCATGGAACTTGAATTAATATAACTGTTGACATATTTTTAAATGGGAATTACAATGAGATTGCAATAAAACTCAGATTTAAGAATAAGAATTATATTTGTATCACTTAGTTCCTTGATCTCGATCAAGGAACTTTTGGTACAATGACTATTAAAAATTAACAAAATGAAAAATATTAAAAAAAACATAACAAAAAAAAACTTAGTTTTGCCTTCTTCTAGCTTGAAACTATTCATAAAAATATAAAAAATAGAAATCCTTAGAGTACTTTTGTTACAATACAGTCTTACAATCAGCGCAAACTTGAGCGGCGCACTGCAAACAGATCGGTTTTGCGCAAATGCAACAAATAAATCTCGTTTGCCGCTTCAATTTCCTTGGACAGATACGACACAACTTTCTTGTTGATGATGCGCCAGTGTCGCTTGGTGGCTGAGGAGGTGACAAATCTTGTCCTAAAATGCGCCGAAGAGTCATACGCAATTCTCTTGGAAGTTTTTCATTATAAACTCGCTGTTTTAGAGCTGGCAGTACCAATTCCCTTGCAAGGTGCATAAGAAAGTCAGCTCTTCTCATTTTGCGTTCTGGATAGTCACTGTAAAGCACTGGACCACTCACACGTCCCAATTTTGACAGCTGACATGCGCGAAACGTCCCGGCCACTTTGGCGATTCAAACAGCGGGGGGCGGGGAATGCCGATACCGATTAAAAGTGTATTTGCAAACAATCTACCTACGTTAGAAGAAATCAAAAAATACTTGTGTAAACCTAACACTATAGGGAATCGAAATATATAATATACTACTCGTATATACCGACTCTTAGTGAAAAATGCACACAAAAATGTTGAAGTTGACAATACGGGTTAAATTTGGGTAAAATAGTTGTATTTATCCGATTTTTACGTATTTTTCTGCAACATATCGCAATGATAGTTACGTATCATTAAAATAGACTTTATAAGCTATTTTTTGATACCAATATATCATTCCTAGGAACGTACAGTGTAGCGCAATAAATCAAAACAATCTACCCATTCCTCTATCAATTTGGTATCGCCTCTGATGACGAAATTGTACCAAGATGGCCGACAAAAGGCGTCTCCCACACGATTTTCGGATTATTTTGTTTTATTGTTCCGATTGTTTTTTATTAATTAATAGGAACTAAATAATTATATTTAAATGATAGGCAATTATTGTAGGTGTAAATTATTTATTATTTTCTAAATTATGTATTGTACAGGTACAAATAAAAATACTTAATTACACAGCACGGCATTTTTATTCTAATATGTAACTAGAAGATTAAAGGACATAATAACAATCTCGATTTCGAACAGGTGCAATGCTAATGAATCCAACTCAACAGGCACTTTTGAATGTCAGAAAAACAAATAAAATAAAGTTATTACTTTGTTAAGTCATATTTTTTACAGTAGCACATCTTTCACAGTATCATCACATTTTTTACAGTAGTACTTTATTTTAACATACAACCTGACACTGGTGCGAATTGCAAAAAACGTAAAAGATCAACTTAAAACATTACAGGCACTTTTGAATGTCAGAAAACAAAAGAAATTAATACTTTGTAAACTCATAACCTGACACTGCTGCGAATTGCAAGAAACGTAAAAGATCAACTTAAAACATTACAGGCACTTTTGAATGTCAGAAAACAAATGAAATTAATACTTTGTAAAGTCATAACCTGACACTGGTGCGAATTGCAAGAAACGTAAAAGTTCAACTTAAAACATTACAGGCACTTGAATGTCAGAAAACAAATGAAATTAATACTTTGTAAAGTCATAACCTGACACTGGTGCGAATTGCAAGAAACGTAAAAGATCAACTTAAAACATTACAGGCACTTTTGAATGTCAGAAAAACAAATAAAATAAAGTTAATACTTTGTCAAGTCATATTTTTTACAGTAGCACATCCTAATTTATTTTAACATACAACCTGACACTGGTGCGAATTGCAGGAAACGTAAAAGATCAACTTAAAACATAACAGGCACTTTTGAATGTCAGAAAACAAATGAAATATATTACTTTGTAAAGTCATAACCTGACACTGGTGCGAATTGCAAGAAACGTAAAAGATCAACTTAAAACATTACAGGCACTTTTGAATGTCAGAAAAACAAATAAAATAAAGTTAATACTTTGTTAAGTCATATTTTTTACAGTAGCACATCCTAATTTATTTTAACATACAACCTGACACTGGTGCGAATTGCAAGAAACGTAAAAGATCAACTTAAAACATTACAGGCACTTTTGAATGTCAGAAAACAAATGAAATTAATACTTTGTGAAAACAAATAAAATAAAGTTAATACTTTGTTAAGTCATATTTATTACAGTAGCACATCCTACTTTATTTTAACATACAACCACCAACCAGCGACCAGTGTCAACTGGTCGGCGAATTGAAAAAAAACGTATAATAAACCGAATTATATAAATTAAACAAACACACACAAATTAAAAACAAACTAAAAAAAACAGTCAAGGCTTGTGGTACGCCTTGAAGGAGCCCTCGATGCACAAGTTGACGTTGCACTCATCACACTTTTAAATCGTCCGGCTCTTCTTTGGGCACACTCGACAAACGGTGCTTTTCGACCCCGTACGGACTGGGAAGTGGTTACTCTCAACGTGGGGTCTTGCCTGGGTCCTATGTTTGACGTTTTGCCTATTAGTCGTTATAGTTTGTCCAGTCGATGATGTTACGGTCAAAAGTCGGCTTTCAGTAGTCAAGTCAATTTGTCGGTGTCTTTTAATTAAGTCTTCGGCTAATACAGTCCGGAACTGACAATGTGATATACGCCGGTGTGAACTGGCTTACATCAAAAGCAGTTGAAGATAGCAGCACTGAATAGCCGTCGGAAAAGTTCCTTGTACCAGACTCGGTTCCTCACTCGTTCCATGGGTTGAGCTGATAAAAAACTGGTCTTTCCTTTCAACTCCCCCCATGCTTTTGTTGTAGTCTAGTACAATGTCAGGTTTATATGTCAGTCGGTTGTACTTGTCCTGGGTTGTGATTTGCAAATTATGGTATGTATTAACATAGGGCTTCTTTGTAAATAAAACTGAGAAAATCTACTTAATTTGTTTTATTTTAAAGTAACAAAATTGCACAGTCAGAACACCGAATCATCGAGAAGAGAGAGGGGCAGTGTTGCCAACTTATACAAATATGCAAAATAATGGGCAACGACCCTATGGCTATTCAGCCAATAAATTTTCTTTTAACAAGTTAATACTCCCACTAAAATTTTACATTCTATGAGTAAAACATATTCTATATGTAGTAATCAAACATTACATTGCACTATTACAGCTTATTCATTATTTGCTCTCTTAGAAAAACAAAAGATTGAGTAGGCAATGGCTTTGTTAATATATCAGCAAGTTGATTCTTACTTAGGACATATGATATATTTATTAAACCATTCTCCACTTTCTCTCGAATAAAATTGTATTTGACATCTATGTGTTTGTTTCGCTTATGAAACACTGGGTTATTAATTAACTTAATAGCACTCTGATTATCAACACATAGCTTAATACAGTCATAGTTTTACCCAACTCCAACAACAATTGCTGTAACCATAGTATTTCCTTTGCAGACTCACAGGCTGCAACAAATTCTGCTTCAGTGGTAGAGAGAGCAATGGTCTTTTGCTTTTGGCTCAACCATGTTACTGGCCCACCATTCATTAAGAATATATATATATCCAGTAGTGGACTTTCGAGTATCCACATCACCTGCAAAATCAGCATCGGAGTACCCGATAAGATCATTGCTTTCTCCATAACTGATACAAACATTTCTTGTATTGACTAAATATCTAATCACACGCTTCACTGCATTAACATGTTCTAGGCTAGGATTATTAATATACCGACTCAACATGTTCACCGCATATGAAATGTCAGGTCTGGACACTGAGCATAGAAACAACAGTGAACCAATAGCTTCCCTTTAAGGAAATTTCACAGCAGTTGTCTCAAGATTTTTACATATAACAACATTCGGATCAGCAGGAGTTGATGCATGATTGCATTCACTCATATTAAAAGTTTTAACAATTTGGTCGATGTACTCTCCCTGATGTAAACATATCATTTATCAGACTTCAAAACTTCTATGCCTACAAAATATGACAAATTCAATTCCTTAATTTTAAATGCCTGTTTCAAGAAACTAATTATGTCTTTAATTATCTTTTTACTTGATGATATTATGAGAGCATCGTCAACATATATTATCAGTATAACCTTGATACTTTCAACGTTTCTAACAAATACACAGTAGTCAGCTTGTGACTGAACAAAACAATATAATTTTAAAAATTCTGTTAACTTTTTGTTCCAACACCTTTCTGCCTGTTTTAACCCATAGAGTGACCTATTCAGTTTTAAAACATTACTTCTGTCAACAAGCACACCATCAGGAATTTCTAAATAAATTTCTTCTTCAAGGTCCCCATTCAAAAAGGCTGTTTTGACATCAAATTGTTGAATTTCTAAGTTATATTTAGCTGCAATACTAAAAATAATTCTAATTGAATCTTACCTCGTGGTAGGGGAAAATATTTGCTGGTAGTCAATACCAGGGACTTGATTGAACCCTCGTGCACACAATCGAGCCTTGTAACGGTTCACTTTTCCATCATCTCCCCTCTTGATGGAAAATACCCACTTGGCTGTGAGTGTTCTCTGTCCAGCTCGCTTCACTGGTGTCCAAGTGTGATTCTCATCGAGAGCATTTAGTTCTTCTTCAACGGCTTGCAACCATTCATTATTCTGCAAACTCTTCATTGCTTCATCGAATGATGATGGTAATATAAATTCCACTAAATTGGCTTCGAAATTCAAATTTCTCCTAGGTCTCAGATTTATTGGTTCACATGGAGAATCAGCGAGGATCTGTGATGGTTCATAATCAGGATCATCACTGTTGCAACTGAGCATACTTTCCTCATTCTCTTTCAGTGAGTTTTCAGCTGAAGAATTATCCACTCAATGTAGGATCGTCTTCGAGTATGACTTCAGAGTTATCCTGTTGGACATTTTCATCACTTTCTCCTACAAATATTTTTGCTATATTCTGTCTTTGTTCAAGAAATTTATTCTCATCAAAAACAACATTTCTTGATACTTTAATTCGTTTTGTTTTCATGTTGAACATTCTGTAATTGGTATTTTCATACCCAACCAATATCATCTTTTCGCTTTTTTTTTCTAATTTGGTCCGCAGCTGATCAGGAATATGGACATACCCTTCACTACCAAATACTCTTACATGCTCCAAAATAGGTATGACTCCATTCCACAACTCTGATGGCGTTTTGTCTGATGTTTGGCTAGATGAGGTTCTATTAAGCAAATAAACTGCACAATTTATTGCTTCTGCCCATAAATCCAAAGATACATCCCGTGCATACAGCATAGATCGAGCACTTTCTACAATTGTTCTGATTTCTCTCTCTGCACGCCCATTTTGTTGTGGAGTATATGGGGCAGTACATTCATGAACAATTCCTTCTTTACCTAAGTAGTCTTTAAATGCATTATTATTGTATTCAGTTCCATTATCTGTATGCAAGACTTTTACACTGTGCATGTATTTGTTTTTTGCAATCGCATTATACTTCTTGAAATATTCAAGAGTATCGCTCTTATTTCTCATGAAGTACACATATCTGTAGCTGGTTGCCGCATCCTTAAATAATAAAAAATATCTCATACCTTGAATCGATGTATGACTCATTGGGCCGCAGACGTCACTATATACCAGGTCACCAGGCTGCAGTTCTGCCCGACTTGATTTCTGGAATGGGAACCGATGTTGTTTCCCATAAGCACATGCTTCACACACTAAGTCAGTTTCATTACTTTTCTCAATATTTAAACCTTCGACAATATTGTTCACACTCATTTTTTTTATTTCTTTTAAGTTTAAATGTCCTAATCTCTCGTGCCACTTTTTAATATCACTTTTATTTTTCTGCACTAAGTTGCATGTATCAGGAACAACTGTTTCAATGTCCAGTTCATATAAATTGTTTGATTTCATTTTTGCACACATCACAACTTCATCACCATTGTAAATTAGAGCACTACTGTGTTTCTTCACTATGGTATAACCTTTTCTTGTTATCATGCCTTCAGAAAATAAATTCCTTCTTAAGTTAGGCACATGCAGTACTTCATGTAACATGCTTAACTCCCACTGTCCATTGACACATCTTTTTATTGAAATTTTTCCAATTCCACATACTTCTATGGACTCTTTGTTTCCCAGTGTCAATGATTTCTGAGTACAAGCTGTATATTCTTCAAAAAATTCTTTTCTATACGTCATGTGGGCCGAAGCGCCACTATCCAAGATCCAGGTGTCTTCTTCTGTACCACTGCATATATTAGACTCAGCTACATTAAAAGCTAGCATGGTATTCTTATCTTAAGCTGGTTTCTTATGTACTTTCTTTGGTGCACGACATTCCCTGGCAAAGTGCCCCCTTTTTCCGCAGTTGTAACATTCAAAACGATGCTTCACAGGTTTTTCTTTGCTCATATTACTTGTACTAGGTTCATTTCGGGTTGATTCTTTCTTCTGTTTAGTATTAGCAACCATAAAAGCCGTTTCTTGTTCTTCTTCACAAATAATATTAGCTTCCTCATCGATTAGTCTTGCCGTTAAGTTATTCAAGTTTTGTTTTTCAGGATCCAGCGACATCCATGCTTGCCTGAGTGATTTATATTTAGGAGGCAGAGTTCCCAATATTTTCGTGATTATAGCAGTATCGCTGATGCTTTCGCCACTTTCCTTAAGCTGTTTGGCAAGATTTTCAACCTTTGCAATATGTTGTGCTACACTGTCACTTGTTGCCATTTTGTACTGGTAAAACCGTTCATGAATTAACATTTTGTTCAATTCGCTTTTCTGTTCATATATCGACTCTAATTTCGACATGATTTCTAGAGCGGTTTCACAGTTTTCTATTAGGGTTATTTGATTTAAATCCATCGACGCCGTGATGACGTACATAGCCATGCCGTCATTTCTTAGCCATGCATCTTCATTTGTTTTATATCGTCCCGGGTGACATTTCTAGAAACCGGTAGAAGAAAAAACAAAAACGTGTAATCAAGCTATTTTCATCATGTTCTTTTAGATTCAGTCTGCCTAAATATTTTTAATTAGCTGTTCTTTCAATTACAAGACGTATTTCAGTGAAATATTAACTAAAACATAAAAAAACTTATCGGAAAACCAGCAAAAATGGCGTCACTTTTGCTCTTCGACTTTCAACACATGTAAAAAGAACTTTACATACTTTTGATGAATATAATTTATAGATAATCAGAAATAATGAATCTTTAGCATTATTCTAAGATATTACAATACAACATTTGAGTAATAAATACATTAAAATACTTATATTCTAAATCCAGAGTACCTCGCAATTCGATGACGTGGAATGAGAAAAAGAAGCGTCTTTTGTTTTTTTTTTCTTAAATCCTTTCTGGTTCATTCACTAGTGTTGTTAGTACCATTAGACGCGGAACTTACTAAAGTTCATCATGCCAAAATAGCACCAAGGCTTTTGAACTTTTTAATTCATAAAAACACGTTTAAAGTGAAGATCTAGTAACTGGGACGTTTGGGGCATGCGGAAAAAACGTTGCTCTAGCCACTCACACGTCCCAATTTTGACAGCTGTCATGCTCGAAACGTCCCGGCCACTTTGGCGACTCAAACAGCGGGGGGCGGGGCATGCCGATACCGATTAAAAGTGTATTTGCAAACAATCTACCTACGTTAGAAGAAATAAAAAAATACTTGTGTAAACCTAACATTATAGGGAATCGATATATATAATATACTATATACCGACTCTTAGTGAAAAATGCACACAAAAAATGTTGAAGTTGACAATACGGGTTAAATTTGGGTAAAATAGTTGTATTTATCCGATTTTTACGTATTTTTCTGCAACATATCGCAATGATAGTTACGTATCATTAAAAAAGACTATATAAGCTATTTTTTGATACCAATATATCATTCCTTGGAACGTACAGTGTAGCGCAATAAATAAAAACAATCTACCCATTCCTCTATCAATTTGGTATCGCCTCTGACGACGAAATTGTACCAAGATGGGCGACATAAGGCGACACGATTTTCGGATTATTTTGTTTTATTGTTCCGATTGTTTTTTATTAATTAATAGGAACTAAATAATTATATTTAAATGATAGGCAATTATTGTATGTGTAAATTATTTATTATTTTCTAAATTATGTATTGTACAGGTACAAATAAAAATACTTAATTACACAGCACGGCATTTTTATTTTAATATGTAACTAGAAGATTAAAGGACATTATAACAATCTCGATTTCGAACAGGTGCAATGCTAATGAATCAAACTCAACAGGCACTGTTGAATGTCAGAAAAACAAATAAAATAAAGTTATTACTTTGTTAAGTCATATTTTTTACAGTAGCACATCCTACTTTATTTTAACATACAACCTGACACTGGTGCGAATTGCAAAAAACGTAAAAAATCAACTTAAAACATTACAGGCACTTTTGAATGTCAGAAAAACAAGTCATATTATTTTTTACAGTAGCAAATCCTACTTTATTTTAACATACAACCTGACACTGGTGCAAATTGCAAAAAAACTTAAAAGATCAACTTAAAACATTATAGGCACTTTTGAATATCAGAAAACAAATGAAATGAAGTTAAAACTTTGTAAAGTCATAACCTGACACTGGTGCGAATTGCAAGAAACGTAAAAGATCAACTTAAAACATTAGAGGCACTTTTGAATGTCAGAAAAACAAATAAAATGAAGTTAATACTTTGTTAAGTCATATTTTTTACAGTAGCACATCCTAATTTATTTTAACATACAACCTGACACTGGTGCGAATTGCAAAAAACGTAAAAGATCAACTTAAAACATTACAGGCACATGAATGTCAGAAAAACCAATAAAATGAAGTTGGGAGTTGTGCGAGTCATCCAGTGGCTATCTCTGGAAGTTTCTTGTATACGCTGGAAAGCTAGCTCGATGACTGACGCCCCCGATACCCAGACTGACGCCAGACTTAGTGACGAAGAGACCATCGACAGACACGACAATGATGGAACGGACGAAGCGTCGGCTGACTGGTAGTAGCGGCAACCGTCCCACGAACGCTACTGCCAAAATTGTGTACGACTTAATCGAGTCACTACTTCACCGTGGGCACACTGATAATGGACAATTTTTATAATAGTCCGTTATTGTTGCGTAGCCTTAAGAAACAAAAGACTGACTGCTACGGGACACTAAGACTGAATCGGGAATTTGTTCCTGATTTCGTCAAGACTTTGACAAAGACAGACCTCCGACAAGGTGAAGGTAGTGGCTACGTATTGTTCCGACAAGACGCTAACATAGTTAGTATGATATCGACATACCATAATTTGAAAATCGGGAGATAAAAGACTGACTGCTACGGGACACTACGACTGAATAACCTGGTTATGACGCTTGGAGCCTCCGTCGGTGCAGATCTTGGTGGTAGTAGCAAATACTCCTGCGAGGCCTTGGAGGACTGACGTGGAGAAGGGTTTCGCGTGAACAGTAGCTGCTCGCGAGTCAGTCGATCCTAAGCTCAAGGAGAAATCTTATGTCGATGAGGCGTGTCTTTTTCAAACAGATGTATCATCTTAAAAACGTGATATGTTTTATGATAAATAACGCCCTTTGAGCGAAAGGGAATCCGGTTCCTATTCCGGAACCCGGCAGCGGAACCGTTTCAATAATCGATAGAATAATGTAGGTAAAGGAAGTCGGCAAATTGGATCCGTATTGACGCTTATGTCATAACCTTACACTGGTGCGAATTGCAAGAAACGTAAAAGATCAACTTAAAACATTACAGGCACTTTTGAATGCCAGAAAAACAAATAAAATGAAGTTAATACTTTGTTAAGTCATATTTTTTACAGTAGCACATCCTAATTTATTTTAACATACAACCTGACACTGGTGCGAATTGCAAGAAACGTAAAAGATCAACTTAAAACATTACAGGCACTTTTGAATGTCAGAAAAACAAATAAAATGAAGTTAATACTTTGTTAAGTCATATTTTTTACAGTAGCACATCCTAATTTATTTTAACATACAACCTGACACTGGTGCGAATTGCAAAAAACGTAAAAGATCAACTTAAAACATTACAGGCACATGAATGTCAGAAAAACCAATAAAATGAAGTTGGGAGTTGTGCAGTATGTTCTATTTTCTAAAAGACGCTTTGCCAAGTGGAAGCTATTGTAATAGTTGTCCATATATAATGAGTGGCCGTTCTGAAGATGCTTTTCCATCAAATTCATCACAACTTTTTCTGCGTGCCCTTTTCCTGCCACTTCAATGTCTTGGCTCCCTGCATAAACACGAAATTGAGAATGACACCATCAGGTTCAGTCAGCATGTAAAGTTTGACTCCATACTTGTCTTTTATTTTTGATGTACTGTCTAAATTTAAGACGCCCTCTCCATAGCACCATACTCTCGTCCAAAGACAACTCTTTCGCAGGATAATAGCAGCTATCCTTTTTTTGATTGAAATAATTAATGACGCTGCGAATTTTGTACAATGGGTCTGGGTCATTCACTGCCTCTGAGCTGAAGTGGAGACATCTCATTATAAGCAGATATCTGTTTATACTAATATATTGCCTAAAAATGGGTATTGAAAATAATCGGTTCGTTTTCCAATAATCTTGTAGTCGGGGAAGTTGAATGAATCCGATGTGGAATAATAAGCCCAAGAATATTCTCAGCTCAGGAATATTCAACTCCTTCCAAGCATTTATTCTTGAATTTGCTAATACAGTACTTCCTAACAACTTGGCAGCTTGAGCATTAGTTTTTTCGCAAATCATAGCAAGAAATTCATCTTCGAAGAAGAAGTTGAAAAATGTTATTGGAGTTTGTCCAGGGTTGCCGGAAAACGCATTCTGTTTAGTGAATTTTATATTTTTCAACTGACATGTTGCGGTCCAACCTACTGTAGATGTTGCAGTGGTTTCTGGTGGTTGCGACTCTTCGGATGGGCTTGGAGGCTGCGACAGCGGTACCAAATCCATAGCCGCATTTTGCTGAATATGCCGCCGGTCAGCAGCCTCTTCTTCGTCATCTGATGAGAAATCCAAGCCCTCAAAATAGTACTCATCATCACTTCCATCACCTCCAAAGAGCTGATCTTCAATATCACTGTCCGTAATGTTATAAGTTAGTGGCAATTTGCTTCGTTTTGTCCTGGACGGCCCGGCTTCGTCATCCATATTTGAACCTTTTTACTTGAAAATAAAAGTAAATTTTGAAAAACCGCAACTTGTAACGGTATTTTGTATTATTCAAGCGCAGAGCCAGCCTACAAACGTGTTGCCAAGCGCAGTGCCGGGCGCGTACTAATTCATAGAAACCGAGCGGCGCTACTCCGCATATTAGCGGGGCCCCGCGCTTACCCCGCACCCCGCTAATTTGCGGAGCTGGCAGCGAAGTTGTTAAGAAGGCATGTATAGGCTGGAAAATCTGTCGTTAAAATGTTCAACTAAAGGTCGTATTTTGTTAAGTCTTGTCGTGTCCGTCGTAGTCTGATTGTCGACGAAATGGATTAAGGTTTTAAGTAATAAAAACCTGTTGTAGGACATGACCCTCGAGAAATAAGGCATAGTTCCGAAGCCGTTAAAGCTGAAATATGCCTCTCTTCCTCCGGTAGTGGGTATAGTCCGTGCAAAATAATTATTGCTAAAAAAGTTCCCATTTCGTCCCTGTCAGTCGGAGTCCAACGGTTATAACGGGAATGCAAACCTAGCTTGTTTTGCTCTTGGAGCAAAGCAATCTTTTGGTTCGCATTCCTGTAAGTCTCGGTACATAACATGTCAATAAAGTCTGTGTCAATAATCTTGTCATAAACGTCAGTCGGTCGAGTTGAATCTGTCATGTCAAAAGTTGGCCCCGATGTACCCGTAAAAATCTCGTCGTCCGTGAAAGGTCAGTCTGTCCTTACTCCAATTGAAAGTGAAGCTGTCCTCGGGCAAAATGTCGCGTAACGCTAGGTTATTAGCGACATCCTCCCTCTGCAACACTTCCGCTTGAAATATTGACAAGTCAGTCGGGCATGCGGGTTCAGCCGCAGCGTCACGTTCCTGTCCTGTCCTGTCCTGTACGAGACCATCGTTAAAGTTGGCGTCGTTGTCGTCGCTACCTACAGTCTGACTGAGTAGTAACCACTCCTCCAGAACTCCGCCAAAGCGGTCGTCGTTAACACCTGCGAAAAATGCAACACACATATTTTATATGATACTAGCTGATGCCCGCAGCTTCACCCGCGTGGATGTCGGTCAAATTATAATATATACTAAAACTTTCCTCTTGAATCACTATCTATTAAAAAAAACCGCTGAGTTGCGGAGTTTTAAAGATTTAAGCATACATAGGGACGGACGAACAGACAGCGACAGCGACTTTATTTTTATACTATGTAGTAATCATTCAGTACTGTATGAAGTTTTCTGTATACCAGTCATTAATAATTACCTATTTGTGATGGCCCAACGTTTGTCGAGGATGACGAGGCAACGACAACTTCCGCACCAACCACCTCCGCACCTTCCAGCTCCACACCAACCAGCTTCGCGTCAACCAACTCCACACCAACCAGCTCCGCAACAACTTCTGAAGAAAAAAGAAGAAAATTACTTAGTTTCGATCATCGACTATTAACAAAATAAAAGACGACACTTTCAAATAACGAGCTTACCGGGAGAGAGCGGCGCGGCGGACGTCGGCGCGGCAGACGGCTACGCGGCTTGGCCCGCGTTAAGCTCTGTAACAAACAAGTGATGATATAGCATAGATTGAACAGAAAAGTACTTAACCATTCTTCATTAACAAAATAAAAGACGACACTCTCAAATAACGATCTTACCGGGAGAGAGCGGCGCGGCGGACGTCGCGCAACTTGGCTTCGTGGGGCAGCCATTATACATGGCTGCCGTTCTGGAGAAGCCCTCCTGAAAACAATTCATATTTTTAATTAATTTAAAATATTCAAAAATTTTGGAAAAGAAAATTGATACGTGTCCGTGATTGAAAGAAACAAAAACTAGCTGGAAATATTTACTTTGTTTGCCGTTTGTGCGGTGGTGCGGTGGTGCGTCCGGCAAGAGCATGCGCTCGAGGTGAGCCTGACGCTTTCGCGCGATAAGCTCTTGCCAGACCGCGGCTGGCAGTGCGGCAATACACCTTACTACCTTCCTCTCGGCCCTGAGCTGGAGGAGAGGGTGTTCCAAAACGGCACTGGAAACAATTATTTTAGTTGTAAAGAAGGCATGTATAGGCTGGAAAATCTGTCGTTAAAATGTTCAACTAAAGGTCGTATTTTGTTAAGTCTTGTCGTGTCCGTCGTAGTCTGATTGTCGACGAAATGGATTAAGGTTTTAAGTAATAAAAACCTGTTGTAGGACATGACCCTCGAGAAATAAGGCATAGTTCCGAAGCCGTTAAAGCTGAAATATGCCTCTCTTCCTCCGGTAGTGGGTATAGTCCGTGCAAAATAATTATTGCTAAAAAAGTTCCCATTTCGTCCCTGTCAGTCGGAGTCCAACGGTTATAACGGGAATGCAAACCTAGCTTGTTTTGCTTTCGGAGCAAAGCAATCTTTTGGTTCGCATTCCTGTTAGTCTCGGTACATAACATGTCAATAAAGTCTGTGTCAATAATCTTGTCATAAACGTCAGTCGGTCGAGTTGAATCTGTCATGTCAAAAGTTGGCCCTGATGTACCCGTAAAAATCTCGTCGTCCGTGAAAGCTCAGTCTGTCCTTACTCCAATTGAAAGTGAAGCTGTCCTCGGGCAAAATGTCGCGTACTCTGCAACACTTCCGCTTGAAATATTGACAAGTCAGTCGGGCATGCGGGTTCAGCCGCAGCGTCACGTTCCTGTCCTGTCCTGTCCTGTACGAGACCATCGTTAAAGTTGGCGTCGTCGTCGTCGCTACCTACAGTCTGACTGAGTAGTAACCACTCCTCCAGAACTCCGCCAAAGCGGTCGTCGTTAACACCTGCGAAAAATGCAACACACATATTTTATATGATACTAGCTGATGCCCGCAGCTTCACCCGCATGGATGTCGGTCAAATTATAATATATACTAAAACTTTCCTCTTGAATCACTATCTATTAAAAAAAACCGCTGAGTTGCGGAGTTTTAAAGATTTAAGCATACACAGGGACGGACGAACAGACAGCGACAGCGACTTTGTTTTATACTATGTAGTGATCATTCAGTACTGTTTGAAGTTTTCTGTATACCAGTCATTAATAATTACCTATTTGTGATGGCTCAACGTTTGTCGAGGACGACGAGGCAACGACAACTTCCGCACCAACCACCTCCGCACCTTCCAGCTCCACACCAACCAGCTTCGCGTCAACCAACTCCACACCAACCAGCTCCGCAACAACTTCTGAAGAAAAAAGAAGAAAATTACTTAGTTTCGATCTTCGACTATTAACAAAATAAAAGACGACACTTTCAAATAACGAGCTTACCGGGAGAGAGCGGCGCGGCAGACGTCGGCGCGGCAGACGGCTACGCGGCTTGGCCCGCGTTAAGCTCTGTAACAAACAAGTGATGATATAGCATAGATTGAACAGAAAAGTACTTAACCATTCTTCATTAACAAAATAAAAGACGACACTCTCAAATAACGATCTTACCGGGAGAGAGCGGCGCGGCGGACGTCGCGCAACTTGGCCTCGTGGGGCAGCCATTATACATGGCTGCCGTTCTGGAGAAGCCCTCCTGAAAACAATTCATATTTTTAATTAATTTAAAATATTCAAAAATTTTGGAAAAGATAATTGATACGTGTCCGTGATTGAAAGGAACAAAAACTAGCTGGAAATATTTACTTTGTTTGCCGTTTGTGCGGTGGTGCGGTGGTGCGTCCGGCAAGAGCATGCGCTCGAGGTGAGCCTGACGCTTTCGCGCGATAAGCTCTTGCCAGACCGCGGCTGGCAGTGCGGCAATACACCTTACTACCTTCCTCTCGGCCCTGAGCTGGAGGAGAGGGTGTTCCAAAACGGCACTGGAAACAATTATTTTAGTTGTAAAGAAGGCATGTATAGGCTGGAAAATCTGTCGTTAAAATGTTCAACTAAAGGTCGTATTTTGTTAAGTCTTGTCGTGTCCGTCGTAGTCTGATTGTCGACGAAATGGATTAAGGTTTTAAGTAATAAAAACCTGTTGTAGGACATGACCCTCGAGAAATAAGGCATAGTTCCGAAGCCGTTAAAGCTGAAATATGCCTCTCTTCCTCCGGTAGTGGGTATAGTCCGTGCAAAATAATTATTGCTAAAAAAGTTCCCATTTCGTCCCTGTCAGTCGGAGTCCAACGGTTATAACGGGAATGCAAACCTAGCTTGTTTTGCTCTCGGAGCAAAGCAATCTTTTGGTTCGCATTCCTGTTAGTCTCGGTACATAACATGTCAATAAAGTCTGTGTCAATAATCTTGTCATAAACGTCAGTCGGTCGAGTTGAATCTGTCATGTCAAAAGTTGGCCCTGATGTACCCGTAAAAATCTCGTCGTCCGTGAAAGCTCAGTCTGTCCTTACTCCAATTGAAAGTGAAGCTGTCCTCGGGCAAAATGTCGCGTACTCTGCAACACTTCCGCTTGAAATATTGACAAGTCAGTCGGGCATGCGGGTTCAGCCGCAGCGTCACGTTCCTGTCCTGTCCTGTCCTGTACGAGACCATCGTTAAAGTTGGCGTCGTCGTCGTCGCTACCTACAGTCTGACTGAGTAGTAACCACTCCTCCAGAACTCCGCCAAAGCGGTCGTCGTTAACACCTGCGAAAAATGCAACACACATATTTTATATGATACTAGCTGATGCCCGCAGCTTCACCCGCATGGATGTCGGTCAAATTATAATATATACTAAAACTTTCCTCTTGAATCACTATCTATTAAAAAAAACCGCTGAGTTGCGGAGTTTTAAAGATTTAAGCATACATAGGGACGGACGAACAGACAGCGACAGCGACTTTGTTTTATACTATGTAGTGATCATTCAGTACTGTATGAAGTTTTCTGTATACCAGTCATTAATAATTACCTATTTGTGATGGCTCAACGTTTGTCGAGGACGACGAGGCAACGACAACTTCCGCACCAACCACCTCCGCACCTTCCAGCTCCACACCAACCAGCTTCGCGTCAACCAACTCCACACCAACCAGCTCCGCAACAACTTCTGAAGAAAAAAGAAGAAAATTACTTAGTTTCGATCTTCGACTATTAACAAAATAAAAGACGACACTTTCAAATAACGAGCTTACCGGGAGAGAGCGGCGCGGCGGACGTCGGCGCGGCAGACGGCTACGCGGCTTGGCCCGCGTTAAGCTCTGTAACAAACAAGTGATGATATAGCATAGATTGAACAGAAAAGTACTTAACCATTCTTCATTAACAAAATAAAAGACGACACTCTCAAATAACGATCTTACCGGGAGAGAGCGGCGCGGCGGACGTCGCGCAACTTGGCCTCGTGGGGCAGCCATTATACATGGCTGCCGTTCTGGAGAAGCCCTCCTGAAAACAATTCATATTTTTAATTAATTTAAAATATTCAAAAATTTTGGAAAAGATAATTGATACGTGTCCGTGATTGAAAGGAACAAAAACTAGCTGGAAATATTTACTTTGTTTGCCGTTTGTGCGGTGGTGCGGTGGTGCGTCCGGCAAGAGCATGCGCTCGAGGTGAGCCTGACGCTTTCGCGCGATAAGCTCTTGCCAGACCGCGGCTGGCAGTGCGGCAATACACCTTACTACCTTCCTCTCGGCCCTGAGCTGGAGGAGAGGGTGTTCCAAAACGGCACTGGAAACAATTATTTTAGTTGTAAAGAAGGCATGTATAGGCTGGAAAATCTGTCGTTAAAATGTTCAACTAAAGGTCGTATTTTGTTAAGTCTTGTCGTGTCCGTCGTAGTCTGATTGTCGACGAAATGGATTAAGGTTTTAAGTAATAAAAACCTGTTGTAGGACATGACCCTCGAGAAATAAGGCATAGTTCCGAAGCCGTTAAAGCTGAAATATGCCTCTCTTCCTCCGGTAGTGGGTATAGTCCGTGCAAAATAATTATTGCTAAAAAAGTTCCCATTTCGTCCCTGTCAGTCGGAGTCCAACGGTTATAACGGGAATGCAAACCTAGCTTGTTTTGCTTTCGGAGCAAAGCAATCTTTTGGTTCGCATTCCTGTTAGTCTCGGTACATAACATGTCAATAAAGTCTGTGTCAATAATCTTGTCATAAACGTCAGTCGGTCGAGTTGAATCTGTCATGTCAAAAGTTGGCCCTGATGTACCCGTAAAAATCTCGTCGTCCGTGAAAGCTCAGTCTGTCCTTACTCCAATTGAAAGTGAAGCTGTCCTCGGGCAAAATGTCGCGTACTCTGCAACACTTCCGCTTGAAATATTGACAAGTCAGTCGGGCATGCGGGTTCAGCCGCAGCGTCACGTTCCTGTCCTGTCCTGTCCTGTACGAGACCATCGTTAAAGTTGGCGTCGTCGTCGTCGCTACCTACAGTCTGACTGAGTAGTAACCACTCCTCCAGAACTCCGCCAAAGCGGTCGTCGTTAACACCTGCGAAAAATGCAACACACATATTTTATATGATACTAGCTGATGCCCGCAGCTTCACCCGCATGGATGTCGGTCAAATTATAATATATACTAAAACTTTCCTCTTGAATCACTATCTATTAAAAAAAACCGCTGAGTTGCGGAGTTTTAAAGATTTAAGCATACACAGGGACGGACGAACAGACAGCGACAGCGACTTTGTTTTATACTATGTAGTGATCATTCAGTACTGTTTGAAGTTTTCTGTATACCAGTCATTAATAATTACCTATTTGTGATGGCTCAACGTTTGTCGAGGACGACGAGGCAACGACAACTTCCGCACCAACCACCTCCGCACCTTCCAGCTCCACACCAACCAGCTTCGCGTCAACCAACTCCACACCAACCAGCTCCGCAACAACTTCTGAAGAAAAAAGAAGAAAATTACTTAGTTTCGATCTTCGACTATTAACAAAATAAAAGACGACACTTTCAAATAACGAGCTTACCGGGAGAGAGCGGCGCGGCGGACGTCGGCGCGGCAGACGGCTACGCGGCTTGGCCCGCGTTAAGCTCTGTAACAAACAAGTGATGATATAGCATAGATTGAACAGAAAAGTACTTAACCATTCTTCATTAACAAAATAAAAGACGACACTCTCAAATAACGATCTTACCGGGAGAGAGCGGCGCGGCGGACGTCGCGCAACTTGGCCTCGTGGGGCAGCCATTATACATGGCTGCCGTTCTGGAGAAGCCCTCCTGAAAACAATTCATATTTTTAATTAATTTAAAATATTCAAAAATTTTGGAAAAGATAATTGATACGTGTCCGTGATTGAAAGGAACAAAAACTAGCTGGAAATATTTACTTTGTTTGCCGTTTGTGCGGTGGTGCGGTGGTGCGTCCGGCAAGAGCATGCGCTCGAGGTGAGCCTGACGCTTTCGCGCGATAAGCTCTTGCCAGACCGCGGCTGGCAGTGCGGCAATACACCTTACTACCTTCCTCTCGGCCCTGAGCTGGAGGAGAGGGTGTTCCAAAACGGCACTGGAAACAATTATTTTAGTTGTAAAGAAGGCATGTATAGGCTGGAAAATCTGTCGTTAAAATGTTCAACTAAAGGTCGTATTTTGTTAAGTCTTGTCGTGTCCGTCGTAGTCTGATTGTCGACGAAATGGATTAAGGTTTTAAGTAATAAAAACCTGTTGTAGGACATGACCCTCGAGAAATAAGGCATAGTTCCGAAGCCGTTAAAGCTGAAATATGCCTCTCTTCCTCCGGTAGTGGGTATAGTCCGTGCAAAATAATTATTGCTAAAAAAGTTCCCATTTCGTCCCTGTCAGTCGGAGTCCAACGGTTATAACGGGAATGCAAACCTAGCTTGTTTTGCTCTCGGAGCAAAGCAATCTTTTGGTTCGCATTCCTGTTAGTCTCGGTACATAACATGTCAATAAAGTCTGTGTCAATAATCTTGTCATAAACGTCAGTCGGTCGAGTTGAATCTGTCATGTCAAAAGTTGGCCCTGATGTACCCGTAAAAATCTCGTCGTCCGTGAAAGCTCAGTCTGTCCTTACTCCAATTGAAAGTGAAGCTGTCCTCGGGCAAAATGTCGCGTACTCTGCAACACTTCCGCTTGAAATATTGACAAGTCAGTCGGGCATGCGGGTTCAGCCGCAGCGTCACGTTCCTGTCCTGTCCTGTCCTGTACGAGACCATCGTTAAAGTTGGCGTCGTCGTCGTCGCTACCTACAGTCTGACTGAGTAGTAACCACTCCTCCAGAACTCCGCCAAAGCGGTCGTCGTTAACACCTGCGAAAAATGCAACACACATATTTTATATGATACTAGCTGATGCCCGCAGCTTCACCCGCATGGATGTCGGTCAAATTATAATATATACTAAAACTTTCCTCTTGAATCACTATCTATTAAAAAAAACCGCTGAGTTGCGGAGTTTTAAAGATTTAAGCATACATAGGGACGGACGAACAGACAGCGACAGCGACTTTGTTTTATACTATGTAGTGATCATTCAGTACTGTATGAAGTTTTCTGTATACCAGTCATTAATAATTACCTATTTGTGATGGCTCAACGTTTGTCGAGGACGACGAGGCAACGACAACTTCCGCACCAACCACCTCCGCACCTTCCAGCTCCACACCAACCAGCTTCGCGTCAACCAACTCCACACCAACCAGCTCCGCAACAACTTCTGAAGAAAAAAGAAGAAAATTACTTAGTTTCGATCTTCGACTATTAACAAAATAAAAGACGACACTTTCAAATAACGAGCTTACCGGGAGAGAGCGGCGCGGCGGACGTCGGCGCGGCAGACGGCTACGCGGCTTGGCCCGCGTTAAGCTCTGTAACAAACAAGTGATGATATAGCATAGATTGAACAGAAAAGTACTTAACCATTCTTCATTAACAAAATAAAAGACGACACTCTCAAATAACGATCTTACCGGGAGAGAGCGGCGCGGCGGACGTCGCGCAACTTGGCCTCGTGGGGCAGCCATTATACATGGCTGCCGTTCTGGAGAAGCCCTCCTGAAAACAATTCATATTTTTAATTAATTTAAAATATTCAAAAATTTTGGAAAAGATAATTGATACGTGTCCGTGATTGAAAGGAACAAAAACTAGCTGGAAATATTTACTTTGTTTGCCGTTTGTGCGGTGGTGCGGTGGTGCGTCCGGCAAGAGCATGCGCTCGAGGTGAGCCTGACGCTTTCGCGCGATAAGCTCTTGCCAGACCGCGGCTGGCAGTGCGGCAATACACCTTACTACCTTCCTCTCGGCCCTGAGCTGGAGGAGAGGGTGTTCCAAAACGGCACTGGAAACAATTATTTTAGTTGTAAAGAAGGCATGTATAGGCTGGAAAATCTGTCGTTAAAATGTTCAACTAAAGGTCGTATTTTGTTAAGTCTTGTCGTGTCCGTCGTAGTCTGATTGTCGACGAAATGGATTAAGGTTTTAAGTAATAAAAACCTGTTGTAGGACATGACCCTCGAGAAATAAGGCATAGTTCCGAAGCCGTTAAAGCTGAAATATGCCTCTCTTCCTCCGGTAGTGGGTATAGTCCGTGCAAAATAATTATTGCTAAAAAAGTTCCCATTTCGTCCCTGTCAGTCGGAGTCCAACGGTTATAACGGGAATGCAAACCTAGCTTGTTTTGCTCTCGGAGCAAAGCAATCTTTTGGTTCGCATTCCTGTTAGTCTCGGTACATAACATGTCAATAAAGTCTGTGTCAATAATCTTGTCATAAACGTCAGTCGGTCGAGTTGAATCTGTCATGTCAAAAGTTGGCCCTGATGTACCCGTAAAAATCTCGTCGTCCGTGAAAGCTCAGTCTGTCCTTACTCCAATTGAAAGTGAAGCTGTCCTCGGGCAAAATGTCGCGTACTCTGCAACACTTCCGCTTGAAATATTGACAAGTCAGTCGGGCATGCGGGTTCAGCCGCAGCGTCACGTTCCTGTCCTGTCCTGTCCTGTACGAGACCATCGTTAAAGTTGGCGTCGTCGTCGTCGCTACCTACAGTCTGACTGAGTAGTAACCACTCCTCCAGAACTCCGCCAAAGCGGTCGTCGTTAACACCTGCGAAAAATGCAACACACATATTTTATATGATACTAGCTGATGCCCGCAGCTTCACCCGCATGGATGTCGGTCAAATTATAATATATACTAAAACTTTCCTCTTGAATCACTATCTATTAAAAAAAACCGCTGAGTTGCGGAGTTTTAAAGATTTAAGCATACATAGGGACGGACGAACAGACAGCGACAGCGACTTTGTTTTATACTTTGTAGTGATCATTCAGTACTGTATGAAGTTTTCTGTATACCAGTCATTAATAATTACCTATTTGTGATGGCTCAACGTTTGTCGAGGACGACGAGGCAACGACAACTTCCGCACCAACCACCTCCGCACCTTCCAGCTCCACACCAACCAGCTTCGCGTCAACCAACTCCACACCAACCAGCTCCGCAACAACTTCTGAAGAAAAAAGAAGAAAATTACTTAGTTTCGATCTTCGACTATTAACAAAATAAAAGACGACACTTTCAAATAACGAGCTTACCGGGAGAGAGCGGCGCGGCGGACGTCGGCGCGGCAGACGGCTACGCGGCTTGGCCCGCGTTAAGCTCTGTAACAAACAAGTGATGATATAGCATAGATTGAACAGAAAAGTACACTTGGGAGCAAATAAATCGAGCCACTACCTTTTTTCACGTAAAATGGTAAATATTTTTGGTAATATGGAACGTATCAATTCGAACTATATATCGCCTAAAAGTTTAGTTAATAACCTTTACAATGAGGGTAAATTATTGAATAATAACCTTATTGAATGATAAATTATTGGCTCTGCAAGAAAAATGGTAATTTTGATAGAAAATTTAGTAGGGCTAAAACAGTCCATAAAAACAATAAAAAACAAAATTATTGCAAAAAAAATATTCTTAATAACTGGTATTACCCCCCCGTGCCCTGATACATTCTTGTAGCCTATTAGTCATCGATCTGATCAGCGTTACGATGACATATTGTGGTATGTTCTCCCACTCTTCAAGCACAGCGACTTTAAGCTCGGGAATGGATGAAACAGCGGGAACCCTGGCTCGGACTCTCCGTTTTAGCTCGTCCCATAGGTGTTCGATCGGGTTCAAATCGGGACTTCGTGCTGGCCATACCATTTGTTGAATCCCGATCGCAGACAAGTATTCCGTAACGATCTGCGCGGTATGAGGTCTCGCATTGTCATGCATAAACAAGAAATTTTCTCCGACAAAACCAGCATACGGCATTACGTGGTTTTCAAGAATGTCAGTTATGTATCGGTCAGCTGTTAATCCACGTCTACCACTGCCATCCTTGGCGGGGTCGACGAAGACAAGTTCCGTTTTTCCGTCTAGAGAAATTCCTCCCCACACCATACAAGAACCACCACCAAAACTCACAGTTTCTCGAATGCAACATTGGGCAAATCTTTCACCAGGACGTCTATACACTCGGTTTCTCCCGTCATTGCTAAAAAGACAGATTCTTGACTCGTCAGAAAACAAAACTGACCTCCAGTCTTCTAACGTCCAATTAATGTGTTCTCGAGCAAACTCCAAGCGAGATCGGCGATGAGCTACAGTCAATTTTGGGCCAGTTGCTGGTTTGTGTGATGTTAAATTTCGTTCTTTTAGTCTTCGTCTCACTGTCCACCTACTGATTGAGACTCCTCGAACGTCACGTAACGCTTGCTGTAGCTGAACAGCATTAAGTCCACGGTCGCGCAACGAATTGGTTGCAATAAAGCGGTCGTCACGTTCTGTTGTTGCCCGTGGTCGGCCAGTTCCAGGTCGCCGAACAAAAGCACCAGTCTCCAGATACCTGCGGTATACCCGCTGTACCTTTGAACGACTCAAATGAAGTCTGCGTGCCACTTCACGTTGTCCGTGTCCAACCTCAAGTAAAGCTACAACTTGGGCAGCTTCCGTCGGTGTAGTATCCATTTTATCAGGTTATTTTGATTACACAGACACAGATAAAGACAACAATAACAAGTAATATGGGTATGATTAACAAAAACCTCAAATTTAATCTTTTCTTAACAGAGTACAATAAAAATGTCATAAGCAAATTAAATGCGATAATTTTATTCTACCCTTTAAACTTTAATTTAAATAAAAAAAAAATGAAATTTTGACAACTAACTACCCTCTTTGTAAAGGTTATTAAATACCCTTTTAGGCGATATATGTTTCGAATCGATGCGTTCCATAATACCAAAAATAATTACCATAATGCGTGAAAAAGGAAGTGGCTCGATTTATTTGCTCCCAAGTGTACTTAACACTAGGGGACTCGCGCCTAAAATTTTCCTAGAAAGCTCGCGCGGGTGACATATGCCACCCATCAGTAACGGGATTTTTTCTTACTATTCTAATTTTGATGAAAGAAAACAAGTTTTAATAAGGTTAATCAACTTTATTTCTTACTAAATACTTTAACAAAACATAGCAATTGCCTTAAGTCAAACTAAATATTAACACAAACCAAACTTATGAAAAAAACAATAATTTTTACTTATTGTGATTAATCAGTCTCTTATTTTTTGTTTAAACCTTAATTGGGTAAGCTAATCATTCTTTAGTAAAGTTTACAAATGGGTTATTCAAATTCAGAAGCTAATTGATCACAATTAGGGCACACTGTGATTTGGTGATCGGGACAAACACGCCGGTTACATTTGGCACAGGTTTTACGAGTTGTTCGATCTCTTCTTCTACTACAGAAGTCACACCGTCCTTTTCCACTACGTATTGGCATGTTTTGTACTTGCGGGTTTTCGGGCAACCCCAGAAGAAGCCTTGCTTTCAATTTTATAGCTCTTGGTATAGTTTCCTGGGAAATACGACGTGAAATGTGCGGCTTCACCAATTCATATCCGACTTCTTGCAAATATTTTCGGCGGATTGTTTTGGTTTGGGGATTATTCAATTGGTATATTACGAGACCGTTTATACCAGCCATATTAAAAAAATTATAAAATAATATAAGAGGCCATCGTCGGGTATTGCGGGTTACATCATACTGACGACACATTTTATCGAAAACATCAACTCCATATTTCGTGTGATTGTAATAGGTGATTATTTCGGGCTTTTTAGCTTCACCGCTTTCGGGGTCAATAGCAGCATCATTATGTAGGGTTGACAATAACAAAACTACTTTGTTTTTTTTCGGCACATAGCTAACCAGTGTACAGTTAGGTTGAAAACCAAAGGTGGAGTCTAATATTTCTCTGTTCTGGCTAGACTTGAAGTTTTGGGGTATCTCAGGTTTGTTCTTTTTCAGTGTGCCTACTACTGTGATTCTTTTTTGCAGTAAGTTTTTGCTCACAGGTACACTTGTGAACCAATTGTCCATGGTGACATTACAACCTAAATCATATAAAGGTTCCAAAACTCTGTGAATAATATCAGGCACTTGATTTGACAAGCGATAAGGACCTTCCGGATGCTGACCTGCGTACACTTCAAAATTACATACAAACGGATACTTGACGTCTACGGCCATTATTATTTTTATACCAAATTTACACGGTTTATTAGGCATGTACATAATAAATCCACAACGGCCTTTGAATGCTACAAGCTGTTCATCAAGTGTTACACATTCGCTTGGCGTATAGTATTGTTTACAGTTGCGGAGCATAATTTCAATAATTTGACGAATAGCTGCTAAACGGTCGGATGATTGTCGAGCTGGTCTATCCCTAACGTCATCAAAACGCACACATCGTAACAGGAATCGAAATCTACTTTTTGACATTGTGGTGTACACTAACTCGATACCGAGGCCTTGTGAATTATCCCAGAAATCTTTGAGATTTCTTCGTCCAGCTCTGCATACTCCTATCAACAATAACAGGCCGACAAACGCTTTAATTTCTACCAAATCTGTTGGTTTGGCATCTCTGTCTCGTTGATATTTATGTTTGATTGTGTCAATATAAATATTTGTATTTTCCACAAGAATAGACAAAATATCAGAGTCAAAAAATAGTAAAAAGGACTCGATAGGAGTTGAAACATCTCTTGCAATACCTTTTGGACCTGAAGGTCTAGTAATAATGTTATGCGCCCTGGTTCTAGTCGGAACTGGTGGAATCTTACTCCATTTCGTCCCATTGCGAGATTCATAGACCGCTAACTGTGATAGAGGCATATTTTCGTCATCGTCGCTAGACACATCATCGCTCTCTTGTTCTGTGTCAGAAACGTGAGGTGAACCAACTGGAGTAGTTTGCTCTTCTAAAGAATCGTCTTCCTGGTCTTCTGACGCACTATCCTCTGTGACGGCTTCCTCCAACCATCTACTTATCGTAAATTCGTTCGCCATTTTAGCCTAAAACAATATGTGTCACTTAGTAAGTATAAAATAATAATATTCACATAAATATACAACCAGTTTGTAAAATACATTTTGTTGTTCATAAATAAATGTAAAATCAAAACAATAATGAACTTACGTGAGGGTATATTTGATTTTTCACCACAATGTTACGTTTCGTAAAAGTTCCTCGAATGCTCGCGCGGGAGACATACGTCACCCATGCACTTTATAAATTCACTGTTCACACGTCGTTGCACTTGGAGGGACAACGCACTACTGGCGCGTGGACGCGCTACTACTTGAGGAATACCTGAGAGGGCAGCACTGAAGCGCGTTTCGTTCAAAAGTTATTAAACAATATTCGAACCTGGGTGACATATGTCACCCACGCGAGCCCTCCAGTGTTAACCATTCTTCATTAACAAAATAAAAGACGACACTCTCAAATAACGATCTTACCGGGAGAGAGCGGCGCGGCGGACGTCGCGCAACTTGGCTTCGTGGGGCAGCCATTATACATGGCTGCCGTTCTGGAGAAGCCCTCCTGAAAACAATTCATATTTTTAATTAATTTAAAATATTCAAAAATTTTGGAAAAGAAAATTGATACGTGTCCGTGATTGAAAGAAACAAAAACTAGCTGGAAATATTTACTTTGTTTGCCGTTTGTGCGGTGGTGCGGTGGTGCGTCCGGCAAGAGCATGCGCTCGAGGTGAGCCTGACGCTTTCGCGCGATAAGCTCTTGCCAGACCGCGGCTGGCAGTGCGGCAATACACCTTACTACCTTCCTCTCGGCCCTGAGCTGGAGGAGAGGGTGTTCCAAAACGGCACTGGAAACAATTATTTTAGTTGTAAAGAAGGCATGTATAGGCTGGAAAATCTGTCGTTAAAATGTTCAACTAAAGGTCGTATTTTGTTAAGTCTTGTCGTGTCCGTCGTAGTCTGATTGTCGACGAAATGGATTAAGGTTTTAAGTAATAAAAACCTGTTGTAGGACATGACCCTCGAGAAATAAGGCATAGTTCCGAAGCCGTTAAAGCTGAAATATGCCTCTCTTCCTCCGGTAGTGGGTATAGTCCGTGCAAAATAATTATTGCTAAAAAAGTTCCCATTTCGTCCCTGTCAGTCGGAGTCCAACGGTTATAACGGGAATGCAAACCTAGCTTGTTTTGCTTTCGGAGCAAAGCAATCTTTTGGTTCGCATTCCTGTTAGTCTCGGTACATAACATGTCAATAAAGTCTGTGTCAATAATCTTGTCATAAACGTCAGTCGGTCGAGTTGAATCTGTCATGTCAAAAGTTGGCCCTGATGTACCCGTAAAAATCTCGTCGTCCGTGAAAGCTCAGTCTGTCCTTACTCCAATTGAAAGTGAAGCTGTCCTCGGGCAAAATGTCGCGTACTCTGCAACACTTCCGCTTGAAATATTGACAAGTCAGTCGGGCATGCGGGTTCAGCCGCAGCGTCACGTTCCTGTCCTGTACTGCCGCCATAAGGAAAAAAGACGTTTCTACATAAAGTACGAAACAGAGAAAACAAAATAAATGTATTTAAAAAACTAAAAAATGCGCTGTGCCAAAGGAGATAAACAAAATAATAATTTTGTGGTGTAAAAGTGTGTATTAGAGTTTGAACTTTCGGATATTATATGTGAATTTAAAAAAAAATAATGTTATGTATTCAACAAATTACATTTTCTTTTTCTTTTTAGTAAAAAAAATGCAAGAAAATACGTGATACGGCAATGAAAAGACGTTTCTGGTCAGAAACGTCCTTTCAAGTTAGTATTTTTTTAAACGTCTTTCCTACTTAGTGATAATGTGTTACCAGGTTCTAGTTAACTAAATAAAAAAGACGTTAATTGCTATTTGCTGCTTTTCAACTTAGTAAAACTAATATTCTATGAACTTAAAAAAAATACCTGCAATTGTTACATCCCTAACAACCCATAACCATATAGAAACTAAAGTACGTTTTAACATGATAATTATCTTTTATTAAATAAAACACAAAGTATGAGAATCAGACTTATATTTTTTTATAAAGAATAACAGAAATTGCAATTACAAACCTCTCTCAACATGAAGTTCTCTTAAAGTAACAAAAATTAAGTATAAAAACTATCTAAGTTTTTTCTAATAATTCTTAATATTAATAATAATCACAGCTTTGTAAAGTACTTCTTATTTATAATAAAGTCTTCATCATAAACTTGAGTGAGATCGAACTAACACTATTGACTTATATTTTTTCACAAAAACCAAAAAAAATAATACAAACCTCTCTCAACATAAAGTTTAAAATTCTTCCAAAAACAAAAATTATGAAAACTATCTAAGTTTGTACTAATTAAACTTAATATTAAAAATAATCACAGCTTTGTAAAGTACTTCTTATTTATAATAAAGTCTTCATCATAAACTTGAGTGAGATCGAATTAACACTATTGACATATACTTTTTCACAAAAAAAAAAAATACAAACCTCTCTCAACATAAAGTTTTAAACTCTTCTAAAAACATAAATTATAAAAAGTATCTAAGTTTGTACTAATTAAACTTAATATTAACAATAATCACAGCTTTGCATCTCTTGTAATTTTAGTCTTCATCAACTTGAGTGAGATCAACACTATTTTTATCAATAGGTAGATTATACCAAAACGATTTTCTGTTGTCTGGCATTAAGGGTGTCAGTTTTTGTATGATCACTGACTTGCGCTCTTGAGTAATGCCTCTGTATTGATTCTTTGGTTTTGGAGGTGGTATCCCAGATTTTATATTTTTTAATCTCAGAAAGTCAAGTGAGTATTCTTCTTCATTATAGAAGGCAGTCTTATAACGAATGACGTGGGTGCCTCTAAGAAATTTTACTTCACACATATCGCATAAATAAGCTCGAGGAGAAGAATTTTGTAGTTTGTAAATTGAAGTACAGTCTTCAAACTGACAAAAATCATCGACATTCATTACTTTAACCATAATATTTGTTCTGGTGTTCGATACTGCTTGGTGAAAGTCTTCGAAATCATAGATGTGTTTCTTTCTCTTCATGGATTGCTCCACTTGATGATGGAATTCGTCTGCTGCCATATGCGTGTGGCCTACCTCTAAATATTTTAAAGTAATCGTTTCATAATTGACAAGATGGAGCAAATAAGAATACAAAGTCCAATTTTTATTCTGGGCTGCACAGTTATCTAACCAGATGACTATATTTTTCAGGTCTCTATTTGCCTGCAAAAACGCTCTGAAACAACTTATTATGTCACCCATTTTGCGGCCAGCAATTGCTTCATGCCATATCGCTGCATAGGTTTGCGAAGCAGCATTGTTTTTTTTGTCACCTATTGGCACAAAACTTTCATTGAATACGATTATTCTTGGGCAAAACATTACAATTTTAAATTCTTCAATACGTGGGAGCATAATTACTTTCTCCAAATCAGCTGCAAAATAGGCAGTATCTGAGGTGACGTTTGCGTTATTTTGTTTTTCTACATCTTTTTTGTATGCTTGCCTGGCTGATGTATATTTTTCCCGGTGTCTTTCGTAATCTCGGCATTCTTGACAATTTCTGTGTCTTTTCTCTTTGTACTCCGGATTGTGGATAAAAAACTTTTCACATACCTCACACTCTTCATGTCCAAGTTTTGTAAAACATATGTTTAATTTCTTCACAACTTTTCTGTAGAAGTCATAAGAAATCTGTTCGTGAACAGGAAGGTCCTTCATATTTTGTTGTTCGTAAAAGTCTAGATACATTCTGGTCACTGTTAGGTCAGATGGAAGATATTTTCTATTTGGCGCGTGTTCTCGTCTGTAGTGGGATATGGAAGGATTAAAAGAATTTATATGTTCTACAACCTTAGTGTCGTCGAACTTTTTTGGATTAGGATTGGTTCCTCGCTTATCAACTGGAATGTTGTTTGTTATGGTGCATAAGGCGTTCCTTACAGATTTATCATTTTTTCGACTGTAACCCAGCGTTTCTAGAAAAAATACTTTGCAAACATTCACTTTTGACCCTGTTTCATTTGACAGAAAATATAGTACGCTTACGTTTCTTGGCAGTTTTCTGTTTTCTTTAACGGTTTTTCTCTTAGGTTCTTCTTTGGACGTGTTATTTATTATAAAATATTGTTGCTCTTTCCAAGTCATTTTTCTAAAGTGATGGTTTAGATTTTGTCGTGCTTCTTCTGTAAACTGGGTATGACATTTTTTTTTACATCCATCATTACACCCTGGCTTAAGGTGGTATTTAGATTCCGTATCTTTCAGTTTTTTAATTTCTTTTCTCTGCGCCGGTGATTCATCATACTTCTTACGTTTTCTGATTGTCCCCTTTTTTGTAAGATTTTGTGGCGTGTCATCGTCACTTGAGATTTCAGGTGACTCAGGGACAACAACGTTAATTGACTGTGATTGGGGGATGGTGTTTGTAGATGAATCTGAATCTTCTGAACATTTTGACGGTTCTAAACTTGAAGGTAAATAATTTTTATCAAAAACTGAATCATCAGAATCAAAATCCAGGATGCTATCTGAGATGTTATGAAGATCCGCATCATTCAAAGAGTAATTTTCGTTCGTAGTAGACAAAGGCAGCTCATAATAATTCGTATTCAGGTTTGAGTTCTGGGAGGAACTGGTTGATGGCACCAACGAAATTATTTTCGAGCATCGATTACGACGCATTTTGTTACACTGAAACAAACCAAATTTGTTAGAAAAAATCACCAGTGCAGAAAAGAAATGAAAAAACTGAAAGATATGGAATCTAAATATACCTAAACTTCAAAATCCCACTACACACGGAAGCACGTTCCAAATAGAAAATATATTCCATCTAACCTAACAGTGGCAAAAATATACATCAGCCAGGCAAGCAAAAGGCAACAAAAAAAAGATGTTGAAGAACAAAATTTACTTCCTATAAAACTCATTCAGGTAATAATAGATATACAAGATATAAATGTATAAACTGCAAACCTCTTCAATGTGATAGGTAGGTATTAAACGATGTAAACAAATTTCACAAAAAAGGGTTTTCCTAGTTGAAGACGTTGTTTTTTAACCGATTTTTTTAATTTTCAAATAGGTTAACGTAAAAGTAGGTATGTATTTATTTGGTAAGTGTCACCTGATAGATTTGCAGTTTATTTAAGCTTAAATTACTCAAGGGTATGCTTAAATATACATAAATAATAATTCGAGGAAGTTTGACTTACGATTTTTCCGTAGTTATAACTCGAAGAGCCGCGCGCGCGTGGGTTTGCTCTGACTGCCTGGACGCAACTGAAGTGCAGTATTCAAACCGCGAGCCCCACTTCACCCCGCACAACTAGCAATACTAAGTAGAAAAGGCACAACTGCCACTTGCGCCTGCCTATTTTTCGTAATACTAAGCTGAAAAGGCACATCTACGCAGAACAGTCTTTTCTTCTTATGACCATGCAGAAGTGTCTTTTCATTTTATGATGAATTACAAATTTTGTAAATAAATAAGACGCTTCTACTGAAATGCGTTTTTTCAACTTAGTGTACTTCAGAAATGTCTTTTCTGTTTAGTAATATTTGATTCATATCGCAGATGCGACTTATTTAACAATAAGATTTATAGGGTTCCGACTAATTTATGCGAAATATAAAAATACTGGTGGATTCCTTTTTTTTACTGATTTCGAATATGTATGTAACTCAATTTCGAATGTTAGATACGTCTTTTTTCCTTATGGCGGCAGTGTACGAGACCATCGTTAAAGTTGGCGTCGTCGTCGTCGCTACCTACAGTCTGACTGAGTAGTAACCACTCCTCCAGAACTCCGCCAAAGCGGTCGTCGTTAACACCTGCGAAAAATGCAACACACATATTTTATATGATACTAGCTGATGCCCGCAGCTTCACCCGCATGGATGTCGGTCAAATTATAATATATACTAAAACTTTCCTCTTGAATCACTATCTATTAAAAAAAACCGCTGAGTTGCGGAGTTTTAAAGATTTAAGCATACATAGGGACGGACGAACAGACAGCGACAGCGACTTTGTTTTATACTATGTAGTGATCATTCAGTACTGTATGAAGTTTTCTGTATACCAGTCATTAATAATTACCTATTTGTGATGGCTCAACGTTTGTCGAGGACGACGAGGCAACGACAACTTCCGCACCAACCACCTCCGCACCTTCCAGCTCCACACCAACCAGCTTCGCGTCAACCAACTCCACACCAACCAGCTTCGCGTCAACCAACTCCACACCAACCAGCTCCGCAACAACTTCTGAAGAAAAAAGAAGAAAATTACTTAGTTTCGATCTTCGACTATTAACAAAATAAAAGACGACACTTTCAAATAACGAGCTTACCGGGAGAGAGCGGCGCGGCGGACGTCGGCGCGGCAGACGGCTACGCGGCTTGGCCCGCGTTAAGCTCTGTAACAAACAAGTGATGATATAGCATAGATTGAACAGAAAAGTACTTAACCATTCTTCATTAACAAAATAAAAGACGACACTCTCAAATAACGATCTTACCGGGAGAGAGCGGCGCGGCGGACGTCGCGCAACTTGGCCTCGTGGGGCAGCCATTATACATGGCTGCCGTTCTGGAGAAGCCCTCCTGAAAACAATTCATATTTTTAATTAATTTAAAATATTCAAAAATTTTGGAAAAGATAATTGATACGTGTCCGTGATTGAAAGGAACAAAAACTAGCTGGAAATATTTACTTTGTTTGCCGTTTGTGCGGTGGTGCGGTGGTGCGTCCGGCAAGAGCATGCGCTCGAGGTGAGCCTGACGCTTTCGCGCGATAAGCTCTTGCCAGACCGCGGCTGGCAGTGCGGCAATACACCTTACTACCTTCCTCTCGGCCCTGAGCTGGAGGAGAGGGTGTTCCAAAACGGCACTGGAAACAATTATTTTAGTTGTAAAGAAGGCATGTATAGGCTGGAAAATCTGTCGTTAAAATGTTCAACTAAAGGTCGTATTTTGTTAAGTCTTGTCGTGTCCGTCGTAGTCTGATTGTCGACGAAATGGATTAAGGTTTTAAGTAATAAAAACCTGTTGTAGGACATGACCCTCGAGAAATAAGGCATAGTTCCGAAGCCGTTAAAGCTGAAATATGCCTCTCTTCCTCCGGTAGTGGGTATAGTCCGTGCAAAATAATTATTGCTAAAAAAGTTCCCATTTCGTCCCTGTCAGTCGGAGTCCAACGGTTATAACGGGAATGCAAACCTAGCTTGTTTTGCTCTCGGAGCAAAGCAATCTTTTGGTTCGCATTCCTGTTAGTCTCGGTACATAACATGTCAATAAAGTCTGTGTCAATAATCTTGTCATAAACGTCAGTCGGTCGAGTTGAATCTGTCATGTCAAAAGTTGGCCCTGATGTACCCGTAAAAATCTCGTCGTCCGTGAAAGCTCAGTCTGTCCTTACTCCAATTGAAAGTGAAGCTGTCCTCGGGCAAAATGTCGCGTACTCTGCAACACTTCCGCTTGAAATATTGACAAGTCAGTCGGGCATGCGGGTTCAGCCGCAGCGTCACGTTCCTGTCCTGTCCTGTCCTGTACGAGACCATCGTTAAAGTTGGCGTCGTCGTCGTCGCTACCTACAGTCTGACTGAGTAGTAACCACTCCTCCAGAACTCCGCCAAAGCGGTCGTCGTTAACACCTGCGAAAAATGCAACACACATATTTTATATGATACTAGCTGATGCCCGCAGCTTCACCCGCATGGATGTCGGTCAAATTATAATATATACTAAAACTTTCCTCTTGAATCACTATCTATTAAAAAAAACCGCTGAGTTGCGGAGTTTTAAAGATTTAAGCATACATAGGGACGGACGAACAGACAGCGACAGCGACTTTGTTTTATACTATGTAGTGATCATTCAGTACTGTATGAAGTTTTCTGTATACCAGTCATTAATAATTACCTATTTGTGATGGCTCAACGTTTGTCGAGGACGACGAGGCAACGACAACTTCCGCACCAACCACCTCCGCACCTTCCAGCTCCACACCAACCAGCTTCGCGTCAACCAACTCCACACCAACCAGCTCCGCAACAACTTCTGAAGAAAAAAGAAGAAAATTACTTAGTTTCGATCTTCGACTATTAACAAAATAAAAGACGACACTTTCAAATAACGAGCTTACCGGGAGAGAGCGGCGCGGCGGACGTCGGCGCGGCAGACGGCTACGCGGCTTGGCCCGCGTTAAGCTCTGTAACAAACAAGTGATGATATAGCATAGATTGAACAGAAAAGTACTTAACCATTCTTCATTAACAAAATAAAAGACGACACTCTCAAATAACGATCTTACCGGGAGAGAGCGGCGCGGCGGACGTCGCGCAACTTGGCCTCGTGGGGCAGCCATTATACATGGCTGCCGTTCTGGAGAAGCCCTCCTGAAAACAATTCATATTTTTAATTAATTTAAAATATTCAAAAATTTTGGAAAAGAAAATTGATACGTGTCCGTGATTGAAAGGAACAAAAACTAGCTGGAAATATTTACTTTGTTTGCCGTTTGTGCGGTGGTGCGGTGGTGCGTCCGGCAAGAGCATGCGCTCGAGGTGAGCCTGACGCTTTCGCGCGATAAGCTCTTGCCAGACCGCGGCTGGCAGTGCGGCAATACACCTTTGAGTGACCTTCGTCTCGGCCCTGAGCTGGAGGAGAGGGTGTTCCAAAACGGCACTGGAAACAATTATTTTAGTTGTAAAATATTAAAGATATTTTTTTAAATATTAAGAATATGAAATGAAGTAACAATTTGGTAGGTATGACAAAAAGACACGTACACCACGTCCACGCCCACGTCCGCGACCACCCACGCTGCTTGCACTTCTAAAATAAATTTTAATTAATATACCATTCCATTTTCAAGAAATAAATTATTAATACTGCATACTCACGGTTCGCCTGGCGGCGCACCACCACCGCCTTCAACCTGCCTGCCAGAGTTTACTTGATTTTCAGACCTAGAATGTTATCGTAACTTAGATTCCGCGCTTTAGTAGGCGACAGCTAAAGTATTTTGCAAAAAAAAAAAACACTTTAGTAGGCGACAACCAAAAGTTAATACTTTGTTTTTTACTAAGGCGACATTCTTGAATTATATGGGGTTTACCTGGGATACATCAAAAAATCAACCAAACCTAACTTAACCATTCAAGACGCTTTTTTCAAATCTGGGAGGTCCAACAGATTTGGGACTAGTGTCGTTCGAAGCGCCTATACAATAACGTTTTTTTTACTAAGGCGACATTCTTGAATTATGTGGGGTTTACCTGGGATACATCAAAACATCAACAAAACCTAATCTAACCATTGAAGACGCTTTTTTTTTCAAATCTGAGAGGTCCAACAGATTTGGGACTAGTATCGTTCAAAGCGCCTATACAATAACGTTTTTTTACTAAGGAGACATTCTTGAACTATGTGGAGTTTACCTGGGATACATAAAAAACATCAACCAAACCTAACCTAACCATTGAAGACGCTTTTTTTTTCAAATCTGGGAGGTCCAACAGATTTGGGACTAGTGTCGTTCAAAGCGCCTATACAATAACGTTTTTTTTACTAAGGCGACATTCTTGAATTATGTGGGGTTTACCTGGGATACATCAAAACATCAACCAAACCCAACCAAACCATTGAAGACGCTTTTTTACAAATCTGGGAGGTCCAACAGATTTGGGACTAGTATCGTTCGAAGCGCCTATACAATAACTTTTTTTTACTATGGCGACATTCTTGAAATATGTGGGGTTTCTAAAGCATAAAAAAAATAAACATGCATGACTAAGCATGCTTCAAATAAACCCCCCTGACTTCCCCACAGTGACAGAATCCTCAAATTCATAGATGTGAATTCTTAACCCAACCCCGTTCTCGTAGCAACCTAACTAGAGCATGCAAAAACCGGGTTGATTAAGAAAACCGACTTATTCGGGGTTTTTGTTCACAAAACCGGTGAAACCGGTTAAATCGGGTTTTATTTTTCATTTTTTTTAAAGATATGAGAAATATGTGTATAAAGAAATGAAAATGCTGAAGTCTAATCAAAATATGTATTTTTAAACATTAATCTTACTTATTTTTATAATAATGAGCATTTTTTTGGACTGAAATAAGCTACAACTACTAAGTTTTTTATTACACTACCAAAAGTTTCTTTTCTTTATACGTAACAATTAACATAGAATAAAGCTTATTATTTAGGAATATAAAAAAACGTTTGGTAGGTACCTACACAAAGGTCTAAAATCACAGAATATTAATTAACAATTTAACTGTCATAAAATACTCACGGGCAAAATCAACAGTACGTAAATGAGATCAAAATAATTATTTAAATAAGAGAAGAAGAGAAAAAGATTTCTATTCTAAGAATAGAAGAATAAGATTTCTATTAGAATAGAAGTCTTATTCTTAAATTACCAAAACAATATAAATCAGTCATTCTTAGAGATATAGATAGATTAAAATTAAAGTTACACAGCTAAACCAAATTACTGTATTTTACATTGATGGAATGACCGTAAGGATACAAGTGCATCAAGGGAGTCATCATTTAGAGTACTACGGATTTTATTACACATGAGACCCGCTGATGAAAAGGCTTCATTCCACACTTGTTGGAGGTATAGATATCAAAGCTTTATATACTTTTGATAAGTGCTCTCCCATTTTTCCTCCACTGTCGTAAAGTGCTATTTCCACCCTGATTTTAGTTTCTAAATCAAGTTCTGTAGATGGGTTTGCAGTTGCACCAGAGGTATGTTGTTTGAGCGCCTTCTTTATTTCTTGTCCGAGTTGGTCCTTGATGTTTTGTGAAACAATGAGTACTGTATGGTCTACGTTTTCCTGTGTTATTGTCGCCGTCGGTGTAGTAGTCGAAAAATGCTTATTTATAATGTTAACTATGAAACTTCGAATTTGTTCGTTATCGAGAGCTATAGTGTTTTTTATTACACCATCCAAAAGATCCTTGTAGTATGTAGCTAGACTATGCAAATATAGGGTGTAAAAGTACCCTTAACGCAAACGAAGGGCACTTGTTCTGGGGCCCACCACTGCGATTATTTTTTTGTTCTAGACCATACCTGGGAACCTCTTTCGCCCCAATTAAGAGTTTTCCAGAAGTAGCTATGAATGGATTTGCGTGTCTCTTCTTCAAAATTATTACAACCTCTGAATTTGCTTCTTCTGCAAAAGTCTGAATGAAGTGCATGAATCACCCATTTGCTTAGCTGGTCGTATCTGGTCTTGCCGCATTTTCTCGTTTCGAGGTTTCGAATACCCTAAGTATTCTTCGCCGCGCATTCTTTTTCTTTGGGCTTTAAGTTTTTTCCATTCACCTTTTATCGCTATATTACGACGTTTTCGGCCTTCATTAACATTTCCGTAATCATCTTCACTTGTTTCACAGTCTGTTGTACTTTCATTTATATTTTGCAACTGTGGTTCTTTATTAACTTGTGGGTATTCGTTAAAATAAAAGCCAAATGCAATTGAAGGGCTTACACAGGAATAGTCTAATATTATATCAGCTGCTGGAGGCGCAGACTGTGGTCTTTTGGTAGATTGTTTCTGTTCATCTTGAGTTAAATCACTTAATGATAAAGATTTCGGATTTTTTTTATACAGATTTTGAAGATATTTTGTTTTTCCAGTAGAATGCGCTCATGCTTATCTATAACATTTTGTTTCATCGGTGGATCGAAGTTTTTATTATGTGTTATTGCAGATGATCCAGGTTTTATGTTTTTTGTTGTATTACCTGTAAAATACACAGGTTCGTCAGTTTAAAGTATATCTAAAATGGAAGCTAAATTATTCAAACGTGGCTAAACGAGGTGCATAAGATATATAAAAAAAGAAGCGAAAAGCGGGAAGAGGTAAGCTTGTTTAAAAACTAATATTATGAAGAAACTATAATGCCTTTGTTAGTTTTAATCGATTTTTGCATTTTTTTTTTTTTAAGTAAGTGCGGGTAAGTACGTGCGCCTGCGTTGCTACAAAGCAAATTAGATGTGAATTTAAAAAATAGGCGGTTATTGTAGTGTGCTATTTTTCATACCACAGGTCTCACAAAAAGCGACAGGTCGTTGCGGCGGCGGCGCCGCGGAAATCACTATAGCACCCTCCGGCTAAGGACACAAGTGTCAAAATCCTCAATCAGCCGAGCGTGAGCATGAACATGGCAATTTGTTTTTTTTTTGTTTTCACCATCTTTTAAACGTATGTGTAGCAATTAGTTGTCAAAAATACTGTACCGTGATCAAGTTCGCTAGATAGGTCGGTAAAAAGTTTGTACATTATATAATTGAAAAATGCAGTGCGACCATATCCAACTTCCGTTGCGATTCTATTAGATACTGCCGTAAACGTCTTCTAAAAGTGTCTATTGTGCTGATCATTCTTATCGGTGGAGGCAGGTTATTCCACACTTTGGAAGCCGCATAGCGAAAGCTACCCCTGAATGCCGCTGTGTTGTGAGTATGAGTCGAAAGCTGTTGCGAGCATTGCCGTCTCCCACATTCGCGTCTGCTAGTTAACCAACTAAGCTTATTGTATAGATAGTCGGGTTTTTTATATTTAACCACACCGAACAGGAGGCACGCTAGGTGCAGCTTCCGTCTGGATTTCATCTTTAATGAGAAATGTTTATTCAGGAAAGGTGTCACGTGACTTCGCCTAGGAACAGTGTAACAAAACCGCGCGCAAGCGTTTTGCACTATCTGAATGAGACGGTCTGTACGGGCTAATAGGCGCGGGCCATACACTGTGTCGGCGTAGTTTAGCCTAGATAGTACCAAGGTTTCCACCAGCTGTTCCCGTAGTGACTCTGCTAAGTAACACCTCATCCTATACAACACCTTCAGGCGATAAAAGCAGTTCCTTACTGATTCTGCTACGTGCTTTTCAAACCGAAGGTCTTTGTCCATCGCAAGACCTAGGTTACGCGCCTCATTAACTCGCTCGATTGGTTCGCCCATAAGTTCCACATCAAAAGTCAAAGGCAGTCGGGCCAGCTGCTGTCTGGTGCCAAATACCATATATTTTGTTTTTGAAGGGTTCAGCGACAGGCAGTTCTCCTCAGACCAAACGGCGATTCGCTGAAGATCTTCATTAAGATCCAATGGCACTGTCATACTCGTCTGGTCTGAAGGAAATATACAGTTGTACATCGTCGGCGTATATATGGTACCTGCATCTTACAGTATTTATACTTACACTTTTACTAATCATCCTCATCTTTCATAAAATGTCCTTTTGCGTCTCATGTCGCGCTTTGGCGCCCAACGTAAAATCAAGACTAGATCTCACTCATTCCCTCTCTAAATTCTAAAAGAAACTTAAACAAGCAATCAAATTTGGTATATAATTATTTTTCATCATAATTCATCACTTCATCAATCTTTAATACTCTTAATACTAAACATACATGTATACTACACCCCCTCACACATTCCTTTTACCTCTTAAACTGTCGTGTTACTTACCCCTAACAAGTAAAAGAGGGTAAGTAATTTAACAATTGAATTTAATAAAGAGGTAAGAGGTAAAAAAGTACAAAGAAATCTATAAAAACACGAACCTACCTAACTCACGCTTTACACAGAACAGAAGAACAGCTCCAGGACAGGTCAATCCCGAAGCCAGGCCAGCAGATTACGGGCGAGTCCTTTAGGGAGGCCCGGAGGATACGTTGGAGGTAAAAGTGGCTCCAGTGCTTGTAGAGCTCGTTACGGCGTTGGCTCTTTTAGAGAGACCAGATAACTTCGCGTCGCGAGGATCACGGGCGAGTCCTTTAGGGAGGCCCGGAGAATACGTAGGAGGTAGACGCGATGGTTCTTCTTAAGAACCCAGATAACAACTTGTAGACGTGATAATTCTTCTTCAGAAACCAGATCTCAACTCAGCATTTTCGTAGGTGAATAAAAATAAGTTTTTTTTTTTACTTTTACAAATATTTCACAGTTACTGTTCTACAAATGTTACTGTAAAAACTTTTTGGCACGCTTGTCGAGGCCACGTTTTCGGTGCGATTTTAGTAAGTTTACCACATCTCTTAGTAAGTTTACCACATCTCTCAAAGGCACACCGGTAGCCTCTGCAACATAGAAATGCGGGTCCCAAATATTGTCTCGATTTAATATAAATGCTTCCAAAAATATTTGACAACGTTCATGAGCATAACTTTTGCTTGCAAATTCAAACGCCTTTTAAACCGAATCGGTTCAAGCGAGTCTTTTCTGTATTGCAGAAACTATCCCCGTTAGTTTACATACTTGTGGATCCTAATGGCAACCAAGCCAAATACTAAATGTTCAGTAGTTACTGAAACTACTAAACAAGTACTTCCTTATAATCACCTCTCTTTAGAGCAAAAAACTATTGCGGATGACATGATTAAACGATTTAAAGCTATATCCTTCGTAATAAAAACCTGTTGTAGGACATGACCCTCGAGAAATAAGGCATAGTTCCGAAGCCGTTAAAGCTCAAATATGCCTCTCTTCCTCCGGTAGTGGGTATAGTTCGTGCAAAATAATTATTGCTAAAAAAGTTCCCATTTCGTCCCTGTCAGTCGGAGTCCAACGGTTATAACGGGAATGCAAACCTAGCTTGTTTTGCTCTCGGAGCAAAGCAATCTTTTGGTTTGCATTCCTGTTAGTCTCGGTACATAACATGTCAATAAAGTCTGTGTCAATAATCTTGTCATATACGTCAGTCGGTCGAGTTGAATCTGTCATGTCAAAAGTTGGCCCCGATGTACCCGTAAAAATCTCTCGTCGTCCGTGAAAGGTCAGTCTGTCCTTACTCCAATTGAAAGTGAAGCTGTCCTCGGGCAAAATGTCGCGTACTCTGCAACACTTCCGCTTGAAATATTGACAAGTCAGTCGGGCATGCGGGTTCAGCCGCAGCGTCACGTTCCTGTCCTGTCCTGTCCTGTCCTGTACGAGACCATCGTTAAAGTTGGCGTCGTCGTCGTCGCTACCTACAGTCTGACTGATTAGTAACCACTCCTCCAGAACTCCGCCAAAGCGGTCGTCGTTAACACCTGCGAAAAATGCAACACACATATTTTATATGATACTAGCTGATGCCCGCAGCTTCACCCGCGTGGATGTCGGTCAAATTATAATATATACTAAAACTTTCCTCTTGAATCACTATCTATTAAAAAAAAACGCTGAGTTGCGGAGTTTTAAAGATTTAAGCATACATAGGGACGGACGGACAGACAGCGACAGCGACTTTGTTTTATACTATGTAGTGATCATTCAGTACTGTATGAAGTTTTCTGTATACCAGTCATTAATAATTACCTATTTGTGATGGCCCAACGTTTGTCGAGGACGACGAGGCAACGACAACTTCCGCACCAACCACCTCCGCACCTTCCAGCTCCACACCAACCAGCTCCGCGTCAACTAACTCCACACCAACCAGCTCCGCAACAACTTCTGAAGAAAAAAGAAGAAAATTACTTAGTTTCAATCATCGACTATTAACAAAATAAAAGACGACACTTTCAAATAACGAGCTTACCGGGAGAGAGCGGCGCGGCGGACGTCGGCGCGGCAGACGGCTACGCGGCTTGGCCCGCGTTAAGCTCTGTAACAAACAAGTGATGATATAGCATAGATTGAACAGAAAAGTACTTAACCATTCTACATTAACAAAATAAAAGACGACACTCTCAAATAACGATCTTACCGGGAGAGAATGGCGCGGCGGACGTCGCGCAACTTGGCCTCGTGGGGCAGCCATTATACATGGCTGCCGTTCTGGAGAAGCCCTCCTGAAAACAATTCATATTTTTAATTAATTTAAAAATATTCAAAAATTTTGGAAAAGAAAATTGATACGTGTCCGTGATTGAAAGGAACAAAAACTAGCTGGAAATATTTACTTTGTTTGCCGTTTGTGCGGTGGTGCGGTGGTGCGTCCGGCAAGAGCATGCGCTCGAGGGGAGCCTGACGCTTTCGCGCGATAAGCTCTTGCCGGACCGCGGCTGGCAGTGCGGCAATACACCTTTGAGTGACCTTCGTCTCGGCCCTGAGCTGGAGGAGAGGGTGTTCCAAAACGGCACTGGAAACAATTATTTTAGTTGTAAAATATTAAAGATATTTTTTTAAATATTAAGAATATGAAATGAAGTAACAATTTGGTAGGTATGACAAAAAGACGTACACCACGTCCGCGATCACCCACGCTGCTTGCACTTCTAAAATAAATTTTAATTAATATACCATTCCATTTTCAAGAAATAAATTATTAATATTGCATACTCGCGGTTCGCCTGGCGGCGCACCACCACTGCCTTCAACCTGCCTGCCAGAGTTTACTTGATTTTCAGACCTAGAATGTAATCGTAACTTAGATTCCGCGCTTTAGTAGGCGACAGCTAAAGTATTTTGCAAAAAAAAAAACACTTCAGCGTCGGGCACTAGTTGACCCGCATTTTGCTGAATTGGACCTTTTTGGCGCAGCCGTGAGGCACACAGTGGCACGTTTTGTTTAGTTTTAAGACCTTTTTTTATAATATTTTACATTGTGTGTAATTGTGGCATGTGCCAAATAAATGCATTTTCTTCTTCTTCTTCTTTAGTAGGCGACAACCAAAAGTTAATACTTTGTTTTTTACTAAGGCGACATTCTTGAATTATGTGGGGTTTACCTGGGATACATCAAAACATCAACCAAACCATTGAAGACGCTTTTTTACAAATCTGGGAGGTCCAACAGATTTGGGACTAGTGTCGTTCGAAGCGCCTATACAATAACGTTTTTTTTTTACTATGGCGACATTCTTGAAATATGTGGGGTTTCTAAAGCATAAAAAAAATAAACATGCATGACTAAGCATGTTTCAAATAAACCCCCCTTTTTTTTTTTTTTTGGGGGGTGGGAAATCATCAAATAACCCCTCCCGCTCTTGGGCAGAGCGAAAGGGAGTGTCAGACTTCTACTGACTAAAAACCACCCATGTTCCTTCTTCGCCCTTCATGTCGAGGCCTCGGTATCCCTTGCGGACAACCCGCAGCCTCGACAGGAAATAAACCCCCCCCCTGACTTCCCCACAGTGACAGAATCCTCAAATTCATGGATGTGAATTCTTAACCCAACCCCGTTCTCGTAGCAACCTAACTAGAGCATGCAAAAACCGGGTTGATTAAGAAAACCGACTTATTCGGGATTTTTGTTTACAAAACCGGTTAAATCGGGTTTTTTTTTAATTTTTTTAAAGATATGAGAAATATGTGTATAAAGAAATGAAAATGCTGAAGTCTAATCAAAATATATATTTTTAAACATTAATCTTACTTATTTTTATAATAATGAGCATTTTTTTGGACTGAAATAAGCTACAACTACTAAGTTATTTATTACACTACCAAAAGTTTATTTTCTTTATACATAACAATTAACATAGAATAAAGCTTATTATTTAGGAAAATAAAAATATAAAAAAACATTTGGTAGGTACCTACACAAAGGTCTAAAATCACAGAATATTAATGAACAATTGAGGGGTATAAATAGGCCGCGGGTTGTCCGCAAGGGATACCGCGGCCTCGACATGAAGGGCGAAGAAGGAACATGGGTGGTTTTTAGTCAGTAGAAGTCTGACACTCCCTTTCGCTCTGCCCAAGAGCGGGAGGGGTTATTTGATGATTTTCCACCCCCCAAAAAAAAAAAAAAAAAAAAAAGGGGTATAAAACAGAAAAAACGTTTTATTTTATTTTTACTGTGGTAAGACGATGAAAAAAAAAACGAAAAAAAAGCATTTGGAACGGTGGTACCACTGAACACACACACATCAGTCAATCCAATGATTAAATTACTTTTTAGCAGTAATTTTAAAATCACTTAGCTGCATTTGATACCAACCAAAGGATTTAGCTGTTTTTGATTCTGATTGTATTGGATATAGCTGTTTTTGTTTCCATTTTTTTGGTGATGACGTCACAAGACTAGTGATGTATATTTTAACTTTGTCTAAAGATTTTGTCATAATAATATCATAACTATAGTCAACTTTAAAAAGATATGTGTATAAAGTATATTCAAATGTATAACATAACCAAAATACGTGCATTTTAAAGTGTTTTGAAGACCCACATGTAAATAAAACAATATTTATGAAAAAGTATTATTTTTAATTAAATCTTAATTTTTAAATTGTTAAACTCTCACAATATTATCGTCTTCTTGAACATCACAAAAATCTCGTACGGTATCGTTTTCTTCTTCAACTTGTCTTGCTTCTAATAGCCGAAGCTCATCTTCGTCTAGATTATTATTATTCAACACGGCGTGGAAATATCTTAATTGTTCAAGATCTTTCCAAGACTCACCATAATGTTTTTGAAGAAGGTTTCTGACATCTCGCAACTTTAGTGGATTCACTTCTATGCCAGAAGGAATTATTGTTGGCCGTATAGCCTCAGCTTTTTTGCCTACTTTACACAAACTTTTGGGGTGTCCCGTGTCAGAATTGTAATACATTTCACCACGTACCAACACACTTCCTTGAGTTTTGGATCTTCGAAGAAGAAATCTTTTACACTGAGAAATTTTGAAGTGGATTTGAGCCGGTGTTTTTACGATACCATGTATAGAAGTTTTCCAGTCCAGCACGGGTATATCTCGTAGTTTCGTAACTGTAGAGTGTTGACTGATTACATCGACGTACTCTTCTGGAGAAGTGATGACCTCCATTTTTCGGATACTTTTTTCAATATTGCCGAATACTCGATCAGGCGGCATGAAAGAATGGCCTGTCACGGGAAACACTAGTTCCATTTGCTTTATTTGTCGATTTCCCAAAATCCAACGCATGCACATGGAAATCATAATTAAATTTTTGTTTTGGCCTGCACAGCCATCTGCCACTAAATGGACGTGGGTTACATGAGTCAGGTCAGTCTTGTTGAGCCTATCGTATACAGCGGAAGCTATTTGGTTTGAACCTTTAGCGTATTCATTTTCTGTCCAGATGTATGCAAATGTGGTGTTTTCATTCAAGGGATCTTTCGATGAACCCTGGACTACTGTAAAATTATACAGATACAGCTGTCTGCTGTAGTAACAACTCTGGTCGGGTACTTTTGGAAGTACCAAATTCTTTTGGCAATCGAATGAGAATGTAATCATTTGCTCTTTTTTATCTTTGAGTAATTTAAAAAATGCTTGTGCTCTTAGTTTGTGTATCCTTTTCTCTATCATCAGTAGGCTTTTCTTCGATGGATCATTTTCGTTTTTCAGTTTTTCTTGAAGTTCAATGCATTTCGAGCATACATCCGTCCTTGGACTCCCAAAACCAAGATTAAAGTCCTCATTAAAGATAGATCTAAAGTAAGAAGGTTTGACTGGGCTGTTTGGGTACCCTTGTTTAAAAAGTTTAAATATTTTGTTAACATTGAGTTCATTAGGCAGGTATTTACGTTGCTGCGATGATCCTCTGCAATAATGTGCTTCAACGCATTTTAAAGACTTTAAGAACCCATGAACTGATTGTCTTTGTGCTGCATACTTCTGTGTCTTGTGGTCACCGCCTCTTTTTTCTGTAGGAACCCGACCAGATTCAAAGAAATTTTGCATGACGAACTGAACACGATACTTCGTTATCTTTAGTGTATTTAAAAATACTTTCTGGCAAACTGGAATTGCCTTCTTAAGTGATTTTGCGTAAATTGTGTATTTAATCGCAAAATCTCTACTTTTTCTCGTGTTTTTTACGGGCCGCTTTCTGACCGTTTTCTTCACTGAACAGCACTTTAATATTAACGCATCTTGATGATGTTTGATGGATTTTGAGTAAAACGATCTGTGAAAACGCACGAGATCTAGCATTTTTAATTGTTTACACGCAAATGATTTGGTGTTATGATTGCAGGTTATGTTTTCTAGCAAAGATTTCGCCGAGTACCTGTGAAACAAGTAAACGTGACCGTTACTGTTATAGCCTATTTATTTTCATTGTTTGCATTATAATGTACTTAATGTAAAATACAATGAATAAAGCTTTTTGGGATGTGGATAGTTCACGATCAGAAATTAATGGACCCATACTTGGTGCTGAGAAACAAAGAGAATGAAATTAGTATTTTTACAAAATTCCAAAGGACACTAAGGCAAATTGCAACGAACTTCAGAAAAATTGAATTTCGCGGGCTACCCTGTAGTTTCCACCTTAAAGGATTAGCATTTGTAGATAGACTAAGATAAGTGATTGTAAAGAAAAATATAACATACCTGAACTAGAAGGCTTTAAGTATTCAACAGTTCTACTTGTCGTAGGTTTTATTACAACACAATGCAATAAAGCTTTTTGGGATGTGGATGGTTCACGATCAGAAATTAATGGACCCATACTTGGTGCTGAGAAACAAAGAGAATGAAATTAGTATTTTTACAATATTCCAAAGGACAGTAATAATTTTAGTAGAACTTTAAATGGAATGCATCCCAATAAGGCACCTATTTCTAGGCTTATTCAATTAACCCATTGGATACAAAATAGATGGATTACATAATATATTAACATACCTAAATTGCAAGGCTTGTAATCAACAGTTCTTGTTGAGTCCTGAATAACATTAGCATTCAATAATATTGCTTCTTGAGAAGTAGATGGTTGGCAGTCTGGAACAATTTGACTTGGCGCTGAAAAGGATAGAATAAAAGGTTAATTTTTTTCCTTCTCCTCTATATGGGAAGCGGCCTTTGCCCGATATTTCTGACATTAGAGGAATAAAAACAATTAAAAAAAATCTAACAATATGTGTTGTAAATAATGAAAATGTATAGTGTTGTATTGGGGAATAGTACAAATTGCTCTTTCTCTGCCTGTGCAATTGTTACAAATTTCTAAACTACTTAATGCAATGCAATTTTCACGTATGTCATAGTGTTTATACACACATCAACACCGTCTAGGGATATTTTGTATAAAGTTCTTAAACTCAAAAAATACTGGCCACTTTTAAATTCTTTTGAAGAAAGTTTATTTTGTAAGCCTTTTTGAACGATTCTAAATTTGAATTTGAAAAAATACATTAAAAACAAAAGATTTACGCGGCATAATGGTAGCGAAGTCCGAAGGTTTCATTTACCTACAGTAGTTTGTGGCTATTTTTTTGTGTCCAATTTAAGTTTTATAACAAGTTATCGGTTAATTCGGAATTATTGTTATTGTGTGCATCATGCAGCGGCGCCATTTTACTAGAGAAGAAATGTTAAGGGCAGAAGGCATGCTCCAAGCTGGGGCTACTCAACGGAGTATTGCTGAGAAGTTTGGAACAAGACAAAACGTGATATTAAGGTTATGGTCACGTTATCGTGCTACTGGTGAAGTGGCTGAAAGACACCCAGGCGGAAAGCGCATAACCACTCAACGACAAGACCGATTTTTGCAAGTTGCCGCGAGAAGACAACCAAATGTTACGGCCATGCAGTTGGTTCAGAGGCTCCAGTCAGAGTACCAGTTGCTTGTGAGTGACCAAACTGTGAGGAGAAGGCTGCATGAAGCTAACCTTCATGCTCGCAGACCACTTCGTACTCCAGCACTACGCCGAGGAAATCGTGGACGACGACTAGAGTGGGCTCGTGAACATTTGCTCTGGGAAGAAAACCAGTGGTCTGTAGTGCTGTTTACCGATGAGCCCCGGTTCGGTTTCCATCCCGATACACGTAGAGTGCGTGTTTGGCGAGTTCCTGGTCATGAGAGCCGTCTGCAACATCCTCAGGAAGTCCATTCATACCACGGCGGGACAATTATGGTTTGGGCGGGAATTCGTGTTGGTGGAAGAACAGACCTCGTTTGGATCAGAAACACCATGACGGCTGAAAAATACCGTAACGAGGTGCTAGTACCAATAATCTACCCCCATCGACTACAAATGGGCCAAGTATTCACGCTCATGCACGATAACGCCCGTCCGCACACAGCGAGAGTGGTGACGAGCTGGTTGCAGGAGCACGACGTATCGGTCTTAGGCTGGCCCGCTCAATCGCCTGACCTAAACCCCATAGAACACGCGTGGGACATGCTTCAAAGAAGGGCTTTGAGGAATTTCCCTGCAAACGTTGCGACGGAAGAGCAACTTTTTTTGCATCTTAGCCGGACCTGGGACAATATACCGCAGCAAGACTTGGATAACTTAATCCAAAGCATGAAAAACCGTTGCAGGACCGTTATTAACGTCATGGGTGGTTTTACTGACTACTGATTTTTCACAGAACTGTTAAAATAAATTATTTTTTCCTTATTTGTAATTTTTTCTTGAGAAACACATTCGTTGTTAGTTTTACCATTATTTCATGTTTTTTCTTTATTTGAATAAAAATTTGTTTACGCAAAAAAACATTGTTTTCTTTTATTCTGGAGTGTAGTCTGATAAATGGGCTTTATAAAAATATATACATGTTGTATGCTATTTTTAATACATTTTGAGTAAATTGAGTAAATCCAAAATATCCCTAGACAGTGTTGATGTGTGTATTATCTGTGTCAACGTTTAGATATTTTAAAGTTGAAGTTTTCTATGTTTTATAAATTCATATATAAACTGTATGAATTCAATGCAGTTGCTAAAATTAAATAAACTTAATCAAAAACAGATTTACCTGAAACATCTGCAGAGGATAAAAGTAAAGATGGAACAGCCAATTTGCAAAGTCTGTTTTTTGGGTAAAGAAACACTTCCTGAAAGTGCCGACGACAGATCTTTTTTATTTTAACAAAGAGGAACAACAAGATCCTTCGAGTTTTGTGGATAGTGCTGCTATCCAGCCTCACAATATCACCTCCAATAATCTTTATCCAATTAAGAAACCTTTCTGCATCTTTCTCAGGATGTGGAAAGTAATGTAGAGATACACCTGAAAATAAATTACAGTGACTATAATGTGACTGACTGAAATGTGATTCTTAATCTTAGTTACCATTAATTATTTTACAATACAAATAGTAATATAATTTAATAAAAGTCAAAATTTAGTATTATGACATGTCAAGATTGTTTACCAGTTTATCAAACTAAGCTGACGGACTACATGTAGTATTTATGAATTCTAACTATCAAAAAAGGTTGCAAGAACAAACGGTTTTCAGAAATTTTGACTACTGAATAAAACAAGGAATTGCTCAGTTTTTCACTGCTTTGTGAAGTTGTCAATAACGGATTAAGTAGATTTACATAAGTATTAGGCCGACATGTATTATACAGAGACAAAAGCTATATAGCACGAGACTATTTGTTTGGGTTATGAAAAATCTAAATATAAAAACACACTTCACTCACCATCTCCTGCTACTACTGCGCACCCTGGAACACAGCAGACGTTTCGAGACATTGTGTAAAGCGTAAAATAACACTACACTGGGATATATGGTCCAAACTCCTTATGGAGGGCCTATCTACAAGTATGTCACAAACACTTTCACAAAGTACAAACTATGCTGGAATTTCGGTATTTCTGGAATATACGGAGGAACTGAAGTTCGACTCAACGGAATAACACAAAAACACCAAAAAGTACAAGAAAAAATGCGCACGAGCATGCAAACAAACCGGTGGAAAATTTTCTTGTGACATTGAGACTCAGTGTTGCTAACGTTTTGTATCAGAAACTACTCTTACTTTTCTTTCATCGTAAAAATATCAGAAACAATACAATTTGTATTAAAATATTTTAGAAATTATTTTTAGTTGGTTGTTATATCATACTTTTTTATGAAACTGAAATAATTAAAGCAAAATAGCAAAATTAACAATTAGTGTAAACTACCACATTTTTCAAGCATAAAAAGGTGGTAACACTGCAAGAAACAGTTCCATGATTGAAGGATAGAGTGCGCTTTTCGCAAAGAAAAAATAATGTTCTAAGTTACCAGGGCATGACTGAGCGCTGCCGCTCCGACGTCGCACGAGTACACCCCCTCTCGCTTCGTCTCGGGGGCTGCTGTCCGTCATGTGTGCGTTGCGACGACGCAACGCGCCGTGTGAACACCTTGGTTATTTCTATGTAAAACAACGCAAGGACAGCGCTGCGACGACGCAACGCGCCGTGTGGACTGGCTCTTAGGGCTTAGATGAGGGTATATCAAATCAAGGAATATTATGGTAAGGGATTTAAGACTCCTAAGAAAATCTATGACTAAAACCATTAAAGGATAATTGGCTTTTCATTCACAAACAATATTGTATTGTTTTTTTGCCATCTCTTCTTTTGCGTTTCAAAAGTATTTGCATCACTTTCGCTCGCTTGTCAGATCAGTCGCCCGGTGGGCTTCATCGACGCAGGACCTATGACATTTTTTTACAAATCTGTGCCATCAGATTTTCGTGATTTTAATAATTGTTTATTCGTAAAAGATAGTAGATTGTTACTTAATTAGTGTTGAATAGGTATATAAAGACTATTCTTGAGATTTAACAGTACCTGTAACGTATCGTTTTCCATTTGTAATGAGTATTTAATTGTTTATAAATAAAAATGTGAAGAAATATGAAACCAAAACTAAATTAAGTACAACGTTTGAAGTTCCTGAGGGTGAGGGCTCAGAAAATGAAAGAGAGTAAAAAGTAAGTATGAAGTTATGTACAATAATTATTAGTTTCTATTTTATCAGTAACTATGAGCACGTTTTTAGCTGCAATCGAAGTTGCCACCTCCGCTCATATACTTAGATAATCAGCTACAACCTATATTTGCCTCGCAAAGTAATATTGGGTAAGCATTCTATTTGCTAGAGCAAAATGTTTATGAAATAAAAATAAAACAGGCTAAAATGTACTAATAAATCATTTTAGGTTTGACATAACGTCAACTTCTATTACCGCGTGTGAAGAGCACATAAACGAATGGAGTCACATTTGAATTACAAAAAGAGGTGAGTTAAGTCGAAATTATTTTTTTGGTCTTTAGTGAGGTATGGATTTGGAGTTTATTATTTATTTATTTATTTTAATCAGTTTCGGACAACAATACAATCCATTTTGTTAGTAAAAAGAAAAATACAATAACTTTTAACTAATGTTAGTAATACACAACAAAACACACAATCAACAACGGTAACATATAATGAATAAACTGTCCAGGGCAGGTTGTTCAGAGAGTGATCAAGCAAGAGATCATCTATCTAGTTGACCACCCTCTCCATAAAATGCCTCAGGACCGAGGAGTAGGGACACTCCGTTAGTACTTTCAGGATACTATTGTTACTGACCCGCGATCGATGCACCAGTGAAGCCACTTTTTTCCTTATAACTGCGTGGAAACCGTCAGTTCGACTTTGCGAAAACATCTCTGATGCACTACAAAAACGGGGCAGTCCCAACAGCATCCTGAAAATATTATTATATTGGACACGTAAGGCATCTAGCGATCTTTTGGCATAGCTGACCCATAGACCCCCCGCATACAGACCCTGACAGAAAGCCTTGAACAGGGTGATCTTAACTTGGTCACTACATCGGGAAAATCTACGGGCCAACATATTACCTCGGACCGCCAGTGCCCTACGCTCCCTCTCAATGTCTAGGTTATCCTTAAGGTCGTCGGTAAGCATGTGTCCCAAGTACTTAAACTGGTCCACTTTATTTATGCTCATGCCATTTAGGGTGAAATTAGGTGTATGGTTAGGGGACTTACCGGCAGCCTAAAATAGCATGTATTCGCACTTCCTGACATTGTACACCAGGCCATGCGTACCAGCGTACCTCTCGCAGACCTTCAGCATATCTCTGATAGATCCCGCAGTCGGGCCCAGCAGCACCATGATTAATCATGTTAGTTTTCCTTACAAGAAGAGTAGTTTTTTATGTGATTTTTAAAAGCCGTAGAACAAAAACTATCAAAGATAAAAAAACAATCTGAATGTTATTATGCTCCACTTGAATGTTGATGGCTTTTATACTAGAAACAAAAAAAAAACAAAAGGAAGCAACAACATGATATTGATAACGAATATAAAGAAGAACCACTGCCATACAAAATTGAACTTCAAGAAAACGTGAGTTCTCTCATTTTATTTACTTCTAGCTTTTGCCCGCGGCTTCAAGTCACTTAGAGGCTAAAACAAAGAAGGCCTGTATAGCTTTTAATCAGTGTAGAAGACTAGTTGGAAAGAGATGGGGTCTTAACCCAAAGATTACACTCTGGCTATACACGTCAGTCATTAGACCTTCTATTACCTACGGATCAGTTGTATGGTGGCCCAGAACTCAGCTGATCACTGTGAAAACGAAACTCCAGAGTCTACAACGCTTAGCTAGTGTAGCAGCTACTGGATGCATGAGAACAACTCCATCAGCAGCGTTAGAGTATCTTTTGAATTTAAGACCTCTGGATCTGGTCATAAAGGAGGACGCTCAGGCAACCGCCTTAAGACTAAGATCAAACGGACTATGGAAAGTAAATACAGAAACAACACACTCAAAAGTTTTGCAGGGGATTCTGAAGGAAATACCACTCCTTGAGGCGCCCATGGATAAAGCTTTATGTCAACATGTGTTCGATAGAAGTTACGACATCCAACTCACTGCGGAAGCAGAAGATAGCTCTGGCATCAATGAAGTTAGGATATATACGGACGGGTCCAAGACCTCATATGGTACAGGAGCCGGCGTCTTCTCGAATGATCTCAACATCTCTATATCAAATACCCTAGATAAATTAAACACAATCTTCCAAGCCGAATGTATCGGTATCACCAGAGCGGCACAAGCAGTTGCAGCCAGAGACGTCAGAGATTTTAAAATAAAGATCATCTCCGACAGTGCATCGGTGCTTCAAGCCCTAAAAAACAACACAATTACTTCTGTCCTAATACTGGAATGCCACAATGCACTCCAATCCATTGCAACCACGAACAGTGTAACTCTGCAATGGATTAAAGGACACAGCAACTCGCTGGGTAACGACGCAGCGGATGAGCTGGCCAAGAGAGGCTCAGGTGATACAGTAGGCTTACTCTTGAAATCAATCCCGATCTCGATCGTATTCCAATCCGATCCAATTTCAATTCCATTCCGATTCAATTTGGCACTCTTGAACAAAATCGAGATTGAGATTGAAATCGGCTGCATGTTCGACTACACTGATTGTCATGGGGTGGCCATATACATCAAAACGTAAATTACCAAATTTATAAATATTGAATAACTCGTTAAATCTATTAATAAATCTGTTTTGATATTTATTTTAACATAAATAATCATTTAAGTGTTCTTTGCTTGCATTTATATGTATTTTAATACTAAATATTTAGGCGCCAATGGCTCATTGTGCATGTCGTTGCCCACGCTGTCACATTAAAAAAAAACTTCTCGCGCGTTTGTCATCTGTCATCCACGTTATCGTTTATTAGGTTTCTTGTTCATAATTGAATAAAAAGCGTGAGTTATTACTGTTGCGATAAACAAAAGTTTCTAAGCGATGTTATCTAAATGTTTTCAAGTGTTTCGTTTGGAATGTATTATAAGATGTTTATATACACAAGTTCAAGTTATTTGTACTTTAAGACAAGTATTCAACTGAGCAAAACGAAAATATCAAGGTAAGGCCATAATTCTATTAAATATTTTGTACCTAATTCCTTTAAATTGTAATATTAAACATCTTTGCTCAATACAAATATTTATTGTTCTTACAGGATGACTAGGCCAACACACCAACAGTTGGAAACTCTGGTATATTTCCTGGTACAGTACCCAGGAATTGCCCAGGGGTTATTGCGCACTGCTCATGCTAAACAGGAGACAAAGAGAAAGTGGAGCAACATAGCAGTATTACTATCCTTAAATGCAATAGGCGGTGCACAGAAAGATGGTATTTTCACTAGTGTATAAATACAGTGTTTAGACCTAACTTATGATGAACCCAAATAGAATGGGATAAGGGCAGGAAGATGAGACCTAACTTATGATGTGGACAAAATAAAAATTGGTTATGTGTGTGGTGGAAATACCAATATGTGAATATAAACGAAAATTACTTAATGAAAAGGCTATAATTATATTTATCCTAATACTTGTTAATAATAATTGGACCTTATAAAGCTTCTTAAGCTCTTTAATAATTGTACCATGAACTTCTATTATAATTTTTATTAAACTTATTAGGTAAGCTCACTATTTTTTTATTTTGATTATTATTATTAACCCTCAGCACAACCCATTACTTATTTAATACACAATAGAAATCAAACAACACGATAGAACAATAGTCTTACAATTTTAATAAAAGAGAGTACAAGTCTTGGTTACATATATATTTAGCTATCTATAAAAATAGTATGTGTAGAAAAACAATAACACTCTTCTTTTTGGGGCAGTCGTGTAAAAAGATTAATTTACAAAATAAATTTATTTGAAATAGGATTCAAGTTACATAGAATGTCTTAGTCAAAAAATTGTTCTTACATCAGAAAATAATAATATTAATAAAGCTGTCTGCTGTGTGTGAGTTCTTCTACAAGTTGTGCACGAGCCCTGCGCAGCTCCACGGAGTCAGAACCTCGAACCACCTCTAACACACTCTGTACCAATTGCATTTCTCCCATGGGTGGTACGGCATCCTCAATATCATACAAACTCAATCGTGCTCCGTCACAAATGTAATGTAAAACACAGCATGCATTTATAATTTTGCAGCTGTGTCTGGATGCTAATGAAGAACTCTACGGCCCAGAAGACATCTCCATCTATTTTTTGGAATCCCAATTGTGCGCTGAACAGTATTACGAGCCACACAATGCAGATTTGTGTAGAACTCTTCAGCTGACCCTGGCGGTGCATCCACTATTGAGGTCATCAATATCATATGGGTTCCCTTTGAGGATAACCGGAATCACCTATAATTATACAAGTATTAAAATTACTCAGTTGTTATTATACTTAAGTAAAAAATATTGTAGACCAAATGTAAATTTATTTCCAATTTATACATGTTAGCTTTTATTAAAATACTTACCTAAATATTACCTAATACCTAATTATATTATGTTAGCATTTATTAAAATATTTAAATGTGAATATTATTCATACCTAACTTTATTGTAATTAAATGTATGTGTTCGCATGTCATACGGGAGGTATATTGACTTGTTTGTCATTCGGTCCAACACTTCACTTCGCATTCATTCCGGCATTCACCTACAAGCGTTGACAGTGCGAACACAGGCATTCAATTGGGATATCTCGTACAGACAAGACGTGCAGTGTAAAAGTGTAGAATAAAGTGATTATTTGAAGGAGGACTACATTATTATTTCTGACCTTTTAAAAGGTCAGAAGTGGGATCACACCGAAACTGTAACGGTTTTGGTGGAATACTCAACGCCCATATTTAAAACTACGCAAGTGAAATGCCAAAGCATCGGTCTCGAAAGCGGGTGCGACACACTGAGGACTCCAGCAGTGAGTCAGAATTATCTTCAGAGCGCAGACGCAGATCACGGCATAAACATTCACGACGAAAGCGTTCACGGCGTGTGGAGAAGTCGAGGCAGCGCCGTACTCGGACGCCAGATACGCCGGCGCCGCGAGAGGAACCAGCAGTACGACCGAGTGCTGGGACCAGAAACAGCGCATCATCAGCATTACCAAGTAATCAATCCACTATTTTTGACTCTCAAAATTTTGTTAATGTGTTCCAAGAACTCGTCAAGTCTTTACGTACAGACGGAAATACAGAACGTTACCCTGTTTTGAACGTTGTGCCTGAATTCGACCCAACAAAGCAAAATCAGAGTATAGACGTTTGGATTACAAAAGTAAATGAATGTGCAAAGATTTATAATTGGACAGAACGACAGATAGTTCACTACGCTTTGCCTAAATTAGTAGGGTTAGCCCAGAAATGGTACCAGGGTCTACCCACTTTGTTATTTACATGGACGGAGTGGCAACAAAAATTGAAGTCGGCATTCCCCAGTGACTATAACTATGGTCGGTTGCTGACGGAGATGCTCGCCTGTAGGGCACGTTTTGGTGATAGTTTAGAAGATTATTATTACGAAAAGATAGTTCTGCTTAATAGATGTAATATTTCAGGTAAAAACGCTATCGATTGTATATTATATGGTATTGAAGATAGATCGGTCAGAACTAGTGCTGAGGCTGTGCAATTTAGCGAGCCTGATAAGTTATTAGTTTTCCTTCGCAATGTTAAAATAACTAAAAAGAATGACAAGCAAAACGTGACTGTGCAGCCGAGCGTTTCCGACAGCAAGCGTTTTAAAACCTCTAAAGACAATGCATCCGCATCTGCGGATACAAAGTCATCAAAATGTTATAACTGTGGAGAGGAAGGGCACCCTTTCTACAAATGTAAACATCCAATTAAAAGATGCAATCACTGTCATAAAGTAGGCCATTTGATTGGCGATTGTCCCAATAAACGTGAACAGGAAAGTAATAAGACTGTCTTAAACATTTCAAAGGAGCAAGATAATGATGCGAAATATTTTAAGATCGCGATAGTTAACGGTCAGACTATGAATTGTTTTATTGACTTCGGTAGTCAAATTACTATGCTCCGAGAATCGGATGCAAAAGTTTTAAATCAAACTTTGTCTTACGGTGACTTGCCAATTTTAAGAGGGTTCGGAAATTCAATTGTTCAGTGTTTAGGGAAATGCTATGTCGAAATTGAAATAGACTTAGTTAAAGCCCGCGTTGAAGTACTCATAGTTCCTGATCATTACTTAAAGGTATCATTGCTTGTAGGCCAAACGTTTACGGAACAAAGCCATGTCGTAGTTCTCAAAACCAAAGATAAACTGATTATTAAGAGTAAAGCTATAAACGTCCCTGAAAGTGTTCAACTGTATGTTAGTAACTCTATTAAAGTAATGGGCCGCACCGAAGTGGCCGTAGAGTCTAATCCACCATATTATGATGGTGAGGTAGTCGTGGAACCTGGTTTGTGCTCTCAACCCCAAATGATGTACAGTATAATGCCTTGTATTTTAGAGCTAGTTTGTGGCAAAGCCACGCTTCAATTGGACGGTTTGGTAAAATCGGGATTCGATTTAAACAAAGGTACCCTTTTGTCTCGGGCCTTGCCGTTAGCACAAATTAACTGTTTAAGCGTGAATAGAATTGATAAAGGCGTGGATAACTCTTTTAATATTATTATTGATCCTAAAATGTTGTCTGTGAGTGGCCAAATCAGTGAAAACAATCTTTTGCAGTTGACACGTTTATTAAATGAATACAGAGATTGTTTTGCTTTTTCCACTAAAGAGTTAGGCTGTATTTCAAACACTGAAATGAACATAAGGCTCAGTGATAATACACCAGTAGTTTACCGGCCGTATCGCATGCCTTTCACAGAGCGACAAGTAGTTCGTAATATGGTACAAGAACTTGAGGACTCTGGCATAGTTAAACCATCGACCTCAAATTATGCGTCACCAGTTCTCCTCGTCAAAAAGAAATCAGGAGATTACAGATTATGCATTGACTATAGAGCTCTCAATAAAAAAACGATTAAGGAACATTATCCCCTCCCTAGGATTGACGATCAATTAGATAACTTGTCAGGCTATAAATATTACACATCGTTAGACCTAATGTCAGGTTATTATCAATTGAAAATGTCTGAAACGTCTAAACATTTAACTGCTTTCATAACACCTGATGGGCATTATGAGTTCAATCGGATGCCCTTTGGACTTGTTAATGCGCCGTCTAATTTCCAACGTGCAATTAACAATATATTGGGTAATGCACGATTTAAAGAGGCGTTTGCTTATATGGACGATGTCATAATACCGTCTAGAACTATCGAGGAAGGGTTCAGTAAGCTCAAATCAACATTGGATTTATTTCGTACCGCCGGTTTAACTTTAAAATTATCCAAGTGTAACTTTTTGATGGAATCTATTGACTATCTTGGATTTGAAGTGTGTGCCGAGGGAATAAGACCAGGGAAAACTAAAATCAATGCTGTTGACGTATTCCCTCGCCCTACCGATCAGCATAGGGTTAGGCAGTTTTTAGGACTTGCTAGTTTCTTTCGTAGATTTATACGGGGGTTCTCTTCAATAGCTCGACCACTTACCCAACTTTTAAAGAAAGATTCAAAATGGCAGTGGTCCGACTGTGAAGAGAATGCTTTTGTGACCTTAAAGACAGAGTTAACCAAACGTCCGATTCTTGCATTTTATAATCCTGCGTTTGAAACTCAACTTCATACAGACGCTTCTAAAATTGGTATTGCCGGTATCCTTTTACAAAGATCAAGTAAAGAAGCACCTTTAAATGCTGTAGCTTATTATAGTAGACAAACGTCCCCAGAGGAGTCTCGTTTCACTTCCTACGATTTAGAAACTCTGGCGGTGGCGAGCTCAATACAACGATTTAGGACTTACCTATTAGGCATACCGTTTACAATAGTGACAGACTGTAACTCTTTGAGGGCCACATTTGAGAAAAGAGATGTTTTGCCTAGAGTAGCTAGATGGTGGAATATCATGCAAGAATATGATTTTAAAATTGTCTACAAGGCGGGCTCTAGTATGTCCCACGTAGATGCATTAAGTCGAAACCCGGTAGAAGTAAATTCCGTCGAAGTAAGATGTATCGAAACTAATTGGATAGCAACGGTACAACAGAGCGATCCCGAGCTTCAACGGATTATTTCAATCTTACAGGACCAGAATACGGATGGTATTATAGAAATTAAAAATAATTTTATAGTCAAAAGAGGCCTAGTATATCGAAAAACCGAGGCAGGGGATCGCTGGGTTGTACCAAAAGGTGTTAGGTGGCAGGTATTGAAAGCCCATCATGATGATATTGGTCACTATAGTTTTGACAAAACTTTTGATAAAATTAAAAGTAGTTTCTGGTTTGCCAAAATGAGACGATTCGTGAAAAAGTATGTCGATTCGTGCCTAGAATGTGCTCATTCGAAAGTCCCTGCTGGTAAGAAGGCAGGTGAACTTCATCCGATTCCCAAGGTTGATCGCCCCTTTCATACGCTGCATATAGACCATCTGGGTCCTTTTGTAAGAAGCAAAAAGAAAAACGCGTATCTACTCTTAATAATCGATGCCTTCACAAAATATGTTATATTGGTTCCTGTAAAAAGTACGAAATCGTTACATTCTATCTCCGCTTTAAAAAGTTACTTCCATACTTTTGGTGTTCCTAAACGAGTCATTTCCGATCGAGGTACATCTTTCACGTCCAAGCGCTTTCAAGAATATTTAAGTACGTTAGGCATTAAACACGTTATGAACGCGGTGGCGACACCACGTGCCAATGGGCAAGTGGAACGCTACAACCGCACTGTTTTAGCTGCCCTAACTGCAACAAACCTAAATAAACCTGAACATAAATGGGATGAATGTATTTCTGAAATACAATGGGGTTTAAATAATACCCTTAATAAGGGAATCGGAAAGACACCAGCTCAGGCATTATTTGGCATTGACTTGGTTGGTACGACTAACTCCCTATTAAACCTTAATATTATAGACGATACAGAGGACGTAGGGAACAATGTAGAAATTATTAGAGAGGAAATATCACAACATATAGAAAAGAATCAAGTAGAACAGAAGAAACGTTTTGATAAATCTAGAAAGAGAGTTACATTCAAAATTGGGGATTTAGTCAGGGTAGAGCGAGAAATTCCTTCGACGGGGAAAAGTAGGAAATTAATTCCAAAGCTTCGTGGTCCTTACCGTATTGTAGAGGTCTTTGATAATGACCGATATAAAATAGAAGATACCCCATTGTCACGCAAGGGTAATAGAAACTTCACTGGAGTTTTTCCCGTAGATAAAATTCATCCGTGGTTGGTTTTTAAACGAAATAGTGTTAGTGACAGTGATACGCAGTCTGGAAATGTTACTGATGAATGATTGGCATTACTTTTGATTGGGTGGTTATTGATATACGCGTTAATTAATTGTAAATAGGTAATTAAGATAAAGCATGTAAGAGTATTGACAGCAGAATGCTGTCCATGTTACAATCATGATGAATCATGTACAATTTAATTGGAATAATTAAGTAAATTTACATTGTTTTATTATTAATAATTATACAGTAATTTTTGTGTTTTATATTATACAGTTATTATTATGATGAATTAATTTTTACACTAACATTATCTTGTACAAGAAGTTTAGAGCACACTGTAGACATGCAGAGGCTACAGTGTGTCAGATATGTGGTGTGATTATTATGGATATGAAGAGGCCATAATAACTTGTCTGGTCGTTGTGGCATTGTCGCTAGTGTGTTGTGGACATGAAGGGGCCACAGCATGCTTGAGTTGTTGTGGAGATGTAGAGGCCACCGCAGCTCCTTCAATGCTGCCACGAATATAATTATTTTGAGCAATGATGATATGTGATGGCTACCGTAGTTCCGCCAATGTTATGATTGTACTCGTAGTTGTGGTATTGTCGCTAGTGTGTTGTGGACATGAAGGGGCCACAGCATGCTTGAGTTGTTGTGGATATGTAGAGGCCACCGCAGCTCCTTCAATGCTGCCACGAATAATTTTGAGCAATGATGATATGTGGTGGCTACCGTAGATCCGCCAATGTTATGATTGTACTCGTAGTTGTGGTATTGTCGCTAGTGTGTTGTGGACATGAAGGGGCCACAGCGCGCTTGAGTTGTTGTGGATATGTAGAGGCCACCGCAACTCCTTCAATGCTGCCGAGTGTAATTATACCTGAGTTAAGCTTGTTTTTGTATCGAAATTATCATAAAGTTATATTTAACTATTCTGATGTAACAGAAAGAGATCAATTTGATATCTATTTAGCTATTGGTGTCATAAGTTGTTCTGTTTTGTTATTTTGATTAATTGTTTATTATAGTAACGGTTTATTTTGTTTAACTTGCATAAACTTTCCACGGGACGTGTAAACGTCAGGAAAGGCCGACTGTTAGCTTTTATTAAAATACTTACCTAAATATTACCTAATACCTAATTATATTATGTTAGCATTTATTAAAATATTTAAATGTGAATATTATTCATACCTAACTTTATTGTAATTAAATGTATGTGTTCGCATGTCATACGGGAGGTATATTGACTTGTTTGTCATTCGGTCCAACACTTCACTTCGCATTCATTCCGGCATTCACCTACAAGCGTTGACAGTGCGAACACAGGCATTCAATTGGGATATCTCGTACAGACAAGACGTGCAGTGTAAAAGTGTAGAATAAAGTGATTATTTGAAGGAGGACTACATTATTATTTCTGACCTTTTAAAATACAACTGTATGAAATGCTTACCAAGTAAAAAAACTCATTCTCCTGCCTTTATTAAATTTTGTAAGTGATTCTTAACAGGATGTTGGTTCCAAACAAATGTATCATGTGTGTGAGGCTCCACTGAATGAAGAATCTACACTCAGTATATTGAGGATCTGCATCACAAATCTGTAAAAGAAATACTTTTTATAGAAAGTCAGTTACTCTTATAATTAATAACTAGATAAATAGCCAACCTAACTTACAATCAAAACATTTCTCGAATGATAACCTTTTCTATTGTAAAACCACTCTTCATTTTTTGATGGTCTTACAATAGCCACATGAGTACCTACCATCAATACATCCTGTGACTGCAGGTATTTTAAATTTTTCATAAAATCTTGAATTAATTTATTATTACCTTAATATTCTTAACAAGTAAGTTTAATAAAAACATATTAAAACAACAAATGTCTAAAGTATTGAATGATAGGTACTACATATAAAAACAAATGAGTTGTTAATAACCTTTGTTTTAACCCTAAGCAATTTATTTACAATATCATTTGAATTAAGAGCATTGGATTCTTCTCTTATTGCACTCGAAACTATGAAATTGCTAGTTTACAAACCTTGTATTTACTTGGTAAATCACTACGGCGAGTAGGCTGGGGCACCAAAGGTTCCAAATCCTTTTAAATCACTTCGAGAAGCTCCCTAATAGCTCGGTATTTTTTCCTAAATTCATCGTCAGTCATGGTAAACGCGTTGTCTGCATAACGCGCCATTCGTCTCAAATTTCGCCTTTGTCTCATATCTAACGTATGAGCATTGTCCATAATATCACAAATAAGTTCTAAACGTGCCATTATTCACAATAAAAACTTCACAAATCAACCACAATAACCAACTCGATCCCGAAAAAGTAGCCTTTTTGTAATCGTTCAACTTTGACATAAACACGACTTCAAACTCGATACGTAAACGTCAAAATCTCGTCAAGAGTACCGAAAAAGTGCATTCGTTCGAGTAAAGTCGATTTCATTTAGTACCAAAAAAATCCACCTGAGACGATTTCAATCGTGCGCTAGTGTAGCATTCAAGAGTGCCAAATGGCAAGATTTCGATCCCAATTTCCAATTCCGATTGCGATCGAGTGTCGAGAGTAAGCCTACAGTATTTGGACCGAAACCACTACTGCCCATACCTCAGGCCCAAATAAAATCATGGCTGCGTTTACGAACCACAGAAAATCACCTCATCGAATGGAGAAACAGTGAAGGATGCAGGCAAACAAAAGATGCAGTTCCGGCGGCATCAATGAAGTTTACTCGCAATCTCATCAAACTTAAAAGGGACAAAATCCGTAAAATCATAGGAATTTTAACGGGTCACTGTTCCTTAAACAAACATCTACACAACATAGGTGTAACAGATAGCCCACTGTGCAGAGGATGCATGGAGGCGGAAGAAACGCCAAGGCACGTACTCCTAGAGTGCAGGAGCGTGGCAGATCACCGGGCACAAACTCTACGATTTTATTATTATTATCCCCATTAACTCTCCCAGAAGCCTGCAGCAGTCTGGGAAGGCTGCTAAAATTCTGGGACGACCTATGTTGGTTGGAGTAGGTATTCTTTGAACGACACGCACAATGGCCCAATCAAGAGGCTAAGTGCGGACAAAAGCCCAGTTAAACTAAACTAAACTAAACTGCCCGCGGCTTCGCCAACGTGGATGTCGGAAATATCAAAAACTAGCTGACCCACACAACTTCGTCTGCGTCACATAATATAGCTTATAACCTTTCTCGATAAATCGACTATCTAACATATTAAATTGAGTTAAATCGTACTCGTAACAAACAAAAAATCTTACCTTTCCTCTTTATAATACCTATTAGTTTAGATTGGCTTCGATTATATTATTAAAGTAACAATTACTATAGGTATCTCTTACTGTTTAATATACAGTAACACCTTGTACTTGTAAACATTATGGTGCAGTAAATATTTTGAATTTGAATTTCTCCGGAGCCCCCAGAGGCCAGACAGAATCCCCACGTACCTACCGCACCGGACCGAATGACTGCCACGCGCTTAATTATTTTGTCGCCCGTATATTTTTACATTGCGATATCTTCTAAGATATTTGATTAAACTGTATAGAGTAAAGGGCACAAATATTCTATATTAAATTTCCGTGCTAACAAACACATTTATTTAGATATAGATTAATACCATATGGGTTAAATAAGCTTCGCAAAATATCATTCTTTTAAACCTAACATTTTAATATAAAAAAATGGTTACAGTGAGTCAATCTTAAAAGATAAACATATGCTATCGCGGACTTTTTTTTTAGAACTTTTGCAGAGGAACAATTCCGTCATACATGATATTTACGTAACTTAAACCGTTTTCGCAGCGCACGCAACGGAAGCTCTCAAAAAGCAATATCTATTCCCGTTTTTGCAACATTTTTCATTTATGCTCCGCTCCTATTGATCGTAGCGTGATGTTATGTAGCCTAAAGCCTTCCTCGATAAATGGACTATCCAGCACTAAATGATTTTTTCAATTCCAACCAGTAGTCCCTGAGTTTACCGCGTTCAAACAAACAATCAAACAAACAAACAAACAAACTCTTCAGCTTTATAATATTAGTATAGATACAGATATATTAAGATCTTCCCAGTACTAGAGCTTGGCATAAATAGTATTTTACCAAGTTGATTTATACTTTTTCTTTCAGGGTTCCAAAACTGCCGACATCAGCGGAATAATAATATTAATAACAGTCTGTTCAAGCCAACTCACTATGCGCACGCACACAAACGCAACACACTCACCGGCGACGCACAGTCGCACACACACCACGTTGCGCGCTCGCCGCTACAAGCGAGCGCGCCATTCTGCCGCGGGCCCGCGGCACGGATCAACGAACAGTAGCTTAAAATCTTTCTTCGGATACACATGTAAAACACGCGAAGCTCTGAAACCTGTAAATAAAATACTACTTACAAGAAAGTAAAAGTTTTATTCAAAAACTCATAACTATCTGCAACAATTTGGCGACCGTGACAGGACCTTCTGTGCGGGAAGCGCAGATACCTCGACGAACGAACGAGCACGCGGCGAAGGCGTGTTTCGAAGAATCTAGAAGGAAGTTGAAGAAACACGCAGCGAAGAAGGGTTGGCCAGTTGAACTATATATTTCTCATTCAACGGAGCTAAGAAGCACGCGGCGACGGCGAGCACAGCTGGTCGAATACGTACTTTGGAAGAATCCAGATCAAGCACGTGCACGTGGTGTGAGTGATTGGCGTTCGGTGTCTGGAATCCAGTGGGGTGGCAGCACGTCGACTTCATACAAGGGAAGTTTGCCCGTTCCTTATTCCGCCCAATCATAACCTTACTTCTTTAACTTACAATCCTTTGTGTTTCAACTGTGTGAAATTTGTTGCAAGTTAATGCTAAACTATCTGTAATATTACTGCAAATACTATACTGTCTGTAATCTATGTAACTTCACTGCAAAACTATCAGAACTCATAGTCAAGAAAATAATAATTTGACATTGACTCGTTGAACACGTGTGAGTTTTTCGATTAAGATTGCCATCAGCAACGTTTGAACTCCGCTTTAAGCACATGCATAACGGTTTCCTCTCGTGCACGCTTGCTCTGCTTGGGGATTGACGCATAAATTCTGCAATTTCAGCTCAGAACCTACCACCAACCAAGCGGCGGCGCCTGACGCGTGGGCCTGCTCACCACGTGGTGGCTGCGTCTCCTACGGATATTGCAGCTGTTTCATAGAGGTTTGCCTGGAGTGCAGGTATTTATAAATTGCATTATTAATCAATCTGACAGTTTCTCTGCATTATGTCTGACACAGAGGTAAAAGAATTGATTAGGAAACGAGCTTCATTAAAAGGTAGACTTACTAGTTTTAATAATTACCTAACAGATTTTCGTAAAATTGATGACGTTTCAAAGCAACAAGTCAATGAGTTAAAAGTCCGTTAGAGCAGAATAGAAGTATTGTTTAATGAGTATGATACAATTCAATCCAAGATTGAGCTTTTAGGTGAAGTTTCAAGTGAATTGACAGTGACTCAAAGAACCTCTGATGAACCTGGAAAAAGTTCAGAGAGGAATATAACTGAAAACTTATTTTATTTTGTGATTAGTTCTGCTCAAAAACTAATTGAAATTCATGAAAGTAAAGATCCATATGAGAGTGTTAAATCTCATAATAGTCAACTATCAACGCACTGTTGTGGGAACAACCACCAAAGTGTTAAGTTGCCTACTGTAAAGCTTCCTGTCTTCGATGGAAATTACAATAAGTGGTTAGAATTCCATGATATATTCAACTCGCTTATCCACAACAATGTGGTTTAAATGAAATAAATAAATTTCAGTATTTAAAAGTATCATTGACAGGGCAGGCAGCTTCTGTAATAGAATCACTTGAACTTTCCTCAAATAACTATGCGGTTGCTTGGAAACTGATATGTGATCGTTACAACAACCAACGGCAATTAGTTCATAACCATTTAAAATCATTATTCAATATACCCACGGTTAACGAAAATCACTCTAAGACACAAAAACAGACTAAACCTGCCAATATCGCGATTAAAAATGCACTCCGACAGTACTTTTGTCATGTCCATAAAAATTTATAATAAGTTACCCGCAATAATTAAGAATTTAGATAAATATAATACATTTATTAATAAATTAAAAATCTTCCTTGAAAGCAAATGCTACTATAGTATAAGCGAATACCTAAATGATAAATTATAAATATGAAATAAAAAATTTACCCCTGAGGTTAATATAATAAAATAATTAATAATAATTATGATTAATAAAGATAATAAAAATAATTGCATTACTGACATATTAATATAAATAATTAAATTAATTACATAGTAAATAAAAATAATAATAACTAAATGACTTCCATAATTAATAAAATTAAAAATAAATAAATTGCTTACGTAATAAATAAAAATAATAGTAAGTATATTAAACAATAATTAATATTTTTAAGAGTAATTGATTCACAATGTTAGTCAAGAAATACATGTAAAAACTCGTAATTTGACTTATTAAACGCTGAGCGTTCTTCCTTCTCTCTCCTACTGTTGATCTATGCTGTGCCCGACAGGGTCCATAATTGAGACTGATGTAACTGTTTCTCTACCAACTGTATACATTATGGTACGCAATAAAGATTTGAGATTTTAAGGAATCTGAAAAATCTTTAAGATTTATAATTGATCATATCTCAAAACACCTTCGAGCACTAAATAGTTTAGAGGAGAAAACTGATAATTGGGATACCTTGATTATTTTTATGTTCAGCCAAAAGTTAGATCATGTAACAAATTGTAAATGGGAAGAACATAGGAATGGCTTAGTGAGCAAACCCACATTAGTAGACTTTTTTGAATTCTTGAGAAGTAGGGCTGATGTGCTAGAGATGGTAAATGCCGGTATCGGTGACAAGCCTCGTAGAGAAAATGAAAAGTCAGATAAATCGGTTAACAAACCACATAAAACATTTGTTGCTGCCGCTTGTGACAATAAAACAATTAAATCCAAGTCTCATCCATGCCTCATTTGTGAAGGAGATCATTTTATTTACTACTGTGAAAAATTTAATAGCATGTCACTGGAGGATAGGAACGCAGAAGTTGCTAAATTGAGAGTTTGCATAAACTGTTTAAGGAGTGGTCATTTTGCTCATCAGTGAATGGTCCATGCAGAATTTGCAAGCGCAAACATAACACCTTGCTTCACAAAGCAAAAGTGACCACACCAGCTACTGTAGAAAATAGTACTAGTTCTAGTAGTACCTGTAATCCCATTGTACTATCATCCTGTATCGAGAACCAAGTTCTACTATCAACAGCAATAGTAAAATTGTATGTAAACAACAAATGGCATGAAATACGGTGTATGTTGGACTGCGGCAGTCAATCATCATTCATCTCTGCATCACTAAAGGCTAAACTATGTATAAACAGTGATACTATAAACTCAATATCTGTAATGGGCATAAATAATATGTCATTTTCTGCTTTAGAGTGCTGCAATCTCACTGTTAAGTCATGCACTGGTTCTTACTGTAAAGATTTAAAGCTGTTTGTTATCCCACAAATAACAAGCAACATACCTAGTTCTAAAATTGATGTAGCGACACTAGATATACCAAAAAATATTACACTTGCAGATCCCACATTCTATAATCCATCAACAGTAGATATGTTGTTGGGAGCTGACGTTTTTTGGGATGTCCTTTGTTCTGTTGATCAGATTAAATTGGGAAACAATAAACCTGTATTACAAAACTCCCAGTTTGGTTAATGGTTGGTTAGTGGTAGGGCCTATCATGTGTCCATCGAATGTACCTAATAGGGAAATATGCTGTAATTTCAGTCAAGCTATACAAAATCAACTGAAGCAGTTCTGGGAGCTAGAGGAGCTGCCAGACAAACCAAAGCTCACCTTGGAGGAACAAGCCTGCGAGGAACACTTCAAACAACATACCCGCCGCATGGAGGATGGGCGATTTTGTGTCACATTGCCTTTTCGGGACGATCCTAAATTGCTAGGAAATTCATATCCTAGAGCAAAACATTGTCTTGATTCCCTACAAAAACGATTTAAAAGGCAACCAGGCATAAAAGAGCAATATGTGAGTTTTGTTAACGAATATGCTGACCTGGGCCATTTGACTGTAATTGAGAAACCTGAAATCGTCAATCTATTACCACATCACCCTGTCATTCGGGAACAGAGTGAAACGACAAAATGTCGTGTAGTTTTCAATGCCTCCTCAAAAACGGATTCAGGTGTCTCTTTAAATGATTTGCTTATGGTAGGGCCCACTGTGCAGGACGACATTTTCTCCATACTAATGAGATTTAGACAACATAATTACATAATTACTGGGGATATAGAGAAAATGTATCGTCAAATTTTATTACAGGAATCTCAACGCCATTTGCAAGTGATACTGTGGCGTGAGGATGAAGATCAGCCGTTGAGGTACTTACAACTCAATACTGTAACTATACGGTACCTCATCAGCACCCTTCCTTAGCACAAGGTGTTTGGTGGAGTTGAGTCGGGAATGTGATGATCCAAAAATTAAAGAAATAATGTCACATGACTTCTATGTTGATGATTTAATATCCGGATGCAATGATGAATCAATGCTACTTAATATGTATCAGAAAATAGTAGAAAAACTTGACTCGGCTTGTCTTCCTCTTAGAAAAATTAAAAGTAACTCAACTCAATTTCTAAATGCTATTTTAGACACAACTAACTGTAGTCAAGATAATTTTAAAATAATTTCATCCCCAAGTCATGCATTGGGAATAGAATGGAATCCTAATACTGACAACATTCTTATAGTTTCTTCTAAACTGCAAGATTGTAACAATGGAATGCCATTCACTAAGCGTTCCATTCTATCTATAACTTCTAGTTTTTTTGATCCATTGGGTTTGATCAGCTGTTGTATTATTGCCTGTAAAATGATTTTACAAAACCTATGGTTTCTGAAATTAGGGTGGGATGATGACATACCTATGGATGTACAGAAGTCATGGAAGAAATTCATAGATAATGTTCACCACTTGCAAACCATTGAGATACCTCGACATGCCTGTTGTAGTAATCCTGTAAGAATAGAATTGCATTCCTTTTCTGATGCTAGCATGAAGGCTTATGCCGGCTGCATCTATATGAAGTCAACTGATGCTCTAGGTAACTGTACTGTGAAACTATTATGCGCTAGAGCAAAGGTGGCACCACTGAAGACTATAACTATACCCAGGTTGGAGTTATGCGGTGCTTTTCTAGTCGCAAAACTATATAATAAAGTTGCTAAATCACTGCGTTGTGAAATAGCCTGTAAAACTTTTTGATCAGATTCTAAAATTGTACTGGGTTGGTTGTGCACGCCTTCACTAAAGTTGGAAACTTTCGTAGCACACAGAGTGGCATCTATTCATGAACTATGTAAGAACTGTAAGTGGCTGTATGTCCCTACATCACAAAACCCTGCTGATATAGCATCTCGAGGTGTAAAATCCAAATGAGTTACCATCATTATCGTTATGGTGGCAGGGACCTGCATTCATACAAGAAGTGGAGGAACATTGGCCATGTCAAGGTACTCCGGTAACCCATACAACAATACCTGAGTTACTTATTAACACTTCATGTGTTGGCACGTCGCAACCAGATAATTTAGTTATTGATTTAACAAAATATTCCAGTTTTTCAAAATTACGTCGTATAGTAGCTTATATATTCCGGTTCTATAATAATACTAAAAATGTAAACCATCAAAATAAAGACAATTTAACTGTAGAAGAATTAGCAATAGCCGAAAGTAAGCTGATATACCTTTCCCAACAAGAAAGCTTTCCTAATTTTGAAGGACAAAGTAAGACAGCTCCACTATTAAGTTTGACACCATATATAGATGATAAGGGATTGATAAGAGTTGGAGGCCGTCTGGAAAACTCAACATTCAGTTATGAGAAACAGCATCCAATTATTATAGATTCTGGGCATCACTTGTCAAAACTAATTTTCAATTATTTACATGTAAAACATATGCATGCTGGTCCTCAACTGCTTCTTTCACTTATACGAGAAACTTACTGGCCTATTAAAGGCAGAGCTTTAGCGCGGCAGACTTATAGGAAATGTACCATTTGCACTCGTATGAATGGAGTAGTTGCTAAGCAGATAATGGGAAATTTGCCAGCTAGTAGGTTAACTCCGGGCTATCCCTTTGAAATCACAGGCACGGATTTTGCGGGACCATTCCTGATAAATGATAGAAAGGGACGCGGATCTAGGTTAATTAAATGTTATTTATGTATATTCGTATGTTTTAAGGTTAAGGCTGTACATCTAGAATTAGTTGGTGATCTCAGTACAGAGGCTTTTATTCTAGCATTACGTAGGTTTATTAGTAGGAAAGGCAGACCCCGAGAAATTTGGTGTGACAATGGCTCCAACTTTATCGGGGCTCACCGTCAATTAGGAATGTTTGTGAAATCTAGCTGGAACTCTGTGTCACAACCTTTTGCAGAGGATGGCATTAAATTTAAATTTTCACCTGCATATTCTCCTAATTTTGAAAATGAATGAAGCAGCTGTAAAATCTGCAAAATATCACATGAAAAGGGCCTTGGGTAGTTCCCATCTAACATATGAAGAGCTTCAACCTTATTCACTCAGATTGAGGCAATTCTCAACTCACGGCCCCTTTCCCCTCTGTCTTCCAACCCTCACGACCTGTCTCCTCTTACCCCAGGGCACTTCCTGATCGGAAGACCGATCACGTCACTGCCAGCACCGGACCTGACAGAAGACAACCCAAACCGCCTGCATCGGTACGCGAGGATCGAGCAAGCCCGTCAGCAGTTCTGGGCTAGATGGACCCGGGAGTACGTCTGCGAGCTCCAACAGCGCACCAAGTGGCAGAAGCGCCAAGCAGACATTAAACCTGGCCAGCTAGTGCTCATCAAGGAGGAAATGTCCCCACCACTGAAGTGGCCCTTGGGACAAATAGAAGCCGTGTATCCAGGGTCGGACGGAGCATGCAGAGTTGCTGATATCAAAACAACAAGAGGCACACTGCGTAGAGCTGTGAATCGTATATGTCCACTCATGGAAGCTTGAAACGATGTTCCAAGGCGCGGGAGGATGTTCAAGCCAACTCACTATGCGCACGCACACAAACGCAACACACTCACCGGCGACGCACAGTCGCACACACACCACGTTGCGCGCTCGCCGCTACAAGCGAGCGCGCCATTCTGCCGCGGACACGCGGCACGGATCAACGAACAGTAGCTTAAAATCTTTCTTCGGATACACATGTAAAACACGCGAAGCTCTGAAACCTGTAAATAAAATACTACTTACAAGAAAGTAAAAGTTTTATTCAAAAACTCATAACTATCTGCAACACAGTCATCAAATAATTAAATTTCCAAAATCTCAAGCTACTTCTGTTGCTGACCGTACAAATAGATACAAGATGTAGTATCTGACGAATGGGAAGTGATGGCATGGAAAGAGATGAGAAAATCGGGGAACGGGAGAAAAAGTGGCAGACAAAGAAGGAAAAGTTACTAAAGATGGTTACCAATAATAGATTTGTAAACTTATATGGTTGTTGGGGTAAACGTTCATACAGAACTAATTATGCTGCACTATTGGCGATTTCTAGGTTTATTGCAGGAGGTGACTATAATGCCAAGCATACGTTTTGGGGTTCGAGACTTGTCCTACCCAGAAGGCGAGAACTTCTTAAATGCATCCAAGCAAAAAACATGAATGTGATATCGTCTGGTAAACCGATTTACTGGCCAACAGACAAGAGAAAAATCCCAGATGTTATCGACTTTTGTGTCAGCAAAGGAATCGCAAAAAACAACATATCGTGCCAGAGTTGGTGGGATCTATCCTCAGACCACTCTCCAATCGTTGTAGAACTACACACTACCGCCCAAGAATGCGTAAAAAGATGCGTTCTACATAACAAAAGAACTAACTGGGCTCTGAGAGCTCACAGATAAAGCATTTCAGGAACCTGTTAGTCTAAAATCAAATGACGAAATAACAGAAGCGGTTCTGTACTTCAATAAAATGGTGCAAGATGCAGCCTGGTGTTCAACCCCACCGACATCAAATAGAAGCATGGACAACTATGTAGCGAAACATATACTGGATAAAGTAACCCAAAAAAGAAACAAACGGAAACAATGGCAACAAACCAGAGACCCTGTGGCGAAAAAATTACTCAACCACGCCACCAGACAGCTGAAGCACATTCTGGACAAAGACCGTAATGACGGATTTCACAATTATATCGCTGGCCTAGATGCCACTGCTTCCTCCGATTATTCTTTGTGGAAAGCCACCAGGAAACTAAAACGGCCCATTAGTGTATCTCCCCCTTTAAGAAAATCTGACGGTACATGGGCACGGACAGACCAAGAGAAAGCCGAAACGTTTTCAGAACATCTTTCAAACGTCTTTATTCCCCACCCATATGAAGGCTCTCCAGATGATGCGGGTGAAATTACTGCCCATTTACATACTCCTAACACGGAAGAAATGCCATTTAAATTTACAAAGACAGAAGTTCTCCGAATCATAAAAAAATCAGATCCAAAGAAGTCGCCAGGATACGACCTTATAACGAATCGTATACTACAAGAACTACCAGATTCTGGCATAACTTTCCTTACGTCACTGTTCAACGCCATGACCAGACTGCAGTTCTTTCCCCCGGAGTGGAAAGTCGCACAAATTATAATGCTACTGAAACCAGATAACCAACCTGAAGAAGCAAAATCATATAGGCCCATAAGCCTGCTACCTATTCCATCCAAAATTTTACGAATCTCTACTGCTGCAACGAATCTTACCTATATTTAAGGAAAAAGAATTAATTCCTGAACACCAGTTTGGGTTCCGCAGTAAACATACCACTATCGACCAAATCCACAGACTTACTAAAAAGATCATGGAATCACTGGAGGCAAAATATTACTGTGCTAGCGCTTTCCTGGACATATCTCAAGCATTTGACCGCGTGTGGCATGAAGGATTGCTTTTTAAATTACGCACGACACGATTAGCGCAGTGGCTGAGCGATTGGACTGCTGCGCTGCGTGTCGCGGGTTCGATCCCCGCACGGAACAAATATTTGTATGGCCTGCAGGTATTTGTTTCGGGTCTGGGTAATTGTGTATGTGATTTATATGTTTGTAAACGCACCCACGATACAGGAGAAATTCCTAGTGTGGGGCAACGTTTTTTAAAAAAAAAAAAACCAGTATGGAATACTAAAATCATTTCTACAGCAGCGCCATTTCATATTACAAAATGGGGAAGCACTGTCAGAACTGCGTCCAATAAAAGCAGGAGTTCCACAGGGTAGCGTACTGGGCCCTATACTCTACTTACCGTTCACTGCAGATTTGCCGACATCTGAATCCTTAACCACTGGAACTTTTGCTGACGACACTGCCTTACTAGCTGCACATAGTGACCCAGTTGTAGCCTCAGAGACTCTCCAAAAAGGACTAAATGGCATATCACACTGGCTTAAAAGTGGCGTATAAAAGCAAATGAAACAAAATCAGTCAATGTAACGTTTACTTTAAGAGAGGATCTTGCCCTCCAGTCACATTAAACAACATTGAAGTTCCACAGGCAGACCATGTGAGATATCTTGGATTGCACTTAGACAAAAGACTTACCTGGCAAAAACACATTTTTACTAAGAGGAAGCAACTTGGTAACCAAACACGTAAACTTTACTGGCTCATTGGGCGAAAATCTCAACTATCACTTGAGAACAAAATACTCCTGTACAAGGCAATACTGAAGCCCGTCTGGACGTATGGGATCCAATTATGGGGCACTGCATCTAACTCAAACATTGAAATCTTACAAGGGTTTCAAAATAAAGCACTGCGTATGATAACCAACGCTCCATGGTTTGTACCCAACGAACTGTTACATCGTGATCTACAAATACCCACTGTAAAGCAGGAAATTGTGCGCCATACCAAGTCCTATGTAGAACGCATCAAAAAACATCCAAACGCTCTAGCTCGGCCATTAATGGAAAACCACAACAAAGCGCGACGATTAAAGCGTAAAATAACTCAAGATAATCTAGCCCAATCACAGTAAAAACATACTGTGTAAACAATGAGGTTGTGACACAGGTCACATACTGAGCACGCCAGCAAAAGCACCAACCAACATACTGCTGAATGTCCCACGAAGGAGACAGATTGTAGTAAACAAAGAAGAAAAAAGTTATATTAGGTCTTAAAATTTTATGCAAATGGATAGGGAACCATTAAAAAATAGTTAAAAATTAATTATTTGTACTATTTCATATTTGTCTGCTCCATACCTCCTGTGTGCTAATATTTCAAGAATTTCAAGTACTGCGTGACAAGGACAACCGCGTAAACCTTTGTAAACTGCATTGCGCGCGCGGAGGCGTTGAGGAAATCACGCCCATCGAGCTATGACTTATTTTCGGCATAGCCCGTTAACCGAGTCTTTATGGACGATATTCGTTTGTTTAGCTACTTTCGTCTAAGAAATAGAACGCTGACCACCATTGGCCCTTTTTCTCCTACTACTTTCGGAAAAACAAAAATGTGGTTCCCTATCCATTTGCATAAAATTTTAAGAACTAATATAACTTAGCATAATTTTGTTTGGCATAAATATAATTACGCATAACAGCTTACGCATAATTTTTTGAAGCATAATTTCTCTAACCATAATAATGATTAACCATAATATTCTAAATCATAAATTTATTAAGCATAAAGTTCTAAAGCATAACTTTTTTAAGCATAATATCCTAAAGCATAAATCTAATATCTCCTAAATCAGGTAATATATAACATATTAATAATAACGTATTGAACAATTTTGTTTTTCGCTGTAGGAAGCATGAAGCAAGCAAGCATACAACATGCAAGCAAGCATACAGCATGCAAGCAAGCATGCAGCAAACAAGCAAGCATGCAGCAAACAAGCAAGCAAGCATGCAACATGCAGCAGGCAGGGTTTCTGTCACGGCTCCGGCGCTGCGGGCCTCCGGCGGCCCCACGCGTGCTAATCGTCGCAGACGGCTTTCGCTCACCACCGCAGCTTGCTCGCAGCCGCCTGCTCCTCAGCCCACGGGCCGTCTCGCCCCTACGCGCCTACGCGATTTTAAATTACACTCTAGGGGTAGGACAAACAAGACTACGTGGAGTCGGTTTTAAATTTTTAACCAACAATATTATTTAATTGTTACAGAAACTATAGCAAATTGGTTTGATTAGAATTATGTAAGGGGCACTACACGTTTACCACCACCATTTCTACCCAAAGTCTGGAGTACGTATTTACTAGAAAAGGAAAATATACCTAGGACACAAAATCATGCAGAGGCATGGCACAATAGATTTGCACATTTTGTGGGAAAACACCATCCTGGATTTTATTTTTTGGCAAAAAAGATCGTTCAAGAAATAAAACATCAAACCATTGAAATAGATAATAATCATTAGGCCTACTAACGTTATGCGAATCCAATTTATGCCAAAACAAATAAGTCTTTAAGATGATTATGCCAACATATAATGTATGCCTAAAAAAATTATGCCGATGTATTATTATGCCAAAACAAATTGTGCCAAAATCGTTATGCCGAAGTATATTAGGACAAAGAACATTATGGGAAAAGAAGGGATCCAAAAATGTATGTTATTGGTAGATTTCTGTCGAAAATTCAAATAGTACTTGTTTCGATAAATAAAACAAAAATGTTCATTATTGGTAGATTTTTGTCGAAATTTCGAACAGTAGGGGAAGCCGGGGTTGGTTGACTAGTTTTTGACGTGACAACGTCTTATAAATTGGTTTGCCGGGTGACACTTCAAGAAACTGCGTTACGCTCCGCTCACGTTATGCGCTCACAATGAGAGCGAGTGAGAGGCACGCGTCCAGAGCGAGAGAGAGAGAGTGAGAGAGATAGGCATACACACCGGTTCATGTCTTGCGCTTCTATTTTCGTTGTCACGTAAAACTTTCGCCCGTATACCGACTTTTTTTTATATTTTAGCTAATAACTGCAGTACTAAATTATAATGCTCTATCTAATAATGCTCATTTGCTAACTAGCAAATGAGCATAATATTGAATTTTCGTTTCGAATGCATTCTGAAGAACTCTCAACATTAGTTGCTGGAATATCCTCGATAGTCACTAAGTCAATGACAACTTCATCTTTGTCTTATGTTTGTTCTTTATCGAGCCGAGAGACACTGGAACATCATTCTCGGCATTTGATCGATTTTCGATTTGAATTTCACTTTCCTCATTTTCATTAGGAGGATAAAATTCCTGAAACTTGGAAACCCGATTGAATATTGGTAGAGGTTACAGTTAATAGCAGTGCAGTCTTTACAATTTCAGGTGTGTTACAAATGGTCATGGGTTTGCCAGGGCTCGAAGCCATCCAATCGCCGTATTTGCAATTTAAAGTCAATAAGCTGAGTAGTTTGTTTCATACAACTGTCCGCATATCCGGACGGATGGACGGTTTTAAAGTTTCCGTACGTTCCGTTGTTTTGGTTAGCCAATAATTGTTAACCCAAAACATTTACAATCACTTCCTATAAAAAGAATATATGTAATTGCAAAAAATAAAACAGCGCATCCACGGAAAAGAAATCTTGCGCGACTTGGTGCACGTCGACATCGAACCGAGCAGGTATCGGTGGAACGTCCTGCTCATCTTCTGAATCACCATCATACAAGGGATGATCCAAAAGTAATGAAAATAAAAGAGAATGATTAAGGTTATAAAAATAATTTATTTTTCTACATAGTCTCCTAACAAGTCAATACAATTAGTCCATCTTTTTTCTACACCTAGAATTCCCTTCGAAAAAAAATCTTTACCTTGACTCGCCCAAAACCATTTTTCACATTCGCTGGAATAAAACTTCTTAAGAACTTCATGGAAGCCTCTATCAAGAGGCTGCATTTCGTGGCTGCTGTGTGGAGGTAATGTCAACGCAATTATGTTATTGTCGCGGTAAAATTCCACAGCTTTTATTGTACAATGTGAGACATGATTGTCTAAAATAAGTAGAACAAGCTGTTCTTTAGTCGGTTTCGCGTGGTCTTTAAAGTGAGTCAGCCAGTCGAGATAAAGATCGGAGTTTATAAAACTTGAATCCGAGACCATGCCAACAGATCCAGGTGGTGCAGCATCTAACAGCTCTGCCTTCATCCTCTTCCTTCCAAATATGAACACAGGCGGAATTAAATGACCAGTCGCAGACAGTGTTGCCACCTTGGTTTTCGAAAAGGGGCTGTCGGTCAAGCTAGAAAGAGCTAGATTTCGCAAATTTTGCCATCAAAAGAGGTGCTAGAAAGAGCTAAAAACATAATACAAATGCAGAGATAAAAATTGTTTATTTGAAACGTATAATATAATCTGTATCTAATTATTATTAAGTTATTATATTGTTAAAAATCAGAGTCTTCATCAGAATCTTCCAAAATCATTTCTGCCGAAGCAGAAGACGTTGATGGCTGATTGACATCTGTGTTCTTAGCCAATTTGAAGGAGTACTTCAAATTACTCCCACACTTTTGTATTATTTCAGTTGGCACCTTGTGGGAACAGCAAGACTCTTTCAATCGTTTCAAACCCCATCGTATATGTAGTATGGATGTCATTGTTTTTAACCCCATTTTATTCCTGTTTTTAGTTTTAATTATGTTCATAGAACTGAAAACACGTTCGACATCCGCGTTCGAATGGAGCAATGACAAAATTATTTTCGCCAAATTTCCAAGCTCTTGATAAAAGTTGTTTCCAGCAGCATCCTTGTATTTAAGAACTTCGCACCAAAATTTAATAGTGTCGTCTTTGTTCTCCCATTCGTGTTCTCCGATATTTCTATATTGTACTACAACTTTATCAATATCTTCTGGTATCAAACAAAATGCTTCTGCAAGGTGAACGATGCGTTCTACAGTTTTGTTTCGTTTAAGTGTCTCTTTAACAGAAAGAGCAGTCATTGTCTCTAAATTTTTAAAATTATCGGGTAGGCGCTGCTGCAATTCGCATATTAATTTTAATGTAAAATCAATGCATCTTTGTTTGAGCGCTTTCTTTTCAGCGTTTTCCAGTGTTGATTTACTCAAGGCATCCTCAAACGAATATCCCATATACGAGTTTGTATCAACGTAGTCGTTTACTCTTTCAACACAATAGTCTACTCTGGAATTCGAATTAATAATTTTATGACACAAACTTTCAATAAGCCTTTTTAGCGTATCTAGAAGAAGTACCGGGTCTGCACCCTTGCTTTCAAATATTTTTAATGTTTGTTGGACTTCGCTAAGCACTGATTTTAAGTAAATCAAATACAATTTATTCCTCTGATCTTGGAACATCGAATAAAGCAATGTGGCTGTATAACAATTTTCCACCCCCTGTGTCAATTGAAAGTGTAGTTTAAGTTCATCCCATTGATCAAGAATGCGAACTACTGCTGGTTCAATAGAAATCCAACGAGTAGCACACATCTTTAAGAGCCTATACAACCTCAGCTCAAATTGTAATTTCGCCCCCACTTCACCGCGCCGCCTAACTCTTTATCTCGCTCGCACACTGCTCCTCGCGGTCACGCGGGCACAAAATCGCATCGACCGGTCGATGCGATTTTGTTAGAATAAACTAGGTAGGTACATTATTTATCGGACAAGTTCTAAGTAATAAAATTATCTAAAATAGTATAAATTTGACACTATTATCAAAATAAAATTTTATATCACTTTAATTTCAATGTGGGTACCTTTTTTATCATGGTAAAATATGCGACCCCGGCAGGAATTTCAATGTATCTACTAACAGTTGCTCATCAAGCTAAATTTTCCAGTATAAACTGACTTCTCATTGTACGGGAAGCCAATGCGAGATCAACTTATATTGGAAAGCTGCTACAAAATAATAGACGAGCCGACGTTACGGTGAGGGTTCCGCCCATTGATTTTGTAGTAAGTTTGAGTTTTATAGTTTTCTCCTTGTATGTATTTGTGACAGCCGTTTTTGTAAGTATGTAATTATGTAAGTAGTAGGTCTATGCAAGTACCTACATAGTATTACTATACCTACCTATAAGAAATTTTATAAACCGATTCTGATGCATAAATTCTACTGTTACAAAAAACTAATCAAGTGCGAGTCGCCATTGCATTCAGGGTTCTGTGGGTACATTGGCTTGGTAGTAAAACGCTTTGCCATGTAATAATAAAAAAAAAGTGTGTGAGATGAGAAGAGAGTGAGATGAATGAAATTAAACTGTGTGGTGTGCTCCAAATAAAAATAAGTAAAAGTGAAAATTCGGGCGCCTGGAGTACACACAAAACTATGCCAAGGATAGACTTACCTGCGGGAGCTTGAGACCTTTAATCTTCAAGCGGGAAGGCATCAATAAAAATCAATCATGAAAAGTAAGAACGACTTTATTACCCGAAGGCTGCTGGTTTGAAAATTCCTTTCTAACATTAACAACTCTAATGTGTAAAATTAAGAGAAAATTGTTGTTATTATAAGACCTGTCATTATTGCACTTTTTTAAAATAAATTGAAGTTATGTATCATAAACCATACCAAACTCCGTCGACTAAATTAGGAACCTGATGGATTATCCAAGAGCATCTTGGTGATATTCGCCGAGATTGCCAACGGCGGTCCAAGATATATGCATTTTGGTAGGGGCGTGCGTTCAAAAATTTAAGTAATATGGAAAAAAAACGCCTTGTGGCTGAAAACAAACATGAATAATCGTTAGCGGATAAAAAATGGCGATCGATTTAGAAATCGTTGCAGAAATCGTTACGAGCAATATACAATTAAACTCACCGTTTCTTCCAAAAATCAAAATGTGGTCATCAGTATATGAATGAATCCAAGCAAATAATTGTGGGATCGTATGGTGAAATAAAAATGTAGGTTTCGTAATAACTTGTATATTTTTTGGATTTTGCAAACCCATTTACACAAAATTCGTTCCACACTCGGTCATCCTGCACACTGTCTGTCCTCAGACACACTGCTACACATACTATACATCTCATGGAATCATCACACCTTGCATAAACAACTTTAATTAATACACAACATTTTAGGTTTAGTCTTACTTAAGCAACAGATACATAATTAAATTTTAATCTTAAATAATAGTTTCAAACAACATTTACTTTGGATGGTGATGATTTCCCAAACAATATATTTTTCCAACATAGCCAGCTTACATCTTATTATATATTTTCCTAGAAAAAGAGATAAAAGACAGCATGACAACAAACAGATTACAATTTAGGCTTGACATCTTATTACATCTTAGTTTATCAAAGAAATACAAAACACCTTAGTGACACAGTATGACCTGTTACAATTTACTGTAATGCTTAACAAACCGAATCTTAACAACTCTGTTTTAATAACGAATCTAGAACATATCAAAATAAAGAAAATACAAAAACAAAAGAAATATTTCTTAACACCTAACACTTTCATACAGTCAACACACACCAAACATACTTCATAAACCCTTACATACTCACTTGATTTTACTCCTTGTCATCTGGCCATTTTTTCATATGATCTGCAGATGTCGTGGTTTTGACTGGACCTTCCGCCATCATATCTACTTTTTCTACGTCGTACCTGTCGTGTCGTTTCGTCTTTGTTACCTGATAAGGTCCCAAATATTTAGGTTTGAGTTTGAGCCCTGGCCCAAACTGGGTTCGTTTTATAGCAACTAACTCCCCCTCTTGATATTTCCTACTGTCTTTTCTATGCTTATCATAGTTCTTCCTATTTTCCTGTTGTACTTCCAGTATTTGCTGTTTTGCTCTCTTTCTCAAGTCTTCTCTATTTTTCATATAGCTGTCTCGTCCTTCTTGTTGTAGTAGTTCATATATTTCTATGTCATCTTGTCTCTTCATTTTCTTTCCTATCAGCATCTCAAATGGAGTGGTGTTTACGCTTCTCTGGTAAGTACTATTTAATGCCATCTGCACTCTTCCTACATGCCTGTACCACAATCCTGGTTTCTCAATACATAGCTTGGTAAGTACTGGTATAATAGTTCTGTGAACCCTTTCCACCTGACCATTGCCTCTAGGTACTCCTGTAGTTATATGACATAACTCTATTCCCTCCTTCATGCAATACTGCTGAAACTCGTTGCTGGTGAAAGCAGTACCTCTATCTGTGATGAATCTTTCTGGACTTCCAAAAGTATGTTGTAGTATCTCCAATTTATTCAACACTTCCCTCGTTGTGGTACTTTTACATGGAAACAACCATACAAACTTCGTGAAAGCGTCAATAACAGTAAGTATATGATTATATTGCTTATGAGTCTCTGTCAGGGGTCCAACATGATCTAAATGCAGAGTATGCAACGGAGTGTCTCCCTTCTCAATTGGATTAAGGTAACCTTCCTGTTTTCCTTCTTTTCTATTCGTTAGTAGACATGGTATACATGATGCTATATAATCTTCAACTTTCTTTCCTATCTTTTCAATGTAGTAATCTTTGCTAATGAGTTCTAAAGTTTTCTTCTTAGCGAAATGACCATTACTGTGTGCCCTCTTTATAATTTCATTTTCCATCGTACTAGGTATAACAAGTTGTTGATCTGGTCCTTTATAAAGTAACTCTTGATTGAGACTATAATCTTTAAATGAGTTTCCTTCTTTCAAAATTTGTATTATTGCATTAAGACCCTCGTCACAATCCTGTGCACGTCTTATATCCTGGTGTAAGCTAGATGTTATGGCTGCTACATATGGGTTTCGACTCAATGCGTCAACATGCCTCATTCCAGTGCCATCACGGTGTTCTACTGTAAAATCATAATCCTGTAGAAATAAAATCCATCGAGCAACTCTTGTTGATGATGCTAAATCCCTCTTGTTAAGTGTCATTTGGAAAGCTTTACAATCAGTTACAATCTTGAAGAATTTTCCAAATAAGTAGTGTCTGTACTTCTTCACCCCTTCAATTATAGCAAGTGCTTCAAGCTCATAACTTGTGTACTTGGCCTGCGCGTCCGTGGTCCTTCGGCTCATATAATGAACTGGGTGTAAATTTCCATCATCACCTCTTTGCATTAAAATAGCTGAGTAAGCAATACCTGATGCGTCAATATGGAGCTCCGTCTCTGCTCGTTGATCATAGATCTTCAAAACTGGTTTAGTAGCCAACTTCGTCTTCAATTCGTTGAAAATAGTTCTGTGTACATCACTGAACTCAAACTTGCATTCTTTCTTCAGCATATCTGTGAGTGGTTGCGCTATCTGTGCATACTTAGGTATAAATTTCCTGAAGTAGGAACAAAGTCCCAAAAAACTATGCAGTTGCTTCAAGTTCTGAGGCTCAGGGAATTTTACAACAGCATCTGTTTTCCCTGGCGATGGCATTACTGCACCACCTTCAAGAATGTGTCCTAGGTATTCTACCTTTCTGGTTAACAGCTGAGACTTCTTCCAGTTGATTTGCAACCCATATTCCGATGCAGTCTTCAGCACTTCCTTTAGGCGCTCAAGAGCCTGATATTCGTCTTCCGCTGGAATTAAAATGTCGTCAATAAAAACAATAACAATGCCTCTGGCAATCAATTCTCTGAATATGATGGTTATGAATCTCGTAAAAACCTTTGGGCAGGTTGCCAGACCAAATGGGGCACGTAAAAATTCATATTGGCCGGTTGTCGTTACGAAAGAAGTATACTTAATTGAATCTTCGTGTACGCGTAAATGAAAGTAACCATTCTTTAAATCGAAAGCACTAAATATTCTAGCTGAGGAAAACTTATCAATATGATCATCTATTATAGGGAGTGGGTATTCGTCTTTAACCATTTTACTGTTAATCTTTCTATAATCAATGCATATTCTTAAACTACCATCCTTCTTTCTTACTAATACTAATGGACTGGAATATTCTGAGTAACTCACCCTGATAATTCCATCATCAAGCCATTCTTGAATCTGGCGATCAACATCCTCCTGTTCCTTGAATGAAATTCGTCGTGGCCGCTGAGATACTGGTAAGTCATCTTTGAGAACAATTTTCAATTCAATTGGAGCTTCTTTACTTTGTCGTGGCACATAACTTGTTACTAACCTTGTTACTTCTTCTTTTACAGCTGGATTACTGACGTGAGATAAACAATCATCAGAACTAGAGAAATATGCAATATCTTTCAACCACTCATAGTTTGGGTTCATCCAATCATCTTTCGGCAATAACCAGACCATACAATCTTTCATAAACATCATAACATTTCGCAAAAAAGCATTACCAATTATCATTTGAAATGGTACAGAGTCGTTAGGCATTACATAGAACGTAGTATCACGGTATAAACAATTATCAATCGTTATGTCTAACTTAACAACACCACATGACTTTACTTGTGAATAACCTAAACCGGTTAACGTAATGTTGTTCTCGTTACACTGCACAAAGTCTGACTTGCTAAGTTCGTTACAAAAGTCCTTTGACATCAGATTCACATCGCAGCCCGAATCAATTAACGCACTAGCCATTTTACCGCGCACAAACACTGGTTTTAGTGGTTTTACACGACGTACAATGCGTACAACCGGTACTTTTTCGTCAGGTTCATTGTTTTGTTTGTTTACATTGTAAGTGTCAAACTCAACAACATGGCCGCTGTCCTTAGAGCCAATCGCTGCCCTGCTCTGTGGTTTCGTAGTATCGCCAACATCGTAACACGAATCATTCGTCCTTGTCGCTGTGTAAACATAGCCATGAACATCGTCCTGAACATCGTCTTGAACTTCGTCGTTTGCGCTCGCGCTGCTGGCGGCGCCCTCTTGCAACATATTGAAGAACGCTTTCTTCGACATCTGATTGGTTGATCTTCGTTGTTCGGCAGAAGTGCCAACCTTCGGAGATTGTTCGTGTTCTCCGACAGTGCCCGAACTCGCCATCTTTTTCATTGGGCAATTTGGAGAAATATGACCAAATTCATTGCAATGGAAGCACTTTTTTCCTTGCGACCGATGAGGACAATTTTCCGATGAATGATTCTTTTCTCCACAGTTGAAACATCGCATCATTTCAGCCGCGTTTCTTCTACTAATATTGCTGTTCTGTGTGCCACAGCCACTAGGCGGCTTACGTCGAATATCTTTAGTTGAATTTTTCTTGAACATCGCATACAGCTTCAGTTTTTCTTTCAGATCGGCGTAAGTTGTGATACCATATAACATTATCTTATTTATCTCATCATCTATGATGCCGTCCACTATATACTTGATAGCTACATAATCCGGCATTCGTCCGCGTTTGCCTAATTCCTTCATAATTAACATGTAGTCAATACATGACTCGTCTTTCTTCTTACGTCGTGCGCTCATCAACTCATGTATCTTCTTCACATCGAGAGTATCTGCGAATTCTTTACCAATAGCCACTTTCAGCTCATCCCATGATTTATACACTTTCTCGCTGCGTAGCCACAGTGCTGCTGTGCCGGTTAGAGAACGTCGAGCCACTAACAATAGCTGAGTCTGACTCCATTGAAATAACTCGCCATTTTCTTCTATTTCTCTTATCCACATAGACACTGTATGCGTTTCGTCTTGTGCACTGAATTTTCGAATAAGCTGTTCCGTAAGGTGCAACATATCGCCGGGTGCTGCTCGTGCCAACGTAGGTGCCGCATCTTGAAAGTCAAGGTCGGATTTTTCCGCCATCGTCGTAATTAATTCCTCGTAGTCGTCGTAACCAGAATATCGTCGTAAACGTCGTCGTTGTCCGTAGGACCTTGAAAATCAATCGGCGTGCGTCGTTATGGCGTCGATTATGTTCGTGCGTCGTTCGTCGTGCGTCTGAGTCGTTCGGCGTTTTAACTCCACTTATTTCACCGCAATCCCGGGCGAGCCCCCAAGTTTGTGGGATCGTATGGTGAAATAAAAATGTAGGTTTCGTAATAACTTGTATATTTTTTGGATTTTGCAAATATAACATAAAAAAACACGTATTCGTCAATCTCGTAAGCCGTACGTTCTGTCATTCCATTCCTCTCTCTTTTACTCCTATACCGTTCACTCGCACCTTTGCATGCGTTCCCATTTACACAAAATTCGTTCCACATAATTATAAAATGAAGTTAAAAGATCCTGAAACAATTAAATATCGGAAACTATTAGCGTCTGCTATCAAAATAGCCATGACAACGCGGAACGGACCGAAATCACAAAGAATTCGCTTACCTTAAAAAATAAAGGCTATCCAATTAGGATCATGACAAGGGCAATCGGCTACCACATAATTAGGGACTAGATGCCGCCCATCTCAAGTTATATTTTGAGATTTTATTGGAGCGCTCAAAAATCACTCCATTGATTCAAGGCTGTAGGTCGAAAAGCAAGAAATGTCAAAGTCAATTTGACAGCATCGAAAATAAAAATCAGTGTGACCACTTCACGAATCCAAGTCAACCAAAAATGAATTTTCATAAGGCAACACCAACCAGAGCCTACAAATCAAAGCAAAGAATTCAATAGTATGTAACAGGCTTAAAAGACTCGTTACATTACATCCCTCCCCGAAAATAAAAGAAAGGAACTTTCTTTTATTAGAAAGAAATCTTCAACACAATAGACCAGTCTTAACAACTTTCTAAATCCAAAAAAAGAAAAGAATCATAAAAGATTCGAAGTGTAAATGAATTCTGAACATGTCAAACGACAAGGTCTCAAGAATTTAATAAAAGTAAAAACATGCAAATGACAAAAAGTCAAAAATGAAACCTGTGAAAAACAGAAAAAAATATAAGTTATAAAAACTAGTTAAATGAAACGAAGAGAGAAATCTCTTAGCGCTTCTAAACTCCAAAACAGTGCAGTTAGGCACCATCGCCACTGACTACAAATTTCAAACGAATTCGAACAATTTACCAATACAAACTACAATTTTTAGTGCAGTTAGGCACCATCGCCACTGACTAAAAATTTCAAACCACTTGGAACAGTACAACTTTGAGTGCAGTTAGGCACTATCGCCACTGACTACTATGTCAACTGCTTCCAACTCTACCATCTCTATGAGTGCAGTTAGGCTCTATTGCCACTGACTAACTCCGTATCCAACAATCCAAAAAAAATTGAAACTCCAAACAAAAGTTTTTAAATAAAGCTGAAAGACCTTATTTAAAATATTGTTACAGGCACAACCTGCAACGAAACAAAGGAAAGCGTACTGTGATCGGCTCATCACCACCGAATTCCCGAGCACAATAGCTGTAAAAGAATGTTGCGGTGACTGGCTCAACACTACCAATCTCCCAAACACAGACAAACACAAAAAATCATTGAGATCTCCAATGAGAAATCTCAATAACGAAAAGGCGAAAGCCAAAGTTTCACAATGCGATCGGCACATCACCACCGAACTTCCGAACGCAAAGAAAAAAGAATGACGAAAGTCAAAAAAAAATCCCGCATTGTGATTGGAACAACAATGTCCAACACAATGGAAAAAGGAAAAAATATGGCCGGGGCCGAAATCCCACATTGTGATCGGCACAACACCACCGACTTTCCGAGCACAATGGAAAAAAGAGTCGAAATCAAGGTCAAAAGTTACACCAAGATTCAAAAAATAATAAGGCATTTTGTAACAAAGGTTACAGAATGACCCTAAAAAGTAAAGTCCAGGATGAACGCGTTACTAACAAAGTCAAATCCGATCATTAAAGAGAATGAAACTAGTAAAAATGAGAAACAATTCTGTCAATGAACAGCACAAAATAGATTTAAAAATCGATTACTATTTATGACGAAGAGAAAATAGAATGATTTCAAACTATGAAAAAAAAAGATTACAAAAACTTGAAATTGAGTTCAAGTTTTTGATCTCAAGGTAAAAATAACCTGAAGTGTAGGGTTACATAAGATCTTAATAAAATGTAAACAGGTAAAAGGTTACCCTTAAAAAAATAAGATCTTATACAATCCAACAAAAACGAACAAAACATAAAATAAGATCCTTTGATGTGAAAAACATTTAGTGTGGAAAAAAATTGTATTTAATTAACAAAAATGGCCTAAGTTTTATTTTTAGAATGTTAAGAATTCAAATTCAATAAATTTATAAGAAGTTACCTAACATACATCTTTCAAACCGTTGATAACCTATCATCCATCCCCTCGTACATCACACTGTCAAAAACGGCCTTCAAACAGAATTTATCAAAAATATCAAGACTAACACTTGGAAACCAAATTAAAATTTAATAATATCTTTAACATGATAACGTCCCACTGAACCTTTATTTAAATCTTTCAAAACATAAACGTTATCCGAAACCTTTTCAGTTATTTTACACTTTACAAACTTAGGTGCAAGCTTAGCTGAAAAATACGCAGGAGCATGAGATTGAACAAAACTTCTTCTCCACACCATATCACCCACACCAAAAGAAATGACTTTCCGACCTTTATTATAATAAGCGGCATTTCGCTTATACCCCTTTAACAAGTAAGCTTGAACTTTAACAAAAATATCACTAAGTGAATTAAGAGAAACTGCATAAGCATTCCTATTTGAAATTTCTAGTTGAGATAAGTTATCAACAGAACTACTAAAGTGATGTAATGACGCATCAAGAATAAGCTCCCTACCAAACATCAGAAAGTTAGGAGTAAACTCAGTAGCAAGGTTTACACTATTATTTAAAGCTAATTGAACATTGGGCAAAAAACTTGACCAAGTTCTATGATCATCTTTAACAAAACACGATATGCAGGTTTCGACCGTTTTATTATATCTCTCAACAGGGTTATTTTGAGGTGTATACAAAGTATTATAAAATATTTTGGTTATATTAAAACCTTTCAAAAAATCTACAAAATGTTTTGAAGTAAATTGAGTTCCATTGTCACAAACTACTATTTTTGGACAACCAAATTTGAGAAATATTTCTTTTTCAAAATGTTTACAAATTACTCTAGTGGTAGCATTGATCATTGGAAAGAACCAGCAATATTTAGTAAAAACGTCTACAACCGAAAGTATGTATCTATGACCAGAATAAGTTTTAGGTAGAATTCCTATGATATCAACTGAGAGCATAAGCATGGGACGATCAACTTTTTTAGGATTAATCATAATACCAAAAGGTGGAGATGTAGTATGTTTATAAGCTTTACAGGTATCGCAAGACAAAATGTATTGATGAATATCATTAAACATTCCCTTCCAAAAATAATGCTGTTTTAATTTCTTTAAAGTTTTATGTATTCCTAAGTGTCCAGAATTCACATCATCGTGATTTGATCTAATAGTATCTAAAATATGCTCTTTGGGTATAACAATCTTCCAGTCTAAAAGACTGTGAGGATTATATTTATTTCTACAAAATTTATATAAAGTATTATTTTCAACTCTAAAATTCTTATACTTTCTAGGAGATTTTTGACAATGGATAAATATTTTTCTATACCAAGGGTCAGTAATTTCATCGTCAGGTAAGACTAAACTGTCCTGAGCGTTTATAGCGGCGACTTCTATGCGAGATAAAGCATCTGGAACTAAATGTAATGAACCTTTTTTATGAATAATATCGAATGTAAATTGAGAAATTCTAGCAGCCCAACGAGCCAAACGTCCACTAGGATTACTGAGACCTAAAAGCCATTTCAAACAAGCGTGGTCAGTGACAACTGCAAACTTCATTCCTTCAATATAAGGTCTAAAATGTTCTATGGAATCTAAAATAGCTAATAATTCACGTTCAGTGGTACTGTAATTTCTTTCACATTTATTAAGTGACCTAGAATAAAAAGCAATGGGATGTTGATCTCCCTTCTCATCCTCTTGACTCAAAACACTACCAATGCCCACAGAACTAGCGTCGCAATGTAAAAAGAAAGGTTTTTCAAAATTGGGACATTGCAAGACGGGAGAAGTTACTAACGAATTTTTTAATTCTTGGAATGCATTTTCAGCTTCGTCATTCCAAGTAAGTGACTTTTTAGAATTTTTACTACCTGCAGTCATTTTAGTTAAAGGAGAAGCAATATCAGCAAATTTGCAAATGAATCTACGATAATAGGAACATAAACCAAGGAAACTTCGAAGTTGTTTTACCGATTCTGGACGAGGAAAATTTTCTATTGTCTCTAATTTAGAAGGATCAGTATGCAAACCATTACTGTCAACAATAAAACCAAGATAGCGAAGTCTATCTTTGCAAAAGTTACATTTCTTTAAATTTACGGTTAATCCTGCCTCTCTTAATATATTATAAATTTTATTTAATTGTTCAATATGGCCATTAAAGTCAGAATTTATACAAATTAAATCGTCTAAATAACAAAATACAGAATTATCATACTCTGGACCAAAAAGTTTATCTACCAGTCTCTGCAACTCAGCCGGTGCATTTGTGAGACCGAATGGCATGCGAACAAACTCGTACAGACCTTTTCCAGGAACCACAAAAGCAGTTTTCTCACGGGAGGATTTCTCAAGTGCAATTTGCAAAAAAGCTTTAGAAAGATCTATTGTACTAATATACTTGGCACCTCTAAGGTTATCTAATATTCTAGAAGTATAAGGAAGGGGATAAGAATCTTTAATAGTAACAGAATTTAATCGTCTTGAATCTAAACACAATCTAGTACCTCCATCTTTCTTTTCTACCGCCAAAACAGGTGAACACCAAGGAGACTTAGAGGGTTGAATAATGCCTTCTTTTAGTAAAACTTCTACTTCATCAAAAAGTTCTTTTTGTTTAGCAGGACTCAAAGGCCAATATCTTTGTTTAAAAGGTTCACTAGTAACGTTAATTTTATGTTCAACTAAATGAGTGAGTCCCAAACCTCTTTTCTCATAAGAAATGTCTTCAAACAAAGCAATAGTGCTATTTAATTTCTGTTTCTCTGAAGGAGAAAGTTCAGAAATAGGAGTAACAGAACAAACTTGTATTTTATTATTTTGACTATCTTTAACAAGTGTAATGTTTTTCCACAAGTCTCTAGCAATTTTAAATTTAATCCAAAAGTCAAAACCTAAAATGATGGGTGGATCAAAAGAAGGAATAATTAAAAATTCTATTATCTTAGTGATATTATCACAAGTTACTGGCAAATCCATGGCACCAATAATTCTCCGAGAGGTGCCATCTGCTATAGAAGCAGAACCACAAGAAGGTCTAATTTTATAACCTGACTGCAAAAATTGTTCGTGAATATTTGAGCCTAAAACACATTTAGTGGAACCGCTGTCCAACAAACCTGAAAAAATTTGATTTCGAACTTTAAATTCTAAAAAGGGTCTAGCATCACTTTGTTTTGTAAAAAGAATAGGAGCTGAACGATAAATGTTAAAAAAGGTCTTTAAATAATCCAACCAGCCTGAAAAATCTTTATCACGAGTAACATCCTCCGGCTTGTGACTTCTAATTGTTTTTCTACACATCGAGACGCTCGAAGTTTTCTCAAAAACTTGGGCTCGATGCAACCGAATCAGTTTTTTGGCTCTTGCGAGTCTTTAACAGCCGAATTACAAACGTCACAAGTCTTAGAAGTGACCCCTGTCTTATGACACTTAAAACAAACAATACCCGGTATGGACTTACAATTTTTATATGAGTGTCCGGGTTTTTTACATTTCAGACAAGTTAAATCATTAGAAACTGCATTTACTTTTACTGAAGGTTTAACTGACTCTTTGTTGGGTTTTCTGTCTACAACAACTTCCAGTTCTTTTGCAAGTTCTAAAAATTGTTCAATTAAATCAATCTGCCTAAGAAACAAAAAAGGTGTATAAACAGGTAACATATTGTGTTTTATGGCATTAATTAAAGTTTGGTCAAACAAAGGTTCTGAAAGGCGACTGGCCATATCAGAAATTTCAGTGATGAAATCAGGAAGCGACTCAGACGGTTTCTGTTTTCTGGTGCGGAGCTCATTCTCTAAGAAATAATCAAAGTCAGGCTTATCAAAGCGTTTTAAAAGCGCTAGCTTAAGTGCATGCCAAGAAGGAATACGAAGTCGTATAGATCTAAACCATTTAAGTGCTATGCCATCAAGCAAATCTGAAAAAGAACCCACAAGGAGGTTTTCATTGAAATTTTTATAAAGAAAATATTCTTCTATTTGAGTAATAAATTCCCGAACACAAGATTTACCGCTATAAACTATTCTACTTTTCTTCAAGTCAGGCAATTTAGTGAAAGGAGGAAAGTTTTTTCGAATATTTTCATTCACAAGCGCATTCAAGGAATTAAATGAGGGCAACGCTTGAGCTGTAAGAGCCGAAGAAGAGTGAGCGATTCTTGAGTCAAAGGGATTGTTAACATCTGTGGCATTAACCATCTCATGGACTTTCTCAATAGCATCAGCATCAACAGCAGTACAGGTATCGACATCACCCGAATCCTGAAGCGGCGGAAACTGAACTCCCTTGTCCATGACTAACAAACAGCAAGGCGAATAGCAAACGAAAAGCAAAAACTAAATTTCAAAAAGTTAAAAGTTTGAAAATAAATTCTCAAGTTTGAGGTTAAGTATTGAAGTCAATGTGGTATTCCCATGAAAAATTACTAAGTTAATTTTATCGTTTTAAAAGTGCAATAATCACTTACAAGCAGCTTAAATCTAGATAAATTAAATGTACAATATTGTACTTACAATTAGATTAAATTATTTTCTTTAAAAGTTAAACTTAGTTTTTAAAATAACTTTACTGTTGAGAACAACAAAACACGGTCAATGCTATACATTTCTGTTGGTTTTGCTAAGAAAAAAACATGTTATTAAAACAAACAGGTCAATAAACAAAATTATCAATAAGTAAACACCAAATATTGTTTACAAAGATTCACCAAATTAAGTTAAGTACTACTTATGAGTCAAAAATTAAAATAAACACAAAGTTATTGAAGTAACAATGTAGAACAAACTAATGCAAACAATAGACTCATAAGTTAATTAATAATTGTGCAATAATGACAGTATATAGGTACCAGACAAACCTACTTCAAGTCCCTGTTCGCTGAGCGACAATTGTAATAATAAAAAAAAAGTGTGTGAGATGAGAAGAGAGTGAGATGAATGAAATTAAACTGTGTGGTGTGCTCCAAATAAAAATAAGTAAAAGTGAAAATTCGGGCGCCTGGAGTACACACAAAACTATGCCAAGGATAGACTTACCTGCGGGAGCTTGAGACCTTTAATCTTCAAGCGGGAAGGCATCAATAAAAATCAATCATGAAAAGTAAGAACGACTTTATTACCCGAAGGCTGCTGGTTTGAAAATTCCTTTCTAACATTAACAACTCTAATGTGTAAAATTAAGAGAAAATTGTTGTTATTATAAGACCTGTCATTATTGCACTTTTTTAAAATAAATTGAAGTTATGTATCATAAACCATACCAAACTCCGTCGACTAAATTAGGAACCTGATGGATTATCCAAGAGCATCTTGGTGATATTCGCCGAGATTGCCAACGGCGGTCCAAGATATATGCATTTTGGTAGGGGCGTGCGTTCAAAAATTTAAGTAATATGGAAAAAAAACGCCTTGTGGCTGAAAACAAACATGAATAATCGTTAGCGGATAAAAAATGGCGATCGATTTAGAAATCGTTGCAGAAATCGTTACGAGCAATATACAATTAAACTCACCGTTTCTTCCAAAAATCAAAATGTGGTCATCAGTAGATGAATAAATCCAAGCAAATAATTATAAAATGAAGTTAAAAGATCCTGAAACAATTAAATATCGGAAACTATTAGCGTCTGCTATCAAAATAGCCATGACAACGCGGAACGGACCGAAATCACAAAGAATTCGCTTACCTTAAAAAATAAAGGCTATCCAATTAGGATCATGACAAGGGCAATCGGCTACCACATAATTAGGGACTAGATGCCGCCCATCTCAAGTTATATTTTGAGATTTTATTGGAGCGCTCAAAAATCACTCCATTGATTCAAGGCTGTAGGTCGAAAAGCAAGAAATGTCAAAGTCAATTTGACAGCATCGAAAATAAAAATCAGTGTGACCACTTCACGAATCCAAGTCAACCAAAAATGAATTTTCATAAGGCAACACCAACCAGAGCCTACAAATCAAAGCAAAGAATTCAATAGTATGTAACAGGCTTAAAAGACTCGTTACAGCCATTATACAATTTTCAAAACAAATCACCGAAATGTATGTCTGCGCATAACTTCCGAAGGACTGCATTTTTTTTTTTTTTGTGTACGTGATTCTCAAGGCAAGGTTTGTATGACTACGAGTATGAATATTAGATAGGTAGGTAAGTATGTAACTATGTAGATAAGTAGGATAGTTGGTTATGTAGCTATATATGTATGTGAAAAATGTGATGCGTTTTCGTGTTATCTATCAGTAGGTAGGTAGGTAGTGTAGGTACGTAGGTAGAATACTTAGATAGGTATGTAGTTATGTATGTAGGTAGGATAGTTAGGTAGCTAGGCAAAGATGTAGGAGAGGTCGGGTAGATATGGTTTTACCATAAATTATTACACATTGTCAAAATTACAGAACATTTAATTCGCTTAAATCTCTAATTGGCATATTTCGAACATGTCTGGGATCGCATAGCTCAGGCAACATGCATGTCATATAAAAATGTACTAATTTTGGTTCCATTTCTTGCCAATATTGGTCATCTCTCTCTATAATTTCAACTTTGATATCTTTGTCGCATCCAAGACCATACTCCGAAAATACATTTTTGCCTACCAGTTATATGAAGTTGTCCTTGTACTTGTATATACCAAGGATGTTTTTTATTTATGACAAGTCCGTTTTTAGTTTTTTTCCAAAAATTCACTTTTTTCTTAGCTATAGATTCGTCCAAAGATGTTTTAAATGCTGTAATTGGACACTTGATTTCAATTATTGTGTCTTCTCCCACTATTCCGTCTGGAGTTGCACCAAGAAAAGGCAAGTTTTTATCTATGAAGAGACCACAAGGCTCTATTTGAATCTTTAATTGTGATGCTAGTTGCTCTGTTGCTGTTGCTTCATGCTCTATACCATGTTTCAGAGATGGGACATGGCTTAGATTCTTTGGATATATAAGATTTTTTACTAAATTTTTCACACTTGAGTTTTGTCGCTTATTTACGACTTTGGAAAAATTTGATGCCGTTAGAAGTTTCCTTCTGAGCTCTAACCACTCACTTGATTCTCTTTGTAGAATTGTAGACTTTTCTACTTGTCTTCGATCTTCTTCTGAACTGGGCAAACTTTTCAAAAAGTCCTCTTTGATTCTATTGTACTCCAGACTTGTCATGTCTGGCTTTTCACAATTTTCACCATAATCTTTATCTTTGGTTTTTAAAAACAGTTTTTTACATTTTCTGTTGCAATATTTCGATGCTCTTTGTCTTTGTTTTGAGCGCTTCTCCTCTAATTTCTTCACTAGTGACCTGGGACTTCTCCCCAAAATCGCTCTGTGTAAAGTGGTAAGTGGGCGCTTTGTGTTAAATGATACCACGGCAGCGTTGCATCTTGCATCATAGCCCCGACGTAACGAAAAGTTTATGCGTTTCCCGCCCACGAATTTAGCAATTATACTGTTGAAAGACTCTACTCTATTGCTGTCACTGTTGTGCATAAGACTTCGAGCCTTAGCTGCCACAGTGTTAACTACAAATTTAATTCTATGCCATATAGCACACGTCTTCAAAATTAAACTTAAGTCTTCACTATTGTTTTGGCTAGTACAATAATAGGGTTGGCAGTTTTCGTGATTTCCAAATGCATGATTGTATGAATTCATGATGTCTGTGAATAGGTTACTTACTTTTATGTCAAAGGTGGCGTCCTTGGAAATGTGTTCAGTTATGGATGAGCAAATGACTTTACGGATAGCTAGAATTCTTTGAGTAGTAATTTTTTTTCTTAAATTTGAAGGATATTTGGTTTCTGTAGTTATGTTCTTTAGCTTTTTACACATGTTTCTTAAAATGTGATTTTTGCATTCTACTTTTTCTACGGTGCAATTGGGATATGGACGACCTTCCAAAATTTTTTTATATGTGCTCGAGTCACCGTCTGCCACCATACGCTCGTATATAAGGTTATGCATGGGAATGGACTGTTTAAATCCCTCTAACAATATCTCAGACTCCATACCGGTAGAAGAACCGCTATAATTATTATAGCATACATGGTCGCCTGGACTGATACTTTTACTTTCAGCTCGGGCACATATGCAGCAGTATTTGTTCTTCACCCCGATGAACAAAACCTCACCGAACCTTTTACCAATTATAGCGGCAGCTCCAGATAGGGCTGAAAAATTTGTGTTGAAAGAACGTTTACTCCAGACACCATCTGCAATCACATCTATGCAAGCAATGCCGTTTTTTACTCGCCCTTCCGCAATAGCTGCATCTCGTTCCCGTGTTGCAGCTGCCTCCATTGTAATTATAGCAGTTTTTCGCCAGTCATCATATATTTCATTTTGGACTTTAGCATAATGCTTTTGAGAGAAAGATGGACAATCCATTGATGCACATAATTCGCTAAATTGGGAATAGCCAATTCCAGAAGATATGATGCCAGATGTTGCAGATTTGTTTAAATCTATACGTAGGTCTGATTTAGGCTCAGAATCAAGATAAAATGTTAGATTACACATATTGCAGGCTAATTTATATTTGGAAAGCAGACCTTTTCTTTTTTCCGATATAATGTGAACGTTGCTCGATGTACATCCGAATGCCTGATTATGATTGGATATTTCTTGAAGTCTTCTATAAAAATATTCTACATCAATTATTCTCCGTCCTTCTACAGAAAAACAGCTTTTCCCTTCCACAGGATTATTAAAACTCACTTCGTACCTGAAATAACCAGAATACTTATTTTTTTTTTTGGTGAATTCTTGCTAAACTGCATAACATACATGATACACATACAAACTTCTCATATAAAAAATCTAGCAATTACCAATTAGTATCATCATTACATTCATCATCTGATGTGTCGTATTGCGGAAGATTATGTGAATATCTGAAAAAAAGAGGTTTTTTTAGTATAAGAATAAAGAAATTATAATCCTAACTAATAATATAAATGTGGAAGGTGAGTTTGTTTGTTTTTACGTTATAGTAGCTGAACGGATTTGGATGACATTTAGTACATGAAAAGGCCATGTCCTGGAAATGTGTATAGGCTACTTTTTATCCTGGATCGCAGACGACATCGCGGGCAAAAGCTAGTCACCAATACAATCAAGAATAAAAAAAATAAAAAAATAGCTTACGAATCCAATATTCTTTCATCACTATTTATATTCATTGAACAGCTTATGTCCTCAGGTGGTACTTGTGATCTGCAAGAAAACGCAACATTCATTATAAAAGTACTTACACCTGAAAGCATATTTTTATCAACATGAATAAGTAACACGGAACCCTAAAAAGTACAATATTATGAAAAGTTTTATCCTGAACTCGCCAATTTCGTGATAGTAACCGTTACGCGTTAGTACAAAACGGTAATGTCATGTGGGAGAGCACAGAAAAAAATATCTTGGTGATCAATTACGTAAGATACTTACAATTCAATATTTTGTAATGTATGAACATTTGTTTCGTCCGAATTTATTTCTACATCTATCGGAGGTATTTGGGTTCTGTAACAATCACAAGTGGCTGGTTATTTTGTTTATCATTTCGATATGGAACCCTAAAAATGTACAAGAAAAAAAAAGATGACGAAATCGTCCATAAAATCATACTTGCGAATGGATAACAATGAATAATTATAATAATTATTATTATTATTTACCTACGTTTATTATATACGTAGAAATAAAGTTGCGGGCACGCGTGGCTACATATCAAGCTGTACTTTTCCAGTATAAGCTGACCTCTCATTGTGCTGTATGCCTATACAATGTGAGATCAGCTTATACTGGAAATATATAGTTTGATAGGTACCTTATTACTTAGCCGTGTATTCTATATGTAATTCTGATAACAGCTCTGAGATCAGTTACATGTATAAGTAGGTAGCAGATACTCACGAATTTACTGGAATATTCTCTTTATCAACATCATCTTCAGTAGTGTGTAATCGACGTCGTCTGGAAAGATCATCATATTTATTATTTAGCTAAACTACTACACTACGTCCAGAAGGTTCATAATTTTTATGTATTTTACAAAATCTAAAGGTATCTAGCACTACAGTCGGATAAGTCAGTAAGTCAATCTTGCTTCACACGGCGCATTTTACGCGCCGCGCCGCGCATCGCAAGGTATGACCAGCACGTCCGATTGTGTGTGCAGCAAATAATACATAGTTTTGTTTCTTGCAGTTAGTGTAGGGACTTACCGTACATACTTTACATATTTTTTTATAACTTTCTAACCGCTTGGCGGCTGCAGTACTAGTCGCGGGTTCGATTCCCGCACGGAACATGTATTATTTACCTACGTTATGGCCTACAAATAGTTGTGAAGATTTGTGTTTGTAATTGCACTGTTTTTTTCAGGAGCAATCGGAGAAATAGGTACTGGAGTTATAAAAATATAAATATTTTGTTGTATATTGTCAAAACAAAAACAAACCTCTAGAACCTTTTTTTTTATAAAAGTTGCCCTATACTTACTGATTTCTCCTGAATCGTGGACGGAGCAATTACAATCACATCTTCACAACTATTTGTAGGCCATCACATAATAACACATGTTCCGTGCAGGAATCGAACCCGCGACCCGTAGGTATTGTAGCCGCCAAGCGCTTAGAAAGTGATAAAAAAAAAAAGTATGCACGGTAAATACCTGGTCTACCTTCACATGCAGAAACTGTTCCAAACGTGTATACCTACTACATTTTTACCTACATGTTTGTAATCACTAATAAGTACTGTAAATATAGATAGGTCGGTAGATACTTACTTCATTTCGTTCATATGTTTGCCTGTTTCTTTACGCCAACCCCGTCGCTTCTTATTTTTATTTCGGTTATTGCCCATTACGCAAACACTATAAACACATGCAATTCAAAATTTTCATTTTACGTCGTTCTGTTGCGTAATATATGTCCTGAGCGCAAATGACACAGCCCTCCCGTACGGAAGCCGGAGCAGGACTGAGAGCGGGTGGCGCGCGGCAGGGAACAAACTTTAATATGGCCGATATTATAGGTTATTTATTTTACGGCGAAAAAAAAGGAAATTTAAAAAAATAAAACACATAAGACCTGCTTTATAGTTAATTCAGTTAGTATAAAAAGTTACATGATATAATTTGAAGTATTTTATGATTGCCAGCGGTTTATTTTTCAATTTAGAGGTAACTTTGGGATTTTTTTCTATCGAGAAAATTTTATGGTATCGTGTTTTCGCCACACATAGTACTTAACATTAATCCTCAACTTTACCATATATTTATTTCAAAATGAATGCTGCAGTATTTTCGGCGTAACAGAGGATTCTGCTAAGCCATTTGAGGTAGTATAGGCTCTTAAAATTTTCAGTGGTTTTTCACCCACATTAATTGTTTCATACACTTCTTTGTATGCATCTTGTCTTGATGGGGATAGACAAAACCAATTGTAGGTCTCTCTTATTAAAAACTCAATGTTTCTCGGTATAGTCTCTTGGGAAGCATGCGAAACAGCTAGTTGTATGGAGTGGCATACGCATCTATTCAAAATTAAATAGGGAAGATTGTACTCTTCTTTGAGAATCTTAAACACTCCATTGTTTATTCCCACCATCACGGAAGCGTTATCGGTTCCTATTCCCATTAATTTTTTTATATCTAAATTCAGCTCATTAAGAAGACTGATGACGGCATCAACTATAGCTCTAGCATTTGCGGAAGTTAATTGTTGAAGACCTAGAAATGTTGAAGTTATTTCCTTGCGTTCTTCACTCAGATATTTTATAACTACACCCAATTGTTTTGTGACAGATACATCCGTGGATTCATCAATAATCAGGCTGTACGGACCTGTACCAATATCGTTTACCAACAGATCTTTAAAATATGGACTCAAAACTTCGGTTATAACATGGGTACATTTAGTACGATGCATCTTCATTTCTTTTGCTCCTCCTTTGACGCAGTCACAACTGAAAATTTGTTTGCATAAATCCGTAAGGTGGTCAACACTGTTGATGGAGGAGTGTTCTGCAATATATAAGCTAAGATAAGTTTCAGACTTACTGGCACTTGCGGTATCCTCTTTACTTACAACTATTTTTGTTTGTGAGGACGACATGAAAGGAGCTGAACAATTTTTATGTTTTTTCGTTTCTTTGTGTCGTTGGATATCAAATAACTTCGCATTTATCTCGATTTTGCAATATAAACATAAAGCTTTTGATGAATTTCCTGGCACTGGCTTTATCCACTTAAATTCCGCTTCCCACTCTTTTTTATAATGTTGTTTGTAAACAGTCTTTTTTTGGAGTGGTAGATCCGTCATTTTTAGTTTGTTACGTCCTGAACTATCAAAACATTCACACACCTTATAATTATATCAAAACTGAAGACACCACAGTGTTCAGTTCACTCGCGCTCGATTATTTCAACAAGTTACAAAAACAAATGTTCGCTTCGCTCTCATTGCCTTAGTGATATTATAATACTGCGAAAAAAACAGGTACATAAATAAGATTACTATGAATTAATTGCAACTACATCTTAAATTAGTCGGTTTATACTTAAAAACAAACTTGGGGTAATTCCCCAGTAAAGAAGCAGAAAGAGTAGGTAGGGTTAACAATGTTACCATAGCAAAACTAAAAATATACTCAATTAGTGATTATAAAATGAACTGAAGAAATCTATACTACATGTCGCGCATTGTTTCATAACTTGGTAATGGCGGTGTGAAGTTTTCGTATCGCTTGAAAAGGGCTAGATTGCTCTTTTCGGGCTAAAGCATGAAAAATCGAGTTTACCTTCTGTAAAAAGTGCTAGATCTAGCCCGAAAAGGGCTAAGGTGGCAACACTGGTCGCAGACACGGCATTGACTACAGTTACGTTGGTGCCTCGCTCTCCGCTGTAGATTTTGTTAACGGAGCGTTTACCCTTTCTAGACAGTACTTTTGGCTGTTTATTAGGTACGGTGGATATACCTGTCTCATCCATATTATAGATAAACTGTGGTGGAAAATTATATTTGTCCATTAGAACAGATAAATTTATGTAAAATCACTCCACCTGCGGTCTGTTGAATCCCATTGCTCGTGCAATGCTTGTGGATGTTGGCTGTCTAAGGGAAATATCCGGGTTCCGTTTCAGAAACGCACGTAACCACTCCTTTCCTGCAATTTTATTTTTTCCTCGGTTGAATCTATGAGGAATTTTATTTTTCTCTGCATATCCGAACGCTGCACTCCTCAATGTTTTTGGTGTTAAACCATAAAACATATCATCTAAACTAATCTAAAGTATTCAGATGCTTGCAAAACTCTTCTTCTACCTCTTTCGAAAATGTTGTTTCGTATCGGCCTAATTTTTTTGCGCAATGTGGTTTTTGCAAACGGAATCGTAACGTTGATTCTGCCATCCCTAAAGACGCAGCCACAGATCTTTTGCTTTCGCCATTATCAATACGCATACGAGCCTCCCTGTCTCATCAGAACAAACTTGGCGAGCTGTCTTCCTTTCCTTTTTCGACATTCTGAAAATAAAAATCGAATTATGTATGACTTATGTATGTATAAAACGAATGAGCAATTAATTAATTGATCGACATTGAAAAGAAATAAAAAATCTGGCTTAGCAATACAAAAATAGTATTTATATTTAACTTGAAAAAATTCGGACGTGTAAAATTGCGCGCGCAGTCTTACACGCACCCAAAGTGCGCAATTTCGCACATTGCAATACCACTCTAAACATCGCGAACCTACTGCCATCTCTTTGAAAATGCCCAAACTACTTCGTACTTTGTCGAAACATGAGTGATACCTCCGCAAGAAAATAACAACAAATTACTAAAACTACTTAGATTTTTGGTACAGTAATGCATTCACACATATTGTAAATCTAAATTTGTTAAAGCAATAAACCATTTTGTATTTTGTATTTTTTGTATTTTTGTATTCATTTCAGAATTTCATTTAGAGACTTGTGAAAATTGTTTACAAAATAAGACTCTTAAAAAAACTGACTGTAATGAGTGTTATGAAAATACTCTGTAATTTTACCTTTTCATTATATTTAATCTTTTCTCATCAGAATACTGATCTGGAGTACAGCCTGAAATAATAATACACATGTATTTGTAAATTCTTTTATAGTCCAAAAGGTAACTACTTCATTAGATTTTGAATAGGTAACAGCTTTTACATGAAATATAAAACCTTTCAAGTATTATGATTATGAGATATTATTACAGATCAAATTCTAGTTTCTACCAATAGTTTATCTCAATCTGTACAGATAGTAGAATTGTGTAGCTGTAGTATATAAATATACCTAATTATAGTATAGGCACTGCGTTGAATGGATGTTTGATAGCCACTCTGCATAGGCATTTGAGCTGATTGGTAGCCACTCTGCATAGACATTTGAGCTGTTTGATAGCCAGTCTGAACAGTTGTTTGAGATGTTTGATAGTTTGCTTGGACGGATGTTTGTGAAGTTTGATAGTGGCTGGGATAGTATGATGGTTGGTGTAAATCACTTAATATCTGTAGGACACGACTTTGGAAAATTATTGTTTGATTATCATTCAATTTTTCCAATGATGGCAAAATTCCTTTAAAAAAAGATAAATGTCTACTTTCAGGTGTTTTTAAAGCTGCTATAATATTCTTCTCAAATTCGTCTTCGTCAATTTTTCTTTTACGCGATGCAGGCTGGTAACGTGGCATGACAGGTTGCTGGCTTTGTTGGGTTGAGGTGCTTGGTCTTATTTCTTCATCGTCTAGACTTGATGTTGTTTTATTTTGAGAATTCTTTTTCAGAAATAGGAGCTGGTCGTATAGATGATATTGTTTAATTTTTTTGGCCCCAGCTCCGGATTTACATTGCTCGTTTAATTTTTTTTCGTATTTTGTAAAATTATCCTTGATTCCTCTCCATTTCTTTATGACATCGTTACCTAAAAAAATATGACGAATAATGATTTATTTTGTTTTCTTTCAGGTACCTGGCGACGGGAAATACTTTTAAAGATATGCATTTCACATATTATCGTGGAAAATCTACAATAACAGGAATAATAAAATTTGTTTGTCGTATTGTATGGAACATTCTTAAAAGGTTGGAATTACCAAAAATTACAACAGAGCTGATGGAACAAATTGCTCAAGAGTATGAAAAAAAGACCAACTTTCCTAATTGTATAGGAGCGCTAGATGGAAAACACATTCGTATATTGAGCCCGGATCACAGTGGATCCCTATTTTTCAATTATAAAAATTATAATTCCATTGTTCTATTAGCACTTGTTGATACGAATTACAAATTTATATATGTCGATATAGGTGCATATGGTAAGGAATGTGACTCCACTGTTTTTCAGAACTCAAATCTATACGACTTATTAAAAAAAGGTCAATTATCTATAAATCCGCCAAAACCGTTACCTGGCTTTCAAAAAGAAATTCCTTTTGTCTTCGTGGCGGATGAAGGATTACCACTGACAAATAATATAATGCGCCCATATTCTGGGAAGTTTTTATCGATAGAAAAACGAGTTTCTAATTATCGTTTGAGCCGAGCCAGACGATATGTTGAGAGCGCTTTTGGCATACTCGCAAATAAATGGCGCATATTTCATCGACCCATTAATGTTTCTTACGATTTCACAATAGACATTATAAAAGCATGCTGTGTATTACACAACTTTGTATTGAATCGAGATGGCGCACAAACGTTTGAAGAAATGATTATTGACGATTCTTTGCAAATTTTACACGAAACAACACATGAAAGTAGAACAGGAGCTAACATAATCAGAAACGAATTTTGTAATTATTTTAATAGTAACATTGGAGGTCTTAGTTGGCAGTTAACAAAAATATAATTGTTTATAAGTACTTACCGAGTTTTGTTTTTTCAACACTATTTAACTCCTCAAAATTTGAATATAAACTTGTACACACTTCCCTCCATGCTTCTGTTTTTAAAAATTTGTCTTTGAATTGTGATATAGTTTTGTCCCAAAGGACGGGACGTTCGTAAATTAAAGATATCAGGTGGTCGACATCGTACTGCGCCATATCGCTTAAAAAACACGTGCAGGTCGTTCAAAGTATGGACACCGACTAAACGGCAAAGCGTTGTCGCATCGCAGATTTGTACGTTGCGGCAGCGCATCGGAAATTTCCACGATGCGTTGTGCGGCGTCGTTGATTTTTGCGATGCGACGCCGCAACGCACTGTTGTGGCCTGGCCCTTACCATTTGCTACCTGTGGTGAGTCAACTACTATCATTTCTATCGGTTGCATCTCTGTATTAATGGATGCAGACTCTTGCTGCTCCTTCATAAAGTCTGCATCTCCGCCATAGACTGTGAATAGCCCTTCCAGTGAGGGTCCAATTAGCGTCTTGACCTTGTCCATTATAGGGTCACGGCTACAAGATGGCTGTGAAGGTGGACCTCCTGTAAACAAAATCTTTTTGAAATTATCTGTCAACAAACAAAGCAGTATGCAAAACTGATAACAGTATTCTAAACACTTACCTGTACGATTAATTTCTTTTTTATTTAAAGCTTCTTCTCTTTTGGCATCCTTTACTAATTCCTCGAAATTATTTTTAGTCGAAACTGCTTGCCTCTGTTGCCTGTGCAACCCGGTTTCAGTCCTGACCATACTCTTCCACTGCATTCAGTAGCAAAGGTGCTAAAAAAATTATAGGTTAATTTGAAATTGTTTATTTTTTAAGTGTTATAAGAAATTAATAGGTACAACAGACTAATGAATATCTTACCTCTGATAGCCATTTTTTCACTAGAGTGCATCTTTTTAACTTTAACTTTTTGGTTTTTATAGCAAGACAATCGTTTGTCTGCCGTTCTGGGGGAGAAATTGGTTTGCGAGTTGTACTCAGCAGTTAAGCTTTGCCAAGCCATTTGCTTGTCTTTTGCCGTAGCCCCATCTGTTATTTTATTCTCTATTACGGGGTATTTATCCACAAGTTTTAAAAGATGCATTATTTCAGCCGTGGAAAAATTAGGTTCCCTGAATTTTTTCATATTGTGTAGACTGCTGCACAATTTGATATGAGTAATAAAACCTTAAAAATAACACGCGCACCACACAATACAAAAGAAACTCTGAAACACAGAAGCTCAGATACGTTAAAACAAAAGTGACACTGACAGGAAACGCGTTTTTTGTAAGCCTGATGACATAACAACGAAACGAAAGAATGAATGGCAAGTGAATGATGGGTCAAATCTTGATTTAGTTAAATCGAACGTAATTTTAGGACGTGCAAGACAACACTGATGAGATTTAAGTTAAACCGGGCTTAAGAGTTAAATCTAGCGTTAATAAAATCGAGATTTTAGACATTTTGCTGCAACTGGCCCTAAGTTTGAATGGTATGTAGTATTTTGGGTGATTTGTTGGTCAAATGTTTTTATAGATAGGTTTAATTCGTGTCCTAAAAAACAGTTCAAAGTTATATGTCACGCATTTATGATCGGATATTCCTTTATCCTCGACAGATACAGATACATTTTTATTATTTGTAAAGATTAGGTCAATGCAGGTTGATGACGTGGGTGTTTCCCTAGCTAGTGGGTTTATTAACAATTTGATGCAAATTATATTCAAGCATAGTTGCCATACGTTTTTTATAGTGTTTGGAACTTAGGACTGCGTTAATATTAAAGTCACCTCCTATTATTATATGTTTCTTGTAGTGGTGTGATTTTAGTTATGCGAGTAACTGTTCGAGAAAAATAAAAAATTGGTCTACATATTTTACGGTCCGTTCTATACAAAGTAATGAGAAGTATATTTGGTTTTATTTCTACTGCACAACATTCGATAACATATTCTATAGTTAAGTCGCTAAGGTCTGACCTCTCAGTATAAGCGGTCCCAGGTGTTAAGTTTCGAAAGGAACTATCGACTGAGTTGTGGAGTGGGTCAAGTTGTTCCTGAAGGAATAGTTGGAGTCACAGTTGTTGATTTGCTTCATATTTTCCTTTTTTATGCTGGTAGCCGGACTGTTTTCGGGAGAGACCGTAATTTGTGTATTTGGTGAGTTGATTGCTTCTGATCACCGCACGGTGACCCCCTAGGGCTTTTCTTGCTTCATAATTATAACCTTTTCCTTAGTTGGTTTCGTTTTTGGAGTGCTTCATTTTCCAAGAATTCGTCAATCACAACTCCGGATCCCTTTAGAACTTGTCTATTTTGGAGGATGATGGTCATTTGTTTGCTAGTTAACTCTATCACAATAGGCTTGCGATATCCCTGTTTTCCAAGTCGTGATAGTTCATCAATATATCCTTCTAAATTGACGTTCATATTATCTTAAAAAATGTGTAAGATACGGTCAAATCAATTAATTTATTTATTAAAACTTTATGCACAAAAATCGTACAGAGGCGGACTTAATGCCTTGGGCATTTTCTACCAGTCAACCTTAGGGTGGTGCAGAGACAATACACAGTAGGTGCAAAACAGAAAAACCAAATAGAAAAGATATATACCTAATATATTAGAATAAATACATACATAATATATATACATACATAAAATATATAAAGTTTTGAAAGATAAGCAAGAAAACTATAACAACTTAACTTTGAGACAAAGCTGCCAACTTCCTGTGAATGTGCTCACGAGCTTTCATTTTGAAAGTGAACCGACTGTTTACCGTCCTAATTTCCTGAGGGAGTTCATTCCATAGGAAGACCGCCTGGACAAAGAAGGAATATTTTATGAAGCCAGAGCGATGAGAGGGACAACGTAGAAGATGGTTATTGGCGGAACGAAGAGTCTTGTTGTGTGCAGAGCATAAGTATTGACAAAGAGATGTCAGGTAAGAAGGGGAAGTGGGATTGTGAAGAAGAGAAAAGAGGGTAGTCAAAGCTCTCAACGCTCTGCGCTGCCGGATAGGTAACCACTTTAGAAGCGATCGATGTGCAGACACATGATCGTACTTGCGAAGATTGAAAACGAATCGAATGCAGTTATTAAGAAGTCGGTCAAGTTTATTGAGGAGATCTGCATTCAGGTCATAGTAGCACATATCACCATAGTCAATAATGGGGAAGATTAGGGACTGTACAAGCATTGCCTTGATGTGTGCTGGGAGTATATTTTTCAACCGATAGAGAGACCGCAACGTTCCGGTGACCTTCTTGCTCACAATCGCGACCTGCTTACGCCAGTCAAGACAAGTGTCAACATGCAAACCCAGATCCTTAACGTCAGAGCTAAACGGGATCACTGTGCCGTCAAAGGTAACCGGTGGTACCATCAAGCCATTCAGCCTCCTTAAGCTATGGGGGCTCCCTACAATAATGGCCTGACATTTGGCAGGGTTAACCGCCACCCCGAAACGATCAGACCAGTTTTTGACAGCTCGTAAATCCCGGTTTAACTCCTCGATCGCACCAGATAAGCCGTCAACACCCGCCTCACAGTAAAGCTGTAAGTCGTCAGCGTAAAGATGATACGCACACTGAAGCTCGGCAATTATGAGATCTATAAAGATGGAGAACAAAAGTGGGGATAAAATGCCGCCTTGAGGAACACCAGTTTCCAGATCATACCAGCTGGAGTTAGAGTCACCAGCAAGAACTGTTTGCTGACGTCCCCGAAGATAGGAAGAAAACCATACCAATACCTCGTGACAGACCATGTGATAGGAGAGGATGGATAAAAGGACGTCGTGACTGACGGTATTAAAAGCATTTGAGAAATCGATCAACACTAAAACCGTAACTTTAGTGTCTTCCATTCCCCGCCTTATATCATCAGTCACTTTAAGAAGAGCGGTAACGGTACTGTGCCCGGGCCTGAACCCGGATTGGAAAGGACTGATGAGGGAGTTTTTGTGGATAAAGTTAGAGAATTGTTTATGTACACAAGCTTCGAGTACTTTAGAAAGAAACGGAAGGATGGAAATTGGACGAAAGTTGCTGAGAAGAGTGGGATTAGGAACTTTAGGTAGCGGTCGAACATGAGCTTTCCGCCACAAGGAAGGGAAAACACCGGAGTAAAGGGAAAAGTTCACAATATGGGAAATCGCAGGAAGGAGCTGATCAACTGCTGTCACGATCATGTGTCGACTGATGTTATCGCAACCAACAGCTTTGGATTTGATGGAAAGGATAATCTTTTTGATCTCTCCCGGGTCGACTGGGGTGAAGGCGAAAGGAGCAAAGTTAGGTCGCGTCAGACCAGCAAGGTAGTCAAGGGTTTGACATTTGGTTAAACTATCAAGGGTGGGAACAGTGGAGAAATGACGATTTAGATCGTCCAACCCATTTGGGTTGACATTTGTCAACCAATGGTCTGAATGCCGCGATTTGTCGATACCTAGAGTTCCAAGGAATTTCCAGATATCAGCTGGGGAAGAAGAGGTGATATTATCAAGAATGTGGCGGCGTTTAGCATTGCGTATCATCTGATTACAACGATTGCGAGAGAATTTATTGTCAGAAAACAAATAATATTCCATACATTATACATTGTTAGTAAAACTTACTTATAACAATGTTACTATTGTTATTATATTATTATTCAATGTCACTATTACTTATTTTAATTCATTAATTTATTCCATTTATTTAACGTTATAAAGGACCCCTCCAGATCCGTGAACAGCATTCCAGTTTCTCACAACCGGACAGTCAACCTTTCCCAATATGGTATTCAGAAGGCTCACGGTATAAAGAGTTCATCTTCTGTCTCCCAGTTTGATTCTTCGAGTCCATATAGAACAAGTTTTTTAGTGTTGATACTAATAGGTTGGGGAAAAAGTTTCTTCGCATTTTTTAAGAAAATTCAAAACATTTTTTAATATTGTTTATTTACATTTAACTGAAGTATGTAGGTACCATTTTGTTCGATAACTTTTTGCCATCTTGTAGGTAGGGACATGATCCCATTGCTATAGAAATTTTGGGACTTCTGGTCAAAATACCGCGACAAGTGAATTTGGCAGTCCTCTCGTGATGTTAACCTGACACTGCCTAAAGAATTCTGAAGAGACCGAAACGGGTGGAAATCTGAAGGTGCAAGATCAGGACTATACGGCTGATGCATTAACACCTCCCAGCCAAACTCTCTTAATTTTTGCTGACTGGCTAAAAATGTGTGAGGTCTAGCGTTATCATGATGAAAAACCACACCCCTTCTGTTGATTAATTCCGGCCGCTTTGTCTCAACTTCTTGCTTTAATCTCATCAGTTGTTCGCAGTAGAGTTCAGAATCGATGGTCCTGCCTGGTGGTAACAGCTCATAATGAATAATGCCCTTCCAATCCCACCACACACACAGCATCACCTTGTTGCGAGTTAACCCGGGTTTCGCCACAGTCTGTGAAGCCTGACCGGCCTTTGACCACGACCTTTTTCGCACGTTCTTGTCGTACGTGATCCACTTTTCATCACCAGTTATCAGCTTCTTCAAAAATGGTTCGGTTTCATTACGTCGTAATAAAGAATCACAAATAAGTACACGGTTCATTAGGTTTCTTTCAGTGAGCTCGTGAGGTACCCAAATGTCGAGCTTTTTTGTGTACCCAGTTTTTTTCAAATGCGCCAAAACTGTTTTGTGGTCAAATTCCAGTTCTTCAGCTACGTCGTAACTATAATAATATGCCGATCTTGCTCCACTTTTTCAAAAATGGCATCCATTTTATCCGTAACAGGGCGACCAGAGCGACGTGCATCTTTGACATCTAAATTTCCGGATTGAAAACGCTTAAACCAAATTTGTGCTACTCTCACAGACACTGCACTAGGTCCATAAACATCGCAATTTTTTTTCGCGGCTTGCGTTGCATTTTTACCTTTTTTGTAGTAAAAATTTAAAATGTATCGAATTTCTTCATTAGATTCACTCATCTTGACGGTACGAAAAACAAATGAAAATCATACATTTTCCTAATTTGAATTTGGAATTATGTTCTTTAAAATTTAAACTTTCAATGATACCAAAACCATCCAGATACAAATAGTATAGCCAAAGAGATTTTATTACGAGTTCATACATACTATAATGCGAAAAGACTTTTTTCAACACACTGTAATAATAAAAAAAAAGAGTGAGAGTGTGAGAAGATGAATGAAATTAAAACTGTGTGGTGTGCTCCAAATAAAAATAAGTAAAGGTGAAAATTCGGGCGCCTGGAGTACACACAAAACTATGCCAAGAATAGACTTACCTGCGGGAGCTTGAGACTTTTAATCTTCAAGCGGGAAGGCATCAATAAAAATCGATCATGAAAAGTAAGAACGACTTTATTACCCGAAGGCTGCTGGTTTGAAAATTCCTTTCTAAAATTAACAGCTCTAATGTGTAAAATTAAGATGACATCGTTGTTATTCTAAGACCTGTCATTATTGCACTTTTTTAAAATAAATTGAAGTTATGTATCATAAACCATACCAAACTCCGTCGACTAAATTAGGAACCTGATGGATTATCCAAGCGCATCTTGGTGATATTCGCCGAGATTGCCAACGGCGGTCCAAGATATATGCATTTTGGTAGGGGCGTGCGTTCAAAAATTTAAGTAATATGGAAAAAAACGCCTTGTGGCTGAAAACAAACATGAATAATCGTTAGCGGATAAAAAATGGCGATCGAAGCAGGAGTCGTTACGAACAAATACAATTAAACTCACCGTTTCTTCCAAAAATCAAAATGTGGTCATCAGTAGATGAATTAATCCAAGCAAATAATTATAAAATGAAGTTAAAAGATCCTGAAACAATTAAATATCGGAAACTATTAGCCTCTGCTATCAAAATAGCCATGACAACGCGGAACGGACCGAAATCACAAAGAATTCGCTTACCTTAAAAAATAAAGGCTATCCAATTAGGATGCTGACAAGGGCAATCGGCTACCACATAATTAGGGACTAGATGCCGCCCATCTCAAGTTATATTTTGAGATTTTATTGGAGCGCTCAAAAATCACGCCATTAGGTCCAAGGCTGGTCGAAAAGCAAGAGATGTCAAAGTCAACTTGACAGCATAAAAAAATAAAAGACAGTGTGACCACTTCACGAATCCACGTCAACCAAAAAATTAATTTTCATAAGGCAACACCACCATTAGAGCCTACAAATCAAAGCAAAGAATTCAATAGTATGTAAGGCTTAAAAGACTCGTTACAACACTTGCTCATAAAGTGGCTCTAATTTCACCGCAATTAGGCATGTAATGACACCTGTAATCAAACTGTGAATTTTTCATTACCATTATTCACAAGTGAGTTATAGGTTTTTTTTTAATTTTTTGGTTGAGTTGCTTTGTTCTTAAAAAAGTTTCGATACTAAAAAGATTGTGTTCAATACTACAAATAAATTAATGTACCTATTCCTTGCTCATTTCATGCAACTTCGAATTTAAATAGATAATTTTAACTTGTATATACGTTTTTAATAAATAAAACTTTTGTTTTCTCTGTAATAAAAAAAAAATAATTCCCCATTTTGTACGTGACTGCAACACTATCCGCGAAAAGCCAAAAAAAAAAACTTAATCTTTTGGTCTATAGCCGATAACCATTGTAAGATGCGCGCTCAGGAAAACTTATTCATTTAAATAGATAATTTCATTTTGTATATATATACGTTTTCAATAAATAAAACTTTTGTTTTCTCTGTAATAAAAAAAAACATTGAAATTCTCATTTTGTACGTGGCTGAAACGCTATCCGCAAAAAGCAAAAAAAAGAAACCTCATCCTTTTAGTCTATGGCCGATTGCCATTGTTAGATGCGCGCGCAGGAAAACTGATTAATTTTTCCCGCCATGGCGAAATTTTTTTCACAACTCATTTTAACTGTTGAAAATGTTTTTTTTTGTGTTATTTTCTTCACAAGTGTGTTGAAAAACGTCGTATGATACACGTGTGTATTGATGATTACCGTCCTCGGCTCTCTTAAGACCCTCACCTAACGGCTCGGGTCTCAATGGCGCCTCAGCGGTAATCAGCAACGTTACACACTTATACCATAATGTACTATTCCCCAACCTAATATTATTGAAGTTCGGTTTATTGTTGCAGTGGTTTTGTAAATATTTTATTTCATTATTTGGGTTGTCGCATTTTTTTTGTAAATTGTTGATTTTCCCTGTTAAAGTTAGTATATCACTATTCAGTTTATGTTGTTCGGTAGTTTTCACCAGAGATTTTAGTTATGTTTTGATTCGTGAGACTATTGTCTTTTTGTTACTCTCAAGTTTTTATCTAAAAGTTGGGCGAGTTGATCAAGTGTGAATGTTTTTAATGTGTCTCCTAGAAGGCTCTCATCAAAACTTGATAGTTCGTATAATGAAGATTCGTCATTATTTTTCTGTTCAACATTGTTTTTGTTTACTGTAACTACATTAAAATTGGTATCCTTTGTCAGTGTTGACAAACAGGGTGCGGGCGTTCCGAAGTGGGACTTACAAGTTTAAATGGTTTGACCGGTGTGTTCTTTTTATCACTTTTCGGTTGTTTATTGAGACAGCTAGGACACTTCCAGGTTGCTTTTTGCCTAATACTCATACCCTTGAATACCGTCTCTCGAACATTGGCACATAATAACTCATACCATTGATGGCAAATAAAACACTGCAAGCAATTTGAATGATTTTAACGCCAAAGAATTTTGGCGTTAAAATCATTCAAACAGCCAGCACAACTTTTTGTTGACATTTTGTCGGAAGAATTCAAAAAGTTGATCAATGTAATAAAGCGCTTACAGCGGAGCAACAAGCATGTGGCGTCTAGCGGTGTTAGACAGAATAAAGCGCTGTGCGCTGAGAAGCGTTCTCATTCGGTTTGCTTAAAGCTTCGCGATCCAAAGGTCGTAAGCGCCGGAATAGGTGTCACTTACGCGTTTTGGTCAACACTGATTTTGAGTCGAAAAAGCACGAATAGTTTTGTAACGGCTAGTTTTACGTTTTAATTTAACAGTTATATGTTAATTTACTGATATTTTTCACCATAAAAATTTAGTCACTGCACTTGATTGGTGGTTATTTACGTTTAACACTCAAGTTATCGTTAAAAAATACACTTCAATCTAGAGCTAAACAATTAAATGTACGAGCGGAGCAGAAAGTAACGGGGTAGGTTCAAGGGTCACGATGACCAGTCCCATAGAGTAAGTAAAAGTTTAAGAGACGGGACTTCCATACTACCCATTAGAATCAATTTACGTGGCATTCCAATACCAACCACAGAACACAATAAATACCAATAGATACCACAAAGATGTCAAATAACAGGAGTACCAACCTAACGAACCAAATAGTGCTTATCGATAAAATATGCAGGGTAAAAACCAAGGTTCCTACTAAATAATATTTTTATTAATTTTAGGTAAGAATCGAATCCGTATTTATGAGTCCAATGTTGATGAGGGGATATTTGGTACTAATACAAGATTGGACTTAAATGCGGACCCGAAATAAAATAAAATCTAATTCTTTATCAATTTTTATTACTATTTTTCCACAAACATATTTTAATGTATGCAACTTTTCAATGGGAACATATATTAAATCTTCTTTGCCCACAAACTTGACCCACTGTTTGCATCTGAAATTAAAAAAAAAAATTAAATCAATGTTTCTTGGTTAAAATTATAAATATTCATACCGAAGATTAAAGTAGAAAGTGCATTAAAGGATTTGTCACACTGCATGCGTTCTGCGGTCTCCGGTCAGGTCAAAACGAACGCAGCCCGCATCATGTATGAACAACATTGTCGGTCAGGGCAATCGGTCTGCGGTCAGGGCAGAGCAATCGGTCAGCGATCCGGGCAGGGCAACCGGTCACGGTCCGGGCGATGCGTGCAGGCCAAACAGCGGCCATCTTATTTCAGTTAGTGTGTGTAGTTGCTAGATTGTTGGGTTTTGATCGAGGAAAATGATTACCGAGGAAGAAGAAAATATTGTGTTATTATGGTTGCATAGCAGAAAGAGGAAACGTGTGTGGGTACACGATTTGAATTTAGCGAGACAACAACGTGGAGAATACAGCAACTTATGTCGAGAATTATATTCGTATGAAGATCGTTTTTACATATATTTTCGAATGTCCCCAGCGTTGTTCGAAGAACTGCATAGTTTAATCTGCCATAAAATAAAATAAAAAGATACAAACTGGCGAAATGCGATTACTACCAAAGAAAGGCTTGCTGTGTGTCTAAGGTAAAGTACTTAATTCTACATAGCATATTTTTAATTAAATTTTAACACTTTGACAGCCGACCGTTTTTTTGCGCGCACTCTCTGGGACGCCGGCCATTTTTTAAGATATTGTAGGATTTTTAAAAACATAACTATAAGTGCTATATGCATAATTTTTTTTTATTTCGTTAATGTGTTATCTATTTTAATGATTTAAATAAAAAACATGTTATTATTATTTTTTCTTATATTTCAAAATAAACGCTGAATATGATACAAAAATGAAAAAAAAAAACAACATTTTACTTATTTTAACCTGCGTAATTGGTCATTGTATGGTATTTTTTGAAACATGGGTAGTAACAAAGAGGTATATTACAGTCTGGACAGTAATAGATCGTTTCCTTCCTTCCTCGTTTGCCAGTTTCCTTCTTTCTCACGTCGGCACAAACTTTGCACACTCTTGCCACATTTGTTTTTTTATCGGTGCTCGGAATCCTCTCCAGGAAGTGCCTGCCAGTCAATCTTGTGCTCTTACCCACAAAATGTGGGCCGTGTGAGGGTCCTGGCTCATCAGCTGATGCAGTTTCCACCAGCTTATCACCACAATTCATCAAAAATTGCGAGAATTTCGGACGGCGCCTTTGGTTACGAGACTTATTATATATTACATATGAATTGACCATTGCCCTCGCTACTAAGTTGAAAAACATCTTTTTCCACCACTTCATGGTCTTCCGGTTCAATGAGTAATAGGAGACATATTGGTCATTCAAGTCTACTCCGATTTTATTATGGTTGTAATCTAGTATACAATCTGGTTTTATTCTCTTGGTTATACCAACACCTTTTACTTTAGATTCCACCTCTGACCAGGTAGCAGCGTGTTTCGTTGTCAACATGAGCACATCACGCTTGTCTCTCCACTTGCAGGCGGTAAGATTTCCCCGGTGACAAAAAGTCATTTCATCTCTGTCTAACGATTGGTGACGCCAATCCTGAGGCAGACCACGACGATTCGCCATGACTGTGCCAACAAGGCGAGTATCATTCAGCCAGAGAATGTCGGCGATTACTGGGCTCGTAAAAAAGCGGTCCATGTAAATGGTGTGCCATTTTCCAAAAAATGGTTCGCACAATTCTCTGACAATAGTGTCCACAGATTTTGCATCACCTGTATAAGGGACCATTTTCAGTATGTACCCAGTTGCTGCGTCGCAGAGCATGTAGATTTTCATACCATATTTGTCTGGCTTATCTTTATTATACACTCGGAAGTGTATACGTCCCCTAAACCCACAAGTTCCTTCGTCTACTGTCAGGTTTTCGTTGGGATAGAAACTGTTTTCGCATAACTGACAAAGTTGGTCAAAGTACGGCCGGATTTTGAAAAAAGCGTCGTATTCAGGATGACCACGAGGTTTATAACGTGCATTGTCGTTCAAATGTAAGCAGCTGTAAATGGCTCTGAATCGATTGCGGTTCATATGCTTGCTGGCGAATGAAGTTTCAATTATTTCCCGCGTCGACCAATACGAATCAAAACTTTCTTTGTGGACAAGCGACATATGAATTATGATGCCAAAAAACAACTTCAATTCTTGGATTGTCACAGGTTTCCAATTGTACAGCATAGTACCTGGTTTCAATATGCCTTGTCTCAACTGTTTCGCTTTCATTACTGATGCGTAGCGATTTGTTTCTGTCTTGAGCAGTACCCAAAAAGAATGCGGGAAGAAAATAGAAAAACAGTCAAATTGTGTTGAATCTTCAGTTACCTGAGCCAATACTTGACATAGTTCTTGAAAAACTGGATTTTCACGCGGTTCTTGCATTGGTTGGTATGACCACCCATTACCTTCATCCATATCCCTGACAGATCGTGAAGTGCGGTTGGCGGCCCGACCTCGCGTAGATGAGCGCGTTGCCGGCCGACCGCGTCCACGACGCGATCTCGAACTTCTGATTCGTAAATTATTACGACCCCGCTCGGGCTCCTCTTCCGGTTCAATGACGTCTGGCGAATCGGTCTCAAATCGATCTGAAGAGACAAAAAAACAATATAAAATCATGCTCGACGAAAATAAGTTTATGCTGAGAATACATCAATTGAAATAGTAATTTACCTTCAATTTCATTATTTGGAGCTTCCCCAACGTCTGAGTCGTCATCATCTATCAAATATTCAACAATTTCAGTCGAATCGAGTCGGTAACTGCGTCGCGCAGAAGCCATTTCGCGCCAAAATACGTGAACGCACTTGCGAGTCGGCGGCGATGCGAGTACTGGCGCGCTCCAGTTGACAAAACCCCTCCCCACACCTACACCCCGCACCACAGGTTGATGATTGATGCACGTATGGATAGCTAAAGAAACCCGCTTGAATAGAGTTGCACGCCGATAACGTACTGAATGCGTGATTTTTTAACAAGTGGTATGAAAGTTGATATCGTAGTGACTACGTGATCGGCGTCCTGAGGGAAGAGCAGCATCACGTATTCACTACGTGAAAGGCTGTCAAAGTGAGTAATAGTATTGAGCAATGTTTTCGTCACTATAGATATGTATTAATGTTTCTGCATTGACCTCTTCGGCTGTAGGTGTTCCTGAATTGATATTTCTAAGTAGAGATGTTTCTGCATTGACCTCTTCGGCTGTAGGTGTTCCTGAATTGATATCTCTAAGTAGAGATGTTTCTGCATTGACCTCTTCGGTCAGAGGTGTTTCTGCATTGATCTCTTCGGTCAGAGGTGTCCCTGCATTGATCTCTTCGGCTGTAGAAGTTCTTGAATTGATATCTCTAGCTAGAATTGTGTCCCTTGAATTTAGGTCTTCAATCTCAGCTTCCGCAAATAACCGTGCCATCTTTAATTTTATTGTGATTTGAGTACGATTTGACATGTGTTTAAATGTGTGAGCATGACTTAAAAACAACTGATCGATGTGGTCCACAGCTGTGTCACGTCTCCTTTTTTCAAAATATTCAATCATCGTACCCACTTCATCAGCGTGTTTTTTTCTTTTACTTGACATTGATGGTCCTGAATGAGATGTTCCTGGACGAGACATATCTTCAGATTCGATTTCACTGCCTCCAGTTACGTCAGACCCTTGAGAAGTACAACTTTCATCTGGTTGACGACGTGTGTTCAACTCATCCAAAAACTGCATGTAGTCAGACCAAGGCCATTTTTTGTAAGCCTGGCCCGTTGTTGTTGTAATACTTTTTTTGTATTTAGTATATTAATCTTTTAAATTTCTCCACTTCCCTTTTGCTTCATTACCTGCAAAAAAAAATAATCGATCAGTCAATAAATATATACAATGCAAGAAACCTGAACATATTTAATTATTTTTTTCAGATATTTGGGCACTGGAGACTCATTTCAAATGATAGCGTTATCTCACCGTATTAGTCGTTCTACTTTGCATAATATAATAAACGAAGTCTGCAAAGCCATTTGGGAAATATTGCAACCTATTTATTTACCTACACCTACCGAAAGAACATGGATTATGGCAGAAACTGGTTATCGCCAAAAGTGGAAATTCCCAAATTGTATAGGAAGTATTGATGGGAAACACGTCACCATAAAATGCCCTCGAAGAAGCGGTTCACTATTTTACTGCTATAAATCAAAGTTTTCCATTGGGCTTCTTGCAGTTGTTGACCCTGATTATAAATTTACTTATATAAATGTGGGAAGCTACGTAAAAGATAGCGACAGCAAAATATTCGAAGAATCTGAGTTTTATCGAAAACTTGTAAACAATGAACTACATATTCCACCTCCAAAGCCTTTGCCTGGTGGCACAACTAATTTACCTCATGTTTTTATTGGTGATGAGGGTTTTGCACTAGAAACATTTTTGATGAGACCATTTCCTAAGAACCAGGTAGAGAACAACCGTGAGAAAGCAAATTTTAACAAACGTCTATCTTCAGCCAGACGTATAGTCGAAAACGCATTTGGTATCTTAGCACAAAAGTGGCGAGTATTCTTTCGACCTCTTGAAACAAATGTTGACACAACGGTCCATGTTGTCAAAACAGCATGTTGCTTACATAATTATTTACGAGTTGTAAATGAATTGTTTGAAATGCAGACACCTGAAGAAACAATGCCACGGAATAGTGCATTTCGGCCAATTAATAATAATACTAACAGGGCTCGCATTGAAGCTTACAATGTTCGCAATAGTTTTTTGAATTATTTTAATAGCTAACTAAATTAATAACAATTATACTACACCAAGAATATGGAGTTTCAGTTTTAAAACTAATAAACAAAACTTAAAATTCACTGCATTATTATTTCATGGTACTCACCATCTTTCATACGGAACTGCGTCGCAATTTCTCGCCACGTCTTTATAATGGGGATCTTCCAAGTCGTACAAATACGGACAACGTCGTACGGCATCTATAAACTCCTCTGTTTGTTCGTTACACATTTTTTTTTACACACTTTTGTGTGCACTCCGCTGACGAGCATCAACAAAATAGCCGCCGTTGCCCGCTGCCCGCCGCCCGCAGCCCGCCGCCCGCGTGCCCGCAGCCAACACCGGTCCGTACGCGTTCCACTGACCCGCCGGGCCAATACGCGTTGCTCGCACGGTCATATCGCATTCTATACAAAATATATTGAGACCGACAATGTTGTTCATACATGATGCGGGCTGCGTTCGTTTTGACCTGACCGGAGACCGCAGAACGCATGCAGTGTGACAAATCCTTGAGTGGTGAGTGACCATAAACATTAATATTACTATAAAACTTTAGATACACCTTTGCTCCGCCCAAATGTCCGGATCAAACAAGGCTTATCATTGCCACTTTGCTGGTATAAGGAGTGTTAGGCACAAACACATAATGGCCAGGCTTTGCGTAGACCTTACTAAGTGATTTTAGCGTACTCGGCACACAAAATAATATGTGTAGCATATGAATATTTTAAAGATTGTTTTTAAATCCTGCAAAATTGCACAATCTATTCCGATCCTTGCTCATTTATGTAGGCACGAAATTCAAGTATGTAAAACATTGTGCCCATAGTCTTTCACGCAACATTATACTTTTTTTTTTTCAATGCTAATCAATAACGTTGTTATCGATATTTGGATATTACAGTTGCAGTATATCACTAGCACACAATTTAAATAATATAAATTTGTTAATTTTATTTGTTCCTAGCCTGCTTTACTTACCTAAGGTTGCAAAGTATCATCTAAAAGTGCTTACCGGGCTTCATCTAAAGGAAATCTCGTCATAAACATCCTTTTTTCATGATTCGAACGACTTCCTCAATTTTCACAAATTTCACAAGTAATAAACCGTCTTTTCGGTGGCATTATGATTCAAAGTACACCTCAGATCACCCCGCCACTACTTTTGATGAGAAATTACACTTTTAAACAATTAAAATCCACAATCAAACAAGCCTAAACATTCAAAACACAGGGCACGAAATGATGTTTGACAAACAACATGACTGACACTTGACGGAAGAAAGAGAAACCGCATTGTGGGAGTGTGATAGCAATATCCACCATTATTTGCCACGTAAAGTCCATAGAAAAAATTTTTGGTCCTAGTTTCGCTAGACTGTCCTGTCCTACAGTCAGACCCATCATTCTTTATTTATTTTTTTAATTTTTTTTTTGTACATATAGTACAAAAAAATAGAGTATGATAACAGACCCATTCATCTGATACCCCGAACCATAACTCAGCAATTAGCCGATATTACAGCAAGTTTGTATTCACATTGACGCCACGAAAGCGAAATTTAACAATACACATGGATTTTAGGGCTTAAACATATTCTCTAAATGACGAAGGAAACTAGTAAAGTTGACATGCTCCGCATAATAGTAATCAACATTGATAACCATATCATTTATATTTGCTCCTTCTCTTATCTGCAAGGTGGGTTGTCTATGTATTATTTGGAACTTATGAACATTATCATTGATAAGCCATTGGTCCACAGATGGTTCAACGTCACCTCCAATAACGTGATACTCCACAAATCTATTGAAAGTAATCGTAGACTTACTGCTGTTTTCCGAACTGATACGTATTACAAATGGCGGAGGGGTTTCAACAACTTTTTCGCTAACTACAATATCTCTAGGTATATACCAATCTAATACAATCTTGTTTATCGCGTTTCTTTCAGTATAAAGTGTGAAAAGAAGATCGCCACGTGAAAGATGTACTTGCCTCTCAGCCATAGGCATACGTCTCTCTATTCCTATATGTTCATTCGTCAAAATTATACCCTGTCTTATACGCTCATCACGATTTCTAGTGGGAAGAACGTAATTTTCTAGAGTACATGCGACATTGTTAGTGGCGCCAAACCATTCGGGCTTATTATAGAAATTCGCGAACATTTCCGCATACGCGTTTGATTGCGGGGTGGCATACATGTTATTAGCAATTTCCTCAAAGGTATCAAGGAAGCTGACATAATCTTGTGATATTGCTAGTTTCAAGTAACTAGTAGTGAGACCTTCCTTCCACTGCTCCGTAACTATCTTAAAGGTATCACGCAATGAAATAACTCGTGTTAAGTCAAGTCTCCTAACCATCGCTCGATGCTGGCGAAATATTTCTATTAATAATAAAAGCTGTATAATCATATCGGATTTAACCGATAACTGCTTAGGTATTTCATAAAGAGACTTAAAAGCATTAAGAAGATGCAGAAAGTAAAGGAAGATGCTCTTCATATTGACTGTCATCGGAAGTGGTGGACCATGACTTCCCCCCGCATGCTCATGCAAATGACACACTACGCGCGTAGGCAATCTAAGACCATGTTCGTAAAACGACCTAACAAATGAGGAACCTCTTATTAAATATATGGCGTATCGTTCCTGGTAAGCAGAAAGGAATAAAGAAAAAATCTCTCGATCAAGGGAGTTCACTGTTGAACACAAATTAAAAATCAAATGCCAAATAGGCTGAAGAACGGCAGTCAATTCCTCAGGTGTGATAGCTCCTTCCATAGGAATGAAGGGTCGCTCCATCCCATACACTGGGGCGTTGACAACGTCATTGTAAAATCTGTAGTCTCCGAAAGAGTTCTGTGATTTAACTAACCAGAACCATCGTTTACGTTCGTAGCTAAAGCTAAAGACACCTCATTAATCCTTCCTCTATACGACATGCCCGTTGCAGTACCTTGCGCTCTTACAAGGTTAAAACCATGAATATTGTCCATCATGTACTCATCTAATAGTTCAGCTTGATCCTCTGATATGTTGGTGAAAGTCCTCGAACAAGTAAATAACAACTTAGCTAACAAAACACCCAATACACGTAACTTCGGGGAATGCATTATCATTGAGGATAAATCAACATCCAATACAAGCTGAGATGGATTCATCAAAGAAAAGAAAATTTTCTCAAAATCTCCATGGACTTCACTGGTCATAGCCATAGACATTAAATCCTTTATTACTGATGAACGTGACGAACTTATATTCAACGAAGACGGTAAATCCGAAGGAGGAATAGACAATTCAGCCTGCATCTGAGTAAACGACATGCACCCGACAACAGAAATGAAATTGGATAATGGAAAATGTTCCAACAATCTTGGCAAAATATTACTCCTATGCTCTAGTAGCGCAACATATGCAATGTCAGGTAAACCAGGATCACTATGCTGCAGTAGTAAGCCTCTTCTCTTGCAGAACATTATAAATCTGGTCTTATGCTCTTGAAACGCAGGGGAATTAGCAAGTAACCTTTGAGATTCAATGCATTCTGCAGTGAACCTACGACGGATATCAATTAGAAATTGCGGATAAACTACTCCCATACTGACGTTCATACTTTCTCTTCTCATCCTTACCCTGTGCATGAAAACCTCTCTCCATGCAAGATTCGTGCGAGAGAAAACTCCATCAGCTAACGAAACATCAACACCATTGGTATTATCTTTCGGGACCTGGGGCCGTATTTTTGAATCAATAGAATTCCAAATCGTGTACGAAATCGCAGAATTCGTATGAGAATCCCTAAAATCGCTATTTTTGAATATTCATACCCTTGAATTTTGCAACGAGTGGTCCGACCCACTCGTTTCCGATATTCTACCAGTAGAAATGAGAATGACACTGACAAGTGAAGATTTGTTGACAGATACGTTACGTTGACTTTATCTAACCTATAAATCAGTGTTTTCTTTCGCCTTTCGCGATGGTTAGCCTCGAGGAGTATATCCTGATGAATTACATCAGCGACAGAAAAAAATATGTAAATACTAGAGAAAAAAATATCGAAATCCCAATGACAGACGTCAGACAATGACATTATAACTTTTTAATTTACGTTCCGTTCCAACGTAACTCATTACCGGTTTTTAAAATCAACGAGTTATGGCTTTCCGGTTTTTATTTTTCTGCGTGAAATGAAAAATGTTATAAGATTCGAGTTTTAGGGCAACACTAATTTCTATTACTTCAAAAATACGTAAAATTTGGAGCAATCGAAATTCATTTCGTATACGTTTTGCTTTCGTGCATGAATTTAAGATTCACTTCGAGTGATTCAAAAATACGGCCCCAGGGGCCGTATTTTTGAATCAATAGAATTCCAAATCGTGTACGAAATCGCAGAATTCGTACACGATTTCCTAAAATCGCTATTTTTGAATATTCATACCCGTGAATTTTGCAACGAGTGGTCCGACCCACTCATTTCCGATATTCTACTAGTAGAAATGACGAATGACACTGACAAGTGAAGATTTGTTGACAAATACGTTACGTTAACTTTAACTAACCTATAAATCAGTGTTTTCTTTCGCCTTTCGCGATGGTTAGCCTCGAGGAGTATATCCTGATGAATTACATCAGCGACAGCGAAGGAAGAAGAAAAGGAGGAGGTAGAAGAACAACATAAAAGATGTCATGGGTTTTCGGAGCCAGAGAAAAAGTTTAAAAAAAATTATATCCATACATATCCAAGGCTCTCACAAGGGCATTGATCGAAGAATTAAAACCTGTAATGGTTGAAGGCTACAGATCATCAGATTTATCTGTCGCAACAAAGGTAAAATAAACTTGTACTTACTATTTCTAATTGTGTTATGTTTGATCAATTATTAATGATCACAGAATACTTAGAGCCTACCTAGGTAGGATCTTGGTTTTCTAACCAAAATTACAGATAAGATAGGTACCTACCTAATAGGTAAATATGAGTACATAATATATTCCTACATAAAATAATCAACCCATGTATGTTTCCAGGTCCTCATAGCACTAAATTTTTTTGCTACAGGATCCTATCAGAACTCTGTAGGAAAACACAAAAATGCATGTGTGGTACAATCAACTGTCTCGAAGAGTGTGTCAGAGGTTGTTACAGCACTCAACAATCCAGTCATCTTCCAAAAGTGGGTGAAATATCCATCCACTTACCAAGAGTTTACCCTCACGTATCTAAATAATTGTAAGATTAACTTAAAAATCAAAACATATCTGTATTGTTTTGTGTTGATTACCTGTAAACATAGTCTATTTCGTTTAGTACGTGTAAACACAATATTCATGTTTTCGTTTGGCTTTTATATTTACTTTTACTATAAAATAGGTAGAACCATAAAATTATCTTCTTACCCACATTATTACCTATTCTGTTTGCAATTCTTGTTAACATTTATTATGTGTCCTTACTGTTTCTGTGTTAAATATTTTAATTTGTTTATGTCAACAAATGTGGCTGAACTTGACTCCAGGCATTGTTTAGGTATCGTTTTTTACATCTTGTTCGATTCCAATGGATAAATACAATTTAACAGTTTATTACCAAAACTGTCGAGGATTGCGGACCAAGCTACATACTTTATTTATGAATATTTTGTCTTTTTCCTATGACGTAATCATTCTTACAGAGACTTGGCTTATACCTAACATATCTGACGGGGAGTTTATAGATGACCGATATTTAGTATTCAGATGCGACCGCGACCGCTGCACCACGGGAAAGCGTGACGGTGGCGGGGTGTTGATAGCCGTTCTACGTACATTACGACCAACTAGTATTTTGACGCGCCCCTCACACGTTGATATCGAACACGTCTTGGTGCAGTTGCCGGGGTCGCACCCTACAAAGCGCCACATCATAAGTGCATCCTACATACCGCCGCGTTCTCCAGAGGGCTTGTACACATCACACTTAAATACATTACTGGATGTAATTAATGACACTAGTACTGACACATACTATATAACAGGCGATTACAATTTACCAGGCATTAACTGGCTGGATCGAACTAGTTGTCACTATGTTGTTCCGCAACCTACTGATAATTTAAGCTGTCATCTATGCAACTTTATTTCGTTAGCTAATATTTTCCAGTATAACACATTCAGGAATAACCTGGGGCGTATACTGGACTTGTTTATGTCTAACGTTGACTGTGAGTCTAAAACATGTACACCAATGTTGCCGCTTGATGTTCACCATCCGCCTTTCTCGATATTAACATCACTTGATATGAAACTTATGCCAATGAAACGTCACTTAACCACAAGACACAATTTTTTTAAAACTAACTATGAGATAATCAATAAAGAGTTGAGTACATTGAACTGGAATCAATTGTTTGATGACCTTTCTGCTGAACAATCCGTTAATGCATTTTACGATCAAATCTATAGTATAATTAAAACGCATATTCCGCTAACGCGTCTCAGAAATTCACGATTTCCTCTGTGGTTTTCTCCTTCTCTCACACGTATTTTTAAAAATAAAGAAAAAGCTTGGCTAAAATGGAAAACGTACGGTAATACCTTTGACTATGAAAGTTTTTCTACTCATCGTAAACGTTTTAAAGCTGAATGTGACAAATGTTTTATAAGATACATGAAATCGGTTGAAGATAGTATTCCGCTTAGCATTAAACATTTTTGGACTTACATTTCAAACAGGAAGGGCAGGGCGGAGATTCCTGCAAATATGTTTCTAGAGAATCTTAACTCAAATAATCCAACTGATATATGTAACATGTTCTCCACTTTTTTCACCTCTGTTTATGAACCCACCAATCTTAACCCCGCGATGTGGCAGCCACCTAATACTTATGCGGATAATTCGCCTTGCATCTCTGACATCTATTTGCCAGTGGATGTTGTACATAAAGCGATAACACAATTAGACTTAAATAAGGGTCCTGGTCCCGATAGTTTGCCACCAGTATTCATAAAGAAAACCGCTGAAACGATTGTAGTACCACTTCACATTATATTTAATAAATGTTTACGAGAAGGCACCTTTCCCGATATTTGGAAACGGGCGCATATCACACCGGTGTTCAAGAGTGGCGATAAAAACAATATACAAAATTATCGTCCTATCTCCATACTGTCCGCCTTGTCGAAGCTTTTCGAGAGTCTTGTACATAGCGAAGTATACTCGCACATTCACAGCCTCATTGTCTGTGAACAGCATGGGTTTGTTAAACGACGCTCGACGAATACCAATCTCATGTTGTTCACAGACTTTTTATTCAAAAGCATGGATGAACAAGTTCAGGTTGACGCTGTGTACACAGATTTTCGGAAGGCTTTTGACAAGGTGGACCACAAACTCCTCCTAGATAAAATTGCTTACAACGGCATCCGTGGCAATTTATTACGATGGTTCATGGCATACATATACAATAGATCGCAAAGGATAGTCATTAATGGTTTTCAGTCAAGTTCAATCATTGTCACCTCTGGGGTACCCCAGGGCTCAATTTTGGGGCCCTTACTCTTTATTTTGTTCATAAATGACATTAAGAAATGCTTCATTAATTCTCGATTTCTAATGTATGCCGATGACATCAAAATTTACAAGTCGTGCAAAGGCAGACAAGATTGTCTGCTACTGCAAGAGGACCTCGATAGACTCTCTCAATACTGTTCAAAAAACAAACTCCAGCTAAGTTTACCTAAATGCAATGCAATCACTTTCACAAAAAACAAAAACATTATAAAAGGAGAATGCCCATTTTGTTAGGAGTTTTAGGCCCCTAAAAAACTTCGCGTGTCACGGTGATTTTAACTTGGTTTTGTAGACCTAGAATTACCTTTTCATATCCTGAAATCGATTTTCAATTTTTCACCCTGGTTTAAGAGAAATCTTATTTTTTCGGATGCTGAAATTGACGTTATAAAACAAGTTTTTTTTTGTTCTTAACATATTTGAAATTAAAATAATAATATTGTTTAAGTATTAATATTGATTCCTGAATTGATAAAACACTAAATAACTTCTTCTCTTGCTAGATATTATGTAGGTTAAGTACTTGCGCTTACAAATATCCCTTGTCGTGCCATGCGGCAGTCAGCGTTAAGTAGGCTGTGCCCTCACTAGTTGATAGTGTTGTTAAAAATAAATACTTATCTACGACTAAAGCCTTAGGTTAGAGGAGCTCATGGCTAAGTTACAACAACCGCACAGATCCACCTCAAGTTATGGTAAGCTGCTCTACGGCTGCTTACTTTAAAAAAAAACAACAATAAATAGTAAGTAAAACATTTATTCTTCAAGGAATATGTGGTCTAGAAATTGCGCTGGGGCGCTTATATCATTAAAGCGACCCCAGCTTAAATACCACAATACGGTCATAGTATGAGCGCAGCACCCTACTGTACGATTTCCCACTAAGCAAGTACAATAATAAGCAATGATACTCTCTAAAGAATTTGCCCTATGTTCTTCTCTACTTATCAATAAGTATGTGTAATAAATCCTGCTACTCACATGTCTCGATTTAATTCTGGCCCTAACTAAATAATTGTTTTGACCTAATATTAAGGGCAAATCGTCTTCTATTAACTCATTGCTTATTTCTACACTGTAGGTACCATTCACCCGCACATGCTCCCCATAATAGGATCTCGCCTGTTTTAATTGGTAAGATCCTAAAGCAAATCTTCTTAATTCGATTAACGATAATCTTGGGAAGTTATTTAGATGGGGAGCACTGCTGTTTATGCTTTGGAAAATCGTACGTCTTCTATTTATATGTTCCCTTTGAATAAATTCCGATAAATAATTTACTGTATTTAATCTTGACAGAGCAATATTTAGGTACTCTACCGCATCGGGTCTATCATCAATTGTAGAATGGAACTTATTCAAAAGAGAACAAGCTATTTTGAAATCAGTCATAAGGTGACTTGACGCTCTATTAAAATATTCCTGGCGAAATAGTTTAAAATCTCTTTTGATTCTCCCATTTACAACCTCTACCACCCACCGGCACATTGTTACACATCTAGATTTATTAGCCTGGAGGGTGGTTAATTGATTTTCGTTTTCCGATAATGACTCAGGCATATGAGTTTTATAATTATAACGTTCTAACTCAGGAATCACATCTCTAAATCCTCTGTCCAAAATGAATACATCACCAGATCTAAAAAACGAGCGCATGGGACCATTTTCAGTTGTAAACAAGGCACTCATAATTGACGAGTCATTTTTTGTGGCTTCATATGGCCCCACGCACTCTAAGATATATCCATCGCAGCAAACAAATAAAAATGGTTTAACAAGATTGGCATATTTATGCAGACTATAAGTTTGTTTTTGATATAAATAATTGCTGCTGCTTTGCACATAAACATATGTGCCATCACATATTACAATGGCAGGTTTAACATTTGAAGGCATGTTGGCATCCCCATAAAAACCCTCCGGTATGATTCTATTCCGTGATGCTACATTTTGGATAGATGTGTGATTTATTCCTAAATGTCGAGAAACAAAGTGATCATTTAAACAATTTCTCACAATATTCATTTTTCTTTCCAAAGTGGATCTTGGCATTTTAAAAAGAGTTGACAGTCTTTGATTACTGTCACCTGTTCTGAGTTTTACTAAGAATATGCTGAGAGCAACAGAAGGATTTGGAAAGTGATCATATAACATAGGGTTACAATTTAGAAGCTCATTAAATTGCTCTGCAGTACGTCCCAACCAATAATGGCATAAAGAAGAATCCATTGAGTTTATGTTATTGAAGTCTAACTGTCTCTCAGTAGCTTTTTCAAGTTTTGTGAAAATATCATCTACTTGAAATCCAGTAAAATCTGAATATGGGGCTTCTAGTTCATCCCAACGATTGCTACGTAAATGATATCTGCAGATTCTTGCAGTGAAGGGAATATATACTTTATGATGTAACAACAAAACTTCTTTTATAGTGCCTGGTACTAACAGACGTTCAGTGTTCACACAACCAGGGAACAGGCAATGTCGTGAACTTGCTGAAACCCGTTTGTACTTTAATGAATTAATTTTTGAATATGTTCGAGGTAATCGTTGTTCCTGAGGTGGTTGAACCGGCAGTGGTAGTGGTGGTGGTACAGGAATCACAGCATCTGCGATGTTATCGTCCATGTTATCAGTCACTGGCGCAGACTCCACGGTGTGTCTGTTAACGCCACCAACAGCCTGGTTCTGTATTCCTCTCGATGCAGCCTCCCAACAAGCACGACAAACTCGTTCCAAATTCAAGACCTAAAAATAAGAAAATATTATATTTATGCTATTTATTTTTGTTTAATTAGTTCAATCATAGTTATAATGCCACGATTAAAACACTTACGTGATGAGCTGGTGTCCATCTTAGTATAATGTTCCTTTGAGGACAGTCTTGACTAACCCGATGAGTTCTGCGACTTGCAATTGAAATGCCACACGCAAAACATATGTTGAGGTGTCCAAGAGCAGGGGACACAAGGGATAGTGTTGTGGTTGATGCTGTCCTGTTTTGTAATAATACAAAACATTCAACACACAGAATGTCATCAGAGGATATCTGAAAAGATAACAAAAATAAATCAGTGAATTCCTAAATAGATAATATGTACATTTATTCATGTGCTCATTGCAATGGTCTAGTTTTTCTCACAGATCACTTTACACTGCCTAAAACATTAATTTCTGTTATAACAGAAAAAATAGAGATTTACAGTTGACGATGACCCCTCGATTGACAGAAAATCCTAAATGTTCGTGTAAGTCTTGTTAATGACACATTATAAACTTACCGGTGTAGGTGTTACCCAGGATCTCAGAAGGATAAGCATTGGTTCATCTAATTCTTCGATTTGACGTCTACGAAGATTAGGCGCCAAACTTATGGAGCAATTGACACATCGGCGAGAGAGAGGGCGGTTTACTCGACCTCTACCAGGTGTAGACATTTTTCAGGAGTAAAACAAATAGTCCAAAGCTCACTTAAAAACTAAAATAGAGTCAATTTGCTCACTTAACACTAAAACAAGAGTCCAAGGCTCACTTAAAAACTAAAATAGAGTTAATTTGCTCACTTAACACTAAAACAAGAGTCCAAAGCTCACTTAAACTAAATAGAGTCAATGTGCTCGCTTATCACTAAAACAGGAGTCCAATATCTCAAAACAAATCCACTGGAGGAACGTAAACGTTCTTTCTACTTGACAGCTTCAAATTGTAACGAACAGAAGTAAATAGGGAGGAATAAATTCAACTCGACGCAAAACGAACGGCACGAAACAATTTGATTGATGCATTGATTTGACAGTTAGATCTGTCTAAGTGTGACCATGTTAAATATTTTAGTAATCGATTTCCCAAATCGATTTGTTTTAAATAATATTATTTACATAATTAAAAAGATAATTATAAACGCTATTTATTTATTTGTATGTATGGGAGGTACTACTCACAATAATGTCTGTGGTACTAACTTTTGTTTTTTAAAGAAATTAATCAGGTATGAATGAAGCGGAATATTTCTGACGGCAGGCAATACCATGAACACATGATAATTATGTGGGATTATGGGCGGAAGCAGACGCTCCGGTTGCTCTTCCGATTGTCTGATCAGATTATTAGAAGGCGTAGCTGCCTTATACGTTGTTCTACACAGCGCAGACGCTTCGTTCCGATAATCGGATCTGATCATAGAGAATATAGATTTTGTCTTTGGTCTTCCAACCGCTTCAGACTTTTTTGGCTGGAAACAAACGCTCCGGTTTCTCTTCCGATAGTCAGATCAAGGCTTGCAGACGTACAAGAAATCTAGCGCGTACAGTACGTGATTTAGCATTATGTGATTCTGAGAGATCGAAAGAGAATCTGTGTCTCTCTGAGGTCAGATGTGGATGATTCATAGAAGTAATTTCTAATTATATATAAGATTTTGTGAATTTTTATTTTTTTACGGTTTTAGAACATCCAGAATCTGGCAACCCGAATCGGATCTGACAATCGGATACGTTGGTGCGCCCACCCGTGTTCAAAAAAGTGTCAGACGGCAAAACTGGAGCGTGTGTGCAGTTAATCCGAGTCGATAGTCCGATTAGACAATCGGAAGGGCAACCGGAGCGTCCGTTTCCTCCTTAGTTTTTCGCTGTCGGACAGAGGACCTCCACATCATTTCAATATCGTACTTTAGCTTCAAGCACCGCAGATCTAAGACCGGTAGAATCTCTTAGTTTTAATATTATATATCTGTGGGTATAATATACACTCCCTCAAATAATAATTCCTTCGTGTTTTTTTTTTAGTTTATTTACTACTTTTATTTTCTTTATTTGAGCTGGTCCGTCGTCTATTTCACTGTGTCGCAGTGTTAGCTAGATTACGACGGGAGAAAAGCTATTGTAACTTATTTCCGCTCATTTTAGAATAGTAAAATATCGATATTTTCAATCGATTACAATTATTCAATTGACATAATCTGTCGTCTGGCAACATTCAGGTTAAGTTTTAATGGCGGAACTGACATAAATTCAATAAAATAAATATTAATTATGTTTTCCAATGCTAGGGTAAAAGAAATGTTGATAAAAATAACTTGAACATGTAAAAATACGATTTAATTTTTGAGAAGTAAATAGTCTTGACACGACATCAAAATGAAGGGGCCCATTGGTTGTCATTCTCCTTTGATTATAGTCTACACGGTATTTCTCTGCAGAGAGTTGACAATATCCGAGATCTCGGAATTGCAATGGACTCCAAATTGCACTTCAATCTTCACATTGACAACATTGTCAAAAATTTCCGAACCTCCGCTTGATTTACTATCAACAGCAATAAACCCATCCGAAGCAATACATAAAGTAAACCACTTTTTTGTCAACGTTGGTAAAAACTTAGTTGAAAAATCTTTAAATATTGGTCGCCCTCCCGTTCAAAACACAATTAGGACATTTTCCACATTAAATTCTTTTGTTTTATTAGATACGGACGTCAATGAAGTAGTAAGTATAATAAACGGGTTAAAGGATGTCTGCGCAACTGGCTGGGATGGTATACCCAACAATGTACTAAAGAGATATAAACACCTACTTGCCCCTCCACTAACCCACATCTTTCAATTATGTTTATCTAAAGGGATATTCCCAAAATTACTAAAAAAGTCGGTGGTCACACCTATTTTCAAGTCTGGAGAAAAAAACAGTGTGAATAATTACAGACCCATTTCGGTGCTAACGGGGCTTTCAAAAATATTAGAGAAAATCATAAACAGTAGACTAATAAAATATCTGGAAAATAACAGACTCCTTTCAGATAATCAATTTGGATTTAGGCCTAAAAAATCTTCTAGCCAAGCAGTAAATAAACTTACTAACTACATTAGTACAAATCTGGATAGTGGAATGCATACAGCAGGGATTTTTCTAGACCTCGCCAAGGCCTTCGATACCATTTCTTGCACTACTCTTTTGCAGAAGCTTGAAACACTTGGGATAAGAGGAGCACAGCTTCTACTTCTTTCTGATTATCTCAGCGATCGTCAACAATGTGTAAAAATTGGTCCAAACGCAAGTTCTGATCTAGCTAATACTTGTTATGGAATTCCACAAGGCAGTATCTTGGGTCCTACATTGTTTTTAATCTATATTAATGACCTGTGCAGCTTGCCACTCCAAAATGGTGTTATAATATCTTATGCGGATGATACTGCTTTGTTGTTTGCAGCTAAATCAAGAGCAGAGGTCTATGCACTTGCGCAGAATGGCTTCAACACTGTGTCAAATTGGCTCCAGAATAATCTTCTAACACTAAATGCTGATAAAACGAAATACATTTTATTTACAATGAGGAATACTAACACACCGCTTACTAACCTAAACATTTACGCGCATAGCTGTAACACGTACGCTGACTCTGCATGTTCTTGCCCTACTTTAGATAAAGTTGACCATTTAAAATATCTTGGTGTCACTATTGACTCCAATCTAAATTTTCGTAAACATATCGAGTTACTATGTACTAGAGTGCGCAAACTAATATATGTTTTTAAGAATTTACGGAATATAGCCGACTATAAATTAATAAAACAGATTTATTTGGCTTTGTGTCAGTCTATCCTAACCTATTGTATAACATCCTGGGGTGGCGCGGGAATTTCAATTCTGCTCCCTCTAGAACGAGCTCAAAGAGCAATTCTAAAGGTTGCTACCTTCCGTCCTTTCAGATTCCCCACACACCAGCTTTACAAAGCATGTAATGTACTCACAGTACGGCAATTATTTGTTCTTCATTTAATACTACACCAGCACGCTACACTTCCCTATGACCCAGCTCCTTCCGATAGGAGAAGGAAAGACCTGGTTTGTGCTAAGCCTCAAACTAAGCATGCGTTTGCTGAGCGATTTTATGTGTTTTTAGGACCTTTTCTGTATAACAGACTCAACAAGATACTAAACTTCTATAGCTTAAGCTGTAAAAAATGTAGTGTCATGATATCGGAATATTTGGCGATACTCAATTACACAGACACAGAAAAACTTCTAGAAGTTGTCGTTTGATTATGTTTTACTTCGTTTCTAATTGTACTTAGTTAGTTAAGCTAGTTTTAGTGTTATTTGTAACATTTTGCTTGTTTTTATAGTTGATTAGATTTATTTTATTTTATAATGTTATTGTCTTCAATAAATTATACTACGTAAAGTGATGGCCTGAAACACAGGTTTAAATAAACCTAGATCGGGCAGGTAGCTAAACAAACATTTGAAGTTAAAATTATCAATACTTGTAAAATACATATATTTTAGTTATAGTTTACTTATAAGTACTAATTATAACTTTGTAGGTAAGTAACAGTACTGTGCCAAAATGTACACCTTTTTGTATTATTTTTTTCTTAAATAAATTATTCTTATTCTTATTCTTAATTGTTAATAGAGCGTATCGCATGTTTGGTTTCGTCATGCGTTCTTCAAAAGACTTTAAAAGACCGTCTACGTTTTTACTTTTATATAAAGCTTTGGTCCGTTCTCAACTGGAATTCGCAGTACCTGTTTGGAGTCCTATTTTTGATATTTATATAAAAAGAATGGAAATGGTTCAAAAAAAATATTTACGTGCTATGCACTATAGATGTACTAAATCTAAACTGCCATACACTCAATTATTAATACGGTATAAACTTCAAAGTTTGGAGTCAAGGCGCAGCCTACTGATGGTTATGATGCTTCATGGTCTATGTAATAACCGGTTCGACTGTCCAGAAATTACGAATAACCTATGTTACATTGTACCTAGAACAGTGATGCGTCGAGAGGCGCGCGTGCCCCGGCTATTCCACACCGCAAGGTGCAGAACTCACGCCGGTGCACGGGCGCCTCTCCGGCGCATTGTAGATATATATAACACACAGTTCATAGATTTAGATATTTTCGCACTTACGCACTTTAAGTTCAAAAAGATGGCTATTGAATCTTTATAAGGATCTTTATAAGTTTTGTATTTGAATGTTATAGTTATTAATTATTTTTTGTTATGTACATAATGAGTTATAAGTACGAGTACTTCTTACTCCGCACGCATTAAACTAAATATTACATAAACCATTATTTCGCGGGCATTTTTGTGGGTTACACGTTTACCTAGTTCATAAGATATTCTGTAATACTTAAATGTAATGTGTAACTGTTTTATGTCCCAATAAAGTAAAATAAAAAAAATAAAATAAAGAGATGGATAAAAATACAAGAAAGTAAGTTAGATCTAAGTAATTTTATTTGAGTTGGGAATCCAAAGAACACAACAACAGCTTTTTTAGGGTCAACAAGGAACCCTTTTAAGTAAATATTATAGCTGAATTAAAAAAAAAAAAAAAAAAAAAAAAAAAATACCTTATTTCAGACCTTGATCCATATGATGTTAGTAATACACACTGCTTATAAACTATGTTAGTAACAAAAGGAATAAAAGATTTTAAAATTATAACTATCTTCAGTTCATATACCTGCTGCATCCACCAGACACACCGGGTACATGTACATGGACACGTACCCAGTATGATGGTACTGAAACCATCAGTACGTGCATCTGCAAACATTCCTGATGCGCTACAGTAACGTGGGAGCCCCAACAACATCCTGAAAGTGTTATTATACTGAACCCGGAGGGCGTTGTATGCCCTCTGCGTATATCGAACCCACAGGGTGCACGTGTACAACGATTGACAGAACGCCTTAAAAAGAGTTATTTTTACTTCTGGTGTACAACGAGCAAACCTGCGGGCCAACATATTGCATCGGACAGCCAACGCCCTCCGTTCCCTTTCCATATCAGCATCATCTTTTAAGTCCTCCGTAACTATGTGCCCAAGGTACTTAAAATCTCGCACTCTTTCAAGGGCCACACCTTCCAGCATAACAGGTGGCATACTATGTGCTGGTTTTTTATGTTTTGCCTTAAACACTAGCAATTTGCTTTTCTGTACATTGTATACAAGTCCGTGCGCTTCTGCATAGGCCTCACAGACTGCCAACAACTTCCTGAGCGCAGTTTAAGTGTGTACTGATATTTTCATCTAGAAAAGAGGCATTCTCAAATGTATAATATATCTCAAAATATTTTATTTTAGGTTCTACCAATTGTATGGCCTACCAGGTATTGTAGGCTGCATCGACTGCACACATATAGCCATATATCCTCCGCCTGTGGATCATTATGATGAACGCAGCTATGTGAATAGAAAGGGATACCACTCAATAAATACACAATTCAAACCAATGATTTTTAGTACCATCTTACCTTAGTCATGAAACTGCATTTTTTATAAGTAGGTAATCTATGTAGTTTTTTTTTCTGTTTCAGATATGTGATGCAGACATGAAAATTTTAAATGTAAATGCATTGTATCCTGGATCAACACATGATTCCTTTATTTGGAATAACAGCAATGTACTGCCCATAATGAGGAATGTTAATGGAAATGGGAAATATTATTTGATAGGTAAATAATTAATTCATTAATATTGTTACGAGCTGGGTATGGGATAAATAAAAACACTACCAATTAAACACACGAAATAACTTTATTAAACACAAAACACTAATTACACAATCACTTCAACACTACTGAACACTTTATCGCACTAGATAACTCTTCGAACCTTCCGTTGTCTCGCTTTAAAAGTAGACTGACTGCTCCGACCTCTGTTGGTCCTTTTATACTCAAACACACAAAAGAAGTTCGAGAAAATTCCCTATTATTAACTAAAAATGAATACAATATTCACAAAGAAAAATAACTAAAAAATAAACTTAAAGATAAAAGAACCAACAAGGAAGAAGTTACGTTACGCACTCGGCATACGGTCGAAATTACAATGGCAATTATGTCGCCGACGCCCGCCGTGCTGACCTTGTAAACACAATGGAATTATACCTACAGAATGTACTGGAGTGTTTTAGACACTACACAATTATAAGCGAGGTTTCTTGAAGATTCTAGATGACCGACGTAACACTGCCCCCTCCTTAGACATGCTCGTCCCGAGCATCATTAGTCCCGTAGTGTCGCGCCAATCGGTCTACATGCACAATCTTAGGCGCACCTCGCGGACCCTTCTGTATTCGGTAGGTGACGTCGTTGATCCTGGTCACAACTCGGTATGGTCCATCCCATTTTGCTTGCAATTTCGGAGACTTTCCCTTGCTCCGCACTGGGTTATGCAACCACACCAGCGAACTTTCGTCGAAACCACTACTGTTTGCCTTCCGGTCATAACGAGTCTTCATCTTCTCAGACATCTGTTGTCCGGATTGCCTGATGTGCTCATACACATCATTTAACTTGTTGCGCAGGTCATTCGCGTAATCCGTTACACTGCGTGGGACATCAGGGGGAGTTCCAGTGATTAAATCTGCAGGCAATCGTAATTCCCTTCCAAAGTTTGCGAAAGCTGGAGTTACGGTCGTACTTTCGTGAACTGCACTCCGATAGGACAGAAGAAACGGCTGTATGTGCTTGTCCCAATCCCTTTGCCTGCTTTCCACAACTTTTGCCAGATATCTTTCCAACGTCTGGTTGAATCGTTCCACCATTCCATCAGATTGTGGGTGGTAAGAGGTGGTTCTGGTTTTGTGTGTACCCATCAATCGACAAGTCTCCTGGAAAACTTGCGATTCAAAATTCCTTCCTTGATCGCTGTGAATTTCTAAGGGTACTCCAAAACGACAGAAGACTTCCTGAACCAATTTATCTGCGACTGTTGTAGCTTCTTGGTTAGGAATGGCGAAGACTTCTGGCCACTTTGTGAAGTAGTCCATTACAACCATGAAGTACTTGTTTCCGCTATCACTTTCTGGAAATGGTCCCGCAACGTCCAGCGCTATCCGCTCCCAGGGGGCTCCAACGTTGTAAACTTTTAATGCACCTCTGCTTCGTGTGTGAGGTCCTTTCACAGCCGCGCAGCTGGTACATTTGCGATACCAGTCCTCCACATCATCTCGACAGTGGATCCAGTAAAAACGCTCTCTGATCTTCAGTAGAGTCCTTTTTACCCCCATATGTCCTCCTGAACATCTATCATGGTAGAGCCGTAAAACATCCGGTACCTTAGCTTTAGGGACAACCATTTGTAGATGACAGCTGTCCCCTCGAGCGTTTTCCCATTTACGGCATAAGACTCCGTCCTGGATCTCCAAGCTGTTCCATTGTGCCCAATAACCTTTTGTGATGGAACTCATCGCAGCCACATCACTCCACTTGGGCTTCGGACCACCAGCTTTGATCCACTCGAAGATCGGTTTGATGTCCGTGTCCTTTTGCTGAGCCTGCTGTATGGTTGCCTTCCATTCGTCGCTGAGATCTGTTCTTATCCTTCTCACAGACACAACTTTCTTAGTTTCTTGCCTGGAACTCTGTATACAATCTTCACGCCAAGGTCTTGACAGTGCGTCTTCGTTACCGCGAGTTCTCCACTGGTGCTGAGCAGTCATATCAGCAGCCTTTCTCTGCTGTGATTGATCTTCTCTCGGTGTGCGTCGCTTTTTACAGTTTGACCGTAGATGACCACTTTCTCCACAAGTGTAGCACCTAGGGCTGTACTTTTGCGGACGCTGGCGTACCGGTGTTACCCCAACTTGCTTCAGACAGCTTGAGGCAAGATGATCCCTTTCTTTACTGGTGTAGCAGCTGGGACTGTACACTTGCGGACGGTCGCGTACAGGTGACGCTACAACCTCCCTGACGCGGTACGTACGGTGGTCCTGTCTCACTGCTTCTACTTCTAAGGCATGGGCCAAGGCGTCTTTCAGCGTCTCGTGATGCCCAAGTCTCACAGCGGCTCTAACTTCCAAGTCGCGTATTCCATCTACGAACGCCTGTACCAGATTACCATCAATAAGTGCAGGGGCGGACTGGTATGCTTTCCGCACCAGCTTTTCAACTTCCAGGGCCCACTGCTGTAAGTTCTCGGCACTACGTTGAACGCGATCCTTTAATTTAGCACGAAAGACGTGCTCCAGGTGCGCGTCACTATATCTGGACTCTAATGCCTCCAGCAGCTGTTCGTAGGTCACATCCTTGCCGAGGGCCTCAAGAATGGTTAGGGCCTGGTCTCGGAGACCCAAAGTGAGCGCGGTCATAGCTTGCGCTTTGGTCCACCCGTTCACTTTCATAACCGCCTCAAATTGAATTTTATAGGCCGACCACGAAGATGTTCCGTCGAATGGCGGCACTTTAAACCCGCGTACCGAAGGTGCAGCAATCACTGAAGTCACAGCCCCGTCTCCAACCTTAATTTCACTCAAGGCCTTCTTCACATCGGCGATCTGAATTTCGGCCTTTGCGATACGGTTGTCGTGCTGCTGTACCTGCTCCTTCATCACGCTCAGCTCTTTGCCAACTGATGCGTGAAGATCTTTAATTAAGAGCATCTGTTCCTCTTGACGGCGAGCCTGCTCGTCCTTATCCCGTTGCAACTGTTCCTGCAACTGGCGTGCCTGTTCCTCTTGACTGCGAGCCTGTTCCTCTTTGTCCCGTTGCAACTGTTCCTGCAACTGGCGAGCCTGCTCCTCTTGACGGCGAGCCTGCTCCTCCTTGTCCCGTTGCAACTGTTCCTGCAACTGGCGAGCCTGCTCCTCTTGACGGCGAGCCTGCTCCTGCAGCAGCGCCATTAAGGCAGACAAGTCAGGCGTCGCTAATGCTGGAGTAGCTCCAGATGGGCCAGCGACTGGCTCTGATGTAGGCTGGACACCGCCCGGTGTCTGTCGGGGAGTCTCCAAATCGCCTCTGGTCCATACCCTGGTGTCGCTGACTCCTCGTACGGATACTATCCGTGTCGTCCTTTGGTAGAATCGGCATTATTTATCCCTCACTTCTGACACCAAATTGTTACGAGCTGGGTATGGGATAAATAAAAACACTACCAATTAAACACACGAAATAACTTTATTAAACACAAAACACTAATTACACAATCACTTCAACACTACTGAACACTTTATCGCACTAGATAACTCTTCGAACCTTCCGTTGTCTCGCTTTAAAAGTAGACTGACTGCTCCGACCTCTGTTGGTCCTTTTATACTCAAACACACAAAAGAAGTTCGAGAAAATTCCCTATTATTAACTAAAAATGAATACAATATTCACAAAGAAAAATAACTAAAAAATAAACTTAAAGATAAAAGAACCAACAAGGAAGAAGTTACGTTACGCACTCGGCATACGGTCGAAATTACAATGGCAATTATGTCGCCGACGCCCGCCGTGCTGACCTTGTAAACACAATGGAATTATACCTACAGAATGTACTGGAGTGTTTTAGACACTACACAATTATAAGCGAGGTTTCTTGAAGATTCTAGATGACCGACGTAACAATATAGAAAGGCTCATAATGGAATGTTTATGTCATTCCAATATGAGTCTATATTTAACTTAATTTGTTTTCAGGTGACAGTGGTTATGCCTTCCGCCCTTGGCTTCATACACCCATTATGGAGCCAGAAACAAGGAGTGAAGAGAGATACAATGCAGCATTTAAAACTGCCCGTGCGACGATCGAGCGGTGCAATGGGGTACTCAAAATGAGATTCCGGTGCCTTTTGAAACACCGAGTATTGCATTACCTGCCTGAAAAAGCAATCAAAATAATAAATAGTTGTTGTATATTACACAACATGTGTATTGACGCTAATGTCAACCTGGAATGGGATGAAGATGAAGATGACATTCTTTCGAATGAAAATGCAGACTTTGGGCTATATGTCCAAGGTGGTGGTGGTGGTGCTCACAGGCGCAATAGAGATTTGGTTGCTGCTGAACATATTCGAAATAGAATAGTCCGAAATTATTTTTAAGTTCCTAATATTTTTTAACCGACTTCAAAAAAGGAGGAGGTTATATGTTCGTGTGTATGTATTTTTTTTTTTTGTTTTTTTATGTATGTTACCTGATTTCTCCTCCATTTGTGAACCGATTCTCAAAATTCTTTTTTTATTTGAAAGAGTATACTCCTGAGGTGGTCCCATTTAAATTTGGTGAAGATCTGATCCTGATCTTCGGAGATATACAATAGAACTCTTCAAAAATAGACGGCAAAACTGTCGTGATTGCTGCAATCGCTTGGATGTTTTTGTTAAATTAAAGTCAGGAAAGTCATTTAAAAAAATTAAACCAACTTAAAAACTGCGATGTATTTAATAAATAACTAAAAGGAACAAATAAGTTTTATCTTTTAAAAAATTTAAAGTAAATATGCCAACAATTTTTTTGAAACATAGTTACAAACATACTCTTATGCAACGGGGTTAGTCAAACATAGTTACATACACTTATGCAATTCGGCACATAATGGTATAATAGGAGACTAACATATACCTACAGTGCAAATAAATTAACCCCTAATTGCCTCTATTGACGCACAAGAAAAATAATTTAAAGCCTGCCGATTAATCCGTCCTCTGTGGGCTATTTGTGTTGTTAGCTAATATCTGTTTTTGGAACCATCTGATGACTACACACTACAATAACAATACAAGTTGACTTTTTAGTCACCGGCATAACTTTTTATATGCCCCTCAGACCATGAAACTGAACAAATTTTCCTAAGAAACATAGGTCGAAGTATATGAAAAAATTTTGGACTTCCCATACAAAGCTGCAATCACGTGATCGAATTTAGTTTGGGAAGTCCAAATGTTTTTTCGTATATCGACCTATGTTTCTTGGAAAAGTTGTTCAGTTTCATGGTCTGAGTTGCATAATAAAAGTTATGCCGGTGACTAAGTCACCTTGTATATCGCTTAAAAATCAATAACAAAAATAACCATAAATAATGCTTAAAAATCAATTACAAAAAAAAAAACTAGATACTTAGCTAATTTAAGAGTTAGTCCAATTTGGTCACATTGAGTAAAAAGTAGCTATGCACACAACAATAACAATATACAGAGTGTCCCACAAATTAACGTCAAGCCGAAATGGGGCAATAGGAGAAATGGTAAGCGTCATCAGAAAAAATTGTTACCACATTGACTGTGAGTAGGTACTGTGACCAAATGACACTAACTCTTGTAATATGTGATTATTAAGATTTTAAACTGACATGGTCACTAGCACTATTATTGATCCACCATCCATTCCAATCATCATCATCATTTCTATTTCTATTATTGCACTATTATTATTTTTTTATGTGATTATTATTATGTAATGACTAAATATACAAAGCAGCTTAAACTGTATTATTGATTATCCTTTCTTTCCTTTCCTTCAAAATATTTTTTATGTATTTCTTCCAAAATCCTGTTCCGCTCCTCTTGCAATCTTATATATTCCGCTTGAAATGTAATAGTGCTTTCTACTAATTTTCTTTTCAACTCCAATTTATCTTTTAATAGTGACTTCATATTTATTTTCTTGTTCGTAGAGTATTTGTTTCCTGAAATAAAAAAAATGATTATATGAAAATATAATAAATTACTAAAATAAAATTAACATAACACAAAATGACCTTAACAAAAGTTGACCCCATTGAGACCACCCACACGATGATACCATAAAAAAGGGGTAAAATTTTTGATCGATTTTTGTTTTCAGTCCCTGGGACTGCAATCATGGGCCTTCTATGTCTGTTTGGGTCTTAGAAAAAAAAATTGTTTTGTTTTCTTTGCTTTCATAGTGCCCCAAACCAAAGGCTATACTCCTATATTCCGCCCCAAAGTTGTCTCTCTGACCGAAAGCTCTCAAGAGAGAATCTTAGCCAAATTTGATCTGTAGTTCTAGAAGAATAGGCAGTGTTTTTTAACATTTCAAGTTTTTTTAAGTAATAGGTCATACATTACACACTCAATATTCTTTATGGATATTTAACAGTAAACAAAAACATACCATTTATGTTGGCTCCTTGTTGATTTTCTTGATTCACTTGGGCCTGTTCCTGATTGACTTGGCCCTCCTGTTCATGATTGACCTGGCCCTCCTCTTCCTGATTGGCTTCAAAGTCAGGGGGTGGTGGAAGAGGTATTTCTATAAAAGAATTTTCATTTTAATAAAATGGAATTCAGAGAGTAAGTTAGTTTAGGCTAAGTAGATTAAGTAGTTACTGGACTCAATTTACCTTAACTTCCTAATTTTATTATAGTATTTAATAGCTTTTTTGAATTCCGCCTTCTTGGACTTGGCTTTCGCCTGTAGATCTTGCCAAGTCTGGAAGTATAGGGTATAGTACAATTAACAGTTTTAAAATATAATATAATTCTGACTTTAAGCTGAAGTGCATTTGGGCGACCCAAATACGAAAAAAACGGAAAATACGGCCCCTGCGCATTGGCCACATATCCAGACGGTGGATTTTGAAAAAAATTTATTTGGTTGCAATATGCCTCAGTAACGCAATCCGTTATAGATTTGTTTAACTCAATAGGCGTAGGCGCTGCTAAAAGTAGCTATTGGTATGGAAACTAATACAAATCGGGTGGCATCAGAAATGGGAATTAGCTTGAAACATTGAGGAAATGAAGCGTGGCGATTATGGCAAATACCCCCCTTCTGGAGGAGGCCTATGTCCAGCAGTGGACGTATTATGGCTGAAATGATGAATGGAGGAAATGAATCTACAACTTTAATTTCTAAACCGGAAGAGTCAAGGATATCTATGCCCGTACCAACCATACTGGACGAAGTCGTAAGAGTTAGTTTCTTCATAGATTCAAGCAATCTAGCGCGCAAACTTTCTAGACTGAAAGATATGTTTACCACTTCATCTGACTCTTGGCCTTGGCCATCAGGTGCTTGTGTACCGTCGGCCATCTCGCAAATTCGCAGCTATTCAATGGTATTCAACTACTCTTTTTAAAAACATCTTCAATCTGCACTGAATTGCCTTCTTCAAACTTCGCCAAATTGACTCCCATTTGGGTACAGGCATCTGCCTGTAAACAAAAACTACCGGAGAAATGAAGACTGGGAAGATTCCCAGTCTTCATTTCTCCGGTAGTTTTTTTTTGTTGTGGCAGCCATTGTTTGAAAGAACGAATCAATGGGGTCCACCTCCTTTTTCGAATATTTCAGCAGTTGTTAAGGAATGGTGTGTATCGTTGGTCATTCGCGAAACCGCACGTTCTTCATTACCATCGACTGCGGATGCTGCGAAGGAAGTCTACGTATTCTCTGAAGACGAGTCCAATGGTACGGTAGAAGTGGATGGCGAAATGACTAACCGCCCCAAGTTTTCGAGGTTATTATCTGATGGCATCGCGTCCCGCAAGTGCACGTATTCTTCAGCGCGTAAACGTCGCTGTTTAGTGCGAATGTAGACTAAACGTACGTTTCTATTTTTGCATACATGTCCACAATAAATTGGCTGAATAAACCTCGAAATCGTTACAAATATGCGAAATGGTTACGCCTTATTTGTAAATGGTATGAATAGTATTGCTGCGCCGATATTTTTTATTAAAATTGGTTACTCTCGTAGTAGGGTTCACTTTGTACAGTCCAAAATTGTATCCATCTTTAACATGACAATATATTAACGGATATTGAAGGGCGTCGTAAGCTCGGTGTGTTTCATAAATGCGTTGCATTCAATCGTCGCGAGTGCGCAATACGATGTCACGTCTCTCACACTCCTAATCAACTAAAACAACTGCTACCTGCGACGGGTACATTGTGTCTCCCGCGATGTCCACCGACAGGACGTCTATCTGCATTGATGACTATTTTGAAGTCACCGTCTACACCTTCTAACTTCTTGCTCTCAATTACGATCTCACTTAACGCACAGTTTATAATGTCGGATTCAGGTGCATCAGGATCGAAAAGAACTTACATCGACTGGATACTGGGCGTTAAGTGGCGAGGTGTCATACTATCTGCTTTATGTGATAATAATAATAAATAAATAAATTATTTCAAAAATTGATTCCGTACTAGCCAAAAGTAAATGACTTTTGTTCCTGTTCCTTGTGACGCTTACCATCCGACGACGTGACGATCACTATCTTGCTCTCCACTGACCAGCAGTTGGGCATCCCAAAATGCTTGCGTGCGTCCATGAAAGTACGGTGTCTTGTGAGCGTTAGGAATTCTGAGATTGTGATGCCAGGTCACTGAAGTCACTGAAGGATTTCAGTGACTTCTTGCTCTCCCAAATCAAGTGACCGTACTCTGTGGTGTAAAGTCTCGGCAATATAGGTCTGGCTTTGCCTTGCGAAGAACCCAAGCGGTGGCAGACATGAACACTATCCTTTCCAAACTCGGACAAACTCATTTGATTGGTTAAGACTTTGTGAACCACATAATTTAACCTTTCATTTTATAGTTTGGCAACTCCATGACACAGTAAAACCTTTCTTCTCATCATAGTTTCATGCATGTCGTCGTATCCAAGAGAAAGCATTTTGTGACCTAAACTTTGAGAGTGCTTGCCAAACGAAAGTTTTAAATTCAGCGAACTCATGTGACAGTGTTGTGATGTCAGATGCTGGTTCAGGTCTTGAGTATGCATTTTGAAACTTCTTCTCATACTCATCCATTCGTGAGTTAAACAGTTGCTCCAGATCTTCCTAACTTGTTGCCATTTTAGCGTCCATAGTGATGATTGGATTTAAGAAAAGTGAATAGTGTGGACTTTAGAAGAATGTGATCCCAGCCAACACTACACGCTACTTACCAAATTTTTTGCCATCGAATTAAAATCTTTATTTTGTGAAATACGAGAAGATGTATTAACGCGTGGATCTTGTTGTTGTTCGTAATCCGTATCAGTTCTATTTAACATTTGAGATAATTCTTCCTCAGCTTCTTCAAAAGTTTTGAAATGATTGCGTGTTAATGTACAGTTGTAGGTGTTCCAGTCCGGCTGTGGTAGGATTGCAGGGTTCTTGCCAAGTAGCTCGCCATTTTTTTTGGCCAGTATAACTTTCCATTGTTCTCCCAAGAAGCGGGCACTGTTGATAATTCAACCCGGCCTTTTTACGAGTCGAAACGATTTAGAAAAAAAAAATATATAAATATCACGGGAGGTTTGGAGCCAGCAGATCACCACACTGTTCACTAGTCGTCGTCTTTTCACGGTATTTTTGAGTTTTTTCACCACGCGCGTCGGTTAGTAGCCGGCCGGCTAAAACGCTCAGTTTTGAACTGATTTGTTCCTCTTCGCCCCGTTAGAGGGCGGAGCGGTGCATTGTCTGTGACGCCTTCGCAATGGTTCGCTCGTGCGAGGTGGCGACAAATTTAAATTAGGATGGAAAAGGAAAGGACTGGGAAACATCCCGAAGCCTGTCCATATCCCCCCACTTGAAATCAACCAGGGATTTCATAAGATAAGATAAGACGAAATTCGAGACTTACGGCCTATGCAGATTCAATTGTCATCATGCTGATAAGACTCTAAGTTAAAAGTTAAACTGATAAAAACAAAATAAGTCTAAATGGAATAAATAGTTTTGATATACATATACTAGATACTTGAAAATGTTTAAGTGTTATAAGTGCGTTAAATTCTTAGTATTGGAATGTACTCGTATGTAGATAAATTAATTGTTTTGTTCAATTGGAAGAGGACAAATTTTGACAGCTGGGCCCCGAGTCTGCTATTCAATAGTGTCAGAATGGTCTATCATTGATCTCATAATTGTTGATTTTGACAACACCAAACTTGTCAAAATCAACAATTATGAGATCACAGACTCGGGGCCCAGCTGTCAAAATTTGTCCTCTTCCAATTGAACAAAACAATTAATTTATCTACATACGAGTAAGCCTTTAGATGTTTTTACTGTTACAACACGAGTAATGTCATCTTTACCCGGATGGAGCTGTACAACGCGACCCAACCTCCATTCGTTAGCAGGTAAGTTGGGTTCATAAATGGTTACAAGATCGTTCAGTTTTGGCTGACGGTTGCCGTGTTTAAACCATATCATTCGCTATTGTAAGGTATGCAAATAGTCCCTTTGCCAAGTGCGCCAAAAGCTTTGTGATAGGCGCTGTAATAGCTGCCAACGAGTACGTAATGTCTCGTTTTCGGCATATTTCGGTTCAAATATAATACGACCGTCGCGCGACAGTAATTATCCTTTATGGGCGGCATGGGCACCGGGCCGTAGCCCGACGAAGGAGGCCGGCGGAGGCCCGGCATTTCGGGGACAGAAGATATTAGTGTTATTTAATATGCGAGTGAAGCGAGCGCGCGTCATGGAGTACAATTTAATTCGTCAGTTTATATTTCTTGAAGGAACCACGAGCAAAAATACTTGTGTTTCCTTCCAGGGACAAAGGGACCGGGACCACGGGCGAAAAAGGACCGAATCTATTATAAATTCTGTGACCGAATATGAAAAAGACTACCTACTTCGTAAATTCTTAAATGGGTTAAATCTATATAAGGCTAATTCTTAAAATGGCCAATTCGTGAGGTTCGTATTCCCCTAAAAGAGCTATACTTAGTAGGTAATTATAATGCCAACTCAAAAATAAAATGGGTATTTCATGATAAAGTCATTATTGACACCAATAAAAACTTGGAGGGTTGTATTGATGATTTTGATGAATATAATTCTGTAACTACATACGTCTTACAGGCGCTAATAAAAATGTCATTAACATACAACCTCGCACTGGCCTGCAAATTGCAAAAAACGTGAGAAAATTTGAATTTTGCGGGCAGAATGTGAGCATCCACCTTAAAGTGTTATCTCAAGTAATTTGTTAGTTTACTCAGTGTATCTGTTTGAAAAGAGTGACCATGGAGTTTCTTGGCGGTTCTTCTCCATGGAAACAACCAACCCGAACCGTGCACCTGAAATAAAATAGTGTGTTGCATCCAGTGTATTATCATTAGCACGAAACCCGTCTTCTGCCCACATTAGCTCGAGCCTACCGAAATAATTCCTGACAAACCCGACACACATATTCGAGTATTTATGTATTATCATTAATAAATGATTACCAATCAACTTTTTAAACTCTGCCACAAATTTGTACATAATTATTTTAATACGTGAACTGTTTGTGCCTCAGAATATAACATAAATTTACACAATAATGCGGCGGAGTTACACAGCCATACCATTCTCGCAAATGGTCCATAAGTACGTAGGTATAATATTATTATACTAGACTTTATTCTCGATATATTCAACATGCAGCTTCCTTTTGTGTAGCTGGCAACCAACGCACTTTAGATTCTCAGCCCTAAAAAAAACTAAACGCACACATCTATTCTATTCTATTCTATTCTATTTTTGTTTAATGGCAATTAAAGCCGATGTCGACTATTCTGCCAATGTCCAGTGAGATAGGAAAAACAAGTGTGTAAGGTAAAAAAAAATAAAAAAAACATTAATGTAATGTTAAATACGCTACAACAAGGGTCGCATAATTAATTCTTCGATACGACTTGGATCTTGTCTGGTTAGTACGGGACTGAAACAAACAAAAAAAATAGAAATAAATAAATATTAAAATTGTTAAAACATAGATTACACGCATACCACACCAACACAGGCAGATTTATAATTTTATATTATTGTGACGGATGAAAGTCATCAGCGCCACAAGCAGTTCGGGGGAGGAATATGTTAGCATGGAGGGGAAATTAGTCGGAAGAGGGATTTTAAATTTAGGGAGACGTTTATACAGATCTAGAGGAGGAATGTTGTTTGAGCATTCAAAGAAGATGTGATCCAGAGTACCCTCTTCCAACCCACACTCGCAAAGAGAGGAGTCCCCAACCCGGATTTTTTGCAAGAAAACAGGGGTACTACAGAAACCTAAACGAATACGACATATGACAGATATAACAGGTTTGGAGACTTTTTTGTAGCCATAGAACCAAGGTTTTGGCTTTATGGTTGGTTGTACTGCGTAATAAAACTTGCCTTTTTTCCTTCCAGTGATACTCCATTGATCCTGCCACGATGCCTGGAGGTTAATTCGTGGGAGATTCAATAAGTCATACCCCTGAAGACGATTGTGGGAAAGATCAGCTACTGTCGATGAGCAAGCATCTTTAGCCAATGCATCAACGCACTCATTTCCCTTAATACCACAATGACTAGGTATCCAGACTAGCTGAACCTCTTTTTGATTGGTAGCACAAGATAATAAGGAGTCTTTAATTTTTAAAACAAGGGAGTTGTGCAATTTACTTTTGAAAGGATTTTGTTTTAAGGCTTGCAGACAGCTAAGAGAGTCTGTGAAGATTACGGCTTTGTATATATTATGATGTGACTGTATAAAAAGACAAGCTTCCAATACAGCCACACACTCACCAGTGAATACAGAAGACTCCTTAGGACACTTAAACTGTAAGATTATTTTAGAGTTCTGGTAATAGACCGCAGCTCCAGTGTGGTTATGTTCATTTAATTTCGAAGCATCCGTAAAAAAAAATTGGAAACCGTTCCATCGCTCGCCCACCACCGCGTTGAACGCCGAGTTTGCTGACGGGGATTTTTTGGATATACCAATGTTAAAGACAATTTTTGGAACATAACTTAAAACTTTATACGCAATATTAAAAAGGGGCAATCTGGGGAATTGAATAATCGGGCATACTAAATTTAGAATTTCTCGACAAGATTTCAGAATTAAGGGTATTTCTTTATTTTTCCAATAGTTTGAATTTCTGGATATGGCATCTAACTCGTACAATTTTTCTATAAGGGGATGTGAAGTCCTGCATATAAGCCTAGATAAAAAACGGGAGGCCAGATATTGACGCCTTAGGGCCAGAGGGGGTTCAGCACACTCAACCTGCAACGCGTTAATGGGGGAGGATTTCATACAACCTGAGATGATTCGAAGGCATTTAGACTGAATCTTATCCAGTCCAACTAAGGCACCTTTGTTGCACGGGATCAGAAGATAAGTTCCATAGTCCAAAACACTACGAACTAAGGCATTGTAGACCAATTTCATGGTGTAAGGGTGAGCACCCCACCAAACGCCCGAAAGGACTTTTAAAATTGAAATGGTTCTTTCACATTTTTTTATAAGGTGATTTATGTGATGTTTGCCGGTTAATTTTGTGTCCAAAATGACGCCTAAAAATTTTACTTGATTAACTATTGGAATATTTTGGCCTAAAATGTCAATTGTTACAAGAGGAGTGTTTCTTTTACGAGAGAAGATTACTGCCGAGCTTTTTGGCGCAGATAGCGACAGGCCATGGCTTAATAGCCACTGATTCAAAGAATCCAGAGAGAGGCACAAAGATGACGCGGCATCGACTATAGAGGAATCTGTCACGTACAGGGCAATGTCATCGGCATATTGTAAGATTTGACAATTGTTATTTAGGCAAGACCCAATATCCGCCGTATACAGGTTGTACAGTATAGGACTAAGGGGGGATCCTTGTGGGAGTCCCTTCCATATCTGCCTCTCATCGAACTCCTCTCCCTGGACTCTCAGGACCAGCGAGCGGGACATCAGTAGTTCGCATATACATCGTATCATCTTAACCGGTAGACTCAGCTGTTGCAATTTTTGCCTGAGTACTGGAAGAAGTACATTGTCATACGCAGAAGAAATGTCCAGGAAGGTAGCTACAACCGATTCATTTTTTGAAAAAGCTAAGCGGATGTCCGTAACTAAAGTACCAACACTGTCCATAGTACCAAGTCCTTTCCTAAACCCAAATTGGTAGTTCGGCAGTATATCTCTCGACTCAACAATCCACTCAAGACGGTTTTTAATTAGGTGCTCCAGTAATTTGGCTAAGACCGAAGTCAAAGCAATTGGCCTAAGACCATTCGGATCATCTGCATGTTTGCCTGGTTTCAAAAGTGGAATAATTACTTGTGATTTCCATTGATCTGGGATCCAACCATGAATATAAGAAAAATTTAGGATATTTAAAAAGTAAGTTTTAGCTTTGTCACCAGAATGAGTTATAAAAGAATACGGCACACCATCAATACCCGGGGCTGAGTCCCGAACATGAGAGAGTACCACACTCAGTTCCTCCAAAGTAAATGGCACATCAAAAGGATCCTCTGATATATTTTGAAGGGGCATGTTTACACATTCAGAAAAAAGTGGAACGTATGGTGGAGCAATCTTATCAAAAAAAAGTTCAGCTGTTTCCCTAGTGATTGGGGAAGAAACTGATGAGGAGCATCCATGTCTGAACCTATTGATACTCTTCCAAACGGCCGACACAGGTGTAGAGGGAGACAAAGATGTGCAGAATTTAACCCAACCCGCACGTTTCTTCTTGCGAAGGTGACGTTTGGTTCTGGCATTAATCTGACAGTATGCCAACAAATTTTCAGTGGTCATATCTGCATTGTAACAAGCCTCGGCCTCATTCCTGTCCTTGACTGCTGAAGTGCACTCTGGATCCCACCACGGTGGTGAGGAAATTTTATTGCGGGCACTGTTTTTCAATGGAAAGCAGGAATCAGCACTGGAGGTGATGGCTGTAACAAAACCCTCATAACAGCTCTTGGCATGGTGGTGACCAGCAGGATCTAACAAACTTGAATTTAAATTTGGCAAAATATCAATTTTATCCTCCAATAATGATACAAAATTTGTCCAATCTGGTTTGGACAAGTTATATTTCAGAAGTGGAGGAGAACTTTTTTCTAAATAAGTCTTATTAAACAAAGTTATTACTATTGGGTAGTGATCACTACCATGCGACAAGGACGTACATTCCCAATGGGCCGAAGCCGCCAACTCAACTGAACAGAAAGTTAAATCAACACAACTCTTTTGTTGACCAGGAAGGGATCTGCGGGTTGGGCAACCATTATTAAGGATACAGAGATCCAGATCATCCAAAATCTCAATTAAAGCCACACCAAAGGCATCACAGCGTTCGGACCCCCATCTATAATGGTGACAGTTAAAATCCCCCATGACCATTATTGGTCCGTGAGTATTTGAGAAAGTGTTTTTTAATATATTCAAAAATTCAGGCCGAAAGTGAGCAATGTATATTGAAAACACTGAGATGCCCTCTACCCTTCCTGCCGAAATGCTCATCTCTCCTGTGAGTGAAGGCAAAGACAGGGGCAAAAGTGGGACCCGATTATTGACAAGGAGAGCTGAACCTCCATAGCCATCAGATCTGTCACATCTGAGAATGTTGTAGTGAGGCATGCGGAAGCTAAGACTTGGGGTGAGCCAAGTCTCAGCTATGGAACAAGCCAAAGGCTTGTGCTTGTTTAAAAGAAATATGAGGTCGTGCTTTTTATGCCACACGCTCCTCACATTCCACTGAAGGGATACTAGGCGGGACGCCATTTTTAATTGATAAGAGTACAGAAATAAGTTGGTCGGCAACGTTGGACGGTGATTGAGGGTTGGAAGAAGAAGAAATAAGGGTAGGTAGGAGTTTAATAAGGAGTTCAATGATTGAATCGATGTTGTTATGTACGTGTTTATTATTAAGCGCACAGCCATTCGACTGTGAGGGTTGAGGAGAATTGACTATCTGCTGATGAGCAATTTTGTTATATGATGGGGAAAGGGGGGCATGAGTCCTGGGTTTAAGAGTCACTGTCTTGCGATAGGACTGGGATGGAGGAGAGGATTTGACAATATTGGCATAGTTGCGGGAGACAGTAGGGATAATTTTGCATGCCTCAACATAAGGGATGATTTTCTCAGCCATGACAGTCTTAATTGCCTTCTGCCTGCCATACTCCGGACATGACTGGCTATCGGCAAAGTGGTTCCCTGAACAAAGCACACAGAAGGCCTCACCCTCTGAAATATTACAGCCATCACCCGGGTGATCGTGGCCACACTTGTTACAGCGTGGTTTAGACCTGCACAGGTTTGCCACATGTCCAAATCTGCAGCACTTGCGGCATTGAATTGTCGGATATATGTACTGTTTAACAGGGAGAGATGTGTAACAACAGTATATCCTACTTGGCAGCATCTGTCCATCAAAGGTCAGGACACATGTTTCTGTGGGTTTCCATTCGTTAATCCCGTCTCGTTGTACTTTACGATTAATGCGTCGGACTTTCAAGATTTGTCCACACCCTATGGGCACAGACAAATAAGACATGGCTTCATCTTCTGTAAGTTCTGAAGGAACGCCAGTAACTACACCCATCCTTGTGACATTGAATGACGGGATTGATGCACTATAACAATACTTGGACAATACACTATTTACTAAGAAAGAGTTAGCATCTTGAGGGGAAGCAAACTCCACTGACACGCGGTTTCTGCCGACTCTGTTGACACCGCCACGAACAATGTTAGCAATGTTGTTGTTCATAAGGAACTTTCCAAAATTAACTGGGTGAAGGGTGGTGCTAGCATTTGGCTGTGTCTCTATGCGCGAAACGTGGACAATGTAAGGGGCCTTATCCATAACAGAGTACTTGATTCGTCCGATTTGGTTTTTCTGTTGTTTGCTTGGCAAAGGAGGTAAGACTACGTCGTCAACAGGACGTTTGCGTGGGTTTTGTTGGGATTGAGAACTAAGCGATACGTCCATCGCTGAAACGTTACCAACAACATCCGCTAATTGCGATAGTGGGCTGAGGGAGTACTGATGATCCAAAGAAGTAGAAAATGGGATATCAGGAGGGACCTTATCAGGGGGTTTATTTTTATCCATCTTGGGTAAAAGAGAACTTAAAGTAAAACACTCACAATACAAACCTGGTTACGAACACAAGGACAACACAATTATGCTAGGACAAGTCACTGAAATATCGAAAAACACTTAAAAACAGCAAAAAAAATCTAAACACACGTGCTATCCAACAAACACCGTGGCCGAAAAAACAAACGCACACATCAATACTCTATGATCTCTATCTGTCAGTGTCATTCTTTTTTTGTGCGCGGCAACCGTAACGTATTTTCTTGTAGGATAACTTAAATATTTTTTATTTCATTAAATATCTGTAAAATTGTGACTATCACTTAACGCTAAAACGATGCCTAAGCGTTCCAGAAGCGATACACCAGATAATTTGGAATATTATATGGAAAAAATTAGGAAAATCGATCGCCGCACATAGGAGTATTTGTACTAAAAACCTGACCAATATTATTTCGTGACATTTGTGACGTGGAAACTATGAAATAAATAAATTAAAAATCAATCATCAAAATCAGATTCATCGTTTTCATCTGTTGCTGTTGTGTTGTGTTCTTCGTCGCTGCTTTCTATTGGTGCATTTTCTGCGTCAGGGAGCAAAAGACTTAGGGTTTCCGAACAGAATGGGTTACTTTTCTTCCGTGGTGGTTTTCTAGTGCTACTTAAAAATGGGTCTGACGTTAGTAACAGTCTATTTAAAATGTCCCTATTACATTTTACTCTGTCAAATTTTCGCGAGGTGTTTTGCCTGTAGAGCCTGAAATGCTTATTTCTAGCTTCGGCAGCTTCTTCAGAAAGCTGCCCAATTGGTAATATAGATTGAGATATCACTGTTGCACCATGCATTAAAATTTTATGAACGGTAGGTGACATTGGGTGCCATTCATACAACTGCACGTACAAAGTAGCAGTTTCATAGCTGTAGGCTTCAAACTTCTTTGCATCAATCGCGTGACCACTAGAAATTGCTTCTAAGATTACTTTGAATCTGTAGATTAATGTGGAATCTATTCCAGTTATTTGAGAAGCTGTTTCAGGATCAGAAAAAAATCTTCTCGATGTATTTCCTTCATTACTGTTAGCAAACCCTGCTTTCGGCATATCCACTAAAAGGCCCATTTGCTCCCGAAATGCTTTTTGTATCATTTCTTTCCTCTCCTTTACAATTCTTTTATCTTCCGTTGACCTTATTTGCCATTTTTTGACGCCAAGTTTGTAAGACATGCAATAAGGATTCAAAGAAACGTATTCTTGCGTGAAGAATCGATAGCCCGAATTTTAGACTTTCTGGGTCTACTTCCATTCCTCTGGTTAAATTATTAAAATTTTTGGAAGTTAGTCCACAAATATAGCACCTCATAGTTGAAGACGTATTGGTAGCTGCATTGCATACCTTGGCGTCCACCATTGTTGGTAGTAATTTATGTGTTACGTAAATCATTCCACTGGATGTTGGTATTTCTGTTTTTGCTAATTTTTTTGCTTGATTATCTATATAAAGGGTGTAAAAGTACCCTTAACGCAAACGAAAACCTCATATTCTGCCCATCATTAGGATACTTTTTCGCTTCTAGACTATACCTGGGAAACCACAGATTCCGGAGATATTGAAGGTCAAAGTGTCAACTTTTTTTTCTACTTTTTTACACTATCGAATACCAAGCAATATTACAAATTTTTCATCCAAACAAACATTATCATTTTTTTTTAATTTTCTTAACAAATTACGAGTTTGAAGTTACAAAATAGTCTTGGATATTAAACGCGCGCACACACGCAGCGAAGTCGTACACGCACACAAGCGCGCCGTATCAGCTGAGCCCGCTGTGCGCGTAACCTCGGGTCATTCGAGTTCAACGTATGAACACAGTACCACAGTATAAATATGGACAGTAGCGAAACTAAGCCTAGTTGATGCGATAACTACCTACGCTCCATTGAAGCCATAGGGTTGTCCCTTTTATGCACGGTTGCTGAAGTCTCTAGATAACTTCTCAACATAACATTTTTATTCTGTTGTGATCAATCAATCGAATTAAAAAAAGCTAGCTTACAAATACAATCTAAATAGAATACTTAAATAGCATTAGAAAAAATACGAAACACGTAATACGTGCCTATAAAATTTGAGGGTTGCCCTCGATTTCGTTAAGATTCCATCATCAGATCCAGACATGGTAACAGTGGGACCATCTCGGGAGTATACTTTTTCGATTAAAATTTTTTTTTTTCAATTCGGTTCATAAATGAGGGAGTTATGCGGAAACAAATATGATACAAAAACAAAACCAAACCGACGAATTCAGAACCTCCCTCTTTTTGGAAGTCGATTAAAAATACTTTCTTCTGCTGATGAAGCCGAGTTGACACAGCCGTATACCGCGCAATACGTTCGTTGCATTTAAAAAAATATCGGGAGATATGAACTTATACGTGACCAACTGACCACTCGTCTCGGCGCGGCACACACAACTGAGCGCACTGCGAAGACTTGCCAAGTGCCCCGTCGATGCGCATGTTTGTGTGAGTGTGCGGTTTCGAGCGTTTGTAGGTAGTTTCCGTACTGTCCATATTTATATTGTGACAGTACGAATGCGAGCAGCCTTGTAGGAGCAGTGGGACTCAGCTGATCGGTTGAAGGACATTTATTTATTTGCAACAATGAAAAAAAAAAGGTTTATTTGCTCTGCGATATTACACACATGAGATTGGTCTGCTGATTTTTGTGATACCTACTGCAAGTTGGTTTGTGTATTAACGAAGAACACACAACAAACCGTTTAAAAAATTAATAAGTAGCTTCTTGCAGATTCAATTTAAAATGTTTTGACTGGATTAGCAAACGGAGTTCGCATAACTGAATTGTGGGCCAAATTTATGTAATGAAAATTTCCCATTGACACGCTAAGAAGAAGTTAAAGTTAAAATGTTTGACAAATTATTTTTGTAATTATTTGGGACTTCACATTGACACTATTACTTGCGAAAGGTGGGTGTACCATTCAGTACACCCCTGCCTAACGCTTCGGGGATTACAGGGGTGATGTTATGTTATCATTGAATTCTGCCAAAAGATTAATAATTGTAATTAAAAGTCATCATAACCATCATCCCAAGATGAAGTCTTGAAATTAATTTTTGAAGCAGGTATTTAAATGAAATAAACTAAACTTTATTAATTCAATCAAACAGTTAACGCCTTAGTGAAAATCTTTAGCAATTTAGGCGATCTTCACACTGCCCCGCATCATGCTGCATATTGCGTGTCGACGCACCTGCGCGCGTTCCTGCGGGAGTGCAGATCTGCATCATCGTGCGGGTTTTTTGCGCACTCACGCGCGTAGGTGCGTTTTGTAGATTTACGCACGGCGGCTCTCATTTATTCGCCGTTCTCTGTGGTGGTCGTGCAGTACTGAGCATCACGATAGTTTTGATAAAAATGGTTAATAGTGTGGAACTCATTCAGGACGCTGCCATTATACTAACTGTTTGGTTTTTGTACGGTCGAATTAAAAGAAATCGTGCCTATAGAAGATACTGGGTACAACCTTATTTACAAACAAGATCTTTAAATGGGTCATTTGTTCAAAATTATTGGGACCTTAGAAAATATGAAGAGAAATTCTTCAACTACACGCGTATGTCAACAACATCTTTTGATTTTTTGCTCAGCAAAATTCGAACAGGTATTAGTGGAAGAGATACAAATTTTCGTCTTTGTATTACGCCAGAAGAGAAGCTTTGGGTAACATTGAGGTAAGTAAATAATTTCAATTTTCTAAATACATATTAAGTTAACTATATCGATATTATTATAGTTAAACCCAGGCTATTATATACGAATAAAACTAGTGATTTTGATTTATTGTGCGTTTATTTATCAAAATTTGTACTGCAGTCACTGTTATGGAATATTAATTAGTACTCATCTAATACACATCAGTCTACTATTATAATCACAGCTTTCATTCTTGGAAGTGTTTAGATACTTACTTGCATATCACAATTAGATAGAACCACTAAATAGATATTCTACATTTTTTTTATGACTCTACTAATCACAGCTTTAATTTCTAAAATCACAAATAACTACTTACTTGCTAATCACAATTAGATAGTACCACTAAATAGATATTCTACTAATTTTTAATGACTACTAATCACAGCTTTAATTTCTAAAATCACAAATAACTACTTACTTGCTAATCACAATTAGATAGTACCACTAAATAGATATTCTACTAATTTTTAATGACTACTAATCACAGCTTTAATTTCTAAAATCACAAATAACTACCTTCTTGCTAATCACAATTATGAACCCACGAGATAGCCATTCGACTTATTTTTAATGTATCTACTCTACTAATTACAGCTTTCATTCATGAAATCACGAATACAGTTCACAAAAAAAGTTCTTAGCCTTTAAGTAAGCCAGTAATCGCAGTTACTATAATAATTAAGATCCCAGTAATATTTATTTTGTTAACTTTTTGTACCTTATATCTTAAGTTTTTTTTTGTAGCGTATTAGGTAGTTTTAACTTTCGAACAATGGTAAAAGTTCAGATTCCTCGGAATTTTGAGTATTTACGGACATTGGAGATATTTGATCTTCCATTGCCAATGTGGAGTTTTCCACAAGTGATTGCTGATTATTGGAAAAGTTTCTTTCAATATATTCTTCAGCTGGTAGATTAAAACTGGATGAGGAGGGCTGATTACTTGGACGCCTATTTTCCGTACATTCTCTGTGAGGTTTAGTGTAGTAACCACCATATTCATTTGAATAAGTGCCGTATTCATAATAATCGGCGCCTTGTACTTGTTGGAAATTGCCTTCCTCATTTTGTGCTTCCATGATACATTTTATTATATTTATCTTTATCTTTGGCTTTAATCTTTGAGGCACCCTTTTAAAATCGTCAACCAATGACAACATAAATTGTCGATCGGAATCATTTTCATCAGTCTTTCGTTGCAACGTAGATTTTAAAACGTTCACAAGTTCACTACCAATGTTATCTGTTGGGTCACTGTTTTTGGTTTTCTTTGGTTTCGGTGGAATTATGTTACTACCATGTTGCTCTTCAACTGGGTCATTGTTTTCTTGATTTGCCATACTGTTGTGCGTTTTATTTATTGATACTACTGGTAAGAGAAACAAGAGTTGATTATAATATTTGTATTTTTTATGCGTAGCAGCTGATCCGCTTTTGGTAGTAGCTAGTTCCCGCCGTTGTTTAACAAAACCATCACGAAGCGTTCTCCACCTTTTTTGAAGTAATGTTCCTAAAACAAAATAAAAAAAAAAATCTTATATTTCAGATACTTAGCAAGCGGTTGCTCGTTTACTGAGCTACATTTCAGCCACAGAATAGGATTATCAACCATCAGAAAAATCGTGGAAGAAGTTTGCACAGCCATTTGGGACGTCATGAGAGCAGAATGTTTTCCTGAGCTCACGACTGAAGCTTGGTTAAGCATAGCTGAAGGTTTCCAACAACGGGCAAATTTTCCTCATGTGACTGGAGCTATTGATGGAAAACATGTCAGAGTTTACAAACCATCCTTAACAGGATCATTGTATTACAATTACAAACATTTTTTTTCAATATTGTTATTAGCCATTTGTGATTCTAATTATAAATTCATTTTCATCGATGTTGGTGCGTATGGTAAATGTAGCGATAGTACTGTTTTTCAGAATTCAATATTTTACAAAAAACTTAGGGAATATAATCTTAATATACCAAAAGAATCGAATATTCCGGGAGTTCCCAATGATCTGCCATATTTTTTCATAGGCGATGAAGCTTTTAGCATTTCTGAACACATATTAAGGCCATATCCGGGGACCAACTTGAATTTTACTAAAAGAATATTTAACTATCGTTTGAGCCGAGCGCGTAGGTATATAGAATGTGCATTTGGAATTTTAACTCACAAATGGCGAATATTTCAACGACCATTAGATGTTAACGTAAATTTAGCAATAAAAATTATCAAAGCGTGCTGTTTGCTTCACAATTTCGTAAGAGAAAGGCATGGTGTTAATTTCAACGAAATAGTATTCAATGGTGATACAGAGGGTATGTGCGAAATTCCGAGGGCTAGAGTTCTATCAGGTACACGCGGAAGTGACGCAAGGAATAATTTAGCTGATTTTTTTGCTTGATGCATTATTATCAGTAAACATATTTATTACTTCCTCCCATTGTTTCACCTTCTGCGCTCTGTCACTGTATTCATCACATTTCATATTCCAGATAGCTGGGTGGTTTTCGATTTCGAATATAAATCGATCGATATCGAGATCCATTTTCAAACACACACGTCACGCCCATTCAAAATCACGCGCGGCACTGCGGGATTCGGTGTGCCATACCTTGCGTCTCGCCCCGCACCTACGCGCGGGGGTGCATGTTTCTCCGCGTGTATGCGCGTGATCCGCATGAACGCGCGTGGATGCATTTTCTGTGTGTTAGACTGTGCGTGTTTTCCATACAAACGGAGATACTCACAAGCAACGGTAGAACACGCATCCACGCGCTACGCTGCATCATGCGGGGCAGTGTGAGAATCGCCTTAGTCATTGTCGAGAATATCAGCCGTGCCGGGCGACCGCGGGCGGGAGCTGAGGCGCGGAGCGGGCACTCCAGCTGCGAGCGCGCACCGGCCGGCTCGCCACTGCGTCAACGTCCTTGCCACCGAGCGCATCTTCAATTCTCGCCTAATCAAGTTTTAGAAAACCGTTTGTTTTACCTTCCTGTAACCTCTTAAAATACAGTCCACACTAATTGAAGCCACCGTCTTTCATTCCTCGTAACACCTGGAGGATATTAGCCCACTTCTCTTCAGTCATCTCAAAGCAAGGGATATTGTACATGTACTGCAATATCTACTTACCTTCTCGCCGCTTGCGCGCTTCTACCGCGCGCTACGCGCCATAGCGATAACAAAATTTTATTCACAAAATTGTAATGATAAATCGAACTCTAAAGACATCTACATCCTATTCCACTTTTAACCCTTATAACCTTTGCAATAAAGTTGATAATTGGTCATCAGGCATGTTTGTGAATTGGTAAAAAATAGCAGGCGTTTATTGTGAGGACTTCAAAGCGGCCGCCGCATACCGACTCGGCGCGTGCGGCTAGGGATGCCATCCGTCCGGGTTTCCCCGGATTTGTCCTAGCTTAGAGGACATCCGGGGAGTGTCCGGGCGGGGTTTCATTAGTAGTCCAGGTTTAAAAATTTAACAATTACAATTGAAAAATAAAACAATTTGTAACAAACTGTTAAGATAAGAATTGTTTTGTTAGGTACCTACATTCAAAATTAAATACGATAACTAAATTAAATTTTAATATCTGAAAATAAATAAAAAGGTTTTCCATAACATCTTCAGCAGTTTTTTTACTCTGACTAAGTTTTAAAAAATCTGTTGACATGTCCGGGTTCTGGGCCGGGGTCTTGTCCTGGTTGCCAAACTTTTGAGATGGCCACCCTACGTGCGGCGGCGTGTCTTCAAAGAAAATTGTAACTAAATAAATTTTAAGAATTTAGTTCGGTTTCATGCGTCATCGAGTTTGCATGTGCATTTTTATTACGCACTTTTTTATTTACCTTCCAGTTTCTTTTTATTTTTGCTTTAGTTTAGGGACATTTTGTGATCGCAATACGCATTGCATTGTTAGACATTGTTAGACTAATGAATAATTATCGCGGTTGTGTTGTGTGTGTTGTGTTGAGTGATAGTGATAATGTGAGAGAAATGGTAGGTAGACCAATGTTGCTACTGACAATCCATGGTGTTTGTGTTGTGAGCGAGTGTGTTTTGGCTGGCCTGGTTGGTGTCGTTCTTGAACGATGCCAGCTGTTATCAGTACTCATCGCAGAAATACGTAAGTACCTACATGTTTAACTGTAGGTAGCGGTATGGCATCTGGAAATACCATCGCGTTATTTACCTTCGTGTTTCTTTTTTTGCTTTATTTATTTAGGGGTATTTATGATCCCAATGCGTATGATCAGACTCAGTCGTGTTATGTTAGCGAAATGGTGAGTAGATCAGTGATGCTCCGATAGTACATTGTGTTTGTGATCGAGTGTGTTTTAGCTGGTTGGTCTCATTCTTGAACAATGCCGGTTATTAGAAGTCATCGTGGGAATACTAGTTCATGTTTTACTGTTGCGGTATGGGCTATGGAAATACCATTCGAGGCCTATGCTGACAAGAGAAATTTTAAGTCTGTTTTCACGTGCAGTGGCCATCGATGCTAGATCAGCTAGATGACAGCAAAGCGATAGACAGTAGGTAGGTACATAACTAGTTTTAAACAAGTATCTTTTCTTGCAAGTAGATGAATCAAATTTAATTTACCTAATAATTTTAGCTAGGTAAGTACTCTGAGTAGCGTACCTACACCGCTACACGCTTGACCGAGGGGCGTGGCGTCGCGCCTCCAGCTGTGTGCCATGGCCGTGTAGCGTGTCCGTGAAGACGCACGCACACATGAATAGCCGATTGCGGCCGACACTATTGCGCGCGACAAAAATCAGAATATTTTTGAAGTCAAAAAAAAAATTTCGTTTCCCAGCAATTATTTTTGCGCAGTGCTACTTAGTGGGATGTACAGAATGCCTGGTTGGCGTATGCGTGAAGGGTTCGTTTACACCCTGTATGCAAATTCTTCATTAGTTATGTCCTTGGTTTCGCTAATAAATCTTATTCTAATAGGTCTGCAGAATCTTGGAGATGAAGGCAGTGGATTTTGCCATATAATTTTTTTTCTTCCATTATCTGTAGTTACTAATCGCAATGGTACGAGAGAACTCTGAAATATGTTCGAGTCACTGTCCGCCATATTTTCAAATTTTTGCTTATGTTGCGATTGTTGAGAACCATCGCAGCCCCATTTTATAATTAAAAGAAAATTTTTCTTCTCTTCTTCAGTACAGCTGTATATTACATCTTCCAAATATTTACACAACCGTAAACATGTATGGTTGAGTAAATCTTGTAAGAGAACTTCCGCACAAGTCTCTGTAACTCTCATTGACTGTTCTACTGGATAGCAATCGGTTTTTGCTTTTTTTATCAAAGAGTAGCAAGGGTATATATTTTTATTTGCACTGTGTAAAATTTCCCACTGTCTTCTACTAAAATCTCCTTCGACGAAAATAGCTAAGGCTTCAGATGGTGAATGCTTTTTTATTTTACTTTGATACCTATTTGAAGAAATCACTTTTTGTAACTTTGTAGCTCTTGTTGGAGTCAAAGTGATGTCTTTTATTATTTTAGATGCATCCTTATTTCCTCCAGCACGTTGACTCATTTGAGCAGCATAAGTCAACTCATCTGTCGATACAGTATCGCGTAGACCTTTTGTCTTTCTTCGCTTGGATCTATCACTGGATTCCCCGAATTCCTTTGAAGGACGACCCGGTCTTCCTATAGTCCAAAGGGTGAATTTGAGCGTATTTTGAAGCCAATGTTCATTTTTTTTAGAAAGCGGTCATGCTTGTAGTTTGCTGCTACCCATTTTCGTTTAAATTCACACTTGAAATGGCTCAACGTATGTTTTAATGTCTCCAGCTCACTTTCAGGACATTTTGTTATTTGTATAATTTTTTTTTCTAAAAATAGCATTTTAGCATCAATTTTCTTGTCAGGGCATTCTTGCACGATATCATATAATTGCTTATTTGACATATTCTTGAAATTCACAATGGAATCTAAAAATAAAAAGAGAATTTACTGTAAATAATCTTGTTTTAAATTAATTCTCCATTTTGTTTGAATGTGTGCTAAACAAAATGGCGGAACAAAGCGGAATATTTTCTTTCATAATTCTCTTTAAGAAAGTCTAAACTTTATTTGAAATAATAGATCATAACTCGGAAATGCTCGGAACACATACAAAACCTCTTCTGAATTGTTTTTTTTTTAAGAAAAAATATTATTTTAGTATCCTTTGCGAAATTAAAAAAAAAACATTTGTGAGTCTATAACTAAAATGAAATGATATTATTTATGTTGTTACATACCTTGAACTTCCATATTCGTCGTGTTTATCTCACCAACTATTAACAAAATGACTAATACAGCAAATGTTAGGAGCACAAAAAATAAGGTTATCGAGAAAACAATGGACCGTACTGGACGACGACTGAGTTCCGACTACCTGTGTGCAGTGTTGCCAACAGCGCCGGCCCTAATGTCGCCGTTTCTCATGCATGAAGTAGCCTAATATCGCCGAATTTCAGTTGTAGTAGCCTAAAGTAGCCCAAACACCAACATATCAATAAGAATAAAATAAAATGTAGTTTTTATCAATTTGTTTATAATATGTTCATACCATACTGATAAATAGGCATAAGCCATCTTTAAAACACGTTAATGAAATTAGTTAACATTTTAGAAATTACATAAACAAACAAAAATTAGGATTATTCTGATTCATCCTCCGCTAGCAATAATAAGGCATTACCAAGACTTTCGCCGTCTTCAGTAGTAGTTGATGTGCTAGTACTGGCCAAGATCCACCGGAGACATACATTTTTCTGCCAGCGTGCAAACTCACCATGTGATTGCTTGGTTGAAAGTTGTTACAACACAAACCTCTTACATTCATATGGGTACGAATTCTAAGAATGGCGATCAGCATGGGTAGTTGCATGCGATTCCTTAATTTTGTTTTGATTGTCCCCATTACGCTGAAAATTCTTTTAACGACGGCATTACTCAAAGGTAATGAAAGGCATCGTATCGAAAACTCTGCTAGTTCTTTAAACATCAGGCTTCCACCAGCATTCTTCATTTTTAGCACTTGTATCCAAAAATTTACAATGTCATTAGGAGAAGCAGCTGTTCCGATTATCTCCTCAATGCGCAAAGTGCTTAATACGCGCCATTGGTTCATAATAGCTTCTCGGTCAATATTGGGATCACCTAACTGCCAGGGAAAATATTCAATGTTGGGTTTGCCAGTTGAAAGGCATACGCGGCTTGGTGCCAAAAGTTCAATTTTTTCCACCACCGACACATTAAGCGGTAACCTGTCAACTAATTCTCTTACTAAGCGTACAAGAAAAGCAGAACATCGTTGCTTCACTTATTTTGCTTTGTCGGCAGAAACAGTTTTTTTTGCAAGTAAATCATTGAACTTTTCTCCAAAGTCGATTGAGTCCAGTGGAAGCAGTGCATTTTCAAATGGAGCTCCGGCTTTTTCTAAAGCTCGCCTAACAGCTGCAATATCTGCTTCATGGAGCATTGTTAGAGAGGCATTTTCAGATAGACTTTGACTTCTCAGAAATATTGGTTTGAAAACACGTCTTGCAATGGAAAGTAAAAGAATCCGAAGATCGCTATATATTTTTGTGATATTTGCATCACTTGCTTGAAATATAATATTCACATTTGTTACTTCTTTTAATATCGGAGACAAAAACAACAAATATAATAAATTTTTATCATCATTATGCCTATGGATTGTGCTGTCCGAAATAAACGTATTATTATTATTATTATACATGGCAGCAAGCTCCCTTGCTGTATAACATCTTTCTGATGATTTCACTACATTAAAGTGAGTTTTTAGCTCAAGCCACTGGTTGATGTTTGTTTTAACAGCTGAATGAAACGCCAGCCATCTACATGTAGTTGCGGATAGCTGAGTTAGTTTGAAAGGTTTTTTACCTTCATTAATGGTTTCAAATAAGGTCTGATATATTTTCATTCGCAGTGGACAGTGGACAAACCAATTTCTGGTTTCCCTAAGTAAATATTCCAGACAAGACGGTAATTCCGTGCACGCTTTGGAAGCACATAAACTAAGGGAGTGACACACACATTTCAATAGATGTAAATGGGGTATATCTGCTTGTAAGAGAGTGAAAAGGGAGTTATGTTTGCCACAAAGGTTACTTGCTCCATCAGTTCCTATTGCAATTAGATTTTGAAGATTCAAACCCATTTTAGACATAAAACTCTTAAATGATGTATAAAGGCTGCTAGCTGTTGCTTCAAATACTTCTTGAAAGCCTAAAAAATCAACAACAATTTTTTCTAGTTTTGAATTATAGTATCGAATGCAATATGCCATGTACTTTTCTGTTGTTACGTCAGTGGATTCATCCAGTATAATAGAGTAGCTCTGGTTACCAACTTCTTCTAAAAGTTCCTTGAGCATGGCTGGTTCTAGAACATTTTTTATAATGGCTGAACACTTTGATCTATGTAATTGAATATTTTCAAGAGGACTTCCTGTCCCACAGGTTTTTAACACATCTGTCAGATGATCAATGCTGCGTATGGAGCTGTGAGCAGCGATATAGACAGATATTTGTAAGTCTATTATTTTTTCTTTTGATGAACTGTTACTAATTGAGGAGTAGCCAAATGATGCAAGCTTGGGTTGCTTTTTTGAAATACTTAATTCTTTGTCTTTATGTGTTTTAGTTTTCATGTGCTTTTCTAAATCCGTTTTGTGCGCACGGAGTGGTGTGATACATAATTTACAAAATGCCTCACCTTTACCCACTATCCGTCAGTTCAACAGGTGCTCGACTAAGCCAATCTGTAAAAGAAATTGAACTCAATAATACGCTAGGCAGTAGGTATGTATACTCGTATATTGTATGTACCAGATAGGTATGGTACTAGTGGTTGATAACCAGATCATATTTCTTGCTATTTGTGCAGTTTCAGTCTACTTATTACATCTTAACCAGACTGGGGCAAATATTAAAAAAATGATTGTGAAACTAAAAACCACGACTTCTGATTTAGTCTGGAACACAGGTCTGGAAGTAATAAGACAGACCATGTAACAGATAATATATCTACCTACATCACACAAACCATTAATAAACAGTACTCAAATTTTTACTTACTTTTAAATGCTGGTAGTTTTTCCCATTCATCACGATAATGCTTGATATATTTACCGTGTTAACCCATTTTACGAAACAATTGCACAGGAGAAGTTGTACAAAGCGAAAGTGACAAAGGAATAACCGGAATTTATCTGAACTATTTAGTCAGTACAACACAGATAATTGCGGTAGTCATTATTCATAATAGAATACATGTAACTCTATTGTATTCTTAATTTGGTTAAACAATAGCTAAGACAAATTCAGGGTATTCCCCGACAATAACCAATCACAAACAAATAGGGTGACCATCTTAATATCAAATTGTACCAACATTACACACATGCACGGCCGTTTGCCTGTTTACCTATTAGGTAGTATAAAAAAAACTTGTCCCTAGAGTAGCCTAATTGGCGACCAGTCGCCTTTTAGATTTTTTCGTCGCCGATTCTCGTTCTGAGTAGCCTAAATGGCGAAAAATCGCCTACGTTGGCAACACTGCCTGTGTGCCGCGTGGTGAAGGGATAGGGGCGCGGGGGTTGCAGTAAATTATGAACAGGTTAATTAGCTGTCAGAAAGTGATGTTTGCATTGAGCTAAGCCAAACTTTGAATATTCGACTTATGGCCAGGTTTTCTATGCCAATACTCGTATGTGCGCCGTATGAAAAGACGACACAAACGTCGACCCCGGAGTTCTTCTGATGAAAAAGACACGATTGTGTCACATTTTCCAGGTAAATGTTGTACAAAATATCGATAAAGCACCGATCATTTTGATTGGCAAAGCTGTGTGAGTTTTTTCATAACCTCAATATCGATAGACGCGGGTGGTGTACGAGATACACCGACGTGGTCATTGGACTCGGGTCATACACGTGATGTGTGGACGAGATCTTTACTCATTGGTTTGGTCCGTGAGGCCTTACTATGCAGTTTTTTGTACAATATGGGTATTCTCGTTTTTTCAGACTCTGACAAGTCTGACGACGATGACTGCACTGCTATTGAATTGGAGACTATTCCAAAACGTTTTTCATCGGTAAATCCGGTGATGGAGGAACCTGGTGATACAGGGAACATGTTACCAGTGGATAGCAATCAGGCAATGCCTGCTACTGACCCAGACGTCCTGTTGGCCTTAGGTGACCTCATGCCAGAAAAACCAAAATTTGGCCCTGCCATGAACAACGATGTGGCACGAATATGGACAACAATTCTAAAAGTTGGTCTTCAAAAGGAGAAAAAACTAATGGATCAGTTGATTCCAGAAAACTGCCCGCTTCTCCAGGCACCAAAGCTAAATCAGGAGATAACAAGCTCTGTAACTGACAATATTGTCAATCGGGATAAGAAAATTGAAACCGAACAAAACCAACTTGGAATTGGATTAGTGATGCTGGGTAATACCATATCCACCTTAATTCAGAACGAGCAAGTCGACAGACTAAAGTTAATTAGCACGTTGAGCGATGCAGGTCGAGTTTTAACTGACCTGCATCAGGTACAAACAAGGTCTAGAAAAAATCTGGTATTACCGGCATTAGACAAATATTTTGTGGACACCATCAAAGATGTCGAGAGGGATGACTACTCATATGCTAACTTGATTGAGAAGATCAAAGTCTTGAAAACCTGCCAACAAAGTGGACAATCTATTAAGAAGACTGCTACAACTAACAACTTCAATACCAGTAATAATAATCGTCAGGGAAACTTGAATGGTCCTCCTCGTTACAACCAGCAGAGGCCAGCACCGAGGTATGGACACAACAAGAAGATGCAGTCCTCATCCACAACATATGCTCGCAAGCCTCCACATCAGCGGTACCAATCCTCAATGAGGAAACCGAAATTGCCACCACAAACAAAACTTGCTCGGACATAGAGGTAAGTTATGCAAGAAGATTATCACATTTTTTAAAATGTTGGGAAAACATTTGTCATGATGATTCTATGCTAGAATACATCCGAGGATATTCAATTCTATTTACCACAACCATACCAACATTTGGTACCAAAAACTTCTTATGGTCATTCTGGTACTGAAGATACAGAAATGTTCTTAGCCATAGATAATTTATTAACATTAGGAGCAATATCTCCATGTACACCTTGCAAAGATCAATTTGTGTCAAAAGTCTTTCTTATACCAAAACCCAATGGCAGTAAAAGATTTATTTTAAATTTAAAACCACTAAATCGATTTGTATCTACTTCTCATTTTAAAATGGAAGACCATAGAACAGCAATCTCTTTAATTTCAGTTGGAGATTGGATGGCAAAAATAGACATAAAGGAGTTATATTTATTAGTAAATGTAAATCCACAATACAGGAAATATTTAAGGTTCCAATTTGATAAATTGTACGAATTTAACGCACTCTGCTATGGCCTCTGCTCGGCACCGAATGTTTTTACAAAAATAATGGAAGTTGTTGTAAGTCACCTGAGAGAAAAGGGCTACAAATCAGTTCAATACTTGGATGATGTGTTATGCATAGGTTCTGACTATAAATCCTGCTTAGAAAATGTTCAAAAAACAGTTGCACTATTACAGTGCTTGGGATTTGTAATAAATTTTGAAAAAAGTATAACAAATCCCTCTCAGGTCTTTTTTTTCTTGGGTTTGTATTTGACTCTAGAGACATGACATTACAGTTACCTTCAGACAAAAGGATTTATATTAAGAAGTCTGTTCAAAGATATCTTACACTTGATAGGTGCCACATTCGTGACCTTGCTAAGTTAATAGGGACATTAGTAGTAGACAGCATGTCCTGCCACCACATATGGTTGGCTTTATACTAAACTCTTAGAACACCATAAATACCGTTATTTAGTGGACAGTAATGGGAATTATGATTTAAAAGTAAAATTACATCCAGAAATTAAATTAGATTTAAATTGGTGGGATAATAATATAAATTCCACTCATAGAAGTATAGCCTATCAAAAATATGATTTGGAATTATTTACAGATGCCTCCAGGACAGGTTGGGGAGCATTTTGTAATAATAATAGAGCTAATGGTATTTGGAAAGAAGAGGAAAAAGCATTCCATATAAACTATTTAGAATTACTGGTTATATTTTTAGGTCTTAAATTTTTTGTCAAACATAAACAGAATCTTAATATTTTTCTTCGAGTAGACAATAAAACAGCAATATCATACATTAACCGAATGGGTGGTATTCAATTCCCTCATCTTAACGGCCTAGCTAGATCCATATGGCAATGGTGCGAATCGAGACATATCTGGCTCTTTGCTTCATATATCAAATCATGTGATAATAAAGAGGCTGATGAGGAATCTCGAAGAATCAATCCAGACATTGAGTGGGAATTGAATGCCATCGCATTTCAGAAAATTGTATCAATATTAGGCCAACCTGATATTGATTTGTTTGCATCAAGAGTTAATGCTAAATGTCCATTATACATATCTTGGAAACCAGATCCAGATGCCTGGAATATTGATGCGTTTACAGTAGACTGGTCAAACTATTTTTTTTATGCATTCCCTCCATTCAGTTTAATATTGAAATGCTTACAAAAAATTAAGCATGATAAAGCAACAGGCATCATGGTAATGCCATATCGGCCATCACAGCCATGGTACCCAATCCTTCAGCCAATGTTAGTTTCAAAATTAATTTTTTTCAAACCGCAAAAAGACCTTTTACATTCTTGTTTCAGGGACAACCATCCCTTACATCACCAGCTTACACTAATTGCCGGGATTTTATCAGGCAAGCATGGCTGAAGCGGTCTATTCCTCCCACATCCATGGATATAATGTTTGCCTCTCTTTCTAATAATACATTAAAACAGTATAGTGGCTCATTTAAGATTTGGTGTGGTTTTTGCCAAGAACAAAGTATTGATCCATTTGCACCTTCAGTGCCTAAAGTGATGTATTTTTTGACAAAATTATTTAATTCAGGTGCCGCTTACGGTTCTTTAAACTCGCATAAAGCAGCACTATCTCTTATTGTTGGCTCTAAAATTGGGGAAGATGATCGCATAAGGAGGCTATTTAAGGGGTTCTATAAGTCACGACCACCACTAACAAAATACCATGCTACCTGGAACCCTAATATGGTCCTTAATGTGTTACAAAACTGGTACCCTAATTTAACCCTAAGCTTTGAAAAATTAACAAAGAAATTAGTGGTATTACTGTTGGCAATTCTTGTTCAACGCCATCTACAAGTGAAATTTAAAACTACCCATCGTGAGCAACAGCCAATCAGCGAAGATTACGTCAAAGATTGCGTTAGCGAATCACGAGTCTCCATCCCCACCCAGATTGATCGATTTAAAAATGAGCGGAAGGGGTGACGAGACGACGGACTTGGGCACTTCTCTTTGGACCGTTAGGCGAGCTAGTCGAATAACGGTTTTAATTGAATTTTGTAAAATTATATTTGATTATTATATTTGTCTACGTTTCGTACTCGAGTAGTTTAATTTTAGAAGTATCTTTAACATCAGAACGGCTGCGAACGCGCACGCGAATATGACGGGGCGAAAATCAAGATCGGTTCGAAGACGAGACCGCTCACGCTCCAGGTGCCTTAGCAGATCAAGGTCACCGCTGCCGTTAACTCGAAGAAAATCGAAGGAGGTGCGGAGGCCTAAAAAGAGAACGCTATCTAGATCGGAACGGAGGTCTAGATCGAAGCGCAAACGTGCTCGCGCTCCGTCGAGTTCTAGTACCTCCAGTACCAGCTCGAGCTCATCGAGTACTTCAAAAAGCTCAAGGTCATCGTCAGCTCCAGCTCCTCAAAAAAAATCGAAGGTAACCCGCAAACCCAGAGGAGAATCTGTGAGTACAAGTGTTACATTACATAATATGATACCAGAGTTTGACCCGTTGACTGACAACGTTGATACGTGGGTCAACGTGATAGAGTCATACGCGTCTACTTTTAGATGGTCCGATAGCATGATCCGTTACCAGGCTTTAAATAAGCTAAAAAGCTCAGCTAAGATGTGGTATGACTCAATATTGCGTAATGATGTTTCGTGGATTAAATGGTCTTGGAGAAATTGGAAACAATCAATTACAACGACATTTCAGGTCAAAAGAAATATGTTCGAACTACTTAAAGAAATCGTAGATAAAAAGCCAACTGAAAATCAGTCTCTTTATGAATTTTTCTTTCAACAAAAATCAAAAATTGATAACTTACGTCTCAACTTTTCACAATTTGATATTATGTCGATTATATTAGGCAACATTGCTGATAGTAATATCACAGCGTCCGTTGAAGCAAGCAACTTTCAAACATGCGATAGTCTAGCAGGCTTTTTACATAGTCGTGTTTACAAACCAAAACCTTTAAAATCAACCACGAACACATCTAACGTAAATACCCGCGAAAACATTAATAAACCGGTAATTCATAATCCTAATACACACATCAAAAGTGTCTAGGGATCAAGCATTTTTATGCGGATTTCTTGAGATTGAGATGTGGCTTTGTAATAAATTTATGATTTTATAAATTTATATGGATCCTTTTTGGTGCATTTCATAATTTGAATCAGGAACTGTGAATCAAATTCGAGTAAAAGATGAAAATCAGCTGTCAATATTTTCCCTATAAAAACATACAACGCATTGAAGACATTATTAGTGCTACTGTTTCCCTACTACTGATTAAAACCAACGTTATTATGGAGCGGCGACGTCATTTAAGCAGGGAAGAAATGCTCAGAGCCGTGGGAATGATAGAAGCTGGTTCCCGGCAACGTACTGTGGCTTTAGCTCTGAATACAAGTCAGAGTGTTATCAGTCGACTTTGGACACGTTACCGAAGCACTGGTACCGTGGCTGAGCGCCATGGAGGACGGTATCGCTGCACCACACGGAGACAAGACCGATACATTCAAATCTTAACTCGAAGAGCTCCAACAATAACCGCCATGATGTTAGCCGTGAGGCTTCATCACTCTTCAGGGAACTTAATTAGCGACCAAACAGTCAGAAACCGCTTGCATGAAGTGAACCTTCATTCCCGAAGACCGCTACGGGTACCACCTATAGCAATGCACAATCGTAGGATTCGATATCAATGGGCTCTTGAACACAGAAATTGGGCAGAAGAACAATGGCGTTTCGTGTGCTTTTCTGATGAGTCTCGTTTTGGTATGAGACCGGATACAAGACGTATACGACACTGGAGAACCCCTGGACGCCAACAGCGATTAAAATCCTGCCAGGAAGTCCATCCTTATAGTGGTGGAACCATCATGGTATGGGCGGGTATTTGGATCGGCGGAAGAACTGAGTTGATTTGGATCAGAGGCAACCTCAACGCTCAAATTTATGCTGAGACGATTGTATCAGACGTCATCGTTCCTCTACAAGTGCAAATCGGTCCCTTATTTCAGTTAATGCATGATAATGCACGACCGCACACCGCAAGAGTTGTAAGACAGACTCTCGCCGCAGCTAACATCAATGTCCTGCCCTGGCCTGCTCAGTCGCCAGACTTGAACCCGATTGAGCATGCATGGGATATGCTACAGAGAAGAGCTCTGCCGAATATGGAGGGTATCCAGTCGCAAGAAGACCTTTTTTTGTTGTTGCAACGAACATGGGCGGCCATTCCACAGCGTGATTTGGATGAACTCATTTTGAGTATGCCAAACCGATGTTCTTGTGTTGTTAGTGTTCGCGGTAGAAACACGGATTATTAATTGTTTAAGTTACCCAATAAAATTTTAAAGAAAACTGTTATTTCAGTCTTTTTTTCGAACTTTAATGTTAGTGGTTCAAATGTCAAAAATCCCTTTATTAGGAAAATGGCAAATTTCTTTATTAATGCAAAGGTGACTTGGTTTTTGTTTGTTTGGTGTTTGATTTGATGAATCCTTAAAGAAAATTTTAATTAATATCAATCAGGAGAAAAGTTATTGCAAAAATATATGTTGATCCCTAGACACTTTTGATGTGTGTAGATACCTACCGGTTTGGTACATAGTTAGTAATCAATAAACTTACTCTGTAACTGCAGTCTTTTTCCTCAATATTTTCTTGGCTTGGGACAACCACTTGGTTTGATAAAATAACAAGCTTATTAGGTTCACCAGGACACTAAAAGAGAAAGAAGGTACGAAACATTAGGCATCTATCAAAATAAGTAATCCATCTATAATACAATGTTTTTCAATTAAGATAGAGAATTAAATAACTACTTATTTACCTTTTTCAATGCAAAGTTAAAATTTCTGTGGATTTGTTTAGGTTTTTGTAAACCTGATGGCTTCAAGGCCATTTCCAAAATGTCTCTTTTTCGGCCTTTCCTTTCCATTTTTCAACCTAAAATAAATACCATTAAATGAAATACATAATCACAAGCAACAAAATAGAAGATATTTGCAAAAACAGATAGCTAACCGGTCCTATAGGTTCCGTTTTTTTTTAAAAAAGGAGCGCACAAGTCGCGCATGCTCTCGCCGTCACAGCACGCGGCAGAGTGTTTTTCGGACAAGCGACGCGCTTAAAACCTACTTTTGTGATATCAAATGGCATAAGCACCGACTCGTAAATAAATCCTTATTGGGTATTGCAGTATAAGTGACGAATGAGTGAGTATGATTGTAGAACGTGGAAGTAGGTTATAATCGACACCATGATATTTAGATTTAATTTAAGTAATAAGGTATTAGCGACAAAACTGTATTTATATTGTAAACGGAAGTAAGGTATAACCAACAGTGTGATATTAAAATAAATTTAGGTAATAGGGCATAACCGACATAGCTGTCATAAAGTACTGAATGGTAATAGGGTATAACCAACAGAGTAATATGAAAATGAATTTTGTATATAGGGTACAAGCGCCATAGCTATGTTAAATTACGAAATGAAAGTAAGCTATAAACAACGTTTGTACTTTTTAAGGGAAAAGCTTAAAAGGCATAAACAACCGAAAGCTCGACACCCTTATGAAGTAAAAAAGCATTACCGACAACAAACCCAAAATAAATCATTTTTGGAGGGGTACAAGCACCTTTATTGCAAAAAAGACCTGAATTTTCAAATTCAAATTCAAATTCATTTATTTCGTGAACACAGGGTACATAAACATAAGTTGATACAATAAATAAGAGCCGTGCTGTGTCCCGCCAAAAGGCATACAAAATATCAAAGAGTTTTTAAACATTAGAAATTAAAGTAAGTACTGTAAGGGATGTCGTCACCGTTTTCCGGCACGAAGAGAAAACCAAGTTCGTGACAGGGATTTATTTAAATCACAATCAAATATAGGACAAGTCCCGGCAACCTCTTCCCAGTAAGGACGAAGGGAGCGAACAATGGGTCCTCTAATCCAAAAATATAGTTAATTGTTATCAGGCCAGCTGAGTCTCATGAGATCATTCCCCGTAGGACGTGATCCACAAATGCACTGCTAGTCCAGACTTACAAAACAAAAACCCATAAAAATTAAACATACTAGCGGAGGTCATTAGACCACGGAAGATCTTAACACCGAGATTCAGGATCGTGACGTATTTGTACAGCGCCATCTAGCGGTGAATGACGGCACTTACTTAGTAACTGCTTTGCATTATAGATGTCGCTAGTGGTGTTAAATGTTGTTTGTTACAAACTCCCCCTCAGTTCCCGATGACGTCTCGGCGAGAGGAACTGGAGTTCTATTGCTTCCTAGAGCGTCCACGCCCTCTTTTACCGGCGGGAAGGGTGGTTTGGGTAACCGGCTTCTTCGCAGGTCGTCCTCTTCTTCTGAGCGGTTGTACGGGCGCGGGGACTTCGGTAGAATTTTCACCTTTATATGGTGTTAGAGCAGACGTATGATATAGTCCGATTGGATTTTCAGGAGTAGTTGGTGAAGCTACTTTAAAGGATGCGGGCCCGTGCTGTTGCACTATAATATATGGACCATCTCTTCGGGGCGCAAACTTAGCTGTCACTCCCAAATTTCCTCTGCTGATCGGATGTATGTTGACAAGAACCAGATCTCCTGGTTGGTATTGAGGATGGTTGCGTCTCTGTCGGTCAACATATTCTTTGCGACCTTCTTCTTTCATTTCCTGAACTTCTCTCGCTTTCAGTAAGCTGTCTGCCAGCGTCTTAAGTTTCGGGGTTATTTCAGGTATGATGTTTTCAGAAATGAGTATATTCCTGAAATCAACTTCGTTACCCCAACTCAACTCAACCTCAACCCTCAACCCTCAACCTCAACTCAACCCCAACCCTCAACTCTCTGCCGAACGTTAGGTATGCGGGAGTTTGTCCCGTTGTGGAACAATTAGTGCTATTCATAGCAAATCGAATGGAAGGAAGGAGGTCGGCCCATCGGTTGTGTTCCACTCCTTGAACCATTATGGCCAGTTGGGTTTTCATATCTCTGTTCCTGCGTTCCACAGGATTACTTTCAGGGTGATAAAGTGGGGTGAAATGATGCTTTATGTTTAAGCTATAGGTTACTTGTTGCATAACCGCACTGACAAACTGCGTTCCGTTGTCGCTTATAAGTCTCCTTGGTACTCCATATCGTAGGAAAACTTCGTTTATAAGTGTTGTTGCACAATTTTCTGCTGAGGCGGTGGCTAATGCATATAGTTCTACCCACCGTGTAGCCATATCTTGGGCGATTAGTATCCATGTCTTCCCATCCTCGGTTTGCGGTAGGGGCCCAAATAGATCGAAGGATACCACTTCGAATCGTTGACTTAGCGTAGTGGTCTGAAGTAATCCCGCAGGCTTCTGATTGGAGGGTTTGTACCTTTGGCACTCCAAACAGTTTTGTACATAACTGGAAACATATTTACGCATTCCACTCCAAAAATACCTATTTGCAATCTTCTTGAAGGTCTTTTCAGCACCGTAGTGGCCGGCAAGAGGGTCATCGTGGTAGGCGCTAAGGACATTTCTCCACTCATGCTCAGGTACCAAAAGTTGTGCATCATCAACTTCGGAGTCAGGGTGTAGGCGATACAACATGCCATTGTTCATTAGATAACCCTTGTTGCTCCAATAGGTAGCATCCTCTGCCGTTTTTGTTTCCTCAAGAGCTTCTATTATTTTCTTGATCTTTTCGTCTTTCATCTGTTCTTCTCGTACTTCTTTAGCACTCCTTCTGGGCATGTCTATGGTAATTATGCATATATCACATGTGTCTTCACAACACGGGGGTCTGGACAGCGCGTCCGCTACCGTGTTCATTTTACCGGGTTGGTAAATCACTTTTACGTCAAAGGACTGTAGTTGCAAAGCCCATCTAGCCAAGCGGCCTGTTGGTGATTTTAAATTCATAAGCCACTTCAGAGCTTGATGGTCCGTGATGACGGTAATTGGTAAGCCCTCTATGTATGCTCGAAATTTGTCCAAGGCCCATACCACAGCTAGCGCTTCCCGCTCGGTTGTGGAATAGTTTCTTTCGGCTGCCGTAAGTAATCTACTGGCATATTCCACGGGGTGCTCTTCCTCCTTCTCCCCCTGGACGAGAACCGCTCCTAGTGCAAAACCACTAGCATCTGTCTTCAAGATGTAGGGCTTGGTTCCATCTGCTTGTTTTAGGATAGGCGCAGTTGTAAGCCGTTGTTTCAGCGTGTTGTATGCTTGTTCTTGTTCCGTATTCCATGCCCAACCTGCCTTTTTCTTCGTAAGTTTAGTAAGTGGTTGAGTTATCGCCGAAAAGTTTTCAATGAACCGACGATACCAGGAACACATTTGCAGAAATGATACTAGCTGTTTAAGGTTTTTAGGAATTGGCCTTTCAAGGATGGCTTTGGTTTTGTCTGAATCAGTTTTCAAACCTTCAGGCGTTATGATATGCCCTAAATATTTAATTGACGAACGTAGAAACTTACATTTCTCCTTGTTTGCCGTTAAGTTGTATTCTCTCATTTTCTGTAAGACTCTTCCCAGATCTGCAAGATGTTCTTCAAATGTAGCAGAGAATAGAATTAGGTCATCTAGATAGGCTAGCAGTTTCATGTTGTCGAGGGTAACCCGAAATCTATCGACTAGACGTTGGAAAGTTGCGGGCGCGTTGCGCAAACCGAAGGGCATCCTTTTGAACTTAAAGACGCCAAAAGGAGTAATAAATGCCGTCTTGTCCTCGTCTTCTTTTCGGATTTTTATCTGCCAATAGCCGGCTTTCAGGTCTAGTGACGTCATAAACGGGGTTGATTTAGCTGAATGCAACAGATCATCGATTCGAGGGAGAGGGTAAGTGTCTGGTACAGTTATCGCATTTAAACGGCGGTAGTCAATACACACTCGTACTTCTCCATTTGGTTTTGGCACCATTACTACAGGCGCGGCCCAAGGTGAGATGCATGGTACAATAATGCCCTGTTGCAGCATTTTATCTATTTCGGTCTTAAGGACTTCGGTTTTTGCTTGGGATAGTCTATAAGGAGGCACCGATATAGGAATATCATTGGTCGTGATGATAGTATGCTCTCCAAGTGACGATGGGTTACCATTATCAAAGAAAACGTCTTCGTAATGTGTCAGAACTTTATTGAGATCATTCTTTTGTTGGGCGTTGATATTAATAGCACACACGTCGAATGAGTCTATAAATGTATTGGTTCTGGTAAGGTCAGGGAAGAGACCTCTTTCGGGAGATGTAAGAGTGACTTCTGCTTCTTGAACGTTGCGTTCGGCGTCCTGCATCATAAAATCAGCGAAACGAGGCGAGTATCCATCAAAGGCTGTTCTGGGCCTTTTTATTGTCGATTCGTCTATCGGAATCAGTCTATATGTTGCAGTATCTGTCTGCTGTGGCAAATCTGCTGCTTGCCTGGACTGAGGTACAGAGGAATGAAATAGTGGAGAATTGATTCCTATGGAGCTGTTGGCAGCGTCGGTGAAAGTTACGAAGTCTTCCTCGTATAGTTCGTAGGTCATAGGGCTGCCAAGGAACATCCAAGTGAACTGTCCCAAGTCTAATACCATTCTCGTATCCTGCATGAAACCAATTCCTAGTAAGGTACGGTTATCTCTAGATTCGGGTAGCACTATGAAGGAGGTTGGTATTACCCTATCTTCGAGTTTGACTGGTACCACTGTTTTCAGAACACGTTGATATTTGGGTACACCGTCTGCCAGTGTGACCTGAGCGTTTTCTTTAATGAAGTGCTGTCCTTTTGCTTCAAGCTGTTTGTACAGGCTATATGAGGCAACACTTGTTTTTGCGCATGTATCTATGTATGCTACTCCTTTGATTCCAGCAATGTCTACATATATGACTGGTCTGGCTCTTACGTCGGGTCGGAAGTTTAGAGAGCAGAATTTAATGTCCGCTGGTGGCTCCCGTTCCTTTTTAATAGAGCAATTGGCGCAACTGCTGCGAACTACGCCTGGTGCGCCGCATCCGTAGCATTTTATAGCAGACGTTGAAGGCGACGGAGCTTGTGTCGACCTGGGTTCCGTTTTGGGACGTGAACCTTCAGGTTGGACTGAGACTCCAAGCTCCTGCTGTTTCTTTAGTTTTCTGCATTCGTCGGTGCGGTGTCCATTGAAGTGACAAAACCCACACTTCTTCTTAGGTTGTGTACCTGCTGGTTGCTGTTTGCTTTGGGTGTTTCCGGATCTGGATTCCTTGGTTTGTTCTATCCACAGTTGTTCAACGGCTCGTGAAATATTTAATAACTCGTCAAACGTCTTAACTGAGTTTCGAGGAATCTTATCTTGAATCTTAGTTTTCAGTGAGCCATATATCAAGTCCATCTGGTGAGATTCAGGCAACTCAGGCTCCGGAAGCTGAGATACTAGCATCCGTTTGTAAGCTACAAAATTTTCTGTAGTGGTGTTAGCATCCTGCTTCACGCCAACTATTTCTTGGTAAAGTAAATACCCCGGTTTCTTGGGAGCAAAGGCGTGGCGCAGGCGGTCTCTGAATGAGTCCCATGTAAAGACATGTTTCTTCACGCCTTGCCACCATATTGCTGCTTCCCCTTTCAGCAGTAACGGAATACTGATAAGGGCATCAGCCTCCGTAATATTTTCAATTTGTTTGAAAATTGAGACCGCCGCCAGGAACGCTTCTAAAGCTTCAGAGCTCTTGGTTCCATCATAATGGGTGGTGCACGTTGTGAAGGATCCCTGCTTGGGCGATGAGATCTTCTCCAGTAAGGTTTGAAACTGGGTGTCGGACAGGTTGACTGACATCGTTTTTGGTGAGGTCCTCACAGTTGTCGTCGTTAATCTGCCTGAGCGCGTGACGAACTTCTGTTTATCCTGTTCTTGCCCACCGTTAGTCGCCAGTTTGTAAGGGATGTCGTCACCGTTTTCCGGCACGAAGAGAAAACCAAGTTCGTGACAGGGATTTATTTAAATCACAATCAAATATAGGACAAGTCCCGGCAACCTCTTCCCAGTAAGGACGAAGGGAGCGAACAATGGGTCCTCTAATCCAAAAATATAGTTAATTGTTATCAGGCCAGCTGAGTCTCATGAGATCATTCCCCGTAGGACGTGATCCACAAATGCACTGCTAGTCCAGACTTACAAAACAAAACTCCATAAAAATTAAACATACTAGCGGAGGTCATTAGACCACGGAAGATCTTAACACCGAGATTCAGGATCGTGACGTATTTGTACAGCGCCATCTAGCGGTGAATGACGGCACTTACTTAGTAACTGCTTTGCATTATAGATGTCGCTAGTGGTGTTAAATGTTGTTTGTTACAGTACTATAAATATCATTATAAATCATGTCATAATTACATAAAATTGTTCATAAAATGTCACAAAGAATACAAAAATAAAAATAATAATGTCACAAATTCATAACACAATTATCACAATATAAAAACAGATTCGATTAAATAAAATTAAGGAATTAAAATTTGTCATTTAGATATTCGTCAACAGAATAAGTACACTTTGTTATTTAGCAGATTGAACAATTTTCTTTTAAATTCGTTTATGTTTGTGCTTGAGATAACCTGGCCTGGTAACTTATTATATAGTTTTTGTGCCATTGCATAAAAGCTTTTGCTACAAAATTTCGTCTTGGTTGCTAACACTTGTAACTTTTTCGAGCGACGTTTACTTTCAACAAAATTATATAAATTCACATTGTGTTTTATAAAAATACAGGCTTCATAAATATAGAGTGACGGTAAAGTTAATATTTTTAGTTTATGAAACTGTGGCTTGCATGATTCATCTTGTTTAATTTTACAAATAGCTCGTATACATTTTTTCTGTGCAATAAGTGCTTCTTGAATCTTAGGGGCATTACCCCAAAATATGACTCCATACCGCAGAGCCGAGGCGACATAACCATGATAAGCTGCTAGTAGGGCGGCTTTATTCGCAATTTTACCCAACATATATAAGGCATATGAAAATCTACTAAGCTTTCCACAAACACTTTCAATTTGAGTCCTCCATGTCATGTCATTATCAATGTGTAGTCCAAGAAATTTTGTAACACTAGCTTCATGTATTTCATTCCCTTTATAGTTTATTTGAAGCTGTGATTGTTCTTTGTGCCTAATTTTAAAATTCATTAGTTTAGTTTTAGTTAGATTTATTTTAAGGTTATTAGCATTTAACCAGTCTATAATAGGAATGAGGCTATTGTTTATATGCTCCTCAATTTCTTTTGTAGTGCCAGAGTTATATATAACAGTGCTGTCGTCGGCAAATAGTGACATTTGATGGTCGACTACTTGGGGAAAGTCATTAATGTAGCATATAAAAAGTAATGGCCCCAACACAGAACCTTGCGGCACACCACATGACAATATCCTAGAGCTAGAAGAGTAAGCTACCTCAGTTTTAGTCTTAATATTCACTTTATGAATTTGTGTAATTTGACATCTGTTCTCCAAGTAAGATTTTATCAAATTAAGCACGTTACCTCTGATACCATATGCTTCGAGCTTATCTAATAGCTTTTTATGGTCTACGTAGTCAAATGCCCTGGTCATATCCATAAACAACGCCATCACTGGTTTTCTGTTATCCATGTTATGATGATTTTTTTCTAAAAAGTTATAAATAGCCATATTAATGGTTTTATTTTTCCTAAAGCCCATTTGTTCTTTGCAAAAAATATTGTTTTTTTCCAAATAACCGTTTATGTTGTTATATAATACCTTCTCAAAAATTTTAGAAAAAATTGGTATCAGTGCAACTGGCCTATAATTGGTAACTTTTGTTTTGTCATCTTTTTTGTGTAATGGCTTTATTATCGAAATCTTTAATTTATCGGGAAAAATGCCGTTCTGAATACTTTTATTTATAACGTCACTTAATATAGGCGCTATAATAGGAGCCACTGCTTTGACTACTCCGGTGTTAATATCATCATAGCCTGTACTGTTGGTGTTTTTAAGACTATTTATTATAGTAATTATGTCTTTTGGTACAGTTGGTGACATGAACATGGATTTATGCGATCCTAGTGTGCTAAAAACATTTGATTTTGAATTTGCATTCAGTTGAACTGAGGATACGAAATAGTCATTAAATTGCTGTGCTATCTCTTTGGGATTTGTAACATATTTGCCATTTATATTTATCGCATTTATATTAGTTTTAGGAATGTTAGGTTTCATAGACTTTATGACTTTCCAAGTTGCCTTCGACTTGTTGGTGCTTGTTCCAATAAAGTAAGAGTTCTGTGCTTTCTGTGTTAGTTTGATAACGTTCTGGTATCTTTTAGAGAAAGTTTCGAATTCCATTTTTGAATCAGGGTCACGCGTCAGTCTATATTTCCACAATAAATATCGTCTTGTTTTGCTACAACGCTTAACTCCGCGTGTGATCCACTTTGGTTTAGAAACTGTGGAAATTTTACGTCTGATAATTGGGAAACAGAGATCATATATTAATTTAAACAATTCAAAAAAAGAATTGAAACATTTATTAACATCATCCGATTCAAAAGCTTCGGAGAAACTGAGACTGGCGATATGTTTCCTGAAGAGGTTAATATTTTCCTTGCTGTAATCTCGTTTATGTATATAATAATATGGTAAAATGCACTTTTGTTGTACCGGAAACTTCATAAGTTGGGCTGTGTGGTCAGACACACCTAGCTCTAAAACCTCACTTTTGCAGCCTCTTATGTTGTGGAGAAAATTGTCCAGACAAGTGCCACTACTGGGACGCGTAGGTTCATTTATTTCTAGTTTCAGATTAAATTCCTTCAAAAGTTGCTTAAAGTATGTCGAGTTTTTTGTGTTCTGGAGAACATCAATATTAAAATCGCCACAGATTATTACTTTTTTATTACTTTTGTAACAAAACTGTTGCATAAAATTCGCTAAATTTTCAAAGAAAAGATGTATCTTTGTTGGATTAGGAACTCGGTAAATACATAAAATTATAACGTTATCGTCAGTTATTTCCACTGCACAGCATTCAAATACATTGGGAATGTTTAACTTTTTTACAGATTCTATTTCTTTAAAATTAATGTGATTATTAATTAATATGCATGAGCCACCATTTCGCTTTAGCCTAGTGAAGCTTGCAGCCAAAACAAAATTTGGTATATTCAGAAGTTCAAGGTCACCTTGCTTCATATTGTGTTCGGTAAAGCATAAAATATTAACACCCATTCCATTCCTTGAGAGCGTATCTAAATGTTCTGTCATTACATCAGCCTTGGGTAACAGTCCGTTAATGTTTTGATGTAACACACATAATGAATTATACACGAAAAAAATTTTGGTTTAGGATATCAGTACAACGGGAAGTAAATGAAAGGGGTGAGTCGCAATACGGAAGATCTTTTTTCGGCGCTAGTTCGATCTCCGGTTTCTGACTATTAATATTACAATCTGTTAAAATATATTCTTTAAGATTAGATAAAATATTTGAAACGGCATAATTGTTAACACGACCACTCTTTCTTTGAAACATCGAATAATCGCATCTTAAGTCTAAATTAGAGTCAAATATAATAGCATAATTGTCAATTTGTATGTCCTGAAATAATAAATTATTAAACATTTCTATTCTAAAATTGTACATTTCGAAATAATAACCATATTTATAAGTGGGTAGACATAATATTATGTTTGTATGTTTTATAATTGACAAACTTTCACGTATGATCGTTATTAATTCAAAGTAATTATTAGTTTTTTGGAAATCATCCTCACCAATAAATATTATGCAATTGTCCTTCATTGTATAACCAGATAGTTTAGCGTTAATGTTACTTAATAAGTTCTTTATGCCACAATTTGGTAAAAGAAAATGACATATTTGGTGGCATGGAAAAGTATTTTCTGCAATTGGTAATATTTTATTTGATCGGTTGCTGCTTATAATGCAGAGCTTGCTCTTTACCTCGATGGTCGACGTTATTCTCTTTTGTATCATTGATTGTCCCGGTTTATTCTGAGGCGTACGTTGAGTAGTGACTTGGGTGGAGGTGAATAGCTCTGGGGTCCCGTATCTTGAAATGTCTAATCTGCGTGATTTTTTTTCTGATCTGTTTGAGAGGTGTGTGTAATTTCATTTTTCTATTTGGTGTTACTGTCTCGCTAGCTAACTTCTTGGTTGCTTTCTCCACAATTTTATATTTATTATTTATTGTTTCAATCGTCTTCCTTAGATCTGTGTTTTCAATAGAAAGATTATTTATCTCCCCATGTGCCGCCTGCAACTGGATATTAAGTTCACAGATTTGACGTTTAAGTTCCTCGATTTCTTCATTCTCGTCATGCATAACAATGTTAGGCACGCTACTATTTGTGTCGCCCTCTATTGTCGAATTATTGGAATTGCTACATTCCTCGAATGTTTCTATTGCGGGTTCGGAAGTTCGTCGAGCGCGCAGAGTAATGTTTTCATAGTAACTCATTTTGTTAAGTTTTTTATAGAAAAATTGGTTAAGAAAATAATTAAAAAGTCAAGTTGTAAATTGTGAGATTTGAACTCGAGTCCTCTCGAGTAAAGCCAACTTAGCGAATGCTCATGAGCTAACCGCTGCGCCAAACGCGCCTTTTGTTACTTAGTTGAAAATAGTGGCCGGTTACATCTTCGTAAGTGCATTAAAGATGTCATTGGCTGTTCGATGTCGGGGAAGTCCAAAGTCCAGTTCTTTGTTTGAGGAGCGTAGGAACTAGTGCGGTTGTGATTTAAAATTTGGGTTTTTTCCGTCGTATTTTTAATCACTTTTTTTATCTGAATTTGGTCAGGAGGTCATGCAGTTTGTCACAAAACTGTTATATGTGCACCGTTAAACTGTTTTTGGGTTAAAAAGAGTATTATTTGAAAAGTTGACACTTGTTTACACCGTAATAGTACTGTCTAAAAAAAAAAAAAAAAAACTTCACTTGTGGTTAATATTGTTCTGAGATAACATTGTCACATAATTATTGGTGTGTCCTGTCACTAATACACTTAGCTTCTTCGCAAAATACTGATTATTTACTTATATACAAAATTAAAAATTACGGAGCTGACGTTAACTTGTCAACAGCGCGACTCGTCCTCCAAGAAATAAGTACTTTTTTTTCACTAGAAGGTGAGCTCTGGGATAGAGGATATCGACATCCTCTAACCTTCCGAGCTCTTGAAGAAGTTATTCCGCCGAGGGAAAGGCTATGGCAAAACTGGCAGTGTTGCAGAAAAGGAGTTTACACATTTTACATGTGATGAGGAAGCCAGTCATTCTAGACTTCGTAAAGGTGGCCACTAATATGTTGGGACCAACTGTTATTTTGCTGAACTCAAGCTTGACGATATCGTCGTACAAAAGAGAGTCACCATTATTTTCTAAGTATTTCTTTAAGAATGTAAAAGCGTTTAAGTCTTCTAACCTACCCGCATCGGGATGGGGTTTCGCACAATCTAAAGGGGCGGAAAGAGTTTCGCTTTTTAGGGCAATCCACGCCTTTTCCAGAAAAAGCTCGTGCAAAGTCGCTAAGTCATGCTCAGCTGGGGGTGTTGGGACTGGCTTTTCTATTATAGCAAGATTAGTTGGTTCAGACGCTTTCTTATGGGCTTGGGTGTCCTTCTTCGAAATCTTCCTTTTCTCTTTGGAATTATCTTTTGAAGCAGCTTCGTTATTGACCACACCAATTGAGGGGAGAGCAACCTCTTTTCGCGTTCGTCGGGTGGTCTCATTATAGATGGGAAAATGTTTAATTATTAGGGCAGTCTCTTTCTCACCACCTTGGAGTGTGGGAGGATCAAGCGTCTGAACTTTGAAGAAGCGCAAGACGGCCTTGTCGGTCGACTCGCGCATCATCATTATCCCTGCTTTTGAAATCTCACCTAGGTAAACGATAGACTGAGTGGCTGTGTTATAGCCACATCGAGTCTTCTCGATGGGAAAGACGGCCCTTTCCCCTAGGCAAATATAAAAATTCCCGTGAGTCTTCGCCGGTCGCGAAGGGAGCTTATCAATCTGTCCTACGGAATCTTCGTAGGACCCTTCGTTGTGATAAGTGATCACATCATAGTAGGTACCAGTGTGATCATGCGCGTAGAGCGAGTGAGTGACCCACACTCGCGAGTTGGTCTTTTTCGCTTCCACTTTTGAAGCCATGCTTGTCTCTTCAGTGATCGTTTTCTTCAATTCAATCCACACTATACTGTACGTGAAAAAATTTTACCCAATTTTCGTCGGTTACGAAAAAGAATACTAGGAAAATGTTTTTTTTTGCTAGGGCATAAATGCCAAAAAAGTCATCGTAGAGCCATGGGAGTAAGCGCATTCGAAAGAGCGGAAATTTTTACGTAGGATGGCATAAATAACTCATTTTTGACCAAAATGTCGCTTATTCCCCTATATTGCCCTACTTCCTTTTTACCGTCGATATTATAAAAATAAAGGAGGGCCCAAAGAGGGACAGTTGTATCCCATCCCAAAATACGCCCAACCCTTTCATACGCTTCATCTCGATCACTTGGGTCCGTTTGTGGAGACTGTTACGGGAAACAAATATTTACTTGTGGTTGTGGATTCGTTTACGAAGTTTGTCTTGTTATCAGCCGTTAAAAGTACAGAAACCCGTTTTGTAATAAAAGAATTAGAAATGATATCGAAAGTGTTCGGGAACCCTCGCAGAATTATTACTGATGCGGGATCTGCTTTTACTTCCGCGGATTTTAAACAGTATTGTGCTGATAGGAACATTAGGTTGCATACTATTGCGTCGGGAATGCCGCGGTCCAACGGTCAAGCGGAACGCGTTAATAAAATCATTTTAGATGCTATGAGAACTATAGGCGCGGACGTAACGGATGACAGTTGGGATAATTGTGTTAGAATTTTACAGCAAGGTATCAATACCACTTATCATAAAACCATTAAAGCGGTTCCTAGCGAAGTTCTGTTAGGTTACAGACTCCGTACTGACAGCGATAAATTAGCGCCAGAGCCTGATAATGGACATAGCACGGACGTGACAGAGTTACGCAAATGGGTCGAAAAAAATATAAAGGTATCTGCGGAGTCGCAAAAAAGACGATTTGACGGTACTCGCATAAAACCAACACAATATCAAGAAAATTATTTGGTTCTTGTCAAAATCTTGAGCCAAAATAACGATGGACGTAGCCGAAAATTACTGCCGGTATACAAAGGACCATTTCAACTTAAAAAAGTCTTGGGCCAAGACAGGTATCAGATATCTGATTTGAGAGGCAGTGAGCGAACCAACAAACGATACACAGGAACAACTTCAGCGGAGAACATGAAACCTTGGATTAGAATAGGCAATTGGAATTAAGGTAATGTTTTTAAGCCAGTGTTGGCAAAATACCTACATTAATTGTGTAATAATTTAATCGTATTTACAGTCATCATTATATGCAACAGTTAACATTAAGCATACATATTTATATAAAGTATGCTAAAAGTTGATGCAAGGCTTCAATGGGTTTTAGGTAAATTGACTAAACCGGTTTCAATACTGGGAGAATTTGACACAGGGTTTACTGAACTGCCTAAGCCAATCCAGTTCTGAAAAATGGGTAAAGTGTTTACCTACCTTTACCCTGATTGTAATAGTTTTGCATCAATTTCAATTTTAGTTCTGGGGACAGGTTTCTATGAGGGAAAATGTTATGACTAGGATTAAAGTAATAAGATGTCTCCTAAGACTAAAGGGACTATCTGTACATCTAGCCATATCATTTTCTTCTATCATGATGGGCCGAACGGTTATAGACTACTTATAAATAATTCTACAATGTTTGTGTGTTTCAGATGTAAATATTGTGGGTGAGACGAGGAGCGCCTGGGGGCATGCGCTATGCAGAATGGCCGTGTTGGCAATTCTTGTTCAACGCCATCTACAAGTGAAATTTAAAACTACCCATCGTGAGCAACAGCCAATCAGCGAAGATTACGTCAAAGATTGCGTTAGCGAATCACGAGTCCCCATCCCCACCCAGATTGATCGATTTGAAAATGAGCGGAAGGGGTGACGAGACGACGGACTTGGGCACTTCTCTTTGGACCGTTAGGCGAGCTAGTCGAATAACGGTTTTAATTGAATTTTGTAAAATTATATTTGTCTACGTTTCGTACTCGAGTAGTTTAATTTTAGAAGTATCTTTAACATTACTTGCATTGAGTACAGCACAAAGAGCACAGACTCTATCTCTTATTAAAATATCTAACATCAAATTTCATAATGATGGTGTAAACATTTTAATAAATAGGATTACTAAAACTTCTGCTCCAGGCCGCAGTCAACCTAATTTATACCTACCATATTTTGAAAAATCTGAGATTTGCCCAGCAAGAACATTGTCTGATTACATGTCCTTTACTGCAGAAATTAGTAATCATACTGATCAATTATTATTATCTCTAATAAAACCACATAAACAAGTTTCATCATCAACAATTGGAAGATGGATTAAAGATACCCTTTCAGCGTGTGGTATAGATACAACCGTCTTTTCAGGGCATATTACATAGTACACGACATGCTTCCACATCAACTGCAAAATCAAAAGGGGTATCTTTGGATGTAATTAGGCGGGCCGCAGGTTGGACAGAGAACTCATCAACATTTGCTAAATATTACAATAGGCCAATAGTTAGCACTCCGGGTCAATTTGCCCAGGCTGTACTCAATGGAAATTAGTATGATTTTATTGTTTTCCAAGATTTAAGATTTTAAATATGGATATTATAAATTTGATAATAAACATGTACAAAACATAATTGTATTAATTATGTCTAGGTATACCCTAAAGTCATAGGTATTAATAATTTAATTTTAAAATTAGAAGATTTGAGTTTAAGTTTTAAATAAAAGAAGTTTAATTTGTTTTATAAACATGTTTGTTTTGTTTCTACTCAATCAGTACAAGTACCTCAACTTTACCAATATTATCTCTAAACATCTGCATGTTGAATATATCGAGAATAAAGTCTAGTATAATAAGTGATCAAACAAGCTTACCTTGTAATGTTCAATCATTATTATACGAAGAACTTTATTCGAAGATATATGAACCCTAACCACCCAACCCGTTGGTAAAGTTGAGAAGTAGGTTCTTGAGGCTCTAAAAAGAATGACACTGACAGATAGAGATCATAGAGTATTGATGTGTGCGTTTAGTTTTTTTTAGGGCTGAGAATCTAAAGTGCGTTGGTTGCCAGCTACACAAAAGGAAGCTGCATGTTGAATATATCTTCGAATAAAGTTCTTCGTTTAATGATCGAACATCACAAGGTAAGCTTGTTTGATCACTTATTACACCATGAGTAGGTAGAATAATATTATTCCTACAAACAATAAAAAAGGCACACTGTTCATACGCATGCACTGGTTTCCCTACTACTTATATGATGGCATGCAGTATTTATTCTTCCCTAACTCCTAAACTCCTAAATGACTATTCAACCAAAAAAAAAAAAAAAACCTGTACCTGATTATGACGCAAACGCAACAAGGTCTTAACAAATAACGTGAACGCGCCTAATAAATTTGGAAAAAATATTTACATGAAAATGCGCAAGGTCCCAACTATTGGAGTTCTGCAAAATGAACAAGTATGCTCGTTAAATTCCTGGTGTTGTGCCTGCTGTAATGAATTTAATTTAAACAATCTGTACAAATTAAATGACCACATGGAATTAATGCGGTATTTGGGGCAGACTCCCAACAAATGCGACATGCTATAACGGCAGGTTCAGCAGCAGGCTCTACAGGCGGGGGTGGGGGAGGGACGGCTGCTGGGGCGAAAAGATGGTCTTCGCCCAGGACGACTTCATTGGCTACTTCGGGTACGTCCTCTACAGCCGGGGGTGGGGGAACCAAAAGCTCTACAGGCGGGGGTAGGGGAACCAAAGGCTCTACAGGCGGGGGTGGGGGAGGGGCGGCTGCTGGGGCGAAAAGATGGTCATTGCTCAGGATGACTTCAACAGCTACTTCGGGTACATCCTCTGCAGCCACAACCTCTACGTTTACGTCCAATAGTTGGGACGTTGCTGTCAAAAATTGTCGCTAAGAAACAAGACCCCTATCAAGGGATCTGTTGTTGCCATTTAAAATGGTATTGTTTATGTAAGACCTTTCGCGGTTACATCTTACCAGTCGACCTAAGCGCTGGGCCTCGAATCGTGCCGCAGTCACTGCCATCTTCTGCTGAATGATACCTAAACAGACAAAAATTGGTCAGTAGGTACCTATCATGAAATATAAGATAAAACTTCATGAAAAAAAAAATTAAAGCGGACACTGATAATTAATGTCAAAAATAATCAAGGTACCAGAGAGAGATTGATATCTATGCAAAACATTACACATTTCACAGACATCTTTGTTTATCACTCAAATATTTTGTTTAAAGCAAAAATATAACCCACGACTTTATGGAGCCCAAGGCAACCATTTCAACTATCGAATCTGTCTTATATACGAGCAAATACCTTTGAACACTCATGCAATTGTGATTTTTTAAATTGGGAAATATTACTCATTGGGGAAAAAAATACACATTAAACTTACCTTCATTAATGAGGTATTTGGTAGAGTAAATCTAGCTACGCTACGTACGTAAATATATCTGAAACATTAATTTTATCAATTGTAATATTACAACACAAATACTTTTTTGAATTTACTACTTTCTAGATAATACTACAATACATTTACAATAAACTTTCTACTAAATTATTGCATATTTGTTTTACCTGTGAACCTCCATACATTAGGGTTTCCAGTGAGAGATCTGCGCAAAGAAGCGTGATAACTCTCAGCCACGTTGGATGTCCGGTGGGGCCTTTGATAGACTGAGAGCCTTTCGGGTCCCTCCTGTAAAATAAAAATTACATTTTCTATGTCTGCAACGACCTGATGATAGCGGCAGGTTTGAAACAATAATACAAAAATAATACGAGTATGATTAGCTCACCCTGACCATCCATTGTGAAATTCTTCATTGTATGGCAGACCTCTTTCTGCCGCGATAGCTGGCACTTCTGCCAGCCCGAGCGCAATGCGATCAGCTGGCAGACATGCCAGCGCGGCGTATAGCTGTACCAGCTTGTAGCCAGCAGTGTTGCGGTGGGCCGCCGGGATGCCCTGTCGTCTCGCTTGTCTAAGAAGCGCCTGAAAGAGATGGAAAAGGCACCCTGATACTGGCACATTTGTAATAGACTGGAGCGCTCTCTGAAGAGCCTGCTCATAGTCTGTTACTATGTGCACCGGCTTTGGGTTTCCGGCAGCCTGCCAAATGCGCAAAAGGACCGCTTCGTAAAGTAGCCTGCGACGATTCTGCATCAAGACTACGACTGGATGAAATGCGTGACCAGCGATCACCGCGTGCAAGGTCAAAATTTGGGCTGCAGGTAACCCAGCCGGCACTGTTAAAAATGTGCCATCCACAACCACCGTTTCAGAGGCTTGGAGGCACGCAATAAAATCCCAGTCATGCCAGTCAGTTAGCCATCCAGTCTGTTACAAATGTGCCAGTATCAGGGTGCCTTTTCCATCTCTTTCAGGCGCTTCTTACGCAACGGCACGCAATAAAATTGGGCATTATCAAAATGATAGCCGAGGCGCCGCCCGCAGAAACAGTCCCTAATAGCAAATTGCTATAGATGTGATGCCCGCGAGCGCCACCCCGTATGCCTCAAGGGTCCTGGGTAGTGGAGGGACGACTGATCGCCGCCAGGTACGCATCGACGACACCACTGACTCGTAGAGCAGATATGGCACAGCATCAGGATACCTATAAATAAGACATGCACTAATTATAATAAATCATGCAAAAAGACAGACAAACAGGTCAGAGAGTCAACTTTGGGGTGGAATTTAGGAGTCGGAGTATAGCCTGTGGGGCACTATGAAACTCAAAGAAAACAATTAAAAATGTTTTTTTCAAAGTCCTAAACGAAGTTATGGCCCATTAAAGTACAAGGGACCTATAAACATTTCTATCGAAAATTTGACCCCCCCATTTTATGGTCCCATCGGGTGGAGGGTCTCAAGTCTCAGGTCAACTTTTATTATAGTCATTTGACAATGTACTGCTTTGTGATGCAAATTTAGGCTGCATCTCATATACTTATAAAGATACTCACCTAGCTCCCTCCTCTTCATAAATAGCATTAAGTGGTGTTGCTTCTGATGAAGCTCTCCTTTTTAGGGCTTGAAACAGATTGTTCCTGTATAACCGAATAACATCCATTACATATTGGTAATATAATTTATAAAATAAAGGATAAGTAGCGATATGCTATAGGTATTAATGAATAATGACAGTCTGTCTGTACTCGCCGAAGTCGCCGATGTAAAAAGAAATCAGCCAGCATTAGAGTCAACTTTGGTCCATATCTATTGGATAAAACTTTAAAACTATGAGGAAACAGAAGCGCTGCTTACAATTGTATCATGATTCCTGTTCTGTCCACATAAACGGTTGCATGAAATGGAGTGCCAACAGTTTAAGTGTTGTAGGGAATCAGAGATAGTGGAAGTGCGGTGGCTCGTACTCACCTCACATCACATGTTGGCACACTTATTATGCTCACACACACAAACCAGCTCACACATTCATAAACATACACAATTACACACAAACATATACTCACACACTCACAAATATATTGTACATGTATAGCTAGATAATAAGATTTGTTATGGAAGAGCGGAGTCTCCCAATACAGGCATTACTTGTTTAAAGGGAGGCTCCAATCACTAATTATGTTTGTTTATTACTTTGCTGAAGAAATAAATGATTTTAGATTTTTTAGATTTTGATTTTAATATCAGTAGTGCTACCTGGTTTCTCAGTCTTCTCCTAAATCACACACAGGGCGATAGGGATGGATTTATCCCAGCAACAATATCTACGACAAATTTAATTGCTTTCACTAACCTGTTTCTAACCCAAGGAGTAGGGTCATGTTCTCCTTGTATGGGCCCTGGCTGACCTTCTCTCAGGATCCATGTGACGGGGCATCTATGGGTGTGGCACCTAAGATAGGTGCTGAGCCCTGAAGACCGAAAGACAACGAAGAAGTGTCCCCCTCGTTGATACCAGCGCGTAGCGCCACGGAAGCCGGGTATTTCCTCGAAGTTGTCCATAATACCTAGTTGGGCAAGAAGAAACTGAAAAAAACAAGACTTTTAATATACCAGAAGATTCGTTTTCTTTCAAATTCACACAGAAGCGCAGAATTGACGCTTCATTGAATGAATGAATGAGTGACATAATCTCCATCTCCATTAAAAATATTGAATTTACTACTTTCTAGATAATACTACAATACATTTACAATAAACTTTCTACTAAATTATTGCATATTTGTTTTACCTGTGAACCTCCATACATTAGGGTTTCCAGAGAGAGATCTGCGCAAAGAAGCGTGATAACTCTCAGCCACGTTGGATGTCCGGTGGGGCCTTTGATAGACTGAGAGCCTTTCGGGTCCCTCCTGTAAAATAAAAATTACATTTTCTATGTCTGCAACGACCTGATGACAGCGGCAGGTTTGAAACAATAATACAAAAATAATACGAGTATGTTTAGCTCACCCTGACCATCCATTGTGTAATGAAGTAATTGTGAAATTCTTCATTGTATGGCAGACCTCTTTCTGCCGCGATAGCTGGCACTTCTGCCAGCCCGAGCGCAATGCGATCAGCTGGCAGATATGCCAGCGCGGCGTATAGCTGTACCAGCTTGTAGCCAGCAGTGTTGCGGTGGGCCGCCGGGATGCCCTGTCGTCTCGTTTGTCTAAGAAGCGCCTGAAAGAGGTGGAAAAGGCACCCTGATACTGGCACGTCGTCGTAGTCGTTATTGTTCAATAGCCAAGTAACCAAATAGCTGGCTAGCTAGCTGGCTATTCCACCACAAATAGCCGGCTAGCTAAGCTATTGAAATTTTGGCTATTTACCCATCTCTATCTCTGAGCGTGCGCTGGCTTAAATACTGTCTCCCTCCACTCTCTGCGTCACCACGAACATGCGATATTTCTGCCCTTTCGGCTGAAGAATTCTCCAATATTATGTAATAGAAAAAAAAGATTTTAGAAATCATTTTCATTTCGAGCACTAAAAACCCATAACTTTGTTTGATACAGTACTTTATATGCAAAAAATATGTACCTATGAAGACTTGTGACAAACTTAGAAACCAAATCACTAGGCAATTATCAGGTCCGGTAAGAGTTGCTTTGTCGTTAAAAAATCTCAAGATCCACAGAAAAGAAAACGCAAAGAAGTAGCACACTCAACGCAAGCGCAGGATGGGCTGACAGCGTCATTTAATGGTTCCTTTCATGCCCTTGGCGTCACTATGCATCTCAGTCACTTGCATTAGAACGAGTGAAACAACATTATTCACTTGCATTTCCTTAGCTTCGCTTGCCGCGTCGCGTCGCTATCGTTATTCGTCTCTCTCATTTGTGTTAATGTAAGTGAAACAACCTCTGTCGACCACTCCCTCGCGTTACCACTGACGTTTCTGTCTCATCATAATGCAATAAGTCAAAAGAAACAAGAAGAGTAATAATGTGAAGTACAAAAATGATGTGTGTCAGAATGGCTGGTTGCCTGTGGCTTTGGTCTATGAGAGTTGATTAGAAAATTGCTACATAATTGCTTATATTTGCTACATTGAATAAATAATTGCTACATACTATATATATTTAGAAATAACATTTTTTTTTGTACAGCCATCCTGACGTTTGGTTGGCTGGTCGCCTCCTAGTTTAAAGCCAAGCATGCAGAGTTTCCCGAAATGTATTGCGTCAATAATTGCTACATATTTGCTTCATTTATCTAATTTAGTTGTATCTTCAAACATATGTTAAATAAAGGATGTAGCAATTATTTTAATTTATCCTAAGGAAAAGTGCCTGATAAAACAATAAAGGCAAATAGTTGCAGTGTGTCTTCAGTCAACGGTATTGCTACTTTAGGAGGCTATTATTGCTACTTTATGTTATGAGTAGTGTAATGTTTGTGTTTTTCTATATGGGTTTTTATTTTTAATTCGCTGCTGGAGTTAGGAGTAGGTTGTATAAGTAATTGATACCTCCTTGTACTTTGTTATAAATTGATTTTATTTTTTTAATGTTCTAGAACAAACGCTTGAAATTTAAAAATGTCAGGATGACTGGGAACCGGGTCGTCAGAATCAGTCTACGCCAGGGCTCGGTACGAAAAACATCTCAGCTACGAAGCTTACTAGTTTCTTGAGCAATATAATATAATCTTCATTACGGTGGTCTGCGTCGTAAAGAAAAGTGCCCGAGTGACGACGTTCCTCGGCCCTCCTCCTCGATCCTCCGCTTCGGGTCTCCTCTTCGGCACTCCTGACGTCCGCCGGCTACTGCCAGCCGGAGGGACGTTACCTTGATCCTCGCGCCTCTTCTGCGTCTGATGGAAGCTGAAGATTGACGGCAGGCTTCAACCGGCCCCTTTGCGAGCTCAACGACTGGAAGGCCTGACCTGAGGCTTTCCATCTGAAGAAACCCCTGGACTTCCGTATCTAAGGACCTTCACCCCGGTTTCCCTGACTTTGTATAGTATTTTCAATTAGAATTCTCCAGCATCCGGTAGGTAGGGCCTGATAGATATTTTAAATTTAATTGTTTTTATTTTCTTATATTAAATAACTGTTTACCTTTTCCCTTTTTCTCTTAAACTGTGCTCTCCTCCTAGGTAGGAAAGTGTTTATTGTGGCCTTACATTTATCAGGCTCCCCCTGTTAAATGTAACGTTACAGTAGGTAAGTGGAAGTGGTGGCAAGTGGAAGCACATTAAAAGGATATCGTAAAAAAAACGTCGGGTCGTTCATAAGATTCATTTTAATAATATTACAATTTACTTAAAAAATATTCAACTATTAATTTACTTAATTTCCATATTATTTTTTCGCATATACACTCGCGAGCAACCAAATCGACTCAAGCCTTGTCGGCGCACACTTACATTGATACAACTAAAATCATGAATGGAAATTATTAAAATGATATGTCATTCGAAAGCTTAAGATGTCAGCTTTAATTTGATATCATTATCATTGAAATCCATCCATCATTTTTGAAATAAATGATGTCTGAATGCAAGAGTAGGAAAAACGGGAATTTAGGAAAAAGGGTATGTGTCTCGTATTTGACAAATTAAACAAAAAAAATTAAAAATAAAATTATTTTATCTAAATCAGTATTTCGTATTGCCCCCTCTAGCCCTAATTACATCCCGCAGTCTGTTTTTCATGGACCTTATCAATTTTTTGACATTTTCTTGAGGAATGCCGTCCCACTCCTCTAATAATGCTGTCCTTAGCTCGTCTACGCTTGAAGGGACTGGATTTCTGGCCCGAACTCTTCTTTTAAGCTCGTCCCATAAGTGCTCGATGGGATTCATGTCAGGACTGAGCGCAGGCCAGTCCATCGTGCGTAATTCGACCTCTTGCAGAAACTGTCGAGTGACTCGTGCCGTGTGGCAGCGGGCATTGTCGTGCATTAACGAAGTCTTCACCGACAAACCCTGCGTAGGGCACAACATGATCCAGTAGAATGTCGGTGATGTACCGATCAGCTGTTAGCCCGCCTCCTCGGCCGCCCCCAGGCACGAAAACAAGTTCGGTTTTTCCCTCTAAAGAGATACCAGCCCACATCATGCAGGAACCGCCGCCATATGCCACTGTTTCAGCGAAACAACATTGGGCAAATCGTTCTCCCGGACGCCTGTAGACTCGGCCTCTCCTGTCACTGCCATGCAGACACATTCTGCACTCATCAGTAAACAGGACCGATCGCCATTGCGCAACGCTCCAATTAAGATGCTCTCGAGCAAATTGAAGGCGCGCTTGTCGGTGGCCTGCAGTCAACTTAGGGCCCGTCGCAGGTCTTTTTGGCGTCAAGTTGGCTTCCTTCAAGCGTCTTCTCACTGTCCACTCGCTGACAGCCACTTGTCGTACACGTCTCAGTTCTTGCTGCACATCAACGCCCGTAAGGTGTCGATTGCGCAGCGAGGTTGAGACAATGAAGCGGTCGTCTCTCTCTGAAGTGCACCGGTGGCGGCTCGTTCTTGGTCTCCGATTGAAGGCACCAGTCTCTTGGAACCGTCTGTATACTCGGGATACAGAAGACTGGCTCAAATGGAGCTGGGCAGCGATTGCTCGCTGACTTAACCCTTGTTGCAACAAGGCAACAACTTGAGCGGCTTCTTCTGGTGTGGTATCCATGGGTTAGCGAAAACAAGGAATGCAATTTACGGAGATCTGTACCAGTCAACTTGTAACAAGCAACTGATAAGATAAACCGGAAGTGGGGGGGTTTTATAGCGGGAGCAGGTAGCGCAAGTCGTGGATTCCTAAAGAGGTAATTTACGCTGACGGCCAATTAAAATGTGTCAATAAATCAGCGCTTAGTTTTTTTTAAGGTATTGATGTTAATTGAAAGCCTAATTCTTCAGCTTTCGAATGACATATCACTTTTGTAATTACCATTTATCGTTTTAGGAAAATCAATGTATATGTGCGCCGTCTAGGCTTGAGTCGATTTGGTTGCTCGCGAGAATATTATACATTGTGGTATTAGCTTCTTTTTACTCTTCGTAACTTTTTTCGATTGGTCATCGTAACATTTCCATTCTGAATTTCGTCTGCAATGAGCTTTGTAGTGACCAATTAGTGTTTCACATACTGGGGGCTCGAATTCTATTATAGACAGTAAATCAAACTCTGATCCTTGTAAAAAAAGAGATGTTTGTGTATCATCTATTGAAATGAATTGATTGGAATGAAATTCAAATGCAATAAGATCTCGTAAAGATACACTAAATGATTTAACACCTTTACATTTACTACGCCGGCATTCTGTAAGTTCTTGAGAATTAATTAAAGTATTTGCGGCTTCTTGTAAATCATCAACGTGTAGAACAGGTATCTTACGCTGAACTCTATTGATTTCACAATCTGATTCTGTACAATGTTCACTTTCATCTGCACTGTATATACAATCTATTAAAATGCGTTCAAATATATTATTTACATTGCACTCACATCTCACTTCCACAGAAAATTCTTGTTCAACTTTTGAAAAATAGACTTGCGCCATTTCAGATCTTATTTTGTATACTTCTTCTGTATCTCTTCCACTCATGAGTTTGACAAGTTTACAGAATAAATTTTAACTCTCATGTATTGTTTGACTTATACGATAGCTATCGATATATGCTATAGCTAAAGCCTGACATACCGAATCAATCGCGCAAGTATTTCTCAATATAATATATTTTTTACCAATTTGTAGCCTGCTTCCGTTAGACAAAAAAATAACTGGCTTCAAAGTAACATTTCATTTCCCTTTCCAGTTTTCGATGAAGGTAGGGTCCTCAGCAAAAATAAAATCAGCAGTAAACTCTTCCTTAGGCTCCTTAGACTGTAATTTACTCTTTTCCGCGTAGATGTTATGGAATCCCGTTTTATTTCCTTCTTAGGAAAATCTGCTTCAGTATTTCTTTGTACAGTAAGATTCGGCAGTAACGATATTCTCGGTGCAACTTTAATCTCTCCTTTTAAGAATTCTAAATGTTTCATAATGAATTCATCTGTTCGTAGTCTGTGAGATTTGGTGCTAAGATGTAATAGCAGTCTTTTTATAGTTTTAAAATATGATTCAACATTTGAAGAAGTAGGTGCCTCAATATCGGAATCATAAATATTCTTCATTACGTTCGACCACAAAGGAAACAAAGTCAGTAAACGTGATAAAATTCCTATAAAAGCAGGATAATGGTACAAATTGTCATGACTGCCTATATCTGCCATAAATGGTGATCGTTACTATGCGGAGTGATGAATGACCATGAAATTCTTTGTGTTGAGTTCTATTAGACAGGCTCAAGCTTCGGATGCTTCTTGCTTAGCAACTTTGTATGCTGAATATCGGGTTATTGATTTTAATATTGTAGAAATGAAGGCCACAGCTATACCAACACCCATGGATATCTGAAGACTATTTAAAAAGCTTGGGCTCTGAATTGTCAGTTTAAGGGTGTCTTCAACAGTTGGTTCAGAAGTATAGGCAGTCACTCCCATTGAGAGAACTTGACCCTTAAATTTATAATCAATGTCACTCATAAGTGTCTGATTTGTGCCCTTAACTTTGACTTCACATTTTCTCGGGCTGTCCACCAGCTGTAACCTTTGAGGCATTGCACTACATGCAACTTCATTTAGGAAGAAAGAACAATTGCTGGTGAAGGGAAGTAACCCTGTTGTTCGAATATTGTTTGCTTTGACAATTATGAATGAAGCTTCATTACAGCCTGTACATTCATAGGTTGACACAACAGAAAAATCACAGGAAGCAATGTTTATAACTTGATCCAACTGCGGGTTGACTCTGTGCATCATGGTGCTATACATCCTAACACTACGCTTTCTGATCACTAGGTCTCCTGACTCAACAACTGTAACAACATTCATCGAATCACTTCTGATAGAGTTATTATAGCCAGAGTCACTAGACTGACATCTATACTTATATGAGTGAGAAATGGTCCCGCAACGTCCAGTGCTATCCGCTCCCAGGGGGCTCCAACGTTGTAAACTTTTAATGCACCTTTGTTTCGTGTGTGGGGTCCTTTCACAGCCGCGCAGCTGGTACATTTGCGACACCAGTCCTCCACATCATCTCGACAGTGGATCCAGTAAAAACGCTCTCTGATCTTCAGTAGAGTCCTTTTTACCCCCATATGTCCTCCTGAGCATCCATCATGGTAGAGCCGTAAAACATCCGGTACCTTAGCTTTAGGGACAACCATTTGTAGATGACAGCTGTCCCCTAGAGCGTTTTCCCATTTACGGCATAAGACTCCGTCCTGGATCTCGAAGCTGTTCCATTGTGCCCAATAACTTTTCGTGATGGAACTCATCGCAGCCACGTCGCTCCACTTGGGCTTCGAAGCACCAGCTTTAATCCAGTCGAAGATTGGCTTGATGTCCGGGTCATTTTGTTGAGCATGTTGTGGGTCTTCTTCCATTCATCGCTGAGATCCGTTCTAAGCATCCTCACGGGCACTACTTCCTTAGTCTCTTGCCTGGCACAGTGCTTGCAGTCTTCAGGACAAGGTCTTCTTGACAAGGCGTCTGCGTTACCGTGAGTTCTCCCACTGCGATGTTCGGTTACGAAGTCAAACTCTTGCAGTAGTTCAATCCATCTCGCCACTTGCCCCTCTGGATTCTTGAACTGTAATAGCCACTTCAATGCAGCATGGTCGGTTCGTAGTTGGAATTTCCGTCCCAACAAATATTTACTGAAGTGCTGCAATGTCTTCACTACAGCGAGCAGCTCTCGTCTCGTTACGAAGTAATTTCTTTCCTGTTTGGATAAAGACTTGCTGAAGTAAGCAATAACAACCTCCTGATTTCCTTTCCGTTGAGATAACACGCCCCCATTTCCAGTATTACTTGCGTCTGTGTCGACTATAAAGTCATTTTCAGTGTCAGGATACCCCAAAATAGGAGTATTGCACAGACGTCCCTTTAATTCTTGAAATGCGGCGTCGCAGTTCTCATCCCAACAGAATGGTTGCTTTTCCTCAGTGAGTTTGTGTAGAGGTTTCGCAATGTCGGCAAAATTCTTCACAAACCGGCGATAGTAGGAGCACAAACCCAAAAATGCTCTGACCTGTGTCTTGTCTTTCGGCACTGGCCAATCTTTGACGGCGACTACTTTCTCTGGATCTGTTTGAACACCTTCCCCCGAAACTATGTGTCCTAAAAAGTTCACTTGTTTTCTGAAAAACGAGCACTTCTTCGGACTCAACTTCAAGTTTGCTGTTTGGATCTTCGACCAAACTAAACCACTTCATTCCCGTCAGCGTATCCAGTGTGTCATCGATCCTAGGCAGTGGGTAGCTGTCCTTTTTCGTAACGTCGTTCAGTCGTCGATAGTCCACACAGAAGCGCATACTGCCGTCTTTTTTCTTTACCAGGACCACAGCAGAACACCATGGACTGGATGAAGGCTCTATAACACCGTCCGTCACCATTCCCTCAATCATGGTTTCCACTTCTTTTTCTCGTGCAACTGGCAGTCTCCTTGGTCGCTGACGGATAGGTAACTCGTTGCCTGTATTAATTCTGTGCTGAACCAGTCCAGTTCTACCTATGTCAGCATCATTCGTAGAGAAAATACGGGCGTACTGAAGTAACATCTTCTTAGCCTTTTCCATTTCTCCTCCAGTTAAGTGACAGTTTCCTAAAAGCGTTGACACGTCAAATTTTGCACTACGAATTTGATTTCCGGTAGGTAGATCTTCCAATTGACTCATCCAAGCTACTTTCTCGCAAGTGCCGATCAAGGTGCCCTTCTTAATAACTTGCTCCTTGTCACTTGGATTCAGGATGCGTACAGCTGAGATGTTGTTGGCCTTTACCAGAGTTCGTGCCATCTTCCATGAAAACTCATTGTTCACCCTGTCTATCAGAACACTTCGATCTTTGTGTCCAGAGTTCTGTGGTAACTTCACTGGCACGATCGTTTCTGATCTGCGAGGAAGAACAATTTCCTTCAAGCAGTACACTTTCCGTGATGGTGCACCTTCCATGAAGACTTCCTCGGAACCACATTTCAACACTCCTTGGTCAATGTCGATCTCACAACGATATTTCCGCATGAAGTCCAAGCCCAAAATGCAATCGTCCACTATGTCGGCCACGATGACATTGTGCCGGTAAATTCTATCACCCAATTTTAACTCCACCTCCTTCTTGCCTCGGACGGTTATGTGCTGACCGGTTGCTGTTAGTAATTGTATACGGTCGTGGTTATTGAAGTAGTCCCCAAGAAACCGATTTGCTAGGTGTGAATTGACGACCGTGTGAGAAGCTCCAGTATCTAACGTCAGTTTGCATGGAGTTCCGTTGACTTCGCCCTTAATGGTCAGGCTGTTCCCGTCATGTACTTGTGAGATTGAGATCCTCGGGGCTCTTTCAAAACCAGCCAGCACCCGCCCCCCAGTCCTGGCATTTACTCGTTTCCCTGCTGTGGCTGTGCAGTCACTTCAGCCACCTTTCCCTGCTGGGGTCGGTCTTCTCTTGGTGAGCTGCGCTTAGGACAGCTTGATCGAAGATGACCCCTTTCTCCACAAGTGTAGCACCTAGGGCTGTATCGTTGCGGGCGGTCGCGTACAGGTGACGCTACAACCTCTCTGACCCGGTGCGTACGGTGGACCTGCCTTACTGCCTCTACTTCTAAGGCATGGGCCAAGTCGTCTTTCAGCGTCTCATGATGCCCAAGTCTCACAGCGGCTCTGACTTCTAAAACTGTACGCCTGTACCAGATTTCCATCAATAACGGCAGGGGCGGACTGGTATGCTTTCCGAACCAGCTTTTCAACTTCCAGGGCCCACTGCTGTAAGTTCTCGGCACTACGTTGAACGCGATCCCTTAATTTAGCACGAAAGACGTGCTCCAGGTGCGCGTCACCATATCTGGACTCTAATGCTTCCAGCAGCTGTTCGTAGGTCACATCCTTGCCGAGGGCCTCAAGAATGGTTAGGGCCTGGTCTCGGAGACCCAAAGTGAGCGCGGTCATGGCTTGCGCTTTGGTCCAACCGTTCACTTTCATAACGGCCTCAAATTGAATTTTATAGGCTGACCACAAAGATGTTCCGTCGAATGGCGGCACTTTAAACCCGCGCACCAAAGGTGCAGCAATCACTGAAGTCACAGCCCCGTCTCCAACCTTAATTTCACTCAAGGCCTTCTTCACATCGGCGATCTGAATTTCGGCCTTTGCGATACGGTTGTCGTGCTGGTGTACCTGCTCCTTCATCACGCTCAGCTCTTTGCCAACTGATGCGTGAAGATCTTTAATCAGGAGCATCTGTTCCTCTTGACGGCAAGCCTGTTCCTCTTGACGGCGAGCCTGTTCCTCCTTGTCCCGTTGCAACTGTTCCTGCAACTGGCGAGCCTGCTTCTCTTGACGGCGAGCCTGTTCCTCCTTGTCCCGTTGTAACTGTTCCTGCAACTGGCGAGCCTGCTCCTCTTGACGGCGAGCCTGCTCGTCCTTATCCCGTTGCAGCTGTTCCTGTAGCTGGCGCCCCTGTTCCTGCAGCAGCGCCATTAAAGCAGACATGTCTGGCACTGCTGGGGGTCTACTCTCTAACTCCGTCAACTAATATACGGGCCCGTACTAAAGTCGTTCGTAACTACGGGGTGAACCCTACTCCCTAGTGATCACGGATCAATGAGGTTCGAACGGAGTCGTAGACAAAATTAGTTTAGTTAAGTGAACGAATGATAAAAGTCGTTAGCGTTGCACCACTTTTTCGATTGATTACCGGTTTTCTTACTTTATGGTTTTCAAGCATTTAAATTAAAAAAAAACATTGATATTGTTAAAAAATGGTTGCATTTGCACAAAATACTTTTATTATGTCTTATAGGATATAATTTAAATATTTTTGTTCGGGTTGTGGCTGTATCCTGTTAATACCTTTACCTTCTTTGTATTTCACATTTTGACGTATACTGATTTGTCAGTTTGACTGAAATGTCAAGTTTTTTATTTACGATAATTACAATAAACATTAAACTTAATTGGCATTAATAATACGAGTTACGACTAGGAAACTTTTCGTAATAAATTGTAAAATGGCCTCAACCGCTCCAGTAAGAACTCACGCGCTAAAATACCTCAATTTTATAAACGTAAACAACGAGTTGGCAGCTACCAACAAAAGCATTAGCGGTAACAAAACAAACAAATATAGGGTGCCTAGGAGCCCTCCAAGCTAGTTACAAGTACGTTGCCACCGGTAACAATCCAAGGACAGGCTGCTGAGGAAGTCTTAATTTGTATGGACAACATGTTGCGCCGTCCCGCTATACACATCACATCATGATGCCAGAGGACGTTTTGGAGTATATAAGGAGCATTATTAGTGTATTGTATTTTCTTTTCAATTTCATTGGTGCAAAATAAAAAAACATTCTGTTCAAAATTAAATTATACTTTATTGGATAAACCTTTGTTTTTATCAGAATCTTCTGCCAGTCTCAGCGCTCATTGTATCCTGTAAGCAAAATAAACAGGCTGTAAAATACTTATTTTACCCTAATCAATAATAAATATAAATACTAATATCCTATGTATTTCTTGAGATGTATTAGTAGGAGAGTTGTTTTTTATGAGACTGCATTATAAGTCTGTACATACTTTTTTTTTTTCATTAATTGCACTAATATGTCTATATATTATGTCTATTGAAAAGAAGTCATCTGTCTTGGTATGGACATGTAATGAGGAGGGATGAAACGCAAGTGACTAAAAAAGTAATGGATTTAGAGGGAGAGGAAAGCCAAAGAAAAGATACAGGGATTGTGTGGGAAATGATATGAAAATAAAGTGCTTGTTTACGGACACTCGAGGTGTCGGGCGGCGCGTGCAGCGAGGCGACTCGCGGCGCGTCGAACGTTTTTTGTGTTTACGGAGAGGCGGCGCGTGTAGCGGCAGATATCATCGCACGCGTAAACACAAATGTATAGCAATATACCATGTTGTTCATAGAGACGCGGGGCGGGACGCCCGCGGCGAGCACCACCACGCGTCACCATCTCAATCAAACCGACTAGTTTTAGTAGTTTTATGATAGCGAGAGATGCGAGCGCACGTGTCGCAACAAAATGAACAACGACAAACAAGAAGAATTTATTGTTGCAATACAGGAGCGTCCCCAGTTGTGGATGGCTTGCCATTCACAACACAAAAACCGAGTAATTGTGAAACGAAAGTGGACGGAAGTATCCGAAATTGTGGATATGGATTGTAGGTTTAGACAATAATTATACGGTTGTGCGAATTCGAAATAAGACTGCAAGAAAGTTCCGCCGCGGGCATCGCTTCATCGAGATTTGCCGTTGCGACGCCGCCGCGGGCACCGCCTGCAATTCAAGCAAACGCGTATAATATCGCTTCTCCGTGAATGCACTCATACAACGCCATTATGTTTGAATTTAGTGCGGGCCGCGGCGCCGCACGCGCCGCTTAACTCCCCGCCTCTCCGTAAACAAGCCCTTAGACATTTAAGGAGTCCAACTGCTTCTTGTTTAACAAATTCTTCACTCACTGGGTTTCACTAATGCCACATGCATGCAGTCTGCCAATTATGCCTGGCAGGCCATATTTTCATAAAATCTGTACACATTACCAAGTGTGGCTTATTAAAATTTAAAATTCTTTATTATTGAAAAATGAAGAGAAAATTCTGATCTATTTTAGGGCATAAACAACTAAAATTGATCAGAATTTTCTCTTCAATAGGTAGGTAGTCATTGTTCAAATGACATGTTTTAGCTCAAGTAGTTTCTGCTATAGATACCTACATCATGAAACAGCCTATTAATGTTCCTACTGCTGGGACACAGGCCTCCATTCTTTGAGAGGGAATGGGCTATAATCTACCACGCAGGCGCAGTGTGGATTGGTAGATGTCACAAGTCTTCGAATTTTTGGTTCTAGGACATGCCGGCGGTTTCCTCACGATGTTTTCCTTCATCGTTTTTGAGAGCAGTGGTGATGAAATAAATTACACAAAGTAATGCGCCTGCCTGGGTTCGAACCCACGACTTACTGTTCGTAAGTCGGGGCCGCCGCCACTGGGCCACCACTGCTATAGGTACATATTTTATAAAATAACAACTACAGTACTTTCACAAGTTATTATGAATTGTGACTGTGATTGTAGCTTAGGAGTGCAATGCGTCGTCCCGGGGGTTGCTGCGTCGAGTTGCGCGTCGCCGGATGTCTGCGGCGGCGAGTGCTGTGGGTGCGAGACGTATAAGTAAACAAAAACAACAGTAAATATGTAGGTGGATGGGACAGATTGGTTATAGAACTCAATAATTTGCAGAATCTTCATTTTGTTTATTGTTAGACTTAATTCTTAGATCAAACCATTACCTACCTTAATTGTTGAATCAACACAATTTCATCGCTTTTGCCGAGGCAAAAAAGGTAATAGTTCCTCGCAGGCTCACACAAATCTTCAAATAATTCCATTGTGAGGCTATAGTTCCTTTAAACTCATAACGGTGCACACATACTCGACAACCGAAAGTTTTGGCACAAAAACAACCGGCCGGCGAATTTTCGGTCAGTGGGTCGTCTTAAGCCGGGTACACATTGGTGCAATGTAACATGTAATGCAACATGCAATGCAAGAATTTGACGTCCACATTGCTGCAATGTATCATGTAAAGTAACAGAATTCCCATAGTGTAGACGCCTTGCGCGCACGAACCGCGTCTACTACGCGCACGAACAGATTGTTGCAACTCTTGCGCGTAGCGACCCGAAATTTGTCGGTTTTTTCCCCGAACACAAAGAGGCGCGCAGTATGCGCGGAGCGTCAGTGTGGACAGGTTGTGTGGTGTGTACGGCTAGACGCGCGCGAACATGGAACAAGACGACGCTACTGCGGCGGAGGAGGCGGTTACATTTACGTGGAGTGAAGAAAAAGTGCTTCAATTAATTGAAGTGTACAGATCAAAGGAAATTTTGTGGAATCCACAACATGAGAATTTTTATAAAAAACATTTTAAAGAGGATGCATGGATGGAAATTGCTAATTTGATGGAAACAACACAAGAAAAATGTTACAGTAAAATGATTAGTATTTTATCATCCTACCGTCGTGAAAAAGCGAAGGAAAAGAAATCGAAAGGAACAGGAAAAGGTAAATAAATAATAATAATTTACTATTTATTATTTATTCATATACTTTATTCTTAGTACAATCGTAGGTTGGAAACCGCAAAAATGTTTGTGTATTGAAATGTAAATTGGCATAGCCGACTAATATTGAAATTGGCTTTTTTCTCTACAAAATGACAACTTTGACAACAACTACAATATTTTAATGGATTGAAATCACAAATTAATTATTAAATATTATTAATTATTATTAGTCAAGTTTACTTAAAAACAACTATGTTTAAAACTGACTGAATTATGTTTTTTATTTAATTTTTTTCATGATTAATATTTTATTTTTTCAGGTGCCTCGGAGACATACAAAAGTCGATGGTTTGCCTTTGATTCTTTGAAGTTCTTGGACAACCGTAACAAACCGAGAAAGAGAACGAACACGGTAAGTAAAACTGGATTGATTCTTTTACGAACATCTGTCTTGCCAATGAACCTTCCCTTCTTTCATAAAATAATCGGAGAGCTCATCTCTTAACGCATTCAAATGTGCAGGCGATCGTCGAGGAATATTTCTCATAGGTAGTAGTGATCTCATATCTTCATTATTTTGCCTACGTGTGTCTTCATTCGTAACTTCATCTTCAGTGTCATTCATATATGTATTTCTAGAGTGACGTCTCAAATAATTATGTAAAAGGACAATTGCCATAACCACTAGCTCAGCTTTATCAGGCTGTAAAAGCATTGGTTTTCTGAGAACTCTAAAGACAGACGATATGATACCAAATGCATTTTCAACAGTTCTTCTGGCTCTGCTTAGCCTGTAGTTGAATACTCTCTTTGAAGTGCCTTTTGAATGTGCCCCAGCATATGGTTTCATCAGATTTTCACTTAAAGCAAAGGCACTATCACCCACAAAGAAATATGGTATTGGAATATGTCTCCGTGGGAGTGAATCAGGTGATGGAAGGTTTATTGTACGATCTTCTATCATTTCACAGAGTTTTGTATCTTTAAAGATGCCACCATCTGAAATCCTTCCTTGGCATCCCACATCTACAAATAGAAAATTATAATCGGCGTCAACCAAAGCAAAAAGAACGATGCTAAAGAAGTTTTTATAGTTGTAGAATTCAGTTCCACTTTTGATAGGTGCCTCAAGCACAACATGTTTTCCGTCCAGTGCCTCTAAACAGTGTGGAAAATTCCACTTCTCTTCAAACTGTTTGCTTATGTTCAACCAAGTTTCTTCTGTCGTTGGAAGCTAAAACAAAAAACTTTTATTTAATTTATGGCTACGAGACAGTACTTAGTAGCCCAACACTCGCTGGTGACAATTTTTGAGGTGCCATTATAGTGAGCATCTCTTGATTTTATTGCTAGCTATATTGAACTAGACTAAAAACGAACTAAATATTTAGTCGTTTCGACATTTGTCCATCGGTGCCACGATACCTACCTTCCTGGAGAGTTATATCTACTATCTAGTAGTTTATATCAAGAGATGGGACCTACAGTTATAAATTACTTTTATGTTTTTCAGGAGGCGGTTCAACAACCGATTAATGAAGAAAATCTGCAGAACGAATTTGCTACTCCACGTACACGGTATGAACCTACGCGAGCTAAACAAGCAAAAAAAGATGAAAGCAGCAGTGTACTGACCGATGTAGTGGGCATATTACAAACTACTGCCAATAAGTTGGGAAATTCAGGCGCTCCAGATTTAACTACAACTTTCGCTTCCTATATATCAGCTAAAATGAATACTTATTCCCTTCAAACCAGGAATTCGGTCGAACATGGAATTTTTGAAATTTTGATGAAGGCTGACAGAGGTTATTATGAATCATCATATCGACAGCAGGATAACTACCCCAGTTCATACCAAGAATCCTATTATGCATCACAGAAGAAAGGACAAGATTATGTGGATCTGACCGGATATGTTAATCGTCCTGGAACTTCCGGATTTAATCGTCCCTCGCCTTCCGCGCAAACTCCAGATACAAATCAAGCCGGACGCTATGGCTATACCACGGCAAGGAACGAAGAATATATGAACCAACAGCCATCGTCTGTAACGTCACTAGAATCTAACCAATCCTATGACGACTTTAATGATTTGATGTGATAATACTGTTCTTTAATTGACTTATTAAGAATAAAACTTACCTTGATATAATCTTTTAATTCCTCAATTATGGCGGAGCATACTTCTGTAATAATGCCACTTATGGCTTGTTTTGATACTCTGAAGGTATACTGTAAACTTGTGTAAGAGTCACCACTAGCTAAAAAACGAAGTGTTATTGCCAGTCTGTCTTGGATTGAAATTGGAGCCCTTAACTGTGTGCGATTCCGAAAAATTCTTGGTCCGACTAATCTGAGTAGATCTTCAAATGTCGTTGGACTCATCCTTAAGAAATTTTGAAATTGTCCAGTTAATCTCATATCGGCCATTAGTTTTGCACCAGCTCTCTGACTATACAACTCTGTACGCCACCAACGTCGATGTCTTCTGCGTTTTATCACATGATTCACTATTAATAATGAAGCACTGACTATCATCAGAGCCCGCAATTGGTCGTCACGATCCATTCCTTTGCGTGTTCTTTTGCAGACTGAGCGATCCGTTCGCGCGCATCTCGGAAACAGATGTGAGTAGGTACATGCGCGGTTCGTGCGCACGTTGTGCGCGCCCCGCGTCTACACTGATGCAATGCTCGTTTCGTGTTGCATTGCATGTTGCGTTGCAGCAGTCTGTACCCACCTTTAGGGGCTCTTTTAGAGCTCGTACTAGCATTAAAAAAGCAGCCATAATATTGTTTTATTATAAAACTTAAACTTTCGTGGCCTACACGATAACTATTTTGTTGTCGTATCAAATGACATAAATATCCGTATAAACAAATGTCAAATTCAACTTTTCGAACGGGCAAAGACACATCGGGAGTAAGGCCAACTGTCAAATCGAGTAGTCATTCATTCTTAGTTTGGGCCTCGAACTAATCTTATGTCCGTAGGTGTCAGAGAGTAGGAAACGCCCGTAAATATGGCCGTATTCACGGGTTTCGTGCTTAGCTAGTAGATCCCCTGATACGGGAGAAACGCCAGATGAGCCAGCGACTGGCTCTGACGTAGGCTGGACACCGGCCGGTGTCTGTGTGGGAGAGTCTCCAAATCGCCTTTGGTCCATACCTTGCTGTCGCTGACTCCTCGTACGGATACTATCCGTGTCGTCCTTTGGTAGAATCGGCATTTTTTATCCCTCACTTCTGACACCAAATTGTTACGAGCTGGGTATGGGATAAATAAAAACACTACCAATTAAACACACGAAATAACTTTATTACTCCAAAACACTTATTCACAAAAACACTACTGAACACTTTATCGCACTAGATATCTCTTCGAACCTTTCGTTGTCTCGCTTTAAAAGTAGACTGCCTGGCTCCGACCTCTGTCGGTCCTTTTGTATCCAAACAGACAAAAGAAGTTCGAGAAAATTCCCTATTATTAACTAAAAATGAATACAACATTCACAAAGAAAAATAACTAAAAAATAAACTTAAAGATAAAAGAACCAACAAAGAAGAAGTTACTTTACGCTCTCGGCATACGGTCGAAATTACAATGGTAATTATGCCGCCGACGCTCGCCGCGCTGACCAGTAGGTAACTTCAAGAATGTACTGGATTTTCGTAAGTACTTCGCAGTTATTAGCGAGGTTTCTTGAAGTTTCTAGATGACCGACGTAACAATATTTTTATTCAAAATTAGAATTGGCACAAATGAATACAATTTAAATCTTAGAAATAATATTATAGGTAAAGCAAAATTCGATGCCTGTACTAGGTTAGACCTGTATCACAGGCATGTTTCTACTAATTACTATTTGGACAAGATTTCTTAACAACAATATAGCAAAAATGGAATAAGTTTGTATAAGTTAATATATTATGATATACCCTAATGTACTTAAACGCTAATAAGATAGTAAGATATGAACAAAAATAATTAAAGTCTAAACATATAAATAAAAGGAAAAACTATTTGTAGCACATACTTTAAATACTAATATTATGATTGTCAGCAGTGGGTAATAAACAAGTTAATTAAGTATTGCAAAAATAATATCGTCGAGACATCTTTGTACTTACCATGTCTCTTTCCTTTCTCCTGTCTCAAATACATTTTTTTTTTGGGAGCAAATGTCACTTGCGCCCGGTAACAAAACACAACTGAAGTTAGCTACGAAGTTCACGTCGTTTGCCTGCTGTGTGCGTTTTTACGTATGCCGAATTATATCGCCCGCTCAATCTTATTGCCGCCGCCGATCGCCGCTACGAGAACACGGCGGGGTTCCGCCCAATCGGGGCACACCTCCACGGTGTGCTCCACCGTGTCTTCCGGCCGATCCTCACAATGGTGACATCCGGGCATTTCCCCCCGCCTGATTCGGTGAAGGTACCTCCCGAAACAACCGTGTCCGGTGAGTACCTGCGTCAGACGGAAGGTGAGGGCGCCGTGGCGCCTCGCCAGCCACTCCTCAAAGAGGGGACTTACCGCCACTATCGTGGCGTGCCCTAGCCAGCATGGCCTCAAACTCCTTCTGTGCCACTTTTAATTTGTCCGGGGCAAGGTCGTCCGGTAATGAGTGGACCTGGTGTTGTGTGAATGTGATGCACGGTACCGTGACTGACCTGTTTCTATGTTCCCGCAGGCCGCGTGACTTCCGGGTATATAGTATGGTAGATCACAAAGTGGACATTTACTGTTTTTATTTTTATTAATTTTATTGTCTGAATTTTTATTTGTCTGGTTAGGCTTAGACACAGTTTTGTTGGAATTATGGCTATTATTTAAAGCAACAATAGTATTCCTTTCAGAAGTGCCATGATTGGACTCCACTGATTCTAACCAGTCCGCTTTCCTGCTTAGAAAAGAACAAAATTGAGTTAAAGTAGGATCTTCTTTAAAAGTACTGTTTCTGTGTTCTTCCCAGTCTCGTCCTGTCGCTAAATCTAACCTTTTAACCATGAAATAAATAATAATATCATCCCAATATTGGGTGGGCTTTTTTAAAGTACTTAGTGCCCTAATATTTTTATTAATAATGTTAACAAGGTTTCTGATGGAAACACTTGACTCATGTGTTATTGGTTCAACATCAAATAAAGCTTGAAAGTGGTTATTCACTAATATACGGTTGTTATTGTAACGTTCGCACAACAAGTCCCACGCAAGAAAATAATGATCGGCTTTAAAGTCTATGTTCTTTATAATTAAAGCTGCGTTTCCCTGGAGTGAAGCTCGCAGGTAGTGGAACTTGTTAATGTCACTTATGCTAGTGTTGTCGTGAATCAATGACCCAAATGTATCCCTAAACTCAAGCCAGCATTGGTAGTTCCCATCGAAGTGAGGCAAATCTATCTTAGGCAAACGAACAAAAGAATTCCTAAAAAAAACATGTGCACCTGAGTCAGCATCTTTGAAGCCCGCCTCCGACGCAGCACTGTTGGCCGAGACACCGAGCAGGCTGCGCGTGAGTGCCACCAGGTTGAAGAACTGGCGGTCAAAGTCCTCACGCTCAGTCAACGCAGCCACGTCGTCATCGGAAAGTACCTCGATCTGTGTCTGAAAGGCGTCAAATTCGGTGTGTAAGGTTTCGAATTTATTAAAACGCTCCTCTAAGTCTAAGCGTTGCAGCTCAGATACTGTGGAACTACTTTTTACTAAATTTAAATAGTTGCTGTAAATAGTAAGCTTCGATTTAACTGAACTACGTTTCTTAATCAATGTTTTTAAACTATCTGCCATGTTTACGTAAAAAGAATACCTGGCCGCACAATGCTAATGAGCTCAATAGATAAAAAACTGTTAAACAGCTGTGCGTTAGTGAAAGGGATCGTGACTCACTATCGGTCAACACGTGTTCGCTTCGTGCAAATCAGCTGATTACCAAGCGCTTTGATGCGAAATATGCGTTATTTTAGTTAGTGATATAGCTTAGAAAGGGAAATGAGTTATTATAAAGCACTGTATGAACACTAAAAGACGAGAAGAGAAAACAAAAAATTTTTCGGCATGTGAAAAAAGCGGGAAAAAATAACTAATTGGAACGGACTCACTCAAATACAGTATTATACTCCCTGTATGACTTCAGCTCCCACGATGACGATGCAGGTTGCTTCGGGAACGACTCCTTTGCTGCAATCTTCGTGTCGTGCCGCGTGGCGCTCGCGAGCGATCAAAGTCCGCGACGTGGAACACGACGACCGGTGATGTTGACGGCGTTAATTACGGTTATACCGGTAATTAATTTCGCGCAATCGAAGGACCAATGAATAGGCTCGAGTGGGCGTGAGATAATAAGAGTAGTGGACTGTATATAAAATAGGTTTATTACCATAATTAACTTATCTACAATAATGTACAAAGAAATGCCCGTAGTGGCCTGTGTCGATGAGCTGAGTGAGTGGGAGCGGGTGCAGCGACGATCGGCGGCCCGCGCTCGGCACGCCGCGCCCCGCGCCCTCCCCCGTGGTTGGCCGCACGTAGGCGATGCGCCGACAGGCGTTAGATAATAAGAATAGTGGACTGTATATAAAATAGGTTTAATACCATAATTAACTTATCAACAATAATGTAAAACGAAATGCCCGTAGTGGCCTGTGTCGGTGAGCTGAGTGAGTGGGAGCGGGTGCAGCGACGATCGGCGGCCCGCGCTCGGCACGCCGCGCCCCGCGCCCTCCCCCGTGGTTGGCCGCACGTAGGCGATGCGCCGACATATTCCCCGGGTTGAAGAGAAGTCTTCAATCTTCGACTGGTAGGGGGCAGATGCAGTTGAAGGCACGACGAATGGTGCCCCGCTTCGTCTTCATCTCAGCCACTCTCGTGACCCCGTCTACGCCGGGATAGGTCTTCGTGACCCGACCCAGGGACCAGAGCAGAGGTGGCGTGGTCTTGTCCTTTATTAAGACTAACGACCCCGGCTTCAGTTCACCTCTGGAATCAAACCATTTTGATTTCGCCTGCAGCAGAGAAGTATATTCATTATGAAACCGTCCCCAGAAGTGTTGTCTAATGAGCTGGATCCGCTTCCAACGATCCAGCCGCGTGATGCTGGCTTCTGCCAACTGAGGGTACAATACTGATGAAAATGGTCGTCCAATTAGGAAGTGAAAGGGAGTGAGTGCCGAAAAATCGTTAGGGTCAGAAGAAAGAGGAGTTAGAGGGCGGGAATTCAACACCGCCTCTATGTGAGTGAGACAGGTAGCCATCTCCTCGAAAGTGAAATGGGTATGATGTAACACCCGTTTTAAATGATGCTTACACGATTTCACAGCAGCTTCAGCTAATGAATTAAAATGAGGGCTGTATGCTGGCGTGAAAATAAACTCGATGCCCTCCTGTGCCATTTCAGATGCAACATTTGATAATTGAAGGAACCTACACATCTCATTTGATGCACCTACAAAATTAGTTCCGTTATCGGACGTGATGCTTCGAGGCTTGCCACGACGCGCCACGAATCGATTTAAAGCGGCCATGTAGGCCTCAGTGGTGAGGTCGGTGACAAGCTCCAAATGTACGGCTTTTACTGCCGAGCAAACAAAGATGCACATGTAAGATTTAGTTAGTTTGCATCCTCGGCCCTTACGATTGGCTATCAATACTGGCCCAGCGTAGTCAACGTAACTATTAAAAAATGGAAACTCCAGATTCGTTCTTGAACTGGGTAGTTGACCCATTATAGGCTGTACGTTCTGGGCCTTATGTCTAAAACATTTAAGACATTTACTCACGACAAACCTAGACAAGTTTCTGCCACCTAGAGGCCAATAAGTTTGTCTTATATATGACAATAACAATTGCGGACCAGCGTGCGCAAGCTTTAAATGTTGCATTTGAAATACCAGTTTAGTAAGTACGTGCTTACTGCATAAAACAATAGGATGTTTTACATTGAAATCGTAGGGGGAGTTATCGAGCCTCCCGCCCACGCGAATGAGGTTATGATCGTCAATGAACGGTGTCAGAGGAAGCAATCTACTTTTGCGTGGTAATTTTTGTCCAGACTTTAACAAATTATACTCTTCAGGAAACATTTCAAGCTGCGAATAATGTATAATTAAATTTAATGAATTTTCAAGTTCTGTGATAGAAAAATTACCTTGCAATTTATTTTTATGTTTTACATTGTAAATAAAGCGTTGTACATATGTAATTATATTTTGAATTTTTGTTAAACTAGAATACTTTACTAATAAATCATGAATGATTGATGAATGAATGGGAATGTTTGTATGATGATTACTACTTAATGAATGACTGTTGCTATCACCACTAATAAGATGAGTCACTACTTCCGGCAGACTATCTTTCCCGGTGTTTGGCATGCTGGGCCACTCATTTTCACTACGCTGTAAAAATGAGGGTCCAGACCACCACAGAGGATCATTAATGAGAACGTCAGCGCTCAAACCACGGGAAACAAGATCCGCCGGGTTGTCCTTCGACGGTACGTAGCTCCAGGTATGACCACATGTACTTTCCTGTATTTCGTTGACTCTGTGCCTGATAAAAGGCTTTAATTGATTTGAAGGAGTAGAGAGCCAACCCAGAACTATGGTAGAATCACACCAGAATCTACATCTATGAATGGGCATGGTAAGTGATTCCTGAACCTTAGTACACAGCCTTGCACCTAACAAAGCTCCACAAAGTTCAAGCCTCGGTATAGTTGTTGGTTTGATGGGCGCTACGCGATTTCTAGAGACTAGAAGCTGTACGCCTATAGATCCACTGCTATTACCAGACCGAGTGTACACGCAAGCGCCATACGCTTTCTCGGACGCATCGGTAAAGACGTGTACTTCATGAGTAATAGAGTCTTCAAGCAAAACCCAACGAGGAATTTTTAAATTGTTCAATGATGTTATTGTGCCTTCAAATGTAGACCAAAGGTTTTTAATTTCGTGTGATACTTCGTCATCCCAGTCATACTTATCTAGCCATAAACGCTGCATTATCATCTTTGCTTCGACGACGCACGGACCTACGAGGCCTAGTGGGTCAAAGATCATACTGATGACAGAAAGGACATGACGTTTGGTGACTTTAGTAGTGGAGGTGATATTTATGTTATAAGTGAGTGAATCTGAGTCACAAACCCAGTTGAGACCTAAAGTTTTAGTTTGAGATGAGTTCATTCCTTGCTCAGAAAAATGTAAAGTATTATGTAACTCGTTGTTATGTGTGATTTGTTTGAGAATTTGTGAATTATTTGACCGCCATTTACGTAAATTAAATTTTGCAGATGATAAAACCGAATGTACCTTTTTAGAAATTTCTACAGTTTCAGCTATGGTATCCCCTCCACTAAGAAAGTCATCAACGTAGAAGTCACGTCGAATGGCACATTGGGCACGACTATCCTCAATGTTATCAGCCAGACTTACAAGACACTTAGTGGCTAAATAGGGTGCAGAAGCGGTACCATAGGTTACCGTGTTTAAAGTGTAAGTCCTAAGAGGTTCTGAAGGTTCAAACCTGAAAATTATTTTTTGAAGAGGTCTTTGAACTGGATTTATCTCAATAGCCCTGTACATCTTCTCTACGTCACCTGACACCACGTACCTATGCTGACGAAAACGTGTTAGTATGGAAAACAGATCGTCTTGAACTACGGGACCGACCATCTGAATGTCATTAAGCGACACCCCCGAACTGGTAGAAGCTGATGCGTCGAATACTACGCGTAGTTGTGTAGTGGTGCTAGAACTGCGAATAATTCCATGATGTGGGATATAATATTTATTCACAGAATTATTTGGTGCAGGAGTACAGTTTGAGTCCAATGTCATATGACCTAGGCGCTCATATTCTCTCATGAACTCATTATATTTTTTATGAAATAACGGATCGCGTTTAAATCGCCGTTCAAGGGAAAGAAAACGATTTCTAGCATTGGTAAAAGAATGACCTAATGTACTAGGATCCCCTTTTAAAGGCATAGTGACGACGAATTCTCCACTGTCATTACGAACAGTGGTTTGAGCAAAAGACTGCTCACACATTCTCTCTTCAAGTGAAAGTGAATGTTTTGAAGCTACGTTGTCAAGCTCCCAAAAATAAGTGAGGTCGGGAGTGACATTGGAATGATGGCAAACGTTAATAGCGGAAAAACATGATTGTTGCGAAATACTACCTGAAACTAACCATCCTAACTTGGTCTCGCATAATTTAGGTAGGTTTTTCCCTAAGTCTATTGTTCTGCTACCTAATACATTCCAGAAAACTTCAGCCCCTACCAGGATATCTACGACCGACGGAACGTTAAAGTTCGGGTCTGCTAGCTTAAGACCTGAAGGAATAGGGACGTGTTTTATATGTATGAATGAAGACGGTAGTACCTTTGTAATTTCAGGCAAAACATGACACTCGATATCTACAGTAAAGGCACAGCATAAAGACTCTATTGTGAGGTGACAAGACTGTGTACTGGTGGATATGTGATTATTAATACCCGTTACCTTGGTGCTCGTACCGCGTCGTAACAAACCCAGCTTCTCTGACAAGCTTTGCGTAATAAAGTTCGCCGTACTGCCGTTGTCCAGTAGTAGGCGCGCCATATACTTCTTACCCGTCACGCCCGTCACGTTCACCATCGCTGTGGACAGTAAAACATGCGAAGAAGTAGCAAGCTGCATGGAATTGGCTGAAAGCGCGACACTTGAAGAAGGCAAAGAAGAAGGCATAGCAGAAGGCAATGGATTGGAAGCAAGTTTTGGTTCGTTACTTTCTAAATGTAAAAGCGTGTTGTGCTTTGTTGTGCAATATTTGCAATGTGAAAATCTACATTTATTTGAACTATGTCCAAAGCGTAAGCAGTTCATACACACTTTGAACTCAATTACCTTTTGTAAGCGATGTTCTATGGACAAGTTTCTAAAAGATTCACATTTAAACAATGTATGTGCTTGGGAGCAAAGTGGACATTTACTGTTTTTATTTTTATTAATTTTATTGTCTGAATTTTTATTTGTCTGGTTAGGCTTAGACACAGTTTTGTTGGAATTATGGCTATTATTTAAAGCAACAATAGTATTCCTTTCAGAAGTGCCATGATTGGACTCCACTGATTCTAACCAGTCCGCTTTCCTGCTTAGAAAAGAACAAAATTGAGTTAAAGTAGGATCTTCTTTAAAAGTACTGTTTCTGTGTTCTTCCCAGTCTCGTCCTGTCGCTAAATCTAACCTTTTAACCATGAAATAAATAATAATATCATCCCAATATTGGGTGGGCTTTTTTAAAGTACTTAGTGCCCTAATATTTTTATTAATAATGTTAACAAGGTTTCTGATGGAAACACTTGACTCATGTGTTATTGGTTCAACATCAAATAAAGCTTGAAAGTGGTTATTCACTAATATACGGTTGTTATTGTAACGTTCGCACAACAAGTCCCACGCAAGAAAATAATGATCGGCTTTAAAGTCTATGTTCTTTATAATTAAAGCTGCGTTTCCCTGGAGTGAAGCTCGCAGGTAGTGGAACTTGTTAATGTCACTTATGCTAGTGTTGTCGTGAATTAATGACCCAAATGTATCCCTAAACTCAAGCCAGCATTGGTAGTTCCCATCGAAGTGAGGCAAATCTATCTTAGGCAAACGAACAAAAGAATTCCTAAAAAAAACATGTGCACCTGAGTCAGCATCTTTGAAGCCCACCTCCGACGCAGCACTGTTAGCCGAGACACCGAGCAGGCTGCGCGTGAGTGCCACCAGGTTGAAGAACTGGCGGTCAAAGTCCTCACGCTCAGTCAACGCAGCCACGTCGTTATCGGAAAGTACCTCGATCTGTGTCTGAAAGGCGTCAAATTCGGTGTGTAAGGTTTCGAATTTATTAAAACGCTCCTCTAAGTCTAAGCGTTGCAGCTCAGATACTGTGGAACTACTTTTTACTAAATTTAAATAGTTGCTGTAAATAGTAAGCTTCGATTTAACTGAACTACGTTTCTTAATCAATGTTTTTAAACTATCTGCCATGTTTACGTAAAAAGAATACCTGGCCGCACAATGCTAATGAGCTCAATAGATAAAAAACTGTTAAACAGCTGTGCGTTAGTGAAAGGGATCGTGACTCACTATCGGTCAACACGTGTTCGCTTCGTGCAAATCAGCTGATTACCAAGCGCTTTGATGCGAAATATGCGTGATTTTAGTTAGTGATATAGCTTAGAATGGGAAATGAGTTATTATAAAGCACTGTATGAACACTAAAAGACGAGAAGAGAAAACAAAAATTTTTCGGCATGTGAAAAAAGCGGGATAAAATAACTAATTGGAACGGACTCACTCAAATACAGTATTATACTCCCTGTATGACTTCAGCTCCCACGATGACGATGCAGGTTGCTTCGGGAACGACTCCTTTGCTGCAATCTTCGTGTCGTGTCGCGTGGCGCTTGCGCGCGATCAAAGTCCGCGACGTGGAACACGACGACCGGTGATGTTGACGGCGTTAATTACGGTTATACCGGTAATTAATTTCGCGCAATCGAAGGACCAATGAATAGGCTCGAGTGGGCGTTAGATAATAAGAATAGTGGACTGTATATAAAATAGGTTTAATACCATAATTAACTTATCAACAATAATGTAAAAAGAAATGCCCGTAGTGGCCTGTGTCGGTGAGCTGAGTGAGTGGGAGCGGGTGCAGCGACGATCGGCGGCCCGCGCTCGGCACGCCGCGCCCCGCGCCCTCCCCCGTGGTTGGCCGCACGTAGGCGATGCGCCGACAAAACAGTTTTTAATTAAAAATTCATTTACTTGACTATTAAAACTCTTACATATATACAGGATAAAAATAAAAGAGGGGAATCTCTTAAAATTCGAACCTAATCGAAATATAATTGCAAAAATATGGCAAAAATAATGATTATTGCCATATTTTGGCAGTAGCCATATTTGGATTTGACAAGATTGGGGGCCTTTGCTATACCTTGTTTTATAAGCATTAACATCCTGCCTACCAGAGTTAGTTTTGATTTAGTATGTTAATGAAACTTTAGTATTTTATTTCTAACAGGTTAACATAACAAGTGACGATATTGTTATGTCATTTACGAAAGACAGAAAAGTTTTGTGAAATAAATATTAATTAGAATAAGATTATCTAATTAATATTTATTTCATCAGTAGTAATCACTACACAGTATAAAACAAAGTCTCTGTCGCTGTCTGTCCGTCCCTATGTTTGCTTAAATCTTTAAAACTACACAACGGATTTTGAAGCGTTTTTCTTTAAGTGATGTGGCACTTAGACTTAATTTGAAATGTTTTTTTGTAAATGTAATAGTGTACTCATTGTTGAGGAGCCAAATTTAATAAATAAAAAATAAATAAAAATAATTTGACCGACATCCACGCGGGTGAAGCGCATCAGCTAGTAATCTGATAAAATAAACAATTATTTAAAGCTTTTTTGAGCTTTTTTTTCTGCTTTTATATTAAAACTTAAACATTTTCTCAAACAAAGATATCAAAATTAAACAACTTTCTCTAAAAACAAACATAAATGAACAAACAACCAATATTATTTACTAATCAGTCGTAAATTAGGAACATTAGTAGAGATCAAAAAAGTAGGAATGAAACTTATATATACTAAGTCTACTCATCACCCTCATGGAGAATGGAATAACAATTCCGATTAGGTGTGTTACATAAATAAATTTCACATTTCTTGCAAAAAAACGGAGAATTTCTTGTCGCATCCGCTTGCACTACAGCGTGAGTGCGGGCCATATTCAGGTAATTCAAAAACTTTAGTGTTCTTTCGATGGTTTTATAAGAACTTTTCGCTTCTTGTGTATCGGTTCTAGCTCTTCGTACTCTTCTCTTCCGGAACCACCATCACTATCTTCCTCATTGTCTGTTACTAGCTTTTTACTCAAATTCAATTTATATTCTCGCATCTGCACAATATATATCTTAGCTGTATCTTTATCTTTTTCAACAACTCTGTATTGTAGCCAAGCATTGACTACAAGAAGGCGATAAACAGGTAAAAAGGATTCGATCAGAGATCTACTCCGCACATATTCTGGTTATAGAGCTTTATTACTTCCGGCCTTCTTACTCTTTCATACCTTTTGTCTCTTTTGGACCATCGTTCACACTCATCGTGGTCTTTATCGCAAAAACAAGTCGACATCATCAAAACAGGCAGGCTTGTTGTCAAGCTACATTGTTACAGAGATTTTTCCATCTTCCCTTACTTTAACTTTACTACTTCCTCTGGTATTTTAACATGGTACAGTACCTGTACCATGGAACCCACACCTCAAAAGTTCATCACACAATTAAGTAGAAGTAAAGTAACGGTTCGAAGAATAAGAAATGCCCCGGAACCAAAGAAGTCAAATGTAGGACTGCAGATTCGCCTTAACCATATCCCTGGCTCACTAATTCTGGGAATGTAGTATCTCCTTCATAAACCACCATATCACAAAGATATCTCGAGTCATATTGCAATGAAGAACTGTTGGACAGCACTGGAGAAGCTGGAGAATGAATCAGAACATCATCTTCGTCTGGATTCACTAGTGGTAACTCGCTCTTTGAGTCAGTTTTGGAGGCAAAAACTAAAATAAATAACTAAATCCCCGGAAAAGTCTATTTCTGAATCATGTAACGCTTCAACTATGTTATTATCTGTCACACCTGAAAAACTATACATATAATTGAAAAAACCTTCCAATGTACTACACAAAGTACAGTAGAAGTAAAACTACAAAAACTTTAATAACTATTTGTTCTTTGCATAGGACATAGAAAAGCAATTATAGGTTGTTGTAAATAACAAAATATAGATACAACTAGCGCCATCTTGTGACAAAATATGTGAACTATAATATTCAATTGTGTGTACTTAGTTGATTTCTATTAAATAAATCTGTTCGTTCTTGAATCTCAGTCGAAACACGTTGTTTTATTATAGGTTATGGGCCCAGACCCGTTAAATAGCTAGATATTGTTAGAATTATCAGTGTGATGAACAATAGACTGTATTTTTACCATTACCCTTGTGTGTAAAGTGAACAGTGACCAAAAAACCGTATTTTCAATAAAACTAACAACGTGTGTAACAGTCATGGCGTCCAGTTCGAACTATCTAGTTAGCGTACCGAAATTACAAGGGCGCGAGAACTATAGTGAGTGGTGTTTCGCCGTAGAGAATTTTCTGGTATTGGAAGGAATGGTTGGGTGTATAAAACCTGAGCCCGGTCATCCACCAGTAGCTGCAGATGACGCGAAAACAAAAGCCAAGCTGGTACTAACAATCGACCCGGCTCTTTACGTTGATATACCTATTATTTAGCAACCTCTGTGCCTGTGCGTTTGTCTCTGTACAAATCATCGACAAAAAATCTTCGGAGAAAAAGAAATTGAAATAATCTACAGGGTTTACACCTGCAACTTCGCCATAAAATTAATTTGATTTAGTAAAATCAATCTTTTTCATTTCACCAGTTGTGGTCCAATCGGACGTCGAACCTAGTCCAGAGGCTTAGTTTGGCTGGACTTGCTCTTCAGAGCCTGATACAGGTGGTGAGCTTGGTTCTAGGTCTTGATCCTGAACCGTAGATGGCAATAATCGGTGTCTGGGAGGTTGCAATACGAAATTTGACAGCTTCACCTCACCTTCACTCTCTGATGCTGACTCCTCCTCATCAGGTTGATAGTCGTCCTCAGAATCGTCATCGAACAGTGTTTCCTCTATATCACTGTCATGCAGAGCGATAAACACTTGTATGGAACCTTGAATTGTATAGGATTTCCGTACAATGCGAAATCAGCATAAACTGAAAATGTGTAGCTTGATGTGTAGCCGTGTGTACAACAAATTAAACAAAGAGCTACATATAAACACTAATTAAATAATAATTATCATGAGTATTGAGTGTAAAAAACTTACTACTAAATAGATCCACTCACGCATGATTTAGGACACATGCAACACGCATCATAAATTCAGTCATCTACACGTACACCCACTCACAGATTCACATACACCCCACACGTCACACACATACACCCCCGCAGGCCCGCCGCTAGCTGTTTGTTCGCCCGCGTGCAAAACCGATTATGCGGCCCTACGACTACATATTATGCTGGGTTTTGTGGAAAGTAAAAGAAAAATTCGTAATGATTATAAAATATTTATTTTAATTAGGTACATTAATTATATTTGTTTACTGAAGTGTAAAACTAAGCCATACAATCATTATAAAAACTTAACTCTTCTTGCCTTTATATTTGCGAAATCTTCTATCAACTTTCTTGTATCCAAGCTGTCTAAAATTTCATGTTCAATTGAAACTATAGCTAAATTACTTAGTCTCTGCTGGAGCATTGTTGATCTTAAATAGTTTTTAATAATTTTTAATTTTGAAAATGATCTTTCACCAGATGCAACTGAAACCGGCAGTGTAAGTAATATTCTTAGCGCTATTGCTGTGTTCGGAAATGTTGAAATTAAGTCATTGGTAAAAAGATATTGTAATATGGTTCGTGGATCATTAGACTGGTTTTCTGAAAAATTCAACTTTAATGCAATGATTTCATTAAACAAATCAATACCGTCAATGTCTGAATCACTACTTGAATCATCTTTAAGCTTCAGATTTAAATCTTTACAGTGTTTCATTAACTCATCATTAGAGTAATTAAATAAATTATCGCTAAAAAAGCCAAATACGTCGGTAAATGTTTGTAACTCTTCGAATCTATCCTTTAAAGAAGTTATTGTCTGATCTAAAATTCTAAAATAAAACTCTACTCTATATTTGATTTTGGGGTCTACTAAAACTTCATCATGGTGTTCATATTAAAATTGAGTTGGTTTTTTTCTTGAACGAATGGTATTTATTGGTGGGAAATTTGTTTCAACATTGACTTCGTGAGCCACTTTGGAAGCTTCTGCTGTCACAATTTCAAAGTGTTCATCCGTGCGATATTCTGTGAACTTTTCGATCAATTTATTTATTAGATTTATGCAGATTTGAGTATTCATCGTGGGGCTCTGCATCATTTTGCTCAAAGCATTAATTTCGTTTAAAATATCGAACCAAATTACTACCGAGCAAATAAATCTAAAATTTTGAATATTCAAAGCAAGCGAATGAGCTTTGTGAGATGTAGTACAATCCCATTCCGACGAATTACCAGATATTTCCAGCAAAGCGTCAAATATTTTTTCGAGGTGATATCGTAATGGCTTAACTGCATCGATTCTGCTAGACCATCGCGCGAATTTTAAATCTGGCAAATGTTTGCAAATTATAGACCACCTTTTTGTGGATGATGAAAAGAAAACGTAAATTTCTATTTCATTTTATTGTCACATTAAATTAAATTAAATTTTTATTGTCACATTAACAAAAAAATAATTAGGTAGGTACTTACTTCAAACATACTGCTAGCCGCTCTTGGGTGCAGATAGATCTCCTGTAGTTAGTATCTTGCTTAAATATATGCGGTTTAATTAAGTTATGTAGTTCATAGAATATATTCCTCGGTAGTCTGTAGGACTTGGTAAAACTTTCATCATCTAACTCATTAAACAGAGTAAAAAATTCTCCATGACTGGTATGGTAATACAAGTGACTTCTTTTCCAAAACCGATGTTTTCTTTTGTTTAGGTAGTATAAAGCTATCAATTCTGCTTCTTCAGACTGTAGTTCTTCTTCAAGTAAAAGAAGATACTTTTTTTGTAATAATAGCGACATCGTCTACCTTTCGTGTCAGAATGCGTACTGAGCACTCAACGCCTCGCACCCGAGCTGAAAAACATCTCTTCTCGCACAGCACACAGCACACCGCACACATCTCCGCTTTGGTGGAGTCCCGCGAGCTGAAAAACATCTCTTCTCGCACAGCACACAGCACACCGCACACATCTCCGCTTTGGTGGAGTCCCGGCCTAACGTTGGTTTTAATCAGTAGTAGGGAAACAGTAGCACTAATAATGTCTTCAATGCGTTGTATGTTTTTATAGGGAAAATATTGACAGCTGATTTTCATCTTTTACTCGAATTTGATTCACAGTTCCTGATTCAAATTATGAAATGCACCAAAAAGGATCCATATAAATTTATTACAAAGCCACATCTCAATCTCAAGAAATCCGCATAAAAATGCTTGATCCCTAGACACTTTTGATGTGTGTATTTGCTGTATCCAATTCCTATATTGGACCCAATAAATATTTTATAAATATCTGTTTGTTTAATTTACTTTAGGTAATAAATATAACGTTTATACCAATCACGGAAGATACCCCGTAAGTGACAATATAAGTTTAATAAATATGATTAACCTTTAAACTATTTTACTTTTTACTTAACCGATAATAGGATTTAACAAATCAAAGTTCTGGTTAGAATAAATATTATAATTAGAATAGCTACCTATTCTAATTTGAATAAAATATCTGGGTGACCGAGGTCCGCTCAGGACAAATATTAACTGACAACGAATTTTCCCAGACATGAGATCTAGCTAGATCAACTTTTCACTCCTAAAGCCCTATTATTAAAAATTTTATCGAAATCGTTATTAAGCCGATTTAAAGAACGCGATTACAGATAGCTATTAAGTACCTACCTGTTAATAGTATAGAATTTTATAAGATTTCTATAATACATTATAAATTCATTACAGAAGTCTTTGAATTTTTAATTTACAATTACCGACACACACGCACATCATTAGTAACTAGCAGTTTTAAAGTAACAATTTTCGTTTGGCGTGCGTCGTCAGTGCACTCGGCCGGTCGGTATTGTGTAATTGTCTTTCATTCATTATTTCTATTCAAAGTCAACGGGGCGGGGCTAGAGAACGCTTCAATGTTTTGGGTGCAAGCAAAAATGAGCTTAGTGGTGATCAGGCGGGTGATGTCCGTTTCAACCGCGCGGCCACCTCATAGTATTTGATGAAACTTTGCCAGGAATTAGTGTTAATTTGTTACTTTACACACTTCTTTTCGTGAATTTGTTACAAAAAAAACTAAGACGCTAGTTATATAAGCGTAACAAGGTTATTACACAATAACCTTCATTGTAATTAGGTAATAAGATTACATTACGAATAACTTCCTGGTACTGCGATAACAGGAAGCATTTAGATTATAATAACCCCTTGTTTTATATACTTAGCTTATAAGATTTAATATGAATTAAAGTTAGTCTTACACTGCTCTTCAAGCGGAACACACCTCTTGTTTCTTTTTAAAAAGCCTTTCGTCTCAGCCCACAACCTAACTGGCGCAGTCGGTACGTCGCGTTTATCGGTTCCAGTGGAAGATTTCCGTAAATCTTGATTCCGTGGCGTGCATAAAGAACCTACCGTGGGCAACTAGCAGAGCGTCAGGCAGCAGAAAAAGCAGCAGCAGCAGCGCAGCAACATCGGCAGCGAAGACTCATCTATCATCGACCAGCCTCTCATCGGCTATGCTCGTGGGGTAAGCATTGAATTTGATTATTCCCGAGACTCCTTATATTCATTCCTGACACAATAACTATAAGCAACTTTTTGTGTGTTTCTAGTGTCTAGGTATCAGTATTTTGATTAATACAAAAACTATCGCTTGTTTTTCATTCTTGGTTGCTATCTGACTCACTAAGATAAACATGGCTAGTGATAAGAAAGCACTAGATGAGAAACCTATTACTGAAGAGAAGTCGATTCCCACCGACTACTCAGCGTTCTCGAAGTTGTTACCCTGCTACGATGGGAACAAGAGAACCTTAGCATTTTACATCGAAGGTGTTGAAAATGCTCTAGAATTAATAGCTAATAAAGATGACGATTGCATAGCGTGTCTTATTAGGAATAAGCTGACAGGTAAGGCTGTTGAAGCGCTGTCAGAGAACCCAGGTACTAAATCTTGGGGTGATATTAAAAGTGTTCTTCAAAAAAAATTTGGAGAATTCAGAACAGAAATTCAGTTAGTTCAGGAACTAGTGCTAGTTAAAAGAGATAACAATTCTATAGATGCATTTGGTGACAAAATTAGATCCTTAATGTGTACACTGATTTCGGCTAACCCTGAAAAACGAGACTATTATGAGCAAATGGCTCTTGAAACCTTTTTAGATAAGTTAAACCCCATTACAGCCATTTTAATTAAACTTAAATTTGTGCGTAATTTAGATCAGGCCGTTACAGTAGCTAAACAAGAAGAAGTTAAACTACGAGCTAGACGTAATGAACAAACTAAACCGAACAATGATAAACCATTTAATTCAAACAACAAACCAAACAAACCGGGTAATTTCCAAAAGAAATTCCAAAATAAAACTCCGAATAACACGGAACAATCAAAGAAACTTCACTTCCAAAACGAAGTTGAAGATAGGGAAGAAAATAACGATAACCCAGAACAGGAAACGGAGGACGTCTCCGAGGAAGTAGAAGATGAAAATTTTCTGACGGATCTAGAAAATCAACTCGCAATATAGTTTTCATGAATAATATACAAAACTATAGCCGCCTTCCATATATTTACATCAGTGAATTAGGTGACAGATTTCTTTTAGATACAGGTGCCTCACAATCCCTCATTAACCCACAAATATTACAAGACTCAAAACATATGAACATAACTATAAAAAATGAAACACATTTTATTAAAACAGCTCATGCAACCTCCAAACATAAACAGGTAGCATATATTAAACTTCCGGAAGAATTATTTAATGAAGATATAACTCACAAGTTTTTAATTTTTAACTTTGACTCAGACTTTGTGGGACTATTAGGATTAGATTTACTAGTCCCACTTAAATGCAAAATAGACATCAAAAACATGGTACTTCGCACAGAAAAAGCCATAATACCAATTAGAGACGACATAAAATCTCACAGCAAAATAGCACCCAAATGTGAGCAAGTTATAAACCTACTATGTAACTATAAAGAAGGAGAATACTTCTCAGAAAAAAAAACTACACAAAATGGATTAATTTTCCCATCAGCACTAGTAACTGTAAAAAACGGAAACGCATTAATGACAGTAATAAACACATCCAATAATACTATAAACCTTAGAAATAGTTGTTCATTAAACTTTCAAAGACTAAACATAAAAAACAAAAACCAACAAGAAAAGATGAACAACACCAAAGAGTTTCATTCGACCCTAGATAAACTGCAAAAACAGAACCTAGAGAGATTACGAACTACTCACATGAACCCGGAGGAAAATCGTGAAATCAGAAATTATGTTATAATTACAGAGATATTTTCCATTGCGAGGAAATCCCATTAACGTTCACACACGAGATTAAACACCAACTTAGGTTAACAGACAATAAACCTATTTTCGTACGTAATTATAGACAGGCACCGAAACAAAAAGAGGAAATTAAAAAACAAATAAACCAACTCCTCGAAAATAATATAATACAGGAAAGTAACTCCCCATGGTCATGCCCAGTACACATAGTCCCGAAAAAAGCCGATGCTTCAGGAGAACAAAAATATAGATTAGTAATAGACTATAGGAAATTGAACGACAAAACCGTAGAAGACAAATACCCCCTACCCAACATAGACGATATCCTAGATAAATTAGGCCGTGCTCAATACTTTACAACCTTAGACCTAGCCTCAGGCTACCATCAAGTAGAGATGCATCCAGATGACGTCGAAAAAACAGCATTCACAATAGATCGAGGGCATTATGAATTCCTCAGAATGCCATTTGGTTTAAAGAACGCACCAAGCACATTCCAGAGATTAATGGACTCAGTACTACGAGGACTAGATAACGTACTAACATATTTGGATGACGTAATTATTTATTCCACATCCTTACAGGAACACTTGGAAAAATGCAAACAAGTGTTTGACAGATTCAGGGCACACAACCTCAAAATTCAATTGAACAAATCAGAATTTTTACAGAAACAAGTCAAGTTCCTAGGCCATACGCTAACAGACAAAGGCCTTCAGCCAAACGAAGATAAAATTGCAGCCGTGAAAAAGTTTCCCCTACCAAAAACACAAAAGGAAATTAAGTCCTTAGGATTAGTAGGCTACTATAGAAAATTCATTCAGGACTTTGCAAAATTGACAAAACCATTAACTAAATGTCTGAAAAAGGGCAGTAAAATAACATTTACACAGGAGTATACACAAGCATTCGAAAAATGCAAAGAAGTACTTATTAATGCACCAATACTTCAATATCCTGACTTCGAGAAACCTTTCATTCTCACGACGGATGCATCAGACGTAGCAATAGGCGCAGTATTATCACAAGGGCAAATAGGTTCAGATAAACCAGTAGCGTACGCTTCACGCACACTTTCAGATACAGAACAAAGATATTCCACTATAGAAAAGGAATTGTTAAGCATAGTATGGGCTATTAAATATTTTCGCCCTTACTTATATGGTAAAAGATTTACTATATATACGGACCATCGCCCGCTTACGTGGATAATGTCTATCAAAGACCCAAATTCTAAACTCACACGCTGGCGCCTAAGATTAGCAGAATACAATTACGAGGTTCAATATAAAAAAGGAAAAGCCAATACTAATGCAGATGCACTCTCAAGAGTCCAAATTATACACCATAACGAAGTTAGCGAAAACCCTCAACCTAGCACATCAAATGACAACATAGACCTGGAAAACATAGACATCCGAACGTTACTAGATATGCCTATCACTCCTGATATCATAAACCGATCACAGGAAAACCAAGATCAGTCAATAATAATACAACAGGCCCCCGGCAATATTCACACAGAAACAGACTTAGTCATAGATAGTAATCTAGCGGAATCAACTTCAAATAAGATTCCAGAGATAGATGATGCAATCGATAGACAGCTAAAACAATTCCATATTAGAAAAACACCCGGAAATACTTACAGAATAGACGATAGATCCAAAGGCAAAACAATAATCAAAGACGTGTGGATCCCGATCAATAACACAAAGGAACAAATAATACAATTCCTAAAAGAACATACAATTCCGGATAGAGTTTTTCATTGTTTTTTTCACCACAAAGAATATTACCCACTATTTTGCGAGGTATACAAATCAATATTCAGCAATCGTGGACCAAAACTAATTAGATGCATGAATAGAGTCACATTAATAGAAAATATTTCCGAACAAACAGATTTAATAAGGAAATATCACGAAGGAAAAACTATACATAGAGGTATCCAAGAAACCTACAAACATATACACAGAAATTACTACTGGCCTAATATGCTAGCTTCAATACAAAAATTCATCAACAAATGCGACAGCTGCCTTAAAAGCAAATACGAACGAAACCCTCTAAAATTACCCCTTTCCCTAACTGACACACCACACAGACCAATGGAACACATGTTCATGGATTTATACAGCAGTGGAGGTATTACATTCTTAACAATAATAGATAACTTCACAAAATATGCGCAAGCAACACCACTTAGCGCTTCAAATAGCATACACATAGCTGAAGCTCTACTCAGCTTATTTTCAGTAATAGGAGTACCTAAGAAAATCACAACAGACTCCGATACAAAATTCGATAACGAAGTAATTACGGAAATATGTGCAATGCATAACATACACATACACTTCACAACACCATATAACCCAAATTCAAACTCTCCAATAGAAAGATTACATTCAACTCTAGCAGAAATAATAAGAGTACAGAGAATAACGGACAAGGAAGATCCCACAAATCTAATGAAATACGCTATGATAGCTTATAACAACACGATTCATTCATCAACAGGCTTCACACCCTTTGAATTACTCTATGGACATACAGATAGTAGAAACCCTCTAGAATTACACTGTCCTAAAGAATTCTACCAGGAATACGTAATCAAACATAAACAAATAATGGAAAACACACAAAAATTAATAAACAATAAACTGGCAAACGATAAACTACAAGTAATCGAAAGATTTAACAAAAATAAAGAAACGGCACAATTTAAAGTAGGAGACACTGTATACAAACAGGTAGCAAAAACAGCTAGGAGCAACAAACTAGAACCCAAATACCTAGGACCATACACAATAGTTCGCATACACCCGGAACAAACGGCGGAAATAGTAGGCAAACATGTGAACGCAAAAACAATCAGAGTTCACTTCCGCTTACTAAGGCGTCCTGAAAATGTTTCAGGAACGCCATCGCCTGCGTCGCAGTGCTCCAGCTCGCCGCTGCCACAGCAGTCATACAGCCAATAATAATATAATAAATAATAATAAATCTTTATTCAGAATCCTAAAAAGCCAAAAATACAATATGAATCTTAAAATTAAAAATATAGGTAAAATAATGTAAGATGCCTGTACTAGGATAATCCTGTATCACAGGCTGTAGGAGCTTAAACAGTATGCTATATATAGGACAGAAGTTTTTGTTCAATACATCATAATTTGGTAACATTACATAATGACAAAACATTTTAATAAACTTAAACTCTAATAACTTAGAACTTAACACATAATTATTACAGAAAAATATTCGCGTCAGCAGAATTTATATACTAGGTTGCAAAATGAATTCGACACGCTCTTGTTTATTTTCGATATTTGCACATAGCTACTAATGTGCTTACACAGTAAATAAAATATAAAATCGATCGTAATTATGTCAGTGCAATGGACTATTACCAAGTCGTGTCAGCTACATGCGTCAAACGCGGAAGTTAAACCTAAAGTTACACGCCCTCGTAGTCGATGGAGTTGATGTACCTATATTCCGCTATTTTCTTAGCGGGGCAATCAACATCCCCAGTTTTGTGGTTGTTGGGCTTTTTAAACCGCGAGCACGTTGCACACTTAGGTGTGTCAGCTTTCTTCACGCACTCAGCCATCGAGTGTCCGGCTTCTCCGCAGTGACCACACGTAGAGTTTACCTCTCTGCATGATTTTGCTGCATGACCAAATTGTTGGCACTTGTAACATCTTGTTACTAAGGTAAAGTCCTTAACAGGGCAGGAAGTCCAATTTATGAAAAGCCTTGCCTGAGATATTAGAGCTCTACGTATGTTGGCTGGAACTTCGATAACAAAGTTACAGGTAGAAGCATCTTTCTTCCCGGATTTGTGGCTAAATTTAACTTGGGCTAAAAAGGTCTCCAGTGACATTGTTGTAAATTTATCGGCGATGTTCTGCTCGTACATGAACTTGAAGACGTCAGCATCAGCCAAAGAACTCGGTACTCCTACAATGGTGATACGTGGTTTGCGCTTGATGGTATCGTCGGCGGTGAGTCCTGATGTAGACATCTGGACTGCGTGCTTGACTTTATCTGCATCCTGTTTGGTCTCGGTGCTAATGATAACGCCACCATTTTTGGTTTTCCGCAGACCACGTACATGGAGCTTCATTTCGTCAGGGCGTATGAGGTTTTGCACAAGATTTTTTGTCTCGTCACTCGACTTCAATTTATCGTCAGGATAAACTACTACGGAACTTAACTTATTTGGTCGCACATAATCACTAGAACCCTTTTTCACCATATCAGCAAACGAAGCGGTTCCCACTGCGCCAGAGTCCTTAATCGTCTGTTTGAGGTCCGAAATTTGATCTGTAAGGTTGCGGGTTTCCTTCAAGACATCAATTATGCTGAGGGCTTGACGGGCTTTTTGCTTTAGAGCCTGATACAAAACTGCCATTTGAGAGGTGTCAGATTCTACTTTACGGCACAGGTTGGTAATCTTCAGTTTCTGCTCCGAATTGAGTTTGCCATCTGTGGCGATAGTGCAAACCTCATTCATCTTCAGCTGAATGGATGACATCCATTTTTGGATGTCGGGCGTAGACACAAAGTCTATGGTGAAGTTGGGTTTAATTGGCGAGGCATTGAGTTGCCCTCGACTACTTGAAACACCGGGGCTGTTATCCATTTTTCTACCAGTTCAGAATTTTATGTTTCCATTGTTTAATAAACTGCACTCTTAGCAAAAACTAAAGGAGGTCACAATTATTGCGTTAAACAAATACTGCTAACGAGCACGACTGTACACTACGAACGCCCACGATGCAAAAAAATAATAAACAATCACAATGGGATTTTGGTACTAACAGAAGCTAAAGCCCAATATCAAGTAGATACATACCACCTAGCAGCAGTTTACAATACAACTAAATTAAGAGAAGTTTTCATAGAAATTTGCAGTAATTATTACACATTTAAACTAAAGCAAAATTGCTCCGTAAACACTAAATCCATTACCAGACAAATAGATTACCGTATAGATACGATAGAAAGTAAGTTACTGTATTTAGGATTAGAAACCATAGGTTTTAGGCTAGGTTATAGAAATAAACGCGGCCTTATAGATGGCTTAGGCACTGTAGTAAAAGCCATCACAGGTAACCTAGATCAAAATGACGCTACAAAATTTGATGATGAAATCAAATCAATTCAATCATCACTTAGTAATAATAGAGCCAATCAGAAAAATACGATTAGTATTATGCAAGAATTCATGAAAGAATATGAAAACAATTTAAAGAACATAAAAAACAATCAGATAGAAATACAGGGTGTTTGGAAGGTGGGTGCAAAGCCTTAAAGGGGAGTTAATACAGACCATCTAGAACATTTTGAGCCATATTTGTCCTAACCAAAGTCTGATATTTATTTTTTTAGAGAACTTTTACGATTTTGGTACCAAAATCCCAAAATTTTCCAATTAAGGCCTAATAACGCAAAGATTGAGTGAAAATTTCTATTTTTTTTAATTAACTTTATTGGCCTAATGTGTGTTTAATGGTATGAAATCATTTCGAAGCACCGTATTTACTAAAAAAATAACTTTCAGACTATTTAAAATAAAAAGAAAAAAAAATGGATTTTAATTGACATTTAAAAAATAAATGAAATAGCTACAGGTGTTCAAATAATTTTAAAAACATGCTGAGTTATTGCTCTTTTTTTTAAGGTATCATTTACTTAGATAGCTTTACAATTTTTGAAGTTAGGGTGCCTGAACCAGTTAAAGTCGATTTTAAAGAGTAAAAAAAAACGACAGTTTTTGATTTGATTTTTTAATTTTGATGTTCAAAATGGCTTCCGCCACAGCGTATACATTTACGACAGCGATTTCTAACTTCTGTCGTGGTGATTTTAAGCTGCATTTCTTCTTTCATTGTTCTGAAAGCTGCTTCTATTCTTTGAATTAGTTCTTCTCTTGTTGAAATCTCAGTTGTGTATACGAGCTCCTTTGCCCGTCCCCAGACAAAAAAATCTAACGGCGTCAGGTCGGGCGATCGCGCGGGCCAAGGAATGGGCCCATCTCTACCTATCCAGCTGCCTGGAAAACAGTTATCAAGATGTTCTCTGACAATCAATGTCCAATGAGATGGACATCCATCTTGTTGGAAAATTATTGGCCTGTCCGTATTTAAAATGGGTACTTCCGCATCATCCAGGAGTGTTGGGAGATCGTTTTGTAGAAAATTCAGATAATTTTCACCGTTTAAATTATCTGGTAAAATGTGGGGCCCAATCAACGTCCGTCCAATTACTCCAGCCCATACATTAACGGAGAATTTTGCTTGGAAAGACACCTGAAACAAAAATTAATTCTAATTAAAGTGTTCTTTGAAGATGTGTTGAACATCTGGACTTAAATTAATAAACATTAATTTGTATACCTGTTTTTTCCAATGCGGATTGTTGTCCTTGTCAGCCCATTCATGTAAATTATGGAAATTCGTGATTCCTTCTCTAGAAAATTTGGACTCATCAGTCCAGAGGATAGATTTTAGAAACCATCTGTCGTCAATGTCGCTATTGAGCATAAATCGGCAGAACTGCATCCTTCTCCCAGGATCGGTTTCTACCAAGCCTTGCACGCCTCTACCGTGAAACGGATATTTATGTTCCCGATGCATGGTACTCCACACTTTCCATATTGAAAGGTTTAAGTTTCTCGCCACAGTTCTGACGCTGGTTGTAGGATCCGCTTCAAAGGCTGCAAGTATTTGTTCTTCAACGTCGGGGTCATGTCTTCCTGGATTCACTCCGGGTACTGCATGATGGATGCCAGATTCCGAAAGTCTGCGATACGTGTTGTAAAAAACTCGAACATTAGGTAGCCTGAAATGAAATTGTTTATTAGTAACGTCAGTTACAAATCAACATGGCAATTGAAGTAATAATGTTAGTATTAGAAGTTACTTTACCTGCGGTTCGGGTAACATTCTTGGTACAAACGTCGTGCCAAAGCTCCGTTACCATCAGCTCTGCCATACATAAAAACGATATCCGCTTGTTCCTGAGATGTAAATGCAGCCATGGCAATCGTACATACACTCAATTAAAATGTCAATTAGTTCAATAGTCCGAAATAACACGTGCAGGAGCGTAAAGCTACAACTGAACACGGTAAATCACAAACGCAATACAAGTAATTCCAAAATTAATAATCAACACGCGCAGGAGCATTAAGCTACGACTGAGTACGGTGAATCAAACGTCTACTCGCAACGCGCAAGGGCAGAGCAGTGAAGGAAGAGAGAGAAAAGATGACATCACCGAAGCGACGGGTCGGGTCCATCTCAGGTACTAACGAATTTATAAACTCAAAAAGCATCTTTACATCCTCGGCAATAAGACCTAAAGTTGTCTTTATCATAACAAAAGAATCAAGAGCCCTTTGTTATCGTACGCCGCCCGGTCCGCCGGCCACCACGGCAGCCTTTGTTTCGTTTTGTAAGGCCGACTTTTTTTAAGTGCGTCTAAAAAATAACCACTTTAGACTTTAGTTTAAAGTTATTTGAGGAAAAATCAGGTTGATTTTAATTTTATTGAAATTTGAAATTTCTTACCCTTAATTGGTCCAGGCACCCTAACTTCAAAAATTGTAAAGCTATCTAAGTAAATGATACCTTAAAAAAAAGAGCAATAACTCAGCATGTTTTTAAAATTATTTGAACACCAGTAGCTATTTTATTTATTTTTTAAATGTCAATTAAAATCCATTTTTTTTCTTTAATTTTTTTTTCTTTTTATTTTAAATAGTCTGAAAGTTATTTTTTTAGTAAATACGGTGCTTCGAAATGATTTCATACCATTAAACACACATTAGGCCAATAAAGTAAATTAAAAAAAAATAGAAATTTTCACTCAATCTTTGCGTTATTAGGCCTTAATTGGAAAATTTTGGGATTTTGGTACCAAAATCGTAAAAGTTCTCTAAAAAAATAAATATCAGACTTTGGTTAGGACAAATATGGCTCAAAATGTTCTAGATGGTCTGTATTAACTCCCCTTTAAGGCTTTGCACCCACCTTCCAAACACCCTGTATATAAAGCAATAGATAGATATTCAAATCAAGAAACTGAATTCGAAACTAACTATCTAACAACGAGCATCTTTAATAGCATCGAAAACTCGCTTCAACAGCTTTACGATAGATTAGACACACTGGAAAATGCATTAACATTCGCACATCTTGAGAAAATGCATCCTAGCATAATCGACCCGTCATATTTAATCGAAGAGTTAAATAGCATCCAGAATGAAATCAGTGGAAACTTAGCTTTTGCCCCAAATTTAAACAATATACAATTATGGGAAAAAGCTATTACAGTAAAAGCATATAGCACTAATGAAACAATTAACTTCATACTAGACATACCAATAGTTGCAGAACAACCCTATAACCTTTTACACCTGTATTCCATTCCTAATATTAATAACACGATCCTCATACCTAAAAATCCTTTCCTTATCTTGGGAAATAATGAGTTCGCCTATCCCCACGAGCCATGCACTAAGATAGCAGAAGATGAAGTCATCTGCAAGCATCTAGAGTGGAACACCCTATTGCACTTAAGCGACTGCATAGCTCAACTCATCCAACACCAAGAACCACACAACTGTACATATGCAACTGCAACTTTCCACAACAACATCATCCAGCAAATTAAGGATAACAGCTGGATAGTCATCATGAAGCAAGAAGAAGTCATTAAAACCATCTGCGGTAATGACGTACAATATCAACGTAGCAAGGGAGTGTTCCTGATAACAACGGATATTAACTGTAAAGTACAAGTTATGGACAGAACCTTGACAACTCATCAGCGATACATCAACATCAGGGAAACCATACCACTACCGCGTGCACATCAGACGCCAAAAGTTTTACCTATCAAGATAAAGCTAGAAAACATAGAACTAGACAACCTGAAGAAAGCCTTACAGCAATCGGAAGAGGTTAAAGCTTCAATAATAGATCCAGTAATCATCTCAAGCACACCTAGCTGGTCATCAATATGTCTGTACATCCTACTACTTGCAACAGGAATAGGAGCGGCAGCATACAAATTCTGGTGGATACCCAAGTCGGCGCACACTTCAGTCCTGCAACAACCTGAAGCTGATGCACTCCAACTTCAGTCGCAGCCTTCGGCGCGCCTCCATCTTAAGGGGGGAGGAGTTATATAAGCGTAACAAGGTTATTACACAATAACCTTCATTGTAATTAGGTAATAAGATTACATTACGAATAACTTCCTGGTACTGCGATAACAGGAAGCATTTAGATTATAATAACCCCTTGTTTTATATACTTAGCTTATAAGATTTAATATGAATTAAAGTTAGTCTTACACTGCTCTTCAAGCGGAACACACCTCTTGTTTCTTTTTAAAAAGCCTTTCGTCTCAGCCCACAACCTAACTCGCTATGACAAAAAATAGTTGGCCGCTAGAACCGCCACTTGCCGTAATCATCGCTCGTGATTACACAGAAACTATATAATGCAGATAGACGAATGATGGATCAAAAGAAAGGCCATAATTTGTTCAATTTGTTACAAAAATAAAAAACGTCAAAACGTAAATAAACAAAAAGTTATGCAATATTTAGTTTTCAGGTTATGAGTAGGTAGTTATGTCACCATAAATATCAAATTAATAGAGGCTAATGTGTATGGACAATTAGTTACTAATTTGTTACAGCGAATAAACAGAAAAAATATATTAGAAAGTAGGTTCAATAATTTGTTAGAGTCGATTTTAGTTGGCCGCTCGGACGGGGTGTTTCCGTTTTCATCCCAAGTTTTCATCCCACGAATATTTTATTCCGTTTTCTACCCAAATCTTAGTCCGTGTTCTACCCACAATCATAATAATAGTTGTTTTTTCCGTATTCTACCTAAAATATATTCCGGTTTCTACCCACTGCAGTTTATAATTGTTTTTTTGTACAGACAGAAAAATAATCTTAAACTATTTAAACTTTGTATACTTATAATTTGATGAATAGGTACTTATTTACGACGTCACTTCCTTGGCACAGACGCGCATACACACACACACAGGCACAGACACTATGTCTATTTCATTCAGCCGGAGAGGGAGTGAAAGAGAAAGCAATATTTCTAAAGAATATTGCTAATCTGTTATACCCTTTGTTTCTCTTATCTGTTAGTTAGTCGTAAGTGATCGACAGGAGCATAGTTGCTGTGAAAGTGATATTAAAGCAGTTAAAATGCAAAATCCAGGTCCAAGTACCAGTAAAAACATTGATTCCGAAGTTTATTTTACCCTGTCAAAAAGAAACAAGCCAGTGTTAGTGTGTGGTGGTAGAGAATTCCATAAAAAAAGAGTGAATAAGGACAATTCCATAATATGGCGATGTGCGAAAGCGCCTTCTTGCTTTGGCATTATAAAAACAATGGACAGTGAAATTATTAATAGAAGTGGACACAATAGTAATTGCCATGCTAATTATAACAAACTTTTAATTAAAAACTCTATGAAGAAAATAAAAGAACAAGTCAAATCTGCCGATGGTCGCCCTATTCAACAGATCTACGAAGATGAAGTTTTATTAATAAAAGAACAAGGGTTAGATTTAGTAGAAGAAATCCCCAAGTTCTCAAGTGTGAAAACAGCATTTTTCGATGCCCGAAACAGAAGTCAAAATGTTTCTAAATTAGTATTTAAGAACAAAAGTGAAGTAGAAATACCGAACACCTTCAAAGATTTTTTACTGTTTGATTACGAAGATAGCAATAATAGAATAATTGCGTTCGCTACACATGAAGCTAGAGATCGAATGAGTAAACTTGCAATGTTTTTTGGAGACGGAACATTTAAATGTTGCATACGACCATTTATGCAGCTATATGTCATTCATGGTGACATGGGCAGCACAGACACTACAACAGGTATCACACCACTTGTTTACTGTCTTCTTTTAAACAAAAAGAAATCAACATATGTAACACTCTTCCAACTTATCAAATCGCAAATACCAACCTGGAAACCTTTAGAGTTTCTGACAGATTTTGAGCCGGCAGCCATAAACGCTTTAAAAATTGTTTCGCCAGAAACGAAGACAAGAGCTTGTTATTTTCACTTTTGTCAATCAATACACAAAAAAGCCAAAAAGCTTGATCTAACAAAAAAAAACTATTTGAAAAAACATGTGGGTTTAATACTTACGTTACCTTTAATACCTCAGGAAATGATTGATGATGCCTTCCTATATATTATGGAAGACTGTCCCACCTTAAACAATATTGTTAAATTTAATGACTATGTTGTCCAAACATATATGAATGGTGGTAAATATCCCCCAACATTGTGGTCCGCAAATAATAGAAGACACCGAACTACAAATGCACTAGAAAGCTGGCATGCAACCCTAAACCGCTATGTGGCAAAAAAGAAGACTCTCAATATGCTCCAATTCCTCACAATTATAAATAAAGATGCCAAGTTACAAAACACGCGTTTTACTGGACAAGTTTCATCATCAAGGCCACGTAACAATGATGTTTTGGAGAGAGAGAAAATAATTAATTCAGCATTAAGTGATCTTTCTTGTGGTAAAATTAGCATCGGACACTGTCTGGAGAAATTAGTACCATTTACTTTTTAATTTATTGTAAATTATTTGATAATTTTCATATGTAAATCATAAAGCTATAATTTAAATCTGTGATTTTATATGCACAATTTGGTAATAGTTACGATCTGTGATTTTTAGATGTATAATTTGTAATAGTTACGATCTGTGAATTTTAGATGTATAATTTGTAATAGTTACGGTCTGTGATTTTTAAATACATAAGTAATTGGTAATAGTTACGATCAGTGATTTTTAGATGTATATGTAATTGGTAATAGTTACAATCTGTTATTTTTTTAGAAGTAGAATTTATTGATAATAGTTTGTGATTTTTTAGATGTAGGGTTAATAATACTTACGATCTGTGATTTTTTTAGACGTAGAATTGATAATAATTACCATTTGTGATTTTTTAGATGTAGGATGAATAATACTTACAATCTGTGATTTTTTTAGACGTAGAATTGATAATAATTACCATTTGTGATTTTTTAGATGTAGGATGAATAATACTTACAATCTGTGATTTTTTTAAAATGTAGAATTGTTATTAGTACGAATCTGTGATTTTCTAGATATCAATATTCTAAAGACTTAGTTGTGTTAATTATGAATAAAGATTTTTCTAACAAAGTTTGTTTGTCTGCTAACGTTACTTACATAAGTTACTAAACAGTTATGTACTATGCCGTGGGTTGAAACGGAGTCCATTTTTGTTGCGGGTTGAAAGCGGAATAATTATTATTATTTTTAACTCCTGGGATGAAAACGTGGGATGAAAACGGAAACACCCCTCGGACGGCAATATGCCTAAAATACAATGGCGTTTATCTCGTTATTAAAAGTAGGTTTAAGCTTAGTTAAAGTACTAAGCGACGGGTAACGTAACCTAGTTTGGATAAATACGGCGAATATAACTGCAGCATTCATATTTTAAAAGATATTTACAAAAAACAGTAGTATGAAACCTTAAGAGAGTAGGGTGACCATGCATTTTCACAATGAAGTGAGACTGAATAGTGACTGTTGTAATGTTCGATATTTATATCTTATTTTTTTAGGGCGAGTGCTTATATAAATACATTTTAAGTTAAGGCATCCTGTAGCATACTTCATAAAAGTAAAAGTCAGTTATCGATTAAAATTTCTTTATTCAAAATCAACACAAAGGCAAAACAATCAAGTAATTAAAGTCAACAAGATAAATATAAAAACTTTATAAACTAACATAATATTTATAAATTAACTGACTCGAATATATGACACAGAATGTAGACAAATTTTCTTAGAGGTACTTATGTCGATTTTAAAAGAATTGTCGTCGTAACAAAAATATGTATTGTTATTTAAAAAATGACATTTATAGTGGCCTATTTTTGTGCCTGGTATAAATTCTATAGTACCAACTAAGAAATAGTAATTATCCTTAATGTTAATAGTAATCGGCAGCTCAGTGAGTAAGACTGAGTCTGCAGCTCCGTTTAAATCAAATGTTATGATCTCGCCTAACTTAAGTTCTCCTTTCAACTGTGTGTCACATTTCTGACACATTGTGTTAATTTTTTCATCGAAACAAATTGCTTCTTCTAAACTTGATATTCCGAATAACTTTAAAATATCAAGGTTAATTAAAATAAATACATACATGGTCTCTTTTCAATTGTATGTAATTACAATTTGTACAGGTTTTCAAGTATTGAGCACTTGTAAAATATTTTATAAATATTTTTTCAAATATGTAAGCCACATTGCAACTGCAGTCTTTATTTTGGAAAAAAGTTTTTGTTATTTCTGATCTACAATTGTAAATTTGCTCTATATCATGTGCTCCGTTCAAAAGCATAAAAATGTAATTAATAACACAATCTCCTTTTAATTCACTCAAAAAGCTTTTGAAAGCAGAACTTCTAATACAGGCTTGACCTATTAAATAAAATGCCGAATCGAAGGCACATGTATTGAAATAACCCGAGCTTTCCTTCAAAGCTAAATTCCCGTTTCTTATAATTACTATTTCATCATCTTTTTTCAGGCGATTATGTGTATTCGATTCTCCTCGCCAGTTCTCCAAATAGGATGGTCTATCACTAAATATAGAATCACTGGAAAAATATAATTCTTTTTGTTTTTGTTGGATTTGTTTTTTAGGATTTACCTTTTCTTTTTTATAAATATTTTTAGTCATGGCACGCCTAGTTCGGCGTGATTTAGATTTTAGTAAAGTAGTGGAACCTAAGTTTTTTAATTGATTTAATGCTAAATGCAATTCTCCTTTGATATAATCGTAATGATGCTGCAAATATTCGTCAATTCGTTGTCTCGCTATTTTTGTTTTAAAAACTAACTGTTTTAAAGTGCGAAAATAGCTTTCTACACATGAAGACGATGCGTTTAAGGTTTCCGATTTGAAATAAGAGCACATTACGTTGCTCCACAAAGGAAGTTTTATAAATAATCTTTTTAAAGTAGGGATGAAAAGTGGTAAATAATATGAACTACTTTTACCAACATAGGAATTTGCAGGGTTACTTTTTTTTTCATTATCTACCAACAGATCGAACCATGCGACAATGTCTCGAACGCCCGGCATCATCAATGACAATTTGATCATATTCAAATTCTTCATTTTGATCCACATTTTTAAAATCAGCATACTTATGACTGTTTAACAAATTGTCAAGGTTTTGCTTGCTCTCCTTCAAACCTGGGCCCCGAGTCTGCTATTACAATAGTGTCAGAATGGTCTGTCATTGATCACACAATTGTTGATTTTGACAAGTTTGGTAATCTACTAATATAATTGCGTCATTATGACTTTCCAATGGTCAACCACTGACACTCCATTGAAAGAAGTGGATTAAAATGGTAATCTCGTACGTAATGACAAATGAATGACTGACCTAGACGGTAATCTGCTAAAATTTTGAGTTCCTTTGACCAGTGATCTACCATTACAACGTCATTGTGCAGTCATTGCTTTTATTTGTTACGAGTATCGTGTTTGACGTGTTTTTTGTGAAATTATATTGAAGAGAAGACAATGTATTCACTACGAGCAAATATTCTCGAGCTAATATTGATTATTTAGGTGAGGAGTGGGAGAGAAGGGTTTGAAAGTAGGTTGGTTGGTGGTTTGGTTGGCTAGGTATTGAATTTGGAAATGGATTTATTATTTACGGGGAGCAGGAGAAGAAAATATGATCTGAATAAAGATCACACTCGCACAGGGATCCCGGGCATGGATTTTGTGCAGGAACACAGGGCTACAACAATGTCCGAGTAAGACGCTTTGTCAAATTTCCGGAAGTTGTGTGTTTGTTGAAGAAGAAGAAGAAAATCAGATTTCATCGTTGTGGCTGGATTTCCTGGGGCTATAGGGTGCATTGATTGTCATCATATACCTATCAAAAGTCCCAGCAGACAAAACGGTGAAGTGTTTCGCAACCGCAAAGGGTGGTTCTCAATTAAGGTGCAAATAGTGTGCGGACCCCAAATGGAAATATATGACATTGTTGCACGTTGGCCTGGGTCTGTCCACGACTCAAGGATATTTTCAAATAGTAGGTGTCATATGAGATTCGAAGGAGGGGACTTACAGGTTTACTAATTGGTGATAGTGATTATGCACAATCATCATTAAATGTATACGCCTGTGCTTAATCCACAATCACAACCTGAAGTAAGGTACAACAAGGCTCATATCTCAACAAGAAATATAATAGAAAGATTTAATGGTGTATGGAAAAGAAAGTTTGCATGTTTAAATAGAAAATTGCAAAACAATTTACCCAACACATGTAACATAATAGTAGCATGTGCTGTGCTACATAACATTAGTATAGAAACAAATCAAGAAATGCCTGAACCCATCTCGAATATTGATTTAATTCCAGTCTCCCACACTAGAGAAACTGCACGGGGTAGCGTTATTAGGGCTGCATTTATTGCCAGCCATTTTATTTAATAAGATAACAAGTACAATAAATTATGATGGTAAATGTGTGTGCGTTAAATTTAAGTATACAGTACTTACTTGTACCTTTATTTTTAATTTTTCAACTACATAAATGATGTCAGTTAAGTTTTGTTTACACAGTTTATTAAATATCTTTAATTCTTTATTCAAGTTAATAAAATAATTGTAATTAGTAAGTAGGTACAATTATGTGTAAGTATAGAGAAATAGGAGTAGTTTTTATATTTAATGTGTGTTTGCTAATATTAATGATACTATGAGGGGCATGTAAATAAATACCATGTATATTAAAGTTCTAATTTTTATTTCTAAATATACCTAAATGCAATTCTCTCTTGGCTTTATTACACTGAAGAAGTTCCTCCATAGCTTCTCTTTCAGCCTTAGCTTTGAAGAAGTTCTGTTCAGCAGCCTTCACTATCCACTCTTTCTCAGCTATTCTGAGTTTGTGTAGCTCCTCTTCTTTTTTTTTGGGATCTGTCATATGATTGTTGACGGATAGAGAATTCCTCTTGGATCACTCTAGTCCGTATATTTCTAGATCCTGTAATGTTACAAATTAAATCTATAAAGTACATGTGATTAAGTGAACATTAATGTGTAAAAACATCTTCAAAGAATGCTTTGAAATGTTGCAAATGGTTCAGAATTTAATATAATATTAAGTACAAATCTAAAAGTTATTTGCAACTTGAAAAATATATATATGAAAAAGTACCTTGTGTTGGAGCTACACCATAATCAGTCAGACGGGTCTCAGAAAAACGAGGAGGAGTGGTAATATTATGGTCTGCAACAAAATATTGTATTAGTCTAAATTGTCTTAAATATAATTCAATGCCAAACAATATTGTTTGGTATCCTGTACCTCTTTCTGTTGCAGGCTAATTCACTTGGGTTCTGCTCTCACTGACAGCAAACAGAACTTGAGGTGTGTCGGGGTCCCAAGAATGGACTTGCACGTCTGTAAAATAAAAAAAGAAACAGCAAAAAGTAGTAATTAATCATAATAATATAGATAATATAATTTACCTGAAATAGGCATGTTATCGCTATCAATAACATCATGTAACTCGGCATCTGTTTGCTCAGCAAGAGCATCTTCCAGTAGTACGTGGTGTTGGCTAGAGGTGCTAGGCAAAAAGAGTCCACCCCCAGTCCTCATCCTTTCCCTTTTTTCGTCAGCCAATAAATCTTTGCGCCGGGTTTTTAAATTTTCTTTGTATAGCAGCATAGTAATGGCCCTTGGTCCTAGAAGTCGTCTTCCATGTTTCCGTCCATGAATTAAATAGCTTAAGTTTGGCACTGTTCCGCAAATCGTAGTTGTTTGTTTACAAAAACAGTTAGACGTCAGTTTAACGCAGTAATGTCACTTTTGACAGCTAAACAGATAAAATATTGAGTTGTATAGTTTCATATTTGACGTTTTTTTGCTATTTACGTACTTCTTATCACTTCAGATTGCTTCTAACACTAATAAATAATACGTAGAAATATATACAAATGAAATCTGGCACGAATACATGTTCAAATTTAGTAGTAGTTTTTCGAAAATAATTTCTACTATCTGGTTTTATAATAATGGCAATACGACAATATCATTATGACACAATTCTATTACGAGACCATTGACGGACCAATGATCGATCATTATGAATTAGCAGATTACGAACTTTTAGCTAAATGACAATGAGATCGTGTTGGAATGACGATATTTATAAAAATAGCAGACTTGAGGCCCTGAATCATCGTTTTCAAAATCATTTTGATGTAGGCAAAGTTTTATCATTTTTGTAATGATTTCCTTTACAAGTGCAAAGTCTTGACATTCTTTAATGTAGCGGATACAATGAATATAATACATTTTAATTTTTGTGTCAACATTTTCGAAGCAATTCAAATTATACAGAGTCTTTATAAAATGACTGGTATCTAATCTAATAAATGTTTTTGGTAGTTCTTCTTTATTTCCATTCAAAATACTAAAACAACGAAGTAAATAGTCTTTCACACATGTAAAATCACTGAATGTTCTAACATTTGCTGCTACTAACGCAGAAGAATCGTCTGTTATAACTTCGTCAGGATGACAACGAACATTTTTCAACCACTGTAATAACCATGCAGAAACAGACGCAGTGTCATGTGAATCGGTTATCATCTGACATAAAGGTACACACACATCGAATTGATTTATTAATATTATTACGTATAAGAAAAGTCTCTTACTCAATTCATAACCATTTGGTAATTTAAGAGGTTGAAAGATTGAACCTGTAGCATCCAATGTGATAGTTAATCTTTGAAAACAAGATTGATATTCACGGCAGTATTGTTGTTGTTCATCAGTCCAGTAATAAATGTGAATTCGAGGAAAAAAGTGTATATCACGTAAAAAAATTGGTTTGGTCACAGCCATCGTAAGAATGCTCAGAATAACGTTTATTTATTTATTTAATTATCTATTTATGTACACACAAAATACAAAAAAAAGGAAAAAACAAAACATAAAAACAAAATAGTAGAGCACAAAGGTACTGCTTATTTCATAAGAAATTAGCGTTATTGTGTAACCACATTCTTTTTCGTTCTTCGTACTTAATTTTTCGCAATGCATTGAGTGTTGGGAAAACTGGTGCTGTATCTGTAATTCCTTGTTTAGACATTTTTGCTGCCAGTTGTTTATGAACCAAAGAAGCTGAATCGTGTTTGAGCTTTTTAGCTAATTTTCGTCTGACCAATGCATTCATTCTATATTTTTTTCTCGGATCATGTTTTTTATTTTTTTCTCCGACTGTGATTTGGCATTGTCCTTCAATAATATTATCTGTTATTTTTTGACACGCTATTTTTGTCAAAGCGCTACATTGACTGCATTGACCTTTTACTAAAATATGATGCTCAGACTCCACTTTGTAACTTTTGAAATTCCATGTGCATGGTAATCTAGAAATAAGCCAAATCTTTGTGTCCGTTATGCTAGCGTACACCAGAACTGCAACGAGTTAGTTTCTATGCCAAAAAACTCTGTGTAAATACTGCCTAATTACTGTAAAAATAAAAAAAAATCTTCCTCTTTAGTTTAGGAAATAAACACCATTTTCACTATGTACGCTAGCGTCACGATCAAGCTAGCGTACACATGGCCGTACTCGAAAACGGCTAATTGTAAAGCAACAGATTTGGACACAAAAATACTGTTCTAATACTTCTCCCGCTATGCAAAATTTCATAACGATTGCTCTTGTAGGAACAGAGATATTGAACAAGACTTTTCAATGACATTCGGAGCTGGCGTCATGGCAGCGTACACATAGTAGTTCTTATAGAAAGGGAACTTTTCTTGTAATGAATGCTATATATATAAATAGTGCGTGAAATTCTGCCTCTATTAGTGTAAATACTTTATGCGAATTCGCAGGGGAATAAGCAAAAAAACCTATGTTAAGTTCTAGGAACAAATATACTGACGTACTGTCGCGAACAAAATGAATTATTTGTGAAATTAAAAACAGAAATATAGCATTATTTTCTAATACACGTTAGCATGATGTGTTTTGACATAAATAAAATTAAAATGATTACATACTGTAACACCGCATTGCAAGTACGACATTGCACGGTGTTCGAAAACAGTGGCCCCTCAAGGAAACGACAGGGGCAGGCGCGCGCGCCGGAATTCACCCGCGCAACTACCCCTCCAAGAGCACTCGGCCGCCCGCTACGACAAGGGCAATACGTGCCGCGCGTGAGCACGTCCGTGATAATAATATTATCATCCCCGTAGAATGATAATACTAAAACCGTGTTGTGTATGTGTACCAAATAGTTGTGTAATTAATAATATTATATCAGTACGAAGACAATCATCACAGTCATTACATTACCTATTTATGTGCTTGACTGTAAAAAATTGGTTTGTGTGAAATGGAAAATTTTCTAATTCTAATGTGAAATAGACAATACGTTGTTCGCGCGTGCACAACTTATGGCAGCTCTCATGGTCTTTAAAAAGATGAGAACAATATCATTGCCGTTCACGGATTTAGTCGGACCCTGATGTGTTTAGAATTGTGGCAGTCAATTTATTAGGTAAGTTTACAAATTATTATTTTATGAATTACTAGCTGATGCCACGGCTTCGCCCGCGTGAAATTTTGATCCTGTTCCCGCGTCCCTTGGGACACGTTTCCCGGGATAAAAAGTAGCCTATGTGTTATTCCAGGTTCTATTCTACCCCTGTACCAAATTCCAGCCAGCCGTTAGAGCGTGATTGTGTAACAAACTACTAAACATCTTCACAAACTTTCACATTTATAATATTACTAAGATGTTGTCATTTTGATATCCTAACTTTGGTCATATTAACTTTTTATCTTGAGTTTGTTCAAATTAAAATGAAATAATTTCATATAATTATCTTCTCTTTTTGTAGCAGGTTTAAATAATTAGTAGCCACGTATGTAGCCGGTACGCGCGGGCACTATTTATACATTCATGTTCATCCCCCTCCCCCCGGTCGTAAACCACATAGTTCACCGTCCCCAATCCTCGTCCCAGACCCTGAAGTTGCATAAAATCTACTAATTCTATTTAAAAATAGTAAATCTAAATACAATTTTATTTTACTTATTTCAGGTCGAAGCCAACAACTGCAGCGATAACCCACGACCATGACGTTATCGTAAACTGGACAGTACCTTAAGTCATCACGACACGTGCCTCCGATAAATTGATACTGGATTGAACTGAATTATGGATACTAACTCAAAAAGGGGTCCAAAACCGAAGGTGCCATTAGAGATACAAAAAGATGTTTATTTACAATTCAAAGATGACTTTTGTAATGGCATAATACCACCTATTTCGCATACTGTCTATAATAGTGTTCAATCTGCTTTAAAAAACAAAATGACAAAAAAGGGTATTCAAATGAGTATAAAAACTAATTATGTTTTTTTCTTTGGACATGTCATGAGCAAAAAAACACTCCCTTTTGTCACTGAACCTATGAGCTGTTCTTCTTCTGGCACAAATTATGACACGGACAATCCAGAACAGGACCGTTCTTGGAATTCTTTGACTGATAACAGTCCTAATAGTATAATACACATTTTATGCGTAGATAAAATAACTTGGGAAGAAATCAAACCAAAATATTATCACTATCGTCGTAATAGTAAAACGGATTGTAAACAACAAAAGAGACTTAAGCTCCAAATAAATAGGTGGACCAATGTCATACAAGGACAACTGTGGAATGCACTAAAATTAAGCTGTACATGGTGTTTTAAAGGAAATTATGCCAAGAGTGATTTTGAAGTTACTTGTAAGGGGTATTGTAAACAATGTCATGCAAATATCACAGTCACATCACAACTTAAAACTGAAAATTTAATTGAATTAAAATGTTTAATAACCAATTGGCACAATGATTACAAACATTCCGTTACTATAAAAAATCATATTAGGGCACGTACACGGCATATTCTTTCTCAAAATTTGCAAAATAGATCACCTATATCGGTCAGAAATGAACTAGCTTTTAAACTGATGCAAAAAAATGATGAAGAACCTCCAGTCCTACCAAAATTAGAGACATTACGTCAAATAAAACACCAAAGTAGGAAATCGTTACATTTTCACGAAAACCTTATTTTATCGCTTACGTGTATGGCTTTTACTCCACCGTATGATAAATGTGTGAGAGCTGTATCAGCACTCCCTTTTTATGTTTATTATTGGACAGATGACCAAATAAACTATTATCAAAATTGTCAAAAAACTTGTAACTTTATAAGAGTCTCTATAGATGCTACTGGATCCCTATTTTGTAAAAAAATAAGACCAATTGTTAACGAACACACGGAAATTGCAGAAAAATGTCAAGGCCCTATATTTTTGTACACTATTATGACCGATACTACGGTGAAAAGCAGTGTGCCATTAGGGCAGTTTATTTCTGAAAGACATACAATGGCTAGTATTTCGCAATGGCTAAATACTTGGCTTTCAGGCAGGAAACCTCCTAACGAAGTTGTTACTGATGACTCAGCCGCCCTAATTGGAGCTGTTGTTAAAGCATTTTGTGGTTACAACTCCACAAATGAATATTTGGACAGTTGTTTTAAATTATTAGAAAATAAATCAGATAAAGTCCCCATTTGCCACGTTAGACTGGATACATCTCATTTTTTTAAGACGCTCTATAATCTCACTGTTTTCAAACATGTAGACACGAGAATTATCCATTTTTATGTACAATGCTTTAAACAAATAAAAAATTCTATATCTTACATTCAGATTAAACAAATTATTCAGGATATTATTATTGTGTCCAAACATAAATATCGCGGAAGTATAAATGGACAACAAACACGATGCGAAAGTTCACTACAAAAATTACGAAATATAATTACAGCAGATAAAGAAACGAGTTACCTAGAATACGAGAAAAATGCAGATTATCCAAATTTTGAAAGTAATAATATTTTCGAGGACACTGACATAGATTTAGATACGACATTAATAAAGTTTATTGAAGACGTTGATGCTAAGGAAGATTTATTTATCACATTAAGCGGCGATGACGTAACCGAATTTGAAAACATATTCTATTTTCCACTTCTGAAAGGTACTTTAATCAGACTGTTACGCAAATTACCTATGTGGGGTAATATCATGTGTCCTTTTTTTCAGTCAGATGTTTGTAATAATTCAAGCTCTAACATAGAAAGTTATTTTAGAGATATCAAAAAGCTATTTTTCAATTTTAATTTTGGTAAACTGCGTATTGACGAATTTATCATAAAACATTATACTCTAATAACAGGAGCGTTAAGACTGGGTTCAAGCGATTTAAATAACTTAAAAGCTGAAGAGGAAATGGATGTAAATTCGCGTAATGAAGACGACATGTTTTACGACAACTCTATTTTTAAAGATAACCCCAAATATATTGAAGATTGGCGAGGCCTTGTCAGTAAGCAATATAAAAAAGTGCGTACTACTCGTGTAACATTACACGTTCTACGAAATGGTAATATTAGCACGTCTGGAAACTCTAACATTTTCACCAACACATGTGCATTTGACTCAGTAGTACAAAGTTTAGGTATAGCTTACTTAGACTATCCACGTTTTAAGAAATATATTTCTGACAAAGAAAATATTCTTACAAAATTGATTCAAAATCTAATTATATCAAAACCAAAATCTAAGCAACAATATACCACTAAAGGCATATACGATTCAAGGGCTAATATTTTAATGGATATATTTGAAAACGAAACAGCAGCGTCAGCAGATAATATTATAAATTGTGTTTGTAACGTGACACGAATAATAGACAATATAGCAAAATATGACTTATACAGTGCAGGACGTAGCTTAAAATGCACAAACATAGATTGTGATGTTAATAAGGATAACGTTCGAAAATGTAGTTGGATACCTTTGAACACAAATACCATTGAATCAGAAGGTTTGAAGGCCTTAAGTAAAGCAGCTTTGATTACAGATTCGTATAGAAAATGCAAAATTTCGGCTTGTGTTGGTTACAATAAATACGAATATGATTTATCTAATTTAATTTTTTTCGAATTTAACGATGAAACTGCGGTTAACATAAACGACTTCCCGAAAACGATTGAATTAAATGGGAAATGCTTTCAAATTGTTGCCATTGTTGACTACATTAATAATGGCAGTAATAGCATAGGACATTATAGAACACGGTGTTTCCGTAGACGTACAAAAACTTGGCAGTGTTACGACGATATGTTACCAACACAACGTAAAAGTAAGTCTCCCCCCCTTGTTGTTCCCCACTGTGCTATTTATATCAAGCTGTGATGATTGTTTATTTAAGTAGAGATGAATCTCTATTATTATATACAAATTTCTGTAATGTAAATTTTTAAATTATAACTATTTTGTATACAAGTTTTAAAACACTATTGTAAATAAAAATTAGTTTTGTAAGTCTAACTTAAACTGTGATTTGTCAGTAACAATGTGATTATACTGTGATTCAATATAGTAATTATTTGTACAAATGAATGATTTCATGCAGCAGTTATTATTAGTAAATATTCTCTAAGACTGATTATTGTAACGGTTCCTAATGTGATTATACTGTGATTTTTAATATAGATACTTATTAATGATTGTACAATTTTTATTATTTGTAAATATTCTCTAAGACTGATAAATATGGTTAAATCGTAACCTGTTATGTTGTATTACATTATAAACACAAACAAAAACTAATACTAAAAAGAAGTAAATTGTCATTATTGTACCAAATCAGTAATAATATGATTATACTGTGTTAAAAAATAATTGTTTTTGGCATAATAAATGTTATTTGAATTTTTCCAATTATTTAATTTTCACTCAGAACTATATCTACAATGAAGTGTACATACTCCTAGTTCAGTACTTCATCACGTTTCAGTTTTAGTTCTCTATTAAAAAAAACTTGACAAAGCACCTTTGAGCATATCTGTACCTGTACTATGAACAGAAATTAACAGGGTTTTTTACTTATTCCCCTGCGAATTCGCATAAAGTATTTACACTAATAGAGGCAGAATTTCACGCACTATTTATATATATAGCATTCATTACAAGAAAAGTTCCCTTTCTATAAGAACTACTATGTGTACGCTGCCATGACGCCAGCTCCGAATGTCATTGAAAAGTCTTGTTCAATATCTCTGTTCCTACAAGAGCAATCGTTATGAAATTTTGCATAGCGGGAGAAGTATTAGAACAGTATTTTTGTGTCCAAATCTGTTGCTTTACAATTAGCCGTTTTCGAGTACGGCCATGTGTACGCTAGCTTGATCGTGACGCTAGCGTACATAGTGAAAATGGTGTTTATTTCCTAAACTAAAGAGGAAGATTTTTTTTTATTTTTACAGTAATTAGGCAGTATTTACACAGAGTTTTTTGGCATAGAAACTAACTCGTTGCAGTTCTGGTGTACGCTAGCATAACGGACACAAATCTTTTCTCTTAAAATATCCACCCATTTGTACTTAGGCAGTATTTTATATTTTTTAAATGGAGTACATGTTCTCAAGTCATTTCTTTTATACAAGACATTTAATGGTTGCAGTTTTTTCCAGTCATAGATATCTAATTCAAACTTGAAGTTCTTTGTGTCGTTTTCACTATGATGCTGGTTGGACTCGACATGAGAATGTGATATTTTGGATGAGGTTCTCGGGCTATTGCTTGAGGATGATGATAAAGATGACGAGGACAGACATACAGTTTGCTGCTTACATTCAGTGTTTAGAAACTCCCTGAAATTCCTTTTCAGTGACATGTAAAGGGCTGCCGGTGTCATAAGATTATCCAAATCACTTGCAATTGTATCAAATATAGGGTCTCTCAATTTAACATCCAGTAGTTTGTCGGCATATTTCATAAAAACTTCTCTCTGTTTTGATTTCTCAACAATAGGTTTTCGTCCAGCTTTACCCATTTTTGCTGCAATAAAACAATTGATAATATGAATACAAAGGTCAAACATCCGTTGACTGCATCACACACAAAATATACATAGGTACTACCAATTACTGCTATGTAAGTACATACTAAGGGCAAGAACTTTCTATAATTAAGAAAAGTCGACGTTACTGATGCAGCGAGTTATTTTAAAAAGATTTCTTTGATGTTTGTAAATATTAACGATATCATTTTTTTTATTCCCCATAGTCATTTAACAGCGACAATACATTAATAAAATTTTTAAAAGGAGATTTTTTTCATTTGGGAGCAGCCACCGGATTGTAGAGACCAGTTATAGCGCTTAAGAATCTGTCCCTAAGACAGAAATCCTTACATTGGATATTACGCTCGTCACTAGGGGTTGCCTGGATCTAGGTCTCAAGATTCAAGATGCACGTTGATGCACTTTCACACAGAATGTTCACAGTTAAGTGAATTATCAGTTAATTCTTCCCTAGGGAATCACTATAGCAGTTAATAAGTTTGTTAATTTAAATTTTACGTATTCACTGTTTGAAAACACGAAACGTGGGTGGGCTGAATTGTCACTCTTTTACTATACCTAGACAATTGGCGGGAAACGCATATATAAAAGCAGGCTTGCGATTGGACAGAACTTAAGAGCCCTTTAAATAGAGCTCTGCCATTGGTTTAAAAAAAAGAATACTTAAAAGCCGTGATTTATCCTGTTCTATATTATCCGATTTGAAATTGGCGCCGAATATTACTTTTTAAATAACGAAAGGAGTGTGGTTACCACAATTATATTATACAGGTAAATTAATGTAAGTTATTGAGCTAAGAATATTTTTAAGACTTCTTCGTGATCTCATCATAAAATTGTAAAAATTAAACTTACCGCAGTCGATTTCGATCCCTCTGAGTCTGCAATACACTTTTTGGTGGTGAGTTCTACATTAACAAATCCAATATATAAGTGGGCACAACTCATAGCTAAGCAGTTTTAGACACTTCTGAATTTAGTTTTAATTGTCTCAGTAACTTAGTAGTATGAAAATCACGGGAATTAAATACGTACGAGCACACACTTCAAAATTCAGCACAGTAATGACAATATTCACAACAAAAAATTATGGCTTTTTAAACCCCGTGCGACAAATATTTTTAACAATAGTTTGGGAACAAAAGAGATCCTTTTTCTGGAATCGTTCCCATCATAAAACACCTGCGGAAAGTCAATGAAACGAAAATCTTATCAGTAAATACTTCAAAGAATTAAGAACAATAGACATCAATATGGCCGCAAAACGTACCGCATATTCGTTCAAACAGAGAACAACATTAAAAACATGCCTTTGTACTAATGTGATCATGGTCACCCTACTCTCATACGGTTTCATACTACTGTTTTTTGTAAATATCTTTTAAAATATGAATGCTGCAGTTATATTCGCCGTATTTATCCAAACTAGGTTACGTTACCCGTCGCTTAGTACTTTAACTAAGCTTAAACCTACTTTTAATAACGAGATAAACGCCATTGTATTTTAGGCATATTGCCGTCCGAGCGGCCAACTAAAATCGACTCTAACAAATTATTGAACCTACTTTCTAATATATTTTTTCTGTTTATTCGCTGTAACAAATTAGTAACTAATTGTCCATACACATTAGCCTCTATTAATTTGATATTTATGGTGACATAACTACCTACTCATAACCTGAAAACTAAATATTGCATAACTTTTTGTTTATTTACGTTTTGACGTTTTTTATTTTTGTAACAAATTGAACAAATTATGGCCTTTCTTTTGATCCATCATTCGTCTATTTGCATTATATAGTTTCTGTGTAATCACGGGCGATGATTACGGCAAGTGGCGGTTCTAGCGGCCAACTATTTTTTGTCATAGCGTCTTAGTTTTTTTTGTAACAAATTCACGAAAAGAAGTGTGTAAAGTAACAAATTAACACTAATTCCTGGCAAAGTTTCATCAAATACTATGAGGTGGCCGCGCGGTTGAAACGGACATGGCGGGTGTGCCCTTAACTGTACCTGTACAAACAATTTTTAATACAAACATTTACTTATTACTTAGTTTTTAATAACTTACGTTTTATTCAGTCCGAATTTAAAGTCACTACTTAACAACATATATAAGCCACACAAAATAGTCTCTTTAAATAGGTATCAGTTTCTGTTTTAGTTAGGTAGGTAACTAGGTACAATTTTCTTTGGACTAGACAAATTAAAATCAAATTAGAAAGTAAATAGGTCAAGGACGCACTCACTCTTGCATCATAACATTACGACTGCAACAAAAATTCAAAAATACTGTGATCTTTGAAAACATTTTAAATAAAACCGAAATCAAATTTCTGGTTTAATGTAACGTGATAGGGCCGAATTTCCAGTAATAAAATCTCTGAGCGACTCCGTCCGATCATTTCCGACGAATCATAGCTCGCCGCGGGCGGGTTCAGGCGCGAGGCGCAGAGGAGCGCAAGGCGAGCTCGATCGTGAGGGAGCGAGCGAGACAGAACAGCGGTGAGCCGGTCAGCCGGCGGACACATACGAGTAGACACGAACACGATGCCTCACGGCAGCGGCACTCAGCCTCGCCTCAATCGTGCTAGCACACTTGAGAAAAATAGTGCCTCGCACGATCCGCAATAAAAATGTGTGTGCTACCCAACTCTACTTCACATTTTGACGATTCGAACAACAGGCAACAGCTAGTGCCCTATATACGCTGGCGCAAAGTATGTGCGCATCGCAAAGTACCTATTTTTCGCTGCATTTGTTCTAAAAATAAATAAAAATGATTTTTTTTTAAGATCGTGATAATTACGTTAAATAATGAAAATACCCGTCTATTGGGTTTTTTCCCACATAAATACCCGGTTTTTACCCAAACGGGAAAAAACCTGGGTATTTTCCCGTTGAGTTTTTCCCACTGCCCATCTCTATTCAGCCCACTCCTAACAATGATGATGAAGAAGACATACTACCTCTCCATCAATTGGAAGAATGTAAGTTGCCTGGAATATAACCATGTTTTTAATAAATGGGGTGACACACTCAAAGCTTTGTGTAGATGGCGCTAAGATCGACCGTACCTTGTTTACTTTGCGTGACAAGTATCTGTTCGCTATATTTCGAGTTTTTAAGTGATAAATAGTTCCAAAATGTACTCATTTATGACTGTGCCTCAACTTAAAGTTGAGCTTCGAAAAAGGAATGCTTCAGTTGCTGGTAAAAAGGCTGATTTGATTGAAAGGTAAACACATAATATTTTTGGTTATAATTGTTTTTTTTATGTTTTTTTGTGTTCTTTGGCTAATTATCTTGTTTTAATTTATAGATTGGAAGCGTATGATCGAAACCAGAACTTTGGTGCCGACTGCGACGTCCAAGACGACATCATATACCAGTGTCCACCCTGTGATACATTCAGGGATATAAATGCGGATTCTCCACTTCCCATCATCACCAGACTGGCAATCCAAGAATATTTTGATAGGTACATGAATCCATTTGTTAATCAAATGTTTAGAAAACTCTCCATACTAACAGTGACTTTATAGTAAATACTGTTTGATTTGATCACAGTATCTGAATCTAATTTTTTGTTATTTGTTTGCAGCTGTAACACTCAGCCTAGAGGACAGCATTTATATGAATGTCGCCATCTTTTGACCGCCCGCTTTACCTCCGATGGCATTTACACCTATTTACGAGGACAGTGTAAAGCCAGTATGAAGAAAGTTGCCTATGTGGTGGATATAAAATTAAACAAAAATGGTATTATAGAAGAATGCCATTGCGATTGTGCAGCAGGCAGTGGTATCCAAGCAAGTTGCAAACATGTAGCTGTGTTATTGTGTGGCATACATGAGATGGTGCACAGCAAAACAATTAAATTGCATCAAGCATGTACCCAAATGTTGATGACATTTAATAGGCCAAGGAAAGCTTTTTATAACTCACCCATATCGGCTCAAAATTTACCCAACAAGAGGTTGAAATCTTGTAATTATAACCCAATAGGTGAAAATGATATTATGCCTAACTATTATTATTATTGATTATGTGCGTAATTTGGTAATAGGATATGGTGAAACAACAATGCCTCTATTGCAAACATTTAAACCTGCAAATCCACATGGGATTGAATGGGATCACTACTCTTATGTAGAAAAGTCTCCACAAGACATTTTACTGGAGAAATTACTTTTAAAAAATGTGACCTCCAATCAAATACAGGAGGTAGAGGAGAACACACGAATGCAAGCTAACTCTCCAAAGTGGCATGAAATGAGATCATGCAGGATCACTGCTAGCATTTTTTATGTAGTTTGTCACAGCAAAACATGTAGCAAAAGTTTGTTACAGAGAATTTTGGCACCTAAAGCTGTGCATACTAAAGCAGTAGTCCATGGAAAAATCCATGAGCCTATTGCAATCTCACAGTATGAAGACAATTATGGGCTGACAGTGCAGAAAAGTGGGTTGTTTATATCCTATGAGTTTCCATTCTTAGCTGCTTCTCCAGATGGATTGATGGGAGAAGACACAGTGATTGAGGTCAAGTGCCCATATGCTTCACGGAACAGTGTGATAAATGAAGTAACTGTGCCTTATTTAGAAAAAAAAAATGGAGAGGTATATTTAAAAAAGATGCATCCATATTATGCCCAAATCCAGGGACAGCTATATTGCTCCCGCAAACAATACTGTAATTTTATAATTTATACTTTTAAGGACATGAAGGTAATATTTATAAGTCGAGATGATGCATATTTTAATGAAATGTTAACTCATTTAGTTAACTTTTATGTACATCATTTAGAACCTGCAATTCTAAATAAATATATGTCGCCGCGAGAGTGTCTATCTGCTGGGATCATTAGGCAATCTAATTAATAACCAGCTTATAATAATAGCTTAGCTTAGTTTTTTATAATCACTAATGAACCTGCCATCTCTGAGATATTTGTACAGTAATTATTACGGGATCGATATTGAAAGACATGAGCGACAGTGCCATCTGTTAGCTTTTGTGTTAACTACTACAGAGATGGTTTGTAATTGAATGGTCGAGGGCTCGAATAATGATTTATTAAACAGAGGTCTTTAACTAGAACTATAGTTAAAATTAAGATAAGCTAATTGATTATGAATATTGGGATTTTAATGATTGCTCACTTGAAATTAGGCTGTATAAGAGACGTCATTGCACATTGTTGTGAAGATGGCGGCGAATACGATTTTAATGATCAATAACTCAATTTATAATCTGAAACCACGACTAAATCAGTTTCTTTATGTAATTATAAACTAAAAAGTCATAAGATTATTTTGTAGAGCAATTTATTAGTAGAAAACCTGTTCTTTGTATTAAATCCTTTAATTAGCCGGAAATGGCGTAAGTAACATTCTGTTGTAAAAAGTAATGAACCTATTAATTAGACATTAACTTAATAACACCTTCGCATTAATGTTGGTATTGTTTTATTGTTAAATAATTATTACAATCAATTGTGAACTATTTTAGTATTGTTTATTAGTTTTAACTGATTAAAAGTAATTAATAACAATACTGAGTACGTGGTACTTCCGCTAGACAGACTAGACAAGTAGACACGCGTGTGACGAAAGATGCACATTATCTCGCGTTTAGCAAATAATGTAAATGAAAGTGGTTTTTGATGTGATTAACATTAATTAGTGCAAACGAGAATTGTAACATGATTTAAATGGAGTTTCTTCAACCCATTCTTCTCCATAGTAACAATGATTCATGTGAATGGGTCTCAACCCCTGAAAAGTTTATAAGTGCCTGTAAATGGACTATTGTAAATAAACGTTTGGTGTTTGAGTCAAGTATTGTGTGTGATTTCAACTACCCATATACCCATCTACCACGAAGAGGAATCTAAGGCGAAGACAATATGGCGGAGGCCATTGATGTTTATGAGCAGCATTCCTCAAGTGGTTTTCCCGCCTTAACATCAGAAGAAAGGGATTTTATCTGCGCTTTGCTCATGAATATGCGCCGGAACATCCAAATGATGACATACAGGAAAATATTGAACTGAAGACTGATCGTCTAAAATTTGGCTGTATTTTCATCCTAGTGGTTAACAGATACCAACATGATAATTATGGCTTATTTCAACTTGAACACACATGACCCAGTAAGACAATAAGTTCACATGAAAATACTTTTTACATGGGAAAACAAACAATGAAGTTTTATGTGCCAGAAAACTTCATAGTCCAATCAAAATGACAAACATACAGTACAGCACAGAATGACCGAAGCAGCAAAATAAAAGAAACATGAACACTTGGAAAGCATATCAATAAAAATGAACCTACGGGATGAAACATCAAACCCGGGAAGTATTTTATTTTATTCATTTTAGTAACTGTAGTGCAGTTAACAATATTTTAACTTATCACATTACACACTGGCTAGGTTAATGCCACCTTAAATTGACACCCGTGGGATTAAAATATTAAGACATCTTTAATCACTTAAGGAGTGATAAGGTTATTACCCGTTCAAAGTTATGATTAAAATATAAATCAGTACTTAATGTGTCTCAAACTGAACTCATGAATCAAATGATAGTTAGTTACTTGCATTCACACATTAATTAATTAACCAAGTATTAACTAGTATTAAATCTTGTTGTGTTTTGAAATGTCATTCAGAATAAAACATTTAATAGAAATAATTCTTATTAGAAATCCCTCCTAATTGACATTCAAGTGAGGAATTACAATTAAATACTTTATACAAACTTGTAAACATTTGTATTGGATAACATGTTTCAAGATTCATTAAAAACAAACAAAGTTGTCCGTCACTGGACACCCGGCAGATGTGAATCTTTGTATTGTAATGACACAATATGTCATGATAAATATTACAATAATTATTTATTTATTCAATATCTATCAATCGAATCTACATCTGACCTTACTACATCTCTAATTGATTAGCTTAAAGTTTTAAAAAAATAAATAAATAGATAAACAATTGATCCACAATAAACATTATTTTAATGGGAAAACGCAATGATAACATCATACTATTTCCCATTATAGCATACGAGTTGGATTCAATGCCAGGGTGCACATGTTTTACATTAGTAATGCTCTGTTATGTAACTGGTACTTATGTGTGTTTTATAACAAAACAATTAACGAAACGTCAACGTTGTTCAACAAATTGTGACAATGAAATTCAGTGCGATAATTCAACAGAAAGCAAAGCTTTAAAGAAGTTAAATTGTGAATGTTTCACTTGTACAGTAACACAACCAATAGTGTTTTTAAAGTAGTTTTAATCAGATTAACTTTCCCATCTTAGTTTAATTACCATCTAAGTATGATAACTATTTAAAAACAATTGATTACCAAATTTTCATTACTAATTTAAACATTTAGTCAGACTACTTTGAGGGCCTAGTAGTAATGCACCATACAATTAAAGCGTGTGGGCCTGGATTCAATTCCCGAGTCTAACAATGTTGTTGAGTTTCTCCATCAGGAATTTCTCAGTAGCAGTCCAGACAATAATATTAATGGCAAACAGTCTTGCCCTTTAACAAGAGCCTTAAGCATTACTGGCAAAGTGATGATGTACACTTCTGCCTAACCCTTCTGGGATAGCAGGTGTGATGTTTACATAACATCTTTTCTTGTTCTATTATTTACCTGCATGACTTTTACATTCCAGATTCGAGGCAATTATCTTATAAAAGAGGAAATGATAGTAGAGCAAATTCACTACAAATATTAACAACATCAAGTACTACAGCCTGGTGAACAAATGACCGTGTCGCCGGCTATGAAGCTAACAAATGAGAAACAGCATGAGGACAGCCAACCCAGAATGACTGTTTCAGTGTTTACACACCATAAGTTAACATAAAAGGTGAGAAGTTTTCAAACTACTTCAAACACTTCACCACTGATATCAAACAGTGTTGCATTAAAAGGCTCAATACAATCGCCAATCAACCTACCTACCTACATGATGCTCATGTGTGATGAGTATCAGGTATTCCATTTTCATTATTTTAATGTTTTTGCAATCCTGCCAGTTGTAAGCAACAACTATTAACAAAAACTAAGTATTAGTACTAACAGTAACTAATGAAGTATAAAATAATAATACTTACAAAAAGCTAATGGTATCCGTGGAGGAAACAACTAGCGCAATAAGTAATACTCACAATGAATCACACAAATAATCTATCAGCAGCCGTGGAGGCAACTGGTAAAGAACCAACACAACAAATTATCTATCAACAGCCGTGTAGGCACTTGATAATGAACCCACACAACAAATGATCTATCAGAAGCCGTGGAGGTGACTGGTAATGAACCAACACAACAAATGATCTATCAGCAGCCGTGGAGGGAACTGATAAAATAATACTCTCATGTTATCCTGCTGGGTCCACGGCGTATTAAACGCCCAGAGCCTGGTTCCTTATATCCTGTCAAATCAAAGACTTCGTGCCTGTCACGGAGCAATGGTCCTAAACTCCTTATCCTTTAATCCTGTCAAATCAAAGACTTTGTGTCTATCACAGAGCGGTGTTCCTGATCCTATCCTTTTATCCTGTCAAATCCAAGACTTTGTGTCTATCACAGAGCATTACCTTCCCGTGAGAATGAACAAATAAAAACATACTACTCACACTACATTTACCAAATACAAATCACAATGTCTAAAGCTATCAATAATTTTATTTAAAACAAATCTAGTAGACAGTAGACCTATTATACAAGGTTGCAAAGTCAAGTCATAGTAAGCAACAATATTATCTGTTTGCTGAAAAAGCAAACAGCTTATCAAACAATATCAATGAAATCAATAAAATCAATGATGTTCGATAATTTTGTCAAAAATATTCTATTTAGCTAGTAGCTAATCAAACAATATTTTATTCAACTAGTAGCTGATCAAACAATATCAATAAATTCAACTAATGTCGTTGATAATTTTGCCAACAATGTTCTAATTAGCTAGTAGCTTATCAAACAATATTCTATTCAGCTAGTAGCTGATCAAACAACATCAATAAATTCAATTAATGTTGTTGAATAATGTTGCCAACAATATTCTATTTAGCTAGTAGCTAATCAAACAATATTCTATTTAGCTAGTAGCTAATCAAACAATATTTTATTCAACTAGTAGCTGATCAAATAATATCAATAAATTAAATTAATGTTGTTGATAATTTTGCCAACAATATTCTATTTAGCTAGTAGCAATCAAACAATATTCTATTCAGCTAGTAGCTGATCAAACAACATCAATAAATTCAATTAATGTTGTTGAATAATTTTGCCAACAATATTCTATTAAGTTAGTAGCTAATCAAACAATATTCTATTCAGCTAGTAGCTGATCAAACAATATAAAATAATTCAATTAATGTTGTTGAATAATTTTTCCAACAATATTCTATTTAGCTAGTAGCTAATCAAACAATATTCTATTCAGCTAGTAGCTGATCAAACTATCAATGAATTCAATTAATGCTGTTGAATAATTTTGCCAACAAAATTCTTGTGAGCTAGAAGTTGATCAAACAATATCAATAAACTCAATTCAATTAATGTAATTGAATCATTCAGGCAACAATTGTTTTATTAAGCTAACAGCTTAGCATCCAATAACTTGAATAAAAATTCCAAACAGCTTTAAATGTCTGTAACTGTGCATGTGTGTCTAGCAAGGTGATACAAAAATGCATTGAATGTCAGATCTATTACAAGGTTTCTATGTTGAATAAACCAATGAATGAATGTTACTAAATCCTACAATTGAATAAACATTGTAGGATAATAAAAGCAACAATAATCTGCCGACAAAATTTATCTCCACTATTTCAGATAACAACCACGAGACTACACTTAGGACAACGGACGGACGAGCGGACGGCAACGGCAAGTGCAGAGCGCGCACCGCCGATCAGAATGGCCGTGTCGCCGCGAGAGTGTCTATCTGCTGGGATCATTAGGCAATCTAATTAATAACCAGCTTATAATAATAGCTTAGCTTAGTTTTTTATAATCACTAATGAACCTGCCATCTCTGAGATATTTGTACAGTAATTATTACGGGATCGATATTGAAAGACATGAGCGACAGTGCCATCTGTTAGCTTTTGTGTTAACTACTACAGAGATGGTTTGTAATTGAATGGTCGAGGGCTCGAATAATGATTTATTAAACAGAGGTCTTTAACTAGAACTATAGTTAAAATTAAGATAAGCTAATTGATTATGAATATTGGGATTTTAATGATTGCTCACTTGAAATTAGGCTGTATAAGAGACGTCATTGCACATTGTTGTGAAGATGGCGGCGAATACGATTTTAATGATCAATAACTCAATTTATAATCTGAAACCACGACTAAATCAGTTTCTTTATGTAATTATAAACTAAAAAGTCATAAGATTATTTTGTAGAGCAATTTATTAGTAGAAAACCTGTTCTTTGTATTAAATCCTTTAATTAGCCGGAAATGGCGTAAGTAACATTCTGTTGTAAAAAGTAATGAACCTATTAATTAGACATTAACTTAATAACACCTTCGCATTAATGTTGGTATTGTTTTATTGTTAAATAATTATTACAATCAATTGTGAACTATTTTAGTATTGTTTATTAGTTTTAACTGATTAAAAGTAATTAATAACAATACTGAGTACGTGGTACTTCCGCTAGACAGACTAGACAAGTAGACACGCGTGTGACGAAAGATGCACATTATCTCGCGTTTAGCAAATAATGTAAATGAAAGTGGTTTTTGATGTGATTAACATTAATTAGTGCAAACGAGAATTGTAACATGATTTAAATGGAGTTTCTTCAACCCATTCTTCTCCATAGTAACAATGATTCATGTGAATGGGTCTCAACCCCTGAAAAGTTTATAAGTGCCTGTAAATGGACTATTGTAAATAAACGTTTGGTGTTTGAGTCAAGTATTGTGTGTGATTTCAACTACCCATATACCCATCTACCACGAAGAGGAATCTAAGGCGAAGACAATATGGCGGAGGCCATTGATGTTTATGAGCAGCATTCCTCAAGTGGTTTTCCCGCCTTAACATATATGTATAAGGACTATTTGAAAATAATAAAAAGGTAGAATTAAAAGTTATCTTTTATTTATTATTCTTCATAATACACTCTCGAAAATTACAGCTCATAAAACATATAAAAAAGATTTTACTTGCTATTGGGATGTAACTATGATCTAGGTCACTTGTTAATATTTTGTAAGTTTTAGTCAACCCTATTATCCTTTCGATGTGCACTCTCTTATTTGCAAGCTCCCTATCTTTTATTACTGTAAGACCAGGCAACTGAGATTTTCCTTTTAGAAAATCTGGTATCCTCACAGTCACATTTTTGTCAATGAACATGTCTTGTATTGTAAATCCCCTGTCAGCCAGTAAACTGTCACCACTTTGGCATTTAGTAATAAGATCACTTCGTTCCACCATCTGCCGGTCACTTATTGAGCCTGCATAAGCTTGAGAACAATATGATAATAATCCACCAGGTGTAGCACCAACTAATATTTTTAGTGTGTTGGCATGTTTGTAGCTACTCCAAGATGCTTGTTGAGATTTAGGGTTCTTGGGTTTTTGGACTTTTATTTCTGTTCCATCTAATATCACTCTGAGATTTGTGTCAAAATTTTTGAAGTGCCTTGGCATATAATATTGAACTAATTCTTTACTGGGCCAAATATCAATTTTTGTCCACAACTGATAAATGAAGTTCACCCATGTTATAAAAATATTTGAAACTGTGCTTTGGCTGACATTAAAAAACTTACTAAGTTCGAAATTACATTTGTTCTGTTTTAACTTCATCATTGTCATGAAAAATTGATCCTCCGTGTTCAGGTTAATTACATTATTACCATAATACCGAATTTTATGCACCATTGGACTTACAGTTGAGTAAACTAATTGAAATTTTTTATAGGATTCGAAACCTGTGTAAAACTTTATAGATTTATCATCCTCTTTGTATCTATTAATAGACCCATAAACATACTCATGGTCAATTTGAGTACTTTTTGATAAAAACTTAGGTGCACTGCATACTGCTGCTTCTTCACTGTTATTTAATGTGTTTACTTCTTCTTCGAGACCTATTTCTAAGTCTGTTGTTGTATACATGGAAGTTACACTACTGGTTGAAGGTTGCGGTTCTACTTCAAAACTTTCCTGAAAAAGTTTTTTCTGGCTTCTTTTCTCATAACGATGCTGTCGTTCGAGGGCGGCTGGATTTTCTGGTTTAGCTTCAGTGAAACAGAATACCGATGGTACAGCTGTCTTTCTAAGGAATTTGGCGTGGGGTTCATAATCTGAAATGATAACGAAACCAAATAGGTTAACTTTTTTGTTACTTAACAAGAATGACACAAATTTGTAAGCTATGCTTAAAAGTACGTAATATGACTGTGTTAGCTCACTTGTATATTTACTTTTCCCGAAATAATCCTCTTCCTTGAAATGCACTGCACACAATCGTGCGGTAACACTTGCCTTAAAGTTTTTAATGCGTAAGGCAGACTCCCACTGTTTTCTGCGTTTGCTATTCTTAGGAAACAAATGGACTCCCCTATTCTTACAATTGAACGCGCTACATTGAGGCATTATTATAATAATTGCGGCAAATAGTGACGATAAACAAAAACGATTGAAGAAATCCATACGATTTGACAGCTCTTATGTCAAAGCAGGGTACGGTCGATTGGCGCCCTCTGTCGTGATAAAAAGTTAGTTTTTCTCTCAATTGGTAACATGGTTTCTAACAAAACATTTTTTGGTTTTTTCTGCTTCAGATTCTTAGAATGTGAACCAAGTTGAGGCTAATATTGCCTCATCACATCAATCACCACCACCACCGTCACTCTCCCGGGCTATATCTTCTCCGCCACTTATGCAGCAAGAAGTTGAAAGTAAAATTTACACTATACCAAATGGTATAGTGTAAATAGAATATAGAATCGGTTAGGTAAGAAAGGGAACAGGTCAGGTTTTTTTCAGTGTGGCAATTTTAATGAATGTCAATTGTTTATGGCAAGACCTACAAATCAGTTAAGAAAAGGAATAAGTCAGTCTATTCGTTAGGAAAATATAGGGCACATGAAATTACCGTGTAAGTAAGAAACCGAACAGTCACCGACTTATTCCCTTTCTTACTCAAACGATAATTTCAATGATTAGTAACACTGATTTTAAAATTGAACAGCTGTTTAATGTCAAATTTGATTTGTCTCGTTATTAGTTTGAGGTTATTTTTCACGTGCTGTTGTATACGAATTACTTTTCTCTATCTAGCTAAATTAATTATTATAATTAAATATTAAAATGTCGGGGAGTGAACGTGAAGAAGTAGAAGATCAGAGAAAAAGGAAAGGCGTAAGAAATTAAACTCGAGCGCAAAAAATCAAACGCAGTCGTACAAAAGGCTTGTCCTACGAAAATTATAAAGGCGTCTTGGTTCCTGGTAAATCACCCGGTGAGTCTTGTCTTTGCCCAAGTAGCACAGATAGCTGTATAACTACTCACTTTTAGGTCTATTTGAAACTCTATGCGTATTAAGACTCTTTTAAGAGTACACTGGTGATCCTACAGCTGCATAATAGCTGTCAGTAATAAATAAACAGCTTAGGCCGATTAAGAGCTGTATTAAGACTGATTAAGACCGACATATCTACCATTAATACGCTAAAAGTGCTATAAAGGTAAATTTACAGGGACACTATTCAGCTTTTAACCTTTTGTAATACCTTAACCGTAGTAAGAGCTGTTTAGTGGATGAAATTACGCCAAATGCTGTATAAGAAGGTATTTGTGAATTCCTATTACACTGACTTATTGAAGGGCCACATGTGAACTATTATGACGTTAATAGCTGTATAATGGATGATTTGTGGCCCACATTACAGCTTGTTGCTGAATATTCCTACCGCTAATCAGCCTTTATACTGCCATTGATAGTGTCTGCGTAGCGGCTGTTTAAACATTCACAAGATGCCTCGCAGCTGCTTAGAGACTCACTGGTGTATCGAATTAACGGCTTCTTTCTTATAGTGGTTCGCAAAAGTACCTTTAATCAGGCTTTACCTGAATAAAAGTAACATGTGGCACTGTAATCAGTCAGTGTAACTAGTTGACAGATGGCGAATATACTGACGTATATATTTTATTGCTTTATAAAATATGAATTCGACTAATTCGTGAAAAATGAAAGCTAGAACAGGGGGCATTAGAAGAAAATTATCGAAAGAGTACCAAAGAATTATGAAGACAGAAGAAATAAAACCTTCTAGTCGGGAAGTACCGCAAAGCGTGATAAATAGTTTGAAACAGGATGGTTCCGTACAAAATATTAGTCGCAATAGCTCAGAAGATGTTGTACATTCAACAAATTATGTGTGTCCAAGTTCTTCTTCCAGTAACCTCGGTGATAATGTGAATTGTTCCACCGGCAATTATAACTCAGAAAAAATATCGAGTTCTGAAGATGATGACGACGACAACTATAGCGATGATGTAAAGCACTCACTGTTTAGGGAAAAAATTAGAACGTGGGCTGTAGAAAAGAGTATTAACCATGTTGCTTTAAAAGATCTGGCAGCAATTATCAACGATTTGATTCCGCAAATATTACCAACTGATCCAAGGACAATTTTAGCAACTCCTCGAAATGTCACCATAAAAGAAATCGAAGGTGGCGAATACTGGCACAACGGAATAGCCAATTCTTTGATTAAAATATTGAATAGTTGGGATAAAGCTCCAGACGAAATTTCATTAAACATTAATTTTGATGGATTGCCAATATTTAAAAGTTCTAAACATGAATTTTGGCCAATTTTATGCAACATCCACGAGAATACTGGCATAAAGCCATTTATTATTGGTATTTACTGTGGAGTTGGAAAACCAAAAAACTTGGACAGCTACTTAGAAGATTTTATTAACGACATGAAAAAAATTTTAGCTGAAGGTGTTCATAATTTCGAAAAGACTATTACTGTAAAGATTCGATGCTTTATATGTGACTCGCCAGCTAGAGCCTACATAAAAGGTAATATTTTTTTTATTTTACCTGTTTAAATTATTGCAATGCCAATTTCAATACCTGAATGAAGGACGATGTTGATTTATTTTTACTTTTCAGGTGTTTGCAACTTTAATGGTAAACACGGTTGTTTGAAGTGTGTTACCATTGGAGAGTACTCACATAATTCCCACACAGTTACTTTCTCTGATATTGACTGTGCAGAGAGAACAAATGAAGGATTTCGGAACAAGCTTTATGGACCCCATCACAAGACTGATTCCCCACTACTTGGCCTACCTATAGACATGGTAAAAAATTTCCCTGTTGGCGATTCACTACACCTTCTGGACATGGGTATAATGAAACGTTTATTAGTCGGTTGGCGTGACGGGAATTTTGGTAAATATATCACAAAATGGCGTGCCAGTGACATTGAAACGGTATCAGGTTTTTTAAGGAGATGTAAGTTACCATCTGAAATTCATAGAGCAGTACGAGCCCTGGATACTCTGGCTTACTGGAAGGCATCCGAATTCCGATCATTCTTTTATTATTTGAGTGTCATTATTTTGCCTGAAGTACTAAAATCAACTGCATATTCACATTTCTTAACACTCTATTGTGGTATTGTAATTTGTTCAAGCGAAGCTTACCAGAATATGTTGCCACTTGCTGATAAGCTTTTGAAACATTTTGTAAGACATTATAGAGACTTTTATGGAGCCGATTACGTCACAAGCAACGTGCATAATTTAATTCATGTGACTGCTGAAGTAACGATGTATGGGCCACTGCAAAGTTTCAATGCGTATCCCTTCGAAAACCAGTTATATATGATCAAAAAAATGTTAAGAGTTGGCCGAAATCCACTATCACAAGTGGCCAAAAGATTAGCCGAACTGAATTTTATTGATGTGAATAAGAATAATGTACAAAACAACTCTAAGTATCCGTTTGTAAAGACAAATAAAAACGGTCGGAAAATTCTACATATGAAAGAATATAAGCTATCTTCAAAAACATGTGACAGATATATTTTAACCACTAATAATGATATTATTGAAATTAAGTTTATAATCGATGAATCGGATGTTTTTTTGGTACATGGTACTAAAATACAAAATAAAAATGACATCTTCACGTACCCGGTGAAGTCATCACGCTTTGGCATATACAAAGCTACAAGTTCGGAAGAATGTGCTAACGCTGCCGTCATTTTAGATCTTCGGGAAATAAAATGCAAATTAGTATGTATTAAACATAAAGAATGCCATTATTTTATTCCATTATTACATACTTTGTAAATAAAACAAAATAAATGATTGAACTTTTACGTATTTATTTATTCATTTCGCTCACATCAATTAGGTGTCAGGCAATGTAGGTGTCATCTGTCACAGAAAAGTAAAAGGTAACAACAATAAACTTAACAAAAACATTGATATCCCTATTTACCTACACTTTCATGCAACTAATAAAACCTGCATCACAGTAAATCACTTATTATCAAAGTATTTGAAACCTGAACATAAGTACCTACTGTTAATTAAGATATACCATAACAACAAAAACTGAATAATAACATAATTTGAGCTTACATAATCATAATAGGTAACAACAACAACATTTACAAAAAAAAATGAAATACTCTTGTATGATACAAGAGTATTACAACTTTTTTAAACTGAAATCTACATAATCATAAGAATCTGGAATCACAATAGCCTTTAATCATAATATAGTCACTCGTAATAACATAACTTGAGCTTGCATAATCATAATAGGTAACGACAACAACATTTACAAAAAAATTGAAATACTCTTGTATGATACAAGAGTATATTTTCAACTTTTTTAAACTGAAATCTACATAATCATAAGAGTCTAGAATCACAATAGCCTTTAATCATAATATAGTCACTCGTAATGGCATAATTTGTGCTTACATAATCATAATAGGTAACAACAACAAAATTTCCAAAAAAAATATAATACTCTTGTATCATATTTTTACCTACACTTTCAGGCAACTAATGAAACCTACTTTACGTGGAGTAGATATAACTTTTATTAATAAAGTATTTGAAACCTCAACATAAAATAACATTCGTTACCGTTAATAAAGAAACAACAAAACAACGAAAACTGAAGCCTACTTGATCATAACATAGGCTAGTTAGAATCATATTAGCCCTTAAGGTGAAGGCGACATGGTAGCCCGCGAAATTCGAATTTTCTTACGTTTTTGAGACTTATATGAACTGAGACGGTTGTACTGGTGATTTTAATCATTAATATTCAGTAAATAGAAATTTTGTTACTGACGCGAATCCCATTTTATTTAACATACGACTTGACACATCCGGGAAATTGCAAAAAACGTAAGAAAATTCGAATTTCGCGGGCTACCTTGTCGCATCAACCTTAATTATAAATAATAGTCACCCGCAATAACATAATATGATGAAACGAGGGCTGCAAGAGATTGCCAGTCTTCTTGATTTATTCGTCTACAAAACTACCAAAATTAGCACAATGAGCCCACATCGTTCTGATCGTTTTCTGGTGAACTGTTATTACTTATAATATTCTCTATGACTCCATCTCTAAATTCTTGTTTGTCCGTCTCTAACGAGTTTTGTTCTCGTTGTATATTACTTTCGCGTTGTTTTGTAGTAGAGTCATTATTTATTTTTTCAGTATTTTTATTTTTTCGGCGTTTTGTTACTGACGCTCTTAGGTCTCGCATCAATTTTCTCTTTCCTGAATTTTTTAAAGCAGTCTTTAAAAATGTTTCCGAAGCTTCTACTGTGAATTCTGCGTCCCACGAATGAACCATGTCAAAAAAAAACTTCCTTAATAATTTGTAGTTTTTCAAAGCAATTTTTGATTTTTCTCCTCGGCTTCCACCAGACCACGAACACAAACAGATAAATTCCCGAGAAAACAATGTGTCTAGTAATCTATACGCAAATGTTTTACCATCTCCAGTGGAAGGCGAGCATAAAAATGATAAATGTTTCTTTAGTTTTTTGGATTCACATTTATCTGCCAGTTTTACTTCCAACGCATCCAACTGACGTTGGTCTTCAATAACATTAAAACAAAAGCTCTCGGCTTCATCTTGACGCACATCTTTTAATAAAGTCACTTGTACAGGTTGGCTTCTTGGCTGGTTCAGTTTTTCAGATATGTCTTCTAATTGAACAGACATTATGCAGATTTTGTTCACCATATTTTCTATAATTTTATTTTGATTATGAATCATATTAACCATTATATCAATTTTGTCCGAAACCATATTCTGGTCTTCACAAACTTGTAAAATTACTTCTCCATTATTAGGCGTATTATTGATGGACGTATTTGTTATGTTTCTGGGTATGGAGCTGGTGTTCGCCTGAAAAAAAAAACATAAATGAAATATACCGTACATAAATATATGTATACACATATTATACTCTTAAGTACACATGTTCACCATGGGCCCGAGCAACCCGACAACAATGTGACATTCTGAGCAAAAAATGTAACTAATTCTGAGTAAAAAATGCTAATTGACATTAATAATTGACAACGAGTTAGGTATGACAGTTTGCTGTTAGGATTTATTGACCTAACGAATTTCTGAAAAAAAAAAGAATATCTTAGGAAACATGCGTGATGCCATGCCACATATAATTTTATTTGCTCCAATTATGTATCTGAGCCCATGGTTGATATCGATGGGGGTACTTGAGCCTACAGAGTGGAGATGATGATCTATATATATAATAAATCTGTAGAAAAAGTATTTTTGTACATAGAAAATATTTAAAAAAGGAATTGTCAGGGCGTTAAAGTGTAGGTAACCAACAGAACTTATTTTTGTAATTTTTGTCTGTTTGTCTGTTTCGATGACTAGGCATCACGTGAAATTTACGAAACTAATGTAGGTAACTTTTATACATAAATATTGTGCGTAAGTCTGTCGCAACCATAATAATATATAAAAGTACTCTGTGGTCGCAACAGTCCTGTGACGTTGCACGCATCATCGCTTTGTAAGTGCAAGCGGAGCCCGCGTGCCGCCTCGATGTACCTAGAGTACACCTACCCGCCGCGCGCCGCCAGCCACTTGTGTGTTTGTAATTTGTAACCTAAGTCACACCTGGGACAATCCATACAACCTGTGATACAACGCCCGCAAAATAATTGCCTACTACTACTACATAAACAAATAACGTTTGTGCACGTGCAAATGTGTGCGTAAACTCTAGTAGGGTTGTCGTAGCCTAAAAAAAGGCGCGTCGCGAAAACCGAACGACGACTTCGAGCAGCGGCGCTACCCGAACGCACGCACATTATTATATGAAGTGACCTTGTACGAGCAGCGGGCTAATTATTTATTTGTATAGTCGGGTTCATAATGAAATAAAAATAATATTATGATATAAGCTTTGCATATAAGCAATCTACCTAATTCCGAACATTGATAATTTTACAGACACCATAATTATTATTTAGTTACGAAATAACTTAGTCACTTACCAAATTATCTGCATAAGCGTCGAAATCCATTGTATCTACTTGATCCACTATAAGAGTTTGAATATTATGTGGAGTTGGATCAGCGGTTTCTTGGCACTGCGACTCATTGACATCGGTGTCGCTGTAACGCTCCATACTTTCTAATTCAATTTCTGCCTGTGCGTACGAAAACAAGTTTTGCCTTTTTAAATCGCAATTCATTTTCTTCCAATCAGGCCTCGGCTTTGAATGTTCTTCCTTGATCAGCTTCATAATGTTTTTATTCTTTGGAGGCCAACTTAATATTCCGTTAAACTCCCAACGTGACGGTACAATGCTCAATCGATCACCATCCGGTTCCGATGTACTAATTATCTTAAAAGGCATTATTCTGTAATAAAGAAATGAAACAATCAGTTATAAGTAATAAATACATAACTTGTACAAAAGTATCATCTGGCTGTAGGTAGTATTGTTCGCATAAGCTTTTTACAGTTTGTAGGTACCTGCTTGTTTATGTCAATTGTAAACGTTATTGCGAATTGAGGTATAAAAACAGAACAAGGTATAGGTACACTAAAAGAGTACGCAATGTTCCTTCCGACTATGCAGACAACGGCGACAAGCGACTGACGACCGTGCTAACCGAGAGCCGGCTGCGCAATAATAAATAAAACAGGCACAACTAGCGCGCGAACGACAGAAAGAGATGGCCGTATTTAGGCACAATAGGCTAAGTGACGAGAGCGCGCGCGGACTTCGCAAGTGCGCAGTGGTAAGTTTATCCACGGTTTATCACTTGATTCAATTACAATCAAACACAAAGACATATCGTATAGTTTTACTTTACGAAAATTAAGCGTGACGTCACGTTTAGCGTAACAGCCTTCTTAGATTATGTAAAAACTAGGAAATTGAAATATGTTGAGGATGAAATATTGCATTTATGTTTATGTTGCTGTACAATTGATTGTACAATAAAAAAAAACTATTTATATATTAATATCTTTCTACCCAGTGTGAAAGGTTCGCGCGCGCGTAAAACGGTGTTAATTTTTTTTAACTAGAAGTTATTCATGCGGTGGTTTTAGATATAGTACTGCGGATCCCTATAGAGTCTGTATAACAACTGTTTAATTGTTCACATTATGGCTAAAGGTAGATCTTGTGTACCATTAAATGTAAATAAAACAGTTTATAGCTGCATACAGAACACATGTCTAATTTTATTCAGTTTTTTGCTGATTAACAGTACACTAGTGAACTATTAGACAGCTTTTTGCAGCACATAAGAGTTTTAACCATTCACGTCGCTGTTTAACATAGTATTGAATAACCTATAAATATACTGATTAATTTTTCAACTTTTATGATGTTTTGTGTATGAATTAGGAATGTATTGCATTAGTTTTTACCTCCTGATAACATAATAATAACTTTTTATCTTATAATTCTTTTCAAAGCACTAAAAAATGTTTATTCAAGTTTTCATCACGGTTTATTTATATCACAAAACTAATTAAAAACAGAATATTATCGTGGCGCACTAAAATTTTCTTAGACAATATATATGTATAATGTCAGTAAAATTACATTCCCAATCATTTTTCGTTTATTAATATGTAAAACAATGTACTAACCTGATATGAATATTATCCACGTATAATTCACTCCACGACACAATGTTCAATTGGCAGCTCTAGGTTTATATTTGCTTCTATAATATGTTTGCTGCATCAAATATGTTCACTTTTACACTGGCCGCAATCAGCCTTTCCCGGTTTAAAACATCTATAAGAGCGTAGATGTGACATATTTACTGAATAAAGAGTAACTTGTGATCTCTTAGTCGGTCGATATTCAGCGCATAGTACTGTCGTTACCCTTTATAACACTGTTAAAAAGCTGCTACACAGCTCCTAAGCAGCCACGTGAACTTAAGGCTGAATAATTTGTGCCCATTTAAGAGTAATACGAGCTGTATACGGCCCTATACAGTCATTATGCAGCTTTTTTATGCAGCTTTAAGCATGATGGAAATCCGTTATTCGGCTGATAAGCAGCCTCGTGTGCTACTTGGGTGTGCATTAAAATGTTTTGAAAATATTGATGAACAGACTCGAATCCAGGCATTTGCTGATTTACATGGTCTAAACAGTAAAAACGAGCAAGATATATTTTTATATGGTCTCATAGAGGTTGTACCAATTAAACAAAAAAGGCCACGAACAAATGATCCCCAGAAAAAAAAAACCTAAACAGGCTTCCTTCAAGTTTTATGTAAAAGTTGCAGCTTCCAAAGTGCTGGTTTGCAAAAAGGCTTTTATGAGTATCTATTCTATAAAAAATCATGCATTGTTTCGACTGCAGCGTTTAAGTCTGACAGAAACCATTCCCTCCGATCAGAGAGGAAAACAAGATAATCAGAAAACGATACCTGGTATTCTCATTCAAGAAGTCAAGGAGCACATCTCAAGTTTTCCTGTTAAGACATCGCATTATGCTTCCAAGGAGTACCTTTACTTGCCAGCAGAATTAAATATCAAAGCAATGTATAAGCTTTATAAAGAACGTTTTCCATCTTCAACAGTAAAACAATCATTTTATTATAAAGTTTTTAAAGAATACTTCAATTTGCATTTTGGGAGGCCCCAAGTTGACGTCTGTTGTGAATGTGAAAGGCTTAATATCAGGATACAGAAACCAGACCTGAATGCATCGGCTGTTATGACTGCAAAGGCAGAATTGGGAGTACATAAAAGAAGAGCGAAAATTTTTTACGCTAGTATTAAAGAAGTTCAAGAGCTGAGGAAAACAAGAGATGATGTTCTTGGATAATGTTTTGATTACATGCAAAACATTTCACTTCCGTGTATCCCAGTGCAGGAAATGTTTTATTATGGACAGCTGTCTTTGTACCCTTTCTGTATAAAAAATCTGAAAACTAATGAAAGTCGTTTCTATCTTTATCACGAGGGGATTGGGCTAAAGGGCCCCAATGAAACATGCTCATTTTTATGGCAATATATTCAGGAACAGGTACCTCTAACAATAAGAGAACTTTACATCTTTACAGATGCATGTGGTGGATGTAATAAACCAAGTCAACCTCACCGGTGTCTTATTCAACAAGCCTACAGAACATAACATGGTGTCAGAAGTCATCTACAATAATTAAGCGAGATCGTCGTGAAAATGCCACAACAAACGAGTGCCGAAGGCAGCCATGTTGGCGAACATGAAAAAACGCATTTGAAACAACTCCACATCTCATCGGATCCAGCAAATAATAATGCGGAGGCATGGAAAAGATGGTCACAGCAGATGGAATTATATTTGTTAGCCACAGGTCTGGAAAAAGCAAGCGAAAAACGGAAAATTGCCATTCTGTTACACTCAATTGGAGAACGTGGTCTCAACATATTCAACACGTTTAACCTAAAAATTGAAGGGAGCACATTCGACGAGGTCAAATCCAGATTCGACAAATTTTTCGAGCCAAGGAGAAATGTGACGATGTGCAGGTATAAATTTTTCACACGTAAGCAGGAGAAATCCGAAAGCATCCAAGATTTCATCACCGATTTGGAGACAAAAAGCAAAGAATGTGAGTTTGGCACGCTCAGAGAATCGTTAATTAAAAATATTTTCATAGCAAACTTAAACATGGACTTGTCACATGTACGTCAAAGATTACTACAAGAACATGACCTTACCTACCAAAGGATGCAAGAACTAGCGAGCACACTCATAGTCGCGCAGCAGGACGCAGATAAAATCGTCAAAGAGAGCGGTGTCGCCAGTGAAAACGTCATGCATCTCAGTCGGAAGAACCGTGGTCGAGGAGACGGTCGACAGCGAGCTTCCAGTCGCAGGTCAGCTTCAAACAGACGCCAGTCAGCTTCGAGTAGTCGCAAGTCTGCTTCAGCTTCAAACGGCGAAGACAGCAACTCGAAGACATGCGGACGCTGTGGGCAGTCTCATCGCTACAAGTGTCCAGCTAAAGGCGTTCAATGCAGGTCATGTAAATCTTTTAATCATTTTGCTAAATTTTGTCTCAAAAATAAAAAAGTCAGTCAGATAAACGATTGCACGTTTAATTCACATAGTAGTAGTCAAGAAAATTTTGTTGGCATGTTGAACAGTCAATTTAAGTCGAGTCAAAGTCATAAAAGTCAATCAAATAAGTATGTGGATCATACTACACAGACTCAGTCACATAAACAGATACACAGACACAATAGCAGTACAAGTCAAAGTCAACGTCCAGTCGTCCGTCGTCGTCACCATTATGAAAAGGGTGATATGTCTGAGAGGTCTAATAATAATAAAAACCTCAATGATGAAAGCAATCACATATCTGAGAGATCCAAGTCAACGTCCAAATATCAATGTCCCCATTCATATTATACCGTCCAGTCAAATAGTCGAAATAATGAATGTCAGAGTCTATATTTACATCTCAAAGATGAAATTAGTCACAAGTCTGAGGGATTACAAAATAACACACAATATCATCAGCATAAAAACAGTAGTCAGTATACACAGTCGCACAATGGATCATTAGTCAGTCACTCAGATAACTGTCATAAAACAAATAATGTCAACACTTTGGAAAGTAATTATTCAAAACAGTCTTGGGAAATTAATTTGTCAATAAGAAATAAACAAATAAGATGCATCATAGATTCAGGTGCAGATGTCAACATCCTGTCAAAACAAACATTTAGTTATCTCAAACGTCAACTGTCACAACTGTCACTTGTGAAATGTCAAATAAACGTCACAGGATTTGGTGGAAAATCCATTCCAATTTTAGGTAAAGTCAACATAAATTGCAATTTGAGCATAAATAACAGTAATGTCGAAGAATCAATAATGTTTATAGTAGCAAATTTAGATTGTCCGAATGTTCTTGGTCTACCAACTTGTGAAAGGTTAGGTATAATAAAACGTGTCTTTTCAGTATCAAAACAAGATTTTTGTAAACAAATACAAACACAATATAATGATGTTTTTCAGGGTCTTGGGTGTCTACCTCCAGTCTGTCATCTTAAACTCAAGCCTGATGCAGTACCATGCGTGGATCCACCAAGGAAAGTCCCATTTGCGTTACAAGGGAAATTACGTGAAGAATTGGATCGCATGGAGGCAATGCAAGTTATCGAGAAGGTTACTAAACCAACAGAGTGGGTTAACTCAGTCGTCATAACAGTTAAAAGTACAGGTCAGTTAATAATATGCTTAGATCCCAGAACCTTAAATAAAAATATCATGAGGGAATTCTATCCACTCAAGTCAATAGATGAGATTAGGTCTCAGCTCGAAGGGGCAACATGTTTTTCTCATTTAGATGCATTTTCTGGTTTCTGGATGTTACGTCTGGATGCATACAGTTCAGAATTATGTACTTTTCAAACACCATTTGGCAGATACAAGTATTTGAGATTACCATATGGCATAAATGCTTCGTCTGAAATCTTTCAAAGGGTCATGATGAATCTATTTGGTGACATAGAAGGAGTTTTAATATTCATAGACGACATTTTAGTCTATGGACCAAATGAGTCGGTTCATAATGAAAGATTACATAAAGTCATGCAAAGAGCTCGTCAAGTCAATCTAAAATTTAACAAATCAAAATGTAAATTTTTAGTCTCAGAAGTATGTTTTTTGGGTTATGTCTTCAGTAAAGATGGTGCTAGGGCAGATCAAGAGAAGATCAAAGCCATTGTCAATATGCCCACACCAAAGAATGTCAAAGAGTTGCAGAGAATACTAGGTATGATCAATAATTTAGGACCTTTTATTAGCAACTTATCAGAAAAAACACAAATATTAAGAAATCTTTTAAAAAAAGATACAGTCTGGACATGGGATGAGAATCATAGTCAGAGTTTGGAAAAATTAAAACAAGAGATTACAAACTCACCAGTATTAGTTCATTACAATCCCAAGATTCCATTAGTCTTGTCAGTCGATTCGTCAAAGTCAGCTTTAGGAGCAGTCATTCTACAAAAAAGCAAACCAATTGCATATAGTTCAAAAACTTTAACTGAAACCCAGGAAAGGTATGCACAAATTGAAAAAGAGCTACTAGCAATTCAATTTGGTTGTGAAAAATTTCACCAACATGTATATGGTAATAGAGTCACAGTTCATACAGATCACAAACCATTAGTCTATTTATTTAAAAAACCATTACATGACGTCCCTGCTAGATTACAGCGTATGATGTTAACTTTGCAAAAATATGATTTAGAAGTAATACATGTTCCGGGTAAGGAAATGTATATATCAGACACTTTGTCACGAGCAGCATTAAAAGACCATTATACACCTGAAAATGAATCAGAAATGTCTTGTCATGTCAATTTAATGTATGCTAATTTAGCAATAACAAAGGAATATAGCACAAAATTGGAACAGGAAACCAAAAATGATGAATCCTTACAATTATTAAAAAAATACTACAAAGAAGGATGGCCAAAAAACAAAAACAATGTCAGTCCTTTGGTAAAACCATTTTGGAATATTCAAGGTGAAATTCACATAATTAAAGGTTTAGTGTTTAAAGGATCAAAGTTAATAGTACCACAGTCAATGTACAAACAAATGTTAGAAAAGATTCACAAAGGCCACCAAGGTATAAATAAATGTCGTAAGGTTGGCAAAAGAATCATTGTATTGGCCAAATATGTCGATATTAAGAATATAGTAGAACAATGTCTAATATGTGCAAAATATAAACCATGTAATCAAAAGGAACCACTACAAAATTTTGAAATATGTAAATATCCATGGCAACAAGTCGGTATAGATTTAATGCATTTTGATAGTTTAGTTTATTTAATTGTCACAGATTATTACTCAAAATATATAGAAATTGCATTATTAAATAAAAACAGTACATCTCAAAATGTAATAACACATTTGAAGTCAATTTTTGCTCGTCATGGAATACCTTTGTCATTAGTGTCAGATGGTGGACCTCCTTTTCAGTCATTAGAATTCAAAAATTTCTTACAAGAATGGGACATAGAACATGTTGTTACTAGCCCATATCATTCACAGTCCAATGGTCAAGCTGAAAGTTCAGTGAAAATTATAAAAAACATGTTAAGGAAATGTAAAGAAAACAAAACAGATCCATACATAGCTTTATTACAGTACAGAAATACACCAAAAAATAACTTGTCATCACCAGCACAATTGTTAATGTCTAGAAATTTAAGAGATAACATTCCAATGTCATATAAAAAATTAAGGCCAAAAGTAGTAACATTTCAGGATTACAAAGAGTCAGTCAAGAAAAACGATGGAAACAAATCTAGGTATTATGATAGAAATACAAAGTCTTTGTCAATGCTACATTATAATGACCATGTCTATTTTAAAAGAAATCCTAAAAGTAATTGGGAACAAGGTATTGTCAAACAAAGAATGATGAACAATAGGTCATATGTTGTTGAGGATGTCAATGGTGTAAAGTATAGGAGGAATAGAATACATTTAAGACATAAGTATTCACATAACCTAGCAAACCCTCCTATGCAATCCAACTCGTCACAGGGGAGAGAGGAAGGTGACAGACAGGAGTCTAGATCTCAAGAATCCTCATCTCAAGAATCCTCAAGTGTAACAACTAGGTCAGGTCGAATTGTAAAACCTACAAGAAGGTTAATAGAAGAAATAGATTAATTAAGTATTATTAAGAATCTTGTCTAGTTTTAATATAACTATAAGTATCATAAAGTAGGTTGTCATTTATGTAAAGTCGCTTAACATAGTATATCTTTTGAATTGTTTGTCAAGGGTTTAAATTGAACTCAGTAAGGGGGATGTTGGAACATTACTATTTAGTATGTAAATAGTATGCACATCACTAGATGTTATCTATGTATCCGGTTCCTATTTGTCATTCCAGTGAGACACTCTAATGTCGGTCCCCGTCTGTGATACTACTACTAACTGTCTGTCTGTATCTATTGTGTATAACATGTAATAAACCAAGTCAACCTCACCGGTGTCTTATTTAACAAGCCTACAGAACATAACAGTGGACAAAACCGCAACCATGTAATGATAAGCTTATATCAAGCTCTTGTAGATACAGGCCGATTTGATAAGATCTACCATCGATTGCCTGTCCGTGGTCATTCGTTTTTGCCCAATGATCGGTCTTTTGGTACAGTCAAGAAAGTTCTAAAAAGAAGAGACAGATATTACGAACCCAAGGAAATTTTCCAACTAATATGCAGCGCACATCGAAAGTTCACTGTTTCAATGGTGAAAACTGACGATATATTGGATTTTAAGGGTTGGTGGACGAAGTTTTACAAGAGAGATGCCATAATAATATCTGCTGAAACACAATAGTGTCAGGTTCCACGGAATCAAAAGCAGCATTTCTTTGATGCCCGGGAGATCATTAAGCAGTTCATAATAAAAGCTAACACTGAGCCCAAAGCTGGTCCTGAAGATGTGCCGACTCTTAAGGTTGGAGAAGCCCTGCTTTATGAGAAGAACCACCAATTGACAGATTTGATCTTCTTCATCAATGTTTTCTTAGAGCGAGGAAACAACATTACAAAGGCGGCCTTGAGGTGCGATGTGTCAGCAGGTCAGATCCTGAAGAGAAAGGCTCAGGCGTATGGAATTGTGATGGATCCTAGCCAGAATAAGACTATTCTAGGATCCAAAGACCTGACTCTCTCCAGACTAGTCCAAGCTTTCCCTGTGCAGACTGCTGCCGTGATTGTCAAAGATAAAGTTGTTGGAAAACTCCGGTCGAAGCTATTCAACATTTCTAATATCTTAATCATGTAGCACATCATCTTTGCCGCGCTTATACCATCACAAAATGCATTCACAGAAACTCTGAGGGAGATAGCCATTCTTCTAAACGTAGAAATGTCCGTAGTGCTGGCGAGTCCGAAAGAGAAAAGGAAGATGGCCACGAAATAATAATAATATAATAAAATAGTTTATTTTCTCCACAATATTACTCTTATTTGTTACTTATTTCTACGGTGACATATAGGACAGGCATTATATTGTGGGAGACTGGTGCCTAAACTAGGTTCGAGGCCTGTATTTCAGGTCACCAGGACTCCTCCATTCAAATTTAACAAAAAATATTATGTACTCGTACAAGCGGTATTAAGTTAGGACATGTTGAGATATTATATATTTTACATATCTCTTGCTCTGTAAGTACACCCTTACACCCCTGAATGCCGGGGTGTATGACTATCATTACAGCATAGGTTTTGGAATTTGAAAAAAGAACTGTCATACTCATACTGCACGAAGAATATTTTTAAAAAGTTAATTTTTTTTTTCTCGGTATCGATTAATTACTCGAATCGGAATCTAGACAATTTATTTTATAAAGATTTTATTTTAAATATGGAACTATTTGTTTCCACATCGTATGTTAGATGGAATCGATTTAAAAATCAAACTGACCAGCAAGATTTGACGCGCTTGCGTGCGTGAAAAAAAAAAGGCAGTCTACTAGTAGGCGCGAAAGCATCGCGAAAATAATTAATTTTCTTCTTAATAAATGTTCATTGAAACCTGCTGTCTTGTTGTTTACTTACCTCACAATCGATATGTAAAGCAGAGTATTTATCTCGGGCGTAAGCATCAATTGCATACTCGGGTTAATTAGCGCCTTCGCTTCGCTCAGGCGCCAAAAACCTCGTATGCAATTGATGTCATACAGCCCTTGGTTAATAATCTACTATTCTTTTTAGTAGCTTATTGATTATAAGTTGTATTTTTTTTTTTTTTAGTATGGTTAGTATCAGGGTGGAAGTGAGGTTGAGTGTGTACTGCGTGTTTGTGTAGTTTGTGTAGTTAGAGTAGTGTGTGCAGTGGTTGTGTGTGTGTAGGGGGATGGTGTGTGTGTGGTGGTTGTGTGTGTGTGACTGCGAGTGTTTTTTTTTTTTTTTTTTTGTTTTGATCGTAGCATATTTGCATGATGATGTTTATGTTAAAACTGTAAATAGATTTTCAGTTTGTGTAAATAGAAAATCAAAAAATCTAATCAAAATCAAAAGTCATTTATTCAAACTAGGCTGATAATCAGCACTTTTCGAACGTCAAAATTTACTTTACTTTACTTTACTCATTTACAAGTGACAGTCCCCCAAAACGCCCACCCTTCGACACTTCCTAGTGTTTTTTGCTGGAAAGAAGAAGTGGCGGAACAAACTCCCCAGCAACACATCTGTCTGTTTGGTTAGAAGAACCAGACTCGATACAATAGAAAGGTGTAACTTAATATTACGATTGATTACAGACACAAGTCAAAAATAAAAATGTATTAATAATAAAAACATAAAAAAGACATAACATGTCAGTAAACTAATTTTGGAGAAAGAACATAAATAACAAACAAACATAAATAACAAACAAACATTGTCTTGTGTTCAACTCAGCGACCAACTATTCCTATCATTTAAGTAGTCGTTAATGGAATAGTAAGCTTTTAAACAAAGATTAGATTTTACTTTGGCTTTAAATGCATTAAATGGCAAGTCTAGAAAAGAAGATGGCAATTTGTTATAAAATGTTATACCGAGCCCTACGAATGAATTATGAACTTTGTGAAGCCGGTGAAAAGGAGCGCGTAGTTTATGCTTATTTCTAGTGTTAAAATTGTGATTATCACTGTTTTTAGTGTACAGGTGAATATTTTGTCTAATATATAAAATGTTGGCAAAGATGAACTGAGAAGCAACCGTGAGAATACCAATCTCCTTAAAAATATCTCTAAGAGAAACTCGGGCACCCAGCTGATAAATTTCACGAACCGCTCGCTTCTGCAGAACAAATATATTTTGAATATCAGCAGCTTTGCCCCACAGCAGAATACCGTAGGACATAACGCTGTGCAAATAACTAAAGTAGACTAACCGTGCTGTATCAACGTCAGTGAATTGTCTTACTTTTCTGACGGCGTATGCGGCCGAACTTAGCCTTCCCGCTAGGCTTGATATGTGTAAGCCCCATTGTAATTTTGAATCTACTGTTATGCCCAGAAATACAGCAGAGTCGGCAGTTTCCAGCTCTTGATTGGCGAGGATAATATTGGGACCTAGATTTCTAACATTGGGTAAAGCGAACTTAATTAATTTAGTTTTCTTAGCATTAAGAACAAGGTTGTTTGTTGTGAACCAATTCTTGGAGAGTTCTTGGAGCCAACTATATAGTGTCATTTTGCACTTTATCTTAGTGAGTTCATAAATAGGTATGACCCTATTTACTTTATTGTAGAGATACCGACCGAGGTGATAGAAGAAACGTTTTGAAAAAGATGTTGAAGGCGGAGTATGGTAGTTGACAACAGGATTAAATCTTCTCTTAGCTCGAGGAAGTAAAGGATTGTAGGTTAATAGTCTATGTTGTTTCATGATGGTTTGTTGTATAAACAGTTGACGTACCGTCAGGACTTTCGCTTTTTGGTACAATAGTGCTGTAGGGTAGCGATAAGGTAAGGAAAAAGAAACCTTCAGAATGGCTCTCTGTGCTCTTTCCAGTTCCAGGAGTGTACTTTTTGGAGCACCACCCCAAGAGGTGATGCAGTATGTTATTAAAGACTGAGCAGAGCATAGTATACCATTTTTTTAATTTTATCATCAGTTACGTTTCTTAGGGTTTGAAAAACATATATCAGTTTTCTCAGTCGGTTACTTAAGGTGTTGATATGTTCCTGGAATTTTAGTGTGCTGTCTATGGTTAAACCCAGGTATTTAATACAATCGGCTTTGTTAATTTGAACACACGTGCATGTAGTGGAGTGAGGAAATGCACACGTGTGGGCTAGGATAGTGTTCGGCGTCATGGATGGAGGCGGTGTTTGCTTTTTTATGGAGAAGGTCACGTAATTAGTTTTTTCCCGCATTCAAGGTGAGAACATTGTCACGCAGCCAGTTCAATACAATATTGAATCCTGACTGGGCGCACGTAAAGACCTCACTCCAGGTGTCTGCAGTGAACAAGAGGGCTGTGTCGTCCGCGAAAGTTATGACTTTGCCTTTCGGGAGAGCGAGCATACCCAGCTCGTTTATATATATGAGAAAAAGTGTCGGACCGAGCACGCTGCCTTGTGGCACACCGTAATTAATTCGACCCTCGTCACTGACACTCCCTCCTATTTTGACGAACTGGGTGCGCTCACTCAGATAATCCTCAAAAAGTTCAAGTTGGGTTCCTCTTATTCCGAGCCGTTCCATCTTCCTTATTAAGATGGGAACAGAGACCGTGTCAAAAGCTTTCGCAAGATCTAAAAAGATTCCCAAGACTGTTTGGCCACCATCCAAGCCAGTTACGATATGGAGATTGGTGAGATCATGAACCGCATCTGATGTTGATTTGCCGGCCCTAAATCCATACTATGATGGGGAGAGAAGATTGTATTTCTCTAAGTAATCCACGACTCGTTTATTCAATATGCGTTCTAGTATCTTCGAGATGGCTGGTAGCACAGCTCTGCCGTGCTTGTGATATATACAGTAAGTAACATGGAGACACTTTCGAGAAAAAGGCGGTCAAAGTTTTTTTTTTACTTCTGACGTTTCTCTCAAAGTATAAATTAAAATTAACTTTTCTAAAATGTCTTAGATGAAAATGTGCTTGTTTCATAATTTGTATATTTTCTTTTTTATTTAGTAATAATATTTAAATTATAAAGCTTGAAAAAATATGTATGTTAAGGAATGGACAATTAAAAAATAATGTTTTTTTTTGTATTAGTACAGTAAGTGTGTGACTTACTGTAACAATCTTTAGTTTTAAGTACATACTGCAACAATGATAACAGAATGAGGTAAATGTTTAGATAGAATAACAAACATTGCACAATTTGCCTAATGTTATTCAATCACTTACTGTGATTATAGCTAGGATCAATATGAAAACTTGTGGCATCAGCATGAACCATAATTATTTACTCTTCCTCGATATTATTGGGATAAAATAAACAAAAGTTTTTTTTTAAATTATAGTTTAATAGAAGTAGGTACACAGTAAAAACTAAACAGCTTTATAGTAGTAGCTTTATTAATACTCTAAAATTAAATAATCAGTTCCATTTATGTAGTGTAGGTAGTCTTTGAAGCATTTGGAATCATCATAAAAGCTAACATTAAAAAATTACAATTCGTGTCTGCGCAACAGGCTTCATACAAGAAACAATCAAAAACCAAATAAACTAAACATTGTTTATAAAAAAACTAAGTCACTCGTGTTTGTACTCCTTCGTACACAAGAAAAAAAACAATAAACATCTAAAATAAACACTTTGTTTCCAAAAAATAAGATAGTTTTCTCTTTGGATTTTTTCATTATAAAAATAGCCTATGAAGGCACATTAAACTCTTTGTAAGTCATTTAACTACTTAGGTTGATATAAAACTTAACTATTATATGTAGGTATATACACTTGGGAGCAAATAAATCGAGCCACTACCTTTTTTCACGTAAAATGGTAAATATTTTTGGTAATATGGAACGTATCAATTCGAACTATATATCGCCTAAAAGTTTAGTTAATAACCTTTACAATGAGGGTAAATTATTGAATAATAACCTTATTGAATGATAAATTATTGGCTCTGCAAGAAAAATGGTAATTTTGATAGAAAATTTAGTAGGGCTAAAACAGTCCATAAAAACAATAAAAAACAAAATTATTGCAAAAAAAATATTCTTAATAACTGGTATTACCCCCCCGTGCCCTGATACATTCTTGTAGCCTATTAGTCATCGATCTGATCAGCGTTACGATGACATATTGTGGTATGTTCTCCCACTCTTCAAGCACAGCGACTTTAAGCTCGGGAATGGATGAAACAGCGGGAACCCTGGCTCGGACTCTCCGTTTTAGCTCGTCCCATAGGTGTTCGATCGGGTTCAAATCGGGACTTCGTGCTGGCCATACCATTTGTTGAATCCCGATCGCAGACAAGTATTCCGTAACGATCTGCGCGGTATGAGGTCTCGCATTGTCATGCATAAACAAGAAATTTTCTCCGACAAAACCAGCATACGGCATTACGTGGTTTTCAAGAATGTCAGTTATGTATCGGTCAGCTGTTAATCCACGTCTACCACTGCCATCGTTGGCGGGGTCGACGAAGACAAGTTCCGTTTTTCCGTCTAGAGAAATTCCTCCCCACACCATACAAGAACCACCACCAAAACTCACAGTTTCTCGAATGCAACATTGGGCAAATCTTTCACCAGGACGTCTATACACTCGGTTTCTCCCGTCATTGCTAAAAAGACAGATTCTTGACTCGTCAGAAAACAAAACTGACCTCCAGTCTTCTAACGTCCAATTAATGTGTTCTCGAGCAAACTCCAAGCGAGATCGGCGATGAGCTACAGTCAATTTTGGGCCAGTTGCTGGTTTGTGTGATGTTAAATTTCGTTCTTTTAGTCTTCGTCTCACTGTCCACCTACTGATTGAGACTCCTCGAACGTCACGTAACGCTTGCTGTAGCTGAACAGCATTAAGTCCACGGTCGCGCAACGAATTGGTTGCAATAAAGCGGTCGTCACGTTCTGTTGTTGCCCGTGGTCGGCCAGTTCCAGGTCGCCGAACAAAAGCACCAGTCTCCAGATACCTGCGGTATACCCGCTGTACCTTTGAACGACTCAAATGAAGTCTGCGTGCCACTTCACGTTGTCCGTGTCCAACCTCAAGTAAAGCTACAACTTGGGCAGCTTCCGTCGGTGTAGTATCCATTTTATCAGGTTATTTTGATTACACAGACACAGATAAAGACAACAATAACAAGTAATATGGGTATGATCACAGAACAGATAAAAGAGATTAGAAAGGAAATAGTTCCTGATTTGTATTAGAACGCCTGTCGCCGCTTGTCTCCCACTCTCTATATCCACTACAAGCAAGAGGCTAATACGTACGCGCATAACGCACACAAATAAACCGCACTCACTTAGATCGCGAGCTTGCTACTGGTTGTCACACTAGCGCAAACACTGCGTATGACGTACACTCACACACGCTTTAATTTCTCATACATGTTACGGCGACCAAAAGGTCGATAATTTATGTCGATAAAATTACTTTAGTTTTGTAACTTTAAGTTTTGCAATATTTTGCTTTAATTTCGGAACGGGATAGAAAGAATGAAAAGGTATTTATTTGTCTCACACAGATACAAAATTAAAGATTAAAAAAGTAAAATCAAAAGTAAACATACGAGAAACACTTAAAAATAAGACATACATTCAATTAATTACTACATTTAGTTAGTAGGTATCTATTCAATTCTACCGGTTGCCTCTAGCCATAGTGTTCTTGTATCTGGAACTGTTGGAAACCTAAAAACAAAACTTTGTTGTGTTATGTTTCCATTATAAATGACTAACCTCAAAACAAATTTTAGACGAAAACCAAAATTAATAACCCACAATAAACAATAATTGACAGTAATAAACGAAGTTATTTAATCATATTCATAATAATATCATTTGAATACATTCACACATACGAAATATCGACATTGTTAACAACTTGGTACAACACAATCGAAATGCATAGATTTTGCAGAACTCAAGCTTTGGCTCGTCGTACGCGACGTTCGCAGTGAACGAAATACATCGCGCAATCGCCCACGCAGTACAAGATGGTACCCACGTATTGCAAGCAATGTACGTAATTTTTTAACTGCTTGCGACAGTATCATTTTTTCTACCATCTACATAATACTATTGTAATAATTACAAATATTACTTGTATTTTAAGGTATTTGGACTTACCGGTGATAAGAAATCCCTTCTCGAGGCACACTACACACCCTGGCTTCTTTTCCGACACATTATAATAGCGCAAGATGGCATAATTCTTTTTTTTCGCGGAGCTTCGTACGCTGTCACAATATGAGCGCGATTGCGCCGGTAAATCAAATTTTGTCGACATTAGAGCGTTTGCGACATATGAGCGGCGCGCCTGCCCCGCCCACAAGGCCCTTCTAACCTCTTTTATCTGTTCTGTGGGTATGATTAACAAAAACCTCAAATTTAATCTTTTCTTAACAGAGTACAATAAAAATGTCATAAGCAAATTAAATGCGATAATTTTATTCTACCCTTTAAACTTTAATTTAAATAAAAAAAAAATGAAATTTTGACAACTAACTACCCTCTTTGTAAAGGTTATTAAATACCCTTTTAGGCGATATATGTTTCGAATCGATGCGTTCCATAATACCAAAAATAATTACCATAATGCGTGAAAAAGGAAGTGGCTCGATTTATTTGCTCCCAAGTGTAGATTATGAGATCCTCGTTATACGAACTTAAAAATCAGTCTTACAAATTAACAATATAGTGGCGTTGTTGCAGTTTATAGTAGGATAGTAAAATGTCTTTTAACTGACTGGCTTACATAAATAATATTTGCTTACAGGCTTACATAAATTGTGTTTATAAGAACACATTTTTTTATATTAACCGTAGAGTTTTAAAACTCTTCTGTTAATAGATTGGTTGTGGAATTTGAAACCGGAATGTTTAACCAAAAACCCCTTCTATTCTCAGGCATCAGAGGTACAAGTTTCTGTATAATCTCTGCTTTACGATCTGCAGTGATTCCTCGTGGAATATTTTTAGACTTAACCTCTGGGAACTTTTGGGTCTTTAAAATTTTAGCCTGTAAGAAGTCCAATGATTGAAACATCTCATTATGACCCGTTTTATACTTAAGCACGAATTGACCCCTTTCAACTTTAACTACCATTATATCCTTGAGGTAAACCCTGTCTTCCATGTTTTTCAGTTTATATTGCGACGATAAGTCGTCATATATATAAAAGTCCGAAACATCCAATGATTTGACAATACATTTGCGATTATTTGCCATTTTTACTCTTTGGACATAATCATCAAAATCGTACACTTTATTTTTACCTAACATTTTCTCAACCTGATGATGAAAATGGTCAGCAGACATGAAGGTATGCCCTGGTTCGAAATATCGTATCTCGATTGTATTCGCAGATATTAAAGAACTATTAATAATATTTACTAAAAACGACATCAATGCCCAATTTTTATTTTGGGATGCACAATTATCAGCCCACAAAATAACATTTTCGGCATCTCGTTTGTGAAATAAAAAAGCCCTAAATGTTGAAATTATGTCATGTTGATGGCGACCTGATATAGACTCATTCCAAACAACTGCGAATGGCATTTCATCTTTGGATGTTTTTCCCAAAGGCACGAAACTTTCATTAAAAGCAATTATTCTGGGGCAGAAAATTGCGGCTTTATATTGGTCTAATCTTGGCAACATGATCACTTTTTGTAAATCTACGGAATAACGAATAGTAGTTTTGTCAACAATAGCATTATCTACATCTTCTTTATATTTTATTCGGCTTTCTGTATATCTTAGTTTATGAGCATTATACTTGTTACAAACATCACAGGTAGTTTCAGGATTTTTATTATGTTCTGGGCTATGTAGTTTAAATATTGCACATAATTCACATTCTTCGTTTCCTAGATGTGTAAAAGATATGTTTAACTCATTTTTTACTACTGTGCGGTAAGTTTCTAGAGATACTTTCAAATTGGGAAACTTTTCGCAAAAGTTTTTGTACATTATTGGCACATTAATATCACTAGGCAGATACAGTTTATTAGGAGCATGCTCTCTTCGGTAGTGGGAAATTGCAGGATTGTAGCTTAAAATATGACTTTTTATAATATTTCTGTCTATTTTATTGGCTCTTTCATAGACACCCCTGCGATCTTTTTGCTGATCGACGGGTCTTTTTAGGGCAGCAAGAACTCGCTGATCGTTTTTTGGGTGATACCCCAAAGTTGTTAGAAAGAATGGTTTGCAAACTTCTAATTTAATATCATCTGGATTTGTTAGAAAATATGCATATGTTAGTTTCCTTTTCGGTATTTCCCTACTTGTTTGTTTTCTTCTTTCAACAGCTTTCGTTTCAACCATACCCTTAATAAATATACCCTGTGATTCTTTGCTCAGTTTACTGTAATAATTGTTAATTACCTTTCTTTGGTCTTCGTTAATGTTCGTCGAACATTTTCGTCTACAATTTTCCGTGCATGCCGTTTTAAGTGATAGCTTTTCAATTAGTAATTGCTTTTTAATCTTATTTCTTTCTGTTAATGGCTCTACAAACACTTGTCTTTTTCGTGGTAAACCAGACTTAGTTAATCCTTTTCCTTCTTGTACGGGATTATTAATTAGATTTATTTGTTCCGAATTATTCAAACTATTATTAACATTATTTACTACACTCTCACAATTAACTTGAGTTGAATTATGTTCTAGCAAAGATCCGTTAATATTAATGCCAGAGTCATTGGTTTCAATTGCTGTAGTATCTTCTTCTGGAATAAATGTTCTAACACGAGAGATCAGTGAATCTTCGCAATCAGTGTCGGTTGTATCAGAAGCAGGTATATAATCTTTGTCCTTAACACTATCATCAGAATCTTCGAATAAGCTTTGAGAATTATTAATTTGTGAATTTTCGTTTTCTTCATCCGAACTTGTTAGAGTTTCATTACATTTGAGCAAATCTTCATCAAAAGGCTTTTTCTCAAAAAGCAACCTATCAAAGTCAGTCATATAATTTGCCATTACAGCACTACGTGAATTTCTGTATTCATTATCAAAATCAAATATTTTTGGATGATCATTAAAATTTACATACCGCAACCACATTGTGTTAATGTCAGTAACTACATGTTGCTCATCCATGTCGGTAACTACACGTTGTTCATTCACTTCGGTAACTACACGTTGTTCATTCACGTCGGTAACTACACGTTGTTCATTCACGTCGGTAACTACACGTTGTTCATTCATGTCGGTAGGTTTTGAGGCTGCTTTTCTAGCCAAAGCCAGAATTCGGTCACTTCTGGACGTCATTTTGTCTGGAAAACAAATTAAAATGCTACTTGCAAGCAACACATTTACACAAACAAGCTAAGGCAACAGGCTTAGTATTCCAATATATTTGAGGCGATGTTAAAAAATGAAACACAAGTTCGGAAAACTAGAAAAGATTTTGTAAAACCAGCTTATACTCTATTCGCGTTAAGATTAGACATTTAAAGAAACCTTTTTTACTGTCTGTTCAACCGATTTTAACTTCTATTCCGTTTGCATATGGATGACATTAAAAGCAAAAAAGTCGTTGAAAAACTAAGTATTCACTGCAGCTGCCGCCATATGACACTCCATTAACGTAATTAAACTCAAAATCATCTTTTTTTTTTTTTTTTAAAAAAACGTTGCCCCACACTAGGAATTTCTTCCTGTATCGTGGGTGCGTTTACAAACATATAAACTCACATACACAACACCCAGAGCCGGAACAACTATCTGTAGGTCATACAAATATTTGTTCCGTGCGGGAATCGAACTCGCGACACGGCGCGCAGCAGTCAATCGCTCAACCACTTCGCCAACCGTGCGCCCCCGATTGAAAGGACAGTAAAAAAGGTTTTCTTAAGGACGTATTTACAAAAACGATAGGCATAGAATTGAACTACTACATAGACACGTGTCACACACACAAGCGTCGGCTTGTTAGCTGCGGGAATAAGTAGTCAAGTGAACTAATTTTGATACGTTGAAAATATTTGTTTTTTTTTTTATGTAATATGTACTTGTTAGCTAAGATGAAACCTCACCTGCAAACTTGATGGAGTGACCTGAAGGTCTACATCGGTGACTGCTACTGGAACTCCTCGACGGATCGATCTAGATGCACCGAGTTTGGGCTTGATGTGTTAGTTATGATGAGACCTTACCTCCGGACTTGAAAAAGTGACCTGAAGGTCTACTTCGGTGACTGCTACTGGAACTCCTCGATGGATCGAACTAGATGTGCCGAGTTTGGGCTCGTTTTGTTAGTTATGATGTGACCTTACCTCCGGACTTGATGGAGGAACCTGAAAGTCTACTTTGGTGACTGCTACTGGAACTCCTCGATGGATCGAACTAGATACGCCGAGTTTGGGCTCGTTTTGTTAGTTACGATGTGACCTTACCTCCGGACTTGATGAAGTGACCTGAAGGTCTACTTCGGTGACTGCTACTGGAACTCCTCGACGGATCGAACTAGATGTGCCGAGTTTAGGCTCAATTTGTTAGTTATGATGAGACCTTACCTCCGGACTTGAAGAGGTGACCTGAAGGTCTACTTCGGTGATTGTTACTGGAACTCCTCGAAGGATCGAACTAGATGTGCCGAGTTTGGGCTCGTTTTGTTAGTTATGATGTGACCTTACCTCCGGACTTGATGGAGTGACCTGAAAGTCTACTTCGGTGACTGCTACTGGAACTCCTTGATGGATCGAACTTGATATGTCGAATTTGGGCTGGTTTTGTTAGTTATGATGAGATCTTACCTTCGGACTTGACGAAGTGACCTGAAGGTCTAATTCGGTGACTGCTACTGGAACTCCTCGACGGATCGAACTTGATATGTCGAGTTTGAGCTCGTTTTGTTAGTTATAATGAGATCTTACCTTCGGACTTGATGGACTGACCTGAAGGTCTACTTCGGTGACTGCTACTGGAACTCCTGGACAGATCTAACTAGATGTGTCGAATTTGGGCTCGTTTTGTTAGTTATGATAAGATCTTACCTCCGGACTTGATGGAGTGACCTGAAGGTCTACTTCGGTGACTGCTACTGGAACTCCTCGATGGATCAAACTAGATGTGCCGAGTTTGGGCTCGTTTTGTTAGTTATGATGTGACCTTACCTCCGGACTTGATGGAGTGACCTGAAGGTCTACTTCGGTGAGTGCTACTGGAACTCCTCGATGGATCGAACTAGATGTGCCGAGTTTGGGCTCAATTTGTTAGTTATGATGAGACCTTACCTCCGGACTTGATGGAGTGACCTGAAGGTCTACTTCAGTAACTGCTACTGGAACTACTCGACGGATCGTTCCTGATGTGTCGAGTTTGGGCTCGTTTTGTTAGTTATGATAAGATCTTACCTTCGGACTTAAAGAAGTGACCTGAAGGTCTACTTTGGTGACTGCCACTGGAACTCCTCGATGGATCGAACTAGATGTGACGAGTTTGGGCTCGTTTTGTTAGTTATGATGTGACCTTACCTCTGGACTTGATGAAGTGACCTGAAGGTCTACTTCGGTGACTGCTACTGGAACTCCTCGACGGATCGAACTAGATGTGTCGAGTTTGGGCTCGTTTTGTTAGTTATGATGAGATCTTACCTCCGTACTTGAAGAAGTGACCTGAAGGTCTACTTCGGTGACTGCTACTGGAACTCCTCGATGGATCGAACTAGATGTGCCGAGTTTGGGCTTGTTTAGTTAGTTATGATGTGACCTTACCTCCGGACTTGATGGAGTGACCTGAAGGTCTACTTCGGTGACTGCTACTGGAACTCCTCGATGGATCGAACTAGATGTGCCGAGTTTGGGCTTGTTTAGTTAGTTATGATGTGACCTTACCTCCGGACTTGATGGAGTGACCTGAAGGTCTACTTCGGTGACTGCTACTGGAACTCCTCGATGGATCGAACTAGATGTGCCGAGTTTGGGCTTGTTTAGTTAGTTATGATGTGACCTTACCTCCGGATTTGATGGAGTGACCTGAAGGTCTACTTCGGTGACTGCTACTGGAGCTCCTCGATGGATCGAACTAGGTGCCCTGAGTTTGGGCTCGATGTGTTAGTTATGATGAGACCTTATCTCCGGACTTAATGGAGTGACCGATTTACTGACTTGAGGATGTACAGACGCCAGTATAGTGATGTGCTGGCCTCTTTAGTTCGATTATAATTAAAAATAAAAACAAAAATTTTAAAAAATACATTTATTTCAACTACGCCAATTACAGACACATTTGAATTTTCAAAAGACATAAAATGAAACTAGTACAAAAATAATTAAGGTGCTACAGTCCCAGTCACAACTTCACAATAATAACTGTGAAAGTACTGTAGGTGCCAATTCCAAAACGTAAATTTCTATGCAGAAGAATGGGCAAGAAACTCGATGAACACCCTTTTTTAATCGTCAAAATTATTACACAACCTTTGTTACCTCGTTTATCTTTAGATTGTACATTATGTGTGAACGATGTAGGAATTAGTCCATAGTGAATATAAAATAGACCGTAACGCCTTAGAGATGACCAGTCCCAACTGACAGCGACCGTTCACGAACATGACATGAAACAAGCCCAAACTCGGCACAACTAGTTCGATCCATCGAGGAGTTCCAGTAGTAGTCACTGAAGTAGACCTTCAGGTCACTCCATCAAGTCCGGAGGTAAGATCTCATCATAACTAACAAAACGAGCCTAAACTTGGCACATCTAGTTCGATCCATTGAGGAGTTCCAGTAGCAGTCACCGAAGTAGACCTTCAGGTCACTCCATCAAGTCCGGAGGTAAGATCTCATCATAACTAACAAAACGAGCCCAAACTCGGCACATCTAGTTCGATCCATCGAGGAGTTCCAGTAGCAGTCACCGAAGTAGACCTTCAGGTCACTCCATCAAGTCCGGAGGTAAGGTCACATCATAACTAACAAAACGAGCCCAAACTCGGCACATCTAGTTCGATCCATCGAGGAGTTCCAGTAGCAGTCACCGAAGTAGACCTTCAGGTCACTCCATCAAGTCCGGAGGTAAGGTCACATCATAACTAACTAAACGAACCCAAACTCGGCACATCTAGTTCGATCCATCGAGGAGTTCCAGTAGCAGTCACCGAAGTAGACCTTCAGGTCACTCCATCAAGTCCGGAGGTAAGATCTCATCATAACTAACAAAACAAGCCCAAACTCGGCACATCTAGTTCGATCCATCGAGGAGTTCCAGTAGCAGTCACCGAAGTAGACCTTCAGGTCACTCCATCAAGTCCGGAGGTAAGATCTCATCATAAATAACAAAACGAGCCCAAACTCGGCACATCTAGTTCGATCCATCGAGGAGTTCCAGTAGCAGTCACCGAAGTAGACTTTCAGGTCACTCCATCAAGTCCGGAGGTAAGATCTCATCATAACTAACAAAACGAGCCCAAACTCGACATATCAAGTTCGATCCGTCGAGGAGTTCCAGTAGCAGTCACCGAAGTAGACCTTCAGGTTACTCCATCAAGTCCGAAGGTAAGATCTCATCATAAACCACAAAACGAGCCCAAACTCGACATATCAAGTTCAATCCGTCGAGGAGTTCCAGTAGCAGTCACCGAAGTAGACCTTCAGGTCACTCCATCAAGTCAGGAGGTAAGATCTCATCATAACTAACAAAACAAGCCCAAACTCGGCACATCTAGTTCGATCCATCGAGGAGTTCCAGTAGCAGTCACCGAAGTAGACCTTCAGGTCACTCCATCAAGTCCGGAGGTAAGATCTCATCATAACTAACAAAACGGGCCCAAACTCGACATATCAAGTTCGATCCGTCGAGGAGTTCCAGTAGCAGTCACCGAAGTAGACCTTCAGGTCACTCCATCAAGTCCGAAGGTAAGATCTCATCATAACTAACAAAACGAGCCCAAACTCGACATATCAAGTTCGATCCGTCGAAGAGTTCCAGTAGCAGTCACCGAAGTAGACCTTCAGGTCACTCCATCAAGTCCGGAGGTAAGGTCACATCATAACTAACAAAACGAGCCTAAACTCGGCACATCTAATTCGATGCATCGAGGAGTTCCAGTAGCAGTCACCGAAGTAGACCTTCAGGTCACTTCTTCAAGTCCGGAGGTAAGATCTCATCATAACTAACAAAACGAGCCCAAACTCGACATATCAAGTTCGATCCGTCGAAGAGTTCTAGTAGCAGTCATCGAAGTAGACCTTCAGGTCACTCCATCAAGTCCGGAGGTAAGGTCACATCATAACTAACAAAACGAGCCTAAACTCGGCACATCTAATTCGATGCATCGAGGAGTTCCAGTAGCAGTCACCGAAGTAGACCTTCAGGTCACTTCTTCAAGTCCGGAGGTAAGATCTCATCATAACTAACAAAACGAGCCCAAACTCAGATCAGATCACTGCGTCAAGTTGTTGACGAATAAGCATTTGTTTTGGCGAAATAAAATATTGTCATATAAAAATTTAAATCTTACCTTGTCAAGTATCAAATTTGGTTTATCGAATATTTCGTATGTAAACAGCGATCTTTTCAACACAAGCCGCTACTAACAGGCGACACAGCGTCCACTCACAACGGCAGCCGAGTGCGGACTGAGATTTCATTCGAAATGTTTGTGCAATAAATCAAAACTGGGACAACAAATAAAATAACCCTTATTGCAATCACTTAAGATTCACCCATAATAGCAAAATATGTAGAAAAGTTAGTTTCGGCATTTAATTTTTCTGAGAGTATTTATGACACTGCGACATAATTTTTTTTCTCAGATTTAGAACAGACTATATTTGCCTACTTACAGTATTTTTAGAAATCTTAAAATATGTTATTGGTAGAACAAAAAATGTACCTAAACACAATACCGTTTCGAAAACATTGTGGTTAATGGCAACGACAGATCGTTTTTACAGTATCAAAAACTATCATTTTCAAGAAAAACGTTTCTTGCGTTTGAAGATAAAGAACCAATCTATTTGTGTTAGTTATAAGTTTTATTTGATTTGATTCAGTTTAGTCAGGAAATGTACTGAAAAACAGCATAATTTTGTCCGAATTGCAAACGCGCCCTTTTGAACAGAGTATAGACATAGTAATTTTACACACGTAGGTATATATTTCGTGTTTAATATAAGAATAATAAGTAATTCAGGTAATTTGTATATTATGGATATGTAGGTAGGTACAACGATTACGACAACAATTTTCGAATTAGATAAGATAAATTCATGTAAAATTAGTACTAAACTTAATATTTTAACCTGTAAAAATATTAAGTGTTGTGTGTAGCTCTAATATTATAGACCCGAATGCAAAAGCTAGGAAAGTACGTATACTCACGAGTGATTTTGGCGCCAATTTTATTCTCCGACGCACGTCAGCCTTATGTGTTGCGTGGAACGCGACTGCTTTACTTACGCACTTGCCCCTCCCCGCACTACCCATTCGGACCCTAAGCACCTTAGAATATTTGCAGTAAGTAACGTGTTTACCTTATTTGTTTCAGTCAAGTCTACGCATAAGATGTAATATTCCTAAACATAATTACAGTAGTGAATCTTGCTGTTATTACGTCTACACATATATTTTTTTTTTAATTCGCTGACTTATCATATACACAGTAAGTTTTACTTACTGTACTTATGGTAAGATAATAGAATAATACATTGCGAAACTTTTAAGCATTAATATAGTATATACTCTTACTGTAGATTTGTTAAGGTTGGTTTATTCCCAACACTTAATATAACTATAGCAAATTGTACTTACTGTTAATATTTTTCAGTGATACTTGATGAAAAATACTCATAACTTAAAAATAATAAGAGCAAAATAACTTACTGTACCAATACCTAGGAAATAGTTTTAACTTTGTGAAAAAATCAACAGTATGTGCCCATACTGCAATCATAATAAGTATGCCTTGGCGCCAAACGCGTCTTACTGTAATTATGCTTAAGCTTATTTGATTATATAAACCACATTTTCAAATTTTAAGTATACAGAAATTTTAGGCCCTATCTCTACATTCCGAATATATACTTAACTCAATATCGACCAAAATGTGACTTACTGTAATTATCATAAGCGCGGCAGAGCTATGGGTCTGTAATTATTGACACGGTTTCTGTCCCCACCCTTGAAGATCGGGTGAATGATGGACCTTTTGAAGACCTTTGGGAATTTACCAGTACTAATAGCAAGGTTGCAGATGAAGGTTATAGGCTGAACCAGTGATGCCAGATGTCTTTTGAGAAAGGTGGAAGATATTCGGTCCCAACCCATGGCACATTCATTTCGGAGAGACAGTATTAGTTGTGTGACTTCAGCTTCATCCGTTAGCATCAGTACCATGGATTGCGAGCCGCTACTTGGATTGTCATTAGTTGATACCATTGTCCGATTAACCATTTTCTCGGCAAGGTTTCTACCTATATTTGCGAAGAACCTATTTACGTCGTTGACGGATTGCTTTGGTGTTGATATGGATAGTAGTTCTAGCGGATTGTCTTTCCTTTTGGTTCTATTTGATATATTATTTATAGCTGTCCACAGCAGTTTAGTGTTGTTACTAGCGTCTTTTATTTCTTTTTTCTCGTGTTCGGTTTTGGCTTGTTTAAGTAATTTATCACAGTAATTTCTGTATCTAGTGAACGTTTTCTTTAAGATGTGGTTTTCAGGGTCCGTTTTTAACTTCTTGTGTAAGTTATCTTTATGCCTAATGCATCGTAGAAGACCAGTGGTGACCCATGGCTTCACAATTCTTTTACGGTTTGGAACTTATACTGTTTCAGAATTTGTCTCTATTAACTTGTAAGGCTGGTTTTTTCCTTACCCAAACCAGCTAGTCAGGGTAGTATATTATGCATGAGACTTATAACGGGCGATGAGCTTGAAGGGATTCATGAAAGAAAACATACAACATTGTCATACAAATGGTTTAATTATGATGAATGTCAATTTACACAAACACCTAAAGTTCCTTCTTCAAAACACTGTGGAGATCATAAATATGCAGGTTTGAAACTTACTTTATCTACAAGATTACCATATACTGTTTCAACACAGGGAACTCGCTGATCCAACCAGTATCGTTGCCCGTGTGGAGATGCTTCGTATCCTCACAACGAGTGGCAGCGCACTCTGGTTTTATCCCTGTTGTTTGGAACCGATGGACTTGCCTTCATCATTCATGTACCATGTTGTATGACATTTTTTTGTTTTTTTTTTAAGGTTATATTTATTTAATGCGTCATGGCGTCTTAGACATGCCGTAGACGTAATGTGGAGCCCTGATTGACAAAGAAACAAAACGAGATTGAAATTCAGAGTAAATTAGGCTTGAGATACAACGCGTCACATTGGGAAAACGTTCAAGTACTTACAGCGTGGACATCAGATGGGCACTTGTTAATGACTTCGAACCATACGCTGGCTCCTTGCGGTTAATTATACCACATAGTGGTCAGGTGAATTGCTTTAAAGTTTTTTATTTCGATTATATTTCCTTCTTCGTGACCTTCACTTAGAGACGCCATGCAAAAAGAGTGTTGCTATCCGAAAACCGCCACGCGTCAATCTCAATTTCATTGATGGCTACACCGAAGCCTGCCTTTTAATACAGTCGATCACAATTAGCTATTTAATTTAGCTTTATTTCAAATATTGATTTATTTTATGAATTAATTGAATTATTTAAGCTATAATGATGTTTTCCCGGAAGAATAAAGAAATTAACTCCATCGATTTGCTACTAACGCCATCTAGGCATGCTTTTTGGAACGAACAACAGAATAGTATTCCATCACGTACACAAGAGGTCGCTACCTGCCTCTGTAAATGCAATGTGACTTTTTAATTGTTACAGCACATCTTACCCTGTTTAAAAAAAATTTTTTAAGTAAAAAAAAATTTTTTTTTTTTTTGTTTCTACCCACCTAGCACTGGATTTCAATCCCTTGTCCAGCTAGAGCACTAAGAAGTGAGATGTATTGATCTTAATTATAAATTATTCCTAAATACTCAAATGTTGAGTCATAAACCTACAACATTAATTGTAATCCCAAAATAATAATAAGATAGGGTAAGTACGATAAGACCGCGTAGACTTATCTTCTTTTACTAACTACTAAAATTGCATGACCTAAACAATAAAGTACATGCTTGCAAAGCTTATGCTTAATCGCAATAAACAAGACTACACTGACCCGAAATGAGCTTTCGCAATTTCGCAGGTCGACACAATACACAACCTCCCTAATCAAGGAGTCATGATAAATTAATTACTAATAGTGCTCTCTACCTATCACAGCACATTTTCAAATAACTACCAGAGAGTTATAGTATTTTAGTTCACTAGGTAGTCCATATGAATAACCGCGTTAACGAAGTAAATTGGACACCTAGATTCATTACCATTAGGAAGCTTTAACCTGCATTTATTCCAGTGGACTCCTACCACCTGTAGTCATATTTCCACGTCTGTCATACTTTCGTCCAAATATTAACTAACTACCACTAGGACAAACAAGTTAAGAGTCTTCATATTTTATTATATCTTTTATATGAAATTTACCTAAATCTTTTCCCTGCATGTCTTTCAAACTATACACAACAGGTGAATGCTTATAAGATACCACGCATCTCAGAAAACGAGGAGCCAGCTTTGCTGTGAAGTGCTTACTAGCGTCTGACAAGGTAAAAGTTCTTTTATAGACAATTTGACCAACTTTGAATTCCAATGGCCGTTTCCTTAAGTCGTAATGTTTTTTATTTCTATCATGCGCAAGTTTTAAATTTTTACTAACGTTTTGAAAAATTATTTTAAGTTCCTCTAAGTTATCACCATGAATTCTAGGATCTACCACGGATAGATCAGAAGCAGGTTGAGGGACTTCAGAATTTTTATGCAATTTACCATCTATAAACATTTCTCGCCCATGGACGAGAAAGAAAGGTGAGAATCGGGTAGATTCATTCACTGAGGTATTCAATGCACACTGAATTTCTGATATGTGATTGTCCCATTGTCTATGATTTGATTTTACATATGAGGCAATAGCATACAGAACATTTCTGATAGCTCTTTCTGCTTGATTGACTTGTGGATGATATCTAGGGTTATAGTAAATATTGGGCACATTGTACTTAAACATTAAGTCTCGAAATTGTTTGGAAATAAATTGAGGACCATTATCTACATATACAAATTTAGGGATTCCATGTACAAGAAACACCTTCTCTTCCAGTATTTTAACAATAGCATTGCCTGTTGCATTCCGTATAGGAAACAACATGACATATTTACTAAAATAATCTGAAACAACTAGTAAATTGGTGTTTCTCTTTGTTGAGACTGGAAAGGGTCCTAACAAATCGCAACAAATTGCTTCGAAAGGTTTCTCCACCTGTTTGGGATCTCCCATTAAACCTGGGCGAGAGGTATTTACCGGTTTATATTCTTTACAAGTTTGACAATTGCCAACGTAATTTTTTACATCTTCATACATATTTCTCCAAAAATAGTGTAGTGCTATTCGCTTATGTGTTTTAAATATTCCGTTATGGGCGCCAGTGGGTTCATCATGAAACTGTTTCAGTAGAGGACCCACATCCTCATTCGGTATCACTTGTTTCCAAGAAAATTGTGAAGTTAATTTATATTTATTCTTGGAATGTCTAAACAATTTGTTATCTTTAACAGTATAGTTAGGAAATTTATGAGGATACTTTTCACATTCTTCTACCATTTTTAAGTACCATTTATCTTTAACATTATCCGAAATTTCAATTGACTCTACTTTAATTCTTGACAATACATCCGGTAAAACCATTTCTTTGCCCTTTCTGTGTATTATATTAAAATCGTATTGACTCAGACGAATACTCCAACGAGCTAGTCGCCCTGAAGGATTTTTTAGTTTATAAAACCATTGCAGTGACGCATGGTCAGTAATAATATTGCATTTTTGACCTTCTACGTACATCCTAAACTGTTCCAAAGCAAACAAAACTGCTAATAATTCACGTTCTGTAGTGGTGTAGTTAACCTCATGTTTATTGAGTAACCTACTACAGAATGCAACAGGATGGTCAAATCCATCATAAGTTTGTGTCAATACTGCACCAATAGCATATGATGAAGCATCACTCTGTATTGAGAAAGGTAAGTCAAAGTTAGGACATTTAAGAATTGGAGCTGAGAGCAAACTTGATTTCAGTTTATTAAAAGCTTCTTCAGCTTCATCAGTCCAAATAAAATCTATATTTTTACATGTTAATTTACATAATGGTCTGCTAATCTTCGAAAAATCCTGAATGAATCTACGGTACCAGCCCGCCATACCTACAAATCTTTTAACCTCCTTAGGTGTACTAGGAGTAGGATAATTTAGTATTACTTCCACTTTGGAAGGATCAGTTCGGAGACCATGTTTATCCACCATGTAACCAAGATATTTAAGTTCCCCTCGACAAAACTGCGATTTACTCATATTAATTGTTAAGTTCGCATTTGCTAAACGCTGATGTACCCTCTCCAGCAACTTGATATGCTCATTAAAGTCATTTGAGATACATATAATATCATCCTGAAAGACAAATACCTTATTATCAAATTCCGGACCAAATAATCTATCCATCAGGCGCTGCATAGTGGCAGAAGCTCCCACCAGACCGAACGACATGGTCACATAATGAAAAAGTCCACGTCTAGGAACCGTGAATGCAGTTTTTTCAGCAGATTCCTCGCTATCATATTCAATCTGCCAATATGCAGCACTGAGATCGATTGATGTCAAGTACTTCGCATCTCTCAGGCTGTCTAGTATTTGATGGATGTATGGTAAAGGGTAGGCATCCGCCTTGGACACAGCATTTAGTTTACGACAGTCCAAACAAAGCCTTAAGTCACCATTTGGCTTGGTTACCATAACAACTGGGGAATTCCAAGGTGAGGTAGATGGCACAACTACACCGAGACTCAACATTCTATCAAGTTCTTTTTCTAAAGCTAACTGCTTCGTCGGTGACAAAGGATAATACCTTTGTTTAATAGGGGGACTGTCACCAGTGTTAATTTTATGTGTAATCAATTTAGTCCTACCTAGACCAACCTTTTCTGTATTTATTTTTTCAAATCTATCAATGACTTTCTGTAAGGATGATCGTTGTTGAAGAGTCAATGATTCAAAACATTCCAAACCATGGTCTGTATTTAATAAGTTAATGTAGTTATCAGGTATACTAAAAATTTCATTGTTATTTAATGAGTTAATTGTTATTGAAAATGACTTACAAAAATCCATTCCAAAGATAACTGAAGTTATTATGTTGGGAACTATGTAGAATTTAATTATTTTAATCTGGTCCAAGTATTTTATTGGTAAACGCATAAAACCCAGGCATTGTACCTTTGAACCGTCAGCAGTCCTAACATTTTGTCCCTTAGGTAATTTATTCAATATAAACCCATATTTCATAATTAATGTATGGGAATTATTTCCTAATATCGAGCAAACAGCTCCAGTATCTAATAGGCCGTATACGTCCACATCCAATATGTTCACTAACAAATGTGGTCTAATGTCACCAGTATTTGCTTGAAAGAGAGCCATAGTACCATAGTCTGGTGAACTAGATGTAATATTTATCGTTAGATCTTTATGGCTCAGCCTATTTAGTTTTTTGTACACTTAGGACAGTCAGGCTTCTTAAAACCCTTTTCACCACACCTATAACAAATTAAGTCCTTAGAAACCTTGCATTTATAGGTGTCATGATCCGTCTTATCGCACCTAAAACATTTCTTCGCTGATGGACCTGAGGTAGATGGGCTGTCAACAGCAGCAACTGATTTCCCGTACCTATCCGTTCTTTGACCTTTGTCCCCTTTCTTAGAAGGGTGGAAGTCGGCGCATAATTTCAAGTTTGATAGGTTGGGTTCAACGAACTGATCTGCCCTAGCACGAGCAAGCTCTAATTTCTTTCCATATAATTGGAGATCGCTAATGGATTTAATGTCGAGTAAGGCCATTTCCTTCATATACTCCGGTCTGATGTTGTGCATTAATATTTCAAGCTGTTCACTTGAAGAGAGAGGCTGCGATAATCGATTAAACATACCCTTCATAACAGATAAATAAATCATCATGGATTCTTGCTTAGCCTGTGTACGCGAGCGTATTTCTTGTGTCAACCTATAGTCCAAATCAGGAATATCAAAGTCTTCACGCAGACAAGTAAGTAGATGTTGATAGGACGTAAAAGTTTGTTTATTCGATCTAAACCAATGTAATGCCGAATTCTCTAACAGATCCGAAAAAGCAATTAATGCACGTTGTTCTGGTATATCCCTAGCCTGCCTTAACTCCTCTAAACGTTCTAAGAAAGTTCTTACACAAGTGGTGCCATCATACTTTAGGTTCAGCGAACATAAATTAATAGGTCTGTCATTAACAAATACCACTTGTGGTTTTTCCACTACATCATTTTCTGATGAGGGTCCACGAGTAGGTCGCGTGTCTTCATCATCAGAGTCGTCTTGCAATGAGGTAATTACATTAACTAATTTAGTTCTAAGCCCAGATATTTCTGGTGATGAACTGGTTACACGCGCAATTCTCATTATGTAATATTGAGCACGAGCTAATATTCGTTTCTTTGAGGTAATATCTTCCTCAGTTAAATTGTTGAATGAGGCATACAACTCGTCAATCGGTTCCGAACATAAGAGTACCTCGTCTGAAGTAGAGGGTGTCGGATACTCGTCCTGCTTTATGCTGCCTCTGCGCTGCAGACCACACAAGCAACGACACTGCTTGCGGAGCGCGTCCCTGGTTGATCCAGCATCTGTAGAAACATTGAAATATTTAAGCTCATGTAACAATTCCTCTTTACGGAGGTGGTCAATCCACATTGCCCTATTCATGTTTGAAAAAAAAACAGGAGCTCTGTTCCTTATCAATTCAAACACCAACAAGGTTAATTTCTCGACTACTAAGTTGTAGTTATATACTAAGATCAGGAGAAATTACAAGTTCCTAAGTGATAATTAATTTTTAAACTATTTATCTAATAGATAGCAAGTCAATAAGAATACGATTAATAACAATTTCTACTGTTACGAAGTTACAGCCAGCACCAGTACTGCTTACCTACTAGTTGAACAATATAAAAGTGGCTTGCAGTTTATGAACATGAACATGTGGCATATATAACCTAATATGCGACACTTACAAAGAAATGTGTTTAAATCATACTTTAATCAAAATACAGTTAATATTCTAGTTTTAATATATCATTATTCAGCCACAAACCATGTGGTCTGAATTTTTACTTTAATTTTACTTAAATTATTTTTCATTCATGACTTCCTCAAGCCCCACGTTGGGCGCCAAATTGTAAGGCTGGTTTTTTCCTTACCCAAACCAGCTAGTCAGGGTAGTATATTATGCATGAGACTTATAACGGGCGATGAGCTTGAAGGGATTCATGAAAGAAAACATACAACATTGTCATACAAATGGTTTAATTATGATGAATGTCAATTTACACAAACACCTAAAGTTCCTTCTTCAAAACACTGTGGAGATCATAAATATGCAGGTTTGAAACTTACTTTATCTACAAGATTACCATATACTGTTTCAACACAGGGAACTCGCTGATCCAACCAGTATCGTTGCCCGTGTGGAGATGCTTCGTATCCTCACAACGAGTGGCAGCGCACTCTGGTTTTATCCCTGTTGTTTGGAACCGATGGACTTGCCTTCATCATTCATGTACCATGTTGTATGACATTTTTTTGTTTTTTTTTTAAGGTTATATTTATTTAATGCGTCATGGCGTCTTAGACATGCCGTAGACGTAATGTGGAGCCCTGATTGACAAAGAAACAAAACGAGATTGAAATTCAGAGTAAATTAGGCTTGAGATACAACGCGTCACATTGGGAAAACGTTCAAGTACTTACAGCGTGGACATCAGATGGGCACTTGTTAATGACTTCGAACCATACGCTGGCTCCTTGCGGTTAATTATACCACATAGTGGTCAGGTGAATTGCTTTAAAGTTTTTTATTTCGATTATATTTCCTTCTTCGTGACCTTCACTTAGAGACGCCATGCAAAAAGAGTGTTGCTATCCGAAAACCGCCACGCGTCAATCTCAATTTCATTGATGGCTACACCGAAGCCTGCCTTTTAATACAGTCGATCACAATTAGCTATTTAATTTAGCTTTATTTCAAATATTGATTTATTTTATGAATTAATTGAATTATTTAAGCTATAATGATGTTTTCCCGGAAGAATAAAGAAATTAACTCCATCGATTTGCTACTAACGCCATCTAGGCATGCTTTTTGGAACGAACAACAGAATAGTATTCCATCACGTACACAAGAGGTCGCTACCTGCCTCTGTAAATGCAATGTGACTTTTTAATTGTTACAAACTGAGTAATGTGTGTTATCAATATTTCAGCTGCCTCATGTGGGTCTGTTGACGTGTATATTGCTCCAAAATCAAGTTGTTTCAGGTCCGCATCGAGCTGGTCATGATTGATCCTGACGACCGATTTTGTTGTTACTTGTTTCGGAAGTGTTTTAGCAAGGAACAATAGCACAGTGTCATGGTCTGTGAGTGAGGAGTGGGCTACTAGTGTAAAGACAGGAAGGGTTGTTTTCAAAATAAAGTGATCCAGGCAAGCGGATTGTCGTGTGGGTAATACATGTGCTGGCAGAAGGCCATGTGAGGCTAGTAGGTTTAGGTAACTGTCCTTAGCTGGATCGTGACACTGGTCATGGATATTTATATTTATATCACCAGTTATTATAATATTTGTGTACTTCGAAATTTTATTAAGGGCAGCGTCTAGAGAGTTTATAAAGTTGTTTACGTCCCTATACCCTGGTGGACGGTATATTGCCAACAAAATTGTGCTGTAATCGATCCGTACCTGAAGACAATTTGCTTCCATAAGTACTAATTCCTCCACAGAGACTTTCTTAAGATTTTCGTTCACATAAACAACAACTCCCTCATTTTGAGTAAGATTATTGTCGGTCTTAAAGTAATTGTAGCCTGATAGGTTCGGGATATATTGAGTACAGGGGAGCCAAGATTCCGTCAGAGTGATAATATCCCAGCTAACCTTAGTTCTCGTGAGTAAGGTGTGGAGCCCTGTTATGTTTTTGGTAATGCTTCTGATGTTTTGGTTAAGAATTGTGAGCGACTGATTGGGCGTGAAGTTAGCCGGAATACAATCATCCAGATCACATGTAGCAGAGTCAGAGACAGAGACTGAGTCTATGTTGTCTATATTATTTTGTGTGCTATCGAATTTTATTTAAGGAAATTCTAATGCTGACGTTTCTAATAGGGTAGTTTTTTATTATGTGCTTAGTGATAAATGTTGGAAAATTACAGATAATTATGGCATATTTTTTGGTATTTAAAAAAATAATATAGAAACACGTCACATAACCAGTGTTCGCTAGTCGTGTATGAAATATTTGAGAACTACAAAATGAATTTCTAATTTGTTTGATGTTAAGTATTATATATGTTACGGCGGGAAAACCACTTGAGGAATGCTGCTCCTAAATATCAATGGCCTCCGCCATATTGTCTTCGCCTTAGATTCCACTTCGTGGCAGATGGGTAAATGGGTAGTTGAAATCACACACAATACTTGACTCAAACACCAAACGTTTATTTACAATAGTCCATTTACAGGCACTTATAAACTTTTCAGGGGTTGAGACCCATTCACATGAATCATTGTTACTATGGAGAAGAATGGGTTGAAGAAACTCCATTTAAATCATGTTACAATTCTCGTTTGCACTAATTAATATTAATCACATCAAAAACCACTTTCATTTACATTATTTGCTAAACGCGAGATAATCTGCGTTCATCTTTCGCCTCACGCGTCTCTAGTCTGTCTAGCGGAAGTACAACGCACTCAGTATTGTTATTAATTACTTAATCAGTTAAAACTAATAAACAATACTAAAATAATTCACAATTGATTGTAATAATTATTTAACAATAAAACAATACCAATATTAATGCGAAGGCGTTATTAAGTTAATGTCTAATTAATAGGTTCATTACGCCATTTCCGGCTAATTAAAGGATTTAATACAAAGAACGGGTTTTCTACTAATAAATTGCTCTACAAAATAATCTTATGACTTTTTAGTTTATAATTACATAAAGAAACTGATTTAGTCGTGGTTTCAGATTATAAATTGAGTTATTGACTATTAAAATCGTATTCGCCGCCATCTTCACAACAATGTGCAATGACGTCTCTCATACAGCCTAATTTCAAGTGAGCAATCATTAAAATCCCAATATTCATAATCAATTAGCTTATCTTAATTTTAACTATAGTTCTAGTTAAAGACCTCTGTTTAATAAATCATTATTCGAGCCGTCGACCATTCAATTACAAACCATCTCTGTAGTAGTTAACACAAAAGCTAACAGATGGCACTGTCGCTTCTGTCTTTCAATATTGATCTCGTAATAACTGTACAAATATCTCAGAGATGGCAGGTTCATCAATTATTATAAAAAAACTAAGCTAAGCTATTATTATAAGCTGGTTATTAATTAGATTGACTAATGATCCCAGCAGATAGACACTCTCGCGGCGACATATATGTTACATATGCGTGTATTGCGTATCTGTACTTTATGTATAAGTGTATATTATGTTGTACTGTATTATAATAGTATAGTGTTGCGTCATTCGTTAGTGGTGTAGTGTGTGCGTATGCTAGGTTTATTGTTGTGTGATAAATTGGTAGATGAACATTGATAGGTGAGCTGTTAGTATTTTTTGTTAGAAACATATTTTTGAACAATTTTAACAAGGAGAGAAGAAAAGTTGTTGTTATTGAAATGAAAAGTTGGAAGATGTTCAGTAGTCATTTTTGTTTCCGTAGTTTTATGAGATCTTCTTCAGTTTTTATCAGGCGACTAGGCATCCCTTCTTTTTCTCGGACAGATACCTTTCCATTAGAAATCCAACATTGTTCGTAGGTGCTGCTTTTGACAAACTCTCTAGCGAGGTAGTGAAGGCGTTTTGTCATTGTTGTGAGCGCTTCAGCGACAAATATGGGTTTTTCGGGTCCTCTAAGTTGCAGGTGGGTAGTATTAAGACGGTTGGATTTGTTGTCCTTATTGAAGGTTCTAGCCGACTTCAGGAACTGGTCTCTGATTGTCGAAGACGAGAATTCGACAAGGATAGCGCCTAGGGATTCTTTTTTGGCCATTGAGCGAAATATGACTTTTATGTCTTTATTTTCGATTGGTTGATTAATGACTTCACCTAATTTTAGCACAGTGTTAGAGAGTGTATCTCGGTTTTCTGGGACCGACGTGGGGATATTTCTTATTTCTACTGATGCTGATTTAAGATTTTTTTCTAGAAAGTCTACCTTAAGCTCCAGTGATTTTATCAGTTTGTTATTGTTGGTGCATTTAGAATGAAGCTGGCTTATTTCTAATACTAATATTATAAAGCTGAAGAGTTTGTTTGTTTGTTTGAACAGGGTAAACTCTGGAACTACTGGTTGGAATTGAAAAATTATTTTAGTGTTGGATAGTTCATTTATCGAGGAAGGCTTTATGCCATATAACATCACGTTACGATCAAAAGGAGCGGAGCATAAATGAAAAATGTTGCAAAAACGGGAAAAGATATTTCTTTTTGAGAGCTTCCGTTGCGTGCGCTGCAAAAACGGTTTAAGTTACGTTAATATCATGTATCAAGGAATTGTTCCTCTTTTAGAGTTTAAAAAAAAAGTCCGCGACAGCATAATATGTTTATCTTTTAAGATTGACTCACTGTAACCATTTTTTAATATTAAAATGTTAGGTTAAAAAGAATGATATTTTGCGAAGCTTATTTAACCCATATGGTATTAATCTATATTAAAATAAAATTTTTGTTAGCACGGAAATTTAATATATGTAGAATAAATGTGCCTTTTACTCTATAAAGTTTAAACAAATATCTTAGAAGATATCGCAATGTAAAAATATACAGGCGACAAATAATTAAGCGTGTTGCAGTCATTCGGTCCGGTGCGGTAGGCACGTGGGGATTCTGACCTCCTGGGGGCATCGGAGAAATTCAAATTCAAAATAAGGAACTTCGTTCCAATATTTACTGCACCATAATGTTTACAAGTATAAGGTGTTACTGTATATTAAACAGTAAAATATACCTATAGTAATTGTTATTTTAATAATATAATCAAAGCCAATCTAAACTAATAGGTATATTATAAAGAGGAAAGGTAAGATTTTTTGTTTGTTACGGGTACGAATTAACTCAATTTAATTTGTTGGATATAGTCGATTTGTCGAGAAAGGTTTTAAGCTATATTATGTGACGCAGACGAAGTTGCGTGGGTCAGCTAGTTTCTAATACAGCGTCATCGTATTTTTCAGATAAAAACTGTACAGTCTTTTTTATTTCTTCGTTCTGTGTTTGAATCTCCAAGTTTTGAGTACTGATCAATGTACACACATCAAAAGTGTCTAGGGATCAACATATATTTTTGCAATAACTTTTCTCCTGATTGATATTAATTAAAATTTTCTTTAAGGATTCATCAAATAAAGTGTTTTCGTTTGTCACAGTAACGATAAACCAAGTCACCTTTGCATTAATAAAGAAATTTGCCATTTTCCTAATAAAGGGATTTTTGACATTTGAACCACTAACATTAAAGTTCGAAAAAAAGACTGAAATAACAGTTTTCTTTAAAATTTTATTGGGTAACTTAAACAATTAATAATCCGTGTTTCTACCGCGAACACTAACAACACAAGAACATCGGTTTGGCATACTCAAAATGAGTTCATCCAAATCACGCTGTGGAATGGCCGCCCATGTTCGTTGCAACAACAAAAAAAGGTCTTCTTGCGACTAGATACCCTCCATATTCGGCAGAGCTCTTCTCTGTAGCATATCCCATGCATGCTCAATCGGGTTCAAGTCTGGCGACTGAGCAGGCCAGGGCAGGACATTGATGTTAGCTGCGGCAAGAGTCTGTCTTACAACTCTTGCGGTGTGCGGTCGTGCATTATCATGCATTAACTGAAATAAGGGACCGATTTGCACTTGTAGAGGAACGATGACGTCTGATACAATCGTCTCAGCATAAATTTGAGCGTTGAGGTTGCCTCTGATCCAAATCAACTCAGTTCTTCCGCCGATCCAAATACCCGCCCATACCATGATGGTTCCACCACTATAAGGATGGACTTCCTGGCAGGATTTTAATCGCTGTTGGCGTCCAGGGGTTCTCCAGTGTCGTATACGTCTTGTATCCGGTCTCATACCAAAACGAGACTCATCAGAAAAGGACACGAAACGCCATTGTTCTTCTGCCCAATTTCTGTGTTCAAGAGCCCATTGATATCGAATCCTACGATTGTGCATTGCTATAGGTGGTACCCGTAGCGGTCTTCGGGAACGAAGGTTCACTTCATGCAAGCGGTTTCTGACTGTTTGGTCGCTAATTAAGTTCCCTGAAGAGTGATGAAGCCTCACGGCTAACATCATGGCGGTTATTGTTGGAGCTCTTCGAGTTAAGATTTGAATGTATCAGTCTTGTCTCCGTGTGGTGCAGCGATACCGTCCTCCATGGCGCTCAGCCACGGTACCAGTGCTTCGGTAACGTGTCCAAAGTCGACTGATAACACTCTGACTTGTATTCAAAGCTAAAGTCACAGTACGTTGCCGGGAACCAGCTTCTATCATTCCCACGGCTCTGAGCATTTCTTCCCTGCTCAAATGACGTGGCCGCTCCATAATAACTGTTGGATTTCGTATTCGTTCATAATTTTCATTGTAGGGTAGAAGTAAAAATGACTTGCAAAATGCTTCACTATCCTACCTCATCCCATCCTTTTCCCACATGCACACCTGGACCATCGCTGTCCTTGTCACCGCCGACGGTGACTGTGTGAAGGCTCTCGGCCACTTGAACGAGAGTAGCGTTGCTAAGAACATGCTCCCTTATTAATTTATTCTTAACTTACGGTGGCGAATTGCCGCTAGTGCATAATTGCGAACTATTGTCTAAAACACTACGGAAAGTGCGTGTTCATGTGGTGAAAGGCATCTGTGCGCGCCCCCTCGTGTGCCGCCCTGAATCCAGCAAGGACTCGACCTCTCTGCCGACCGACGCGGAGGATAGATCCTGGAGACGGCGAACTTACAGGTCAGTGGTGCTGCATGTTTCCTGCCAGATTCCTTTATCCAAGCTCACAAGTTCGTCGTCCTAACTCGTGTCGCATTTGCAAGGTCAGACTACTTATTCACGTACTTTTCAATCCCCGCAACAATACAGTCCACTAATCAAACCAACCAGCTCCCTGCGTCTGGGATAAACGCAAAAATTTTTATTTCCACGCAAGTATTTGGTGTAAGGCGCCACCATTATTTTTGGTCACTTCGAACCGGACTCTAAATTCAAACCGCATGGTCAGTTATAACTAAACAGTCACTGTACTACGTAATTAAATAGATTGTCGTTTATTCTTTGTATTTTCCCGCACCGACAACTATTTCCCTTTATTTCCGCACCCGCATTGCATAGTACAACACAACGTAAAAGTTATTTCTTTCCAAATTCATTTCATTTTTGTAGTCCGCCATTTTATATCGTTTCCAATAGGATCGTGTTTTAGATAACTTGTTCGTAATTGTTCGGTAAACTTCGGCTCGCTTCGTAAGCGCTCGTTCGCATACCAGTTCTTTTGATATTTTTCACTCACCCGCACCCGCATTATTTCTATTTTATTTTCGCTACTAAAATTAATCGTTTTTACGTTATAACCGCTTATAAATACTTTGTTTACATATTCGTGTTACGTACTTATCGCCGCTATACTATTAACAGTTATTCACAATGGTTAAGCCTAAGAGAAAGAGTAGTGATGCAGATCTGTTCTTCGACACTACGAGTACTAATAAAAACCAGTTATCATTATACGTAGTCAAACGTGATGTTATTTACAAACGCGTAGAAAATATTTTCGAACTTGCACACAAAACAAATGATGATCGACAATATTTTAAGTCGTTTTGTTCTAGTGCTTCAAATATTGATACATTGCGTGATGATTATCAACAAGTTTTAGATTCCTATAATGTATTAAATTTGCAGTTGAACCCCGATTCCGAGGTCGAATATGATTCCTGGTTAACGTTTGAAGAAATGTTTTGTTTTATAAAACAGGTTTTACTCGATAACAAACCTGTGTGTCCTGAACCTGAACATCAGCCTTCATTACAAAAATCTAATTCTCGCCTTCCGCCCATTGATTTGATGTCATTTGACGGTAATGTCAAGAAATGGCCATTGTTTTATCAACAATTTAAAAGCATGATACACGATAACGCATCGCTCACTAATAGTGAAAAAGTATTTTACTTAGTGGGTAAATTAACTGGGCAGGCGTCGTGCGTCTGCGCAGGGCTGGCTCCAACCGCAGAAAATTATATTATTATTTGGGAGGCACTTGTGCAAAAGTATGACGATCCTCGCTCACTCGCATCCGCTTATTTAAACCAATTGTTACAGTTTAAACCGCTATCCATAGCTAGTTCTGATGGGCTAGATTCATTTATAAATAATTTTGATTCATCTGTAGCAGCTCTTAAGCAATTAAAGCTTAATGATTTAACCGAATTTATTTTCTTGCATTTGGCTCTGCAAAAGTTGGACGCTGACACAATTAAATTATTTGAAATTACCTATCGTAAAGATAAAATACCTTCTTACCATAATTTAATTGAATTCATAAAGGAACAAAGTAAAGTTTTGTCTCGTTCTACGAACCTTAGTAAATCGATAGATAATAATCATTCTCAGTCTAAACAGCAGCGTCAAACTAAGCACATCCCTAAACCGTCCAAGTCTTTTGTGAATACAGACATAGGGAGTGGTCCAAGTGTAAGCGATAAATGCGCTTTATGCAATGACAAACAACATGAACATTTATATTCTTGTTCATCGTTTACTAAATTAACCCCGCGAGAAAGATATAATTTTATAAAACTTAATAATTTCTGTAACAATTGTTTAAGTATAAAACACAAGACTTTTTCTTGTACTTCGAAACATACTTGTTCTCATTGTTCAAAGCGACACCACACCTTGTTACATTTTAATTCAACTCAAAATGATAAAACAAATTGTAACGTTGGCTCCGTGGTGTCCAACACCGCTAATCCTATTCCCGCTACCGCTCATGACGCGCCGCGCCCTACCCCGGCCAGCAGTCATGCAGAGTCCGCAATGACTCATTCGCTCGCCGCTTCTACTAATGACCCTACAGCTATTGTAAATAATGCATCGGTCTGTACAGTTTCGTACGATCGAGCAGCTCGTTATCAAACGACTACGTTGTTAGGGACCGCAAAAGTAAAGTTTGTTGATTCTTTAAACCGCACTCACTTTTTGAGATGTCTAGTGGATCCTGGCTCTCAAAGTGATTATATTTCCGCATCTTGTTGTAAGCGACTATCGCTTCCCATTTATACTCAAACCCGCTATTCGGAAGTTCAAGGAATTGGAGGAGCTTCACAAAAAATTCTCGGTGTTACTTCAATTAAATTCACGTCTCGCTTTAATAATAAGTGCGAATATTCTATAAGGCCGATGGTAGTAGGACAGATTACGTCACAGTTGCCGGATACCTGTGTTGATACCGCGTCTATTGAATTTATTCGGAACTTACCTCTCGCTGATGACGAGTTTTCGCAACCGGGAACTATAGATATACTTTTAGGTGTTAAACTTTATTGTGAAATTTTACTTTCTGATCAAATTAAAAGCTCACATGATGGTATGCCCTCTGCCCTTGAAACGACATTAGGTTACCTAATTTTAGGTGACGCTCCTATTATTTCTCCGCAACCCGCTACCCGCACATTGTGTGCTTTTACTTCTGACTCGCTACACCAGATTGTCGAAAGATTTTGGGCAGTCGAGGAATTACCTTCGCAGTCATTTTTAAGTCCCGACGATCAGCAGTGTGAAAATATTTATACTTCTACCACTGTTCGTAACTCCGACGGCAGTTATTCAGTTGATCTTCCTTTTAAAGAAGACCCAAATAATTTAGGCAATTCTTATACTACGGCTAAAAAACGCTTTCTACTTTTAGAAAAGAAATTTTCTAAGGATCCAAGTTTAAAATTAAAATATGACGATGTTATTCGTGATTACCTAAATAAAGGTATACTATCCCGCACCGCACCTGAGGCATTAGCCGCTCCAGGATTTTATCTACCGCACCATCCTGTAGTTCGCAACGACAAGGCGACCACCAAGGTTCGTCCAGTGTTGGATGGCAGCGCCAAGACCGATACAGGCTTATCACTAAATGATGTCCTATATACGGGTTGCAACCTACAGGCTGATATATTTCAAATACTTTTGAATGTTCGTGTTTATTACATTGCCTTTTGTGCAGATGTGAAACAAATGTATTTATGCATCTATACGAATGCTCCGCACCGCAAATATCAACGAATCTTATATAGATTTTCAGAAACCGACCCGCTCGAGGTTTTTGAGTTCACTCGAGTCACATTTGGGCTTCGATCTTCACCATTTTTGGCGCTCCGCACGCTACGTCAACTCGCTAGCGATGAACGGCATAACTGGCCAACTGCGGCAGCCGTATTAGAAAGGGACATTTATATGGATGACGTAGCTTCATCTACTTCTTCTCTCGAGGAAGCAGTTAAGACAGCTACCGATCTGATCCAGATCTTCAAAACTGGCGGGTTTGATTTAGTTAAATGGACCTCAAACTCGCTGGAATTGCTCGAACATATTCCCGAGTCGCACCGTCAATCTGAATGCATTTCCTTCGACGATGGAAATACATTTAAGATATTAGGTTTGCGTTGGTTACCCGCTCAGGATACCTTTATTTTCGAAATATCAAGTCCCCCACCTGTTTGTACTAAACGCGCCATTTTATCCGCTACCGCTCGGTTGTACGATGTCTTAGGACTCGTCGGCCCTATTATTCTTTTCGCTAAATTAATCATTAAAGAACTCTGGCTTTTAAATCTCGATTGGGACGCTATACCCCCTTCTCGCATTGTTAAAATATGGCAACAATACTTAATAGAATTACCGCATATATCAAATTTATCATTTCCACGCCATCTAGGTATAGAAATCGGTTCTATGGTTTCCTTAGTCGCATTTTCAGATGCGAGCGAATCCGCATACGGCTGTGTAATTTATTTGCACGTCGTAAATGGCGATCAATCGCCTATTACTTCACTCGTGTGCTCCAAATCGCGTGTTGCATCCGCTAAACCTAAAATCACTGTCGCACGCTTGGAATTAAACGGAATACTTTTAATGTCGCGACTTGTTAAAACCGTTTATGACACTTTATCTAAGCGACATAAAATCGAAAATATTTACGCTTTCTCGGACTCGGAAGTAGCACTCTGTTGGTCTGTTGCTTCGCCACACAGATTTAACACTTATATTGCCAACCGCATTTCTCAAATTCAGGAAAATATTTCACCTGAAAACTTATATCATATCGCTGGCTTACATAACCCCGCAGACTGTGTATCTCGTGGGCTCACGCCTTCGCAGCTCATTCAACATGAGCTATGGTTTAAGGGTCCATCCTGGCTTTCCTTGCCTAGACAAGACTGGCCTATTCAGCGATTTTTACCCAACCGGTCTTCATTACCGGAAGAAAAAACCGTTTCGCACGTGACTAAAGTCACAGATAATGAAAACCCGCTTTTAAAATTAGCTTCAGAGTGTTCCACTTGGGAAAAGCTGCTGGAAGCTACTGTTTTTTCGCTTCGATTTATAAAAAAATTGCCGCAAAACGATACAATCACCGCTGAAGATTTAAATACAGCTGAATTGGAAATAATTCGCGCGATCCAGTCTAAATACTTTTCCGAAGACATTAAGAATATTTCTAAAGGTCAACCATGTTCGGCCAAGTTACGGAAATTGTTTCCATTTTTATGTAACGGACTTTTACGTGTCGGAGGTCGCTTATCGAATTCGACACTAGAATATTCTTCTAAACATCCGATTTTACTTCCCGGACAAGGACATATTGTTAAATTATTAATTGAATTTTATCACCGCGACAATTGTCACGCCGGGCCGCAGTTATTAATTTCGATATTAAGATCCAAATATTGGATTATTTCCGCTAGACGTGTGGTTCGACAGTACATACATAAATGCAATGATTGTTTTCGAGTTAATCCTAAGCCTACGTTTCCGCCTATGGCTGATCTGCCTAAATGTAGATTAGAGCAATGCAAGGCATTTTTACATACGGGCGTCGATTACGCAGGGCCGCTTTATATTACTCCTTACCGCAAACGGGGCGTACGAAGTGTAAAAGCTTATATTTGTATTTTTATTTGTCTCGTAACAAAAGCGGTGCATATCGAATTAGTATCTAACTTAACTTCTGCTTCGTTTATCGACGCATTCAAACGATTCATATCGCGAAGAGGTCCTTGTAATTTCTTATATAGCGATAACGGGACTAATTTTGTCGCTTCTAAAAAATATTTTAATGAGCTTCATGAGTTTTTACAGACCGCTGATTACTATCAAAGTTTTATCATGAACTCGCGAAGAACCGTATCACGTGGCGAATGAACCCTCCTACAGCAAGTCACTTTGGAGGGATATGGGAAGCGAACGTTAAGAGCACCAAGTCGCTTTTATTTCGTACAATCGGCAATCAAGTCCTCACCTTTGAGGAGATGTCGACCATTCTTAACCAAATTGAGGCAGTGCTAAATAGCCGTCCTCTTTATGTTTTGAGCTCTGACCCATCAGAACCATTAGCACTTACTCCCGCGCATTTTCTATCTACTTCTCCGCTAGAATGTTTGCCCGCGGCCGACTTATCCGAAGAACGAACAGATCTGTTGTCTCGTTTCTCCTTAATGGATTCGATAGTTCAATCATATTGGAAACGATTTAAGTCGGAATATTTACATAATTTGCAACAACGCGAGAAATGGAATACTCCGTGTAACCCGATCACAGTCGGTACCGTAGTGTTGTTAAATGTAGATAACGCTCCACCCTTGCAGTGGCCATTAGGAATTGTTACCAATGTATACCCTGGTAAGGATGGTGTTGTTCGCGTAGCGGAAGTAAAAACTAAGACCGGTAGTTATAAACGACCAGTAGTGCGGTTATGCCCGCTTCCGACTCAATAGTCAATATATTTATATACACATATTTTCGCTCATAAGTATTAATTAGCTTACGTTAGATAAGTTTAGTTTAGAAATTTCATTACATTTATCCGCTCTAGTTGTATTAGTTATAGTAGAAGTTGCTGAATATAGCGATTTTCTTGCTTTCCAAACCTTTTTTTTTGAAGGGTTTCTTCAAGGCTGGGGGGATGTTGGATTTCGTATTCGTTCATAATTTTCATTGTAGGGTAGAAGTAAAAATGACTTGCAAAATGCTTCACTATCCTACCTCATCCCATCCTTTTCCCACATGCACACCTGGACCATCGCTGTCCTTGTCACCGCCGACGGTGACTGTGTGAAGGCTCTCGGCCACTTGAACGAGAGTAGCGTTGCTAAGAACATGCTCCCTTATTAATTTATTCTTAACTTACGGTGGCGAATTGCCGCTAGTGCATAATTGCGAACTATTGTCTAAAACACTACGGAAATTCACAGTTCCTGATTCAAATTATGAAATGCACCAAAAAGGATCCATATAAATTTATAAAACATAAATTTATTACAAAGCCACATCTCAATCTCAAGAAATCCGCATAAAAATGCTTGATCCCTAGACACTTTTGATGTGTGTATTTTGAGTTCTGATATTTTCGAGGGCTGAGTGTAGGGAGTCTATTTTAAGGTTTTGCTGCGCTTGTTGGGAAACCATCTGTGAGAACATGGACTTCATTTCCATAATCATGTGTTCCATTCGATGGAGGTCTGAGTCGTCACCACGCTTTCGTTTCCTTTGGGTAATGTTTTCATCAGTGTCAGAACCCGTGGTTAAATCCGGTTCAGACTTATGTAGTGGTGAAGAATAGTTTTTGGGGGCGAGCGTCTACTCATTATTATTTTACAGAGCAATACACTCTAATAGCCACAATATGTATCAGATTGTTTTCAAATATGAATTGTCAAGCAATTAAAACTGTCATAGACCGATTCAATAACATGTAGTGTTTGTACCAATGAGCAGTAATGAGTCACTTCCCTCAATAGGTAGATAATCCTTCCACGCGCCGCTGTGAGCCCGGCGTAGCTTCGCTGCGCAGGCGCTGCTTATCTTCGTAAATCTTCGCCCGAACGTTGTCGAGCGAACGCCGTTTAACGCAGTCCTTGTAGTGGCGATGTGCACGAAGTCCGGTCGTTGACCCCGGCCCGTCGCTCAGCTGACTCGTTGAAGCGATGACTCACACTCCGCGCAGCAGTGATTTAAAGTTTTTGCAACCGATTTATGTTAATACTGTGTTTATTTTGAAACCTTTTGATCTGGAGGGCAACTGATACGCGCACTAGATAGCTTTTAGGCTTAGCTACAGTATCGTATATAGCTTAGATCGGGGAAATTGCTTTAAGTTACTTTAGAGAAATTATTTGTACGAGCACACAGTGAGTACGTGTTGTCGCGCGCAATCCCGCGGAGACGAGGAAATCACTCGAAGATCTGATGGAGTCGTCATTGCAGTACGTCGATGCTGCAATGAACGGGACAATAATATCAGACAACATCAGGAGCAGGATTCTGCTTAAGGGCGGAGTTATCCAAGCTAGGGATGGTCTCCTTGACCCCTGACGCTTCGAGAATGTCAAACAAGCTGCATGAGATTAGAAGACTTTCTGCCAAGTCCTACCAACAAGTCGTCGAAGAACTTCAAAGGACCGAGCATAAAGATGAGCCGTTAATCGCAAGTGGTTCCTACCAGGAAAACGACTAGACCCCACACGCCTGCAAGAGAGCCTGAGTCAAGTACACAACACGTAAGTACACAGTAGGTGCACTTACAAACTCATTGAACAAAACGTATAAGAAAGTCAAAAAACAAACTCGTTATAGAAATTAAAACGATTTATGCAGGAGCTTGAGGCTAGAGTAAACCAACTGCTTATTTGCAAGAAAGTCAAAACAAATGCTTTATAAAACATGAGCCGACATTCGGTTCATGGAAGGTACTCATTTCTCTTTGAATTAAACGTTTAAAAAATTTAAAACACAAACGCTTTATAAAAACGAGAATGAGCCGATATTCGGTTCATTGAAGGTTCTCAATTTGTCTTTGAATTAAACGTTTAAGAAAGTCAAAAAACAAACGCGTTGTATAGTTGAATTAAAAACGATGTGTGCAGGACCTTGCGGCCAAAGTAAAAAAACTGTATTTTTTTTTGCAAGAAAGTCAACACGCAAACGATTTCCGTATAAAAAAAATGCCTAATGGTATCATAAACCGGACCCTTAAAGCAAGAATTAAATACAAGATTAAAAAGGCTCTGGTCGTGCGACGTGCTCGGCTAGACCTGAAAGCGACCGCGGGTGGGGGTCAAGTCAACCCCTTGCGGTGGGCCACCTCCTATACAGTCTGAAGCTCTTCGGTTTGAACTGATATCGGGCGGTCGTACTTAACTCTTCTGTTGCTATCTTGTATTACTGTGTAGTTTTATTAAAGAGTTGTAAAGTGTTGTTATCTAGGACAATACCACGTGAATAATGTTTCAGCAGGTGAATACCACAATGCCCAGCAAAATTTGGAGGTTCAAAGGCGGAAGTTAAAGCGTTTTTGGCTACGGTGACAGTGTTTAAGGAAGTGGAAAGATATCCGATGCGAACGCTCATGATGGCCTACCATTGGTTCTGGTCGGTGATGCAGCAATTTGATAGAAAGGTGTTTACAGCAGTGCGAAGTCATGGGAACTCTACGGAACGTCTGCGCCACATCTAAGCCCCAAAGAAACTAGACTACGTAATCAGCCAGGAAATGGTTGGTGTTAAACAAGATGACCAGACCCCGACAAAGATTTTCGTTGCCAAGAAACGAGCGCTTCTGGCTGAGATGACAGAGCCACATACGGAGCAGCAAGAGATCAGCCTCATTTTTGGACAGATTAAATTCGCCGTAAGAGAGAAGATATGTAGGGAATCTATAAAAAAAAATTACCAGTTACTACAAAGGGCAAGGGATATTGAGCGAACGCTAGTAGCTAACATAATCTAAAGAAGAAATCAGAGCACACACAAAATAAAGATAGAACAACACAACCTAAAATTAATTTAAAAAAAAACTAAGATAAGGTAGGTAGTACGTTGGGGTTACTACTGTCGTCTTCACGGTGATGCAGCCAAAGTATGTAGAAAGAAGGCACGAGAGGACGCAAAAAAACAAAATATTGTTGTTAAGGCGGAAACCACCTCAAGTACTCAAAATGAGGACAATCCGAAGTTTGGTTGTTATGATTGTGGAAAGCCCGGTCTTATACGCGGTCGTTGCCCAGAATATAAAGGCAAGCAGTCTCTTAACGGCTGTCGACTTTTGTTTCTGCTCAGCAAACATGACAGCAGATGTACGACCACGTCCCACGGTACTTGTTACCATTGAAGGAATGACTGGGACGGCGTACATTGATACTTGCGCGAAATCAAGTATCATCTCCTATCAACTACAACAACGTCTGGAACGAAAAGGCGTTAATTTGGATAGGGAAGTTATCTACGTAACACTAGCCATCGGAGTTCCAAGAAGGCAGGACGTATTTAGAGCTAAGACGACTGTCAACCTTTATGGGCGAGATGTGGTCACTTCATTTGTGATATTTCCTGAAGCCCGAGAAAACAGGACACTACTTGGGGTAGGATTTATAGAAGATGCTATGTTAGCCTCAGACCAACCCAAGCGAACCTGTTTCACTGATGAGCCACATAAGTTCTACGATCTAAATCCAGAGAATCCAGAAGAGTCTAAGGATATTGCGGGTATTTTATCAACTCGCGCAACCTCAGATCCGGCATCAAGACTGCGGTGCTCGAGGCCATAAACCAGCTCTTCGAGCTGGTCAAGGAGTCGGAGCAAGACAAGGCTCCTTTCGCACCTGTACCCGTACCGGAATCCGCGTCCACTGACGCGTCTGACTGTGGTCCCCTGTCCCATCTGGATAGTCTTGTTAGCCAGACTGAGCTCGTCCAGACTATGAAGAAGCACATTTTCCTGATAAAGGAAAACTTTGAAGAGTTGGTGAAGCTGCGAGACAGTCTGGCTAGCAAGCATTAAATAATAATAATAATAGCATTTATTTCGGGCAGCGCCAAGAAATGCACCGCAAGGAATGTACCGCTCCCGTCGGGGAGAAACCCTACCGAGTGCCGCGTCCGTGTATTTGAGTCGCACTGGGGCACATCGTGTCAAGCCCGACCGCCAAGAACACTGCATTCCGTGGTTGTCTCTTCGACGGAAGATATGGCTACGGGGAATGAGGTCCTGGAAAGGATCAAGAAAGTGGTGGACGCAAAGGATGGCTGGGTGCGAGTCGAAAAAGTGCGAAAGGCCAAGAATTGGAAGATAATAATGGGGTGCGAGACTAAGGATGGACGCACTAAGCTAAAGGAGCGACTAAAGGCGCGACTAAAAGACTAAAGGAGCGACTAAAACCTCGTCGTCGAGGAAGTGACGAACCGGGACCCGCTTCTGGTTCTTACGGACGTGCTACTCGTACACACTGACGAGGAAGTGCTTAAAGCCCTTAGGAACCAGAACCAGAACCTCGGTGACGCGGAGGAACAAAGGACGGTAAAATACCGGAGGAAGACACGCAATCCGCACATGAACCACGTTGTGCTCAGTATGTCCCCAGCAATCTGGAGGCGGGCAATTGACGCCGAGAAATCCGCATCGACCTGCAGAGGGTACGCGTAGAGGATCAGACGCCACTGGTGCACTGCACCCGCTGTTTGGGTTACGGTCACGGCAAACGCCTCTGTAAGGAAGATCTGGACGGAAGCAACGGTGGTTGTGCTCAGAAAGCCAGCCAAGGATTCGTATACCGTACCCAAGTCGTACAGGCCGATTGGGCTATTGCCTGTCCTGGGGTAGTAAGTGTACGAAAAGATGCTGGTTGCCAGTCTCAAGTTTTACTTACCCAATAAGGCTTTATTCCCCAAAAAAGCACTGAAGACTTCCCTCTATACGCAAGTGCAGCACATCCGCACGAAGCTGACAGATAAGAAAATTGTCACGCTTGTGTCGCTAGATATGTCTATGCTATGCTATGTCTAGGCTATGGCCTTCGACAGTGCGTGGTGGCCCGTCATCAAAGTACGATTGGCTGAGGAAAAGTGTCCTGTAAACATGAGACGGGTAGTCAGCAGCAATCTGAGTCACAGTACGATACGCTGGTAAAGAATGCAGCAGAAGAACTAGTAAAGGATGCGTTCAGGGTTCGATAGGAGGCATTGATATAAAAACTAAAGATACGGTCGTCCGAACATTTGCTCGACGCGTTCGCCATACAGAGAATTGGTGTAGTCTGCTCGTTAACGTAACCTTGTATAAGCGGCGTGGCATTTTCGAGATTTATAGAACATAAATAAAGCTTTTAATAAAATTTACGACTGCACCCGAAGAGACCCGATCGTGGACTAGTTCACTTCGGCTTAGGAAAGACCTTATTGGGACCTCGTTTGTGGCGTCATTTTAACATGCCGTCCGCCCAGTCCTTACGCAGTAATATATAAGTCAATGATAGGAGGTCTCATTTTTTGGAACGTAATACTGGACCCCACACCTAAAACAGTTGGAGAGCAGGGGTGACTACTGCCAGGCATTCGCTGTCGACGTGGTGATGGTGTTCGGCGGGGACACAGCGCTGAAAATCGAGGGACAGGCCAATGCCGCTCTCGAACATGTTCGAGCCTGGGGTGTCAGAAATCGGCTGAACTTCACAAAACCTGTGCGATTACGCGAAGGCTGAAGTATAACACGGCGCGCTTGAGCATGGTCGACATGCAAAGATATTAGGGCTAACGATCGACGTCAAACTGACCTTCAACAAACACGTAGCTGTCGTCTGTAAAAAGGCGATAACTATGTAGAAACAGTTGGCCAGAGCGGCCCGGGTTAGTTGAGGTGGGTTAGTCCCGCTATGGTATGGTCCCGGTATGGCACCCTCTTAAAATACCTATCAAAAAGTCCCGCTATGGTACCCTTCAGTTTTTGGTACTGTTGTAAAGAAAAGTTATACAATGCGTTAAGAAAAAAATAGTATAAATAAAAAATATCTTTTCTTAACTATTATAGTTAAGCAAGATAATATTTATTAATACTATTTTTTAAACAAATCACGCTCGGTAATTGTCGTTTCACTTCAGGTAGTTACCTGACCAACCGGTTTTTTCGTAAAACAATAGAGACGAGCCCTTCCTCGAATTCGTATCTAGCTCTTCCCTTTTGTTTTTATGAAAATAGAGAGAGACAGTATTATTCCGGGTTTAGTTTGCTATTTGCAGCTGTACTTTTGCGATATGAGTAATTAGGATAGCTTGTTAGTTTATCTATTGCAATGTCTGGGTCAAGTAGTTCACGTGGTGTAAATTTAATAATTATTGACAGTCGACGCGGTGGAAAAACTTTATTACGTGCCGGACATAAATATATTAAACGCAGAGAAAATAAAAATTCAAGTACTTGGCATTGTGTAAATAGGAGAAATAGTATTAAATGTAGTGGATATATAACTATTGAGAATACCAATAATACAATAATTAAAGATTATAAACACAGTGATCAGTGCGTGCCACATTTTGAAGACAATGAAGTTCAAATGGCTATAAGTGAGTGCAAAAAAGAAGTAAATTCAAATTACGGATCAGTACAGAAAATTTTCGAAAAACACATGGGTAACTTAAAAGACAAAGGGTTACACCTTACAGGAAATGTTCCTGACTATAAAAAATTAAAAACAGTATTATACAGACACCGAAATAAGTCGTTGAACGTACCAAAAACACAATTTAAGAATGTGGAAGAAATTATAATACCAGAAGAATTTAATAAGTATGTATTGGCTGATTATTGTAATGAAGACTGTAATCGAATAATTATATTTTCCTCGACAGAAGTAAAGGAATATATAAAATGTGTAACGCATTACTTTGGTGATGGCACTTTCGACGGCTGCCCAAACCCATTCGAACAAGTTTATGTCATTCATGGAGACATGGGAAGCACTGAGTTATCCACGAATGTAGCACCATTATTTTATATTCTGTTAAAAAACAAAGAAGGGAAAACTTATGAAAAAGTTTTCGAATTGATTAAACAAACTTTGCCTGAATGGCGTCCATCGAAATTTACCTTCGATTATGAAATAGGAGTAATAAATGCAGCAGCGAAGATTTTTCCTGATATCAAAATAAATGGATGTAACGTACATTTTCAAAAGAACGTTATCAAAAAAGCGAAATCTTTAAATCTCATGGAACACGAAGAGTCCTCGAACCATGTTAAGCAATGCATAGGCTTGGCGTTTTTGCCAAAACAAGATATTGAAGAAGGCTGGCTGCATATAATGGAAAATAGGTATAATATCTTGGTTACTTTCCAAAATGATGTTTGAGTACTTAACTCTAATTATATGGCAAAAAAGTAAAGAACAACAATATCAGTAAGGACCTGTTAATTTCATTGCTTTACAAGTACGAACGTTTAATAAGTATTTTTTTCAGTTTCGACGATGAAGCTATGACCAAATTCAATGACTATTTTGTCACTCAGTGGCTTGAATATCCAGACCTCATTTGGTCTTGCCATAATGAACGCCATAGAACAACTAACTTGGCGGAATCATGGAATGGCAGATTCAACAAAATTATTGGAAAAAATCCCAGTTTATTATTGTTTCTGCAAACAATTGGCAACGACACATGTCACTTTGATATAAAACAAGCCAAGTAAGTTGTATTTTTTTGACAATATTTTTAAGCAGATATAATATTTTTAAAAGCAGATATATATTTTTTTACATAATACGAGTACATAGAAGAATTTGAAAATGGATTTGATTTTATTTATTTTGGTAGATATTATTGGTTGTCTCCTTCTATTACAGACGGTTACTGAAAAAAATATAGCTTAACTTAAATAACTGATGATTTTTGTTATAGCTTTCGACTAAAAAGATCACCTATAAATTCAAGAAAAAGAACAAGTATAGAAATCGACCGCCAGATTCAAAAGCTAACAAAAAGTTACGAAAATAAAGCTATCTCCATTGGTGATTTTCTGATTAACATATCAAAGTCAACATTTCGATCAGAACATTTAAAAAAATAGTTTATTTTAATTTTGTTTTTAGCCTATTAAAATGTTTAATACTTTTTCTCGATGTTGATTATTTTTTGTAGTTTATGTTTACAATTTGCGCCTTTTTCTCCATGTTGATTATTTGTAATTAATATATTTGTCTAGTTGGTTGTTGATTATTTTTGTAGTTTATATAAATTTACAATTACTGCCTTTTCTCAATGTTGATTATTTGTAACTAATATTTATGTCTGGATGTTGTTTTTATTTGTAGTTTATAATATTTACAGTAATACTTTTCTGAGATGTGAATTTTTTATATTTTTTTTATTGTTGATTATTGGTAATTAATATTGTTGATTATTTTAAAAATTACATTGCAATTAATATTTCGTTTTACTGTTTGATATTTTTTTATAAATATTTTGAATTAATAAAAGACTGATTTAATATCGCAAACAGACGTTTTATTGATACACTCCTAAAAGTATTTATTTATAGATACACTTTTCTTTTCAGTTGTACCTTCTATTGTCTAACGTAGATCTAAAAGCGGTTAGTCCCGCTATGGTATGGTCCCGGTATGGCACCCTCTTAAAATACCTATCAAAAAGTCCCGCTATGGTACCCATCTTTTAGATCTACGTTAGACAATAGAAGGTACAACTGAAAAGAAAAGTGTATCTATAAATAAATACTTTTAGGAGTGTATCAATAAAACGTCTGTTTGCGATATTAAATCAGTCTTTTATTAATTCAAAATATTTATAAAAAAATATCAAACAGTAAAACGAAATATTAATTGCAATGTAATTTTTAAAATAATCAACAATATTAATTACCAATAATCAACAATAAAAAAAATATAAAAAATCCACATCTCAGAAAAGTATTACTGTAAATATTATAAACTACAAATAAAAACAACATCCAGACATAAATATTAGTTACAAATAATCAACATTGAGAAAAGGCAGTAATTGTAAATTTATATAAACTACAAAAATAATCAACAACCAACTAGACAAATATATTAATTACAAATAATCAACATGGAGAAAAAGGCGCAAATTGTAAACATAAACTACAAAAAATAATCAACATCGAGAAAAAGTATTAAACATTTTAATAGGCTAAAAACAAAATTAAAATAAACTATTTTTTTAAATGTTCTGATCAAAATGTTGACTTTGATATGTTAATCAGAAAATCACCAATGGAGATAGCTTTATTTTCGTAACTTTTTGTTAGCTTTTGAATCTGGCGGTCGATTTCTATACTTGTTCTTTTTCTTGAATTTATAGGTGATCTTTTTAGTCGAAAGCTATAACAAAAATCATCAGTTATTTAAGTTAAGCTATATTTTTTTCAGTAACCGTCTGTAATAGAAGGCGACAACCAATAATATCTACCAAAATAAATAAAATCAAATCCATTTTCAAATTCTTCTATGTACTCGTATTATGTAAAAAAATATATATCTGCTTTTAAAAATATTATATCTGCTTAAAAATATTGTCTAAAAAATACAACTTACTTGGCTTGTTTTATATCAAAGTGACATGTGTCGTTGCCAATTATTTGCAGAAACAATAATAAACTGGGATTTTTTCCAATAATTTTGTTGAATCTGCCATTCCATGATTCCGCCAAGTTAGTTGTTCTATGGCGTTCATTATGGCAAGACCAAATGAGGTCTGGATATTCAAGCCACTGAGTGACAAAATAGTCATTGAATTTGGTCATAGCTTCATCGTCGAAACTGAAAAAAATACTTATTAAACGTTCGTACTTGTAAAGCAATGAAATTAACAGGTCCTTACTGATATTGTTGTTCTTTACTTTTTTGCCATATAATTAGAGTTAAGTACTCAAACATCATTTTGGAAAGTAACCAAGATATTATACCTATTTTCCATTATATGCAGCCAGCCGTCTTCAATATCTTGTTTTGGCAAAAACGCCAAGCCTATGCATTGCTTAACATGGTTCGAGGACTCTTCGTGTTCCATGAGATTTAAAGATTTCGCTTTTTTGATAACGTTCTTTTGAAAATGTACGTTACATCCATTTATTTTGATATCAGGAAAAATCTTCGCTGCTGCATTTATTACTCCTATTTCATAATCGAAGGTAAATTTCGATGGACGCCATTCAGGCAAAGTTTGTTTAATCAATTCGAAAACTTTTTCATAAGTTTTCCCTTTAATGTAACAATGATCCATAACCTTGTGATGCAGTGATCTACATAAGTTGCGTTTGAAAAATATTCAGTGTACCTATTTACTTGTATTGATTGCCTTTATTGTTTCTTATTTATAACTTTGCATGCCTATCGGTAAAATATGGCTGAACCTCTTATTTGTTTACCACCATGTACTGTACCCATATTTGCAAAATAAAATTTACTTACTTACTTACTTACTTACTTTGTTTTTTAACAGAATATAAAATAATGGTGCTACATTCGTGGATAACTCAGTGCTTCCCATGTCTCCATGAATGACATAAACTTGTTCGAATGGGTTTGGGCAGCCGTCGAAAGTGCCATCACCAAAGTAATGCGTTACACATTTTATATATTCCTTTACTTCTGTCGAGGAAAATATAATTATTCGATTACAGTCTTCATTACAATAATCAGCCAATACATACTTATTAAATTCTTCTGGTATTATAATTTCTTCCACATTCTTAAATTGTGTTTTTGGTACGTTCAACGACTTATTTCGGTGTCTGTATAATATTGTTTTTAATTTTTTATAGTCAGGAACATTTCCTGTAAGGTGTAACCCTTTGTCTTTTAAGTTACCCATGTGTTTTTCGAAAATTTTCTGTACTGATCCGTAATTTGAATTTACTTCTTTTTTGCACTCACTTATAGCCATTTGAACTTCATTGTCTTCAAAATGTGGCACGCACTGATCACTGTGTTTATAATCTTTAATTATTGTATTATTGGTATTCTCAATAGTTATACAGGGTGTTTGGAAGGGAGCTGTACATACGCCTAGGGTAGAAACTAGGGATAGTCTGCTACCTACCCCCGCCCATTATATTGACCTTGGCCTCAAGGTTTTTTTTAATTTATTTTTATTTTTTATCTGACTTTTTTATGATTTTTTGACTAAAACTACCTGTAGCTCAAAATCTATCCATGGGACCGGTCGGCTAATGGTCTTGTTTTAATCGTTAGAGTCTTAGGGTCCTGCAAAAAATTATTTCTGGAAATTACATTTGTCTTACAAATGTCGACTCGTGGTGGTAAAAGTGCCCTAGTTGCGGAAATTAATTAATAACTTTAAAACTAAAAGTGATAAATACACTTTTAGCATATCGTTAGAAAGGGCATGGACTGAGGATGTTTTAAAAAAATCAGAAGAACTCCAACCCTGTTAGTTTTTTTTAAACCCCATAGAAAGTTGCCATTAAAATTATTTCTTTACCTTACTATGGTACTTCAGGCCCCATAACTTTTCTTCTTCACAATTTTCTGGTGTAAAATAATTTTTTGCAGGACCCTAAGACTCTAACGATTAAAACAAGACCATTAGCCGACCGGTCCCATGGATAGATTTTGAGCTACAGGTAGTTTTAGTCAAAAAATCACAAAAAAGTCAAATAAAAAATAAAAATAAATTAAAAAAAAACCTTGAGGCCAAGGTCAATATAATGGGCGGGGGTAGGTAGCAGACTATCCCTAGTTTCTACCCTAGGCGTATGTACAGCTCCCTTCCAAACACCCTGTATATCCACTACATTTAATACTATTTCTCCTATTTACACAATGCCAAGTACTTGAATTTTTATTTTCTCTGCGTTTAATATATTTATGTCCGGCACGTAATAAAGTTTTTCCACCGCGTCGACTGTCAATAATTATTAAATTTACACCACGTGAACTACTTGACCCAGACATTGCAATAGATAAACTAACAAGCTATCCTAATTACTCATATCGCAAAAGTACAGCTGCAAATAGCAAACTAAACCCGGAATAATACTGTCTCTCTCTATTTTCATAAAAACAAAAGGGAAGAGCTAGATACGAATTCGAGGAAGGGCTCGTCTCTATTGTTTTACGAAAAAACCGGTTGGTCAGGTAACTACCTGAAGTGAAACGACAATTACCGAGCGTGATTTGTTTAAAAAATAGTATTAATAAATATTATCTTGCTTAACTATAATAGTTAAGAAAAGATATTTTTTATTTATACTATTTTTTTCTTAACGCATTGTATAACTTTTCTTTACAACAGTACCAAAAACTGAAGGGTACCATAGCGGGACTTTTTGATAGGTATTTTAAGAGGGTGCCATACCGGGACCATACCATAGCGGGACTAACCCTTAATTACACCTTGTAAATTTTTTTCGTATTTTTTCTATGCATATTTGTAAAAGTACAATATTTCCAATGGTCCCGTACTGGACATAACAATATTAATCCCCAAAAATCTCAACACACTTTTTGCACGAATAGTATCATAACACGTTATTACAGATTAAACAATCTCTAACTTTTTCGGTAATCGGTCTTGTTCTGCGTAAAGTATAATACAATTTTATTCGTGTATTATTTTTATTCACAGGATTTGGTAATGTGGTTTTACAAAACATGACAGTACATTATGCAAAATCGTAATGTCGTTCACTGTATCATAAAGTTAATATTTTTAAAGCAAGCGGTTTTACAATAAAACATTACGATGGTGTCGGTACGTAATGAATGAATACAGCATTATTATCGTTAGTGATTGATGAGTAAGAGCGAACGCTTAATTTTCATTCTCCACTAAAGAAAGGGACAGAGCGATGCGGCGGTGTATGGCGCGCGGCGCGTGCGTTTGTTTACCTACGTAATCGCCAGTGCGACATTTTACTGTGAAGTGTTGTGTTGCGTCAGAGACTGTTTTATTGATACGAAGTTATTATTTGTGTTTTGTTTATTTACTGTCTTAAATATGAAAAGACATGAGTTAAAAAACCCCCGTACGAGAAGGATGTTGGATTTATTACACGTTGCTGGTGAGTCCTGTATAAATAATTATACCTAACTAGCGACCCGCCCCGGCTTCGCACGGGTACCTCTAATCTATAGTCGATGACTTCTGAAGGATGGATCATGGATCATGGTGGTCATGTTGTGACACTTCATACAGCGTACTTTCCCATTGAAAGCCATCTTCTAATGGACCCTAGTCGTGGTTATGATATTATGTATTTTTTGCGCGAGTTATTTTAATTATGTTATATTTCCCAAGATATTCATCTAAATGAAATGATGTAAATGGCATTTTAGGTCACAATTAAACGTTAAAGATTACTAACATATTTATTTTGAGAAGGATTAATACGATGTCTGTAAAAACACCTTCGCAAATGAAGCATTATTTTTGACGTAATTTTAAAATCACAAAAATGGTTAGGTATTGTGAGTCAATCTTCAAGGATAGACATAAATGCTGTCGTGGATTTTTTTTTTGGACTTTTTAATAGGAATAATTTCTTAATAGGTACATTATTTTTTATGTAACTTGTACAGTGTACTGTTTATGCAGCGCACGCCCCGAAAGGACGATTTTTGATGATGATGATTCAGCCTCAGCCCAATTGATCAAGATTTGAGACGTAAATCTTTACAAGATATTTCAACCTTTTCAGAGAACCAATCTTTTGATACAAGGTCATTGGGGGAAGAGGAACCTATTGAAGAACTTGCAAAAACGAGTGTTGAATGGAGTGGTAATGAAATACAGGAAAAAAAAATCTATAATTTGCGTGGTGCGTAAATATACATAGTTAATTAATTAATTATCATCATAATTATTATCATCCTATTAATGCTTGCTATTGTCAAACTATAAGTATAAATAGTAATGGTTCTCAACGTTTTCCAGATAAATCAACTATACATTATGATGAGCGTGAGGAAAATAGCGACGATTTTGTTTCCGATGACACGTCTAGTATTTATAAGCAACCAAGTTCTAATCGTGAAGCTAGTAGTACTCGTTCAGAGAGCATGACTTCCAGCTTAGGGGGATATTCGAGTTATCTAAATAAGATAATTGATTCAAAACCTGGTTCTCCATCAGCTATTTCAAACCTATCTCTGTTGTTAGACAATGTTGATTTTGTGGCTTCACCTACAGCTATTTATAAAACTAATTATGCAAGCACACCTAAACACATGCCGCAACAACATGACAATAGGATTACTACTCCATCGGACGCTATATTATTATTACTATCTCCTGGAACAGAATGCCCTAAAAATCAATCATATCATTCGCAAATAGACGAATGCGTTGAAGATGTGACATTAAAAATGAACGAAGACGACGATACCGTAGTGGAAAATGATACTTTGAAAGAAATTTCTGTAGTTATTGAATTAGAGGAAATAATCGAAGAAAACCATGCATCAAATGAAACAGAAGAGCCTGCATGTAGCAATGACATAACATGTAAAGCCAACAATAATGATGACAGTCAGTTTTGTGATATCGGAACGTATTAATTACTACCACTGGGTAGTAATTGTCTCTGCCTTGGAATTGTCTATTGTCCTTTCGTTCTGCTGTCTCGCTCTCTCGCAATAACAGCCATATTGTAAAACTGTACTTTAAGACTGTGTGGAGAAATAAATACGATTTCAATTAATAAAAGTGTTTATATCAGTATACAACAGTTTGGCGACGAGCATTAAAGAACCCGTTGTAAGAAAAAAAAAAAGTGTTCGCAAAATTAAAGAAAAAAAAACCCAATATTCAGCAAAAACAAGAAGCAGCAGCACGCTTCACTGTGAAGTTAGCTCCGATTGACGTGCGTTGCGAGTGCGACGAATATCCACCATCTTGGTTCGCTGTTGACTAATGTCACGTCTGTTTACAAAGTCCGATCGAAGAAAATAAATGACTACTTGGATTTATAAATTAAATAAGTCCCAATTGGAAGAACAATTAGCAGAGCACGGAATTAACACCAAAACCGAAACAGTTGATGAACTCCGAAAAATATTAAGCAACTACTGGAAAGAAAAATTGAAAATACAGGCCACCAGCCCACCACAAACAAAGGCAATCATGTCAAATTATGATCTGAAGGCATTTAGTGGTGAGTGTTGGGAATCTTTTGAACAACAACTACAATGTATAATTACATTAAATGAGGTTCCAGAAACAAAGAAAGTACCGTTACTGCTGACCAAGATTACACAGGAAGTGTTTCAGACTTTGACTTGTTTGTGTGCGCCTTCGAAACCAATTGATTTAACATTTAAAGAACTGTGCACCACACTTACAAAAAAATATACGAAGAAACAGTCTTCAGTTTTAGACAGAGCCACATTTCGCAGTCGGAATCAATTGCCAACAGAAAGCGTCGAAGATTATTTATTGGCATTAAAAAAACTAGCAGGAGTATGCAGCTTCAAAGATATGAATGACCAGATAAGAGAGAAGTTTATTGACGGAGTGCATTCAAGGCTGATCAAGTTTGAATTGTTGAAAAGTGATGCTGACCTTAGTTTGGAACAAACAGTGATGCTGGCACGGACTGTGGAAACCGCCTTAGTCCATACTACCAGTAAGAAGGAAACACAGGTATCCGAAATGTTTTATAATGAAAAAAATACAAAACAGAAGCACAATAAATTCAAAACAAAGAAAAATCAACAAGTGAAAGAGAAGGAGGTTAGATGTTTTTGTTGTGGCAACAATGGCCACATTAAGTCAGAATGCAGATTGATCAAGAAGTACTGTTCGGAGTGCGGACAACAAGGACACCTTTTCAAGGTTTGTTCAAAGAACCCACGGAGAGTGTATTCAATTGAGAAAAATGAACAAGAAACCAAGCCAGATATAGATGATGACATCGAAGCTTCTGTTGGGCAGCTATTCAATGAGTATGAGTTGTATTCTGTTAATGTAAGTAAGGTACCTCCGCATTATATAGCTATAAATGTTGCAGGAGTATGTTTAGATTTTCTGTTAGACACTGGTTCAGAGGTGACAGTAATTCCGTTGAAAGACAAGGTCAGGCTGTTCAACCAGTTAGTAATTGAGGATACCAATGTAAGATTTAAAAATTTTGACCAAACCTTCTCAAAACCAGTTGGTTTATTGAAAAATCTAACAGTAAAATTTAACGGAATGGTGAGATATTTGAATGTTTTTGTAGCCCATGATAATGTTCCGCGAATAATAGGTCGTAACTGGTTAAAATCATTTGATCTGTGGCCTCCAACATTTATGGAAACTAATACTATGACTAAGCATTCACATACTTACTCATGTGAAACTAAAACTGTTTCAGAAGCAGAAAATCTAATCAAGGAAAAGTTCGCAGAAGTATTCAGCCCAGGGTGGGGCAACTTCAAAGGTGAAGTTATTACCCTAAAATTAAAACCGGATGCAAAGCCGAAGTGCCTACCACCACGGCGTGTACCATATGCATTAAAGGACAAGGTAAAACTTGAAATTACTCGCTTGCTACATAATGGTAGAATATCACCTGTGACATACAGTCAGTGGGGTACTCCGGTGGTCCCTGTATTGAAAACAGATGGATCAGTAAGGCTGTGTGGTGATTATAAGGTTACCTTGAATCCACACTTAGAAGTTGACCATTTCCCATTACCACATATCGAAGAAATCTTTAACACACTTAAGAATGGAGAATACTTCTGCGAGCTTGATCTGAAAGAGGCGTACCTACAGGCACCTCTAAGTTCTGAGTCTCAGGAGCTAACTACTATAGTAACTGAAGAAGGTACATATAAATATCTATACTTACCATATGGTGTAAGCACAGGACCAGGCTCATTTCAGCGACTGATGTGTAAAAAACTTGCAAACATACCAAATACAGCCGTGTTCATAGACAATATATATATGGCAGGATATGATGTAAATGATATGCTAAATACCTTGTGTAAGGTACTATCTAAACTAAAAGAATGTCAGTTTAAATTAAAACTCCAAAAATGCAAGTTTTTCAAAAAAAGTATTGATGTGTTTGGTTTTAGAGTAACCAAAAATGACATAAGCATTATTAAATCAAATGTTGAACCATTGCTGAAAACAAAAGCTCCCACTAGCATGACATTGTTAAGGTCTTTCTTGGGTAAAATTAATTATTATAATCGGTTCCTAAAAGGCATGGCTGGTACGTTAGCACCATTGTATGATATTGTTAAGAAAAATAAATTTGAGTGGACCCCCGATTGTAATAAAGCTTTTGAGATAATCAAACAGAAATTGTCTTCTGTAAACAATTTAAGACATTTTGACCCAAATTTACCATTAATTTTAGCTTGCGACGCGTCAGATACATCTTTGGGGGTGGTATTGTCGAACCGAGATTATGATGGTACTGTTAGACCAATTGCATATGCAAGTAAGAAATTAAACTCTGTAGAAATAAAGTATTCAACGATAGATAAAGAAGCAATGGCAATTATCTTTGGAGTGACCAAATTTTACAACTACACTTATGGCCGATATTTTGAGTTAGAAACCGACAATGCAGCATTAGTAAGGATATTGGGACCCACCAAAGGGATTCCAAAAATGGCAGCAAAAAGGCTGCAACATTATGCGATTTTTTTGTCGGCATTTAATTATAAGATTAGGCACATCAGTACCACAACAAACCCAGCTGATTTCTTATCGCGTGCATTAATTAATCAAAGTACAGAAAACGTTGAATTACATTCGATTTGTATTAATGGTAATGTAAGTAATATCTACCATGTAAACAACTCAAAAATCGATAATTTAGACTGGAAGACTATTCAGACTGAAACAAAAAAAGATATAATCTTGTCAAAAACGATTCGACATGTTTTAGATGGCTGGCCAAACAAGAAATTTATGGACAAGGAACTCCTAATTTTCTATAACAGAAGGGATGAAATTAGCACTGACAGAGGATGTTTATTTTGGGGTTACAGAATTATAATTCCTACTGTATTACGTGAATCAATTCTTTCAGAGCTACACAAAAGCCACTTTGGTATTGTTCGCATGAAGCAAGTAGCACGATCATATTTCTGGTGGCCGGGACTAGATTCAGAAATAGAAAATCTTACAAAAAAGTGTGTAATCTGTCTAAGTAACAATAAAAATCCACCAAAATCACAACTAAAACCATGGCCTGTACCGCCATCAGCATGGTACCGACTTCACGCCGATTTTTTAGGACCTTATTATAATAAGATGTTTTTAGTGGTTGTGGACAGCTATTCAAAATGGCCTGAGGCTTTTGAAATGACCAATATTGCCGCAACAAGTACAATTGGAATATTCAAAAAGTTATTTTCCACCTTTGGTTTCCCAGTCCACTTAGTAACAGATAATGGCCCAACTTTCACTAGTACAGAATTTGAAAATTTTTACCAACTAACAAATATAAAACATACATTTACACCCCCATATCATCCAGCAACAAATGGAGCAGCAGAGAGATTTGTCGAGACATTTAAAACTCATGTGACAAAAATTAAGGAAAGTGGTAGCACACTGAGCTCGGCTGTAAACTTATTTTTGTTTGATTACAGAAATCTACCCCATAGTACTACTGGTGTAACACCAGCCAGATTAATGCTGGGTAGAGAGCTTAGGAATCGATTTACCTTGTTAAGGCCACCACCAATAACTGAAAAATCATATGAAATGCAAGAAAAATCTAAACATTATTATAAAGGAAACAGAAATACAGTATCATTAGAATTAGGGCAGAAGGTAATTGTTAGGGACTATAGAAAGGGGTATAAGCCTTGGATTTTAGGAACTATAATTGATGAATCCTGTCCAGGGGTAACCTATTACATTGATGTGGGGGGTTTAAAATGGAAAAGACATCTAAATCAAATTCGTACTTGTGATCAATCGGTGGATGAATAAATTAGATTACATTAATTTATAAATTAGATAATAGTTAAGTAGTACAATGTTTTCTTATGATTGTCTTACTATTAGTTAACAGATTTAATTTAATTTTAAGATTGTCTTAGTTAAGGTGGTGGAGAGTGTGATATCGGAACGTATTAATTACTACCACTGGGTAGTAATTGTCTCTGCCTTGGAATTGTCTATTGTCCTTTCGTTCTGCTGTCTCGCTCTCTCGCAATAACAGCCATATTGTAAAACTGTACTTTAAGACTGTGTGGAGAAATAAATACGATTTCAATTAATAAAAGTGTTTATATCAGTATACAACAAGTTTACCTTGCAAGACCAGTTAGTCAGTCCATCTGCTGCAGATAATTTATCAGAAAAAATACCTTTTATAAGTAGTGCTAATATACAAGATCTACAAAGTACTGACGAAGTTGTGGTCCACTCCCACGAATCAACTTTTCTAATAGACAATGAGAATAACATGATAAATGATGGTGTGTCTTCTTCTCCTGTAAAATCAACAAGAAAGCGTTTAACCTTTTGAGCGCCACACCCGTCTATAGACGACAAATGAAAATGTGCCCAGCACGCCACCGACGTCTATAGACGACAAAAAAATAACTTTTTTTTTAACTTTGTAAGTACTGTTTAATGCAAAACAGTGTCAAATAATATAAAATAATTATTTTGAAATTTTTTGTGCCTTGGCGCTGAGGGCACGCTTTTTCGTTTTTGACGTGGCGGCCAATAGGTTAAATAATCGAAATGATTGGTCTGATATTAAAAATAAAAGACTGAAAAATTCTGGACAGTCCTACGAAGGGGCGCGTTCCAAAACAAAATATTCCGCGAAAACAATGGGACCAACTTGTTCTTGTCAAAAAAAATGTGGCGAAAAAATTCCAACAGAACAAAGGGAACAAATATTTAATAACTTTTATAGTTTGAAAAGTCACGAGCTTCAATGGCAGTATATTGTTCGACATGTCGAAACAAAACCTATAAAAAGATTAACTTTAGATCGTAAAAATAATAGGACACAGACAATAACATATTTCTTACCTTTAGCAGAATCCAATATTCCGGTTTGTAAAGTGTTTTTTTTAAACACTATTAAAGTAACAGAACAAGTTGTGTATACGGCGCTTGAAAAGATAAAAAAAGATCTAAGTTTATCAGATCTCAGAGGAAATCACTCAACAAGGCCAAAGAAGATGTCTGATCTTACAAAAGAAAGCATAATAACTCACATCAAACTGTTTCCTTCCGTAGAATCGCATTACATTAGAAAACAATCAAAGCGACAATATTTGTCGCAACACCTCAATATTTCAAAAATGTACCGATTATATACAGACTGGTTTACACATCAAGACTATATTCCAGATCAGAAGGCATCAAAGCGGCAATATGAAACTATATTTAACACCATGTTTAACTATTCCTTTTATAAGCCGAAAAAAGACTTATGTGGAACATGTTGTTTATATGAACAAGCGGACCCAATCAGAAAAGAAGCATTGGAGGAAAAATATAATCAACATGTGGCAAGGAAAAACAAAGTGCGTCAGTTAAAAGAGGAAGAAAAGGCTACTTTGGACAAAAACAACACGACTGTTGCTATTTTCGATTTAGAAAAAGTACTGAGTATACCTCGATCTGAAGTAGGAATTTTCTATTATAAAAGAAAATACCCAGTATACAATTTTACAATTTACAACAGTCTTAACAAATCTGGACACTGTTACGTATGGCACCTGTCTATCGCCAAAAGAGGTTCCATAGAAATTGGTAGTTGCTTGGCTCAATTCATCAAAGAAGAAAAGAGTAAAGGCATCAAGAATTTATCATTCTATTCAGATGGCTGTGCAGGCCAAAATAAAAATCGGTATATTTTTGCTTTATACCTCCATGCGCTAAAAGTCTATGATATGGAAAATATTACACACAGGTTTTTTGAAACTGGTCATAGCCAGAATGAAGGCGACAGCATGCATTCATGCATTGAAAGAGCCTTAAAAAATAAAGTGCTCTACACTCCTGACCAGATTTATGGCGTCATTATAAATGCAAAGGTGGGAGGCAACCAATACTCTGTAAAAGAAATGGAGCAGAAAGATTTCTTTAACATTAAAGATTTAATCATCGGCAAAAACTGGACTGTAGATATCCATGGCCGAAAAATTAAATGGAACCAAATAATGGAAATAAAGGTTTCGTGTTCTAAACCGAACACTATTCAATTGAAGTATAATTTCGAAGATGAATATTCAGAGATGAATACTGAAATTCAAACCCGATCAAAGAGAGGAAGAAGATTACTTGAACCTGAAGTTACTGCTGGAATGCCATTAAAACAAGCTTACTATCAACCAATCCCAGTAAGTAAATTGCTAAAAGAAGATTTATTAAGTTTATGCAGAACAGAAGCTATACCTCAGCATTATCATTATTTTTATAATTCCCTCCAAACCTGTGAAAATACCACAGAGCAGTCTTCGGAAACAGACTCAGACTGTAATGATGATTAGCATGATTTATTTTTAATAATAGTTAGTTACCAACTGCCCAATGGGCCAAGAAGACTTCCTAGTAATTATTGTTTGTGATTGAAATATTATTAAAATTTGATTATCATTATTAATAAATAAAAAGACTGATTATGATAAATAACTAAACCTTTGTTTCACTTCATAACTTTCACAAATTCGCTATTATGTAACAGAACAAAATATAAAAATATAAATTATCCAGTATCACTATCAACTTCTTCTAATATTGTTAAGTTTCTGCCAAATCAAATAATAGGTACTTACTGAATTATTTAATAAAACATGGTATTTGCGACATTATGTTACTTTTAATCTTTGACACTACACATCGACGAATATTATTGTCATGTTACATTACAGTATACACTATCGCTTGGATTTCACCTGAATAATATCGTAATATCATATTACTGGTAGGCTTTTCAGCACCGTATTACAACGAATAATACCGTAATGCATTAATACCAACTACAAAATCTTGAGGTTATACGCGAATAATATCGTAATGATGTGTTGCGTACTATTGTTTTGTCCCACAAATTCAGTAAGTTTATTTTCGTCAATAACTTTGTTTTGTTATACTATTGCAAAAAAAATGCATATAAAAAAACAGACTGCAAAAAATTAGCTTTGTTTTGATGTATAAATGGCCATCGTAGGATTCACCCATGCTGAGATATATGCATAAAACAGTTTTTTATTTTTCCTGTAAAATTTAGAATTGTCGATTACCGGTTTATTCGGTGGGGGGTGCGATAGACCTAGCAATATTTTTTATTTGAGTTTCAAGGAACCCCAAAATCACATTAAATCAGTTTTATTTCATTTGTTTATGGTTTAAGAAGATTGTGCATATTTTAACTATCTATTCTCTCAGATCTCCTATGATTTGGGTAGGCATTGTGGTAGAAAAGTCATATGCAAACAAAGACTTACCTCTCAATTGTGTAGGAGGTGTAGTAGGAGCACTTACTAGTTCTTCAGTAGGCATGAACGGTTGTAATGACACTAAAAGCAAATATAATGTTATTAGTAAACACCTCTATGAGATTGAAACTAAGCCAATATCAACTTATGTACTAAAACAAAATAATGACAGGTAAATATTACTTTACCTCTATGTGTAGGTGTGATGCTTGTTGTATCACCATCAGTAGACAGAGATGGTTGGACTGAACCTTAAAAAAACAAAGTAAAATAATAATGTAAATTTTTCAAAAGATGTCTATCATTCTAATTATACGAAATAAGAAATAAACCATTTGCTATAGTAATGACAGGCGTTTGTAAGTTTTCATTAGATACCTAACCTACCTAAGTACCTATACTCAATTTAGCTATTTTATTTATTGCAAATATTAATGGAACATGCAAGTTACATTGCATGTATATTATGCATACCTACATAACATAAAACAATGTACAGTCGCCCACATTAATATTACACTTTATTATGTACTTACACTTTAAAGTGTATTGTATGTGTTGAGATGTCTTATAATGTAATTTCAAATACAATTCAATGACAATTGTTTGTGAATAGAAAATGGTTTTGTCACATCTGGTAATCTGTCATTACTTAGTATCATGTCTGGTAGATGCAAAAGTAATGAGATAATTTACCAGACGTGAAATCAAAAGTAATAGTTTAATTTTGAAAATTTACATATTATTGCAGACAACTGAACTTACTATGAATACATAATTATTTTTACTTTTAAACTTTATCTTTTACAACCAGACTACACCTAGTTGTAAAAATGTACAATAAAAAATAGGAAGTTTTTGAAAGTTATTAACTTATTTAGTTAGTAAGTTTTACCTGGATTTTCAAATATTTTGACCAATTTGCGAGTATGACTTAGTGATTTATGAACATTAAATATATCATCATCCTCTTCATCGCTAGATAATATCCGCTTTGATGGCCTTGTTTTACGTTTTTCAATTATTTCCTCTCCATCAGTCACATCGCTGTTAATCTCAGCTTCCTTTGCTTTTTTCGTGCTAGTAGAATATCATCTAAAATTTAATTAAATAAGGTAAGTATTGTAGAAAAGTTACTTAGGGATGCCCTATAGTGGCCTTAAGAACTGTGAACATCCTTGCTATATATAGCTATTTTTAAGCCATGTTAGATGCCTTAGAGCAGCCTAAAACCCCAACACCAGAGTTCATCACGAGTCCACCAGCACATACAAACTTGCAGTTTTAAGCCATGGTAGATGCCTTATAGCAGCCTGAAAACTCCAACACCAGAGTCACGAGTTCACCAGCACATGCTAACTTGCTTGCTTGCCATGCAGTATTATGTGTATTGTAACGAGTCTTTTAAGCCTGTTACATACTATTGAATTCTTTGCTTTAATTTGTAGGCTCTAATGGTGGTGTTGCCTTATGAAAATTCATTTTTTGGTTGACTTGGATTCGTGAAGTGGTCACACTGAGTTTTATTTTCGATGCTGTCAAGTTGACTTTGACATCTCTTGCTTTTCGACCAGCCTTGGACCTAATGGCGTGATTTTTGAGCGCTCCAATAAAATCTCAAAATATAACTTGAGATGGGCGGCATCTAGTCCCTAATTATGTGGTAGCCGATTGCCCTTGTCAGCATCCTAATTGGATAGCCTTTATTTTTAAGGTAAGCGAATTCTTTGTGATTTCGGTCCGTTCCGCGTTGTCATGGCTATTTTGATAGCAGACACTAATAGTTTCCGATATTTAATTGTTTCAGGATCTTTTAACTTCATTTGATAATTATTTGCTTGGATTAATTCATCTACTGATGACCACATTTTGATTTTTGGAAGAAACGGTGAGTTTAATTGTATTTGCTCGTAACCAATCCTGGGTCGATCGCCATTTTTTATCCGCTAACGATTATTCATGTTTGTTTTCAGCCACAAGGCGTTTTTTTTCCATACTACTTAAATTTTTGAACGCACGCCCCTACCAAAATGCATAATTCTGGGACCGCCGTTGGCAATCTCAGCAAATATCACCAAGATGCGCTTGGATAATCCCTCAGGTTCCTAATTTAGTCGACGGAGTTTGGTATGGTTTGTGATACATAACTTCAATTTATTTTAAAAAGTGCAATAATGACAGGTCTTAGAATAACAACGATGTCATCTTAATTTTACACATTAGAGCTGTTAATTTTTGAAAGGAATTTTCAAACCAGCAGCCTTCGGGTAATAAAGTCGTTCTTACCTTTCATGATCGATTTTTATTGATACCTTCCCGCTTGAAGATTAAAAGTCTCAAGCGCAGGTAAGTCTATCCTTGGCATAGTTTTGGTGTGTACTCCTGGCGCCCGAATTTTCACTTTTACTTATTTTTATTTGGAGCACACCACACAGTTTTCATTTCACACATCTCTCACACTCTCACTCACTTTTTTTATTATTACAATTGTCGCTCAGCGAACAGGGACTTGAAGTTGGTTTGTCTGGTACCTATATACTGTCATTATTGCACAATTATTAATTAACTTATGGGTGAATTTCCCAAACGACTTTTTTTTTTGTCTTCATTGAAATTAGTATTTGAAAAAAGGAATATTGTTCTGTACTATTTTTTTTTGTATTCATTAGGTATTTATTGGGTTGTGGCATAAAATATTATTTGTCTAAGTCTATTTACAAAGGTAGAAATAAATACATAAACCTCTATTTTTGTCACATCGGTGCTGTCCCTCTACTTTTTTTACAAGCAAAAACGCTTATATTTATAAAAATAAGTAACTTAAGAATATAACTTATTCTATTTCATAGAATATTAGTTTTATTATTAATATGTAGCATATTTTATTACGTAATTCATAATATTTATTACTGAGAGGCATAAATGTACTTGTCTCGCAAAATTTTGTCATATCGCTGCACAAAAGTAATTTAAACCTAACTTTGCATCGATGAGTCCGACAGTGTCCCCACCCCAATTTTATTTCCCTCGTTAGTGTGTGCTAGTGCGCAGTCAGGACGGACGTGTGTCAAATCGCTGCATATTCCCGCCAATTACGTAAGTACGACATTTCAGTTACTTCCAAGCAATTATTTTATATTATCGGTGGTTGCATTTTTCTAGTGTAATGTGAAGTTTTATTACGATTGTTTGGTTCTAACAGACATAGTAAGTAAATTAGCATCATTATAGGTACTTGAATTTAGCCTAAATATTATACATTTTTCATAATTTTCAAAAAAGTCGATAATTTCTCACGTCGCTGTTCTCATATCGCTGTAATCGGTGGTCTTTTTTACCACCGATGTGATAATTTACACCGATGTGATAAGAAAAATCAATCGGTGTCTTAAATATCATATCGGTGTTTTGATTCATGATCGACGCATAGTTTTGTCACATCGGTGGATTGTTTTATCACATCGGTAGATCATATTATCACCTCGGTGTAATTTTATCATATTGGTAGACATAGTGTCATTTCATTAAAGTAAACAAAAAAACAATGGAGCATACCTACAACCATACATTATATACATACATATACACATATTATATTTTTTAACTTTCATAAATATTAACTTGTGTGCAGCTCGTGCCGCACACAATTCGTTCGAGTAATTTTGTTTAAGATTAATTTTGTTTAAGAATGCTGAAATCAAAACTAAACGAGGAGGAGAAAAAAGAGAGAAAGAGGTTGATGGAAAGAATAAGAAAAGCTAAAATCAAAAGTGATCCTGTGTTAAGAGAGCAGCATTTAAGAAAAGACAGAGAACGCTTAGCTAAAAGAAAGGCAGCTGGACTTATCCTAACCCGAAGCCAAATGACTGCACATGCACGTCGCAATGCACAAAAGAAAAACCGAATCAGTGCCCGTGCATATTATCAGCGGAAAAAAAATAAGGCAAATGGTGCCCGCAACAACCCAACAAGTGTTTCAGAGACCAATGACGCAGAATCGCTACCGAAAAATCAAGATAATGAGCCCGGTATTTCTCAAGAACTAATAGGACCTCATAGCCCACGGCTATTGCGACAGAATGTTCGATGTAATAGTCCTAATTTGCGTATTGATGCCATAGTAGCGAGTAGTTCCCACTATTTACGTACAAGCAGTCCCCTAGATTTATCAATAGCATCTCCTTTACGAACGCCAAGTATTAGTTCTATAAATTCAGAAGAATCAACATTACGCCCAAATAGTCCTAACTTAGACACATCCTTTAATACTGTTAAATTCAAACAAGACATTAAAATGAAATTTCGTAAATATCAAAACGTTAAAACTCAGCAAATACACGATTTAAGAAAACAATTGGCAAAGGCTAATAAAGAGAAACTAATGTACAAAAAGAGATACATGAGACTACATCAAGAATTTAAGAAATTAAAACAGAGTAATTTAGAAGTGAGACGAATCCCAACGAAGCCAAAAAATATAGACCTGCAAAAACGTATCCGTAAGATTGTTGTTCAGTTTTTTGAGGATGATGAAAATTCAAATCTTTGCCCAGGTAAAAAGGATACTGTCACACAAAATGGAGTAAAAAAACAGAAAAGGCTGATGAAAGACACAATTAAAAATTTACACAAAAAGTATTTGACTTCGGGCTACCCTCCAATCAGTTACGTCACTTTTACAAGAATGAGGCCGTTTTGGGTCACGCAGCCAAAATTAAACTTGAGAAATACATGCCTATGTGAGAAACATGAGAACATGGATCTTGTTATATCATCTTTAAAAAGAAATCGTATCATAAAAGAAAACACCACGACTGAAATTCTAAGTAGTATTTGCTGTGATATTTTTAAGGTAGAATGCCTGCAAAGAACATGTCCTGTCTGTAAGAATCGTCATTTAAATTATCAAGAATTTGATAACTCCAAAGATGTTATTTATTGGAATTGGAAGAAGATAAAAAAGAATTACAAAAAAAATGGAGTCGATAAAATAGCCGTTAATGTAGAAACAGTAAAAATAACCGTTAAACCATTACAACTAATCAAAATATTTGAAAACAATCTGAAACCGTTCTTAACACATTGTAGTAATATACGAAATCAAAGTCAAGCTTTTAAGCACTACAAACAAAACATGACTGAAAAGGATTGTGTCGTTCACATTGACTTTAGTGAGAACTATAGCTCCAAGTACGGGTCCGAAATACAATCTATGCACTTTGGTGGCAGTCGTCAACAATTCACATTACACACTGCTGTAATTTACTATAAAAATAAGGAAGAGAATATAACAACTCAATGTTTCTGCACTATTAGTTCTTCACTGCGCCATGATGCTGCCGCCGTTTGGGCTCACCTTGTTCCAATATTAGAAGAAATTAAACAGGAAGCTCCAATTGTTCAGAATCTTATTATTATTTCTGATTCTCCATCAGGCCAGTATCGGAATAAGAAAATTTTTTATATTATGTCCCAACTCAGTATTTACTGCTCTTCTCTGACTAACATAATATGGAACTATAGTGAATGTGGTCATGGAAAAGGTGCGCCAGATGGAGTAGGTGGGCTACTGAAGCGAACGGCGGATCGATTTGTTGCACACGATGGTGATATGAATAATATAGACTCTTTTGTAAACTATTTAAAATCTGCTGTCCAAGGCGTGAAAATTAGTACTGTAGAAGAATATGAAGTTGAAGAAAAGGACTGGCTTCTCCCTACAAATTTGAACACATTTCGTGGAACATTGCAAGTCAAACAAGTCATTTGGACTAAAGAAGCTAAAAATCGTATAGTTTTACGTCGACTTTCTTGTATAGAAGATGAATGTATGAAATATGTTGTTAAATGTCCACATGGCAAACATCTAGACTTCCACAATTTGTCAACCGAACACGAAATTAAGTCTAAACCTCAACTTTCTACTTCGAGTAATAAAAAATCCAGAACTAAATCCAAAATAGATATCACTAAAATGCGACCAGTAAAGTTAACTGACAAATTAATTTTGTTCCCACAGCCATCACATTCAAAGTATTTTACACCATCAAATACATTAAAAATCTCGGAAAATGCGGCACCCAGATCATCCTCTTCGACAAAAATGTCTGAAAATTTGCTATTGAACTATGTAGATCTTGATCAAAGTACTCCTGCCTGTTCATTTTTAGAGAAAATTGACACGAACATTTTAGTTGGTTTAGAGGAATCAACTCAATTCGTAAATAAAGAGGATACGGTAAAAGCATCTAATAGATTTTCAAGTCCTACCGTGGAAGACAGTGACACCGATGAGGAAATATTTAGAATAAAATCTAAAATTAACTTTAAAAAAGAAAAAAATGAGCCACGTAAACCAACTCCTGACATCAAACAGAGATTTAATTATATATTTGGTTGCAGTGACACTGATGATGACTTATTTTGATCTGGGCTGATTTGTTTTTAAAATTTTTATTTTTATTGTTTTTAGTTTTAATTGAAAAAAAAAGGTTTAATTGTTGTAACAGATAATAATTATAAAAGTACGTAATTAAGTGCTGTGATTAACTATAGGTATACTACATAGTCTTCTATGACTTAAAAGTCTAATTATGGTGCAATTTAATAAAAGTGGAGTACGAAGACGGTTCAAGTTCTGTAGTGATTTATGTTGAACTTAAAGGCTGATTAACATAATAACCAAATTATACTGACAGATTTAATTTAAGTTTTTTTTTTAAGGGTAAAGATTATTTGCTAGATGTAAGATATAAGCGATCTCTATGTAATCTATGATACTTACGCACTGAGAACAAAGATTTTAAAAATATTAAATTAAGTGATAATTAAAGCTGTGATTATTGTAGTGTTGTTATGATTAAGGTTAAACTTAAAAGGCTGATTAATTAGGTATATAAAGTTTTCTTATATAAAGTTTCTATTCTTAGTATTGTTGAACCTAGAACGCCACAATGTTTTAAGTGTACACATGGCAAAACAATTAGCTTGATCGCCACATTAATAAATGTGTATTGTACAATAACGTACAAGAAATTTTTGTTTTTTATACTTCTTTTAAATAAACACAATGATAATAAAAAAAAACATTATTTTTTATTCTAAGAAAATAATACCCTTAGTTCAGGTATTCAGTTCTTAGTCACTCCTTCAAAAATGTATAAGCCTACTATTTCTTTTTTGATGTTCAAAGGTGGATAGATTATCATATCGCTGTATATGTATATCACATCGGTGAATAAATTTATCATATCGGTGTACAGAAAAGATAATCGGTGCCGGATTGTCACATCGGTGGAAACCAGAATTCAAACTGAATTTTCTCCATAGTCTTAAAAGATACGTTGATGGTTACCAATAAGGGAGTATTTAGTATCCTAAATATTACATTAAACATGAAAAAAATAAAAAATATATATAAATGAAAAAGTTCACCGATATGATAAGAAAAATGGCATTTGTTGAAATTCACCCTTATGAGTCTATTGTTTGCATCAGTTTGTTCTACATTGTTACTTTAATAACTTTGTGTTTATTTTAATTTTTGACTCATAAGTAGTACTTAACCTAATTTGGTGAATCTTCGTAAACAATGTTTGGTGTTTACTTATTGATAATTTTGTTTATTGACCTGTTTGTTTTAATAACATGTTTTTTTCTTAGCACAACCAACAGAAATGTATAGCATTGACCGTGTTATGTTGTTCTCAACAGTAAAGTTATTTTAAAAACTAAGTTTAACTTATATAGAAAATAATTTAATCTAATTGTTAAGTACAATATTGTACATTTAATTTATCTAGATTTAAGCTGCTTGTAAGTGATTATTGCACTTTTAAAACGATAAAATTAACGTAGTAATTTTTCATGGGAATACCACATTGACTTCAATACTTAACCTCAAACTTGAGAATTTATTTTCAAACTCTTAACTTTTTGAAATTTAGTTCTTGCTTTTCGTTTGCTATTCGCCTTGCTGTTTGTTAGTCATGGACAAGGGAGTTCAGTTTCCGCCGCTTCAGGATTCGGGTGATGTCGATACCTGTACTGCTGTTGATGCTGATGCTATTGAGAAAGTCCATGAGATGGTTAATGCCACAGATGTTAACAATCCCTTTGACTCAAGAATCGCTCACTCTTCTTCGGCTCTTACAGCTCAAGCGTTGCCTTCATTTAATTCCTTGAATGCGCTTGTGAATGAAAATATTCGAAAAAACTTTCCTCCTTTCACTAAATTGCCTGACTTGAAGAAAAGTAGAATAGTTTATAGCGGTAAATCTTGTGTTCGGGAATTTATATATATATAATAATATAAAAAATATATATATTAAAATTTCAATGAAAACCTCCTTGTGGGTTCTTTTTCAGATTTGCTTGATGGCATAGCACTTAAATGGTTTAGATCTATACGACTTCGTATTCCTTCTTGGCATGCACTTAAGCTAGCGCTTTTAAAACGCTTTGATAAGCCTGACTTTGATTATTTCTTAGAGAATGAGCTCCGCACCAGAAAACAGAAACCGTCTGAGTCGCTTCCTGATTTCATCACTGAAATTTCTGATATGGCCAGTCGCCTTTCAGAACCTTTGTTTGACCAAACTTTAATTAATGCCATAAAACACAATATGTTACCTGTTTATACACCTTTTTTGTTTCTTAGGCAGATTGATTTAATTGAACAATTTTTAGAACTTGCAAAAGAACTGGAAGTTGTTGTAGACAGAAAACCCAACAAAGAGTCAGTTAAACCTTCAGTAAAAGTAAATGCAGTTTCTAATGATTTAACTTGTCTGAAATGTAAAAAACCCGGACACTCATATAAAAATTGTAAGTCCATACCGGGTATTGTTTGTTTTAAGTGTCATAAGACAGGGGTCACTTCTAAGACTTGTGACGTTTGTAATTCGGCTGTTAAAGACTCGCAAGAGCCAAAAAACTGATTCGGTTGCATCGAGCCCAAGTTTTTGAGAAAACTTCGAGCGTCTCGATGTGTAGAAAAACAATTAGAAGTCACAAGCCGGAGGATGTTACTCGTGATAAAGATTTTTCAGGCTGGTTGGATTATTTAAAGACCTTTTTTAACATTTATCGTTCAGCTCCTATTCTTTTTACAAAACAAAGTGATGCTAGACCCTTTTTAGAATTTAAAGTTCGAAATCAAATTTTTTCAGGTTTGTTGGACAGCGGTTCCACTAAATGTGTTTTAGGCTCAAATATTCACGAACAATTTTTGCAGTCAGGTTATAAAATTAGACCTTCTTGTGGTTCTGCTTCTATAGCAGATGGCACCTCTCGGAGAATTATTGGTGCCATGGATTTGCCAGTAACTTGTGATAATATCACTAAGATAATAGAATTTTTAATTATTCCTTCTTTTGATCCACCCATCATTTTAGGTTTTGACTTTTGGATTAAATTTAAAATTGCTAGAGACTTGTGGAAAAACATTACACTTGTTAAAGATAGTCAAAATAATAAAATACAAGTTTGTTCTGTTACTCCTATTTCTGAACTTTCTCCTTCAGAGAAACAGAAATTAAATAGCACTATTGCTTTGTTTGAAGACATTTCTTATGAGAAAAGAGGTTTGGGACTCACTCATTTAGTTGAACATAAAATTAACGTTACTAGTGAACCTTTTAAACAAAGATATTGGCCTTTGAGTCCTGCTAAACAAAAAGAACTTTTTGATGAAGTAGAAGTTTTACTAAAAGAAGGCATTATTCAACCCTCTAAGTCTCCTTGGTGTTCACCTGTTTTGGCGGTAGAAAAGAAAGATGGAGGTACTAGATTGTGTTTAGATTCAAGACGATTAAATTCTGTTACTATTAAAGATTCTTATCCCCTTCCTTATACTTCTAGAATATTAGATAACCTTAGAGGTGCCAAGTATATTAGTACAATAGATCTTTCTAAAGCTTTTTTGCAAATTGCACTTGAGAAATCCTCCCGTGAGAAAACTGCTTTTGTGGTTCCTGGAAAAGGTCTGTACGAATTTGTTCGCATGCCATTCGGTCTCACAAATGCACCGGCTGAGTTGCAGAGACTGGTAGATAAACTTTTTGGTCCAGAGTATGATAATTCTGTATTTTGTTAAAAAACAAAAAAAAAAAAAAAAAAAAAAAAAAAAAAAAAATAAAAAAAAAAATAAATAAAGATAGACTGCGGAACAAGTTAAAAAGCAAGTGGAGAATATGAAACAAACAGAAGCAGCTGCAGTAGAGGCAATTAACTATAAAGGAAAAAGCAAAAGGTTAAATAAGTCGCAAAATAAAAAAGAAAAACAAGTAAAAGAAGAAGAATTTCACTGCAAAAGATGTGATACCACACACGGTCGCAAAGCTTGTCCCGCCTTCAACAAACAGTGCGAAAGATGTAAGAAAAAGAATCATTACACTAAATGCTGTAAGGCAAAGAAAGTTGAAACAATCCAACAGAATAGTGAGGATGACAGCCCTGAAAGTGACTCTTCTGTGTATGTTTATTCAGTCGACAATGATGATATAGATACCCATGATTCGTACCAAAAAGCAAGATTGGCTGACAAAACAACAATTGATTTCAAGCTTGATTCTGGAAGCCAGTGCAATGTCTTAAGCGAACAGATAGCTAAAAAGACTGGAACTACCATAAAGCCATGCACAACTATATACATACATCAAAAGTGTCTAGGGATCAACATGTGCCGTTTTCGGTACAACATGCATTAATTAGTTCATTATTTTTTGTGTAGGTCATTGAAGCAGTCTTTGCTTTTTTTAGCGCATAAATGCACTTTACACTTTGCACACATAATTACAGTCTTCAAATTGCAGGCTGGAAACATACATCTCATCCTATTAGGTGTCCTTATTTGTTCATGGCCTACGCCATCGAGTATCACGTCGTTTGGTGGTAAAACTTGACAGGGTTTTCCTTTCCTTATCTTGGGAGGCGGGCCAGCTTCCGCTGTTGATGTAGAACGTGGACGACCCCTAGGTATAGGTGTGGAATATTTGCAAAGTGTGTCTGCTAATTCCGATCGAAAGTCTGCAAGATTCATGATATCTTTGCTGGCTTTCCCTCTTTGACCCATTACTTTTCTGTAAAGAATCCAGGCATTGATGATGGATAGGTCCAATAGATGGTAAAATATTCTCATGTACCATTTCCTGCTTTTGATGCGAATCCTGTACCTGCCAAGATGAGAATCCATCAAGTCGACACCTCCCATATGTGCATTATATTCTTTTATGAGTTTCGGGCACATTATTTCCAATTTTCGTTTCAATTTTTTGTCATACCTGTGGATTGTTTCCACAGGTTCTGCACCTACGTAAGTGGATGCCAGGACCACTTGTTTGTTGTCCTTCCACGAAACTGCAGATATGTCCACATTATCAAAATTCGTGACATATTCTTCATACGTTCCTCGAGGTATACTACTTTTCATTACGTCTTGTTTTTGAGGCAATTTACAACTTTTCCCCAAACGATTTCGCTGTATGGTTCCTAAAGAATGGATTCCTTCAGTGGCCAAATGATACATTAGGGGCAATGAAGTATAATAATTATCGAAATATACGATATGATTTCTTTGCCTAGGAACCACTCTTACCAACCTCATGACAGTTTGTCCAACCACTCCTATTTCAGGTTCACTGGGTAGTCTCTCGTTATCTTTTTCTTTACCCGCGTACACTTGGGAGCAAATAAATCGAGCCACTTCCTTTTTCACGCATTATGGTAATTATTTTTGGTATTATGGAACGCATCGATTCGAAACATATATCGCCTAAAAGGGTATTTAATAACCTTTACAAAGAGGGTAGTTAGTTGTCAAAATTTCATTTTTTTTTTATTTAAATTAAAGTTTAAAGGGTAGAATAAAATTATCGCATTTAATTTGCTTATGACATTTTTATTGTACTCTGTTAAGAAAAGATTAAATTTGAGGTTTTTGTTAATCATACCCATATTACTTGTTATTGTTGTCTTTATCTGTGTCTGTGTAATCAAAATAACCTGATAAAATGGATACTACACCGACGGAAGCTGCCCAAGTTGTAGCTTTACTTGAGGTTGGACACGGACAACGTAAAGTGGCACGCAGACTTCATTTGAGTCGTTCAAAGGTACAGCGGGTATACCGCAGGTATCTGGAGACTGGTGCTTTTGTTCGGCGACCTGGAACTGGCCGACCACGGGCAACAACAGAACGTGACGACCGCTTTATTGCAACCAATTCGTTGCGCGACCGTGGACTTAATGCTGTTCAGCTACAGCAAGCGTTACGTGACGTTCGAGGAGTCTCAATCAGTAGGTGGACAGTGAGACGAAGACTAAAAGAACGAAATTTAACATCACACAAACCAGCAACTGGCCCAAAATTGACTGTAGCTCATCGCCGATCTCGCTTGGAGTTTGCTCGAGAACACATTAATTGGACGTTAGAAGACTGGAGGTCAGTTTTGTTTTCTGACGAGTCAAGAATCTGTCTTTTTAGCAATGACGGGAGAAACCGAGCGTATAGACGTCCTGGTGAAAGATTTGCCCAATGTTGCATTCGAGAAACTGTGAGTTTTGGTGGTGGTTCTTGTATGGTGTGGGGAGGAATTTCTCTAGACGGAAAAACGGAACTTGTCTTCGTCGACCCCGCCAACGATGGCAGTGGTAGACGTGGATTAACAGCTGACCGATACATAACTGACATTCTTGAAAACCACGTAATGCCGTATGCTGGTTTTGTCGGAGAAAATTTCTTGTTTATGCATGACAATGCGAGACCTCATACCGCGCAGATCGTTACGGAATACTTGTCTGCGATCGGGATTCAACAAATGGTATGGCCAGCACGAAGTCCCGATTTGAACCCGATCGAACACCTATGGGACGAGCTAAAACGGAGAGTCCGAGCCAGGGTTCCCGCTGTTTCATCCATTCCCGAGCTTAAAGTCGCTGTGCTTGAAGAGTGGGAGAACATACCACAATATGTCATCGTAACGCTGATCAGATCGATGACTAATAGGCTACAAGAATGTATCAGGGCACGGGGGGGTAATACCAGTTATTAAGAATATTTTTTTTGCAATAATTTTGTTTTTTATTGTTTTTATGGACTGTTTTAGCCCTACTAAATTTTCTATCAAAATTACCATTTTTCTTGCAGAGCCAATAATTTATCATTCAATAAGGTTATTATTCAATAATTTACCCTCATTGTAAAGGTTATTAACTAAACTTTTAGGCGATATATAGTTCGAATTGATACGTTCCATATTACCAAAAATATTTACCATTTTACGTGAAAAAAGGTAGTGGCTCGATTTATTTGCTCCCAAGTGTATATTATAAAATTATATGAATATCCCAGTAAGCTACAAAGGACAAATAATTTGAAACCCCACTTGTGAGGCTTATTTGGCATATATTGCTTCAAAAAGTGACCGACTTTTGTTGCGCACATCTGTTCATCGATTGACAAGCGTTGGTCAATCGTAACACTAGAAAATCTATTGTTCAAATGTGTTATCACAGGCCGCAATTTGTGTAACTTGTCGTGATCTTGATGGTCGACTGGGAGATGTTTTGAATTGTCGTTGAAATGTAATATCCTCCTAATTTTTTCAAATTTATTCACGGGCATAGTCTCTCGTATTGGGCCGAACCCAAATTTTCCCCAGTATGATCGAATATTGGGGTAGTGGTACACAGACATAAAAGTGATAATCCCTAAATATTTTCGTAAGTCTTCTACTGTGAATGTTTCTACTCTATTAGGTTGTTGCTGAGTTGCATAAAAGTTTGATTCCTGAACAATAGACTCTAAGAACTCATTAGTGAAAAAGTACGTAAAAAATTGATATGGCGTATCTAGTTCCAAAATATTAGCAGATAATTCTTCAGAACCTGAGAAAGCTATTTTGTCTTCAGAGTAGACCAGGTTTCGTTTTCTCCATAGTAGATTTCTACCTCCACTTGGCATATAATTAGCGTTTTCAGATGTTGAAATATTACGTACTATTGGAGGATCACTGTCGCAATCTGCGTCGTCAGTTACTGTGGGAGGATCATGGATAGCTGAATCGATGTCTTCACCACTGAATGGCTCTAAAGGAGATTCTTCTAACTCATCTAAAAGATCTTGACGAGAAGGATAATAATCTAGGTCTTCACCGTCGGATTCCATCTCATCGTCTGAAATTTCGCCACTTTCTAGCATGTGAAGCATCTCTTCTATATTTTTATCATCCATAGCTGAAAAGCAATACAACAACATGCAATAATCCACCACCAAGCGAAGTAAAATAGTAAATAAAACATTGGCAACGTGCTATAACAGGTAAGCCCTTGCGGGAAAACAAATGAACATGCAATGCATGGAGGGTCGTTTTCGGCACAAAGATGATTTGGCGTTTTTACGAGTGAATTATTGAAATGTGAAGTAAAATAATAATAAGCACATATATTTGATGAACTTACCTGCGAAAATATAGTTTTTCCTTGAAAGAATATAATGAACGGACTTTATTTTTTTTCAAGTGAACTTTCGTTACTTCGCTTGGCGCCAAGTACTCCTGTCTTCTGTCATAATTTGACATATAAAATGAACTGGTAACACAGGTTTGAGGCTGATATTCTTGTATTTTTTTCTTCATAGATAAGAAATTAAAAATGCAACGGCTAATAATGTGACAGTTTAATATTTGGCGGGCTATTTGAACTTAAAGCTGTTGTGCCGAAAACGGCACAATATGTATTTAAGGGTTAAATAGTTTTTATTCATAAATTACGAGTAAATTGATGTGCTTTTTATGTAGGTACTTAAAATTATTATGATTGATCGATTTTATTTTTATTTACAGTGTAACTATTTCACATCATTTGCATCCGTTTCCCGAACTGGGACTGTTAATACCATTTTGAAGCATTGTCTTACAAATAAATTAGCTGCTAAATATAGCTACAGAGGAAAAAAAGGAAAATTTGCCTTTGAAGGGTTGTCTTTAAGGACTGCAATCATTCGTAAGTTTAAAATATTCTAAATTATACTTTTCGTAACTATAAACTATTTGTTATATTACTTTAATTACTTACCTATTTTTTATTGTCACAAACAAATACCGTGTATTTTTTTTCTAGGCACTGTTAAGCGGATGTTCAAACTGCCGACAGAAAAAGATATTGAAAACGATATCAAAATATGGTTGAAACATGCACCTCAAAGATTAGCTATTCAAGAAAAGAAATCTAACGTTCGTTATGTAAGCCGGGTATAAGAAGAATACTCATAGATAGTATCGGTTCAATAAGTATGATTCCACAGCCACAAATTTAAACTAAAACTACCTTTACTAGAAAGAGACCAATTATATCATACTCCTAAATTAAAATTTAGCTATACACAACCTACCTATGGTACCAGGGTTCACTTTAATGTAAAAAAACATGTCTTTTTTAAGTAAGCGTCAATTATATCGAAAGGTAGCTCAGAATTTAAAAACTATAACTGAAAATACACACATCAAAAGTGTCTAGGGATCAACATATATTTTTGCAATAACTTTTCTCCTGATTGATATTAATTAAAATTTTCTTTAAGGATTCATCAAATAAAGTGTTTTCGTTTGTCACAGTAACGATAAACCAAGTCACCTTTGCATTAATAAAGAAATTTGCCATTTTCCTAATAAAGGGATTTTTGACATTTGAACCACTAACATTAAAGTTCGAAAAAAAGACTGAAATAACAGTTTTCTTTAAAATTTTATTGGGTAACTTAAACAATTAATAATCCGTGTTTCTACCGCGAACACTAACAACACAAGAACATCGGTTTGGCATACTCAAAATGAGTTCATCCAAATCACGCTGTGGAATGGCCGCCCATGTTCGTTGCAACAACAAAAAAAGGTCTTCTTGCGACTGGATACCCTCCATATTCGGCAGAGCTCTTCTCTGTAGCATATCCCATGCATGCTCAATCGGGTTCAAGTCTGGCGACTGAGCAGGCCAGGGCAGGACATTGATGTTAGCTGCGGCGAGAGTCTGTCTTACAACTCTTGCGGTGTGCGGTCGTGCATTATCATGCATTAACTGAAATAAGGGACCGATTTGCACTTGTAGAGGAACGATGACGTCTGATACAATCGTCTCAGCATAAATTTGAGCGTTGAGGTTGCCTCTGATCCAAATCAACTCAGTTCTTCCGCCGATCCAAATACCCGCCCATACCATGATGGTTCCACCACTATAAGGATGGACTTCCTGGCAGGATTTTAATCGCTGTTGGCGTCCAGGGGTTCTCCAGTGTCGTATACGTCTTGTATCCGGTCTCATACCAAAACGAGACTCATCAGAAAAGCACACGAAACGCCATTGTTCTTCTGCCCAATTTCTGTGTTCAAGAGCCCATTGATATCGAATCCTACGATTGTGCATTGCTATAGGTGGTACCCGTAGCGGTCTTCGGGAATGAAGGTTCACTTCATGCAAGCGGTTTCTGACTGTTTGGTCGCTAATTAAGTTCCCTGAAGAGTGATGAAGCCTCACGGCTAACATCATGGCGGTTATTGTTGGAGCTCTTCGAGTTAAGATTTGAATGTATCGGTCTTGTCTCCGTGTGGTGCAGCGATACCGTCCTCCATGGCGCTCAGCCACGGTACCAGTGCTTCTGTAACGTGTCCAAAGTCGACTGATAACACTCTGACTTGTATTCAGAGCTAAAGCCACAGTACGTTGCCGGGAACCAGCTTCTATCATTCCCACGGCTCTGAGCATTTCTTCCCTGCTTAAATGACGTCGCCGCTCCATAATAACGTTGGTTTTAATCAGTAGTAGGGAAACAGTAGCACTAATAATGTCTTCAATGCGTTGTATGTTTTTATAGGGAAAATATTGACAGCTGATTTTCATCTTTTACTCGAATTTGATTCACAGTTCCTGATTCAAATTATGAAATGCACCAAAAAGGATCCATATAAATTTATAAAATCATAAATTTATTACAAAGCCACATCTCAATCTCAAGAAATCCGCATAAAAATGCTTGATCCCTAGACACTTTTGATGTGTGTACTTAAGATCATTCTCTAACCATAAAATAACAGTGCTCGGAGAAGCCAAAATTCAAACAAAAGTAAAAGGCATGACTGCAGAGGTAAAATATATTATAGTTAACCAAAATGTAACGCCGATATTGGGAAAATCTACCTGTGTCAAGCTAAACTTAATGAAGAGAATTGATTCATTGACAAAAGAAGATGAAAGCTTATTTGAAGGCATAGGATGTCTAAAACAATTCAAATATGATATAGACTTGGTTGAAAACCCAAAATTGCCAATATGTCCAGCAAGAAAAGTGCCACACATATTAAGAGAGAATGTAAAAAAAGAACTTGACAATATGGTGGCTCAAAAATGAATAAAGCCAGTCACTAAGCCAACACCAGCGGTTTCGCCCATGATAGTTGCGAAGAAAAATGACAAAATGCGACTGTGCATTGACCCGTCTGCTATTAATAAAAATCTAAAAAGAAGACACTACCCGCTGAATACAGTAGAAGAAATTACAGCGAGGATACATGGATCTAAATGGTTTACATTACTTGATTGTAGAAGAGGATTTTGGCAATTAAAAGTCACCAAGAGAACATCAGAATATCTAACCTTCAGCACTCCATTTGGTAGATATTCGTGTCTTAGAATGCCATTCGGATTGGCATCAGCACCTGAAGTGTTCCAGCAAGTGATGACTACACTACTAGCCGACATAAATAATGTTGAAGTCTCTATGGACGATATTCTTCTCCATGCAGAAACTAAAGAAGAATTGGAGAAAATTACACAAAAAGTTTTACAAAAATTCCACAAATCTGGACTAAAATTAAACAAAGAAAAATGTGTGTTCAACACCCAAGAAGTAAAATTCCTTGGACATGTGGTCACTCACAAAGGACTAAAGCCTGACCCTGAGAAGTTAGAGACAATAAGTAAGATAAAAAGACCTAAAAATGTCAAAGAATTGCAGCGATTCCTGGGTCTAGTTACTTATCTGTCAAAGTTTATAAAAAACATGGCAGATGTGACAGCACCTTTAAGAATACTACTACAAAAAGATATAGCATGGAATTGGGAACATGAGCAAGAGGCAGCCTTCAAAAGGCTTAAAGAGCTGTTAAAGAAACCACCTGTTCTTGGTTATTATGACCCAAAAGCACCAATATTACTGTCTGTGGATGCAAGTAGCTATGCATGTGGAGGAGTAATGATGCAAAATGGTAAACCTATTGCATATTGTGCTAAATCATTTACAAACACTGAGAAAGGGTATAGCCAGCTAGAAAAAGAAGCGAATGCCATACTGGTCGCCTGTAAAAAATTTCATTGCTACATATGGGGCTGCAAGGATCTAACTATCGAGTCCGACCACAAGCCTCTAGAGACAATCTTCAAGAAGCCACTTATAGAAGCGCCACCCAGATTACAAAGAATGTTCTACCAAATCTTACCTTATAATCCAAAGATAGTGTACAAAAAAGGGAATGAGATGTATGTCTGCAGAGATCTCACCTGTGAAGATGAAAATGAATATATACAAATATGCGCCCTAGTACTCCCATTTTCAAAAACACGCCGAGAAGAGCTGAAAAAAGAAACAGAAAATAGTGACGAGTTAAGAGAATTAAAAGAAATAATAATGAATGGATGGCCTGAAAAAATTGAAAACATAGATGAAAAATTGAAGAAGTATTGGTACTATAGAGAAACACTTAGTGTGCACAACAACATCATTTTTAAAAATGGAAGAGCTATGATACCAAAAACAATGGTGCCCTTAGTTATGAAGCACTGCCACTTAAGCCACAAAGGAGTACAAGGCACATTGAGATTAGCAAGAGACAATGTGTTTTGGCCGGAAATGTCCAAAGACTTAACAAACTATGTAAGAAACTGCAAATCATGCAATAAAATCCAGAAAGACAACCCGATGGAGCCCATAATGTTACAGAACGTACCAGAACGTTCATGGAGTATAGTAGCATCAGATTTATTCCATTTAAAGGGCCAAGACTACATTGTTGTGGCAGATGCATATTCAGGATACTTTGACATGCAACCAATCACTAATTTGTCTAGCTCAGCAATAAAAGAGTGCATGAAAAGATGGTTTGCAACATTTGGTATACCAGACATACTTCAAACAGATGGAGGAAAACAATATGATTGTTAAGAATTTAGGAGTTTCACTAAAGAATGGAAATTTGAACACAGAATTTCTAGCCCCCATTTTCCCAGGTCTAATGGGTTAGCAGAAAGATATGTACAAGAGGCAAAAACTCTGTTGAAAAAATGCAAAGAGGATGATACAGACATTCAGCTAGCACTGCTACACCATAGAAACACTCCTCGATTGGATTTAGGTTCACCATGCCAAAGACTGATGAACAAAAGAACAAAAACTCTACTACCTATTAATGAAAAGCTTCTGACACCTAAAGTCATAAAAAATGTAACAAAAAATTTAAAGAAACTAAAAGAGAAAGAAAAAGAATATGCCGATACTGGAAAAAAGGAGAACAGAGAGTTTAGTAAAGGAGAAGAAGTACTACTAAGGAAAGACTATCATAACTGGATTTCAGCTAAAATAATGAACGAAACACCAGAGAGACCACGTTCATACAAAGTGAAAACAGAGGATGGAAGCGTCTATCACAGAAATGCTTGGCATCTTAAACATGCACCTTCTAGAGAAATGTTGCCAGCAGTTAGTCCAACAAAGGAATCGTCTCCACTACTGGAAGAACCGCCAGGCCAAGAACAACAGCAAGTACCCAACCCTGAACCGGTACAGCCTGGATCTCCAAGACCTACTCCTCGAGCAGCAGACACTGCACCTGAAATAAAGACTACTCGCAGCGGTCGACAAGTAATCCTTCCAGAGCGCTATCGCTGAAAAAGGGGGATGTCATATATGTAACCGAATGCGTTTTAATATTATATACTTATCCGAACGCATCTCATCTGTCATCAAGTCCCCGCTAAATTATCTATGCTCTAGCTTGTCTACGCTCTCCTCTCGTACTGAATATTGTAATCACAAAACATTATAATAAATATTGATAATAACATAACAGAGACTTGTTATTATACACACGTTGGTATATAAATAAATAATTAATTATATAATGAATACACAAAAAATATTAGTCTATATATCGGTATCGGGATTAAGTTAATTACTCAGTTTTATATTGGAAATGAAACATTGGTTTCTGAAATTGGTACTTCAAGTTCTGCCGTTCTGTCAAAAAGTTTCACAATAATGATACTCTGTCTGTTCTCTCACGCGAATTAATCACGTAAGTTTGAAATGTCCATTTCACTGGAGTTTTTTTCAGGGTTTCCTATTGTTTTATTAAAAGTAATGGTTGGTTTTTACAGATTGATAAGATTAAGGACATTTTACAAATGGGAAACGTCATAAATAGGTAAGTTCATTGGCAATCATTGCGAACTTTAAATTAATAAACATACATCTTTATTCGTGGTTCACCAAGTTTGAAATTTCAAAGATTCAAGTGGATTTTATGTTTTACAGACATACCTATCACAAGCGCATCTGATGACCACGGCGGTATGATGATGGTTTTAGAACGTCTGTGAATGTTTTTGTGGGGAAGTGTATTACTAACATGGTGTGGCAGCTACCGAAATATGTTTGAGGCTTTGGGCTTAAGAATGAAAATGCTTAGCGGAATGTGTTTGAAGCTTTGGGCATAATAATGAAAGGGCTTAATCTGATTAGGAGTCTGCCTGTAACATTCTAATTGATTTTCTTCTTGCATGGTTAGAGTGAACTTTTATTTTTTAGCGTCGCTGACTGCTTCCGGGCAGGTGATGGGCGGATGGCGGATGGCTGGAGGACGGGGGGGGATTCTAGCGAGTAAGTATGACTTGTTGATTAGTAAATACTTGTGGGTTATGGGTGCCCAATTATTTTGAGTTGTGTACTTCACACAATGAGGGACTTGTCACACTGGATGCGTTCAGCATCCCTGGTCCGGTCAACTCGAACAAGATTCAATTATAATAGACTTTGTTTTTGCTAAATATGGTTTATCTGCATAATTTTAACTTTTTAGCTGTGGGCATTTTAAAGCAAATAATAGGAATAATTATAGTTAATTTCATAATGAATCGAAGTCTTTGCGGTGTGATCTTAACTTTTTTTTTGTTTTAGATCTGAGCCGCTTTTGACCCCGAATGCTGAGTGAGTAGTGTTTGATTTGCTAATAGTTGAGAGTAGTATAGGTGTTTAATTACTTTCTATCTTCCAAGAAGTGTTTATATGAATTCTTACTATGGGCCTAAAATATATCCATTGTGAATAATTAGGGTCATATTTTCTACCTAACATAAAGAAAATTGTTTTTTTTGTAGAAAGGCTATGTATGTACCTATACAATAGTGGATTAACTATAGTTTTATTCCCGCCAGCGGCTCTGAATTCTAAGATAAAAAAGCTTTATTTCACAGTTGTATGAGGTAGCAGTTAAAAATTATTGTTTTATTTTACAGCATCACCATGCCACTGCTGCACCATCGCTCCAGTGAGTTGCGGGAGCACTGGCCGCTGGTGGAGGAGCGACTGTACCGGGCGCTGGTGGCAGAGTGCCTGTACCGAAGCCTGGGCTTGCCGGAGCTAGACCAGGTGCGGCGGGAAATAGGGGCCAGCGAGCTGGCAGAACGCAGAGCTTGCTGGCGCGCCGCCGCACTATGGGACCAAACAGTATTTTCCGTCTCAAAAATGGTTTAGACAAAAGTCGTGTTATTGAAACCGTTTTGATTGTTTTACATTCATAGATAATAGAACTATCCGAAAGCAAAGCAAAAAAAAATAAAAAAAATGTTTTACTTGCATAAAATTACATTCAAACTTTTTACTTTGAAAATTTCATATTAACTAGAATACTCGTTATAGAAGTTCAACTTAAGATACTTTCTATGTCTTTCAAGGGAATATATTAGTATTATACATTTTTGAATTGCTCAAAATGTCTAGTTTACGACTACGTTCTGTTTTTATGGCATATATTTTTTTTTCTGTTTTTTTATTTAATTTTTAAACGTCATAAGGAAATTTTACGTCTTTTCTATTTTCAAGTGGAGGTTTTGTTGTTATCGATGGCTCCCGATGTCGAGTTAATGACATTTTAAGATACCTTACTTATTCAGTGTTACAGGGAAATAAAAAAAACCTGCGTCATTACTGCGCCATTTCGAGCTAGAAGCCGAAATGTCGACCGAAAAATATTTTCTCATAAAAGTAATTGCGAGAATTGAGAATGAAGATGCGTTTAAATACGGACTGTCTATCTTACATGCGTGGATAAGATGTATGGAAAAGGATTCTGCATATTTCTTATAATCTAGGATTTCAAAGTGGTCTGCATCGTCTCCAGAGAACAAGAAGATTAAATAAGAAAAAAAGAAGTACGTTCAAACTCGTTTCCGGGAATTGCTTGGTTTACACATTGATAAACCTCGTCAAGGTTCTGGAAATAGTAATGACGGAAATACGGCAAGGAAATTTTTCCAAAACTATCTGGAGAAGCGATGCGGTTGAATAAAATGCGGGGTTATTTAGGATTACAGCGGAGATTGAAATATGATGGAGCGAGGAATGGTATGCCAAAAAAAACCCAATCAGACGAGAAAAGAGAAGCAATCACTCACCTGCCAAGCCGCCACGATGCCCTGAAGGTTTCTTCTTGGGAGATACTTGAGGAAGCGTGCACAAGTGGTATATAGACAGTCTCGTCCCGTGGAGCGGTTTTTACACGGAAGAACAAAAATATAATATGGCGGCGCGGAGCGGCGTGCGCAAAAAATTGGGTTATCAGCTCGGTGATCGATAAACGACTGGTACTGAAGAGTCGCTCGCAGAATACCCGCGAACGATGAGTGAATGCAATCCTCAACACTCGCCGACCGAATGATTTCGGCGCAACCACTATCAATGTTCTGTAGAAATTACAGGTATGGATAAAGAGTTGATCAAGAGATTATATATCATTCTGCAAACCATGTCATCGGGATTTTCTGTAAACGCAGTTAAGTTTGATGACTATGCGCTGGGGACTGCACAGTTATACGTGAGTAAATATAACTGGTACTATATGCTATCTTCAGTCCACAAAATTCTTATACATGGTGCCAAAATTATCTTGGTTATCTTGTTTTATTTTGTATTCTTTTGTAATAATTTAGTCTCAATACTGTGTTAAAAAAGGAATGCAGCGAGTCAGCCCCAACACAAGTATTTTCAATTACTTACTGGGGCTGTCTCAACTCATGCATATTATGTAACTTTTGAGACTCAATAAACATTTTATTCAACACGTATACGGAGTGCATTATGAGAATGGTTTTAGAGCAATGGGACAAAGGCATTTCGGTGGGAGGCCGGAAGACATCTAACTTGAGATACGCCGATGACACTACTCTTCTCGCTCAAACAAAGGAAGATATGGAACACCTGTTGACACTGCTAGAGACAAAGAGCCTCTCCTTCGGACTTGCAATCAACAGAGAAAAAACCAAGATGATGATCGTGGACCGAGCCGAACTAAACCAACCTGACATCCATGTGATTGGCAACTGTGAGATTGTTCAATCTTATGTGTACCTTGGTTCCACAATCACGAACACTGGGGGGTGTGAGGATGAGATTCGAAGGAGATGCGCTATCACAAGATCTGCCGTTGATAAGCTCAAAAGAGACTGGGCCAATCGTAATATCACCAAGGCCACAAAAGTCCGCCTGATGAGAAGTTTGGTTTTTCCAATATTTCTGTATGGCGCAGAAACATGGACGGTTCGCGTCAAAAACCGACGCAAAATCGATGCACTCGAAATGTGGTGCTGGTGGCGACTGCTGCGGATCCCTTGGACGGCGTTTCGGACTAATGTCTCGATCTTGGAGGAACTCCGAATCAAGGAGAGGTTGTCGTCGACTGTACAGATGCGAATCCTCAAATACTTCGGCCACATTGTTCGAAATGAACGCTCCATGGAACGACTTGTTGTCCAGGGGCAAGTAGAAGGCAAGCGGTCACGCGGTCGATCACCTACGCGTTGGACAGACCTTATAAAAGCTGCAACACAAACGTCCATGGTCCAAAGCTCCCGAGACGCTGAAGACCGCAACAAGTGGAGGCGCATCGCGAGGGCTGCGTCATCCAAAGAAAATGCATCATCGTCAACCACGACCATTCTGTCAAGAATGTACGACTGAGGAGGAGGAAACATTTTATTTTATAAAAAATAATAATAATAATAGAGCATTTTGCAGTTTTGCCAATAGGCCAATTATCGGAAGATGCTCAAGAAGCTCGTAATAAAGACTAGTCAGCCACAATGGAAGACGTTCTGCACATACTGTTGTATACTTCTGATCCATATATATCTAGCTTAAATAGAACCTGTACTATGATACCAAAAGAACTACTTAACGAAGCTAAGGAGCTTTTAATATTGAGAAGTGATGAGTAGATTAATGTTTTTTTTGTCACGAATAGGATTTCTTTTTTAGTTTAAAATTATGTCATAATCTTTTTATTAACTTCTTAATAATTTTATTTTAATGTAACGTAAGCAAATAATTCAGAAAAAAAAATTAATTTAATTTTTGTATGAAAAATTTCAAAAGTTTATATTTGATTTTTTTTTCCTTAATAAATCTACTTTTTAAAGTAGCGTTGTTTTATTTATCTAATAGCATAACTATTCAGGCATACGTACACAAAATTTCAATACAAAATGTTAAGAAACTAAAAAGTTACAGATTTTTGAGATGAAACGCTGAGTTTCGTCCCATAGTGCGCCGTGGCTGCCGCCGAAAGTAGGCTAGACGCCTACCGCCTGGATTAGGGGTAGGAGCTCTATACGAGTCTTATTTTAATATCGGTCTTTTTAAAATCCATAATAATTCTGGATCGTGGATTTTGAAAAGACCGATATCATAAATCGGACTCGTATACAGCTCCTACTTTACTACTTTTTACTTTTTTTAAATAAATTGGTCCAGTGAGTTATAGCAATTAGCCGACCCCACCTTTGCACAAATGGTTGAGATTTTTTTTTTTAATAAATAAAATACAAAAGCATTTGACGGCACGGTTGGCGCAGTGGCTAAGCGATTGGACTGCTGCGCTGCGTGTCGCGGGTTCGATCCCCGCACGGAACAAATATTTGTATGGCCTGCAGATAGTTGTTTCGGGTCTGGGTATTTGTGTATGTGAATTTATATGTTTGTGAACGCACCCACGATACAGGAGAAATTCCTAGTGTGGGGCTTCTTTTTTTAAATTTATGCAAAGCTGGGGTCGACTAATTGCTATAACTAACTGTACATAAAATGTACGATTGTTTTTTATTCTACTAACTATTAGCTTTTGCCCCACTATCCCCATGGTTATTTTTAAACCATTTAAAATTTCACGGGGCACCGTCGGCTGCGCCACGTTGAGTGGCCATAGGGGGCTTCCCTCCCCCCATAAATCAGGTTTATAATGTCAAAAACATTACGAAAACAATAATTATTTGATGATTTATATTATTTCCAAGTAATCCTAATTAATATTTAGGGAAGCGTGTTAATATTATTTTGTGATACAATTTAGGTTCTATCTAGGATCTACTGTTTTAAGAATAAATATTATTTATTAGGTCACTGAAAATGCATTTATTAGGTAATTGATAAAATCATACCCTAAAAAAATTAATGAATGACAAAATAAAATAATGTTACCATACACTTCTTTGATAATATACTAATATGCCCACTAAATGTATGGATATATTAGTTTCAGTAGCTGAATAGTGTATTATTTTGTCCATGGCGAGTCTTATTACTCATAATATCTTCTACAACAAACCTTTTACTTTAATATAAATTGCGATGCTGCGGGTGATAAAAAAGACATTTTAAACAAAAGGGTTCCGAGTGCGGCGGATTTCTCAAGTTTAAAATGTGTTTTATATTGATTGGACTACTAATTGTTTTCAATAATCTTTTGTATGCGAAACTCGCGCCCCCTTTTGTTAAAAAGGTCTTTTTTAAACAAAGGGGTTCCGGCAGTTTTGCTTACAAAAGATTATTGATAACAGTCGGCGGCAAAGATTAGTTGTCCAAAAAATATAAAAGAACTTTTAAACAAAAGGGTGCTAGCAGTTAGAGTTAGAAATTTTAACAAAATATTATTGACAACAATCGGCGGCATAGATTCTATGCCGCCGTTTGTTTTCAATAATATTTTGTAAGCGAAAAGCAAGGCCTCCTCTCCCAGTGAATCTGTTTGTGTCCCATTCCAACTGACGGACGTCGTCCTGGCTATTCAACGACTGAGTTTCGGTAAGGCCTCCGGAGTAGACGACATATCAGTCGAACAAATCAAACACCTCGGTCCCGTATCTGTGTCGTGGTTGCTGCAATTTTTCAACCACTGTCTGGAGTCAGCAAACATCCCTCGTCTTTGGAGGAAATCAAAAATAATTGCCATTCCAAAACCTGGAAAACCACATGATGACCCTAAAAATTTTCGTCCAATATCCCTTCTCTGTCACACTTATAAACTGTTCGAAAGACTGTTGTTATCTCGTCTTACACACCTCATTGATCCGAAACTAATCTCAGAACAAGCTGGATTCAGGCCTGGAAAATCATGCTGCAGCCAGGTACTTAACCTCACTCAACACATCGAGGACGGGTTTGAAACCAAAAAAGTGACGGGAGCAGTATTTGTGGATTTGTCAGCAGCATACGACACTGTAAACATAAAACGGCTAATATGGAAAGTGACCATCCTGACAGAGGATTTCAAGTTTATACGAATTCTACGAGAACTGCTCAGTAACCGTCGATTTCGGGTGCACCTCCTTGATGGCAAAAGTAGATGGCGAGACCAAACAAATGGACTACCTCAGGGTAGTGTATTGGCCCCATTATTATTCAACATTTATACTAACGACCAACCAATTAGCTTAAACACAACCCGCTTTCTGTACGCTGACGATCTTGCACTAACCTGTCAAGACACCAACTTTGAGGATATTGAAGCCGTTCTCTCCACAGCTCTAAGTGACCTAAGCCACTACTATGCTGAAAACGCTCTAAAACCAAACCCCTCAAAAACGCAGACTTGCGTCTTCCATCTCCGAAACAGTCAAGCGGGTCGTAATCTCAACATCTCTTGGCAGGGATTCCCAATCGCGCATAACAATCACCCGAAATACCTCGGTGTAACCCTAGACCGGTCGCTAACCTACCAAAATAACTGCCAGGCTATAAAAATGAAAGTACATGCCAGAAATAACTTACTACGCCGCCTTACATCTACCAAATGGGGGGCGTCTCCTCGAGTTCTGCGAACCACTGGACTGGCGCTTTGCTTCTCCGCTGGTGAATACGCTAGCCCAGTTTGGGACCGTTCTGCCCACGCCGATCTAGTATCGAGTACTGGTTGCCTTAGACCGACTCCGGTACGAAAGTTGTATCCACTGGCTGGGATTGCACCTCCAAAAGTTCGTAGAACCGTAGCAAGCTACACCGAGAGGAAGAAGCTACAAACTGACTTACGCCACCCAATGCACAGTTACGCCCCAGTGCCCCAGAGGCTGAAGAGCCGCAAAAGTTTTTTCGGGTGCGTTAAACCAGCAAGCCCAGCGAACAGAAACGCCTCCTCTGCAAGATGCGAACTCTGGCGGGAGCTGTTCAAGCCCCCCGATGGCTTCATCAAGCCGTCTGAAAGCCTTCCACCTGGACATGCTTTGCCGTGGCCGACTTGGAAATCTCTAAATAGACTCCGAACCCAGGTCGGCCGTAGCAAAGACAATCTCTTCAGATGGGGGTTCATTGACGGCTCAGACCTCAAGTGTGTATGCGGCGTATCTCCACAGATAATGTCCCACCTTCCATCTTGCGCTGCATGCCCTGACACCTGCATACTTGACGACCTTATGACAGCATCAGCGAGTGGAGTCCGCATAGCTGAATTTTGGGCCAAAACGATTTGATCGTATAGAAATTTGCCATCGACACGCTAAGAAGAAGAAGCGAAACTGCCAGAACCCCTTTGTTTAAAAAGTAGTATATTTTTTTATAAGCATGATACCGCCGGCCGGTACAACAGAAAGTTGAATTATATATATTATTTTCAAACGAAACAATTCACGAAAGACCAGGCTGTATGGCCCGATTACCATAGCCAGATATTGAATGAACTAAAAAGTACATGTTGTCGTTTTCAAATTGAATCGGAACTCGGAAGACGCAAAATGAGTCAAGGATTTTTGTAAGTATTCATAATTTTATAACTACAAATACTAATAATTTAGCTGAAATATGTTTATTATGAGTAGGTATTTAAGTAGTTTTCACTAAAGTTATTAGTGCCTATTACATATTTAAAACTTTATTAGGCAAGACGAGGATACAAATCCGAGCGATTGGGTCCCGTTGGAGTCGCTGCCTCAGACTGCTGCTGACTACGGCGGGGCCGGGCCAAGCGGAGGTGAGGCCAGCGGCAGCCTCAAGGGAAGCGGACCTGGGAGCAATGGCGGTGCCGAAACCAGCACTACAATGATGACGGCTTTGCTGCAGGCAGCGAAAAGAGCCGTCATCATTGAAGACGGGACCGCCGGGACCGCCAAACGAGCATGCCTCCGACCGGAGTTACCCACGCCCAAAGGGAAAGGCGTGGGTAAAAAAATCTAAACCTAAATAAATCTATTATTTAAAAATCTGTATATAATTGGCTGAATGAAGGTTTGACGTTTTTACAAAAGTTCAACCTTGCTTGTCAAAAACTTTTAAATTAATACCTAAACCGAACGACTCGGAGCACAATGTTCTTTTTTATTTTGTGGAGTGTCGTGAATATAATTTCTCAGTAAGTATTCTTTGTAGTCTTTTGTATTTGTTACATCTCTGATAAACATTCTTGCGTATAGGTGTGGTAGGTATCTTATTCAATAGCAAATTAATTTCATATCGGTTTTCTTGCAGCCGTGTGAAATTTATCATGAAACGTAAAATAAAAAGAAAACTAATTTTACAAATTAGTAATATAGGAATTGTCTAATTCTAGAAGAAATTATTATTACAAGCAGAGTCTTCAAAAAAATAACCTACTAGTTTCCACGAGTTAAATTATTAAGTTTCAATTTTCTATTTTAGAAGAATACGACTTAAAACGAGCGAGCACCGGGTGGTGCTGTGGCGGAAGGCGAGGGTCGAGCGTCGGCTGTGCGAGCTGCAGTGGCGACGTTCTACGGTTGCAATACCTACACTGCAGTTCCCGCGCGGCCGGCCACTACGTTCGCCTCCCAAGGACATCCCGGTGCCGTCGTCAATGTGGCGGCATCACCGACTTTTAAGGGATTGGCGGGGTTATGACTAAAAAAGGTACCATTAGTCACAACCCCGCCAAAATAAAAACCAATGAATTTTTAAGAAAATGTTGTTTTATTTTTTAATTTTTGTTTTTTTGCCCACTCCCTTGCCTTTTGGCGTGAGGTGCTGGGTTGCTGGGGTGATGCTGACTTGAGGCGACTCCAACCGAATGCACGGTTTCTTGGCACATGATAGGCCATCATCAGTAAAAATGCTGCGCCGTTTAGCAGCGCGCAGCAAGTCCGACATGCTCATCTTGCTACCGCCGCCGGTCTCGATGTCCGCGTCTGCCGGAGGCAATGCCTCCGTCGGGTCCCAAGCGCTAGGCATTGTATCTTCGTCGTCTTCCCTGAAAATAAGTTATAACAAGAAATTATGTACCTATTCTTTGATTGTTTACGACAATAATAACCTATAACTTTATAAAACTCGACAGTCAGCCTGTACTAAAAGGTTAATAAAATGTAGGTTTACATGTACGGTTATTTATTACCTATTAGGTAGGCCCCCTGGATCATTAGGGTAAAATTTGAACAATACTTACATTATGTAGGTAGATAGAGTTACCGGCAGCCAGGTTTGTCTTTGGTATCAGTGCTGCTAACCACCAAATGACATGGATATTTTCGTTCAAAAATTTAAAGACATCTCTATTGTCCGTTTCAAACCGCGTCATTGCGTAATCCCCATAATACTTTTTTCAACTTCAACTCTGTTTAGTGGCTTTTGTGAAAGTCAACTAAATTATACCGATGTAAAAAGAAGAGTAGAATTTTAGAGAGAGAGAGACTTGAGTCTCTGGCGCATGTAAAATTTCACAGAGTACCAACTTTTTTATTTTTTCTATGGACAGGCTAAGTCATCGGACCGTACTGCCTAGTCTCACGTGTATTGTTTTATTTAGTTCAGGGTTAGTTTAGGAACCTACATAAAAAAAGGAATTAGGAACTTAAGTCGTTTGTTAAAAATATGTAGGCAAAATTCGCGGTATGCGCAGGTCTGGCGCATATTTGCCGCGAACACACGTGCATTCTGTCTCAAACTTACACGCACACATTGGCAAATACGTAGGTAGGTAATAAGGTAAAAATCCTATCAAATGTTTTGTTGATTTTCATACTTGACAAGACAGAGAAAGGGCCCGCCCTGCCCACGTGACCACTGCGTCGCTGACCGTAGGCAGTTGACTCTTCTTTTATATGGTGTTAGAGCGAGCTAGTCTCGCGGCGCGAAATTTTGTCAACGCCGCGCGTGTGGCGCGCGAAGTTAGATAACAGTTTCTGGATTATATGAATTACCTACGTTCCGTTTTGCGGATGCAGAATTTGATAAATTATTGTTTTGTTTTTGTATCAATATTTTTTTATTTGTTGTCTTATGTTAGGCAAGGCGGGATTTTCAGGTTGTATGAAAGATCCGCCCCTGTAAGAATATAAGCTATAGGTTTTATAAAGTAAACTTTTACAATTGAATATGATTTACAGTATTATTTCCAAATTAATAAATGAATGCTCAGAGAAAAGGACAAGTTATTAATATTTAAAATGATCACAACATTATAGTGTCTTTACAGATTGATAAATAGCGCTATTAAGACTTTACATCAATCGATCTTTAATGCTGTTATACTAGTTTCGTCCAATGCCGGTAGTTGGTGCTAGCCTAGCGATGGGCGATTGTGAATGACATTATTCGAATAATTCGATTGTACAAGTCATTCAAATTATTCGAATAACCTTACAATTCATTCGAATTTGAAAACGAATGAATATTACTAGTTCTTATATTCGAATATCCGTAACTTTATCTAAAAGTAAACTCTATGCTCTGCTAAAAAATACTCAATTTCGTGTGTCAAATTGAATCATTAAACAATCGAATTCAGAATGAGTGAACTAGCGGTTCAGAATCGCTAGTTTGCTACGAATATCAATTCAAAGTAGACTTTATTGTATGTATAAACAGCCCAATTTTGTATAGCACGGCTAAAGCAAATGAATGAACTAGTATTCATTCGAATATGAAACGAATGAAAAGTAAATAATAATGTATAGCGTTGTCTCGTTCCTTCCGATTCAAATTTCATTATTACTAGTTCTTATATTCGAATATCCGTAACTTTATCTAAAAGTAAACTCTATGCTTTGACAAAAAATGCTCAATTTCGTGTGGCAAATTGAATCATTAAAACCATCGAATTCAGAACGAATGAACTAGCGGTTCTCAAATTAGTTACTAGTTGCTACGAATATCAATTCAAAGTAGACTTTATTGTATGTATAAACAGCCCAATTTTGTATAGCACGGCTAAAGCAAATGAATGAACTAGTAGTTTCATTCGAATTTGAGAACTAGCGATCGATTGTTTTAGCATTCGATTGTTAATATTAGTACTATCAAACCATTCGATTGTTGGAATCAGTAACAATCGCCCATCTTTATGCTAGCCGTTTATTATTGACGATGGAGGTGAGTAGATTGAAGCTTCCTGCGCTGCGGTTGTACAACGTGTAACACATGTGTAACAACCGAATATCGTAATGACTAGTGTGTAGAGACCTTTACAGACCCTTATTTTACGATGCTTTCGAAACAATAGAGACGAACAGATAAGCCGGGCCGCGATCATAAAAGGTTTTAAAAATTGAAAAGACTCGCATAAGCGTCGCAAGCACCTCGTAAAATTCCGAAAACCGCACAGGTGCGTTTGCCGCACTAATTGCGCTACCAGCAGAACTTAGTATAAATAAAATGGCAAAAATGTATAATAATCAGGCAGTTGAACACCTCAAAGTAAAATCCCTATATTTCCGACAAATTTTGAATACTTCTTTTAATTTGGGATTTGGTAGTCCGCGAGTGGACGTATGCTCAACGTGTTTGCAGTTGACTGAAAAATTAAAATCAGCGAGTGAAAGTGATAAAACTCGGCTGATGGCTGAAAAAACTGTGCACAAAAGACGTGCACAAGCATTTTTTACGATGTTAAAAGCAGAAGATCCTTCATTGAAAATATTATCTTTCGACTGTCAGAAGAACATGGCCTTACCAAAGATTCCAGACCAAAGTACATATTACTCCAGGCAGCTGTATTTTTATAACTTTACGGTAGTTGAAGGCCATTCTAAATCACCATTGACAAAGGAAAATGTATTTAGTTATTGTTGGACTGAGGACGAATATGCAAAGGATGCTAACCTAATAGTGTCTGCTGTTTATCATCGACTTCGTAATACGGTATACTTACCAGAATGTAATAAACTTCGGATTATGGCCGACGGTTGTTCCGGACAAAATAAGAACACAATGCTAAGAGCAATGCTCTCAAAGTGGTTGATCCAAGACGCACCAGCTCATATCAAACTTGTTGAAATAGTGTTCCCTGTAGTGGGGCATTCCTTTCTACCGGCAGATAGAGTCTTCGCCCGCATTGAAAAACAGTTGCGAAAAATGGAAAACATAATAAGTCCGAGTGAATACATGGAACTAGTGAGCGAACATTCAACCACCATAAACGTAGCATCAACGTGTCAAGTATTGGACTGGAAATCTGCTGCAAAGAATACATTTTTAAATGTCGGTAAATGGCATGTTCCTTTCGCCAAATGTAAAAGATTTTATCTCAAAAGGGCTAGTAGATCTAATCAAATGGTTGGCCTTAGCGGAGAACTGCATTACAAACAAGATTTAGGGATATATAAAAATATTTGTAAAAAGGACAAAATTTCCGCAATGATTGCTCCAACTGTAATATCACAGGGAGTGACAGTTAAACAATTGAAACTGAGAGACGTCAACAAATTGCTATACGCTCATTACGGTGACAATTGGCGTAATCTAGATATCTTGGGATATTTTGCTCGAGTGGTGCCCCAAGACACTACCATAGAAAATAATGATGATGATAGACATGATGATAACACTGACGAGCTGATGTGTGAAGAGCAAGAGGAGGTTCCCTATCCATTTGCATAAAATTTTAAGACCTAATATAACTTAGCATAATTTTATTGGCATAATTATATTTTCGCATAATATACGCATAACAGCTTACGTATAATTTTTTAAGCATAATTTCTCTAACCATAATAATGATTAAGCATAATATTCTAAAGCATAAATTTATTAAGCATAAAGTTCTAAAGCATAACTTTTTTAAGCATAATATCCTAAAGCATAAATCTAATATGAATCAGGTAATATATAACATATTAATATAATATAACGTATTGAACAATTTTGTGGGGTTTTTTTTCGCTGTAGGAAGCATGAAGCAAGCAAGCATACAGCATGCAAGCAAGCATACAGCATGCAAGCAAACATACAGCATGCAAGCAAGCATGCAGCAAACAAGCAAGCATGCAGCATGCAAGCAAGAATGCAGCATGCAACATGCAGCAGGCAGGGTTTCTGTCACGGCTCCGGCGCTGCGAGCCTCCGGCGGCCCCACGCGTGCTAATCGTCGCAGACGGCTCCTCAGCCCGCGGGCCGCCTCGCCCCTACGCGATTTTAAATTACACTCTAGGGGTAGGGCAAACAAGACAACGTGGAGTCGGTTTTGCAGCAATTCGGTTCTGTCACTAACTTTTGTTGCGCTGTGCAACAAAAGTTAGTGTTAAATTATTATATATTATTGTATATTAAATTTTTAACCAACAATATTATTTAATTGTTACAGAAACTATAGTAAATTGGTTTGATCAGAATTATGTATGGGGCACTACAAGTTCACCACCACCATTTCCACCCAAAGTCTGGAGTACGTATCTACTAGAAAAGGAAAATATACCTAGGACACAAAATCATGCAGAGGCATGGCACAATAGATTTGCACATTTTGTGGGAAAACACCATCCTGGATTTTATTTTTTGGCAAAAAAGATCGTTCAAGAAATAATACATCAAACCATTGAAATAGATAATAATCATTAGGCCTACTAACGTTATGCTAATAGTCATTAGGCCTACTAACGTTATGCGAATCAAAGGAGAATGACAACCAATGGGCCCCTTCATTTTGATGTCGTGTCAAGACTATTTACTTCTCAAAAATTAAATCGTATTTTTACATGTTCAAGTTATTTTTATCAACATTTCTTTTACCCTAGCATTGGAAAACATAATTAATATTTATTTTATTGAATTTATGTCAGTTCCGCCATTAAAACTTAACCTGAATGTTGCCAGACGACAGATTATGTCAATTGAATAATTGTAATTGATTGAAAATATCGATATTTTACTATTCTAAAATGAGCGGAAATAAGTTACAATAGCTTTTCTCCCGTCGTAATCTAGCTAACACTGCGACAAAGTGAAATAGACGACGGACCAGCTCAAATAAAGAAAATAAAAGTAGTAAATAAACTAAAAAAAAAACACGAAGGAATTATTATTTGAGGGAGTGTATATTATACCCACAGATATATAATATTAAAACTAAGAGATTCTACCGGTCTTAGATCTGCGGTGCTTGAAGCTAAAGTACGATATTGAAATGATGTGGAGGTCCTCTGTCCGACAGCGAAAAACTAAGGAGGAAACGGACGCTCCGGTTGCCCTTCCGATTGTCTAATCGGACTATCGACTCGGATTAACTGCACACACGCTCCAGTTTTGCCGTCTGACACTTTTTTGAACACGGGTGGGCGCACCAACGTATCCGATTGTCAGATCCGATTCGGGTTGCCAGATTCTGGATGTTCTAAAACCGTAAAAAAATAAAAATTCACAAAATCTTATATATAATTAGAAATTACTTCTATGAATCATCCACATCTGACCTCAGAGAGACACAGATTCTCTTTCGATCTCTCAGAATCACATAATGCTAAATCACGTACTGTACGCGCTAGATTTCTTGTACGTCTGCAAGCCTTGATCTGACTATCGGAAGAGAAACCGGAGCGTTTGTTTCCAGCCAAAAAAGTCTGAAGCGGTTGGAAGACCAAAGACAAAATCTATATTCTCTATGATCAGATCCGATTATCGGAACGAAGCGTCTGCGCTGTGTAGAACAACGTATAAGGCAGCTACGCCTTCTAATAATCTGATCAGACAATCGGAAGAGCAACCGGAGCGTCTGCTTCCGCCCATAATCCCACATAATTATCATGTGTTCATGGTATTGCCTGCCGTCAGAAATATTCCGCTTCATTCATACCTGATTAATTTCTTTAAAAAACAAAAGTTAGTACCACAGACATTATTGTGAGTAGTACCTCCCATACATACAAATAAATAAATAGCGTTTATAATTATCTTTTTAATTATGTAAATAATATTATTTAAAACAAATCGATTTGGGAAATCGATTACTAAAATATTTAACATGGTCACACTTAGACAGATCTAACTGTCAAATCAATGCATCAATCAAATTGTTTCGTGCCGTTCGTTTTGCGTCGAGTTGAATTTATTCCTCCCTATTTACTTCTGTTCGTTACAATTTGAAGCTGTCAAGTAGAAAGAACGTTTACGTTCCTCCAGTGGATTTGTTTTGAGATATTGGACTCCTGTTTTAGTGATAAGCGAGCACATTGACTCTATTTAGTTTAAGTGAGCTTTGGACTCTTGTTTTAGTGTTAAGTGAGCAAATTAACTCTATTTTAGTTTTTAAGTGAGCCTTGGACTCTTGTTTTAGTGTTAAGTGAGCAAATTGACTCTATTTTAGTTTTTAAGTGAGCTTTGGACTATTTGTTTTACTCCTGAAAAATGTCTACACCTGGTAGAGGTCGAGTAAACCGCCCTCTCTCTCGCCGATGTGTCAATTGCTCCATAAGTTTGGCGCCTAATCTTCGTAGACGTCAAATCGAAGAATTAGATGAACCAATGCTTATCCTTCTGAGATCCTGGGTAACACCTACACCGGTAAGTTTATAATGTGTCATTAACAAGACTTACACGAACATTTAGGATTTTCTGTCAATCGAGGGGTCATCGTCAACTGTAAATCTCTATTTTTTCTGTTATAACAGAAATTAATGTTTTAGGCAGTGTAAAGTGATCTGTGAGAAAAACTAGACCATTGCAATGAGCACATGAATAAATGTACATATTATCTATTTAGGAATTCACTGATTTATTTTTGTTATCTTTTCAGATATCCTCTGATGACATTCTGTGTGTTGAATGTTTTGTATTATTACAAAACAGGACAGCATCAACCACAACACTATCCCTTGTGTCCCCTGCTCTTGGACACCTCAACATATGTTTTGCGTGTGGCATTTCAATTGCAAGTCGCAGAACTCATCGGGTTAGTCAAGACTGTCCTCAAAGGAACATTATACTAAGATGGACACCAGCTCATCACGTAAGTGTTTTAATCGTGGCATTATAACTATGATTGAACTAATTAAACAAAAATAAATAGCATAAATATAATATTTTCTTATTTTTAGGTCTTGAATTTGGAACGAGTTTGTCGTGCTTGTTGGGAGGCTGCATCGAGAGGAATACAGAACCAGGCTGTTGGTGGCGTTAACAGACACACCGTGGAGTCTGCGCCAGTGACTGATAACATGGACGATAACATCGCAGATGCTGTGATTCCTGTACCACCACCACTACCACTGCCGGTTCAACCACCTCAGGAACAACGATTACCTCGAACATATTCAAAAATTAATTCATTAAAGTACAAACGGGTTTCAGCAAGTTCACGACATTGCCTGTTCCCTGGTTGTGTGAACACTGAACGTCTGTTAGTACCAGGCACTATAAAAGAAGTTTTGTTGTTACATCATAAAGTATATATTCCCTTCACTGCAAGAATCTGCAGATATCATTTACGTAGCAATCGTTGGGATGAACTAGAAGCCCCATATTCAGATTTTACTGGATTTCAAGTAGATGATATTTTCACAAAACTTGAAAAAGCTACTGAGAGACAGTTAGACTTCAATAACATAAACTCAATGGATTCTTCTTTATGCCATTATTGGTTGGGACGTACTGCAGAGCAATTTAATGAGCTTCTAAATTGTAACCCTATGTTATATGATCACTTTCCAAATCCTTCTGTTGCTCTCAGCATATTCTTAGTAAAACTCAGAACAGGTGACAGTAATCAAAGACTGTCAACTCTTTTTAAAATGCCAAGATCCACTTTGGAAAGAAAAATGAATATTGTGAGAAATTGTTTAAATGATCACTTTGTTTCTCGACATTTAGGAATAAATCACACATCTATCCAAAATGTAGCATCACGGAATAGAATCATACCGGAGGGTTTTTATGGGGATGCCAACATGCCTTCAAATGTTAAACCTGCCATTGTAATATGTGATGGCACATATGTTTATGTGCAAAGCAGCAGCAATTATTTATATCAAAAACAAACTTATAGTCTGCATAAATATGCCAATCTTGTTAAACCATTTTTATTTGTTTGCTGCGATGGATATATCTTAGAGTGCGTGGGGCCATATGAAGCCACAAAAAATGACTCGTCAATTATGAGTGCCTTGTTTACAACTGAAAATGGTCCCATGCGCTCGTTTTTTAGATCTGGTGATGTATTCATTTTGGACAGAGGATTTAGAGATGTGATTCCTGAGTTAGAACGTTATAATTATAAAACTCATATGCCTGAGTCATTATCGGAAAACGAAAATCAATTAACCACCCTCCAGGCTAATAAATCTAGATGTGTAACAATGTGCCGGTGGGTGGTAGAGGTTGTAAATGGGAGAATCAAAAGAGATTTTAAACTATTTCGCCAGGAATATTTTAATAGAGCGTCAAGTCACCTTATGACTGATTTCAAAATAGCTTGTTCTCTTTTGAATAAGTTCCATTCTACAATTGATGATAGACCCGATGCGGTAGAGTACCTAAATATTGCTCTGTCAAGATTAAATACAGTAAATTATTTATCGGAATTTATTCAAAGGGAACATATAAATAGAAGACGTACGATTTTCCAAAGCATAAACAGCAGTGCTCCCCATCTAAATAACTTCCCAAGATCATCGTTAATCGAATTAAGAAGATTTGCTTTAGGATCTTACCAATTAAAACAGGCGAGATCCTATTATGGGGAGCATGTGCGGGTGAATGGTACCTACAGTGTAGAAATAAGCAATGAGTTAATAGAAGACGATTTGCCCTTAATATTAGGTCAAAACAATTATTTAGTTAGGGCCAGAATTAAATCGAGACATGTGAGTAGCAGGATTTATTACACATACTTATTGATAAGTAGAGAAGAACATAGGGCAAATTCTTTAGAGAGTATCATTGCTTATTATTGTACTTGCTTAGTGGGAAATCGTACAGTAGGGTGCTGCGCTCATACTATGACCGTATTGTGGTATTTAAGCTGGGGTCGCTTTAATGATATAAGCGCCCCAGCGCAATTTCTAGACCACATATTCCTTGAAGAATAAATGTTTTACTTACTATTTATTGTTGTTTTTTTTTAAAGTAAGCAGCCGTAGAGCAGCTTACCATAACTTGAGGTGGATCTGTGCGGTTGTTGTAACTTAGCCATGAGCTCCTCTAACCTAAGGCTTTAGTCGTAGATAAGTATTTATTTTTAACAACACTATCAACTAGTGAGGGCACAGCCTACTTAACGCTGACTGCCGCATGGCACGACAAGGGATATTTGTAAGCGCAAGTACTTAACCTACATAATATCTAGCAAGAGAAGAAGTTATTTAGTGTTTTATCAATTCAGGAATCAATATTAATACTTAAACAATATTATTATTTTAATTTCAAATATGTTAAGAACAAAAAAAAACTTGTTTTATAACGTCAATTTCAGCATCCGAAAAAATAAGATTTCTCTTAAACCAGGGTGAAAAATTGAAAATCGATTTCAGGATATGAAAAGGTAATTCTAGGTCTACAAAACCAAGTTAAAATCACCGTGACACGCGAAGTTTTTTAGGGGCCTAAAACTCCTAACAAAATGGGCATTCTCCTTTATGCCAAAACAAATAAGTCTTTAAGATGATTATGCCAACATATAATGTATGCCTAATAAAATTATGCCGAAGTATTATTATGCTAAAACAAATTGTGCCAAAATCGTTATGCCGAAGTATATTAGGACAAAGAACATTATGCGAAAAGAAGGGATCCCGCAAGAGGAGCTACCATCATTAATAATTTAGTGTTGGTTTTTTTTATGTAAACATTTGTTTAATATATTTTTTACTTTTTAACGTTATTTTATTAATAAAAACTATGTATTAACGTAACCGAAATTGTTTACACAATATGTTATCGAATTAAAGCAAAACTTGAAGGCCAATTCTTGTAATTTAAAACGATCAAAATCAGGTCGCAATCTCATCTCGGCGACAAACAAACGTCAAAAAATTGTCAAAATGTAGGGAAATAAGAGGTATTTTTGACAGATTGAGACTGAGATCAGACTGAACGTTCTTAAAATTAGTAGAATTGCCCCTCAGAACAAAACAAAACTGAGTTTTGATATTTGTATGAACATGTTTTTTAGATTTCTATGAAAAAGGTTTTGCGTCCATTCATTAACACTTTGTTGATACTAACAATTTTTTTTATACTCTTCTATGCAAACTACTCAAAGTATCAAAACTGATCAAGCGTAATACGTAGAAATATGTATGTTTCAAAATAAACAATGTCCATCAAATGCATGCAACGAAAACACCAAAGTCCAAACTATTTATTTAATTTTTATGTTATTATAACGTATTCAAGTAATTTGATTAATATGGCATCATTAGACAACATGTCCACTTTTATTTTCAAATACTACAATTACCATTGAATGTGCGAATAATTCATAATACAAAAAATATGTATTAGGACCAAAACACGAAAACGGACATTGCTGTCTTTGATTCCAATAGACTCATTACAGGCACTTTTGAATGTCAGAAAAACAAATAAAATGAAGTTAATACTTTGTTAAGACATATTTTTTTACAGTATCAAATCCTACCTGAGGATGACCTAACTGAGGATTCCATATTGAAACATAATTGCCATAAAATCAGTAACAATAAAATTAAGAAATATGCGCGACTAAATAGAATCATTAAAAAAATTAATAAATATAAGAAAAACCAAAAACATTATTCCAAAAATATTCAATTAAGGAAAGAACGTGTTTCTCTTGTTAATACTTTAAATAACTATCAGATTAAATTAGAAGATAGTATAAATATTTATGAAATGGACACTCAGCGCTTACAATCAGAAATACAGGCCCTGAATAGGTCATTCAACTCTATATCTTTTAAATATGATCGCTCAAAAAATCAAATTAAAGAGCATATTCTTGCTACAAACGAATTAGTTGACAAAGTGGACTTGATGACTGTCAGTAATACTCTCTGTACTTGTCAGAAGACATGTAACCCTGATGCCCTCCAGCCAGTGGCAACGGAGGGCTCGTCCCTGGCTGCGCGCACTCAGGACTGTATCATTAGCCAAGAGGCACCAGTAGCACAACCTCAGATTGATAGTTTTGTATTTCCTAATAGTTATGATTGTAATCATTCAGTTATGTTTTCTGATGGTTTAGGTAGAGGGCTAGGAAAATTAATTAGTAATAACCTGAGTTATTGTACACAAAATTATTGTATGACTGGGTCAACCTTTAAACAGATTATGACATCAGCTTCAAAAACTGTTTGTGGTCCTGATACAACATTACTATATGTGTTGGTAACAGTTCTAAAATTAAAAAGGAAGACATCACTGACTGTGTATCAGAGTTGTTAAAGTTTAATTGTAGTAAAATTATATTGTGTGCTTTTCCATATTTTGAAAGACTAAGTGACAGGAAAAACAATTATATACATATGTTAAACAAACATGTGCATTTCTTAGTAGGTCACTATTGTGACAAGCTTGTATATCTCGATATCAACACTTTTGTTGATAAGCTTAAGTCGACACCGGGTAATGTTTTTCTACCTGTTAGATTTAGACACAAAATAGCTAGGCTATTAGCTTTTAATATTCACACAGACATATCTAATATCTCGAAGTTCTCTTATATTGTTAACACTGCGACTATTAGTCATGGTACTAATGTACAGGAGGTGACCTTAGATAAATATAGCACTAGTGCTATGAATGTTTACAAACATTGTATGGAGGAGCTTCCATATGTCACCGTGGAAAATTCTCATTTAGGAGTTTTTAGTGATAGTATCTTGTTGCCTGGTGATGGCACAGGAGACTCTGGGCTCTCTCCAGATAATATTAGTTTAAACTAGGAAGTAAGACAACAGAAGTTACCATTAACAATATTGTTAAACCTACCAACAGAAAGGTATCTTCTTGCACTAAATTAGTTAGTAAAAAAGGGCCTCAGCAGAACACTTTGAATTTATTCCACCAAAATATCCAAGGCATTTCTTCCAAATTATTAGAAATATAATTGTTTGACGGCGCTTTAATATTAAAATTAGTTTTAGTTAGATTTAATAGATGTCGCTGTTAGTTTAAGAGTGTCGTGAACATGACTTATCTATGTCTGCTACGTCACATCCGATCACACGACACTCTGACACAACACCGAGCGCTAGCGGGCGGTGGGGCGACGACAGACAGGCAGTATGGTTTGAGATTCGGTCGAGATCGCACAGGCGTGCTACGCGCTCGGTGGAGTGTCTTACTTGTGCTATATCTATTTTGTTATTTTATTTTATCGGTTATTACTTGGTGAATATTTTAAAAGGAATAAAAGTGATTTTGTGCTAGTGAACTAGTGTCCCTATTTTCTTCGCCCGACAATCCACGCCTACCTACAATGTACAACTTAGTAATTGAGATCATGGATCCAATTAATACCGCTGATAAGGGCCATGTTCCTACATCAGAAGTGGGATTCGAAGGGCAAAGACCTGAAGAAAATAACGGACACGGTGTAGTACCCTGCCAACGCCTTACCTATTGCGAGATATGGAGACTTTGTTATCACGACTCGTGGCAACCGCTCAACTGCAAACGTCAAATTTCAACGCAACTGCGCGATTGATACGGTTTAATCCTGATGCTGCTGATGCGGACATAAAAGGTTGGTGCAGGATAACGGAAATAGTAGTAAATAGCAGGAACCTAAATGGTGCAGAACTTTTGCAAGTGCTTGCACATGCTCTGAGAGAACGGGCATCGAATTGCAAACTTCACAGTTAACCTGGAGGCAAATAAAGGAATAATTGCTTTTTGCAAAATTTGAAAACCTATGTTACCGCAGGACTACTTCGACGAGATATTAGGATTCCAACTCGGTACGAAAGAGTTAAGCTGCAACACGTGTCTGGAGCAAGATAGAGATTATCCCTTGCACGGAAATGTCAGAAGACGTCATCACGGAGTTTGTTACTTCGGTGCTATGCCAAAAGGATGGTATGATACGACGAGAGCTGCATTCTTGTAACGTATCTACCAGAACTCAGTTGCTACGGGTTCTCCAAGGTACGAGTATTTTGTCAGTGACGTGTAGTGAAATGTAGTGGTATGTGGTTATATGTAGTGAAATACAGTGAAATGTAGTGAAATGCAGTGAAGGGAAGTAAGAGAAGTGAAGGGAAGTGAAGTGAGGTGAGGTGAAGTGTAAAGAAGCCGCTACAATGAACCACGTCTTACTCAAACTGTCATCATTGTGGTATATCAGTTCATCGAACCATGGACTCTCGCAAACGCCGCAAAGAGCCTGTTGCTAAGGCAACTACGAAGACAACTGAGCAGCCTATGGAGATGCAAGTGCATCCGCGCCCTGTCACTTGTTACCTTTGTGGTAAACCAAAGGCACGTTGCACCAGCGTGTCCGGACCACAAAGGAGGCAACGAGAAACCGGCTGACAGGGAGGTCTACCTGCGTGAGTGAGGGCCGGGAACCGGCACCATTACTACGACCGGGTGAGTTCGTTCCTTTTCTTTTTGGTAGTGGTTCCGCCTGTTTATTGGCGACTTCCAACTTGGCTAGTCGGCTACCAGGTACAATATGTAACGAACTCTGACATCATTCTATGTCGGGGTCCCTTACCATGGGATGTCCTCAGGGTTCGGTTGTGGGTCCGTATGTATGGAGCGTAGGCTTTCGTGACTTCCTCGCGATTCCACTTCCATGCGGCTGTACGTAAACCGGTTGCGCGGACAACGGCCTGCAGCTCGTTCAGTCAAGTGCTCGGGCTGGATTCGAAAGTTTGGCTGACACTTGCTTAAATTGAATATCCCGGTGGGGTGATCGTAACCGTCTGACCTTCACCGCACGAAACTTGTCAACTTCTTTTCAAAGGTAATCTTAAATCATGGCCTAGTATTGGGTTTAATAGCGTTCCCGTTAAAGGGAAGCGCTCCGAGTGCTGCCTTGGGTTTGTCTTGGGGAGGAGTTTTTCATTCATAGAACACATGGAGGCTGTCGGTGAAAAAGCTAAAGGGGGCTTTTATGCCTTAACGAGAGTGTCCAGGTCTGCGTGGGGTTTGTCATTTTTAACTCTAGGAAATATCTATGGGGCTGCTTACTTGGGGTGTGTGTAGCGTACGGGGCACCGGTGTGGGCCGAAAGGGCCACCATAGGAGCGGTACGACGTAAATTACTTCAAAGCCAGCGGTTTGCCTTGATTTTCTTGTGTGGAGCGTGTAGGACGGTTGGTACTGAAGCCTTGCCGGTACTGGCAGAGGTGCTTCCGGTCGATCTTGAGGTGCGGCGCCGTGGTTCAATGTGCTGCTGCGCGCGAGGGGCTGCGGCCGCAGACTTGTTGATGCAGCGTGACCGTGCTGAAATGGCTGGATTACTGGGACCACAGACTGGCATCTGGGAGGAGCTTTTGTCTGAGTGGCAGTGTGGGTGAGATAGTCCTGTCAAGGGCGGCTGGCCAGGCCGTGGCTGGCGTTAGATCGCTTTGTTGCCCAATTTCTCGCGGGCAAATTGGTAGTAAATTGTTTTCCTTCAGGCTTGTTGCCTCACCTTTTTGTCAATGTTCTGCATCTGGCTGCGAAAATGAACAATCAGGCACATCATATTTTATGCGAGTGTGGTCTTTGGCTGAGTGAATGTAATGTTATGTTGGATGATGTACGGGTTACATCCTGAGTTGTTTGCTGTGCGATCCTTGTAGAAACTAAAACGGGTTTCCGTGCGTTCAAGCATTTTTGTCGTGCCTATTGTTGGAGTCAGGTATAACGGCTCACAACTTGGGACGCAGTGGTATTGATGACAGTAATCCCCGTGGTGCTGGGCTTGTCCCGGTTGTACACGTCCCTGTGTGCCTGTTAGCCTTGTTCTGTTCTGTCTTCTGCTGATATGTAGGGGGGAGGAAGTTGTTTCTCCTGCTCCCCAGCTATTCTTTTCTGATTGGTTTTGTTGCGGGATCCAAGACAGTTGGATCGTTTCTTTGGGACTTCGTCGGGCTTCATTGTCTCGGCGCTTTTCTTGTGGTCGCCGCTGTTGTTTCTGGCTTACAGGTTGCAGTGGTTTGGAAGTGGTGTGGCGGGCTTGTACCTACCAAGTGAAAGTAGTGGTGTACCACAGCTTAGCCTTTCGCGGATTGCAGGCGTGTAGCTATGTTAGGTCTTGGGCTTGTCCCAATTTAAAAAAAATAAAAATGTAACGAACTTCTTTCGTATATCTCACGGGTAATGGAGATAATAATGTAGTCAAGTGTGACTCGCAGATACTTAGCCCCATCAATGTTGAAGCTATTCTCTGTAGGCGAGTATGTTTTTATAAGAAATAACGAGCGCAATCAGATTAAGTTTCACAGAAAATTCAAAGGTCCATTCTTAATTACCAAGGTTGTAGAAAATGATTGGTATTATGAGCTAAAAAATATTGATGGGCCTAATCGAACGTAAAAATATGCACACGAAAATCTGCGTTTAGTACCCGGGGGTCAAGACGGTCTGGTAGCGATAGCTACCTCGTTACTTAATAATAATGAGAAGGAGGCCGAGACGGCGGTCTACGATCGGGGAGTGGAGTGGGTATCATCTGGTGATGACAGCTTAGTGATACCTTGTCGATGTGTGGTTCACGTACGTTGACCGCTAGCTCTGGAACCCTCGCGGCCTTCAAGAGTGAAGAAACGTAATTAAAGTTACCATTGTTACAATCTGTGAGATTAACTTAACTGAGTGAGAATAATATAAAGGACTTGCTCATGTGGGCCGACGTCCTATGATGTGTTAGTTACGTGATCTAAGGAACTGGCTTATGTAGGTCGATGTTCCGGATCATGTACTAGGGTGTGTTTAGCGTGATCTAAGGAACTGGCTTATTCAGGCCTATGTTCCAGATCATTTGGTAGGGTGTGTGTAGTTGTATGATCTAAGGGACTGGCTTATGCAGGCCGAAGTTCCGGATCATATACTAGGGTGTGTGTAGTAATGTGATATAAGGGACTGGCTTAGACGGGCCGATGTTCCGGATCATATCCTATGGTGTGTGTAGTAGTGTGATCTAAGGGACTGGCTTAGACAGGCCGATGTTCCGGATCATATTATTGCACTGATCGTCTAGTCTGAGAGACTGTGAGATCAATTGAGGTGTAGTCATATGAGATGACAGGGATAGAGCCAGTAAGTCCGGTCCATGTTGTCATATGAGATGATGACTGGTCGAAGGGACGCTGTCACTCTTTGAGTTACGTGTAGTCATACGAGATGACAGGAAAAGAGCCAGTAAGTCCGGTCCATGTTGTCATATGAGATGATGACTGGTCGAAGGGACGCTGTCGCTCTCTGAGTTAGGTGTCGTCATATGAGATGATGACTAGTCGAGGTCTAGGTTGTCCGGGCCACGTCATAATAGGAGATGATGGCTGGCTGAAGGGACGCCTCAGTCAGTATTAGTTTGCAGGAGGTCAAACGTAATCGCTTTACGTGTGTGCGTCCCTAAATGTCATCATGTCAGGATAGGACGAGCGTACAAAGTAATGTATCTACCAGTTTTATTCTCTATAAAGAACGATGGGCAACCGGTGACTTAAGAAAATGGAGACGCACGAGGACGTGCGAATGTCAGTCTGGCCGTGACGGCGCTTTAATATTAAAATTAGTTTTAGTTAGATTTAATAGATGTCGCTGTTAGTTTAAGAGTGTCGTGAACATGACTTATCTATGTCTGCTACGTCACATCCGATCACACGACACTCTGACACAACACCGAGCGCTAGCGGGCGGTGGGGCGACGACAGACAGGCAGTATGGTTTGAGATTCGGTCGAGATCGCACAGGCGTGCTACGCGCTCGGTGGAGTGTCTTACTTGTGCTATATCTATTTTGTTATTTTATTTTATCGGTTATTACTTGGTGAATATTTTAAAAGGAATAAAAGTGATTTTGTGCTAGTGAACTAGTGTCCCTATTTTCTTCGCCCGACAATCCACGCCTACCTACAATGTACAACTTAGTAATTGAGATCATGGATCCAATTAATACCGCTGATAAGGGCCATGTTCCTACATGTTTTTAGAGAAAAGTAGGTTTGACATTATTTGTTTTACTGAACATTGGCTTATGGATTACCAAATGCTCATTAATTATGAAAACTATACGGTGGGTACTGTGGGTAGCTGTTTTAACCGTAAATCAATGCTGCGTGGAGGTTCCCTAATATTATTAAAAAATTGTGTTAAATATAAGCAACGTAATGACATTGTAGGTCTTTCGGTTGAACATTGCGTCGAACTGTCCTGTGTTGAGCTAGATAAGCATGTAATTGTGTGCGTGTACAGACCCCCAAACTATCAAAACTTTTCCTTATTTGAATCAATAATGGAAGATGTCCGGGCAAAACTTGCTGCCAGTAATAAATCTGCAATTATTTGTGGCGATTTCAATGTCAATATTTTAGAAGAAAACTCAATTAGCAGTAGGTTATTAAAACTTTTTAAGTCATTTAATTTAACCAACATTTTTATAGAACCTACTAGGGTCACTCCATTTTCTGCTACTTGTATAGACAATGTTTTCTGCGATTGTGATTACTTAGATAAATCCATAGTAAATTGCCTGCCGTCTGATCATAGCGGACAAACCGTAACTTTTAGATGTAACACACCATTACAAAAAGTTCAAATTGGATTTAGACCTATAACAACTAGCAAATTAAATAAATATAATATTTCCCTACAGAACAAGTTAGGTGAAATGAACCATCATATGGATGATATTAATATAAATAAATTGTACGATAATTTCTTTTTAATAGTTCACACAGAATTCAATAAAACTTTTGAGAAGAAGATTAAAAGTATTAGCCCTAAATTTATATTTAGTGATTGGGCAACTAGAGGTATCAGAAAAAGTAGGGAAAGACTTTTTGAGCTATATGGCCTTAAGCCTTATATAAACACTGAAACTTTTAACAAGTATGTTGCTAAGTATTCAAAAATATTTCGAAATACTTGCAAGGTTGCTAAAGCCCTGCACATTAGCAACAAGATCAAAACAGCAGAGAATAAAATAAAAACAGTTTGGAAAGTCATAAATACATGGGAGAACGCGCAAAATGCAATCGGTGTTTTCTGCGATCTCTCGAAAGCTTTTGATTGCGTACATCACGATACGCTTTTACGGAAACTGCGTCATTACGGTGTTCAAAACGAGGCCCTAAATGTGATAGATTCGTATTTACAAAATAGATTCCAATGTGTAGACGTAAATGGCGCGAAATCTTCCAGACTACCGGTTCGGCTTGGTGTACCTCAAGGTTCAATACTGGGTCCATTTTTATTCTTGGTTTATATTAATGATCTACCATATTATTTAAAAGGTTTTTGTGACGTTGTACTATTTGCAGATGATACCTCTCTTATCTTTAAAGTAGATAGGAATAGACACAATTTTGACGACGTAAATAGCACGCTATCAATGGTCACGGATTGGTTCACAACAAACAACCTTGTTCTTAATGCCAAGAAAACTAAAATAGTTAAGTTCGCTTTACCCAATGTCAGAAATCTAGGTCCCAATATTATCCTCGCCAATCAAGAGCTGGAAACTGCCGACTCTGCTGTATTTCTGGGCATAACAGTAGATTCAAAATTACAATGGGGATTACACATATCAAGCCTAGCGGGAAGGCTAAGTTCGGCCGCATACGCCGTCAGAAAAGTAAGACAATTCACTGACGTTGATACAGCACGGTTAGTCTACTTTAGTTATTTTCACAGCGTTATGTCCTACGGTATTCTGCTGTGGGGCAAAGCTGCTGATATTCAAAATATATTTGTTCTGCAGAAGCGAGCCGTTCGTGCAATTTATCAGCTGGGTGCCCGAGTTTCTCTTAGAGATATTTTTAAGGAGATTGGTATTCTCACGGTTGCTTCTCAGTTCATCTTTGCCAACATTTTATATATTAGACAAAATATTCACCTGTACACTAAAAACAGTGATATTCACAACTTTAACACCAGAAATAAGCATAAACTACGCGCTCCTTTTCACCGGCTTCACAAAGTTCATAATTCATTCGTAGGGCTCGGTATAACATTTTATAACAAACTGCCATCTTCTTTTTTAGACTTGCCATTTAATGCATTTAAAGCCAAAGTGAAATCTAATCTTTGTTCAAAAGCTTACTATTCCATTAACGACTACTTAAATGATAAGAATAGCTGGTCGTTGAGTTGAACACAAGACAATGTTTGTAATTTATGTTCTTTCTCCAAAATTAGTTTACTGATATAATATGTTATGTCTTTTTTATGTTTTATTATTATATACCTTTTATTATTGATTGTAGTCAATCGTAATATTAACTTACACATAGTATTGTATCGAGTCTGGTTCTTCTAACCAAACAGACAGATGTGTTGCTGGAGAGTTTGTTCCGCCACTTCTTCTTTCCAGCAAAAACACTAGGAAGTGTCGAAGGGTGGGCGTTTTGGGGGACTGTCACTTGTAAATAAGTAAAGTAAAGTAAATTTTGACGTTCGAAAAGTGCTGATTATCAGCCTAGTTTGAATAAATGAGTTTTGATTTTGATTTTGATTTTGAATAACGAGACTAACAGGAAAAAAATACGTAACACTAGCTACACATTAAATACAGCATTTGGTCCTAAAACCGCTGATCAGGAAGTAGCTCAAGAGTTTGTAAATTTCTTTACTGATATACCATTAAAAACAACGGAGGCTCTTCTTAATTCCTCACCTGAAGTCTCAATTGATTTATTGAAGGCGAACGTGCCTGGCTGCCTTGCTGAATTTAAATTTAAACATATAAACCCTTTGGTGGTAATTAAAGCTTTCCGGCAAATAAAAATTAAACTGACCGAAGATTTATGGGGAATGTCTATCAAAGTTTGTACATCCATAGTTGAGACTATTGCACCATACTTAGCTTCAATCTTTAATTTGTGTGTTGACCAAGGAGTTTTCCCCGATTTAATGAAACACAGTAAGGTCATACCTCTTTTCAAATCTGGTGACAGTAAAGATATTAATAATTATAGACCTATATCCGTGTTGCCAGTTTTTAGCAAGGTTTTTGAAAAAGTAATGCTTAACCAAATGCTCTATCATTTTAAATCCAACAGAATCTTACACGATCAACAGTACGGTTTCACTAAAGGACGTTGTACAACTGACGCCGGTGTAACTGTATTAAAGCATATATTTAATGCGTGGGAAGAGTCCCAAGATGCTGTAGGAATTTTTTGTGACCTCTCAAAAGCATTTGATTGCGTGAATCACGACACATTGCTTTTGAAACTTGAGCATTACGGACTAGGTAAACTTGCACTTAGTTTAGTTAAATCTTATTTGAGTGAAAGGCAACAGCATGTTCAAATAAATGGTGTTAATTCACAGGGTTTAAAAGTAAAAATGGGGGTTCCGCAGGGCTCCATATTGGGCCCTTTCCTTTTTCTGGTATATATTAATGATCTACCCTATTTATTGAAAAACCAACCTCAGAATATGGTGTTATTTGCTGATGACACTTCCCTAATTTTTAAGATAAATAGACGGGCTCAAAATCTAGATGACGTGAATATTGCCCTTCTTCAGGTTCATAATTGGTTCACAGCAAACAATTTAGTATTAAATGAAAAAAAGACTAAATGCATAAGATTTGCTTTACCGAATGTTAAAAGTAGTGATAAGTACTGGTGAGATGAGGCAATTTATTGGAGTTATTTTGATTATGGGCATTGTAAGACTACCAGAAATTCGACTGTATTGGTCAAAAAACCCAATTTATCAAAATACCGCTATAAAAAGTATTATGACCCGAGACCGTTTTATTGACCTGTTGAAATATTGGCATTTTGCTGAAGCACCCAACAATGAAAACAATGATCGTTTGCATAAAATCCGAAAAATACTTACTCTTATGGTAGCGACTTTCAAATCTACTGTTGAACCTGGCAAAGAAGTTGTAATAGATGAGAGCATGGTACCTTGGAGAGGCCGGCTTATTTTTGTCAATATATTCCGAATAAAACCCATAAATATGGGATAAAGAATTATAAGCTCTGTATGCCCAATGGTTACACATATAATCAGGAAGTATATACTGGACGAGTTGATGGCGTTCCAGGTCTAGGTCACCCTCAACAAATCACTATGAAATTAATGGACGGGCTAACAGAAAAAGGTCGCACTCTCTACAGCGATAATTTTTACACAAGCGTACCACTAGCAGAAACACTAATGGACAAGCAGACTTTTTTGTGTGGCACAGTCCGACAGAACCACAAGCATCTACCAAAGCAAGTGGTAAAGTCCAAGCAGAGAAAAGGTCAAGTGTTGGCTCTGAAGAATAGAACGGGTGTCAAATATATAAAATGGACCGACAAACGTACAGTTCATATGCTTTCGACCTGCAATAATCATACAGGAGCTCTAGTGCCAATGGCACATCGCTGGAGGCCAAACACTGTCGTAGCGAAACCAGACTCTGTTTTGGATTATAATAATGCGAAAAAGAGGGTAGATATTTCTGATCAGATGGCGTCGTACTATACCAGCCTTAGAAAAACCCTAAAATGGTACCGCAAGCTAATCATTGAGATTGTCTGTGGCACAATGTTGGTAAATGCTTGGGTTATTCACCAAAAATTTGCAGCAGGAAAAAAACTAAGTACATTAAAATTTCGGGAACAAATAATAAAAGAGATGATTAGCAACCCCGGCACTGATAATCAACCCGATGACGCTGCAGAGGAGGGTAGGCCCCATGCACAAAGAAAGCCAAAACACAAGTTAGAAAAAACGGAAGGAAAGCTCAGAGATACCCGAAAGAGATGCAGACCTTGTTACGACCATTTTATAACAACCGAATCTGCGAGTATGGCTAGAAAAAAATCGAAACGCGTAAATACATTTTATATATATGCCATATTTAAAACGTGCCATGACAATTAAAATAATTACCTAGGTTGGTTTGTGGATGGGTGAAGACCCCTCACATACTAAGTTTCCTCCGTGCCTCGGAAAGTAAGTTAAGCTACATACTACACGCACATAAGCGAATGCTATTCGCACAACTTCCTGAACCCGAGATACCGGAATCACATAAACTCCATATGGTATACGGTCAACTAAAACACCATATACGAGACAAGATTCCGCGTAACTTCATAAAGAGTTACGACGAGTTATTGGAAGCAGCACGAGGCGTCGAACAGATGTGGATCGATAAACCAAACAAGGGTGACGAACGCAAAGAAGCGAGGCCAAAGCCGACTTCGAAACCGAAAGTGAAGTGCACCTTCTGTCAATTCATCGGCCATACTACCGATCAGTGTAGGAAGTTGAAAAAGAAGCAGCAAGAGTTAGAAGCAACCGAGTCTGTGCCTGAGGGACAAACTACAACAGCCCCTTCCAAGACTACGCAGGCTCCATCTCCATCTACACCCGACTGCACTTGTTACGGCTGTGGTACACTTGGTGTAGTTCGCAGGAGCTGCCCAACATGCTGCGCAAATAAGCAACGGTCACTGCCGTCAACAAACCTAGCCTTTTGTCCGGTTGACGCACAATCGGATATAAGAAACAGGCCTATAGTATTCATTGAGGTAGATGGCGTTAAAGGGACTGCATATGTCGATACTTGTGCGAAGACCAGCATCGCATCGTACCAGTTATATAAACAGCTGATAAGCAAAGGCCACAAGTTTCACGAAGGAACAGTTAAAATTACTCTTGCAGCTGGCATCGCGAAGAACCAACGCGTAAAGAAAAAAACAGTTTCTGTGAAGTTAAAGGACCACAAACTTCATTGTCTTGCCTAATTCTACGGACAACCGAACCGTACTGGCGTCGGATTTATGCAAGACGCAAAAATGCTTACAATCTCCTGAGGGAGAACTTGATAAATGGATAAATTGAGATTTATGGGAATTTCTTGATGACTCCATCTACGAGTTATATGAAGAAGACTTTGTGACCTTCGAACACACCAGTAGCAACTCGGCCAGTGTTGCTTTAGATCCCACAGAGGGGATGCCTTCCGCGGCTATTGCATCCTCAAGTGCTGCCGCTCTTCCCGCGGGTTCTACATAAGAATCCTGAACATTATCTACTCAGGAGGCACAGCCGAAGTAAAGCTCGAGACAACGGGAGACCATTTCCAGTTCAAAGAGGAGTTCGCCAAGGAGATCCAATCTTACCAAAATTGTTTACGGCGGTTCTGGAGATGATTTTCAGAAATCTCGAATGGGAAGACAGGGGTCTGAACATCAATGGCCAAAAATTGAATCATTTGCGCTTCGCCGATGACTTAATAATTGGTGTGGCGAGTATCGCCCCTCAATTTCAAGTTGGTTGCTTGTGTGTGTGCCCGGCTATAGGCATGTATTGATATAGCGTATGGGACCGCCATTTTTGGAGGAATCAGTGGCCATGATGAATTAGATGTCATAGTGCGCTCGCGCCGTACGCACGTCTCACCGCGTGTCTTAAATATTAAGACATCATCCACCCGCAAGACCTTATAATCCTGAGTATTATTACCTAGATACCCTACCGCTTTTCTTTACATGCTAGAGTTAGACCACCATACGCCGTCTGCTGCCGCCACTTCCAACTTGAAATTATACAAACAAATATAGGCATATTGAATAAGCACGCAATCCAGGTATTAGATTGTAACAAGTCCTCAAACCGCAGAGATACACGGTTATTTACACGCCTGTCCCTCTAGATGGTCCTTTCGAGCCTGGATAGGCACCAGTAAAATTAAGTACAAATAAGTACAAGTCATTCCGTTAGGTAGGTACATAACTGCATTAGTGCCTCAAAATGGCTACCGCAAGCAAGAAGCTAAATTAGCTCAGCTTACCGCTAAAAAGCAAATGATTTTCGAGCGAGTTAATCGCTTGTGTAATGCTTCTAGAAGCATCTCGAACTTCGATTCGCGCTCAAATAAGTCTTTCCTAGCGCAGTCAGAAACAATTAGTGAATAATGCAGCAAATTTGGAAGAAATAATTGAACAGATCAATGACTTGCAGTTTGAGATTGACGAAACCGCTCCAGATTATTCGAGTCTAAATTCTATTGAAGACTTATATTCTCATATTAAATATAAACGTAATCTCATACTTTCGAGCAGCAACACATCAGAGCCGAAAGGAGGTAGTCGCATAAAATTATTTCCATATTCCCATTTTAACAGTTTTAGAAGTACTTGTGATTATGGAATGCATAATATAAACAAAGACCTCACAATGGTGCACTCAAAGGATTGTGGTTCGTACATTTGTTATTCTTATAGAGATAATTATTATTATTTATACCTTTTTTATTATTTGTTGTGTGCACTTGTGGCATGTACTAAATAAATATGTTTTCTTTCTTTTAATACTTATTGCATAGGTAGGGTCTTAGAATACCGGTACCAAAATTCATATTTACTGGCTCCTATTCTTATCGTACATTCATCTTTATCATGAGTACTATTTTTAGTCATGGTGATCTTTCAAGGCAACAACCTGGACTTCAAGGAAGATTAAATAGTGAACGATTGTGGCAGGAGTTAACTGAAGTTTTAAACTCGGTGGGTGGTGGTGTAAATAAAACTGCAGACAAATGCAAAGGGGTATTAATATTAAGTATTTTAATAATAAATTAATATAGAACAGCATTTATATGTTGGTATGTTTGAAAATTTTATAAATTGATTACTTATTGATTCTTTGCAATTTTGTGTTATAGGTGTGGTCTGACTGGAAAACAAAAACTAAAAAGAAAGCCTCTATTATAAACCAAGATATACGACGCACTGGTGGTGGGCCTAGTATGGGAAAACCGATAAATCGACTTGAAGAAAGGATATTACGCTTAGTTGGCATTACAGCAATTACTGGAAATGAAGGCGTTCAAGAAGCAGGTTTTCCAGTAAGTGTTATCTATAAACTGTTACAATTATACACATACAAAAAATATGCATATTATGTTTTGTCAATAACAGATTATTGTCTTTTAACATAGGATCTAGATCAACCTCAAGTATCGATAGCAGAAAGGGTACCATCACAAGTGGATCATATTGAATTGTATGTCCAGCAGAGGACGTCTTATGGCTGAAATGATGATAATTTCACAATTTATTTAGCTAGTGGAGAAGCTCATTGTTATACTTGGAATGAGATGAATGGAAAGAGGGGAAGCAACGAAATTATTTCCATATTGTTAATGTTTTTGCAGTCACTGCCTGCTACAGTAACAAGTGTTTCCTTGTTTTGTGATCCTTGTGGTGGGCAAAACACAACCAGCAAGTGGTCGCCGTGTTGTTGTATGCAGTAAAAAAATTGCGAGTTCTTCGAATCTGGGCACTCACAAATGGAGTGTGATTCAATGCACTCCGCCATCGAGTCCGCAAAGAAACATAAAAGTGCATTTACCATAGCAGACTGGATTAAAATTTTCCATTCCGCAAGATCCCAAAGAGGAAAAGTAAAACCAATGGCGTGGACATAGTGCACCATTTAAAGAATACGGATTTCTTTTACTTACATTCTTTAGCGTCATCTTCAATAAAAAAGAAAAATAAAGATGCAGATGGAAATACAATCTCATGGTTGAAGACCAAATCTTTAAAAGTCGAAAAAGGGTCACCAGAGATACTGCTTTGTCGGTATGATTATTCTCCAGAATACAAGAAGGTAAATGTAGTTGGTAGAGGTCGCAGAAGAACAGCTGCAACTCTAGTTTTGAACCCTGCAGATTCAGAAGAACTTCATCCTTGGTATATAAGAACTTGTCTGCAATTAGTCCTGGTCTCAGCTCGAAGGGGCTGCATGTTTTTCTCATTTAGATGCATTTTCTGGATTCTGAATGTTACGTCTGGATGAATATACACACATCAAAAGTGTCTAGGGATCAAGCATTTTTATGCGGATTTCTTGAGATTGAGATGTGGCTTTGTAATAAATTTATGATTTTATAAATTTATATGGATCCTTTTTGGTGCATTTCATAATTTGAATCAGGAACTGTGAATCAAATTCGAGTAAAAGATGAAAATCAGCTGTCAATATTTTCCCTATAAAAACATACAACGCATTGAAGACATTATTAGTGCTACTGTTTCCCTACTACTGATTAAAACCAACGTTATTATGGAGCGGCGACGTCATTTAAGCAGGGAAGAAATGCTCAGAGCCGTGGGAATGATAGAAGCTGGTTCCCGGCAACGTACTGTGGCTTTAGCTCTGAATACAAGTCAGAGTGTTATCAGTCGACTTTGGACACGTTACCGAAGCACTGGTACCGTGGCTGAGCGCCATGGAGGACGGTATCGCTGCACCACACGGAGACAAGACCGATACATTCAAATCTTAACTCGAAGAGCTCCAACAATAACCGCCATGATGTTAGCCGTGAGGCTTCATCACTCTTCAGGGAACTTAATTAGCGACCAAACAGTCAGAAACCACTTGCATGAAGTGAACCTTCATTCCCGAAGACCGCTACGGGTACCACCTATAGCAATGCACAATCGTAGGATTCGATATCAATGGGCTCTTGAACACAGAAATTGGGTAGAAGAACAATGGCGTTTCGTGTGCTTTTCTGATGAGTCTCGTTTTGGTATGAGACCGGATACAAGACGTATACGACACTGGAGAACCCCTGGACGCCAACAGCGATTAAAATCCTGCCAGGAAGTCCATCCTTATAGTGGTGGAACCATCATGGTATGGGCGGGTATTTGGATCGGCGGAAGAACTGAGTTGATTTGGATCAGAGGCAACCTCAACGCTCAAATTTATGCTGAGACGATTGTATCAGACGTCATCGTTCCTCTACAAGTGCAAATCGGTCCCTTATTTCAGTTAATGCATGATAATGCACGACCGCACACCGCAAGAGTTGTAAGACAGACTCTCGCCGCAGCTAACATCAATGTCCTGCCCTGGCCTGCTCAGTCGCCAGACTTGAACCCGATTGAGCATGCATGGGATATGCTACAGAGAAGAGCTCTGCCGAATATGGAGGGTATCCAGTCGCAAGAAGACCTTTTTTTGTTGTTGCAACGAACATGGGCGGCCATTCCACAGCGTGATTTGGATGAACTCATTTTGAGTATGCCAAACCGATGTTCTTGTGTTGTTAGTGTTCGCGGTAGAAACACGGATTATTAATTGTTTAAGTTACCCAATAAAATTTTAAAGAAAACTGTTATTTCATCTTTTTTTCGAACTTTAATGTTAGTGGTTCAAATGTCAAAAATCCCTTTATTAGGAAAATGGCAAATTTCTTTATTAATGCAAAGGTGACTTGGTTTATCGTTACTGTGACAAACGAAAACACTTTATTTGATGAATCCTTAAAGAAAATTTTAATTAATATCAATCAGGAGAAAAGTTATTGCAAAAATATATGTTGATCCCTAGACACTTTTGATGTGTGTAGTTCAGAATTATGTACTTTTCAAACACCATTTGGCAGATATAAGTATTTAAGATTACCATATGGTATAAATGCCTCGTCTGAAATCTTTCAAAGAGTCATGATGAATATATTTGGTGACATCGAAGGAGTTATAATATTCATAGACGACATTTTAGTCTATGGACCAAATGAGTCAGTTCATAATGAAATATTAAATAAAGTCATGCAAAGAGCTCGTCAAGTCAATCAAAAATTTAACAAATCAAAATGTAATTTTTTAGTCTCAGAAGTATGTTTTTTGGGTTATGTTTTCAGTAAAGATGGTGCTAGGGCAGATCAAGAGAAGGTCAAAGCCATTGTCAATATGCCCACACTAAAGAATGTCAAAGAGTTGCAGAGAATACTAGGTATGATCAATTATTTAGGACCTTTTTTGCAACTTATCTGAGAAAACTCAGATATTAAGAAATCTTTTAAAAAAAGAAACTGTCTTGACATGGGATGAGAATCATAGTCAAAGTTTGGAAAAATTAAAACAAGAGATTACAAACTCACCAGTATTAGCTCATTATAATCCCAAGATTCCATTAGTCTTGTCAGTCGATTCGTCAAAGTCAGCATTAGGTGCAGTCATTCTACAAAAAAGCAAACCTATTGCATATAGTTCAAAAACTTTAACTGAAACCCAGGAAAGGTATGCACAAATTGAAAAAGAGCTACTAGCAATTCAATTTGGTTGTGAAAAATTTCACCAACATGTATATGGTAATACAGTCACAGTTCATACAGATCACAAACCATTAGTCTATTTATTTAAAAATCCATTACATGACGTCCCTGCTAGATTACAGCGTATGATGTTAACTTTACAAAAATATGACTTAGAAGTAATACATGTTCCGGGTAAGAAAATGTATATATCAGACACTTTGTCAAGAGCAGCATTAAAAGACCATTATACACCTGAAAATGAATCAGAAATGTCTTGTCATGTCAATTTAATGTATGCTAATTTAGCAATAACAAAGGAATATAGCACAAAATTGGAACAGGCAGTGTTGCCATTTTAGTGCTTTCGGCACTAAATCTAGTGCATTTTTGGTATGTTCAGCGCGCATCCAAGATTATTAGTGCCTAGTGCAATTTCTAGTGCTTTTTTCATGTCTGCTCTTTAATTATAAATAAATTGATATAGCGGCCTTTTTGGAATCATTTCACTGCACACGCTATCTCTCGCATTTACACGAGTTGAATATCGATGATGTCACCAGTCACCACACTAGTGTCGCTCTCTGCTCTATGGCCGGGAAATTTCTCTGAAGGCTGAAGCTGAAGTAAATTCTTACGTACGATTATCGTTCCTTACGCGTACGTACATACGTTTTGTTTTGCGTTGAGGTTACATTGTGTCCATTGATAAGTATTTAGTTTGAACTTTTATACTTTCTGTTGACTTTAAATATTTTGAAATGGAAGTACCACTTCAGAAAAAAACTGTGTATAAACAAAGGTTAAGGGGGGAATGGGAAAATATAGAAGACTTTAAACCTTGGTTGAAACCTGAAACTGGTGATGATACAAAAGCAATGTGTACATATTGCAAAAAGAGTTTTTCTGCAAGATTAGCTGATATTCAAAGACACCGTGATTCGGAAAGTCACACAAAAAATGCGAAACCTTATTTAGACAAAAAGCAAATGCGTATGAATACGTTCACACAAAAAACAGATGTCAATAAACCCTCCCTTGAAGCTGAAGGTGCTCTTGCGATGTATATTGCCGAACACACATCAATTAAGGCAATTGATCACCTTACTGAATTATGTAAAAATAAGTTTTGTGATTCCAAAGCTACTACAGATATGAAACTACACCGAACAAAATGTACGGCCATTATTCGAGAAGTATTAGCACCCCATTTTAGAAGTACTTTAAAAAATGACATCGCTGATAATTCTTTTAGCTTGATAATTGATGAATCAACTGACGTGTCTGTTCAAAAATATCTTGGCGTTGTCATAAAATATTTTAGCAGCAGCCGTAATGAAATAATTTCTACATTCCTTGGTTTAGTCGAATTGGAATCGGCAGACGCCGAAGGAATAGTTACGGCGTTGACCGGATTACTTGAACTTTTTAACTTCGACAAAAGCAAGTTAATTGGAATAGGAACGGACAATGCATCTGTTATGACAGGAATTAACGCTGGTGTCCATAGAATACGGCAGGAAAGGTATTCTCTACCCAATCTCGTATTAATTAGATGTGTCTGCCATTCGATCCAACTGCAGTGTCGCATGCTTCATGCGAAACGATACCAAAAAATATATAATTTATGGTTAGAGAGACCCATAACTGGTTTAAACTTTCAGCAAAACGACAGGCCGCTTATAAAGCATTATATGAAACATTAAATTTTGGAGAAAAACCTTTAAAGATTTTGCGAGTATGCAATACCCGATGGCTGTCAATTGAACCTGCAGTGTCTAGAATCCTTAGTCAATGGGATGAATTAAAATTACATTTTCAGATTATGAGAACTCGTGAAAACTGTTACCAAGCAGAATTGTTATACAACATGTATAACGATGAAAGAAACAAAATATATTTGCAGTTCCTAAATGGAACTCTAAGTAATGTTCAAGGAGCCATAAAAACATTTGAAAACAAAGTCTCAGATCCATGTCTGCTATATAATACACTCCATGACTTGATACAAAATTTGTGTACAAAAATAATAATAACACGACCGGGGATGGATTTTGTACGCATAAATGTCAGAGAACATCTTTCCATGAGTCCTTATCTTGGTTATAAGTATGAAAAGGATATAAACGAGTCCTCTCTAAATGAGACAGAAAAAAATGGAATAAAGTCAAGGTATTTAGATTTTGTCATAAAATAATACACGAACTGCAACAAAGAATGCCAGAAAATTTTAAATTGCTGAAAAACTCGATGGCATTATCAGTCTCTGCAATTTTAAAGCCCAACAGATTAATTTCTAACTTCATAGAGGTATTAGAAAGCTTAAGATATACAGACAATATAGATAATATTGTTCAGCAGTGGCAAACTGTTATCCTACAGACGTGGGAAAATACCAACGATACAGTGAAGTTCTGGTCTGATGTTCAACAATCAAGGGATGCAGCTGGCAACTGTCCATATAAAGATTTATTTGTTGTTGCCACTATAATGTTGTTGTAACTATCGAACGATACATATATCGAACGTGTTTTTAGTTTGATGAATGTGGTTAAAAGCAAGTTACGAACTTTATTGTGTTTAAAAACAATCAACGCAATCCTTATAATTCGCACGCAGCTGACTGCTATGAACAGTACATGCTACAATTATGAACTCCCAAGTGAGGTTGTAAAAATGATTGGATCCTCCGAGAAATATATAAAAAAGATTCGAGCCAGGCTGGCCCGTCTAGGCAAGTAGATACCACAGAAGAACAATATTTTTATTTTTTTTAGGTTTAAAAAAAAAAAAAAAAAAAATTGTAAGTTGATTGATTTAATGTCGTAGTTAAATATTAAAATATATTAAAAACTAAGTTTTGAATTTGCTTTGAAGTCGAAAATACCACAGATCTAGTGCAATTCGCACCGCTTTTAGTGCTCTACAGACTTTGCCTTCTGGCAACACTGGGAATAGGAAACCAAAAATGATGAATCCTTACAATTCTTAAAAAAATACTACAAAGAAGGATGGCCAAAAAACAACAACAATGTCAGTCTTTTGGTAAAACCATTTTGGAATATTCAAGGTGAAATTCACATAATTAAAGATTGACAGCCTTATTCATAAAAAGTTAGAGCCTCCTTGAAGGCTCCTTGAAGGACTGATTCTAAAAAACATGATTCATAAACGTCTGTTAACGCTAATCAGTCCCTCAAGGCTCTGCTAAAGTTAGAGGACTGTTGACCCTCCTTTATCTCCCTGCTAAGTCACAAAATGGCCGCCACAAATTTGAACAGCTGACTTTGACAAGAGCAAAAAACCATAACGAAGATAATTTTAGTGAAGGGAGAGTTACGCAAAGATTTAAAAAAATCCAGGAAAATTTATTTTCAGGCATTTGTATTTAAAAATCCTCTTAATTATGTATTTAAGATGATACGTGTAATAACAATGAATATGAAAAAAATAAAATTAGGATGAATAACATAATTACGGCTTTTTGCACTACAACTTATACATGCGGATCGGAAATGGCGGGAAAACAAACATTCCACTTTTTTTTTAAAGTTGATCTTGGGGTTGTATCGTCAAATTTTATCTTTTCGTGACAATGCAAGCTATCCAGGCAATTAGGGCTATGGAAGTTGTTAATTTACAACCACAACCGCGGCGTCGCAAGGTGTATAATCAAAGGGCAGATCCTATAGAGGATCTCATCTCTCGCAGTGGTGGGGAGAACAAATGCCCTTCGTTTGCGTTAAGGGTACTTTTACACCCTATATTGAATGTATTTTTGTAGGTTCGTGGGTAATGATTGTTGACATTATAAATAAGTAGGTAGGTATTTTTTTCAGAAGCTGATGAAGATGGTGCAGATGAAGAAGAGGCTGACGAGGAAGTGGTTGTTGCGGCAGCCAGCAGGGCGGCAAACAATGCACATCTTCGCGCTTTTATTCATCGACACTTCCAATAAATAAAGTTATCAATAAGATTTCCACCAACCTGGACACAACCGGTTACCTTACTTGAGTCAAAAATGTGGTGCGTCTCGTATGGTGTAAACCCTCTAGGGCAATCATTTAAGTAACAGATCTCCAAACAAAACAAAATAATGTATACAAAAGTATAAAGTTGACGTTAAAGATGTATAGGTACAATTTTACTTCTTATTTCATTATTAAGAAGAAAAATGTGTTCCTCCGTACCTGTAACCGCACAATTTTGGCATCATCTCTGCAAGCAAAACATGTTTTTTTTTCTAAACCATCCGACTACATCATTATTTTGAGATGAATAATGTTTATTACTAATGAAAAACAGTTGCTCAAGTTGCCAGAGAAAATTACATTAATAATTATAAAAAAAACATCATGACATATCAAAATAGTTTTATTTTGTAAAAAAAAATCTGTTAATTACTAAAAAAAAACTACTATCTTAGCTACTTATCCTTAATTTGTAGGACTGTTGAAGCTAATAATATTAATTAATACCTATGACATAGTTGGCTTAAAAATATCTTATTTTTTGTCATGGAGGCAATCCGTATGTTGCACAAAGATATTATCTTAATCCTGTTTGCTTCTAACAATTTCTTGTATAATTTCAATTGGAAAATATACTCTAAAGTACCTCTACCTAGTGGAACAGTTGTTCATAATTGTCTTGTATTTATAATAAATTTTCAAAGGAATTATGGTTTTTCAATGGTATTTGCAAGTTATAAATATTATTCAAATATGTTTTATGAATTCTTCCATATAATTTACAAAATCCAAAAAAAATTAAAGAGAAAATGAAGAGAGAGAAAAGGAAAAATAATTCTGGAGTCAGAACAATTACTTTCAACCAAATTTAACTAATCTATTTATTAATTTTACTTTTAAAATATTCTATTTTGGTTAAAAGTAATTGTTCTTTTAACTCCAGAATTCTTTTTTTTCTCTCTTCATTTTCTAATTGTATTTTGTGCAGCTCCTTGCGACACTCTATTTCGTTTGATTTGTCAAGATAGCCAACATAACGCGTCTAATCCGTCTATCAGCAGCTCATTAGTTATCAGACTGCTAGCAAGCGTTTATGAATCATACTTCTTGACAACCGTCAAACAAGCTTAATCAGTCTGTTAACTAACAGACCCTTCAAACCTCAATTAAGGATTTTTTATGAATAAGGCTGTGAGTGTTTAAAGGATCAAAATTAATAGTACCACAGTCAATGTACAAACAAATGTTAGAAAAAATTCACAAAGGCCACCAAGGTATAAATAAATGTCTAAGGTTGGCAAAAGAATCATTGTATTGGCCAAATATGTCAAGTGATATTAAGAATATAGTAGAACAATGTCTAATATGTGCAAAATATAAACCATGTTATCAAAAGGAACCACTACAAAATTTTGAAATATGTAAATATCCATGGCAACTAGTCGGTAAAGATTTAATGCATATTGATAGTTTAGTTTATTTAATTGTCACAGATTATTACTCAAAATAAATAGAAATTGCATTATTAAATAAAAACAGTACATCTCAAAATGTAATAACACATTTGAAGTCAATTTTTGCTCGTCATGGAATACCTTTGTCATTAGTGTCAGATGGTGGACCTCCTTTTCAGTCATTACAATTCAAAAATTTCTTATAAGAATGGGACATAGAACATGTTATTACTAGCCCATATCATTCACAGTCAAATGGTCAAGCTGAAAGTTCAGTAAAAATTATAAAAAACATGTTAAGGAAATGTAAAGAAAACAAAACAGATCCATACATAGCTTTATTACAGTACAGAAATACACCATAAAATAACTTGTCATCACCAGCTCAATTGTTAATGTCTAGAAATTTAAGAGATAACATTCCAATGTCATATAAAAAATTAAGGCCAAAAGTAGTAACATTTCAGGATTATAAAGAGTCAGTCGAGAAAAACGATGGAAACAAATCTAGGTATTTATAGTAGTTTATTCCCACAAACGGCACGGAAGTGACAAACATCAAGGGATTAGAGTGCGCATCTTCAACGGAGACACCATGGCTTGTCTGCGTGGAAGTTGCATTAGCTCTTATTATGATAGAAATACAAAGTCTTTATCTAATTCTACATTATAATGATCATGTCTATTTTAAAAGAAATCCTAAAAGTAACTGGGAACAAGGTTTTGTCAAACAAAGAATGATGAACAATAGGTCATATGTTGTTGAGGATGACAATGGTGTAAAGTATAGGAGGAATAGAATACACTTAAAGCCCTTCTCCCATTATGATACGCACAGGCGACTCAAGTATCGGAGACTAGTCGCCACCAGGTATCTATCTCACATACATTTGAATGCAGTCTCGCACACTACGCTACTGGTATCCTACGCGTCCGCGACTAGAATCGCGCAACTCGCCGTGTCGGTCGCTTTCGCTTTCGCATTCATTCTTAGTTCGGGCCTCGAACTAATCATAAGGCGCTCCCTCACCGGCATTCGCGTGTAATGTAACGTTACAGAGTCGAGCATTGCATCAGTGAATGAGGAGAACTGAGCATTACAGTGCACAAACTGTAATGATTCAAAACGAGTTTACATCAGTGAGGCCGTGTACAGAAAGAAAGCTGGTAGCCGGTGCCGATCAGTTGCGCGTCGCCGGATGTCTGCGGCGGCGAGTGATGTGGGTGCGGGGGAGCGCGGCGGCACGTGCCGTGGCGGTGGGTGCGCGGGGCTCCGGGTGGCGGGGTGGCGGTTGCGCGTTGCGGCGTGCATTCGTTGTTCCGTGATTTGGAGTCTCGTGCATTCGTTGTTGCGGTGTGCGTCGCTGCGTGCTTTCGTGCTCGCAGTGTTCGTTGTTGCGGGCATTCGGCGGCGTGTGGTTCGGCGTGGTGGCTTCCGGGATGACGTATTGCACTCGTAGTTTAGTTTTATTAATTTTTCTTCTGACATTCAAAAGTACCAGTAAAGGTTTAATTGAAATAAATGCTTTGACTTTGAGTTTGAATTTACCTCCCCCGGTCCTCTCCGCTCAGTAGCCCACGTGACAGTGAAGTGCACTCAGCACAATGACCGCTTCGTCTGACATTACAGAAACAACCAAATCAGAATGCTCGCAAATTCAAATCTATACTAAATGTTACAATAAACGCGAATGCTCGTCGGTCAGGGAGGTAGTATTGTAATGTAATGCTCAAAGTCGAATTTATATGTTACATTGCACGCTAATGCTCCCGGTGAGGGAGCGCCTTTATGTCCGGTGTTAGAGAGTAGAAAACGCCCTTAAATACGGCCGTATTTACGGGTTTCGTGCATAACAAGTGACCCCATGTGTAATACAGTACACATTCGTCTAGGATCGCTTACTTGTCTTTGAAATTAAAAATAGAATTATTAACAGATAGGTATTTAAATTTTTAATATTTCCATTTTTAATTTTTACACCATTCGAAAATGATGTTAATTTAAAAATTAATGTTTGCTATAAATTATTCTGACATATTTGGTGGAAGTGGTGGAACAAGGTTTTTTGTCCGGTCATCCGGTGACGTTTTGGCGGGAAGTCAAATTTAACGGAATACTATATTTATTTATTTTAAATAGGTACGCCAACAGTACATACATTTGACGTTGAACAATAAAAATACTGCTTAGGATTCCAATGTAGGTACCAATAATTACAGGTACATAACTTTCTCTTAGCATGCATAGTCATCATAACACATTGGTTTGTGTATGTGACTTTGAATGTTTGTAAACGCATCCACGTGTAGCCCACTCTCGTTAAATACCTAGTGCGTGATTTAGAAAGATACGCAATAGCCCTGCCCTGCTCTGTTCTAGCTTTAGAAGCGTTGCTAGGTCGCCAACCCTAATAGCCGGACAGACCAGCCTGGTGCCAGCCAGTCTGGCCGGACATTTGGGTAAAAAGGCTGGACACCTTACATTTTGGAGGATTTTGTGTCTCTGTATAGTAATAGATAGGTACTTCAAAAAACTTGAATGTAAAATCGAGCTTTTTCTATTATTACCATAAATCTTGTTAAATTGTAATGATCACCTACGCTCGACCACGCTTGGCGCTCGCTTATTGGCGAAATGTAAAAAGCTTAACAAAAGCCGGACACCGTTTATTTTGGCCGGACAAGGAATCAAAAAACCTAACTATGTCCGGCTTTATCTGGACGCCTGGCAACGCTCGATCGGCGTTCATAACAAGGTGTTTGGTAGAAGACTAGAAGTATTCTACTCTTTGGTAAACCAAATCCAATAGCCGACCGAACGGACGAAAGTGATAGATGTCAGTGATAGTCATAAAAAAAATGCATTTCCTGTTGTTTACATACATACAGCCTTCAGGTATAGGTAACATTATATCTCGGAGCCACCGAGTACATTGTATATATACTGCTAGAAGTACAGTAAACAGATAGCAGTGGCGCGCGCAATTATTATCGATCTAGTCTAGAACCATCTTTTGAGCTAGGGCTTTCGGGACACATCCTGAAACAAACCCTAGAAACAATTAGTGATTTATCGCTGTTAGTGCTTTTTTTAAGGTAAGTACCTACTTATTTACACAGTGTTGATCGAGTATTTAACTGTTTTGTTCCAAATTGTGAAATAAATATGTGGATTTAGCCGACAGTCATAGCAATATGGCTTTGGACGCTCGTTGTATGGTAAAGTGGGTCGTACTCTAAAGACGAAGCTCTCAGTATTTTCATCGAGTTGGACCTTAATATGGCACAGTATGAAAACATGAGGGGTTACTTAATCGCGAAAAATTGTTTATTATTTCCATCATACAAATCAATTCAGGAAGCTAAACGAAAGTGCTACCCACCAAGATCAAACATAGAAATTAATAATATTAAAGCAAAGTTGAAACTTCAAGATCTGCTGGATCACACTATTGCAAGAATTTTACAAATCGATGGTGTATACAAAGTTGGCAAGTCACATTTAATGCTTTAGTTAATGAAATTGAAGCTCAAAAGGACGCTCTTACACCCACTTTAGTCAATATAAATGGAGAAGGTATCGAAATTAAACATACATAATTTTTAACCATGGTTGACGGGAAAGTGGCTCAAGTTTTGTCAGAAACTTCTTCAGGTGCTGTATGCACTATTTGTGGTGCAAGACCAACAGAGATGAATAATTTAGAAAAAGTGCAAAATAAACCAGTTGATGAAAATTCTTATCAATATGGGTTATCGACATTGCATTGCTGGATTCGATTTATGGAGCTAATTTTACATGTATCCTATAACCTAGGCTTGTAAAAAGCTTAACAAAAGCCGGACACCGTTTATTTTGGCCGGACAAGGAATCAAAAAACCTAACTATGTCCGGCTTTATCTGGACGCCTGGCAACGCTCGATCGGCGTTCATAACAAGGTGTTTGGTAGAAGACTAGAAGTATTCTACTCTTTGGTAAACCAAATCCAATAGCCGACCGAACGGACGAAAGTGATAGATGTCAGTGACGCAAAGTCATAAAAAAAAAATGCATTTCCTGTTGTTTACATACATACAGCCTTCAGGTATAGGTAACATTATATCTAGGAGCCACCGAGTACATTGTATATATACTGCTAGAAGTACAGTAAACAGATAGCAGTGGCGCGCGCAATTATTATCGATCTAGTCTAGAACCATCTTTTGAGCTAGGGCTTTCGGGACACATCCTGAAACAAACCCTAGAAACAATTAGTGATTTATCGCTGTTAGTGCTTTTTTTAAGGTAAGTACCTACTTATTTACACAGTGTTGATCGAGTATTTAACTGTTTTGTTCCAAATTGTGAAATAAATATGTGGATTTAGCCGACAGTCATAGCAATATGGCTTTGGACGCTCGTTGTATGGTAAAGTGGGTCGTACTCTAAAGACGAAGCTCTCAGTATTTTCATCGAGTTGGACCTTAATATGGCACAGTATGAAAACATGAGGGGTTACTTAATCGCGAAAAATTGTTTATTATTTCCATCATACAAATCAATTCAGGAAGCTAAACGAAAGTGCTACCCACCAAGATCAAGCATAGAAATTAATAATATTAAAGCAAAGTTGAAACTTCAAGATCTGCTGGATCACACTATTGCAAGAATTTTACAAATCGATGGTGTATACAAAGTTGGCAAGTCACATTTAATGCTTTAGTTAATGAAATTGAAGCTCAAAAGGACGCTCTTACACCAACTTTAGTCAATATAAATGGAGAAGGTATCGAAATTAAACATACATAATTTTTAACCATGGTTGACGGGAAAGTGGCTCAAGTTTTGTCAGAAACTTCTTCAGGTGCTGTATGCACTATTTGTGGTGCAAGACCAACAGAGATGAATAATTTAGAAAAAGTGCAAAATAAACCAGTTGATGAAAATTCTTATCAATATGGGTTATCGACATTGCATTGCTGGATTCGATTTATGGAGCTAATTTTACATGTATCCTATAACCTAGGCTTGTAAAAAGCTTAACAAAAGCCGGACACCGTTTATTTTGGCCGGACAAGGAATCAAAAAACCTAACTATGTCCGGCTTTATCTGGACGCCTGGCAACGCTCGATCGGCGTTCATAACAAGGTGTTTGGTAGAAGACTAGAAGTATTCTACTCTTTGGTAAACCAAATCCAATAGCCGACCGAACGGACGAAAGTGATAGATGTCAGTGACGCAAAGTCATAAAAAAAAAATGCATTTCCTGTTGTTTACATACATACAGCCTTCAGGTATAGGTAACATTATATCTAGGAGCCACCGAGTACATTGTATATATACTGCTAGAAGTACAGTAAACAGATAGCAGTGGCGCGCGCAATTATTATCGATCTAGTCTAGAACCATCTTTTGAGCTAGGGCTTTCGGGACACATCCTGAAACAAACCCTAGAAACAATTAGTGATTTATCGCTGTTAGTGCTTTTTTTAAGGTAAGTACCTACTTATTTACACAGTGTTGATCGAGTATTTAACTGTTTTGTTCCAAATTGTGAAATAAATATGTGGATTTAGCCGACAGTCATAGCAATATGGCTTTGGACGCTCGTTGTATGGTAAAGTGGGTCGTACTCTAAAGACGAAGCTCTCAGTATTTTCATCGAGTTGGACCTTAATATGGCACAGTATGAAAACATGAGGGGTTACTTAATCGCGAAAAATTGTTTATTATTTCCATCATACAAATCAATTCAGGAAGCTAAACGAAAGTGCTACCCACCAAGATCAAACATAGAAATTAATAATATTAAAGCAAAGTTGAAACTTCAAGATCTGCTGGATCACACTATTGCAAGAATTTTACAAATCGATGGTGTATACAAAGTTGGCAAGTCACATTTAATGCTTTAGTTAATGAAATTGAAGCTCAAAAGGACGCTCTTACACCAACTTTAGTCAATATAAATGGAGAAGGTATCGAAATTAAACATACATAATTTTTAACCATGGTTGACGGGAAAGTGGCTCAAGTTTTGTCAGAAACTTCTTCAGGTGCTGTATGCACTATTTGTGGTGCAAGACCAACAGAGATGAATAATTTAGAAAAAGTGCAAAATAAACCAGTTGATGAAAATTCTTATCAATATGGGTTATCGACATTGCATTGCTGGATTCGATTTATGGAGCTAATTTTACATGTATCCTATAACCTAGGCTTGTAAAAAGCTTAACAAAAGCCGGACACCGTTTATTTTGGCCGGACAAGGAATCAAAAAACCTAACTATGTCCGGCTTTATCTGGACGCCTGGCAACGCTCGATCGGCGTTCATAACAAGGTGTTTGGTAGAAGACTAGAAGTATTCTACTCTTTGGTAAACCAAATCCAATAGCCGACCGAACGGACGAAAGTGATAGATGTCAGTGACGCAAAGTCATAAAAAAAAAATGCATTTCCTGTTGTTTACATACATACAGCCTTCAGGTATAGGTAACATTATATCTAGGAGCCACCGAGTACATTGTATATATACTGCTAGAAGTACAGTAAACAGATAGCAGTGGCGCGCGCAATTATTATCGATCTAGTCTAGAACCATCTTTTGAGCTAGGGCTTTCGGGACACATCCTGAAACAAACCCTAGAAACAATTAGTGATTTATCGCTGTTAGTGCTTTTTTTAAGGTAAGTACCTACTTATTTACACAGTGTTGATCGAGTATTTAACTGTTTTGTTCCAAATTGTGAAATAAATATGTGGATTTAGCCGACAGTCATAGCAATATGGCTTTGGACGCTCGTTGTATGGTAAAGTGGGTCGTACTCTAAAGACGAAGCTCTCAGTATTTTCATCGAGTTGGACCTTAATATGGCACAGTATGAAAACATGAGGGGTTACTTAATCGCGAAAAATTGTTTATTATTTCCATCATACAAATCAATTCAGGAAGCTAAACGAAAGTGCTACCCACCAAGATCAAGCATAGAAATTAATAATATTAAAGCAAAGTTGAAACTTCAAGATCTGCTGGATCACACTATTGCAAGAATTTTACAAATCGATGGTGTATACAAAGTTGGCAAGTCACATTTAATGCTTTAGTTAATGAAATTGAAGCTCAAAAGGACGCTCTTACACCAACTTTAGTCAATATAAATGGAGAAGGTATCGAAATTAAACATACATAATTTTTAACCATGGTTGACGGGAAAGTGGCTCAAGTTTTGTCAGAAACTTCTTCAGGTGCTGTATGCACTATTTGTGGTGCAAGACCAACAGAGATGAATAATTTAGAAAAAGTGCAAAATAAACCAGTTGATGAAAATTCTTATCAATATGGGTTATCGACATTGCATTGCTGGATTCGATTTATGGAGCTAATTTTACATGTATCCTATAACCTAGGCTTGTAAAAAGCTTAACAAAAGCCGGACACCGTTTATTTTGGCCGGACAAGGAATCAAAAAACCTAACTATGTCCGGCTTTATCTGGACGCCTGGCAACGCTCGATCGGCGTTCATAACAAGGTGTTTGGTAGAAGACTAGAAGTATTCTACTCTTTGGTAAACCAAATCCAATAGCCGACCGAACGGACGAAAGTGATAGATGTCAGTGACGCAAAGTCATAAAAAAAAAATGCATTTCCTGTTGTTTACATACATACAGCCTTCAGGTATAGGTAACATTATATCTAGGAGCCACCGAGTACATTGTATATATACTGCTAGAAGTACAGTAAACAGATAGCAGTGGCGCGCGCAATTATTATCGATCTAGTCTAGAACCATCTTTTGAGCTAGGGCTTTCGGGACACATCCTGAAACAAACCCTAGAAACAATTAGTGATTTATCGCTGTTAGTGCTTTTTTTAAGGTAAGTACCTACTTATTTACACAGTGTTGATCGAGTATTTAACTGTTTTGTTCCAAATTGTGAAATAAATATGTGGATTTAGCCGACAGTCATAGCAATATGGCTTTGGACGCTCGTTGTATGGTAAAGTGGGTCGTACTCTAAAGACGAAGCTCTCAGTATTTTCATCGAGTTGGACCTTAATATGGCACAGTATGAAAACATGAGGGGTTACTTAATCGCGAAAAATTGTTTATTATTTCCATCATACAAATCAATTCAGGAAGCTAAACGAAAGTGCTACCCACCAAGATCAAACATAGAAATTAATAATATTAAAGCAAAGTTGAAACTTCAAGATCTGCTGGATCACACTATTGCAAGAATTTTACAAATCGATGGTGTATACAAAGTTGGCAAGTCACATTTAATGCTTTAGTTAATGAAATTGAAGCTCAAAAGGACGCTCTTACACCAACTTTAGTCAATATAAATGGAGAAGGTATCGAAATTAAACATACATAATTTTTAACCATGGTTGACGGGAAAGTGGCTCAAGTTTTGTCAGAAACTTCTTCAGGTGCTGTATGCACTATTTGTGGTGCAAGACCAACAGAGATGAATAATTTAGAAAAAGTGCAAAATAAACCAGTTGATGAAAATTCTTATCAATATGGGTTATCGACATTGCATTGCTGGATTCGATTTATGGAGCTAATTTTACATGTATCCTATAACCTAGGCTTGTAAAAAGCTTAACAAAAGCCGGACACCGTTTATTATCTGGACGCCTGGCAACGCTCGATCGGCGTTCATAACAAGGTGTTTGGTAGAAGACTAGAAGTATTCTACTCTTGGTAAACCAAATCCAATAGCCGACCGAACGGACGAAAGTGATAGATGTCAGTGACGCAAAGTCATAAAAAAAAATGCATTTCCTGTTGTTTACATACATACAGCCTTCAGGTATAGGTAACATTATATCTAGGAGCCACCGAGTACATTGTATATATACTGCTAGAAGTACAGTAAACAGATAGCAGTGGCGCGCGCAATTATTATCGATCTAGTCTAGAACCATCTTTTGAGCTAGGGCTTTCGGGACACATCCTGAAACAAACCCTAGAAACAATTAGTGATTTATCGCTGTTAGTGCTTTTTTTAAGGTAAGTACCTACTTATTTACACAGTGTTGATCGAGTATTTAACTGTTTTGTTCCAAATTGTGAAATAAATATGTGGATTTAGCCGACAGTCATAGCAATATGGCTTTGGACGCTCGTTGTATGGTAAAGTGGGTCGTACTCTAAAGACGAAGCTCTCAGTATTTTCATCGAGTTGGACCTTAATATGGCACAGTATGAAAACATGAGGGGTTACTTAATCGCGAAAAATTGTTTATTATTTCCATCATACAAATCAATTCAGGAAGCTAAACGAAAGTGCTACCCACCAAGATCAAGCATAGAAATTAATAATATTAAAGCAAAGTTGAAACTTCAAGATCTGCTGGATCACACTATTGCAAGAATTTTACAAATCGATGGTGTATACAAAGTTGGCAAGTCACATTTTTAATGCTTTAGTTAACACGTTCACTGCCAACGCGGTCAATGTTGTCCGATGCTTTTATACGCTATCAAGCTAACTAAAAGTCCTCATTTTTATCATTTTTCACAGATTGTTTTTATTCATTATTTAGTCATCTTATATACTTAAATAACGTTTTTTACTTAACACACATTGATTTTGACCCGTTATTATTAGTTATTACGCATCGCACAACAATGACCCCCATGGCCTTGCCGAACGAAATATCAAAAATTCGTTGCATAGAGCCGCGCGGTCAGGTTGCCGCCCACCGCCGCCCGCGACTCCCTCCCCGCGCATTCGCCGCTCGTCTCGTTGCACTCGCAGTCGTGATTTCCGATTAGTGACGTGCACATGACGTTGTAAATTTGACTGATTGTTTACGTGGTACTACTATAAAATTGTTATGGTCAACATGGATAGTTTTGGCGACTTTGACATAACGCAAGAAGATATAACACAGATCGAAAATATCGAGTTCGATTTGCTGAATAGAAGTCTCCATTTAAGTTCGGATGAAGAAGATAATATTCAGCCTACTCATTCGAAGCGACGTCGTGTCATACAATCTGAAAGTGAAGACAGTGATGCTGAAATCAATCGTGCTATCCAAGACCTAGACAGAAGTTCGCCACCTTCAACATGGACTGACCCAAAAGGTAATCAGCGCAGACTTATTGCTTTTACTGAGTGTCCTGGAATGCAGCTCAACTTACGCATGGCTATGATAAACAAATGTCCAGCTGATTTTTTTGCGCTTATGGTGACGGACGAGGTCTTAAATAAAATTGTTTTATGCACTAATGCCTATGCCTTCAATAAAATAACAATGTCTAATGAAGCTTCGAAAGCAGCGCGTATTCGTAGCTGGGTCCCTACTAACGTAACTGAAATTAAAAAACTATTTGGGCTGATTTTATATATGGGTATAGTAAGGCTTCCGAAAATAGCTGATTACTGGACCACAGATAAAATCATTGGACAGCAATTTCCGCGAACTATTATGTCTCGCAATAGATTTGAGCTTCTACTCGCAATGCTTCATTTTTCACAAGAAGATGAAGAGAATACGACCGATCGTTTACACCGCATCAGAGACTTAGTGGAAGTAATGAATGCAAATTTTAAAAAATCTTACACGCCTGGCGAAGATTTATGTATAGATGAGAGTATGGTTCCTTTTCGCGGGCGAATTATATTTCGGCAGTACAATAAGCAAAAACGCCATAAGTATGGGATTAAATTATTCAAACTATGTACTTTGCCTGGATACACATACAAAATAAGCATTTATGGTGGAAAACAGAACGATAACGTCAATACTACGCCTACTAAGGTTGTTATGGCGCTATGCAATGAGTTGCTAAATAAAGGGCATACTCTATATACCGACAATTGGTACACAAGCGTCGGATTAGCTAGAGAACTTTTAAAGAACGAGACGCATTTAGTTGGCACTTTGAGGAAGAATCGCAAGCATTTTCCTAAAGAAATTGTTTCTACAAAATTGAAAAGAGGGCAATATGTAGCAAAAGAGAGTAATGATGGAATCACTGTGTTGAGATGGAGGGATAAGCGAGATGTATTGGTTCTCTCAACAAAACATTCTGTGCGATTTCAAAATATCATAAAACATGGCAAACAAACCTCTAAACCTAAAATAGTTCTTGATTATAATAAAGCTAAGGGTGCAGTTGATTTATCCGACCAAATGACAGCATATCAAACACCTCTGAGAAAGAGCATCAAATGGTACAAAAAACTAGGCATAGATTTACTTTTAAATACAGCTATGGTAAATGCTTTAATTCTTTATCAAAGCGTGGCCAAGAAGAAGATATCAGTACTTGAGTTTAGAAAAGAAATTATGAAGAGTTTTGTAGGTTTCGATATTGATGATACTTCATCAAATCAAAGAACGAGAAGAGTAAAGCACCAATTGAAGAAAAAGGAAGGACCTTCAAGTAAAACTCGCCGTGCGTGCCAACAATGCTATAAAAATATGGTAGCTTCCCAAGGACATTTAATCGCTAAAAACAAAACTAAAAAAGTTAACACCTTTTGTGTTAACTGTCCTGATGAACCCTATCTTTGTGTTGAATGTTTCACAAAAATCCATTAGCGGAAAATAATTATATACGAGTAGCTACCTCCTTCTTGCCCTACGATGATAATCTTTTGAGGTTTTTTTTGTATAAGTTCAGTTTAAATGCCAATGAGAGGCCCTATTGACACGGTTTTAATGTCTTTTTAATTATTTTAATAAACAGTTACTTATCTAAAAAACGTTTTTTTAATTTCATTATAATCTCTAAAATCCTTAGTGATAAAATTTTTCAAGAGTGATGTGTTTCAAAAATCAACACTATTTTTTTCTAAGTTTGGCCCTTGTAAAAACCAAGCTATATAAGATAAACTAGAGGGCCGCGCGGGTCACATTATAAGCGAATTATCTCGATACTGCTGTCCGTTGGCGCAATAGAGAGTTTTGAACACAGGCCTGACGCGCGGTCAACATTGTCAGACGCGGCTTGAATGGAAAGCTTCAGTGTCGCTCAACATTGTCCCCCATGGCCTGAACGGAAAATATGCACTTTTTTAATGGCAGTTAACGTGTTAATGAAATTGAAGCTCAAAAGGACGCTCTTACACCAACTTTAGTCAATATAAATGGAGAAGGTATCGAAATTAAACATACATAATTTTTAACCATGGTTGACGGGAAAGTGGCTCAAGTTTTGTCAGAAACTTCTTCAGGTGCTGTATGCACTATTTGTGGTGCAAGACCAACAGAGATGAATAATTTAGAAAAAGTGCAAAATAAACCAGTTGATGAAAATTCTTATCAATATGGGTTATCGACATTGCATTGCTGGATTCGATTTATGGAGCTAATTTTACATGTATCCTATAACCTAGGCTTGTAAAAAGCTTAACAAAAGCCGGACACCGTTTATTATCTGGACGCCTGGCATGGAATTGATTAAACGATTTTATGTTTTACTTCAAGTTATGTCAAGTGGAAAAGTTATTAATGCTACAAAATTCGGTCAGTATGCTTTGGATACAGCACAAAGATATGTTAATAAATATATGTGGTATTATATGCCATCATCTGTTCATAAAGTCCTAATTCACGGGGAAAGCGTCATTCGGCATTATTCAGTGTTACCCCTAGGACAAATTTCCGAAGATGCCCAGGAATCAAGGAACAAAGACTATAAACGATTCAGACTTCATCATGCTAGGAAATGCTCTAGAACAGCTACAAATGAAGATGTTCTACATACACTTTTGTATACTTCGGACCCTTACATAACAAGTTTAAGAAAACCATCTAGTAAAAAGTCTATGGAACTTATAGATGAAGCTTTAGAGCTAGTTGAATAATGGTTTTTTTTTTGTTAATTTTTTTTGTTAAAAGTAATGGTACTTAATAATAGCAGACGTAATTTTAAGAGTTTAATTTGTGTTTATTATAACATTTAAGGTCAAATTATTTAAATATAGTCGTACATTTCTGGACATTTTTCAACATTTTAAGTTTACTATTTTTTTTTAGACAATAAACATATGATTATATCCATTAATTGTATATTATTTAAAAGTACATTTATTCAAAAATACACAAAAAAAAAATCAGCAGCAAATCTATAAAAACATGGAAGTTATGGATTTATGACCCGAAACCGACTAAATCTCCACATAGTGCGGCGGAGCAAGAAATGAATATTAAAGTGCAAGAAGTTGAAAAAAATGCTTGTTTATATAACTACAAATTACCAGAATTTTAAAAAACTTTTCGGACGGGTAAAGACACATCGGGAGTAAGGCCAACTGTCAAATCGAGTAGTCATTACTCATTCATTCTTAGTTCGGGCCTCGAACTAATCATAAGGCGCTCCCTCACCGGCATTCGCGTGTAATGTAACGTTACAGAGTCGAGCATTGCATCAGTGAATGAGGAGAACTGAGCATTACAGTGCACAAACTGTAATGATTCAAAACGAGTTTACATCAGTGAGGCCGTGTACAGAAAGAAAGCTGGTAGCCGGTGCCGATCAGTTGCGCGTCGCCGGATGTCTGCGGCGGCGAGTGATGTGGGTGCGGGGGAGCGCGGCGGCACGTGCCGTGGCGGTGGGTGCGCGAGGCTCCGGGTCGCGGGGTGGCGGTTGCGCGTTGCGGCGTGCATTCGTTGTTCCGTGATTTGGAGTCTCGTGCATTCGTTGTTGCGGTGTGCGTCGCTGCGTGCTTTCGTGCTCGCAGTGTTCGTTGTTGCGGGCATTCGGCGGCGTGTGGTTCGGCGTGGTGGCTTCCGGGATGACGTATTGCACTCGTAGTTTAGTTTTATTAATTTTTCTTCTGACATTCAAAAGTACCAGTAAAGGTTTAATTGAAATAAATGCTTTGACTTTGAGTTTGACTTTGACTTTACCTCCCCCCGTCCGCTCCGCTCAGTAGCCCACGTGACAGTGAAGTGCACTCAGCACAATGACCGCTTCGTCTGACATTACAGAAACAACCAAATCAGAATGCTCGCAAATTCAAATCTATACTAAATGTTACAATAAACGCGAATGCTCGTCGGTCAGGGAGGTAGTATTGTAATGTAATGCTCAAAGTCGAATTTATATGTTACATTGCACGCTAATGCTCCCGGTGAGGGAGCGCCTTTATGTCCGGTGTTAGAGAGTAGGAAACGCCCTTAAATACGGCCGTATTTACGGGTTTCGTGCATAACAAGTAACCCCATGTGTAATACAGTACACATTCGTCTAGGATCGCTTACTTGTCTTTGAAATTAAAAATAGAATTATTAACAGATAGGTATTTAAATTTTTAATATTTCCATTTTTAATTTTTACACCATTCGAAAATGATGTTAATTTAAAAATTAATGTTTGCTATAAATTATTCTGACATATTTGGTGGAAGTGGTGGAACAAGGTTTTTTGTCCGGTCATCCGGTGACGTTTTGGCGGGAAGTCAAATTTAACGGAATACTATATTTATTTATTTTAAATAGGTACGCCAACAGTACATACATTTGACGTTGAACAATAAAAATACTGCTTAGGATTCCAATGTAGGTACCAATAATTACAGGTACATAACTTTCTCTTAGCATGCATAGTCATCATAACACATTGGTTTGTGTATGTGACTTTGAATGTTTGTAAACGCATCCACGTGTAGCCCACTCTCGTTAAATACCTAGTGCGTGATTTAGAAAGATACGCAATAGCCCTGCCCTGCTCTGTTCTAGCTTTAGAAGCGTTGCTAGGTCGCCAACCCTAATAGCCGGACAGACCAGCCTGGTGCCAGCCAGTCTGGCCGGACATTTGGGTAAAAAGGCTGGACACCTTACATTTTGGAGGATTTTGTGTCTCTGTATAGTAATAGATAGGTACTTCAAAAAACTTGAATGTAAAATCGAGCTTTTTCTATTATTACCATAAATATTGTTAAATTGTAATGATCACCTACGCTCGACCACGCTTGGCGCTCGCTTATTGGCGAAATGTAAAAAGCTTAACAAAAGCCGGACACCGTTTATTTTGGCCGGACAAGGAATCAAAAAACCTAACTATGTCCGGCTTTATCTGGACGCCTGGCAACGCTCGATCGGCGTTCATAACAAGGTGTTTGGTAGAAGACTAGAAGTATTCTACTCTTTGGTAAACCAAATCCAATAGCCGACCGAACGGACGAAAGTGATAGATGTCAGTGACGCAAAGTCATAAAAAAAAAATGCATTTCCTGTTGTTTACATACATACAGCCTTCAGGTATAGGTAACCTTATATCTAGGAGCCACCGAGTACATTGTATATATACTGCTAGAAGTACAGTAAACAGATAGCAGTGGCGCGCGCAATTATTATCGATCTAGTCTAGAACCATCTTTTGAGCTAGGGCTTTCGGGACACATCCTGAAACAAACCCTAGAAACAATTAGTGGTTTATCGCTGTTAGTGCTTTTTTTAAGGTAGGTCAAGAGAGAAAAAAATAACGACCCCAATGGTCGATGACTTTATTGCCATAACATAATAAAACTTTTTTTTTATTTTCAGATAAAACATGCATCTTTAAGTAGATCCTCCCGGCAGTCCGGAATCAGACGATGGAGTTCAACGCAATGGAATTCTTGTTTCATCTAACTCGAATGCATCGGATCATGAGTACATTTTAAACTCATTATTACATGAACCGGAAATTGTTATCCAAGTCAACTCCGACAGGTCAGTGCAAGGGCCATATCCAGGCAGAAACTCTTTAAGTCCTTCGCTTTCAGAATCATCAGATGACGCACCATGTAATGCTTAGCTCCAATAACAACTCCAACGGTCCCAGTTCGGATTCCATCAAAACAACAGACAACTTGACAGGTCAAGAGAGAAAACCAACGACCCCAATGGTCTTATTTTGGATGACTTACCTACACTACAGTCTTATTGCCATTACTTATTAAACTATTTCTCTAATTTTAGATAAAACATGCATATTTTAGTGGATCCTCCCAGCAGTCTAGAATCAGACGATGGAGTTCAACGCAATGGAATTCTTGTTTCATCTAACTCGAATGCATCGGATCATGACTACATTTTAAACTCATTATCACATGAACCGGAAATTGGTATTCAAGTCAACTCCGTCAGCTCGGTGTAAGGGCCATATGGTTAGGAACTGTGGCGGTACCTAGATGAACATTTTCGAAGAAATTCCCTAGAAAACCCGAAAATAATAGAATCTTCTTCGAATTCCCATGATATGAACGATGATCGTGAAACTCACGATCAACGTTTATGTCGATCGTCGTCAACCTCCAACATAAGCTTTTTAAGTACTCACCAGATGATGCACCAGGTAATAATGCTAGCTCTAGTAACAACCCCAATGGTCCTAGTTCGGATCTCAGTCAAAACAATAGCTGACTTGACTGGTCAAGAGAGAAATAAATAACGACCCCAATGGTCGATGACTTTATTGCCATAACATAATATTTTTTTTTTAAATTTCAGATAAAACATGCATCTTTTACGGCCGAAATTAATAATCAATCTAATCCAATATCTCTAGATTTAAGATCGAAAGTTCAATCCAGATATGTAGTAAAGTGTAGCTAAATACAATCCTTTTTAACCAATCGATCTTTGAGAGGACGGATCATAGACTACACATTGCCCTCTGTTCGAAAATGACAGTTTGAGTGTGTAACATGTCCGTTGAATTTGACGTTTGTTTTGATCGGTGTAAACAATCCAAATCTTAATCTTAGAATTTCCTGAGATATCAGATTCACTTCACGGATTTTATTTGAAAAATGGCACTGTCAATATTCTCCAGTGATAGTGACAGTGATATGGAAGTTCTGGCTCAATTATCGGATTGGGATAGTACTGATAGTGACGCTGGTGAAGAAATAAGACGTCAACGCGCTTCTTTACGAAGAATTAAAAGGGGTTCACCCTTTTACATGCAAAGTTTGGATGATGCGGAGTTTACCTTTAGGTTTAGGCAGTCAAAATTAGCAAGCAGTAAATGACATGGCCGGATTCTGCCTTTTTTTTTTGGGGGCTGGGAAATCATCAAATAACCCCTCCCGGGCAGAGCGAAAGGGAGTGTCAGACTTCTACTGACTAAAAACCACCCATGTTCCTTCTTAGCCCTTCATGTCGAGGCCGCGGTATCTCTTGCGAACAACCCGCAGCCCCGTTCTGCCCTCAAAACTCAATCCAGATTTCATACTGTACATTAATAACTATTGTATGAAAAATTCTTCTAAAATAAATAAAAAATGGTCGCAACAATTACGTTTCTCTAAAACAGGCGAGGAAAATTCTTAAAAAAATAAATGTTTTTTGTGTGATTTCCCATTTGATTCTTTGCTAGGAAGAGAATTGCATCGACGTTTGGATACACGCATAAGACAATCAGTGTACCTATGTAAACTATGCTTAAAGGTCATATTAAAATACCTATAAAACGACCGTGACTGCCAGAATTGTATGTTAATGATCTTATCATTAGGATAATTTACCACTTTTCGAATGGCGCGCGTCTTGACGCGACTCGTGTACCACTTTATAAATCGATAATATATTTAAAAGTGCATATCCAATTATTTTGACGTTTCTGCGACAGTTAAACTTAACAGTCAAAGCTGTCAAAATTGTGCAGTCTTGCGTTGATCTTATCACGTATTACTGTGTTCGTTACTGCATTGGATTTTGGATATTTAAACTCGACCTCACGCTGTCGTTTATCGGACTTTCGTTTACGCTTTTAATGTTTATAGTATTCTGTTGTGTATATTGGTCTTGTTTGTTTGCGATTTGGATTCTAACGCTCACCATGTCTAGGTGCCTGAATTGTATGTGTGTGTGGCCACTAATCGAATGCGAAGTTATAATGTAACAACTTTAACACCGCTATTACAAAATACATTGGCTGAATGGTTGTCTATACAAGAGGTATGTACCTACATAGTAATTATTTTCATATTTTACCAAAAATTAGAGAAGAACAATATAACTATCGAGTATTACTTTACTGAGTACAATATTTAATTTTTTTCAGCTTCCTACAGATAGGGTGATTTGCAATGCATGTTTGGACGCTCGCAACGCTCGGAAGAAGGCATACCAGGCAGAGTAATGGGCTACCCAATGGTCTGTACTGGTTGCGGATGCTCTGTTATGGGGAGGCGTTACTCAGTGCGACACCACACACTTGAAAAAACAGTCCATTAATCGATATTTTCTTTTCATGGAATACCCACAACCCGGTTAGTGCGCTTTTAAACATAGTATATTTTAAATATAGTATCTGAGACTGTAGTCTAATAATTACCAATTATATTAATATTTACCACATTTATTACAGTCCCCGTAACTTTTCTGTTTTTGTTACAGGTTCGGAGAACAAATCTGCAAGCCTGTCATTCCTGTTGGGTGCGAGCTAATCGGCACTTGATTCTAAATATACATAGACAAGATGATGTACTACAGGAAAATGAACCTGGAGTGCCTGAACCACCTACAATTTTACTTGCAAATCCTGCTATCGCACGTGATCCACCACCGCCACCTCCACCAGCTGATAATCCTGCTAGAGCACGCATAATGGACCATAATATGAATTATCTGCCTAGTTACAAACGTGCTCCGAAGACTTCTAGTCATTGTATTTTCAGGGAGTGTAATAATCAATCAGGACACTTGATTCCAACATTTGTTAAAATATTGTTGCTAAAGGATCACAATTATTGTTCCCATCAGTTGCAGAATATGTGAGATGCACTTATTTCCCAATGACTGGCATTTATTACCAGAAAACTCAAATACAACATCGTATTTTACGATTCAGCAGTCTGAAGATTTGATAGGACTTCTAAAAAGAGATCCAGTAACTTTTGATTTTAATAATGTGGAACAAATGGCGCATCACATTTGTCACTATTGGACAGGTCTTACAGTGACAGAGTTGCTAGCATTGTATAGTGAAATTCCTTTGGGGAATCTAGTAAGTGAACCAAAAACTGCATTAGCAATTTATTTGATTAAACTTCGGACTGAGGAAAGTAATCGCAGACTAGCCTCACTATTTAACATGTGCCGATCAACGTTGGAGTCACACATGAACAAAGTGAGATCATATTTAAGTGAACATTTTGTCCCAAGGCACATTGGCCTACAACATATAACAGTACAGCAAATAGCAGAAAGGAATCTAGCTATTCCTAATGCTTTATATGGCAATCAAGATCTTCCTTTAGAAGACAGGCCTGCCATTTCAATTTGTGATGGCACCTACCGCCATCTGCCTAACCTTTTCCTAGGCTACTGTTGTAGTTGTCTAGTAGGAAATCGGACAGTTGGGTGTTGTTGCCATGTCATGACATTGTTATGGTATTTGGGCTGGGCCAGGCACCAAGAAAATATAACGCCACCAGCCTCTTTTCTTGACAAGGTTTTGTTGACCTTTGAAGATGAATAGGAAGATGATGCTGACCTTAAAAGTGGATGAAAACATTGAATGTGCTTTGTCTGAGTAATTGCAATCATGTTTTTCTTGAAAGACCTATAAAACAAGTAGAACTACACTCAATTACATAATTACGTAAATAAAAATTCAAGTATTATTTAAGTGTTTTATTGTTAATCCAATTGCGTATTTTTTTTAGCAAAGTCGCTCTAGAGATATCATAATATTCAGAAATATCTGTAGGAAACGAAGTTTTCTTCACTATCGTGGCCTGTTTTGACAACGCGCAACGTTTGAAAGGTCTAAAAATGATAATAACTGAGCATTAACCTCACAAAACTGACCATTTAGGTGTCCGAGCCTTCGCTTGACCCACTGGTGAGAGAACATCCTGGATTTTACGTGTAGCAACACTGTTTTGTACCAATTAGCGCCCTCTATGGCACGTGGAGGGAGGCTACCGTCGCCTCCCCTCCCTCGCCGCGCGGTCCTCGCAGCGCCGGGCGCTTGCGCTCCTCAGTACGTTTTGGATTCTTAACGTGTTAACACTGTTACGAAGAGAACGAAAAATATTTCGGATATTTCTTCACTATAATTCAAGGTATGTTCATTAAAATATTGAATTTATTTGAAACAAAACAGGAAAGCCCTGTTCACTTGTTTCTCGTACCTCGCTTAATCGGGAAAGCCCCGATTTGGTTTATACCTTAACCTATAGGTATTAATGGATGGATGCACACTTCTATCCTGCTAGGAAAGCCCTAGTAACGATGTGTAACTGATATCTGAAAAATGGTATTGCACTGTCGCCTGAAAGTTAATTAGCAGACGACGTTAGTCGTCTGGGCCAACAGACGACGTGTAGTCTGCACCAACAGACGACATGTCACCTGGGCCAACAGACGACGTGTCGCCTGGGCCAACAGACGACAATTCAAATTCAACAAGACGGAAATTTTAATCCGAGCGACGTCGTCTGCCCAGGCGACATGCACACACCGCTTCGCCTACGCATTATGCTTTAGCCACAACTTGAGTTTGCGCTTGTCTGCTTGCTGATGACAACCACGATGGGAGAGCTTGTAAACTGGCGTCCACCAGCAGCCGATGACATTTTTTACCAAAGCCTACTACAAACTTTGGATGCATTGTACCCAGCTAACTGGCGAGACTGGGTGGTAAATGCTATCAAATATAAGGACCTGTTCGGTGGAACCTTAGCTCCCGATACCGAAGCAAGGCTACGGTTCGCAATACCTACAGTGCGCCTAGCCAAAATATTCCGCTGTGGGAATTCACTCAGCGAACGACGTTACAGAAAACTTAAAAGAAAATTGCTTGAGTGGCCAATCGGTTTAGCTCTGATTTACCAACCGATTTCAATAATGACGAAAATTCATCCAGTCAGCGTACAAAATGAATTTGATGCCATCCTACTATCCCTAAAGCCATACCTAGTATCACGCAAGGAAGCCTCGGATGCTCTGAAAGCTGAAGCCGAAGAAGACAATGTCACGTCTGGTTCGTCGCGTGCTTCCAAAAGACATTGCAGTCCGGAACCACTTCCAGACCCAAAAGTCCCTAGAACGACAGAAAACTTCTCAGCGGAATCCTTAAAAGACTATATGCGCCAACAGAATGAAATCTTAGGAAGACTATGTGAGCTGACCTATGGCCTGACGCGTCCGCCACCGTCGACCTTGCAGACTGAAATTCATGCACCTCTTGAGTCGTAGGTACTCGACAGCTGACAAAGCAGAAGAAGCTTGGGACGCACCATCCTTAGGGGAGGAACAAGAGGAAGATATAGAAGATGAACCTCTTCTTGACTTTGGATCGGAGACTAAAGAGAGTGAAGGAAAAATCAGCAAAGCGTCTGAGAAATTAGTGGAAGAAGGTACCCACTGTCAAAAATTGGAATCTGACGGCTGGAAAAACATTCGATATGCGGAAGTCCAAAAACAATTCCAGGCAACACCTGTCTTCACGGCGCTTAAATTCAATGGACATCTGGCAACAGTCTCCCCTCAGTGGCAACTTGTCTCAGTCTTGGAAAAAATGGATCAGTGCTTAGGAGCTATAACCCACGGTCTGCTGCAACAGCGCAAGGAATTTATAGATTGCCTGTACCAGCGCGCCTCCGGAAGTAAAAGCGTACCTCACGAAAAACCTGGCCATGAAAGAAAAAGCTCCATTCCGAAAAGTCTCGGATGCTCTCCTCCAATACACTTGCGAGAAAAGAGCAGAGGTTCTGGAGCAAAGAAGAGCCCTCTTCAAACCTCAGAATAAAACGATAAGCGATTTATTGCATGCCATTCCACCTTCCACAACCCACCTCTTCGCGGAACCGCAGTTATCCGACTTAATCAAAGAACAAGGAGGGCTATCAAAGGTGTTTTCAGGAAAGTTTAAAAAACCTTCATAATTTGTACCAAAACCTAAAAACAAACAGGATCCTAAAGAAAAGCGGCCGTTTCGTAAACCGAACTTTCGGAACTCCGATAGAGCGAACACAAGTTCCTCTAATCAGCGTCCACCGCCAAAAAATAGAAGGCGATATGATGTGAAAAAATACCAAATTTCAAGCCGGACAGGTCAGTTTTAAATATCACGAGTGGAAGAGCCTAGGTGCCCCACGCTGTATCCTGTCAATAATATCTGGTTATCGCATCCCATTCACAAAACGTCCGCCATCTTATCGACTGGACAGGGACACTTGCGACCGATACAAAATTAGAGTTTCGACAGACATGTCGAAAGAAATCGGAAAGTTAAAACAAATGGGGGCAATACGCAAGTGTCATCACAAGACAGGCTTTCTGTCCAACATATTCCTCCGACGGAAGGCAGACGGGTCAAATAGACCAATTTTCGATTTAAGAAGTCTTAATTTGTACTTACGTCCTCCTAAATTCCGTCTCATAAATCATCACAGGATTCCAGAATGCTTGAATGCCACAGACTATATGACCAAAATTGATTTATCTCAAGCGTACTTTCATATCCCGATTGCTAAAGGCCATCGGAGATATTTAGCTTTCTCTTACGCTGATGTCACCTACGAAATGACTTGTCTGCCTTTCGGACTAGCAACTGCTCCTTGTTCGTTTGCTAATGTATCTAACTGGTTGGCAAATGTTTTCAGGAAACAATCTATTTGGATAATCGTCTACTTAGACGATTTTTTACTGATGCACACGGACCCTCATACTCTCGAAAAACAAACTCAGTATGTCACGGACCAACTGGTCAAGCTAGGCTGGTGTGTAAATCAAGAAAAGTCTGTGTTGACCCCTACAAAATGTTTGGAGTATTTAGGGCTGGTATGGAATACGCACAACAACACCAAAAGCCTCACGTCCTGCAAAATAACCAGAAATCGTACTCTGCTAGAAGATACTCTACGAAGGAACTGGTGGACGTGGCAAACAGCAAAAGTCTTATTAGGCAACATCAACTTCGCCTCCTGCGTAGTACCATACGGGCGTCTACATTGCAGAATGCTCCAGATAGAAGCAAACAAGCTCCCAGAGGAGAACCGCAACAAACGACACTTGCTGCCCACATCCGTGAAAGCAGAACTGTGGTGGTGGAGAAAGAACATAGCGCGAAAATCGCCAATACATCACCAAGATCCTACCATGTTCGTAAGCACGAATGCAGTCGACTTAGGTTGGGGAGCTACGGTCAACGGAGTCAAGCTGAGTGGCCTCTGGAACCAAACGCAACGCAAGTGGCACAGCAACCAGAAGGAGTTATGGGCGCTTACAAAAGTGCTAAAGATAATGGGTCCTCGTAAATCTCGTAAATCAAACAGTGATGGTACAAACAGACAACAAAACCGTAGTAGCTTACATAACAAAAGAGGGAGGTACGAAGTCCTTAAGACTCCTCCAAACGACATTCAAGATCTTCCACCTCGCAGATTCATTCAACATACATCTGATTGCCCGATATCTCCCGGGTCGATACAACCTGATTGCCGACAGCCTATCCAGAGAAAACGAATTGCCCGAATGGACCTTGACGGCAGACATCTTAAACGTGATCGTTTCGGCGATTTGGAGCTCCTTCAATAGATCTCTTCGCAAGCGAAAGATCTGCGGTTGTAAAGAATTATGTCAGCGAGAACGCGCACGACCAGAACTGTGTGTTTGTGGATGCGTTCAGTCGAACGTGGAATTACGAACTAGGCTGGATATTCCCACCACCTGCTCTAGTACCGCGGGTCCTACGACACCTACAGAAGAGCACAGTAGTGTATCTACTAGTGGTGCCCATATGGGAGAAGACCTTCTGGAAAGCCGAGTTGAGGCAACGAGCTTTGTGCCCACCTCTAACAATTTGGCACACCCGCAGACACCTAGTAGATCTCGTAACCAACAAACCCCCTGTAGCAGCGAACAAACTGTCTTTGCAGGTTTGGAAGGTTCTGGCTGGTCCGGTCTAATCAATTCTTGGCCTGAGGAAAACAAAAAGCTGCTCGAATCTTCTTGGCGAAAATCAACACTAAAAACGTATAAGCCTGCCTGGGAAAGATGGCGAAAGTGGTCCCAAACTCAGAATAACTGTAATACCGAAAACCCAGGGCCAAACGATTTGGCTAAGTTCATTTGTCACTTACATACGAAAATAGGACTAGCACCTAGTACTATAGCCGTCCATAAATCAGTAGTTACTACTTTCGCTAACCCAATGAATGCAAACGAGCTCAACAAACATCCTTTGGTTCGTCAAACCCTGAAGGCCATAGCCCTAAGTAAATCTCCCCCTCAGAAATCCCTAACTTGGGAAATCGGGGAATTAATTGAATATCTTCAACATTACACCGTGAATGTCGACAGTATATTTCAAGTGTCTCGGCATGTAGCAATTCTGCTACTCTTGGCTACAGGACGAAGGGTTCACGACCTGACTCTCTTAGATATCAGCGCCGGTTCTTTTGAAAGAGTTAACGATTCTCTAATCTTCTGGCCAAAATTTGGATCAAAAACAGATAGTGCGACTTATCGCCAATCAGGCTGGAAGTTGTTGAGTAATGAGGTCCACAAGTTGAATCTTGTTTTTTGGATTGAAAATCTTATAACCGTGTCAGAACTTCGCAGGTCAAGTAAAAATAATCTTACAAGTCTTTTCATTACCACGCGAGGGAAAGTCGGTCCGGCCTCCCGCACCGTTATAGCCGGATGGATAAGAACAATCTTTAAAGATGCTCATATTCAGGACTCGCCTGGCAGCCTCCAATCAGCTGTTAATAGCGCCAATTGGAAAAATAATTCCATGGACCTAGATGAAATACTGAAGCGAGGCAACTGGCAAAGCAAGGACACATTCCTCCGACATTATTTTAAGGAAACTAGTAATCGTCAGGAAACTAACCGATCCACGATTAACATTGCTGATTATTTTTCACCAGTATAGCCAAATACTTACTATAGGAACTAATAGACCTAGCTAAATGTTTTTTGATTAATATGTAATGCATCATAATAAAAAATTCTAGCCGAGTGATTCGGATTATGATCACAGTACGTCCAATCGCAGCGCCAGCAGAAAATAAACACTTCTCACCAGTGGGTCAAGCGAAGGCTCGGACACCTAAATAACACCGTTTTCCCCCCGAAGGGTAGAAAACGAATATTTAGGTTCCAGCCGAAGCTTGACCCACTAAGATTTAACAATCTTGCTGGCTCATAAGTACTGAGGAGCGCAAGCGCCCGGCGCTGCGAGGACCGCGCGGCGAGGGAGGGGAGGCGACGGTAGCCTCCCTCCACGTGCCATAGAGGGCGCTAATTGGTACAAAACAGTGTTGCTACACGTAAAATCCAGGATGTTCTCTCACCAGTGGGTCAAGCTTCGGCTGGAACCTAAATATTCGTTTTCTACCCTTCGGGGGGAAAACGGTGTTATTATCTAGGAAGTAACAAATCTAATACGTGCCTAGTAAATAAATGGCCTTTTAATAATTGATAACAATTGTTAAAAGTAGTAGTGGATCGTGCCTAGTTAATAATTGATAACACCATTTCTTGTATTGTTATGCCTCCGACTCGTTGCTATTCAAAAAGTGCAGGTACATTTTTTTAAATTCTATTTATTATATCTCTCGCTTCTTCTCTGTTCATCAAACTTAAACTATTATAAATACATACCCGTAAGCTTTGTTATGAGGTACTGTATGTCAATGTACATGAATATTTTTTGTCAGGGCAATGCTCTATACAAATTCCGGCCATGTCCTTTAGGCATTTATAAAAATGTTTGCAAAAGTGGCAAAATAGCAAACATGATCGTTCCGAAAGAAATTCAGTCCTCAGCGGGAACACTAAAACCGTCTAAAATCAAAGATGTCGATAAGCTATTGACTTCACATTTTGATGTCAACTGGAGAAGTTACTCTGTTCTGTCATTTTATGATAAATTAATACCAAATACGGCTCTCGATATATGTAGATTTGCGCAACGCGGATGATGAAAATGAACACTTTTGCTAAGACAAGAAAGTGTACCTGACCTTATTGTTTAATTTTTTTTATTGGCCTATTTTTTGTCCCACTGTTAGACGAAGGCCTCCCCTTTTTCCTTATCTTGTCTTTGTGTTGCCGATCTTTAATCACTTCTAGTTTAGTAATACAAAAGTACTTAATAATTAAAAAATACTAATTGATTTATTAAATGTGTTTTTCATTTCTATACCTTTTCAACATGACGACGCTTTTATCACATACGATAGAAGTATCAAATATTTTAAGTCGCTGTATACATATTATTAGTCGTAGCAAATACAGCAATGTCCACGAATAACAGATTCAGAACTAACTATGTCCGAACTTCAGTTTCAAATTCAGCTATATCCATCACTGTTTTGCTTTTTATACGTTTGTTAAACGTGATAAATTAATGAATAAGTTACAAAACGTAGGTGAAGCGACCAAAAGGCACAGAAACATAATTAATTAAATAATGTTACAAGAATTTATCACAAAATTTCTATTCCTGGATTTTGAACGTCTCTGGACTTAGCGGGTTTTGAAACCATAACCCTCATATATAAGACAAACTTATTGGCCTCTAGGTGGCAGAAACTTGTCTAGGTTTGTCGTGAATAAATGTCTTAAATGTTTCAGACATAAGGCTCAGAACGTACAGCCTATAATGGGTCAACTAACCAGTTCAAGAACCAATCTGGAGTTTCCATTTTTGAACAGTTACGTTGACTACGCTGGGCCAATATTGATAGCCAATCGTAAGGGCCGAGGATGCAAACTTACTAAATCCTACATGTGCATCTTTGTTTACTAGGCAGTAAAAGCCGTACATTTGGAGCTTGTCACCGTCCTCACCACTGAGGCCTACATTGCCGCTTTAAGTCGATTCGTGGCGCGTCGTGGCAAGTCTCGAAGCATCACGTCCGATAACGGGACTAACTTTGTAGGTGCATCAAATGAGATGTGTAGGTTCTTACAATCATCAAATGTTGCATCTGAAATGGCACAGGAGGGTATCGAATTCATTTTCACGCCAGCATACAGCCCTCACTTTAATTCGTTAGCTGAAGCTGCTGTAAAATCATGTAAGCATCACTTAAAACGCTTATTACATCATACCCATTTCACTTTCGAGGAGATGGCTACCTGTCTCACTCACATAGAGGCGGTGTTGAATTCCCGCCCTCTAACTCCTCTTTCTTCTGACCCTAACGATTTTTCGGCACTCACTCCCTTTCACTTCCTAATTGGACGACCATTCTCACCGGTATTACATCCTCAGTTGACTGAAGCCAACATCACGCGGCTGGATCGTTGGAAGCGTTCATAATGAATACACTTCTCTGCTGCAGGCAAAATCAAAATGGTATGATTCCAGAGGTGAACTGAAGCCAGAGTCATTAGTCTTGATCAAGGACAAGACAACGCCACCTCTGCTCTGGTCCCTGAGTCGGGTCACAAAGACCTATGCGTAGACGGGGTCACGAGAGTGGCTGAGATGAAGACGAAGCGGGGCAACTTTCGTCGTGCCTTCAACTGCATCTGCCCCCTACCAGTCGAAGATTGAAGACTTCTCTTCAACCCGGAAAATACGTCGGCGCATCGCCTACGTGCGGCCAACCGCGAGGAAGGGCGCGGGGCGCGGCGTGCCGAGCGCGGGCCGCCGATCGTCGCTGCACGCGCTCCCATCACTCAGATCACCGACACAGGCCACTGCGGGCATTTCTTTGTACATATCATTGATAGTTAATTATGGTATTAAAACCTATTTTATATACAGTCCACTAGTCTTATTGTCGAATGCCCACTCGAGTCTATTCACCCGGACCATGAAATAGTGAACTATCCAAGATCCCATTCAATATTCCCCCAACACGACAGTCCAAGATCCCATTCAATATATCCCAAACACGACAGTCCAAGATTCCATTCAATATTCCCCCAACATGATAGTCCAAGATCCCATTAAATATTCCCCCAACACGACAGTCCAAGATCCCATTCAATATTCCCACAACATGATAGTCCGAGATCCCATTCAATATTCTTCCAATATGACAGTGCAAGATCCCATTCAATATTGCCCCACCATGATAGTCCAATATCCTCCCAACATGACATTCCAAGATCCCATTCCACATTCCCCCAACAAGACTTAGTCCAAGATCCATTCAACATTTCCCCAACAGGACTCTCTCTCTCTCTTCACCTATTGTTACTCGCTCCCCGCGACGTCGTCGGAGGCGTGAGCCACCCATGTCACAGGAGCCCTCAAGACGTGCTCTCGTCCATTCGGCACAAATTCAAGCGGATGCCGCTGTGAGGACTAGTGCGGCAATGCAATCCGTGGTAGCCATCTTAATGCGCATCGAAAGGTACTACTACTACAGATGATTTAACCACCCTCAACCACAACAACTTCCTATAATTTGAAGATTAAAATTTTCTTTTCCTTAAAAAAAAATGCAAGTCTGGTTCAAAATCAACTTTATTTTAAACCATAAAAAGTTACATAACTAATGTTAATGATATTACATTTACAAATACATATACACAAAAAGTTAACCTTTTAATTTCTTACCCGACTGCAAGAAAAGGAAGAACGAAGAAGAATCTTTTTAGAACTTTATTTATAAGTAATTCCCAGTACACTAAAACTTTACCCTAGTAAATGTTCAAGTTACAATTCTACTATCCTACATAACTTTAAAATATAGGAGTTCTAAAAAGTATAATAAATCTCAATAGTGTTTTCTGTTTCATGATTTTGAATGCCGCCTTACCAGCTGAACAAGAGTACATTGAGTAGCCTATTTATTTACACATTTTAAGTACTTAAGAAGGATCATGACCAAAACTAGTACCAAGAAGTCTCAGATTCAAATGTTATAGTAATTATTTTCAGATTTTTACGACATTATGCGTCAGGGATTTGATTTTTTGAATGGGAATGTAATTTAAAGTATAAAAGTATGAATACTGTTTTACTCCCTTTTTTTTTTTTTTTGGGGGATGGGAAATCATCAAATAACCCCTCCCGCTCTTGGGCAGAGCGAAAGGGAGTGTCAGACTTCTACTGACTAAAAACCACTCATGTTCCTTCTTCGCCCTTCATGTCGAGGCCGCGGTATCCCTTGCGGACAACCCGCAGCCCTGTTTTACTCCCTTTAAATGACATTCACACAACCGGCCATAGCGATGTAGAATGCATAGATACTGTTTTGATGAATCTACTACACTGTCACGCCAATTGTTACTTTTATTTAATAAATAACTATAACATTTGCTTCAAAAACCTTTTTCGAATGATATGTTTTACCTTTGCTATTTTTTTGTTGAATAACAGTAACATTAAATAAAACCAGTACATTAAATCGATTTAGTATTACTAATTGATACAATAGATTTTCTTATTAAAGATTTAGATTCATCGACCCCATCCCTAAATCCCAGCTGTCATTTGATTAATGTCAGTCTGTGTGTTTTGTTTTGAGTTTATTTAATAATTATTGTAATGTGTGTTGAGAAGTACAACTTGCTTGTATTTTGTGAACTCGTAATTCATACTAATATAAGTGGATAACTGTGTTTTTAGAGCAATAATGTTCGTCCGTGCATTATTTCAGGTATGTCAATAAAATGTCCAACATACTTATGTCAATAAAATATACATATCGGCTGGTTTTGAGGTTATGTTCGATTTTATAAAATTACGCCGAAACTCGTTATTCGTTTAAAAATAGCTTTTGTAGAAGTTTAGATGATTAGTGTAGTCAATAAAAAACAAAGTTTGATTTTGAGACTACATGGTTCGGGATTCCATACATTTAAAACATTGTCTCTTACATCTAGATTACCGTTATTTTCATTTCATATTTACCCCTATAGATCTAGGTAAGGTTGGTGTTTCTTAACTGACTACTCTGAGAAGATAGAAACTCGGGAGGTTTCTGTCTCTATACACTTATTATAACCACTAACTACCCCGTGACCTTCATTCGCGTATAATTATTATAAAAATTTTAGTACTTCAACTACTTGAATCGGATTTGTTATCAATTTCTGCGGTTACATTATAAATGTACATATAAACTACTTACAAATAGATCAAAAATTATAATTAATAGGCAATAATTTATTTAATTTTATACAAATAAATAAAAAAAACTAAACGTTCCATGAGATAGTACATTACAGGTCGCGGCACGTAAAAAGAACGCTGGTGGTCAAGCTCCGCATTAGGCGATTTATCGGTCTATTTGGTGGAATGAGGTAGGCGGGGCCGGCTATGCTTTTTTACCGGTACGTTATTGGTCCGTCAGTCTGTCTACGCCACGTTCGTTCTGAAAATACCATCGCGCTCAAAAGTTTTACAAAATGGTTTTGCACAGCGATTGAGAAAAACTAAGACGTATATTGTTTTATGAAGAGAGAGGCTGATAATAATATTATTGATAATGACAAACACAAACAACACACACAAAAAAAAAAATGCATGAAACGGACCGCAAAAGCATCAAAATGTTTCGAGTGTACAGTGAGAAGAATTGTGTGTTTAATTGAGCACATTTACAACACACACAACGACTTTTAAATTCTATTTAATGCTATTGTATTTAATAAAGGAGAAAATTGAAATACTAAGAAGCGTGGTACTATTCAAATTGAACGCAACCACAGATTATACTGTCTGCAAAATAAAGATTTTCATTTTTAAAATTCGCTTGGTAGAATTTTGAAGTTCACAGTGCAACACAGGTAGATTTTAGCAACACCATGTTTTACGTTCCTATGCATACCGCAGCGCTAATTATTAATTCTGAGGATGGTCGTACTGAGTTGCATTTTTAGTAATCAAAGTCAGAACAATGGTTACCCTAACGCTTTGGTTACGCAAAGAAAAATAAAGAGGAAAAGTAAATGAAAATGAAAAACAAGCTGTATCTACCGACATGTTTGTGCTTTGAGCAGATATACTTGAGAATGCATTCAGCGTAATTCGGAACGCTCTGCATTGAACGACGTTTGAAAAAAGCTAGACGTCATTGACACGATAGTCCGTTAGTTGTTTGACTGCATGCGTTCTGTTAGGTGTGTTATTGCGTGCATTTGATGACATCCTATTTTCTTACGACCCTGGCTGGCTTCTTTGTATTCGATTGATTCTGTGAACGATAACCTACCGGCTCGCTACACTGGACTACGATTAATTTTATGACTTGGTTTTCGACGGTTAGGAAAATTGTGTTTTCGTTTGCTAGACGTAAGTACCTAACCAACATGTTTTATTTCTTGAATCACTTGGTCACGGGGTAGTTAATGGTGGCTGTGTAAGTCATAAGTCATTTATTCATTCGTTTAACGTAGGTACAATAATGGTGATAACATGTAGGTAATAATGAGTGCGCTATGTTATGCCAGAGAGCGTATAAATGTTTTTTTAGTTGAAAATAAATCAAGGCAGACAACTCAAAACAGTTAAATTAAATAATCCTGAACATTAGAAAAATAATTATTAAAGAATGACATAATACAAATTAATTAATAATAATAGCAATATAAATCAAAGTCAATAAAAAGAGAAAAGTAAAATTAAATTGTAATAGTCATGTGATCATGTCAAAACAGTACATGTCAGGGGTAATACTGAAATCATTTACCAACCGAATGTCAATACACAATACTAATGTCAATTTCCAAAACTACTGTCAATATACAATACTAATGTGATTATACAAATATAAGATACTAATGTCAATATTTATATACTCCCGTGAATACTCCCAATTGTAATGAACTTTCAGCGGCAAATCAGGTACTTTATCATGTCCTGGACATGGGTCCTGATTTTATATGTATCGTTGAAGAATGGAGAAATGAAGAGGTAAGTTTTTAATAAAAATATATTTTTATTATTTTTAAGTCTGATTGCTTCATAGCTGAATATTGTTTGTCTGTTCAAAAAAAAAGCAATTTTAGTCAGCAATGTGGCATGTGCTAAGTACTATGATTTCAGGTTTTTAATGGTGACACTTTGTGTCAAAATTGCTTCGATCGTGTTCTTCATGAACTGGACAGACAAAACGGGCAGACTGGAGACAGAATATATTTCATTATTAATTCATCCACTTCAGGTTTGAATTATTCTGTTGAGTTAAGAGCACTGCTCAGGGTATCAGGGTACAAAATAATGGTCATGATTTAAAAAAAAAAAACATTTTTATGGGTTTTATTGTTTCTTCAGTTTTAAAGAACAAAATATTTTATTTTAACGTAAATTATTATATTCTAGGTTCCTGCCAATGCCAAAGTGTGCAATCGGTGTTGGCAACGTGCCCATGCCAATAGTCCAACCAGAATCAGAAGCAGCAGTAGCCGAACCTGACCAGGTACTAGCTGCATCAGTGGCTCTAGCTGAACCAGTAATGGATGAATCAGAATTAGAAGGTGTCCAAAATGAAATGCTCTAAAGGGAGTATACCTATTTATTAAACTATTGTCGCACTCCTAATACGCCTAACCACTGTTATGTTTATTATTACACTCTAGCTGTAATAATGCTGAACGTCTGCGTGTGCCCATGTGCTTAAGGAAAAAAATAACATGACATCACGCCTGTAATCCCCGAAGGGTTAGGCAGAGGTGTACCTAATATGTAGTACACTCACATTTCGCCAGTTATGTTTAAGTCCCATGTAATAGGAGGCGAGCCTATTGCCATCAACCGGGCACAAATCCAGACTATTACTGATAAATTCCTGATGGAAAAACCCAATAACACTACCCGATTCGGGAATCGAACCCAGGACCTGATGCTCAGCAGTCGCACTTGCAGCAACTAGACCAACGAGGCAAAAAAAGCTGTTAGTAACAGAAGGTTCTAGAATTTGCTCATTTCACTCTGCAGTATACGATTGGGACTTTTAGACCAGTTCGAATTTACGCCGCATGCTTTCAGTAATGTTGACATAGAAAATATGACTAGAATTGACACAAAATAATGAAGACACTATTAACACTTTCACTGTCCTAAGACAATTATCAATACAATTATTGCACGTCCAATAGTGCGTTATATACAATGCATGGGCGTATAAACTTCAACCGCCGACCAATAGTGTTGTCCAAGTACGTCGAAACACGATCGATGTATAGGTAACAAACATGGTCAAATCGTTGATCTCGTGTATATTTTGGCAGAGTGTAGAGGTTTATCAATGAAACATCATTGATAAACCTCTACGAGGAAAACGAAAGAGATAATTATCGTCCCCGTAGAGCGAAAAGTCACTAAGTCGAAAAATGGCCAAAATAACTTATCAATGTCATTAAAATCAACATTTTCTTCTCTAAATATCTGTCTAACCGTCATTTGTGTAGCTGCTCACGCTTTTGTTTTAGAAAATGTGACAAGTAAGTAAGTCTACTCTTTGGACCCCACAGCTTAATGGGAGAAATAACTAATTTAGTAAATGATTATGCATTTATCGAAAATTGACATCACCCGAAATTAAAACGACTTAATTACTTTTTCTCTTGAATTATCTATGCATACATACACCTGTAGGTAGTCTAAAAATCAGTAACATGATTTAGTGAGTTTTTAAATTCACTAATTTGCTAAAACACACAATAGCAAAAATTAACTAACTCGACTTAGTGACTACTCACTCTTTATTTTTAAATGATTTGTGCAATACTGCAAAAGCGAAAAATCATCAACCCATTTTAATGTTTTTTTTTATTTTAAAAGTGGAACATAAGATCTATTACGAATAATATTCAAAGTCTTTTAATTATTATTTATGCAACTTCGACGTACATTGTTACAATTAAGGTACATTTCACCCGCGAGTTAGTGAGTTTGTCGCGGCTATCGTGGCGAGCGCGGCGCGTGGTGACTCATTCGCGGAGTCGAAGTCGACTGACATAGACACGGGTTTTGCTGTCGTTAAAATTACGTAAACATTAGGCACTGGTAACAATGAGTCGTGCTCATTGTTACCTCGAGGAGCTCGTGGCTTAATAAGAACTGCCACTCGGGTCGATCTTTAGGTAAAGCTGTGCTTATCTAGGTCGGTCTGTGGATGGGTGACCGCCCGACATACCGAGTTTCCTCCGTGCCTCGGAAAGCACGTTAAGCTGTTGGTCCCGGCTGCCATATATAGATCTTTGGCAGTCGTTACAGGTAGTCAGTGACCTGAAATTCTGACATCCAGTCTTACCAAAGAGTATCGTATTACCTAGAATTAACTGGGTTGTGGAGGTCAGATAGGCAGTCGCTCCATGTAAAATACTGGTACTCAGCTGCATCCGGTTAGACTGGAAGCCGACCCCAACATAGTTGGGAAAAGGCTAGGCAGATGATGAACAATGAGTCGTACTAAGTTTATAATTGATTTATTGAATCAAAACGAAAAAACTGTTAAAGAGGTAAGTGTGTTATGTAAATTTTTATTTAGTTTTTATGTATCTTTTAGATGTGAATTCTATTTTTAAAGTTTTTCACTTTTATGGATGTAGGGACGTTAATTAATAACATACCTACATTAATAATAATGTTATTTTATAGGAATCTGCTCAGTTGATGACTTCACGAGATCTATAATAGGGAAAGTAATTATTATGATACGTATTATTTGGGTGTTGCTTACCTATTCATTTGACGCTTGGATTATTTTCTTTGTTGTGTGGTTTTTGTTAATGGTTGACTTATAAGCAATGAGTACACTCAGTGACATCAGAAATTATTAATTAATTATTTTCTCCCGCACCACTGCCGTAATAGAGGTGCTAGTTGTGTCACTAAGTGTACCTTTTGTATTTGTAAAGATGCTTTGTGGCATTTGTTTGTTTATATCTAAGATATAAAATAATTACGATCGACAGGGTTGATCTGCTTGGAATAGCACATTACTTAGTGGTTAAATGGTGTTGTTCTATGATTCATTACATAGTGCTCACAGCCTCACACATGTTCTAACTTTTTTTTATTTGTTCTGTTTTTATCTATTTTGATTTGGTTGCCGAAGGTAACATAAACCTTTCACCATTAATATTATTCCAAATAAGTATTAAAAAAATGCTTCATGAGGTGATTTGGACGTGTGATTTGTGAATCGTATAATATTGCTCGTATACCTAATAGATGGAGCTAGATTGCGTCCTTTTTAGTATCTGTATTTTTCATGCCTAACGTTCTCCTAATTGTTTATTTTAGGAAACTGAGCTGCTCGACGAGAGGAAATTTGATCTGTTCCAAAACAACAATCTATATGAATCTGCTCCACCATCCGCGTCAGTAGTAAGTCCAAAAACAGATCTACCAACTATCAATCCATCATACTCCGCTCCTTTGTTGGCTGATACTTACCATGATGTTGTTTCCATTGAGAATTTGATCACAGAAGAAAATGTGTCATGTAAAACACACCAAAACTACACCGAAGTCAAAAAAGAAGGACCTCATAAATTAAGTGCCAAGGGGATAATCCCACAAGAGCTCCACTTGTGGTACCAGTCTTTACCAACCAGTAAAGACGTAGTAGACAGAATTTTGGAGCCAGACGTCACAGAGGAGGGAGAAGAAGAATTAGTGGACTGAAATCTGCTTTTTTTAATAACAATGTTCTATTCGTTCTAATTTTTTTTTTCAGTTTGTGTGCATTTGTGGTTGTTGCACTTTTTTTTTTGTTTTAGTTTAATACTAATAGAATTTTGTTGATTTTATCGAATAGTTCCGTCAATAAAACTTGATTGAATTTATTACAATAGTTTTATTACTTATTCATGTCTAGTTTAGTTAGTTTAGTTTAACTGGGCTTTTGTCCGCACTTAGCCTCTTACACTTATTTATGTCATATTTAAAACAAAAACTTACCACACAAGCTTCGAATATTCAGATAAGTAGTATTTACAATACACATTTCGTACATGTAACAGTTAGTTCCACTTTACTTAAGTCTAGTTATTTTACTTCAAAATAATTTAGAACTGAGAGAAAAATCACTAACTACGTTCGACAATTAATTAATTTACAACTAAGTCAGAGATTTTATAGAGAACAATGCATTAGTTTGATGTTTTTAACTTTTTTCAATTATACGAGATTTTTCACGTGTTTTAGCTCTTATTGTATAAAATGTATTTTATTTCCTTCAAATTAAAGCCAAAAACATAAAGATATGTAAAGGCAAGCCAACGTTATAACGATTTTTATTTTCAAAAACTTTAACTCTCAATATCTCTAAACACGATTTTTCGACTTAATGATTTTTCGCTCTACGGGGACGTTATGTACCATAATAGATAAGTAAATTGCATAGACATGACATTGACAATGTCATTTTGTTTTTGATTGTGTGTTTATTGGTGAATAGTTATAATATTTTCTATTATTGGTCTTGGCTTCATTTTATCAACCATGACTCGCGATTGTATCAGGCGATGATTTAGTGCGTATTTTAGAAGATAGTGATGGTGAAGATGAGGTACTAGAACGATTAGAGAATTTGCAAATATATGGACCTGAGGAAACTATTGGGACTATTGAAGCCATTAATAAATTCATAAATGAAAATAATTTAAAGGAAAATAGTTTCTCGACGTCTTCTACTTGGAACATGATATTGTTATTGGCTTGTTGAATGAGACACCTGTGAGGGTTGACTTGGTTTATTACTACATGTTATAAGTAATAGATACAGACAGACAGTTAGTAGTATCACAGACGGGGACCAACATTAGAGTGTCTCACTGGAATGACAAATAGGAACCGGATACATAGATAACATCTAGTGATGTGCACACTATTAACATACTAAATAGTGATGTCCCAACAGATATACTACCTTTAGAAAGAGTATGCTTCACAGGCTATTTGAGTAAACAATTTCATCATTTCAATGCCGATTCCGATTTGTGGACTGTTATTTTTTCAAATCATGACAGATGATATAATCGATTTCATGATAGCGGAAACAAATACGTATGCGAGTCAACTTTTGCAACAAGGAAATTTTTCAACTTATTCGCGTATAAAAAGATGGACGCCGGTGACTAGGACCGAAATGAGATCATATTTGGGCATTATATTATTAACTGGTTTAATTCCGTTCCCTACAATAGAATCATATTGGAAAAATAAAAAAATCTACTATCATCCATTATTTCACAATATCCACATGTCTTATAATAGGTTTTGTCTAATTTTGAGATGCTGGCATTTCGTTGATAACACGAATCATAATGAAGGAAAAAATACAGCCATTAATTAACAAAATCATTTCAAATTTTAAAAGGATATATACACCAGGACCAGTAGTTGCAGTTGACGAATCTGTAGTGAAATTCAGAGGAAGACTGATTTTTAGAACCTATAATCCAAAATAACAAATCCGTTAAATACGGTATGCGAATTTATAAATTGACATATTAAACAGACAAAGGGTACACATGGAATTATAAAGTTTTTGCAGGAGATAATGAAGTCACAGCTTGTCTTGATAAACCTGGTTCGTTAGAAGTACAATTAGGACAGGATTTACTAAATGAAGGAAGAATTATTATAACTGACAATTATTACACCAGTGTATCATTAGCAAGATATCTTAAGGCCCAATTTCACCATACAGTGTTTGTTAAATCTAAATTAGCCATTAACTAATGAGTTGTTAATAATAACAGAGCTGTTATATCATATTAGGTCCTACGGGAAAAATGTAACAGGCCGTTAGTAAATTGAAGATTTAACTGAATGGCTCGCAAGTCAGTCACTCTTTTTTCAAAAGACCAAATCGAAATGCTAGTTTTTGATATATCGTCAGTACGGAAAATCACAATTTTGTTTCTGGTCGTATTATACGTCACTTGCAATGCTACACGACCAATTTTAAATGACGTTTGGTCCGTGGGATTTCATATAATTGTGCCTACTTTTGATTTTGAACTGGTCAATTGTCAAAAGTGTCACGGTGAATCGAGGCATTTTGAGGTTAGCTTTGTGTTGTTCGGTGTTGTGCTTGTTGAGTTTGGATACTGATAATTTCGGTTATTAAATTCCTCAATTTGTGAAAAATGTCGAAAAAAACACGCGGACCGAATTTTTCAGCTAATGAAAAAGAAATTTTAGTAAATTAGGTATCAAAATATAAGGCTGTTGTAGAGAACAAAAAAACGGATTCAGTAACCACCGCTAGTAAAAATGAAGGGTGGAAGAAACTCACGGAAGAGTACAATTGCGAGAGCTCTTTCTATGTGCGAAACACAGAACAATTACCTCAGTACTATTATGTCTAAGTCATCTAAATAATCAAAACTTTCTAAAACATCATTTTCGAAAATTAAATTGTATGCAGCAGCGTCCATCTTGATTTTGACCGTCTGTTAACTGTCTAACGGACAGTAATTAGATTTGATGCCTTGTTACGAGAATTTAACATCCGTTAACACGTGGTGGGACACTCGATAACTTTAACAGCTTGTTAAGTAACCTAACAATTCGTTAAATATTTAACAGAGTATGGTGAAATTGGGCCTAAAGAGCGAAGCACGGATTTTTGTGGCACAATTGGCAGGAACAGACGACATCTGCCAAAAGAGGTTGCGCAAGCTATACTGAAAACGGGTGAAATTGCCGTAATGCAAAATGACTGTATGACTGTTCTAAAGTGGCATGATAAAAGAGACGTTGTCATGCTTTCGACTTGCCATGGTAAGGAGATAGAAATGACAAAAGGTTTCAGACCAATTAGGAAACCGCAAATGATCATGAACTATAACAAGGGAAAATTAGGAATAGACCTATCCGACCAACTTGCTAGTTATAACTCACCAGTACGCAAGTCTTGCATTTGGTATAAAAAGATCGCAATAGATCTTATTTCTATTGCAGTTGTAAATTCAATAATTATATTCAATGAAATAAATACAACAACAATGACAATGTTGAAAGGTCAAGATATGATTGTGGAAAAGTTGTTGAACATACGAGATCCATCACCAACACAGCCAGTACTGAATATGACACATAAATTAACGAATACACCACGAAAACCCAACGAAAGGATAGTGCAGCGACGATGTACTGGTTGCTATAGAAAAATGACTAGTCAAACGACTGCTTCTAATGCCCGAAAAGGAGCGAAGCAAGTACAAACTGTATGTACAGCTTGTAATAAAGTTTTTTTGTCTTTCATGTTACAATGAGGTTCATTATTAAGGCGCGTTTCCATTATGCAAGTGATTTGCATACTAGTTGCAAGTTGCATTCAAATTGTATAGTGGAAACAACAACTTGCAAACAAGTTGCAACTTGTATGCAATTAGGTTTAAACTTGTATGCACAATAATCAAGTCGGCACATTTGCACGCAAGTTGCAAGCGCATGCGGTCGTGCATAGAGGATTACTTTGTTTATGACTTTATTACTTTGTAAAAATGACTGCTAAATGGGATACGGAGAAAACAATAATGTTTATTGAGGAATATCATAGACATAATTGTCTTTGGGAACCAAAAAACAATCTTTACAAAAATCGAGACGCACGCGAATCAGTAGGCTTAGCCAAGTTGACAATCTACAAACGTTGACGCTAGTAGAAAACGACTCAAATGTATGGGGATGACGTCATCTCAACGCTAAGTCACGTGGTCAGAACAAACGAATAGAAAATTCGTAGCCATGTTTACAACTTATCGAATCGTTCAAAATGATAGAATGAAATGTGATCCTTTCTACAACGTTGATCGCTACATCCCATATAAATGCTAGCCATGTCACACTTTTGACAAGCGCAAACGAAACGTTGGCGAAGTATTTGAACGATACGTTAGCGTTTGCCGAGACCCTGGAGATAACGCTTAAAAATGGCGTCTATATATGATACAGCTGTCTTGAGACCGAGAAGTGTTTTGTTTATTTCTCCTAATGTTGGATTCTATGTGCCTATTTAGCATTTAAAATGCATACTTTAAATATATTGTGGTGCGCTAAGGGTCAAACACAATAATTATTTTGTTTGTTTCATAAGAAGTACCTAGTATAGGTTCATGCCGCGCAACACGTCATTGTTTATATTGTAAACTTTCAAGTGCCCAAGTATATTAGATTTTAACAAAGGAAGGTCACAAAATAAGTAATAATTTACGTACCTTCCCACTAATTCCAATCTACCTGCGAACTGTTCTGGGTCTGGTCGAGATCTCGATACAATATTATAAAAGTTATCACTTCATTTAAGTATCTTTCATCGAAATGCACACTATCATATTATTTCACGACACAGTAATGTTTAAAACTACATTCCGCACTGTGATATCATATTAAACTAATTGTAAGAAGAACTTGTACCTTATTTCACTTACTTTTTTAACACTTAATACAATTTATTCCTTTCATAACAATTCAAAACAAAACTTCAACCCGCGCATAAAGTAAACAACTGCGATTTTGACATTAGTTTGACGTTAGTAGAAACGCTCACCATAGACTAAAGTGTAGGTTTTTTCTATATTTATTAGAGAATGAGCGATCGACTCAGTTGTGTGAAGTTGGCTACCAACTTAGCGCTTTCTACAATCGCTTGCGCCGAAACGTTATCTATTGTAGAAAGAGAATAGAAACGAAGCGGTTGTAACTTGGCTAGCCCTACAGCATATAGAAAACTAATCGAAGTGATGAACCTTAATGGTATTGTTATGACCGTAAAATAAGTGAAAAATAAAATACGATCACTGCGTACCACATTTTTTGCTGAATTAGCAAAAATCGAAAAATCCAAAACAACCGGTAGTGGAACAAGTAACATATACACACCAAAATTAAGCTGGTTTAACACAATGAATTTTTTGCTGACGTCAACCGAATTAAGAAGGAATGAAGAAAGCACCACTGTAAGTATCAATTCTTTTATTTTTTTTTAAAATCATTCTTTCTTGCCATGTTACAGCACCATCTGTAGCAAAGTAGTTAGCAAAGTCATCTCTTATTTCGACTGCTGTTTTGGGACTGCTTGACGGTTGTGCCGGGCGTAATTGCTGAAATGCTCTCATATTCACGCCATTGAACATGCCTTCACTATGTCCTGTTATTGAATTTTCTCGATCAACAAAATTAGGTGTAATATATGTACTAGAAGTATGTCTCAACCAATTGTGCAGTGCACAGCATGCTTTTATTATTTTATCAACTGTATTCACCTCAACAGCAATAGGTCGCTCAAAAATTCTCCACTTCGATACCAATAAACCAAACGCCTTGCTTTTCAACCACTCGTCTTGCTCTCGACAGTCGGTAGTTAAAATATTTTCTTTTCTTTAGTTAATCCTTGGGTTCGAGGATATGGCTTCATTAAATATTTTAAGTGGAAATGCTTCATCTCCTAATACCACTGAATTAGGCGGTATATTTGAGCTACCATTTTCTAATATTGACTGAAGAGTTGAATGAGAGAATATTGTTCCGTCAGATGTTTTCCCATAATGTCCAACATTAATGTATCGAAAGTTTAAGTAACTATCGCATAATGCAAACAAGACTATGCTAAAATGTCCTTTATAGTCATAATATAAAGAACCACTCCCATTTGGGCATCTCAAGATGACATGCTTTCCATCAATTGCTCCAATGCATCGTGGAAAATTGCAACGTTCTTCGAATCCTTTACAAATTTCATTCCACTCTTCACTAGTATTCGGAAACTGAAAGAAATGTTTTATTTTATTTATTTTTAAATTAATTGAATGAATTATGTTTAAGGTTGAATCAGAAAATACTTCAACAGATAGCAGAGAAAATACGCCACCCAGAGCCAGTGGTTCTCGAAGCTCATCTCAATCACAGAGTCAATCCTCATCCAATTTTCGACAATCGATTCGAAATGCAAGATATGATCCCATAGATACCGCACTTCAAGAATTGAGAATAAATAAGAGCGTAGAATCGGAAAATGAATTTGATGTTTTTGGTCAAAACGTTAGTCTTCAACTTCAAAAACTGCCGTTAGAGTACGCTCTAGAAACTCAAGAACTTATTATGAAAGTTTTAAAAGAGCAGCGAATAAAATCCTTAAAAGAAAAGGCACAACAAGAAGCACTTGTAAATTCTATACCTGATGATATAAATCTTGATTTAGTGGATTACATTGACACCGAACACCAATATGGCGTTGGTTTTCTTATCAGGAAAAAGTTTAAGCCGTACTTAGAAAGTTACATAGGAATATCAGAGAGAGTTTGCGCGCTGAAATTGAAATTTGGTAATTACAACCTCACGTTGATTCAAGTGTACGCTCCTACAGAGAGCGCCAGCGACGAAGATGTTGAAAAGTTTTACCGTGAAGTGCAACAAGCCCACGATGAAGCAGGAAAATATATAATTTGCATGGGCGACTTTAATTCAAAAATCGGACTACCTAAGACAGATAAGTCATTGATCACCGGGAAGCACGGATATGGTTCTAGAAATAAACGAGGCGAACGACTGCTCCAATATGCTTACGAGCTTAAGTTGGTCGTAATCAATACTTTGTTTAAAAAGAGAATGAAGAAGAAATGGACATGGCTTTCACCAGACAAAAAAACAAGAAACGAAATTGATTTTATTTTATCTAATGTACCTGAAATATTCACAAACTACGAAACAATAACTACCATATTCCCTTCCGATCACAAGATGCTTAGAGGCACTGTAAAATTAAAAGCAACGAAGAAGAGCAGGACAAACTTTTCACACCTTCAAAATAAACTGAAAACAAACGAAGAACGTTCAAAATTTCTATCCAAAATGAAGAGTTCTGAGCCAGACTTGTACGACGAAGAGAGTGACACAAGTGTAAACACTTCCTACAAGAAAATAGAAAATGTTATAAAAATATGCCTACAAGACAGTGAAATCAAAGCGGCAAAAAAGTCAACAATATTAACAGAGAATACCCAAAATCTAATGAAACAAAGAAATCAATTAATGTATAAGTCTGGACTAAACCACGAAGAAAAGGCAGAACTCGCAAGATTATTTAAAACTACAAACAAAGAAATAAGGAAAAATTACAAAGCCCATAGAGAAGCTATTTTCACAAAACATTTAAAATCTTCTGGCAGTCTAAAGAAGGCATTCAAAGAACTGGCTACAGAAAAACAATGGATTCCATCACTAAATTCCAAGGCTATAAAACACCAAAGTCGTGCAGACGTTATCGATACAGCGACAGAATTTTATAAAAAATTATACAGTGCCTCTGAAGAGCCAAATCAGAAAGCTAAGGAAACAACAAACTGTCAGAAGCAAATCACAGACATTTTGAAATTTGAAGAGTTTGAAATACTGAAAAAGCTCGAAAAACTAAAAGACGACAAAAGCCCAGGCACCGATGGTATATCCAACGAAGCCATAAAACTAGCAAAAACATCTATTTTAGTGCCATTGACTCAACTGTTTAATAAAATTCTCAAAGAAGAGAAGGTCCCACAGGCATGGGCCGAGTCGGAAATTATACTACTGTATAAGAAAGGTGACCCAACAGATGTAGGAAACTACCGCCCTATAAGCTTAATGTCTAGTCTATATAAGCTTTTTGCTAACTGCTTACACGATAGAATCGACAGCGTCATTGAAGCCCACCAACCAACAGAACAAGCTGGTTTTAGAAAATGTTTCAGCACAACAGACCACATACAAGTACTCGAACAAATAATCGAAAAGTACTACGAATTTAGAAAACCGCTTTATCTAGCTTTCGTTGATTATAAAAAAGCTTTCGACTCGATATCACATACAAGTATTTGGAACGCCCTAGAAAATCAAAACGTTAACGGAAAGTATGCATATTAGAATAATAAAAGACATATATAGAAACAGTACAAGTAAAATCAAATTAGAAAACTCAGGTCAAAGAATAAAAATTTGTAGAGGAGTAAGACAGGGCGACCCGTTATCGACGAAACTTTTCATATCGGTACTGCAAAACATTATGAAAGATCTACCCAGGACTGAAAAAGGCATAAGAATAGAAACGAAATATCTACACCATCTGCGGTTTGCGGACGATATCGTACTACTTTCGGAAGACGCTATAGAATTACAGACAATGATGGAAGAGCTCGACGCAGTCAGCACAGATATTGGTCTAGAGATGAACATCACAAAAACAAAAGTAATGACTAACCACTACAAAAAACCAATAACTGTGAATAACGCAATTGTGGACTACGTAGACGACTACATATACCTTGGCAAGCAAGTCTCATTCCGAAGAGATAGATAGGCGCATTGCAATTACCTGGAAGAAGTACTGGGCCTACAAAGAGGTTATGAAATCAAACATGAATTTGCAATTGAAAAAGAAAGTGATGGACTCATGCCTACTACCCTGCCTTACGTACGGATGCCAAACGTGGATATTCGACTCCACAACCAGCAGAAAAATTGCATCGTGTCAAAGAGCACTAGAACGTAGTTTCCTAAACTTAAAACTAAAAGACAGAGTACGACACAATTTAATAAGAAAAAAAAACTCAAGGTCTATATAGACGCTCTACCATTCGCTAGAAGTTTAAAATGGAGGTGGGCAGGGCATGTGGCCCGTTATACCGACGACAGATGGACAAAGACAGCCACGCTGTGGAGAGGCCCACACGGATTCAGACTTAGAGGAAGACCGAAAGCGAGATGGAAAGACGAAGTAGAGGCAATCGGAGGAAAAAACTGGTTAGATGTCGCCAAAGATAGAGACAATTGGCATTATCTGGAGGAGGCCTTTACCCGAAAAGGGGTCCAATTAGCCCTACCATTATAATTAATTTTCTTTATAGGTTACCATAATTATATTTTTTTCATAATAAATGTCATGATTTATATTTAAAATTATAATATTGCATGTTTTAATCAATTCAATTTAAATTATTTTGTATTGAATCATTGTTTTAGCTGTTACTACTAATTTAAATCTATTAAAAGTACAATTTTATCATCGATTTAATTCGGACTATTTAACGTATAATATTTTGTAGTAATAAACTTGTTTTGATTGTTGTTTTTAATTTAAATCAATTAATAGTAGATTATTAACCAAGGGCTGTATGACATCAATTGCATACGAGGTTTTTGGCGCCTGAGCGAAGCGAAGGCGCTAATTAACCCGAGTATGCAATTGATGCTTACGCCCGAGATAAATACTCTGCTTTACATATCGATTGTGAGGTAAGTAAACAACAAGACAGCAGGTTTCAATTAATTATTTTCGCGATGCTTTCGCGCCTACTAGTAGACTGCCTTTTTTTTTTCACGCACGCAAGCGCGTCAAATCTTGCTGGCCAGTTTGATTTTTAAATCGATTCCATCTAACATACGATGTGGAAACAAATAGTTCCATATTTAAAATAAAATCTTTTGTGACAGGGTTTAGTGTGAGGAGATAAATCCAAACGCACTTTCCACAAAATATAACAAGTTTATTTGAAAAAAAACCGGCCAAGAGCGTGTCGGGCCACGCTCAGTGTAGGGTTCCGTAGATAATAAAATATTATGTAAACGAAGTTAAAAAAAAAATACGGGCAAATGAAACTTGACCTCTGGATTGTATAGGCGCTCATACGATTCAGGGACCAAATTATATTGGTTAACTGCAGTTTCCATCTGTTGTTTCCATCCAAGTTCAAAATAATTTTCCTAGAAAGTCCTTATAAAGTTCTACTTTTCAGATTTTTTTCGTATTTTCTAAACTTATGGTTCAAAAGTTAGAGGGGGGGGGACGCTTTGTTTTTTACTTTTGGAGCGATTATTTCCGAAATTATTGACATTATCAAAAAATGATTTTAGTAAACCCCTATTCATTTTTAAATACCTTTCCAACAATATATCACACATTAGGGTTAAAATTAAAAAAAAAAACACTTCCCACTTTACATATAGGGGGGCTACCCTAATAAAACATTTTTTTCCAATTTTTATTTTAGCACTTTGTCGGCGTGATTGATACACATATTGGTCCCAAATTTCAGCTTTCTAGTGCTAACGGTCACAGAGATTAAGCGAGGACGGACAGACAGACAGACATGGCGAAACTATAAGGGTTCCTAGTTGACTACGGAACCCTAAAAACAATATAAAACTACATTCGTGGGTAACAAACCTAACTAACTAATACAAAATAACTAAATCTAACTAAAACCTATCAAAGCCCTAAGCGCACCGTACGCTGTACGATAATATTGCGGATCACCAGCAATATGTTCGCACAAGGCAGGCGCTAATCCGAACTCAACAAGAAGCGGGGTAAACGAGACCGACCTAAGTCGATGCGGTGTGTACTCCCGAGCCGTGCTGAACTCAGACTGACGATTCGGCTCGGCGCCGGCGGGCTGGTTTATAAAGGCGGCCGTGGCTCTGCGGGGGCCGTGCGCGGCGGGGCAGCGATGACGCGCGTCGTCAATCACGTGCGTGCGAGGTCTTCTGCCGTGGTCGTTTCTTTGCCGCGTTACAGTCTCCCCCTCTGGTCCCGAAGTCGTCTCGACGAGGAGACCAGTTTCAGTGGCTGCGATCTGCTTTCCTGGGTCTACCACGTCTTCGCAAAGGTCTTTCAGGATTAGGTACATCGCGGTCTGAGCCCTGGTATGGGCTCAGCGCAGATGAATGGTAAATACCCAGAGGAGTTGCAGGTTGTGCTGGGTGGGCGACCTCGTAAGAGCAAGGTCCGTGCTGTCTCAGGATGATGTAGGGCCCGTCGCGACGTGGAGCCAGCTTCGCTGTTTGGTAGCGAGCTGCGCTGCTCTGGACATTGGAGTTATTCCGGTCGGATACCCCGTATTTGATACCCTGGGGGATCAGTATTATTTTATAATATTTTCTATTCCGGTCTGATTCACCGTGCAGGGTATCACAAATAAATTTAATCATTTTATTCCGTTCGAATACACTAGTTATCTATTAACAGATTTTTGGGACAGTCAGCAACAAAATATGCATACAGGGTTTATTGAAATACATATGCTCGTAATACTTAATATTGTAATAGAAACGTGTTACATTGAGAAACAACGACTCTACATTTTCGTCTTGGCTAAGTCACCGCGCCCGGTATGTACCCTTTTTAATATTTTTTTACCTGCAAAAATATGGGTGTGTATTGTTCTACATTGTTATCGTCTCGGCTATTGTCTAATGATTCCAAAGTAGCCAATCAGTGACGAGTGAAGTTTTGTTGACTACGAGGAAAGAGTTATCAATGTGTAACAGTGTTAGTCGATATCTAAATTGTGCTCTGTGCAAGTCAAGTAAAAGTGTTATTCCGGAAAAGTAAGTATTTATTAATAATAGATAGGTATTTTATTTTTGGATGACTTTGAATGATGTTATAATTATTTTTTTTTCTGCTTTTCTTACGTTAGCCAAACTAAACAATCTGTGAAACTATGAAAAGAAGACTTGGTTTAAATGTTCATAATTTTATATTTTTCTTAACACAATGGTTGTTGTTTTGTGTCACATTAAATAAGTAGATGTATTTGGTAAGATAGTTAAGAGACCGGACTTGACTGTGACACATCTTGCTAAATTCTATTTTTGATTACTTTCTAAATTCTATTTAATGCTACGTAGATATAGGCCTCATATTAGGTTTTGATTCGATCATAAACGTTTTAAAGAGTAGCAAATTTATTTTCTATTCCTCTAACCATGGCGGAAAAAACCCCAATCTGATTAAAAAAAAAACAAATTGTAAATCCGAATTCACCCTTCATAAAACTAAAAGTAGGTACTCAAGTTCTCTTATGGTAACTTATCATAATATTCATGTTAATTAGCTAGTTAAAAGTGGGACATATAAATAAAAAAAAATATCTACAAAACAAATTTGAAGTGAGTAAATAACGGACTAAAGCGAACAGGAAAACAAAATGGCGTCCCGTGTAATGTTGCCAGTGAAGAAAAATATCATGAAGTGTAGGCACACAAATTCAAGTTAAATAATAATTATATATTTTCACCATGAAGGCTGTACCAGTCGCGACTTAATACGTCGAAGAACTTTTTAATCTTGATGTTTTTTATTGTTTGACAAACTTGTCAAGAGATGACAGTGTAAAAGAAAATCCCGAGATACATATTTTTCCAACGTACGTTCCTTGTTATCATTACATTCTCTCACACCGACCCTGCACTGCTAAATTTTGTAGTTATTTGAATTATCCGGACTTAACCCTAAGAGTAGGGTATAAGAATACTGTAAACCTCTAATGTAGAGACCAGAAGGTTTACAGAATTTTTCTTATAATAAATATTCACATTCTATTTCTATCCGTTCCAGAATGTATGAGGATGGTAGTAAGCCGGCATCATCCTCTCAAAATTCTGATAATTTAATATATATAAATAGAAATGGAGGCATAGTTTTACTAAGGGCTGGTTACCAGTACACAAAGAAGAAACAGTATAAAAATGGATGGAGCCTATGGCGATGTGTCAACTGGCGAAGAAAAAATTGCACCGGGTCTCTTAACATTCAAGTATTTATTACGTTTTATGTTATTTATGCAGTCTTTTAGTTATCAAGCAATGAGTGTAAAGATCTAAATACCTGTTATGTTGTTTTAGGGTAACAACATTAGTAATGAGAAACATCATCAATGCGAGCCCAATGAAGTGGATAATATAATGGCACAGAAGTTACACAATTGCCGAGAAAAAGTATTATCATCCTCTTTTTCACCAATCCCGAATATTTACAACAACTTTAAAGCGGAATTCAGTGATGCCGGCTTAGACCTAATAAAGAAGCTTCCGTCGTTTACAAACATAAAAACTGCGTTGTATGATGCTAGAAATAAACAAGCCGGTATATCGAAGATACAGTGTAAAAATGCCCAGGAAGTAGAAATTCCTTCTATTTTTGAAGATTTTGTGTTGGTCAATCATTATGACGAGACCTCTGATTTCCGAATAATAATTTTTGCAGATAAAAATGTTCTGAAAGATATACGACTCATACAATTTTATTTAAGTGATGGAACTTTTGATTGTTGCCCAACACCATTCGTTCAACTTTACACTATCCATGGGGACCTTGGGAGTGATGAAGAGCACACACGAATAGTACCTTTATTATATGCTTTATTGAATAGAAAAAATGAAGAAATCTATATAACACTATTCCAGTTATTAAAGGAATATATCCCAGAATGGAAGCCACTGAAATATATGACTGATTTCGAACAAGCAGCTATGAATGCCATTTCAACTATTTTCCCCTCAGTTGAAGTAAAAGGATGCTACTTTCATTTTTCTCATAATGTATGGAAGAGAGCTAAAGCGTTGAATTTGACAAAAAACAAGCGATTTCGCAAACACGTAGCGCTATCAGCCTTATTGCCACTGCTACCTAGAAAATATATCTCAGATGGCTGGTGCTACGTAATGGAAGACAGTCCGGAGTCTAAAGAAATACAAGCATTCAACGATTACATGGTAACACAATGGCTGGAAGATGAAAGTTTTGTCGATACTTGGTGTGCCTATAATCAACGCCATCGCACAACCAATGCTGTGGAATCCTGGCATAAAAAGCTCAACAGCAGTCTGCCAAGAAACCCAAATTTATATCAGCTTTTGAAAACTTTAAAAGAGGATGCAAAGTTGCAAATAGTGAATACTAATAGTGTTGAAATGCCAAACCTAAAACGACGGCTAGCAAAAGAAATCGTAGTCGATAAGTGGTACCAACATGTAACTGACCAACTTCTCACTGGAAAAATAACAGTTGGTCACTGTTTAGAAAAGTTAAGACTGTAAGTGATTGGTCCAAATTAAAAGACACAATTATGTTTTTTTGGTATTCGATTTATCTAGTCGAAATCTTTTATTATTTAAAAACGATTACTTTTATTTAATTTGTCATGTCATTCATTTAACTCTCAAATTTGATTAAGCTCTAGAACTTGTGTTTATGTTTTTGTTATCTATCCAAATAGAAAGACCAAAATTCTGATTGTCTGTGATGATTTTATATCGTAATTTTAAGTTCTGTTTTGTTATTTAATTAAGATGGTCAAAATCCTTTTAAATTATTAAGGTTTGTCCAAATAGAAAGACCAAATGTCTGATTATCTGTGATGATTTTAAATACTAATTTTAAGTTTTATTTTTGTTATTTAATTAAGATGGTCAAAATCTTTTATTAATATTAAGGATTGTCCAAGTAAAAATACTATTTTATATAGTAATTTTAAGTTCTGTTTTTGTTATTTAATTAATATGGTCAAATATTTTTTATAGTTAAGGTGTAGTTGTCTAAATAAAAAGACTAATTTTCTAATTGCCTGTGATGATTTTAAACAAATAAAACAAATATTTTTACATGAACAACTGCTTTTCTCTTGACTGTACTTACCTGTCAAAAAAGAGTAACGGGATCAGACCGGAATGACAAAGTTAATAGTGGATCAGACAGGAATTAAAATACTATAATAAACAACAGGGGATCAGATCAGGGGATCCGACCGGAATAACTCGGACATTGGCCGCAACCAGGACGTGGTCGCCGGGTTGGTAGGCAGGCGCTGGACGCCGATGTGCATCTGCTGCCTTCTTCCTCGTTTCTTCTTTGTTCTCTTGCACCTCCCTCGCTCTGTCAAATGTTTCTGCTAACAAAATAAGTTTTGGGGTTATTTCGGGGATGAAATTTTCCGATAAGACTATCTGGTGAAGATCGTGTGTAACATCGTCGTAGGTCCTTAGTTCTCTACCGAAGGTAAGATATGCCGGGGTAAAACCCGTACTGAGACAGTTTGAGGTGTTCATAGCATATCTTATGCTTGGGAGCCTTTCTGCCCAAGACCGATGATCGTCTTCTACGTAAATTGCCAGCTGTGTTTTTAAATCTCGGTTTTTCCTTTCGACAGGGTTAGCTTCCGGATGGTACACAGGCGTAAACGCATGTTGAATGTCCAGGCAGTAAGTGAGCTTTTGCATTACTGCACTGACAAATTGTGTTCCATTGTCACTTATTAACCTTCGTGGAACTCCAAAACGTAAAAAGACTTCATTAAGTAAAACGGTGGCGCAAACTTCGGCCGTAGCTTGTTCTAAAGCAAATAATTCGACCCATCGGGTTGCGATATCTTCTACAATAAAGATCCAGGTTTTACCATCTGGACTTGGAGGTAAAGGTCCGAATAAGTCAAATGATAAGGTTTCGAATCTTTGATTCATTACCGTGGTCTGTAATAGTCCTGCTGGCTTCAAATTACTCGGTTTATATCTTTGACATTTAATACAATTCTTAACGTAGTTTTCGATGTCCTTTCGCATTCCTTTCCAGTAATATCTAGCAGTAATGCGATGAAATGTTTTATCAGCACCATAATGACCGGCAGTGGGCTCGTCATGATACTTTGTAAGAATGGCCATGGTTTCATGTTTTGGTATAACCAGCTGGGCAGCGTCATTTTTATTATCTTGAATGTAGCGGTGCAGCAGTCCATTGTTCATAACATAACCTTTATTTGACCAATAGAAAGCATCTTCATCCCGAACTGGTTTCTCCAGTGCTTCCATAATTGTCTTTAGGGCTTCGTCTTTCAGTTGTTCCTTCCGAATCTCCTCTCCAGAGCGGCGAGGCATGTCTACGGAGACTATACACACGCCATGTTCAACTTGGGGTTCGGATTCTTCTGATTGAGGGGGTCTTGATAGGCTATCAGCAATCACGTTAGTTTTACCTTGTATATACTTAACCGATAAATTATAAGGCTGGAGTTGCAGTGCCCATCTAGCTAGTCGTCCCGTCGGGGATTTAATAGACATAAGCCATTTCAATGCTTGATGATCAGTGGCGACTACTACCGTAGAACCTTCTATGTAGCCTCTAAACTTTGCTACCGCCCATACGACTGCCAAGGCTTCACGCTCGGTAGTGGAATAATTCCGTTCCGCTTTGGTTAATAATCGGCTAGCATATTCGATGGGATGCTCATCGTTGCTCTCCCCCTGTACTAAAACAGCTCCTAAAGCATAATCACTAGCGTCGGTTTTTATGGTGTATGGCTTACTTATATCTGCTTGAAGTAAGATAGGGGCACTAGTTAGGCGTTCCTTTAGCTCACGAAAAGCATCCTCTTGTTGAGTTCCCCACTCCCAGGTTGCATCTTTTTTCGTCAGCCGAGTAAGCGGTTGAGTAATCTTCGCAAAGTTTGGTACAAAACGACGATACCATGAACAGGTTTGGAGGAAAGATTGTATCTGACGGATATTCTTCGGCGCAGGTATATCTAATATAGCAGATATTTTCCCAGGATCTGTGCACAAGCCTGCTTTAGTTATGATATGTCCTAGATAAGGAATCTGTTCCTCACAAAATCGACACTTCTGCTTGTTTACGACCACATTGTTTTCATGAAGAAGTTGTAACAGTCTATTTAGGTCTTGCAGGTGCTGCTCAAAAGTCGGCGATAGCAGGATGAGATCGTCCAAGTAAGCCAGCAACTTCATGCCGTCCAGTTGCAGCTTCAATCTATCAATGAATCGCTGGAAAGTCGCTGGGGCGTTACGTAAACCGAACGGCATTCGTTTGAAGTGATATAGCCCAAATGGTGTGACGAAAGCCGTTTTTTCTTGGTCTTCATCTCGTACTTTTATTTGCCAGTAACCAGCTTTTAAGTCCAGAGTCGACATGTAAGGTGTCGGTTTCGCTTCCTGCAGAAGGTCATCTATTCTAGGTAAGGGGTATGCGTCAGCTACAGTTATACTATTAACCTTTTGAACGCCAATGACATCTATAGATGTCATGCGCAATCGTGCCCTGTGCGCCAACGACACCTATACATGCCAAGAAACAGATCATAGATAAATACAAAATAAACATATTAAACCTTTACTTTTACGTGTTTTATTTATACAGTTTATGAACTGAATCCCCAGTTATTACATAATTGTACACAGTAAACAAAATTGCCAAGTAGTTATTCAAATATTTGATGACAAAAAATAACTTAATTAATGGCTAAAAAAGCATGTTCTCTCGCGCCAATGACATGTATACGTACCTACTAGTGATGTAGTGTAATATTCAAGTAACTTCATTAAAATTTCAGCGAAATTACTCTAATTCGCTTAATTTTTGTAATAACTACAAAAAAAATATATAAGCTTAGTCACTGAGAAAAAAGGTAAATACTACATTCTTTGGTATAATACCATATTGTCTATATTGTGGATATTGTTGATTTGAATATTTTCCTTTTCGCCAATCATGCGCATCCCTAGCACAGTATCGATATGCAATCCCTTCTGCGCCATTGACATGAATAGATGTCGGACTGGTGACGTCGTAAGCGCGTGCCGTGTTGTTAAGTGCGGAAAGTTGTAAAAATATTTTATCGAGTAGGTATCTACCAATATTATAATCGCAAAAATGGCAAGTGAAGAGTTTTATAGTACAGAAGAACTATTGCGCATTTTAGAAGGCACTGAAGATGATCAGTTTTCTGAATCGGAATCAGTAAATGAATGTGATTTCGAGGTAAGTTAATTTTAAATTAATATCAGATATTATTCTCTTAATTAAGCTATATTATTGCTTAATTATTTTAGTTTCATTTAAAATCCGTTCGGTAGTTTTCGCGTGGAAGAGTAGGTAACAAAATTTCGCGTTTATACCTTTAGAATATTACATAATAGGATTTAGTTGTCATAATAGGATTAAATAAAAGAAACTCCATAGATATTTACATTGTATTGCTTATTATTTTTGGACACATAATTAACACCTACCTAGGTACCAATAACAAGTTAACTGGCACGCCGGACTTTGTACCTACCTGCCTATTGTACCTGTGCCTTCTTGTTATTACGTATTTTTAATCAACAAATTTAACAATAACAGGTAAATAACAATCAACAAATTTAAAAATTGGGTAACGTGTAATAATCAACTAATTTAATAATTAACATACTTATTCAATAATCAATAAATAGGCACAGTTTCCTACATACTTATAAAGGCCGCTGGCCAGCGAGCCGGCAAACTCGCGTCGAAGCTCATTGTACAGGCAATATACACAAACCTGTGCGTATAGATAAAAAGAAAATTATTAAATAAAATTTAATAAATTTTCTTGTATTCTATATTTAATGGTAGTGTGGTGCCCGAAGGAAATTCTGGAATGAAATCTATGCTTTCCGACAAATCGGAATCCCCTCTAAAAATTCTAATTAAATTAAGAATATGAGCATATAAATTGCTCCGATTCTCTTCTGGCACTCTCTCTAATTCGAATGCTATTAACCTTGAAAAACTTTTATTACGTTCATCCGAAGGTTCGATTTCATATTGTAACTTCGGTAATGCTTCTGAAGCATAATATATATTATCTCCCAAACGACCAACATACGGTTCGACGAGCGTTTGTGTACCAGCATCTGAATTTTCTTTACACGGCTCGACGAACGTTTGTGTAGCAGCTTCTTTTTTAGTGTCTCCGGATTTTTCTACACACCGCATCTTTAAAAATCCACTCAGTATGGACGGGGATCCCGGTCGTTTGGCAGACATTTTTTACACCTGAAATCAGATAAATTGATGAGATAAGTACGAAGGTACCGTAATTATGAATTTATTACGGGTACTATTTTCGTGATTATTCTTGTTAGTATAGCGGATATATAGCGGATAGCTAGTAATATAATAATTATTAAATATTAATAGTCAATTAATACATGCTAATAGTCAAGATTATACTTACTTGTTGTATTGTAGTCAGTAGGTAACTTAATATATTTGGGTCAAACAGATGACCTTCGACTATATAATATTTATTACAACTGAAAATATGGCTGGCGGAGGCTTCATGAATCCATTTTAGTTGAATTGTCTGTGGTGTATTACGTTGAAATAAACTTATATTTTAACAACAATCGTCAACAATCAACAATCTCTTGACACTTTTGTTACAGTATTACCAGTTTACAAAATTAGTATTTTTTACGCAGGGTGTTTTTAGTCGATTTTTTATTTCTTTTAAGTTTAAAGTTAAATAAAAAAACATTTATTATTTTACAGCCGACGATTGCTGAGCAACAAGAATTGCCTGAAGATACGCCCTCAACTTCTGGACAAGCTCGTCATAACAGAAATTATGAGACAGCGCCAATTTTTGAGTGGACTGCTCAAAGACGTACACCCGAAGTTGCTGCTTTTGACGAGTTTACCTGTGGTATACATTTCACCTCAGCTGAAATTGTTACGGAGTTAGATATGTTACAGAATTTTATGGACTCTGATTTCGTGTCATTTATTGTTGAAATGACAAACAAATTCCACAATTATTTTATTTTAAATGTTGATTTGCGAATGCATTCACGACTACATGCATGGCATGATGTAACTGTCCCAGAAATGTACATATTTTTTGTAATTATGATGCTGATGACCAGAAACCGCCATTTATCTATAGAAGAACACTGGTCTACAGATATATTATTGAGTTCTCCTATATTTTCAAAATTAATGTCAAGAAATAGATTTTGTATGATTCTTGGCATGTTACATTTTTCCCGACCAAATGAAGAAAATTCTGTTTTGTCGAAAATAAAATCATGTATAACTCACGCGAGGGAAAAATTTAGAAATGTTATTACACCGCATAGAAATGTATGCATTGATGAAAGCATTGTGCCATTCAAGGGTCGCTTATCAATAAAACAATATTTGCCAAAAAAAAGAAATCGATTTGGAATTAAATTGTTCGTTTTATGTGATGTAGATTCCGGAGTGATTATAGATTTTATAGTTTATTGCGGTGCAAGTACAGACATAAATGATCCAGCGAATTTAGGCGTTGGAGGAGCTGTTGTTTCCACTTTAATGAAAGATTTTTTTGGCTCAAATCGTCATTTGTATGTGGACAATTGGTACACAAGCCCCATATTATTTAAATATTTATATGATAATCAAATTTATGCTTGCGGCACCGTAAAAAAAAATAGAAAAGGTATGCCTAATTTAGGTAGAATACTAAATTTACATGAAATGGAAACCCAGTTTTCTGGTCCTCTTATGGCTTGTAAATGGAAGGACAAAAAATATATATACATGTTATCAACTATACATGATAATGACATGGAACCATCGGCAAGAACCAGTAGAAGTACGGGATTGCCAGTAATCAAGCCTAAAGCCGTTTTAGATTATTCGAAGAATATGGGAAGTGTTGACACTGCAGATATGTTGCTATCATCCCTGCAGTGCATACGCAAAACCATAAAATGGTACAAAAAACTATTTTTCCATATATTCGACATGCACCTTTTAAATGCATATTATTGTTTTAAAAAGATACACGGTACTCCAAATTTAAAATTTGCCGTCTTTCAGTTGTCCGTAACTCGGCAAATAATAGAACGTTATCACAATAGCAATGTTTTAGAGAGACCCATTAGCAATAGGGAAAGCGCGAGAAATCCCTTGCGTATATTACCAGGTAATTCAAAAGACCATATGCCCACAATCATGGGAAAATACCTAAGATGTAAATCATGCACAAAGGAAAAAAGACGCAAGATGACTCGATATATGTGCAAGATATGTAATGTAAATTTGTGTGCTGCACCCTGCTTTCAAAAATATCACAGCCCAGCACAGTAGATAATTATAAAATATTTTTGTAGGTTGCTATTAACCTTAGACATTTTTTTTATTGATATTTTATATAGATAATTTAATTTTAAATTATCTTTAAAAAATATTATAGATTGTTGATTTTTTATTAAGTATTTTTTATTTTCATGTGATATTTTACAAATAAGTACAAGGCTATTAATGAGCATAATAATTATATAGGTAGGTAGGTAAATACAGGGCTGTTAATGAGCATAATAATTATATAATGGATAAAGATAAAGTGGAAACAATATGGAAATCTATCAGATTACGAACAGTTTTCGCTTTTCAGATCCCGATTTCGTGTTGAGTGCAAAAATTGTTTGACCGGTATATCAATACGGTTGAGGACAGCATTAAACAAAATGTAAATTATTTTTGGAAATTCGTTGCGAATCGTAAGTCATCCAAAGGAATTCCCTCTACAATGCGTTTTAAAAGTCAATCTTCGAACAACCCTGATGAAATCTGCAATCTCTTCTCTGTATATTTTAAATCTGTCTATGAACCTTCCTCCTTATCAAATGATTTTTGCTCAAACGCAGATTGTGCTGAGTGCTGTAATGTTGTGGACAATATTCAATTCTCAGTTCAGCAGGTTCTGACACACCTGGAGACTTTGGATATTTCAAAGGGCCCTGGTCCCGATGCACTTCCTGCAATATTTCTCAGAAATACTGCCAGCAATATATGCGTTCCCCTGCAAATAATTTTTAATAGATCCCTGTCACAGGGAATATTTCCTGATGCTTGGAAGCGAGCTAACGTAACACCGGTGCTAAAGTCAGGCCCTTCAGATGACGTCGAGAACTATCGCCCGATATCTATATTGTCGGCCTTATCGAAAATCTTTGAAAAGCTCGTACATAGTGTTCTTTATCCGTTGCTTCATAATATTATTTCTTCACAACAACACGATTTTGTGAAAAAAAGATCTACAGTAACAAATCTAGTAGCATATTCAGAATACATTTTTAATTATATGGATGCTGGTATTCAGTTGGATTCAGTTTATACTGATTTTCAGAAGGCGTTCGATAAGGTCGACCACGAGCTGCTATTGAGAAAAATTGCGTTTAGTGGCATACGTGGGAACCTGTTGAGGTGGTTTTCATCGTATGTTTCCAACAGGACGCAGCGTGTCGTGATAAATGGTTATCAATCATCTTCTATAGCCGTGACATCGGGTGTTCCTCAGGGATCAATTTTGGGACCCCTTCTCTTTATATTATTCATTAACGATATAGGTAAATGTTTCCAAAATTCAAAATTTCTTTTATACGCAGATGACTTAAAAATATTTAGACCAATTAGAAACCATAGCGATTGTCTTGCTTTGCAAAGTGATTTAAATAGATTGTCTGAATACTGCGTGTGCAATAAACTAAAACTAAGCGTGCCTAAATGTTGTTATTTGAGCATCACCAAAAACAAAAACATTATCAGATACCAGTACTCTCTAAATGATGTCACTTTAAATAGAGTTAACATGGTTCGCGATCTGGGTATCATTTTTGACGACAAACTTCATCTTGATGTACACATCAATACAATTATTAACAAGGCTTGGCGCATGTATGGATTTGTCATGCGGTCAGCCACTGAATTCGTGCGCCCTCAGACTTACCTCTATCTATACAAGACCTTAATTAGATCTCAGTTGGAGTATGCAGTTGCGGTGTGGAATCCCCTATACATGAAATATTCTAACTGCCTAGAAATGGTACAAAAGAAATTTTTAAGATCTATGACTTACAGATGCTTTCACTCTTCTGCGTCATATGCCGATTTACTGAAAAAATATAATCTTCTAAGCCTTATGGGCCGTCGTATGTTTCTGGAGACCATGCTCCTGTACGACTTCTGCAGAAATACGTATGACTGTGCCGACATTTGTAACAAAATTTGTTATTTAGTTCCTAGGAGAATACATTTGCGTGCAGTGCGCAAGCAACCGTTGTTTGCGGTGAGAGCATGTAGAACAAATGCTGGTGTTCGGGCACCGTTGCGACGTCTTGTTGACAATTATAATAAACATTTTGTTGACATCGATTTATTCTGTGCATCACGTGGAAAATTCCGAAATTCGACTCGCAATGCGATCAGGGAATTGGATGTGGAAAAGATAGGATTATCCTTTTCATCTTAGAGTATTATTGGTCAATGTGTTTTGTATTCAATGGACATGTACTTGTTATTAGTTTCTATGCATATACTTGTTATTTAAAAGTTTAAAATCAATGTTTTTTTTTGTTTTAATATTTTTGTTACTTTCAATTTTTCTTTGAAGCGTGTTATTAATATTTTGCTTGTATTCTGTGAATAACGCTGTAGATTACATAATTGTTAATTTTATGTTTTATGCCTTTATACTTTATTATGTAATTGTTTGTTGTTCCAAATAAAATAAAATAAAATAAAATATATAGGTAGGTAGGTAAATACAGGGCTGTTAATGAGCATAATAATTATATAGGTAGGTAGGTAAATACAGGGCTGTTAATGAGCATAATAATTATATAGGTAGGTAGGTAAATACAGGGCTGTTAATGAGCATAATAATTATATAGGTAGGTAGGTAAATACAGGGCTGTTAATGAGCATAATAATTATATAGATAGGTAGGTAAATACAAGGCTGTTAATGAACATAATGATTATATACAATTGTTGATTTTTTATTATTTTCAATTTTCATGTGATATTTTACAAATAAGTACAAGGCTGTTAATGAGCATAATAATTATATAGATAGGTAGGTAAATACAAGGCTGTTAATGAACATAATGATTATATACAATTGTTGATTTTTTATTATTTTTTATTTTATCGTCACAAACACAATGTATGCGTTCTAGCATAATATTTATTGTCCATGTAATGATAAAAATTCGCTTAGGTCCAAAATGTATAAATATCTCTAAAAATCTGTAGGTACTTACCTATTTAGCAGTTTTCAAAATTTATTACCTAATAAGTCTAATCAGTGCCTTTATTAGAATATTCTTATGATACAAATTGTCGCTATGTCATATCAAAATATGGTAATTGACCTAAATAGGTACCTACATATAATTAGTATTTGTAATAACTCAAGTATTAAACTAAATGATTGGAAAATAAATATGTAGTTTTAATGCAATTCCCTTTATTTAAAGGTAATAGTTGTTTTGATATTTACAAATAAACACTCCACAATAATACCTATAGTTCATATAAACTTAATAAATAAACTCGATAAGTTATAATAATATACAGCTACACATCCCTAATCAGAAGCGAGAGATTATAAAAAAAAGGATGGTTGCCCGCGCCATTGGCATGTATACATGCCAATGGGGCGTAACTGATAGAGAATAGTGCTGTAACTTGCTGCAATTTTATATGTATTTTTGTATCTCAAAAGGTTGATTTTTTTGTTGATAGTTGCTATAAATGTGGTCTTAAGTTTTTACAGTAGGAGATGAGGTTAAATAAATATTATTTTTGTGTTATAAGCTGTTTATTCAAATATTCAGACGTGAATTATTATGTTTATCGATAACATTTTGGACTCCCTACTATTTTCAAGGTTATCTCATTGAATTTGTGGCTTGGCGTGGAGGGCACGGCGATGCGTTTTTGCTCTGGCGGTCAAAAGGTTAAGCTGGCGGTAATCTATGCAGACTCTTGTACCTCCGTTTTTCTTGGGGACCATTACAACAGGTGCTGCCCACGGAGATTTTGAAGGTATGATAATATCGTCGTCCAACATCTGATCAATCTCCCTACGTAGAACTTCTTTACGTTGTTGTGATACTCTATAAGGAGGTACAGCAATCGGTTTATGATTCCTAACTTCTATGATGTGTTCTACAAGGGTAGCTGGTTTTCCATCACCAGTGAATACGTCAGCGTGCTGTTGCAACAATCTATTAACTTGCTCATCTTCATTTGAGGTAGTTCCATTATCTATGGTAACCATAGCTATGCCAATATTGTGGCCAAACAACTTACTACTGTCTGGGGACAGAGTAATTTCAGCGTTATTAATGCTGGACTGCGCATCCCGGAACAGCGAACCGACAAACCTCGGCGAGTAGCCAGTAAGCGTAGGTTCCCGTTGCGTGGGAGACTGCGGGGGCGTACAGAAGTCGATTAAACAAGGTGGACCGTACGCGTCCGCCATTTTAAATTCTTCTTCCGGCATATCTGACATCGGAGACGGGGTTTGGAACAGTGGGCTCAACATTGGCTCCAGAGACGTGATCGAGGCTAGCCTTGCAATCACCGACTCGGTTTCCTCAGGTTCCATTTGCACCGTGGACACGGATGCACCGTCTTCATCCTCGTTGTGGAGGTCATATTTCTTGCCAGGGGCATCCAAGAAGTGGAACAGTAGTTGCGGCAAGTTAAGAACCATGTTCGCATCTTGAATGAAATCTACTCCTAGGAGTGTGCGATTATCGTGCGATTCGGGTAACACGATAAAAGTTGTGGGGATTGTTCGTCCACTTAGAGTCACAGGTACTATTGCTGACTGTACCCGTTGTCTTCGCCGTAGACCATCGGCCAGGGTAACCGTGACCTTTTCTGTCTTGAATGTCATTCCCTTTTTCCGTAATACGTAATACAGTGAAGTAGAAGCGACGCTCATCTTTGCACCAGAATCGATGTGAGCTTGACCGTTGATGCCATCTATACAGATGTGGACTGTTGGCCTTAGTCGAGGTGCAGATGCCAGATCATTTCCAAATGCGTAAAATCCAACTTCCACTGCGCCTATTTTCGGTTTATTGCATTTCGAGCATTTACTTCTGATTACACCAGGCTCACCGCATCCGTAACAGGTTATTTTAGTTGTTGGCGGTGGCCTAGACTCGGTTTTCTTGGGGGTTTCTTCAGTGGCCTTGTCTTGAGCCGCTTTCTTGCGGCACTCCTGCTCGCTATGGTTGTAAGCGCGACAGAAGTTGCAGCGGGTTCTCTTGACTAACGGCGTGGCACAAGCGTTGGTCTTGTCCGTGGCCGCTTCTTCGATTTGGCGACACTTTGAGAGAAATTCGTCAAAGGTTTCGACGGAATCCCTCGGTATTCTATCCCTTATCTTCACATGTAAGGATGTATACAAAAGGTCCAGACCTTGTGATGGGGTGGGCGACGGCTTTGGCAGTTCTGCGATAAGTGCACGTTTTGTAGCAACAAATAGTTCTGTGCCTGTTGGACTGGTTTGTTTGTCGCACACAATCTCGTTGAGTACCTGGTAGGCGGGTCTCTTTGGAGCAAATGTCGTTCGTATTAACGATACAGCCTCAGGCCAAGTACGAATACTTTCCTTCACTCCCAGCCACCAAATAGCTGCATTGCCAACAAGCAGCAGAGTTAGCCCTTCTATGGCATTCTCATCGGTAACTGACTCAATCTTTTTAAAAGTATTGACAGTTGCTAGAAACGCCTCGACCACCGTCGACTGGCAAGTTCCATCGAAACGGGCAGTGCTTGACGCAAAGCTGCCTGTTTTTTGTGGAACACGGGAATTTCCCTGATTTGCCAACACACCTAAAAGATCCCTAAACTGATCATCAGAGAAGCTGACGTTTGCCATTTCTTTATTTCTACGGCTACGTCTAGGTAAAATGTTATAGAAATCAATGATGTTTGTTAAATATATTACATCAACCTTATAAGCTGCCTACTCTATAGAATTGTAGCGTGAAGGTATACTTAAAATGAAAGAGATACGACTACAGAATGGCAAAACTAAACAATCCTATAAAAACAATCTTATTATTTAACTAACTTTAAATACTGCCTACTCCTAAAGAACCTAGCGTTAAGATAAACAAAAAATAGGGGCTACGAAGATGCCGAAAATATGAACCTACTCACATTAAGAAGAACTATGATTAAGCTAAAAAGTCTAACAAATTAACGAATTCTTAACAAAATATTTAGATCTACCTACAACCTACAATAAATTAATGTGGATAAGAAAGCCCAAGGTGGGACGCCAATTGTGACAGGGTTTAGTGTGAGGAGATAAATCCAAACGCACTTTCCACAAAATATAACAAGTTTATTTGAAAAAACAATATAAAACTACATTCGTGGGTAACAAACCTAACTAACTAATACAAAATAACTAAATCTAACTAAAACCTATCAAAGCCCTAAGCGCACCGTACGCTGTACGATAATATTGCGGATCACCAGCAATATGTTCGCACAAGGCAGGCGCTAATCCGAACTCAACAAGAAGCGGGGTAAACGAGACCGACCTAAGTCGATGCGGTGTGTCCCGAGCCGTGCTGAACTCAGACTGACGATTCGGCTCGGCGGGCTGGTTTATAAAGGCGGCCGTGGCTCTGCGGGGGCCGTGCGCGGCGGGGCAGCGATGACGCGCGTCGTCAATCACGTGCGTGCGAGGTCTTCTGCCGTGGTCGTTTCTTTGCCGCGTTACACTTTATAAAATAAATTGTCTAGATTCCGATTCGAGTAATTAATCGATACCGAGAAAAAAAAAATTAACTTTTTAAAAATATTCTTCGTGCAGTATGAGTATGACAGTTCTTTTTTCAAATTCCAAAACCTATGCTGTAATGATAGTCATACACCCCGGCATTCAGGGGTGTAAGGGTGTACTTACAGAGCAAGAGATATGTAAATTATAATATTGCATGTTCTTAAATCAATTCAATATGGATTATCTAATTTAAATTATGTTGTACAATTAATTTGGTTTTAATTGCTATTTTGTTTTATTTAGAGCTATGAATTGTATTTTAATTTAGATCTATTAATTATTATTTAATCTTCATGATTGTTATTCTTAAATAATGAGAGAGAGGTCAAGAAATGCTAGCACATAATTTAAATTTTATTTTCGCATGACGGAACAAATTTGTTTATGGTTATGTAAATTTAATTGCTGAAGCTATTGGAATTAAAAGGCTTTTTTATTTTTTTATTTTTATTTTATTTATTGACACCGAGAGTAAGCGTGATGAACCAGGATCATCGACAGTAGCAAAGAAGATTTATTAGGTCGTGCTGTTCGCGCTATGGGTTCATTGGAATCTGATGACGATGATTAGGATTTGAGTTTTCGACCCACTAACTTTCGTGATTTCGTGATTCGTGAGTTTAAAGTTGTTTCACAGATTGAAAATAGCCGCCGATCAGTCCTCTTTAATGTTAAGATTAATTATAATAAAAATATGTTGAACATTGATCTTATACATTGTTTTACTTACCTTTATATATTCTTGAAGTGACTCATAAATTGCGTCGCAGACATGGGGCAGGAATTTAGAAATACTACATTTAGGCACACGATACAATTCTTCCAATGTTCCAAGACTAGTACCCGATGCCAGATATTTAAGCGTTACTTGCAATTTCAATTTTGCAGGCAGAGCGGGTCTAAAAATAGTGTCTTGCTTAGATATTCTGGACGAAATCTTATCCAATAAATTTAAAAATAGTTCTTCGTTCATTCTGAGATGAGTATGGTACCGTTTAGGATCTTCTGTAGCCAACTCTGTTAACAGATTATTCGACGTACCGTAAGCATCTCTTCTGTGAATCCATTTTCTAACCACTGAACTGGTCGACGTCGATGCTTTTTTTTGTTATTTAATACGTGTATAATTATTGCGTATACAACTCTGCATGCAGCGACAAGCACAGCACGTCTTCTACCCATGATAAACACTGTACAACTAGAACTAACTTGTATACCACTAAAATCTTGTATGCAAGCTGCAAGTTGAACAAAATCGTGTTTCCAATTCCAATCACTTGCACACATGTCTGACGTCATACATGTATGCAAACACTTGCATAATGGAAACGCGCCTTTAAATCGGAATGTCAGAATAAAAAAAAATATGATTTTTGAAAAAAGAATAAAGAAGAAATAAATTAAAATTTTATCTCCATTACGAAAATTGAGCCATTGTATTGTGGATTAAGATAGTTTAAAAATGGATTTTAAAAAAATAGTAGAGTCCTTATTTCGTAAAAGAAACGACCCAAAACGCCTTTATAGTTTGTGCTTTGCGAAAGTCATCCAATTACTGAAACCGTACGTCGACGCCAGTTTGGAAAAACATGAAGTGTCATTATTGGACAATGTAAGGCATTTAAGACATTTGTGTTTTTACGAGTAGCTATAATATAGCTTACCAAGTTGATCAAGTATTTTTTTGATTCAGGTACATGATCTAAAATGTGACTTAATCAATCTGGGTCTACCAATATGGACAAAACTGTTTTTTAAATTTCTACCAAAACACACAATGGTGTACTTAAACGACGAGGGATTAATGTTTTCAGGCAAATGTAAGGATTGTAAAAATACATTTGTTGCCAATGACGATTTAGGTGACATAGTGCCACGATACAAAGTTAATTGTGTGGCACTTAATGCAGTATATTGTATCGACTGTGGAGGTGACTTATTATGTCTCAAGAAAAGTTTATTAGCGTAGATCCCCCACAGAAATTAAAAAAAAGTTTTATTTAAGTAAATTTTAGTAAGAAAAACCATTTTTATTTTTGTTTGATTAAAATATAACATACCAAGTTTTACTTTTATTTTTTTTACATATTAGATAATATGGCAACCTAGGGAGCCAGATTACGTACTTGGCAGGTTGAAAGAATTATCTGTTTTTTTTATTTCATTGATTTTTGAAGTTTCTCGTGAACAACACTATTCTTGGTGGTTAATAGTGTATTCATGCACGGACGTACGGAGCTAACTCATCAGTGCATTACATGTAACGCATGGACAGTGAAAGTGTTAACTTTAAAAATGTATAGCACACGAGCGACACTGTCTGTCGATACTGGACAGGTTTAACTGTAATTAATTTTTTGGCAGTTCTTAATATAATTCAAATGCAGCTTACCACATTCTGCAAAAGACCCAAAAAAGCTCTGGGTAAGAATACCCAGAGCTTTTTTGGGTCTTTAAAAGAAGAGAAGAATCTCTTCTTATCGTCTGGGCGGCAGTAAGGTCTAACGACCCCACACACCCTAGTGTCAAGAGTTTCTAAACCGCCTCAAAGGCCTCAGACATGGTTTGACGACCGCCATTTGGCGGCCGGGACCACCGGCTTATGCGTGCCTACCGAAGCACGGAATCATAATCATTTATTTAATTAAACTTAGAACTGGCGATTTATTTGCCTGAATCGCCAGTATTTTTTCTCTATCAAAAACAAAGGCGCAAACATATGTAAGAAATTGTATGAAAGATCGTTATGTACCGCTGCACCTAGGGCTTCAGCATATCACCAAAGATGGGATTTCGACTAGAAATCCATCAATTCCTCACGGCATTTTTGGTCCGCAGGCGAGAAATCCTATCGTAATATGTGACGGCAGTTATATTTACATACAAAAATCGTCAAATTATTTATTTAAAAAAAACAACATAATAGTCTTCATAAATATATGTCGGATCCGGTCAATAGTACGGACAAGAAACGAATCGCAAGCGCGCCATTTTTAACATCACGCGATCTACGCGCGCTTCTACAGAGTCGTGATGTTTCAAGAGGGCGGCGAGAAGGACATTCAGTGCCTGATCGCAGCACTGTGAAGACATCCCGGAACTGTACTCGATTCGTTGTGCCCAGTATAAGCGTTGTGAGTGATTGGACTAAATTGTGTTTATAGTAATTCGTAATTTAAAATAAAAACCAGTAAACCGCACCCAGTGTATTTTCATTGCACGAGACCCAAACTCTGCCCACGTGATGTCTGAATCTGACAGAATAATACCGGTGCATCCTACATCAGAATTGGGATGAAATCGTGCTAATGAAACAATACGCGGGCACAGTGAGAATAACAATCAGTGACGGTTATTTTAATAAAACAATACGCGGGGACAGTGAGAATAACAATCAGTGGCGGTTATTTTTTTAAATGCAAAACCAGCAAATGCACGATTATGAAGACTATGTCTGGACCTTAAAAGAGACTATGACCTCTGAGTTTGTTTCGGATGTTTCTTCTCAGAGTAGTCAGGTACGAAACACCGGCCCCATCTAGTTTAAAAAAAAAGTGACTTGTGAAAGTGTTTGTTAAAACTTATTTGCAAAATAAACATCGTTTATCACGCACTGATATACCTATGTTTAGCTAGTGCCGCTGGAAAACCATCGCGACAAAACACAATGTCCGACCGAAACGCGCTCGTATTGCGTCATCTCTGTGGAGCTTATTTTGAGACGAAGCAAGGGAAGGCCTCCGCATCTACATGGATATGACAATGACGCCGGGAACGAGAAACAGCCAATCAAATGTCACGCATGTGGACAAACACGCTTATTGTCACGTGAAGCAGACCGACGTCGAGATGCCTTACCTGTACAAGCGTCAGGCAGCGACCACAAGCTAGCAGCAGCTCACTGGTGTGCTTCAAGTGTGGCACGCCGTGTCACATCGCCACAACCGAACACCGTGTCGACTTTGCATAGTCGAGCCCCCTTCAGGATCACTAACTCACACAGGTCGGTCGATAACATTTCACTTCGATTCAGCAGAGTGCTCATTGTTAGAGTTATTAGAGTTTTTCGAAAAAGTTGTTCGGCAAACGTTTTAATAATGTTATTCCTCTTATAGGAATAGGTAATAAGATTGTAGTAGCACTGAACAGATTTTATGTAGCGTAGAAATTCACGAATATCTCAACGAAATCTTATTCCATGTTTTGCCCGACATTTATTTACGCAGCAATTTAATGATTGGTCGCGAGATATTACTTTCTGGTTTAGTTGTTAATATTAGTGCAAAAGGGTTTACATTAACAAAGAGTAATGCTATTTTTCCTGCACCACAATAAGTTATCAAAATTTGGATGAGGTAGACACTGACATTTCATTAGACTGTAAACAATCACGGTCTTGCCAATTTGTTAAAAAAAATCTGAGATTATTTCATATTCGGTTTTCCAAATACCCGCGCGAACAATTATAAACTTGATATTCGTTGAATAAACTCAAACAAGAGGGTACACAGACGGCTTTATAGTTGCTCACCGGTGAAACGAAACGTAAAGCGCGAACGACTGAACGAGTTATTAGATGTCAAAATAATAAGACCTAACATTAACCTTTTGCATGTCTAGGGTTATTTAAAGATCTAGATGTCAAAAGAACCGCCGATCTTTGGGGATTATCAGTACATACCATGTCAACAATCATAGATATTATTTCACCTTTCCTGGCAATTATTTTTAACTCTTGTGTTGATTCCGGTGTATTTCCTGATTTGATGAAAATTAGCAAAGTGATTCCGCTGTTCAAATCTGGTAGCACAACCGACCCCACAAACTTTCGACCTATTTCCATATTACCTACTTTGAGCAAAATTTTTGAAAAATTAATTCTGAAGCAAATGTTAAAACATTTCAATAAAAATAATTTACTTCACTTGAAACAGTTTGGCTTCACAAAGGGTCGGTCAACTACAGACGCGGGCGTGGAATTACTTAAGAGCATATTCGAGGCCTGGGAGGAATCGCAGGATGCTCTTGGTGTCTTCTGCGACTTGTCCAAGGCCTTCGATTGCGTGCAGCATGAAACGCTTATACGGAAACTATACCATTATGGTGTGAGGGACAAGGCTCTAGACCTTCTGACGTCTTATTTAAATAACAGAACTCAGAGGGTTGATGTTAATGGCAAGAGATCTTCAGGGTCTGCGGTCACTATGGGCGTCCCACAGGGCTCAATTCTAGGTCCATTCTTATTTTTAATATATATCAATGACTTGCCATATCACGTAAGGGATAATCACAAGATTGTATTGTTCGCGGATGACACATCTCTCATTTTTAAAATTAAACGTCAATTAGTAAATTTTGACGAAGTGAACAATGCACTATCTAAGATTGTTCATTGGTTCAATGTAAATAATCTACTCCTGAATGGAAAAAAGACCAAGTTGATTAAATTCTCAACTCCTAATGTGAGGCAGTTATCTACAAATGTTCAACTTAATGGAATAGAGTTGGATCCTGTTGAGTCAACAGTTTTTCTTGGTATAACTATTGATTCAAAATTACAGTGGGGCCCACATATTGCAACATTGTCAAAAAAACTTAGTTCGGCCGCCTATGCTGTCAAGAAAATTAGACAGGTTACTGATGTTGATACGGCCAGAATTGTTTATTTCAGTTATTTTCATAGCGTCATGTCGTATGGGATTCTTCTCTGGGGTGCCTGTGCGGACATCGACGCTATCTTTGTTCTACAAAAAAGGGCTATTAGGGCCATTTACAATCTAGGTCCTAGGGATTCCCTCCGAGAGAAATTCAAAGAGTTGAATATTCTGACCGTAGCCTCTCAATACATTTTTGAAAATTTATTGTATGTTCATAAAAATATATCAAATTTTAAGAAAATGTCCGATATTCATAGCTTGAATACTAGGAATAAGCACAACCTCGCTGTACATCGCACTCGCCTCCACAGAACAGGCAACTCATTCATGGGTCAATGTATACGCTTTTACAATAAACTTCCCATTGACATTAGAAATTTATCAATCAATCGATTTAAAATTTGCATTAAAACTAAACTATGTACAAAAGGGTACTATAAAATAATTGATTATTTAGATGACAAAAAGGCTTGGGATTAAATTGCTCGCTCTGCTAAGCTTTGTGTAATAACAATATTGACGTAAAAATCTGATACCTAATTATATCGTATTGTATATTTCCTTTTTTAATTTTATTAAGTAATTCTTTTACAATTTTATGACATGTAAATTTGACATTATAATTATTATCCTATTTTGTATGCTCAAATTATTATTTAATTAATTGTAACACATGAAACATATTGTACTGCTTTAAAACAGACTTTGATCCCTGAGTTTGTTTCACCATTTCTTCTCAGGGTAGTCAGATACGAAATGTCGACCCCATCTAGCTTAAGTTTAAAATGTGATGACGTGTAAAAGTGATTCCTACATCCTATTTACTGAATAAACAATTTCATTTCATTTCATTTCATTTCATTTCATTTGTTGAAGTAATCTGGCGGTACGAAACGTATGTGCATCGATATTATTGTGAATTAAACTAAAATACTATCTCGGATAGATACCCGTTACCGTTGAATTCTGATCAAATTAAGTGTCTTAATTGGAGTTCATTCTTTTACAAACTTAGATTGCGCTAGTGGCTTTCATTTAATACCGGTTAGCTATGTTTCTATTGAGCGAACTGCGTTTGTGACACCCGAGTGATAGTACGAGTTTTTAAAACTATGCCTTTCGGGATACGTAATGCTATCTCTGCTATTCAGCGGGCAATAATAATTGAGTTTGGTGAACTTGCCTACACAAAACGTGATCGTAGTAGGGTAGATTTTATCTTAGGCAGGGTTATCGCTCAATGTTAAAAAGTTTTCATTTTTAAAAAGGCATGTACAGTTTCTTGGCTGTGGAATAGAGGCAGGTGATATTCAACCAAATAAAAAGAAAATTTGGCAGTCGTTACAGGTAGTCGATGACCTGAAAGTCGGACAACCAGTCTTACCAAAGGGTATCGTATTACCCAGTATTAACTAGGTTGTGTAGAACAGATAGGTAGTTGCTCCATGTAAAATGCTGGTATTCAGCTGCATCCCGTTGGACTGGAAGCCGACCAACATAGTTGAGAAAAGGTTAGGCAGATGATGATAAAGAAAATTGAGGCACTCACTGTACCTCCTTCCGAATCGGTGACTCAACTTAGGCAATTTATTGGTTTTATTTCTTATTTTAAGCAGTTCATATCCCATTTTTACGGACCGTTGGCCTAGTGATCGCAAGTGTGACTGCTGAGCGCGACGTCCTGGGTTCAATTCCCCGGATCTGGCAAAGTGTTATTGGGTTTTTCCATCAGGAATTTCTCAGTAGCAGCCACGGAGCCTGCTTTGTGGTTCACCATTTTCTCGGTTAATGGCACCTTTGCATAGACTGACTTCAGGTAAATTCCGGTTTGTTTGGAAGGCGAATCACGAAGAGATACGCCAACAGGTAATTTCTGTTGTTGATGTTGACAACAGAGCTGGTATTGATGGTCTACGACCCCCAATACCGTTACATTGCACGGAGAAATGAGGTACGTTCTGGTTTGCTTTAACGTAGAATCCAATGGAACTGGAAGACAAAAATGTCTACCTTTGCTGCCTCGTATTGTAAGATGGTCAGTCGTTTACAACATACACGATGCCATTGTATATCTAGGGTGGGTGACTTTGTGTTGCTTCAAAACGAAGAACACAAGCAGGCAAAATAAGACCCTAAATATAAGGGACTATTCAGTGTTGTTGAAATGTTAGAGGGTGAAAGCTATGTTTTAAAATCGCTAATTAATAAGCGTACCTACAAATACGCGCGCGATAGGTTAAGAAAGATGCCAGCGAGTCATGTACCAGTCGATGTTGAATAATGTTGATTTGATGATGATGAGTAAGCTTAAGTTGTGATGAAAGTCGAGTAAAGGATTCTATCGGCCGTATTGTGTTGGACCGTACCAGTGGTTATTACGTAGTCGTAGCCCGGTATAAATCGGTGTCTCTTGAGGCAACTCAAGTAGTCCGTGGGTGCGCGATGTGCGTTTAACTCTGGCGGAGGTCGGGGTCTGTAGAGACCGTAGTGTGTAGTCAGTGGGTGATGCACACGGGCGATCCACTTGATGGATATGCGTACAGAAGTTTTGATCCATGCGCTGGATGTGTGAGAGCAATGCGATTGCTGGTCGGCTGGAGAGCCGTGGCGTTAGAAGTTTTACTCGAGGGTTTCTGTAAGCTTGGCAGTTGATTTTTTGCAGTAGAGTTTTAAAGGTTAATTCGAACGACTGTGGTACATGGCCTAGGGTAGTGATTGTTGTATTTTCGATTATTCCCAATTTTACCATGTAAATAGAGAGTAAGAATTGGTTAAAATAAAACTGTAGAGATTTAGAAATTTCCTTACCTAATGAATCTTGAATTTGGTCAGGAGTGACCAAGTGAAGCAAAATTCTCTCGTGGACTATTTTGTTTACAGGGTAACCAACACACGAGGACGTGTGAATCGCAGGATGGCCGTGTCGGATCCGGTCAATAGTACGGACAAGAAACGAATCGCAAGCGCGCCATTTTTAACATTACGCGATCTACGCGCGCTTCTACAGAGTCGTGATGTTTCAAGAGGGCGGCGAGAAGGACATTCAGTGCCTGATCGCAGCACTGTGAAGACATCCCGGAACTGTACTCGATTCGTTGTGCCCAGTATAAGCGTTGTGAGTGATTGGACTAAATTGTGTTTAAAGTAATTCGTAATTTAAAATAAAAACCAGTAAACCGCACCCAGTGTATTTTCATTGCACGAGACCCAAACTCTGCCTACGTGTTGTCTGAATCTGACAGAATAATACCGGTGCATCCTACATATAGAAACTTGGTGAAACCAATGTTGTTTGTGACAACAGATGGACACATAATAGATGTGTATGGGCCGTATGGCTGCAACAGACACTGATCCTGACATTATGAACACTCTATTTAGAACTGAGCCATCGAAGTTAAGGCAATATTTCCAGCTTAACGATATTTTCATTTTGGACAGAGGATTTCGGGACTCCGTAATGTTACTTGAATCTCTTGGATATTCTATATTTATAAGCCACACTCTATGAATGCAGGACAAAATCAATTAACAACGAGACAAGCAAATGAGTCCAGATTAGTCACAATGTGCAGGTGGGTCGTAGAAGTAGTAAGCGGTCGGTTCAAACGGGATTACAAGATTTTTAGAGCTGAATATTTAAACAGAATGTCAAGACATCTTATAGCAGATTTTCGAAATGAAGCTGCAATTATCAACCATTATCATCCCATTATAACCGACCGTATTGATGCCCAGTTCATTTTAATCAGAGCTTTAGAAAGGCGAAATATGTCTAATTATTTAGCCGACCATGTAATTGAAAATGAATTAAATAGACGCCGTGCCCATTTTGTAAGCATTAATTCCCAAATACCAGGCCTGGATATGTTCCCCATGATGCTGATGTCACATTTAATTTTATTTTGTTTGAGAACATATCAAATCAAACAAGCTCGGTCATACTATGGGGAACATGTCCGAGCAAATGGTTCATTTATGTTAGAAGTGAGTACAGAGTTCAATGTTGTTTGTGTACCAGGTATCTCCGCAAGTGACCCCGTCTTGATTTGAGGCAGGATAAAATGCCCGTCGGGGCTGCGGGTTGTTCGAAAGAGATACCGCAGCCTCAGCGGCGCCGAGCTAAGAAGGAACATGGGTGGTTTTTAGTCAGTAGAAGTCTGACACTCCCTTTCGCTCTGCCCAGAGCGGGAGGGGGTTATTTGATGATTTCCCACCCCCCCAAAAAAAAAAGAAAAAAAAGGGCAGGATAAAATCACGGCACCACAGCCGCACCTGCCGCACTCTGTACTACACATGTATATTGTTGGACACGGTGTCAAATGACTGGCAAGAGCGTCCGTGCTTACTATTGTAGTTGCATTATAGGCAAGAGGACCGTTGGTAGTTGTGCTCATGTTGTTACTATAGTTTGGTATTTGGGATGGGCAGGGTATCAAGACAATAATTCCCCACCTGCACCTTTTTAGATGGAATATTAGTAAGAGAAGATTTTGATTAATAACACATTTAAAAAAATACTTGAGTATTGTTTTTTATTTTATTTCCTCACTTTCTACCTATTGTCAGCCACAAGACAATGAAAAAGACGTGAAAGACCCAAAAAAGCTCTGGGTATTTATTTAGTTAAACTTAGAACTGGCGATTTATTTGCAAGAATCGCCAGTATGTTTTCTCTATCAAAAACAATGGCGCAAACATATGTAAAAAATGTAAGAAATTGTATGAAAGATCGTTATGTACCGCTTGCGCCTAGGGCTTCAGCATATTACCAGAGACGGAATTTAGACTAGAAATCTATTAATTCCTCTCGGCATTTTTGGTACACAGGCGAGAAACCCTATCGTAATATGTGACGGCAGTTATATTTACATACAAATATCGTCAAATTATTTATTTAAAAAAAAAAATATAATAGTCTTCATAAGTATAGAAACTTGGTGAAACCAATGTTGTTTGTGACAACAGATGGACACATAATAGATGTGTATGGGCCGTATGGCTGCAACAGACACTGATCCTGACATTATGAACACTCTATTTAGAAATGAGCCATCGAAGTTAAGGCAATATTTCCAGCTTAATGATATTTTCATTTTGGACAGAGGATTTCGGGACTCCGTAATGTTACTTGAATCTCTTGGATATTCTATATTTATAATCCACACTATGAATGCAGGACAAAATCAATTAACAACGAGACAAGCAAATGAGTCCAGATTAGTCACAGTGTGCAGGTGGGTCGTAGAAGTAGTAAGCGGTCGGTTCAAACGGGATTACAAGATTTTTAGAGCTGAATATTTAAACAGAATGTCAAGACATTTTATAGCAGATTTTCGAAATGAAGCTGCAATCATCAACCATTATCATCCCATTATAACCGACAGTTCATTTTAATCAGAGCTTTAGAAAGGCGAAATATGTCTAATTATTTAGCCGACCATGTAATTGAAAATGAATTAAATAGACGCCGTGCCCATTTTGTAAGCATTAATTCCCAAATACCAGGCCTGGATATGTTCCCCATGATGCTGATGTCACATTTAATTTTATTTTGTTTGAGAACATATCAAATCAAACAAGCTCGGTCATACTATGGGGAACATGTCCGAGCAAATGGTTCATTTATGTTAGAAGTGAGTACAGAGTTCAATGTTGTTTGTGTACCAGGTATCTCCGCAAGTGACCCCGTCTTGATTTGAGGCAGGATAAAATGCCCGTCGGGGCTGCGGGTTGTTCGAAAGAGATACCGCAGCCTCAGCGGCGCCGAGCTAAGAAGGAACATGGGTGGTTTTTAGTCAGTAGAAGTCTGACACTCCCTTTCGCTCTGCCCAGAGCGGGAGGGGTTATTTGATGATTTCCCACCCCCCCAAAAAAAAAAGAAAAAAAAAGGCAGGATAAAATCACGGCACCACAGCCGCACCTGCCGCACTCTGTACTACACATGTATATTGTTGGACACGGTGTCAAATGACTGGCAAGAGCGTCCGGGCTTACTATTGTAGTTGCATTATAGGCAAGAGGACCGTTGGTAGTTGTGCTCATGTTGTTACTATAGTTTGGTATTTGGGATGGGCAGGGTATCAAGACAATAATTCCCCACCTGCACCTTTTTAGATGGAATAAGAGAAGATTTTGATTAATAACACATTTAAAAAAATACTTGAGTATTGTTTTTTATTTTATTTCCTCACTTTCTACCTATTGTCAGCCACAAGACAATGAAAAAGACGTGAAAGACCCAAAAAAGCTCTGGGTATTTATTTAGTTAAACTTAGAACTGGCGATTTATTTGCAAGAATCGCCAGTATGTTTTCTCTATCAAAAACAATGGCGCAAACATATGTAAAAAATGTAAGAAATTGTATGAAAGATCGTTATGTACCGCTTGCGCCTAGGGCTTCAGCATATTACCAGAGACGGAATTTAGACTAGAAATCTATTAATTCCTCTCGGCATTTTTGGTACACAGGCGAGAAACCCTATCGTAATATGTGACGGCAGTTATATTTACATACAAATATCGTCAAATTATTTATTTAAAAAAAAAATTATAATAGTCTTCATAAATATAGAAACTTGGTGAAACCAATGTTGTTTGTGACAACAGATGGACACATAATAGATGTGTATGGGCCGTATGGCTGCAACAGACACTGATCCTGACATTATGAACACTCTATTTAGAAATGAGCCATCGAAGTTAAGGCAATATTTCCAGCTTAATGATATTTTCATTTTGGACAGAGGATTTCGGGACTCCGTAATGTTACTTGAATCTCTTGGATATTCTATATTTATAAACCACACTATGAATGCAGGACAAAATCAATTAACAACGAGACAAGCAAATGAGTCCAGATTAGTCACAGTGTGCAGGTGGGTCGTAGAAGTAGTAAGCGGTCGGTTCAAACGGGATTACAAGATTTTTAGAGCTGAATATTTAAACAGAATGTCAAGACATCTTATAGCAGATTTTCGAAATGAAGCTGCAATCATCAACCATTATCATCCCATTATAACCGACAGTTCATTTTAATCAGAGCTTTAGAAAGGCGAAATATGTCTAATTATTTAGCCGACCATGTAATTGAAAATGAATTAAATAGACGCCGTGCCCATTTTGTAAGCATTAATTCCCAAATACCAGGCCTGGATATGTTCCCCATGATGCTGATGTCACATTTAATTTTATTTTGTTTGAGAACATATCAAATCAAACAAGCTCGGTCATACTATGGGGAACATGTCCGAGCAAATGGTTCATTTATGTTAGAAGTGAGTACAGAGTTCAATGTTGTTTGTGTACCAGGTATCTCCGCAAGTGACCCCGTCTTGATTTGAGGCAGGATAAAATGCCCGTCGGGGCTGCGGGTTGTTCGAAAGAGATACCGCAGCCTCAGCGGCGCCGAGCTAAGAAGGAACATGGGTGGTTTTTAGTCAGTAGAAGTCTGACACTCCCTTTCGCTCTGCCCAGAGCGGGAGGGGTTATTTGATGATTTCCCACCCCCCCAAAAAAAAAAAGAAAAAAAAAGGCAGGATAAAATCACGGCACCACAGCCGCACCTGCCGCACTCTGTACTACACATGTATATTGTTGGACACGGTGTCAAATGACTGGCAAGAGCGTCCGGGCTTACTATTGTAGTTGCATTATAGGCAAGAGGACCGTTGGTAGTTGTGCTCATGTTGTTACTATAGTTTGGTATTTGGGATGGGCAGGGTATCAAGACAATAATTCCCCACCTGCACCTTTTTAGATGGAATAAGAGAAGATTTTGATTAATAACACATTTAAAAAAATACTTGAGTATTGTTTTTTATTTTATTTCCTCACTTTCTACCTATTGTCAGCCACAAGACAATGAAAAAGACGTGAAAGACCCAAAAAAGCTCTGGGTATTTATTTAGTTAAACTTAGAACTGGCGATTTATTTGCAAGAATCGCCAGTATGTTTTCTCTATCAAAAACAATGGCGCAAACATATGTAAAAAATGTAAGAAATTGTATGAAAGATCGTTATGTACCGCTTGCGCCTAGGGCTTCAGCATATTACCAGAGACGGAATTTAGACTAGAAATCTATTAATTCCTCTCGGCATTTTTGGTACACAGGCGAGAAACCCTATCGTAATATGTGACGGCAGTTATATTTACATACAAATATCGTCAAATTATTTATTTAAAAAAAAAATTATAATAGTCTTCATAAATATAGAAACTTGGTGAAACCAATGTTGTTTGTGACAACAGATGGACACATAATAGATGTGTATGGGCCGTATGGCTGCAACAGACACTGATCCTGACATTATGAACACTCTATTTAGAAATGAGCCATCGAAGTTAAGGCAATATTTCCAGCTTAATGATATTTTCATTTTGGACAGAGGATTTCGGGACTCCGTAATGTTACTTGAATCTCTTGGATATTCTATATTTATAATCCACACTATGAATGCAGGACAAAATCAATTAACAACGAGACAAGCAAATGAGTCCAGATTAGTCACAGTGTGCAGGTGGGTCGTAGAAGTAGTAAGCGGTCGGTTCAAACGGGATTACAAGATTTTTAGAGCTGAATATTTAAACAGAATGTCAAGACATTTTATAGCAGATTTTCGAAATGAAGCTGCAATCATCAACCATTATCATCCCATTATAACCGACAGTTCATTTTAATCAGAGCTTTAGAAAGGCGAAATATGTCTAATTATTTAGCCGACCATGTAATTGAAAATGAATTAAATAGACGCCGTGCCCATTTTGTAAGCATTAATTCCCAAATACCAGGCCTGGATATGTTCCCCATGATGCTGATGTCACATTTAATTTTATTTTGTTTGAGAACATATCAAATCAAACAAGCTCGGTCATACTATGGGGAACATGTCCGAGCAAATGGTTCATTTATGTTAGAAGTGAGTACAGAGTTCAATGTTGTTTGTGTACCAGGTATCTCCGCAAGTGACCCCGTCTTGATTTGAGGCAGGATAAAATGCCCGTCGGGGCTGCGGGTTGTTCGAAAGAGATACCGCAGCCTCAGCGGCGCCGAGCTAAGAAGGAACATGGGTGGTTTTTAGTCAGTAGAAGTCTGACACTCCCTTTCGCTCTGCCCAGAGCGGGAGGGGTTATTTGATGATTTCCCACCCCCCCAAAAAAAAAAGAAAAAAAAAGGCAGGATAAAATCACGGCACCACAGCCGCACCTGCCGCACTCTGTACTACACATGTATATTGTTGGACACGGTGTCAAATGACTGGCAAGAGCGTCCGGGCTTACTATTGTAGTTGCATTATAGGCAAGAGGACCGTTGGTAGTTGTGCTCATGTTGTTACTATAGTTTGGTATTTGGGATGGGCAGGGTATCAAGACAATAATTCCCCACCTGCACCTTTTTAGATGGAATAAGAGAAGATTTTGATTAATAACACATTTAAAAAAATACTTGAGTATTGTTTTTTATTTTATTTCCTCACTTTCTACCTATTGTCAGCCACAAGACAATGAAAAAGACGTGAAAGACCCAAAAAAGCTCTGGGTATTTATTTAGTTAAACTTAGAACTGGCGATTTATTTGCAAGAATCGCCAGTATGTTTTCTCTATCAAAAACAATGGCGCAAACATATGTAAAAAATGTAAGAAATTGTATGAAAGATCGTTATGTACCGCTTGCGCCTAGGGCTTCAGCATATTACCAGAGACGGAATTTAGACTAGAAATCTATTAATTCCTCTCGGCATTTTTGGTACACAGGCGAGAAACCCTATCGTAATATGTGACGGCAGTTATATTTACATACAAATATCGTCAAATTATTTATTTAAAAAAAAAATTATAATAGTCTTCATAAATATAGAAACTTGGTGAAACCAATGTTGTTTGTGACAACAGATGGACACATAATAGATGTGTATGGGCCGTATGGCTGCAACAGACACTGATCCTGACATTATGAACACTCTATTTAGAAATGAGCCATCGAAGTTAAGGCAATATTTCCAGCTTAATGATATTTTCATTTTGGACAGAGGATTTCGGGACTCCGTAATGTTACTTGAATCTCTTGGATATTCTATATTTATAATCCACACTATGAATGCAGGACAAAATCAATTAACAACGAGACAAGCAAATGAGTCCAGATTAGTCACAGTGTGCAGGTGGGTCGTAGAAGTAGTAAGCGGTCGGTTCAAACGGGATTACAAGATTTTTAGAGCTGAATATTTAAACAGAATGTCAAGACATTTTATAGCAGATTTTCGAAATGAAGCTGCAATCATCAACCATTATCATCCCATTATAACCGACAGTTCATTTTAATCAGAGCTTTAGAAAGGCGAAATATGTCTAATTATTTAGCCGACCATGTAATTGAAAATGAATTAAATAGACGCCGTGCCCATTTTGTAAGCATTAATTCCCAAATACCAGGCCTGGATATGTTCCCCATGATGCTGATGTCACATTTAATTTTATTTTGTTTGAGAACATATCAAATCAAACAAGCTCGGTCATACTATGGGGAACATGTCCGAGCAAATGGTTCATTTATGTTAGAAGTGAGTACAGAGTTCAATGTTGTTTGTGTACCAGGTATCTCCGCAAGTGACCCCGTCTTGATTTGAGGCAGGATAAAATGCCCGTCGGGGCTGCGGGTTGTTCGAAAGAGATACCGCAGCCTCAGCGGCGCCGAGCTAAGAAGGAACATGGGTGGTTTTTAGTCAGTAGAAGTCTGACACTCCCTTTCGCTCTGCCCAGAGCGGGAGGGGTTATTTGATGATTTCCCACCCCCCCAAAAAAAAAAGAAAAAAAAAGGCAGGATAAAATCACGGCACCACAGCCGCACCTGCCGCACTCTGTACTACACATGTATATTGTTGGACACGGTGTCAAATGACTGGCAAGAGCGTCCGGGCTTACTATTGTAGTTGCATTATAGGCAAGAGGACCGTTGGTAGTTGTGCTCATGTTGTTACTATAGTTTGGTATTTGGGATGGGCAGGGTATCAAGACAATAATTCCCCACCTGCACCTTTTTAGATGGAATAAGAGAAGATTTTGATTAATAACACATTTAAAAAAATACTTGAGTATTGTTTTTTATTTTATTTCCTCACTTTCTACCTATTGTCAGCCACAAGACAATGAAAAAGACGTGAAAGACCCAAAAAAGCTCTGGGTATTTATTTAGTTAAACTTAGAACTGGCGATTTATTTGCAAGAATCGCCAGTATGTTTTCTCTATCAAAAACAATGGCGCAAACATATGTAAAAAATGTAAGAAATTGTATGAAAGATCGTTATGTACCGCTTGCGCCTAGGGCTTCAGCATATTACCAGAGACGGAATTTAGACTAGAAATCTATTAATTCCTCTCGGCATTTTTGGTACACAGGCGAGAAACCCTATCGTAATATGTGACGGCAGTTATATTTACATACAAATATCGTCAAATTATTTATTTAAAAAAAAAATTATAATAGTCTTCATAAATATAGAAACTTGGTGAAACCAATGTTGTTTGTGACAACAGATGGACACATAATAGATGTGTATGGGCCGTATGGCTGCAACAGACACTGATCCTGACATTATGAACACTCTATTTAGAAATGAGCCATCGAAGTTAAGGCAATATTTCCAACTTAATGATATTTTCATTTTGGACAGAGGATTTCGGGACTCCGTAATGTTACTTGAATCTCTTGGATATTCTATATTTATAAACCACACTATGAATGCAGGACAAAATCAATTAACAACGAGACAAGCAAATGAGTCCAGATTAGTCACAGTGTGCAGGTGGGTCGTAGAAGTAGTAAGCGGTCGGTTCAAACGGGATTACAAGATTTTTAGAGCTGAATATTTAAACAGAATGTCAAGACATCTTATAGCAGATTTTCGAAATGAAGCTGCAATCATCAACCATTATCATCCCATTATAACCGACAGTTCATTTTAATCAGAGCTTTAGAAAGGCGAAATATGTCTAATTATTTAGCCGACCATGTAATTGAAAATGAATTAAATAGACGCCGTGCCCATTTTGTAAGCATTAATTCCCAAATACCAGGCCTGGATATGTTCCCCATGATGCTGATGTCACATTTAATTTTATTTTGTTTGAGAACATATCAAATCAAACAAGCTCGGTCATACTATGGGGAACATGTCCGAGCAAATGGTTCATTTATGTTAGAAGTGAGTACAGAGTTCAATGTTGTTTGTGTACCAGGTATCTCCGCAAGTGACCCCGTCTTGATTTGAGGCAGGATAAAATGCCCGTCGGGGCTGCGGGTTGTTCGAAAGAGATACCGCAGCCTCAGCGGCGCCGAGCTAAGAAGGAACATGGGTGGTTTTTAGTCAGTAGAAGTCTGACACTCCCTTTCGCTCTGCCCAGAGCGGGAGGGGTTATTTGATGATTTCCCACCCCCCCAAAAAAAAAAGAAAAAAAAAGGCAGGATAAAATCACGGCACCACAGCCGCACCTGCCGCACTCTGTACTACACATGTATATTGTTGGACACGGTGTCAAATGACTGGCAAGAGCGTCCGGGCTTACTATTGTAGTTGCATTATAGGCAAGAGGACCGTTGGTAGTTGTGCTCATGTTGTTACTATAGTTTGGTATTTGGGATGGGCAGGGTATCAAGACAATAATTCCCCACCTGCACCTTTTTAGATGGAATAAGAGAAGATTTTGATTAATAACACATTTAAAAAAATACTTGAGTATTGTTTTTTATTTTATTTCCTCACTTTCTACCTATTGTCAGCCACAAGACAATGAAAAAGACGTGAAAGACCCAAAAAAGCTCTGGGTATTTATTTAGTTAAACTTAGAACTGGCGATTTATTTGCAAGAATCGCCAGTATGTTTTCTCTATCAAAAACAATGGCGCAAACATATGTAAAAAATGTAAGAAATTGTATGAAAGATCGTTATGTACCGCTTGCGCCTAGGGCTTCAGCATATTACCAGAGACGGAATTTAGACTAGAAATCTATTAATTCCTCTCGGCATTTTTGGTACACAGGCGAGAAACCCTATCGTAATATGTGACGGCAGTTATATTTACATACAAATATCGTCAAATTATTTATTTAAAAAAAAAATTATAATAGTCTTCATAAATATAGAAACTTGGTGAAACCAATGTTGTTTGTGACAACAGATGGACACATAATAGATGTGTATGGGCCGTATGGCTGCAACAGACACTGATCCTGACATTATGAACACTCTATTTAGAAATGAGCCATCGAAGTTAAGGCAATATTTCCAGTTTAATGATATTTTCATTTTGGACAGAGGATTTCGGGACTCCGTAATGTTACTTGAATCTCTTGGATATTCTATATTTATAAACCACACTATGAATGCAGGACAAAATCAATTAACAACGAGACAAGCAAATGAGTCCAGATTAGTCACAGTGTGCAGGTGGGTCGTAGAAGTAGTAAGCGGTCGGTTCAAACGGGATTACAAGATTTTTAGAGCTGAATATTTAAACAGAATGTCAAGACATCTTATAGCAGATTTTCGAAATGAAGCTGCAATCATCAACCATTATCATCCCATTATAACCGACAGTTCATTTTAATCAGAGCTTTAGAAAGGCGAAATATGTCTAATTATTTAGCCGACCATGTAATTGAAAATGAATTAAATAGACGCCGTGCCCATTTTGTAAGCATTAATTCCCAAATACCAGGCCTGGATATGTTCCCCATGATGCTGATGTCACATTTAATTTTATTTTGTTTGAGAACATATCAAATCAAACAAGCTCGGTCATACTATGGGGAACATGTCCGAGCAAATGGTTCATTTATGTTAGAAGTGAGTACAGAGTTCAATGTTGTTTGTGTACCAGGTATCTCCGCAAGTGACCCCGTCTTGATTTGAGGCAGGATAAAATGCCCGTCGGGGCTGCGGGTTGTTCGAAAGAGATACCGCAGCCTCAGCGGCGCCGAGCTAAGAAGGAACATGGGTGGTTTTTAGTCAGTAGAAGTCTGACACTCCCTTTCGCTCTGCCCAGAGCGGGAGGGGTTATTTGATGATTTCCCACCCCCCCAAAAAAAAAAGAAAAAAAAGGGCAGGATAAAATCACGGCACCACAGCCGCACCTGCCGCACTCTGTACTACACATGTATATTGTTGGACACGGTGTCAAATGACTGGCAAGAGCGTCCGTGCTTACTATTGTAGTTGCATTATAGGCAAGAGGACCGTTGGTAGTTGTGCTCATGTTGTTACTATAGTTTGGTATTTGGGATGGGCAGGGTATCAAGACAATAATTCCCCACCTGCACCTTTTTAGATGGAATATTAGTAAGAGAAGATTTTGATTAATAACACATTTAAAAAAATACTTGAGTATTGTTTTTTATTTTATTTCCTCACTTTCTACCTATTGTCAGCCACAAGACAATGAAAAAGACGTAAAAGACCCAAAAAAGCTCTGGGTATTTATTTAGTTAAACTTAGAACTGGCGATTTATTTGCAAGAATCGCCAGTATGTTTTCTTATCAAAAACAATGGCGCAAACATATGTAAAAAATGTAAGAAATTGTATGAAAGATCGTTATGTACCGCTTGCGCCTAGGGCTTCAGCATATTACCAGAGAGGGAATTTCGACTAGAAATCTATAAATCCTCACGGCATTTTTGGTACACAGGCGAGAAACCCTATCGTAATATGTGACGGCAGTTATATTTACATACAAATATCGTCAAATTATTTATTAAAAAAAAAAATTATAATAGTCTTCATAAATATAGAAACTTGGTGAAACCAATGTTGTTTGTGACAACAGATGGACACATAATAGATGTGTATGGGCCGTATGGCTGCAACAGACACTGATCCTGACATTATGAACACTCTATTTAGAAATGAGCCATCGAAGTTAAGGCAATATTTCCAGCTTAACGATATTTTCATTTTGGACAGAGGATTTCGGGACTCCGTAATGTTACTTGAATCTCTTGGATATTCTATATTTATAAGCCACACTCTATGAATGCAGGACAAAATCAATTAACAACGAGACAAGCAAATGAGTCCAGATTAGTCACAATGTGCAGGTACCTCGTAGAAGTAGTAAGCGGTCGGTTCAAACGGGATTACAAGATTTTTAGAGCTGAATATTTAAACAGAATGTCAAGACATATTATAGCAGATTTTCGAAATGCAGCTGCAATCATCAACCATTATCATCCCATTATAACCGACCGTATTGATGCCCAGTTCATTTTAATCAGAGCTTTAGAAAGGCGAAATATGACTAATTATTTAGCCGACCATGTAATTGAAAATGAATTAAATAGACGCCGTGCCCATTTTGTAAGCATTAATTCCCAAATACCAGGCCTGGATATGTTCCCCATGATGCAGATGTCAGATTTAATTTTATTTTGTTTGAGAACATATCAAATCAAACAAGCTCGGTCATACTATGGGGAACATGTCCGAGCAAATGGTTCATTTATGTTAGAAGTGAGTACAGAGTTAAATGTTGTTTGTGTACCAGGTATCTCCGCAAGTGACCTCGTCTTGATTTGAGGCAGGATAAAATGCCCGTCGGGGCTGCGGGTTGTTCGAAAGAGATACCGCAGCCTCGGCGGCGCCGAGCTAAGAAGGAACATGGGTGGTTTTTAGTCAGTAGAAGTCTGACACTCCCTTTCGCTCTGCCCAGAGCGGGAGGGGTTATTTGATGATTTCCCACCCCCCAAAAAAAAAAAGAAAAAAAAGGCAGGATAAAATCACGGCACCACAGCCGCACCTGCCGCACTCTGTACTACACATGTATATTGTTGGACACGGTGTCAAATGACTGGCAAGAGCGTCCGTGCTTACTATTGTAGTTGCATTATAGGCAAGAGAACCGTTAGTAGTTGTGCTCATGTTGTTACTATAGTTTGGTATTTGGAATGGGCAGGGTATCAAGACAATAATTCCCCACCTGCACCTTTTTAGATGGAATATTAGTAAGAGAAGATTTTGATTAATAACACATTTAAAAAAATACTTGAGTATTGTTTTTTATTTTATTTCCTCACTTTCTACCTATTGTCAGCCACAAGACAATGAAAAAGACGTGAAAGACCCAAAAAAGCTCTGGGTATTTATTTAGTTAAACTTAGAACTGGCGATTTATTTGCAAGAATCGCCAGTATGTTTTCTTATCAAAAACAATGGCGCAAACATATGTAAAAAATGTAAGAAATTGTATGAAAGATCGTTATGTACCGCTTGCGCCTAGGGCTTCAGCATATTACCAGAGAGGGAATTTCGACTAGAAATCTATAAATCCTCACGGCATTTTTGGTACACAGGCGAGAAACCCTATCGTAATATGTGACGGCAGTTATATTTACATACAAAAATCGTCAAATTATTTATTAAAAAAAAAAATATAAGTCTTCATAAGTATAGAAACTTGGTGAAACCAATGTTGTTTGTGACAACAGATAGACACATAATAGATGTGTATGGGCCGTATGGCTGCAACAGACACTGATCCTGACATTATGAACACTCTATTTAGAAATGAGCCATCGAAGTTAAGGCAATATTTCCAGCTTAATGATATTTTCATTTTGGACAGAGGATTTCGGGACTCCGTAATGTTACTTGAATCTCTTGGATATTCTTTATTTATAAACCACACTATGAATGCAGGACAAAATCAATTAACAACGAGACAAGCAAATGAGTCCAGATTAGTCACAGTGTGCAGGTGGGTCGTAGAAGTAGTAAGCGGTCGGTTCAAACGGGATTACAAGATTTTTAGAGCTGAATATTTAAACAGAATGTCAAGACATCTTATAGCAGATTTTCGAAATGAAGCTGCAATCATCAACCATTATCATCCCATTATAACCGACAGTTCATTTTAATCAGAGCTTTAGAAAGGCGAAATATGTCTAATTATTTAGCCGACCATGTAATTGAAAATGAATTAAATAGACGCCGTGCCATTTGCATTTTGTAAGCATTAATTCCCAAATACCAGGCCTGGATATGTTCCCCATGATGCTGATGTCACATTTAATTTTATTTTGTTTGAGAACATATCAAATCAAACAAGCTCGGTTATACTATGGGGAACATATCCGAGCAAATGGTTCATTTGTGTTAAACGCCAAAAGGGATTACAAGATTTTTAGAGCTGAATATTTAAACAGAATGTCAAGACATCTTATAGCAGATTTTCGAAATGCAGCTGCAATCATCATCAACCATTATCATCCCATTATAACCGACCGTATTGATGCCCAGTTCATTTTAATCAGAGCTTTAGAAAGGCGAAATATGTCTAATTATTTAGCCGACCATGTAATTGAAAATGAATTAAATAGACACCGTGCCCATTTTGTAAACATTAATTCCCAAATACCAGCCCTGGATATGTTCCCCATGATGCAGATGTCAGATTTAATTTTATTTTGTTTGAGAACATATCAAATCAAACAAGCTCGGTCATACTATGGGGAACATATCCGAGCAAATGGTTCATTTGTGTTAGAAGTGAGTTCAGAGTTAAATGTTGTTTGTGTACCAAGTATCTCCGCAAGTAACCCCGTCTTGATTAGAGGCAGGATAAAATTACGGCTCCAAAGCCGCACTCTGTACTACACACATAAAGGGTGTAAACGTACCCTTAACGCAAACGAAGGGAACTTGTTTTCCCCACCACTGCGATCATTTTTTAATCTAGAATTCTAGACCATACCTGGGAAAACAAATTTTTCACAGCTGTTTTTGTAAATACTAGTTTCTCAGGTTGTAACTTTACTTAAATTACCTCCATGACCCGTTTACTATTCAAAGCATCCACAAGCACAATGTTTTAAGAGTGCTTGCTACATTGAGTTTTATCGTAAAATGTGATTTTTGACCCCAAAAAAAAAACTCGTTTCCCAGTAAAAAAAATTGCGTAGGGGTACAGTTTGATGTACAGAATGCTTGGTTGACGGCTGTGTGATGGGTTAATTTACACCCTGTATATTCTGTTAGTAAAAAAAAGAAAGACGTCAAGCGGCTTTAAGATAAAAATAGATTATTGGTTAAAAAATTTTAGCCTGTAAGAAATTTTGAATACTTATTTAGTGCGGGTCTTGAGGGAATGATAAGGAAATCTTCATGTAAAAACATATATTATGAAAGTTTATTATTATATACAGTTTCAAGACGAGGAGCACAAAATATATAGAAGGAGTAAAAACGGAAATTAAAATGGTGAGGAATCAAATGTATAATCGAATTAAACGTGGTAAATTGAACAATGGAGAAAATATCAGGTCTCAGCTTAGTGAAGGATTCCACGTCACTTCAAAACTTAAAAACTATATGGCATCTTTGACATGCGTGCGTCGACAACAAAAAGTATGCATAAGTATCAAAATTCCTGCCTAGCTTGTCCGCCCGCATGTAAAGATTTAGGAAAACAATAAATATCAAATCTTAAAAAACTAAACAACATAAAATATTCATAAATCAATAATACAATAATAATATACACATCACAATTATTTACACATAGCTACACCACACTTAGACGAATAAATCTTATATTACCCAAGAAAATGAAGACATTTTAAGTCGCATAGGTGTACAAAATCAAGAAATTGTTAAACGCCAAATATTGAAGTCAAAAAAAGGACATATACCTAAAATCAAATACTCACCGGAGTTACGAGCATTCTCCTTGACTTTGCATTTTTACTCTCCGAAAGCGTATAATTTCGTAAGACAAACTTTCAGCACTTGTTTGCCTGCTACAAGTACTCTAAGAAGTTGGTATCAATCCATTGACAGTAAACCAGGATTTACAAAAGAGGGAATAGATACTATAAAAATGAAAGCTAGAGAATCCAAGAACAAAATTTACGCCACTATAATATTCGACGAAATGGCAATTAGAAGCGGCGTCGAATATCATCCCCAAGGCAGAAGGTACCATGGCCACGTAAGTTTTGGCGCTAGTTTACAAACGGATTGTCAAGACAAAGCTAAAGAAGCGCTTGTTTTCTTATTGGTGGTTTCAATACCAAGACGACGCATGTATTGGGAAAATTCATAAGATTGGATTTTTTCTCTAGTATCTCGTGACAATTTTTTATATACCATGAACTATTTACACAGCAGTGACAACAAAAGCTTTGATTCAGACCAGAGTGACAATTTCGCGAAAATCAGGTTTTTGCTCACTTAGCTGAATGCTGCATTTCAGGAAAATGCACCTGTTCAAGAGATGCATAGTATCGACGAGGCTATGACACCTTATTAAGGGGGTATAAGTATTGTGTTATGTAGTATAATTTGATCCTTACCAAGGTCCGCACAAATGCCATCTATTCATAAAAAGATTGGAACTAGGTAGTAGCGTCATATTACAGTATGCAAATGTTCTTCAAATATGTACCCCAAAACGTATTTCATATTTTCTTCCATAATTATTACATCCCAGAGAAGTGTTTTTTTTTAATTACCACAAAGCATAAAAAAATATTTTCAAAAACTGTATGCATGTCTCAAAAATTAAAAGAAATAGATTTGAATCACAGGTGAACAGAGGTCGTTTAGGATTAAATATTCAAATGTCATCTCAAAAGGAGCTCCTGAAGGTCAAAAAACGGCCTAGTTATTCTGTAGAGTGGCAAACTACTTTTGATGGTACAGCAGTGGTCACTGTCATGTGGTTAGATAATAAACCTGTGACACTTGCGTCTTCATAAAAAGTTGAACTGATTTTTCCCGTAGTTGGACATTCATTTATCCCGCCAGATCGTGTATTTGCAAAAATAGAGAAGACTTTAAAGAAAAAAGAGGTCATCACGTGTCCTGCAGAGTACGTGAATGTGCTGAAAGAACATGGAACAGTCATTGACCTTTGATGCATACCCGTATTAAACTGGAAAAAGAGTTACGAAACTATCATTAAACCAACCACTGCCTGGCATTTTCCATTCATGAAGTCTAAACGTTTCTTTTTAACTCGCACTAAAACTGTAAATATTTTAGTACAAGGGGAAGAAGCATACAAATCTGAAATTAACCTTAAGAAAGTAGTTACAAAAAAGAACAAAAAATTACGATGATTTCCCCTGAAATTATTGCGCCTAATACTATAACACCGAAGAAAGCTAAAGTCGTCGACGTCACCAAACTTCTTCAAAAACACTTTGGCACTGATTGGAGGAATTTACCTAATTTGGAATTTTACAAACATATTGAGGAACGATTGCAAGGTTTGGATTTGAACGGGTTCGGTAGCCTCCCCGATACAATTGGCAATGATGAGGAACTCCTGTGTGAACATGGTTTTGAGGAAGTTTTCAATTACATATGTTTAATTTAATAAAGTTTCTTTCAATAGCATTTTATAATTTTTTTTTATTACCTGATAAATCTTTATTGATATAATAACCTAACCAATAAGTGCGATCACTTTGAATATTAGAGAATGGACAAACGTAACACGCACAATAATTTATTTTATCATTATTTGGCATAATTTTAATATTAGACTTTATTGTAGAACGCCATCCACGCCTTGCAATTTGCTCATAACAAATCCCGCTAAAATACAAATGTCCGTTTCAAATTCCATTAAAACCGAATGTTCGTAACAAAGTACGCCAAAATGAAAATACTTTCCGTTTTAATTCAAATTATCCTTTATTTATATAGGGTGTAAAAGTACCCTTAACGCAAATGAAGGGCATTTGTTCTCCCCACCACTTCGATATTTTTTTTGTTTAAGACCATACCTGGGAACCTCCTAGCTACGGAGATATTGGGGGTCAAAGTTCCAAATTTTTCACAGCTGTTTTTGTAAATACTAGTATTTCAGGTTTTAACTTTACTTAAATTATCTCCATGACCCGTTTACTATTCAAGGCATCCCACTAGCACAATGTTTTAAGATTGCTACTTTGAGTTTTACCGTAAAATGTGATTTTTAACCTAAAAAAAAAGAAGTCATTTCCCAGCAAATATTTTTGCGTAGGGGTACTTGGTTTTCCCAAATTTCTAGTAGATTTGCGGACTCGCCACGATGGCAACTACCACAAGTAATCACGAAATGCAAACCGAGACGCAGACAGGAGAGAAGGCTCCTAGCACGAGCGGTCCCAGGAGGCAGAAGGGCAGAATTTTCACAAAAAGATCCAAAGGATCAGAAAATGCAGCAGCAGGCCCACTACCACCCAGAGATCCGAATAGTGCCGGACCCAAGCCGACTAGGCTCTCAACAGTCGCGACCAAGCCGAAAAACGAGCCGATGTTTAGTGACATCGACATGATGGGCTTTCCCGGAGTGGCCCCATATCGTAGAACTAACGAGTTCGCGATCACTGCTGAGGGTTTTATTCCCTTATGCGAGAAGGAATATGACGTTATAGCGTCAAATCAACCTTACTTCGCAAAAAGCGTGGCAAAGTCAGCATGGGTATACTATTGCACTATGAGCTTATACGCTCGAATGATATAAAAAACTTTTTTCCCCACCGAGGGTGTCTCCACGTTGTCGTCGTGGTGGGGCTTGCGTGTCTCTATGACCTTGGAGCTCTGCCGGTAGAGTCACTCATGCCGGAAAGGTCCAAGTGAGAGACCAGACTAAGCGGGACACTGGACAGAGTCCATAACATCGGACTTCTGCGAAGGGCGCACCTTTTGTTGACTTAAACTGTGCGCGATTCACTCTCTGGGGAGTGAATAAGGAGGTTTTCGTTGGGTACCATGCAATGGCGCGGGCTTGTCGGATGGTACGGCTTCGAAATCTTTGAGGAGCGAATGTTGCGTTGTGTTTAATCACCAAGTGTCGACTAATGACTCACGGAGCGGGTCATTGTGCTGTACGTGGTTGGATTGAAGTTCTGGAAGGAGTATCTGCCACGCGTCATACTTACACAATTACGCGGGAGGGGGGTTCACTTCTAGTAGGTGAGGCGGAGGGATTGCTAGCCAGGCGTGGCTATAGATTGTGGGGAGAAAACCCCATTAAAAAACTACTTGGGGACCCCACCCCTTAAAAAAGGCAAAGCTGTGTTCAGCAATAATAATGGAAGCGAATCAAAACAAACAACTACCCCAGGAGGGTACCTGTTGCTACGCAGCAGGAGAATCCCTCACCGAGCAGAGCTCGGTCTGTCCCAAGTATTCTGGGGGGGACACTGATCGCTTAAAACCCCAATTGAATTTTTACCCGCCCTTTATGGGCTCACTCAGCCAGGGTGGCTCACTTACCGGTGACGAGGAGTTGCTGGGTCCTATTCCCAGCACATCCGTGGCGCCGGAATCTAAAGACCAGGCTATCTTAGCCAATACAGAGAAAAAGAAAGTACAGAAAGTGCCAAAGGGGGTATCAGCCCGTGCACAGTTCGTGCGCCCGCCTACTCCAATGGCAGACGAGGTGGTAAGTGACACTTGTGAGTCTTCTTGCTCGCAAATGTCATACGCATCTGAAACGTCGAGGTCATCTCGGTACCGCTCATGCAAGCGATCGCAGATATCCGGAACCAGGAAGAAGCCTGTTACACCACTAACCCAGACCAAACCACTGACCATCAGCGGAGACGATGGTGGAGATACCGACCATGCGAGCCCACCCGCTAAGCAAGCTAAAACTCGAGCATCAGTAAAGCTTCATGTGCCAAAACCAGATGTGTTGGTCAAAACGATGCAGGCACAACCAACGGCAGAAATTAAAAGCTGCATCGAAGACAGCCTTAGAAAAATCGAGGATGTGGCAAATGAGTCGCGGTACCTCAAAGGGAGTGATGTCCACAGCCTCAAGTTGGCAGCAGTCACAATACAAGCCGCAATGGTTGAGTTGTCTACCCGATCGGCTGTTGAGGTGAACGTTGAGAGGTTAGAGACAGAAAATGCTGACTTAAAGGCTCAGCTTACCAGTCTCTCTGCAAAGGTCGAGAATTTGACGACGCAGGTCACCGCCCTTAGTCGCCAGGGTGAACGAATGACTAGTCCTACCGCAGTCACCTCTTTGATGGGACCAAGTCAGGCAGCTGCAGCAGCTAGGCCTTTTCAATTTAACGGTTCAGAGGCCCAACTTCTCCATTCTATAGCATTAGAAATTGGTGGCATGGTTGATGCCAAATTAGCTGCTATTGAGAAGAGGTTACCCCCAGAAAAGCCCTTGAGTCCACCACTGGCCGCTGACGCGAAGATGGTATCACCGACTTTTGATTGTGCGCAGCAAGTTGCTGATCCATGTCTGGTCCCTAATCCCGTTAAGAAAAAAAAAGGGAAAGGCAAGGGAAATAGGAAAATCAAAAGTAAAGCGGTGGCTCAGGTAGTGGAGTTGCCCGCTGTGTCATCGGCGTCTATGCAGACCTCACAGGCTCTGGGGGAAGCAGCTACGACTGAAACTGAAGTTTGGTCTACTGTGGTGGGGAGGAAGGCCAAGAAAGTTTACCAAGCTACGTTGGAGCCCACTCCTGCAAAGGGAAAACAACCAGTGAAACTTCCTAGGGTTCCCGCCACGGCGGCTATAACAGTCTCGGTAAGAGATGGATCATCTGCCACTCTTGGCAGTGTCATGTCCGCGGTGAGGCAGAAAATTCGTTTAGCAGATGTTGGTATTGACACTGTCGGTCAGAAAAGGGCTGCAGATGGGGGTATGGTGATTACCGTTGCTGGTGCCGATTCTTCCACCAAGGCCGACAGTCTTGCCAGTCGCATGCGCGAGGTGCTGACCGAATTTGATGTGATAATTTCACGTCCAACCAAAAGAGCTGAAGCGAGGATCATGGATCTCGATGATGCTGTAACGCCTGATGAAGTGGCAGCTGCTATCGCCGAAGTAGGGGGTTGTTCCCCTGAAGACGTAAAAGTAGGTCAAATCCGTCGTCCGCCTGCTTCTCTAGGGCACGTATGGGTTCGTGCCCCCCTGACGGCTATAAAAAAACTAGCGTCTGAAAAGCGCATGCGCTTAGGTTGGACTGTAGTACGGGTTCAGATCTTGGCCGCGCGTCGTATGATGTGCTTTCGGTGCCTCGAGCCCGGACACGTCCGCTGCCGGTGCACTAGTGCAGTTGACCGCAGCAACCAGTGCTATGCTTGTGGAGGTGCTCACAAAGCGAGAGAGTGCACGTCGATGACCATGCACTGTCCGTTATGTTCAGATCATGGTCTTCCAGCAGATCATCGACTGGGAGGAAAGAAGTGATAAAACAAAGAATTCGATGCATGGTGCATATTATTAGGATTATTATTATTAGTTTGTTGTAAATATTTTGTGCAACTGCATTCCACACCACTCTTTCCACAACACCAAAACCGGTTTTCTTATCAGTAGACGAGTCGTCATTAGTGACGTGCGCCAATCAGAGGGCAGTAAATTTGCAGGTAAAAAATATTTGGGGTAGCAAGTTGAAAACAATGATATCAGTTCGTTGTAACCACCCTTTACATACGGACTACCCGCTCGTTACTTGATTTTTGTTAAAAGTTGATTTTCGAGAATTTTGTGAAAATGTTTAGTGATTTAGTTACTAATGTTGATATGTTTGTGAAATTGAAATCAAGTGGTAGTATTAAGGATCATAACTTTTTATACAGTGCTATCAAGTCAAAATTGTGTGATTTAAATCAAGATAATGATAATTTGCTAAAGGAATTCTGCGCAAAGTATTGTTATAATACTTATAAAAAATGGGAAAATGCTAAACGAAAAGAACATACATTTAGAAGTAAATACAGTGATTGGTTGGCATCGGAGATAGTTTGGCCTGAGTTTATGAAAGATTTTGCAAAAAACGACGACGATCCAGTTCCTAGCACATCAACTACATCTCATGAAAAGGTGTCTGTTGGTACATCAACTCAAGTAAGTCCGAGAAAACCATTTACAGAATTAGGTCCTAAACAAAAAAAGAGACGTACGGAACTTACTACGCAAACTATTGCTTCAGAGGAGTTGTCACATGCCCATGTTTTTAACTTAAAAGCAGAAGGAAAGGAAGATGTTGCTGACATATTACAGCATCTGCTCAAGCATCCACAGGACGTGCAAAAAGTAAAAGATTGTCTTTTTGGAAATAAAAAGAAATCAGTATTCTCTCCAGATGAAGCTTTAGGCTTGTTTTTGTCTTTGAAATTGTCAAAATGGCAATATAATACGCTACGAAAAAGTATCGCAGAAGTAACTGGTACCAACGTATATCCCTCTTACTACGCACTGCAAAATGAAAAAATTAAATGTTATCCACCTAAAACTGCTATTGTAGTAACAGATAAAACGGCTACGATAGAATTGCAGGCACTATTGGATATTACTGTGAAGAGAATTATAATGTCAAACGAAATTAGTGAAACTTGTAAAGATTTGACACTGATTAGTAAATGGGGATTTGACGGAGCTTCGAATCAAGCCAATTATAAGCAGAAAGTTGGAAGAGAAAATGAAGAAGATGAGGACTTTGACGATTCTAGCGTATTTATGGGTAGTTTGATTCCTATCAAATTAGTGTCTGGTGACAGAGTTATATGGGAAAATGATTCCCCAAATTCCTCATTATGGTGTCGTCCGCTGTTTTTTAAATTCATGAAGGAAAACAAATTCAGCATTTTGCAAGAAAAAAATGCGATTGAGGCAGAGATTAACAATTTAGAAGGAAATGAATGATTTGTCCTTGGTTTTGGCAAAAGAAATTGATGTCGATTTATATAAATATGGTTTATCGTCGTTACACATCTGGATACGATTCATGGAATGCATTCTTCATATAGCGTACAGATTAGATTTGAAGACATGGATGGTGAAAGGTGACAGTAAAGCTATTATGGAGAGCAAAAAGAGAAATATTCAGGAAGCATTTAAATCCGAAACAGGACTTTTAATTGATGTTGTGAAACAGGGTCATGGTACAACAAATGATGGGAATACTGCGAGGAGATTTTTCGAAAACCCCGATATTGCAGCTTCGATCACAGGAGTAAATGAAGAATTAATAAAAAGATTTAAAACTATATTAGAAGCAATTTCGTCGGGTCACCGTATTGATATATTGAAGTTTAAAGATTATACCGAAACCACCATGGAACTATACATTGAATTATATAATTGGTTTTACATGCCTGCAAGTGTTCACAAAGTTTTAGCTCACGGAGCAGCTATTATTGAAAGCTTGGGTATAGTGCCCATTGGAAAATTATCCGAAGAAGCAGCTGAAGCACGCAACAAAGATTTTCGGAGATATCGTGCTCATAATTCGAGGAAATTCTGTAGAAAAGCTACTAATGAAGATATTTTGAACAATTTGTTAATCAGCTCTGATCCACATATTTCAAAGATACGACACAAACTGGTGCGAAAACACAAAGCCTTTTCAGAAGAAGCAACAGCTTTGTTGATCGTTAAGGATACATTTGTTGACGATGATGATCAAGAAAATTTAGGGGTTTTAACTGAAGACCCGTTATTGTCAGAGCATGGTGTTGAGCATGGTGCAGGCCCCTCCTAAAAATATTGGTAAATGATTTGAATTTTGAATTTGTCTTTGTAAGTCTCACACATACAGAACACAGATTTGTAGTCGTGGATTAGGCCTATTGGGGAGACCACTGATAAAAAAAACGCGCCTAGTTCTCTACCTCTGGGGTGGTGTGGAATAGAGAATACAATAATTATCACTGCTAAGTATTCTAAGATTTAGGTGACTTTTAAGATATTTTCGTTCAAAAAAATCTAAAAAAGTCTAACTACCTACTAAGTCACAGTAAACTACAGTAGACGATTAGATGCAAATAAATTGTACTATTAAAATACTTATCCAACAATTGGAAGAAATTTGAGATTTTGTAGACTTAAATGCGATTTTAATAAGAAAAAAAATTAAAAAAAAAATTTCTCCTAAATCGCAGCAAAGCGCAGTAGCTGACTAGTTGTAAAAATAAGCTAATAAATAGTACTATTTTAATATATACATCGCAGTTGGAGATGTTTTCAGATTTTTGAGATTCTTTAGATTTTATGATTTTTTCTATACAAAAAAATATTTAAAAAATTGTAGTACTAAAAATAATGCGTAAAATAAAAAGTCATAGAACAATAATTTACTGTATTAGATAGTAGAACAAATTTGCATCATTAATCAGTAAAAATAAGATGACTTTTTTTTTAATGTCCTAAGTCCACTACGTATATAAATCAACCCACCGTGCGCCGGGCCCGGATGGTATCCCTGGTCGGGCTTGGGTTCTGGCTTTGCCTGCTCTCGGGGATCGCCTAAGACGACTGTTTAACAGCTGCCTCCGTACAGGCGTATTTCCCTCGGACTGGAAGGAGGCTAGTTTGGTCCTGTTGAGGAAACAAGGCAGGGACTCAGATTCTCCCTCTGCATACCGTCCAATTTGCCTGCTCGACGAAGTTTCCAAACTATTCGAGAGAATACTTGCCGAAAGACTCGCTGGACATTTATTACATGTTGGCCCCGACCTTGCCGATTGCCAGTATGGCTTCCGGCAGCAGCGTTCTACTGTTGATGCGATCCTACGCGTCCGCTCGGTATCGGAACCGGTAATATCCCAGGGTGGGGTGGCGTTGGCGGTGAGTTTGGATATCGTCAACGCCTTTAACTCCTTGCCTTGGGAAGCGATCAGAGCGGCACTTGTACATCACAAAGTGCCGCATTATCTGCAATGTATCATCGGCGCTTACTTCCGCGATCGACTCATTCGCTACGTAGATCGGGACGGTACCGTTCATCGTAGGGAGATAACGTGTGGGGTGCCGCAGGGGTCAGTTTTAGGGCCTCCTTTATGGAACCTCGCTTACGATGTGGTCCTCCGTGTTGACCTTCCCGCTGGTGTTCATGTCATTTGCTATGCAGACGACACCTTGGTGTTAGCCTGCGGGGACACCTTCGCAGAGACCATCCAGCTTGCCGAGCTCGGATTGGACAAGGTCGTGGCGTCAATCCGCGAGTTGGGTTTAGAGATAGCGCCTCATAAAACTGAGGCACTATGGTTCCATAAACTGCCGAAAACCAGAGACCCACCTAGTTCGGTAGTCAGAGTTGGAGATGCGCAAGTCACGGTGGGTCGAAACATTAGGTATCTCGGCTTAACCCTAGACGGTCGGTGGAGGTTCGAAGAGCACTTCGAGCGCCTAGTTCCCCGAGTCGGGAAGGCAGTGGGTGCATTGCATAGACTGTTGCCAAATCTCGGGGGGCCTCGAGAAGAAGTTCGCCGCCTTTACGCTGGGGTGGTGCGATCAATGGTTCTTTATGGGGCGCCAGTTTGGTCAAGTAGGCTGTCTGGAGTCAGACGCTGCAGGACTAAAGTCAACAGCTTGCAGCGTAAAATGGCTATTCGTATCGCACGAGGATACCGCACTGTGTCTTTTGAGGCGGCAACACTCCTGGCACGTTTTCCTCCACTTGACATCCTGGCAGATATGGACGCGAGGGTTTATAACCGAATCCGTGCCATCCGCCAAAGTGGTACCGGCGTGCCAGAAATTGCTGTTGTAAGGCTGAGGCGGCAGGAATGGCGACACGCGCTCGAACAGTGGCGTGAGCGGCTGCAACAGCCGCAATATTCACGTAAGCGCGTTGTCGAAGCCGTCCTGCCACACTTAGAAGCCTGGCTGCAGAGAGGGGATCGCATCTCCTACAGGCTTACTCAGGTACTGACCGGGCACGGTTGCTTTGGCGAGTACCTGAGTAGGATTGGGCGAGAGGCCTCGGCGAGTTGCTATCATTGCGGAGCCGGCATGGACTCAGCACAGCACACGCTAGAAGAGTGCCCTGCTTGGGCCTCTGAACGACGAGTTCTGATAGCCAGGATCGGCCAAGATCTGTCTCTGCCCGCAGTAGTTCGAGCTATGCTGGCGGAGTCTGAGAACTGGAGGGAGGTGGCTTCTTTCTGTGAGACAGTGATGGTTCAGAAGGAGGCTGCGGAGCGCGATCGTGAGAGGGCCGATCCCGCTCGGAGAAGAAGGCGTCGGACAGGCAACCGCCTCGATGCCTAGCATGCCGAAACCCCACCTGCACAATCTAAAGCTGGCGGGAAAATGGGGTCGCGGGCGTTCAGAGTGGGGACTCTGTACGCCTACCGAGTGACCTCGGAGAAGACGGCGGCACAGTGGTCACGTGCTGCCGTGCACAATTGCAAAGCGAGGCTCAGGGGAGATCACTTTACAATCTCCCCAGGGATGTGCATAACAGGCGTTGCACAGAGGGGGCTCCGGACAGGTCTTTTAAGAGGAAACGGTGCCTCCTCCCATGTGCGGATGGTGGCCACCGGGGTGGTTTTAGTGCGGTAAAAATCCCACACTCGCCGGTCTTATCCCCAAAGGCCGGTCGCCTTTTGAAGGTTTCCCCCCGAGAACAAAAAAAAAAAAAAAAAAAGGGGTACTTGGTTTGATGTACAGAATGCTTGGTTGTCGGATGCGTGAAGGGTTCGTTTACATCCTGTAGATGAAAAGCAAGCACTCTTAGTATTGCCAGATGACAATAATAATTCGTACAATTTTTTTTTTATCTAAGGCCAAAGCTATACTGTTAAGCGGTTTTTTCAAAATCTCAAAATTTTACGAAAAACGTTTTAGCGGGATTTGAAACTAGACGCCTCATACGAGTATATCTGGTTTCGTTACAAAAAAGTTAATGCGTACAATTAAATGCGATGTCTGTATATCGTTATTGATCGGAGAGGAAGACATCAAAAGCTTGATTTACATAACATCAAGAGGGGGACTTCATCAAGTGTCACAGATATACTTAATAAGACAGAAAAAAATATTAAAACTCACTTAAAAAAAAAAATCTAAACCGGAGTTATATTATCTGTATATTTTTAAATTCATGTGTGAATTGTATGATTTAAAGATTTTTTTTTTCATGTGGACTCTAATCCCGAGCATAACAGTAACCACAAGTTACTACTCATTAAATCCATAATTAAGATCTTCCTAGATATAAGGTGAAGATATCACGGTTAAAAACCATCTGAAAAAGTGTCACATAGACAGTTTTTGAACAAGCTAATGTAGTTTAAAATTAATAGGCAATAACTGCATAAAGTAAGTTGATAACGTGGGCGTTAGAATGTTCCTCCCGTGCGTTGGCCATGCAGTGAGTGGTAACTCAAATTTTTATTTTGCAGGAAGCGTGCGAGATTTTGGCAACACCTACCGTGGAAAATAGTGGAAATTATGCTTTTTTTACTCCTCCGCTATTCTTTTCTAATTAATTTCGTTTCGGGATCCAAGACAGTTAAATCGTTTCTCTGGGACTTCGTCGAGCTTCATTGTCTCGGCGCTTTTCATTATTACAATCAGTTGCTGTTTTTGATGAAAGTTGTCCAAAATAAAACTGACAGTAGCCTTGAAATAGTGCCTGAAGAAACGGAACGAAATGAAAACACAACATCATCTTCTCCATTTCCTACAAATATCCTCGTTACCCCCAGGTCCTTCTCGCTACGTGCCAGCAAGCCGTAAGAGATCAAACCAAGCAATAGATGATTTCGAGGCGCAAACATTAGAAGCGTTGCAAGAGAAAGAAAACTGCCACTATCATTTTTCAAAGGAATTTTGCATACTTTGGACGGCTTTACGGAATTACAAACTTTGGCATTCCAAAGCAAAGTTATAAATATCATTACCGAAATGCGGTTCGGGGAACAGACTCAATCAACACCATTGCATTGCAGTCACGTGGATATCAAACTGGACAACAGTATCAAGCAACACGCGGATATAAAACTGGACAACATGCCCAGTCACATCGCCATCGTCGTATCGAACAGATGAATTTGAAGCTACCTACTCAGCCAACACTACGATTAATAATTTTACTGATGATAGCCAAGAAGATTATAACTTTGCCTCATTTGCCTAATAGTAATACTTAAATTAAACTGTTTTTAAAGATAATAAATAAATAACTGATTAACATTATTATGATACTTGAATTACTTACCTCAATGTAATACCAATCATTTCAACTGGTTCTAAAGGGTTTCTTAATTTGATATACTGCTTGTTTAAATGTGGTTCTTAATAAGGTTCTGGCCACGCTCATTCTAAAAAAAAATTAATTTCATCTAACAACAACTCCCTATATTCCTGCATAAAAAACGGGTCCGTGGGTTACGCCCCCGGTGTGTTTTGCCCCCGTGGTGGAAGCCCCCGATTTTAAATTAAGTTATTATAGTTGATTTCGCCGAAATAAAAATATTTTTTACTAGATACAGACGATGAAAAAAGTGTTTCGGAACCAAATACGTAGACAAACTTACTAAATAAGTATTCTAACTAACACAATATTGGATACTATAAACATGCTACAAGGATATTCACTTTATTACTATATTACAATTATTTACTTTAGATGCATTACTTTGTACTTTGTCTAAACGAGGCGCCCGTGCCCGGCCAAACTGGTTTTACACAATAGCCAGATCGAATTCTAAAAGAAAGAGATAGGTAGTCAAAGAAAGGGAAAGATAGGGTTGAAAACAATAGAGTCCAGGGTGACGGACAGTGAAAATAGCAAACATAGCGATGGGCACTATTTCTATCCCTTTCCCACATAGTTGCAATATGTTACTGATAAGAAAGTTTAGTCGGTCATGTTAACTCAAAATGGCAAGTCCAGGTCCTTCACGGGGTTTAGCACAAACCAATTACAAAATAATTTCAAATAAACTAGGTGGAAGAACGTTACTACATGTCGGATTTGCTTATAATCTTCATAGGAAAAATAATAAATCGAGTGTGTGGACATGCGTAAATAAAAGACATGGCAAGTGTAGTGGTTCTATAAAATTAAGTGAGGAAAGTGACAATGTACAAATCCAAAAGTGTCATAATGCTGAGTGTCAACCTAACTTAATGAAAAATGAAGTTAGAGTTGTTATGGAAAAATTAAAAAAGGAAGTGAAAACGAGTTTCTCGAGCTCTATACAACAAAAATTTGAAACAAAATTTGCCGAGTTAAAAAACACAGACACAGCCTTCGATGAATACATACCCAAATTCAATAATATCAAGCAACAGTTATACAACTCTCGAAAGAAAGCCTTAAATGTAGAAAATACACAGTTTCGTAATCCAGCTGAAGTCATTATACCTGAGATTTTTCAAAAATATCTATTAGTTGATTACTGTGAGAACGACAACAGAATTATAGTATTCGTATCAGCACAGGCTTTAAAACACATCAAAAATATACAACACTACTTCGGGGATGGTACATTTGATTGTTGTCCAGGTCCATTTTACCAAATATTTACCATTCATGGAGATATGGGAAGTGATGCACAAGCAACCAATATTGTGCCTATATTTTATGTGCTACTAGTTAATAAAGAAAAAAGTACATATGAAGTCATGTTTAAAAAAATTAAAGAAGCTGTGCCGGACTTCAGCCCCATGAAATTCACTGTAGATTTTGAATTAGCTACAATGCTGGCAATAAAAGAGGTATTGCCAGCGGTCACAATACATGGCTGTAATGTTCACTTCCAAAGAGCCATTTACAGAAAAGTCTTTAAGTTTATTGGCACACGAAGAAACAACATTGTATGTGAAACTGTGCACCTGTCTAGCATTTCTTCCTAAAGAAGATATAGAGGATGGTTGGCTTTCCGTAATGGAAAACAGGTAATTTTAATTTTCATTTTATTTTAAAGTTTTAACAGCTCATAGATTGTTTTTATAAGTACGCAAAAATAAAAATAATGCTTAGGTATATACGACATGTCATATATATCATAATTTTTGTTTTCAGTATTCCCGATGAAAAAGTCACCCAATTCAACGATTATTTCGTTGAACAATGGCTTGAGCCTCCGGGGATGATCTCAAAGTGGTGTTGCTATAAAGAACGACATAGAACCACAAATTTAGTGGAGGCCTGGAATCAACGGCTTCAGTGCTATCTGGGCCGAAAACCATCATTATTATCGTTTTTGGAAATTATAACAACTGATATTTCTACGTATAGCACAGGTCAAGTGAGGTAAAATGCTGATTACTTACATAACGCTTAATATATCAGTAATTCATTTTTTTTACTCTTAGTAAATAATCTTTATCTTATACTTTCAGATTACGAAGAAATGACAGTCCTATATGTAAAAGGAAAAAATCTTCAATAATCAATGACAAACTCATTGCTAAGCTGACAGACAAATATGAAAAGAAACAAATTACAATTATGGAGTTTTTGGAACAAATCCGTCCGTATGTGCAAGTCAAGCAAAAATAATCACCTACTTACTTAGCTTAAAAATAATGATTTTGCATGTTTATTGTTACATAATTACTACATTTTAATTTTATATCTATATCAATGTTGTAACCTCCATAGTCACTGCATATAAATGACTTAAATTACATAATTTAATTACAAAGTTCAAATCATCCTAATATTTTTACTATGTTTTTCTTCTTTTGTTACTTTTGTTATCTGTGATTTTAAATGTTAATTGTTTTTATTATATTTTAGTGTTTGAACATTCTGTTACCAATCTTCTAAATATTTAAGTAGATGCCTACCTATATACTTAGTACGTAAATAGTATATAAGTACTTAAAATAATCCTAATTTTAAACTGTGATTTTTAATTTCGTATCTGTGATTTTGCATGTTATTGTTGCTTTATTTTAATGTTTGGTTTTATTTGTTATCAAAGTTGTATTTACGTAGATACCTATTATTATTTATTAGACATTTAATTTAATTTTTATTACATATTAAGTACCTACGTATTACCTATTATTACCCATTAGTACCTATTATTAGATAAGCAAACGTTTGTTACACCGACATTGTTAATAAAGATTTATAATAATAAACTATGATTTTGATTTTAATAATGAACCATGACTTAGACATTTTTTATAATAGGTTACACTTTGCTATCTGACTGTACTTTTGATAAAAATATTTAACTAATAAATATTATAGTACTAAAACGAAATCGGGGGCTTCCACCACGGGGGCAAAACACACTGGGGGCGTAACCTACGGACCCTAAAAAACTGACCATCATTATTTCTTAATGCTATCAAAGGAGATATCCAGAATCTTCTATGGTTTCTACGTTTGTTTCGGCGGTGGCGTAATAAAAGCAACAAAAGAACACAATTGTACTCGTACCTATCCATTGCAAAGGCTGAACTAAGACGCAGCTGCGACGGCGTGCATACCCTCTTGCCCCCCTATACCCTAGCCCAATATTTTAATGATGTTCCGAATATTTTTCAGTTGCCATAAGCAATGCCAGCTGTGAGAGAAGTTTTTCAAAATTGAAATTAATTAACCACTAAATACATCTTGTGCAAAAAGGGGCACAATAACTTTAATTCAAATAACCCGCCAAATATTGTCATGTTATTAGCTGTTGTATTTTTAATTTATCATCTATAAACAAAACAATACGAGAATATCAGTCTTTTTGTCTGCATTACCAGTATATTTTATCTGTCTAATTATGACAGAGGTTTGAGTACTTAGCCCCAAGCAAAGTTACCAAAATTCAATTGAAAAAAATTCAAGTCCTTTAATTACATTCTCTCAAGTAAAAATAATATTTTATCTATCTAGGAAGCGAGAAAACTTAAAATAAGTTATGAAACTAAATAATCGATTAAATAGTGCCTGAATTGCTCTTGATCATGAATAAATCGCTAAAACCTCAGAATATGTATGAAAATCAAGTGACAAGTGTTTTTCGTGGAATCGATTCATAGCGAAAAGAATTCCTTAAAAAAAAAAATCTGGCAACACTACTGCCTGAAATCAGTCAGTCACCAACTGACAGATGACACTCGCTCGTTGTCTTTCGTTCTGAGTACGCACGTATTTTCCATGTTCTATTGTTTAATTAACCCCACGACCTCGGCTTTGCATGGGACTTTTGACGGATCTTGCTACTCAATTACCTGGCTCTCTATTTTGGACAATGTTTACGCCTATCGATCGGATATTGACGACATGGATCGCCGTGTAAATTGTACGATTGCGACTGGTCGCAGTAACTCTATTGGCAGAAGAGTCTTGGAAGATGAGGCGACTTTATCAGTTATTCGTCAGCGGCGTGCATCTCAGCCTGTAAGTTTTACCTATTTTATGTTTTTTTACCTATTTAAATCGTGCTTTTAGCAAATCAAGCCATGTCGGCGTCATGTCTGTCGGCTGTCTTTTTATTGGATAGCGTAGAGTAGATCAATATTTACTTAATAGCTAATTAGTTGATTGAATAGACATACTAAACAACATGTAGGTTGTCGTGTTACTTAATTTTATAAGCGTAAGATAAGATACTGTTAATAGAAATTATCAATAAATTACATTATTTGAGCTAAAATATTAATAAAAATAAATTAAATTATATAAATCCAATGTAACCTTCATAGTTCTAACCACTAAGAAAAACTATGACACAAATTAAAAGAAAAAGTAAATGACAGCTTGACAACTGACGTTATGTCAGGCGAAAAGTAAACATTGAAAAATTATTATATTTAATATTTTATAAAAGATGAGGATGATTAGTAAAAGTGTAAGTATAAATACTATAAGGTACATACGAGTCTATAAAATGTGCCGTTTGACCGGTTCACTCATAAAAAAGGTGTAGGTAACTGTCGAGTCCCGATGGGACCATTTCAGTTTCGGCTGGCACATAGATTTGATTGAACATGCACATGCACTAGGTTTAGTGACATGTAATGAAGCTTGTTTATGGTTGAACAGGATTTAAATAATTAACTTATTTCAGGTAACCACTGCGAACTATGTATGCCATGCATTTTGGGACTTGGCCCAATATGTGGTTCTTGGGAGACGTGCGATTGAAGCACCAACCCAAATTGGCCATTCCAGTGTTTGTGTCCGCTGCGGTCGTTCACTGTCAGCACAGCGGTACAGCCACCTTCTTCGCAATGATTCTGCTCGTGAATCTGAGATATACAATGTGATCAGAGACTGGATACTGCCGAAACAAATCGAGAGCAGACACCATTTGCCGTGGGGGTGTAGAGGTTGTAAATGGAAGGTTTAAAAGAGATTATAAATTATTTAGGCAATGTTTGTTTTAATACAGCCTCAAGAAAATTAATGAAAGATTTTAAGGTGGCTGCTGCTCTCACAAATAGATTTCAAATCGAAAGAGGTGAAATCTGGGTGTTAGCCCCACTGGACTATCATTAATCAAATTAATATAAATATGAATAGACATAATATATTAGGTGTTTTGTAGTTAACAATCAATATAATAGACGTAGGGCTGATTTTGAAGCTGTTCAATATGATAATTTAAATGATTTACCCCAGTTGTCAAATGATGAGTTAATTCTTGTATCCTTGGGGACTTATCAATTAAAGCAGGCACGGTCCTATTTTGGTGAACATATGCGGGGAAATGATGGGTTTATCATAGAAGTATGCAGGGAGGTAGACAACAGCCTTCTTCGACAGCTGTCAGCTTCAAATACTTCTTGGTTATTGCGGGGTCGAATACAATCCCGCCATATAAGTCGCAAAACATATTTTGTTTACATTTTAGTTGACAGCTGTCGAAAAGGACGAGATTCAATATTAGGGTATTATTGTAATTGTATTGTAGGTAGGACTGTAGGCTGCTATGCCTATGTAATGTGCATAATATGGTGTTTGTTTCGACTGTAGCGATTGTCCAGAGCGCGGGAGAGCCAATCGTGTTAGATCTTCGACACGTAACACACGCACCATGCATACCATAACACAACCGAAGCCATTTAAAAGTATTTCGTAAAAAACATAAAATAACTACAATGTTATAATATACTCGTAACCTCACTTTTACAACTTGATTTTTACAACTTCATATAACTTGATTCCTGAATAGCCAAATTTCACCAAATGTCACCATTTTGAAAACAATGTTTTCATGATTATCTTATTGGAATTGGTCAAGGAAAAGCCGCAGACATGTCAAAGTTACACTAATGAGAAACACGATGGGATTGGAGTTCGCCAGAATTCTTGCAACTCCTCCAGTTTCTAGTGAAAAAGCAGTAAAATACGATGGTTTAATAGACGCGATTAGCAAATATGTTCGACCAAGGGTAAACGAAGTTGACGGAACGCGCGGGAGACGCTCCGAGTGTCGGGGGCCACGTGATGGCTTCCGTCCACCGTAGACGCGGGCCTGTGGCCGGTGAGTAATGTGCTAGCTCGCCGTCCGTCCGTCTTTTGACGACGACATGCCGTGTCGACGGCGCGTTCGTGTTTCACGCGCGCCTCAAAGAGATCGGGGCAAGGGCCGACGCCCGTCGGAGCTGCGGGTTGTTTGAAAGAGATACGGGCTCGTCACGGGCTAAAAAATAATACATTCCTAAATTCTCTACAGCCAGGAACATGTCATGCGCAATAATAGCCATCGCCAGTTTCGATTACGTGTTACCAGGGGTCTTGTCAACCCGTCGGGGCTGCGGGTTGTTCGAAAGAGATACCGCGGCCTCGGCACAAGGGCTAAGAAGGAACATGGGTGGTTTTTAGTCAGTAGAAGTCTGACACTCCCTTTCGCTCTGCCCAGAGCGGGAAGGGATGATTATTTGATGATTTCCTACACCCTGAAAAAAAAGTGTCTTGTCAACAACTTCAGTTCCATGTTCAACCATATTGAAAAATAAGAAAGGAGGTGTATACAGAATATCAGATAAGGTGCGACTACAATAGAGCACACAAGCGATCTAAAATAGAGTGCAATTCATGCAAAGTTCCGTTGTGCATGTATCTCCGTTCTTTTGTATTATTGACGCTTCGTCACTGCTACCCATTTGCCACTAAGTCACAAAGATTAAGATTATTCTAAATAGAACGTTCCAAGAATATGCTTCCGACTCTCAGGCTCAATCTATTAACGAGAGCATGGATAAATTTAAAGAGCGTGACAGCAAAAAACAATACATGCCTCTTAAGCCATAGGTCATCACTTAGTTGCCATGTTATATTTTTATTGGTTTATTGTATCGTTTATTCTGGACGCTTTTAACTTGCACGTATTTTTTACATCGTTCTCACATATATGTAAGATCTCAACATTCAGGCTAGCTAAAGTAGACTCACCTTTCATGGGGTACTGTTTAAAATGTTTCGATAAAATACCCCCTCACATTCTTCAACTGAATGAGACGCAATTTTAAATCCTGTATAAAAATCATGTGAAGTTATTGTAAAGGCTGCAGAAGATTGTAAAAGTATCTTTGCATTGTATAGATTGAATTTCTTAATATTATATAATTGCATGGCACATGTGTGAGTACTATGTACTATAAAGCCACTTTTTACATTTAGTTACATTTTAGTGACGTTGCCCTGGCGGCTGAGAGAATGTCATGCTCACTCAAATGTCTCGCTGATGGTGGCGCGTGTGTCGGATCATTTAGTTCCCTTCAAAATGGTTGAGTTGAATGGTGCTGATCCATGCGTCATGTTCGTGAACGGGCGCTGTCAGTGGAGACTGGTCATATCTTAGTTGCCATGGTTTATATATATATATTTTTTTTTTTTAATTTGTTTATTATATCTTTTTACTCCGGACGCTCTTAACTTGCACGTCTTGCTACATAGTTCTCACATATTATACCATCTCAGCATGAATGATGTAATGTACCAAGATTTTTTGTAAAAATATTCTGGTTTAAAAGAGTGTCCATGGAGTTTCTTGCTCGTTCTTCTCCATAGTGATCTACGTTAGGGAATGGGCAACTACAGTACTTTCACAAGTTATTATGCCTTGTGACTGTGACTGTAGCTTAGGAGTGCAATGCGTCGTCCCGGGGGTTGCTGCGTCGAGTTGCGCGTCGCCGGATGTCTGCGGCGGCGAGTGCTGTGGGTGCGGGGGTGCGCGGCGGCGCGTGCCGTGGCGATGGGTGCGCGGGGCTCCGGGTCGCGGGGCGGCGGTTGCGCGTTGCGGCGTGCATTCGTTGTTCCGTGATTTGGAGTCTCGTGCATTCGTTGTTGCGGTGTGCGTCGCTGCGTGCTTTCGTGCTCGCAGTGTTCGTTGTTGCGGGCATTCGGCGGCGTGTGGCTCGGCGTGGTGGCTTTCGGGATGACGTATTGCACTCGTAGTTTAGTTTTGTTTTATGAATTGTTCTTCTGACATTCAAAAATGCCTGTAATGGTTTAATTGAAATAAATGCTTTGAGTTTGAGTTGAGTTTATTGCCAGGAAAAGGTCCTTATTTTCATTGGTTCCTCCTCCAACCTAACGAAAGCAGGGCTCAGGGGAAAAAGGGAACCTGAAGCGCACTTTCTGCAACAACCCGGGGCATACAGCGGATGGGTCTCGCAAAAAGAAACGGACTGAAGGCACGCTTCCTACTACGGTGAAAGATGTCTCGGAGATTCAGACGCAGGCACCATCTCCCTATCAGTTATCCTGCTATGGGTGTGGATTCCACACCCATAGCAGGTACCGCGGTGCGTTTATCGGAAAATATGTACAGAATTCATCGTACTGAAAGAAGCAAGAGACAACCGTACACTACTAGATGTCGATTACCTGCAAGTTGCGGGTGTGGTGATCAACATGCCTCAATATACGTGGAACTTCATTGATGAACCTGAGTTGCAATACGAGCTTTACTCGGAAGAGTTCACCATTGTTAACTCCACTTCCGTCAAGGAAATTGCGCTGACTGGGCTTGGCAACTCAGTCAGCGCAATGTTCGTGACAGTGAGGACGCCACTAGCGTGACCACCGCCATACCTACGCCTCCATCGACCCCTCCTCCGATGATGATGCTCATGGGTGAAGCAGCAACTTCAACAATCAAAACTACTATTTTTACTCACAGGTTTTTGGTTTAAAACGAAAGTTTTGTGCCGACTGGTCAAGGCCGAAAAGGTTCGAGTGTTTTTCCTGTAATATAGAATAGAATATATTTATTTTCAGGTAACAAAGACCCATAGATAAATATGGCTTGAAGGGTTGTTTGGACGCTCCTAAGTCGAAATCCATAAGTGCGTACTACCATTTTTTCATTTGCAAAAGATTTTATATCGAACAATTGGCCGCATCCCATTCCGCATTCACGAAAAATGGAGATTCCAACACTTTGGCTACAAAAGGTTGCCAAGAGGTTGCCAAGAAGATGACATCAAAACATCTGCTAAAATAGGTTCGTGGGGTATTAGTCCAATTCGAAGGGAAAAAGCACACACTAGTTTTGTTGGACAAATAATGTCATCGGAAAACAATAATCAGGTTTTCGTTGTTAAATTTTTAAGAAAGAAATGCTTGCAGTCTGGCTTATTTTTCTGGCAAGAACCCGAGGATGTGTTGACTACGGTAAATGATATTGTTTGTATATTGCCTGAATCAACACCTACCCAACGAGGTGACTTACTTTTTCAGTTTGATTTTGTCAAAACAAAATATTTTGTTAAGTTTTTTTTTCCATCATTTAAGTAAACTATGATTATGATTAGACTGATTAATCATTAAGGCGTGGATATACGTGAATTGGCCTTTATAAGGATACATTAGAACCTTTTAAGCTATTGCATAGCTTCTATCGCGGGCCTTGAGCGTGGGGACCGAATCCAGAAATTCCGTAACGAAAATAAAAACCTAACAAACTGACACTTGACAATGACTTTTTGAAATATCACGCTTGTCTCTTTAGTTCAGCAACCCGCCTTTAGGTGGCATTGGTTGTATTGGAAAACTACCGTAATCAGCTGTTTGTGAGAAAGTATATAGGTGTATAGGTATTTATCATCTATGTACAACAGTGAATATCTGTACTCGTATAATTTGTGTACAAAGTGATTTAAATATGAATAAACAAAGTGCATTTATTAATGAAGAAAGTCACGAAAAAATAGTGAAAGAAAATGAGTTAGTACTCTATATACATTCATTTTATTATTATTATTATAACAAATGCAGTATTATTTTTTGTTTTGTTAATTTATATATAATACTGCTATAAAGATAACCAAAATGTTGGGGAAATATAGTATTTATACTTACACTTTTACTAATCATCCTCATCTTTTATAAAATATTAAATCTTATAATTTTTCAATGTTTACTTTTCATCTGACATTACGTCAGTTGTCAAGATGTCATTTACTTTTTCTTTTAATTTGTGTCATAGTTTTTCTTAGTGGTTAGAACTACGAAGGTTACATTTGATTTATATAATTTAATTCATTTTTATTAATATGTTAGCTCAAATAATGTAATTTATTGATAATTTCTATTAATAGTATCTTATCTTACGCTTATAAAATTAACTAACATGCTCAAAAACTCTTTTTTTATAGAGAAGAAAAGCATAAAGAGCTAAAAAAAGATCTAAAAAGAAAAACAAAATATTAAAATTTTAAATTGATACAAAATTTAAAAAATTATAAAAAATGCTATGCAATAGCTTTACCGCGGCAGTCTCCGAGTGCCACACGTCTTTTTTTTTCCGCAACCATCACCGATTTGTTTTCAAAAAAATATATTAATCTACACAATTTAGAGCATGTCCTCTTCGCTTCAAAAAAATTAAAAAATAAATAACATCATAAATAAATATGCAAAGTAGCTCTATTTTTGTAACTAACTACCATTTTTCTTTTAAACTATCAATCGTAGGATCTTTTTATTACCATCAATATATTATAGAAAGTCATGCCGAGGAGACCTTCAGCTTATTTTTGCCAATAACTTTCATAATTATTGATATGGATTTTTTTTAACGCAATCGCTACTCGCAAATCGCGTAGCTACTACCCCTCTGGCGCCCAATAAATCAAGTGCGGGGGGTGAATTGTCAGTGGCGTATATCCAGCTCTTAAGTATTAAGATCTCATAAAAATAAATAACCTAAGAAAATTGTTGCTGATATAACAAAGTTTATCATGCATCTTTCTATGTTGGGGTCGGCTTCCAGTCTAACCGGATGCAGCTGAATACCAGTATTTTTACATGGAGCGACTGCCTATCTGACCTCCACAACCCAGTTAATACTAGGTAATACGATAACTTTTAGTACGACTGGATGTCAGAATTTCAGGACAACCTGTAACATTTGCCAAAGATCTATCTATATATGGCAGCCGGGACCAACAGCTTAACGTGGTATGTAATGGACGGTCACCCATCCACAGACCAACCTAGGCAAGCGCAGCTTAACCTAAAGATCGGCCCGAGTGGCATTCTTATTAAGCCACAAGCTCATCAAAATTGTTGCTGATATAACAAAGTTTATGGTTAATAATAAAAAATGATTCAAATGCACTAGTTTAATAATAGTAAATCCTAGAAATAACAGTCGTGCTACAATAATTTACCCTTATCTCTATAAGGGGAAATTATTGTAAAACCTCATCACTGACGTGGTGAGGTTGTCACAGACATGTGCCCTATTAGTCACTAACTTGGCCAGGTCATCACAGATGTGGGAGCAAATTTTTTCGTTTGTGTTTTTTCAGGTTTTAAAGGATTCTAAGGTCAGTCATTTATGTCAGTAGACATAATTATAGAAAGCTCATCTATATAGGTAAGGTGCCCCGGGGCTAAAGCAACTACGGGGCCATTGTAACTAAATTAAATATCTCCGTTATGATAGGATTTTTAAATACACCGCCAACTATAAATTACGGAGCATAACATATTGTTCCATGAAAAAAATAGATGGAAGCACTGCAGCTAAAAATGATGGTAAAACAGGTTAATCTGTCAAACTGCCATTTTTAAGCAATTCTGTACGAACGCACGTGGTGAAAAAAATCTACAAAAAATATGTTTTAAAATGTTTTATTGCTGGTGTTTCAAGTGGAGTGCATAGTTGACAACCGTAAGTAGCTATAATTATTTTTTGCTTAAGGATTGGTTAAAGCTACAACAAGATATGTGTATGGTTACATTTTCCCTGATAATAACGTAACATGGGGTAATTGTAATTTTGAGGTTAGTTGCATTCGCCCCGTGTCGGTTTGTATGAAACCATGAATCAATAGTGTTGTGCCATGTCGATGTTTTAATTCTGTGATTTTTTATTGATATTGTGTAGGTACATTACTGGATTAGATATTGATATGATATAGACTTCAGTATTTAAAAGTGTATTTTTTTCTGTATGTTAAAGTACGCTTTCACAACTTTTTTGCACCGATCCTTGTGAAATTTGGCATGAAGATAGCTGAAATAGCTGAACCCTGAGGGACATTGGCTTTTTCCCCAACTAAGAAAAATTCATAATTTTAATGTTTTGATCAATATACGACTTAGTTTAGATTTGCAAAAAGAAAAAAAAAATAAAGAAAAATAAAATATTTTGCGCATTCGCTTCATAAATAAAATTAATCTTTTGTTTAAGATGGTCCGGAATTATAAACGGAGAACAGAAATAAAATATTCCCAGGAAAATTTGTTAAAAGCATTGGAAGCTGTTAGGACCAATGAATTGAACACCTATCAAGCGGCTGACGTTTACGGAATTCCCAGGTCTACTTTGGTCCACCGATTACGCGGATCACGAGGAGTGAAAAAATCATACCGTGGTAGGCCTACTGTTTTCACCAAAGATACTGAAACAAAAATAGCCGGCTATATTCACGTACTAGAAAAAACTGGTTTTCCTTTAACGGTACAAGAAGTTAAAGTTTTGGTATCCGAGTACATCAAAAGAAATGGCTTTATTACGCCGTTCAAAAATGATATCCCTGGCGATGACTGGTGCAAGGGGTTTAGGAGCCGAAATAATCTCTCCTTAAAAAAACCTCAATCCGTGGAGAACGCAAGACGAAAGGCTTGCAATCCTTTCATTGTATACCACTATTACGATTTATTACTAAAGACGCAGCAAGAATTAGAACTAACAGCAAAACCTCAAAATATATATAACTTAGACGAGACCAGTTTTTGCTGTGATCCATCGAAAGCTAGAGTAATGGGACAGGTCGGAACCGTTCGACGAGAACTACTAGCTCACCTGGCAGAGACAATACCACCGTCCTTTTGGCTGCTAATGCCTTGGGTGGAAAGATTCCACCCTTAATAATTTTTCAGGGTAAACATCTTTGGAGTGAATGGGTATACCAAGATGAAACAGCCAAAACAGCATATGCAGTGAGCAGAAAAGGATGGATGGAACATCTATATTTGAAAAGTATATTAAAGATGTTTTCATTCCCGCCATCAGCTCTGAAAGACCGGTGCTCCTCATATACGATGGGCATTCAACTCATTGCGATCTAAGCGTTATAGAACTTGCTGCAGCAAATGGGATAACTATCCTTAAATTACCACCACACTCATCTCATATACTACAACCTTTGGATTGCAGCACCATGAAACCTTTAAAAGATCGTTGGGAAAGTGAGCTCATCAAATGGCAAAGACTTCATGTGGGAGCTAAATTGCCTAAACCAGAATTCGCGAGAATTCTTACAAACATATGGGACAATTTAAACCCAGTTATTATAGAAAATGGTTTTATTAAGACGGGATCATTTCCTGCTAACCCAAACGCAATTTCGAAAGAAAATTTCGATGCATTATCATGGTCTAGATGGGAATATCATCTACAGCAGCAGTCTTTGGGACTAAATCGAGTAGAAGAGCGTCCAGGAACTCCTACAAACATAAGGGACCATTTAAACCCAGAAAATGGTTATATTAATACGGGATCATTTCCTGCTCAGCCAAAAGCCATCTCCAAAGAACATTTTGATGCATTGTCATGGTCTAAATGGGAATATCATCAACAACAGCAGTCTTTAGGACTAAATCGAGTAGAAGAGCGTCCAGGAACTCCTACAAACATAAGGGACCATTTAAACCCAGAAAATGGTTATATTAATACGGGATCATTTCCTGCTCAGCCAAAAGCCATCTCCAAAGAACATTTTGATGCATTGTCATGGTCTAAATGGGAATATCATCAACAACAGCAGTCTTTAGGACTAGATCGAGAAGAAGAGCAACCAGAAGAACAGATACCAAATGTCGTTACCTGTAATTACTATGACCCACAATTACCAAGTCTTTTAAATTTAGTTATAAGAGTATTAAATAAACAAATCATAGGTAATATTCAAATCAAAGAAAAAGAAGTAGATATAGAGGAAGAAGATCTAGATTTTAAACAAAGGGACCGAGATAATTGTGAAGATATTGTAGAAACCCCTTATGTGAAATCCTGGACTGTTAAAGATCCTAAAGCTTTTATACTGCCACCTAAAATAAACAACACTAACGAGACTAATACAGCTTGGTCATCTGGAGTAAAAATACTGGAATGCAAACTGGTTAAGCCAATGGAAAACCAAAAGAGTGTGGAAGAACGTGTATCTTTTGAAGAATAAGTTTTAAAAACAATAGCTCGAAATGATCCACCAAGAAATCCGAGAAAACGCATTAATGGTGCTGAAATATTAACTTCAAAAGATGTAATGAGTCGTATTAGAAAAGAGAAAGAAGAAAAAGAAGAAGCGAAATTAAAAAAAACACAAAAAAACTGGAAAAAAACAACAAATCAAAGAATCCTAAAAAAAAACACAAAAACAAAAGAAAACAAAAAATATCAGAAAAAGAACAAGACGTGAAACATCGGACAGTGAGAGCATGTGCTCGTATACTTCAAACAGCTCTATAGAATTAGAAGACATTGATTCCTGGCGCCAAAATATTCTGGAAGAAGAACAATCTGCTGGCGATAGTTTGGGCCCATTGACTATAATAGATACAAATAAACAAAATGTAATAGGTAATTTGGAAGAGGATAATTTATTCGAAACAGAAATAAATAAACAGACGGAAAAGGAGAATATTTCAAATAAAGATAATGAAAATAAAAAAACAGGTGTTATTGCAAGTATCAAAAAGGAAAAACACCAAGAAAAAAATCTAAAAAAAAACAAACCAAAAAGAATAATAAATAAACGAATACTCATAGATTCTAAGCCATCATCAACATCTAGCACACAACTGACACAATATTCATCTAATCTGCCATCAACATCTAGCACAGAATTGACACAATATTCATCTAATCTTTACCCAAAAGTAGGTGAATTTGTTTTGGCTAAATTCCAGTCTTCTAAGGGGAAAAAGACTTACAAATATGTATGCTTAGTGGAGAATATCACTGATGAAAAATTTGTTGTTCAAGGATTTAAGTCACAGAAAAGTAAGAGAGAATACAAAATGATTGAAAATGACATTTCTATCATTGATAAAAATGACGTGATAATTTGCCTCCCAAATCCTACCAACATTCAAAATAATTCACAAGGAGTGGTAACTTTTCCTAACGATATTGATGTTCTTGAGTATAAGTAAACTGAAAAAGTGCAATATAGTTATTAGTATAGTATTAAGCGTAAATTGTTACTTTTTATTATTTCAATATAAGTAGGTACTTAGTAAAATAAAATGTAACATAATGTTCCTTAAGAGCGTTGGCCCCGTACGGCATTTCATACAAAATTTCAAGTCCGTTTTTATCGAAATTAATGAACCGATTTTAATGAAACTTCATACGCATAAGCAGGATACATAGGCCTAAAAAGTAGAACATTTTTGAAATGTCTTATTTAAAAAAAGATAATTGGAAATCTCTGTTTCTATGGAATATTTAAAATCGGTCTAATTTAGCTGCAACACTATTTTTCGAAAATGTTCGTAACTAACTTTTTAGATCTATGTATCCTGCTTATGCGTATGAAGTTTCATTAAAATCGGTTCATTCATTACGATAAAAAAAGACTTGAAAGTTTGTATGAAATACCGTACGGAGCCAACGCCCTTAAGAACAATAAATTCCTATATTTGTTTGATTTTTTACTGTGATTGACAAATGTTACTCCTCTTATAGACTGACTCGTAAGTAGTGTCGTTGTGTTCTTAGGAAAAATAAATTTTTATGTTTGTATTATTTTTATATTTTTACTGTGTTTGTTAAATATTTCTTCTCTTAGAGACTGAAGTTTCTTTCTTAGGAACAAGAAATTCCTATGTTTGTTTGATTTTTTACATTTTTACTGTGATTATTAATTACTTTTCATAGACTGACAACTCGTACGTTTTTTTCTTAGGAACAAGATAATCCTGCTTGCTTTTTTTTTAATTGTTACTCTGATTGTTTAATGTTACTTCTCATTAAGACTGACAACTCGTAAGTTTCTTTTCTTTCTTATTAAAACACTGTGTCATATATCCTGCTTTTATTTGTATTTTCCTCTTAACAAACATTCAATAAAATTCGATTATCGACAAATGTGAAAAGTAAATTCACTACACTAACTATTAGCGAAATAGTTGCAATTGCCCCTGAAGTTAAGAAATATTTATATTACTCCAAACTCAGCTTAGATACGTGAACTTACGTTTCAAATTCGCCTATGATAACACATTGCGTTAAAAACCTCTATTTATAATACACACTAGGATTGTCATTAGTTGCATTTGCCCCTTATCGGGGGTAAACGCAACTTTCGCTACCTCTAGTAGAAAACCGTTTTATTATTTCAATTCCTTACGGACTTTCTTTTCAGAACTAGGTTATTTAGGATATTAATGAAATTGTTAATCAAGTAGAATTATCAAACAAAGAAAACTTACAATAAAAAAGAAACTGCACAAAATCAAAGTTGGAACCATATTTTTTCTAGTTGCAATTGCCTCGGGGCACCTTAATGTAATTAAAAAGCTTGAGATTTTAATTTGAAATCTTTTTTACATCATCATATCAGCCTGGAATAACCCACTGCTGAGTATAGGCCTCCCCTTTTTTTCTGCCACACTTCCCGGTTTTGTGCGTACGTTATCCACGTGTTTCCGGCGACTTTGACGATATCATCAACCCAACGAGGTTTCGGACGGCCCTGGTTTTTTTGCGCTAACCTTGGCCACCACTTGGTCAAAGCCTTTTTACATCCAAAACGAAAATGACCCAAATGTGACAGCTGCCTCAAACGCAAAACTGACACCACATAGACCAATGGAACACAGTCATGTTCATGGGTCTATACAGCAGTGGAGGTATAACCTTCTTAACCACAATAGACAACTTCACAAAATATGATACTGCTTACAGATCGCTTAAGCTTTACTCAGTTATTTTCAGTAGTAGTTACACATACACTTCACAACACCTTATAACCCTATTACAAACTACAATAGAAAGATTACATACAACTTTAGCGGAAATTATTCGAGTTCTGTCCTCTTATGATTTCCACATGTACTTTGAGTACATCGAATAACGGACAAGAACGATCCCACAAACCTAATGAAATACACCATGATAGCTTAGAACAATGCAATTAATACCCATACATCTTGAATAAATCGCTGTAATAGCAGGCAAACACGTAACGGAAAATACAAATCAGAGGTCAATTCCCCTTACTAAGGCGTCCTTAAAATATTTCAGGAACACCATTGCCTGTATCGCAGTGCTTGAGCTCACCGCTGCCACAGCAGTCATACAGCCAATAGATAACCACAATGGGATCATGGTACTAACAGAAGCCAAAGCCCAATATCAAGTAGATACATAACACCTAGCAGTAATTTACAACACAGGTAAATTAAAAGAGTTTTCCTAGATATTTGCAGTAACAACTACACAATTAATTAAATTGAAATAAAATTGTTCTGCCCTGAATAAACTTTATGTTGTAGATACAATATAAAGTTACGTTATTCAAGGTTAGTAACCATAGGTTTAAGACAAAGTTATAGGTAATAAACGTGGCCTTATAGATGGACACACATGATGGATGGCATGTGCAGTGCAGACTGGACTGTCACAATTCAGCAAAATTCGTAACTACCAGACATTTTTTTAATTTTTACGAGTTTTTAAATCTCCTTGATAATAACAAAGAAAACGAAATCAGCACTAAGACTTTGGCGACACTAACCTTATTCACAACCAATCATTTCAGAAAAACAACACACATAACCAAATTTTATTGAGAACAAGAAATTCTCCATTTTAAACAGATTATGTGAACTAACTCCGCCAGATTGGTCTGGTCCTGAAAGCCGGCTAGAACATTAAGCTGAACAATTGCTTTCGTAACGAAAACGGAGACGAAAGTTTCATCACTTATATTACAACAGCAGATCCATTGTATTACAACTGTCACTCTGTGTTTTAATCAAGACAATAGATTCAAACGCTGCACCAACGCAACCGGTACAGAAAATACGGCCAGTGGGTCGTCATATGGGCGGAATACGAGTCTATTATACGGATCAATCAGACTTTAACATAAACTAAACAATATCAAAAGAATATGAATCAAGAAAGGCGAAGTAGGCGAACTGCCGAAATAAAGCGTATGTCATAGACCAATCATAGACAATTAGACATAGAGTATTGTTTGAGACAGTTTATTTAATATACGTTAGTATGCCCAACAGGGTTGCTAGTTTAAGTTTCTAAATTTCCCTATATATTTTTTTTTTCTAAAATGTGTTGAAACAAAACCCACTCAATTTAGCACCACGAAAATAAAGAATATATAATCGGAACTATCAAACTATTATATTTATAATAGGGATGAGACACTCGCTTACTCGTAGTGTTGACATTCGCCTGCCTGCGCAAGGTATCGCATTATGATATTCTAAGTTGCAACTGTGAACAAGGGCGGATCCAGGGGGGGGCACGGGGGCACGTGCCCCCCCCCAAGACAGCTATGGAGTTTCCAGCACAGTACATAATTACAGGCAAAGCAAATGAGAAGTTTCTTTTTTGAGTATTAAAAAAAAAAAGTAGTTTCCAAGAACTCTGTAGATGGCGTTGAACTTACTACGTTACTAGGTGCCAAAGCAAAAAAAAAAAACATTGCCTTTTATAAATGTCAATCATTGAAGTATCTGACACTTTCGTTTGTTTATATTATGCTTCCGAATATAACCTAGAGTTCTCGATCTCAAAATTCATCGAAGTGAAAAAAATCAAATAATTACGTGACGTTCCGTTCATTGCAGTAACATACTAAGTTCAGCGCCATCTATCTATCGACTAGGGAAGCGTTTAAAAAAAATAAAAATAAAATCCCTCATTACCAGACTTGTAAAATAAAAAAAAATAACTGAAAGAACATTGCTAAAACTCTTGCGTGTTTCTGGCCGGAATAAGATTTTTTCTGGGGGGGGCACAATTGTAATCTAGTCAATAAGTGCTTTTTGCTCCAATTTTTTTTCTTTGCCTTCGAAAAATATGAACGAAGTGTCATTCGATTCGGAATGGCGTGTAGGTATTTTTTGAAAAAAATCAAGATCTGCTTGCAAAAGTTATAAACGAAAAAAAAAATATGAATTTGAAAAAAGATTCGAAAAAAAAAGAAAACATACAGACGTATTGAGAAATTCCTACTTTTTGAGATAAATCCTCCTCTTTTTAACCGACTTCCAAAAAGGAGGAGGTTCTTAATTTGTCTGTATGTTTTTTTGGGTTCCGTACCTCGAACCCGAATGTTGATGGATGGAGAGGAAGAGGAAGGCCAAAGAAAAGATGGATGGATTGTGTGAGGAATTATATGAAAGAGAAAGGAGTAAATGCCACTATGACGTGTAACAAGGAAGAATGGAAAAAGAAAACATGTTGCGCCGACCCCAAATAGAATGGGATAAGGGCAGGAAGATGATGATGACCTCGAAAGGAAAAAACGGACCCTTATATTAACAATTTGTTGTTTATCCGTCCGTCCGTCTGTCTGTCTGTCAAGACCCTTTTTCTCAGGAACCCGTGGAGGTATCAAACTGAAATATTTTTCAAACTAGCTTGTGCCAGCGGCTTAGCCCGCGTGGATTTCGATAATTGTCCTACGGCATCATAATACTGGGATAAGAAGTATCCTATGTGTTAATCCAGATTATAAACTATCTGGTCAGTGTTCTAAATTTCATCCACATTCGTTCAGTAGCTTTTGCGTGAAAGAGTAACAAACATCCATCCATCTGACAAACTTTCACATTTATAATATTATTAAGTAGGAAGTAGGTTACTCAGGTCTACTGTCCTTTAAAGCTGTGAAAAAATCAAACTTCTAAGCCAACGCAATCAAAAGACACAGCCGTTTATGCCGCAAATTTCCGAAAATTTTCGCCACTCGCAAGGGAATCAAAACCTACAGGGTACTTTCCGTGAACTCAGAAATTTGAAATTTGGTACGAAGCAACGTCTTAGATAAAGGGTAAATTGTTACATCATAATTATAATAAAAATATTTTTAATAATTTTAAAATTTTGTTTGTACGGTTGGTTTATTTTTCGATTCTTTTTTCAAAGTTGAAAAATGTCAAACTGTTTTAGAGATATTTGGTAAAAACCAAACCCTAACTTTTTCAAACGGTAAAAAATATGCGTGTAAAACTATTTTTCCTAAAAATACAAACACACCTATTTTTTGGATCATATTTTTCGGCGACGGAGAAATAAAATTACCAAAAAGCACTTGACTAGACTACGTGTGCCCCCCGCTGAAAAAGATCCTGGATCCGCCCCTGACTGTGAAGTATTGTAGGATTTTATTTTTCCAAACCTTATTCAAGGACGATTTTTCTTCGGAATACGGGAAAAAGATATTCCAATCTACCAACAAAACAAACAGTGTTACCACTTTCTGCGTTAATACTTAAATATGAGCCTTTTGGAATAGCACTAATGTTTTTTTTCCCCTCATCCCTCTATTAGAGAGGAAGCCTGACTCCCTGCTGTGGAAACATTATGCTGATGACATTGGCTGATGAACTTCAATTAATACTAAATTAGATAGTATAATATAACATACATAATGACGTTGTAACAGCGGTGCTGTCGTTTACAAAAAATGTAGCAGAGTCCCTTTTCGGAGTTCTCAATACATTAATTAAAATATTGCCACTCAGTTAAATATGAAAAATGTACTACAATGATTAATTTATACAAACGAAATATTAATTTGTGAAAAAATTATGACTTATTATTACATATTTTCTTTGTTAACATTCCATATCCTGCTTTTTTATTTATTTGTAGTTTATAAATTAACTGTGCCAATTTGTTTTCGCAAGCGCATTGCTTGCCCTTGCCTAGGGTGCACGGGTGGTCTGTGGATGGGTGACATTACATACCGAGTTTTCTCCCCAACTTCTTCTTGTTTGATTCATAACAAAAAATGGTGAGTAGATGTAAGAGCTGCATTTCTCTTAGAATCGTTTTTAAGATCATGTCCTATTTTCGTTATTAAATATTCGACGGTAGTTTTGCTGACCCGAAATTTTTCGTTAAATGTAAAATTTGTCACTTCAAAAGTAAAGTGAATCCTATTACGAATAACTCACCGTTGCCGTTCACTCAAATATTCATCATCACTACACCTGTCACTACTTCCTCTACCTAATAGTTGTTAGAACCATTTTATAAAGTATAATAATATTTGTTCACATATTTAATTGAGGTACAAAATTCAAAATTGCCCCGTCGGGGCTGCGGGTTGCTCGCAAGAGATACCGCGGCCTCGACATGAAGGGCTAAGAAGGAACATGGGTGGTTTTTTAGTCAGTAGAAGTCTGACACTCCCTTTTGCTCTGCCCAAGAGCGGGCATCAAATAACCCCTTTATTTGATGATTTTCCATCCGCCAAAAAAAAATTGTAAGTTTCTGACACACGGTGAGTCCACCTGTCGAAATTTTTCTACAATTTACAAATTATGTATAGATACTTGTAATTACAATTATTCGTTCAATAAAACAGTTTTCCTTACACATTTGTAAATTGTCACCTGTAAAGAGAAGATATTTATTAAACAGAAATATGTAGATTTGTAGCTACAAGTCTACAAATTTGTAAGTTTTCCACCATGGTAAAATTGTAAATTTTATTCTTTATTAAACAGAAACTTGTAGAATTGTAACTTGTAACCTACAATTACAATTTACAATTTGTAAGTTTTATTAAACAGGGCCCTGATATTGACCGGCAAATTGCAAAAAAAAAACGAATTCGCAGGCTTCTATCGGATTCACGTTGTATTGGTGGAAACTTGTCACGGCGGCGGAGCTCTAAAAAGCATACACCGGACACCGGACACCCCGAGGAGGTGATCGGTAATAGTTGCATTATGCATTTTATTTTTATTTTATTATCTTTCGTAAGTCAATTCTTCTTTTTATCGTGAGGGCAGTACGATCTAACGACCCCATACACCTTGCAAGTCCATAGTTTGTCATACCCATATTTGTCAATTCGAAGGTAAAACGTCACTGACACTGATGACTAGGTAGCATGGCCTCAGACCGTAGCCTGTTCCGCTAGGAATATAAAAAAAGGTAAAACGTCATTTCAATGTCAGGTCAAGCACAATTCAGCACAAACGGAAAAGAGCGCGGGAAAGTTAAAGAAAGTGGGCGCGATTTTTAGTTTTTTTTTCAAATATATTTTATTTTAACACTACTTTTGCATAACTACTTATATGTAGTTTGTTATGATGGGGAGGGTAAAGAAGAGGAAGAAAGGTGGAGCGGATCCCCCCGGGGATTCTCTCGACGATGAGGCTGACACTGGGTCGTTGCGCTCCATGCAGTCGGTCACATCAGACGTTGAAAAGGATACGGATAAGTATCTTGAATATAGAGTATCTGATTACACCCGGTCTTATCCAGAGTCTGGTGGAAATTATGAATATATTGTTTTTATTGAAAGTCAGAACCAAGTCCCGATTGGTGACCGCGATATGATGTCGTTAGCCACTAACTTTAAGAGGTATAACAAAGGGGTTAAGCAACTAATTAGAATGAATCGGCACAAGGTTGGTGTTATTTTCGAGCGTCCGACATTTGCCAATGCTGCGCTCATAAACAAAAAGTTTTTGGACAATTTTAAACTCAAAGCCAGCATTCCAGCCTCAGCTACAGAAATTACTGGAATCATACAGCATGTCCCAATTGATCTGTCGAATGAGCAAATTTACTCAGCTATATCCAGCTCCAAAAATATAATATCAGTGAAAAGATTTATGCGTCGCATAATTACAGAAAATAAAGTCACCTTTGAACCAATGAAGACAGTGAGCATCACCTTTTCGTGCGTCTCCTTGCCCGACAGCGTGGACCTGAACAGCTGGCGGTTTGAGGTACGGCCGTACATCCCGCCGGTAAAGCAGTGTTTGCAGTGTCTGAGGTATGGACATATTGCCAAATTTTGCAAAAATAGCATTAGGTGTTCCATATGCGGAAAAGATCATAGCTATAAAGAATGTACGATTGCCCCAACAGAAGCTACATGCTGCCAATGTAAAGGAAATCATATTGCTATTTCTGCAGAATGTCCTGTCAAAAAAGCTAAGATAGAAGAAAATAAAAATAAAATTCAGAAAAGATCATATGCTGATGTATTTAATGAAAAGTCATTTCCTCCTTTACCTAACAAAAACCCTGCTGAACAACTTAAATTTCTAATACAAACAGATCAAATACAAAACATTTTAATTCAGACCCTTCTTACTTTAATTTCACAAAATCGGAACAAAGAAAGTTCCATTACAAATGAAAACATTAAAAAAGTTCTCTTAGCAACAATACAGAGTGATAATAACATTAAACAAACATAACTATGGATCAGTTAAATATTGTACAGTGGAATGCTCAGAGTATTCGTAGTAATCAACATATTTTTTCACATTTTTTAATTGAGAACAATATTCATGTAGCTTTACTTTGTGAAACTTGGCTTAAGCCTGAGATGCGTTTTAATATAAAAGGTTATAATACTGTTAGATTAGACTCTGGTAATAGTCATAATGGCGTAGCTATATTAATACATAATTCATTACAGTTCAAAAAAATTGATACTACATATGATGACTCTATACAAAATATTGCAATACGTTTAAAATATGGTGCTAAGGAGCTTTCTTTGGTGTCATTTTATAGTCCTGGTAATTGTAATCCATTCTTTTCTAAATCAAAGCTGGATAATTTAATCAAAAGTATTCCTGGTCCTGTTCTGATTGGTGGGGATTTCAATGCCCATCATTCGGCCTGGGGCTGTAGTGCACAGTGCAGTCGTGGTATTGACGTTCTTGAAAGCATCAATGACAACAATCTTGTGTTGCTGAATAACGGAGATATGACTACAGTAGGCTCAGATAGGTGGCAGAGAAATGCCCTTGACTTAACCTTAGTATCACCATCATTAGCTTTGTCTTGTGGCTGGTCAGTGCATGATGTTCCTCTTGGTGGATATCATTTGCCTGTAATTACAAAAATAGTATTTAATAATTTTATTTTTTCATCCAATGATCTTTCAAATCTGCCTGTTCACGTAAATTTTAAACTAGTTAATTGGGAACTTTACACAGCTCAAGTAGATAATCTATTACAAAATTTTTTGGTTAACCATCGAAACCCATTACAAACTTATAATGAACTTATTCTTATCTTAAATAAAGCTATACAGAATTCTGTTCCATGTTCCGATATTTCTCGTATGCAAACTACTTCTAGTGCCTCACTCAATACATATAGAACTTCTAAAAAGAAAAAACGCAGTCCACTTCCGTGGTGGAATAACAACTGTACTAGGGCTGTAGAAGATGCTAAGAATGCCTATATACAGTTTAAACATGATCCCTCACAAGCAAACTATATTGAATTTAAAAGGCGACAAGCTGTTAAAAAATTAATTTTAAAAAGAGAGAGGTATTTGAGTTGGGTAACTTTGTGCGAGTCTTTTAATAGAACAACTTCTTTGAGTAAAATTTGGGGTATTTCTAGAAAGTTTAATAGAACATATGTACCATCTTGCAATAATGTATATCCATGGATTTTTGATTTTCTTAAAAAATTCGCACCTGATACTGTAGAGGCCCCCTTTCATTCACATGATCATTTACCGACAGCAGCATGCTCAAATTATTTAACAGATCCATTTACTATGCAAGAGTTGAAAGCTGCAATTTTCTCCAGGCGTGATACAGCTTTTGGCCTCGATTGTATGCCATATAAAATCCTTAAGAATGTTTCATTGCAAGCCTTATTTTTGGTTTTAAAAGTTTTTAACTTACTTTGGCTTAATGAAATCATACCTTTAGACTGGAAAATGGACTGTCTTATTCCGATTTTAAAACCTAATAAAGATAAAAACAAACCTGATTCTTATAGACCTATAGCTCTGACCTCTTGTATAGGAAAGATTTTTGAGCAATTGTTAAAGCAAAGACTAGAGTTTTACATAGAAAGTGTTATGTTCTGTAGGCTTGTTGAATAAGACACCGGTGAGGTTGACTTGGTTTATTACATGTTATACACAATAGATACAGACAGACAGTTAGTAGTAGTATCACAGACGGGGACCGACATTAGAGTGTCTCGTCTCACTGGAGTGACACGTAACCGGATACATAGATAACATCTAGTGATGTGCATACTATTTACATACTAAATAGTGATGTTCCAACATCCCCCTTACTGAGTTCAATTTAAACCCTTGACAAACAATTCAAAAGATATACTATGTTAAGCGACTTTACATAAATGACAACCTACTTTATGATACTTATAGTTATATTAAAACTAGACAAGATTCTTAATAATACTTAATTAATCTATTTCTTCTATTAACCTTCTTGTAGGTTTTACAATTCGACCTGACCTAGTTGTTACGCTTGAGGATTCTTGAGATGAGGATTCTTGAGATCTAGACTCCTGTCTGTCACCTTCCTCTCTCCCCTGTGACGAGTTGGATCGCATAGGAGGGTTTGCTAGGTTATGTGAATACTTATGTCTTAAATGTATTCTGTTCCTCCTATACTTTACACCATTGACATCCTCAACAACATATGACCTATTGTTCATCATTCTTTGTTTGACAATACCTTGTTCCCAATTACTTTTCGGATTTCTTTTAAAATAGACATGGTCATTATAATGTAGCATTGACAAAGACTTTGTATTTCTATCATAATACCTAGATTTGTTCCCATCGTTTTTCTTGACTGACTCTTTATAATCCTGAAATGTTACTACTTTTGGCCTTAATTTTTTATATGACATAGGAATGTTATCTCTTAAATTTCTAGACATTAACAATTGTGCTGGTGATGACAAGTTATTTTTTGGTGTATTTCTGTACTGTAATAAAGCTATGTATGGATCTGTTTTGTTTTCTTTACATTTCCTTAACATGTTTTTTATAATTTTCACTGAACTTTCAGCTTGACCATTGGACTGTGAATGATATGGGCTAGTAACAACATGTTCTATGTCCCATTCTTGTAAGAAATTTTTGAATTCTAATGACTGAAAAGGAGGTCCACCATCTGACACTAATGACAAAGGTATTCCATGACGAGCAAAAATTGACTTCAAATGTGTTATTACATTTTGAGATGTACTGTTTTTATTTAATAATGCAATTTCTATATATTTTGAGTAATAATCTGTGACTATTAAATAAACTAAACTATCAAAATGCATTAAATCTATACCGACTTGTTGCCATGGATATTTACATATTTCAAAATTTTGTAGTGGTTCCTTTTGATTACATGGTTTATATTTTGCACATATTAGACATTGTTCTACTATATTCTTAATATCACTTGACATATTTGGCCAATACAATGATTCTTTTGCCAACCTTAGACATTTATTTATACCTTGGTGGCCTTTGTGAATCTTTTCTAACATTTGTTTGTACATTGACTGTGGTACTATTAATTTTGATCCTTTAAACACTAAACCTTTAATTATGTGAATTTCACCTTGAATATTCCAAAATGGTTTTACCAAAGGACTGACATTGTTTTTGTTTTTTGGCCATCCTTCTTTGTAGTATTTTTTTAATAATTGTAAGGATTCATCATTTTTGGTTTCCTGTTCCAATTTTGTGCTATATTCCTTTGTTATTGCTAAATTAGCATACATTAAATTGACATGACAAGACATTTCTGATTCATTTTCAGGTGTATAATGGTCTTTTAATGCTGCTCGTGACAAAGTGTCTGATATATACATTTCCTTACCTGGAACATGTATTACTTCTAAATCATATTTTTGCAAAGTTAACATCATACGCTGTAATCTAGCAGGGACGTCATGTAATGGTTTTTTAAATAAATAGACTAATGGTTTGTGATCTGTATGAACTGTGACTCTATTACCATATACATGTTGGTGAAATTTTTCACAACCAAATTGAATTGCTAGTAGCTCTTTTTCTATTTGTGCATACCTTTCCTGGGTTTCAGTTAAAGTTTTTGAACTATATGCTATAGGTTTGCTTTTTTGTAGAATTACTGCTCCTAAAGCTGACTTTGACGAATCGACTGACAAGACTAATGGAATCTTGGGATTGTAATGAGCTAATACTGGTGAGTTTGTAATCTCTTGTTTTAATTTTTCCAAACTCTGACTATGATTCTCATCCCATGTCCAGACTGTATCTTTTTTTAAAAGATTTCTTAATATTTGTGTTTTTTCTGATAAGTTGCTAATAAAAGGTCCTAAATAATTGATCATACCTAGTATTCTCTGCAACTCTTTGACATTCTTTGGTGTGGGCATATTGACAATGGCTTTGATCTTCTCTTGATCTGCCCTAGCACCATCTTTACTGAAGACATAACCCAAAAAACATACTTCTGAGACTAAAAATTTACATTTTGATTTGTTAAATTTTAGATTGACTTGACGAGCTCTTTGCATGACTTTATGTAATCTTTCATTATGAACCGACTCATTTGGTCCATAGACTAAAATGTCGTCTATGAATATTAAAACTCCTTCTATGTCACCAAATAGATTCATCATGACCCTTTGAAAGATTTCAGACGAAGCATTTATGCCATATGGTAATCTCAAATACTTGTATCTACCAAATGGTGTTTGAAAAGTACATAATTCTGAACTGTATTCATCCAGACGTAACATCCAGAAACCAGAAAATGCATCTAAATGAGAAAAACATGTTGCCCCTTCGAGCTGAGACCTAATCTCATCTATTGACTTGAGTGGATAGAATTCCCTCATGATATTTTTATTTAAAGTTCTGGGATCTAAGCATATTCTTAACTGACCTGTACTTTTAACTGTTATGACGACTGAGTTAACCCACTCTGTTGGTTTAGTAACCTTCTCGATAACTTGCATTGCCTCCATGCGATCCAATTCTTCACGTAATTTCCCTTGTAACGCAAATGGGACTTTCCTTGGTGGATCCACGCATGGTACTGCATCAGGCTTGAGTTTAAGATGACAGACTGGAGGTAGACACCCAAGACCCTGAAAAACATCATTATATTGTGTTTGTATTTGTTTACAAAAATCTTGTTTTGATACTGAAAAGACACGTTTTATTATACCTAACCTTTCACAAGTTGGTAGACCAAGAACATTCGGACAATCTAAATTTGCTACTATAAACATTATTGATTCTTCGACATTACTGTTATTTATGCTCAATTTGCAATTTATGTTTACTTTACCTAAAATTGGAATGGATTTTCCACCAAATCCTGTGACGTTTATTTGACATTTCACAAGTGACAGTTGTGACAGTTGACGTTTGAGATAACTAAATGTTTGTTTTGACATGATGTTGACATCTGCACCTGAATCTAGTTACATTCTCCGAACTCACCTTATCTATCGCTGTGGTAGAGCCATAACCTCGTACGCTGCACTTTTGTCCTTATCAGCCAGACATGGCGTATGCAGGCGCTCGCCAGCGACCACCAACTTAGCTTTAAGTTCTAAGTATGTAATAGGCTAGGTAGAATAAGCAGTCTTGCATCAAACTCTGTAAGCTCGGGTCGTTTTTAATAAACTCTTAAGTATAACGGGCCCTAACGTTTTATTTTCGTCGTCGCATCGCTCCCGAAATCTAACTGGCGCAGCCGGTAGGATTGCCGTAAACTGTTGCTTTCGCGGAAAGTAAAGTGTGAAACCCGGGAAAGTGGAAAAGAACACTAAAGAACTTATTCGCGAGTGGTAACGTAGAGTCGTCGTAACTTAAAATCAGTGAGACGTTCTTGGCAATCCTCGAACCAAATAAATAAGATAGATAAGCGTAACGATAACGTGGGTGAGCAGAGATGTTGAAAGTTTATAAAGCGGTTGGACTGTGAGTAACCTTCTACTTCCTTCCTAACTTCCCATACTAGTAATGTTAATATAAAATATATTATTGTATCGATTATTTTATCAAATCTGGAAAATCGAGTAAAAAGCTTTTATGGTAGAAATTAATAACTTAATAATTAGTGAAGTGAATATTATTTTCACGCTATTATATCGATAAGATTTTTCATAAGATTTTCTTTTCTTTTTATTTAGTTTAATAATTGTAGAATTAGAACTTTTATACTTTTAAATATTTTTTTATTTTAAGTTTTGTGTGCTTATCTTTTGTTCGTTTTACGATTTAATTTAAAATGAGTCACGGCCAGAATCCTGTAAACGCGACAACCGGTGCAGCCCCGACGGCTCGAACCGAAACACCATTTACTATGCAACTTGCTGAATCGTTGATACCTCGGGATGTTTTAAATTTAATTCCAGAATTTAGTGGTGAAACTAATTTACTTAGTTTATTTTTAAGAAAGTGTGAATATGTTATTGAAAAGTATCAGGGGACTACGGATCGAAACGAATTTTTAATGCAGAATATTACAAGTAAATTAAAAAGTAAAGCGGCAGCCTTAATTAGTGAAAGAGGTGATTTTGAGACGTATAGCGAATTAAAATCTTTATTGATCCAACATTTTGGGGATCCCAGGAGCGAGGAATGCGTTGCTATTGAACTGGAAACCCTAAAAATCAAACAAGGCGAGTCATACTTACAGTTTTGCAGCCGAATTCAAGACATTCGTGCTATATTAATTTCCAAAGTGAATCAGAACAGCTCTACAACGTTAAAAGAAGCTAAAAAAATAATTTATAACAATACTTCTCTTAATGTTTTCTTGTATAACTTACCAGAACACATGGTGCGGATTGTTCGAATTAAAAACCCTACTACATTGGAAGAAGCTTTAAAATATGTCCTTGAAGAAGTTAACTTTCAGGAACAATATAATTTACGTAGTAAAATGTTACAACACCGACCGCAAGGTCATATGTTACCATCACCTAATCTAAAGCCTTTGCAAAATAATCATTTCAGACCTTTTACAAACCAAACTCAATTCAAATTTGGCATACCTAATCAAACTTTCTTACGTCCGAATATACCGAATCAACAAATTGGTCGACCGCAAATGGCTCAATTTGGACCACCAGGCGTTGATAGGAGAAACCCCCAGCAATTAGGCTTCCGACCTCAAGTAGGATTATTTGGCTACAGACCCCCAACAGCACCACCTGGTTATAGACCCCAAGTTGGACAATTTGGCTATAGACCCGTTCAAGCTTCGGCCTATCGTCCAACTAATAATTTCCACGATAGTGACGTGACAATGAGAACTGCTCCAGCAGCGCTTAAACCACAACAAGGTTTTCCTATAAATGAACTTTATACGGATGGCGAACAATACTACTACGACGTCACTCATGACGATTATATGCAGAATATGACGACACACTGTGACTACGACTATACAAATATGAATACTGAAGATGTTTGCGTAGATGAGAGGCCTAGTGTAGAAATTACCAAAACTGCTAAAAATTTACATTCAACTGAAAATAACAGTGATCCGGAAACTGTCCAAAATTTTCAAATACATTCAATACAAACCCGCCGGAAATGATAGAACTTAATTTTAAAGCCAATCTAAAACATCCATACATATACATCCCTGAGATAAACGGTAAATTTATGTTGGACACAGGAAGCACACGGTCATTTATAAGTCCCAGAAAAGCTGATGAGTATTTTCCTAAATTAAAATTCTATGAACCATTTACAGTTACAAGCATACATGCGACTAGCGAACATCATGAAGTAGCTGAAATTCCCCTATTTTCCATTTTTAATAACGAAGGGTATCAAAAATTTTATGTTTATGATGTGGACAACAGATATGACGGGTTAATTGGAATGGATCTTATAACTCGGCTTAATGCTGATTTATCGTTTAAGGAAAAGATGTTAAAGACTAACGGTGTCAACATTCCTATAATCTACTCCACTGACCCTGAATTTAGACTAGAACCCCGGACCGAACATCGAGTTAAATTACCTGTTACTCAAAAGGATGGCTATGGCATATTAGGTTACAAAGAGTTTCATGAAGGCATTCGAATGCCCGCTGCAATTGTTAAATGTGAAAATTATTTAGCTTCTACTGTTATACAGAACGCAACTAGCCTTGAAATGACTTTAATTATAACTTCTCCGTTCAAGGTTACTTATTTTTCTAACGAGTGTATAGTAAATAACTTAACTGATTTAACTGACGTAGAGATGGACTCATTACTGACAGAAAATTTAAAAAAATTGCGACTTGACCACCTTAATCAAGAGGAATGTGACCTTATTAGTGAATTATGTCACGAGTACAAAGATATATTTTACTGTGAAGAGCTACCTTTGACCTTTACAAATCAAGTTAAACATCATATAAGAACCACTAATGAAGATCCCATTTATATCAAACCATATCGACAGGGTCCAGCGCAAGCTGAAGAAATCAAAAGACAGGTTGAAAAACTTCTCAAAGACAATGTGATCCGCGAATCACACTCACCCTGGAGTGCACCTGTGCATTTGGTTCCCAAAAAGGCAGATGCTTCCGGTCAAGTAAAATATAGAATGGTTGTAGACTATCGCCGACTCAATGACATAACAATAGATGACAAATATCCACTTCCCAATATATTCGATTTACTTGACAAACTTGGCAAAAGCAATTATTTTACAACCCTAGATTTAGCTTCCGGTTACCATCAAATAGAAATTTCCGACACCGAAAAAACAGCTTTTTCAACACAAAATGGGCACTACGAATTTCTTCGTATGCCATTTGGTCTCAAAACCGCTCCAGCGACCTTTCAAAGGACAATGGACAATGTCTTAAGAGGGTTGCAGGGTATACATTGCATGGTCTATTTAGATGATATTCTAATTTACTCAAGTGGTATTTTAGAACATATTCAAAGATTACGATCTGTCTTTGATAGATTACGTCAGACCAATCTTAAGGTTCAATTAGATAAGTCTGAATTTTTACGCAAAGAAGTACAGTACTTAGGACATACACTGACTAAAGACGGACTTCGACCAAATAACGACAAAATACAGGCAGTTCTTAACTATCCATTACCACGGACACAGACCGAAATCAAACGATTCCTAGGGTTCGTGGGATATTACAGACGGTTTATTAAAGACTTTTCCAAAATTACACAACCTTTGACAGCTTGTTTAAAAAAGGGTAAGAAAGTTCTGACGGATCAAAAATTTATTGAGGCTTTTGAAAAATGCAAGGAACTTTTAATTAATGCACCTATATTGCAATATCCTGACATGAATAAACCATTTGTATTAACCACTGACGCTTCAGAAGTCGCTATTGGTGCTGTTTTATCACAGGGCCCTATAGGCGGCGACAAACCCATAGCTTATGCTAGTCGGACGTTGTCAGACACTGAAACGAGATATAGTACTATTGAACGTGAGTTATTGGCAATTGTCTGGGCCACAAAACACTTTAGACCCTATTTGTACGGACACAAATTCGACATCTACACTGACCACAGGCCTCTTGTTTGGTTATATCAACTTAAGGAACCAAATAGCAAGTTAACACGTTGGCGTTTGCGTTTACAAGAATACGATTTTAACGTTATATATAAAAATGGTAAACAAAACGTAAACGCAGATGCGCTATCTCGCATCCGCCTAAATGCCCTAAAAGATGACGATTTAGACAACAGTTCAATGATTGTTAATATAGACGAACAAAAAGACATGATCAGACAAAGTACAGACGGTTCTACAACCATTTCCATATCTGACTCTGAAAGAACCGCTACAGCTAGTCCAATAAGTATACCAGAAACTGAGGCAGTTCTTGACGAATCGCCTCACTATCCCATACCGTCTGAGTCTTCTTCCATACAGACAGTTCATTCGGCCAAAGATCTCGAATCCAATGGAATACCGATCTTGAACGAAGCAATAGATACCAAGCCTAATCAAATACTTGTCTTTAGCTGGTTCCGTAATGAGATTCAAGTAAAAGATTTATCTAGAGACAAACAAAAGGTATTAGAAGTATTTCTGCCTCTTCACAACTATAATCTCATCACAGGATTTTTGAAAGACTACATAAAACCAAAAATTAAGTATTTCATTTATTTCGAAAATCAAGAACTTAGAAAAGATTTCAGTAATATCATAATTTCTCTGTTTAAGAAAGATGTGGTTAAGTTTTACGAATGTACCGAACGTGTCGTTTACGTCGAAGATGAGCAGGAACAAAGAGCTATAGTAATTAAATTACACGAAGGCAAGACATCTCATCGTGGGATCAGCGAAACCATGAAACGAATTCGTCGTAATTATTATTGGGCAAATTTAATTGAAACTGTTTCCGCCATTATTAACTCATGTGAGCGTTGTAAAACTTCTAAATATGATAGGAAACCCATTAAACCTTTATTGCAACTTACACAAACTCAACATGCACCTTTTCAGGAAATATTTATAGACCTGTTTAGCATAGAATCAAAATACTATTTAACTTTAATTGATGCCTTTAGTAAGTTAGGCCAAGCCATAGAAATTCCATCTCGTTCGTCACCTGAAGTGGTTAGAGCGTTGATGAAATATTTTTCATTTTACGGCATACCACAGAAAATAAGTTCTGACCCTGGAACTGAATTCAACAGTGAATTACTAAGAGAACTAACAGAATTACATAAAATTAAATTACACATAGGGACCCCAAACAATCCAAACTCTATGGGTCTCATAGAACGTTTTCATTCCACAATTATAGAAATTTACAGATTGGCAAAATATGAAAAGAAGTTTACGGACGCAGCTTCCGTAATGACTTATGCCATTATGGCCTATAATAGCACTATTCATAGCACCACAGATTTAACACCGTTTGAAGCTGCATTCGGTCATACCGAATTAAACTCTACATTTAACTCTGAATTTGATAAAGCTTACAAACAACAATTGATTAGGGATCATAAGAAGAGAACTCAGGCACTCTATAAGTATATTTCGGAGAAATTAAAAGGTCACAAAGAAAAAATTTTAACGAAACGAGGAGGGGAATTAGAACCAGTTTTAGAAATAGGTAATCCTGTTTTCGCTAAGGCCGTTAATAAGAGACAAGCAAAAGATAAGCCTAGGTACCAAAAAGCCGTTGTCACAGGCCATATAGTACGCAATGTTATACCAATTAAATTAAAAAATAGGGATACCAAAGTACCTCTAAAAAACATAAAACGTCCTCCACAGGTGGAGTTTGATCCTGGTGATATGGACAACAACCAATTGGACTCTCCCAAGCCAGGCCCTTCAAGCAGTAAAGATTAGTCAAAACCCTGGTATTCTTCCGGTGAAGATAGGCCAAGCGTTTATTCAATATGATAAGTGGTCTATTGTTAAAATAATTAATCTTCAAGGCATAAGCACAGACCTTTCCTTTAATATTCAAAAATATTCGGAATTCAGCCAAATATTACACATAAATAAATTCCATACAGATGAGTTTATGGCACTTAAAACACAAGTCGAGTATATTCAAAATCAGACCGAAGAGAAATTACAGCAATTAATTCCATCCAAAAGATTTAAACGTGGTATTGTAAATCCTTTAGGCTCTATAATTAAAATTATAACTGGTAACCTTGATCATGAAGATGCGGTTAGATATGATAACGTAATTTATAATATTCAGACTAAAGAACAGGCAATAGCCAATAAATTCTCTGTGGTTTCTGAAATGTTGGATCACTTTCTGAACACTACTGAAATAATTAATGAAAATACAGACAAAATAAACAAGCGCATTAAATTACTTGAAGGCCTTGTAGCTAATCTTAACACAAAAGATAAGCATTCAATTTATATGACCCATGTATTTGGATTACTCAATCAATTTATTGTAAACTTTAGGACTATCTATGTCAAACTTAGCGAATTAGAAACCGCTGTTGCATTTAGTAAAGTATCTGTTTTGCACAAAGCCGTATTAAACTCTGATGAATTGTTAAGTTTATTAAAACATATTAATGCACATGACAACATAATGTATCCTGTAAATGATAAAAATTTAATTAATATAGAAGAGTCATTGTCTGTAAAAGCTTACCTTAAAAATGAAGAAATAACCTTTATTATTGAAGTTCCGTTAATTTTAAATGTCACTTATAATTATTATAAATTGTATTCCCTTCCTATGGATTCCATGAACCAAACCTTTGTTGTTTTTCCCGAATTCCCTTACCTTTTAGTAGAAGGATCCAAATATCGTCCGATTGATCAACCATGCCAAGAGATAACAGTCAAGGAATACCTCTGCTCTGAAAATAACCTCATTCAATTTGTAGAAGAAACCTGTATCGAACAACTAATGAAATACCAACATAATCTGTCGCGATGTATTCCCCGTCAGATAAAGTCTGAACACCTGAAACTACAGAAGATTAGTCCAAATAGTTGGATAATGTATACCAGACACCAACAAATTATTTCGCAAATTTGTGGTAATGACGACACCAAGGAACGCATACAAGGAACATACATTATAACTATAGAACCGCAATGTGATGTTTCTATAGATAATATCCAACTCCATGGACAGCGTTCTTACTTCCTGCAGACAGAATATAAACCCGTTCCTGTGATAAACTTACCCGATCTACGAGAACTTACCTCAAACGCCGTGAAAATGGAACCTGTAAACTTGAAAGGAGTTAACCTGGATGATATACGTCAACTAAATTACCTTCTGATGAATAGTGCGAATAGTGAAACCAGTGAAATTAACGGTGATAGTGTCAGTGCCGCTCTGTACTCTCTGTACGCGATCGTCTTTTTATTGTTAATAGCTATAGTTATTTATAAGTATATTTTAAGGAAAATTTGTAAAGGGCAGGATCGTCGTTTGAATGGTGTTGAAAACAATCCTACTCAACAGGAGGAAAATAGAGTAATTCAGAGACCTGTATTATTAGTGTCTTAACTCTATGACGATTACTCCTCATAAATTAGTTTTAAATATGTGAATATTATCTTCACGTTATCCTATAATCGTTTTAACTACTTAAGTTTTGTCATTTAATAGTTTCTTATTTTTGTGAAGTTCTTGGAAAATCTCTGTTTTTCCGATAACTTCAGTCCAAGGGGGGAGGAGTTACATTCTCCGAACTCACCTTATCTATCGCTGTGGTAGAGCCATAACCTCGTACGCTGCACTTTTGTCCTTATCAGCCAGACATGGCGTATGCAGGCGCTCGCCAGCGACCACCAACTTAGCTTTAAGTTCTAAGTATGTAATAGGCTAGGTAGAATAAGCAGTCTTGCATCAAACTCTGTAAGCTCGGGTCGTTTTTAATAAACTCTTAAGTATAACGGGCCCTAACGTTTTATTTTCGTCGTCGCATCGCTCCCGAAATCTAACTATCTATGATGCATCTTATTTGTTTATTTCTTATTGACAAATTAATTTCCCAAGACTGTTTTGAATAATTACTTTCCAAAGTGTTGACATTATTTGTTTTACGACTGTTATCTGAGTGACTGACTAATGATCCATTGTGCGACTGTGTATACTGACTACTGTTTTTATGCTGATGATATTGTGTGTTATTTTGTAATCCCTCAGACTTGTGACTAATTTCATCTTTGAGATGTAAATATAGACTCTGACATTCATTATTTCGACTATTTGACTGGACGGTATAATATGAATGGGGACATTGATATTTGCACGTTGACTTGGATCTCTCAGATATGTGATTGCTTTCATCATTGAGGTTTTTATTATTATTAGACCTCTCAGACATATCACTGCTTTCATCACAGAGATAATATGGATAGGAATATTTGGACGTTGACTTGGATCTCTCAGATATGTGATTGCTTTCATCATTGAGGTATTTATTTTTATTAGACCTCTCAGACATATCACTGTTCTCATCATTGGGATGCGACGGTGACTGCCCCATCTGTGATACTACCTCTGCTGTACTGCTTTTGTGTCTGTATGTCTGTTTGTGTGACTGAGCCTGATTGCTCTGTGTAGTGTTATCCACATACTTATTTAATTTACTTTTATGACTTTGACTCGACTTAAATTGACTGTTCAACATGCCAACAAAATTTTCTTGACTACTACTATGTGAATTAAACGATTGCAACTGACTAACTTTTTTATTTTTGAGACAAAATTTAGCAAAATGACCAAAAGATTTACATGACCTGCATTGAACGCCTTTAGCTGGACACTTGTAGCGATGAGACTGCCCACAGCGTCCGCATGTCTTCGAGTTGCTGTCTTCGCCGTTTGAAGCTGAAGCAGACTTGCGACTACTCGAAGCTGACTGGCGTCTGTTTGAAGCTGACCTGCGACTGGAAGCTCGCTGTCGACCGTCTCCTCGACCACGGTTCTTCCGACTGAGATGCATGACGTTTTCACTGGCGACACCGCTCTCTTTGACGATTTTATCTGCGTCCTGCTGCGCGACTATGAGTGTGCTCGCTAGTTCTTGCATCCTTTGGTAGGTAAGGTCATGTTCTTGTAGTAATCTTTGACGTACATGTGACAAGTCCATGTTTAAGTTTGCTATGAAAATATCTTTAATTAACGATTCTCTGAGCGTGCCAAACTCACATTCTTTGCTTTTTGTCTCCAAATCGGTGATGAAATCTTGGATGCTTTCGGATTTCTCCTGCTTACGTGTGAAAAATTTATACCTGCACATCGTCACATTTCTCCTTGGCTCGAAAAATTTGTCGAATCTGGATTTGACCTCGTCGAATGTGCTCCCTTCAATTTTTAGGTTAAACGTGTTGAATATGTTGAGACCACGTTCTCCAATTGAGTGTAACAGAATGGCAATTTTCCGTTTTTCGCTTGCTTTTTCCAGACCTGTGGCTAACAAATATAATTCCATCTGCTGTGACCATCTTTTCCATGCCTCCGCATTATTATTTGCTGGATCCGATGAGATGTGGAGTTGTTTCAAATGCGTTTTTTCATGTTCGCCAACATGGCTGCCTTCGGCACTCGTTTGTTGTGGCATTTTCACGACGTTCTCGCTTAATTATTTTAGATGACTTCTGACACCATGTTATGTTCTGTAGGCTTGTTGAATAAGACACCGGTGAGGTTGACTTGGTTTATTACATGTTATACACAATAGATACAGACAGACAGTTAGTAGTAGTATCACAGACGGGAACCGACATTAGAGTGTCTCGTCTCACTGGAGTGACACGTAACCGGATACATAGATAACATCTAGTGATGTGCATACTATTTACATACTAAATAGTGATGTTCCAACAGAAAGTAATAATTTATTACCTTCTAATCAGCTTGGATTTCGTAGAGGAAGGTCAACACATGAAAGTATTTCTCATTTGTATCTTGATATTTTTAATGCTCGTAAAATGGATCATGACTGTGTTGCTGTTTTTGTCGACATAGTTGGTGCTTTCAATAACGTCAATCATCACATTTTGTCACTTGAACTCCGCTCACTTGGAATACCTGAAAAAATAGTTTCATGGGTTTTTAATTTTTTGCATGGTAGAGAAGTTTATGTTAAAGTAGATAAGCAATTAATTGGACCCCGTTTTTCATATAAAGGGGTGTGTCAAGGTGGTATTATGAGTCCATTGATTTATGTGCTTTATATGCATAAGCTTAATATGGTTTTGGGTAGCAAAGTACTAAATTTACAATTTGCTGATGATTTGGTTATTTATACATCTGGTCCGGATATGGATGACATTAAGAGTAATATTAATGAGGCTTTGAAAAATATGAGTAAATATTTTCATTATTTAAACTTAGAAATTAGTCCAGATAAATCAAAAGTTGTTGTTTTTGGTGAAATAGATTTTGATTTTGAAATTTTTTATGATAATTTTGAACTTCCCATTGTAAATGAATTTAAGTACTTAGGAGTAATTTTTTCTGCCAATCTTACATGGAATAAATATGTTGATTACATACTTGGTAAAGCAAATAAAGCATATAATTTTATAAAATCTGTGTCAGTACATGCTGATCCTAAAATTTTGTTAATGTTATACAAATCTTTAGTTCGTAGTCATTTTGAATATGGCTTTTTGTGTTTTGGGTCTGATCAGAGACTTATTCGTAAACTTGATGTCTTACAAAATCATAATTTGCGTTGCATTACAGGAGCCATGAAAACAACACCTATCAACTCCTTACAAGTAGAATGTAATATTCCTCCACTGAAAATTAGATTTCAATACTTAAAATCTAAATTTCTTTTAAGGCTTTTGTCATATAATAGACACCCTCTTTACAGAAAACTTTCATTTTATCATACAATTTATAATCCTTCAAATAATATTAACATTCCCTATTTACTTCATGACTTCTCTACTACAATTACACTTAATCAGCAATATGAACTTTACAAATGTAATGACACTTGGACATGTTATTCTGGCAAGTACAATAGTAAATTTATAGATATGAATATTGTTATAAAGCATGATTTGAAAACCAAGGAAGAGGTGTACCAGTTACTGCATGAACATTCTGGCTATCGATGTATATTCACTGATGCTTCTAAGAGCAGTACAAATGTCGCAATGGCTATTTACATACCTTTTATTAAGACTGGTTATGGTGTTAGGTTGCCTGATGTTTTAACTATATTTTCTGCTGAGGCGATGGCTATTTTAGCTGCTTTGGATTTCATAAGTGAAGAGAACTCTGGCATCATTTCTTGGCTTATTGTAACGGACAGCATGAGTGTTCTTATGGCATTAGATAATAACAAACTGGATGCTTCTACAAACTACATCATATATCGTATCAAGGAAAAGTATTTCACACTTCAATCAAAAGACTTTGATATAAAATTTTTGTGGACCCCTTCGCACATAGGAGTCAGTGGCAATGAAAACGCAGACACTCTAGCGAGAGCCATTGTTGACCTAGGTAATACAGAAATTAAAAGTGTTGCCATACCTTGTTCAGATTTATTACCTATGATCAAGGAAGATAATATTCGACGTTGGCTTGAAGATTGGCAGGAGACTCTGCAAATAAAAGGCACTTGGTATGCAAAAATCAATACAGCTATTGGTTCAGCTCCTTGGTTTACGAAGGCACAATTTCACAGAAGCAAACTGTTTTATTCTATAATATGTCGGCTAAGATTTGGACATGGACGTTTTAATGCTCATCTGGCCAGAATGAAGATTATTGCTTCCCCTAAATGCACTGATTGCAACCTCGATAAAGATCAGACTCTTAACCACATTATTTTTGAATGCCCAGCGCACAATGTGAACCGTCTAATATTGATTGACAAATTGCTTGAGATTTACAAAACACCGGCAAACCTCCCGCGCGACATTCAAGGATTGCTGGAGAATTTTTCTTCATATATTCCCATAATTAATTTTATTACATCTAGTGGGTGTAAAATTTGATCGGGACTTTATACATGGATAGAGGACAATTGACATACCTAACTCTTGGAAATGACCACATGGAAATGACGATGAAACTGGATTGTACAAAAAAAAAAAAATTGGATTGATGAAACATTTAATTATGACAAAAAAAAGAAGACATGGCATATGCCTTGATTAAAACATAATAAGATAAAAATTTACTGATGACTTGGCTTTGGCCTTACTCTTATTAAATAGAAGAATATGAAAATATGACGAGGCTGAATGGTCTATAGACCGATGCCTGCCTTTTTTTTTAAAGGCGAAAGAAAAAAAAAAAAAAAAAAGGGAAAAAAGGCGGGAATCGTTCGAACAAATAGGCGGCAATTTCTAAGCTAATTCTATTAATTAATTAACTAATCCTTAGAACTTCATAAATAATAGTTGTAAATAGCTTATTTATATCAGTGTCATTGTAATTATTGTAAATATGGGGAAAAGCGGGCGCAAAAGGAAAAAAAAAGAAGAGGAGGAAAGTTCCATCGTCGACGACTCGTCTACAGAGTCAGACTCGTCGTCGTCAATTGATGAAAAACTGGACTACGTTCCATATAATGCACCGAACTATATAAGGAAGTATCCTGATAGCAGTATTGGTAATGTAGAATACATTGTATTCCTTTCACATGTTGAAGCTAACCAACCAATCACCGAAGGCACCCGAATGGGCATCTCGCGCGCAATCCGGAGGGATTGTATAAGCGGCGTCCAACACTTACGCACCATAAATAAATTTAAAGTCGGCATTGTCTTCGATAATGCCAACAATGCCAACATGTTCCTCCAGGGGAGTAAATTAACTGTAGAACATAAATTAAAAACCTCTATACCTGCCTCTGCCACGGAGACCACTGGGGTCCTAACTAGGGTCCCCATACAATTGTCTAACAAGAAAATTTATTCTCTTCTGGCCAGCACCAGGAACATCATACAAGTTCGAAGATTTATGCGACGGGTAAGAACCGGAGGTGCAGTGAAGTTGGAGCCGACGCAGACTGTGGCCGTAACGTTCTCAGCCACTCAGCTGCCCGACCATGTTTACCTGGATCACTGGCGCCACGAGGTCAATACATACGTCCCACCGGTAAAACAATGTTTGAAGTGCCTCAGGTATGGACACATTGCTAAATATTGTAAAAATACAGAAAAATGCTCCATCTGCACAGAAAATCACAATTTTAAAATGTGTACCATTGACTCAGCCAATGCAAAATGCTACAACTGTGGAGGCAATCATATTGCTATATCTTCTGTCTGCCCAGTTAAAAAACAAAAAATCACGGAATTGAAAAAAAAGGCCATGTCATATAAATACTCAGATATTGTAAACGAAAAATCTTTTCCATCTCTTTCTTCACCAGACAACTTTCAAAACATTCTAAATTCAGATAAATTCATGAACATGCTTGTTCAATCTGTCATACAGATCATTACTTTACACAAAAATAAAGAAAATGTTAGCTCTAGTAGCATCAAAAAAATAATAAATGAAACATTTAATAAAAATTCAAACAACATTTAATTATGGACATTAACGTGATACAATGGAATGCACAAAGTATACTATGTAATAAACTCCTTTTACATAATTTTCTACTAGATAACAACATACATATAGCTATTTTATCTGAAACCTGGCTTAGGCCAGAACAACCATTTAAACTTAGAGGATACCAAATAGAGCGTAATGATACTGGTAATAAACATAATGGAGTAGCCATTCTCATTCACAATAATATTAAATATTCTAAACTTAATACTTTCTTTGATGACTCTTTACAAAATATTTGTGTTCAATTGCATGTTGCTGGTCATGTCATCAGCATTGTTAGTATGTATTGCCCAAGTCATACAGTTCCTAGATTTAATAAAAATAAATTGGATTCATTCATTAAAAGTATTCCTCATCCTTTAATACTAGCTGGTGATTTTAACGCACATCACATCTCCTGGGGATGTAACTCTACTGATGCGCGTGGTAGAGACATTTTGGACGTCATTGATGAAAATGGTTTGGTATTACTTAATAATGGTCAGGTTACTACTGTGGGCTCCATGACCTGGCGTCCAAATGCTTTAGATCTCACTATTGTATCTCCAACATTAGCTCTTTCTTGTGAGTGGTCGGTTCATGATGATCCGCTTGGTAGCTATCATTTACCTGTAATCACAAAAATTATCTTTAATTGTAATAGTAACAACAATAATAACAGTGTTGGTAATGACTTACATTTATTTCCTAGTTATAAATTAGTCAACTGGGATAAATATTCTAATGAAGTTGACAGTGCACTTAATAGTTACACAATAAATCCTCTGGATCCTCAAGCTAGCTACAATGAATTCTGCTATATACTACATTCTGCAATTGAAAAGTCCTTACCAATACATCAAAAACGTAACAGATCATTTTCAACATGCAATAGAAAGAAGTCTCGAGTTCACCTCCCATGGTGGAATCAAAAATGTAGATCAGCTGTTGAAGTGTCTAGGCAAGCATATTTACAATTTAAACGAGATCCTACTGAAGTTAATTTCCTTAATTTTAAAAGGTTACAGGCCTTAAAAAAAATTACCTTGAAGAAGGAAAGAGATGCTAGTTGGGCCCACCTGTGTGAGTCATTTAATCGAACCACTCCATTATCCATAATCTGGAATAATATGAAAAAATTTAATAAAACCTTCACTTATAGCAAATTTATGAGTAACAACAATAGTAATTGGATACATGAATTCTTAAATAAATATACACCAGACTATGTTGATAATTATATGACTGAACACTTTAATGGAGACAGCAACTCTAATTCCACAACCAGTTTTCTAATAGAACCCTTTTCTTATCAAGAACTCAAATCAGCAATATCCTCAAGAAAAGATACAGCTTATGGATTGGACGGTGTACCTTATACTTTTCTTAAAAAACTTAACTCCAAATCTCTTAATATTTTACTTCACATTTTTAATCTTCTTTGGCTAAATAACGAAATACCTTCTCAATGGAAAACAGACTGCCTTATCCCAATACTTAAGCAAGATAAAGAGGAATTTAATCCTGATTCTTACCGTCCCATTGCTCTCACTTCTTGTATTGGCAAAGTCTTTGAGCAGCTCTTAAAACAAAGACTTGAATTTTACATTGAAAAGCATCATTTATTACCATCCAATCAATATGGCTTTCGCAGAGGTTATTCAGCCCGTGAAAGTATAAGCACTTTACATCTTGATCTTCAAAAAAGTATTCATAACAATGAGACAGCTGTTTGTGTATTTTTTGATATAGTTGGTGCTTTTAATAATGTTGATCATAACATTCTCACAGAGCAACTTAATCTTCTTGGTATACCTGGAAAAATGATTAATTGGATATTTAGCTTCTTACATGGCAGGGAAGTTTATGTTAAACATAACCAGAAGCTTATTGGGCCAAGATATTCCTATAAAGGAACCTGTCAGGGCAGTATTTTGAGTCCTTTGATATTTTTGCTTTACATTCACAGATTAAATTTTGTTTTAGATAATGTTGTAAACTTGCAATATGCTGATGATTTGACTATCTACTGTAGTGGAAACAATATAAAACATGTTGAATTAACTTTAAATAATGCATTGCAAAAACTTCAGCATTATTTTTCTTATTTAAATTTAGACATAAATGCAATTAAAAGCAAAGTCATGATATTTGGCAAGAATAAATCTTATAATATTAGAATTTGTTATGACAAAATCACAATTCCAGTAGTTACAGAAGCGAAGTTTTTAGGTATCATTTTTACAAATAATTTATCCTGGAATAAATATGTTGATTATATAGTATGCAAAGCTCGTAGGGCTTCTAACATTTTAAAAGTCCTATGTAGAACTTATTGGGGTGCAGACCCTAAAGTCATGTTAATGCTCTATAAATCTTTGGTAAGGAGTCATTTTGAGTATGGTTTTCTTTGTTTTGCTTCCAATGGCAAGCTAATAGACAAATTAGAGAAAATCCAGAATAGTAACTTGCGCCTTATAACCGGTGCTTTTAAAACAACTCCCATTGTTTCTATGCAGCTAGAATGCAATATTCCTCCTTTATTACACCGCTTTAGATTCCTAAAATCAAAATTTCTCCTCAAACTAGCTGCCATTAAATCACATCCTCTTCTTATTAAACTCAACCTTCTTAAAAACTTTCCCGATTGTTGCTTTATTCTTCAAGATTTTTCTGAAATAACACAATATATAGAGTCAATGAACATCTTCTCCTCAAATGAATGGCCTTGTTACCAGGGAACATATAAAAGTAAATACCCACAGATGGATATTATAATTGATAAAGAATTGTCTGAAAAACATGAAGTTTACGACAAACTATCTCACTGGGCAGATTATAGACATGTCTACACAGATGGATCTAAAATATCTGGCAGTACATCCATAGCCTTATACGATTCTACTTTGAAAATAGGTGGAGGATCCAAAATCAACAAATATTCTAGCATATTCACAGCCGAAGCTACAGCCATTCTATCAGCACTTGAACACATTAATAAACATACAAAATCCGCAATAAAATGGGTTATTCTAAGTGATAGTTTAAGTGTACTTACTGCGCTAGAAAATCACTGCCTGAATACAAAGTCTAACTATTTGATTTATGAAATTAAAAGAGCATGGAAGTTGCTTCAAGACTCTGGCATCATTGTTATTTTCTTCTGGGTTCCAAGTCATAAAGGAGTGCAAGGAAACGAGAATGCAGATTTCTTGGCGAGGTCAATAAATTCCGTTACGAATACAGCTGTCACTTATACTAGTGTTGCCCTACCGCACACAGATATTATTATCGAGCTAAGAAATAAGTATTGCGAAGATCTGAATCGACATTGGACCCATATAACAACAGTGGAACAAAAAGGACAATGGTATGCAGGTATAGAAGGTACGACAGCAAACAAGAAACCATGGTTCACGAAATCATCAACTTTTTTGAATCGAAGATTTTACACTACAATAAACCGCTTACGCCTGGGTCACTGCAGAGTTAACTCGCATCTATATCGGATGAAAATGATTAATACATCGGAATGTAATTACTGCCAAGGAGAAGAACAAACATTAGATCATATCATATTTGGATGCCCATCCTTTGGCATTGACCGCCTTGTGCTTATGGATGATCTATTACAAATCTATAAGGTTGCTGAACAAATCCCGCGCTCAGTTCAGCAACTCATGGGAAATGCACAAACATTTTTACCCATTTATAACTTCATTCGCAATACAGTTAAGGAAATTTAAAACAAGTACTTGACAAAGAATTGAACATATAAATTAAGGAATCGACTAAGAACTGGACTTAAGAAATACACAAGGATTCGACAAAGAATAATAAATTGAACATGAAAAACAAGGAATCCATCGGACAAGAAAAAAAAGGATAAAACAAAAAAACGGATATAATGTATACAAGGATATAGGAATTTAAAAAGAAAAACATGAAGAATTTAAACCTAAGACTAGGCTATCTTGCCTTATATAATTAATAACTATGTAAAATAATAAAACAAAAGAACAGGCTGCATGGGCTAGATCCCTTTGCCTTCCCAAAAGGGAAAAGAAGATAAATAAAAAAAAAAAAAAAAAAAAAAAATCAGCACAAACGTCAAATTAAAATTATTTATAGTCTTTAATTCAGACAGAATAAACCAAAGTTTTAAAGTTTACCAAACACTTAATCTACAAAAATGCTACAATGTGTATTGTGTTGTGAGTTGAACCGTAACGCGTAGCCCTGACTTATTTTATGGCTGCGATAATCTAGGAGTTATGGCGCTTATATGACATTCATTTTGACCGACCATAACCTATTCAGTCAGTGAGCGAGCATAATATACCAAGATACAGTGTAGTAGCTGAGAAAAGGCTGGGCAGATGATGATGATATACCATGATACCTATCAGTGACTTTGATAAGTTTGACACTGTTATAACTACAACGCCGTTGTTGTTGGTGTGCTAAAAGTTTGAAGGATTGTTTTATGGAAGAGTTAAGTTGTTGATGAAGAATCTACAGTTCTCTCAACCTACTAAGTGTTGGTTACTCATTGACCTATAAGATAGTAGTCTGTGAGCATCATATTCAAAAAGAGATGCTGAGATGTAAAACAAAATATTCAACATCCGTGCAGGATTTAAGTTAGTAGAGGAACTATCCAAGCATTGGCTGTTTATCCCATGAAATTGCCAAAAAAAATAGTATAGTAGTAGGTAATATATTATTTGTAATTGTTTCTTCAACTTCTAAATAAATATGTTAGGGATTTGGTTTTTGCACTTAGTACTTAAAGTGGACTATTGCAGGTGTTTCTTTTATTATATGTTACATGCTGCAGTAGTGTATAATATGAAGGAATCCAGCTACTCAATTCCTTTTGTTGTCCTTTTTTCACGTCATGTTTTGTGTAAGTATGTCTGTCTTGTGAGTTAAATTAAATGGTCATATGGTGACGAACTGGGTTGTGGAGGTTTGAGATAAGCAGTAGCTCTATTTAAAATACTGGTATTCAGCTGCATTTGGTTTGACTGGAAGTTTAAATGAATAAAACCTTCATTACTTTCAAATGTTACATGCCGTCTAAGAACAAGGAATGTACCAATGCTTCAATCAACAATGCCTACTAGGTAATGGGTAAAAGTAAAATGCTGCCAAGTGAATAAATTTCCTGATGTCGTTTTGTCAATGAAGAACAATTTGACAATGACACAATTCAAGGGATTGACCTAGTTCCAACAATAGTTGACAAGACTTTTTTTCTTCACTTTCTTTGCCTTTTTGTTGGCCTATTACAAGGTTCTAAGTTAGTTTTAATGAAGTTGAGTACCTAATTTGACTTTAGTAAAATGTATACATGTAGCTGTAATGCCTAAGTGACATTATAATTCTTAATTTAGGACTACATAATGCTTTCTAGGTACAAAAAATTGGATGTCGACTTTTATACTCTGAAAATCTTAACGAAATTAAAATAACATAGAAGTTTGTGATTGAAAAAATATACGACTGAATAATATAGGACTTTGTTCCTCTGAAATAAGTGAAAGAAATCAGCATCACGCACTGCTGGGTACCTATAGCATTAAAAAACATTACACCATTAAATATCTATAATTATCATAAAAAGTATGCTTATTTAGACAAAATAAGTCACTAAAAATTAAATTTAGACAATATTAAAAAGTTACGAGTCACATTTTATTTTCTGAATATTGCCTCATAGTACTCTTTGTCCAATATAGGGATCCACCGATACATAGACCGTAGATTATCCTTTTAAACAGTTTTGGTTCCATAAAAAAAATTGTGTTTTCCTTCGGGTATTCTGGGGTCTCACTCAGATTAGCTACAGTGTGAACAGTATGAACTGCAGTGTGTGAACATTTAAAACTCACTTCTAATTGTGACTTCGTAAATCGAAGCTCTGTCACTTTGGGAAAAGGAACTAGTGAATATTTTAGCCTTGAACAGGCTTCTTGAAAATTAAAGAAGTCTTTGCCACTCATTTGCATGATAGAATAGGGTTTAGCTGAATTTACCTGCAATAATAATCTCATGAGAGATACAGGTGAATAATATTCAGCCTTTAGGAGGACTCTATCAATACAGTTATGCACATTGTCAATTTTTTGAATGCAAGAATGTCCAGCTGTTGAAAATTTTAAGGTAATTTGTTCCAATGTAGAAAATTTATCAATAAGCTGCAGTTGCGTTTCTATGGAACACAACTATCACTCCATAATATAATGGATGTGAAATGGGGGTTGTCAAACAGAACCTGTGTCAAAATGTTGTATACTGCACTTGCTGTATCATTTCCACTTCTTCCAGCAGTGTGCTCACTCCAAATGGCACAGTACACTTTAGTAGAAAGATGGCCAGTCGTGTTGTAAGTAAAAAAAATTACTTTTGTAAAAAAAATGGCTTATTTCTGCCTTGGTGTACGGGTTGTAGTAGTTAACTCGGTACACCGATTTTGCAATCCAGGCAATATACAGAGAATACACTTTTTTGATTGTCAAAAAGCATTCTAAATACTCTCTAGACAAGTCTTTCCTGCAAATTGCAGGCTGCAATAATGTGATGGAACCCAGGGAAATTAATTAATGTGTTCCTTAACAAGCAGTCTATCTTCTTCAGCTGTGGCTCTTTTTTGTGTTTCCCTTGGTTACTGCGTACAGGAGTATTTGAAATATTATTCTTTGTTTTGTGAATATTATATATTGGTTTCTGACTAATCACTAAAGTATCACAGAATAAATTCTTACACACTCTTATCATCACAGAGTTCACAGTGAAAAAAAACTGATAGCTGACTTTTTTCTTTGAATTTTCATCACTCTTTCCTTTGCGTCTCCTGTCAGGTTGTAATCAATTCGTATTATTCAACAAAAACATTCGTTTATCTTCTGAAGATAAATTATAATAATTAGTAAAAATTGATAACCTTTCATCATCAGTAATCTTTTGGCTACATTTATTAAACACACATTTATTTAGACAATCCTTGCTTCTTCATCTTATCATGGGGTTTGGGTTTCCGCACTTAGTCCTTGAAGTGGACCATTGTGCGTGAGCCATGTTGGCCGATTACTCCAACCAGCCTACCTCCCTCCAGAAGCAGATCAGACTTCCCGGTCTCCTCAGGGCATCCGCAAGGGATCTTGGTGTTCCTAGGGTCTCCTCACGAATCTTGGTAACGCCTGTGCACTCAAGGAGCACATGCGCCACCGTTTCCTCTGCCTCCATGCATGCTCTGCACAGGGGACTGTCAGTGATTCCTAGGGTGTGGAGGTGTTTATTCAGTGAACAGTGTCCAGTGATGGTCCCCGCCACCAGATGCAGGCTATCTCTGTCCAGGCGCCTTCTGCACCTGGTTAGCTTTATATCCAGGGATGGCATAGCTTCCTTGGATTGCCTACATCCTGGTGTCGAGGTCCACCAGTTTTCCGCTTGTATTCGAGTGTGATCTTTTAACCAGCTTCTTAGCTGCTTGAAAGGAATGGGCACAATGGGTTCGGGTCCGTAGGATTTTGTGCTGGATCCTCTTCTGGCAAGTTCGTCAGCCGCATCGTTTCCAAGTGATCCACCGTGACCTCAAATCCATTGTAGCGTTACCGTGTTGTGATTTGTACCGTGATTCGTCCTAGGGCCTTGTGGCATTCTAGTGTTAGTCTCGACGTGATGAAAAGGCCTTCTTTAACACTTAATCCTGGCAAAGACTGATCATTATACATTTTAAACATTTGTTTTGTTTAGATCTGGGTGAAGATATTGCCGCACTTTTATCTGTTGTCTGCAATAATGACTTTCTAACGGTGTGAAACTTTTAATAAATTTTTCCTCCATTCATGGATTCTTTTAATAACAATAAACACTGCGTCTTTCTCAGTTTTAGATCGTTCATAGTGAACCACTTCTCAAGAGCACATAGAATAAAATTAATCTTCTTTTCTAAATTTTCTATATTGTCGCTAGCTATAATAGCGCTTGTGTCATCGGCAAAAATGACAAGTTATGTTAGCTTCAAACGCCTTTTCTTCCTCTTCAGTAAAAATTGTAGGTTTACCTGGTTTGTTAGGGTGCTTCCGGGTTAATTTGTTTTTCAAATTGCTGCGAGGAATGTTAAATAACTCTGCAGCCGCTCTTTGTGTGAGCACTTTGGATTGGATTGCATCCAGACATTTTTTTAAATCTGCCTGGGTGTAGTCGACATATCGACGACTGCCAGGCTTTCGTCTGTACACGGATGGCATCAGGAATGTCGCTGTGTTTTAATTCTGTAACAAATTGATCAAAAATGTAAAGTTCTCCACTAATAAACTTTGCAGGGTTACTTTAGCCCCCCAGGCCCAAAGTTACCCGAAAAGGTGGTCAATGTATACCGATTTTCTAGATCTGTCATTAAATCCCAACACTTAAGTAAATCGTCTTTAAAAAACAATTGCCATACTCCTACATACTCGTACATGCCTAAGAAAATAAATAACAATCCAATTTGAAAACTTACCAAAATACAGCTTCAGACACCAAAGTTTGCAGCAGAAAAATACGCCGGTTTTACTGTCAAAAGTTTAGGCGCACAGTGTTTTATGAAGCCCGATTTTCGGACATCCCATTTTTATTGCAAAACTTGACAGAAATTATCATTTAAATGCAATATCTCGTATCCCCATTTAGCTACCAAGTCTAGTTTCTGAGTGATATTTTTTTGAAAATCGTAATTTTTCCATCCGGATATTAAGAAAAAAATTAATTACGCTCAAACTAAGCGTGATACGAAATAATGATGTTAGGTACATTGATGGCGCATCTTATGCCGGGTATTTTAGTCCGTAAATGAACCTCGCACCATTGTTAGATCGAGATTTATACGGGTTTTTCGGTTTTTAGTTTTTCTTAATTTTCTCGAAAATTCCGCCGTTTCGGGAAAAGTTATCTATACAGAAATAATCCTATTTACTTCCCCAATACACCACATGATTATGACATCCCAAATCCATGGAACTCAGAAGTTATTCCAATGTAACTATTTTTGTTAGGGTTGTCAATTTCAATGTCAACAAAATTAGGATTAAAATCCTAATTAGGATTAAAATCCTAATTTTGTGGATCAATTTTTTAGTAAAAGTAAAAGTTCCGTTGTCAGAATGACAAACAGAACGTGATCCAGATTACTGCCAGCCTACCGAGACCTTTCAAAAATATATTTTAATTTATTATTTTTTTAAATCTCTATACACAAGTAAAAAAACATTATACAAAGGCGGACTTAATGCCTTACGCATTTTCTACCAGTTGACATTATGGTAGTTCAGAAACAACTCGGCGGGTACAACTTAAAAACGGGAAACAGAGAGGAATATAATATAATTGATAAATACATACATATAAACAATTTTGTAAAGAAAAAAGAGTCCGACAAATTACCGCTGTGACAATTCTACCAACTTCTTGCGAGAAATATCAAGTTTAAAGTCCCCTTTAGGTATACTTTATTTGTTTGTTTTTAGGTAGAATTCGAAATAAATAGCAAATCAAGTGCAAATAAAGTTTGGATTTAATGCTTTTTTTTAATTTAGCCGTCAATTTTGATGTGGCCGATTATTTAAGTCAAACCTCACTCTCTATAATAATATCTTCTTCGTTGAAAAGCACCACACATTCTTCTGTATCGTAACTTTCAGTTTCTTCAGCAATGGTAAGCTCTTCCATCAAGTTCGGATCTGGTAGAGGTTTTAGCAATGTAATTGCGACTGCCGACAAAGGAATTTTACATTGCTTTTTTTGACGTTGCCGCAGGTGAGCATGGGAGATTACAGGATCGGATGACTCCAAGGCCCTATGAAATAAATCAGTCATCGTTTTAACCCTGTCCATTTTTCGGCAGTGATGCTCACGGTCGCTTCTTCAAAACTTATTCCTTGATTCCGACGCCTGCTCTGAGAGCATTCCAATGGGAAGCGATGTTGAATTAATTATTGCAGCCCCATGCACCAATATTTTATGTATAGTTACTGTCATCGGATGCCATTCGTAATTTTCTACATATTTAAAGGCGATTTGTTTACAAAAATCGCCGAATTTGTTACCATCGATTGGTAGACCACTAGACATAACAGTTAAAATAACGTGTAAGTCATCTAGTAGCCACTGGTCGAGGTCGAGAATTTCTGCAAAAGTTTGACGATTTTTGTCGGACAAAGCGATTCGCGCAGTATTGCCGTCATTAGTGGTGCCAGAATTTTGCCGAACAACGTCTACTAGTAAACCTAACTTTTCTCTAATTTGTTGCTGAACAGCTTTTTTTCGAGCATCTACAAGGCCTTTTTCTTCTGATTTTGTAGGTATCCTCCATTTCTTTACCACTTTTTTATAAGATAAATGCAAGAGGAACTCGAGCACTCGGATCCATGCATGAAGTGGACTCACACCATGCTTAAGGGCATCAATATTTATAGGTTGCTCTAAAGCTAGGTTAATATTGTTGAATTGCGTCGCCGTTAAACCACAATATGGGCAACGCATTTGGGAGGATGTATGTAAAATGGTATTTAAGACTTTGCCATCAATGGCAGCTAAATTCAACGAGCAGGAAGTTTTTATTTTGTGTCCCTTTGTGGTTTCGCCTAATAAAGGTGAAAGATTATTTATTGCGTCTTCCCCTTTTGATTTTTCCGACATTATTAATGCTGCCGTTTCTTTCCTGTACTGCACACACACTGGTCTACAGGACCTGAAGGATTGTGGGGCTGGATTCTTCCAGAGTATAACATTATTCGTTCTTACTATTAACGGAATAAATGTAGTTGCAATGAGGCTATTCTCTTCACCGCCTTCAGCATCCGAAAAGGCTTGTTTGTACAGTGACTGTCCAGTACTCCCATCAAAGCCCCAGTTTCCTTCCAACACACATTCCAACTCTTTCACAGATTTTTTTTCGCAATATTGTGTTACAACATCATCGCTGACTCTCAATAATCTGTCAAATGTGTGTTGTAAAAGATCTTGGAAAGGAACTGAGGCTTCTCGCTCTGAAATTGTAATATTGGATGGATAGCAATCCTTTTTTGCTGCTAAAACTTTATAGTATGGAGGAAATGCAGCGAATCCGCGATCTTGTAGATCCATATGAAGAAAATTGTAGGTCTCAACTGATAAATTTCTATCTATTACCACTGATAGCGCTTCTTCCGGGGTATACGGCCGAGGACAATTAGTTATTTTTTGTAAAATATTTGTTGGTGCTTCAGGTGCTTCTATACATGTATATATAATCTTTTCTAAATCTTTCGCTGGCTTCGTTTGTAAAGAAACGCCTTCAATTGACAGTGATGCAGTAAAAGATTTCACTTTTTTTATAAAAGGCTCATCCTGCAATTGCGTTTGGAGCCTTCGACGACTTCTTAATTGCTGCCGCATACTTAAATTCGCGAAAGTTTTACTTTTAGGTGACAATGTTGAATCTTCAGCCATCAGCTGCCCAGTAATCATTATTTGGCTTAACCAGTCTTGGTGTTTTTTCTCGAAATGTTTTATTGTATAAGTACATTTTTTATACATGCTTTTACTTTTGCTTACAAATGTAGCAAGAACAGGGGCAAATTCTTCCTTAGTTTGGGAGATATGGTAGCTCTCCCCAAAATATTCGAAAATTTTATTTACTAGTTCAGATATTGACAGATCTTTGAATTTATTCGTAAACAAATTAAAAACGTCTAATCTTGACAACACTTTTTGTGAGGGCTGATTTTCCACGGCCTGTGCGTTTTTTACTACTTCTAGAGACTGAAAAGCACCGACTTCGGTGCTATCCATAGCTTCGCTTGACATGGAGGCCACTTGCTGATCATCGTGTGCATCAGGATTGTCATGCCCCCCTGGCATTAAAGAGTCATCTGGTCGGGGCCCAGAAAGACCATCTCCAGCAGAGCGGCTCTGGTTCTGCTGAGGTAGAGTAGTCCCATGGGTCGTGACCGGCTCCATGATTACTAACAAATTCCGCTTACTATGAGTAAAATATTTGGTGGCTGCTCCCCTGCGTTACCGGGTAGGCTACCGTGCCACTAACAGATGTACGCAATAGACAAACGAAAATAACATAAGCCCGAAGGCATAGCTGGTGGTCAAGTTAAAAATATTTATGGGAGTTTTAGCCAGTAGAAACTGTTACCGCCTTCACCGCGTGGAGGTACTCCTGTACCTCCTTATGTTATTGCTATTGCATTATGTGGATTTTGCTTGTCATTTAGCAGTATTTAGTACGTTCTACAAAAATACTTAAATAACACAAAATGCCTGAATATGCCTTTTATCGTACATCGATGAATAATATTTTATTTAGATACCAAGCTGGTATCCTGGCTTCTTCACGTCAAATAATCCAAACCACGGATTTTACAACAAGGTAGATATATTTTTTGGCAAACTTATATAAAATCCGGATATAAATAAAAATCTGAGTTTTTGACAACCCTAACTACGTAAAATCCGGATAAAACTTAAAATCGTTGTGGTTTCCAAGTTCCATGGAATTGGGATGTGAAATTTATGTGGTATATTGGAAAAGTTATCGAAATAATTTCAGTATAAACAACTTTTCCTGAAACGGCGGAATTTTCGAGAAAATTAAGAAAAACTTAAAACCGAAAAACACGTATATATCTGGATTAAGCAAAGTTACGAAGTTCGTTTATGCACTAAAATACTCGGCATAAGATCCGCCATCAATGTACCTAACATCGTTATTTCTATGACGCTTAGATTAAATGTAATTTTGTTTTTTCTGAAAATCGAAATAGAATTTGGTCGGTTTTTAAAAAAATTATAACTCAGAAACTAGACTTAGTAACTAAATGGGGATGCGAAATCTTGCATTTAAGTGATCATTTCTGTCAGGTTTTTTAATAAAAATAGGATGTCCGAAAATCGGGCTTCATAAAACACTGTCAAGTACGCGTCTATATCGCCATCTATTAGTTACTAAAGGAACTACGACGTTCGATTGTGTGGTTGTGACACAGCGGGCGGTTAAATCATTTTCTCGATTTGGGCTAAAGTAATGCCCTAGGGTCAAAGTAACCCGTAAAACTTTTCCAGGCAATTTTAGTGTCACTTCCACGACTACCTCCACTCCAAGTACATTGGGATAGCAAGTCACGCGAATATAAGATGTCTGCTAATGTATAGGCGCAATCAATACCCTTACCTCCGTTGCACAACACCTAATATGTGTTTAATTTTTTGTCTTACGCTACTCTCCGATAACTGCTGTTCTAATTCATGTAACTGCTGTATATTATCAACTGGCTTGACATAAAAAGCTGTGTTACTTGGTGTAGATGTGGATTCATTCAACTAACTGAATGTACTGATACTTGAATGGTGTTATTTGAAAGTGCTAAATATACATAGTTAGTCCTGGGGGGCTGATGTTCTGTACTAAACCTACGTTTATTCGGGGGTCTGCCCGCCATTTGATATGTTTTCTTTCTCCTCTTTTTCTAAAGAAATAAAATCACTGCTGACTGACAGCATTGATTCTTGTTTTTTCTCGTTGTCCGAAGAAACATCATCGGTCACCAGTGACTTCATTTAGCGTCAACTCTTCATTATCGACCTTAAAAGAGAATATATAATATATTTGACAAAAATTCAAATAATAATGAGTATTGTGAATGTATGTAGGTACTCGTATATTCTCACACCTCTATCTGGTAATAAGTATTTTTTTCATTTTAAATTTTAAATCAAATACATATGTATTATGCCAAGGTAAAATTAAAATACAATTAAAGGAAAAAAATGATAGCGACAAAGATATGAATAATTTTACAGGACTTTTATTCAAATGTAACATTAAAAAAGTGAACCCTTCCATAATGCACGACTACACAAAATAGCAGGAGAAGTGATGTCAAGATCTTTGAGAGATGACGTGAATATAAGAGCATTTCAGCAATTACGTCCTACACAGTCAAGTAGTCCCAAAACAGCGGTTGAAATACCTAAAAATGGTGATGTAACATGGCAAGAAAGAATGATTTATTTTTAAATAAAAGAAATGATACTTACAGTACCTACTGGTGCATTATAATCTACTAATATCACTCAGTTCCGTATGGTGTCGGACATAAAGAATAGCACCATCCCATATCTTCCCGTGAGTGTCGTAAGAGGCGACTAAAGGACTTACCAGAGAATGGGCAGCAGCATTCTGTGTGTCTTCGTAACAACCATACTGCGATCGCTAACCCGCCTGCCAAGGCAGTCGCGCACGCGTCGACACGCTAGCGCTGCTCGCGGCTGACTGATTTTAGAAATACAGTTTTTTTTTTTAAATAAAACATTTTTTTAACTTTTACTGGTAAGTATTGTATTTAATTAATTAAGGTAGGAACAAAGTAATGATAAATGAGTATTGGTGTTATGTCTATATGCATGTATCATGTGATCGCTAAGTGTTTACTACTATCTGTATGCCCCCACGTAAGTTAGTCGCAAATAAATCGTCTTGAAGCAAACACGCATTTTAAATTACAAAGTTCCTGCTAAGTAAATCTACACCTTATCCTAAAGAACATAGTGGTCAAAATCGAGCCGGATTAATTAGTGGAAAAAACAAGTTATCGAAGTTAAAGTTACCGAGCGGCCGCATGGTGGGTTGATTTATATACGTAGTGGACTTAGGACATTAAAAAAAAAGTCATCTTATTTTTACTGATTAATGATGCAAATTTGTTCTACTATCTAATACAGTAAATTATTGTTCTATGACTTTTTATTTTACGCATTATTTTTAGTACTACAATTTTTTAAATATTTTTTTGTATAGAAAAAATCATAAAATCTAAAGAATCTCAAAAATCTGAAAACATCTCCAACTGCGATGTATATATTAAAATAGTACTATTTATTAGCTTATTTTTACAACTAGTCAGCTACTGCGCTTTGCTGCGATTTAGGAGAATTTTTTTTTTTAATTTTTTTTCTTATTAAAATCGCATTTAAGTCTACAAAATCTCAAATTTCTTCCAATTGTTGGATAAGTATTTTAATAGTACAATTTATTTGCATCTAATCGTCTACTGTAGTTTACTGTGACTTAGTAGGTAGTTAGACTTTTTTAGATTTTTTTGAACGAAAATATCTTAAAAGTCACCTAAATCTTAGAATACTTAGCAGTGATAATTATTGTATTCTCTATTCCACACCACCCCAGAGGTAGAGAACTAGGCGCGTTTTTTTTATCAGTGGTCTCCCCAATAGGCCTAATCCACGACTACAAATCTGTGTTCTGTATGTGTGAGACTTACAAAGACAAATTCAAAATTCAAATCATTTACCAATATTTTTAGGAGGGGCCTGCACCATGCTCAACACCATGCTCTGACAATAACGGGTCTTCAGTTAAAACCCCTAAATTTTCTTGATCATCATCGTCAACAAATGTATCCTTAACGATCAACAAAGCTGTTGCTTCTTCTGAAAAGGCTTTGTGTTTTCGCACCAGTTTGTGTCGTATCTTTGAAATATGTGGATCAGAGCTGATTAACAAATTGTTCAAAATATCTTCATTAGTAGCTTTTCTACAGAATTTCCTCGAATTATGAGCACGATATCTCCGAAAATCTTTGTTGCGTGCTTCAGCTGCTTCTTCGGATAATTTTCCAATGGGCACTATACCCAAGCTTTCAATAATAGCTGCTCCGTGAGCTAAAACTTTGTGAACACTTGCAGGCATGTAAAACCAATTATATAATTCAATGTATAGTTCCATGGTGGTTTCGGTATAATCTTTAAACTTCAATATATCAATACGGTGACCCGACGAAATTGCTTCTAATATAGTTTTAAATCTTTTTATTAATTCTTCATTTACTCCTGTGATCGAAGCTGCAATATCGGGGTTTTCGAAAAATCTCCTCGCAGTATTCCCATCATTTGTTGTACCATGACCCTGTTTCACAACATCAATTAAAAGTCCTGTTTCGGATTTAAATGCTTCCTGAATATTTCTCTTTTTGCTCTCCATAATAGCTTTACTGTCACCTTTCACCATCCATGTCTTCAAATCTAATCTGTACGCTATATGAAGAATGCATTCCATGAATCGTATCCAGATGTGTAACGACGATAAACCATATTTATATAAATCGACATCAATTTCTTTTGCCAAAACCAAGGACAAATCATTCATTTCCTTTGGAGTAGCTTTACATATGTCACATCTTTGTGTTGATGTATCGCAAAGAACTGCAGTCGCTTTACCATCTATCATGGTTAGTATTAGGTTGTGCGAGATGGTCAAATCATCAACCACTGTCTTAACTAAATTGTTAATCTCTGCCTCAATCGCATTTTTTTCTTGCAAAATGCTGAATTTGTTTTCCTTCATGAATTTAAAAAACAGCGGACGACACCATAATGAGGAATTTGGGGAATCATTTTCCCATATAACTCTGTCACCAGACACTAATTTGATAGGAATCAAACTACCCATAAATACGCTAGAATCGTCAAAGTCCTCATCTTCTTCATTTTCTCTTCCAACTTTCTGCTTATAATTGGCTTGATTCGAAGCTCCGTCAAATCCCCATTTACTAATCAGTGTCAAATCTTTACAAGTTTCACTAATTTCGTTTGACATTATAATTCTCTTCACAGTAATATCCAATAGTGCCTGCAATTCTATCGTAGCCGTTTTATCTGTTACTACAATAGCAGTTTTAGGTGGATAACATTTAATTTTTTCATTTTGCAGTGCGTAGTAAGAGGGATATACGTTGGTACCAGTTACTTCTGCGATACTTTTTCGTAGCGTATTATATTGCCATTTTGACAATTTCAAAGACAAAAACAAGCCTAAAGCTTCATCTGGAGAGAATACTGATTTCTTTTTATTTCCAAAAAGACAATCTTTTACTTTTTGCACGTCCTGTGGATGCTTGAGCAGATGCTGTAATATGTCAGCAACATCTTCCTTTCCTTCTGCTTTTAAGTTAAAAACATGGGCATGTGACAACTCCTCTGAAGCAATAGTTTGCGTAGTAAGTTCCGTACGTCTCTTTTTTTGTTTAGGACCTAATTCTGTAAATGGTTTTCTCGGACTTACTTGAGTTGATGTACCAACAGACACCTTTTCATGAGATGTAGTTGATGTGCTAGGAACTGGATCGTCGTCGTTTTTTGCAAAATCTTTCATAAACTCAGGCCAAACTATCTCCGATGCCAACCAATCACTGTATTTACTTCTAAATGTATGTTCTTTTCGTTTAGCATTTTCCCATTTTTTATAAGTATTATAACAATACTTTGCGCAGAATTCCTTTAGCAAATTATCATTATCTTGATTTAAATCACACAATTTTGACTTGATAGCACTGTATAAAAAGTTATGATCCTTAATACTACCACTTGATTTCAATTTCACAAACATATCAACATTAGTAACTAAATCACTAAACATTTTCACAAAATTCTCGAAAATCAACTTTTAACAAAAATCAAGTAACGAGCGGGTAGTCCGTATGTAAAGGGTGGTTACAACGAACTGATATCATTGTTTTCAACTTGCTACCCCAAATATTTTTTACCTGCAAATTTACTGCCCTCTGATTGGCGCACGTCACTAATGACGACTCGTCTACTGATAAGAAAACCGGTTTTGGTGTTGTGGAAAGAGTGGTGTGGAATGCAGTTGCACAAAATATTTACAACAAACTAATAATAATAATCCTAATAATATGCACCATGCATCGAATTCTTTGTTTTATTCATACAAATTAAATCTCTGAAATTTGTGAATATTGACAACAAGTTAAACGCACGATGAGTACTACCGCGGAGTTAATTAATGTTTTGGAAGACACAGCTGCGTTATTACAAAAAACACAGTTGAATTTGAAGAAATGTCCTAAACCCAGGTTGACAAAAGGTTACGTGGAGACAAGAATTAGATGTATAGAACAATATTGGACAACGTTCAGGGAAACTCATCAACAATTAGTGAAGATAACCCCAAAAGAACAAAAACAAACTATAAAGTACTTTGTTAACGAAGATTTATTTATTTATGAAGACTTGTATCTTGTGTTATTAGCCGATTTACAAGACCTTTTGTTGTCAATACATGCAGCGTCCGCGCCTTCCACGTCAGTGTCATCGAAAAACAACTCGTATACAAGTACGAATAATGATCAACTCGTTAGGCTGCCGAGAATACAATTACCGAGTTTTAGTGGGAATTATGAAGATTGGCCTACATTCAAGGACCTATTTATTTCATTAGTACATGAAAACACGGCGATCAGTGATGTTCAGAAGTTGCACTATTTGAAGAGCAGTGTCACCGGGGAGGCCGAGATATTATTGAAGCCTATTCAAATTACACAAAGTAATTATAATCAAGCATGGAATGTTCTTAAATCAAGGTATGGAAATAAACGATTGATTATATATTCAGTGTTAAAGAAGTTATTTTATCAAAAGAAAATAAGTACTCAATCTGCAAATCAAATCAAGAATTTATTAGACGTCACAACGGATTGTTTGAATAACTTAGAAAACTTAAATATAAGTACGAGCTCATGGGATCCTTTAATTATTTTTCTTGTGATACAGAAAATGGACCCTGAGTCTCACAAAGAGTGGGAACAATCTTCTGGCACTTGTGATGAAGATAACTTACCTACTTGGAATGATTTGAAGGAATTTCTGCGATCAAGATACCGTACCTTAGAACTTATAATGTCAGCATCAGGCACCCGTGAAAAACCTATAAAAGAACGTTCACACCTTGTTACTGCTACAGCAACTACAGCATCATCGTCGGCAGATAAAACATGCGTGCTCTGTAAAGAAAATCACAGTTTATGTCATTGTAAGGATTTTACCAAACTGCAACCTACAGAGAGATCTGAATACGTTAAGTCAAACAAACTTTGCTTTAATTGTTTGGTACCAGGCCATTCTGCATATCAATGTAAATTGCAAATGACCTGTCGTATATGTAAGCGACGTCATCACACTCTTCTACACCGAAATAAGGATTCTGCTTCTTCGGCACAAACTGAAGACTCTAATCAACCAAAGGCATCACAACACAGGGTAGAAGAGAAAGAGGAAATAGTCAACACTACGATCGCGTCGCATCACAGTGCCAAACAAAGTACAAGTATAGCACTACTGGCCACGGCAACAGTTTTAGCAAGAAACGAGCATAATCACACTGTTGTTCTACGTGCGCTAGTGGACCAAGGTTCGCAGGCTTCGTTCATCAGCGAGAAGGCGACTCAACTGCTCAAACTAACCAGGCAAACAGCAAGAGGAAATATCATTGGGGTGGGTTCTACAAGAACAAGCATCGATCACGTGGTCCAACTAAGGATTGGTTCTCGATGCAATCCAAGCTTCGAGATTAGCATACAAGCATACGTCATGAGTAAACAGTTGACCACGAGAATCCCCTCCAAAGCTGTTGCTGTCAAACATTGGCCACACCTAGAAGGACTCAACCTGGCCGACCCGGACTATCACAAACCGGGTTCCATTGACTTGCTTCTAGGTGTCAAAGAGTATGCACAAATCGTGCAACAACAATTAATCAAAGGTCCTCCCGGTTCTCCATGTGCCCAAGAAACAAACCTGGGATGGATCTTGTTTGGAGAAATCAACACCAATTTAAAAGTAGAATGTTTTCTGGTCCTTCATCAGCAAATAGAAGTAGATAATCTGTTGAAATCCCTTTGGGAAATTGACACTGAAAAGAAAAGAAAGTTAACAAAAGAAGAAAAACAATGTGAAACAATATATGAAAACACTCATGCAAGAACAAAAGAAGGAAGATACATAGTAAAGTTACCTTTTAAAACCGATAATCCCTTATCGCCTAACGGAAACACAAAAGAAATAGCAAGACATAGATTACTACAGCTAGAAAGAAGATTTAGAAAAGCACCTACACTAAAAGAAGACTACCAAAAGGCCATGCAAGAATATATAAAGTCAAATTATATGGAAGAAATACCTGAAAAAGAAACTAAGAAAAATAAAGCGGTGTACTTACCTCATCACGCCGTTGTCCGCGTCGAAAAGGAAACCTCGAAGACACGCGTCGTGTTTGACGCTTCAGCAAAACGCTTGAATCACATCTCTCTCAACGATGAACTGCTTGTAGGTCCTCAACTGCAAGATGACCTTCGAGATATTGTTATGAGATCGAGATTACATTGCGTCTGCTATGCAAGTGATATACAAAAGATGTACCTGCAAGTCTTACTACAGGAACAAGACGCCGATACCTATCAACGCCTTTTGTGGAGAGAAGAAGAGACAGATCCCATCAAAGAGTACCGAATGCTTCGTGTCACGTTTGGCACAGCGTCAGCACCCCATCTAGCAGTAAGGACTCTTCATCAAGTGGCGGAAGATGAAGGGCAAAATCATCCAAAGGCTGTTCACATTATCAAGGCAGACTTCTACATGGATGATTTGATATCTGGTGATGACACTGCAGAGAAAGCCATACAGACAGCTCAAGAAGTTTCTAATATACTGCAAAAAGGTGGCTTCATATTATCAAAATGGTCTTCCAATTCTACCGAGTTCATGCAATCCATAGATGTCAATAGGAGAACAACTCGAGTACACTTAGATTTGAAATTAGATGGAACTGTCCAAGCCCTAGGATTGATCTGGAATCTAGGAACAGATCAGTATCAATATAAAATAAACTTACCGGTGATGCCAGATAAGGTCACAAAAAGAACAATCCTATCGGACATGCAAAAACTGTTCGATCCGCTGGGATGGATCGCTCCGAGTTTAATCTTAGCTAAAATGCTTATACAAAAGCTATGGCTGGAAAAGGTTGGCTGGGACGACAAAATAAGCCAACAGCTGGTGGACGAGTGGTTCACTCTTCGAGAAGACTTTCAAGAAGTAAAAGAAATACATGTTGATCGATGGCTTGGCACATTGAGTATGGATTTAGACAAGATTGAAGTTCATGGCTTCAGCGACGCCTCCACGCGAGCATACGCAGCAGTGGCTTACGTCCGAATAAAGATGCGAGATGGATCGGTGTCAACAAAACTGATAGCAGCAAAGACTAGAGTGGCACCACTACGAACTGTTTCTTTACCACGGTTAGAGCTGTGTGGAGCGGTGTTGTTGTCAAGGTTGCTTAAGCAAATAGAACAAGCCATGAAAATACCTGCATCAAACATCTATGCATGGACGGATTCAACAATTGTCCTTGCATGGTTATCTGGCGATCCCCACAAATGGAAAACTTTTGTAGCGAACCGGGTTGTAGAGATCACTGAAAACGTAAACAACAACCAATGGTTTCATGTCTCATCTGAAGAAAATCCTGCAGACATTGGGTCCCGGGGTATGTTGCTAGTTGATCTGAAAAGGTCCAATTTGTGGTGGAAGGGTCCAGCTTGGCTCTCTGAAACAGAAATAAGATTAAAACAAGAAAACACATCTACAGATTTAGAAATGAAACAGGATAAAATACAAGCAAATTTAAAAATAGAACATGAAGAAAGTATAAAGTTACAATTCAAAGAATTCGTTAGTCTTAGAGAATTGATAAAAGTGATAACCTATTGTCGAAGATTTTTAAATTTTAAAAGAAACACGGAACAAGGTTTCACTACAAAGGAATTAGAAAAGGCTCTAATAAAATGCATTAAATTAGTACAACAAGAAGAATTTGAAGATGAAATAGAAAGACTAAAATTAAATAAATCTGTAAAAGGAGAAAGTAAAATCAAAACCTTGAACCCTTACCTTGATGAAGATGGTGTCCTCAGGGTGGGCGGTCGACTTCGTAACGCGAACTTGGATGAACAGGCTAAACATCCTATTATACTGGGAAACAAAAACGATTTGGTGCCTTTGATTATCGCTGATGCACATAGTCACACGTTGCATGGCGGCGTTCAACTTATGTTGAATTACATAAGCTCAAAGTATTGGGTTATACGAGGAAAGGCACTTGTAAAATCCTGTATACACAAGTGTCTAGTATGTGCTAGACTCAGAGCGCGATCAAGGATGCAGCTAATGGGTGACCTGCCCAAAGCGAGAGTAACTCCTGCTCGAGCTTTCATACATACTGGAGTTGATTTTGCAGGCCCATTTCTAATCAGCATGTCCAAAGGAAGAGGCATCAGAACTCAGAAAGCATACATCTGTGTGTTCATATGTATGTCCACGAAGGCTATGCACCTTGAGCTTGTTAGCGATTTAACGTCTGAAGCTTTTATCGCTGCATTCAAGCGATTTGTTTCCAGAAGAGGAAAATGCAGCGATATATGGAGTGACCAGGGCCGTAATTTTGTTGGTGCCAACAAAGAACTAATGGCCGCATGGAAAGAAGCAAATCTGGTCTTTGAAGGTGTCATATCAAACACATTGGCACTAGAAGGAACACAATGGCATTACATACCAGCATATTCACCGAACTTTGGAGGCTTGTGGGAGGCGGGTGTAAAATCCATTAAACACCATTTAAAGCGCGTGCTCACCACTAACCTCACCTATGAAGAAATGACCACGGTGCTGTGCTAAATTGAGGCTTGTCTCAATTCTAGGCCATTGTGTCCTATCGATGACAAGGACCCAGACTGCCTAGAAGCATTAACACCTGGACACTTTTTAATAGGCGAAGCTCCTGTCGTTGAACCGTCCCCTGATTTCAAAGATATAAAGACTCATTCCTTATCCCGGTGGCAATACACCCAAAAATTGCTTGGCGACTTCTGGCGACGTTGGCATCAGGAATATTTAACTCGATTGCAACAACGTCCCATTTGGTTAAAGAAGGCGGAGGAGTTCAAGATTGGCGATGTTGGTTTAATAAAAACCGAAGGATACCGCCTGGCAAATTTTCTCTGGGTCGTGTTGTCGACAAACATCCCGGAGAAGATGGCATTACCAGAGTCTACAGCATAAAAAGTGGCAACAATGTAGTGAAGAGATGTTGCTCAAAGTTATGCCCTTTACCTATTGCTACTGAGTAAAATGTTATGTTTAAGTTAATCATTAGAATACAATGTTATGTTAAGTTAATCATTAGAGCAAAATGTTATGTTTAAGTTGAATTCCCGTGAAATTAGTTTATTGATTGTCAGAGTAGTTTTGGATTAGTAAAAGAACTACGTCCTTTTGGTGGGCGGTATGTTATGTCTATATGCATGTATCATGTGATCGCTAAGTGTTTACTACTATCTGTATGCCCCCACGTAAGTTAGTCGCAAATAAATCGTCTTGAAGCAAACACGCATTTTAAATTACAAAGTTCCTGCTAAGTAAATCTACACCTTATCCTAAAGAACAATTGGTAATGTTTTTTTTTTAATATAAATTACCTAGCTGGTGCTAGGCTGACTTGAACTAGCTTGACACTTAAAACTATATTTTTTATTCTGCAGGGATTGTTTAAGCATTTCTTCTTGCTCAGGTTTCTTCAAAAACTTCAAAAATTCTTGGCAATTCATATTGTAATTAATCTTTACAATTAACTCGGTCTTCACCATGTCCACTGATAAGCAGTTTCGCTCGTCTGTCCACAAATTTCCCATTAAAGAAAAGACGCGTTCTGCGAAAGCATTGCTTATAGGGATTGAAAAGATTTTACCAATTATTTTTGGCAGTTCGGTGAAGGTTGAGGTGACTTTGAATAGCTGAACCCATCGTAAATCAACAGATAATGTTGAATCAATAGATTGTTCGAACTGAGGAAATACTTGGTTTAATTTTCGGGTCTCGTCATAAAGTTTATCTTCGTCAACATTTTTCAGACCAAGTGATTCGCAAGCTTCCACAGCATCTTCGTAACTTACTGCACTTGTTAGATCGAATTTGGAAAAGATTTTGAATACAGAATGCTCAAAATCATAATATTTCTGTATGTATTCAAGAGTCTTCTGTAAACCTCATTGCTTTCTTCCTCTTTTCTTTCTTTATGCAAATGTCGGTGCTAAAGGTAAATCATCTGACGGAGGACTATTTCGTGAAACAGCATTCTATAAGAAAATGACTGACAAGACACTATCGTTGCCACCAGTGGAAACTTTAGAATCAACTAATGTGCAAATACCCTATGTACTCGTCGGAGATAGTGCATTCGCGTTGTCTGAAAATTTAATGAGACCTTACCCTGGAACTTATGAAAAAGGTAACATAAAACGAATTTTTAACTACAGACTCTCGCGGGCACGAAGAATCGTAGAAAATGTTTTTGGTGTTATGTCTGTTGTTTTTCGTATATTTCGGAGCCCAATTGAACTTAAATGTAATAATGCTGAGCTTGTTACTACGACTTGTGTATATTTGCATAATTTTTTGAGTCGAAATAAGCGTTCCAGAGCCTTGTATACTCCAGCAGGAACTTATGACAGAGAAGATTCTGAATTTATTGTAATAAACGGCACTTGGCGTAATGAAGTAACAGAAAATAATCTACATCCTTTAGAAGATGAGAATGAAAATGTGGACACGTGTCTGGTACCATCCGTTATAAGAGATAACTTTTCTAACTATTTCATTAGCGAACAAGGGAGGGTATCTTGGCAAAATGAACGTGCTTAAATAAAACAATTATGTAGCTAGGTTAGTATTTTATAATAATAAAAAACTTACATGATTCTCAATTGTGTCTTTATTTCCAGTTGTTGTTTCACCTTTTATCAAAAACAGCAAAGGTTCATATGCAAACCATTTACTGCTAAAAAGATCTTCACTGCCACTTCCTGTTTTTTTTGAACATTTAAATTTCTTCCTCTTGCGAGTGAATTGCGATCGAAGAGTATGTACCTTGCTTTTAACCTCTTTCACAGACACATCTAGTGTTTTCGCTATTGAATCCCATGCATCTACTCGTAGTTTTTTTAATTTATTTTTATAGTCTCTGTGAGCAGTATCCCATAAACATTCATAGTTTTGGTACAGTTCGATTAATTTGAGCACTCGTTCGTTACACCACACTACGGACATTGTTGTGCGTCACGTCTCCACTCGACAACAATTGATGCTCAACTAACGATGCACTTTAAACAAACAACAAGCCGCGCGTCATGTTGCGCGGCTGCTGGCAACGTCGCGCGCTGTTGTGCAGCGTTGCCGTACATGTTGAGATTCACGTGTCGCGCGCCAAATGTTGCCTAGTGGATACGAGGCATAAAGCAACTAGACCTTTGTCTTTAGGGACTAAGGGTATGGCTGCTAGAAGGATTGGAGGAGATATTTTCAAGTTCTTTGCCGAGCTCTTTGTAGTTTTGCACAATTTTACTTTCTCCTGTAGATCATTACCAAAGAGATACTCGGTTATAAGAGCATTACCTATATGTATAAGATCTTTTTGTTATTGAGTCGCAATGGAAAATATCACATAGCAATCGGCAGGCATTACGTATGTCAATTGTCTCTTTATTCTCGTTCGAGTTATAGTCTAATAGATTAGACAGAACTGTTCCCAGAGCTGAAATGGTTAAGCCAAGTTTATTTTGCTTCTCTGCTATTCGTTTATCTCTGTTCAAGCCCGCTTCAGTTAATACTGATTTTAATGATGTCATTCAATGCGTTAACTCCGTACAGATTTTGGGACCTTCATATTTTTTTATTAATATTTCCGAGGCTTCATTGCGTAGCCTATCCCTTAGAATAGTTTGCCATCTCTTTTTCCATTCACCATGTAGTATTGTTGTGTTTTATTTAAGGGAAGAGCATCCTCTTCCCTAAGGGTCATCACCCTTCTTCACCTAAAAGATCGCTTGGCAGGGTCCTCCAATACCCTAAAAGATGCCAGCAGTACTGAAGGGCAGACGGCTGCTGGGGCTGCGGGTTGTTCGAAAGAGATGCCGCGGCCCCGGAAAACAAAGGGCTAAGAAGGAATAAGTTAAGTTGGACGCGGCCAAGTTGGCTACTCTAATCGGCAACGCATCGCTGTCGAAGTTGACATTACATCAGAACGTCGAAGTCAACAGTGTCGGTCATCTGGGGAGTGCAAGGAAGAAACACTGGTCGTCATAAAGGACAAAATCTTACTTCTTCTTATGTGGCTTCTAGGATGCATCACACATATTTTCCCAAGCAGAGATGGCGTCACGAGGGTCGCCGACATCCGAACAATGGTGTCATTCAGCGCGTCTTCAACACCCCCTGCCCGCTCTGTCTCTACTGTTGAAGATACTTCAACGGGGGGAGTATGTTGAGGCGTTCCGCACAACATCGCCGCGCGCCAGCGGCAGTGAACGAGGGACGCGGGGAAGCGGGTGTCAGCCAGCCGCCGCACGACGACCACGGCCAACCGCGGGCCCCCGCACCTCGGCCGTCAGCTGTTGCACGCCTCCATGTAGAAAGGTACAGTTTAATCTGGCTACAGAGGAGAAATTAAACCAGGAAGTAGAATGGCTGGAATGGGATAGGAAAGAACATAAATATGAAAAGAAAGACGTAGTATCAATGAAAGAAGTTAAGACCATGAGAACCGAAAAAGGGATTAAAAAGGGAGGATGGAGGGAGGGATAAAGGAGTTAAAAACTAAATACGAAAATAGTTTGAACCAATTTAAAAAACACCATTTTAACAATATCCATATGCAGAAACAATATCAAAAGGCTATGTCCGAGCTGAAAGACAACGAATGTCTTATTGTGTGTGACTTCTCGGAATCTTACGAAGCGAAAATGGCAAATGAAGTTCAAAGCATGCACTTTGGCGCCTCCAAACGTTCAAAATCTTTGCACACAGGCATGGTATATACGAAAAGTGAAGCACAGTCTTTTTGTACGATGTCGGACGAGACCAGCCACCGGCGATTTGGGCTCGTCTATCTCCTGTAATCGAAATGGTAAAAATAAGAACACCGAATGTAGAGATATTTCATTTTTACACTGATGGCCCCTCTTCCCAGTACCGTCAGAAGAACAAGTTCTACTTACTTGCTTATTTCACAAAGACTTACGGGTGTCGGTCATCTGGCGAGTGCAAGGAAGAAACACTGGTCGTCAAGTATTCGACTTGGTCGTTTTATTCTTCAGCTGGAAAATGATCGTAAACACATAGTTGACAATCATTGCACCAAGAATATGAAGTTTTCATAAAAAATATCACTTCTAGTCATGGCTAACATTAAATGCGTCGGTCTTTGTGCATTATTCGTATGTAGCTCCTCTCGACATCCATAGCAAAATTCAGTTATGACAAAGTGAGTTACAGGCCAAGGCCATTTAATATGATTGTAGTAACACTGTAAAAAATCATATCTTGCTAGAATTATATCAATATCGTAATAAATAACCATGCTGTAGCTCTATGTAGGAGTTCAATCTGAAAAAAAAAGAAAACAAAGTAAGTAAAGGTGCAACAAATATTACGCTATCAAACCTTCTATTAAAGTTTTTAGAATTGAGAACGAAAGTTGAGTGCTGGGAACGATATTGTCGACGGAATTACGATGAATTTTAGTTAAGACCTTTTTGGATTTTGGAAAGAACCTCTTCTCTTCTAATATCTTTATTTTAGGTTCATTTGTAGAACTACTCTCATTTGTAGGTAAATATTCTTCCAATTGTTGTACGCTAATAAATTATTGGAAGCTCCATCGTATCAATTATTTTATATGATCTAACTGCTCCTTATCTATCAGGTAAGGAGCAGTTAGATCCAATTTCTGCAATTGTTTGATCGTCATTAATATTTACAGGTTGATCAAAGGGAAGATTCATCACAGCTAAAGACAATAACAACGAATCAACTGGATTCATACCATTGCCATTTAGGCTGGGCCTTGTGGGCATGCGTGCCACATCTTTACGGCCCATTCACGACTTCGGTCTTAGCGGCAGGCGGAGCGGCGGCGGCAAGCGGTGCGTTTTACACGCCACGTACCCTCAGTAGCGGCTAGCGGCCATAGATGATACACTATATAATACAAGGTAGATGTGCAACTGAGGTTTTCGTTTTAAAAACTGTGTACCCAAACTGCTAGATGGTGCTACTTGTCTCAATATCCCCTTCGCTTACGTTATCGCTCACTAGATGGCGCTGTTATTATTTTTACCCGACTGCGCCATAAGGAGGGTTATGTTTTTATTATATCCTTATTATTGAAGAATGATTGTTATTTATTTATGTGGATTAAATGAATTCTTATGTGTATAAAATAGACTATGATGACAATATCACGATTATTCAAGTGTTGTCGTATAGAAAAATCTAGAATTCGAAACACTAATTTACATAATCCACAAAATAATAACAATCATTCGTCAATGAAAGGAAAATCCTTCTTCAAAAGCAGAAGCTATAAATTACATCATTAGGAGCTATATCAATAAATGAATGATAGATAGAAATTAAAAAATATTTAGTTTTTTTACGAATTTATTTCCTTTTTTTACAATGTCATCATCATCTTCCTGCCCTTATCCCATTTTATTTGGGGTCGGCGCAACACGTTTTCTTCTTTCATTCTTCCCTGTTACACGTCAAGGTGGCACTTGTTCCTTTCTCATTCATATTATTCCTCACACAATCCACCTTTTCTTTGGCCTTCCTCTCCCTCTCCATCCATCACTTTTTTAGTCACATGAGTTTCATCCCTCCTCATTACATCCTTTTTTTACAATGTGTGTTGTAATAATTTAATGCTTGTATTTTCGTGGAATTATTATGGCATATGTTTGCTTTACCTTTAAGTATTCTGTTGACATTTGTGCACCAGCTATTTATAATAATATTTGATACAGTATCCATTAGGAAATCTTGTACTTTTGTTTTATGCGTGACACAAGAGAAATGGGATAAATTGCAAAATATATTTCCTATTTGTTTAATTGTACCCTTCAGACGTTTCTGCTGTGGTTCCTCATTTAATTGTGTTTGAATGATCATGCAAACATCATCTACAAACTCGCACAATGTCTCCGATGGATAATTAAGTGATCTTCTAGTGTAATCTCTTTCTAATAAATAATCTTTATTACTCGGAGGCACTGTGCTTACCAAATGCATTTTACAAATGTGGCATTTTTTACATATTTGCTGTAAAGTTTTTTTAACTACGTAGCCAGCAACATACCTTTTCGCCTCTTTGCTAGTTGTATTCCGATAATTATCTGAATCTGTTTGCATGAAGCAGTTAATTACAGAATCCACATTAACAGACTCTGAGGGTTGTTCCCTTGCATCTTTTTCTTTGAAATTTAATAATTTTCTTAAAGGTTTTAACGCCTTATTATCGTCTTGCTCGCAGTTCGCCCCAACCGAGTGTGGTGAAGTTAAATTATTTATAAGTAATGTTTTAAAGGCTCCAGTGAACTGCGAGCAAGTTGGAGACGTGTTTCTGACACCATTACTCCTTATGTTGCAGAAGAAATTCTCTAATGGATCCTGGTTAATATTTCTTGTCAACAGACTACTTACATCATGTGTTTTGTTTAAATAGTCAAACATTTCCTTGTACACATTAATATTTGAAATCCAGTTCTTGAGACTTGGCACTTGTACAAATTTGGTCGAAATCATTCCGTTCGTTAATTTTTTCTCCACTTTAAATGCCATTGATCTTAATATTGGGAGTAAATCGTTCCATAGTTTAAAATGTGGCGAGTTCCGTTTTAATGCACACTTGTACATTTTCTCAGAACTTTGGTAGCTATGACCATTAAATGAGTCGAATAATTTGTCAACCACAAGCAACAAATCTGCTGTGCCTAGGCACTCCTTTGGAATGATATCGTGATCTGAAATAAAAAAAACAACGATATGTTTGAAAAATATTACTACTTATAGTACCTACTTATCGTGATTGTTGCTGCAATATTATGTATAATAATAAAACCGATATAATTACTCAATACGAATAAGGTTTAGCAACGACCAAAACGATTATATAATTGTGGTTTGAATTTAGAGATTGAAAATATTTGCATAATATGATGTTTAAACTACAATTTTATACAACATCAACACACCAGAACTGGCAAAATGTGGAATACAGGCGTAACATGATATATTATGTTACAGTTTTATATTTTAAAATTAGTTTTGAATATAACTGCTACTGTTACTGGTTAACGTGAGCAATGATACTTACTCGCTAAATATCTCATTGTTGCAGACACTCTCTGACTGAACACCTGGGCTGCATGTTTTACCTTCATTTTAGGTATCTTTTCTTTAACAACATGACTGTCTGTCAATTTATTTACCAATCTTACATCATCTTCCCCTGGATCAAGTAGCATTTGCAAATGTTTCCATTTTGCAAATTTGACTTCTCCGTTTTGGGTGTACCTTAAATCCTTTGTTAAGAGATTATTTCTTAATCCTTTAAGGAGGTGTGGAGGATCAAATATCGGAAATATTTTTGATTCATTCCATTCAAAAGCTAAACTTTTAAATTCCTTGCCTTCCAATAAATATTTCCTTTTTGTGTCATCTATGAGGCTTTTTATGACACTCATATTTGTCGATGACTGGTCACAAACCGTGGCAATAACTTTTAACCCTGTGCTTTGTACAGCTTTTAGTACTTCTTGAATTTGTTTTTTTAATTCCACTGTCTTTGTTGCACTCTGGCAGAATGTGAAAGAGATGGGCTGCTTATATTTTCCTTTCAGACCCTTGACCATAAAAACTAGTGCATGGTCAGCAATCTTATTGGTATTATTTGTACCAAAATCCTCGAAACCAATAATTTGATCCCAACTTTTATGATAATATAAGCCAGGGCTTAATGCAACCTCGTCAAATATGAGTGTACAATTTTTTTTTTCTTGGGGTAATTTCCGGACAGCCTTTTTTAGGTGATCTATTATTACCTCATTGATACCAGGCTTAATAGTCACTTTACTCAATATTGTTTGAATTGTCCTTTTTGATGGCAATGCAAAGAGTCTTTGCAACAATTTGTAAGCTTTTGGACTCTGTTTATATATTGTTAGGCACAAAATCTTTTCTTTATTTGTGAATCTTCTTCCTCTTGGTTTATTAGAAGCCTTTTTTAACTGCATTCTAGTGAAAATAGCAGCTGGCTCGGGCAGTTTTTCAACGGCTTGTAAAAACGCTTTATTTTGGGAAATCTGAGCAGCTTTTCGCACTTTTTGGTTCAGGTTTTTACATTTTTCCCTCAATTTTAAAAGCTTAACACGTTCACTGCCAACGCGGTCAATGTTGTCCGATGCTTTTATACGCTATCAAGCTAACTAAAAGTCCTCATTTTTATCATTTTTCACAGATTGTTTTTATTCATTATTTAGTCATCTTATATACTTAAATAACGTTTTTTACTTAACACACATTGATTTTGACCCGTTATTATTAGTTATTACGCATCGCACAACAATGACCCCCATGGCCTTGCCGAACGAAATATCAAAAATTCGTTGCATAGAGCCGCGCGGTCAGGTTGCCGCCCACCGCCGCCCGCGACTCCCTCCCCGCGCATTCGCCGCTCGTCTCGTTGCACTCGCAGTCGTGATTTCCGATTAGTGACGTGCACATGACGTTGTAAATTTGACTGATTGTTTACGTGGTACTACTATAAAATTGTTATGGTCAACATGGATAGTTTTGGCGACTTTGACATAACGCAAGAAGATATAACACAGATCGAAAATATCGAGTTCGATTTGCTGAATAGAAGTCTCCATTTAAGTTCGGATGAAGAAGATAATATTCAGCCTACTCATTCGAAGCGACGTCGTGTCATACAATCTGAAAGTGAAGACAGTGATGCTGAAATCAATCGTGCTATCCAAGACCTAGACAGAAGTTCGCCACCTTCAACATGGACTGACCCAAAAGGTAATCAGCGCAGACTTATTGCTTTTACTGAGTGTCCTGGAATGCAGCTCAACTTACGCATGGCTATGATAAACAAATGTCCAGCTGATTTTTTTGCGCTTATGGTGACGGACGAGGTCTTAAATAAAATTGTTTTATGCACTAATGCCTATGCCTTCAATAAAATAACAATGTCTAATGAAGCTTCGAAAGCAGCGCGTATTCGTAGCTGGGTCCCTACTAACGTAACTGAAATTAAAAAACTATTTGGGCTGATTTTATATATGGGTATAGTAAGGCTTCCGAAAATAGCTGATTACTGGACCACAGATAAAATCATTGGACAGCAATTTCCGCGAACTATTATGTCTCGCAATAGATTTGAGCTTCTACTCGCAATGCTTCATTTTTCACAAGAAGATGAAGAGAATACGACCGATCGTTTACACCGCATCAGAGACTTAGTGGAAGTAATGAATGCAAATTTTAAAAAATCTTACACGCTTGGCGAAGATTTATGTATAGATGAGAGTATGGTTCCTTTTCGCGGGCGAATTATATTTCGGCAGTACAATAAGCAAAAACGCCATAAGTATGGGATTAAATTATTCAAACTATGTACTTTGCCTGGATACACATACAAAATAAGCATTTATGGTGGAAAACAGAACGATAACGTCAATACTACGCCTACTAAGGTTGTTATGGCGCTATGCAATGAGTTGCTAAATAAAGGGCATACTCTATATACCGACAATTGGTACACAAGCGTCGGATTAGCTAGAGAACTTTTAAAGAACGAGACGCATTTAGTTGGCACTTTGAGGAAGAATCGCAAGCATTTTCCTAAAGAAATTGTTTCTACAAAATTGAAAAGAGGGCAATATGTAGCAAAAGAGAGTAATGATGGAATCACTGTGTTGAGATGGAGGGATAAGCGAGATGTATTGGTTCTCTCAACAAAACATTCTGTGCGATTTCAAAATATCATAAAACATGGCAAACAAACCTCTAAACCTAAAATAGTTCTTGATTATAATAAAGCTAAGGGTGCAGTTGATTTATCCGACCAAATGACAGCATATCAAACACCTCTGAGAAAGAGCATCAAATGGTACAAAAAACTAGGCATAGATTTACTTTTAAATACAGCTATGGTAAATGCTTTAATTCTTTATCAAAGCGTGGCCAAGAAGAAGATATCAGTACTTGAGTTTAGAAAAGAAATTATGAAGAGTTTTGTAGGTTTCGATATTGATGATACTTCATCAAATCAAAGAACGAGAAGAGTAAAGCACCAATTGAAGAAAAAGGAAGGACCTTCAAGTAAAACTCGCCGTGCGTGCCAACAATGCTATAAAAATATGGTAGCTTCCCAAGGACGTTTAATCGCTAAAAACAAAACTAAAAAAGTTAACACCTTTTGTGTTAACTGTCCTGATGAACCCTATCTTTGTGTTGAATGTTTCACAAAAATCCATTAGCGGAAAATAATTATATACGAGTAGCTACCTCCTTCTTGCCCTACGATGATAATCTTTTGAGGTTTTTTTTGTATAAGTTCAGTTTAAATGCCAATGAGAGGCCCTATTGACACGGTTTTAATGTCTTTTTAATTATTTTAATAAACAGTTACTTATCTAAAAAACGTTTTTTTAATTTCATTATAATCTCTAAAATCCTTAGTGATAAAATTTTTCAAGAGTGATGTGTTTCAAAAATCAACACTATTTTTTTCTAAGTTTGGCCCTTGTAAAAACCAAGCTATATAAGATAAACTAGAGGGCCGCGCGGGTCACATTATAAGCGAATTATCTCGATACTGCTGTCCGTTGGCGCAATAGAGAGTTTTGAACACAGGCCTGACGCGCGGTCAACATTGTCAGACGCGGCTTGAATGGAAAGCTTCAGTGTCGCTCAACATTGTCCCCCATGGCCTGAACGGAAAATATGCACTTTTTTAATGGCAGTTAACGTGTTAACCTTTAATTGTTTATGTTGCTTCAAATATTTGTTTGCGACAACATTGATTGATTTAGTGCCTGAAATCAGAGAAAGTATTACTTAACCATCCAAAAAGCTGATTTATTTATTCTAAGCTTAGAATAAGTTTTTAAAGTCAGTTAAAAAGAAAATAGGTACTGACCTTTCTTGACAGAGGTATGTCTTAAAATTGTTTCAGGAAGTTGCTCACATATGGGCACAATTGCTTGAGAACTTGACTCTTAAAATGAAATTGATGCAATTAGTGCATAATACATAATACAGTACAGTATGGTAGTATTAAGATACACATATTAAATAAATAAATTATACCTTGTCCAAAAGTGGCTTCTGCATTATCAGATATTCTATTTGGCGAATCAAATTCAGCAGTAGTTGATGTTGATGCTGAAATTAAAAGTTAAATTAGGTATTATATTTTTTCTATTTTTTAAAGCACTTAGAACTTATAGCTAGGCATGTCATACATTTCCTCCTACAACATATTATCATAACAGCCCTTTTATCGTCCGCTGCTGAGCATAGCCAGTCTTTTCTACAGATTTCCACTATTAGCTTTGTGTTGTTTGCATACAAATTATTATTGTCAGCAAACACTGCACTGTGGCGGCCCCGACTAACGAACAGTAAGTCGTGGGTTCGAACCCAGGCAGGCGCATTACTTTGTGGAATTTATTTCATCACCACTGCTCTCAAAACGGTGAAGGAAAACATCGTCAGGACACCGGCATGTCCTAGAACCAAAAATTCGAAGACATGTGACAGCTACCAATCCGTACTGGGCCCGCGTGGTGGATTTATAGCCCATACGCAAAATACGCGCTTTGACTTGGAGTTGCGGATACCAGCCCGGTATCTTTATCTTTTTTTTAACACTGCACTGTGTTGTGTTAGATACGAGAGGTATACGTATGCGGAACGAAAGGGATATACGTTAAAGAAACTTGCTAGGTCGTTGCACACTGTTTAATGATTCGTATTCATATACAAGGTAAGTTCCCGGGGCGCGGGGCGGGGCGGGTCGCAGCCCGCTCGCCCGCGTAGCTCATATAGATTCTATACATATGTAACACACTGTAAGTGCAAACCTTAATAAATTTAAACTGAAATGTATTAAAATTAAACACAATGTAACATAATTTGTTTACCTCGGCTAAAGGTGGCTCCTGCGTTAATAGTTGTTTTATTAGGCTCAGCAAAACATGAAGTCAAACCCATTCCAGAAGATGATTTAGATGCTGAAACCAAAAATAAATATATGAAAAAAAAATTATAAAGTATCAATAGACATATTATCATGGTTATCTTCCTTTATCATCATCATAACAGCCCGTGTTACATCCACTGACAAACACATAGCCCTAGAGATTAACACTTGGAAGGGCTTTGTGCTGTTTGCATCCAACTATCATGTGTATCCTACTTATCAGCCTTTTAAATGTTCCGACTGCAGCTGGGACACAGGTTTCCTGTGAGAGAGTAGACCAGATTCGCTTCTAGGCCTTATACTACCAAATTGGCCCAGTGCGAGTTGATCAATTGATTTTATGTCAAAAATATAATATTAATAATATAAAATATATCAAATAATATTAATGTATGCATATTATTTAACAGAATTCAAGCAACTTCTTCATCACAGACCGAGCCAGAGAGTGTGATATTGTATATTTGAACTAGTATGTGCTAGTACTGCAGTACTGATAATGTATTGAAATCAATTTAAAAAGGTATTTACCAATATTCAATGTTGGAACAGCATTTTTGGTAAGATATCCAGTGGGTGTTCGGTAAAACTCTTCAAAATGGTGATCGCATATACGTATGTTGTTATATATGTAATTGTCACCCCTTTCGCGATCTATTTCGCTCAACACCATTTTCCACTGATTAAATTTTTCCGTATGAGGGTATTGTTGTGGTGGAAAGTGGTGAACTTTTCCTGAAAGTTAATAGGTATTAATGTCAACAAAACAGTTTTCATGAGCAAAATAAAGTGTGCAAAAAGAATTTTGTAAGATGTTAGGTACTTAATAATTATGAGAACCATACCTTTATATGGAGTACATCCAAAATAGCACTTAAAGGCCGTCTTTCTCGGCATTTTGCAAGTTTCGTCGAATTCAAATCAAAAAGGCAAAATCAAGGTCCAGTAATCACGGCGTTGGGTCAATCGTTTACGAATTTACAGGGTCCAAGGGAGAAGCAGGGTCAAACGTTTATAGCAGATATCAAGAAAACAAGCACAGTATTAGGTCGTAAAAGAGCACAAAACAGATTAACAGACCACCAGAGAACACCACGAAACAACAACAAACATAACAGAAAAAAGTTTTCAAATGTTTCTGCCGTGATGCGTTTCGTTTTACTCAATATACTATTTGCAGTGAAAAAGTGTTATTTATTTTGCTATAATATTTTTAAATTCATTTGTAATGTAAAACATGTTGAAATAATAATAATAAATAAAACTTATTTAGCAATATTTAGTTTTTCTGTTAATGTACTGTTATCAACTAGCTCTACCTATTGGCAAATTTATAAAACTATGGCTAAACTTAGCGTACCCAACCACACAGATGGCAGCACTATCTATGAAAATTTTGTTTGAAGCCAATGTATGGAAGTTTCACCCCCCTGCTAGCGGCAGCGGCCGAGGTGGACGTATTTAGGTAGTCAGAACGTGCTCAAAATTATGGCGTTATCAAAATTATCCCTTCTGTGTTTAGAAAGCAGTATATTTTTAAAACAAGATATTCTTAATATGAGAGAAGGAGTGCACGAACTGCGCTGGTGCGGAGGCGATCCGGGCGTCGGGGGCCACGTGATGGCTTCCGGCCACCGTAGACGCGGGCCTGTGGACGGTGAGTGATGGGTAAGCTCGCCGTCCGTCCGTCTTATGACGACAACAGGCCGTGTCGACGGCGCGTTCGTGTTCCACGCGCGCCTCAAAGAGATGTCAGCAACATGGAAGGGGCCCGCAAGGGCCAACGCCTGTCGAGGCTGCGGGTTGTTCGCAAGGGATACCGCGGCCTCGACATGAAGGGCGAAGAAGGAACATGGGTGGTTTTTAGTCAGTAGAAGTCTGACACTCCCTTTCGCTCTGCCCAAGAGCGGGAGGGGTTATTTGATGATTTCCCACCCCCCCCAAAAAAAAAAAATACGAACTGAATAAAGATCGATATTTAAATGGCGAATTTCGTGACCTATACGAAGATTACAGAAAATATCCCGATAAGTTTTATGAGTACACAAGAATGAGTGTGGAAACATTTGATTATATTCTGCAGCACATAGACGTATATTTAAAACAGCACATCAGATCCAAAAGGGTTGTCACCAATCCAGAAAAATTGTTTCTCACTTTGAGGTAAGTGTAAATAAAATACAGATAATTATAATATAATCACGCAAATATTAATTATTTATTTTTCTTATATCTAATAATCACAGATTGTGTTTTATTTTGTATTTCAAAACCTTAATACCTATATATTTATTTAGAATAATCAGTCTAATAATTTAGCCTTGATTTATAATTATTAAAAGAATCGAATAATTAGTCTTCTGAATTTTACTCTAATCAGTGCCGTACGGACTATAATCAGTGCCGATGTTAGTAGTGGGAGGCGGTTGTGTGTAGTAACCGCGTGATGTATCTCCATACATGTTTAAAAGCAATTCATCCATCAGAACTTGATTGATTTTATTACGCACTCTCATTTTCTGAATGGAATTCAGTTTTTGCATTTCAGGCAAAATGCTCATCAGATAGTGATAGTCCTCTGATTTTTCAATGTCTGGTGTACTTTGATTTTTTTTTACTTCTTGTTCCAAAATTATCAGTTTTTTTTTTTCAATTTCTAAATATTCGGTCCGAATATCAGTTAATTTTCGTTTGCGAGAAAAATCAGGCATTTCCGAATGTGAAGTACTTGGTTGGGGTGACATTGATACCTCATTGAACCGGAGAGTTTCTGAAGGTGACGGCGGCGATAGCGTAGATTGAAATTCAGATTGAGAAGAAGCATCCAAATCTTCTTTTTCAGTAACATTTGACTCGTTTTCTGCCGGCATATACTCTTCTTTTAAAAATGTCATTAAACTAAAATATTTCCACTGCGGCATAAAATCCTCGTCATCGGGGCCGCGGTCCCCGGACCGTGAAATCGGAATCTTCTTTAATTCTTTTCTATAGGCATCCTTAAGATTTTTCCATTTTTTCTTCAAGTGTGCAACTGAAATAAAAGTTATCTTTAATAGATAAACAATAGAATTAATAACAACATTTTTTCAGATACCTTGGACATGGGACAACCTTCAATTTACTATCGCATTCATATCGCCTCGGTCGAAGTACAGTTGGAAAAATCATTTATCAAACACTAAATGCTATATGGGTAGCTTTACGTGAAGTTCATATCGCGCAACCAACGCGAGAGGATTTAAAAAAAAATCTGATGATTTTTTAATAAAATGGCAATTTCCCAACTGTATAGGGTCGATAGACGGAAAGCATTTTCGGATAATGAAACCCCCGCACAGTGGCAGCGAATATTACAACTACAAAAAGTATTTTTCATTAGTACTCCAAGCTATTTCAGACGCCGACTATAAATTCACTGCTATCGAAGTTGGTGGAAAGGGACGTCAAAGCGACGGTGGCACTTTAAATTTTTCTATATTAAACAAGTTGATAACCAACGATAGATTTAATGTACCTCCACCTCAGAGTCTGCCTAGCTCAAATGTAGTATTACCGCATGTGTTGGTGGGAGACGAAGCTTATCCACTGAAGACCTATTTAATGCGTCCTTATCCGTCTGGGAATTTGGACAGAGAGAAAAAAATCTTCAATAAAAGATTATCAAGAGCTAGAGTAACTATTGAGTGTGCCGCATTTTTATGAAATCTATTGAGACAAATACAAAACATGTTGATTATAAAAGCCGCATGTCTGTTACATAACATTGTAAGGGAAAAAGAAGGGAATAATGATAAAGACTACAAAACATATATGAGTAATTCATCAAGGAGGAACATTACAATAACAAGATCGAGGCGGAATAATCGAGCTTCATTACGTGCAACCGCTATTCGCGAGCAGTACAGAAATTATTTCGTAAATAATCCAATAGGCATTTAAGTTACACTAAATTCGAAACTTGTCTCTGTAAGTACCTACTTACAGAGAGTTACTTGTCAACTACCTACGTTACTCAAACATACCGGTAGTTTCGTCTGTAGGTACCTACCGCCAATATATTGGTAGCTTCGTTTGTAAGTACCTAGGACTAGGTACCATGTTTTTGTGTTATCAATTTAAATTAAACTTACCATCACATTCCGGAAAACATTGTTTTATTTCTTCCCACAACCTATTTATAACGTTTTTGTATTTGTGTTGGGGATGTTTTGACATCCATATAGGGGGTCGATTTAAAATTTCGGTTATAAACGCCTCGGTATCTCGGTCTCGGTGTCGGTATATTATTGATGTTGTTTTATATTATTATTCCAAAGCCACATTGTACTTCTAAAATATTTATTATTAGAAAACATGAGGGAAACACATCTTGTCATTACAGATATTCTAGCCAAGAGAGAACCAACCACAGAGTATTAAAATACTATACACACATGTCACAGATAAGTAATAATCAATCATGATAGGAATGCATGGGTTGTTACCTCAACACTCTTCCTCAACACATGCCTTTCCTATACATAAATTTAAACCTTCACACAAACTATTAAATACACTCTTAGTTACAGGTTTTGTTAAAATGTCAGCAAATTGTCTCTTAGTATTAATATATTTCACAGAAATCAAATTCTCTTCAACCTTTTGTTTTATAAAATTATATTTTACATCTACATGCTTCAATCTCTTTTGATCAGGATTCTTAATGGCTTTAATTGTACTTTGATTATCTTCAAAAATTACAACATTATCTACCTTTATATTCAAATCAGCAAGTAACTTAATCATCCAACATGTTTCCATTATACATTCACATAATGCAACAAACTCTGCCTCTGTTGTGCTTAATGCTACAGTGTTTTGTTTACGAGATTTCCATACAACAGTATTATTAAAAACTTTAATTAAATATCCAGATGTGGACTTTCTATCAGAATCCCTAGCCCAATCAGCATCAGCATAAGCTAATAAAGGCATACTAGAATTATTTTTGGTATACATTAAAGAAACATTTACAGTTTTCTTAACATAACGTAACAATCGCTTTAAACTTCTCCATAAATCAGCACTTGGCTTGGATTGAAACCTACTTAAATAATAAACAGATGCTGCTAAATCAGGTCTTGAACCTATCGTTGCATACATAAGTGAACCTATCAATGAACGACATTGTTTTTCTAAAGATAAATCAATCTCAGAATTTTCATCATACTTAAAATTAGCATCCATTGGCGTGTCACACCCATTACAATCTAGCATGCTAAATCTTTTTAAAATATTAAACAAATAGTTGGATTGGTCAACAGAAATCCCTTCAGATGTCCTTTTAATAGAAATTCCTAAATACATTAAATTGTCATTACCTAGATCTTTCATTCTAAATTTAGTTTTAAGAAAACATTTAACATTATCAATATCTCTCAGACTTGAACCAAAAATTAATAAATCGTCTACATATAGAAGTAAGTATAATTCCCCTTTAGTATACAAGCAATAGTCATTATTTGATCTCATAAAACCATAAGATGTTATAGTCTCATTAAATTTTTCATACCAATATTTTGGTGATTTCTTTAGGCCATTTAAGGACTTTTTCAACTTGAGTACCAATCCTGACTTGATGTTCATTCCTTCTGGTGGTTTAAGATACACCTCTTCGTCTATGCGTCCATATAAAAATGCTCCTTTCACATCCATCTGACTTATATGATAATCTTTGTTAGCAGCCACTGATAAAAGAGTTCTTAAAGTTTGCATTCTTAATACTGGTGAGTATATATCTTCAAATTGACCTTCTTGTTGAAAACCTCTCACTACTAGTCTTGCTTTAAAAATACTGTCTGTTCCTGTATTCTTCTTTGTAAAAACCCACTTTGCATCCAATATTTTTTGGTCTTCTGGCCTTTGGGTTACTTCAAAAGTTTCACTTTCTTTTAATACTTTTAATTCTTCTCTTACAGCTATCATCCATTCCTTTTCATCTTCTCTTCCTTTTATTTCTTCATAAGTGTATGGAATATTGTCCTCATCACAAAATAAAGCATAAAATGCATCAATGTCATCTTCAAAATTCATTATGTAGTCTTCTTGCCATGTCGGTTTCTTAGATTGTCTTCTTACTCTTCCTGTTTCTTGACCCTCTGAATTTCCTTTTCCTATTTCTGCAGTATCTTCTTTTTCTATACTTCTTACATTTTCTTGGTTACTAAATTTCTTTTCTTCACCTAAGTTTCTGCCATGTTCTTTTTCTTCCATACTTTCCTCATACATTTTATTTGTAAGTTCTTTTTCAGATTTTCCTGTGTCTTCTTGATCATCATATCTAGGTAAGTGAATATTCTTCTCAGTATTTTTTCTTCTCTCATCAAAAACAACATTTCTTGCGATGATGACTGATCCTGTTTCTTCATCATAGAGTTTATATCCGCCAATAGCATATCCTATCATTATCATCTTTTTACCTTTATCATCCAGCTTTTTTCTTAATTCTTTAGGTACATGATTATATGCAGTACATCCAAAAATTCTTAAATTTGACACATCAGGCTTCCTATTTTCCCATAGTTCACTAGGAGTCTGCTCTCTTCCTGAAACTGGGCTTCGGTTAGTCACATAGGCTGAGAATAATACGGCTTCTCCCCAAAATTCCTTTTTCATTTCAGAATCAATTAACATTGTCCGTGCTTTGTCCATAAGTGTCCTATTCATGCGTTCAGCCACACCATTCATCTCTGGGTTATATGCTACTGTATGTTGCATGACTATGCCATTCCTATTACAAAAGTCTTTAAAATCATTAGAGAGATATTCACGCCCATTGTCTAATCGCAATTTATAAAGATTAATATTAAAATGATTTATTACCAAATAGTAATAATGTTTAAAATGCTCAAAAACCTCTGATTTATTTCTCATTAAGTAAACCATTGTAAAGTGTGTGTAATCGTCAATGAATGTTACAAAATAATTTTTATCATCATATGTACTTGGAGAGATTGGCCCACAAACGTCAGTGTGTACGAGTTCTAAAGGTTGTCTAGCTCTATACCCTGGTTTATTAAATGGCTGTCTACAATGTTTACCTAAAACACATGGTTCACACAAGTCATTTTCTATTGTTTTATTTTTTAATCCTGATAAACCATCAACCATATTTTTCCTAACTAATAAATTCAAATTAGTATTACCTAAATGGCCAAACCTCCTATGCCATAATTCAATCTCATCTTCTTTGGTTTTACAAGTAAAATTACATGTTTGTCGATTAGTTTCAAAAAGCACAGTATATAAAGTTTTATGTTTATCTCCAATTAATAACAAATTGTCATGAGTGTACACTCTTACTTTTCCTTGATTGAATACTACTTTCATACCTGCACTTTCCATTTTAGATACACTTAATAAATTTTTCCTTAATTCTGGTACATACAAAACATTATTTATATAACACTCATTTTCCCTTGTACCTACTATACTTTTTACTTGCAAATTACCAACACCTATAGCTTCTAAATTTATTCCATTCTTGGCTGCAGCAATTTTAATTGGAACCTTTAATTCAACATAATTTTCAAAATGTTCTTTCGTATTAATTAAATGCTCAGTACATCCAGAATCTACACAAAACTCTATCTTATAATTATCATTGAATATATTACCTTGCTCTTCATAGCTCAGGAATGCATTGTTCTGTGCTGTATTGTTACCTGCTAAATTTGCATCACTTTGCCCTCTTGTCCAGTTGTCTCCACGGTTGCCAGGTCCATTTCCTCGTCTATACCCATTTCTCCAGTTACTTCCTCTTCCACGTTGTCTCGTGTCATATCCATGCCTGGTATTTTCTTGTTGTCTGTTATAATTTCCTTGTCTGATATCTGCTTGACCTAGGTATCCACGTCCTCTATTCATTCTACATTGGAATTTCTTATGTCCTGGTTTCCCGCAGGTGTAACAATTAAATGCCGCTTGTGGATTTGTATCTGCCTTTTTATTATGCCCTTGGCGCCTCTCGTCCTCTGCCAATAACCTTCTCTTTGCAAAAATGTATGTTATCTCACTCTGGGTTTCAAGCGATGAGATTACTATATTATAACTTTCTGGCATTGATAGTAACAAATAGTTTATTTTTTCTTCTTCAGATAATTTAACCTCAGCTCCTTCTAATTCATTGAATATTCCTTCAATCTCAATTAAGTGGTCTTGAAGAGCCTTCTTTTCATTGTACTTTATTTCCGATAATTTTCGCCTTAAAAACAAAGTCCCAACAGTACTCTTTTTCATAAAATTTTCCTCTAAGCTTTTCCACATAAGATAGGCCGAATTCTTCTTTAAATAATCAATGTGGGAGTCCGCCACACCGGCAATTAGTAATGCCTGCGCCCTTGACTCGAGTTTCTTATTTTCAACTTTAACAACAAACTGTTCACTCTGAATTGCCGCTAAGCAATCATTTTCAGTGAGAATACTTTTCATGCGAAACGCCCACGTAGCAAAGTTTTTTCCGCAGAATGGTTCTATCTTAAACTTTACTGACTCCATCTTATTTTTCTTCTTCCTTTTGTTCTATCGAGTAATTATTCTGTAATCGTACCTTATATTCCTTTTCTTTCACTTTCGTTGGGACTGGGCCCATAACTATTATTGATGTTGTTTTATATTATTATTCCAAAGCCACATTGTACTTCTAAAATATTTATTATTAGAAAACATGAGGGAAACACATCTTGTCATTACAGATATTCTAGCAAAGAGAGAACCAACCACAGAGTATTAAAATACTATACACACATGTCACAGATAAGTAATAATCAATCATGATAGGAATGCATGGGTTGTTACCTCAACAATTACCTCCACAAAATCGTCTAAAATTTTATATTTATACGTTCGCCACCGAGTCCGTCACACCTACACCGCTATCCGCGCCTCTCTGTTTCGTGGCGTCGCACTCATTCGCTTGTACTTTTGATCTCGCCGCTCCCCGCACCGCGCGCCGCTGCAGCGATTCGCTCCGACAAAACCGCGCGCGTTTTCGCTATGAGCGGCGACTCGTGGCGTGCTTCAAACATTTTCATACTTTTGTTCTTACCGCTCGCCGCCCCGCGCTTAGCCGCCGCTCACCGCGGCAAGGTCGTGAATGATCTCTTAGGCCTCTCGGTGACCACATCGGGTCGGCGTGAGGCGGTCTTAGCGGCGGCTGTACCCGCTCGCCTGTTTCGTGTTTCCGAAAGGAAAACGGGGCATTTAATGTTGCTCGCGGGGTGATCAACCCCGCAGTTGGCGCATGTCGCCGGCTCTTCGCGTGGGCGGGGGCAATCACGCGCTGTGTGCCCCTCTCCACAGCGGACACAGACGAGCGGCCGATGGCAGTGGTGTGACGAGTGCCGGAACTTCTGGCACCGGTGACATTGGGCGGGCCCACGCTTTCCCCGCCAGGCCTCAATCTTGACACCACGCATGAGCATGAACTCGGTGGTGTCGAAGAGAGTGCGTGAGTCCTGTGTCCTCTTCAAGACAGCGTGGAAAACGCAGCCGGGTCTTCCTTGGCGCGCCCTTATGTGGCGCACGTACTCCGGCTCGTGTCCTAGCGCGCGGAGTTCCTCCTCTATCTCCTCAGGGGTGGTGTCCACAGGCAGCCCTGAGATGATCACCTTGAAGCTGCGCTCCGCCGGTAGCGAGTAGGCAAACCAAGCTATGCCGCTTTCCTTCTCCAGGCCCGTTAGATATCTCTGGACCACCCTATATTCGTTCTCGCTGTCGGGCAAGAAACGAACCCCAGTGCCGGTCGGGCGTTTGGGGGGTGACCCAGTTTTTCTCTAAGGGCCCTGAAGTGTGTGGCCCATCCTGGCATCCTCTCCACTACCAGCGGAGGATACCTAGGCCGCTTGCGCGGTTTTGGCTTGGGTTGAGCGGTGGCCTCTCCGCAACAACGATCAACCGGCTGCCGGTGGCGGCGGCTCGCTGCGATTGCAACGAGCAATCTTTCAGAGTAGGCCGCCAGTTGTGGGGGGAGTCTAAAATATGTGAGACACTCACCCCATGTGACTCTTCTCGTCCATGTGTCCGGTTCACCTCCGCGAAGGAAGGCGATGCGCCAGCATCCCGGTCCAGCGGCGGCGCGCGCTCGCGCTGCGGCCGCGGCGGGTCGAGGCAGTAACGCTTCGCCTCCTCTTCTGACTCGTCCGTGCTTCGGCGCCATCGCTGCGGACGTGGTTCCAGCTGGAATTCATAATTGAATCCCAGCAACGGCGTCGGAGATGTCGGTGTGGCGCGCCGAGTTCTCGAGTAGCCTGTAGGCTTAGCCAAGTTGACAATCTACAAACGTTGACGCTAGTAGAAAACGACTCAAATGTATGGGGATGACGTCATCTCAACGCTAAGTCACGTGGTCAGAAGAAACGAATAGAAAATTCGTAGCCATGTTTACAACGTTCAAAATGATAGAATGAAATGTGATCCTTTCTACAACGTTTATCGCTACATCCCATATAAATGCTAGCCATGTCACACTTTTGACAAGCGCAAACGAAACGTTGGCGAAGTATTTGAACGATACCTTAGCGTTTGCCGAGACCTAGAGATAACGCTTAAAAATGGCGTCTATATATGATACATCTGTCTTGAGACCGAGAAGTGTTTTGTTTATTTCTCATAATTTTGGATTCTACGTGCCTATTTAGCATTTAAAATGCATACTTTAAATATATTGTGGTGCGATAAGGGTCAAACACAATAATTATTTTGTTTGTTTCATAAGAAGTACCTAGTATAGGTTCATGCCGCGCAACACGTCATTGTTTATATTGTAAACTTTCAAGTGCCCAAGTATATTAGATTTTAACAAAGGAAGGTCACAAAATAAGTAATAATTTACGTACCTTCCCACTAATTCCAATCTACCTGCGAACTGTTCTGGGTCTGGTCGAGATCTCGATTCAATATTATAAAAGTTATCACTTCATTTAAGTATCTTTCATCGAAATGCACAATATCATATTATTTCACGACACAGTAATGTTTTAAAATTACATTCCGCACTGTGATATCATATTAAACCAATTGTATGAAGAACTTGTACCTTATTTCACTTACTTTTTTAACACTTATTACAATTTATTCCTTTCATAACAATTCAAAACAAAACTTCAACCCGCGCATAAAGTAAACAACTGCGATTTTGACATTAGTTTGACGTTAGTAGAAACGCTCACCATAGACTAAAGTGTAGGTTTTTTCTATATTTATTAGAGAATGAGCGATCGTATGTCGTGTATGAAGTTGGCTACCAACTTAGCGCTTTCTATAATCGCTTGCGCCGAAGCGTTATCTATTGTAGAAAGAGAATAGAAACGAAGCGGTTGTAACTTGGCTAGCCCTACTGGTCTAGAGTCGACCGAGCCGGCCGACGCTACCGACATGCTCGAGCCGGCTTGCGACGAGCATGCCGATAGCCCCGCCGGCGAGTCGTAGGCCGAGCCGCGAGGTGGCGCCGGCGAGTACGGCACCAGGGGCCGTATTTTTGAATCAATAGAATTCCAAATCGTGTACGAAATCGCAGAATTCGTATGAGAATCCCTAAAATCGCTATTTTTGAATATTCATACCCGTGAATTTTGCAACGAGTGGTCCGACCCACTCGTTTCCGTTATTCTACCAGTAGAAATGAGAATGACACTGACAAGTGAAGATTTGTTGACAGATACGTTACGTTGACTTTATCTAACCTATAAGTCAGTGTTTTCTTTCGCCTTTCGCGATGGTTAGCCTCGAGGAGTATATCCTGATGAATTACATCAGCGACAGAAAAAAATATGTAAATACTAGAGAAAAAAATATCGAAATCCCAATGACAGACGTCAGACAATGACATTATAACTTTTTAATTTACGTTCCGTTCCACCGTAACTCATTACCGGTTTTTAAAATCAACGAGTTATGGCTTTCCGGTTTTTATTTTTCTGCGTGAAATGAAAAATGTTATAAGATTCGAGTTTTAGGGCAACACTAATTTCTATTACTTCAAAAATACGTAAAATTTGGAGCAATCGAAATTCATTTCGTATACGTTTTGCTTTCGTGCATGAATTTAAGATTCACTTCGAGTGATTCAAAAATACGGCCCCTGTTCGGCGCGCGGGGTCGTTGTGATGCGGCTGGATGCGGGCGTCGCGGACGCAGCCCAAGGGGCGCCGCTGACGTCGACGCCTCCATGCTTAGTCCCGCATCCTCTCTCCTTGGCTCTATCGTCTTGCCGGGCCTCTTACTCTTTTCACTACGAGGAGGGCGGGGGGTCCAGTCAGCGCCGCACCGGCCGACTCAAAACCGATGTTCGGAATCGACGTCGTCCGGTCCAGCCCCGAACGAGGATCTTCTCTCCAGCCGGCGTCGCCGCGGCCAAGTGAGCGCCAGGCTTTGGCATCTTCTTCTTGCTCTTGCAGTTCTCGCGACCACAACAGTGCGCAAGGCACCGGGCAGCACGATGACTCCCCCTGTGCTCGCACCAGTGCTAGGCACACGCGCGAACACACGGAAAGAGGTAAGAATGGTCCGACCGAGGCGGAAGGTTCCGCGGCGCGCCTCCAGATGGCAGCACACACGCGAAACTTTGGAGTCACCCGAGCGGTTTCCAGCCATTTATGGATTTATTTGGAGCTATTATCGGAGAGGATGCCAAGCTGAGTTCAATTGAAAAACTGTACTATTTAAAGACCTTGCTTAAAGGGGAGCATTTGCAAATAATCGAGGGACTACCAGTAAGCAAAGGATCATTTAATTCTGCCATTGAGCTATTAACTAAGAGGTACTGTAATCCATCTTTAGTAATTTCAACACACATTAACATTTTGTTAGACATGCCATCTAACAAAATCATGTCAGCGTGGAACAGCCCAACAACTGTGGGAAATGACAGCAAAAATAAGGCAGCAGCTCTCTGCACTTGAAAATCTAAAGCAGCCCACTGATAAATGGAATGCCATTTTGATGTGCATTGTAACATGCAAGCTGGACCCTTAAACTGTTCGTCTGTTTCACTCTGAAAAGGACTATGCCACCATAATGCCATCATTATAGGAGTTATTAGAATTTTTAGACAAGCGTGCAGTTGCACTCGAGGTCAGTCCTATGTATAATGATAAATCAAAGTCAAAGAGTGTAAACTTAGCAGGGGTCATTGACCCGAGGCAGACAGCAACTTCTTCAAATTGCACTGTCTGTAATGATTCACATCGCCTGTATAAATGTCCTAAATTTGTTCTAATGTTAATTGACAAAAAACTTGTTAATATTAATAAACATAAACATTGTGTTATATGTTTAGGCCTGCACTCACAGAAGTGTCGCTATCAATTTAAGTGCACCATTTGCAAATCAAAGGACCATAATACTTTGCTTCATGTAGAGGGCAAGCAAGATGAGAAAAAGGAGGATCAGTCGGTGAGTCTATACTCTTATAAAGTGCCCCAAACTAAGGTTTTGTTGCCAACGGTTAAATTTTTAGTATCGGATGCAAATGGTAAGAAAATTGTCGTGCGAGGGTTGCTTGACTCAGGCAGTCAGGCATCATTGTGCACAAGCAGACTAGCTGACAGGTTAGATATTCAGCCCTTCCAGCATGAAAAGAATATAATTATTAACACTAGGTGAAAGGTTAAATAAAATAGAGAAAGCCTAAATCTAGAGTAGCCCCCTTTTTTTTTTGGGGGGGTGGGAAATCATCAAACAACCCTCTCTTAGGCAGAGCGAAAGGGAGAGTCAGACTTCTACTGACTAAAAACCACCCATGTTCCTTCTTAGCCCTTCATGTCGAGGCCGCGGTATCTGCGAACAACCCGCAGCCCTCTTTGAGGCGCGCGTGGAACACGAACGCGCCGTCGACACGGCCTGTCGTCGTCAAGGACGGCGAGCTTACCCATCACTCAACACACGCACAATCCCTGAGTTACACACAGATCTAATGTAGACGCATGCCCCATACGCACTTTGAGAAGCATCTGTGAATCTTTACACAAAGATCACTAAAAACCCAACGAGGTATTTGTAACTTATTAAGACAGGGTTATGTGTTAGCGTAAGAAGACCAGAGATGTAAAATCTCTGACGTCACTTCTTCGTCCCAAGAGCATTTATTGACCCATAATTTCTGCATAATCAATTTAACTTCGACAACGTATGGCCCGACAAGGCCTAATGGGTCGAATATTTGGCTTATAACTGAAAGAATATGGCGCTTGGTAACCTTCTCATGAATTTTAATATTAATTGAAAAAGATAAGGTATCCTGCTGACCAAGCTAATATAAACCTAAAGTGTTGTTGGACAGTCCACGGACCGCACAATTTGAAGAGGTTTTACCAGCAAGTGCCTCGTAAAACCCATTGAAGAGGTCACACAGCCATCCACCTCAGAGGCGAACACCACAAACGGCGGTTTTGGAAAAAGTCTTGGAAGTAAATCACGAAACAGAACTAGCTGACCCTTCTGCTAAAAATGTGGATTCGGAAGTGCGGGATATTCTTGGATCTGAGCCCTCTGCAGTTGTTAACTACGGTGCTGACATTCACAAGGAGTTAGCAACAAGGCTGCAACACATAGCCACTCCGAGACTTAGCAAGGAAACTCGCAAGGAGCTTACTGAACGGTACCTCATTCCTGGAAACTGTGTCTTAATTGGAGCGCCCTTACTGAATGCTGAAATAAATGCCGCGGTAACAGAGACCGTTGGAAAACGAGACAAGGGCATCGAAGGGCGCCAAGACCAACTTGCTACGGCAATTTCGGGCCTAGCCAGAGTCAGAGAGTTTAGGTGTTGTCACAACCAGCAGTTCGTTAATTCCCGATGATTCACTCTCATTATTTATGCTCATTAGTTCCGAGTCACCACCACCCACACCACTATCAATCACCATGATGCCACCACCATCACTCAAAACCTTTGGATCCACCGTCACCTCAGCATCTCCTCCCAGGGATACACTGTAACCCTCGCATGTTGCACCTAAAATGGATGCCACCCGTCCCAGTGCATCATCGGGTGGGATGTAACCTGGCTTGCCACCACCTGTCTGCAAGTTTAGTTACATTAATACACCATAATACATATTTAAATAAAGATAATATCTATCACATCTTGCGGTTCATAAACACTACACACAAGAGTAAGGGCGAAATGATTACCTTAATTTGGTTCATCCTAATTTTGGTGTATCTCTTTCGAGCGGTTTTTTTTAAATTCTCCCATTTCAATTTTAATTGATCGGTTCTTCGTGGGCAACTTGAAACCGATGCATTGAATGCATCTGTGATTTTAGACCACGCAGCTTCTTTAAGCCGATTATTTGTAGCATTTGTAGCCTTGCTTGTTATCACCTTGTTAACTTCAACAAGATCAATAAGAAAGGCCACCTCATCCTTGGATAAAGATACACCACCTTTTGTTTGAAAACAAATATTAAATACAGGGTTGATCTTGATTAAATGTAGAGAAAGACGAAAAAAGATCGATTGTTCCGAGGTTTAGTTTGCACTGTAATTTACTAAATGTTGTAACTATAGCCTCTGTCAACTTGAATAGGAACGTATATAATAATGTCTGGGTTACCGCTCTTTATATGTAAAAATAAGCAGAATTGAAATGAATGGAGCGAGTTAAAATTATTAATTAAGAGGGACTTAAAGGCCCCCTCAAATGCAACCGTGTCTGGTGCCGTATTTCTCGCCCCATAACTTCTGATATTCCCAAAGAAATTCTCTAGTGGGTCCTGGTTGAAATTACGTGTCATATAATCGTTGAATTCCTTCAATTGTGCGTATGAAGTTTTTTATAGATGGTATAGCTTTCGTTTCAACCACACGGATTTTGTTATTTTTGCCCTTAATTTTTTTAATAAATGTAACAGTTTTTAAAACTTTTATGGCATTCTTCCACAAATCATGGTGTGAACTAGTTCTTCTTACACATCCTTTACATATTTTACCATCAGGCACATGAAATGTGTTTAAATTTAGTGAGTCAAACAGATTGTCCATTAGTTTGGTAAATTTGACCAAATTTTGGCATTCTTTTGGAATGTCTCCTCTTGCCACGAGATGTCCTGCGGTTGTAGCCATGGTGTGACTAAAAATTTGGGCCGCTGGTTTCACCTTCATTTTTCTAATCTTTTCGGCATATATGTGCTCATCTGTGACTCTCCACAGGCATTTTCTGTCTGATCAACTCGAAGTTCCACCTTTACGCTGATGATCTACAGTTGTACCTCTCCTTCCGCTCCCAGGATACTACTGAAACTGTTAGCAAAATAAATGAGGACTTAGAAAGGATTTCTTGTTGGTCCAGAAGGAATTCCTTGGTCTTGAATCCAAGTAAATCCAAGTTTATTGTCATGGGATCTAGGGAATTCCTGAACAGAATGCTTGCTTGCAACCTGGACCTCAGGATTGATGGTTGTAGTGTGGAAAGGGTTCTGGAAGCTCGTAACCTTGGGGTAGTATTTGACGGCCAGCTGCATTTCGAAACTCACATATTGGAGGCTGTGCGCAACTGTTTCTACCGACTCAAGCTTTTATATCGTGTACGTCCCTACATAAGTGTGGATATGCGTGTCATGCTGTGTGAGTCACTTGTTCTATCCAAGTTGAATTACGCTGACACTGTGTATGGGACGTGCATTCTTGGTAGAAGCGAAAAGCTTATCCAGCGGGTACAGAATGCCTGTGCAAGATTCTGTTACAATGTTCCACCTCGCTCCCACATCACCCCATTTTTGAACAAGGGTAATTTGATGAGAATGTCAGCACGCCGAAAGCTTCATCTAGCTACCCTTCTCTTTGGCACCATTCTCACAAGTAAACCTGATTATTTGTATAATAAACTGACCTGGTCGCGCGATGTTAGCAGGGTTAAAACAAGGGCTTCATCATACCTCTTGTTAGCCGGATCTCACAAAACTGCTGCATTTCGTGGAAGCTTTAAATTCGCAGCGTCCCGCTGCTGGAACGACTTGCCACCGCCTTTTCGTGCTATAAGAACAGTAGGTACCTTTAGATTAAAGTATAAACAACACTTGCTACAATTACAAAAAGAAACCGGTCACTAATTTTACTTACCATAGGACTGCATGAAGCTAGCACTGGTATCGTAACGGAGCTTTCTGTTCTGTTATAAGTTCTTGTTCTTCTTTGGCTTTGATTATAATACGTTTGCCTGGATCACTACCATGTACACAACACCAACACCGACGCACTTTATAATTTTTTAGTAGGTAACCATTTAAATATGTACACCATAAGACGACCCACTAACTACTCGTACATTTTCTGTCTTAACTTAGTTTACACGCTTGTCTCTGAATACTAAATACTCATTCCATATTTGTTGTACTGATATTTCGGAAGATTTTCTTGTTGTTTTGTTAATTTGTTAGTTCTTTAAAAACACCTTGACATTGACAGCCAGTCTGCGCTCGCGTCCCTTCGCTTGTCATGGACCATAGACAATAGTCTGTAGCGTTGACAAGCGAAGTCGGAGCGTTCGGTGCGGCCGAGCCGATTATTATTAATATTTTCATTTATGTACTCATTGTGTTTGTGTTGTTTAGTGTTATTTTGTTTAAGTAAGTATTCAATTTTAATTTTGTTAGTATGTATTATGTGTCCGTAGGTGTGACCGTGACATCACAGTGGGCCCTATCAGAATACCAGCGCTGCGGTATTTGTTTTTTCATCTATCGCAGCACCATGCTGAGATAGGAGCCTTTTTGGCCTCGCACAGGTCTTTTTTTATTATTATTTAGTTTTAGATTCTTTTTTTATTATTTTTGTAGTTCCTGTGTTTGTCCAAATAAATATTTTTCTTTCTTTCTTTCTTTCTTTTCTTTCATTTTACCTCTCCATATACTTTATCCGCTTCATAAGATTTCTTGTAATATTCCCATTTAATAGTTTTTTCCCGCTTCTCTTCAAAATCATAATATTTTAAATCTTTCGACAATAAATTATTTCGGACTCCTTTTTAGTAAATGTGGAACATCAAATATCGGGATAATTTTTGTTTTTCCTTTTTCTATAACTTCATTCTTCCATTCCTTTTCTTCTCTTAAATATAATTCTACCAAGTCATTTATGACACTCACGTTGACTGTGCTTTGATCGCAAACAGTACATATGACCTTAAGTCCCGTACTACGAGTACGTACGTACTTAATGACTTTTTGTAAAATATCTTTTAATTGAACCATTTTAAAGAATTGGTAAAGTAATATGCCACAGGTTGCTTGAATTTTTTCCTTAAGCCTTTCACCATGAATACTAATACATGGTCTGCAATTTGTTTGCCATCAAATGTGAACCCCCTAAGCTGATCTTTTGCTGAATTATAGTGGATTTGGGGGGAAATAGACATTTCGTCGAAAATTAAGCTGCATAGCCGGTCTTCCGGACTTAACTCCTTCACAATATTTTTAATTTTCCTGAAGATGCATTTATTCAGGCCTGGCTCCACTTCTATTTTGGTTAAAAGCCTTTTCAACGATTTTGGGGACGGCAATGTAAACAATTTTGCCAAAAGAGGGTAACTTCTCGGACTCTTCTTATATAAGGAAAGTGAGAGCACTTTTTCTTCTAAACTAAACCTGCGACCAGAAGGCTTCTTGCTTGTCTGAGTGTACTGCATTTTCGTGAAAATGTTTGCTGCTGGTGTCATTTTGCCTGCTAGTTTTTTGATGAGGGAGCATAAATTAAATATTATATTACTAAATTGAAACCAAAATATAAATTTTAGTGTATCGTAAAGAAGAATGTTTCTTTAGGTGTAAATATTAAATTAATTAATTGTTTCTAGATTTCCAAAAAATGAACTAAGGTGCATCCGGTGGGTGGATATTGTCCGCAAACAGAGAAATGAAGAATTTTGGCAACCGAATAAATCGAGTAAAATATGCTCCATTCATTTTAAAGTCGAAGACAAGTACATGTCGGGCAAGGGATACACTTTATTAAAAAAATCTGCGTTTCCTGTTTTGGAGGTAATTTATTTACGTTTTTGTTAATGTTGCATTTTTATAGCGGATTCGTTTACTTGAATATTCAAAAAAAATTGTTCCAGTTACCTCGTGCACAATTAATACCCGGTAGTCCTAACATTCTTACTGAAGAAAAGTTGTCCGATTTGGAGTCAATTTTCGATACCCCTCGAAAAGCTGCTCTTAAAAAATGCGACAAAAGAATAAGTTTTCAGAAAGAAAAATTGATAAATAAAAAAAGAAATTTAAAAAAACAAAACAAAAGGTTACAAAGACGTGTGGTGCATTTGAGTGATATATTAAAACATTTAAAAACAAAGAAATACATATTTGATGAACAATTTACTGAATTGAACCTGAATGAAGACACTATGAGTTTATTTAATAGAATTTTATGTAAGAAAAGAAGTAAAAAATCTTTTCGTCAAAAATATCCACCAACACTGCGAAAATTCGCACTTACCTTAAATTTTTATTCGCCAGCTGCGTATAAATATGTGAGGAAAATTCTTCACAGCGCTCTGCCACACCCTAGAGTATTAGGCAAGTAGTATGAGAATAGTACAGTTTCACCAGGATTCACTACGCAAGCATTTGATATGCTCAGAAAGAAAAATGAATTATCAAAAAAAATAATGATCTGCACTCTTGTTGTTGACGAAATGGCACTTCGACACCAATCCAAATGGAATGGAAAAAAGACAGGTGTGGTAGACTTTGGCGGCACTACCGATAGCAAAGTAATTGCAACAGAAGCCTATGTTTTTCTTTTAGTCGCATTAAATGAAAACTGGAAACTACCAGTAGGATATTTTTTCGTCAAAGGAATCAGTGGTGAAACAAGAGCACACTTAATTATTTCTTGTTTGCAGAAGTGCTTTGAGTCTGAAGTGGATATTGTTGCAGTCACTTTCGATGGTTGTCAAGCAAACTTTTCCGCTGCAAATATAATGGGGTGTCATTTGAAAGATCCAAACAATTTATAAACCACGTTCAAGCATCCCAGTTGTGATAGAGAAGTAGCAGTGTTATTTGACCCTTGTCACATGCTTAAATTAGTTAGAAATACTTTTGAATCAAAAAGAATTATCTTCAACGAGTGGGTAAAAGAAATAAAGTGGCACTTATTGGTAAATTTACACAATCTTAAAAAAAACCAAGGCTTAAATTTTGCCAATAAACTTTCAGAGCGTCATATTAACTTCAGAAATGAAATAATGAAGGTTAAATTGGCAACACAGTTGCTGAGTAAAAGTGTTGCTAAAGCACTAGAGCTGTGTGAACAGTTATTAGTTTCTTCACGATTTTATGAAACAGCAGCCACTGTGGAATTCATCGAAATTTTTAATGACCTCTTTGATGTATTTAACTCACGATTTTTTGAAATTTTTGGTTTTAAGAAGCCTATTTGCCCACAAAATGCCACTGAAATTATACAGTTTCTCGATAAAGCAAAACAATATATATTGTCATTAAAAATTTACAGCAAAACGAAGAGGGTGGTTAAACGTAGAATCAGCAAAAAACGTTTAGTTGACTGTAAATGCAAATCTGGAAATAATAATAATAATAATAATAATAATAATCATTTATTTCAGGAAATTTCCCATAAGTATAAAATTCGATTACAAATACAAATACAAATTACAATACATTAGATTAAAATACAATAATACTTAGTTATTAAAATTAAATTCATTAATGTCAAAAAAAAAAAAAAAAAAAAAAAAAAAAAAAAAAAAAAAAAAAAAAAAAAATACAATGTCAAAAAAATACAAAAAATACAATGTCAAAATTTAGAAAATGTCTGTCAATTTAAATTAAATAAGTATTACATTCATAAATAGGTACATCAATAGTCACTTAATAAATGGTGAGGAACTGGAATGTAGATGCATCCACCTCTCCAACACCGGCGAGTCCCACCGCTCGGACAACACGCTCAGGATACTGTTGGTGCTGCGCCGTAAGCGACTTAGTAGCGAGGCGCTCCGCTTTCTAATAATTGCATGAAAATCATCAGTTTGCGCCTGCGCGAACATCACCGAAGCGCTGCAAAACCGCGGCAGCGTCAGCAGCACCCTAAACGCATTGTTGTACTGGACGCGCAGGGCGCCGTATGCTCGCTGCGTATAGTTGGCCCATAGGCTGCACGTGTAAAAAGACTGACAATAGGCTTTAAATAAGGTCACCTTCACTTGTTCAGTACAGCGTGCGAACCTACGTGCCAACATGTTGCAGCGAACAGACAGCGCCCTACGTTCCCGCTCGATGTCCTCGTTGTCAGACAAGTTGTCTGTGACCCAGTGACCCAGGTACTTAAAACGGTTAACCCTATCAAGGTTAGCACCGCAAAGAGTGATCTGGGGTATAAAAGAGGGACATTTGGTACCGGCCTTAAAAACCATGTACTCACTCTTCTTAGGGTTGTACCTGAGCCCATGAGCCTCAGCATATGTCTCACAAATGTTCAAGAGTTTCCGCAACCCCCCGACCGACGGGCTCAGCAGCACCATATCATCCGCGTAACTAATGTTATTAATAGGCACTCCGCCTATTGAACAACCCGCATTAGCACTGCTGAGCTCGCCGAGCAGCCGGTTCATGTACAGGTTGAATAGGCGGGGTGAGGTTAACCCCCCCTGCCTCACACCGCAATCCAACCCGTACACGTCGGAATACACTCCCGCCCATCTCACACTGTTCCGTTGGTGACCGTACCAGTACCGAAACATCGACACTATCTCACTCGGTACCTGTGTCTCACTGTGCAGCTTGTGCCACAGCATGTCGTAATTTACTAAATCGAACGCTTTTGAGAGGTCCAGGTAACAAGCGTACACAGGAGTATTTCTAGCTGTGTAGTACTGTACAGTCTGCTTGAGACAGAGGATAGCACTCTCAGTCGACAAACCAGGCGTAAAGCCAAACTGCGCGTCATTTATATGAAGGTGCTTCTCCAGCTGTCTGTCAAGCAGCCTGTCCAGCACCTTGGCTATGACAGTAGCAAGCGAGATAGGCCTATAGTTAGAAACATCCGAGACATCACCAGTTTTGTTTTTAACGATCGGAACAACCACCGTGTACATGAGATCATCAGGTAAGTAATTATGGCTGATACACAGATTGAACAGCATGGCCAGTACCCTTGGCAGATGTACACCAGCGTGCTTCAAGTGCTCGATGCTAAGGTCATCATGACCTGGAGACTTACCTCTTACCATATTCTTAATAGTAACAGCCAGATCCTTGGCTGAGAACCTAACACTAACGTTCCCACTCTGACACTCAGCATCGAGCACTTGCGCCGCCGGCCCAAGCGGGGACTCCACTTTAAAATGGCGTAGAAAGAGGCTAGCAATGTCGTGTGGATCATGAGCTTCACCTACACTCACCGGAAGGCTCGACTTTGGGTTTAATTTATTGGTTGACTTCCAAAATTTATTGAATTTCTTGTCAGTGTGATGTTTTGCAATAATATCCATCCTGATCTGATCCTTATTGTTTTGACAGTATTTTAATTTTGATTTAAATAATTTTCTAGACTCACACATTTTGTCATAAATATATCCGGATTTAGGTTTACCCTGTAAAAGCCACATCTGGAAACAAAGTCGAGCCTCCCTGTGTGCACCACTCACATATTTGTTCCAGCCAGGTACATATGTATTGTACTTTCGTTTAGGTACACTATAACTTAGTTCCGCGCCCTTAGACAATATACTAACGATATTAAGGTACATTTTGTTTAATAACAACTTATGGTCCTGACTATTACATAATGTATCTGCACAATTAACAAATTCCGATGGAAAATCCAACTCTCTAAGATTTAAATTACAATAATCATAATATTTTTCTATCTGAGTTTGATCCCTTTCCCCCCATTTTACCCTACTACAAGCATGACCAAGATTAATTCGTTTAGGCAAAATAACATTAAAATTACATTGAACTGTTATAGGATAATGATCTGACCAGTAGCTATCATAAATAACGGACACATTAAGCACGGATGATCGCGCGGCGCTTGTTATTAAACAATGGTCTAGCCACGACTGAGTACCGCTCACCTGGCACACAAACGTATGTGAGTCACTCGGCAACAACTCCATATCTATACATGACCACGATTGTTCCGCACAGAAATCTAATAGTTCTTTCGCAAATAAACCGCCAGGTTGCGAGTTGAAGTCACCAAGTATAAATACAGATTCCACATTATTGCTTTCAATTATTGCACATATCTCCCCAAGGCACTCAGAAAACAATGGCAGGTTTTCATTTTTGTTTGTAGGCATGTATACCGAAAACACTATAATTGAGCGCTCATGGTCAAGTTTTACCTTAATCGCCACTAGACGCACACTACGACACTGTATAACAGATACCGACGGGAACGCAGATTTTCTCCACAGCAGAGCTACTCCTCCGTATGGCCTCCCAGTTAGGATTCCTTCAGACGTATCCACAGCGGACTTCCCCGTGTATGAAAAAGCGTCGTCAATATCACCCAGGAAGGGCAAATCGTGGGGAAGCAGCCAGGTCTCCTGCAGTGCCACTATGTCCGCCGACCGGCAAAGTTTTTTCACACATTCAACTGATCTTTTGACATTTTTACAATTAAAGCTAATAAGTGTATTCTTGTCAACCATTAATATTTTGTGTGGGTTTTAAATTAGCTATATCCCGATAATTATCATTTTTCACGGAGGCGGATATAATCATAACTTCGGAAAATTCTCACACTTCACTACGGAGGAGAGGACTCAACTCAACGCGGATCGGCAGATTAATTTCTCGAAGAAAGGCACAAATATGGACGAAAACTACAAACAAGCGCCAGCGCAGGGAGCAGTCGCCATATTTATGAACTGACAATTTGGTAATCATTACCAAATCAATAACTCACTGTGTTGCTATTGTACTCGTAATTATTATGCTGCTTGCAATCTACACATATATCTGCAAATAGCAATAAAAAATGTTAAATAAAATGGTTAGGTTATGAAATTATATTTAATATATAATTTTTTAATTACAAATTATATTGTGTAGATGGTGTCGCCATCTGTGGTGACATAAAGTAACTAAATGTTTTGGATGGTGATAACAGATGTCGCTTTTCGAAAAAAAGACCTCAAATCTGTCAATGTATGGAATTGTCCTACCACTGGGTAAAGTCCATTTCACGAAAGAAGTCCCGCGGACAATTGTGGAACTAAATTTAACAGATCGGCCATGTTGTCGTTTGTCGATGTTATCAAGGTGCGTTTGTTGTGGTAGATATTTTGTGAGTTTATTATTGGATTAGTGCGTTATAAGGTTTATTTACGATGCCAAAAGTTGTGAAACAACATTATGTCGCGCGACATACAGCGCTGCGTCTGCGAGACTTCTTTCGTGAAATGGACTTTACAACTCAGCGACGAAAGTGAGAAACGTCAAATGTCGCCCTCTGGACGCTGGTTTTGGAAGTAATGCCAACATAATCATAGGTATAGCTACGTATGTACGTAACCCTACTACTTGATGGCATAAATCATATTTTTAAGGTTTATGGTGTGTGAATTACTTATTCGCGTGCAATTAAGTAGAAAAGCGAAAAAGTAATTCACATTATTAAACAAAAAAACAATGATCTTCGATTTAATTATTTCTTTCTTTCTTTTCACACACTTCTTAGCGAGTTCTTTAGCTTTAACTTTAAACGAATCCGTATCATCATCAGACTCCCTCTTATTTATTAATATATTATTAATATCTTTACAGTAGTTAGTGTGTATGCACCCCAGACAGGAAGTGAAGATAGCGTGAAAGAAAAGTTCTGGGAAGACTTTGACCGAGTGATGTTGGATGTGCAAGAGAGTGAGGAACTATATGTTGGGGGTGATTTTAACGGGCATGTTGGAAGAGTGAAGGATGGATATGAGAGAGTGCATGGGGGTTGGGGGTACGGAGACCGTAACACTGATGGGGAGGCACTACTACAAGCTGCTTCTGCCTTCGACCTGGCAATTACAAATACGTGGTTCAAGAAAAGAGACGAGCACCTCATAACCTACAAGAGTGGCCACCACGGGACGCAAATTGACTATTTTCTGGTCAAACGGAACCATCTCAAATGCGTTACCAACTCTAAAGTGCTGCCAGGCGAAGACTTAGTCTCCCAACATAGATTGGTGATAATGGAGGTAAAAGTTAGTGTCCTTTCTAGGGGAAACAAAGAACGGCCCCCACCTAAAACCAGATGGCGTATGTTAGATAACGAGGAATGTGCAAGTATGTTTAAGAGCCAGGTAGTAGGCAAGATGGTTGAAATGAAGGATATGGAAGGAAAATCTGTTAATGAGTGTTGGAAAGAGATGGCGGATTGTATTAGAAGAGTAGCAAAAGAGGTGTTTGGAGAATCAAAAGGGAAAGGTATAATAGATAGGGATACATGGTGGTGGAATGAAGAGGTGCAAAAAAGTCTGAGAGAGAAGAAGGTTGCGTTTAAAGTTTGGCAGGGTGTAGCAAACGGGAACGACAGTTTGAAAGAAGAAAAGAAGAAGATTTATAAAGAATGCAAGAGAAAGGCAAAAAAGGCGGTAGCAGTGTCCAGGGCTAAGGCGCAGGAGAAGTTATATGACTCACTGGACAGTCCTAGAGGCCAGAAGGAGCTCTATCGCATTACAAAAGCAAGAGAAAGGAGAACGAGAGATATGAATCATATAAAGTGTGTGAAAGACGGCGCTGGTAAGGTTTTGTCTAAAGATGATGAAATAAAAGGGAGATGGAAGGTTTATTTTGAAAAGCTAATGAATGAAGAGAATGAATGGAGCGGTGTGCTTAAAGAGGTACAAGTAAATATGGGTTTGGTAAGGGAAATTAGCATGGATGAAGTGAGGAAGGCAGTGCAAAGTATGAAAAATGGAAAGGCCTTGGGCCCTGATGAAATACCAGTAGAAGTATGGAAGTGTTTAAAAGGAGATGGATGTATGTGGTTGACTTTATTTCTCAATAAGTTGTTGTGTGAAGAAGCGATCCCACAAGAATGGTGCAATAGTTCGCTAGTGCCCATCTTTAAGAATAAAGGGGATGTGCAGGACTGCAACAACTATCGGGGAATAAAGCTCATGTCACATAGTTTGAAAGTATGGGAGAAAGTAATAGAGAAAAGAATGCGAGAGGAAAGTGAGATAACTCAAAATCAGTTTGGGTTTATGCCAGGTCGAGGAACAATGGACGCCACTTTTGCACTCCGCCAATTGTGCGAGAAGTACAGACGTGCACACAAGAACTTGCACATGGTGTTTATTGATCTGGAGAAAGCGTATGATAGGGTACCTCGGGATGTGTTGTGGTGGGCTTTGAAAGAGAAAGGTATACCTGGGAAGTATGTAGAGTTAATTCGTGCGATGTACAGACAATCTTGTACCTACGTCCGGTCAGCTGTTGGCAACACCGACGAGTTCAATGTGGCTGTAGGCTTGCACCAAGGGTCGGCTTTGAGTCCGTACCTCTTCCTGTTGGTTATGGATGCTTTGACATCGGACATGCAGGAAGAGGCACCCTGGTGCATGCTTTTTGCCGACGACATTGTTCTTGTCGGTGAAGATGGACCTGAGATCCAGAGTAGATTGGAGAAGTGGCAACAGAGGCTGGAGAATGTAGGCTTGAAAATCAGTAGAACTAAAACCGAATACATGTTCTGCGATTTCGGCGGTCTCTCCAGCCCTGAACTCATAGCGCTAGATGGCGCGTTTCTTCCGGTCTGCTCTGACTTTCGGTATCTCGGTTCACTCGTGCAAAGCGACGGCGAAATAGATCGTAGTGTTAAGCACAGAATTAACACGGGATGGATGAAATGGCGGCAGGTCACGGGAACAATCTGCGACTCCCGCTTTCCCCTTAAACTAAAGGGGAAGATTTATAAAACAATGGTTAGACCTGCTGTCTTGTATGGATCAGAATGTTGGGCCACAAAAGGGATGAATGAAAGGCATTTGCATGTGGCTGAGATGAGAATGCTTAGGGGGATGTGCGGTGTTACGCGAATGGATAAAATAAGGAATGAGTACATAAGAGGAAGTCTGAAAGTGGCGCCGGTGACTGAAAAGTTGTGTGGAAATCGGTTGTCGTGGTATGGGCATGTGATGCGGAGGAATGAGGAAAATGTTGTGAGGAAGGTTTTAAATATGAATGTGGAAGGATATACGAGTAGAGGAAGACCAAAGAAACGATGGATGGACTGTGTTAAAAATGATATGGTAAAAAAGGAGGTGTCTCATGAGATGACGAGAAACAGAGAAGTATGGAAGAGGAAGACATGCTGCGCCGACCCCAAATGAATTGGGATAAGGGCAAGAGAATGATGATGATGATCTTTACAGTAGTTGTAATTAAAAAAATCTGCAGGATATGTTTATTAAAAAATCTATTAACTTATCATTATGTATTGAGCATGTTATGTAGGAAAAATCTACAGCAATAAAAATCATAGTTTTTAGTAATTCCCTTAATTTTTTCTTATCTTAATTGTCTTTTAATATTATATAATTTATATCCTGTAGATTTGAAATACAATTTAAGAGAGAGTCGCTGGGACTGCAAAGTCATTTTTTATTTGCGTATTCCCGATATCTTAAGTATTCGTGCGCAGTGTCTGACATTAAATCTTTTTTACATTCAACACACCCCTTAAATACTTTTTTTTTGGCACTTTTCACAAAATATCCACTAACATATTGTAGGCCCCCAATTACGCTTGGGTCATTTTTTACTTCAAGGGGTGTGAATGTTATATCGGGAATATTACTAAGTTCGCAATTTGTTTACTCTTTGCTGCCCCCGCTTGTAATGAGTACTTCATGTAAAATTTCACAATTATCAATTTCACAGTTAGCTCCAGGAGCATAGACACTAGAGAGGCTGTTAACTAATAATGTGGTGAATGCAGCTTCGAATTGTTCTGGTGTAGGGTTTACGTTGCGGCATCCGTGGCTCCTTATAGACCCCAAAAAGTTTTCTATTGGGTCTTGATTCAGATGCCGCAACCAAACTGATGTTACACCATATTTTGTTTGTATTTTTTTAAATAAAAATTCAATTCCTTCTAGTATCCATAACCAATTGTTCAATGTGGGAACATATTCAACATTTTTGATGTTTTAGTATTAATAAATTTCATGTCTTTCATCATAACTTTACACTCCTTCCATGTTTTATGATGGATAGAAGTAGGCGTCGCAGGTCCTAGAAGAGGTTTGCCGTATTTCTTGCTTTTCCCAAAGCTTCCGTTTAGGGAATCAAAAAGCTTGTCGAAGAACAATAGGATTTTTTTATTTTTAAAAAGTTTTTTTATTTTTCCATTTTTTCTACACTATCTTCGACTTCATTTTGGAAATGAATTTTCTTTGATTGTTCCGGATTATTTGAAGTCTTACTTGGAAATTTCTTTTGAAACGAACCCGGTTTGTATGGTTTATTATTTGATACCGGTGGTTTGTACGTGTTGGGCTTAGGATGTTCATTACGTCTAGCTCTTAGTTTCACTTCCTCCTGTTTAGCTAACGTAATGGCCTGGTCTAAGTTTTGCACGTATTTAAGTTTAATTAAAATAGCTGTAATAGGGTTTAGTTTATCCAGAAATGTTTCAAGAGCCATTTGTTCATAATAATCGCGTTTTTCAGGGTTAGCTGAAATAAGCGTACACATTAAGGCTTTAATTTTATCACCAAATGCATCTATTGTATTATTATCTCTCTTAATTAGCGTTAGTTCCTGGACTAATTGGATTTCTGTTCTGAATTATCCAAATGTTTTCTGAAGAACACCTTTAATATCACTCCAGGTTTTAGTGCCTGGATTTTCTGACAGTGCTTCAACGGCTTTACCTGTCAGTTGATTCCTAATAAGACACGCTATGCAATCGTCATCTTTATTAGTTATTAATTCTAAAGCATTTTCTACACCTTCGATGTAGAATGCTAACGTTCTCTTGTTCCCATCGTAACAGGGTAACAATTTTGAGAACGTTGAGTAATCGGCGATGATCGCCTTTACTTCAGGGATCTGTTTCTCATCTAGTGCTTTCTTATCATTAGACATGTTTATCTTAGTGAGTCAGATAGCAACCAAGAAATGAAAAACAAGCGACAAACTTGTATTAATTAAAATACTGATACCTAGCCACCACTAGAAACACACAAAAGTTGCTTATAGTTAAAGTGACAGGAATAGAATATAAGGAGTCTCGGGAATAATCAGATTCAATGACGCTCTTTTTTTTTTTTTTTTGTATCGTGGGTGCGTTTACAAACATTCAGTCACATACACAAACACACCCAGACCCGAAACAACTATCTGTAGGCCATACAAATATTTGTTCCGTGCGGGGATCGAACCCGCGACACGCAGCGCAGCAGTCCAATCTCTCAGCCACTGCGCCAACCGTGCCGCGCTCTGCTAGTTGCCCACGGTAGATTCTTTGTGCACGCCACGGAATCGAGGTTTACGGAAATCTTCCACTGGAACCGATAAACGCGACGTACCGGCTGCGCCAGTTAGGTTGTGGGCTGAGACGAAAGGCTTTTTAAAAAGGAACGAGAGGTGTGTTCCGCTTGAAGAGCAGTGCAAGACTAATTTTATTTAATCTCAAATCTTATAATGTAAAGGGTTATTATAATCTAAATGCTTCCTGTTATCGCAGTACCAGGAAGTTACTCGTAATGTAATCTTATTACCTAATTACAATGGAGGTTATTGTGTAATAACCTTGTTACGCTTATATAACTCGCTAAAGATGATTTTTCGGCCAAAATCGGGGTTCCTTTTCCAAACGTTCTGTAGCCCAATCAGCGAACAAACGGCGTTGTCTATGGTCATTCACTTTGAGCTCCTGGGTCAGTTGGATCTTGTGCGGGTGTAGGCCCAAGTACCGACGCAAAATTCGCCAAGTTGAAGTCTGCGAAAGGCCGAGTTCTTGTGCGCGGCGAGAAATCGACTGCCTCGGAGTCTCCTGCACACTCTCACGGACAGCAGCGATGTTCTCGGCCGATCTGGCGTTCCTTTGACGTAAGGGTGTTGGTTGGTTGTTTACCGAACCAGTTGTCTCAAATTTAGTCACCAAACGTTGGAGAGTCGACTTTGAAGGGCCACCGCGTCTGCCGTAAAATGGACGTAATGCGCGCAACGTTTGCACTAACGAACACTTATTTTGATAATAAAGTTTTATCATTTGGCCGTGCTGCTCAATCGTGTAACTTGCCATGGTGATTTGGCATCAGTAACTGAAGAAATAAAAACGCATTTGAAAGATCCCGCCAAAATAACATGGCCGCCACAAACTGTCAACATCGACCCGCCCTATTTGAAAGACCCTTTACAATGAGACCTGCATTTTGTAACTCTGTAATTACAACTTTTAACTGCTTTGCTAGTTCAGGCCTCTTTGTTGCAGCTTGTGAAAAAGTGTACCTATGCAACAGGTTGCTTATAGTTTTTTAGTAACCCTCTTACCATAAACACCTGCGCATGATCTGCATAATCAGGTTGTGTCTCCAAGCCGTTTGTAACAAACCCACAAACTTTGTCCTTACGCTCGTTGTATGTCACATTGGGTTTGAGTGACATTTCGTAAAACAGGACAATACACATTTTATGTTCTAATTTAATTTTTTCAGTCCCTTTTTTTATTTGCTGGATCATATTTTGGTTGATTCCTGGATTTATATCTGCCATATTAAGCAACTTCAGGAGAGTTTGGCGAGATGGCAAGATAAATATTTTCCTAAGAAATCTGTACCCTTTTGGGCTCTGTTTGAGGAAGGACAAAGCAATATTTTTTTCCTTTAGAGTGAAACGACGCCCTTTGTTACCTTTCTTATGCTCTCTGAACTGCAGCACGGCTTAACCTAAAGATCGACCAGAGCAGCTGATATTATTTAGCCATGGGCTCTTCAAAGAAATGTTTCCTATAAGTAAAATAATCTATCTTATAAGCAATATTTTTTTCCTTTAGAGTGAAACGACGGCCTTTGTTACCTTTTTTATGCTCTCTGAACTGCAATAATGTCAAAACTTTTGATGTGCTAGGTAATTCGTCAAGTGTTTTCAAAAATTGAGGATTCGTCGTTAGATTTTGCAGTGCCTTGATTTTTTTTGCCTGATTTTCGACCTTGTTGCGGCATTTACTTAGTTTAACTCCAACTAACATAAGTTTTCGATATAAAGCATGCTCAGATTGCGTTAGAGCAACGCGTTTCACCCGCCTTCTAGTAGCGATAGTTCGTTGTTGCTTGTTGCGATGCTCTGTACAGAAAGAAAACATAATACACTTATTATTACAGAAAATTATTTACTTACTAGCTATGTTGTTTTGATGACAGAATGAGTTTAACAACTGTCAAAGATCTGAAAATGTCAGCCGGGACCAGCGGCTTAACGTGCTTTTCGAAGCTTGGAGGAAACCCGGTATGTAATGGGTGGTCAACCATCCACAGAAAAACCTAGGCAAGCACGGCTTAACCTAAAGATCGACCTGAGCAGCTGATATTATTTAGCCATGTGCTCTTCAAAGGAATGTTTCCTACAAGTAAAATAATCTATCTTAAGGATTTAAAGTGTGATTTGAAATGATAAGTAAGGAAAATACTTTTATTTATTTATTTAGTACTTGGAAGATTAATTATCTTTACTTACCAAGATTTTGGTTAATTTGTACATCTTCCACAGCAACTGTAGCATGCATATTAGGGTGGAGCGTTTATGTATGAAAAAAAATTTTTTTTTAGATATTAATTTGTAATAGGGGGGAAAAGGTGCATTATATTGTAGTAAAAATAAATGTGATTATTCAATTACTTTGGCCAGCATCTTCTGCCTCCGCACTGGCCTCAAACAATCTAAATTAAACTAAAAAAGAGTAGTACACCTTTTACCAACTATTGAGCTTAGTTTAATGGTATATGAGTGATAAATGACATACAAACTTTAATTAAGACATTTATTAAAGAACTGCAATCAAAAACACAGTGACTTATTAAGAATAATTATTAAAAAAAAAATATTAATTTGCTTTAAAATCTCTTTTTGTCTCAAAGGATGATGCCAGAGTTTCTATGAGATCTGGTCCCACCTTCCAATAGTTATGTGTGTTACATCGTTGGATAGGTATTTTTGAGCTGAATAAAAGTTACTATGGCGCCAAGTTCAAATCTTAGTCCGTTCAGAGTTATTCTTTAATAAACATGGTAGTTTTATCAGTAGCCAACTAATGTTGTTTAAGTAATAATTGCATTTCTTTGCTTTATACACGTAGTGTAGATACTAACCTACGGTTATCAATTGCGTCACTGAGTCGCAAACCTTATGACAAAAAGTTAAACAGATGTCAACATTGACAAAATGGTTTTTTTTACAAATAATACAACGATTGCGGATTTTAAACGTATACATTTATTTAATCATCGTTGTCTACAATGACGTTATTTAAAAATAAGGCTGGGCCTACAAATCCCTCATGCCTGGCGTGCCCTAGGTACCAAACGATTGACACGATATGCGCACAGGTTCCTACAGTACGTCGTCCCGTCATGCAGGTACAATATCTTTGTATAATATCAGTGTTGCGAACTAATAAGTAACAGTAGTACTTTCTAGCTCTCACGTGTCGCGACTGTATACGACCACGTAAAAGCCAAGCAACCTCATCAATGCCAAAATCAGGTAAATCCTCCAGTGCAGCTTCTCGGTATATTTCTATTGTATACATTCCATTTTGTAGATGTTCGCTGCAGTAAGATTTCGCTAACTTCAGTTGGTAGGTTCCCAAAGCTAACAAAATGATTTGTTCTTCACTGAATCTCGGGAAATCAATATCACTTGCTTCTACTCTTGTAAAATCAGCTCTTCTGCTGTTTAAACGTTTCCGTTCCACATATTCATATAAAATATTAGGGGTATGTAACTTCTGCCTTATTTCGGTGACGAAAGCTCCTGCATATTGACTATCTTCGATGGGTATATGAAAGTGGTTTGTGATAGCAGCAGCTATCCTAAACTCAGAAAACATATGCGGCATCGCATTGTTGAAATATTTTTGGCGAAACAGTTTAAAATCCCGCTTGAACCTGCCGTTAACCACTTCCACTACCCAGCGGCAAATAGTGACCAATCGAGATTCGTTGGCTTGGTCAGTAGTAAGTTGGGATTCGTGTCTATCCTTTGAAGGCGGGACATGGTATTCGTAACCACAGGCTTCTATATCATCCAAGCTGTCCCTAAATCCGCGATCCAAAATAAACACGTCATTAGTTTCAAGGAGACAGTGAATTGGATGTTCACCATTATTCATAATATCGCTTATTATGTTTGCGTCTGTTTTTGTAGCAGCATAGGACCCTGTGACGTCAATTATGTAGCCATCCGTTGTGACTATAATGAACGGCTTTAAAAGATTTTGATACTTGTGTAAGCTGTAGGACTGTCGTTGAAAAAGGAAGTTGGAACTTTTATGTATATAAACATATGTCCCGTCGCATATTAAGATGGCTTTCGTATTTTCATCGTTTCCAAATAAAGCTTTTGGTATCATCAGGTTTCGACGTAAAATATCATCTTTATTTATATGGTCGAGCCCTAGATGATGATCAACGTACTCATTGGTGAGACACTCACGAGCTATGGCCATCAATCGCTCAAGGTTTTGTCTTGACATATTGCATAAAGTCGCGAGCCTCTCATTTGAGTCACCGGTTCGCAGCTTTGTTAGAAAGATACCTAAAGCGGTTCTAGGATTTTTACATCTCTGGCTCAATGATGGAGTTTGTTCCAACATCTCTTGGAATTGCTCAAAACTACGGCCGGTCCAAAAGTGCATTTCTTCGCTAGTAACAGCACCTATCGTGTTAAAATCTAACCTCGAACCTTTTTGTACAGTTTTTCTCATAATGTCACTAATATCACTGAATTGTGCTGCATTGAAGTCATGGGTGACATTGCAATGTTGAGGTAGTTCGTCCCAAATGTTACTCTCTAGGTGTTCTTGACAAACTCTGGCGCTATCGGGTATGTACAGCTTGTGTTCACAGAAAGTGTGTATTTTTATGATTTCTGGTATTCTATGACGAGTGTCATTACGACAGTTGAGGAAAATACAATGCCTAGCAGTGTTTGGTGCTCGTGTATACTCGGGAACGTGAATTACTGTTGAGATTTGTGCTTGTGGCTCGTCGTTTTCTTCTTGAGGAGGAGACAATGAAGGAGGCGGTCTGACTGCACTTTCAACCCTTTGCCAACACCGATGGCACACACTCCGCGTGTTGTCAAATGCAACCTGTAAAAAAGTATACTTATTAAACATTTTTTCTTTTTATGGATACCTCATAGTCTCAATATAAAGTATAGTAGTTAAGTTTACGCGCGCTCAAACAACGCACACATAGACACCCTCCCACCGACACGGAATACACCGGAACTTAAACTAGGAAACTGGAATCTTAAACGAGTTAAAGTGCGTGTTCATGTGTGTGTGTGCGTTGCTCGAGCGCGCGTAGTACTATGCTTAACTTCTGTAGTCTCTCTATTTAGTGTCTAGCGCAATATCTCTTGAAGCTCTTACCTCTAACAATGCATTTTCCTGAATGTATGTTGCAAACTCTGGTCGCATTCTTGTAAGTTCATTAGTCAAAAGATGTTGCTGGTATCTTCCGCGATAGAATCCTCTACGACACATGACACAGTTCCGTGAAACTTCCATAGTAACAAACAATAGTCCAATCGAAAAGCACTTCAATAATCCTTATTACAAGCCGAATGTCAATTGTGTAATATGTCAAATGTCAATAAACAGGTACCAAAAAAGTCCAAGAGATAGCCGGGGTCAAGTAGAAACTGTAGAACGAACGGAAAGACAAGACGTTGTCACACACGTATTGCAAACGAACGACTACCTGCGCTTGCGCGCACCCTCGCCGCCTATCCGTGCCGCTAACCAGTTTCATTGTTCTAAGCATACTTAACGAGTGCGAGTGAGACAGACCGATAAAAAGGTTTGCGTTACCGTCTACACTACGTGTATAAAGCACAAATGCAATTATTACGTAAAAATAACATTACTTGGCTACTGATAAAACTACCATGTTTATTAAAGAATAACTCTGAACGGACTGAGATTTGGATCTTGGCGCCATAGTAACTTTTATTCAGCTCAAAAACACCTATCCAACGATGTAACACACATAGCTATTGGAAGGTGGGACCAGGATTTGCATCCTCCTTTAGGCATTACATTTCGAGATTCCAATTTGGCTTTTATTGCACCTAATCGTGCCTTTTCCGTGCATTGAGACATGGCTGCCTCTGTAGTCATTTTTACTGCTCGTTCTACAGCTTGAGTATGGCACGGAAGCCTTAAAAACGTCAAATGATCCTCATCCCCAGTTTCGACGACGTGCCGAATTTCTTGGTCAGAAAAGATTTTCAAAATAGGGGGTTCTGTTATTTTTTCCTGCCAATTTATTAAATCAATGTATGTCGCAGCATTAAAAATTATACAGGGTAACTCAAACTGTCTAGTTGTTGAAGTTTACTGCGTACTACGTGCTTTTAATATGCGCCTGGCTGCCAGTTCTCGAATATGCTTCTTGTCATCAGTTAACATTGCAAGAAGCGTGTTCTCCGGATGCGCAAAGTAGCTATTTCGTTGAATGACAGGATCAATTATCTTTTTAAGATCTTCTGACAGGTATCTGGAGGCCGAAATTATATAGAAAAGATGTCGCGATCCATCCTTGCAAGAGGGCTTATTTTTAATTAGGAACCAAGATGGTGCGTAAACTTGAACAACAAATGTTGCCAGAGTTATCAGTTTCTCTGATAGTGTTTCGGTCGCTACATACAAACGCAATATTCTATTGGCACGTGTGACCCAACGAGCATGTGAAAGTTTGCCGGGAGATTTATTTGACAAATCTTCTGGAAAAACACCTGTAATTACCGCTGTGACAATGTTATGTAAGTACTGTTGATCTGTACTCAAATCTATGGCCATTTCTGTAAGCATCTCTCCATCGATAGGTTGAAATTTTTTAACAGGCAATTGTTCACAGGTCTCTAGTGCTTTTCCCAAAGGTCCAGAGAAAGACTTAGGCCCCGAAGTACACCCGTCGAGATGAAGAAACAAGTGTCGCAAAGGCAGTTCATTCATGTGCAGCAAACAAACTATCCACTGAAGTGGTTTTTGTAGTCTTTTCTCGAACAGTCTTATAATACCACCATTCTTTCCAGTATTCACGTTTGTGCCATCGCAGCCGATTGCCATAAGTTCATGAAGAAGTATTTCTTCTCGTGATAGAAACTCTGCTATGGAGATTTCTATTCCTTTAGCTATCCCAACATTAGGCACCACATATCCTAGATAAATTGATCCAGGCTCTTGAATTAAAGAGATGTGTTCTTCGACAATCAAAGTCCTGTAGCATTTGCCGCTCTTTTTGATGATTTTTAACGTTTTATCTTTTCTCCCGTCAAAGTATAAAGCATTAAGTTCCGGAATTGTCACCTCATTTAATAACTTATTTCTTGTTTTAGTTCTCTGTCTGCGTAATTTATGTCTATCAATCACGTCAATATCAGAGCCAATGTCGAACAAGACAGATGATGCAATCGCGGCTGCAGCCCTATCTGATACTCCGTACCTGTCACATGTCTTCGAAAGCGTCGGAAAGTCGATGTGTGAGGATTTTTTCCTTGTCTTTTGAGAAACCTCTTCAAGTTCGATTTTATCTGATGTTGATGATGTTGCCGAAGAAGTACTAACATTTAAAACAGCCAACGACGATGTACTTGTAGTTGAAGATACATTTTGGCGGTTTTCTCGTTCATGTTTCCGTTTTAAAGTGTTTTGCAACTTCTTAGTGACGATTGCGTCGATGCCGGCAATTATCATACTTCGACAGGTTCTTTGATCAATTAAAAATGCTTGCTCTTGTTTAGGAACCTTTTTATCCTTTGGACAGGTGCACTGAATCAACTCTTTGCATTTGCATGCTGAAATATCAAAAAGTAACTTACTGCTTTGCCGAAATATTTCTAATTTATCTTCAGATAGTCTCTGCACAGATTTAAGTAGATTTTTGTATTTTAAATGATAGGTTTTTAACATTTGTATGATTCTTGTTCGTGTTACTGTAGGAATAGATGCAGTTCGCCATATATTTTCAATCCTGGATGTCACTATATCTGCTATTTCCGCAAAAATTGGCTCTTTTGCTGTTTCTAACTCCAATTTTCGTTGATGTCTTGTCCATTCATATAACTTGATAACATCGTCATAGGTAGGTAGAACATTGTCAATATCCCCTAAAACAGGGCATTTAAACACACTCCGAGTTCTCTGCATGTTTTCAAAGAATAACAATAATTAAATATGGCGGGCAGGTGGCCGATGCGAGGGAAAACACAAGTGCACTGAGCGTCGTGACGATGCGACAAGTGGCGCTAACCGCTCCCTCCGCGCTCCCTCACTCCCCTTATTTTAAATTATGAACACAAAGTGACGCTTTTATTTTGTACAATATCGAAAATAGATTATAATAATAGTTATTTCGTAAAACAAAATTGTTCTATTAATTAGAATTTATTATATTTATACGGCGTCAAAACAGGTACTAAAATAAGATATTTTTTAAATTTCAATGACATTGCGGAGGCAGTTGCCGTAAACGAAATCAAATAATATTTTTTATGGTTCAATTTGGACCTAAAACGCACCATATTTTTGCTATTAGATTGCCATTTAACAAAAAAAAAAAAACGCTCCACCCTACTGTCCAGTCAGTTTTGACTCGCCATTGTTTGGTATTTTTGGACTTTTCCGGTTTATTGGGTACACTACATAGAGCAAGGTCATGATCCGTGATAGACAAGCTACATACTAGCCCAAAGGGTATTCCAGGTGTTTTGATGAATATGTGGTCGATACAGGATCCTTGTCTGGTTGGAAGTGTAAAGTGTTGTTGGACAGTCCACGGACCGCACAATTTGAAGAGGTTTTACCAGCAAGTGCGTCGTAAAACCCATTGAAGAGGTCACACAGCCATCCACCTAAGAGGCGAACACCACAAACGGCGGTTTTGGAAAAAGTCTTGGAAGTAAATCACGAAACAGAACTAGCTGACCCTTCTGCTAAAAATGTGGATTCGGAAGTGCGGGATATTCTTGGATCTGACCCCTCTCCACCTGCACAAGGAGTTAGCAACAAGGCTGCAACACATAGCCACTCCGGGACTTAGCAAGGAAACTCACAAGGAGCTTACTGAACGGTACCTCATTCCTGGAAACTGTGTCTTAATTGGAGCGCCCTTACTGAATGCTGAAATAAAAGCCGCGGTAACAGAGACCGTTGGAAAACGAGACAAGGGCATCGAAAGGCGCCAAGGCCAACTTGCTACGGCAATTTGGGGGCTAGCCAGAGTCCTCACAGAGGAACTGGAGGAAAAAACAAAAAATAAGGAGCGTCTGAGAAACAGCTCATGGACGTATGCCGGATTTTATGCAACATCCAACATGCTGTCTGCAACAAGGCGAAATTTCGCCATATTCTCAATAAATAAAGAGCTAAAAGATCACCTGACAGACACTAAAATTGATAGAAACTTGTTTGGAGAAAAACTCTCAGACACTATAAGAGCAGCAAAAGCTTTAAGCAAGTCAGGCACAGAAATGAAAACGAGGGCTTAACCTAAAACTTTCCCTCCGGCGAGCAATTTAAACTGGAGAAGCTCGGCCCCAGCGCGCAAACAGGAAGGAGTACAGCGAGGTCGCGAAGCAGCCCCCTGCTGGTGCCGGGCACCTTGGCGCGATACAATCGCAACACGATGCAAGGCAACTCGTCGAAAGCATCGCGACATCCGTCGAAGTTCAACCACCGCCGATAAATAGGGTAAAGTACGCTGGACAATTATCTTCTTTTTTTTTTTTTTTTAAAACGATGTCCCACACTAGGAATTTCTCCTGTATCGTGGGTGCGTTCACAAACATATAAAGTCACATACACAAATACCCAGACCCGAAACAACTATTTGCAGGCCATACAAATATTTGTTCCGTGCGGGGATCGAACCCGCGACACGCAGCGCAGCAGTCCAATCGCTTAGCCACTGCGCCAACCGTGCCGTCGAAACTTGCTAAAAATTGGTCCAATATAGAATCTCCAAACATATTAGTGTATAACGTCTCCATCTGTTTTTTCGTAACCTAATGTTGTTCAAATGTACATCTTTTATTGCAAATAAATTATTATTTCCTTTATTAATTTCCTTACATACTAAATACATTTTTAAATATTTCAAAAAAAAAAGATATAAAAAACATTTAAAAATATAAAAAATAGTAGCCCACCGGCATTCGGAACAGGGTCCGAGCTACCGGTGGTCAGGGCTCTTGAGAGAGGAACCTCCTGACAATGCGCGCCGTGTCCAGAAGTACTGCTTTCTGAATCAAGCCCTTGATCTAGAATTTATTATTATTATTTTAAGACCCTGAGTCTCGTAAGTACCTTTTTTACAACCCCTCCCGCTCTTGGGCAGAGCGAAAGGGAGTGTCAGACTTCTACTGACTAAAAACCACCCATGTTCCTTCTTAGACCTTCATATCGAGGCCGCGGTATCTGCGAACAACCCGCAGCCCCGACGGGAAACGTATCATCTTCTTGTTGGCATAGCGAAAGTTCATCCGACGTAATTGTTATGTCTCTTTTGAGATCTGTAGCGACGTACTCTCACGACGCGCGACGGGATGAATTCTACCATATTGTTGTTCGTCTGGTGTGGTATAGGATGTATCTTGTACAACTTATATCGGTCTCTACTGATAAGTGGGAATGTTATTTAGAAGAGGAAGTATTCTTCAGTTATTTGAGCTTTAATGCCTATCAAAGAATAAAACTTGCGAATATCGTGCGGTTCATTAGGCAATGTTAGAACTTCGGATAAATGCCCAGAGATAATGTTCAGTTCCTTTTGGAGTTGTTCAGGAGTCAGCAGGTGAATATTGAACTGTCCATGGTAGACATTGGTTAGGATGTCTTACGGCCGTTCCCAATAACCTATCTATCGCCAGTTTTGGCCAACTTAAGATAGATAAATCTATCTTTTATCGGTTTTGATGTCCCAATAACGTACTGATGGTTATGACAACCAACCGCCCTACACCATCTATCGATGGGAGGGGCTATCTCTTGCTACTGATAGATATTTCTATGAAATTGCAACATTATGCATCCCAATATCCTTTTGACAGCTATCTGTCAGTAATGTCAATACTAAAGTTAACCAAATTTGTCAATCCGTCGAATTGCAGGGATAAGCATTGTTTATTTTTTAAAAACGCTAATAAATTTGTTTTTAGTGTAAGTAAGTGCAGTGTTTACATCATTCCTAATAATGTCTAAGTCTAGTGAAAGTGATTTATCTATGTTAATGGAATTATCTGACTGGGGCGGGGCAGTGATTTTAAAGATGAATCCCAGAAAAACTACCAAGCCCAGCGTAAACCATATGAACGAATTAAATAGTAGCGAATTCACATATAGATTTCGTTTAAACAAAACTGCTGTTAGTAATTTAATAACAGAAATATATCCTTTTTTAAAAGTAACCTCAGAAAGGTAAGTACCAACGTTAATGAGAAATACATTCATTTATTTTTCAATATTAATTACTTAACTAACAATACTATGTACTGGGAGCCGACCCCAACATAGTTGGAAAAAGGCTAGGCAGATGATAATGACTATGTACCTACCTTTTTTTTTTGTTTTTTTGGGGGTTGAGAAATCATCAAATAACCCCTCTCGCTCTTGGGCAGAGCGAAAGGGAGTGTCAGACTTCTACTGACTAAAAACCACCCATGTTCCTTCTTAGCCCTTCATGTCGAGGCCGCGGTATCCCTTGCGAACAACCCGCAGCCTCGACAGGGGGTCAGAGCCCATTCGTCCCCTAAGATTCGCACCCTGTGCCCACTCGTCCCCTGGAACTTTTAAGGGGCCCATTCGTCCTCTGATGAATATTTATTTTTATTCATTCTTCTAATATGGTGGTATGGACATGTAATGCGAAGGAATGAAGAAAATGTTGTGAGAAAAATGTTGAGTATGAATGTAGATGGCTATAAGAGTAGAGGAAGACCAAAGAAACGATGGATGGACTGTGTGAAGGATGATATGGCTAGAAAGGAGGTGACTGCTGACATGACGAGAAATAGAGAAGTATGGAAGAAGAAGACATGTTGCGCCGACCCCAAATAAATTGGGATAAGGGCAGGAGAATGATGATTCATTCTTCTAATATAAGTACATGTATATGTGTATACTGCAGCTTAGTAGTCCTGGTACAGTCGCGCAGAAAAGGCTAAAATAAAAAATATAGTAATACCGTAGATATCATGTTTATTTCAAATAAGATTAACACATACAAAATCACAATGTCCTAGAAACTAACAAAATACAACTCTTTTACAAAAATCAGCCTTGATTGACCATCATATAAATCAACATTAAATATAAAATATGCAAAAAAATAGAACACAATGTGTTATATTTTATATATACATATATATATGTCATATCAACAGTAAATACTCACTTCTTATTTTTTTGTATATTTACCAACTACATACATGCAAAATCATAATAACTTAAATCTAAAAAATTATAACAGTACAATAAAAATACTAAAATCACAGTAATTATTGAAGACTAGATAAATCAACATATATATTTTTTTTGTATATTAACCAACTACATGCAAAATCGTAATAACTTAAATCTAATAAATTGTAACTAGAAGTACATAAAACCTACATAAAAATTAGCTAAAATCACCGTATTTTTTGTATATTTACCAACTACATGCAAAATCATAATAACTTAAATCTCTAAAAATATAACAGTACAAAAAAAATACTAAAATCACAGTAATTATTGAAGACTAGATAAATCAACATATTTTTTTTTTGTATATTAACCCTACATGCAAAATCGTAATAACTTAAATCTAATAAATTGTAACTAGAAGTACCTACATAAAAATTGGCTAAAATCACCGTATTTTTTGTATATTTACCAACTACATGCAAAATCATAATAACTTAAATCTAACAAACTATAACTACTATAACAAAAAATGACTAAAATCACAATAATTATTGAAGATTAAACCAATCAACATTATTTTAGTATAAAACTAATCTTATATTTGTTTTTTCATTTTAAATTAATAATATATGCATAGCTTTTCCATGCAGTGGCCTAGTGAAATCTGATTTTCAAAAAATTGGCTAATTATGCGATTTATTCTCGCTTCATTTTCAATCGATTCAGGAGTCCGATTATCCTTTGCACCTGATCCATTTTATTTTTTGATAAATTCGCTTCTTTATGTAGAGTGTCTAAACATTTCAAAATATTTGGTTTATTTCTACCATTAATTTTACGATTAATTTTGGAATGCCAACTTTCTACAAGGTTAGTCGTCCGATGACGTTGTCCATATACATTCCAATTTCTGGCTATAGTTTTATTATCGAGCCAGTTCTCGACAAAATAATCATTAAAAGCTGAAATTAGATTATTTTGAGGGCAGTCCTCCATGATATAAAGCCAACCGTCATCTAGTATATATTGTTCTGGTATTAAAGCTAGTGAGGCGCAAAGGGCAACGTGTCGCTTATGTAGTCTAGATTTGAGTTCCAAGTGTTTTGCTTTCTTCCACAGGGATTTCAAAAAATGGAAATAACATCCAGAAATCAGCGTATTTGGGAAAACTTTTTGTGCCGCGTTTTGTATTGCTATCTCAAAATCCATGGTAAACTGACGTGGACACCAATTGGGAAAACGGGCCTTAAGCATATGAAATAGAATTTCGTAAGTAGCTTGCTTTTTATTTAAAAGCAGCGCAAATACTAACGGTACAACATTTGTACTGGTGCTAGAACTTCCAATATCAGCGTGAATACTAAATAGCTGAACAAATGGATGAATTACAAATTTAAAGGTTCCATCTAAAAAGAAATCGGAGAAACTTGACATTGTCACCTCATTTACCACAGAAAATATTAAAATTCGGTTTGAACCATCTTGATAATCACATATTAAAAAGTCTTCATATTTTTTAGGTACAACTACTTCTTCTGCTTTTTTAAAAATCAGCCGATTGGCACCATTTGCTTTTCTTCTTGCGTTATAGAGTCCATGTTTAAGGTTTTGGAAGTCGGGAATATTTTGTACATGGTTTAGTCCTTTGTCTTTAAATTCCCTCATTTCCTCGTCAAATATATTTAGTAGTGACTCGTTTCCTCTGGCTGCTCTATTCTTGCATGAATTAAGTGCTTTCTTGAGCTCATTTTTTGTTATATCTGGTGTACATAAGTGAGGTGTTTCTTTTAAGATTCGGTTTTCTTGAATTGTGATACTTCCATGGCAAGTATTTCTTTGAGTGCATTTCCAATAAAATGAGCCATTTTTGTATTTTTTCTTCATATATAACTGATACCCTCCTCTCAATAAAATTGGTCTACCTCTTTCAGAGGATATATACTCAATTCCTGTCAAACCACTACTGCACTGTGGTTCATCAGCCATTATTCTGTAAGAAAAAGTTACCAAATAATAACATTCCTCGACATAATATGCTACTTTAACTATAATATGCTTGTTTGACATGTATGTTTATTTAATTTATAATAACCGTAAAAACATTTATTTAATAAAAGTTGTTATTATAGTTTTTACCAGATATGTAAAACATTTATCTTCGAATACTATATTCAAACAAGAGTTTTAAGATGTTGTATTCACACAGCACATCTATGTCAAATCGTATGTCCCTTGCTTTCTAAACATCCAATCGAATTAATGCAAAATAAATCAAAGCAACATTATTATCAAAACATGCTGTTTTTATATATGATGGTGTGATTGAATCGATTAATAAACAAACTATTTATCTACTCTATATAGATATGAAAATCACTGAAAAAGTAGAAAAAGTATTATTTTATCATACAAAATAGAAAATTATGTGAGTGCATACACAGTAGCATACTAAAAATCTATGTTTTACCTTAAAAGAAAATAAAGTATTTAATAGTAACTATTAAAAAGTAGCAGCAGTTGAATTTTTTTTTCTGTGTCATCGTTCCAATTATTTATTTATTTATTTATAAACATACAATTATAGCACTATTACAGAGCATTCCAAGGCATGTTCCAAGGGCATTTTTCAAGTCTTTTGAAATAGGGATATATAGGTAAATAGTAGAACTTACGTATTTTTCCTTCACGTACATGCACTGATCACTTCACTCACTAATTAAATTTAATAAGTAATCCTACAGGATACACTAATGAGTAAACTTTCACTCGAGACAGTATAAAAATCAGTACGCTTGGATTTGCAACTATAAGTAAACTAAATGTAGTAACACATTCCTGGAATAAATACGCCGAAGTTGTCTAGTACTGGTGTTAGCCAATCAGGTGCAAGTCCTTTCATCGAGCGTCTATTGTTTTGGGCTACGCCTTTGTTATTTGCTCGCGCGCATATACTCTGGCTAAAATTACCCCTCCCGCTTCGGCATTCCACACCCCGCGCACATCTGGAGAGTACTTACCAATTTTAAACACCTTATCTATTATTTGTAACCCGTTTTTTAACAAGCCATTCGTAGTGAGACAATTTTACATCGTAAGCCTATCGACAGGTTATATTATTATCATGACGGATTATCATTCATCATAGCTCTTTTTTCAATGATCTGTTATGAGTTATTAAATTAATGCCGTTAATAAACTGTTCACAAGTGTACTATGTTAACCGTTTCTTATGTAAAATATAGCTAATTTTATCTCAGGGGACCAATAGGCACCTGAATAGGTGCCGAATCTTTAACTTATAATGTATATATATTAGAGGGGACGAATGGGTACCTTAAAAATAATATTTTTTATTAAAATATTAATTGGTCCCCTACCAGGAGATCAATGGGCACCTATATAGGGGCCGAATCTACAACTTTAATGCTGGGGGACGAATTTTAGGGGACGAATGGGCTCTGACCCCGACAGGACCCGCAGCCTCGACAGGACTATGTACCTACCTTACTATCATTTTAAAGTTTTTTTCATTTTTCAGAAATCATGGAATATCTCCATTGCATCAGCTACTTTTAGCCCTAAGATTTTATGCATTAGGCACAATGTTAGTGTCTGTTGCAGACTTTGTAGGAGTCTCAAAATCATCGGCTGGGCCAATACAATAGCCAATGTCTCATCTGCAAAAGCAAGATTGTATAGAAATTATATACATATATGTCGCCGCGAGAGTGTCTATCTGCTGGGATCATTAGTCAATCTAATTAATAACCAGCTTATAATAATAGCTTAGCTTAGTTTTTTAATTTAAGATAAGCTAATTGATTATGAATATTGGGATTTTAATGATTGCTCACTTGGAATTAGGCTGTATGAGAGACGTCATTGCACATTGTTGTGAAGATGGCGGCGAATACGATTTTAATAGTCAATAACTCAATTTATAATCTGAAACCACGACTAAATCAGTTTCTTTATGTAATTATAAACTAAAAAGTCATAAGATTATTTTGTAGAGCAATTTATTAGTAGAAAACCCGTTCTTTGTATTAAATCCTTTAATTAGCCGGAAATGGCGTAAGTAACATTCTGTTGTAAAAAGTAATGAACCTATTAATTAGACATTAACTTAATAACGCCTTCGCATTAATATTGGTATTGTTTTATTGTTAAATAATTATTACAATCAATTGTGAATTATTTTAGTATTGTTTATTACTTTTAACTGATTAAGTAATTAATAACAATACTGAGTGCGTTGTACTTCCGCTAGACGGACTAGAGAGAGACGCGTGAGCACAGAACATCGCGTGAGACGAAAGATGAACGCACATTATCTCGTGTTTAGCAAAAATTGCAATTGCAATATTAAGTAAATGAAAGTGGTTTTTGATGTGATTAATATTAATTAGTGCAAACGAGAATTGTAACATGATTTAAATGGAGTTTCTTAAACCCATTCGTCTCCATAGTAACAATGATTTATGTGAATGTGTCTCAACCTCTGAAAAGTTTATAAGTGCCTGTAAATGGACTATTCTAAATAAACGTTTGGTGTTTGAGTCAAGTATTGTGTGTGATTTCAACTACCCATTTACCCATCTGCCACGAAGAGGAATCTAAGGCAAAGACAATATGGCGGAGGCCATTGATATTTAGGAGCAGCGTTCCTCAAGTGGTTGTCCCGCCGTAACATCAGAAGTGGGATTTTATCTGCGCTTTGCTCATGAATATGCGCCGGAACATCCAAATGATGACATACAGGAAAATATTGAACTGAAGACTGATCGTCTAAAATTTGGCTGTATTTTCATCATAGTGGTTGACAGATACCAACATGATAATTATGGCATAATTCAACTTGAACACACATGACCCAGTAAGACAATAAGTTCACATGAAAATACTTTTTACATGGGAAAAATGAAAAATGAAAAAAAACAATGAAGTTTTATGTGCCAGAAAACTTCATAGTCCAATCAAAGTGACAAACATACAGTACAGCACAGAATGACCGAAGCAGCAAAATAAAAGAAACATGAACACTGGGAAAGCATATCAATAAATTAACCTACGGGATGGAACATCAAACCCGGGAAGTATTTTATTTTATTCATTTTAGTAACTGTAGTGCAGTTAACAATATTTTAACTTATCACATTACACACTGGCTAGGTTAATTGCCACCTTAAATTGACACCCGTGGAATTTAAATATTAAGACATCTTTAATCACTCAAGGAGTGATAAGGTCATTACCCGTTCAATGTTTTTATTAAAATTTAAACCAGGGTACTTAATGTGTCACAAACTGAACACATGAATCAAATGATAGTTAGTTACTTGCATTCACACATTAATTAATTAACTAAGTATTAAATCTTGTTATGTTTTAATATTATGTCATTCAGAGTAAAACATGCAATAGAAATAATTCTTATTAGAAATCCCTCATACTTGATATTCAAGTGAGGAATTGCAATTAAGTACTTTGTACAAACTTGTAAACATTTGTATTGGACAACATGTTTCAAGATTCAATAAAAACAAACAAAGTTGTCCGTCACTGGACACCCGGCAGATGAGAATCTTTGTATTGTAATGACACAATATGTCATGATAAATATTACAATACTTAACTGCCTCCTTGGTCTAGTGGTCGCAACCGCAACTGTTGAGCATGAGGTCTTGGGTTCGATTCCCGGGTCAGCCAAAGTGTTATTGGCTTTTTCCATCAGGAATTTATCAGTAACAGCCACGGAGTCTGGATTTGTGCCCGGTTGATGGCAATAGGCTCGCCCCTTATTACATGGGACTTAACAACATAACTGGCGAAATGTGGGTGTACTATTAGGTACACCTCTGCCTAACCCTTCGGGTATTACAGGCGTGATGTTATGTTATGTTTAATATTACAATAATTATTTATTTATTCAATATCTATCAATCGAATCTGTATCTGACCTTACTACATCACTAATTGATTAGCTTGAAGTTAAAAAAATAATTGATCCACATTAAACATTATTTTAATGGCGAAACGCAATAATAGCATCATACTATTTCCCATTATAGCATACGAGTTGGATTCAAAGCCAGGGTGCACATGTTTCACATAAGTAATGCTTTGTTATGTAACTGATTCATAAAACAAAACAATTAACAAAACATCAACGTTGTTCAACAAATTGTGACAATGAAATTCAGTGCGATAATTCAACAGAAAGCAAAGCTTTAAATATGTTAATAAAATGTGAATGTTTCACTAGTACAGTAACACAACCAATAGTGTTTTTAAAGTAGTTTTAATCAGATTAACTTTCCCATCTTAGTTTGATTACCATCTAAGTATGATAACTATTTAAAAACAATTGATTACTATATTTTCATTACTAATTTAAACATTTAGTCAGACTGCTTTGTGGGCCTAGTAGTCATGGAACATACAATTAAAGCATGTGGGCCTGGATTCGATTCCCAAGTCTAGCAAAGTGTCGTTGGGTTTTTTTTTCATCAGGAAGTTCTCAGTAGCAGTCCAGACAATAATATTAATGGCATATAGTCTTGCCCTTTAACAAGAGGCTTAGGCATTACTGGCAAAGTGATGATGTACACCTCTGCCTAACCCTTCTGGGATAGCAGGTGTGATGTTTACATAACATCTTTTATTGTTCTATTATTTACCTGCATGACTTTTACATTCCAGATTCGAGGCAATTATGTTATAAAAGAGGAAATGATAGTAGAGCAAATTCACTACAAATACAAACAACATCAAGTACTACAGCCTGGTGAACAAATTACCGTGTCGCCGGCTATGAAGCTAACAAATGAGAAACAGCATGAGGACAGCCAACCCAGAATGACTGTTTCAGTGTTTACACACCATAAGTTAACATAAAAGGTGAGATGTTTTCAAACACTTCACTACTGATATCAAACAGTGTTGCATTAAAAGGCTCCATACAATCGCCAATCAACCTACCTACCTACATGATGCTCATGTGTGATGAGTATCAGGTATTCCGATTTCATTATTTTAATGTTTTTGCAATCCTGCCAGTTGTAAGCAACAACTATTAACAAAAACAAAGTATTAGTACTAACAGTAACTAATGAAGTATAAAATAATAATACTCACAAAAAGCTAATGGTATCCGTGGAGGAAACAACTAGCGCAATAAGTAATACTCACAATGAATCACACAAATAATCTATCAGCAGCCGTGGAGGCAGCTGGTAAAGAACCAACACAACAAATTATCTATCAACAGCCGTGTAGGCACTTGATAATGAACCCACACAACAAATGATCTATCAGAAGCCGTGGAGGTGACTGATAATGAACAAACACAACAAATGATCTATCAGCGGCCGTGGAGGGAACTGATAAAATAATACTCTCATGTTATCCTGCTGGGTCCACGGCGTATTAAACGCCCAGAGCCTGGTTCCTTATATCCTGTCAAATCAAAGACTTCGTGCCTGTCACGGAGCAATGGTCCTAAACTCCTTATCCTTTAATCCTGTCAAATCAAAGACTTTGTGTCTATCACAGAGCGGTGTTCCTGATCCTATCCTTTTATCCTGTCAAATCCAAGACTTTGTGTCTATCACAGAGCATTACCTTCCCGTGAGAATGAACAAATAAAAACATACTACTCACACTACATTTACCAAATACAAATCACAATTTCTAAAGCTATCAATAATTTTATTTAAAACGAATCTAGTAGACAGTAGACCTATTATACAAGGTTGCAAAGTCATAGTAAGCAACAATATTATCTGTTTGCTGAAAAAGCAAACAGCTGATCAAACAATATCAATAAAATCAATGTTGTTCGATAATTTTGACAAAAATATTCTATTTAGCTAGTAGCTAATCAAACAATATTTTATTCAACTAGTAGCTGATCAAACAATATTTTATTCAACTAGTAGCTGATCAAACAATATCAATAAATTCAACTAATGTTGTTGATAATTTTGCCAACAATATTCTATTTAGCCAGTAGCTAATCAAACAATATTCTATTCAGCTGGTAGCTGATCAAACAACATCAATAAATTCAATTAATGTTGTTGAATAATGTTGCCAATAATATTCTATTTAGCTTGTAGCTAATCAAACAATATTCTATTTAGCTAGTAGCTAATCAAACAATATGTTATTCAACTAGTAGCTGATCAAACAATATCAATAAATTCAATTAATGTTGTTGATAATTTTGCCAACAATATTCTATTTAGCTAGTAGCTATTCAAACAATATTCTATTCAGCTAGTAGCTGATCAAACAACATCAATAAATTCAATTAATGTTGTTGAATAATTTTGCCAACAATATTCTATTAAGCTAGTAGCTAATCAAACAATATTCTATTCAGCTAGCAGCTGATCAAACAATATCAAATAATTCAATTAATGTTGTTGAATAATTTTTCCAACAATATTCTATTTAGCTAGTAGCTAATCAAACAATATTCTATTCAGCTAGTAGCTGATCAAACTATCAATGAATTCAATTAATGCTGTTGAATAATTTTGCCAACAAAATTCTTGTGAGCTAGAAGTTGATCAAACAATATCAATAAACTCAATTCAATTAATGTAATTGAGTCATTCAGGCAACAATTGTTTTATTAAGCTAACAGCTTAGCATCCAATAACTTGAATAAAAATTCCAAACAGCTTTATATGTCTAAAACTGTGCATGTGTGTCTAGCAAGGTGATACAAAAATGCATTGAATGTCAGATCTATTACAAGGTTTCTATGTTGAATGAACCTTCCTGTTACTAAATCCTACAATTGAATAAACATTGTAGGATAATAAAAGCAACAATAATCTGCCGACAAAATTTATCTCCACTATTTCAGATAACAACCACGAGACTACACATAAGACAACGGACGGACGAGCGGACGGCAACGGCAAGTGCAGAGCGCGCACCGCCGATCAGAATGGCCGTGTCGCCGCGAGAGTGTCTATCTGCTGGGATCATTAGTCAATCTAATTAATAACCAGCTTATAATAATAGCTTAGCTTAGTTTTTTAATTTAAGATAAGCTAATTGATTATGAATATTGGGATTTTAATGATTGCTCACTTGGAATTAGGCTGTATGAGAGACGTCATTGCACATTGTTGTGAAGATGGCGGCGAATACGATTTTAATAGTCAATAACTCAATTTATAATCTGAAACCACGACTAAATCAGTTTCTTTATGTAATTATAAACTAAAAAGTCATAAGATTATTTTGTAGAGCAATTTATTAGTAGAAAACCCGTTCTTTGTATTAAATCCTTTAATTAGCCGGAAATGGCGTAAGTAACATTCTGTTGTAAAAAGTAATGAACCTATTAATTAGACATTAACTTAATAACGCCTTCGCATTAATATTGGTATTGTTTTATTGTTAAATAATTATTACAATCAATTGTGAATTATTTTAGTATTGTTTATTACTTTTAACTGATTAAGTAATTAATAACAATACTGAGTGCGTTGTACTTCCGCTAGACGGACTAGAGAGAGACGCGTGAGCACAGAACATCGCGTGAGACGAAAGATGAACGCACATTATCTCGTGTTTAGCAAAAATTGCAATTGCAATATTAAGTAAATGAAAGTGGTTTTTGATGTGATTAATATTAATTAGTGCAAACGAGAATTGTAACATGATTTAAATGGAGTTTCTTAAACCCATTCGTCTCCATAGTAACAATGATTTATGTGAATGTGTCTCAACCTCTGAAAAGTTTATAAGTGCCTGTAAATGGACTATTCTAAATAAACGTTTGGTGTTTGAGTCAAGTATTGTGTGTGATTTCAACTACCCATTTACCCATCTGCCACGAAGAGGAATCTAAGGCAAAGACAATATGGCGGAGGCCATTGATATTTAGGAGCAGCGTTCCTCAAGTGGTTTTCCCGCCGTAACATATACATAGCAATACCCAGGAAGATTTTTACAATATCAGTCAATTTCTTAGAGTTCTGGGTGCATTTGATGACACACATATTCTAATACAATCACCAAGTAAGTACATTGTCATCATCTACCTAGCCCTTTCCCAACTATGTTGGGGTCGGCTTCCAGTCTAACCGAATGCAGCTGAATACCAGTATTTTACATGGAGCGACTGCTTATCTGACCTCCACAGCCCAGTTAATACGATACTCTTTGGTAAGACTGGATGTCAGAATTTCAGGTCACTAACTACCTGTAACAACTGCCAAAGATCTATAAATGGCAGCCGGGACCAACAGCTTTACATGCTTTCCGAGGCACGGAGGAAACTCGGTATGTCGGGCGGTCACAGACCGACCTAGGAAAGCATAGCTTTACCTAAAGATCGACCCGAGTGGCATTTCTTACTAAGCCACTAGTAAGTACATTGTATTTTTAAGAAAACATTCTCTACAAGTGTTTTTTATAAATTTATAGATTCTAATATTGAAAAAGAATTTAGAAATAGGAAAGGATATTTCTCTATGAATGTGCAAGCTGTGTGCGATGCACATTTAAGATTTATGAATGTTGTTGTCCGTTAGCCTGGATCAACTCATGATGCAACAATCTTTAACAAATCAACACTGAGAGGTAAAGTGTTTAGTTGCTTCATACTAACTATTTTGAGCAATAAAACAATAATTTTTAAAAATCTCTACACTTGGACGTGCTTTTACAAACATATTTTTTATTGATTTTACAGCGGAATGTGAAAGTGGTTTATATGGAAATCGCTGGTTGATTGGAGATAGTGCTTATCTATGCAAACCTTATTTATTAACTCCTTCAACATTCAACAAAGACAAAGAAAACTTTATATTTTAATGCTTATTTATTTTGCTCCAAGTTTAATTTTAACCTCCTATTTTCTTCCATATTTTCTATTTCTAATTCTAATTTGTTCTTTTTAATGATACAATAATCAGCAATAGCTTGATTCCGTGCAGCTGGAGCCCTTACGTCGCTATCCAGTAGCCTACGTTTTTTTTTTATCTGAAAAGAAAACAATTAATTAGTTTTTCCAGACCACCCCAGATTTACTTAAAACTTTTTAGGTTTTACATATATAAAAATGTAAATTACCCAAATTGTACACTAAGGATGCAATAATTAATTGACTAAGTATTTATTGTGAAATTCCAAATTTTACAAAATATACTAGTTACTTTGTTAATATTTGACGGGTAAACTGTATATTGTAGACAATGTTGTTGGTAAAATGTTAAATTGTAAATTTTTGCTGACAGCAGATACATACTATTATTGTTACCACTGGGAGTGTTAAAAAGAATTTCGTTGGTTTAGGTGTTGTCACAACCAGCAGTTCGTTATTTCCCGATGATTCACTCTCATTATCTATGCTCATTAGTTCCGAGTCACCACCACCCACACCACTATCAATCACCATGATGCCACCACCATCACTCAAAACCTTTGGATCCACCGTCACCTCAGCATCTCCTCCCAGGGATACACTGTAACCCTCGCATGTTGCACCTAAAATGGATGCCACCCGTCCCAGTGCATCATCGGGTGGGATGTAACCTGGCTTGCCACCACCTGTCTGCAAGTTTAGTTACATTAATACACCATAATACATATTTAAATAAAGATAATATCTATCACATCTTGCGGTTCATAAACACTACACACAAGAGTAAGGGCGAAATGATTACCTTAATTTGGTTCATCCTAATTTTGGTGTATCTCTTTCGAGCGGTTTTTTTTAAATTCTCCCATTTCAATTTTAATTGATCGGTTCTTCGTGGGCAACTTGAAACCGATGCATTGAATGCATCTGTGATTTTAGACCACGCAGCTTCTTTAAGCCGATTATTTGTAGCATTTGTAGCCTTGCTTGTTATCACCTTGTTAACTTCAACAAGATCAATAAGAAAGGCCACCTCATCCTTGGATAAAGATACACCACCTTTTGTTTGAAAACAAATATTAAATACAGGGTTGATCTTGATTAAATGTAGAGAAAGACGAAAAAAGATCGATTGTTCCGAGGTTTAGTTTGCACTGTAATTTACTAAATGTTGTAACTATAGCCTCTGTCAACTTGAATAGGAACGTATATAATAATGTCTGGGTTACCGCTCTTTATATGTAAAAATAAGCAGAATTGAAATGAATGGAGCGAGTTAAAATTATTAATTAAGAGGGACTTAAAGGCCCCCTCAAATGCAACCGTGTCTGGTGCCGTATTTCTCGCCCCATAACTTCTGATATTCCCAAAGAAATTCTCTAGTGGGTCCTGGTTGAAATTACGTGTCATATAATCGTTGAATTCCTTCAATTGTGCGTATGAAGTTTTTTATAGATGGTATAGCTTTCGTTTCAACCACACGGATTTTGTTATTTTTGCCCTTAATTTTTTTAATAAATGTAACAGTTTTTAAAACTTTTATGGCATTCTTCCACAAATCATGGTGTGAACTAGTTCTTCTTACACATCCTTTACATATTTTACCATCAGGCACATGAAATGTGTTTAAATTTAGTGAGTCAAACAGATTGTCCATTAGTTTGGTAAATTTGACCAAATTTTGGCATTCTTTTGGAATGTCTCCTCTTGCCACGAGATGTCCTGCGGTTGTAGCCATGGTGTGACAAAAATTTGGGCCACTGGTTTCACCTTCATTTTTCTAATCTTTTCGGCATATATGTGCTCATCTGTGACTCTCCACAGGCATTTTACCTCTCCATATACTTTATCCGCTTCATAAGATTTCTTGTAATATTCCCATTTAATAGTTTTTTCCCGCTTCTCTTCAAAATCATAATATTTTAAATCTTTCGACAATAAATTATTTCGGACTCCTTTTTAGTAAATGTGGAACATCAAATATCGGGATAATTTTTGTTTTTCCTATTTCTATAACTTCATTCTTCCATTCCTTTTCTTCTCTTAAATATAATTCTACCAAGTCATTTATGACACTCACGTTGACTGTGCTTTGATCGCAAACAGTACATATGACCTTAAGTCCCGTACTACGAGTACGTACGTACTTAATGACTTTTTGTAAAATATCTTTTAATTGAACCATTTTAAAGAATTGGTAAAGTAATATGCCACAGGTTGCTTGAATTTTTTCCTTAAGCCTTTCACCATGAATACTAATACATGGTCTGCAATTTGTTTGCCATCAAATGTGAACCCCCTAAGCTGATCTTTTGCTGAATTATAGTGGATTTGGGGGGAAATAGACATTTCGTCGAAAATTAAGCTGCATAGCCGGTCTTCCGGACTTAACTCCTTCACAATATTTTTAATTTTCCTGAAGATGCATTTATTCAGGCCTGGCTCCACTTCTATTTTGGTTAAAAGCCTTTTCAACGATTTTGGGGACGGCAATGTAAACAATTTTGCCAAAAGAGGGTAACTTCTCGGACTCTTCTTATATAAGGAAAGTGAGAGCACTTTTTCTTCTAAACTAAACCTGCGACCAGAAGGCTTCTTGCTTGTCTGAGTGTACTGCATTTTCGTGAAAATGTTTGCTGCTGGTGTCATTTTGCCTGCTAGTTTTTTGATGAGGGAGCATAAATTAAATATTATATTACTAAATTGAAACCAAAATATAAATTTTAGTGTATCGTAAAGAAGAATGTTTCTTTAGGTGTAAATATTAAATTAATTAATTGTTTCTAGATTTCCAAAAAATGAACTAAGGTGCATCCGGTGGGTGGATATTGTCCGCAAACAGAGAAATGAAGAATTTTGGCAACCGAATAAATCGAGTAAAATATGCTCCATTCATTTTAAAGTCGAAGACAAGTACATGTCGGGCAAGGGATACACTTTATTAAAAAAATCTGCGTTTCCTGTTTTGGAGGTAATTTATTTACGTTTTTGTTAATGTTGCATTTTTATAGCGGATTCGTTTACTTGAATATTCAAAAAAAATTGTTCCAGTTACCTCGTGCACAATTAATACCCGGTAGTCCTAACATTCTTACTGAAGAAAAGTTGTCCGATTTGGAGTCAATTTTCGATACCCCTCGAAAAGCTGCTCTTAAAAAATGCGACAAAAGAATAAGTTTTCAGAAAGAAAAATTGATAAATAAAAACCGAAATTTAAAAAAACAAAACAAAAGGTTACAAAGACGTGTGGTGCATTTGAGTGATATATTAAAACATTTAAAAACAAAGAAATACAGTACAATCTCACTAATCCGGCACTTCGATAGATCGGCACGTCCAATAATCCGGCACCCTCCGCCCACGCCTCCCTCACCCCACTATACCTGTGCGCTTGGTCGCTGCGTCGTCGACTAGCAGTCTAACCTCAAAACTTATCACGTGCACGTGCTAACGTTTTTGTTTTTTTCAAGTGAGAATAGTTTATAGTTAAAAATGACAAATAAACGCAAACACCAGACTTTATTTTATTTATTACCTATGATTTTTTCAGTATAATCCAGTAATCCGAAAATTCCAATAATCCGGCACCCTCCGGTTTTTAATAGTGCCGGATTAGTGAGATTGTACTGTACATATTTGATGAACAATTTACTGAATTGAACCTGAATGAAGACACTATGAGTTTATTTAATAGAATTTTATGTAAGAAAAGAAGTAAAAAATCTTTTCGTCAAAAATGGATATTTTTGACGAAAGTTCGCAGTGTTGGTGGATACCAACACTGCGAAAATTCGCACTTACCTTAAATTTTTATTCGCCAGCTGCGTATAAATATGTGAGGAAAATTCTTCACAGCGCTCTGCCACACCCTAGAGTATTAGGCAAGTAGTATGAGAATAGTACAGTTTCACCAGGATTCACTACGCAAGCATTTGATATGCTCAGAAAGAAAAATGAATTATCAAAAAAAATAATGATCTGCACTCTTGTTGTTGACGAAATGGCACTTCGACACCAATCCAAATGGAATGGAAAAAAGACAGAAGGTGTGGTAGACTTTGGCGGCACTACCGATAGCAAAGTAATTGCAACAGAAGCCTATGTTTTTCTTTTAGTCGCATTAAATGAAAACTGGAAACTACCAGTAGGATATTTTTTCGTCAAAGGAATCAGTGGTGAAACAAGAGCACACTTAATTATTTCTTGTTTGCAGAAGTGCTTTGAGTCTGAAGTGGATATTGTTGCAGTCACTTTCGATGGTTGTCAAGCAAACTTTTCCGCTGCAAATATAATGGGGTGTCATTTGAAAGATCCAAACAATTTATAAACCACGTTCAAGCATCCCAGTTGTGATAGAGAAGTAGCAGTGTTATTTGACCCTTGTCACATGCTTAAATTAGTTAGAAATACTTTTGAATCAAAAAGAATTATCTTCAACGAGTGGGTAAAAGAAATAAAGTGGCACTTATTGGTAAATTTACACAATCTTAAAAAAAACCAAGGCTTAAATTTTGCCAATAAACTTTCAGAGCGTCATATTAACTTCAGAAATGAAATAATGAAGGTTAAATTGGCAACACAGTTGCTGAGTAAAAGTGTTGCTAAAGCACTAGAGCTGTGTGAACAGTTATTAGTTTCTTCACGATTTTATGAAACAGCAGCCACTGTGGAATTCATCGAAATTTTTAATGACCTCTTTGATGTATTTAACTCACGATTTTTTGAAATTTTTGGTTTTAAGAAGCCTATTTGCCCACAAAATGCCACTGAAATTATACAGTTTCTCGATAAAGCAAAACAATATATATTGTCATTAAAAATTTACAGCAAAACGAAGAGGGTGGTTAAACGTAGAATTATATTTACAATCAGCAAAAAACGTTTAGTTGACTGTTAGATAGGCCCAGGTGGAATAAAAGTGGACTGTATTTCAAGGTATATATTATTAGGTTTTACAATGGTCAAAGTTTAAATAAATAGGAATCGTGCGATCGTGGTCGCGTTGTTGTTAGGAGTGTTTCGAGGGCGCGCGAGCCGTGTCGTCGAGCCGCTGCGTTACCACGCCTCCCGCTCCCCTCTGCTTGATGATGCATGTGTGTATGTGTGGAGATGTTAACGTGTGCGTTAACATATTCCCGGGCCACCATGGAAAGGAAAGCCCTGTTGATGATGATGACGTGTGAAGAATGCTTCGTGATTCGTGATTAGTCCGATGACTCATCCAGCAATGGGCATATTTTGTGAAAAGCCCGTCTGATTGTCCCGGTCTTTATTTTTATGTCCGCTACCCGAGCTTCTCCGTCTTGTCCCGGGTACAGCTTCAGGATACGTCCCAACGGCCACTGAGCCACCGGTAGCGCCTCGTCCTTCACGATGACCAATGAGCCCTCTGTGAGCGCGCCGTGTGAGCGCTTCCAGCGCGTTCTTTGGTGCAGCTGGGAAATATATTCCTTATTAAAGCGTCTCCAAAAATGTTGGCGTAGAAGTTCGACTCGTTGATGACGCGGCAGACGTGCCGAGTCGCAGTCGGACATCTGTGGATGAGGTAGAACAGTTAGAGTACGACCAATGAGAAAATGAAAGGGAGTGAGAGCTGAGAGATCAGATGGATCGGATGAAAGAGGTGTGAGAGGCCTTGAATTAAGAATGCCTTCTATTTGGACTAGCAATGTGTACATTTCCTCATATGTGAGGTGTGCCATCCCTAGTACTCTTTTGAGATGATGCTTTACTGATTTAACAGTGCTTTCCCATAGGCCCCCGAAGTGGGGTGAATATGGAGGAATGAAGTGAAAATTTACACCTTGTTCTGCAGCGCAACTGTAAATTGACTCACTGTGATTTTTGAGAAAGTTGGTGATCACACGCGCAGCACCTACCAGATTTTTCCCATTGTCTGAATAAACATTATTTGGTTTACCTCTGCGAGAAATGAACCTGTTAATTGCTGCTATGTAAGACTCTGTCGTCAGATCTGTAACCAACTCCAAATGCACAGCTTTAACAACAAAACAGATGAAAATACAAATATAAGATTTAATCAATACACTTCCACGCCCCTTACGGTTGTTGATCATAATTGGCCCTGCGTAGTCAACACCTACGTCACTGAATACAAAGTTAGCGTGCAATCTCTGTTCAGGTAACTGTCCCATGATAGGTGTTACAGTTTTACCTTTAAACCGTTTGCATGTAACACATGATTGTGTAGTTTTTCTAGCCAGGTTTCGACCAGAAATTGGCCAGAAAACTTGACGTATGTGAGACAACAACAGTTGTGGGCCAGCGTGTAGAAGTGTGATGTGATATGTTGAGAATATGATTTGAGTAATGTGATGAGCTGGATGCAGTAGGATAGGGAACTTTCTATCGTAATTGTATGGCGATTGTGCTAACCTTCCGCCCACACGAATGAGTTGATTATCCCCTATAAAAGGGTTAAGAGAATTAAATTTATGTGAAGTAGGTAACTGCTTGTTATTTAATAATAGTTGATATTCCTCAAAAAAGAAATCCAATTGTACTAACTTCGCTAATTGGTATCTAGCTGAATTAAGTTCGCAAGTAGATAAAGGCATGACGTCACCTTTGCTCACCTGTTGGCATTTCTTTGTATTGATGTTGTTTGATTGTTTATGTTTGCAGTGATGAATGAACCGAAGTATGTAAGCTACGATGCGTGTAAGTTTGTTAAAGTTAGAATATTTGTAAATAAATGAATCATTATCAATCATATGTTTGTGCGTGAGATGTGTTTGGGACCGGACTTCTGGAAGGTCAGATACGCTGAGATGCCCTGGTTGTTCAGGCCAGCTGTGTTTATCATCATTCCTTAAAAAGTCAGGTCCTGAAAACCATAAAGGTGTATGAAGTAATTGTTGTGCATTGGTACACTTTGTAATTATGTCAGCTGGATTTTGTTTGGTTGGTACATAGTACCATGACTGTGGTTCAGTATGTTTGAGAATGTCTGTGACTTTGTGTTTGACGAATGTTTGTAATTTGTATGTCGGTGAATTTATCCAGGATAAAACAATTATTGAGTCACTCCAATAATAACACTTACAGTTATTTTTATTGCGAAGTGAGTTTAAAACTTTATTACTTAAATTAACACCGGTAAACGCGGCACATAGTTCAAGTCGCGGTATGGTAAGTGCTTTTAAAGGAGCCACCCGTCCCTTGGCAACTAACAGTTGAACATTGATATTGCCACCTGGTGTATATGTACGTATGTATGCGCACGCACCATACGCTTGTTGTGAGGCGTCACAAAAAATATGCAGTTCAATGTTATCGCGCAATGAGTCATGGAATGCTCGCCGAGGAATAGATAAATGATTTATATAAGATAACGATTCTAAGAACTTCGCTCACTGTTGTTGTATTGAAACCGGTATTTCACCGTCCCAGCTGATGCTGTTTATCCACATCTGTTGCATAATTAGTTTAGCTTCGAGTACGCAAGGACTAATGAGTCCCAGTGGGTCGAAAATATGACCTATAGTGGATAAAATTGTGCGTTTTGAGATTTGTTCTTGTGATACAAATTTTTAATGTACTGTATATGAAATTGTATCTTTGTTGATGTTCCAATAAATGCCTAGTGTTTTTGATGGATCGTTTGAACTAAGATTAAATGTTGTGTTGTCTGATTCATTGAACCCTAGTTTATTTAGAACAGCGGGACAGTTAGACTGCCATTTTCTAAGTGGAAATTGATATTTTTGTAATTCGGAGAAAACTCCTTTCGCAATTTCCAATAGTACTGACTCGTCATCTGTCCCGGTCAAAAGGTCATCACAATAAAAATCATGCAAGATGATTTCGGAGACCAGTTTGTGATCATAGTTGTCCGAATGAGTTTCTTGTGTGTTTTGACAATCTAGGCCTACTTGTTTTATGCAGCGTGTTGCTAAAAACGGCGCCGATGCCGTGCCATATGTGACAGTGTTGAGCGTGTATGTTTGCAGAGGTTCTGTGGGATTGTGACGCCATATGATTTGTTGTAGTGGGCGCTGATGTTCCACCACTGTAATTTGGCGAAACATTTTTTCAATATCTGCTGATATTATATACTTATGTTGACGAAATCGTATGAGTATAGAAACAAGATCGTCTTGGACGACAGGTCCTACTAACTGAATGTCGTTGAGTGCTAGTTTTGAGGATGTCTATGCGGAACCATCGAATACTGCTCTGAATTTTGTGGTGGTGCTTGACTCGCGTATAATCCCGTGATGTGGAAGATAGTATACTGGTGAGTGCTGTTTGTTTGTGTCAGTGCTGGTTGCACTTGACTGTATGATTGATGTATTTTGTTCTGATTGAACGTATGTATTTTTATGTGAATGTTTGTTTAAAGTCATGTGACCGAGTTGTATGTACTCTGTTATGAAGTTTGAGTACTGTTGTTTGTATGTGTGATTTGAATTCATGCGGTTTTCTATTGAATAAAACCGTTTTTTGGCTTGATATTGAATATTGACAACAAATCTGCCATCTTTTTGTCTCGTGGTTGTTTGAGTAAAAATTATCTCGCATGCGTCGGAGTCGGAGGGATCGTTTATTTGTGAATTAGATAAACTATCCAGCTCCCAAAAGCGTGATAGCTGATCTGAGTTGTTGTTATTGAAAAAACAACTGTTTGTGCTTTTGTCGGTGTTTGTTGTACATCCGGAAACTAACCAGCCCAATTCAGTTTCTTGTAGTGTAGGCTGTTGTTTTCCTAACTGAATGTGACCGCTGCTAATTATTTGCCAGAATATGTCCGCACCCAGCAATATGTCAATTGGGGCGGGTTCATAGAACTGAGGGTCGGCAAGTTTTAAATGTTTAGGTATGGTTAAACCTTGTGTATTGATGCGCATGTGAGGTAATGAGTGTGCTATTGTATCAAGTACTAAACATGACAAATTAGATGTGAATGAACCATGTAATGATCTTATCAGAACATTTGTGCGATGAAAAATGTTTGTATGTTGCTGATTTATGCCTGAAACTGTGCCGCGAATGGGTTCGAATGTGAGATTGAGCTTTGTACTTAGACTGTTAGTGATATAACAGGTGGTACTTCCACTGTCCAGCAAAACCCTCGCCAAGTGTGGTGTTCCATCACTGGCGATGACATGCACTAAGGCAGTGGAAAGTAGAACTGATGTATGTTGTGAGCTACTGTTACTAGCGAGTGTCGTGTGCGCTGTGTCCTTGGTCGATTCCTTATGTATGTGTAGCATTGTGTTATGTTTCTGTTGACAATATTTACATGCTCCGCCGCGGCAAGACTTTGTTTCGTGACCGTTATGCAAGCAGTTAGCACAGAAGTTGGTAAACTTGGAAACCTTTTCTATCCTCTTCTCCACTGTCATTTGTTTGAATTGTGGACAAGCGAATAGAAAATGTGTTCCTTTACATAAGGGACAAGGAATGCGAGATTGTTTATCTTTATTGTCGGATTTCGATGACTGTGATTTTGAATCTGTTTGTTTTATGTTTTGATGTATGTTTTTTGTGTCTTCAAGATTTTGTAAAAGCATGAAACGATCACTGAGGAATGTTTTTAAATCTTGAAGTGTAGGCTTTTCTACTGTGTTGTTTTTGCTTGATTCTTTCCAATATCTGAGTGTTGTGAAATCTAATTTGGAGGTAATAAGATAAATTAACATTGTATCTACTGTGGGTTCGCCTAAATTATTAAGAGCTCTGAGATTTTTATTTACTGTGTCTAGTAATTGTCTGAGTGATGTTGCGGATTCTTTTTCAATGTTTTGTATGCTGAATAATGCGTGAAGATGATTGTGAATCAGCTGATGTGTATTATTATATCTTTCCGTTATAAGTTCCCAAGCTACCCGATAATTGTTTGATGACATTTCTAACGATTTAATAATATCGGAAGCTTCACCTTGCAGAGATGCACGCAAATAGTGAAACTTTTGAATGTTATCTATTGATTTATTGTTGTGTATGAGTGATTCAAAAGTGTCTCTGTATTCGAGCCAATTCTGATATTCCCCCGAGAAGTGTGGAAGATCAATGGTGGGTAATTTAATGTATGATTTTGTTGCTGTGTCACCTGCAGTTGGAGTTGGTACAGACCTGTGGACGCAGGCAGTTTCATTTTCACGCAGCAGATGGATGCCGAACGCAAGTTGATATTGGTATTCCATTTCAAATTGCTCCCGCTCCTTCAGCTGTTCATCTGAAACCCCAATAATGTCGTCGATGAGGGTTTAATTTTTATCGAACTCGTTTGCAAGGGACTTGTAGGACTCTAATCGATTGCTTAGTTGTATAATATCTAAATCAGACAATGGCTTTTTGGATTTTAATAATGATTCAAGATAATTTTTAAATACCGTGACCTTTCCTTTATGACTGGATCTCCTCTTTTTGTATGTATTGAGCTGAGGAGTGTCATATTCGTCGGGCTTATTTGAAGTTTGAGCTGATTTAGGATCAGTCATAATTGAAATTTAATTAAAGTAATGTATTTAATTGAAACGTTACTTAAATTGAATTGGGTATGTGGCAGGCTCAGTGCAATGATCACGTAACTTTACCAAATTACCCTCGGTGTGATGATAACTCGGTACGCTGAGAACAAGGCGATGTAAGCTGTTAAGGAGAGAAAAAGTATTATAATATAAATAGAAAGTGATATAATATTGAAAAAGAAATGGTTGGTGATAGGAAAAAATCGAAGTTATAACAAAAAGTTACAAGAAATTTGAGAAAAAAATATGTAGGTAGGTGATGACTGGAAAAAAAATCTGATGCAATAATTGCTTATGTGAATAATTGACTATAAAATGGACTACCTATGGATGAATTTATGCTTGGAAATGGAAATGGATGGCAATTTAGCAAGTTGACTGAATATTTGATGACTTTGAATGACTTTATAAGAATGAATTGGTCGAACTCACGAAACCGCTGCTACCAAACCCTTTCTTCGTCCTTTGCGACTGATGGGGCCGACGCTGCTTGAGTGCTGCTTCCAGATGCTGGTAGGCTGAGTTCACTGATGCGATGTCCTCTGTTTGACCTCCAGCTGATTTCCGGACGCGTTTTGTGGTGGCGTGGCTTGCGATCGCGACGCGATTTTTTGTTTAAATTGACCGAAACATCGAAGGACCATAGATAGGCCCAGGTGGAATAAAAGTGGACTGTATTTCAAGGTATATATTATTAGGTTTTACAATGGTCAAAGTTTAAATAAATAGGAATCGTGCGATCGTGGTCGCGTTGTTGTTAGGAGTGTTTCGAGGGCGCGCGAGCCGTGTCGTCGAGCCGCTGCGTTACCACGCCTCCCGCTCCCCTCTGCTTGATGATGCATGTGTGTATGTGTGGAGATGTTAACGTGTGCGTTAACAACTGTAAATGCAAATCTGGAAATAATCATAACTTCGGAAAATTCTCACACTTCACTACGGAGGAGAGGACTCAACTCAACGCGGATTGGCAGATTAATTTCTCGAAGAAAGGCACAAATATGGACGAAAACTACAAACAAGCGCCAGCGCAGGGAGCAGTCGCCATATTTATGAACTGACAATTTGGTAATCATTACCAAATCAATAACTCACTGTGATGCTATTGTACTCGTAATTATTATGCTGCTTGCAATCTACACATATATTTGCAAATAGCAATAAAAAATGTTAAATAAAATGGTTAGGTTATGAAATTATATTTAATATATAATTTTTTTAATTACAAATTATATTGTGTAGATGGTGTCGCCATCTGTGGTGACATAAAGTAACTAAATGTTTTGGATGGTGATAACAGATGTCGCTTTTCGAAAAAAAGACCTCAAATCTGTCAATGTATGGAATTGTCCTACCACTGGGTAAAGTCCATTTCACGAAAGAAGTCCCGCGGACAATTGTGGAACTAAATTTAACAGATCGGCCATGTTGTCGTTTGTCGATGTTATCAAGGTGCGTTTGTTGTGGTAGATATTTTGTGAGTTTATTATTGGATTAGTAAAAATCAAAATCAAAATTAATAGATTTTAACTTAAATGACTACTGTATAATTGTATTAGGAGAAACTGACATCAGAGACAATGATAACTTTATTGATTTAGTTAGTGAAATCAAGGAAGGTTTAACGAATTTAACACACACTAATATAATTGTCAGCGCGCCTACGTATATACGGGGGGCACCCATTTATAATTACAAGGTGGAATTATTCAATAACCTCCTTTGCAGGGACATACAATATAATAAATACGCATATTTTTTCGACTCCAACTATGATCTAACATTTGACATGTTTTCTAGCACATCGGGTAAATTAAATAAGGCTGGAACACTCAATATTTTTAAAAATATTATGGTTAAGATTAAAATTGACATTAAATTATTCCCTGTAGACCATCCACTAAATGAAGATCCACTAAATGATACCACAACTGGACTAACCTCTCAGTTTTTTCGTCCATAGTAATTTAGATAATAATTTATGTAATTATAGTAATAATAATGTACGTATTAATATTTTTCATCAAAATCTATGTGGCGTTAATAATAAAAAAGATGACCTGGAAATATATGTCAGCGAATTGTCAAAGGAACTTAACTTCTTATGCATATCTGAACATTTTCTAAACGAGACTCTCGCAAAACAATTTAATTTCATTAATTACAAAATGGGGTCTTACAATACTAGACACAAAAAGAACAGGGGAGGCACGATGATTTTGACACTAAATGATAGAAATATAGAAGAATTGGAAGTGTGTAATAAATTATATAAAATTAATAGTTTCGAAGTGTGTGGAGTTAGAGATACTGAGACAAATTTGTGTGTTGTTTGTTGTTATCGGACTCCTACAATTAGTAATTTTAACGATTTCATGGACAGGCTTGAACAACTGCTACAGCTTTTCCTCAATAAACTATGCATTATTTGTGGAGACTTCAACATCGATGTTTTTAAAAAGGACTCTAGACATGATTCTTTCTTATCGTTATTAACTTGTTACAATTTCAAATATCTGATAGATTCTCCTACCTTTCGGAGAAATAAATCTGAATCATGCATTGACAACTTCTTGACTAACTTGCCTGACACTTACGTGGAACATACTTCGGTTGATCACAATGGTTTATCAGACGGACATGCTGGTCTCTTCTGTACACTACGCTTAGAAGAAGTTACGTTTAAGAAGCGGATAAACTATATTCGTCTATCCAAAAGAAAATATAATGACAAGAACAAAAGTGACTTTAGAAATAAATTATTATTAACCGACTGGAGCACGGGTGTTAACACTTTTATCACTCAATTCAATTATATACATTCTTCAATCTTTAAAAAGTGTAAAGTAAAAATTAATGTCAAAAGAAATAAATCTTTCAAGTGGATAACAAATGGAATAAGGACAGCTAGTAAGGTAAAACGTTTCCTAAACACAATAAATAAGATGCAATGCGACAATTCGGTTCTAGAATATCGGAATAGGTATATCAGAATGTATAGAAAAGTAGTTAGCTGTGCAAAAAGGAATGCTGTTAGGAAACAAATCGAAATGGCTTCTAATTCTAGTAGAACGATATGGAAAATAGTTAATCAACAACGCAATGCTACTAAAGATCGGAACGAGTACCCTATTATACTTAAGGTTAACAACACTGTTACTAATAATGCTCTAGAAGTGGCTAACATATTTTCCAAATGTTTTGCCAATACAGTTCACCTAGATGCTTGTGACCAAAGATCGGCAATGACATATCTAACTGAAAGTGTCAGTCGAGTAGAATCCAACATGACCTTTGACGCAGTAACACCTTCAGAAATTTTTAATATGATAAAAAAGATGGTCAATAAGCCCTCAGCTGGCCATGACGAAATTCCTTTGACTATAATTAAAGAAAATATTGACTTATTAGCGACTCCATTAGCTACTTTTTATAACGAATGCATTAATGAAGGTTTATTCCCGGATCAACTTAAAATTGCTCGAGTACTGCCAATCTTTAAGAAGGGTTCAAAGATGGATCCAGGGAACTACAGACCAATTTCCCTGTTACCTGTTTTATCAAAAATCTTTGAAAAAATTATTAAAGAAAGGCTTTTGAAACACTTACAGATGCACAATGTCTTAAATAAACAACAATTTGGATACCAAACATCATTAGGAACTAGTGATGCTGTTGAGGCATTAGTTGACGAGGTTATATGTAACTTAAATTGCAAGCACAAAGTGGCCGGTCTTTTTCTTGACCTCAGTTCTGCCTTCGATACAGTAGACCATGACATTCTCTTGGCCAAATTGGAACACTATGGTTTAAGGGAGAATGTATTAAAACTTTTCAGCTCTTACTTGCATAACAGGCGTCAGTACACAGAGATAAAATCGGTGGTAGATGGTGAGGAAAAAATCTATAAATCCAGTCTAGTCACTGTACGCCGTGGGGTCCCGCAAGGCTCTGTTCTAGGTCCAATTTTCTTTATAATATTTTTAAATGACTTGATTGAGTATATTCAAAGACATTTTAATGACATAAAACTAATAATTTTTGCTGACGACACAAATGCCATAGTGTCTGCACACGACATATTAGAATTAGAATCCAAAATTAATACTGTGTTAAACGCTTTTGAGAACTGGTTTGGCACAAATAATTTAAAAGTTAATGTAAATAAAACAAAGTGTGTATTATTTAAGCCGACGGTGCGAAATGACGCTAAGATTGAGGTGGTATCTTGTGGTAACAAAGTCGACGTAGTTGATAATGTCAAATTCCTAGGTGTTCATATTGACGCATTATTAAATTGGAAGGTTGAGATATTGTCTATAACAAAGTCTGTTAGCTCGGCATGCTATGCAATCAGAACCCTGAGGGAAGTACTAACTTTACCTCAACTTAGGAGGGTGTATTTCGCTTTGGTTGAGTCTAGGCTGAGATATAGCATTGAGTTTTGGGGCAATAGCTATAAATACAATATCCAGTCAGCATTTGTTATTCAAAAGAGAGCTTTAAGGACAATGCTTCGCATGAGACAGATAGAATCGTGCAAGGAACACTTTATAAGACTAAAAATTCTAACAGTGCCTTGTCTCTATATTCTTGTATTGCTAACCAACTTTGTTAAGAATTTGCAAAAATACGAAACTGAAGAGCAAAGACTGGCGAGGGATAGTACTCGTAGGAAGGACTTACCCTACCACACAATTCAACCAAAATTGAAAGTAGTTCAACAAAGTCCCAGATACCAATCTGTGTGGTTATACAACAAGTTGCCAATAGAATTTAAAAGCATGACCAATGTAAATTTATTTAAAAACAAATTAAGGAGATATTTATTGAGGAAGGGCTACTACAGTATAGAAGAGTTCAGTATGGACAAATGTTGACAAATGTACCTATTTATTATTTGTGATATTTATTTAGTTTCGTCTTTTTAAATTATTATTATTTTTTCTTCATTTAAGTTTACACTAATTATTGTTTGAAATGAGTTTATTTTTAATTTAATTATTATTATTATTTTTTTTTTTTAAGACTATGTAATGTAATAATTTTAAGTATTTTTTTTCTACACAATGTATTTTGTAATGAAATAAATGACTATGACTATGACTATAGTGCGTTATAAGGTTTATTTACGATGCCAAAAGTTGTGAAACAACATTATGTCGCGCGACATACAGCGCTGCGTCTGCGAGACTTCTTTCGTGAAATGGACTTTACAACTCAGCGACGAAAGTGAGAAACGTCAAATGTCGCCCACTGGACGCTGGTTTTGGAAGTAATGCCAACATAATCATAGGTATAGCTACGTATGTACGTAACCCTACTACTTGATGGCATAAATCATATTTTTAAGGTTTATGGTGTGTGAATTACTTATTCGCGTGCAATTAAGTAGAAAAGCGAAAAAGTAATTCACATTATTAAACAAAAAAACAATGATCTTCGATTTAATTATTTCTTTCTTTCTTTTCACACACTTCTTAGCGAGTTCTTTAGCTTTAACTTTAAACGAATCCGTATCATCATCAGACTCCCTCTTATTTATTAATATATTATTAATATCTTTACAGTAGTTGTAATTAAAAAAATCTGCAGGATATGTTTATTAAAAAATCTATTAACTTATCATTATGTATTGAGCATGTTATGTAGGAAAAATCTACAGCAATAAAAATCATAGTTTTTAGTAATTCCCTTAATTTTTTCTTATCTTAATTGTCTTTTAATATTATATAATTTATATCCTGTAGATTTGAAATACAATTTAAGAGAGAGTCGCTGGGACTGCAAAGTCATTTTTTATTTGCGTATTCCCGATATCTTAAGTATTCGTGCGCAGTGTCTGACATTAAATCTTTTTTACATTCAACACACCCCTTAAATACTTTTTTTTTGGCACTTTTCACAAAATATCCACTAACATATTGTAGGCCCCCAATTACGCTTGGGTCATTTTTTACTTCAAGGGGTGTGAATGTTATATCGGGAATATTACTAAGTTCGCAATTTGTTTACTCTTTGCTGCCCCCGCTTGTAATGAGTACTTCATGTAAAATTTCACAATTATCAATTTCACAGTTAGCTCCAGGAGCATAGACACTAGAGAGACTGTTAACTAATAATGTGGTGAATGCAGCTTCGAATTGTTCTGGTGTAGGGTTTACGTTGCGGCATCCGTGGCTCCTTATAGACCCCAAAAAGTTTTCTATTGGGTCTTGATTCAGATGCCGCAACCAAACTGATGTTACACCATATTTTGTTTGTATTTTTTTAAATAAAAATTCAATTCCTTCTAGTATCCATAACCAATTGTTCAATGTGGGAACATATTCAACATTTGATGTTTTAGTATTAATAAATTTCATGTCTTTCATCATAACTTTACACTCCTTCCATGTTTTATGATGGATAGAAGTAGGCGTCGCAGGTCCTAGAAGAGGTTTGCCGTATTTCTTGCTTTTCCCAAAGCTTCCGTTTAGGGAATCAAAAAGCTTGTCGAAGAACAATAGGATTTTTTTATTTTTAAAAAGTTTTTTTATTTTTCTATTTTTTCTACACTATCTTCGACTTCATTTTGGAAATGAATTTTCTTTGATTGTTCCGGATTATTTGAAGTCTTACTTGGAAATTTCTTTTGAAACGAACCCGGTTTGTATGGTTTATTATTTGATACCGGTGGTTTGTACGTGTTGGGCTTAGGATGTTCATTACGTCTAGCTCTTAGTTTCACTTCCTCCTGTTTAGCTAACGTAATGGCCTGGTCTAAGTTTTGCACGTATTTAAGTTTAATTAAAATAGCTGTAATAGGGTTTAGTTTATCCAGAAATGTTTCAAGAGCCATTTGTTCATAATAATCGCGTTTTTCAGGGTTAGCTGAAATAAGCGTACACATTAAGGCTTTAATTTTATCACCAAATGCATCTATTGTATTATTATCTCTCTTAATTAGCGTTAGTTCCTGGACTAATTGGATTTCTGTTCTGAATTATCCAAATGTTTTCTGAAGAACACCTTTAATATCACTCCAGGTTTTAGTGCCTGGATTTTCTGACAGTGCTTCAACGGCTTTACCTGTCAGTTGATTCCTAATAAGACACGCTATGCAATCGTCATCTTTATTAGTTATTAATTCTAAAGCATTTTCTACACCTTCGATGTAGAATGCTAACGTTCTCTTGTTCCCATCGTAACAGGGTAACAATTTTGAGAACGTTGAGTAATCGGCGATGATCGCCTTTACTTCAGGGATCTGTTTCTCATCTAGTGCTTTCTTATCATTAGACATGTTTATCTTAGTGAGTCAGATAGCAACCAAGAAATGAAAAACAAGCGACAAACTTGTATTAATTAAAATACTGATACCTAGCCACCACTAGAAACACACAAAATTTGCTTATAGTTAAAGTGACAGGAATAGAATATAAGGAGTCTCGGGAATAATCAGATTCAATGACGCTCTTTTTTTTTTTTTTTTTTTGTGTCGTGGGTGCGTTTACAAACATTCAGTCACATACACAAACACACCCAGACCCGAAACAACTATCTGTAGGCCATACAAATATTTGTTCCGTGCGGGGATCGAACCCGCGACACGCAGCGCAGCAGTCCAATCTCTCAGCCACTGCGCCAACCGTGCCGCGCTCTGCTAGTTGCCCACGGTAGATTCTTTGTGCACGCCACGGAATCGAGGTTTACGGAAATCTTCCACTGGAACCGATAAACGCGACGTACCGGCTGCGCCAGTTAGGTTGTGGGCTGAGACGAAAGGCTTTTTAAAAAGGAACGAGAGGTGTGTTCCGCTTGAAGAGCAGTGCAAGACTAATTTTATTTAATCTCAAATCTTATAATGTAAAGGGTTATTATAATCTAAATGCTTCCTGTTATCGCAGTACCAGGAAGTTACTCGTAATGTAATCTTATTACCTAATTACAATGGAGGTTATTGTGTAATAACCTTGTTACGCTTATATAACTCGCTAAAGATGATTTTTCGGCCAAAATCGGGGTTCCTTTTCCAAACGTTCTGTAGCCCAATCAGCGAACAAACGGCGTTGTCTATGGTCATTCACTTTGAGCTCCTGGGTCAGTTGGATCTTGTGCGGGTGTAGGCCCAAGTACCGACGCAAAATTCGCCAAGTTGAAGTCTGCGAAAGGCCGAGTTCTTGTGCGCGGCGAGAAATCGACTGCCTCGGAGTCTCCTGCACACTCTCACGGACAGCAGCGATGTTCTCGGCCGATCTGGCGTTCCTTTGACGTAAGGGTGTTGGTTGGTTGTTTACCGAACCAGTTGTCTCAAATTTAGTCACCAAACGTTGGAGAGTCGACTTTGAAGGGCCACCGCGTCTGCCGTAAAATGGACGTAATGCGCGCAACGTTTGCACTAACGAACACTTATTTTGATAATAAAGTTTTATCATTTGGCCGTGCTGCTCAATCGTGTAACTTGCCATGGTGATTTGGCATCAGTAACCGAAGAAATAAAAACGCATTTGAAAGATCCCGCCAAAATAACATGGCCGCCACAAACTGTCAACATCGACCCGCCCTATTTGAAAGACCCTTTACAATGAGACCTGCATTTTGTAACTCTGTAATTACAACTTTTAACTGCTTTGCTAGTTCAGGCCTCTTTGTTGCAGCTTGTGAAAAAGTGTACCTATGCAACAGGTTGCTTATAGTTTTTTAGTAACCCTCTTACCATAAACACCTGCGCATGATCTGCATAATCAGGTTGTGTCTCCAAGCCGTTTGTAACAAACCCACAAACTTTGTCCTTACGCTCGTTGTATGTCACATTGGGTTTGAGTGACATTTCGTAAAACAGGACAATACACATTTTATGTTCTAATTTAATTTTTTCAGTCCCTTTTTTTATTTGCTGAATCATATTTTGGTTGATTCCTGGATTTATATCTGCCATATTAAGCAACTTCAGGAGAGTTTGGCGAGATGGCAAGATAAATATTTTCCTAAGAAATCTGTACCCTTTTGGGCTCTGTTTGAGGAAGGACAAAGCAATATTTTTTTCCTTTAGAGTGAAACGACGCCCTTTGTTACCTTTCTTATGCTCTCTGAACTGCAGCACGGCTTAACCTAAAGATCGACCAGAGCAGCTGATATTATTTAGCCATGGGCTCTTCAAAGAAATGTTTCCTATAAGTAAAATAATCTATCTTATAAGCAATATTTTTTTCCTTTAGAGTGAAACGACGGCCTTTGTTACCTTTTTTATGCTCTCTGAACTGCAATAATGTCAAAACTTTTGATGTGCTAGGTAATTCGTCAAGTGTTTTCAAAAATTGAGGATTCGTCGTTAGATTTTGCAGTGCCTTGATTTTTTTTGCCTGATTTTCGACCTTGTTGCGGCATTTACTTAGTTTGACTCCAACTAACATAAGTTTTCGATATAAAGCATGCTCAGATTGCGTTAGAGCAACGCGTTTCACCCGCCTTCTAGTAGCGATAGTTCGTTGTTGCTTGTTGCGATGCTCTGTACAGAAAGAAAACATAATACACTTATTCTTACAGAAAATTATTTACTTACTAGCTATGTTGTTTTGATGACAGAATGAGTTTAACAACTGTCAAAGATCTGAAAATGTCAGCCGGGACCAGCGGCTTAACGTGCTTTTCGAAGCTTGGAGGAAACCCGGTATGTAATGGGTGGTCAACCATCCACAGAAAAACCTAGGCAAGCACGGCTTAACCTAAAGATCGACCTGAGCAGCTGATATTATTTAGCCATGTGCTCTTCAAAGGAATGTTTCCTACAAGTAAAATAATCTATCTTAAGGATTTAAAGTGTGATTTGAAATGCTAAGTAAGGAAAATACTTTTATTTATTTATTTAGTACTTGGAAGATTAATTATCTTTACTTACCAAGATTTTGGTTAATTTGTACATCTTCCACAGCAACTGTAGCATGCATATTAGGGTGGAGCGTTTATGTATGAAAAAAAATTTTTTTTTAGATATTAATTTGTAATAGGGGGGAAAAGGTGCATTATATTGTAGTAAAAATAAATGTGATTATTCAATTACTTTGGCCAGCATCTTCTGCCTCCGCACTGGCCTCAAACAATCTAAATTAAACTAAAAAAGAGTAGTACACATTTTACCAACTATTGAGCTTAGTTTAATGGTATATGAGTGATAAATGACATACAAACTTTAATTAAGACATTTATTAAAGAACTGCAATCAAAAACACAGTGACTTATTAAGAATAATTATTAAAAAAATATATTAATTTGCTTTAAAATCTCTTTTTGTCTCAAATTTAGGCATTACATTTCGAGATTCCAATTTGGCTTTTATTGCACCTAATCGTGCCTTTTCCGTGCATTGAGACATGGCTGCCTCTGTAGTCATTTTTACTGCTCGTTCTACAGCTTGAGTATGGCACGGAAGCCTTAAAAACGTCAAATGATCCTCATCCCCAGTTTCGACGACGTGCCGAATTTCTTGGTCAGAAAAGATTTTCAAAATAGGGGGTTCTGTTATTTTTTCCTGCCAATTTATTAAATCAATGTATGTCGCAGCATTAAAATTTATACAGGGTAACTCAAACTGTCTAGTTGTTGAAGTTTGCTGCGTACTACGTGCTTTTAATATGCGCCTGACTGCCAGTTCTCGAATATGCTTCTTGTCATCAGTTAACATTGCAAGAAGCGTGTTCTCCGGATGCGCAAAGTAGCTATTTCGTTGAATGACAGGATCAATTATCTTTTTAAGATCTTCTGACAGGTATCTGGAGGCCGAAATTATATAGAAAAGATGTCGCGATCCATCCTTGCAAGAGGGCTTATTTTTTTATTAGGAACCAAGATGGTGCGTAAACTTTAACAACAAATGTTGCCAGAGTTATCAGTTTCTCTGATGGTGTTTCGGTCGCTACATACAAACGCAATATTCTATTGGCACGTGTGACCCAACGAGCATGTGAAAGTTTGCCGGGAGATTTATTTGACAAATCTTCTGGGAAAACACCTGTAATTACCGCTGTGACAATGTTATGTAAGTACTGTTGATCTGTACTCAAATCTATGGCCATTTCTGTAAGCATCTCTCCATCGATAGGTTGAAATTTTTTAACAGGCAATTGTTCACAGGTCTCTAGTGCTTTTCCCAAAGGTCCAGAGAAAGACTTAGGCCCCGAAGTACACCCGTCGAGATGAAGAAACAAGTGTCGCAAAGGCAGTTCATTCATGTGCAGCAAACAAACTATCCACTGAAGTGGTTTTTGTAGTCTTTTCTCGAACAGTCTTATAATACCACCATTCTTTCCAGTATTCACGTTTGTGCCATCGCAGCCGATTGCCATAAGTTCATGAAGAAGTATTTCTTCTCGTGATAGAAACTCTGCTATGGAGATTTCTATTCCTTTAGCTGTCCCAACATTAGGCACCACATATCCTAGATAAATTGATCCAGGCTCTTGAATTAAAGAGATGTGTTCTTCGACAATCAAAGTCCTGTAGCATTTGCCGCTCTTTTTGATGATTTTTAACGTTTTATCTTTTCTCCCGTCAAAGTATAAAGCATTAAGTTCCGGAATTGTCACCTCATTTCTTGTTTTAGTTCTCTGTCTGCGTAATTTATGTCTATCAATCACGTCAATATCAGAGCCAATGTCGAACAAGACAGATGATGCAATCGCGGCTGCAGCCCTATCTGATACTCCGTACCTGTCACATGTCTTCGAAAGCGTCGGAAAGTCGATGTGTGAGGATTTTTTCCTTGTCTTTTGAGAAACCTCTTCAAGTTCGATTTTATCTGATGTTGATGATGTTGCCGAAGAAGTACTAACATTTAAAACAGCCAACGACGATGTACTTGTAGTTGAAGATACATTTTGGCGGTTTTATCGTTCATGTTTCCGTTTTAAAGTGTTTTGCAACTTCTTAGTGACGATTGCGTCGATGCCGCCAATTATCATACTTCGACAGGTTCTTTGATCAATTAAAAATGCTTGCTCTTGTTTAGGAACCTTTTTATCCTTTGGACAGGTGCACTGAATCAACTCTTTGCATTTGCATGCTGAAATATCAAAAAGTAACTTACTGCTTTGCCGAAATATCTCTAATTTATCTTCAGATAGTCTCTGCACAGATTTAAGTAGATTTTTGTGTTTTAAATGATAGGCTTTTAACATTTGTATGATTCTTGTTCGTGTTACTGTAGGAATAGATGCAGTTCGCCATATATTTTCAATCCTGGATGTCACTATATCTGCTATTTCCGCAAAAATTGGCTCTTTTGCTGTTTCTAACTCCAATTTTCGTTGATGTCTTGTCCATTCATATAACTTGATAACATCGTCATAGGTAGGTAGAACATTGTCTTTTAACTCACAAATATCCCCTAAAACAGGGCATTTAAACACACTCCGAGTTCTCTGCATGTTTTCAAAGAATAACAATAATTAAATATGGCGGGCACGTGGCCGATGCGAGGGAAAACACAAGTGCACTGAGCGTCGTGACGATGCGACAAGTGGCGCTAACCGCTTTCTCCGCGCTCCCTCACTCCCCTTATTTTAAATTATGAACACAAAGTGACGCTTTTATTTTGTACAATATCGAAAAAAGATTATAATAATAGTTATTTCGTAAAACAAAATTGTTCTATTAATTAGAATTTATTATATTTATACGGCGTCAAAACAGGTACTAAAATAAGATATTTTTTAAATTTCAATGACATTGCGGAGGCAGTTGCCGTAAACGAAATCAAATAATATTTTTTATGGTTCAATTTGGACCTAAAACGCACCATATTTTTGCTATTAGATTGCCATTTAACAAAAAAAAAAAAAACGCTCCACCCTAGCATATGCACATTATCTTTGGAAACTGTGGCACATCTGTGTGAAGTAATAGGATCTGGAATGAAAATTAATGTTTTCATTATTATAGTTATAAATTAATGTGTAAATAGATAATTAATTGTTATCAACTATTACATCCTCACCCAATATTGAAAGTATTTATATTGAATTGTTTTACATTGCTTATATTGCATGATGCAATATTAAACATAAAATGTCACTTACCGGCTAACTTCTATGATTATTATTAGTTTTCAAAATTAATAATAATCACGGAAGATATTCCGTTAGCGACATTTTAAGTTTAGTTATAAACCGTGAAAGCTTAAAATATTGTCTAATGCAATTTAAGTCTTATTTATTGTAAAAAATAAATACATTTTCATTACATAGTAAACTTTTATCATTAATCAGCTTCTGCCTATTTTAGGTGGTTGGTATCACAATGATAAGTAGGTAAAATTAAATTGTTTTAAAATAATAAAGGACAATTAACCTTTTGACCGCCACGTCCAAAAAACTACGACGTGCCCTCAGCGCCAAGCTAAGGATTCAACCTTAGATACCTACAAAACAGTAGTGAGTTCCGAATGATATCGATAAAAACTGCCTGTTCATTTTTCAACGAGATTTTTTTTAATTATACTTTAATATACCTCAAATAAAAAATACAGGAGTTTTATTTTGTCCCACTCTGTCCTTCTATAATGATATGTGTCAAAATTTCGGCACCCTTTATCATTTAAATCCACAATTAAAAACATCAATCGATAAAATCAAGTCAATACCTTCACAGCACTATGTCCAATCCTGAAGTACTTTTCTGTCATCATATGATGACTGTAGCGTGGCCGGCACGGCTTTCTTAAATTTGCTCGCCTCTGCACTAGACGTGTGCAAGCGTTATTTATTAATAATATCGAAGTAATAATAGAGCTTTTATTTTTATGGTTTCGTATTATTTTATACCCACGATGCAACGGAGTAGCTAGTTTGTTTGAGGTGAGAGGTTGTTTGTTTTTAGTTTGTGTGGGCCTATAACTTCACAACGGTTTGTCCAATTTAAATTTATGCGGTTTTCTGTAAAATATTTGGATATTGCAATCAATGGGTTTTGGGTAGATAATAATATGGTGACTACTCAATTAATTTAAAGTGTAAAATTAAAAAGCTAAATAAATTATTTTTTGAGAAAAATAAAATTAATCACATTTTTCCAGGAGGCTAAGGGCAGCCATGTCCATGAGCTCAATTTTGAAACACAGAATTAAGAATTAATCTTTGTTAGAGAATGTATGTGTTATACTCAAAATTGAAATATTTCTGAACGTTTATTTTTGTATAAGCGCGGCAACATTTTTTTATTATAACCTCTCCAGTAAGCCATTCGTTCACGACATGTCACATGTTTGTTAAAATATCTTTTTATTTCTCTTTCAATACAAAGTGTTTAGCAATTAAAATACACACATCAAAAGTGTCTGGGGATCAACATATATTTTTGCAATAACTTTTCTCCTGATTGATATTAATTAAAATTTTCTTTAAGGATTCATCAAATAAAGTGTTTTCGTTTGTCACAGTAACGATAAACCAAGTCACCTTTGCATTAATAAAGAAATTTGCCATTTTCCTAATAAAGGGATTTTTGACATTTGAACCACTAACATTAACGTTCGAAAAAAAGACTGAAATAACAGTTTTCTTTAAAATTTTATTGGGTAACTTAAACAATTAATAATCCGTGTTTCTACCGCGATCACTAACAACACAAGAACATCGGTTTGGCATACTCGAAATGAGTTCATCCAAATCACGCTGTGGAATGGCCGCCCATGTTCGTTGCAACAACAAAAAAAGGTCTTCTTGCGACTGGATACCCTCCATATTCGGCAGAGCTCTTCTCTGTAGCATATCCCATGCATGCTCAATCGGGTTCAAGTCTGGCGACTGAGCAGGCCAGGGCAGGACATTGATGTTAGCTGCGGCGAGAGTCTGTCTTACAACTCTTGCGGTGTGCGGTCGTGCATTATCATGCATTAACTGAAATAAGGGACCGATTTGCACTTGTAGAGGAACGATGACGTCTGATACAATCGTCTCAGCATAAATTTGAGCGTTGAGGTTGCCTCTGATCCAAATCAACTCAGTTCTTACGCCGATCCAAATACCCGCCCATACCATGATGGTTCCACCACTATAAGGATGGACTTCCTGGCAGGATTTTAATCGCTGTTGGCGTCCAGGGGTTCTCCAGTGTCGTATACGTCTTGTATCCGGTCTCATACCAAAACGAGACTCATCAGAAAAGCACACGAAACGCCATTGTTCTTCTGCCCAATTTCTGTGTTCAAGAGCCCATTGATATCGAATCCTACGATTGTGCATTGCTATAGGTGGTACCCGTAGCGGTCTTCGGGAATGAAGGTTCACTTCATGCAAGCGGTTTCTGACTGTTTGGTCGCTAATTAAGTTCCCTGAAGAGTGATGAAGCCTCACGGCTAACATCATGGCGGTTATTGTTGGAGCTCTTCGAGTTAAGATTTGAATGTATCGGTCTTGTCTCCGTGTGGTGCAGCGATACCGTCCTCCATGGCGCTCAGCCACGATACCAGTGCTTCGGTAACGTGTCCAAAGTCGACTGATAACACTCTGACTTGTATTCAGAGCTAAAGCCACAGTACGTTGCCGGGAACCAGCTTCTATCATTCCCACGGCTCTGAGCATTTCTTCCCTGCTTAAATGACGTCGCCGCTCCATAATAACGTTGGTTTTAATCAGTAGTAGGGAAACAGTAGCACTAATAATGTCTTCAATGCGTTGTATGTTTTTATAGGGAAAATATTGACAGCTGATTTTCATCTTTTACTCGAATTTGATTCACAGTTCCTGATTCAAATTATGAAATGCACCAAAAAAGATCCATATAAATTTATAAAATCATAAATTTATTACAAAGCCACATCTCAATCTCAAGAAATCCGCATAAAAATGCTTGATCCCTAGACACTTTTGATGTGTGTAGTTTTATTTGTCTAAAATTCATCAGGTTATGGGCCCAGAACGTTTCCCTTGCGTAGAAGAAGAAAAAGAAGGTGTCTAAAATGACTTCACGCTTTTCTTCGCTAGATGGTGAAGGCGCCATGCCTTCATCAGCAGCCCCGGATTCTATAGCGAGTGCCGCCGGGCCGTCAATTGTGGTCACTGTACCAGAGGCAAATGTGATGAACAGTGCTCATCTTAATATTTCGAAATTGGAAGGAGCGAAAAAATACGCGACGTGGGCTTTCCAAATGAAATTACTTCTGATTGATTGTGGTCTTTGGCATTGCTTGCAGAGCAAGGAAGGGCCGCCGTCTGCTTCTGATCAAAGAGCTTATGCTAAAATTTGCCTTAATGTTAGCACTTGCTGCTATCCACATGTGAAAATGTGTAAAACTGCAGCTGAGGCGTGAAAACATTTAGAGGATGCTTACAAAAACAGTGGTATCAGTAGAAGGCTCCTATTAAAAAGACAGTTGGCTAAGATTTCATACAATCAATTTGGTGACATGGAAAAATATCTTACAGAAATTAAAAGTCTAACGCAAGAGCTTACAGAACTAGGAGATGTTCTAGAAGACAGAGAAGTGGCTGAGATAATGCTGATTGGTCTTCCAGATAATTATGACCCACTGGTTATGGCTATAGAGGGTCTGCAATGTGATCTAACAACAGAAATAGTCAAAAGTAGGTTAATGCAAGGCTCAAGAAGGCATGAACTAATAGTGACTGAAACAGCGCTGATATCGAAGACAAGACCTAAAAGAAAAATAATATGCTATAACTGCAAGAAAGAAGGCCATATAAAACCAAAGTGCCCAGATCTCAAGTCAATGAGACCTGTGAGTGATGCTGCATAAGTTTCATCGGGAACCGTGAATGACACAGCTATGGCTTCAGCCTTTGCTACTGGAGGTGGCTCTGACTGGTTAGTGGATTCAGGTTGTACTAGACATATGACTATGAGAAGAGATTGGATAAATGAATATTCATTTATCCAATCTCTTCTCATAGTCATATGTCTATTATCATATGTCTGTTTTATTGGCATCAGTATAGACTGATGCCAATAAAACCTGTATAACAGTGGCCAACAATGCTGAGATTTATAGTCATGGTTCTGGTAACATTAATGTAACTCTAGAAGGCAATGAATCAAAAACCATTTCCAATGTTGCCTATGTGCCTGACATAGCAGCAAATTTACTTTCAGTGAATAAAATCACTGAAAAAGGTTATGTTGTAGTATTTGATAACAAGGAGTGCAATGCATATTATCAAAGAGATGTTTTAACCAATGGTAAATGTTTATTTTCAGCATCTAATGTTGGTGGTGTGTACAAGCTCAATCAGCATCAGGAGCAATCAGTGTATGCATGTGCTGATACTGCTGCAAGCCAATGTGGTGACCATCAATCATTGTCTTGCACAACAAATGAAGCGGAACTATGGCATAAAAGGTTAGGTCACCTGAGCTACAAAGGTATGTTACTATTGCGTGATGGCCTGGCGGAAGGTATCTCTTTTGCTAACTCATCCTTGAAGCCTTGCATTCCTTGCATAGAGGGTAAACAAGCTGTTAAAGCATTTCCTAAGGGTAAATCAAAAAGGTCAACTCAAAAGTTAGGTCTCATTCATTCTGATTTGTGTGGACCTATGCGGCGTTCCTACATGGAAAAATGCAAGATATGTATTAACATTCACAGATGATTACACCCGGAAAAGTTTTGTTTATTTTTTAAAGACTAAAACTCAAACGGAAATTCATAAAGTTTTTTTGGAATTTAAAATGTAAGTTGAAAATCAAACAGGGTTAAAAATTAAAGTAATTAGGACGGATAATGGTACAGAGTATTGCAATGAATTAATGCATAATTTTTTCACATCCAATGGAATAGTACATGAAACCACAATACCATACTCTCCTCAACAAAATGGAGTTTCGGAAAGGTTAAATCGCACCATAATTGAAAAGGCGCGTACGATGTTACAGGATTCAGGTTTAGACAAACGTTATTGGGGTGAAGCAGTGTTAACAGCGGTTTATTTAAAAAATATTAGTCCAACCAATGCATTAAAAAATGCTACTCCAGAAGAATTATGGTCTGGAGCAAAAGTTAACTTGAGCAATCTAAAGGTTTTTGGTTGCAAGGTGTATACACTGATACCAGATGTGTACCGAAAAAAGTTAGATGCAAAGTCAAAACCCTATATAATGTTAGGATACTGTGAATCATCAAAGGGATACAGATTAGCTGATCCAATGCAACCTGGAAAGATGATTAAAGCTAGAAATGTAATATTCCTTGAGCAAGTACCTGGTATCTCTTCTAATGATTGGAACCTTCATCAGGATAATAGTCACACAATACAGCCTTCCGAAAAACACATTGTTCATGCTAATCAACATGTTGCAAATAACTCAAATTTAAATATTGCACAACCTGGTTTAGATAGTGTTAGTGTTGGAACTAATATCAGTCTGGATTATGTCTCAGTAGGGGAAGATGAGGCTGATGATGAAATTACTGATACTAATGCTGATTGCTCAGCTTGTAACAATGGTGGAAATAGTGAAGATATAACTATAGAAAATGATATCAATGCCCCATTAAACGGTAATACTTTAAATAATGATGTAATAACCACTCCACCTACTATAGTCTCAACTCAAAGACCTGTTCGCCAGCGACAAGCACCTGCCTGGTTGGATGATTATGTTTTGAATAGTGAGGATAATGATTATGCTATGTTGACAATGGTACCTCAAACTTATCCTGAAGCGGTTTCAGGAAATAATTGTAAAGACTGGATGACTGCTATGGACAATGAATATAATTCACTGACAGCCAAAAATGTTTGGGAACTAGTTGATAGGCCAAAGCATACTAATGTTGTCAAATGTAAATGGGTATACAAAGAAAAAGTAGATGCTAGTGGGAAGTTTGAAAGGTTCAAAGCAAGGTTAGTAGCTCGGGGGTTCACACAAAAACAGGGTATTGACTATGACAGAACATTTTCTCTCGTCGTTCGACATTCCACTTTAAGACTTCTTTTTTCAATAGCTGTTGAAAAAGACATGGGTATACGCCACATTGATGTTAGCACAGCTTTTTTAAATGGTACTTTAGACGAAACCATTTTCATGGAACAACCACCAGGATATAGTAATAATAGTGATCAAGTATGTTTGCTAAAGAAAGGTATATATGGCTTAAAACAGGCTAGTCGAACATGGAACCTAAAAGTCAATGAGGTGTTGAAAGGTATTGGTTACACTCAATCAAAATGTGAGCCATGTGTATACACGAAAAGGATTGATAGTCGAATTGTAATTGTGGCTTTATATGTAGACGATTTCTTTATATTTAGCGAAAGTAATAAAGAAACTGAAAGTTTAATCAGTGCACTCAAAGGGCAATTCGATATCAAAGATTTAGGTGAGGTAAAAAATTGTCTTGGCATGAAAGTTGACAGAGATAGGACTAATGGAACTTTAAAACTTTCACAAGAAGAATACACTAAAAATCTGTTACATAAATTTGGAATGACAGAATGTAGGCCTGTTTCTACCCCTATGCAAGTGAATGCACCTCTTCAAAACACCGGTGAAAAGGACACTAAGTATCCTTATCAAAAGTTAATTGGCGGGCTCATGTATTTATCGGTTTGCTCAAGACCAGACATATCTTATGCCTGTAGTAAGCTAGGTCAATACAATAATTGCTTTGGCGAGGCGCATTGGCAAGCAGCGAAAAGAGTTTTAAGATACCTTTCGGGAACATTGCATTACGGTTTAAATTTCAAAAAGTGTACGGGTAGTAACACTTATTTTGAAATTCACACTGATGCTGATTGGGTAATGACATACACGATAGGAAATCCTATACAGGTTTTGTGGTAAAATATGGTAATTGCATTGTTAACTGGGAAGCTCGAAAGCAGCAATCTGTCGTTTATTCAAGTACAGAAGCTGAATATTACAGTATAGGTGGAGCAGTTAAAGAAGCCAAATATCTTAAAAACTTCTTCCAAGATGTATTTCATTATGATGTGTGTCCAATAACTATATATAATGATAACTTAAGTGCACATAGAATAGTAGAAAATGATCAATGTCATCGAAGGACCAAGCATATAGACATACGTCATCACTTTGTTAGAGACTGTCTTCTTAATAATATTATTAACATTAAGTATTTGCCAACTCATGACATGGTTGCAGATATATTAACTAAACCTCTGGCAAAAATTAAACATGCTAAATTTGTACAATGTCTTGGTCTATATTTAAGTACATGAAAGCTAATTATTTGATATTGTTTATTGTGGCATTACACACATTTTTCTTGCTATCTATGTTGTGTGAAATTATAATTATTAGTTAATATTTTTTAGTTTTTTAATAAAAAGGTTTAAATAATAAGAATAACAGATGTGAACATAGACAAAAAGTATAATCTTAAGATATTATTTTAAGTTACCATATTATATACATTTCCGGTGAGTACCTGCGTCAGACGGAAGGTGAGGGCGCCGTGGCACCTCTCCTGCCACTCCTCAAAGAGGGGACTTACCGCCACTATCGTGGCGTGCCCTGCAAGGGGTTGCGACAGTCGCTCTCTCCATGCCGCCATAAGATCGCACCGGCGCGGAGGTCTGTCCGCTGCGCAGCAATTAGCCGCGGCAACGGAGTGACCCCCCGGTGCAGCGCCTCCGCGCGCCATTCACGCAGGCGCGCGAGGACTATCGCCTCCAGATCCCATGGCGGCAATCCGGCAAGAAGGTTCGCCGCCTCGCGGGAAAATCATACATACTCACTTTCTAATACGGACGATAGGAAAGAGAACAAATCCAGAATAATCACCTCCCGCGACACTTAACACGTAAATATTTTTTTTCCACGGGCAAGCGTGCATCTGTTACGACGTTTGCTGGCAGACTGAGACGTGCGCGGAGCTAAATACGGCAGTAGAATAGCACTTAAGGTCTAGCGCAAACTACAATATAGATTTCTTCTCATAACGAAGGTAATCAGAAAAAAAAAAAAAATGTTTATCAGATATAATTTCAATATATTTAGAAGATACCATTATTTAATTAAGAAGTAAACGTTGTGTTTATTAATATACTACATTAATATGGTTATTTTTTTTCTATTTACTTCGTTATATTCGGGTAAAAAACAAATGTATTTAGGAGAGTAGTAAATGGACACCGAAGGAAATGAGAATGAGTAAAGTTTTTAATTTATAATACATTAATTACGTTAATTTGTACAGTCAATCTTACATGCATGTAAGCATAACCCTATTACATTTAGTTTTCTATCGAAATAATATATAAATTTATTGAATAAATAAAGTTATTTTTACTGGACGTGTAATATGCACGAAACAAAAGAAATACCCAAATATCTTCAAAGTCAAAGTCAAAGCATTTATTTCAATTAAACCATTACCAGGTACTTTTGAATGTCAGAAGAACAATTCATAAAACTAAACTACGAGTGCAATACGTCATCCCGAAAGCCACCACGCCGAATCACACGCCGCCGAATGCCCGCAACAACGAACACTGCGAGCACGAAAGCACGCAGCGACGCACACCGCAACAACGAATGTACGAGACTCCAAATCAATCACGGAACAACGCGACCCGGAGCCCCGCGCACCCACCGCCACGGCACGCGCCGCCGCGCGCCCCCGCACCCACAGCACTCGCCGCCGCAGACATCCGGCGACGCGCAACTCGACGCAGCAACCCCCGGGACGACGTATTGCACTCCTAAGCTACAGTCACAGTCACAAGGCATAATAACTTGTGAAAGTACTGTAGTTGCCCATTCCCTAGCGTAGATCTCTATGGAGAAGAACGGGCAAGAAACTCTTTAATTCTTTATTCAAGTTTATATATTAATTGTAATTAGTAAGTAGGTACAGTTATGTGTAAGTATAGAAAAATAAGAGTAGTTTTTATATTTAATGTATTTTCATCTGTTTGCTAATATTAATGATACTATGAGGGGCATGTAAATAAATACCATGTATATTAAAGTTCTAATTTTTATTTCTAAATATAGCTAAACGCAATTCTCTCTTGGCTTTATTACACTGAAGAAGTTCCTCCATAGCTTCTCTTTCAGCCTTAGCTTTGAAGAAGTTCTGTTCAGCAGCCTTCACTATACACTCTTTCTCAGCTATTCTGAGTTTGTGTAGCTCCTCTTTTTTTATTTTGGGATCTGTCATATGATTGTTGACGGATAGAGAATTCCTCTTGGATCACTCTAGTCCGTATATTTCTAGATCCTGTAATGTTACAAATTAAATCTATAAAGTACATGTGATTAAGTGAACATTAATGTGTAAAAACATCTTCAAAAAATGCTTTGAAATGTTGCAAATGTTCAGAATTTAATATATTAAGAACAAATCTAAAAGTTATTTGCATCTTGAAAAATATATATGAAAAAGTACCTTGTGATGGAGCTACACCATAATCAGCAGACGGGTCTCAGAAAAACGAGGAGGAGTGGTAATATTATGGTCTGCAACAAAATATTATATTAGTCTAAATTGTCTTAAATATAATTCAATACCAAACAATGTTTTATAATATAATGTTGGTATCCTGTACCTCTTTCTGTTGCAGGCTAATTCACTTGGGTTCTGCTCTCACTCACAGCAAACAGAACTTGAGGTGTGTCGGGGTCCCAAGCAGCTGCATAGTAATGGCCCTTGGTTCTAGAAGTCGTCTTCCATGTTTCCGTCCATGAATTAAATAGCATAAGTTTGGCACTGTTCTGCAAATCGTAGTTGTTTACAAAAACAGTTAGACGTCAGTTTAACGCAGTAATGTCACTTTTGACAGCTAAACAGATAAAATATTGAGTTGTATAGTTTCATATTTAACGTTTTTTTTGCTATTTACATACTTCTTATCACTTCAGATTGCTTCTAACACTAATAAATAATACGTAGAAATATATATAAATGAAATCTGGCACGAAAACATGTTCAAATTTAGTAGTAGTTTTTCGAAAATAATTTCTACTATCTGGTTTTATAATAATGGCAATACGACAATATCATTCTAACACAATTCTATTACGAGACCATTGACGGACCAATGATCGATCATTATGAATTAGCAGATTACGAACTTTTGTCTAAATGACAATGAGATCGTGTTGGAATGACGATATTTATAAAAATAGCAGACTTGAGGCCCTGTTTTATCGTTTTTAATTGTTAGTTTTAATTGTTTTAGATCATGTCTTTTAATAGAAGAATTAATGATAAAACACTTGAAAATATATTAGAGAATATTTCTGATTTATCAGACATCGATACTTCTGATGATGACGATATTTATGGTGGTTGCCTGATAAGTCCAACGGATTCATTTTGATTACAGGCGTGATGTTATGTTGATGTTATGTTATGCAAACTTGAGACCCAGTATCAAATGACACTACAAACAAAACAGAGCTACCTACTTCCTCACTCGTAGAAATTTTACAAGGACCTTCAACATCCAGGCAAAGTACTTCTGCTTCTTCGCCACCACATTCTACGCCAACATTGATTTCACCAACGACGCCAACAAGTTCAGTTTTTTGTGCTGCCGCTTTCTACACCACCTTTGCTTCTATTGCACAAACCAACAGGACCGGTTAACGATCAACCCACCCCTGCAAGACCAACTATAAGAATAGATAGAATAAAAAGACTCAATAATAATCCTCGTGAATGGAAAATTGAAGATCAGATTCATAACATTCCAAACTTTACCAATAAAATTATACCCCAGTCAATCTATACTCACAAAACACAACCTGTCCAAGTATTTAACAACTTCTTTCCGAGATATCTTATAGCCAAAATTGCAGAACAGACAAATAAATATGCACACCAAAAAACGAGCAGAAACTGGTCTGACGTAACAGATACCGATATGTGTGCTTATTTAGGTATATTAATTATGATGGGACTTAACCCATTACCTAATATGAAATATTACTGGTCGACAGATCTGTAAAGTATAGATTATCTATGGCATAGCCATCTAGAGTTGATTGTCTATGTACGCCGCCATCACTACAAAACTTGTACTCATGAAGACAAATAAACGCCGCTTACTTATTTCAACTAATAATGTTTTAATCAACAACCCAAACATTACATGGTGTCAGAAGTGGTTCAAAACTATCACAGAACCGACAATAAGTGAGAAAGAAGCAAAATGTCAAATAATAACGACGCAGTATCTGGTATCAAGCCGCCAGCTAACCTACAATTCGACTCGAACAAATCCACGTGCTGGAAAAAATGGATACAACAGTTCCAATGGTACGCCATCGCTATACAATTAGATAAAAAGCCAGCCGAGGTTCAAGCAGCAACATTTATGGCTGTGATAGGCCCAGACGCGATCGATATTTTCAATAGTTTCAACTTGTGCAAAAAGGACAAAGATAACCTGCAAGTCATCACGAAAAAGTTCGAAGACTATTTCGCGCCAAAGACCAACGTATCTTTTGAAAGATATATATTTTTCAAAATCACACAAGAGGAAGACGAACAAGTCAACGAGTTCTTAACGAGAATTAAAACTCAAGCAAGCAAATGCGAATTCGACAACTTACTAGACGAAATGCTGAAAGACAAAATCGTCTTTGGCATAAAATCGCATCAAGTTAGAGAAAAATTGTTAACAGAAGATAAATTAGATTTGACTAAGGCAATAAACATCTGTAAAACTAGCGAACAAGCTTCTCAACAACTCGACGAGTTTGAAGGCAAAAGTAAATTAGACAAAGTGTCATTGGGGAAAAATACAAATACCAAAACTTTCGACTGCAGAAGATGTGGCACTAACCATAAACCAAGGGAATGCCCAGCTTTCAATAAAGCGTGCACAAAGTGCAATAAAAACGGTCACTTCGCTAAAATGTGCAAAACTAAGCAGAAATACGACTCTAAAAAGAAAAACAAAGTGAATACAGTAGAAGAAAGCTCCAGCTCAGAAGATGACATATATATTTCAACTATAAGTACCGGACAGAAGAAAACCTGGACTGAAAAAATACAGGTTGGTAGCTTGACTTTTATCGCTAAATTAGACACAGGGGCAGAATGCAATGTGTTACCACAACATTTGGTCGACAAAACAAAGACAAGACTGAAAGCAAGCCGAACTAGAAATTTAATAAGCTATACTGAGGACAAAATGGCAGTATTAGGCGAAGCAGAGTTACTATGTAAATTAAAAAATGAAGAAACTAGAATTATATTTAAAGTAGTTAAAGAGAAAGTTACGCCAATCTTAGGACTAGAAACTTGTGAGAAGCTAGGTTTAGTTGCAAGAGTTAAGACATTGAAAGAAAGTCAGTGCGACGATGAAGTATTTAATGGATTAGGCTGTTATAAAAATTATGAATATGACATTGACCTGATTGAAAATCCTAGGCTTGAAATTAAACCTGCAAGAAGAATTCCACACGCTATAAGAGATGAAGTGAAGCAAGAACTGGACAGAATGGTGAAATTAGAAGTCATAAAACCGGAAACAGAGCCTACTCCTGCTGTGAGCCCGATGGTAATCGTCAGACAAAAAGGTAAAATAAGAATTTGTATAGATCCATCAGATGTGAACAAAAACATTTTGAGACGTCATTTTCCACTCACCACTATTGAAGAGATATCAGCTGACATAAAAGGTTATAAATTCTTCGCATTATTAGATTGTACCAAAGGATTCTGGCAAATCAAGCTATCAAAAAGAACACAAAAAATATTAACATTTGCTACCCCTTGGGGAAGATATTCATTCAAGAGACTTCCTTTTGGTGTATCATCAGCTCCTGAAATATTCCAAGAAATATTGTCAAACTTGCTCAGTAAATTCAAAAACGTTAGAGTGTCCATCGATGATATATTCATACATGCAAAAACCAAAGAAGACCTACAAAAAACTGTTCGTGAAGTCATCGAAGTAATAAATAAATCAGGCTTCAAACTTAATAAAAGTAAGTGCATTTTGGAAGCTCAAAGAATAAAATTCTTAGGACACATTGTTTCAGCCAGTGGATTAGAAGCTGACCCAGACAAAGTGGAAGCCATAAGGGCAATGAAAACACCAACAAATAAAACAGAGCTACAGAGACTACTAGGGATGGTCACCTACCTAAACAAATTTATACCAAATATGTCAGACCTAACCAATCCTCTAAGAGATTTATTACATAAAGATGTGAATTTTACATGGGAAAGTCATCATGAAGAAGCTCTCAATAAAATAAAACAAGTACTACAGAGTCCTCCAGTGCTGGGACTGTACGATGTAAATAAACCAGTAACTTTAACCGTAGATGCAAGCTCAAAAAATCTTGGAGCAGCACTACTACAAGACGGACAGCCAATAGCCTATGGAGCCAGAGCATTAACCAAATCTGAACAGAATTATCCACAAATAGAAAAAGAAGCACTTGCCATACTGTTTGGATGTAAGAAGTTCCATGAATATGTCTATGGTAAAGAACTGACAGTAGAATCAGACCATAAACCGCTTGAAACAATTTTCAAGAAAAACATACAATCTGCACCAGCAAGGTTACAACGCATCATGTATAATGTGTCACCATACTCACCAAAAGTTATTTTCAAAAAGGGAAGTGAAATACCATTGGCTGACTTTCTTAGCCGAGATTGTGATGCATCCAACATGAAATTTGATGAAGAAGAAAACCTAAAAATTGCTGTTATTCTACCTATGTCATTAGATGCCTCAGAAGAATTAACCAATGCTACAAAAGAAGATCCACATTTACAGTTACTTCTTAAAACAATAATGCAAGGATTCCCAGAAAATGTCAAAGAACTTCCTACAGAGATACAACATTATTTTAACTTTAAAGAAGAATTAAGCTATCTGAAGGGAATTATATTCAAAGGTAATAAAATAGTAGTACCTAAATCACAAATACCTAAATTGTTAAAGAGTATTCACCAAGGACATCTAGGGATGCAAAGCTGCTTAAGAAGAGCCAGACAATTTCTTTACTGGAAAGGACAACACAATGACATAATAAAGCTAGTACGAAATTGCTCAGTCTGTGAACAAACGCAAAGAAACAACATCAAAGACACAGTACTAGTCAAAAAGATTCCAACACTTCCTTGGCAAATAGTTGCATCTGATCTATTTGAGTTTAAAGGAAAAACTTACATAGTAATATGTGACAGCTACTCCGGATATCTAGATTTTCAACAACTAAAAGGACAGTCATCATATGAAGTAATTGAACAATTAAAAAAATGGTTTTCAGTACATGGAGTACCAGAAGAGCTCCAAACTGACAACGGAACACAGTATATGTCTCGGGAATTCAGAGTTTTCCAAAAAGAGTGGACTTTCAATCATGTAACCTCCAGTCCACATCACCATCAAGGCAATGGCCTTGCTGAAAAAGCAGTTCAAACAGCTAAGAATATATTAAGAAAATGCAGCCTTGATAAGTCCGATATTCAGCTTGCAATGTTAAATTGGAGAAACACACCAAGAAATGATCAACTAGGTTCACCTAACCAACGACTTTTCAGCAGAATTACTAGATCAACAATACCTACAATTGACAATAATTTAAAACCAAAAATAATTCAAGGAGTTACAGCTGAACTACAACGATTGAGAGAGAAACAAGTAAACTACAGTAACCAACACACTGCAAAACCAGTCAACTTTGAAATCAATGACAAAGTCAGACACAAAGTTGGTCATCGACAATGGGAAGGGGCAAGAGTGGTAGAAAAGCCTAATGGCTTACCAAGGTCAGTAATCATCCAAACAGATCAAGGCCAAACCTTTAGAAGAAACTTTAGCCATTTGCATAAGACACAAGCAGATATTACTAGCAACAGAGTAGTAGTACCCGAAACCAAATATCCAGATGAACCAGCAGCACGACAGGTTCCTGCACAATCACCAGCTATTCCTAAACTCCTTCCACCTACAACACATTCCTCACCAAGCATTCCAAATCATGTCCAACTGTCAAACCCAGTTCAACCAACATTTCATGTATCTAGATCTGGTAGGACAATTAAACCTGTAAAGAGACTTAATCTCTAATAAGTAACTAAATTGATATACACAATGTTGTGTAATGTACTATGTACATCTTGACATAGACCACATTATTATTATGCTATGTTCCATGTTTGTTTTAAGTAAATATTTAAACTTAGACTTTAAACCTAGTTCTGTAAAAGTTATTAGAAGAATTTAGCTACTTAATTATTAGTGAATGATTATTATTGATGTATTAACATAAGTCTTGTTATAATGTTAGCATAGTTCAAAATGTAAGTTAAAACTGTTAGCATTATTTAAAATATTTGTTATGTTATGTTGCTAGTGAAAAGCTAATAGAATTTAGTTACTTAATTATTAATGAGCGGTCAGCATTGATTTACAATGTAAGATAAGTTAAAGTGTTAGAATTGTGTTACAATGTAAGCTTTGTACATGTTAACATTTATATAAATTTAAAATGTAACTTAAGTAAGGACTGTAAACTCATGTTTTCAGTTTCTCTTCAAAGAAAGGGAGATGTAAAGTATAGATTATCTATGGCATAGCCATCTAGAGTTGATTGTCTATGTACGCCGCCATCACTACAAAACTTCTACTCATGAAGACAAATAAACGCCGCTTACTTATTTCAACTAATAATGTTTTAATCAACAACCCAAACATTACAAGATCCCTTTTATAATAACACTAAAAAGATTTAAGAAAATCACCGACATTTAAATGACAATTCTCTGGAACCATCAAGAAACTCTTCGAATTATGACAAACTATACAAGTTACGACCATTTATAAATGAACTCAATTATTTTTTTTAAACAAACAGCTAACTCCAGTATTCGTCCATAGACGAATGTATGGTGAAATTTAAGGAGCGATCTACTTTAAGACAGTATATGCCGAAGAAGCCTATTAAGCGCGGATTCAAGGTGTGGGCTAGATGCGACGCTAAAACTGGGTATCTCTATGAATTTGAGGTGTATACTGGAAAGGGAGATAACATGGAACATGAAGGTTTAGGTTACAATGTTGTTTGGAAATTTAGCCAAAACTTGCCAATGAGCACGTTATTGGCATTAGACAATTTTTTTACTGGAGTAAACTTACTGGATGATTTATACATGAAACATGTGTATGCTGTGGAAACAGTACGTAGCAACCGGAAGGGACTACCAGATATAATCAAGAAGACTCAGCCAAGAAATATGCTTTTAGGGAAACATGAATTCGCAGCAGTAACTGCATCACCGGTATCAGCAATAAAATGGGTGGATACCCGAGATGTATCCGTGCTCACCACAGCACACGATCCAAAGGATGTTGTTTTTATAAAAATAACACCAAAAGATGGCACCAAAGCAGACGTCTTGTGTCCAAAAGCAATAGCTGATTATACGCAAGCTATGGGAGGTGTCGATCGTTTCGATCATTTTAGATCATCATATCCCATAAACCGAAAAAGTAGAAAATTTTGGATGAGATTTTTTTTTTCTTGTTTGATGCTGCCATAATAATTACTTATATTACATACACAACTATCCATAGAATTACGAGCGATTCACACAAGCACTTTAGGCTACGGCTGGCGCGAGGGTTAATAAATAATTACACGGAGACGAAAAGGGGTACAATTATTTTTAAAAATAAGAAAGGGGGGAATTTTGGAGTTCCGAATGAAATTAGGTTCCAAAATGTCGGTGTGCATCTGCCCGAAAAAGGGGCTACCTACAAAAGGTGCAGATATTGCAGCACAAAAATTAAAGAAAAACGCACCAACATCTTGTGCTGCACATGCAAGGTCTCCTTATGCCCGCAAGAATGTTTTAAACTATTTCATTTGGCTGAGTAAATTTTTATCAAATTGTTTTTATTTTTATTGAATCTCTCGTTCACACACTGATCCTCCACCCCACTTCCAAGTAAACAACTCAGTGCACATTTATTTGAGGATTGAGGAACATAAATTCAAAAATAAAGTCAGGGTAAGTTACTAGTCTATTAAATTTTATAGACGTAATCGGGCAAAGGGAAATAACTTCCCACTGGGATTATCCTTATACGGGCAAAGGGAAATAATTTCCCACACAAAAAAAACCTTTTTTATTTAGTTTCAGTAATTTATATTGTTTTTTATGTACACTGCTATCTAACATGATACAAGAACTTACACTTAAACCATGAAAAGTTATTTTTTTGTTCGGCCGGATTAAGGGTGGGGATCGGCAAAGGCATGTCTTTACAATTTTTTATTGTGTGATAGCGTTTTTGTAATGATCTAAAGAATTCATAGTAAATAATAGTTTATTTACTATGAATTCTTTAGCAATTCACTTGTTTATTTATTTTGATTTATTTAATTTGGCTTCTTAACAATGAGTACACTGTTGCATTTACAAAAAAACATTTCAAATTTAAGTCTAACTGCCGCACTCAGAAAGCTTCATTAAATTAGTTCTAATGAGTCCCTAGCTAATTCTCACTAGATTCGTTAATGAACGATACTACCCAGAGACAAAATTTAATGGTTCACCAGCTAATGACAACTGTTAGTATCCGTAGGGCGGAGTATCGTCAAATCATTCTATCGAAAAGCACATCGATACACAGTTGGTGTAGCCACACTTGAAAACGTGTTATTATTAAATAAAAAAATGTTTATTTTAACACATTGAAAGCATATAATTAAGCAATATAAATTAAAATAAGTTCTTTTACCGATCGTTTTTAACAAAAGACAAAGCCAAACAGCATTTTCATATAAATAAAATAAAGCAACCGGACTCTTTTTTCTTTGGTATCACTTATTGCTAACTGTCATTGATAAAAAATGTCTAAGTGTCAATTCAGTGTCATGTCAATTTTGTTTGGTTTGATTATTTGTGTTTCACCCGACAAGAAAGAATCTTTCGTGTTTTAAAGTTTAATTACAGCTATAACATAACGTGCTCATGTTTCCGATAAACGTATTTCAAACCACTAGGGCTTCGGAGGCGCCAAATAACCTGTCTTCGTCTCAGAGCATCTTTCACCTCTGAATAAAGCCATACATGCAGATGCTACAAAAATGGCTCGTGAGAAGAATTAAAAAAAAAAAGTCAAACTCAAACTCAAAGCATTTATTTCAATTAAACCATTACAGGCATTTTTGAATGTCAGAAGAACAATTCATAAAACAAAACTAAACTACGAGTGCAATACGTCATCCCGAAAGCCACCACGCCGAGCCACACGCCGCCGAATGCCCGCAACAACGAACACTGCGAGCACGAAAGCACGCAGCGACGCACACCGCAACGACGAATGCACGAGACTCCAAATCACGGAACAACGAATGCACGCCGCAACGCGCAACCGCCGCCCCGCGACCCGGAGCCCCGCGCACCCATCGCCACGGCACGCGCCGCCGCGCACCCCCGCACCCACAGCACTCGCCGCCGCAGACATCCGGCGACGCGCAACTCGACGCAGCAACCCCCGGGACGACGCATTGCACTCCTAAGCTACAGTCACAGTCACAAGGCATAATAACTTGTGAAAGTACTGTAGTTGCCCATTCCCTAACGTAGATCACTATGGAGAAGAACGGGCAAGAAACTCCATGGACACTCTTTTAAAACAGAATATTTTTACAAAAATCTTGGTACATTACATCATTCATGTTGAGATGGTATAATATGTGAGAACTATGTAGCAAGACGTGCAAGTTAAGAGCGTCCGGAGTAAAAAGATATAATAAACAAATAAAAAAAAATATATATGTAGGATCAGGATTGCCGAGCGGTATTTCGTCAGGGTTTGGAGTTCCCATTTTGGGAAAAACGAAACTGTTTACGAATTACAGAATTTTATTCACACAACACTCAATAATTAATTTATCACACAACACAATAATAAAATAGTTCACAATACACAACACAATAGAAAATACAATCAGTAAGGCGAACAGACTTTTTAAGGTCAAAGTTCGTACAGTGGTCTAGCCACCCAAACGCACAGTGCAGGTAAACCGACAGTTTTGTCGGGAGCAGGGAGCTCTTTACTGAGTCGAATCCGAAGACCGACTGACTAGCTTACCGAGCGCTTGCCTATTTATAGGACGACGCCGCTCGCTTTCTAATGATTTCCCGCCTCAACAACTCTGTCCGTTGACGTACGGAAGTACGTCACGTGTTTACTTCACACAAAATGTGCTCAGTCTATTAAGATTTTACGTTATACAATATTCAAATAATACAGGAATAATTGTTGACAATAAATAACGGTGAATTAACAAGGTAAATCATTTTAAAATAAAAGCAAGGTCAACATTTGTTTTGAACAAAACTATTGGTCACACTTATCGAAATAAGTTGCCAAAAAATCAATTAGTGTGTACACTAGGTACTTAATAAATTATGTTTTGATTTATTAGACAATAATTGATAGTAAAAATCACTTAAATTAATAATAACAAAGTCAAATGGCAACAAAATTTGAATTTACCCACATTGTAATTGACAACCAACTCCGACACGGCCAGAACTGACGTTCTACACGACCTCGTGTGATCCTGAAAAGAAAATCTTTTGTGAATATCGATCGGCCTTTCTGACAAACAAAAAGCCTTAACAAAATGGACGTTGACATGAAAAATCTTGAATGTGTCAAATAAAATTACTATCAAAAGCAGTTGCATCGCAACCATTAGAATCATCAAACTGTTACTGACAATACATAGCTCAACTAAAGTAGAGACATAGTCTCCCAGCCGAAATCACACCATGGGATTCGACAAGTAATCTGGAGTAGAATAGACAACCCGCATAGGCGTCAACATAGACAACCCGCATAAGCGTCAAGTTCAACAACCAAATCCAGGAGTCAACATAGACATCCGATACAAGAGTCAACATAGAACATCTTGTAAATTCAGTTATATTATGTCAGCAGCAGATGAATCATCATCATCATCAGTGTCAGTATTGACATCATCACTAACAGTAACAGGACATTCAGGCATTTTTCGTATACGATCATGGGCATATTTGTAAATTCTATTGCTATTCAAAGCTTTTAACAAATATCTGTACCATCTAATAGTTCTAATATTCTATAGGGACCTTTAAATTTAGGATCTAATTTAGTTTGATTTCGTTCCTCATTAGCAATAAGAACAAAATCTCCAACTTGAAACTTTTTCAAAATAGCTTTGGACTTATCATAACGAACTTTATCGTATTCGGCATTTTTAGTTATACCCAGGGCTGCTTGTTCTCTTACATGGGACAGATTTACTTCAATCTCATCACTGTCAACAGTCATCAAAACTAAAGGTCTAGCAACTCGACCAATCAATAAGTCTAAAGGACTAGATTTATTAACCCGCAATTTGATGCGCCAATCTGGGTGGTAACTGGTAAGGTACAGTAAAACATAGTTTGTAAAATAATCAATTAAAACAATGATGTAGGTACTCCTTGAGATCACTCTATCGACTAAGTTTCCCTGTAACATCTATATGCACTGTGTGCCAAGGTAGAATAAGAGAACATTCAGCGCCACAGTCATAGCAATATGGAAGCGACTCACCAGATTGCTATAGAACACCGGTGATAGGTCGAACATCACAAGCTTCAACTCGCTTCACGGCTGGTTGGCTGCTTGAAGGCTGACTCCTGGTATCTTCACTTGAACTTCCTGGCTGGCTTCCGGTCGCCTTTGGGCAACGAGGAGCGACATGTCCTGACTCGCCACAGCGGTAACAGACAATCTTCTTTGAAGTCTCCTTATGAGACGAGCTAGCTGATCCAAAAGGCTGGTTTGAATTCTCGGCCTTCTTGCGACAGTTTGTAGATTTATGTCCCTCTATACCACAAAAGTGACATACTATTGTTCCTGGTTTGAACTTCTTAGGCTGAGAAGAATCGTGCTGGTCAAAGAAAGACTGAGATTTTCTTTTAAGTTGGGACAAGACACTCAATTCTTGTTGAAGTTTATGCCTCGTATGTACTTCGGTAGTAAATGCTAGTCGATGAGCACGAGAATCAAATTTGGAGACATGGGCCAGTACAGTGGAAACAGCAATGTGTTCGACATTCAGGCTATTCCATTTGGATGTTAGTGAAGTGATCTGTCGACTGGCATAAGCGTCTAAAGATTCTCCATCTTTTGGTTGACCACTATGAAGATTAATGAGGGTAGCAGCCACAGTTTCCGAAACGGCATAGCGAGAGAGGAAGAGACACTTAAAGTCTGTCCAGGTCATCCCTGCGTGTGAGACTTGCGAAAGCCATATGTTAGCACTGCCTTTTAAGGCTTTAGTGAGGGCAATAATAAGAGTACCACCTTGAAGAGGCTTTTCCGATAGGCAAATATCTACCGTTGAACTCCAAGCTTGAGCATCGGAATCGGGTAGGTCTGGTTCAAAATTGGGCAAAGCAATGACAGCAGACGAAGAGGACTGCGTCTTAATCGCTTCAATTAATTGAATCATATTTTGATTTTGAAGCTCTAACATAGCTCGCCATGGATCACCAACACCTTCCGATTCCCGGGCTAAACCTAATCCCACTTCTGATGTAGGATCAGGATTGCCGAGCGGTATTTCGTCAGGGTTTGGAGTTCCCATTTTGGGAAAAACGAAACTGTTTACGAATTACAGAATTTTATTCACACAACACTCAATAATTAATTTATCACACAACACAATAATAAAATAGTTCACAATACACAACACAATAGAAAATACAATCAGTAAGGCGAACAGACTTTTTAAGGTCAAAGTTCGTACAGTGGTCTAGCCACCCAAACGCACAGTGCAGGTAAACCGACAGTTTTGTCGGGAGCAGGGAGCTCTTTACTGAGTCGAATCCGAAGACCGACTGACTAGCTTACCGAGCGCTTGCCTATTTATAGGACGACGCCGCTCGCTTTCTAATGATTTCCCGCCTCAACAACTCTGTCCGTTGACGTACGGAAGTACGTCACGTGTTTACTTCACACAAAATGTGCTAAATCTATTAAGATTTTACGTTATACAATATTCAAATAATACAGGAATAATTGTTGACAATAAATAACGGTGAATTAACAAGGTAAATCATTTTAAAATAAAAGCAAGGTCAACATTTGTTTTGAACAAAACTATTGGTCACACTTATCGAAATAAGTTGCCAAAAAATCAATTAGTGTGTACACTAGGTACTTAATAAATTATGTTTTGATTTATTAGACAATAATTGATAGTAAAAATCACTTAAATTAATAATAACAAAGTCAAATGGCAACAAAATTTGAATTTACCCACATTGTAATTGACAACCAACTCCGACATATATATAAACCATGGCAACTAAGATATGACCAGTCTCCACTGACAGCGCCCGTTCACGAACATGACGCATGGATCAGCACCATTCAACTCAACCATTTTGAAGGGAACTAAATGATCCGATACACGCGCCACTATCAGCGAGACATTTGAGTGAGCATGATATTCTCTCAGCCGCCAGGGCAACGTCACTAAAATGTAACTAAATCTAAAAAGTGGCTTTATAGTACATAGTACTCACACATGTGCCATGCAATTATATAATATTAAGATATTGAATCTATACAATGCAAAGATACTTTTACAATCTTCTGCAGCCTTTACAATAACTTCACATGATTTTTATACAGGATTTAAAATTGCGTCTCATTCAGTTGAAGAATGTGAGGGGGTATTTTATCGAAACATTTTAAACAGTACCCCATGAAAGGTGAGCCTACTTTAGCTAGCCTGAATGTTGAGATCTTACATATATGTGAGAACGATGTAAAAATACGTGCAAGTTAAAAGCGTCCAGAATAAACGATACAATAAACCAATAAAAATATAACATGGCAACTAAGAGATGACCAGTCTCTACTGACAGCGCCCGTTCACGAACATGACGCATGGATCAGCACCATTCAGCTCAACCATTTTGAAGGGATCTAAATGATCCGACACACGCGCCACCAAGTAGACCCGTACTAGGAATTTTTTCTGTATCGTGGGTGCGTTCACAAACATGTTAAGTCCAATACACAAATACCCAGACCAGAAAACGCACAGTACAAATATTTGTATGGCCTACAGGTAGCTGTAGGCCATACAAGCTATTTGTTCCGTGTTGGGATTGAACCCGGGACACGCAGAGCGGCAGTCAATCGCTAGAGCCACTGCGCCAACCGTGCCGTCAAACGTAATGTAATGGTTAAGAACCGTTTAAAGCCAGATTCACTTATATTAATCGGCTCTTTACCGGTGTGCGTGTATGACCAGATGTATGAATGTGGACAAGGCAAAAGGAGTATGTAAGGATCATAGCAAGTGGTGTTTTGTGGTTTCTGCCTATCCCCATGGGAAAAGGGCGTGAGTTTATGTATGTAACTTATATTATACTTTTTCTTTACAGTAAATCGAACAGATAAGAAAAAAAGCAGCATTGTTCTCTAACAATGCTGCTTTTTTTCTTATCTGTTCGATAACAAACAAAGAGAACGAAACGAAGAGAGGAACAAATGTTTATTAGAAAAAAACTAAAATAGAATTAGAGGAACTGAAGAAATTTATTACAAAACAAGTCCTTCTTACTGATTAACTCTTTTTATGTATTGAAATAAAAGGATTATTATTTGATTATTTTATGGATTTTATTCATTCAAGAATTAATATTAAGAGAGAAACCTATCCACCAAAGATTGTTGCACCATAAAACCATTGCTGTTGGAGTTTTCAGCATTTGATACAACATCATCATTTTGAATATCAATGCTATCCCAGTTCATTGGCACCAAATCTTCTACCAATAACGCCATGTAATGCAGTATTGCACATGCACATATGACAGCCACAACTGTATCCAGTTTGATACCCATTCCCACATGAAGACATGGAAATCATCAATTCCAAATACCAAAACATCTTTCCACAGTCTTGCTGGTTTTAATTTGGCTTCTGTTATACTTTTCTTGGCCCCACTTCTCCTATACCTTTGGGGATAATAAACAAAATCTACCAGAAAATCTAAAAGATAAATTCTACGAGATCAGACATATTTGCTATTGACATAGGCACCTAACACTTGTAATGTTAAATTGAAAGTACACAAAATCAACAAACTCTTCATAATCAGTACATTTTCTCAAAAGGTCAATGGGCAAATAGTATGGGAGAAAAACCCACGGCGGACAGAAATGCAATTGTGAAGATATATAGATAAAATGTATCTAGTTATCATGGTAAGGGTCGCTTTCTTGTGGGATGTGGGAGAGTAAAGAGAGAAAAAAACTTTTACATATTTCAAATTATTTATTCGGCGTGATCAATATCTACTGTTATATCATCTAAAAATACCGCAGGGGCTTCAATTTGTTGTTGGTGCCTAGCCCAGGATAAAAAATAAACTATACTGGCTATATGCGCGCAGCTCCCGACGGTGCGGCGGCCGTGTATACACGAGCAGTAGTAGTCTTCAACACTTTGTCTTCCTTGTGTCGCTGGGTTAATTAAAATATATGTGTAATATTGTCGCGCTCTGACATGTCGCGACTGAATTCGTCCCCTTTTTTTTTTTTTTTTTTTTTTTTTTTTAATAATAATAGCTGCCCAATGTAAACAGTATAAGTTCTTCAAATGTTAACTGTGGGAAGTCTCTAAAATTTGGATTGTTTCCATCTAATGGCATGAAAGCAACTCTTTGTCTATTCAAATTGTTTTCAATTACGTGTTGCGTTTCCATCACACGGGATGACAGGACGCACATGCACTCGCGAAAACCTTTTAGTAGCTATTTAACAGAACGACAACTAATATTTAGTAGTAGTATTCGATTTTTTAAGTAAATGTATTTTTAGTTCAAACTTTGTTCTCCCATGGATTAAATAAAAAATAACCTTATGTAATGTTAAGTTAATTTATACTCTTTCATTTTAAATCATTTTCATTCATGTCCGCGACCGGGTCGGATTACGCCCAATGACCTTTCATACTTCGTAAATTTGCTTCCAGTTTGGCTAGAACGTTGCTGGTTTACTTTGTAAAGCTGCTTAAAGTTTGGCTAGGACATTGCTGGCTTGAATCACCTGATTCTCTGATAAAAAAGATGATTCGTGCTTCGGAAGGCACGTAATAAGTCGGTGGTCCGCCCGACAAATGGCGGTCGTCAAACCATGACAGAGGTCCTTGAGGCGGTTTAGAACTTGGACACTAGGGTGTGTGGGGTCGTTAGACCTTACTGCCCACACGATAAGATTGAAATCCTTGTAAATAACTACACAAATAACCTCCAAACCCTTCAAATTGATCTGTCAAAATCCATCAAACGTCAAACTAATCGTTCATTAGGAAGCTAAGTTAGGGTAGAGCGCCATTTAAATTTAGTGGTTCATTAGGCCTACTAATGAATCACTAACTCAATCTGAGTGGGAATATTTTTAAATCGTCTCTAATGGATGGCTTAAGTTGGCATTAGAGCACTCTGAGTGCGGCAGTAAGTGCCCCATCACTTAAAGAAGAGCACTACATGCAACATAATATGCGCCTTAACAGCCAAAACACGAGATTAAAAAAATATATAACTACAACAAAATGAAAACGACAAAAGAATAATCAATCAAAATATTCACAGTTTAATGATCCGTACATCGTATTAATTACCGGGAAAAACGAATACTCGTAATTAGCTAATTAATTAGCATTTTTATTAGTAAATAAAACAACAAGTTACCGCAACGGTGGCTACCAGAGAACAGAACTATATTTTTAGGTTTACATTCATTCGTTACATCGGAAACAGATCATTAAGATAGAGTGAACATAATATACTTAGTAAACAATAGTATCTATAGATGGCGTTACTGGTTTCATTTGATGTATTAAACTAATAATTTTAACAATTTTATTAATAACATCATTAATAATTGACCTAAAATAAGAGAATCGGTTATTTATTGTGCGAAATTATTAATTGGCAACATTATCCGTAAACTAGTGAGTTACGGATATACTTCATTTAATTTTAACTTTTCGGTACTTTTTTTTATACAAAGACGTTGTACCGCGATTAATAAACATGTCGTGGATAACGATATCGTTCTAATAAAAGTTGCTCAATTGATCATTGTAGTAGAGGGGTAAACGCCGTGACGTTATTTTTGTAATGGCGGCACGTGGACAGAGTCGTTTTGGTAAGTGGGGATTGGCAAACGGGCACTTTGCATCGAGACACGGACCGAGTCACTTCTCCAAAACGAAACTGTCGGTTTGCCTAGTAAAATTATTATTGTCACTTGGTATTCTTTATTAAGTGTGCTAGTTTTAGATTATTAGTATCTGATTAAAATTAGTGAGGTTATATTAACACGTTACGTTATAATTCAACGACATCTACGAAATGAACCCTCTACCACCGAACCAAAATGGTGACGACCCTATCGCTCCGCCATCGCTGGCGTCGTCATCAGAAGTGGGATCTGAATCTCACGGCGCACAATGTTCGAGATCCCGCAGCGGAATATGATGCAGCTGATCGAGGGTATCAGAACACCAGCCTCATCATCCAAGATTGCTCTGCCGGAAATCAGTTCAGAGCAGCCAGATTCTGATCCACGTGCAAGTGCAAGTTTGAAGCGAAAGTTTGATCAAAACACCTAATTCCAAACCACAGAATGTTCCTACCTACAAATATCATGTGTGTTCGTGTGTGTGTCATGTGATTGCCGTTCAAAGTTTGCGAAACCTGTGTCTACCACCAGTAAGGGACAAATGACTTCGACGGCTACCCCTGGAACCAGCAAACAAGTGATTTGTCTCAGTTATGGTGAAAGTGGGCATATCGCATCTAATTGTCATCGTGGCAATTCCGGCACGGGCGGCGCGTCCTCTGCGGGCCATGCAGTTCATAGCAGCGGAAGCGGCGTCTTCACCGAACGGCGCGTCGACAACTGTCGAGTAGCTGGTGTTTGTGGGCAATGGTAACAATCTGGTGAGTCGTTTCCATTTTACTATGGTAGTAGTCCCTATTACATAGGACTTGAACATAACTGGCGTAATGTGGGTGTACTGTTAGGTACACCTCTGCCTAGCCCTTCGGGGAATGCAGGCGTAATGTTTTTGTTATGTTATGATGGTGAAGCCGAGTGTTCTCTCATAAAGGAAAGCTTATTTCAAAGGTCCAGTCACACCAACTCAGTTGTTAGATTGATAGGGTTAGGTAATTTTGAAGTATTTAGTGCAAAACAGGTTCTGAGTGAGGTTGTCATCGACGGTTATTGTTTCAACATTTTATTTCATGCTTTACCTAGTGATTGTATTCACTACGGTCTTATAATTGGCTCTAAATTATTATAATTTGGTTGTAATGTTTGTACGACCAAAGACAGTATTAAGATCTCAAAATCACTCGCAATGAATTCCTATAACTCACAAATCCCTGCAGATTATAAACTACAACGAATGATGCTGTTGAACGATTTCTCGGTAACAATTATTTCTGGTATGCCACGTAGGCGTGTTATTACTAGGGTGTTACATATTCGCCTAAAGAACCCTAACTTAACCGTTTAACGTGGACCTAATAGGCTTTGCCACGAGGAACGTCAAATAGTGCGTACTAAAATAAACGAGTTCTTTGCTTAATGCAAACATTATTAGGCCTAGCTGCTCTCCGTTTGCTAGTCCAATTATTTCAGTTAAAAAAAAAAGAGCCCAACGGTAGCGATCGTGTGTGTGTGTGTAGACTATCGGGAGCTCCACAATAACCCAGTCCCTGATAGATTTCCTCTGCCACTTATTGAAGACTAGATTGGACGGTTATGATGCTATACTTTTTCAAAACTTTAATAACGAATTTCGTGTCGTCGAATACCACAGCAAACGTACCACAAACGTGTAAAAAGAGTCAAACCGACTTAAAAGAATACGTCATCGTTTTTATTTACGCATTTACTAAGTTTGTTGTTTTTTTCGGTGCTCCTAGTCGTGTAATTGTTGACCAGGGTCGTTGTTTCGCTTGTAAAGACAAAGAATTTTGCGACTTTCATAACATTAGTTTACACCTTATAGCTACGGGTTCTAGTCGTGCTATTGAGCAGGTAGAACGTGTTATGAGCACTATAAAGGTTGTTGAGTGCAGTAGAGATAGGAGATAGATCCTGACAGGATGCTCTCGAGGATGGACAATTGACCATTTTGTGCTATTAATAGGGTAACCATAGCTCGTCCCTTAGAACTTTTAGTTACCAAGGTAGCTAGACCTCTTAGCTTAATGGTGGATCATGATGAGGAAATTGACATTAATATTTCCGTTGTGAGAGAACAAGCGATCCAAATTATTGAGAAAAACGCTTCATATGATAAGTCCCGTTTTGATTTTACTAAGCCAAAACTTGTGAAGTTTAGTGTTGGTGACTTGGTTTTAATAAAAAGTGAAGAGCGTAACCAAACCAAGCTTGACCTGAAGTAAAGAGGTTCTTTTAAAAGCGTCGAATAACTTGACGGCCACCGATGTTTTAAAGTCACTAAACGGCACACGTACACAAGTACGCTCACGACCGTGTCCGTAAGATGCCAACCTGTGAAGTTCCAACAGAGTTAGACGTAATAGATGATGTTTCTAAGGGTGAAGGAACCTCGACAGACTTATGATAGCGCTTGTTGGTTATTTAGGTCAATCCGCATCCACAAGACGCAGTCGCAACTGCGTACGTTGTCGTTCAGGGCGTGATGAGTGGCTTGTGGTGTGGTGTGGACCTGGGTCTCGTAAGAGACTAGTAGTCACATGGACGTGACTTGGGCCTTTCGGCAATTGGTCTGGATAGACCTGGGACTTGAGGAGTCTATTTTCATGAACAGACAGTGATCTGTTAGTTGCGTGGTGCAACTGGGCCACCAAAGTAGAAGCGAATCATAATGTCAATGTTGTTGAATTTTAAGTTGATTTAGACTATGTTGAACTTCACATGGTTTCTGTGTATTATTGTGTCAAGTAAATAATAGTTGTGTAGTGTATACGATTTGTTATTTTTTATTTTAATCTTAAATGTTGTTAGTCAGGATAGACGAGTTAAGATGTACGAAAGATTCCTTCAAGTAATGTGAGTTAAATTTGCCTAATGTAGAAGACGGTGAGGAAGGTGCCTCCACCAGCAAATAGAACACATGCCATGGCTATTGGTAGTGGTGCACGCATTAGTCTGTAGTCGTAACTGCAACTTAGTGTGGAGTTGTTCAGAGCGCGATGGGCAGCTAGTGGTGTACCATGGTCATTGGGTCGCACTGCACTCACTAGTCTGTAGTCGTAACTGCAACTCAGAGTGGGGTTGTTCAGAGCGCGATGGGCAGCTGGTAGTGTGGCGGGGACCTGGGTCTCGAAGGAGACTATTTGTACGGTCATGTATTGACCTGAGAGTCGCGGACTCTAGATGAAGTGTTGGTCGTATCACATGAGGTGATGACGATATGGGCGGCAATAATGAATTGTCACTAGCTGAAGTCGGGCCATGAGTGGTGTGTTTTCTTTTTGAAATTTGATAATTATGAGGCTTGGAGGAATCTTCTGTGTTTAAGTTGTTACAATGGTTTACTTAAAGGTTGTTTGGTTATTGAAAGTATCATTGTACCTACCTAAGTAAACTTTACGGTCAGGTCGGCCGAGTTTTCAAAAATGCTTCAAAGTTGGTTATTTTGTTACAGATACACACGAGGACGTGTAGCTCGTCAGGCTGGCCGTGTCGTGGATAACGATATCGTTCTAATAAAAGTTGCTCAATTGATCATTGTAGTAGAGGGGTAAACGCCGTGACGTTATTTTTGTAATGGCGGCACGTGGACAGAGTCGTTTTGGTAAGTGGGGATTGGCAAACGGGCACTTTGCATCGAGACACGGACCGAGTCACTTCTCCAAAACGAAACTGTCGGTTTGCCTAGTAAAATTATTATTGTCACTTGGTATTCTTTATTAAGTGTGCTAGTTTTAGATTATTAGTATCTGATTAAAATTAGTGAGGTTATATTAACACGTTACGTTATAATTCAACGACATCTACGAAATGAACCCTCTACCACCGAACCAAAATGGTGACGACCCTATCGCTCCGCCATCGCTGGCGTCGTCAAACATAAATCAAGATACATTTTTTTAACACAATCAAATTGTTGGGCGTTTCGTGGCCTAAATTGGGCATTGCACTTTGTGCGTAATTTATAATTTACAGTGACCACTAAAATTAACGTTAAGTCAAGCGCTTAAAGTTCACGCAATAACGATAAATTTGCCAAAAAATTGTGTCTGATTGTTTTTTTTCTGGCTTAGCTTGTAATATTTCAATAGTTTTATATTAATTATTTGATTAACATCCTCCATATTAATAATATTGGTTTAGTGAACGCCGTCGAGATCCAAGGTTCTGTGCCGTTTCAGGCGATTTAGACAGTTAGGTTATGTGAGCTGGACAGCGCGCTGGTGAGGATAGTGATCCAGTCTTGTTTTGTATTTGCTTGCGAATTTCTTTAACTACACACATCAAAAGTGTCTAGGGATCAAGCATTTTTATGCGGATTTCTTGAGATTGAGATGTGGCTTTGTAATAAATTTATGATTTTATAAATTTATATGGATCCTTTTTGGTGCATTTCATAATTTGAATCAGGAACTGTGAATCAAATTCGAGTAAAAGATGAAAATCAGCTGTCAATATTTTCCCTATAAAAACATACAACGCATTGAAGACATTATTAGTGCTACTGTTTCCCTACTACTGATTAAAACCAACGTTATTATGAAGCGGCGACGTCATTTAAGCAGGGAAGAAATGCTCAGAGCCGTGGGAATGATAGAAGCTGGTTCCCGGCAACGTACTGTGGCTTTAGCTCTGAATACAAGTCAGAGTGTTATCAGTCGACTTTGGACACGTTACCGAAGCACTGGTACCGTGGCTGAGCGCCATGGAGGACGGTATCGCTGCACCACACGGAGACAAGACCGATACATTGAAATCTTAACTCGAAGAGCTCCAACAATAACCGCCATGATGTTAGCCGTGAGGCTTCATCACTCTTCAGGGAACTTAATTAGCGACCAAACAGTCAGAAACCGCTTGCATGAAGTGAACCTTCATTCCCGAAGACCGCTACGGGTACCACCTATCCTATAGCAATGCACAATCGTAGGATTCGATATCAATGGGCTCTTGAACACAGAAATTGGGCAGAAGAACAATGGCGTTTCGTGTGCTTTTCTGATGAGTCTCGTTTTGGTATGAGACCGGATACAAGACGTATACGACACTGGAGAACCCCTGGACGCCAACAGCGATTAAAATCCTGCCAGGAAGTCCATCCTTATAGTGGTGGAACCATCATGGTATGGGCGGGTATTTGGATCGGCGGAAGAACTGAGTTGATTTGGATCAAAGGCAACCTCAACGCTCAAATTTATGCTGAGACGATTGTATCAGACGTCATCGTTCCTCTACAAGTGCAAATCGGTCCCTTATTTCAGTTAATGCATGATAATGCACGACCGCACACCGCAAGAGTTGTAAGACAGACTCTCGCCGCAGCTAACATCAATGTCCTGCCCTGGCCTGCTCAGTCGCCAGACTTGAACCCGATTGAGCATGCATGGGATATGCTACAGAGAAGAGCTCTGCCGAATATGGAGGGTATCCAGTCGCAAGAAGACCTTTTTTTGTTGTTGCAACGAACATGGGCGGCCATTCCACAGCGTGATTTGGATGAACTCATTTTGAGTATGCCAAACCGATGTTCTTGTGTTGTTAGTGTTCGCGGTAGAAACACGGATTATTAATTGTTTAAGTTACCCAATAAAATTTTAAAGAAAACTGTTATTTCAGTCTTTTTTTCGAACTTTAATGTTAGTGGTTCAAATGTCAAAAATCCCTTTATTAGGAAAATGGCAAATTTCTTTATTAATGCAAAGGTGACTTGGTTTATCGTTACTGTGACAAACGAAAACACTTTATTTGATGAATCCTTAAAGAAAATTTTAATTAATATCAATCAGGAGAAAAGTTATTGCAAAAATATATGTTGATCCCTAGACACTTTTGATGTGTGTATATAGTAATATAATAATAATAATAATTTATTCAATAAAAAAGTTTTGCAATGGTACATAATATCCTTAAGGCTAATTTTATTCATTTACAAAAGAATTTACCATCTGTAACCGAACTAGGCAAAAGCCTGTATTTCGGCTATCAGCGCCAATCCCCTTAAATATTAATAAATAATGGTAGCCATCAAATAGACATGTTAACCTTTAGCGGGTTTACAGCAAAAAAATTAACATAACAAATTATAATTTGAAAATTAATATCGTTAATACAAAATTTAAATTAATTATAAAATCATAGAGGAAAAAATAAAAATAATATCGTTAATACAAAATTTAAATTAGTTATAAAATCATAGAGGAAAAAATAAAAAATAAAATCATTAACTATTTTCCTCTACATAAAATCACAAATAAATTAAAATCGAAGAAGATAAAGAATAAAATCGGAAGATTATCCCAAAAAAATTCAATAATATTAAAACACTAAAAATAAAGTCAATCAATAAATAAAATCTTTGAAACAAATAATAAAACGATTACAATAACGTCATTTAGATTAAATAATACAATTCCTAAAGATAAAAACAAAGTAATATTAATAGATTATAGATTTTGCCAGTAAATAAATATATATTGTGCCAGTAAATAAAAATAAAAAAATTGTGTGTGTAAGTATGTATGTATGTATGTAGTCCTCTCTTTGTGTGATATGATAATGTAAGTGAGTGAGTGTGAGAGGGTGTGTATCTGTGGTAAGCAGTCAATCACTTTGGTATATGTAGAAGCAGTTCAGTCTCATCGTAAGTAAGTTTTTGCAAGTATTCAGTTACCTTTTTCTTACATTGCGTTTTAGTCAAGGAATAGATGTTAATAGCTTGATTTATCTTATTATAGATGTAAGGTCCAATGAAGTTAGCAAATCTATTGCTGAAACTAGTATTTGTAGCAACTTTCCTGACACAGACCATATCTTTTCTTCGCTTATGTAGGGTTATTAACTCATCCTTTACTGTTGGCATGTACAGGTATTCGTGTACTTCACTGTTTCTAATGAACCAGGGTGCATTGCTAATTTGCTTTAGGATGTAGTTCTGAAATCTTTAAATGATATTTGTATTTTAGTATTAACATATTATATCATGTTAATGTAACTTTTTTATTTATTATTTCTGTTTATTGTAGAAAACCCGACCCCACCAACACACATCACACCACCACTAGCCACATCACCACTACAGGAAATATCGCTGCCTTCACCCAGTTCACCCCAGCCACCTTCCTCACCACTAGACACACAGCGGCCTAATATTAGACGAGGACAGCAGGCAAAAAATATACACAACCTGTTTCTTGACTCCGATGCCCAGACAAGGAATGTTTTTATAGTAAGTGTCTTTAAACCATATTAATCTATTATTCATAAGATAGTTTTAGTGCAATACAACAGAATAAGAGGTGGCGGCCCCAACTGAGAGCAGCGGTAGCCCAGAGGTGGCGGTCCCGACTTACGAACAGTAAGTCGTGGGTTTGAACCCAGGCAGGCGCATTACTTTGTGTCATTTATTTCATCACTGCTGCTCTCAAAACGGTGAAGGAAAACATTCTGAGGAAACCGGCATGTCATAGAACAAAAAAAATCGAAGACATGTCTTAGTTGACGCTTCTCGTGACCCAAGGGCTAGCTTTTATCTTGGCCAGAGGCTAAGTGTTGCCATACAACGTGGGAATGCCGCCAGTCTTTTGGGCACATTACCGGCTGACAGCGTTGAGGAGCAGTTTTTTGATGCCCTTTTATAGTTTATTGTTAGTTTATTTATTAGTTTTTAATTAATGTACATAGTTAGTTAATTCTAGCAAATAAAAATAATAATAATTTTTGTGTTATTATTAATAAAATAAGTAATAATATATTACTCTCATAATATAAGTAATATTAGACATGTCACATCTACCAACCGCACTGGGCCCACATGGTGGATTATAGCCCATCTCTCCTAGAGAGGAGCCCTGAGTCCCTGCAGTGGGAACATTATAGGCTGATGTTGACAACAGCAACAGCAACTAACCTAGCGGGGTGGTGTGGACTGTAATTTGCGTAGCGGGTGGAGCGGGAGAAAGATGAGGATGTTCATGCACTCACCAGTCTTCGGAGCTTGCTTCCTGTGACCTTGCTTCTAATTCTCACTTTGGTTTGTTTTAACTGCCGGCCGGCTATGTTTACACTAGAATTGAGCACTCAGAACAGAACAGTTTAACGATGTAATAGTCAAGACGCGCGCGCAGCGATGGACACAGACTCGCACTAAGTTCTTTTTTCTTCTTCCTTTTTAAAGGTGCGTTGTTGGCGCTGCAGTCGCACGGTGACGGCGAGCTCTGTCCTTTTCTCGCTCGGCGTTTGGTGGTGCGTGTGAGTGGGAGAAGGACAGGAAGGGATACAAATTCCACAGAGAGAGTGTGAATTTAAATTTATAGCCAAACGGCGTAAACATCTTCCCGGCTTTGATAATACATAGTATTATCGAAAAAAAGCGGTCAAATTGAAAGAAATAAAGTTTATGAAATACCTAAATTATAATTACCTACCTAAACTATGAAATTTAATTATTATTAATCTATTGAGAGGGCAGTGGACAAAGTTTGACGATAGGTCGTTTAAACGTGCCCGAAGCAGTTTTGACTAAGACAACGCGTACTCTACCATCCTTACCCGGGTAAACCTCCTGTATAATGCCCAAAGGCCAGCGAAGTGCGGGAACATCATCTTGATGTATCAATACAATAAGACCGGGTTTAACGTTATCCGAATTAGTAAGCCATTTTTGTCTCACTTGTAATGAATTGAGATACTCTAAACGCCATCTTTTCCAATAACTCTGCACCATTTGATCTAGCAGTTCTTTCCGATGACGTAGAGTCTTAGTTTCCTCAGAAACAGGCGCGGCAGGTAGGTATGTCAAGGGAGAAGCCATTATAAAATGAGCGGGAGTAAGAGGCTCAGGATGTGGGTCCTCTGATAAAATACAAAGCGGTCTGGAATTTAAAATGGTTTCGACCTGAGTCAAAACAGTTAACAGTTCTTCATAGGTAAGTAACTGAGATCCAATAACGCGGTATAAATGAAGCTTCATGCTTTTAATATTAGACTCCCAGAGTCCTCCGAAGTGAGGAGCACGGGGCGGGATCATATGCCATTCGATGCGATGGTCGGTAAGTAATTCGTTTATCTGAGACTTAGCACCAACAAAATTCGTTCCATTATCGGAATACATATGAGAAACCGGACCACGCCTCGAAATGAAGCGCTTAAACGCGGAAATGAAAACTTCAGATGACAGATCGGAAGCTAGTTCGATGTGCACTGCTTTGGTTACTAAGCAGATAAACAAACAAATGTAAGCCTTCTGGCTTCTTTGACCTCGACGTCTACATAGAGTAATATTTATGGGACCGGCGTAATCCACGCCCGTATGAACGAAGGCTTTGGTTTCTTGAACGCGATATGCTGGTAAGTCAGCCATTTTAGTATTAAGGTGAGATGGAGAATTTTTAAAACAAAAATTACAAACGTGAACACGTTGCCTAATCACATTCCTTGACGCTAAAATCCAATATTTTTGGCGCAATAAAGAACTCAAAACATTGGCACCAGTGTGACAATGCATGCGGTGATAGTAGTCAATTAGAAGGTGAGTAACATGGTCATGTTTAGGCAATAATGCGGGATGTTGAGCTTCGTATGGTAAGTTACTATTTGAAAGTCTACCTCCTACTCGTACAGTTCCGTGTTCATCGATGAATAAGTCTAATTTTCTGAGCGGTGAGGAAATAACTTTATTAGTTTTTAAGTCATGAATTAATTGAGTAAAGTGAAAACCCTGAACAGCGCGGATTAAATACCTTTCAGCTATTATGAGCTGAGAAGCGGATATTCGATTCTTCCGAGGTAATATTTTAACAAATATCAAAATATATGCAATAATACGTATAATTTTATTCCAGGATGAAAACTTTTGCGTCAGGTCATAGAGAAAACCAGGAGCGGACTTGGGAGTCGAGCAAACGAATGTTTTACTTTTATATTCAGGTAAGGTCTCACATGCCTCTGGAAGGAAAGGTGTGATCGGCCAACTTGATACAGGAGCGCAAAGCCAAGGGGGGCCATGCCACCATAGCGGATGAGAAAGTAATTGTTCTGGCAAGAGACCTCGAGAGAGGCAATCACTGGGATTCTCTATCCCACTGACATGATAGAAATGACGCGAATCGAGATTTTCTTGACACTTCGCGACGCGGTTGCTAACGTAAATATCCCATCTATGCGGTAAGGAATTAATCCATGAAAGAGCTATTTTTGAGTCTGAAAATGCGAATATATTATCAATTTTTGTACGAGCACTGTACGTTTCATAAATCAGACGGACTAGTTTCGACATAAGGACTGCGGCGCATAATTCTAATCTTGCCAACGAAACGACTTTGACAGGGGCGACTTTGGATTTGGCGCATATTAAATTGACATGCACATTTCCCTCGCCGTCAGTGACGTGGAGATACACGACGCAACCGTATGCCCTCAGACTTGCGTCAGCGAACGCGACAATGTTGGTAGAGCAACCGATGGTTACACCTAGATGACGTGGGATTTTACACGCGGAAAGCAGCGGCAATTGCTCATTAAACCTTTGAAATAAAGAAAGTATATCGTCGGGTAAGGGATCATCCCAACCGACTTTAAGTAGCCACAGCTCTTTAATTAAGAGTTTCGCGAATAATATCACTGGAGCGGCGAACCCAAGTACGTCCCATAAGCGGGCGATGCTTGAAAGAATTGTCCGTTTGGTATATGTTTCCTTTATAGGAGCGGTTGAAAATGTAAATATATCCTGCGCGGGTAACCATTTAAGGCCTAACACCTTCAGGTTTTCATTATCTGTAAATTCTATTGCGGCGCGGTTAGACTGCGGCACAGCGTCTAATAACTCAGGTGAGTTACTGGCCCATTTAGTCAAATGAAACCCACCAGACTTAAATAAGTCAATGAGTTCGCGGGAAAGAGATTTTCCTTCGTCCACTGTAGGGACAGAAGTGGTTAAGTCGTCCATGTACAGCTCATGAGACGCCACCTCAGCGGCTCGCGGAAAACGATTGCGTTCGTCGATCGCTAGCTGTCGCACAGTGCGCATAGCTAAGAAAGGGCTGCATTTTAAACCGAACGCGACTCGATTGAAATGAAATTCGCGTATTGGTTGCGCGGGGTCAAAGCGGAATAAAATCTTTTGATATTTGCGGTGCTCAGTTTGAAGAAGAATTCTGAGATACATTTGTTTTATGTCTGCAGCTAGCGCTATCGCAAACAAGCGGAAATTAAGTAGCAAAACAAAAATGTCAGCCTGGAGATTCGGTCCTGTATGAAGAATATCATTGAGTGAAATGTCGTTATGACATTTAGCACTAGCGTCGAGAACAATACGAACCTTAGTAGTCTCTTTATCGCGGCGAACAACGGCATGATGCGGAATGAAATATCCTTGCGAATAATCCTCGCTGTCAGGCGGGACCTCGGACAAATAATCGTTCTCTATGTAGTCCTGTACTACCTCATTATAACTGGCTCGCAGCTCAGGATCATGAAGCTTGCGCTCCAATGCGAGCAGTCGGCGAACAGCGACGGAGCGAGAGTCCCCTAACTCGGATGGATCTCGGCAAAAAGGTAAAGCGGTGCAGTAACGGCCAGTCGCGTCACGTGATACGGTAGAGGTGTAAATGTCTTCACATTGACTATCCTCTGGACTAAGAAACCCCTTGACAGGCATTTCCTCCATTTCCCAAAACTTGGTCAATGTTTTATCAAGATGAAGTTCATCGAAGCGATCACACATCTTCACGCCACTAGAACACGTGAAGAAGGTAGCGGTGTTTATATTTTGCAACGTGCAAGCGGTATTATTTTTATTATAATTACTAGTAGGAGCATCTCCCATTAAAATATAACCGAACACGGTTTCAATCGCGGACGGTGCGGGGGGCGCGACAACCCTACCACCTAATAACAAGTACGGAAACAGCTGAGCGCCGAGTATTAACTCAACCTCGCCCGGAATGTGCCAATACGGATCAGCGAGCGGTAAGTCAACCAAATGTTGCACTACCGAAGTGTCAACATATTCGGAAGGCATGCGGTCGGTAATATTATCAACTACCAACGCGGTAACGTTATAAGAATATTTTTTATCTTTCGTGGTAACAAGTAGCGGGATGTATCCATGAACCGTTTGTGAAGCGGACCCGATGCCTTTAATAAACGAATTTGAAAGCGAAATAGGTTTTAGTTTGAGCTGTTCACAACATGCGGACGTAATCAAATTATTTTGCGAAGCATTGTCAATTAAACACCTAACCGAAATATTTTGTTTATCATTATTTAAAATATTTACTTGAGCGGTTGAAAGAAGTACAGTATTACGCGGCGAATTTGTACTATGAAACAAAGGAGTATCATCAGAGCGCGCGCATAACGACACGTTCGCGGGAGCGGTGTTGTTCATATCCGAAGCCTGCGAGTGCGAGCAGGACGGCAACGGCGCGAGCGCGGCGTCGGCGGCGGCGGCAGCGCCGAGCGACTGCGCAAAATGCACGGCCGCGAGCGCGGGCGGATTAGGCGGTTGTTGCAATGACGACGCGTTATTATTATTATTACTATCTAAATGTAACAAGGTATGATGGGCCTTTTTACAGGATTTGCATGTGTAAGTGGAGTTACAATGCGAAGCGGTATGCGATAAACTTAGACAGTTTATACATCCTCGTTTGGATTTAACGAAATCGAAACGACCTTTGGCGGGAAGCAACTTAAATGCGGGACATTTGTATAACTGCTGATGATCAGACTTGTTACACATTAAACAAGACTCAACACCCTTGCCGTCACTCGTAATAAACGTCTGTGCTTGGTAGGTATTGCGCGGGCGATTATGTTTGCTATTAGGGTGCGGTTCCACTGCCGAGGCAGGACCGCGGTTTAATTGTGACGACGACGAAGTACGATCTAGTATTTTAACTTGACTCTTTGTAAACTCTATGAAGTTCTTATAAGAAGGAATTTCTTTGTCTCTGACATAAGATTCAAAGGCATGTGCGGCGGCAGAATCGATTTTACGCATTGCAATATTTAATAACATAAAATCTTTTAAATCGTCGAATTTTAATTGCACCAATGCTGAAACAGCGGCGTCGAAAGTTTCAACGAATGTATTTAAAGACGAGGAATTATTCGTCGCGGGTTTGATATTAAAAAGTATAGACATGTAATGACACCCTAAAGCTCTCTTATCTTGGTATTTTTCTACTAAACTTTCCCAAACAGAAGAATAATTTTCGCCTGATGGAATGATGCCCGCAATTATTTTTAATGCGGAACCAGTCAATTTTCCTGTTAAATATTGAATTCTCTGAGAATCATTTAACGACTCGTTTGAATGTATATTAGCTTTAAACGATTCATAAAATATGGGCCAACTATCCATATTTCCATCAAACGAAGGAATGTTTATCGGCGGTAATTTGATCGGTGGAAAAGCACCTTTATTTTCGCACGAGTGCAAGTTTTGATGAGGCGAATTCTCACTGATACGGGAACGAACCCTCTGTATTCTAGTATAAACATCTTCAAATGCATTGAGAGGTTCGTAATTAGGTGTAAACTTAGGATTAACTTCAAAGCCTAGCTCATTCATGGAGTCTAGATTAGAAATGAATTCCTGACGTATGACCGCTAATGTTTCGGTCTCCGCCATAAATGATTCCGAGGAACGGAGATCTGCGGTGGATAAACTTATTTTCTTCGATAAGTCATTGAGACTAGTTAAACGCGCGAATATTGCATTGTTTTTAGCCTGTAATGTTGCTATTTTAGCTGCCATGGTGAGCAAATGATGCGTAGGTAGGAAAAGATAGTTAAATAAGTAACTTTACCAAGGTTAGGTAGGTACCTACTAAGCGGCCAGAGAGCGGTTATGATTATGTGGGTATACACTAGCGAGACGTATATTATGCCTACTAATACGGATATAAGTTTGTCTAGATAGGTAAATACCTGAATATTCGAGTAAATACACGTAGGTAGGTTTAACTAAGTAAGTATGGTAGGTAGAATACGACGTAAGCTAGGTAAGTAGGTATAGGTACTTTTGTAGCGGTAAAATTCTACGTTTTCTATCACGATTGGCGTGTGAAAACAACAGAATAAGTAAGTATTTAGATAAACTGGCTTGAGTAACTACCTAAATAGCGAAATAGAACAATTTAGTACCTAATATTATTTTGCGGCGCGGGAGATCGACACGTGTAGGTAAATAAAAAATGGCGGTTAGATTACGTACTAAGCTATCGGAACTTAGCACCTAAGCGGTATGAAATAAGCGGTTTGAATACGTGTAAACTATCAGAGTTAACACCAATTAGGATGAGAACGCGAAAGGGAGGTTATCCGGTTCGAACGGACCAAAAATGGTCAGAAAATTATTTCTAACCTAGCGGGGTGGTGTGGACTGTAATTTGCGTAGCGGGTGGAGCGGGAGAAAGATGAGGATGTTCATGCACTCACCAGTCTTCGGAGCTTGCTTCCTGTGACCTTGCTTCTAATTCTCACTTTGGTTTGTTTTAACTGCCGGCCGGCTATGTTTACACTAGAATTGAGCACTCAGAACAGAACAGTTTAACGATGTAATAGTCAAGACGCGCGCGCAGCGATGGACACAGACTCGCACTAAGTTCTTTTTTCTTCTTCCTTTTTAAAGGTGCGTTGTTGGCGCTGCAGTCGCACGGTGACGGCGAGCTCTGTCCTTTTCTCGCTCGGCGTTTGGTGGTGCGTGTGAGTGGGAGAAGGACAGGAAGGGATACAAATTCCACAGAGAGAGTGTGAATTTAAATTTATAGCCAAACGGCGTAAACAAATATATTACTCTCATAATATAAGTAATATTAGACATGTCACATCTACCAACCGCACTGGGCCCACATGGTGGATTATAGCCCATCTCTCCTAGAGAGGAGCCCTGAGTCCCTGCAGTGGGAACATTATAGGCTGATGTTGACAACAGAATAACTCAGTTGAAACAGGCAACATATTGGTTGTATTTCTATAGTGTGAAATGTAATGTAGTAATATCAGATTATTTAGCAATACTTAATTACACAGACACAGAAAAACTCCTTGAAGTTGTGGTTTAATTATGTTTGACCTCATATCTAATTATACATATTATAATATAATATAATATACTTAAGCCAGTTTAGAGTGTTTTTTGTACCATTTAATTTTATCACATTAATTTTATTTTATTGTTTTACTGTTCTACATAGGTTTACATAAACCTAGATTGGGCAGGTAGCTACCAAACATTTGAATTATAAAATTAGTTAATATTTTAGTTATAGTTTACTTATACTTATGCAAAAATTATACCTTTGTATTAGAAACAACACTATTGCCCCTTAATGTACACCTTTTGCTTTACTTTTTCTTAAATAAAATTATTCTTATTATTTATTGTTTCAGGATTTAGGCAATAGGTTGAGAATCAAAAATTCTCTGGCAGATAGGGAACAGAGAACAACCCGTACCGAAAGGTAGTTTTTATTTACATAAAATAATTTCTTATTAAATTCACTCTTCTATTTACTGCAACTTGTAGAAGACTGCCTCTGTGAACATTGCTGTCATCTCCCAGTCTATCGACTGAAGGAGTTTACTGCATAGGCACCCTAAAACAAATTTCACCACTGTTAGAAAATGTTTTTGTACAACTAATTCAAAGAACAATGACTAAAAAACATACCGATAATGTTGCATTATATTATACAGTGTGCAGCAGGCATACACCAGCGCCGATGCCTTCTCAGACGCATAATGGAGGCTTCTGTCTATGCCTAGACACCGAAATGTCCCCTTTAGGTAGCCATTGGTACGCTCGATGACATTGCGCGTTTGGCAGTGCCACTTTGTATACCTTTCTTCGGACGTACCATGAGGAGCATTTCTTATAGGTGTCATGAGCCAAGGCTCTAGAGCATAGCCTGAGTCCCCTGAAATGATTGATAAATTAATTTCGTTTTTCGTTTTAATTTTTTTTCGTTTCAGATTACAAAGAAAACGAATGGAGAAACACATTCTTATGGGCCCTAAATATTAATAGTTTATTTTATTTTCTTTTATATTAATATTATTAATAAATACTTATATTATTTGAACTGTTATTATTTCCAATTACATAATTATTCTGTATTTTTTTATATCTTATACTATACAATACTTTACCTAATAGATAATACTGGCCAATTCTATGTTGATGAAGTCTGCGTAGTTCTGTCTTGACCAGAGAACCATTAAAGATAAATTGGTCATGGACCCTGCCTGGAAAATTGGCATTAACGTTCAGGATTCTGCAGTCAGCATCTGCGATCTAGAAGTAATAGAACTGGTTATATTTTTTTAGATGATTGATTTTATGCTCATCCCAGCAAAAGAGATCACAGGATCTAATCTTATGGTTTCTATTTTCTTACCAACTGCACATTGATGGAGGTAACACCATGTCTGTTTCGATATTGCGCTTGTTGTGGCTTTGGTGGTGGAAATAGTTGTACATGGGTACAATCAATGGCTCCTAATAAATCCGGGAGCCTGAATTTTCTTTGGTACCCAGATGCCACAGTCTGCCTTCCTGCCTCAGTATTTGGGAACACAATCCATCGCGGTTTCAGTCTGAAACGAAAGGAGTTAGATATCTATCTGACTAGCTAATAAGCCTTATACAATTATAAGCCAGTCAAACTTGGATATTTCAAGAAGGTAATTAACTGACCGTGTATTTACAGCAACAACAAATTGTTTCAAAAATTTGCTCACTGTGGTTTGGCCAATGGAAATATTTTGCTCTTGGCCAACACCTCTTTGGTAATGTCCTGTGAGCAAGATTTTCATTGAACAAAGAACCTGCAAAATATGAGTCATAGTTAGATTCAGAAAAAATACTGGTTTTATAGTCACGCTCACCGCCGGCGCTGGCAGCCGAAACGTATGAACTGCTAAGAAGCGTTTTAGAATAACGCGTAGCTACTAGCGCGCGCGGTGACCGCGGCACGCGCGCCTTTGCCTTCTGTGAGCGTTCTAGTGTCCAGCCGAGCGGCACCGTCAGCGTGTACAGTATGCTGAATCGTGATGTAGACACAAGTTGAGTGATCGACGAAGTAGGCCTGAGAAAACAATTTCCGAATGCATCTGATCCGATCCACTATATAAAAATAAAGAAGAAACAAATCTTAGGAAGATATTATTTTCGCACTATTCTAAATGTTTTAGAAACGCAACGGCTCTGATCAATCGATTGATGAACATGAAGTCTTCGTCGTAGTTTTGTTTCTTTTTTTATAGGTAGTACAAAGCAGCTGCTATTAATGCATTTTAGAGCGTCTGTATTCCGTAGTAATCAGCTCGATACTAAACAGTCTCGCGCTGAACCTCAGCGCTGCGCCGATGGTCAGCGTGACTATAAACCCAGCCTTAGGTTGCTTATTACCAATTAGAAGGTAGTTGGAAGGCGTACCTTGCCTAGATTGTACTTACTTTGACGAGAACAGGTAGTCACTGAGATGTGCTAGGAGATAGATCCTCGCTCAGCTCCTGGCACAAATACTGAACCATTTCCTTGCTGACTTTATAATTTTCGAGGAACTCGTTTTCCGGCAGATCAAAAGCCCCGCTCAACGCTCGTACAGCGTTCCTTTTTAACTTCCTTTGATTTTTTTCAGCATAAAAACTAAGACGGTGGCGATGGAAGGATCCCGGCATGTTTTTTATTTTAACAAAAACTATCAGAAATTTTGTCTAGGCCGATGCGATGTAGACTATTTGACATTTGTTGAAAAGAATTGTTTCTACTCTAAAATGTCAAAAGTAAAGAGAAAACTGTCGCCATGCTCGACATAGAAGACTCTTGTCGACTGAAGAATAGAAAGAATTCTATCTACATCGCCATGCTAACGACGATAGAAAACTTTCTACAATCTGTCATTTTATCGATTCCTCCGTAGACACAACCCGTTTCTTCGGTGGTCATGCTAAGCCGGCAGGAAAGGTTGCTTATCGAACGTGCAACTATTTTGCAAAGAGATAGGTACTTGGTGTTGGATACCAACGCAAGAGGGAGACATGTACCAGGGAGAGATGAATCCTGAAATACGTGTGCAGTTAAAGTAGAATCCACAGCCCGTGGTGCGGATTTCGCGGTGATTCTAAAGGCAATTGCTTTTGTCTTTGATAAATTGAGGGTCAGCAAGTTAACAGAGAGCCAGGCCATTACTGTTCTAAGTGAGGCTTCAGAGTTTAGTTTGGCCGCTTCCCAGTCGGCACTGTAGGCGAGTAGCACAGTATCGTCTGCATACATAAATGTGTAACAGTGTTGTAGTGTTAGGTTGCATAGATCGTTGACATATAACAGGAAGAATGATGGCGAAATAATGCTACCCTGTGGAACGCCATAACTTATATTTTCCTCGCTGCTGATGACCGAATCAATTTTAACGCACTGTCGACGATCAGTAAGGAAATCCCGAAAAATGTTAAGTGCGTTTCCCCGTATGCTTCTATTTTACGTATAAGGATGGGAATAGACAAACTAACTCCCTCCCCCCTGTCCCCCCCCCGCCTGCCCCCTGTCTCTCTCCCTGCAGATAACTTTTCTACCTCTGTTCCATAATCCTCAATGGATCTTGAGCCTTGTTGAATATTCTGAAGCTTCGTCTGTATAGCCATAAATGATTTTTTGGGTAAAAGATATTTCCTCAAATCATCAATACATTCTTGGATAGTTTTGTATCAGCTTGCAATTCGTAATTTTGCATTTTCATTCAACCGACTTTTTAAAACGAAAGTAATAAATAATAATAATAATCATTTTTATTTCAGGCAACTAAGGCCCATAGGTAAAATACACACAATAATATAAAACAATAATAACAAACTAATATATATAAAACAGTAAACCTAATAACTATACACGTAATGTCGGCGTCGTGTTTCGCTGCGAGGTGTCGCGTAACCGTCCTCGGAAACGACGGAAAACGACACGTTTCGGCCAAAAGTCTTCCTGCAAACAGGTCTGAAGATGTTGGGTTGGAACACGTACCACAAATGAATTAAAGTTGATGTTGTGGCGCGATTCCAACCTTTCGACCCTCAGAGTCCAGTTGGTCTTCACTTTCAGGTACTGGACCACTTCCTCAATCTTTGTGGTGTGATGCAGACGCGAAATGTACAGCTGCGTCGTAGGCACAGCAGGGCGCAGCAGCATGTTGGGTCCAGTCGGTGCGGTGCCGCACAAGTTCCGGGAACAGGGCTTCTTCTTCTTCTTCTTCCCCACCTTAGTGAAGCCCTCGTCATCAACTTGGCCCGTACTTGGCATGCAGTTACTGACCGCAGGCGGGGCAGGTTGAGTACCCTTTTTTTCCCCAATATACTACCTACTAACCCAAACTAATACTAATACTACTAATACTTTACCTGAGCTGTCCAGCATGTCAGCATACATCACCACTGAGTCTATTAAGCGCTTAGTGGTGGCCTCTACACCGTCCATTACTGGAATCAAACTACACGCCACCTTTATGTCAAAATCCATTTTGCCTAAATCTAAATCTACTGTAACGGGAAAAGTACACAATTTCTCTATTTCCTCGTACTTTTGTTTTATTTTTTGATAAGTCGACGAAAGAGAGAAAGTCCGACGTTGCATTTTGTTTCCGTTCGGTGTCTTATTGCTGAATGTCCGCGCCCGGTTTTAGCACCTTTAGTGTTATAGCTTAATGAAATATGATACCGCGTAACTAGCTCACTCACTGATATTTATTATAATTTTTACGAAAATTATCAATCCACATCACTTTTATTTTTCACTTTCACTTCACTTCTAATTACTGGTTCTCGTTACCTTCTGTGCGCCCTCTGATGGATGATCTTATTCTCTGCATGGTAGTCATCCCCATCTCCTGCTGGATCCATGCACGGTGGCAGCTCCTGTACATCCGCAGGCCCACATAAACAGCAACGAGTCCAATAATGGCCAGAACAATATAGGTCACAATGCTAAGCCGCTCCACGTGGCCTCCGATTTCTTTCAACGTGGCGTCATTGTTGCCTCCAGCCGCGTTTTGGCTGAGGAAAACCTCTTCTTTCTCCACAGTTGACCGACACATTATTTATACTATTCGCGTAGTTATGTTAACTATAATAGAACTAACAATCCCCTTGGCAGAGTCCCGTGGCAGGGTCGCCATGTAATGTTGGGGTTTCTAATGGGTGTTATTAAGGAAACAACCACATCAGTTAAGTACTATTTAATGAATGCCTTGGTAATACTCTAAAATAATGCATATAAGGTATAGTGCAAACTCAGCCTACATACGGTTATAAAGTAGCGTACTTACTTACTAAACTAAAGGATTTTCTTTTTTTTCACTTATTCTTACACTTCAAGACGGTATCGAAGGCCTTAGATAGGTCCAGAAAGATGCCAAAACTTTTCATTCTGGAGTCCATTTTTTTTGTGACTTGATCAGTAAAGTTTGCAACGGCGTCCTCCGTGGAAATTCCGCCCGGTCGGAAACCGTATTGATTTCCTGCTATTATACATATTATATTTGCGAAAGAAATTAACTAAATTATTGTTTAAAATGCGTTCTAAAATTTTTGAAAGAGTTGTGAGTACAGATATGGGCCTATAATTTGATACGACGCACAGTATACGATTTGACCAAACTAGAGGGACAAAAGTCTATAAGGCAGCCGATTTGTTCGTGGTGCGGCTGTTGTTTCATCCTTGATGCCTTTGTACCTCGATGGTGTTCGCATCGACTATACGGATACCGCCAAAGATCTGGGTGTAACTGTTGATTCCAATCTGTCGTGGCGAGCTCAGGTCAACGAGGTCAGTCGTAAAGTACACTTTTCCTTTCACTCACTGAAATCCCTTCAGAGTCTCCTGCCTTTAAAGACTAAAATTAACTTGGCTCAGAGTTTCGCAGCGGTATTCGTTACGAACGGTCGCGCGCAGTGAACGTTTTCGGTACCTCATTAGTTAACGAGTTCTTTGTTCTCGAGCGTCCGGTTTGACCTTGAAGCGGACTCGGCGCGGCGGCGCTAGCGCATCGTTAGCTAATATAATGAGTATTGGAATATTTGTTTACAATGGAGGATGAAAAGGAACTTTTTAGCGATAATGTCGAATCAAAGAGCGTTTTGACTAGCAGTAACAATTCTTTAACGGGACAAGATTTTGGGGAGCAATTTAATATGGATGTGACAACAATTGAAGATTCTTTAAGACCGAAAAAGCGAGAAAGAGAAGAAGATGAGACGGGATGGACATTGGTACAAAATAAAGAGAAAAAGGCTAAAGAAGACTGTATTGAGATTTATATTTCATCGAAAGAGAAGTTACCAAGACAATTCGCACTTGCAAGATTATTTAAAGAAAAAGGGATCAAAGATATAACGAAAGTAAAATACTTAAATAACTACAGAGTACGCATTGATTTTAAAAATGAATTGAGCGCCACTAAACTACAAACTTGTAAAGACCTCATAGATATGGAGTGGAGATTCAGCAGACCAGATTTCAAAAGCTTCTCATACGGTGTGATCAAAGACGTTGATCTCGACTTATCCGACGAAGAGCTCAAAAACAGCATAACTTGCCCTGAGACCTTTGAGTTGATTTCATTGAAGCGATTACAGAGGCGTAATAGTGATGACTCATTGGAAGTTTTATGGGTTACGAGTGAAGCAGTACGGTTGTGCTTCAAAGGCGATATGTTGCCAGCCTATGTTTATGCAGAGGGTTTAAAGATTAGAGTGGAACCATTTGTATTCCCTGTCTCGCAATGTTCTCGCTGTTGGAAGTTCGGTCATACAACAAAAGTGTGCCCATCAAAAAAGACATTGTGCCCAAAATGTGGTAGCAATCATCCAAATTGCGACACACAAAACTTTATATGTTTAAACTGCGGCGGATCGCACATGGCATTGTCTAAAATTTGCCCCGCATTTTTAAAAGAAAAGAATCTCAAAAATCTCATGGCTGAGTTCAATTGCACATATAGGAAGGCCTTAATGTTATACGTTGCACCATCTCCTTGCAGGGATGAGAGGGAACCTACTAGAGTCACTCCCACAGCTGATGTATTTCGTGATCACCAGAATAACCTCACACGCACAGATTTATTTCCTGAACGTCAAACTAACGTCACAGAACGATCAACGTCACCTTCATATGCAAAAGTGGTAAAAACAGAAGCCGTTATTCATATTCCACACACTCATAAAAAACAGACAAAGGATGATAAAGAAGATGATTGGACAAACTGGCTACCAACAGGAAAGGAAGAAGCAATGAAACCGAACAACAATCCCGAGGAGCCTAGAAAGAGAGAAGTGCATTTTGATGAGCTGTTAGCTAGACTCAAAAACATTGTATTTTTGACAAGATGTACAATAGGGGAAAAAATTCAAAAGGCAATTCAATGTTGTGTAGAATGGCTGATCTTAGTGGTTGTTGAGAACGTATCGGATTGGAAAATGATGAAGAATGTACTTAATTTCTTTAATGGACAAAACTAGCATTAAACTAAACATGATACAGTGGAACGCTCAAAGCGTGAAACCTAAACTGATCTTGTTGGAACAACTGCTGAATCAAGAACATATACACATTGCTGCGATAAGTGAGACATGGCTGGACGAAGAAAGTGACATGAGGTTGAGCAATTACACAATCTTCCGTAAAGACAGATTTGATGGCTATGGTGGGGTTGCAATTCTTACCCACAAATCTATAAAAGCTCAGCTGTATGAAGTCCAACTCAGTAACCAAGGTATTGAATTAGTTTGTATAAAAGTATTTAACTGTGGAACGATACAAAATATCGTTTCTATTTACTGTCCCCCCTTGATTAGAACTTCTCAAAACGATTGGGATGCCTTATTGTCTAGTGTAGCAAAAAATACAGTGATTCTAGGAGATTTTAATGGTCACCATTCTAATTGGTCAAATAAAATAGATAGCAGAGGTATGCAAATTTTTGAAGCTGTAATGGACAATCAGTTTATTACTCTAAACAATGGCAGCCCTACTCGGTTAAAAATGGTTAACTTCGAATGGCAAAAGTCCTCACCCGATATTTCTGTGGTATCATCTGACATTGCATTGCAGTTCGACTGGTCAGTCATGAATGAGACACTAGGCAGTGACCATAGAGTAATTAAAATTAATATAAATATGCAGGCTAACCCTCCATCAATAGTTCGTAAAAATTTCAAAAATGCTGATTGGACTTCATACACTGAGCTACTCAACACCCTTTTTTTAGACTTTACATTTTCTGGAGACTTACAGGCCGACTATAACTCCTTCATTGACTATATAAACCTGGCGTCCGATGTTTGTATCCCTATAGTTAAGATAAACCCGAACCCCGATACTAAATTTTTACCTAAACCTTATTGGAACCCGGTGCTATCTAAATGTGTGGCTGAACGTCGATTAGCATTGTCTACATTTAGACGTAATCCAACCCCCCAAAATTATGAAATAATACAAAGCAAAATTCGCGAATCCCAAAAATTGATTCGCATAGCTAGAAGTAAGGGGTGGGCTGATTTTTGTTCTTCATTGGACTGCTCTACATCTCAAGCAGAAGTATGGCAAAAAATGAGATGGTTTAAGGGGTACAAATATTCAAACCATCACGTGGACACACATAAAGCTACTGACTTACTTCTTAGTTTAACGCCAGACTTTGTACCGCCGTGTGACATGATATTCGACCAAATGAACCCGGAACTTGATGTTATGATTACCCCCTCAGAATTTCAAAAATGTGTCCGATCGAAAGATACGGCACCTGGATCTGATAACATTTCATATTCCATGATTAAGAGGTTACCACAAAATTGTCAGAAGGTATTAATTCGGTTATATAATAGGATACTAATTTCTGGTTTTGTTCCTAAACAGTGGCGCGATATTGTGATTGTGCCAATCCCTAAACCGGGACGAGACTCCCAAAGCTTAGGATCCCTTCGTCCTATATCAATGATCTCATGCGTTTGTAAGGTTTTTCATAACATTTTAATGAATAGATTAGAGTGGTTTATTGAAAAACATATGCTTTTGTCAAATAACACTACAGGGTTTAGAAAATGTCGTTCAACTGTGGATAACTTAACTGTCTTAGTATCTAATATTCAAATTGGCTTCTCCAAAAAATTTGTTACAGTAGCTGTTTTCATTGACATAAGCAATGCGTATAACAACGTAGATATAAAAAGCCTACTAGAAATCATGCAGCAAATTGGTGTGGGATCTAGGATCTGTAGTTACCTCTGGAACTTCCTCAAGCTGAAAAACCTTAAAATTACAATAGGTAACCACAACATATGTCGTACGTCCGGTCGGGGATTGGCACAGGGCGATCCACTGTCACCATTACTCTTTAATATAGCAACCATGAATGTTTGTAATAGTAGTGGTAGGGATGTGCATCTGTCGCAATATGCGGATGATTTTGTGTTGTACGCCACTTGCAGGGATGTCTCTCGGGCCCAAGAATTATTACAACCCGCTCTGAATAAACTGACTGAACTATTTTTGAATTTAGGTCTCGAGATATCTGCCTCGAAAACCAGCGTCTGTATTTTTAAGAATGGGGTCACAAGAGATTCTGTAATTTTAAAAATTAATGAGGTATCTCTGCCAGTGGTACACAATGTAAAATATTTGGGGGTTTGGCTTGACCGATCACTTAGGTGGGCTAAGCATATTAACGAGACCCGAGAAAAGGTGTTAAAATTAATAAATGTTTTTAAAATACTGGCTGGTTCTGGATGGGGAATACATCCCAAGCATCTGAGACGGTTGTATATCTCGACAATTCGAAGTAGAATCGACTACGCTTGTTTCTTATACGACAGCAGTTGTGAAACTCACCTAAGTAAATTAGACAAGGTCCAAAACATTTGCATGAGGATTATCGGTGGCTTTATTAGAACGACAGCCATACATGTTATGGAAAACGAATTAAACCTGGCGCCTTTGAGAGTTCGTAGACATAATCTAGCGGGTAAATATTAGCTCAAAATAAAATCATACGCGGATAATAATATAATTGCTGTGTTAAAAGGATTACAAGTACACTGTCAACAACCACAATGGAGAAGAAAAGTCCCATTTTTAATTAAAATGCACGAGTCCCTAGATTTACTACCTGTTACAAGCCCAACGCTTGAAATGTTTTCATTGGATACCTGGGTACATAGGATAGATCTATCTCAAATTGTATATCCTCAAGTAGATGGATTGGTTGCGGCAAAAAAGTGCTATCAAAATATTAAACTAACGGAGATGTGCACTATAATTTTGAATAACGCCTACTTGGAATTCTATAAAATATATACAGACGGATCCAAAGATAAATTGGGTTCTGGAGCAGCGTTTTTCGACCCACAAACTAAACTTGCAGTGCAATTAAAGGTAAACGCAAAATGTAATATAATGTATACAGAACTTATTGCAATAGAAGAAGCATTATCGTACATTGACTCGTTTGAAAGCGGCAATTATGTTATTCTCTGTGATTCGAAGAGCGCCCTTCAACATTTAATTCGTTGTACCAAAAATTATCGGGGCACTCCGATTGCATATAGTGTGATTAAATTATTAAATAAGCTTATTTCTAAGAAAATTAAAATTGTACTTCAATGGATACCGGCTCATGTTGGCTTGGAGAACAATGAAATAGTTGATCGACTGGCAAAAGATGCATGTGATGATGGGTTGATTTGTCCATACCTTCCCGTACACAGTGATTTTTTGTATGCAGTAAGAGAAGGCAGTTTTAAAATGTGGCAAGAACACTTTGACCAGAGGTCTTTGAGCAAGGGAATCTGGTATCGGACGATACAACCAACACTTTCGCGAGGACCATGGTTCGACCAGGCCAACATGACTCGATCTGAAATTGTTATGGCTCTTCGGCTTCGATCAGGACACATCCCCTTAAACAGTTTTGCGTTCCTCATGGGTAAAGTTAGTTCACCAAATTGTCCTGAGTGTAGTACGGTGGAAGACACCTACCATATTTTGATGGAGTGTGTCCGGAACGATGCCGAAAGACCTTTAATCTTACCCATTTCAATGGATGTTGGTAAATGCAACAGTATTCTTGCATCACCTTTATCAAAGGATGCAAGATCCTTGTATAAATTAGCTAAGATAGGATTTAGATCGTAAGACATATTTGTTTGTACCGATGAGGGTGGCATAATCAGTTTGTGATTAAACCCTCTATAATTAAAGTAGAATAAAAAAAAAAAAAAAAAAAAAAAACTTGGCTCAAACGCTTATTCAGCCGATAATAGATTATGCCGACGCCTGCTACCTGGATGCTACTGAGGAGCTACTAAATAAGCTTGAGCGCTTTTTTTTTTTTTTTTTTTTTTTTTAAATTGGGACAAGCCCGCCACACTATTCCCAAACCACTGTAACTCCTGTTAGCCAGAATCAACAGTGGCGACCACAAGAAAAGCGCCGAGACAATGAAGCTCGACGAAGTCCCAGGGAAACGATTTAACTGTCTTGGATCCCGCAACGAAATTAATCAGAAAAGAATAGCGGAGGAGTAGGAAAAACATAATTTCCACTTCCCTCCATATCAGCAGGAGACAGAACAGAACAAGGCCAATAGGCATACAGGGACGTATACAACTGGGATAGGCCCAGTTGCCTAGCACCACGGATTGTCATTAATATTACTGGGTCCTAAGTTGTAAGCTGTTATATTTGATTCCAATAATAGGTATGACAAAAATGCTTGAACGCACGGAAATTTGTTCTAGTTTCTACAAGGTCCGTATAGTAAATAACTCCGGATGTAACCCGTACACTATTTAACATAATATTACGTTAATTCTGCCAAAGACTACACTCCCATAAAATGTGATGTGCAGATTGTTCAAATTCGCAGTCAGATGTAGAACATTGCCTTGAGCGCTTGCAAAATGTATGTATTCGCTTTGTTTATGGTCTCCGTAAATATGACCACGTTTCTCACCTTCGCAAAGAACTCAAGTGGCTCCCAATCCGCCTTCGCAGGAACACTAGGATCCTATGTCTTCTCTTCAATATCCTACACAACACGTCCTATCCTTCTTACCTGCGCGAGCGTTTTTCTTATGCCCGCTCCACTGACGCTCCGTGTAGATCTCACCTTAGATCCATACTGAAATCCCCTCCTCACAAATCCAGCTATTACTCCTATTCCTTCTCTGTCCATGCTGTAAGGTTGTGGAACTCACTTCCGCCTAGCATTCGGGACCTGAAGACTATCTCACTATTCAAAGCCAGAGTGAAAGATTAATAGTAAGAGCGATTTAAAAATACACTACGATGACCAGCCCATAGAAGAGGTAGAAACAACAAAATTTTTAGGGCTCCACATTGATAAAAAACTGAACTGGAAACCGCATATCGAAATCTTGTGCAAGAAACTCAGTAAATCTGCCTATGCCCTGCACACATTGTCGTATATAATAAGTGTGGAGGCATTACTTACAGCGTACTATGGTTTAACAGAATCTCATCTACGTTATGGTGTTATTTTTTGGGGCAACTCAACAGAAAAAGACACGGTGTTCAAGGCGCAGAAGAGATGTGTGCGTGCAATATTTAAAATTAAACCTACTGATAGTTGCGTGCCTTACTTTAAAAAATATAAAATACTGACTTTGCCATGTCTGTACATTTTAGAAGTGGCTGTTTTTGTCAAAACAAATCCACACCGATTTAAACGACTAGATGAAGTAGTCCCACGTAATAGGCGCGACAACAGCAAGGTATGCTCGCAAACTGCGAGAACAACCCTCATGAGCAAAAGTATTATCTGTATGGCTCCTAGCATATTTAATAAATTACCTAAAAGTTGGAGAGAACTGCCCTTATCACTTTTCAAAAATAAGTTGAGAAATTTTTTAGTTAGTAAAATGTATTATAATGTTGGAGATTTTCTAAACGAAAAGGACTTTTCCATTCCGACTTCTACTAAATGTACATAAATAAGAATAACAATTGAATAATGTATTTTTTTTTAATTAATTGACTTTTTATTGATTCTATTTAACTATGTAATAATAAATATTCAGGACATAATTTAATTTATTTTTGACTTAAAGTACTTTTACTATAACATCTTGACATCAATTATTATTTATTTGTTTTGTATTTTGTAATGAAATTTAGAATGACTGTAATTATGTAAAATGCAATTTAATGTGTAATTTAATTTTAATAATAATTTAATTTACCTACAAAATTTGTACGCCGTTATTGGCAAAACATGGACGCTCACAACATTATACTAATTCAATACCTTGCATGTCTGATTTATCAGTTTATGTAAACGCATGTTGGACAAATAAATTATTCTTTCTTTCTTTCTTTCTTCTTCTTTAAAGAATATTACCTTTCCTCTTTATTGTGATTTCTATCATATATATATGTATTTTATTTGTTTATATGTATTAGCATTGTGTATTTATATACGTATATATTATTATGTACTTATATGTGTATTTATTATTATATAGGTTAAGTTAGTTAAGACATAAACACCGAATTCTTTTCCGCTTCTCACACACTATAGTCTACATTTATTTTTTCATTTCTCCTTTTGCAGGTCTGCTGGCAGAAATTTCTTGTGAAATAAGCAGTAACTTTGTACTCATTTGTTATATTATGATATTTTTCCTGTGCTGTCTACTGTGTGTACATAAATAGTAAAATAAATAAATAAGACAATTAAAGGGTTTGTAATGGGTCAACGTTATAACTTATAAGTTATGTGATGATGTGGTAGCAAATTAAACACATTTTAATTTTAATCTGACTTAGGTATAAGGAGAGGTACAAGCCTCTCGTTTCTGAGCAGTATGAATCAAACTTTATCGGGTCAATTTCATAGCCAGAAGCTATGACTGTAAGAACTGTACAGAGGCTGAGGCGGTAGAGCAGATTTTCGTCGAGGCCGGTGATACGAGCAGTTTCTTTATATTTGTGGAAAAACGTTCTTGCTGTATTTCCATCATTGCTCGTTCCAAAACCCGGCTTAACTTTGTCTATAATGAGACCGATTTCTTTAAATTTTCCCTTGATTTCTTCTTTCTGCTTTTTAAAGATTTCTTTGTTTTTATCTCCCCTAACTTGCCACTGACCTATATGAATATAGATTCATCTGGTATGCAATATTTAATAGGCATTCCATTGTGCGGATGTAAGCATGGAGGCTAGATATCCCAAACTGATACATATTTTGATTAGGCTCTCTTGCACTTACAGTTGAATTCATCTCTTTGGAGGTAGCTTTGCAGATGAAACATGTTTGAGTAGATTTATTTTCGGAGAGCACGTTACATACTTTACTGTCTATCATCGACAAAATCAACTCATGTTTTACAGAAATAGCAACTCCATCTATGTATTTGTGCACAAGTAGGCATCAAATCCCGAATTTGTTTCTTGACAGCTTCACATTCATGTTTTATTAATGACTCTGTTTATTTTCTTAAATATAAACTTTATAATTCTGCAGAATCTTGGAGAAGATGGGCGTGGATTTTCCCATATGATTGAGTTATTGGCATCAGCATTATCTCTCACAAGTTTCAGCGGCACCAATGATAATACAAACATATATTCATCTGTATTGTTGGAATTTTCAAATGGCTGTTTGTATAAGCTGTGGCCTGAGGAGCCGTCACATCCCCACTTGTGGATCATTTTGTAGTTTGAGTCGTTTACATCAGGTCTCAATACTTCTCCAAGAATATTTTTGCATATTATTTTTGCCGTATGATTCAAAAGAGCTTGTAGCTCAACCTCAGTATGTGTCTGTCATACTGAATTTTTCCACAGAAGGGTAGCTCTGTTCTTTCACTTTTGCTACTTGATCATAGCATGGGTAAAGACGGAATCCTCTTTCTTTTGACTCCTGTTGTATAGTCTTATATACATTCACAGGGAAATGGTTGGAAATAAACAAAGCAAATGCACATAGGGGTATTTGAGCGATCTGGCCGGCCAAAACTTTTTCTTAACTTTAATCAATGATAATAGTGCTCATAGGTGGATTTTTATTATTTCAGTTGATTTTTATGCATTTACATGAAAAAAAAAAACATTATTACTGTTAAAATATTTATTTTATTAATTAATGAATACATATAATTACAATGTCTTAGAGAAATCACCATAAACTATTTAACTAGAAGAAGACCACGGTTCTTCATCTGAAGAACCATAGCCTGACATCGTATCTGATGACTCATCATCATCATGTACGATGTCAGGCTCAGCCGAAAGTAACAAACCTATCGTTTCCTTCATAAATGGTTTGGTTTTCTTTCTTGGAATGGGTCGCATTCCTGTTAATAGCGGATCAGAACTAAGGAGTAGCCTATTAATAACATCCATGTTACAGGCTACTCGAGAGAATTTTCTTGCGAAATTCTGGCGATACAAACGTATATGTTTATTACGTGCTTCCGCAGCTTCTTCTGATAATTGACCAATCGGAAGCAATGCTTTATCTATAATTTCAGATCCATGCATCAGAATTTTGTGCAATGTTGGCGTCATAGGATGCCATGGGTAAAGCGCAACATACTGCTCTGCTGTTTCCTTGGCATAAATAGAAAATTCTTCTGTGTCGATCTTGTGTCCACTCGACAATGCTTCTAAAATTACTTTAAGGCGGTATAGAAAATTTACATCAATTCCCGTGATTTCAGCAGACAATTCATGATTTGCAAAAAATCTTCTGCTGGTGTTGCCATCGTTCGTGTTTCCGAAATTTGGTTTTGGAACGTCTACAATCAGACCCATCTTGACCCTGAATTCTTCTTGTATATCAAGCTTTTTCTGTTTAGCTGTTGTTTTGTCATTCTCAGTTCTTAGTTGCCATTTTTTTACAGGTAGCTTATAAGCGAGATGCAGAATTGATTCGAAAAAACGAATTCGTGCGTGTAAAATAGACAGTCCAAAGTCAAGCGCTTCCGGTTTAACAGCTCCTTTTTTTGTTAGGCAATTAAAATCCTTGGAAGTCAAACCACAGATATAACATCTCATTGTAGATGTTGTGTTAGTGGCAGCATTACACACCTTTCCATCTACCATGGTAAGCATCATAGAGTGCTTCACCAAATATGTTTTTTCTCCTAATTTTACTTCGATCTTCTGCAAATCATTTGCGGCATTTTTGACATAATTTATTTCTTCATTTGTTACATCTTTGGTTTCTTTGATAAAACGAATTCTAATGGGCCGACAATAACGTGGTGAGGAAGGAGTTGGATTCTGCCACAACAACTTATCATTAGTGGAGCAAATAAGTAGCAGAGGCACAAAAGAACTTTGAAATAAATTCGCGTCGGAATCAGAATCACACTCAAATTTTTGTTTAAATTGAGCTTGTTGTGCTCCATCGCAACCCCACTTGCACATTAAAAGTAATGACCTTCTTTCTTCATCATCGAGCGGTAAGACCTCTTCCATGTGAGTCAATAATCGTGTAGCAGTATGGTCCATTAAGCTCTGTAATTTTATTTCGACACATGTTTCGGTTACCCGATATGATTCTTTATTTGGGTAGCACTCCTGTTTTGATTTCTGTATGACACTATAACAAGGATATAACTTTTTTATTGCGTATTATTTCATATTGTCTTCTAGACAAATCAGCTTCAACAAACATAGACAAAGCTTGTATTGGAGTCAACTGAGAAGGCGTAGCCTGTTGTGTTGTATCGCTAAATGCCTTTTTGTATTTTGTAGCTCGTTTTGGCGATGTCAGTATTTCTTTTAGCACTGATGAAGCATCTCTCTTTCCAGTTTCACCTAGTTTTGATTGTGTAGCATATGTGAGCACTTGTAACTCAGTGTGTTTGCGTAAATCTTCCGTTTTTCTTCGTTTACTTATTTCACTTAACTCTGAAAAACCTTTATGTGGTCGTCCTGTTCGGATGGCGACTTTTGGTATAACAAATGTGCCTTCTAGCCATGTGCCATTGTTTTTCAGAAAAGAATCTTCTTTATAGTGAGAATCAGTCCATCTCCTTTTAATTTCCGACGATTTAGGCGGTGTAGAACGCCAAAATTCAAATAATGATTTTCGCTGAATTCGGGCACCTTTAAAGAAATAATAAGAAATATTTAGAATCGCATAAAGTCGCATTTCCAAATTATGATTTTAACAAACTTAAATGTTAAGAGAATATGTAAAAAGCGTAATTACACCTTGACACAACTTGACTACCTACTTTAAGATTGGGTAAACTTAGATCATATCTATTTTTTGTTGTTTTATAATCGATCTATTTAGATAGATTATAACTACGCCTTTTAAAACAATTTGATGGATTAAAATCAATTTACATACAGATAATTACCTCGAGTTACAGAATCCATGACTAGAAAATACTTTAAATCACACAAAACCTCGAAACACATGCACAAACGGCACCGTTCACAACTGCACTGACCGTGCGGGCGGCTACCTGAGTTCGACGCGGTAACTTCGCGCATTGTTATTGAAGGGTTCACTACACAATAGCATATTCTGACGTCATTATCGGCTGTAGGGTTCGTCTAAATGGGTAATAATAGTAAAAAAACGGTTTGTTTTAACATTATGAGTTTTGAGTTTTGTCCCTCTAGTTTGGTCAAATCGTATACTGTGCGACGTCTCTCTCTATTCCCGTCCTTATGGATAGGGTGAACGAGGGTCTTCTTAAATGCACGAGGGAAGGTGCCCGTATTTATCGCGAGGTTGCATTTGTGTGTGATTGGCGGTATAAGCATGTTTTTACACATTATTAAGATTCTTGAGGAGATGCCATCCCATCCGACTGCACACTCCCCTTTAAGAGACATAATAATAAGTTCTACTTCTTCGTGATTGACTTCTAAGATGACTAGGGAATTGGGTTGCTATTTGGGGTGTTCGGTCAAAGAAATGTTGTGGCTAGGTGTGATTTGCGAAGCCAGTTTCTTGCCTATATTGACGAAATAACTATTGACCTCGTTGGCGGATCCAGAGGGATCATCTTCGAGTTTCAAGAGTTGACGCGCGGGTTGTCTGTCATGTTATGCTGCTATGCTGTATAAAAACGATATCTCGAACGTAGTTTCAATAAAACACGGTGTGGACAACGAGACTATTGCGCTCAACCAGCTAGCAGCACAGGCAGGAGTGGAAATAAGATCTTGTGGCCTATTCATAGATAGTGTACAGTGTGTAGTGTACAGTGTGTAGTGTGTGTGTGTAGTGTACCTTTTTTAGTTGCTACTCCAGATGGTGTCGTGGGAAATGATACAATCGTAGAGATTAAATGCCCAATGTCAGTTTTTAATATGCCCACAAACTTATTTTTTCTTTTTTCAACAGCTTCTTTAGCTGTTGAAAAAAGAAAAAATAAGTTTTAGAACATCAAAGACGAGACTATGGTTGTCAACACCAATGATACTTGGTATTATCAAATACAGGGCCAGCTTCATATCACCAAAATATTTTTTGTCTCTTTGCTGTATGGCTCGGTGAAAGACAAGCGATGGTCGTCGAAAAAATACATCGTGATGAAGATTTTTGGAAAAAAAAAATGATTGTCGAGCTCACCGACTTTTATATAGATCATATATTACCAGAGTTGATTGATCCACGTCATACAAGGAACATGCCACTGAGACAGCCACACATACATAGTAACAAAAGTTCTAAAAACGGTTAACTGAAGAGCAAATATGTACCTAGTGGCCCCTCAAAAATATCACGTGACCAAACCAACCTGGTCCGCGCAATACTGTTTCTGAAAGTTCTATAATTGAAGGAGACCGAGATCTCGTTCATTCAATAAAAATTGCAGCTGGACCATATATATCCCTATAGTAGAAGAAAATATTTTATCAATTACCGATTATTAAAAAAAACAATTCAAATAAATTCTGCTCTGCTCTCCAGTGTTGAGTTGAATTCCCTGTATACCTTACAAATAACTGGTGACATTTCACAGACCCGTTTGTTTAATAATAAATATTTAAAATAAACATGTTATGTTTTTATATTGATTTTTTATTGATTCGCGTTCAGTATCAGTGGTATAGCCACCTCCTACTAACTTACTATATTACATTTTATTTCCACGCGCTAATCGGTGCAAAGTATTCCTAAGGTTAGTAAACCAAAATTTGTTTGTGAATTGTAATGTATTTCGTTTACACTGTAAACGAAATACATTACAATACAACATACTGTAAACTTTACAGTTTAATGCTACTTAGTTTTATTGATTTTTTCCCAAATTTTTATTTTGGTGTTAAGATTTATTTGATAGTTTAATAATGTTCCTATGAACTAGAACTACCAGTGGTTTCATTTATTGTCGTATTGTCGGCACCACCCTGTATAAGGAAGAATCGTACCCTTTTTTTATGGTGGGTGGAAAATCATCAAATAACCCCTCCCGCTCCCGCTCTTGGGCAGAGCGAAAGGGAGTGTCAGACTTCTACTGACTAAAAACCACCCATGTTCCTTCTTAGCCCTCCATGTCGAGGCCGCGGTATCTCTTGCGAACAACCCGCAGCCCCGACGAGAATCTATTGAGCTCTGTGGTCTGTTTATAGATAAAGATTTCCCATTCGTTGGTGCTACGCCAGATGAGCTCATTGGAAATGACATTCTGATAGAAGTCAAATGTCCTTTTTCAGCATCAAAAATTGGCATAAAAAAAACCATTGAAGAAAATAAAAACAAATATTAAAATTTAATAAAAAAACGCGCACTACAAGGATTAATGAAAATAGTAATTGGTTTTACCAAATCCAGGGGCAATTGTGTGGCAATGTGTCAGGACGACGGCAATGTCCACTTGGTATTGGGGTCGGAGAAAAAGAGCCAGTCCACATCGAAATAATTAAAAAAGATCGACGTATTTTGGAAATCGAAAATGGGGTCCAAATAAATACGGCTTTACCATAATTGACTACTTCCTGAAATCGTGAACCTTAGAAAAATGCGGTGAGATTACAAATAACCCCATTGATGCGATATTTGGAATAGATCTTCAAATCTTTTAACAGAACTGTTATTTTGATAATTAAATATGAGGAATAATTGTTATAAATAAGTACACTCGTGTTACCACAGAATCATAGACAAGATTTATTCTAAACTAAAACTACCATAGAGTACAGTAGCCAGGGCCCCGAGTCTGCTATTCAATAGTGTCAGAATGGTCTATCATTGATCTCATAATTGTTGATTTTGACAACACCAAACTTGTCAAAATCAACAATTATGAGATCAATGATAGACCATTCTGACACTATTGAATAGCAGACTCGGGCCCAGGTCTTTTGAGACAGTAATTATATAGTTTATAGTAAGGTAGACATTTTAAACACAACAAGAACGATTATTACTATTTATAGTTTATTGTATAACCTTTAAGTACCGATGTGCGGTCTAAGAGGCCCCGGCAGGCACTTGACTTGCCACTTTACCCCTTTCCCCGCGGAATTCCGAATCCCGCTTTTAAGTAGCTGCAAGGACAGTGCCCACGTTGACGTTCAAGTAAGAAGGCGTAACGTCGCGCGCGCATTTGGTGAGTAATTACGATTTGAAATTCCGACGCGCCTCTCAGGCCTCACGTCGGTACTTACGTAAGTTTTTTTGTTTTATTTCTTTGTTACTATAAACTGATATTTTTACAGATATTGTAAACAATGGATATACCTTGGCCTTCTGGTTGTAAAAGAAACACTTCTGCGACAGATTTACAGCACTCAAAGAAACCTCGGATGTGTATAGATGCATCTAACCCAAATAATGCGCGAGTGATTGAGAGCTGGATCGCGGCTGAAGATTCTAGCGGATCCGAGGTTGACGACGCTGGCGAAGATTTTTGTCCGGAGCACAGTAAGCATGGTACGGATACTAACACTGATATTTCTGATACCGAAGAAACGCAACCTGAACACCTGGACGTGCCGACATCGTCATCAGATGAAGAGGTTCCGCTCTCAAGACTGGGTTGTTTTAGAGGAAAGAATAAATATAAGTGGTCTAAATCACCTCCAAACAGATCATCTGTTAGAACACCACAACATAATATTATTTCCCGAGTACCTACATCCAATTTGACCGAAAATGATGGAAAGGATCCTTATTCTCTATGGAAACAATATATAAACGACGAGATGTTATTGGAGATTTTGCTAAGAACCAATGAGAAGCTGGCTGAATATAGATCTATATATAAGAAGCAGGATCGCCCAGAACTAAAAGATACCGATATGATTGAGTTGCAAGCTTTTCTTGGCCTGTTGATGTACACAGCTGTATTCAAATCTAACCACGAAGACGCAGATTTAATATTTGCTACTGACTGACTAACTGACGGTACCGGCAGAGATGTTTTTAGATGTGTTATGTCCAAAAACAGATTTCTGTGCTTGCTTCACTGTCTTCGGTTTGACAATGCACTTGACAGAGCACAGAGAAAGGAGACCAATAAATTGGCTGCGATAGCGAATATTTTCAACAAATTCGTATCTAATTGCAAGAGGGTATATAATATACGCTACTGTTGATGAAATGCTAGTTCCGTTCAGAGGGCGATCATTTTTGATGATATATATGCCAAAGAAGCCCGCTAAGTATGGGCTAAAACTTATGTGTATGTGTGATGCCGAAAACGGTTATTTTTACAATTGTTATGTGTATTGTGGAAAAGGCTCAGATGGAGAAACATTATCAGATGAAGAAAAAAAGTTTTTAGTTCCTACGCAGGCTGTAATTCGTTTGAGTAAACCATTACATGGTAGTAACAAAAATGTAACGTGTGACAATTGGTTCACGTCAATACAACTAATGAGAAGTTTCTTTTTTGAGTATTAAAAAAAAAAGTAGTTTCCATGAACTCTGTATATGGCGTTGAACTTACTACGTTACTAGGTGCCAAAGCAAAAAAAAAAACATTGCCTTTTATAAATGTCAATCATTGAAGTATCTGACACTTTCGTTTGTTTATATTATGCTTCCGAATATAACCTAGAGTTCTCGCGCTTGCGCTTTGTTAAAATTCAGTTTTGTTTGTTCGTTGTTTTCGTTAAAATTTTGTTAAGTTTTTGTTTTGTTGTATCATCTTTGTTATTATTGTTACTGTTAAAACCTGCCTGCGGTTTTTCACCATGAGCAAAGACTACGGCTCTTGGTCCGTGGCGGACCTAAAATCCGAGCTTCGGAAGAGAAACGCGAAATTGACAGGAAAGAAAGCTGTTCTCGTACAAAGGTATGTACTTCTTTAATTGTGCTGCATATAACCCTTTTATATTTTATGTTATAAATTTCAATAGGTTGCAACGATATCTGCAGCACTCATGTAGAAGAATCCAAATAAATGTAAATATTATGGATGTTAATAACTTTGATGTCTTACTCCTAACTTCTTTATTGTTGCAGACTTGAGGATTACGATAAACTGTTCGGGCCCCTCATCACTGACCCAGAAACAGTGTATAAAATTGCACTCCCACCACCTCAACAGTTTCAAGATGTGACCAGTAGTTCACCAATGCCATCTTTAAACAGTGAGGAAATGGAAATGTTCTGCCGTCTCACAGAAAGGGAAAATATTACTACTTCACGTAATATGTATGATGAATACTTTTTGATGTCATGCCGATTAGCTGAAGAACATGGTGATTACTATGTGACTGGTATGGTTTCATCAGAAATGAGAAAAACTATTGTGTACAATGTAGTTGTGAAATTGAAAAACCACCTTGTACTAGAAGCACAATGTGAATGTGCTGCTGGAATGGGGCCATATGCTCAATGCAAGCACATTTTAGTTGTTATTTGTGGTATAATTGACATGCATGAAAATAAAACCATCAAACTCAAAGGAAGTGTGACTTCCAGCCTGCAGACATTCCATCAGCCAAAAAAGCTGCACACTGGAGAGCCCGTAAAGGCTGAAGATCTTGCATTAAAGGTCAAAGATAAAAAGTACAGAGAAATGATATCTTTTGACCCAAGACTCATTGTTGAAACTCCAGAAGATTTTACCAGAACTTTTAAAAATGCAGTCGCCAACTTCTGTGGCCAGAGTAACCAATCTAACGTCATGCCAATAGCACAGATTATCAAACCAGCTGATAAGCAAAGTATATATGCAGACCATGATTATCTTCAACTGAGTCCAGAACAAGAATTTTTAGAGCAAAGAAATTTAAATGAGGAGGAAAGACATGCCCTTGAAGAGAAAACAAGAAAAGACCACAAATTATGGAAAAAGGAGCGACTAATGCGGATCCATAGCTCCAATTTCGGCAGGATTTGCAAAGCAACCAGTGGTGAAAAAAAAATTGCTGCTTCTCTTGTTAAAGCTTCAGATTTGTTAACCCCATCCATCAAACATGGGGTTAAGTATGAAGATGAGGCTGTGCGTGAATTTGAAACATTGCAGATGTCGACTGATAGGTGTGGAATTGTTGTGCACAGTGAATTCTTGGCTAGCACACCAGACCTTATGATCTTATGAAAAGCAGTAAAGTCATCCCTCTATTTGAATCTGGCAGCAAACATGATATTGGTAACTTTAGACCAATTTCTATATTACCCGCATTTAGCAAAATTGTTGAAAAATTAATTCTCAAACAGTTGTTAGTACATTTTAATTTAAATAATCTCCTTCACAATGATCAATATGGCTTTACAAAGGGTCGTTCGACTACGGATGCAGGTGTTGCTTTGCTAAAACACATATTTAACGCATGGGAGAACGCAAAAAATGCAGTCGGTGTTTTCTGCGACCTCTCTAAAGCTTTTGATTGCGTACATCACGACACGCTTTTACGGAAACTGCGTCATTACGGTGTTCAAAATGAGGCCCTAAATGTGATAGATTCGTATTTACAAAATAGATTCCAATGTGTAGACGTAAATGGCGCCAAATCTTCCGGACTACCGGTTCGGCTTGGTGTACCTCAAGGTTCAATACTGGGTCCGTTTTTATTCTTGGTTTATATTAATGACCTACCATATCATTTAAAAGGTTTTTGTGACGTTGTGCTATTTGCAGATGATACCTCTCTTATCTTTAAAGTAGATAGGAATAGACACGATTTTGACGACGTAAACAGCACGCTGTCAATGGTCACGGATTGGTTCACAACAAACAACCTTGTTCTTAATGCTAAGAAAACTAAAATAATTAAGTTCGCTTTACCCAATGTTAGAAATCTAGGTCCCAATATTATCCTCGCCAATCAAGAGCTGGAAACTGCCGACTCTGCTGTATTTCTGGGCATAACAGTAGATTCAAAATTACAATGGGGCTTACACATATCAAGCCTAGCGGGAAGGCTAAGTTCGGCCGCATACGCCGTCAGAAAAGTAAGACAATTCACTGACGTTGATACAGCACGGTTAGTCTACTTTAGTTATTTTCACAGCGTTATGTCCTACGGTATTCTGCTGTGGGGCAAAGCTGCTGATATTCAAAATATATTTGTTCTGCAGAAGCGAGCGGTTCGTGCAATTTATCAGCTGGGTGCCCGAGTTTCTCTTAGAGATATTTTTAAGGAGATTGGTATTCTCACGGTTGCTTCTCAGTTCATCTTTGCCAACATTTTATATATTAGACAAAATATTCACCTGTACACTAAAAACAGTGATATTCACAATTTTAACACTAGAAATAAGCATAAACTACGCGCTCCTTTTCACCGGCTTCACAAAGTTCATAATTCATTCGTAGGGCTCGGTATAACATTTTATAACAAATTGCCATCTTCTTTTCTAGACTTGCCATTTAATGCATTTAAAGCCAAAGTAAAATCTAATCTTTGTTTAAAAGCTTACTATTCCATTAACGACTACTTAAATGATAGGAATAGTTGGTCGCTGAGTTGAACACAAGACAATGTTTGTTTGTTATTTATGTTCTTTCTCCAAAATTAGTTTACTGACATGTTATGTCTTTTTTATGTTTTTATTATTATATACATTTTTATTTTTGACTTGTGTCTGTAATCAATCGTAATATTAAGTTACACCTTTCTATTGTATCGAGTCTGGTTCTTCTAACCAAACAGACAGATGTGTTGCTGGGGAGTTTGTTCCGCCACTTCTTCTTTCCAGCAAAAAACACTAGGAAGTGTCGAAGGGTGGGCGTTTTGGGGGACTGTCACTTGTAAATGAGTAAAGTAAAGTAAAGTAAATTTTGACGTTCGAAAAGTGCTGATTATCAGCCTAGTTTGAATAAATGACTTTTGATTTTTGATTTTTTAGACCGGCTTGTAGGCTTTAACGGTGTACTTGAGGTCAAATGCCCATACACAGCAAAAGAAAAGAAAATATCCCCAGAAACAGTGCCATATTTGTACTTGTGTGAAAAAGAAGGGTGTTTGAAACTTAATGAAGAACACAATTATTATTATCAAGTGCAAGGCCAGTTGTTATGTACTGGAAGGCAAACGGCGTACTTCTGTGTGTACACAATTACAGATTTTAAAATAATTATTATTAACCTTTTCACCGCCACGGACATCAATAGAAGTTCCAGATTTTCGTGCCACCAGCGCCACGACTTCATTAGAAGCTTTTCATTTTAACTATGTTATAAAAATTAATTTACCGTATTTAACAGGCTTTTTTTCATTTTATTATTTAAAAGCACTGTCTAATACCCTGTTTTTTTTATTTTCCCACACAAAAGAAGCCCTTAATTGTCTTAAAATTGGTAAAAACAAAAACTCCGAACATTTTTAATATCCCCAGAACGCCAAGGACTTTATATGTAGTCGGCCAGTGATGTGACGCGAAAGTTAAAACTGTTTGAGTTCACCCGTTGAAATATTTAAAAATATTGTAATCGAAAACAATTTGAGGTCAGTAAAATATGAACTTAGATAACTACTTTATAACAAAGGGAAGCTAGATGAATTTCGACCGTTGGATATGTGCCGAACCGGAATTAAATAGTTGTTGGCAATCCTTATCGATAATTATATTCCCATCTCTACAAAATAATTGGTTGTCAGTACCCCGGGCGCCACGGACTATTATAGAAGACGTTCTGTGACGTCATAAACGTATGGCTGTCAAGGCCACTTTGTCATAGTGCAGTCTGCAGCAATATTTGTTACTAGGTATGTAAAGAAATATGTAAGTTATTGACATGAACGAAGAACTGGATACGGATGAGCTTTTAAGCATTCTACAAGGTGTGGAATCGGACTCGGAGTATTTTGTGGAGAATGTTGCACCAGAAGACGATGATTCTGAGGTATGTTCAACTTGATAATAATAATAACGTTTATTCAAATGATTACATTGTAGGTACCTATTTGTGAGATTCAATTCTGAATGAAAAATAAAAAATAATGGCTCAGATATCTTGTGCTTGTACCTACACACATTGTTATTGTGAGAATGGACTGTATTTATTAAACTATTAAAGAAAGGCGCTTTTTCAAATGGTAGTAATTTTTACTGACTTTCTTATGCTAGAACAAAACCAAATCTAATCTGACTTAAAACAATAAAAATCAATAGACAAAAAGGATATCAAAAAACATATAAAATACATACAAGAAGGTGCGTTATGCACATGCTCCCCTTTCAAAGTAAAGGAACGACCTTCTTAAGTGGCCTACGGAGTATGCCTCCCTTAGTAGCAATATCTACTACCCGTGTGACGCCGTCTTTACCCGGATAGGTAGCGGTTATACGGCCTTTAGGCCAGAATCCTCGTGGTAACGTACCATCAGCTACCACTACCATGTCACCAATAGCTATTAATGGGGATGTTCCAATTGCTTTTCTAGGAGAAAGGGTAGGCAGGTACTCTACTACCCATCTGTTCCAAAAATGGTCGGCCATACGCACTGCTCTTTTCCATCCTGCTCTGCTGCAGACATCACTGTCAGTTAATTCTGCTGGAATAGGGCGTCCTGAAGAGTATCCCAGAAGAAAGTGATTTGGAGTGAGCGCTTCAGGGTGTTGAGGGTCATTTGCGACGTGCGTCAAAGGTCTAGAATTGACTAATGCTTCGGCTTCACATAGAAGGGTACAAAGTATTTCATCGGTCGGGCTCCTTACGTTATTCCCGAGGGTCACTTTTAGAGCTGTCTTCACTGATTTTATGAGTCTTTCCCAAGCTCCTCCCATGAAAGGTGCTGATGGGGGAATGAATCGCCACTTGATCATTTCACTAGCAGCGAAGTTTGGGACGGCTTCCTCGTATAGGGTTCTGAGTTCTCTATTTGCGCCGACAAAGGATGTGCCGTTGTCAGAGTGGATTTCAGTAGGTGTTCCACGTCGAGCTATAAATCTTCTTAGGGCCATAATTGCAGCGTCTGATGATAATGAGTGGACAACTTCCAGGTGGATAGCTCGAACCGTTAAACAAGTAAATAAACCAACCCAGCGCTTTTCCGTTCTTCGCCCAATCTTCACGGTGATGGGGCCAAAATAGTCTAAGCCCACAAATGAAAATGGTCTACAGTGATGAGCTAGTCTGGCCGCAGGAAGGTCGCCGATGGGCGGTTGAAACGCGACGCTTCGACGGACCTTGCAAAACTGGCAATTGAAGGCTACCGAACGTACGGTGCTCCTAAGGCTCAATATCCAATACTTTTGCCGTAGTTCGTTTACGATCATCTCTGTGCATGCATGAGCCGCCTTTCGATGGTAGTCTAGCACGAGAAGTCGGACAGCAGGATGTTTTCCGTCAAGCAGAATAGGAGACTTGACAGCTTCTGGTACCTCTTTGACAGCGGATATTCTACTAGATAACCGTAAAATATTCTCATTATCAATAATAGCGGATAATTTAAATAACTTTTTACGGCGTGACACGGGTAAATTGTTCCGGATGGATCTGATTTCCTCCGAGAATGAATCTATCTGACTCTTACGAAAAACATGAATCATTGCTAAGTGTAAATCATCAGAAGTCAGCGTACGAGACAGAAAACCGCGTCCACTGTTAACGTTTGGGGTTGGTGGCAAATTAAAAGTGAGTATGAGGTTTTGAACTTTATGACTGAAATCGACACAAACATTTTTCTTACGTAATGAATGAAGTCGCAGTAATGATAAGTACCGGTGAGCGTAAGCAGTAGCTCTGATTAGGCGAGACCACGAACTAAAACGTCGTGCGTTCGCAGATAATGAATGATCATCGTTTGCTATAATGTTGATGACATGAGTATGAGTTTCATGAGTAGTTCCGATTGTCATAACAGGCTCTTCAGGCCAGTCTGAGGTCAATAAAAAATCGGGTCCCTTTATCCAACGGGACTCTGGAGTAAGAGGACCACGACCCAAACGGGTTGCGTCGTCAGCAACGTTGAGGCTGGTGGGGACCCACCGCCACTCTCGGACATCAGTGAGTTCTATTATCTCACCCACTCGATGAGATATGAAAGGTTTGTAGGTGCGTGCATCGTTTCGAAGCCAACCCAAAACGTTCATTGAATCGCACCAAAATATGCGTTTGTAAGGTTTTAATCTAACTGCATCTACGATGGAACTAGCTAGACGAGCAGCTATTAATGCAGCTTGTAATTCTAATCTAGGAATACTACATGGCTTCAAAGGGGTGACCCGTGATTTGCTAGACACAAGTGCGAGCTGGACATCTCCATTCAAATAAAGAAAACGCCAGTATGCTACAGCAGTATATGCTTGTGCGCTTGCGTCTGCAAAGACATGCAGTTCAAGTTGACTGGGCTCCGTCCCCCGTGGATTGTAACAACGAGGAATTTTGAGCTGTGTAGTTAAAATCAAATCTTGGAACCAATCATTCCATGTCTTGATTTCAGAACAGGGAAACTGAGTGTCCCAATCCAGATTCATTCGCCAGACATTTTGAAATAAAATTCGACCGCGAATTACAACGGGAGCAAGGATACCCAGTGGGTCAAATACTTTCATTATTAATGAAAGTACTTTGCGTTTTGTAAGTGGGATAGGTAAAATAGCTTCTTCACTTTTACCTGGAGTATTAAAACTTAAAAGATCAGTAGTTGGATGCCAATATAGCCCTAAAGCTCGTGTAAATGAAGGAAGATTAGCAAGACTGACGTTTAATTCACACACTGTCTCAGATATAAGACTTTTAGGTAAAAGTTTAAGTGCTGAAGGGTCATTAGATACCCACCCACGCATTTCAAGTCCAGCACGCGCGTGAATTTTTACTATATCAGCAGCCAAACTAGCTGCTATGTCACTGGAAGACACAGAGCTAATATAATCGTCCATATACGTATCATGGACAATAGCATGCGCTGCTTGAGGAAAATGATCCTTGACTTCCAGTGCATTTTTATTTTTCATATAAAGAGCAGTAAATGGACTAGATACTGCACCGAAGATCATGGAAGACATCCTATAGGTTTGAATGGGTTCAGTAGGACTGTCTCGCCACAAAAACCTTTGTGCATCCCGGTCCTGTTCAATTATTTTAAACCTAGGAAACATTTCCTTTATATCCGCGGTCATAGCTACTTTGCCCTCCCGAAAACGAAGCAAAATGTCATACAGAGACTGTAATAAATCTGGCCCTGTTAACAAAAGTGAATTTAGGCTGACGCCATGAGTTTTCGCAGCAGCATCGTGAACGACACGAAGCTTTGCGGGTTTATTTGGGTTTATTACTCCAAAGTGTGGAAGATACCAACACACGGAATCAGGAGAATGCTCTATTTGACACTTTTCAGCATAATCTTTGTTAATCATCTCATGAATATTTAACTTGTAGCGCTCAGCATAAACTGGATCTCGCAACATTTTCTTTTCCAAACTTAAGAGACGGGACAAGGCAAGTGGGTAGCTATTTGGAACAACAGGGCTATCAGATTTCCACAAAAGACCTACTTCAAACCTACCACATGGCAAACGATTGGCAGTACGGTCTAAAATCTGAACAGCACGTAGGTTGTCAGCACTATGCGGTGTCTTTTTAGAAATACCTATTGAGTCTAACTTGTATTGTTCTTTTATCATGTTTTCCAGTAATTGGTTTTGATTATTATTAACATGTTCTTCGAAAAGGTGATTCAGTAGTTCGACGGGTCTCGTCCTGCTACTACTAAAACCAAACAATACCCAGCCTAAGGCAGTTTTAATAGCGACTGGTTGTGACTTGGAACCTTTGCGTACGGCTTGAGGTATAGTGAGATGCCAATTATCAATACCGATTATAACCTTGGGCTGAACATTGTCATAACAAAGAACAGATTTTAATTCAGAAAGAAACGGATAATCATTAACAGTTAGAGGGGAGACAGACTGCTTAGCTAATTGTAAAGATTTTAGAGACCGTGCTCGATTGACGCGATGCATTTTGTTGACGTGGTGGCCTTTGACGTTAAAATCAACATATTCTACTTGGGTGTCCTTTGATAAGCCACCAACGCATCTCAAATGAGTTTCCACTACAGGGCCCCTAGCTCCTATCCGCGCCGCGAGATCTGCATCTATAAAAGTTGCAGTAGACCCGTCGTCCAATAGGGCGTAAGTGTCCTCGCTACCAGTCGGACCTGACACCGTGACAGGAACGACTTTCAGGAGAGGTCTATTGGAGGTGGTCGAACTATTAGCATGCGCAATAAATTCAGTTACTTCTACATTGGAAGATTTATCTGAGTCCACAAGTTCAGGACAGGTACCCCTACCTAGACTCGGCCTCCCCAGGCCGAGTCTTCGTGTTCGTCCTCGCTTTCTACTACATAAGCAATGTGTAGTAGCTTATGATGTGCGAAGCGGCATTTTTTTTCATTACAAACCTCTTTTTTAATATTACAATTTTTATAGTTATGTGAACCTCTTTGCAGGCATTTGTGGCATAACTTTTTATCTTTGACAAATTGCCATCTATCACTGACAGACAATGACTTGAAGGTGCTACATTGGCATATGTCATGACTTTTGCTGCAAAAACAACATATTTTTTTATCGTTAGAAACGAGCTTGTTATTTAATTTTTCATGAGTTTTAGCGAAAGAAGGGCGCGGATTTGAAGAAGAAGAAGAATCGTCAGCCTGTACTACATGAACTTTATCACTCCTTTTCACATAGTTGATTGGCTCGGTGATTAGACCAAACTTGAGCTGCAAATCTACCTCTCGAATTAGAAACCGTGCCAGGAGCTCGAGTTTGGTACAATCTCCTTGCTGTGAAAAATATGTTGATGCATAGTCTGCCCAGCGTGTCCGTAACAGAGGCGTGATTTTACTCAAAACAGACTGAAAAATCTCTGGCGACTCCAAATATGAACTTTGGTTAAGAAGCCTCATTACCTCGGCCGAGTTACGAACGCGACAAGCAAACTTATGTAGATCGCTACCGTCATTATTTATCTTTGGTAACGAACGAAGGGTATTGACTTCCTGTAAAACGATGTGTTCAGGCCTAGCGAACCTAACCGCTAAAGCTTCCATCACCTCAGAAGGATTGCGTGCTGACACTAGCAGCATCGCAACAGCTTCACGAGCTGCTCCTTTAAGCGCATAATTGATGCGCGCTAAATTATCTGAAGTTGAATACTCTAACTTCGTATTTTCGTATGTTTTATTAAAAGTTAACCAATCTAAAGCTTTACCGTCAAACACAGGGAGGCGTCCGTCCCAAAATTTAGGTCTGGATACATTTCTGCTTGACAATGACGCAATTGCTTGGGCTAGTTGAGCTATATCTGAAGATGGAGTGCAATTATTATTATTAGAAGATAACGTGGCTGGTTTTAGCGCAATAGGCTGTGTGGTGCTGTTGTCTGCTAGACAGGAATCATTATTATTAGGTACCTGTTGAGGTACCAAGGCAACCCCCGGACGCTGTATAAAATTGACCGTAGGTCTTTTAACAGAAGAATCTGCAATGACGTCCAGTGGTTCCTTTGTTACATCAACCTGAATAGAGTCAACACACTTATTTAACCATTTATGGATCTCCCTGTTGGAAGTATGGCTTGATCGACGTGATCTACTACGCACGCTACCTCCTTCCATCACTGCGGCAAGTTCAGCTTGCTTGCGTAGTTCTAAAGCCGTCCGCTCCAATTCCATCGCAGCACGCTCCCGTTCTACAGCTGAACGTTCTAACTTGGCTATTCTTAGGGCATAGTCTGCCTCGATATTTAAGGTACGGCTCCTTACCGTACCCGAAGAACCTGAAACAGAAGTAGTGGTAGCGCTAGGCTGCTCAGCGGTTTCTACGACCGCAGTCGGTGCGGTGACAGGAGGGTTTCCGTCCCCGACAGCCGAAGCACCCTGCACCGCATTCGTATTATCGGTTTTTTTTCCCGATCTTGTTTCTACCATTTTATTTAAGGTAGAAGGACCAATATGTTATTGTGAGAATGGACTGTATTTATTAAACTATTAAAGAAAGGCGCTTTTTCAAATGGTAGTAATTTTTACTGACTTTCTTATGCTAGAACAAAACCAAATCTAATCTGACTTAAAACAATAAAAATCAATAGACAAAAAGGATATCAAAAAACATATAAAATACATACAAGAAGGTGCGTTATGCACACACATCATCACATGGTGTGTGTGTGTAGGTATTATGCTGTGGTCATACGGCCCGCTTTCTCACTTGCCTGATCGCGCCAGGCCAGGCTTTTATTGCTATACGGTATTTAAGCGTTGCTTGGAGAAAAAGATAAAATAGGTATTTCTACCGGAATGGTTTTTTTAGTGTAACTTTGATCAGAGCCCGATATCTCTAGCGTAATATATAATAACTGTCCTTTTACCAGCGCGTCCCCATATAGGCACAGCAGATCTTCTCATCTCAATAATGGATTGCTTAAAATAAAATAATTGCTTTGTTTATTTTCAGTCATCGACCGACGAGGTAAATGTGCGGCAGTCATCACCGCTTAGATACTTACGATAAAAAATATTGACAGAAGTAGTTAAAAAACACGGGAGTAGACAAACAGAAAAAAGATCATAGACCACATCCCTAATCAGAATTGAATTTAACGTGTTCTGAGCGCCAAGGACTTGAAATGAAGTCAAAGAATGACGTCATGAAACAATTAGAGATGTACCTCATTTCTTATGGCTCTAATTGAGTTATGTATTTGTTTCTTTTATTCTTATAATTTATATTGTTTTTTCTTAATATGGATACTGTGAAATAAAACAAATATGGAAATATTTAATCAGTTTTTATTTATATCCGTAAAATTATAAATAAAACATAACTTAATGTGTATAATTCTCATTCATCGATATGACGCTACCCTCATCACTACTTTTTACTATACATTTCGTTATAGATGTATAGCTTGGCGCTAGGCGAGGCATCGCGTTCTGTGTACGCTGGCGGTGAAAAGGTTAAGAAAGATGATACTTTTATGACAATAATGTTGCAAAAACTGACAAACTTTTATAATTTACATTTTAAAAAAGTTCTTATAGATAGATATTTGTACAATAAAAAATATTAAACTCAACAGATTTTTAATTTCTCATAAGATTACCACCCAAAGTATTAACTTATTAACTATTCAATCGACAGGATGAAATCGACACCATTTGACAAACTTTCAAGGTTGAATCTACTTTTTCTATAAGACCAACTTTCCTGCTGTACCTACCCACCATACAAAAGCTAAATCAATAACTTCTTGACCAAAATTAATGGTATAGCATGGATTTCTTGTTGTTAGGTAGTTAGTCCTGATGAAAAGTTGTTCTTACTCATGAGCAGATTCATCGCTGAATGTGATCTACCTATTTATAGCTTGCCTCCCATCTAACTCTTTTTTAGATAATTCAGTTTCTCTGTAAAGGTAGGTTAGCTATTCAAATAAGCTATTCACTCACACTACGCTTGTGTGGTATGGTAGAAATGGAACCATTCATACCAATAATGCGATAACGTTTTCAATGCGGGGCACAGGGTGGTTTGTGCAGAGCTTAAGGCCTCGCACAGACGGACTAATACGATGATTCCAAAAAATAATGACTACAAAAAGAAATTGTAATCATCGTAATAATCCATCGACTGCGCGAGGCCTTATTCATGCCAGACTCTATTAGGGCTTTACTATGATTTATAAAATGAAAATACATTTTTTGCCAGCTTATGCATTTTTACTAACAATACTTGAGCGGAAATTAACTAACATAGCACAAATGAATACAATGTCACTGGACAACATTGTTTCAGTCTGATTTAAGGGTTGAGATAGTATTTTATATGTTTTCAATAAGCCAATTGGACCGATTTAAGCAAAAATGATTCAGTCCACACTAACCTCATTTCGAGATAATAGAGTTTAAAGTTTATTTCGGTATTTCTCTGGCTTTGTAGTTCTAAATGTTATGTTTTTAATTTTATGTTATTCTAAGTGTTCTAAACTAATTTACATGCATGTATTTAGTAAATAAATTTTAATAGTTTCGTAGATATTCAAGAAAACTTGCGCGTGGATCATTATTACATAATACATTTTGTATGGAATTAGCTGTGTAGGCTGCGGAAAGAAAAATGCAAAAATGTTCCAAACTATGACAAAAATAAAAGCTTAAAAATGTTTATTATTTTTATTTTATTTAAAAAAACACAAATGTTACCCTACTCCTCATCCAAATCAAAGTCGGGTTCATCACAATAACCATCTATATCGTCTATTATTGCATCGTCTCCCTTCAGTTTTTTATAATAACCAATGCAATCATTTGGTATGAGATGGAATAACGATTTCAAATCGTTTAACTTCTTTTTGTTAATCAGTTTTCCTGAAGGCCATAATTCTTGCAAATCTTCTTCTATGACACCCAAATCAACACCTTTTAATTTCTTTTTAATATTCAGTTCTTTGTAGTCCTCATTAAAGGAAGTTCTCATGAACAAAGAATGTTGAGTCTTTTTTGTGATTAAAATTTCTTTTGTTTTGAGCCAGTTTACTTTGCTCTTATCATTAAATATTTTTCTATTAACTATTTTCTTTTCTAGAATTTGAGATCCAACAAAATCACAACTTTCCATTTTATGGACCTGTAAAGGATTTTTGTTTTTGCATTGTTTCATAATGGCAATATAATCATCCACGGAGTACCTATATCCTTTCATATTGCTTGAGTCGAGTCTCAATTTTAGCGAAGTCGTTGTCATTTGGTAGGAAAGTGTGTCCTGATTCTAGGTAACGGAAGCTGATTGTCTCGAGAGTGGGGTGTCTATTTAATAAAGCCTTTAAAATCAAAACGATTTTGATATTTCTGTTTTGCCCTCCGCAACAGTCACTCCACAAAATCAATTTTTTTACTGTAGGAGGTAGCACGCACTTAATATATTTCCTCAAACATGAACCCACTTCTTGGGCCCCTCTGCCTGCCTCGCCTTCAGCCCAAACAAAACAATTCCCAACACCGTTGGAAGCCGAGTGTATACCGCAGTTGTATACCCATAACTGCCTTTTGTAGAAAACTATATTGGTCGGTATTCTAGGTAAAGGCAAGGTTTTCTCCAAATCGTAAGTCTGACATTCAGTTTCTTCACAAGTTTTAGCCTGTTCAAAATCTTCCTTCAGCTTCTTCCTTAAATCTTCGGCAATTTTTTGGTGTTCTTCTTTTTCTCTTTGGGCATTTGCTCTTTCAGCTGAGGTAGTAGAATTTTTCAATGTCATTTCATAAAGATCACATTTGTTACACGTGTCTTTCTTAAGGCTCTTGCACCTCAAATTGAATTTTTGTACAAAAATATGTCTAACAACATTGAAGGATGGACATTTTTCATCTTTTCCAAATTCTTTTTCGAATTCTATTTTGAACAATTCGTAGATTTTTGGTACCGTCATTCCTGGCTGCAGATATAAAGCATCGCTGTTCTTTTCTCTACGATAATGTGACTCGTATTTTGGCAACCTTTTGATAACATCGATAATAAGCTCAATATGTCTTTGTGGCGTTTTATTCCATCCGCCTGCTGTTTCTCCTCTTTTATCTTTTATTTCTCTGTCATTGCGTTTTTTTCGAAGACTGACAGTAACTTTTTGAGGTGTTATTTGCAGAGTTCTACAAAACATGTCTCGACAAACAGGTATATTGCCAAGTGTATACGTGCGAATAAATTCGCGAGGTTTCCTCTTCGACGGGGAGCATAATGTAACGTAACTTCGTTTCTTTTTGCTTTCTGTAATGTTAGATGTTATGTACAAAACTTGAGCTGCGTACGATTCAATATGTACGAATCTATGAAATTCTCGTTTCCTATCTTCTTTTGAAACTAAATTAGCACAATCTTTTTTGCATGAACATTTAAAATCTATGAATTTTTTAGATGATACTTCCTTCTTTTTAGTTTGGTAAGGTAAATTTTTGTATTTCCTTTCTTTAATTTCCTGACGACTGTATTTTTGTTTGAGTTTCCTTCCTCTTTTTTTACGACCTTCATTTTCGTTTTCTGGTGCATTCTCTAAACTGCATACGATATCGTTAGCAATTTCTTGTCGGTAATTAATTTGTTTTTCCGCTTCTTCACTTCCTTCGGTGTTATTTTCTGTTTCACGTTCTATTTCTTCCATAACATCTTCAACATTAAGTCTCTCCGTTGATTTTCTTTTTTCAGTTGCCGTACTCGGAGAATGGATTAATGCCTGTGTGGTTTTGATTCTTACTTCATCACAATCAGTGTCACTTTCTGAATCTGTGGTATCTTGTGCTATAAAATCTGGATCTCTTACGCTATCGTCACTGTTATATGTTAGGTTATCATTATCTTCTAATCTTAGTGATGTTGGTTCTTCAACTATTTGGTCTAATGCAATGTGCGTATCATTAGGAACACTCTTCATTATATAAGGAGTCAGTGGTGAATATGACGGCGGAGGAATTGACAAATTGGATAGTAGCGTTGGACTACTGACATCATCATTATCTGAAAGATTAATTGCAATAAAATTAAGATGTTGATTATTGTATTTTGAACTTTAGTCTAACGAACATTTTACTGTCCTGGTATTAAATAGTACCTTACCTTCAGATATTCGTTTTTGGAAAACTTCACCAGAAGCCATTTGGCTAACATTGATTGGCGATTTGTTAACTTCGGTTTCTTCAATAGCATTCTCTAAAATAAAAGATCTTTCCCGATCTTTCAAGTTACGTACTTCATTCGTGCAATCTCGCTTCGGCTTGTTGGCCGGCTTCGCCGGCCAGTCTCAGCTGCGGCGGCGGGCGTTAAAACCACCTGCTCCTCAGCTCGCGGGCTGCCGCGCCCCTCCGCGCCTACGCGATTCAAAATTACACTCTAGGGGTAGGGCATACAAGACTACGTGGAGTCGATTTTGCAGCGATACGTTTCTGTCACTAACTTTAGTAGCATAACATATTGACTTTCAAAAATATATTTTAATTTAAAGACCTAAATAATACCTTCACGATTGACCTATGCTTGTACACTGGACACTGACTTTCATGGATAAAATAAGTCGAAATTGTTCCAAAACCGAATTAGGGTACCCCGAATTTACGTAGTCTTTTGGCTGTTACCCCTAGAGTGTATATAAAAATCCGGAGGCGCGAAGGGAGGGCAACCCCCGCTCGCTGTAACAAAGCATAGGCACCCGTGGGAGCCGTAGCGGCTGAGGCTGGTCGCCGCCGAAACTGCGGAGGTGATCATGGGTGCCTATCCTTTGTTACGCAAGGGCGAAGGGGTTGCACTTCCCGTAGCGCCGGAGACGTTGCAGAAGCAACCTTTTTCACTCATACTACTTACATCAAAAATTAATTTTCGATGTTCAAATAATATATGTACCCATCGATATTTAGGACGTTCGATAGTTTGTACTTCGATATTTAAGACATTCGATAATCTGTATTTCGATGTAACTTTTGTAGATATTTAGATTTTAGATGTATTGGACGTAGGTTATTTAACCATTCGATAATATAAACTTTCGATATTTTATGTTTCGGTTTTATGATCTTTCGATTTTTCCATTTTCGATGTTTTGAACATCGATATTTTAAGCGTAGGTATTTTAATCTTCGATATTCAAATACGTACCCGCGCGAAACAAGTGTGTGCTTAGAATTTAAGGTGTAGTCCGACTGTAGACATTTTTTTTTTCAGAATGTCGGTGTTCCTACTGTATTTTTTTTCTTAAAGTTATATTAGTCTTAAGTAAGAAATACTATTTTTTGTTATTCTGAGAGGATTATTCTTTGTGTTACTATTTTTTATATCCAATTGTCGGTTTTTTCCAGAAAATTCATGCCAAATATTATTACAGTCTAAAATAAAATAAAGAATAAAATGTTATTTTCTTTCTATATTTATTTTTTCTTAAATCCCTTTATTTTTCATCATATCGCAAACACAAATATTTAAATCACAACTTTCTTTAAAAAACACTACATAATACAAGCGGCCTCTCAGGCCTCACGTCGCACTAACGAACATTTTGATTTCAAAACAGGACAAAAGTGACAAATACAAATTTCTGTAAATGTCATTTAATTGCACCTGAGTAATGGTACTATCATAAACCGGTCCTACCTCGGCCCATTCCCCTCCGCGCCGCGTTCAGGTAGTCGGAAACTAGTCATTGTTTAGTACGCACGTCTACATTCACGATTCGTTCAATTGTTTTCAAACTTACATTTGGTTTAAAATGTGGTTAGAAGTGGATAGTGTACAATTTTAACCATGGAGTCTAAAGAACAAGGTATGTACTTAATTTTAATGTACGTTATCTCTAATACGATTGACTATTTTATATTTTTAAAATCAGCATCTATAGAGGGAGAAAAAACGTGAAAATCGTGTTTTTTTTACTAATTCATATATTTGAAATAGTACCGAGTTAGATCGAGCTATTGGTATACCTTTGTGGTAAAATATATAGTTTTACCTCATCAAAACAGTAATAACATTCACCTCATCATTACACCACTCAAAAAAAAAATACTTCTAAAGTGATAATAGGATTATTTAGTAATTTAGCACTTTGTCGATTTTTTTTTGCAGATTCGACATCAGATGTGATTGAGATGACTCGGAAATCGTTGTATATGCTTTTTAAAGAAAGCCCAGCAAGAAGATTAGATGACAAGTTATCATTTATGGAAAACAAGGTCCGAATCAGATCAGATTTAAAGAAAAAATGGGCATCGTGCAATTATATTGAAGATAGATTCATGAAAAAAACGAAAGTTGGCTTAATGTTTCGATACGAATACATATATGGACGCCAAACACTAAGCCGGGGCGCCCAAGCAAGGATTTCCAAGAATTGGCTGATCGCAGTAAAAGACGAAAAACTAAAGAACTCCGTGATGGGGTACCAGTGGAAGAACTTACCACTTGTTTTTCTTCTAGCAATCAAAAAGAGTTTCCTCACTCAAGCTATACATTTGATTTAAAAAAAATGGTATTCGAGTAGTGGCTGTAACTTGTGATGGTTGGCTTGTCTATGGCTAGAACATTTGGCTGACCTTTATATCGGAATAACTTAATTACTACATTGAAAAATCCATGCAATGATACTCAAGTAGCAGTTTTTTTAGATCCTGCACACATGATTAAACTTGTAAGGAATGCTCTTGAATTTTATGGAAGCTTTTCGGATAAAGATGGTCAATGGTGGTGGTTGGCAGCATCAAGTCATTTACATAATTTACAGACAGAGGAACATTTTAATTTAGCGAACTGGTTGAGAGCTATTCATATATTTTTTAAATGTAAAATAATGAATGTGAGTCTAGCAACTCAGATATTCAGCAAGAGTGTCGCAGATGCTCTAATTTTGTATAAAAATTAGCGTCATTTGTCACAGTTTCAGGCAACTACGGATACGATACATTTTTTAAAAATGATTAATTATCTCTTTGATATTTTAGACTCGCATGTTCATGTTAATGACTTCAAGTTAGCAGTAAATGAAGAAAATGCTGCTTACGTAACGCCTAAATTAGACATGCTGAAACATGAAATTCTAAAATTTTCTACTGAATAAAAAAAATAAACTTATTGATTCTCCACGACACACCGCATTTCTAGGATATTGAATATGCATTGAAAGCGCCAAACATTTGATTCCGGAGTTTGTTCTTAATAAGTAATGCCCAATTAAGTATTTACCACTGCACAAAATAAGCCAGGACCACCTTGAACACTTTTTATACAGTGTCAGAAGCCATGGTGGATCCAACAACAACCCAATCGCTCGAGTATTGATAAATGATAAATGATGTTTATTTTGCAAATAGGTTTTAACAAACACTTTTACAAGTCACTTTTTATAAACTAGATGGGGCCGGTGTTTCGTACCTGACTACTCCGAGAAGAAACATCCGAAACAAACTCAGAGGTCATAGTCTTAGTCTAGTATTTGAAAGTATCTATAAAAATTATTGACTTATGCCCAAATCAAGAACATACGGGAACCGTTAATTGTGGAGCACTTAGTCAAATTTCGATTTTACAATGTACATCCGCTTTAGATCTTATCTTATTACTGTTGAAATAAAGATAAACGACTGCCGGTTATAAATGGTTTGTTTATTATAATAAACTTAATAGACTTTTAATACAAGGTTTAGACAAGGGCCGGGCGTGCGCGCCATGAGAGGGCAGGCCATAGACTGGGCAAGTGTTGCTATACCTGACATCTCCCCTTTTTACAAAGGTAAGTAAAATTTTATTTAACATGTTAAGGCTAGTATCCAAGCCAGGAATCTTTACACTTACAATTTCTGGACGAATCACAACTGTCAATCTGACATTTGGAATTTGACATTGACATAAGACTGACAGATAACCTCTTTTGGAATTTAACTTACATTGACATTTTTACAGTAAACAAACAATAGTAATTTGTAACCATCTTAATTACTAGCTTAAGATTAAACTTAATTTAATCACAATAACGTGCTGGTTTCTTAATCATCCTACCAGAACGCGACGTTACTATCGGTGCGCTATTTGCACTAGTGTTAGGGACATTGACATTATTCTGTGTGTCACTAATGTTTGTTCTGTTTTCAGGTACTTCCTCAGGTGTGGCATTGACCGAGGAGGGAGGTTTGAGGATATGCTCCCGACTTCTCCGGAATTCTCCTTCTGGGGACTTTACTACAAAGCTACGAGGCTCTGCGCATGCATTCGAGATTGCACCTGGGATCCAAACACTATGTGGCTTGTGTTTGAAATACACTTTATCACCTATCTGCACTTCTGGCAATGGCTTTGTGTTCTTATTGTAATAAAGTGTTGACTGAGACTTTTGTGTTTCAATGTTCTTTTTAACTAATTCAGTGTTAGCTAATGTTGGAGACAATTGTGAATCTGTGACTGGGAGTTTAGTGCGTAAGTATCTAGACATAGAGAGTTGTGCTGGTGAGTATCCTGTCGACCTTTTAGGTGTATTCCTATATTGTAGTAGTGCTAGGTAAGGATCAGTCTTGTCCGCTTTACATTTCTTTAGCATATTCTTAATACTACCTATGGCTCTTTCAACCATGCCATTGGAACGGCTCAAATAGGGACTAGAAGTAATAAATTTTATGTTCCAATCGTTTGTGAACTCTCTAAACTCTTTACTATTAAACGGTGGACCGTTGTCTGAAATCATAAATTCAGGAATACCATGCCTTGCGAATATAGACTTCAAATGAGTAATAACAATATTTGCATGTGAACCAGATTTCAGTAGTGCAAATTCAATATATTTAGTATAGTAATCTACAACTATTAGGTATTTTTTGTCCTCAAAATCAAACAAATCTATACCAACTTTATTCCAAGGCAAATATTTGTATTCATGATGTTGGATTGGCTCTTTACTGTTATTTCTACGATATGTTAAACAAATATGACATTGGCTCACAAACTTTTCAATATCATTACTTATATTAGGCCAATAAACAGTACTTTTTGCTAGTCTTATGGAACTATTTATTCCTTGATGTCCTTCGTGTGCTAAATTAATTACATAGTCTCTCATGGACTCAGGCATTACAATCTTATCGCACATAAAAAGTATGTTGTTCATGACATGTAGTTTGTCTTTTAATGAAAAATATGGCTTAATAGATTGGCCAACAGACCTTTTGTGTTCTGGCCATCCATTTTGACAATATTGGACAATTTGACATAAGATAGGATCTTTATTAGTCTCATCTTTAATTTGATCTAGTCTCTCCTGAGAAACTGACAAGTTAGAAATTATTAAGTTTACATGTAGATCTATGTCCTGCTCAAGATCTAGTAATGTATTTTCTGATAATGCGGCTCTAGACAATGTGTCTGCAATATATAAATAGCGACCTGGTTTATATATTACATTGAGATCATATGGCTGAAGGCGTAGCATTATTCTCTGTAATCTAGCTGGAATATCGACTAGTGCCTTCTTAAATAATGTAATAAGTGGCTTATGATCTGTCTCGACTGTAACTTTTCTACCATAAATATATTGATGGTATTTTGTACAACCAAACAATATGGACAAAAGTTCTTTTTCAATTTGGGAATAATTTTGTTGACATTTTGTTAGTGAGGCTGAGGCATATGCTACTGGTTGCTTGTCATGTAGAAGTACTGCACCCAGGGCATCTCTAGAAGCATCTACAGACATAGTCACTTCTTTATTTGGGTCGTAATATGTTAAGACTGGGGCTCTACTAATTAATATTTTAATTTTATTGAACTCTGCCTCATGCTGTTCTGACCATAACCATTCAGTTTGTTTTGACAATAGAGTTCTTAGTAAACTATTCTCTTTGGACAAATTAGGTATGAATGGACTTAGATAGTTGACCATGCCCATAAATCTTTGCAGATCTTTAATGTTATTTGGTCTTGGCATGTCACAAATTGCTTTGACTTTTGATTGGTCGACTTGAACACCATTTTGACTAAAAATATGTCCTAAATATTTGACATGACTGGCACAAATGACTGACTTATCTTTGTTGAATTTAAGATTGATTTCTCTGGCTCTGACTATGACTTTTTGTAGGGCTTCATCATGTTCTTGTTGCGTTTTGCCATAAATTAGGAAATCATCCATCATAATCTTAACATTAGGTATGTCACTGAATCTTTTGACCATTTCTCTATAGAATATTTCTGGTGCTGCATTAATACCATAAGGTAGACGTTTAAAACTATACCTGCCAAAGGGTGTTATGAAAGTACACAGTTTTGATGCAGCATCTGAGAGTTTTAACATCCAGAAACCTTTATTGGCATCCAGTGTAGTGAAGAATCTGGCTCCAGAGAGGTCAGACTTTATCTCATCTAGAGTGGGAAACTGGTAATGTGGTCTCATAATGGCTTGGTTAAGTTTGCGAGGGTCTATACAGAGTCGTAGTTTATCATTCTTTTTAGTAGTTATAACAAGACAACTTACCCATTCGGTGGGTTCTTCGACTGGACAAATAACATTACTTTCCACAAGTTTGTCTAGCTCTGCTTTGAGCCTGTTTTTTAATTGAAATGGAACTCTCCGGCATGCGTCTACACTTGGGATTGCATCTGGCTTTAGTTTTAAATCGCAGGTAAAATCTTTCAAGCAGCCTAGACCTTGAAACAAGTCACTGTTAGCAGACATAATATTATTACTGGTATTCATCTCGACATTATGTATCCTTTTGATCAAATTGAGTGTGTCGCACGACTCCCTTCCTATTATATTTTGTGAATCTATGTCTACTACATGGAACAAGACATTATAAATGTGGCCTTTATGACTTAGCGGTAGAATACACTGACCTATAGTGGGTATTGACTGTCCACTGTAAGTAGAGAGTTTATGTCTACTTTTAGTAATCAAATCAGGTGAAACACTCAATGTATTGAATGTTTTACCTGACAAGACATTAGTGTCTGCTCCTGTGTCTAACAGAAAGTTAATGTTTACATTATTGATTGACAAATTTGCACGCCATGACTCAGATTGAAGGCTATTAATGTGGATTGATCCCATACAAAGGGAGTTATCTGACTGATCTAGTTCAATATTTTGTACCTGCTTGTTGCGACATACGACAGCAAAGTGGTTGAATTTTCCACATTTCTTGCACTTGACTCCATTGGCTGGACACTTGAATCGGTGCACTTGACCGCAGCGGTGACACGTGTCTGGTTGGGTACTGCTTGATGGCTTGGAATTGTTTGACCGTCTGGGGCTACTTGTCTGTGTGGAGCGGTTTGGTTGTCTGTAGCTGCTTGGCTGTTGTTGTCTTGACTCGCGTTCCTGTCTTCCTGCATGTACTTGGCCGACCATTGCTGTGTCTTCTAATGTTCTGGCTTGAATTTTGGTTGTTTCCATGTATCTAGCTAACTGTACGGCTTCCTCCAATGTTTTTGGTTTTTTGACCAGGATCCTTTCTTTTATGTAATGGTTTTGGGGGGTGAGATTCCAGCTAAATATATCCCTGATGAGACTGTCCTCTAGAGTGTTGAACTCGCATTGTCTGCCGATATTTTTTAAATCCGTGACGTAGTCGTCAATTGCCTCATCTGCACCCTGACGCCTATTGAACAGTTTGTGGCGTTCCATCGTTACGTTAGCCTGTGGCGTGAAGTGGTTAGTGAATCTTGAGACGAGATCATCAAACGTGATTACGTCGATATCTACGTTGAATGAGTAGAATATTGCTAGGGACTCTGTTCCGATGAAGTGAAGCAAGATTGCTACCTTGCGGCTGTCTCTCTCGTTTTCGAGATTGTTAGCTCGCAAGTAAATTTTTAATTGCGTGATCCAGTTTCTCCATGTCACAGCCGTGTTGTGGCTTTTTAGGTCTAGTGGTCCGAGGCAGGGTTGGATTTCGTACTATAATTATAGTATTTGTACTACAATTTCATGACGTGTACTATATACTATCGCAAAGGTAGGATTGTACGCAAAAATACTATAATTTCTTTATGATAGTTATACCTGTACCCACATTTTATACCACTCTAAGAATTTTTTTTCGAGTTTTCAGCAAAGTGAATTTAACAAAGACCAGAATACGCAACAAATTAGCAACCCAGTCTATCGATGCCCTACTACTTACTTGTGATGCCGTAAAAGAAAGCAAATCGAAAAATTGCACAGATTTTGCACCGTCTGACGACATGTTACGTCGCATCGTTGCTAAGGACGATGTACCCAATATTGAAGAATTGGCAAACATTGAGGTTATTTTACCTTCATAGTAACGTTAATTATGCCTTTTGTCGATTTATTTAATAAAAATCCAACGTCCAAACATGTTTTTTATTTAAATCTACACCTAAAAAAAGGCTTCTGTAATTTTTGGCAAGGTACTATCTTTTTTAGCAAAATACAATATTTTTGACGTCCATAGACAATAATTTTTTGAGAGCCTGATTCCAACCCTGGTCCGAGGTGTCCTGAACCTACGGATAATCCCGGTGCCGTGCCGGAACGTGCGCCATCTTGGCATCGTGAAGCGGACTTTTTCTTCCCCTCAACCTTACTGACTGCGTCGTCTTCTTCTTCTGACACCATGTTGAAATAAAGATAAACGACTGCCGGTTATAAACGGTTTGTTTATTATAGTAAACTTAATAGACTTTTAATACAAGGTTTAGACAAGGGCCGGGCGTGCGCGCCATGAGAGGGCAGGCCATAGACTGGGCAAGTGTTGCTATACCTGACAATTACAATAACAGAAAGATTTGAGCGACAAACTTATGTATGCTTCAACAACAGTAATAATTATAGGTCGCCGCAGTGAAATTTACATCAAAAGAGCCTTGGCAGAATACGGCGGAAAAGTTTTGACATATAAATACAATTCAGATTACCTAACAATGGTGGTTCTTAACTGTTTTGTGGATTTCTAGATCTAAAGTTTCACCAATTTAACGTAGAATCTACTAATCACGTAATTGACTTACTTTCATGTGTAGCAAAAAAAAAAACCGCAGAATCTTTGTTTTGGCAAAATATGGGAAAACAAAAAGGATTGTGAAGTTTTATGAAACCACGGTAAAAGTGAAACTGTTTTTCACACTATACAGGGTGTAATTCAACCCATCACACAGCCACATTTTAAAGCTCCTTTAAAATTTAATTAGGGAAATGTCAAACTTATCTAATGAAGTGTCAAACCACCCATGAACGGTATTTTGTATTGCACGAAGCGACTTTAGCGCATCAGAGCTCATTAAATTACATTTTAGAAGTTATAATTTTTAATAGGTCGACGACGGACCATTAAACCGATTTAACGTATTGTTTACTTTTATTTTCGCTGCTGAATATGTCGTTGACCAGCCTATCGTCGCTGTCTGATCCAGAAGATGTTCCTCGCCGCCGCCAGATCCCAGACAGAATAAATTTATTCGAAAAACATCATGGAGAAGAGGTCGGTTGCGCTACCGAATTTCAAAGGAGGCAGCGCTACAGTTTCGAGACCGCCTCAATCTGGAGCCACAGACCCTGAGGAGTAAGGCCATTTGTGGTCTTACCCAGCTTCTAATCTGTTTGCGGTTCTTCGCAACGGGCTCCTTCCAGATGGTACTAGCTGATCTGACGAACATAAACAGCTCTACAGTTTGCCGGATAGTACAAAAGGTGTCTCGCAAACTGGCTGCATTAAGCTCCACCTATATTAACATGCCTGAAAGGAACGAACTCCGAAAAGTAGCTGAAGATTTTTATGCCATTGATGGGTTCCCACGTGTGGCAGGAGCTCTTGACTGCACTCATGTAAAGATCAACAGCATTGGGGACTCATTAGCTGAAATGTTCCGCTGTAGAAAAGGATATTTTTCCATAAATGTTCAAGTTGTGTTGATGCATCACTAAAAATAAGGGATATTATAGCTCGCTGGCCCAGCACGGTGCATGATTGGACCATTTTCAACAATTCACATCTAAGTGCAGATTTCGAGAGGGGCAAATATGGAAACTATCATCTATTGGGGGACAGTGGATATTTTAATAAAAATTACTTACTTGTACCATTTTTGCAACCTCGAACAAACGCAGAAGAGGCTTATAATAAAAGTCAAATCGCAACCCGAAACACCGTGAAGAGATGTTTCGGAGTTTGGAAACAGCGGTGCCCATGCTTGCAGAAGGGCATCACCCTAAAGAAGATAGAAACTATTCTCCAAGTAATAGTAGCAATTGCTGTCCTGCATAATATTTGCATTGAATTGGACGAAATACAACCTCCAAATGATTTGTATGTGGACAGGGAAGAGATCTTTCCTTCAACTTCGGCCCCTGGTACATCACATCAAAGTAAAACATCTGTGCGATCAGCCCTTGTAAATACAATATTCTCCTAGTATGTAGTAGTTGATCTTTCTTTTATAAGTAGGTAATAAAAAAAATATTCAGATAAAAGTATTTAATTTTTATTCTAAGTTAAGGTAAATAGGTTCTGCACATTTACTGCATTTAGGACAGTTTTTGGAACAATCTTTGGTATACCAAAATACAATCTGTGACTAATGGGGTTGGCCGGTGAAAACTTTAGGTAGATGGCGCTAGCATAGCTTTCACCTGTCAAGTTTGTGTTGTGTTTTGGCTTCACTTGTTGACTGCATTTTTTTATAATATTGAAAGAACTGTGGTGAAAAAACATGTATTCGACATGGCGGATAAGTGAGTTAAAAGCTGAATTGAAGAAACGAGGTGCATCTTTACGAGGAAGGAAAGCAGACCTTGTCGACAGGTATAACCTTAAAACTATAAATCACATATTTTCCCTGCTAAATACATGATTTTGAAAGAATAATTGCTAGTTTGGTTTTTGTTTTCATCTTGTACTTTGATACAAAACGTTTTATCGGGTACGAATTTCCATTGACGTCGGTCGAATTTAGGGGGGAGGGGGGGGGAGGGGTACTACCCCCCCTGTAAAGGAAAAGTTGCGGACGCCCCCCGTTTTTGAGATATGATTTTTTTAAGTTTGAGGTTAGGTTGGTGTATTTTTGTACCCAACTGTGATTGGGATGCCCCAAGTAGGTTCAGAGACTATGAAAAAAATACATTTTTTTTTCGTAACCAATTTCGAGGTGGCGCTCGCCGGCCGCTGCCGCGGCACCGCTCGCTCCGCTCGCTCGGCTCGCGCGTACTGTTGGTCACAGTTCTAACCTAACCTAACCTACTGAGTCGGTTTTGCTCTAGTAGTTTTTTTTAATACGGGGGGCTGCGCCCCCCGAACCCCCTCTAGTGGGGGGGCTGCGCCCCCCCACTCCCCCCGCTTCGGGGTCGAAAAAACTGTGATTGGGATGCCCCGTGACAACACAAAATAGAGCGTCAGTTTTACGTTTCGTTCCACAAGCCGGCAAAAGACGGTAAACACTACACATTTTAATTACAAATAATTTCATTATGAGCTAAAATAATGAAATTATTGCTATAATTTAAACATAAACTGTTCAATATAATTATGTGTGCATGAAAACTAATGAAATGAGTACAAAATATAATTATTTACGTAAAATAAAATGTTACCGAACGTATGAAAACTTAACCGTAGGTAAAACGAAACGTTCATTGGCGAGAATTCTATTTAATCTGTGATGGGAACTGATATAAATAGTGCAAAAATATTTGATTTTCAATAATTTTTTTCTCAAAAAGTACGTGTCTCCGCATGTTGAAACTTTGCGTGTGTGCTTAAAATAATATAACCTTTCTGTAAAAAAAATATCAACCTCCAACTCCACCGACGTCAATGGAAAACTGAGCCTTTTATCGAAAGTATAACCCTTCAAGTTAGTGCCCTTTAAGTTTTTTTCCATCAAGACTGAACTCTTTGTTTTGTTTACAGATTAGAGCTGTATGACCGGAATTTTAACTTTGGGAACACAGGAACTCAAAGCCACGATGATCCCCTAATGGACGGTCCTCACTCTAGCATGTATCGGGACATTAACAGCAATACTGCTCTACCACCGCTAACAAAGATGCATATAAGGCAATATTTTTGCTTGTAAGTAGCTACTATTATTTTGTATCAATAATATCTAAATAAAAAATTAATATAACTGTAGTCACTCATAGATCCCAAAAATATGTAAAGAATTTTTGTTCAGGTTAGCATTATAAATTTCATGAAAGGTGCATTTTATGCTGGCGCCACACATTGGCCTTGGCCATTGGTTCAGGCTTGACACCAAATCGTATGTTAAGCACAAATCAGTAAAATCATGTCCATTATCCAAGCATGTTACACACAATGGAGCCTAATTATGTACAATGTGTGGCTATGGCATCATGCATGAGCTTAGGTTTATGTAAATCAATTGGTTTAAAGTTAAATATTTTGTTACAGTGTTAATAAGAAATTGGATGAAGCCAAAGCCTTATATGAGTCCCGATACCTTATCTTGGCAAGGGCAACGACTGTAGGTGACTCAACGTATATAAAAGGTTTCTGCAAAAAAACTATGAAGTCTCTGCAGTATGAGGTAGATGTAAAAATCCAAAAAAATGGAACTCCACAGGAATCACACTGTGAATGTCCTGCCGGTAGTGGTATAGAAGCCAAATGTAAACATGTTGCTGTACTCCTATGGGGAGTTGAACACATGGTGCATGACAAGATAATGTTACTTCACCAAGTGTGTACACTGTTGGAATATTGAACCCAGCTATGTATCGGTACACCATTCAACTTGTCTATGAGACTGAGATTCAGGGTTGCCAACTCAATGCCACGGTTGGGTGCTAAGTAACATCTCAAAAAGTGCTAAATTGGTATAAAATTTTAACAATAGTGCCAAATATATGAAATAAGAAAAATAACGTGTAGAATAAAAAGTTTTAATTTTCAAATTGTCTTGACATTAATATCAAAGTTATGTTATGTTACATTTAAACAAAAATAAAAAAAATATATAGTTAAATTGGAGGATGTGACCATCAAAATTTAAAAAAATCGAAATATTAAAAATCTTATTATCGTTAAATCCAATCATCATCCTCACTACTTGTACCGTCTGTCTCTGCTGCGGTTCCTTGTACAGCTGTTGAAGTGGAGGGCTGTGGCTCATTTACACTTATAGCAGACTTTTTAAATTTAAATGTGTACATATCTTTCTTGCCTATTTTTTTAAGGATATCTTGAGGTATATCATATTATTATGTATAACAAGTTTTGTTCAAATGTTTGAGTCCAGTTCGTATACGAATAATTGAATTTAGGGAGTCCAAGTTAATTTTGTTCCTCAATTTATTTTTTACGATGTTCATTACGCTAAAAACCCTCTCAACGTCCGCATTTGAATGTGGCAATGTGAGCACTGTAAAAGCCAACGAAACCAGTTCGCTATACGAATTTTCATTGCTTGCGTCCTTAAAATCTGACACTTCAACCCAAAATTTTACTGTATCAGTCACATTTTCCCAAGTGTTGCTAGTTAGGCTTTTCCATTGGGCAACAATTTTATCAATAGTTTCTGGATTCTGTACAAAGTGTTCCGCTAACTTCACAACTTCGACGAGCCCTTTATTTGGTTTTAAAGCGTTAGTGACGCTCATGACATTCATATCTTTCAGGAGGGTTACATTTTCAGGAAGCCGCTGTTGCAATTGTTTTATTAGTTTTACCGTAAAATTTACGCAACGTTTTCTTAATGCTTGCTTTTTGGTATCTTCTAAGGATTGCATAGCGTTCTCAAAACTGTAGCCAAGATAAGGAGACGGATCCAGGTAATCTGCAACATTATCTTCAAAAATGTTAAAAGAGTGACGTCTTCCCGGGATCACTACTTTATCACAAAACGACTCGAGCAATTTTATCAAAGTTTCTAATAATCTTGTTGGATCTGAATTTTCGCCTTCGAATGCTTTTAGCGCCGATTGTACCTGACCAAGTATTGATTTTATGTAAATTAAATAAACTTTATTTTGCAAATCAGAATACGCTTCGTATAAGAGTTCAGCCGTGTAACCAGTGTTGCCGTTCTACCAAATTAAAAGTCCCTAGTAATATGAAAAAATCCGCTAGATATTGGTAAATATATTTTTTAAAAATCCGCTAGAAGTCGCTAAATCGTATCGCACACGCTCAAGTCTATTCTTGAAGTCCGCGCCTCATAACTTGGGGTTTTAGAGGGGGCCGATCGTCCAATTTTGGCAAATATTTTAATTTTTCGCAAAAAAAAAAAAACAAATTCAAAATATTTATTCAAAAAATCACAACAAATGTTCTGGATAATAAAATCTGAAACTGTTACGTATACTAACAATTACATAATTTATTACCTATATTTCAAAATCAAAACATATGTCAACCGGATATTCAGTATCAGTGGAAGTGGAGGCTTCTCCAATGCCTACACCAGCTTCTTTGGGCATTGGTTTTCCGACTTGATTAATTACTTCATCTGGCAGATCGTAACTCGAGCAATCTTTATTTTTATTTTTTAGTTGGTTTCTAATGAGTAGAATGGAGTTTAAAGTTTGTTCTGAAATTCTATTTCTGAGTTTGCTCTTCACAACATTCATGGTGCTAAAAACTCTTTCTATTTCTGCATTTGAGTGCGGAAGTGACAGTATTGTGATAGCTAAATCACATAAATCCTTAAATGAATTTATTCCTATAGCATTTTTGTATGCAGATACTTTTGCCCAAAAACTAACAGGATCACCGTTTAAAGGAGACCAATCCACAAAGTGAATGGTCTGCCATTGCTGTAAGATTTTATCAATTTTTTTTCAGACATGCCTACTTCCTTCGCAAGGACTTATGGAAGTGTCTTTTGTTTGTTTTAAAGTTTCTTCTTCGCTCAAGAGTGTCATTTTTTGTAGGGCTTCATAGTTGGTTGGAAGTCGTTTTTGTAGTTCTTCTCCTAGTTTCATATTAAAAGCAATACAGCGCGATCTTATCACAGCAATGTTCACACAATGGGATTCTGGAAGTTTTTGAACTTCCGACTCAAAAAGATATCCGAGGTAAGGCACAGGATTGAGGTGATCTTTTATTTTAAGGTTGATAAAATCTTTGTCTGTTGTTGCCGCAGTTGGTAATATGATTCTTTGGCATACGGAACGCAGCAATGCCATTAAAGAACTTAACAGCTTTACGGAGTTGGCTTTTTCGCTTTCAAATATTTTTATGGTTTGTTGTACTTCACCCAAAATGCTTTTCAAAAAGACCATGTAGAGACGATTTTGTTCGTCAGAATACATAGAATATAGCATTTCTGCTGTATAACAACGGTCCTTTGTTGTAAAAAAATGTAATTTTAGCTCGTCCCATTGCGATAAAATTCTTACAATTGCCGGTTCAATCGAAAGCCACCGCGTGTCACAGGCCCTCAAAACTTTCAGAGGTGTTTCACCACAATTGATTAATTCAAAAACCTTCTTATACTCAAGTTGGCGCTTTGTTGAGTGTGAAAACCAGTTATATGTTTCTCGAATCAAAAACTCTATGTTCCGTGGCAAAGTATTTTCTGATGCGTGGGTTACAGCCAATTGTAATGAATGGCAGACGCATGGTATCAATATGAGATGTGGAAGATTATACTGCGTTTTGAGAATAGTATAAACGCTGTTTCTCGAACCAGTCATGACAGCGGCGTTGTCAGTACCAATGCCAATCAAATTTTGTAAGTCAAGGTCATGGTCGTCTAGACATTTTACCAGAGCAGCAACTATTCCAACAGCATCAGAACTCTCCAATGGTTGCAGGGCTAAAAACGCAGATACGACTTTGTTTTTATCTGAACTAAAATACCTTATGACAACTCCAAGGTATTTTGTGACGCTCACATCGGTTGACTCATCTAATAGCAAACTATATTTTTGACCACCTATATCGATCTGGAGTTCCTTTTTGAAATGAGGTGCCAAAATATCATTTATTATTTGTGTGCATTTAGTTCTATGCAATTTCATGTCACTTGTTGATTTCGAATCTTTGAAACATTTTTTACACACCTCAGTTAAATGGTCAATATGTCTTATTGAACTATGTTCAGCAATGTATAAAGCTAACGTACATTCAGCCCTTGCACAATGCTTACACTTTTTTACTGCTACCGGAGCAAAAGACAGTTGTTTATTTTGAGAAATTAATTCGCATTGTTTTTTGTGTTTTTTTGTTTCCAAATGCTTTTTAAGATCATTAAGTTTCGCGTACATTTCTGAATGACAATAAGAACAAAATGCTTTACTTGCGTCACCTGGCACGGGTTTTAACCAATGCTTGAATTCTTCATATTTTTCCCAATCGCTTCTATAATGCTGTGTGTAAGACTTTTTTTTCTTTGGGACTTCCATGCTTCGCGTTTATTTTAGACACAGTAATCACAACTAACCAATATCTTTCAAACTTGGAATCGAAAAGAAAAATATTTGTTTCACTTGATTGACGTGTTGCGAACGAGCAAGAATGACGAAAGAATCAACTGAATTTGGCTAACTACACAGCTTGTTTATAGCGGGGAATTCCCGTTTAGTATCATTCTACGTGGGTGTTGCCAGCAGAACATTTGAAAATCAGCTAAAAATACGAATTAGAAAAATTGTTTAGAAAAAGTTTGTGAACGAGACAAATTTTGGGGTTGAGGCTATTTGAGGATATTTTATGCCAGAACGGATGTTTAAGATTGTTCAGGTGTAGTGGTGGTCTTAAAAAACACATTATTTTCCAATTTTTTTTCAAAAAAAAAAGTCGCATATGCGACGGCTCAAAATCCGCTAGAAGTCTCTAAATATTTTTTTGTCGCTAACTCATTTTTTTTTGCCGCTAACCACTCGTGAATTCCGCTAGATCTAGCGACAAAGTCTCTAGAACGGCAACACTGCGTGTAACAGTTATTTTTTCTTCTGGCAATCTCAAAAAACAGTTTCAGCTCCAACCACTGGTCCAAAATTCTTTGCACTGCTGGCTCGATTGAGAGCCATCTAGTAGCACATTTTTGTAATATTTTCAGTGGTTGTCGTCCACAATTTATAGTTGCGTATATGTCTGCATATTCTTGACGTCGATTTGGTGACATGGAAAACCAATTAAATGTTTCCCTTAGGAGGAATTCGATGTTACGAGGGATAGTTTCTTCTGAAGCGTGAGAAACGGCCAATTGGAGTGAATGGCAAACACATTTAACTAGAATTAAATGTGGCAAACCGTATTCTTCTTTCATAATTTTATATACGCCGTTATTAATACCAATCATGACACTGGCATTATCAGTGTCCAATCCTACTAAATTTTGAAGGTTTAACTCCATTTCACCTTGCACTGTCTTAATAATAGTATTTACAATACCTCTTGCATCGGACGTCTCTAGTGGACTCAAAGCTAAAAACGTCGACGTTATTTTCTTCATAGAAGAACTGAAATACCGTATAACGATGCCTAAGTACTTGTGTACGGTTATGTCTGTTGATTCGTCAATTATGAGACTATATTTACTATCACCAATGTCCTGTTTTAAGACAGATTTAAAATGCGGCCCCAAAACATTTTTTAAAATCTCACCACATTTTGTACGATGGAGCTTCATATTACAGGCGGCTTTTGAGTCTGCGAAAGCTTTTGCACACACTTGGCTAAGGTGGTCGATCGGCACGACAGCTGTGTGTTCTGCAACGAACATTGATAATAGACCCTCTGCGTGATGTATGTCTGGGTTTGCGTCGGTATCAACTTTTTCAACAATTAGTGTAGTCTGCCCCGAAGAAAATGGTTTCATTTTATCAACATGTTTTTTTGATTCCGAATGCCGTTTAATTTCAAATATTCTTGCATTAAATTCTATTTTACACAAGGAACACATTGCTTTTGAGCTTTTCCCAAGAACAGGCCTAAGCCATTTTTTGAGTTTTGGATCGTCCTCCCATTCTTTCCTATAACTTTGAACATAACTACCTTTTTTACTTAAAGGAACATCCATTTTCGTCTCACTGTCACCGTATAAAACACAAATCTATGTAAGTAAAGGAATAATAAGGTAATTATTCTGCAGCGCAAAAGAGACTATGACATAATAAATCAAAAACACAAACGAATGAAAAACAAGCAAAGTAAGACAAAGAAGGAGTTATCTTATGAGAAAGAGACAAATATAGCAGAGTCCGCGCCGTCCGCCATAATCGCTTTTATTTTTATGTTTACGGGAATCCCCTACCGAAGTGCAGAGGACTACACTAATTTGCGTTTTGTTATTGCATTTTGTGAGTAAGCAAACATATCAAAATTAGTGCTAGATTTTGCGATAGGTGCTGTTTCTTAAATTTCAGTGCTAGACACATGAAAATAGTGCCAAATCTGGCACTTTAAGTGCTGAGTTGGCAACGCTGCTGAGATTATGGTAAGGGTTTATGATTAAATCTATGCCTTATATCTGTCAATGTTGTCTCGATGACACTGACAGTACTAGAACTACTAGACTCTCAAAACGGTTCTTTGTCTATTACAACGTCTGAACGAACGTTCATATTTGTTTGTAATACTCTCTGATTCTGTATAGCCCATGCGTCATGTCTGCTTAGCTGTTTTTCTGCATCTTTAAATTTAATGCGAATCATATTGTGTAAATGTGTTTTTCTTCACTGGACAATAATAACTATTGTACTACGTGATTGAGTTAGTTTCATTTCGCTCGACGCCTGCAACGTGCCAACCTAACCTGTGCATCCACTGCGTAGGACATAGCAAAAGCTAGGCCTCCACCGTCTGGCTGGCTCTCTGCTCTACAGGTTATGGGCCCAGGCCCAGTATTATGTTCTACTGATTACGGGCACAGTATTGCGGTGCAGGCGAAAACACGAACACGAAGAAGCGGATTTTATGTCGTGTGCAATGTCACAGCAGCCGCAAGAAGCTACCGTTGGCGGGCACACGCCTCATGTGTCGTCAGCAGGTTTGTACACTTTTGATAAATTGGATGGAATTGGCTCGTATCACAACTGGAAGTTCCAGATGCGAATGGCGCTTATCATGGAAGGCTTATGGTTATGTATTGATGGTTCTGAGACTAGCAGCAGCATGGATCAACGAGCTTTGGCTAGAATATGCTTGGCAGTAAAGCCGAATTGCATTCAGTATTTGCGCAATGCTACAAGCGCAAAGCAAGCTTGGAAAAAGCTGCAGGATGTGTTTGAGGATAAAGGACTTTATCGGAGGGTTGTGCTTTTAAGAAAACTTCATAGATCTGACTACCATGATTATAATTCAATGGGTGCTTACATCGAAGGTATAATGACCCTAGTACAACAACTTGCAGACATCGGAAGAGTCATCGATGATAAAGAAGTTGCAGAAATTTTACTTAGTGGTCTACCACAGGATTTTGATGTTTTGGTTTCTGGTCTGGAAACAGCAAACCTCTCTGAAACTCTCACGAGTGAAGCAGTGCGAGCTCGACTACTTCAAGAGGAGTTCCGGAAATCCACTAATAATGGCAAATCAAATGATGATGTGGTTTTATTTACAAAGAGGAAGCCACTTAAGTGCCATTACTGCCAGAAGCAAGGGCATATCAAATCAAAATGTTTCAAGTTGAAGAATGATTTGAAGAAGCAAGGCAATAGCGATCATAACTTAGCTGCGGGGTCTGCAGACACACTGTTGGTGTCAGTGTCACTCTTATCTGTTTACGGAAGCGTGGACTGGATTGTGGACTCCGGGTGTACTTCGCACATGTGCTGTGATATGGACCTTTTTAGAGACATTGACATGAATTTGAAGTCAAAAGTGACAGTTGCTAATGGAGAAGTTTTAAAATGTCAAGGTCTTGGTGCCGTCTCTTTGAATCTCAATAATAATAGTGATCTAAAGATTTTGTCAAAAGTAATGTTTGTTCCTAAATTGACTACTAATCTTATATCAGTTAGTCAACTGACTAAGTCAGGTTTTAGTGTAGTATTCAAACAAGATAATTGCAAAATAATTGATCCTCAAGGCCAGCCTTTTGCTAATGCAACATGTTTCAGGGGTATTTATAAACTTGATTGTTTTTCTAGCCTAAATTGTATTTCAGAATGTAATGTTGCTACCACAAGTGCTAATAAGCAAGCACAACAAAGTTCTTTAGCAGCTACTTCTAGTGTGCCATTGGAAGTATGGCACAAGCGACTTGGGCATTTGAGCTTGCATGGTATGTATGGGATACGGAGCCTTGCAGATGATGTTGTTTTTGAAGATGACTGTCATGGTAAGTTGAAAAATTGTATCTCATGTATTAAGGGGAAGCTTACAGTGAAATCTTTCCATAAGGGCCAAGCAAAAAGAGCTCATGATCTTTTAGAGTTAATACACTCAGATGTTTGTGGGCCTATGTCAATTAATAGCTGGGGTGGTGCACGTTATTTAGTTACATTTACCGATGACTTCTCTAGAAAAAGTTTTGGTTATCTTATGTGTCATAAGAATGAAGTCATGAAATGTTTTATACAATTTAAAAATTTAGTTGAGAAACAGGTGGGTAAAACAATCAAGCGTTTCAGAACAGATAATGGAGGGGAATACTGTAGTAAAATCTTTGAAAAGTTTCTGTCTAGCGAGGGCATTATTCATGAAACTAGTATTCCCTACAGTCCTCAGCAGAACGGCGTATCTGAACGCCTTAATAGAACCCTTATGGAAAAAGCCAGATGTATGCTCTCTGAGGCCTGCCTCGACAAGCGTTTTTGGGGAGAGGCTATTGCTACTGCAATATATCTAAAGAATCGAAGCCCCACGGCAGCTTTGTCCGGCGGTATTCCTGAACAGGTGTGGACAGGATCCAAAGTGACCCTAAGCCACTTGAGAGTATTTGGTTGTAAAGCTTTTTCATTGATTCCAGAACATAACCGTCACAAGCTTGATGCAAAGTCAAAGGAGTGTATTTTTGTGGGTTATTGTGAAATGTCCAAGGGTTATAGACTAGTAGATCCAACTGAACCAAAGAAAATAATTAAATCTAGAAATGTCCATTTTATTGAATTGACAGACTCTAATATAAAATCTAATATGATAAACTGTGATATTAATTGTAATAAGTTGGATTGTGACATAAATACTAATAATTCCAAAATGATAAATAATAATAATTTTAAAATGAATGACATTGTTTGTGTTCCAATGTTGAACTGTAATAATAATAGTTCTAGTGAATTGATACCTCCTTCTGCAATTTCAGGTGGTGAAATGGAGAGTGAAAGTGTTGGGACTGAGGCCCCCAGCACAAACACGTCTTCCAATGCTGGTGGATCAGCATCACCATCTATATTCGTCGACTGCGACCAGGTGGAAGAAAATAAGCAGTCTTGGGCAGAGGAGAGCGACCCTATGGTAGAGTCTGAGGGCAACTCTATGCTAGATACTGAACGCAGACCTAGCAATAATGAGTTGCCAAGTCAACGTCCTGTACGGAGTACAAGGGGTATCCCACCTAAAAGGTATGGTGACTGCGAATATGATTATTCTCTCTACTCTCATGGGCAGATTGCGTTTGATGAACCTTTGTCATATGAGGATGCAATGGCCAGTCATTTTCGCGTGAAGTGGCAGGCAGCCATGCAAGCCGAGTATGACTCTTTGTTACGCAATGGTGTCTGGATCTTAGTCGAGAGACCACTGGATAAAAACGTAGTTAAATGTAAGTGGGTATATAAAATCAAGCAAGATACTTCCGGAAATTTTGACAAGTATAAGGCTCGCCTAGTGGCTCGTGGTTTTAGTCAAAAACCTGGTATTGATTTTAATGAAACTTTTTCACCAGTAGTCAGACACTCAACAATGCGTATATTGATTAATTTGGCAAATGAGTTAGACATGGACATCGAGCACATAGATGTAACTACTGCTTTCCTTCATAGTCCACTAAAGTAGGAAATATTTATGGAACAACCTATGGGTTATAAAAATGATAGTAATAAGGTGTGTTTATTACAGAAAAGCATCTATGGATTAAAACAAGCAAGTAGGGTGTGGAATAATACTGTAAATAAATTGCTACTTACTAATGGTTATTCTCAAACAAAATGTGAACCTTGTGTGTATGTTAAGAGAAACTCTAGCAATTTAACTATATTAGCTGTATATGTTGATGATTTTTTTCTATTCACTAACGATAATGTAGAGAAAAAGCAATTATTGTCCAATCTAAGTAATAAATTTAATATTAAAAATTTAGGTTCAATTAAAAATTGTCTTGGAATAAACATTGTTAGAAATAGAGAAAAGGGTACTATATTGTTGAGTCAAAAAGATTATATTAAAAGACTGCTATGTCGTTTTGGAATGTCAGACTGCAAAGGTATTTCAACACCAATGCAATTAAATGAAAAATTTTATAAATGTGATAATAATGTATCTGATAATGATTATAATTTTAGAGAATTGATAGGTAGTTTAATGTACCTGAGTGTCTGTACTAGGCCAGATATAACATATGCATGTAATATTTTAAGTCAATTTAATAATTGTTATGAAAGGGCTCATTGGTTAGCAGGAAAAAGGATCCTACGCTATTTAGCTAAAACTATTGATTATGGTTTAGTTTTCATCAAATGTAACAATTTAGATCTTGTAGCTTATGCTGATGCTGATTGGGCGAATGATCCTATTGACCGAAAATCTTATACTGGTTTTGTAATTAAGTTAGGGTCTAATACTGTTAATTGGGAGAGCAGAAAGCAGCGCTGCGTCGCTATGTCAAGTACTGAAGCAGAGTACCTAGCCATTAGTGACGCCTGTAAAGACATTCTATTTATCAAACAGTTTTGGTTTGAGATAATGAATAGGAATATTGTGTGTAAACTATTTAATGATAATCAGAGTGCCCAGAAGATTTTGAAATCTATTCAATGTCATAAGAGGACAAAGCACATTGATATACGCTATCACTTTGTAAGAGATTTGATTTCTAAAAACTGTATTTCTGTTTCATACATGCCTACCACAGAAATGATAGCTGACATTCTAACAAAAGCTTTGTCTTCCTGTAAACATAATGAGTTTAGGTTTCATTTAAATGTAAGAACTCCATGAAGTTGTATAACTGTAATGAGGGTTGGAGTTCCGTTGTATGGTGTAAGGGGAAGTGTTGGAATTGTAGGGATAGGTGTGATTGAGTAGACGACTCGATGTGTAATACTCACGTTTATTAACAAATCATTCAATATATAGACTTAAGCTACTTACACATACAGTCATGGGTATGGGACCCACACTACACCTCCCCTTTTTATTAAAAAAAAAAAATCTTACATAGGTTAACATGGGTTTGTTTTTTTTTTTTTATTCTAACATTTTAATTGATTTAATCTAGGTATATAAAATTAAGAAATATCTACTAGGTACAATATAACTTAGTTCTATTCTTATGCACTACATCAATTTTTCCTTTTCTTATTATTTCTACGTTTGGTGCTAAATCCCTTACCACTACATAGGGTCCAGAATAAATGGGACTCAACTTGTTTCCAGTTTCTATTTTTAAAAGGATTTGATCGTTTGGTGTGTAAATGATTTGTCTCATAGTGGTATCATACTGTTGCTTGCGCAAGGTTTTTTGTTGTATCAAGTTACTTCGTGCTTCAGACTGTGACACCTGTAATCTGTATTTCAACTCAAGCGGGTAACTTTCATGATTATAAAGTGGTTCAATTGACTTTGATAAATTATTAGGCAAATTACATTTTTTCCCATAAACCAATTCAAATGGAGTATGATTCGTTGCACTATGCACGGAAGTGTTATATGAGAAGCACCAATAGGGTAACCATGTACTCCATGCTTCTGGATGATTATCCGTCTGGATTCTCAAGAATGCTCCTAGGTGTTTATGAGCGTTCTCCAACGCACCAATACTTTCGTGATGGTACGCCGTGGAGTTAAGCTTTTTTATACCTAGTAATTTACATACCTCCGACATTGTTGCGCTGATAAACTCTGCTCCTCGATCAGTCGCTATAGTATTTGGAATACCATACTTTAGAATAACATTTCCCACAAAGGCTTTTGCAACCTCGTCTGATTTTTTAGAAACAAGTGGGCAAGCTATAATATATTTGGATAACTCACATTGTGTGGTTAAAATATAGGAAAAATTATACCTATCCTTATCTAAGGGCCCTACTATATCTAAGTATACCTTCTGAAATGCTGTATGAGCAGTAGTCGTCACTACCATTGGCTCTTTATTGTATACGCTATGTTTTTGGGTCTGGCATTTATGACATTTCTTTACAAAATCATGGACATCTCGTTCCATGCTAGGCCAGTAATAATATTTTCGAATATTATTTAACATTCGTCTCATACCCGCGTGTCCACTCGTGGGTAAGAGATGGAAGTCGTTAATTATGACTCTTCTGTCATCCTTCTCATCTACTCTTTCTACGTCTTTTAATATACATAAGCGTGGTCCGGACCACTTTGCATCTTTCTTTATCTCGGCTATCAACTTTTCAATAAACAAATTGTTTATGCCATTTTTAATGAAATATATCTCTTCTATATCATTAATTTTACAATAGTCCCCAAACTCCCTCGCAAATGCGGCTGGCGTCATCTCTGCCGTACGTTACTTAAAACACGGTTAAGCCTCAAACTGCCATTTTTAGGGTTCCGTAGTCAACTAGGAACCCTTATAGTTTCGCCATGTCTGTCTGTCTGTCCGTCCTCGCTTAATCTCTGTGACCGTTAGCACTAGAAAGCTGAAATTTGGGACCAATATGTGTATCAATCACGCCGACAAAGTGCTAAAATAAAAATTGGAAAAAAATGTTTTATTAGGGTAGCCCCCCTATATGTAAAGTGGGAAGTGTTTTTTTTTTAATTTTAACCCTAATGTGTGATATATTGTTGGAAAGGTATTTAAAAATGAATAGGGGTTTACTAAAATCATTTTTTGATAATGTCAATAATTTCGGAAATAATCGCTCCAAAAGTAAAAAACAAAGCGTCCCCCCCCCTCTAACTTTTGAACCATAAGTTTAGAAAATACGAAAAAAATCTGAAAAGTAGAACTTTATAAGGACTTTCTAGGAAAATTATTTTGAACTTGGATGGAAACAACAGATGGAAACTGCACTTAACCAATATAATTTGGTCCCTGAATCGTATGAGCGCCTATACAATCCAGAGGTCAAGTTTCATTTGCCCGTATTTTTTTTTTAACTTCGTTTACATAATATTTTATTATCTACGGAACCCTACACTGAGCGTGGCCCGACACGCTCTTGGCCGGTTTTTTAGTTTTGAATCACACATTACGTTTTGAAAAATTCTCTATCTTTTGTGCTGGGTCCCATTACTGTACGACTTTTACTTTCCGAGATATAGAGCGGGTGTGAACCGTTAAGTAACATATTTTTTACAGTTTACTTTATTATTTAACAGCTATTCCTCAAATTTATGTTATAACACGGCAAAAGGATGGTAACGTTATTATCACGGATCGTTCCAAGCGATATTAATTTATTATAATACAGTTATCACACAATGCTGCACTTAAATTAAGCTATACGACCATAACCGTGTTATAATCAAGTACTTACAGGTGTGTCTGAGAACAAAAACTATGTTATAATAAAGTTACTATAGAATAATACATTACATTATAGTTATAGGCATTTAGCCTTTTTTCAATAAAGTTTATCGATGGATTAAAGTGTAAAATTCTTTACTAAAATACGACTATACAGATATGCTAGATTAAAATCTAGTTAAACCCAGAAACATTTTTGAACCGCGGTCCCCCCCCCGCGTTCCCGGTTTCCTCGGCCATTTCGCTACCAGCGACGACGGGGAGCGCTCGTGTGTGTGTGGAGCGGAGCGGCGGCGCGCCATAAATGTTTTACCATGTCGCGTCATACGTACTCAAGGTAAGGTTTTTATAATTTCACTAAATAGAATAGATGCATCAGTGAATTTAATAACCTATGTAATTAGTATGTAGATAATCGATATTTATAATATTTTCTTAAAATAAGTATTACATTCATTCAATTACGTAGTGGTAGGTGACAGGTATATAACCTTTAGCTTATAAATATTTGATTGGAACGAAATAATCCTTTTTCTTATCGTTCTGAAGCCGCTATGAAATCACACGCATCTCGAGTCAGGGTCAACGATGAGTAGGTGCAGCGCGTTGGGGCGGTATGTTTGAAACGAATACCTATCGGACATGGGCTTTCGCGCGCTTTTTTGCTTTTTACCTTCTTTCCTATTCTTACGCATTATTGCGTTGACGACGAGGATATAGAATAATAAAGTACCTACCTATAAGTTTTTTTTAAATTATTTTTTTTTTTAAATTAGGTATTTAACTAATTGTGTCTGTCATTATTGTAGACGCTCCGGGGTTCCACAAAGAATTCAGAACATGATGAGCATTGTGAATAGAGAGGTCGTACCTGTCGAACCACCCAAATTACGTATTCAAGAACAAATCATTGGCTTAACAAGCATGCCAAATTCATTAAATGAAAGTGATCCTTCTAGTCCTTCAGCTAATAATGGCATCGATTTATATGCAAATCCTCAACCTGGTACATCAAAAGTTTCGGATTCCAGTTTCCTGTACTGCGATGAAACTATACCGCCGTCTTTACATTCTCTGTCTCCAATCTTCTGTGACTTTGATTCGGATGATTCGGTTAAGGACAAGGACTACGAGGTTACATCTAATTACGTCGATTCAAGTGAAGAGAGTGATACGGACAGGAATATTAAAAAAACACTTGCTCATAAGTCCCAAATAAAATGCATATCTCAAAGAAAAGGTAAGAGAAGCTCTAAAGCAGAGAAAGAAAAATGTGTGCCTTCCTTTCCCAATAAAGTTATATCTCGACGTCACTCATTTAACAATGGCGAAAGAGCTGCTGTTCACGATCCTGTTTTCAAAAAGAGACGAGCGTCGACTGATGCTGCTGTTATTATATCAATGCCACCATTTGACAACCCAGCCACCAGTGATAATGAAGGTGAAGAAGGTTCAACAGCGCGGAAACGAAAAAAGTACAATAGCAGTGTGAAACAGCGAGAAATCCAAAGAAAAAAACAAAAACTTTTGAAATATACTGTAAAACCTGGATGTGACGAGAAATGTATAAAAAAATGTAGTTCTGTATTTGATGAATCTGAACGTGAGAATATAAATAAAACATATTGGAGTCTGCAACGCGGGGAAATGAGAATGTTTATAAGGTCAAACTATATTGTAGCCATTCCCAAGCGTAAGTACACATCTGACCCTAAAAGAAACCCCAAAAGAACTTTTACGCTGCAGAAAAATGACGGAACCGTAAGACAAGTATGTAAAATTTTTTTTTTAACAACTTTAGGTTTCAATAGAAACAATGATCTTATACTTACCACCTGTCTCGATACTGAAAAAGATACAGATAAACGTGGTAAACATACCAAGAAACCGGCGTTTAATCGTGATTTACTCAACCAACATGTTGAATCATTCAATCCCAGCGCTCCTCATTACCGTAGAGAGCACGCACCAAATCGGCGTTATTTGCCCAATGACATTAATATAAATTTTATGTATAAAGACTTTTGTTCAAAAAATCCCGAGTCAAAACTCAGTTATGACTTATATCGATCTCACTTAAAATCAATGAATATATCTTTCACTCGGCTCGGGAATGAGGAGTGCGAACAGTGCGAATCATACAAACATCACACTAAAGAAACAAGCCATGATGTTCGTAAGCAATGTTTTCCTGATTGTGACACTTGCTTGGCTTGGGCTAAGCATCATGATCGATACAAAAAAGCTAGAGCCCTTTATGATGCTCACAAAGCTATAAAGCAAAACGAAAATAGTATTTATTTCAGCGGCGATCTAGAAAAAGTTATCATGCTGCCTAGAATGGAGATGTTCAAAGCGGTTATATTTTGTCCCCGTTTGACGCTCTTTAACCAATCCTTTGCACCGGTTGGAAAAATATCAAAGGAATCGAAACCTCTTGCTGCAATTTGGCACGACGGAATAGCCGGTAGAAAACAAGAGGATATTATGAGCGCGTACTACAGTTTTTTCCTTCGTCATCGAGACGTTCAGAATGTTAATATCTGGTTAGATAATTGTACATCACAGAACAAGAATTGGCTGTTTTATTCCATGTTAGTCGACCTAGTAAACAGTGACGTTATAAGTACAGAAACAATAACTTTACACTACTTCGAACCCGGCCACACCTTCATGAGCTGCGACCAGTTCCACCATCAAGTGGAACTTGCAATGAAAAAGAAGGGTAAAATATATGACTTTTCAGATTTTGAGGAAGCTGTAGCCTCTGCAAACAATGGCAGAGTAACTGTCAAAGCGCTACAAGCAAATGAATTTCTCAATTTACCCAATAATGTCTCTGAGCGGCGAATTCAGCAAGCATGCCCTAGAGTCTATCTGAAAAATATAACACAAGTCTCGTTTAAGAGGTCAAGTTATGACATGTTGTATAAAAATGATTTTAGTGATGAATACTCAAGTTTTAAATTTTTAAATGACAAGTACTTAAGAAATCCACGTACCAACATAAGCTTCCGGACACAGCCGAAAGGCATTGATGAGGAACGTAAATCTAACTTAATAACTAAATTGTCGCCTATCATTCCAAAACATAAAATGGTATTTTGGAATGGATTGCCTACAAACAATAACACAGAAACGACCAAAAATTCAAGGAGGACTACCTAAACCTAAGAAAGCCATTTTAAATACCCAAGTACCTACAATTCTTTTTTTATTTTAATATAACTACTTAAATGTATATATTACTTAGTGCCATAAGACTAAATAATTATATTATATATTAAATTATTTAGTCTTTATTATTAATAATTATATATTTATTACTAATTATTAATTATATTACATATTAAACCTAATAGGGACCCCTATTAGATTTAATTCTATATAGAGGACTCAGTTGATTACATGATTGTGATAATTTTTTAGTTAAAGACTGATTATATTGTAAAATTTTGAAAGCTATATATTATAGTCTTAAGACTGAAGAAAATTGTTATAGCAGGTTGTTTTATGACAACTGCAGCTAGTGAGATAGATGGTTATATTTTTTTATTATCTTAAGACACTTTTCACTCCAGGGTTTTAAGTTAGAGAATGTTTTGATATTAAGATAATATTGTGATTTAATTATGAATATTACTAAGCCCAAATGTCAAAAATAATTATTTATGTTATTGATAACCATTTAAAATTGTTTGAAATAAATGATTAATAAATAATTTGTTTAATTTGCTTGCTTGTTTTCTTTTTTTTTCTCGAATAATTGTAAGTCATTGCTTATCTATAAAACGGCTAACCGCGAGCGAAGTATGAGTAGCCTTGTTTTAAGTAAGCAATACCGTTTAACTTGACGCCGCTTAATATATTATTACACAATTACTTGATTTTAATGATCACTAAGTGCCTTAACTTGTTTATAAACCAAGGGGCTAAACCTTAATTTTACAGTCATTACTTGATTATATCATAGTTATGCAGCTTAGCCGTATTGTAATGACGTATTTTTTGATAACTTTAAATAAAATTTTTAGTAGTACAATTCTAAAGCAATTACTACGTTATAATACCGTTAGAGTAGGGTTAGCCCTATTATTATGCAGTATTTAATTACTAAACTGGGAAGAAATGCTAAGCTTAATTACAAATATCTGTTTTATTGTAAGACTGAAAGATGTTTTCAGTTTTCATACCCCAAAAAAAAATCGTTGATAAACCAGTGACATTTGTCTCTTAGAAAGATTTTTATATCTTTATTCGTTTGGAAGAGACATCATTTCGCAGGTTTTTGTCCGATATCTCTGAAACTACTTTATGGGTTTAACCGTATTAACAATGTACGGCAGATCTGCGATCGGGACGCTGGGTTTATAAACAATGTCATTCGAGACGGCACATAACACAATGTTCTCTGACTACTTATCTTATGTGTATCAGAATGGCTGGTTGCCTGTGGCTTTGGTCCATGAGAGTTGATTAGAAAATTGCTACATAATTGCTTATATTTGCTACATTTAATAAATAATTGCTACATACTATATATATTTAGAAATTACATATTTTTTTTGTACAGCCATCCTGACGTTTGGTTGGCTGGTCGCCTCCTAGTTTAAAGCCAAGCATGCAGAGTTTCCCGAAATGTATTGCGTCAATAATTGCTACATATTTGCTTCATTTATCTAATTTAGTTGTATCTTCAAACATATGTTAAATAAAGGATGTTACAATTATTTTAATTATCCCAAGGAAAAGTGCCTGATAAAACAATAAAGGCAAATACTTAGTTATGTTGAATCGGTTTAATCGTTTAGACTCTGGCAACAGCGTAAGTAATGCGATTCTTGCGTTAAAAAAAATATGTACCTACCCTCAATAATCCAATAATTATCATTATACCAATTATTCTTAGTCATTGCTAGTTAAATTGTTAAATTCTAATAATTAAATTCAATTCATTGTTAAATCATTTAGTGTATCTTTACGAGATCTTATTGCATTTGAATTTCATTCCAATCAATTCATTTCAATAGATGATACACCAACATCTCTTTTTTTACAAGGATCAGAGTTTGATTTACTGTCTATAATAGAATTCGAGCCCCCAGTATGTGAAACACTAATTGGTCACTACAAAAGCTCATTGCAGACGAAATTCAGAATGGAAATGTTACGATGACCAATCGAAAAAAGTTACGAAGAGTAAAAAGAAGCTAATACCACATTGTATAATATAACATGCGAAAAAATAATATGGAAATTAAGTAAATTAATAGCTGAATATTTTTTAAGTAAATTGTAATAATTTAAAATTAATCTTATGAACGACCCGACGTTTTTATTTACGATATCCTTTTAATGTGCTTCCACTTGCCACCACTTCCACTTACCTACTCATAACATAAAGTAGCAATAATAGCCTCCTAAAGTAGCAATACCGTTGACTGAAGACACACTGCAACTATTTGCCTTTATTGTTTTATCAGGCACTTTTCCTTGGGATAATTAAAATAATTGCCACATCCTTTATTTAACATATGTTTGAAGATACAACTAAATTAGATAAATGAAGCAAATATGTAGCAATTATTGACGCAATACATTTCGGGAAACTCTGCATGCTTGGCTTTAAACTAGGAGGCGACCAGCCAACCAAACGTCAGGATGGCTGTACAAAAAAAATAAGTAATTTCTAAATATATATAGTATGTAGCAATTATTTATTAAATGTAGCAAATATAAGCAATTATGTAGCAATTTTCTAATCAACTCTCATGGACCAAAGCCACAGGCAACCAGCCATTCTGATACACATCTTATCTTTTCATTTTTATTTTCGTCCCTTAATTTATCCCAATTATTTCCATCCACAAATCTCATCTCAACAGAGTCCTTCGGTTTACTATGAGTTTCCACAACCTTTGGTTGATCAGGCCAAATGTCAGTGTTAACCATATCTTCCGAAGAACTATTCTCCAATAACTTCCGCTTTTGTCCTCTAGTCATAACGTTTACAACACACTCATGCATTTCTTTCAGTTCCTTCGATGACACACTCACTCTCGATAATGCGTCTGCAGTCACATTACTTTTACCTGGCACATATTCGATATCAAAATCGTACTCATCCAAAACCAATCTAAACTTCAATAATCTACTCGAAGGATCCTTTAAATTAAATAAATAAATTAAAGGTTTATGGTCTGTATAGATTTTAAATTTGCGACCATACAAATAAGGACGAAAATGTTTAATACTCCACACTATAGCTAATAATTCTTTTTCTATAGTGGGGTAGTTTCGTTCAGCTTTATTTAAACTTCTACTTGCATAAGCAATTGGCCTTCCGTTCTGATTAGACAATACGGCGCCTAACGCATATCCTGATGCATCTGTTTGTAGGTTGAATATATTGTCACTAGAAAAGCATGGGTATTGCAATACTGGGGCAGATATTAAACGCTGTTTTAATGTATCAAAGCTGACCTGGCAATCTTTATCCCATTTAAATGTTACATTTTTCTTACTCAAATTATTCAAAGGATGAACTATATCAGCAAAATTTTTAATAAATTTTCTATAGTAGTTGGCAAACGCTACGAAGCGTTTTACCTCATCTGCCGTTTTTGGAATTGGATAATTTTTCATGACACTAATTTTGTCTGGGTCTGGTAAAACACCGTTACCAGAGACTACATGACCTAAATATAACATTTCCTTTTTCATAAATTCACATTTGGATGGGTTCAATTTAAGATTCACTTTCCGTAGTCTTTCAAAAATGTCTATTAAATTTTTTGTATGTTGACTGAGACAATTTCCATACACAATTAAATCATCTTGATAGACGAGGCATTTTTCAAAATTAAGACCTGCCATTGCCATAGTCATCATCCTTGAAAATGAGCTAGGACTAGTTTTAAGCCCCATGGGCATCCTAGTCATTTGATATTGCCCAGAACCAAAGGCAGTATATTTCCTACTATTTGGGTCTAAACCTACATTATAATATGCTTGATGAAGATCTAAGTGTGAGAAGTAGATGCATCCCGATAACGAGTCTAAAATTTCTGTAATGTTAGGAAGAGGGAAATTATCATTTTCAATATTATTATTCAGTTTGCGGTAGTCGATAACTAATCTCCACCTCTTTTGTCCATTTGCGTCTAATTTCTTGGGTACCAGCAATATTGGACTAGACCAATCACTTACGCATGGCTCTATAATGCCGTCAGCTATCATATTTTGAAGTTGTTTATGTACCTCGTCTTTCTGAGAATGGGGTAATCTATATGGTTTAGTAAACACGGGTTCTACATTTGGCTTTACGCGGATAGAATGTTGATAAATATGTGTAGTTGTTAGTTTATCCCCCGGCAAAAAGAATATATCAGCATATTTGGCGCATACTTCTTCAATTGATATCTGCTCTTCTTTATTTAAATGTTTTGTATTTAGCAGTGAAAACATTTGTTTAACGCGCGCGGCATTTTTGTCGCATTTATCAAAACTGCAAATATTGTAATCCGAAGCGCTGTGTATAATCGGGTCTAACTTATCTAAAGTTAACTCATTTTCAGTTGTGTTAAGTATTCGTACTGGTATTTTACCACTAGTGGGTTTTACTAACGTGCTAGCTATAAACACACCTTCGCTACATTGAGAAGCACAAACAACACATTCTTTTTCCATATTTGTTTGTATAAAGTGGATCGTCTCCGATCTGGGTGGTATTATAAACATATCATTTTTTCTATCAGATATCTTAATTGGCAACTTAATAGGATTACCATATAAAGTTTGCAAAGATAAACTATTATTCTCGTAATCTAATATCGCTTTATGTTTTCGTAAGAAGTCGTCGCCGATGATTCCATGCGCCTTACATGGCAAGGAATTAAAAACAATAAACTTATGCTTAAACGTTGCATCATCTGTTACTAAGTCTAAATAAACGTAACCTAAAGTTTGTACTTTGCCCCCAAGTCCATTAATCTCAATAATCTCATCTTGGAATGGAATATTTTGTTCGACGAGATGTTTATATTTGATGGCTGAAACTGTTGCGCCCGAGTCAAGTAACCATTGGATTGGTCTTCCGTTTACAGAAAGCTCGACAATCGTGTTATTATCACATGACATAATACAATTTTTAGGCACGAAAAAACTGATTTTTGGATTCTTCTTTTTCAGGAGTTTCCTCGGTCATAACTTGCATTGTTTCCGAATTACTTGTCCACTTGTTTCGGTTATTATGAAAAGAAGACCTACCTCGATTCGATCTTCTTGAATCTCGCCATGATCCCCGTGGTGGACGACCACGGCTTACATCCTGGTTACCTCCTCGCATGTGACCCTGGTTTGCGCGTCCTCTGAACGCTCGTCCATGCTGACCTCTATAATTATTATTTGAAACGCGCCTGTAATTACACCGATTTCTTTGATTAAATGCCATAATCTCACCTGATGAAGTCGGTGGCGCCGAAGTTTCCTCATCCACTGCTGCTTGAACTGCGTCTTTGAGGGATTCATAATTCCTGGCTGCTATGATAGTGCTTAATCGACGGTTTCGCAATCCGTCGGCAAACCGTTTGATAGCCTGTTTTTCATTTAGCGGTTTCAATACCTGATAATTATTGGGTTTCCCTTCGGATTGCGCTATCGTCAAATCCACGAACATTTCAGTTATAGCCTTTCCGTACTCGTCAATTGTCATTTGTTTTTGGCAGAAAGAATGTAATTTGCTTTGTATTGCCGTTGCTGACTTTGTTGGCAATAGTTGAACTCTCATATCGTGTAACAGATTCTTAACTGAGTCATAATTTAAAGCTAACTTCAATTTTGCTGCCTGGGATAGTCGACTTTTCATTACAAACGTAATTAATTGTTCTTGCGCTTGACTGTCTAAAATAGAACTGTAGTAATCGATCCCATCGATTAACTGCTTAATACTTAACTCGTCATTGGTCATGACAGGCAACAAGTTCAGTGCTATTTTAAGATCAAATTGCGCCATTTTAACTGTTTGCCCTTCGTCTTCACTTAAACTTTCAAAATCTGAGTTACTATAACTACTTTCTTTTTTACATAACTCCTTAATTTCTACGAAAACTTCCTCTATCTTATGACGATACTCCTTTATTAATATTAACTCCTCATTTTTGAATTCTTTTATGTTAGTTTCTATTTCTTTATATATTTTTTTAAATGAAAATAATAAATTTGTCGATTCTTCCAATTTTCTACTACTAACCTTTGATTCTAATCTCCGCTTTGGTCCTATTTTTATTAAATATGTACGTATTTTACATAACTCATTATATATGTTTTCAATTTCCTTAGCCATAAGACACTATTTTATTCGTTTTGTTTGACGTCACTGCACAGTTGTTGTTTTTGTCTTACACAGTCTTTTAACAGTATATTTCTCCTTATTTTCTTCTTGATTATTTTACGTACGTACGTACATAACAAACACTTATTACGCACTTTAAAGCACTCATTAGTTCACTGATTTACACTGGCATTCACTTTCTGCTCGCTGCTTCGCTGCTACTTTCGGAGTGTTTTGGCAGCGACCTCGTCCGGACAATCGCATGCCCCTGAACGCCTGATGGTTGATCTCCTGACGCATCCATTGAGTATGGCACTTTTTATATGCCTTAAATCCAAAGTAGAGAAGCACTGCACCCATGATGCAGATAATTATTGTTGTCATAATTGTCTGGATGCTCATATGTGTTCCAATTTGCTGCAAATCTGCACTATTTCCAGCACCAGCTGCATTTTGAGCCAGAAAAACCTCTTCTTTTGTTTGGTAGGATTGACACATCTCGAATAATTTCGCACCAATTAAAATTGAAGCCAATTGTAACGCGACACGACCATTATGCGCGGCAAGCCCGAAGGCAGGGTCGCCATGTAGGGATAGGTGTGATTGAGTAGACGACTCGATGTGTAATACTCACGTTTATTAACAAATCATTCAATATATAGACTTAAGCTACTTACACATACAGTCATGGGTATGGGACCCACACTACAGAATATTGAACCCAGCTATGTATCGGTACACCATTCAACTTGTCTATGAGACTGAGATTATGGTAAGGGTTTATGATTAAATCTATGCCTTATATCTGTCAATGTTGTCTCGATGACACTGACAGTACTAGACTCTCAAAACGGTTCTTTGTCTATTACAACGTCTGAACGAACGTTCATATTTGTTTGTAATACTCTCTGATTCTGTATAGCCCATGCATCATGTCTGCTTAGCTGTTTTTCTGCATCTTTAAATTTAATGCGAATCATATTGTGTAAATGTGTTTTTCTTCACTGGACAATAATAACTATTGTACTACGTGATTGAGTTAGTTTCATTTCGCTCGACGCCTGCAACGTGCCAACCTAACCTGTGCATCCACTGCGTAGGACATAGCAAAAGCTAGGCCTCCACCGTCTGGCTGGCTCTCTGCTCTACATACACAAAGGTTGCAGACTTTTCACGTGCCCAAAGTTGAATTTACAGCATCACCCATAGCTGCACACAACTTACCAAGAAAAAAACCTGATAGCAGGTGTATTCCTTATGCCACACAAAGAATTAACAAAGAAGAATATAACAATAAAATCAGAAACCTAATATTAAATTACCCAAATTCCACAATGCCATTAAAGCAGTTATTTGATCCTGCTAATCCTTATGCTATTGGAGCAGATCATGCATATACCGCTAACAATCCTGAAAATGAAGCTCTGGATAAACTAAATCTAACACAAATCAGTGAAGAAAGCATCCAAAATATTGAGCAGCACACACAAGGACAGAAAAACTGTTCAGTTTGGTATGAAGAGCGGAGACACCGCATTACTGCCAGCAATTCCACACAGTTTGCCACTTAAGAGATTCATCAAAGGCAAGTTACAGCAGGCAACTTCTAAATCAAAGACCCTTTACATCAAGGGCAACAACCCATGGAATTATGAATGAAGAGGCTGCTATAAAAGAGTATGAGACAAAATATGGGTTAACAGTCAAGAATTGTGGATTATATATAAGCAAGCACAGACCATATTTAGGCGCCTCACCAGATGGCCTACTGGGAGATGACACAATAATTGAAGTGAAATGTCCATATTCCACCAGGAATACAATGATCACACCAGTGACTGTCCCCTATCTGGTTAATGATATAGAAAATAATAGTTTACTGTTAAAGAACACTAGCCCATATTATTACCAGATACAGGGCCAGCTATACTGTACTAATAGATCATTCTGTAATTTAATTGTTTATACATTTAAGGCCCTAGAAGTAATTATGTTTCAAGAAATGAGGAATTTATTTCCGAGATGTTAGAAAAAGTTGATAACTTCTATAACAATTATTTTAAACAAGCAATTTTGAATAAATAATTATATAAAAATTATGATTTAATTAAAAAACAAATTAATAAAAAATAGGCTGTACCTGTAATAAGATTTTTTGTGGTGTTTTCTTTAGTAAATAATTTGTTATTGAGGTGTTAAAATAAAACCAATAAACATAATTATTTGAATTTCTTTTTATTATTCACAATCCTTTCTCTAAAATTACATAACATTAAACATATAAAAAATATCTCAGAGGCCAAAGGCACATAAAATGAGAATAAACGTGTCTGCAAAATTTTATAAGTTTTTGTTAAGCCTATTAATCTTTCTATGTGTACTCTTTGACTTGCAAGTTTTTGATCATGCTTTAATACAAAACCTGGCAACTGTGATCTGCCTTTTAAGAAAGCAGGTATATTAACCGACACATTTTTCACTGCAAACAAGTCCTGGACATTAAATCCTCTATCAGCCATGACACTGTCACCGTCATCACACAAATTAATCAATGAGCTGCGTTCAATCATCTGCCTGTCACTTGTTGCTCCTCCATAACCTCGTGAACAATAAGACAGGAGTCCACATGGTGTTGACCCCACCAAAAACTTAATGGTGTTTGTGTTTTTATATGAGCTGTATGTGGCTCTCTGAGATATTGGATTACTTGGCTTAACAATAGGTATTTCTGTTGCATCAATAATAACTCTAGTTTTGTTATTATGATCTTTGAATATCTCAGGCATGTAATAATCCACTAAATCACGTCGGGGCCAAATATCTATGAGGGACCACACATCATATAAAAAGAGAATCCAAGTTACTAATATATTTGAAACTACTGTTTTGCTTACATTGAACATTTTAGCTATTTCATAATCTGGTTTATTGCGTCTGAGCTTTATCAATAGCATTAGGAACTGGTCTTCAACTGACGTACTGACTACTTGACTCCAGCGGAATTTTAAATTATTTGCCATTGGTAAAACAGTATTGAGCACTAAATTAAATTTTGAGTAGGATTCTAATCCAGTGTAAAACATAACTGCCTCATCATCTGTGAACAATAAATCTGTAGAGAAGATTCTTAATGTAGCACTTGTCTGTGTTCCTGAAGACTTATATTGTACTGGGTGAGGGATTGTTTTCTCGAGTTCTTCAGATACTTCTGCTTCTATGTATTGTACACTGACAAAATCCGGTGTGTTTGTGTGATGATCTTGGGTAGAAACGTTTAAATTATCAGGAAGACTCAAATATTCTGCACTGGTAGTTTGCACAGCTGATGTTTCTGTCTCTTCAAAGAGTGCTTTTCTAATATTTCGGTTTGTTATCCGCTCTTCTCGAGCTTGAGCATCTTGAGAAAGAGTTTTAGTAGTCCAGCAAAACAATGTTGGGACAGCTGTTTTTTTCAAATAACGGTGCTTGTTTTCAATACCTAGAAACAACCAAAAAGGATAAAGAACACATTTTTATTAGGATGCTAAATATTTTTAGACTACAATTAATGACGTACCTGTATAAAAACTAATTTTATGGTAATCAGTTTCTAAGAAATGTTTATGACATAACCTCGAATTTTTTTCCGGCTTGAATTTTTGTCTCCTTATCGCACACCCAGAACAACACTGCACTAAGTCTAAATAGCTCATTTTTCAGAATCGACCAAAAACCGTTATCTCATGTTATGTGACAGTTATTGCGAATGTCCTGCACATTGCATGTAAAGAATCCAATGCGTATCAGCACTATCAAGTTCAGTTGATTGTAAACGCATTAATAATGCAAAATAATGCATTTTTTGACTTAATTCACTGTTGTGGAATGACTGAACGAAATAAAACATAATTATTTTGAGTTACGTCCTTTTTACTGATTGATTCTGAAATAATGCACTATTATTCTACTGTTTATTTATTGAAATTCAATAAACAATAACGACCCATTTGTTTTGTTTTTAGGAATATACCAATAAATAATGAAATAAAAGACAACACTTTACTAAAATTTTTTATGTAATAGTATAATGTCTGATGAGCACCATTGAATTGGTACAGTTTCCGTTTCTAAAATCAGGTTGAATAATTCTGTAAGAGGGCCCAGTAAAATTGGTGCGCCTAGTTTCAAGGCTTCGTTAGTTATCCCATCTGGACCTGGGCTTTTGTCTGATTTTAGTTTTTTCAACTGTAAGTATACTTCTTCTTCATGTATAGGTATAACTGTTTGTGTGTCACTAGTCAGGTTTAATTCTTCATTTTTTTTTCATGTTGTCGTTGATATATTTGTATGAGAAATAATAGACGCTTTGTACATTAAGACATCTTGTTTAATTCTGTTCTGTAAGTGTTGCCACATCTTACAACTAAACTCTATGCATATATAGAACATCCCCCCTTTTTATGATAACTAGCAATAAACATTAATACATACTATAATTTAAACTTAACACAATTACTTTTAAACATTACGAAAGTTACAAACTTGTAGTAATCATCTTATTAATAAACATGATAATCTTTTAAATGTTGTGGTGTTCTAACTACTCTTCCTGACTTAGTAGAAATAGGAACTTCCGTGCTAACATTTTGTTCTTGAACGTTAGGAACAACATTATTATCATCCTGACTATTATCAATAACAGGCCTATCACTATCCAGTACTTCCTTCTTAATAACTAACTCATTCTTGCTAGGATTAATATGCTTTTCATTCCTTCGAACTACATTGCCTTCTTCATTCATTACTTTATAAGACCTTAGTTTAACTTTCTCTAAAACTTTCTCCGGCAACCATGTTTTATTAGGCAAATTCTGTATTACAACATTCTCCCCTTTTTCAAATGATTTTTTATTTTTAGCTGTCCTATCATAATTCTGTGTATACTTTTCTTTAATGGTTTTCATTTTTTCTTTAACATCAATAGGTAATTTAGGCTTTAATTTATCAAATACACATGGTAATGTAGTTCTTAGGAGTCTTGACATGAGTAATTCAGAGGGACTGTACTCTAACCCTGCTACAGGTGTAGTTCTGTACGCTAACAGACCCATCGCAAAATCTGAACCATCTTCTTTACATTTTTTTAACAATGACTTTACAATTCCTACTGCTTTTTCAGACATACCATTTGATTGTGGATATCTAGGACTGGAGTGAATCAACTCAATATCATACTCTTTAGCAAACTTTTTAAATTAAAAACTGGAAAATGGCATATTATCGCTTACACAGATCTTTGGAATACCATGAACTGACATAATTACTTTAAACTGTTTAATCACATTGCATGCAGTTTTCTCTTTTAAATATTTGACCTCTATCCACTTTGAGTAATAATCAATTAATACTAAATAATCCTTTCCTGAAAAGGTACAAATATCTACTCCAACCTTGTGAAATGGGATATCTGGCACCTCATGAGACATTAAAGGTTGTTTTGGGTTTGATGGTCTGAACTTTTCACAAGCTTTGCAGCCTAATACAAAGTTTTCTATGTCTACAGACATGCCTGGCCAAAACAAAACCCTTCTAGCACGTTGTTTGCACTTTACAACACCAGCATGACCTTCATGAATACACTTTATCATCTCTTGCCTTAAATGCTTTGGAACAACTATCCTATCCTTATAATGTATAATATCGTTATGAACATGTATGTCATTTCTCAATTTGTAAAAAACTTTCAACTCTTTGTTATCAAAACTTCTGTCATTACTTGGCCATCCATTACTATACCAGCTGAGCAGACTTTGCAAGTTTGCATCTCTCAAAGTTTCATTTTTTAATATTTGTAGTTTTTCTTTAGAAATAGGCAATTCTTTCTCTAAACCATACACTATTTCTGTATCAATGGTATGTACAATTTCTTGCAAAGTAGGCTCTTCCTGCTTGTTATTACAAAAGTTTCTTGACAAATAGTCAGCAACATACATCTGTGACCCTGGTATATATTTAATCTCAAAATTATATTTTAAAAGTTTAAGAACCATCCTTTGCAACCTGGCTGAAACTTTAGATATATCTTTTGACACGATTGCTACCAACGGTTTGTGGTCAGTTTCAATTAATATTTTGCGTCCATATACAAACTGATGATACTTTTCAACTGCCACACAGATTGCAAAGAGCTCTTTTTCTATAGGAGCCCACCTAGTCTGGCACTCAGTATATGCCCTTGAATAAAATGATATTGGCCTCCCCTCTTGCATTAAACATGCTCCCATACCATTTTTTGAGCTGTCTGTTTGTAAAACTACATTTCCTTTACTACTTAACATTGCTAATGTAGGTGCACAAGTTAATTTCTTTTTTATTTCACTAAAAGCCTGTGCTTGGGCTGATCCCCAGTTCCATTCTACATCTTTCCTTAACAAAACTCTCAGTGGATCTGTTGTTTTTGAATACTGTGGAATGAACTTGCTTAGGTAGTTACACATACCTAGATAATAGAATGCCTTTTGGTATATCGTCAGCACCTGAAGTGATGCAAAAAATGAACACTAAGATTTTTGGGGACATAGAAGGAACTATGATCTATTTCGATGACTTGATAGTAGCAGGAAAGGACGATGAGGAACATGATAGTATTCTAACTAAAGTGATGGATAGAGCCAGAAAATACAATGTTAAGTTTAATAGTGCAAAATTACAATATAGACAGGAACATGTAAAGTATGTAGGGTTGATAATAAATAAAGAAGGAATTAGTGTTAATCCTGATCATATAAAAGCAATAGTTAATCTAGAAGAGCCAAAAAATGTAAAACAGCTACAGAAAGGAGAATGGCAGAAGCTCATAGAACGCTGGCATTAAACTTTTTTAGTTTCTACAGAAATGAAAGTGGCATGGGTTGATGGGAATTTAATGCGCTTTTATTTAAAAATAACAAAAAAAAAAAATAACAATGGGGTTAAAGAGAAATCTTAATTTTTGTAAAAGTGTGGTTAAGTGCATTAATGGTACTTTAATAGATTATTTTACCTCTATAATTACTATTTTAACGCAAAAATGTTTATTGTATGCGTAACATATTGCTTAATACGCTTTGTAATGATTTGAAAATGATAACCATATACTTGTTGAAGTTTTTTTTAGTTCAATGATTTAGGTACTCACTGATCATACACATGAGTTTAAGTAAGTGTACGCTGTCTGTTTTAATTAAACTCAGTAGTCACACTAGTTACAGAAAACTCAGGAGACTTTAGACTCACTTATCGGAATCTAAGCATAGTTATAATAATAACAGGACCGTCGGGGCCGCGGTATTTTGTACTAGATTACGTGGCCTCGGCACAAGGGCAAAGTAGGAACATGGGTTCGGTTTTTAGTCAGTAGAAGTCTGACACTCCCCTTTGCTCTGCCCAAGAGCGGGGGGGTCATTTGATGATTTTCCACCCAACAAAAAAAAAAAAAGGATAACAGGATGATTATAGGTACAATAAAAAACCAGTAGGTATTTAATCAATATTTTATTCATGCTCATCATCATATATTAACAATATATTATCTAAGAAAGGTGCAGGGGGAGACAGGCTATCTTGATGCCGTGCCCATGCCAAGGGGTTCTTCGTCAACTCGACACGAGAGACTGATCACACGTGTGTCCAGTTGGTGAAACTTTAAATTAGTACTAATTATTTTTTCGTCATTTCGACATGCCAAAGTTTCTATGTATGTCCACATAGTGAAATTTAAAATAAATTACTTTTATAACACGACGCCTTACGCCATCTACCGGATTCTGTGCACAACATTACGCCACCCGAGTAGATCGCAACTTACACAACAACAATCCTCAATAAGACTATAACATCAACAGTACCAACAGACTACTAGCGACATCTAACATTCAACGTGAGAAGTGTCCGTGACGTCAACGAAGGTTACAACCACATACAAGCACGAGATGGTGAAGACACACACTGGCATCTGTCAAACTGCCTATATAAAACCGCACCACCGAGGAACTAGTCACTCGCTACTTAGACGGCACAGTGGTCGATAGCCCCGCAGTCACCACTGTTGTCATAAGCTTGCCCTGAGCGGAGGCCCCGTCGCCCTCAGGAATAGCCTAGCTAGGAGGTGAAGGGATAGGATAGCCCCGCAGTCCATCCCTAGGTCCACTAATAGGTCTAACCTAAGTCTAACTTTGTTTGCTAAAGTCTGTAAAGTGTTGAAGTAAAGACAATAAACTCCTATAAGTCATCCATCGTTGGTTTTATTCCATCGCCACCATTATATTGGCGCCCAACGTAAAAATCTTCTTCTACCCGCAACAATTTTATCGGAGTACCCACATTTCTGACGGTGTACCTACATATTGGCGGATAAACAGAAGCCTACCCTCAAGAGCATTTATATTATTTTGACAGTATTGACATGTCTGAGAAAAAACAAGAAATGGTGACGTTGACTCAGGAGCAATTCACTGCACTCTTAACAAAAGTGACAGAAGCGAACGAAAGCGCAAATAAACATTTCAAAAGTTTTGCTGCGTGCACAAAACGTTACGACGGTGAACGAAATTTTAATAAAGTAGAAGAATTTGTGACCAGTATCTCAGTCTACAAAAAGATCGAGAAAATCAGTGACGAAGACGCCTTGGAAGGTTTAACTTTGTTATTGTCTGGCACTGCTGCTACGTGGTGGAACGGTGTAAAAGGCGACATTAAAAAGTGGACACAAGCTCTCGACGCCATTAAGTCTGCTTTTGCGCCGAAAATGCAGCCACACGAAATTTATTTGGAAATTTATTCAAAAAAACAAACCACAGAAACAATTGACGCCTTTGTGTGTGAAAAACGTGCCTTACTCGCACAATTACCAGCTAAAAGAAATAAGGAAGAGGAACACTTAGACTATGTTTACGGACTACTCAACATAACCTACAAAAAGGAGATTGCTCGCACAGATGTGAAGACATTTGCAGAACTCCTGGACCGTGGTCGTCATATTGAGAGTCTGCTCAAGGAAGCTGGTGAGGTAACGACATCAACACAACCGGAACGGAAGCCGCTCAAAAGATGTTCTTTTTGTGGCAAGAAGGGTCATCTATTTGATGTGTGTCGCAAAAGGTTGGCAGAAGAAAAGGAAACAGCAGTTTCTCAAGCTGAAAAGAAGCCAGTCATCACGTGCTATGGATGTGGAGCACCTGGTGTTTACAGGAGCAGCTGCAATACCTGTAAAACAAAGGAAACGCCACCAAAGCCCGTTGCATTTTGTACAGTGCAAAATACTTTAAAAATACAAGCCAAAATACCAACAATAAAGGTAAACATAAAAGGGGAAGAAGGCTATGTATACATAGATACTGCTGCCCGTCGCAGTATTGCAAGTATGCAACTATACAAGACGTTGTTACGTAAAGGAACACAGTTTGACCAGCAAATAACCGACATCAAATTGGCAGATGGAACGGTGAAAAAGTCAAACTTGTTGACAACGACAACTGACATACGTATTGGAAAACGCACATTACCAATAACATTGTCAGTCATACCAGAAGCTGTTGACAACCGTACGCTGCTAGGTATCGAATTCCTAGAACAGGCAGGAATGATGCTTAATGCACCGCAACGCTGTTGGAACTTTATTGACGAACCTGAAACAAATTACGACTTCATCCAACTGAACAATGACGCCATACCAATGAAGGCAGTGAAGCGGATGACATTTGAAGTGAGACAGGAGCCAGTGGAAATTAAGGCAGTGTCAGAGTTCATCCATTGGGCTAATGAGCTGGACATGTTGTCACCGTTACCCATTACACCGACAGCATCCGACGTACAAAACAGTCCACCAGTGAAACGACCAAAATGGACATTGCATAAATTTAACACGCCACCAGGTCCTACACGTCCACGGGAACCCGCTGACAGCAAATCTTGTATTGATCCACGTATTGTTTATTTACCAATAAACCCAACTTCTTTGTATTCTGTTGATCTTCATTTAAACCCCGATGAAGGAACCATACTTACAAACAATGAGCAAAAGATGTTCAATGAATTGTTAATTGAGCACAGCGACATCTTTGAGAAAAACACGGAACCAACTCCATTTACACAACATAGAATCGACACAGGCAATCATCCTCCTATTAGTGTTAAGCCCTATAGGTTGTCACCAACAAGGCAAAAGCAATTAAGAGAAAAGCTGGATGATATGATAAATGATGACGTTATCGAGGAATGCGATTCCCCATGGTCAGCACCTGTAATTCTAGTTCCAAAAGGAGAAAACGATGTTCGAGTTTGCGTAGATTATCGAAGGCTCAACGAGATAACTAAACCAGACAGATATCCGTTGCCTCGTATTGACGACTTATTACATCAGGCAAAAGCGATGCCATACATGTCAACAATTGATTTACAGTCCAGTTACTGGCAAATAATGGTACATCCAGATGATTACGATAAAACAAGCTTTGTATCACCATTTGGAACGTTCCGTTTCAAGCGAATGCCGTTCGGTCTTCGAAACGCGCCTGCTACGTTCCAAAGATTAATGGAAAAATTCATACAAGGATTGCACGCGAAGTGTGTATTAAGTTATTTAGATGATCTAATTATAAGATCTAGTACTTTTAGTCAACATGTAAAAGACCTAAGAGAAGTATTTATTAAACTTAGAGAATACAAGCTTCGAGCCAACAGAAAGAAATGTAAATTTATGTGTTCAGAAATTAAATACCTGGGCCACCTTATAGTTTCTGACGGTATCAAAACCGACCCAGAGAAAATCTCTGCTATTGCAAACCGTCAGGCGCCTAAAAACTTAAAACAATTAATATCGTTTTTACAAACCGCGTCATGGTATCGGAGATTTATTCATAATTTTGCGGATATTGCTAGACCACTTACTAACCTAACGAAGAAGAAAATAAGCTGGAAGTGGGAACAAGAGCAACAAGAAGCATTTATGAAATTAAAAAATGCCTTGACTACGTCACCAGTGTTAAAACAGGCAAGTGACGATTTACCCTTTGCTATCAAGACTGATGCCAGTCAGTATGCCATTGGCGCAGCTTTAGTGCAGGGGGAGGGGGACAATGAGCACCCTGTGGAATACGCAAGTAGACTATTAACACAAGCTGAACGCAATTACAGTGTCACAGAAAAGGAAGCACTAGCCATAGTATGGGCAATTGCAAAATTTCGTGGCTATATAGAAGGAACAAAGTTCATAACTATTACAGATCATCAACCTTTGAAATGGTTAATGACTCTTAAAACACCTACTGGTCGCTTAGCACGATGGGCTCTACAGCTGCAACCATACGAGTTCAAAATCCAATATACTCCAGGACGAACTAATGTAGTAGCTGATACATTGTCTCGACCACCGTGTGAGCAGCATGATGGAATATGCATAATATGCAGCACAGAGTTAGATCTACCTAAATACAATGAAAAACAGTTAAGAGATGAACAAATGAAAGATGACACCCTTCAAAGTATCATAAAAATATTAGAAGAAGGAAAAGAAATACCAAGTTATGTAGAATACATTAAGAAAGGGTACCTAGTCCATAAAGGTGTCCTATATCTTTACATGCCAGAACAAGAAAACGACAATGCAAAGTTAGTAGTTCCACGTCATGAAATACAAAACGTTCTGAACGCCTTCCATGACTCACCTACTGCTGGTCATATGGGAGTGGAAAGAACAATACAACGAATAACAAATAATTTTTATTGGATGGGACTACGAAAAGACGTTATAAAATACGTAAAAACATGTGTCGAATGCCAAAAATATAAGCCCACTAATAAGAAACCAGCAGGCTTATATCAGTCCACTCCAAACTCTAAACGATTTGAGGTATTGTCCATCGATCTTTTTGGACCATTACCAAAGGGACCAACAGGAGAAAAGTGGATTTTGATCATAGAAGATACTACTTCAAGATGGGTAGAATTATTCCCACTAAATGAAGCAACTGGTGAAAATTGTGCCATAATTTTACTCAATGAAATATTTCTTCGGTATGGGTTGCCAAGGAAAATTATCAGCGATAATGGAGTACAATTTATATCAGCGATAATGCAAAAACTAGCATATTGCTTAGAAATTAAACAAATATTCACACCCGTATATCACCCTGAACCAAATGTGGTTGAAAGGAAAAATAGGGACATGAAGTCACAAATTGCAATCATAGTAAAAGACAAACATAAGAACTGGCCATCGACTTTACCAACAATAAGATTCGCAATGAATACAGCTAAGTGTCAAACTACAGGCTACTCACCATCATACCTAACATTTGGGAGAGAATTGCGTACACCATATGAATTGACACATGATCTAAGCTCGGTCGTAGAATCAGAAAACTTTGTCGCAGAAATCACCCCAAAGTTAAAACAACTAGCCCAAGACTTGGAACTAGCAAAAGAAAATATAGAGTGTAACAAAGAAACGACCCGCCAAAGAGCAAATAGCAAGAGAAGACCTGATCCAGACTACCAAGTTGGAGACTTAGTCTTGATAGAATCTCATCCCATTAGCAACATCGATAAACAGTTTACTTCAAAATTTGCTCCTCGACGAGATGGACCGTATGTTATATTAAAGAAACATGGAACCTCTACTTATGAAATTGCTCACTCAGAAACTCCAGACAAACCTATTGGAAAGTATCATACGTCAGCAATAACAAAGTTTGAAAAGAGAGACAACGTGATATCCAAACCAACTTATCCGATACGCCGAAGAGGAAGGCCGCGGAAACAAACTGGTGCTGGTACTCAGTCGGGACGACCATAGAGTACCAGAGGGGGAGAATATAACACGACGCCTTACGCCATCTACCGGATTCTGTGCACAACATTACGCCACCCGAGTAGATCGCAACTTACACAACAACAATCCTCAATAAGACTATAACATCAACAGTACCAACAGACTACTAGCGACATCTAACATTCAACGTGAGAAGTGTCCGTGACGTCAACGAAGGTTACAACCACATACAAGCACGAGATGGTGAAGACACACACTGGCATCTGTCAAACTGCCTATATAAAACCGCACCACCGAGGAACTAGTCACTCGCTACTTAGACGGCACAGTGGTCGATAGCCCCGCAGTCACCACTGTTGTCATAAGCTTGCCCTGAGCGGAGGCCCCGTCGCCCTCAGGAATAGCCTAGCTAGGAGGTGAAGGGATAGGATAGCCCCGCAGTCCATCCCTAGGTCCACTAATAGGTCTAACCTAAGTCTAACTTTGTTTGCTAAAGTCTGTAAAGTGTTGAAGTAAAGAGAATAAACTCCTATAAGTCATCCATCGTTGGTTTTATTCCATCGCCACCATTATACTTTTATGTTTTCGTCAACTGGACACACGTTCACATTTTACCCGAATTCATAACAAAGTACAGTCACGCAGATAATTTTTTTGAATCAGAATTATCATTGTCCTCTAAATGTCCTACTGCTAGGCACGGGTAATTTTGTAATTATTCACCATTTATGAATTTATAAAGATTGTATTTTTAACACCGATAGTGTTCGAAAGTCACTATTACCATGTTACTATGCTTGTCTATAATCTTCAACATGGAACCAGTTTTATTACACTCTTTTGTATTCCCGGCGGCCGGCGACTTAAAATGACGTAGTCTGCTCTAATTGGTTGAAGCAGGTAATAAATCCCAACCCGGTAACCCTTTGGTCATAATTCGTTATCAGTTTACTTCGTTTGGTGTGTGCATTAAGTGCAGTATTTGTGCCATTTAAAAGTGACGTGGATTTTAATATAGGTAAGTATTCAGTAAGTTTTAGATTTAACAACGTATTTTTTTTAATTATTTTAATTTAGCTATGCCGCGGTATTTAATTCCTTATAAAAAAAACTTGTTTATTGTTTCATGTAAAGACAAATATGTCTATAGAAGAAGTCGCAGGCCCATCATTGGCAAACAGAAATACATTTTCATTCATAACTTCCCAAAGAAATCAACCAATTTTATTAAAAGATGGATACAAATATGTACACCTAAGAAAAAATAAAGATAAATCTTCAATGTGGCGTTGTTCGAAAAAGTCAACTTGTCGAGCTATGATCAAATTAAATTTCAATAACACCACTATATTAAAAACAACTGATCATAATCATGAGGGTGATATAACGAATAACGAGATTCTAATGAATTTAAATGATTGTGAGGATCAAGTAAAGCATAATCTAGCTGCTTCTGTTCCAAGTCTATACTTTGACACTATTGAGCGAATGGAAGAAAAAGGACTACATTTAGGACACGTTTCCAAAGTGTGAAAAATAAACTATATAGAAAAAGGAACAAATCATTGGGCGTTCAACGCATTTCATTCAATAATATAGCCGAAACAGTTGTACCTGAGCAGTTTCAAGATATCTTGCTTGCGGATCGCATCGGAGATCAACGTATTCTCGTTTTTGCCCACCACAACATGAGAGAGATTGTTGCAAACTCTAAAAGATTCTTCTGTGATGGAACGTTTAAAACATGCGTTAGAAAGTTCCATCAGCTATTCACAATTCATGTCGATATTGGAAGTACGGAATATCATACAAATATTATTCCCACTATTTATGCTTTGCTGCCCAATAGAACAGTTGAAAGTTACAAAACATTATTTTGTTTAATTAAAAGCCAAATACCGGAGTGGAACCCAGAAACCATCACATGTGATTTTGAAAAGCCTCTTATTCAAGCTTTGCAATATGAATTTCCGAATATAAAAATTGTGGGATGCTATACTCATTTCAAGAGATGTCTGTGGAGAAAAGCAGAAATGTTGCGACTAACAAAGTCTAAATTGGGAAAAGATCACGTGAAGAGATGTTGTACATTGCCACTTTTACCGATTGACGCACAACCAGATGCCTGGTTATATATCATGGCGGAATGCTTAAACACTGAAGATGCAACAACATTTAACGACTATTTTATCAAAACGTGGCTGGATGATAATTCTGATTATGCAAACACATACAACTGTTATAAAGAACATCATCGCACTAATAATTCTGTAGAGGCATGGAATGCCAGAATAGCCAAAAAATTAAAACGGAAACCAAATATAGTACAGTTCCTGGTCGCGATCAAAAGAGACATGAATGATTTTTGGCGCCAGGTAATGATGGACGGACCTATATCAAGAAAAAAAATGGAAACTATCAGAATGAACACTATGATCGCAGACACTGTTAGAGAGTTTGAATCAAGAGAAATTAGCATCGGTCACTGTATCGAAAAATTGAAGTAAATAAAAATATCTTTATATTGTTAGGAAAAATTATATTCTATATTTTATTGTTGATTGTATTGATCTCTATATTATCTTAGTCTAGTCTTAGTAAAATGATTGTGATACTATTAGTTTAATTATTATTACTGTAATACTCTTTTTTCTAAATGCCATATATTATTGTTACAGAGTTGTGTGGAATGATTATTATTGTTTGTAAAATTATCTATTATTGTTATCTCATAAGTATGCACTATTGATGACTATTTTGTTTGATATTTTATTTTGTGCCACCTATACCTACTCAAGATTGAATGTTTCGACTCCGCTCTCATATGAACTTTACTGCAAACTGCAACTAGTAGGTACATTTAAGTTTGTATAGGAGTGGAGTGTATCGTTCAATATTAAAAAAGTCATTGAGTTCAAGCTTTAAAAAGAAAAAAATATATTTTTCTAAGTTAAGTTATTTGATATTTCTGTGATGATTTTAAATTATTAGGTATATTTAGAATGTTTAGATCTAGCTAAGTATGCTTGCCTTTATATTAACAAATCCTCTAATAAATATTTGATTGTTACACATTTCTTTTATTTAAAGGCGAACGGCAGGGTTGTATGGGAGTTTCGTACCCTAATAAAATATCGTGTTTTGCGATATTTTATGTTTTAATTGGTAGACAATACGATAGGCAAACCCTTTTAAAATTCTTAGATTTTTAGATGTTAGGACCTAAAAGTTATAACCAGTTTTATTTTTGAGGTTATGTCCCAATAAATATTATTACGTGTAGGCACATTAACATTGATTTGGTGAATAAGGATATGTTCTAGGGTGCTTTAGGAGAGACCTTTTTGAGTGTGGGTAAATAAAACAACTTGGTTTTTGTAGTCTTAACACCACAATCCAAAACAAGCAAATAACTGAACAGAAATTCGGAAACATTTTCCTAGCCTGTCAATAAAATAATTGCCAATACAAAAAAAAAAAACGTAGATGGCGAAAATAATTCCTATCATTAAATAGTTAATTATTAAGATTGTATGCAATAATTATTCATTCAATGGTATAATTTGTAATTGATTAGTTATATTTACTGTCATTTCTATTTTTAAATAATTATTTATCATTTTGAGCCTCGTGATATTTGACAAATGGCAACTTCTAAAAACATAACTACCTTTAGTTGCGTTTAGTTTAAGATTATATTACGTTTAATTACTTAAATATTTAAATTGATATAATTAATTAATCCGGGCTTCTAAAAATACTAACGTTACATAAGAATGAATGGTTTAGTAGCCTTAATAAGTGGTACAAATTCTATCTCAGAACAACTAAAAAAGTATGTTGTACGAATTCTGCCGTTCGCCTTTTTACCCTGACTGTACCTTTTTTTGGAAAAAACCTAGGTGTGTTCAGTTGACGAAAACATAAAAGTAATTTATTTTAAATTTCACTATGTGGACATACATAGAAACCTTGACATGTCGAAATGACGAAAAAATAATTAGTACTAATTTAAAGTTTCACCAACTGGACACACGTGTGATCAGTCTCTCGTGTCGAGTTGACGAAGAACCCATGCCAAGTACCAGATGATTGACATGACATGAGCACAGCATCCTACTGTTCTTCGTCCAACAATGCAATTGCAACAGTATTGCTTTATAGCTTCCCGGCCACTTAGAGAGCTGTCAATCAAAATATAAACAAAGTATATCTTTCTTCCTACATGCCTTGACTTAATTCTTCCCCGTAAAATCCACAACGTGTTCAATGTTGACAGCTCTTCCAGTAGACTCCTGTCAACCTCCCTGCATACTTCTATTATATATGTGCCATTTGCCCTTACGTGCTCTCCATAATAGGAACGCGATTGTTTTATTTGATACGTTCCAAGAGAAATTAATATAAGTTCACTATAAGATAACCGGGGAAAATCTGTTACATTATCATTTTCAACGGTAACACTTACAAAATCAGCTCGTCTTCTGTTTAGTTGATTTATATTAACAAAATCAGATAAATTATTATTTACAAACATGTTTGCATTTATTATACTTAAGATTTCCCCGGCATCATTTCTATTAGTTATTGGAGGGTGAAACCGATTAATTAATGCAGCAGCTATTTTAATATTAATCATTGCATGTTTTGAGGCTAAATTAAAATATTCCTGCCTAAACAATTTAAAATCTCTTTTAAACCTACCATTGACTGCTTCTACAACCCATCTACAAATAGTAACTGACCTAGATTTGTTTGCTGCTAGTGTCGATAGTTGGGTTTCACCCGTCTGTAATGAAGCTGGAACATGGGTTTTATAACCACAAGCATTCAGTAAGGGCAAGGCATCTCTGAAACCCCTATCCAGTACAAAAGCATCACCTTCTTGAAAATGTCTGCGTAAATAACTATTTTCGTTTTCAAATTCCTTTAGCATTATAGCTGCATCTGATGTTGTAGCTGGATAGGGGCCCAGAATATCTATAATATATCCATCAGAACATACTAACATAAATGGTTTCATTAGATTTCGATATTTATGTAAGCTGTAAGTATTTTTTTGATAAAGATAATTAGAACTTTTTTGTATATAACAATATGTGCCATCAGCTATGACTATAGGGTTTTCCTGACCATCACTTTGCACTCCAAACAATCCTCGGGGTATCAATAGATTTCTTTGTATTATTTGTTCCCTCGATAAATGCGCTACACCCAAGTGAGTTGGAACGAAATTAGTAAATAATAGTTCTCGAACCTTTGACATCAGCATCTCCAAACTTCTCCTTGGAATATGAAATAATGTTGCCAACCTTTCATTGGGTTCACCTGTCCTCAGTTTCATTAAGAATGCAGCGAGAGCCGTTTTACCTCTTCGCATTTCATTTATGGTAGGTATTTCATTTATTAATTGATTAAATTGATCTTTTGTGTAGCCAATCCAGTGACGTACTAGATGGTCTTCCATATTATTTATATTCGAAAAATCTAATGCGTTAACATTTGTGCTCTTTAAATGCAACATATCTTGTATATGCATTGCATTAAATGCATTTGAATAAGCACTAATTCCAGCTTGGAAGTCCCACGTTTCTGTGTTTAAATGATTACTGCACACACGACTATTGACTGGTACATAATAATTAAACTGTAAAAGCAGCATTTTTCTTGTTGACACTGGTAGCCTGAATCTTTCATTCCCCTGACAACCTTCAATAATGCACCTTGAGCCAGAGTCTACAGCTCGGATATAATCAGGCAACACAATTGTCTCTTGTCTTCTTGATACGGGCTGATTGATTACAAGATCAGGTTCAGACTGCTCTTCAACAACAGGTTCGGGATGATCTTCAACATCAGATGCAGGTTCATTATCTGCATCAGGTTCAGGCAGAATTTCAACATTAGGTTGAGGGCGGGTTTCAGGGTCATGTTGGGGCATAGACTCATTATCAGGTGTACCTTCAGAAGTTTCAGAATCAAGATGAGAGCGCCCACTCGAGGATGTGGATGCCCTGGATACGAAATGACGAGAAGCTTTGTCTGCTCTCACCCAGCAACGGTGACAAACATTGTTTGTAGTCCGCAGCTGCAACAATAAAACATTTATGTAAAACATAAGTACTTAAATGTGGACTTTATATAAGTGTAAAAGAAACTTATCAAGTACAACTGTGGAACCCACATCTGCATGAACTTATGTTCTTGTGTTGAAAAAAAAACGGTAGTACTGTTTCAATTATTATGAAATGGAGTTTAAACAAAGAACAAAAAATAATAAAATGATCAATAGGTACTTAAATACAACAATATAGTTTTAATAGAGATTAAAGTAGTGCAATAACATAAAAGTAAACCTTAGCTTTGTTCTCTTATGGTTCTGTAATATATTTTTGATATTCCTAACCCTAAAATAAAACATTAATTGTCATCTAAAACAAACCAACGCAAGGGGCTGGGCTGGCTGGCTAGTTCAGTTATCTAGTTTCCAAAGTACAAGCTCTGATCAGTTAGGAATCAGATGACCGTGTGTAAGGAATGTCCCAGGTTATTTATTTGAGTGCCCGCGAATGTCTTGAATAAATAACTTTTCAATTAATGTCATAATTAACTTACTTGTCGGGGCAGTATCCATTCTCGAATCACATTATATATGCCTCGTTCTCTGTCCGTGTCAGTCCGTAATTGGTGATTTCTTGAACGTGCAGTAGAAGTTCCACAATAGACACACACCTGTTGGTGCCCAACGGTACAAGAAGGTGGATGTGGTTCAGGCGTAGTATTTGCTTGATTTATGTAATTGGTTACAAGTACCCAACAGGCATTACATATATGATCCTGATTGCTCACCTAAAAAAATAAAATCGAAATAAGATTTAACCAAAAAAACAATCGAAATGTTTATCTAATAAAATAGGTCCATAAAAAATGAACTTACAGGCTCAGGAGCAATCCATAAGCGAATGACCGATAGAATGGATTCATCTTCCAAAGCATGTGTAGTTATCGTACTGCAACGATTTGTAGATATTCTACAGTTTACGCAGCGGTCCGTGGTTGACATCACGTTGACTCGTAATATACACACAAACAAATACGAGATGATCAAAGAAATATCAGTGTCCAAGATAGAGCGCCAAGGTCGGTCGTAGAGGTAGGAAACGTCGAGGTCCAAGTCTCGCAACGGCTGTTCAGAAAGGTAGGAGTCTTCGAAATCCAAAGGCAAGCCAGGTCGTTGTAAAAATCCACGTAAAACTTTGGGAGCGCATAACGTGTCACTGACTCTGGCAGAGCCACCATCAGGGATTTTCATTTTGAAAACACAAAAAAATTGTCGCTAATTAGTCGAAATTTGTCGCCAAATATCAGAATTTGTCGATCACTGGTTCAAAAGATATAAGGGTTTATAGGTGGCCGATCTGGAGAGAGTCTCCCCAGCAGGGCCACATTTATATCTCAAAAACTAGGGCACCTAGCAAATATCTCTTTTCTCCCATAATTTGTCGCCAATTAGTCGGAATCAGTCGCCAAATATCAGAGTTTGTCGGTCACTGGTTCAAAAGATACAAGGGTTTATAGGTGGCCGATCTGGAGAGAGTCTCCCCAGCAGGGCCACATTTATATCTCAAAAACTAGGACACCTAGCGAAGATGTGTTTTCTCCCATATTTTGTCGCCAATTAGTCGCAATTTGTCGCCAAGTCACAGATTTAATCGGATCTTAGTTTAGGAGATATAATGAGTTCAATTAGTAAGGTATAGTCCAAGAGCTAGGTCGAAGAGTTCACGAAAAATACCAAGAAAAAAAATATTTCTATTAATATGTGTAATATACTTCTAGTTTTATCGGTCTAAAGTCTTTAGAAATGTCCGAGAGAGATAAATTCTCAATTTAATTCATGTTTTTATGTTTTAAATTACTAGGTTAGAGTGGCTTAAACTTCTTTGAAAACATTAAACCTTGCTCTTGGTCTATTTGGTGAAAGATGTACAGTCGCATGCAACTGTTTTACCACTTTACAATGTTAAGCTCTAATTAACTTTAGAATAATAAATAAATGTCGTACCTTTAGTAAAATGTTTAAAATACTTAAACGTTGAAAAAGTATTGTCAATTGTAATCAAATTTTATTATATAAAAATGAATTTCCATAAAGTTCGTTTGATGTGTGTTGTGTTGGTGTGTATTTTGAGGTGATTGCGAGTGTTGTGTTGTGGGTATGGACGGGTTGAGTTTTTATTTTATCTTAATTGAGGTTAGAATAATAAAACTTCTGTTGTCGAAATATAAAATGATTTATTACCTTAAAATTATTGTACTTTCAGAAAATGTTACAAATAGGTATTTGTAACATTTATAAGTAGGTACTTATTCAATATTATTAACAGATACAGTTTGTGACTTTGGATGTTAGGGGTAATCTCCGGTAAAACTGATCCGATTTTGAATTTTTTTTCACTTTTAGTCTAGGCTAATAACATTATGACCGAAAATATTATGACGTTATGACCAATAGGAGCGGAGCCTCAATGAAAAATGTTGCAAAAACGGGGAAAATTATTTCTTTGGCTCTATATCTCTGTGACGCAGACGAAGTTGCGCGGGTCAGCTAGTTAGGTACCTATATATGGATTATATCTCTCAATAAAAATTTCAATGGGTGTTTCTTCATTGGACGACTCTGCTTGAAACCAATACCTATGCCGATCGATACCTTCCTATCTACTCGACGACACGTCACCGACAGCTACATTCTTCATTTCGCCACCGACACGACCGCGACCGACCCGATACGACGTCATTAGCTGTATCTACTACAAGTACCGTAGAAACTCAATGAAGTCCAATTACGTTGTTTTATATCCACATAATTACATGAAGTTACAGTCATCGTACCTACTATTATTGCTGTATTATTTAGGTAAATTTCTACCAACCCTGATTATTAATTATAATGATTTGCAGGTAACAATTAAATACTATAATTAACAATAATAACAAAAAATAATTTCTACTCTTTGCACAACCACACTAACCACCATGCCAACAACATAAACAATATCAAATATATCAATAACAGTACGACATTTTACACATTTTTAGAAAATCCTTACAATTATACATTTATCGTGAAATTCTAATTACAATAGACATTTTAATCACAGTATAAATTTTAATCACAGTATACCTAAATTTTAATCACAGTACTTACTTATACCTAAATTTTAATCACAGTATAAATTTTAATCACAGTATAAATTTTAATCTCTGTATAAATTTTAATCACAGTATACATTTTAATCACAGTATAAATTTTAATCACAATATATAAACACAGTACAAATTAAACCACAGAACTTTCATTATACCTACTTAATGTTAGCACTATTTGGTCCGTTGGTTAGACAACATATTTTTTTTACATTTTTGAACCTTAATTCTACCCCTTCCTGGGAATTAAGACATATTACGTATATATACATATATCTTTTAATCATTATTATGTGTTTACTTACAACGTGTAAATAAGGTTATGCGGTATTATTTCTGTGGAAGGTAATGAAATTAAATCTTGTAAGTCGTCGTAGCATTCCCAAGTTTTTGTAGACTTTCGGTAGCACCAACTTCTGTAATGACCTATAGAACCAGGTATGTACTCAATCACCGCTAAAACAGTAAACTTTTGTTTTTTTACTGTAATATGCAATGGTATGTTAGTTATGTTAATTTTAGAAATACCAGTCATTTCAAGAAATAATATTGTCGTTAAATAGTAATGAAATCTCACTTGCTTTCCGCAATCAGAGCACATCCCTTTGTCTTTTTCAATTGTTAACTTTATTGATTTAGTTAATGCTGAAATACCATCTTTCTTTATTACATCGATATTAATCGGCAAATACTGACATTTCCTTAATAAATTACTCTGACTAGAGCAACGCTCGTTAGTACATTTCTTTTGGCGCATTGTGCTATAAAATAGGGGATAAAGAATGTGATCAATAATTTTAGACGTATTGCATTCGCAGTTAACAAGTTGGTGTATTGTGTCATCCTCTGTCCGAAAGTGCTTTAACAATAATTTAGTTCGGTTTCTATATAAGTCGGTTTTATCTCCACTGTTTTCAACTATTTGTTGAATAATTTGACAAATTTCAGCATCCTTATTCTCTAATATATATTTTTTAACATGGGGTCGATCAACATAAGCTATAGCCATACTTTGAAACATACTATCAAAGGCACAAGTATTAAAGGTGTCAACATTTTGTACATAAGAATTAGCTACAGAGCCATTTTTTAAAATATGGATTGATTTAGGTTTTTTTGATTTGGGTTTCATCTGTCCTCGCCAGTTTTCCATGGTAGATGGAACGTCCAAAAATACAGATTCCTGTTCAAAACTTTTGCGATCATCTGTTTCTAAAGTTATTATGTCTTTTTTGACAGGTGTGTTATCCATATTATGTTGTTTTAAATCGCTGATGGCTAATTTCAGGCAACCTGTTACTTGTGTTATGTGTTGGATTAAAAAATAATCAATTCTTAATCTTTACCTATTAGAATCCATTAAAAGAGTTTTTATGTCTTTGAAATAACTCTCTACATTTGTACTTGATGGATTAGGTTTGGATAAATAAAAATATTCAGACATAACTTCACCCCACAAAGGTATTTTTTTTTAAATTCGATATAAATATGTTAAAAAAGTAGGGAAATAGTAAAGGTTTTCGGTATCAAAATTCGGTGTTATGTTTTCATTATATACTGTTTCTCGTCTCTGTACGTTTTTACAAAACCTTATCAAAGGGTTTTCATCGATATCGTCATATTCTTCTATGCATGCAGTAGTTAAATCCCCTTCAGACATTTCACTAGGCACTGTGTCTACAATCGTGATCATTGATTGTAATTTTAATAATGCATTACTGCACCTGGAGACTTTTTTTTGGTCTGTTACACCACAATATCTGTTGCAGGCGAGTGTTATAATATCATCCAAAATATTTTTTAATTGGCTATAATTTGTAGTTTGTCTAAGTAGTAAGACACATCTAACATATAAGTTTTTTACACGATTATCTACATGTTCAAAGCATGATTGTTTATATAAATTTTTAACAAAATGTGATTTATCGAGACGAATGTAACAAGGTATCCTAATATTGTTGTGATTATCGCCTTCTAATATGTTAAAGCAATTTTGTAAATAGATATTTGTAGAAATAAACCCTGTAAAGTTTGTTACAACAGCACCCAATATTGCAGCAGAATCATCAGAGACACATTCATTTGGTGCGGATTTACCACTCAACCACTGCTTTAAAAACATACTAATATTTTCTTGCGTATTAACTTCAGATAACATATGGCACAACGGAATACTGCTACCTTCTTCACGATAGCACATCAATACGTATAAAAATACGTGTTTTTTCTGCTTGTTAGCGTTTTTTGTAAAAATATTGACTTCCGGTAATACATTTCTTTTGACAATAGAACCAGTCGCGTCTATTGACACTCTTATATATCTTTCTGATTTAGAAAATAAATTATAAAAAAAATTTTGTTCCCTTGACCAGTACAGAATAAAAAAAGGAAATAAGGAAATTTGTCGAATTGTTTCATTATAAGGTGGTGTAAAAGCCATAGACCAAACTGATAATACAGGTGAAGAGTGAAGAAGGGGAGCTTGTTTCATCTTACTTCTTATTTGTTGTAGAGCTCCTAAATTTGGTATAATAGGGGGTTCTACATCATTTATATCCATGTATTGATTAGCTAGCAAATTTCTAGTTATTATTGGTTTGTTTTTTGCTAAAATTTCTTCTAATTGTTGCTTATGGTACTTTGTTACTCTAACTTTTACAGACTTGTTGTGTCTATAATTTTCGTCAATATTTGATATCGAACATTTCATTTCATAAAAATTTTCGGATGATATGCAGTTTTCTGAGTAATAAATATTTATTTTTGCTTTGCATAGTTTGCATTTGCCTTGGCAAAGAATGTGACCATTTGGTTGAACTGTGTTATTTTTAAATATCCAACTACATTCGTTCCTGCTCTGTTTCCAAATTTCTTGTCGAAGAATGGTAGTCCACTTTTGCTTTTGAAATCTTCTTGTGGACTTGTAGCGTGAATTGGGTATTTTAGGATCATTACGGTGATAGAAATATTTAATAGGCTCTATTTCTCGCCACTGATAAGCATCTATAAATATAGAAAATGTAATTCCACTATGATCTACTTGTTTTTCTAAATTATCATTTAGTACATAATTATCTTTGGAAGATGACGTTCTGGATGAAAATTCAGTCTCCGACAAGAGTTCCTGTTGTGTACCACTATACGAAATCGATCGTTTTTCTCTGTCTTCCTCTTCTTCAACATTTGAAACAAAAAAAAGTGCATAATTTCTCTTTAAGCTCATAAATATTGAATCCTTAGACATTTGTTTGTTAAATTTTTTAAACAGGAGATCATAAATTGCGTCATTTCTTTTTGGCTGTATTGGGTAAAGTACATCTTTATGTTCAAGATATACGGTTTTCTTTCTGTCTATGTTAACTTTTAATCGGCGACCGCGTCTTGACATTTTCTATGGTTTCTGAAAGTAAAAAAGGGACTAACTGAGTACCTACGTTATATGTGGGTGAACGATTAGGTACACCTCTGCCTAACCCTTCGGGAATTACAGGCGTGATGTTATGTTATGTACCTATGTTTATTTTACTACATAGGTACAAATCTATTGAATTTTAGTTATAATATACTAAATGGTTCGGCCTGAATGAAAATATCCTCGCGAGGATAAACAACATGTAACTGGAATAATGCACACCCTGCCTGATACACCCCAATTAGAAAATTAAGTTACAATCATAATTTATGCACTGAAACACCTAAGTATTGTTTTTATTTAAATTAGCTATCCTAATTGTAGCTAAATAATATATGGACATCGACGGCTTACTTTAGCAGGTAGCGCCTCGGTATTGGTATCTAAGGACGCACACACAAACACGCTAGTGACGTGAAAAATCAAGGTAACTTACATATTAATCTGCACTCATACGGTGTCCTCTTTTCAAAACACTCTCAAATTGTCCACTAACTTGTTCAATGCACTTAAACACCCGTATTCGTAATTGTTCTTTTAATTTTTCACACAAACAAACCTTCTCGCTGTACTTCCGGTGGATGACTAAAGAAAAAATCCTTTAGAGCAAGTTTGTTTGTTTACCTATTTTTTTTTAAGTAGCTACTTTGAGCGGCGGGCGCGAACGCCGACGCGCCGCACCCGTGACGTACAGCAGGTGACACCCTCGTTATATCTCGCTCGTTTCTCCGTTTTTGTATTTTCGGAATACCTAGAGATAACAACACTCGAGTTCGTAACTATTCATAATAAGTTCCACTTTAATTAAACTGGCTGACTTCAACTTACGTGACGGGCAACTCGTTCGAAGCAGCTCATCTGTACACGCGCATCTATCTCTTTCTTACTTACCGTAAATGAAACGGAGCGCAGCGATCTATCTGCCAGCGACTAAGTGGTAAGTGCACATTGTGTTAGATAAATAATTACATAATTATATGTATTGTAGATTTGTTTATAGGTAATGAATACAGCTTTCCTATGGTGGGTTGAAATTATAGAATAAGTTTACATTTATTTAATTCGAAACAAACATTCCTCCATAAGACGTCATAGATACTGTCTAGAAACTACATAAAGTATTTTGTACTCGCTTGTACCACTGTATGGGGAAATTGAATTCTTTAATATCTTTTTAATTACACACCGACTAAATCTGTAACTTTGCGACAAATTGCGACTAATTGGCGACAAAATATGGGAGAAAACACATCTTCGCTAGGTGTCCTAGTTTTTGAGATATAAATGTGGCCCTGCTGGGGAGACTCTCTCCAGATCGGCCACCTATAAACTCTTGTATCTTTTGAACCAGTGACCGACAAACTCTGATATTTGGCGACTGATTCCGACTAATTGGCGACAAATTATGGGAGAAAAGAGATATTTGCTAGGTGCCCTAGTTTTTGAGATATAAATGTGGCCCTGCTGGGGAGACTCTCTCCAGATCGGCCACCTATAAACCCTTATATCTTTTGAACCAGTGACCGACAAATTCTGATATTTGGCGACAAATTTCGACTAATTAGCGACAATTTTTTTGTGTTTTCAAAATGAAAATCCCTGATGGTGGCTCTGCCAGAGTCAGTGACACGCGCAAAACATTCACACGAGCACAAAACACAGCAGCGAGCGATGCGACCAAGATGCGACTTGTGAAGTTGTGTCAACTGTCAGTGAAAGTGACGCGAAATGTCATCTACTTTTTTTTGTGTAATCTACAGTCTATGGTTTGTCAATAAAAATAAAATCGGAACAATAAGGTTGAATAAAATAAAAAAAACAATTTTCTAGCTACATCAAGAGTCCTCGTATACTGTATGAAAAAAATTAAAAATGCTTTATTCGTTTAAACAAGTAATCCTTAACAACTAGGGGTAGGAGCCTCCTTTTAAGCAAATAAGCCTGTGCTAAGAGACTCCGAAGAACTGTATACATATTTTGATTTTGTTATGATTTTATTTATGCGCTAACAAACTAAACATTATATAAATTAATTTATTAATAATTTAATTGTTTTTTTTTTATGACAACACTGTCATACATAGTATGACATGACCAAAAAGCTCTGTGGTAAATCCGGTAAATCAAATCAAGTTAGCTGCTCATTAAAAACGAGATTTTATCCCAATTATGAATAATAAAGTTAATCTGGCTATCAATATATAAAAATAAGCACTTTTTTTTTAAATAGCTTTGAATTCTGTAACTTTTCAAAATCAGTAATGCCAAAAATTGCCTTCTCCTTTATATCTACCAAAAGATGTTCCAAAAGTACAAAGATTTTTTTCATCCACTAATTTAATTTGAAAAAATCCATCCTTCATGTCTAACACACTGAACACTTGTTTTCCTTGTAAATTATTATAAATCTCCTCTGGAGACGGAATCAAAAAATTCTCTCTCAAGATATTAATATTTAACTCCTTTGGATCTAAACATAACCTAAGCGACCCGTCAGGTTTTTCAACAATCACTACGTTATTACACCACTCAGTTGGACCCTCTCCTTTTTCAATCACACCCCTTTTTTCATAGTTATCTAAGGTTTCTTTCAACCTATTTTTAATTGCATGAGGAACTCGCCTTATTGGTTTAATTACAGGCACTGCATTATCCTTTACCTTTATTTTATAAGTATGTACCTATTTCACCAAGACCTTTAAAAACATCCTTATACTGTTTTACAAAACTTTCTTTGGTTGAATTGGACTGTGACAAACTTTCTACTCTTTTCACTAAGTTTAATTTAATACAATCAGGCAAGCCTATCACTGGCTGCACTGGCAAGTCAATAATATTAAATGTTAACACTTTACTTTTGTTTTTGTAATAACAATCCAATTCAGCCTGCCCTACAGTGTTAATTTTCTCTCCATTATACACAATTAGACTTACATTTTTAGACCTTTTTAACACACAGTCATTATCTTTAATTTTATTATAAGTTTTTAAGGACAAAGTGTTGCAGTCCGCCCCAGTGTCAATTTTAAATTCTAACTCTTTTTCACACACCTTTATTTTAACCAACCACTGTTGTTTGACACTGTTATTAGTAAGGATACTCGACAGGTAGACATTATTATCGCTGTCAGTGCTGTCTTCTTCTTCTACGGCATGTACTTTCTTTCTTTCACTAAGCTTCTTCTCTTCCTGTTTCTTATTAGACCTGCACTGCTTTGCATAATGGTTGTACTTGCTACACACTGCACTTCTCCTACCGAAGGCGGGGCACTTTCTAGCCTCGTGATGTAGTCCACACTTGCTGCACAACTTGTTCCCTTCGCTTTTGCCTGTTTCTTTTTCTCTGCGTTGGCTCCTCATTGTTGTTTTCCTGAATGCATCTATATTTTCTTTTGCCATACCACCGATTCCTTGTAGTTGTTTTCTTCCAGCTTCAGCGGCCCTACAGATTGTTACTGCACGGTCCAGGTCCAAGCTTTCTTCCCGAAGCAATCTTTCCTTTAAACTACTATCAGCAATACCGATAACCAACATTATTGCAACTAGCCTGTCTTCCATTTCACCTAGCTCACACTTTTTTCCTTGATTTTTTAACCTTGTCACAAAGTGGTCAATTGCTTCACCATCCTGTTGCCTGTAGTTTAGGAACTCATATGTTTTGAGCACCAAGCTCTTCAATGGCTCTGCATACGCGTCTAAAGCTGAGAATAAGGCCTTCAGAGAACCTTTGTCTTTCTCCTTAAACGTATTATAAACTTCCACAACTTCGTCACCTCCTGCATTGAGAAAGATGGCGATTTTGCGGTTTTCTCGGACTTTTTCTAATCCTGCTGCTTCTATGTATATTTCGAAAAGTTGTTTATACTTTTTCCAATTAGCGTCTGCCCCACTAAGTTTTAGACCCTTTGGTGGTCGTAGCCCATCCACTGTATGAACCGGCGGCGTCGCTTCTTCGTCCGGCATATTGGATTTTGTTTTTCACTAAGATCTTCACTTTTTCACTAAGATTTCTAGTTCTCCACAAAGGTTGTCGTCACGATAGTATTCTAACACTAAAGTTACTTGTTTTTACTTAGTTTTCACCTGACACCATGATATATTTGTATGAGAAATAATAGACGCTTTGTACATTAAGACATCTTGTTTAATTCTGTTCTGTAAGTGTTGCCACATCTTACAACTAAACTCTATGCATATATAGAACAGTCGTCTTTGCTTTTGTAAAGTTCTTTGTAAAATGTGGTTGCTTGGTGTATTATATCTTGTCTCGTACTGGTTTGTTTATATTTATCTTCCAATTTTTGTATCCATGTTTTACGTAAGTTCAATTCTTTAAATGCTCTTTTTGTGCTTCTGAATTTATTTAGGTTATCCGTTATTATTCTGTGTCTGTGCTCACTATAATCTTTTTTGATTGCTTTGCTTGTTTCTTTGTATAATCTGCTTAATTCTTTCTTCGTGTTTATATCCTTATTCTTTTGTATTGCTAGTTCACTTCGTTTATTTATTAATGCTATTGTTTCTTCACTGAGAATTTTGTGTTGTTTGCTTTTTCCAGGGCTATTTCTATTGGTTTGGCTATATGTTATGGCTTTTTCCAGTTCATCATAGTAGTATTGTACGTTTGTAATTCCTTGTATATTGTTTTCAATATGCAATTTGAGGTTAGCTTTGTAGTTTTTTATTTCATCGTGAGTCTTGGGAATTTTTGGTTGAGGTTTGAAGTTTTTCCTGCGTTTTTTCTGTTGGTTTAAGATGAATGTTGTTCTTACTAGCATATGATCCGTTCGGAATTTTAGATTATTGAGAACTTCATAGTTCTGGACTTGTTTCGGGATGTTTGTCATGATGTAGTCGATTTCATTCTTGACACTTTCGTCTGGTGACTTCCAGGTCCATCTTCTACTGAGTCTTTTCTTAAAATAGGTATTGATTTTAATAGCAATTTATATTCAAACGCATAATTTAATAACCGTTCTCCTCTTTTATTTCTTTGACCTAGGCCATAATTTCCTGTGATAAGTTTCCTCATCCCCATCACCTCATCTCTGGGTTGCCCTATTTTCGCATTTAAGTCTCCTAATACGACGACTTTCTCACTTGCCGATGTATGAGCTCTTTTTAGGTCAACATAGAATTTTTCGATATCAGCTTCACTGGATCTTTCTGTCGGTGCATAAGCTTGGATTATTGAAATGTTTAATTTTCCAAAGTTTATTTGTAGTAGTGCTACTCTCTCAGAAATCCCTGTAAACTTTGTGATATTGTGTTTCCATGCCTTACTTATAAGAAAACCGACTCCGTGTAGGCCTTTTGTTTCTCCGATGTAACAAAAAATGTAGTTTGAATATTCTTCTATATGACAACCCATTCTTCTTATTTCTGAAAGGCCTAGTATGTCACAGTTTATACACTCTAATGCATTAGTTAGTTCTATGTATCGTTCCGTTGATGCCAGGGATTTGACATTATAGGTTCCAATTTTTATATAGCTCTTAGCTTCTTTGTTCCGTTTGGTAGTTTGATGTTTTTGTGGTTTTACTGGAGGGTAGTGGTCATTGTCCCCACGGGGACCAGCCGGATTGGGGAATTGGGTTTTTAGTTTAATCTTATTTAGTTTTGTTTCTGTTCTGTTTCTGGTTTCCGTAGTATGTTTTTGTTGCTTGTTGTTTCAATATTTAAAATAGGTGTGTTAGTTTCGGTATGTGTTTCTATCTGATAACGAGTATGCCCTCTCTCGCATGTATTGAAAGGCATCCGTTTAGGGTGCGCCTTTTTTAAAGGTGTCCTTGATGCATGTTTTTTGCACTTTTGAAGTAGCCATGTTTTGGTTGCCAGGGCTTGGGGTTTCCGATCTCTTCCTTTTCTCGTTTTTTATTTTGTATGTGTTTTTACTCTTGTTTTCCTTTTTCTTCTCTAGTACTGCTTTAGTTAGGTCATGAGTAATGTAAGCCGTTGATTTGAGTTTCTTTTTGTTTTTCAAAATGTTTATTTTCTTCTGCAGTGTTGTTGTAGCGAGTAGGATTGGTCTGACCTTTTTATCGTCTTCTCCCCTTTTTCCCAGCCTCTGAACTCTATCGATTTCACCTAATCCAATTTCCACTTCGATATTGTTGGTGAAATAGCGAAAAAGGTAAACCAAAGTTGGGGTTAGTTAAAGGACGCGTGGTTCTAAAACAAATGAATAAAATCCTCTTGGAATTCTAGGGATATTTAACATGAGTGGACTGTATTGCGTAAATTAATTAATTTTTGAGATCTTTCTCGATGATTGCCTCAACATAGGGAGTGGCTTGGTGAATGGAATTGATTTAACGTATTTCCGTCAGTGAACACAGAAAGGGGGTTTAGGGTGTAAAAAGGATTTGCAAAACACTTACAATTATCCAGTTTATTTTGGAGCTTCTTGACGGCAGAATCTTCTCCGCGTGCACGCGGTCACAATTCAGAAAATATTGTCCTTGAAGGTTGCTTGAGTGTCCACCACAGAAATTAGATTTGGCCAATAATTTATTTAAATCGATTTTTTTGTTTTCTTTTTAATGCGCGCGCGCCATTGCGATCGAGGTAAGTGAAGTTGCAGCAAAGTGAAGGGAGTTGCGGAAGGAGGATTAGGGATGGGACATGTCACTGACTAATTAAACGATGAAAATAGGCGATGAAAACAATACCGAACAGATATTCTTCAGCGTAGATATTACTAGGGTGGTCAGCTCTTCAATGCCTCCTTCTTTAGTTTCTGGGACCCCATGAATTAATACATTGTTTCTCTTGCTGTTAGTCTCAAGGTTTAGTATTTTATTATTCAATAATTACACTTCTTTTCTAAGTTTTTCGTTCTCCTCTAAGATGGGTTTGATTTTCTCATCCACTTTCAATAATACAGTAGTCGTGATTAATTATCTGTTATTGTGGTTAAGTAAAGGTAGGTAGGTTAAGGTTAAGGTAGGTGTGGTAGGTTAAGTTGTTCTGTCATTTTTGTGAAAGAAAGAAAGAAAGAAAACATATTGAGGAGGATTTTTTTTTTTTGTGAGGAGTAGTGACATCTCTGGTGACAGCTCGGCAGACATTTTGTGGTGAAACGGAACGTAAAATTTCTTGACGTTTCTGAACGTATTTCAATTTCCGTGCGTTGGTAGCACTGTGACAGCCGGCTGTTGTTTGTCTATGACACTTAACCTCAAACACGGTTAATATTTTAAGATGGTTTTCGATATTTTTATTTATTTATTTATTTATTTATTTAAACTTTATGCACAATAAAGATACATAGGCGGACTTAATGCCACAAGGCATTCTCTACCAGTCAACCTTAGGGTTAAACAAGACAACATTGTGGTAGGTTACAAAATAACTAAAAAAAAAAAAAAAAAACAATGTCAACTTCAATACAATAAAAAGTATATACTTATATTAATACTAATACACATATAAAAATAAAATAAACTAATAAATATTTAACAAATACCAAAAACAAAACGAAAAACTTAACAGGCAATTACTAATTACTCGACTTATAATAATTGAAGGCTATTTGGTCTTATTTAAATAGTGGCTACGAACTTTCCTTTTAAAAGTGAATTTGCTTTCAGCTTTTTTAATATCAAGGGGTAGCGCGTTCCAGAGCTTTATAGATGAGATAGAGAAAGAATTTGACAAAAAACAGGTGCGGTGTGAAGGAATTTGGAGAATGAGGTTATTGGAAGCTCGAAGACTACGACTATGACAACTGCCCAACACTTTGAAATAAGATTTTAAGTAAACGGGAGCACGTGGATCGTTCATAATCGAGAAAAGCATGCAGAGAGATCTGAGGGACCTCCTGAGTCGAATAGGCAGCCATTTAAGCTGAGAACGGAAGGAAGAAATATGATCGTATTTACGAAGGCCAAAAACAAAACGAATACAATTATTGAGAAGACGATCCAATTTATTTAGAAGTTCCCTTTCGATGCGTATTTTTGTTGTTTTTATTATGTTTTTCGAAGCACACGTGTATCAGAATTATTTGAAGTAACACTTTTCCACTGAATGTTTACTATTTCTCACTTTTATTGAATTATTTACGAGAGCGTTTAAATTAGCGTCTGTGTGAACGCCGGTACTTTGCCTTTTGTGGATATTGGTCAGGGTGGAAGAATGATGCCAATAAGTTGATTTTAGCACGTTTATTAACGCTTACAATATGAAATTATGAATTAAAAATGAGCGTATGGTGACTCCGACGCGGTCTTTGGACGAGGGGCGCGCGCGGCGCCCCGCGGCGGAGTCGCGCAGCTCGCGCGCGTGTGTTGAGTCTACGTCGTTTGCGTGTGTGCGTGAGATGTCAGTGCGCACACATGCTAGGCGTTAACATGTTGCCGCCCCAGGAACGCAGTTCTGGTCCATGACTGGTAGCGGGCACAATCGGTTGAAGGCTCGTCGAAGAGTCCCCGAAGTGGTGAGCACGTCGGCCACGCGGGTCACGCCGTCGGAGCCGGGGTACAGGCGCACTATGCGCCCCAGCAGCCACCGGGTGGGAGGCAGCCGGTCATCTTTCACCAGCACCATTTCTCCAAGCCGGAGTTGATCTCCTTGTTTGCGCCATTTCTGTCGTTTCTGAGTTCTGTAATATATTCTATATAATAACGTTTCCTGAAATGGGCTTTCAGTTGTTGGACTCTCATGTATCGTGAGAGAGAAGGTATCGCCGCAGGGTCAGTGTCCTGAGGAGAAGGCAAAGCTGTAAGTGGTCGTCCAATTAAGAAATGTGATGGGGTAAGCGCCGTGAGATCAGAAGGGTCTGATGATAAAGGAGTGAGAGGCCTAGAATTCAGAACACCTTCGATCTGTACAAGAACTGTATTCATCTCTTCATAAGTTAAGTTAGCTAAACCTAGAACCCTCTTTAAATGATATTTTACAGATTTTACGGAACCCTCTGCTAATCCGTTAAAATGTGGACTATACGCTGGTGAAAATTTGAAGTTGATTTGCGAATTAGACGCTTGACAGCTTATTTCGTTAGAATTTGACTTTAAAAATCTAGCCAACTCATTACATGCGCCGACAAAACAAGTACCATTATCAGAGTAAATGGTTCGTGGTCGTCCTCTACGGGCAACGAACCGGTCTAATGCAGCTAAAAATGTTGTGCTGCTCAAGTCAGTGACAAGTTCTATATGTACTGCTTTAATGGCAAGACAAACGAATATACATAGATAGGACTTTATGAGTGTGCCTCCTCTGCCCTTTCGGTTCAGTATCATGACGGGACCGGCATAGTCGACCGCTGTGTTGGCAAACACATACTCTGTATGCAGGCGACTGGAAGGAAGGTTGCCCATGATCGGTTGAATGCTTTTTCCTGCAAAGCGACAACATTTAATGCATTTTTTAACTATCTGTCTGGCAAGGTTTCGACCATTAATAAACCAGAATTTATGACGAAGTGTAAAAAGTAATAATTGCGGAGGCGCATGCAATAAAATTATATGATAATGCCTAAATATTAATGTGGCCAAATGATGCCGTGAATCAAGTAGGATGGGGTGTTTTGTGTCAAAATCATAAAATGAATTTTTAAGGCGACCACCTACTCATAATTGTTGGAACATCACTATTTAGTATGTAATTAGTATGCACATCACTAGATGTTATCTATGTATCCGGTTACGTGTCACTCCAGTGAGACACTCTAATGTCGGTCCCCGTCTGTGATACTACTACTAACTGTCTGTCTGTATCTATTGTGTATAACATGTAATAAACCAAGTCAACCTCATCGGTGTCTTATTCAACAAGCCTACAGAACATAACATGGTGTCAGAAGTCATCTACAATAATTAAGCGAGATCGTCGTGAAAATGCCACAACAAACGAGTGCCGAAGGCAGCCATGTTGGCGAACATGAAAAAACGCATTTGAAACAACTCCACATCTCATCGGATCCAGCAAATAATAATGCGGAGGCATGGAAAAGATGGTCACAGCAGATGGAATTATATTTGTTAGCCACAGGTCTGGAAAAAGCAAGCGAAAAACGGAAAATTGCCATTCTGTTACACTCAATTGGAGAACGTGGTCTCAACATATTCAACACGTTTAACCTAAAAATTGAAGGGAGCACATTCGACGAGGTCAAATCCAGATTCGACAAATTTTTCGAGCCAAGGAGAAATGTGACGATGTGCAGGTATAAATTTTTCACACGTAAGCAGGAGAAATCCGAAAGCATCCAAGATTTCATCACCGATTTGGAGACAAAAAGCAAAGAATGTGAGTTTGGCACGCTCAGAGAATCGTTAATTAAAGATATTTTCATAGCAAACTTAAACATGGACTTGTCACATGTACGTCAAAGATTACTACAAGAACATGACCTTACCTACCAAAGGATGCAAGAACTAGCGAGCACACTCATAGTCGCGCAGCAGGACGCAGATAAAATCGTCAAAGAGAGCGGTGTCGCCAGTGAAAACGTCATGCATCTCAGTCGGAAGAACCGTGGTCGAGGAGACGGTCGACAGCGAGCTTCCAGTCGCAGGTCAGCTTCAAACAGACGCCAGTCAGCTTCGAGTAGTCGCAAGTCTGCTTCAGCTTCAAACGGCGAAGACAGCAACTCGAAGACATGCGGACGCTGTGGGCAGTCTCATCGCTACAAGTGTCCAGCTAAAGGCGTTCAATGCAGGTCATGTAAATCTTTTAATCATTTTGCTAAATTTTGTCTCAAAAATAAAAAAGTCAGTCAGATAAACGGTTGCACGTTTGTAGCGAAGCTACTACTGATTATTTATTAGTTACATTAAATTACCTACTTATATTTATGTTGTACACCTTTATTTAATAAAACCGTAATGAAACTCAACTTTCGATATTGTAAAAAGTTAAAAATTAGGACAACTGTACAAACAGACTATTTTGTTAGTAGATATATTTTACCGCGGTTTCGTGAAGTTGAATGCGTACCGGCCGCCCGAGCGGGGCGTCACTATCTATCTCTTTCACACGCGGCATAGCCCACACACCGTGTATTGCTAACTCTTTCACTCTGGCGGTTCGCGGCAACACACCGCGTCAGGAGAGTGCTTTGACCTTACTGATTGCAAGCGCATGTCGCTCCCTCTTCCGCGCCCGCTCCGCCGGTTAGCAATCGATATACCACTGAATGGCTCGTAAACTCATAACGTTCAATATAATATGTGCTCGTTGTTATTATATAAAAACTAATTGTGTCAGTTAATGCCTAAACCCTAAACTATGTCCTGTGTCTATCGTGCCTCCATACAACATTCATTCAACCTTCTAAATACGTATTTACTGTGAAGCTAACTTTAAAGTGTGAACAATTATACATCTTATTTACTACAACAAGACTGTTTATTTACAACCACCACCTAGCTTCATTGGTGACCCCGACGAACACGAAACATGAACGTGCCGGAGGACGATAAAAATGGCGGCGCCAACGCGTCGCCTAGCACATCGCATGACATCCAGCGAGTAGGCATAAGAGTACCGCCTTTTTACCCGGAGAAACCGGCGTTGTGGTTTTACCAGCTTGAAAGCCAATTTTTTCTGGCGAACATAACCACAGACAGCACTAAATTCCATTATGCTATGGGGCAGTTGGATCCTATTTACGCATCGGAGGTGGAGGACATCATAGCCAGTCCCCCAGCACCAAATAAGTACGAGCGACTAAAGTCGGAACTCATAAGGCGTTTCTCCGCGTCCAAGGAGAAGAAGATCTTGCAGCTGGTCACGCGTGAGGAACTGGGCGATAGGAAACCTTCCCAATTCTTGCGCCATATTCAGCATCTTGCTGGACCTGACGTCCCGGAGGATTTTCTACGCACCATGTGGTCCAGCCGCCTACCAAATAACATCCAGGCCTGTATTGCTTCTCAGTCGAGGGCAACCCTGAACGAGGTCGCAGAACTGGCTGACCGCATCTACGACATCGCAGCCCCCAGTCCGCATGTAGCAGCCACTACAGCATCAGGCGCTTCTCCAGAGTTAAGCTGTCAGGTAGCGGAACTCACACACCAGGTGCAGCAGCTGACGACCAAACTAGACAGGATGTCACGGCCTAGGTCAAGATTTAGATCCGTAAGTCGTGACAGCATTACCAGCTCAAGCCGTTCACAGTCCAACTACCGAAAATACCCTATGTGTTGGTATCATGCTAAGTTCGGTGAGAAAGCAAGTAAGTGAAAGCCATGTGATTTCAAGCTTAAGGGAAAAGGACAGGGCAGTCCGTAATGGCGACCGACGCCTGCCTAAATCCTGGTCGCTTGTTTATAACCGACCAACGGACAAAAGTTCAGTTTTTAATAGATACAGGCAGTGATATATGTGTATTTCCTAGAACTTTAGTGAAAGGTAAACAAAGCCTAACGAACTATCAACTGTTTGCCGCCAACGGGTCTGTTATAAATACCTATGGTTACGCCCACTTAGTTATTAATATGAACTTGCGCCGCGACTTCGCTTGGCGATTTATTATAGCGGATGTAACTCGGGCCATTATAGGCGTAGATTTTTTATCCTTTTATAATTTAATTGTAGATGTACGTAACAAACGTTTAATAGACAGCAATACAACGCTCACCACTGCGGCTTCGGTCGCGAGTCTTTCTGACAATGTTTCTTCAGTAAAGGTAACGTCGTGTAACAAACAGGATTCAGTGTACCATGCTATTCTAGCAAAGTACCCTGACATCACTCGACCGTCAGGTATGCACGGTACACCTAAACACAATATAATGCACCACATACGCACCACACCTGGACCACCAGTATCTTGCACACCACGCCGATTAGCGCCAGATAGGCTGAAGGTTGCTAAAACAGAATTTGAGGCCATGTTACAAATAGGTACGTGTCGTCCATCAGAATCACCATGGGCCTCGCCACTTCACCTCGCTCTTAAGCGGGATAACAGCTGGCGCCCATGTGGTGATTACCGGATGCTTAACGCCAGGACGGTACCGGACAGGTACCCTATACGACATATTCAAGATTTTTCTCACAACCTTACAGGATGCTCCGTCTTCTCGACAATAGACCTGGTGAAAGCTTACAACCAAATTCGCGTCAATCCCAGCGACATCGAGAAGACCGCCATCACAACACCGTTCGGCTTATATGAATTCCCATTCATGACGTTTGGTCTTCGTAACGCCGGACAGACATTTCAACGTTTCGTAGATGAAATGCTGCGTGGCCTAGATTTTGCTTACCCTTACGTCGATGACATTTTGGTCTTCTCGAAAGACCAGACGACTCATGCGGATCATCTACACCAAATTTTCAGCAGGCTGTCGGAATATGGCATGGTCATCAACACGGCAAAGTGCGTGTTTGGAGCCTCGGAGGTTACATTCTTGGGTTACAGAATTTCAGCGAATGGGACAAAACCCTTGCCAGACAAAGTAGCGGCCATCAACGATTTCCCCATCCCGAAAACGGTAAGAGAGTTGCGCAGGTTCCTCGGAATGATAAATTTCTACCGTAGGTTCATTCCCGATGCTGCCAAATACCAAACACCGTTGAACGTTCTTTTGACAGGTTCGGTGAAGGGTTCTCATCCCGTAAATTTCACGCAAAGCGAACAGGTAATGTGGAAAAACAGAGAGAAGATGTATTGAGAGCAGCTTCTATTAATGACCTAAAAAGGGTGATACTGGCAACCCATTATACACAGGCTGAAATAGATGACAACTTTGAGAAGGTTAACATGAATTTCCTCAAAATAGCTAACATGATCATAGGGATTGTTGAATATAATACAAAAAGAGATGATAAGGCTTTTTCTATTATAACAGGGGAGAATAAGATAATGAAATGGATATCACCTGAAGTGGTGAGGGTTTGCAAAGTGAATGGAAAATCATGGCAAGAATCTCTGGGGTGCAGGAATGGAAGTCATTACGCTGGTGGGACCTACCATTCCACTTTGAAATATAAATGTAACCAGGAAGGATTGATAAGAGGGCAATACAGTCTTGACATGAAACTAGATAGTGCAAAGAACACTACTCTCTATGAAATAAAAGATCTCGGTACTACCAGCAGTGAGAAAATAAACCGGGAGCTTCTTGATGATGAACTAACTCACTGGGTAGCTGAAAGCAATGGAGGTTATGACACTTGGTGGATGAAGTTCCCACACCACACTTGTGCAAAGAACTGGAACTGTAGGATAAGAAGAAGCACAGTGACTCCAGTGTTGATAAATGACAATGGAATGAAAGTTGAAGTCAACATAATGGAGGAGTGGTATACAGTGTATAACAAAGGGAAGTTTGAATCTTACTTTGTAAGCCAGAAGAACAAAATGGTAATTTATGTACCGAAATTCAAAGTGAAAATTGAAAATAAAGAAATGAAGTGTATAGACACACAGAAATATTCAGAGTGCATCTCTTTAAATGGAATCACAGATATAAAAGAAATAGTGGAGATGACTGGAGAAGAATGGTCTGTGGGGCGGACAACTGCGGTGAAAGGGAAGAAGCATTCAAGCTTATGGTGAAAGGTAAGTTGGTTACCGTATCCATCGACAGAATAAAACCTGCCTATATACTGCGTGATCCAGATACCACTACACACCAAAGTCAACGTCCACCACCTCACACTACTATTCACACACACACCCCAACCACTAACTCACCACAACATTCCACTCAAACTCCCAATCAGAACACAAATCACAATGATTTGCCTGACGCCGGAGAAAGCACGGTCAGAAGGACTCGTTCGGGCCGTAGAGTAAGATTCCCCGAACGTTACTGTCGCCCGTAGGACGGTCTCTGGAGGGGGGTGGTGTAGCGAAGCTACTACTGATTATTTATTAGTTACATTAAATTACCTACTTATATTTATGTTGTACACCTTTATTTAATAAAACCGTAATGAAACTCAACTTTCGATATTGTAAAAAGTTAAAAATTAGGACAACTGTACAAACAGACTATTTTGTTAGTAGATATATTTTACCGCGGTTTCGTGAAGTTGAATGCGTACCGGCCGCCCGAGCGGGGCGTCACTATCTATCTCTTTCACACGCGGCATAGCCCGCACACCGTGTATTGCTAACTCTTTCACTCTGGCGGTTCGCGGCAACACACCGCGTCAGGAGAGTGCTTTGACCTTACTGATTGCAAGCGCATGTCGCTCCCTCTTCCGCGCCCGCTCCGCCGGTTAGCAATCGATATACCACTGAATGGCTCGTAAACTCATAACGTTCAATATAATATGTGCTCGTTGTTATTATATAAAAACTAATTGTGTCAGTTAATGCCTAAACCCTAAACTATGTCCTGTGTCTATCGTGCCTCCATACAACATTCATTCAACCTTCTAAATACGTATTTACTGTGAAGCTAACTTTAAAGTGTGAACAATTATACATCTTATTTACTACAACAAGACTGTTTATTTACAACCACCACCTAGCTTCACGTTTAATTCACATAGTAGTAGTCAAGAAAATTTTGTTGGCATGTTGAACAGTCAATTAAAGTCGAGTCAAAGTCATAAAAGTCAATCAAATAAGTATGTGGATCATACTACACAGACTCAGTCACACAAACAGATACACAGACACAACAGCAGTACAAGTCAAAGTCAACGTCCCGTCGTCCGTCGTCGTCACCATTATGAAAAGGGTGATATGTCTGAGAGGTCTAATAATAATAAAAACCTCAATGATGAAAGCAATCACATATCTGAGAGATCCAAGTCAACGTCCAAATATCAATGTCCCCATTCATATTATACCGTCCAGTCAAATAGTCGAAATAATGAATGTCAGAGTCTATATTTACATCTCAAAGATGAAATTAGTCACAAGTCTGAGGGATTACATAATAACACACAATATCATCAGCATAAAAACAGTAGTCAGTATACACAGTCGCACAATGGATCATTAATCAGTCACTCAGATAACAGTCGTAAAACAAATAATGTCAACACTTTGGAAAGTAACTATTCAAAACAGTCTTGGGAAATTAATTTGTCAATAAGAAATAAACAAATAAGATGCATCATAGATTCAGGTGCAGATGTCAACATCATGTCAAAACAAACATTTAGTTATCTCAAACGTCAACTGTCACAACTGTCACTTGTGAAATGTCAAATAAACGTCACAGGATTTGGTGGAAAATCCATTCCAATTTTAGGTAAAGTCAACATAAATTGCAATTTGAGCATAAATAACAGTAATGTCGAAGAATCAATAATGTTTATAGTAGCAAATTTAGATTGTCCGAATGTTCTTGGTCTACCAACTTGTGAAAGGTTAGGTATAATAAAACGTGTCTTTTCAGTATCAAAACAAGATTTTTGTAAACAAATACAAACACAATATAATGATGTTTTTCAGGGTCTTGGGTGTCTACCTCCAGTCTGTCATCTTAAACTCAAGCCTGATGCAGTACCATGCGTGGATCCACCAAGGAAAGTCCCATTTGCGTTACAAGGGAAATTACGTGAAGAATTGGATCGCATGGAGGCAATGCAAGTTATCGAGAAGGTTACTAAACCAACAGAGTGGGTTAACTCAGTCGTCATAACAGTTAAAAGTACAGGTCAGTTAAGAATATGCTTAGATCCCAGAACTTTAAATAAAAATATCATGAGGGAATTCTATCCACTCAAGTCAATAGATGAGATTAGGTCTCAGCTCGAAGGGGCAACATGTTTTTCTCATTTAGATGCATTTTCTGGTTTCTGGATGTTACGTCTGGATGAATATAGTTCAGAATTATGTACTTTTCAAACACCATTTGGTAGATACAAGTATTTGAGATTACCATATGGCATAAATGCTTCGTCTGAAATCTTTCAAAGGGTCATGATGAATCTATTTGGTGACATAGAAGGAGTTTTAATATTCATAGACGACATTTTAGTCTATGGACCAAATGAGTCGGTTCATAATGAAAGATTACATAAAGTCATGCAAAGAGCTCGTCAAGTCAATCTAAAATTTAACAAATCAAAATGTAAATTTTTAGTCTCAGAAGTATGTTTTTTGGGTTATGTCTTCAGTAAAGATGGTGCTAGGGCAGATCAAGAGAAGATCAAAGCCATTGTCAATATGCCCACACCAAAGAATGTCAAAGAGTTGCAGAGAATACTAGGTATGATCAATTATTTAGGACCTTTTATTAGCAACTTATCAGAAAAAACACAAATATTAAGAAATCTTTTAAAAAAAGATACAGTCTGGACATGGGATGAGAATCATAGTCAGAGTTTGGAAAAATTAAAACAAGAGATTACAAACTCACCAGTATTAGCTCATTACAATCCCAAGATTCCATTAGTCTTGTCAGTCGATTCGTCAAAGTCAGCTTTAGGAGCAGTAATTCTACAAAAAAGCAAACCTATTGCATATAGTTCAAAAACTTTAACTGAAACCCAGGAAAGGTATGCACAAATTGAAAAAGAGCTACTAGCAATTCAATTTGGTTGTGAAAAATTTCACCAACATGTATATGGTAATAGAGTCACAGTTCATACAGATCACAAACCATTAGTCTATTTATTTAAAAAACCATTACATGACGTCCCTGCTAGATTACAGCGTATGATGTTAACTTTGCAAAAATATGATTTAGAAGTAATACATGTTCCGGGTAAGGAAATGTATATATCAGACACTTTGTCACGAGCAGCATTAAAAGACCATTATACACCTGAAAATGAATCAGAAATGTCTTGTCATGTCAATTTAATGTATGCTAATTTAGCAATAACAAAGGAATATAGCACAAAATTGGAACAGGAAACCAAAAATGATGAATCCTTACAATTATTAAAAAAATATTACAAAGAAGGATGGCCAAAAAACAAAAACAATGTCAGTCCTTTGGTAAAACCATTTTGGAATATTCAAGGTGAAATTCACATAATTAAAGGTTTAGTGTTTAAAGGATCAAAATTAATAGTACCACAGTCAATGTACAAACAAATGTTAGAAAAGATTCACAAAGGCCACCAAGGTATAAATAAATGTCAAAGGTTGGCAAAAGAATCATTGTATTGGCCAAATATGTCAAGTGATATTAAGAATATAGTAGAACAATGTCTAATATGTGCAAAATATAAACCATGTAATCAAAAGGAACCACTACAAAATTTTGAAATATGTAAATATCCATGGCAACAAGTCGGTATAGATTTAATGCATTTTGATAGTTTAGTTTATTTAATTGTCACAGATTATTACTCAAAATATATAGAAATTGCATTATTAAATAAAAACAGTACATCTCAAAATGTAATAACACATTTGAAGTCAATTTTTGCTCGTCATGGAATACCTTTGTCATTAGTGTCAGATGGTGGACCTCCTTTTCAGTCATTAGAATTCAAAAATTTCTTACAAGAATGGGACATAGAACATGTTGTTACTAGCCCATATCATTCACAGTCCAATGGTCAAGCTGAAAGTTTAGTGAAAATTATAAAAAACATGTTAAGGAAATGTAAAGAAAACAAAACAGATCCATACATAGCTTTATTACAGTACAGAAATACACCAAAAAATAACTTGTCATCACCAGCACAATTGTTAATGTCTAGAAATTTAAGAGATAACATTCCAATGTCATATAAAAAATTAAGGCCAAAAGTAGTAACATTTCAAAATTATAAAGAGTCAGTCAAGAAAAACGATGGAAACAAATCAAGGTATTATGATAGAAATACAAAGTCTTTGTCAATGCTACATTATAATGACCATGTCTATTTTAAAAGAAATCCAAAAAGTAATTGGGAACAAGGTATTGTCAAACAAAGAATGATGAACAATAGGTCATATGTTGTTGAGGATGTCAATGGTGTAAAGTATAGGAGGAACAGAATACATTTAAGACATAAGTATTCACATAACCTTGCAAACCCTCCTATGCGATCCAACTCGTCACAGGGGAGAGAGGAAGGTGACAGACAGGAGTCTAGATCTCAAGAATCCTCATCTCAAGAATCCTCAAGCGTAACAACTAGGTCAGGTCGAATTGTAAAACCTACAAGAAGGTTAATAGAAGAAATAGATTAATTAAGTATTATTAAGAATCTTGTCTAGTTTTAATATAACTATAAGTATCATAAAGTAGGTTGTCATTTATGTAAAGTCGCTTAACATAGTATATCTTTTGAATTGTTTGTCAAGGGTTTAAATTGAACTCAGTAAGGGGGATGTTGGAACATCACTATTTAGTATGTAAATAGTATGCACATCACTAGATGTTATCTATGTATCCGGTTACGTGTCACTCCAGTGAGACACTCTAATGTCGGTCCCCGTCTGTGATACTACTACTAACTGTCTGTCTGTATCTATTGTGTATAACATGTAATAAACCAAGTCAACCTCATCGGTGTCTTATTCAACAAGCCTACAGAACATAACAATAATAATGTGTCATTTTCATTATAAAATGGATTTAATTGAAGTAGTTTATTTTTAACTGATAATTGTTTATTGTTTTTTAATAAGTTGTATTCTGAGTTGAACATTTCAAGTTGTACAAATCTGCACAGTGAAATTAATGATGAATTTAATTCATAGATTTTTATGAACCCAGTACATTTGTGTTGTGGGTGTAAACAATTGTGAATGAACCGATGCACATATACAATTACACGTTGTAATTTACTAAAATTAGAGGAACTCTTTATGAAGGCAGAGTAATAAGTAACATAATCGGTACAGTCAGCAGTCAAGTTGCATTTAACCTTGAACTCTGGTAAGTCAGGCTCTTGAGGGTGTGACGGTTGGTTAGGCCATGACTGTTCGTCATGTTGAAGGAATGATGGCCCTGACCACCATAAACTACAATTTTGTAACTGTTTGGCATCTGCCCCACGTGATCCAATATCAGCTGGGTTATTTTTAGTGGGCACATAACGCCATCTGCATGATTCAGTTTTCTCAGATATTTCAATGATTCTGTTAAATACAAACGGTTTAAGAAGGTGTGCTTTAGGTGAATGTATCCAACCGAGGACAATAGTGGAGTCACACCAGTAGACACTTCTTTTTATGTTTAATCTAAGTGATGATTTCACTTTATCTGCCAAGCAGACGGCGCACACTGTAAGAAAATCGCAATCTGACGGGATTTTATTCTTATGATACGGAACTAATTAATTTGATTGATATAAGTTATAATTAAATGTTTTTTTAGTTTTATAAAATAATTTTGTATTGTTTCCTGTATTTTTGCAATTTAAAAAACTGAAAAATACAGCAAATAAACATATTACTCATTCGTTGTGGGCAGGGAAAGCAATGACAAAACTTCTGGCTCCAATATACTTCTATTTTTTCGTGGTATGCTCCTTAATCCTGCTAAATAGGGGTCAGATGAGATTAAAAGTCTATTTAGGAGATCTGTATTTGTATCTACACGCGAAGTTTTTCGTGTAAAGAATTCTCTATAGTAACGATTGTCTTTGTTTCGTGCCTCTTGGGCTTCTTCCGATAACTGGCCAATTGGTAGTATACATGATGATATCACGTCTTTACCATGAAAAAGAACTTTGTGAACACTGACAGGCATATTGTACCAAAAATATTCCATAAGATACAGTTCCCTGGTATCTTTAACAAACAAATCAAAGGCATTTACGTCAATCGAAAACCCGCATCCGAGAGATTCTAAAATTATATGAAATCGATGAACCAGTTCTGAATTCACGCCAGTTATCTGAGCTGTTCTTGAGGAATCTCGAAAAAAGCGTCTGGCAGTGTTGCCGTCATTGGTATTTCCCGACTGTTGATTAGGCATGTCCACCAATAAACCCATTTCATTTCTGAATCTTCTTTGAATCTGCTCCTTCTTGTTTTTGACTAGATTTTTATTTTGATCACCTCTAACTTGCCAGACTTTTATATCGAGTCTATATGCAATGTGCAGTATACATTCCATGAATCTTATCCACGAATGTAATGGAGAAAGTCCAAAAGTCATTGCAGCTGTATCGAGTGGTTTCTTTGAAATAACATCAGGTTTATTCATTTCGGATGGCTTTGCTCCACATATATAGCAAGTTTGAGAGGAACCGGACACTGTCGACAAGGCAGTGCATATTTTGCCATCAATCATAGTAAGCATGAATACCGGTTTTACAAAAATAAGAACGTCATCCATATGAACTTCTACAGGTGATAATGTATCTATTTGATGTTGCATCGCGCTGACCTCTTGTTTTGTCAATTCTGTAGTTTCCCTAGCGAAATGAAGTTTAATAGGTCTACAGAAACGTGTAGACGAGGGAGCAGGGTTTTGCCATACGACCATATTCTCCTTTTCAGTATTCAAAGCCATTTGAATGGGCACCATCGAAATGCTGAAGAGATTTTCGTCAAACTGACTTTCTGATGTGAACTTCTGTTTATACCTTTGTTGTTGAGCTCCATCACAACCCCACTTAATCAGGCAGGTTAGTTCCTTTGATCCAACTTTTAAAATTTCAATAGAATCTAACACATTTCTTTGGGTTAAACATATACGATTGATAGTATGATTCACCAAAGATTGAAGATTGCATTCTGCAGTTGTTTCCGTGACAGTCTTCTCTAACGGATAACACTGTTTTTTTACTTCCAGTATTTGGTCATAAGAAGGTAACAAGTTTTTAGCCAGGTTATTAACCTTTTCTCGAATTATATTGTACTGGTGAGTAGATAATTTAGCATCTATCATCATGCCAAGAGCTTCATCTGCAGATAGAGATACAGGATCATTAATTAGACGTTTACGGGCCTGTTTGATTACTGTCCCACTATTACCGGACTCAGACGATAATTCTCTTACTATGGCTGCAGAATCTCGTTTGCCAGCGTTGCGTAAATTGCATTCATTAGCCACAGCAATTTCTTCTGGACTGGTCGTCTCTATAAGTGTTTGGATTTTTCGTTTTTGTGTTCTATCACAACAGTCTTGAAAACGTTTTGCTGGTCTTCCTGGAGTAATTGAGGAGGAGGATGATGGAATTTCTTGTAAAACACTTTCAGGCAAAGTAATAGTTGTTTTTAACCAATTCATATTATTTTCTAAAAAACGATCCCGATGACGATGGCATTTAGTCCATTTTATTTCAATTTGTTGGCATAATGCTCTCAGCAAACCCTTGATTTTATTTTTAGAATATTCAGAATAAGTTACACGAGGATATCTATTCATAAAAAATGAAAAAACTTCGTCAAAACGATCACTCCCTCTGTTAGAAGTCCAAATTTCGAAAATTTGCAATTTCGTTATTTCGGTAGCCATGCTGAAAAACAAAAAATGTATGGGTGCCGCAAAAAAGCGCAAAATTTATGAGTTGCATCTGTTAGTTAAAACTATCAGCTGTACTGTGATGGTATATACTTTACTATATAATGCTATATAATATGTTTTCGGGACTAATGAATTTAAAATGTAAAAAAATCGAAGTATATTTCGTGTCCTAACAGAAATGGTTGATTTTAGTATATAATTACTATTATAAATCGAACAAAATATGTATGTACTTACATATGAAATACCAACACTACGACAAATAAAGTAAATAACACTATTGACCCAATAATCACTTCGTAATCGTAAGCGTAATTGGCACAAATTAACACTGCAAAACACGTAGTGAGTGTGACTCAGTTTTGTTTCTGATATGAACATTTCTAATATTTATGTTGACATACCCACATTAAAAAAAATATGGTGTCGTTTTTATTAGAGGGTAAGGAATAAAAAGACACCAATAATTGGTAGATAAAACATTGTTCGGATTTTGAATTAAATACCGCTAGATTGCGATTTTCTTACAGTGTGCGGCGAGGAGAGCACCGCACAGCTCTAGGCGGGGCACTGTCATGGGCTTCAGGGGAGCCACTCTGCCCTTTGCAGTCACTCAGTGAACAGACACACGATTATTATTATTGACACTTTTTATATATACGCACGCCGCATAAGCTTGTGTACTTGCATCACTAAACACATGAAGTTCGATTGATATCGGACTATCACCCAAAATACATCTAGGGATTCGAATATTATTTATGTGAGCAAGTGACATTATAAATTTAGACCACATGTTTACTATGTCCAAAGGCACAGACTCATCCCACGTTATCTGTGAAGACCATAGTTTTTGTAAAATATTCTTAGCTAGCAGTTTGCATGGGCTTATTAGGCCAAGTGGATCAAATATTTGTGACATAAGAGATAATATCGTACGTTTAGTTAGAATTTTGTCTTCATCAAGATTGACTGAGTATAGTAAATTGTCCTCTTTGGATGACCAAAATAAACCTAACGTTTTTGAGTAGTCATTATTACATAAGTTAAGTAATTCGTCGCTAGTACTTTAACCAACGACTTCAGTGACAACATGAGCACTATTTGAATGGAATTTACGTAAATGGAGTTTCCCTTTTTCTAACTGTCTGACAACACCCTTACATGTGTCTATGAGTTGCGATTCAGTAGCGGCACCTGTGATTAAGTCGTTGACATAAAAGTCATGTAAGATGACTTCCGAGACGGTTTGGTCTAGGCATTCGTTACCAAGCTGCGTCAAACACCTTGTCGCGAGATAAGGAGCAGACGCGGTTCCGTACGTAACTGTGTGTAGTTTATACTGCCTCAGTTGTTCGTGAGGTTCGAATCGCCATAGGATTTGTTGAAGCATTTGTTGTGATGGTTTAACATTCACCATTCTGTACATTTTCTCGACATCTGCAGTCACGAGAAACCTATGCTGGCGCATTCTAGTTAAGATACTAATTAGGTCATCTTGGACGGTTGGACCTACCATTTGAATTTGATTGAATGAGACACCAGAGGTCGTCACTGCAGACGCGTCATATACTACCCGTAATTTTGTCGATAAGCTTGAGTCACGTAACACACCGTGGTGTGGTAAAATATAAGTGAGAGTATCATTTTCAGGATTTTCATTTAATGACATATGATTCAATGAAATGTACTCTTTGATGAAATTACAATATTGCTCTTTGAAATGTGGTTCGCGTTTGAATCTGCGTTCTGAGGATAGGAACCTGGACAAAGCTTGTTCATAAGAGTCGCCCAGCTTATCAGGCGCATCTTTTAATGGAATCGTCACTTCGAATCGCCCATCAGGCAACCGAGTGGTATTGTTTATAAAACTTTGTTCACATTCAAGCTCTTCTCTAGATATTTGTTTACGTGTAGCTACTGTTTCTAGTTCAAAGAATTGAGATAATTTATTATGTAATTGATCGTCGTTGTTTTGTAAGGTAATATGATTGCAGTGGACTGTATTAATGAATTTTGTATGTTGTGTTGGCACTGGGCCTGAGATTAAGTAACCCAGTTTAGATTTATTTAGTGTTGGTTTATTTTTACCCAGTGATATGTTTTGGGAACCTAGTATGGTCCAGAAAATATCAGCGCCAAGTAGCATATCGACTGGAGCAGGTATGTGGAATTTGGGGTCCGCTAACGTTATGTGAGGCGGTATAATTAGTGTTGTACGGTCAACTTTTGTAGTTGGCAATAACTGAGTGATGCGCGGAACGACATAACAGTAGATGCTCTCGCTATAATTATTAAATAATGACGATATGAGTACGTCACAGTCACAACGCTTTGACAAGCAAGATATTTGAGAATTTAACCCTTCAACTACGGTTGAAGTGGAAAATGTAGGTAAGTTAAGTTTGGCACGTAGGCTTTCAGTTATAAAACTGGAGGTACTTCCACTGTCAAGTATGGCACGCACTTTGTGGCATATACCATTATTGTCTGTCACATGGACTAAGGCCGTGGATAGTAGAACACAGTTGTTTTGAGTGGCTGACAAAGCAATGTCCTGAGGAGGACTGGGAGGTTGTCCTTGACCCTCAGGCTGTGGCAAAGAGTGTAACATGACATTATTTGTTGAAGGTACAGGCGCAGACAGTGCAGGAGCTCCATGCTCGTGTAATAAGCTGTTGCACCGCAGGCCGCACAAGCGACATGGCCCTAACTTGCATACATTGTGATTGTGTAGAGGAGCACAGCTTCTACTTCTTTCTGATTATCTCAGCGATCGTCAACAATGTGTAAAAATTGGTCCAAACGCAAGTTCTGATCTAGCTAATACTTGTTATGGAATTCCACAAGGCAGTATCTTGGGTCCTACATTGTTTTTAATCTATATTAATGACCTGTGCAGCTTGCCACTCCAAAATGGTGTTATAATATCTTATGCGGATGATACTGCTTTGTTGTTTGCAGCTAAATCAAGAGCAGAGGTCTATGCACTTGCGCAGAATGGCTTCAACACTGTGTCAAATTGGCTCCAGAATAATCTTCTAACACTAAATGCTGATAAAACGAAATACATTTTATTTACAATGAGGAATACTAACACACCGCTTACTAACCTAAACATTTACGCGCATAGCTGTAACACGTACGCTGACTCTGCATGTTCTTGCCCTACTTTAGATAAAGTTGACCATTTAAAATATCTTGGTGTCACTATTGACTCCAATCTAAATTTTCGTAAACATATCGAGTTACTATGTGCGCAAACTAATATATATTTTTAAGAATTTACGGAATATAGCCGACTATAAATTAATAAAACAGATTTATTTGGCTTTGTGTCAGTCTATCCTAACCTATTGTATAACATCCTGGGGTGGCGCGGGAATTTCAATTCTGCTCCCTCTAGAACGAGCTCAAAGAGCAATTCTAAAGGTTGCTACCTTCCGTCCTTTCAGATTCCCCACACACCAGCTTTACAAAGCATGTAATGTACTCACAGTACGGCAATTATTTGTTCTTCATTTAATACTACACCAGCACGCTACACTTCCCTATGTTAGCCACAGCTCGGAAATAAAGGATTTTGGAACAGAAAACCAAACTCAGTATTTAAACTCAAACATATTTATTTCCTTTTCCACAATACTTGAAAGAAACACTTTAATATCACCTAAATAATGAGTCCTGTACTTACTTGCTAGGTTTTCAATCTAAATTACACTGAAGTAATACGATTTTATATGATATTGCTGTCGACAATGTTTTTCTATGCTCGGCGTTTTTTTTTTATGTCCCGCCGCCAATAATAATCTAGTCTATGCCAATGTCATAGAGAACGAATCCTCCTTTCAGTGAACTATGAGTACTAGTCCATTGAGCAACTAGGGTTACCGCAGCTGCAAGCTAACAGCTCGGCCATCCTGTTTAAAGCGCGTCCTCGTGCTTACAATCTTATTTAATTGTCAAAAAGAAAAAAAAAAAAAAAAATACAAAGACGAAAAGAAAACAAACATATCATCGAACTAATGAACAAAATTAAACTAACAGTAAATATCAGTTCATTAGCCATAGTAGCCATTAAATCAGTTATATACTTTAGAAAAATCAATAGCTTATTTTACTAATCATCCTAAACATATACAATTCGAGATCAACATCACAATAATATTATCATAAAGTTCATTCACAAATTTAAGTCTCCACTTAATTCTGTTCATTTTCAGTATTATCATCCTCATCATCACTACTTTCTAAGTTTCTACTAAATGTCAGCCAAGGCTGTATTTTATCTACGGCAACCACGGCTTCGTATCGACGACCGTGTTTACGTGTCATAGGAGTGTCTTCAATTACATATCTTTCATTGGGAAGCACTTTCATTACTCGATATGGACCTTGGAATTTGACCACTAGCTTTTGAGATTGGCCATCATGGGGAACTTGCCTCTGAACGCGGACTAAGCCTCCTACCTTATAGTTTTTGGCCGATTTTCTACGACTGTTGAACCTTTCTGCATCTTTTAATTGCTGTGCCTTCATATTACAACTTGCCTTTTCCCTTATGCTATACAAATCATCAGAGTCAATTAGATTAGTAGTATCGGATATAACGGGGTTCAAAATGCCTTCTGACCTACTAGTTATATTAAACCCAAATTATAATTCAGAAGGGCTTTTTTTTCGTGGTCTTATGAACTGTGGTATTGATGCCTACTTGAATGTCGTAGATATAGTCATCCCAGGACTTGTCATCTTTGTTGTGAGTGCAAGTCGAAAGGGCATCCAGAATAGTCCTATTAAACCGCTCAACTTGCCCGTTAGCTCTGGGTGTTGCTACGGCGTTAACAATGTGTTTTATTCCGTATAGTGTAGTAAATTCATTAAACGTTTTACTTGTGAAACTAGATCCTTTATCAGTTATAAGACGTGTGGGAACCCCGAAATAGCTTATGTGCTCTTTTATTACGCGTACACTAGTTAGAGACTTAGTATTTTTGACTGCTTTTATGTTTACGAATTTCGTGAAACTATCTACCAAAACCAATAAATAACAGTTACCCCTTTTGCTCTTGATAAAAGGACCTAAATGGTCGGCGTGTACTGTATGGAAAGGAACACTGACTTTCTCTATCGGGTGCAGTTCGCCTTCTCGTTTGCCACCAGGTGTCTTATGATGGGCACATTCTAAGCAAGACTGTACATATTTTTTTTACGAAGCGACGCATTTTGGGAAACCAGTAATGCAGTTGTAAGCGCTGTAAAGTTTTGTCGAAACCGTAATGCCCTATGTCGTCATGGTTACGTTTTAATACTTGCCAACGTACACCCTTCGGAACCAACCACCTAATCTCGTCTCCTACAATACGATAAATACGACCGTTCTTTATTTTGTAATTTTTATGAATATCCATGACTAATTCGGCAGTTTTATCCTCTAATATATTTTTAATTCTCTGTACCTCTTCATCCGCTTCTTGCACGGTGGCAATCCAATCCTGATCGGGGCGTTCGATACTTAGGATGTCTAGAACGTGCGTTTCGGATTCGGGAGCCATAACTGGTCCGCGGCTCAGCGCGTCAAAATGCGCCATTCGAGAGCCAGGTCGATATTCAACAGTACAATCGAACTCCTGTATTTGGACCCACCAACGTGCAACTCGCGGAATCAAGTCGCGTTTTACGAATGTGGATCTTAAAGCACTACAGTCACTATAAATTGTGAATGGTATACCCAACAAATATACCCTGAACCTACTCAAAGACGCTACTACCGCCAAGGTTTCGAGCTCATACGAGTGCAGCTTGCGTTCATCGGGGGATGTTTTACGACTAAAATATGAAGCCGGATGAAATGCTCCTAAAGAATCACTCTGTAAGAGTATATTCAAATTGCCCATCTGGAGTAACGAAGGCTGTTTTATGACGGAACTCTTTACTAATCGGAATTTGGTAATAACCTGAAGCTAAATCAAGAGAAGTGAATAGTTTATTACCTGCCAGTTGGTCAAGTTGGTCCTCGACGCGTGGAAGAGGGTAATGGTCTTTTTTTTGTTTTCCTATTAAGGGCTCGATAATCGACGCACAACCGTTTTTCTCCAGTCTTTTTCTGGACAAGGACAATGGGGCTAGCATAAGGCGAAGAAGACTCTCGCACAATGCCACTATCTAACATCTCTTGAAGCATGTTGTTTACTAATGTTCTTTCAGCATGAGATAAACGATAGGGTCTATATACGATTGGTTTGGCGTCTTCCAGTTCTATAGTAAATCCGAGATCTTTTAAGTTTTAAGAAAAACAGTCTTGATATTTATCTAATAGTTGCTGTAATTGTAAACGTCCTTCCTTATCGAGTTTCTCACCGCACTTAATTAGCTCATCAGAATTTTCAGAATCAAAAGACATTTGACAGCAATTAAGAACTTCTGAAGAATTTAAATATTCGCTTTTAATAGAACGAGTCAATAAAGAATTTTTAGAGATGGTTATTTCGCTATCTGACACATTATACACAAGTAACGAGCCATTTCTTGCATTGACGTTATATTCGCCTGATAAAAGATAATAGTGTTTTCCATTCAACTGCCTCAGGGACGCTTTTACGTAAACATTACCGCTAAACGATGGTTCAGATTTTACCGACAATACACGTAGTGAAGACGGTGGAATGCAAATATTATCAGCGCATAGTAAATGTACCTTTGTACAATCTATCCTTTTAAATATTAACTTGGTCGGAGTTTTAGTAATAATAATATCGGACATTTCAGTAAAAGAGTGCCCCAAAAGAGACGGATGACTCAGCACGTGATCTTCGACTACATAGATATCAATAACTTTCCCAATACCTTGAACTTCCACATTAGCAGTTATTACGCCCAACGGAATAGATAGGCTTGCACCTATGCCTCTCAACACGGGTAAGTTAGGAGGGCACTTGATATCCAACACAAGTTCCTTAGCTTTACTTTTAGTAATAAGCGTACACTGGCTTCCTAGATCTACGTGGCATTTTATTGCTTTACCATTAATTTTAATATCAAAAATATACTTATCAATAGACCTTTCAGTTGTTAACTCAGACACTTGTTTTTAATTTTTATCTATAGTTTGGACCTCGTTTTTAGAGGGATTATCTTTTGACCGATTGATCTTATAGCAACTAGAAGCTTGATGACCCAACTTGTCACATAACGTACATTTAATAGGTGGCTTATCGCATCTAAAACTAGGGTGACCAATTTCGTTACAATTAAAACACCGTATGTTAGAATTTATTGTACCAGACTTCGAATACTGGGTTCGCAATGTCGCATTAGAAGTAGTTTTGCGCTCGTTCCTATTTCGATTCGCTTCATAAGCATCCCTGCTTTGTCCTACCTTAACCGTTCGAAAATATTTTAAAATTTGTTCCGGTTCACTAAATTGAGCCGCTTGCGCACCTACTGTAATGGCACGATCATCCACTCCGTATAAGACACAATCTACTGCGTGTTTACCATAAATTTTGCACCTATTCAATAAATTCAATTTCGCATAATAATAGTGCTCCAATGATTCGCCGTACTTAGCGCGCTTAGTCAACATTTCTGTCAAGAGTTCGGCATAGTCCTCGCGACAAGGGAATGACTCAATTAGTTTTTTCTTCCATTCACCCCAAGTGTAAAGAAGTGTAGGTAGACCTTGATACCAAGTCTTTGCTACCCCTGACAATTTTGGAAGGGCGTAGTGTATTATTTCCTTTTCAGACCAACCGTATATTTCTGCGCATTCTTCTACTTTAGTGATCCATACTAACATAGTTTGCTCTTTACATAAAGGATCAAAATCCGGTAAAACATTACTATTAAAAGATACCTTGGGCTTTTCCGAACTCTTGACATTACTTAAAATCGACAAAAATTTATCTAACAGTACATTTGTTTCAGATTCCCTGTTCCGACTAGATTTATTAACTCTGATTGACTCACAGTTATCAGAGCTACCGGTACTGCGATCCGTCCACCTGGAACCGCCTCTCCTTGTCCGTGACCTCCTTCGGCATTTCCTTGTCCGCTCATGGCTTACACCGCCACGCGACGAACTGTCCGATTCCGTGACGATATTTTGCCGTTTCCGGTTTCTAGAAGGAGGCAGTGTCCAGTCTTCAATCTTCTTTGCCATCCCTGCAGAAACCCGTTCCGCGTCTCGACTGTTCATGTTCCTCCTTCCTTTGCCCTCTATCATGTGCTGTCCTTGATCGTCCAGTCTTGGTGTTGATATGTCCTCCAACCTGGACCCACTCCTGCCCCCGAACCTGGAATCAATTCCGCCCTCAAACCTGGGCTCAACTCCGCCCTCAAACCTGGGCCTACGTCCGCCCTCAAACCTGGGCCCACCTTCGCCCTCAAACCTGGGCCCACCTTCGCCCTCAAACCTGGGCCCACCTTCGCCCTCAAACCTGGGCCCACCTTCGCCCTCAAACCTGGGCCCACCTTCGCCCTCAAACCTGGGCCCACCTTCGCCCTCAAACCTGGGCCCTCCTTCGCCCTCAAACCTGGGCCCACCTTCGCCCTCAAACCTGGGCCCTCCTTCGCCCTCAAACCTGGGCCCACCTTCGTCCTTATCCATATTGGCTGGCAACCCTTCACCTCGGTTACAACCAATAAGGATGTGTATCTGAAACTTCCAATAGAAAAGCTTAGTGCATGCTCGTAGTAGTGCTTTTATTGAGTAGTTATCATAATAATTTTACTTCCTTCCTTATATGTAAAAAAAAAAGAAAATCCAAATATGTTTCACATCCACCAAAATAAAAGAAGGCATATTAAAAGTTGAAGCCACAAAAATAATAGTCATAAAACCATGTTTTAATTCTTAAAATAAACGCACATTATACATTTGCAATTACAGGTATTATTTCGTGCAGCAACACGTATAGTATAGACCAACCATTAAACAACAAATAATAACTTGTCGTTATTTTATTCAATTTTTTTTTTTTGACTTTTCCAATCAAATACAAATTAAATACAAGTTAAATACAAATAAAGCCTTCATATTCAAGTTAATATTAGAATTCAATTTCTTGTATATTACGACCGGTAATTAGAAAAAAAAAAAACGTAAAATGATTTGCTCATGAAAAATGTCATACCGTTCCATTCTCAAAGTTATCATTTTGTATAAGTAGGCGGGAAAAGAAAATAAAGTATGCGTGTCTGTGTCCCATGATATCACTCGTTATCTTAAAATGTGGACGTGAACAAAAGAAAATTATGAGAATTCTCTTATGATCCCACTTCTGAACTGTTAGCCACAGCTCGGAAATAAAGGATTTTGGAACAGAAAACCAAACTCAGTATTTAAACTCAAACATATTTATTTCCTTTTCCACAATACTTGAAAGAAACACTTTAATATCACCTAAATAATGAGTCCTGTACTTACTTGCTAGGTTTTCAATCTAAATTACACTGAAGTAATACGATTTTATATGATATTGCTGTCGACAATGTTTTTCTATGCTCGGCGTTTTTTTTTTATGTCCCGCCGCCAATAATAATCTAGTCTATGCCAATGTCATAGAGAACGAATCCTCCTTTCAGTGAACTATGAGTACTAGTCCATTGAGCAACTAGGGTTACCGCAGCTGCAAGCTAACACCTATGACCCAGCTCCTTCCGATAGGAGAAGGAAAGACCTGGTTTGTGCAAAGCCTCAAACTAAGCATGCGTTTGCTGAGCGATTTTATGTGTTTTTAGGACCTTTTCTGTATAACAGACTCAACAAGATACTAAACTTCTATAGCTTAAGCTGTAAAAAATGTAGTGTCATGATATCGGAATATTTGGCGATACTCAATTACACAGACACAGAAAAACTTCTAGAAGTTGTCGTTTGATTATGTTTTACTTCGTTTCTAATTGTACTTAGTTAGTTAAGCTAGTTTTAGTGTTATTTGTAACATTTTGCTTGTTTTTATAGTTGTTATTAGATTTATTTTATTTTATAATGTTATTGTCTTCAATAAATTATACTACGTAAAGTGATGGCCTGAAACACAGGTTTAAATAAACCTAGATCGGGCAGGTAGCTAAACAAACATTTGAAGTTAAAATTATCAATACTTGTAAAATACATATATTTTAGTTATAGTTTACTTATAAGTACTAATTATAACTTTGTAGGTAAGCAACAGTACTGTGCCAAAATGTACACCTTTTTGTATTATTTTTTCTAAGTTAAATAAATTATTCTTATTCTTATTCTTATTGTCAGCATGACTTTGACGTAAACAATTTAAACATAATTTAAGTGCCTTAGCCTTTTCAACCCAGGTTGCTAAGGGTAATGATTTAAATTTTTGACAAACATAAAGAGCATGATTACCTTTGCAATGTGGACAAGGGTACCTGCGAGCGGGTTGAGTTTCTGAGTTGCCCACAAATGTTTTTTAACGAACATGTGTAGGATCACTTGACCTACGTTTTTTATGAGTATTCTCCATTGTTTCCAAAAAGTCAGCACGATCTTTTAGAAAGTTATTAAACATTTTAAGTGTAGGGAACTCTTTTACCTTATTACGATAAGATTCCCACTTACTGCTTGTGACTATGTCAAGCTTGTTTGTCAGGATTTGAATTAATAGTACATCCCAGTGTTCAGTAGGGAGGTTAAGTGTTTTGAGTGCTCTGAGGTTCCTATTGACTTATCGATTAAGTTATGTAATGCTTTAGGTGATTCTTTTGCCAACGGTTCCAAATTAACAATGGCTTGAGAGTGATTATTGACCAATGACCTTTCATTATTATAGCGGTCACAGAGTAGTTCCCAAGCTACTTCATAATTACTACTTGAGAAATCTAAAGACTGAATAACTACAGCGGCACTGTCTTTCAATGCAGCCCGTAAATAATGAAATTTATTAATATTGGGAATTGACTTGTCCGAGTGAATGAGACTGCTAAACGTGTCACGGAATTCCAACCAGTCATGATACTGACCCGAAAAACTAGGCAAATGAATAGTAGGAAGTGCAAGTTTTGGCCCACCTTCCTGCGCAGTACAACAAGAACCTGTCACCAGGGTTGGAATCAGGCTCTCAAAAAATTATTGTCTATGGACGTCAAAAATATTGTATTTTGCTAAAAAAGATAGTACCTTGCCAAAAATTACAGAAGCCTTTTTTTAGGTGTAGATTTAAATAAAAAACATGTTTGGACGTTGGATTTTTATTAAATAAATCGACAAAAGGCATAATTAACGTTACTATGAAGGTAAAATAACCTCAATGTTTGCCAATTCTTCAATATTGGGTACATCGTCCTTAGCAACGATGCGACGTAACATGTCGTCAGACGGTGCAAAATCTGTGCAATTTTTCGATTTGCTTTCTTTTACGGCATCACAAGTAAGTAGTAGGGCATCGATAGACTGGGTTGCTAATTTGTTGCGTATTCTGGTCTTTGTTAAATTCACTTTGCTGAAAACTCGAAAAAAAATTCTTAGAGTGGTAATAAAATAAAATGTGGGTACAGGTATAACTATCATAAAGAAATTATAGTATTTTTGCGTACAATCCTACCTTTGCGATAGTATATAGTACACGTCATGAAATTGTAGTACAAATACTATAATTATAGTACGAAATCCAACCCTGCCTGTCACGGACCTGTCGCTGCCCGCAGGGCCGGCTGGAGCCAGCAGACAACGAGCATGAGCGATCGTCCCGAAGTACTTGTTCTCGAAAGCCTCGCGTTCCTTGTACTGCTCATCTGGAATATCCATACAATTTTCTATATCACACTGAATTGAATCAAACTCGGTATAGATTTCTTCAATTTTTGGTAAACGGATGTTCAATTCATTTATCTGTGATTTACTTAAGTTGTCACAACTCTCAACCGTTAGCAAATAATTTTCGAATATTGTAAGCTTAGCTTTGCATGATGCACGCCTTTTAATTAAAGTTTTATCTTCCATGGTGAAGTAGGTATAAGGATATTTTTAAGTAAGAATTGAAGTTAATGTCCAAAGGCGACTATTTATGACAATGAAAGCTAAGTCTAAGCCAAAATGAGAATAGATTGCATGTATATTACACCAAACAATGCGATGAAATGAGTTGCTATAAAGAATCACAAACAAAAATGCAATACAGTTAATTTTTAGATAAGAAATGGAACGATTACTTAAATGATTATTATGTTAAGCAGAGTGAGGGTACGCGTAAAATGTGCATCAATCAAGGAGCGGGTGGTGCGCAAGCAGCAAGCGAGCAACAGCGCAGCTCGCTGGTCCGGCCCGAACCCGTTCTCAGCGCAGGCGACAGGCAGCGGTCAATCGAATGCACTAGAACATGCGAAATAGCAATGGTTAATTACTTAAGCGATATTAGGGGAGATGTATATAATTGGGATCACCTAAGCAATAATTCAAATGAAACCATGTTTATTACTAAATCGTTTATTATTTTTGTCTATTTGCATAATTTGGCTTTGGTACTATTAATTGAGATCACTTTAAATCACATATAATACTTATTTTAGGAACATTAGTAACTTAAAAAAAAAACAGTATTGATCACCATTGTCAACCATGGTTTGCAATGGTGATCAGTATGTTTACAATGGGGATCAACAATTGTCACATACATAATTACGGGCAGATTCCCACCCAGTGCACTCTGAATGTGCCCAAAGCCCACAAGAAGTACAACGATACCACATTTCTTTATCTTTTCCGAATTCACCACATATGAGACACTGGTTTCCAGTGTCTTCTACATCGTCGTTTATATCATCTTGACATAAATCATCTGTTTTGACTTCAGACGACGATGATGACTCATTAGATTCCCGTAGAATTCTTTTCTTTACTTTAGCAGCAGCAGTAGCCTTCAGGACAGCCGTAGGCTTGCTTTTCTTTCCTATACCTTTTCCCTTCACTTTTTCATTCTTAGCTTTCTTCTTGTTTTCTTTTTCAATCAAAGTATCTTTAATTGGTGTTGAAGTGAGAAGGGTTGCATGTTGTTTCTTTTTTCCTTGTCTGGTTTTAAGGAAAAGAGTTTTTTTGGGCATCTGGATGAAATCTTGTATTTTTGTCGTGATAGGTAATGGCAGCTCAGGTGTAGACGTTGACACTGTAGTATGTTCAGGTGTAAATTGATTAAAGTCCCTCGATGTACTAGGAATAGGAGGACTATGTTGTTCAAAGTCAGCAGCAGATGGTTGTACTGCTGTAGGATCAACATCTTCAACTATGTTAGGCTCAGATTGCAGGACTTCAGCAGCTACAAAATCTTCACCTGTAAAGACGTTTGGGTTCAGTGGAAAAATACCCGTAGCTTTGAATCCTGCTTCGCCTTTGCTTATAGTGGCGACATCGGAGAATGCTTTTTTAACCAACGACGCTAAATCATATGGTGTTATTCTTTCAGCTAAATGACTCTTCATAAAGAAATCACATTCTCTTTTGTAAGCTGCCTTAAATGGTCCAAAAAAAGAAACATCTAGTGGTTGCATGCGATGAGAGGTGTGCGGTGGCAAAGAAAGCATGTGAATATGATTAGTTTTGCAGTATTCGTGGATGGCTAGTGAAATATGGCTTGCGTGGTTGTCTAAAATCAACAAAACTGGCTCATTTTCAGAAGGTTTTGCATGATTGTTGAAGTGCTCAAGCCACCCCAGAAAAAGATCCTCATTAATCCACCCACTATCTGAACATCTATAAATTGCTCCGGCTAGGCCACCTTTTTCGAGAGTTGGTGTCATTCTTTTCCGTGGGAAAATAAACATTGGTGGAACGTATCCACCAGCAGCGCTCATTGCACAAAGAAGAGTTACATTTTTCCCCCTTTCCCAACTTGTGATTGAGCCCACCCTCTTCTGCCCTTTGGTGGCCAACACTTTGCCTGGCTCTTGGACAGTTGAAATTCCTGTTTCATCACAGTTATAAATGTTTTTAGGTTGAAATTTAAATCTAGCCATAATTTCTTCCAGCAGTTGATAGAACCGGTGAACCTCCGTTTTATTAAAAGCTGTGATCCTGTGAATGCTCGTTGCCTCAGGCTTTCGTATGGATATGTTATTCCTGCTAGTAAATCCTTCGAACCAAACACGACCAGCCATTTTGGATTGCTTATTAAAATTATGCTTCAAGTTAAGGGATTCCGCATAATCGAATGCCGCTTTTCGTACTTGCGTTGCGGTGCATCCATAAAAAAGATTTGACATATTTTTGACAGTGGACGCAAATTCTTGTTCAATCTCAGGCGTGAAAACAGTAGTTCGTCCGAGGCGAGGCTTCTTATTTGTTTTTTTGTATCTCTTGTGTAAACTTGAAAATGGAATGTTCATTGCAAGTGCAGCTTTCCTCATTGTATATCCCTCTTCATCGATTAGCTTGATAGCCTTCGTCAGCTGGTCCATAGTCCAGTTGGCTTTGGTTGTCTTTCTTGGACGTACTTTCACCATCTGAAACCAATAACATAACAATTTCATTAATAAACTACTTTGTGTAGGCAATGGTGATCACTGTCGGCAATGGTGATCACCTGATTCCAATTGCCTACATTGAGAACATCGAGAAAAAATACCTAAGCACAAACACAACACTTGTTAATAGAAATTTATATTGATAAATTAAGAAGTTTAATACTACGGCTAAAATAAAATACCATGGTCACAGTAAAAACTCAAATATTTCGTAACTTACCTTCAAAACAATGGAGACGAAAAATTACATCAAAACTGGTCGAAACGTGTTCACGTGTATCACTGACAAGCGCGTGGCGGGAACTGGCCGCCGCCGTCGTCGCCGACGCACGCTATTGGTCCTCGACTGGCATGTAGGTATGTTACAATCGCTCACTCGCGTTTGATTTTTATTTTATTACGTGATCACGATTGCCAACTGATCCCGATTGCCTACATCTCCCCTATACAGTTCTCGTACACACTAATGGAATCTGAAATGCCTAGAACCTCTGAAATGAAACTGAAGTTAGGTTACGAATAAACGCTTCAGTTTTATTTTATTACGAAATGAGTTTACATGTAGGTACAATAAGTGAGATTTTACTGAGCGTAATAAATGAGTAATGGGTATTAAGAGCAACGGGATGTTTATTGCGTAATGCAATAATGAGTGGCTTGTTAAAGAATAACGGATCTTTAACTTACCTACGAAATGGTTCACAAAATGAAGGATTTGTGAATATTCAATGATTAATTTATCACTAAATAAAGGATTAGTGATTGTTTTCATAAGAATTGGTACAAGAATCACAAAATGAAGGATTTGTGACTATGATATAGGGCTCACAAAATGAGGGATTTGTGAAATGATTCAAGGCTCAAAAATTGAAAGAATTGTGGCGGTAATAAACAGATTTACGGGGCAATTAGACAAATTGGAACGAACTCACAGTAAAGCTTCCCTTAGGACTCACGTGTGACCTTCCTTGTAGATGTAGGTAGTCCTCTTTGTCTCGGCTTCTCCCAACTCCAAATAGGTATTTTATCTATAGCTCCATGTCCACGTTATTGTTCTTCAATGATGAGATTCCTTGTAGAAATATCATGTTATAAGAGGTATGACTCGACTCGTTGAAACTTGAAATCTTGAACCCGTTGGAATCTTCCTAATGGCCGCCATCCACGCAGCGCAGTATTTCCTTTGTTCTTGTTGCTGGGTGTGGTTGATATTATCCAGGCTCGTAGGACCAAAATTGTGAACGCCGCCGGTACTTTGCCTTTTGTGGATATTGGTCAGGGTGGAAGAATGATGCGAATAAGTTGATTTTAGCACGTTTATTAACGCTTACAATATGAAATTATGAATTAAAAATGAGCGTATGGTGACTCCGACGCGGTCTTTGGACGAGTGGCGCGCGCGGCGCCCAGCGGCGGAGTCGCGCAGTTCGCGCGCGTGTGTTGAGTCTACGTCGTTTGCGTGTGTGCGTGAGATGTCAGTGCGCACACATGCTAGGCGTTAAAAGTCTGACTTATTGCGTGTCCGGAAACGGAAAAAAAAATTGATATATAAATAATGATATTGGCTGTCAGTAATTTTTTTTCGTAGGGTAAGCATAGATTATATTCACGGATGAATTAAGAGATTTCTGTTTATTTTTTACTTATTAGCTGCCTCAAATTCCTTAAAATAAGAAATTGTAATTTAAACATTATATTTAGCTAAAATTCTGTGTCAAAAACTGATAAAATAAAAAAACCGATAAATCTCGACTTACATTTGTTGAGTGTGGTAGTCACTAGTACAGTATTGGTCACTTTGGAGCTCACTTCACTTCGCAAGTGATTAGGTGATGCTTACAGAATTCAAAATCAAGGTCATTTTGAACCTTATGCGAAGTGAGAGCGAATAGCGACGTGATATGCGAGTTGTTGTCTGAATTTTACAGAATCGACGTGCAGTAGTTTCAGAGCCTCATCATCTTCCTGCCCTTATCCCATTCTATTTGGGGTCGGCGCAACACGTTTTCTTCTTCCATTCTTCCCTGTTACACGTCAAGGTGGCATTTATTCCTTTCTCATTCATATCATTCCTCACACAATCCATACATCTTTTCTTTGGCCTTCCTCTCCCTCTCCATCCATCAATATTTATATCCATCACTTTTTTAGTCACATGCGTTTCATCCCTCCTCATTACATGACCATACCAAGATAAACGACTTCCTTTAAATTTTTCTGTAACAGGTGCTACTTTCAAACTTCCTAAATATACTCATTCCTCACTTTATCCATTCTTGTCACTCCGCACATCCATCTCAACATTCTCATCTCCGCTACATGCGCAATCGTTTTTCATCCATCTTTTTCAAAGCCCAGCACTCTGATCCATACAGTACGACAGGTCTAATCACGGACTTGTATATTTTCCCCTTTAACTTGAGGGGCATCCGTGGGTCGCAAGTTGTTCCAGTGACCTGTCGCCATTTCATCCATCCTGAGTTGATCCGTTGCGTTACGTCCCGGTCTACTTCACCATCCCCTTGGACAAGCGACCCAAGGTACCGGAAGTTGGAGCAGATCGGTATGGGAGTTCCGGCAAGAGTTATAGGCACAGGACTGGAGAGATCGCCGAAATCGCAAAACAAGTATTCAGTTTTGGTTCTGCTCAATTTCAGGCCAACACTCTCCAGTCTTTGCCACCACACCTCCAATCTGCTCTGGACCTCTGGGCCGCTCTCGGCAACCAGCACAATGTCATCGGCAAACAGCATACACCAGGGTGCCTCTTCCTGGATATCTGACGTGAGAGCGTCTATTATCATCAGGAAGAGGTAAGGGCTGAGGGCCGACCCTTGGTGCAAGCCGACAGCCACATTGAAGCTGCCGGTAGTGCCCGCTGTAGACCGTACTTGCGTACTGCATCGACTGTACATCGCACGGATCAACTGCACATACTTCCCAGGCACACCTTTCTCCTTAAGGGCCCACCACAGAACCTCGCGGGGTACTCGGTCGTATGCCTTTTCGAGGTCGACGAACACCATGTGCAAGTTTTTATGTGCACTTTTGTATTTCTCGCACAACTGGCGGATAGCAAAAATGGCATCCGTCGTTTCCCGACCAGGCATAAAACCGAATTGGTTCTGTGAAATTTCGCTCTCTTCTCTCAGTCGCCTTTCAATAACTTTCTCCCAAGCTTTCATACTATTTGACATTAGCTTTATTCCTCTATAATTGTTGCACTCCAGCACATCACCTTTGTTTTTAAAAATGGGCACCAGCGAACTGTTACACCATTCGTCAGGTATGGCTTCTTTCAGCAACAGTTTATTGAAGAATAAAGCTAACCACATCCATCCATCCATCCGCAATAACTTCCCTACTTCAACTGGTATCCCGTCCGGTCCTAATGCCTTACCATTCTTCATTCCATTTACCGCATTCCTCACTTCATCCACACTAACATTTCTCACTAGTCCCTCATTCACTGGTTTATTTTCAAGCACGCCACTCCAGTAATTCTCCTCATTCATCAGTCTTTCAAAGTAACCCTTCCACCTATCCTTAATTTTCTCATTGTCTGATATAACCATCCCAGCTTCGTCTTTTACGCATTTAACCTGACAAACATCCTTCGCCTGTCTCTCTCTAGCTCTTGCAAGCCGGTAAAGGTTTTTCTGGCCTGCTGGACTATCCAATGTGTCATAGAGTTTATTCTGGGCGTTTGCTCTTGCTATAGCCACAGCTCTTTTGGACTTTTTCTTAAGAGCATCATACTCACTCTTCTTTTGAGCTTTTAAACTTGCATTCTCATTTCCAACACTCTGCCATTCTTTGAACTTCTTCTTTTTTTCTTTCAGCACATTCTGTATCTCTGTCGACCACCACCATGTATCTCTGTCTATCGTACCCTTTCCTTTTGTCTCACCCAAAATATCTTTAGCTGCACTCCTAATACACCGAGCCATTTCATTCCAACATTCATTTGCACTTTTATCATTCATATCACCCATCTCTATCATTTTATCTACCACTCGTTCTGTTAATTTCTTCGCACAATCAGACTTCTCTAGCATATGCCATTTTATTTTAGGGGGAGGTCGCTCTTTTTTGTTTAAAAAGCCTTATTTGTACGACTACTTCCATAACCAGGAGTCTATGTTGTGACACCAAGTCTTCTCCCGGTAGCACTTTGCATTCTTTGATGTGCTTTAAGTAGTTTCAGCGCCTATTCGTTACAAACAAATCTTTTCTCTTTATAATATTAGTGTAGATAGAAGTTGGTGGCTATCTTCCTTAGTTTTCCTCACAATTCTTTGACGCTGAGTTAATACTCTTGACGGTGTAGTTACAATGTTTTGATCTTAACCTGAAATATGTAAACCATATTTAATGATCAAGCCTATGCTATGAGTTCCTACTCCAAACATCTCATGAAACTTTATGACCAAATCCTTAAAACACTTAATTGATGTGATCCGTGCCATGTTTTGGTGAATCAAATGATGTGGAAGGCACTAGGTACCTAGGCACATTTTCCGTGGTAGGAGCCGGTGATGGATACTGTTCAGGTTGGCTGTCATCTGTTTAAAACAGACATAAAGTTGTTATTGGACCTCTCCTAAATACAAGGGTTTTCCCCACAACCAACACAATGTCTAAAACCTACCAATTACTATTTCTTGGTAACAATAGTCCAATGTTGGTGATCCTTGAGCCAGGTTGTTGGTTTCTAGTATATGTTCTGCTTGACTTACCGTATCATCTAATGTAAAAAAAAAAAACAATTTATAAAGAAAGTACATTACCAACCATCCAACAAAACAAAGTACTGGCATTGCATACCTTTAAAATAAACTGCACTACTGTCAGTCACCTTTGGTTTCCAGAATCCACCACCAGTTTTGTTCATCTGCACCTAAAGGCACAATTCAATACAATAAATTAACAAACAGACAGATTTTCAAATAAATAATATAAACAGTACATTTCCTGGATGTATTACCTTGTCTTCTTTCACATTTTCTAATGCCTTTTTAAGGTCAGCTTCTGTCACTACATTTTCTTGAAAAAATTGTGTTTGTTGTAAAATTGTTTGGCTTCTAATATATTAAATTTTCTGGAAGGATATAGAAAATCATGTAAATATTTGTGTATGGACAAAAATTACTGAAAAAATGTCTACCTGCTTACGTTACTTTCTCCGACGTTCTTGCGAGTTTTCTGCTTCATATTATCATATAAAGCTTTTAGCTGTTCTGTCCCTCTGTTTCCCGTCGTGCAGTTGCTGTTGTATTTCCTAGTAATTTCAATCCAGGCCTCTTTCTTTTTGTTTATAAATACTGTCCCCGTTCTTTTATTTTCAATAATATGCATAAATGTAGGATGTTAATTCGGAACGCAGCAAAATATTAAATAAGTTAGATAGTATGAACGCAGCGGTGAATGAAGGAGAGAGCATGTGTGTGAGGGAGAAAGGGGGTATGGCGAGCTAACCTAAGACGAAAGACGGACTCCAAGTATTTTTACGTGTTATAATTAATAAAAGAAGATTAAAGAAGAAAAAAAGTATATTATTTCGGTCATCCAACACCCTACAGCCTCGTCCGGGATCGACCGTAATAATAAAAGGTGTATTTTAACGAAGAAAGTCACGAAGAAAAAAAAACACCGGCACAACGACGGCGGCCATTACGAAAAAACGTGTGCTCGCGCCGGTGGAAAATTATTATTTTACGACGGAAGACATCATGGCCAATGACAATACCATGGAAACAAAAATTCAACCCTTACAATATGGCATGGTAGACACCATAGTTAAATTTGATGGTGAAGACATGACCTACTCGTCTTCGAAGTGGTCACAAGACATCGAAGACAATGCCGAAATCTTCAGTTGGACGGCTCAACAAAAGCTCATCATAGCCAGAAGATCGCTTACCGGAACTGCTGAGTTATGGTTACGAACGGAAAAGCCATTCAAATCGTACGAGGAATTGAGGAACGCCCTGATAAAGGAATTTCCAGATTCGGTAAATACCAAGCAAATGCATGAAATCATGGCGGCTCGTAAAAAACGTAACAATGAGAGCTATTACCAATACATGCTCACCATGAAGGAGCTCGGAAAAAGGGCTAAGTTCGCCGATTACGTTTCCATCCAATATATAATAGACGGGATTGCCGATTACGAGCAGAATAAAATTGGTCTGTATGGTGTTACAACTTATGCGGTTCTTAAGGAAAAATTGGCACAATACGAAGCTATGAAGCAGAAGATGCAGAAACGAGGAAATCCACGCGGTACGGCGGACAAGCAGCGCGAGTGTCGCGAATCCTCAAAGCAAGCTAAAGCAGATGACACTAACGTCAAGGAAAACGCAAGTGATAAAGTGTATCGCTGTTTCAAGTGCGGAGAAAAAGGTCATGTGGCGAGTTCATGCAAAAAAGGTACCAAGTGCTTCAAATGTAACCAATTCGGCCATATTGGTACCGAATGTCAAGAAGGAGGCGCCAGCGGAAGCGGGAAGGGGAAGTGCGAACCATCGACGTGTCGGAATGATGGCGGAAGTGGAGCTAACAAGGCGCGTTCCATGTTCGCTCAAAATCAATCACCGGATAACGGAACGGAGAGTGAACGAGATAGCACGCTGATGTCAAACGGGAAAGAAAGTGGTTGTCAATGTCAGTGTCAAAATAGTAACCTCAGTGTTCTGAATGTAAACAATAAAAGTGCAGTGAATAAATCGGTTAAAAGTGTTATTATAGGCGGTATCACAGTACATTGTTTAATAGATACGGGCAGCGACCTAAATTTAATATCTCACGATGTGTACGAGATGCTATCTGTTAAATGTGAAGCTGAAACAATGTTGCTAACCGGTCTTGGTTCAAGTAAGGTGTACTCGATGGGTAAGTTTAAAATTAATTTGATAATAGATTGTCATTGTTATGAAGTTTGTTTTCATGTAGTGCCTAAAGGTGTCATACCGTACGCAGTTATTCTTGGGCAAACTTTCCTGGTTAATACTATTACCATGATCAACAAAGGTATCATTGAGATAAGGCCTCAGTGTTATGATAGTTCGTATTTACAGTGTTTACTTTCCAGTTACACTGATGAAAGTGAAGTACCAATGCAAGTTAAAAATATAGTAGATAATTACAAACCCTTAAAGATTAAAGAAGCTCCAATAAAATTAAAAATAGTATTGAAAGATGACATACCAGTAGTACAGCGTCCACGGCGTCTAGCTTTGCAAGAAGAAGACATTGTAAAACATCAAATAGAAGAGTGGTTGGCTAATGGCATCATACGTCCTAGCTATTCGGAATATGCCAGTCCCCTCGTTTTGGTGAAGAAGAAAGATGGAAGTACGAGAATCTGTGTGGATTACAGGAAGATAAATCAGAAGATGGTGAGAGACGAATATCCCTTGCCAGTAATTAATGATCACATAGATAAATTGTGTACAGCTAGGGTTTTTAGCACTTTAGATTTAAAGAATGGATTTTTCCATTTACCAGTAGACGAGGACTCAATAAAATATACTGCGTTTGTGACCAGCAACCCAGAAGGTCAGTTTGAATTCCTACGAGCACCCTTTGGTTTATCAATTTGTCCCAAATTTTTTACCAGATATATCAACATTATTTTCACCGACTTTGTAAGAAGAGGAGTTCTACTTATTTTTATTGATGACTTAATTATCCTGGCTGAAGACGAACACCAGGCAGTTCAAAGACTTCAAGAGGTACTGAAGGTAGCTGCAGAGTATGGTCTCGAGATCAATTGGAAGAAGACACAGTTACTACAAAGGTCAGTAGAATACCTTGGTCATGTGGTATGCAATGGAACAGTGCAGCCTTCAAAGGAGAAAACGGAAGCAGTGCAAAAGTTTCCTGTGCCAAAAAATCTTAAAGAAGTTCAAAGCTTCATTGGGTTAACCTCATACTTTAGGAAATTTGTTCCCAATTATGCTATGGTAGCACGACCTCTAAGTGACCTGTTAAAGAAGAAAGAATTTTATTTTGAAGAAGATCAAAGAAATGCATTTTTGAAGTTAAAACAATGTCTATGTTGTGAACCTGTTTTAAAGATATTTGATCCACAATTAAAGACGGAACTACACACAGATGCCTGCAAGTACGGATATGCTGCAGTGCTGATGCAAAAGGATTCTACAGATGGTAGCATGCACCCTGTTCATTACATGAGCAGAAAGACTGGTGAAACTCAGCAAAAGTGGTGCAGTTATGAACTGGAAGCACTGGCAGTGATAGAAGGCGTGAAAAAGTTTCGTAGATACCTAATAGGAATTCCATTTACCATAATCACTGATTGTCAAGCTTTTCAGAAGACTTTAACAAAAAAAGATGTTTCAGCTAAAGTAGCCCGATGGATTATGTACCTGCAAGATTTTAATTATACTATTATGCACAGACCTGGTGAGAAGATGCAACATGTCGACGCTTTAAGTCGAAATATATGCGTTATTCAAAATGAACTCCATTTTCGCATACAGAACGCTCAAGAAGAAGATGCAGGACTGAAGGCAATTAAAGAAGTTCTCAAGGGAAATAAGTATGAAGACTATATGCTTGAAAATGACGTTATCTATAAAGGTGAAGAAAAGAAATTGGTTGTTCCAGAAGTAATGGATCTTGAAATTATTAGAAGAGCTCATTGTATTGGACATTTTGGAAAAAAGAAAATAAGAGACATAATAGAACAAGAATATTACATTTCTAAGTTAGATAATAAAATTGAAAAGGTAATATCTACATGTGTGCCCTGCCTACTAGCTAGCAGGAATACAGGAAGGAAGGAAGGATTTTTAAACCCAATACCAAAAGGAGAACTGCCATTTGATACGCTTCATTGTGATCATTTAGGACCTTTGGATGCTACCAAGAAGATGTATAACTATATCTTAACTGTCATAGATGGATATACAAAGTTTGTATGGATATACCCAGTTAAGACTGTAACAGCAAAGGAAACGGTGGATAAATTAAAAATACATCAAAAGGATTATGGAAACCCCAGACGTATAGTGACTGACAGAGGAACAGCATTCACAGGAAAAGAATTTGAAGATTATTGTCAGGAAGAGGAGATAGAGCATATTACAATAACAACAGGAATACCTCGTGGAAATGGTCAAGCTGAAAGGATGAATCGGATCATTATCTCTGTATTGACCAAGATGTGTATTGAAGAACCTGCATTGTGGTACAAACATGTTAGTAAAGTTCAGAGGGTAATAAACAGTTCATATCAAAGATCCATCCAAACATCGCCTTTTGAATTGTTAACAGGGACTAAAATTAAACTTAAAGAAGACATGAAAATTTTAGAATATTTGGAAGAAGAAAACAGAAAAGAATTCATAGACAAAAGAGATGATTTAAGGAAAGAAGCAAAAGCTCAGATATTAAAAATTCAAGAAGAAAACAGAAGAAATTTTAATAGTAAAAGAAGGGAAGGACAGAAATATAAAATGGGGGATATCATAGCAATACAAAGAACTCAATTTGGAAATGCATTAAAATTAAAACAAAAATTCTTTGGACCCTATAAAGTAGTAAAAGATTTAGGAAAAGATAGGTACGAGGTAAGAAAATTAGATAATAGTAAGGAGGGACCAAAACACACCACAACAGGAGTAGACTTTATGAAAAGATGGCCTTAATTCAAAGATATCTTGTTATCATTTCAATTTATTTCATTCATAAAATAATGCCTACTTAATATTTCATACTTACCATTGAGCACAGCTGACTTTCCATGCTATTTTGGTTAATAGGATGAGTAATGTTGATAGGTTGTTGTATCATAACTAGCAACTAATTCATGGTATCAGTTATTTTATATCAGTGTAAAATTTAAGTGAGTACTAATAAACTGCATAATATCTGTAATTCTGTGTAAAGTTAAAGTTTAAGGAAGTGTAACTTAATAAGACTATGTAATAAACAAAGAATTAAAATACCTAATGTGTAAAAAACCATAATAGTAATTCTGTGTAACAAATGTACCTAAACATTTAAGTAGTAAGTAAGATTTTAGATTGTATTAGATGATACTTAGCTGCTGGAGTATTGTTAAAGGAGTGAATGGCTTTTTGAGTGTATTATAATTATAAGTAAGGAGTAATATAATGTTAAGTTTATTTTCATTTAGGAACAAGCATTGTGTTGTTAATTTAGTTCTAAACCTTCTAGATTGTTAGCAAACTTAGTGTGTAAACTTTATTCAGCTTAGTTTATTTTTTTGTAGTAGAGTCAGTCTGAGGGCAGACTGGAAGCAGAATGGCCGAGTTGTAGGATGTTAATTCGGAACGCAGCAAAATATTAAATAAGTTAGATAGTATGAACGCAGCGGTGAATGAAGGAGAGAGCATGTGTGTGAGGGAGAAAGGGGGTATGGCGAGCTAACCTAAGACGAAAGACGGACTCCAAGTATTTTTACGTGTTATAATTAATAAAAGAAGATTAAAGAAGAAAAAAAGTATATTATTTCGGTCATCCAACACCCTACATAAATCTAAAACACAAAGTAAATAAATAATTAGTACAAAATACTTACGCATCGAGTATGCATTGAGGAATTTATAAATAATAAAACTTACTGTTTTATGAGATCAGCTAATAGTGCTTTTTCTTCTGGAGTATAGTTTGCACCTCGTCCATGTTTTTTATTTTGGTTTTCAGACATTTTCACTCACAAACAATATAAAACTTACATAAATAACACGCGATTTTCACATCACATGAATTTGAAAGCAAAATGTCAGTCGTCAAATAAACCGTATTAAGTGTCAAACGCGTTTTGTGTCGGCCAAATAGTACACAAATTGTGAATACTTTTCAAAACAAAACGCAACCACTCATTCATTCCATTCATTTTTTAAATGTATTGTTGGCAACAATGTTTAATGCTCTCATTAGTTAAAGGATCAAGTTTTTAGCATAAAGTAGTTTGATGCAACAAACTAATGAAATCATTATTTTAATGATTTCATTAGCGATAAAGTGGCATTAACTAAAGAAGATTTAATGTGAAGCTTCTTGCAAGTGAGTGTAAGTCTCCAATGGCTGCTCCGACGAGCGCCTTTCACTTTATCCCTACTCCGCGGCCGACCATCACGCGACATGCAACACACAGACGAAAAAGTTTGAGACGATGTAATAAAAGTTTCACTTAAAAACGAAGTTTATAAAAAAGTACTAAAATAATAAACTCATGTTCATATCATATCTTCATATTCTTTGCACACTACACTGCAAATAGCTCATTAAAGTATATTTACGTATGTCTCTTATTTATAAAATAATAGCCTAAATAATAAAAATGCTACCCAAATACACTATTCCATGCGGACGAAGTCTCGGGCACAGCTAGTTTATTATATGTTATAGACACCAATCATAACATGCCTAACCAAAATCTGTTCCTCCATATACTAGAAAATTTTGAAGTAACGTATGCCACTTGTGAGGGTGGAATTTGTAAAGCCCTGTGTGAAGACTCAGAAAATAGGAAAATGTTTAGAACATATGAACAACAATCAGATTTGAATTATTATTACATTCATACGTTTTCTGAATGTCCATTCAGAAAACAGCTACAATGGAAATTTTGCATGTGCTATTTCAGGATAGACCATTGTGATGAAATAATCGGAAAAGGTTATTAAAACCTTCAGAAATGGTCGCTAACTCTTAGTTTTGAGAGAAATAATGTAAAACCAATTTTTTTCACCAAATATCAATGAAAATACTAACCTATTAATTAAGTATGTTTACATAATTCTGAACTCTTGCAACTGATAATGGTGGGCAAAGTGGCAGACAAAAGAGCAGTGGATCGTAGGAAGAAATCGTGGCTGCGCAATATCCGGGAATGGCAAAAGTGGTCGCACGATCAGACCACCATCAAAATTGAACATGTAATAAATACCTGTTACCTACAATTAGGATAATATTAACGTATCTAAGCCTGGCATTGTCGTGACGGACACTATCGGCCTACATGGTGTTAGTAATTTATTGCCACGGCAATTTCCCTTAACTTAATTTTAAGTATATTGTGCTATAAGGCATATGTTTAAGAAAAATAACCGACCGCACCCTTTACAATGACTAGTATATAATTTATGCACAGTCAACACCGCGCTTAGTTAGAATAGTAATCAAATAATAGCCAGTGTACTTTGATTTTGATGACACATGTGTGTACGCTTACTTTAACATACTGCAATATAATATTCACTTCTTAACGAAGATTTAACGTCACTCAACCACACTTCCAAAAACTCACTGCGACCGACCTGTTAATAAGCATTCCCATTATGGGCAAGGCTTACAGTAAGGAAGAAGTTGTCATAGCGCAAACTAGCGCAGCTACATCGCAAGTCACAAAGTACGAAACAGGTTTTGCAGTAATGGCAACCGCAGTATTTCTCATTGTGGTGTCGGTCTTATGGCGCCAGGGTCGTCATCGCATGAAGAAGTGGATATACAGATGAATTAACACTGTTTCCAGTATTTAACCCGAATTAAATCTTTTCCTTATCGTTTATCTCAATAAGTTGATTGGGCGTGAAAACTTTGAATCGTGGGAATTCTGTGTCAATGCGACCTTTTTTTTAACGATAAGAAATGATCTAAAATGACTCCTCCTACTCCGAGCGGAGCAGAAGGGAGTGTCAAACTCTGACTGACCCTTATGTATTCCGCTAGATCGTATGATGGGCATGATCGAAAATGTATATAAAATGATGAGCACAGACAAAGAAATTAACAACAGTCTCGACACTCCAAGCTGGCGGGCTCCTAGTCCTAAACTGGATTTACCTGATCACGAATCAGAAGATAAGGAGACAAATATTAATTGAAACATTTTCTCACCTTCTACAAAAGAGAGCAAAACGGCCATATCCAGGACATAACCAACTCTGTAGCAACAAGGGCTGAAATGCCAAAGATTTGGGGAACAAACCTAGAATAAGATTATTTACGCCGACACACAATCCCATCCCAGTCAACTCAAGGATCTGCTGGGGAAATGTGATTCCGCATACGGCACAATAACCCATGGACTTTTAGCGCAACGGCTAAAACTTCAGGAAGCTCTAAAAAAAAGTAGCAGAACAATATCCAGAAGCCACGGAAAACCTTTAAAAAATGCTAGCAGCAGACAGTGAGTTCTGCTTAATTTTCGACGTCTTACTTCAGTATTTCTGTGGCAAACGTGCCAAAATGATTGAGTCTCGCCGAAAACTTTATGAACTCAATGATGACCAATGATATTCCACCATTAGGAATACATTTATGGAACGAAGAAAAATTGGAAGAGGTGATTAAAACACAGGGGGTCTCCAAAATTGCTCCGGCACCCCGTCGAACATGAAATGTTTTTTCAAATCATATATTTTTAGTCAAAGAAAGTAAATCTAAGCAGCCCCGAAAACTTAATTCCTTTAGAAAACCACATAAAGTCATGGTTTGTTGCCCTTGCAGATCGTCTATCGTTCTCCTGTAAGCCTTTACAACGTATGACTACCATGGCGTCTCCGAAGCCCTATGTTTCCAAGTGTGAAGAGTCGAGTGATCTGCGAGTGTTGGACTCAGATGAGCCGCTTGTCACGTCCTCCCCTTCTGTGCCTTTTGTGAGTAGTGCGCGAGTGTTGGACTCAATAGAGCCGCTTGTGCCTGCTGCGCAAGTGCAAGAGTCGCGCCGCTTGTGCCTACTGCGCGAGTGGAACTGTTGGACTCAAATGAGCCACTTGTGCTCCCGTGTGTGTCGTCGTCGGTTTTCGACGAACCAGTTGCTGGCCCCAGTGGGATGGCTAGTCCCAGTGGAGTAGCAGCTGGCTCTAGTGGTAGCTTATCAGCTATCGTTACTTCTACGGAGGACGAGGATGAGTTGGTTGGTTGAAATGGTTATGTCAAATAAGGTTACGTTTAGGATTAGTGAGGTTAAAATGTTATATTTTGTACAGCAGTCACTAATTTTAATCCCATTTTCTTTGTTTCTGACCTATGTGGGACTGGAGAAAGATCTTCGGGAGATTGGGGACACACAACCAATGTGTTTAGTTTGCGGAGGAGAGAGGAGAGTCTTTTTTATGTTTTATTATTATATACCTTTTATTATTGATTGTAGTCAATCGTAATATTAACTTACACCGTAGTATTGTATCGAGTCTGGTTCTTCTAACCAAACAGACAGATGTGTTGCTGGAGAGTTTGTTCCGCCACTTCTTCTTTCCAGCAAAAACACTAGGAAGTGTCGAAGGGTGGGCGTTTTGGGGGACTGTCACTTGTAAATAAGTAAAGTAAAGTAAATTTTGACGTTCGAAAAGTGCTGATTATCAGCCTAGTTTGAATAAATGAGTTTTGATTTTGATTTTAGAGGACTCATCCTCAAAGACAAACTGTGTTCTTATCACCGGAAGCCAATGTCATTGACTACTACAGAAACTAACCAACTTGGCATATTTAGATGCCGTAAAAGCAACTGCCGGGGCAAGAATGTCTCCCGTGCTACTGGGACGTGGTTCGAGCAAGCACGGGTTCCCCTCACATTGATATTTCAACTCATGTACGCTTTCAGTGAAGGACTGACGTACCAGCAAACGAAGAAGGAGATATGCACTGATGATGGTCCAGTAGTGTCACATGGAACCATTGCTGACTACCCAGTTATTGTTGGGAGACCATAATAATATATGTTTTAGAAAACCAAAGGGCCGAAGGGGAGATAGGGGGCCCTAATAAAGTGGTGCAAATACATGAATCAAAGTTTGGAAAAAGAAAATATAATCGTGGAAGACAGATCGAGGCACATTGGGTGATCGGGATGATTGCAGACGGCAGCGATGATCTGCGGCTGGACATGTGTCCTGACAATGAAAGGTCTGCGGAAATATTTGTGCCACTAATACAGAAGACAGAGGAGGGCATATATGAGCCTTCCTGACCATGGGCATATACATAAAAGAGTAAATCATAGTGACCCAACAAATAAATTTATGGCACCAGATGGGACACACACCCAGCGGATAGAGCCAGTGGCGAGGCCTTAAGAAACAATTTCGCCAACAACAAAACAAACACAATTTTACTGACTGGTTGTGTGATTATTCGTGGAGACGCAGAAATATGATTGATCATATAGATCCGTATGAAGAACTTATAAATGCGATAAAAAATATTTATAAATAAAAAAAGTAAAACGTCTTATTATTTCCCATCTCAGACAAAATTTTTAAATTTTGTTGTGTAGCAAAATATGTTTATAAATCACAATAAATGTATCAATTCAAAATTACCTGTGAATTATTTTCAAACACACTATACAAAAGAATCTCACACACACACACGATCTTAATCACTCACACTAATGGTTCGTACTCCGCTACGAGGAAAACATGGATGCAAGAGCGAGCGAAGCGAGCTCGGGAATTGGGGCACCTCGACTCGGACAGGTTAGGTTAGAATTTTTTTCAAAACACCCAGAAGTCCCCCAGAAACCCCGCGAAGCGGGGCTGTGTCGACTATATTGGTGCTGCTAATACAGAAGAGAGAGGATATAATTATGAGCCTTCCTGTGGCATGCTCACGTGTTTCAAATCCGCAGAATCTTTGTTTAGGCAAAATATGTGAAAACAAAAAACGAAGTTTATAAAAAAGTACTAAAATAATAAACTAATGTTCATATCATATCTTAATATTCTTTGCACACTAAACTGCAAATAGCTCGTTAAAGTATATTTACGTATGTCTCTTATTTATAAAATAATAGCCTAAGTAATTAAATATGCTACCCAAAGACACTATTCCATGCGGACGAAGTCTCGGGCACAGCTAGTTTAATATATGTTATAGACACCAATCATAACATGCTTAAGCAAAATCTGTTCCTCCATATACTAGAAAATTTTGAAGTAACGTATGCCACTTGTGAGGGTGGAATTTGTAAAGCCCTGTGTGAAGACTCAGAAAATAAGAAACTATTTAGAACATATGAGCAACAATCAAATATTACATTCATACGTTTTCTGAATGGACATTCAGAAAACAGCTACAATGGAAACTTTGCATGTGCTATTTTTCAGAATAGACTATTGTGATGAAATAATCGTTAATAACCTTCAGAAATGGTCGCTAACTCTGAGAGTTTTGAGGGAAATAATGTAAAACTGTAACAAAGCATAGTCATCATGCGGCGCACGCGGCTCCCGTTCCACGATGTTAGACGTCACCGAGGAGGCGGGGCCTACTCCCCACGACGCGCCCCGCCACACACCGGCCGCTATAAAACTCGACCACCGCCGCGCTCACATTGGGTATTCGCTGCGCTCTCGGTCTGCTTCAACCTTCCTGGTTGGATTGCTCTGAGAACCAGTACTTACTACACTAGCGCACGCACGGGGTCTCGCTCCCTGTACTGTACTAGACTATAAGTAGTTCCATTGTATATTTGTTCACAATAATAAACGACTACGTTAGTTGAGATAATAGTGTTTGTTTGTCCAAACCTGTTACAATCTGGCGCACAACGCGAGGCCGAATCCAGGCAACAAGATTGAATCTTTGCGACGTCTCCCACATCGAAACATTAAGATGCCCATGTCAGACGACCAGTTCCAGCAGCTCCTGGGTACAATCCTGGCCAATAAACGGGGAATATTCGCATACTGCACCTTCACGTACGACGGGAAAAAGAACACGGATGCAGTGGAAGCCTTCTTAGCCGCAGCTACCGTTTATAAGTCAACGGAGAAGATAAGTGACTCAGACGCACTGCAGGGTCTCCCACTATTACTTCGAGACGAAGCAGCAGTGTGGTGGCAGGGGGTAAAAACTGGTGAAACACGATGGGAAGATTTTTGTAGTAAACTACGCCATACGTTTGCTCCGAAGAAACCAGCATTTATGGTGTACCACCAAATTACCCATGAAGTTCAGGAGGCGAACATCACGACGGAGGCATTTATTGCCAGGAAAAGGTCATTATTTTCATTGGTTCCTCCTCCAGCACACACAGAAGCCCAGCAGATTGACCTGATCTTCGCGCTAATCCGCTTGGAAATCAGAAACCGTATGCCGCGAGATACAGTGCCTACTTTTGAGAAGCTTCTGGAGACGGCACGAGGAATCGAAGAGACTTTGCAGGAGTACGCAGCTAGTTCGCAGACCGGCGAACCCAACGAAAGCAAAAGCAGGGAAAAAGGGAAAGCTAAGGTGCACGTTCTGCAAAAAACCGGGGCATACAGCAGATGTGTGTCGGAAAAAGAAGCGGGCTGAAGGCACTCTCCCTACTACGGTGAAAGATGTCACAGAGACTCAGACGCAGGCACCATCTCCCTCTCAGCCGAAGTTCTCCTGCTATGGATGCGGAACACCCGGAGTTTACCGAAGCAACTGTGTTACGTGCAGACATAACTCGGCACTGGTAAAAAAAGAAGACATTAGTTTCTGCGCACTTGACGTTCTTGAACTTACACGCTCACGGCCTGTCGTGTTCCTAGAAATCGAAGGGATCACGGGTACGGCGTATATGGACACATGCGCAAAAAGAAGTGTCGCGTCGTACACTCTTTACCAATCTCTGCTGAAGTGTGGATCTCAATTCAAAGAGCAAGTGGTGGACCTGACATTGGCCGATGGCATAAAGAAAACGCAGGCGGTGCTAGTGTGCAAGGCTGTGGTGGACTTGAGCGGTCGGAAAGTACTATCAAGGGCATTTCCGCCTGACCAGTTAAACATTTTTTCGCCTAAATCATGCGGAGGCGCCGAGCCACGCCCCCTTAAAGTTTAGGCCCAATTAGGGAAGAGTTATCGCAATTAGTTGCAATCTGCACTGCGCAGCTTAGTGACGTGTACACGTGTGTTGTGTGTTCTGTGAACTCATTTTGCGAATTTTACGGACGAACCTTGGCGCGCTTACCGAAACTTTTGATTATTGACCATTGGTCTGTTTACCTGACCCTTGATTGCCTAAACGTTAACCTGTGCGAGAATTTTGGACTGCTGAGAACTTGTGCTGGAACATTCTTGTGCAAAATGTCTTCCAGAAATCTCATACGAGAAGAAAGAAACGAAATTATAATTTTGCATGGACAAGGACTTAATATCAGTCAAATCGCTGAGCAGCTGCATATGAGCGTAAGTAGTAAATCATTTTAATTATTGTTATGATACATTTTGTCATTTTCAAATACCTTAATTCGTAAATAAAACTTCATTAACGATGCAAAGTGTATCACGCAAATGTTATCTTGTGTAAGTAATTGGATACTTTTTACCTTGTTTTACAACAGTATTTGATAAATATAATTAAACTAGAAACAAGCAGAAAAAAAAACAGTTTTTAAACTCGGTAAAACAATTATTACTGCGCACCGAATATTTTCTATTTTCTCGATCACACACGCACTATTTGTTTCAATTTCTGTTTTTGGTTCTATAAGGAACAATGTTTGCCACTGAGTATCGTATAAAAGTATTTTATTGGTTAATATAGATAATCTTATACGATACCGCAGCCCCGGAACACAAAGGACTAAGAATTTGATGATTTCCCACCCGGAAAAGAAAGGACACGACTAGCGAGACTAAATAAACGAATTGTTTGAAAAGTCTTTTTTTTAATGTCAACAGAAACGTCATCTCTTTTGTTTAAAAAAAGATTATTGATCGTGTCTTGAAATTCGAAAATATCGAATGAGCTTCAGATTATTTTGAAATTATTATGCAAAACGATATAATAATAACTTAGACAAACCCAAAAACCTATTACGCAGTTACCTCAGTATAACAAAGCAATTAGAAACAACAGGTGGCATTAAAGAATTTTAATCCTTTGCCGACGAAGTTTAAAAACTGATAACAAAGCGCATGTTTATGGTTTTAATCCCTTGTCAAAAAATGCAAACAAAGGGCGGGCGTCCAGATGTTTTTCTTGAACTTCTCTCGATTTTAAACAGTAGGTAACTATTTTCTTTGTTTCAGATTGCGCAAAAACATGCTTTGTTCTATAATATCTCTAATATGACAAAAAAATCGGGCCCAAGCCGCAGTTTTTATTATCTAAACATAAAACAGCATTGAGAATTAAATAGGTGTAATTAAAGGGCAAAGTAGTTATTTTGTTCTGATTAAAAGTTTCGGGTTTTTTTTTGTTAAAAACTGTGTGTGTATCTGTGACTAATGAGGTTATTTTTTGTTTGTAGAGAAACACTGTCCGGCTGTGGATCAGACGCCATGAAGAAGAGGGTATGTTAGAGGATAGACCGCGGGCACCACGTCCATATATCGTTCATAATCATTTAGAATTAAAATATTTAGTAAATAATAAAAATTTTATAATTTGTTTGTATTCAAATGAAATTAAGATTAGTATAGGTTTATCTGAATTAAATACAATATCTAATGCGGCTGTCACAGAAGGCTCTGTATTCTGTAAAAAAATTACCACAGTCTGTTATTCTTTTGTTAAGACGTGGATATTGGTGTGGGTTACATGTGTTTGTGAGCTTTAGTTTTTAAGGATTTTTGTATTTTCTATAGCATGTAACTGTTTTATGTCCTTAATAAATAAATAAATATATGATATCCGAGGAAAACCTCCAACGTATGGTGAACACATATCAGCAAGAGAACGCGTTCACGCCGACGAGAGTGTTCGCCGAGGAGTACGACGTGTCATTCAAGACAGTTCTTCGTGCTTTACATAGAGCGGGGCTCCATCACAGAAAACCGGCCAAGAAAATCGTGCTCACCGAGCAACAAAAAGCGGCGAGAGTGACATTCGCAAGAGATTACAGGGACATGAATTTCTCAAACGCTATCTTTTCCGACGAGAAGTGTTTCAGGTCGAGCCAACATGGCCGTCGACACTTGTGGCGCGTGATGAATACGCGCTACGAACCTCGAAATGTGAATTCGAATAACGATTCTGGAAGGGTTTGCGCGAATATGTGGGGCTGGATGAGTGCTGATGGTCCCGGAGAGCTTGTCCATTTCCCAGGGCGAGCAAATGGCGCAGCTTACTGCGAACTATTAGAAGACGTGATGGTGCCTACTGTGCGCACAGTTTATCCGAGAGCAGAGCTCCCCGAATTTATTTTCATTCAAGACAATTGTCCGATACATTCAGCACGCATTGTGCAGACTTGGTTAAACAAACAACCAGAAATAAAAACATTACGCTGGCCATCCCGATCTCCTGACCTGAACCCCATTGAAAATTTGTGGGGTATAATGGTCCAGAGATGGGATCACCGACGGGAAAGAACGGAGGTGGAACTTCTTGCTCATTGTGACGAAGTATGGGAGTCGTTAAGGGGTTCCAATTTGTGTGAAGTTCTCATACGATCTATAAGAACGAGATGCGACGCAGTTATTGACGCAGGAGGCGCGATGACCAAATATTAGTGTATTTATTTCAGAGCGTATAATTATAGAGTATTTATTTATTTCTTTGCATATTTTATACATCTTTATAAAAAAAAAAATTTAAAGCCACCACCGGTATCGGGAACAGGTTATCGATTAGTGTATTTATTTTTGTAGTATTAAGATTGAGTAGTCAATGAGTGATTATTGTGATAACCTTGTGTATAGTAAAAAAATATTATTATTTACCGACTGTTAATTTAATTCTAGGGAAGTATTTGTTTATTGTGTTTTTTTGTTTATTTTGATTTATTCATTTTAAAATGTATGTATAATTTTAATATTAACGTTAATTAAAACTTGGTGCATGCACGGGTAATTATTGTTTTGTTGTTACGGGCGAACTCGAATACTTTCTCGCTCACACACGCATCGTATTATCTGTTTCAATTTGTTAGGTTTGTTGGTTGATTTTAATTTGGTTGCGTATCAGTATTAACTTTTTTTAAATACATAATAGTATTATGTAGTTAGGTTGATTAAATATCTCTTTTAAATGAAGCCGCTTCTTATAAGAATTATTGAGTGACTGATTCTAGACGGATTATATTGTTACCCTGTATATATATTTAATAAGCATTAAAAAATATTATTTGCCAACTGTTAGTTTAATTCTAGACAAGTTTTTGTTTATTGTGCCTTTTTTATTTAAAAGAAATCTAGGCACGGATATTATCGTTTTGTTGCTACGGGTGAAGTCGAATACTTTCTCGCTTACTCACGCACTATCTGTTTCAATTTCTTAGGTTGGTTTAAAAGAAACTATGCTTGCAACTGTGTAGATATCAAAATTAACTTTAAAAAATATAGAGAATTATGGTTAAAGTTGACCGAAATTCTCTTTTCTATAGTGCCACTTCTTACTAGAATTAGTGAGTGACTGATTATAATTATAACCTAGTTTTTAATATTTTATAAGTAAGAGAAAAAATATTATTTACCGACCGTAAATTTAATTTTACGAAAGTTTTTGTTTGTTGTTGTTGTTTTTTTTAATGTTTACTTTCAGATAATTTTGATGTTTTCGCAAAATGTTTAAGTATAAGTACTGTCATTTATGGCTTTTTTTATCTGTAGATACATTTCATTACTTTTTTTAATAAGAATGAGCAAAAAGCCAATTACTTCGCATATATTATGTTTATTTTCAGTTTTATTACTTTTTTCAATTTTTATTGTTTTGTATTTAAATCTACCACCATCAATAGATCGTAATTTTGTAAAGAATTACATCAATGGAATAATTATTGTTTATAAAAACTAATGCTTGTAGTAAATAGGTCACAAGAAGGGAGGTTTTTTTTTGTTTAAACTGGTAAACTATTTTAAGTTGATTCTATTACTTACGTGTTTTTTGATTTTGTGTTTAACCTATTTGCTGTATCCAATTCCTATATTAGAAAGAAAGGAAGAAAAAAAAAATTGTAATTGGTCTCACACAGGACAAGAAATCAATAATAAAAGATTAACAAAAAAAAAAACAAGAGGAACACTTAAAAAATAAAACAGTATTAATTAAAAATAAGTCCCGTACGAGGCCAAAAGGCCACTATCTCAGCACGATGCTGCAACATTTTTGAATGTCACAGCGCTGGTATTCTGATAGGGCCCCAGGTGACGCCACGTTCACAGAAATAAAAAAATATGACAGAAAAAATATGGTATGCGAGGATAAATATCTACAGCTAATGTATCATAATTTATAAATATCAAAATAATAAGTCACATCCAACGAACTACCGTATTTGTCTATGCCAAGAGTGTAAATGGCAACACTGACAAACGAACGGCGCCGCCGGCGCAGCATATTATCTATGCATCTAAGGAACAAAAGTTAAATTTTAATGTCAGCGAAACAAACAAAATATCACAATAATTCACATTATACTCTAATATTAACTAATGGTGTGCAGTGTTCATGTAATATAATATACTAGGATCAAATAAGAAATGGTGAACAAGTACTGATCAATTACCAGTGTTTGTGAGGTCTTGAGGCGTAGAAATAATTTGCGACTTCTTGAAAATTGAACTCTTTTATTTTATTAGTTTTACAAAAATCGAGGTGCGTTGGGTGCGGGAACAATAGCGTATATAATGGTTTTGTGAAGAGAAGAAAAATGGCGATGACGACGACGGGATTGTGGGTCTCTCATTGGCTGCCGACAGATATCACGTCATTTTGAACCAATGAGAAGCCTTGATGATGATGTGATCATATGACGAGATGATAGTCCCCTACCGTTAGGGTTGCCAGATGGGGCGTAGGGTTGCTAGCTTGAACATGCCCCCGGCCTTGGAAGCACTGGCGTCCAACAGTCACTCTTCAATAAACAGCGGACAAATGCGCGGGAATGCGCGTCTGATAACTCCTGATGCAGTCTGTATATCAGCTACCCTGGCCACTCCATCCTTCCCTGGTCTTATGGAAATGATTCGTCCTAAATTCCATTTTAATGGCGGCGTGTGATCTTCTTTAATGACGACCAATGTGTTAGGTTGAAGATCAGTCGTATTTTCCTTCCATTTATTCCTGACCTGCATCTCTGAGATGTATTCCTTGCTCCAGCGATTCCAGAAGTGTTGTCGTATCTGTTCGAGTCTCTCGTAGCGTGTTAATCGATGAACAGGAACATCAAGCAGCTCTGTGGATGCCGGCGCTGTGAGAAGACGACCAACCAGGAAATGGGCAGGAGACAAAGGAATGAAGTCGTTGGGATCGGTAGACATGGGACTGATAGGTCGGGAATTGAGAATGGCTTCGACCTGTGATAATACCGTACTAAATTCCTCAAATGTAAGGTGAGCATTACCAACAACTCGTAGCAAGTGATGCTTGCACGATTTAACTCCAGCCTCCCACAACCCACCAAAATGAGGCGCATAAGGCGGTATGAAAGTAAATTTTATATCTTGGCTAGTCGCATAATCAATAATAGCAGGGGAACAAGTAGATAAAAATTTTGAGAATTCATTGGCTACACCTACAAAATTTCTACCATTATCCGACATAATCTCAGCGGGTTTACCGCGTCGAGAAATCAGTCTCTTCAGCGCTAGTAGATAAGCATCACTGGACAGGTCACTCACTAGTTCTAAGTGCACCGCACGAGTCACGAGACAAACAAATAAACATATGTAACCCTTCACTAACCTTGAGCCTCTGCCTTTGCGATTTAAAGTAAAAATAGGCCCAGCGTAGTCTACTCCGCATCGTAAGAAAGGAAAGGTTGGGGTTATTCTTTCTTTTGGTAAATTTCCCATAATTGGCGACAGGGTTTTGTCTCTCAATCTGGTACAGATAACACAAGTGTGTACGGTGCGCCTAGCCAGGTCCCTTCCCCCTAGCGGCCAGTATGATTCACGCATGTTATACAATAACGACTGCGGTCCAGCGTGCTGTAGCTGTATGTGTTCATAACGAAATAATAATATTGAAAACCTATGTTTAGACGTAATTAAACTGGGATGTTTTTTATCGAAACAAAAGTTAGGTGAGTATTTAATTCTTCCCCCAACTCGTACTATTTTATTGTTATCCATAAATAAATTAAGTTTACTTAGATTATGTTTCGACTTTAAATAACTATTATTTTTTAATAATTTATATTCGTCTGGAAAGGACTCTTGCTGAGACAGTCTTATGAGTGTTAAATTTGCTTCCCTCAGCTCATCGACCGCAAGAGGTCCACGGCGAACATTATGTGGATTACGTGTGTTATAAATAAACCGTAGGATGTATGCACACGTGCGCTTCATACGGTTAAATTGAGAAAATCTATCGAAAGGAAATAATGAGATCACACTCGCTGTGAGTAATGAGTGAACCACCTTAGACTTGATTTCCGGTAAATCATCTGTCCGTAATGCATGGACCCTTTCTGATATTGCCTGGCTCGAACAAAATTTTGGATCGTGAAAGAAGGAAGGTCCCTGCCACCAGAGTGTGGAAGATTGAAGATCGTCCAAGCTAACACCTCGTGACACAAGGTCCGCAGGGTTCTCCTTACCACTTACATGACACCACGGAAGATCCTTTGCGAGTTCATGAATTTCAGCCGTACGATTTTGCACAAATGTTTTTAATTGGTTGGGTGACATACGTAACCAACCCAACACAATAGTTGAGTCGCACCAAAATATTACATTATCAACCTGACAGTTAATGGACTCACGTACTTTGTTATATAATCTAGCGCTTAGTAATGCCCCGCACAATTCTAGCTTCGGAATACTTATCGGTTTTAGCGGCGCAACCTTACCCTTAGAACAATATAATCTAATAGTGATCGATGAGTCACGATTAACTGTGCGCATATAAATACATGACCCATATGCAGATTCCGACGCATCCGAAAAAATATGCAACTCCACTCGTTCAGGGTCACTGCCTATGACATGTCGCGGCACGCGTACATTGTTGAGAATATCTAACGAACTACAAAACCTATTCCAAGTTTGTATGACGTCAGAAGGAACTTCGTCATCCCAATCTATTTTCAACAACCATAACCTTTGCAATAGTATTTTAGCTGACATAATCATTGGACTAAGTAACCCTAAAGGGTCAAATATTTGCGCGACATTTGACATGATATAACGTTTAGTGATCTTATCGTTATTATTTTTAAATTGCGTACTAAAATTAAATTCATCACTAAAGTTAAACCAACCTAAACCTAATATTTTTGCGTTAACATTTTCGCCTAATGTTAATTGTTTACTTATTTCAGGTAAGTTGTTTTCCGTGTTATCTAACTTGAAATTAAAAATCCATTTACGTAGCGGAAAACATCCGGAACTTAAAACATTACTTACATTTCGACAATCCTCTAACAATTTATTTTTACAATTGTTTGACGTAATTAGATCGTCAACAAAAAAATCCTCCTTTATAATTCTGCTGACGTCACGATCCGCGCAATCGATCGCTAACTGTTTTAGACACCTGCAACTTAAGAATGGCGCCGACGCGGTTCCGTAGGTTACGGTATTAAGTCTATAAACACTAATAGGTTCAGACGGTTCGTCACGCCACAAGATTAGTTGAAGGTCACGCTGATCTTCACGAGTCAGGCACTGTCTGTACATTTTTTCAATGTCGGCGCAGGCTGTATATTTATGTTGCCTAAATCGTAATAAGATGCTGAAAAGATCACCCTGTATCGGTGAACCTACCATCTGCAATTCATTAAGCGAAATGTTATTACTGGACGCTGCACTAGCGTCAAATACCACGCGTAACTTAGTCGTGGTGCTGTGTTCACGAAATACTCCGTGATGAGGTAAAATATAATGAGGCGTGCCATAGTTGTCCACGCGACTCATATGACCTAGGCTAAGATATTCGTGAATAAAGTCCCTATAAAGCGTTCTAAGATCATTATTGCGTAATAAACGCTTTTCAAGGGCTAGAAACCGACGTTCTGCTAAAGAGTATGTTTCACCTAATGTATCGGGCGATTTTTTAAAAGGTATGCGTACGCAGAACCTTCCGTCACTATTGCGCGTAGTATTGTTGACGAAATGTTCCTCGCAAGCACGCTCCTCATCAGTGCGCGTATCCCGACACACAGACACCTCTTCAAGCTCCCAGAACTGCCGTAATTGCGCATCAATCGACTGATTAAAATTACACTGAATGTACCTATCATGCGAAGTAGAACAAACAGGCCCAGAAACTATCCAGCCCAGTTTTGTATCTAATAAAAATGGCCCACTAGGTAATTTAATCTTCTTATTATTCATTAAATCCCAAAACTTATCAGCGCCTATCAAAATATCAATATTCTGAGATTCGAAAAACTGCGGGTCAGCTAACTGATAATGTTTGGGAATATTAAAATGCGTAAATTTGATTGGCGTTGCAGGCAACGCCGATGTAATGTTAGGTAAAACAAAACATTGTAAATGCGTAAGGAAATTACAGGTGCGTGACTTAATCTCAACATCACATATTTGCGTAGATTGTGTGATCGAGTTGCCGACACCTCTTATTTCTTGAGTGGACTGTAAGACTGGCGCTTGTAATTGATCGCATAAATTTTTAGTAATAAAACATCGCTCACTACCAGAATCAAGGATCGCACGAACGACGTGATAATTATTGAAACAATCGGCTATTTCGATTAGCGCGGTCGACAACAAAACTGGTTTTAATACAGCTGATTGAGCGCATTGAATGTTTATGTGTGCCTTATTTGCTTGTATTATCGGTACATGCGAAGATATGGAAGTGGTGGGCCCGCGCAGGTCAGATGCCACTGGAGGGGGCACCGCACCCGCGGTGGCCGCCGCAGTTGACACCTCACTTGCGCGAGACGTGTGAAGTGTAACTATCTCCTGCGAATTAGAATGATTATCGGAATGCACTAATGAGTTGTGTTTTTTGTTGCACATTCTACACGGCCCGAACCTACATTTCTCCAAGTCATGATCGGCACGTAAACAATTCATACACAGTTTTTTGTCGTTAATAAACTTAAGTTTTGATTCTAAGTTATAATCTAAAAACTTCTGACACGAATATAACGGGTGCTTAGCGTTACATAACAAACATAGGCGCGTAGTGAACGTACGGGTCCGTTCTTGTGGCTTATTGCTGGAAACGTTGCAGTGAACTTTATTATTGTGCGAATTGTGTTTTTTACTATCAGTGTGAGTGAGATTACTGCCTTTGTTATGCGAAACTTGCAATGTTTCCAGCATGTCAGCTCGATCTTTGAGGAACTTCACCAAATCAGACACCTTTATACGTTTCTTAGGTTCACCATTTGCGGAAAATAATGTGCCTTTGTGTTGTTCCCATTCACGCTCTGTAGTTTGATCCAACCTAGACACTACCATGTATATAACCAAGGTATCCCACGAGTCTATAGGCTCACCGAGAACTTGTAATGCGCGTAAGTTTTTAAGTACGGTGTCTATTAGGTTTTTAATTGAAGTTGATGATTCCTTGGTTATATTTGACATTGTAAATAAGGATTTCACATGACTATGCACCAACAATCTACTGTTATTGTATCGATTGAGAAGCAATTCCCATGCAACCGAATAATTATCACTAGAGAATTCCAATGAATTTATAACTAACTCCGCGCTGCCTTTTAGCGATGACTTTAAATAGTGATACCTTTCTATGTCACTTAGTTCACTAGAATTATGCACCAATGCGAGAAAAGAATCCCTGAACTGTGACCATTGCTCGTATGAGCCGTCAAATGTGGGCATAACAATAGTAGGGAGTTTAATTGTTCGTGACTTGTGAGCACACCTAGTAGAACAGTCTGGAGGGCTATTATTTTTATTCAAAATGCATTCCGCTTGCGACATTATGGTATAGTAGTTGTCCTCAAACTGCTCCCGTTTAGTTAGTTCCTCGTCTACCAGCGCTTCAGGGACCGATTCCTCGAGCTGAGTTTGAATATTATTGAATTCATCGAATAAATTACTTGCCCCTTGAACCCTTAATTTTAAATCTATGCGGTCTTGATTAGAAAGGTCTTCATTTACCAGGCTATGTATATAATTAACAAATCTTGTAAACCTTCCCTTTACTATACCCCTTTTTTTCACTAGATCCCTTAAGACTTTGTCATTATAAACACTAGGTATAGGGGATTTATCGCGAGATTTGCTAGCCAAGACGGGATTAGGGTTGCTTATTTTCACTAGGGGAACTTCAGAATCGCTCATTTTGGTAGGCAATAGGAAGATGGAGTACTCACGGTTAAAATGTGACGCTGATGACGTCGCAGATTGCGGAGTAGTTGGCACGTCACGAATCAGACACACAAGTTCTCACTGAAATTATATAAAATAGCACGGTATTACAAAGTGGAAATGGAGTCACAGGGGAATTAGGCAGGATGGCTGATCGTACCTCCAACGGGCACTGCTGTGCTGGTCTGCTGGACTGCTGGTTCCTTTTCTGGCGCTTTTATAGTTGCTTCGGCTCGAATGGATCAAGATGTTTGTGAGGTCTTGAGGCGTAGAAATAATTTGCGACTTCTTGAAAATTGAACTCTTTTATTTTATTAGTTTTACAAAAATCGAGGTGCGTTGGGTGCGGGAACAATAGCGTATATAATGGTTTTGTGAAGAGAAGAAAAATGGCGATGACGACGACGGGATTGTGGGTCTCTCATTGGCTGCCGACAGATATCACGTCATTTTGAACCAATGAGAAGCCTTGATGATGATGTGATCATATGACGAGATGATAGTCCCCTACCGTTAGGGTTGCCAGATGGGGCGTAGGGTTGCTAGCTTGAACAACCAGTTATTACATAAAGGAAAAAACAAAAACAAAAAAATGTGAAACAATAACAATAATCAGTGCTCCACGGCCAAACAAAGCTCTGCATGTCAACCTGGAATCGAGTATTCGCTGCCAGACGCTAGTATGTTTAATAGTTGACGCTCCGGTCACCATTGCCAAATGCGTGCAGAAAACGGGTAAGTTTATCCATTGGTATTTTTTTGTTGTTGGAGTAAGTACCGTTTGAATGCTATTCTAAAAGTACCAACTGTTTTAATAGCACGAAAAGGTGGCGGGAGGTCATTCCAGCAGCGACTGGCGGCGAATTTGAAACTACCACGAAATGCAGCAGTTCTGTGGGAGGATGCCAACATCAGGTATGACGACGCTCTCGTCTTTATCTGGTTCACATCCCGTGACCAAGTCAGAGATAGTCTGGTTTTTTTGTGAGAATAGTGCCAAAAAGTAGGGTAGCCAGGTGTAATGTTCTTCGCGCTGACATTCTCATCAAATTACCCTTATTCAGAAAAGGGGTGATATGGGTTCTGGGCGGCACATCTGACTTCTACCGAGAATACATGCCCCATACACAGCATCAGCATAGTTCAGTCTGGATAACACCAGAGATTCACAGAGCATGACCCGCATATCCACGCTAATGTAGGGACGTACACGATACAAGAGCTTGATTCGGTAGAAGCAGTTGCGCACAGCTTCTAAAATATGGGTTTCAAAGTGCAGCTGCCCATCAAAAACTACCCCAAGATTACGAGCTTCTAGAACCCTCTCTATCCCACAACCGTCAATCGTAATATCCAAGTTGCAAGCAAGCATTTTGTTCAGGAAGTCTCTGGACCCCATCACAATATACTTTGACTTGGTAGGATTCAGAACCAGCGAGTTTCTTCTAGACCATTCGGAGATCCTTTTCAGATCGTCATTAATGCTTTCTACTGTTTCAGCAGTATCCTGGGAGCAAAACGAGAGGTACATCTGCAGATCGTCAGCGTAGAGATGGAACTTGGTGTTAATCAGACATTTAGTAATATCAGCACTGTACAAGATGAAGAGGAGCGGGCCCAAGATCGATCCCTGCGGTACGCCCCTGCCCACGTGTTGTCGACTAGAACACATGATATCTCCATTGTCACTCGACACGTGGACAAGCTGTGAACGATCAGTGAGGTAACTTTCAAACCATTGAACGGTTTCAGCATTACAACCATAATAAGACAGCTTGGCAAGAAGAAGTGACGTATTAATAGAGTCAAAAGCACGAGAAAAATCCAGAAGGACAAGGAGGGTTCCCATGCCTCGGTCTCTGGCCTCAAGAATGTTCCCAACTACATCCAATAGGGCGGTTGTCGTGCTGTGACCCCTACGAAATCCAGATTGTGCTGTTGGTAGAATACCATGGTGCTCAAGGTATGCTCTAAGCTGGTTGCAGACTACCTTTTCCAAAATCTTAGAAATACAAGAGAGCAGGCTAATTGGGCGGAGATCCCTCACGCTAGTGGGGTTGGGCACTTTAGGAATGGGTCTAACAATTGCCATTTTCCACAGGTCAGGGAAGGAGGAGGTCTCTATTGATCTGTTGATGATAGCTGTGATGACTGCGAGCGTACGAGGAAGTGTCAACATCAGCATCTCCAGAGAGATTCGGTCAGAGCCCTGAGCGTTGGATTTAAGACCACGCAAAATCCGCAACACGGCTTCCACCTGAACAGGCTCAAGTTGGAATTTGCTGTCACCATGCCGATGATGTTGAAAATAATTTAAATCAGCAGTAGCGACCTGCCCACTGCCGGGTACATTCAGAAAGTGCTGATTAATAGTATCAGGGTTGTTACAGAAGTGTGGCAGACCGTGCTCCGATTGTTTTGTGGTGGCAATAGTTGACTTTATATGACTCCATAACTTCTTCGGCTGCTTAATATTGTTATTGATATAAGTTTTAAAATATACGCACTTCTCAGTCTCAATTGCCGCTCTTACGAGGTATTTTAAATCTGTATAAGACTTTCTATGGCTATCCGACTTTAGACGCGCAACCGTTGAATCCGTTGTGTTCGTGATCCTGCTTCGTACGTACCGAAGAATACGGTGAAGAAGATGCCGCCACGAAAAGTACGTACGGCTACGGACGCTAATGTGAGTGAGGCATAACAATCCAGCTCGGAAGATGAAGCCGCGAGACCTTCACCAGTACTCATGTCTGCGGACCAGTTGACTTCATTCCTTACCGCCTTCGCAAAGACTCAAGAGGAAGCGAATCGGCAGCTTGTCCAATCCCTCATGGCATCGTACGCGAGAGGTGAGCCATCAGCACCCCTTGCAGGCTCCGGCGCTGCGATCGCGTCAGCCTCTCCGACACCGTCGTTGTCAATTAGTAAGTCTGGAAACAAGTCTAAGTGTTCGTCACGCTTCGATGGTCAGAGCCGAGACCCTGAAGTCGTAGAGGCGTTCATCGACTCTGTGGAGATATTTAAAGAGTGTTCGTCGGTCAGCGATGACCTTGCACTACGTGGTCTACCCATGCTGCTCCACGGCGAGGCTGCAGTATGGTGGAGAGGGGTCCGGACCGAGGTGTCCTCGTGGCCTGAAGCCGTGAAAAGACTACGATGTATGTATGGTGTTCCACGTCCTGGATACAAGATCTTCCGTAACATATTCGCTGACGAGCAGAACACAGAGCTCGCTGATACATTTATTGTTAAAATACGTGGTATGTTAACTAAATTGCCGTATGTGTTGCCCGAAGAAGCGAAGTTGGACATGATATACGGCTTATTACATAAACGTATTCGCAAACGTCTAACGCGGGATGCCGTGGATAATATCGAATCCCTGATCGATAAAGCGCGATCAATAGAAGAATCGCTCATGGAAAATTCTATTACGCAGTCGGCGCATGCGCGATCGGCGCGTCCTATGTTGCCGCCCGCGCCCGGCTCGCGCGTTGCATCGGAGAGCGCGAATTCGGCGGGAAACGCTGGGTCAACGTCCGGCGAGCCTCATCCGCGAAATACCGCGGTAGCTCAGCGGTCGCAGGTTCCGTCTCCGCATCGTTCGTCGTCGCCTTCGGTTCCAAACAGTGCAGATAAAAGTCAGTGCACGAGTAAAGCGAAAAGTGATAAAAAGCAATTTTGTGTGTATTGTAAGTCCCGCGGTCATACTCGTGATTCATGCCCGAAAAAAGACTCTAAAGACACGGTGAATAGTAATAACTCTAACTTGCATTGCTATGGTTGTGGCGAGAAGGGCTATATTCGAGCTAATTGTCCTACTTGTAAAAATAATATTTCGACTTGCGATGTTGTAGATTTAAATACGCCACAATCACAAAATAATGTATTTTACTCACTTAAGGACGTATTTACAAAAACGATAGGCATAGAATTGAACTACTACATAGACACGAGTCACACACACAAGCGTCGGCTTGTTAGCTGCGGGAATAAGTAGTCAAGTGAACTAATTTTGATACGTTGAAAATATTTGTTTTTTTTTTTATGTAATATGTACTTGTTAGCTACGATGAAACCTCACCTGCAAACTTGATGGAGTGACCTGAAGGTCTACATCGGTGACTGCTACTGGAACTCCTCGACGGATCGATCTAGATGCACCGAGTTTGGGCTTGATGTGTTAGTTATGATGAGACCTTACCTCCGGACTTGAAAAAGTGACCTGAAGGTCTACTTCGGTGACTGCTACTGGAACTCCTCGATGGATCGAACTAGATGTGCCGAGTTTGGGCTCGTTTTGTTAGTTATGATGTGACCTTACCTCCGGACTTGATGGAGGAACCTGAAAGTCTACTTTGGTGACTGCTACTGGAACTCCTCGATGGATCGAACTAGATGTGCCGAGTTTGGGCTCGTTTTAGAATAGAATAGAATAGAATAGAATAGCATTTATTTGCAAACTTGATGGAGTGACCTGAAGGTCTACATCGGTGACTGCTACTGGAACTCCTCGACGGATCGATCTAGATGCACCGAGTTTGGGCTTGATGTGTTAGTTATGATGTGACCTTACCTCCGGACTTGATGAAGTGACCTGAAGGTCTACTTCGGTGACTGCTACTGGAACTCCTCGACGGATCGAACTAGATGTGCCGAGTTTAAGCTCAATTTGTTAGTTATGATGAGACCTTACCTCCGGACTTGAAGAGGTGACCTGAAGGTCTACTTCGGTGATTGTTACTGGAACTCCTCGAAGGATCGAACTAGATGTGCCGAGTTTGGGCTCGTTTTGTTAGTTATGATGTGACCTTACCTCCGGACTTGATGGAGTGACCTGAAAGTCTACTTCGGTGACTGCTACTGGAACTCCTTGATGGATCGAACTTGATATGTCGAATTTGGGCTGGTTTTGTTAGTTATGATGAGATCTTACCTTCGGACTTGACGAAGTGACCTGAAGGTCTAATTCGGTGACTGCTACTGGAACTCCTCGACGGATCGAACTTGATATGTCGAGTTTGAGCTCGTTTTGTTAGTTATAATGAGATCTTACCTTCGGACTTGATGGACTGACCTGAAGGTCTACTTCGGTGACTGCTACTGGAACTCCTCGACGGATCGAACTAGATGTGTCGAGTTTGGGCTCGTTTTGTTAGTTATGATGAGATCTTACCTCCGTACTTGAAGAAGTGACCTGAAGGTCTACTTCGGTGACTGCTACTGGAACTCCTCGATGGATCGAACTAGATGTGCCGAGTTTGGGCTTGTTTAGTTAGTTATGATGTGACCTTACCTCCGGACTTGATGGAGTGACCTGAAGGTCTACTTCGGTGACTGCTACTGGAACTCCTCGATGGATCGAACTAGATGTGTCGAGTTTGGGCTTGTTTTGTTAGTTATGTTATGATGTGACCTTACCTCCGGATTTGATGGAGTGACCTGAAGGTCTACTTCGGTGACTGCTACTGGAGCTCCTCGATGGATCGAACTAGGTGCCCTGAGTTTGGGCTCGATGTGTTAGTTATGATGAGACCTTATCTCCGGACTTAATGGAGTGACCGATTTACTGACTTGAGGATGTACAGACGCCAGTATAGTGATGTGCTGGCCTCTTTAGTTCGATTATAATTAAAAATAAAAACAAAATTTAAAAAAATACATTTATTTCAACTACGCCAATTACAGACACATTTGAATTTTCAAAAGACATAAAATGAAACTAGTACAAAAATAATTAAGGTGCTACAGTCCCAGTCACAACTTCACAATAATAACTGTGAAAGTACTGTAGGTGCCAATTCCAAAACGTAAATTTCTATGCAGAAGAATGGGCAAGAAACTCGATGAACACCCTTTTTTAATCGTCAAAATTATTACACAACCTTTGTTACCTCGTTTATCTTTAGATTGTACATTATGTGTGAACGATGTAGGAATTAGTCCATAGTGAATATAAAATAGACCGTAACGCCTTAGAGATGACCAGTCCCAACTGACAGCGACCGTTCACGAACATGACATGAAACAAGCCCAAACTCGGCACAACTAGTTCGATCCATCGAGGAGTTCCAGTAGTAGTCACTGAAGTAGACCTTCAGGTCACTCCATCAAGTCCGGAGGTAAGATCTCATCATAACTAACAAAACGAGCCTAAACTTGGCACATCTAGTTCGATCCATTGAGGAGTTCCAGTAGCAGTCACCGAAGTAGACCTTCAGGTCACTTCATCAAGTCCGGAGGTAAGATCTCATCATAACTAACAAAACGAGCCCAAACTCGGCACATCTAGTTCGATCCATCGAGGAGTTCCAGTAGCAGTCACCGAAGTAGACCTTCAGGTCACTCCATCAAGTCCGGAGGTAAGGTCACATCATAACTAACAAAACGAGCCCAAACTCGGCACATCTAGTTCGATGCATCGAGGAGTTCCAGTAGCAGTCACCGAAGTAGACCTTCAGGTCACTCCATCAAGTCCGGAGGTAAGGTCACATCATAACTAACAAAACGAACCCAAACTCGGCACATCTAGTTCGATCCATCGAGGAGTTCCAGTAGCAGTCACCGAAGTAGACCTTCAGGTCACTTCATCAAGTCCGGAGGTAAGATCTCATCATAACTAGCAAAACGAGCCCAAACTCGACATATCAAGTTCGATCCGTCGAGGAGTTCCAGTAGCAGTCACCGAAGTAGACCTTCAGGTCACTCCATCAAGTCAGGAGGTAAGATCTCATCATACCTAACAAAACAAGCCCAAACTCGGCACATCTAGTTCGATCCATCGAGGAGTTCCAGTAGTAGTCACTGAAGTAGACCTTCAGGTCACTCCATCAAGTCCGGAGGTAAGATCTCATCATAACTAACAAAAAGAGGCCAAACTCGGCACATCTAGTTCGATCCATCGAGGAGTTCCAGTAGCAGTCACCGAAGTAGACCTTCAGGTCACTCCATCAAGTCCGGAGGTAAGATCTTATCATAACTAACAAAACGAGCCCAAACTCGGCACATCTAGTTCGATTCATCAAGGAGTTCCAGTAGCAGTCACCGAAGTAGACCTTCAGGTCACTCCATCAAGTCCGGAGGTAAGATCTCATCATAACTAACAAAACAAGCCCAAACTCGGCACATCTAGTTCGATCCATCGAGGAGTTCCAGTAGCAGTCACCGAAGTAGACCTTCAGGTCACTCCATCAAGTCCGGAGGTAAGATCTCATCATAACTAACAAAACGAGCCCAAACTCGGCACATCTAGTTCGATCCATCGAGGAGTTCCAGTAGCAATCACCGAAGTAGACTTTCAGGTCACTCCATCAAGTCCGGAGGTAAGATCTCATCATAACTAACAAAACGAGCCCAAACTCGACATATCAAGTTCGATCCGTCGAGGAGTTCCAGTAGCAGTCACCGAAGTAGACCTTCAGGTTACTCCATCAAGTCCGAAAGTAAGATCTCATCATAAACCACAAAACGAGCCCAAACTCGACATATCAAGTTCAATCCGTCGAAGAGTTCCAGTAGCAGTCACCGAAGTAGACCTTCAGGTCACTCCATCAAGTCCGGAGGTAAGGTCACATCATAACTAACAAAACGAGCCCAAACTCGGCACATCTAGTTCGATGCATCGAGGAGTTCCAGTAGCAGTCACCGAAGTAGACCTTCAGGTCACTCCATCAAGTCCGGAGGTAAGGTCACATCATAACTAACAAAACGAGCCCAAACTCGGCACATCTAGTTCGATGCATCGAGGAGTTCCAGTAGCAGTCACCGAAGTAGATCTTCAGGTCACTTCGTCAAGTCCGAAGGTAAGATCTCATCATAACTAACAAAACGGGCCCAAACTCGACATATCAAGTTCAATCCGTCGAGGAGTTCCAGTAGCAGTCACCGAAGTAGACCTTCAGGTCACTCCATCAAGTCCGAAGGTAAGATCTCATCATAACTAACAAAACGAGCCCAAACTCGACATATCAAGTTCGATCCGTCGAAGAGTTCCAGTAGCAGTCACCGAAGTAGACCTTCAGGTCACTCCATCAAGTCCGGAGGTAAGGTCACATCATAACTAACAAAACGAGCCTAAACTCGGCACATCTAATTCGATGCATCGAGGAGTTCCAGTAGCAGTCACCGAAGTAGACCTTCAGGTCACTTCTTCAAGTCCGGAGGTAAGATCTCATCATAACTAACAAAACGAGCCCAAACTCGACATATCAAGTTCGATCCGTCGAAGAGTTCTAGTAGCAGTCACCGAAGTAGACCTTCAGGTCACTCCATCAAGTCCGGAGGTAAGGTCACATCATAACTAACAAAACGAGCCTAAACTCGGCACATCTAATTCGATGCATCGAGGAGTTCCAGTAGCAGTCACCGAAGTAGACCTTCAGGTCACTTCTTCAAGTCCGGAGGTAAGATCTCATCATAACTAACAAAACGAGCCCAAACTCAGATCAGATCACTGCGTCAAGTTGTTGACGAATAAGCATTTGTTTTGGCGAAATAAAATATTGTCATATAAAAATTTAAATCTTACCTTGTCAAGTATCAAATTTGGTTTATCGAATATTTCGTATGTAAACAGCGATCTTTTCAACAAAAGCCGCTACTAACAGGCGACACAGCGTCCACTCACAACGGCAGCCGAGTGCGGACTGAGATTTCATTCGAAATGTTTGTGCAATAAATCAAAACTGGGACAACAAATAAAATAACCCTTATTGCAATCACTTAAGATTCACCCATAATAGCAAAATATGTAGAAAAGTTAGTTTCGGCATTTATTTTTTCTGAGAGTATTTATGACACTGCGACATAATTTTTTTTCTCAGATTTAGAACAGACTATATTTGCCTACTTACAGTATTTTTAGAAATCTTAAAATATGTTATTGGTAGAACAAAAAATGTACCTAAACACAATACCGTTTCGAAAACATTGTGGTTAATGGCAACGACAGATCGTTTTTACAGTATCAAAAACTATCATTTTCAAGAAAAACGTTTCTTGCGTTTGAAGATAAAGAATGAATCTATTTGTGTTAGTTATAAGTTTTATTTGATTTGATTCAGTTTAGTCAGGAAATGTACTGAAAAACAGCATAATTTTGTCCGAATTGCAAACGCGCCCTTAATACGATATGTAATGTTAAGTGTAACGATACCAACATTATTGTATCTCAAGGCCGACCTATTTTAAATATTGAGATTTGTGGTTACAATGGTACAGCGCTTATAGATACCGCCGCCCGGCGCAGTATCGCAGGTTCAACACTGTACTCACTTTTGTTGCGTTTAGATATTCAATTTAATTCGCAAATTATGTCGGTTAAGCTTGCTGATGGTAGCATACGTACTAATAATGTTTTGTTAGCATGTGTTAATGTCAATTGTATGTCTATGTGTGTACCTATAGAATTTGTTATGTTCCCTGACGCCTCAAATAACGAGACTCTTTTAGGAATAGACTTCATAACGAAATTTAAGTTAGTTTTGGATTTTTCGTCTATGACATGGTTCACAGCTGATCGGCCTCAGATCATTCACCCCCTGCTAACAGAGAGTTCACGCGACGTGGTGGAGTGCGCCTCTGTCAACCTATTGAGGGAAGACGAGGGCACTTTGTTGACTGAGGAGGAGCGTTCCAGGTTAGAAGATCTACTGTGAGTATTGTGATATTTTTGACTTAATTGGGGATCCGACGCCATTTGCCGAACATCATATAGATACGGGTGACCATCCTCCTATTGCTGTTCCACCATATCGAGTCACGCCAGCGAAGAAGGAAATTATTCGTGCGGAACTCGATCAGATGTTAAAAGAGGGAATCATTGAGGAATGCGAGTCTGCCTGGTCTGCACCAACTGTTCTGGTACCAAAGGCCAATGGTGGGTATAGGTTTTGTGTGGACTACAGGAGGCTCAATGCTGTGACAAGAAGTGATGCGTATCCTATGCCACGCATTGACGAGTTGCTGCAGTCAACGAAGAAGGGTTGCGTGATGAGCTCCTGCGACCTTCGAAGTGGTTACTGGCAGTGACGGTGGCGGTGCGCTGCTAAATGTCAAAGACGTGCTACAAATTGCTCTAAAATTTTAATCATAAAAGTAGGTCCAAAGTAGCTGCTTATGGTTGTCCTATATACCAAAATACAGCCATTTAAATAACCTAACTAGTAGTGAAAAGTGCAAAGTGATACATCAAGCCAATAAAAAGTTATAAGTGAAATCATTTTGGAAACTAACTTAACGAACATAACGAACTACCTACGATATCTCGCGCAAACTCCGCTGAGGTGAGTACTAACCACTGCACGGAACATTATTTCTACTGAATACCCACAAAAATGAATTGTGCTGGATGTAAACAAGCAATAGGTCGCGGAGAACTGCTAAGATGTTGTACTTGTCAAAAACTGTACCATTATCGATGCATTAACATGACCACATCGTATTATGTAGAAAACAAAAGCAAATTAATTAACTTATGGCGATGCCCATCGTGCAAAACCTCCATGAAGCAAATAAGAAATGACGACACACCTGTTAGGAGACATTCTCCAGCTACTCTTGACGACACAATAATGTCCATTGACGACCAAATACATGACGACCAAATACATGACGACCAAATACATGACAACCAAATACATAACGACCAAAGACAAGATGACCAAAGTATACTAGGAGACACAGGGAAGTATGACGCACCGCAAACAAACAGATAATTCCACAATGTTATCGCCGATCTTACCAAATACGGAGTCAATCACACTGGAACAAATTAGTCAACTATTAGACCAAAAATTGGAATCACAACAGCAATCTATTTTGACAAGAATTAAAAGCACAATTCAATCAGAAATTAATAAAGCTATATTAAAACTCCAACAAGAACTATACCAGAAAACCGAACAAATTTCTCTGGAGCAAACTAAAGTGACTACAAATATTATTCGTATAAATGACACCATACAAAAACTTGAGATAGAAACCGCAAAATTTAAAACCGAAATAGCCGAGCTTCAAAACAAAAACGTGCACCTAAATGTGAACGATACCTTTACGAATGCTCCGAACAATAATAGTAAAACAATTGTTATCCACGGGCTAAATAAATATTACAACGAAACAGAAACAAACCTAGAAGATAGAATAATATTTGCGTTTCAAGACACATTGAATGTCGACCTCAGTGGCTATATCGAAGAGCTACATCGGATAGGACGAAACGGATTTAGACGACCAATACGGGTGGAACTAATCAGCAAAAGGATGACTAAGTATATCTTAGAAAACGCAGATTATTTAAAAAGTCTAGGTTTATATGTGTCTGCCTTTCTTTGATAAAGAATTTTTACAGAGAAGACGAAAACAAAGAGAAAGACGGTCTATAATATACCAAAACATCGAAAATAACAATCTAATAGAGGATGGAAAAGAAAACCGTAACGAAACACTACAGACACCAACTCCACATTCGTACTCACAACCAAACCCTAGCATCTCACCGCAAAAGGTAAATAAGCCAAAAAATGTGATGAATAAGACATTTCGTTGATGACATCACAATAACCTTTCAAAACATACAAAGTCTAGGAAATAAGGTAGATTTAATTGAACATTTGTTACTAGAAAAAAATATTTATATGTTATCTTTATCAGAAGTATGGAGAAATGAGCATTTTTGTAACTCTGTATCGCTTCAAGGATATAAAATTGCATCCAAATTTTGTAGAAAAGCTAGAGAAGGTGGTGGTGTTTGCCTAATTATAAGAGAAGATGTAAAATTTATAGAAAGAATAGATTTAGTTAATTATTCCAAAGAATTTATAATAGAAAATTGTGCAATTGAAGTTCCTGAATTAAACTGTATATTTATAGGATTATATAGACCAGATCGCCATATAAATATATTTTACGAGCAAATGGAAAAACTTTTAAATAGATTAAATACTAGAGATAAGAATAAATATATCATATTTGGGGGAGATTTCAATATTAATATACTCGAAAAAAACAAACAAATACAGAACTTTCTTACCTTCATGCGCTCACATAATCTTAAGCAAATAATTCATGAACCTACAAGGATAACAAAAACTACCTCCACTTGTATTGATTTACTTTTTACTAATTACAAACCATTAATAAAGAAAGATTATGTCGAAGATTATGGACTCTCCGATCACAAATCTATTAACTTAAAATTAAATACAAACCGATTATATGCAAACAATAACAGAATATGGTATATACAAAAAAGATTATTTACAGATAAAAACATAAGTAACTTTAAAAATGCATTAAGAGAAATTGATTGGGAACAAATTATAAATACAGATACAAACGTAAATGAAAACTACTATACCTTCATCATAACTATAACACAGCTCTTAGATAAAATAATACCAAAACGAAGAGTTAAACTAAAATCTAAAAAAGTTAAAGGATGGATGACAACAGGGCTAAAAATATCATGCAAACACAAAAGAGTACTAAGAATTTTACTAAATGAATCTAAATCCAATATCTTAAAAACATATCATAGCAAATTTAGCAAAATATTAAAACGAAGCATAACACTTTCACGGAAAATAGAATATATCAGTCAAATGAAAAAGTCAGAAAATAAAACTAAAACAATGTGGAATATTATAAATAACAAAACTGGTAAAACCAAAATAAGGGAGTACGCAGCTCGACTCATCTTCGCTGCCTGTGCAGTACTCATCTGAAATTCGAGAACACTCATTACTATTTTCCTTATAACTAATATCACAGCTGCTATCACTATCACTATTTTTACCTAAACTATTTATCACAGATTCCTTCCTATTATTACAATTATCAATTCCATTACTCTGCACATTAATTACTCCTGGGTCATAAGATAATTCATTAAAATTCAATTTATAATTATTTATGTCACTGTGATAAAAACTCTCCTCTAAAAATTCTACATTCCGTGCAATAACAACCTTCTTTGGATTCTGGGGGTCCATCAGTCTATACCCTTTGCTGGTCTCAGAATAGCCCACAAAAACATACTTCTTACTCTTGGCATCCAACTTCTGCCTTTTCACTGAAGGTACCAATGCATACGCCACACATCCAAACACACGGAGGTGACCAAGGCTCACAGTCCTCCCGGTCCACACCTCCTCAGGAATCTGACCACACAATGCCGAGCTAGGAGACCTATTGTACAAATAAATTGCCGTGTGCTCACGGCCTCTCCCCAATACTCCTTACCTAGTCCAGATCCCTGCAATAAGCACCGTGCCTTTTCAATGAGCGTCCTATTTAATCGCTCAGAAACCCCATTCTGCTGAGGACAATACGGTACGCTTGTTTGATGCAGTATGCCTTCCTTCCTCAAATAAGTATCAAAACGGCTACTAACATATTCACCCCCGTTATCGGAACGTAGACATTTTACTACCTTGCCCGTTTGCTTCTCCACCATCACTTTAAAATCAATAAATTTTGACATTACCTCTGACTTTTCTTTTATTAAATATCCAAACACCTTCCTAGAGTGGTCGTCTATAAAGGTGACCATATATCTTGCACCTCCCAAACTGCTAGTCTCCATCGGGCCACAGACATCAGAATGCACGAGCTCTAAAAGATCCTTGGCTTGCTTGCCCTCTCCTGTAGGGTATGGCTTTCCACAAAGCTTCCCCTCAAGGCAGGGCACGCAGCCTCCCGCAGTGTCACCATTATCCTCATTTTCTTCATATCTTAATTTAGTATCACCAATTGCCTCACAATTCAATTTTAAATTATTAGCCACCGTGACATAATCTTTAAGGTTATTTTCATTCACATTAATTAAACAGTCTCTATCCCAAGTCATGTGAGAAGTGCATCCACTATCGATGATCCAGTCCTTGCAGCCTCGAACCAGAAATGCTGCAGCCAAGTTTCCATTCTCGTTGTTCTTCTTCCCCTCGTCCGCTTTCTTCTTATAACATTTTGCTTGTACATGTCCCTTTTTCTGACAATAGTGACATATTATTGTTTTACTTGACTTCTTTTTCTTGAAGGTGGACTTTGACTTAGACACCAGCGCTGTACCACCGTTTAGCTCATTTTTACGGTGCTCCTCCTGCAACAATATTGCTTGAACTATGTCTCTGTTTAGTTGTTTGGTCATCCACAATGTCTCGAGATTGGAAACAAGCGAGTCATACTCTTGAGGCAGTCCACTAAGTAGTATCTCAGTCACTTCCTCATCTTCAATCACTTTACCAATGTTGCTAAGCTGCTGTACAATTGTTGAAACTTTCTCTATATATTCGGACATGGAAGAAAAATTACTGAACTGGATTTGATGCAGCTGTTTAAGTAGTGAAACACGACGGAAAAGACCCTTGTCTTCAAAAGTTTGTGCCAGCCTATCCCAGGCTTCCTTGGCCGACTTACACGTTCGTACATACTGGAGCAGCGTAGGTTTCAATGATATATGTTACGGCGGGAAAACCACTTGAGGAACGCTGCTCCTAAATATCAATGGCCTCCGCCATATTGTCTTCGCCTTAGATTCCTCTTCGTGGCAGATGGGTAAATGGGTAGTTGAAATCACACACAATACTTGACTCAAACACCAAACGTTTATTTACAATAGTCCAATTACAGGCACTTATAAACTTTTCAGGGGTTGAGATTGAGACCCATTCACATGAATCATTGTTACTATGGAGAAGAATGGGTTGAAGAAACTCCATTTAAATCATGTTACAATTCTCGTTTGCACTAATTAATATTAATCACATCAAAAACCACTTTCATTTACATTATTTGCTAAACGCGAGATAATGTGCATCTTTCGTCACACGCGTGTCTACTTGTCTAGTCCGTCTAGCGGAAGTACCACGTACTCAGTATTGTTATTAATTACTTAATCAGTTAAAACTAATAAACAATACTAAAATAGTTCACAATTGATTGTAATAATTATTTAACAATAAAACAATACCAATATTAATGCGAAGGTGTTATTAAGTTAATGTCTAATTAATAGGTTCATTACTTTTTACAACAGAATGTTACTTACGCCATTTCCGGCTAATTAAAGGATTTAATACAAAGAACAGGTTTTCTACTAATAAATTGCTCTAAAAATAATCTTATGACTTTTTAGTTTATAATTACATAAAGAAACTGATTTAGTCGTGGTTTCAGATTATAAATTGAGTTATTGATTATTAAAATCGTATTCGCCGCCATCTTCACAACAATGTGCAATGACGTCTCTTATACAGCCTAATTTCAAGTGAGCAATCATTAAAAACCCAATATTCATAATCAATTAGCTTATCTTAATTTTAACTATAGTTCTAGTTAAAGACCTCTGTTTAATAAATCATTATTCGAGTCGTCGACCATTCAATTACAAACCATCTCTGTAGTAGTTAACACAAAAGCTAACAGATGGCACTGTCGCTGCTGTCTTTCAATATCGATCCCGTAATAATTACTGTACAAATATCTCAGAGATGGCAGGTTCATCAATTATTATAAAAAACTAAGCTAAGCTATTATTGTAAGCTGGTTATTAATTAGATTGCCTAATGATCCCAGCAGATAGACACTCTCGCGGCGACATATACATATACGAGCAAAGGCACGTTTGTCTTTTACCTCGTCAACCTCGCTGCCTTCGATGACGCCCCACTGGCCCTCTAAGGTGAGAATCATTTTTGTAATAAATTTCCAATTCAAATAGTTGGAGGCCCCTTCAAGTCTTTCAAAATGTGATGGCGGCAGCAATGGTGCCATGCCGGTCCCCATCGACGTGGCCGCATTATTTCCGGCCATTTCATATCCAATCGGTGCCGATCCAGATGCCGGCTATCTGGTTATGGCCGTGCTTGTCCTTGACCAGGATAGCTAACTGGGGTTTCAAATCCCTGTTCTTCCTCTCCACTGGATTCGTCTCTGGGTGGTACACAGGGGTGAAGGCATGCTTGATGTTCAGTGTAAACGCAACTTGTTGCATGACGGCACTGACGAATTGAGGCCCATTGTCACTCGTCATACGGCGAGGTAGGCCGAAGCGAAGGAACACTTCGTTAATCAGTGTCATGGCACAATTTTCTGCGGTAGCCTGATGTAGGGCCTTCGCCCTACAACTCTCACAACTCGGTGCTCGGAACTCTTCAGTTCCACCCAACGTGTTGCCACATCTTCCACGATGAGAATCCAATTTTTCCCGTCTGGGGAGGTTGGTAGTGGGCCAAACAAATCGAAGGATATGGCCTCAAATCTTTGATTCATTATAGTCGTTTGGAGCAACCCTGCAGGTTTCCGATTGGATGATTTGTAGCGCTGGCACTCCAGGCAATTCTTTGTGTAACTTTCAATATACTTCCTCATGCCAGTCCAATAATACCTGTCTGAGATCCGGCGGTACGTCTTCTCTGAACCGTAATGTCCGGCTAAGGGATCGTCATGGTAAGTAGACAATATATTGGCCCATTCGTGTTCGGGTACTGCTAATTGTGCCTCCTCAGAGTCGGAATGAGGACTGTGTCGGTAGAGTAGCCCATTATTCAGCAGATAACCTTTGTTGCTCCAATATACCGCTTTCTCGTCGTTATCCAAACTTTCTAGGTTCTTAACAATCTGTCGTAGCCTCCCATCTTTTAACTGCTCAGCTCTTATTTCAGCTTGACTTCGTAGGGGCATATCAATGGTAACTGTACAAATGCCACAGGTTTGTACTGTCTCATCATTACACGGTGGTCTGGAGAGGAAATCAGCCACAACGTTCGTTTTACCAGGAGCATATTTGATGGTAATGTCGAATGCCTGTAGCTGTAGGGCCCATCTCGCCAGCCTTCCAGTAGGCGTTTTCAATGACATGAGCCACTTCAAGGCTTGATGGTCCGTGATTACGGTGACAGGAAGGCCTTCGATATATCCACGAAACTTTGCCACCGCCCAAACCACAGCAAGCGCCTCTCTGTCAGTGGTGGTGTAGTTCCGTTCAGCTGATGTCAGGAGACGACTAGCGAACTTAACAGGACGTTCGTCTTCGCTCTCCCCCTGGACCAAAACTGCTCCTATAGCGTAAGAGCTTGCGTCGCTTTTTATGACATAGGGTTTGGATTCATCAGCTTGTCTCAAGATTGGGGCGGAGGTTAGGCGATACTTCAACTCATTGTAGGCGTCTTGTTGTTCCTTCTTCCACTCCCAAGTAACATTCTTCTTTGTTAAGCGAGTCAGGGGTTCTGCAATCGTCGCAAAGTCTTTTATAAATCTCCTATACCACGAGCACGTTTGCAGGAAACTTACTAAATGTTTCTGGTTGGCGGGTGTGGGAAGCTTAGCGATAGCAGCAGTCTTTTCTGCGTCCACTTAAAGACCTTTCGGCGTGATATAGTGACCTAAGTATTTGATGGTAGAACAGCAAAAATGGCACTTCGCTCGATTCACGGTAAGTCCAAATTTTTTAAGATTATGGAATACCTTCTGCAAGTCTTCCAAATGATGTTCAAATGTTTGCGAAAATACGGCCAGGTCATCTAGGTATGCTAACATCTTCACGTCAGACATACCAACTCTCAGGCGGTCAATGAGTCGCTGAAATGTAGCTGGAGCGTTCCTTAAACCAAATGGCATTCGGGTAAATTTGAATATACCAAAAGGGGTGATGAACGCCGTTTTGTCTTGGTCTTCTTTACGTAAGCCAATCTGCCAGTAACCAGCTTTCAAGTCAAGCAGAGACATGAAAGGCGTGGGCTTCGCTTCATGGAGGAGATCATCAATCCTTGGCATAGGATAGGGGTCGGGTACCGTTATTGCATTGAGTCGTCGGTAGTCTATACAGACTCGTGTGCTCCCGTTGGCCTTCGGTACTAGCACAACAGGCGCCGCCCATGGTGACGCAGATGGTTGGATGATGCCATCCGCTAACATGGCCTTGATCTCCTGGTGCAGAGCTTCCTTTCTGGGTGGTGATAATCGGTACGGCGGGACCGAGATTGGTTTGTCATCTACCGTCTTGATTGCATGCTCAATCAGCTTCGTTGGTTCTCGCTTCATATTAAAGACGTCGTTGTTTTTCTCCAGCAGCTCATCGACTAGCTTTCTCTGGTCCGTTGTGATATGTGCCACCACATCGATCGAGTCTATACGAACGTCCCAGTTATTTGCGTCAAAGAGGCTGGCACTCTGTGGAGATAGCTCGACGTCTTCTCTGTGGACATTGATTTGAGCGTCTCGCAACATGAAATCCATGAAGCTTGGGGAGTACCCATCGAATAGCCGGGGCCTATTCTTGCTTGGAGGTGTGGTAGTAAGGTCTATCGGGGCCAGTTTATAGTCTGTTGGAGTTGCTGCACCACCTATGGGCATCACCATCACCGGAGGAGGGGTCGATGGAGGCGTAGGTATGGACGTGATCATGCTAGTCGCGTCCTCACTGTCTGTCACGGTCATCGTGCTGACTGGGCTTGGTAACTCAGTTATTTCCTTGACGGAAGTAGAATTGAAAATTGTGAACTCTTCCGAGTAAAGTTCGTACTGCAACTTGGGTTCATCGATGAAGTTCCACGTATACTGGGGCATGTTGATCACCACACCCGCATCTTGCAGGTAATCGACACCTAGTAGTGTACGGTTGTCCCTTGCTTCTTTCAGTACGATGAATTCTGCACGTACAGTCAAGGGCACACCCGCCTGATCACCACTAAGCTCATTTTTGCTTGCACCCAAAACATTTAAGCGTTCTCTAGCCCCGCCCCGTTGACTTTGAATAGAAATAATGAATGAAAGACAATTACACAATACCGACCGGCCGAGTGCACTGACGACGCACGCCAAACGAAAATTGTTACTTTAAAACTGCTAGTTACTAATGATGTGCGTGTGTGTCGGTAATTGTAAATTAAAAATTCAAAGACTTCTGTAATGAATTTATAATGTATTACAGAAATCTTATAAAATCCTATACTATTAACAGGTAGGTTAATAGCTATCTGTAATCGCGTTCTTTAAATCGGCTTAATAACGATTTCGATAAAATTTTAAATAATAAGGCTTTAGGGGTGAAAAGTTGATCTAGCTAGATCTCATGTCTGGGAAAATTCGTTGTCAGTTAATATTTGTCCTGAGCGGACTTCGGTCACCCAGATATTTTATTCAAACTACCTATTCTAATTATAATATTTATTCTAACCAGAACTTTGGGCACAAACCGGTTTAGACTGGATTCGGGGCCACTAGTTGGAAGCGCCACTTATAACGTTCGGTGTCGGAAGAAAACACTGTTGCACCTTTAGCACTTTATTATATAAGTAAGTAATGTACTCGTACAATGTTAGGCATGTAATTATAACCATAAAACAACGCGCGGCACACTAATGCACATGCGGAAGTCGAGCCCTTCCGACAGACGACTGGCGCGAACGCATCACGCCACCGCAATCGGGGTGTTTGGGTTCCCGCCCCTCCCGCGCGGGCCCTACGCTCTATTAGAGCAGGGATGAGCGTGTTACAGTTTTATTTATCCCCAATAAATGGAACATTACATAATATCTTACTGTCCAAATCTGGGTGTACACATCTGCGTACCCCCTCAGATCATACAGGCGTGATGTTTATTTATTTATTATTTATTTATTTATTTACTCATTAACACATACATTTGTTTTAACAGGTAAGACCCAAGCTAACAAAAGTAGTCATAAATTACAAATAGTCCAGTCCCAAGTAACGGGTCTGGGTAAAAATACAAGTTACACAGTGGACAATGTTACGTCATGATGTTGTATAAACAATAAACATCCAAGCGATTGCAGCAATCACGACCGATTTGCCGTCTATTTTTGAAGAGTTCTATTGTATATCTCCGAAGATCAGGATCAGATCTTCACCAAATTTAAATGGGACCACCTCCGGAGTATACTCTTTCAACTAAAAACAGAATTTTGAGAATCGGTTCACAAATGGAGGAGAAATCAGGTAAAATACATAAAAAAAAATACATACACACGAACATAGAACCTCTTCCTTTTTTGAAGTCGGTTAAAAAAAAAAAAAATACATACACACGAACATAGAACCTCCTCCTTTTTTGAAGTCGGTTAAAAATATAATCAGTCTCAAATAATAATCAGTCATCAATTAAAAATAACGTACCTATAATAAACATAAAGAAACTTCTTAAGAATAATTAATCTTTGGATCATTTACTTTTTGGTTCTGGAAACAATCACATTAAATCAGACCATTTTTGTTAAAATATGTCGTAATCGGAATCACTATCATTATCAATAACTTGCTTAAAAGTGTTCAAAGAAGACTGTTACATTGGCAGGCCCTTCATTTAAGATCCTATCTAGAGTACTCCTTAGAAGTTCCGGAGGCAATTCCATTTCAGACAGTGCTGAAAATGGTGTAGATCTATGAAGAACAGTTACGGATTCTTCTGCAACACTCGTGCCAGGGATAATAAAACTGTCGTCATCCAAATCACTGAGCTCCATACTTAAAACTCGAGCAGTAGCCACAGCAGAATCTCTCATTGCTTTTTTGCGTTTGGGCTTTGGTGTGCTGACTTGTTGTCTTATAACGTCATTGAAGCCAAGGCGTTTACCGTGCTTTTACAATATTCGGCTTTAGTTAAACAAGTTTCTTTGGTACAGCTAAGGCGTCTTAAAACGACAGATGCACTTTTTGTATTACACCATACAATTTGATGAACTTGCTGCGTTCCTTTAAATGGCAGTAATGTATTGGGCAATAGCAAGTTTTTTTCATAGATCTTATATTCGGAGATAGTATCTATTACGATGTTTTTCACGTTTTGTTTTAATAATCGTGAAAAACTTTCGAAGTCCGGTATATCAGCGCCACGATTCACACACGCATCAGCAGTACGCTTTAGAACAGCTATAACTCCATCTGGAGCTCCCTTACCATGGCCTGATTCAGAGTAATTCCAAGTAACACATTTAAGCTGAGGATTACTCCATCTGAGAGCTGTTATATTAAAATATATTTTGTAGTACCGATATTGACTGCTTGCAGAATCGGAAATAACGTGGAAAGTGTTTGCTTGTGGAGCATGAATTTTTAAGTAATCTATAATTGGTTCCAAATGAGCCCATACAGCTGCTGTCATGTCTCAGATTTGGACTGAGAGTAGCAAAACATTGTGACTTTCTCAGCCCATTAACATAAAAAAAATAAAGCACGCTAGTATGGATTGTTATTTGAGGCTTACTGGCACCAAAATGCGCAGATTGAATTTCTTTCGAGTACGCGCACTTATAATTTTCCGAATAATCGACATGAATTACAGCTTCGTCGCGTTTCAATTGGTCTTTTATATTTTTTATCGCCTCTTGTTGACTAACCATGTTCCCACAGTGTTTCATTTACTTGTCTATTATTTTCTCGTAGTGCCTGATGGCTTCTTTTGGTTTCGTTATTACTTCCTCTTTTTTAACCAATCTTATAGTTTTTTCACACCCATTTTGTATAATACATTCAGTCTTAGAGTTCCATATCCAATAGCAGAAATCAATAGCATTGTCAAATATCAAATATTGAATAGTTTTGTTTTTGCAGCTTACACAATCACGGAATAGGCATTCGGCATTATAAGCATTGCAGCAAATACTTTTAAGAAGATTTGTTGGGTCTTTGGGCTCAATTATTTTATATTTGTGAAATGCAGATACTAAAAGTTGAAAATTTTCGTGAATGACACAGTGACAAGTCTCTCGTGGTTTTTTAGAAGCTGAGAAAATCCAGAACGGTCTAAATCGACAAAATGTAGCAAAACTTAAAGTGTATGTATAAGACGAGTTAAATTTTTTATGAAGATTACCAAGAGAATCATTTAGATAGCGTTTTTGTACCTTTACACCTTCCTTCTTAACGTATTCCTTTTTTCCAGCTGCGCAGCTGCTATTTGCCTCATCTGAAAGAAAGGTCATCACGTCGTTCTTCTTCTGCAAAACTGGCGCGTTTTTAGACAGTCCATTTCGTCTTCTAAATACACTCTTGAACCTTTAATTTTGTGGCTTGAAGAGACGTCTCGATATGAGGCTTGAGACTATTTGAAACAATTTGTTTGATCTTGTACGATTTGATATTCTTGTAAGAACGTAATACACCTTCAGCAAATGAATTATCACCACTAGTACACTAGGTCGAAAGAGGAGAGGCTCTCTAGGAAGTTGGACGACTGAGTTTTCCAACTGAATATTGTCTCCAAGCCTGGCGTTCTCGAATGCTATTGATGAATTTCGTTTTTCTTGAAGTTGTTGTAATCTTGAAATCTTTTTTCGATAGGCATCGTTTAATTTAGTAACTGATTGTAATTTAAGTCGTAAGGACGCTATTTCCTTGTCTTTTTTATAGCGCAACTTTCTCACTAAGCGTTGGGCATTTGGTGATACTATCCCAGAACTTACTGAAGAGCCTTGTGAAATTGCAGGACTAACTTCTCTTGACCTAGTAATTCTTCTGCACTCAGAATTATCCTGTGCCCCTCGTACTGGTTCTTCTCTATGGCAACCAGCCACGTTATCAAAATTATCTATATTGATATTTTCAATATCGCTAGAACGTGGACTGTTGCATTCAATAAAGCGTTGTATTTTTGCTTTTAGTTCCTTTTTGCGTTGATAGGATTTTTTTGCATCTTTTCTCCACTTCCTTCTGAGAATTTTCTGGTCTCTTGGTGTCAAACTATTTATAGACACTACTTTTCCCTCCTTTTTTCGTTTTTCGTACTTTGCCTTATTTTTTTCTTTGTATTTTGTATAAAGTTCTGGATTATTTTTGATTTTTTCATATCTTTTTTTTTCAAGTTCTCTTTTTCTAGCTAAGATGTCTTCTTTTTTCGTAGTTTCTGGCATTTTACCTTTAACAAAACATACAAATAGGTTAGAATAAAAGCGTTAATGCACCAACAATAAGCATTTTGTGACAAAACAATAAAAATGCCCTAAATAAAAACTTTATCATAACTTAACATAACTTTTTTATCTTCACATTAAATATTAGGTAAATATGATTAGTATTCACACCAAATAGTGACTTGATTTGTCTAGTAAGACAGTTTTATTAAACAACTAGCTGACCCATGCAACTTCGTCTGCGTCACATAAATCAAATCATATCAACATAAATTGAGTTAAATCGTAACAAACAAAAAATCTTATCTTTTATAATATTAGTTTAGATTTTATTAAAGTGTGAATTACTATAGGTATCTCTTACTGTTATATATACAGTAACACCTTGTACTTGTAAACATTATGGTGCAGTAAATATTTTGAATTTGAATTTCCCGGAGGCCAGAATCCCCACGTAGGGGCCTACATTGCGATGGAACGTGCGTCAGCCGGCTGCCGTACCGGACCGAACGAATCACTGCCGCGAGAATAATTATTTTGTTGCGCGGATATTTTTACATTGCGATATCTTCTAAGGTATTTGTTTAAACTGTATAAAGTAAAGGGCACAAATATTCTATATTAAATTTCCGTGCTAACAAACACATTTATTTAGATATAGATTAATACCATATGGGTTAAATAAGCTTCGCAAACTATCACTCATTTTAACCTAAAATTATAATAGTAAAAAAAGGTTATAGTGAGTCAATCTTAAAAGATAGACATATGCTGTCGCGGACTTTTTTTTAGAACTTTTAAAGAGGAACAATTCCACGATACACAATATTTGCGTAAATTAAAGCGTTTTCGCAGCGCACGCAACGGAAGCTCTCAAAAACGAAATATTTTTCCCGTTTTTGCAACATTTTTCATTTATGCTCAGCTCCTTTTCGTTGTAGCGTGATGTTATATGCCCTAAAGCCTCCCTCGATAAATGGACTACCCAACACAAAAAGACTTTTTCTATTCCAACCAGTAGTCCCTGAGTTTACCGCGTTCAAACAAACAAACAAACAAACAAACAAACAAACAAACTCTTCAGCTTTATAATATTAGTATAGATAACAGGCAAAGTCTCTTTAACCTGGAAATTGTCTCAATAACCTGTGATTTCGAAACAGGTTAAAGTGACACAGGTTAATGAAAAAAATATTCTTTTGATGTGATAACAACAAAACGGTGACGTTTTTGGAGTCTAAACTGATAATGAATAGGCAGTAAATTACATAATCTAACGTTTATTCTCGCAAAGTACTTAAACCGCAAACAAAAATATTAAAGTCAGATTATGGATAACATACCTGTTTCAAACTCCGATTGAAGCGATTCACCGTTATTTCTAAAAAAAATGGCGCAAATTTCGACACTCCTTTCCTTGGCAGCGGTTAGTCCGATACTGCTTGGTCATTTTGCGCGGGGGGGGACATCGAGTAATTAATTGTGTTTGTGTGACGCGCGTTAGTGTGCAAGCACAGGTTATGGAGAAAATCACTCCGGACACGATTTGAACATGAATAACTCGCAAATTATGTTCATTATTAAAGTACCGTGTAAAAAAAGTTAAATTTATTAATATACAGACTAGTATTTTAATAATGTTTATTTTTTATAATTATTTTAAGTGAGACGCCTTGAGTTTGGACATGGCAGGTTACTGAGAAACAAATGTTACAATTTTATTTTGTTGTAAGAATATCACTTCAGTTTTCTTAATATTACGCAGCCTCTGTGTGAAAAGTCTCTTTAAGTACAATATTGTGTAGAATTGAATATTTTGAATTTTTTTAATCACATATTTCCACTAAAAACTGCCTGACAGGTTACAGAGCCACTTTTTTGAGAATGAACCTAAGGCATATGTTTAAGTAAAATAACCGACCGCACCCTTTACAATGACTAAAGTATATAATTTATGCACAGTCAACACCGCGCTTAGTTAGAATAGTAATCAAATAATAGCCAGTGTATTTTGATTTTGCTGACACATGTGTGTACGCTTACTCTAACATACTGCAATATAATATTCACTTCTTAACGAAGATTTAACGTTACTCAAATACTCTTCCAAGAACTCACTGCGACCAACCTGTTAATGAGCATTCCCACCATGCCAGGCTTACAGTAAGGAAGAAGTTTCCATAGCGCAAACTAGCGCAGCTACATCGCAAGTCATAAAGTACGAAACAGGTTTTGCAGTAATGGCAACCGCAGTATTTCTCATTGTGGTGTCGGTCTTATGGCGCCAGGGTCATCGCATGAAGAAGTGGATATACAGACAAATCAACAGTGTTTGCAGTCCACAAGTCCGATCGTAAGGTTTCCCTGGGTTTAATGGGAATAAAACTCATTCAGTAGCAAACTCACGTTTATTTAAATAAATTCAGAGGTGCACAACCGGTTAGCGCCTGAATCAACTATTGAACAAGAGCAAAGACTTCAGTAACTATAAGTCTATACAAGAAGCCAAGAACACATCGCGCTCATGGTGAGTAACACAAACCCTGCAGGCCGACAATTACAGGCTGTTTATAAAAAAATCCGAACTGAGAAACATAGACAAAGGTACATCTCGCGAAGAAATATCTTTTTCACATGCTCATCCGCTGTGCAACACAAATATAAGTACTATAGAGCCGCGCTATAACGTTGAAAGTATTGACGATGATATTGATCAAATATACGAGCAGGCACAATTCGACGAAAAAGTAAGAACGCTTGTCCAAGATTTGTCGTACATGGTACAATAAAAAAAAACTGTAAAATAAGAGCCACGCACTGGTGCACTATTTTCCCAAAAATATAAAGAAGCAAATAATTGTATAAAGTGTAATTAAAATGGTGGACTTAGCACTATGTGTAATGAAGCGCCAAAATGGTCGAACAAACTACCAAAAGTATTCTATAAGTTTATTGTAGAAAGGTGTCATCCCATTGATAAATTAACGAATAATAATTAATGTATAAGTTCCATCTTAGGGATAACTGAAGAATAATAATATTTTTTTAAATAAATCTTTTTTTGCTTATTTATTTAGTCCGAATTAAATCTTTTCCTTATCGTTTATCTCAAATGATTGGGCGTGAAAACTTTGAATCGTGGGAATTCAGTGTCAATGCCTAAAACCTTTTTCAACGATAAGAAATGATCTAAAATGACTCCTCCTACTCCGAGCGGAGCAGAAGGGAGTGTCAAACTCTGACTGACCCTTATGTATTCCGCTAGATCGTATGATGGGCATGATCGAAAATGTATATAAAATGATGAGCACAGACAAAGAAATTAACAACAGTCTCGACACTCCAAGCTGGCGGGCTCCTAGTCCTAAACTGGATTTACCTGATCACGAATCAGAAGATAAGGAGACAAATAATAATTGAAACATTTTCTCACCTTCTACAAAAGAGAGCAAACCGGCCATATCCAGACCACAAAACCAACTCTGGAGCAACAAGGGCTGAAATGCCAAAGATTTGGGGAACAAACCTAGAATTATTTTTATTATTTACGCCGACTCGCAATCCCATCCCAGTCAACTCAAGGATCTGCTGGGGAAATGTGATTCCGCATACGGCATAATAACCCATGGACTTTTAGCGCAACGGCTAAAACTTCAGGAAGCTGTCAATAAAAATGTTTGCTGTATTATGCAGTAACATTGCCATTTTTTTACTAAAAATACTGCGCGCCTACTGCGCGAGTAAAAGTGTTGGACTCAAATGAGCCACTTGTACTCCCGTGTGTGTCGTCGTCGGTCCTCGACGAACCAGTTGCTGGCCCCAGTGAGATGGCTGGTCCCAGTGGAGTAGCAGCTGGTTCTACCAGCTTTCGCTACTTCTTCGGAGGACGAGGATGAGGACATTGCACCTGCGATCCCCAGATTGACGGGGTGAACTGGTCGAAGGACCCATTATTACTCGGGTGAGATAAGGTGAATTTTGATTTATTGTATACATAAAATAAAGAAATATTGACATGTTTTTTTATTAATGGTTTCAAAATGTTTGATTAAAAATTGTTATGTTAAATAAGGTAACGTTTAGGATTAGTGAGTAGTTGTCGGGAGACCATAACAATATAATATATGTTTTAGAAAACCAAAGGGCTGAAGGGAAGATCCCCTATCTTCCCTTCAGCCCTTTGGTTTTCTACCCTAATAAAGTGGTGCAAATACATGAATCAAAGTTTGGAAAAAGAAAATATAATCGTGAAGGACAGATCGAGGCACATTGGGTGATCGGGATGATTGCAGACGGCAGCGATGATCTGTGGCTGGAGATGTGTCCTGCCTGACAATGAAAGGTCTGCGGAAATATTTGTGCCACTAATACAGAAGAGAGAGGAGGGGCATATATGAGCCTTCCTGACCATGGGCATATACATAAAAGAGTAAATCATAGTGACCCAACAAATAAATTTGTGGCACCAGATGGGACACACACCCAGCGGATAGAGAGCCAGTGGCGAGGCCTTAAGAAACAATTTCGCCAACAACAAAACAAACACAATTTTACTGAATGGTTGTGTGATTATTCGTGGAGACGGACAAATATGATTGATCATATAGATCCGTATGAAGAACTAATAAATGCGATAAAATACGTTTATAAATAAAAAAGGTAAAAGGTCTTATTATTTCCCATCTCAGATACAATTTTTAATTTTAGTTGTGTAGTAAAATATGTTTATAAATCACAATAAATGTAAGACGAAGACGGCGATTCATGGCTTACTGGAAGGGAAGAAGAAATACTTACCCATGGTTGTCATCATTAGCAGAGGCAGTGTTATGCATTCCTGCAACAAGCACTCCGAGCGAACGAGTGTTTTCTGTTGCAGTTCTATTAATGACAATTGAGAAGTCTTGACGCACCAAGGCTACGTATGTCTTTTATTTATAAAACAATAGCCTAAGTAATTGAAAATGCTACTCAAAGACCCTATTCCATGCGGACGAAGTCTCGGGCACAGCTAGTTTATTATATAGGGTGTCTCAGGAAGAGTGCACTTTTTAAAATTGGAATATTTTTTTTTTTCATGCAAGTGGCAACTCTGAAATTTGACAGCTGTCACCTCTGTTTATTCCGATTATTAAAAATGGAGCGCTTTTCGAAAGAATAACGCGTTATAATTGTGAAAACTCATTATAAAAATGGGGATAGTTACGCTGAAACCGCTCGCAAACTTCGCCAAATTTTCAGCCGGGAAAGTGCACCTAATGTGTCAACCATACGAAGAGTGGTCAAAAAATTTGAAGAAACTGGGTCAATTATGGATAATAAGAATCCATTGCGTCAACGTAACGGTCGGTCTCTTGAAAACATTGCTGCTGTAAACGAGAGTGTCGCCGAAAACATCAATTCGACATCGTTCTCAACAACTTCAAATTTCACGAAGCACTACGCAGCGAATTTTGACTAAAGACCTCCACCTTCATGCGTACAAGATTCAGTTAACTCATGAGCTCAAACCACCAGACCACGGAAAGCGCCGGCAATTCATTCAATGGGTAATGGAACAAAGTTCTTTTTTGACAAATACTGTAGCTCGTTGGATGTGACATATTATTTTGATATTTATAAATTATGATACATTAGTTATGTAGATATTTATTCTCGCATACCATATTGTTTCTGTCATATTTATATTTTTATTTCTGTGAACGTGGCGTCACCTGGGGCCCTATCAGAATACCAGCGCTGTGACATTTGTCAAAAATGTTGCAGCATCATGCTGAGATAGTGGCCTTTTGGCCTCGTACGGGACTTATTTTTAATTAATACTGTTTTATTTTTTAAGTGTTCCTCTTGTTTTTTTTGTTAATCTTTTATTATTGATTTCTTGTCCTGTGTGAGACCAATAAATACTTTTTCTTTCTTTCTAAGTGAAGTTGATGCCAATTTTTCGGAAAAAGTCATTTTCTCCGATGAAGCCCATTTCCATATGAATGGCTTCGTGAATACACAAAATTGTCGAATTTGGGACTCAGAAAATCCTCATGTAATCCATGAGAAACAAATGCACCCACAACGAGTAACTGTCTGGCGCGGATTTTGGTCAGGCGGCGTAATTGGACCTTACTTTTTTGAAAATGAGGCTGAAATTGCAGTGACTGTGAACGGCATTCGTTACAGGAATATGATAACGGACTTCTTGTGGCCTCAACTGGACGGCATGAATCTGGACAACATGTGGTTTCAGCAGGACGGCGCAACCTGCCACACCGCGCATGAAACAATCGACTTATTGCAGCAACGATTTCCATAACACATTATCTCACGAAATTCTGATGTCAACTGGCCACCAAGATCGTGCGATTTAACGCCGTGCGATTTTTTTCTTTGGGGTCCTGTGAAATCTCGGGTTTATGCGAATAAACCCGAAACAATTTCTGAGCTCAAATCGGAAATCCAACGCGTCATCGGTGCGATACAGCCACATCTCTGTGCAAAAGTCATGGAAAATATCATGAAAAGAGTAATGGCCTGTCATTTGCCGGATATTTTATTCCATACTTAATGGGACATGTCTTCTTTCCAATACAATACAAATATCACAACTCTGTCATAAAATACTTGTTTTTATTTTATAATGAAAAAGTGCACTCTTACTGAGACACCCTTTATATATGTAATAGACACCAATCATAACATGCCTAACCAAAATCTGTTCCTCCATATTCTACAAAATTTTGAAGTAACGTATGCCACGCGTGAGGGTGGAATTTGTAAAGCCCTGTGTGAAGACTCAGAAAATAAGAAAATATTTAGAACACAATAGCCAGTGTACTTTGATTTTGCTGACACATGTGTGTATGCTCACTCTAGCATACTGCAATATAATATTCACTTCTTAACGAAGATTTAACGTTACTCATATACTCTTCCAAGAACTCACTGCGACCAAACCAAGCATTCCCACCATGGGCAAGGCTTACAGTAAGGAAGAAGTTGTCATAGCGCAAACTAACAGCTACATCGCAAGTCACAAAGTACGAAACAGGTTTTGCAGTAATGGCAACCGCAGTATTTCTTATTGTGGTGTTGGTCTTATCCAGGGTCGTCATCGCATGAAAAAGTGGATATACTGACAAAATCTAAGTGTTTCCACTGGGGTGCTGCCCACTAGTCCGGTCGTAAGGTTCTTCCTGGGGTTAATGGGAATAAAACTCATTTATTAAATCTGTTCAGGACACCTATCCGCATGAGGGAATAACAGTGGGACGTTCGCGGCGCTGGCGACACCTGCCGACGAGCGATGGAAAAATTCATCGATCCATAAGAATCACCGATCAATCTTCCATTCAGTCTTTTTCATTCGGTCTCTCACATTTAGTTTTATTCAACAACAACTAAACCTTAACCAAACCAAACCTTCAACCAACCAACCAACTAAACCAACCAACCAACAAACCAAACCCAACCAACCAAACCAACATCTTCCCAACTCTCGGCCCTCCAAGTAGCTTGCCAGCAGGTTCCTCAGGTATTGGGGCACTCCGTGATACCGGAGGGCCTCCAATATCGTCGAGTGGGGGACGGAGTTGAAGGCGTTGGCAATGTCGAATGACACCGCCAGCACTTCGTCCCCCGCCTCCACCGCCTCCTTCACCTGGCCCTTGAGTAGGGCCAGGGCGTCGATCGTCGAACGCCCACGACGGAAACCGTATGGGGCGTCCGACAGATCCGGCCCTACCCCCCGCAGGTGGCTCTCCAGCCTTCCGGCGACAATCCCCTCGAACAGCTTACCGACCTCATCGAGCAGAACGATGAGCCGGTATGCCGAGGGGGAGTCCACCGGGCGTCCGTCTTTTCGGAGGAGGCACAGCTGCCCCTCCTTCCAGAGTTTCGGGAACCTCCCAGCCGTAAAACACGCGCTGAAAAGTTTCCGAAACCTGTCCTCCATTTTGGAGGCGGCGATCGCCACCACCCGTGCTGGGACGCCGTCCGGTCCGGGGGCGGTCTTCTTCGCGCGGAGGTTCAGAACCCCCGCGTAGAATTCCGCCGCCGTCACCGGGGGGACCTCCGCGTCCGGGGGAGCCGCCCCTTGCGGGGGATCCATTGTTAGAGGGGTGAAGTCGGTCCTGCGCGGAAACAGGGACCGGACCACCCCATCCAACAATGCCGGGTCTCGGACAGTGGGGGACCATAGGGGCGGAGCTGATTCCGCGCCGCCTTATATGGTCTCCCATAGGGGTCCCTGTCGAGACCTTCCAGCGTCTCGGCCCTCGCCGAGTCCCGCGCAGCGCCCATCGCAGACTTGAGGGCCGCCGTAGCCTCTCGGTAAGAGGCGTACAGGCGGTCCTCCTCTGCCCGGACTCGGTTCTGGGCGCTGCGCCGTCGACTCCGTGCGTAGGCCCTCCTGGCCGCCACGCAGGTGGCCCGGAGCCCCGCCAGCTCCTCCGTCCACCAGTACACGGCACGACGGGGAGGCGGATGGCGTGACCGAGGCATGCTGGAGTTGCACACCTCGGTCAAGGACCCCCTGAGCCGCACCGCTGCGGCGTCAACGTCCGGGACCTCCTCGACAGGGGGAGGCGACAGCCAGTCCTGGAGGAAGGCGGCTTGGCTGCCTCCCGGTCCAGGCGGGTGAGTGCCCACCGCGGGAAGGGAGATTGCCCGGTGTGGTGCCGCCCTCCCTACGACAGCAGTGAGGATCTCTAAGAAATCCTCAAAGTCCGAGAGAGGGCGGTTTGGGGAGAAATACACCCCCACCATCGCTATCTCTCCCCACGCGGCGGCCACGTATCCCGGTCCCCTCTCTAAGAGCGAGAGGGGAGGGGAGTCTGTGGAAGACCGCGCCACCAACGCCACTAGGCCATCCCGGTCGCCCAGCCAACGGCCAGGGACCGAGTAGGGTTCGGCGACCACCGCCATGTCCACCACCCACTCAGCCATGGTCTGCATCAGCAGATCCTGGGCTGTCCTGCAGTGATTGGCGTTCGCCTGAAGGATGCGATGTTCGACTCTGGCCATTAGTCGGACATCGCACCCTCCTCCGCAGCCGCCGCAGGAACGGCGGTGTTAGCGGCAACAGCAGGCGCAGGCCCGGTCGGCGCCTGCGCTTTGCCACGCTTAGGGGGGGGATTGCACTTCCGCCCCTTCATGACCTGCCCGGCGGCCACTGGCGGCACACACCGCGCAGTGCAGCGTGGCGGCCTGGCAGGAGGAGGCTTTGTGGCCCTCCTTGCCGCAGCGGTAGCAAGTGTCCAACCGATCCACTTTGGACGGACACAGGGGCCGGGTGTGGCCGATGCCGAAGCACCGGAAACACCTCAGAGGCTTGTCCTCGAGTGCTCTAACTGCACCCGAGCTAAAGCCGTCCTTTTGCGGATTGTGCCCATTCCGCCGCGCCTTGGACCGCCGCTGCGCCACAGCCCCCTACCGCTGCGACCGCCGCCACTACCTCCTCCTTGGTGACGGAGTCATCCAACTCCGTCATTTCGATGGCCGCCGACTTGACCGGCCGGGCCACCTTCGCCGAGTCCGCGATGACCTCTTGCAGCTTTGCTGCGAAGAGGTCCGCGTGGGCACTCCCCTCGGCCCCCGGGAACTCGAAAATTCGAGCCCCGGCTTGGGTCCGCCGCCAAGACACATTGCCGATCCCCAGTTGGGCGGGATCGGCGTTTGCACGCGCCCGCACCAGGATTGAGGCATAGGTCTCCCCTCGCCCCGCAGCCTCCGCGGTGAGCGTCACCACGACGGCTGCGGTTTTCGGGGGGACTAGCTGCCCCTTTCCCTTCCCTTTCCCCTTGCCCTTGCCGGTCGTCTGCGACTGGCTGGGAGGGGGGGTGGCGGGGACGGCATGCACGGCAGGGTTGGCAGGGACGGCCGTTGCCGACTTCTTCCCCTTCCCTTTGCCCTTCCCCTTACGGCCCACTTTCGTCCACTAGTTGGGCGGAGTGGTCGAAGGGAGAAGGGCATCTTCCGCCTGGGTTGAAGACGGCCCCGGCTCAGACCGCCTCTTGTCCGCCTGAGTTGAGAACGGCCCCGGCTCAGACCGCCTCTTATCCGCCGCAAGCGGCGGTCGGAGGCGCTTCTCCGGCAGGAGCCGGTCCTCAATCCCTACAAAGCAGGCCCTCGTGAAGGCCCTCTCCTCCATTACTACCTTGCGGATGATATCCTCAAGGTTGGAGGAGGGGCCCTCTGCTGCAGGCCTCGCCTTGGGTTGTTGTGGCCGGGCCGTGGCTTCAGCCAGCTTCGGATGAAGCTGGCTGACCTCCGACTGCAGGCGCTCCACCCTCGCCTGCAGTTGCTGCGTCTCGTCGGTGGTCGTCCGCTACACCAACTCAGCGACGACACCACGCAGGCTTGCGGCCCTGAACTTTAGGGCCTTTTGAAAAGTGCCCTTTAGGTTGGAGGACTTAGAGGCGACCTCCATGATCCCCTCCTCGTCCTCCTCCGCCATCCTCTGGAGCTCCTCCAGCTCTTGCTGGAGCTGCGTCTTCCGGGCCAGGTCAACCGGGCGCTGGGCGTCCGCGAGCCCAACGACGTGGGTATCTGCGGCCGTTGTCGTCGGCTTTTTAGCCTTCGACAACGGTTTGGACCACGAAGCCGAAGAACTCCCGGACCCACAGCTCAGGAAGACCCGCTTCCGTGATCGTGAGCCGCTCCCATCTGACACTCCAACAACCGAGTCACTGTCAGATGACTCAGCCCCTCCATAATAGCTAGCCGCAGACGGCGCGCGGCTAGACTCCTCAGACGCTGGAGCGTCGGGGTGGCCCTGAGAAGGGCCTTTGGGTTGGCCCTGAGAAGGGCCTTTGGGTTGGCCCTGATAAGGGCCTTTTGGTTTAAAAAAGCGCCCGCAGGCGTCCCGCGGGGGTTTGGGCATTCCGCAGGATCGTAGACACAAGGCAAGATAAAATTAACTACGAAGTCACAGAGCACTTTGGCCAGTCCCAGTCTGCCACTCCGTTACGGTGGTCAGAACTGGGCTGTTTCCAGGGGACGCGACGTGGACGCAAGCTCTGTGGGGTGGTCCCCCAACCAACCCAACCAAACCCTTTTTTTTTTTTTTTGACGCTGGGAAAAAATGCATTACGCATACCCTTCCGTCGGGGGACGGGAAGGGTATGTGGGACTCCCCGGGCGAACCCGGTATACCCACTAAAACGACCCAGCGGCATTCCCGCTTCGTCATAGTGGAGGGGGACTGGGAAACCGGCACAGCCTTAACTACCAGTCCCCGCCGACGATTGCAAGGCGGACCCCTCTTACCCTCACGGCACGGGTGTGGAGGGGGGCCGGGAACGTACGGAGGTGACAGGGTGCAATGCAGGCGCAGGCACCCCCGTGCCTGTCACCCGCCCGTCACCTAGAGGAGGGAGGGCACGACGCCTTCTTCCCCCTCTCCGGCTGCAGAGCGGCGCAGCGAGAGGTCGTCCTCCCGCGCCCGCCCCGCCTCCCCCCTCTGCGAGAGCACGCACCCGCAGAAGGAGGCTACCGCTGACCAGGCCTCCTCGCCACCCAGCATGGCGCAAATACGCCGGGAAGCGGGAGGTCCGGTCCGACCACCGCGGCGAGACCGCAGCCAGTATTTCGCCGTGTGCCGCGCGACGGCCCACGGAGCGGACCCACCGGACGGTACGCGATTAGTGATTCACTCCTCGAAGCCCTCGGGGAGCGAATCAGGGCCGGGGCCCCTCCCCCATCCCGGACCACGGCCATTCGTCACGCTCATGATCACGTCTGATGGCCAGACGATAATCGGATCAGCGGTTTCCAAGATATGCCCTAAAACTCCATTAGAAAACTTTGATGTGGCGTACTGTAAAGTTACTGATTTGCAGAACCGTAATTATTCTATGACTATGACGATGTGCGCAAAGACTTTGCCGCAAAGTACATATTTTAATAATATTCGTCGGTCAAATCACGAAGGGGCGTAACTCAGTATTTTATATTTTACAGTAGAGTGAATTGAAAAAAATATGTGGTTTGACTGATGATGCTAGCTATGCTAGATGAGGTACTTAAAATAATAATCCGAAAGTCCGAGAGTTCCGAAAGTTTCTGTTATAAGTACTTTTAAATAAATTGTAATTATTACATATCCTAATGGATGGAATGGATATGTAATAATTACAATTTATTTATTACAAATATTTAAGGGGGACTCCCAATGCTCCTATACAATAGACATTATTTTTTTGCCGTTTTTATAAATAATGGTATGGAACCTTTCGTGCACGAGTCGGACTCGCAGTTAGCCATTTTTTTTATATTGTTAAGTTTCATACTTAAACTACCGGATTAGGCAGTAACTTAGTGTAGAAAATGTTAAGTGTGTTCAAATCCAATTTGACTGAACTTTTCTATTCTTTTTTAGGGTTCCGTACCCAAAGGGTAAAACGGGACCCTATTACTAAGCCTCCGCTGTCTGTCTGTCTTATCTGTCTGTCTGTCTGTCTCCAGGCTGTATCTCATAAACCGTGAAAGCTAGAAAGCTAAAATTTTCACAATTAATGATGTATTACCGTTGCCGCTATAACAACAAATACTAAAAATTAAAAATATATATATATTTAGGGGGGCGTCCCCATACAATAAACGTGTTTTTTTCGTATTTTTTTTGCTCAATATTAAATAGATGATAGTACGGAACCCTTCGTGCGCGAGTCCGAGTCGCACTTGGCCGGTTTTTTTTTGTCTAATATTAAAAAAAACTTAAATTAAAAATAAATACTTAATATACAGGGTGTAAACAAACCCTTCACGCATCCGTCAACCAAGCATTCTGTACATCAAACTAAGTACCCCTACGCAAATTTTTTTGCTGGGAAATGACTTTTTTTTTTGGGTCAAATATCACATTTTACGCTAAAACTCAATGTAGCACTGTTAAAACATGTGCTAGTGGATACTTTGAATAGTAAACGGGTCATGGAGGTAATTTAAGCAAAACTAAAACCTGAAAAACCAGTATTTACAAAAACAGCTGTGAAAAATTTGGAACTTTGACCCCCAATATCTCCGTAACTAAGAGGTTCCCAGGTATGGTCTAGAACAAAAAAATGATCGCAGTGGTGGGGAAAACAAGTGCCCTTCGTTTGCGTTAAGGGTACTTTTACACCCTATATGTATATAATTTCAGGAAGCGCAGAAAAGGAAAAATCCTTCAGGAGCGCAATTTCGACAGCAAAAACGAGAAAAAGAGGAACAGAAAGAAAAATTGGCGGGTTCTTTAATTAAATTTTTAAGTAAACCAGAAAATAAGGAAACGGAATGTCAAGAAAATGTTGACGTAGCTTTAACAAGCACAGATTTAAATCAAGAAGCTATGGACGTATCTGAACAAACAGATGTACGAGTATGTTCTTCAGAAGGAGAGTCCAGTAAAACAAGAAAAAGTACTACTGAAGAACCCGTAAGCAGTTTATTATCGTCATCATCAGTAATATGTAGCAATTTAGATTGTGGTGATGATCCCGGTTTGTGGCCTGCCAGTATGACTAATGATCTTGTTAATATTTTGGTTAGTCGTGGTTCCATACAGGTGTCAAACTGTAACTTTCCTATAAATGACGATGGAAGAAAATTTAGACAATTATTATTATAGAAATCTTCCCAATGGAGAAAAAATTAAAAGAGAATGGCTTGTTTACTCCACTTCAAAAGATTCAGTCTATTGTTTTTGTTGTAAAATATTTGGTAAATCTGTTAGTAGTTTGTCTGCTTTGAACGGTTTTTCCGATTGGCAGCATTTATCATTAACCTTGAAAAGACATGAAACAAGCGCTTACCACAGTGAAAATGTGAAATCGTGGGTACAGTTGAATAATATGTTAAAAATAAGACTACTGTAAATCAAATGCAACTGCGACTATTAGAATCGGAAAAAAAGCAATGGTGTGATGTACTAGAAAGAATCACAGCTGTTATCAAGTTTTTATCTAGTCAGTGTCTGGCATTCCGGGGGTCGTCAAAAATATTATATGAACATGATAATGGTAATTTTCTAAAAGCAATCGAAGCATCCTTTGATACAGTCATGCGGGAACATATTCACAGAATTCAATCCTCAAAATCAGATTCAAGTCGTATGACTCACTATTTAGGAGATCAAATTCAGAATGAAATAATTGACATGCTCGGTACAACTATAAAAAATTATATATTGAACAAAGTGAGAGAATCAAAATATTTCTCCATAATATTGAATAAAACAAATAAAACCAATAATGTTGAGATTTGTGAAAACTTTGTTGGTTTCTGTCCGATCACCAGCTCGGTGAAGGTGTATTAAATTTTGTTTTAGATTTATTTTCACAATTAAATCTCAACATTCAAAACTTACGCGGTCAAGGTTATGATAACGGTTCTAATATGCGTGGAAAACACAATGGACTACAGAAAAAATTTTTGGACATCAATAACCGCGCATTTTACGTTCCATGCTCGGCTCATAGTCTTAATTTGGTAGTAAACGAGGCAGCAAATATTACGCACGAAACTGTAAATTTCTTTAATACAATTCAAGAAATTTCGTGGCTCAATAAGAACTGCCACTCGGGTCGATCTTTAGGTAAAGCTGTGCTTGCCTAGGTCGGTCTGTGGATGGGTGACCGCCCGATATACCGAGTTTCCTCCGTGCCTCGGAAAGCACGTTAAGCTGTTGGTCCCGGCTGCCATGTATAGATCTTTGGCAGTCGTTACAGGTAGTCAGTGACCTGAAATTCTGACATCCAGTCTTACCAGAGTATCGTATTACCTAGTATTAACTGGGTTGTGGAGGTCAGATAGGCAGTCGCTCCATGTAAAATACTGGTACTCAGCTGCATCCGGTTAGACTGGAAGCCGATCCCAACATAGTTGGGAAAAGGCTAGGCAGATGATGAATTCAAGAAATTTACGTTTTCTTTTCATCATCCACAAAAAGGTGGTCTATAATTTGCAAAAATTTGCCAGATTTAAAATTAAAAGCTTTAAGTGCTACGCGATAGTCTAGCAGAATCGATGCAGTTAAGCCATTACGATATCACCTCGAAAAAATATTTGACGCTTTGCTGGAAATATCTGGTAATTCGTCGGAATGGGATTGTACTACATCTCACAAAGCTCATTCGCTTGCTTTGAATATTCAAAATTTTAGATTTATTTGCTCGGTAGTAATTTGGTTCGATATTTTACACGAAATTAATGCTTTGAGCAAAATGATGCAGAGCCCCACGATGAATACTCAAATCTGCATAAAAATAAATAAATTGATTGAAAAGTTCACAGAATATCGCACGGATGAACACTTTGAAATTGTGACAGCAGAAGCATCCAAAGTGGCTCACGAAGTCAATGTTGAAACAAATTTCCCACCAATAAATACCATTCGTTCAAGAAAAAAACCAACTCAATTTCAATATGAACACCATGATGAAGTTTTAGTAGACCCCAAAATCAAATATAGAGTGGAGTTTTATTTTAGAATTTTAGATCAGACAATAACTTCTTTAAAGGATAGATTCGAAGAGTTACAAACATTTACCGACGTATTTGGCTTTTTTAGCGATAATTTATTTAATTACTCTAATGATGAGTTAATGAAACTCTGTAAAGATTTAAATCTGAAGCTTAAAGATGATTCAAGTAGTGATTCAGACATTGACGGTATTGATTTGTTTAATGAAATCATTGCATTAAAGTTGAATTTTTCAGAAAACCAGTCTAATGATCCACGAACCATATTACAATATCTTTTTACCAATGACTTAATTTCAACATTTCCGAACACAGCAGTAGCGCTAAGAATATTACTTACACTGCCGGTTTCAGTTGCATCTGGTGAAAGATCATTTTCAAAATTAAAAATTATTAAAAACTATTTAAGATCAACAATGCTCCAGCAGAGACTAAGTAATTTAGCTATAGTTTCAATTGAACATAAAATTTTAGACAGCTTGGATACAAGAAAGTTGATAGAAGATTTCGCAAATATAAAGGCAAGAAGAGTTAAGTTTTTATAATGATTGTATGGCTTATTTTTACACTTCAGTAAACAAATACATTTATGTACCTAATTAAAATAAATATTTTATAATCATTACGAATTTTTCTTTTACTTTCCATGATGAAAAAGCCTTTTTTTGACAAAACCCAGCATAATATGTAGTCGTAGGGCGGCATAATCGGTTTTGCACGCGGGCGAACAAACAGCTAGCGGCGGGCCTGTGTTCGCTAGCACCCTAGCTACCAGGTAGCTACCAGGTAGCTAGGGTGCTGGCGAACAAAAAATCTATATGATTTGCTCGTGTGGCAGACTTTATTAATAGCGTTAATTATACGATAAGAAACTTATGTTTTTAAACGTCAATATGCCCGAAGAACGGTTCGCCGGGTACATGATGAAAATGCAAATAGAAAACAAAACAATAAATAGAACACAAAAAAAATATTACCTATAAAAAAAACTATTTAAAAAAAAAATACCGCCAATTTATCTATACTAATATTATAAAGCTGAAGAGTTTGTTTGTTTGTTTGTTTGTTTGATTGTTTGTTTGAACGCGGTAAACTCAGGGACTACTGGTTGGAATTGAAAAAATCATTTAGTGCTATATAGTCCATTTATCGAGGAAGGCTTTAGGCTACATAACATCACGCTACGATCAATAGGAGCGGAGCATAAATGAAAAATGTTGCAAAAACGGGAAAAGATATTCCTTTTTGAGAGCTTCCGTTGCGTGCGCTGCGAAAACGGTTTAAGTTACGTAAATATCGTGTATGACGGAATTGTTCCTCTTTAAAAGTTCTAAAAAAAAGTCCGCGATAGCATATGTTTATCTTTTAAGATTGACTCACTGTAACCATTTTTTTATCTTAAAATGTTAGGTTTAAAAGAATGATATTTTGCTAAGCTTATTTAACCCATATGGTATTAATCTATATCTAAATAAATGTGTTTGTTAGCACGGAAATTTAATATAAAATATTTGTGCCCTTTACTCTATACAGTTTAAACAAATATCTTAGAAGATATCGCAATGTAAAAATATACGGGCGACAAAATAATTAAGCGCATGGCAGTCATTCGGTCCGGTGCGGTAGGTACGTGGGGATTCTGGCCTCTGGGGGCTCCGGAAAAATTCAAATTCAAAATATTTACTGCACCATAATGTTTACAAGTACAAGGTGTTACTGTATATTAAACAGTAAGAGATACCTATAGTAATTGTTACTTTAATCATATATTCGAAGCCAATCTAAACTAATAGGTATTATAAAGAGGAAAGGTAAGATTGTTTGTTTGTTACGAGTACGATACAGCTCAATTTAATAAGTTGGATAGTCGATTTATCTAGAAAGGTTATAAGCTATATTATGTGACGCAGACGAAGTTGTGTGGGTCAGCTAGTTGTATATAAAAATGATCTTTTAAATACGCCTGGAAAAAGGATCTAAGTCTGTCCCACGCTCCCAGCCAGTCCTAAGCCTGGAAAAGAAAGTCTGAAGGGAAGATCATTTCATCGTTTAGAAAAGTCGATAGATCAAACGAATCATTCAGTAGACCATTTCATACATTTCAAATCTTTGATAGTTGTAAGAAACAGCAACTATTTGACTCGACGAAAACGCAATTCTATTCCATGTTGGATAAGTTAAGTTTCTTCTTCGTCACCGTCTTCAAACCAGTTGCAAGAAACTGCGGCAAGCTTACCCATCACTCACCGTGCACAGGCCCGCGTCTACGGTGGCCGGAAGCCATTACATGGCCTCCGACGCCCGGAGCGCCTCCCGCGGCGGCTGGGACGAGAGGTTCTCTCCCTCTCACGTTCCGCCACCTCCTTCGCTAGCATCACTGCTTCGCAGAAGGAGGCGACGGCGTCCCATTCCTCTTCGCCCCGGACCATGGCTTGCACCAGGGCCGGACGCGAGAGGTCGCCGCCGCCGATCGCCGCTACGAGAACACGGCGGGGTTTCGCCCAAGCGGGACACACCTCCACGGTGTGCTCCACCGTTGTCCTCCGGCCGATCCACACAATGGTGGCATCCGGGCGTTTTCTCCCGCCTGATTCGGTGCAGGTACCTCCCGAAACAACCGTGTCCGGTGAGTACCTGCGTCAGACGGAAGGTGAGGGCGCCGTGGCGCCTCTCCAGCCACTCCTCAAAGAGGTAACTTACCGCCACTATCGTGGCGTGCCCTACCATGACGACCCCTTGGCAGGGCATTACGGTGCTGAGAGAACATTTAAGAAGATTGCCAATAGATACAACAGGAGTGGAATGCGTATTTATATTGCAACTTATGTAAAGAACTGTTTAGAATGCCAACGATATAAGCCTTCTAATCAAAAACCGGCGGGGCTCCTTCAAACTACTTCTATGAGCCAACGATTTGAAGTATTATCATTTGATTTGTTTAGACCTCTTTCATCCACTGAAGATGGTAAGGCTTGGATATTGATTGTGGAAGACGTGGCTTCACGATGGGTCAGATAACTGGCTTCAGAAAACTGCACGGTGACTCTCATCAACGAGGTGTTCCTAAGATATGGAGTACCTAGACGTTTAATAAGTGATAACGGTACTCAATTTGTTAGCGCTGTAATGCAACAGGTTACGTACAGCCTGAACGTAAAACATCAGTTTACGCCGTTATATCATCCGGAATCCAATCCTGTGGAACGCCGAAACCGATACTTAAAGACACAGCTGGCCATATTGGTGCAGGGAGAACATAACCAATGATCTGCGATGTTACCGGTCGCGGTAATACGATTCGCAATGAATAGCGCTCATTGTTCTGCTACAGATAGAACTTCTGCCTACCTAACGTTTGAAAGAGAACTTCGGTCCCCACGGGATAATGAAGTCGATTTCAAAAACATAATGATCTCAGAAAACTTAATAGCAGAGATCACCCCGTACCTCATTCAGTTGGCAGAGACTCTACTGAAAGCAAGAAAAGTACAAGAAATGAAGGAAGAAACTCGGAAAAAGTATGTTGATAAACGTAGAAGGGAACTTCCACTGTACCAACCAGGAGACATGGTACTTGTTAACCTGCATCCTATTAGTAAAGCAGCACAGAGTATAACAGCGAAATTTGAACCTCGTAGAGACGGGCCATATACTCGTATAATTAAAGTGAAACATGGACCCGCACCTTTTAAGTTGGCTACTGGACTCTCACACTCCAGTGCCAGAGCCTATCCAACCCCTTCGAAGAAGAGGACGCCCCAGAAAGGAGATCGTTGCCGATAGGACACTTTTTTTGCTCAGGCGCAGAGTTGTTTGTGAAGTGTTTTATCATTTTGTGACAACAATGCCGAATGTTCAATGCATTAATTGTAAAGTTCGTTTGAGTCGCGTCAGGCGGCACGCTCTGACAGATGAGTGATGTTCTAGGGAACACTATTCGGCTATGGACATATCCTAGAGAGGTATAAATACTATTATACTATTTCACTACTGTGTAACTTGTGAATATGTGACATAATGACTTATTACTTAATGTGTTCCGAACACTCAATTTGTTAAACTGAATTGCACAACCGTACAGGCACTGCCTGCACAGTGCACAGCCTGCACTGTCATGTTGAACGTTTTCGTCACATCAAAATCAGACTCTTTAAGCGGTCTAGCGCTGTATGCTTGAATAGTCTTAATGGCTGCCTTAGCGCTGCAGCGAACTTCATTTATATGTCTATTATACTTTATTTATGTCTATCAGTAGAATATACAATTATGTCAATGCATAATTATGTTTAACAAAAGTACAATCTGTCAATACAACAACATCCCTACACATGAAATAAAGGGTGTAAAAGTACCCTTAACGCAAACGAAAATCTCATATTCCGCCCATCATTAGAATACTTTTTCGCTTCTAGACTATACCTGGGAAACCACAGGTTCTGGAGATATTGAAGGTCAAAGTGTCAACTTTTTTTTCTACTTTTTTATACTATCGAATACCAAGCAATATTACAAAAATATCGTCTAAACAAACATTATCATTTTTTTTTATTTTCTTAACAAATTACGAGTTTGAAGTTACAAAATAGTCTTGGATATTAATCGCGCGCACACACGCAGCGAAGTCGTTCACGCACACAAGCGCGTCGTGTCAGCTGAGCCCGCTGCCGCGATGTGCGCGTAACCTCGGGTCATTCGAGTTCAACGTATGAATGCGGGCGGCCTGATAGGCACCCGCGAAGTGGGAATCAGCTGATCGGTTGAAGGACATTTATTTGTATCAATGAACAGTTTTTGATTTTACATGTCTTTTAATGTTTATTATGGTTTATTTGCTCTACGATATTACACACATGAGATTTGTCTGCTGATTTTATTTGGGACTTCACATTGACGCAATAACTTGTGAAAGGTGGGTGTACTGTTCAGTACACCCCTGTCTAACGCTTCGGGGATTACAGGGGTGATGATATGTTATCACTGAATCCTGCCAAAAGAATAATAATTGTAATTAAAAGTCATAACTCATACCTCAACCCAACCCAAGATGAGTCTTGAAATTCCTTAGAAAATTGTGGAAGTAATCTGTCGCATTTTAAAACGTGTGCGATACATTTTGTCACAGGCGCTTAGTCAGTGGAAATGCCCCATTTGCTCTCACTGAACAATTAGCTGAGAATTAATCTTATTCCAAAATCAGCTATTACCAAAAACACTCCTGCTTCCCAACTTACTTTAATTCATTTTTGAAGCAGGTATTTAAATGAAATAAACTAAACTTTATTCAACCAAACAGTTAACGCCTTATTGAAAATCTTAAGCAATTTAGTACTCTGAAAGCAAGGCACGATTGCTAAAACCACAGACTGACGTCTGGGAGGAACTTTTGTCTGAATGGCAATGTAGGTGGGATAATTCCATCAAAGGCCGACACCTCCACCAGTTCTGTCCATCCGTTCGTGAGCGGCTGGCCAGGACATGGCTGGAGGTGGATCACTGTGTTGCCCAATTTCTCACAGGTCATGGTAACTTTAAGAGTAAATTATTTTCCTTCAAGCTTGTTGCCTCGCCTTTTTGTCAATGTTCTACATCTGACTGCGAAAATGAACAAACCGCACATCATATTTTATGGGAGTGTAGTCTTTGGCAGAATGAACGTAATATTATGTTGGATAATGTACAGGTTACATCCGGAGTTATTTACTATACGGACCTTGTAGAAACTAGAACAAATTTCCGTGCGTTCAAGCATTTTTGTCTTACCATTGGAATCAAATATAACAGCTCACAACTTAGGACCCAGTAATATTAATGACAATAATATCCGTGGTGCTAGGCAACTGGGCTTATCCCAGTTGTATACGTCCCTGTGTGCCTATTGGCCTTGTTCTGTTCTGTCTCCTGCTGATACGGAGGGAAGTGGAAATTATGTTTTTTCCTACTCCTCTGCTATTGTTTTCTGATTCATTTCGTTGCGGGATCCAAGACAGTTTAATCGTTTCTCTGGGACTTCGTCGGGCTTCATTGTCTCGGCGCTTTTCTTGTGGTCGCCACTGTTGATTCTGGCTTACAGAAGTTACAGTGGTTTGGGAATAGTGTGGCGGGCTTGTCCCAAAAAAAAAAAAAAAAAGGCACGATTGCACTTGATCACATTACTTAATTCACCACTAAGAAAGCTACAAACGCAGAGACAATTGCCCTATTGATTTAAGAATCGATCAATAAATTTGCAAGGAAATAAGGAAGTTTAGCTAACACACCTACAGGTACGTAATAACGTTATGTTTGTGGTTTCTTCTTTATTTATTTTGTGGTTTGTGCCTAAGTTAGTGGAGGTTTTATGCCACCCGTGGGCATCCGACTTGGTCAGTACAGTGCAAAGCCCAAGAATACGACAATAATAATAGCCAGGACTAGACGGTGGCAGCGCGATGGCGGCTCAAGTCGGCGAGCGTCTTTTTACTATTTCAAACATGCCGCCTTTCCACCCCGCCCGCGCCCCGATGCACGAGTTTCCGTAAAAGTATGAATTTTATAAGCATTATAATTTATTAGTTTAGTTTATTTCGTCATCGAATGTGCATGCGTAAGTTTCGCAAAAACTGTACTTTTTGTGTTGTGTTGTGTTTGCGATTTTTGAAAATGCCGTTCCACCAGTATACCGCAAGGGAGTATGTCAACATGGTTTACTGTTACGGAATGGCACGTGGAAATGCCAGAGAAGCCCACAGACTTTACCGGACGGAATACCCGACGGCGTTTCAGCCAACGGATTCGTGCATTTTCACGCGGGCAGTCCAACGGCTCTTGGACAATCAACCGATTGTACCCGTTACAGAAGGAGTCGGCCGTCAAATCCAACCCGCCACCGAACAGGCTACCCTGCAGGTGATGCGGGAAAACCCTCGTTTGGGCGTGCGCACAGCGGCAAAAGTGTTGCGGAGGCGGCATAGCCATCACGCTCGGCACTCAGTGTCTCACTCCACTGTGCACAAGGTCCTGAAGAGGGACAGGCAGAGGCCCTACAAAATTCACCGTGTGCAAGCACTCGTGCCGGGCGACGCCGTACTGCGCATGGACTATTGCAGGTGGCTCCTTGCGCAGGATCGAGGGTTCGTCAAGAAAATTGTGTTCACGGACGAGAGCACCTTCACCAACAACGGTATGTGGAACCGCCGTAATTCACATTACTGGTGCTCCGTCAATCCGCGCCAAATTCAGGAAACGGGTTTCCAGACTAGATGGAAACACAATGTGTGGGCAGGCATTGTGGGAAACCAGATCCTGGGACCCGTTTTCCTGCCACACCGCATGAACGGACCTGCCTACCTCGACCACGTAAGGGGCTTCCTGACTGACGTATTGGACGACATGCCACTGCAGCGTCGGCGAGACGTGTGGTACCAGCACGACGGTGCGCCCCCACACTGCGTCAGACCGGTAAGTGAGGAGCTGACACGGCTGTTCGGTGACCAGTGGATTGGGAGGTATGGATCTCACGCCTGGCCTGCACGATCACCTGATTTAACCCCTCTGGATTTCTTTTTGTGGGGGTATGTCAAGGATAGGGTTTTTGATCGGCCCTGCGAGAACGCTGATGAGATGCATCAAAAAATCATCGATGTTTTTGACGAACTGAAGCAGCGGTCAGAGCGAGAAGGAATCCTAGAGAGGGTTCATGAAAACACGCTGACGCGGGCGCGCGTGTGTCTTAGCGTGGGTGGTCGGCAGTTCGAACCAGAGCTCGTGAGTGTCGAGAGGCCACCGATCCTGGATGACAGCGACAGCGATCGTCAGTAGGTAAGTACCTACCTAATTTAAATCAAGTATTTTTATGCAGTACTGCAATAGCTACCTACCTGCTCGCCGCTTCTACCGCGCTACGCATCATAGCGATAATGAAAACTTTAAACGTGTGCGGCCGGCCGGCCGTATACGGTAATACCTACAAGGTACAACCCGGTTGAAGGGAATTTACTTACCTAATCGTTGATGATGAGTTGTTTAGCAATTTAATGTTCTGAGTACTAAAGTACTCTTTAAATACTCACTCTTTACTAGGTACTAAAGCTACAAATTTTACTTAACAATTTTTAGCTTTTATTCACAAAATTGCAATGATAAATCGAAGTCTAAGGACATCTACATCCTATTTCACTTTTAACCCTTATGACTTTTGCAATAAGTTTGAAAATTGAGCAACTGGCATGTTTGTGAATTGGTAAAAAATAGCACGCGTTATCGTTAGATGTGCCGTCTTCAAAGCGGCCGCCGCATACCGACTTGGCGCGTGCGGCTAGGGATGCCATCCGTCCGGGTTTCCCCGGATTTGTCCTAGTTTAGAGGGCAACCGGGGAGCGTCCGGGCGTTTTTTTTTTCATTTGTAGTTCAGGTAAAAATTTAACAATTACAATTGAAAAATAAAACAATTTGTAACAAACTTATCTTAACAGATAAGATCTTGTTTCGTTAGGTACCTACATTCAAAATTAAATAAGATGACTAAATTTAATTTTAAGGTCTGAAAAAAAACAAAAAGGTGATTTATAACATCTTCGGCAGTTTTTTTACTCTAACTAAGTTTTAAAAAATCTGTTAACTTGTCCGGGTTCTGAGCCCGGGGTCTTGGCCTGGTTGTCAAACTTTTGAGATGGCCACCCTACGTGCGGCGGCGTGTCTTCAAAGAAAATTGTAGCTAAATAAATTTTAAGTATTTAGTTCGGTTTCATGCGTCATCGAGTTTGCATGTGCAATTTTATTACGCACTTTTTTTATTTACCTTCCTGTTTCTTTTTTTTTGCTTTAGTTTAGGGACATTTGTGATCGCAATACGCATTGTTAGACTAATGAATAATTATCACGGTTGTGTTGTGTAGTGGTAATGTGAGAGAAATGGTAGGTAGTTCAATGTTGCTACTGACAATCCATTGTGTTTGCGTTGTGAGCGAGTGTGTTTTAGCTGACCTGGGCCTGCAGTCTCTACAAAGATAGCGATCGCTTTACGACAAAATTCGGTTGCAAAGCTATAACGATGCGGATTTAAGTTGGTAGCTAATACCGGCGGGTCGCGTCCGGCTCACGTCCACCTTAAATCCGCACCTTAAATCACTTATCGACCGAATTTTGTCGTAAAGCGATCGCTATCTTTGTAGAGACTGCAGGCCCTGGTTGGTATCGTTCTTGAACGCTGCCAGCTGTTATCAGTACTCATCGCGGGAATACGTAAGTACGTTCATGTTTAACTGTAGGTAGCGGTATGGCCTCTGGAAATACCATCGCGTTATTTACCTTCGTGTTTCTTTTTTTTGCTTTATTTATTTAGGGGTATTTATGATCGCAACGCGTATGATCAGCAGACTCAGTACCATTAATGCGCGTGTTATGTTAGCGAAATGGTAGGTAGACCAGTGATGCTCCGGTGAGTACACTGTGTTTGTGATCGAGTGTGTTTTAGCTGGTTGGTCTCGTTCTTGAACAATGCCAGTTATTAGTAGTCATCGTGGGAATACTAGTACATGTTTAACTGTTGCGGTATGGGCTATAGAAATACCATCGAGGCCCGTAAGATGACCCACTGACCCATTCGAGGCCTACGCTGACAAGAGCAATTATAAGTCTGTTTTCACGTGCAGTGGCCATCGATGCTAGATCAGCTAGATGATAGCAAAGCAATGGACAGTAGGTACTTACGTAGTTTTAAACAACTATCTTTTCTTGCAAGTAGATGAATCAAATTTAATTTACCTAATAATTTTAGCTAGGTAAGTACGCTGAGTAGCGTATCTACACCGCTACACGCTTGAGCGAGGGGCGTGGCGTCGCGCCTCCAGCTGTGTGCCATGGCCGTGTAGCGTGTCCGTGTAGACACAACGCACGCACACATGAATAGCCGATTGCGGGCGGCAAAACTCTGATTATTTTTGAAGTCCAAAAAAAAATTTCGTTTCCCAGCAATTATTTTTGCGCAGTGCCACTTAGTGGGATGTACAGAATGCTTGGTTGACGTATGCGTGAAGGGTTCGTTTACACCCTGTATGTCGTAGATAAGATAAATAACTTGAGCTAATTTTAATTGTCTATTTCTAGTTGACACCATCAGACCATATTTGCCATGCTTGCTGGCAACTAGCACGGGTCAACATCCTCTGATAATATACCTAGAAGACAAGTTGGTCATCAAAATGTCTGTATTATATGTGGACGATCTATATTAAGGATTAATAGACGAAGAATTTTAGTTGATGGAGCAAATGAAGAAGGACAAAGAATATCAAATGTCATATCCCAATGGATACCACAGCAGGTAGCGTATAAATTTTATCTTTTGTATATATAAAAATATTTTTTAAACGGCCTGCAGTACGGATAAAGGAAGTTAATGGCATCATATTAACTACATGCTCGTAGTATTGTAAATAGTCTCAGACTGCCAGAAACTGTCATGATTTCATCTGATTTTAGCTCACCCAAAATGATAAGGCTTGTGTACCATGTTGGCATCGAGCATTAAGAACTAGGGATGTACCACCGGTGCCACCACAGGCAGACAACCAGTCTACAAACCCAATTATGCAAAGTGAACCTGATTCAGACGCAACCTGTTGTCTATGTGGAAATACTTTGCTTGCCACTATGAGACAAACATCTGCCACAGAAGAACAGAGGATAATGGAAACGATTTCCCACTTGATGGAAAACCAGCAGGTAAAGTGTTAATTTTTATTTTTTTTTATGTTAACATTACGTGGATTTTTAAGTAAATATCATTATGTATTACATGCACTAATGTTTTCAGTAAAACATGTTGAGATTCAGACAACTTTTTTTTTGCAGATGCCACCTTTAAATGAACTCTGTCGTGCACAAGTGTTCATGCAAAAACCGTAGTTATAAGTTTGTAACTATTGAAAAAGTACGAAAGTTGATTTTGAAGCTCGATAGATGGCGTTGCTTAAAATAAAAGCAGGTTATGATTATGTTACATCGATTTGGTTGGGTTCGAGTGATTTTAGAAAATATATATACCAGCTTAGATCAGGACACAATTTGGTTTTATTTAATTATCAACCCTATTAGTGTTCACAACAAGTGTGCTAGTCCAACATTACCAGCTCGGTAATAAACATTGTGGTAGCAGAGCGTGGTTCCGGCTCGAAGGATCAAAATCGACTTTCGTACTTTTTCAATAGTTACAAACTTATAACTACGGATTTTGCATGAACATACCGCCCACCAAGGACATTTAGTGACGGAATGTCCTTCTGACATTATCTTTATGTCTAAATTTTGCACCTTGTATACAGTGTAAGCTATAATACTTCGTGAATCTATATAAAAAAACAACAAAAATAAACAATTTTCGATAGCACAAAATCTTAAAAATAACATTCACAATTGACATGCAGAAGTTTTACATAATAAAAAATCAGCATCAACATCTTCAGCTGCTACAAATGAATCAGAAATAATTCTACCAAGTTACACAAGGGCTGCAAATACAGAAAGACGCTGTATTTTTCCAGACTGCAACGGAACTGAGAGAATGCACATTCCTACATCAATTCGTGTGAGATTGTTATGTGATTTATCTTTTTATGTTCTACAGACTGCCGAATCTGTAACTTTCACCTTAGAAACTATACTTGTGATAGTTTAATTGTAGAAAATGGAAACCATACCTTCACTGCAGCATTCATTGAAGATTTGCTATCATTGTTAAAAAATCAGATAGGTAATAATATTGATTTTGAAAATATTGAAGAGAGTGATGACCACTTAGTTTATTATTGGCTTGGTATGTCTAAACATTAATTTAGACGAATATTGGATGAAGTTCCTCGGTTAAATAATAGCCACAGAGGAGCTACTGGACTGGCAGCTTATTTAACTAAACTAAGAACTGGTGATTCAGATCAAAGACTTTCTACATTATTTAAGGTACCTAGAAGTACTTTAGAAAGACTAATGAAAAATGCGAGAGAACTTCTTACTCAAGATTTTGTACCACAAAACCTAGGTCTACGGCACATTACTAGAGACAACATTGCTCAGAGGAATTTAGTAATCCCTAAAGGCTTATTTGGAAGTACAAACCAAGTTAAACCTATTGTAATCATGGATGGAACGTCTACATCCAGAAAAGCTCAAATTATAAATATCAAAAACAAACATACTCTCTTCACAAGTTTAGGAATTTAATGAAACCATTTATTATAACTTGTTGTGATGGATATATATTAGATGTGATGGGGCCCTATCCGGCAACAACATCAGATGCCGAGATTCTTAAAAATGAATTTAGTTCACAAAATATTTTTGTGAACTAAACTAATATTCTTTCTGGTGACTATGGTTTCTTCTTTTTGTTTGTTTTTATTAGCTGTAAGTCTTCCAAGTACTAAATAAATAAATAAATAAATAAATACACCAATGAGGACATTCTTTGAACCTGGTGATGTGTTTATATTAGACCGAGGTTTTAGGGACGCAATACCACTTCCAACAGAATGTGGGTACTCTGTTAAAGTTCCAGCATCACTCCAGGAAGGTGAATCACAATTATCACCAAGCGAGTTAATTAATGAAAACTGCTGGCTTTTGCGTGCCAAAATACAAAGCAGACATATAAGCCGTAAGGTATTTTTTGTGTACATAAAAATAAATAATTATTAGACATGGGTAGCTCGCGAATGAGAGATAAAATTGAACTAGCTCTTTAATCACAATCTAGCTCTCAGTCGCTCAGTCGTTCACGGAATAGCTCACTAGCTCATTTAGCTCATTGACTCTACACTCTATCAACTCTATGCGAGTAACGAGTGATACCGAACGGCGACGCGACGAAACGCGGACAGAAGCCGACAATGCCCGAACTTCTCCGACGAACCGGTGAACGATTTCGCATTGTACTTATGTAGCTCACTGACCGACTCTTCGGCTCAATATGTCATAGTAAAATAACTCGTATATTTGTTGTTTTAAAGATAAAAATGCTTGAGCACGTATAAGTATGAAAATCCTTAGGGAATAATAGTTTGTGATTTTGTAAACAAAACAAACGTCGTTCGTTATTTTCTTTCTTAAATGTACTCAAATTGTTTCGGCGGAATGTAGTGTCATTCGTGTCGCATATTGTAAGCGCAGTTTAGTTTTAGTTTCTCAGTTAAAACTTTAATAATTACTTGTAGTTAGTTAGAATTAGTAATAGGTAGTGTTAAATAAGTGTTAAGCTAAATAATATTAAGTGTTTTCAAAGAAAAAAGACTTTGTGTGTAAATATTTATATTTCAATTCAAAGAAAAAAGACTGTGTAAATATAAATAAGTAATTATGGCTTCTCAAAGAAAAAGAAGTGCCCTGTGGAATCACTTTGAGGAAATTGAACCGAAAATAGCCAAGTGCAACTATTGTAGTCAAGTTATTAAAATATCGACAGGAAATATAGGCAATTTAGGAAGACATATGAAAACAAAACATCCCACTGTATCCCTTGTTGTTGAGAGGCAAGTTTTGATTACCGGAACACAAGAGCCAGCGCCAGGGGTAAGTGCTGGAATAGATTTCGTACCCGTTCCACCTACTTCTCAATTAATTTCACAGCCCTCAATCAGAGAGTTTACACAGCAAACGAAAAATATGCCACCTCGTAGGGCTGAAAAAATTGACCAACAGTTAATGCTGATGATTGCCAAGGGATTTTATCCCTTTAGTATGGTTGAAGATAAAGAATTCCAGAAATTTGTAAGCATGCTATGTCCAGGATATTCGTTACCAACAAGAAAAACGTTGTCAGAAACCTTATTGCCGAAAATGTATGAAAAACAAAAAGAAAAAGTACAAGTCAAATTAGAAAAAGCTAACGCAATATGTTTGACCACAGATAGTTGGACGTCAATAAATAATAACAGTTTTACAGCATTGACGGCTCATTATATTGAATCAAACTTGTCGGAAACAAAATTAGAATCTATTCTTATTGGATGCATCGAGTACTCAGAGAGGCACACAAGTGCAAATCTAGTTGACTTTTTTAAAAATCTCCTCAAGGAATGGAAAATCAACAATAAAATTACCGCAATCGCAAGCGATAACGCTGCAAACATTTCTTTAGCAATTAGATCTAATTGGCGTCACATACCATGTTTTGCCCATACATTAAATCTATGTGTGCAAGGAGCATTAATGCATATTGGCACTACAGTAAATAAAGTAAAAAGGATCGTGGAACACTTCAAAAGAAGCTCTCAAGCACAGAAAAAATTTGAGGAAATACAAAAACAACTTGATCAGCCACAATTAAAGTTAAAACAAGACGTATCGACTAGGTGGAATAGCACCTACGACATGCTGTCACGAATTTTAACATTGAAGGACGCAGTGATAGCAACAGTTGCACTTATTAGAAGTGATTTAAATTTAACAGATAATGACTGGGACGTAATTGCAGCCGCGGTGCCTATTTTGAAGATGTTCTACGAAATAACCGTAGAAATTAGCTCGGAAAAAAATGTAACATTATCAAAAGTTATACCACTGTGTAAAATCATATCACAACACATTAAACACTTAATAAGGGACCCACAACAAATAAACCTTCCAGAAATAAAGTGTTTGTTAGAAGAACTTAATAAAGAAATAGATCGGCGCTTTGCTAACGTCGAATTAAATCAATTAAATGCAGAAGCTACAATATTAGATCCTAGGTTTAAAGGAAGAGGGTTTAAGGAGCGTCACAATTTTGAAAAAGTTTTGAACACATTAAAAGTAAAAGTTGGCGCAAGTACAGAAACATGTGTTCAGCCTATCGTAACACCAGCAGAGGAGGCGCAGCAAACGCCGAAGCCTTCGTCGTCTGTTTGGAAGGAATTTGATGATGAAGTGGCGAAGTTAACTCCTGCAAACGCAACAGCTGCGGGAATTATAGAACTTAACAACTACATGCAAGAACCACTGCTACCAAGAACGAAAGACCCATTTACATGGTGGCACGAAAGGCGTTCAATATATCCTCATCTTTTTAATTACGTGCAAAAGAGATTAAACCTTGTCGCTACATCTGTTCCCTGCGAAAGAATCTTTTCAAAAGCAGGTTACACCCTCAATGAAAGACGTACTCGACTTACTACAAGCAAATTGTCACAGTTATTGTTTATTAACTGCAATTCACATCATGTTTAGATACGTATGAAGGAAAGGTTCCTACGTAGGTACAATAATTATTGTAAATAAGTATTGATTTGCCCATGCACAATTATTGTAAATAGCCACTGATTTTTAAATACGCCAATCTAAATTATATACGTTCATTCATTACATTATACTGTCCATTAATTAGCTTTTTTTAAATATTTATTGATCTAGATTGACAGTCCTAAGCCTGTTCAAGTATGAAGGAAAATCATTGGCTTTCATAATTTTAATATTTATTTGTAATAAAAACAAAACAACCTAATGAATCTAATTTTATTTAAAGCTCGCAACTAAGTTAAATGAACTAAAGAACTTCAAAGGTTTTATAGAGCCACTGAGCTAGCTGTCTCGTTTGACTTTATACTCGCTGCTGTAGCTCGCAAGTAAGTCAATTGAGCTCAAGAGTTAAAAGAGTTATTTGGTGAGCTAAAGAGCTAAAAGACTGATATAGCTCTTTTGATCAAAAGAGCTATATCTCTCTTTTCTTTTCAGTGAGCTACATTTCGCATGTCTAATAATTATTATGCTGGCAGAGAGGCAATTGATGGATATTGTTGCAATTGCATAATAGGAAAACGCACGGTAGGTTGTTGTGCACATACCATGACTGTGCTTTGGTATATAGGTTGGGCAAGATATGAATCAAACATATGCCCTCCTGCGCCATTTTTAGATGATTTGTTAATTGTATATGACAATGAAGAGAATATAGATATTTAAAATAGCAAATGTGTTTTTTACACCATATTAACTACTCAAAATTGGATAAAATATATTAGAAACGCCTCTCCTATCATAATCAATAATTGAAAAAAAGAAACGTGTTCAGCAGAACGCGATCAGTCGCCTTGACTCGAACACTGATCTTCTGTTGAACTACTGGTGGCGCCCTCTGTCGCGTCACGTTGAACTAGCCACAGTGGCTGAGCTCGTCTACCTTGCTGGACGAAGCTGTTGCTGCCTCTGCGGGATACCCGGTACTCCTGTTGCAGCGATCCACTGCGAGTACACTGGGGTGCGGGCCAAAGGTACCGCAATCTCAAAAAATACTGACTTTGTGGGTCTGATCCAGGGTCGATGGACCAATGTTTATTACCGAGCTGGTAATGTTGAACTAGCACACTTGTTGTGAGCACTAATAGGGTTGATAATTAAATAAAACCAAATTGTGTCCTGATCTAAGCTGGTTTATATATATTCTCTAAAATCACTCGAACCCAACCAAATCGATGTAACATAATCATAGTCTGCTTTTATTTTAAGCAACGCCATCTATCGAGCTTTAAAATAAACTTTCGTACTTTTTCAATAGTTACAAACTTATAACTACGGTTTTTGCATGAACAACAAGAAATAGAGTATCCTCAAATAAATGCAAATGAGAATGATGCTGTTCAGCTACCTCAATTTATTTCATTGCCTAATATCGTCGTTGCGACTCTAAGACCTCTTATGTGTCATTTTTGGCAAAATCACTTTTTACGCCAGCCTTTTTCACATTTTGAAGCTCTATCGAATGCAATAACTCTCATGTGTATACGACCATTTAATTGTCATTTATTTACCAATTTCAAGATCTACAATGTGCTTCCTATTAAAAGGTTGGTGCTTAAAATATCTTATGTGTACACATACGAGTTTTTAATTCTATTTTATACTCGGGGCGTTTAGGCAATTATTAGATCAAAACATCTTATGTGTATCGGAGAAGAAAAACGGGTTTTTTATAAATTATTTGTCTATTTCACTTCTGAACAATAACATCATGAGCGAGACAAATAAATCGTGTCACTATTCTCCAATCGTAGATGGTAGATGTCGCTCATTTTTTAGTTTTTTTTTTTAAAACGTTACATCACACTAGGAATTTCTCCTGTTTCGCGGTCCACAAACATTTAAACTCACATACATAAAAAATAAGTAAACCGCTCTGTCCAAGTGAGATTCAGTTATTAGTTAATCAGCAAAACACACAGGTTTACAGGTGATTCTGAAGCACTTTTTATGATTTTGGGGAACCTCCGAGGGTAAAAATCCTCTCCGATTTCTAGCGGTTCCCTTATTACGCCAGAAGATTTGTGCTTAATACCTTCAAGATTTAATAATTAAGATGATATTGCGGAAGATTTATCTGATAATAGCAATTCATAGCATCAGCATATTCCATGCCACTGAAGATCCGGGAATTACGTCTAGGCAATCTAGGTTAGTACTTAATGCATAATTATATCCGACACTATATTATGGTACCTTAGAAAATAATGGTACTATGATTTGTAACTTTGATTTAGTTCTAACTTTTGATTCAATTGTTATTATATCCTAATTAGTGTTTTCTGAGATATATATTATTTTCAATAAAACTAGCAGTTTTTTTATTTTAATTTTAATAGGCATTTTTGTTCAAAAGCTCTAATGTGTTACGAGAAGCGCAACGAAAATCTCTAATGTGTTTTTTTACTATAATCCTTATTTTAATTTCACATAACAATAGCAAAGTAAAGAACAGGAAATCATATAGCTGATACCTATATTTTTTTTCACTTGGTTTTATTATATTTTTTTCAGAAGATGGTTTTTATCAATTTTCTCAAATAGTTGCATTTTACACATAAGAGGTCTTAAAGTCGCAACGACGATATGAGACGAGCAGCTGAAACACCACGACATTGCATTTTTCAAGAATGCAGTGGGCTAGAGCGATCGACGCCGTGTATTGCTACATTTTCATTATTTTATACCAAGAGGTGCACGTATTTGCAGACTACATTAAGAAAATGAGCAGTATGAGAGTTTGTACTCGGCAGAATACAAACTCTGTAGCCTGGATACATTTAAAGCCGACTACATTGAAGAAATTGTATTTATATTAATGGAAGGCTTAAATAATGTGAATTATGAAAATATTCAAAACTACCTAATTCATCAAGTGCTGTATTTTATAGGTTTCACGAATAGGCAACACCAACAGATTTTGGATGAAATACCCAACCTTAAAAATATGCATCGGGGTAGTTTTGCGTTGACAGCACTTTTATGCAAATTAAGAACAGGAGACTCTGGAGACAGGTTAGCCTGTCTTTTTTAAGTTCTCCAAAGAACTTTGGAAACATTAATGTCTGTGGCCATAAATATTATATTACGGGACTTAGTGCCCCGATATGATTTGGCCACATAACAAGGGAACAAGTGGCAGCAAAGAACTCTATTGTTGCTGATGTTATTTTCTGTGACCCTGATGTCCCACCACAGCAAAAACCAGCAATTACCATTGCAGATGCAATATATTTATACACTCAGAAAAGTTCGAACTATTTATTTCAAAAGGATACATATTCCCTCCATAAATACAGGAATTTGGTCAAACCATTCATTTTGTGCTGTTGTAACGGGTACATCATTGATGTTCGAGGTCCATATAGTGCAACGACAAATGATGCGACAATAATGCGCCAACTGTTAGATGAACCGGATTTTAACAATTTCTATAATGAAAATGATATTTTCATCTTAGATCGCGGGTTTCGAGATTGCATGGATGCATTGCATGATAAAGGCTATACAGGGTGTAAACGAACCCTTCACGCATCCGTCAACCAAGCATTCTGTACATCAAACTAAGTACCCCTACGCAAAAAATTTTTCATCCCACCATCTCGGAAAGAGTATTTTTAATCTTCAATATCTGAGTGGAAAAGCCGTTTTTATTCTCTAGAGGATAAAGTAAATTGAATTTAGAACATCGTGTGCACTAAGTTTGTGAATTAAAAAAAACATTAAACCTATTTACTGCTACCTCTATGGTGCCGAATATATCATACAACTTTTTTTTAATTTGTTAAAAACTCAGACTCGGAACCTTCTTGGTGTTCTTTTTTCAATTTGCTTTGTACGCGGTTCTTTACGCGGCATTTTTTCACGTCATTGTTAAACCTTATATTAAAAACAAGAAACTTGAAAACAAGTGAAAAAACTAAAATGAGTGATTCTAGCGACGAGGAAGTTTGCTTGACGCCAACAGAATTGACTGAAACTGTTAATAATGCGCAAATGAGCTTTCTCCCTCAACAATCACGCGAGAAGTATTTAAAACAGTACGATATGTTCAACACGTGGCGACTAGCAAAAGGAGCCAAAACTTTCTCAGAAAACGTTTTGCTGGCATATTTTATAGAATTATCCGAGAACAAGAAAGCAAGCACTCTATGGAGTACGTATTCGATGCTAAAAGCAACAATAAAGATGAAAAAAGACAAACATATCGATACCTATCCTAAATTAGTGGCATTTTTAAAAAGAGCCTTATCTGGTCATCAACCAAAAAAATCGAAGGTTTTCACAGTATCTGATATTGAAAAGTTTCTTAACGAAGCACCCGATTCCGTATATTTGGCGGCAAAAGTAAGTCAGTTGCACATTCAGTATCTACTTAAGTATATTAATCTCAATTAAATAGTATACTTAGTAGATGTTGATAGGCATAATTATGCGTTCATATCAATTTTATTCATTTATCTACTACAATACTCTTTACGTTACAGGTTGTTCTTAGTATTGGAATAAACGGAGCATGTCGAACTAATGAACTAACACAACTTAATGTCAAAAACATTGAGAAACATTCAGATGACTTACTATTAATTAATTTACCTAATACAAAGACAAAAAGAGACCGCAACTTCGTCATTCGCAAGGAATACGTAACGATTGTTGAGAAATATCAAGCCTTACGCCCGCCTAACACTCCAATCAATCGATTTTTTCTACAGTATCGCAATGGAAAGTGTGTTAGACAGCCTATGGGTACTAATAAAATTGGCAGTATCCCACGAGAAATAGCAACATTTCTTGAACTTCCAGAACCCCTGTTGTACACGGGTCATTGTTTCCGACGAACTTCAGCCACACTTTTGGCTGATTCCGGAGCTGATCTCCTGTCCCTTAAGCGCCACGGAGGCTGGAAGTCCAATGCAGTTGTAGAGGGATACATAGAGGATTCCATCCAAAATAAGTCTAAAATATGTGAAGGCATCGTAGGAGCCATTACACTGAAAGAGCCTCAATCGGATCCTTGGACTGGCCCTTCTACATCAAAAATAAGCCGTTATGAAACACCTAACCATCTCCCTCTCTCTCCAACATTCACGCCAAGGGAATCCGATGAATCGGTACAACTATTAAGTATGACAGATAGTTTACCGAAAAACAGTACACAAGTGACTAACACCAATATTACAGTACCAAACAAAAATATTACACTCAATTTAAATAACTGTAGCAACGTTACTTTAAAATTTTCTTAATTATACCTTAGTATTATTTTGTTATAATTTAAAGATTATTCTGTAATACTTACCTGTCATAATGTAGTAATTAATACCTAAACTGAAATAAAAGTGTACCTATCTTGTGATTGTAAACGTTTTTTTTTTGCATTTAGTCATTTCCTCGCTGAGGTGGAATGAAAAGTTACGTGTTGCACTCGAGTGCAAAGATTTTTCACCTCGTGCTCTTTTGATTCCCTCGCTAACGCTCAGGATTCTAATTTTGAATCACTCGCTGCGCTCGTGATTCAATTTTAGAATCCTTCGCTTGCTCGGTCATCAAAATTGAACACGCGGTTAAAAAGCAACTTTGCACTCTTGTATAACAAATAACTATTGCTGGGAAATGACTTTTTTTGGGGTCAAAAATCACATTTTACGGTAAAACTCAAAGTAGCACTCTTAAAACATTGTGCTAGTGGATGTTTTGAATAGTAAACGGGTCATGGAGGTAATTTAAGTAAAGTTAAAACCTGAAATACTAGTATTTACAAAAACAGCTGTGAAAAATTTGGAACTTTAACCCCTAATATCTCCGTAACTAGGAGGTTCCCAGGTATGGTCTAGAACAAAAAAATGATCGCAGTGGTGGGGAGAACAAATGCCTTTCGTTTGCGTTAAGGGTACTTTTACACCCTATATAGCCCATATGCCAGAAAACAAAGCAGACGGTCATTCACAGTTGACCACCCTTGAAGCAAACAGGTGACGCTGTGTGACTATAAACAGATGGGTGGTTGAAGCTGTGAATGGCCGTTTCAAAAGTGACTTTAAAATATTCTGTCACGAATATTTTAATCGTGCCTGTACACATATAATTGACGATTTTAAGACAGCTGCTGCGCTACTTAACGCATTTGCCACCCAATTCACCGACTCTCTCAATGCGGAAGCGTTTGTGAATATTATAAATGAACGTATGTTTCTTTAAAACACTATAGCTGATTTAGTTTCAGAACTAAACTTGAACAGACGCATATTTAGTTCTATTGATGGCACAACCATGGCATTCCCAAGACTATCTATGGACGAATTAATTATTTTTGCTTGTGTCACCTATCAGATTAAACAGGCACGGTCATATGTAGGTGAGCACTTTATTTTTCATGGCATATACACCTTGGAAGTCAGTCGAGATCAAATACCTGGATTGGAGGGAACAAATCCTATGTTGCTTCGAGCTAAAATAAAATATCGCCATTCATCAGGAAAGACGTACTTTGTTTTTATTCTAATAGAAAGAAATATGAATGGGCGGGAAGCAATAACAAGTTATTGTTGCAACTGCATTGTGGGGCTTAGAACTGTAGGGTGCTGCTCACATGTTATGAGTATCGTCTGGTACATAGCGAGCATACCCTAGGTACCTAGGGTATGCTCGCTATGAGAGTATGACGCGACCAGCTCCCTTCCTAGATGAGGTTATTATAAGAATGTTGTAGGTAGACTTGCTGAATAAAATAAATTCATTATATTATATGAGAATTGTTTAATTTATTCCGAGAAATTACCTATTACCTACTCAAGTAGTGAAGTCAGGCTTGATTCTGTTTTCATGCATAAACCGCTGAACCACTTTTTGATTTTGATGACGAGTTCAGTTGCTATTCGCTAACCTAGCGACCTGACAGTTTGGCCTCTAAATGAAAAGTAGTTTTATATACATTTAGAAGGAACTTAAAGAGAAGTTAGTTTATTATGGTCAACTCAACCAAAAACTCAACTGTCAATTACCTACTTCTAGAAACTACCAAACCACTATCAAATAAATAAAGACTCTTATGTTATTCTATCGCTCTAATGATCATAATTATTGCACCAGGCCCAGCGATGGCGATTGTGTGGGAGACAAAATAAAACATAACCTAACTTCTTAAAAATGCATATAAGTTAAGAACCCCAACTTCATAAATAGCTACCTTAATATGTTGTCGGCCTTTGGAATATTACCTGGTCACACCTTACCCACCAGAGAACTGAATTGCCTGGACCACTTCATGTTGCGAATTCATAAAAAGAAAACATCTGCTTCAATTGCTATTCTTCAAACCACAGTTACTGACCACTACACTACGTTTTTATCACTTTCTAAAATAAAAAGCAAAGCGGTCATAAATAAAACTTTTACTAATATAAATTTTGAACAAGCACTAAAATATTTACAACAAAACAATCTTGGCGAGTTGTTATTTTGCAATGATCCAAATCTTTTAACTGACTTACTCATACAGAAACTGACTGACACTATTAATAATAATACGACAATAACAACCATCCCAAATAGTAAACGCATAATTAAACCTTGGATCTCCTCGGGAATATTACGCTGCATTAAAAATCGCAATAAACTGCAAAAAAACTCTCGGTCCGACCCATTTAATGAAATATTAAAAATCACATACCATCGATACAGAAATTTTTGTAATAATCTCATCAAAAAATTAAAAAGAAAATATGAAAGGGAATTACTCAGTGAATCGGTTACAAACACTAAATTACTCTGGAAAAACATAAAATCTATCACCTACTCAAATAAAGTAAATAGTCAAAGCGCAGAACTGTTAAGTATCAGGCCGTCTCCTACTGAATCAGTCAACTTCGTAAACGACTACTTTGTGAATATTGGTAAAGACTTAGCACAGAAAATCCAAACTAGGACTACAAAAATCCCTGCTAATCACCCAAGCATTTCTTCTGCGCAATCAAATTCTTTTGTGCTCTTGGACACTGACCCAAAAGAGGTTGAAGGAATTCTGATGAGTCTGAAATCCGCCAGTGCCCCAGGATGGGATAATATCTCTACTAGTTTCTTAAAATATGTTTACAAAGAAGTTGTTCCCATCATAACCCACCTGGCCAACCTTTGTTTCAAAAAAGGAACTTTCCCAGCCCCTCTGAAAAAATCAATTATTACACCGGTACACAAGGGAGGGAACAGAGACGATGTCAATAACTATAGACCTATCTCGGTCCTACCAGCCCTGTCTAAGATTATTGAAAAATTAACTAACACTAGACTTATAAACTACTTAAACAAATTTAAATTATTATCATCTACACAATTTGGATTTAGACAGGGAGTATCTACTGAGGACGCAGTTGCTGCGCTCAGCTCATTAATTACAAAACATCTTGATACAGGAAATAAATGCATAACGGTATTTCTGGACCTCAAAAAGGCTTTTGACACCGTTTCTGTTCCAACCCTTGTGACCAAGCTGGAAAGACTCGGAATAAGAGGAGACCCACTGAATTTTTTCAAAGATTATCTATCAAATAGAACGCAGAGGGTTAAAATAGGAGCACATGTTAGTGATGATGCGGATGTGTCATTCGGCGTACCGCAAGGTAGCGTGCTAGGTCCTACATTATTTCTAACGTATATTAACGATCTGTGCAACTTAAAAGTTGATAACGCAAAAATCTTCTCATATGCTGATGACACAGCCGTTGTCTTTTCTGGGATCAACTGGTCCGATGTTAGGCGCGCTGCGGAAATGGGTATGGCCCAAATAACAAATTGGCTCAACGACAACCTACACACAGTAAACACTAAACACAGTAAAAACGAACTACATCTGTTTTACCATCTCGAATCGTTCACAACCAAATAAAGATTTTAACCTCAAAGTACACTCATGTGATAAAGTTTCGAACAATAAAAACTGTAGCTGTCCTGCAATTAGTAAAGTCTCACAAACCAAATATCTAGGAGTCATAATTGATCAAAAATTATCATGGTATGCTCATCTTGAGCATGTGACAGGAAGAGTTAGGAAACTGGGATGGATATTTAAAACATTGCGATATGTCCTTCCCACAAATATAAATAAAAAAGTAGGCCCTAATAGAAATCTCCTTAATGAAGTATATGTGGCACTTGTGCAATCTGTAATAGTTTACTGTATCCCCATATGGGGCGGTGCAGCAAAAACCAGATTTATAGATGTAGAACGAGCACAACGAGCACTAATAAAGATAATGTACTTCAAAAAGATAAGATTCCCAACCGAAAGTCTATACCAGATGAGTGATCTGCTGTCGGTTAGAAAACTATACATTACTAACACAGTCCTAAAAAAACATAAGACACTTCCTTATAATGCAAACACACTATCAAAGAGGCGCAAAGACATAATTGCCCAAATTCCTCAAACTAAAACAAATTTCGCTGCGATACAATACAACAAACGTTCTGCTCAGCTATATAATAGAGTAAACAAGGAGATATACATATACACTAAACAACTACATGAATGTAAAAAAATGGTAACAAATTGGATAAAACCACTTACCTATGATGATACTGAGAAGCTTTTGCAGCACATAGTTTAACTCACCCATTTCACACACACACGCGCTCACCTACTCACACACACACGCGCTCACCTACTCACACATACTCACACACGCTCACCTACACACTCACGCACAAAACACACAAACCCCCCCCCCTGTGTTATGTTTTCTGTTCTGTTTTCTTTTGTGTTTTCTGTTCTGTTTACTTTTATGTTTTCTGTTCTGTTTACTTTTATGTTTTCTGTTCTGTTTTCTTTTATGTTTTCTGTTCTGGTACAAAACCTAGCTGTGAAAGAGCGGAGTCTCCTAATACAGGCTTTTTGTTGCTTAAAAGGAGGCTCCAATCATCAACTTGTTGTCTTTTTGTGGTTTATGAATAAACAATTTTTTAATTTAATTATTTTTTTTTTTAATAAAATCTACGATTAACCTTTTAACCGCTTGTATTAGGCGCGGGACAAATACAACAGGCACCGGGTGGAGGTGAGGCGCGAACGCGGCGCGGGCGCGACGTCACTTCTTTGATATTTCATACAAAATGTATAGAAGAGGTGGGGCGCAAGACATACTGAGACGGCGGGGCGCGGGCGTGGAGCGGGCGCCGCTTCCTCGCCCCCGGCGCACCCGCAGTTCGCAGCAGCGTTGCCAACTTAGCGACTTTCTCGCTAGATTAAGCGACATTGTCATATTAAAAGCGACATTTTATTTGTCTTTAGCGACAAAAATAATCTATCGACTTTTCTAACGACTTTTTACCATAATTTGTTCACTGTGATTTTATTCATAGTTAACTTTGTAAACGTTCCTATTTTTTGTCTATGATTATTACCAACACAACAATGCTACCAACCATAATTTGATTGGACTGCTGCGCTGCGTGTCGCGGGTTCGATCCCCGCACGGAACAAATATTTGTATGGCCTACAGATAGTTGTTTCGGGTCTGGGTGTATTTGTGTATGTGACTTTGAATGTTTGTAAACGCACCCACGATACAGGAGAAATTCCTAGTGTGGCGCAACGTTTTCTTTAAGAAAAATAGAAAAAAAAATAAGTAATGATTTACTTTTATTTGTAATCTGAACTCTATTTCCCATAGAATAGAGTTCAGATTACAGAAAAAGTAATGTTATGTGATTGTATGCTAGGGGAATCCCCCGAATCCCTACTGATGTATTCGACGTCGACGCGTAGCATTTATCTGGACTAAGATCTGACAAACATTGTGTTATACACACATCAACACCGTCTAGGGATATTTTGTATAAAGTTCTTAAGCTCAAAAAATACTGGCCACTTTTAAATTCTTTTGAAGAAACTTTATTTTGTAAGCCTTTTTGAACGATTCTAAATTTGAATTTGAAAAAATACATTAAAAACAAAAGATTTACGCGGCATAATGGTAGCGAAGTCCGAAGGTTTCATTTACCTACAGTAGTTTGTGGCTATTTTTTTGTGTCCAATTTAAGTTTTATAACAAGTTATCGGTTAATTCCGAATTAATGTTATTGTGTGCATCATGCAGCGGCGCCATTTAACTAGAGAAGAAATGTTAAGGGCAGTAGCCATGCTCCAACCTGGGGCTACTCAACGGAGTATTGCTGAGGAGTTTGGAACAAGACAAAACGTGATATCAAGGTTATGGTCACGTTATCGTGCTACTGGTGAAGTGGCTGAAAGACACCCAGGCGGGAAGCGCATAACCACTCAACGACAAGACCGATTTTTGCAAGTTGCCGCGAGAAGACAACCAAATGTTACGGCCATGCAGTTGGTTCAGAGGCTCCAGTCAGAGCACCAGTTGCTTGTGAGTGACCAAACTGTGAGGAGAAGGCTGCATGAAGCTAACCTTCATGCTCGCAGACCGCTTCGTACTCCAGCACTACGCCGAGGAAATCGTGGACGAAGACTAGAGTGGGCTCGTGAACATTTGCTCTGGGAAGAAAACCAGTGGTCTGTAGTGCTGTTTACCGATGAGTCCCGGTTCGGTTTCCATCCCGATACACGTAGAGTGCGTGTTTGGCGAGTTCCTGGTCGTGAGAGCCGTCTGCAACATCCTCAGGAAGTCCATTCATACCACGGCGGGACAATATTATGGTTTGGGCGGGAATTCGTGTTGGTGGAAGAACAGACCTCGTTTGGATCAGAAACATCATGACGGCTGAAAAGTACCGTAACGAGGTGCTAGTACCAATAATCTACCCCCATCGACTACAAATGGGCCAAGAATTCACGCTCATGCACGATAACGCCCGTCCGCACACAGCGAGAGTGGTGACGAGCTGGTTGCAGGAGCACGACGTATCGGTCTTAGGCTGGCCCGCTCAATCGCCTGACCTAAACCCCATAGAACACGCGTGGGACATGCTCCAAAGAAGGGCTTTGAGGAATTTCCCTGCAAACGTTGCGACGGAAGAGCAACTTTTTTTGCATCTTAGCCGGACCTGGGACAATATACCGCAGCAAGACTTGGATAACTTAATCCAAAGCATGAAAAACCGTTGCAGGACCGTTATTAACGTCATGGGTGGTTTTACTGACTACTGATTTTTCACAGAACTGTTAAAAACAAAATATTTTTTCCTTATTAATTGTAAATTTTTCTTGAGAAACACATTCGTTGTTAGTTTTACCATTATTTCATGTTTTTTCTTTATTTGAATAAAAATTTGTTTACGCAAAAAAACATTGTTTTCTTTTATTCTGGAGTGTAGTCTGATAAATGGGCTTTATAAAAATATATACATGTTGTATGCTATTTTTAATACATTTTGAGTAAATTGAGTAAATCCAAAATATCCCTAGACAGTGTTGATGTGTGTATTTTGTGTTATATCGTTACGGTTGGTTGGTGTTGTCATTTGAGCGTCCGATAATGGAATTACCGGTAAAAAAGAAAGTATATAGCCAGAAGTTTAAAAAGGAATGGGAGGATAATCCTGAATTTAAAGGATGGCTGTCTCCTGTACATGGAAACGAAATCAAAGGTATGTGCCTTTACTGCCACACCGAATTTTATGCTAAAATAAGTGACATAAAAAAACACGCTGAAACGAAAAAACATAAACAAAAAATCAAGATAAAATGTACACAAGATGTAATGCAAGATGAACGATTACTTGAGTTAGAAAATGCCTTAAAAGAAATAAGATGGGACGTGATAGGGTTGTCAGAAGTGAGGAGAATGGGAGAGGACACAGAGGAAAGAGAACATTCTGTTTTCTATCACTTTGGAGCTACCAAAGGCCTTCATGGAGTAGGTTTTTTGGTGGCTAAAAAGTGGAAGAATCATATCACAGAATTTCTCGGATATTCGGAGAGGGTAGCGGTTCTCAAACTAAACATAACCGAGAAACATAGTCTTACCATTGTCCAAGCTTACGCACCTACATCGTCACACAGTGATGACGAACTGGAAGACTTTTATGATATACTTAACAAAGCGTGCGAAGAAAACCGTAGCACATGGAACGTCATTACTGGTGACTTTAATGCCAAAGTCGGAGTTAGACAAGACTTCGATAACCCAGAAATTCTCGGTCCTCATGGCTTAGGAACCAGAAATGATCGAGGAAATACACTCATCCAGTTTGCATTTGGGCAAGGGTTTAAGATAATGAACAGTTTTTTCCCTAAAAAGTCACAGCGTCGATGGACCTGGATCTCACCAGATGGTAGAACAAGGAATGAAATTGACTTTGTACTCTCTTGCGGCCATAATAATATTATAAAAGATGTTAGCATTATTAATAAATTCAAATTTAGTTCAGATCATAGACCAGTACGTGCAAAGATTGTCCTCAACGTAAAGTCACACCGTAAAACCGTTTTTAAAAACCGAATTAAGAAACTTAATAAAGATATTCTAATAAGTAATATGGAAAAATTCAATTTAGAATTAAAAAATTCTTTCGATTTATTACCGGTAGACCCAAACCAAAACCCTCAGAGCCAATACAACAGCATCATAGAAAACATTTCAACAGCAACCAAGAAAATCAAATGTGCAAGACGTAATAATAACAAATTAAGCAATCAGACAATATCATTAATAGAGAACAGAGAAAAGTTAAAGAATAATAGAGTAGAATATAATAAAATTGATAAACTAGTTAAACGAAGTATAAGAAAAGACGTTAGAGATTGCAATACCCAGATGATTAAATCAGCTTTACTGAGCAGTACCTCTTTAAGATCTGCCAAACAGGGAATTACGAAGGGAAAAACATGGATTTCCAATCTGAAAGATGAAAATGGTATAAAACAAGCTAGCTCAAGCAAAATAATTGAAATATCAACAAAATTCTATAAAAATCTTTATCAGGATCAACAGAAACAGCCCCGACACTTCATTTATTATTGCCCTGACTCTGTTGATCCCATCAGGCCCTACGAGGTTAATCTTGCGCTTCGTGAGATGAAATTCAACAAAAGCCCTGGGGCAGACGGAATAACATCAGAAGTTTTAAAATTAGGACGAAACATTCTAGTCCCACACATCACATCTTTCTTTAACACCATACTATACACTGGCCAAATTCCCTCTGAATTTTGCCACTCAAATATAATTCTTCTTCATAAGAAAGGAGACAAAGCAGACATCTCAAATTATCGACCCATTAGCCTCATTTCACATTTGTATAAACTTTTTATCAAAGTCATAGAAAACCGTATCGCTCCGACACTTGACCTTCATCAACCCCCCGAACAAGCAGGATTTCGTCCCCATTTCTCCACAACAGATCATCTTCATACTATAAACCAAGTAATTGAAAAATACAATGAATTTAACAAGCCGCTTTATCTCGCTTTTGTAGATTATGCCAAGGCATTTGACAGTGTATACCATCAGTCAGTCATTGATGCCTTGGAATCTCAAAATGTACCACACACCTATATAGATTTAATTGACACCATCTATCAAAATAGTTCTGCAAACATTAAGTTGCACATTTCTGGTCCAAATTTTAACATAGAAAAAGGTGTCAAACAGGGCGATCCACTCTCACCCAAGCTATTCACCAGCGCACTGCAGGAGGTTTTTAACAAACTGCCCGATTCGTGGCAGTCACGAGGCATAAATGTTAGCGGTCAACAACTAACAAACCTCCGCTTTGCCGATGACATTGTGTTATTCTCCACATCAGCTCCAGAACTCCAAGCAATGCTCCAAGATCTGAGCATAGCAAGTCTTGAGGTTGGACTTTCAATGAATAGATCCAAGACCCAGATCATGACTAACAGCACGAAACGTAGGGTCGCGGTAGACGGGCATTGTTTGCATTATGTCGACGAGTATACCTATCTGGGCCAGATAGTGTCGTTCCAAAACAGGCAAGACAAAGAACTCGAAAGACGAGTACAAAATGCCCGGAAGACCTTCTGGGCCCTGAAAGAACATATGAAGGGAAACCTTCCAGTATCACTGAAAAGAAAACTCGTTGACATGTGCATCCTGCCCGTCCTAACCTACGGTGCACAAAGTTGGTCACTTACTGAACAACAGAAGTCCAAACTCAAGATTTGCCAGCGAGCAATGGAGCGCAGCATAATAGGTGTTAGGCGAACAGATCGCGTTAGAAACACCACCCTGCGCTCCATAACTCAAATAGCTGATGTTGGAGAAAAAACAGCCAGGCTGAAGTGGGAGTGGGCAGGCCACGTAGCACGGATGCACCCGGAGAGATGGGCAAAGATCGTCACACACTGGACGCCTGAGGCAGGACAGCGCCGTCGAGGTCGACCGCGGCGAAGGTGGCGTGACGATCTGATCATGTTTGCAGGGCTAACATGGCCAGAGATCGCACATGACAGAAAGGTATGGAAGGAGAAAGGGGAGGCCTTTGCTCAGCAGTGGGACACAACGTAGGCTAAAAAAAAAAAAAAAAAAAAAAAAAAAAAAAAATGTACACAGCAGCCCCTGCCAGTGCAAAAAATTGATATGGTTAAACGTTCAAGTAAAGCAGAAGCATCACTTGCACTTTTTATTGCTAAGCATTGTTCAGTTCTAACAGTAGACCATCTAAGTGAACTATGTAAACAAATATTTGCCGATTCTAAATCCACCCAGGACATGCAATTACACCGCACAAAATGTTCAAATATAATAAGTGAAGTACTGGGGCCACATTTCAAGAAAGTTTTGAAATATGACATTGGTGACCAAAAATTCAGTCTTCTGCTTGCCGAGTCAACTGGTGTCAGCGTTGGGAATAGCCATACGATATTTTAGCGGAACACAAAAAAAAAATCGCGTCAACATTTTTGTCTCTGACATCTATTGAAAAGCCGATGCCAAAGGTTTTGCTGACGCAATTGTAATTACATTAAAGGACCATCAATTAATTAGGATTCTACTGATTCCCTACCACAGTCACCAGTTCACATTAATATAACCATTTTCAGCAGCTTCCCATGTTGATTTGCCGTCACAGTCACCAGTTCATAGACCATCTTCTGCCACATCTTCATATACTGTGCCGTCTCAGTTACCAGTTCAAATTAGCATCCCAAATAGACCATCTTCAGCCGCAACTTCCTATGCTCCCTTTCAGTCACAGTCACCAATTCATATATCATCTTCTGCCTCATCTTCATATACTATACCGTCTCAGTTACCAGTTCAAATTAGCATCCCAAACAGACCATCTTCAGCCACAACTTCCTGTGCTCCCTTTCAGTCACAGTCTCCAGATCAAATAAGCATCTCAAATTATCCACCAATGCCCTCTAGTGTCTCAACAACACAATCCAACTGAATACATATACTGTCTGAAGAAGTTATATTACCTTCAATCAACATCCTTCAACATGCATTAACAAATGCGGAAATTGATGAGTCTGATTTAGTATAAGTAGTAGATTACTGATATCATGCGGAAATTGATGAGTCTGATTTAGTATAAGTAGTAGATTACTGATATCATGCGGAAATTGATGAGTCTGATTTAATATAAGTAGTAGATTACTGATATCATGCGGAAATTGATGAGTCTGATTTAGTATAAGTAGTAGATTACTGATATCATGCGGAAATTGATGAGTCTGATTTAATATAAGTAGTAGATTACTGATATCATGCGGAAATTGATGAGTCTCATTTAATATAAGTAGTAGATTACTGATATCATGCGGAAATTGATGAGTCTGATTTAGTATAAGTAGTAGATTACTGATATCATGCGGAAATTGATGAGTCTGATTTAATATAAGTAGTAGATTACTGATATCATGCGGAAATTGATGAGTCTGATTTAATATAAGTAGTAGATTACTGATATCATGCGGAAATTGATGAGTCTGATTTAGTATAAGTAGTAGATTACTGATATCATGCGGAAATTGATGAGTCTGATTTAGTATAAGTAGTAGATTACTGATATCATGCGGAAATTGATGAGTCTGATTTAATATAAGTAGTAGATTACTGATATCATGCGGAAATTGATAAGTCTGATTTAATATAAGTAGTAGATTACTGATATCATGCGGAAATTGATGAGTCTGATTTAATATAAGTAGTAGATTACTGATATCATGCGGAAATCGATGAGTCTGATTTAATATAAGTAGTAGATTACTGATATCATGCGGAAATTGATGAGTCTGATTTAGTATAAGTAGTAGATTACTGATATCATGCGGAAATTGATGAGTCTGATTTAGTATAAGTAGTAGATTACTGATATCATGCGGAAATTGATGAGTCTGATTTAGTATAAGTAGTAGATTACTGATATCATGCGGAAATTGATGAGTCTGATTTAATATAAGTAGTAGATTACTGATATCATGCGGAAATTGATGAGTCTGATTTAATATAAGTAGTAGATTACTGATATCATGCGGAAATTGATGAGTCTGATTTAGTATAAGTAGTAGATTACTGATATCATGCGGAAATTGATGAGTCTGATTTAGTATAAGTAGTAGATTACTGATATCATGCGGAAATTGATGAGTCTGATTTAATATAAGTAGTAGATTACTGATATCATGCGGAAATTGATGAGTCTGATTTAATATAAGTAGTAGATTACTGATATCATGCGGAAATCGATGAGTCTGATTTAATATAAGTAGTAGATTACTGATATCATGCGGAAATTGATGAGTCTGATTTAGTATAAGTAGTAGATTACTGATATCATGCGGAAATTGATGAGTCTGATTTAGTATAAGTAGTAGATTACTGATATCATGCGGAAATTGATGAGTCTGATTTAGTATAAGTAGTAGATTACTGATATCATGCGGAAATTGATGAGTCTGATTTAGTATAAGTAGTAGATTACTGATATCATGCGGAAATTGATGAGTCTGATTTAATATAAGTAGTAGATTACTGATATCATGCGGAAATTGATGAGTCTGATTTAATATAAGTAGTAGATTACTGATATCATGCGGAAATTGATGAGTCTGATTTAATATAAGTAGTAGATTACTGATATCATGCGGAAATTGATGAGTCTGATTTAGTATAAGTAGTAGATTACTGATATCATGCGGAAATTGATGAGTCTGATTTAGTATAAGTAGTAGATTACTGATATCATGCGGAAATTGATGAGTCTGATTTAGTATAAGTAGTAGATTACTGATATCATGCGGAAATTGATGAGTCTGATTTAGTATAAGTAGTAGATTACTGATATCATGCGGAAATTGATGAGTCTGATTTAGTATAAGTAGTAGATTACTGATATCATGCGGAAATTGATGAGTCTGATTTAGTATAAGTAGTAGATTACTGATATCATGCGGAAATTGATGAGTCTGATTTAGTATAAGTAGTAGATTACTGATATCATGCGGAAATTGATGAGTCTGATTTAGTATAAGTAGTAGATTACTGATATCATGCGGAAATTGATGAGTCTGATTTAGTATAAGTAGTAGATTACTGATATCATGCGGAAATTGATGAGTCTGATTTAATATAAGTAGTAGATTACTGATATCGTGCGGAGTTGATGAGTCTGATTTAATATAAGTAGTAGATTACTGATATCATGCGGAAATTGATGAGTCTGATTTAATATAAGTAGTAGATTACTGATATCATGCGGAAATTGATGAGTCTGATTTAATATAAGTAGTAGATTACTGATATCGTGCGGAGTTGATGAGTCTGATTTAATATAAGTAGTAGATTACTGATATCGTGCGGAGTTGATGAGTCTGATTTAATATAAGTAGTAGATTACTGATATCGTGCGGAGTTGATGAGTCTGATTTAATATAAGTAGTAGATTACTGATATCGTGCGGAGTTGATGAGTCTGATTTAATATAAGTAGTAGATTACTGATATCGTGCGGAGTTGATGAGTCTGATTTAATATAAGTAGTAGATTACTGATATCGTGCGGAGTTGATGAGTCTGATTTAATATAAGTAGTAGATTACTGATATCATGCGGAAATTGATGAGTCTGATTTAATATAAATAGTAGATTACTGATATCATGCGGAAATTGATGAGTCTGATTTAATATAAGTAGTAGATTACTGATATCGTGCGGAGTTGATGAGTCTGATTTAATATAAGTAGTAGATTACTGATATCGTGCGGAGTTGATGAGTCTGATTTAATATAAGTAGTAGATTACTGATATCGTGCGGAGTTGATGAGTCTGATTTAATATAAGTAGTAGATTACTGATATCGTGCGGAGTTGATGAGTCTGATTTAATATAAGTAGTAGATTACTGATATCGTGCGGAGTTGATGAGTCTGATTTAATATAAGTAGTAGATTACTGATATCGTGCGGAGTTGATGAGTCTGATTTAATATAAGTTGTAGATTACTGATATCATGCGGAAATTGATGAGTCTGATTTAATATAAGTAGTAAATTACTGATATCATGAATACTGCTGTTATTTTGTCAATTTAGTACATCTAATTTTAAGATCACTGAATAAAAGTTTGATTTAAAATATTGAAAACATACCTTTATTTCTTCCTTCAAAACTACTCCCAAAGAGTGGAGTAAGGTCTGTTAGATTCTATCGATATTCTACTGTGTATCGGTACATTATACTTGGGTAAATAACTAGATTTGTAATATTTTTAGTGGTGTACCGACTATAAGTCCCGCTTACTCAACCGTACCAAGCAGATTAGGAATAATCAAAGGGGTACCGGTGGAGGGCCAGGCGTACCCACTTCTTTATCCCCTTTGGATGAGAGAATCGCTGCTCTGCTTGATAAAGGCACAGAAGCTGTGGGGAGGAGTGGCACGCCCCAAAATGAGGTGCAAATAAATCCCTTGTCGGTAAGTTATGGAACACCTTTCGTATCTTTATTGTATTTATACTCAGGCATAGTGAGTGGTTTTTTTTTTTGCTTTGCTAGCCTGCACCGCACGCAGTTTCTCCGTTGCCTACACTGCCCGGCTATCTGACGCCTGCACAGTTTCCCATATCTTTCGTATTACCTTCAGATGGTATCGAACATGCACCTACACCCAACAATAGTATTAATATGTAAGTTTCAATGTATGTCAAGTACTATTAACATTTTAGCTGTGCACTGACTATTACTAACCAGTTAATATTCATAAATGTTATTTATTTTTTCAGAATTGAAGAAAATAATATTATTATTATTGAAGTTACACCCGCAACAACACAAGACAGCACACATTTTAGTGAAAGGTAGTAACTTGTCATATTTATGAAATAAATAACAGCCAGTTGTCCCTATCATATATTATATATAGACAGCGTCGCAGTAACAATCCACGCCGCCGTCGTAGACAATGTACATATTTTCATTTTTATTATTTTAATAAATAATCCACTATAATGTAATGGAAAATTAAAATTAAATCTGTAGGTAATTTATTTACCTATTAACTGATTTTAGGTACATTTATACAATCTTATTTTTTGCAGTGCCTCCTCCATCCTCAGAACTGGACCAGGCTCAAAATACGCTGGCCAATTTAAAAAATCAAGAATTGAAGTGGAAAGGCTTGTGGCTGAAGGCTACACTAAGATGGCCGATGCCATGCACAGAATGGCTGATGCAGCAAATAAATTAGCAGATGCACAGTGCCGCATAGCTGAAGCACTAGCAAATATAAATAGTTCCTTGGTAATAACATTTTTTTTTGCACACACATTTACTTAACTTTACATTGATTATAATGTTATTGTTACTGTGTTTATAACCTTGGTAGAAACTATATTGCAGTAATTTTCTTTTTAGGCAAGACGGCGGAGGCGGCTGGCTTCTTCAGATGATGAATGAAACAAGCAGATTTTATATTACCTCTTATAATATTAACTTAGTATTAACATAATTTTAAATAAATAATTAAGGTTATTAGGTGGTATTCTCTCTCCTCTCCTCCTTAAAATAATCTTTGAGTCTATACAAATAACGTTTTTTCTATCAAAAAATAAAAAATCTGCTTCGAAACTTATTTCAAGGCCGTTAAAGTGCCAGGACTTTAACCCTTCTTCGTAATTGTTCTTTAAAAAGGACATCAGGTAATTTTTTTTAATTTAAAAAAAAATATGGCGGACTCAGGAGGCTAGACCTATCCGTGAAATAAGAGTGGAGATTTCACATCCTCGTCTCATTTTCTATAGGGATTCCTATAACGGCCACTGGACTTCCTCTGTTATACTGGATTCAAAAAGAAAAAGAGGAAACTCAACTCTTTGTGCAGATCCTTTTGATTCAGCAGAATTTATTCTGCCTGAACAAGCTTACAAGGACATTTTACCAATAAGTAAAGCAAAGTTCAAAGATATTCAATCATTATCAAAATATTGCAACCCTACAGCAAAACAATATTATTCAGAACTCAAGTATTCTTAGGATTCAGTTCAGATTACATATTTTCTTATTATTTGATTTTGATCCAAATAAGTATCTCAGGGACATTGGTTGTTTTTCCCCTGAATTTGATGGACATAGGATGTTTTTTTTAATTATTATTTCTAAGTGATATAAATAAAAAACTAAATAAGTGTAAAATTACATTAACAATAAACATATGTTTCATATAAAAAAGCATTCTTATTTATATGGCTTCAATTTAACACTTTTCTCTGTGATCTGAACCTTTAATTAGTAATATCTTAGTTTAATCATTTAGTGACATAAGGTGTTTTTCCCCTGACCCTTCAATCGAGTTATATGTGTTGTAACAAACCCGTCTTTGTTTTATATAATTATATAGAAGATATTCATATATAGAACAACCACATACAAATTAATATGTTGACTTCTAATACCAAAACTTATTGAAAAACCAGCAACAGTAAATTTTCAACTAATAGTAAGTGACAACAAATCAATGTTCACCATCATCTACCAAGCAGTTAGATTGGAACCTGACCCTAACACAGTTTGGGAAAATACTGGTATTTTACATGAAGCAACTGCCTATCTGACCTGTACAACTAACTTTCAACTACTTGTAACAACTGTCAACGATCTAAAAATGTTAGCCAGGACCAATGGCTTTAAGTGCTTTTCCAGGCAAGGAGGAAACTCGGTATGTAAAGGGTGGTCTCCCATTAACAGACCAACTATACAAGCTTGGCATGACTTATAGATCAACCACTGTGGCTGTTATTATTTAGCCAGAAGCTCCTCTACAATTTAATTAATCTAAGTACACCCTTTTGTTACAATATGTTTAGGTCCTATGTTCTAACTCCCTAGCAAGCAAACTGCCACCAACCAGGCGATGATGACAAGGCAACAACTATAAATACATTTTTGACATGATTTATGCCACACACAGGGCTAAAACAACCAGCTTTAGTATAATGTGCGTTGGGGTAAGATCGGCGCTGGGGTAAGAACGTAGAAATCAATTTTCCCACTTATTCTGCTATATTTATTAATGCTAGCCACATTGCGCGCCACGTCATTGTGTTCCGCTCCGCCCCGCAGTAACCGCTAGCAGTGTAGCCGTTTTAGCCACTTTGTGGCTAGATCTAGCGAACTTTCAACGGTTTTAGCCAAATAGAAAACCATTTTAGCCACCAAAATAAATCTAGCTACTTCTGGCTGATTTTTAGATTGTTAAACCTACTTTTATTACTATTAGAGGTCTACTGACTAATATCACCATACTATTTATAGATATTACCAATCTACCACCAAACTAAAATTAGTTAATTGTAGGCAACACCATCAATTGGTAGTAGTAGTCCGCTTTATGGCGCGGGATTCCCCAATGAATGTTTATTTTTAACGTAGTTCAGATCCGATCGAATGAAAATGTAGGCTATTACTATTACTATTAAGTCAAGTTTATTTTGCATCAAGTCAATACTACTTGTGTCAAAATTTCAAAGGGAGCGGACGGAATATTGTTATTGTTTAGCCGAAGACGCTCGCGAGCAGATCGTTTTTTAATTTGCGTAAAGAAAGTGAATATTTTGTGTGATTATGGACATTCCGATGAAGAAAAAGTGTTATTTATTTATTTATTTTATTTTATTCATTTTAAGAAGGCTTACAGACTAATAACAGAATAATAGGTAACAAAAATATATAATTAAGTTGCTAATAACAAGCCTCCACAGATATTATAAAAAATTACGATTAACTAATGCCTAAAAGTTAAAGTTACGGTTTTTTATTTTATTCTAGATTATACTTTGCTACATGTGTGTTTGAGTACCACCAGCCAGTGCTTCATTCGCAAAAAATGATTTGGCTAAAAGTTTTCTTGCTACGCTCGTCTTAGTGCAAAATAAGTCAATGTCATGCTCGTGAGATAATTCATTAAAGCAACGAGCGCTTCTCATAAGATAAGCATTACGCCTATAATTAGTAGAGGCAGAAGGCACACTCAGAAGAGGCCTCCGACGCAACCCAATAAGGTTAGTTCGAAATGCCAGTTTTGAAACGAGCTCAGAGCAGTCAGTTGAGCCATTCGCTATGTTAATCAAAAAACAAATATCATTGATGAGCCGCCTGTAATCAAGTGGTAGAAAATGGTACTTCTTGCAACGGTGCTCGTAATCTATAGATACTTGGTGCGCTTTGTAATCAAGATATCTAAGAAACTTTTTCTGGATGCCCTCAATACGCAACTTATAGGTCTCATATTGAGGGTTCCAGACTTGAGATGCATACTCCAAGTGACTGCGTACGAACGAGCAATATAAAACCTTGATTGGCTTTAGAGTACGGAAACAGGCTGAGGCTCTAATTATAAATCCTAATGCTTTCGCAGCTTTTTTTATATTCAAAGATATAGGGACTGAATGGGAGAATAACGAAGAATTTAAACAATGGATAAAGCCAATTGCGAACAGTCCAACGAAAGCCTTTTGTACGTATTGTCACGTTGAAATTGCTGCTAAGGATTATGATTTGCGTAAACTTAGCGAATCCAAAAAACACAAGGCGAAATGTGACTTAATCACCAAAAATAAACAAATTCAGTTTATTTCTACGCCTGGTGGTGCTGGTGCAAAGAACAGTCAAAAAGCCGAAGGTCAGCTGGCCTTGTATATTGCTGAACATAGTTCCATATCGAACATTGACCACCTTTCAGACCTTTGTAAAGAAGTTTTTTGTGATTCAAAGTGGGCCAAAGATATAAAAATGCATAGAACTAAATGTACACAAGTCATAAATCAAGTACTTGCACCACATTTCAGGGAAACTCTTCTTCAAGACATTGGCTCTCAGAAATATGGCATTATTTTAGACGAGTCTACGGATGTCAGTGTATCCAAATACCTTGGAATAGTTGTACGATATTTTAGCCTGAATATGAATAAAATTGTGTCGTCATTTCTATCCCCAGGGATAGAAATGACGACCCTATTGAAAGAGCTGATGCGAGAGGTATAGTAACAACTTTAATAAAATGTTTAGTCACTAAATCTTCCAGTACAAAACTTGATTGGTATCGGCACTGACAATGCATCAGTAATGACGGGCCGTAATAACAGTGTAATTGAAATTTTGAAGAGGGAGTATAATTTACCAAATTTGATCCTCATTAGATGCATCTGCCACTCTTTGCAACTAGCGGTCAGCCATGCCTCTGAAAGCAACCTGCCCCGCAATATTGAATTTTTGATAAGAGAGACGTACAACTGGTTCTCCAATTCTCCAAAACGCCGGGATGAATATAAAGCACTCTTTCAAACAATTAACTGCGGGGACGATCCATTAAAAATATTAAAGGTTTGTGAAACCCGTTGGTTGTCTATTGAGCCTGCTGTAGTCAGAATATTGGCACAATGGGAAGAGCTAAAACTACATTTTGCTTTGGCTAGAGAGAAGTGCTACACAGCGGGACTGCTTTCTGAAATGTACAGTGATGAGGGTAATCGGCTATAACTATGTTTTTTGAAAAGTATTCTACACGACGTTCAAATTGGAATAAAAGTGTTTGAAGGCGAAAATATGGATCCTGTCAAACTGTTTGAAACTCTTATGACCTTGCTACGATCTCTCTGCGTCAGAATAATAATACCAGGCGCTGCGACAACAGACAAAGATTTCCTTACAATCCAAGTAGAAGATCATCTAGATCCAGTTGCACACTTGGGACATCTCTTCGAATCTCATGCTAGTAAAAGTAACTTAACTCCACAATCAATAGCTAATATCAGGAAACGGTGCATCGACTTCAATACCAAGTTGGTACACAAAATTCAACACAGAATACCTTCTAATTACGAGATCCTTAAGAAGGTAACACTCTTAAGTCCAGAAAACACGTTAAAACAGATCAAGGATCCTCATGCACTGGTTGGATTGGCAAGAGAATTTGGTTTTGATGACCAAAAATAGATAAAATTGTTCAACAATGGAAAACTATTCATTTCACAGAATGGGACACTTCAGGAGACAGTGTTAAGTTCTGGGCTCAAGTTTTAAAATATAAGAATGCAGCAGGAGTTAATACATTCCAAGAAATAGCCGACTTGGCTATTGCTGTATTGTCCCTTCCTCACTCTAATGCGGAAGTGGAAAGGCTCTTTAGCGTGATGAACACTGTAAAAAATAAATTAAGAAACAGACTGTGTGCATTAACACTTAATTCGATAATTATGATTAGAAACCAATTAAAAATATTAAAAAAAGCTTGCCACAATTATGTTTTGCCACCTGAAGTTTTAAACAAAGTCACAAAAACGGTCACATCGGTAAAACAAACTGAAATACCATCCACATCATCATCCATTGACGAAGAGATTACTGAATCTCCAGATGAGATTGTAGACTTTGACATTGAATTTTAATTTTAAACTAAATAATTGACAATAGGTTTCACTAGCTGTACATTTTATTTTAATCAGCTTTTAATAAAAATGTAAATTAATACTAAGTATTAAAATTGTTTTATTTAACCCATTTATCCCCCATGCCTAAATTGTAATACTTATCAATAGTAATTGGATAGCAGTAACCGGCCAAAAGTACTTTAGCCACTTCTAGCGGAATTTTGAAAGAGATTATTTTGCAAAACTGGCAACTTTTTTCTTACATGTGGCCACAAACTAGATTGTCCTAACGGCAACACTGACCGCTAGTCGCTCCGGCAGCTCGGACGTGTACTACGCGCCGATAAAGAAAACAAGGTAAGTTCTGCAAAATATTTGTCCGTCCGGTGTTTAACCTTCATTTGTATTTGCATATTTTAACAAAAGTATAGCTTATTTTGGTATTATTTCGCCTATACAGGGTGTTTGGTAGAACGTTGAACATACGAAAATGGTGGTTAGTTGGGGTCATCTGCTACCCACTTGGCCCAAATTATTTGACCTTGGCCCAACCGTTTTTTTTTTTTAATTTTTTCTTTATTTTACAGAAAATAACCAGATTTTTAACTTTAAATTCGAATATCTTTTTTTGCGATCGGTAAAATTGGCAGGATGTTGTTTTGTATTAATGTTTAATAGTAGCAGACTCTCATAAAATTATTGTTTGGTAAAAATGTTAGTAGGAAAAAAAGTTATGAGTCTTTAAAGGTACAAAAAGATGTAAAAAAATACTTAGAGCGTAACTTTGACTTGCATTTTAAAAAAAACTAAAAGTGATCGAGAACTTAGGATTACATCAAAACATCTCTGCTGTATGAGCTTTCTAACGGTATGTAATTTACATTTACTAAATTAAAAAGTCAGGACTTATTTCACAATTTTATCAAGTAGGAGGTTTTTGACGAAACATAAAAGTAAAAGGTTTGGCGAAATGTGAAACTGTCAAGTTGTCAAAGATGTAGCAATCAATTTAAATGAGAGGAGTACTTAAAGTACCCATTCAAAGGGCCTTTTTCTGTTACCAGTCACTGCACAGACTCCTTTGTTGCGAAATTTCTAGGAAAACTAAACCACTTACATTTTTTTACCTGGGGTCAACAAAACTGGGGTAAACATTTTGTCTCACTCGTGCGCAGTCATAAGGCATGTTTTTTTCTCTTTCGCTCCCGGCGGGGCCCGCTGAAGAGGCCAAAACGATGATTTTGAATAATTTGAATCAGTCGAGACTTAACTGCCTCTGCGATTGTTTGTGCCCGTCACTTCTGTTTTCGTTCCGAGTCGTTTTGTTAATTACTTGTTGTGTTATCTGTCTGTTAAGTTTTATGTTACGTTACTGTACCTACTGTTAAGTTTCTTGTTACTGTGCGCTATTACGTTTTTCTTGGTGAAAAATGGCTACCTTTACCAGTGAAGAATACGCTGACATGTTGTTAGCGTATGGACGCGCTAACACTAATTCGCGTGATGCGCGAAGGATTTACCAGGAAACTTATCCTAACCGGCGAGTACCAAGTCATCAAACTTTTGCCAGCACTTACCGACGTTTACGAACTACCGGTAATCTAAATTTTCAAGAGCCAAGAGTGAACCGGGGAATTCACGATGTCGCCGTTGACGAGCAAATTCTAGCTGAGTTTGAGGCAGACCCTAACACTAGCATAAGGGTGATAGCTAGACGACTTGGCTTGACCATTTGGAAAGTGTGGTCTGTTCTCCGGGCAGATGGGAGGCATGCTTTTCACCACACTCCAGTGCAAGGTAAGGTTTTTACACATTGAAGCATTTGTTTTGATCCGAAACAAAATTGTGGCATGAGTAAGTTTCTAGAATTAAATAAAAAAGAAAATTTTAAATTAGTTTGACCTTGACTTCGCCAGTTTTTTATTTGTGTCTTATGCTATGTATCAATCAGGCATCTTTGCACTGCACTGCATTGCATTCCCTTTTGTGAATGTAGTTTTAGATCTTTAAGAATTAACCCATTAGGTAAATTTTTTTATTGTTCTAAGACTTGTTTGGGGTATTACAGATCTTGAAGATAATGACTTTGGGAGGCGAATGCAGTTCTGTCGCCATTTGCTGCATACTGATGTAGAAGATGTCAACTTTTTGCGGAGCATACTGTGGACGGACGAATCTAAGTTCGATAAAGAAGGGATTACCAACTTGCATAATTTGCATCATTGGGCCCCTAAAGGTCAAAACCCACATACGAAGAGACGAAAGGGGTTCCAAAGAAGATTTTCAGTCAATGTCTGGGCCGGAGTGATTGGAAACAGGCTTATAGGGCCCCATTTTTTGCCGGAACATCTTAATGGGAGCAATTATTTCGAGTTTTTGATCAACAATCTACCACCATTGCTACAAGAAGCATTTGATGAAAACAGGCCTATCGTGTTCCAGCATGATGGCTGCCCAGCTCACTGGAGTCTGAGCGTACGCGAGCTACTAAACAATTGTTTCCCCAATTCATGTATTGGCAGAGGGGGACCAATCCCATGGCCTCCGCGATCACCCGACCTCACTCCGCTCGACTTTTACGTGTGGGGAAGAGCCAAAGAACTTGTCTACTTCACGGTAGTAGAAACGCGTGAAGAATTAATCAACAGAATTAATGCTGCATTCGAAGTGATGAGGGGAGAGATGCTGCTGCGGACGACAACCGTTGAAATAAGACGCAGATGTCGCGCGTGCATTCAAAATGGAGGGCGTCAATTTGAGCAACTACTTAATTGAATAAATTCATTTAAATGTAATTTAATTGTTTTATTACCCACTGACATTTAGGTAACAGAAAAAGGCCCTTTGAATGGGTATTTAAGTATTTCTCTCATTTAAATTGATTGCTACATTTTTTGACAACTTTACAGTTTTAAATTTCGCAAAACATTTTAATTTTCTGTTTCGTCAAAAACCTTCTAACTTGATAAAATTGTCAAATAAGTCCTGACTTTTTGATTAAGTAAATGTAAATTACATACCGTTAGAAAGCTCATACAGCAGAGATGTTTTGATGTAATCCTAAGTTCTCGATCACTTTTAGTTTTTTTTTTAATGCAAGTCAAAGTTATGCTCTAAGCATTTTTTTACATCTTTTTGTACCTTTAAAGACTCATAACTTTTTTTCCTATTAACATCTGTACCAAAAAGTAATTTTATGAGAGTCTGCTACTATTAAACATTAATACAAAACAACATCCTGCCAATTTTACCGATCGCAAAAAAAAGATATTCGAATTTAAAGTTAAAAATCTGGTTATTTTCTGTAAAATAAAGAAATTTTTTTTTTTTAAAAATCGGTGGGGCCAAGGTCAAATAATTTGGGCCAAGTGGGTAGCAGATGACCCCAACTAACCACCATTTTCGTATGTTCAACGTTCTACAAAACACCCTGTATATTAAGTTTTAAGCAGTGAAAACCCGATAAAACTAATCAAGAAATTTCTAACATGTGTGTTGGCTAAAATCCGGTGTTTCCCCTCTCGAGTGAAGATAGGACAAAAACATCCGATCTTAACCCGTTTCGAAATTGGTAGTGATTGTCAAACTTTTCTTGCACGTTCCATAGTTTGACCGACCGACCTTGAAAATTCAAAAGTAAAAAATATAAATGGTCTAATTGAAATATATGCTTTGAGTTTTTTGAGCTTTGAACATGACACATGATTTTTATTTTAAATACTTAATTGTGGTCTTAATCGTTTCAATATGAGGCTTATTTAAGAGATATTATTCTACTTAAACTAACTTATGCAACTGTTACTGAGATGTTAGGGTTTTCGCCTGGGGTCATATTAGATACTTATATCAACAATTAACTTTTAAATTATAACTAGAAACTTCCCGCGACTTCGCCGCGTGTAATTTAACTTTTCCGTAAATTGCCATTTTATAGTATAACTAGCTGACCCACGCAACTTCATCTGCAACACATAATATAGCTTATAACCTTTCTAGATAAATCGACTATCCAGCTTATTAAATTGAGCTATATCGTACTCGTAACAAACAAAAAATCTTACCTTTCCTCTATAAAATACCTATTAGAGTTTGGCCAACGAAAGCTGTCCACGCATTATTTTCAGAAGTTTTGATATGGCAATAATTTAAGACTGTCAAAATTGACACATTGACGTTTCGTATTTGACTCATCTTGTGTTTACGTGCATCTTATTTTCATTGATTTTGTTTAAAATAATGCCAAAAACAATCAAAAGTTCGACGAGGAAGCTTCTATTTACTATGATTGACAAATATAAAGACATAAAAAGTGATTTGAATCAGAAATCTGCAGAGAAAATACTACGACTGGATTCAATCCTTTCACTTTTAGGTTAGTTTATTGAATTTCTAATGAAACAACTTGATGCTTTTCGACTATTTATAACAAATCGCAATATCTTTCCCGGTGTATCTACTTTTCAGAAAGTATTGACAACGATGAGACAACACTTAAAATAATTGTGGAAGCAGTAGAGAAATTGAAAACTCTCGAAGAAAATGAAATGGCGACTTCTGAATCATATTATTTAGAAAAGATATCTTCAATGACAGGTATTACTTTAGAAATTATAGATTTTTAACAGTTACTTCGAAGGGTTTATATACATTTATGATAATGTATGGATACCTAAATTAAATAATATACTATCTTTGTATTTTATTACGGTTTTTGACTTTAATGACTGATTAGTAATAATATACTGTAACATAATTAATATTGTATTTGTTCTCTTCAGATGTAAGTGTGAAGACCCTAAGAAGAATTAAAATTGAAGGGGTTAAAAATCAAGGACAGTGGAATACTCCGGGGAAAAATCGTCCACATTCAGCAACAGTTTCCAAATTGGATAATTTTGATATTTCAGCTATAAGAAACAAAATAAATGAATTTTATGGAGTTAGAAAACAAGTCCCAACACTGAGAAGCCTGCACAATGAGCTGAGGGAAGCAATTGATTTTAGGGGATGCCGTGAAACCCTTAGAAAAATTTTACACAGGAATGGGTTTGAGTTTCAAAACAACAAAAATGAACGGGCTTTACTTACAGAAAAATATGAAATTGCGGCATGGAGACATAGATTCTTGAGGACAATACATAAAAAGAGGCTAGAATGTAAACAGATTATTTACCTTGATGAGACATATGTACATCAGAACTATAAAGTAAAAAAATCGTGGCAAGGACCTTCAACAAGTGGTGTCACTACTAATATATCGTCAGGAAAAAGACATATTATTGTGCATGCAGGATCGGAGGAAGGGTTTGTGCCAGGTGCATTATTGGTATTCAGCACAAAATCCAAATCAGCTGACTACCATGATGATATGAATGCTACCAACTTTATGAAATGGTTTGAGGAAATGTTGATACCTAATCTCACTAAACCTAGTGTAATTGTGATGGACAATGCAAGTTACCATGTGAAACAAGTAAACAAACCCCCTACTATGTCTGATTGTAAAGCTAATCTCCGAAAATGGCTTCAAGAGAATAATATTCATTTTGAAGAATATCACACCAAAGCTGAATTAATGTGTTTGGTGAAAGATAATAAACCTGCAGTTGTTTACGAAGCAGAAGTACTTCTAAAAAAACACAGTCATATCCACAATCACGAAATTTTGTTGCTGCCACCGTATCATTGCGACCTCAATGCTATTGAGCTTGTATGGAGTCAAGCGAAGAGAAAAGTAGCAAGCAAAAATATAGGAATACCCGGGTCTGAAATGCAAAATTTAATAAAAGAATGTTTTCTATCCATAACTGCTGACGACTGGAAGAAGTACACTGATCATGTACTAAATGTGGAAAATCAGTACAAATTAAGGGACCGTATTACTGAAAACGAACTTGAACCATTCATAATACATCTTGGGGACAGTAGCAGTAGCAGCGAAGAAAGCAATGAAGCTGATTCAATATTATCTTGAGTTTTTGGAATCCGATTTCAACTATGACTCATAGCCAAAATTATGGATTATTTGAAAATAATAAAAAGGCAGAATTAAAAGTACTCTTTTATTTAATATTCTTCATAATACACTCGAAAATTACAGCTCATAAAACATTTAAAGAAAAATTTACTTGCTGAATAATAAATAGTATCAACTCCGTTTAAGCAGTGTATAGCCAGGGTTAACAGCTCTTGATTTTTTAAAATTCCCGCCTTTTTTCTTGGACAGCTTTCGTTGGCCAGACTCTAGTTTAGATTGACTTCGATTACACTAATAAAGTAACAATTACTATAGGTATCTCTTACTGTTTAATATACAGTAACACCTTGTACTTGTAAACATTATGGTGCAGTAAATATTTTGAATTTGAATTTCTCCGGAGCCCCCAGAGGCCAGAATCCCCACGTACCTACCGCACCGGACCGAATAACTGCCACGCGCTAAATATTTTGTCGCCCGTATATTTTTACATAGCGATATCTTCTAAGATATTTGTTTAAACTGTATAGAGTAAAGGGCACAAATATTCTATATTAAATTTCCGTGCTAGCAAACACATTTATTTAGATATAGATTAATACCATATGGGTTAAATAAGCTTCGCAAAATATAATTCTTTTTAACCTAACATTTTAATATAAAAAAATGGTTACAGTGAGTCAATCGTAAAAGATAGACATATGCTATCGCGGACTTTTTTTTAGAACTTTTAAAGGGGAACAATTTCTTAATACATAGTACACACATCAACACCGTCTAGGGATATTTTGTATAAAGTTCTTAAACTCAAAAAATACTGGCCACTTTTAAATTCTTCTGAAGAAAGTTTATTTTGTAAGCCTTTTTGAACGATTCTAAATTTGAATTTGAAAAAATACAATTAAAACAAAAGATTTACGCGGCATAATGGTAGCGAAGTCCGAAGGTTTCATTTACCTACAGTAGTTTGTGGCTATTTTTTTGTGTCCAATTTAAGTTTTATAACAAGTTATCGGTTAATTCCGAATTAATGTTATTGTGTGCATCATGCAGCGGCGCCATTTAACTAGAGAAGAAATGTTAAGGACAGTAGGCATACTCCAAGCTGGGGCTACTCAACGGAGTATTGCTGAGGAGTTTGGAACAAGACAAAACGTGATATCAAGGTTATGGTCACGTTATCGTGCTACTGGTGAAGTGGCTGAAAGACACCCAGGCGGGAAGCGCATAACCACTCAACGACAAGACCGATTTTTGCAAGTTGCCGCGAGAAGACAACCAAATGTTACGGCCATGCAGTTGGTTCAGAGGCTCCAGTCAGAGCACCAGTTGCTTGTGAGTGACCAAACTGTGAGGAGAAGGCTGCATGAAGCTAACCTTTATGCTCGCAGACCGCTTCGTACTCCAGCACTACGCCGAGGAAATCGTGGACGACGACTAGAGTGGGCTCGTGAACATTTGCTCTGGGAAGAAAACCAGTGGTCTGTAGTGCTGTTTACCGATGAGTCCCGGTTCGGTTTCCATCCCGATACACGTAGAGTGCGTGTTTGGCGAGTTCCTGGTCGTGAGAGCCGTCTGCAACATCCTCAGGAAGTCCATTCATACCACGGCGGGACAATTATGGTTTTTGCGGGAATTCGTGTTGGTGGAAGAACAGACCTCGATTGGATCAGAAACACCATGACGGCTGAAAAATACCGTAACGAGGTGCTAGTACCAATAATCTACCCCCATCGACTACAAATGGGCCAAGAATTCACGCTCATGCACGATAACGCCCGTCCGCACACAGCGAGAGTGGTGACGAGCTGGTTGCAGGAGCACGACGTATCGGTCTTAGGCTGGCCCGCTCAATCACCTGACCTAAACCCCATAGAACACGCGTGGGACATGCTCCAAAGAAGGGCTTTGAGGAATTTCCCTGCAAACGTTGCGACGGAAGAGCAACTTTTTTTGCATCTTAGCCGGTCCTGGGACAATATACCGCAGCAAGACTTGGATAACTTAATCCAAAGCATGAAAAACCGTTGCAGGACTGTTATTAACGTCATGGGTGGTTTTACTGACTACTGATTTTTCACAGAACTGTTAAAAACAAATTATTTTTTCCTTATTTGTAAATTTTTCTTGAGAAACACATTCGTTGTTAGTTTTACCATTATTTCATGTTTTTTCTTTATTTGAATAAAAATTTGTTTACGCAAAAAAACATTGTTTTCTTTTATTCTGGAGTGTAGTCTGATAAATGGGCTTTATAAAAATATATACATGTTTTAAGCTATTTTTAATACATTTTGAGTAAATTGATTAAATTCAAAATATCCCTAGACAGTGTTGATGTGTGTATTTACGTAACTTAAACCGTTTTCGCAGCGCACGCCACGGAAGCTCTCAAAAAGGAATATCTTTTCCCGTTTTTGCAACATTTTTCATTTATGCTCTGCTCCTATTGATTGTGGCGTGATGTTATATAGCTTAAAGCCTTCCTCGATAAATGGACTATCCAACACTAAAAGAATTTTTCAATTCCAACCAGTAGTCCCTGAGTTTACCCCGTTCAAACAAACAAACAAACAAACAAACAAACTCTTCAGCTTTATAGAGCATTTATGAGCATCCAATGACTCTTTTTGCAGACGCATGTAAGAAAACTGACACCTATAAACTTGACATTAATAATGCTTTAGCTTCTATGATTGACTGGTTAGACAATAATAATCTAAAAATTAATTTAAATAAAACAAAAATCATACATTTTAGTCAAAGAATACCAGTAAGAAATGATATTAACTTAAGCTATAAAAATCACACCATATGCAGAGTTGATAATGCCAAATTTCTTGGACTAACCATTGACAAAAAACTTGATTGGAAAGATCACATTGAAGAAACGTGTAAGAAAATTAGTAGTTGTTCCTACGCATTGCATAAACTCGCTCCAACCGTAAATACGGGTACATTGCTTACTGCCTACCATGGACTTGCTGCATCGATACTTAGATACGGTATTATTTTCTGGGGAAACTCTACACATAAAGAGGCTATATTTAGAATGCAAAAACGATGCATAAGGGCTATGTTTGGTCTTAAAATTACAGACAGTTGCAAACCATATTTTATTAAGCATCAAATTCTCTCACTTCCTTCCTTGTATATACAAGGAAATGATTGGAAATGATATTATTCGTTAAAAATAACCCCCAACTGTTTCCAAAGTCTTCAGAAGGTTCCGAAAGAAGTCAACGTGATAATCTGAGACTTCGTTTACATAGTGCTAAAACAGCTCTCATGGGTAAGAGTGTATTTTGCATGGCTCCAAAATTATATAACAAGGTACCAAAGGCATACAAAGATTTAAATATTAATAGTTTTAGGAAAAACATGAAGAAATTTTTAGTAAATAAATGCTACTATAGTGTTGCCGACTATTTAAATGATGTAATGTAGACCTTTTTATAATTTTAATTATTTTTAATTTGTTTTTGATTATTATATTAATTTAATTTTGATTATTTTTACTTATTTAATTTTGTTACTATTGATTAATTGATTTCTTTTGTTATTTTTCGTAATTTAATTTTTGATTATCATTTAACTTTCATTATTTTTTTTATTATATTATTTTTTACAATTATTAAATTATTACGTAACTTTTGACAAATTTTTGTGTGACGTATTATATTATTGTTATATGTGTACGCCTCTATAGGCAAAACATGTTGAAACGATATTTTTTTATGTAATCATTCCAACTGATTGTGAAACTACACGTGTTTTTGACAAATAAATTGAATTGAATTGAATTGAATTTATAATATTAGTATAGATTTACAGCCTGTGTTACCTAGGGACAATGCAGCATTCTATGTGACAAAGATTTTTTTAAATCGGTCTTTTAGTTTTTGAGTTAAATCATATAACAAACAAATAAAAAATCAAATCTTTTCTTTTTATTATATTATACCTAATAGTTTAGATAAATAAAATTTCATGCGTTTTGTATACGTCCCTGTCTCTTTAATTGTAATATTTTGTTGTTGTTTGACTGTTGCAGGAATGATATACATGTATGATAAAACATGCCGCGAAAATATATAAGAAAATCTGATAGAAGCAGATATGATAATGGTAAATTAAGTGAGGCTGTCAATGCAGTAAAAAAATGGAACAATATCTGCATACGCCGCATCAAAAGTTTATAATATACCAAGAACAACAATTGTTAACCGTGTATACGACCGCAAAGGTTTAAAATCCAAAACTTTAGGCAGGTGTACTGCATTGCCAACGGATGTGGAAGAAACTCTTGCGGAAAATCTCCACGTAATGGAAAAATCAGGGTTTGGGTTAACGCGCAAGGAAGTGATTGAATTGGTTGGCCAATACGTGGTTGAGAATAATATTAAAACTCCGTTTAAAGATGGGATCCCTGGAGAGGATTGGTTTATTGCTTTTAAGAATAGACATGGCCTTTCCATTAAAAAACCCCAGGCCGTTGAACATGCGCGTAAAACTGCATGCAGACCTTTCGTGATCTACAGTTACTTTGATTTATTAGAGAAAACTATTAATGAACTGGGCTTACGTGATAAACCGTCACATATTTGGAATCTCGACGAAACCAGCTTCAGCAAGGACCCGAATAAATCAAATGTTGTCGGTCGTCGAGGCTATGCGTCTACAAGAACCATCGCCTCTCCAGGAAATACTAATACAACTGTGCTTTTAGCATGCAATGCCGCTGGTGACAAAGCCCCGCCGCTAATTATATACACAGGAAAAAATATCTGGAACGAATGGGTATCTAAAGATGGGTTTCCTGGAACCGTTTATGCTGCGACAGAAAAAGGTTGGATGGAGGCGACAGTATTCAAAAATTTTTTCGAAAAAGTTTTTTGCCAAACCGTTGAAAATAAACGCCCTATTATCTTGCTTTACGATGGTCATTCTACTCATGTGGGAATTAATATTATACAAAAGGCACGAGAAAACAACATAAAAATTTTAAAAATCCCACCTCATACGAGCCATCTATTGCAGCCTTTGGATCTAGCGGTAAATAAATCGTTCAAAGACAAATGAGACATAGCGTTGGTCAAATGGCAAAGACTGAATGTCGGCAAGGTTTTACCCAAAAAAGAGTTTTCAACGATTCTTGGTCAAGTGTGGACTCAGATAGATTCCCAAGTATGTAAAGCAGGCTTCCGTAAAGCAGGGATATACCCAATTAATAAAAATGTCATAGCTGAAGAGAAGTTTGATCCAGTTCAGTTAGCAGAATGGAAGAATGCGGAACAGCTACAAAAATCACAAAATCAGCTTGTTAAACAAATATCCCCCAAAAAGTTGAGTGAAATCGCACTGACTGTTGTAAATGAAATATATATAATACAGCAGGAAATTGCTCAGTGTAATTTAATAGAAGCGTCACCAAAGTACTTTTTACACAGCGAAGAAAAAGCTGCCCCTTTGATAAATATTGAAAATGTTCAACAGCGTCCTAAAGTCCAAATTCTTGACAATCAGCGTGTATATACCAATGTCACATTCGAAGAGTTGCTTCTGAAAATGTTTAAACCTGCAAAACCATCTCTGACAACCAAAAAAACAAAAATAGCGACAGGCGCAGAGGTCATCACTCATGATCTTGTGTACGAAAGATATCAAACAAAGGAAGCAGAAAAAAAAGAAAAGTTGAAAAAGCAAGAAGAAAAGAAAGCAAGTAAAGAAAAAAAGAAACCAACGGAAAAAAGAGCAAGCACAAATAATAAGACAGGAGCAGAATAAAATAACGGGGAGGAAAGGTGTGAGAACGGAGGTAATTATAGACAAACTAATATACAGGTTTCTGAAGTGGATATGTCATTACCAGGTCCATCAGGTCTTAACAAAAAGAGGAAAATTAAAAGTGAGTCAAAAAAGAGTAAAACCATAAATTCTACAAAAAAAATAATTCGACGAAATAAAAAACGCAGAAAAATACGAGTATCATCATCCTCATCTACCAGCATATCTGATTGCATGAGCGTGCATGAGGATTCTGATATTATAGATTTGACCAATGAAGAATATGATATAACAAGAGATTTATACACCAACGAATTTTTACAAAATTATGAACCCTGTAATGAAAAAAACGAAGAAATCTTTAGCATAGATAAGAAAAGCAATGTGGTGACGAAAGTTGGTGAGAACAAACAAAACAAGGAGACAGTGAATTTTACTGAGGAATCAGATGAAACTATTATGGAAGCAGGGGAATTTAACAGTGAATGGGATGCGCTAACAGAAGTGGAAAAGGAAGAGTATTGTGCATCTAATGACCAAGTAGTTACTGAGGGGAACAAGGTGATACATGAAGTCAGTGGAATATCGGATGAGAGAAAAGATAGGGTGGAAAAAGTTTGTGATAGTTCGGTTGAGAGATATCAGGCGGCAAAGGAAGTTAGTGAGAGATCGCATCAAAGGAACAATAATACAATGTCAAAAGAAGGTAATGACAACTGTAATGTGAAGCAAAATATAGAAGAGAAAGAGAATTATAAAATAAATGACAATGTCTTGATTCAATACTTTATCAGGAAAAGATGGGTGTATTATGTAGGTTACATAGAAAATATACTTTCTGGAAGCGATACTAGTTATGATATAAACTTTTACAAAACTTACAAAAAGCCACTGAAATTCAAACTCGCTAAACAAGTAGATCGTGATACTGTTTTAGAATACTCTATAGTCAAGAAAGTTCGCCTGTCTCAAAATCCTAGGAATTCCAAAGAATTTCTTTTGGATGAAGAAGATCATTTATATTTTTCTTAAATATTTATGAAGCGCTGTACGCCAATTTAATTGATTCAAGTGCCTTGCTTCAAAAATAATTACACATATTTTATAATAGTTTTGGTGTTATTTTTTAATCGTTTTGGTGTTTTTTTTTATAATAGTTTTAGTGTTTTTTTAGAAGAATTAAAAGACTGATTCGCAATGTTGATCTCGTTACATAGTGCCATTGTTATTTTTAAAGAGTAACTAACTAGGGAAAACTAGTTAGGGAGAGACTGTTTATTATTACTATTTGTATGATTAAATAAAAAAAAGAAATATAACTGGTCGACTTGTTTTTAGTTTGCCACCCCTGATCGAACCTGTATGTCCCTCTTACCCCGAATTGATGTATTCTTTTTTTTCATTCCAAATGATACCTTATTTCATCGATGTTAGGATCTAATATTGACCGAAGCCGTTCTACCTAAAAAAATTACGAACATTCAGCAACTAATATTTTAATTCAAACTCCAATTTTAGGAAATACAATGACTGTCCCTCTTACCCCATGTGAGGGGGAAGAGGAACGTTTATTCAATCTTGACATTTACGTCAATATCGTCGTAAGAACTGTTATTAGGGTAATGACAGTTAGCCCACGGGAAGCTAATACATAAAGGCAAGTTTTGTGTGTTTCAAAGATCTTAAAAGACTTTAGCTGTTCTTCCTAGCAGTCAAAATATTTTACTGAAAATAAAGTATGTTCCTCTTACCCCACCTGACCTTATGTATGTTTGTAGTATTAGGTAGATTTTGTCAATGTCACGTTATAGAGCAGGAAAGATCGGACAAATTCGTTTCTTACACCTTGTGCTCCTAGCAATAGAAATAATTTTAAATTATTGTCCGTACTTACCCCTTCATGGCCAAGTCGTCATTATACTCAAAAAAAATTGTGTCCTGCTTTTACAGGCTTACAAAGCTGAAAGTATTGTGTCTTTATAAATAAATTAAATTTAAAATTACACTATGTTTCATCATTAACAATTCCCACTATTTTTCAAGAATGTAGTGTATACCAAAGTTGAGAAAAAAAAATTTTTGCAACATCTTTGCAACTATTCGAAAATCTGTCCGGTATTACCCCAACGCACCTTACAGACCAAACCAATCAACAAGTTCTAAGGTGTTCCACTGACCAAGATTTGCTGTATGGAAAGCCATTTGGATAACCAAGACAAAACAGGTAATATGATTTTTTACCAAACTATGTTGACTTTGGCAAAATCCTAATATATAACATGGACCAATTCCATTACAAGACAACATTAAAAAAACCTGTATTTATACGTAAGCTAACCTATATAATCACAGATCACTTATGCTTGCGGGTGCCCAGACCCTATCACCAAAATTTTCCGTCTATAGAGAAAAAACTAAAGAAAGTCGGAGAAAACATTTAGCAAACAATAAAATACTTTACACCACATTATTTACGTCGACTTGCAAAAATTGCTTATATGGTACTCCTACTTCTGTGATTGCTACTGTAATTATCTAGAACGAACACTATGAACATTATATTTAGAGAGACACAGTAATGTTGATATTCTGCCTGCTGTGCCACAGATAATGTATTCTCTGTGGACTCTGTGCTACGATTGAAACAGGTTGCTAGATCTAGGTTGCTTGTTGTTTCTGAATTTTCCCCTAGTCATATTTTTCTTAATGAGTCGGGGAAAGAATATTAAATGTTAGTATCATGTATAATTATTAGTAATAAATATTTATTTTAAACATCATGCATGGAACCAATATATATAATAATATGTATATCTAAATGGTAATGGGTATACCATTTGAACCGGTTGAACTGTCTGAGCTACCCGTTATATTACTTTACTCTATGGTCTTAGTTAAGTATGCGAGCCAGCAAGATAATTTAACTATATAATATATTGAGAGCGAGTGTTGCTCGATTCCATTTGCATTACTTTATTAAGCCGCAAAATCCATGAGAGCAGTGCGGCTCCGCGAGGACTGAGCACCGCGGCCTAACAAAACGATTCACTACGAACCGCTGCATCTTCGTGGGGACACGGCTTTATGCGCCAAAAATTGTCCCGCATTTTACTCGTCACATACTATACAATTTTATTTATAAACTATAATCATGAACATTTCCTTATATGTTTAAATGTATTGAATGTTTATTATGTTTTTATTGTGTTTTAAAAGAAATATTCAAAAATGTATAGTTTGTTACAAAAAAAATAAACGGAACCTTTTAAACTATAAATAAATCTATTGAAATAAAAAATAATACAATCACAAGACTTAGAGCTGTGAAACATACTTAAAATTAATGTGACAAGTTATGAAGTTAGCCCGCGAAATTCTTGAATGCCTTTTTCATCAAATAGTCACTCAAGAGACTTATATGAAACTGATACGGTTGTATTTACGAAACAGAAAGAAAACAAACTGTTAAAAAAAACTTTTCTGTGATTGTATTAGTGATTTTAATCATTACAACCTGACACTGACCGGCAAATTGCAAAAAACCTAAGAAAATTCGAATTTCGCGGGCAACCTTTGTTGTAGATTTTGTACTGTGGTATCATTTATATATTTTAACGCTTGCAACACTGTGTACAGCACTGTCATAATTACTGCAATAAAAGGACTTCCACAAAATGGACGCATATATTTTATTTTGACAAAAATCATGAAACTTGCGAAGATAAAAGTGTGATTAGCTGGTGCTTGCGTCTCCCTCTTCTCAGCAGCTCAGTCTTCGATCCATCACAAAGTGGCGACCGTGGGAAATATCAAGAACTTGCACAGAAGTCCGACCGACCCGGCTTGTCCACCCCACGTGTAGCGTGATCACACCACATCACGATGGCTGCACAAGCACTAAAAGAAATCCGGGAGCGGGATCAACTCCGAAGACTTTTTAACAGGAGCGCAACAGCGGTAGAATCACATATTAAAGCACGAGATTTTTCGCAAGCAACAATAGAAATAACCTATTTGGAAGGAAAAATTCAACAATTAAATAAATTAGACACTCAGATTCGAGAAAGAATGTTAAGCTTAGAAGATTTTAATGAAGAAAGCTACACAGAAGAAGTTGACAAAGCTGAAGAATTTGTTCACAAATGGTGTACCATTAAAGAAATCTGTTCAAGTTTCAAGAAAACCACCACTGATGTAACATCCCAAGAGGTGAAATCAGCTAAGAATTACAAACTACCTAAAATTGAATTCAAGAAATTTGATGATGACCTAAAGAATTGGTTAGGTTTCTGGGGTCAGTTTAAAAAGATACACATGGACACCAATATGAACAATGAAGATAAATTTCAATATTTGATCCAGTCAATGAAGGAGGGCAGCAATGCACGAGCGTTGGTGGAAAGTTTTCCCCCATCAGCAGACAACTACTACAAAGCCATTGATCAACTGAAGGCAAGGTTTGGCTGTGAAGATTTATTAATTCAGGTTTATGTTAGACAGTTATTAACTTTAGTTCTCAATCATAATAAAAATCAAGAATCTATTAGGAATTTATATGATAAATTGTCAACTTATTTGTTATCTTTAGAAACTTTAGGCATTGTAAAGCAAAAATATGAAACAATTTTGTATCCTTTAGTTGAATCAGCCATACCTGAAGCTATTTTAATTGCCTGGAATAGGATTAACGTTGATAATAAGTCTTCGAATCAACTTACCAAATTATTAAATTTTTTAAAGTGTGAAGTGGACACGGAGGAGCGTGTAAAGTTGGCTAGGTCTGAGTTTGATGCTTGTGTGGGTTCTAAATCCTCTTTTAACAGTGAAACAAGTCTACCTACAGCAGCAGCACTGGTGTCCAACACAAAACCTGGTAAGGAGTTTTCAAATTCTAAAAGTAATTGTTGTTTTTGTGATAAAAGTGGCCATAATACCTTTGAATGTAGTAAAGCAAGTAAGATGTCTTTAGATGATAAAAAGGAGGCAATTAAGAAGAAAGGCTGTTGCTACATATGTCTAAGAAAGGGACATATGGCTAATAAATGTAAAAACTTTGTCAAATGTATAGCATGTGGAAGGCGTCATTTTGTTATTTTGTGTCCTGATGTACATAATAAGAGCAGTGATAATAGAACATCTGAGAATGTACTTTTAAGTGCCAGAAATAACACTACGACTTTATTACAGACGCTGATTGTGAATGTCGCCTATAATGGTAAATATGAGAAGGTGAGAGCATTATTGGACAGCGGATCACAAAGGTCGTATGTGAAAGCTGCAGTAGTCAAGAAATTGGGGCTGCAGCAGACTGGCACAGAGAAGATAGGTCATATGTTATTTGGAGGTGTAGAACAACCAGCAGAGGTATATAAGTGCTTTGAATTAAAGGTGAGTAGTTTAGACAACTCATTTCATGCTGAGATCAATGCATTACAACAGGCTGATTTATGTGGGCACCTACCAAAAGTTAAGAATGTGGCATTGTCTAAGAAATTGCGAGACTTAAACATTAAGATCAGTGATTTTCAATTTGCAGACACTGAAATTGGTCTCTTGATTGGGTCTGATCATCTTGGGTCCATAGTTACTAATGAATTGGTACATTTAGATGACAACCTGTAGGCTTACTCTCGACACTCGATCGCAATCGGAATTGGAAATTGGGATCGAAATCTTGCCATTTGGCACTCTTGAATGCTACACTAGCGCACGATTGAAATCGTCTCAGGTGGATTTTTTTTGGTACTAAATGAAATCGACTTTACTCGAACGAATGCACTTTTTCGGTACTCTTGACGAGATTTTGACGTTTACGTATCGAGTTTGAAGTCGTGTTTATGTCAAAGTTGAACGATTACAAAAAGGCTACTTTTTCGGGATCGAGTTGGTTATTGTGGTTGATTTGTGAAGTTTTTATTGTGAATAATGGCACGTTTAGAACTTATTTGTGATATTATGGACAATGCTCATACGTTAGATATGAGACAAAGGCGAAATTTGAGACGAATGGCGCGTTATGCAGACAACGCGTTTACCATGACTGACGATGAATTTAGGAAAAAATACCGAGCTATTAGGGAGCTTCTCGAAGTGATTTAAAAGGATTTGGAACCTTTGGTGCCCCAGCCTACTCGCCGTAGTGATTTACCAAGTAAATACAAGGTTTGTAAACTAGCAATTTCATAGTTTCGAGTGCAATAAGAGAAGAATCCAATGCTCTTAATTCAAATGATATTGTAAATAAATGGCTTAGGGTTAAAACAAAGGTTATTAACAACTCATTTGTTTTTATATGTAGTACCTATCATTCAATACTTTAGACATTTGTTGTTTTAATATGTTTTTATTAAACTTACTTGTTAAGAATATTAAGGTAATAATAAATTAATTCAAGATTTTATGAAAAATTTAAAATACCTGCAGTCACAGGATGTATTGATGGTAGGTACTCATGTGGCTATTGTAAGACCATCAAAAAATGAAGAGTGGTTTTACAATAGAAAAGGTTATCATTCGAGAAATGTTTTGATTGTGAGTTAGGTTGGCTATTTATCTAGTTATTAATTATAAGAGTAACTGACTTTCTATAAAAAGTATTTCTTTTACAGATTTGTGATGCAGATCCTCAATATACTGAGTGTAGATTCTTCATACAGTGGAGCCTCACATGATACATTTGTTTGAAACCAACATCCTGTTAAGAATCACCTTAGAAATTTTATAAAGGCAGGAGAATGAGTTTTTTTACTTGGTAAGCATTTCATACAGTTGTTTAAATTGGAAATAAATTTACATAAAATTTGGTCTACAATATTTTTTACTTAAGTATAATAACAACTGAGTAATTTTAATACTTGTATAATTATAGGTGATTCCGGTTATCCTCAAAGGGAACCCATATGATATTGATGACCTCAATAGTGGATGCACCGCCAGGGTCAGCTGAAGAGTTCTACACAAATCTGCATTGTGTGGCTCGTAATACTGTTCAGCGCACAATTGGGATTCCAAAAAATAGATGGAGATGTCTTCTGGGCCGTAGAGTTCTTCATTATCATCCAGACACAGCTGCAAAATTATAAATGCATGCTGTGTTTTACATTACATTTGTGACGGAGCACGATTGAGTTTGTATGATATTGAGGATGCCGTACCACCCATGGGAGAAATGCAATTGGTACAGAGTGTGTTAGAGGTGGTTCGAGGTTCTGCCTCCGTGGAGCTGCGCAGAGCTCGTGCACAACTTGTAGAAGAACTCACACACAGCAGACAGCTTTATTAATATTATTATTTTCTGATGTAAGAACAATTTTTTGACTAAGACATTCTATGTAACTTGAATCCTATTTCAAATAAATTTATTTTGTAAATTAATCTTTTTACACGACTGCCCCAAAAAGAAGAGTGTTATTGTTTTTCTACACATACTATTTTTATAGATAGCTAAATATTTATGTAACCAAGACTTGTACTCTCTTATAATAAAATTGTAAGACTATTGTTCTATCGTGTTGTTTGATTTCTATTGTGTATTAAATAAGTAATGGGTTGTCCTGAGGGTTAATAATAATAATCAAAATAAAAAAATAGTGAGCTTACCTAATAAGTTTAATAAAAATTATAATAGAAGTTCATGGTACAATTATTAAAGAGCTTAAGAAGCTTTATAAGGTCCAATTATTATTAACAAGTATTAGGATAAATATAATTATAGCCTTTTCATTAAGTAATTTTCGTTTATATTCACATATTGGTATATCCACCACACACATAACCAATTTTTATTTTGTCCACATCATAAGTTAGGTCTCATCTTCCTGCCCTTATCCCATTCTATTTGGGTTCATCATAAGTTAGGTCTAAACACTGTATTTATACACTAGTGAAAATACCATCTTTCTGTGCACCGGTTATTGCATTTAAGGATAGTAATACTGCTATGTTGCTCCACTTTCTCTTTGTCTCCTGTTTAGGATGAGCAGTGCGCAATAACCCCTGGGCAATTCCTGGGTACTGTACCAGGAAATATACCAGAGTTTCCAACTGTTGGTGTGTTGGCCTAGTCATCCTGTAAGAACAATAAATATTTGTATTGAGCAAAGATGTTTAATATTACAATTTAAAGGAATTAGGTACAAAATATTTAATAGAGTTATGGCCTTACCTTGATATTTTCGTTTTGCTCAGTTGAATACTTGTCTTAAAGTACAAATAACTTGAACTTGTGTATATAAACATCTTATAATACATTCCAAACGAAACACTTGAAAACATTTAGATAACATCGCTTAGAAACTTTTGTTTATCGCAACAGTAATAACTCACGCTTTTTATTCAATTATGAACTAGAAACCTAATATACGATAACGTGGATGACAGATGACAAACGCGCGAGAAGTTTTTTTTTAATGTGACTTAGCGTGGGCAACGACATGCACAATGAGCCATTGGCGCCTAAATATTTAGTATTAAAATACATATAAATGCAAGCAAAGAACACTTAAATGATTATTTATGTTAAAATAAATATCAAAACAGATTTATTAATAGATTTAACGAGTTATTCAATATTTATAAATTTGGTAATTTACGTTTTGATGTATATGGCCACCCCATGACAATCAGTGTAGTCGAACATGCAGTCGATTTCAATCTCAATCTCGATTTTGTTCAAGAGTGCCAAATTGAATCGGATTGGAATTGAAATTGGATCGGATTGGAATACGATCGAGATCGGGATTGATTTCAAGAGTAAGCCTACTGATGGCTGTCAAAACCAATTTAGGATGGACATTACAAGGCCCAATACATAATTTAAATTCAGTCAACACTAATAGTGTTTCATGCTTTTCGAAAACAAATCTTTCTGATTTGTGGAGTGTGGAGTTATTAGGTATTCAAGACCCCTACGAAAAGCAGTGCAAAAATGTTGCTGAAACTGAGGTTCTTAAAAATTTTAACAACAACATTTCAGTGAATGCAGAAGGCCGTTACAACGTGTCACTGCTGTGGAAGGAAGGGTGTCCGAAGCTCAGCACTAATTATGAAGTAGCATCTAAGAGGCTGGAGTCGACTACAAAGAAATTGAAGTTGACAGGTAACCTAAATACTTACAATCATGTCCTACAAACTTGGGAGAAGGATGATATTATTGAGAAGGTTACAGATGATAATATGGAAAAGGGTCACTACTTACCTCATCACGGTGTCATAAAGCCACATAGTACTTCAACTCGAGTGCGCCCTGTGTACGACGCGTCCACCAAGGACCGAAACGGGTGGTCACTGAACAGTTGCTTGGATAAAGGTGTTAATATGATTGAATTGTTACCAAAATTATTAATACAATTTAGAAAGGGTGCTTATGGAGTGGTCTCTGATATAAAACAAGCGTTTTTACAAATATGTGTTATAGAACAAGACAGAGACTATCTTAAGTTCCTTTGGTGGGAAAATATAGAGACATGTGATAAAATAGTGACATACAGACATAAGAGAGTTGTTTTTGGAATCACTTGTAGTCCATTTTTATTAAGTGCAACTTTGAATTATCATTTGGATCTGTGCACAGAGGGCTACGAGAAGACAGCAACTAAATTAAAAGAGTCATTCTATGTTGACAACTGTGTAACGAGTTTTGATAGTATTGAGGAACTAAATACCTTTATTACAGAATCTGGAACCATAATGAAAAGTGGTATGTTTGATCTGCGTGGATGGGTAACAGCTCCTCATAGAATAGACGACACAGTTTCAATTTCAGTATTGGGAATGACATGGAATACTTTGCAAGATGACTTACGATGTAATGTGAGCATAAATGTATCTTCATCAGAACATATAACAAAGAGGTATGTGATCTCTGTGGCTCAACATGTGTTTGATCCACTGGGATTAGTTTGTCCAACAACTTTAATACCCAAGCTTATTATGCAAAAAATCTGGGAACTAAACCTTGACTGGGATGAAGAAATACCTTCCAATTTGGCACAGGAATTTAAAAATTGGTTGAAAACAGCTCATTTAATCAATCAGTGTCGTATTCCAAGACGTGTATCAGTTGCACCTATAGAAGAATGTGAGATCAGTCTACACATATTTGGTGATGCATGCCAAACATCCTATGCTGGCTGTGTGTTCTTAAGAACACGAAAAGATAAAAATGTACATGTACAACTCATTTTAGCAAAGAGTAGAGTGGCTCCAGCTAACAAGAAAATGTCATTACCTAGATTAGAACTTATGGGCGCTCTTATCGCATCTCGGTTATATAAAGAAGTTATGGAGTCTGGAATATTGGCTCAATGTAAGAAATACAAAATCTATTTTTGGACTGATTCAGCAGTAGTGTATGCATGGATAAAAAGACAAACACAATGGAAATTATTTGTATCCAACAGAGTCAAAGAAATATGCACAACTACAAATCGCAATGATTGGCACCATTTACCAGGCGAACACAACCCGGCTGATTTGCCGTCGCGAGGATGCAATGCACAAAGATTATTAGAAAGTCGGTGGTGGGAAGGACCTACTTGGCTTAAAAACAGTATCGAAGATTGGCCTAAATCATCGGTAGGCAACCTGAATGACGCCTGTGAAGAGTTGGTGCGTGCTGAAATTAGTATGAATGCTGTAATTTGTACCGATGTCACAACTGTTCCATTTAGTCGGAAGTTAATGTATTTTTCTAAGTATAACCGTATAGTCAGACTTGTGGCATGGATTTTACGCATGAGTTGTAAAATAAGAAATAAATTTAATGTACATGGATCGGATATAACAAATGACGAATATATAAATGCAGAGAATTCGTTGATAAGATTGTTACAGAAAGAAGAATTTACTCAAAAAGGTTTACCGAAGAATCTAAACACAATTATGGATGAGGAAGGAGTAATCAGAGTAAAGACAAGATTGGAGTTGAGTCATGAAGATAAGAAATTCGTGAATCCAGTACTGTTGCCTGGCAGAAATGAAATAATACAACGGCTAGTACGACAGCGACACGAAAAACTGAATCATGCAGGGACACAGCTCTTGTTGTCAAATCTCAGAAATTGTTTCTGGATTTTGAACATAAGACGTCTCGCCAAGAAGATCGTGGCGCGATGCGTAGTATGTAAAAGGGACAAATGCAAACACTATGAAGTTCCTGAAGCGCCGTTGCCTGCGGACAGAGTTGAAGCATCCGCAGTCTTCCAGGTGACGGGAATAGATCTTGCTGGACCATTATATCTTCGTAATCAAGAAAAGTGCTGGATAGTGCTATTTACATGCGCTACTTACAGAGCAGTACATTTGGAATTGGTAGATTCCTTGTCTACTAACAGCTTTTTGATGGCTCTACGTCGTTTTATAGCACGAAGAGGTCGTATGAATGTCATTTACACTGATTGTGGTAGTAATTTTCAGGGTTCAGCTAATTTATTGAAAGAAATAAATTGGTGTGAAATCGAGGCTGCGACAGCGATCGTTCCACCGCCAATCAAATGGCGGTTCTTACCACCCAGAGCACCTTGGTGGGGAGGATGGTGGGAGCGTCTTGTCAGGGTAGTAAAAGATATGTTACGGAGAATTTTGGGTAAACAGACTGTAACATGGATTGAGTTGTCGACTTTACTTTGTGAATGTGAAGCAGTCATAAATAGCCGTCCATTGACATATGTAGCAACAGACGACTACTCATTAAAACCGCTCACTCCCATGATGTTTTTGCATCCTCTACATTCTACAGATACACCTGATTTGGATCAAATAGATTCTAATAATATTAATATTCGTTATCAATATTTAGATAAATTACGAGCCGATTTTAGACAACGTTTTAGAAACGAATACTTAGCTTTACTTTGCAGTAGAAACAGGTGTATACCAAATTTTCCTAAAGTTAATGACATTGTTCTAATTGAGACAGATTCCAAGAGATTATATTGGCCTTTAGGAATAGTAAAAGAATTGTTGACAGGTGCTGATGGACACAGCAGAGCCGTAAGAGTACAGACTGCGAATGGTGAATGGATACGAGCTTGCCAAAAGCTTTATCCCCTGGAACTATCAACTGTTTCCGATGAGTGGCGTAGAACAGGCAGTAACACAGGTAAGCCTGAGACTTGTTTACAAAATGAGGATTTGAACTCTGGTGAGGCGTCGAACTCAGACTTGGACAACTTGACTCAACAGCCCTCCGTGGTCACTAGACACGGAAGAGAGATTAAAGTGCCAAAACGATTTTTAGACTATTAAATAAATTTGTCGGCCCCGATTCTGTTGTTGCTGTATTCCGCATATTATGTTACGCGTCCACATAGTATTGCAGTACCTTATTGTAATTTTAATGACCATTTAATTTATTGTTGAATGTGTACCTATGAGTGAATGTAATTGTTTGACATAATATTTTATGTGACTTTGTATTTTTTACACAATTTGACGTATGAATCCAATTATTTTTGACATAATATTTTATGTGACATTGTATTTTTTTTTTTACACAATTTGAATCTATACATGACTTGGTAGGTACGTGAATTTTAATAATTATTGAATTTTATTAAATGGAAATGTTTTTTATGTGTATTGTAATGTAAAATTGAATGACTAATACCTATATCTATTGATATGTCAATATTCCTTTGTTGGGCGGTGGGAGGATGTTGTAGATTTTGTACTGTGGTATCATTTATATATTTTAACGCTTGCAACACTGTGTACAGCACTGTCATAATTACTGCAATAAAAGGACTTCCACAAAATGGACGCATATATTTTATTTTGACAAAAATCATGAAACTTGCGAAGATAAAAGTGTGATTAGCTGGTGCTTGCGTCTCCCTCTTCTCAGCAGCTCAGTCTTCGATCCATCACAACCTTGTCGCATTCACCTTAAGTAATCTCCAAAACTAATGAGCCAATTCCAAAAAATCTTTCACGAGCAGAAAGTTATTTTATCGACTTTCAATATGACGTCTCGCATTTATTTTTAGTTTTTTGAAAACGTTGCCTACGCTAGGAATTTCTCCTGTATCGTGGGTGCGTTCACAAACATTTAAACTCACATACACAAATACCCAGACTCGGAACAATTATCTGTAGGTCATACAAATATTTGTTCCGTGCGAGGATCGAACCCGCGACACGCAGCGCAGCAGTCCATTGCAGCCACTGCGCCAACCAACCCCGTCTATTTAGGGACTCTGTGGTTAGAAAACAATGACAGTCAACCACCACCAAGAAACTTATTTACTACCTGGAATGTGCCTAGTAATTTTGAATAAACTGCTACCAATGCGAAGCAGGCTGGGAGGGTGGATGCAAGGAAGTTTTATAAAAAAATATTGAACACCATTATAGAAAGAGATGACATTCATTATTGAGATAATCTTGCTCGGAACGTTTTTGAGTTGCCGTGCATAATCCAGTTTGTTTATAAGTTTCTTGAATTTGACAGAATGATACATGTCAAACATCAATATTTAATCAATATGACAGCTTACCATCATGGCGGGTAATTGTTGTGAGTTGTGCATTCTTGTGCTTTATTAACAAACAAAGTCAATTTAAAGTAATTAGAGAATTGAAAAGTTTTGTATGTTGTACCAAGACCTGGCCGCGATGTTGGCGATATCATCAACCTAAGAACGGGGAATCTTACGAAAAAATAAGAAAGAAGTTCTTTATGCAAATCAACCATTTGGAAACTCTAAAACGAATGTTAAAATTTATGAAATAAAAGCTTAGCAGGTAGTTGATTATTAAAAGAATACAATCTTTGCGGTTAGGTAAATCGTAACCACCTAAACCATTTCCCACCACTAGCTCTCAAATACCATACTGACTATGGAAACACTGGTGGCTGACAAGAGAGACCAGTCTATGTATTCGACTGAAAGACTTGTATCTATGGTCAGGAATAAAGATTATTAAAAAAAAAAAAACATGTGAGACCGCTCAGGATGTACAGAATGCTTGGTTAACGGCTGTGTGATGAGTTGATTTACACCCTGTATATGTATTTCTGACAGGTGATGTTAATTTCATAGGTAACTTGTAGTATCACAGAGTACATTTTTATATAGGGTATAGAGTCGTCACTCATGTCATTTTGCGGAATGTATGGCGTGTGGCGCCATCTGGTGCTTTGTGCAAGGTACTTTCGCACTAGGCACTTTTAGTACTTGTACGATTTTTAAAAAAATGGCATTGTGATTGTAAATTAAATAAAACGAAATAGATAATACAAAAATCTGTTTTATTTTTTACTTTTCTGCCATTGTCACTTTCGACTTTGAAGATTTTATATTTCCTTATTCAATGCAACCACCTCACGATTATACAAAGTAGTCCTCTTCAATTTACCTGTAACAAATATTTTTAATTTATCATCCAGTCATTTTATTATGTACTAAGAAGACCAAAATTAACTAATCATAATATATTGGTTGTAATATTAAATGCACTTACGTGTTTTGCTGCAGGCACAACATCTTTTCATAGGCATGGTCGACAATTCAATTCACAAAGCAAAACAGTGAGTTCAAATTGTTAGCCACAGCCCACAGGTCAGTCGATGATAGCGGTATAGCCGGATCGTCATTAAAAATTTACAAAACTTATGAAAAGAATTTAAAGAATCCATTCACCTCAAAAGTAAATACGGATTGGAAAACAAACAGTCAAATGTCAATAACACGTTCCATTCCCAGATGAATCACTGTAACTGAAATTTATTTCAATAAATAATTAACATTTTCTGTTATTAGTAGTTATTTTATTATCAATTTTTTGTAAATAAACTACAAAATTTAAAAGTATTTTTTTTTGTCTGCTTTTCTTTGAGAAGTTTTTTTTTTTCTGCCAAAGATAATGGAAATACGTGTCTGCGTCATCTGCGTGAAAAGAAATAAACACATGACAACGATAGTGTGTTGTAGCCATAACAAAAAAAAAAACCAGTAATACCAGTGTAATAAAAATATTTATATTTTAATGTTTAAGTAGCGCCATCTATTGATCTGTGCAAAGAAACTTTTTGACGATTCTATCAGGTTCTTTGAAGTTATGACACCATGTGTAGTATGTTGCGTGTGTAAAAATAAATCTTTTTTTCGTCGCGCCTAAATTATTTTCTGTCACATGTTCATATTATGACTGTCTGTGGTCGCGTGAAATTAACTTAAAATTATTTCTTTCTACTCAAAGAAGTGTTTTATTTCATTTTAATAACCGATTGTTTGGATTTTATTCTATTTTATTTAAGTAACAACCCTACTTTTGATATAGAAGAGTAAATATATTATTTCAATTTGAAAATACACTTTTTTATAATACGAAGGTAGCAAACAAGCATACGCATTATCTGATGGTAAAGGGCTACCCCAGCGCATGTGTAGAACTATAGATTAATAAAATTTTCCGTTTTTCTACACATGTGACCACATTAATAGCTTATGAATGCTGCCAGGAACTCTATGTTCTATCTATCTCTTTTAAATAACTTTGAATATTAAACATCAAAATACTGGTTTTATTCATCATCATCATCATCCACAGCCCGAACTTGCACGGGTATAGGCCTCTCTTTTCTTGTGCTAATCTCCACGGTCCTGTGCAAGCCTCATCCAGGTTTTGCCCCCGATGGCAACTATGTCGTCTGCCCATCTTGCCACCGGACGACCCACACTTCTTTTGCCAGTTCTTGGACGCCATTCGGTGACAGACAGCCCTAGTCCACCTGTCATCACTGCGCCTTGTTAGGTGTCCTGCCCAACTCCATTTGAGTTCCGTAACGCGATTCCCAATATCGATAACTTCTGTTTATTCAGTTCCCAGAAAAAAAAAAGTGGATCTACGAACTTTTAAGCAATTTTTACTAATTCAACGTAATTTTCTCATCTGTTCTTTTTTTACCCTTTTTTTCAAAATCCTAGTTGGCATTGGCAACACTCGCAGTCTCGTCCGACGCGAGTTTATCTATGGATGGGTCCGATCGATACGAATATGATACGAGGGCGAATCGCAGTCGAGTACTCCGAGCACAGGCCACAGAGTACATTTTTATGTAGGGTGACTCCGAGTCTATGTAGCGTCCATTGTGTCATTTCAAATGTTATTTTAAATTTTATTAATTATTGTGTTCAATTCAAACGCAGGTCGTGGACAATATTGGTGTAACCTTAGCTTGGTAGTTTAGTATTAGGTTCTGTGATAATGATATTTTGGTCAGGGGGTCGTCTGGGATTTTTGATCGAAACGTTTTACGTTTGGTTGCCATATTAAATTTATTTTCGTTATTCAAACAAATAAATAATAATGGCCTCTATTAAGATAAATGTACGTCTAAACAACACATCATTGTCAATTTGTCATCACTGTGCCTATTCATTTAGTCATTTCCAATATCGTTGTTACAATAGTCAGGTACAGTACATAATGTTTTGTTTTAGTCACTAAGGGAAAAGTGATAATAGAAGCTTCAAGGCAAAATGTTACAAATACACTACCATCGGTTCGCCACCGATTCCTAAAAAATGTGATTATATCTTAGTGTGAATTTTATAGTCTGGTTTATCTTAAAAGTTAAATGGTATTGGTTCACTAGTTAGCAATCTTGTCTTGTACTAATTTGTTTGAAATATTGCTAGAGAAGTATTTAATATCAACAAACTTAATAAAACAAAAAAAAATGTGAGGGTTTATGGTCAATCTACGTGAAAAACCTTGGTCAGTGGGTTGTCTTAGGCGCTTGGATCAGTGGCCAGTGGGTTGTCTTGGGGGCAGAGGTGTTCTTGACCTATCTTGGCGTGAAAAGTAAAAAAAAGTATTAGTTGAGTTGCATAGATCTTCTGTAACCTGCAATTTGTTTGTAGTCTGTTTTCTGAAAAATTATTTGTTTGGAAATTATCTGCCGCCTTTTAGTTTGGTGTCCCATCTGAAATTTTATTATTTATTGTCTAGGGAGCGTTCGGAGTCAATTTGTGTGAAAGTTTTTGTTCTATAATTTATTTGGATTTTGTAAAAAGATTTTTTGGTCATTGGGTCGTCTTAAGGTGGGTACAGATTGGAGTAAAAATGTAGAAACGTGCTACCTTCGGAAAGAGTTGAAAGGGGTGGAGGAGGGAGGGGGGGAGGGAGGAACCCCCCCATAATCCCCCCTTGCCGGAAAGCAACCGTTTCCTTTTTTTATGACTTTTTAAAGCATACTAAATTATGCCAAGAGGCCAATTTTAATAAATCTATCTTTTGGGGGCGGGGCGTCGGGAGGGAAAGACTACCTCCTCCATAACCCCCAACTGCCAAAATTGACTAAACTTGATCATTTAATAGTATCTAAGGGTAATCAAAGGATAAAAGAAATAAAAATATTAAGTTTTTAAATATCTAATTTATTTTATATACATATAGCATCAATTAATTAAAAAAATGGGTCTTTTTTACATTTAGACACTTTTCTCCGCCACATAATTCTGCCACATAAGTCCTTGCAATGTGTATAATTACTACTTCGAAAAAAATTTTTACTACCCTCCACTGTGACTCAATTCTCTGGGTGTGAGTTCAGGATCTGAGTGATTAACTTTTCTGTGTATATATCCATAGTCACCCAGACAATCATACGCCTTCCAAAAATCAGTATGTATAGTAGTGCCCAACTCAACATGTTTTTGGATGAGGGGCACCAACACCTCTGCAGAGCGTCAGACCCATCTTCAATTAGACCCAACACCCAATGGCCCTCAATTTGACGTCCTTTGTTATATTTACGTTTGCCAAATTTAGACTCGTCTATCTGTACTATTTTTCCCGGACCTCCAATTTTTGTAGACACTTCTTGTTTTTCTAAATAATAAATCACAACCACTTCCCTACAGTAATTATACCAGGCACTTATTGTTGGTGCTGATAATTTTTTTTCAGTTTCCCATTTCCAGGGATCTTCATGCATCACTTGAGCATAAGACCAATTATATGCATAAGCATAAATTAAATAAAAAACGTGATGCATCTCCAACTTAACATTTTCAAAAAATGTGCCATTAGTCCTTGAAAATCTAGATCTTCCTTTACAAGTGCCTTTGCTGCACACCCATGCTCCCAACAACCTGTAACTTTAGCTTTTGGAGTAGGTCATGTCCAATAATGACGTCAGCGCAAAGATTGTTGATGATCAATAAAGGCTGGTTTCTGTGTATATGGCCACCTATTTGAATTGTCGCGTAACATAATCCATCGACGTAGGAAACGTTGTTGAGAGATGCGAGTGTTATAGCTTGTCTACAAGGCTTGAATTTGCCGCGGCAACGGAGTGACCCCCCGGTGCAGATCTTCACTATCCCTTCGAGCTCTACTTGGTGTACAAGATAAGGCATCTGCCACATCCAAGCGGAAATCTAGTAAAGGCATTGTGTCTTTCCTGGCATAATTGTTACTGTTGCAGTCGTTTCTATACAGCCTCCAAGAGTTCACCAGTGCGAGGTCGAAAAAGTGTGTCAATACTTTTAGGGTCCATTTCCTAGTTTTAATGAAAGTTCGATAATATTCCATCTGTTGATCCAGGACATCAACTCCCCCCATGTGTTGGCTATAATTTTTGACTATTTTTGGAGCAGTGACGTCAACGTACCGTCTAATGGTTTGATCCCACCTTTTTACGAGTGTCGATGTGGCGGAGCCAGAACAGTTGGATGCAAGTAAGGGCGCGTACACATAGAACATCCGTTTTACAGGATCCTTTTTAACTGATCCGTCGCTACTGGAGGTAATATTCACACAGCATTTACAGGACCGATTTTAACAGATCCGACGCTACTGGAGGTAATATTCACACAGCATTTACAGGACCGATTTTAACAGATCCGACGCTACTGGACTTTCGTTCTTCAGTGTATCGCCTACTTTCTACGAGAATGGACGTTGTCGTGTTGTATTGGTACTATCGTCGTCTGCGGCGGAGGAAGCCCCGGCGTTATTGGATACATCCACTATTAAGGCAAAGATTTTGTCGTGGTGCTGTTGTGCGTCAGCTGAAAGAAGACGAATCTAAATGTTTTACTTATTTCCGAATGACGACGTCTACTTTTGATGACCTTCTTAAACGATTAGAAAAGGATTTAAAAAAGAAAGACACAAACTGGAGGAAAAGCTTGTGCCCTGAAGTAAAACTAGCGATATTTTTAAGGTAAGAACTTTAATTTTTGTTATTATCAATTAAAATTTAAAATGACAAAAAGGTTTACAAAAATGAAGATTTATTTCAAAACATAGACAGATCTGGCAAGTCTGACTCCTGGCTGAATGTAGATTCTACTGATGGCGAACCTTCTACTGATGGTGTAGAGTCAAGATGATGTGGCCTACTAAAATAACCTTGGGTGTGGTAGTGAGGAGTGCTAGAACTTTGTGAATATGGAGGCCACTCGTAGTTTGACTGACCATATCTTCTACTTTTAATATTTTGTAAAAGGTTTATCACTCCAGACTGAAATTCTAAAATTTGATCGCCATTAAGTGAAGCCAGTTGCGGCAAAATACCTTTGAAGAACGATAAATTAGGATCTTCAAACTCATTTTTACTTTTTTTTAACTGATCATTCATGTATTCAATCATTTTGGCGTCTACTTCATTCACATTTCTTTTGATTGCCTTGCGTTGCGGCGGGGCTAAATTTTGTCTTTCCTTTTGTCTGTCACTACCACTTTGTTCCGTAATCTGATCAGGTTCATCTTCGTTGTCTTTATTACTTTCTACCGTTTCCGTGATGTTGTCATTAGCAGGGACGTTCTCGTGTGTATCACCTGGGGTGACAACTTTTTTCAAAAATAACATTTGATTGTGATATTTGTAAGGCTTGGTATTTGAGGCAGCAGCTCCAGATTTCTTCAATTTCTTTTTCTCACTCAATGTTCGTATCCAGGCATCTCTAGTCGAATTCCATTTTTTTATAACATATTTTCCTGAAGCAAGTAAATAATAATATAAGATGGTTGTCAATAGCTTAGTAAGTGAAAGGCGAATAAGAAGGTAGAATAGACTTGTCAGTAATTAATTACCATATTGGTCAGTGGATAAGTCAAATTGACAGTGCAAGAACTAATCGGTCAGTAAATAATGGGAAGCAAAAAAGTATTACTAATGTTTAAATCAATTTATTTTAATTAGGTAATTTTATAATTTAGTTCAGTTCAGTTTAATTTTATTTTATTTATGTACTATATATATAAGTATGAGTTTTGATTTACGACTTTGCTAAAAACTCTCATAAAAATTTCGACTTTCCATACAAAATTTGTTGGTCACTATAATATTTTATAGTTTTATAATAAAACAAGACTTATTCATCAAGCCATCTTTAATAGTCTGACCATAGAGAAGTACCTCTACAAAACATAGACATATACATAATCAGTAATAGACAAAATTAACTAAAACTAAACCCTTACAGTCACTAACGTTACTTTGTATGGGAAGTCAATATATGTGTAATAATATAGTAATTGATTAATTTATTTTTTTTAGGTATGCAGCGTCTGGGTGTACATTTCAAGAACTTTATTACGTCTTTCGTGTCGGTGTGTCAACTATAAGCAACATTATTAAGGAAGTTACACGATGCATATGGAACAACTTGAATGACGAGTTTATGCGACTTCCTACAACAGTGAGTGAATGGGAGCATATATCAAATGGATTCGACACAAAAGCAAATTTTCCCCACTGTTTAGGAGCAGTGGACGGTAAACACATCAGACTTCGAAAACCAGCAAAAAGTGGCTCAATGTACCTAAATTACAAAGATTTTTTTTCCATCATATTATTAGCGATCGTAGACTCTGACTATCGTTTTCTATATGTTAGTATTGGGTCGTATGGAAAAGAATGCGATTCATCAATATTCAAGGAGTCGACATTTTGGAAAATGATGCTAGATGGCAGTTTACAAATACCAGAACCTTGCCCATTAATAACAGGCTCAGAAACGAGAGTTCCCTACGTCATAATCGGCGATGAAGGTTTCGGTTTACACGAAAATTTAATGAGGCCATTTAGCGGGACGCATTTAGACGTAAATAAGCGAATATATAACTATCGTTTGACCAGAGCTAGACGATACGTTGAATGTGCATTTGGTATTCTTGCTAATAAGTGGAGAGTATTCCACCGGCCTCTAGACGTCAACAAAACAACAGCTATATGGATAGTTAAGGCATGTACCGTTCTACACAACTTTGTAAGGGAAAAAGAGGGCTTAAAGGATGGCAACACATCCGAATCTGAAGCATTTCATTTCAATAGCCTACCTGATGATGAAACGCTACGAGGTGGTCGAACTGCAAATTCAGTTCGAACGGAATTCGAAAACTATTTCGTGTCCGAATCTGGGTCAGTTTCTTGGCAGAATGAAGCTATTTAAAATAAAAAACAATGTCTCCATTACAATATAAAATAAATACTTACCAAATTCTTGTCTTTCTTTTTGTTCCATAGCTTCAAAATCCTCCTTTAGAATACCGCATATTTCGCGCCAAGCTGCGGTTTTTGCAATTTTATCTTTATAAATCTCCAGTGTTTTGTCCCAAAGAACTGGTCTACTTTCAACACAATTTATCAAAACTTCTTGCTCAACATATTTTTCAAACGCCTTGCTTGCCATGATTATGATAGCACTGGACACGTGCACTACTCTAGGAATGAAACCGGCAAATGGCGGCTGTGTGTAGCACATCGCACCCCGCGCACCCCCGTGCAAAGCCTCGTGCGGTTTCAATCCGATAAAACGGATTAGTATAGTATTACTGGATCCGGAATACTGTGTGAACTGGCTCATACAACTACATACGCTAATACATATACGTTTAAACGGACCTGTAAAACGGATTGCTGCTTATTTTGTCGGATCAGTATTTTTTACTGGATCCGGAATACTGTATTCTGTATGAACTCGCTCATACAACTACATACGCTAATAACATATACGTTTAAACGGACCTGTAAAACGGATGTTCTATGTGTACGCGCCCTTATACTGATTTATTATCTTTCCACTTTACTATTGTAGTAACGGGTGATTTTTTAAGAGGTATAGAATTTGATTTTCAAAAAAAACACAAAATTTGAAAAAATTGATGAAATCTTTATTGGAATCGATAGAACGATCAATATAATTTAATGTTTGAAGATGATTTCATGCAAATGCTGGCCGCGGCTCCGGTTTAGATGGCCCATTCGCAAGGCCCAATTTCGGCACACTCTCTCCAACATATCAGCCGGTATATCACGAATAAATGCTTCAATATTGGCTCCCAGTGCGTCAATCGTTGCTGGTTTATCCCTTTAGACATGAGCCTTAACATGGCCCCACAAGAAATAGTCCAAAGGCGTTAGATCACACGATCTAGGCGGCCAATTGACGGGCCCAAAACGTGAGATAAACTGTTCACCGAAGGCGGCTCTCAATTGGGCCATTGTTTCGCGTGCCGTGTGGCTTGTGGCACCGTCTTGTTGAAACCACATGTCAGGCATGTCCAATTCTTCCATTTTGGGCAAAAAAAAATCGCCAATCATCACACGGTAGCGCTCGCCATTCCTTCCGTGCACTTTCATAACTAAGTTTTGTTAACTGGTTAAGAAAAACCCTTTTTTATTATTGTTTTCACAACTGGTTTTTAAACAAGAATACGAAGTGTTCATTCATAACTGACAATCACAAATAGTTAAGAAACGAATAATTATGATTATGTTTTTATAACTAGCTACAGTCAGCAATAACATTTTTCCTTTAACCTTAAATCAAACACAAAATGTAATTTAGGTAAATTAACTTTTACTTAATATTTAAATGGGGCAATTATTTCTAAACAATGTCCAACAGTGATAGACTTATTTGTTAAAAGATGTATAGTATCCGCAATTTCTTGGTCAATCTCTTGGTAATTTTTGTTCGATGTGTTTTTGTTTGTTTTGAACGACATTGAAATTTTTGTTTCTTTAATAAGAAGCCTCATTTCACATTTGTATAAACTTTTTATCAAAGTCATAGAAAACCGTATCGCTCCGACACTCGACCTTCATCAACCCCCCGAACAAGCAGGATTTCGTCCCCATTTCTCCACAACAGATCATCTTCATACTATAAACCAAGTAATTGAAAAATACAATGAATTTAACAAGCCGCTTTATCTCGCTTTTGTAGATTATGCCAAGGCATTTGACAGTGTATACCATCAGTCAGTCATTGATGCCTTGGAATCTCAAAATGTACCACACACCTATATAGATTTAATTGACACCATCTATCAAAATAGTTCTGCAAACATTAAGTTGCACATTTCTGGTCCAAATTTTAACATAGAAAAAGGTGTCAAACAGGGCGATCCACTCTCACCCAAGCTATTCACCAGCGCACTGCAGGAGGTTTTTAACAAACTGCCCGATTCGTGGCAGTCACGAGGCATAAATGTTAGCGGTCAACAACTAACAAACCTCCGCTTTGCCGATGACATTGTGTTGTTCTCCACATCAGCTCCAGAACTCCAAGCAATGCTCCAAGATCTGAGCATAGCAAGTCTTGAGGTTGGACTTTCAATGAATAGATCCAAGACCCAGATCATGACTAACAGCACGAAACGTAGGGTCGCGGTAGACGGGCATTGTTTGCATTATGTCGACGAGTATACCTATCTGGGCCAGATAGTGTCGTTCCAAAACAGGCAAGACAAAGAACTCGAAAGACGAGTACAAAATGCCTGGAAGACCTTCTGGGCCCTGAAAGACCATATGAAGGGAAACCTTCCAGTATCACTGAAAAGAAAACTCGTTGACATGTGCATCCTGCCCGTCCTAACCTACGGTGCACAAAGTTGGTCACTTACTGAACAACAGAAGTCCAAACTCAAGATTTGCCAGCGAGCAATGGAGCGCAGCATAATAGGTGTTAGGCGAACAGATCGCGTTAGAAACACCACCCTGCGCTCCATAACTCAAATAGCTGATGTTGGAGAAAAGACAGCCAGGCTGAAGTGGGAGTGGGCAGGCCACGTAGCACGGATGCACCCGGAGAGATGGGCAAAGGTCGTCACACACTGGACGCCTGAGGCAGGACAGCGCCGTCGAGGTCGACAGCGGCGAAGGTGGCGTGACGATCTGATCATGTTTGCGGGGCTAACATGGCCAGAGATCGCACATGACAGAAAGGTATGGAAGGAGAAAGGGGAGGCCTTTGCTCAGCAGTGGGACACAACGTAGGCTAACAAAAAAAAAAAAAAAAAATAAGAACATTCAGAATTGTTGCTAGCGACGCTTTTTGGCGTCCAACCATTCTATTAAGTCTTGCGTGCCAGCCTTCTAGATTGTTGGTGGTTCGAATTTCCTCGCCGTAGCAGCACCAAGTCTTGATAAAATTTACCTCGCTGAACCAGTAACGGTTTAGGTAATTGTTGAACTTTATCACTGCTTCAGTTTTCGGGGATTTGGTCATTGTATACTTGTAACCTGCCATTACATATCTCAATGGCAATCGGGCTAAGCCAGCACATCTCGCAATATGTCGTCTTTGTACTGTAGATTTAATCCCTAATCGTTTCGCCTTTTTAAAAAGGCTGGCACAAAAATGATAATAACATCCTTTCATTACTGCATTCGGAAAAATTTTACGTATTGCTTTCATTGCTGAGATTTCGTAATCCAGTGTCAATTTTACGGGGTTCCATTCAGGAATTTGTGACTTTATCATTTCAAATATAAGTTTGTAGGTATTTTCAGTTTTATTATGAATGAAACCAAAGAATAAAGGTACCATTTTTTTTGTTATTTTATGTAGTCCATGAATGGTATATATTTGTGTGAAAGGTTCAGGGCAAGACTTAAAAGTTCCATCCAGAAAGAAATGTTCGAAATTGTCCAAATACGTTTTTATATCAGAAGAAGAAAATATTAAAATCCTGTTGTTTGTGTCATTGTCGTTATAGTCAGCCAGGAGGAAGTTTTTATATTTTTTTGGTATTTCTACTTCAGTTGGTGATTCAAAATGGAGCTTAGAAACTCCTAATGCCTTATTTCTTGCTTTGTATAGACCACTTTTAATATTGTCAAATTTTGGTAAGTCAGCAACTAAGTGCACGCCATCGTCTTCCAGTTCGCATACTACTTCTTCAAACTGTTTTTGTATTGGATCGACATTAGCTACTATTTTAGTTTTCAAATCTTTCATTTTCTTCAAAACTAGATATTTTGCACTATTAGGTAAACAATCAATATCGTGCACGCCCTCTTTAACTATATGGTTTTCATTGCTTAATGTCACATTACCTTTACAACCGGTTTTATTGTAGCATTTCCAAAAAACATTTTCGTTCACATAAGTTTTAATTTTATGGTACTGACGGCCGTCGTATAGTAGTTTCTCGCGATCCCTTTTTGTCGTTATGAACTCCATGGTGGGCTTAGAAAGCGACATAGTTTATCACTTAAGTTTTCGGTTGCTATATATTTTATTATAAATTGCACTCAATTGCAATAGAAAACTAAATAATACTAAAATGACAATGTCAATGTCATGCCATTGCAGTTTACATATCAATAATAGATAATAATTTATTGAGATAAGAACCTCATCCGTTTTCCGCATGCAATACTCTCGATAAAAACTCTAACTCTGTTGTTTTTATTTTGATTTAAGGTTAAAGGAAAAATGTTATTGCTGACTGTAGCTAGTTATAAAAACATAATCATAATTATTCGTTTCTTAACTATTTGTGATTGTCAGTTATGAATGAACACTTCGTATTCTTGTTTAAAAACCAGTTGTGAAAACAATAATAAAAAAGGGTTTTTCTTAACCAGTTAACAAAACTTAGTTATGAAAGTGCACGGAAGGTCGCCATTCACAGTAACGTTTCGGCCATTGTCGTCTTTGAAAAAGTACGGCCCGATGATGCCACCGGCCCATAATCCACACCAAACAGTACATTTTCCGGGATGCAGTGGAGCTCTTGCAATGCTTCTGGCTGGTCTTCACTCCAGATGCGGCAATTATGCTTATTGACATTTTCATTCAACCAGATATGAGCTTCGTCGCTGAACACAATTTTTCGATAAAAAAGTGGATCTTCCTCCAACTTTGCCAATGCCCATTCACCAAATGTTAGACGTTGTGGGAGGTCGTGTGGCTTCAATTCTTGCACCAGCTTTAACTTGTAAGGTTTTACACCCAAATCCTTTCGCAAAATTTTCCACGTAGTGGAGTAACAGAGGCCCAATTGCTGCGAACGGCGGCGAATCGACATTTCACGGTCACACGGGACAATCACTAACACTGGCGGATACAGCCGCAATATTTTCTTCGGTCCTCACTCTACGTATGCGTGTTCGTGGTTTAATGTCCAATAATGTAAACTGGGTTCGAAATTTAGTCACAAGCTTCCGAATAGCTGCCTCAGTAGGCCGACCAAACTGCCCATAAATTGGAAGAAGTGCGCGATGCACTCTCTTAACCGAGCATGCATTGTGATAGTAAAATTAATAATAATAAATAATTTGCAAGCGTTGTTCGTTCGTAAGTCGATTCATGGTTAAATTATAGACCAAACTGAACAAGTTTGACAATGACACTAGACACGATTCACGCGTGATCTGTCAAAAACAGTGTTGCCAAAAAGATACCAGCAAAAAAATTACCCGTTAGTATCACAAACAAACTGTTGGCTCTCTCCACGAGTCATTTGAGAATCCGTTTTAAATTTTATTGTAGCTTGATCAGGTATACGATTTAACATGATTGTCCTCGTAGAATGCAGATTTAACTTGTTCATTTCTTCAATCAAAGGAACGGTGGTGAAATATCTGTCGTGGTAAACACAACTACCAGGGGAATACTTTTTGCTAGATGCAAGATTACCGAAGGTCCGAGACCAAGATTAGTATCACCAAACATCGTCCTTGTCTGAATCTGAGTCAACCACGTGTAGTGCATTGCGAAGGGTAAGGAACTTGTCCTGTGACATTAAACCACTGATGATTTCCAACTTAGTACCAGCATATTTGTATTGCAATGAGCTTTGCGATCTCAATGCATGTACTTTTCAATTCACGACCTGTAGTACGTAAGTAGTATTAGTTGGTACAGTGAGATATCCTTTCAGTAAACTCGTTATCAATATGATCTCGAAAGTATTCAATCGGACGCCTCACTGGTTTTATAGGCAAGGGAAGAAAATTATGCAGTTTATCCACAAATGGGACCTGCTTCCATATTCTTGTCCTACTATTTCGAGTTGATGCTGATCCTCTTCCCCGTGCACTAGTGGTTGATCTACATGAGGATAAAACTGACCTTTCTCGATGTGCAGATCGTCGCGATGTGGATGAAAACGATGGACAGGAAGGTTGCATTGTTGACGGAGACTGCACCATGAGTGGAAGAGGAGGTTGCGTCGTTATTGAATCAGGAGGTCGCCGCGTCGATGTAGATGGAAGTTCCACCACCGGTGGATCTATCAGTGGGGATGTTCGGTGACTTATTTCTACATCCTCATTAGGATTGTCACCATCTGAGAAATCATCGCAAGCCTAATGATCAAATAAGGTATTCGGTTCAAAATCGAAGTCGTCATCGTCAAAATCTTCAATCTCCGATAGATTTCCGTCCATCAATTGGCCTAATATTGCGTCATCAGTAATTCGAGACCCTAATGAAGAACAAAAAGCCATTTTAACCCTTAAATGCATAAATTTTTAAATTTGTAAAACAAAAAATTTTTTTCTTACTTTGACATAGTAAGGATACCGGGAAGGATATAAAAATAAAAAAAATATTCATATAATAATATATTTATTATATAAAAATTGGTACGTTGACAATTGGCAACATTATGCGTGTGTTTATTGTGGAAGGCAGTAAAATTGGGCCAAACAGTTTTTGTCTTTAGTGTGACATAAAGCCACTTTACACTTGGTGCATTCCGTTCTTGAAAATCCTTTGCATCCTGGAAGTTTGCACCGATTCTTCCTGTCACATCGCCTTTCATGATGGCCAACACCATCCGCTCTCACGTCCCTACTTGGGACCGGCTTCATAGGACCCCTGCGTTTTTTAGCCTCTATCTCTCGGTCTATACTCTGGGTGGATGGTCTGCCTCTTCTTACGATCCCCAAATTTTTGTACAGACACAAGGTATGCGCTAGCTCAGGGGCCCAATTCTGTAACTTAGAGTTAAGCAACACGCCATTGACACTCTATCGACACACTACAGACATTATTTTGCCACTGTTGCAAATTTGGCATTCTGCAAAAACTTCAATGGCGTTTCAATGGTGTCTCAGTAGTGTGTCGATAGTATGTCGATTGTGTGGCAGTACAATAGTTTTCAGTGTTGCTAACAAAAATCTACCATGCGACACCAAACCTACCACTATCTTAAATCCTATTTTTATCAATTAAATCCTTATATTACAGGTTTTTATAATAATATTAAAACGTTTTGTTATCAAATACATCAAATTTCACAAAAAACATGCGTTTATTGTTAAAAAATATTTTATCATAACAATTTTTAGTCTGCCTTTCTGAAAAAAAAAACGAACAACTGTCAAAAAACTGGCAAAAAACTTGCAGCGGCAATTTAAGTTTTATTTTCCACATTTTATTTATAACACAGAGTAAGTAAGTACATTATCTTAGAGAGTAGTTCCTTGACTAACATATATAAAACGACGAAGATTAATTATTAATTGGGACTTTTTCACTTACCTTTCGTGAAAAAGTCCCAATTGTTGGGAAAATAATTAAAAATCGTGATGAAATTATAGTGATTTATGTTCAGTGTTCTAAAGTGCAATGGAAATATATTTTCACAGTAAGTTTTGGGTTATGTTATAAACTTCCACACCAACATTTCAGGGTCGGTAACATGGCAAGTGTGAGCGTAAATCAACTCCCGGCTCCCATAGATTTCTTAGAGTCCAACAGAGAGTTGGCTCTAGGATATTGCAACAGGAGCAAAGAAGGTCGCAGTCAGGCTAGGCGGCTTTGGGAGCAATGCTCCAATGTGCTCAACAGTATCTCCGCGAACTGTGTGCAAAAAACGGCGGATCAATGGAGACTGGTGAGAATGAGATATTCTTGTTGGTGTTACATATTTTTAGATGTACCTACATAAACCTACATTATTCTTTTTCTACATTTTTCAGTACTACAATGAGTACAAATCGAAATTATTAAAAAAAATTAAAATGCAAAAAGCAGAAAAGCATGCTACAGGTGGGTACATATTAACAATTTTATATAATTAGACACTTTTGGAATAGTTTTCTACAGATTCTACCACAACTTGTTCTTAATCGTAATACTTTTGCTTTTAGGAGGGGGACCATCAAAATTTAAAAAATTAACTCCTTTACAAGAAAGGCTGTACGAGGTACTTGGACGCGACGTAGGTGAACCTTTGCCAGGGGTCCGCCATAATCCTCTCGTCGTGTCACAGTCTGTGAGTTTTATAACTTAAATTTGCAAAATTGAATAGGCATGGGACGTGTAATGGTTTTTCTGGGCACCGGGCATGGTTAACGGTGGGTACCCAGCAGCACTGACGACATGCTGTGATGTGTGATGTTTCGGTGTGAGTTGACCCCTAAAGTGAGGTGGTGCAGATTCCTCTAGCTGTAATTTCTTTTTAATATTTATTTCGGTTTAAAGAAACTTTATTCTTAATAAAAACATAAGTCACTTACTTGAGAACAATACTAAAAATATAAATTACAATAAGTTCGTCATCAGTATTACAACTTAATATTTGAGGAATAGAATGGCAAGATGAATGAATAAGATCTTTCAATCTGCCTTTTCTTCCCCTTATTTACAAATGCATATGAAATGGTTATAACTTTTATTGTTTTTTGTTACAATATAATAATAGCTAGCCATATGAATAATGTTTGGATTTTAATTTCACAGGAAAACATTAAAATTTTAGAGGAAGAGGTGGTGCAAATGGTGAGTTTTCTTTTTATATTTAAATTAGATTTTGATTGCAACTTCTTACTTTTATTTATTTCATTTGAATTTGAAATAAGTACTATTTTTTTTTCACTTTACAGGTTGACGCGGACATAACCACACCCATACAGCACTTTTCGGTCACAGAATTTTCTAAGCAGTAACAAGTTGCCCCAGTTTCGTAACTGCTACGAAACATGGTGACTGTGTGGGGTTTGGTCTCTATGTGTGGTAATAGTTCGCACATAATTTGACCGGAAAACGTTTCAGTAACTTTAAGTCGTCTTTGTGTTCACACGTAACGTAATTGTTTGTGTAGACTTATTTTTAAACACTTAGTGTTCAGTTTGTATCATGCGTACAATCGAGTAAAAATGCGTAGTAGCGGTGTGGTCACCATGTTACTAGAATAATAACTTAAAATTTATATTTACACGAGGTGTCGTAATGTTACGACATTATTACTGAACAATATATTACTGTAATGTGAATAAAAAAGTCAACCTAAGACGTATGTTTCTCAAACTTTATCGACAAGTGATCAAATGATTGGAGCTGAAAATGAGTAAAGAACCAAAAAGATTCCGTCTCACATCGACTTACTACAGAAAAGTAAACAAATTATTGGTTCCACAAAATCTATCTCCAAGTAAGTACTTACATAATTTTTCAGATAATAAATATATTCGGTATAAATTGTGTTTGTTATCCGAAATCTTATACTGTGTACCTACTTGAAATCCTATCAAAATTAACTATTTCCATTATTTTTTTCATGTAAGAAAGTGTTACTGAGTGGTTACCCACCTAAAATAAATTTTTTATCGCAGCCTATAAGATCAAATAGGTATTTGTTGTTGTCTAATGAGTCCGGGTGCCACGGTAAATTTTTTAATTTGATTACTATCAAGCTAGTTTTTCGTGAGAAGCTTCATTTTGAAGAGACGATATAGCTAACTAGCTTGATAGTAATCAAATTAAAAAAATGTACCGTGGGCGTGGCACCCGGACTATCAATTTATATATATTAAATAATAGAAGCCAATTAATAGAGCGCATGTGTCTAAGCTTTTAAAATTGGTTTTAAAATTAAATTTTGGTGGGTATTTCAATTAATAACTTAAGTTTAGGTCAGCATTAAAATTCAGAATTAATATCTTCCAGGCCACATGCCAAATGCATCGTCTTCATCATTTAAAATTCAAGAAAACAGTTCTGAAATGCCAGGTGTCGAACAGTTTAGTTCCAAACTGCCTAGTGCCAGTGGATCAACTTCCGAAGTGTCAAACGTGCAATTAGATGCAGTTATGACCTCTCATAACATATGTGATGTCAGTGAGGGACTGGTTACCAGCAGTTCCGCAGCAGAAGCTGAAGAATGTGACGCAAATACACTTGGCTATGAATCGTCTGATTCTGACAGCGAAATACATTCTATAAATAAAAGAGACCAAATTCAGCAATGGGCATTAAAGTACCAGATTCCTCAAAATGCCTTAAACGAATTACTTACTATATTGAGAGACAATTCAAACACGGATTTCAAAAATTTCTTACCAAAAGACAGTAGAAGTCTATTAAAAACGCCAAAATTTAATAACATAGTCCCAATGGGAAATGGAAAATATTGGTATAATGGCATAGAGAATTGTTTAAAAGAAGTTTTGTCTCAAATGATCTCAGAGTTGCCGACATGCATATTTTTGTCTTTCAACATAGACGGCTTGCCAATAGCCAAAAGCACAAAAAATGAATTTTGGCCAATTTTGTGTAAAATAGACGGCATGGATGTTGCTCCATTAGTTATAGCAATATTTTTCGGGAGCACAAAACCGTGTTTGGAATTATTTTTGCGACCATTTGTAAACGAGCTAAAGTTACTTCAAGGTGCAGGATTACTCTTTCAAAGGCGAATCATTCCTATCAAAATTCGTTGCTTCATATGTGATACACCTGCAAGGTGCTTTATAAAAGGTGAGTGCAAAATTAAATATACCTACAATATATAAATAAATAATATATATTTAATAAAACTAGGTACCTAGTTAGTAGTTAGTTGTATTTAATTTACTGCCTTCATGATTTTCTTCTGCTGTATAATGCCAAGTAACTGCTGTAGCTAGACCCACGGGTATTCTCAGCATGTCAGAAAATTGAGCATGTCTTTTCATATACTCATAACCTGCTGTCTGGCCGTGGCTATTTTTTCTCGCGGTAAAATGTAGAGTATGTCCTTCAGGATGCAATTTATCTTCTTGCCAAAAAAAAGACAGACCGAGTTACTTTCGCATTTATACTATGGATTTTGGTTGCTGCAGGCACAGATATTATAATACTTCGTAATTCGCTGCAGGTAATGTACATAAGTAGTTTACCTTACCTCCGTGCATTTCAAATATGTATAATGCTTCTTATTGTAATGTACAGTAATCGGAGAATACGATAGAAAAGGTCGGCATATGAGTTTTCCCAGAACGGACATGCCTTTGCGTACTGACCATTCATTTAGAAATCGATTAGATCCTGATCATCACAAAGAAAAAAGTCCAATCGAAGATTTACCCATAGATCTTGTTAACGATTTTACTATTGCAGATGCTCTTCATTTGTTAGATTTGGGTGTAATGAAGAGATGTTTACTGGGATGGACTAATGGTAGTTTTAATTTCCAAACAAAGTGGTCGGCAAGGGAAATTCAGGATATTTCAAGAAAACTAATGGAAATAAAATCAACTACTCCATCTGAAATACAACAAGGAAGACTGAGAGAATTAGATACCCTTCACTTTTGGAAAGGTGCTGAATTTAAAAACTTTTTGTTATACTTTGGTCCAGTAGTGCTAAAAGAACACCTAGCATGTGAAGTATATCAACATTTTTTAACATTATTCTGTGCCACCACTATTTGTTATTCTGATGTTTATATACCTTACCGGCACATAGCTGAAAAACTTTTTGTTGATTACATTGAAAAATTCGCAGAAATTTACGGTCATGATTCTGTGAGCAGTAATATTCATAATCTTTGTCATATTGTAAATGATGTCTCAAGGTTCGGCTCTCTACCTTCTTTAAGTGCATATCCATTTGAAAGTAGGTTGTTTCGAATTAAAAACCTTTTACGAAAAGGCGACCGACCCTTAGCGCAAGTAGCGAATCGCATACAGGAATTGTCAAAGCTAAACATCAAGAACCACAAATCCAAACGGATGTATCCTCTTGTCAAATACGAAAGTTTGTTGGATACGGGTGAAAAAGTATTTACTACTGTAAAAATTAGTGAGAATTACCAGCTTTCAAAATACATTAAAGATAAATGGTTTTTAACTACCGATAATAATATCGTAGAAATGAAATTCGCAACTTTTGACCAAGGAAACATACAAATCGTTGGAAGGAATATAAAAACCAAAAGTAATTTTTTTGAGCGACCATTTAATTCTTCCCGTATACATATTTATGCAACATTACTTCCTTACGAACTTGAAGAATTAAAGAAATACTATTTAGATGATGTCAAATGTAAACTTACATCTATGGTTTCAAACTCTCAAATGGTGTTTATTCCAGTATTGACAACATTAGAAAAGAAAATAAACAATAAAACCAAACATAATAATTCTCAAACAATCAGATAAATCGTTTTAAAAAATTAACACAAATAATCAAAAATATAAAAAAAAACATACAAACGTAACTCGTCAGTTAAAACTTTTCAAAACAATTACAAAACTGTCAGTTATACCTATAGGTATAATGCCATCGCATGCAGAAGACATTCAGCTGCAGTAAACGCTGACGCTACCACAAAATTTACCGATTTTTTTGTTGTTGTTTTGTTCCCTTTGTCCGATGAAAGTACCCATGAATATAAACAACTTTTTGTAAAGAACCCACTATTCTACTCGAAAAAAATCTGCTATTCCATACAAAACTCTAATACCTACTACACCAAAATGTATGTATGGGACAGCTAATTTTTTTCGTGTTGGTAGTTGGTCCGATACAAAAAGTTGTATAAATTCATGAGTACTTTCATCCAGCAAAGAGACCAAAATAACTAAAAATTTTCGGTAAAATTTGTGATGGCGTCAGCGATTGCTGCGGCTGATTGTCTTCTGCATGCGATTGAATTATACCGTTCACCATTATTAACCTTCAGTAACTTTAAGTATATCAATAAAATCTTCAATTAAAGACTAGTCTAATCGCTGTTTATACTTTTGTTGCACCCCGCATTTTGTTCGAAAACTAGAAGTAGATCGTCAGAACTTATATTCATCATTTTCGTCTCATGTTTTAAATCGATCGCCTTGTTGTTTATTTTTATATCAGAGAGTACTGTCACTGTTTTCGATTCTTTAATGGAACGATTTTTTGTGTCCGGCGTATCACCTGTTAAAATGTACAATGACTTTAGAGTTAATTTGTTTTCATTAAAGATAATTAGATAAAATAAATGGCGTTATTCTTTAAGTAACATACCGATTTTATTTTCTTTGTCATCTAGCCCACGAAACCCATCGCATGATACTTCATTTGTCTCTTCTTCATGAATTTCTTTATTTGAAGTATACGTAGTTTCTAAATTGTTTGAAGAAGGATCCTCATTCTCAGTAGCAGTCTTCTTTTCAGTTTCAATTTTCTTTTTTTTCTGGTTAGTTATTTTCACTTCAGAACTAAAAGCAAAACAGGACGTTTTAAAACATTATTTTATGCCGCGTACTGTAGTTTTAACTACAAACAAAGACAAATAAATTATAAAGATATCAATTTACAGTGTGAAAAACAGAGCTTAAATTTAGTGTAAATAGCCGCAATAAAAATGTCTAAATTTAACGTATCTATTTCTCGCACCAAGTGCTCAATTGGGCGGTACACAGTCAAGTCAAGAGCACGAGAGAACGTATGGGAAGTTTTTTCAGCAAAATAACAGAAGTTTTACCGTAGGTACCCACCACTTTAAACTTTGTTGGAGTAACTTATTGCAGATGTAAATAAAAAGAAAATAAGTAGTTGTTCGCACTTACGACTTTCGTTTGATGCGCTGGCCACTATGTTTTATCGCACTGTTCTGCAAAAATGCGTCAGAATCCTTTGCAGAGCAACAATTGTCAGCCAAATGTATAATTTTAAAAAACAGATTTCTTATTTTGATGTAGTTCATAAAGGGTTCTTTAGTACAACCTTTAATGCCTTTCCAGGTTAACTGGTTAAGGAGTTCGTCTGTGAATAAACATCTCGTTAACTGTAATCCAATCTTTGAAACTTTTAACATTCCACTCGTACCGCATATTGTAGAAAAATTCTTGACCTGAAATATTAATAAAAACAAAATATATACCATATAGGAAAACAACCATGATAAATATTTTATAGTATAATTATATTAAAATAACAAAATTCATACCAAAACTTTTTCGAAATCTGTGTCAATAAGTTGATCTTCGAGTAATTCTAATTTTTTTATAGAATTAATTGGAAATTCAATATTCCTCTGAGCTATTTCCTCATCAAACTTTCTTGATACGTAAGTACCTACAGCGCTTAGAGTCTCAATATTTTTATATTTCAGAATATCATATAATTTGTCCAGTTGTACTTGTATTACTTTAAAGCCTCTCTCAGTTTCTTCTTTAACTAGAAAAAATATTAATATTTATTTCTAGTAATATTATTTGCAAAACGCACCTACAAACAAAAAAAAAAACCTGCGAAGTATGTGTCGGACCACACACAATGAAGTGTTCCGTTGCCGTAGGTACTTAGTTGAAAATAATTTATCAAAAAAACTAACTTAACATTGTGGTTGAAAAACAAGTTCTTCCATACATTGATATACGTTACGGTCCTGCAAGTTTAAGTTTGTAAATCGAAAAAAAGATTGTTATATGTGATAAAATTACAAATTTACGATTTTCGGACTTTTTCCTTTACTTGTGCTGTGAGACCTTGTTTTTTGCCAAATTTCATGATTCTAGGTCAACGGAAAGTACTCTATAGGTTTTGATTTACTTGTGACTATCAAAATATGTAGCATAAATGGCTGCATCTTTCTAATGCATTAACTTAGAAACTTGACTTTATCAGAGCTCCGACTTAGATGGTTCTTCAGACCTAAGTATTTCAAATTAATTTCAACTTGATACCTCCACGCGTTCCTGAGAAAAAGGGTCTTGTCTTGACAGGCTAGCAGACAGACGGACAACGAAGTGATCCTATAAATAAGGTTTCCGCTTTTCCTTTTGAGGTACGGAACCCTAAAAAGATCCTAATTTTAACTACACAAAAAGAATCACTTACGATTTTGGAACTTTAAATTAGATTCTTTGAGAATTTTGTTTTCGGCTTGTAACCCACTGTTCTCTGTAATGATTTGATTAAATTCATTCAAGCTCAAGCTGACAATAGCTTCACCATTTTGATTCTCAGTTTCGGGAACTGTTGTTAAATTCTCAGTTTCGGGAACTGTTGTTAAATTCTCATTCGTTGCTATTTCTTTTGAAGCATCAGTTTCAATCGCTTCGGTATCAACAATAGTCTTATAACTGGTACTGGCGTGATTGAAATATTCATTTGAGTCGTATTCGTTCATTGTTGTTTTTATCGTAACATTATCGTTATCTTTGTCTTCCATCATTTCAAAATCAGAATTCAAATTTAGTAAATCTTCCACAATTGACTTTTCAGTTGGATGTTTTCTATAGTTTTCACGATTTTTGTGGTATCTGTAAAAATAACAATTATTTAAAGGGTGATACCAAACGATGGCAAAAAAAAAACAGATAGGTAAATTTGGCGGAAAAATTACTAGCAATACCTAAATCTACGTGCGCTATATTAATTTTATTTATCACTTTACCAGTTTGTAGTGTATGTGTCAGTCGTTAGTCTGTAGTCTGTAAGTAATTTTTATTTTACTTTACTAAGAAAATATAATTGACCCTTAGTTGTCTTTGTACCTAATAAATGAATTCAATTAAATATATTATAGGTACATAGCGTATGTATATTCTGGTAATCAGTGTGTCGTAAGTAAAGACGTAGTAAAGGTACCGGATTGAAGGTAAATGCAGGTAGCCGGGTAAAGGCAAAGACGCGCCACGCGGCGCTCTTTTCTACCTACCTGATGTCAAACGTAGGTAGTCGTAGTCATCTCTATACAAAATTTAAATTCAACAACCTCTAAAATGAGAAGACTGATTCTAATGCCATCTTATATAAATAAGCAAGACATGAAATACTCTATAGATAATAGTTTAGTTTGAGAAAAAGCGTACCTACCAAGTATTTTTAAATTATTATAGAAAACTCGAAATCACTAAGTTCGTAAAACACTGTTAAAATACCATTTTATATCAAACATGGTATTTTACATGCTCTTTGTAACGTGTAAAAGTACTTACGCCTAATATTCTGTAATTAATAGAATCCAATAGTTAAGCACTGATCTACACTCAGTCTAGTAAACGTAATAAATTACACAGCTTTATCGATATCACAGTCTTATGACGTGCGTGCGTTCCCTCGGAAGCGCGCAGCTCAACTCACAACTGACTTTAGACTGCTTAGACGACGGACTCCAAGTTAACGAACGATTACGACCGAAAGCAGTGGATAACATGCGACGACTGGCCACCCCTGCCACCCCACCCGCGGCCCCGCGCGGCGCGCCTAAGCGGCCGGGTTGTTAATTTGTTATTTGCTACTTGCGCTTGCAATATTGCGATGCACGACGGGCATGAACGGAGATTGCGATGTAAAGCAAAATAAGCAATTAAGCATAGGTATATCAATAATAGAGAGCCACGATAGCATTTGCTATAATATGATATGTTTAAAAAGCACGGTGCTTTATTATATTATATGCTTTATTAACCACCACTAACTCTGACCGACCTACTCGTGGTTGTACCTCTCTTTCCCACTCTTCGTGCACTAAGTCGTATTCCACATTATCCATGAGCTCTTCCATACTGAAGTGACGCGCCCCACTACTGGATTTTACGTACACGGGGCCGCGGATTGTAAATGCGGTAGTGGGACGCGTCACTTCAGACTGGACAAGCTATAATAATAAATGTAGGTATAATAACTACTGAACGAGTGTATGTACCAGCTTTTTATCGACATATTATGGGTGAAATATAATGCTAGATGATAACAAGAAATTGTGAGTGTAATGCATACCTTTTTTTTTTTTTTTTTTTTTTTTTTTTTTGTCTCCGGGGTGGAAAATCCTCATGGATGTCCCCCACCCTGGGGGGGCGGAGGGGTCTGTCAGACTCTTACTGACTAAAAACCACCCCGGTGTTCCATCTCACACCTACGCCGGGGGGCCGCGGGAACTTAGGATACTACCGCGACCCCCGGCTAGTGCCGGCCCGCCTCTGCGGGCCTCAATCTCGGGTCGGCGGGAGGAGTGAGGTGTTAGACTCCCCCCGCGCGACGTCTGAGAGGGGCGCGCGTGGAACACTTCGCGCCGCCACCTCGGGTCCAGATGTGTGGGGGGCGACGGACGTCCCCAAGTCCGTCGCCCCTGGACCCAATTAGGGGGGCCGGAAGAGGGCGTTATCCGCCCTCCGCCGACGCCCGGTGCGTCTGCTGCGGATCGGGTGTGGGGAAGAAATCTCCCTCTCCCTCTCCGCAGCCTCCTTCTGCGACACGACTGTTTCGCAGAAGGTTACCACCGCGTCCCAGGCCTCCTCGCTGCCGACCATAGACTCGACTACGGCCGGCAGCGACAGGTCACTGCCTACTTCTAAGATGAGGGCACGGCGCGGCTCCTCCCAAGCGGCACACTCTGCCAGCGTATGCCGTACCGTGTCCTCCCGGCAGTCGACGCAGTGGTGACACCGGGCGTCCGGCTCCCTGTTTATGCGACACAGGTACTTCCCGAAGCAACCATGCCCTGAGAGCACCTGCGTCACACGAAACGACAGGGAGCCGTGCCTTCTCCCGAGCCAGGGCTCGAGTACTGGCCGGACCGCCTCGATGGTATCGAGGCCGGCGGTAGGGCGTGAGAGCCTGTCCCGCCATTCCGCCACCAGGACCTCGCGGAGCTGAGACTGACGCAACTCCATGTGTCGCTGCATCAGCCCTTCGCCCCGCGCCCGCAGTTCCTCGCGCCACTGATGCAGTGACGCGTGGACTTTTGCCTCCAGGTCCCAGGGCGGGGATCCGGCCAGTACGCAAGCCGCCTCGTAGGAGATCGTGCGATATCCCCTGATGACTCTGACGGCCATAGCTCTCTGCGGTTTCCGCAGAACAGCTATGCTACCGGCCGTCAGGTCAGCCGCCCAGATCGGGGCCCCATACAGGGCCATCGATCGCACGATCCCCACGTAGAGCCGCCTACAGGCGGCGCTCGGGCCCCCCAGATTGGGAAGCAGCGTTGCTAGCGCCCCAGCCGCGCCCAACAACTTGGGCGCCAGCCGCCGGAAGTGGGGGCCGAAATCCCACCGGCTGTCGAGCACCAATCCCAGGTACTTCATGGTAGACTCGACAGCAATTCGAGCCCCCCCGACCACGATGTGGGCATCAGGCGGCGGCGCCCGCCGGGGGCCATGAAAGACCATGGCCTCCGACTTGTTGAGGGCCACCTCCAGGCCTAGGCTTCGGATGCGGCTCACCACCTGTGAGACCGCACCCGTCGCCAGCAACGCTGCCTCCCTGTACGAACTCCCCCGGGCGGTGACCAGCGTATCGTCCGCGTAACACGTCAGGTCTACGCCCGGTGGGAGTTCGCCCCTCAGCACCCAGTCATACCCGATGTTCCACAGGGGCGGGCCCAGGACCGAGCCCTGTGGAACACCGCACGACATGCGGTGCTGGTTTACGACGCCATCACGTCCCACGTAGGTGACACACCTCTCCGAGAAATAAGCCCCGACAATGCGGCGGAGGTAAGGAGGCACTCGATGGTACCGCAGTGCCTCCCGGATACAACTCCAGGGCAGGGTGTTGAAGGCGTTGGAGATGTCCAAGGACACCGCCAACATCACCCCACCCCGGGATACCGCTTCCTCCGCCAGAACTCTCACCTGCGATATCGCGTGGATGGTGGAGCGCCCGTGCCGAAAGCCGAACTGGCTTTCGTCCAGATCCGGCCCCTCTCTGCACAAGTGGCCGAGGAGGCGGGCAGCGATTATCCTTTCGAACAGCTTACCCACCTCCACTAGCAGCACTAAGGGCCGGTACGCGGACAGCGAGTCCGCAGGGCGCCCCACCTTCTTGAGCAGGACCAGACGACCAGATTTCCACAAAGTGGGAAACTGGCCCCGCTCAAGACACGCTGTGTAGAGTTCTCTCAGCCAGGGCTCTAGCTCCTTCAGAGCGAGGGCTAGCACTTGGCCGTGAATTCCGTCGGGCCCCGGAGCCACGTTCTTGGCCCGGAGCCGCATCACGGCCGCCCCCGTCTCTGCCTGTGTCACCTCTGGGACGCTGATGGCGTCGTCCTCTGTAGACTCTGCGGCCGTGGGCAAAGCCATCGGCGGCGGGATATGTTCCGCTCTCGCCGGGAAGAGGGCTGCTACTACCTCCTCCAACAGCTCGGGTTGGAGACTCTCCGTAAGTGGAGGCGCGGCGGCTCGAAGTTTCCCTCGAACCGCTCGATAGGGGCGCCCCCACGGATCTCCGTCCAGAGTCTCCAACATCTCTTCCCTGGCGCGCTTCTTTGCCTCGCCGATGGCCAGCCGCAGAGTCTTCTTCGCCGCGCGGTACACCTCATACCGCGCGGCTTCTTCGTCAGGGACCCGACGACGTCTCCTCCGGTATCGGGTGTACTGGCGCCACACCGCTACGCACGCGACGCGCAGCTGTGCGATCTCGGTAGACCACCAGTACACCTGGCGCCTCGCTGACTGTGCGTGGACCCGGGGCATGGACGCGTCGCTGATCTGCGTCATCGCCCCGTGGAACCACAGCGCCTCCTGTTCGACGTCGACGGGTCCGGCTGTTGCCGACTCCCGGATCCAGGCCTGGACAATGGTGGCCTCCTCGAAAAGTTCCCTGTCGATGCGCTTGCGCGCCCAGCGCGGGCCGTCCGCTCGCGGGGCTCGCGATCTGCGGCCGCCGGCGGTCTGGGTGGAGACGTCGAAACGAATGTATCGGTGATCCGATAACGTCTCCACCTCCACGGCGACACGCCAGTCACGAATACGGCTAGCGACAGCAGGGCTAGCGAACGATACGTCCACTATCGAACCACCCCGTTGTCGCACGCACGTGTGGACTGAGCCCCGGTTTAGGACGACCAGGCCAGTGGTGACTGCCCACTCCTCCAGCACCTCACCCCTACCATCGGTTACCGGAGATCCCCACGCCACAGATTTGGCGTTGAGATCCCCTAGCAACAGCACAGGGCGAGGGTGGAGTTGGGCAACGACGGCGCCCAGCTCGACAAGGAAATTCTCGAAGTCGGCGAGACTCTTGTTGGGCGAAAAATACGCGCCAACTACGCCAATGCCGTCCGCGAGGGCGGCTACCCAGCCGTGACCTCGGGACGGGTTGGCAAGAGCCCCGCCAATGATGGCCACCAAACCGTCAAGGTCTCCAACCCAGTTGTCCCTGGGTGGGACGAAATACGGTTCGGCGACCACAGCCACGTGAATCGACCACTCTGCCATGCTCTGGAGCAAGAGGTCCTGAGCTCTGGCACAGTGGTTGATATTGCCCTGGAGGAAATGGAATAGTTTCTCTATAAACACTCCATTTCCTCCACGGCACCAATCCTAGGCCGGGAGTCGGCCGAAGAGGGTGCAGGTTGAGAGGGGGGTAAAGGGCCCCTTGCAACCCTAGCCCTCCTCTTCCTCCTCTGCTGCGTGGGCGAACCACAGGCCTTGCTGCCCACTCTGTGTCCATCGGGCCTCCCTGCTGCTGTACAGAGGCTGCAGTTTGGCGCCGCGGAGCACTGGGCCGCCTTGTGGCCGGGCTGACCACAGCGATAACACAACTCGCTGCGATCTGTTTCGGCGGTGCACCGTGCCCGGACCTGCCCAATGTCCAGGCACCTATAGCACCGCAATGCCCTGGGTTGCAGCAGTTTGACCCTCGCTGCAACCCATCCCACCAGCAGTCTGCCGCTGTCGGCGACTTTGTTGGCCGCAGCCACCGGACACCGCACCCAAATCGCGCCAAGCCCGGCAGGGTCGGCGCGGATCTCGCCCGTCCGCACGTCCTCAGACGGACATCCGCCGGCTCGGGCGATGGCCGCTGCGACCTCAGCCGGAGTGGTCGAGTCATCCAGACCGTCGATCCGCAGCTCCGCGGTCTTCGTCGGTCTGGTCACCCGGACGTCCTCCGGGTTGAGGACCTCCCGCAGCTTGGCCGCCAGCATGTCCGCCTTTTCGGCGCTGGAGGCACCCGACACTTCGAGCAGCCGCGCCCCCGTGATCGCCGGCCTCAGCTTGAAGCCGGACGGTGTTCCAAGGTCGGGGAACGCGACTTTGGCTCTCGCCTCTGTGAGGACCGCCTTATAAGAGACGCCCCTTTCGATGGCTCCGGGCTGCAGCGTGATCACTACAGCCGCGGTGCGTGGGGCTCTGACCCTAGGCGGTCCTGCGGCCTTCTTCGGTGCCGCGGGTGCTCCTCCAGTGGGTGCCGGCGGCGGCGCCGTCTTCTTTTTGTTGCGGCGGCGGCCCCTTTTGACCACCGTAGACCAGGCCTCCGTGAGAGGTCCAGGAACGGTGGCCGGGTTCGGAGCCGTCGCCTGGGAAGTGGGCGCGGACCTTCCCTCCGCGGGTTTATTGGGCCCCTCTGCGGGCTTTGTGGCCCCCTTGCCGCCTTTTCTTGGCTCGGCCGCTGTCGCCTCCTTCCTCCGCCTGTCCGCAGCGAGCGGTGGACGGAGGTTTTCGGCGGGCAGCAGCCTGGCCTCTATGGCCTCGAGCCTGGCACCCATCATCGTTCCACACTGCACCATGCAGATGCGTACGATCTTTTCGATCTCCGCATCCGCAAGTGCAGGGGCCGACGATGGGGCCGGAGATTGTGCCGACGACGGGGTCGGCGATGTGGCCGTGACGGACGGTGCCTGGGCGGCAAACTGCCGCTTGAGGTCCTCCAGCTCGGATCGGAGACGGCTATTCTCCTCCCACAACTTCGCCGTCTCCTCCGTAGTTGTGCGGCCGCTGAGGACCTCAACCGCCTCCTGGATGGATGCCACTGCATCCTTTAGGGCACGCGTAAACGTGCCCTTCAGGTTGCCTGACTTAGTGGCAACCTTCAGGACGACGTCCAGCCCGTCCGACACCTGCCGACTGAGCGCCACCGCCGACGCATCTGCCGTCCTGGCGGAGCGACGCTCTCGGGCCTGTCGGGCCAACTCACCGACTTCGTCAGCCGCGACAGCCTGGCGTTGCGCCCGCTTTGCGGCATTCGCCTCCGCTCTGTTGGACCCCAACAGAGATGTGGTAGAGCCACCACTCTGGTCCGCGCTCATGTGCCCAGGGTCACTCAGGACACACTCGGCAGAGACGCGCGCATTGGGCCGAGCGCCCGCCACGACCGCGCGACCTCTTCCCCTGAGCCCCGTAGAGATCTTCGGGGTTAACAGGTTCTCCTCACTCGAGGAGAGACCCAGCGACCCCGAGTCCTTGTGGCGCGGACGCTTCCTCCGCTGAATGGAGCCTCCTCGGCTCTGGTTGCCGTTAGCGACGGCAAGTGGTATTTCCACGAGCTCGTGGCGCAGGTCGGCGGTGGTCTGCCGGCCTGCGAGATTGGTGGTGCCCCCCCCAGATACGGTGGGGCTGCCCTCTAAGGGATCCTTAGAGGGGCGGGATTGGCCCTTGCATTGCGCAAGGGTACCCGCCTGGGGATTCTTTTCCAGCAATCTTTGTTCCATAGTTTATTTACCTTTTTAAGGGTGCGGTCCCTTTCCCCTTCCCCCCCAGCGCTAGGGACCGGATACAAACCCTCCGGCCATTCATCCCCTCGGCACGCTAGACCTTGGGATTGGGTTTCACCTCCACTCCTCGCCCACTCGACCAACCCTCTGAGAGCAGAGGGGGCAGTAGGCGGTAGATGGCCATCGGCCTCACCCCAGCGACGGACTGGCCGTCCCGTCTCTAGCCCGGTTCCCTTCACAGACCATCAAGGATGATGATCTGTGATTGGAACCGTGACCCTTCCCCGTGTGTTGAAATTAGCCGCCCGCATCCAGCTGCCCACTCTAGGCGAGTGGGCGGCTGGAGCGGACGTTGCCCAGGGTGCGCCACGCGGAGGCTTTCAACCTGCACCCTGTGTAATGCATACCTAGGCTAAGTCGAATAAAGCACGTAAAACTTACCTCTCCTCATCTTCAGTATCCTCAAAATTTGAATAAAGTTCTTCCAATCTGATACCTTCAGCAAAAGTAGCTATTCCTTGGACTTTTACTATACATTTTATTTTTCTCCAGTTCTCTGAAGGCATGCTATTTTCATTTCTTCTTAATATTTCAAGCTCACTGTTTTTTTTCGTCCTTGGCCAAAACAGGACAGAGTCTTTGGTGTTGACCCATGTACTAGGTACAAGCGATATAAGGTGGCGGGACGAGCCCTCTATAGTTAATACTACAGAAAACATATTTTTGATAATTTGGCCTGTCCAAATGTTTGAGAATCGCTGGAAGCAATAAACCATTTTGTGAATTCGGTAACTTTATAACTACTTCTGGTTTCACGTCGACATATGTCGACACAGTCTAGTAACTTCCTGACCAGTTGTGACTAGAATATTTTCTCTAAATAAAAATACATATTTTTAATTTTTACCAATTTTGTGGTTCATTTTTGGTTCCATATATACACACTGAGTATTAAATACATTAGGTATAGCAAAAACTTCCAAACTCTGGGAATGTAAAGACTTGTTAGAGTGTAAACAATAGTTTTTACTATTGTTTATATTATACTACACAGGTTAAATCACAATTTTATGGTGGCGCATTGATAAATTTCAAACTATTTGTACAAATTATACAATGAAATTCTTTTCCCACATAGATTTGTCCAATAGAAACGAATTAAAATAAGAATAAAAAATTACCTTGGTAAACAGTGATGGCTGATAATGTTATCTTTGTATTATTTTTTAAATTTACGTCGCCGTTCGGTCGCAGCTTGTCACAGCACAAAAAGAGAATGAATGAACGAACGAATGATTTCTGAAAAGTGGTTGCAGACTAAGAACAATGTTAACACACTGCAACAGAACTTTAAAACCAAATGTTACTGTGTCGACTGTTCCCCATTTTTAGTCGTGGCGACGGAACTAGGACGACTCACCGACCAAAAATGTTTCTAGAATGAATCAGTGTCGACACAATAGTGTCGAGTTATTTCGTAACGGCTACCAAAAAGCGCTGTATGGGCATACGCCGATACAGTGCTGATTCCAGATTTTGAGCCTCAGCCTCAACTGTTAGGAGAACCCAACATAAGCCAGGAGGATAGTAGGATCCCAGAACCCAGCCCACCTACCACTACTCCTGCACCGCGGCAGACTGATTCTCCAGCACCGCGGCAGACTGTGCCTCCAGCACCGCGGCGACGACGACGCGTACAGAGAAGTCCTCGGCTAGTCAATAGCAGCGGTGGGTATCAAAGTTATTCCTATTTAATTAATTAGCCTGTCCCAAATTCTTTCTCAAATATTCTGTAAAATTTAAAAATTATCTCACAGGGTATGATACTACGCACGAGGCGGCTGCGAGGCTGGAGGCATTAGAACATATCAGTGCAGAGGCTACCAGGGAACATGCCCAAGCCACTCACCGACTGGCAGCTGCATTGGAGGCACTAGCAGAGAGGCTAAGAGAGCCAATAGTAATTGTGGTTCAAAACCCCTCCACAAGCTAGAGTATGTATTAAAATTTTATTTACATTTACTTGTTGATTTTTAACAGACTTCAGAAAAAGGAGGTTCGGCAGTATGTTTGTTACACAATATCTCCGGCAATTGTAAATCAATTTCAAAAATGCTTTTTTTAATCGATAGGGTATGCGTAGGGAGTGGGCTTTTGGTTGATATAATGATGATGTTAGTACATACTACAAAAACAAAACTTGAAATTGTAAAACTTTTTTAATTTTCACTATTTTTTTTGTTGTTTAAATTTGTTGTTCTCTCGACAGCCTTGAAATAAGCGACTGCTGAATTGCCCGGCCTCTTTGCAGCTCTGGGTTGACACGACGGTTCCCCGGATTCTCCATGGTTCTCATCTGATCTGCAACCTTTTAAAGAAGACTGATTAGATTACTTAAAATTATATTTTGATTAGATTACTAACTGCGGTACTCAGAGATATTTAATGATTAGGTACTTAGGCCGTCACTTAGTAAAGGTTTGACATACTTTTGTATGACAAAACTGTCAAAACCTTTACTAAGTGATGGCCTAAGTAATCATTAAAGCTCTCTGAGTGCGGCAGTAAGGGCTGATTTTTCAAGCGCCAGATAATTTAGTCCGAGAAAAAACTTCAAAATAATTTCTAACGTTTAACGTTATTACGTATTTTTAACGATTTTTCGTATTTTATTTAATTTATAACGTGTGACTGAGAGGACTGATTTTACCAATGATACTGATAATTAAGAGATTTTGAGTTATTTTGTTTTATCTTTGTTGATTTATGTTTCATTTATTGTTAATTTATGTTATTGGGTTTATCAGTAACAGCTATAGAGTCTGGATTTGTGCCCGGTTGATGGCAATAGGCTCGCCCCCTATTACATAGGACTTAAACATAACTTGCGAAATGTGGGTGTACTATTAGGTACACCTCTGCCTAACCCTTCGGGGATTACAGGCGTTATTTTATGTGTTATGTTATTGTTAATTTTTATTAAAAAAAAACACTGATTTTATTTAGGTAGCTAGTTAATTTGTAACTGTGTTTAAAAAATATATACTTAATATTAGAATCATCTTGTTTTTTATTTCAATTAAGTAGAAAATACTTGCCTGGTGTTGTAGCCGATTCTCCATTTCTTCCTCGCTCGTGAGCACTATGATGGGTAGCCTGCTGTGGTTTGTTATGTTGTGTAGGATGCAACATGCATTTACTATTTTCCCAGCAGTGATGGGGTTATAATGTAATGCTCTTGCTGCTAACAAACATCTGAAAACAGATAAGTTTTATTATTATTTATCTAGATATACATCATCATTAACCCATCCCCAACCCAGCACTCGTCAGCACGCATCGCCTATAAGGAGCGGGTTTAGGCCGTTGTTCACCACACTGGCCCGTGTGGAACGTAACTAATAATGTGTCTGTATGGTTGTTTATTAAATGGTATTAATTAAAATATTTAACCTGAATCGAGCCTTCAGTACTTCTATGCAACGTTCCACTGTGTTGCGTGCTGACACATGAACTTTATAATAATTGTGTTCAGCAGTCCCCTCCCTTGTATCCAAAATTGGTGTCATCATTGTTGGCCGCAAAGGATAACCACTATCACCTAGAAATTGATAGATAGTTGATTAACACTTTTTTACATTGTTTTTACTGCTTATTTAGGTCTGTAATATTATAATAAATACTATGTATTTGGTACCTAACAAAAACACTTCCTCTCCAGCATTAGACACCTCAATTAAGTGGCGGTTCAGTGGGTGTACTTGCCACACCATAGAATCATGGGCTGAACCCGGGCTACTTGCATCAACGCACAATATATTTAAATCTGCGTCACAAATCTGTAACAAAGTTTATTATGAGCTAATGTTGACTTAGAATTTGATAACAATCAATCATTTATATAATATGTCTAAAAATAAATAATTGCTTACAATCATGACATTCAGGGAATGGTATCCTTTTCTATTGTAATACCGCTCTCCATGAAGAACAGGCCTCAGTAAAGCCACATTATGCCGTCAATACAACCCAGTACACCCGGGAAACCAAAACATGAGTAAAATCTGTAGAAATAATAATTATAAACAAACAACATGAACATTTTATTATTTCAAAACTTTGAATTAAAGTTCAGCTTATTACTGACAAATAACACTTACTTTGCCTTGATTGCATTTCTTTCTTGGGGATGCATTGGCCAAACTATATGTTTATGCTAGATTTGGTTCAATGCATCGGTGACTTGCCTCACAGCTCTTGATACTGTAGTCTGTGAGACATTATGTAATGCGCTTTGGCCAACCAGTGTTTGGTATGACCCTGTGGCATAGAAGCTCAGCGCAATAAGTATCTGAAATGTTTAGATTTTTATTATTTGAATTTTATGGAACAACTTCAGCAATTTTTAATTGTATTTTTTGGGTAAGTATTTAGTTAATGTAAGTTAGTTGTATGTATATCTTTGTGGTAGTAACATTGCATTGGCGTGATGTTATTTAAGTAATTTTGAATAATTAAAGTAATAGTAAATAGGTACTTAAATAATTCTGATAGTAAAATTTTATTACATAAATAATTATTCTAAGTTGGATCAGAGTGTCAAGTTAGGTACCTTCACATACAAACCTTTAATTCAGCAGGGATTCCATTCTGCCGTCGCTGTCTCTGGAGAAAGGGAATGAGCTCGTCAATTAGCTCCCTTGCTTGCTCCTTACCAAGCCGAAACGTTTTGACAAACTCCAGCTCGGGAAGTTCATGGAAGGCATTCACTTGCAGCCTCATTAATGCGCGAGATTTGCGTCGCTGGCGCAAAAGCAAACGTCGACGATCGGCGCTATAAGCCAATGCCAGAATATGCCACCGCAAAGTAGGTAAAGAAGGCCTCATTGTGGCGAAAACTAAGTCCACTTTATTAATTGGTTCACTACGTAAGACGTACACACTCGGACACTATATTTTAAATTTTAAAAGAAATAAATTGAACCAAATTAATAGGGAAAAGAGGTGTCGTTGTTCGATGGCTTCACAATGGCAGTTCGATAGCCAAGCACGATAGACGACACAACTGTCAGATATCACTTAAAATATTTACAGACTACCGTAACTTTGGCCATCACGATGACATTGACACATTAAAATAAACCAGACTACCGATGTTACAATAGTCCTACTATGGCGTTTCAATGTGACTACAGTGGCAAGTCAATGACCATAAATAATTTGTAGAATACCAAATGTCAATGACTATTCTATTGAGACACTACTTACACACTATCGACACACTATTGTCAAGTTAACTATTTTACAGAATTGAGCCCCAGATCTGAAGTCTGCCAAGGACATGAGATTCTTTGATCTGTTTTTGTTGGCCTTCTTATAGAGCACCCAAGAGTTGATCGTGGCCAAAAAGAGGTGTCGTTGTTCGATGGCTTCACAATGGCAGTTCGATAGCCAAGCACGATAGACGACACAACTGTCAGATATCACTTAAAATATTTACAGACTACCGTAACTTTGGCCATCACGATGACATTGACACATTAAAATAAACCAGACTACCGATGTTACAATAGTCCTACTATGGCGTTTCAATGTGACTACAGTGGCAAGTCAATGACCATAAATAATTTGTAGAATACCAAATGTCAATGACTATTCTATTGAGACACTACTTACACACTATCGACACACTATTGTCAAGTTAACTATTTTACAGAATTGAGCCCCAGATCTGAAGTCTGCCAAGGACATGAGATTCTTTGATCTGTTTTTGTTGGCCTTCTTATAGAGCACCCAAGAGTTGATCGTGGCCATATCAAGCATATGGTAGAACAAACGTATGTACCATTTTCGGGACTTCACTCTAATGCGATACCGTCCTAAAAAACTGTCCATAAGGTCGACGCCACCCATGTGTGCGTTATAATCTTTTACAATTTTTTGGACAAGGTATGTCCATCGTCCTTTTTTTGTTTTTTGTGGTATCTGGCGACTGATCCAACTAAAATCACTTTGCCTCCTTTGATACTAACATTTGCGTTTTGCAGGTGGTTTTGGTAATAACTGACGCCATTTTGTTTTATTAGATTTAGGGATGTGCCAAGAAAGAAAAAACCGACGCAACGATGAAGAAAATAGAACAATATTATATTAACAAAACATATTTACTAATAATTTATAAATAATAATAATAAAAACTACTCATATTAGAAAAGAGTAGAGTTTATTTGTTTGGTTAAACGTGCTAATCTCGGGAACTACTGAACCGATTTGAAAAAATCTTTTTGCGTTGGATAACATCACGCTACGATCTACGGGAGCGGAGCAGTACGGTTTCTACGGGAACGCGGGGTAAAGCTAGCCCTAAATCAAAATAAAACTCATTTTTTTAATCATTACCGAAAATTATTATTCCTATAATTAAATTACTGTTACATAATATTTTTTTAAACATTTATAATCTTATGATCAAATCAACTTTTTAATTCTTTTTTAGCTCCTTTTCTCCGAATTATTCTTTGCCAGTACTTTGACAGTAGGTAAAAATAAAAAAAATACGAGAAGTGTCTCGTAAAACTGGCTTTGATAATTTCTTTAAATTCTTAAATCCGCACTCTCTCTTCTTCTATATCTTGTGAAATAGGCGATCTAATAATGTTCAGGTAAAACTTGCATTTTTCATTGGTCTCCCAATTTTCACCAAAGGGTTTTTTCAATAGTGCTTGTACCTACATCCACTAACTTTGCACGTTTCATAGAAGCACCTTGTTGCACGATGGTTGGTCGAATCAAATCCTTTTCATTTCAGATTTGCAAACATTAGATGATGTGCATACATCTGAATTAAAATGTGGCTCGCCACGGATGAGAATACAATTAAAATAAATACTTAATCATAATTTTTTCAATATTTTAAAGTATTCCTTTTGACGTCTAATATCCATTTATATTCGTAGGATAAGGAGGACGAATTTTCTTAAAGATTGAATTTAGCTGAGATAAAATACTGGCGTCTTTAAATGAAAAATATCTTGTTTAACTCGCCGTCAACTTCTGAATTAGTTTGTGCAAGAATTTTTTGTTCGGGAAGGCCGAGAATAATAGAAATTTAGTGATGAACTTTTGTAGGTTATGTCTATGGTAATTCCAACTCGAGGAAGTAAAAGGGCAACATTGCATTAGTATTTCTATTTCCCAGTTATTACAGCATGCAATGTTAAAAAGGTAGGTAATCCCAGTGGTTATAAATACTCTTCGGCACGCCTTACTATAGGTATACAATTGGTATCATGTACACACGGCGGCACATCAAGCTTTACATTTCCAGTATAACGTGCCCTTGCTTTGTTTATATTTTCTGTACAATGAGAGATCCATAAACTGGTTTTGTATAGCTTGATCAACCGTCGTGGGTACAACAGGTCTGAGACTGCCAGACACCGTCAGCATAGTTTTAGGTATTGAAGCAATAGGATTATAATAGTATTTTGAATTTTATAAATACTTGCTAACTTTCAGAAAAATAAGTATTTATAAAATCCTAGAATGTGTGTGAAATATGTTGTGTTGCTAAAAACCAATAAAACAAGTTTTTTTTTTACATAATATTTATTCTTCGTCATCCTCTCTTACAATTATTTCATCCAGAAATTCTGCAGGTGCGGTAATATTTTGTTGATGTCTGGCCCATCCTAAGTACCAGACTATGGTCATAACATGAGCGCAACATCCTACTGTGCGCCGACCAACTAAACAATTACAGCAGTACTCACTGATTCCTGTCCGTCCAGGAATATCATGTTCTATTAGAATATACACATAATATTGCTTCCTGCTCACGTGACGTGACTTAGTTTTACCTCTAATTAGTGTTGTCACGCCAGTGCTTCTGAGATTATATTCAGAGGAATCAATGTTTACACTGGAAACTTCAATTCTGTATCCACCGTGGAAACGTACATGCTCGCCATAATATGACCGAGCTTGTTTTATTTGGTACGTTCCCAGTGCGAAGAGAATTAAATCTCTATATTCAAGGGTTGGGAAGTATAAAACATTATTGCGATCAGCAGTGATGCTATGAAACTGTGAGGTTCGTCTATTCATATGTAAGGCTTCAACCATATTTGCCAGATTGTTTGGTAAGTTCATCCTTTCTCTATTTATTTCAAGTAAGTATTTTATTTGCATATTCATTATTTTGGAAGCGAACACCCAACTTGTTCAAAAGAGCTGCCGCTATTTGAAATGTTTGCATCATGTGTGGTAGAGACCGATGAAAGTATTCTTGCCTAAAAAGTTTAAAATCTCATTTAAAGTGGCCATTCACAGCCTCTACCACCCATCGGCAGATAGTGACACAGCGACTTTTATTGGCTTGAGCTGTAGTTAATTGGTGTTCGCCTTCTAAAAGTGATTCTGGCATACATGTTCTATACCCACATCCCTCTAGTAAACTTATACAGTCCCTAAAACCCCTGTCCAGAATGAACACATCATCTTGTCTGAAATATGATCTAAAAGAACTGCCAGAGGAAAATAGATTAGACATAATTTCAGCATCTGATGTAGTTGCTTTATATGGGCCATAACAATCAACAATATATCCATCACATGCAACAATCATAAAAGGTTTTAGCAAGTTCCTGTATTTATGTAAGGAATAACTTTGTTTTTGGAACATATAGTTCGAACTCTTATGTACACTCAGCGTCAAAAAAATCGCACCTTTTGAAAAATCTACTTCAAACCACTTTAAATCTAATTTGGAATATGGGATATGGGTAATGTTTTGTATCATTTGAAAGGTAAGTAAAAGGAGTATACAAAAACAATTCTTCATTATTATTATTTTTTATTGGAACCGAGAAAAGTAAAAATGTTTACAAAACAATAAAAATCCTTAATTAAGCCCTACTTAAAACAGATTAATTATTCAAAAAAAAGTTACAAAAAGTTGCTTAAAACTAACCTAAAATCTAGTGTTACCCCCCCTTGCCCTGATGACGGCTTCCATGCGCTCTCTCATGGATCTCACCAATTTTATGAGCTCTTCTTTGGCCCATTCCTCAATAACGGCCTCTTCGAGCTCCTGGAGAGTCGTGGGAGCAGGATCACGGGACCTAACCTTACGTTTCAAATGGTCCCATAGGTGCTCTATCGGGTTCAGATCTGGACTTCTCGCTGGCCACTGCATGACAGGGATCCCAACCTCTTGAAGGTAGTCGCGCACAATTCCGGCAGTGTGAGCGCGTGCGTTATCGTGCATTAATGTGAACCCCTCGCCAACAAAACCAGCATAGGGGACCACATGCTCTTCCAGGATCTCTGTGATGTACCGGTGAGCAGTCATCGACCCTTGCCCACGTGCACCTCCAGTCCGTCATCCAAAGTCATCAGTTATACATGTTCTAGCTATATGAATTTTTCTCTCTAACGTACTTTTCGATATTTTGTAGCTAATCGTCTGTCCGGTTCACCAGTTCTTTTTAAGTATATGCCTAAAGCGGTTGGAGGCTTATCCGTTCTGGTACGTAGAGATGGAGTTAGACTTAAAACCAAGTTGAACTGAACTTTCGTAACTCCAGTCTAAAAATGCAGTTCACCGTCATCGATCTCTTCAATATGTTCGAAATCTAATTGATGACTTCGTTCTAACCCCCATTTAAACAATTCGAACATGTCTAATACATGAACATTATTAAAATTCAGCAATGGCGTCTGAGCACTTAACTCCTCCCAATCATTTCGCACCAGGTGCGGGTGACAAACGCGAGCAAGTTGAGGTATATATAATATTTATTCGTATTAAGCAAGTGGAACCTTTATTTACGTGGGCACTAGATGACTAGGCGTATTCCTGCAGCCGTTAAATATACACCTTCTTGCGGTATTGGAGGCACGAATATCCTTGTAAGGACATGAAGCCAGGTCTTACGTCTTGGCCGTCGTTGTATACTTCCTGTTCTCCTTGCTGGTTTGATGGACCTTGATCATCATCTTGTTGGTTTGACTGGTCTTCAGGTTGTTCGGGTAGTTGATCTTGGACCTGTTGATCTCGCTGACGGTGCACATCACGACTCAGTCTGACCCAGCATGCATGGCAAATTGATCTTGAGCCATCAAATGGAACCTGAAAATGTCGAAATAATAATTAACATTAATCACCGAGGAAAAATATTAAGTACAACACGAAAAATGGTGGAGCATACTGGTATGAAAATGCCTAAATTAATTTTAAAATCCAGACAATTCTTACAAGACTTTTAGGAAAAAGTAGATAGGTACCCTTCTAACAGCACTCTCATTTAAAAAGAAATCTGAACACCGTAAAAGATACTTATTATTCTAAAATACTGTGTGCAGTTTGTAACAAAGAGAATAAAGTAATAGTTTAAAGCGCAGATACTTACCTCGTGTGGTACAGGGTGGCCCATAAGTCCTTACACATGTAAATAATTAATAAATAAAAAACTAATTACAATAAGAAATATCTTTTTATTTCGTATTAACCTCTATAAAATGAGAATTATTTTTTGAAAATAACATCATCCAAATGTAACCCGTTACGATCACGGCACTCCTGTAAGCGACGTCTAAAACTATCGACGACTGCGCGGCAAGTCAGTTCTGTGATGTTAGCCATTTCTCTTTGAATATTTTCTTTTAGGGCTTCAATTGACCGCGGGTTTGTGTCATACACTTTAGATTTCAGATAACCCCATAAGAAAAAGTCCATCGGGGTTAGATCCGGACTACGTGGTGGCCAGGAAATGTCTCCTCTTCGAGAGATCACTTTGTTGGGGAAAAGTTCACGAATGACGGGCATAGCGGTGTTAGAGGTATGGGCCGTCGCGCCATCCTGTTGAAACCAGGTCCGCGTATTGTAGCCTGGAAAATTCTGCAACGCTGGTGTAAAAAACTCCTCGATCATTGCTACATATCGCTCTGAATTAACTGTAATCGCGCGACCTCTGCCGTCTTCAAAAAAATAAGGGCCTATGATGCCACGAGCTGACATAGCGGCCCATACCGTCACTTTAGGGCTGTGTAATGGCTTCTGATGTTTACGTTTTGGATTTTCGGGGCTCCAGTAGCGGCAATTTTGTTTACTTACATGCCCATTAATGTGGAAGTGAGCTTCATCAGAGAATAACACGTTATTGAACGAAGAAAAGCGGCTAAACATTTCATTCGCGTAATTTAGTCTCTGGATGGCGTCAGTGTCTTTTAATTCCTGTACCAACTGAATTTTGTAGGGGTGCAGACGTAAATCTTTCTTTAAAATCCGCTGTAACGATGTTCTGGATACGTTTAATATTCTGGAACGCTTACGAGTAGACTGGGTAGGATTTTCACGAACAGACTGTAACACTATGTCGATGTTTTCTTCCGTCCTTGATGTCCTTGGTCGGCCCGACCGCTTTTTATCTAACGTCGAACCAGTCTCTTCAAACTTTGCAACCCAGTTGTTGATCGTTTGAACAGTTGGAGTGTCATGAAAGTTGTGTAGATTGTGATGTTCTCGAAATTAACGCCGCGCAATGGTTGCCGAAAAATTGTTCCGATAAAACTCGCGCACACAAAAAGCACGGTCTGACTGACTTCCCAGAAACCGAACGTACTGTTTTTGCCCCGCCCGCGCCCCTCCCGCGCGTCTTATGCATTTTATTCGAAATTTACATTTTAAAGGACTTATGGGCCCCACCCTATATTATTGGAACGAAGTTCCTTATCGCGCGTTGTGAAAGGGGGCTAGACGGAAAAAATTCTTACGAAAAGTTGTCACGACACTTTTTGCTATAGTAAGCTATTGTAAGCTGTGCGGCGCGGCATGTTTCTCTGTCTGTCTCTCTCTCTCTTATAGAAAGCAAGCCAGATATTTTCATTTCTACATTTTTTTTTTTTTTTTTTATATAATAAAAAATAATAACAATAACTTCGTTCCATCCGGGTGTTCCTTGACACCTCTCAAGTTTTTTTCTTGTAGTAATAGCACGGCGTGTTCCCGATGTGTTTCGAGAAAAATTCCAATAAGAGGGTGATTTCTGCGACGTAACACCGATCGGTTACACGCTACACAGCTATTAAGTCTTTCCATGTCAACAAAATCCAAATCGAGAAGCAAACAATCACTCAAGTAAACACGCCAAAGTAGTTAATTGTATCGGAATAATATAGAAACACGGAGAAAGCACAGATCACAACGACGAATGACGAAGGACTGCGAAGGCCGAGGTCAGGGAGGCGCCGCCGATGTTTTTCTACCTGCTGTGGATGTGTGCATTATATTATTGCGTGAGCGCAACAAAGCTGGTTATCAACTCGGGTAAGACAGAGACAGCAATATACGTGTATTATATTACCTGACCGAACGAGTTTGCTTTATGTGTGATGATATTTTTATTTAACAAAACAATGGCAAAATAAGTTTGTTTGTTTAATTTTCAAGTCTAAACCACTGAACCGATTTTGATTAAATTGCCGTGTAAAGATATATTTTTTGATTTGGAGTCGGACATAGTATACTTTTTACCCAAGTGACATGTTTCCATGGATAAAATAATTTACAGACAGGCGAAACCGCTAATTATTATCCAATTTTTATTGGTCTGCTGCAAGATTTCTCCAACGAATTATTTTTTTTTCTTTTTACATATAATGAAAAGTGGGTTATGCTTGCATTATTTACCACCATTTTCGTTTTTGTACAAAAACATTTTTGAACCGGGTCGGATTATGGGCCATGACCTTTAATACCAAAATATATGACTATTGTTAACACACCAAATGGTTTACGCAACTATTTATCAAATTATTTTTTGAAACCTGATTGTGCACTCCGTTGGCAGTAGAATTACTGTGTGATTGAATAAATAAAAACTTATTGTTACTTACCAGAAGTGTTTGTTTTTGTGCCACTTCACTCCAAGCTCTGTCAAAAATCTTTTCTTGAGTATTCCGTCAGTTTATTGTTGTATAAACACGGATACTGTTCAATAATTTTAAAAAAATTCACCGCCGCGGCCGCCATTTTGTCAAAAAGCAAGCAAGCGTCCGTCTGACGATTTCATTGTTACTATGCAAGATGCAAGCATTCGTCTTGCAATCGTCAATTGACGAAAGCGTGCGTATGACGTGCGGTTACGTGGACAATGGGCCTTACTTTAGCATATGTATCGGTAATTTCAATGCTGGATGGTGGAGGATAACACAGTTTTTTAGCAGTCAATATATTGTGTTTCTTCTTCTGAAGAACTTCGAGGATCTGGTCCGCCACGTCCTTGTTAATCTGACCTGTTTGGCAGACTGTGACGTCGAGGTCAGATCCTGCAGCTTGGGCATAGCTCCTGTTAACGACCCGCTCGGACTTATCAAGCCGAGGCCGTTTACGCTCTCCTCGAGGTGACGAGGTCTCGTTGAGAGCCCGCTTAGCCTCATCATTCCGAACAGGTCGCCCCGAAGCCGCCTTAGCTGGTTCTTCCACCGTGCCGGCTGGTCCAGGTCGACTGGGTCCTGGTCGGCTGTTGCCGTCCTCGGCCTGCAACCGCTTGCCTGCGAAGAAGTTGACGTTACCTTCGGTCGGTTGTGCCTGACCTGCGGGATTCACCAGCATTGGTTGACGGACTTACCCTTCGCTTGAGAGCCCGCTTAGCCGCCGCCCTCATCATTCCAAACAGGTCGCCCCGAAGCCGCCGCCCTCATCATTCCGAACAGGTCGCCCGGAAGCCGCCTTAGCTGGTTCTTCCACCGTGCCGGCTGGTCCAGGTCGACTGGGTCCTGGTCGGCTGTTGCCGTCCTCGGCCTGCAACCGCTTGCCTGCGGAGAAGTTGACGTTACCTTCGGTCGGTTGTGCCTGACCTGCGGCATTCACCAGCATTGGTTGACGGACTTACCCTTCGCTTGAGAGCCCGCTTAGCCGCCGCCCTCTTCATTCCGAACAGGTCACCCCGAAGCCGCCTTAGCTGGTTCTTCCACCGTGCCGGCTGGTCCAGGTCGACTGGGTCCTGGTCGGCTGTTGCCGTCCTCGGCCTGCAACCGCTTGCCTGCGGAGAAGTTGACGTTACCTTCGGTCGGTTGTGCCTGACCTGCGGCATTCACCAGCATTGGTTGACGGACTTACCCATCGCTTGAGAGCCCGCTTAGCCGCCGCCCTCATCATTCTGAACAGGTCGCCTCGAAGCCGCCTTAGCTGGTTCTTCCACCGTGCCGGCTGGTCCAGGTCGACTGGGTCCTGGTCGGCTGTTGCCGTCCTCGGCCTGCAACCGCTTGCCTGCGAAGAAGTTGACGTTACCTTCGGTCGGTTGTGCCTGACCTGCGGCATTCACCAGCATTGGTTGACGGACTTACCCTTCTGTTGAGAGCCCGCTTAGCCGCCGCCCTCCTCATTCCGAACAGGTCGCCCCGAAGCCGCCTTAGCTGGTTCTTCCACCGTGCCGGCCTGTCCAGGTCGACTGGGTCCTGGTCGGCTGTTGCCGTCCTCGGCCTGCAACCGCTTGCCTGCGGAGAAATCGACTTTACCTTCGGTCGGTTGTGCCTGACCTGCGGCATTCACCAGCATTGGTTGACGGACTTACCCTTCGGTTGAGAGCCCGCTTAGCCGCCGCCCTCATCATTCCGAACAGGTCGCCCCGAAGCCGCCTTAGCTTGTTCTTCCACCGTGCCGGCTGGTCTAGGTCGACTGGGTCCTGGTCGGCTGTTGCCGTCCTCGGCCTGCAACCGCTTGCCTGCGAAGAAGTTGACGTTACCTTCGGTCGGTTGTGCCTGACCTGCGGCATTCACCAGCATTGGTTGACGGACTTACCCTTCGCTTGAGAGCCCGCTTAGCCGCCGCCCTCATCATTCCAAACAGGTCGCCCCGAAGCCGCCGCCCTCATCATTCCGAACAGGTCGCCCCGAAGCCGCCTTAGCTGGTTCTTCCACCGTGCCGGCCTGTCCAGGTCGACTGGGTCCTGGTCGGCTGTTGCCGTCCTCGGCCTGCAACCGCTTGCCTGCAGAGAAAACGACTTTACCTTCGGTCGGTTGTGCCTGACCTGCGGCATTCACCAGCATTGGTTGACGGACTTACCCTTCTGTTGAGAGCCCGCTTAGCCGCCGCCCTCCTCATTCCGAACAGGTCGCCCCGAAGCCGCCTTAGCTGGTTCTTCCACCGTGCCGGCCTGTCCAGGTCGACTGGGTCCTGGTCGGCTGTTGCCGTCCTCGGCCTGCAACCGCTTGCCTGCGGAGAAATCGACTTTACCTTCGGTCGGTTGTGCCTGACCTGCGGCATTCACCAGCATTGGTTGACGGACTTACCCTTCGGTTGAGAGCCCGCTTAGCCGCCGCCCTCATCATTCCGAACAGGTCGCCCCGAAGCCGCCTTAGCTTGTTCTTCCACCGTGCCGGCTGGTCTAGGTCGACTGGGTCCTGGTCGGCTGTTGCCGTCCTCGGCCTGCAACCGCTTGCCTGCGAAGAAGTTGACGTTACCTTCGGTCGGTTGTGCCTGACCTGCGGCATTCACCAGCATTGGTTGACGGACTTACCCTTCGCTTGAGAGCCCGCTTAGCCGCCGCCCTCATCATTCCAAACAGGTCGCCCCGAAGCCGCCGCCCTCATCATTCCGAACAGGTCGCCCCGAAGCCGCCTTAGCTGGTTCTTCCACCGTGCCGGCCTGTCCAGGTCGACTGGGTCCTGGTCGGCTGTTGCCGTCCTCGGCCTGCAACCGCTTGCCTGCAGAGAAAACGACTTTACCTTCGGTCGGTTGTGCCTGACCTGCGGCATTCACCAGCATTGGTTGACGGACTTACCCTTCGGTTGAGAGCCCGCTTAGCCGCCGCCCTCATCATTCCGAACAGGTCGCCCCGAAGCCGCCTTAGCTTGTTCTTCCACCGTGCCGGCTGGTCTAGGTCGACTGGGTCCTGGTCGGCTGTTGCCGTCCTCGGCCTGCAACCGCTTGCCTGCGAAGAAGTTGACGTTACCTTCGGTCGGTTGTGCCTGACCTGCGGCATTCACCAGCATTGGTTGACGGACTTACCCTTCGCTTGAGAGCCCGCTTAGCCGCCGTCCTCATCATTCCGAACAGGTCGCTCCGAAGCCGCCTTAAGGTGGGTACAGACTGCTGCAACGCAACATGCAATGCAACACGAAACGAGCATTGCATCAGTGTAGACGCGGGGCGCGCACAACGTGCGCACGAACCGCGCATGTACCTACTCACATCTGTTTCCGAGATGCGCGCGAACGGATCGCTCAGTCTGCAAAAGAACACGCAAAGGAATGGATCGTGACGACCAATTGCGGGCTCTGATGATAGTCAGTGCTTCATTATTAATAGTGAATCATGTGATAAAACGCAGAAGACATCGACGTTGGTGGCGTACAGAGTTGTATACTCAGAGAGCTGGTGCAAAACTAATGGCCGATATGAGATTAACTGGACAATTTCAAAATTTCTTAAGGATGAGTCCAACGACATTTGAAGATCTACTCAGATTAGTCGGACCAAGAATTTTTCGGAATCGCACACAGTTAAGGGCTCCAATTTCAATCCAAGACAGACTGGCAATAACACTTCGTTTTTTAGCTAGTGGTGACTCTTACACAAGTTTACAGTATACCTTCAGAGTATCAAAACAAGCCATAAGTGGCATTATTACAGAAGTATGCTCCGCCATAATTGAGGAATTAAAAGATTATATCAAGGTAAGTTTTATTCTTAATAAGTCAATTAAAGAACAGTATTATCACATCAAATCATTAAAGTCGTCATAGGATTGGTTAGATTCTAGTGACGTTACAGACGATGGCTGTTGGTTCATATATTCTTCGTTCCTTGCCGTGGTATAGCCATAGCGTCCGGCTTGATTTGTATCTGGAGTTTGCGCGGAAGGCGAGGGACGATTAAATCCGGAAGTTCCAGGACGATTAACATATCCGGTCAGATCCACATAATCTTGTCCTTTCTTCTGTGATGCATAATAGGATTCTTGGTATGAACTGGGGTAGTTATCCTGCTGTCGATATGATGATTCATAATAACCTCTGTCAGCCTTCATCAAAATTTCAAAAATTCCATGTTCGACCGAATTCCTGGTTTGAAGGGAATAAGTATTCATTTTAGCTGATATATAGGAAGCGAAAGTTGTAGTTAAATCTGGAGCGCCTGAATTTCCCAACTTATTGGCAGTAGTTTGTAATATGCCCACTACATCGGTCAGTACACTGCTGCTTTCATCTTTTTTTGCTTGTTTAGCTCGCGTAGGTTCATACCGTGTACGTGGAGTAGCAAATTCGTTCTGCAGATTTTCTTCATTAATCGGTTGTTGAACCGCCTCCTGAAAAACATAAAAATAATTTATAACTGTAGGTCCCATCTCTTGATATAAACTACTAGATAGTAGATATAACTCTCCAGGAAGGTAGGTATCGTGGCACCGATGGACAAATGTCGAAACGACTAAATATTTAGTTCGTTTTTTAGTCTAGTTCAATATAGCTAGCAATAAAATCAAGAGATGCTCACTATAATGGCACCTCAAAAATTGTCACCAGCGAGTGTTGGGCTACTAAGTACAATGACTGTCTCGTAGCCATAAATTAAATAAAAGTTTTTTGTTTTAGCTTCCAACGACAGAAGAAACTTGGTTGAACATAAGCAAACAGTTTGAAGAGAAGTGGAATTTTCCACACTGTTTAGGGGCACTGGACGGAAAACATGTTGTGCTTGAGGCACCTATCAAAAGTGGAACTGAATTCTACAACTATAAAAACTTCTTTAGCATCGTTCTTTTTGCTTTGGTTGACGCCGATTATAATTTTCTATTTGTAGATGTGGGATGCCAAGGAAGGATTTCAGATAGTGGCATCTTTAAAGATACAAAACTCTGTGAAATGATAGAAGATCGTACAATAAACCTTCCATCACCTGATTCACTCCCACGGAGACATATTCCAATACCATATTTCTTTGTGGGTGATAGTGCCTTTGCTTTAAGTGAAAATCTGATGAAACCATATGCTGGGGCACATCCAAAAGGCACTTCAAAGAGAGTATTCAACTACAGGCTAAGCAGAGCCAGAAGAACTGTTGAAAATGCATTTGGTATCATATCGTCTGTCTTTAGAGTTCTCAGAAAACCAATGCTTTTACAGCCTGATAAAGCTGAGCTAGTGGTTATGGCAATTGTCCTTTTACATAATTATTTGAGACGTCACTCTAGAAATACATATATGAATGACACTGAAGATGAAGTTACGAATGAAGACACACGTAGGCAAAATAATGAAGATATGAGATCACTACTACCTATGAGAAATATTCCTCGACGATCGCCTGCACATTTGAATGCGTTAAGAGATGAGCTCTCCGATTATTTTATGAAAGAAGGGAAGGTTCATTGGCAAGACAGATGTTCGTAAAAGAATCAATCCAGTTTTACTTACCGTGTTCGTTCTCTTTCTCGGTTTGTTACGGTTGTCCAAGAACTTCAAAGAATCAAAGGCAAACCATCGACTTTTGTATGTCTCCGAGGCACCTGAAAAAATAAAATAATAATCATGAAAAAAATTAAATAAAAAACATAATTCAGTCAGTTTTAAACATAGTTGTTTTTAAGTAAACTTGACTAATAATAATTAATAATATTTAATAATTAATTTGTGATTTCAATCCATTAAAATATTGTAGTTGTTGTCAAAGTTGTCATTTTGTAGAGAAAAAAGTCAATTTCAATATTAGTCGGCTATGCCAATTTACATTTCAATACACAAACATTTTTGCGGTTTCCAACCTACGATTGTACTAAGAATAAAGTATATGAATAAATAATAAATAGTAAATTATTATTATTTATTTACCTTTTCCTGTTCCTTTCGATTTCTTTTCCTTCGCTTTTTCACGACGGTAGGATGATAAAATACTAATCATTTTACTGTAACATTTTTCTTGTGTTGTTTCCATCAAATTAGCAATTTCCATCCATGCATCCTCTTTAAAATGTTTTTTATAAAAATTCTCATGTTGTGGATTCCACAAAATTTCCTTTGATCTGTACACTTCAATTAATTGAAGCACTTTTTCTTCACTCCACGTAAATGTAACCGCCTCCTCCGCCGCAGTAGCGTCGTCTTGTTCCATGTTCGCGCGCGTCTAGCCGTACACACCACACAACCTGTCCACACTGACGCTCCGCGGATACTGCGCGCCTCTTTGTGTTCGGGGAAAAAACCGACAAATTTCGGGTCGCTACGCGCAAGAGTTGCAACAATCTGTTCGTGCGCGTAGTAGACGCGGTTCGTGCGCGCAAGGCGTCTACACTATGGGAATTCTGTTACTTTACATGATACATTGCAGCAATGTGGACGTCAAATTCTTGCATTGCATGTTGCATTACATGTTACATTGCACCAATGTGTACCCGGCTTTAGCTGGTTCTTCCACCGTGCCGGCTGGTCCAGGTCGACTGGGTCCTGGTCGGCTGTTGCCGTCCTCGGGCTGCAACCGCTTGCCTGCGAAGAAGTTGACGTTACCTTCGGTCGGTTGTGCCTGACCTGCGGCATTCACCAGCATTGGTTGACGGACTTACCCTTCGCTTGAGAGCCCGCTTAGCCGCCGCCCTCATCATTCCGAACAGGTCGCCCCGAAGCCGCCTTAGCTGGTTCTTCCACCGTGCCGGCTGGTCCAGGTCGACTGGGTCCTGGTCGGCTGTTGCCGTCCTCGGCCTGCAACCGCTTGCCTGCGAAGAAGTTGACGTTACCTTCGGTCGGTTGTGCCTGACCTGCGGCATTCACCAGCATTGGTTGACGGACTTACCCTTCGCTTGAGAGCCCGCTTAGCCGCCGCCCTCATCATTCCAAACAGGTCGCCCCGAAGCCGCCGCCCTCATAATTCCGAACAGGTCGCCCCGAAGCCGCCTTAGCTGGTTCTTCCACCGTGCCGGCTGGTCCAGGTCGACTGGGTCCTGGTCGGCTGTTGCCGTCCTCGGCCTGCAACCGCTTGCCTGCGGAGAAGTTGACGTTACCTTCGGTCGGTTGTGCCTGACCTGCGGCATTCACCAGCATTGGTTGACGGACTTACCCTTCGCTTGAGAGCCCGCTTAGCCGCCGCCCTCATCATTCCGAACAGGTCACCCCGAAGCCGCCTTAGCTGGTTCTTCCACCGTGCCGGCTGGTCCAGGTCGACTGGGTCCTGGTCGGCTGTTGCCGTCCTCGGCCTGCAACCGCTTGCCTGCGGAGAAGTTGACGTTACCTTCGGTCGGTTGTGCCTGACCTGCGGCATTCACCAGCATTGGTTGACGGACTTACCCTTCGCTTGAGAGCCCGCTTAGCCGCCGCCCTCATCATTCTGAACAGGTCGCCCCGAAGCCGCCTTAGCTGGTTCTTCCACCGTGCCGGCTGGTCCAGGTCGACTGGGTCCTGGTCGGCTGTTGCCGTCCTCGGCCTGCAACCGCTTGCCTGCGGAGAAGTTGACGTTACCTTCGGTCGGTTGTGCCTGACCTGCGGCATTCACCAGCATTGGTTGACGGACTTACCCTTCGCTTGAGAGCCCGCTTAGCCGCCGTCCTCATCATTCCGAACAGGTCGCTCCGAAGCCGCCTTAGCTGGTTCTTCCACCGTGCCGGCTGGTCCAGGTCGACTGGGTCCTGGTCGGCTGTTGCCGTCCTCGGCCTGCAACCGCTTGCCTGCGAAGAAGTTGACGTTACCTTCGGTCGGTTGTGCCTGACCTGCGGCATTCACCAGCATTGGTTGACGGACTTACCCTTCGGTTGAGAGCCCGCTTAGCCGCCGCCCTCATCATTCCGAACAGGTCGCCCCGAAGCCGCCTTAGCTGGTTCTTCCACCGTGCCGGCCTGTCCAGGTCGACTGGGTCCTGGTCGGCTGTTGCCGTCCTCGGCCTGCAACCGCTTGCCTGCGGAGAAATCGACTTTACCTTCGGTCGGTTGTGCCTGACCTGCGGCATTCACCAGCATTGGTTGACGGACTTACCCTTCGGTTGAGAGCCCGCTTAGCCGCCGCCCTCATCATTCCGAACAGGTCGCCCCGAAGCCGCCTTAGCTTGTTCTTCCACCGTGCCGGCTGGTCTAGGTCGACTGGGTCCTGGTCGGCTGTTGCCGTCCTCGGCCTGCAACCGCTTGCCTGCGAAGAAGTTGACGTTACCTTCGGTCGGTTGTGCCTGACCTGCGGCATTCACCAGCATTGGTTGACGGACTTACCCTTCGCTTGAGAGCCCGCTTAGCCGCCGTCCTCATCATTCCGAACAGGTCGCTCCGAAGCCGCCTTAGCTGGTTCTTCCACCGTGCCGGCTGGTCCAGGTCGACTGGGTCCTGGTCGGCTGTTGCCGTCCTCGGCCTGCAACCGCTTGCCTGCGAAGAAGTTGACGTTACCTTCGGTCGGTTGTGCCTGACCTGCGGCATTCACCAGCATTGGTTGACGGACTTACCCTTCGCTTGAGAGCCCGCTTAGCCGCCGCCCTCATCATTACGAACAGGTCGCCCCGAAGCCGCCTTAGCTGGTTCTTCCACCGTGCCGGCCTGTCCAGGTCGACTGGGTCCTGGTCGGCTGGGTCCTGGTCGGCTGTTGCCGTCCTCGGCCTGCAATCGCTTGCCTGCGGAGAAGTTGACGTTACCTTCGGTCGGTTGTGCCTGTGGATCTGGGTATTGTAGCTATTTTTATTCGGTTCGATTGTCCCTACAGCCATATTTACAACAATATACGCTGGGTATGATTGTTTAAATTAATAAATACCACGCTTTAGTCGCGTCGCACAGCCCCCGCGCTCGCCCGGGCACGCACACATAGCCGTGAGTCCGCGACTCACTTTTTGTGTACACATGCAAGTGTCGCGTCTTCACTTTAGTATATGTTCTGTGACCGCGAGTAGTTAGTCTGTGATAAAATAAAGAAAAATAGGAAACATGAATACTTACATCATTCTCACTATTTACTGTGGGTAGTGGTTTATTTTTGTCTCGCAAAAAGTTCAATGCCTTGTAAGCAAACCACTTTGGTTCCTGTACATCGTCTGTGCTTGCACCAGATTTGTGCAACTGTTCAACCTTCTTTTTTTCCCGAAAATAATGAGAGGTTAAATTTTTTAACTTTCTCTCTACTTCGCCTTTATCAATGTCAAATACACTTGCAATTATATTCAAGGCGTCCATTCGTTTGTTCCTATTCTTATAGTCTGCATTTCTGGGATTCCATAATATATCATTTTCATGAAATTTTTCAATTAATAGCAACACAGTTTCGTCGTCCCAATGAAACGACATTTTAATTTGTTGAATACACACAAACCGCACACCACTACCGCTCGAATGCCAGGCACGAACTGACGCCGACAAGCCGCGTAACCCGCCGCACACCCCGGCGGCCATGCCGGCGGCTCCTTTGTGCGGCAAGGCTTTGTATGCCGCCGGGTGCACGGCGGCTTACCCGGCGGCCCTGCCGCCGGCACTGTGTGTCTTTAGAAAGAAACTCAACTTACGATAAAACCAAAACTCATAAAGGAAATACGACTAGCGTCGTTAAATGAAAAATAAAATAATCCTTCTCCCAAAACGGAGTCTTCGAAAATTACACGTCAACCTATCAAGAGCTTGGGGTTACCCGCCTCGCTTACCAATTCCGACCTAACTCCCGTAATATAGGAATTCTTCCCAATCTTAATTTTAAAAGCGAACACATACCACAGCAAATAAAGCTTGAGTAAGCTTTATTTGCTGTGGTATGTGTTCGAAATAATAATACTGAGTAACTTACAATGAATCTAGCTGGAATATAAACCACTAAACGACGTTTGAATTCACAACAAGTATTTCCTCAACTTTGGAACATTTGCAATGTTAGAGAACCCAACCTTCGCCTGGCAACACAGTAACTCAATCCGATGCTTGTGATTGGACAAGCATGTCATTGGCGGATGGACTTGCCGCGTTCCGGTTAATTCTCGTTTCCCGAGGAACTACAGGGATCTTTGATAGTCTTGTTGTGGTTTTCAATTCAGGTATAGTTTCAACACCCTGGTGTAAATTATTTTCTGGTTTGAACACTATATTTATTTGCTGTGATTGTAAAATTTTAACCAATAGGGTGAAAAGGGCGGACCCCTAGATCTGACATTTGAACTGAGTTGTAATTGCGCTAAGGCGCGAAATTTCAAATTGTGGTCTATTGAAAATCACCACGTTACAACATTGCAAGCTGATCACTGGGCTTTCTGGAATATTAATGTTTCGAAAGTCATTTTGTACAATTATGTAACACAAAGAACAGTGAAGTAAAAGTAAAAATATAATATATGACGTAAACACATACCTAATAGATATTATTACATACCTGTTTGAATCATATGCATTCTTATATTTGAAGTCTCTTTTTTGACCGCCTTCTTCATGCTTTCCCATTGTGCTTTGAGGTTTTCTGCTGTGCTTGAGCATTGGATTGTTTGGAAATTATATTCGTGACTCATTGTCACCCATTCGGCAGTTTTCTGCTTCATGGTCACGGCATCTGTTTTTTTATTTTCGATTACACTGAAGTGTTTTTCTACAATGTCTAATAAAAGATGTTTTTCTGAAGCCAACCAGTTGGGGCTTCGTTTTCGCTTCTCGACATGTGACATACTTATTGCAAACACAAACAAATCTCAAAAACGCCGGCTAAACAAACACCACGAAATATTGATGAGGTTAGAATTTCTAGTTTTGGCACTTTTGAGTTTTGACATAGATATAACCCTACCGAATAGAATAATACGCAATACACCTTACCTATTAGCGAGGGCGGCACTGAAAATTTCGGGAATCAAGGAAGTGACACAACATTACTATTTAAAAATGTATTTTTTTTTTTTTTTAAATTATTATAAGAACGAAGTTCTTAATAACTAATTACAATCTAGCCTAAAAAGACTAATAAGTAATTTAAATCTGACTTATTATGTTAAAACTAAGAATAGTGTCCATATTTATGCACATATACACAAGTCCTTAGCACTTTCTTAGAGTCTGATATAATTATAAAAACACCATGTTCATGTGTTATATAAATAGCACAACATTGTTACTATTATTCACTCACTTTGCACTTATATTACACTAATTCAAATGGTTTAGTTCTCTTAAGTCTACGCACTATGTCTGTATTGTCTAGCAGCTGAATTGCCTCAACATTCACGTGTCGATGGAGTCTGTGTTCGTGGGCTTCAGCAAATTTTTGAATAATGGAGGTGACGACTTCCATGTCAAGGTCATGGTGGAGGTCATCGTTTCTTATGTACCAGGGTGCATTCACTGCAGCCCTGAGTACTTTATTTTGGAACTGTTGAATTATTTTGACGTTGGTTGGTTTAGTACAGCCCCAAAGTTGGATACCATACGTCCAAATTGGCATCAGAATATGCTTGTATATTATCAACTTATTATGTATTGATAGACAGGATTTCCTTCCAAGTAACCAATACATACGTTTATAACGTATTTCGAGTTCCTGTCTTTTCTTTTTGACATGAGCTTTCCAACGCAACTTAGCGTCGAGAGTTATGCCTAGGTATTTAGCTGTATTATTATAGGGTATTTGCATACCATTTATGTAGACTGGGTGGTAGTTACAGTGTTTGTTTGTGAAGTCAATGTGAACTGATTTTGACTCATTCAGTTTGATCTTCCACTTTTGTGTCCAGTCGTAAACTTTGTTCACGGCTAGTTGAACTTTTTCTACTGCTTCTCTGTGGCTTGACCCGGTAGCCATAATAGCAGTATCATCTGCGAAGGTCGCAATGGTGTTGTTTTCCAGCTCTGGGATGTCACAAGTGTATAACAAGTACAGAATTGGGCCAAGCACACTTCCTTGAGGCACTCCAGCTTTTATAGTTTTTAGCTCGGAATATGCATCCTCTTGCCGTATTCTAAACATTCTATTAGATATATACGACTCTAGTATATCTGAAAATTCTGGTAGCATGCGTCTGAGCTTAAGATAAGACCCTCATGCCATACTTTGTCAAAAGCTTGCGCGACGTCTAAAAACACGGTAGCACAAACTTCCTTATTTTCAAGAGTTTTTTCAATTATGTTGGTTATTCTATGTACCTGGTCTAACGTTGAGTGTTTTTCCCTGAAGCCAAATTTATGGCTTGGAATAAGGGATTTTTCTTCTATTATTGGTTTTAACCGTTTTAATAACAGTTTTTCTAATAGTTTTGATAAAACGGGCAACAGGGAAATGGGTCTGTATGATGATGCTTCATGGGGTGGTTTCCCAGGCTTCGCAATCATAATTACTTCAGCAACTTTCCACGGCCCAGGTACATGTTTTAATATTAATGCAGCATTGATCAGTTTGGTCAGCTTTACTATGGCTTTGCGCGGGAGGCGTTTCAGAACTTCCCCCGTAATGAGGTCGTAACCCGGAGACTTTTTTGAGCTAATATTATTTTGAATTTCTCTCATAACTTCTTTTGGAGTCACAAGCTTAATTCTTTGGTTTTGTGGTAAATTTTCACTCTCAGGTATTTCTACAGAGCTTTCATTGGGTTGAAAGGTTTCTTCCAAGTGTTGAGCAAATCTTAACGCCTTTTGGTCATTGCTTATTGCCCATTTTCCGTTGCTATCTCTGATAGGTGGTATTTGTAAAATAGGCCTTTTTAAATTTCTTGTCGCTTTCCAAAGGGAGTAGTCCGTTGATTTGTCATTGGTAAGCTGAAGAAGATTGGCATTCAGAGAATCCTCCTCAAATTGTAAAATTTTCCTCTTTAATCGTTTAGTTAGGTTATTAAGAGTTGTTTTATGACGCGGACAACGTGTTTGCTGCCAGAGCTTTCTTTGTTTTCTTTTCTCTGATAGTAGAAGTACAATTTCCTTTGGATAGATAAATCCTTTATATTTACGTCTTAAGTGAGGTGTATTGTTCCACGCACATTGTTGAATAATACAAATAAATTTGTTTACTTCTAAGTCAAGCTGATCTTGCGTTTTTATCGAAGTTTTAAGGTCAATAATATTATCTAGATCAAGAGCAAAACTGTGCCAATCTGTGGACTTGTTAACCAAGGTTAAGTGGTTTTCTTTTAGTAGGATTTTTTGACTTAGCATTAGCATAATCTGAGAGTGGTCAGAGTTCATATGAAAACTTTCCTCCAAACTGACGTAATTGGCGGATATATTTTTGCATATGAAGAAATCTATGAGATCCGGTATTTTTTGATGGTCAGTGGGCCAGTACGTTGGTTTGCCTGTGCTCATAACTTCACAGTGTGTTTCTTTAACTGCACTTACGAGTTGCCTTCCTTTAGTTGTAGTAAGTCTTGATCCCCAATGCGTATGCTTAGCATTAAAATCGCCGCCTAGGATAAATCGCTGGCCTAATAGTTCAAAAAGATGTACATACCGCTCTTTTCATATCATGTGTCTTGGAGGAGAGTATATGGCTGCAATGGACACTTGACAAAATTTAGTTTTAACAGATACTGCCACTGCTTGAATGTCTTCTTGTTCATATTTACACTGCATATAGTGACTAATGTTGTCTTTGATTATAACCGCGCTACCTCCCCTGGCAGAGTTGGCAGGGTGGAGGGAATTATATATCATGTATCCTCTAAATTTGACAAAAGATTGCTTAGTGAAATGCGTTTCAGAGATTAAACACACGTCTATATTTTCTGTGTCAAGGACCGCCTGCAACTCATTTTGATGTTTAAGGAGCCCATTGGAATTCCACGCCATTATTTTTAGTGTGTTATTCATTTTTGAATGTTTGAAACAGCTGTTTTAGTGCTGGATTCTAATTTCTCTAATCTCTTGTCAAATGAGGTAATGCACTTTAAGATCTGATTAATCTTGTCCTCTAAGTTCAAAGATTGTGATCCTTGTTTAGCAGCTTGTGCGTAGGAACCAATGTTGGTAACTTGCATGGGGTTTGCAGTTGACTGGATACTTGCTTTCTGACCCTGCTTGCCCGGGTTTTTTATGGGAGGAAACTGCTGGGCACTTGGGACCGTAGGCTTCTTTTTAATATTTTTGTTTTTCATCATTTGTATCTGTTTAGCTACTTCACACCCTCTATAATTGGCAGGGTGAGGTAGACCACAGTGGACGCATTTAGGTTTCTCTTGCGGAGATTTGGTACAGTTAGCTGTACGATGCTTGCCAATGCATTTTACACACCTCGGCTCTTTTTTGCAGTATTTATGAGTATGCCCATATGCTTGGCACCTCTTGCATTGTGGAATGAGTTTTGGGTTTTTGAGAGGATGAATTTCAATTTTGCACCCCAAAATGTATTTTATGCCATAGATTTTATTGACATCTTCTTCGTTATTAAATGATAGAACGAACATGTTGAGTGGTTCTTTACTCTTCCAGCTCAATTTGTTATCTTCTTTTTCTATATTGAATCCTTGGGTTGTTAAATCTTCCAAAATACGATCTGGTTGGCAAGAAGAATGTAATTTCTTTACCACAACTCTTATTGGTCTAGCCTGTTTGTTCTCGTATGAATGCCAGTGGTAGTCTTTTTCAGACAAAAACCTGGCAATTACTCTATAAGAGTCTTCGGTTTTGGCGTTAACCTTAACACAGTCCCCCTAGTAGTAGTCCCCATTCATCATTTTTGCTGTAAATGATTCAGCTGGTTGAGTTTCAGTTAGCGAGTCGTAGAACGTTTGGTAGTTCTTGACTCCGTCTATTATGATTGGCGGTGGTGGAGGCACTTTTTTGACCGAAGTCTCTCTCTCATTTTTTTGTTTATTATCTTCTTGTTGGGCGCTTGTTCCGGGTTGTTGTTTTGGAGAGAGGGAGGTGTTAAGCTTCCTCTTCTTCCTGCTCTTGGCCCTAATCCATTCAGTCTCAATAGCGAGTTCATCCTCGTCTGTGCAGTACTCAGCGTCACTTTTAGTGCGCGGGGCAGGTACTGTGCTCTCTTTTTTTTCTTTGAGGCCGTGTAATTCCCCTTGTAGAGCCTGTACTTGTTCCTGCAGGGTGTTAATCTGTACGTTCAGTTTACGTACCATAACTTGCAGATTTTCTCTATCCGTTTTTTCCTGGATGTAGCAGTCATACAACTGCTTTTCCAGGTCAGTTTTTATCTTAATAGACTTTGTAGCCATTATTTAGTTGTAAGGTGAATTTATCACCAACACAATAAATTATTGAAAACACTTCATGATTTCCGCACTTGTAACTAGGTCATGACAGTGACCCCGATATGTCGACGTAGGTACACCGCGAGCACGACGACGCGACGGTGTTGTGATGCGTTCGCAACTCTTAAGTAGAGCAAGCGCGCGCGCGATCGTACGTCCGTTCAATATACTAGGTAAACAACAACTTATTGCTTTTCGAAGTATTCTCCGCGAAATTTGACCTATTTTTCCATACGATGGAACCAATCATTGAAGCAACCATTCCATTCGGAAGTTGGGGTCTCCAAAATGGCCGTTTTGTAGCCGTCCACAGCTTCTTCAGGTGATGAAAATCTCTGTCCACGCAATTTATTCTTTATTTTAGGGAAAGTATAGAAATCATTAGGGCTTAGGTCGAAGCTGTACGGCGGATGGTCTAATAATTCTATGTTTTCTTGCTCTAAAAACTCTTTTGTTCTGTGCGCGGTGTGAGAACTCGCATTGTCGTGAAGGAGGATGATGCGGCGGTTGCAGTTCTCTTTACGGAGTTCAGAAACGACCTGTTACAAACAAATGCTAGCATACCATTCTGCATTAACCGTTTTTTGTCCCTCAAGAGGAGTAGTCGTAACATGGCCGGTTTTGGAGAGAAACGTGGCCACCATTTTTTTTGCAACACTCCGTGAACGAACAATTTTTGTTGGCTTTAATTCATTTTCGAACACCCAAACTCGTGACTAGTTTTTTGTTTCGGGTTCGTACGCGTATATCCAGGATTCGTCACCTGATACGATGTTATATACAGCATTTGAGGATCCTGCGAGGAATCTTTCGAGAGTTCTGACGCACCAAGTAACGCGAGCCGCTTTTTGCTCTTCACAGAGCGAATGCGGTATCCATCGGGAAAACAACTTTTTTTACACCTAATTGTTCATGCAAGATTATTTGTATTTGACTCATGCCAATGTCTAAAGTTGCCTGAATTTCGCGGTATGTCACATGTCGAACTTCCTCCATCAGCTTACGCACAGCATCAACGTTTTCTTGGGTGACTGCAGTTTTTGGACGACCTTGACGGGGATCATCACTGAGCTTGACACGTCCACGTTGAAATTCAGCAAACCAGCGATAAATTGTGGTTTTGGATGGGGCTTCATCACCAAATGCAGGAATCATCCGGTCAACACACTGTTTTTGTGTTAAACCATTTCGAAAGTCATAATCCATTTTCTCAACGACTAAACAAGTTTGACAAAACCTTGTGACAAGACCGAGAATCTTTTTTAAATAAATAAATGGTATTCGATTTTTAAAACCAAGGAGTTTTCAATTAAAAAGATTTTAATATGACAGGAACAGTGGAAATATTCCATTCCCGATACTTTTAGTGCAGCCTATGTAGTTAGTTGTACCTTCCTACTACCACCTATACCTTCGGTTTGGTTATACTATACTCGGTAGTACTAGTATCTATATACCTACTTATGGGTCGATAACACTCGGCTAGTTCACGAGCTGCCAGTCGGCGAGTTTAAAAGCTAGCGAGTGAGCGAGTAAGCGAGTGTCGATGACACACAAATGATACAAACCTTTCCACTCGCTCAGTAACGAACTATAGCTAGCGAGTTAAAGTTAACGATATGTAACTGCCAAAACGAAAAATGATCGCAACTGTTCACTAGCAGCGATGATGCGATACAAGGTTAGTTTAGGTACCTACTTGCTTACAGGCCAACACGCCAGCGAATGGCGAGTAATTTAGCCCTGCTTTCTATTTTTTTCAAGCAGTTTTTTTACAATCGGATAAATAGTCAAAAGCAGATTGTAAAAAAACTCGATGACCGGGCGAGTTTACAAGCTGCTAGCGAACTCGCTGGATTGTAGCTGGTAAACTCGCCCCGTGTCATCGAGCCTTAACCTATCCAAATTATGTGACTAACGTTCGGGTTTTAGTCGGGACTTTTCAAAATTTGTTATGGCAGCCCTACATGCACCAGATCGGACGTAGGCTGGGCTCTGCATGGGCTCCGGCTTGCTTGCGTCTCGGCTCGGAACGTTTCTACTAGAAAATAATTTTTTAGACACCTTTGTATGTAGGTAGTACAGGACAGGCTAATGGCCACCTATACCGTGATACCGGTATAAGGTACTTCGATGCTCGAAGCCGTGATATGATAAATTATGGCATTTTATGAGGCCATAATTGAAACTAATAACAATTGAACACTAATAAGCGCAGCCACGGCTAATAGAAGAAGTGGATTATAGTACTTAAGTTATAGTCTGTCTATAAAGTCATGAAAATAAATGAGGGCGCTGCGTTCGTGCACGTAGCAACCCTGTATAGTGTGACTAAAGTGATTTTGATACTAGCACATTATTTTGTACTAGAATCAAACCTGGTTTTAATGAAAACGACGAGACGCTTTTTTTAAACTGGATAGAAAAGGTAAAGTCGTAAAATCCGTAGGTAATCTTATTAAAAAAAATACAGAACCATAGACAAAGTTGCGACCTTCATTATAAATAATAATACCATATTACTGTCCCACTGCTGGGCAAAGGCCTCTTCTCAACAGAGAAGGCACGAGCATTGATCACCACGCTTGCTCAAGACGGGTTGGCGATTCCAGACTTATATTTATTATAAGTCCAGATTTCCTCACGATGTTTTCCTTCCGACCTTCATTAGTTTGCATAAACGATCAAATAGCACAAATCTATGGTCTCGGTCATTCAAATCATCATCATCATCATTTCAGTCGAAAGACGTCCACAGCTGGACATACGCCTCCCCTAAGTGTCGCCAAATTGACCGGTCCCGATGGTTCAAATAAAATGAGTAAATAAATGAAAAATTTTTATACTCGTACATATTTTTTTTGTTATATGTTTTAACTTTTTTTTATTAATGAAAAATATCTCATAAGATAATAATTAATCAAAATCAAAAGTCATTTATTCAAACTAGGCTTATAATCAGCACTTTTCGAACGTAAAAATTTACTTTACTTTACTTATTTACAAGTGACAGTCCCCCAAAACGCCCAGCCTTCGACACTTCCTAGTGTTTTTTCTGAGTGTACCGGCCGCGCGGCCGTTGACCCGCGTACTTTTCAATCAGCTGATAATTTATTCTTGATAATAATAAGCTTTAACCCTGCAAGTTATTAAAATTTTCTCTTCATACTTTTACGTGCGAGTTGAGTACTACCTACAAGTTACGTTTAGTGTTACTATTGATTCTCACGTTTTTGGAGTTGATAAATATTTTTTAAAATTATTTTAAAACAAAAACATCCTTATTTTTTACTTTTACTCCATGCCTCGAAAGTACTCCTTATGGCAAGTTGTTTAGCCGCGGGAAAACAACTAATTAAATTTCACGGTGTATATATGACTTCACATTATTAATTAAAAACAAACACCCCTCGCCGTACATTTTTTTATCCAACAACCTTTACAAAACGCCTCATTTAGGCGACCAGAACGGCCAGACAAAAAAAGTTTATACTTTAATTTCGAGAACACATTAACTCAAGTGGTCTAGGTTATTGACTTATAATTTAGTATGGTTAACATTCTTATCACGAACAGAATTTCAGCAGTCACAAGTGTTATTAGACAATCGAACAATGAACCAAACACTTGAAAATAAGACCAAAAAAGATCCTCTCAAACTTTGTATCAGAGTAAATTCGGATGTGCTGAATTTAAATACAAATTAACATTCAACAATCACACACAATGAAAAAACATGCTGACTACAAATACTTTTCAGAAATAAACAACCAAAGTCAAAAATTTCATGCCAGGCTAAGGGTACGTTAATATTATCCTAATTGTAGCTAACAGGTATTTGTTACATGTTCAATTTTCATGGTGGTCTGATCGTGCGACCACTTTACTACATATATGTACAATCACAGAACGAGGAAAACTGTTCCACCGTAATACAGTCTATAATACTAGTACGGGGAACAGAGTGAATCAGTTTCTATGATAACATCCATAATTATTAGGTAACAACCCGTAAGTAACGAACAAAACTGTAACATCTAAGTACTGGTTATTTGTAACTTACACCTCGAAATCTGCAATGTTGTTATTTTGTTTTTACGAATAAAGAACTATTACTACACTCGGCGTCACAAAAATCGCACCTCTTTAAAAATTCCCTTCAAAGTCATTTTAACCGTATTAATCAATGGTAGACATATTTGTGACTATAAGGTATCATTGGAAAGGCAATTTATTTAAATTTCAGAATAAATCAATGGATTTGGTTTTTTGTTTATTTTTTTTTTTACCAGGGAATAAAAAAAAGCAAGCAATGCAAATGATTAAAAAGTTAAATTTTATTATTTATACTGAAAACGGGATATTTACCATGTTTACTGATTGATTCGAGTTCCCGATATTTCGGCGCTGTTACAAGCACCATGACCACGGATAAACTGAAGTCATTGCGGGTGGATGTTTATGAGCAGACAAATCGGTCTACCCTCTTTCTTGTTCGTTTTTTGCGTTCGGTACCACTACCATTGTCACTCACTACACGATCCCAAAAAAAAAACCCGTTTTCAGGATAAATAATAGTGCTAGTGACCATGTCAGTTTAAAATCTTTTAAGTAAAATTTTATATATTATCTGCAAAAATTACAACAAAGGCCTTAAAAACAACTTAAAACCTAGTGTTACCCCCCCTAGCCCTGATCACTGCTTCCATGCGTTCTCTCATCGACCTAATTTATATCCCAGGAATCAATGTAGTCCAATTCTGCAACGACGGCGTCTTGGAGGTCTTGGAGAGTGGTAGGGGCAGGATCACGTGCCCGTACTCGCCGTTTCAGTTCATCCCAAAGGTGCTCAATAGGGTTCAGGTCTGGACTTCGCGCCGGTCAGCGCATAACAGGGATTCCAACTTCTTGCAGGTAGTCTCTTACAATTAAAGCGGTGTGACAGCGGGCGTTATCGTGCATTAACGTGAACCCACTGCCAATAAAACCCGCATAAGGGACAACCTGCTCCACTAATATCTCTGTTATGTACCGAGCAGCAGTCGGCGGCCCTTGCCCGCGAGCACTTCCAGTCCGAGAAACACACACAAGGTTCGTTGTTCCAAATTTGCCATCATTTTTATAGCCTTCATCTACTATACGCCTCACTGTACTCTCAGATTTTCCTGAAAGAAAGATTAAAAAAAAACATAACATGTAATATCCAACAGAAAAAAGATAGCACTATTTTTATTTCAAACATGTTAAAACTTATTCATATTAATCAGCGGTAAATTTGATCACCCAAAAGTATCAAAAGTTCTGGTCGCGCTACAATATGGCCTACTTATATTTGCATTCTAACCTACAAATGCGTAATGTAAACAATCCTAATTTTAGTCTTAGAAACGTATATTTAGTAAATTTGTAACTTCTGGTAGATAAAAAACAAACAATAACACGATTACATACCTGTCATAACAGCTGTTCGAGTATACATATCATCCAAATTTGATAAAATTTGTCCAGCTTGGTGTTCTAACAAACATCGCTGATACACTTAAAAAATAATTTCCCGAGCTCCACTCCTATTTGTTTTCCTAATTTTTAACACGTTTCTTCGAAGTTTTGTCCACGTAGATTTGAAAAGCAATAAAAAATGCAATAGATAACGAGATAAAAAACAAGTCGATGACATTCGATGTACTATGATTTAGTGTTACCCTACTTTTGAATAATGTAAGTTCCTCAAACATTATTTTCATGACTTTATAGACAGACTATATGTTAATTATCGTAGCGACGATCGGCGGCGGCGACCTCTCGCGTCCGGTCCTGGTGCAAGCCATGGTCTGGAGCGAGGAGGAATGGGACGCCGCACTATGGGACCAAACAGTATTTTCCGTCTCATAAATGGTTTAGACAAAAGTCGTGTTACTGAAACCGTTTTGATGGTTTTACATTCATAGATAATAGAACTATCCGAAAGCAAAGCAAAAGAAAATAAAAAAAATGTTTTACTTGCATAAAATTACATTCAAACTTTTTACTTTGAAAATTTCATATTAACTAGACTACTCGTTATAGAAGTTCAACTTAAGATACTTTCTATCTCTTTCAAGGGAATATATTAGTATTATACATTTTTGAAATGCTCCAAATGTCTAGTTTACGACTACGTTCTGTTTTCATGACATATATTTTTTTCTGTTTTTTTATTTAATTTTTAAACGTCATAAGGAAATTTTACGTCTTTTTAATTTTCAAGTGGAGGTTTTGTTGTTATCGATGGCTCCCGATGTCGAGTTAATGACATTTTAAGATACCTTACTTGTTCAGTGTTACAGGGAAATAAAAAAAACCTGCGTCATTACTGCGCCATTTCGAGCTAGAAGCCGAAATGTCGACCGAAAAATATTTTCTAATGATATTTTTTTTTACGGATCTAACAAAAGTAACTGCGAGAATTGAGAATGAAGATGCGTTTAAATACGGACTGTCTATCTTACATGCGTGGATAAGATGTATGGAAACGATTCTGCATATTTCTTATAATCTAGGATTTCAAAGTGGTCTGCATCGTCCAGAGAACAAGAAGATTAAAGAAGAAAAAAAGAAGTACGTTCAAACTCGTTTCCGGGAATTGCTTGGTTTACACATTGATAAACCTCGTCAAGGTTCTGGAAATAGTAATGACGGAAATACGGCAAGGAGATTTTCCAAAACTATCAATGTTCTGCAGAAATTACAGGTATCGATGAAGAGTTGATCAAGAGATTATAATAATTATCATTCTGCAAACCATGTCATCAGGATTTTCTGTAAACGCAGTTAAGTTTGGTGACTATGCGCTGGGGACTGCACAGTTATACGTGAGTAAATATAACTGGTACTATATGCCATCTTCAGTCCACAAAATTCTTATACATGGTGCCAAAATTATCTTGGTTTTCTTGTTTTATTTTGTATTCTTTTGTATTAATTTAGTCTCAATACTGTGTTAAAAAAGGAATGTAGCGAGTCAGCCCCAACACAAGTATTTTCAATTACTTAATGGTGCTGTCTCAACTCATGCATATTATGTAAGTTTTGAGTTTCAATAAACATTTTATTTTATAAAAAAAAAAAATAATAATAGAGCATTTTGCAGTTTTGCCAATGGGCCAATTATCGGAAGATGCTCAAGAAGCTCGTAATAAAGACTATAAGAAATATCGGTTAAATCACACTAGAAAGTTTTCCAGGTCAGCCACAATGGAAGACGTTCTGCACATACTGTTGTATACTTCTGATCCCTATATATCTAGCTTAAATAGAACCAGTACTATGATACCAAAAGAACTACTTAACAAAGCTAAGGAGCTTTTAATATTGACAAGTGATGAGTAGATTAATGTTTTTTTTGTCACGAATAGGATTTCTTTTTTAGTTTAAAATTATGTCATAATCTTTTTATTAACTTCTTAATAATTTTATTTTAATGTAACGTAAGTAAATAATTCATAAAAAAAAAAAAAAATAATTTTTGTATGAAAAATTTCAAAAGTTTATATTAGATTTTTTTTTCCTTAATAAATCTAATTTTTAAAGTAGCGTTGTTTTATTTATCTAATAGCATAACTATTCAGGCATACGTACACAAAATTTCAATACAAAATGTCAAGAAACTAAAAAGTTACAGATTTTTGAGATGAAACGCACAGTTTCGTCCCATAGTGCGCCGTCGCACGGTGGGTTGATTTATATACGTAGTGGACTTAGGACATTAAAAAAAAAGTCATCTTATTTTTACTGATTAATGATGCAAATTTGTTCTACTATCTAATACAGTAAATTATTGTTCTATGACTTTTTATTTTACGCATTATTTTTAGTACTACAATTTTTTAAATATTTTTTTGTATAGAAAAAATCATAAAATCTAAAGAATCTCAAAAATCTGAAAACATCTCCAACTGCGATGTATATATTAAAATAGTACTATTTATTAGCTTATTTTTACAACTAGTCAGCTACTGCGCTTTGCTGCGATTTAGGAGAATTTTTTTTTTCTTATTAAAATCGCATTTAAGTCTACAAAATCTCAAATTTCTTCCAATTGTTGGATAAGTATTTTAATAGTACAATTTATTTGCATCTAATCGTCTACTGTAGTTTACTGTGACTTAGTAGGTAGTTAGACTTTTTTAGATTTTTTTGAACGAAAATATCTTAAAAGTCACCTAAATCTTAGAATACTTAGCAGTGATAATTATTGTATTCTCTATTCCACACCACCCCAGAGGTAGAGAACTAGGCGCGTTTTTTTTATCAGTGGTCTCCCCAATAGGCCTAATCCACGACTACAAATCTGTGTTCTGTATGTGTGAGACTTACAAAGACAAATTCAAAATTCAAATCATTTACCAATATTTTTAGGAGGGGCCTGCACCATGCTCAACACCATGCTCTGACAATAACGGGTCTTCAGTTAAAACCCCTAAATTTTCTTGATCATCATCGTCAACAAATGTATCCTTAACGATCAACAAAGCTGTTGCTTCTTCTGAAAAGGCTTTGTGTTTTCGCACCAGTTTGTGTCGTATCTTTGAAATATGTGGATCAGAGCTGATTAACAAATTGTTCAAAATATCTTCATTAGTAGCTTTTCTACAGAATTTCCTCGAATTATGAGCACGATATCTCCGAAAATCTTTGTTGCGTGCTTCAGCTGCTTCTTCGGATAATTTTCCAATGGGCACTATACCCAAGCTTTCAATAATAGCTGCTCCGTGAGCTAAAACTTTGTGAACACTTGCAGGCATGTAAAACCAATTATATAATTCAATGTATAGTTCCATGGTGGTTTCGGTATAATCTTTAAACTTCAATATATCAATACGGTGACCCGACGAAATTGCTTCTAATATAGTTTTAAATCTTTTTATTAATTCTTCATTTACTCCTGTGATCGAAGCTGCAATATCGGGGTTTTCGAAAAATCTCCTCGCAGTATTCCCATCATTTGTTGTACCATGACCCTGTTTCACAACATCAATTAAAAGTCCTGTTTCGGATTTAAATGCTTCCTGAATATTTCTCTTTTTGCTCTCCATAATAGCTTTACTGTCACCTTTCACCATCCATGTCTTCAAATCTAATCTGTACGCTATATGAAGAATGCATTCCATGAATCGTATCCAGATGTGTAACGACGATAAACCATATTTATATAAATCGACATCAATTTCTTTTGCCAAAACCAAGGACAAATCATTCATTTCCTTTGGAGTAGCTTTACATATGTCACATCTTTGTGTTGATGTATCGCAAAGAACTGCAGTCGCTTTACCATCTATCATGGTTAGTATTAGGTTGTGCGAGATGGTCAAATCATCAACCACTGTCTTAACTAAATTGTTAATCTCTGCCTCAATCGCATTTTTTTCTTGCAAAATGCTGAATTTGTTTTCCTTCATGAATTTAAAAAACAGCGGACGACACCATAATGAGGAATTTGGGGAATCATTTTCCCATATAACTCTGTCACCAGACACTAATTTGATAGGAATCAAACTACCCATAAATACGCTAGAATCGTCAAAGTCCTCATCTTCTTCATTTTCTCTTCCAACTTTCTGCTTATAATTGGCTTGATTCGAAGCTCCGTCAAATCCCCATTTACTAATCAGTGTCAAATCTTTACAAGTTTCACTAATTTCGTTTGACATTATAATTCTCTTCACAGTAATATCCAATAGTGCCTGCAATTCTATCGTAGCCGTTTTATCTGTTACTACAATAGCAGTTTTAGGTGGATAACATTTAATTTTTTCATTTTGCAGTGCGTAGTAAGAGGGATATACGTTGGTACCAGTTACTTCTGCGATACTTTTTCATAGCGTATTATATTGCCATTTTGACAATTTCAAAGACAAAAACAAGCCTAAAGCTTCATCTGGAGAGAATACTGATTTCTTTTTATTTCCAAAAAGACAATCTTTTACTTTTTGCACGTCCTGTGGATGCTTGAGCAGATGCTGTAATATGTCAGCAACATCTTCCTTTCCTTCTGCTTTTAAGTTAAAAACATGGGCATGTGACAACTCCTCTGAAGCAATAGTTGGCGTAGTAAGTTCCGTACGTCTCTTTTTTTGTTTAGGACCTAATTCTGTAAATGGTTTTCTCGGACTTACTTGAATTGATGTACCAACAGACACCTTTTCATGAGATGTAGTTGATGTGCTAGGAACTGGATCGTCGTCGTTTTTTGCAAAATCTTTCATAAACTCAGGCCAAACTATCTCCGATGCCAACCAATCACTGTATTTACTTCTAAATGTATGTTCTTTTCGTTTAGCATTTTCCCATTTTTTATAAGTATTATAACAATACTTTGCGCAGAATTCCTTTAGCAAATTATCATTATCTTGATTTAAATCACACAATTTTGACTTGATAGCACTGTATAAAAAGTTATGATCCTTAATACTACCACTTGATTTCAATTTCACAAACATATCAACATTAGTAACTAAATCACTAAACATTTTCACAAAATTCTCGAAAATCAACTTTTAACAAAAATCAAGTAACGAGCGGGTAGTCCGTATGTACAACGAACTGATATCATTGTTTTCAACTTGCTACCCCAAATATTTTTTACCTGCAAATTTACTGCCCTCTGATTGGCGCACGTCACTAATGACGACTCGTCTACTGATAAGAAAACCGGTTTTGGTGTTGTGGAAAGAGTGGTGTGGAATGCAGTTGCACAAAATATTTACAACAAACTAATAATAATAATCCTAATAATATGCACCATGCATCGAATTCTTTGTTTTATTCATACAAATTAAATCTCTGAAATTTTAGGGTAATAACCTACTTTAAAAAAAAGTTCCAAAACATAAAAGTATGGTATAAGTATATACAATGCAAATATATATTTAAAAATCCTTAAGTCCCAACTTCGCGATTTCAGCCCACCGTGCGTCGCCTCCTTCTGCGAAGCAGTGACGCTAGCGAAGGCGGTGGCGGAACGTGAGAGGGAGAGAACCTCTCAGCCGCCGCGAGAGGCGCTCCGGGCGTCGGGGGCCACGTGATGGCTTCCGGCCACCGCGGGCCGTAGACGCGGGCCTGTGGACGGTGAGTGATGGGTAAGCTCGCCGTCCGCCCGTCTTATCCATTAGTGGACACTTGTCTGTTCTATTTAGACGAACAGTTCCAGTTATTTTTACATTTTTTTCTTGTAAAGAAATTAGTAAACTGGGAGAAGTAAAAAAGTTGTCACAATACACAGAAAAAAGTGTATCGGGGTATTCAGACTTGACTGTATTCGTCAATTTGGTAACAACATGTTCCCCTAGGCCTGTATCTCGAGCTTCAGATTTTCCTTCATATAACTCAGCTTGTAAGCAGTATCCTAAACGTGTCGCTGCCACCCATGCTTTGAAGCCGAAAGGGAACCATGAATGGGGGGGTAATGGGGGGTTTACCATGAATATGCTGCTTACAGCCATGACGCCCATAGTATGGTATCATTGACTCATCGATACTCAAGTTTTTTTCGATGGGAGCATACATTAGAAATGTTTTGTTCATGATGTTGAACAAAGGCCGAATTTTTGCCATTTTATCTCAAATCGCTTCAAACCGATTTTGCCTCATCGACTTCGCAATTAAAACATTGTGGGTATCCTCGTTGGATTCCCAATACATACGCCGTCTTGGTAAAGGCGCGTAACCACTGAGAAGTATTATACCTATAAAACAGCTCAATTCATCCCCCGATAGACAGAAATTATAGTTGTGCTTTTCAACAGCGTACATTACGGTGTGCTTGACCATATACCTTAAAACATCTTCACTAAAAAATAATTCAAAGAACTCTATTGGTTTATTTTTATTGGTGTGTGTTAGAACTGCTCGTTGCAGTGGAGGTGACCTTTGTTGGGTACGAAGATCTCGCTTTATCCATTTGCGTGGCCTGATGTTGGCCTGTCTACTACGTTCTGAAGAAGGGCCATCACCCCTAGGTGTCCTGGTGGTGCGCACATTCAAAAAATAACGTTCTGAATTAGTGATCATCGTCGGTGTTTCAACCGGACGAGAACGTCGTGACCTGTCGTGGGCTGGGTCCCGATGGCGTGGAAATGAATCCTAGGTGCTCAGAACTTGGAATAGGACTGACTATTACCTCATCGATAGTTGAATTCTCTTCAAAATGGTCATCACGTTGTCGTAACACCATCTCAGCCGGCGCAAGTAATTGATGACGATTCAGACTATCACAATCTTCTTCACCTGAATCACCATCCGACATGCTACCATCGCAAGGCGGGATCCATGTAAATATCGATGCCCTGAATATCTTTATCGTCGTCGAACACCTCCAGGGCATCGGCTATTTCATTTGTCGAGAGTACGTGTCGAGACCTAAAATCAAAAAAATACAATATAAAACATGATAATTGTGTGCCCACAGGTTCGTTACTGACCCAAGAAAATATATCAACCGATTGTGAATAGAAAAATATACTATTTACGAAAAAAACAATATCTCTTACTCTGAAACACTCATTAGATATCATATAAAAACTGTTAATACGGTAAAATAAGATAATTCACACAAAATACTTACATTTGTATCCGATCGGTCACTCACTTTTTCAAGAAATAAACAAGCATAAACTTGCACTCTTTTTGTCACTCGAAATTGTCGTGAACTGTCAACAAAACTGTATCAACTGGTTCAAGTATGTAAAATTTATTAGTATTTAAAATATTATGTTTTTAAAACGTAATATTTTAAACCTAGGGTCTAACAGCGTACAAAGGCCAAAGGTTTTGCTGTGTTCGACGCCAGAAAATCGTTCCCTCAAACCTCTTTGTAGAGATATGTCAGATATGATCACATCTACAACTACTGGATAGAAGAGTTTGTATTCCTTTTTGTTCAAAAAATTATCACTAACTTCTTTCAAACAGTTTGTGACCACTATGACCAAACTTCCTGATAGATATTCATCACCACTTATTGAGGAAGTGATCTCTTCAAAAGGTTGTAAAACTGTGGATACCTCGCTCATTGTCACCCAATCTAATGCATTTATTTCAGGCCAAATTTTCTCAATTAGTGCCATACAATGTTTTACAGCTTCTTTTAGTAAAGTAAATCGGCGTAGCATATAATATGTGGAATTCCAGCGTGTAGGCACTTGTTGCACTACCACAGTCTCACATATTTTTTTACTGATAACTGAGGAGCATATCTGTAGCACTCGTACTTCTTTTAAAATGCGCTACGCAGCCGTGACGATAACAGCTATAGTGCTTCTACTCTAATTCTGTTTCTATCGCCTTTACAATATTGCGAGCATTGTCCGATATAGCAAAATTAACTTTTTGTGTTCAATTCCATTCGTCTGTTACTCTTTTTAATTCTCTGGCTAAATTTGAACTAGTATGACTTTCGTTAAGACTTTTGCATTCCAATAAGACTTGTTTTGGTTCAATGATGAAGATGTACAGAATGCTTGGTTAACTCTTTCAGGGGCACTTTCGTATAAGTTACAATTTAAGTGTTTTTATTTTTTTTCTAGTTGTATTTAGGCTAAACATTACTGAAAACTCAGATATTTTTTTGAACCATTTCAAAAAAATATCTGAGTGAAGGCTTTTGAGGAATTACATGGTTAGCTACGGTAACCACCGCCGCTATAGAACTAAACAACACTATGAAAAATCGTGGCAATCAAAACATGAAAACGCTTAGGACCAAATTTTTATTTCACTTCTTATGAAAATCTTCGAAGCAGGACTTTCCTTTACGCAAACATAGTGGAACATTGCAGGTTTTGCATATCCTAAACGTACGTACTGGAGTCGAGTACGATCTCCTTGATGTGCTTCGCGCCGGCTGATGGCGATTGCTTTCAAGACGTATATCGTCGGCCACTGTTGGCTTATGCCGTTTTATTATGGCGGGGTTATGCCGTTTTATTGTGGCGGGGACCTGGAGAAAGCGCTCCTGAACTGTGTGGACCGTCCACCGAACGATGCCAGCGCTGATGACAAACGCTGAAGTTAAGAGACCTTGGTCCTTAAATGTTAGAGTTTCTAGATCTGGTCGTGAAGGTAATTGTAATTCTTTGTACACCAAAAAAGAATTAACTACAGAACAGTCCAGAAAATGGAAAAAAAACCGGTGCTACCATTTGTGTGACTATCATAGCAGCTTTTGAGTCGGTCGAACTTATCAACAAAATTCATGTGCAAGTTTTACTCTTTTACAGCTTCTGGACAAGATATTTCCTCAGTCTCTCCATTACGTTCTCTGCGTTTTACCATCCCGACGTTTTCAGGATCGTGATAGTTGGACAGTATGAAAAGATCTCTTGTCTCTCCACTTCATGTACCAACATAAGTGTCACTGTTCCGATAATCGTGTTGTCCTCTCTGTAAGTCTTTGTCTTCTTTTTAAGTCGAAAAATATATTATGTTTATATCTTAATTAATAATAATGGAAGTGGGAGAGACGCAATTGAGCAATATTGTTGTAATTGCATAGTTGGGCGAAGAACCGTAGGTTGCTGTGCACATACAATGACAATATTATGGTTCCTCGGTTGGGCAAGACATCAAACTAATATAACCCCCCCAGCCCAGTTTTTAGACGTTTTAATAATTAAATATGATGATGTGTTGTTTGATGAATAATAAATTATCAAAAAGTTTACATGTGTTTTTTTATCCATTCTTATTCATATAATATAGGTAGTTATGTAATATATGTATATATACTATAAACACATTACAATTATGTGAATGTAATGTGCCAAAAATCATTAATTTAAGTTATCATTTAATAGTTTATTTCATGGTTTCGTTAAAATTAGAAGAAGTACGTGGTCAACTTTAAAGACCTATAACTTTTTTTGGTGTACTTCTTTTAGAAAACTAATTATACTATCAAATTCTATAATTATTTTCCCTTTTCATGTTCATCTTTGTCGGTTCTGGCCGAGTCTTGAACGGAACCTTGGCATTCTTGTTTAGGCATTATATCGCGCGCCGAACAGTCGCTGCCGTTCGTCAGTGCCCGCCCGGTCGTGATTGAGGTAAGACCTATGTCCGTTTTGCTGGCGCACGGCTGTCCCGATAATTTATCGAACGATTTGTTGATAGGACGTAGTGTAAAATATTTAAGTAAGCCAACCCCCGACGCAATAACGACGGGGTGTCCTAAGTTTGACGTCTTTGTGCTGTGGCATTGTAGCTCCCGAATGGATCAACCGATTTTGGATTTTGTTAGAAAGGTGAATAAGTCGTGAATGTACTTAGCTATGTTTGATGAAAATCGGTCCAAGATCCAAAATGATGGATTATAAATATATTTTTTCACAACTCTCTCAATGTGGGTATCAAATGAAAAGGCTTGACTAGTAGAATAATACACTAAGACAAATTTCAAATCCAAGATGGCCGCCACCACAAAATGGCGGGTTACATATTTTTTCAGAACTCCTTCAATACAATATGGGTATCAAATGAAAGTGCTTGATTAGTAGAATACTATACACTGACAAATTTCAAATTCAAGGTGACCGGTACCACAAAATGGCGGATAACATATTTTTTCAGAACTCCCTCAATGTGGGTATCAAGTGAAAGGGTGTGTTTTGTGTATTACGAGATTGGTTGTTTGAAGGGGGGGTGTGGATAGTTTTGGGGAAGGGGATGAATTTAGTGACTTCGGCGAACATATCCGAGTGGGATATCAAATGAGAGGATTTGATTCAATAGTATGGTAAAACACGATTTCACCTACCTACCACCTACCTACCATCTGCCTAACACCTAATGACTTAGTTTACAAACTACCGAAACTCTTATCAAAATCTCGCCAGTAAACTTTTATATGTAGTTTACTGACAAAATCTCCAAAAACTAAACGAAACGCCCGATAATTAACATGAGCTCCGTAAAACAAAGTTGAAGAAAACCTTCTGCTACAATTTTATACTGTGGCTTAAAGCGGGGGAGTTCATTTAAAATGTGCGTTTGGGAGATGTGCGTAGGTTAGTAATAGCTAAATGCCTAGAGCGTTACAACAACCTTGCCTTAATAAGAATGGCATCGGCTTAGCTAAACATGCTTCTTGTATTTTCGGTATAATAATGGTTTTTGTAGTTTAACTTTTTTGTCTGTTAATCACTATTTTGCACTTGGCTCTTTTCACCGTATCGATAGTTGAAAGTGATCTACTAATAAACAGAGAGGTGAAAAGATGTGTCATAGAAATAGTTGTTAGTTGGTAGACATAATAAAAAGAATAATAGGTTTATTTAAATATTTTTATAGCAGAAATAACAAAAATAATAATTATTTGTTAAAAAAATCTTCATTAAAAAACATTAATCATCTTCTTCTGTAACATCAAAATTGTGATTTGAAGCTATAAGATTCATGTAATATTCCTGATAAAAGGAAGGAATTCTACCTTTTTCTTTTTTCTGAGGTGAATACATAGTCGTTCAAATTCAATTTGGCTTTACTGAGTTTTGTAATAAATATGCATGGGCTCTTCACGTCTATATTGCAGTCATTTAAAAAGAAGTCGTTTCATGATGCCATTCTCTCATTTATTTTTATTTGTAATATTTCTTTAACTGTATCACTTTAAATCAAGAAATTGGTTAAAATCCATCTTCATTACGACATATGATGATCAAGTAGTCTTCGCTGTTCTTGGTACTGTATACGATAGTATACTGTAAAGATTGCAATTTTTCTACCCCTTGATTCAATGGCAGAGTGAACACTGTCACATTCCATTTCGAAATGTCCAGATTCCATGTACTTTTGGTTGATCATCTTCAGATTTGGGAATGAAGAGATTTCTGTTTTGTCCTGAAGTAGTATCAGAGTAAAATGTTTTTTTCTGTCAACTCTAGTGGTAGTTCAAGCAGGAGTTTCTAAATACATGTGGCTACCTCAGATCCTCTTTTTGTACCATTGGTTTCATGCCACATGTAGTTAATTGCGGTGCCTTTATCAAGGTCATAAATGGTAAAGTTGTAGGTTTTTTAGTTTTCTTTTATAATACATTGACCAATTTCCAACTGTGAGGTAAGTAATTTTTTTTCTAAATCCATATTGTAAGCTCAAAACGTTGGATCAGTCTTAGCTCTTGCCTGGTCTTCTCTTTTCTGTTCTCTAGCTTCCGTTTTTCTGATTAAATGACTTTGATCTTGGAGTTTATCTTCTGGTAATTTGTTTTTAAATTGAGCGCAACAATCACATTGGTCTTTTTTTGGCTTATGGAAGCCATAAGTGAACTTTTTCTTTGTCTAATTTGTCTTTTTTCTTTTGTAAAGTTATTTTCGTTATTAATAGTAGACTCAAGCAGTAGTTTTAGACGCTTCTTTTTATTATTATTTAGACCTTTGTTTTCTTTTTCCTTTTTATGTCGGTCAAGCACATATTTATACGTCATTAGTTTAACCTGGCTATTTTTAACACGCTTTTTACGGGAGTGATTTGTAACACGCTTTTTACGGATCACACTCAATACTGTTTCAAAAAGTACCCCTCGTACTTTTTGAAACAGTATTGAGTAGAAGTGTTTCAAATGTTACATTTGCGGCAATTTTCGTGAGTGGTTTTGTAATTGGCCTTGTAATGTTTTGAGTTTCCTCATATAAATTACTTCAATATTCATATTATTTATCTTTTCCAATGTCATCATCAATTGGTATGTTGAAAATTGTTGTACGAGTTGAAGATACAGATGTGTGATGAGTTACAGATGTCAGTTTTTTTGTTGTGTTTGAAATACACACATCAACACCGTCTAGGGATATTTTGTATAAAGTTCTTAAACTCAAAAAATATTGGCCACTTTTAAATTCTTTTGAAGAAAGTTTATTTTGTAAGCCTTTTTGAACGATTCTAAATTTGAATTTGAAAAAATACATTAAAAACAAAAGATTTACGCGGCATAATGGTAGCGAAGTCCGAAGGTTTCATTTACTTACAGTAGTTTGTGGCTATTTTTTTGTGTCCAATTTAAGTTTTATAACAAGTTATCGGTTAATTCCGAATTAATGTTATTGTGTGCATCATGCAGCGGCGCCATTTAACTAGAGAAGAAATGTTAAGGGCAGTAGGCATGCTCCAAGCTGGGGCTACTCAACGGAGTATTGCTGAGAAGTTTGGAACAAGACAAAACGTGATATCAAGGTTATGGTCACGTTATCGTGCTACTGGTGAAGTGGCTGAAAGACACCCAGGCGGGAAGCGCATAACCACTCAACGACAAGACCGATTTCTGCAAGTTGCCGCGAGAAGACAACCAAATGTTACGGCCATGCAGTTGGTCAAGCAACTGGTCGGCCAAGCAACTGGTGCTCTGACTGGAGCCTCTGGCTCCAGTCAGAGCACCAGTTGCTTGTGAGTGACCAAACTGTGAGGAGAAGGCTGCATGAAGCTAACCTTCATGCTCGCAGACCGCTTCGTACTCCAGCACTACGCCGAGGAAATCGTGGACGACGACTAGAGTGGGCTCGTGAACATTTGCTCTGGGAAGAAAACCAGTGGTCTGTAGTGCTGTTTACCGATGAGTCCCGGTTCGGTTTCCATCCCGATACACGTAGAGTGCGTGTTTGGCGAGTTCCTGGTCGTGAGAGCCTTCTGCAACATCCTCAGGAAGTCCATTCATACCACGGCGGGACAATTATGGTTTGGGCGGGAATTCGTGTTGGTGGAAGAACAGACCTCGTTTGGATCAGAAACACCATGACGGCTGAAAAATACCGTAACGAGGTGCTAGTACCAATAATCTACCCCCATCGACTACAAATGGGCCAAGAATTCACGCTCATGCACGATAACGCCCGTCCGCACACAGCGAGAGTGGTGACGAGCTGGTTGCAGGAGCTAGACGTATCGGTCTTAGGCTGGCCCGCTCAATCGCCTGACCTAAACCCCATAGAACACGCGTGGGACATGCTCCAAAGAAGGGCTTTGAGGAATTTCCCTGCAAACGTTGCGACGGAAGAGCAACTTTTTTTGCATCTTAGCCGGACCTGGGACAATATACCGCAGCAAGACTTGGATAACTTAATCCAAAGCATGAAAAACCGTTGCAGGACCGTTATTAACGTCATGGGTGGTTTTACTGACTACTGATTTTTCACAGAACTGTTAAAAACAAATTATTTTTTCCTTATTTGTAATTTTTTCTTAAGAAACACATTCGTTGTTAGTTTTACCATTATTTCATGTTTTTTCTTTATTTTAATAAAAATTTGTTTACGCAAAAAAACATTGTTTTCTTTTATTCTGGAGTGTAGTCTGATAAATGGGCTTTATAAAAATATATACATGTTGTATGCTATTTTTAATACATTTTGAGTAAATCCAAAATATCCTTAGACAGTGTTGATGTGTGTACTTCCCACTTCTCCAATTATAATTTTGTCAAATAATTGCTTTGGTATTGCATTCCGATCAACAGGATATGTGCCAGTTCTTCTTAATCCATTCTGAATAATAGCTGGATTATAAATTAATATAATTGATTTATTCAGATAACATAGATCCATAATTTTGTTAGTAGGCATACTTAAAAAAAAAGTTAATAAAAAAATAAAAAAAAACAATCGGAGGCCAATACATATCACACACTAGTATCATATCAAAAAAATCATCAAACAAATTTTAACTACTTATATGTCAAAATATAAAATGTCCACAATCGAATTTAAAAATGGAACTAATTTTTTGAGCTGTTATTTATATATTCGAGATGATATTATGATCAGTTAAAAAACATATTGAGCAGTTATTTAATTTAATGGCGGTTGATTAATTTTTGCTACAGTAAAACATGGACAGTAATAAAAAATCAATTAGTCGGTTATTTTATCATACAATGTCAATTTTAAAAATAATTGAGCAGTCCAATAACTGAATGAGCGGTAAAAATGTTGAAATAAGCGGTTGGATAAATAGTTCGGCAGATCATAGCGAGGGGTGCTCCAAAGTTCACCTAAATTTTCAACTTCGATAATCAGCCTACCAATCACAATTCCTAACTACTCTGTCTCTAATGTTCATAATTCCGAAGCATTCAACTTCATAATGTCGGTAGCAATAAACATCTGTTATACTTTTATTTTTTTTCCTATTCTTACAAATAGAAACACAAACTGATTTTTTAAAAAGATTTTAATGGCCTTCGGCCAAACAAATTACAATTTTTTATTTTTCCATTTTTAGTTGTTCCCAAACAAATAATAGGTTTTATTTATCCCCAATAAATGGAACATTACATAATATCTTACTGTCCAAATCTGGGTGTACACATCTGCGTACCCCCTCAGATCATACAGGCGTGATGTTACGTCATGATGTTGTATAAACAATAAACATCCAAGCGATTGCAGCAATCACGACAGATTTGCCGTCTATTTTTGAAGAGTTCTATTGTATATCTCCGAAGATCAGGATCAGATCTTCACCAAATTTAAATGGGACCACCTCAGGAGTATACTCTTTCAAATAAAAAAAGAATTTTGAGAATCGGTTCACAAATGGAGGAGAAATCAGGTAACATACATAAAAAAAAAAAAAAAAAAAAAATACATACACACGAACATAGAACCTCCTCCTTTTTTGAAGTCGGTTAAAAATGGCAAACAAAGAGAAGTTTGAAATAAGGACGATCGCTAATAGTTCGGGCAGAGCTTCAGCACTCTGTGACGACCGATGAGCAAATGGACGAGTGCCGCCAGCCACCTTCCTTTTATAGCCCGTCGTGGTGTTGCTGTTCTTGATTGAATTTTTCTTCTAATACGGCTTCTCCTGACGGGGCTGCGTGCTCGAAGCCCTCAACAGGAACTCGAGGATGGTCCAGGAACACCCTCCGCGTCCAACGGCTGTTCGGCGTCATCATCGGTTTCTGTGAAGATACACACACTCTAAGAAACATACTTATTCACATCGTGTATTAGCAGTTGGTCTAAATTCGTATAGTGCATAAAAGCGTCAGATTATGTACCGATTAGCCAAACAAGTCAACATGAAAAGTAATAAACGCTACACACTGGCGTTTCAAATCACATAGGTTTTACACAGGTCTGTTCCCACGCAACCGAATACCCCGCACATACTCTCGTGCGCAAACAGGATTTACATCAGTCTCTAGTAGGTCACCCCAGATACCTAATAAGGGCTGGATTTACACAGGTCTGTTGTCGGTTGCACCACCGACTCACCCCAGAAACCACCAGTGTCAGGGTCAACCCAATACCAGGCGCACAGGATTTACGCGGGTCTCTTCCACTGAACACAACACTTAACGTAGCCAAGATCAATAAATATAGGCTTGTTTGGTATTAATAGATAATCTAGCTCAGAAATACGGGAAAGACTAGTAGGTACATAAGCTTAGCAAAGCAAACGTAAAATAGCAATCGTACAACAAGTACCTTCAAGAAATGCAGCGCAAGTTTCGGGTGTCCATTCACCCTTCCATAACACCATGTATGCAGCAGCTGCCTGACTAGTCTTTCCATAAGCTCCGGCTAACAATTGGACCTCATATCTATCGTTAGGGAGGAGCTTAACGCAATTAGTGCGGCAAACGCACCTGTGCGGTTTTCGGAATTTTACGAGGTGCTGGCGGCGCTAATGCGAGTCTTTTCAAATTTTAAAACCTTTTATGATCGCGGCCCGGCTTATCTGTTCGTCTCTATTGTTTCGAAAGCATCGTAAAAAAAGGGTCTGTAAAGGTCTCTACACACTAGTCATTACGATATTCGGTTGTTACACATGTGTTACACGTTGTCACCAACTGTACAACCGCAGCGCAGGAAGCTTCAATCTACTCACCTCCATCGTCAATAATAAACGGCTAGCACCAACTACCGGCATTGGACGAAACTAGTTTAGCAGCATTAAAGATCGATTGATGTAAAGTCTTAATAGCGCTATTTATCAATCTGTAAATACACTATAATGTTGTGATCATTTTAAATATTAATAACTTGTCCTTTTCTCTGAGCATTCATTTATTAATTTGGAAATAATACTGTAAATCATATTCAATTGTAAAAGTTTACTTTATAAAACCTATAGCTTATATTCTTACAGGGGCGGATCTTTCATACAACCTGAAAATCCCGCCTTGCCTAACATAAGACAAAAAATAAAAAAATATTGATACAAAAACAAAACAATAATTTATCAAATTCTGCACCCGCAAAACGGAACGTAGGTAATTCATAATAATCCAGAAACTGTTATCTAACTTCGCGCGCCACACGCGCGGCGTTGACAAAATTTCGCGCCGCGAGACTAGCTCGCTCTAACACCATATAAAAGAAGAGTCAACTGCCTACGGTCAGCGACGCAGTGGTCACGTGGGCAGGGCTAGCCCTTTCTCTGTCTTGTCAAGTATGAAAATCAACAAAACATTTGATAGGATTTTTACCTTATTACCTACCTACGTATTTGCCAATGTGTGCGTGTAAGTTTGAGAGAGAATGCACGTGTGTTCGCGGCAAATATGCGCCAGACCTGCGCATACCGCGAATTTTGCCTACATATTTTTAACAAACGACTTAAGTTCCTAATTCCTTTTTTTATGTAGGTTCCTAAACTAACCCTGAACTAAATAAAACAATACACGTGAGACTAGGCAGTACGGTCCGATGACTTAGCCTGTCCATAGAAAAAATAAAAAAGTTGGTACTCTGTGAAATTTTACATGCGCTAGAGACTCAAGTCTCTCTCTCTCTAAAATTCTACTCTTCTTTTTACATCGGTATAATTTAGTTGACTTCCACAAAAGCCACTAAACAGAGTTGAAGTTGAAAAAAGTATTATGGGGATTACGCAATGACGCGGTTTGAAACGGACAATGGAGATGTCTTTAAATTTTTGAACGAAAATATCCATGTCATTTGGTGGTCAGCAGCACTGATGACCAAAGACAAACCTGGCTGCCGGTAACTCTATCTACCTACATAATGTAAGTATTGTTCAAATTTTACCCTAATGATCCAGGGGGCCTACCTAATAGGTACCTATAAATAACCGTACATGTAAACCTACATTTTATTAACCTTTTAGTACAGGCTGACTGTCGAGTTTTATAAAGTTATAGGTTATTATTGTCGTAAACAATCAAAGAATAGGTACATAATTTCTTGTTATAACTTATTTTCAGGGAAGACGACGAAGATACAATGCCTAGCGCTTGGGACCCGACGGAGGCATTGCCTCCGGCAGACGCGGACATTGAGACCGGCGGCGGTAGCAAGATGAGCATGTCGGACTTGCTGCGCGCTGCTAAACGGCGCTGCATTTTTACTGATGATGGCCTATCATGTGCTAAGTAACCGTGCATTCGGTTGGAGTCGCCTCAAGTCAGCATCATCCCAGCAACCCAGCACCCCACGCCAAAAGGCAAGGGAGTGGGCAAAAAAACAAAAATTTAAAAATAAAACAACATTTTCATAAAAATTCATTGGTTTTTATTTTGGCGGGGTTGTGACTAATGGTACCTTTTTTAGTCATAACCCCGCCAATCCCTCACAAGTCTGTGATGCCGCCACATTGACGACGGCACCGGGATGTCCTTGGGAGGCGAAGGACGTAGTGGCCGGCCGCGCGGGAACTGCAGTGTAGGTAATGCAACCGTAGAACGTCGCCACTGCAGCTCGCACAGCCGACGCTCGACCCTCGCCTTCCGCCACAGCACCACCCGGTGCTCGCTCGTTTTAAGTCGTATTCTTCTAAAATAGAAAATTTAAACTTAATAATTTAACTCATGGAAACTAGTAGGTTATTTTTTTGAAGACACTGCTTGTAATAATAATTTCTTCTAGAAGTAGACAACTCCTATATTACTAATCTGTAAAATTAGTTTTCTTTTTATTTTACGTTTCATGATAAATTTCACACGGCTGCAAGAAAACCGGCTACGTACCTGCTGGACCCTCAAAATTCGACCTCATCTATAAATATGATCCATTGGACCTCCATGTTAGAATTGGACCCTCAATCTTGGATTTCATTTTTACTTTAGTGCCCATTAGACCCTCTGTCAAACAACGAGTTCCATTCGACCTCATTTCTCATTTAAAAAAGTTAAAATACAATCACGCACAAAAGTGAAACACTTTCTAAAATAAAACACTAAAATGTAATAATCAATATTTTAATCAAAAATATAAAAACAACAATGTTTTATTACAAAAAAAAAAAATAATAGATATGCTTATGCCGTTTAAAACAGAGTGCTTACAAACATGTTACAACTTGGTTAATTTTTGTAATCGTAAATATAAGATAACCCTTTTCATTAACATTGTAAAATTACTCATATATTTTCGTTGATCATGTTTGTAAGCATAAATAAAAGTATATTATGAGTATAATTGAGTATAAAAATCACAGATCAAATATTAAAATCTCTCTTAAACATGGTTTTAAATCATATATTCCGTAAGTAATTACAATAAAATAACAATATTGGTTTAAAGTAAGCTTTTTTAAACGAAAACAAGTAAATTTTTTTTAATTTATATATAGGCTATAAATCACAGAAAAAACTATATAAAATAAATAAATATAAAATAAATAAACTATATATAAACTAAGGTAATAAAATAATCATTATTATGATTTAAAGTCAAATATTCCGTTATTAATTACAATAAAATAACAATATAATCCCCTAAGATGAGAATTAAAAAAAAAACAAGTATATAATATATAGGCTATAAATCACAGATCACTTATTAAAATCACAGTAACATCTTAAAATTTGGATCTAAAACATAAAAATGCATCCAACCTAATATGTATATAATATGTGTATAGATAACATCATAAATATCAAATGAAGTTCAAATGGCCAAACCCTAAATTAAATTATTGGAAGAATGCTAAGGTTACAAATCTAAAAAACATACGTAAGCAGCTTTTCTAAGCAGTGACCTACATTAATGTGATTGTTTTCTAGTTGCTTCAGAATATATGTAATTTTTTCATCTTTTTCAATATACTGTTTACGCTTATTATTTAGTTCATGTCCATTGTCTAGTTTCGCAATAGTGACACTGGTCACTGATGCATCCATTTTGATTATACTCAAAAATTTTATAATATTTGGTTTCGAAACACCACATAATTTTTTATTAAAATTCGAGTGCCATGCTTCGACACTATTTGTTGTACGGTGTCTTTCATTGTTGAAACACCAAGTACTTCGTAAATCTTCTTTTTGCAGCCATTGGTTTGTAAAATAATCGTTAAATTTAACCAAATTCTCATTTTCTTCTGTCCAATCCTCCATTATATAAAACCAACCTTCGTCTATAGCTTGATTTGGTAATAATGCTAAAGCGGCACATAAAGCAACATGTCGCTTACACACACGATTTTGTAGGATGTGGAGACTCTTTGCTTTCTTACAAATAGCTTGAGTAAAATGAAAAAAACATCCCTTAATTTCCACTTCAGGGTAAACAGCCTTAATCGCGTTCATTGGCGCAGTTTCAAAATCTGTTGTAAATTTTTCTGGCTTCCAAAGTGGATTTTGTGATAATATTAATTGAAACATAATTTGATATGTTTTTTCTTTTTTGTCACTAACCAAAGCATATATTAAAGGCAAAATATGGGTACTTTTTTTGGTGCTACCGAGATCTCCATGGATACTGTACAATTGTACAAACGGTGGTACTACACATTTAAAAGTCCCATCTGCGAAAAAATGTTTCACTGTTTTCAATTTTTCTCTTGCTTCCTTTGATGAAAATATTACAATTCTTCGGGCATCTTGCTGATAGTCAGCCATTAAAAAGTCGTCGTATTTTATTGGAACTTCGAAATCATTAACTGTTTTTGGTCTTATATTACAGATGCCAAATTCCTTTCTGCGACTATTATATATATAGTCCATGCTTCACGTTATTGAAATCAGGGATCCGGGTCAATAAGTTAATACCTCTATCCTTCAATCGGTTTACGCCTTCATTATATATGGTTTGTAGAGGCAAAGCCCCTTCTTTTGATTCAACTTTCCACTTGTTGGTTTCTTTCTTTAATTCAATACCAGCATGATCGGGTTCACAATTGTTAGTATGATTGACTTTGTTCACAATGATATTGCCTTTAATTGTTATAGTGCCGCGACACTTCGATTTATGTTTGCAGTTCCACCGTGAGGACCCATTTTTATTATTTCTTTTTTTGTAGTACTGATAGCCATCATTTAGCAGAATCTCACCACCTCTTTCAGATGTCACAAAACAAAGTTCTTGTGTTTTATCTACGTTATTATGTTGACTTGTTGAAGGGACTGGTTCTACTTGAGACATTGTTAATTAACAATTATTTTTCATTAATCTGAAAAAGGCCAATAAACTTATTATTCTTTTTACAAGAAATAAGTAGTGAGTAACTCTATTATCTGGTAAAAAGCGGGAAATTAAGTAAACCAAGCGAACAGAAAAAGAAAATTCTCAAATAATCTATAACTAACTTAAATAAAGACTAAAATGGATCATTATTGAAACATAGATGAGTCTAGTCAAAATAAAACTATTTGTCAAAGTAAAAGTCAACTCAAACTTATTTATTCATTTAGATCATGTACATGACACTTATGAACATGCGTAATTTGCCTACATTAAATTCGCTAACAAAAGTAGAGAAAGAGCAAGAAATTTAGGCCACTCTTTTAAATCGCTGAATAAATACAATTACATAATATGAGTTACAAGGTTATAAAGCAAGGTCAGATACGGTATCAAGAATCAATTAAAATACATTATGTAGTAAGTATGTAATAAAATAATATAAAAAATAATAGTTTATTAAACCAAACGATGTCATGATGTGATATCCTCACTTGTTATGAACAAATGAGTGAAATTATTCAGCGATCATATCACACAGTGAGAAGCTACCAGATTAAGCTTAATTTCTTATTGTTCGAAAATAAATCACGTCACGATTGACCAGTCATCCCATGCAGCAAGTATGAAGTTTTTAGAGTAAAGAAAAGAAAAAGATAAAATATACATGTAAAAAATAAAGTTATAATACTTACAAGCTATATCGAACTTCTCCTTATATCCGTATGCTTTTTGATTATAACACTTTTACCACACACGGCACACAATAATTATGTCAACAACTTAGCGCTTCATCTAATTGTAAGCTACTCGTAATATGCAAATTGTCACTCGTTTCCTTTCGCTGCTGGCCTGAGATCCCTCTAGCCCTCACCCCGCGCCCCGCATCTCTCTACTACACACAAATCACTGCGCTGCCCTAGAGCCCTAGAGTTGAGCTTAGACGCGAGTTTGCCTTGCGTTGCGTCAGCGACCAAAGCTTTTTTTTGATAAAGTTACACTGTCTTTATACGTAAAAAATTTCGGAAGTTATGTATGTTTATACACAATGCTTTCCAAAATATAAAATAAATATAAGAACTCACCTATCAGTTTTATAATTAATGGACTTCCTATTAACATTTTTTTACGTAACTGTACCTTTTCTTATTAAAATAACACCCAACGAATAATAAATGAACACATATTTTTTGGAGGTCCAATAGGCACTACATAAGAGGTCCAACGGAGCCTTTATTTATTTGATTTAATTTTGAAGGTCCAACGGGCACTGAAAAAGAGGTCGAGTGGGCACATTGATTTATTATATTTTGATGGAGGTCCAGTGGAACCTAAAAATGAGGTCGAACGGGTACTTTTGTGAGAGGGTCGAATCTTGGAGGTCGAACGGGTACGTAGCCAGAAAACCGATATGAAATTTATTTGCTATTGAATAAGATACCTACCACACCTATACGCAAGAATGTTTATCAGAGATGTAACAAATACAAAAGACTACAAAGAATACTTACTGAGAAATTATATTCACGACACTCCACAAAATAAAAAAGAACATCGTGCTCCGAGTCGTTCGGTTTAGGTATTAATTTAAAAGTTTTTGACAAGCAAGGTTGAACTTTTGTAAAAACGTCAAACCTTCATTCAGCCAATGATAAACAGATTTTTAAATAATATATTTATTTTGGTTTAGTTTTTTTACCCACGCCTTTCCCTTTGGGCGTGGGTAACTCCGGTCGGAGGCATGGTCGTTTGGCGGTCCCGGCGGTCCCGTCTTCAATGATGACGGCTCTTTTCGCTGCCTGCAGCAAAGCCGTCATCATTGTAGTGTTGGTTTTGGCACCGCTCCCAGGTCCGCTTCCCTTGAGGCTGCCGCTGGCCTCAGCTCCGCTTGGCCCGGCCCCGCCGTAGTCAGCAGCAGTCTGAGGCAGCGACCCCAACGGGACCCAATCGCTGGGATTTGTATCCTCGTCTTGCCTAATAAAGTTTTAAATATGTAATAGGCACTAATAACTTTAGTGAAAACTACTTAAATACCTACTCATAATAAACATAAATACCTACTCATAATAAACATATTTTAGCTAAATTATTAGTATTTGTAGTTATAAAATTATGAATACTTACAAAAATCCTTGGCTCATTTTGCGTCTTCCGAGTTCCGATTCAATTTGAAAACGACAATATGTACTTTTTAGTTCATTCAATATCTGGCTATGGTAATCGGGCCATACAGCCTGGTCTTTCGTGAATTGTTTCGTTTGAAAATAATATATATAATTCAACTTTCTGTTGTACCTGCCGGCGGTATCATTCTTATAAAAAAATATACTACTTTTTAAACAAAGGGGTTCTGGCAGTTTCGCTTACAAAAGATTATTGAAAACAATCGGCGGCATAGAATCTATGCCGCCGATTGTTTTCAATAATCTTTTGTTAAAAGTTCTAACTCTAACTGCTAGCACCCTTTTGTTTAAAAGTTCTTTTATATTTTTTGGACAACTAATCTTTGCCGCCGACTGTTATCAATAATCTTTTGTAAGCGAAACTGCCGGAACCCCTTTGTTTAAAAAAAGACTTTTTTAACAAAAGGGTGCCGGCGAGTTTCGCATACAAAAGATTATTGAAAACAATTAGTAGTCCAATCAATATAAAACACATTTTAAACTTGAGGAATCCGTCGCACTCGGAACCCTTTTGTTTAAAATGTCTTTTTTTATCACCCGCGGCATCGCAGTTTATATTAAGGTGAATGCTCCAACTAGCCCGCGAAATTCAAATTTTCTTACGTTTTTTGCAATTTGCAAAATCATCAATATAAGCCTCTAAGTTCATAAAGGTGCAAAAATGACTTTTTCAAGTTCCTGCACCTTTATGAACTTGGAGGCTTATATTGATGATTTTGATGATTATATTTCTGTAACTACATACGTCTTACAGCCGCAATTCATATTTTAATCAACATACAAACTAGCACTGGCCTGCAAATTGCAAAAAACGTAAGAATATTTGAATTTCGCGGGGTGGTTAAAGCAAAAGGTTTTTTGTAGAAGAAATGAGTAATAAGACTCACCATCCTTTGACAAAACAATACAATATTCAACTACTGAAACCAATTTCTCTACACGTTTTAGTGGTCAGTAACATTTTAACAAGTGTAATATTATCAAAAAATAAATAGATAGTAACATTATTTTGTTTTGTCATTCTTTCACTCGTCAAACTACGATAGGCTGAATGGTCTATAGATCGATGCCTGCCTTTTTATAAGCGACCGAAACACTGACAGACAGTTGACTTGACACATTTCATTTTCAACTTTCTGTTGCAAGTACCGGGCGGCGGTATCATTCTTATAAAAAAAAATACTACTTTTTAAACAAAGGGGTTCTGGCAGTTTCGCTTACAAAATATTATTGAAAACAATTAATAGTCCAATCAATATAAAACACATTTTAAACTTGAGGAATCCGCCGCACTCGGAACCCTTTTGTTTAAAATGTCTTTTTTTATCACCCGCGGCATCGCAGTTTATATTAAAGTAAAAGGTTTGTTGTAGAAGATATTATGAGTAATAAGACTCGCCATGGACAAAATAATACACTATTCAGCTACTGAAACTAATTTATCCATACCTTTAGGGGACATATTAGTATATTATCAAAGAAGTGTATGGTAACATTATTTTATTTTGTCATTCATTCATTTTTTTAGGGTATGATTTTATCAATTACCTAATAAATAATATTTGTTCTTAAAACAGTAGATCCTAGATAGAACCTAAATTGTATCACAAAATAATATTAAAACGCTTCCCTAAATATTAATTAGGATTACTTGGAAATAATATAAATCATCAAATAATTATCGTTTTCGTAATGTTTTTGACATTATAAACCTGATTTATGGGGGGAGGGAAGCCCCCTATGGCCACTCAACGTGGCGCAGTCGACGGTGCCCCGTGAAATTTTAAATGGTTTAAAAATAACAATAATATGGGGATAGTGAGGCAAAAGCTAATAGTTAGTAGAATAAAAAACAATCGTACATTTTATGTACAGTTAGTTATAGCAATTAGTCGACCCCAGCTTTGCATAAATTTAAAAAAAAAGCCCCACACTAGGAATTTCTCCTGTATCGTGGGTGCGATCACAAACATATAAATTCACATACACAAATACCCAGACCCGAAACAACTATCTGCAGGCCATACAAATATTTGTTCCGTGCGGGGATCGAACCCGCGACACGCAGCGCAGCAGTCCAATCGCTTAGCCACTGCGCCAACCGTGCCGTCAAATGCTTTTGTATTTTATTTATTATAAAAAAAATCTCAACCATTTGTGCAAAGGTGGGGTCGGCTAATTGCTATAACTCACTGGACCAATTTATTTTAAAAAAGTAAAAAGTATGTAGTAAAGTAGGAGCTCTATACGAGTCCGATTTATGGTATCGGTCTTTTCAAAATCCATGATCCAGAATTATTATGGATTTTAAAAAGACCGATATTAAAATAAGACTGGTATAGAGCTCCTACCCCTAATTCAGGCGGTAGGCGTCCAGCCTACTTTCGGCGGCGGCCACGGCGGCGCGCCAGCAAGCTCTCCGTTCTGCCAGCTCGCTGGCCCCCATTTCCCGCCGCACCTGGTCTACCTCCGGCAAGCCCAGGCGTCTGTACAGGCACTCTGCCACCAGCGCCCGGTACAGACGCTCCTCCACCGGCGGCCAGTGCTCCCGCAACTCACTGGAGCGATGGTGCAGCAGTGGCATGGTGATGCTGTAAAATAAAACAGTAATTTTTAACTGCTACCTCATACAACTGTGAAATAAAGCTTTTTTATCTTAGAATTCAGAGCTGCTGGCGGGAATATAACTATAGTTAATCCACTATTGTATAGGTACATAAATAGCCTTTCTACAAAAACAACTATTTTCTTTTTGTTAGATTAAAAATATGACCCTAATAAGTTAATTATTCACAATGGATATATTTTAGGCCCATAGTAAGAATTCATATAAACACTTCTTGGAAGATAGAAAGTAATTAAACACCTATACTATACTACTCTCAACTATTAGCAATTCAAGCACTACTCACTCAGCATTCGGGGTCAAAAGCGGCTCAGATCTAAAACAAAAAAAAAGTTAAGATCACACCGCAAAGACTTCGATTCATTATGAAATTAACTAAAATTATTCCTATTATTTGCTTTAAAATGCCCACAGCTAAAAAAGTTAAAATTATGCAGATAAAACATATTTAGCAAAAACAAAGTCTATTATAATTGAATCTTGTTCGAGTTGACCGGACCAGGGATGCTGAACGCATCCAGTGTGACAAGTCCCTCATTGTGTGAAGTACACAACTCAAAATAATTGGGCACCCATAACCCACAAGTATTTACTAATCAACAAGTCGTACTTACTCGCTAGAATCCCCTCCCGTCCTCCAGCCATCCGCCATCCGCCCATCACCTGCCCGGAAGCAGTCAGCGACGCTAAAAAATAAAAGTTCACTCTAACCATGCAAGAAGAAAATCAATTAGAATGTTACAGGCAGACTCCTAATCAGATTAAGCCCTTTCATTATTATGCCCAAAGCTTCAAACACATTCCGCTAAGCATTTTCATTCTTAAGCCCAAAGCCTCAAACATATTTCAGTAGCTGCCACACCATGTTAGTAATACACTTCCCCACAAAAACATTCACAGTCGTTCTAAAACCATCAATATCATCATACCGCCGTGGTCATCAGATGCGCTTGTGATAGGTATGTCTGTAAAACATAAAATCCACTTGAATCTTTGAAATTTCAAACTTGGTGAACCACGAATAAAGATGTATGTTTATTAATTTAAAGTTCGCAATGATTGCCAATGAACTTACCTATTTATGACGTTTCCCATTTGTAAAATGTCCTTAATCTTATTAATCTGTAAAAACCAACCATTACTTTTAATAAAACAATAGGAAACCCTGAAAAAAACTCCAGTGAAATGGACATTTCAAACTTACGTGATTAATTCGCGTGAGAGAACAGACTGAGTATCATTATTGTGAAACTTTTTGACAGAACGGCAGAACTTGAAGTACCAATATTCAGAAACCAATGTTTCATTTCCAATATAAAACTGAGTAATTAACTTAATCCCGATACCGATATATAGACTAATATTTTTTGTGTATTCATTATATAATTAATTATTTATTTATATACCAACGTGTGTAACGAAAGAGACATTAAAACCAGCTATGAGCGAATTTGACTTCCGTTTTTTCGTAACCGGAAAGTGCCAACATTTAAAAGTTTTTGAGAAAAGATTAAATTATGGAAAGACTTTGGATTCTTTGGGTGATCTTTGCAAAAGTCTAATAATTTATTTTGGTTGATTATTTTTTAATCATGTGTTACATAGATTTGATTTTGTTATGGATTTGCGAAACAAATTTTATGGCATGCGAATTAGCATGCAGATTTTGGACTTGGCAGCGTAAGTGTTAATAAGAAAAAATTGGCACAGACCGCTATAACCATGCCAAAAATATATGAAAAAAAAAAGTCCTACCCTAAGTACAGACCTCAACCAACATAATTAGGACCCTTCTTTCTAGTAGAAGTTTCTGTAAAGTTTATACTCACCCATCTACTGGTATGACGTCTGGTACTGTAGTGCCAAAATTTACACTACGGCTCAGATATCTATTATAGATGGCTCTGAAACCAAGTGCGGTGCATTTTTTATTACTCTGTGGTTGTGACTTTGTGACAAAACGAATTGAAGCCAGTGGCGTTTAGTGTGTGAAAGTCTACCGCAATAATGTCGTAAGTACTTTTGTTTTATTGCATATTTGTAATAATGTAATATATTGAATTTTTCTAGAGAATGTACACGTTACAATGGTGCTTAATTGTCATACTTTTTTATTCTCCAAAGTTGATAAATTTAGCAAAAAAAAATGTCAAGTGCCATTTGAGTTTGTTTACGACCGGTTTCTGATTTGTTTTCGGACTGTAGAAATTCTTACTATCTGGGAATATGACTTTAGTTCTAAACAACAAATCTATTACGTGTATATTTTTAACAGATTCAACGAAATGAATAACATGATACGCAGCGTTGAAGTGCTTGGCACTTGAGAGACGGATAACGTTTGTAAATGTAAGGTTTGTGCAGACGAGCTTTCGGTGTAGGATTTTTGAGTTTACCTGGCGTGTTTGGCTTGTACTTTTTTGTATTGGTTTATTATTTGCATTATCTTAGCGTTTTATTTAACCATTCAATTAATTTATTCTGCACTGCACATAAATAATACGGCATTTAACACATCTTTCTATTTGCACGGCAATAACTTACTACTTACCTACCTAACTTATATAATTATAGCGTCATTTATTTCCAAGTCAACATGTAATTATTTTCACTGCAATGAGACATTAAAACTGGTGGATTGTGAAACTGGCGGACTGGTGGCTGTGTTTTTTCTGCTTTTAATCTGCTTATTTTCTTTATAATGTGGACTGGTGGATTGCGTTCTGCTTTTAATCTGCATTATTTTTTTTAAGCATAAAATGGGAACATTAAATAAACATAATATATGGCTATGTTTTAGATCAAATGAGCAAAAGAATGAGTTGGCGGGCCCCAGCCGCCGCTCATCGCCAGATCCATCCAGCCCATCGCTGAAAAGAAAGCGGCCGGAGGAGCGGAGAGGAGAGAATGAGCCTCCCCGGAAGAAGCGGATGCAGTATGTATTAATTCATTCATTTTCATTTTAACTTAATTACTGATAAACAACATTTACTTTAATTAACTTTCACTTATTTTTATAGATCACTATCGCCTGAGCCGTCTTCGGTTTCTCCGAAAACACCACCAACACCACCTACACCACCAACACCACCATTCATTTTGCCGGTGAATGTTGAATTTGGTTAGTATTATATTACTAGCTGTACCCGACATGCGTTGCAATGCTCTTTTTCCTACTACCTTACCTACCTTCCTACTACCCCTACCTACCTTTCTACTACCCTACCTACCTACCTACCTTCCTACTAGCCTGCCTACCTACCTTCCTACGTACCACTTTCTCACCGTTGTAACCTTCCCTGAACTTCCACAAATATTTCAAGGCTAAAATTAGCCAAATTGGTTCAGCCCTTCTCGAGCTTTAGCGAGACTAACTGAATTGCTATTAATTTTTTTATTTATATAGATAGATTACATTGTGTCTTGAAGTAAGAGGTATCAAAAATGACATGTAATAAATAAGTTATGTTATGTTGTTACAGATTTTGAAGATGTGGACGACATTCTTCTGTCCCCGGGCACATCTGGGGCTGACACCATCCCTAACTCGCCCAGTTCTCTGGACTCGCTGGTAATGCGATTACCAACTACAGAGAACTGGGCAGTTGTGTGTGCCACTCCCCGAAAAAACCCCGGGAGGCAGAAGTCTGTCAGCGACTCTGAATGAATTACTTTTACTTTACTTTTATACTTTTTTTTAGTTTTATTAAAATAATTATGATTGGAGCATCACAGTATTTTTATTTACTTTGGTAGTTTATTGTCTTTATTTGATAAGTGTTAAATGTTGGGAGCGAGGTGGAATCAACTGCAGTTCCAAGTACTAGCAATCCACCACGACTATTGGTTGTTGGCAAGCCTTATTTATTCTGCAGCTGTTGCTACTTCCAATGAAGTTGTTCGACTGGTTGACGATAGACTCTGACAGTGACATAAACAATGGACAATGACGAGCCGCTTCATGATAGTATGTGTGATGGAAATTAGATACAAAGGGTAATAAAAATAAAAAACTTGGGGAAAAGTTCATAGTTTATTGGGGGAGCCCCGATGAGTCATTTGGACAAGAACGATCACCAGGGCTCCCCATAATCAATACGCTCCAGGAGCCACATTTGCCACACGCTGAGAGCCGGTGGTTCCGGCGGTGGTGCTACTGGTGCAGGCCACCACAAAAAAGGTACGTCCCTACAAAAAAGGAAATTATGATTTGTAGTAAACTACCGAATATGAACCTGCACAGAAAACCAAATAGTATATGCATAATATTAGCCTATAATGTTCCCATTGCTGGGACACAGGCCTCCTCACTATGAGAGAAAATGGGCTGTAATCCACCAAGCGGGAAAACTAAAATGTAAAAAATATTCTTGAAAATATATTGGTAGATCATGTATGTGCCAGTCAATCAAATTCAATTATTACCAGGAGAGCCACATGTGCTCAAGGAATTATTGCCAGACTTCCTTGTCTTCAGTCTTATAATAAGCCTTTTTGATAGAGACAAGTTTGATGTGGGTTTTTAAATTTCCATCGCTAAGTTCTGTAACGACTTTGGCAACTTGTTATAAAAGCGGATACTGTTTGTAAGAAATGACTTGCTTGTTTTAGTAATCTAAATTTGGGTATCACAATATCATGTCTACTGCATACATTTTTGTGAACATACAAAATACTTTCTAAGATATAAAGAGAAGGCAGTTGAACAAGTATGTACTCACCGAATGTCCATGTAGTCGCCGTCTTCCGGCCTGTACACCAGCAGCGGATGTAGGTTGAGTTCCAACCGCCGCATGCGATCGGCGATTGGAGTCAAAAGCACCCGCATCTGTCGAAGTAAACAAATAATGAAAGTAGGTATGTAAGGATCGTAGCAGGTGGCGTTCTGTGGTTTTTGGGCTTGCCTCATGGGAAAAAGGCGTGAGTTTATGTATGTAGGTACGTAGGTATGCACGTACCTACATACATAGCTCACGCCGTGTACGTACGTGTAGCGTATCGAGTGACCATAAAAATGTGGCGTGTATTATTATTATTCCGTAACTTGAAACGAATAGCCTAAAACTTTTGAATTATTGGCACTAAACATTCAATAACGGTATATTATACCTCGTCCACCGCCTCGACCAACGTACGCAGCGTGCCCGCCGCGTCCTGGATCTGGTGGTGCTGTCGCACCACCTCCACGTTTTCATAAATGTGTCTGAAATTAAAAAAAAAACATTTAAAATAACAGAAGTACCTAATCAATGCAATTTGAAGTAAATGAAATATTCATTCAGATGTCGATACTTACTCGTCGCTGGCACTGCTGCCTGGTGCTGATGCACTAGGGCCACAACAAACGCGGCGCATTAGGCGGCTCCAGAAGCCCGACATTGTTTTTAACCTGACCGCGCGAATAAAACTTATCTGACTGACAATTATAAACGAATGAATGAATGACAAAATAAAATTATGTTACCATACACTTCTTTGATAATATACTAATATGCCCACTAAATGTATGGATAAATTAGTTTCAGTAGCTGAATAGTGTATTATTTTGTCCATGGCGAGTCTTATTACTCATAATATCTTCTACAACAAACCTTATAATTTAATATAAACTGCGATGCCGCGGGTGATAAAAAAGACATTTTTCAACACACTTGCTCATAAAGTGGCTCTAATTTCACCGCAATTAGGCACATAATGACACCTGTAATCAAACTGTGAATTTTTCATTACCATTATTCACAAGTGAGTTATAGGTTTTTTTTTTAATTTTATTGGTTGAGTTGCTTTGTTCTTAAAAAAAGTTTCGTTACTAAAAAGATTGTGTTCAATACTACAAATAAATTAATGTACCTATTGCTTGCTCATTTCATGCAACTTCGAATTCAAATTGACCCACGGACTACTTGAGTTGCCTCAAGAGACACCGATTTCTACCGGGCTACGACTACGTAATAACCACTGGTACGGTCCAACACAATACGGCCGATAGAATCCTTTACTCGACTTTCATCACAACTTAGGGTCTGTTCACACAGACCGGCTCGGAGAGCATCGGCGCGCATTTTTCTTTTCACACAGACCGGATCGTATACGCTTGGAGTTGGTCGGAGCGGAGTCGTCAACTATTCCACATAGACCGGCTAGAATCGGCCTGAAAGCGGATGCGCTCGGAGCCGATCGGATGTGCTCGCAGCCGGTCGGATACGCTCGCAGCCGGTCGGATGCGCTCGCAGCCGGTCGGATGCGCTCGGAGCCGGTCGGATGCGCTCGGAGCCGGGTGGATACACTGCAAAGGCAGTACCAGTATTCCACGCAGTCCAAGTTTTGTTTTCGGTGTTAACGTGTGCTTTTCGGAACATGGATTTAGATAGCTCCGATGAAGAAATATATTTGCTAGCAAGATTGTTTGAAGCTGAACAAAACAAACGAAAGCGCAAGCGAAGACAAATATGGGCAAAAAATATTTGGAAGAATCGATTAATCCATGGGGAGTTTCACACCATTTTCGAGGAATTGAAGAATGACAGCCTTAAATTTTATGAGTATTATCGTATGGAATATTGGCAATTTTTAAAATTGACAGATTTGTTAAGAGTACATATAACAAAAAAGACTACAAATTATCGTTGCACCATTCCAGCCGAAGAAAGATTAACGGTAACTTTAAGGTAAGTAAATAAAAAACAATCATTTTATAATAATCATCTTATTCAGGTCACAAGATCACAGCCGAAGCTTTGTTAACGTATGTTGTCGTTATTGTCTTGATTGATTGAAATATCAAATATTAGACAGTAAAAGAAACAGTTATTAAACTAAACATTGCTTAAAATTAAATGGTTAAAGTTAAAGATTACACCTAATTGAATGGCTGAATGTAATTAAATAGTGCAGATTTGACTTTCATTATTTTGATTGTCTGTGTTTATTAATTATTTTGTATTTTGTGTGTTTGTACTGTACCCGTAAGTAGTCTGATCTGGATAGTTTTGACAAATATAGGTTTCGTTTGATAACTGATGGTAAGTAGATGGATTAGAGGATGGCGGAGAATTTATTGGCAAAGAATAATTCAAATCTGCACTATTTTCATACAGACTCAATTCAGCTTCGTTAACAATGTCAAAAACGCGCTTTTTAATTCGTGCTTGAACTTCTTTTGGAAACGTTTCCACTGTATCTGATATAGACAAAAAAAAATTGCGTAATGCCTTGTCAAAGGGTTTAGTATTTTTTTTTTCTTCAAGATATTCTTCGAAAACCGTAGCAACATCTTTGTTTAAGCGTGTTCTCTTTTTCGAGTCGGAAGTACTTGCAAGCGATTCAACTTCGGAATGGTCAGAACGTTTAGATGATGTCGATGCTGGTGGTAGTGGTGTGCCAGGTTCCGATTCATCCGATGATAATGTAACATTAGATATTTGGTTCCGATTACGAAAAAACGGTATTATAAAAGAAAGTTCTTTTTCAAATTTTATTAATTTGGATCTTGTCGCACCATCGCCACTCTTCCCTTTTCGGTTATGATAAGCTTTTCTGAAGTTATCTCGCAGTTTCTTCCAACGATCCATGCACTGCCAAACTGGAAAGAATAGAAATAAATAAATTAAAAACATCACCCTCCTTTAGTTCATCGGGTAAATGAGCATGCAGTCAGTGGACTGTTTTCTTTAATTTATACTTCGTTTTGGCGCGGCAATGTTATATTTAGATTTTTTGTTTGTTTTTACAGATTCCTCATTACTGGTTGCAGTTTCAAAAACTTGTCATATAATTTCCGAATGGGAATTTCTACAGTTCATTCAATAATTCATGAGACAATCAGAGCAATTTGTGATGTTTTGATGCCCTTAGTTATGCAGATACCAGATGAAGAAATGTGGGACAAGGTCTCTCGTGATTTCTTTAATATTTGGAATTTTCCTAACTGTTTGGGCGCTATAGACGGAAAGCACGTCAGTATACAGGCACCAGATAATAGTGGAAGCTTATACTATAATTATAAAAAATTTTTCAGTACAGTGTTCCTAGCTGTGGTAGACGCGAAATACAACTTTTTAATTGTTGATGTCGGATCGTATGGTAAAAATAGCGACGGTGGAATTTTACAAAATTCAAAATTTGGAAAAAAACTGAACACTAATAAGTTAAAGCTGCCCCCAAATAAACCTCTACCGAATACCACTGAAAGCTTACCACATGTTTTCATAGGAGATGAAGCATTCCCTTTGAGCAATAACATATTGCGGCCGTATCCGAGAGAACAAACAAGAACAGACTTATCAAAAAAAGTATTTAATCTGCGTTTAAGCAGAGCAAGAAAAGTCGTAGAATGTGCATTACATACGCCTAGGGTAGAAACTAGGGATAGTCTGCTACCTACCCCCGCCCATTATATTGACCTTGGCCTCAAGGTTTTTTTTAATTTATTTTTATTTTTTATCTGACTTTTTTATGATTTTTTGACTAAAACTACCTGTAGCTCAAAATCTATCCATGGGACCGGTCGGCTAATGGTCTTGTTTTAATCGTTAGAGTCTTAGGGTCCTGCAAAAAATTATTTTACACCAGAAAATTGTGGAGAAGAAAAGTTATGGGGCCTGAAGTACCGTAGTAAGGTAAAGAAATAATTTTAAGGGCAACTTTCTATGGGGTTTAAAAAAAAACTAACAGGGTTGGAGTTCTTCTGATTTTTTTAAAACATCCTCAGTCCATGCCCTTTCTAACGATATGCTAAAAGTGTAATTATCACTTTTAGTTTTAAAGTTATTAATTAATTTCCGCAACTAGGGCACTTCAAGCAAAAATTTCAACTAATGAAAATTAAATGTGTTCGATCGTAAAAGGATGGCAAATGAAACAAAAAATTTGGTAATGACTAATGTCATTAAATTACAAATTTTAATTAATTACTAATTTTAATTAATTACAAATTTTGTTCAAATTGATGACCATTGACCTGTAAACATGCTCGGCACCTCTTCCTCATCTCCACGGTCACCGTTCTAAGCAGCAGTTCCTCGCGCATTGTATCGAATGCGGCGTGGATCCTGTTAATTAGAACCTCCCTTGTTGGTACTTCTTCTGCGTACACCAACTCTTTCGCCCTTCCCCAGACGTAGAAGTCGAGTGGGGTAAGGTCAGGCGACCTTGGGGGCCAGCGAATCGGCCCACCCCGACCAATCCAAGAATTGGGAAAGCAGTTGTTCAGAAGCTCCCTCACTGCTAGGCTCCAATGAGCAGGACAGCCGTCGTGCTGGAAGACTATGGGCCGATCTTCGTCAAACACTTCTTCCACTAAATCAGGCAAATCATTTTCGAGGAAATCTAAGTAGTTTTGCCCGTTTAGGTTGTCTGGCAAAAAGTGCGGCCCTATCAACCGATTACCGATGACGCCTGCCCATACGTTCACGGAGAACCTTCGTTGAAAACCTCTGTGCCTCTTGACTCTCGGGTTTTGATCTCTGGGTGCCCAGTGTTGGAGATTGTGGTAATTTACAATTCCTTCCTTGTCAAACTTGGACTCGTCAGTCCAGAGAATACTCCGTAAAAAATTAATATCTTCCACGTCCGTATGGAGCAAGTGGCGGCAAAACTCCACCCTTCTTGCATAGTCGTTATCCTCTAAGCCTAAAACAATAAAAATATCAACGTTAGCGGTTTCCTTATGAATTAGTAGCTATGTAACATTGATTGCTATCTCTGTCTTTCCATTTCTCTCTCTCTCACACACATGCTCATGTTAATTTAAAAATTGCCTATGAAATTCACATGCTAGTTCATTACATAAGAGCTAAAAACAAAAACTTTATGTAAAAAATTACCTTGAACAGGGGTGTAGTGGAAAGGATGACGTCCATTTTCGCGAAGAACCGACCAGACTTTCCACACGCTTAAACCAAGCGTCCGGGCTACGGTTCTTACGCTTCTGGTCGGATCTTCCTCAAATTCAGCCAATATGCGTTCTTCCGCAGCCAAATTTGGTTGAAATCTGTTCACGGCTGGTTCCCGGAAATTTAAATTTCCGGTTTCTCGCAGACGCCGATAAGTTGAGCCAAACGTTTGGTGGTTAGGCACTCGCCGGTTAGGATACCGTTCTTGATAAATCCTCCGTGCCTCGCGCCCATTGCAATCAGCCATTCCATACACCACCAGCATGTCGGTGTACTCTTCACTGGTAAATCCAGCCATTTTGCCAACAACAAGGTAACAAATAACAAAACTTAACAAAAACGAAGTAATAACAAACTCAACAAAATTAACGAAAACAGTGGAGCGTCGTAACGGCAAGTACGTAAGTTAGCTAAGATGGGTAAATCTCGACTGACTAACAAAGACCCCAACGAGTTACCTGCCCGGCCCCGTCGACCCAAGAGCGAAAGAGACAGAAATACATGTTGCTCTCGTGTAAGAGTGAGACAACAAATTTGCCAACTGTAGGCCAAACTGGTTTAAATTCTGGAAATTACATTTGTCTTACAAATGTCGACTCGTGGTGGTAAAAGTGCCCTAGTTGCGGAAATTAATTAATAACTTTAAAACTAAAAGTGATAAATACACTTTTAGCATATCGTTAGAAAGGGCATGGACTGAGGATGTTTTAAAAAAATCAGAAGAACTCCAACCCTGTTAGTTTTTTTTAAACCCCATAGAAAGTTGCCATTAAAATTATTTCTTTACCTTACTATGGTACTTCAGGCCCCATAACTTTTCTTCTCCACAATTTTCTGGTGTAAAATAAGCATTTTTTGCAGGACCCTAAGACTCTAACCATTAAAACAAGACCATTAGCCGACCGGTCCCATGGATAGATTTTGAGCTACAGGTAGTTTTAGTCAAAAAATCACAAAAAAGTCAAATAAAAAATAAAAATAAATTAAAAAAAAACCTTGAGGCCAAGGTCAATATAATGGGCGGGGGTAGGTAGCAGACTATCCCTAGTTTCTACCCTAGGCGTATGTACAGCTCCCTTCCAAACACCCTGTATATCAAGGCTCCCTCGAAAACTGGGTCCTCGTTTTTCAACTACAAAAAGAGATTTTCTGTAGTATTGATGTGTTTAGCTGATGCCAGAAGGAAAATCAGAATGGTTGATGTGGGATCTATGGGAAGATTTTTCGCGGGTAGATGCAAAAAAGTAAACACTTGTTCTCAAAACTCTATTTCAATTTTAATAGTATTTTTATTAATTAAAGTAAATATTCCTACTGTTTATTTTATAAAATATTACAATTAAGCACATATTGTGTGGACAGTTATAAACTAATGTCCTAAACAGTGCCAATTGCATTTACTTGCTGGCTTGAACTGTCACTTAACTTGGACCTCACTGATCACTGCACTAGAACACAAGTCTTCATCATGAGCACTATAGCTGACATTGCGGAAACACAGCGCCTGGCAATGACGTCCCTCAACCAGCGGATGGCGGATTTTGAGGAGCACTTGAGGGCATCTTCACCGGGAGCAGACTTGAGCGGGCTCCATAAAGATTTTTCTGCCTTCAAAGACCATGTGTGGAGTGTCCTCAGTGCCTTGCAGCTGCAGATTGCTGAGGTGAGCAAGAGTGTTGACGTTATTGAGATGCGTCACAGGAAGAAGTTCTTGCTGCTGGGCGGAGTGCCTGAGAAACCTGAAGAGGATCTCCAAGAAAGTGTGGCATCTATCCTTCAGAGTAAGCTTGGCCTAACTGATCTGGCACCCTCTTTAATAACGGTGTGCCACAGGCTGGGTAAGGCTTCTGATGGTCGCTCTAGACCTATCTTGTTGCGGTTTGCGGACTCTGATACTAGAAGCAGGATTTGGAAAACCAAAACTAAACTCAAGGGATCTTCTTTTGTGGTTTCTGAATTCCTCACTCGTCAACGCCAGTCTGCGTTTACAACAGCTCGCAAGCTGTTCGACGTGACTAATGTGTGGACTATAGACGGTAACATTAAGATCAAGCTTCCTAATGGCAAGCGTCGCCGGGTCTTCAGTCTTGAGGAGGTCATCGCGCTGGGAGCGGAGTATGGCAAGTCGCTGGATCAAGTGGTTCCGCCTGACTCCAATCCTGGTTCGATTAACACAAGCCCGGCGCCGGCGCAGGCCACTAGGTCGAGGCGGATACCAAAGAAGAAGTAAATCGCTTGTTTGTTTACGCTGTAAGTGTTCGCTGTATATGTATTTGTTTGGTAAAGATTCCTGGAGCTATTTTTCTGTTCGACGATAGTAATACGTCACGGTAGCTTTTGTTTGTGTACCGACTCTTTTTAGATTTAATCTTGACACTTTGCAGCCATAAAAATAATTCATTATTTATGTCACTGGTCATCTGTTACCTGTCACTTGTCATAGTGTCTTGAATTGTTTTTTTTAATGTTTCGTTCGGAAACGCGCTTTAGTTTTACTGTACTCTTTAGTTTTTAGTACTCTTTTCTTCTTTTTGTTTGGTTTTGTGAACGGTCAGCCGGCAGGTTATGCAATTTAGATTGAGTGAATCTTATTTCACATTTATAATTTTATAATTATTTATTCTATTATTATTATTTTTTTTAGCTTATTTTATCTTATTACCATCATAATAATTATGTCTGACGACGACTCATTTTATTCTTGCCATAGTTCTTCCGCGTCTTTTTCTTCCCTTGACAATTCTATAACCGTGAATGATTTTCTAAACAGTGAATGTAAGCTATTTGGCAAATGCTTTAACGTGTGTCATGTTAACGCTCAGAGTATTCCTCAGCATCATTCCGAGATGTTGGATTTATTTTGTGACGTCCCGTTACAAGCTATATTAGTGTCCGAAAGTTGGCTCAAACCTGAACTTCCCTCAACTTCTTACTCTCTACCAGGCTTTGTCTTAATTCGCAATGATCGTACGGGCAAAAGAGCCGGCGGTGTTGCCATTTACCTGCGAAGTGACATCCCTTACAAAATTCTATTCTCTTCACCCCCCATCTATAATGGCAACCCGGAGTACTTGTTTCTGGAAATAGTTGTCAAAGGAGTTAAGGCCGTTCTAGGAGTTGTTTACTGCCCACCTACTGTAGACTACTTCTCCATTCTGGAGTCTCTATTTGAATCTGTATCTTCAGAGTACAAACATCACATAGTGATGGGCGATTTTAACACTGACCTTTTGAAGGACAACCTTAGGTCACGTAGGTTGAGGACGATCTTGGAGTCGTCGAGTCTGTCTCTCCTTACGCTTAGTCCGACACATCACAACTTAGACTCAAGCGACTCCTGGCTCGATCTCATGCTCACGTCTCTAACGAATCTCGTTGCTAATCATGGTCAGGTCGCTGCCCCTGGGTTGTCTAGACACGATTTGATTTATCTTTCCTACAAAATTAAACCCCCTAAGCAGCGGCCTGCTATTGTTTTTATACGGAATTTTTCTAGGTTAGATAAAGAAAAACTCAGCACTGATGCACAAGCTCTTGATTGGGACGATCTTGTTCAATCTACGACAGTAGAGGAGAAAGTTGAAATGTTTAATAGGTCTGTTCTCCAGCTCATTGACACGCATGCACCTCTGAGGTCCGTGCGTGTTAAGCGCCCTCCGGCTCCATGGATAACCCCAGGAGTTAGGATGGCAATGAGACGGCGGGACAAGGCCTTTAGGAGGTATAGACGAGATCGCAGTGAGGACAACTATAGCCTGTACAAGTTGGCTAGAAACCGCTGCAACCAGATGGTAAGGGCATCTAAACGCCGATACATTTGTGAAAATGTCCTAAATTCTTCACCGGCTGATATCTGGAAGTTTCTTAAATCACTTGGCATATCAAAGTCCTCCTCTAGTGTTTTACCTTCTACTCTGTCCTTGAATGCTCTTAATAAGCATTTCTCAACGTCCGCTACTCTTTCACTTGATGCTAAGAATAAAACTATTCAGGACATTACTTCCAAGCCCATATTGCCTCCTGACTCTTTTACTTTCTCTCCCGTGACTGGCCTTGAGGTCCTTAAATTTTTTACGTCTATTAAGTCTAGGGCTGTTGGCTGTGATGGAATCGGCAGAACTATGTTATCTTTCATGACTGAAAACTTAATTCCTATTATTACTCACATAATAAATTTTTCCCTTTATACTGGTGTGTTTCCCGCGGTGTGGCGTAAAGCATACATTATCCCTCTTCCAAAAATTTCCAGTCCCAGTTTGCCCAATCACTACAGACCGATCTCCATTCTCCCTTTCCTGTCTAAATTACTTGAAGCAGTTGCTCTTAGGCAATTATCCTCTCACGTCCTCAAAAATAGCCTGTTATCCGAATTTCAATCTGGTTTTCGGCCTGGTCACAGCACGGCCACAGCCCTACTTAAAGTTACAGAAGACATTAGGAATGGCTTGGAGAATTCGAGGGTTACGGTGTTGGTTTTAATAGATTTTTCCAACGCTTTTAACACCGTTGATCACGATATTCTCCTGGCCATACTGTCTCAAATTGGGGCCTCATCGTTGTCACGTGAATGGTTCTCATCATATCTTCGTGGTCGCCAGCAGGCGGTGCGTGCTGATCAGGTTTATTCCGACTGGTGCGACCTGGTAGCTGGCGTTCCACAAGGCGGTATACTCTCTCCTCTGTTATTTTCATTATTTATAAACTCAATTACTACTATCCTCAAGTGCTCTTATCATCTATACGCTGATGACCTGCAACTTTACGCTCAATCTGACATTGCCAACCTTGACCATTGTATCTCATTACTCAATGCTGATCTTCAAACTATCAGGGACTGGTCCGGTAAATTTGGGGTTGCTGTCAACGTCGAAAAATGCCAGGCCATTCTCATAGGTAGTTCTTACTACCTGAGAAATTTAGACACTAGCCAACTGATACCGCTTATGTTCGACAACTTTGTGATCCCTCTCTCACCACACGTTAAAGACTTGGGCTTGCACATTGACGACACACTTAGTTGGAACAAGCAAGTAGCTCAGGTTAGCCAGAAAGTCACATACTCACTGCGGTCTCTCTATAGATTCAAACATTTTCTACCATCTAGCACTAAAATCACTTTGGTCCAGTCACTGGTGATTCCCATTATAGACTATGCTGATGTTTGTTACTCTGATCTTTCCCAAGAACTTTTAAACAAATTGGATCGTCTTCTCAACAATTGCATTAGGTTTGTTTTTGGCCTTCGTAAATACGATCACGTCTCTTCTTACCGTTCTCAGCTTGAATGGCTGCCTATTCGGCACAGGAGGTCTCTTAGAACTCTTTGCACGCTCTTTACTATTTTGAAGGATCCATGTGCTCCTAACTACCTAAAAAAATATTTCAAAGTGTTGGGCAGTTCGCACAGTCGTAACCTTCGAGCTTCTGATAATCTACTCCTTGAAATTCCCTCACACCGTACTGGTTTCATGTCATCTTCTTACGCTGTGTCAGCCATAAAACTCTGGAACGCGCTACCCCTTGGCATTAAAAGGGCGGAAAGCAAAATAGCTTTCAAAAGAACTGTGCGGAAGCACTTTTTAAAATCGGACTGAATCACTCTTAATGTGTGGTGGTCATGGTAATTATTGTTTGGTTTCTCGTTTTTGAATTATTTGTATGTATTATAATATATATTAGTTTATTTAATTCCATCTTAATATATATGTATTAGTATGTACCATTTATGTAGGTATATTGATTTATGTTAACAAATTAGTATTCTCCTAATTTATTAATATTTGTACTCTACCACAGTGCTGTCCTATTTGACCCTAAGGTTGACTGGTAGAGAATGCCTTGTGGCATTAAGTCCGCCTATGTACCACGTTTGTGCATGAAGTTTAAATAAATAAATAAATAAATAAGATTTTCTGATGCAGGAATTTTTGATAACAGCATTTTCGGAAAGAGTCTAAAAGAGAAGAGATTGAATTTACCTGAGCCGGTACCATTGTATCAAGGTGGTGCAAAAATGCCGTTCGTATTTATAGGAGACGAAGCTTTTCCATTAATGGAAAATTTTATGAGGCCATACCCACGTGATGGACTAAACGCAGAAAGAAAAATATTTAATTACCGATTATCAAGAGCACGTCGCATTGTTGAGGCAACTTTCGGTGTATTGACGAGAAAGTGGTACGTGTATCATAAAGATTTCGAATGCAAAATAGAAACAGTTGACAAGGTAATAAAAGCAACATGTGTTTTGCACAATTATTTAATTCAAAGACAACCAGGGCCCCGAGTCTGCTATTACAATAGTGTCAGAATGGTCTGTCATTGATCACACAATTGTTGATTTTGACAAGTTTGGTAATCTACTAATATAATTGCGTCATTATGACTTTCCAATGGTCAACCACTGACACTCCATTGAAAGAAGTGGATTAAAATGGTAATCTCGTACGTAATGACAAATGAATGACTGACTTAAACGGTAATCTGCTAAAATTTTGACAGTTCCTTTGACCAGTGATCTACCATTACAACGTCATTGTGCAGTCATTGCTTTTATTTGTTACGAGTATCGTGTTTGACGTGTTTTTTGTGAAATTATATTGAAGAGAAGACAATGTAGTCACTACGAGCAAATATTCTAGAGCTAATGTTGATTAATTTAGGTGAGAAGTGGGAGAGAAGGGTATGAAAGTTGGTTGGTTGGTTGGCTATTGAATTTGGAAATGGATTTATTATTTACGGGGAGCAGGAGAAGAAAATATGATCTGAATAAAGATCACACTCGCACAGGGATCCCGGGCATGGATTTTGTGCAGGAACACAGGGCTACAACAATGTCCGAGTAAGACGCTTTGTCAAATTTCCGGAAGTTGTGTGTTTGTTGAAGAAGAAGAAAATCAGACTTCATCGTATGGCTGGATTTCCTGGGGCTATAGGGTGCATTGATTGTCATCATATACCTATCAAAAGTCCCAGCAGACAAAACGGTGAAGTGACAAAACGCAACCGCAAAGGTTGGTTCTCAATTAAGGTGCAAATAGTGTGCGGACCCCAAATGGAAATATATGACATTGTTGCACGTTGGCCTGGGTCTGTCCACGACTCAAGGATATTTTCAAATAGTAGGTGTCATATGAGATTCGAAGGAGGGGACTTACAGGTTTACTAATTGGTGATAGTGGTTATGCACAATCATCATTAAATGTATACGCCTGTGCTTAATCCACAATCACAACCTGAAGTAAGGTACAACAAGGCTCATATCTCAACAAGAAATATAATAGAAAGATTTAATGGTGTATGGAAAAGAAAGTTTGCATGTTTAAATAGAAAATTGCAAAACAATTTACCCAACACATGTAACATAATAGTAGCATGTGCTGTGCTACATAACATTAGTATAGAAACAAATCAAGAAATGCCTGAACCCATCTCGAATATTGATTTAATTCCAGTCTCCCACACTAGAGAAACTGCACGGGGTAGCGTTATTAGGGCTGCGTTTATTGACAGCCATTTTATTTAATAAGATAACAAGTACAATTATGATGGTAAATGTGTGTGCGTTAAATTTAAGTATACAGTACTTACTTGTACCTTTATTTTTAATTTTTCAACTACATAAATGATGTCAGTTAAGTTTTGTTTACACAGTTTATTAAATATCTTTAAATCTTTATTCAAGTTAATAAAATAATTGTAATTAGTAAGTAGGTACAGTTATGTGTAAGTATAGAGAAATAAGAGTAGTTTTTATATTTAATGTATTTTCATCTGTTTGCTAATATTAATGATACTATGAGGGGCATGTAAATAAATACCATGTATATTAAAGTTCGAATTTTTATTTCTAAATATACCTAAACGCAATTCTCTCTTGGCTTTATTACACTGAAGAAGTTCCTCCATAGCTTCTCTTTCAGCCTTAGCTTTGAAGAAGTTCTGTTCAGCAGCCTTCACTATCCACTCTTTCTCAGCTATTCTGAGTTTGTGTAGCTCCTCTTCTTTTTTTTTGGGATCTGTCATACGACTGTTGACGGATAGAGAATTCCTCTTGGATCACTCTAGTCCGTATATTTCTAGATCCTGTAATGTTACAAATTAAATCTATAAAGTACATGTGATTAAGTGAACATTAATGTGTAAAAACATCTTCAAAGAATGCTTTGAAATGTTGCAAATGATTCAGAATTTAATATATTATGTACAAATCTAAAAGTTATTTACAATTTGAAAAATATATATGAAAAAGTACCTTGTGTTGGAGCTACACCATAATCAGTCAGACGGGTCTCAGAAAAACGAGGAGGAGTGGTAATATTATGGTCTGCAACAAAATATTGTATTAGTCTAAATTGTCTTAAATATAATTCAATGCCAAACAATATTGTTTGGTATCCTGTACCTCTTTCTGTTGCAGGCTAATTCACTTGGGTTCTGCTCTCACTGACAGCAAACAGAACTTGAGGTGTGTTGGGGTCCCAAGAATGGACTTGCACGTCTGTAAAATAAAAAAAGAAACAGCAATCAAAATCAGACACTGGCAAAAAGTAGTAATTAATCTTAATAATAGAAATAGGCATATTATCGCTATCAATAACATCATGTAACTCGGCATCTGTTTGCTCAGCAAGAGCATCTTCCAGTAGTACGTGGTGTTGGCTAGAGGTGCTAGGCAAAAAGAGTCCACCCCCAGTCCTCATCCTTTCCCTTTTTTCGTCAGCCAATAAATCTTTGCGCCGGGTTTTTAAATTTTCTTTGTGTATCAGCTGCATAGTAATGGCCCTTGGTCCTAGAAGTCGTCTTCCATGTTTCCTTCCATGAATTAAATAGCTTAGGTTTGGCACTGTTCCGCAAATCGTAGTTGTTTACAAAAAGTTATATGTTAGTTATATCAAATGCCTTTAACAATTATTTCATTGGATTGACTAAAAGTCAACCGCCTCATAATAAAAAAAATATAGAACCATTATCTACAACAATAGAACCTAATAATGCAAGCATATTCTTAAATCCAGTTACAATAGCCGAAATCTACCAAATTATACTTTCTTTAAAAAATACAAAATCGGTAGGTTATGACAACTTACCCACTCAACTCCTAAAACAAACTGCACATATAATAGCACCAATACTATGTCATCTCATAAATTTGTCATTATCACAAGGTACATTTCCAGACCAACTAAAAATATCAGTTGTAAAACCAATTTACAAAAAAGGGGATGCAACAGAACCCAACAACTATAGACCTATTGCCCTAATACCTACACTAGCTAAAATTATAGAAAAAGTTATGTTCAAACGGTTAACAAATTTCCTAAATAAGTTCAATATACTCAAATCCGAACAACACGGTTTTCAGAAAGGAAAGTCTACTACACTAGCTGCCTTTAAATTAATAAAAAAGATCTCTGAAAATCTTGATAAAGGTATTAACACCTGCGCTGTGTTCTTCGACATGAGCAAAGCGTTTGATTTTGTTGATCATGATATTTTGCTCAAAAAAGCCTATAATTACGGGATTCGCGGTATAGCACATAAATGGTTACAAAGTTACCTCACAAATAGGCAACAATATGTAGAAATCAACAACATTAATAACGAAAATATAGAATTTGCATATAAATCTAAACTCGAATTTAACAGAGTCGGAGTCCCACAAGGAAGTATATTAGGTCCTCTTCTATTCCTACTCTACATCAACGATTTGCCTAACGTGACACATCATCATTGTACCCTTTTTGCAGATGATATATCATTAGTAATTCCACATACACCTAATACTTCATTTGACAACTACAATAAAGAAGTTAACGAAGCTGTTAGAAGCATTATCAAATGGCTAGAACGTAATAATCTAAAAGTTAATATAGACAAAACTAGAATAATTCAATTTTACAATAGAAAACAATCTAACTACAAACTAAAAATTTCATACAATAACAATTATATAGCACAATCTGATAGCATAGTTTTCCTTGGAATGTCATTAGATAGTCAGATTTCATGGAAATTACACATAAATAAAATCTGCAACAAAATAAACAAGTATGTTTACGCTCTTTGGCGTCTCACACGTATATCCAGCCAAAAAACAGCTTTACAAGCTTATCACGGATATGTAGCCTCCAACCTACGATATGGTATTCTATTATGGGGTGGCTCCGTGGAATTTAATAGAGTATTCTTGGCTCAAAAACAGTGCATTCGCGCACTTTGTAATGTTGATTCTTTAACTTCATGCAAACCAGTGTTCCAAAAGCTAAATTTACTAACAGCACCGTCCATGTATATATTTGAATCTTGTAATTTCGTCAAAACACACCAGTATCTATACAAATCCTTTGGTGATTATTGTAATTTTAATACCCGATATCCTAATAGTTTTCCCTTGCCGAACATAAAAACTGATCTGTTTAGAAGAAATTGTTACCCTATGTCAATTAAATTATTTAACAAATTACCTAGTGAACTAAAAGACCTTAGATCTATACCTTTATTCCGGAAAAAACTGTACGCCTGGTTAGTCAATAAATGTTTCTACACGACCCAGGAATACCTTAGTTATAAGAATAGAAAATTAGTGTAGCGCCTTACAATGTTCCTATCAGTGCAATAATAACTAGTTAATTTAGTATGTAGTTCAAAATGTAAATGTGTACCTATGTATTTGATAGGTACCCAATTCATTATTTTTTAAACTTTTATTTTAAGTTTTAAATTTTGCATACCAGAAATGGTTAATATGAGGATCTTTTTTGTTGTATTATGTAATGCATTATGTATCATCTATTTACCCATATTATGCGAATAAATTATTTGATTTGATTTGATTTGATTTGAAAACAGTTAGACGTCAGTTTAACGCAGTAATGTCACTTTTGACAGCTAAACAGATAAAATATTGAGTTGTATAGTTTCGTATTTGACGTTTTTTTGCTATTTACGTACTTCTTATCACTTCAGATTGCTTCTAACACTAATAAATAATACGTAGAAATATATACAAATGAAATCTGGCACGAATACATGTTCAAATTTAGTAGTAGTTTTTCGAAAATAATTTCTACTATCTGGTTTTATAATAATGGCAATACGACAATATCATTATGACACAATTCTATTACGAGACCATTGACGGACCAATGATCGATCATTATGAATTAGCAGATTACGAACTTTTAGCTAAATGACAATGAGATCGTGTTGGAATGACGATATTTATAAAAATAGCAGACTTGAGGCCCTGATTATATAAACAATATTGAAAATAACATGGAGCAAACATTATTATCAGTTGGTGATATTACACAAACACAACATTCTATTAATGATGGTTTTCAAGTTCGCGAAATGTATTGTTCATACTTCAATAATCAGGGGAAGGTTCCATGGCAAGATACTCGAATTTTGAAAAGAATCTATAGTCAGTGATGTGTGACAGATTTGGATAGTTTGGCCAGCCGCGGACATTATTTAGGTATTATTTTGTTAAATAAAAAAAAGATATCAATATGTACCTACTAGAGGGTATTATAGAATAAAGATACATAATATTATTTACCATCCGATATGTTTGTTTCAATGATTATTTGGTCCCACGCAGCATCTTTTGTTTCGTTGCATTTGTAAAATTCTGAAGATGTGTTCCAAATGCACGGAAACTTTTTCACACTTTCAATAAGTTTTTCATCCATTGTGTTCACTGCGTCGGTCACATACGCACTGGTCGGACTACGGCGGCACACTGCGGGCGCACGGGGCGCAACTGGCGCCCGCGCCTGCACTCGCTTCCCCGCTCCGCTTCCCCGCTCCGTTTCTCCGCTCCGCCTTGCATCCCCGCTCCGCTTACCGGTTTTGTATGAATTTTTAAACTAGTTTGCAACTCCCTGTCCACTAAAGAGGAGCGGAGATTTTGTGCAGTCCTATTGGTTAATATTTCTCCGTTTCTCCGCTCCGCTGCCTCGCTCCGCTCCGGTGGACAGGCAGCCTAAAGCATGCTGCTTTAAACATACTCAAAGTACTACTACAAGTGGATGAAAGGATCAACGCGTTATCGCGCGTTATGAACAGTTTACTTTAAGAACACTAAAATTTACATTCGAAGAATGCAGCACAGCACTCAGGCATCCATTCACCATGCCATGGCAGCATGTATTCGGCGGCAGATTGTGTAGTTTTGCCATATGAGCCCACCACCAACTGGAGCTCGTACCGACCAATTGGTAGGACTTTAGTGATACGATACGGTCCCCGTATACCACTGCCTAGCTTGCCAATCGATTGTGATATTTTTATTACATAGGCTTGATCATCCACTGCGAATGTTTTTGGTGCTGAACGATTTTTATTTACACCCGTATCTTGAGCTCTTTAACGAATGCGTGATTTTGACCGCTGTTTAGCGAAACACTTTTCGTCCATATGTCCCGGTTTTTTACAAAAGTTACACTTAGAGTTTTTTATGTTCGGGGAATTTGTAATTTTGAATTGGAATCAGTGCTCTGACTATTGCTTATGTCTTTTTAATTCGAACCGTTATTACTATTTTTAGATCGTTTGGGACAAGCGTTGCTCTTATGACAGTGAGCGTCGCACGAAAAACACTTCAAAGTTTTTTTATCAGAAACTGTAGCACTATAACTCCTTTTACTACCGTTATCGCGACAGCTAGTTGTTCGATTTGAATGAGCATCAAACTTGTTTTCGTTCATATTTGCAGAAGTTTTACTTGGGATGACATAAATAGTAAAAAAAAAAATCGGTTTCTGTAATTAATTTTGCATTCATAGGTGCTGCACACAAATCTGCGGATCTTTAATATCGCGCACTATGATTGCACACAGTAAAAGGTCATTACTTAGTTATCTAACGATACGCAAACGCAATAAGGATTTGCGCGCGTATTTCGCGTATGTGGAATATATAACTGACTCAATGCACGCACATGACGTTATACAGGATATTAGCGACATCGACACGTCGTAGACAAAGTGATTTTAACTGTAATTTAAAGGTAGACTAAGTACGATCCGTTTCGGTCCAATCGCGTAACAAAGAGTGACATTCACCCTTCAGACACAAACCGATTCGGGCCAGACATTCTTTGTCGTCCCACCTATTTCGTGTCTTAGCGCGGTCAGCTTCCTCACACCATGCTATGATGTCATGAACATTAAGGTCGTCGTCAGAGACGTAATAATGGTTTGATCTCACCGGGTTTAAGCTTCTTAGCGGGTCGACGAGACGCTCTGCGACGTCCTCTCCAGGCAACGTTGAAGGCGAAGGCGACAGCAACAGCGGCGGTGCCAGCGGCGGCGGCGGCGTCGGGACAGGTCGCGTCATAGAGGAAGGGCTGGCCGTGCCGGATATGATAGGACTGCTGCTCCACACTCGATCGTGGTTCTGAAATGGAACTTCGCTCCAAGGCAGAGACCTTATTAAGTATTGCGTCTAAGGTGATACTAAGATGATTCAGCTCGGGCGGCGGTGGCGTGCACTCACGTTTACGTCTATTTTAGGGGCCAGTATTATTCGACATTTTAAGTTTAATTGTGGGAAAACGAAAGACGTCCCGCTTCTGATTTTAGGAATTGAAATGAAATCACTTTCCAATACAAAAGTTATCTATTAAAACACAAATGTAATCTAATACAACACAAAAGTACTGAGTTTACGTTACAAAACTAATGAAGTGAACAGAATAACAAATAACAGAATCAAAGGAATAATTAGTAAGTGCGCGCGCCGTATTCGGGAATGAGCTGAATGACCCGTATGAGCCATGAGATGAATTCGCTTTTCATGAGATGAATTCGCTGCGTCCCCGTCAGGGGACGCGGCAGGCGGTCACGGGGCTTCGCCCCTTTGCCGCGGAGGCCATACCTCGGCCCGTGACAACGGGCCCGTCATTGTGTTGCCATTTGGCTTGGCCTTGTGGGCACGCAGCAACAGTGCGTGCCCATGTGAGTGGTTGCAGTGAGAGTATCTGTAAGCGCGCCACAGCGCCGGTTTCGCGGCGCTGCTTTCTTCACAGCACCCCGGCGGTCCATCCCCACCAGGTGAGACCCCCGGTTTCCCGGAGGAGGCCCAGCGGAGGACGACCAGCGACGGAGATGCCGACTTACGACGCACCTACAGTGGATGTGTGGCTCCCGTCCGTCCCGTTTCCAGAGCTAGCCGGTTGCGGTCCGGACTAAGGGGCCGTCGTGTGTGTGTGTGGGCGGTATTGTACTGTGTAACACCGCCCAGTGTGGCGTGCCGCCGCGAGTAGTCGCGACCCACGCGTGAGTCTCCATGAGTGTAGAGAGGTGTCTGTCTGTGTTAGTTGTGTGCCATGCCTATATTAACTTAGAACACGGCACACAACTGGGTGCGTGTATTTTGTGGAGTATTATTGTGCGGATAAGCTGTGTGTAGCCTTGTACAGCTTACCCGGGAGTCGCAGCCGGTGTGGGCCCACGGTCTGCAGCCAGGCGTGGCCTCGCATCGGAGGCGGGGGGGGGGGCGCGCATGCCAGGGCGCAGTGAGCTTGCCACACGGCTAAGCAAGTGCGCCGGCACGCGCAACCGTTTCCACTGCCTGGCGGACACGTGAACCCATGATGCGTCGTTGGAGGAGACAGCGGAGGGGGGGCGACCTTACCTCGAAGGCCGCGGGCATCCCGGTGTGTCACCCTCGGCGGCTGAGCCGTGATACAGGGCGACTATCTCGGCCATGCCGCCGAGGATGGCAAGTCCCGGATCTTCACCATTCCTGACGGCCTTTATCAGGCCTGTCAGGATTTTAATGGCGCAGGCTGTAATTGCTTTGTTGGCGGAGCCGGCGCCGGCCGGTATGGCAGCGCCAGGCGTCGCCCCATGGGTACGGGGCGGGGCCAGCGGCTGTGCCATGCCGGCGCCGGTTGCTGGTCTCGGTGGTTGGGAGTGGGCGGCCTCGGTTGCCGCCTCACTTGGAGCTAGGTCGACAGCCTGCGCCACGGAGGCAAGGTCGGCCCGTTGGTCTGCTTCTGGAGCGGAGGGGGGCGCGGGCTTAGTGCCCTTGCGCCCTCGCTTCTTTCTCCGCTTCCTCCGCCTAGAGGAGGGGGGAGGTGCTTCTCCCCTGTTTGTGGGCCTGTTGGCCGCCGCCATGAGCGACGCGCCTTGGGCCTCAGTGGAGGCCACATCTTTCGGCCTCTCGGTGACCGTATCTGGTCGGCGTGAGGCGGTCGTGGCGGCGACTGTACCCGCTCGCCTGTGCCGTATTTCCGACTGGAATACGGGACACTTTATGTTGTTGGCGGGGTGATCACCCCCGCAGTTGGCGCACGTCGCTGGTTCTTCTCGTGGGCGGGGGCAATCACGCGCAGTGTGTCCCTCTCCACAGCGAACACAGGCGAGCGGCCGGTGGCAGTGATGCGATGAGTGCCGGAACTTCTGGCACCGGTGACATTGGGCGGGCCCACGCTTTCCCCGCCAGGCCTCAATCTTGACACCACGCATGAGCATGAACTCGGTGGTGTCGAAGAGAGTGCGTGAGTCCTGTGTCCTCTTCAGGACAGCGTGGAACACGCAGCCGGGTCTTCCTTGGCGCGCCCTTATATGGCGCACGTACTCCGGCTCGTGTCCTAACGCGCGGAGTTCCTCCTCTATCTCCTCAGGGGTGGTGTCCACAGGCAGCCCCGAGATGGCCACCTTGAAGCTGCGCTCCGCCGGCAGCGAGTAGGCGAACCAAGCTATGCCGCTTTCCTTCTCCAGGCCCGTTAGATACCTCTGGACCACCCTATATTCGTTCTCGCTGTCGGGCAAGAAACGAACCCCAGCGCCGTACGGTCGGGCGTTGGGGGGGTGACCCAGTTTTTCTCTAAGGGCCCTGAAGTGTGCGGCCCATCCTGGCAGCCTCTCCACCACCAGCGGAGGATACCTAGGCCGCTTGCACGGCTTCGGCTTGGGCTGAGCGGTGGCCTCTCCTTGCTCGTTCAGAGTGGGGGGGGCCGCCGGTTGTGGGGGGGAATCTAGAATATGTGAGACACTCACCCCTTGTGTCTCCTCTCGTCCATGTGAGGGCGTCGGTGATCGCGACGCGTGATGCGTCCGGGTCACCTCCGCGAAGGAAGGCGATGCGCCAGCGCCCCGGCCCAGCGGCGGCGCGCGCTCGCGCTGCGGCCGCGGTGGGTCGAGGCAGTAGCGCTTCGCCTCCTCTTCCGACTCGTCCGTGCTTCGGCGCCGTCGCTGCGGACGTGGCTCCAGCTGGAATTCGTAATTGAATCCCAGCAACGGCGTCGGAGATGTCGGTGTGGCACGCCGAGTTCTCGGGTCGCCTGGCCTTGAGTCGACCGAGCCAACCGATGCTACCGACATGCTCGAGCCGGCTTGCGACGAGCATGCCGACAGCCCCGCCGGCGAGTCGTAGGCCGAGGTGCGAGGTGGTGCCGGCGAGTACGGCACCTGGACGGCGCGCGGAGTCGTGGCAGTGCGGCTAGGTGCGGGCGTCGCGGACGCAGCCCCAAGGGGCGCAGTCGACGCGACGGGTCGCGTGGCGGCAGTGGGATGGGGCGCCATACGTGCGCTCCTGTGCGCAGGTGGCGCAGGTGTGGGCGCCGTAGGCGCATGGGTGCGGGCAGAGGCCGCAGTGGGGCGCCGTGAGGGCGCGGTTGTCGGCGCGGATGTCCGCGTAGAGGGCACGGATGTCCGTGCGGTTGGCGCAGGTGGGCGTGCTGACGGCGCGGGGTCACGTGCCGGCACTCGCACCTTAGGCGCGGTGCTGCGCGCTTGCTGCGCGCGGCCTGGGTAGGCGGAGGCAGGTTCCGGTACCTGCGTTGGCACCGGGCGGAAAGCGGGCGGGCGCATGGCCACGGCGCGCGGGTGGCTCGGCGACGGCGACGGCGCAACACGCGCTGGCGCCGCTGACGTCGACGGCCCCCGCACAGCCGCTTCCATGCTTGTTCCCGCTTCCTCTCTCCGAGGCTCCCTCGTCTTGCCGGGCCTCTTCCTCTCTTCAGTACGAGGAGGGGGGGGTCCAGCCGGCGCCGCACCGGCCGACTCGAAGCCGATGTTCGGCATCGACGTCGTCCGGTCCAGCCCCGAACGAGGATCTTCTCCCCAACCGGCGTCGCCGCGGCCAAGTGAGCCACGGGCGCCAGGCTTTGGCATCTTCTTCTTCTTTTCTTCTCCTCTTCTTCGTGCAGTTTCGCGACCACAGCAGTGCGCTAAGCACCGGGCTGCACGATGGCTCCCCCTGTGCTCGCACCAGTGCTAGGCACCCGCGCGAACACAGGGAAAGAGGTAAGTGTGGTCCGAGCGAGGCGGAAAGTTCCGCGGCGCGCCTCCAGATGGCAGCACACTCGCGAAACTTTAAACTCTCAGAGATATCGCAGCGCGATGGGCGACCTCTCGAGTGGACTGCAGGCGAATCCAAGCCGTATGAGCCCGCTGCGCATTGGCTTATATAGGCTTGATCACATGCTCCGGGCTTTCTGGAGGGGTTGGAGACGCAGGGGTGTAGGTTTGAGGCGCAGCTAACAATATTAAAATTATTTTATGTAACCACAGGTAAACAAATAGCGGATGTGCTAACATAGCCGCTACAAACTGTTGTACTTATTGTAGCAGTTCAGAGATGAGATGGGCTTGCAATGAAGTAACATAATATGTAAACAAATAGCGGATGTGCTAACAAAGCCGCTACGAGCTGTTATCAACTGCTTAAAAGGCAGATCAGTCAGAGATAAGTTTACAATAATGTTACGTATGTATTGTGTACATTTTGAGTTTTGATTTTAATTGTCGTAATTTATTTATTGTAAATTAATTGAACTAATGAATTGTTCTATTATAATTTATAAATAAAAATTAATTATAAGTTGTTGTAATTGATAATCAATAATGAATTATAAAGTTAATATAATTATTCATCTTGATGAAATGGTCTGGCTAGGTTTTCTGGGTTTTCCTAGTCCTTGCAACAAATGTTGGGCCATAATATTGTAATTTCCTCTTCCCCCTCGGATACTAAGCAGTGTGGACGTGTAATTAGCGCAAAATAAATCATTTAAAAAACGAATTTTAAATCAAAAATTAAATAAAATCAAATCAGTGGAAGTACTAGGCGTGCAGAAGCAAGCGGCGGTGAACGTGCGGCGCGGTGAGCGTTTAACTACTCACACATACACAGACGTTACACACTACGTGAATGTGCCTCGGCGACAGCAGTGTGAGTGTTCTCTGTACTTGTCACCTGTCAACGCCCTTCACAGTGTCATCTGTCAGTGTCATTGTCAATCATCGTTTGTCATCTGTCGATGGCGTTCCAGGCACTTACTACAGCAGGAAGTTGAACATCGACCCCTTCCGTTTCACGCAGGTGACTTAACATTCCAGAGCCTGTAGTAGATAACTCCCTAGTAAACTCTGAGATACTGAATTGAGCCAGCCATGTCAGTTCAACGTGGTTCACCACTAAAAGACAAAGAAGTTTTAAAGGAGCGAGTTAGTGTGTTGCAGTCTGAGTCTGAACAGGATCTGGAAGAACATTCAAATGAGTATGAAAATGTGTCCCGTAGGACTAATAAAAGACGAGCTTTGAGAACGCCTCCTCAAATTAAAACTGCAAACACCACGAACATAGGTGACGTTATGCAAGAGATGCGTACACTTTTCAGCTCTCTGGCAGCTGAACAAGTTGAACGCTTCCGGGAGTTGCAGGCGACCCTACAGAAACAGAGCGAAGAGATTAAAGAAAGTATCAGCTTCTTATCGGAGAAGTATGACGTGGCTCTGAACCAGATTGAATTGCTACAAAATGAGAAGAAAGAGGACAGGAAGCGAATTATTACACTGGAAGAAAGAGTTGATTACTTGGAAAAGAAAACCTGCTCAGCAACAATTGAAATAAGAAATGTACCAAAATTAATCTCCGACCAGAACAAGTTTGAAGGGAAAGAGGAACTAAGCAATTTTATGTCTGAACTGGGCAGGATAGTTGATGCTGAGATCAAGGATACAGACATCAAAGACATCTACAGAATAAAGCCACATGAAAAATCGAATGGCACAGGTACTATCATTGCTGAGTTTTCTACAATACTGAGGAAAGAAAAGGTTTTAACAGCTACAAAAAAATTCAACAAAGACAAAGAATTAAATGATAAGCTACATACTGGACATTTTAGCTTGAAAGGAGAAAGGAAGCCTATCTATGTGTCTGAGAGTGTCACGAAAAAGACTGGCAAATTATTTTCTCAAGTCCGTGAGTTTGCCAAAATAAATGGCTACACGTGCTGGATTTTTCGTGGAGCTGTTTTTATATGTCTTGATGATAACGTACGAGTGCTAATCAAGTCACAGAACGATCTCGCCAGCATTAAAAATAAATTGTGACTTACAGCATTTTACCTTTTTAAAATTTTGGTTTGTATAATCTTAATTTATTTATTAGCTTTAAACGAAAATTGTGTCGCTAATTTTGAATCCACACTCATCTACAAAAAAAATACACGTTATACCATCACTCACTTTAAACTACACTACTACAATAAACACACTTTTACAATATATGTCCAAACAAACATAAACACACTCCAGACAAACACAAGAGTTATACTGACATACTATACACATTTTAAGCAATGGCCAGCAAGGACAAGTATTAATTATTATTTTAAAAATGGCTGCCGCGTGTGAATCATTACAAACACTACAAGAAAAAGACAACATACAGCTTGCTAAATCGATCACATGCGACGGTACAGATCTTGAGAAACATACATCTATACACAAAAATGATTTTACTATAATTTCCCAAAACATTAGAGGCATTTATTGCAATTTCGACGACTTTTTACTTACATTATCCAGTCTTAAATTTGAACCAGACATCCTTATATTAACAGAATGTCAACTGAATTTAAATAAACCTCTACCACAACTTGATAGTTACACTTGTTATTATACCACAAATTTATTAAATAAACACGACGGAGTCGTCGCGTTTGTGAAAGATTCATTAAAACATAAAGTAACAGAAGTTAAGCTCTCACACGCATCTTGTCTTCAAATTGAGGTACTTAATAACATTGTCCTTGGAATATATAGATCCCCAGCAAATTTAAGCGCAGAAAATTTTAATGACTCTTTAAGTTTACATTTGGAATCACTTAACGTACAAAAAAGAAACATTGTGATAACAGGAGATATAAATATTAACTTAAGACCCAGGGAAACTGAACAATACTACGAACACAAAAATAGAGTAAACTATCTTACTATGTTATCGTCATACGGAATTCTCGCCGGGCATACACTGCCCACGAGAGAAATGAATTGTCTTGATCATTTTATGCTTAAAATTAATCCGAAAAAAATATCTGCATTCATAGCTATCTTACGAACTACCACTACAGACCACTATACCACCTTTCTTTCTTTGGCAAAAACAAAACACAAAATAACTCCTAATAAAATTAAAACATCTATAGATTTTAATAGTGCTCTACTATATTTACAGAACAAAAACTTAGCTGAACTTTTATTTATTGATGACCCAAGTTTAGTTACCATCTCTTTAATAGAAAAAATAACTGAATCGTTGACGGCTAGTACACGCACTATTACCATACCAAGCAGTACACGCTTAATAAAACCCTGGATTACTCAGGGTATTCTGAGATGTATTCGGAATCGTAATGCGTTACAGAAAAAGGCACGAAATGATCCTCATAATGAAATTGCTAAAATTACTTATACGCGATATAGAAATAACTGCAATAATCTCATAAAAAAGGTTAAAAGAAAATATAACAGGGAACAAATTACTAACGCCATCAAAAACAATAGACTTCTTTGGAAAAATATAAAAAACATAACTTATACTAATAAATCACGAACAGGGAACTTAGAATTGCTACAGGTTAAATCATCTCCCGTAGAATCCGTCAACTTTGTATATAAATATTTTGCGAGTATAGGCAGAGATCTGGCCCAAAATATAGCACCTGGTACTAACTTACATAGCAAACTCCTAAATAAAAGGCCATCGCACATAAGCTCAATGGTACTTCTGGACACTGATCTGCTCGAAGTTTGTACAACGCTTATGAATCTAAGATCTGACAGTGCCCCCGGATGGGACAATATTCCTACGAGCTTCTTGAAACTGGCTAAAAACGAAGTTGTACCAGTTATCACGCACCTTGCCAATCTATGTTTTCAAAAAGGCGCCTTTCCAGCTCCTTTAAAAAAATCCATTATTACACCTGTGTATAAGGGTGGTAGTAGAGACGATGTCAACAATTATCGACCTATTTCCGTTTTAACCGCAATTTCAAAAATAATAGAAAAACTGATAAATACTCGCCTCTTACAGTATTTAAATAGATTTGATATTCTGTCACCTTCTCAATTTGGATTTAGGCAAAACAAGTCAACTGAAGATGCTGTTTTAGCACTTAGTTCTTTAGTAACCGAACAGCTCGACAAAGGAAACAAATGTATGGCAGCATTTCTGGATCTAAGAAAAGCGTTTGACACCGTCTCTGCTCCCATTCTTTTACACAAACTTGAAGCTATTGGAGTTCGTGGAACACCACTGGAACTTTTTAAGGATTATCTTTCTGGTAGAACCCAAAAAGTGAAACTTGAACAAATTGTTGGTGAGGACGCAGATGTATCATACGGCGTACCACAAGGAAGTGTACTAGGACCTACGCTATTTTTAGTTTATATAAATGACCTCTGCAACATGAGGATTAATAATGCGAAAGTATTCTCGTACGCCGATGATACAGCTGTCGTCTTCTCAGGAAAATCATGGGATGAAGTCAAAAGTAGTGCTGAAGAAGGGTTGGCTCTTGTGGCAAGTTGGCTAAAAAATAATCTGCTCACCCTGAACACCAATAAAACCAACTACATTTGTTTTAATATTTATAATCAGGTTCAACTAGATAAGGAATTTAATTTGAAAATTCACTCGTGCGACATCACTACAGTTGGAGCTCACTGCAATTGTCCTATTATCCAACAAGTTACACAAACTAAGTATCTGGGAGTGATAATTGACCAGCGTCTTTCTTGGTATCCTCAACTGGAACTAGTCATGGGTAGAGTACGAAAACTTATTTGGATTTTCAAAGAGCTGAGATATGTTGTACCAAGGAGTATAAACTTAAACAAAAATAAGGATAAGCAAAGAAATCTTTTGAATGAAATTTATGTGTCGTTGGTCCAGTCAGTTTTAGTATATTGCATAACTGCATGGGGTGGAGCAACGAAATCTAGTTTTCTGGAGTTAGAACGCGCTCAAAGAGCGATACTTAAGGTGATGTACTTTAAACAAAGAATATTCTCCACTGATAAGCTTTACAAATTATGTAATCTGTTGTCAGTGAGAAAATTGTACATCCTTCTTATCATCATCAAAACGCACAAAGAGTTAGTCTATGATCCTAAAATACTGAATAAGCGAAAGAAATACTGTATAGTTAACGTTCCCGCAACTAAAACTGAATTTGCCAGTAGACAATATAAAAAACGCTCAGCCTATTTATATAATAAAATTAATAAACTAATATATATTTATGATAAAACAAAATTTGAATGTAAAAAGAAGTTAATAATATGGCTACAGAATTTAAACTATGACGACACAGAGTTACTTCTGCAACGTGTGACCTAATAATAAAGTAATTTAGAGCAATGTTATTCGTTTATTTTTGTTGTATGTTGTGTGTGTGTATGTTGTGTGTGTGTGTTGTGTGTGTGTTGTGCGTGTGTGTTGTATGTGTGTGTGTGAAGGTATATTTGTAAGAGTAAGTGTAGGTGTGTGTCTTGAAATGTTGTCTACAAATTTACTATCTAATTTATTTTAAAACAGCTAGAATATTTTCCGTCTCAGAATAATCCAAATCAAGAAGCCAATTTATTATTTTTGCTTTACAATCGGATTTGCACAAGGGGTATATGTTTAAAATTTTGTTAGTGTTGTTATACACATGACTGCTAAGGAAGCGGAAGAAGCGTTGGGCCAAAGCAGAATTTGTACGAATAGAGGGACAGACCGAATGCTTACGTCGTTGGGAGATCAAAGAGGGATCGTAGGGAGTGTGGCCATGAGTTGTCATTAAGAGGTTAAGTATATATAATTTACGGACAGTCAGAACTTTACAAGTTTTGTAAAGGTCTGTGGTAGGAAAGCGATAGGGTAACTTCCAACCAACTTTCAATAGTGCCCTTTGGGCGCGTTCTATTTTCAACATGTGGGACCTACCTGAACCACCCCAAGTAACTATACAATATTGGATGAGGGATTGGCAAAGAGCCAGATACACCAGTTTAATCACCTTGGAGTCAGCAACGGAGCAGAGGTTCTTAAAAACATAAATTAACCTGCGCAACCGTGTAGTAAGTGTATCTATGTGAGTATTAAATGTTAGACAGTCGTATATGACACGTGATTTAGAAAAGTTTTTTATTTTTATTTACAGTATTATTTATATTATTATAGTAACACTTTACCATTAATAATTTGTTAATTATGGTATATTACTATGAAATTACAATGCAACTGATGTTACTAAATAGAAAACTATTAAAATTTCATAGATACAATAATATTATTCAACATTTAAATTAAAAATTATAAAGTTGGCATTTGTTGTGGTGTTATAATATTACCAAATAAAAAAATACATTAGAAAATAACAATGTTTTATTAAAATTAAATGAGAGATCCATACAATCATTTGGCATAGTTATTAATTTATCAATCAGTCTTGAGAAATTTGTATCTTTAAATCACAGCATGTACTATCGTGGACACTCCCGCCTGACCACCACTAAGCTCATATTTGCTTGCACTTACAACATGAAGCGCTCTCTAGCTCCGCCCCGCCTTTGTATAGAAATAATGAATGAAATACAATACCGTTCCACCGCACTGACGAGTCCGACGCACGCCGAACGAAAGTTATTGTTATTTTCAAACTGCCATTATTAGAAAAAAAACTTAAACTGAATTTGACTTTCGTTACTAATGGTGCGTGTGTGTTGGTTTGGTAATTGTAAATTAAAAACTCAATGATTTCTGTGAGTAATTTTAAATTTATTATAAGAATCTTATGAAATCCCATGCTATTTAACAGGCAATTGTAAGCGTGTTCTCTAAATCGGCTTTAACGATTTCGATAAAATTTGAAATAATGGGGCTTTAGGGGGGTGAAACGTTGATCTAGCCAGCGGGCCTAAAATAGCCGCTTTTGGAGAACATAATATGAATCACGTTAAAAATTTAAAATTCTTAAAATGGACTTGAATGTTTATGACCATAAAGTCCATTTTAAGAATTTAAACATTTTAACGTGATTCATATTGTTTTTTTTTATTTTGGGACTCAGCTCAGCGATTTGACTGATGTTAAATCCCTGTCCATGCAAAATTATAATTTAATTTTGTTCTTCGTGTATGAGATTTCTGGAAGACATTATGCACAAAATGTTCTAACACAGGTTCTCAGGAGTCCAATATTATTGCACAGGTTAACGTTTAGTCAATCAAAGGTCAGGTAAGCAGAGCAATGGTCAATAGTCTAGTCGACAAGTTGAAAATGGTACAAAATAGAGATACTGCTCTTAAAATTATGTGCGATAGCTCATTGGATCCGGAATGACGTCTAGAAAAATGTGCCAAAAGCGTGTATTAGCACATAAAAAATTGCAAAAGTTATAAACAATTAAAGATGAAAAGAAAATGGCATTTCGTTTTTTGCCAATATTTAATAAACTATTAATATTTAAGAAATTTCAAAAAAAGATTCTGATAGAAGAGGAAATTTCCAATAAAAAACTCCTAACTCCCGGAACTCTATCTCCATTATTTATAATTTTAATTTAACGCTGAAAATAGGTCTGCGCGTGACATTTTTAGAATGCGCGCGTGGCGTCAAAAGCGAGTACGGCACATTAATTAATTTATTTAAGGTATTAAATTTTTTTTTTTTAAATTTGAAAAAATTATGGTGTGTTCTGAACACTATGATTAATTTATTCCCGTTGGAAATTTTACTTAAAGTTAATTTTTCAACAAGTTAAACAATTATTGTTAACTAACGAAATTTTCTCGAACGACCGTCTTAATTGTAAGTGAAAAATTATACATACTTAACAAGATCGTGCCATAAAAGTTAAAAAAAAATTTATACTTTGTTTATAACAATTTTTTTACTTAAACAAAAACTTAAAACTCCAAGTAATGTTGTTTAAGTAAAAAAATTGTTATAAACTAAGTATAAATATTTTTTTAACTTTTATGGCACGATCTTGTTAAGTATGTATTATTTAAAAAAAAATTTTCACTTACGATTAAGACGGTCGTTCGAGAAAATTTCGTTAGTTAACAATTGTTTAACTTGTTGAAAAATTAACTTTAAGTAAAATTTCCAACGGGAATAAATTAATTATAGTGTTCAGAACACACCATATTTTTTTCAAATTTAAAAAAAAAATTCAATACCTTAAATAAATTAATTAATGTGCCGTACTCGCTTTTGACGCCACGCGCGCATCCTAAAAATGTCACGCGCAGACCTATTTTCAGCGTTAAATTAAAATTATAAATAATGGAGATAGAGTTCAGGGAGTTAGGAGTTTTTTATTGGAAATTTCCTCCTCTTTCAGAATCTTTTTTTGAAATTTCTTAAATATTAATAGTTTATTAAATATTGGCAAAAAACGAAATGCCATTTTCTTTTCATCTTTAATTGTTTATAACTTTTGCAATTTTTTATGTGCTAATACACGCTTTTGGCACATTTTTCTAGACGTCATTCCGGATCCAATGAGCTATCGCACATAATTTTAAGAGCAGTATCTCTATTTTGTACCATTTTCAACTTGTCGACTAGACTACAATGTTCAAAAGGTCCGGTAAGCGCGCCAAAGTTCGTCCGTAAAATTCGCAAAAGGTGTACAGAGGATACGTCACTAAGCTGCGCAGTGCAGATTGCAACTAAATACGTTGACGCTTCTCTAATAGGCCTAAACTTTGAGGGGGCGGGGTTTGACGCCTACGCATGATTTATGCGAAAAAATTTTTAACTGGGCAGGCGGAAAAGACCGCGACTGTACGTATCTTACTATATTAACCACTTATTAAGTATCTTACTACAAACAACAACAACAACACTCAGTCACTTAACAATCAGTTTGACTTGGAACAAACCGATTGAAAATAGCATTTTTTTTAATTTAACAAAGTTTCAATCACAGCATTATTTCCCTATTCACGAAAGCTACTCAGGGCTAATCAAAGTTATGTTGACTTGTATCACTTAATTAGTATAATGAGGCAATCCTATTGCCATATAAAATGTTATATAAAAAATAAATCTCGTAAAAAACTTAAAAATAATGTTATTGTTTTTCTAAATCAATAATCATCAATAATAACTTGTCTTATTATAATAATATAATTGCTAAAACAAGATGCTGTTGTAATATGACAATGCGTAACTCTGTGGTATTATATTACTGTTAATTAAACTCTTTATATCGCTGTTTTTTCTATCACTTAATTTCAATCTAGACTGATATAAAGGCTTCAACTGGAAATCTTGAAGATCAGTGCTAGTACGTGTTCGAGACGAACGATTGTTACGGAATTGTATTTCTTTGAAATCTGTATCTGAATAGGAAGTTTTATAATAAATGCCAACGTGGTTGGAATCTTGATATTTTTTAAATTTTATTATTTTATTATTTCACTCATTCTAACTGTTTAGCCTTCAGTATTTTTTGAAAATTGAGCACAGTATGCCTCTGTAAGATTTTTTATATCAACAAAGTCTGAATAGCACATTTCGGAAACATTGTAAGGATTGCCTTTCTTCCGTGCAGTGATAATGGTCACGTATTGATCTGGTGTGTACACAGGACCAGAACGTAAGCACTTTTTAACGGCTTTTTCTATCACAGAGTGAACGGAATCATTTTCGTTTTGTGTGTGCCCACTAATTAAATATTTGTGCGTAATAGACTTAATTTTAAGAACAGTTAAGGCATATACATACATAGAAAACATAAACTTATTCTTTTGCTGACCACAGCAATCATCAGAGTAAAATGTGATTCGTAAATTATTGTCATTTATTTCTGATGCCCTCTTTGTCTAATACCTCCAAACACACGTTGCTATTTCATTAGCGCCTCTTAATGCCTCGACCTGGCTCCAGACAAAACAATCGCAATAATCTTTCGCTAATTCACTTATGGTAAAATTACAAACATTGAGCTTACACTTGTAATATAAAGTAGAAACATCTCCTTTCGGAAGAGGCAACACTGCCTGGAGGTCATTACAGGCAACAATGTAGTTTTCCTGAACCATTGTTTTGTCATTTGACTTTTCCTGGCGACATAATTCTTTTTTAAGCTGGTGTTGGTCGTATCTGTTCTGTAATTCCATTGTTTTATCAACAGCGTTTTTAAAGCTAATGCGTAATTCGCACTGGTCTTTTTTAGGTGTGTGAAAGTTAATGTTGTAATCTTCATTAAACACTTTTCTATATGTATGAATTTTAGCAGCTTCAACACCATCACTCAAGCACTGTGTTTGGTAGTCGGTATAAAGATCTGTAAGGTTTTTGCCCCCATCAATAAATTCACGAGTCGTTTGCTGTCTTAGGTAATGGGATTAGCGATGCCCGATACGTATCGATATTTTTATATATCGATACAACACCATGCGATATCTCGATATTTTGTATCGATACACGTCAATACGATATGCGGCGATATCGTATCGCTTCCAGGGTATATCGTATCAAAAATATCGTATGATTTAAACATAACAGACTAAACATTATCGGTCAATCAAATGTTTATAAAGAGATAAGATGAGCTGAGTAAGTACAAATATATTTTGCGACTTGAATCTTTGTTTGGATTATAATTATAACTTTCAATAGTGCCGCCTCGCGGCTGAAATACGGTTGAATTGAATACGAATCGAAATACGATGTGGGTAGAATGAGATAATTTGTGAACGTTAGTTTATATATTGAATATCCGTAGGTACCTTGACAAAAGTTTATAATTTCTGTTTGTACTGTGTGATTAGTTTATCGTCTCTAAATTTAATTCATTCTGCAGCGGCTATCATGGCTCCGCCAGTCAAGTCTAGTGTCTGGTCTTTTTTTTATTAAAAGTGATTCGAGTGCTAAATGCAAGTTGTGTCTAGCAGATGTCAGCTTTAAAGTATTTATCAGTAGTAGCGACATCAGTGCCGTCAGAACGCTTGTTTTCTTCTGCTAAAACACGCTTTCAGAAAATCGCAACAGATTAGATCCGCAACGTTTATCAAAATTATTATTTCTTAAAAGTTTAGATGTCAAATATTGGCAATTGTAATTTTTTTGTGCACTTATTCTATTTTTAACAATAAAAACTATATAATAAGTTGAGTCTGAATTCTTAGTTTTATTTAAAAAAAAATAGACGATACGATTAGTGTTGTGCAAAGTTGCTTTATGGCAATCACATGCTTAATGATTTATGCTTAATATTTTAAGTATGCTATTTTATATGCTTTATTATATCGCGTTTATGAATTTATTACGATAAAACGGAACTGAAAAAAAAGCAATGAACTTTCCTTCAATCTCACTCAATCAATCGTCCACTAATGAATATTACGTGTCCTATCACTAAATATTTACACTCTAATAACTAATTCACTATTTATTTACACTAAAAAGCACGAAACAAAATTATTTGCTAGTTTGCTAATTGCGATGCGCGATGGGCATGAACAGAGATTGCGATGTAAAGCAAAATAAGCAATTAAGCATACAGCAATAAGTGAGAGCCACGATAGCATTTGCTATATGATATGTATAAAAAGCACGGTGCTTTATTATGCTATATGCTTTATTAACCACCACTAGATACGATACATTAACAATATCGATACAAAGCCTTGCGATAATATCGTGTATCGATACAATCCGAAACGATACATTGCGATGCGATATATCGATACAAAGCAAAATATCGGGCATCGCTAAATGGGATTCAATTCTTGGGATTGAGTCTATGTGATTTTTTATTCCTTTAATTATATCTGAGCTTACTTTGTATTGATTTCCATGTTTACCCCTTTTTTCTTCTTCAACCGTTCCCGCTTGGTTCTTTTTTGCTATTACAGTTGCAATAGGTCGATTATTAATCCCCAACGTGTTCTTGAAGAATGTTTTACAGATACGATGTTTAAAATTGTTAATCTCGAATGAAAATGAATGTTTAGGTCCTCTATTGCTATTATGAACTTTATATTGATACTTAGGTGTAATAACATTAATACAATTTGCAATATTATCTCTTTGTCTAGATAAATCTCCCATTTTCCAATAATTGTCAAAAATAATTTCTCTTTCTTCCTGTTTGATCATTTCGCTGAAGCAGATAGGACCCCCAATCTGCTTCTTTGGCATGACTTTTTTTTAACTGGGACACAGAAGTATATTGTTGCCTACTATAACGAAGTCTTTTAGCATCTTGCCTCACGGATTCTTTTCCTTTACGCCTTCGTTTGTTCGGAGTTCTGTTATTTTCTGGAGGACCCAAATTATTTTCTTCAACTAGTTGTACAGAAATACTGTTTTGAGGAGTTGGGCTAAATGATACACGCCTAGGTGGGGTTGCTGGTACATAATCAAGATCGCAATCTGCCTCATCAGGGGAAAAGTCTTTACCCGATTAAGACGCACTAGATGAAGAACTTGTTGATGATGAACTTGAAGAGCTAGTTGAATAGGATCTTGCTCTACTGCTAGGACCTGGTCTGGTAAGGTCTTCTTCTGGAGTTAATTCTGGAAATCCGTACCGCTCAAAGATGCATTTGGTATTCCGTCATCAACTGGTTGAACATAACACTCAGCTTCCATAGTATGACTAACGGATCTATTCCCATCCAATACCAAGAGCTAATACCATTTGGTATTAGTTTATTTCCGAATTAATTTTCTATTCCCAACGAGTACCACATTTTTTAAAATAAAAAATCTATTACTAACGAATACCAAAACGTGATTTTTTGTACACTCAGCTACACAAATTGCATACTATACTATCGTGATTGAATGCTAAAAGTCTAAAACTTTCCAAACTAACAAATAAGTAGTTCAAATAAATCATTTCTCTAAAAAGGGTCGATTTTTGTCTATTGTTTTGAAATTCGAAGCAACCAATCAGAGTTGAGTGCAAAATAAGTCTTGCTATCAGACAGACAACTCAGTTCAGTACATTTCCGTGCTTGCGGCGGGTAGTGTGCATACTCAGTGATCAATATGTGATTTATATTCCAACCCTAATCTTGATTCAACATTACTTAAAATCACTCAAAGCATTTTAATTTTAGTGAACCTGACTGTACCTAATTTCTTCAAACTTGTTTTGGTATTGGTTTAAAAATGTGGTACTCGTTGGGAATAGAAAATAAATTCGGAAATAAACTAATACCAAATGGTATTAGCTCTTGGTATTGGATGGGAATAGATCGACTAACGGACTGAGGTAGTGCTTGTTCTTGCAATATAGAAGGAGATCTACAAGTATCGACAGTTATCCGATTTGAATCGCGTGAAACATTATAATCCAAGTCGTCCATGCATATTAGTTTGGGGGTTTCAGTACTTACGGAATCTTTCTTAGATTCCATAGCCTCCAAAATACGTGACAAACGTGGGTTCCGTAAATGCGCCATAACCTGAAGCAAACGGTTTTATTATTATTATCATAATTACTATAATTGACATTTTTACTTAAATAAATTTGGTTACTTTATGTACAAGTTTTATTTATATTAGTAGTAAAGTGATACTAAAACAAATGCGTAACGTTATTATTAACTGTTTCATAAACTATGAACTAAATTTTAATATTGAATTGAATCTAAACAAAATGTAATATTTTACTTCTAAATTTTTTATGCAAATGTACGTTGCGTATTACTATTGTAACACGCAACGTACTACTATATTAATTATTGTAATTAAGCATATGATTTAATTTACTCTTTACTTATTGAAAAACTGTAACTAAACAAATGGTTACTCTTTATAGATAAACGTTATTGGATTAATACATAAAAAAAATAAAAGGCAAACTGTGACTATCCAAACTGTAACATTTTATCAACGAACTTATTATGATTTGCGTATTGAAACATTTTTCCTATTAAAACAAATTAACATTTAACATCTTACCTTTTTTGTGACATACAGCCGTGTTTATCCGAATAATAACACTTTTACTTTAAACTTCCGTTATCACTCTTCCACGAACACGTTCTTACTGTTATAGACACAATATTGTATTTCGTGAGCCGATCATAACTCGGTTTAGTAACGCTTTGATTTACCGCTAGATGGCGTAAAATACAATATTTAAAAAAAAATGACAAGTTTATGTTGCAGTTTACGTATATTTTACATAGATGGCATTGATAACTCAATTCAAGAAAATTTTCGTTTAGTAACGGTTTTACTTTAAAGGTGCGACGCACCTTTAATCCAATACCGTCACTATACTAAATATGTAAATTGTGCAGGAGAGCTATTTTAAGATTTATGGGAACCAATAATTGTTATAAAAGAGGCTATATTAACTTTTCAGGAATAATTGTTTTTTTATATCATTCATAACTATTATTCCTAATTAAAAAGTATTTTTTTTTAATTTTACTTATTATTAACTAGCGGATATTAATTATTTAAAAGTTTAGTGACACTTTACCATTTTAGAAAAAGGTGTATATTCATTAAAGTGTCATTTTGCACATTTAAATGTATGAACTTAAAAAAAAATACAGCACATTATTTATATTTTATCTGCAATTTTTTAAGTTTTATTAGGTTGAGAAAATAAAACAAACATAATTATACAACGACAAATTATATTCTTAGTAAAATTAAGAGAAATCTAGCCAAGCAGTTACGAACCTAATTGAATCACAATTATACTTTAAATAATTCAAAAACAAAAAGTACTTCTTTCTAAACTAGGTAAGTAGTAGTTTTTATACTTACATAGCAAATTGAAGTTAAAAAAAAGTTAAAAAGCAAATTAAAGTTAAAAACAATATAAAGTTTTATATAACATCTATAAAAAATCTGTCCTTAAAAATAGTTAAGAAGCCTTAGCCTGACAGATAAGTGTTCTGCCAGTATAACTTAATCAGTCTCTAGTTGTTACTTTCTTAAACATACATTTTGTAACTATGAGATATTTAAGGTTCTTATAAAAACATAAATCAGTCTATAAAATTAATATCAAAACTAAATTAAACAATACTGTTATAAAAAGAGTGTGCATAAAAGCGTGGAATTAAATTTTTATCAACAAGAGACTTTAAATCACTTTTCTTACGATTACTCAACTCAATTCTGGAATTATAGAGCTTCTGTAGTTCAAAATTATGTCTGCTTTTGTTACGTCGCCGGCGTGACGATCGTTCTGGGCATAATTGCATAAAATCACTTTGAGCATAAGAATTTTTATAATAGACGGTAATCTCACCGTCAAGTTCTTTTGCCATTTTTATTATCTTAATGTCCGATAATCTAACTGCTTCACCATCCGCATTTTTATTAAAACTGCAACCACATTGCCGGGCCAAGTCTTTTAAATCATAAAAATCGCAATAAGTCATTGCTTTGACATTGTATGGTCTTCCTGTTTTTCTAGCAGTTTGTATAAGAGTCAGGTACTGTTCAGGCACATAGATTGGCGATGACTTCAGGAACTTTTTAACTTCTTTTTCGATAACCGAGTGAACATTGTCATTTTCGTTTTGAGTATGCCCGGTTATTAAAAATTTATGAGTTATGCTTTTGATATTAAAGTTACTGAGGGCATACATGTACATGCAGCGACAAAGCTACAAAGCTCATCCTCCCAGAAGCGCCATCTCTGAGAAATTCTTGTAACTACTAAGATTCAAACTAGAAAAAAAACTGTCGGTGCGCACTCAAGCGACAGCCCGTTATTATCAAACCCATTCTATTCTACCTATAGATAGTTTTAAACCTCCAAACGTGTTCTTCAAACATTATAATAATTTTACATATTTCTAAAACTCACTAACAAACGAATTTAAAATGGAATAAAATATTTAGGTCGAAGTGAGGATCGAGCCTGGAACCTTCACCTCACGAGTCAAGCTGTTATACCGCTGCGCCAATCGGTTACTTAACGGAGTGTTCAAATTTATCGATATGTTTATGAATCATCCGTCACAATATTCATATCGGCCGTGTTGTTTCTTTACAATAATGAAGAAGATTGAAGGTAAGCTTATTATTTTATTAAGTTAAACATACCGTCGCATTATAGCATAATTACTCGCCTGCTTGTGAATAACGACTTATAGTTCTTATAGTTACGATAAAATCATGTCTCGATTGAGTAACTTTCTAAAAGTGAAAATAATCGTCCTTTGAGAACGAAATCAAAGTATAAAGAGTATCGAGAGCTCGAGAATTAAATGTCAACGTAAGTGTAATCTAAAATAAAATCCGTTTATATTTTAATAGTTTTTTCCATTAGAAATCTAACTTTTTAATTTGCTTCCTTCTAGAGAAACACAGTTCGTTTATGGGTGAGACGGTATCAAGAAACTAGTGAAGTGAAGTGTAACCGCCAAGGGCCAAGCCAGAATAAGATTTGCGACCCAATATTCGAATTTCGGTTGGGAAAAGGAAATTGTGGTTTTTACCGACGAAAAGACGTTTAAGTCCGATAAAGATGGACGAAAAATACTATGGAGAAAACCAGGCGAGCGCTACAACTCTCAAAATGTTTTACCTTTAAGGACTAGTGGCAGGTTAACACTGGGTAAGCAATAACTCATTTCATTAAATATGACTGTATTAACATTTACCACGTAATTAAAATAAACACGATTTACTTACAAACATTAGTAATTATAATAATTCCTTATTTACATACAAATAAATATATATTCTTATAGTATATTATATATAAATGTAAATATATATATCGGCGCAACTACAACCGTTCGACGAGAATAATTAAGTTTAATCATTTGATTGTCTTAAAATTAGTTTATAAACCATCAGTTGATTATTTTTGAGTTGATTACGATGTAAAATTAATGTTATGATTGTAATTTCAATACTTAACCTACGAACTTGTAAACTCGTGCAGTGCGCAGAGTCCTATAAATACGGCCGCACTGTAGGCGCTCGGCTCAGTCGCTCTCGAGCCGCCGTACAGTACGGACCTCTCTGTGACGTCGTTACGCTGCTCGTTGAATAAACAAAGCATATAAAAGTACTTGTGAAGTTTTCCTTCGAAGACCCAAAATGAGTAACCATCATGAAGACAACAATCGTGACGTCAGCAATGCTGACGTCACACTTTTTAAAAATACTCCGGAGGTCCTTTCTCCGTCATCAGAAGTGGGATTGCAAGAAGCTCTTACCCAAGCCACTTCCTCATCAGTTCCGCCACCTGATGCACTGGAACAACACAACATCCAGCAGCAGGAACCTGTGTTGGTCACCAATGTACCATTGGAACCTGTAATACAATCAAGACCGCAAGTGTACCCTCACAATGCCATGCAGTTGGGAGGGGTCCCACCACAATTGTTGATGCAAATGATGGAGACAATGGAGAAAATGTCTGAGCGCTTATGTGCTCGACCTACCGAAGCAAAAATAAGGATTAAAGACATCTATTTACCATCCTTCGATCCGGACACCCACATCGGTGTACGAGAATGGTGCCAGCATATAGATCAAGCGATTGAAGCGTATAAGCTTGATGATTTCGATGTACGCATGAAAGTCTGCAGCCTGTTGAAGGGACGAGCTAAAATGTGGATTGATGATTGGATGGTGACTACTACAAGTTGGGAAGAGTTGCGGAAGAATCTCATCACCACTTTTGAACCTGAAAATAGATACTCCCGCGACATTATCATGTTTAGAGAACATGTTTACGATGCATCAAAAGACATAGCGGAGTTCTTATCACGCGCCTGGATCTTGTGGCGAAGAGTCACCAAAGACAAACTGGGAGACGAACATGCTGTGGAAGCTGTGATTGGAAGCATTAATGACGAGCGCTTGCGTATTGAACTATTGAATGCCAGGGCAACTAGTGTCCCTGAGCTCATCTCTGTTGCTACATCCATACGTAAGAAGCGAAGTCACCCAAGCTCCAATTCCACAAACAATAACAAACGTTCACGTTTTTCGGACAATACACCATCAACAATAAGCTGCCGTATATTATGTAAGAAGACGAACCACTCTACTAACGACTGCAGGTTCAAACCTTCAGAACCTGAAGCTAGCAAAAAAGATCCAAAAACAACACCACCCGCACCTGCCTGTACCTATTGCAAGAGACCAGGCCACACTTACGAAACTTGCTTCAAACGCGAACGTTCGTTGACTTCAAATGTGAACTGTGTAGCAAGCCATAAGCTGGCTCCTATCACCATCAAAATAGGTGAAAGTACTTTGGAAGCCATCTTTGACAGCGGCGCGGAGTGCTCAATTATCAGAGAATCTGTCGCTGCAGCCCTACCTGGTCAAAGGAGACCAGTAGTCAATTATTTGAAAGGGATTGGCCAATTTCCCGCACTGTCGTTAACCAAGCTTACGACTGTATGCGTCATAGATACCATCAGTGTTGAACTTGAGTTTTTCATATTGCCCGACTATGAAATGACGACAGACATTTTAGTGGGAATGAACTTGATCCATGGCACTAATCTAAGTGTAATAATCACATCTAATGGAACGATGATAATCCATAGAACACTCTTCAATCATGTGAGTATGAGTTCTTCTCTTTTCAATAACTTGGACTGTGACCTAACCAATGAAGATGAAGTCTTGCAACTACGACGACTTCTGAATAAATACGAACATCTGTTTATTTGTGGATATCCTAAGACTCGGGTCAACACCGGCGAGCTAGAAATCAGACTGAAAAACCCTGATAAATTTGTGGAAAGAAGACCATATCGCCTCAGCCCAGTGGAACGAGAGAAGGTTCGTACCATTATCCAAGAACTACTAGATCATAACATCATTCGTGAGAGCAAATCTCCTTACTCAAGTCCCATTATCCTGGTCAAGAAAAAGAATGGTGATGATAGGCTATGTGTGGACTTTCGGGAGCTCAACTCGAATACACTACGTGACCATTATCCACTCCCATTAATCTCTGATCAGATTGACCAATTGGCAAATGGTCATTTCTATACAAGTCTTGACATGGCGGCTGGTTTCCACCAGATTCCCATTGGTGAGACCTCCATAGAGAAGACTGCGTTCGTCACACCAGATGGGCTATATGAATACCTCACCATGCCATTTGGTTTGAGCAATGCTTGTTCGGTTTACCAACGATGCATCAACAGAGCTTTGACATCATTATTGGGAACAGCTGCGCAAGTCTATGTAGATGACGTATTGAGCAAGTGTACAGATTTCCCTGAAGGAATCTCCCACCTGGAACGAATTCTCATAGCACTGCAAGATTCGGGATTTTCTATCAACGTAGAGAAGTGCGCTTTCTTCAAACGGTCCATTGAATATCTCGGGAACGTAGTTTCCGATGGACAAGTACGACCAAGTCCACGTAAAGTAGAGGCCCTCGTCAAAGCACCAGTACCAAAAACTGTAAAGCAAGTCAGGCAGTTCAATGGTCTGGCTGGATACTTCAGGAAGTACATTCCTGACTTTTCTCGTATAATGGTGCCTTTGTACGAACTAACGAAACAAGGAGCAAAATGGACATGGACAGACAAACACGAAAAAGCTCGTAACACAATCATCGAGTGCCTAACGTCTGCTCCAGTCCTTACATTATTTCAAGAAGAAGCACCCATACTACTATACACGGATGCAAGCAGCCTCGGATTTGGTGCAGTACTAGTCCAAGTGATAGACGGACGACAACATGCTGTTGCCTTTATGAGCATGAGAACCACGGAAGCTGAGAGTCGCTACCACTCCTACGAGTTAGAGACACTGGCGGTGGTACGAGCTATAAAACACTTTCGCCAGTATCTATACGGGCGAAAATTCACCGTGATAACGGATTGCAACGCATTAAAAGCGTCAAAACACAAAAAGGATCTTCTGCCAAGGATTCATCGCTGGTGGGCGTTCTTACAAAATTATGACTTCGAGGTAGAGTACCGCAAAGGCGAACGTCTTCAACATGCTGACTTTTTCAGTCGAAATCCAGTTGAGCTTTCAGTCAATATTATGACAAGAGACTTGAACTGGCTCAAAATTGAACAGCGACGGGATGACGAACTGCGTCCGATAATGGACAGCCTCAGTGACAATAACCCAGTGGAAGACTATGTGTTAGAGGACAATGTTTTAAAGAAGAACGTTAATGATCCTGTCTTCGGTCAGCAGCTCAGTACCGTCGTCCCCAAATCATTTCAATGGAGCATTATAAACTCTTTTCACACTGCACTAAAACACCCTGGCTGGGAAAAGACACTGCAGAAGATCAGAGAAACTTATGGGTTCAACAAAATGAGTTCTACTATCCGAAGATTTGTGGATAACTGCGTTGTATGCCGTACATCCAAAGGAAGATCCGGGGCCATTCAAGCCCAATTACACCCTATACAAAAACCAACGGCCGCCTTCCAAGTTATTCATATGGACATAACAGGGAAGCTGGGCACACCAGACGATCAGCAATACGTCATAGTCACCATTGACGCTTTCTCAAAGTACGTTTTACTGTACTTTAGTACCAATAAAAACCCACACAGTACATTGGCTGCTCTAAAACGTACTGTGCATCTATTTGGTGCACCGGTCCAAATCATAGTCGATGGAGGAAGAGAGTTCCTTGGAGAGTTCAAGGAGTACTGTGACACCATCGGAATAAACATCCATGCTATCGCTCCAGGAGTCAGCCGAGCGAATGGCCAAGTTGAAAGAGTCGTTGCAACCCTTAAAAATGCTTTAGTAATGATAAAAAATTACGAAGCAGAGCAGTGGCACACTGTACTCGAGGAACTTCAGCTGGCAATGAACTGTACAACCCATCGGGTCACCGGTGTTGCTCCACTGACACTTATTACACAACGAAAACACTGTGTACCTCCTGAGCTTCTCAACCTGGTGGATATTGATAACGAAACCGTTGATATTGAAGCACTTACTCAACAGGTGCAACAGAAAATGATTCGTTGTAGCGAACAAGACAGACAACGCTTCAACCTACATAAGGCCAAAATCCATCATTTTCAAAGAGGAGACTACGTATTGGTGAAAAATAATCCTCGAAACCAAACCTCGCTTGACCTTAAATTCAGCGAACCATATGAAGTTTGTAGAATACTGGAAAATGACCGATATTTGGTAAAGAAAGTTGTCGGCAGAGGACGACCTCGCAAGGTTGCCCATGATCAGCTGCGCCGCGCTCCACAACCTGGTGATCAGTTGACCGTATCGGCGGGAAACGTATCACCTACTCACCGAGATCCTACTGCAGAATCAAATGAGCCCATTCCGTCGACCTCACGAGAAGGGCTGCAAGTACAGCCAAACCACGACTCGAACCAAGACGACCCATTGGAATAAATGGTAAGTAATTCAATCCAAATATTCCAAATAACCCTCCGAGAACTCTACGAGATCCTCCGAGAACTCTACGAGACCCTCCGAGAACTCTACGAGACCCTCCGAGAACTCTACGAGACCCTTCGAGAACTCTACGAGACCCTTCGAGAACTCTACGAGACCCTCCGAGAACTCTACGAGAACCTTCTAACCTTATAAGCATTGATATCCCCAAAAGACAAAGCAACGCAAGTTGCTTACAGACGCACTACTCAGAGAAATTCAAATCATTTCTTTCAGGTTTACGAGAATCCAAATCGATGGCCGCCCCACCGAATAAACGTGCAAGAGCTCTTACACAAATATTTTTTTATTGCATTTTTCGTTTCTTTGACCTATGCAGCACCTTATCAATTTTTTGTATTAATTTTTGACTCAAAGTACGCCTATTATATCATTTGATTCCTTTATTCTAGGGAAAAATCGTACAATTATATCACAAGTATAAAAGTATATGCTATTGTTAAACGCTTTTTAGGTTCCTGAGTTCACACGAATAAACGTGTTAAAACAAGCAAACGTTTGAGAGGACTTGTGCACTTCTTCGAGATTGTATAATAGCAGTTTACACGTTTATTCGTGTAATGACGCACTCAATTATTATTCCTTATGTGTCATTTTGTGGAATGAAAGTTTTAAAATATTTTTTTATTTAAAATTAAAGTATTGCATTGCCTCCTACGGTATTTAATCGGATTGTTTATAGCATTAAGTGTTCAAATACTAGTGTTTTGGTCTTAATAGTTGGAGTTTATGCATAGTAACAGCAATTAAACAAATTTTTCAACGATCCGTTCAATGCAATTGTACGTAACATTAGAAAGGGGCGCGGGGGGTGCAATGCGAGTGGCATTAGACAACTAGTCCGGAAGCGAAGGTCAGTCTTGTTGTGATTCTACGCGCATAATTACGTGTCGTTATTTTGATTATTACGCAGGCATTCTACATTATCGAGAAATTGTTAATGTGTGATTTAGTGCAACGATGAATAGACAGAATAGAAATACAAAAACTTCTAGTCGCTGCAGAAGGATATTAGACTTGGCGAATTGTAAAAGTAAGTACTTGCCCACACATTAATATGTATAAATAGGTATTAATTTGTAATAATAATCAACACATAAACAGGAGGAGGAGCTCGTGGCTAGATAATAATAGCCGCACGGGTCGATCTTCAAGGTTAAGCAACGCTTGCCAAGGTTGGTCTGTGGATGGGTGACCATCTTAACATACCGAGTTTCCTCCGTGCCTCTGAAAGCACGTTAAACCGTTGGTCCCGGCTGTCATTTGTAGATCTTTGGCAGTCGTTACGGATAGTCAGAAGCCAGTAAATCTGACTCCAGTCTTGCCATGAGGTACCGTGTTACCCAGTTAATGGGTTGTGGAGGTCTGGTAGGCAGCCGCTCCGCGTAAAATACTGGTATTCAGCTAAATCCGGCTTGACTGGAAGCCGACCCCAATATAGTTGGGAAAAGGCTAGGCAGATGATGATGAATCAACACATAAACATGGCATAATTTTGAAATTTAAAATATACCTACCTATAATAAGTCTCTCTAAGTGTTTTAAGTGTACCTACAAAAAGCGTGGGATTATTATTATTACTTATCGTATTTACATTTCAAATTGTAAGTAGGTACCTATATTTAATGTTTTTCTTTTTTTTAGGTAATGTGAATGAAGGTGACAATAGTAATCTTGTTTGTAAGTAACAGAACGAAAATAGATTTAGTGAGGCTATTGAAGCTATTGCTTCCTCATCATTAGGTAAGTACTTAACAATTAAGTTTGACTATTACTTTAGTAAGTAGGTACCTACCTATAACTTCGTGGTCCAACAAGCGAGTCCGACCACGAAGTCCCGAGTTCCATTCTCAGACTCTGGTCGGTTAAAATGTTGTTTGTTTGGATGTATTTATGTATGTACCTATGTTACCTACTCTTTTACGCCTCAACGGCTGGACGGATTCGGATAAAACTTGGTATGTAGATAGAAAATGTCATGACCTGGAATACACAATAACACAGGGTTGGTTTCCACGGGAACACGGGTGAAACTGCGGGGAACACTAGTGTTAAATAAAAATAAACTACATTACAAAGCTAGCTATAACATACCAATATAAATGAATGCCTAACTCATGGACAATTCGTTTAAGAATTAGGTAGGTATCGTATTTATATTTCAATTGGTTTTCAATAAGTTAAACAAGGTAGTAAGTAGGTACCTATATTAACTGTTTTTCTTTTTTTAGGTAACGTGAATGAAGGTGACAATAGTAGTCTTGTTTGTAAGGAACAGGACGAAAATAGATTTAGTGAGGCTATTGATGCTATTGCTTCCTCATCATTAGGTAAGTACTTAACAATTAAGCTACATAATTACTTTAGTAAGTACCTATACCTTCGTGGTCCAAGCGACCAGGATTCCGTTAAATGTTAGTTATTCTGTTAAGAAATGTTTAGTAGCAGTTCCTAGTTTGTTAATATGCCTCGTACCTACTTTGACTATTGAATTACGTGGCACTAAAGTAGGTACCTAGGTACATATTTATATAGGTACATATAATTGGCAAAATATAAGGGTCTCTGGCCTGTTGCTCTAGTGGTTAGTGACGTACCGTGGACGGGTACGGTACTCATAGTCGGCGATAGTCGCAGACATGTTCTCATCTATCTGCTATAAGACTCACCTCGATTGATTATTAGTCTCAATAAAATATGCAATCATAAGAAAGGTTGTACCTAAGTAATCTCTTTGATTTGTTTCAGAGAGTTTCACACATCTGTCGCGAACTTCATTTCCTATTGATGGTGTATCAGAGCTCTGTGGAGTAAATGTTCAAGATGACGGTTTTATTTCTAACACCTCATTAATAACTAGTGTATCGTCATATGGAACAAAATTAAATAATGTTATGTCACCACCAAATGTTCCAGCTAGTGAACTTTTAGATATTTCTCACAATAATGTTATTAGACCATTCATACCGGAGATGGAAAATTTTACGACATCATCATCAGTCAATAAGATTTTACAAATCACTGATGATCTTCTGTTAACGCCATCAACCCAGCAAAAAATAAATTTTATAGCTTCTCCAACTGTTCTATACATTAATAAGGACTATGATTTAAGCGTTTCTAATTTGGAGGGTATTTTACGTTCTATTGAAACACAGAACAATTCACTAGATGCTGTGCCTACAGAACCAGAAACACGAATAACGACTCCTACTGACAAACTTTCACGAAAGAGAAAAGTAAATCGAGACTTATGGAAAGATAACCAAAACAAAAAATTAAAAAATTCTGGTCAAAGTTATGAGAGTATAAGAAGTAAGAAAAAAAACCAACAAAAATCGATTGGACCGCCTTGCAACTGCAAATTACAATGTTATGAAAAGATAAATGAAGAAATGAGGATGAACATTTTTACGAAGTTTTGGAATATTGGCGATCATGAAAGACAATGGGATTTAATTGCTCGTTATGTAAAGAAGGAACACGTTAAAAGAATTACAGTAGAACGCAAAAATAATCGTACTCAAACATTAATATACCAATTTCCTGATGATAACGATTCGAATATTAGAATCTGCAAAACCATGTTTTTAAATACTTTGTCTATTACACAGCAAGTAGTATATACAGCTATTGAGAAGTTAGGAGATGAAAATTATTTAAAAGATAACAGAGGAAGACATAAAAATAGACCTAGAAAGATGTCAGAAGAGACTGAGAGCAGCATCATTGACCACATAAACCTGTTTCAAAGAGTTGAAGCACACTATGTTAGAAAAGATAGCCAGAAAGAATACCTTTGTGAAACATTGAATATATCTAAAATGCATAGACTGTACTTAGAATGGATGGATACAAATGAGCGGTATAATGTTGCATGTAAAGCAACTAAACGGCAATATGAAACCACATTTAATAGTAAATTTAACCTTTCCTTCCACAAACCGAAAAAAGATTTATGTGAAGTGTGTTCAATATATAAAACAGCTGACAATGTAAGACAAGAACAGTTAAAAGTTGACTATGAAAAACATTTAAGAGAAAAGGAACTAGTAAGACAGCTAAAAGAAGAAGAAAAAAATAATTTTGATAAAATGCATAGTGTTGTGGCATGTTTTGATCTCGAAAAAGTATTGAGTATCCCCCAAAGTGAAGTAGGGGTATTTCACTACAAACGTAAATATCCCGTATTTAACTTTACAGTTTATAATATTTTAGATAAAAAAGGATACTGTTACCTTTGGCATTCCCAGATTGCGAAGAGGGGAGCCATAGAAATAGCAAGTTGCCTGTGGTCATTTATTCAACTTCACGTTGAGTCAGGGATAAAAAATATATCTTTTTATTCCGATTCATGTGCCGGGCAAAATCGCAATCGATTTGTGTTTGCCATGTTTGCTTTTGCGTCGCAAAAATTTAAGATAAAAATAACTCATAGATTTTTTGAAAAAGGTCATAGCCAATCGGAGGGTGACTCTATGCATGCTACAATCGAGCGTTCCAAGAAAAGGCATACTATATACACGCCCGATCAAATGTATAGCTTGGTAGAGAATGCCAAAGTTACTGAGCCTAAATACCAAGTAAAACAAATGACACAGAATAATTTTATAGATTTCAAAGAGCTGATAAAAGGGAAGAATTGGTTAAAAGACATAAACGGTGATAAAATTTACTGGAGTAAAATAAAATAAGTAAACTTCTCTCACGAGCATCCTCATTCAATTTACTTCAGGTATAGTTTTGAAGACGAATTACGGGAGATGCAAATCATAGTAAGAACTAATTCAAGAAGGCGGCGAGGAGAACCTACTGAAGATCCTGAAAACTTAAAACTTGCATACGCTGAACTGCTGCCTATACCTCTCCCTTTACATAAGGATTTGATAAGTTTGTGTGATTCAGGAGCCATACCAGACCATTACCAAACTTTTTATAGAAACTTAGTTCCTTTGGACAATTCGATCTCTGTCACCAATGATAGTGACGGGGAAGATTAAGTGTTTCAGATTACGATATGATTCGGTTTTTTTTTTGTTATCAGTTCAAGCTAATAGGTAGCTATTTCCTAATCATGAAAGAGATTTAAGTTGTTTACTGTGTGATTATTATTTAGTTTTTATGCAAGTAGATAGTTACTTTATTATATTATTATTTTATTAAACCTTTTTCTTTTGTTTCAACCTTTCACATAATTGATGAAGTTTACATTATTACACCATGCACTAACAAAAGTATATTACATAAATAAAAATCGTTCTTATGAACATTGATACAAATGCATTTTATCTTTACAATAATCAAACAATACAGTAAGTTACTGTAAACAATCGTGCTTATGCTTGTAACTAGGTATTAAAGAAACTTGATTACTGTCGAATAATAGTGTAATATAATATTATTAGTTTTGTTTGTTGACACTTTACACGAATAACCGTGTAATGAAAGTTTACTGTTATCTAGTCACAGAAATTAACAAGAATAAAAAAATAAAATGGTTTTTCATAAATTATCGGAAAACCGTTTAAATAAAAAATAAATAAAAAATGTAATGTAATAATATATTTTTTTATCATTAATTTGATATAATTTGCTTAACCCTATATACTACCAAACAACAGTTATTCAAGTTTAATCGTTTTTATTTTTTCCTGAAAAGTTGTGGTTTTTGACTTACACGTTTATTCTGTGGGGCCATCGAAATAATCTACGAGAATCCATACCAATCTACGAGAATCCATAACAATCTACGAGAACCAATGAGGCTGGTGCAGAGCGCGCACCGCCTGTCAGTATGGCCGTATCGGCGCAACTACAACCGTTCGACGAGAATAATTAAGTTTAATCATTTGATTGTCTTAAAATTAGTTTATAAACCATCAGTTGATTATTTTTGAGTTGATTACGATGTAAAATTAATGTTATGATTGTAATTTCAATACTTAACCTACGAACTTGTAAACTCGTGCAGTGCGCAGAGTCCTATAAATACGGCCGCACTGTAGGCGCTCGGCTCAGTCCACTCGAGAGGTCGCCCATCGCGCTGCGATATCTCTGAGAGTTTAAAGTTTCGCGAGTGTGCTGCCATCTGGAGGCGCGCCGCGGAACTTTCCGCCTCGCTCGGACCACACTTACCTCTTTCCCTGTGTTCGCGCGGGTGCCTAGCACTGGTGCGAGCACAGGGGGAGCCATCGTGCAGCCCGGTGCTTAGCGCACTGCTGTGGTCGCGAAACTGCACGAAGAAGAGGAGAAGAAAAGAAGAAGAAGATGCCAAAGCCTGGCGCCCGTGGCTCACTTGGCCGCGGCGACGCCGGTTGGGGAGAAGATCCTCGTTCGGGGCTGGACCGGACGACGTCGATGCCGAACATCGGCTTCGAGTCGGCCGGTGCGGCGCCGGCTGGACCCCCCCCTCCTCGTACTGAAGAGAGGAAGAGGCCCGGCAAGACGAGGGAGCCTCGGAGAGAGGAAGCGGGAACAAGCATGGAAGCGGCTGTGCGGGGGCCGTCGACGTCAGCGGCGCCAGCGCGTGTTGCGCCGTCGCCGTCGCCGAGCCACCCGCGCGCCGTGGCCATGCGCCCGCCCGCTTTCCGCCCGGTGCCAACGCAGGTACCGGAACCTGCCTCCCCCTACCCAGGCCGCGCGCAGCAAGCGCGCAGCACCGCGCCTAAGGTGCGAGTGCCGGCGCGTGACCCCGCGCCGTCAGCACGCCCACCTGCGCCAACCGCACGGACATCCGTGCCCTCTACGCGGACATCCGCGCCGACAACCGCGCCCTCACGGCGCCCCACTGCGGCCTCTGCCCGCACCCATGCGCCTACGGCGCCCACACCTGCGCCACCTGCGCACAGGAGCGCACGTATGGCGCCCCATCCCACTGCCGCCACGCGACCCGTCGCGTCGACTGCGCCCCTTGGGGCTGCGTCCGCGACGCCCGCACCTAGCCGCACTGCCACGACTCCGCGCGCCGTCCAGGTGCCGTACTCGCCGGCACCACCTCGCGCCTCGGCCTACGACTCGCCGGCGGGGCTGTCGGCATGCTCGTCGCAAGCCGGCTCGAGCATGTCGGTAGCATCGGTTGGCTCGGTCGACTCAAGGCCAGGCGACCCGAGAACTCGGCGTGCCACACCGACATCTCCGACGCCGTTGCTGGGATTCAATTACGAATTCCAGCTGGAGCCACGTCCGCAGCGACGGCGCCGAAGCACGGACGAGTCGGAAGAGGAGGCGAAGCGCTACTGCCTCGACCCACCGCGGCCGCAGCGCGAGCGCGCGCCGCCGCTGGGCCGGGGCGCTGGCGCATCGCCTTCCTTCGCGGAGGCGACCCGGACGCATCACGCGTCGCGATCACCGACGCCTTCACATGGACGAGAGGAGACACAAGGGGTGAGTGTCTCACATATTCTAGATTCCCCCCCACAACCGGCGGCCCCCCCCACTCTGAACGAGCAAGGAGAGGCCACCGCTCAGCCCAAGCCGAAGCCGTGCAAGCGGCCTAGGTATCCTCCGCTGGTGGTGGAGAGGCTGCCAGGATGGGCCGCACACTTCAGGGCCCTTAGAGAAAAACTGGGTCACCCCCCCAACGCCCGACCGTACGGCGCTGGGGTTCGTTTCTTGCCCGACAGCGAGAACGAATATAGGGTGGTCCAGAGGTATCTAACGGGCCTGGAGAAGGAAAGCGGCATAGCTTGGTTCGCCTACTCGCTGCCGGCGGAGCGCAGCTTCAAGGTGGCCATCTCGGGGCTGCCTGTGGACACCACCCCTGAGGAGATAGAGGAGGAACTCCGCGCGTTAGGACACGAGCCGGAGTACGTGCGCCATATAAGGGCGCGCCAAGGAAGACCCGGCTGCGTGTTCCACGCTGTCCTGAAGAGGACACAGGACTCACGCACTCTCTTCGACACCACCGAGTTCATGCTCATGCGTGGTGTCAAGATTGAGGCCTGGCGGGGAAAGCGTGGGCCCGCCCAATGTCACCGGTGCCAGAAGTTCCGGCACTCATCGCATCACTGCCACCGGCCGCTCGCCTGTGTTCGCTGTGGAGAGGGACACACTGCGCGTGATTGCCCCCGCCCACGAGAAGAACCAGCGACGTGCGCCAACTGCGGGGGTGATCACCCCGCCAACAACATAAAGTGTCCCGTATTCCAGTCGGAAATACGGCACAGGCGAGCGGGTACAGTCGCCGCCACGACCGCCTCACGCCGACCAGATACGGTCACCGAGAGGCCGAAAGATGTGGCCTCCACTGAGGCCCAAGGCGCGTCGCTCATGGCGGCGGCCAACGGGCCCACAAACAGGGGAGAAGCACCTCCCCCCTCCTCTAGGCGGAGGAAGCGGAGAAAGAAGCGAGGGCGCAAGGGCACTAAGCCCGCGCCCCCCTCCGCTCCAGAAGCAGACCAACGGGCCGACCTTGCCTCCGTGGCGCAGGCTGTCGACCTAGCTTCAAGTGAGGCGGCAACCGAGGCCGCCCACTCCCAACCACCGAGACCAGCAACCGGCGCCGGCATGGCACAGCCGCTGGCCCCGCCCCGTACCCATGGGGCGACGCCTGGCGCTGCCATACCGGCCGGCGCCGGCTCCGCCAACAAAGCAATTACAGCCTGCGCCATTAAAATCCTGACAGGCCTGATAAAGGCCGTCAGGAATGGTGAAGATCCGGGACTTGCCATCCTCGGCGGCATGGCCGAGATAGTCGCCCTGTATCACGGCTCAGCCGCCGAGGGTGACACACCGGGATGCCCGCGGCCTTCGAGGTAAGGTCGCCCCCCCTCCGCCGTCTCCTCCAACGACGCATCATGGGTTCACGTGTCCGCCAGGCAGTGGAAACGGTTGCGCGTGCCGGCGCACTTGCTTAGCCGTGTGGCAAGCTCACTGCGCCCTGGCATGCGCGCCCCCCCCCCCGCCTCCGATGCGAGGCCACGCCTGGCTGCAGACCGTGGGCCCACACCGGCTGCGACTCCCGGGTAAGCTGTACAAGGCTACACACAGCTTATCCGCACAATAATACTCCACAAAATACACGCACCCAGTTGTGTGCCGTGTTCTAAGTTAATATAGGCATGGCACACAACTAACACAGACAGACACCTCTCTACACTCATGGAGACTCACGCGTGGGTCGCGACTACTCGCGGCGGCACGCCACACTGGGCGGTGTTACACAGTACAATACCGCCCACACACACACACGACGGCCCCTTAGTCCGGACCGCAACCGGCTAGCTCTGGAAACGGGACGGACGGGAGCCACACATCCACTGTAGGTGCGTCGTAAGTCGGCATCTCCGTCGCTGGTCGTCCTCCGCTGGGCCTCCTCCGGGAAACCGGGGGTCTCACCTGGTGGGGATGGACCGCCGGGGTGCTGTGAAGAAAGCAGCGCCGCGAAACCGGCGCTGTGGCGCGCTTACAGATACTCTCACTGCAACCACTCACATGGGCACGCACTGTTGCTGCGTGCCCACAAGGCCAAGCCAAATGGCAACACAATGACGGGCCCGTTGTCACGGGCCGAGGTATGGCCTCCGCGGCAAAGGGGCGAAGCCCCGTGACCGCCTGCCGCGTCCCCTGACGGGGACGCAGCGAATTCATCTCGCTCGGCTCAGTCGCTCTCGAGCCGCCGTACAGTACGGACCTCTCTGTGACGTCGTTACGCTGCTCGTTGAATAAACAAAGCATATAAAAGTACTTGTGAAGTTTTCCTTCGAAGACCCAAAATGAGTAACCATCATGAAGACAACAATCGTGACGTCAGCAATGCTGACGTCACACTTTTTAAAAATACTCCGGAGGTCCTTTCTCCGTCATATATATAAAGTATATATAGGTAGGTATATAACTTAAAGTAAAATATTATTTTATCGTGTAAACCTCCGGACAAGACAAAACATTGTCTTTTTATATAAGGTATTGTAATAAAACTTTTGTGTGTTTTCAGGATATTGGGGATGGATGTTTTCGACGGGTCCTGGAGAGCTTGTCGAAGTCGGCGCTCGAATGAATGGCGAACGTTACTTGGAGATTTTAAAAGACGTGATAATTCCAACAGTGCGCAACGTATAACCCTGATGGACATATTTATTTTATTCAAGATAATAGTTCGGTGCATCGGTCAAGACCGGTTATAGAATGGTTTTCTACACAAACGGCCATAACTTTGATTGATTGGCCATCTAAAAGCCCTGACTTAAATCCGATAGAAAATTTGTGGGGTCAAATGGGACTGAAGTAAAGTCAGAAATAGAAAAATATTCGATGAAGCGGTTATGAAAACTTGGGATTTAATGCGATTAAGTGACATTTGTTATAATATGGTAAATGTAATGAGATCTAGATTAGAAGAAGTTATACAAAGTGAGGGCTACCCACTCCGTTATTAGTATAGATTTGACCCCACAAGTTTTTTTAATAATTATGTAAGTAATCGTTTTTGTAAACAGTTTTGAAAAATCTCGAGAGATGTAAATTGTTGTTCTGTTTGTTTCAAACGTGAGTAACATGTTGGTTCTCTTGTGAAATTATCAAAACTAAAAGATCAGTTCTATCAGTAAATAAATATTTGTTAATCTCAATTGGGTTATTATATGATTTAATACCATAACAATAAAAAAAATATAACGTATATAAGTGTATCTCTTTATTTCGTAAGCTCCTATTTCCCCTCTCAACCCGCAACACCCCGCTATCGCCCTATAGTTATCATAAGGGCTGCCTAAATACTTATGCTGATGTTGGTTGGATATGACATAACATTTTTTTAATAATTACGTAAACAATTATTGTTATAAAGGTATCTTGCACGCTTACTTGTGGAATCGATATCAATAACAACAGAACACTAACTTCATAAATGACACAGAGATGGCGCGCACAACGACGTAGTAGAATCGTAGGTAAGACGATCTACGAAACATGTTTACGTGCGTGCTGGTATCGCTAATAGATGTCGCTTTTAAGGGATGAGTTTTCTTTGTCGCTGCATGTAAGTAGTATATTATTGGGCGTTCTACTCCACCTTCCGTTCCGTCGGCTCACTCCGTTCGCCTCGTCACTCTCGGTGGAGTAGAACGCCCAATAATATAAATGAAATTCTAAATACTGGTTCAGCGCCTATTCCACCCGATTGTTCTCGTTCCTATTCGCTATTCGCGTTTTAAAACTAGTCATACCTGCCGTTTCTTCGTTCACCTCGGTCAATTTCAGCGTGAACGTTCATACTATTAAATGAGACTAAATATAGGAGGGTACGTTTTGACGACTCTTTTTAAGAAACATGAATAATTGGCGGTCAAAAAATGTGTTTAAGATCGTGACACAGATGCATGATGTCTGGTTCCTGAAGAAGAAGTAGTGATGCTTGGATTGGAACCTTCCGTTCCATCGGCTCACTCCGTTCGCCTCGTCACTCTCGGTGGAGTAGAACGCCCAATAATATGAATGAAATTCTAAATACTGGTTCAGTGTCTTCAGGTTCCAATCCAAGCATCACTACTTCCTCTTCAGGAACCAGACATCATGCATCTGTGTCACGATCTTAAACACATTTTTTGATAACGATCAGTCGGTTCTTTTACAGTCATAAGACGCGGAAAACTTTGTTTGCGCGATTCAGGTTTTGATGTTTTTGTTCATCCGATGTGGTATAGATGGTGCTGTAGTACTTTTTGTAATTTATATTCACCGAGGAATCAGTCACGCTGTTACCTCATTTTACCTTGTTACCTTGAGTAAATGTCGTCATAAAAACGTCATATTAATGATAGTGGTCATTGTTTTAGATTGGTATCAACAAGACTCGTTAGCTCAGTGGGTAAGAGCGCCGCCGCATCGCGTCGGAGTAACGGAGGTCGGAGGTTCGATTCCTTCACGAGTCAATCCTTTTTTATTTTTGGAGATATAAATTTTTGAATATTTGACTTACCTTACTCGATCCGTTCATAGATACTTACATACTAAATGGTAAACGAAATGTTTACAAAAGTCATAACGACGTATAAATATCGATGTAATTGTTTAATTGATCCATTATTGATATAACCGTTTTAATGAGTCACTATGAAATTTGTAAAACAACCACAATCATTACATGTAAACCAACTCTGCGTTCAGTCTCAGGAAACTGGTTTTCGTCATGGAGAATTATTACCTAAATCCATACGATGCATCATTTGCGGGCCGTCAAATTGTGGAAAAACCAATTTATTAGTTGGACTTCTTATACATGAGAATGGATTAAGATTTCAAAATGTTTATGTTTACTCGAAAACCTTGCATCAACCCAAGTACGTTTTTTTAGAAAAAGTCTTGCAACGAGTACCAGGCATTTCATTTCAGAAATATCATGAAAATGAGCAAGTACTGAGTGTTCAGACCGCAAAACCGAATTCTGTAATTGTATTTGATGATGTTGCTTGTGAAAATCAAAGTAATATGCGTGATTATTTTGCTATGGGGAGACATAAATTCATCGATTGTTTTTATCTAAATCAGACGTATAGTAAAATCCCTAAGCAATTAGTGAGAGACAACGCAAACCTAATCGTACTTTTTAAACAAGATGAAAGAAATATGAGACATGTTTATGAAGAACACGTCAACACTGACATGACATGGATTGAATTTCGTGAAATGTGTTCAAAAATATGGAATATACCTTTCAATTATGTTGTAATTAATAAAGATTGTTCCAAAAACAAAGGATGTTATAGAAGTAAATTTGATACCTTTGTAGTCTTTGACTAATATCACGAATACATATATAAGGTTATTACCTGCCTGACATTATTATTCACCTTACAACGCTAAATCAATTACGACCTACTTTACCAATATGAAAAAAACATTGAAACGACAAATTGTTGATGCGACAGAAGCTGTGAAGATAAAAGTACGAAAAATGAGAGATGCTGAGATTAACACTAAACAAGCACTGGAATCTGTTTTCAAACCTGTAACAGAACCTCTCAACATAATTGCTAATACCAGTAAGCAAACTCCTCTCCTGCGTGCTAGTGATGATTCTGCTGATGGATCGTTTATTAACGAAACTAATATCGCAGGAACTAATAATAACAATGACGATGAAGACAAATATGAATCTGATATCAACAGCGACTCTTCTTATGAATCAGTAGTTGAAAGGAATCAAGACGGTGACACGTCATTCTGGTCAGTATCTTCAGAAGCGTTGGTAGATATTCCTTTTGGGGTTAGAGTTGACCGCGGGAAACTGATGTTAGGTTCTGCTTGCATAACGATTAACGATCAATACATCACCTTGGTTGGACATAAATACCCAAATACACCTGGCTTAAAACAATTATTGCTTAAGAAAGATGTAGACCTAAGCTTGGTTACAGATAGTGATATGCAAAATTATAAATCGATGCTACTTGATACAAATGCACATCGTCGAGACTATGAACCAAGTAAGCCAATAAAAAGTAACAAAGGACAAAAATATTTGCAAGTTATTAAACCTCTTTTTAAACTGAAGAATGCAGTTCAGGGAAAAGGTCTACCGTTATTAAAAAAGTGGAGAAAAAACGTAGATTTAGTGTACTGGGATGATCCTAATGAATTAGTGGAAAGGTTGAAATTATTGATTGCGTCTAGAGATGCTGGCAACACAGGATTAGATAATGAAATTATATCCATCATTGAAGAATTACGAGAAAATAAAGTTATAAATAAATAAATATTTAAAAATGTGTTTATTTTACTATCAACCTCTCAAACTAATACACCTTAAACATGAACGTAGACAAATTCGGACACTACATTCACAAAAGAATGCGTTTATCGGAGTTATTTGAGTTTAATGAGAATGCATTGTTAAAATCAGAAAACGGAGATTTTGATTTAAAAACATCAAGACTGAGAGGAATTAGAGCCCCAGTAGAGGCAGACGATGCTGTGAACAAGGATTATGTAGATCAATTGAATGCTAACACTTTTAAAGAATTAAATAATCTAGCTGTAAACAAGGATTATGTAGATCGATTGAATGCAAATATGTTGAAAGACTTTAATACTTTGATTGGTAAATTGCGTTCTCAAATAATAAAAGATGCAAAGGATACAGTTCAAACTACTTTAAAAGCAAAGATACCTGAGGTTTCAAGTCATTTCCAAGACAAGTTTTATACTAAAACAGAGGTAGATAAATTATTACAAAAAACTTCGTAATGACAAAACAGCAAATTGTAAATGAAATACACAAAGCGGCACGAAGAAATTTCCTTCGACGTTCTGTTATTCTGAAAGGAATCCATGACTTATGGCAAGCAGACTTGATGGACATGCAAAACCTGAAGAAGTCTAACAAAGGTTACAATTACATTTTAGTGGTCATTGACTGCTTCTCAAAGTATGCGTGGGCTAAACCGATAAAATCAAAAAATAAATTTGATGTTAGTCGTGCTTTTGAAGACATATTGCTTAGCAGTCGTAAAAAACCTGTTAACTTACAAACTGATAAGGGAACCGAATTTTACAACAACAATTTTCAAATGCTTATGAAGAAGCACAACATAAACCATTACTCATCGTTCTCCACTAAAAAGGCATCAATTGTAGAGAGACTTATTAGAACATTGAAAAATCAATTATATAAATATTTTAGCCTTAACGGGAATTACAAGTGGTTGGGTCTACCATTGGAAGATATATTTAATAAATATAATAACACAAAACATCGCACTATTCAATTTAAACCAGTTGATGTGAATAAAGCCAATGAATCAATAATTAAAAAAAAAAAAAAAAAAACAAATAAACATAATTCAGTTCAATGGAAACCTAAATTCAAAGTTGGTGATTGTGTTCGTATAAGTAAATACAAACATAATTTTGAGAAAAGTTACACTCCTAATTGGTCGACTGAATTATTTACTATAAAAAAGGTAAATAAAACCTCACCAGTAACATATCACATAGAAGATCAACGAAAGCAAAACATATTAGGAGCTTTTTACTAACAAGAACTGCAAAGATCTAATTATTCTGATGTTTATTTGATAGAAAAGGTTTTGAAAAAGAAAGGAAATAAATTGTATGTCAAATGGTTAGGTCTAAATAGTGCAGAAAACAGTTGGATTGAAAAAGCTGCAATAATGGACTAAGATATTATATAACCATTTTTCATTTGAAATCTCAACATTATAATTTGAATAATGCAAGGAGGTGGACTTGTTAATAGTATAATTAATAATCTACCATTCGAAGCTCATTTGCCAGGATACAACTATTGCGGACCAGGAACTAAACTTCACAAACGCTTAGCACGAGGTGACCGAGGTGTAAATAAGTTAGACGAAGCTTGCATGCAACACGATATTGCGTATACAAACCATACAGACTTATCAAATCGTCACAAAGCCGATTTACAACTACTTAACATGGCTAAACAAAGACTTAAATCAAAAGATGCAGGGAAAGGTGAAAAACTAAGCTCTTGGCTAGTGAGCAAAGTTATGAAAGCGAAACTAAAGTCTGGATCCGGCATTAAATCATTTAAAAACTTAGTTTCAAAAATAAAATCAAAAATTAAGAAACTTAAACGCAAAGATAGTAAGACTTTGATAAAAACAGCTTACTTAGCCGCAAAAAAGTTATTACCAAACATTCATCATCAAATTCGAGTACCTCGAGTAATACCCATACCAAAGACAGGAGGAGTTCTACCTTTAATTCCAATTTTCGCTGGTTTATCGGCTTTAGGAAGTTTAGCTGGTGGTGCAGCTGGCATTGCAAAAACCGTTAATGATTACAAAGCAAGCAAACAAAATTTGCAAGAAACAGAACGACATAATAAAGCTATGGAGGCTTTAGTGTTGGGCAAGGGTTTATACATTAAACCGTATAAAAGCGGTAAAGGATTGTTTATAACATCTTCAAAAAACTGAAAAATATGCTACCCAATCGTCCTCTAACTAATGTAGACATCCGAAAGTATTCAAGAGACATCCCATATTTTCGTGGGGTCTACATGAAGGATCGACTTCCTCGGAAGCCGAAACACATTGAATGTGGTATCGTTAACTTAGACGATTCTAAGAACGAAGGAACGCATTGGGTAGCTTATGCTAAAGTATACAATCATTGTGAATACTTTGATAGCTATGGAAATTTAAAACCTCCAATGGAATTGATGCAATATTTCAAAAATTGTAATGTTTTTTATAACTACACAAGATATCAAAAATTTAACGCAGTCAATTGTGGACATTTATGTTTAAATTATTTATGGACTTTTTGGAATAAAAATGTATTATAAAATATATGCTTTTCTTTCATTTCAATCATTTGCAAGATGTCGCTCACTTTGTCGATAACTGGAGACTCGTCAGTGTTAACTACATACTTTCCTAATACGTTGCAACTAGATGGAGAGTATGAGTGTGCTTTATTTCACTTTTCAACTTTTAATTCTATTCCAAACATTGATAAAAGTAATAATAAGTTCTATTATGACTCAAACGAAGTTATTGAAATGCCAGAAGGCACTTATGAGTTGCAAGATATCAACGATTATTTAAAATCCGAAATAAAAGATGCAGCAATCAAACTACGGTGCAATAATAATACTTTAAAAACTACATTGTTCTGTACAAAAGACATTAATTTTACCAAAGAAAACTCTTTCAGAAGACTATTAGGATTTAACAAACAAATCTTGATAGCAAATAAATGGCATGTGTCACAGTCTCCAGTCAACATTCTACCTACGACCGTAGTCAGGATTGAATGTGATATTGTAAGCGGTTCATATGTAAACGGTGAACCAAGTCATATTATTCACGAATTTGCACTTAATGTGCCACCTGGATACCGGATCATAGAAATTCCGAAGAACGCCATATACTTTCCAATCAATCAAAACAACATAAGCTGCATACATATCAGGCTGTTAGATATAAATAAACGAATAATCAATTTACGTGGTGAAGAAGTGCAGGTATATCTGCATCTAAGACGAAAAAAATGATTGACTACAATAAAAATGTGTCTCAACAAGTAAAGAATATCAGTTCTGCTCGAGCTACCTATAAAACAAGACCTGTCTCTAAGAAGAAAATAAAATTAACTAAAGACAATAAAGCATTCCTTAAAGCGATCGGATTGTTAAAATGAATATCTTAGACGTTTTAGCCGCTCCAACTTACGATAATACTATAGAAGGAATTGAATTTCATTCCTACAAGCCTTATGTAACGAGTTTCAACAGGAACGATGAAATCCGCATACCTATCAACCAACAGGACTTGTACATATTACCATCAGCTAGCACCCTATATTTGGAAGGAACTGTTATCGTTACCAAAAAAGATACGAAGGACAAAGCTACTAGTGTCAATTTCACGAACAATGGTTTACTCTACTTGTTCCAAGACATTAGATATGAGCTAAATGGAGTAGAGATTGATAAAATAAAAAATGCATAACAACAACCATGAAATCATTAATTTCAATGAACGAAAGTGAATCAAAAATGTCTCATGCCTGGGGCTGGAATATTGATGGCATAAAAAATATTGATGGAGGAAAATTTTCTGCTTCTATACCACTACGTAACCTCCTCGGTTTTGCTGAAGATTTTAAAAAAGTTGTGATAAATAGTAGACATGAACTGATATTGTTACGAAGTAACACTAATTTGAATGCTGTAAAACTTAATACAGGCGAAGTAGTGGATGATGTTCAGATCAACAAAATCATATGGCGCGTACCGCATGTTAAAGTATCAGACAAAGGAAAAATTTTGTTGTTAAAAGTATTAGAAAAAGATCGTCCACTTCAAATGATATACAGAAATTGGGATCTGTACGAATATCCAGCTTTGCCTAAAACTACAAAACATACCTGGTCTATCAAAACTTCATCTCAAATAGAAAAACCGAGATACGTCATTATTGGTCTACAGACAAATAGAAAAAACAGTGCAAGTTCTGACATGTCTCAATTCGATCACTGTCATATTCGAGATGTAAGAGTATATCTCAATTCAACTTATTTTCCATATGAAAACTTAAATGTGAGTTTTGATAATAACAGAATCGCTTTATTATACGAGCAATACATCAGATTTCAACAGTCTTATTACGGACGTCGTTCGGAGCCCATACTAAGCGAGAAACAATTCAGAGATTTAGCACCGCTGTTTGTAGTCGATTGCTCTAGACAAGCAGATAATCTAAAGACAGGTCCGGTTGTAGATGTGAGAGTAGAAATTGAGAGTGATTCAGAGATACCAGATCAAACTTCAGCATACTGTCTCATTCTGAACGATTGCATTGTTGAATACAAACCATTAAGTAACATTGTTAAGAAGATATCATGAAATACCTTATAGTTGAACTCCAAGGATTTAAAGATTATACAAATAATTTTATTATCAAAGAATTATCCATTGCAAGTCAGGATCATACACAGACGTTTTTGGTAAAACCACCATATCCATTCCATTACCTAACACAAGAAGAAAAAAAACGAGTGAGGTGGATAGAAAGAAATCGAGGAATTTACTGGAGTGAGGGCTACATAGACTACAAAGAGTTTAAACGCGTTATTTTACCATATTTAGTAAATAAAAAAATTATCACAAAGGGTTTGGAAAAAATGAAGTGGATTAAAGACTTATGTGCAAACTGTGAAGTGATCGACATAGGTGAGAAGGGATGCCCTAACTTGGCGACATTAAAAAAAAAGTTCTGTAAAAATAAAACTGATTTTAACTGTGTGAACCATAAAATGAATTGTGCATTAAATAATGCGGTGTGTATTAGAAAATGGTATGATGATAATAATATGTCTGTATTTAATTTATTTTAATTATTATTGTTATGAACAGTTAATAAAAATATTTATCTACTAAAGAGTGTTTTATGTAATATACTCAGGGTTACCTACATAACAAACTTTAAATTAGCTGCAGCGAAATTATATTTCTTAATATTTTATTATACTATGATTTTAAACGAATTATTTTAGTATAAATTACTGAAGCAAAAATATAATTATATCATAACACTAGAGCTAATTTAGAATTTGAGGGTAAATAAGTAATACAAACAAAACATAATTTAAATAATAAAGAATATATTTTTATTTACCTTTTTACATTATTTACAATTATTACAAACTAATTAAAACTACTTACCAAATAATAATAATAACTGTAGTTAACTTACAAACTTGTGATGTATGAACATTAACCCTACTAGATTAAAAACAAGGAATAATATATTATCTACATTATGCTATTTCATTTAACTTTATTCTAATGAAACTTATACAACATAAAAACCTAATATGTTTTACATACTTAATAATAATACCTTAATAACTACAATATTACATAATAACTTATAAAGTATTTTCTTTACAAAATAATGATACCGGTTAATAATAACTACTGTCCCCACAAAGTTTTTTGGATATTTTATTAATTAACGATTGCGTCTCCTCCATAACAAGGTCCACCGATTCAGTCACTACATACTGCGCACTTAATATTATCACATCCTTATTATCACTAACAGGTTCGACTTGTTGTTCACTGATATCCAACACTTGTACTTTGATTAGTCGTAAACCTTTTTTCTTCTCATTATTTATTACGAACGATTGACATGTAGGCAGAGACTGTTTTAGACACTCCCGTCTAGTTTTAGGCTTCTTGTTGGCAGGTCCGCAGTCTTGTCTTCCTCTAGACTCCATGTCGACAGGTCTTTGTTGTTCTGGGATATGGCAGCTTAAACTCGGAGTCGGAAAACCTTGAGCGTATTGTGAGAAGTCGATAATATCTGGAGAATAACACATTGTCAATGATCTGAAACAAACGAAATAATTATTAATTATAATTACATAAAACAACATGACGAAATAGCGTTATAAGTAGATTGGTACTTGTACAATACTTACAATTATTTGTTTCGTTTTTACTCGATGTGATATGACCGCTCCGGCAGGCAGCTTAATGATAAATGTAATAGACTCCATCCATACGCTGTGATTTAATTTCATGTTTCAACATGATCGAGCTCGTGCGCGAGCACCTGTTCGGTGTCGAATTCTACACAGAGGCGCGCGCGGGCGAACTTCGAGCCTTGAGTGATTTGTCATCATAAATGCTCATATCATGTTTTATCAAGTTGGAACCTGTACCGTCGTCGTGAGCGACGCGGTTCGAGCCCTGTGTACTTTGTCATCAATCAGGTATGAAAATGAAACAGATACAATTATGATCATAAAATAGCTTTTATTTATTACAAATAGATACTTAAAAGAAAACTTAGGTATCACGTTTACGCGACACAGCATTTCATTTTAAAGTCCGAAGTTTTGGAAATGAAAATAGATATAAAAAGCTAGTAGAGAATATTTTAGTATTTTTTACGAAATGCTGTGTCGCGTATACGGTCTTAAAACTAATTAAGTACTTAATAACATAAGATAATTATCTATTTGGGACACCAAGAAAATACATATTTCACAATTACATTACACATTACTTGTGTCTGAACCCTGCTTTAGGTACTTTTCATTTAGGACGTCATCTATATAATAATACATAGTACAAAATAATGGTAATACATTACCTACTTAAATATAGTTGCATTACCCCAGGCTAAAGTAGATACCTTATCAGACGATAGCAACCGTTTATCATCGTTGTTTGAAAGTGCAACTTTATTAACGTCCTGAGTGAATATTTCATGTTTTATTGACTTAAACAAGACATTTTTTTTGCGAATAACATTGCAATTATTGTACAAAATATTTTTATAATCTAACATATTAAAAGTTTTGGTTATACATTTTTAGGGTTCCGTACCTCAAAAGGTAAAAACGGAACCCTTATAGGATCACTTTGTTGTCCGTCTGTCTGTCTGTCAAGACCTTTTTTCTCAGGAACGCGTGGAGGTATCAAGCTGAAATTCATATCAAATACTCAAGTCTATGGTCTCTTGGAGCTGTGAAAAAATCAAACTTCTAAGTCAACGCGATCAAAAGATACTCCCGTTTATGCCGCAAATTTTCGACACTCGCAAGGGAATCAAAACCTACAGGGTACTTCCCGTGAACTCAGAATCTTGAAATTTGGTATGAAGCAACGTCTTATAGCAGAGATATAGGAAAAATTGCGAAAAGTATACATTTTTAGTTATATCATATAATAAAAATATTTTTAATAATTTTAAACTTACTACCCCTTTCCTCATGAACGCGTAGTGGTATTATATTGAAATTCATATCAAATACTCAAATCTATAATACCTTTAAGCTGTAACAAAATCAAACTTCTATGTCAACGCAATCAAAAGAAACAGGAATTAAAACCGCATATTTTGAAACTCGCCACTACTCGCAAGGGAATCAAAACCTACAGGGTACTTCCCGTGAACTCAGAATCTTGAAATTTGGTACGAAGCAACGTCTTATAACACAGATAAAGGAAAAATTGCGAAAAGCATAAATTTTTAGTTACATCATATAATATTTGTACGGAACCCTCGGTGCGCGAGTCTGACTCGCACTTGGCCGGTTTTTTTTGTACCTTTTGCCTTTTTAATAGTTTTGTTTAAAGTTTTAATACAATAAAGCTTTGAGCGCAGTCCTACGAATTCTTTGATAATATTACCACCCATTTCATCCTTAAACAATCCTGGGACCTTCTTATTAATAATTGGTAAGTTATAGTCATTGTTACAGTCATAATTACTGGTATCAAAATATTTTAGAAAATGGAGCTTGAAGTCTTTATATACGTCATTGCTCTGTACATCATATACTAGACTATCTGTGTCAGTATAACACAATTCAATTCGGTTGCCATAAAAAGGTTTTATGGTAGAGTAGTGAAAGTCGTACATGTGAGTCTTAGATAATTCTAATACTGCAAACCCTATGTATATAGGCTTATTAAGTATAATACGAGCAGGTTTCATTTGGATTGCCACTAGGTCATCAGAAAATACAGAGGCGCTATGAAAATATGGACTAGCTATCAATTTTTCAGCACAAGTAGTCTTTTTTGTTTTATTGTTCGAGTCACACCACTTGTTTACTAACTTAACGTCTATTCGATTTTCATTATTTTCCAGCGTCTTTCCAAAAATACTATTGTTCAATAATTTGAAAAAGTCTTGTTCAAACGTTGACTCTGCTTTTTGACGTAACTGAGTGTTAATATCAATATATTGCTTTAAAAAACAACTTTGCTTAAATATAATAGCGCGATGGACCCTTCTCAACACTAAACCGTGCTGTAAACATTTTTTTAAATGTATGTAATGAATAACATAGTGATATTTATCGTACAAATTTGGTATTAGCTTTTTATTCTTACCACCGGGGGGCAAACATTTTTCTGGACAAAAGGGAAAGTCATTGTGTTCCATGTGCAAATTCTCCGGATATATTAAATCAACTTCAAGAATGTAACCGTTTTCTGCAGTATCACTGATGTCTGCTAAGTTCAATTGTAAAAAATCAATTTCTTGCCTATTCATAAATCTAAAATCGGAATAGGGTAGGGATTGACACATGCTATAGCCATATAGATTGTTACAATCTAAATAAATGATAAATGAATTTGGACGGGTTGGATCGTAAGTATCTAAATATTTATGATTGGCTTTGACATGTCTTTTGGAACACATACAAACACCTCCTCGAATACCTTTTTGTATCATTCTAAAAATTTCAACATCACTAATCAATTCTAATTGAACTCCTGTTTTTAAAAGCATTGCATCAAAAGATAGACTTGGTGCTGTAAGATAGAACGCGGGATCGAGATTGTAATGTAGTTTACAAGTTTTTCGAAAATTTTCAAATACATCTGTTAGCAACAGAACATCTGTTTTGAGATATAAATCTGTATACATACCCATGTTTTGAATATTAAACACTGACCAAACAGAATGAGCGTGTTCATAGTCTTCGTCAGTAATTGTCTCATTAGTTAAGGAGTTAAAAAAATAGTTTTTAGAGGGTAAACACGTATCTTCATAACGTTCCCATTGACACATATAGTCATATGGATACACTCCTTTACGAGTGAGTAGGTTAAATTGTTTTTTATTAGGAAAATAAGATTTTAATTGTTTAAAGTCTTGGTTTTTCATTGTACTAGCCAACTTTTCTAAGCTAGTTCCTAAAAACTTGAAAGAGTCTACAAACCGAACCTGGATACTTTCCCCGGTAGAAATCGGAAAAAACTTAGTGAATGAAATATAGTTTTCTTTTGTTTTAGGTATCACTTTAATAGATCCAGGAGCTTCACCTAATTCTTTTATAAAAAGGTGGCAATCGTATCCAGACAAATTATGAAAAAATACTGGCAAAAATGTTGGTAGTTTGTATTGTATGTTACAATAACTATGAGCTGCGCCACGATATTTACCAGTCAAGTGACAATGATCGCGAACCTTATCGCTGAACAAGAAGTGCTCACAAATATGACATGTCATCGCGTTTTCAAAGTCGTGAGCATCATCATTTGAGTAAATCATAGGAACATTATTTTGTAAAATATTGTAAATTTTTTGTGCATCTTTATAGATAGACTGCACAAAATTTGATACACAATTCGAACCGCGATAAGAAACGTAACGATTGCGGCTTTCATCTAGCGTACACGTAATATGATAAGCGTAAGCTATAGGCACATGTCGCTGTCGCGTTACAGTACTCGCCTTAGTGGGGTCAGGGTCACAAGATTCATACCGTTCTAGCATTGTTTCAAAATCTGCGTATATAACAAATGGTACAATTTGCTTTCTATTATAATTTTCAAACTGTATGAAAGAGCCCTTTGGAGGTAGTTCAGTGGCGACACCTCCACAACTATGCGAACTAAGATCATCATATGAATTAAAAAACATTAAACAAACGTCACAAAAGTACAGTTTACTGTGATGTTTTGTTATTTGATTCGTAACAAGTCGCGACAAGTCTTTAATGAAACAGTAATGTGACAAATCATCTTTTTCTAAATAAAGTAAATGAATCACCTTTCCGTTCAAGGCTTTTGGTTTGTAAAGCGGTCCTATGACGGTATTATTTTTTAAACCATAAATGTAAATGCAAATTTCGGGGTTATTCACTTCGAACCGCGCAATATCTGAGAAATTCACTGGAAATGACATGTCCTTTACCTTTAACACGTTACGAAAATCAGGGTAAGAAGACACTCTTTCAGGATGAGTCTTAGCTGGATATAAAGCAGCTACAACAGACCATAAAAAACAATAGTCATCGTTATTGCGGATATTAACACATGCTTTTTTAGATTTTATTGCAGAAGGTAATTCGATAAAGCCTGAACCGCGCAAAGGTTGATATTTGTTAACATTGACTTCCAAATGAGAACTGCTCAAGAACGTCCATCCACTGTCTCGATCCTGAAATTCTTCTATCTTTTTTTTTTTAAGTGTTTTTGATTTGAGACAATAATGAATCACATTCATAATTCTGATGCAGAGTTACGTTTTTTGTGGCAAATGATTTCATCTCCTGAGAATCATTTTTAAACATTAAAAACAAAGCAAAATATTCGAAATTAACTTTTATACAAGTATGTTCTTTAAGAGACATGTCAATTAATGTTTTAATTTTCTCCCAAATGTTATTAAGAAATGGTTCTAGAGAACAATTCTCAGACGGATCGACAATTCTGTAAGAAGCTATTCGATTACGAAATGCAGAATGTAATATTTCAACACCTTCACAAAAATGCGAAATAGTTTTGTTTTTATGATTAGTACTACGTAGGTGACCTGTCCAGTGACTGCGCTCAACAGATGTGTTACAAACAGTACAGAAAGGCATTTTAGATTAAAATAGTTTAAGACTTACTAAATTAAATGTTGCAATATAATATGCATTTGGTGTCCCAACAACTTAAATATTATTTTATATTTATATTATCACTATAAAAGACGGGCTCGGAATTATCAAACAATTCATGAGTCCGTCTCATAAAAACTTGTAGCACGTCCCACTGCGGGGTGTCGCGGTTTAGCTGCACTTTTAGGGCCACCGAGGCTTTCTTCCATCGATCCTCTTTAGGGGTGGAGGCAACTTCAGCCTTGTTGTAGACCTTTACCTCCACATAGAAGTCTCCGGTTAAGTCCACCGTTCGCCGCACTTTACCGTTGGCGACACGGCTGATGAGGCTTGACCCGAAGTCTCCAATTGACGTTGACGACGCCGACGGAATGTAATGCTCCAAACCAAAGAGGTCCGAGCGCGAGCTGCGTTTTTTACTGTAAACAATTTAATATTTTATTTATAATAATTTACACTACACATTACATTACATTTATTTTTTGAGGGTTAATTGAAGGTGTATTATACTCCTCTGACGTACCCTATGGAGATAGAAAGCATGATGGTATGTTATAATATTTAAAAACAATAGTGTTAACATTCCTGCTAGGAATATAATCTAAATTGATTTCAGCGCTCTCTTCTTATAGTTCTAAATCCACTAACCAACGTATATCTGCGAATAACATTTGCATTGAAATAACAAACACCTGAAGGTATATTAAGCAATAACACAAAATTACCTTGATTTCGATCCTGATGGCTCAGGCGTGGTTCTCTCGGAAGCTTTGCGCTTCGCCACCTTCTTCTTTGGTTGCGTCTTCACAACCTCGGCTACAGCTGCGGACCGTGTCTGGAATTCTGAGTCGGAGTCAGACCTGAAATAGAACACATAAAGAATAATTTTGTAACTAACAACTGTGACTTAATTAAGACTACCGATACACCAGCCGGCAGGCAGAAACCAGGTCCGTAGCTGGGTAGCGATTAAATACATTAAAAAATGTAGTACTTACTTACATTTTACAAGGTTGAAGGTGTTTATCACTGGAAGATACTGGAGCAAATGTAATATTGTGATCAAAATTTTTTGATTTTATTGCTAAAAATACCATTTCAGCAATATTTATGTAATTACAAAATTAAACCTTAACTACATGTCCTCACAGTTGTATGACTAATTTACGTTACTTACGTCTAATTAAATTATAGTGATTGAAAATCGCTCCTGTCAAATTGCAATTTTATCGTGAGAAATGAAATATAAACCAGCTTTTTACCCTCGCCGACAAAGGTGCAGCCGATACATGTTACTTATGATTAATACATTATGTAATATAATAAAGTATGTATGTTTGTTTAATAAACTCCACATCACATCACACATGTGAAATAAAAAATAAAAACATTTTTTCAAAGATGCAAGTTAGGACGAGCTGAAAGAAAAATATCCTAAAAACATTTTTTGTGCAGAATAATCAATGTAAACGAACTCGCGTTAAAAAGTTAGTTCGCTAATATGTTGCAGTAAAACTTGAAATTAGTTTAAGTAATATCATCTAACGACTAAAACGAACCTTTTATATTCATTTCATGCAAAAGTTCGGTAGGTACTGATATTAAGATTCATCTTTCAAACAATTCCTAGATTGAAAGATCTAACAATTTACGAGTATTATGAAACATTATAAAATAAATCAAATCAAATCGTTTATTTGTGATACATGGGTTAAACAAGGATATTTCAAAAGTATATAAAGATGATAATAATATGGTAAGTATTTTAAATTTTTGAATAATACGCAAAGTTATCAAAACTGGTGGACATCCTCTATTTAAATTAATTCCATTGGATAGGAAATCTTATAAAAGACCAATTTTAATCAGACACTGCAACTTGCACGGCGATCATCTTACAGTGTAATTGTTGAATATGTGGAAATTACTCATACATACACCTCGTGTAACAAAGTTCGAACACTGCAAATTTGCACAATGTAATTTTGCAATCTTTGAGATTCTAAAGAACCACTTACACCTATACCGTAAAAGCTTAACACGATCGTTTCCGACGTCGTTGTCAGGCGGTTTACAAAGAGTACAATAGTTGACCACGGGACGATGCATAAACCGTTTCGAAGGCGATTGTATGAGTGTGAAAGCATCTTTTAATCAAGCGCAACGCAGAGTACTCGTAACAGCAGAGCAAGTGAGCCACTGCAGTAGTTGTTTGTTAACGTGTAAGGTAGTGTTAGCTGTATGAATTAATTAAATTAACATTTGGATGTCCTTGGTGCCCAATCTGGGGTCACAGAAATAGAATGTGCGTGTGCCTGTAGGTGTATGCTGTTTTTTGCTCTGTGAAGAGACATGAGACAATCTGTCCCAAATTTTAGTTTAATGTTTACGGTATCCTAAAGTTCAGATGTCCTTGGTGCCCAATCTGGGGTCATAGAAATAGAATGTACGTGTGCCTGTGGGTGCATGTTATTTCTTGCTTTGTGAAGAGACATGAGACAATCTGTCCTGAATTTTAGGATATCGGTTCGTATAGTGACTGCCTTGTTCGTTAATGTGTAAGATAGTGCTCTCTGTTTGAATTGATTAAATTAAAATTTGGATGTCCTCGAGCCAATCTGGTCACTTAAGAGGAGTAAGTGTGTTGCCTATGTGGTTATGCGCTATCTCTAATTTTGTGGAGAGACATGAGACAATCAGTCCCAAATTTTAGTTTAATGTTTACGGTATCCTAAAGTTCAGATGTCCTTGGTGCCCAATCTGGGGTCATAGAAATAGAATGTACGTGTGCCTGTGGGTGCATGTTATTTCTTGCTTTGTGAAGAGACATGAGACAAACAGACTAAAATTCAGGACAGATTGTCCTGAATTTTAGGGTAGCGGTTCATATAGTGACTGCCCTTGTTCGTTCAGACATCAAGCGTCTAACGTGCTCACAAAAGGTTCTTTTCAGGACCGCCAATTATTCATGTTTCTTAAAAAGAGTCGTCAAAACGTACCCTCCTATATTTAGTCTCATTTAATAGTATGAACGTTCACGCTGAAATTGACTGAGGTGAACGAAGGAACGGCAGGTATGACTAGTTTTAAAACGCGAATAGCGAATAGGAACGAGAACAATCGGGTGGAATAGGCGCTGAACCAGTATTTAGAATTTCATTTATATTATTGGGCGTTCTACTCCACCGAGAGTGACGAGGCGAACGGAGTGAGCCGATGGAACGGAAGGTGGAGTAGAACGCCCAATAATATACTACTCATGTACATTGAAAACATGAATTGATTTTTTTGCTGACCACAGCAGTTGTCAGAATAAAAAACTATTTCTAAGTTAGCATCATTAACAGATTCAGACTTAGTTTTTAGATACGAAAGCACACAAGACCCTATCTCATTTGCTCCTCGTAGCCCATCAATTTCACTCCAAACATAACATTCACAATAATCCATAGCAAGTTTACAAACTGTGAAGTTGCACACGTTCAATTTTGACTTATAATAAAATGCCGATGTTTTGCACATAGGAAGTGGTAAAACTGCTTGCAAATCATAGCAAGCTATAACAAACGTATTATTTACCTATTTTTTATCTTCTTCTTTCTCTATTCTACTTAGTCGTTTTTCATTATGGTGTTCAAAAAAATTCTCTTTCATTTTTTCTTGTTCTGACGAATTTAAGTTATTATAAATCGAACATAACTCACACATGTCTTTTTTAGGTATAAAGAAACTGATGTTAAAATTTTGGGTGAAAACTTTTCTATAAGTATGTTCTTCAGCTGCTTCCACTCCTTCTTCTTCGCATTTCTTTTTGTAGTCCCTGAACAAATCCGCTATATTCTTTCCACCTTCAATGTATTCCCTACTAGTCTGTTGTCTTAAATAATGACTCTCTATGCGGGGTATGGATTCTATGTGATTTTTAATACCTTGACTTACATCGTTTCCAACCTTTTTCTGTCTTCCATGTTTGCCGCGTCTTTCTTCCTCAACAATTCCAGTATCTGTTGTTTTTTCGATAACCGTTCTTATTGGTCTGTCATTTATACCAAGGGTATTTTTAAAAAATATCTTGCAGACTCGTATTTTATTTTCTTTTACTGTAAAGTAAAATGCGTGTTTTGACTTGCGGCTATTGTTTAACTTCTTATATTGATATCTAGGATGAACCACAACCATACTGTTGGCAATAAAATCACGTTGTCTCGTCAACGACGCCATACCCCAGTAATCATCAAATATCTTTTGGCGCTCTTCTTCCCTTATGTTTGCGAAACACTGTAAACGACACTTTGTACCACATGGAGGCTTCATTTGCTTAGCTGGCACCACTCGTCTATTTTTGGAAAGTGAAACGTATTCTGCGCCTGCATTTCGAAGCCTTTTTGCCTTTAGTTTTTTTGAATTTATAACGCCCTTACGTCGTTTCCTTACCGGTGAAGATACGATATTAGGTTCATGGTAATCGGAAGTATCAGTGTCGGAAGATTCCTCTATTGTTCTTGGCATTCTAGGCTCATAGTCAGGATCATTGTCGTCTGGAGAAAAATCACCTGTTGGTGACGCTGTGCCTGATAAAGAAGACGATCGACGACGACAATTAATGAGTGTTCCCCAGGGACATTTTCAACTATTCCCAAATTACCAGTACGAGTTCTAATGGGCGATTCAACAATCGAGTTTGAAATCACAGACACTGATGATGATGATCCGTGCCTTCGTAACGATGTATTGGTAATATTATAAACATCGGTTTGATTGGAAATTTGAGTCACTTGATCTTGCACAGTATGGTGTGCTACACGAGGTCCATTTTCATTTGATAGTGAAGAGCTTGAACTGGAATTGCAAGAACTTGAGCTCGAAGAGCTCGAGCTACTCGAAGATGAGGATCGACTACTTGTACTGGCTGACCTCGCCCGTTGCTTGGCAATAACTTGCAATGGTATGAGCCGAGGAGAAGAGCTAGTTCTCGGAATAATAACATTTGTTTTTACAATTCGTTACTTACAACTTCATTTTCTTTGTTATTTAGTGCAAGTTTTAATATTTTATCCCTTCGCGACATTGCTCCTACACCTAGAAAAAAATAGGCAATATTATGATACTATAATTTTTTTTGAAAACCAGAGTAATCATTTACCAATAACGACACTTTTCATATAAAACTTTATTTTTTTGTTCCAAAAGTGACACTATACTAATAAATACAATAATACATTTAAGTTTTCGAAATATTTTTTACACTGAGATACGTAATAACGTCACTAAGCAAATAAAAACACTTACGCACTAAATTTCATCACAAAAAAATATTTCAATAAATGCAAAAGTGTCACTAAACAAATAGTGACACTTTTGAAATCTTGTTATATTACTAATATTCACGGAACATTGACGAAAAACTAGCTCTAAACACAAAATGTCGTTTTGACTATTAAATAAAACAGAAACTTACCGAGATAATGAACTAGAAAGCTGACATAAAACTTAAAATGACGGTTTTGCACTCGAAATAATTAATTTTGTCGACGACGAGACGTACTCATTCGTTTACTGTCATTGTAGGAATGAAGGGAGGGGGAGGTTTCGTTTAGTGTCGAAAGGTTAACCGCGCCCTCTAGATCAATGACTACAAATGAAAAAATACGAATCGAAGCAACATGTAAATTAGGCGCTCAGCAAATAGATGGCGTTAAAAACATTTTTTTGATGAATTTCGTTTAGTGACGGTATTGGATTAAAGGTGCGATATGTTATAGAAATTGTCATGGATAGTTAGAAATGACATTGGAAGTGTAAACTTTTTATTGATTTTGTTTCGTTTATATTACTGTGAAACCAATGTATACCCAGTTTTGACACAGTTTGATGGTTAGGTAATTTAGAAGTAAATATCGTGCACATATTTTTTTAATGGTAGAAGTTGAGATATTTTAGAAAATGTGACAATGTATATACACCGTGAAATCGAAATCGTTGTTTTCCCGCAGCGAAATAGTTTTGTCTTGGTAATACAATCGTTTTATAAACAAATAAAATATTATAAACCAAAAATGGCAGATTATAACCATCGTGAAAAACTAAACTCGAAAGCGACCAAGAACCAATAGTAGGTAATACCTCCCGATTGGACGCTCGGCGCAAGCCACTGCCTACGGTCCGCACGGCCGTTGACCCGCGTGCTTTTCAATCAGCTGATAACTTATTTTTGAAAATAATAAGCTTTAACCAACAAGTTATTCAAATTTTTCCTTCATACTTTTACGGGCTTAGGACCGTCATAAATACTTTTTTAGCTCAATTTACTGAACACGAAATGTAATAAAAACAAGTTTATCATTTAAGAAAAATGACTTTCTGAATTAAATACCTACCTAACAAAGTATTTGAGGCGTATTTAAAAAAATTGAATCAACTTATTTACAATAATTTTAATTAACAAGACTACTTTTAAATGTTCACTAATTTACAAAAGTACGAGTAGGTACTTACACTTCCCGGTAACGGAGTAATTGTTCGAAATGCAAGCCACTGCGTTCAATACACAATCGAGCACGTTTTAAATGATTTTCTTTCAATTATAATAATGTGTCTCTGTTACTTCTAACGATATTGAAAGCGTCCACTATCGCAGTCACTAACGCGTCGCGAGTTTCGTGTTCCTCACGATACACCAGGCGCTTGAGCTCAGACCACTAGTGAAAGTCTAACGGAGTTAGGTCCGGGCTTCTTGGTGGCCAAGGCACTGGCTCACCACGTCCGATCCAGCGCTGGGGAAACACCAAGTTCAGGTGCTCTCGCACGGCGCGGTGATAATGAGCCGGGCACCCGTCATGCTGATTAAACAGATTTTCCACGGGAACCGCTGGCGGAAGGTCGTCCAAAAAGCTTCAATTCCTGCACCAGTTGAATCTTCTAAGGCTTCAAAGCCAAATCCCTTCGCAAAATTCGCCATGTTGTGCTTTTGGATAACCCCAATTGTTGAGAACGTCGTGAAATTGTCAATTTTTTATTTTCTTGAACACTGGCTCACGGCGGCGATCTTTTCTGTTGAACGACCCGGTCGAACACGTGTTGGTGTTGGCACATTTTGTACTGAGCCTGTCAACTCAAATTTTGCGACCAAACTTTTAATAGCGGTCTCAGAACGAGAGAGAGACGATTATGTTGTCCGAAAATATCCACGAATTTCACGAATTGTAACTTTAACAGAACGACCATTTTCAAACTGGATTTGAATTATTTTAATGCAATTTTCAAGCGAAATTGAATTAATTGTAACAATTGCCAAAGCACCTACTACGAATACCGCGAAAAATTAAATGTTAAAACTGTCACATTCTTGGTGTTGCCCCTATTGAAAAACAAAGTTCTTGTTGAAATACCCTTTACTTTCCACCTGCTAAGTGTCCTGTCACGAAATGCGGTCCAATCAGGTGGCCCACACATTTACACTAAAACGCCGTTGATGCGCACACTCGCGAATAACATGTGGGTTATTCGTCGCCCAAAAATGTTCAGCCTCCGGAAGGTCTCTTAGCGGATTGCTCGAGTTATGTGCGCACGATCAATGGACGTTAAATTACGCTCATCTTGTGCTCTCGCGGTCTCAAACATCCTCCAAGCGAAATACAAACGAGATGCCATTGTAATTTATAATCACAATATGAAATTAAATTCAACAACTTTGGTATTTCACCACTGTCACGACGCTCTCACCATAAAATCAGAAATAAGTTACCTACTGTTAGATTGAAAACAAACGATTGTTGTTCGATGGTTTATTGTCGTGTAATGTTAACAGTGGACGTCTTACTTAATTAATACAGACATGACATGCCAGCCGGACATCGACAAGTCACCATAGACTACCGAGGCTGCCAGTGTTGCTATATGTAACAGTTACAAGTAACGCGCTCGCAAGGTGACTTGTTTTCTTATTCGAGCTGTCAAAACTGTCAAAATAAAATTGTAAAATGGGCCTCACAAAATTTAGTTCTCACGTATGACGCAGAGTGGAGCTTATCCGCCGCCATATTAATTTGCGTAAACGAAAACGCATTCGATACGTTCTTTAGAGTTACGAGTATTAGTGTTATTACATACCCAATAAAATTAGTAAACTATACTTAACTATAAAGCACTTACTGCGGTACTCAGAGATATATATTAAAGTGGTAATAAAATATTACGTTTGTGTCTATGATAATGTCTGTATTCTCTATGGTTGTTATCCCTGTAATGGCGTCGTGCGTGAGAACTGTACTGTTTGTGTTGGTTGAAATAAAACGTTCAGTTAACTAAAAAAAATCCTCTTTATTTCCTCATAAATCTTAACACGATATGGGCCCAGCTGCTCCATAACCCTGTTTCAGGTATTGAGAGGAAATATAAGGGGTGACGCGATCGGCGAGTGTTCGAGAGGTTAGGCGTCGGCCTGGCTGGTCTAGCTAGTCGGCGAGAAGTGCAGGAGGGCTGAGGGATTGTGCTGTCAGGTGGAGGCAGAGCAATAGAATTATTCAGCTTGCACATAAACTTTTTGAAGAAAGTTGCAACCATGGAGGCAACGGCTGCAGTTGGGATCGGCTCGCGAGCCGCGCTAAAGAAAAATATATTTAAAAAAAATTACGTACTTTCAGGAAAGTTACAGTCAAAAAACCGTTAGTTCCAAATCTGGAACAACATGCAATACAACATACGTAAATTATAGTTCCAGATTCGGAACATCATGCAGTTTAGATAATTTGAAATTGGTAATTTGGGTGAAAAATAATATGTTTTTATAGAATATAATAGAATATTTTAGATAGTATGAAACTGAGTAAAACAATTACGATCTTTGTTCAGGCACAAATAACATTTGCACTTTTGGCAATATATTTGGGATTTTTGCTTACATCCCACCATCTTACATCTTTGACGATCAGACTTCCACGCGGGCCAGTGGTTAAATCCATCCACTGCTACTTCGATTGAAGGCATATCCAGGCGTCGACGTCTTTTTATTTTATTGATATTCTCAATGTCTTGGTTCAAAGGGCGTCCTCTTTTACGTGTCGTAAGTGTAAAAACTCTTACATCTTCTTGCATTAAAATATCATGTGCGTCAGGATTGCTCCGCCAAGTTATCAAATCAGAAAATGGTTTCAGCCAAAAATTTGTCGATATTTGTCAAAATCGAAAGAAACAAACCCCGTATTTGTCAAAGCAGAAATAAAGAAGTTATAAGCGTTTTAAGTTGGCCGCGCAATCCTGACGTCAAGGACTGCGCGGCCACGGAGATCTCAGCAACTACTTGGGATAGAGAAATAATTCCTTTTGTCAACTCAAGTCTGTATTTGTCAAGATTTGTCGAAAAATGAATCAAAGCTCTATATCAATATTATAATTAAATATTCGCCTTGAAAGTCATGGCCGCGCAGTCCTTGATTTGCTATTTTGTTTTTAGTATTTTTTTTATTAAAATTAAAGACTTCATATAGTATAGGAGTTAAAAGGAGAAAGGTCTTAATTTGTCGAAACTGACAAAAGCTTTAAAATACGACTAAAGTGACTAAACAGACGAAATCAATTTAAAACACAAAACTCGTGGCCGCGCAGTCCTGACGTTACTTTAAACCATGATATCTCAATAACTATAGTAGCTAGGATTTTGCTGTAGACGTCCATATAATCCTCATATTAACCCCATTAAAATGACATATCCTTTTACCCTCAACACTGTTTGGGACGCGAGTAATCTCAAGAATTATGTTACCCCATACAATGTTCTAGTAGAGTGACCATAATTTCGATTTGTTTTTAATCTTTGTCAAACTGGCTATGACAGCACAGTTCAAGGGCATTCTGTTCTGTTAGTCAAAAACTTAAATAAAATACTAAATAAGACGAAATAAAAAACTTGTTTAATATTTGAATATTTTTATTCATTGCACAAATATAAAGATTTCAAAAATCAACAAAATCATTATTCTTCAACTTTAAATGTTTTTCATCGGCTCTTACACCTCTACTAAAACATAAGTTAAAAAATGGATATATACATGTTACGGCGGGAAAACCACTTGAGGAACGCTGCTCCTAAATATCAATGGCCTCCGCCATATTGTCTTCGCCTTAGATTCCTCTTCGTGGCAGATGGGTAAATGGGTAGTTGAAATCACACACAATACTTGACTCAAACACCAAACGTTTATTTACAATAGTCCAATTACAGGCACTTATAAACTTTTCAGGGGTTGAGACCCATTCACATGAATCATTGTTACTATGGAGAAGAATGGGTTGAAGAAACTCCATTTAAATCATGTTACAATTCTCGTTTGCACTAATTAATAATAATCACATCAAAAACCACTTTCATTTACATTATTTGCTAAACGCGAGATAATGTGCATCTTTCGTCACACGCGTGTCTACTTGTCTAGTCCGTCTAGCGGAAGTACCACGTACTCAGTATTGTTATTAATTTAATCAGTAGGTTCATTACTTTTTACAACAGAATGTTACTTACGCCATTTCCGGCTAATTAAAGGATTTAATACAAAGAACAGGTTTTCTACTAATAAATTGCTCTACAAAATAATCTTATGACTTTTTAGTTTATAATTACATAAAGAAACTGATTTAGTCGTGGTTTCAGATTATAAATTGAGTTATTGATCATTAAAATCGTATTCGCCGCCATCTTCACAACAATGTGCAATGACGTCTCTTATACAGCCTAATTTCAAGTGAGCAATCATTAAAATCCCAATATTCATAATCAATTAGCTTATCTTAATTTTAACTATAGTTCTAGTTAAAGACCTCTGTTTAATAAATCATTATTCGAGTCGTCGACCATTCAATTACAAACCATCTCTGTAGTAGTTAACACAAAAGCTAACAGATGGCACTGTCGCTGCTGTCTTTCAATATCGATCCCGTAATAATTACTGTACAAATATCTCAGAGATGGCGGCAGGTTCATCAATTATTATAAAAAACTAAGCTAAGCTATTATTGTAAGCTGGTTATTAATTAGATTGCCTAATGATCCCAGCAGATAGACACTCTCGCGGCGACACGGCCATTCTGATCGGCGGTGCGCGCTCTGCACTTGCCGTTGCCGTCTGCTCGTCCGTCCGTTGTCTTATGTGTAGTCTCGTGGTTGTTATCTGAAATAGTGGATATAAATTTTGTCGGCAGATTATTGTTGCTTTTATTATCCTACAATGTTTATTCAATTGTAGGATTTAGTAACAGGAAGGTTCATTCAACATAGAAACCTTGTAATAGATCTGACATTCAATGCATTTTTGTATCACCTTGCTAGACACACATGCACAGTTACAGACATTTATAGCTGTTTGGAATTTTTATTCAAGTTATTAGATGCTAAGCTGTTAGCTTAATAAAACAATTGTTGCCTGAATGATTCAATTACATTAATTGAATTGAGTTTATTGATATTGTTTGATCAACTTCTAGCTCACAAGAATTTTGTTGGCAAAATTATTCAACAGCATTAATTGAATTCATTGATAGTTTGATCAGCTACTAGCTGAATAGAATATTGTTTGATTAGCTACTAGCTAAATAGAATATTGTTGGAAAAATTATTCAACAACATTAATTGAATTATTTTATATTGTTTGATCAGCTACTAGCTGAATAGAATATTGTTTGATTAGCTACTAGCTTAATAGAATATTGTTGGCGAAATTATTCAACAACATTAATTGAATTTATTGATGTTGTTTGATCAGCTACTAGCTGAATAGAATATTGTTTGATTAGCTACTAGCTAAATAGAATATTGTTGGCGAAATTATTCAACAACATTAATTGAATTTATTGATGTTGTTTGATCAGCTACTAGTTGAATAAAATATTGTTTGATTAGCTACTAGCTAAATAGAATATTGTTTGATTAGCTACTAGCTAAATAGAATATTGTTGGCAACATTATTCAACAACATTAATTGAATTTATTGATGTTGTTTGATCAGCTACTAGCTGAATAGAATATTGTTTGATCAGCTACTAGTTGAATAAAATATTGTTTGATTAGCAACTAGCTAAATAGAATATTTTTGACAAAATTATCGAACATCATTGATTTGACTGATTTCATTGATATTGTTTGATAAGCTGTTTGCTTTTTCAGCAAACAGATAATATTGTTGCTTACTATAACTTGACTTTGCAACCTTGTATAATAGGTCTACTGTCTACTAGATTCGTTTTAAATAAAATTATTGATAGCTTTAGACATTGTGATTTGTATTTGGTAAATGTAGTGTGAGTAGTATGTTTTTATTTGTTCATTCTCACGGGAAGGTAATGCTCTGTGATAGACACAAAGTCTTGGATTTGACAGGATAAAAGGATAGGATCAGGAACACCGCTCTGTGATAGACACAAAGTCTTTGATTTGACAGGATTAAAGGATAAGGAGTTTAGGACCATTGCTCCGTGACAGGCACGAAGTCTTTGATTTGACAGGATATAAGGAACCAGGCTCTGGGCGTTTAATACGCCGTGGACCCAGCAGGATAACATGAGAGTATTATTTTATCAGTTCCCTCCACGGCTGCTGATAGATCATTTGTTGTGTTGGTTCATTACCAGTCACCTCCACGGCTTCTGATAGATCATTTGTTGTGTTGGTTCTTTACCAGTTGCCTCCACAGCTGCTGATAGATTATTTGTGTGATTCATTGTGAGTATTAATTATTGCGCCATTTGTTTCCTCCACGGATACCATTAGCTTTTTGTGAGTATTATTATTTTATACTTCATTAGTTACTGTTAGTTCTAATACTTTGTTTTTGTTAATAGTTGTTGCATACAACTGGCAGGATTGCAAAAACATTAAAATAATGAAAATGGAATACCTGATACTCATCACACATGAGCATCATGTAGGTAGGTAGGTTGATTGGCGATTGTATTGAGCCTTTTAATACAACACTGTTTGATATCAGTGGTGAAGTGTTTGAAGTAGTTTGAAAACTTCTCACCTTTTATGTTAACTTATGGTGTGTAAACACTGAAACAGTCATTCTGCGTTGGCTGTCCTCATACTGTTTCTCATTTGTTAGCTTCATAGCCGGCGACACGGTCATTTGTTCACCAGGCTGTAGTACTTGATGTTGTTTATATTTGTAGTGAATTTGCTCTACTATCATTTCCTCTTTTATAAGATAATTGCCTCGAATCTGGAATGTAAAAGTCATGCAGGTAAATAATAGAACAAGAAAAGATGTTATGTAAACATCACACCTGCTATCCCAGAAGGGTTAGGCAGAAGTGTACATCATCACTTTGCCAGTAATGCTTAAGGCTCTTGTTAAAGGGCAAGACTGTTTGCCATTAATATTATTGTCTGGACTGCTACTGAGAAATTCCTGATGGAGAAACTCAACAACACTGTTAGACTCGGGAATTGAATCCAGGCCCACACACTTTAATTGTATGGTGCATTACTACTAGGCCCTCAAAGTAGTCTGACTAAATGTTTAAATTAGTAATGAAAATTTGGTAATCAATTGTTTTTAAATAGTTATCATACTTAGATGGTAATTAAACTAAGATGGGAAAGTTAATCTGATTAAAACTACTTTAAAAACACTATTGGTTGTGTTACTGTACTAGTGAAACATTCACAATTTAACTTCTTTATAGCTTTGCTTTCTGTTGAATTATCGCACTGAATTTCATTGTCACAATTTGTTGAACAACGTTGATGTTTCGTTAATTGTTTTGTTATAAAACACACATAAGTACCAGTTACATAACAAAGCATTACTAATGTAAAACATGTGCACCCTGGCATTAAATCCAACTCGTATGCTATAATGGGAAATAGTATGATGTTATCATTGCGTTTTCCCATTAAAATAATGTTTATTGTGGATCAATTGTTTATCTATTTATTTTTTAAACTTTAAGCTAATCAATTAGTGATGTAGTAAGGTCAGATGTAGATTCGATTGATAGATATTGAATAAATAAATAATTATTGTAATATTTATCATGACATATTGTGTCATTACAATACAAAGATTCACATCTGCCGGGTGTCCAGTGACGGACAACTTTGTTTGTTTTTAATGAATCTTGAAACATGTTATTCAATACAAATGTTTACAAGTTTGTATAAAGTATTTAATTGTAATTCCTCACTTGAATGTCAATTAGGAGGGATTTCTAATAAGAATTATTTCTATTAAATGTTTTATTCTGAATGACATTTCAAAACACAACAAGATTTAATACTAGTTAATACTTGGTTAATTAATTAATGTGTGAATGCAAGTAACTAACTAACTATCTAACTATCATTTGATTCATGAGTTCAGTTTGTGACACATTAAGTACTGATTTATATTTTAATCATAACTTTGAACGGGTAATGACCTTATCACTCCTTAAGTGATTAAAGATGTTTTAATATTTTAATCCCACGGGTGTCAATTTAAGGTGGCATTAACCTAGCCAGTGTGTAATGTGATAAGTTAAAATATTGTTAACTGCACTACAGTTACTTAAATGAATAAAATAAAATACTTCCCGGGTTTGATGTTTCATCCCGTAGGTTCATTTTTATTAATATGGTTTCCAAGTGTTCATGTTTCTTTTATTTTACTGCTTCGGTCATTCTGTGCTGTACTTACTGTATGTTTGTCATTTTGATTGGACTATGAAGTTTTCTGTCACATAAAACTTCATTGTTTGTTTTCCCATGTGTCAACTTATTGTCTGACTGGGTCATGTGTGTTCAAGTTGAAATAAGCCTTAATTATCATGTTGGTATCTGTCAACCACTGTGATGAAAATACAGCCAAATCTTAGACGATCATAGTCTTCAGTTCAATATTTTCCTGTATGTCATTATTTGGATGTTCCGGCGCATATTCATGAGCAAAGCGCAGATAAAATCCCTTTCTTCTGATGTTACGGCGGGAAAACCACTTGAGGAACGCTGCTCCTAAATATCAATGGCCTCCGCCATATTGTCTTCGCCTTAGATTCCTCTTCGTGGCAGATGGGTAAATGGGTAGTTGAAATCACACACAATACTTGACTCAAACACCAAACGTTTATTTACAATAGTCCAATTACAGGCACTTATAAACTTTTCAGGGGTTGAGACCCATTCACATGAATCATTGTTACTATGGAGAAGAATGGTGTAACGAGTCTTTTAAGCCTGTTACATACTATTGAATTCTTTGCTTTGATTTGTAGGCTCTGGTTGGTGTTGCCTTATGAAAATTCATTTTTTGTTGACTTGGATTCGTGAAGTGGTCACACTGATTTTTATTTTCGATGCTGTCAAATTGACTTTGACATTTCTTGCTTTTCGACCTACAGCCTGGAATCAATGGAGTGATTTTTGAGCGCTCCAATAAAATCTCAAAATATAACTTGAGATGGGCGGCATCTAGTCCCTAATTATGTGGTAGCCGATTGCCCTTGTCATGATCCTAATTGGATAGCCTTTATTTTTTAAGGATCTCTTATCTCACACTTTTTTTTTTATTATTACAATTGTCGCTCAGCGAACAGGGACTTGAAGTAGGTTTGTCTGGTACCTATATACTGTCATTATTGCACAATTATTAATTAACTTATGAGTCTATTGTTTGCATTAGTTTGTTCTACATTGTTACTTCAATAACTTTGTGTTTATTTTAATTTTTGACTCATAAGTAGTACTTAACCTAATTTGGTGAATCTTTGTAAACAATATTTGGTGTTTACTTATTGATAATTTTGTTTATTGACCTGTTTGTTTTAATAACATGTTTTTTTCTTAGCAAAACCAACAGAAATGTATAGCATTGACCGTGTTTTGTTGTTCTCAACAGTTAAGTTATTTTAAAAACTAAGTTTAACTTTTAAAGAAAATAATTTAATCTAATTGTAAGTACAATATTGTACATTTAATTTATCTAGATTTAAGCTGCTTGTAAGTGATTATTGCACTTTTAAAACGATAAAATTAACTTAGTAATTTTTCATGGGAATACCACATTGACTTCAATACTTAACCTCAAACTTGAGAATTTATTTTCAAACTTTTAACTTTTTGAAATTTAGTTTTTGCTTTTCGTTTGCTATTCGCCTTGCTGTTTGTTAGTCATGGACAAGGGAGTTCAGTCTCCGCCGCTTCAGGATTCGGGTGATGTCGATACCTGTACTGCTGTTGATGCTTATGCTCTCAGTTGATATCATAGGAATTCTACCTAAAACTTATTCTGGTCATAGATACATACTTTCGGTTGTAGACGTTTTTACTAAATATTGCTGGTTCTTTCCAATGATCAATGCTACCACTAGAGTAATTTGTAAACATTTTGATAAAGAAATATTTCTCAAATTTGGTTGTCCAAAAATAGTAGTTTGTGACAATGGAACTCAATTTACTTCAAAACATTTTGTAGATTTTTTGAAAGGTTTTAATATAACCAAAATATTTTATAATACTTTGTATACACCTCAAAATAACCCTGTTGAGAGATATAATAAAACGGTCGAAACCTGCATATCGTGTTTTGTTAAAGATGATCATAGAACTTGGTCAAGTTTTTTGCCCAATGTTCAATTAGCTTTAAATAATAGTGTAAACCTTGCTACTGAGTTTACTCCTAACTTTCTGATGTTTGGTAGGGAGCTTATTCTTGATGCGTCATTACATCACTTTAGTAGTTCTGTTGATAACTTATCTCAACTAGAAATTTCAAATAGGAATGCTTATGCAGTTTCTCTTAATTCACTTAGTGATATTTTTGTTAAAGTTCAAGCTTACTTGTTAAAGGGGTATAAGCGAAATGCCGCTTATTATAATAAAGGTCGGAAAGTCATTTCTTTTGGTGTGGGTGATATGGTGTGGAGAAGAAGTTTTGTTCAATCTCATGCTCCTGCATATTTTTCAGCTAAGCTTGCACCTAAGTTTGTAAAGTGTAAAATAACTGAAAAGGTTTCGGATAACGTTTATGTTTTGAAAGATTTAAATAAAGGTTCAGTGGGACGTTATCATGTTAAAGATATTATTAAATTTTAATTTGGTTTCCAAGTGTTAGTCTTGATTTTGATAAATTCTGTTTGAAGGCTGCTTTTGATAGTGTGATGTACGAGGGGATGGATGATAGGTTATCAGCAGTTTGAAAGATGTATGTTAGGTAACTTCTTATAAATTTATTGAATTTGAATTCTTAACATTCTAAAAATAAAACTTAGGCCATTTTTGTTAATTAAATACAATTTTTTTCCACACTAAATGTTTTTCACATCAAAGGATCTTATTTTATGTTTTGTTCGTTTTTGTTGGATTGTATAAGATCTTATTTTTTTAAGGGTAACCTTTTACCTGTTTACATTTTATTAAGATCTTATGTAACCCTACACTTCAGGTTATTTTTACCTTGAGATCAAAAACTTGAACTCAATTTCAAGTTTTTGTATTCTTCTTTTTTCATAGTTTGAAATCATTCTATTTTCTCTTCGTCATAAATAGTAATCGATTTTTAAATCTAGTTTGTGCTGTTCATTGACAGAATTGTTTCTCATTTTTACTAGAGTTTCGTTCTCTTTAATGATCGGATTTGACTTTGTTAGTAACGCGTTCATCCTGGACTTTACTTTTTAGGGTCATTCTGTAACCTTTGTTACAAAATGCCTTATTATTTTTTGAATCTTGGTGTAACTTTTGACCTTGATTTCGACTCTTTTTTCCATTGTGCTCGGAAAGTCGGTGGTGTTGTGCCGATCACAATGTGGGATTTCGGCCCCGGCCATATTTTTTCCTTTTTCCATTGTGTTGGACATTGTTGTTCCAATCACAATGCGGGATTTTTTTTTGACTTTCGTCATTCTTTTTTCTTTGCGTTCGGAAGTTCGGTGGTGATGTGCCGATCGCATTGTGAAACTTTGGCTTTCGCCTTTTCGTTATTGAGATTTCTCATTGGAGATCTCAATGATTTTTTGTGTTTGTCTGTGTTTGGGAGATTGGTAGTGTTGAGCCAGTCACAGCAACATTCTTTTACAGCTATTGTGCTCGGGAATTCGGTGGTGATGAGCCGATCACAGTACGCTTTCCTTTGTTTCATTGCAGGTTGTGCCTGTAACAATATTTTAAATAAGGTCTTTCAGCTTTATTTAAAAACTTTTGTTTGGAGTTTCAATTTTTTTTGGATTGTTGGATACGGAGTTAGTCAGTGGCAATAGAGCCTAACTGCACTCATAGAGATGGTAGAGTTGGAAGCAGTTGACATAGTAGTCAGTGGCGATAGTGCCTAACTGCACTCAAAGTTGTACTGTTCCAAGTGGTTTGAAATTTTTAGTCAGTGGCGATGGTGCCTAACTGCACTAAAAATTGTAGTTTGTATTGGTAAATTGTTCGAATTCATTTGAAATTTGTAGTCAGTGGCGATGGTGCCTAACTGCACTGTTTTTTAGTTTAGAAGCGCTAAGAGATTTCTCTCTTCGTTTCATTTAACAAGTTTTTATAACTTATAATTTTTTCTGTTTTTCACATATTTCATTTTTGACTTTTTGTCATTTGCATGTTTTTACTTTTATTAAATTCTTGAGACCTTGTCGTTTGACATTTTCAGAATTCATTTACACTTTGAATCTTTTATGATTCTTTTCTTTTTTTGGGAATTAGAAAGTTGTTAAGACTGGTCTATTGTGTTGAAGATTTCTTTCTAATAAAAGAAAGTTCCTTTCTTTTATTTTCGGGGAGGGATGTAATGTAACGAGTCTTTTAAGCCTGTTACATACTATTGAATTCTTTGCTTTGATTTGTAGGCTCTGGTTGGTGTTGCCTTATGAAAATTCATTTTTTGTTGACTTGGATTCGTGAAGTGGTCACACTGATTTTTATTTTCGATGCTGTCAAATTGACTTTGACATTTCTTGCTTTTCGACCTACAGCCTGGAATCAATGGAGTGATTTTTGAGCGCTCCAATAAAATCTCAAAATATAACTTGAGATGGGCGGCATCTAGTCCCTAATTATGTGGTAGCCGATTGCCCTTGTCATGATCCTAATTGGATAGCCTTTATTTTTTAAGGTAAGCGAATTCTTTGTGATTTCGGTCCGTTCCGCGTTGTCATGGCTATTTTGATAGCAGACGCTAATAGTTTCCGATATTTAATTGTTTCAGGATCTCTTATCTTCATTTTATAATTATTTGCTTGGATTCATTCATCTACTGATGACCACATTTTGATTTTTGGAAGAAACGGTGAGTTTAATTGTATATTGCTCGTAACCACCATTCGATCGCCATTTTTTATCCGCTAACGATTATTCATGTTTGTTTTCAGCCACAAGGCGTTTTTTTCCATATTACTTAAATTTTTGAACGCACGCCCCTACCAAAATGCATATATCTTGGACCGCCGTTGGCAATCTCGGCGAATATCACCAAGATGCTCTTGGATAATCCATCAGGTTCCTAATTTAGTCGACGGAGTTTGGTATGGTTTATGATACATAACTTCAATTTATTTTAAAAAAGTGCAATAATGACAGGTCTTAGAAAAACAGCGATGTCATCTTAATTTTACACATTAGAGCTGTTAGCTTTAGAATTAGAAAGGAATTTTCAAACCAGCAGCCTTCGGGTAATAAAGTCGTTCTTACTTTTCATGATTGATTTTTATTGATGCCTTCCCGCTTGAAGATTAAAAGTCTCAAGCTCCCGCAGGTAAGTCTATCCTTGGCATAGTTTTGTGTGTACTCCAGGCGCCCGAATTTTCACTTTTACTTATTTTTATTTGGAGCACACCACACAGTTTAATTTCATTCATCTCACTCACGTCTCACACACTCTTTTTTTTTATTATTACAATGGGTTGAAGAAACTCCATTTAAATCATGTTACAATTCTCGTTTGCACTAATTAATAATAATCACATCAAAAACCACTTTCATTTACATTATTTGCTAAACGCGAGATAATGTGCATCTTTCGTCACACGCGTGTCTACTTGTCTAGTCCGTCTAGCGGAAGTACCACGTACTCAGTATTGTTATTAATTTAATCAGTAGGTTCATTACTTTTTACAACAGAATGTTACTTACGCCATTTCCGGCTAATTAAAGGATTTAATACAAAGAACAGGTTTTCTACTAATAAATTGCTCTACAAAATAATCTTATGACTTTTTAGTTTATAATTACATAAAGAAACTGATTTAGTCGTGGTTTCAGATTATAAATTGAGTTATTGATCATTAAAATCGTATTCGCCGCCATCTTCACAACAATGTGCAATGACGTCTCTTATACAGCCTAATTTCAAGTGAGCAATCATTAAAATCCCAATATTCATAATCAATTAGCTTATCTTAATTTTAACTATAGTTCTAGTTAAAGACCTCTGTTTAATAAATCATTATTCGAGTCGTCGACCATTCAATTACAAACCATCTCTGTAGTAGTTAACACAAAAGCTAACAGATGGCACTGTCGCTGCTGTCTTTCAATATCGATCCCGTAATAATTACTGTACAAATATCTCAGAGATGGCGGCAGGTTCATCAATTATTATAAAAAACTAAGCTAAGCTATTATTGTAAGCTGGTTATTAATTAGATTGCCTAATGATCCCAGCAGATAGACACTCTCGCGGCGACATACAGAATCGTTTGTACTCTCTTCTAATTTACTCTTGTTATCGTCGTAACAAAGCATTCCGCTATTTCTTATAATATGACACTTATAATGCCCTATTGTTCCAAGTATTGGAGGAACATATTCTACGGCACCTAATAATTTATAAATGTTTTGTTTAATTATTATACTTTTAGGTACCTCATGTAAAAACACCATTTGCGTGCCATTTAAATCGAATGTAACAATTTTTGACAAGGTATAATGAAATAGAACTACTTCATTGCATTTTCTGCATTGCTTGTTTTCCCAATCATGAATAATAATAGAATCTTCCAAGTTACTGATGGTGAAAATATTAATTATATCTAAATTTAACGGTATAAACACATGTTTTCTTCTTGATGGGGTAGAATTTATGCATGCACTATTTGAACAGTTACTTACAGAAGAAGCACTAAAAATAATATTATTTAAGACGTGCTCATAAATAAATGCAGCGTTACATTCACAATCATAATGATTGTTTTTGAAATGTATCGAAGCAATTCTTATTCTTAATTTGTTTGCTTCTTCACTGTTATTATCAGAGTTACAGAGGATTTGTAAAAACGCTGTTATATCCCTATTTCTGCAATTATTGTCAAATAAATCGCGTATGCATGAATACTCTTTAAATCCGTGGGCCAATAAAAAAAATACGGAATCAAATGCACAAGTGTTTGTTAATTTAATATTTTTTTCAGATATATCTTGTACAGTAAAATTACTATTTTTTAAAAACATTATATTTACAGGTTTATTTGCAGAATCATCTTTAGGAACACCTTCGCCTCTCCAGTTTTCAACATACGTAGGAATTACTGAGAATACCGAATCATTTAAAAACGTTTTGGTTACACTAGGTTTTTCTTTTTTGCAGCATTTGTTTTCAAATGGTAACATTTTTCGCTTCCTAGTCTTACCTCGTTTTCTTTTAATGTTTTTCTCCTTTTTGTCTACAATGTCGGCGAAATTATTTAAACAATTTAAAGCAATTTTTATTTCACCTAATAAATAATCATAATGCATATTTAAATATTCATCAATGTTATATTTCTTCGACCTTGTTGTGAATAACAAATTTTTCATAGTTTTAAAATAGCTCTCTATAGCTGAAGATGTTGGTACTTTGTTTTGTGATTTATATAATGGGCACATAATATTACTCCAGAGGGGTAACTTTAGGAGTAACCGTTTGAGCGTTGTTATTAAATGAGGCATGTAGAAAGAGTTTTGTGATTCTGACGAACTTTTTGTTTTATCTAGGCTTTTTTCCCTCTCAACAATTTCATCAAACCATGAGAGCAAACCGTCATCATCGTCGAGGATTATGTTTTCGTGAATATTTTCCTTCTCATCGGTGTCTTCATTAGGTTCCGTATATGTAGTATTACCTAAGGTGCAACTTATTTTCTGAATATAAACAGAAACAGGGTTTTCTGGGTTATCGTATTCGGTTAGACATAGTCTTACAACATCAGTAATGAGAGTTTTAATTTGCTGAAACGATTCACATTCTTTCATATACAAAATGCAACGAACGTATAACATTTTAACATTTATATCCCTATTTTCAAAGCAACGTAAATTATAAATTGTTTTGATAAAATGACTTGTATCTAGCCTAATAAATACTTCAGGTAATGCATAATTGCGGCCACTTAAGACTAAAACAGATCGTTTAACATAATCTTTTATACTGCTAAACGTAGTAAATGCTGAAACATTAGCTGCAATTAATGCTGATGAGTCATCGGTAATAATTTCATGTGGCGGGCTCCTTACTTGAATTAACCATTTTTTTAACCACGCTGCAATTGAATCTTTATTGTGAGAATCGGTAACCATTTGAAAAATTGGAGTAGATTTAATTGAATCCGAAGCAATCATGCCAATATATACAAATAGTCGTTTTGTTAGTGTAGTTCCATCGGGAAGCTTTATAGCCTGAAAAAAAGATCCAGTTGCATCTACAGTAATGGTCACTTTAGAAAAACTATTACAATAGTTAGTATAGTACTCTATTTGCTGATCAGACCAATAATATAAATGAAAACACGGTATCAATGTCACTTCACGGATAAAGTTCTGTACCTCTTGAGTCATCATGAGTATACTTAAAATTGGGTGAGCATGAAGTCTCTTGCTTTGTCGTTTCTCATACTTGATCTGGCGGAGAGCTGCTAAACTTGGCAGCACTGGTGGGCAAACTTGATTTGGGTCTTTAATTAATTTGGCCGCAAGTTCTTTTTGTACGACTACGGCAGGCTTATACTGTAGAATTTTTGCTAATTTACCTCTTTTTTATGGAGTTAATTTTGATTTTTTTTTAGGATTGTGTGGTACATTCTCTTCCTTACAAGTAAGTATATCGCATGTAAATCTTACAGTTTTTTCAGAAATTGCTTCGGTTTTTATTATTGTTTCTCTTTGACATTGTGAGCACTTTCCAAATAACGAAATGTTATTTTCACCGTCAACTTTCTTATTTTTAAAGTTCCAAGTACATGGTAGCTTAGATAACTCCCAGAGCTTTTCTCTCAAAAAAGTCGCCCACTTAAACTTTGGCAGACTCCTGTATTTTTGGTGTGTCGATGAGGTCCTTATATCTCTTCTAGCATAATGTACCATCACGGGTTGAATTTTTTTCCATTCATGCTCGTCCATTGTAAAACTAAATGTTTTCACCTTGTCTTGATATGTCAGCGATAATGAAGCCACACTATGACGCGACGGTGAAGAAGATGAACTACTCTGAACTCGGGGTGAATAAAGGTTATCATCTTCATCATTTTGAAAATACTCGTCGTAGTGCCTTTTCAATGCTTTGTAGATTGCATAAGGAGCTATCGTATTATCTAACTCATTAGATATTGTTTTAAATACTGGATCATTATATTTAATACTGCGATTTCTGCATACATCTCCGTACTTAAGAAATATTTTTTTTAATTTTTCACTATTGACTTTTCCTTTGCGACCCGCTTTTATCTGAAAATTAAATTAAAAAGTATATTTTTAAATATCTATTTATTTATAACTGCTTTTTAATAATTTGAGATTACCAGGAGTTAAAAGTTGCGTCTGGTTTAGGCAAAACCTTAAACGCTCTATTTAGTTTTTAAATAGAGAGCCTGGGAAAGGTTTACCTTACCCAGGCTTTATTTATTATTATTAATTATATAAAACACAATAAATTCCATCCTTGTTCATTAAGGCCTAATTTGTTAGGACTTTATTCCGATCTACTTTTTAACTAGGTACCTATGTAAAAGTACTGACTACAGCAAAACTGGTAAAAGTTTTAACATGGTATGGTGGTAGATAACACAAAATAAATATCGTTAACAAATTTAATTCAAAAATAAATAACTCACCATATTGATTAATATCACGTAATTATTTATATCACGTTTAAATATACACTAAGTCTCTCACTGAATACACACTTATGTCCTTTTTATCGGAATATCACTGTCGGATCCACAACGTACAGCAGTAACAGTCCGTTGAGATATAATACTGGTATCGTGACGATTCGACGCGAGCGCGGTGGTCCGCTGACCAGCAGTTGTGCGAATGAAAAGCAATATTAGAAAGAGAGCGCAATAGGCAAACTCGCGTCGATGCTCCTGTAGTGCGGCCGAAGAGACCAACTTAGAATAATGTTAAAATAGTAATTTTACTGATTTATCTGTAAAAAATATTAAATTTACTCGTGCATTTGATTCAGTGTTTTTTTTTACTGACCCTGGGAATAAAGAGTATTTATGTATACTCAATTTATTTGACAATAATCACAGAAATAACGATATAACAGCGTTATATTAACAGTGAAGAATCAAACAGATTAAGAATAAGAATTGCTTCGATATATTTTAAAATATATCATTATAATTGTGAATGTAACGCTGCATTTATTCTTGAGCACGTCTTAAATGATATTTTTTTTTAGTGCTTCTACTGTAAGTAATTGTTAAAATAGTGTATATCTATTTATAACGTTATTTTAGATATAATTAACATTTCCACGAGCAGTAACTTGCAAGATTCTATTAATATAATTCTGTACATTTTGTTTATAATGTATAAGAATATCTAAATATTAAAAAAGTTTTTTATCAGTTAACAATAGAAACCAGAACAGAAATGCGCTTAGACTGTATTGTCTTGAACTTATGGTCTTGAAATTATGGTCACTCTACTAGAACATTGTATGGGGTAACATAATTCTTGAGATTACTCGCGTCCCAAACAGTGTTGAGGGTAAAAGGATATGTCATTTTAATGGGGTTAATATAAGGATTATATGGACGTCTACAGCAAAATCCTAGCTACTATAGTTATTGAGATATCATGGTTTAAAGTAACGTCAGGACTGCGCGGCCACGAGTTTTGTGTTTTAAATTGATTTCGTCTGTTTAATTACACTTTAGTCGTATTTTAAAGCTTTTGTCAGTTTCGACAAATTAAGACCTTTCTCCTTTTAACTCCTATACTATATGAAGTCTTCAATTTTAATAAAAAAAATACTAAAAACAAAATAGCAAATCAAGGACTGCGCGGCCATGACTTTCAAGGCGAATATTTAATTATAATATTGATATAGAGCTTTGATTCATTTTTCGACAAATCTTGACAAATACAGACTTGAGTTGACAAAAGGAATTATTTCTCTATCCCAAGTAGTTGCTGAGATCTCCGTGGCCGCGCAGTCCTTGACGTCAGGATTGCGCGGCCAACTTAAAACGCTTATAACTTCTTTATTTCTGCTTTGACAAATACGGGGTTTGTTTCTTTCGATTTTGACAAATATCGACAAATTTTTGGCTGAAACCATTTTCTGATTTGATAACTTGGCGGAGCAATCCTGACGCACATAAAATATCCGCCAAAATTAATTTGAAGTCGAGTAAAGGCAAATAAACTTGATCATCTTTCTGTTTCATACGTCGTCTCCATATTAACCAACTGTTGACACAGACGAGGTCAACAAAATGACTTCTTGTAGAACAAGAGAGATTGAAATCAAAGGTCAATAGCCGCGTCCAGACCGGCTGAGCGCGGCTCGCGAGCCGCGCTCAGACTTCCTGCTCGCGAGCCGTGGCACCCGAGCTAATTTGTGAAAAGTTCCGAGCCGGGCTCGCAAGCCAAGGTGAGCCGGTTTGAGCATTCAGTTTAACGTACAGTCGAACAAGCTAATAAGTATACAGGGTAGAGATGTTTATAATTCTATAACACTGAAAATATTGATTGTAATTTTGTTTTATAAAGTGTTTCGCATTAAGCGACTGATGTCAAACGCTGTATCGTTTGACATCAGTATCTAAATGTATCTGTATAATCTTAAAAGTAAAGACAAATTAGCTGGCTGTATACTTATTAGCTTGTTCGACTGTACGTTCTCCGTATAACGATGGAAAACCACGTATTATTAGCTGCTACGGCGCTTATGTTGTCTGGATATATCATAAAAAAAAGAAAAGAGAAACGAAAACTCTGGATTAAAAAATTGTACTAAAACCGAAACCAATGCGGTAACAGTTTGTTAAAGGAACTAACAATCGACCATTCAGTCTCAGAGGAATGCCCACCGTTCATAGACACTTCGGCCATGGGTGCACACATATAAAAGCATATGGAAATGTTAATATGCAATTAAAATAATGAAATGGTTAAGGAATTAGTTTAAAAAAAGTCCGGATTTTTAAGATATAATGGTTTTTATTTTCACATTATACAGTTTTTTAACAATAAGTTTTTTATGATCTTATTCATCATTTGTATCATATACAATCAGTACATCGTCAAGGAATTTAGCAGGAGGCAAAATATTAGTCTGATGCCGTGCCCAACCCAAATACCATATTACTGTCATAACATGGGCACAGCATCCTACCGTACGACGGCCGACAATACAATTGCAACAATACATTTTAATTGCACTTATACCAGAATCATTTCCGCTAATTAAAATATATATAAAATATACTTTACGACTGATGTCTCGACTTGCGATTTTAGCCTTAAGTAAAAAGCAGCTAGGACTTAGGTTTATTCCCTCCATAATGCTGCTCCTGTGGTCATTACATACTTCTATCCGGTAGTAACCATTAAATCATATCGCCGTCCCCAACGAATAACATCGTAATCAAAAAAAGTAAAATTTACAGGAAAAATAAAAAACGGTTTTTTGATTATAACTTCATAACAGTTTTACATAGCAAGATCGTTGATATACCAATAGATAGCTATTTTTTTGTGAAGTAAAGAGATGTCATTTAAAAAAATATTAGTTTTACTCCCATAAAGTTATAATCAAAAATTAATATTACCAGAATCTAAACACAATTTTCAACCGTAATGCAACAATACGATTTTATTCGAGTAAATTGTTGACAGTGACCTATACAACAATAGTTAATTGCGATCATCTTGACTGTAAAGTAGCGAGGTTGATTGTAATGGTAACTTATTATTACCATATTATTCATTGCTCAAAACAATTTATTGTGGTAACAGTAAATTGGTTAACATTAATATTCCCTAGCAAAAGGAACACGTGTCGCTATTGTAAAAATCTATTGCCGTTTGTATCATATTGCAAACATTACGTAATAATTACTCGAATTATTAAATGAAACAACTATGGGATTGTTTAAAAAGGCATTTAATGAACTTAACCTTAAAACTTACATAATAATTAATATTAGCACACACACGACATTTTTCCTCTCACATTTCGTCATTCTGTTTGATCGGATTCGTCAAACTCATCTATGTTTTGCGGTTCTAGATTTCCACACGTTGCCAGAGATTTATAAAAACCATGGTAATGTTTGGGTATAGCTTCGCTGGCGCACAATCCAAGTAAATCGTCATAAAGAGGCTTAGGTATTGGAATAGGTTGATGGTATACCTGGTTTAGGCTCTCTTCAACTACAGGTTCCACTGGATTTTTTGGTCGTCGTCCACGCTTTGCTCTTCCAGTACTCTGATCAGTGTCCAAGTCAAAATAGTCTTCTCCAAAATCATATTTAAATTGCAACACATGAGGTTTTAAATGAGATACCTTTATTTCCATAATCTTCGACCATGAAACTTTTCTACCTTGTGTATCTTTTAGCCAGTTTTTTCCAGCGATGAGACATTTTAAATCATAGAAGATACTTTGCTCCATTTCTTTCAAATTATATTTCTCACCTTTTACTTTTGCATTTAATATAACACCATAGACTTGGTCAGGTGTAAATAATACCTTATTCTTCATTGCGCGTTCAACACAAGAATGCATGCTATCACCCTCACTCTGGCTATGTCCAGTCTCAAAGAAACGGTGTGTGATACTTTCTAGTCCGTAAGTTTTTAAGGCGTAAAGATACATGGCAAAAATAAATCTATTTTTGTTCTGCCCGGCACAACCATCTGAATAAAATGATATATCTATACATATAATAAATCTGTAGAGAAATCGTTTTTGTACATCGAAAATATAAAAAAAAAAATTGTCAGGGTATTAAAGTATAACCAACAGAACACATTTCCAGCATTTTTGGAATTTTTGTCTGTTTGTCTGTTTATCTGTTTGTCTGTTTGTCTGTTTCGATGACTAAGCATCACGTCAAATTTACGAAACGAATGTAGGTAACTTTTATACATAAATATTGTGCGTAACTTGGGCTATTACTTAGTCTTTGTTTCATCGTAATCGGTGCTCTCTATCAAAAGATATATGAATTTATAGTTTTCAAGAAGAACTTATCGTTATGGTCAAGAATGAGACAAGCAACGACATCTATTGAACGAATATGGTACTTATTACTAATTGCCTTCACAAGATAACTTTAAAAAAGTTATGATAGCAAAAGGTACGTAGATATAAGTCTAAGACACTGCTTTCAAAATATAAGTCTAAGACACTGCTTTCAAAATCTACATAGCCTAAACCTTATAGTGTTTGATCGTTCTTTTTTAGCAGTTTATCTTCGTCTTCGACAGATGGCGTTATTCATTTGATGTCATTTTCTGAACCGCGGTGTTAGTAAACATACACACATTATGTTTCGTTAATAGTCAACAAATAAAAATTTACCAATTACACAGTATTAAAATACTATTTTTTTTTAAACTAAATTAAAATTAGATAAAACCCAAGACATATTTTTTTTTGTACAGTGTGGGAATCGAACCTGCGACACGCAGTGCTACTGTTAATCGTTCAGCCATTGCGCCAACCATGTCGTCATATAGATGTGGTGTGTTGTTAGCCCTATGTGTCGAGGCCGCGGTATCTCTTTCGAACAACCCGCAGCCTCAACGGGCGTCGGTGCTTGGGGGCCCTTCAATGTTGCTGACATCTCTTTGAGACGCGCGTGGAACACGAAGGCGCCTCCATCGTCATAGGACGGACGAACGATTAACTAGCCCGTTACTCACCGTTCACAGGCCCGCGCCTACCGGTGGCCGGAAGCCATCACGTGGCCCCCGATGCCCGGAGCGTCTCCCGCGGCGGCTGGGACGAGAGGTTGTCTCCCTCTCACGTTCCGCCACCTCTTTCGCTAGCATTACTGCTTCGCAGAAGGAAGTGGCGGCCATTTCAGATTCGATGTCCCAGATTCGGTACAGGTACCCCCTCTCGAAACACCCTCTAATCCCCCCTTTTTTTTGTGGTTCGTAAATTATCAAATGACTCGTCCCGCTCTGGGCGGAGCGGAAGAAAGTGTCAGACTTCTACTGACTAAAAACCACCCACGTTCCTTCTTAGCCCTTTGTGTTTCGGGGCCATGGTATCTCTTGCGGACAACCCTCAGCCCCGGCAGACGTCCCTTTGGGGCCCCTTAATTGTTGCTGACATATCTTTGAGGCGCGCGTGGAACACGAACGCGCCAACGACAATCTGTCTGCCTGTCGACTGTAATTTACCTGTTTCAAATTTCTTCAAGATCCGTTCGGCCGTTCTGACGTGGTTGATTAACTAACACCCATCCATCTAAACTTTAGTATGAGACATAGTCAGTACTTTGCATTACTCTCTTCTTATTTTCTACAGCGTCAGTAAGTTAACGCAGGGCAATGATTAAATGTACTTTTATCGCATATACGCATTTTAGTTTCCGACAAGCACGCGAACGAAGTCGCGGGCACAGCTAGTTTTTAATATTTCTTTGTGCTTCTTGTTGTATAAATTGCAATAAGCAGCTTCCAATTTCGTTTGCTCCTCTTTTTGCAATAGACAGGTGCCAGACATAGCAATACCCTGACTTATTTAATGTATTAAAGACCGTGAAATTATAAATAGGGTATTTTCTTTTATAGTGGAAAATACCTACCTCAGATTGAGGCACACTGAGAACTTTTTCTAAATCGAAAACTGCAACGGTAGTACATGTTGAATCAACTGTAGCCTTTTCCTCTCTTTTTATTTCACGCACTCTATTTTTACGCTCCAGGTGTGCCCTATAGTTTTCATCTAAACAAGCTTTTTTTGTATCTTCAGCTTGTTCATATAGGGAACAAATTGCGCATAAATCCTTCTTAGGTTTAAAAAAAGAAAAGTTGTATTCCGTGTTAAAAATTGTTTCATACTGCCGCTTAGTACCTAGGTTTTCTGGTAAATAATTTTGATTTTGAAACCAGGATTGGTACAATCTATACATTTTTGAAATATTAAGTTGCTCTGATAAATATTGTCGCTTAGAATCCTTCCTGACATAATGGGAATCTACAGCAGGAAATAGATTAATATGCTTCATAATGGTTTCTTTTGTAATAACACTCATCTTATGAGGCCTATTTAAATGTGTTCCTCTGTCATCAGTCAAACTCTGATCTTTTTGAATTTTTTCTAAGGCTGTATAGACTACTTGTTCTGAAATCTTCAATGTGTTAAGGAAATATATCTTGCATACTGGTATATCACATCCATCCAAAGGAAAACTATATTTAAGTGTTTGTGTTCTATTATTCTTTCGCTCCAGAGTAAGTCTTTTTATAGGATTGGATATAATACGTCTTGTAATATATTGCCATTGCAATTCGTGACATTGAAGCTTGTAAAAATCGTTAAAAAAACCTTCCCTTTGCTGAGAAGTAAACTTTTCGCCGCATTTTTTCTTACATGAGCATACCGGGCCAACCGCCTTCGCTGCATAGAATTTCTTAGAACGACATCCTTCATAAGCTTTGCCGGAGTTTTTCAGTTTCTTGTTTTTAATATCTTTCCATTCATTTTTATCACACTTTCGTTTTCTACTGCCATTCTGATTTACTGAAGCCTCAGAGCCTTCAGGGTTATTTCGTTCAGTCGTATCGGATTCTGGTATCGTTATATTATTATTTTGGTTATTTTAAAATAGACGGAGAGAATTGGAGAGGCTGAACTAATACTGTATCATTTAAACGTTCTAATACTATCTCTTGAGGAGTGTTCTGGTTGTTTAGATCATCCTCATCATTATTGCTGTTTGCCCAACTGGATAAACCATTGATAATCTCATTGTATTCTATGCTTGACTCATTTGGTTTCAAAGTAATGTCAGTTTTGTCTGGTGTTAATGTTATATTTTCTGCAAAATTTTCGGCTTGATCAGAAATAGTAGAATAATTCTTAGAATGCTCTTCTAGGCATTTTGGTCCTAAAGAGCAGTTGTGAACTTTGAGATTGGTCTTAGTTCCGCTTTCATGCTGTTTTGGAATCTCCCGTTTATTTGAAACCTTATAAATGGCAGATGGTGATGCTATAAAATCTACATTATCGAAAACTAAAGATAAGTTAGAAATTGCTGACGGACTACGCATATTGCTCGACTGGATCATTTTATCTATAAAAAAGGAATCTCCTCCAATACTAGAGGTTGTGCTTGGTGTATCAGATCTGATTTCACGGTAAGGACTTGGTACATATTCCGAAGACTCTGGCGAAAAATCTTCATTGTTGTTATCACGCTCATTGTAATTATTTTCTGCTCTATTTTCTGTAACAATAATAAAAAATATAAGAACTTCGTCCGTGTGGACTTATATCCCGCGACAAAATACTTTTTGTAAAAATAAAATATAGAATGTTGTACTTAAAAAAACGTTTAGCCGGTGTCAAATTGTACTGTCTGACATTTTTTTAACAAATTTAAGATACACCTGTGTTTACCTAAATAAAATCCTACTTCCTACTTAATAATATTGTAAATGCGAAAGTTCGTGAGGATGGATGTTTGTTATTCTTTCACACAAAAACTGCTTACGGATCTGGATGGAATTTGGGAAAGATATAGACTGTAGTATAGAGTAGCACATACGCTACATTTCATCTCGGAAAAATGTACGGTTCCCGTAGGATAATTTTCTAAATACACGCGGGCGAAGCCGCTGGCAAAAGCTAGTAAATAAATAAACCTGTTTATAAACTCTCTCACAAATTTTCTCACTTATTAGAAACTTCACAAAAATATAAAAATATAGAACGTAAAAATAATTACCTCGCGTGTTGTATTTTTTTATATTAAATTCTGTTTTAGGTTTTTCACGACTTGTTGTAGGAATTTCATCATCTGCTTCTTTTACTGGCTCTTGATGAGAACAAATATCATCTAAAAAAAACATCTTGATAAGTAACCGACATCAAACTTATACAGTATTATTTACGTAAGTATTTATATTAGAAAGCAATGGTTATCAGTTCGACCAAACAAACACTGAGTTCAAAATATTTATGGTCGTAGTTTGACCTTCATCTATGTATAGGTAAGTATTTATTTAATCTCGTATTGAGATAAGAATCTTCAACTAGCCAGTAATCACTATTATCTCAATTTACAAAAAGGAACTTACTCTCATCGCGGAAGTTTGGTTGTAACAAATCCAACATTCTTCTAACTCGGGGGTTTTTTAAAACAGACTTCTTCATCCTCCAATAACTAGGTACTTCTCATAAACTTTAAATTTGTTTTGATCACGAACTTAATAAATCATTACGTGCACTCCACTTCAAACAAAAACCGAACTAAAAATAATGTAAACAATCATTGCTAAAGTTTCGGCACGTGCTGTGGGCGGAGCTTAGGCTATCACTTTCTTTTACATGCAGATAAAATGAGAGCGATGTATAGTACTTGCTAAAATAATTCGACGATACATCGTAACGTGTCAATACGCGTTGACATCGGCGCGGCATAATATTGTGAAATAGATTGCTATGTTTTCTCTATCACGGAGTATACAGTATTCATCATAACAGTTCCAACGTTTTAAAAAGACATATCGCGAATGAATTTACTGTGAAATAAGAATGGTATTTTCACGCGAATAATATGGTAATATACTTTACCGAAAGAAGTTATATTTATTCTACCCTAATAAGTTTGTAATTACAGTTTACTGGAAAAAGGATAATTTTAAGGAGTCAGTGTTGATCCAGTTAGCGTCAGAATGGCTGGTTGTCTATGGCAATCAGCTCTGAAAGTATATTCAAGAATTGCTACACAATTGCTTATATTTGCTATATGTGTTCGATAATTGCTACATATGATACATTCAGAGAAATACGAATATTTTTTTGACCAGCCGTTCTGACGTCAGGATGGATGGTCGCCTCCGTGATCAGCATGAAAAACGCAGAATTTCTAAAAGTATGTAGTATCAATAATTGCTTACTAATTGCTACTTTCACGAATTTAAGTTTGAGCTTCGTACATACATTAGGTAAAAAAATATAGCTTTTATTAAAATTTGTATGAAAGAGCGCCTAATAATTTGGAAAGGCAATGTTTTACTACAGCAGCGTCTTGTTCAAATCGTACAGGCGTTCACAATTATGGGTCACCTACCCCATCTGTTGACGCGGAATCGAATTAGTTAATTGAAATTATTAATGACAAACAAAAAGACAACATATTATGCGTGTAGCTGACAATGGTTTGACCACCATCAGGGTTCATTGGTGGATAAGCCATTGTCAGCTACACAACTTATGCTTAATCAAGCAGTACATACCTACCTACAAAAGCATAAATATGAAACACGGTAAATGTATGAAAGAAAACAATCGTAATACTTCGTTAAATCTTTATATAATATTATTTCTACGTGTACACAAAATCAACAAATTACTATTTTTTAACATATAAAATACAATGAGGGATCATCTTCTTTGGACTTTTTGTTATCTTTGTAGATTGATCATCGTAACAATTCCACTGTAAATTTCGCCTGCAGTGAGCTTTATAGTGACCAATTTGTATTCCAGGTGACGGAGGAATAAATTCTATTATTGACAATAAACGAAATTCAGTGTTGTGCAATAACAGGTGGATCGGTGGATCATCTACTGAAATAAAATCATTTGAATTAAATTCAAATGCAATTAGGTCTCGTAAGGCTATAGTAAACGATTTAATACCATGACAGTTATGTCGACGGCATTGTGTAATTTCTTCACAATTAATAAGTGTATTTGCGGCTTCTTGTAACTCATTAACAGTTTTATTAACGTCTATATGTAGAACAGGTATTTTCCGCTGAACATTATTGATCGGGCATTCTAATTCTGTGCAATGTTCTCTTTCGTCCGCACTATATATGCAATCAATTAATATGCGTTCAAACACATTATTGACATTACACTCGCAACTAATCTCCACAGTATTAGCCTGTTCAACTTTGTTAAAATATACTTGAGCCATTTCTGATCTAACTTTGTACAATTCTTCTGTATTTTTCTCTGTCATTAGCCTAATAAGTTTACAAAACAAATGTTTGCTGTCCTGTATTGTTCTACTTATACGGTAATCGTCGACGTATGCTATAGCCAAAGCTTGACATATAGAATCCATAGCGCATGTGTTCCTCAAAATATATTTTTTATCACCAATCTGTAATCTGCTTCCGTTAGACAAAAGTACAATAGATTTTAACTTTCTTTTTCTTTTTTTAACGTCTTTTCCTTTTCCTCTCCAGTTTTCAATAAAGGTCGGATTCTCAGCAAAAATCGAATCATCTGTAAACTCTTCGTTTGTTTGTAGCTTTCTTTTCTGAACCAAAGTTTTTGAGACCTTTTTCAGCGTGTTTTTTGAATTATTGACCTCGACCTTTCTTTGGTGAGCTAATTTATTAGCAGCAACTTTTATTTCTCCTTTTAGGAATTCTAAATGTTTGGATATGAATTCGTCTGTCCGCAGTCTATGAGATTTTGTGCTCATTTGTAATAAAAGCCTTTTAATGTTTTTAAAATAGGCCTCTACATTTGAGGAAGATGGTGTGGTGATGTTGGAATCATAAATATTTTTCATTATGTTAGACCATAACGGAAACTGTGTCAGTAAACGCGATAAAGTTCCAATAATAGCGGGAAAATAGTAAAGGTTCTCATGGTCGCCAAAACTCTCAGTATCCAGTGTCACCAATAATTTTTCTGTATCAATTTTGTTTCTAAACCATTTATAGAAATTACTTTCTGTATTTTGTTTTTCTAATTTGATGGGATGTTCCGATACATCTTCAAAAACCGACTTTAGGTCAACTTTAGGCGTATCAAGTAATTTATCATTATCCACAATTTCTATTTCATTGTCCGAAGTCTGAAATTGATCCAGTGACTTTAATCGATTTTTAGCTGTAGCACATCTAGAACGAGTGTTATTTTTGTCTAATCCATCATATTCATATTTAAGCAAACTGTAATTATATCTGCCAAAATATCTTTAGCTTTTTCATAAGATTCGCATTTTTTTAACTCTAATAAACATTTAATATAAAAAAATTTTACTCTGCTGTCGACATGTTTAAAACATGACAGATTAAATAATATTTTTACAAAATGACTGGTGTCTATTCTTATGTAACAATCATCACTACTTTTCTCTTGTTCCAGTTTTCTGTACGATTCTTCGACATAATCTTTTGTCGAGTTATGTTTCGTAAATGCTTTCACGCAAGCGCCAATTAGTGCCGATGAATCGTCGACATTGACCTCATCTGGTTTTGGATTGCATTCTTGCCAAGCTTCTAACCATTTATATATTGTCTCCAAAGATTGACTTTCCGACAACATCTGTGTAAGCGGGACGCTACTTTCATTTTCGATTGTCTTCATGACACATACATAAATGAAAATGTGTTTAGTAATTACGACTTTATGTGTTGGACCAAATGGTTTAAAAATACTACCGGTGGCATCCAGACTAAGGATTAACTTGCCAGTTTTCTTAAACAGTTTATAATAATTATCTTGGCAAGGATCCCAATAATACACATAAAAAGGATAAACTGAAATATGCTTAATGGCTTCTTTATAAGGCGATATTAGTGTCATTAACCATAATGAAAGAATTTGATTTTTATCTAAATATGAACTCTTGTTTACTTCGTGTTTTATTTGACGTAGGCAACCAACTGTCGGCAGATGAGCAGGCTCAGGATCATCGGAATCCATAATTTTATTAGCCATTGTGTTACGGTATGTTATAGCAGCAACATGTTTGAGATCATCAGATATTTCTGTTCGCTTCGTAGGCGATAGTTTTGTTTTTCTAGCAAAAGTATGAACAAAATTTTCATCGTAATTTGCTATAATGCATTTGCATTGAGCAATTTTATTAGAAGGCCAGCTAATTATAACCTTCACTTTAGCCTCACATTGTTTACAAAATCCAACGCACGTTATGTTATTATTCTTATTAATAGAATACTGTTTAAATATCCAATTGTGTGCAATGGGATGAACCTCCCAAACTTTTTCACGCATTAGATGCGCCCACTGATGCTTAGGCAAAAGATTTTTCATTCTAAATACAGTTTCTGCACCCTTATTTAATTTAATGCGTTTACTTATTGGTTGCATTCGTTCCCATTGATACGTGTCAATCATAAAATCGTAACATACTGTTTTTTTACCTTTGTATTTTTTTTTTAATTCATCACTATTCGAAAGAATTTGTTTTGGTTCTTGGTTATCACAAACCTCAAGATCATCAGAGTCACCAAAGAAATAGTCAAAATTTTTCTTTACAGAAAGGAACAGTGCTTGCTTCGTAATTTTATTTGATAAAAAGGCACTTATTTCACTGAATAATGGATCGGTAGATGATGGTAAATGGGATTTATTGGAAAAATACTTTTTGTATTGCAGGAACGCATTTTTTTGATCATTTAGTGGCACAGTAAACTTTCTTCCTCTTTTCATTGTCACCAAACGTAAATCACAAAACACAGACGTAAGCACTAAGTTTCACTATTGTTACATTTTTCTTTTGATGTACTTATCAAAAAAGTCAGAACAGTTTCAACGTTTAACTGATACTAGTAAATATTATGTTATGGAGGGTAGGTACCTACGTTTATTAAATACTCACCAAACGTCATTAAAGTCGAAGTGAACGCCTGCAAGATTTGAACAAGACACCTCTGGTAAAAAAAATTTGTTGCCTTTCTAAATTATTAGGCGCGCTCTTTCATACAAATTTTAATAAAAGCTATATTTTTTTACCTAATGTATGTACGAAGCTCAAACTTAAATTCGTGAAAGTAGCAATTAGTAAGCAATTATTGATACTACATACTTTTAGAAATTCTGCGTTTTTCATGCTGATCACGGAGGCGACCATCCATCCTGACGTCAGAACGGCTGGTCAAAAAAATATTCGTATTTCTCTGAATGTATCATATGTAGCAATTATCGAACACATATAGCAAATATAAGCAATTGTGTAGCAATTCTTGAATATACTTTCAGAGCTAATTGCCATAGACAACCAGCCATTCTGACGCTAACCACCAATGAACCCTGATGGTGGTCAAACCATTGTCAGCTACACGCATAATATGTTGTCTTTTTGTTTGTCATTAATAATTTCAATTAACTAATTCGATTCCGCGTCAACAGATGGGGTAGGTGACCCATAATTGTGAACGCCTGTACGATTTGAACAAGACGCTGCTGTAGTAAAACATTGCCTTTCCAAATTATTAGGCGCTCTTTCATACAAATTTTAATAAAAGCTATATTTTTTTACCTAATGTATGTACGAAGCTCAAACTTAAATTCGTGAAAGTAGCAATTAGTAAGCAATTATTGATACTACATACTTTTAGAAATTCTGCGTTTTTCATGCTGATCACGGAGGCGACCATCCATCCTGACGTCAGAACGGCTGGTCAAAAAAATATTCGTATTTCTCTGAATGTATCATATGTAGCAATTATCGAACACATATAGCAAATATAAGCAATTGTGTAGCAATTCTTGAATATACTTTCAGAGCTGATTGCCATAGACAACCAGCCATTCTGACGCTAACTTGATCCATTATGATGTTATTCGTCACAAAAAAAAGTTTTTATTTAGAGAAGAATAGTACAGGTAAATTCATTACAAAATGTCTAACTCGAAAAGTAATCATACGAATCACGTGAAAAAAATTCACAAGGTGTAATCGCATCTCTAGAACAATAATTCCCCATAAAAGCGCTTCTATCGCAATAGTTGATTACGATATTATTCGCTGGGGACGGCGATATATGCTCATCATAATAGGAGCGAGCTTGCTTTAACTGGTATGTGCCACAAGCAATTAATATTAAGTCACTGTAAGTTAAAACAGGAAATTCCCTAACATTTTCAGAGTCTACATTTATATTTCAAAAGTCTGCCCTAGCTCTATTTAGATTGCGTTCCCTAACATACAGATAAATTATTATTTGTTTCCATATTTTGATGAACTATTTCAAGTATTTGAGCCGCATCATCCCTGTCCCTTATTTTTGTGTGGAATTTATTAATTAGAGCAGCAGCCACAGCAAAGTCTATCATCAAGTGTGTAGAAGCCCTGTTAAAATAATTTTGGCGAAATATTTTAAATCCAGTTTTAAAAATGCCATTCACCACCTCTACTACCCATCGACACATAGTCACGGCTCTGGACTTATTAGCATCTCTTGTCGTTAACTGAGATTCACCATCTGCTGGAGCCAAAGGTACATGAACCTGATAACCACAACGTTCTAAAAGAGGCAAAGAATCCCTAAAGCCTCTATCTAGGATGAATACATCTCCAGATTCAAAAAATTGCCTTAATGAACTGGATTCATCACCAAATTCATTATTAATTATATCCGCATCTGAGGTTGTTGCAGGATAAGGGCCCAGAATATCTATGATGTAACCATCACTACACACAAAAAGGAAAGGCTTTACAAGATTGCGATATTTGTGTAATGAATACGTTTTTTTTCTGATACAAATAATTTGAACTTTTTTCTATGTAAATATATGTACCATCGGCAATTATGATGGGCCTCCTATCTTCTCCCCCATAAAGTCCATTTGGAATAGTAAGATTTCTTTGAGCTATTTCTGCTCGGGAGATATGATTTATGCCCACATTTAAGGGAACAAAATCCTGATGTAATATTTCGCGGGCCATATTCATGAGCCGCTCTAACGTGCTTCTTGGCACTTGCAATAACGACGACATGCGTTCGTCACTATCTCCTGTTCTTAACTTCATCAAATATGCAGCTAGTGCAAAAGAACCCCTGTGTTTATTTGAGAGTCTCGGAACTTCTGAGAGAATTTGTTGGTATTGTGCCTTTGTTAAGCCTAGATAATAATGTACAGTATGATCAGGCATACTGTGAATATTTTCAAAGTCTATATGATTATTCATATTATCTTTCAACAATGTCAACAAATCTTCAATTTGTGCTGAGCTAAATGTTTTAATAGGATTGTATAATGATGTTATAAGTAAATCCCAAGAGTTGCTATTTAAATGGTAGTTACAGATTCTACATTCTGGAGGTACATAATAATTGTACTCACATAAAAGACGTACCCGCAATGCTGATGGAACAGTGAGTCGGTTGGAATCGTTACGACCAGGAAAAAAACATTGATTTTGCGTTAGTGGTGCTCTTACATAATTAGGCAGCAGTACACTGTCTGATGTGTCTAAGCGTTGTTGTTCTGGTTGCAATACATTGCTCACATCAGATTGCAACGAGGGCAGACTAGGTGATTCAGATGGTTCCCGTTCTGCAGTTGAACGTGATACTGCTCTATCAGTCCTACGCCAGCAATTATGACACACATGAGAAGACGATGGCAACTGAAACAATATTAAAAACAAAAATGAAGGCCAAGTGAACAAAATAAAATAGATTTGTTTAGTTTAAACTTAAATATAAATAAAATGTTTATCAAGTAAAACAATACTGCACAAAGGCGGACTTATCACCATATATTGCCTGCTCTGCTGCACTTAAACTAATGTCATTACACCTTTTTTTTTTTTTTTTTTTGGGGGGTGGGAAATCATCAAATAACCCCTCCCGCTCTTGGGCAGAGCGAAAGGGAGTGTCAGACTTCTACTGACTAAAAACCACCCATGTTCCTTCTTCGCCCTTCATGTCGAGGCCTCGGTATCCCTTGCGGACAACCCGCAGCCTCGACAGGCGTCGGCCCTTGCGGGCCCCTTCCATGTTGCTGACATCTCTTTGAGGCGCGCGTGGAACACGAACGCGCCGTCGACACGGCCTGTCGTCGTCATAAGACGGACGGACGGCGAGCTTACCCATCACTCACCGTCCACAGGCCCGCGTCTACGGTGGCCGGAAGCCATCACGTGGCCCCCGACGCCCGGAGCGCCTCCCGCGGCGGCTGGGACGAGAGGTTCTCTCCCTCTCACGTTCCGCCACCTCCTTTGCTAGCATCACTGCTTCGCAGAAGGAGGCGACGGCGTCCCATTCCTCCTCGCCCCGGACCATGGCTTGCACCAGGGCCGGACGCGAGAGGTCGCCGCCGCCGATCGCCGCTGCGAGAACACGGCGGGGCTCCGCCCAAGCGGGACACACCTCCACAGTGTGCTCCACCGTGTCCTCCGGCCGATCCTCGCAATGGTATGTCATTACACCTTGATTTTAGAAAGGTCGAGAGTTCATTGTAGGCTCCTACAAAGTTAGTACCGTTATCCGAGTATATGTTAACAGGCCGACCTCTGCGGGCGATAAATCTGTTTAATGCAGCTATAAAGGCTTCAGTACTTAGATCAGTGACTAGTTCAACATGAACTGCCCTCACTGCCAAGCACACAAATATACAAATGTACGATTTTATAAGTTGGCTACCCCTACCCTTTCTGTTGGCAATTAGAATAGGCCCAGCATAATCGACAGCTGTGTTACTGAATGGATGCTCACTATGAACGCGTTCTTTAGGCAGATCCGCCATGATTGTTGAATAGTTCTGCCGGCGAATCTGCAACACTTATGACACTCATGTGGACTTAATCGTCAACTGGCGAGCGCGAATCTCGCGAGCGCGCGCGAGTTGGCACTTTTCGATTTTGCCTACTTTTTTTGTCGTCAACTCGCGCGTCTATATAATTTGATGTTTTAATGTATAGTCAGCTACAAAAACGTTATAACAAATTTAATTTAGTTAGGTACTTACCTACTATAAATGTATAAGAAACTTTATGAAATTTGATTTTTAAAATAAAACAAAATATACATCGTTTTGAAATCAGTTTATTATAAATCAACAGGACAAAATATAAATTATTAGTAGTATTTCCCTTACTAATTATCAACAATATCACATTGATTTGAGAATTTGGCTTATTATCTTATTATCTAGTATGTAAATTGTAAAAAACTAAGTAAATAAAATAGAAACAACGAAAACACTCCCCTCACATACTCGTATACTGAATATTGGTAAGTATAAAATAGTAAAGCTAAACATAGTAATTGACAACAAACTGACTTATTATTGCTCCCTAATAAAATCAATCTTAGGAACCATAGAAAGAGTCTTAGAAACTATAAAATCACAGATCACATATGGTTGTAAATGATTTTTACAAAAAACGCTAAACACTATCAATAAGTAGATTCATCAATTGGCTAAGTTATTACTGACGACCTACAGTACTAATAAAACTAATCACAGACTATACAATCACAGATCATGGTTTGTTATAAATGATTTTTATAGCAAACGTTAAAATAAACAGACTATGCTAAATTAAATCAAAAATCACAAGATCAAAAGTTCGATACATAAGTCAATATTTATAACCCCATGGATAAATTCGTTAACAGTGTTGGTAATGTGCTCGTCAATAGCACAAGTTTCTTTACATTTTGCAGTTATATTAGACTTCTTTAAGTATAAAGTCTGATAATAATTATCTTCTTCTTTTAAGATGGTCAAAAAATGTGCAATACTTTTGGGTTTGCTATTAATTTTTTTATTTACCGTAGAATGCCAGCTCTCAACCATGTTCGTAGTGCGGTGTTGGCTAAAATTACAAGACCATTTGTCTGCGAAAATGGAAGTCTCATTCAACCAAGTTCTTACAAAATAATCATTAAATTTTACAATATTTTTATCATTCGGACATTGAGACATAATATACAACCAACCATTCTCAACAGCTTCTTTGGGCAAATGTGCCAAAACAACGCACCTCTTTATATGTTTTCTAAATAGTACAGATTTTGTTATGCCTATTTCGTCAGCTTTCCGCCACAAACTTCGCGAAAAATGAAAGAAACACCCTCTAACGCTTGTTTCAGGGAATATGTCTTTGACTGCTAACATTGCAGCCTTCTCGAAGTCTAGTAGAATGGTTTTGGGATTAAACTGAGGAATTTGGCTCTTGATAAGGCGAAACAAAATTTTGTAAGTTGCTCTTGTTTTGTTACCCAACAACGCATAAATAACGGGTATAATATTATTATGAGTTTTACTACTTCCTAAATCAACATGTAAAGTGTACAACTGCTGGAAAGGTTTTAAACAAAATTTAAAAGTACCATCGCATAAAATGGTCAAATTTGGTTTTGCTAAAATTGTTTTACAATTTTCACTAGCGAATATTAAAATTCTATTGATTGTTTGGTAGTCGGCTAGTAAAAAGTTTGCAAATATTTCGGGCACAGTAACATTCTTAATCGACTTAAAACATACCTTTCTTACCCCCAATGACTTATTCCGTTTTCGGTAAAATTTGTTTTTAATATTTTTATATGTAGGTATTTTTTTTATGAGGTCAATTCCTTTATCTTTAAGGGTTGAGACCGTATGTCGAAATGCATTTGGTATGGGTATAGTACAGTCACTTTTTACTTTTTCCATGCACTTGTCGAAGTTAAGCTCCAGTTCATTTGATACAAAATCAGGCTCACAGTCGTGCTTGTCATCTCGTTTGATGCAGTTATTGCTATCAATAATTAATCTTGCCTTGCAAACAGTCCTCTTCGAACACCTCCAGATACAGGAACCATCTTTATTTTCTCGGTCTTTATTATATTTGTGTCCTGCACGAAGTAGTATCGAACTTCCTCGCTGAGATGTAATGATGTCGTGTCCAGTTACATTTCTGGACGAACCTGCCTGTGGTCCACTTCCTAAAAATATTGTTTTTAATGACAAACATTTTCTAAAAAGCTAAATCACAAAAAAATATAAATTATCTATATAAAAAATGGAAAATCAACGTATATTTTTTTACTATGGAATAAATATACTGTGTAAAATTGCCACGTGGTATTTATTTTAAAGTGCAATCGCACTATAAGAAAGTAAACGACAATCAAGTTAAAGTGAACAAAACAATTAAGTAACCGATAAACTGCTTAAGGAAACAATTTTTTCCAAAATTGAACACCCTTGACTGCTTCTGGCAACAATCGTTTCCAACAACCAATTTTTACTAATCGACTTTAAACTTTATGTTGTAGTTCATAAAGTCCTCGTGAAACGTTTCTAAACCATAGACTGATATATCATCCGACCTTCAAATACAAGTTGACAACATTATAAATCTAATTCTTAGTACACGATACGAAATAAAGTTGACGTCGCCATTTTTTTTTTTCAAGTTGTAGTTCCCTTAATGTTTTAAATATTTTATTCCACATGAAATATATCCATGTGTTATTAAATGTATCTAGTAATTAATCTAGTTTATAAATAAAATAAGAAACAATACTCTTGTCGATCTTAGTTTTTAGTAAAACGCATTTTTCCATACAAGTAGCTAATATTTGGGTAGTTAAAGTTTCAAGGTACATAGGAAAATACGGAAACAAGATCTATTAAAAAACAGACACAATGTTTAGGCTTATTTTAATGGCTATTCAGAGCAGTTAAAACATTTGAAGTGCGCTTCTGGAGCGAGTCACAGTCAAATTTTTATTACGGCGCGTCGTACGCTCAGATGCGGTCAAAAATCACTGGCAAGCGACCCTCTTTGCATTTTTTTGCGAAGCAACCGAGCGGGTAAAGCCATATGTTAATTCAAAAAAGTAAAATAGTAAGAACAACGAGTTAATCTAAGGTTTAACTAATCAAGATGCCTGATAAAAGTAACAGAACACTTTGAGAGTATTACCCGAAAAGTTTAATTGTTATAAACTTACCCCCACAGTACATCAAAATCACTAAAAACTTCCACATTTTCACACCAAATGGCATTCTTATAGACTTAATAAAAACATTTAAACTCTGTAAGTATGTTTACTCCGTAAGTGCACTGTAAACGTCAGCTTAGCTTACGTAACACTAACGTCACTAAAATACAGTGTTGCCAGGGCTCTTGAGTCGAAAGTTACGTTTCGTTTCCTGAAATGTTACATTTTTGCTGCAAAAGTTACATTATTGTTTTTTTTTTTTTAATTTACGTATTTTTTGGGGTCGGGCGCAAATTGAAGTTTGCAAAATGGCGGAGTATAACGGAATGTATGTCTAATGGTGTATTTATGATAAAACAGACTGTAGTTTCATTTGTTCGCAGCGCCATCTTCACTGTTGTTACTATCTGTATCTAGTCTAGCACCCAACTTATTCTTTTAGTTGAACCAACAATTCGTTAGTTTTACACTGAACTACTAATATAAGAAATCACAAAACATTGTCAATTTGACAGGCTTACTACATTGAGACAAAAAACCAAAAAAATAATGTTAGAAAATATAGCGAATTGAGGACAAAAAAAAAACATCGAATCCACCAACCTGGCATTAGTTTTTTTTTAAATATTGTAATGTAATACTCGTAGAGTTTTAAATCACAGTAATAAAAAATCGTTGATTTAGTTCCCCACTTTATGTAGATATTAATAACATAACGAAACAAAACAAATCACAATTAGCCATGTTTATATACTTTTTACCGCGAACGGCGCGAATTCGCGAAGTATGAAACGTGCACGCACACGCTCAAGCAAAATCAAGTTTTAATACCTGCAAAATAAGTTTCATTTTGTCATGGCACCTTCCATTCAGATGTGACACATGGAGTGAAACACTTTTTAGACGCGCCAGTTTTAGGTGCGTTCAATTTGGATGCGTTCGTAAGCTGTTTTCAATAAAAATCAAGTATTACAAATCTCTTTCTTCTCAAAAGTTACGAAAATAGCCTTAAATTAAAAAATTACTTACATGTTACGCGAGGGGGTCAAAAGTTACGAAAAATGTAAGAAATGTAACCTTCTGGCAACACTGCTAAAATAATAACTAGGGTGCTTACTCCTGATGAACTTCGAACGGCTAAACGATGTACCCGTCCCTGTCACACACACACATCACTTCCGCCATGTTAGACGTGACAGGTACATCGTTTGTAACTAAGAGCATAAGGAGTAGGCACTCAGTTTGCAAAATGAATTAGAAAGAGATAGCGCTATGACAGCTATACTGTTGTGCGCATGCGCGTTAGACGAGATAGTATGTGTCATTGGATGCGTTCCCCAGGCCTTCTCATTTCGGCCCTCTAAATCGTAATCTAAGTCAGTACTTCACAGAATCAGCTAACGCGGTCAATAAATAATTATTAATAGTTTTTGTTTTCAATCTCTTTTTATTTGACTGTACTTTACATAGACGCGCGAGTTGACGACAAAAAAAGTAGGTAAAATCGAAAAGTGCCAACTCGCGCGCGCTCGCGAGATTCGCGCTCGCCAGTTGACGATTAAGTCCTCATGTGTGATTTTCCTGGCAAGACTGCGACCACCTATTACCCAGAATCTTTGTCTTAATGTAGCAAGCAGTAGTTGAGGTCCTGCATGCATTAATAATGTATGATAATGTCTGAATAAAATTATTGTAACATGATGAGAAGCATGAATTAGAATAGGATGTTTAACATCATAAGTATAATTTGAATTTGATAATCTACCTCCAACTCTTATTACATTTTCATGTGACATGAATGGGTTAAGATTTAGTAACTGTGACCTTTTTAACCCTTTAACCGCTTGGCTAAATATCAATTGTCGTGCCCCTAGCGCGAGGCTACAAATCGACAAAATAATACCTACAATAAATAAGGAGGGGCAATCGTTGTATCGATAAAAAAAAGTCAAAGAATTTTTTATGTTTTTATTTTAAATCAGCCTTATGGCTTCTACAAACAGGCGCGACACAAAGAAACCGCTCATGTTTTTGTGTCGCGTGTCGCGCCTGTTTGTAGGACCTTTAAATTAACCACCCTAATCACTTTCTTCGTATCACAATCGTTCATCTTTAAGCTAATAAGTAAATGTTTTTAACAGTTACTAATTGTTTAACCTTACTAAATTCGAATTGTTTACATCACAATAATCTCTTATTAATCGACTAGGTACTTTTTTTCTTTTCTTATAAATCTACCTACAACAGCAATGGCTAAATCTTTGTATCACAATTGTTTAATCTTACTATCTAAATTTTAATTACTTACATCAAAATAATCTCTTATTATTCGACTTTTTCCTTTTCAAATCAAACTAAGTATAATAAATCTTTGAATCACAATTGTTTTTTTTGTTTTTGCTTACCAGTTACTATACTCCATTTGTTTAGGTAATTAAATAAAGGTAAACAAAAAAACCACGTGACTTAGTTAGCCGACTAAACGTAATATCACTCACTTCACTTGTCATGCTATGTCACAGTTGTACTCTTCAATTTAGCAACATTATTAACGAATTATAACGTTGCTAAATTGAAGAGTACAACTGTGACGTAGCATGACAACTGAATAGACTGGTATTACGTTTAGTTGGATAACCACGGCACGTGGTTTTTTTGTTTACCTTTATTTAATTACCTAAACAAATGGAGTATAATACTTTACATCACATTCATTTACACATATTCCTCAGTATACTATAAAATACCTAATAAGTTTTGATTACCTATTAGATCAAATGCAATGATTTACGCATTTATAATAAGTAGGTTATAGTTGTTACAATTCACGAGCGCACTTTTCATTTAGATGTGTGTTGAACTGTTACCTATTTGTAACTACCTATGAATGACGTCCGCGCGCAACTGTTCGCTTCGTCGGGCACACACACAAGTGCAATGTGTACCTACGTGACGTGTACGTACACGAAACCTACACGCAAAGGCTTGAGTGCGCTCGTGAATTGCAACAACTATAATTAGAATTACGCAGTCATAAGCTAAAAACAAAAAAAAGGACAATTAATCAGTCAAACAGTAGGTAACAAGTAGTAGGTACATGATTCATAAAATTATTCGTTGTCTGTTTTTATCAGACGTATTATAGATGTCACAAAATGTGTGTACGTTTCTATAAATTTATTCGTGCGAGTCACATTAGTACCGAAATGTTTTTCGGCTAATATTTTTGCCGTTTTTGAAATTAGGTCAGTGCTGATCGCTTCGTATTGTGTGCCTACACTTGATATTTTTGTTAGAGTTTGTGTTCCTCTTGATACAAATAAATCAGGCGTACTATCTGTACTTCGTAAGTCACCGTCATGTGGTACATAGTAACATAACTGGGATTGTGCTACCGACGAAGGCAAACATACATCTTCTACATCTTCAAGATTCATTTCGTCTTGACTATCGCTAGTTGGATCCAAAATTGATTGACTACATTCCTGAGACTCGTCATACTTTCCTTAAAAGCAATTAAATATAAATAAGTACCTATAAAAATGGCTACAGGATGTGTATAATCAAAGGCTACAAGTATCAATTTGGCACAATTTACTTACTTTTCGATGTCATTTCGTTTTCTATCAAATTTAAATGCTCAACAAAACTGTGACGTTCAAGGTGTATAATATAACTAGGGTTCAATTCGCATAACACTTGCACTGAACCGTAAAAAAAGACGTGGGCTCGGTGTGTTTGACATGGACAAAGTGAAGTTGAACACAGACTAAATAGAGCAACGCAAGAAAAGAAATTAGTGACAGGATGATCTACCTACTTACTTAAACTATCGATATTTAGTCGATAGCTTCTATCTATGGTATTCCGCAGCACATGTGTCAACGCAAAGATAAACATTACACGTTTTACACATATACCGTGTGTGTGATCTTTTATTCTTAGTCGCGCATACTTTACAACGCTGACTTTTGCCACTGGGAATTCGTACAGGAAAATGTGCCAAAGCATCGATATGTAGACTGCGAGGAGGATTGGACTGAGTACCAGAAGTGAACGCTGGGCTAGTATTTGCAATTAATCTTTTATTTTTTTCTAAAAGTTGCCGTATCACATTTAATTGAAAATCTGCAAAACTATGTTTTTTGTTATTTTTTAAGACTCTGAACAAATAAAAAGCATTAAGCATAAACAAATCGATGATGTGGAAGCCTAATTTTTTATACCACTTCCTAGTTTTCCTTATACAACCTATGCTACTCATCATCATGTCGGTGATGTCCACCGAACCCATATTTTTATTGTAATCTATTACACATTGCGGCTTTAATTTAGGCAGACCAGAAAAATGATCCAAATTGTCTGACGGAACAATTTTGTCATCATGTATGGTAGACAGCATGGTAACAGCTTTTTTGTCTTGCCATTTTAACGCTAAAAGAGGAGGAGATGAAAATGCTTCTATTTCTCCACGCTTAAGTTTTTTGAATTTTGGCATATGTTTCCTATTACTTTTGACCGTACCGCATGCATAAATGCCTCTTTGTTTTAAATAAAGAAAAAGTCGCGGACTAGAATACCAATTGTCGACATATAGCTCTCGATTACTATGATAATAACCTTGTACCAGTTCAGTGACTACTGATCCTGTAATACCTAAATTTGGTACATGCTCTATTTGTGTTTGTGAACCACAGTAAACAATGAAATCAATTATAAACCCTGATTCGACATCACACAAAACAAAAAGTTTTATTCCAAATCTGTTTCGCTTTTTTGGCAAATATTGTTTGATTACCAGACGACCTTTGAAAGGCACAATGCTTTCATCAATGCATAGTTTGCCTCCGGGGACCAATGTGTGTCGAAATTTTTGTCGTGCGTGGTCAATCATCATTTCAATTTTATATAATCTTGATAAATTACTTACATCGTGTACTTCAGAAAATGAAAGCATTGCCAGTATTGCGCAATATCTATCTCTACACATAATTTATACTATGAAATATGGGACTATTTAAAAGGGGGTCTACAGACCAATGTTCTTCAATAGTGAGCCTTTTATTCCTTGTAAAGAGCATCGTAAGGGCTAAAAAGATATAAATGTCATGAACAGTCACATCTTGCCACCTTTTTAAACGAGCGTACACCCTTAGATCCGTATGCCTGACATAGAATTGGTGATATTTGTTAGTAAAATAACATATTTTTTCTACTAAATCATTGCCACAAAAATGTTCAAAAATATCCAGTTCCGAGGAGTCGCTGCTCAAAGGTACTGAAGGTGATACCCCCGAAATAAATTCGTCAAAGTTTTCTTTATCAGGTACAGTTATGTCTAACGTCCAATTAATGCCTTCATTGTCGTCATGATCCTGAAATGACAAATTAAAATTTATTACGTAAGTATATTATTTTTTATATTCATTAGGTAGGTATATAACTTTAACAAAAAGGAACCTAGTTAGCGTTCCTGCACACGATGCCGTCACCGCGCCGTCGCCGCGCCGACGCCCGCCGCACAGTTAGGCGCAGGCCAGACAGAAGAGACGTAAGACGAGGACGCGTCGCGGACAGGGCGGAGACGAGACACGGACGCGACTTTTGAAGTTATATAGAAGAGACGGGGCGCGGACGCGACGCAGTCGCGCAGTCAGGACTATTTTCGGCATTCAACAGTCTGATTTTGTCACGTCGACATGTCTTCTTCTGAAGATGAAGATGTACTAGCACTGGTAAATCTCGCTAATATACAGAGGGTTAGACGTTACTGGGTACATCCGGTATGGCTAAGCAATGAAGACAATCGATTTTTTAAAATAATGGAGGACCTACACAATTACCCAGATCGTTTTGTCACAGTGTATAAAATGACTCCACAGTGTTTTAATATTATCATGTCCAAAGTGAGAAATGCTTTACAGAGAAAGCACACAAATTGGAGAGTATCTATTAGTGCTGAAGAAAGATTACTTATAACGTTAAGGTAAGTGAAATACGTTATCTTTTTTAATTACTTTAATACTAACAGAAAATTGTGTTACATAATAAGGTTTAATTAACTTTTGAAATATGTGCACGCTCAAACCGATGTTGATGTGTATAATTTTTCTACACTAAAGTAATCCGATGGATTACTTTGGTGTAGAAAAATTGTACGTGTAGTTCAGAGGTAATTCTTCATTCAAAAAAGATGTATTGGTGACGTGTGCAGCCGAAACTGAACTAATTGTTGAATAGGGTGATAGAGTGAAAAACGTTGGGGTATTCTCATCCTGCACAGATATTGATGGAGATGCAACATTCTGATTTTGCTCTATTGTTGATGGAGGTGCAACATTTTGATTTTGCTCTATTGTTGATGGAGGTGCAACATTTTGATTTTGCTCTATTGTCGATGGAGGTGCAACATTATGAAACGGCTGTTGTATAGAAGACACCGTGGCTATGTTGTTTTGAGAAATGCGGGTAGAATATGCTGGTTCTGATGTCGATGCTGCCTCGTTTCCATCTAAGATTTGCGCCGCCAACTGCATTACTCCCATCTTGAACCTTCGTTTTTGAACAAGATTCATGGCCTTCATATCAGACAACATGCTTTGAAGGAAGGCAAGATCTGTATCAAGAGGTTGCATTTGTTTCTCGCTATTTTGTCGTTTTCTGTTAAAGTAATCAAAAGCAGATTGATTGACGTCTTTCAAAGTAGGCATTTTACTTTTTTTACTCGAGTCCGATGATAACGGCGAAGGATGATTTTGAGCCTGTGGAGAGGGTGAATGGGACGGAGGCCGAAACGGCGACATTGACTCCTCCTCATCAAGTTCACTTTCGTCCGTATGAGTATCTGACCTGCATTGTGGTTCTAGATTAGATTTGGAAGGTCTTGATTTCAAATATTTATCCAAAAAATGCAAGTGCTGGGCAAGGTAATATTCTTTTACCTTCTTGGCTGCAGAGCCAGATGGAAGTGATAGAAGTTTTTTGTATTTTGCATATCTGTTCCTTATGTTTTTCCAACGATCTTTGCAAGCTTGTACTGAAACAATCAAATCATCGAATAAATATAATGAAGTGAATTACTTATTGTGAGTTTTTATTCGCAGAGACTATAGAGCCTATATCAGTAATACGAGTACCTACTTATGTAAAGAATTAAGAATGTTACTTTCTGGCTCAATAGCCTCCGCGAATAAAAAATCACGGTGCACAGTATAGTAATATGTATACCTAATTTATATTTGTATATTTATTTACAGGTATTTCGCAGATGGGTGTTCATTTAAATCACTGTCAGTTTACTTTCTACGAGGAAAATCTACAATTCGAGAAATAGTACATAATACCTGTCAAGTTCTATGGCAAACATTACAACCCGAATATATGCCTACACCCAATGTAGAAAAATGGCTAGAGATAGCTGCGCGTTTCCATACTCTTTGGAATTTACCGAATTGTGTGGGAAGTCTGGATGGCAAACATATTAGAATAAAAGCTCCATCTAACACGGGATCAGCGTACATAAATTACAAAGGATACTTTTCGATTGTGTTATTAGCATTGGTAGACGCTGACGGGTTATTCGTAACGATAGATGTTGGGGAATACGGGAGAAATAGTGACGGGCGTGCATTTCAAGCCAGTGCTCTCGGACAAGCAATGCAGCGTGAAGACCTTAATTTACCGGACCATAGTCCATTGCCCGGAGAAGTACAACCTATGCCATATTATTTTGTGGCAGATGAAGCTTTCTCTCTGAAAAAAAACGTAATGAAACCTTATTCGCGGAATCAATTGACAAATGATAGAAGAATATTCAATAACAGACTAAGCAGAGGACGGAAATCAGTAGAATGTGCCTTTGGAATGGCAAGGACTAAATTTCAAGGACTGAGCATGCCCATGTGCTGTGAACCTGCTAAAGCTGATGTAATTATACAAGCAATGTGTATATTGCACAATGTTATTCGAAGATGCGATGGAAAATTTACAGCGCCATACATCCAAAATACGTTGGTTGGAACAAGAATTGATTCACTATACAGAGAAACTGCAGATGGTGTCAGGGAATACCTCACCAACTATTTTGTAAATCGGGCACCTATTCCGTACCAAAATAGGCACAATGTATAAACACACACACACACCATCACACACACACACACACACACACGCGCGCGCACGCACGCACGCCGCACCCTCGCACACACACACACTCACACAACGCATACACACAACACGCAGAGGAATTAAGAAAATATTACATTAATATTACATTAAAATATTTCTGTTTTACCATTAAAACAAAGAGTACACATTTTTTTATTTCTAATGTACTACGTAAAGAACAGATGTAGGTACGCACGAGGATAAGTTGATGTTTTTTAAATAAAGAATAGGTACTACTTACCGTTTTCGTTTATTGTCCTGGCAATCGATTCCCAAGCTTGGTCTTGAACATTTCTGTTACAATAGTCAGACCTATTGTAATCATAAATAACAGAATGATTCTCAATTAATTCACAAAACTGAATATTAAAAGCTAGGTCGTCACGCATTTTTATGAAAAAAATTATAACAACTCAAAACATGACGCAACCATTCAACGTCAAGACGGTACACGTGACTGTGCGACGCGAGCGAGCCCCTCCCGGCGGGCATGCCACCCCGCGCCCCGTCTTCGCCCCCGCCGCGTCCGTGCCCCGTCTCTCCTGTGTGTTTTGAACAAAAGGCGCAGACGTAAAAGCGTTGCGCCCGCGCCCCGTCTATTCTGTATGTTTTGCGTCACGACGCTTCTATACATTTTATATGAAAGGGACGTGGAAGAGACAAATGTCCGCGCCCCGTCTGCGTCTTACGTCTTTTCTGTGCGTCCAGCGCCTTACACTGTAGAATACGAGTCGCGCGAAGCCCGCCACCGCGCCGCCACCGCGCGCGTTCCCGTCCCTGTCTCGTTTGATTCATTCCATTGATTCCATTACCGACCGCGTACGAACGTGCACGCCGCGAGATCGCACGCAGCCGGTACCTAATGGAATGAATCAAACAGACAGGGACGGGAACGCGCGCGGTGGCGGCGCGGTGGCGGGCTTCGCGCGACTCGTATTCTACAGTGTAACTGTGCGGCGGGCGTCGGCGCGGCGACGGCGCGGTGACGGCATCGTGTGCAGAACGCTTATTAAAGTTATCTTTTTTTTAAAGATAACTCATGCACTAGGAATAATTCCTGTGTAGCTTGGGACTTCACAAACACACAAGTCACGGACACAAAACAGCTACACCCAAACTCGAATAATGATTTATGAAAGAGAGAGAGAGAGAGAGAAAAAGAGACAAACGCGAGTGCGAGTGCCTGTCCGGCTTGGTAGGTACTGTCACAGTACCTTAATAATGGTAAGGACAACATACAACACGGTTCCAAATTTGAACAATCAATAGGATATGTAGGTAGTTAAGTAGGTAATATAGGTAATAACAGAATTACATCACAATATTTAAAATACTATTTCGATTCATCAAGGAGTTACCTAAACCCAACGAAAGTCTTATTTATACCTATACCTACTGAATAATGTGCAAATAACCTAAGAAGAAATTGAAATAGGTACTTACCTCTCCATCACTTCTAAATTCTATCGAATCGGATAATTCCAATTCGTCGTCACACTCGTCGTCGTCACCTTCTAATATTCTTAATAATTCCTCAGTAGTTGTCATTATTGAAAATTGAAATGTGACTATTTTATCGACAATGCACAAATACCAACGAACAACATTAATGGAACTTTCCATTCGTTTGATCCGCTTGTGACGTAGGCAGTGGTCGTATTAATGTGACAGCCGCGCTAGACTAACTAGAGAAATATGTTGCAAGCATAGGAGTCAAGGGATGGGAACTAACGTCAAATGTTGGCATTATACAAAGATCGTGAGGGATATTTTTCTTATGAATAATAAGGAAAAGAATTAATAACACAAGGCAATATGTTAAATTTAACTTTATTTGGTATGACACCGTTTATTTTATGCTGAATGATGCATTATACCTGATTATTTAACTGTTTGTTATTTCGTTTTTAAAATGCGCATTGCATTGTATCCCATCCCTATGGTTATATTTATGCGACGCGCGCGATAGACGCCGAAGAAAATTTCAAGCTGCCAATTACTTATTTTTGTTTAAGTTTTTTGAATGCTTAGAGTTATGACACATAATTTTAAGTAATTGTTGTAAATAATAGCTCTATTTAATAATAGTTTTAGTTGTACCACGCAATTAATAGGACGAAAATAGAACGAAAAAATCATGCATGTTCTCTGTCGCAGAAATACGACACGCGCGGTAGGGACACGGAAATATTTGTCGCATATATGCGACACGCGCGGTTAAAGGGTTAATGACTGGCCTTTCTTTAATGTAGAGTATTCATCTGAAAACAGATCTAGTTGAATAAGTTTACATAAAAGTAATGTTGCTGAATTTAATTCAGAAATAGTTAGAAATGTTGTAGGTTTATTAAGAGGATGTCTACAGTTGTTTATGAAGCGTAATATGTAAGCTGTGACACGTTGCAACTTACTAAAGCTTGAAAACTTATGAATAAATTTGGTTTCTTCATGAACAAGATTGCACAGTACTTTAGTTTCTGGTAGGTTGATGGGTATGGTATGGGTTTGAGTTGGCCATTGTGGTTTTGGTTGTGATAGAAATTGTGGTCCTGCCCACCACAGTTTAGAGCCTTCCAGCTGGGTGGCATTACAACCTCTAGATCCTATATCTGCTGGATTTATTTTGGTAGGAATGTAATTCCAGTCCTTTGAATTGGTAGCATCAGTTATTTCATTGATTCTATTGCAAACAAATGCTTTTAAAGATGACTTTGGTGTTTGTATCCAACCCAATACAATTGTGGAATCACACCAGAATGTCCATGCATCAATGTTTAATCTGAGAGCATTTTTAACCTTGGTTGCTAAGCGAACAGCTATTAAAGCTCCACTAAGCTCTAATCTTGGTACAGTCATGCCCTTTAGAGGCGCTACCCTGCTTTTAGCCATGACAAGATGGACCATAACGTTGCCATCCCTTGAGACTGACCGAACATAAACACAAGCACTATATGCTTGCAAGGAAGCATCACTAAAGGTATGCAGTTCATAGCGTACAGCTTGGTCGCATAGAATGAGCCTCGGTATAGTAAGGTTAGTTAATTGTGACAGTGACTTCAAAAATTTCAACCATCTTTCTGCTAATTCAGGTGGCAATGCATCATCCCACGCAATTTTTGAAGCCCACAATTCTTGCAACATTACCTTGGCCTCCAAGATGCAAGGGTTTACAAGACCTAACGGATCAAAAACCTGTCCCACTGTTGACAACACAGATCGTTTGCTTATTTTATTCGTTAAAGGGTCGCTAATTGTTGCAAAACTCAAAGTGTCAGCCGTACAAGACCATCGCAGACCTAATGTTTTTGCATGATCATCATTGACTAATTTGAGCAAATGATTTATTTATTTTACTATTTATGTACACACAGTAGACAGCACAGGAAAAATAACATAATATAACATATGAGTACAAAGGTACTGCTTATTTCTCAAGAAATTTCTGCCAGCAGACCTGCAAAAGGAGAAATGAAAAAAGAAATGTAGACTATAGTGTGTGAGAAGCGGAAAAGAATTCGGTGTTTATGTCTTAACTAACTTAACCTATATAATAATAAATACACATATAAGTACATAATAATATATACGTATATAAATACACAATGCTAATACATATAAACAAATAAGATACATATATATATATGATAGAAATCACAATAGAGAGGAAAGGTAATATTCTTTTACTCTGGTTTTGAATAGAGAGATAGTCTTCAGGTCCCGAATGCTAGGCGGAAGTGAGTTCCACAACCTTACAGCATGGACAGAGAAGGAATAGGAGTAATAGCTGGATTTGTGAGGAGGGGATTTCAGTATGGATCTAAGGTGAGATCTACACGGAGCGTCAGTGGAGCGGGCATAAGAAAAACGCTCGCGCAGGTAAGAAGGATAGGACGGGTTGTGTAGGATATTGAAGAGAAGACATAGGATCCTAGTGTTCCTGCGAAGGCGGATTGGGAGCCACTTGAGTTCTTTGCGAAGGTGAGAAACGTGGTCATATTTATTACGGAGACCATAAACAAAGCGAATACATAAATTTTGCAAGCGCACAAGCTTATTTAGTAGCTCCTCAGTAGCATCCAGGTAGCAGGCGTCGGCATAATCTATTATCGGCTGAATAAGCGTTTGAGCCAAGTTAATTTTAGTCTTCAAAGGCAGGAGACTCTGAAGGGATTTCAGTGAGTGAAAGGAAAAGTGTACTTTACGACTGACCTCGTTGACCTGAGCTCGCCACGACAGATTGGAATCAACAGTTACACCCAGATCTTTGGCGGTATCCGTATAGTCGATGCGAACACCATCTAGGTACAAAGGCATCAAGGATGAAACAACAGTCGCACCACGAACAAATCGGCTGCCTATGACCATGGCCTGGGATTTGGTTGGGTTAATATGCAATCCAAATGACTTAGCCCAGGCGCTAATACCAGCTAGGTCATGATTCATAGCAGCAATGGCGGAATCCGCATCAGCTACAGTGAAATGCCGGTAGAGCTGCAAGTCATCCGCATACAGATGGAAATTGGAAGAGATAACGCTGGTAACCATGTTAATAAAAATTGAAAAAAGAAGAGGAGAGAGAACGCTACCTTGAGGAACACCCTCGGTTAGACTGCACCAATCAGAGAAAATATCATCAAGGCGAACACACTGAGAGCGTCCCCGAAGATATGAATTAAACCAGGCTAAAGCAGAGGAAGTGAAATTTATGTTAAGATATGCTTGGATAATCTGTGCGTTCCTCTCTATGGCTCATGGTTGTCTAGAATACTCTGTCTACGGTTGTGTAATGTGTAAGACGATGCACAAATAAATAAAATGCTAGGACTATATTAGTATGCGTTTTTATTAAACTTAAAGTAAAGTTTTCACAGGTTATGGGCCCAGACGCCCAATAGTTTTAGCATAGAAACAAAAAGTGTAATGATTGTTGAGATTTGTAGGGATAGATTTTAGTAAAATAAAAATGGCGACGAATGTGCAAGGGCAAATTCATAGCACATTGCCACAATTAGATGCATCAGCATTCGACAACTGGATGTTTAGATTAAAATGCATTTTAGAAGAACGAGGACTCATCGAAGTCATACAACAAGAGACTATCGACGAGAAAACAAAAATTTTGGATGCAAAAGCAAAGAGCATTATTGTGCAATGTCTACAGGACCGGCACCTGAATATCGTAAAGGAATGCAGTACATCAAAGCAAATGATCGATGTACTAACAAACACTTTCCAAAGAAAAAGTGTCATTTCAAAAATAACATTGCGAAGAAAACTCCTTAACCTAAAACACACAAGTGGAAACCTTGAAGAATATTTCTCAAAGTATGAATGTATTATAAGAGAACTGGAAGTGATTGGTGAAAAAATTGAAGAAAGCGACAAGGTATGTTACCTGTTAACTGGATTAGGGGAAGAATACAATCACATTATTACAGCACTTGAGACGGTAAATACCGAAATAAAATTAGAATTTGTCAAAGCAAAATTGTTGGACCACGAAGTGAGAAAAGATAGAGTAACTGAACAAGAACCGTCATCGTCATTTGTGAGCTCAGATATTATTTGTTATCGGTGTCGCAAGAAGGGACACAAGTCATTTGAATGTCATAGCCGAGGTAGAGGCCGGGGCAGAGGATACAGAGGTCCGAGAACACGAGGTGGAGCTGCTCAACCTGCTGAACAGGAACATCCACTCTTCATAGCCTCGGATGAAGCGTTACTGAGCGACAACCAGAATGGTATCATACATTTTATAGTTGACTCGGGAGCCACACAACATTTTATACAAGAATGTTATGAAAAATACCTATCAAATATTGAAAAGTTGCATGAAAAATTAGAGATAAAGATTGCAAATGGACAAGTATTAATAGCAGAGAAAAAAGGATATTTACAAGCATACTATAAAAGTGAAGAATTAAAATTAGAAGTTGTAATTGTACCGGGAATAAGCAACAATTTGCTGTCAGTTAGTAAACTTGTAGAAAGAAAGAAACAAGTAATATTTAAAAATGAAAAGTTGTTGATAATATCTGAAAACAGGAAAGTCTACCATGGACAGAAAAGAGGACAGCTTTATATACTTACATTACAGCTCAATAATAAATTATATGCTAACATTGGTGAAGAAAGTGAGAAAGATATTTGGCATAAAAGGATGGGCCACATGTGCAGGAAAAACTTAATAATACTTGGGCTACCATACAGTAAGCAGACATGTGAGGTATGCATGAGATCTAAAGCAGTCAGACAACCATTTAGAAGACTAGAAAGTTCAAGATCTAGCAAAGTTGGTGATCTGATACATACAGACATAGCAGGCCCAACAAGAATACCAACAAAAGAAGGGTATAGATATTTCCAAACCATAATAGATGACTACTCACACTTTACACAAACATACTTATTAAAAAACAAAAATGAAGCAACAGACAAGCTAATTCAATATATAAAAGAAGCAGAAAGACAAGAAGATATTAAAATTAAGAGAATACGATGTGATAATGGAGGAGAGTTTACTGCAAAAAGGCTAAAAGACTATTGTGATGAAAAAGGTATTAAAATTGAGTATACTCAACCATACAGCCCGCAGCAAAATGGTAAAGCAGAGCGAATGAATCGCACTATCTATGATAAAGCAAGAACTATGTTGGATGAATCAAATCTACCAAGGCACCTGTGGGGAGAAACTGTTCTAACAGCAACATTTTTGATAAATCGTTCACCGTGTTCATCTATACAGAATAAAATTCCTGCCAAAATCAGAAACAGGGAATTTAATTTACAGAAAATAAAAATATTTGGATGCAAGGCTTGGGCACACATAATGCCTAAACAGGACAAGTTGTCAAACAGAGCTATTTCAGCTAGATTTATTGGCTATTCTACAAATGGTTATAAACTATGGGACCCGACTATAGATGAAAAAATTGTATCTAGAGATGTCAGGTTTGATGAATCAAATATTAAATATGGAGAAGAACAAAAGGAGAATAAACAAATAAAATACTACACAGAAGAAAATAATGATGAACAACTGAATGATGAAGAAAAATACAAAGAAAAAGATGAGACAGATAAAAAGTTTACAAGCTCAGGCAGAGAAGTAAAAAAGCCACAACGCTATAATGATTTTGAATCCTATGAAGCCTACTGCATGCTGTCAAGTGTAAATGATCCTACAACATATAAAGAAGCTATGGAACAAAGTAATGAATGGAAAATCGCTGTTGAAAAAGAGTTAAAGTCATTAGAAGAACAAGAAACTTGGGTAGAAACAGAATTACCCAAAGGAAGAAAAGCAATAGACACTAAATGGATATTTAAGGAAAAGTCAGATGGCACGAAAAAAGCCAGGTTAGTTGCCCGTGGTTTTCAACAAGAAAATGATAACTTAGTCTACTCCCCTGTAGCTAAGATGACAACTATAAGGATGGGACTGTCGCAAGCATTAAATAATAACTGGCAAATAAAACAGTTAGATATACCCACAGCTTTCTTAAATGGAAAAATAGAAAATGAAGTATTCATCAAAGTGCCAGAGGGAGTAAATATCAAGGAAAAAAGAGAAGGAACTGTTCTGAAACTACAGAAAGCATTATATGGTCTGAAAGAATCACCAAAATGCTGGAACAAACAATTTAATGAGTTTTGCATAAAAATAAACATGAGAAGATCAAAGAATGATATATGCCTATACATAGGAGAAGAAATATGGTTAATTCTATTTGTCGATGATATCCTGTTAATGGGAAATGAAAACAAAATGAATAAAGTGACTCAGTTGTTGCAGGAAGAATTTAAAGCAAAGGATATGGGGAAAATCAGTAACTTTCTGGGAATAAAAATTGAGAGAAATGAAAACACATTAAAATTATCACAAAAACAATTTATAAAGAATTTATTACAAAAATACAATATGAGTGAATGCAAGGAAATGAAGACACCAATGGAAAATAATTTTCAAGTACCTGAAAAAGAAGAGATAATTAATAATGTACCATACAGAGAATTAATAGGAAGTATAAATTACCTGGCTACTATAAGCAGACCAGATATCACATTTGCTACATCATTTTTAAGTAGATACTTGGACAAGCCAACCAGAAGCTTATGGAATGCTGCAAAAAGAATTTTACACTATCTCAAAGGAACAGTGAACAGGGTGTTGACCTATAAGAAGAAAGAAGAAAACTCTAATGTTTCTTCCATTTCAGCCTTTTCAGATGCAGACTGGGCAGGTGATAAAACTGACAGAAAGAGTGTCAGTGGCATGCTCATTTATCACCAAGGCAATCTTGTCTCATGGAGTTCAAGGAAGCAGCAGGCTGTGGCGCTTTCCACAGCAGAAGCGGAGTATGTAGCCGCTGCAATGTGTGTGAGCGAATTGTTGTTTGTTCGAGGACTTGCAATGGATTTTCAGGATGAGTGTAGTGTGTTATTGTGTGTTGACAATCAAAGTGCTATAAAAATGATAATGAACAGTGAAAATACGCGTCACACCAAACACATTGATATAAAATACCACTTCATAAAAGACATTATAAACAAAAACATTGTAAGTGTAAAATACGTTAATACCAGTGAAAATACATCGGACATTATGACAAAACCGTTGTGTAGTGTTAAATTTACATATTTCCGCGAAAATTTGCTTGTTTTGTAAGATAAACTTAGACTATATTTTACTTTTAAAAACATCAAGGTTAATGTCAACTTGTCAAGTAAAACGTCAGAACTTGTAAAAGTAGAAAAGTCATTTTAGGGTTGCCATATTGTTATACTAAAAAGACTAGGTACCTTTTATTGTTAAGAATTTAATGGCTTTTAGTTCATAAACAATTTAAAGTTTTTTGATTATTATAAACTTGAAATTGAGAGGGAGTGTTAAGATATGCTTGGATAATCTGTGCGTTCCTCTCTATGGCTCATGGTTGTCTAGAATACTCTGTGTAATGTGTAAGACGATGCACAAATAAATAAAATGCTAGGACTATATTAGTATGCGTTTTTATTAAACTTAAAGTAAAGTTTTCAGGAAAAAAAGAAGGAAGAGAAGGAGGAAGAGGAAGTAAAGATTTGAGGATACCAAGCAGAATGTCGAAATCCACTGAGTTGAAGGCACTGCTGAAATCAAGAAGTACAAGAACGGTAAGTGACTTACACTCCATTGCCCAGCGGATATCGTCAGTCACTTTCAAGAGTGCAGTGACAGTACTATGACCCGGGCGGAAACCAGATTGGAAATATTAAAGAGTTGGACGACAAGTAACATGCTAATTGTTTATGAACTAAATGCTCAAAAACTTTAGAAAGAAATGGGAGAATAGAAATAGGTCTAAAGTGGGATAGCGAAGATGGATTGTTAGTTTTAGGCAAAGACTATATAGCCACTTGACTGCGCATACAGTGCCCCGATGCTCGAAAACTATTAGTATTTTGTCGCCTATGCATAGGCTACGGTATGAGTAACCGTTTTAGTTGTGACCAAGTGTTAGACCTGTGTGCACGCAAAATAATTACCAATTGTTATAATTTTTTATGCTATTTATAACGTGTAAAAATGCCTTCATGCGCGGCTAAGTGGTGTGGGAAACATTCCAAGACATCGAGTTACAAAAAGGATGGCACAACTTTTCATCAATAAGTAAATATTACGAAAATTATTTTTGTTTTAATCAAACTAGGAGCCACCGCAGGGGTCTATTTAAAATGGTAGTTTGGGTGAACGAGCACAAAGATGAGTCACGCGTTGATGTCTTTTGGAAAAGTCCCTTTCTTTTATTAGGCAATTCTAATAAGTTTGTCCCTTTCTTTCCCTTTGTAATTTTATCGTAAAAATCTGTGCTGTTACCTTTTGTGGCAGAATTCTATATCGATAAAATTAAACTTAATATAATTTTAATTTAATTCAGATACTGTCATTATCTACTTTAAACCCGACTTTAAAAAATGGCGGTAGTTCTCAGTTTTTACATTCTTCTCAACTAAATATTTCTGTTAAATTAAATGTTAATGTTTCATAAAACCTCGCATCATTTTTATTTTCTTCTTTATAATACTCAAAATACTTATATTTTTCCGAGTTCAACAATAAGGAAGAAAGAAGTAGTAGACCCGGAAATTGTAGACCTAACTCCTCGTAAACGCAAAATGAAACGACACATAGATCATCTTCTAATAATTATATTCTCTTAGTAAAAAGAAGAAAGACGTCTTGACGTCTTTCTCCTTTGTAGCCTCTTGAGGCTTCAAGATAATACTGGCGGTAAGTCATCTCTTTAAGGAGTGGATGGAGAGGTACCACGGCGCGCTCACCTTCCGTCTGACGCGGGTACTCACCGGACACGGTTGTTTTGGGAGGTACCTGCACCGAATCAGGCGGGAGGAAACGCCCGGATGTCACCATTGTGAGGATCGGCCGGAGGACACGTTGGAGCACACCGTGGAGGTCTGCCCCGCTTGGGCGGAACCCCGCCGTGTTCTCGTAGCGGCGATCGGCGGCGGCGGTCGGGGCTGCGGGTTGTTCGAAAGATTCGCCGCAGCCTCGGCGCAAGGGCCAAGAAGGAACATGGGTGGTTTTTAGTCAGTAGAAGTCTGACACTCCCTTTCGCTCTGCCCAGAGCGTTATTTGATGATTTCCCACACCCCAAAAAAAAAAATAGGTTATTGGTTAAAAAAAATGCGAGCCTGAAAGATAATAACAGGATACTTGTTTTTCTTTTTGTAATTAACTGATTTTAATTAAATATTATTTTGTAATTTTTATTGAGTATTTTTTATAATATTAAAATCCATTTTATCGATATCGACTATTTCCCATAATCAAGTAAGGCAATCCTTACTTAGGCATACCTACGCAACTTGACCTTGAACTGACCAATTGCAGCCGCGTATTCTTCCTCATCCCCCGACCCGCGGTAGTGAGTTGTGTACTTAGAAGAAATCGGCTTACACGCTCTCTAGTGGTTTAATACTCTATGGTTTTAGGTAAGGGTATAATATGGGCCTGCTTCCAAACCAAAGGAAAAGAGCTAGAGGAAAAAGAATGATTAAAAATGTGAGTAGGAACAGGAAGTAAAGAGGGAAGGATAAGAGTAACCATTCTTGAACACAGTTTATCGTTACCGGCTGCAGAAGATGTTAAGATTTCTTAACATCATCCTCAGAAACATCGCTAAGGTTAAAAGGAATAGATTGTGGCAACGGCAATCTGGAAAGGCTCTCTAGGGTCACAGCTTTGACAGATGAATCGAGAGAAAAGGGAAGGAAAGAGAAATGTTTATTGAGGTCGTTGAGGTCCACATCTTTGCACTGGTTGGTAGGTGATTTGCCTATGCCTACAGACTTGAGAAATTTCCAAACATCGGAAGAACTACGGTTGTTAAGTTGGTCGTGAAAAAAGCGTCTCTTGGCATCTTGACACAGACGACTGCAGCGATTGCGTAGCGATTTGTAATAAGAGAGATTCAGCTCGGATGGTCTGCGCTTATATCGACTCTTAGCTTTATCTCTTCGTGCCATAAGCTCTTTAATTTGTGTGGTAATCCATGGAGCAGGGTTATGTCTCACTTTGACACGTCGAATAGGAGCATGTTGGTCAAACAAGTTAAGAACTTTTGTGTTGAAATTCCGTACCTTCTCTTCGATACTTTCCGCTAAGACCAGAGAAGACCAGTCGAGATTGTTGGCATCGTGCTGCAAAGCCTCCAGGTCTATGCCTTTGTAGTTACGCAGATATAAAAGCTGAGGCTTACGCTTAGGAACGCGGATGCGATACGACAAATAAATGAGATCGTGGTAGGAGAAAGTAGCAGTAAGTTGACCGTGATACTTAACATTATTAGGAGAAGAAACAATCATAAGGTCTAGACAAGAAGGTGAACAATTAGGAAAATAGTGAGTTGGAGAGAGAGACAATACTTGAAGATTAAAAGAAGACAATACGGAGAGTAGTTTGAGAGAGCGAGCGTCGTTTTTAATCAAGCAAGTATTAAAGTCACCCATCAAAATTACGTGCTCGTATAACGGACAAAGGTCACTGAGAGTGGAGTCAAGGGAATCGAAGTAGTCAATATGTAGATTAGGACTATAGAGCACTGCAAGCAAAACTTTGGTATGGTGAAAAGAAATTTCTAAAAACAAGTATTCAGCCGATTCAGAATATCGTGAAGGAGATGAGCTGACCACCTTGTAGGGTAAATCAGCACGCAAGTATATAGCAACACCTCCTCCACCCTTGCCAGTTCTATCATTACGGATCAAAGCGAAGCCAGGGAGAGAAAATTGAGTAGAAAGGAGTGAAGGCTTCAAAAAAGATTCCGAAATTAATAGGGCGTCCAGGTGAGCACTGCTAAAGGATGCCAGAAGGTCAGAATAGTGACCAGGAACACTCTGAGCATTAATGTGTGCTATATGTAGATTCTTAGGGTCATTGGAGAAAAGAGAAGAAATTTTGTCGTGTAAAGTAAGTGGTGAGGAACAGTCACTGTCCGCACTAACAAAACTATCAGAGGAAGAACACGAGAAGAAGCTGTCGTTAAGATCAGCTATATCTTCCATTATAATATATAAATATAATAAATAATAATATAACTAAAATTAAATTAAAATTAAAAAAAAAAAGTATAGGTTTCCCAACTAAAAGAAAAACCACCCCAACTTGCTAGTGTATTGGCAGAAATTTTACACCATATTTATGCTACACTAAAATTAAATGTTAGACTAAGATTACACTCAAGCTAAACGTTTAAACGATTGAGATCGAGAAGAACGTAAAACGAAACGTATTGAGTGACAATAAAAATGAAACTGACAGCTGTCGACAGCTGACGTTTTGGCCGTCAACAGACAGGCCACAAATGACAACAATCGACAATACCGGCCTTAAAACAATTTCTAAAGAAATAAAAATAAAAGATTCGGCGGTGAAGAGAATAAAATAACTTGTTCAACCACCGGCAGAAGAAACAAAATGATTGCATTAATGTAAATAGACTGCACAACGGTATCAACATGAGTTACTTGCGCAGACGCGTCTTTCTCGTTCTCTTGCCAGGAGTAGCCGTCGTTGCGATATTAGGTGACCCAAGTTCTTCGGACTGTACAAAATCCTCCGTGTCGGCTGCAGTGCACGGGAATTTGGCAACAAGGTCGTGAAGTTCGCTTGCCATTTCGATCTTGTGACGGGATTTGTCTGGGCAGATAATGACAATCTTGCCCTCCATGGACCAGCAATTTGGCATGCCGAAATGCTTACGAGCGGCCGCAAACACTCGATGCCTAGCTTGTGTCAAGAACTCGGAGATGGTGATACCAGTACCCTTGAGATGTTTCTTGTTATCCCATACAAGTTGCCGGTGCTCCATTTTGAAGAAACGTACTAGTATGGGACGGGCTTTCTGCTGAGAGTATCCGAGTCTGTGACAAACATGGATTATATTCTTGTCCCCATTTACCTCAGGCAACTTAATTTGGTTGTTCAATACATTGTTGACAATGACAAGCAAATTTTCATTATTCTGCTCTGGGACACCATGGAACAGCAGGACTTTTCTACGCATGGCAGTTTCATGCCTATCATATCCAGCAGCAAGCAGCTCAATTTGAGATTTTAATGCGGATAGTGCTTGACATACAAAGAGCTTGAACTCAGTAAACTCACGTGCGATAGATGCAAAATCAGGTGAAGCTGGTGTGGTGGTAGAGGAAGCCTGCTGCAGCTTCGCTTCATAATCATCCATTCGGGACCCAAATAACTGTTGGAGTTCATCCAGGCTGGCAGCAAGTTTTGTGTCCATGATGAAGTTAAGTGTCAGTGAACCAGGAACAGGAGTTAGAGACTTGATAACAATAGATAGCAAGTGTGGGGGGGCTTAATGTCAAATAAACTTGTTTATATCATTAAAAACTATGAAAATCTATTTTTAAGGAATTATTTATTGAAGAGCCCAAAAAAATTGTGTTGTCACTATGTCTACCCACAAAGGAAAAAAAAAGATGATCATCAATGTCACTTTCATTTATGCTGTTTAATATAGACATGTTATTTGAACGCCATTTTCTTAAATGAAATTTACCTTTTCTTAATTCCTTAATGACTCCTTGGCACATTTGTAGCAATTCTGTTTTTGAGTTGTGGCCTGATATAAAGTCGTCCACATAGAAGTCATGTAATATTGTTTCACGTATTAGAGGAGAAGAACACTCCTGACCTAGTTGCACTAGACACCGTGTAGCCATGTATGGAGCGGCTGCAGTGCCATAGGTTACCGTATTCAGCTTGTAAGTATCTACTTTGTGAGTGGCATCAAACCGCCACAAAATTTGTTGAAGGCATCGTTGCTCTGGTGCTACCAGTACACAACGGTACATTTTTTCGCAATCAGATGTGACAACATATTTGTGTTGCATGAATCGGATTAATATATCTATTAAACTATCTTGGACTGTAGGTCCCACATACTGTATGTCATTAAATGACAACTGTGATGTAGTCTTTGCTGACGCATCGAATACAACTCTTAATTTCGTAGTTAAACTAGTGTCTCTAACTACACCGTGATGTGGCATGAAATATGAACATTTGTCAGTACTATGATTGACTAAAGACATATGACCGAGGTCAATGTACTCTTTAATGAAATTTGAGTATTTTTCTTTGTACAATGGGTCACGTTTGAACTTTCTTTCCAAAGACTGAAACCTAGATAAAGCTTGTTCGTATGAGTCACCTAATGTTTCTGGTGACTGTTTTATAGGGATTTTTACAACGAAGTGGCCATCTTTCTCACGAGTAGTTGTTTTTAAAAAGTTTTGTTCACACTCATTTTCCTCCTTTGTTGTTGTACGGGGTGATGAAACGGATTCTAATTCGAAAAATCTATCTAATTGTTGTTGAAGGTGGCCATCATTTAAATAATTACAGTGAGCTGTGTTTGAGTAGGCGGTGGGCTTGTTACCTTTAGTTTCTTGTTTATGCATCACACCTGATACCAACCGACCCACTCTTGTATCAATGAGAACTGGTTTGTTCCTGCCTAAAGACATACGTTTTGTTCCTAATATGTTCCAAAAGATTTCAGCATTCAACAATATGTCTATTTCTGAAGGAATATTGAAACTAGGGTCGGCTAATTTTAAGTTCTTTGGAATGTTCAGCTGTGAGATATCAAAACGTGTGGTAGGTAATAATTGAGTTATCCCTGGTACAATAAAGCAATCAATGAAGTTTATGTATGACTCGGTGCGTGAGGATATAGTCAGGCTAGAACGTTTAGTTACATGAAATGTTTGACTTAAACCTTCCACTGAAATGGAAGTAGACTTAACTGGCAATTTAAGTTGGTTACTTAGCTTCTCTGTTATAAAGTTAGATGTGCTGCCATTATCCAGTAAGGCACGGACAGTATGTTTTCTACCATTACAATCAATAATGTCTATGAGTGCTGTAGACAGCAATACGCAACCATTGTGTGTGGATGACAAGACAATGTCAGTTTGAATTGTTGAATCTATATTTGAGTGGCAATCTTCCTGTGAGGCTAACACAACACATTTGTCTTGAGACACAGTAGTATCGGACTGCTGTGGAAGTGCAGGTTCGTCAGTGTGCAGTGTGGTGTTGTGTTGTTTGCTGCATACTCTGCATGGCCCAAATTTGCAATCCTGAGGTCCATGTCCCTGTCTTAAGCAGTTGTTGCACAAGTTGAGCTTTTTAGCTTCTGCAATTCGACTTAGTACAGACAGTGACATGAACTGAGGGCACATATAGATAGGATGATTTTGCTTGCACCGCGGACAAGTGTATGGTTCCGTTGCTCGTTTTGTATGTTTTTGATTAGCAATGAATGTTTTTGGTTTAGCATTTGCAGGTTCACTGTGCCTGCGAGTGTTCCTACTGGTATGATCTATAGTTTCTAGAAGTTCAGCACGCCCTTTAATAAAATCGATAAATAATTCTAAAGTGGGTATTTTAAGTTTTTGAAAATTCAGATGTTCTGTCCATGTCCTGTTAGTTGTACTGTCTAATTTTTTACACATAACATGAATAATGATAAGATCCCAATTTTTAATGTTAACTTCTAACATTTGTAAAGACCTAAGGTTTTTATTCACAGTATCTATGAGGCTCCTCAATGAAGAGGAAGATTCCTTTGTAATGTTTTCAAAGTCAAGTAATGCATCAATATGATTGTTAATAAGCAAGTTGTTATTTTGATAACGTTCACACAACAATGACCATGCTGTATCATAGTTATTTTCAGAAAAATCCAAAGAAGTAATAACGTTCGCAGCCTTGTCTTTTAATGCTGACCGTAAATAATGAAATTTACTAATTTTAGGTATTATGCCATTAGCGTGAATTAGAGATACATAAGTGTCATGAAATTCTAACCAATTCTCATACTGACCAGAAAAGGTAGGTAGATGTATTGTAGGTAATTTTAAGTTTAAGCTTGGCCCACATGCAGTGAGGACAGAACCTGTTACTGAATCCTCCAAGTTGTGCTGCGCTTCCACAGAGCTCGGCCTGCCAAGCACCTCTCGAGCCTTGCCGACTGCCGCGAAGTACTGCGTCTCGAAGCGCTCGCGTTCACTATATTCATCTTGACACTCAGCATCTGTAATGTCCGGCAAACTTTCGATTTGAATCTGTATGGAATCATATTCGCCATAGCACTCTTCAATCTTTTGCAACCTGGCCCCAAGCTCACTGAGTTGAACGTTACTAGGCTTGTCACATGTGCACATGATTAACAGATATTTCTCAAACTGTGTAAGTTTAGCTTTATAAGAAGCACGTTTCTTTCTTAATTCTTTTAGGTTAGGCATTGCGAACAGCTAAATAACTTAAAATGATATTGATAAAACCAAGCCGTAGGTATGCACACAATAAAACGTGAACACTCAAAGTAGGTAGGTGTAATCACAGAACAGATAAAAGAGGTTAGAAGGGCCTTGTGGGCGGGGCAGGCGCGCCGCTCATATGTCGCAAACGCTCAAATGTCGACAAAATTTGATTTACCGGCCAACAATCGCGCTCACACTGACAGCGTACGAAGCTCCGCGAAAAAAAAGAATTATGCCATCTTGCGCTATTATAATGTGTCGGAAAAGAAGCCAGGGTGTGTAGTGTGCCTCGAGAAGGGATTTCTTATCACCGGTAAGTCCAAATACCTTAAAATACAAGTAATATTTGTAATTATTACAATAGTATTATGTAGTGGGTAGAAAAAATGATACTGTCGCAAGCATTTAGAAAATTACGTACATTGCTTGCAATACGTGGGTACCATCTTGTACTGCGTGGGCGATTGCGCGATGTATTTCGTTCACTGCGAACGTCGCGTACGACGAGCCGAAGCTTAAGTTCTGCAAAATCTATGCGGTTCGATTGTGTTGTACCAAGTTGTAAACAATGTCGATATTTAGTATCAAATGATATTATTATGAATATGATTAAATAACTTCGTTTATTACTGTCAATTATTGTTTATTGTGGGTTATTAATTTTGGTTTTCGTCTAAAATTTGTTTTGAGGTTAGTCATTTAAAATGGAAACATAACACAACAAAGTTTTGTTTTTAGGTTTCCAACAGATCCAGATACAAGAACACTATGGCTAGAGGCAACCGGTAGAATTGAATAGATACCTACTAACTAAATGTAGTAATTAATTGAATGTATGTCTTATTTTTAAGTGTTTCTCGTATGTTTACTTTTGATTTTACTTTTTTAATCTTTAATTTTGTATCTGTGTGAGACAAATAAATACCTTTTCATTATTTCTATCCCGTTCCGAAATTAAAGCAAAATATTGCAAAACTTAAAGTTACAAAACTAAAGTAATTTTATCGACATAAATTATCGACCTTTTGGTCGCCGTAACATGTATGAGAAATTAAAGCGTGTGTGAGTGTACGTCATACGCAGTGTTTGCGCTAGTGTGACAACCAGTAGCAAGCTCGCGATCTAAGTGAGTGCGGTTTATTTGTGTGCGTTATGCGCGTACGTATTAGCCTCTTGCTTGTAGTGGATATAGAGAGTGGGAGACAAGCGGCGACAGGCGTTCTAATACAAATCAGGAACTATTTCCTTTCTAATCTCTTTTATCTGTTCTGTGGGTGTAATGACAGCAGGTTATACTTAAATGCAAGCGTGCAGATACCGGCAAGAAGCGGGTAGGGTACGCTCGGACAGGCAAGCAGCCACTGTCCGACTTGAAAGCAAGGGCGTAGCCCCGGTGCAGGCGAAACCAGCAAGCAACGCGCGACACGTGCGTCGTTGCTCTGCTCGGCGCAAGTCCTGTTGGAATGCGATAAAAATAATGTTAAGTAGGTATAATGTTAATTTATAACGAGTTCCTAGCTAGGGACGGGATAATCACAGTTTATAATGAATCTATAACGTCTCTAATGCTGAGAATGCTATAGTGAGAATAACAGTCACGTAGGTACTGTGTTTATGAAACGCAATGATCAACAAATTAATGACTGTTGATGGTTTTGGGGGATAATTAATGATATATTCACTTTAATGATTATAACCTTGAAAAGGTAGGTAACGCAATGATCAACAACTTAATGACTGTTGACGGTATTAGGATTTTTACTTTAAGAAGATAATTGGAACGAACTCACAAGAATAATGCCCTCCAGGCTATATAATATTGCTCGTTGATCCACGTGTAGGTACTCCGACGCTTTGTCCTGTCACCACGTTGGCACGGCGGTATTCTGTGACGGCGGCGGCGGGCTGGGCTCGCGACGCGACAATGCCACGACGCACGGTCGGCAGTTCGGCACGCTGGACTTGACTCGTTGAAACACGACGTGATGACTCGAAGTCTCGCTCGAACCACGGGATGCTGGCTGCTGCCTTGAGGTTCCACGTAGTTTTTTCCAATTCTCTTCAATATCAGGGCTTCGAAGGACCAATGTTGGGGCTGTGATCTCGTCCCGGTAGCTTGGATAGTGTGTGGAGATAAATAATGAATGCTCCGCTCAGATCGAGCAACTTATGTATTGAAATAATGAAAAATAATGAAAACGAGTACAATGTCGGACCGCGACGCGACAATATTATGTAATATAATATTATATACTGGACTATTTGTAATTTATGACTACTTTTGTTAGCTTGGGTCTTACCTGTTAAAACAAATGTATGTGTTAATGAGTAAATAAATAAATAAATAAATAAATAAATAAATAATAGTTGCGATTTGCTTGTAATTGTAATGAGGGATTTTATTTTTATTTTTTTTAAACGCTTCCCTAGTCGATAGATAGATGGCGCTGAACTTAGTATGTTACTGCAATGAACGGAACGTCACGTAATTATTTGATTTTTTTCACTTCGATGAATTTTGAGATCGTAAAACGAAACGTACATGTCATGTCATTGTCAGTCACAAGTCACATCACATTACACCAATGACAGAAAAAAAACGCGGGAACCTTGAAACGAACAAGGCGCCAAATCTCGTAAAATTTAAAATTAATTTGCTTTAAACTGTTTAAATACCTCAAAATTAGTTGTAATTATAAAATAGTAGTTGTATATATTTGTAAATAGTGTGATAAACAATGGGGGGAACTGGTAAGAAGAGGAAAAAAGCGGAGCCCCCAGATGGTCGAGTAGTACGGGACACCACGGAGACTTCTTCCGACTCCGATGATTCAGCAGACAACAGCAGGAAGTATCAAGTATTTAAAGTCCCCGGATACTCAAGGAAGTATCCTGAAAATAGCAAGAAAACAGAATACATAGTATTTCTGTCTCATCAGATTGAGCGCCAATTTTCTGACAAAGACAGATTGGCTATTTCGCATGTTATCCGCAAATATTGTGTCACTGGCATATTACATTTAAAATCTATAAATAAGTACAAAATAGGTATAACATTTGACCTATCCAACAATGCCAATGTATTCTTACAAAATAAGAAACTTTTAGATGAAATGGGCTTAAATGCAACAATACCGGCTGCCGACACCGAGGTGACCGGGGTTCTTACTTCAGTCCCTACGGATTTGTCTAATGAAAGAATATCTGCTTTGATTGGAAGCTCCAGAAATGTCATACAGGTGAGGCGTTTCATGCGCCGCGTACAAAGAGAGGGTGGCGTGGTCACGTATGACCCCACTCAAACTGTTGCGGTTACATTCGCCTCTACTGAGCTACCGCAATACGTGTACCTTGACTCCTGGAGGCACGAGGTAAGCTGTTACGTTCCTCCTGTCAAACAGTGTTTGCAATGTATGAAGTTTGGACATATTGCAAAATATTGTAAGAATGAAGTTGTATGCTCCATATGTACAGACAAGCATAGTTTTAAAACTTGTAAAGAAGATCCTAAAAACGCTAAATGTGTCAATTGTGGTGGTAACCATGTTTCCATCTCAAACATCTGCCCACAGAAAAAAATGAAAATAGAAGAAAATAAAGTCAAGTCCAGAGCCGCTAAATATTCCGATTTATTTAATGAACATTCTTTTCCAAAATTAACACAGAAGAACATTGAAACACAGATTATTAATTTGACTAAATCAGATTTTTTTATGAATACTTTAACAAATGCTATAACTAAAATTATATTAAATCAAAAAGACAATCCCATTAATTCAACTTCCATAAAAGAAATTCTGCAACAAACTTTCCGTACCAGTACTTCCACATCTAATAATGGATCTTAATATAATGCAGTGGAATGCACAAAGTATTTTAAGTAATAAACTTTTATTAACCCAATTTCTTTATGAGCATAACATACATGTTGCTATCATTTCAGAAACCTGGTTAACACCCATCAAACATTTTAACATAAGAGGATACAAAATAGAAAGACATGATATTGGAAATAAACACAATGGTGTAGCTATCTTAATTCGCAATAACATAAATTACAGAAAAATAATTACATATTCTGATAGTTCTCTACAAAATATTTGTGTAAGAATTACTGTAAATAATACAGAAATAAGTATAGTAAGTTTCTACTGTCCAACAAATTGCTCTCCATCTTTTGACAAACATAAATTTGAATCTTTAATAAAATCTGTGCCTGAACCAATGATATTTGCTGGTGATTTCAATGCCCATCACACCTCATGGGGATGTAATTCTACAAATCCAAGAGGTAGGGATATTTTAGAGATTGTTGATGATAATAATTTGGTGTTAATGAACAATGGTGCAGTGACAACAGTTGGTTCTTTAACGTGGCGTCCAAATGCCTTAGATCTGTCCATAGTTTCCCCATCATTGGCTCTTTCTTGTGATTGGTCTGTCCATTGTGATCCTCTTGGCAGCTACCACCTTCCTGTAATTATGAAAGTTTTTATCAATAATAATAATATAGAAAACACTAGTAATAACACAAATTTGCCCACCTATCCTAACTTTAAAATGGTAGATTGGAAAATGTATGAACAAAATGTAGATTTACAACTATCTACTCTTCAGGATGAACATGATGCTCCACTCGAAAGTTATGCAGAGTTTTGTCAAATTTTGCATTCTGCAATTAATAAATCCCTTCCTTATCATAATGAGTCAGCTTCTTCCTTGGCTGATTATACTATTCGCAACTCTTATAGGAAGTCAGTAAAAGCCCCTTTTCCTTGGTGGAATAAAAAATGTTCAGAAGCAGTTCAAAAGTCTAAGTCCGCATATATAAATTTTAAAAACAATCCGTCTGATGAAACATTTATTGAGTTTAAAAGATTACAAGCCCTCAAAAAACTTACTTTGAAAACAGAAAGATCAAATAGTTGGGTTGAACTTTGCAGCTCCTTTAATCGATGTACGCCTCTGTCCAGAATCTGGAAATATATGCGGAAATTTAATAAAACATATTCTTGCAGCAATAATGATGTTAATTGGATTCAGGACTTTCTGGAAAAATTTACCCCAGATTATGTAAATAATATGCCAAATTTCCCCATTGCCAGCAAGACAAACTCTGAAAATACATTTTTAGTAAAATCTTTTTCAATACAAGAATTGAAGTCTGCTGTTAATTCTAGAAAAGATAGTGCTTTTGGACTGGATGGTATTCCATACATTATGATAAAAAAGCTTAGTGATAAGGGTTTGCAAACTTTTCTCAAAATATTAAATAATTTGTGGTTGAACAGTGATATACCTCATTCTTGGAAATCTGATTGTTTGGTACCCATTTTGAAGCCAGATAAGCCTCGGTCTAATCCAGATTCCTATCGTCCTATTGCTCTAACATCCTGTGTTGGTAAAATTTTTGAACAATTAATAAAACAAAGGTTGGAATTTTACATAGAACAAAACAATATTCTACCTGCTAATCAATTTGGTTTTCGTAGGGGAACATCAGCTCGTGAAAGCATTTGTCAGTTACAGCTACATATTCAAAATAGTTTAAATAACAAGGATTACTTAATGTCAGTATTCTTTGATGTTGCTGGAGCCTTTAACAGTGTAAATATTGATGTCCTTTGTTCTGAATTACTTCTTATTGGAATTCCAAATAAAATTGTCCACTGGGTCCATGAATTCTTAACTGAAAGGAAGGTTTACGTTAGATATAATGATAAATTACATGGGCCAAGACATGCTTCAGTAGGAGTTTGTCAAGGAGGAATTCTGTCTCCATTAATATTCATTTTGTACATACGTCGTTTGAATTTGATTCTAGGTTCCATAGTCAAAAATCTTCAATTTGCTGATGATTTAGTTGTGTATTTGTCTGGGAAAAATTTAAAAAATATGACACAGTGCCTTAATAAGGCGTTGGAAGGATTGTGCACATACTTTTCTTATTTAAATCTAGATATAAATGCACTTAAATCTAAACTAGTAGTATTTAGTAGAACTAGCAATTTCAGTCCTTCTGTTTATTACAATCAAGTTACTATACCAATTTTTCATGAAGTTAAGTTTTTAGGTGTAACCTTCACTCATAATTTGACCTGGAAAAAATATGTTGAAATGATAAGTTCTAGAGCTAACAGAGTTTTTAATGTTTTGAAGACATTGTGTAGAACCTCCTGGGGAGCTGACCCAAAAATATTGTTGTTATTATATAAATCCTTGATACGCAGTCATTTTGAATATGGCTTTCTCTGTTTTGCTGGTGATAAAAGGTTAGTAGATATTCTTGATAAAATACAAAATAAAAGTTTGAGACTCATTACCGGGGCATTTAAAAGTACTCCAATTAATGCAATGCAAGTTGAATGTAAACTTCCTCCATTATGTATAAGATTCTCTTACCTGAAGGAAAGGTTCTTATTAAAACTTTATAGTAAAAATAATAATCACTTGTTTTCCAATTTGAAACAATCATGTACATCATCCATTTGCAACTTAAATATACTTCAGGGCTTTCCTCAATATGTAATTTTTCTTGAAACTCTGCAAATTCATAAGTCATCTATTCTTCCATGTTATCAGGGGGATTTTGACAGCAAGTTTCCTGCAATTGACATCATTATTGATCACAATCTATCCACTAAAGAAGATGTATATAGTAAATTTCATGAGTTTACTGATCATAGATTTGTATATACTGATGGGTCTAAAACTGAGTCAGCAGTATCATTTGCTATTTTTGATGAGCTATTGAATTCTGGTACTGGTTATAAAATAAACTCAAACACAAGTATATTCACAGCTGAGGCTGTGGCTATACTTGCTGCCCTAAAGCACATTAGGCATACAAATGATGGATGTTGTCAATGGGTAATAGTTAGTGACAGCATGAGCGTTCTTGAAAATCTCAAAAATAATAGGTTGAATGCTAACACAAACTATTTTATATCATTAACTAGCTGTTCCCGGCATGCGTTGCAATGCCCTTTTTCCTACCTACTACCTGCCTGTGTACCAACTACCTACCTACCTACTACCTCCTACCCTACCTACCTACTACCCTACCTACCTACTACCCTACCTACCTACTACCGTACCTACCTACCTACTACCCTACCTACCTACCTACTACCCTACCTACCTACTACCCGACCTACCTACTACCCTACCTACTTACTACCCTACCTACTACTCTACCGACTACCCTACCTACTCTACTATCCTACTTACTACCCTACCTACTACCCTGCCTACCTACCTTCCACTTTCTCACCTTTTAAACCTTCCCTGGACTTCCACGAATAATTCAACACTATAATTAGCCAAATCGGTCCAGCCGTTCTCGAGTTAACTAACGAACAGCTATTCATTTTTATATAATATAGCTGTACCCCGCGTGCGTTGCAATGCCCTTTTACCTGCCTACGTACCAACTACCTGCCACCTACCTATTACCTACCTACCTACATACTACTAATTTCTCACCTTCTCTGGACTGCCACAAATGTTTCAAAACCAAAATTAGACAAATCGGTCTAGCCGTTCTCTAGTTTTAGCGCGACTAACTAACAGCAATTAATTTTTATAATATACGCAAACACCATTTGAAAAATCGTTTTTCTATTGGGAAAGAAACAGTAATTATTTGTGATTATTGTGATAATGTCGTATGGTCTGTTTGAAGTTGTCATTCGTTGACTGAACAACTGAACGTCACTCAATTGTTTTGCCTTCCCGGAACCTCTCCACTAACACTTGAACTTTATGGGTACGGTATGTAATAATAAAAAAAAAAAAGTGTGTGAGATGAGATTGAGATGAATGAAATTAAACTGTGTGGTGTGCTCCAAATAAAAATAAGTAAAAGTGAAAATTCGGGCGCCTGGAGTACACACAAAACTATGCCAAGGATAGACTTACCTGCGGGAGCTTGAGACTTTTAATCTTCAAGCGGGAAGGCATCAATAAAAATCGATCATGAAAAGTAAGAACGACTTTATTACCCGAAGGCTGCTGGTTTGAAAATTCCTTTCTAATTCTAAAGCTAACAGCTCTAATGTGTAAAATTAAGATGACATCGCTGTTATTCTAAGACCTGTCATTATTGCACTTTTTTAAAATAAATTGAAGTTATGTATCATAAACCATACCAAACTCCGTCGACTAAATTAGGAACCTGATGGATTATCCAAGAGCATCTTGGTGATATTCGCCGAGATTGCCAACGGCGGTCCAAGATTTTGCATTTTGGTAGGCGTGCGTTCAAAAATTTAAGTAATATGGAAAAAAAAAACGCCTTGTGGCTGAAAACAAACATGAATAATCGTTAGCGGATAAAAAATGGCGATCGACGCCGAACTGGTTACGGACAAATACAATTAAACTCACCGTTTCTTCCAAAAATTAAAATGTGGTCATCAGTAGATGAATGAATCCAAGCAAATAATTATAAAATGAAGTTAAAAGATCCTGAAACAATTAAATATCGGAAACTATTAGCGTCTGCTATCAAAATAGCCATGACAACGCGGAACGGACCGAAATCACAAAGAATTCGCTTACCTTAAAAAATAAAGGCTATCCAATTAGGATCATGACAAGGGCAATCGGCTACCACATAATTAGGGACTAGATGCCGCCCATCTCAAGTTATATTTTGAGATTTTATTGGAGCGCTCAAAAATCACTCCATTGATTCAAGGCTGTAGGTCGAAAAGCAAGAGATGTCAAAGTCAATTTGACAGCATCGAAAATAAAACTCAGTGTGACCACTTCACGAATCCAAGTCAACCAAAAAATGAATTTTCATAAGGCAACACCACCATTAGAGCCTACAAATCAAAGCAAAGAATTCAATAGTATGTAACAGGCTTAAAAGACTCGTTACATTACATCCCTCCCCGAAAATAAAAGAAAGGAACTTTCTTTTATTAGAAAGAAATCTTCAACACAATAGACCAGTCTTAACAACTTTCTAATTCCCAAAAAAAAGAAAAGAATCATAAAAGATTCGAAGTGTAAATGAATTCTGAAAATGTCAAACGACAAGGTCTCAAGAATTTAATAAAAGTAAAAACATGCAAATGACAAAAAGTCAAAAATGAAATATGTGAAAAACAGAAAAAATTATAAGTTATAAAAACTTGTTAAATGAAACGAAGAGAGAAATCTCTTAGCGCTTCTAAACTAAAAAACAGTGCAGTTAGGCACCATCGCCACTGACTACAAATTTCAAACGAATTCGAACAATTTACCAATACAAACTACAATTTTTAGTGCAGTTAGGCACCATCGCCACTGACTAAAAATTTCAAACCACTTGGAACAGTACAACTTTGAGTGCAGTTAGGCTCTATTGCCACTGACTACTATGTCAACTGCTTCCAACTCTACCATCTCTATGAGTGCAGTTAGGCTCTATTGCCACTGACTAACTCCGTATCCAACAATCCAAAAAAATTTGAAACTCCAAACAAAAGTTTTTAAATAAAGCTGAAAGACCTTATTTAAAGTATTGTTACAGGCACAACCTGCAACGAAACAAAGGAAAGCGTACTGTGATCGGCTCATCACCACCGAATTCCCGAGCACAATAGCTGTAAAAGAATGTTGCTGTGACTGGCTCAACACTACCAATCTCCCAAACACAGACAAACACAAAAAATCATTGAGATCTCCAATGAGAAATCTCAATAACGAAAAGGCGAAAGCCAAGGTTTCACAATGCGATCGGCACATCACCACCGAACTTCCGAACGCAAAGAAAAAGAATGACGAAAGTCAAAAAAAAATCCCGCATTGTGATTGGAACAACAATGTCCAACACAATGGAAAAAGGAAAAAATATGGCCGGAGCCGAAATCCCACATCGTGATCGGCACAACACCACCGACTTTCCGAGCACAATGGAAAAAAGAGTCGAAATCAAGGTCAAAAGTTACACCAAGATTCAAAAAATAATAAGGCATTTTGTAACAAAGGTTACAGAATGACCCTATAAAAGGTTACCCTTAAAAAAATAAGATCTTATACAATCCAACAAAAACGAACAAAACATAAAATAAGATCCTTCGATGTGAAAAACATTTAGTGTGGAAAAAAATTGTATTTAATTAACAAAAATGGCCTAAGTTTTATTTTTAGAATGTTAAGAATTCAAATTCAATAAATTTATAAGAAGTTACCTAACATACATCTTTCAAACCGTTGATAACCTATCATCCATCCCCTCGTACATCACACTGTCAAAAACGGCCTTCAAACAGAATTTATCAAAAATATCAAGACTAACACTTGGAAACCAAATTAAAATTTAATAATATCTTTAACATGATAACGTCCCACTGAACCTTTATTTAAATCTTTCAAAACATAAACGTTATCCGAAACCTTTTCAGTTATTTTACACTTTACAAACTTAGGTGCAAGCTTAGCTGAAAAATACGCAGGAGCATGAGATTGAACAAAACTTCTTCTCCACACCATATCACCCACACCAAAAGAAATGACTTTCCGACCTTTATTATAATAAGCGGCATTTCGCTTATACCCCTTTAACAAGTAAGCTTGAACTTTAACAAAAATATCACTAAGTGAATTAAGAGAAACTGCATAAGCATTCCTATTTGAAATTTCTAGTTGAGATAAGTTATCAACAGAACTACTAAAGTGATGTAATGACGCATCAAGAATAAGCTCCCTACCAAACATCAGAAAGTTAGGAGTAAACTCAGTAGCAAGGTTTACACTATTATTTAAAGCTAATTGAACATTGGGCAAAAAACTTGACCAAGTTCTATGATCATCTTTAACAAAACACGATATGCAGGTTTCGACCGTTTTATTATATCTCTCAACAGGGTTATTTTGAGGTGTATACAAAGTGTTATAAAATATTTTGGTTATATTAAAACCTTTCAAAAAATCTACAAAATGTTTTGAAGTAAATTGAGTTCCATTGTCACAAACTACTATTTTTGGACAACCAAATTTGAGAAATATTTCTTTATCAAAATGTTTACAAATTACTCTAGTGGTAGCATTGATCATTGGAAAGAACCAGCAATATTTAGTAAAAACGTCTACAACCGAAAGTATGTATCTATGACCAGAATAAGTTTTAGGTAGAATTCCTATGATATCAACTGAGAACATAAGCATCAACAGCAGTACAGGTATCGACATCACCCGAATCCTGAAGCGGCGGAGACTGAACTCCCTTGTCCATGACTAACAAACAGCAAGGCGAATAGCAAACGAAAAGCAAAAACTAAATTTCAAAAAGTTAAAAGTTTGAAAATAAATTCTCAAGTTTGAGGTTAAGTATTGAAGTCAATGTGGTATTCCCATGAAAAATTACTAAGTTAATTTTATCGTTTTAAAAGTGCAATAATCACTTACAAGCAGCTTAAATCTAGATAAATTAAATGTACAATATTGTACTTACAATTAGATTAAATTATTTTCTTTAAAAGTTAAACTTAGTTTTTAAAATAACTTTACTGTTGAGAACAACAAAACACGGTCAATGCTATACATTTCTGTTGGTTTTGCTAAGAAAAAAACATGTTATTAAAACAAACAGGTCAATAAACAAAATTATCAATAAGTAAACACCAAATATTGTTTACAAAGATTCACCAAATTAAGTTAAGTACTACTTATGAGTCAAAAATTAAAATAAACACAAAGTTATTGAAGTAACAATGTAGAACAAACTAATGCAAACAATAGACTCCTAAGTTATTTAATAATTGTGCAATAATGACAGTATATAGGTACCAGACAAACCTACTTCAAGTCCCTGTTCGCTGAGCGACAATTGTAATAATAAAAAAAAAAAAGTGTGTGAGATGAGATTGAGATGAATGAAATTAAACTGTGTGGTGTGCTCCAAATAAAAATAAGTAAAAGTGAAAATTCGGGCGCCTGGAGTACACACAAAACTATGCCAAGGATAGACTTACCTGCGGGAGCTTGAGACTTTTAATCTTCAAGCGGGAAGGCATCAATAAAAATCGATCATGAAAAGTAAGAACGACTTTATTACCCGAAGGCTGCTGGTTTGAAAATTCCTTTCTAATTCTAAAGCTAACAGCTCTAATGTGTAAAATTAAGATGACATCGCTGTTATTCTAAGACCTGTCATTATTGCACTTTTTTAAAATAAATTGAAGTTATGTATCATAAACCATACCAAACTCCGTCGACTAAATTAGGAACCTGATGGATTATCCAAGAGCATCTTGGTGATATTCGCCGAGATTGCCAACGGCGGTCCAAGATTTTGCATTTTGGTAGGCGTGCGTTCAAAAATTTAAGTAATATGGAAAAAAAAAACGCCTTGTGGCTGAAAACAAACATGAATAATCGTTAGCGGATAAAAAATGGCGATCGACGCCGAACTGGTTACGGACAAATACAATTAAACTCACCGTTTCTTCCAAAAATTAAAATGTGGTCATCAGTAGATGAATGAATCCAAGCAAATAATTATAAAATGAAGTTAAAAGATCCTGAAACAATTAAATATCGGAAACTATTAGCGTCTGCTATCAAAATAGCCATGACAACGCGGAACGGACCGAAATCACAAAGAATTCGCTTACCTTAAAAAATAAAGGCTATCCAATTAGGATCATGACAAGGGCAATCGGCTACCACATAATTAGGGACTAGATGCCGCCCATCTCAAGTTATATTTTGAGATTTTATTGGAGCGCTCAAAAATCACTCCATTGATTCAAGGCTGTAGGTCGAAAAGCAAGAGATGTCAAAGTCAATTTGACAGCATCGAAAATAAAACTCAGTGTGACCACTTCACGAATCCAAGTCAACCAAAAAATGAATTTTCATAAGGCAACACCACCATTAGAGCCTACAAATCAAAGCAAAGAATTCAATAGTATGTAACAGGCTTAAAAGACTCGTTACAGGTATTAAAGCTCAAATTGATTTGACGTTTTAGTAAGAAAACGTTTGTATGGGAAAAAGAAAAGGGCTGTTTTTAGGGCTTTTCCGGCCATTATTCGAATTTTTCTCGCCGTAAAAACCATCCTTGAACTTCAACGAACATTTAAAAAAAAAATCAGCCAAATCGGTCAAGCCGTTTTCATGCCAAGTCGTGACAACGAAAAACGGGTTTCATTTTTATATATATAGATAAAAGAATCTTGGTTGCATTTGTCTTGCCATAACATTAAGGTTTTGTTCATGTGGGTCCCTTCGCATGTTGGTGTGATGGGCAATGAAAGGGTTGATTTTTTAGCTAGAGCTATAACAAATTCTGATGATGTCCCAGATTCAAGTTGTTTCCTCAACATATCTGTTCCTTGTACAGACATAGTTCCTCTGTTAAAAAAAAGGTCCACTGATATATGGAAAAGGCACTGGAATCATACAGTCCAAATTGAAAATAAAGGTATGTGGTATGCAGTATACAATATTCCCATAGGAACCATGCCTTGGTTTTGTAAAACCAATACTTATATGAACAGGAAGTTTTACTCCACCATACTCAGGCTTCGTTTTGGTCACTGTCGACTAAATTATCATTTGTCTCGTCTGAAAATTGTACACAGTCCTCTCTGTGATCATTGTAACTCTCAAACAGAGCAATCTCTTGCTCACATCTTCTTTGAGTGCTCATCTTTTGGCATCCAGCGCCTTGTGCTGATGGATGAGCTAATTGAAATTTATGGTAGCCCTGATTTGGTACCGCGCTCCATTCAGGCTCTTCTTGTAAATAGCTCGACTTATTTACCTTTGTATGTTTTTATTAATAGTACAGTTGGACAAGTTTAACTCATGTTGTGTAAATAATTTATTAACTGATTTACTGTCATGTGTATGCAGTGTATGTAATGTGTATATATTCATTGACTTTCTTAAATATAATTTGTATTGTAATTTGTATTTGTATGATAAATTAATCAATAAACAAGACTACAATGTATGAAATAAGTACTGGTATCGTTGTTTGTTGTTAGATACTTCCCGTCAGTTGGGATTAAAAAAAAATTAAAAAAAATAAAAACCTATGGACTTGACACTCGGCTCTTACAAAATAACATTGAATGAAAATTACTTGGACTTGACCGAAGATTTTGTGGAATAACAATTCTTATACATGGATTTTATTGAATTAAACTGAAGACTTTAAACGGAATAACTTAACATGGAAAATAAGAAACTGATGAATTTACCTGGATTTAATTACTTATGGATAAATACTAATGACTTCAATTGGAATTACTTACCTAAGGATATATAAAACTAATGAATTTTATTGGATTTCCCACGGACGGATTTACATACTGATGAATTGAACTGAATCTATCATCTAAGAAAAATGTTAACTGATGACTAGGCAGCATGGTCTCAGACCTTAGCCTGTTCCGTCAGGAACTAATATATTAAAAAAAAAAAAAAACACCAATGACATTTAGAAGAAGTAAATAACAACATGGAAAAGAAAAAAATATTCATTTAACGGTCTTTTTAATTTATGAGTTTTCCACGCCAGAAAGAAAATGTCCCAAGAGAAAAAGAAAAGAAGTCTGTGCCTCGTGGATTTGTGCAAAAATGAAGGCATACATCTTTTTCCTAAAGATGAAAGTCGTAAAGCGCAATGGGTACAAGCCATCGTACGTTTTAAGCCTGGACGTACCATAAAAAAGCATTCGCACATATGCTCAGCACACTTTAAACCAAATGATTTTATAAGAACGCCATTATCAGTGTTACAACTACAACCAAGTAAGTTCAGTATTGTAGACACTTTCATATGTTCTAACCTAAGCAGAGATTATATTTATTCTCTTCTATTTAATCTCAAATTATATTTTAATAATTTACCTATTTTAAGATGTGGCATCAAAAATATTGAAGAAAACAGCCATTCCATCCATATTTCCATGGAAAAATGCATCTCAACCTCCCATAACATTCAAAGATCAAGATTCATCATCATTCACTACTCCAAAACCTGATGATCATCAAGAGTCACTGACTCTCAACTTCTCTCAAATTCAAAAGACATATGCACGCAGTACGCATCTTTTTATATATATTTCATCTTTTTATACATCTTTTTATTTACGAGTAGTAATATACATTTACTTACTGCACCAAAGTCACAACAATAATAAAATAATTTGTAGGTAACATTTCTTCTTTTCTTCAGCTCCTCCAACGTCATTTGTAGAAGAGCAAATTTATTTCAATACCATGCCTTATGATGAGTCAAGTGAGGATCCATTAAAATGTGATATTGAAGCCAAGTCTGACCAGCAACCATATTCAGAAGATGTTAGCAATACTGATATAGAAATGGGAGAGTTGAACACCGCAGAATACTTAGAGATTGATCAAAATGAGGAGATAAAAATATGTCAAGAAAGTTCATTGGAAAACAGAGAATGCCATGAGAAATATGTTCAAACCCAGAATATTAGCATTATTACTCAAACCCATGAAGGTTCTACTCAAACAGAAGATAAAGGCATGCTGAGCATTCATTATATCAAGAACAATGACATAGCGATTCATTTTTATACAGGCCTTGAGAATTTCAAAAAACTGTTGTTTGTTTTCCAAACTTTAAAGCAATGTGTAAATAAATTAAAATATTTTTATGGAAAGCCTCCAAAGAAAGTTGATGGTTTAGAACAATTTTTTATAACTCTTTTAATCCTGAGAAGACATAATCCCTTTGAGGAAATAGCAATGATGTTTGCTATCACAATAAACCAAGTGTATAATATTTTCATAACTTGGATAAGATTTATGTCACTTCAGTGGAAAAACTTAGATCTCTGGCTTGATAAAGATAGTGTCAGAGCATACATGCCTTTAGACTTTCATGATAAGTTTCCATCAACACGGGTTGTTATAGATGCTACGGAATGTCCAATAAAAAAAACAAAACTCCCCTTTGCGCAACAAGTAACATTTTCTATGTACAAAAATAGAAATACCATTAAGTTTCTTATTGGGATTACTCCCAGTGGCATGATAAGTTATGTGTCTCCATGTTATGGTGGATCGGCCACTGACAGGCAAATCATAGAAAGAAGTTCTATACTAAGCAGATTTAATTACAACGATGAAATAATGGTAGATAAAGGCCTAAATGTCCAAGACATTTTCATGCCATATGGAGTTAAGGTTAATATGCCATCGTTTTTCAAGAAAGGGAATCAAATCGGTCCGCAAACACTTGTATCAAACCGGAAAGTAGCCAGCAAAAGAATTCATGTGGAAAGGATAATTGGCTTATTGAAAACATATAAAATACTATCTCAACCCTTAAATCAGACTGAAACAATGTTGTCCAGTGACATTGTATTCATTTGTGCTATGTTAGTTAATTTCCGCTCAAGTATTGTTAGTAAAAATGCATAAGCTGGCAAAAAATGTATTTTCATTTTATAAATCATAGTAAAGCCCTAATAGAGTCTGGCATGAATAAGGCCTCGCGCAGTCGATGGATTATTACGATGATTACAATTTCTTTTTGTAGTCATTATTTTTTGGAATCATCGTATTAGTCCGTCTGTGCGAGGCCTTAAGCTCTGCACAAACCACCCTGTGCCCCGCATTGAAAACGTTATCGCATTATTGGTATGAATGGTTCCATTTCTACCATACCACACAAGCGTAGTGTGAGTGAATAGCTTATTTGAATAGCTAACCTACCTTTACAGAGAAACTGAATTATCTAAAAAAGAGTTAGATGGGAGGCAAGCTATAAATAGGTAGATCACATTCAGCGATGAATCTGCTCATGAGTAAGAACAACTTTTCATCAGGACTAACTACCTAACAACAAGAAATCCATGCTATACCATTAATTTTGGTCAAGAAGTTATTGATTTAGCTTTTGTATGGTGGGTAGGTACAGCAGGAAAGTTGGTCTTATAGAAAAAGTAGATTCAACCTTGAAAGTTTGTCATATGGTGTCGATTTCATCCTGTCGATTGAATAGTAAATAAGTTAATACTTTGGGTGGTAATCTTATGAGAAATTAAAAATCTGTTGAGTTTAATATTTTTTATTGTACAAATATCTATCTATAAGAACTTTTTTAAAATGTAAATTATAAAAGTTTGTCAGTTTTTGCAACATTATTGTCATAAAAGTATCTTAATAATAATTATTTTAAAATCTGTAATTGTGTACACACAGAAGTACGCCGTTTGCCTTCCAGTACATAACAACTGGCCTTGCACTTGATAATAATAATTGTGTTCTTCATTAAGTTTCAAACACCCTTCTTTTTCACACAAGTACAAATATGGCACTGTTTCTGGGGATATTTTCTTTTCTTTTGCTGTGTATGTGCATTTGACCTCAAGTACACCGTCAAAGCCTACAAGCCGGTCTGGTGTGCTAGCCAAGAATTGATATTCACTGTGCACAACAATTCCATACCTATCAGTCGACATCTGCAATGTTTCAAATTCACGCACAGCCTCATCTTCATACTTAACCCCATGTTTGATGGATGGGGTTAACAAATCTGAAGCTTTAACAAGAGAAGCAGCAATTTTTTTTTCACCACTGGTTGCTTTGCAAATCCTGCCGAAATTGGAGCTATGGATCCGCATTAGTCGCTCCTTTTTCCATAATTTGTGGTCTTTTCTTGTTTTCTCTTCAAGGGCATGTCTTTCCTCCTCATTTAAATTTCTTTGCTCTAAAAATTCTTGTTCTGGAGTCAGTTTAAGATAATCATGGTCTGCATATCGCCTCTTTGCAAGAATACTGTGATATTTCAGAAAAATCGATTTTTTTTTTATTCCATAATCAAAACCGCCGTATTGAACTTTATTTTCGATAAAAACGAGGTATTTTTTCGACAATAACGGTGCGTCTATGAGCGAAAGAGACAAGACAACTGCAATAGTGCAATATTTTGTCACAGTATAAATATGGACAGTAGCGAAACTAAGCCTAGTTGATGCGATAACTACCTACGCTCCATTGAAGCCATAGGGTTGTCCCTTTTATGCACGGTTGCTGAAGTCCCTAGATAACTTCTCAACATAACATTTTTATTCTGTTGTGATCAATCAATCGAATTAAAAAAAGCTAGCTTACAAATACAATCTAAATAGAATACTTAAATAGCATTAGAAAAAATACGAAACACGTAATACGTGCCTATAAAATTTGAGGGTTGCCCTCGATTTCGTTAAGATTCCATAATCAGATCCAGACATGGTAACAGTGGGACCATCTCGGGAGTATACTTTTTCGATTAAAATTTTTTTTTTTCAATTCGGTTCATAAATGAGGGAGTTATGCGGAAACAAATATGATACAAAAACAAAACCAAACCGACGAATTCAGAACCTCCCTCTTTTTGGAAGTCGATTAAAAATACTTTCTTCTGCTGATGAAGCCGAGTTGACACAGCCGTATACCGCGCAATACGTTCGTTGCATTTAAAAAAATATCGGGAGATATGAACTTATACGTGACCAACTGACCACTCGTCTCGGCGCGGCACGCACAACTGAGCGCACTGCGAAGACTTGCCAAGTGCCCCGTCGATGCGCATGTTTGTGTGAGTGTGCGGTTTCGAGCGTTTGTAGGTAGTTTCCGTACTGTCCATATTTATATTGTGATTTTGTGTTGTCGCGCTGTCTCTTTCTGCCTCGTGATTTGTTTCGACAACGTGTCCCATCAGTCGGCGCGTGCCATTTGGAGGGAAGGGCGCTCTCGTATTTGTGCAAAAACGTGACATCACGAAGATACCACATTACGATTGCTAAGGTAAGTTTGAACTCTTTGATATTTTTTTATTAGGTAATGTGATATGTTGAATTGACACAGTTTTGTTGAAAATAGTATGCAATTTTAACTTGTTATTACTTTTGATATCACGTTTTCGTTGAAAAGATATCGTTTTTGTTTTGTAACATCATAAGATGACGCGTTGTTGACAATGAAATATTTTACAAACCATAAAATGGATTCGGAGTATTTTGTAATGTTACTTTTTTCTAGATAAATTATAAGTTTTTTTGTAAATTAAATCGTTATGTCACGTTGTAAATACTAAAACAAATGAATTATAAATATTTATTTTTTCAGATGGGATCGCGGTCCAGAAAATTAGTACAATTAGCAACTATGCAAAACGTAGTTGATAGTAACGTAAATGATAGTTCCAGTATCCAAGCCGAGGAAGTTGATGACTCTAATATAAACGCAATGATTCCAGAAGGTAAGACTTAATAATTTTGTTTTTTAAAGAATATTTTTGTAAAGACTAAATGCCACCTATGTTCGGTCCCATGTAACAAGGGGCGAGCCTGTTGTCATGTAGTTATTTAAAATGAGTACCTATTAATACGAAACGAACTTAGGTGCTTACATTTTCATAGATTTTAAACAAATTGGATTTCCAATATTGGAAATCCATACATGAGGCCTATGCCCAGCAGTGGACGTCCATCGGCTGAGAAGAAGAAACAAATTGAGCAACATTATAAGGAGTCTTAGTGTGTTTTCTACAGATAATTATGTAAACACCTCGATTTTAGTTTAAATTTTTGTTTTAAATTAAGAATTTAAAACAAAAATTTAAACTATTAGGTACTTATGTTTCATAAAGTTTTTCTATTGTTTAAGTTATTATTATTTATATTTCTTTTAGACAAAAGTAACGATGACTCAAAACATCGTCGACGTGAGTCAACTAGTAGTACCGGTAGCTCTTCAAGTAGCTCTTCGAGTTCTTCTTCGAGTTCCTCCTCAAGCAGTGGACCATCTTTTTATGAAGGTAGTAAGTTTTTATATAAATGCATTTATTATATTTCTTAATACATACATACATTATTATTGTCACGCCTTTTTCCCATTGGGGTAGGCAGAGACTACTATTTCTTAATAAATGCACTTATTCAATTTATGTAATAATTTGTGTTCAATTCTGTGCATTTCGGATGCCGAACGTTTGCAACGTAATTGTTTGGGACTAATTTTCTTTTAACTTTTCCCCAGATAGTGATGATTCCGTAAAGGATCCCAATTATCAAGAGGAGAAGTCAAAAAGTAATAATATACATACTTCAGACTCTGAAGAAGAAGGTGCCAGCACTAACTACAACTTCTCAAAAGACCAAGACTTGTTTAATTTAAATAATAATATTGCTTCAGTTGACACCATAGAGCAAGTTGACATGTTATTGGTAAGTAATTCAGCAGAAAATCGAGACATAATAGTTAACCATACAAATCAGATAGATCTGGTCGCAACAGAGAATAATTCGCTTGTAGTTGGGAATGATACCACTATGCCAATAGAGCCAACCACTTCCAACATCACCCCAACTAAAGTAGGAAAAAAAAGACCAAGGCAAGAGTTAAATTGGAAGAAGAACATCGCTAAGCGATTAAGAAATAGTGGACTATCATATATTTCAACAAAAACTAATAAGCCCTTTCCAAAACGCCAGCTTAAACCACCTTGCAGAGAAAATTGTAAATTTAAATGTAGCTCTAACTTCTCAGAGCTTGAACGTGAGAAAATTTTAAACGAATATTGGGGTTTAGGACAAATTGAGAAACAATGGACGTTTATAGCTAATAATGTCGATTTAGTTATTCCAAAACAGCGATATGTGAAAGTGGACTCAGACGGAAATATTGCTGCAAAGCGTGAAAACAACAACGCTTTCTTTTTGACTATTTCTGGTGCAAAGATCAGAGTATGTAAATTGTTTTTCAAAAACACTTTGGCTATCAATAACCGCCCTATAGAGACCGCGTTGAAAAAGAAAAATAAGGACACTAATATCTCGTCAATGAAAGATTACCGTGGCACTCATCTAAATCACAGTAAAGTTGATGAAAACATTAAAGAAAGCATAAGAAAATTTATAGAAGCGATACCAAAAATAGAATCGCACTATATTCGAGCAAACTCGAAAAGACATTACATTGACGGCAGCAAAGCAATTACAGACCTGCATAGAGACTACGTTGAACAATGTAAATCTAAAAATATACCCTATGCAAGTTATTTAATGTTTTATCGTATATTTACACAAGAATTTAATATATCGTTTTTTGTGCCGAAGAAAGATTTGTGCGATACATGCGAAGTTTATAAAAATAGTACGCCCGAAGAAAAAGAATTGAAAAAAGAAGACTACGAAAAACATATCAGAGAAAAAGAATTATTACGCATTGAAAAGACAAATGACAAGAACAATAAAAATATTTTAGTTGCTGTTTACGATCTCCAAGCTGTATTCCAGTGCCCTAAGGGCGATATTTCTGTATTTTACTACAAATGCAAACTTAATGTTCTTAATCTAACAATTTATAATATTCAGAATAATGTTGTTGAAAGTTACGTATGGGACGAGTCACATGCAAATAGAGGCATAAATGAAATAGGTACTTGTGTATTTAATTACCTTACCAAAATGTCAAATTCAGCTGAAGATTTAGAGGTTGTCTTCTATTCAGACAACTGCGCAGGGCAAAATAAAAACAAATTCATGATTGCCCTGTATTTATATGCCGTACAGACCTTGCCTAACCTGAAATCCATAACACACAAATATCTTGTAAAAGGCCATACCCAGAACGAAGGCGACTCTGCCCATTCCCAGATTGAGAGACAAGTAAAGAGGCTATTAAGATCCGGTCCTATATACACTCCCGACGGATTTATCGGTGCTATAAAAACAGCCAGGAAAAAGAGTGAGCCAATACACGTCAATGAAATGTGTTTCGAAGATTTTTATGATTGGAAAAGTGTGTGTAATCAAATTAATTTTAACTTAACAAAAGATGAAGATAACCATGTAGTTAAACTATCAGAAGTAAGAGTAATAAGAGTTAGTAAAGATGATACAAATGCTATATTTTATAAAAATTCTTATGCTGAAACGGACTTTAAAAAAGCCGTCGTTTTGAGAAAAAAGAGAAACAACAATATAGAAATAAAAAATGTCTATAATAATAAACCCGGGATAGCTGAACGAAAAAAATCGGACCTAATGGATTTGATTAATAAGAAATTAATTCCCGGAGTTCATAGGAGCTTTTACGAATCGCTCTAAGAATGTTTTTATTTTATTTTTTATACTATTTTTGTAATTTTTATAACAATTATTTTTTATTACTTTATGTGAGATAAGTGAAACGTCGGTTCCTTTAAGTACAATACCTATGTGATATTTTATAATGAAAAGTTCCTAAGTCGTAATTTTATAGTACTTAATGATAAATACTCAAGTTTTTAATACATTTTGCAAGTATATAATACTTATAATTTTAGATACTTATTTTTAAAACCTATCTCAATATGAATAAAAATATTTTTAGTATGTATTATTATTCTTATTGAGATGGTTTTGTTTTAGTTAAAATATAGATTATGGTCCACCTAAAGTAGGTTTAGAATAAACCTAGTGATTATTTACAAAGACTAATGTTACGAAGAGACTGATTGGTTAGCTAGATCTAAAATAATAATAACAAATTTAGTAATAACAGTATACTTTTAATTAAGAACTGATAGCTATAGTTTCATTTTGTTAACTTTGTTGATTGTTAACTGTTGAATTACTGTATTTAAGTAGGTAACTGTATATCCTACCTACGTTATAATGACTAATGTTTATGCTTGATTTTCTTTTCCTACAAATTTTTCATTGATTTAATAAACATTTTTATTTCTAAAATGTGTTTTTATCATATAACCTAACACAACACAAAAAAATATATTATCAACAATGTGACAAGTTCATATGTCACATCGATCCTTGAAAACTTTTTCAGTAATAGTGTGACAAAATATCCCTTTTTTTTTAATCCTGTTAATTTATACCGAAAAATAGCCAATAGCGCAACAATTACTATAGTTTTAGATGAATTAATAGTTAAATTATAAATCACTAGAAGGTTTTGTTGCTTTAGCTCTATTATATATGATCAAACGAACTTCTCAAGTGAAGTTCGATCGTTATTATATGAGTCGCTTCATTCGAAGATATAATTTAACCATGTAGTTCCCTTTAACCTACAGGCAACTTCGCACGATTTTAAAAGTAAGTCTATTTACTTACAACAAAACGCAACTTAATGTGCAGTATCGAAACGCAGTCCCTCTCAACCTCAACTATCCGGCTTTGACAGCAGCCGCTCATGCGTCATTCTTTTCAGAGATTGCAAAACTTTCCTGGGAAATCAAGGGCGGGCGGGAGATTATATCTTCGAATGAAGCGACTCATATAATAACGATCGAACTTCACTTGAGAAGTTCGTTTGATCATATATTATATGTCGTCGCTTCATTGCTCAGATATAATTTAACCATGTAGATGTTCAGAGCATTTAGAAAGTTTTGCTGCCAATAAAACACGTAATACGTTTCTATGAGATTTTTATTAAAGTTCACAACTTTCAATTAAAACAAAAAAGGACATCTTTTCCATAATCTAATCAACTAACAAATAATTATTGATTTTGAGACGACAAGCATACGGCTCTTGCAAAGACGCCGGAATCTATGATTGGTCTGTTATAGTAGCGGGCAAAGGTGTCAGAGGTAGATTGCCAGCCGGCAGCTTTCCTAATGGCATCGATACTGACGCCCGCCGAGCGCGCTGCGGACGTGGCGGCGTGCCGCGTGCTATGCGCGCTGAACACCGACACGTCCACTCCACTCGCCGACAACACTGATTTAATCCATCTGCTGATGGTCTGACTGCTGGCAGGTCTGTGAGGTCGTTTAAATGTCAGTATCAATAGACCCGTGCTGTCCGATCTCTTACTTCGTGTTACCGAAATATAGTCCTTGAGAACGGACGCAGGACAAATGCTGATATCGTCTTTAAAATACGGAAGTATCAGCAGTGGTTGCTCCCGACCAGGGCCCGATGTTTTAATAATATCGGTAATATCGATTTTTGCTCCTTGCTCTGATATTAAAATATTTTCGAGTCTGATGAGACTTAAAGTCTGGACTCTGTGGGCTGTGCAAATTGCCAAAAGAGTTACTAATTTTAAAGTTATTTTTTCGAAACTGAGACCGGTATTAGGAAACCAATTGGAAATATAATTTAAAACAAGACGAGGATCCCAAATATGAGAATATTTAGGTGTACTTGGTTTTAATTTGTATGCGCCCTTGAGCAACCTTTTTATACATTCATCAGACCCAATGTTGTTACCTAGGAGCAACGACAGAGCAGAGCGATGGCTATTTAAACTGCCATAAGAGCAACCATCGTCAAATAATTTAGATAGAAAAGATAATACTGACATTTTTGACGGCTCAAACCTGTCGACGTTGTTCGTCTCACAAAACTGCCACCACAGCTTATATGTGGTATTATACTGTTTAGCGGTGTTGTCGGAGATAGACGCCAGTAACAAGCTCAGGGATTCAGGTGGGTATCCTCTCCCGAGGAAAGCGCGCCGCAGAGTCTCGCGACACCCAGCGTAAGGTTCGCTTGCAGAGGGTGTCGCGTTCTGAAAGGAGAAGTTAACAGATATTTACTTGGAGGTAATAACACGATATTAGATAATAATATGCTTTGTAGCAGGGGATACCACGGCTGGGACGGCCAGTGGGGAAAAACTAGAACTCCGTTTGCTTTGTCGTCTATAATTTTGCGAATACATTTTAGTAATAAAGAAAACGGGGGAAATGCATAAAAGTTTATATTCTGCCAATCAATCGTAAAAGCGTCCACAGCAATCGCATCTGGATCCTGTTTCCAGGAAATAAATTTAGAACATTTGGCGTTTGTGCGCGAGGCGAACAAATCAGTGTCGGGTTGGCCAAAATGTTGAACTATAATTTGGAAAGCATTTTGAGGTAGCGTCCACTCTGTATCCGGGTTGATAAATCTGGATTCCGCATCAGCGACATTGTCCTTCGTATTCACATAGGAGGCAAATATCCAGATGTTTCGCTCCTCACACCAACGCCATATGTCGCGAGCTACTTCATTTAGATGAGGGAATTGAATTCCACCCATGCGATTGATATAACTAATGGCTGTGGTGTTATCTATACGCAACAAAATTGTGCAGTTACGTTCGTTCTGTGCAAAACATTTTAACCCTAAGAAAGCGGCTATTAGCTCTAAATGGTTAATGTGAAGATTTTGTTCACAAGGTTTCCAATGGCCACGAGCTCTGTTATCTTCATAAACTGCTCCCCAACCTGTTCCAGACGCATCTGTATAAATTTCTAGCTTAAATTTGTTGTACCTCATAGGGTTAAAAGAGTGATGTAAATTTTGGGTCCACCAATTAATGTCATCTGAAATAACAACCGGTGGTGTTATTTTTGCCTCATAGTCGTTATCGTTTTTTGATAAGGCTAGATATTTCTGCCTTTCTAAAATCTTAGTATGTGCCCAGCCGTATTTAACTGCTGGACATGCAGCGATCAAGACCCCAATGAGTTGAGCAAATTGTCGAATTGTACAACGCGGTAATTTAGAAAACTTTTTAAGTAACTGCGCAATATTGTTTTGCTTTTCTAATGGTAAAGATATCGTTAAATTTTTAGTATTAAAATTGAAACCCAAAAATGTACATATTTGTTGTGGTTTTAGACAACTCTTTTTATGATTGACTATGAAACCCAGACATTGCAATAGTTTCAAGGTCTCATTTACATTTTCCATACAACTTTCGTAATCGCTACCTATACATAGTATATCGTCGAGATATACCACCGATTGATACCCGCGACCCCTTAAAAAGGCTACTACTTCTCTCATCACTTTCGTAAATACAAGTGGAGCAACAGATAGGCCATAAGGCATTGAAGTAAACTCGTAAGTAATCAAATTACCTGAAGAGTCTTCGTATTGAAAACGTAAGTATTTGCGGTCTGATAAAGCAATAGGTATAAGAAGGTACGCTTCTTTTAAATCTATAGTAGCTAGGTAGCCATTTTGGGGTATGAGTTTATTCGCAGTACGGAAATCTTCCATTTTAAAATGGGACTTTGAAATGAACTTGTTCAAAGGTTTCAGGTTCAAAATGAATCTTTTACCACCGTTTGATTTTGGCGCTAGAAAAATCTTTGAAATAAATTGATCAATTGTGGGTTCACGTTTCTTAATGGCTCCTAAATCTATAAGTTTCTGAATAGCATTAGCCATCTCCTGATTTTCAATTTTCGATAATGTATTTTTAGGTACATTACATTGTACAACTTCTTTAGAAAATGGGATATTGAACCCACTATCGACCCATTCTAAGATTTTTTTGTTATTAGTTATGTTAAGCCAACAACTATAAAAATGACTTATTCGACCGGCATGTACCTGTGTCTGTGCTACTGTGTCGTTGCACGGGACTTGAACTGGCTCTGGCTCAAAGTTTTCGTTGCTGGTGTGGAGTATGGCCGGCGGGTCGAAGTCGACGGCTGCGGCGGTCGTTTGAACCCTCCCCGCCCCCCCCTGTTCGACGGGTAGCGAGGAGGTGCTTGCCAGTTTCCCTGTTGAGTAGAGCGCGTCCCCGTCGGATGAGAGGACGCAGAAGCCTTTGAACTCTGAGGAAACTTCTTAATTTGCAGACCTTGTTTCTCAATGGCTTTTGCTGCTTTAATCTTATCGGACAGTTTACTGCCGAATAGAGTATCGTCACGTTCCGAGTCTTGAGTTACATGTAAAAAAGACTTATCCAAGCTCGGCATAATGAGCTTTATTCGGTTCTGTGTAGACCCAGCATGTAAATCAGACAAGATCCTGCAAGCATTACTTAAATGCTTTAGCGCTTGAATTTTGTTATCGCCATGTAAAAGTATGTCCATTGCCCGGTTAATGGCGGTGATGCCAGTGCCTAGCTGCTGCTGATATGTTACTAAGTTCTTGTCCCGGTGTCGCACCATATCCGGGACCGCTGCCGAAATTTCGGCATTTAATTTTGGTGCTTGTAGCAGCTTGCAATTGTCGGGTATTAAATAATCTCGTTCTTTGAGGATTTTTTCCTTAACGTCTTTGGGCATACCTTTGATTAATAACGGTGTCCAAAGCTGGGCCAAATTATCGACGATTTTTCCTCCAAAGACAGGCGTGTCAGACGTGGATTCTCCTAAGGCAGACAGCAACTCTGGATCTAGCTGGATCTCGGGCGGGCCTGGCAGAACTGCCTCATTTTCATTTGTCTCTGGTAAAGGCTCTGAAGGCGCTGAATGTGGCGCTGCCTGGTCTTGTAGCTCTCCAGGGTCGACTTGCGTCGGTTGGTCTTCCTTACCTAAAAATACAATTTGTATTTTAAGATGTGAAGAATTTGAGGGTAGAAGGAAAATATTGTCTCGCGGACAAAAAGTGCAGACGATCGTGTATATCAGTTTCTGATTACACGAATTTTCTGCTTAAATTCATCGTTGAAGACTCGCAGTCAACCCCGATGTAGATAATTTTTATCACAGTTATTGACTCGCAGTCAATCCCCGTGTGGTAAACGATCGTGTATATGAGTTTCAGATTGCACGATTTTTTTTTTTTTTTTTTTTTTTGCTTAGATGCATCGTTGAAGACTCGCAGTCAACCCCGATGTATGTAATTTATCACAGTTATTGACTCGCAGTCAATCCCCGTGCAAATATGTTATATGTAAAAAAGAGGGTAGAATAGGTAATAATAAATTGCACTCTTACCTTCTATAATTTCGTCATCTGACGAAGAATCACTGTAAATTATAATCCTTCGGCGCTTCCGTTCTTGTTTCTGAAGCTTTTTAATCTTTTTTCGTAAAGTCGAAATATCTTCATGAGCACTGCGTTTCGGCATTTTTTTATTTTTTTGATAACGTGTGTTCGTTGCCGCGCACGAAAAAGGAATGACGCATGAGCGGCTGCTGTCAAAGCCGGATAGTTGAGGTTGAGAGGGACTGCGTTTCGATACTGCACATTAAGTTGCGTTTTGTTGTAAGTAAATAGACTTACTTTTAAAATCGTGCGAAGTTGCCTGTAGGTTAAAGGGAACTACATGGTTAAATTATATCTGAGCAATGAAGCGACGACATATAATTTTAGATTTTATAACATTTCGAAAGTTTAAAATACGCGTCCTGTAAAATTGCCTTTTTTGAGATGTTACAGTATTCTCGCAAAGAGGCGATATATACTTTGCTTATCAGCTGGTTTGATAATCTGTGCTATTGGCATGACGTTAGATTGGTTACTCTGGCCACAGAAGTTGGCGACTGCATTTTTAAAAGTTCTGGTAAAATCTTCTGGAGTTTCAACAATGAGTCTTGGGTCAAAAGATATCATTTCTCTGTACTTTTTATCTTTGACCTTTAAGGACGTATTTGCAAAAATGATAGGCATAGAATTGAACTACTACATAGACACGAGTCACACACACAAGCGTTGGCTTGTTAGCTGCGGGAATAAATAGTCAAGTGAACTAATTTTGATATGTTGAAAATTTTTGTTTTTTTTTTATGTAATACCGAGTAATACGTACTTGTTAGCTAAGATGAAACCTCACCTGCGAACTTGATGGAGTGACCTGAAGGTCTACATCGGTGACTGCTACTGGAACTCCTCGACGGATCGAACTAGATGTCCCGAGTTTAGGCTCAATTCGTTAGTTATGATGAGACCTTACCTCCGGACTTGATGGAGTGACCTGAAGGTCTACTTCGGTGACTGCTACTGGAGCTCCTCGACAGATCGAACTAGATGCACCGAGTTTGGGCTCGATGTGTTAGTTATGATGAGACCTTATCTCCGGACTTGATGGAGTGACCTGATGGTCTACTTCAGTGACTGCTACTGGAACTCCTCGCTGGATCGAACTATATGTGCCGAGTTGGGGCTCGTTTTGTTAGTTATGATGAGATCTTACGTCCGGACTTGAAGAAGTGACCTGAAGGTCTACTTCGGTGACTGCTACTGGAACTCCTCGATGGATCGAACTAGATGTGCCTAGTTTGGGCTCGTTTTGTTAGTTATGATGTGACCTTACCTCCGGACTTGATGGAGTGACCTGAAGGTCTACTTCGGTGACTGCTACTGGAGCTCCTCGACAGATCGAACTAGATGCACCGAGTTTGGGCTCGATGTGTTAGTTATGATGAGACCTTATCTCTGGACTTGATGGAGTGACCTGATGGTCTACTTCAGTGACTGCTACTGGAACTCCTCGCTGGATCGAACTTTAAGTGCCGAGTTTGGGCTCGTTTTGTTAGTTATGATGAGATCTTACGTCCGGACTTGAAGAAGTGACCTGAAGGTCTACTTCGGTGGCTGCTACTGGAACTCCTCGATGGATCGAACTAGATGTGCCGAGTTTGGGCTCAATTCGTTAGTTATGATGAGACCTTACCTCCGGACTTGATGGAGTGACCTGAAGGTCTACTTCGGTGACTGCTACTGGAACTCCTCGATGGATCGAACTTTAAGTGCCGAGTTTGGGCTCGTTTTGTTAGTTATGATGAGATCTTACGTCCGGACTTGAAGAAGTGACCTGAAGGTCTACTTCGGTGGCTGCTACTGGAACTCCTCGATGGATCGAACTAGATGTGCCGAGTTTGGGCTCGTTTTGTTAGTTATGATGTGACCTTACCTCCGGACTTGATGGAGTGACCTGAAGGTCTACTTCGGTGACTACTACTGAAGCTCCTCGACAGATCGAACTAGGTGCACTGAGTTTGGGATCGATGTGTTAGTTATGATGAGACCTTATCTCCGGACTTGACGGAGTGACCGATTTACTGACTTGAGGATATACAGACGCCAGTATAGTGATGTGCTGGCCTCTTTAGTTAGATTATATTTAAAAATAAAAACAAAAATTTAAAAAAATATATATATTTATTTCAACTAACAAAACAAGCCCAAACTCGATACATCAAGTTCGATCCATCGAGGTGTTCCAGTAGCAGTCACCGAAGTAGACCTTCAGGTCACTTCTTCAAGTCCGGAGGTAAGATCTCATCATTTCATTCATTTCATTTATTTATTCATCAAACAATTTTCATTGTGTTAGAATTTTACAAAACAATTAGGTACATATAAAATCATAAAAGTAGCAATAGGATCAAATATAAAGCATACAAAAAAAAAAAACAAATATAAAATAAACAAAAAATCATAAAGCACAAAAATAACCATACCTTTTCCATTTTACGTACATAAATCAACTGAGAATTAAAATGTCAATTAAATTACTGTTTATGTTTGTCCAGCCATAAAACGTTCAAACACAACCATGTCCATTCCATGTTAGGTAAACTTAATAGTATAAAATATAAATTAAATGCCAGTTAGATGTAAATTAAATGTCAATGAAATGTAAATTAAAAGTCAACTAAATGTAATTAAATGTCAAATACCTTGATATAAATTAAATGTCAATTAATCAACCATGTCTATTTCATGTTTCGTAAATTAAAATAGAATTAAATGTAAATTAAATGTCCGTTAAAATTGATTAAGTTCAAAATAATTGTCAATTAAATGTCAATCAAATTAAATGTCGATTAATCAAATGTCAATTATAATAAGTGCTACCTTAATGAAATGTCTATAAAATTAATGTCAATACCATATCAAATAATTCATTGAATATATTATACAAATTATCTGGAATCATTCACCATTAAATCGGATACAGAATATAAAGACTTTTCTAATAGGAAGGATTTCAGTTTTGCCTTAAATGAGTTAGTGTTATAGACCAAACTTTTTAAATCAGTAGGTAACTTATTAAATAACTCTACTGCTTGGTAACGTGAACAATGCTTTACTATGTTAAATTTAGGCACCATTCGATTTTTAACCACTTTCCTTCGTGTACTCTCTCTTAGCTCTCTTTCTTTTTGCGATTCATATTGGTGTATATATTTTGCGAACTTGCTTAATAAAACTAGTATATACAAGCTTGGAACTGTAAGAATGCCCAAGTTCTTAAAGTATTCTTTGCATGATTCATGTTGTGGAATTTTGACTATGGTTCTAATGGCACGCTTCTGAAGGATGAATGCTTTTTGGCAGTTATAATTATAGCTATTACCCCAAAACATAACACTATACCTTAACCTAGATTCAACCAAAGCATGATAACATGCTTTAAGTTGCTTCAAATCTATTTCATCCCTGAGGCTCCTAAGTGCATAACACGCAGAGGATATAGAGGCATCAATAGCAGCAAGCTCCTGTTTCCAGTTTAGATTTGAGTCAATTTTTATACCTAAGAATTTTACCTCATTTACCAATCTTATCGTGTCTCCTTTCAAGGTCACATCTATCGTGTCGGTGTTACGAGATGTAGTCTTAAATAACATTACATTTGTTTTATTTGTATTAATTAGTAAATTATTAGCTGTGAACCATTCATAAAGATTTTCTAGACTTTTATTTACTTTTGTGGTCAATTCTTTTAAATCATGGGCTCCTATTATTACGTTTGTGTCATCAGCAAAAACAACACACGAAATGTCAGGCTGCGCTGTGTTCATGAATTTTAATAAATCGTTAGTGAAGATAAGATACAATATTGGACCTAAAATTGAACCTTGGGGTACCCCGCGTCTTATGTATGTCATCTTTGATTTATATGCTATTTCACGATTTCTTCCATCAATGTTTTTTATTTCGACGTACATTCGTCTGTTTTGTAAATAAGATGTCATTAGTTTTAAAGCATCACCTCTTATACCGTAATGTTCCAGTTTAGCAAGCAGTAATTGATGATCTATCATGTCAAATGCAGAACTCAGGTCAATAAATAGTCCAGCCACTTTCATTTTGTCATTTATTTTACTAACTACGTCATCAATGAGAGTGTCTATGGCATCTGAAGTGCCAACGCCCTTTTGATAACCAAATTGTCTTAAATGGATTATTTTATTGAGATTCAAATGTACCATCAGTCTAAATTTAATTAATTTTTCAAATATTTTCGACAAAGTTGGTAGCAAGGATATTGGTCGGTAATTTTTTGGGTCAGTCTTTGTGCCTTTTTTAAATATAGGAATTACTTTAGCTAGTTTAAGTTGATCGGGAAAAATCGACTCTTTTATACATTTATTGAAAAAATCGGAAAGAGGAAGTGCTAAAAATTCAATACTCTCTTTTATAGTAGTTATTGGTAAGTCGTCATATCCGCAAGATTTTTTGTTAGCCATGTGACACACAATCTTTTTTACCTCTATTGGTGTAGTCGGCTTGAAAGACAAGTTACTCTCAACTCTCGCAGTTGTTTCTTTCAGAAAGGATAATGCTGCATCTTTGTTAAGTGTCCGTGCTGGTTTGCAAACAAAAGTCTCGACGAATTTATTAGCAATATCCTGGGAATCATCAATAACTTTGTTGTCTATATTTAGGACAAGTTTTTTACTAATCTTATTTTTTGTTTTCTTTGTATGTTGATTAACTAGTTTCCATGTCTCTTTAGGTATATTTTTAGCCTTACTAAGATGTGCTGATATGGCTAACTTTTTAGCTTGCTTTATAACCCTTCTATAAATTTGGATATACTTTATTTTGTAATTCGAGATACTAACATTATTAGGGGTGGCACAACATAAAACTCTTTTCATTTTACTTGATACTTTGACTCCCTTGGTTATCCACTTAATTATTTTATTTTTCATAGGCTTTATTTTAAAAGTCTTCTTTGGGTAACAAGTACGAAAAATTTTGCCAAAATTGTCTAGAAAATTATTTATTCCCATATTACTCAAATTTACACTGGAAATACTCTTTTTAAACGTAGCATTATTTTTCGTGTTAAACCATCTTTTTTGAATTGTTATGGTATGTTCTGGCATTTTCTCGTTGATTTTATCAAGAACCATGTCGCAAAAAAGTCCACCATGACCATCTGCTAAACCATTGTGATCGACCAAACAACGCTCTATACAATCATCATCAACATTTGTAATTATATTATCAATACAAGAGTATGATTTATTTCGAATGAAAGTAGGAGTTTTTATGAGGTATCTAAAATTATAACATCTCAATAAACTTATGAACTCTGAAGCTTTTCTACTTTCAACCATTACGTCAACATTAAAGTCGCCACAAATTAAGCACTTCCTATCAAGAAAATATTCTAACAATTTTTCTAAACTACCCATGAAACTTTCAAAATTTTTCTCAACTGGACTTCTATAACAGCAACATATGTATAATCCCGTATCAAGATCTTTTACACCACAAATCTCAAAACTTTCTGATCTATAAAACTTTTTAATTGCGTCAATATTTTCACATTGTTTATTTATATGTGCTAATATAAGACTACCTCCCCTCTTTTTGTTTATCCTTGTGTTGTATGAAGCTAAATTATAATTGGACATACAGAACACATGAGCCGATTTATCATTTAGGAAATGTTCTGATATGCATAAGTAATCTAAATCATTTTCATGCGTTTCGATATATAATTCTAGTTCTGTTTTTTTATTACTTATGCCACATACATTTTGATGAAATATTTTAAGACGGTTTGTTTTTGACAGTAAAAGAACTGAAGAATTATTATATAATCTGTTTTGTGCATCTCTTTTAGTCACGAAAAAGATCACTATCATCGGTGATTACTAACGAATTATGTAAGTCTGTTTGTGTAGCAGAATTAACCAACATTTTTGGTGTCGTTATATTGTTCCTATTATTGTCAAAAATTAAGCCTGTTTGTGTATGAACGTTCCTACATTGCACGTTTGACGAATAATGTTGATTTTTAACCCTATTTTGCACATAATTTAAATATTCTGTTTTATACATTATACTTAGTATTTCCCTGTGTACTAATTGGCATGCAATCAACTTGTTGAAATAACCATCTGTATTATTAAAATAATTGTTGTCAAGTGATATAAAATTCGAATTTTCACAATTTATACAAACATATTTTAACGTGCAATTCAATTTGGATACATTTAAATATTTATTATAATAGATCTTACTTACTAAAATGTTCGTTGTTTGAATGTTGCGCAAGGTATGGTGTAAAGCACTTACTATACTTAACGGATTATTGTCATTAGACCCCGCCATAATCAAAATGAAGTCAGATTTGGTGAAGTCTTTACACATAGATAAACATGAATTTATTATTTGATCCAGTTGCGCGTTTGGTTTTATTACTGACATTACACTAAAAGATTCTCCCAACAAGTTCTGTAGTTTTTCACGCATACCGTAGCCAGCCTGATCGGCGAATATCGCGAGTCTGTGCTTTCGTGCGGGGACTGAATCCTTTCGAAGCTCACAGAATTTATTCTCTACAAGCACTTCTGCTCTTTCATTACTACCTACTAGTTGAATTGATGTTGACAAAACATTAGTTCGGTTTCTATTCGGATCAACCTCTAAGAATGTGGTTAACGGTTCTTCATTGTTTGGCTCCTCCACGTAAGATAGATTTGATATGTCTTGTATAAAGGAACTATTCAAATCCCCGTTATTTCTCGTGGGTGACGACAGTTCTGTCCCTTTTACCGAAGACTCATGTGTTATGGAAACGTCTAACTTCTTATTAGGGCTTATTGTTGATATGGCATGCAGGGTAAAATCTCTTGATGAGGTTCTTGGGAACCCTGTTTTCATCGTTATGGTTCTATAGCGCCGTTGATACTGGGGTGAATAGAACTTCCTAGGTGTTTCTGTTGGTTTGTATGATGCCAATGCCTCCATTCCGACTGATTTAAAAAACTTCATTTTATTCTCATAACACTTATTTTTTTCTTTTAGTGTGACATTTTCGATGTTCAACATATCTATTTCATTGTTTGCAGACTGCAGTTCTAGTTTTAGTTTGCTTATATCTTCTTTCATCGAAGCGACATCATCACTAAATTCATTGTTGTGAGTAGGTAAACTTTGGTAGGAGACATCAAGGTCACCGTCGCTTACATGTAAACAATGTTTTATTCGCTTTCTTTGAGTCACATTTGTAAATTCTTCCATCCTGTTACGTTTATTGTACAGAAACTTCGAAACAATGCTACAAAAAGTACCACTGATGTAGTGAGATTTGATCCGGCGACTCGTTGTTCGTCAGTCTCAATTTTCTTGAGTGAGCCAACCATGCGCCTGAAATGTGTATTGAAATTGTAAGACACTCCAAGCATTCAGCACCGTACACTGTTTTATCGACTCATTAGCGTTTCGAGGCTTAAAACTAGATGTCGCCAGTAGTAGCATTTATAGCAGGTCATCATTTGAATTTTTTTCCTAACGTTTTTGCAAATGTTATGATTAATTTAAGCACTGTTTTTAGGAACTAAGCAATGTTTTACGAGTAACGGCAGATGAAATTGTCACAATCACAGATACTGCACAGTGGAAATGTTCTCTATTGTCTTCTTTATTTGAGTTATTCACAAATACGATCACTGCTTTTTTAACACAGTTTTCTTTATTATGTCACAAGGGGTTTTATGGATAACACTGTCACAGGTTGTTTATGTTATTAGTCTTTGAATAAACACTGTCATAACTAACAATCATAACTAACAAAACGAGCCCAAACTCGGCACATTTAGTTCGATCCATCGAGGAGTTCCAGTAGCAGTCACCGAAGTAGACCTTCAAGTCCGGAGGTAAGATCTCATCATAACTAAGAAAACGAGCCCAAATCGGCACATCTAGATCGATCCATCGAGGAGTTCCAGTAGCAGTCACCGAAGTAGACCTTCAGGTCACTTCTTCAAGTCTGTAGGTAAGGTCACATCATAACTAACAAAACGAGCCCAAACTCGGCACACTTAGTTCAATCCATCGAGGAGGTCCAGTAGCAGTCACCGAAGTAGACCTGCAGGTCACTCCATCAAGTCCGGAGGTAAGGTCACATCATAAATAACAAAACGAGCCCAAACTCGGCACATCTAGTTCGATCCATCGAGGAGTTCCAGTAGCAGTCACCGAAGTAGACCTTCAGATCACTCCATCAAGTCCGAAGGTAAGATCTCATCATAACTAACAAAACGAGTCCAAACTCGACATATCAAGTTCGATCCGTCGAGGAGTTCCAGTAGCAGTCACCGAAGTAGACCTTCAGATCACTCCATCAAGTCCGAAGGTAAGATCTCATCATAACTAACAAAACGAGTCCAAACTCGACATATCAAGTTCGATCCGTCGAGGAGTTCCAGTAGCAGTCACCGGAGTAGACCTTCAGGTCACTCCATCAAGTCCGGAGGTAAGATCTCATCATAACTAACAAAACGAGCCCAAACTCGGCACATCTAGTTCGATCCATCGAGGAGTTCCAGTAGCAGTCACCGAAGTAGACCTTCAGGTCACTCCATCATGTTCGGAGGTATGATCTCATCATTCCTAACAAAACGAGCCCAAACTCGGCACATCTAGTTCGATCCGTCGAGGAGTTCCAGTAGCAGTCACCGAAATAGACCTTCAGGTTAATTCTTCAAGTCCGGAGGTAAGATCTCATCATAACTAACAAAACGAGCCCAAACTCGACACATCTAGTTCGATCCATCGAGGAGTTCCAGTAGCAGTCACCGAAGTAGACCTTCAGATCACTCCATCAAGTCCGAAGGTAAGATCTCATCATAACTAACAAAACGAGTCCAAACTCGACATATCAAGTTCGATTCGTCGAGGAGTTCCAGTAGCAGTCACCGAAGTAGACCTTCAGGTCACTCCATCAAGTCCGGAGGTAAGATCTCATCATAACTAACTAAACGAGCCCAAACTCGGCACATCTAGTTCGATCCATCGAGGAGTTCCAGTAGCAGTCACCGGAGTAGACCTTCAGGTCACTCCATCAAGTCCGGAGGTAAGATCTCATCATTCCTAACAAAACGAGCCCAAACTCGGCACATCTAGTTCGATCCGTCGAGGAGTTCCAGTAGCAGTCACCGAAATAGACCTTCAGGTCAATTCTTCAAGTCCGGAGGTAAGATCTCATCATAACTAACAAAACGAGCCCAAACTCGACACATTTAGTTCGATCCATCGAGGAGTTCCAGTAGCAGTCACCGAAGTAGACCTTCAGATCACTCCATCAAGTCCGAAGGTAAGATCTCATCATAACTAACAAAACGAGTCCAAACTCGACATATCAAGTTCGATTCGTCGAGGAGTTCCAGTAGCAGTCACCGAAGTAGACCTTCAGGTCACTCCATCAAGTCCGGAGGTAAGATCTCATCATAACTAACAAAACGAGTCCAAACTCGACATATCAAGTTCGATTCGTCGAGGAGTTCCAGTAGCAGTCACCGAAGTAGACCTTCAGGTCACTCCATCAAGTCCGGAGGTAAGATCTCATCATAACTAACAAAACGAGCCCAAACTCGACACATCTAGTTCGATCCAGCGAGGAGTTCCAGTAGCAGTCACCGAAGTAGACCTTCAGGTCACTCCATCAAGTCCGAAGGTAAGATCTCATCATAACTAACTAAACGAGCCCAAACTCGACATATCAAGTTCGATCCGTCGAGGAGTTCCAGTAGCAGTCACCGAAGTAGACCTTCAGGTCACTCCATCAAGAACGGAGGTAAGGTCACATCATAACTAACAAAACGAGCCCATTACACATTCAGATCACTCCATCACGTTGTTGACGAATAAGCATTTGTTTTGGCGAAATAAAATATTGTCATTTAGAAATTAAAATCTTTCCTTGTCAAGTATCAAATTTGGTTTATCGAATATTTCGTATATAAACAGCGATCTTTTCAACACAAGCCGCTACTAACAGGCGACACAGCGTCCACTCACAACGGCAGCCGAGTGCGGACTGAGATTTCATTCGAAATGTTTGTGCAATAAATCAAAACAGGGACAACGAATAAAATAACCCCTATTGCAATCAATTAAGATTCACCCATAATAGCAAAATATGTGGAAAAGTTAGTTTCGGTATTTATTTTTTCTGCGAGTATTTATGACACTGTGACATAATTTTTTTTCTCAGATTTACAACAGACTATATTTGCCTACTTACAGTATTTTTAGAAATCTTAAAATATGTTATTAGTAGAACAAAAAATGTACCTAAACACAACACTGTCTCGAAAACATTGTGATTAACGGCAACGACAGATCGTTTTTACAGTATCAAAAACTATCATTTTCAAGAAAAACGTCTCTTGCGTTTGAAGATAAAGAACCAATCTATTTGTGTTAGTTATAAGTTTTATTTGATTTGATTCAGTTTAGTCAGAAAATGTACTGAAAAACAGCATAATTTTGTCCGAATTGCAAACGCGCCCTTAATGCAAGATCTTCAGCCTTTACGGGCTCTCCAGTGTGCAGCTTTTTTGGCTGATGGAATGTCTGCAGGCTGGAAGTCACACTTCCTTTGAGTTTGATGCTTTTATTTTCATGCATGTCAATTATACCACAAATAACAACTAAAATGTGCTTGCATTGAGCATATGGCCCCATTCCAGCAGCACATTCACATTGTGCTTCTAGTACAAGGTGGTTTTTCAATTTCACAACTACATTGTACACAATAGTTTTTCTCATTTCTGATGAAACCATACCAGTCACATAGTAATCACCATGTTCTTCAGCTAATCGGCATGACATCAAAAAGTATTCATCATAGTACATATTACGTGAAGTAGTAATATTTTCCCTTTCTGTGAGACGGCAGAACATTTCCATTTCCTCACTGTTTAAAGATGGCATTGGTGAACTACTGGTCACATCTTGAAACTGTTGAGGTGGTGGGAGTGCAATTTTATACACTGTTTCTGGGTCAGTGATGAGGGGCCCGAACAGTTTATCGTAATCCTCAAGTCTGCAACAATAAAGAAGTTAGGAGTAAGACATCAAAGTTATTAACATCCATAATATTTACATTTATTTGGATTCTTCTACATGAGTGCTGCAGATATCGTTGCAACCTATTGAAATTTATAACATAAAATATAAAAGGGTTATATGCAGCACAATTAAAGAAGTACATACCTTTGTACGAGAACAGCTTTCTTTCCTGTCAATTTCGCGTTTCTCTTCCGAAGCTCGGGTTTTAGGTCCGCCACGGACCAAGAGCCGTAGTCTTTGCTCATGGTGAAAAACCGCAGGCAGGTTTTAACAGTAACAATAATAACAAAGATGATACAACAAAACAAAAACTTAACAAAATTTTAACGAAAACAACGAACAAACAAAACTGAATTTTAACAAAGCGCAAGCGCGAGAACTCTAGGTTATATTCGGAAGCATAATATAAACAAACGAAAGTGTCAGATACTTCAATGATTGACATTTATAAAAGGCAATGTTTTTTTTTTTGCTTTGGCACCTAGTAACGTAGTAAGTTCAACGCCATCTACAGAGTTCTTGGAAACTACTTTTTTTTTTAATACTCAAAAAAGAAACTTCTCATGGCTGCTGCGGTCGTAATGGCGGGCGGCCGGCGGCGCAGGCGCCGGCCGCCGCGCGGCGCGAGGGGCGCGCGGCGAGTGCGCGCGGGTGAGACGCCGCCGCTCGTGGCGGATCAGCTATCCCTCTCCTCCCGCGTCCCGCTCATGCGTGGTCGGGCGTGTATGCGCGCCAACACCCTCAGTGATTACGTTAAGGTAAATAAAAATCATGGTAATTAAGCAATCAAATGATTTATTTATCTGCCTCATATTTAAATAACGGAGCTGTCACCAAAATTAAAGTCTGATGTTTCTGTAGTAGTAGCAGGAGTAAATTGTGTGTTCTGCAGATTTTCACCGGAAGTTATGGTTGACGTGGTAGTGGGTGGTTGTGTGTAATATCCTGGTCTATAAAACTGATATTTTCCCATGTCCACTTCGTGAATAATAGTATTAATAGCATTTTTAACACATGATTGAGTGTAAGGATCGTATTTTCTGAGTTCATGTGCAATATGATTACCGAATGCTACACATGGATCATTTATGGAAGTTGAACTTTTCTCAATTATGGCAAAAGTGTCCTTCAACATATTGTCAAAAGAAACATTTTGTGCATTCGTATTCAGCCGTCTTTTCTTTCGCGATGGTTGTGGCGATGGGAATGGTTGTTGTGGCGATGGCGATGGTTCTTGTAGCGATGGCGTGGGTTCTTGTGGGGATGGCGTGGGTTCTTGTGGGGATGGCTCGGGTTGTTGTGGCGATGGCGATGGTTCTTGTAGCGATGGCGTGGGTTCTTGTGGGGATGGCGTGGGTTCTTGTGGGAATGGCGTAGGTTGTTGTGATGGTCCTGGTTGTTGAGAAGGATTGCTCTGTAAAAATAATGTTTATTTTGTTATTTGCAGACACCGTCCACAGAAGAAGTATGGCTAGCAGTATCAAATGAATTTGAAATAAAATGGAACTTCCCACATGTTATAGGGGCTATGGACGGGAAACATGTAACTCTTCAAAGACCCATCAATATAAGTACTGATTACAACTTCAAGAATTTTCCTAGTTTAGTGCTCTTCGCTCTCGTGGATGCTAATTACAAATTCTTGTTTGTTAATGTCGGAAGTAAATGGCGTATTTCCGACGGCAGAGTTTTTAAAAATACGATTTTATATCGAAAATTAGAAAACTGTCAACTGAACATTCCTGAGGCGCAGATACTACAAATACCGTACATAATGAAAATACCATATTTCATATTGGGCGACAAAGCTTTTATGCTTAAATAAAGGACTTACTACTACTATTCCGCCTTCTTTTGTAATTCCTGTGTCATCTTTATTTGACATAAAGTCAAAATATTTGAAACCAAACGTCAGCGCCTGTAACAAATATGTAGACGTTATAGGTTATTTTTCGTTTCCTATGGTGTGTCCTATAGTAAATGTTGTACATATTGATATTTGATAATGAGATTAACTAATCTAACACTATCACTTCCTCAAGCCTTCGAGCAGCGAGTCATACCGTCAGCCAACAACCACGGCTTCAAAAGGTATCCTGACCACCAGCATGCAGCGGAAGCGCATACCTGGTCATCACCCTCAGCCTCATCAGCGACCTTGGCACAGCACACTGCACTTCGGCCGGTCAGCAAGCAGAGACGTACTTCTCTCCTGGTCGACGCAGCAGCCAGCCACTACGCAGCACAGCATCACTCCGACTCACTGGAGCATAATGCAGCATCACCCCGACTCACTGGGCCATCACCGCAGACAGTTCCGACTCACCGAGAACTACGCGGCATCCGGTCTGACTCACTGGAACCTTCCACTGGCCTGGCAAGCATCAAGACTCAGCCTGCTATCGACCTCCGGTCTCGGAGGGGAGTGATGTGGCGACAGCGACATCTATCGCAACACATGCGAACTAAATTGGCAATTCCTACATCGCGCTATCAACATTATCCGCGACATTAGGCTATATAGAAAGTCCCGACTTACATATGTCGGGCAGTTAGCCCACCAGACACAACACCCGTCTGGTCGGAGGATCCTCCCTTTTCTATGGGGGATGAGGAACTTTACACCCTGTTCCTCATACCCCCCAAATATTATTATATTTATATTTTACTGCTACTATTTATGAATTCCAAGAGATAATTAAAAAACTCTTGAATATTTATTGAAACTGCTGTACTTTTTGGTTGCATTAATACGGTTTTGAACGATAGAAGCAAGTAAAAAGTTCCAATAAAAATCAGATAAAGGTGTGAGAAATGAAACAAAGAACAAATTATTTTTATTTTTATAATGCTTGTGTTTATTATAATATAATAAATCTTCACCATCATATTATTATGTCAATTTACCCGCTAAAATACGATTAATAGATCGACACCAACTGTGCAACATAATAGTTATGGTAATTTCAGTAAAATATTCTTTTAATTTTTTTTTATGTGCTAGGCAATCAAAAGGATAATCCATTAAAACATCTGTAACCGCTTTTATAGTGTTCCTTACATTATTTTTTGGAACATCTTTTTTTAAAAATTATTCTATTATGTTTTGAATCTGATGAAAACAATTTTGTACTGCTTCATTTGGATAACATAACCACTTTTTTTTTCATATTCTTTGGCTTTGATAAAATTATTGAAGGGGCTTTTATTGTTTGAATCTAACAGGTTTTGCCTACAATATTTACACGTTTTAACAATATTTTGTCAGGACCCAACCACACACATAGTTTCTTTGCCCTGCATCAGCTCGCAGGGATTGATTTTGTGGCAATAAAATTTCATCTAAAATAATATTGTCTTTTTTGGGAATTTCAGGAGCATCCTGTTTTTCAGTAAGCAAAAATTGAAGACCTTGTAAACAATCATTCATATCCTCTTCACAATTGGCCTTTTTTGATTGCGGCATATTATAATTATTCAGTAACAATGCTTTAAATGCCCCTTCAAATGAATTGATGTTAGGGGCATTATTTCTGGCTCCATAGCTCCTGATATTCCCAAAAAAGTTTTCTACAGGGTCCTGATTAAAATTACGTGTTAATACTGCATCAAAACCATATTTATCAAACAACACTTTGCAAATTGCTTCCATACCATTAATGGTTTTAATAAAATTAGTTACATATGGAATAGTTGTCTCTATTAATCGTCCTTTATTTCCACTGATCTTTTTTTGAACAAATTTTACTGTTTTCAAAACTTCTTTGGCATTTTGCCTTAATTTGTGATGGGGTGAATGCCTTCTTATGGGCCCCTTATATATTTTACCGTCGGGTATGTAAAATGTGTTGCCATTAAGGCTGTCAAAAACATTATCCAGCAATAATGTAATATCAATTAGTGCCCTACACTGTGTTGGTAAATCCCCTCTTGCTACCAAATGCTCAGTTACCACAGCTACATTGTGACTAAAAATCTGCGTCGCAGATTTTACTTTCATTTTATTAATTTTTTCGGGGACAACATGTTCTTCGGTTATTTTATTTAATAATCGAAGTTCGCCATTATGTTTTATCGGCTGTGTATACCTGCTGGTAGTACTCCCATTTTACCATTATTTATTTTTATTGTTTGAAGTATACAACATGTCTTTATTCAATAAATTATTCCTTACTCCTTTTATGAGATGTGGAACGTCATTAATAGAATAAATTTCTGATCATTAATGAAAAAATGATCGTATCGCCACTCTTTGCCAAGTCGCAAAAACGATGCTCTGCTATCGTTCACCAATTCTGTTATTGCACTTACATTGACGGAGCTTTGATCGCAGACACTATTTACAATTATAAGTCCCGATTTTTGTATTTCGGATACAACGCATTTTATTAATTTTTTTAGGTCTATTTTTTGTAAACGGCTTGTGAAATAATAGGCGACTGGCTGTTTAAAGCTTTGTTTTAAGCCTTTTATCATAAAAACCAAAGCGTGATCTGCAAACCTTACATCAGCAGAATTGGCGGATCCCTCAAATGCATCTTTGTGCTTATTATAAAATATTTGAGGGGTGAGAGACATTTCGCCAAATGTAAGACTGCATAACCTATCAGGCGCATCCTTTTCAAGTACAGTTTTTTTAATTTTTTCAAATAAAATGGGATTAATACCAGGGGAGAACTTAATTTGGCTTAGCAGACGTTTCATTGCCTTTGATGATGGCAATGTAAAATATTTATATAGCAGCGAATATGCCTTCGGACTTTTCTTGTACATTGTCAATGCAAGAACTTTTTCATCTATAGTAAAACGTCGGCCTTTCGGCTTTTTATTAGACTGTAACTGCATGTATACAAATAATTGTGCAGGTTTTCGCATATTTTTCATCATATGCTGGAATGCTGTATCCTTAAATAATTAAGAAGCATTTGCTAATCTCGCCTTAACTAAGGCGACATTCTTGAATTCTGTGGGGTTTACCTGGCATTCATCAAAACATCAACCAAACCTAACCTAACCTAACCAATGAAGACGCTTTTTTCAAATTTGGGAGGTCCAACAGACTTGGGACTAGTGTCGTTCGCAGCGCCTATACAATAACGTTTTTTTTTACTAAGGCGACATTCTTGAATTCTGTGGGGTTAACCTGGCATACATCAAAACATCAACCAAACCTAATCTAACCATTGAAGACGCTTTTTTTCAAATCTGGGAGGTCCAACAGATTTGGGACCAGTGTCGTTCGCAGCGCTTATACAATAAGGTTTTTTTTCACTAAGGCGACATTCTTGAATTAGGTGGGGTTTACCTGGGATACATCAAAACATCAACAAAACCTAACCTAACCTTTGAAGACGCTTTTTTTCAAATCTGGGAGGACTTTTTATTTTTTGTCCAACAGATTTGGGACCAATGTCCCAAATCTGTTGGACAAAAAATAAAAAGCTGCGAACGACACTAGTCCCAAGTCTGTTGGACCTCCCAAATTTGAAAAAAGCGTCTTCATTGGTTAGGTTAGGTTAGGTTTGGTTGATGTTTTGATGAATGCCAGGTAAACCCCACATAATTCAAGAATGTCGCCTTAGTAAAAAAAAACCTTATTGTATAGGCGCTTCGAATGACACTAGTCCCAAATCTGTTGGACCTCCCAGATTTGAAATAATGTTGCCATTGGAAAAGTTAGGTTTGGTGGATATATTTAAGTATTCCAGGTAAACCCCACATAATTCAAGAATGTCGCCTTAGTAAAAAAAAACCTTATTGTATAGGCGCTTCGAACGACACTGGTCCCAAATCTGTTGGACCTCCCAGATTTGAAAAAGGCGTCTTCAATGGTTAGATTAGGTTAGGTTTGGTTGATGTTTTGATGTATCCCAGGTAAACCCCACATAAATCAAGAATGCCGCCTTAGTAAAAAAAAACCTTATTGTATAGCCGCTTCGAACGACACTAGTCCCAAATCTGTTGGACCTTCCAGATTTGATAAAAGCGTCTTCAATGGTTAGGTTAGGTCTGGTTGATGTTTTGATGTATCCCAGGTAAACCCCACATAATTCAAGAATGTCGCCTTAGTAAAAAAAAACCTGATTGTATAGACGCTTCGAACGACACTATTCTCAAATCTGTTGGACCTGCCAGATTTAAAAAAATATTGCCATTGGAAAAGTTAGGTTTTGTGGATATATTCAAGCATTACAGGTAAACCTCACGTTTCTGAAAAAACTGGTCACAATAAAAAAATAACTTACTTACCAGGCGCATCGAATGGCACTGGTTTCAAATCTGTTGGAGGGTGGGGACACTTTTGCTCATGGGCCTTTGCCAAAACATTTTAATTTTAACTTGGTTGATTGGGAAATATAAAGGGTGTTTTTTTTAGAGGTATAGAACTTTGAAATGGAATAAAACAAAGATGTTTTTTTTAAATTGATATGAAATTTACTTTATTCGAAAGATAATCTTCTGGCATTATAATTTAAATATGACTTCTGACATATGACCGCCACGGCTGGCTCGCACGTAGTCTAATTTGGAGCACCAATTTTCGATGACTTTTTCCAACATTTGTGGCCGTATATCGGCAATAACGCGGCGAATGTTGTCCTCCAAGTGGTCAATCGTTTCGGGCTTATCGGCGTAGACTAGCGACTTCACATATCCCCACAGAAAATAGTCAAGCGGCGTTAAATCGCACGATCTTGGAGGCCAATTCACGGGTCCGAAACGTGAAACTATGCGGTTACCAAACGTTTCCTTCAATAAATCAATTGTGGCACGAGCTGTGTGACATGTTGCGCGGTCTTGTTGAAACCACAGCTCCTGCACATCATGGTTGTTCAATTGATGAACGAAGAAGTCAGCAATCATGACTCTATAGCGGTCACCATTGACTGTAACGTTCTGGCCAGCATCGTTTTTAAAGAAGTACGGACCAATTATTCCACCAGCCCATAAAGCACACCAAACAGTCAGTTTTTCTGGATGTAACGGTTTCTCAACATACACTTGAGGATTATCATCACTCCAAATACGGCAGTTTTGTTTATTGACGTATCCATTCAACCAAAAAACTTTTTGGCAAAAAATAAAACCGACTTCAAAAACACCAAAAAGTGAAAAATAAACTTCTGAAGAAAAATCAGCTTCTGAAGTCGGTGACATTTGTTTGTTTGATTTCGTTTTTTGCCACCGACTTCAGAAGCTGATTTTTCTTCAGAAGTTTATTTTTCACTTTTTGGTGTTTTTGAAGTCGGTTTTATTTTTTGCCAAAAAGTTTTTTATTTTTCCATTTTTAGTTGTTCCCAAACAAATAATAGGTTTTATTTATCCCCAATAAATGGAACATTACATAATATCTTACTGTCCAAATCTGGGTGTTACACATCTGCGTACCCCCTCAGATCATACAGGCGTGATGTTACGTCATGATGTTGTATAAACAATAAACATCCAAGCGATTGCAGCAATCACGACAGATTTGCCGTCTATTTTTGAAGAGTTCTATTGTATATCTCCGAAGATCAGGATCAGATCTTCACCAAATTTAAATGGGACCACCTCAGGAGTATACTCTTTCAAATAAAAAAAGAATTTTGAGAATCGGTTCACAAATGGAGGAGAAATCAGGTAACATACATAAAAAAAAGAAAAAAAAAACATACACACGAACATATAACCTCCTCCTTTTTTGAAGTCGGTTAAAAAGTGAGCTTCATCGCTAAACAAAATTCGCTTATGAAAATCGGGATCGACGGCAATCTTGTTTTGGGCCCATTCACCGAATCTACGCCTTGCTAGGTGATCGTGTGGCTTCAATTCTTGCACGAGTTGGATTTTGTAAGCACGCAAACCAAGATCTTTCCGCAATATCTTCCATAAAGTGGATGGACACATATCCAATTCCTGTGCACGATGGCGGATAGACTGATTCGGGTCTTCTTCTACGCTATGCTCTACAGCAGCAATGACTTCTTCTGTACGCACTGTACGACGGTCTATGTGGATGCGTTTTATCATTTAGTGTAAACGTAGTGCGAAAACGTTCCATAGTTATTCGAATTAATTGCTCTGATGGACGAATATGTTGACCATAAAATGAACGTAGTGCGCGATACGTATTTCGAACAGAACCATAATTTTCAAAATAAATTTGCACAATTTGCAAGCGTTGTTCAGGCGTCAGTCTATTCATGTTGAAATGCCAAACCAAACTAAACATAAATCACTTGACAGCTGACAGAATGGCCGCCAGTTAAAAAAGTGTTGCCAACTTAAAGTTCTATTTATTTATTTATTTAAGGAAAAACAAACAGCAGCATAATAGAAATTAAACATAATATCTTAAATCTAACATTTTTAAACAATTATGCTACCCACTACGTTTTCCACGGATTTCAATTTAAGAATTTAAAACTAGCTAGTAACAATTCAAAACCTATAACACAAATATATTTTTAAGGTAACGAATATTGTCTTATCCTTTACAACGGTCATTAACCTGGCACTGAAATCCGCATTTACAAGTATAAAGAGAAAAAAAAAAAAGAAAACAAAGAAAAAGTGAGTTTGTGTGCATATTAAACATTATGTTATTATATATATTGAGTTTTAGGTACTTTGCTGGTCCTTTAGAGTTGCTAGGATTTGCCTCTTAAAGGCATTTTTACTTAAAAAACAGAATGTCGATTAAATTGAACTCATTGTTGTATGTTTCAACCAAACGATGAAGTGGTGAACGCGAGCCAGCGTTGGATTTACAGAAGCTAGTAGCAAATAGACGTCGAGTGCGTATCTCACGTACATGAGGGGAGGATGAGGAGTCTGTGTTACCTGGTTCCTCGAACACGAGGAACCAGGTAACACAGACTCCTGACTAAGTCCAGACAATCAAAATGATTACGGCACACATTGAAAAGAGTCATGACTTCCAGAAGTTTCCGTCTTGACTTTAAAGTCAAAAGATCATATTTTTTAAGAAGTAGGTGGTATGACATTTTTTTCCGATAACATCTAAAATTCATAGCGCGAAGGTATTTACGTTGTACTAGTTCTAATCTTTCGATATATTTTATGTAAAAAGGGTTCCAAATAGGTACTGCAAACTCTAACTGGGGTCTTATTATTGATTTGTATAAGTGCAAAAAAGTAGAAGGTCGACAATATATTCTATACCTCTAAAAAAAACACACTTTATAAGAAGAGTGTTGATAGTCTGTTAACCGATTTTAAAATTAATCAAGATAACCCAATAAAGTCATATAATGACTTAATAGAGTTACTAAATTTGGCTATTAGTAAATCATTACCATCAACTGTAAGACCTGCTACATCTTTTGATACAACATTAGTAAATAATAATCGTAAAAAACGCATCCCATTACCATGGTGGAATTTGAATTGCACTAAAGCAGTAGAAGTCTCTAGGAATGCCAATAAAGAATTTAAGTACAATCCCACATTAGAAAAATATATTGAGTTTAAAAAATTACAAGCTTTTAAAAAGATAGTGTTAAAAAGAAAAAGATATCTAAGTTTTTTTATTTATTTATTTATTTACTCATTAACACATACATTTGTTTTAACAGGTGAGACCCAAGCTAACAAAAGTAGTCATAAATTACTAATAGTCCATTCCCAAGTAACGGGTCTGGGTAGAAATAGAAGTTACACAGTGGACAACATTCCGCCAAAGGACAAGAAAATACGTCCAAACACCGAGACACACTATTCAGTGTTCTCATTGCACGAATCACTGGCGCAAACTTTAATAAGTTTGTACGGGATGCTGGAATTTTAAAAATCCCCTCTCTCGGTCCCATCCGTAGCCTCCTGTTTGGAACGACCAATCCCAACGATTCCAATATTTGAGGATTATTTACTCGTAGCTAATTTACACTTATCACAATAAATTTTGAAAAGATGATTTTTGTTTTCGATGATAGGCTCTAAATATTCTCTAGAAGAGGTAGCTCTGCAATAGGGAGAAGGTATCTTTGGCATACTATTTAGAAAGTCTTTTAGAAAAGCTATCTCATCTTTCTTTGAGTGTCCTTCTAAAACCTTATGAGTTAGTTCGGGTTTCTTTGCCATTCCAAGCTCAGACGTCGATAACCAGCTTACCGTCCATTCTTTGATACCGAACGTATTCAAAAAAGTATCCTTGCAGACTTGAACACGTCCATTTAAAGTTTCTAAAAAATACTCTTTGGTCTCACAGCGCCTAGATGATAATGCTTTAGATTTAACCTGCTTTTTTGGGCATACTTGAACATTTGAAACGACGTACTGTTTACGCTGTTCTCACGTCATATTATTCCAGAAATTAGAAAATAAGGTATTTCGTTCTTCATCTGGTATTGTATCACAAGCACGAAGTTTAGATTTCTTACAAAACTCTGAAGTACATGGAGGGCCAATTATTCGGGCTGGCTTAATAGTGTCATGTAGTACCCCAAACTTTGGTCTATTGCTATCTCGCCGATACCCTAATAGTTATTTGTTATACAAGAGTGCAAAGTTGCTTTTTAACCGCGTGTTCAATTTTGATGACCGAGCAAGCGAAGGATTCTAAAATTGAATCACGAGCGCAGCGAGTGATTCAAAATTAGAATCCTGAGCGTTAGCGAGGGAATCAAAAGAGCACGAGGTGAAAAATCTTTGCACTCGAGTGCAACACGTAACTTTTCATTCCACCTCAGCGAGGAAATGACTAAATGCAAAAAAAAAAACGTTTACAATCACAAGATAGGTACACTTTTATTTCAGTTTAGGTATTAATTACTACATTATGACAGGTAAGTATTACAGAATAATCTTTAAATTATAACAAAATAATACTAAGGTATAATTAAGAAAATTTTAAAGTAACGTTGCTACAGTTATTTAAATTGAGTGTAATATTTTTGTTTGGTACTGTAATATTGGTGTTAGTCACTTGTGTACTGTTTTTCGGTAAACTATCTGTCATACTTAATAGTTGTACCGATTCATCGGATTCCCTTGGCGTGAATGTTGGAGAGAGAGGGAGATGGTTAGGTGTTTCATAACGGCTTATTTTTGATGTAGAAGGGCCAGTCCAAGGATCCGATTGAGGCTCTTTCAGTGTAATGGCTCTTACGATGCCTTCACATATTTTAGACTTATTTTGGATGGAATCCTCTATGTATCCCTCTACAACTGCATTGGACTTCCAGCCTCCGTGGCGCTTAAGGGACAGGAGATCAGCTCCGGAATCAGCCAAAAGTGTGGCTGAAGTTCGTCGGAAACAATGACCCGTGTACAACAGGGGTTCTGGAAGTTCAAGAAATGTTGCTATTTCTCGTGGGATACTGCCAATTTTATTAGTACCCATAGGCTGTCTAACACACTTTCCATTGCGATACTGTAGAAAAAATCGATTGATTGGAGTGTTAGGCGGGCGTAAGGCTTGATATTTCTCAACAATCGTTACGTATTCCTTGCGAATGACGAAGTTGCGGTCTCTTTTTGTCTTTGTATTAGGTAAATTAATTAATAGTAAGTCATCTGAATGTTTCTCAATGTTTTTGACATTAAGTTGTGTTAGTTCATTAGTTCGACATGCTCCGTTTATTCCAATAATAAGAACAACCTGTAACGTAAAGAGTATTGTAGTAGATAAATGAATAAAATTGATATGAACGCATAATTATGCCTATCAACATCTACTAAGTATACTATTTAATTGAGATTAATATACTTAAGTAGATACTGAATGTGCAACTGACTTACTTTTGCCGCCAAATATACGGAATCGGGTGCTTCGTTAAGAAACTTTTCAATATCAGATACTGTGAAAACCTTCGATTTTTTTGGTTGATGACCAGATGAGGCTCTTTTTAAAAATGCCACTAATTTAGGATAGGTATCGATATGTTTGTCTTTATTCATCTTTATTGTTGCTTTTAGCATCGAATACGTACTCCATAGAGTGCTTGCTTTCTTGTTCTCGGATAATTCTATAAAATATGCCAGCAAAACGTTTTCTGAGAAAGTTTTGGCTCCTTTTGCTAGTCGCCACGTGTTGAACATATCGTACTGTTTTAAATACTTCTCGCGTGATTGTTGAGGGAGAAAGCTCATTTGCGCATTATTAACAGTTTCAGTCAATTCTGTTGGCGTCAAGCAAACTTCCTCGTCGCTAGAATCACTCATTTTAGTTTTTTCACTTGTTTTCAAGTTTCTTGTTTTTAATATAAGGTTTAACAATGACGTGAAAAAATGCCGCGTAAAGAACCGCGTACAAAGCAAATTGAAAAAAGAACACCAAGAAGGTTCCGAGTCTGAGTTTTTAACAAATTAAAAAAAAGTTGTATGATATATTCGGCACCATAGAGGTAGCAGTAAATAGGTTTAATGTTTTTTTTAATTCACAAACTTAGTGCACACGATGTTCTAAATTCAATTTACTTTATCCTCTAGAGAATAAAAACGGCTTTTCCACTCAGATATTGAAGATTAAAAATACTCTTTCCGAGATGGTGGGATGAAAATATTCTTTCCCTTCCATTCTAAGTTTCTTGCTATTATTATTTTTAGTCCAGTTTTTGCTCTCAGCACATCCTTTAGAACATCTTTTTCGACCAGAATTAAGATCACCATGTTCAACCTCATCATTCCCTAGCAAGGGACTCGCAATTGGTATTGGTAGGCCGTTTGTTTCTTCCGTTAATATAGGCTCTGATACACTTGTTTGTCCAAAATTAATATCAACAGGTTCGTCATTCAATGGTAACATAGGCGAGTGTATTGTAGCTTCTACCACCATCACATGGCATTCGGAAAGATCATGATCACTCACCTCGCTGCTAAGAATGGCACTGTCTGGTACTATACCAACAGGCAAGTTGTTAATATTGAAGTTTTCCATGGTGGTGACACTAATTACATTTTTGTTTTTCGGCGGTATGTTAATTCCTAATTGCTGGCACAGGTCACTGATCTCTTCATCATCACTGCTGTAGTCCATGGTGCATTGATACCTGCAAATTTAAAACCTTGTATTAAAAAACGTTATATAAAACACCGCGTAAGTCATTTTTGCATTAAGCAGAACACCGCGTAAGTAAAATAACGTGTTCATTTTATTTTTTATTATACCATAAGTTATATTTCGACTTTACTATACTTAAAAACTAAATATCTGGACTTTATCCCATAAATAAACACATAATCTAATTAATATGAATGATACTTACCTTTATTTAAGATTTATTTCTGCGGAGCACAAGTCGCCACCTGTAACAATATGAAAATACACTGACTTACGCGTTGTTTACATGATGATTCCCGCGGCAAGTAGATACGCTGTGTAGTTGTTTTCAAAATAAAACGCTCTAATTGGTTGAAATTTTCGTTTCTGATTGGTCTACAGGTGCGTCCTTCGATTCTCTATCGAATGACATTCAAAAGTCAAAACAGCATTTTTTGGACTTACGCGGTGTTAGAACTTATGCGACGATATATTTAGAGTTACCTGAGGGAACAGGTTTGGAATCCAAATATTATAAACAACAAAAGTCTATATATTATGGTCTTTAAAAATCTCCAAAGTATTGGAATGCGACAATAAATAATGTTTTGCGGGATTTAAGAGTTCTGATAAAGATTGTTGTTTGTATAGTAAGTGTAAAGGTGGTGTTAAAACTTTTCTATTGTAGTAATACACTTTGCAGTACATTTAAAATGAAGAAAATGGGGAATATTTCCAAATATCTAGGCATGAATGTGAGACAAGAGGAAGGCGTTACTTTTATCTCACAGGAAGAATATTTGACCCTTGTCATTGCCAATAGACAAAAATTTTAAATTTGATCTGTTAAAAAAACTTTTTTGCAAAAAATAAAACCGACTTCAAAAACACAAAAAAGTGAAAAATAACTTTAGCTTCTGAAGTCGGTGACTTTTGTTTGTTTTATTCAGTTTTTTTGTCACCGACTTCAGAAGCTAAAGTTATTTTTCACTTTTTTATGTTTTTGAAGTCGGTTTTATTTTTTGCAAAAAAGTTTTTTTATTTTTCCATTTTTAGTTGTAATATCCTTTACAAATATTTGATATTCATTAATTTTACGTTGTTAACAATACATGTCACGGTAATAGGCTTATCCGCAATAAAATGGAACTTAACATAAGCTAACTCTCGAAATCTGGGCGTCCTGTACACATCTGCGTACCCCGTCAGAGCATACAGGCGTGATGGTAAGTTAAGATGTTGCGTAAACAATAAACATCCAAGCGATTGCAGCAATCTCGACAGATTTGCTGTCTATTTTTGAAGAGTTCTATTGTATATCTCCGAAGATCAGGATCAGATCTTCACCAAATTTAAATGGGACCACCTCAGGAGTATACTCTTTCAAATAAAAAAAGAATTTTGAGAATCGGTTCACAAATGGAGGAGAAATCAGGTAACATACATAAAAAAAATAAAAAAAAATACATACACACGAACATATAACCTCCTCCTTTTTTGAAGTCGGTTAAAAAAGGGAAGGGTGTGAGAGTAAAGATATTGAAAATAAATGCCGTAAATTAATTGGCAAATTGATGTATGTTGTAATTGCGACCAGGCCATATTTGTGCGCTGTAGTCTGTATTTTAAGCAGATACGAGATATATGTATCAAGCTTGCGCCAGCAAACTTTTGTATAAACTGTTATTGAATGTTTTAAGATACATTAAGGGGACTTTACATGCCCGTCGGGGCCGCGGGTGTTCGCAACAGATACCGCGGCCTCGACATGAAGGGCTAAGAAGGAACATGGGTGGTTTTTAGTCAGTAGAAGTCTGTCACTCCCTTTCACTCTGCCCAAGAGCGGGACCCCTCCCGCTCTTGGGCAGAGTGAAAGGGAATGAATGAGGAACAAAACGCAAAGCTAATTGCAGAGGTCGCCACTAGCGACTGTACTTAGCTCCGCCATTACTAAGTACCTACTGTGAAACTGTGTTGTTTACTTGAGTCGAGTTTTCTTTCCTATGTTTATCTTAGAAAATGTACTCCTCAAGGTCAGTGATTGAGTTAAAAGGTGAATTGCGGAAAAGAAAAGCTTCTGTTAGTGGTAAAAAAGCGGCTTTAATCGAAAGGTCAGTACAAATTAATACAAAAAATATTTGTAGGTTATGTTGTTATGATTTTTTATGCAGGTGCTTTTTATACACTCGTGAGTGGTAACAAGCTTGTTGTTGTAACAGATTGGAAGCATACGACCGTAATTTTAATTTTGGTGTTGAGGATGATATTGAAGACGAGGTTTACGCTGCTCCTGCAGCTGAATCTTTCAGGGATATTAATAGCTCATGTCTACCTCAGTTGACAAAACAGCATATTCAAGCATTTGTTGAAAGGTAATTGTGCATTAAAATCCAGAAATATATTTCTTTCGTATACCTACTTATTCGACTTGTACTTACCAATATTCCACCTATGGTTATGTCCATTCGTATCCATGGATAGCTCAGTTGGAAGGTACTGTTTAGACATGTTTACTAAATCAAAAAACATTTTCAGATTCCAAGCTCAGTTCTAAGGAAGACAGATGTACGAGTCGCGATTTCTTTTGACTGCCCGTGTAGCTGTCGATGGTCATATGACCTTCATTCAGGGTCAGTGTAAAGCTCAGATGAAGAAAATTACTTATGTTGTGAACATAAAACTGAACTCTGATAGTTCAATCGACCAAACTCATTGTGAATGTGCAGCTGGCAGTGGTGTAGAAGCACATTGCAAACATGTTATGGTGTTACTACATGGGATTGAGGATATGGTTCGCACTAAAAAAAAATATTTTGCACCAAGTGTGCACTCAGCAATGAATGAATTTTAAGCGGCCACGGAAAGTGTTCTTTGACTCACCAATGCAAGCTCAAAAACTGCCAAATAAACGGAAAAGGAGTGTAAATTATTTGCCTCTTAAAGATGAACACATAATGGAAAATAATGAAGACTACGTTAGAAATTTAGCCATCTCACATGGTGATACTAAAATGCCCATACTACAAATTATAAGGCCTGCTAACCCATATGCTGTGGAGTGGGATCATCAATACTCGAGCAAAAGCTCTCAGGACCAATGTCTAGAAGACCTGCTATTGAAAAATGTTACAATCCAGAATATAAATTATGTTGAAATGGAAACAAGAGGGCAGCATACATGCGAAGAATGGCATAAGCATAGATTATTTAGAATAACAGCAAGCAATTTTTATACTGTTCAACACAGCAAGTCATGGACTCAACAACATTTGTCTGAAAAGTTATTAAATCCAAAACTATTTGAGAGCAAGGCTACTACTCATGGGAAAGTACAAGAGCCCATAGCCATACATAAATGTGGGAAATGGAACGCAAGTGGAAGTAAGAGAAATGGAACGTAAGTGAAAGAAAGGGATAAAGTACGAGGTATGAGAGAGAGAGCGATAGACGAAGGAAGGGAGACGACGCCATATTGGAGAGCAAGGAGGAATCTCGGAAAGACGTTGAAAAGTAGAAGTTATATTTAAGACTGCAGTATTTTATTGCCTGGAAGAACCCTGTATCCCACAATTTTGGGGGCTCGTCCGGGGTACAGGAAAGAAGACGCGAAGACGACGACGACGACGAGAAAAAATTTTTCACGCTGCACGTAGTTGGGTGCGCGGGAACGAAGACGCCGCGCGCCGTCTACGAAAAAACTTATATTTTACGAGATACGACGAAGACTGAAGACGTAGAAATGCTTAAAACTACTGAAGACGTAGAAATGCTTAAAACTACTGAAGACGTGTCACCGAGGGGTGTACAGTACGCTGAAGACTTCATAAGTAATTTTTCGGGTCAAGACCATACCTACCCAGTGAGCCGTTGGGTTCAAGATATCGAAGATAATACGGAAATATTCGAATGGACGCCGATCCAACAGCTTGTGATCGCGCGCAGATCGTTGACGGGAACGGCAGGGCTATGGCTAAGAAGCGAAAGGCCATTCAAATCGTGGGCCGAGTTGAAACAAGCCATCAGCAAAGAGTTTCCCGACGCGATTGACCAGAAGACAGTTCACGAAATGATGAGTTCACGTAAGAAAAACCTGATGAAAGCTGCATGGATTATGTGCTAATTATGAAAGAACTCGGAAAAAGGGGTAAGATGCCCGATTACGTTGCGATCAAGTATATAGTAGATGGCATACAAGACCTAGAAACCAATAAAATATTGTTGTACGGTGTTACGAACTACAGTGAACTGAAGGAGAAGCTGAAAATTGAAGAAGACGCGAAAGAAAAAATGAAGGCGAGACGTGACACACAACGTCATCAAGGTGGTAACGTCAATAATCGGAGTCCAAAGAAAAATTCAAGTAGTGAGTTACGGTGTTATAGCTGTGGAGAATTCAAACATTCATCTGCAAGCTGTCCTCATAAGGAAAAAGGTCTCAAGTGCTTCAAATGCAATGAGTTCGGCCATATTTCGACAAAGTGCACCGCGACGACGAAACGCGAAGACGATCGGAAGCCTTCGGAGAACTTCGACAGCCGATCGAGTCGGCCTATCAGCGACGGAGGCGACCGACAGCGCTGCCAACATGACGGACGTCGTTCGGGCAGAAATCCGACGAATCCCAGCACTTCAAAGTCGGCCATGTTCACTATGGATGACGTTGGTACCACTGACAGCTGTCACTGCCATCATGAAACCAAAGAGGTTATGCAAATAGTCAACAAACCTGACGAGAAGCCGGGCAAGCCGATGTTGAGTATTTTTGTTGGAAATACCGAAGGGAAGGTACTCATTGACTCAGGAAGCGAGGTCAACTTAATGTCAGAAGACTTCTACGACGTGATCGGCCAGCCAAAGACGACTGAAGATAGTGTTGTGTTGTCGGGTCTAGGACTCAAACAAGTGCGTTCTTTCGGGAAGTTTACAACCAGTGCTACGATTGACGGACGATGTTATGACGGAGTTACTTTCCATGTTGTGCCTAAAGACTGTATGCCTTATTGTATAATATTAGGTCATGAGTTTCTCGCTAGTGTGACAATGATTATGAATGAAGGAAGGGTGTTGTTGTTACCTTCTAGAGAAGAATGGATGAGACGAATTAATTGTTTTACCGTAGGTTTAAATGTTGTTGTAGGTTCCACAGTCAGCCCTGCCATCAAAGACGAGGTTTTACAGTGTGTAGATGACTACAAACCAACCCAAGTGTCGCGGAAGGCGAGAATATCAACGCGAGAACATCAACCTTACGGTAAGGCACAATATTTATTACTAGCTGACCCACGCAACTACGTCTGCGTCACATAATATAGCTTTAAGCCTTTCTCGATAAACCGACTATTCAACATTTATTAAATTGAGTTTAATCGTACCCGTATCAAACAAAAAATTTTACCTTTCCTCTTTATAATACCTATTAGTTTAGATTGGTTTCGATTATATTATTAAAGTGACAATTACTATAGGTATCTCTTACTGTTAAATATACAGTAACACCTTGTACACATTATGGTTCAGTAAATATTTTGAATTTGAATTTCTCCGTAGCCCCCGGAGGCCAGAATCCGCACTTACCTACCGCACCGGACCGAATGACTGCCGCGTGCGTAATTATTCTGTCGCGCGGATATTTTGATATTGCGATATCTTCTAAGATAATTGTTTAAACAGTATAGAGTAATGGGTACAAATATTCTATATTAAATTTCCGTGCTAACAAACATATTTATTTAGACATAGATTAATATCATATGGGTTAAATAAGCATTGCAAAATATCTTTCTTTTTAATCTAACATTTTAATATTAAAAAATGGTTACAGTGAGTCAATCTTAAAAGATAGACATATGGTGTCGCGGACTTTTTTTTAGAACATTTAAAGGGGAACAATTCTTTCATACATGATATTTGCGTAACTTAAACCATTTTCGCAGCGCACGCAAAGGAAGCTCTCAAAAAGGAATTTCTTTTCCCGTTTTTGCAACATTTTTCATTTATGCTCCGCTCCTATTGGTCTTAGCGTGATGTTATATAGCCTAAAGCCTTCCTCGATAAATGGACTATCCAACACAAAAAGAGTTTTTCTATTCCAACCAGTAGTCTCTGAGTTTACCGCGTTCAAACAAACAAACAAACAAACAAACAAACAAACAAACAAACAAACTCTTCAGCTTTATAATATTAGTATAGATTGGTAGCAATACTGAACAGCCTCGGTGTTTTGACAATTGTTCAACTTGTCTATGATTCACTTTTATAGTGGCGCGAGAAGTAACGGACAAGGGACGGGAGTGAGGTGTGTAAAAAGGGTGTGACCAGTCACCCCAGAGAAGGAGCCATCGCCCTGGAATCAAGTAAGTGTTTGAATCACATAAAAATATAGTTATGATCAGACCTTGACATGTAGCCATGAGGTAACGGATAGATTAATTTCTCCTAGAGATCATGTCGACGATCATATCCTCAGCATGCGGGCTCCCTAGCTAAAAGCCAAGCCGGGAGTTACGCGTGAATACCGTTCTCTCGAGTTACCTGTTGGGGAGTCATGGAGTATCAGTGGAAGAGCTGATCTTCTGAGCCGTATGTTGGGTAGTAACAACTAACGGTCACTAGTCGAAGGAGATAGGGGCGTGGCTAAGGGGATGTAAGTACTACGTGAGTAGACCATGGTAGAGCATAGCTCAATCTTGCACGCTGATTATGTTAGAATCATACATCATTATACAGCCTTCGTCTCCTGGTTGCATGGCAAGGTTTATCATGTACCTAATAATCGGTAACAGAACGGTTCCTTAGGAAACCCGAGCATACAGTTTGGGTGGAATGCTGAAACGTTCGTATGATGTTCTGTCGTCCAAGAAACATCCGTACTAAACCCAGGCCTACAGATCAGTAAAGTACGGAAAGTTCGACACCAAGTAAAAGAAGCACCTATACAACTAAAAATCATCTTGAAGGACGACATTCCAGTGGCTCAAAAACCAAGAAGATTGTCACCAAAGGAACAGCAAATTGTTGAAGATCAGGTAAAGGAATGGTTGGGAAACAACATAGTTCGGGTAAGTTTTTCTGAGTATGCCAGTCCTCTAGTGTTGGTTAGGAAGAAAGATGGTTCTACACGAGTCTGTATGGACTACAGACAACTTTACAAAAAGATGATAAAGGACGAGTATCCACTACCTGTAATTGAAGATTTAATTGATAAATTGAGAGACTCCAAAGTATTTAGTGTTCTCGATTTGAAAAATGGTTTTTTCCATTTGAAGGTCAGTAAAGAATCAATACATTACACCTCATTTGTGACCCATCATGGGCAATTTGAATTTTTGCGAGCACCATTTGGCCTGTCAAACTGCCCTAAGTATTTTATGCGATTTGTGTCAACAATTTTCAGGAATTTAATTGATAAGGGCACAACGTTAGTTTTTATTGATAACATAATCATTCCAGCTAAGGACGAGGTACAAGGTATGCAAAGATTGAAAGAAGTTTTATCAGTTGCATCAGAATATGGACTGCAGATAAATTGGAAGAAAGCAAAGCTGTTATGCAGTGAAATTGAATATCTTGGTCATTGTATACAAAATGGTGAAATTAGCCCGAGTTCAGAAAAGACAGATGCTGTGGTGAGATACCCAGAACCAAGAACAACTAAGCAAGTACACAGCTTTATAGGACTTACTTCTTATTTCAGAAAATACATAGAAAATTATGCTACAATAGCAAAACCCTTAACCGATTTATTAAAACAAGATGCAGTCTTTATTTTTGAAGAAGATCAACTCAATGCTTTTAACCTTTTGAAGCAGAAACTGGCGTGTAGTCCAGTGTTGAAGATATACAATCCTAACCTGCTCACGGAAGTACATACAGACGCATCTAGCATTGCATATTCAGCAATATTGTTACAGCAGCATCCGGATAGTGGTCTACATCCAGTCCAGTATATGAGTAGGAAGACGAATGATGCGGAACAAAGGTACTCTAGCTATGAACTTGAAGCTTAAGCAATAATAGAAGCTGTCAAGAAATTTCGTAATTACCAGTATGGCATGCATTTTAAGATTGTTACAGATTGTCAAGCATTTGCACTAACTCTGAAGAAAAAAGACTTATCAGCTAAGATTGCAAGATGGGTGTTGTTTCTAGATCAATATGACTTTGAAGTTGAGCATAGAAAAGGTTCAAAGATGAGGCATGTAGATGCATTGTGCAGACACCCTTATATATCAGCCGTGGTAGTAAGCCTTCATGAGCAAGTCAAGGAAGCATAGATCCAGGATAAAGGACTGAAAGCAATAATTTAAATTGTAAAAGAAAAATCTTATATAGACTATTGGTTAGAAAACAATATTCTGTACAAGAGTGACCAGAAGCAGCTAGTAATTCCTAGAAGCATGGAAAGAAATGTCATAAGAAGAGTGCATGCCAATGGCCATTTTGGTAAGAGAAAAATGAAGGAACTTCTTGCTAAAGATTTAAGCGTCCTCCGGAGGCGAGGCATCCTGCGCAGCTGGGGACGTCTGGTGCAGCCGGTACGTCCTCTGACAGCAGCAAGCTGATGGCGTCTTGGCCCTTCGGCAAGTCCTCTGTCGAGGGGACACTTCGGATATCTCCGTCTGAAAAGACGTCGATATGCTTAGGTTATTTGAGGGTATCAAAAAGCCAAGATTTTTTTTAAAAGTTTAAAAAACCTTTTATCAAGACGTATATTTAATACTGGTAGTACGGTTAGTATAACATAATTCCCACAGAATTACGCGCAAACCAACCTTATGTACTTATTGAATCGGTAAGATGTAATTCCCACAGAGATATACGCAAACGATTTTAGTGTGTGATAGGTGAGACAGTCCCACAGACAGCTCGGTTCACGTAAATATCTAGTGTCTAAAAATAGATCCAACAAGATATAACTCCCACAGAGTTACACGCAAGTGGATTTTTTAATAAGAGGACCCATACACCTACAATAATAATATTGCACAATGTTGATGATTGCACAATATGATTGATGAGCTCCGAAACCCACACGGTACAATTAAATTGAGACAATAAAATTGAACAAGCATTCTCGTCATAACTTTCTTCAGTGCACCATGTCTGATAAAGATTTGGCTGCAGCTATCGTGTGGTTAATTGTAGCGAAACGGCAAAAACGAAAACGCCGAATCTGGACTAAGGGCTGGTTGATGAAAAGGCCAATCTACAATAACGAACGCCTGTTAAAGGATTTAGAATTAACTGAATTGAAAGATTTCAAGAATTATATGAGAATGGATCCTATCAAATTTAGGCAATTGATTCAGTTGGTAGAACCTTTAATAAAGAAAAAAAATACTGTAATGAGAGAAGCAATTTCACCATTTCAACGTTTGGCCATTACATCGCGATACCTGGCCACTGGAAATACTTTCGAAGATTTGAAATTCAGCACTGCAATCTCATCACAATCACTTGGCAAAATTGTAATAGAAACCTGTGAAGCAATAATACAAGTTCTAAAGGACTATAGTCCTAAAATTACTAAATGTATTTATTTTCTTACCTTAATATATTAAGGTAAGAAAATTAATACATTTAGTAATTAATTAATTTATTTATTTATAGGCCGTGTCTATATGTGCTACTACAAAAGACCTATTTCTCTATTCTTTAAATGTAGATATGCATTGCAATAAAAGAGAGTTTTCATTTCCTTCTGTATGATTTACAACAAACGTAGTAGTCTCATCAAAATTCTCTGAGCTATGTTCCATAGCAGGTAGCTGATTGTCGATTCGCACTGATGGCTGGTTAACATGTCTTGGTACATGCGATGGTCTTGCTGTAATTTGTACTAAAGATGGTTCAACATATGTTAGTGATGGTAAAGGCATTGCGCTAATATGAACTGGAGATTGGTTAACATACGATCTTGATGGAGTTGAGTTTGCGGAAATATGAACTGGAGATTGGTTAACGTACGATGTTGATGCAGTTGAGTTTGCGGAAATATGAACTGGAGATTGGTTAACGTACGATGTTGATGGAGTTGAGTTTGCGGAAATATGAACTGGAGATTGGCAGTATTGAATATTGTGCGTAAATTCGTTAATTTTTACAGAATTACGATGTAGCTGTCCTAATTGACCTTCCATTAGGATTTCAGCAATCGCTTTTTTAGCATAAATTTGTTGCGGTCGATCCATTTTTCGTAGATCTGCGGCGCAAGCCAGAGCCCAATAGGTGTATTCGTCTTTTTTTTCACTGAGATGCTCATATGCCAAATTCATAAGTTTTTCTTCATTCTTGGCTTTTGTAGAAGCATGCTTCTTTAAAATTTTCCGAGGAGCCGTGTTATCATTATCATTCTTGCAATCATCATTATCATCCAATGTAGAAGTTTGACTAACCTAGAAATAAAAAAAATAAGTATTTTATATATTCTGTGTACATATTCCTTTCCAGTTACCACAAACAAACGAAGAATGGGAAGAAGTGGCCAAAGGGTTTGAAATCAGGTGGAATGCTCCTCACATCCTTGGTGCTATAGACGGCAAGCACGTGGAAATAAACAAACCTCCTGGCTCGGGATCATACTACTACAATTATAAAAAACAATTCAGTATTGTGTTGATGGCTATTGTAAATGCCAATTATGAATTTATTATGGTCGAGTGTCAGATGGAGGTGTGTTACAAAATACCAAATTCGGACAAAAATTAAGGAACAATGATTTGAATATCCCATGACCTGCAGTTGTGAACAATAGTACTCGAAATCTCCCATATGTCTTTGTAGGAGATGACGCCTTCCCAATGGGGCCAAATTTATTAAAGTCGTATAGTCAAACTGGATTGACAAAAGAAAAACGAATATTTAATAATCGATTGTCACGTGCAAGGCGGTTAGTGGAAAGCGCATTTGGAATACTTGCAACTCGTTTTGGAGTATTTCAAAGATCATTTTATTTACACCCGGTAAAAGTACAGAAGGTTGTTCTAGCTTGTTGCTATCTTCATAATTTCTTGAGAAAATCCACATATTTTTCTTACAAGTTAATTCCTAATGAAGATGTAGATACCGGGACTGTACATCCACCAGCCGAGAAAATAACTGTGTTGACTCCCTTGGAAAGTTGTAACCAGAAAAATTCGCTACAGATTGCTAAGCGAGCAAGGGACGACTACTGTGAATATTTTAACAACGAGGGTGCAGTTTATTGGCAGAATAAATTTGTTACTATGTATGATTACATACATAGTAACAAATTTATTCTGCCAATAAACTATACCCTCGAAAAGTATGTAATTATACATACTTTTCGAATAAAATGTTATAAACATACCGTGTTTTGTTCCACATCATCTTCAACAGAATTTTGTCTATCAGAATTTTGGGTAATATCCATAGAAGATTCAGAGTCACACGCCATTTCTTGATCATGTAAAAAGTTCATGTCACTGTAGTACCACAACGTTGGTTCATATATAGAATCTGCACTTGCCCCAGATTTCATAGAATCCATGTATTTTTTTAATTCTTTCCGATAGTTTGTTCTCAGAGCATTAATTTTTTTTTTCAAGTCGTCTTTATTTGGTTTAGGAAACATCTCTTGGTACTTGCTAAGCAACAAATCATAAGCCATACTCTTTTTGTCCCGGTCATGGTACAATTTACTTTTAACATTCCACAAAGCAGGTAAATCACGATATAATTGAATGCACTCGGTTATGAATTCTCGTTCCTTTTCTTTCGCAAAATTTTTTTGTGCCATTTTCGCTGCAAAAATACACGCGTGCGTGCGCGACCGCTCCGAACTGTAGACTAAAAAATATTGAGCAATATACCATACACAAGACACAATAAATAAATATTGTGCAATAAAATTTAAAAGTCCTCAATCTTTTGCTCAATCATTGCGCAATCTTCAATACTACCCCTATATGTTCAATAATATTGTGCAATCATCAACATTGCGCAATATTATTGAAGGTGTATGGGTCGCCTAAGGCTTATAAACTAGGACACAATCAATTAAATTCCCTGACTCCTAAACTAGGTGTATGTGCCTGTGTCTTAGGAGTCGGTGATTCACCGTAAGAAACAATACAAAGCCATAGTATAATAAAACCGGGACGTTTAAACAATTAGCAAATGGTGTAAAAGAGAACAGAATATAATCTATAATATGTAAAGGAGAAACAAAAATTAAAAACGTTTAACTGTGAGATGAACAAGTGTAGAGTCCGTATGTGTGTGTGCATGTGTGTGTGTAGTGAGTAAGTGTAGGATGTGTGTGTAAGTGCGTACGAGGTGTGTAGGTGTAGGGCGTGTGTAGAGAGAATGGGGTAACCATTGCACAACTGTTTATGGTTAGATTTAAACTAATATAATTATGTATTTATAATATACAAGTAGCACATGCATATGGAAGTTCCGTATTAGCAGCATACTACGGGACAATGATTGTCTAAATTCAATAGAAAATAAAGCATTTGCGAGCGTCCCTGAGAACAAAAAACTTGAAGCTCGAGCTCAAAGCATAATTATAAGCGGCCTTGCCGACAATTGATTATATTCAAGAGGAGAAAACAGCGTATAACATGATATTTAAATTAGAGCAACAATTTATGAAAAAAGGCACCAGAAGCAAATTATTCTTACGGCGGGAACTAAATACTTAATATAAAATACAAAGAAGGAACGTCTCTCGGAGACCATTTTATTTCGTTATCAAAAATATTCGGCCAGCTAAAAGACGCAGGAAGCCCCTAGCAGAGGAAGAAAAGGTAAATATATTATTGCTATCCATGCCAGAATCGTACGATGTTATTGTAACAACGCACGGTGGGGCATTTATTCAAATTAGGCGGCCAAAATTATTTTCTTTGTTTTACGTATTCTAAATAGTTTATTATTATTTTATTTCAATTACAAAAGCTTTTGTTGAACATATATTCAAGTAAAACACAATTATTGATGAGAAAATTACGGTTTATTAAAATAAAAAAATACACAAATTTTTATTTTACGATGAGGAGTCCCGCGTCTCTTCACCAGATTTAAATCCTTGTATTTCACTGTCAGACTCTTCTGCGGCCGTTTTCTCATCCGAGGAATGCTCTTCAGCCGTGTGGGGCTCAGCAGACATAAGCATTTGCATTGCTTCTGCACTATGTGGCGTACACCTCTTTTTAGGTTTTGGTCTTATGCTAGATATCAAGGGATCTGAGCTGAGCAATAATCTGTTCATTACATCTAAATTGCATTGCTCTCTAAAAAATTTTCTAGCGTAATCTTGCCGGTACAGTCGAATATGCTTGTTACGCGCCTCTGCTGCTTCTTCTGACAGTAAACCAATAGGCAAAAGTGCATTTTCCATGACAGTTGCGCCATGAATTAGTATTTTATGCATTGTGGGAGTCATGGGATGCCAGGGATATAAATCAATGTACGTCTTCGCAGTCTCATACCCATATAGAGCAAACTTCAGCTTTCGGCACATCTACTAGTAGACCCATTTGCTCTCTAAATTTTGTTTGTATTTCTTACTTTTTCTGTTTGACAATGCCTTTGTCATTTTCGGACCTTAACTGCCATTTTTGTACAGGAATCTTGTATGCCAAATGAAGTATGCTTTCGAGAAACCGAATCCTAGTATGCAACACAGATAGGCCAAATTGTATTGCGTCGATATCGACAGTTTTCTTTATGTTGAGGTCATTGAATGCTTTTGATGTTGCACCACAGATGTAGCATCTCATGGTTGAAGTCGTCGAAGTTGCAGCGTTACACACTTTTGCATCAACCATAGTCAGAGTCATGACGTGTTTTGTACTTAATAAAATTTCGCTCAGTACGAATTTACTGGGTTTCAAAGCATTAATAGCCTCTTCGACATTTGAAATTTCAGACTTAGTGATATCCACTGTTTCTTTAATAAATTGGATCCTTATTGGTCGACAGAATCGTGGCGAAGAAGGTGTTGGATTTTGCCAAACCACTTTTTTATTTGACCCACATACTAACTGTAGCGGAACAAAGCAACTTTGGAAAATGTTACTGTCACTCGCGTCTCTATCTTGCATTTTTTGTTTGAATTGTGATTGTTGAGATCCATCACATCCCCATTTTGAAATCAGGGTCAACGATTGACACTCTTCTGGACTTAAGTGTTTTAGTACGTCCTCTAAATATGTTGCCAAGCGTTTAGCTGTATGGTCCATTAGATCCTGCAGGTTAATTTCAGCACATGTTTCAGTTATCCGATAGGCATCTTTCGCCGGATAACAAGTCTGTTTAGCTTGCTGTAACAATTTATAGCTCGGATAAAACTTCTTGTTGCTGTTTCTTATTATTTCATATTGTCGCCTTGAAAGATCAGCTTCCACAAACATTGAAAGGGCGGTTGTTGGATTTAGTTGTGATTGTTTTTCACACTGCTTGGTTATTTTGTATGCTTTTTGATATGCTTGAGCTGTCTGTGGAGAGTTGGTAATGTCTTTTAGAATATTGGATGCAATTCTCCCTCCCGAACGTTTAAGGCATGTCTGAGCAGCATGTATTAACAATTCTTTATCAACAGCACTGCGTACTTCCCGTGTTTTTCTGCGTTTACTCCTTTCACTTGATTCTAAAAATGACTTTGTTGGTCTACCAGAAGAACGGAGTTTAACCCTCGGTATTTCAAATGTTCCTAGTAACCACTTATCATTCTTTTGAAGGAAAAGCTGTGGTTTTTTATGAGCTTCCAACCACTTTTTCTTGAGACTTCAAATAGGATAATTTATGCTTCACTTCCTTCTTTTGTTCCTCACAATACTCATCTTGTGATTTATCACAAAAAGTTGAATTATCTCGAGAGATTTGTTTTAACAAATCTCTCGAGATAATTCAACTTTTCGTCAAAATTATTTAAGTCTTGTTCCTGCATTTTATTAAAAAAGGTATCTACGCGTTACTACTCGCATCCCTGAAGTACTCCCAGCTTCTAGAATAAAAGGAGAACACGTATAAAAAAAAACGCTTTTTCGATGAATTTGTACTATATCATTCATTGATGTTGAAATAATAATAATAATAATAAATAATAAACTTTTATTTCCAAAAAGAATTGCAATTTACATAAAATCGTTTTGGTTATTACAAATCAGAATAGGACAGTAAGGTTATGTAAATTGCATAAGTCTCCGATTGGACCACTGACACCCAAGCTTAGATTAAACTTGTGTTATGGGTGCCAGGGCTCTCTCTATTAATCTATTTTTCACGTCACACAAACCAGTACGGAGTTACATTTGGAAAGTATCCGTCGTTGAGCATAAACAAAACAGTTAAAATAAACTTAAACCTAAAGATTAATAAAAATAAGATTAAAACAGTATATTCTCTCAGTGGTTTTTTTTTTTTTTTTTGGTTCGTAGTTGGTAATTGAATGTAACTTGAGTATGTGATGTGTGTAAGTGTCGTGTGTATGTATACTATGTATTGTGTGTAAATTTGTGTTTGGTGTTGTGTATACGAGTATGTGTCGTACTTGCGTCGTGTCGTATGTTTGTGCGGTGTATATGTGAGTGGTCTTAAAGTCAGTAACAGTTAGAAAAACTTTCCCAGTAACTTTTCTATTTCCTCGTATGTACGAGCAGCAAGCCATTGACTAATTTTCTTTTTGCAATCGAACTTATTTAAACCATAAATATCGCATTGTATGTTAATTGCATTATAAATTCGACTACCTAATACCCGAAAATGTCTTTCTGCCAGTTTAGTTCTGAAACTCACTGTGGGACAACATATTTTTTTTTTTTTTTTTTTTTTTAAAAAAAACGTTGCCCCACACTAGGAATTTCTCCTGTATCGTGGGTGCGTTCACAAACATTTAAACTCACATACACAAATACCCAGACCCGGAACAACTATCTGTAGGCCTTACAAATATTTGTTCCGTGCGGGGATCGAACCCGCGACACGCAGCGCAGCAGTCCATTGCTTGAGCCACTGCGCCAACCGTGCCGTCGATTTTACATCTCCTCTTTGCCAGATGACCAGTACTGTACTCCAGAGAACCATGCCTGCGCGATATGGTGTTTAGCACAAAGAGCTGTCTCACAGTCATGACTTTGCAGTCTTGATACAATGCTATGGTGCCATACCGGAAATGCTTAAAAGTCATAACTTTGAGGACAGCTCGCTGCGCCCTTTCCACCCTGATAAAATAACTTTTTGGAGCACCCCCCCAAGACGTAATACCAAAAGTGAGTACTGACTGACAGAGTGAGAAATAGACCATCCGAAGTGTATTTATGTCTGCACTATGACGCAGACTTTTGAAAATCGCTATGAGTTTTCTCACTCTGCCAGACGTTCTATCAATTTGCTCCTTCCAGGACATCAGGTTATCTATTATGATACCTAGGTACCTGACCTGTGTTGTTCTGACTAGAGGAAAGCAGAGGCATTGGTCAACTTGCTCATTGCAAATGTGGGCCCTAATAATAAATGCGTCATCCGGCTGGGTACGGGATTTTATTGAAAACGGAATGTATTTCGTTTTATCAATATTAAGAGAAAGAATATTGGCTCCTAACCAAGACGTCACGATACCCATTGCAAACTCCGCTCTCTCTTGAACTTCTCTCCAGTTCAGCCCATGCACGAGCAAAGCGGTATCGTCTGCATAGGTATATATGTTAGTGTATGGGATTGATATATTACATAGGCTGTTTACATATATAAGAAAAAGGGTAGGCCCCAAAATTGAGCCTTGGGGGACTCCGAAAGATAGTGAGTGTGCGTCACTGACGTATGCGCCTATCTTGACACACTGTGTCCTCTCAGATAGGTAGCTCTTAACGATAGCCAGTGCTTGACCCCTCACTCCTATCTTCTCTAATTTAGACAACAGGATAGGGACAGAGACAGTGTCAAATGCCTTGGATAAGTCTAAGAAAATACCCAGACACTTAGACCTTACATCCAGAATATTAACAGCACTATCAACAAAGGCAGCAACAGCGTCCTCGCACGATTTCTTTCTGCGAAAACCGTATTGGTTATTTGACAAAATGCCATGTGCATCCATAAAATTTACGAGACGACTGTTTAAAACCTTTTCCAAAATTTTTGAAAGCGCTGGAAGGACAGATATAGGTCTATAATTATTGACACTGTCTCTGTCTCCACCCTTGTGAATAGGATGCACTATAGCTTTCTTTAAGGACCTTGGAAATACTCCATTGGAGACACATAGGTCACAAATGTGTGCGATAGCCGGTACGAGGAATTGGCGATTCGCTTTTATAATTCTAGTTGGAATTCCGTCCCATCCCGCGGCAGAATCAGTACGCAGACTCACTATGATTCTTTCAACTTCATCAAAATCCGGGGTAAGAAGCGCAAGAGAATTCGACTGTGCATCATCCCTGAGGAATGGAACATGCTTATCGCAAGTACTTCTATTTAGGTGTCTTTCCGCAAGATTTTTGCCAACATTTGCGAAGAATTCATTAACTGCATTTATTGAGGACTTTTCATCAGGTCCAAACAGGGTCAACAAGTCTGTGGGTTGAGGTTTAGAAGTCTGCTTATTAATAACATCATTAACAACTTGCCAGGTTGCCTTAGGATTGTTTTTAGCTTTAGAAAACTCATTCTTCTCATAATTAGTTTTTAGTCGGTTTAATAACTTGTTACAGAAGTTACGATAACGGAGGTATGTGATTTTCAGGGTGTAATTTTCTGGTGATTTTTTATGTTTCCTGTGCATATTATCTCTGTTCCGAATGCATTTAAGTAGCCCCTGTGTGATCCAGGGCTTTATTGTTACCATTTTTGAGGGCACAAGTCTGTTTTTAGTATTCTTTTGTACTATTGAGGTAATAGTTTTTATAAGAAGATCAGTAGCTTCATTCGGATCTTTGGATAATAAGACTGGACTAAAATCCGTGTTGGATATTTCTGAGAGTACTTTAGGATGGTCGATTCTTGCAACTAATCTGGATCTTTTAGGTGATCTCTGATTAGTTTGTAAACATACTAATATTGGTGCATGATCGGTAATGTGTGTATCCAAAATACAGGAAACCACTGAGCTTTTAACTTTTATCATCGTGTGATCCAGACAATTGTTTTCCCTTGTGGGAGATGTGTATGCAGGTAGCAGTCTATGCGATGCAGTTAGGATCATATATTCATTGTAATGTGGATCATTATTATTTGGGCTTATATTTATGTTAATATCTCCTACTATAATCACATTTTTATACGTAGATACTGAGGTTAAGACGTTATTTAGGCTATCTAAAAAGGAATCTGTATGTCTAAAGGATGGTGGTCGATATAGTGCTACAATTACTGTTTCAGAATTTAATTTACTAACAAGGCAGTTTGCTTCCATAAATAGAGGCTCCATGACATTATGTTTCAGCTCTGAGCGTATATATATTACTAAGCCATCATTCTGGTTAATTATGTTAGCTGTAGAATAACCGGAATATCCTTGAATTTGGGGAATAATTGAAGTTTTACTCAACCAACACTCAGAAAAAATGATTACGTCACACCTTGTTTGTATTGTGGACAACAAGACTAGAACGCTATTAAAGTTTTTATTAATGCTACGTATATTAAAATGTAGGATTTTAATTCCTTCCTTGTGGCTACTTAAAAGTTGAAAGCATCTGTGTGGCGAGCAGTTATAAACTTCATTTGACCCGTATGAATCCAGATGATTTATAATGTCATTAAAATCATTCATTTTTATTTATAAATAAAAGCACCCCATAACGTATTACATTTGGACTTTGTCCACAATCACGAAACCGGTATGTTTGAAATCTAAAAATAATAACAATAACACGTCCATCCCACACTTCCAATAATATTTTATATAAAAGATTAATTATCACTGGGCAAGTTTTATGTTTGTATAGCGATGTGTGATTTGTGTGTTTGTTGTGTTGCAGGAGGGCATACTCTAAAATATTAAGATTGTGATTAACGAAATTCAAATTAGTGAGACAAATATGTAATAAAAAGAAAACCAAAAAACAGACTATCATAACCAAAGAAAGATTACTGTGTATGTGCATGCAATATCTCATGAAAACATTTTTCTGAGTTAATACGTATTGACTTGTCTCCTTCTTTCTTTCGAAGAAACACTTTTCCATTAGTCGACCAACAATATTCAAACTCCTGAGCTTTGGCGAATTTTCGGGCTTCGTAAAAGAGTTGTCTTGACCTCGCCGGTAGACGCTCAGCAATATATATAGGTACACGCTCACCTTTCAAGCCAATATGCCCACTGATTAGCTTCTCTGCAGCATGCTTTCCCTTATTAAAGTTACGGTCGGCAAGAAGGATATTATTTTTCGTTGTAACTGATTGGAATTCCGCGATTATTTGTTTAGAGGGGCCTTGTTTACCGTGTACTCTATAAATGTCTCGTATATGTGACGGTTCCACGGTTATTTGTAAGGGTTTACAGACATCAATAACCGTTTTGACCAGATCGTTGCAATTCTCTTGTTCCCTGGGAGGAATATTTCGGAGCTCAATAACGGCCGATCGTCGGTGTTCCTGCATATCCTGTATTTGTTTCTCCAGACTATCTATATGTTTTCTCTGCTCATACCTTTCAGATTCCAGCTTTTTCATCTTTGTATTAATATCCTCATATTTTTCGTTAATGAAACCTGCTGATTCTTCAATTTCTAATTTAATATTCTGCAATTTTTCGTTCTGTGACCGTAATTCCGCTAGTTCCTTTGTTATTTTATCCGTGAAGCTCTTTAAGTTGGTTTCCTGTTTGTTGTTCCATTTAGTGAGCATTGCTCGTATTTCTTCCTTAAAGTCTCCGAGCTCATTTGTAGGGCTAGATTCAGATCGAGGTTGTTTTGTTCGTTGGGATGAGTTAACAAACTCGGCATCCATTGGAATATCGGCAATCTCAGGGTTAGATATCGCTCGCTGGACTTCTATTCGTGGAGTTGACGGCGGCGTACATCTAAGTTTATTCATTATTATATTATGTAAACAAGAGTTCTTTTTATTATACGTTATTGAAACAACGTAATAGATCCACAAAATGTAGCAAGCAATTGGGTTAGGGCGTAGCAGCTGCTCGTAGCGTAGGTAAGTACTCCTTACAAACTCGTAGCAGACTCGCTGTGACGTAGCACGCGTAGACGTTGTTCGTAGCTACGTAGCAGATCCAGGTGAGTGTTTGGGTCGCCGCCGTGTACGTCGATTTGTCGTAGCGGATAGTACGGTCGACTTGTATGCAAGACGACTATGGATCAAATCCAAGCCAGGCAGCGAGTGACTTTTCGAGATTTTAGTAAATCTTGACTCACCGTTAGCCAGCAGAGCGAGACTTCCGACACGAACAAATATGGCTGCTGCTTCTTATGGGCAAAGCTTCAAGAAGAAACAGGAGGGTTCGAGTTTCGCAGCAATTCACTTTAATAATTTAATTTAGAAAACAAATTTAGAATAAGAATTTACTCGTACAACTTAAAACACGTCCGCTCCGCACGGGTACCGAGGAGGGAGGAAGGAAAAAACTTTGTTTTCACGGTAGATCACGCCCAATTTTATCGTTTTCTATTAGCATAAATACCCTGTTTTATACTACAACTGACAAAACCGATGGGACAAATCCTGAAGTACAACAAAAACATTTTAACTACAAAAAATAAGAATTTAATAAAATAATCACGAGCATGTTTTTGTAATCTGCCTACACGCAATATTTTTTTTACCATTGGCTTAAAACGTATTAATATGTATGTACCCGTTATACTTGAATCCATCACAATTTTCTTCAAAACACACTCCAAAATAAAAATATTCACTGTTAAAATAACAGTTTTGCACGAAATGTCTAAAAGCAATACGAACACTTAGAGCGACGATCAAGTTTAGACTGGCACAACTTGGCGCGCGCTTGGAGTTGGGAAGCGGGTTGGATCCCCCATTGTTCTACGGTTATTTACCAGTCGCAGGTAGTCGTTTTTTTTACCTGAGACAAATTTTAGGAATTGTATTTTTGGCCGCCTAATTCATAGAATTGCCCGTTCGTGCAGAGGCCAAAAACTCAACAAAGCAATCGTTTAAAGAAGACACATAATTTTAAAGAAGTGGAAAAGTTATATGACGAACTAGGGATCCGTTACAATCCAGAGAGGCTTTACAATATGGACGAAAAAGGTTGCCGTTTAACAATGCACAAACAACCTACAGTAATCGCTCTAAAAGGAGCAAAAAAAGTTCATTTACAAGCATTTGAACATGGCGAAAATGTCACGATCGTGGGTTGCGCAAATGCGCTGGGAAATCCCATACCGCCGATGATTATATTTAAAGGCGTTCGAAGGAAGCCAGAATTCGAATTAAATCTGCCTCCAGGTTCCACGGTTAGAATGGCACCGAAAGGAAGCATGACTTCAGAGCTTTTCATTGATTTCTTAAGACATTTCGCCAGATACAAGAGCTCAGGACACTGCTTTCTTGTATTTGACGGGGCAAAGTGTCATTTAGACTACAGAATTGCTGAAGAAGTGGATATACTTGGTATCACTCTGTACTGTCTACCTTCAAACACGACACATGAATTGCAACCGCTTGATAAAGCCTGCTACAAACCTTTCGAAAGTTACTGGGACCAAGAAGTTCTTCAATATTTTTATAAAACCCATGCACAAAAATTAACTCGTCCCGATTTCAATAAGATTTTGTCGAAGATATGGTCAAAATGTATGACACATGAAAACATCACTAGTGGCTTCCTCGCAACTGGGTTATATCCTTTTAATCCAAATGTTTTGCCTGAAACCGCTTTCGCACCCTCAGTGTTAACGGAACAACCCGCACCTACGAATGAAGATCGAAGTGAATCTTGCTATATATCTCCAATGGCCACTGAAGAGGTCGAAGATTTGATGAATGTTCAGCAGACAACCCCACCACATACTGCATACTTACCAGAAGACGTCTCACCATCTCTGATTAAAAGTTTGAACACTTTTGACATTGATTTAGCGGCTCTAGAAGTCACTCCACCGCGTTCACTGATTGAGTATCTATCTCCACATGTTACTCCACCGCGCTCAACAGTTGTTTGGCCCACTTCAAAACACACTCCACAGCATTCTCTTATTATCAGTCCAACTCCACGTGTTACAAATCCAGACTCGCACATCAAACCACATCTTTCGCAGTTAACTCCGTCACACGAAAAAAGTCAACCATGTTACAGATCGCCGGTTCCTTCTACAAGTAGCATGCAAACTGTAAAGAGACTTGTATGTTATAGCACATCTACTGATGCTTCTGATTTCGAACAGTCTGACAGTGAAATAAGTGCAAAATTTAGCACAAGACCACTTTTATTCAACATGCTTCTGATGGTGAAGATAGTTCTGACAGCAAAATTATGACAAAATGTATTACAAGATCACGTGTAGAGGAATCGTTACGTATTTATTCATCTGATTCGTATTCTGAAGCAAATCATGAAGACGAGGTACCATTGGCTCAGTTATCGCAAAAATCGCAGTTTCAACTATTTATGCCCACACCGAACTATGCAATCACCAAAAAAAGACCCCGTCGAAAGGCTTTGAATTATAAAGGCCAAAGAGTAACCAAAGATTTATTTAATGACCCGAAAGACATGAAAAAGAAAGCGGATCAAATTGAAGAAGCCAAACTAGCCAAAGGTAAAACTAAATCAAAAGAACTGAGAAAAGAGAAAACAGTTTTCAAGAGTAAATTAACATAACAGAATATAATACAAACGAAAAAACCAAAAAAAAGAGAAAATAGCACAAACTAAAGGAAAAGGTAAAGAAAACAAAAGTGGGGAACGGTATTGCTATGCTTGTTATGAGGATCGCATTGCCGATATGAGATCATAATGCGAATTGTTCAAAATGGTACCACGAGGAGTGTATCGGTTTGACAAAAAATGACACAGAAGAATTAGATGTCCTGATGGTCGAGACTGATTCTACGTAGATTTAGATTTAGATAGGCGTTGTTACCTCAACCGGGTATAATAACGCCTACATTATATATATATTTTTTTTTTTTATTTGATAATCGGTATACAGACTTATTTGTTTTTTTTTTTTATTTTTTTATTTGATTATGTTTAAACTACGTGCCAATGAAAAAAAAATTATATATGTTATTACCTTAGTTATTTTAGATATTTTTAACCTGATTGCTTATCTGATTTTTTTTTTGTAAATCTTAAAAGAACTGATGATTAAAATACTCCTGCATAAACTAATTATTTTACTAATTATAGAAAATTGTGATAATGCTAAAAACAAAGTAATTAATTTTAAGAAAACTGTCGTAGGCGTAATTTTAATTTAGTAGTTTAATTGCGCCAAAACGATTGGGTTTATAAGTCTGATCTCTTTTCATTATTTTAATAAACATACCAATAGTATTTTGAGTTTTTTTTGTATGATAAGAAACATACATCTCAAGAATACATTCTGTTTTTCATCTACATTTATCATTTTCGAGATATTTACGTTCATCCTTAAGTAGGCGTAATTCGACAGACCTACCTTACTTACGTCTCGAAACAGTATCAGTATACATTCGACGTTTAATCTTCCGTGTAACTAAATTAGCCACATACATCCACTGCTTGTCCCTGTCTCCTAGTTTCCAAAAACTTTCAAAAATATTCTTCCTCTTTTCCTCGTTTAATTTATTAAAACACTAGCTGACCCACGCAACTTCATCTGCGTCACTTAATATAGCTCATAACCTTTCTCGATAAATCTACTATCCAACATAATTATTAAAAGTTAAATCGTAATCGTAACAAACAAAATTCTCACCTATCCTCTTTTAGTTGAGATTGGCTTCGATTATATTATTAAAGTGACAATTACTTTAGCTATCTTTTACTGTTAAAATTAAATATACAGTAACACGTTGTACTTGTAAACATTACGGTGCAGTAAATTTTTTGAATTTGAAATTCTCCCCTGAGACCAGAATCCTCACTAACCTATCGCACCGGACCGAATGACTGCCGCGCGCGTAATTATTTTGTCGCGTGGATATTTTTATATTGCGATATCTTCTAAGATATTTGTTTAAACTGTATAGAGTAAAAGGCACAAATATTCTATATTAAATTTCCGTGCTAACAATTTATTTAGATATAGATTGATACCATATGGGTTAAATAAGCTTCGCAATATATCATTCTTTTAAACCTAACATTTTGATATTAAAAAATGGTTACAGTGAGTCAATCTTAAAAGATAAACATATGCTGTCGCGGACTTTTTTTTAGAACTTTTAAAGAGGAACAATTCCGTCATACATGATATTTACGTAACTTAAACCGTTTTCGCAGCGCACGCAACGGAAGCTCTCAAAAAGGAATATTTTTTCCCGTTTTTGCAACATTTTTCATTTATGCTCCGCTCCTATTGATCGTAGCGTGATGTTATGTAGCCTAAAGCCTTCCTCGATAAATGGACTATCCAGCACTAAAAGATTTTTTTCAATTCCAACCAGTAGTCCCTGAGTTTACCGCGTTCAAACAAACAAACAATCAAACAAACAAACTCTTCAGCTTTATAATATTAGTATAGATTGCATACGGCAGTGACAAGGTGGACCCATTTTTCTACTGGCCTTTACTACTCCTTTTCTAGAAAGGTATTCTTTTCCCAAGGTCCTTAAAGTCTTTCTTTTCACATCTATCCAGTCTTTTACATGTCTTCCTCTTATATCACCTTTGTCTTTGCTTACACGTGGACTATTATTAGAAATTACAGATAGAGGACTATTAGCTTGAGGAGTGGAACAGTCTGAAAAATACGCAGGTGAGTCCTGAACTAGTGGGTTTTGATCTAATAAGGGTATATTTTCTTTTCAACGGAATACGGACAAAAATGGTTATCACAGTCGTAATCCAAGTGGTTAAATACTTCAGTCAGGAGATGGGTGAGCAGAGCCAAGATAAGAGTGATCTGTAGTATTAGTGTCTAAATAGATATGTTTGAATTTCAATTATCTTAAAATATTTTTTTTTTTAGGCAATATGCCACTAACACCAGCTGAACGACAGCGAATTTATAGAGAACGAATGAAAGCTAATAAACCTGAAATATGGGAAGAAAGAAAAAAGAAAGAAGCGGAAGATAAACGGAGAAAATACCTGAAGATTTCACAATTATCTGAGCGAGACAAAGAAAAAAGGCGTAAGCAATGGCGTGGATTAAAAAAAAATAAGACAAACCAGACACCTGTCGAAATTAAGAAAGAGAATCGTCGAAGCTATAAAAAGAAACATTATAGATTATCTAAAGAAAATAAGAATCTCAAGATGAAAATAGAGTCTCTGAAGACGCAAGTGAATGCTCTGAAAAAAAAGGTATATAGATATAAATTATTATTAAATTGTCAACATCTGAATCTCCACTATCAAAAACAGAATCTTTTATTCAGAAGCCTTATCTAAGAACCTCAGATAGAAAAAAATTAAAACGAGCTCTTTTAGAGAAAAATATTCTTATTGGGTCACTTGAAAGTACATACAAGTCTTCTACTTGTAATCAAGAACGGCACGTCCTAAAAAGAGTCGTTAACAACACTTTAGCTCGGCTATACAAATTGCAAACTCATTTAAGTTCTTTCGTGGGCTTAAAAGGAGCAATAAGAGTATCAAAATCAGGGCATGAAAAACCAAATAACTTAGCTACTACTATTGCAAACTTTTACTTACAAAATGATGTGTCTAGAGCTACAGCGGGAAAAAAGGAGACTAAAACACTGAATAAAGAAAAAATACAGAAGAGATATCTACTCGCAAAAACAAATATTTACAAAAAATTGTGATATATAACGTTTGTGAGATATAAACCCTTTTATGTTCTTCGGCCAAAGATTTCGGACCGTGATACATGTGTTTGCAAAAAGCTTGCAAATATAGAATTTAAATTCATAGCACTCAAAAAGCTCCAAGTTTTAAAGGATTATAGTAATCTTAATGATCTCATTAACGCATTAGTCTGTGACGCAAAATCTCAGCAGTGCATGTATTCAAAATGTGTGACTTGTAAAAGTAATTGTGTTAATTATGATTTTACTACAACAAAAAATAATGACAATGTATCCTGGTTGGAGTGGACTGCCATTAATGTAGAGTACAAGAAAAATTAGGTCACCTAAGTATCTAAAAGAATGACAAAGTTGACTAAGACAGCAAATTTACAAAATTTAGTACTGTCGTTTGAAGCAGAACTACAAGTTTATAAACTGCACTCGTTTAACATTACCCATCAGTACAATATGTATAAATATATAAAAGATAATGTTCAGGCTAACGAAGTCATTATACATTGTGATTTTTCCGAAAATTACACTTGTATAATATATCAGGAAATACAAGCTGTCCATTTTGGTGCATCTCAGTATCAAATTTCGCTACATACCAGTGTCATGTATACGAAAGACAAAAAACCACAGTGTTTCTGCACTTTATCCGATTCTACAGAGCATTCGCCCGAAGCAATTTGGGCACATCTAAACCCAATTTTGACGTATATAGCCCGCGAATATAAAGATATTGATACTGTACATGTATTTTCGGATGGACCTGTGACGCAATACAGACAAAAAAAGAATTTCTTTTTGTTTAATGCAATTATTAAACAGTTTGGCTTTACGGGTTCGTGGAATTTTTTCGAGGCCTCTCATGGCAAAGGCGCAGCAGACGGGGTAGGTGGCACGGTAAAAAGACTTTTGGACAGAAAAGTTGCTCATGGTCCAGATGTTTTGGATTCAGAAACAGCATTAGTCTTTTAAAAGATGAAACTACTGTGAAACTTTATCTTGTGAACGAAGAAGATATTAAAGCTATTAAAGAAATGTTTGAGAATAATTTGTCCTCTCTTAAGCCTGTTCCTAATACCATGAGTATTCATCAAATTCACACTACTCATGGGAATTCGCACGCAATTTTTTCAAGAATTTTGAGTTGCTTCTGCACCAATGCGTCCAATCGAGTATTTTGTAACTGTTATTTTCTTAAAAAACACCATTTTCTAGAAGAAGAAGAAATTGTAACTAAGAGACGTGCTAAAAGAATTTTGTCATATTCATCATCTGATGATGAATGTATCACACTCACTAAAAGCAGTCATACCATACCTACTACCATGAAATCTACTGTTTCAGAAGATAAGGTAACAGTTCTCTCAGATGTCCGAGTCAATTATAATGAAAAATAAATAAAGGCTTTATTGAGTGGTTCAAAACGGTATAACATTTCTTCATGTATCATTTCGGACGACTTCAAAGATTTAGGTAATGAAGTCTCTAATAATGATCAAAAAGATAACATACAGGAGCCATGTACTTCGGGTAGTGTGCAATATATGCAGAAAAAGAGAAGTAATTTCTTTTTACATCTAAGTGATGATGAGGACAGTCTTAAATTATCGGTGAAACATACTTTATCGGTTCTGTTACATGACCAGGTCAAGCTGTGTTAAAGTGTTCCTAAATAAGTAGTAAATTTCAGTCTTGTAAATGCTTTACAAGACTGAAATGGCTCTGGTGAATTTATAGCTTTTGAAATATTTTCAGTTTTTGATATTGATTGTACACGTAGGTATTACATATGCGAAAAAAATTCTATACATTTGTGAAAACCTAGGTTTTGTATTGTACAAATATAACAAGACTACAAGGTACCTAATGTTAAATTGACAAAATCAAGGCTGATTATTTTTATTTTCCATGTTTGTGTTATTATAACACAAACACACACATTTGTTTGATTGTTATTGTTGTCAAATTCCAATTTAACCAAATCGAGGCCGTTAATATGTATTTAATTTTTAAGTTTAAATATATATATATATATCTTCTATGTTGTTGAGATAGTTTCATACGAATGTGCCAGATACTGCCCTTATGGCTTCTGAATAACCAGTCAAAAGTAAGCATCTTTAAAATCTATTATTAAGTGCAATTCGGGTAATTACTTAACATACATGATTACTTGAAGGGTTTAAAAGTTTGATTTTCATTTTCTTTTTGTTTTGGATTGTCATTTGTGAACAACGATATGAGCAGAATAAAGTCAGTGAAGTGTTCTTTTATTTTAAAACCCAAATTACACTTGATAGGTGGGGTCAAAATGTACCTAATTATTATTTTACACTTTGGCTTTTTTTTTCTTTTATTTGTGGTAAAATGAAGCATCATGTAAAACCTGGTTAAATTTGTAAACTGATTATTAAAAAAATTAAATTGATTTATCACCAAGGTGTTTTATTAAAATATTACTAATCCCGATACGTTTCTGCACCTAGACCAAAGAGAAATACTTTGATCCTTTTAATTTTGCTTGAGACGAGGTAAACAAAACTTCAAAAATCTTCTGTTTCTTTCTTTTCAATAATTTTACTAAGCACATTAAAAAATAACAAGTTGTTTTAGGGTTCGTTTACATTTCATCTCAAGCCATTTTGAATAAGATAGAACTGAATATTTTACTTTTTATTATTACTTCTAATTTTCTTTAAAATATATGTAATTATAAACTGACCCTAATAATTCCTCTCTGTTACTTTTCTGTTACAACAAAATAATTTTCCTATCTGTTTCATATCCGTAAGTTAAAATTTTTTTGAATATGACCCACCTCTTATATTAGCCACTTCATTGATCTCAGATTCGTTAAAATTTACTGGCAAGGGTGACTCTGAAGCAATGAAATATTCCATTGAAATAAGATGTGAATATAATTAAGTAGAAAATAGTAGAAAATCTCATAAAAATACTTACAACACCCCACGAATCACAATCATTATTCTGCATAAGTTTGGTTACATCTGGAAACCGCAAATATTACATACAACATACACATTACCAGTGATTAGCGACGTTGATTGTTGTATGTATTATTCACCATAAAACAGTTAACAAGGCAACGTAAATCATTGTATGTCATCTTACAATTTAGTTTAGTACAACTAATTCCGAAGTAAAATGTTGTATGTATAACTTAGCATAAGCACTTCAATTAAGAAAAATATTCCAATTCAGATACTAAATTTTAACATACCTTGAAAACTTCGTAAAGATGAATCATGAAATTCGGTATGTTCAATTTGATTTGTTGTGATATCGTCATTTTCCATAGATTCCTCAATTGTATTTTTTCGTGTGTTGGCATTGTTAACCATATCACATGTTTGCGTCCTCTGGTTTGTATCTGAAAACGTTTCATTATGGAACAATAAGAAAATATTTAACTGACAGTATTATTACGCAATTATTAGATCAACACTAAACAAAAACGCGCGTGACGCGCAGCCGACAGCGAGTTCCAGCGAAGTCTGTTTTATGTGACTCATACGCGGTGCATGCGCGCTCTGCACCCCCGCACACCGCCCGCCGTAAACCATTGCAAATAATAATACTGTAATCTGCGCCGGAATAGTTCGGAACTTACGACATTATGCGTCTCAAAACTACCTAAAATTATAGTTTTTTGGATTTGATATATTTGTAACAGGATAATATACATGAAATTAGACACTTTTAACTGAAAAACACAAAATCGCAATTTTGTGGCTTACAACAATTACTTACGTAGGCATCTATTATACTCACAGAACAGATAAAAGAGATTAGAAAGGAAATAGTTCCTGATTTGTATTAGAACGCCTGTCGCCGCTTGTCTCCCACTCTCTATATCCACTACAAGCAAGAGGCTAATACGTACGCGCATAACGCACACAAATAAACCGCACTCACTTAGATCGCGAGCTTTAGCGCAAACACTGCGTATGACGTACACTCACACACGCTTTAATTTCTCATACATGTTACGGCGACCAAAAGGTCGATAATTGATGTCGATAAAATTACTTTAGTTTTGTAACTTTAAGTTTTGCAAATTTTGCTTTAATTTCGGAACGGGATAGAAAGAATGAAAAGGTATTTATTTGTCTCACACAGATACAAAATTAAAGATTAAAAAAGTAAAATCAAAAGTAAACATACGAGAAACACTTAAAAATAAGACATACATTCAATTAATTACTACATTTAGTTAGTAGGTATCTACTCAATTCTACCGGTTGCCTCTAGCCATAGTGTTGTTGTATCTGGATCTGTTGGAAACCTAAAAACAAAACTTTGTTGTGTTATGTTTCCATTATAAATGACTAACCTCAAAACAAATTTTAGACGAAAACCAAAATTAATAACCCACAATAAACAATAATTGACAGTAATAAACGAAGTTATTTAATCATATTCATAATAATATCATTTGAATACATTCACACATACTAAATATCGACATTGTTTACAACTTGGTACAACACAATCGAAACGCATAGATTTTGCAGAACTCAAGCTTTGGCTCGTCGTACGCGACGACGTTCGCAGTGAACGAAATACATCGCGCAATCGCCCACGCAGTACAAGATGGTACCCACGTATTGCAAGCAATGTACGTATTTTTTTAACTGCTTGCGACAGTATCATTTTTTCTACCAACTACATAATACTATTGTAATAATTACAAATATTACTTGTATTTTAAGGTATTTGGACTTACCGGTGATAAGAAATCCCTTCTCGAGGCACACTACACACCCTGGCTTCTTTTCCGACATATTATAATAGCGCAAGATGGCATAATTCTTTTTTTTCGCGGAGCTTCGTACGCTGTCACAATATGAGCGCGATTGTTGGCCGGTAAATCAAATTTTGTCGACATTTGAGCGTTTGCGACATATGAGCGGCGCGCCTGCCCCGCCCACAAGGCCCTTCTAACCTCTTTTATCTGTTCTGTGATTATACTCGTATATAGCAAATAGTTTATATGGCAGACCTAATCTCCCTCTGGAGAGACAAAATGCAATTTTTATCTGTGATGGCACCTATGTTTATGCCCAAAAAAGCTCAAATTATTTGTTTCAAAACGAGACTTATTCCCTCCATAAGTATCGAAATCTCATAAAGCCATTCATGATTGTATGTTGCAATGGATACATCCTGGATGTTACAGGACCGTATCCTGCCACTACTAACGACGCGTCGATAATGATGGATTTGTTAAACCAAGACAGTTTTTTGGACTTCTTTTTAGCCCAAGTTATGTAAAGAAATTGATCTTCTTGAGGAATAATATCTTCTATTGCTGTTCTTTCCATGTAATACATTTGATTGAATAAGCGCAATTTTTCTGCCGTAAAAACGTGTTTTATTTCTGACTCCAGATATTTTATGAACTGATATGCGTCAGAGTTGTTTTGGTCAGTTCCTAAGATTGTACGAGACTGCGATTTAAGTTTACTCAAATCTACGTAATCTATTCCAAATGGGTAGAGTCCACTTTTTCAAAAGCCATTTCTCATTGTTTTTTTGTGAGTTTTTCCAATGCTATTTTGAGGTTTGGTGCAAAGTCTTCCTTTTTCAATCGTCTTTCCGGATGTTTTGTTTTTCACTGGTGAAATTGATTTTTCCAGAAAACTTTTAAAGGTCTAAAATTGCAACGTCCATTAAACGCGTTTGTAATAAATTCGTAAAACGTTTTAGCGCACATCCACCCAGTCTCAGATCTACCAACCCAATCTTCTGGGACGCTGTTTACAATTAGAGTAGGCAACCGTTCATAAGGAAATACAATCATGGGTGGTGCGAGGGTGCCGGCAGCATTGCTTGTTAACAACACTGTTAAATTTTCTTTCTCATCTCCAGCAGTGTTATAAACATTCTTTTCACCTTTTCGAACAAGTACTTTTCCGGCTTTTGGTTGCAAGAAAAAGGCACTCTCATCAGTATTGAAGATGCATTTTCAAAATATTCTTTAGTAGTCCCAAACCATTCCTTAAAATTATCTTCAGTAACATCGTCCCTAGCTTTTGTCAAATTCTGTGCTGCTCGTTTAGAAATTTTTGGATGACGCTTTAAGAAATACATAAACCACTTTTGTCCTGGCCGGTTATTTTTAAACGGACAGGACGGAGTCTAGTTTTTTTTCTTTTATGATCTTTTGGACGCTGTCCAATAGGTGATCTTTTGTAACAGGAAAGTGATTGTCACTCATCAGGAACAACCATTGAACCAACAATTTTTCTTCATCATTACTTAAAATTAATGAATAATAGAAGGACCAAAGGTACAATCCAAAGGGCTTATACCAGTTATTTTATTTCGCAGTGTAATTCTTGATACACCATACTTATTGGCTGCAACAGTAACTTTAACACCCCTATTTACTTCTTCTATGGCTTTTGCCATCTGTTCTTTTGTGTAGTTTCTTTTTGGCGCCATTCTGAAGAAAACAAAATGTTTAATTTGTAAAATAAATCTAGATAGATAAAAATAATTTTGAAGCCACCAGTTATGGACATCTTGGACACTTAAATATTAATGGGCGACTTGTTTATAAGAGAATCTACAACAGATCAAAGATTTGAAATTGTTAACATATACCGATTACCAAAAAAAGAGAGTAATCTGGAGAAACGCTGCTAATAACAAAATGTCCATAGTTGGATAAACAAGCATTGACAGTACCAATCATAAACAACGCATATAACAAATTCAATTTCATCGTAAAGTAAAAATAAAGTTTTTAAAATAAATCTATTATAGTAATTTCAAATGTAAATAAATATAAATCGCATCTTAATATAATAATATATTCACAAGTTAATCGTAATTTCATAAATACTGTACTCACCCGGATCCGGATTCTTGTAACAAATCACGATTACTAAACAAATATCACGACCGAATTCACTGTGTACCCGTTTACTAGAAAACAATATGGCCGAGATCTGTCAAACGTCAAAAAAAATGTTGGAGTAGGTTTGATGCGTAGACAGTTTCTCTGTCTACGGTTTGATGTATCTATCAAGTGTTGTCAGTAGTAAAAAAGTACTCGAGTGTGGCCGTTGTAAGCAAAAGTTCTGTAAACTGTCCATCACTGGGTCACTGTCCATGACTGGCGCAATTACCTTTTTTTTTTTTTTTTTTTTTTGGGGGGGTGGGAAATCATCAAATAACCCCTCCCGCTCTTGGGCAGAGCGAGAGGGAGTGTCAGACTTCTACTGACTAAAAACCACCCATGTTCCTTCTTCGCCCTTCATGTCGAGGCCTCGGTATCCCTTGCGGACATCCCAATTACCTTATGTATATATTTATTTATAACCAAAATAATTACTACACGTAACACGTCATAGATATGAATATTAAATTAGCACACGCATTTCTAACTTGACGTCCCGCGGGCGACTGGCGCACCAGGAACTACACCTGCGCGCGGGCGGTTTGTATCAAAGAATGGCGCGGACCAATCACGGCGCGCCGGCGCATCGAACGACGCGACGGGCGATCTCTTTCAGTCGGCCGTCCTGATGCTGCTGGGCGTCCCGAACAGCTCCTTCTCCTCGATGAGTACCGACGACCACGGGACCTCTTAAGGTTCATTGTTTGAAAGCCACCTCTTAAAGTAGAATAACATTAACTTCTTAAATTCAAATTATACCGCCTCTTAAGGCTCACCTCCATCTTAACAGAAAGTGTGCAATTGTCAATGTAGCTGTAGGGTCCGCCTATTAAGGCCTACCAATCGTTAACGCGGTCCACTCATAACCAATTGAGTCTACGCTTTCATTCATATAAATAAATCAGTATTCAAGACCTCTGAAAGCCAATAACGGTCCGCCTCTTAAGGCCTACAAACGGTCCACCCATCACCTGAGTCTACGTTCAATACGTCAAGCATTGACTTGACTCTCCCGACTTCTTAGTCTGATGGTCCGCCCCTTAAGGCCTTCAACTGCTCTGACGGTCCGCCCATCTCACTTGGATCTACGTTCAGCAGTTCGGTTCACCTCCTCAGTATGTAAGGTACCCCCGACAGTCATGGTCCGCTTCACAAGCCTTCATAAGTCACCTCTTAAAGGTGGCATGCATACGATAAAGGGTTCAATATACGAGCATCTCATGCTCATTGTGTTAAACTTTCTCAAAAGTACGGAGATCTCCATTAGTCATCTGTTAAATAAGACAATAATTTAGGCCATAAAACAATGTATTTTAAAACTGTAGTATTAACACAAAGGTACCATGGTATTCATATAACTAGACTATAATAATATTAGAACAATCAGTCTCAACTCTCATAGTTTCTTAATACAATGAGATCAAATGAAATACAATTTCTTAATAAGATTTCAATTTGTTAATTTAAATAAACTTAAACTTTTTTATTCAGTTCTTAATCTGAATAAGTTTCATTTTAATAATAATAATTAAAAGAACACACAAGTACAGTAATAATTCAGTTCTTAATCTGAATCAGTATCAGTCATACAACGGAACAGTTTCAGTTAATCCCGGGCCAACACGTTCTCATAAGAACGACTAGATTTATTGCTAGCCTTAACAACATAATTGTCATGCGGGAGCACTTTAGTCACAACAAATGGACCATCATACCGTGGTACTAACTTGCCACTCCTTAGGCCCTTTCTGAATACCTTTCGTTGCACTAAAACCAACTGACCAACCTTAAAAGGTACCCCAGTACGTCTCTTGCGATCAAATTTCAGTTTCGACTGCTGGGCAGCAGTTTGCAATCTAGTGGTAGCAGTTTCTCGTAAGTTACAGGTGTAACTAAGTCACCGACTAAACGAGGCCGGAAGCCGTACAACAGCTCTAATGGCAACTTCCCTGTCGTATTATTAATATTCGAGTTAGACCCTAATTATTCATTTTCATTTTCAAATATCTTTATTTACCATAATACTACTAACAAAATGCACTTAACCTAAGCTACATTAACACACGAAAATTAAAACACTTTATTAGGCTAGCAATTCGCCTTTCAAAGTTTATAAAATGATAGTTCGGTTTAGAACTTTAGACTGATTATAACATAAACTTAACACACGATATATGAGGGTATAATGATGACAAAATGTAAATTATTTAGTACAGTCACAATTTACTGCTTAGGTAAGTCGTAAATATTCAAATAGTTAACAGATCACGCAGTCAGCGTATGTAAATGGGCAAATTCACTATAAACGGCGCAGGTTTTAAAAACCACTTTTATAAATTTAGGTTTCTTTTCGGGTTTGAAATTGATGATTCTTCATAGATAATGTTATTAATTATATGAATTAGCTAAAAGTTCCTTGTCCAAATACGTAATTATTACGTTAATCGTTTTTTTTTACAAGGTAAGTAAGGAAAATTTTGTCCTGATAGTCACAAAAATCAAAACTAGATAAAAATGTACTGACTAGATGACATGAAAAAAATAGACTACTGATTTACCCGTGTTCAATAGATTAAAAGAAATATATTTAAGACCGTTCTAAATAACCACATTTTGTTAAAATTCAAAAAATTGATCCATTTAGTAACAAAAGTTGATGAAGTTTAGACAAATAAAACCATTTTAATTGCTAAACACTTTGTATTGAAACGAAATAAAAAGATATTTTACAAATATGTGACATGACGTGAACGAATGGCTTACAAGAGAGGTTATAATAAAAAATGTTGCCGCGCTTATACAAAAATAAACGTTCAGAAATATTTCAATTTTGAGTATAACACATACATTCTTTATCACTTCCCCTTACTTAAATATTGACACAATGCCTGAATTACCTATTTAAAATAAGGACCTAGACAATAATAAACCTAGCCTCTCCTCTATTTTATGTCCTTTAAACTAGGCAAGGCAATAGAAGATTCTTTCTACAATTTATAATATAGGTAGTAATAACATCCTGTAGTTATCAAATTTTTGCAAGAGTTAAGTATAGGTACACATACAAAATAGCTGACAAAAAAAATACCACTCTGTATATTTATTGATCCACATGGTAGAAATAATTCAAGTGTCTCCCTGTATCATAGTAGAGAAAAACAATTTTGAAATAAGTAAGCAAAGCAAAAAAAAAACACAATACTCTAATCTACTAAATATTTAAGCATAATAAAATGAAATTACAAAGCTTCAAACATGAGACATAGATTATCTCTGATAAATACTTGCTTTAGCTAATACTGAAATGTATGTAGGATGTTAATTCGGAACGCAGCAAAATATTAAATAAGTTAGATAGTATGAACGCAGCGGTGAATGAAGGAGAGAGCATGTGTGTGAGGGAGAAAGGGAGTATGGCGAGCTAACCTAAGACGAAAGACGGACTCCAAGTATTTTTACGTGTTATAATTAATAAAAGAAGATTAAAGAAGAAAAGAAGTATATTATTTCGGTCATCCAACACCCTACAGCCTCGTCCGGGATCGACCGTAATAATAAAAGGTGTATTTTAACGAAGAAAGTCACGAAGAAAAAAAACACCGGCACAACGACGGCGGCCATTACGAAAAAACGTGTGCTCGCGCCGGTGGAAAATTATTATTTTACGACGGAAGACATCATGGCCAATGACAATACCATGGAAACAAAAATTCAACCCTTACAATATGGCATGGTAGACACCATAGTTAAATTTGATGGTGAAGACATGACCTACTCGTCTTCGAAGTGGTCACAAGACATCGAAGACAATGCCGAAATCTTCAGTTGGACGGCTCAACAAAAGCTCATCATAGCCAGAAGATCGCTTACCGGAACTGCTGAGTTATGGTTACGAACGGAAAAGCCATTCAAATCGTACGAGGAATTGAGGAACGCCCTGATAAAGGAATTTCCAGATTCGGTAAATACCAAGCAAATGCATGAAATCATGGCGGCTCGTAAAAAACGTAACAATGAGAGCTATTACCAATACATGCTCACCATGAAGGAGCTCGGAAAAAGGGCTAAGTTCGCCGATTACGTTTCCATCCAATATATAATAGACGGGATTGCCGATTACGAGCAGAATAAAATTGGTCTGTATGGTGTTACAACTTATGCGGTTCTTAAGGAAAAATTGGCACAATACGAAGCTATGAAGCAGAAGATGCAGAAACGAGGAAATCCACGCGGTACGGCGGACAAGCAGCGCGAGTGTCGCGAATCCTCAAAGCAAGCTAAAGCAGATGACACTAACGTCAAGGAAAACGCAAGTGATAAAGTGTATCGCTGTTTCAAGTGCGGAGAAAAAGGTCATGTGGCGAGTTCATGCAAAAAAGGTACCAAGTGCTTCAAATGTAACCAATTCGGCCATATTGGTACCGAATGTCAAGAAGGAGGCGCCAGCGGAAGCGGGAAGGGGAAGTGCGAACCATCGACGTGTCGGAATGATGGCGGAAGTGGAGCTAACAAGGCGCGTTCCATGTTCGCTCAAAATCAATCACCGGATAACGGAACGGAGAGTGAACGAGATAGCACGCTGATGTCAAACGGGAAAGAAAGTGGTTGTCAATGTCAGTGTCAAAATAGTAACCTCAGTGTTCTGAATGTAAACAATAAAAGTGCAGTGAATAAATCGGTTAAAAGTGTTATTATAGGCGGTATCACAGTACATTGTTTAATAGATACGGGCAGCGACCTAAATTTAATATCTCACGATGTGTACGAGATGCTATCTGTTAAATGTGAAGCTGAAACAATGTTGCTAACCGGTCTTGGTTCAAGTAAGGTGTACTCGATGGGTAAGTTTAAAATTAATTTGATAATAGATTGTCATTGTTATGAAGTTTGTTTTCATGTAGTGCCTAAAGGTGTCATACCGTACGCAGTTATTCTTGGGCAAACTTTCCTGGTTAATACTATTACCATGATCAACAAAGGTATCATTGAGATAAGGCCTCAGTGTTATGATAGTTCGTATTTACAGTGTTTACTTTCCAGTTACACTGATGAAAGTGAAGTACCAATGCAAGTTAAAAATATAGTAGATAATTACAAACCCTTAAAGATTAAAGAAGCTCCAATAAAATTAAAAATAGTATTGAAAGATGACATACCAGTAGTACAGCGTCCACGGCGTCTAGCTTTGCAAGAAGAAGACATTGTAAAACATCAAATAGAAGAGTGGTTGGCTAATGGCATCATACGTCCTAGCTATTCGGAATATGCCAGTCCCCTCGTTTTGGTGAAGAAGAAAGATGGAAGTACGAGAATCTGTGTGGATTACAGGAAGATAAATCAGAAGATGGTGAGAGACGAATATCCCTTGCCAGTAATTAATGATCACATAGATAAATTGTGTACAGCTAGGGTTTTTAGCACTTTAGATTTAAAGAATGGATTTTTCCATTTACCAGTAGACGAGGACTCAATAAAATATACTGCGTTTGTGACCAGCAACCCAGAAGGTCAGTTTGAATTCCTACGAGCACCCTTTGGTTTATCAATTTGTCCCAAATTTTTTACCAGATATATCAACATTATTTTCACCGACTTTGTAAGAAGAGGAGTTCTACTTATTTTTATTGATGACTTAATTATCCTGGCTGAAGACGAACACCAGGCAGTTCAAAGACTTCAAGAGGTACTGAAGGTAGCTGCAGAGTATGGTCTCGAGATCAATTGGAAGAAGACACAGTTACTACAAAGGTCAGTAGAATACCTTGGTCATGTGGTATGCAATGGAACAGTGCAGCCTTCAAAGGAGAAAACGGAAGCAGTGCAAAAGTTTCCTGTGCCAAAAAATCTTAAAGAAGTTCAAAGCTTCATTGGGTTAACCTCATACTTTAGGAAATTTGTTCCCAATTATGCTATGGTAGCACGACCTCTAAGTGACCTGTTAAAGAAGAAAGAATTTTATTTTGAAGAAGATCAAAGAAATGCATTTTTGAAGTTAAAACAATGTCTATGTTGTGAACCTGTTTTAAAGATATTTGATCCACAATTAAAGACGGAACTACACACAGATGCCTGCAAGTACGGATATGCTGCAGTGCTGATGCAAAAGGATTCTACAGATGGTAGCATGCACCCTGTTCATTACATGAGCAGAAAGACTGGTGAAACTCAGCAAAAGTGGTGCAGTTATGAACTGGAAGCACTGGCAGTGATAGAAGGCGTGAAAAAGTTTCGTAGATACCTAATAGGAATTCCATTTACCATAATCACTGATTGTCAAGCTTTTCAGAAGACTTTAACAAAAAAAGATGTTTCAGCTAAAGTAGCCCGATGGATTATGTACCTGCAAGATTTTAATTATACTATTATGCACAGACCTGGTGAGAAGATGCAACATGTCGACGCTTTAAGTCGAAATATATGCGTTATTCAAAATGAACTCCATTTTCGCATACAGAACGCTCAAGAAGAAGATGCAGGACTGAAGGCAATTAAAGAAGTTCTCAAGGGAAATAAGTATGAAGACTATATGCTTGAAAATGACGTTATCTATAAAGGTGAAGAAAAGAAATTGGTTGTTCCAGAAGTAATGGATCTTGAAATTATTAGAAGAGCTCATTGTATTGGACATTTTGGAAAAAAGAAAATAAGAGACATAATAGAACAAGAATATTACATTTCTAAGTTAGATAATAAAATTGAAAAGGTAATATCTACATGTGTGCCCTGCCTACTAGCTAGCAGGAATACAGGAAGGAAGGAAGGATTTTTAAACCCAATACCAAAAGGAGAACTGCCATTTGATACGCTTCATTGTGATCATTTAGGACCTTTGGATGCTACCAAGAAGATGTATAACTATATCTTAACTGTCATAGATGGATATACAAAGTTTGTATGGATATACCCAGTTAAGACTGTAACAGCAAAGGAAACGGTGGATAAATTAAAAATACATCAAAAGGATTATGGAAACCCCAGACGTATAGTGACTGACAGAGGAACAGCATTCACAGGAAAAGAATTTGAAGATTATTGTCAGGAAGAGGAGATAGAGCATATTACAATAACAACAGGAATACCTCGTGGAAATGGTCAAGCTGAAAGGATGAATCGGATCATTATCTCTGTATTGACCAAGATGTGTATTGAAGAACCTGCATTGTGGTACAAACATGTTAGTAAAGTTCAGAGGGTAATAAACAGTTCATATCAAAGATCCATCCAAACATCGCCTTTTGAATTGTTAACAGGGACTAAAATTAAACTTAAAGAAGACATGAAAATTTTAGAATATTTGGAAGAAGAAAACAGAAAAGAATTCATAGACAAAAGAGATGATTTAAGGAAAGAAGCAAAAGCTCAGATATTAAAAATTCAAGAAGAAAACAGAAGAAATTTTAATAGTAAAAGAAGGGAAGGACAGAAATATAAAATGGGGGATATCATAGCAATACAAAGAACTCAATTTGGAAATGCATTAAAATTAAAACAAAAATTCTTTGGACCCTATAAAGTAGTAAAAGATTTAGGAAAAGATAGGTACGAAGTAAGAAAATTAGATAATAGTAAGGAGGGACCAAAACACACCACAACAGGAGTAGACTTTATGAAAAGATGGCCTTAATTCAAAGATATCTTGTTATCATTTCAATTTATTTCATTCATAAAATAATGCCTACTTAATATTTCATACTTACCATTGAGCACAGCTGACTTTCCATGCTATTTTGGTTAATAGGATGAGTAATGTTGATAGGTTGTTGTATCATAACTAGCAACTAATTCATGGTATCAGTTATTTTATATCAGTGTAAAATTTAAGTGAGTACTAATAAACTGCATAATATCTGTAATTCTGTGTAAAGTTAAAGTTTAAGGAAGTGTAACTTAATAAGACTATGTAATAAACAAAGAATTAAAATACCTAATGTGTAAAAAACCATAATAGTAATTCTGTGTAACAAATGTACCTAAACATTTAAGTAGTAAGTAAGATTTTAGATTGTATTAGATGATACTTAGCTGCTGGAGTATTGTTAAAGGAGTGAATGGCTTTTTGAGTGTATTATAATTATAAGTAAGGAGTAATATAATGTTAAGTTTATTTTCATTTAGGAACAAGCATTGTGTTGTTAATTTAGTTCTAAACCTTCTAGATTGTTAGCAAACTTAGTGTGTAAACTTTATTCAGCTTAGTTTATTTTTTTGTAGTAGAGTCAGTCTGAGGGCAGACTGAAAGCAGAATGGCCGAGTTGTAGGATGTTAATTCGGAACGCAGCAAAATATTAAATAAGTTAGATAGTATGAACGCAGCGGTGAATGAAGGAGAGAGCATGTGTGTGAGGGAGAAAGGGAGTATGGCGAGCTAACCTAAGACGAAAGACGGACTCCAAGTATTTTTACGTGTTATAATTAATAAAAGAAGATTAAAGAAGAAAAGAAGTATATTATTTCGGTCATCCAACACCCTACATGTATATGTTACCACACGTTTATTTACAATAGTCCATTTACAGGCACTTATAAACTTTTCAGAGGTTGAGACCCATTCACATAAATCATTGTTACTATGGAGAAGAATGGGTTGAAGAAACTCCATTTAAATCATGTTACAATTCTCGTTTGCACTAATTAATATTAATCCCATCAAAAACCACTTTCATTTACATTATTTGCTAAACGCGAGATAATGTGCGTCCATCTTTCGTCACACGCGTGTCTAGATCGTCTAGCGGAAGTACAACGCACTCAGTATTGTTATTAATTACTTAATCAGTTAAAACTAATAAACAATACTAAAATATTTCACAATTGATTGTAATAATTATTTAACAATAAAACAATACCAATATTAATGCGAAGGCGTTATTAAGTTAATGTCTAATTACATAATAGGTTCATTACTTTTTACAACAGAATGTTACTTACGCCATTTCCGGCTAATTAAAGGATTTAATACAGAGAACGGGTTTTCTACTAATAAATTGCTCTACAAAATGATCTTATGACTTTTTAGTTTATAATTACATAAAGAAACTGATTTAGTCGTAGTTTCAGATTATAAATTGAGTTATTGACCATTAAAATCGTATTCGCCGCCATCTTCACAACAATGTGCAATGACGTCTCTTATACAGCCTAATTTCAAGTGAGCAATCATTAAAATCCCAATATTCATAATCAATTAGCTTATCTTCATTTTAACTATAGTTCTAGTTAAAGACCTCTGTTTAATAAATCATTATTCGAGCCGTCGACCATTCAATTACAAACCATCTCTGTAGTAGTTAACACAAAAGCTAACAGATGGCACTGTCGCTCCTGTCTTTCAATATCGACCGTAATAATTGTACAACTATCTCAGAGATGGCAGGTTCATTAATTATTATAAGAAAACTAAGCCAAGCTATTATTATAAGCTGGTTATTAATTAGATTGACTAATGATCCCAGCAGATAGACACTCTCGCGGCGACATAATATAGTTATTGGATACACATCATAATGAAATACATCTTGGAAGAAGTTTTTAAGATATTTGGCTTCTTTAACTGCTTCACCTATACTGTAATATTCAGCTTCTGTACTTGAATAAGCGACAGATTGCTGCTTTCGAGCTTCCCAGTTAACAATGCAATTACCATATTTTACCACAAAACCTGTATAGGATTTCCTATCGTCTATGTCATTAGCCCAATCAGCATCAGTGTGAATTTCAAAATAAGTGTTACTACCCATACCCTTTTTGAAATTGAAACCGTAATTCAATGTTCCCGAAAGGTATCTTAAAACTCTTTTTGCTGCTAGCCAATGCGCCTCGCCAAAGCAATTATTGCATGAAACCACAATACCATACTCTCCTCAACAAAATGGAGTTTCGGAAAGGTTAAATCGCACCATAATTGAAAAGGCGCGTACGATGTTGCAGAATTCAGGTTTAGACAAACGTTATTGGGGTGAAGCAGTGTTAACAGCGGTTTATTTAAAAAATATTAGTCCAACCAATGCATTAAAAAAATGCTACTCAAGAACAATTATTATTATGGTCTGGAGCGATAGTTAACTTGAGCAATCTAAAGGTTTTTGGTTGCAAGGTGTATGCACTGATACCAGATGTGCACCGAAAAAGTTAGATGCAAAATCAAAACCCTATATAATGTTAGAATACTGTGAATCATCAAAGAGATACAGATTAGCTGATTCAATGCAACCTGGAAAGATGATTAAAACTAGAAATGTAATATTCCTTGAGCAAGTACCTGGTATCTCTTCTAATGATATCTCTTCTGAAGATGAATACCTATCAGGGTAGGATACTTATAACATTGTTTACAGAAAAGGCACTTTGTTTGGTAATGCTGATGCATTATCACGCTTACCCCTTCCCAGACTGGCTGAGGTCACAGATTGTACAAATTAATTCAATTTTAGTGATGAACCAGGTGTGGATTTTAAGGATATTGTAAAGTGCACACAAACTGATCCAGTGATAGGAAAAGTTTATGATTATGTACCGTAAGGTTGGCCAGGATATGTTAAGGATGAAGAACTTAAACCATATTTCTCAAAACGGGCAGAATTAAGTTTAGAGCAAAATTGTGTATTATGGGGAAATCGAATTATAGTACCTGCAAAATTAAGACCTTTAGTGTTAAACAAATTCCATAAATCACACAATGGGATCGGGCAAACCAAGATGTTAATAAGAGGATATTTGTCAAGCCAGTCGGAATTATACTAATAATAGTCCTTTAGTGCCATGGAAAAAATGTGAAACTAATTTTGAAAGAATGCATAATTATTGATTTTTTATATAAGGATTCCTATTCTTATTTAGTTATAGTTGATTCAAAATCTAAATGGCTGGATATACACCTAATGAATAAGGGCACATCTGCACAATAAGTAATTGAAAAACAAATTGTAAGTGACAATGGTCCTCCATTGACTTCCAGTGAATTTATTATTTTTTTAAAAGTAAATGGTTGTGAAGCTCTTAAAAGCCCACCTTATCACCCAGAATCTACTGGAATGGCAGAACGGACGATGCAAACAACAAAAAAATCACTTGGGCGATTACAAGTTACAAACTCTAGTTTATCTAAAGAAATGTTGTTACAAAATTTTTTGTTTATTTACAGGAACACTCCAAATGCAACAGGTATGAGCCCAAATGATTTTTTGTTTAAACAAAAACCGAGAACTATTTTTGATTTAATGAAACCAAGTAAAGTTACTAGAGAAAATATGAATACAGGAAAACTGATTAAAAATTATATGTTCAAAGAGGGAGAAAAAGTGTGGTGTAAGAATTTAAGGCATCTGCCTCGAATCTCGCGGGCAGCGGGGCGGCGGCGGCGGCGGCGCGGGAGCGGCAGGATCTTACGCGTATAATCAAATGGACCGGCCCTCGAATACAGCGGTGCAGGAGCGGCGCGGGGGCGGGCAACGAGCGGTGACCGCCCGCGTTGCGCGTCTGCATTGTAGGTATAGTGTTGTACATTTTTTTTGTGACGTATCAAAATGTCTTCGGACGTGCAAGAGCTAATTATTTCAGCAAGTTTCTTCTCTAGAAGCTTCTACATCATCGCAAGAAACTTCTACGCCTTCAAGAGAAGCGTCTACTTCACAACGATCAAGAAAAAAGAAAACAGCGAATGACATAAGAACTGAATTTTTAGAATTGGAAAGGAAAAGGATAAGACTGCTGGAAAATGATTTATCAAATTAAAGTAGAAACGAGGCTTCTAGACATGAGAATAAGTCAGAAGACTACTACTTTTTTATGAGTTTGCTTCCAAAAATGGAAAAATTCACACCAGTACCTACAAAAGTTTAGAGTAAGACAAAAAATTAATCAAGCTCTTCTAGATGAGTTAAGTGTAAATGAAAGCATGTACCCTTCTAATGAATCATATATGTATGGGTATAGCACTCAACACTAGGTATATCAATCTTATAATGAAAATACTGTCAATAAATAACAAAACTGTGATTGTAGAAATAATTAATCATCGTACAAATGAAAACTGTGATTTTAAAAATAAATGACAAACTGTTATGTTACTTATTTCATACGAAACGTTTTTATATAATAAATGTTTTCGTCAAAGATAAATAATTAAGGCTGATTAGTGTGTAGTAGGTATTTAATTAAAATGATTGTATCTGGGAACTTAAGACCGATGCCAAACTTTTTACTAAATTAGTGCAACACAATTTCCTTTTTGAAACTATCAATAAATACAATTACAAATTCGTTGTTTTACTTACACAAGCGTCAAGTATAATTTTTCTGCTAGAGATATACCTCTAAATCGTTTTGGATTAATTCCAGACTCTAAATCACTCTTGATAGTTTCAAGAATATAGTCAAAAGTTTCTACACTCATTCTGGTGTAGTCGTAGAATTTGTCGGGATTTTGTCTCTGTTCTTCATAATTTCGATAAAACTCGCCATTTATTTTCCTTGCCCTATAGTAGGGATCCACTTCTTCTTTTGCCCACAATAAATCGAGCGTTAGGAATAAATTTGAATCAAAAAGATGTCGCCGTTTTTCAGACATTTCGTTCGCGAATAAAAACAAATATCTCGACAACACAACCACGAACACAACATTACACCGCTATAGTGCCGCGCGATCTGCCCGCTAGTTTGGAGAACAGGTATGCGTTGCCCGCCCCGCTGCCGCGCCGCCGAAGCCGCCGCCCCGCTGCCCGCAAAATTCGAGGCAGAGGCCTAAATGGCCCAAAGGTGTGGTTAATGGGTCAAATTGTTAGAATACTGAGTGGTGTAAGATATATAGTTAATGTCGAGGGGCTGGACAAACCTGTCCATGCTTCAGATGTGAGAAAATGTTTTGTGGAAGATAGCAATTTGGATTGTACACAAAGGCCAGTAAATTTAGAGAGTGCTGGGGAGCCAGAGTCAGTTTTGGTTAAGGATAGTAAAGAGGTGATGGAGGATGTGGTGGCTGAAGATGAGCCTGAGCATCAATCACATACTGAAATTGATTCTGGTTCCAGACCTCCTCTGCAGGAACTGGTTTCCAGCCCAGAAATTCAGCTAAGAAGGTCTAATATAATTAAGAAAGCTCCCGAGAAATTGAATTTGTAATTAAGGCTATTGTTTGTCCTGTCGAGGCTGCGGGTCCTGTCGAGGCTGCGGGTCCTGTCGAGGCTGCGGGTTATTCGCAAGGGATACCGCGGCCTCGACATGAAGGGCTAAGAAGGAACATGGGTGGTTTTTAGTCAGTAGAAGTCTGACACTCCCTTTCGCTCTCCCCAAGAGCGGGAGGGGTTATTTGATGATTTCCCGCCCCCCCCCCAAAAATAAATAAAAATAAAGCTATTGTTTGTTGATTTTATTAAGGAATACTTTAAAAAGGGGACGAATGTTGTATCTGTGGTTGATATCTATGGTTGACTAGTTATGACAGTGGTTGTAAGCGTGCATTATAAGAATAGCTATTTGAAGAATTACGAGGTTTTATTTGGAATACATAATAGTGGCCTCTGACGCTCGGCACATATTTACCGCATTCTGAAGAGTCAAATTTTCTTTTTTTAACAGTTCTTTTTTTAGAGTCATGTCCTTTATGCCAAGGAATATTTTGTCTCTCAACATTTCGTCTGTGTATGTCTTGTACTCACAGTCGTCTATAAGTTGGGATAAAGTGCTGTAAAAAGTATCGAAAGATTCTTCTGATTGATTGCTACTCCAGAATTTGTACCTGCTATAAATTATATTCTTCTTAGAGACCATTTTCGAACACATTATTTGTAACACTTCTCTGCAACTTTTAACGGTCGCTTGGTTGATGTTGATGCCGAAGTAGCCATATTTTCTAAGGGCTTCTTTTCCTATGGCGCCAAACAGGACTCCAATTTTTCTTTGTTCTTTGTCTGCGGCCCAGTTGTTCCATAACGTCTCAAAAACTTTGTATGGGTCTTCTGGGTCAATGCTCAATGCTTACTTATGTTGATAGGTGCCGGCCATGGCACGTTGATATTATTAGAGTTCACATTTTGTAAGCAGTTAATTCGCTCCTGCATTGATTGAAGGAGTTTTGTTTGTAGTTCGACGATTGTTGCAAATGATTCAGTCATCTTGATATTTTTTCAACCATCCGCTGCCACCATGTTTTAAAACTGCTTTGTTATGTGGAAAATTATTTATTTCCAAGTCATAAGGATACAATTATTATTAAAATGCGACTCGTGTGATTAGTGCTCTGAGTTAGTGACAAAGATGGCCCGTGGCCGCCCGGCCCACCGACTCAACCTTTACATTTTTCTAGACAATGGCGCCTAGCATATTGAGCCAATGCCAAAATCGATATGTAAAGTAAAAATTAACCTACGCTGATTCCAAAACCATTTGGAGATTTTAGGGTCTTAAGCCTTATTTTTCTATTTTTAGCTCTCTATATCACAAGATTGTGTTTATTTTCACAATAATACTTGTAACCATTTGTCTTTCATTTGACCTCTAAATGACGCCATAACGTAGTCTGAACAGATTACTTCCTTCATGTTTTTCAAGATAAATAAAAAAAAAACTGTTTTAGTTTGTCATATCGTCGCCTTAATTCTAATATGTCGTAAAGTCCATTTCACGAAAGAAGTCCCGCAGACGCAGCGCTGTATGTCGCGCGACATAATGTTGTTTCACAACTTTTGGCATCGTAAATAAACCTTATAACGCCATTGATATAAAAACTAAAGATACGGTCGTCCGAACATTTGCTCGACGCGTTCACCATACAGAGAATTGGTGTAGTCTGCTCGTTAACGTAACCTTGTATAAGCAGCGTGGTATTTTCGAGGTATAAAGAACATATCTTTTAATGAAATTTACGACCGCACCCGAAGAGAGCCGATCGTGGACTAGTTCACTTTGGCTTAGGAAAGACCTTATTGGGACCACGTTTGTGGCGTCATTTTAACATGCCGTCCGCCCAGTCCTTACGCAGTAATATATAAGTCAATGTATAACGCACTAATCCAATAATAAACTCACAAAATATCTACCACAACAAACGCACCTTGATAACATCGACAAACGACAACATGGCCGATCTGTTAAATTTAGTTCCACAATTGTCCGCGGGACTTCTTTCGTGAAATGGACTTTATCTCAATTTTGAACGAAACCGACATTTTTGTGTGCTTTGAATAAAGGCGACAAAGTACATCTTTCTCTTTCTTTACTTTGCAAAGTTTGTATGAAAAAGAGTGAGATAAAAGACTTGACGTAATGCGACGTATCTCGGATCGCTAGATCTTTCTGCGAATATGCATTAACTCATTGAGTCGCCGTAGTTTGTTGACATCGCGCAGGTTGCTCTGCGATTTAAGTGATGTGTGATTGTTTTTATAAGCTGCCAAGGTATGAAATCGTTATTTTGTTATTTGACATTTGTATACTGTTTTAAAACATCCTTCATTTGTGGAAAACCACTTATAATATAATAATTACGAGTTTATAAGTGCCTTTTGAGATACTACCTATTCGAATTTAAATTTTATAGTTTGCCTTTGAAATACGACCTATTCACATGGATTTTTGTCATTGCTTTTAGATATCATCAAAATGGATTTGTTGCAGTCAGATGATGAGGAACAGGAAATCCTTCAAATATTAGCAGAGATTGGAATAAAAGTAACGAATCCTAAGAAAAAACATCAGAGCCGGATACAAATTTTAGAGAATATTTTAGTATACAAACCAGAAAACGAACTCCTTAATGCGATTAATATAGCAGCCGAATCTGACCCTGCCATTAAGTGCCCAAAAGAAGCCCCTTTAGAAGTTGATGAACAAGCGTCGAACTTAGGTTCATTACTTAGTGTTGCTACTGAAAATGAATTTGAAGACACATTTTTTGTTACCGGGATTGATGAAGGTGCCCCTAAATCCAATGCTATTATTAAAATATGCGAAGCTTCGGAAGGTGTCAGTGAATTGGAAATCACGCATTTTGCTACCAATGATAGTCAAACAATTGGAGTTGTAGAATTGGATGACTCTACTGAACCGATTATAGACACAGAAACGTTGGTTGTGGAATCTGGACTTGAAACAATTGACACTGAAGAACCAGAGAACAAGCCCAAACGCAGAAAACATGCTGCTTGTACAGAATGGCAAAGAAATATAACGAAAGAAAAGAGAATGCGGGGAGAGAGTTATTCAGGATATTCCAGAAAGGAAAAACAGGTTACGACAGGTATACAGAGAAGTAAAAGGCAGATGGGTCCAACATGTGACTCCAACTTCTGCAAAAATAGCGCCAAACGGTTTTGCTCCGAGTTTGGAGAGCATGACAGACAATGTATTTTTGATAACTTTTGGAAGGAGCTCGATTGGTCAGGGAAGAAAAGTTTTGTTTCTTCAATGATAGACAAGATCCCAATCAAACAAAAGACAGTTGATTCACATAAAAGACAACAAAGCTATGTATACTATCTAAAGCTGAATGAGGAAACAAACCAAGTCTGCAAAAAAATGTTTCTGAATACTTTAGGAATCAGAGAACGCATGGTTCTTACCTGGATTTCAGAAGCAAAGTTGGGTATCTCATTAACTGAGACTACAAAGCAAAAAAGCAACAGAGGCAAAAAAAGATCTACTGAGACACCAACCTCCAGTGGAATCAGTCAAGCTGAACATCTGCTAAAGTTTTTTGAAGAAATACCTAAGCTACCCTCACATTACTGTAGAAGTACATCAACGAAACTATATCTTGAACCAGTATTCGAAAGTAAAAGCCATGTATACAGCATTTACAAGGAAAAATGCGCAAGCGATAAGGTGAAACCAATATCAGCTTGTTTTTTTTTTAACAAGTTTGATGAACTGAACTAAAGCATTACCAAGCCAAAGAAGGATAGGTGTGATGTTTGCTGCGGTTATGAAACCAAAAACGTGACAGAAGAGGTTTACAAAAAACATATTGAGAAGAAAAAGGCTGCAATCAGATATCGAATTATACTGGAATTCAGACCCATTTTACAATAATCAGGAAATATCTGGAACAAGGCGTTGTAAAAGATTTAAAAAAATATTAGAGAATATACACGTTTGCAATATTACTACTCATTTACCACTAAATCATTTATGATTTCAAAGATCATGATAAACTTAAAAAAATAAGGCCAATGTTGAACATTTTAAATAAAACTTTTCAAGAAAACGCTACCAATTCTCAATCACAATCAATCGATGAAAGCATGATTAAGTTTAAAGGTCGTGATTCCAAAAAACAGTATATGCCGGGTATGTTGGAATTTATGTAGTACCTATGTTGACAACATTCTTAGTAATGTATGTTTAGCATTATCTGTGTTCCGTTTCCTTCAACTGACAGTGACAGCTATCACTTATGTCACTCTGTTTTTTTTTTTTTTTGTGTAATATACTTGTCCTTGCACATTTAATCGCATCCATTATAATCATATTATATCATTGGAATCGACTTTGTAAAACCTACCAGAATATTGTTATCAATCAATTAAAACCATTGGTGAAAGTATACAAGGTGCATTTCTTTCTTCATCATCGTACCATCCAATCCACTGCAGCGGTTCGTCTAATCCAACCTAAACAGGTTATGCGCCCAGGACCTCAGCCCAGAGATGGAACGTGCTTGAGGAAGAAAAAGGCTGCCTTCGTGTTTTTTTGGCTGAATGCGACTACAGGCGTGAATTGAAGCGTTTGGTTGATGCTGTTGACAGCGTACTTGCAATGCCTGGTACGTCTGATACGTGCGACATGGAGTCGGGCACGCGTGGCACGAGTCCCGCAAACGTTAATGCACCTGCTGCTGTGACTACAGAGAGTTCACGAGGTTATAATGTCTACATACCTTTCGAAAAATTAGATGGAGTAAGCAACTTTAACATTTGGAAATTTAATATGAAAATGTGTCTCATCATGGAGGATTTATAGTCATGCATTGAAGATGCAGAGCCTGTTAATTGCCCGCATTAGCTTGGCCCTGAAACCAACATGCATACAATACGTCAGAAATGCTAAGACAGCTAAGCAGGCATGGGACAACTTGAGTACAGTTTTTGAAGACAAAGGTTTTTGTAGACGTGTCACACTGTTAAGAAAACTACACCGTGTCAATTATGAAGATTTTAATAATAGAGACACCTACATTGAACATATCATGACCCTCGTGCAGCAACTATCGGACATAGGTCGCACTATAGAGGATGCTGAAATTGCAGAGTTGATTTTAAGTGGACTTCCACAGGAATTTGATATCATAGTCTCGAGCCTTGAGGCTGTAGCAGTTACTGGCACTATCTCTAGTGAACTAGTCAGGACTAGGCTGCTACAAGAAGAACACCGGAGGAAGCATATTGAAAAACCTGAAGACCGAGCCCTCCTATCTAAGCAGCAACATAAGAAGCAAATTATATGTCACTATTGTCATCGCCCAGGACACATAAAGGCAAAGTGTTTCAAGCTTAAAAAGATGAAGAAAACAAGTGAAAATGAAACTGTGTTAGTTGCTGGATGTTTTGGTGTTTTTGAAAGCTCAGACTGGATTGTGGATTCTGGGGCGAGTACCCATATGTGTAAGGACCTGAAGTGGTTTAATAAGTTAGAAAAATGTAACATAACTTCTTCTTTTGTTGGTTTACTCGAGCGAGGCATAAACAATTGGAGGGCGCAGAAGCTTTACGCCTTTCGCCATTAAATGAGATTCGATTTCTTTGAAACCCCTATTAGCCATAATGACTGCACAGTCTGGTAAACATTCAATTAAGTCACTAAAGCTTTATCTGATATTCTACCACCATAACCCTTTGAGACATAAGACACAAACCCATTAGGGGTACTACCAATCAAATATTTTACCGTGTTAGCATTCTTGTATTGGGACCAAGTCTGTGCTTGACGTATGGGGTTATGTGGTTTTTGAATTTCTAATTCAAATGCATCAAATATCATGCATACATTTGAGTACCTATCTAATTTTAAATGCTAATGGAAGATTCTGTTTAATTTGTAACAAAGTAGGTATATAAATTGAATTTTGCAAAAAGTTTAGAACTTGTAGTCCCGTATAAAGTGCTTGTGAAAATGTTACTCTTGAAATCTGGAATTGGTCACAAATTATATTTACAGGATCATTTATTTTAATTTTAAATAACACTATAATAATATAGAGTTCACTTATTTTTATGACACTTTGAGTTGCAATGTGTTTAATTAACCAATAATATTGTTTTGGTAAACCTAAGTATGCCTTTGGGTCTTTGGCAATAAATTTCAACATCTGGTTTCGGGAACTGTGATCTTTATTTAATGATGTAGTGGTTTCTGTATCAGATGTAAAGCCATAAAGTGAGGGCACTGGTGTAATTTCACAAGATGCCGAGGATGCCGAAGATGCCAGTGAAGGCAAATCCATTGTTTTTTGCATTAACCTTCTAGTTGAGGTACTCCGGTCTATCATTTCAATGTGACATTGAGTAGAAGCTGATGCTTCTACTCAATGTCTCTATGTTCTCTCAATTTTTTTTTGTAGGATTCTATTGCCTACTTTTCGCCTTCGTCATTACATAAGTACTGTCTTTGTAACACTTACGTTCAAATGATCTTCGCAACAAAAAAGACGACGCCCAGGCTTGTATTCCACATTTACCTCCTCGCACCACTTCTTTTTTAGCGTTTCTTTCACATTTACAAACAATTTGTGTCGGCTATTTGTTGTAGTGTTTCTACATGACGGTACGAAGCATTTAGCACCAGTTGTCGATGACAGATTCATTGCACGGATCCGCAGCACGTATAATGGACAGAAATTAAATTTGCTAAAAATCGTAGGTACAATCGTAGGAAAAGTAACTCAAACAAAAAGTTCACGATCACAGCCAAATCACAGCATTAACATTTCAAACAAAATATCGTATCTGTCAAGTGTCAACTATTGACAATGTCAAGTTTGAAGTTATCTATTAGTGTTTTTTGTATGTACTGAAAACGTGGCAAAGACTTAAAGCTATATTAAACTGTTACTTGGAAAAAAAAGCTTAAAATTAGTGGCTTAAAATTAAATGTTTTACGAAGTAAAAATATATTACATACCGAATTCTGAACATGTTGAAGCAGCATAAGATCAGTCATTTTTTGCACTTTACACCACATGACTTTATTTACTCGTGCTGTACACCGTGCATCGGCGAGGGCGTGATAATTTGAATTGCTCGCTCTTGCATCCAAGTTGAGGGAGTCCCGGTCAACGGAGCGCCACTTCGCTGGGCTCCTACATGTGAATGGTTTCTAAAAGAATCAAAATAAAAAACAAACATATAAAATAAAATAAAAACAACATGACTCCATTCACAAAAAAGAAAATCCATAACCTATGCTGACGAATTTACTTGCCCAGTATGCATCATGCCCGAGCGGTACATGTAGCACTAAGGGCATAAACTGCGTTACGCGTGTGCACGCACGTGAGCACGTCGCGGGCCACGCTTCTGGTGCACGCACGTGAGCACGTCGCGGGCCACGCTTCTGGTGCACGCACGTGAGCACGTTCGCGTGCTTATGCGCGGGCATCGGCGCGTCAGTTTTCTCAGTACAATTTTGACGTTGGAGGTGTACAGTCGAGTAATTATGGATAAATTAATGTTGTATTATTTATCAAGACGACGGCGACGACGAATTGCCAAAAAAAGACGCCAGCCAGTAAGCCCGTACGTTGAATCTAGGTTACTGTGCGGGGAATTCGTGGTGAAGTTTGGTATATTAAGAGAAAATGAAAGGTTTTTTTTCAAATATTTTAAAGTTTCATTACAAGTCTATGATGAATTATATTCAAAACTGGAGCCCTATTTGAAGACTAACAATCTACGATTGAAATCTACGTCAATCGTATCACCAATGGAACGATTTGCAATGACATTGCGGTAAGTAAAGACATTTCGATATTAATAATCATCTTTATTCATGTAAAAAAAACAGTCATTATTTAACAAAAGTTTAGAACACTCATATTTTTTTGCCAATTTATGTAAGTCACACTACTGTTTAGCCACATCAAGCCAGAAAGAAGAAGAAGTTCTTATTGTTTCGGCAGTGACACCTGGGGGCCTACCACCAGCTCATAAGCAGTATTATTTTAATATTACTTCAGTGGGAGAAAGAGATGGAGCTATACGTACTGTAGAGCTTCATCTCTTTCTCCCATGGAAGTAATATTAAAATAATACTGATTATGAGCTGGTGGTAGGCCCCCTGAATATGGCTTAAAATGTTTTTCTTGATGTGGTGCACTCTGTTCTTAGGGCCGAAACACATAACCGCACACTTATTAATCATCATATTAATCACAGTTTCTTACATTTATTAATTATATTTTGTTATTTCTAAATTACACAGTTTTATCGTTTTCGTTTTTTTTATCTATACCTACTTATTTACTTATTTTTTTATATAATCACAACAGTCATCACAGTGTCTTGCATAAACGTTACGTTACAATTAGTTTTTGATTATTCATTTGAAATACACTAATAAAATCACAGGTTCAAGTTTAAAATAAAAAAAACACAATAACAGTTAAAACAGTACAATAAGTCTAAATGTCTTAATTATAATAATATACCTACCTTACAAAGTATTAATTATAATGACGCATATTGATTGCAAGTTTTTACATACGAATATTTCCCTTATTAATTATTCCCTTCTATTACTAGATCGGGTACTAATATTATTTTAAATTCTTATTTATCATCACAATCATAATCACAGTTTACTACATAAAAGATTAAATTTAAGAAGAGGATATATGAAGGAGCAATGTTATGAGTAGGTTCAAAAAAAAGGTCCATTAAGTAAAAAAAGGGGTCTATTGATACACTTTTTTATTTGACCCTAAATAGGGTTTAAGATAAAAGTGTCCGAATCGACCCCGTTTCTTTCCTTATGAACATTACACTCAAGGCTTGTAAACTTTTGGCGAATGCCCTTGTATATCATAATAATTGCACATGAGACCAGAAAAATATAAATATAAAATTGCGCTTTTTACTAACTTAAATAGTTCTTCATGTTCTTCTCTTTCTTTTGTTCTTAATAATTAAACAGTCTTAATCAAATCTTCAGTCTTTCTTGTTACCTATTTATTCATTGTTCGTGTCTTATCTTATATTTAAGGATTCTAAATCATTCGTTACCGTATTTTGCGTTAATGAAAGGTCATCAATGGTAATAATAATTTCTTTTTCTATATCAATTAAAGCTTCTAATACTTTTGTACGAAATAATAATTTTTTAAAGCAACTCAATTTTTTCACAGTTGGTAATAATGACTTAAAAAAATTCAAGTCTTCGTCCATATTATCTGCAGTGTTATTCTTCACGCAATTTAACAACTCTAATTCGAAATCAGTTGGCGATTCGCACTTACGTTTCTTGGAAGATCGTGTTTCTTTGGTAACGCTGGAGCTGGTGCTAGGTACATTAATCAAATCTTCTTCAATAATCGTATTATTTTGTGAAGTTCTCGGTGACGCGTTTTGCTCTACTGACTGATTAAAATCGTCTGCCGATTCTTCTCCTTGAGTATTCGAGTTTGAATCTAAAAATGACAGCATGTCATAGTAAATGTATGTTTTATTTGCCCTGGAACCGGAACCTGATTTAAGTTTTTTTTTAGTAGACCTCACTCTTATATAAGTGTCTCTTGCAGTTTTCCATCTTTGCTGCAGCTTTTTCACTGAAACAATAACACAGGTATTTTATTTTATTACAGATATTTAGTTAGTGGACATACCTTCGTCGATATTCATCTGGCGTATCAGACAGGACTAACCACGGTCAGAAAAATAGTAACAGAAGTTTGTCAAATTATAATTGAAAGGTTAAAGGAAGAATGTATACCAAAATTTTCCCGTGCGCTATGGGTAGAGACTGAAAAAGGTTTTTTAACGCAAGCCCAGTTTCCTAACTGCATAGGTGCAATAGACGGAAAACATATACGCATTATAAGACCTCCACATAGTGGTTCCCTCTATTACAACTATAAGCATTACTATTCTATTGTACTGCTTGCAATGTGTAACGCCAACTATGAGTTTACCTATATAAATGTGGGAGTGCAGGGTAAAGAATCTGACTCCGCAATTTTCACACAAAGCCGATTGTACGAACAAATCAACAATGACTTAATAGATATTCCTCCTGCCAAAGCATTGCCCGTAATACACAATGATAAACCAACCAACACTGCTGCAACCGCAGCTTTGCCCTATATTATTGTAGGAGATGAAGCATTCGGGTTATCTAGCCATGTCATGCGGCCATATGCTCGAGCTCTCGATTTAAACTACAAAAAAAAAATATTCAATTATAGGTTAACGAGGGCGCGACGTTATATTGAGTGTACATTTGGTATCATGGCTAATAAATTTCGCATACTCCATCGTCCATTGAACGTTGGAAAAGACAAAGCAATTTGTTTTCTTAAAACAATTTGTATTTTGCATAATTTTATAAGATCAAGAAGTCAAATTAATGACTTTCATGATATTGTCATTATACCAGACCATATACGTTCAGTTCGGGGGTTAATTGGAAATACCCACAGAGATTCGTATACATTACGCGATAACTTCGCAGATTATTTCGTTGCAGACGGACAGCTGTCATGGCAAGATCGCAGTATTTATTGAAGATAGTTGGCTTTTTTATAATTTATGTACATTCAATAATTGATTTTTCACGGTTTGTTACCACACATTTTTTATTAACATAGCAGGCATATTTTAATAATATACCTAATGATTTTATTTGTTAAATTCATCGGATGTAACCAAATAACTTAGATTGTTGTAAACTAAAGTTGAGAGATGTCAAAGAAAAACCTACAAAACTACAAAACGCACGCTTATTTTACAAAGTTACTAGCCCAATTCTAAAACCAATATAATAAATATTTTAGTTGATAATTGTTTTATTTATTTACCTACCGATCCACTGTTTCTGCCCTAAAATGATTTTGAACCCTAAATACACCGATAGTGTGAAGTAGTGTGAAGCTCGCAGTCGTGAACATAGGTACTGGTTGTCTCGTGACGCGCAAAATGGCGGCGACCGCGTGGCCGAAAGAAAGAACTTTGGAATTTATCGAGCAATATAAAACCATACCAATATTATGGGACATTGTTCACACGAATTTCACAATGTTCAGAAATACGCAGTATCTCTGCACTAGTTTTGAATATAAGCATGATTTTATATTTACATAGGTAAATTATTGTAAATATTCCGAGTTTTAATTTTATAGTTGGATTAATTGTTGAAAACATTTAATTGACACAAATACAATTGAAATAACTAATTATATATAACTAATTGCATAGATTATTAAAAATAAAAATTTGGCGCAAAGAATAGTTTACCTAACCTACGTTATTATAAAATAAATAAAGAGTGTAGGTACTTACCTTGTATGTTTTTTTCTGCTGCACTCCAGTCATCAAAATTTTGAAACAGTACTGTACAAATGTCTAGCCATGCTTTTGATTTAGCGTCCCGGTCTTTAAATATTTCGCTAGATTGGTCCCATATGGCAGGACGACACTGAACTTCAACAATTACCCTTTCTGTATCAAAATTTGTCATTTTTTGTTATGGGCCGGGCACGCGCGTGCGGTCGGTTCGAGATAGCGCTGTCAACTGAACAAGCACGCGCGTGCACCCGCTAGCGGGCTTCGCGCGTGGACCCGTCCAACGTGATGCGTGATCACGTCGCGTGCATGCGTGCCCCGTTGCACGGAAGTATCACGCGACGGGCGCCCGACGGGCTCACGAGCGTGTGCACGCGCATGGGCACGCGCGGGTCGGTTTTGTGTGGACACGCGAGAGGCACGCTTAACGCAGTTTATGCCCTAAGGCCCTGCTTTGTGTAGGGGCCTTTTTTTTTTGTTTTGTTTTTTTTTTTTTTTTTTTGGGGCGTGGGAAATCATCAAATAACCCCTCCCGCTTTTGGGCAGAGCGAAAGGGAGTGTCAGACTTCTACTGACTAAAAACCACCCATGTTCCTTCTTAGCCCTTCATGTCGAGGCCGCGGTATCCCTTGCGAACAACCCGCAGTCTCGACAGGCGTCGGCCCTAGCGGGCCCCTTCCATGTTGCTGACATCTCTTTGAGGCGCGCGTGGAACACGAACGCGCCGTCGACACGGCCTGTCGTCGTCATAAGACGGACGGACGGCGAGCTTATTCATCACTCACCGTCCACAGGCCCGCGTCTACGTCTACCATCACGTGGCCCCCGACGCCCGGAGCGCCTCCCGCGGTGGCTGGGACGAGAGGTTCTCTCCCTCTCACGTTCCGCCACCTCCTTCGCTAGCATCACTGCTTCGCAGAAGGAGGCGACGGCGTCCCATTCCTCCTCGCCCCGGACCATGGCTTGCACCAGGGCCTGACGCGAGAGGTCGCCGCCGTTCACCACGCCACACCCACCAGGCCACGCGCGCCTCAAAAAGATATCAGCGAAAAAGGGGTCCGCAAAGACGAAGAGATACCGCGGCCCTGGAACACAAAGGGCTAAGAAGGTACATGGATGGGTTTTAGTCAGCAAGTCTGGCACTCCGCCCACAGCGGGACCCCGTCATGTTTTCCCATCCGAAAAAAAAGGTGTTGTAACCATTGATATACAAACTAATAATAATAATACGCAGTAATATATAAGTCAATGGTTGTAACCTAGAAACGGAATTTCGTTATTAACACTTCTCTTGTCTGCTTAACTTTAGTGAAAACGTTTTTTTTCGCTTGGAAAAAGTACCTACTAGGCTAACAAAAAATTAAACAAGGAAATTCGATCATAGTATATCGCACACATATCCCTTCATTTGTGTTACTTTCTAAACAATCAGGTGATTTTAACCTGCAATGCCCTAACTTAACTTGGAACAGTCCCGTAGAGATATTTTTGTGAGACAGTGTCCCCACCGGGAATCGAACCCAGAACCTCGGATCGCGAGCCAAACACTCGGATCACTAGACAATGGAGGCTGTTAATTTGTTGATGATCTAATAAAAATAGCTAATGGTTCATCTCCACTGCTTGACATAGGCCTCCGCCAAGGTGCACCACAAGGTCTAGTGGTTAAATTGGTCTGTCTTACTTATTTAATAAGTATAGACTTATATTATTGATATTTAGGAAGCCCATGTTCAATAGTGGACTTCCTATGGCTGATATGATGATGATATTGAAACTGCATTTTTGTTTATTTAATTTTACTTTTAGGTATCATGGAAAGAAGCAAGCTACGAATAGAGATCAAGAGATGATTTATGTATGGTCATGGGATCTGTGTGGAGAACAAGGGAAAGGACTATCCTGCAGGATGTACCTACTACGATTAAATGTTAAATTTATATTAAAACAATGATCATCATTAAATTACCTATTTCTTAATTTTAATTACAAAAAACATAAATGTAACAAACAATTAGTAGGTGGTACCTACTATTTTGAAGGCTATATAGCTGTCATGGATCAAAAATAAAAGTATTACCTAGTTGGTTTTTTAGATTATTTTAGATAGAGAGATAAGCTATAGCATTTCTTAAGCAGTAACTATAATGCTATCCGGATAATAATTTACATTGCCACTTTCATACTAACTGTCTCCACACTTAGTCTTCTTACCTCTGGTTGCGCCCTTAATTTAGTTTATCCAATTACTATTTTGGTCCTGGTTGCTGATCTTATTCTTGAATTTATTTCATAGTACCTAGGTATTTCTTTTGCATAAGCAGTTATGTAGGTGTGTAATTCAGGGCAGCTTTGACTAGGTATAACCAATTAACTTTTTACTAAAGTGTTCTTTTCTTCTGCGATGAAACCATATATATAATGTAATGGAATTCTATGTCAGGCTTGCGGTCCTCTTGAGCAGCAAGCAGCAACACAATAGTGGTATGGACTATGTTCAGGGCAAATATTTCATTGCTTTTATAATTATCTCCATCAAGTGTGAGTCGCGCACATCTTACGATCACAGTGAAAATCTAAAATAAATAAGATTAATTAGAAAGTTATTATGATGGCAGCTAAAGGTACTTACCTTCTACAAAATTCCTAGTTTTAATTAAATAAACACAGATGAAATTTTTTCATAGCTAGACTTTGCTAGCACATAGGTAGAGAGGAGCTGGGGAACAAAAGCGGACTTGTCCACTGTACTCGAATTTTTTATTTTTATTTTTTTGCACTCTTTAAGCTCATATCTATCGAACCCCGGAGTATTGTGTATCAAAAGCGGTCCGATCTTAGAGAAAAAAATTGTTAAAAATGATGATTTCGTTCAAAAGCGGACTTGTCCTGTTAGAAATTTATTAAAATTCTAAGGGATTTTTTCTCCAATCAAAACCGGACAAAAACGTAAGGAGAATTGCCGTTAGTACGAAAAATGTCAAACAAAACCGGACAAGTCTAAAAAAAATCATTGTTTTTTTGTTATGATATCCCTAAATCAGTTGTGGCAACACTGCTAAATTAAAAAAAAGATAATCAGCTGTGTGACGGTCATTGCTTTCGTAATTTTGAGAAGAATTTTCCTAGAAAACCGACAAAATTATGGACGGAATCGAAGAAATAGTGGCCAATATAAATGACGGCTCACGTAAACGAAAAAAAACAGGACGGCAAGCGCAAAACAACAGGGAATCGAAGTGAGTGTAAAATTATACCTACCGGTGCGTGTTTGTTATTATTCTAACCTATGATGAATTTAAAATTGCTATTATTTTGTTTTAGGTACGCAGATAAAGACCCCCTTGCTTTGAATTTCGTGTCTGCGTGTGAACATAACAAGGGAAAATTTAAGTGCCAGACTTTGACATTAAACGAAATTGTTTACAACCGCAAACTACTATATGAAAAAATTGGCAAAAAATTACAGGATATTTACTTGTCACGGCTCATATCACCATGCCCCATAGAAAGAGAAAGATCGAGAGAGGAATCTCGCAAACCGCAGAGGAATAAGTACTTTGTGACATACTTTCTCTTCCGTGATTCAAAAAGGTTAGTAAAAGTATGCAAATCTTTTTTTTTGGCTGCTCTTGGGCTCAGTAAGCACAGGGTAAACTTAATTGCGAGCAAATTTTATATGAAGGCAAAACGCCACTTGACGGCAGAGGAGGAGACAGGAAAAGTTTCAAAAGTATTGATAAAAAGGAATCTGTAAGAAAATTTCTCGGTGGTTTGCCAGCAAAGGAGTCACATTACAATCGAAATAAATCAAAAAGAGTGTACCTGTCATACGAGCTAAACGTAAAAAAGTTGTGGGAGTTGTACAATAATTCAGCGACTGATGATTTGAAAGTCTCACAAACGATGTTCCGAAATGTTTTTGAGAACGATTTTAATATTGGGTTTGCGTCACCATCTTCCGACATATGTAGTACCTGCGAACTGCTGAAAAATAGGCAGAAGACTGAAAATAATCCTGAAGAACTTCAATCATTGAAACTTCAACTCCGAGTTCATAAAGCTAGAGCCAAAGCGTTCTTTTCCCTTACCAAAGAAAAACCTGAAAATTCTATGACAATATGTTTTGATCTCCAACAAATTCAATCCCTTCCTAAAACGCCAATCCAGGAATGTTTTTATTTACGACAAGTTGGACTTTATTCTTTCTGCATTACTGATATGCCTACAAAGGAGCCACATTTCTTCATATGGACAGAAAACCAAGCTAAAAAGGCGCCACCGAAATTGCGTCTGCCCTTTTAACATACCTGATGTTTACTGATTTTTCTGAAGTGGAAGTTTTACGCCTTTTTTCGGACGGGTGTGGAGGTCAAAATAAAAATGCACATGTCGTCCACACTTTGATTTTCTGGTTGAAAAACTACGCCCCTCAAAATGTCGCCAAAATCGTACTAACCTTTCCTGTACGCGGTGTAACGAGTCTTTTAAGCCTGTTACATACTATTGAATTCTTTGCTTTGATTTGTAGGCTCTGGTTGGTGTTGCCTTATGAAAATTCATTTTTGGTTGACTTGGATTCGTGAAGTGGTCACACTGATTTTTATTTTCGATGCTGTCAAATTGACTTTGACATTTCTTGCTTTTCGACCTACAGCCTTGAATCAATGGAGTGATTTTTGAGCGCTCCAATAAAATCTCAAAATATAACTTGAGATGGGCGGCATCTAGTCCCTAATTATGTGGTAGCCGATTGCCCTTGTCATGATCCTAATTGGATAGCCTTTATTTTTTAAGGTAAGCGAATTCTTTGTGATTTCGGTCCGTTCCGCGTTGTCATGGCTATTTTGATAGCAGACGCTAATAGTTTCCGATATTTAATTGTTTCAGGATCTCTTATCTTCATTTTATAATTATTTGCTTGGATTCATTCATCTACTGATGACCACATTTTGATTTTTGGAAGAAACGGTGAGTTTAATTGTATATTGCTCGTAACGATTTCTGCATCGATTTCTAAATCGATCGCCATTTTTTATCCGCTAACGATTATTCATGTTTGTTTTCAGCCACAAGGCGTTTTTTTTCCATATTACTTAAATTTTTGAACGCACGCCCCTACCAAAATGCATATATCTTGGACCGCCGTTGGCAATCTCGGCGAATATCACCAAGATGCTCTTGGATAATCCATCAGGTTCCTAATTTAGTCGACGGAGTTTGGTATGGTTTATGATACATAACTTCAATTTATTTTAAAAAAGTGCAATAATGACAGGTCTTAGAATAACAGCGATGTCATCTTAATTTTACACATTAGAGCTGTTAGCTTTAGAATTAGAAAGGAATTTTCAAACCAGCAGCCTTCGGGTAATAAAGTCGTTCTTACTTTTCATGATTGATTTTTATTGATGCCTTCCCGCTTGAAGATTAAAAGTCTCAAGCTCCCGCAGGTAAGTCTATCCTTGGCATAGTTTTGTGTGTACTCCAGGCGCCCGAATTTTCACTTTTACTTATTTTTATTTGGAGCACACCACACAGTTTAATTTCATTCATCTCACTCTCTTCTCATCTCTCACACACTTTTTTTTTATTATTACAATTGTCGCTCAGCGAACAGGGACTTGAAGAAGGTTTGTCTGGTACCTATATACTGTCATTATTGCACAATTATTAATTAACTTATGAGTCTATTGTTTGCATTAGTTTGTTCTACATTGTTACTTCAATAACTTTGTGTTTATTTTAATTTTTGACTCATAAGTAGTACTTAACCTAATTTGGTGAATCTTTGTAAACAATGTTTTGTGTTTACTTATTGATAATTTTGTTTATTGACCTGTTTGTTTTAATAACATGTTTTTTTCTTAGCAAAACCAACAGAAATGTATAGCATTAACCGTGTTTTGTTGTTCTCAACAGTAAAGTTATTTTAAAAACTAAGTTTAACTTTTAAAGAAAATAATTTAATCTAATTGTAAGTACAATATTGTACATTTAATTTATCTAGATTTAAGCTGCTTGTAAGTGATTATTGCACTTTTAAAACGATAAAATTAACTTAGTAATTTTTCATGGGAATACCACATTGACTTCAATACTTAACCTCAAACTTGAGAATTTATTTTCAAACTTTTAACTTTTTGAAATTTAGTTTTTGCTTTTCGTTTGCTATTCGCCTTGCTGTTTGTTAGTCATGGACAAGGGAGTTCAGTCTCCGCCGCTTCAGGATTCGGGTGATGTCGATACCTGTACTGCTGTTGATGCTTATGCTCTCAGTTGATATCATAGGAATTCTACCTAAAACTTATTCTGGTCATAGATACATACTTTCGGTTGTAGACGTTTTTACTAAATATTGCTGGTTCTTTCCAATGATCAATGCTACCACTAGAGTAATTTGTAAACATTTTGAAAAGGAAATATTTCTCAAATTTGGTTGTCCAAAAATAGTAGTTTGTGACAATGGAACTCAATTTACTTCAAAACATTTTGTAGATTTTTTGAAAGGTTTTAATATAACCAAAATATTTTATAATACTTTGTATACACCTCAAAATAACCCTGTTGAGAGATATAATAAAACGGTCGAAACCTGCATATCGTGTTTTGTTAAAGATGATCATAGAACTTGGTCAAGTTTTTTGCCCAATGTTCAATTAGCTTTAAATAATAGTGTAAACCTTGCTACTGAGTTTACTCCTAACTTTCTGATGTTTGGTAGGGAGCTTATTCTTGATGCGTCATTACATCACTTTAGTAGTTCTGTTGATAACTTATCTCAACTAGAAATTTCAAATAGGAATGCTTATGCAGTTTCTCTTAATTCACTTAGTGATATTTTTGTTAAAGTTCAAGCTTACTTGTTAAAGGGGTATAAGCGAAATGCCGCTTATTATAATAAAGGTCGGAAAGTCATTTCTTTTGGTGTGGGTGATATGGTGTGGAGAAGAAGTTTTGTTCAATCTCATGCTCCTGCATATTTTTCAGCTAAGCTTGCACCTAAGTTTGTAAAGTGTAAAATAACTGAAAAGGTTTCGGATAACGTTTATGTTTTGAAAGATTTAAATAAAGGTTCAGTGGGACGTTATCATGTTAAAGATATTATTAAATTTTAATTTGGTTTCCAAGTGTTAGTCTTGATTTTGATAAATTCTGTTTGAAGGTCGCTTTTGACAGTGTGATGTACGAGGGGATGGATGATAGGTTATCAGCGATTTGAAAGATGTATGTTAGGTAACTTCTTATAAATTTATTGAATTTGAATTCTTAACATTCTAAAAATAAAACTTAGGCCATTTTTGTTAATTAAATACTATTTTTTTCCACACTAAATGTTTTTCACATCAAAGGATCTTATTTTATGTTTTGTTCGTTTTTGTTGGATTGTATAAGATCTTATTTTTTTAAGGGTAACCTTTTACCTGTTTACATTTTATTAAGATTTTATGTAACCCTACACTTCAGGTTATTTTTACCTTGAGATCAAAAACTTGAACTCAATTTCAAGTTTTTGTATTCTTCTTTTTTCATAGTTTGAAATCATTCTATTTTCTCTTCGTCATAAATAGTAATCGATTTTTAAATCTAGTTTGTGCTGTTCATTGACAGAATTGTTTCTCATTTTTACTAGAGTTTCATTCTCTTTAATGATCGGATTTGACTTTGTTAGTAACGCGTTCATCCTGGACTTTACTTTTTAGGGTCATTCTGTAACCTTTGTTACAAAATGCCTTATTATTTTTTGAATCTTGGTGTAACTTTTGACCTTGATTTCGACTCTTTTTTCCATTGTGCTCGGAAAGTCGGTGGTGTTGTGCCGATCACAATGTGGGATTTCGGCCCCGGCCATATTTTTTCCTTTTTCCCTTGTGTTGGACATTGTTGTTCCAATCACAATGCGGGATTTTTTTTTGACTTTCGTCATTCTTTTTCTTTGCGTTCGGGAATTCGGTGGTGATGTGCCGATCGCATTGTGAAACCTTGGCTTTCGCCTTTTCGTTATTGAGATTTCTCATTGGAGATCTCAATGATTTTTTGTGTTTGTCTGTGTTTGGGAGATTGGTAGTGTTGAGCCAGTCACAGCAACATTCTTTTACAGCTATTGTGCTCGGGAATTCGGTGGTGATGAGCCGATCACAGTACGCTTTCCTTTGTTTCGTTGCAGGTTGTGCCTGTAACAATATTTTAAATAAGGTCTTTCAGCTTTATTTAAAAACTTTTGTTTGGAGTTTCAATTTTTTTTTGGATTGTTGGATACGGAGTTAGTCAGTGGCAATAGAGCCTAACTGCACTCATAGAGATGGTAGAGTTGGAAGCAGTTGACATAGTAGTCAGTGGCGATAGTGCCTAACTGCACTCAAAGTTGTACTGTTCCAAGTGGTTTGAAATTTTTAGTCAGTGGCGATGGTGCCTAACTGCACTAAAAATTGTAGTTTGTATTGGTAATTTGTTCGAATTCGTTTGAAATTTGTAGTCAGTGGCTATAGTGCCTAACTGCACTGTTTTGGAGTTTAGAAGCGCTAAGAGATTTCTCTCTTCGTTTCATTTAACGAGTTTTTATAACTTATAATTTTTTCTGTTTTTCACAGATTTCATTTTTGACTTTTTGTCATTTGCATGTTTTTACTTTTATTAAATTCTTGAGACCTTGTCGTTTGACATTTTCAGAATTCATTATTTTACACTTTGAATCTTTTATGATTATTTTCTTTTTTTGGATTTAGAAAGTTGTTAAGACTGGTCTATTGTGTTGAAGATTTCTTTCTAATAAAAGAAAGTTCCTTTCTTTTATTTTCGGGGAGGGATGTAATGTAACGAGTCTTTTAAGCCTGTTACATACTATTGAATTCTTTGCTTTGATTTGTAGGCTCTGGTTGGTGTTGCCTTATGAAAATTCATTTTTGGTTGACTTGGATTCGTGAAGTGGTCACACTGATTTTTATTTTCGATGCTGTCAAATTGACTTTGACATTTCTTGCTTTTCGACCTACAGCCTTGAATCAATGGAGTGATTTTTGAGCGCTCCAATAAAATCTCAAAATATAACTTGAGATGGGCGGCATCTAGTCCCTAATTATGTGGTAGCCGATTGCCCTTGTCATGATCCTAATTGGATAGCCTTTATTTTTTAAGGTAAGCGAATTCTTTGTGATTTCGGTCCGTTCCGCGTTGTCATGGCTATTTTGATAGCAGACGCTAATAGTTTCCGATATTTAATTGTTTCAGGATCTCTTATCTTCATTTTATAATTATTTGCTTGGATTCATTCATCTACTGATGACCACATTTTGATTTTTGGAAGAAACGGTGAGTTTAATTGTATATTGCTCGTAACGATTTCTGCATCGATTTCTAAATCGATCGCCATTTTTTATCCGCTAACGATTATTCATGTTTGTTTTCAGCCACAAGGCGTTTTTTTTCCATATTACTTAAATTTTTGAACGCACGCCCCTACCAAAATGCATATATCTTGGACCGCCGTTGGCAATCTCGGCGAATATCACCAAGATGCTCTTGGATAATCCATCAGGTTCCTAATTTAGTCGACGGAGTTTGGTATGGTTTATGATACATAACTTCAATTTATTTTAAAAAAGTGCAATAATGACAGGTCTTAGAATAACAGCGATGTCATCTTAATTTTACACATTAGAGCTGTTAGCTTTAGAATTAGAAAGGAATTTTCAAACCAGCAGCCTTCGGGTAATAAAGTCGTTCTTACTTTTCATGATTGATTTTTATTGATGCCTTCCCGCTTGAAGATTAAAAGTCTCAAGCTCCCGCAGGTAAGTCTATCCTTGGCATAGTTTTGTGTGTACTCCAGGCGCCCGAATTTTCACTTTTACTTATTTTTATTTGGAGCACACCACACAGTTTAATTTCATTCATCTCACTCTCTTCTCATCTCTCACACACTTTTTTTTTATTATTACAGCGGTCACAGCTTCTTGCCGGCGGATCGAGTGTTCGGGAGGGTCGAAAAGGATTTGCGGAAGATGCCTTTCATTTTGGATCCAAAAAAATATCATGAGGTTTACGCAAAGCATGGCAAAGTTCATATTTTAGCTGAAAACTGGAACCTTTACAACGTCAAAAACCTTGAAGACTATTACAAGAAAGTGGAAAGTATTCGTGATGCAAAGAGAATAATAATAGAAAGAAAGTCAACCATCATCCAAACAGAAACTCCTAGTCAATCTCAACAATCAACACGAAGAAGTCAGGGCCGTAGTCGTGGCAGAGCACATGGCCGAGGCACTGCAAACATACGAAGAGATCCTACTGCACGTTTAAATCACGTAAACTTTGGTGTGAAAGTCTTAAACACCTATTATGGAGATGAATCATCAGAAAATGCTGTATCATTGTTAAAAATGACAAAAAACCATCCGAGTTTACTACAAAGATTTTCAATGGTTAATGAACTAAAACCAAACAAGAAAAAAGATGTTGAAACACTCTTAAAGAAACAATTCGGAGATAATTGGATGGATAATCAAGAGCTTGATTGGTTTAAAAACAATATATTCCATACCTCACCAGTGGCAATTGCTGAAACAAGTCAAATAAATGACGAAGACGACGACCACAGTGACGATTGTGACTGTTGCGAACCAGATGTGGGAGAGTTCATATAATTTTTAAATAAAAAAATACAATAATAGAATCTAGTTTTCTTTCATAACCGGACATGTCCATAACTCTTTCAATCATAACCGGAGTTGTCCACCTTTTGTAATCAAAACCGGACTTGTCCATTACAAAAAAATAAAAAAAAATTGAAAACGCATAGTTTTATGACCAACAAGCAGGCTATTAGTTATGTTGTATTAAATACTAATTATACTGAAATGCACAAAATTACAGCCCATATGCATATACCTATTTCAGTTTTTTTGCTCTTGTGTAAAATTTGATTAATTGGACAAGTCCGCTTTTGTTCCCCAGCTCCTCGATATAGTATGTACCTATTTATTTATTGCTATTTTTAATTCATTCATGTTTTAGCTATGTGTTATGTTGTAGATCTTGTCACTGTCTCCACAGCTGCCAGCTGGTGTTTGTAGGTAATACGTAGGAATGTTTTGTGGATAGGTATTTATTTAACAGATAGTAAGGACCTACATACACAATATATAGTACCTACAAGGATTGACTAATTACATCACAAAAAAGCCAAAGGGCCCAAACTGACAGCCACCAGATACACACAGAGCTATAGGTAATAATTTACACACTGATAATCTTATGGTATCATAATTGAGACGATTTTTAAGTTACGGAAAGAATCTTAGAGAATAATGCTATTGAGGTGGTTTAGTAAGGAGTTCTTAATAAGAGCCCTGGTTGCTCATGGAGAAATTGTTGTTATGTCAAAGTCAAAGCATTTATTTCAATTAAACCATTACCAGGTACTTTTGAATGTCAGAAGAACAATTCATAAAACTAAAGTCTGTTTTTTAATCCCTGAGACTAAATTGACACATGCAAATGTCAAACTTACAAATAATGCTGCCAGCTCTTTTGTTTAGTGTTGTACCTACGATACCGGTTTGTTGAATCGTAACTTTTTATATTTATTAGACGATTAGAAAAAAATTACAGATGCTATCAGTGTTGTTCCCATACACGATAAAACGGATATATGAACCATTTTCTTATAAAACGGCAGCACTTTTGAAAAATACGGCAATTATTGGAACTTGACACCATACAAACAATAGGGATGTTAACACTAATCACAAATCAATGTTTAGTGTTAATTTTATAATAGTTTGTATTATTTTAATGCCGAAACTCACATTTTTATAATTTAATATAACTTAATTAATTTATTAAAAATGATTTTAAATCCTATATTTTTAATCTGTTGTCACGTGATTGCAAACGCTTGCGAAGAGCATACTACGTCACAGATCGCAAAACAAGCTGTCAAAGACTGTTTATAACAACACAACTTGTTTGTACTTCTCTGCATTTTCTTATTTTGCGATCTTACCGACGAATTAATCTGTAAACTACTTAATATTAATACTACGATGGAATCTGGATTCATTAAAGGAAATAGTTCCAACTTACCAAAGATAGATTCTTTGATGGTGGCCAACTTTTTTGCAAGAAACAAAGACTTTTGTGGTTCAGAATTCAGGAACGTGAAAACATCTTTGTAAGTACAGTTTTACGTTTAATACTATTTATCTATCTACAAATACATAAAAAAAATTCAAGTACATTTATGTAATAGATGATTTTCTGCTTTTTATATCTATTTTATCGTGTTTAGAACTTCGTTCGTTTAAATCATTGTTTACAAAGTTAGGTTATGTGCTTATAATATTAAGTTTGTAACAGCTCGTTTGTTTGATTGTTTCAGATCTTCAAGAGAATCTTATGGCGATGATGCTGTTGGATATGTCCAAATAAAAAGAGACCTAAATGTGTGTACTATTAAGTGTCGTGTATGCCCTGAGCACAAAGTTCGCTCTACGCCTTACGCAGTCACTGTTATTGTGGACGAAAAGAATGGTGCTGTCGTGAGTTCTAATGGCAGGGGCTAAAGGCAGGCGGTTGCAAGCATGCCGTTGCTTTTTTGATGTGGTTACATCGGAGAAGTGAAGAACCTTCTTGCACACAAGTGGAGTGCTATTGGAAAAAGTCAACTTTATCCAAAGTTGGTTCGTCAATAAAATATGTAACGGCCTTGGAAATGGGATCAGGAATAGCGTCAACATCTGAAGATACCTGTGTTTATGATAAATTTTTGGAAGAAGCTACAGCCAAAGGTATCAAAAACTGTGAGCTACTAAGACATGTGCAAAATAATCCAAAGGATTTTGATACAATATCAATGTATCAGTTATCTCTCATGTATAGAGATCAAAGTTGTGAAGAATTTTTAAAAAAAATACGTTCATCATTTACTAGAGATATTTTAGTAAAGGCGGAACAAAGTACAAGGGATCAGGCCGAAAGCCACTTATGGCATGAGCTAAGGTTTGCTCGAATAACGGCATCAAAATCTTATGAAGTTAGTAAATGTCAGACTAGTGATGGTGCATTAGTGGGGCTGATCATGGGTGGTAAAGTACCTGATACACCAGCTATTAAAAGAGGCAGAGTGTTGGAAAATAAAGTGCTTGAGGTAGTACGGGCAAAGCTAAATAAAAAAATTCAGAGATGCGGCCTTTTTATTAGTAAAAGTTTTTTTATGATTGCTGGTTCACCAGATGGAATAGGTCAGGATTTTATTATTGAAATTAAATGTCCATTTAGTGAAGAAACTTATAAAAACTACATACAAAATGGAAAGCCAACAAAAAAGTTTTACTCACAAATGCAAATACAAATGTATGTTTGTGGTATAAAAAAATGTTATTTTTGTGTTGCAGATAGTAAATTTCAAAATAATAATAAAGTTGAAATTATATGTGTAGAATACGACGAAGCATATGTCAAATCTTTAATGGAAACTTTAGTAATATTTTGGAAAACCCTTATCTATCCATTATTGTTTAAAATGTCAGAGATGTAATTTAATAATAAAATTCAGTATTTTTATTTCAGTTTTTTATTTACCTTTAGCAACGAATTAAACCTATATACACTTATTTATTTATTAATGAACTTTGTAAATTTATAAGGCCACAAGCTATAGTGATGACATCATCTAGTTTCCCTATAAGATAGTTATTTATACAAGCATGAGGTTTCAACATGGTAAATTCTCTAAGACGTCTAATCACCCTTTCTATATGAATACGTAAACTAGCTATTTTTTTGGTTTCTCTGACTTCCTCTTTTGAAAGCTTACTACCTGATTCGACACTGGGTGGTCGTATTAGCTGACACCCAACCCCAAGTAGCAAAGGTTCAATATGCTTAAAGCCTCTATCGGCCATTACATGTGAACCACTAGGTAAGCAGTTCAAAAAGTCACAATTCTCAACGAGACATACATCACTTATTCTGCCTCCAAACCCTTGAGATATATAATTTACTAGTCCATTTGGTGTACTGGAAATAAGGTACTTCACAGTGTTTGCCTTTTTGTACTCAGACCAAGTTAACGATTGATGTAAAGCATTGCTGGGTTTCTGTATCTCAATTTCAAGGCAATCTATAATACTTGTAACATTATAATAATTTTTCCTAAACGCTATTGGCAGACATCTTTCAATGGCTGATTTATTTAATTTAACAATAAAGGGCCGCATGACTTGAGCTATTTTTGATACATTTTCATTAAAAATTCTAGAAACATATGGTACAGTTATTGCAAATTCATCACTTAGTTCGGAAAATTTACTATCTAATCTTATTTTTTTCAATATCATTAATATGTGAGGAACAGAAATTGCAGTATTTTCATGTATAATCTTGATCAAAAAATAATAACCTTTAGGTACACCAATGTAAAAAGATGGTCTATTTTCAATTTTGTGTATAGTTGATTTTAACATTAAAACATTATCCTCTTTTTTTAATAGAGGTTCACTTAAACTACTGGTGTCAGATGTAGATTTTGACTGAACAACAGATGGAGTGTACATAGATATATCACTATCGGATTTGTAATCTAGTCTGCGTATTACATTGAGGTGAACTTGCTGTTGTTTGTATGGCTGTAACTCAGTAACTTTAAACGGAGAAGTAGATATACACACACTAAAAACTTTCATTGGTGAAGTCTCTTTTGTTTGTGTATTTATTACTGTCTGGGTTTGCTTGCTCCTATATTTGGGTTTAATAATAACTTGAACTGCTTTGTTGATTTTTGTTGTTTGTTGTTTATCATGAGGTGGTGGAGCTGAAAAAAAATGGAAATATGTACTGTTTAGTGCTACAAATAATTATTTAAGTAATACTTAGTATTAATAACATACTATATATAATCTTGTCTCACACAGACTGATGCATTTAAATTGTCACTACAATCTAGATTTTACATAGTATACAAGGTCTTAAATAAGTGCAATATCATGTTTAACTATAATATTATTCAATCAAATATGTTCATAGATACCTGAGCTTGTGCTTGGAACGTTACATAAGTTTTCACACTCTTGAGCTTCTTCAATCCTCATTTTTTCTTGTTCTTCACACTCTTTTATCAATGACAGTCTTTGCCTTTTCACAATGGCTGGCGATACATCAAGTGAAGCTCTAGGCCAGTCTGGTTGACAAGCAAATTTTCTTGGCGAACAACCAGGCTTCATGATAATTCTGGATACCGTACCCATTGTAGTATATTCCACGTAATTTTCCATATCATTTGGCAGCTAAAATAAGAATTATTTTTTAGGTTAGGTTAAAAGACAATAGTAATTAAAACTCCGTTAATTTCACTGTGATATTTTGTACATAAGTAATTAATACTTACATCGAAGTGATCCTCACAAAAATAGGCGGTACTTGTTGTTGACAATGCTGCTATATCTCTTCTAGCAAGTCTTAGCCACTTTCTCCTGATTTGTTTATCCTTTGGCACATAAATAAACAATTTTTCCGGTGTAGTTATTGTTGTACTATTACACATGGGTACTACACAGGTTTTGTAAAACTTTGTGTTCATTTTGATTTTTGTATTCAAGTAAAAAAATAAGAAAACACAAACTGGACATACAGTCATGAATGTTCACTACTGTTTGTTTTGCGGGCTGTGACGTCATGTCAGCCACGTGACAGTTGTTAGGGTGTTTTAGCGGAAAAATTCAAAATGACTTTATTTTTGTATATTTTCTCATCGAAAATGCTAATATTATTATTTTTAATATTTTTTTTAATGGTTAACTAGAGTCAATCTTTAAAATAAAAGCAATTCCGAAAAACTGTTAACATCCCTATTGCAATTCTAAAAATAAATATGATAATACGGCAGTTAATGTGTGATTTTGACCACCAACCACCAACCCCCCACCCCAACCCCAACCCTCATTTAACAGGAACAACACTGGATGCCATTTTATTTACCTTATTCGTCCTTCAAGTGTTCGAATATGCCCGTTGTGTCTATTGCGATACACTATCTAGTGTTTTTGGTATATTTTCGTTAAGTTAATAAGTTTGTTTCTGTTACTTTGTTATTTTTTGTGTTAAGTGTTGTGGTTTTGTTACGTTTTTTGTTTTCGCTAAACATTTATCATGGACGCTCAGCCTTCTACTTCGTCTCGTGCCCACGCGACGAACTTTCTTCTTCACGCCTGTGAAGAAGAAAGTTTATCGCCAAGAAATGAACGTAAGCTCATATCATTTAGCCAAACAGAAAAAGATATGATCATGAACGCTTACAAATATGTTCGTACTAAAAAGAAAACCGAATCTCCAACCGAGACGCCGAAAAAAAAACGAATATGTTTTAAAAACTGCCGAAATCCTGAACATATCTAGAGCTACAGTCTACTGGGTGCTGAAGGAGCACAAAGAGAATGGAAATTTTAGCTCTCGAAAATACCTGACCGTAAATTAAAGAGTGAAATCGTCCAATAATTTGTCTGATCACTCTTTCGGCTATACGTCGAGAAGTTAAAAAAATATTTTTTTTAAACGTTGCCCCACACTAGGAATTTTTCGTTTATCGTGGTTCCGTTTACAAACACTTACAACTCGCATACACAAACATACCCAGACCCGAAACAATTACTACCTGTAGGCCATACAAATATTTGTTCCGTGCTGGGATCGAACCCGCGACACGCAGCTCAGCAGTCCAATCCCTCAGCCACTGCGCCAACCGTGCCGTAAACTTTTTTTAAAGAAACGAATCACGCTTGCTAAAAATAATAAAACCTTCAAATGAAATGAAGTACGAAGCCTTTTTGAAGAAGGACTTCGTCAAGTGACCCCGCAGCGGTGGAAAGACTGTGTGGCTCACGTTATTAAAATTGAGGATGAAATGTGTCATCTAGGCCATATAGTCGAAGACATTACTGATCGATTTATAATAGAAGTAGCCAGCGACTCTGATGATTCAGACATGGAGTCATTTTCGGAATCTGATATATAAAATTAAAATGCTTTTTATTTCATCCATTAATAGTTTAAAATATACATAGATTTAAAGTAAAATGACATGCATGCATGATTAATGAATTCCTGTAATTAATTATTTAAAAATGTTTGACGTTAAATACATCTGCATCTTATTACTTGTGTATTATTTCGTTTTAAATAACTACCTACGCCTTTTACTCAGGAAAACTTATTATAAAAAAACCGATATTAATTGATTTCAACAACGGCAATTTACGGTAGTGGCACATCACTATTTAAGAATTGCAAAAAACTGACAACCCTCGTAATGTCATTTTAGTCTCCGAGATTAAAAAACAGACTTTAAACTACGAGTGCAATACGTCATCCCGAAAGCCACCACGCCGAATCACACGCCGCCGAATGCCCGCAACAACGAACACTGCGAGCACGAAAGCACGAAAGCACGCAGCGACGCACACCGCAACAACGAATGATGTTATGCTGATTCAAACTTCCTTAGTAGGTAGGTACTTAGGTACACCAATGATGTTGTAATTTGTAATAGCATAAGTACTTACTTGCCAAACATGTTGCAACATTCATCTCAAAGATCACCAATGAAATATCATTTCTTGTTGAAAACGCTTGCACGTTGCTGATGTGATTATTAGGTATTTCATTATCTTTTGTTTTCTCCCATCTCATATCAGGACCATTTTCTCTTTCTAATTTAGCTGCAGGAGGGTGCCTTACAACCAGAACTCAACAAGAAAACCCAAACTGCGTTTTTAAAGTTCCAAACAAACCAAACATAACTACACGAATAATTCACAGATTACTACAATAATAATTGATTGAACGTCAACCGTACGTCAAATGAAACAAAATCAATCCTTAGTCAATCAAAATCTGTGTATCGCTCGTCCCTATTGTCACATGGCTTTTTACTTTTTTTAGTGTGACGTCACTGTTTGTTTCAATGACTAATAAATCATATGGACTTGAAATTATTGACTATAGAAAAAACAGTTATACAAATATGAGGCATATCGACACTGAAATCATAAAAATACTGTCATCTCTTTTTAACTTATATAATTTTGCGTAAGTAAAAAAGGATAACAGTGTTTTTGACAGTTACCAAAATGGCAACCCTACATTCCTAGCGTCATTGAAGTACCTATTTGCGCCGGGGCCGGGTCGCCATTTTTTCCTCCATTGTTTGATAACAAAGTTGGGGTACATCAACTGTCAAATGCTCTTGAGCTATGGTTATAATTGTGAATTTTGGAGTAATTTTGCTGTGTTAGTGCGTTTTAACTCGGTTTTATAGTGGAAATCGTCAATTGCAAGATGCCCAGTTGCAATATAATCGGATGTGGCCTTAGAAGAAGCGGAAATCACCCGAACATAACTTTGCACCAGTACGTACTTAATTTCAGTTGTAATATCATTAGATTTAGATAATAAACAAAAGATTCTGCATTCGTTGAAGAGTTTCAACAGTAAAGCATTCACTAAATTTCCTTTTTTGCCTCTATTATCAACAATAATATCTAAAATTCATGAAACCGTTTTCTTGTTATTGTAGAGATAGAGTAGTGCATGCAATGATATTCTAATAAACAGATATGTTGTGAGCGCGCAATCGTGAAGACTCGAAAACGACCCAATTGGGTCGTATGGCCTTTAGTCTGAATCACGCATGGCGACGAGCAATACACTGCTACTAATTCAGATAAAAATTGTAAAAATGCCATCGTGCGTGTTCAGAAAGTGTACCAATTACGATTCCAAAGTTAATAAAAAACACGGGGTCTCATACCACATGTAAGTACGCAATATACTTCGATTTATTAATATTTTTCATTTATTTTCCTAATATTCAGATATTTGGAGGTTAGAAAAAAAGAAAGAGATGGGAAATACATTTTGTACTGAGTACGACAAGGACGCGTGCACTCCAGACATAGAGTAAAAATACAGATGCGAATTTTAGGCATTAAAGTCATCGTTACCCCAGAGTTCTGCTTTCCTTTATTTTAACCTTGTATTATTTAATAATTTTAGTTTACTTTGTGACAACAGCGATTTTCACTATTTATTGTATTTTCTTCGTTAAGGTTTCCAACCAATGAGGTCCGGCTACAAGACTGGATCGCAATTGTTCGTAAACAAAGAAGTGAATCGGATTGGATGCCTTCAAAAAGCAGCAAAATATGTAGTAATCACTTCAATAAAAAAACTCTCTAAGAGGCAGAAAAGAAATAAATTGAATCTTTTCGAAGGTGTATAATCACACACCTTTGAAAAGATTAAATTTATTTCTGATTGTTTTTTTTGTTTTTATTACAAAATAAATATTTTGTTCCTTTTACATTGTGTTTTATTTCTCACTTTACCTAGCCTCCTACCTCTTAGCTTTTATTTGTTATAGGTACAAACCTCGTGTACAAATTTAATATACGCGGTTTGTACCTTCTGTCTCGTTAAATTTTGTTAGTCTATGATCCCAACATGCGTTGATTGGTGGCCAGAATAATGTTTGTTTACATTCGAGCGCAATTGACAATAGTGTTGTGCAAAGTTGCTTTATGGCAATCACATGCTTAATGATTTATGCTTAATATTTTAAGCATGCTATTTTATATGCTTTATTATAAAATGCTTTTTTTAACCTAGGTACTTATTATTGTTACGGCTAAACGGTCGGGTGCGAATAAAGCAAGAGCGGTGACTGATAGCATGCTTTTAGGAATATTACGAGTATATCGCGTTTATGAATTTATTACGATAAAACGGAACTGAAAAAAAAGCAATGAACTTTCCTTCAATCTCACTCAATCAATCGTCCACTAATGAATATTACGTGTCCTATCACTAAATATTTACACTCTAATAACTAATTCACTATTTATTTACACTAAAAAACACGAAACAAAATAGCATTCATGTTGGTATAATAAATAAGTGAGCCGCCCGAGATCGCGAAATCGCATGCGATGAGAAACGATTAAGCACGCAACCGAAAGAAATGAATAGCATGCGACGTTATTTGCTAGTTTGCTAATTGCGATGCGCGACGGGCATGAACGGAGATTGCGATGTAAAGCAAAATAAGCAATTAAGCATATAGCAATAAGTGAGAGCCACGATAGCATTTGCTATATGATATGTATAAAAAGCACGGTGCTTTATTATGCTATATGCTTTATTAACCACCACTAATTGACAACACTATCTGTCTCTTTTTTTCTTATTAGTTTTATCAGGCTATCCCTTTTGTATCATTTTGACATGTAGTGGAATGTAGAATGAATGAAAAGTTGTACATGTGCTGCCGCTGCTGCACGGAACACTTTTTTCGGTGGTTTTGTAGGTGTATAACATATCTGTTTAATAGAATATCATTGAGTGCATGCATGTCATTTTTATATTTATCGATAATGCTATATCTAATCCATATTTGTTCTCTTCACTTTGAAGAATCTTGTTTCAACCGAACACTTAATAAAGTAACATTGCGTGACGATGCTTTACCTTCACGAACCTTATTGGTAAGTAACATTGCTTGTTATAAATTTGTACAACATGATTGTGTAGTGGCTGATACGTGATGGTGATCTCCTCAATTGCAACACTTGCCTAACATAAAGAGTGATGTAAAGAAAGTGTTTAGAGTGTAGTCCTTGATCATGGGCTATTCTGTAGAAATTTCCCTGAAAATTAGGATGAGGTGAATTGTAAACTGAGCTTATGTACGATTATTGAGCTCATTATCACTCGAGAGCTACTAAACTAGCAAGCGAGTGCAAATTAATGGGGTGGTCTATATTAATTAATAAACCTTTTAATAATATCAAGAAACATTAAAGATACTAACAATTTTATTGCTTGTTTACAGCCTGTGATTCGATCAAAGACGTCTGGCATTTTAATTGAAAATGACCAAAATCAGACAAACTCACAACCAATATCTGGATATAGTGCTCTTAATATGGTAATATTTTTTTGGAATTTTAAGCAGTAGGATCACCTACTGTTTTTGTAGTGTCAGAAATATTTTGAGTATTTACTTTTCTGTTTTCATTATTAATATTTACGTTAATAATAAAGAGTGGTTTTTAGGTCAAAGCTGTTTGTGTGCCTACCATTCAATATCAACCTGGAGAGAATTCAAAGAGGAGTGGCATAGATTTAGCCTCTAGCACATCCACTACACTAGGTTTAGTTACCAGCACTTCGGTTGCACCAAATTTGGCCGTTAGCACCTCCGCTGCGCCAGGTTTAGCCGCTAGCACCTCCGCTGCACCAGATTTATCGGTATGACTAGCTTCAGTTTTTCCTGTCATCATTATTTGCGAATTTGATCTTAATGATAACATCTCATCCTTTCAATTGAGGTTGGGTGGGAGATATCTCTCGCTTGTCTTCAATATCTATTAAAGCTTACTTTTATTTTATTTGTTTTCAGGTACACACAAATCAAGTGATTACAAAATTAAAGGACAAATGTCAAAAACAAAACAAGAAGATAAAAAGACTTAATGAGAAAGTTAGAAGACAGAAAAAAAAGATTGCTCATTTCGGTAATATTATCAAAGAATTAAAGGATAAAAATTTATTGAATTCAGAATCCCAAGCTTTGCTTGCAGAATGTGCAGGACCCCAAGACTTTTTAAAAAGACAAGTTGCAAAATCTAAAGGTTTGCCAGTAGAGAGGCAATATTCTGAAGAAATCAGAAAATGTGCACTCACCTTAATTTTTTTTTCCCCAAAAGCTTATCAGTTTGTGCGTACTACTTATAATACCTGTCTGCCGCATCCACGAACCCTGAGTAAATGGTATCAACACATAAATGCTGAGCCTGGCTTTTGCAGTGAAGCATTTGACACTTTAAAAGCAAAAGTTCAAAGTAGCCATTTTCCAGTACTTTGTGCATTAATGTTCGATGAAATGGCAATAAGAAAGTCGCTGTGCTGGGATCCGCAAACAAAAAAATATTATGGACGTGTAAACTGTGGAATGGATTGCGACAGTGATGCCCTCGATGTCGCCAATCAGTGCCTCGTTATATTACTGAATTGCATAAATGGAAGATGGAAACTGCCTGTAGGATATTTTTTTATCACGTCTTTAACGGGAAAACAAAAATCGATATTAGTGGAAATGTGTATCCGAAGGTGTGAGGAAGTGGGTGCCAAAGTAGTGAGCATAACATGTGATGGACCTGCTGCAAATTTTAGCATGTTTTGTTCACTAGGCTGTGATCTCCTGAAAGATCAAAATGTCACTACATTCGACAGAGGTGAAAATAGAATACACATTTTTATAGATCCATGTCATGCGATCAAACTAGTTCGGAATGCTTTTGGAGAAATTAAAGTATTTTTTGATAATTATGGCAGGAAAATAGATTTTAATTATTTAGAATTATTATTAAAACTGCAAGATCGTGAAGGTTTGCACATGGCGACTAAGTTGACGAAGTCACATTTGATGTTCGACAAACAAAAAATGAAGGTCCGTTTGGCTACTCAACTGCTAAGCAATTCTGTCGCTGACGCTTTGGACTACTGCGAGAATATATTAAAACTTAAAGAATTTGAAGGTTGTTCAGCGACAATCAACTTCATTCGAATATTAAATGATGTGTTTGACGTCTTAAACAGTCACTCAGTTCGACCGCCAGGCTGGAAAAAAGCTGTATGCCCTGAAAACATCGGACTTATAGAAGCGCTGTTTGAAGGAGCCATTGCTTTCTTTCGCAATTTAACGCTGCAATCTGGTCAGTTTGTCATTCGTTCCCGTAGAAAAACTGGATTTATTGGCTTGATTATAAACATGCTGAGTACAATCAAACTATTTAAATATCTAGTTGGAGAAATTAAAGTCTTAAAATATCTTCCTTTATATAAAGTGAGCCAGGATCACATAGAATTGTTTTTTTCGGCCATCAGAGCTCGTGGTGGATTTAATAATAATCCGAATGCAGTCCAGTTCAGAGCTGCGTTTAAGAGACTTTTAATAAGAGCTGAAATTCGCGACGGTGGTGTCGGCAGCTGTATTCCTCTTGAACAAATTAATATATTAACTTGTTCCAGTAAAGTTGGCCCAGTCACTACTATAAATAATTTAACAGCAAAGAAATCCTTTGTAGAAATTCCGGAGGATGACTTGTACGAAGAGTTACTTGATTGTATGTACAGTAATCTTTCAGGATATACAGAAAGTGTGTTAACATATATTGCTGGCTTTGTGGCTAGAAAATTGTCACGTTCATTGAAATGCGAAACTTGTAACAAACTTCTTTTTGGAGTTTCTGACCAATTTAAAACAAGTTTAATTACTTTAAAATCTCGGGGTGGTCTGGTTTATCCCTCGAAAGACGTTATAAACATTTTGAAAAATGTCGAAAAAATATTAAAAGGGGTTTTACATGTAAAAGACAGAGAGGAAAATTACTATTTGTATGTTTTTAAGTTTTTCGTAGATTACTATGCCGAACCAAATAATTTATTTGATTCTAGGGATTGTGAACATGATACAAATCATAAATATTTATTGATTAAAAGTGTTATAGAGATATACATGAATTTGATATACAAATATTATGGGAAGAAATCTACTGAAAGAATATCACAACGAAATTACCTGAACAAAATTGTATTGTTCAGAAATGAATAAGATTTATTTGTTTAGTATTAAATTTTTTATTATAAATAATTATTGCTGACTTTTAATTTTAACCCAAAATCATCGGCATGATAAAAAGATAGGTGTTGAAGACTTCCGTGCCGGGAGCCCATCGCGGATACAGCGCCGACAATAGGTAAACTTAGTTTAGGCTATTGCTATCTTTTTGTCCAATAAAACGAAAAAGAGACGGACGTAATTTAGAGCTGTCAAAGGGGATAGAACCGATGTGGCATATCAACCTGCCCGCCATTTTGTTTTTTTTTTTCAAAATCGCGGCCCACGACCACGATGAAAGTCATATAGATGAACAAAAATGTCGCGTAACACGGTACCCCAAAGTGTAACGTTACCGAGATATTTCAAGGTAAATATCGACAAATGAGTACAGCGACAAACAATAAAAATAGACTTATTACGTGTCCTATACACGTAATAAGTCTATTTTTCGTTAAATTTTATCCAAATAATCGTCCCCAGGTTGATTACTATTATGCGCACGAGAAAATCGCTTAGAACTGCCTCGTTGGTCTAGTGGTCGCAACCGCGGCTGCTGTGCATGAGGTCCTGGGTTAGATTCCCGGGTCGGGCAAAGTGCTATTGGCTTTTTCCATCAGGAATTTACCAGTAACAGCTACGGAGTCTGGATTTGTGCCCGGTTGATGGCAATAGGCTCGCCCCCTATTACATGGGACTTAAACATAACTGGCGAAATGTGGTTGTACTATTAGGTACACCTCTGCCTAACCCTTCGGGGATTACAGGCGTGATGTTATGTTATGAAAATCGCTTAGCATCGCAATGAAATGCTATGTTATGTCAAAGAATAGTTTTCTCGTCCTCCTAGTAGTATGTAATGTACCTACTCTCTTTCAATAAACAGTATTAATACTAATAATAATAACCAACGCCTATAGACACGTAAAAGGTCTTTTTTTATGTGGTCATTGTACTCATATGTCGATCTTTACCTTTAAATATCTCGATAACGTGACACTTCGGGGTACTATGTTACATGACATGTTTTGTTCGTCTAGGTGGTTTCTACCCATACATACTACTTTCATCGTTGGCCGTGATTTCTAAAAAAAAATCAAAACGGCGGTGGGTCGATATGACAGCTTCCATACAAAAAACTTCTAACCCCTGTTGAACTAATAAAATTGTGGGATACAGGGTTCTTCCAGGCAATAAAATACTGCAGTCTTCAATATTATTTACTTTTATTTTTATAGCTTATACTTTACAACGTCTTTCCGAGATTCCTCTGTGCTCTCCAATATGGCGTCGTCTCCCTTCCTTCGTCTATCGCTCTCTCCCTCATACCTCGTACCTTTTCCCTTTCTTTCACTTACGTTCCATTTCTCTTACTTCCACTTGCGTTCCATTTCCCACATTCGGCCATCCGACATTCATGTCTGTCCTCAGACATGCTAGACAGACTTTCATTCCTCATTACATCCTTCCTTACATAAACATCATCCTTCATTGACAGTCATCCTCATTCATCACAACAACTTAAATACACAAAACACCAACATCAACAACAAAAGAAATAAACAAAATAGTCTTACATCACTAATTCTTATCTAAAGGTTAAAGAAATAGAAAATTTAGTCTCACATCAGTAATTCTTAGTATTCTAAAGGTTTTTAAGGTTCACAAGGTTCACACAATGGTTAACTTAACACAAAACATGTTATACACTTAAGCACTATTTTAAAATAAAACAGTAGTAAGTCAGCTTACAATTTTAACCAGTTTTTGAGATTGAACTACAATTTACACTTGCAAAACAAATGAAATGAGTTTCTCTTGAACACATAATCCAAACAGCCAAAAAAAAATATAAAAACATCTTACATTCAGTCTTACCTCCATACATCACCACAAACAAAACTCAACATGCTTACTTGTATTGTTCACCGTTGTTGGGCCACCTCTTCATTCCATCGGCTGAGCAGGTAGTCTTTATGGGACCTTCAGATGTGACATCATCTTTCTCGACATCATAGCGGTCCTTTCGTTTTACCTTAGTAATCCTATATGGGCCTAGATACTTCGGCTTTAGTTTTAGTCCTGGGCCAAATTGTGTTCTTTGTATTGCTACTCGTTCCCCTACTTCATACTTAGTGCTTTCCTTTCTATTTTTATTGTAAGTACTTGTGTTTTCTTCCTGAATTTTTAATATTTGTTCTTTAGCTCTTTTTCTTAATTCTTCTCTTTCTTCATTGAATTGTTCCAGACTTTCATGCTGTAATAAACTAATTAAAGGTATATCTTCTTTGGATTTCATCTTGACACCTGTTAATAGCTCAAATGGACTTGTGTTAATACTTCTTTGGAATGTGCTATTTATTGCTCTTTGCAATTGACTTACATGTTTGTACCACACTGATGGATCTTCTGCACATAACTTTGTTAGAGTTGGTTTAATTATTCCATGTATCCTTTCCACCTGTCCGTTTCCTCTCGGCACTCCTGTTGTTATTTTGATGTGTTGTATATTCTCACTCTCACAATATTCCTTGAAGTCATGACTTGTAAAAGCAGTACCCCGATCAGTTACAATCCTTTCTGGGTTTCCAAACGTCTGTTGGTGAATTTTAAGCTTGTCCAAAGTTTCACTACTGGTAGTACTCTTTGTGGGGAAAAGCCACACAAACTTGGTAAAGGCATCAACTATTGTAAGAATGTGATTATACCTCTTTCTGGTCTCAGTCATTGGTCCAATGTGATCCATGTGAAGGGTATGCAGAGGGCTTCCCTCCTTCTGGATAGGGTTAAGAAAACCTTCCTGTTTTCCCTGCTTCTTTGTTGCTAATAAGCATGGTATACAGCTTACAATAAAGTCATCAATTTTCTTGTCTATATCTTTAATGTAGAAATCTTTAGCAAGAAGTTCCTTCATTTTTCTCTTACCAAAATGGCCATTGGCATGCACTCTTCTTATGACATCTCTTTCCATGCTTCTAGGAATTACTAGCTGCTTCTGGTCACCCTTGTATAGAATATTGTTTTCTAACCAATAGTCTAAATAAGATTTTTCTTTTACAATTTCGATTATTGCTTTCAGTCCTTCATCCTGGATCTGTGCTTCCTTGACTTGCTCATGAAGGCTTACTACCACGGCTGATATATAAGGGTGTCTGCTCAATGCATCTACATGCCTCATCTTTGAACCTTTTCTATGCTCAACTTCAAAGTCATATTGATCTAGAAACAACACCCATCTTGCAATCTTAGCTGATAAGTCTTTTTTCTTCAGAGTTAGTGCAAATGCTTGACAATCTGTAACAATCTTAAAATGTATGCCATATAGGTAATGACGAAATTTCTTGACAGCTTCTATTATTGCTAAAGCTTCCAGTTCATAGCTAGAGTACCTTTGTTCCGCATCATTCGTCTTCCTACTCATATACTGGACTGGATGTAGACCACTATCCGGATGCTGCTGTAACAATATTGCTGAATATGCAATGCTAGATGCGTCTGTATGTACTTCCGTGAGCAGGTTAGGATTGTATATCTTCAACACTGGACTACACGCCAGTTTCTGTTTCAAAAGGTTAAAAGCATTGAGTTGATCTTCTTCAAAAATAAAGACTGCATCTTGTTTTAATAAATCGGTTAAGGGTTTTGCTATTGTAGCATAATTTTCTATGTATTTTCTGAAATAAGAAGTAAGTCCTATAAAGCTGTGTACCTGCTTAGTTGTTCTTGGTTCTGGGTATCTCACCACGGCATCTGTCTTTTCTGAACTCGGGCTAATTTCACCATTTTGTATACGATGACCAAGATATTCAATTTCACTGCATAACAACTTTGCTTTCTTCCAATTTATCTGCAGTCCATATTCTGATGCAACTGATAAAACTTCTTTCAATCTTTGCATACCTTGTACCTCGTCCTTAGCTGGAATGATTATGTCATCAATAAAAACTAACATTGTGCCCTTATCAATTAAATTCCTGAAAATTGTTGACACAAATCGCATAAAATACTTAGGGCAGTTTGACAGGCCAAAGGGTGCTCGCAAAAATTCAAATTGCCCATGATGAGTCACAAATGAGGTGTAATGTATTGATTCTTTACTGACCTACAAATGGAAAAAACCATTTTTCAAATCGATAACACTAAATACTTTGGAGTCTCTCAATTTATCAATTAAATCTTCAATTACAGGTAGTGGATACTCGTCCTTTATCATCTTTTTGTTAAGTTGTCTGTAGTCCACACAGACTCGTGTAGAACCATCTTTCTTCCTAACCAACACTAGAGGACTGGCATACTCAGAAAAACTTACCCGAACTATGTTGTTTCCCAACCATTCCTTTACCTGATCTTCAACAATTTGCTGTTCCTTTAGTGACAATCTTCTTGGTTTTTGAGCCACTGGAATGTCGTCCTTCAAGATGATTTTTTTTTTTTTAGAAGAACATAAAAACATTTTTTCTAAATAAATCAATTTATTAGTACGTACAACGCTGAAATGATGACAAGAGAGAGAGAGAAGAGACAATCAATCTTTATCCTATAAACTATAGATAACCATAAAGTGATAAAGAACTCCTTATGTTATTTTTAATTGAACATAAATTGGCGGGCCAACACGACCTTAAACGCCTTTAAATATTGAACTAACTATTACTTATTAAATATTAAGTTAAACTATTCTATCTTTATTGTAAGTACTATAAATATTTTCAATAAATTTAAACTTTGAAAACAAAAAAATCAATCTTCCCTATCAATGGGCAATACGGCCACCTTATTTATAGCTCTTCTATGAGTACCTCGACCAGTTTTGACCTCTATTACGCGCACTAAACCATCAGACCCACTAAATAAATTTATGACCCTAGCCATCGGCCATTGCAATGGAGAACAATTTTCACCGATTAACAAAACTAAATCACCAATTTTAATATTAGAATTGACATTATGCCATTTAGGGCGCCTTAAAAACTGTGACAAATAATCTTTGTGCCACGCCTTCCAGAAGTCTTGCTGGATCCTAATGCATTTTCTCCAAAATTTTAATCGATTTATATTCTTAGAAGTTAAATCTGGTTCAGGTATCGCGTTTAGTGGGCGTCCACATAAAAAATGAGCCGGAGTCAAAAATGAAAAATCATCGACATCATTTGACAACTGAGTTAAAGGTCTTGAATTCAAGGTTCCTTCGATTTGAACCACTATAGTGTTAAATTGTTCGTATGTCAAACACATAGTTCCTACGACTCTCCGATAGTGGTGTTTAAAAAGTTTAACTGAGGCTTCCCAGAGGCCTCCAAACGTGGGACTATATGAAGGAATGAATTTGAATTCAATACCCTTTGTTGCACAATAATTTGACACACTGTCTTTATGCTGCTGAGTATTATTTAGCAAATACAATTGTCGCAATTGATTATTGGCACCTTTATAGGTTGACGCATTGTCACAATAAACCAAAGAAGGAGTGCCTCGCCTGGAGCAGAATCTTTTAAAAGCTGCCAGGAAACATTCGGTGGTTAAATCGGAGACCAATTCTAAATGTATACATTTCGTTACAAAACAAACTATCACTAAAACGTAACCTTTACTTATGATTGATCTACGTAATGTTGATTGCTTGATTTGGAATGGCCCACAATAATCAATTCCGATACGGTTCCAAATTTTATCTTGGTTTACACGAGAATGAGGTAATGTCCCCATTAACTGACTGGCTCTTTCGGCCCTAAACTTAAAACATACGGTACACTTATGTACAACCTTCTTTATTTCTCTCACTGCACTTACAATGTAATATTTTTGTATCAAACTAGAAAGAGTTAATTTTAATCCTGAGTGTAATAGAGATAAGTGTTCATTGCGAATAATGATAGTAGTGAAATGGCATCTATTAGGCAAAATGATTGGGCACCGTTGATTATATGGCAGATTTGCATTTTCTAGCCTTCCCGCTACTCGCATTATACCCAACTTGTCCAAAAATGGATTGAGAGCCTTGATGTTTGTTCTTATTGGACTACCATTTCTAACACATTTCAACTCATCAGCAAAATGCAATGACTGAACATATTTAATCAAACATGACATTGAGTCCTTTATTTCTGTTACAGTTATATTTTCAAAATTACGTTTGTCTTTGCTGATTTTACAATTTTTGATAAATCTTAAAACATATGCAAAAATTCGCTGTAATCTCACAAGAGTGGATACATTTGAAATCGGTAACAATTCTTGTTGCATATCGCAATTGACAACCGCAACATTATTTGAATCTGAATCAAAAATTTTGCTTAAAGTAATTTCTTTGGGAATGAATTTTAAATCATACAGTTCTTGTGGTCCTTGCCACCATATATCATGGGATGACAGCTGGGTAGGGTTTAAGCCCCTTGACAAACAATCAGCAGGATTGCTTGATCCATTGACATGGAACCATTCACATTCCTTTGTTAAATTATTAATTGTGTTAACTCGATTCTGAATATACTGAGAATTTTTTATAGATTTTAACCACCACAGTACAATTTCAGAATCGGTAAACATATACTTATGTCTAAAATTAATATCTTTAAAAACCGACATAACCTTATTAAACAATTTAGAAAGAAGAACTGCACCATTAAGCTCTAGCTTTGGCATGGTTAACTTTGCATTGATTGGGGCAATTCTTGATTTGCTACAAACTAAGGACACATGCACTTCGTTTCCATGTATGGTTCTTACATATATACAACACCCAAACGCAATATTTGATGCATCACAATAACCAACTAGATCTATGTGATCGGCGTTGCTAATTTTCAAATTTCGGTTTACAATTATAGGTTCCATGTTCATTAAATCGCTGAAAAACCTATTCCACGACAATAGTAATTCGTTCTTAAGTGGAGAATCCCAACCTAAATTCTCTTTCCATAATTTTTGCATAAAATGTTTAGCCTTTGTAACAATAGGCCCAGCCAATCCCAAAGGGTCAAAGAATGTTCCAATACAACTCAAAACAGTTCGTTTTGTCCACTCCTGTGGAACTTCACCCTCTGGCCTACAAATTCTGAGTTGATCTTTGTTTATATCTAAGCATAACCCCAATGCCTTCAACACTGCTTGCCTACTATTAAATTGATGGTCTATGTCAAACACTTGCTTGTCTCGTGGAATATCGGACAAGATTTGATGATTGTTCGAACTCCATTTATGCAGCTCAAAACTTCCTAGCCTCATTAGTTCAATTAATTCACCACATACCTTTTTTAATTCTGCGATGCTCGAAGCTCCGAAGATACAGTCGTCTATGTATGTATTGTTGGTTAACACCTTGGCTGCTAATGGATATTGTTCTCCATACCTTAACGCCAACTCCACCAGGCATCGCGTTGCGAGAAAACTAGAACTTTTGACTCCATAAGTGACCGTCTGAAGCTGTAAGCATAACAATTTATCACCAATACTATTTCTCCAGAGTATATTTTGTAGGTTATTTTGGGAGGGATCAGTTCTTATTTGTCTGTACATCTGGCGGACATCACATAGTACTATAAACTCGTACGAACGGAACAATATTAATATCTCAAATAGACCTTTTTGTACTACAGGCCCCTTATGCAGAACATCATTAAGACTTAAATTAGATTTTGCCTTTGCGCTGGCATCAAACACGACCCTCAGCTTCGTTGTTTTGCTATCCAATCTTATGACTGGATGATGGGGCATGAAATAAAATTGATCAATAGGTGTTGTCGTTGAGGCTAGGTCGATGATCTTAGCATGACCTAAATCAACATATTCCTTAATGAATTCTGAGTAGGCCTCTTTTAGCTCCGGGTTTTTGTTGAATCGCTTGGTTAAGTTGTTCAGTCGTTGCAACGCTAAAGTAAATGAGTCACCCAAATTTAATTCTTCTATTGGTACTTTTAGTGGCAGCCGCACCTGAAATCTGTTATTAATTAACTGTACCGAATTTCTAAATTCGGTCTCGCAGATGTCCTGCTTTACTATATCCTCCGTATTTATTTCGGGAGTGTGTTGCTCTTCCCAAAATTGTTGAAGGAGGAGATCCACATTCTCATTTTGAATTGTTGTAGTGTGCAAAACAACCTTATGCTCGTTTATACTTGAGAGACAAATATTTTCTCTTTTGATATTACCAGACAGTACATAACCGAATTTTGTTGATAGTAGACACAAATTTCCCCCAATTAATTCAATTTTGTCTGGCAGCATTATTTTAAAAAATACTTCAGAGTTAAGTAGGAATGAAATCTGGCCTGGTACATTAAATTCATTGTCGGCTAGTTTAATATTGTTTGGAAATTTAATATCTTTTAAATCAAATTTGCTCTGTGGTAGAAAGGAAGTAATATTGTCTACCACTGAAAACAATGCATTGCAATTATAATCATCGTGCAATGAATTTATCATAACATTTGCAGCCTTGGTAATTAATTTTTCCTTTTGACCTAAGGCTGAAATTTTGACCTCATGCTTGAATGTGGGTAAACATAACCTGCTCATTAAATCGGAGGTAATAAAAGAAGTTTGACTTCCACTATCTAAAAGGCCTTTTGCAACAATACAGGAACCATTTTTGCTATAAATTTTAACTTTAATTGTAGGCAATAATATCATGTTGGTGGAGGTCGTGCTATTTTGACAACATAGTTGTTCTTCTTTGTGCAATAATGTGTGATGTATTTTGCTTTTGCATACTTCACATTTAAAGAAAAATTTACATTTGTTGTTGTGAAAGTTGAGACAAATCTTGCATAATTTGTTCTTGTCAACAAATTCTAATTTCTCATCAATACTCAACAACTGAAACTTCTTACAAAGGTACAGTTTATGGTCAGCTGATTGACAAAATTTACAACCTACAGGGGACACACTTGCATGATTATTAACACGAACTTGACCTTTGGAAAATGGATGTGACTTACCTTCAGTTTGCTGGCTTTCTTCAAAGCTCAAGGCCCTTTTCTCCACAAACTCTAAGAATTCATCCAAGGTTGGCAAAGAAGCCTGGTTCCTCTCTGTGAAATAAGCTCTGCAAGAGTACGAATCAAGCTTTCTAATGAGAATTGTAACAATCACCATATCCCAATATTCCACCTTTTGACCTAAACCTTTAAGTGCTCCAATTTGTTGTCGCGCTTGCGATACCAACTCTCTCAAATTTTGAGCAGTACCCTTTGAAATTGGCTGTAAATCAAGAAGTATGTTGATATGATGGGTTATTAATATACACTTATTGTCATACCTATTTTTAAGTAACGTCAATGCTTGAGTATAAGACTCATTTACTAATGGTAACCCTTCAATTAAAGCTAAAGCATCAGCTTTCAAATACTTGCGCAAATAGAATAACTTTTGCACTGATGCTAAACTATTATTACTACCGATCACTGCTGAAAACATATCAATAAAACTTTTGTACTGCACGACTTCCTTCCCGTCAAATGTGGGTAGTTCCAACGTAGGTAACTTGCGCGATATTGCGCCTTCCAGTGGTTGATTTGCTTCCTTGCTGACACTGTTGGGTTCCAATGTGGAATTCACGACCTTCTGCAGCTCACAAATGGCCGTAAAGCACAACTCTTCCACTTCGTCCTCCTCCATGTCAGAATCGTCGCAAGTATTTAGCAACAACTGCAGGTTTAACTGATGCTCCCTATATGTTACCAACGCTGATTTAAGGCACTGTATACGCACGTTGACAGCGCTAACATCCACCAGAACTTGTTCTCGCTGCTCTGTAGCAAATTTATTTGCGCGAGTTATTTGCCCCTTGAACTGGCCAATTTGAGCCCTTAATTTTTTTATCTGGGCTGCAGTATCTCCTGGCGGTGACATCTTTGTTGCGTATGTTCCTGGTATGGGCACCACCGTTGATGATTTTAAATGTTTTTTTATTCACGGCTTGCAAAATCCTTTGAAAATACCGAAGCTTGAAAGTTTGTCAATATTTTTTTACGTATTTGACAGCTTTAATTGACAGAAGAGCGAACGTAATGAGTAATTGTTTTCGCACTCTTTTGCACCCTCTGTAGCTGCGTATTGGCTCTCACTCTATCTTCGCACGCGCGCACGTATCTGTCGTCCTTGTCGCTCTTATTGAAAACGCGATATCACCTTCTTGCTTAATTTCATGGACGTGCCGACAAGACAAGACGCTATGCCGGCCGGCCAATTTTCACAATTTTCAAATAGTTGCAAATACTGCAAAATTTCCCGGAGAAAACACTAGACGTGTACTATCACACCCCGATAACCGTTTCGGCACCAAATTTATGTTCGAGAAGAACATAAAAACATTTTTTCTAAATAAATCAATTTAATAATACGTACAACGCTGAAATGATGACAAGAGAGAGAGAGAAGAGACAATCAATCTTTATCCTATAAACTATAGATAACCATAAAGTGATAAAGAACTCCTTATGTTATTTTTAATTGAACAGTGCTTCTTTTACTTGGGTTGGCTTGTAGTCATCTACACACTGTAAAACCTCGTCTTTGATGGTAGGGCTGGCTGTGGAACCTACAACAACATTTAAACCTACGGTAAAACAATTAATTCGTCTCATCCATTCTTCTCCAGACGGTAACAACAACACCCTTCCTTCATTCATAATCATTGTCACACTAGCGAGAAACTCATGACCTAATATTATACAATAAGGCATACAGTCTTTAGGCACAACATGGAAAGTAACTCCGTCATAACATCGTCCGTCAATCGTAGCACTGGTTGTAAACTTCCCGAAAGAACGCACTTGTTTGAGTCCTAGACCCGACAACACAACACTATCTTCAGTCGTCTTTGGCTGGCCGATCACGTCGTAGAAGTCTTCTGACATTAAGTTGACCTCGCTTCCTGAGTCAATGAGTACCTTCCCTTCAGTATTTCCAACAAAAATACTCAACATCGGCTTGCTCGGCTTCTTGTCAGGTTTGTTGACTATTTGCATAACCTCTTTGGTTTCATGATGGCAGTGACAGCTGTCAGTGGTACCAACGTCATCCATAGTGAACATGGCCGACTTTGAAGTGCTGGGATTCGTCGGATTTCTGCCCGAACGACGTCCGTCATGTTGGCAGCGCTGTCGGTCGCCTCCGCCGCTGATAGGCCGACTCGATCGGCTGTCGAAGTTCTCCGAAGGCTTCCGATCGTCTTCGCGTTTCGTCGTCGCGGTGCACTTTGTCGAAATATGGCCGAACTCATTGCATTTGAAGCACTTGAGACCTTTTTCCGTATGAGGACAGCTTGCAGACGAATGTTTGAATTCTCCACAGCTGTAACACCGTAACTCACTACTTGAATTTTTCTTTGGACTCCGATTATTCACGTTACCACCTTGATGACGTTGTGTGTCACGTCTCGCCTTCATTTTTTCTTTCACGGCTTCATAAATTTTCAGCTTCTCCTTCAGTTCACTGTAGCTCGTAACACCGTACAACAATATTTTATTGGTTTCTAGGTCTTGTATGCCATCTACTATGTACTTAATCGCAACGTAATCGGGGATCTTACCCCTTTTTCCGAGTTCTTTCATAATTAGCACATAATCCATGCAGCTTTCATCAGGTTTTTTCTTACGTGAACTCATCATTTCGTGAACTGTCTTCTGGTCAATCGCGTCGGGAAACTCTTTGCTGATGGCTTGTTTCAACTCGGCCCACGATTTGAATGGCCTTTCGCTCCTTAGCCATAGCCCTGCCGTTCCCGTCAACGATCTGCGCGCGATCACGAGCTGTTGGATCGGCGTCCATTCGAATATCTCCGTATTATCTTCGATATCTTGAACCCAACGGCTCACTGGGTAGGTATGGTCTTGACCCGAAAAATTACTTACGAAGTCTTCAGCGTACTGTACACCCCTCGGTGACACGTCTTCAGTAGTTTTAAGCATTTCAACGTCTTCAGTCTTCGTCGTATCTTGTAAAATATAAGTTTTTTCGTAGCCGGCGTCTTCGTTCCCGCGCACTCAACCACGTGCAGCGTGAAAATTTTTTTCTCGTCCTCGTCGTCGTCTTCGCGTCTTCTTTCCTGTATCCCGGACGAGCCCCCAAAATTGTGGGATACAGGGTTCTTCCAGGCAATAAAATACTGCAGTCTTCAATATTATTTACTTTTATTTTTATAGCTTATACTTTACAACGTCTTTCCGAGATTCCTCTGTGCTCTCCAATATGGCGTCGTCTCCCTTCCTTCGTCTATCGCTCTCTCCCTCATACCTCGTACCTTTTCCCTTTCTTTCACTTACGTTCCATTTCTCTTACTTCCACTTGCGTTCCATTTCCCACATATCCATACAAATTAATTAGTTGCACGAAAAATTATGTTGACTAAAAACGCGGTGAAGCGCAAGGCATATAAAACTAATTTTACATCTCTAACTTAGTTCGTAGCTCTAACCGTACTTTTCTCGCAATAAGTACCGTTTATTAAAAGACAGCGATTCACTCAATTTAGATTAGATAGTGAACCAGACAATCTGCAGCAATGTCATTCAAACTAAATATGCACGCAAAATTTTAGCTTAAAGCCGGGAAGTGGGTCAAAAATTACTTTTAAGATTTGTTTACTTAAGTAGTTATTTGCTAGTTCTAAACAAGAGAAAGTAAGAAAAGTGTGGACCCTGATAATACGAAAACATTCTCACAATCTTTTATCGATGTTATTGTACAGAAACATCGATATGGGCTGCCCTATTAGCCGCCATTTTATCTTCCAAATTCCAATATAAAGTGTAGGTATCCACGTTTTTTTTGTAGGTATGCCAAGTCCATATGATTTATTAGTCATTGGTTTGTTTTGATTCCAATTGTCATGTCGTACATTCCTGGGGTGGACAATCTAGGTCCGGGCCGAGAATGCACGACATGACAATGTACGACATTGGAATTCAAAACACTTTGATTCCAATGTCGCGCGTTCTCGTGTCGTGCATTGATGTGTTGTACATTGTTGGTTCCCATAAATATCATCCAAATTTGATAAAATTTGTCCAGCTTGGTGTTCTAACAAACATCGCTAATACACTTTAAAAATAATTTCCCGAGCTCCACTCCTATTTGTTTTCCTCATATTTAACACGTTTCTTCAAAGTTTTGTCCACGTAGATTTGAAAAGCAATAAAAAAAAATGCACTAAATAACGAGTTACAAACAAAACAAGTCGATGACAGCCGATGACATTCGATGTACATTGTACTATGATTTAGTGTTACCCTACTTTTGAATAATGTTAGTTCCTCAAACATTATTTTCGTGACTATAAAGACAGACTTTATATGATTTGTGTCTGTATTTTAATTAATTATTTTATTTGTTTGTTGTTAGTTGATTGTATAATTGAATGAATAATAATATTTTCTGTATTTTTTGCATGCCGTAAGGTAGTGTGTTGAAACTGTTTTACAATGTTACCTTCATATCTTGTACACATATTCTTAGCAAAATAAATGATTTCTGTTTTCTGATTTTTCTGACGGTGGTTTTTTTAATTGTTGGCGAACGTAAAATATAAATTATAATATAATTTAGATATCGCTGGAGATAACACACTTAAAATGGAACGTGTTATAACGGCCAATGGCTGATCGAGTATATCATCTATCCCTATCAATCTATCAATCACGCAATCAATCGTCTTTCGGACAGCACTACCTAGCTCAATTACCTAGTATCCAAGTCCCAAAATTTCGATTCACCTGATTGGCTAACCAGTCGGCCAATCACGCGATGTCGCCTATTAACATGCTGTACATTCTCGGGTCGGACCAGCAAGGTACACCCCAGCAATGGGGTTGGCCGGTGAAAACTTTAGGTAGATGGCGCTAGCATAGCTTTCACCTGTCAAGTTTGTGTTGTGTTTTGGCTTCACTTGTTGACTGCATTTTTTTTATAATATTGAAAGAACTGTGGTGAAAAAACATGTATTCGACATGGCGGATAAGTGAGTTAAAAGCTGAATTGAAGAAACGAGGTGCATCTTTACGAGGAAGGAAAGCAGACCTTGTCGACAGGTATAACCTTAAAACTATAAATCACATATTTTCCCTGTTATATACATGATTTTGAAAGAATAATTGCTAGTTTGGTTTTTATTTTCATCTTGTACTTTGATACAAAACGTTTTATCGAAAGTATAACCCTTCAAGTTAGTGCCCTTTAAGTTTTTTTCCATCAAGACTGAACTCTTTGTTTTGTTTACAGATTAGAGCTGTATGACCGGAATTTTAACTTTGGGAACACAGGAACTCAAAGCCACGATGATCCCCTAATGGACGGTCCTCACTCTAGCATGTATCGGGACATTAACAGCAATACTGCTCTACCACCACTAACAAAGATGCATATAAGGCAATATTTTTGCTTGTAAGTAGCTACCATTATTTTGTATCAATAATATCTAAATAAAAAATTAATATAACTGTAGTCACTCATAGATCCCAAAAATATGTAAAGAATTTTTGTTCAGGTTAGCATTATAAATTTCATGAAAGGTGCATTTTATGCTGGCGCCACACATTGGCCTTGGCCATTGGTTCAGGCTTGACACCAAATCGTATGTTAAGCACAAATCAGTAAAATCATGTCCATTATCCAAGCATGTTACACACAATGGAGCCTAATTATGTACAATGTGTGGCTATGGCATCATGCATGAGCTTAGGTTTATGTAAATCAATTGGTTTAAAGTTAAATATTTTGTTACAGTGTTAATAAGAAATTGGATGAAGCCAAAGCCTTATATGAGTCCCGATACCTTATCTTGGCAAGGGCAACGACTGTAGGTGACTCAACATATATAAAAGGTTTCTGCAAAAAAACTATGAAGTCTCTGCAGTATGAGGTACTTAGATGTAAAAATCCAAAAAAATGGAACTCCACAGGAATCACACTGTGAATGTCCTGCCGGTAGTGGTATAGAAGCCAAATGTAAACATGTTGCTGTACTCCTATGGGGAGTTGAACACATGGTGCATGACAAGATAATGTTACTTCACCAAGTGTGTACACAAAGGTTGCAGACTTTTCACGTGCCCAAAGTTGAATTTACAGCATCACCCATAGCTGCACACAACTTACCAAGAAAAAAACCTGATAGCAGATTTATTCCTTATGCCACACAAAGAATTAACAAAGAAGAATATAACAATAAAATCAGAAACCTAATATTAAATTACCCAAATTCCACAATGCCATTAAAGCAGTTATTTGATCCTGCTAATCCTTATGCTATTGGAGCAGATCATGCATATACCGCTAACAATCCTGAAAATGAAGCTCTGGATAAACTAAATGTAACGTAGTACGTTACACTTCTCAGTTATTAACATAATTAGCATAAATCCACTGAAACGTTTTTGGGTGACTATTGTCCCCTGACGTTTAGACGCCAAAACGTTTCTGGGTGACTATTGTCCCCTTTTACGTTTTCGTCAGCATGGCGACGGAATATATCTATTTCTTTCTATCCCATGAAGTTTCAATCCTTTGGCTCTTTTCTACTCGATACTTTATTAAATTTTTCATGCTAAAAATACGACAAAAGTTCATATAAATTCATTTCAATTTAAAAAAAAAATGTCAAAAGTCAGTCGTTGAAACTCGCGCGCGATAGAAATAGCTCCAGACTATTTTCGATTAATTTATTGGTTTTAAGTGAGTATTTTTGAATAAACTACTGATTAAATGGTTAATTATATATGTGATTATGTGTGTGCAACCGGATTTTAACCTGAAGGTAAGTATGTTTCAAATTCTGAGTGATTTTTACGTGTGCTTGTAACGGTTTTAGAATTTTGTCAGAATGCTTTCGTAATAAAATTGTAAGACCAGTTCTGTAACCAAAGTAATAGTTATTGCATTGAATATTTACTCGACAATAGTTTTCAGTCAAAACATATGCAAAAATAGTAAATATAATTCAAGATTACATGTTTTGTTCAAGATAACCTTGAAAAAATTTTAAAGTAAACAAACAAAAATGGCGGTTGGCTTAGTTACTTGAAAAAATGTAAATAAATATTTTTATACTGTTAAGTATGTTTATTTTTATTTTATCGTACGTAAATAGAACCGTTCCAACTTTAGAAGCCATAAAATATATGTGTTACCGATTTACTTTTTTATATAAATATTATTTTTATTCACCACATATTGTTTTTTTCAACTACAGTCAATGTTTATCGCTAAGTATAATAAATTTGAAACGAAATACTAACAAACACTTGACACCACTTGAAAGAGTCATTCATAGGCTTGAACAAAAACATTACTCGAAGCGTCCTTTGTTTATAAAACGTCAACAAAAAAATAATTTATGAGCCCGGCCGTACGGCGCGCGTTTTTTGTGCGTTCTTGGGGGGGGGTGAAACGTTTTACCGTTTTGCGAGCCGCACGCGAAACGTTCCAGTGGATAATAACAATAAAAACACATCAAAGATGCAATGTTTACATTCATGTGTCAACTGACAAGGACGAGCCACAGATAAAAATAAGTAGTGCGGTGACAATCAATACTTACTAAAAGCCAGATAATGCATAATATATCGGTCGCGCAAGTGAGGATTTGTCTACGGCTCGCATATGTCCCATCGCTATTTAGGCTGCCAACTCCATCTTTTCGTTTGACATAAGGAATTTTAGTCCCGAAGCGATCACACGTCTCACCAGATCCTAATTCTGCCGCCATAAGGAAAAAAGACGTATCTAACATTTTTTTCGAAATTGAGTTACATACATATTCGAAATCAGTAAAAAAAAAGGAATCCACCAGTATTTTTATATTTCGCATAAATTAGTCGGAACCCTATAAATCTTATTGTTAAATAAGTCGCATCTGCGATATGAATCAAATATTACTAAACAGAAAAGACATTTCTGAAGTACACTAAGTTGAAAAAACGCATTTCAGTAGAAGCGTCTTATTTATTTACAAAATTTGTAATTCATCATAAAATGAAAAGACACTTCTGCATGGTCATAAGAAGAAAAGACTGTTCTGCGTAGATGTGCCTTTTCAGCTTAGTATTACGAAAAATAGGCAGGCGCAAGTGGCAGTTGTGCCTTTTCTACTTAGTATTGCTAGTTGTGCGGGGTGAAGTGGGGCTCGCGGTTTGAATACTGCACTTCAGTTTGCGTCCAGGCAGTCAGAGCAAACCCACGCGCGCGCGGCTCTTCGAGTTATAACTACGGAAAAATCGTAAGTCAAACTTCCTCGAATTATTATTTATGTGTATTTAAGCATACCCTTGAGTAATTTAAGCTTAAATAAACTGCAAATCTATCAGGTGACACTTACCAAATAAATACATACCTACTTTTACGTTAACCTATTTGAAAATTAAAAAAATCGGTTAAAAAACAACGTCTTCAACTAGGAAAACCCTTTTTTGTGAAATTTGTTTACATCGTTTAATACCTACCTATCACATTGAAGAGGTTTGCAGTTTATACATTTATATCTTGTATATCTATTATTACCTGAATGAGTTTTATAGGAAGTAAATTTTGTTCTTCAACATCTTTTTTTTGTTGCCTTTTGCTTGCCTGGCTGATGTATATTTTTGCCACTGTTAGGTTAGATGGAATATATTTTCTATTTGGAACGTGCTTCCGTGTGTAGTGGGATTTTGAAGTTTAGGTATATTTAGATTCCATATCTTTCAGTTTTTTCATTTCTTTTCTGCACTGGTGATTTTTTCTAACAAATTTGGTTTGTTTCAGTGTAACAAAATGCGTCGTAATCGATGCTCGAAAATAATTTCGTTGGTGCCATCAACCAGTTCCTCCCAGAACTCAAACCTGAATACGAATTATTATGAGCTGCCTTTGTCTACTACGAACGAAAATTACTCTTTGAATGATGCGGATCTTCATAACATCTCAGATAGCATCCTGGATTTTGATTCTGATGATTCAGTTTTTGATAAAAATTATTTACCTTCAAGTTTAGAACCGTCAAAATGTTCAGAAGATTCAGATTCATCTACAAACACCATCCCCCAATCACAGTCAATTAACGTTGTTGTCCCTGAGTCACCTGAAATCTCAAGTGACGATGACACGCCACAAAATCTTACAAAAAAGGGGACAATCAGAAAACGTAAGAAGTATGATGAATCACCGGCGCAGAGAAAAGAAATTAAAAAACTGAAAGATACGGAATCTAAATACCACCTTAAGCCAGGGTGTAATGATGGATGTAAAAAAAAATGTCATACCCAGTTTACAGAAGAAGCACGACAAAATCTAAACCATCACTTTAGAAAAATGACTTGGAAAGAGCAACAATATTTTATAATAAATAACACGTCCAAAGAAGAACCTAAGAGAAAAACCGTTAAAGAAAACAGAAAACTGCCAAGAAACGTAAGCGTACTATATTTTCTGTCAAATGAAACAGGGTCAAAAGTGAATGTTTGCAAAGTATTTTTTCTAGAAACGCTGGGTTACAGTCGAAAAAATGATAAATCTGTAAGGAACGCCTTATGCACCATAACAAACAACATTCCAGTTGATAAGCGAGGAACCAATCCTAATCCAAAAAAGTTCGACGACACTAAGGTTGTAGAACATATAAATTCTTTTAATCCTTCCATATCCCACTACAGACGAGAACACGCGCCAAATAGAAAATATCTTCCATCTGACCTAACAGTGACCAGAATGTATCTAGACTTTTACGAACAACAAAATATGAAGGACCTTCCTGTTCACGAACAGATTTCTTATGACTTCTACAGAAAAGTTGTGAAGAAATTAAACATATGTTTTACAAAACTTGGACATGAAGAGTGTGAGGTATGTGAAAAGTTTTTTATCCACAATCCGGAGTACAAAGAGAAAAGACACAGAAATTGTCAAGAATGCCGAGATTACGAAAGACACCGGGAAAAATATACATCAGCCAGGCAAGCATACAAAAAAGATGTAGAAAAACAAAATAACGCAAACGTCACCTCAGATACTGCCTATTTTGCAGCTGATTTGGAGAAAGTAATTATGCTCCCACGTATTGAAGAATTTAAAATTGTAATGTTTTGCCCAAGAATAATCGTATTCAATGAAAGTTTTGTGCCAATAGGTGACAAAAAAAACAATGCTGCTTCGCAAACCTATGCAGCGATATGGCATGAAGCAATTGCTGGCCGCAAAATGGGTGACATAATAAGTTGTTTCAGAGCGTTTTTGCAGGCAAATAGAGACCTGAAAAATATAGTCATCTGGTTAGATAACTGTGCAGCCCAGAATAAAAATTGGACTTTGTATTCTTATTTGCTCCATCTTGTCAATTCAGTCGAAGTCAATTATGAAACGATTACTTTAAAATATTTAGAGGTAGGCCACACGCATATGGCAGCAGACGAATTCCATCATCAAGTGGAGCAATCCATGAAGAGAAAGAAACACATCTATGATTTCGAAGACTTTCACCAAGCAGTATCGAACACCAGAACAAATATTATGGTTAAAGTAATGAATGTCGATGATTTTTGTCAGTTTGAAGACTGTACTTCAATTTACAAACTACAAAATTCTTCTCCTCGAGCTTATTTATGCGATATGTGTGAAGTAAAATTTCTTAGAGGCACCCACGTCATTCGTTATAAGACTGCCTTCTATAATGAAGAAGAATACTCACTTGACTTTCTGAGATTAAAAAATATAAAATCTGGGATACCACCTCCAAAACCAAAGAATCAATACAGAGGCATTACTCAAGAGCGCAAGTCAGTGATCATACAAAAACTGACACCCTTAATGCCAGACAACAGAAAATCGTTTTGGTATAATCTACCTATTGATAAAAATAGTGTTGATCTCACTCAAGTTGATGAAGACTAAAATTACAAGAGATGCAAAGCTGTGATTATTGTTAATATTAAGTTTAATTAGTACAAACTTAGATACTTTTTATAATTTATGTTTTTAGAAGAGTTTAAAACTTTATGTTGAGAGAGGTTTGTATTTTTTTTTTTTGTGAAAAAGTATATGTCAATAGTGTTAATTCGATCTCACTCAAGTTTATGATGAAGACTTTATTATAAATAAGAAGTACTTTACAAAGCTGTGATTATTTTTAATATTAAGTTTAATTAGTACAAACTTAGATAGTTTTCATAATTTTTGTTTTTGGAAGAATTTTAAACTTTATGTTGAGAGAGGTTTGTATTATTTTTTTTGGTTTTTGTGAAAAAATATAAGTCAATAGTGTTAGTTCGATCTCACTCAAGTTTATGATGAAGACTTTATTATAAATAAGAAGTACTTTACAAAGCTGTGATTATTATTAATATTAAGAATTATTAGAAAAAACTTAGATAGTTTTTATACTTAATTTTTGTTACTTTAAGAGAACTTCATGTTGAGAGAGGTTTGTAATTGCAATTTCTGTTATTCTTTATAAAAAAATATAAGTCTGATTCTCATACTTTGTGTTTTATTTAATAAAAGATAATTATCATGTTAAAACGTACTTTAGTTTCTATATGGTTATGGGTTGTTAGGGATGTAACAATTGCAGGTATTTTTTTTAAGTTCATAGAATATTAGTTTTACTAAGTTGAAAAGCAGCAAATAGCAATTAACGTCTTTTTTATTTAGTTAACTAGAACCTGGTAACACATTATCACTAAGTAGGAAAGACGTTTAAAAAAATACTAAGTTGAAAGGACGTTTCTGACCAGAAACGTCTTTTCATTGCCGTATCACGTATTTTCTTGCATTTTTTTTACTAAAAAGAAAAAGAAAATGTAATTTGTTGAATACATAACATTATTTTTTTTTTAAATTCACATATAATATCCGAAAGTTCAAACTCTAATACACACTTTTACACCACAAAATTATTATTTTGTTTATCTCCTTTGGCACAGCGCATTTTTTAGTTTTTTAAATACATTTATTTTGTTTTCTCTGTTTCGTACTTTATGTAGAAACGTCTTTTTTCCTTATGGCGGCAGAATTGTCCAGTGAATTACACACGTGTCTTAACTCGCCATTATCCGGGCCTAAACATAACTTAATCCGCATTATTCTCCGCCATCGAGCATTTAAATTCGGTGTCTTTGAAAACCCCATACTGGGTAAGTGTTGGAAAGCTTAATCATGTGCATATTTTTGTGTTTCTTTTGTCTTTGCAGGTTAACTTGGCATGTATGCTTGTTTTATCTAAATTTGTGCTACGCCAATGTTCATTTAATTAAATATAAATGCCTTCAGCTCAACTCATTTTGTATTTTGTGCTTCACACCGAAAATGTACTGTCATGCCGTTTTTCCACGCATGCCATCATGTAAACTCCGTCTGATTGTGACAATCCACCAGCATCCTCCATTATCGCACTACAACTTGCGTCGAAAATTTGCAGAGTTTAACGTTGGTGATGTGGTCATGAAACGCGCTTATTTCTTGAGTGACAAGGGGAACAGGTTCACGAAAAAGCTGGCTCCAAAGTTTATTAAGGCAAAAGTCATAGCCAAGAAATCACCATTGGTCTATGTTCTTCAGGATATGTTAGGTAAAGACTTAGGTTCCTGGCATATAAAGGACTTAAAATTAGTTGTAGTTAATAAGTAACATCTTTAACATTTTAATTTTTTTTCTTTTATTTATATATTTATGCTACTGCATAAGCCAGTGCATGAATTTTATCCTCTGACGGAGACACGCTCACTCGATGTCCTCATCAGTGACATAATACGTGTCTTAATCCGTCATTTATTCGGCCTCCTATTTCAGCCCCGATGGAGAACCACGCTCACTTGTTTTGTCTTGTGCCTTACCCGTGGTCTCTCCACCTTTAATCGGAACCTCTGAATGGGTAGTCGCCTAACTCGGTACATTTTTACCGGGAGTAAATAAAAATATCTGAGCGGTTTGCAACTCGATAATTAAGCCATTGCAGGAGCGGGTGGTTACTCCTAAAATAAGCCTACATCCAATTTTCTTTTTAATATACAAAATTAACTTCTGAGCGGGTTGCAACTCAATAATTAAGCCTTTGCAGGAGCGGGTGATTACTCCTTAAATAAGCCTTAATCGATCTCAATTTTATAGTCCCAGTAGACTTCTTTTGCCTTCTTTTGCACTTCTGTTTTCCGCGAGTATCAAGTCAACTACGGACATGGAACTCTCACATAGCTGCTAGGGCGCGGACTCACCTCATGTTAAGGTGGTCTGCCAGTATGCAAGGAATACGAGTATGAGTTATGATGGATGAATGATGAAGAATAAAAGGGGTCGTAAAACAGATGTAAGTGCAATGGGAGTAAAGGATTTTTACTGGAGTAAAAACCCTCACCAAGCGGCGGGGTACTGTAACGTAGTACGTTACACTTCTCAGTTATTAACATAATTAGCATAATAACAATAAAAACACATCAAAGATGCAATGTTTACATTCATGTGTCAACTGACAAGGACGAGCCACAGATAAAAATAAGTAGTGCGGTGACAATCAATACTTACTAAAAGCCAGATAATGCATAATATCGGTCGCGCAAGTGAGGATTTGTCTACGGCTCGCATATGTCCCATCGCTATTTAGGCTGCCAACTCCATCTTTTCGTTTGACATAAGGAATTTTAGTCCCGAAGCGATCACACGTCTCACCAGATCCTAATTGTCCAGTGAATTACACACGTGTCTTAACTCGCCATTATCCGGGCCTAAACATAACTTAATCCGCATTATTCTCCGCCATCGAGCATTTAAATTCGGTGTCTTTGAAAACCCCATACTGGGTAAGTGTTGGAAAGCTTAATCATGTGCATATTTTTGTGTTTCTTTTGTCTTTGCAGGTTAACTTGGCATGTATGCTTGTTTTATCTAAATTTGTGCTACGCCAATGTTCATTTAATTAAATATAAATGCCTTCAGCTCAACTCATTTTGTATTTTGTGCTTCACACCGAAAATGTACTGTCATGCCGTTTTTCCACGCATGCCATCATGTAAACTCCGTCTGATTGTGACAATCCACCAGCATCCTCCATTATCGCACGGTGCTTGCTTTGCTTGGCTTGGTGTCGCAACCAGCGGAGATGACCTTTAACCATCTCGTGACACGCTGGACGTCATTTTCCAGGGTCCAAGGTTCCGGCTGACGTCCCCCGTTACACCCGTCAGTTCGGCTGCACATCAGCGGCTACTGGAACCCGTTTTGGTTCCGTCGCCTGTTCCGGCATCCCACCGTTGGGCATACCTGCCACGTGGGCCGCGTCGAGTTACATCGGGTCGACACCGACACCTGAGCCCTGGTGTCTTCCAGCGTGGCACCTCGCTGCGGGCATCGCCACACCGGCTATCAGGGCAGTACTGTGCTCCCCTACAAGACAATCTTTGGGTTTGTGAACCACAAACTTGCCCACACCCCTTTTTATTGTTGTAATATATTTTATGTTGACGAGGTTACGTGGTCTTATTTTATAACCTGCGCCACGTACACCCTTTCCGTCACATAAATCTAACACAAATCAGTGAAGAAAGCATCCAAAATATTGAGCAGCACACACAAGGACAGAAAAACTGTTCAGTTTGGTATGAAGAGCGGAGACACCGCATTACTGCCAGCAAGTTCCACACAGTTTGCCACTTAAGAGATTCATCAAAGGCAAGTTACAGCAGGCAACTTCTAAATCAAAGACCCTTTACATCAAGGGCAACAACCCATGGAATTATGAATGAAGAGGCTGCTATAAAAGAGTATGAGACAAAATATGGGTTAACAGTCAAGAATTGTGGATTATATATAAGCAAGCACAGACCATATTTAGGCGCCTCACCAGATGGCCTACTGGGAGATGACACAATAATTGAAGTGAAATGTCCATATTCCACCAGGAATACAATGATCACACCAGTGACTGTGCCCTATCTGGTTAATGATATAGAAAATAATAGTTTACCGTTAAAGAACACTAGCCCATATTATTACCAGATACAGGGCCAGCTATACTGTACTAATAGATCATTCTGTTATTTAATTGTTTATACATTTAAGGCCCTAGAAGTAATATATGTTTCAAGAAATGAGGAATTTATTTCCGAGATGTTAGAAAAAGTTGATAACTTCTATAACAATTATTTTAAACAAGCAATTTTGAATAAATATTTATGTAAAAATTATGATTTAATTAAAAAACAAATTAATAATAAATAGGCTGTACCTGTAATAAGATTTTTTGTGGTGTTTTCTGTTGAAATAAAGATAAACGACTGCCGGTTATAAATGGTTTGTTTATTATAGTAAACTTAATAGACTTTTAATACAAGGTTTAGACAAGGGCCGGGCGTGCGCGCCATGAGAGGGCAGGCCATAGACTCCGCAAGTGTTGCTATACCTGACATCTCCCCTTTTTACAAAGGTAAGTAAAATTTTATTTAACATGTTAAGGCTAGTATCCAAGCCAGGAATCTTTACACTTACAATTTCTGGACGAATCACAACTGTCAATCTGACATTTGGAATTTGACATTGACATAAGACTGACAGATAACCTCTTTTGGAATTTAACTTACATTGACATTTTTACAGTAAACAAACAATAGTAATTTGTAACCATCTTAATTACTAGCTTAAGATTAAACTTAATTTAATCACAATAACGTGCTGGTTTCTTAATCATCCTACCAGAACGCGACGTTACTACCGGTGCGCTATTTGCACTAGTGTTAGGGACATTGACATTATTCTGTGTGTCACTAATGTTTGTTCTGTTTTCAGGTACTTCCTCAGGTGTGGCATTGACCGAGGAGGGAGGTTTGAGGATATGCTCCCGACTTCTCCGGAATTCTCCTTCTGGGGACTTTACTACAAAGCTACGAGGCTCTGCGCATGCATTCGAGATTGCACCTGGGATCCAAACACTATGTGGCTTGTGTTTGAAATACACTTTATCACCTATCTGCACTTCTGGCAATGGCTTTGTGTTCTTATTGTAATAAAGTGTTGACTGAGACTTTTGTGTTTCAATGTTCTTTTTAACTAATTCAGTGTTAGCTAATGTTGGAGACAATTGTGAATCTGTGACTGGGAGTTTAGTGCGTAAGTATCTAGACATAGAGAGTTGTGCTGGTGAGTATCCTGTCGACCTTTTAGGTGTATTCCTATATTGTAGTAGTGCTAGGTAAGGATCAGTCTTGTCCGCTTTACATTTCTTTAGCATATTCTTAATACTACCTATGGCTCTTTCAACCATGCCATTGGAACGGCTCAAATAGGGACTAGAAGTAATAAATTTTATGTTCCAATCGTTTGTGAACTCTCTAAACTCTTTACTATTAAACGGTGGACCGTTGTCTGAAATCATAAATTCAGGAATACCATGCCTTGCGAATATAGACTTCAAATGAGTAATAACAATATTTGCATGTGAACCTGATTTCAGTAGTGCAAATTCAACATATTTAGTATAGTAATCTACTACTATTAGGTATTTTTTGTCCTCAAAATCAAACAAATCTATACCAACTTTATTCCAAGGCAAATATTTGTATTCATGATGTTGGATTGGCTCTTTACTGTTATTTCTACGATATGTTAAACAAATATGACATTGGCTCACAAACTTTTCAATATCATTACTTATATTAGGCCAATAAACAGTACTTTTTGCTAGTCTTATGGAACTATTTATTCCTTGATGTCCTTCGTGTGCTAAATTAATTACATAGTCTCTCATGGACTCAGGCATTACAATCTTATCGCACATAAAAAGTATGTTGTTCATGACATGTAGTTTGTCTTTTAATGAAAAATATGGCTTAATAGATTGGCCAACAGACCTTTTGTGTTCTGGCCATCCATTTTGACAATATTGGACAATTTGACATAAGATAGGATCTTTATTAGTCTCATCTTTAATTTGATCTAGTCTCTCCTGAGAAACTGACAAGTTAGAAATTATTAAGTTTACATGTAGATCTATGTCCTGCTCAAGATCTAGTAATGTATTTTCTGATAATGCGGCTCTAGACAATGTGTCTGCAATATATAAATAGCGACCTGGTTTATATATTACATTGAGATCATATGGCTGAAGGCGTAGCATTATTCTCTGTAATCTAGCTGGAATATCGACTAGTGCCTTCTTAAATAATGTAATAAGTGGCTTATGATCTGTCTCGACTGTAACTTTTCTACCATAAATATATTGATGGTATTTTGTACAACCAAACAATATGGACAAAAGTTCTTTTTCAATTTGGGAATAATTTTGTTGACATTTTGTTAGTGAGGCTGAGGCATATGCTACTGGTTGCTTGTCATGTAGAAGTACTGCACCCAGGGCATCTCTAGAAGCATCTACAGACATAGTCACTTCTTTATTTGGGTCGTAATATGTTAAGACTGGGGCTCTACTAATTAATATTTTAATTTTATTGAACTCTGCCTCATGCTGTTCTGACCATAACCATTCAGTTTGTTTTGACAATAGAGTTCTTAGTAAACTATTCTCTTTGGACAAATTAGGTATGAATGGACTTAGATAGTTGACCATGCCCATAAATCTTTGCAGATCTTTAATGTTATTTGGTCTTGGCATGTCACAAATTGCTTTGACTTTTGATTGGTCGACTTGAACACCATTTTGACTAAAAATATGTCCTAAATATTTGACATGACTGGCACAAATGACTGACTTATCTTTGTTGAATTTAAGATTGATTTCTCTGGCTCTGACTATGACTTTTTGTAGGGCTTCATCATGTTCTTGTTGCGTTTTGCCATAAATTAGGAAATCATCCATCATAATCTTAACATTAGGTATGTCACTGAATCTTTTGACCATTTCTCTATAGAATATTTCTGGTGCTGCATTAATACCATAAGGTAGACGTTTAAAACTATACCTGCCAAAGGGTGTTATGAAAGTACACAGTTTTGATGCAGCATCTGAGAGTTTTAACATCCAGAAACCTTTATTGGCATCCAGTGTAGTGAAGAATCTGGCTCCAGAGAGGTCAGACTTTATCTCATCTAGAGTGGGAAACTGGTAATGTGGTCTCATAATGGCTTGGTTAAGTTTGCGAGGGTCTATACAGAGTCGTAGTTTATCATTCTTTTTAGTAGTTATAACAAGACAACTTACCCATTCGGTGGGTTCTTCGACTGGACAAATAACATTACTTTCCACAAGTTTGTCTAGCTCTGCTTTGAGCCTGTTTTTTAATTGAAATGGAACTCTCCGGCATGCATCTACACTTGGGATTGCATCTGGCTTTAGTTTTAAATCGCAGGTAAAATCTTTCAGGCAGCCTAGACCTTGAAACAAGTCACTGTTAGCAGACATAATATTATTACTGGTATTCATCTCGACATTATGTATCCTTTTGATCAAATTGAGTGTGTCGCACGACTCCCTTCCTATTATATTTTGTGAATCTATGTCTACTACATGGAACAAGACATTATAAATGTGGCCTTTATGACTTAGCGGTAGAATACACTGACCTATAGTGGGTATTGACTGTCCACTGTAAGTAGAGAGTTTATGTCTACTTTTAGTAATCAAATCAGGTGAAACACTCAATGTATTGAATGTTTTACCTGACAAGACATTAGTGTCTGCTCCTGTGTCTAACAGAAAGTTAATGTTTACATTATTGATTGACAAATTTGCACGCCATGACTCAGATTGAAGGCTATTAATGTGGATTGATCCCATACAAAGGGAGTTATATCTGACTGATCTAGTTCAATATTTTGTACCTGCTTGTTGCGACATACAACAGCAAAGTGGTTGAGTTTTCCACATTTCTTGCACTTGACTCCATTGGCTGGACACTTGAATCGGTGCACTTGACCGCAGCGGTGACACGTGTCTGGTTGGGTACTGCTTGATGGCTTGGAATTGTTTGACCGTCTGGGGCTACTTGTCTGTGTGGAGCGGTTTGGTTGTCTGTAGCTGCTTGGCTGTTGTTGTCTTGACTCGCGTTCCTGTCTTCCTGCATGTACTTGGCCGACCATTGCTGTGTCTTCTAATGTTCTGGCTTGAATTTTGGTTGTTTCCATGTATCTAGCTAACTGTACGGCTTCCTCCAATGTTTTTGGTTTTTTGACCAGGATCCTTTCTTTTATGTAATGGTTTTGGGGGGTGAGATTCCAGCTAAATATATCCCTGATGAGACTGTCCTCTAGAGTGTTGAACTCGCATTGTCTGCCGATATTTTTTAAATCCGTGACGTAGTCGTCAATTGCCTCATCTGCACCCTGACGCCTATTGAACAGTTTGTGGCGTTCCATCGTTACGTTAGCCTGTGGCGTGAAGTGGTTAGTGAATCTTGAGACGAGATCATCAAACGTGATTACGTCGATATCTACGTTGAATGAGTAGAATATTGCTAGGGACTCTGTTCCGATGAAGTGAAGCAAGATTGCTACCTTGCGGCTGTCTCTCTCGTTTTCGAGATTGTTAGCTCGCAAGTAAATTTTTAATTGCGTGATCCAGTTTCTCCATGTCACAGCCGTGTTGTGGCTTTTTAGGTCTAGTGGTCCGAGGTGTCCTGAACCTACGGATAATCCCGGTGCCGTGCCGGAACGTGCGCCATCTTGGCATCGTGAAGCGGACTTTTTCTTCCCCTCAACCTTACTGACTGCGTCGTCTTCTTCTTCTGACACCATGTTGAAATAAAGATAAACGACTGCCGGTTATAAATGGTTTGTTTATTATAGTAAACTTAATAGACTTTTAATACAAGGTTTAGACAAGGGCCGGGCGTGCGCGCCATGAGAGGGCAGGCCATAGACTCCGCAAGTGTTGCTATACCTGACATTTTCTTTAGTAAATAATTTGTTATTGAGGTGTTAAAATAAAACCAATAAACATAATTATTTGAATTTCTTTTTATTATTCACAATCCTTTCTCTAAAATTACATAACATTAAACATATAAAAAATATCTCAGAGGCCAAAGGCACATAAAATGAGAATAAACGTGTCTGCAAAATTTTATAAGTTTTTGTTAAGCCTATTAATCTTTCTATGTGTACTCTTTGACTTGCAAGTTTTTGATCATGCTTTAATACAAAACCTGGCAACTGTGATCTGCCTTCTAAGAAAGCAGGTATATTAACCGACACATTTTTCACTGCAAACAAGTCCTGGACATTAAATCCTCTATCAGCCATGACACTGTCACCGTCATCACACAAATTAATCAATGAGCTGCGTTCAATCATCTGCCTGTCACTTGTTGCTTCTCCATAACCTCGTGAACAATAAGACAGGAGTCCACATGGTGTTGACCCCACCAAAAACTTAATGGTGTTTGTGTTTTTATATGAGCTGTATGTGGCTCTCTGAGATATTGGATTACTTGGCTTAACCCATTCGCCTCCGGCAACGCACCCCTTGCGTTTTGAATACTTGTTTGTGTGTGCCACCAACGCACCATATGCGTTTTAACTGTCGTGTAGTAAATTAATATTTTTACGAATATTTACGAAAATTTAAACGAATATTTTTATCGATAAACCATAGACAAACGTCACTGCTATCTGTCAAAAATCTTGGTTTGCTAGTTTCAAAACAGAAAGTGACATTTCTCGATGATCTTTTCGATCTTTTTTATAGTGATTTATGTGCTGTGAATTTTAAGTTTATTTGTGTTAAAACAGTGATAATTTATATAAAATCGAAAGGTAAGTGCTTATTACCATCTATTATTTCTGTAAATTATAGATTTAATCATATTCCGGTAAGAACGATAATATTTAAATTTCAACGCAAATGGTGCGTTGAATGGCACTCACGAACAAAACTTGGTTGGATGGTATTATGCTAACATCTCCATTACTTCGTTAGTGCAGTACATTCTTATTTGTGTCTGCATGACTAAATAAATCTAAGATAGTAGTATAATCAGTAATCAATTGAGTAACAAACTTCTGTAGGTAATTTTATGAGTATTTCAAAAGTAAAATAAACAATATCTACTAAGATATTAAGTAGTGATGCTTTATGTTTTACTACTTATTTTTAGATAAATATCGAGAACAATGGCAGATAGCAAAAAACAGCGCAGTGCTAGGCTGGTGAATTTAGCACTTAACCAAATAGATACAGATAACAGCTCCTTGAACATTTCAAATAGGTAAGTCTAAACTGTAGTTTAATTTAGAGGTAAAACCTCTAACTTAAACTTCGTAATTTTCAAATTAGTTTGATATAATTTACTTAAATGTATGATTGTTACAGACAGGTTTCAAACACTACAGCTTGTAGTTCTAGTCAAAAATTGGGGACGAAACGATCAAGGTCTTTGTCTGCACAATTTCAAAGTAGTTCTGATTCTATTGATAATCCGTCCACATCACAAGCTCAAACATTTTATAATTCTTATAAGTAAGTACCTACCTATTCTTTTTATTACTTCTACCTATTCCAAGTAAGTAGGTAAGTAAAATGTTTGTTTCAATTTCTTTAAAACAATTTTTTTACAGGAAACGAGCCAGATCTATTTCAACTCATGTCAAACCGGTATCTAATACAGAATCTCTCAATTCATCACAAGTGGATATACTTCTGCCACCAATGTATGTAGTTTTAAACAGTTACTAGCATATTATTGTTTTTATTGTTCTTGATGTTGTTTTGGTATCTTTTTCAGATATACTGACCAAAATTGAAACAGAAGACGAGCAAAGGTATTGTCGACACATTTTGAATGTGAGACTCATACAGAATCTTGTAATGCATTAGAACATGCAGGATCTATAATTCACAATACTCAGGGTTCAAAAAAGTAAGTATGTAGCATACAAAAATTTTTAAACTCACTTTTATTCAGATTCCAGTAAAAAAAAATTACAATTGTTTCACTCATTTTAGGGTTATCACCTCGCCTGATTTAAAAAAACTGGAATTAACCGTTCCTATTCTCCATACAAAAAGATGTATATCAGAATCTACTCTAAGAGAATTTGAGCAATCTGCAATGCAATTTACTTCAACATCTGGCCCATTACGAAGTTGGATTAGTCAAAATAAAATATTGAATCCTAAATTAATGATCATGGATATTGTAGAAAATGATAACCCTGTATCAGATAATACGCAGGGATATCTTCATAATGTAAGTGGTACCTTGTCAGCGCCAACAAATTCTGGAATCGATAAAGAAGAAAATTTTGGAAAATCTTTGATGGTTGAAATAGGAGAAGAAGAAATAATGCCCTGTTCTTTTAAGCTATCAACAAGAGATTCTGATACTTCTAGTGAACAAGTTTTATCAGAGTTAAAAGGCAACCAAGCTAAACCACGCAGTCGTGTAAGAGTACGTGGAGGCAAGTTTGGTTCACCCTGTATTTCGAAAGAGAATATTTCAAATATTAAAAAAACATTGGTAGCGGATATTGAGACCAGTTCAGAAGATGAAAAGCCACCTATTACCCAAGTGAGACCATGCAAACGTGTAAAGACACGTGGTGGTAAATCTTGTTCAGCTTCTGCTTCCAATATAAAGACAACAAATATTGAAAAACAATTAACAGACATCATTGGAACCACTTCAGAACATGAAAATTCCTCTAACAGATCTAAAAATGAAAATTTACCGATATCAGATGAACAATTACTAAAAATTCTTGAAGACCCTGATGACAATTATGATGACGACATTTTTGATAATGATTTTATTGAGAATATGAATCATTCTGACAATGATAGCGACACATCAATAATTGTAAGTGAAGATGAATTAGTCCCTAGAATTGCTGAGGAAGATCAAGAATGGTCAAATCACCATAGGCAGTCTAGAAGAATTAATTTTGAAGCAAATCCCGTGGGATTAAAAATTCAACCTGAGGGTTCAGAACCAATTGATTATTTTAATCTTGTAGTGACCAATGAATGTCTTCAAATGATTGTTGAAAAAAGCAATGAGAATGCTTCTCGGATATTAGCGCAAAATTTTCCTGGAAGTAGGATAAAATATTGGAAAGATGTAACTATATCTGAATTTAAAGTTTTTTTAGGACTCTTATTCCACATGGGCACCATAAAAGTGAATCGAATTCAAGATTATTGGAAAACAAAACGATAATTCAATCTTTCATTTTTCCGCCACCATATGAGCCGGAATAGATTCTTGCTTATTTTAAGAGTCCTTCACTTTGAAAACGATAGTGTTGATGACACTAGGTTGGCTAAAATTTCGCTTCTCGTCACATATTTTAATAATCGGATGAAGGAAATTTATTTTCCATCTAATAATTTATGCATTGACGAATCGCTAGTATTATGGAGAGGACGCCTTATATTTCGGCAATATATTAAAAATAAACACAATAAATATGGTATAAAACTATATGTCCTAACAGATGTTCACGGCATTATTCTAAAAACAATCGTATATGCTGGTGCAGGCGATACGACTGTCGGTGGTACTAACCACACATCAAAAGTAGTTATGAATTTATTACAAGATTATTTAAACAAAGGTTATTCTGTGTATATGGACAATTTCTATAACTCAGTTGAGTTGGCAGAAAATCTGTTGTTACTAAAAACTTATTGTACAGGCACTCTAAGGCAAAATCGATAAAAAAACCCTAAAGAAGTTATTACAAAAAAGCTAAAAAAGGGTGAGTATATTGCTCAATATAATAAAAAAGGTGTCTGCGTAATGAAATGGCGAGATGAGAGAGATGTTCTCGTAATTTCGTCAGAATACGATGCACAAATGACGCCAACTATAACACGTCGTAACACGGAAATAGTAAAACCAAATATAGTGATCAATTATAATAAAAATATGGGCGGAGTCGATCATCAAGATCAAATGTTATCTTATTACAGCTGCGAACACAAGACTGTAAGATGGTATAAAAAGTTGGGGATTCATATTTTACAACAAATGCTGTATAATTCGTTCACCATATACAACCTACTATCAGGTAATAAGAAGACATTATATGATTTCCGATTATCAGTGATCGAGAGTTTAGTTCCAGATGTAAATATTACTACACCTCGAACTCTTTCTCAAGTCCATGTAATACAACCTTGTCCTCGGAAGGGAAAGTCAATGCGCCGGAGATGTAAATTATGTTGGGAAACAGAAAAAAAACGTAAAGACACCCCATATTACTGTCCAGATTGTGATGATCAGCCTGGACTTTGCATTGTGAATTGTTTTAAATTGTATCACAATTATTAATTAATAAAACATTTTATATAAGTAGAACTTTTATTTACTTTCTTTTTCATAAACACATTTTCATTGCAGATTAGTCATTATTATTTTGCTAGTTATGCATGTTTGTGATTGCATAACATCATCCATTACACCAACGCAACGCTTGCGTTATCGGCTCTGCACAAAAAAAGTTATTTAGGTGTGCCACCAACGCAACATATGAGTTTACGCTTTTTTCTGTATTTTGAATGTTTTTTTTTAAAATTTGACTGTTTACTTAGATAGTTATATTTATTTAAAACCCAATAACATAAAAAAAATAAGTGGATCATGATGAAAAAAAAAAAAAACTGGTGGCATTGAATGGGTTAACAATAGGTATTTCTGTTGCATCAATAATAACTCTAGTTTTGTTATTATGATCTTTGAATATCTCAGGCATGTAATAATCCACTAAATCACGTCGGGGCCAAATATCTATGAGGGACCACACATCATATAAAAAGAGAATCCAAGTTACTAATATATTTGAAACTACTGTTTTGCTTACATTGAACATTTTAGCTATTTCATAATCTGGTTTATTGCGTCTGAGCTTTATCAATAGCATTAGGAACTGGTCTTCAACTGACGTACTGACTACTTGACTCCAGCGGAATTTTAAATTATTTGCCATTGGTAAAACAGTATTGAGCACTAAATTAAATTTTGAGTAGGATTCTAATCCAGTGTAAAACATAACTGCCTCATCATCTGTGAACAATAAATCTGTAGAGAAGATTCTTAATGTAGCACTTGTCTGTGTTCCTGAAGACTTATATTGTACTGGGTGAGGGATTGTTTTCTCGAGTTCTTCAGATACTTCTGCTTCTATGTATTGTTCACTGACAAAATCCGGTGTGTTTGTGTGATGATCTTGGGTAGAAACGTTTAAATTATCAGGAAGACTCAAATATTCTGCACTGGTAGTTTGCACAGCTGATGTTTCTGTCTCTTCAAAGAGTGCTTTTCTAATATTTCGGTTTGTTATCCGCTCTTCTCGAGCTTGAGCATCTTGAGAAAGAGTTTTAGTAGTCCAGGAAAACAATGTTGGGACAGCTGTTTTTTTCAAATAACGGTGCTTGTTTTCAATACCTAGAAACAACCAAAAAGGATAAAGAACACATTTTTATTAGGATGCTAAATATTTTTAGACTACAATTAATGACGTACCTGTATAAAAACTAATTTTATGGTAATCAGTTTCTAAGAAATGTTTATGACATAACCTCGAATTTTTTTCCGGCTTGAATTTTTGTCTCCTTATGGCTTTTAGCCACTTTTTTGTCATTGCTGAATCTTTAGGAAACTGATGCGCACCTATTTCCTTACAAAAAGGAACTTCACAGATCTTTGGCATTGTGAAAATAATTATTTAATCAAAATGTTCATACAAAATTCTTATATTTTGGTTAAAGCTATGCTAGCGCCACTTTGACAGTTGCCAACCCCATTGGCGACATCGCGATGTTTCCAATTCCAGTGTTGACACTCCTGTGTTGTACGTTCCAGTGTCGTGCATTGCTGGTGTGTGCATTGCTGTGACGTGCATTATAGGGACTCGTCTCAAGTACTCAACATCTGATTCTAATGTCAATGACACGTAAAATGGTCGCCATAGCCTGCGCACACGCTTGACTATGTTTTGCGGTTGTTTAAGTGTATATCCTAGTTTTTAAGATAATGTCTTCGTTTTAAACGTCGAGTCGAGATTACTCCTCCGTTTCGGTACCAAGATAATCATCCAGAAACTATGTTTTACTACGCGCTAAAGACGCTATTTTGTGTTGTGTTGTGACTGCAGTGTTTGTTCATCTGTTCAGCATTGCTACAATGCCGCACCGATGTACACTCGGATGTAAAAGCACAGGTGTTGAGGCGTTCCGCTCAACATCGCCGCGCGCCAGCGGCAGTGAGCGAGGGACGCGGGGAAGCGGGTGTCAGCCACCCGCCACACAACGACCACGGCCGACCGCGGGCCCCCGCACCTCGGCAGTCAGCTGTTGCACGCCTCCACGCACGGCTGCGCTTACGCATTTCTTTAACGTCTATTATCTTTGTTTTCATAGTCCAACCGAACGTTGTAATTTTGTTCCATTTTTCAATATTATATTTTATACAGTCCACTACACGTTTGATTTTACTCCACCACGACCTATCGTCGCGAACATTGGTCCTTCTACCGTTAAAGTTTGAGCCGAACAACGGAAAATTTCAAATCTTTCAAATCGTCAACGGTTCAACGGTTGGAGAACAAAGAACTGCATCTTCGAGCTCAAGTTTCGCAACAGATTTTCGTGTTCTACGTGTCATCGCCTGCATTTGGTCTTCGTGAACGTCGATACGGCAACATTACAGCCGTCTTCATCGAGTTCAAACCAACGGGTGGCGCAAGAAAAGATCATCGAGACTTCAGAGACAAGAAGACATTGAAGCAATATTCACGTCAACATTCTTCACTAGCACTGGAAAAGTCGACTCATCGGAGCTACAAGCGTCAGCTCATCATCAGAGGTTGACAGCATAAAACCGTGAGAACGTTCCAATTTTCCTTTGTTCCTACATTTTGCCTAGTCATTTCACCTTTCCAGTTTCAATTGAACTTATTTAGTTTCAATTTAATTCGTAGTTCCATCAATCCTTCGTCTTCAGCCTATCAACTTGTTTTAAACAGTGTCCGTTACTTTTTTACGGTACCAGTATAGACAGTTGCAATAGTGATTTTAACGTTTTATTCATTTGTGCCAGTCAATCATAATCCCATTAGTTAAAATATTAGTGCCGCAGTTTCCAATACATATATTTTCCATTGTTTCGTCAAATTGAATTGTTTCTTTTGTCTTTTTTGCAGAGAAACATTGCATCATCCGCTTAGCGTTATTCAGCAAATTTAAAAGAAAACGCCTAACGCTTTGTGTCTCCATACCAACGTTTCACTTTCTACATTTTGCTAATCGTTTAGTGGCAGTAACTTACGCTTATGGCAAAATAATATTTTTCTTTTTTTTTTTTTTTTCTCTAACTTTTCTATCTTACTGCAACTGCTAAACTTTCATTGTCATGGCTGACATGAAAGGCTTAATTAAGAAGCGGGCTTCAATTAAGGCCAAGCTTACGCAATTTTCCTCTTATTTAAATATTTCTAAGTCTTGCGAAAAGTTAAGTGAGGTACAAGTCATCGAAATCGAATATCGACTTAATATATTTGAAAGCTTATACGAGAAATATGATGCGTTACAGGATGAATTGGAAGCGATGGTGGACGACCCCAGCGAGCAATATACGGAACGCGAGGGCTTTGAGAAGCTGTACTACGGCTTGGTGGCTTCTGCACGCCAGCTGATCAGCAGCTCAAGGACGCTTCTTGAGAGGGACTCCGCAAACGAGGTCGATTCTTGTATTACTAGTACACACAAACACAATTCAATTCGTTTACCTAAAATAGACTTACCCAAGTTTTCAGGCAGTTATCATGATTGGCTCGAGTTTAGAGATACCTTTGTTTCTATAGTACATAACAACACAAGCTTAGATAAAATAAACAAACTGCACTATTTACGTGTTTCTTTAAAAGGTAGTGCCTCTCTTGTCGTTGATAACCTTGACTTCAGGTCAGAGAACTACGACGTTGCCTGGAAGCTACTTTGTGAGAGGTATGACAACAAGAGATTGCTTGTCAACAATCATGTGCAAGCACTTTTTAACGTTCAGCCTATAGAAAAAGAGTCAAGTAAGTCACTGCGTTACATTATTGACACAGCAAACAAAAATCTTAGAGCTTTGGCAACCCTTGGTCAACCAGTTCAAAACGCCTTCGTCGATGTTCTTGTCATTTACCTAATGACCAGTAAGCTCGACCACGTGACAAATCGTCAGTGGGAAGAGCACAGAAACACTTTTTCCGAAACTCCTACTTTATCTGCTTTCGTTAATTTCATCAGTAGCAGGGCTGACTTGCTGGAGACACTTGAGGAGTCTAAGCCCATAGCAACAGTTCAGAGTGAACTTATCATACCTACACCTAAAACTAAAAGTGGTACTGTGCTACCTGAAAAGTCATCAAAACCTTTGTCATGTCCCATGTGTCATCAGGATCATTTTATGTTTGCATGTGAGCAGTTTAAAGGTCTCTCAGTACAGGCTCGTATTAAAAAGGCTCAGGGTTCAGATGTGTGCATGAACTGTCTACGTCCAGGTCATGATGTTTCCAAATGCAGATTCAGTCATTGTAAATATTGTCGTCTAAAACACAACACTCTGTTACACATTGACAGTGACAACGTTCTCACTAGTACAAACAACACTGCATTATCAGCTAATCAATTGCTTACATCTCATGCTATTTTACTTTCCACCGCGCTCGTGAGGGTGACTGGCGCTGACGGGAACCATCATACAGCACGAGTCTTGCTGGACAGTGGAAGTACAACCAACTTCATCTCGGAGGACCTCATTCGTAAGCTTCATCTTCCTACATACATGGCCAAGTCCAAGGTAACAGGCATCAATCTTCAATCTTCTACTTGTACTCAGGGGTGCTCAGTGTCATTAAAATCGAATGATGGCAGTGAGTACGAACTGAACATTGACTGTCTCGTATTGCCAAAAGTATCAGCATCAGTTCCAAATTCTTGTGTTGATATTAGCAACATACGTATACCTACGAACGTGCGTCTTGCTGACCCCACTTATTATGTTCCGTCGCCCATCGACATCCTTGTTGGTGCGGAAGTCTTTTGGGGTATCATAGGCACTAGCCGTATAACATTAGGTAACCGTATGCCAACATTATTTGAGTCAAAACTAGGTTGGCTCATTTCTGGTGCATGCCATCAGTCAAATTCCTCTGTACATGTCTGTATGTTCACAAATAACTTACAGCATTACGTTCCGTCACCTGAAAGCCCCGCAGACCTCGCTTCGCGTGGACTCAGAACTGACAGGCTGCTGTCGTCTTCGTTGTGGTGCTCAGGACCACAATGTCTTACCAAAGATGCATCTTCAAGGCCTCAGTTCCTTGAATCACATCATAGTAATTCCGTGTTACCAGAAACAGTCTCTTCTGGTCATGTCCCTAGTCACATTATTGAAAATCCTACTACTGCGTTATTTTCAAATTATTCAAACTTTAGCACATTACAACGTGTGACGACATATGTCACAAATTTTATTGGCCACTGTTCGTCAACACTACTATCCAACTGGAGGTAGCAACCTGGCCTTTCATGGGTAATCTTCCAGAGCAGTGTCTATATGTAGAGTTTCCATGTTTACATCCAGACACAGGGGTGGACTACGCCGGTCCCATCATGATAGCTGACCGGAAAGGTAATGGATGTAGGCTCATCAAGTCCTTCATCTGTGTGCTTGTGTCTAGCTACGAGACCCATCCACCTCGAGCTTGTGTCGGACCTTACAAAGGAAGCTTTCTTAACTGCATTGAACCGCTTTATTGCTCGAAGGGGAAAACCCCGTAACATCTTTTCCGACATCGACTCAACCTTTGTCGGTGCTCTCAAAGAGTTAGCTAGGCTGCTTTCGCAGGACTTTCGACCCTGGCATAAACTTTTCCTTATTGTTTTTTTTCATTCTTCTTATTTCATTCATTCAGTCTTTCTTAATTTCACTCAACCTTGACTACCTGTTTAATTCAAGTCGAGGCTACACTAAATTCAAGGCCCTTAAGTCCTCTGTCCAACGACCCTTCTGACCTCACCCCTTTAACCCCGTCACACTTCCTAATTGGTCGTTCTCTAACAATGCTGCCTCATTCACAGATCCAGAACGTCGAAGTCAACAGTGCCGGTCATCTGGCGAGTGCAAGGAAAGAACACTGGTCGTCATAAAGGACAAAATCTTACTTCTTCTTATAATGGCTTCTAGGATGCATCACACATATTCTCCCAGGCAGAGATGGCGTCACGAGGGTCGCCGACATCCGAACAAGGGTGTCATTCAGCGCGTCTTCAACACCCCCTGCCCGCTCTGTCTCTACTGTTGAAGATACTTCAACGGGGGGAGTATGTTGAGGCGTTCCGCTCAACATCGCCGCGCGCCAGCGGCAGTGAACGAGGGACGCGGAGAAGCGGGTGTCAGCCACCCGCCACACAACGACCACGGCCGACCGCGGGCCCCCGCACCTCGGCAGTCAGCTGTTGCACGCCTCCACGCACGGCGCGCTTACGCATTTCTTTAACGTCTATTATCTTTGTTTTCATAGTCCAACCGAACGTTGTAATTTTGTTCCACTTTTCAATATTATATTTTATACAGTCCACTACACGTTTGATTTTACTCCACCACGACCTATCGTCGCGAACAACAGGTAAATTCTAATCTACATAAGTTAAAAACTGACAGTCTTACTTGTTTTGCTATATTGAACCCTGCAGTGGAAACAGCATTTTAGCTTTTTGTACACAATATTAGATTCCACCTTCCAAAACAATTTCATATTAATTTTCGTTTTTTTGGTACCTACGGTACATTATTTAAGTATCTCAAATTTATTGTCTGTTAGTCCATCTGTCATCATAATTATACTAAGGCTAGTTGTGATAATTGCAATGGAATTCATCAAAGTTGTAAGAAACCTAATCTACATATTTATTTATCAACATGAAGAACGAAAGAAGATTTTTTCTATATACTAATCATAAATTTTGTTTGTTTCAGATGTGCCTTTGCATATCTTTCCAAATCCGAACAAGTTTCGTGATCGTTTTAAAACTTGGGTGAATCTTGTTGGAGGAAAGCTTGAAACACCATCTGACTATGAATTTTATAAGAAGCAGCGGTTATGTGACATCCATTTCTCTATTGATCAAAAAAATCGCTTTAAACGCCTAAATGCATTGGCAGTACCAAGTCTTCATTTACCAGGTGAGTTCCCCCTTTCCACCTTTGCAGATGTAATTGTTACATATTATATTAAGTACCCATGTGTATTAATTGTTATAATTATATTTTCATGATATTCCTGTTTGCCTTTTCTCTTTATTCTTGTAAGACACTACTGCTCCAAACTTATGCCTCGCAGTATGATGTTTTATAACTTGGGCTGAAAATGTAATTTTATAGGTAATAGTGATGTTACGAATATTCACATTGGCATACTTTTTGACATTCACATTGGATGGAGACTACTGATGATCCTACTGCTACTCAACCTTCTACATTATATAATAAAGTATTAGATATATATGTCGCCGCGAGAGTGTCTATCTGCTGGGATCATTAGGCAATCTAATTAATAACCAGCTTATAATAATAGCTTAGCTTAGTTTTTTATAATCATTAATGAACCTGCCATCTCTGAGATATTTGTACAGTAATTATTACGGGATCGATATTGAAAGACATGAGCGACAGTGCCATCTGTTAGCTTTTGTGTTAACTACTACAGAGATGGTTTGTAATTGAATGGTCTACGGCTCGAATAATGATTTATTAAACAGAGGTCTTTAACTAGAACTATAGTTAAAATTAAGATAAGCTAATTGATTATGAATATTGGGATTTTAATGATTGCTCACTTGAAATTAGGCTGTATAAGAGACGTCATTACACATTGTTGTGAAGATGGCGGCGAATACGATTTTAATGATCAATAACTCAATTTATAATCTGAAACCACGACTAAATCAGTTTCTTTATGTAATTATAAACTAAAAAGTCATAAGATGATTTTGTAGAGCAATTTATTAGTAGAAAACCTGTTCTTTGTATTAAATCCTTTAATTAGCCGGAAATGGCGTAAGTAACATTCTGTTGTAAAAAGTAATGAACCTATTAATTAGACATTAACTTAATAACACCTTCGCATTAATATTGGTATTGTTTTATTGTTAAATAATTATTACAATCAATTGTGAACTATTTTAGTATTGTTTATTAGTTTTAACTGATTAAAAGTAATTAATAACAATACTGAGTACGTGGTACTTCCGCTAGACAGACTAGACAAGTAGACACGCGTGTGACGAAAGATGCACAATAACTCGCGTTTAGCAAATAATGTAAATGAAAGTGGTTTTTGATGTGATTAACATTAATTAGTGCAAACGAGAATTGTAACATGATTTAAATGGAGTTTCTTCAACCCATTCTTCTCCATAGTAACAATGATTCATGTGAATGGGTCTCAACCCCTGAAAAGTTTTTATGTGCCTGTAAATGGACTATTGTAAATAAACGTTTGGTGTTTGAGTCAAGTATTGTGTGTGATTTCAACTACCCATATACCCATCTACCACGAAGAGGAATCTAAGGCGAAGACAATATGGCGGAGGCCATTGATGTTTAGGAGCAGCATTCCTCAAGTGGTTTTCCCGCCTTAACATCAGAAGAAAGGGATTTTATCTGCGCTTTGCTCATGAATATGCGCCGGAACATCCAAATGATGACATACAGGAAAATATTGAACTGAAGACTGATCGTCTAAAATTTGGCTGTATTTTCATCCTAGTGGTTGACAGATACCAACATGATAAATAAGGCTTATTTCAACTTGAACACACATGACCCAGTAAGACAATAAGTTCACATGAAAATACTTTTTACATGGGAAAACAAACAATGAAGTTTTATGTGCCAGAAAACTTCATAGTCCAATCAAAGTGACAAACATACAGTACAGCACAGAATGACCGAAGCAGCAAAATAAAAGAAACATGAACACTGGGAAAGCATATTAATAAATTAACCTACGGGATGGAACATCAAACCCGGGAAGTATTTTATTTTATTCATTTTAGTAACTAGTGCAGTTAACAATATTTTAACTTATCACATTACACACTGGCTAGGTTAATTGCCACCTTAAATTGACACCCGTGGAATTGAAATATTAAGACATCTTTAATCACTCAAGGAGTGTTAAGGTCATTACCCGTTCAATGTTTTTATTAAAATTTAAACCAGGGTACTTAATGTGTCACAAACTGAACACATGAATCAAATGATAGCTAGTTACTTGCATTCACACATTAATTAATTAACTAAGTATTAAATCTTGTTATGTTTTAATATTATGTCATTCAGAGTAAAATATGCAATAGAAATAATTCTTATTAGAAATCCCTCATACTTGATATTCAAGTGAGGAATTGCAATTAAGTACTTTGTACAAACTTGTAAACATTTGCATTGGACAACATGTTTCAAGATTCAATAAAAACAAACAAAGTTGTCCGTCACTGGACACCCGGCAGATGTGAATCTTTGTATTGTAATGACACAATATGTCATGATAAATATTACAATACTTAACTGCCTCCTTGGTCTAGTGGTCGCAACCGCAACTGTTGAGCATGAGGTCCTGGGTTCGATTCCCGGGTCAGGCAAAGTGTTATTGGCTTTTTCCATCAGGAATTTATCAGTAACAGCCACGGAGTCTGGATTTGTGCCCGGTTGATGGCAAAAGGCTCGCCCCTTATTACATGGGACTTAACAACATAACTGGCGAAATGTGGGTGTACTATTAGGTACACCTCTGCCTAACCCTTCGGGTATTACAGGCGTGATGTTATGTTATGTTTAATATTACAATAATTATTTATTTATTCAATATCTATCAATCGAATCTGTATCTGATCTTACTACATCACTAATTGATTAGCTTGAAGTTAAAAAAATAATTGATTCACATTAAACATTATTTTAATGGCGAAACGCAATAATAGCATCATACTATTTCCCATTATAGCATACGAGTTGGATTCAAAGCCAGGGTGCACATGTTTCACATAAGTAATGCTTTGTTATGTAACTGATTCATAAAACAAAACAATTAACAAAACATCAACGTTGTTCAACAAATTGTGACAATGAAATTCAGTGCGATAATTCAACAGAAAGCAAAGCTTTAAATATGTTAATAAAATGTGAATGTTTCACTAGTACAGTAACACAACCAATAGTGTTTTTAAAGTAGTTTTAATCAGATTAACTTTCCCATCTTAGTTTGATTACCATCTAAGTATGATAACTATTTAAAAACAATTGATTACTATATTTTCATTACTAATTTAAACATTTTGTCAGACTGCTTTGTGGGCCTAGTAGTCATGGAACATACAATTAAAGCATGTGGGCCTGGATTCGATTCCCAAGTCTAGCAAAGTGTCGTTGGGTTTTTTCATCAGGAATTTCTCAGTAGCAGTCCAGACAATAATATTAATGGCATATAGTCTTGCCCTTTAACAAGAGGCTTAGGCATTACTGGCAAAGTGATGATGTACACCTCTGCCTAACCCTTCTGGGATAGCAGGTGTGATGTTTACATAACATCTTTTCTTGTTCTATTATTTACCTGCATGACTTTTTACATTCCAGGTTCGAGGCAATTATCTTATCAAAGAGGAAATGATAGTAGAGCAAATTCACTACAAATACAAACTACAGCCTGGTGAACAAATGACCGTGTCGCCGGCTATGAAGCTAACGAAAGAGAAACAGCATGAGGACAGCCAACCCAGAATGACTGTTTCAGTGTTTACACACCATAAGTTAACATAAAAGGTGAGAAGTTTTCAAACTACTTCAAACACTTCACTACTGATATCAAACAGTGTTGCATTAAAAGGCTCAATACAATCGCCAATCAACCTACCTACCTACATGATGCTCATGTGTGATGAGTATCAGGTATTCCGATTTCATTATTTTAATGTTTTTGCAATCCTGCCAGTTGTAAGCAACAACTATTAACAAAAACAAAGTATTAGTACTAACAGTAACTAATGAAGTATAAAATAATAATACTCACAAAAAGCTAATGGTATCCGTGGAGGCAGCTGGTAAAGAACCAACACAACAAATTATCTATCAACAGCCGTGTAGGCACTTGATAATGAACCCACACAACAAATGATCTATCAGAAGCCGTGGAGGTGACTGATAATGAACAAACACAACAAATGATCTATCAGCAGCCGTGGAGGGAACTGATAAAATAATACTCTCATGTTATCCTGCTGGGTCCACGGCGTATTAAACGCCCAGAGCCTGGTTCCTTATATCCTGTCAAATCAAAGACTTCGTGCCTGTCACGGAGCAATGGTCCTAAACTCCTTATCCTTTAATCCTGTCAAATCAAAGACTTTGTGTCTATCACAGAGCGGTGTTCCTGATCCTATCCTTTTATCCTGTCAAATCCAAGACTTTGTGTCTATCACAGAGCATTACCTTCCCGTGAGAATGAACAAATAAAAACATACTACTCACACTACATTTACCAAATACAAATCACAATGTCTAAAGCTATCAATAATTTTATTTAAAACAAATCTAGTAGACAGTAGACCTATTATACAAGGTTGCAAAGTCAAGTCATAGTAAGCAACAATATTATCTGTTTGCTGAAAAAGGAAACAGCTTATCAAACAATATCAATAAATTAAATTAATGTTGTTGATAATTTTGCCAACAATATTCTATTTAGCTAGTAGCAATCAAACAATATTCTATTCAGCTAGTAGCTGATCAAACAACATCAATAAATTCAATTAATGTTGTTGAATGATTTTGCTAACAATATTCTATTAAGCTAGTAGCTAATCAAACAATATTCTATTCAGCTAGTAGCTGATCAAACAATATAAAATAATTCAATTAATGATGTTGAATAATTTTTCCAACAACATTCTATTTAGCTAGTAGCTAATCAAACAATATTCTATTCAGCTAGTAGCTGATCAAACTATCAATGAATTCAATTAATGCTGTTGAATAATTTTGCCAACAAAATTCTTGTGAGCTAGAAGTTGATCAAACAATATCAATAAACTCAATTCAATTAATGTAATTGAATCATTCAGGCAACAATTGTTTTATTAAGCTAACAGCTTAGCATCTAATAACTTGAATAAAAATTCCAAACAGCTATAAATTTCTGTAACTGTGCATGTGTGTCTAGCAAGGTGATACAAAAATGCATTGAATGTCAGATCTATTACAAGGTTTCTATGTTGAATAAACCAATGAATGAATGTTACTAAATCCTACAATTGAATAAACATTGTAGGATAATAAAAGCAACAATAATCTGCCGACAAAATTTATCTCCACTATTTCAGATAACAACCACGAGACTACACTTAGGACAACGGACGGACGAGCGGACGGCAACGGCAAGTGCAGAGCGCGCACCGCCGATCAGAATGGCCGTGTCGCCGCGAGAGTGTCTATCTGCTGGGATCATTAGGCAATCTAATTAATAACCAGCTTATAATAATAGCTTAGCTTAGTTTTTTATAATCATTAATGAACCTGCCATCTCTGAGATATTTGTACAGTAATTATTACGGGATCGATATTGAAAGACATGAGCGACAGTGCCATCTGTTAGCTTTTGTGTTAACTACTACAGAGATGGTTTGTAATTGAATGGTCTACGGCTCGAATAATGATTTATTAAACAGAGGTCTTTAACTAGAACTATAGTTAAAATTAAGATAAGCTAATTGATTATGAATATTGGGATTTTAATGATTGCTCACTTGAAATTAGGCTGTATAAGAGACGTCATTACACATTGTTGTGAAGATGGCGGCGAATACGATTTTAATGATCAATAACTCAATTTATAATCTGAAACCACGACTAAATCAGTTTCTTTATGTAATTATAAACTAAAAAGTCATAAGATGATTTTGTAGAGCAATTTATTAGTAGAAAACCTGTTCTTTGTATTAAATCCTTTAATTAGCCGGAAATGGCGTAAGTAACATTCTGTTGTAAAAAGTAATGAACCTATTAATTAGACATTAACTTAATAACACCTTCGCATTAATATTGGTATTGTTTTATTGTTAAATAATTATTACAATCAATTGTGAACTATTTTAGTATTGTTTATTAGTTTTAACTGATTAAAAGTAATTAATAACAATACTGAGTACGTGGTACTTCCGCTAGACAGACTAGACAAGTAGACACGCGTGTGACGAAAGATGCACAATAACTCGCGTTTAGCAAATAATGTAAATGAAAGTGGTTTTTGATGTGATTAACATTAATTAGTGCAAACGAGAATTGTAACATGATTTAAATGGAGTTTCTTCAACCCATTCTTCTCCATAGTAACAATGATTCATGTGAATGGGTCTCAACCCCTGAAAAGTTTTTATGTGCCTGTAAATGGACTATTGTAAATAAACGTTTGGTGTTTGAGTCAAGTATTGTGTGTGATTTCAACTACCCATATACCCATCTACCACGAAGAGGAATCTAAGGCGAAGACAATATGGCGGAGGCCATTGATGTTTAGGAGCAGCATTCCTCAAGTGGTTTTCCCGCCTTAACATATATTTTATTACAACAGTTATAGATGAACTGTTTTGTAACAGACGCATAAATTGTTGGCTTGGTTGAATGGAGACTCTAGTACTACATTTGTAATAAAAAATATAACTATTCTATTATAGCGAGTACCACAACAGAATTATTATAATATTGATATTTATATTTCAGAGGTATCTGAAAGTTTCCCGATGGAGACTACTGATAATGATCAGCCTACTGCTACTCAGCCTACTGCTACTCAGCCTACTGCTACTCAGCCTACTGCTACTCAGCCTACTGCTACTCAGCCTACTGCTACTCAGCCTACTGCTACTCGCCCTACTGCTGCTCAACCTTCTACTGATGTATTAGGTATGTAATTTTATTACAATAGTTACACATGAACTGTTTTGTAACAGATGGATAGATTGTTAGCTTGGTTGTGGGAACAAATGTATTATTAACATTGTGCAATTTTATATTTTTCAGGTGAAATTAACCGTGTTGCTGTATGTCATGTATTGACAGAACATAACTACTGTGCAATAAGTGAAGACAAATCAAAAAGAGCTGCTAATGGTAAGCTTTTAATTTATATGCATATGATACTTATTGAATACAAGTTAATTTGTTAATTGACTTTGGTTTAAATAGCAACTACTTTCATGTAATTTGTATTTTAGTTAAATGTAATGAATAAAGTGTTGACTTTTATAATTAGATAATTATGCTCTATTTTGGTACTCGAAAAAGTCTAAATTTTATTATTGTTTAGAGAGAGTCCAAATAATATGATTTAGTAAAAAAAATTGCAGATTTCTCATTCTTTTCAATATGGTTCAAAATATACAAACCCTCTACTTATTAGTATTATTCCCAGTAATCACTTTAACACTAATCTTAATCATAATAATACTTTGGTGTACAATATAATGAAAACCATATAGGTAATTATGTTCATTTCTCTATTTCCAGTTGCTTCTGGAATATCCTTCCACACCAGATCGAATGTTATACGACCATTCCAGAAGAAAATTAAGTATCTGCAAACGGAGATAAGTGTTTTGCGCAAAAGGGGCCAACTGTATAAGGAACATCTGAGTAAGGCACAGAAGTTGTCACAAAATGTCATGTTTAAGCAAGTCATACAACATATGACTAAACCAGCTCAATTGTTTGTACATTTGCAGCAACAAGCCAAAAATAAACCAAAAGGAAGACGGTTTACAATTGAGGAGAAAATCCTAAGTTTGTCTTTGTACAAAAAAAGCCCTAAGTGCTACAGGCAAATATAAATATTTTGCTCTCCCTTCATGCAAAGCTATGAAACGATTATTGAGCCAAATAAAATTAGCACCTGGCATTAATAATTAATTTTTGAAAAAATTAATAAAACTTTGCTCAAAAAACAGATCCCAGATAGGCTGTGTAGCCTCATTTTTGATGAAATGTCAATCACGCCACAAATTTTTTATTCAGCTCAAAAAGATAAATTAGAAGGTTTTACTTCGGACTCGAAGGAAGTATTTGCTGACCACGTACTGGTTTTCATGGTGAAGGGAGTGAAAAATAATTATAAGCAGCCAATTGCGTATTATTTTACGAATTGCTTAAATAAATTACAATTAAAAACTAAATTAAAATCAGTAATCGAACAATGTTTTAAATGTGGTCTCATAGTATTAAACACTGTTTGTGACCAAAGCCCTGTTAATGTCAGTGCTATAACAGAATTGGTTCAGGAAACCAAAGCTAATTATTTACGCAAAGGTAAAGAATGGCGTCATGAAGTGATGCGTTCTAAAGGTCACGTCGTCTCATCTCATAAAAGGCATTAGAAACAATTTACTAACAAAGGATCTGAGATATGTTACCAATAATGAGGAGAAAATCGTAAAGTGGGACTACTTCAAAATGGTGTATGATGCCGATAAATCGTATGGAGAGCCGAGACTTTTACTTAAAAAATGAGGGTCAAGTCGGCAACACAATTGTTCAGTCACAGTATTGCTGTTGTGACTGAACATTTGACAGCAAGGGGCGATTTGCCTATAGAATGCCGACAACTAGTTGATTTGACCCTTCTAATCGATGATTTGTTCGACTCTTTAAATGTAAATAGTTTCTCCATACCGAATGGCAAAGATTTTAAAGGACCTGTAAAACGTAACACGCCTCATCATGAGCTGTGGAAAAAAACCAAAATAGTTCTAAGGACCATCAAATTTGTCAAAAAAATTACTGTTGGAAACAAAGTCCGATTGGTTGAGAAAGTGGTGCCGTCTGTTACGAATTTGATTAAAACGATAGAGGGTATGGAACTCCTTTGGCAAGTGTTGCCTTGTAATTATAGACTCGATGCTATGATGACCAGGAACTTTAATCAAGACCCTTTAGAAAATTTCTTTGGAAAAATTAGGAGTTATGGAGTAAGAAATATAGCGCCTAATACAGTAAGTTTTGAGGGGACGTTTAAAGCGCTTCTTTTAAATAATTATAGCTCTCCTCATTCGGGGAGAGGTAATTGCGAGGAGGATTTTAACGAATGCCTGCAAAATTTAGATTTTTTTTTAAAAGAAAAAAATGTTACTCCTAATGTTTGAAGAAAAAAATACAATTCATTTCAACAATGAAGTTTGCTTTGATCAACAACATGAAAATGATGCTGGTCAAAGCAACTATGTCTGTGGTTGGGTCTTGACTAAATGTCTAAAAAAAGTTGTCAAAGGTTGCATTGTGAGAGTGAATTATTAGATAACACTTCAAATAAAAACAATTCTTTTATTACAGCCAAAGAGTACCAAAAAAAGAAATGACTTTGCTATCCCAGTGAGAAAACCGAATACTTCTTTAAAGAAATACAAAGCATGGCCATTTCTTTTCTGAAAAGAAATGTGCCCAAATTGTTTGTAAAATCCAATATCAAATCGTTAGCAGACTTGTTAATCACAAATTTATTTATATGTCCCAGTCACAAAGATGACCTTTATAAAATGTTTACCGACACAACATTAAATATAATTATTTACAGTTGGTGTCGGTCTGTCAATCGGATTTTGTCCGGGAAAATAAAATATGAAGGCGATGATGAGGTAAAATTAGCTGCTGTTAATTATTATAATAAGCATAAAAATTATAAAAATAGGAAATAAAGAAAATGAACTTTAAGTACTTAGTTGTTTTATTAAAACCAAATTTTTGCATTTAGCCAGTATTTCCCCGTACCGAACTTTGTTCTTACTTTCTTGATGTGAATATTTGATTTCCTAAATATTGGAATAAATAATGTTCCGCAAGAAAATTAGAACAAAATTGTTTGGTACTGGAGAATACAAGGCTCATATAAATTTAATATCAATTACATTAGTGTGTGTAGTGTAGACGTGTGCGTGTGTGTGTGTGGTAGTTCTGGTTAAGAAATGGAGATGGCATGTCATGGCTAAAAGTCACGTGAGAGGGCACTCTTTTCCTTTTTATATTAAAGTACTCTGTGGAATGTGGAGTGGATATCATATCCGTAACATTTGACAGGTGTCCGGCAAATTTTGCAATGGCCAAATTGCTAGGGTGCAATTTAAATATAAACGAAATGAATCCTTGTTTTAGCCTTGGGGATAAAAACATCGTTATATTTCCGGACCCATCCCACATGTTAGTTAGTAAGGAATACGTTGGCACAAAAAGGTGAAATTACTGACGGGCAAGGTAGGATAATATTTAATAATTGGGAAGCCCCGGCAACTTAAATGTATAGATTTAAGAAAATAAACACATTTTTATTTATTTTTTATTATTTTTTATCTTGGGAGTACATTGTACATTTACTAGAATTACAGGAAAATGAACGATTGCACCTAGGCAACAAATTAAGAAGAGCTCATGTCAATTTTAATAAACAAGTAATGAAAGTAAAATTGGCAGCCCAAGTTTTTAGTGAGTCGGTAGCAGATGCTATAGAATTTTGTAAAAATGAATTAGATCTTGTTAGCTTCCGAAATTCTGATGCAACTAATAATTTTATTCGGAAAATAAATCATTTATTTGATGTTATGAATACACGTAATATGAATGCCTATACGTACAAAAAAACCTTTTTTAATGGAATTTTTTCCAAACATCATTTTTTTTTAATAAACATGTTTAAATATTTAACGAAACTGAAAATAAATGGAAGAAATATCCTAGAAACTAATAGGAAAACTGGATTTTTGGGTTTCCTAATACGTATAAAAAGTGTTTTGTATTTGTATGAGAACTATGTTAGAAATAACTCTCTTACCTTTCTCTGTACTTACAAATTCAGCCTGGATCATCTGGAATACTTTTTCAGTGCCATACGAGCTAAGGGCGGTTTTAATAACAACCCCACGGCGAGGCAATTTAGATCTGCCTTCAAAAGGATGCTAGTACATGGGGAGCTTAAGCATATTACGACAGGAAATTGTATTCCTTTACAGGAAATAAATATTTTAACAAACCTGAAGTGGCTATCAACAAAACAGTCGATCGGAATATATTAATTCAGGATTTCGATGATAACTTCGAGAAAAACCACGGAGCAGAAATAGATTTGATAAAAACTATGAAGGGTCATGATTATTTGGCGGATCCAAGTAGACTCACTGAGTTTTCTAAACAAGTCGTGATCTATATTGGCGGTTTTGTTGTCCACAAACTCGAAAATGATTTAAAATGCCAAAAATGTTTGTCTGCCTTAATTTCTGATGAAAAGTACACAAGCTTACAATTAAAAAAAGATAAAGGGGGGGCTTGCACTATCCCAGCAAAAATGTTGTAACAATTTGCGAAATATGTGAAAAAATATTCCGCCAAAACAAAAGATTTAGCGAAAAAAACATTTATCACAATATTTTGCAAAAATGTCTGAAGAATTGCTTGTCCGTTAGCTTGTTTTGTCAAATTGCCCAACATTTCCAAAATCAGTCATTTCTAGACTGGCATTTTCCACTTCTAATTAAAGCAATCTGTATGAAATACTTGAAAGTTAGGATGCTTTTCGCAACAAAAAAAATATCTGAAGAGGATGACAAGGTCCGAATTTTTTATAACAAATTAGTTTTATTTAAGGGTCAGTGACTATGTATTATATTTATATAAACGTTTTTTCTTTCAACTGACTTATTTTATTTTTACCTGAAATCCAAACTGCGTCTAAGCATAAGAGGCATTTTTTTAATATACAGATCTTGATCTTTAAATGATCACGAGTAAAAGGTCGACTTACCCATGAATATGGGTAAAATTATTCAGCTGGCAACCTCCATTGTAATGTCACAAGACTAAAGCCATCTCATGTATGCACGCTGATAGCGAATCTATAGCATTCTCTATCTACGAGTGTGAGTGATTTTTCGAAAGGTTTTACTTTTTTTTTTTTTAATGCAATTCAGTTCTAATGCCATGTTCTTAAAAAAAAATCTATTAGTTTGGTTCAAAACAGCTTTTTTCTCAAAAAAATCTACTAAAAAAGGGACATCCGCGTCAAAAGTGCTAATATTCATATCGTTTTCGTCCATTGAATCCATTGAAACATTTCTTTTCAAAACTTCTTTTCTCTCGGTAATTGTTTCTTCTACAATATTTACGGAACAAATTATTTATATTTTATTTTTTTTTGCTTATTTTTAGTCTTACCGCTGTTCTTTCTGATATTTTTTTATCCTTGTAAGTTTTTGAACGAATTCATTACCTTGGCTGTATGGCCTAAAATAGATATCAAAGAGATTTTTAATATTTGAATGTCTTTGATAGATATACATCTAATATATCGCACCTTTGGTAGAACAAGGGCATAATTGTCATAAATTGCCAAAATGACTTAAATATGCAGAAATGCTTTAAAAAGGCCCTTTGAACTGGAGGGACAAAGACATTCGTTTAATTCCTTCAAAAACCGCCAGATGGAAATAGTGGCGTTGTCTTTTTGGCGCCATTTTGTTACTCTCTTGGCGCGACAAAGTCTCATTGGTCAGTTGTGCCATCGGCGGGGACCGAGGTAGCCGTCACTTGGAGCGCTAACGCCGTATAGGTAAATATGCCCTTTAATGTTTTTGATTTCTGGAACGACAAGGCCATATTCGTCACACTTATGCCTAGTTTATGATTTTAAAATTGGGAGGACAAAGTCGTTCAGACAATTGTGCCCTTGTCTGTCCAAGATTTGTTTTACTCCATGGTCTTAAAAGTAAATGTGTTTTTGTTATTCCAATTGCAATAAAATCTGGATGGACTTAATAACAATTACTTCTTTGTCATTCCAAAGTGTAGTCTTATTAGTGTGGATTAGACTATGATTTAATGTTTGATAATACAAATAACTGAAATATTATCATTATGGTAAATTCAATTATGTAGGGTACCTTTTCAATTTTTTATTCGCACGTTTACAACTATAGTGACCTAATACAAAAAAAATGGGATTTGAGTTTGAGCCCGCTTCCAATTAATAATTTCTTTACTTTAAGAGTGACGTAAATTGATTTATAAAATGTTTTTGAATATCTTTTAATTTTCAGAAAATAAAGATGGAATCGCGTAGTAAAAAAATTTTAATGATGCTTAATGCTAAAAGTAATTATCAGACTAAAGAAACTGATGCCAAGTCTGATAGTACTTTTTGTGAAGGAGATGAGTGCCATAAGACTGTGACAATTTCAAACGAAAATTCGTCAACGGGTAAGGATCTCATAGACTTATTATATTAGTTAATTACCTATATTTTTATATACTAAAATTAATTTATTTTAAGATTTTACAGCTAAAAAAATGGTTGAGACATGGATTGATAAAAATATCCAAAGTCAGAATCCCATTAAGGAAAGCAACATTTTAGACAATGACATAATGGATACACCTATAACAAATGCTGATTTAGGTAAAAATATTATTTTAGTTTTCAAATCAAATGTCTAACCTGTTATTTTTGCTAAGTTAATTAATCTATAACTAAAATTCATTTAGATGTGGAGAATCAGGATCCAAAATTGTTTCAATACGAAATATTGGAACCAGTGAATAGACCAACGCTTGTCACCATGGGTAAATATATCAAATTTTAGATCATTCTTTCTTTTACTTATTGATTACTTGAATTATATTATGCTTAAAACTATTTTAGATTTAGAGAAGAAGAATGAAATTGTAATAATAGAAAATAACAATTTGGAAATGGAAAATACTCCAATGGTTAATACAACAGGTAAGATATTTTTCAACACACTTGCTCATAAAGTGGCTCTTATTTCACCGCAATTAGGCATATAATGACACCTGTAATCAAACTGTGAATTTTTCATTACCATTATTCACAAGTGAGTTTAGGTTTTTTTTTAATTTTTTTGTTTGAGTTGCTATGTTCTTAAAAAAGTTTCGATACTAAAAAGATTGTGTTCAATACTAAAAATAAATTAATGTACCTATTCCTTGCTCATTTCATGCAACTTCGAATTTAAATAGATAATTTCAACTTGTATATACGTTTTAAATACGTAAAACTTTTGTTTTCTCTGTAATAAAAAAACTTTGAATTCCCAGTTTTGTACGTGGCTGCAACACAATCCGCGAAAAGCAAAAAAAAAAAACTTAATCTTTTCGTCTATAGCCGATCGCCATTGTTACATGCGCGCGCAGGAAAACATATTAATTTAAATAGATAATTTCAACTTGTATGTTCGTTTCGTAAATAAATAAATAAACTTGTATATACGTTTTCAATAAATAAAACTTTTGTTTTCTCTGTAATAAACAAAACCAATTTAAAAAAAAATGAATTCCTCATTTTGTACGTGATTATAACGCTATCCACAAAAAGCAAAAAAAAAAGAAACCTCATTCAGTCTATGGCCGATCGCCATTGTTAGATGCGCGAAACTTTTTTTACAACTCATTTTAACTGTTGAAAATGATTTTTTGGTGTTATTTTCTTCACAAGTGTGTTGAAAAACGTCGTATGATACACGTGTGTATTGATGATTACCGTCCTCGGCTCTCTTAAGACCCTCACCTAACGGCTCGGGTCTCAATGGCGCCTCAGCGGTAATCACCAACGTTACACACTTATACCATAATGTACTAAAAATTGCTGTACAAATATATCAATTATTTTATGTTTAAGTGAGATATTATTATTGTTTCGTCATCTTTTTAGGTGTTGCAAGTGAGCTTGATTCTTCAAATAATGGTGATTTTTCACCATCTGATGGGTCTGATTATAAACCGTCAGAAACTTACAAACATAAGCGTTTATTTAAAACAAGATCTTCCAAACGTAGCAGTTCGTCAAACTCTTCTAATTCCAGCAGTAGCTCGTCTAGCTCCAGCAGTAGCTCGTCTAGCTCCAACAGCAACTCATCTAGTTCATCTGTTAAGGATAACATTGATGTGGCTAACAACGAACCAGGACCTTCTTTGGATACGAGTGAAAATACTACTGAACAAGTAATTAATAAAAAGCAGACTAGAAAGCGACAAAAAAATCCACAGCAATGGAAACAAGTTGTTTCTAAACGTTTAAAAAATAGTGGCCAAGAATACACAACAAAAAGAGGAAAGATCGCACCAGCAAAATCTGTACGTCCTCCATGCAAAAGCTCGTGCCGACTATCGTGTTCTACGCAAGTTTCTTTTGAAACGAGAAGTGTTATTTTTAAAACCTACTGGGAATTAGGATCAAACCAAAGACAGAAAGACTTTCTTGCGTCATGTATTAAAATACAAAATCCTACAACCCGAAGAATTAAGATCGCAGCAAATAGCACCACATTTAAATCACCTAGAAAACCTAACTCGACCTACCATTTTATAATAAATGGTAAAGAAATCAGGGTTTGTAAGATTTTTTTGTTGAACACTTTGTGTATCGGTGAAAAAACATTGCGGCTTGTAATCGATAAATTATCCGATCAAACATTGAATATAATGGGTCCTGTCGATAATCGTGGGAAACATAATAATCATAGTAAATTAAGTGATGAAGTCTTAGAATCTGTCCGAGATCATATAAATTCCATTCCTAGAACAGAGAGCCACTACTTACGGGCAAACACAACAAGAGAATTTATAGATGGAAGTTTAACCATAGCGGAGCTTCATCGTGACTACAAACTAATTCAAGAAGCCGCTGGAAAAGAATTCGCAAACTATGATGCCTACTATCGAATTTTCAATAATGATTTCAATCTTGGTTTGTTTAATCCCCGCAAAGATCAGTGCGATGAATGCGAGGGGTACAAAAACTCTACAGATAAAGGACCACTAAAAGACAAATACAATAAACACCTAGAAGAGAAGAGTTTAAGTAGATTAGAATTGAAACACGACATAGAACAATGTAAAAGTAATGGTTCTAATAATATAGTTGCCATTTTCGATCTCCAAGCAGTTTTACCTTGTCCAATTGGCCAATCGTCAGCTTTCTTTTATAAATCAAAGTTGAATTGTTACAATTTCACTGTGAGAACTTATTTTCTTTTTGTTAATGATATAAATCAAATTAATCAGTTTATGTGCTTATAAAATTAATATTTTGCTTTAGGTATCCAATATAAATGATGATACCACAGTTTGCTTCTTCTGGCACGAGGGTCTTGGGAAACGCGGCGCCAATGAAATTGGAACATGCGTTTACAAGTTTTTGGAGGAACTGTCTAGTAAACAGCCAAATAAGGACATAATATTTTATTCCGATAATTGCTGTGGACAGCAAAAAAACAAGTTAGTTGTTTAGAAATTTAAACAATAGGACTGCCATTTAAAATACACAAACATACTACACACATACCCTCACACATCCATCCTCAAAAACTTTCGCGTTTACATAATAATATTAGTAAGATATTTATTCGTCAATAATTATTTTTCTTGTTTCAGATTCGTTTTCGGAATGTATTATTTTGCTGTGAACACATTGCCTATAAAGTCGATCACACATAAATTTCTTATTATGGGACATACCCAGAATAAAGCCGATGCTGTCCATTCTGTAATAGAAAAGAATGTTAAACGTGCAAAAAAAGCTGGACCAATATACACTCCGGCAGAATACATAAGCCTTATAAAAAATGCCAAGAAAAAGGGGGAATCATTTACTGTCAAAGAAATGAATTTCGATTCTTTCTTTGATATGAAGATGTTATCTGATGATGTTAATTTGAACGTAACCAAGGATGTTGATAGAAATTCGATTAAGATTTTGGAAATCAAAGCGATCGAATTTACTAAAGGTTCAGAGACATACCAATACAGGGACAGCTACAAGTCAGACAAGTGGACAGTAGCAAACATTCGAGTAGGCCGTATTGGTAATAGAAATATAAGAGTGAAAGATATCATATTAAAACAGCTATACAACGAAAAGTTACCAATCCCTAACCGAAAGAAAGAAGACATTCTTCAATTGATATCCTCAAATATAGTTCCTAAGTTTAACGAACAATATTATAACAACCTCTTTTAAAAAATAAGAGAGAGTGTTGACTGATTTAGAAGTGTGTAACAAACAACATTTAACACCACTAGCGACATCTATAATGCAAAGCAGTTACTAAGTAAGTGCCGTCATTCACCGCTAGATGGCGCTGTACAAATACGTCACGATCCTGAATCTCGGTGTTAAGATCTTCCGTGGTCTAATGACCTCCGCTAGTATGTTTAATTTTGATGGAGTTTTGTTTTGTAAGTCTGGACTAGCAGTGCATTTGTGGATCACGTCCTACGGGGAATGATCTCATGAGACTCAGCTGGCCTGATAACAATTAACTATATTTTTGGATTAGAGGACCCATTGTTCGCTCCCTTCGTCCTTACTGGGAAGAGGTTGCCGGGACTTGTCCTATATTTGATTGTGATTTAAATAAATCCCTGTCACGAACTTGGTTTTCTCTTCGTGCCGGAAAACGGTGACGACATCCCTTACAAACTGGCGACCAACGGTGGGCAAGAACAGGATAAACAGAAGTTCGTCACGCGCTCAGGCAGATTAACGACGACAACTGTGAGGACCTCACCAAAAACGATGTCAGTCAACCTGTCCGACACCCAGTTTCAAACCTTACTGGAGAAGATCTCATCGCCCAAGCAGGGATCCTTCACAACGTGCACCACCCATTATGATGGAACCAAGAGCTCTGAAGCTTTAGAAGCGTTCCTGGCGGCGGTCTCAATTTTCAAACAAATTGAAAATATTACGGAGGCTGATGCCCTTATCAGTATTCCGTTACTGCTGAAAGGGGAAGCAGCAATATGGTGGCAAGGCGTGAAGAAACATGTCTTTACATGGGACTCATTCAGAGACCGCCTGCGCCACGCCTTTGCTCCCAAGAAACCGGGGTATTTACTTTACCAAGAAATAGTTGGCGTGAAGCAGGATGCTAACACCACTACAGAAAATTTTGTAGCTTACAAGCGGATGCTAGTATCTCAGCTTCCGGAGCCTGAGTTGCCTGAATCTCACCAGATGGACTTGATATATGGCTCACTGAAAACTAAGATTCAAGATAAGATTCCTCGAAACTCAGTTAAGACGTTTGACGAGTTATTAAATATTTCACGAGCCGTTGAACAACTGTGGATAGAACAAACCAAGGAATCCAGATCCGGAAACACCCAAAGCAAACAGCAACCAGCAGGTACACAACCTAAGAAGAAGTGTGGGTTTTGTCACTTCAATGGACACCGCACCGACGAATGCAGAAAACTAAAGAAACAGCAGGAGCTTGGAGTCTCAGTCCAACCTGAAGGTTCACGTCCCAAAACGGAACCCAGGTCGACACAAGCTCCGTCGCCTTCAACGTCTGCTATAAAATGCTACGGATGCGGCGCACCAGGCGTAGTTCGCAGCAGTTGCGCCAATTGCTCTATTAAAAAGGAACGGGAGCCACCAGCGGACATTAAATTCTGCTCTCTAAACTTCCGACCCGACGTAAGGGCCAGACCAGTCATATATGTAGACATTGCTGGAATCAAAGGAGTAGCATACATAGATACATGCGCAAAAACAAGTGTTGCCTCATATAGCCTGTACAAACAGCTTGAAGCAAAAGGACAGCACTTCATTAAAGAAAACGCTCAGGTCACACTGGCAGACGGTGTACCCAAATATCAACGTGTTCTGAAAACAGTGGTACCAGTCAAACTCGAAGATAGGGTAATACCAACCTCCTTCATAGTGCTACCCGAATCTAGAGATAACCGTACCTTACTAGGAATTGGTTTCATGCAGGATACGAGAATGGTATTAGACTTGGGACAGTTCACTTGGATGTTCCTTGGCAGCCCTATGACCTACGAACTATACGAGGAAGACTTCGTAACTTTCACCGACGCTGCCAACAGCTCCATAGGAATCAATTCTCCACTATTTCATTCCTCTGTACCTCAGTCCAGGCAAGCAGCAGATTTGCCACAGCAGACAGATACTGCAACATATAGACTGATTCCGATAGACGAATCGACAATAAAAAGGCCCAGAACAGCCTTTGATGGATACTCGCCTCGTTTCGCTGATTTTATGATGCAGGACGCCGAACGCAACGTTCAAGAAGCAGAAGTCACTCTTACATCTCCCGAAAGAGGTCTCTTCCCTGACCTTACCAGAACCAATACATTTATAGACTCATTCGACGTGTGTGCTATTAATATCAACGCCCAACAAAAGAATGATCTCAATAAAGTTCTGACACATTACGAAGACGTTTTCTTTGATAATGGTAACCCATCGTCACTTGGAGAGCATACTATCATCACGACCAATGATATTCCTATATCGGTGCCTCCTTATAGACTATCCCAAGCAAAAACCGAAGTCCTTAAGACCGAAATAGATAAAATGCTGCAACAGGGCATTATTGTACCATGCATCTCACCTTGGGCCGCGCCTGTAGTAATGGTGCCAAAACCAAATGGAGAAGTACGAGTGTGTATTGACTACCGCCGTTTAAATGCGATAACTGTACCAGACACTTACCCTCTCCCTCGAATCGATGATCTGTTGCATTCAGCTAAATCAACCCCGTTTATGACGTCACTAGACCTGAAAGCCGGCTATTGGCAGATAAAAATCCGAAAAGAAGACGAGGACAAGACGGCATTTATTACTCCTTTTGGCGTCTTTAAGTTCAAAAGGATGCCCTTCGGTTTGCGCAACGCGCCCGCAACTTTCCAACGTCTAGTCGATAGATTTCGGGTTACCCTCGACAACATGAAACTGCTAGCCTATCTAGATGACCTAATTCTATTCTCTGCTACATTTGAAGAACATCTTGCAGATCTGGGAAGAGTCTTACAGAAAATGAGAGAATACAACTTAACGGCAAACAAGGAGAAATGTAAGTTTCTACGTTCGTCAATTAAATATTTAGGGCATATCATAACGCCTGAAGGTTTGAAAACTGATTCAGACAAAACCAAAGCCATCCTTGAAAGGCCAATTCCTAAAAACCTTAAACAGCTAGTATCATTTCTGCAAATGTGTTCCTGGTATCGTCGGTTCATTGAAAACTTTTCGGCGATAACTCAACCACTTACTAAACTTACGAAGAAAAAGGCAGGTTGGGCATGGAATACGGAACAAGAACAAGCATACAACACGCTGAAACAACGGCTTACAACTGCGCCTATCCTAAAACAAGCAGATGGAACCAAGCCCTACATCTTGAAGACAGATGCTAGTGGTTTTGCACTAGGAGCGGTTCTCGTCCAGGGGGAGAAGGAGGAAGAGCACCCCGTGGAATATGCCAGTAGATTACTTACGGCAGCCGAAAGAAACTATTCCACAACCGAGCGGGAAGCGCTAGCTGTGGTATGGGCCTTGGACAAATTTCGAGCATACATAGAGGGCTTACCAATTACCGTCATCACGGACCATCAAGCTCTGAAGTGGCTTATGAATTTAAAATCACCAACAGGCCGCTTGGCTAGATGGGCTTTGCAACTACAGTCCTTTGACGTAAAAGTGATTTACCAACCCGGTAAAATGAACACGGTAGCGGACGCGCTGTCCAGACCCCCGTGTTGTGAAGACACATGTGATATATGCATAATTACCATAGACATGCCCAGAAGGAGTGCTAAAGAAGTACGAGAAGAACAGATGAAAGACGAAAAGATCAAGAAAATAATAGAAGCTCTTGAGGAAACAAAAACGGCAGAGGATGCTACCTATTGGAGCAACAAGGGTTATCTAATGAACAATGGCATGTTGTATCGCCTACACCCTGACTCCGAAGTTGATGATGCACAACTTTTGGTACCTGAGCATGAGTGGAGAAATGTCCTTAGCGCCTACCACGATGACCCTCTTGCCGGCCACTACGGTGCTGAAAAGACCTTCAAGAAGATTGCAAATAGGTATTTTTGGAGTGGAATGCGTAAATATGTTTCCAGTTATGTACAAAACTGTTTGGAGTGCCAAAGGTACAAACCCTCCAATCAGAAGCCTGCGGGATTACTTCAGACCACTACGCTAAGTCAACGATTCGAAGTGGTATCCTTCGATCTATTTGGGCCCCTACCGCAAACCGAGGATGGGAAGACATGGATACTAATCGCCCAAGATATGGCTACACGGTGGGTAGAACTATATGCATTAGCCACCGCCTCAGCAGAAAATTGTGCAACAACACTTATAAACGAAGTTTTCCTACGATATGGAGTACCAAGGAGACTTATAAGCGACAACGGAACGCAGTTTGTCAGTGCGGTTATGCAACAAGTAACCTATAGCTTAAACATAAAGCATCATTTCACCCCACTTTATCACCCTGAAAGTAATCCTGTGGAACGCAGGAACAGAGATATGAAAACCCAACTGGCCATAATGGTTCAAGGAGTGGAACACAACCGATGGGCCGACCTCCTTCCTTCCATTCGATTTGCTATGAATAGCACTACTTGTTCCACAACGGGACAAACTCCCGCATACCTAACGTTCGGCAGAGAGTTGAGGTCACCAAGGGATAACGAAGTTGATTTCAGGAATATACTCATTTCTGAAAACATCATACCTGAAATAACCCCGAAACTTAAGACGCTGGCAGACAGCTTACTGAAAGCGAGAGAAGTTCAGGAAATGAAAGAAGAAGGTCGCAAAGAATATGTTGACCGACAGAGACGCAACCATCCTCAATACCAACCAGGAGATCTGGTTCTTGTCAACATACATCCGATCAGCAGAGGAAATTTGGGAGTGACAGCTAAGTTTGCGCCCCGAAGAGATGGTCCATATATTATAGTGCAACAGCACGGGCCCGCATCCTTTAAAGTAGCTTCACCAACTACTCCTGAAAATCCAATCGGATTTGATGGAGTTGGATTCCGATAGACGAATCGACAATAAAAAGGCCCAGAACAGCCTTTGATGGATACTCGCCTCGTTTCGCTGATTTTATGATGCAGGACGCCGAACGCAACGTTCAAGAAGCAGAAGTCACTCTTACATCTCCCGAAAGAGGTCTCTTCCCTGACCTTACCAGAACCAATACATTTATAGACTCATTCCACGTGTGTGCTATTAATATCAACGCCCAACAAAAGAATGATCTCAATAAAGTTCTGACACATTACGAAGACGTTTTCTTTGATAATGGTAACCCATCGTCACTTGGAGAGCATACTATCATCACGACCAATGATATTCCTATATCGGTGCCTCCTTATTAGGAAATATTAATTATTTTTATAAAATTAACAAAACTAGAGTACAATCCTTATAATAATTAACAAAAAATAGATTTCTTCTTTGGGATACGTAAATAATTGGCACATAGGTAAATCAGTCATTTACGTATGAAATGCTAAGAAACAGTTTTTGTCTTTGGTAAGGCAAAGGTGAACTTTGCATTTTATACATTTAATCCGGGTTCTTCCCTTGCATCCCACCATTTTGCACCGTGTCCCAAGTCCCTCATCATGTGCAGGGAAATGCCCAACACCGTCTCTTGCTATATCCGCTACAGGGCGAACTTCTCCTGGTCTTCTTGGTTAGTTCTGTAGTAGTTAACACAAAAGCTAACAGATGGCACTGTCGCTCCTGTCTTTCAATATTGATCTCGTAATAACTGTACAAATATCTCAGAGATGGCACGTTCATCAATTATTATAAAAAACTAAGCTAAGCTATTATTATAAGCTGGTTATTAATTAGATTGACTAATGATCCCAGCAGATAGACACTCTCGCGGCGACATACAAGCATATTCTGATGCCAATTTGGACATATGGTATCCAACTTTGGGGCTGTACTAAACCAACCAACGTCAAAATAATTCAACAGTTCCAAAATAAAGTACTCAGGGCTGCAGTGAATGCACCCTGGTACATAAGAAACGATGACCTCCACCGTGACCTTGACATGGAAGTCGTCACCTCCATCATTCAAAAATTTGCTGAAGCCCACGAACACAGACTCCATCGACACGTGAATGTTGAGGCAATTCAGCTGCTAGACAATACAGACATAGTGCGTAGACTTAAGAGAACTAAACCATTTGAATTAGTGTAGTATAAGTGCAAAGTGAGTGAATAATAGTAACAATGTTGTGCTATTTATATAACACATGAACATGGTGTTTTTATAATTATATCAGACTCTAAGAAAGTGCTAAGGACTTGTGTATATGTGCATAAATATGGACACTATTCTTAGTTTTAACATAATCTATAATGTAACATAATAAGTCAGATTTAAATTACTTATTAGTCTTTTTTAGGCTAGATTGTAATTAGTTATCAAGAACTTCGTTCTTATAATTATAATATAAAAAAAAAAAAATATAGTAGGTTTAAACCTGAGTTTATTTGAATGTATTGCGTATAAGTTGGTCATTTCAGCCATAATTTCAAATAATTGTTTTGGCACGTACCGAAAGTAATAATCCACTGGGGCTTCAACTGTAGGGTCAACTGACATTGGTGGTAGCCAATCTGATGAAATAGTATTTAGGAGTTCCCTGTGTCTCCACCTAATGTTCAGTTTAGGCGTAATATTCTGAAGTATATTTTCATGAGAGGGCTCCATTTCGCTGGTACTTCGGGAACCACTTCATCGCAGGTGTCAGTAACTTCTGGATCATTCGTTCCAATCCACGATGAGCTGGGCCCTTCATCATCGTCAGTGTCGGGTGGAAATACCTCTCGTTGATTTTGATTGATGACATCTGCACCAACTCGGACAGACCGCAACTCCCTTTCAGATGTAAATCCTAACGGTTCTTCGTCATCAGACGATAGCTCCAAATCGTAAAGATCTCCTTCATATAGGGCTGTTATAGTCTATGGTTACAGAACGTCAATTGTCTCTGACGTAAGACTGACGTGGCCATTCCTGTTTTTACCGCGTTTTCACGCATGTGCTTTTACACTACTACGATTACAAGAATAATACAAAGTTACAGTGTTTCATTGCTATTTACATGGTTGCAGTACGATTTAATAGTGGCGACGAGAATTGGTGAAGTTTCTACAGTAAATCATGGCTAAAGTGCCACCTAATTTCATAGAGTTCTATGATACTAAATACAAGTTTAAAAGATGGGTGCAGCGGTTTGAAAGTGCCTTAACTACACACATCAAAAGTGTCTAGGGATCAACATATATTTTTGCAATAACTTTTCTCCTGATTGATATTAATTAAAATTTTCTTTAAGGATTCATCAAATAAAGTGTTTTCGTTTGTCACAGTAACGATAAACCAAGTCACCTTTGCATTAATAAAGAAATTTGCCATTTTCCTAATAAAGGGATTTTTGACATTTGAACCACTAACATTAAAGTTCGAAAAAAAGACCAAAATAACAGTTTTCTTTAAAATTTTATTGGGTAACTTAAACAATTAATAATCCGTGTTTCTACCGCGAACACTAACAACACAAGAACATCGGTTTGGCATACTCAAAATGAGTTCATCCAAATCACGCTGTGGAATGGCCGCCCATGTTCGTTGCAACAACAAAAAAAGGTCTTCTTGCGACTGGATACCCTCCATATTCGGCAGAGCTCTTCTCTGTAGCATATCCCATGCATGCTCAATCGGGTTCAAGTCTGGCGACTGAGCAGGCCAGGGCAGGACATTGATGTTAGCTGCGGCGAGAGTCTGTCTTACAACTCTTGCGGTGTGCGGTCGTGCATTATCATGCATTAACTGAAATAAGGGACCGATTTGCACTTGTAGAGGAACGATGACGTCTGATACAATCGTCTCAGCATAAATTTGAGCGTTGAGGTTGCCTCTGATCCAAATCAACTCAGTTCTTCCGCCGATCCAAATACCCGCCCATACCATGATGGTTCCACCACTATAAGGATGGACTTCCTGGCAGGATTTTAATCGCTGTTGGCGTCCAAGGGTTCTCCAGTGTCGTATACGTCTTGTATCCGGTCTCATACCAAAACGAGACTCATCAGAAAAGCACACGAAACGCCATTGTTCTTCTGCCCAATTTCTGTGTTCAAGAGCCCATTGATATCGAATCCTACGATTGTGCATTGCTATAGGTGGTACCCGTAGCGGTCTTCGGGAATGAAGGTTCACTTCATGCAAGCGGTTTCTGACTGTTTGGTCGCTAATTAAGTTCCCTGAAGAGTGATGAAGCCTCACGGCTAACATCATGGCGGTTATTGTTGGAGCTCTTCGAGTTAAGATTTGAATGTATCGGTCTTGTCTCCGTGTGGTGCAGCGATACCGTCCTCCATGGCGCTCAGCCACGGTACCAGTGCTTCGGTAACGTGTCCAAAGTCGACTGATAACACTCTGACTTGTATTCAGAGCTAAAGCCACAGTACGTTGCCGGGAACCAGCTTCTATCATTCCCACGGCTCTGAGCATTTCTTCCCTGCTTAAATGACGTCGCCGCTCCATAATAACGTTGGTTTTAATCAGTAGTAGGGAAACAGTAGCACTAATAATGTCTTCAATGCGTTGTATGTTTTTATAGGGAAAATATTGACAGCTGATTTTCATCTTTTACTCGAATTTGATTCACAGTTCCTGATTCAAATTATGAAATGCACCAAAAAGGATCCATATAAATTTATAAAATCATAAATTTATTACAAAGCCACATCTCAATCTCAAGAAATCCGCATAAAAATGCTTGATCCCTAGACACTTTTGATGTGTGTATTTACACAATCACGGTGGAAAAAGATAAGAATTCCTATCTACTTCATTACATCGCACAGTGTGTCGACTAGAACATGCTAGCTGGACAGAAATCGTTATCAAACACTCGAAAACAAAGTGTCGTTTAACGTAAACAACACCATAGAGGCGCTAATTCTAGGAATTGTTTTCGTTTAACACTGTGGATTTGTTTGAAATGTGTAAGTACCCTTTATTGTGTAAATCACAAATGCACATTTATTCAGTTGCAATTTAGCACTACGTTGGTTAACATCTCCAAAGAAATTTTGTGATTGAATCTATTTTACTAGTGATGGATTATATACTAGAAGGTATGTATATTTTTATTATATATACATGATAAAGTAATTTTAACTGTGTAAATTTATAAAAGAAACCTACCCTCATACGTCTTTCAAGGCGTAATTTTTCTAACTTTCAAAGGTTTGTTGGAGGGTAACTAAAAACCCCCAGTCTACCCCAGTTTACTTTTTTTTTCTAAAGGTAGCTACATATTTAAGCTTTTAAATAATGTATATTTTTTTTACCCCGAACACAGTCCAACATGGTTTTATTTTTATTTTTCAGAAGTTACATACAAACTTACTCGTATGGAATTTTTTCAAGAGTGGGTCAAATTAGATAAAAAGGATAAAAATAATTTAATGCTAAGGTATATAAAGCAGAAATGGAGCTTGGAGGATGTTGTAGATACATCAGAAAAAGAAATTAAATTACTAATATCAAGATTTTCGGCAAAATTGACTGAAAAATGGAATTCTTGTCGATTCGATAAAAAAAGGATGTTGGAGAAAAATAAGACGTGGCTGGAAGGTGCAGTCTTAGAGTTTAAGGTTGCTTTTCACAGACCACAGGCTTCCACATCGGCATCGCTTAAGCTACATCCTGGAAGACCGCCAATAGATTTCGAAAATGCTTCTGAGAAAACTAAAAAACGCCGCGTAGAAGAACTCGTTAGTGAGCGTAGCGCAAGTGAGCTAACGTTAGCTGCTGAGATAGCTCATAGAAAGGCAGGATACAGGAATGTAGTAAAAGCTATTAGAAGTAGCAACAGCCCAGCCAAGGGTAACCAATCCACGTCGGAATCTAGTGTTGGTGGCAGACAATTAAGTAGTGATGAAGCTTTAGCGTATTATATAGACTCTAAGTGCACCACTCACTCTTACAAGCAAACAAGGAAGTGGTCTATGAAGGCGGGACATCGAGTGTTTCCATCATATTATAGCTTATGTAAGTCAAAATTATCTTGTTATCCACTACAGGAACACATTTCTGTAACAGAATCACGCGCGGACATTAGGCTTCAAGCTATTTTAGATTTAACCACCAATCGATTAGTAAAAGTTCAGAATGAAGTTATTAGAAGTGTGCTCTCAAAATCGTCGTCGTTCACATTAGTCAGTAAATGGGGTTGTGATGGAAGTTCTGGCCACAGTACTTATAAACAGAAATTTGAAAACGTGGAAGCTACAGATGAGTTTCTGTTTGTTTTTTCTTTTGTTCCTTTACAATTATATGACGGTGATACCATCATTTGGCAAAATCCTCGCCCGTCATCGACCACCTACTGCCGACCAATAAAGTTTATTTTTGCTAAGGAAACAAAAGAACTTACAACTACAGAAACACAAAAAGTTTTGGATGAAGTTTCTCAACTGCTTCCAACATTATGTAACGTTGCAGGTTCTCAAATTTCTGTAAATCATAAGTTTCTTTTAACCATGACGGACGGAAATATTTGTAACGCGTTGACGGATACACTATCCGCTCAAAAATGTTATATCTGTGGCGCCACACCCCTAATAATGAACGACGAAAGCAAGGATTTTCCTGCCAAACAAGATAATTTAAGTTTTGGTTTGTCTACACTACACGCATGGATCCGTTCCTTTGAGTGTCTCTTACACATAAGTTATCGCTTAGATTTTAAGAAATGGCAAGCAAGGTCAAAAGCTGATAAGGATCATTTAAAATTACGTTCGGAAATTATTAAAGATAAGTTTAAGAAAGAGTTAGGTTTAATTGTAGACAAGCCAAAACCGGGATATGGGAATTCAAATGACGGAAACACTGCCCGTAGGTTTTTTTCAAACGCAGCTCTAAGTGCTGAAATTACGGGATTAGACGTAGATTTAATTAAAAAACTCGGTATTTTGTTAACAACTTTGTCTTCTGGTTATGATATTGATTTAAATAAACTCGCGAAATATTGTTCAGATATAAAAACGCTTTATTTAAATCTGTATTCGTGGTACTACATGCCAGTTACTTTACACAAAATACTTGTGCATAGCACTGAAGTAGTAAAATCTTCACTTCTTCCCATAGGACAACTATCGGAAGAAGCGCAAGAGGCTCGCAATAAAGATTGTCGTCGTTTCCGCGAGCACCACACTAGGAAAAGGTCACGTATTGCCACGAACACAGACTTGTTGCATATGCTTCTATTAACGTCTGATCCTTTGATTAATTCCCTTAGAGAAGTCCCTGTTAAAAGGTTGAATAAATTACCCGCAGAAGTTTTAGACATGATTATCCCGCCTTCACAGCCACCATTACAGGTACCAAGTAACCTTGATCATACTGATGAAAATTATTTGATACCTGATTCATCTGAATCTGAATGTGAGAGTGATTAATTATAAATTGGTATTAGGACTTACTATAATTATATTTAATATTTATTTATATAATACTTACAAAAATCTTATTCGGTTTATGTTTTTTTAGATATAATCAGGTTGTACATAGAAATTTCTAGTACTTGTACATAATATTAACATAAGTTCTTAGTGGTATTTGCATTTCATTTGAATTTATTTCTGCATTTTCATAAAAAAAAAAATCTATTTAGATGACTTTTTTGACGTATCTAATGAGATTGTAAGTAGTAATTTTGAGCCTTTTACATAATGTAACGTTTTGTTTTTGTATTTGTAAAGTTTTTGTAGTTATTTTTTGCATAAATTCATTTTAATTTAGTGTGTATCATTAATTATATAATTAAACCGGTCATTAATATATTTATATTTTTTATTTCATACCAATAACACCAGAACTCAGGAAAAATAAAATTTTTGGCTTATTTTCATTCATCATAAGTGATATAAGTCAAAAAATATTTCTGTCCAGCTAGCATGTTCTAGTCGACACACTGTGCATCGGTGCGGATCTATACGAGACTTTATGTGACTTAGTCTCGCCAGCGGAACCAAGCTCAAATCCGTATAGTCAAAATATTGAAATCCTTACGAAGCACTTAGATCCAGACCCGTTGGAGATTGCGGAATACTTTAAATATCATCACCGTCACCAAAGAGAAGGTGAATCGATTAAGGAATATTTAGCGTCGCTAAGGAAAATGGCCTCGGCTTGCAATTTTGGTACGTTTCTAGAAACAGCCCTGAGAAATCAGTTCGTGTGTGGTGTCAGATCACAAAAAATACGTGACAGGCTTCTTGAGTCAAGCAAGCTAACATTAGAACAAGCAGTGAGGATATTGCCACAGGCATTGAAAGTGCTCAAGCAGAGGGAACACAAACAATTGAGAGAGAGGTACAGGCAGTGTACATAAATAAAAAGAAACCCTCATTTGCCCCATCAGCACAAACAAAGCCAGGCACCAACTACAACACAGGGTCAAAGGATAAATCTGGGCCAGCAACATCATCAAACATTGTGTGTTTCCGATGTGGTGGAAACCATTATGCTAGCAAATGCACTATGATGAACGTTAAATGGAATTTCTGCCAGAAAACAGGACATCTTAGGAAGATGTGCCTTCGATTAAAAAGAATTAATGCTGTGGATGTAACTGGCCAAGCGGATGAAAATTCAGAGGAGGTGGTATTTGTTAATAATTGCAACATAAATGCTAATACAAACAAGTTTTGGATAAAAGTAAAAATCAATGGGTCCGAAGTATCAATGGAATTTGACAGTGGGTCAGCAGTGTCCATAATGAACATGGAAGACTATAGGAAAATTTGTGATGAGGAATTGGTTTCTACAAAAACTAAACTGTGTACTTATTCTAATCAATTTTTAAATGTTTTAGGTGTCGCTAACGTAACAGCTGCCATTGGAAAGGAGAGTAGAAGTGTCAAGTTATACATCATATCGGGGAACCAGCACCCCCTCTTAGTGGAGTGCCGTAAGGCATAAATATTGTAAAACCTCGGAATCCAAGGCCGGTCAATGAATCTTCATAAAATTTTTTGGACTGCATTGGTAAAAGCCCAAATAAAGAAGTTAAAAAAAAAAATTTGCGCGCTCTTCTTTTTTTTTTTTTTAATTCGGCAATTTACTGAAAAATGATAGGGACAAGGGAAAAAAAATGTTTAGAGCTACTAAATAATATTTTCACCGTGACTTTAATGTTAATTTATTAATATTTCGCAAAAAAGAACGACTTACAGCAAAAAAAAAAAAAAAACGTATCTGTCTAATACCTTTATAGGAGCAATTCTTGTAAATAGTATAATTTGAATCTCGGTTACGGCTTCAACGATTTTCATGAAATTTAGTATGCAGGGGGTTTTGAGGGCGATAAATAGGTCAAGCTAGGTTTCATTTTAAAAAAACACGATTTACCAAAACAACCAAGCAAATTTCGGTCATCCAGGTACGGTACTATACATTAAAATAACATTATTGTTAATTACAGTCGTCGTCATCGTTGATGTGGATTGTTGGTGAAGGATTAGTACCTACAGCTGTCACAAAAGCATTCTAAATTTCAAAAAAATCCTGTGGATGCCTTGAGTTTAAGGCCTCCTGACAGAGGCATATCTTACTTATATTATACGTGTGAAAGTTTGTGAGGATCGATTGATGTTTGTTACTCGTTCACGCAAAAACTACTGAACGGATTTAGATAACGTATATAGATAGATGGTTTATCGAACTCCACGCTGGAGAAGCCGCAGCCATAAGCTAGTAACTGATATAGGTACTATAAGTGACTAATCACTAAGGGCACCTCCTGTGGGGTATGGACCTCAAAGTAGTAGGGAAACCAGTACACTTAGAAATAAGAAATACAGATATCCCGACCCTTGCTAGAGCCAGCCTGCGAAGCTGAGACAGTAGTATTAAACCAGACCCTAAATACTCGTACCTAATATCTCTCAGATTCAGCCTGTCCCTTTGTTGCCCCCCCTCAGTGACGTCCTAAACCGAGGTCCGTACCCCACAGCAGCTTTCCTTAGCGATTAGTCACTTATGGTATATCAGTTACTAGCTCGATAATTGCCCCACGGGATCATACTACCGAGATAAAATTGTGTCATATGTTTTAATCCAGGTTGTAAACCATCTACCTATTTGCGATATTTAACCTCCAAATCCGTTCAGTAGTTTTTGCGTGAAAAGGGGAACAACCATCAATCCATCCTCACAAACTTTCGCAATTATAATATTAGTAGGATATGACTCTGGCAGGAGGCCTTAAACTCAAGGCATCCACAGGATTTTTTTAAATTTAGAATGCTTTTGTGACAGCAGTAGGTACTTATCCTTCACCAACAATCCAACTCAACGATGACAACGACAGTAATTAACAATAATGTTATTATAATGAATAGTACCTGGATGACCGAAATTTGCTTGGTTGTTTTGGTAAATCGTGTTTTTTTTAAATGAAACCTAGCTTGACCTATTTATCGCCCCCATAACCCCCTGCATACAAAATTTCATGAAAATCGTTGAAGCCGTAACCGAGATTCAGATTATACTATATTACAACAATTGCTCCTATAAAGGTATTAGATAGATACGTTTTAATTTTTTTTTTGCTGTAATTCGTTCTTTTTTGCGAAATATTAATTAATTAACATTAAAGTCACGGTGAAAATATTATTTAGTAGCTCTAAACATTTTTTTCCCTTGTCCCTCTCATTTTTCAGTAAATTGCCGAATTAAAAAAAAAAAAAAGAAGAGCGCGCAAATTTTTTTTTTTAACTTCTTTATTTGGGCTTTTACCAATGCAGTCCAAAAGTTTTTATGAAGATTCATTGACCGGCCCTGGATTCCGAGGTATAAATCTTACGGCACTCCACTATCTCGTTTTAATGCATTTTGTGGCTTCAGGGATTGCATAGCACAGGTTAATCAAGTATCTCCAGGTATTGTGTCTCATGCCCATTCTTTGCAAAACTTATTTAAAAAGTACTGTACATTGTTTGATGACAAAAGCGTAGGTAAGATTAAAGGGACCCAGTTGAAAAGAAAATGCCAAACCTATTTTCTATAGGGCTAGACCAGTCCCTTTTGCATTGAAGGACAGAGTTGAAATGGAAATTGATAATTTGGTTAGGGAAGGGGTTTTGATTAAAGTTGATTATAGTGAATATGCCACTCCAGTGGTACCAGTAGTGAAAGCAAATGGCAAAATTAGGCTTTGTGGAGATTACAAGATAACTTTAAATAAAAATTTACTAGTAGATGAACACCCTTTACCAACTTCAGGAGAGTTATTTAATGGTTTGGCTGGTGGTGACAAATTTTCTAAAATAGACCTTCGAAATGCTTACTTAAATTGGGAAGTTAGAGAAGAAGATCAACATTTACTTACACTTAATACCCACAAAGGGCTTTACAAATGTACACGATTAATGTTTGGTCTTAACTGTGCTCCAGCAAAATGGCAAAGGAAAATTGAGAATATACTAAAAGGCATACCGGGGGTACATTGCTTTATTGATGATATCCGTATATCAGCTCCAAATGATGAGGAACATCTTGATAGGCTGGAACAAGTTTTCGCTAGGCTTTCTGAATTTGGGTTGAAAGTTAATTTAGAGAAATCAGAGTTTATGAAAGATATGATTGAATATTGTGGGTACAAAATCAGTAGACATGGAATCCATAAGTCAGACAGTAAAATCAGAGCTGTAGTTGGTGCTCTTCAACCTAAAAATATCTCAGAACTGCAAGCCCTCTTAGGTTTGGTTAATTACTATGGCAGGTTTTTACCAAACTTAAGTGATACATTAGAACCATTGCATGAACTGTTAAGAAAGGAAACTAATTGGTTTTGGTCTGCTGATTGTGAAAAGGCACTATCAGTGATAAAGAAGCAAATGCTTTCAGACACTGTACTTGCTCATTATACACCAAGCTTACCTTTAATTTTGGCTACAGATGCTTCTTCTACGGGGGTAGGAGCTGTACTTTCACACATTATGCCGGATGGTACTGAACGTCCTATTCAATATGCTTCTCAGACTTTAAATGTTACACAAAGGAAATGGGCACTGTTTAAGAATAATTTAAACATAAGTGTTTTGTTTGCAATGGCAACATTTATATGTTAAGAATTCGTTTTTATGTGCTGGTAACATATATAGTCTAGAATTTCTCTGTCTCGGTGTCACGTTACATTTTGCTCTTGTTATAATTTAAAACCTATTTGGAAATACAGTTTATCTGCTAAAAATCTTTGAGCATTTTATTGTACATGCTAAAAGTGGTCCTTCGAGCCGGATCTGAACCAGCGACCTATGGATTTTAGTGATTTGAGATCATATAGCTCGCCATACTGTTGCACACCATTGCAAGAATATGTATGGCTACTGATGTGCACTATTTTAGGGAATTTATATGAAGATTTCATATTAACAGAATTTGCCTTAAATCCAAGTAGCAACTGTGAATCCAAATGAGCCACCTCCCATACCTTGATCTCAATGTATTTACAAGCTCCATTGACTGGGTGCAAAGGCAATTTCCGATCACACTTCATTGTGACCACAGCTTCTCCGGATTGCTTCCAAGAGAAGGTTTTGTCCACTGTGTTGAGGTCTACTTTGAATGGCAGACTATTAATGTCTTCGCACAGTGTATCCAATTTGTTGATGAAAGCTTCATTATATCTGCATAAAGCTCTGTCTCCATAATCAGCTACACATCCCACTTCATCAGTTGCAAAGTGAGTGGATCTATCAGTAGTTATTTGCAAGTCTCCAAGCATACTCATCTCTGGTTTGGCCGAGAATAAATCTCTGTGACAAATGTAAGAACCTTTCTTTCCATTGGTTACCAACAGATAATCCTTTAACAGCCCTGCTGATCTATCATCCACATCATCTACTATACAACCAGTATGTGGAGTTATAGTTCCTCCATGGCTTCCACCTGTTGTTAATGAGTAAACAGAGAATAAAGATGACTCATCAGGGATAATTTCATAAGCTATCAATTTGCATCCATTTCCAAAAGTGCAGTAGCCTTGCAATTTTTGACAAGTGTAGTAGGCCCTTTCTGGATGTTTAAAATTGAACAATCCTTGAGCTAAATCTCCAATCTTTATAAATGGTAATGCCCCCATACCACAAATGCTCATAGATTGGCATTTATACCATTGACAAAAGTACCCTCCTTATATTTAGAGACCAGGGGGCTGTATCAAACATGTATGCTATGTTGCTGGTATGTACTACCACATCTCTCTTAATGGATCCAGAACCAAACGCGCGCGTGGCGCTTTTTGTGTGTTTTGCTACAAAGGCAATCCACATGGAGCTAGTCAGTGATCTCACCACTGAAGCCTTTTAAGCATGCCTCAAACGTTTCATTTCTCGAAGGGGAATGCCAGAGAAAATTTTCTGTGACAATGCTAAAACATTTAAAGGCGCTGCCAATGAGTTAAATAATTTGTATAAATTGTTCATATCAAAAATTCATAAAGATTCTGTGAATAATTATTGTACTCCTAAACTTATTGCGTTTAAGTTTATCCCTAGTAACTCTCCGGAGTTTGGAGGTTTATGGGAGGCAGGAGTCAAAAGTTTTAAACATCATTTTAAGAGAATTGTTAGAACTATTGTCTTAACTTTTGAAGGTTTGTATACTGCTATCACTGAAATTGAAGCTGTGCTTAATTCAAGACCACTCCTTCCCATGAGCACCGATATTTCTGATTTTAAGTATTTAACGCCTGGCCATTTCCTCATAGGAACATCTATGATGAGTTATCCTGAAACGGACTTATCTAATTATTCTATTAATAATTTAAGATTTTGGAATGTTTTATGTAAAATTAAGCAAGACTTTTGGAAAGTCTGGTCCGGGGATTATCTTACACAGCTGCAAAGCAGGCCAAAATGGCACCATACTAATCCTAATTTAAAAGAAGGAGACCTAGTTATTCTTCGTAGTGATAATACGGCTCCAATGACATGGCCCATGGCAAGGATTGTGAAGACAATACCTGGACCAGATGGTATGGTTAGAGTGGCGGAAATTAAGCTGCCAAATAATAAAATATATGTTAGATCTCTAAGAAAATTATGTCCTTTACCAATAAATTAAATTAAAATTATGTTACATGTAAGTTTTGTTGCTTTCATGTCGAGTTAAACTATATGTATAATGTAAGTTTTGTTGCTTTCATGTAGTTTAATTATATGTATGAAAGTTTTGTTGCTTTCATGTAGAGTTTAATTGTTAGAACATTTATTATTAGCAAGGCCCCGGCCCAACTATGTTTAAGAATAATTTAAACATAAGTGTTTTGTTTGCAATGGCAACATTTATATGTTAAGAATTAGTTTTTATGTGCTGGTAACATATATAGTATAGAATTTCTCTGTCTCGGTGTCACGTTACATTTTGCTCTTGTTATAATTTAAAACCTATTTGGAAATACAGTTTATCTGCTAAAAATCTTTGAGCATTTTATTGTACAGGCACAGATTGACAAAGAGGCTTATGCAATAGTGTTTGGCGTTAAACGATTTTTTCAATACCTATATGGGAGAAAATTTATTCTTTACACGGACCATAAACCGCTTGTTCAAATTTTCTCTCCATCTAAAGCTTTACCTCATTTTTCTGCTACACGCATGCAACACTACGCCATTTTTTTGCAAGGGTTCCAGTACGATATCAAATACAAAAACACCAAGAGTAATGCAAATGTAGATGTTTTCTCGCGTTTGCCGATGGCGGTAGAAGTGCCATCGACAACGCTCGAGGAGTCGGATGTTTTTCAAGTCAGTATGATTAATGTTCTGCCGGTGACGGTTACTGACATTGCTGCCGCTACACTTCATGACATTACGTTTAAGCCATTGTTGGGGGCGTTACGAACTGGGAAGATGGTGCCTCCAAATGACAGGTTTGGTATTGACCAAATAGAGTTTTCCTTGCAAAATGATTGCTTAATGAGAGGGAGCCGCGTTGTTGTGCCTATATGCTTGAGAAGCAAGATATTAAAGGACCTCCATTCATGTCATTTCGGAGCTACTAGGATGTTGGCTTTGGCTAGGAGCTACTGCTGGTGGCCTGGAATGGACAAAGACATCAGGGAATTAGTAAAAAATTGCACGGAATGCTCCTTACATTTAAATTCACCGCCGTCGGTAGCGCCAAAACATACGTGGGAGTACCCGTCGAAACCATTCGAACGAGTGCACATTGATTTTGCCGGCAAGTTCCATAATGTATATTTTCTATTACTAATTGACGCATTTTCAAAGTGGCCTGAAATTCATATTTTAAATAGAATAGACACGGATTCTACAATTGAAGTATTAGATAAAATTTTTGCAACCTTCGGTTACCCAGATATTTTGACTAGTGATAATGGAACATAATTTGTTAATCCTAAATTTAATGAGTTTCTTAAAATGCGCGGTATCACACACAGGCGGTCAGCTCCGTACAATCCGGCTACAAATGGACAAGTAGAACGCTATGTTCAAACCTTTAAGAATAAATTACGTTGTCTTAGCACGTCGGGGGATTCATTAGAAGCCAAGTTAAACCAAATCCTTTTTCAATATCGCGTTACGCCACACCCTGCTACGGGCAGATCTCCAAGTGAATTGGTTTTGTCCTACCAGCCTAACTCGCGGTTTTCATTAATTTGTCCAGACAAGAGTACAGTGCTTCCCCGAAAGGATCCAGTTTGTCCAAGCAATAGTACATAACTTTCCGAAAGGAAGGTGAAGGTGATGCGTGTTAGAACATTAGTACCTGGGGATAGAGTGGTTGCTAGAAACTATACGAATGAGAGTCATTGGAAGCTGGGGGTTATTAATAAGGTTTTCGGGACGCTACATTATTCTGTTAAACTTGACAATGGCATGCTGTGGCGTCGACACATTGATCAGATTCGTAAAGTGGGCGGTAATATACCCATACTCGAGGAAACTACTGATGCACCCGTCTCTGAGGAGAGGGGGAATAACGAACGACCGATTTCCAGCCTGACTCCTGCCGGTCATTCAAAATTGGACTCTTCTCCAGCTGAGCTGTGTTTGGACTCTAGTACGGTTGCTCAACCAGACTCTAATCCAAATATTGTTGCCGATTCTGAGGCCGAAGCGAACACCGGTTCGAGCACCTCATACTCAGAACAAGGCTTGCGCAGGAGTCAAAGACTTAGGAAGCCAGTAGTTCGCCTTGATTTGTAAAACCTAGATTAAGTTTGGTTTGATTTATTTTGTATATTGATCTTTAAGTTAAATAATATGTTAGCAAATTAGTGAGCTAAGTTGATGTTTCAATCTTTAAGTTAAATAATATGTTAGTAAATTAGTGAGCTAAGTTAATGTCGTTACATTTAAGTTCCAGCGTGTGAAACAGTCGCTTATAAGTGAGGGAGGAACTGTTATAGTCTATGGTTACATAACGTCAATTGTCTCTGACGTAAGACTGACGTGGCCATTCCTGTTTTTACCGCGTTTTCACGCATGTGCTTTTACACTACTACGATTACAAGAATAATACAAAGTTACAATGTTTCATTGCTATTTACATGGTTGCAGTACGATTTAATAAGGGCTTTCAAGGCATCCGATGAAAACATAATAATATCTGTTTCCCACAATGCTTCATGGATTAACAACATTTGCATTTTAAATTTCCACACAGTGTATCCTTCTCTATTACAGAGAATCGGAATACCATTTAGTGACACCAGAAACTGCAGACGACATGTTAGCTATAATGTAATTCACCACCAATTTCCTTTTAAATTCGATCGTAGATAAAATATAAAGAGCTTCGTGCTGATAACGTGTTGTAATTGTAATCTGAGTTCCTAATTAATATTGTGGAAAATATCGTAATGAAAAACACGTTGTACGATGGTTGGTATATTTGAACAGAGAATATATTTTTTATTGACATTATAAAAAGATATTTAAAACCTAACAAAAAGTATCTTAGCAAGTAAGTAGGTTTTACAACAGCTTCGACCGTTTTTTTCGAATAACCTTCAGCGGGTTCCTCGGTATTATTCATATGAATATATTTATATTAATGACCATATCACATAGTTTTCGGCCTCTAGTTTTTACAATTTGTGTACGTTCCATGTTACTAATAAAGTATTACACATAAAATTATTAATATCGTAAGAAATCGAAGCACAAACGCACGACCTTCATCCGTTCGGAAGTCCGGGATGAACTGTCGCATGTCATAAATTCGCGGCGCGAGCGCCCGACGCGCCCCGCACTCGCCCACGTTAACCGTTGCGGAGGTGGATACAATGTTATACGCCGCCGTTGTAATAATGATACTACTTTATACGTCTGGTAAATACCTATACCTACTTAAAAAAATATTTTGTTATTTCTTTTACTCTTAACGCATAAAATAGGCAAAAAACAAAAATTTGCAGATCTGCACACAGTCGCATATTTGCAGTTCCTCTTGCTGCAGTGGCTGCATCTGAAATTTAAACAGAAATTTACTAAATAAATAACTACAACTTGATCGTCCTGATTAGACAATACTCAACAACAACACACAACAAGTTACATATTTACCTAAATGTTACAACAGTCCTGCGTCTGTAAATGTCATAGGAGACCGATGTTTTGGGCAAAGTGTGCTCTTCAATATCAGCCCTTGTTCGTCGGCAAACTTTAGATATTTCTCCCTTGTATCCAATAGTTTGGAGATCTTGTCCAAGTTCTACTGCTCCGGGTACTCTTCTGCATAATAATACTTCGAAGGACGTTTGGAAGCACCAGAGGTGGATGGTTCAGGAGAGGCGGAACGCCTTGCAACTGTACCGAAAGTAGATGCTTCTGGGGTCGCCAAAGCAGAAGCAGCCAAAGTAGAGCTGGATTGTTCGGTCACAACCGAAACACCAGAAACGACAGCCACAAGAGGCTCACTAGAGTTCAACTCTTGCGGCGTCACTCCACTCTCACTAGAAGGCACGAGTGGCTCGAAAGAGTCCAACACTCGGGGCACTTCACAATCACTCACAGAATCACTGGAAGACATGGCTTCAAACAATGATACGCAGATATTCAACAAAAGTTCTCAAGCGGATCAACAAAGTGCTCAACGCGAGATGCAGACGATGAATGAGCACTGTCGAAAATTCACAAAATGGCCGCTTTTTAGGGTTCCGTAGTCAACTAGGAACCCTTATAGTTTCGCCATGTCTGTCTGTCTGTCTGTCTGTCTGTCTGTCTGTCTGTCCGTCTGTCCGTCCTCGCTTAATCTCTGTGACCGTTAGCACTAGAAAGCTGAAATTTGGGACCAATATGTGTATCAATCACGCCGACAAAGTGCTAAAATAAAAATTGGAAAAAAATGTTTTATTAGGGTAGCCCCCCTATATGTAAAGTGGGAAGTGTTTTTTTTTTTAATTTTAACCCTAATGTGTGAAATATTGTTGGAAAGGTATTTAAAAATGAATAGGGGTTTACTAAAATCATTTTTTGATAATGTCAATAATTTCGGAAATAATCGCTCCAAAAGTAAAAAACAAAGCGTAAGTTTAGAAAATACGAAAAAAATCTGAAAAGTAGAACTTTATAAGGACTTTCTAGGAAAATTATTTTGAACTTGGATGGAAACAACAGATGGAAACTGCAGTTAACCAATATAATTTGGTCCCTGAATCGTATGAGCGCCTATACAATCCAGAGGTCAAGTTTCATTTGCCCGTATTTTTTTTTAACTTCGTTTACATAATATTTTATTATCCTGATCCATTGGATCAGTTGCAGGAGCGCGGAGCGCTGCTGGATCGCGAACATAATGGATAGTATGGATACCCACCTTTAAACTCATAAGTGGGAACACTTATTGTGACGGACGGGAAACTACGGAACCCTACACTGAGCGTGGCCCGACACGCTCTTGGCCGGTTTTTTGTTTGTTATGTTGCTTTTTTCACTGAACATTCCACAAATTTGTTATAGGTACTCTGTGGCAAAATAGTCTGTGGTTTGAACCAAAATAGTCTATGGTATGTTGAAATGTCATAAAATGTCGTCTTTTCAATACAATTCCATCAATAATTCTACAATTAATATCTCCGAAACTATTCGTTCCCGACGGATAAAACTTTTCAAATCGTTGTCTTATATTAGTAGGAACCTACGATCAAATTACAGCATCCTAGGTCCATGCAGGAATTTTAATGACTAGTAATGACTACCCAACAATAAATAATAATATTAACAAATAATATTAAAACTAGTCTGTTCATGAGTCAATGCAAAAGTACTTACGATTTCTTTTTACAACTTTATGGACGAGACCTAGATTTCTCCGACTGTTTTTTCAATTTCAACTTTTCACTTTATTTTACCTTTTTACTTTATTTTGAAACAAACAACAACGATGAAACAAACTAGCAACTCTTACCAAAATCGGGAACACAAGAGAGAAAATTTTAAAGGCTGACAACTCGTCAAAAATGACAATCGCTTTTTTGTGTAACATTAGATATATATATATATCGCACCTTTGGTAGAACAAGGGCACAATTGCAGTTTTTGCAATTTTACAGGAGAGTCATTTTAAGATATTTTTTGTACTTAATTTGGTCTAGCTATGTTAATAATGTTCTAAGGTTGTTCTGCTTTGTATGACATAAACTATATACTATATTCTTTTAGGTGTATCGTTTACAAATATTAAAAACTGCTAGTTTTTTTTTTATAATTATTTTTCGAAAGTAGGTGTATATTTGTGCCCTTGTTCCACCAACAAGAAAATTAATTAGTAAATATGACCATATCTTAAGCTTTAAGTTTGGATAATTTTGGAATGAAAATAACGTGTTTTTTGTATAAATGTTTTATTTTCTTAAACATTTCGAAATCCGCAGTACTTTATCACAAAAATAGAGATCAAAACTCACTTTTTTCCTAGCAAAAATCTTTGGAATCGCTTTAAAAATTGTAATAATTATTATTATAAGATAACAGTATCAAAATAAAAGTAATGTAAACGTAACAAAATAATCTCTTACCTTTTTTTAGTAACAATAGGCAACTATTTTGTAATAAAATTTCAATCAATCTTTTAGTAACAGAGGTTTTACTTAAATTGGCATTATTTCTTATTAAAACTCTTTGGAATCACACTTAAAAATAGGCTGAAATAAGATATCAGTCTAAAACTTAAAGTAACATAAACATAAAAAAAAATCTCTTATAATTTACCAGTTTCTGTTTTGTTAAACGACTATTAGGACTATTAGAAACACACTTAAAAAATATAAATGAAAATAAAATATTTTTTAGAAAAATAAATTAACACTTGTAAGGGATGTCGTCACCGTTTTCCGGCACGAAGAGAAAACCAAGTTCGTGACAGGGATTTATTTAAATCACAATCAAATATAGGACAAGTCCCGGCAACCTCTTCCCAGTAAGGACGAAGGGAGCGAACAATGGGTCCTCTAATCCAAAAATATAGTTAATTGTTATCAGGCCAGCTGAGTCTCATGAGATCATTCCCCGTAGGACGTGATCCACAAATGCACTGCTAGTCCAGACTTACAAAACAAAACTCCATCAAAATTAAACATACTAGCGGAGGTCATTAGACCACGGAAGATCTTAACACCGAGATTCAGGATCGTGACGTATTTGTACAGCGCCATCTAGCGGTGAATGACGGCACTTACTTAGTAACTGCTTTGCATTATAGATGTCGCTAGTGGTGTTAAATGTTGTTTGTTACAAACTCCCCCTCAGTTCCCGATGACGTCTCGGCGAGAGGAACTGGAGTTCTATTGCTTCCTAGAGCATCCACGCCCTCTTTTACCGGCGGGAAGGGTGGTTTGGGTAACCGGCTTCTTCGCAGGTCGTCCTCTTCTTCTGAGCGGTTGTACGGGCGCGGGGACTTCGGTAGAATTTTCACCTTTATATGGTGTTAGAGCAGTCGTATGATATAGTCCGATTGGATTTTCAGGAGTAGTTGGTGAAGCTACTTTAAAGGATGCGGGCCCGTGCTGTTGCACTATAATATATGGACCATCTCTTCGGGGCGCAAACTTAGCTGTCACTCCCAAATTTCCTCTGCTGATCGGATGTATGTTGACAAGAACCAGATCTCCTGGTTGGTATTGAGGATGGTTGCGTCTCTGTCGGTCAACATATTCTTTGCGACCTTCTTCTTTCATTTCCTGAACTTCTCTCGCTTTCAGTAAGCTGTCTGCCAGCGTCTTAAGTTTCGGGGTTATTTCAGGTATGATGTTTTCAGAAATGAGTATATTCCTGAAATCAACTTCGTTATCCCTTGGTGACCTCAACTCTCTGCCGAACGTTAGGTATGCGGGAGTTTGTCCCGTTGTGGAACAATTAGTGCTATTCATAGCAAATCGAATGGAAGGAAGGAGGTCGGCCCATCGGTTGTGTTCCACTCCTTGAACCATTATGGCCAGTTGGGTTTTCATATCTCTGTTCCTGCGTTCCACAGGATTACTTTCAGGGTGATAAAGTGGGGTGAAATGATGCTTTATGTTTAAGCTATAGGTTACTTGTTGCATAACCGCACTGACAAACTGCGTTCCGTTGTCGCTTATAAGTCTCCTTGGTACTCCATATCGTAGGAAAACTTCGTTTATAAGTGTTGTTGCACAATTTTCTGCTGAGGCGGTGGCTAATGCATATAGTTCTACCCACCGTGTAGCCATATCTTGGGCGATTAGTATCCATGTCTTCCCATCCTCGGTTTGCTGTAGGGGGCCAAATAGATCGAAGGATACTACTTCGAATCGTTGACTTAGCGTAGTGGTCTGAAGTAATCCCGCAGGCTTCTGATTGGAGGGTTTGTACCTTTGGCACTCCAAACAGTTTTGTACATAACTGGAAACATATTTACGCATTCCACTCCAAAAATACCTATTTGCAATCTTCTTGAAGGTCTTTTCAGCACCGTAGTGGCCGGCAAGAGGGTCATCGTGGTAGGCGCTAAGGACATTTCTCCACTCATGCTCAGGTACCAAAAGTTGTGCATCATCAACTTCGGAGTCAGGGTGTAGGCGATACAACATGCCATTGTTCATTAGATAACCCTTGTTGCTCCAATAGGTAGCATCCTCTGCCGTTTTTGTTTCCTCAAGAGCTTCTATTATTTTCTTGATCTTTTCGTCTTTCATCTGTTCTTCTCGTACTTCTTTAGCACTCCTTCTGGGCATGTCTATGGTAATTATGCATATATCACATGTGTCTTCACAACACGGGGGTCTGGACAGCGCGTCCGCTACCGTGTTCATTTTACCGGGTTGGTAAATCACTTTTACGTCAAAGGACTGTAGTTGCAAAGCCCATCTAGCCAAGCGGCCTGTTGGTGATTTTAAATTCATAAGCCACTTCAGAGCTTGATGGTCCGTGATGACGGTAATTGGTAAGCCCTCTATGTATGCTCGAAATTTGTCCAAGGCCCATACCACAGCTAGCGCTTCCCGCTCGGTTGTGGAATAGTTTCTTTCGGCTGCCGTAAGTAATCTACTGGCATATTCCACGGGGTGCTCTTCCTCCTTCTCCCCCTGGACGAGAACCGCTCCTAGTGCAAAACCACTAGCATCTGTCTTCAAGATGTAGGGCTTGGTTCCATCTGCTTGTTTTAGGATAGGCGCAGTTGTAAGCCGTTGTTTCAGCGTGTTGTATGCTTGTTCTTGTTCCGTATTCCATGCCCAACCTGCCTTTTTCTTCGTAAGTTTAGTAAGTGGTTGAGTTATCGCCGAAAAGTTTTCAATGAACCGACGATACCAGGAACACATTTGCAGAAATGATACTAGCTGTTTAAGGTTTTTAGGAATTGGCCTTTCAAGGATGGCTTTGGTTTTGTCTGAATCAGTTTTCAAACCTTCAGGCGTTATGATATGCCCTAAATATTTAATTGACGAACGTAGAAACTTACATTTCTCCTTGTTTGCCGTTAAGTTGTATTCTCTCATTTTCTGTAAGACTCTTCCCAGATCTGCAAGATGTTCTTCAAATGTAGCAGAGAATAGAATTAGGTCATCTAGATAGGCTAGCAGTTTCATGTTGTCGAGGGTAACCCGAAATCTATCGACTAGACGTTGGAAAGTTGCGGGCGCGTTGCGCAAACCGAAGGGCATCCTTTTGAACAAAGACGCCAAAAGGAGTAATAAATGCCGTCTTGTCCTCGTCTTCTTTTCGGATTTTTATCTGCCAATAGCCGGCTTTCAGGTCTAGTGACGTCATAAACGGGGTTGATTTAGCTGAATGCAACAGATCATCGATTCGAGGGAGAGGGTAAGTGTCTGGTACAGTTATCGCATTTAAACGGCGGTAGTCAATACACACTCGTACTTCTCCATTTGGTTTTGGCACCATTACTACAGGCGCGGCCCAAGGTGAGATGCATGGTACAATAATGCCCTGTTGCAGCATTTTATCTATTTCGGTCTTAAGGACTTCGGTTTTTGCTTGGGATAGTCTATATAGGCTCATCATAATAACAGTTTTTCATTTGTTTCAGAACCTTCGATTTACGAAGGTGATGACATGGAGGCCGACATTCGTCAGTGGGAACGCTCTGCGGGTCTGAATGCCGACAGCGATGTCGAGGATGAGGATGCGGATGACGTGGACCTTGACTTCCCTCGCAGGAGGCACGCTGGAGAATTCGTTGTGGAGGAGTTGTCCAGCGAACTCCGCGAGGTGTTAGGGTCCATCGACTCGCAGGACGATCGTGCTCTGCGAGATTGCAGTCAGGAGGATGTGCTGCATTTTGATTGGTCTCACGACCCTCAGGTATTTTTAGGCGAGCGTGAAGTTTTTGGTGGCTCAGCAGGGCCCACTTTTGATGTGGAGGGTATGTCTCCGTTCCAAATCTTTTCGAAGATTTGGGACGAAGACATATTGAACCTGATGGTCACAGAGACCAATATGCAGCAATGCTCTTGTCCTCATCGCTGTCTCTTCACTCGCGTCTTCGGAAGTGGGTGCCACTAACGGTCACCGAGTTGTGGACGTTTTTTGGCATCTTAATGCTGCAAAGCATTGCCCCACTCCCTGTGGAGAAGGAGTACTGGCTCCCATGTTTGCCTTATTTAAGGTTGGGCAAATTCAACGACATTATGTCGTTTCAGAGGTTTGCCCTTATAAAACGTTGTCTACATTTTGCGGACAACGTCTTGTCTGCTAGAGGGATCCCGTCTAAGTTGACGAAAATTCAGCCTATAGTAGACCATTTAAATAAGAAATTTAGCTCTTTATACCTACCTGAGCAGGAAATAGCTATTGACGAGTCGCTATTGCTGTGGAAGGGCAGGCTGTCGTTCTCACAGTTAATAGCGACGAAAGCTGCTCAGGTAGGTATAAAGAGTTATGAGCTTTGCGAGTCCAAGACGGGATATCTCTGGCAGATGATAATTTATACGGGCAAAGGAGAACGGCATAATGTCGAGGCCAGCGAAAACCCGGCTGAGCCTGAGGGTGCGACATCAAGGACTGTTTTAAAGTTAGTTCGTCCACTACTAAACAAGGGACATACTTTAGTAATGGACAACTTTTATAACAGTCCTTTGCTGACCCGCACCCTCAAGGCTCAGAAGACAGATGTGGTGGGGACCCTGCGTCTGAACCGGGAGTTCGTGCCTGAGAGTTTGCGCCACAAAAATAAGGCGAACATGCGGACTGGTGAAGTGGCATTTAGCCAGACACGGGACATGACAATTACCGTGTGGAAGGACGCTAACGTGGTATCGTTGATATCCACGTACCACAAAGTGGAAGCCGGCGGAAAAGAAAAGCACGGGTACTATAAGTTCAAACCTAATGTGGTACTTGACTACAACCTTTCTATGGGAGGCGTCGACAAAAAGGACCAACTTTTGCAGGCGTTTCCCATAGAAAGGGTTCGTAATACGGTTTGGTACAAGAAGCTTTTCCGCCGGCTTCTCAACGTGTCCGTCCACAACGCGTTCGTCATGTCCTCGAGGTCGGCTAAAATGGCGCAGCGGCAGTTCCGGGTGCTATTAGCGGACGAAATCGTCAAAAGATTTAGTCCGCTACAAATAGCACGCCCGCTCCAGCCAACCGGCCACTTCCCAGCGAAGACCGGTTTCCGGAAATCACGTTGCAAGTGGTGCGCACTTAACAAAGTTGTTGCTTGCACAGCTTACAAGTGCGACACTTGCGACGTGAACCTGTGCATAATCGGTTGCTTTAAAGAGTATCACTTGGAACAGTTCAAGTGATAATCTTTAAAGCAACCATTTTTTTTTCCCCGACTGCCAATAATCCATTTAATTTGATACCAAACTCGATAGGTTAAAACTTGTCATTGGATGTCAATAGTGACATAATTTTCAAAACATATTATTGTCATCTTTTCAGGATTTAATACCACAAATGTACACATTAGTTTTGCACCGATTTTTATCAATAACGAATATTACGTACAAACATTCGAAAAACATTACCCTCTTTTTTTCGGCAGTCGGGTAACAAAAATCATTATGCTACAGGCCACAGGGATTGGGGCCTTCGGGCCTATGTATTTATATTTGTTTTTATCACACGTAAAAACAAATCAAAAAACATTACCCTCTTTTTTTCGGCAGTCGGGTAATAAAAATCATTATGCTATTCTTTGACAGGCAACAGGGATTGGAGCCTATGTATTTATACTTGTTTTTATCACACGTAAAAACAAATATAAAATAATAAATTTTACACCCGGATATGCACTTCATGTAACCCCGGCCTTATTGCACACGTGTTTCGTCCATTCTTCCGCCTTGTGTTATTATTTTACTTGTATTTTTTTTCGATGGGTATTGAATACCAAGTGTGATACATCATTGAAAAGGGTATTTCTTGTAGAAAACAGTAGCATTTAATGTATTTTGTTTACTCAAACTTCACTGAACAAAAATTGCCAAACAATGTCGAGTGCGTTTTTACGTAAGTGGGAATTCCTTCATTCAATTCCATATTTTACTGTATTGTATAAACCTAGCAGCATAATACTTACATGTAAGTTACATTATTACATTCTCTTTCAGATAGTACCAATATTTTTAATTTAAGTGAAAGATTATAGTTGTAATAAATTATTTAATTTAAGTGATTATTTATTCACCGTCGGCAACAAAACCTGGCCGGCTAATGCCTGTAAATAAATATTTTTATACTATCAAGTATGTTTTTTATTTTTTTATCGTACGTAAATAGAACCCTTCCACCAATAAAACATATAAAATATACATGGTATCGCTTTACTTTTTGAAATAATAATTTTTAAAGTTCACATATTGTGTTATTCAACTATAGTCAATGTTTAACGCTAAGTATAATAAATTACAAACGAAATGCAGACAAACACTTGACACCACTTGAAAGGGTCTTTCATAAGCTTGAACAAAAACATTACTTGAAGCGTCTATTGTTTACAACACGCCAACAAAAAAATAATCTGTGCGCCCGGCCGGCCGGCGCGCGGCGGCGCACCGTTTTTTGTCGAAGGCAGAACGCTTTAGCGTAATCGCGAGCCGCGCGCGAAACGCTCAAGTGGCTAACCACTGAAACGTTTTTGGGTGACTATTGTCCCCTGACGTTTTGACGCCAAAGCGTTTCAGGGTGACTATTGTCCCCTTTTACGTTTTCGTCAGCATGGCGACGGAATATATCTATTTCTTTCTATCCCATGAAGTTTCAATCCTTTATCTCTTTTCTACTCGATACTTTATTAAATTCTGCATGCTAAAAATACGACAACACTTTACCTCTAGGGTCGATTCGATTTAAAAAAAAAAGTTAAATGTCAGTAGTTGAATCTGTATTTGGAAGTGAAGTGTGCTGTGCGACCGCTACCGATTTAATTGCTATTTGGTGAGTATTTTTGATTAAACTACTGATAAAATGGTATACAATGGGTAATTATAATACAGACTATATGTGTGCAACCGGATTTTAACCTGAAGGTAAGTATATTTCAAATTATGAGTGGTTTTACGTGTGCTTGTACCGGTGTTAGAATTTTGTCGGAATACTTTCGTAATTTATAAAATTTTAAGACCTGTTCCGTATCTAAAGTAATAGTTATCGCATTGAATATTTACTCGACAATAGTTTTCAGCCAAAACATATACAAAATATAGTAGATTGAAGTCAACATTAATGTTTTGTTCAAGTTAACCTCGAAAAAAACAAACCAAAATGGCGGTTGAAGTAGTTCAGAGATTAAGCTTGGTATACACAGGGAACTTTTTGCCGGTCGAATTTTTTTAAATTAAAACAAATTTAATTTGTTGTGTTCTTTAATTAGTTTTTGTTATTTGTTAATTATTAATAACAAGTTATTAATAATTATCATTTTGAATGATTTTTCGAGTAAGTTTTTTTTAAATTTTGTTTACTTTATTGATTTTCAGAAAAAAGAAACTGAAAACGAAATGGATATGCTTGGAAGTGATGGTGGTGAGGGTGGTGCACGTGGACGAGGTGGACGTGGACGTGGGCGTGGGCGTGGCCGGAACGTCGCACGGGCGCTCAACTTTGCCATGTTTGTTCCTTTTTCATACTTTTTCCATTATATTTTTTTTATGTGTTATTTTAGATCCTTACCAAAATGTTGCTTAACTTTGAAGGGGTCAGTCAACGACGGACAACGACGAGCCGTCCGCATCACAAGTTTCGGGACCCTCCTCTGCTGTTGCGGGGCCGTCGCAACCGACGACGTAAGTAAACATGTAGGTATTTTAAATTTAATCAATTTTACATCAATACTTTATGTGTTTTTTTTTTTCATTTTTCTTTTAGGGTCGACGTTGCAGAGGAGCGGCGTAAAATTAAGAAGATGCGGGCGCTCGACAGGAAGAACATGGCCCGGTTGAGCGTCGAGGATAGGGCACGGCTCACGGAAATGCGTGCTAGGAAGGAGGTTGGGCAATTTTTATTGCCCGATGCCCCTCCTTCCAAAAAGCGGAGGTAAAAAATATTTAGGAAAATAATATTCTACCACTAATACATTTTACGGTCACAAATATTTTATTTATTTCTGTATTTCCAGAATTTCACCCGTGAGAGTGCCGTGCCCTTTGTTACCGGGCACGCCTGAGGTGCCGCCCCCACGAATTCCCCAGCGGTGGGAGCTGGAGAGGAGAGGTTTGTAAATTGTCTGCTGGATATCGTTAGCCATATGAACTGATCCAACCCAACTAAAAACACGTGAAATAACATATTTAATTACTTTCTATCTAGCGCTGCAGGGAAGTGGCCCGTCCAGGGTGGTGCTGGAGGAGGATGAGGAGGAAGCCACGCCGCCTTCGTCGATGTAAGTTTGAACTTAATCTCTGTCTTAAAGATACAAAAACATACAAAAGAAATCCAAATGTTAATGTATATGTTATTTCACAGGGATGTTCGTGCAGCTACGCCGCCTCATCCCACCAGCGCCGTCATTTTTACCCCCTCTACGGGGATAACACAGGAGCGGGAGCTGGACACACGTGTGCTCGTGGACGCGAGTGTTGAGCTGGTTGGGTTTTCGCAGAGCACATCGTTCTCTGCAGAGCGTTCACCACCACGTCCGTCGACCTCCTCAAGACCAGGTATTTTTTATGTTTATTTCTCGTTTGTGATGATAATCTGGATGGGGGATTCAAAGCAGCTGATAGTTAAATAAGAATCAGAATTTTCAGAATCAGAATTTTTTATTTGTCAAACATAGGTATGGTACATAATGGTGTTAGGTTAACATATTTGAGCGCTATGTTTTGCCGCAAAGGCATACAAATTTTAAATAAAATATAATTAAAAAAACTAAAATACTTAATAAACTAAATAAACAGACAATAAAAACAAAACCAAAATTTAAAACATAAAAAAAATTAAAATTTATCATTCATAAAATCTTGAACAGTATAATAACATTTTTGTATTAATAGAGAGGTGAGAACTTTCTTAAATTTTGGTAGTGGCATATTTTTAATACTATCGGGTATTTTATTATAGATTTTCGATGCCATTCCAAAAAAACTCTTTTGCATCAAACTTGTTCTGCATTTTATATTGCACAATTGGTATTGGTACATATTGAGAACGCATTGGAGTTTTTTTTACATCGGAAATTTTTGTAAAAAGGTGTAAATTCATTTTAACAAACAAAGTGACTTGACTATGTGAGTCATAAAATCTTGCTTAAAAAACTGTATGGCTATGGAATACGAGGAAATATTTTGAAACTTTTTGAGTCATACTTAGATAACAGAACCCAGTGCCCAGAAAGGGCAATGCAACTTTTGCCATACATAGCTGGCATGTTTTTTTTTTTCTTTTCGCCAAAAGTGAAACCTAGGCCATATGTTAGAGTATTGTATCAGAAATCAATAGCAAAAAGAACTAGGTCTACCAACCGTAACCGAACCAAGTTAGAGAGTGATTAGTAGATTGCTATTGTTTTTTTATCAGGCGTTAATTTTCTTAAATAAATATACTACTCGGCAACTCTAATGAGTCATTCCGCATCCCCCCGCTTCTGCATACGTCGACGGGCGCGGTAGGGGGCCGCGGCAGGCGGAGGCCAAGTGACTCGTTTCAGTTGTCGGGTTATGGATTAAGTAGGTTGTTAATGTTATATTTTTACTAAAACACATTTGTATCTGATAATACATACAGTCCTTACTGAGCTCTGTTTCACGATAACTACAACTGGAGCCTTCAAGTCAAGCGTAAATAGTTTCGCATCATACAGATTGCGCGCGCGGTGTCAACAAGAGACGCCGCGTGTTCCTAGAAATCCCCACGCGCATGGAAGAGAATAGCATATCGTTGTCCCTCTCTATCCCGAGCTTGCAGGCCTCTTGTGTTGCTGCTGCTGCTGGCTCACTCACCTTTCTGCCTTCGGATTGTGTGTGTTGTTTCTGTGTACTTACCGTTAGTGATTTTACCCCACAACTTGGCTTTGATACATTGGATACCGTTTCTGTTTTAACTTGTGACTTGGCTGTGTTTATGGGACTTGGTTTGTGTTGTGACGTGAAGTAACTTGTGCTGGCTACAATGTCTAATAGACCATGTATTATTTGCCGGAGAAGTACAAACCGCGTTGGGGGCAGAAACGTTAGAAGGTCATTTTTACTTACACCTTCTTTTGTCGGAGAACACACTTTTATTTTGGACTATATTGAACACATCGACAATTCCACAGAGGTTAGTAATCGTTTTTTACATATTTATGCAACAACTTTTTTAATTACTTACCTAAGTTTTTACCGAATGGCTTATGAAAAGAATGTTTCATTCAATATTGGCAAACGTGAAGAAGGGCTTTAATCATATACCTAGTTTACATCGCGTACCTACATTACCGCCTAATCTACTTAACTAATATTTTAAAACTTAAAAATAGATTTAAAAACATCTTTCACTTATAGAAAACACAGATTACGTAGGTACCTACCTACATAACACTAAGAATTATTAAAAAAAAGGATACAGCTATAAGTTATTCTAGGAACTGACACCAAATTGAGTTCCGACGCAAAGCTGCAGTTTACGATAGGATAAGGCAGACCATATTGTTCGTTGCCTTTCGCAACACAAGCCCTTTGTAACACGCCCAAAGACCCTTCTATTGTTCAACATTTCTTTACTTATTAATGGTTTACTATGTTATTTTTTAACAGTTCTCTTTTGTAAGTCAGTTCTTCCCGAAATTGCAATTGAACCTTTATTTTACAGATTGACGAGTTGGATAGAATTTGTCGACCGTGTTTTCAACGTGGGACTTACTGGAATCGGCAGAGGAATGCTCAGCAAGAGAGTAGTGACAGCGATACTGCAGAAATCTTACAAGAAGACAGTGATCAAGAAATTGTACCTCAAGATGATCAAGAATTAGTTGTAGAGCCAAATCATGGTGATCATGATGATCAGCCCGATCCTCAATCAGGGACAATAGAAATACCTGGATATTTACGACTCTCAAATAACTCCACTTTATGTATTATTAATAATTGCGTTAACCAGAATCTGCACCGGATTAATGTTGCTGTTCGAAGGGATTTGTTAATTAAAAACAATATATACATCCCACGAGCTACGCGTATATGTGATATGCATTTAGAAAGCGATATCTGGGAACAACTAAGACATATAGCGCGTCATACGTTTTCAACTTTTAACAGCACTCAAACAAAAGATATGTTGACTAAACATAAACTTGTTGTATATGTTGAAACATAAACGAAATGGACGATTCTTTATTTTATTATTACATTGGATTTAATAAAACCCAGTTTATGGAAATAGTTTCAGCCAGTCCAACTTTAAGAATGACATTTCCCAAAAAACCCTTAAACGCTTTAGGCATTCTCTTAACTAAATTGCATACAGGAGACTCTAATCAAAGACTAGCAAAACTATTTTCAGTATCGCGACTGTCAATAGAAAAAATAATGAAAGGGACGCGGCAATGTCTGTTGAACGATTTTGTTCCACTCCATATGGGCCTGGATCACTTAAGTAGAGAAGAATTAGTGAGTAGAATATTATCTATACCTAATCACCTTTTTGGAAACCCGGAGTCCCCAATAGAGGCCAGGAGAGCGGTTGTGATTGCAGATGGAACCTATCTTTATATGCAAAAAAGCTCTAACTATGGGTTTCAACGAAAGTCCTATAGTCTGCATAAATATCGGAACCTATTAAAAGTATTTTTGATTGTGTGTCCAGATGGCCACATTATTGATATATATGGGCCTTATGAAGCAACAAAATCAGACGCAATGATTTTGAAAGAAATCACTAATGTTCATGATGTAGATAACCCGTTTCATTACTTTTTTAAAAGTGACGATGTTTTTATATTAGATAGGGGGTTTCGCGATGCAATTGACGATCTCAGGGCCATGAACTATCGCGCTTATATGCCGGTGACAAAAAATGCTGGCGCGGTACAGCTGACATCGCAACAGGCGAATCAAACGAGAAGAGTAACATTATGTAGATGGGTCGTAGAAACAATAAACGGACGGTTGAAAAATCAGTTTCGACAACTTAGGTCTACGTTTTTTAATAGAGCAGCGAGTCACTTGTTCGACGAAGTAAAAATAGCCGGTGCATTACTAAATGCTTTTGGTAAACCACTCACTGATCATCCTTTAGTGGAGTCAATAACAACAAGAATAAATGAAACCCCTAATGAAAACTATTTCAGCGATTACGTTATTCACAGGAATCTTAATCAAATCAGAGCTGATTTCGTGTCAATGACTGCGAATGTTCCCGGTCTGGACAACTTTCCCATACTCGACATAAACAACCTAATAATATTTGCTCTGGGGACGTATCAAATAAGTCAGGCCAGGAGTTATTATGGCGAACATGTGAGGGGCGATGGTTCGTACTATATTGAACTGTACAGGGAGGATAGGTTAGATATTACGGTTTTGGAAAGGTTTAACATCGACGTCATCAATCCGTGGCTGCTGCGTAGCCGAATCCAATCGCGACATAGACGACAGCGCACATACTTCGTCTATCTTTTGATAGAAGGGCTTAATGATGGCGTAGCAGCAATAAAAGGGCATTACTGTTCCTGTATTTCTGGGAAGAGAACACTTGGTTGTTGTAGCCACGTCATGTCTGTATTGTGGTTCATGGCGTGGGCCAGACATCAACAAAACTTAAGTCCTCCAGCTCAGTTTCTGGATTTCATAATAAGACAGGATGAGGGAAGAGAGACGAGTAATGATCATGATTAATTAGGTTTATCTATAAGAATTTAGTAGTTTAACACTTTCACTGTTCAATAAACCACATATGATTCATGTGATTGTTTAACTATTGTGTCTGCTTTGTGGCAGTGAAAGTGATATAATTATTGTTCTATGATAATTGATAAGATAAGGTAAACAAAGGTTTTTGTAAAACCAGAAGTACTAATTATTTAATAAATAGTTTCGGATTTTATGGTTGTATCATTTATTTTTTCGTAAAAATTATGTAATATTCGTACAATTTTTGAAAAGTAACCTAGAATACCTATCCTATAGTGGAATAAGAAATGGATATAAGAAAAATAGATCAACGCCTGACAAAAATATACTAGCAATACTTCCATATGTATCTTCGTTCGGTTACGGTTGATGGACTTGGTTCTTTTTGCTATTGATTTCTCGTATTGTCCTTTAACATATAACCTAGGTTTCATTTCTGGCGAAAGAAAAAAAGTAAATCATGCCAATAGTTTGCATTGGCCTTTCACAACTCTGTCCAAAAAGTAATTTATTAACCATTTCCACATCTGACCCAAGGGTTTTAAAAAACCGAGATTCCTCCGTGCCTCGGAAAGCACGTTAAGCTGTTGGTCCCGGCAGCCATATATAGATCTTTGGCAGTCGTTACAGGTAGTCAGTGACCTGAAAGTCTGACAACCAGTCTTACCAAAGGGTATCGTATTACCTAGTATTAACTGGGTTGTGGAGGTCAGATAGGCAGTCGCTCCATGTAAAATACTGGTATTCAGCTGCATCCGGTTAGACTGGAAGCCGACCCCAACATAGTTGGGAAAAGGCTAGGCAGATGATGACTTGCGTGAAAGACAAACTGCTCAAATATTTTTTAAACCTCTTTAAATTTTCGGGTGTTACGTCTTGCTTCTGAGTTTTCCAATATTTCAGTTTACATGATTTATTAATGAGTACACTTAGAATTTGAGCTGTATGATCTGACAGAATTAGGTCTATTATTTGTGCTGTACAGTCTTCTCTGTAGGTGTGTGCAAAGTTATCTAAACAAGAGTTGTTGCTTAATCTAGTAGGCTTAAGGGCTAAATTTAGGTTAAATTGAGTTAGAAATTGTTCAAATTCTTCTGTAATTTTATTTATTTTCAAGATGTCAATGTTAAAGTCACCAGTTAAGATTATCTTTTAATTTGAAAGTGAACAAAATTTTCTTAAATATAGTATCTAATTTTTCACTTTTTTTTTTTTTTTTAACTAAGGACCTCTCGACGAGTATATGCCTCCTCCATCTCATTCCACTTTTTCCTATCGTGAGCTGTTCTCATCCAGTCGTTGTTTGCGAATCTTACAAGCTTGTCTTCCCATCTTTCCAGGGGTCGACCTCTTTTCCTTTTTCCGGGAGGGCCAGCCCATGTAGTAACCTTTCTAGTCCATCTCTCTTTATCTTGACGTGCAATGTGACCAGCCCACTTCCACTTAAGTTTCTTGCAGTGTGTAACCGCATCAATAACTTTTGTCCTTTCTCTTATTTCGCTATGTCGTTTTTTATCTTTGAGTTTCAGGTTAAGAATGCTTCTCTCCATGGCTCTTTGACATTTTTCAATTCTATCTTTCGTGTACGTATTATAGATCCAGGTTTGACTTGCATATGAGAGGCAAGGTAAAAGACATGAGTCTAGGACTTTCTTCTTTAATCCTAAAGGCAGATCCGATTTTAGGACTTCTTTGTGGCTCCAGAACTTGTTCCATGTCATTTTAATACGTCTCTTTAATTCGTCACGGTGTCTTGATTTCGAGAAAGATATTCGTTTGCCCAAATATATGTATTCATGAACATATTCCAACTGTCGACTCTCCACAGATATTGGTCTTTGAGTATTGTTACACATGATTTTAGTTTTTTCTATATTTAATTCTAGACCAATATTGCGACTGACGTAGTTGAGTTCGTTGATCATTTCTTCAAGTTGTGATGCGGTTTCTGAGAACAATATAATATCATCTGCGAAACGTAGGTTGCTAATACAGCTTCCTTTAATATTTATACCTTTTATTGACCAATTAAGTTGTTTCATGATGTCTTGCAGAACAGTTATAAATATTGTCGGGGACAGGGGGTCGCCTTGTCTTACACCTCTGCAAATGTCTATTTCGGGGCCAATTTTATCCAGTTTCACTCGGCTGGTGCTTTTCTTGTAGATGTCTTGTATGAGTTCAATTATATCTAATGGCATATTACATTCGTGTAGAGCTTTCCATATGCTAGCATGGGAGATTGAGTCAAAAGCTTTGGCATAGTCGATGAATGCACAGTATAAGGGACGCCTTCGTTCTTCGTATTTTTCTATTATTTGTTCTAGAACGTGAATATGGTCCATCGTTGAGAAAGATTTCCTGAACCCGGCCTGTTCTACCGGTTGGAATTTTTCAGAGATTTCAGATATGCGTCGTTCTAGACATGAGGCGAATAACTTGTAGAAGCATGGTTGTAAGCTTATTGGTCGGTAATTTGCAATATTTGCAGGGTCTCCCTTTTTGTAAAGTAAAGTGATGTCAGATTTGGCCCATTCTTTTGGAATCTGTCTCGAGTCTAGTGCTTTATTAAAAAGTGCTGTTAGATAGGGTGTCAGTACATATCTTCCTGTTATAATTATTTCGTTCGGTATGTTGTCAGGGCCACTGCTTTTACCTTTCTTTAGAGCAGGGTTTCCCAAACTATGGGTCGAGCGAATATTGAGTGGGCTCGCCTATAGTACCAACCGTCCGAGCCAGCGGCCGGGCGGCGGGCGACTGACGACTGACTTGACTGACGACGCGCGATCGGCGCGCGTGCTGAGGGGAGCGGAAGGACAAGAATCACAAAATAAAGGTTTCCATACGTTTGAGATTGCGCTCATATGAGTGTGGAGACTAAGGGAGGCCCTGTGGGCTATCCCGGAAATAGTGAAACTAGTGAAATGGACACGAATAGTACAAGTGTGAATAATAAAAAGAACAGTGACTATAAATTATCTAGTGTAAGTGAACTTTTCCCGGACAATGAAGGACAATACGCAGTTGCTTGCTGGCACTGCGCAAAACTCAACACAATTAAAAAATTCTAAACATAAAATGATTATGCTGATGATGATGATGAACAAATATCTGACAGGTATGAATTCAATGAAAACATGGACCTATACAGTTTTATCAACAGTGGGAGCAATGACTCATTCAAGCCACGTGCAATGTTTTGCGCTGCACATACTTTACAATTTGCTGTAAAAGACGCCTTTAATGGAAATTTGGATGCAAAAATTACCACACAAACTGCACGAAGAGCTGTTAAAATCTTACGCGGACCAAATATAAAAATATTTTAAGGGCCTCCAATTTAAATAAACCAATAGTTGACTGTCCAACGAGGTGGACGTCTACCTATCAAATGTTAGTACGGTTGTACTCATTAAAAGATGTTCAAGACTCTGATCTTACGAGTATTTTTTCTGATAGTTTCTGGATGGAAATCCAAAATTTAATTGCTTGCCTTAAGCCTGTTTATGAGGTGACAGTAGCATTACAACGCGAACAGCTCACGATTGGTGACTTTTTCACAGAATGGCTTAATTGCAAAATAAAGTTGGAAGCTATTAGAACCTCATTTGCAGAGGACTTAGTTAAAGCCATGACAGGTAGAGAAACATATTTATTAACTAATGATTTAGTCATAGAAAATGTATATTTAGATGGTCGCCTCAACGTAATTTTGTCTGATCAAGAATGTGAGAAGGCAAAAACAGTAATAGCGCAGACTTTCCAGCAGTTGCAATCTCTCACATTATCTGAGTCTCCAACGGAAATTTCTGAATTACCAGATGACTTTAGCACCAGGCAGCATGTTCAACAAACAACATTACCATTAGAAAACTATTAACCTTTTCACCGCCAGCGTACACAGAACGCGATGCCTCGCCTAGCGCCAAGCTATACATCTATAACGAAATGTATAGTAAAAAGTAGTGATGAGGGTAGCGTCATATCGATGAATGAGAATTATACACATTAAGTTATGTTTTATTTATAATTTTACGGATATAAATAAAAACTGATTAAATATTTCCATATTTGTTTTATTTCACAGTATCCATATTAAGAAAAAACAATATAAATTATAAGAATCAAAGAAACAAATACATAACTCAATTAGAGCCATAAGAAATGAGGTACATCTCTAATTGTTTCATGACGTCATTCTTTGACTTCATTTCAAGTCCTTGGCGCTCAGAACACGGTAAATTCAATTCTGATTAGGGATGTGGTCTATGGTCTTTTTTCTATGTTTGTCTACTCCCGTGTTTTTTAACTACTTCTGTCAACATTTTTTACCGTAGGTATCTAAGCGGCAGAACTTTTCATTGTATTTATTGTGTATTTCGCCGTGTTTTTCGAAATGGAAAGTAAGTATGGATTTCCTACTCATTGCCACCATCATTTTCATGCATACTTTAGCCAGGCCCCGAACATTGGTCGATGACGCGCCAGGTTTATTTTGTAGACGCAAAATGAAGAAATAAAGGTATATTTTAAGGTAGAGCCGACAGGGTAGGCCGCGAAATTCAAATTTTCCGTGTCCCTTCCACCCCGTGCGTCAATGGCCTCCCGTGATATCTGCTCATGACGCGCCTGGGGCGTCATTGGTCATGAATCGGTTAAGTTTGTAAACTGTTAACAAAGGTTTGCTATCCCTAACTTATAAAATATGTATTCTAAATTAATGGCAAAGGGTATTGTCAACTTCAATGTTTAATTTAGAATAAAAAGTGGTAGTTCTCTTTATCTCAATTTTTTAAAATCTGTATTTAAGTAAGTTCGATTTGACGCGCCAGGTGCGTCAATGGCCTCCCGTGATATTTGCACATGACGCGCTTGGGGCGTCATTGGCCATGAATCGGGCACCGCGGGCCGCGGCTTAAGCTCTGCACCGACAACAACACAATCTGCGCGCGGGACGCGCCCCAGTGCGTAGATTGCGTTTTCTATACCTACAAACTGATGTAGGTAATCTCCCGCGCCGCGAAAGCCGGACCGTTACTCTTTACAAGTACATTCTGTGTCTTAGCTGTGTAAATTGTATAACTAATTTAACCTCTAAATAATGGACCTTGAGATTAGTATGTTTATTCATGTAGGTATATTTTTCTATTTTTTTTTTAAATTTATAATTTGAGTGCGTTTGACTGCATCTCATCTCTCATTACAGAATTGAAGCGAAAACGCAATGACGACTACATTCCTGAAACACAGGACGACGACGAAATACGAAACTCAAATGGATACGCCAATACAGGAAAACAATTATTTTGAACAATACTCCCAGTCATATGATGAAGATATACCTCAAAAGGAATTTACCGATGCTGGTACATGTACTGAAGACGAAAAAAAAGATCTAAACATAAATGTACCTATTAGATTTACATGGGTGTAAATATTTTGGTCAATTTATTGCAAACGAATTATTAAGATTCGATGATAAGGAAATATACTTATGCGAGAATGGAAAAAAATATTGAATTGTTAAAAAAACGATTTAATAAAATACTTACATTAAAGTTTGACAAGTTTTTTTTTCAATCACATTTTTGCAATTATTTACTAATTACTGTTTTGTACTTTTTGTTTGACCTAAGTAATTGACAGACAATACCTATTTATTTATAATAGAAACTTGAGTATAATAAATAATACAAGTCAAATTTTCGAATACAAACAAAATATACAAATACAGCGTAGTTTAATTCAGTCTCATTTAAAATATCACAGTAATCAATATAGTACCTACTAATAGTACTTACATGCAAGTAGTCTAGAAAGTAGAATCTTCTTAATTAAATCACATCACACACACACACAGCAACCTTCAACAGGCGCGTCGACAGCCCGCTGAAATGCGGGCCGAAGCGCCACCTGTCGTCCAGCACCAGCCCCAGATATTTCATCTGGGGCTGGACCCCTATACGGACGCCCTCCACGACGATGTGGGCGTCGGCAGGGCAGCGCTGCCGGGGACCGCGAAAGAACACGGCCTCCGTTCTGTGCAGCGCCACCCTCAATCCCAGGCGGCGGATCCTCTCTGCCACCAAGGATCCGCCAGCCGAGGCCAAAATGGCCGCGTCTCCAAAGCTCCTCTCCCGTGCAGAGAGCAGAGTGTCATCCGCGTAACAGATGACACTCGTGCCTTGGAGGAGGGCTCCCCGCAACAGCCAATCGAATCCGATGTTCCACAAGGGGGGGCCAAGCACCGACCCCTGTGGAACACCGGACTCAGCAGCGTACCGCCTCACTGTACCTGCTTTGTCTACGAGGAGGACCTCTCGGCCCTCCAAGTAGCTTGCCAGCAGGTTCCTCAGGCTTATTTTCTGGTATCGCAGAAATAAACACCATCACTATGAGTAATTACCAACGTCGCGGCAATAGCCGCCCTCCACCATCACACCGCGATTGGCGTGAACCGGCCGATGAAATCGAGCCTCCGCCTCCGCAAGTAAAGAAACCTTTCAAGCCGAAGCCCCCTTCTACGAGAAAACGCGATCAAGCTAGACAGGATAAGTTCCGACAAACCAACCCTAAATTCAAACAGAGCGAACAAGAAATACGAGATTTAATTGATAAGAAGTTGTTCTTTGGATTTGGGGATGCCATCGCCGCTGCAGAAGCGGCAAAGTTTTCAACTGCAGCTGCAGTAGTGCCTGTAACAACAAGATCTGTGGGATTTTTTTTTTTTTTTTTGGCTATCGTAGATTAAACCTAACGCTGAAGCTACGGACTGTGTAATAAGAGTGACCTCACTACCGAAATCTATGAAAGTTTTTATTGGAACGTTATTAATCCTACCATCTTTAATGAACTTTGAATTTGATTCAGAAGTTAATATACGCATTGTCTTTTGTACCTTCTCAGGCCTTTTATCGTTTCCAAATTTATCATGGCAATTTTCGACTTTATGACCAAACTTACGACACTTCTCGCATTGAATTAAGGGTTTGGGGCATTTGAGGTAAAGGTGCCCTTTCTCTTTGCAGTTATAAAAAATAATTCGCGATTACTATTAGGTAACACAAACCCAAAAAACCAGTACGATAAAAATGAACTACAGAAGGCGGGGAAAAATAGTAAACTTGTGTGGAATTTTATAAAAACCTATACATTGAGGTCGAAAATTTCCGAACCTCCGCTTGATTTACTATCAACAGCAATAAACCCATCCGAAGCATTAAATAAAGTAAACCACTTTTTTGTCAACGTTGGTAAAAACTTGGTTGAAAAATCTTTAAATTTTGGTCGCCCTCCCGTTTAAAACACAATTAGGACATTTTCCACATTAATTTCTTTTGTTTTATTAGATACGGACGTCAATGAAGTAGTAAGTATAATAAACGGGTTAAAGGATGTCTGCGCAACTGGCTGGGATGGTATACCCAACAATGTTCTTAAGAGATATAAACACCTACTTGCCCCTCCACTAACCCACATCTTTCAATCATGTTTATCTAAAGGGATATTCCCAAAATTACTAAAAAAAGTCGGTGGTCACACCTATTTTCAAGTCTGGAGAAAAAAACAGTGTGAATAATTACAGACCCATTTCGGTGCAAAAATATTAGAAAAAATCATAAACAGTAGACTAATAAAATATCTGGAAAATAACAGTCTCCTTTCAGATAATCAATTTGGATTTAGGCCTAAAAAATCTTCTAGCCAAGCAGTAAACAAACTTACTAACTACATTAGTACAAATCTGGATAGTGGAATGCATACAGCTGGGATTTTTCTAGACCTCGCCAAGGCCTTCGATACCATTTCTTGCACTAATCTTTTGCAGAAGCTTGAAACACTTGGGATAAGAGAAGCACAGCTTCTACTTCTTTCTGATTATCTCAGCGATCGTCAACAATGTGTAAAAATTGGTCCAAACGCAAGTTCTGATCTTGCTAATACTTGTTATGGAATTCCACAAGGCAGTATCTTGGGTCCTACATTGTTTTTAATCTATATTAATGACCTGTGCAGCTTGCCACTCCAAAATGGTGTTATAATATCTTATGCGGATGATACTGCTTTGTTGTTTGCAGCTAAATCAAGAGCAGAGGTCTATGCACTTGCGCAGAATGGCTTCAACACTGTGTCAAATTGGCCTCCAGAATAATCTTCTAACACTAAATGCTGATAAAACGAAATACATTTTATTTACGATGAGGAATACTAACACACCGCTTACTAACCTAAACATTTACGCTCATAGCTGTAACACGTACGCTGACTCTGCATGTTCTTGTCCTACTTTAGATAAAGCTGACCATTTAAAATATCTTGGTGTCAGTATTGACTCCAATCTAAATTTTCGTAAACATATCGAGTTACTATGTACTAGAGTGCGCAAACTAATATATGTTTTTAAGAATTTACGGAATATAGCCGACTATAAATTAATAAAACACAGATTTATTTGGCTTTGTGTCAGTCTATCCTGGGGTGGCGCGGGAATTTCAATTCTGCTCCCTCTAGAACGAGCTCAAAGAGCAATTCTAAAGGTTGCTCCCTTCCGTTGTACGTTGTACTTAGTTAGTTAAGCTAGTTTTAGTGTTATTTGTATCATTTTGCTTGTTCTTATAGTTGTTATTATATTATAGAAACCTAGACCGGGCAGGTAGCTAAACAATCATTTGAAGTTAAAATTACCAATACTTGTAAAATACATATATTTTAGTTATAGTTTACTTATAAGTACTAATTATAACTTTGTAGGTAAGCAACAGTACTGTGCCAAAATGTACACCTTTTTGTATTTTTTTTTTTTAAATAAATTATTCTTATTCTTAATACTCAGATGTTATTTATTAGGTTGGGGTAAAAGTCTTTTCGCATTATAGTATGTATGAACTTGTAATAAAATCTCTTTGGCTATACTCTTTGTGTCTGGCTGGTTTTGGTATCATTGAAAGTTTAAATTTTAAAGAACATTTTCCAAATTCAAATTAGGAAAATGTGTGATTTTCATTTGTTTTTCGTACCGTCAAGATGAGTGAATCTAATGAAGAAATTCGATACATTTTAAAATTTTACTACAAAAAAGGTAAAAATGCAACGCAAGCCGCGAAAAAAATTTGCACCTAGTGCAGTGTCTGTGAGAGTAGCACAAAGGAGAAGGGGACTTCTGGGCCCAGCAGTTAACTAGTTGAAATATGTATTAAAAAAACCGTTATATTTTTCTAAAGGAAATCTCAAAATATGGTACCATGTTTATATCTAGGAAGCGAGAAAACTTTAAATAAGTTATGAAACTAAATAATCGATTAAGTAATGCCTGAATTGCTGGTAATCGATTATGAATAAATCGCTAAAATCTCAGAAAATGTATAAAAATCGAGTGACAAGTGTTTTTTCGTGGAATCGATTCATAGCGAATAGAATTCCTTTTATTTTTTGTCTGGCAATACTTCTGCCTGACAGCAGTCAGACACCAACTGACAGATGGCACTCGTTTGTTGTCTTTCTCGTTTTGAGTGCGCAAGTATTTTTTTCCTTGTTCTATTGTTTAACCCCACGACCTCGGCTTTGCATAGGACTTTTGACGGATCTTGATACAAACACGCTCCATGCATAAAACCATAACACAACCGAAGCCATTCAAGAGTATTTTGTGAAAAACATAAAAAAACTACAATGTTATAATTAACCTTACTTTTACTAAACTTCATATAACTTGATTCCTGGATAGCCAAATTTCACCAAATTTTTAGTGAGGCCTTGTTATTATACCCTCTTAGGCCCACTTGTACCAAAACTTTGAGTTAAATAAATAACTCGAGGTTTACTAACTCAGTGTTAATGTTTTAAATTTTTAACACACAGTATGTATTGCACCAGTAAAAATTAACCCAGAGTCAACTAACCCGAGTCTTGTCATGTTCACTTGTCATGTTCATTCATTCTTTTTACATCCGGCAAAATATGGTGGATCGAATGCTGAATGAAATAAGTGTACTGCTCTCTTTCGCTCCACAGAACTTTGAATAAGTCTATTCCTTTATGTCAGATTAGAAATGACACGTGGTTCTTTATCGCGTTATATTGACTGATGTGAGTTGAGCACGAACGGACTGTCACTGCATGGAGTACTTTTATACGTTAGCGTGTTGCATGTGCATTATTTTGTGAAAATAAATATCTTCAAAATGGAAAAGAAACTTCGGTTACGCGGCCCAAATTTCACAAATAGCGACAATTTGTTACTGTGCGATTTAGTAGAAAAATATAAACACATTATAGAAAATAAAAAAACTGATGGAGCCAATCTTCTACAAAAACAAAAAGCTTGGTTCGAAGTGTTAAAAGAATTTAATGCTACTACCACTGGTCATTCCCGCATGCTGGAAAGTTTACAGCAAAATTACAAGAATTTAAAAAGGAAGGCGAAAAAAAATGCTTCCGATGCCAAAATGGATATCCCAGGTATGTGTAACCTTTTATAGCTGTAGTTTCATCTAAAGGGAAGTGGTATTTAAATAACTTTACCTACTTTATCTTACAGTTGATAGGATAGCTCTTATCCAAAATGTTGAAGAGTATGGCACTTCTTCTGAAGGCTGGGAAAAAGTTGCTGACAGTACAGGAGCTTCAAAGGAAGATTGCCAAAAAATGTTGAAAGTGCTGAGCAAGGAAGCAGAAAAGAAAGATAAATGTTTAAAAAAGAATATCTTGGGTACAGGTAAGTCACTGATTGCAGCTTCAGTTATTGTGGCAATAATTGTATATTTCTTGCTGTATTATTTTTATAACATTGGATACTTTTATTACTAGGCGGGGGACCACCACCAAGAAGTGACGATGACCCATTGTTAGACAAAGTTAAATCTTTAGTTGGGCCATCTATTGAGGGTCTTCACACCATTTATGATGGTGACAGCGATTTAATGGCATTGCAACATGTGCCACCTATTGAATTTAACTTTATAAATAATGAGGACATCAAGAAGAATAAAGAAAATGAATACAATATGGATACAGGTACCTGTCACTAGTAACTTGTGAGCTACTCTTTTCTTTCTTCTTTTGAATATTTTGTAATATAGAAGCTCCTGTGTATGTATTGTGTTTAATTTTGATCTAATTATTTCTAGATGAACGGCCATCACAAGATAATATAACTTGTCAATCTGTCATGACCCCCAAGACACACATAGCCCAGGATGATCTGTCTTCTTTCTTCACAAACGACAGGGCGAATTTGAAAAGGAAACCACACAATTTACTTAGTCGTAAGTATTAACACAATACTTTATTTTTTAAGTATGGATGTATAGAACCCAGATCCAATCGTGCAATTATTTAATTTTATATATGGAGATACTGATTGATTAAGTATGTATATTTGTTGTATATGTGTACTAGCTGTAATTGCGTGGTAAATTAAATTGAAACTAATGATATTGATTTTTGTTTTATGTAAACGGAAGCTTGAATCATAAATGCCACAGAAGCAGTCTGTTTCCACAAAATTCAACAGTCTAGCTGATGAAAAGTTGGAGTTGGTGACTATGCAAAAAGAATCGCTGAAGTGTCAACTTATAGAAGAAAGAGAAAAATTGCAACATAACCAATTACTGCGGGCTATGGAAATGGAAGATAAAAAAAAACAATATGAACACAATGAATTAATTAGACAGTTACAACTACAAGCTTTTAAATAATAACAGATGCCATCATCTATTTGTTTTATTATTAAGAGTGAAATTGATTTGATTTTTCAAGATGTGTTTTTAAATCTAGGTAAATAAAGAAATTTTGATTTTGTTGTTAAATTATTATTTTATTTATCTAAACATATAACCTTACACTACACAAACAAATTAAATTAAAAATTAAGGCAGAACTAGTTTACTAATCTACTAAAATGCTCTTCTATCAGGACATGTCGAGCACGGTGTCCTGATGTACTTCTGACTGAGCCAGTGCTGGCTGGTAATTCCAATCCATCAAAACTATCAATGATAGGAGGATATTCTGGATCAACGGGTGGTTCTAGTTCCTTTTGAATTCGTGCAATATTATGAAGCACACAAGTAGCTATAATAATGCCAGGTATTCTACTTAAATGTACTTGAATCCCTTTTGTCACAATAGGAAACCTTCTTTTCCATACTCCAAAGGTTCGCTCTATAGTGTTTCTTGTCCTTATCTGCGACTCATTATATAATGATTGATTTGTGGAAGTCACTGTTGCCAATGGTGTCATCATAAATGTTGATTGTGCATATCCACTATCACCAAGTAAGCAGTAATTTCCGTATGTTCCTTGCAAAAAAATGTCGACGCTGGTTACAATTGTCCCAGATGTTGGAATCATGGGCTGATCCATGCCACTGTGCAACAACATCATTAAACACTAAATCAAGCACTTGGCATCTTCATAGACCTTGCCAAGGCGTTTGACACGGTGTCTGTCCCGCGTCTAATTGCTAAATTGGAACGCCTGGGAATAAGAGGTTTACAGCTTAAATTGTTTCAGGATTACCTAAGCGGTCGCAAACAATGCCTGAAAATAGACCCTTACATTAGTACAGATCTTCCTATCTCTTTTGGTGTCCCACAAGGTTCAGTGCTAGGACCCACACTTTTCTTAATCTATTTGAATGACCTTTGTGGCTTAGAATTGGAACAGGGCATTATAATATCGTATGCTGATGATACGGTTTTGTTGTTCTCTGCTGATACGTGGGACAAAGCTTTCACTCTGGCGCAAACTGGCTTTGACAAGGTGTCTGATTGGCTGAAGCAAAATATTCTTACCCTAAACACAGATAAAACTATGTACATGCCATTCTACATCAGATATCCTAATAAACCTCCCACACAACTAACCCTGATATCACACTCTGCTGATATTCACATAACAAACTGTAGTACCTGTAATTGTCCTTCTCTGCTCAGGAAATCTGAGGTGAAATATTTGGGCGTTGTTTTGGACTCATCTCTGAATTTCAATGCTCATATAGCATTGCTTTAGTCTAGGGTGAGAAAATTAATATATGTCTTTAAAAACTTACGACATGTGGCCGACATTGCGATAATAAAAAAAGTTTATAAGGCACTATGCCAATCGGTACTAACATATTGCATTACATGTTGGGGCGGAGCTGCAAAGAAACCCACCCACCCACCCTCCACTAGAAATAGCACAACGGGCAGTCCTTAAAGTTAGCTCCTTTCGACCCATATATTAAGGAATAGGGACCAGTTAGTTCAGCCAGGCTTCAGACTCGCTAAAGTAGACTCATCTTTCATGGGGTACTGTTTGAGATGCTATAACAAAATTCCACAAAGCATTCTTGAACTGAATGAAACGAAATTTAAAACATGCATCAAACGCACACTATGCAAGCAAGCATATTACAAGTTGGACGATTATATCGCTGATAAAAATGCTTGGCTTAATGCCGTTCCTGCTCCACAAGGACAGGGCGCTTAAATTGATAGCATTAAATAGGAGGAAGAAAGAAGAAGAAGATTGTACAACTATCTTTGCAATGTATAAATTCAATCTCTTTAGTATTATATAGTCGCATAGCACATATTATGTGAGTACTATGTACTAGAAAGCTATCATTCTCTGGAAACCTACTTATTATTTATTTGACTTGGATATGCCCTGGCGATTGAGAGTGCGTCATGCTCACTTAAATGTCTCGCTGATGGTGGCGGGTGTGTCGGATCATTTCGTTCCCTTCAAAATGGTTGAGTGGAATGGTGCTGATCCATGCGTCATGCTCGTGAACGGGTGCTGTCAGTTGTGACTGGTCACCTCTTGGCTGCCACGGCTTGTTTGAATTATTATTTTATCTTTGAATCGTCATTTTTTGACTTTACTGTGGACACTTATCGTGCACATCTTGCTACATAGTTCTCACATAATATACCATCTCAACATGAATGATATAATGTACCAAGATTTTGTAACAATATTCTGATTTAAAAGAGTGTCCATGGAGTTTCTTGCCCGTTCTTCTCCACAGAGATCTACGCTAGGGAATGGGCAACTACAGTACTTTCATAAGTTATTATGCCTTGTGACTGTAACTGTAGCTTAGGAGTGCAATACGTCGTCCCGGGGGTTGCTGCGTCGAGTTGCGCGTCGCCGGATGTCTGCGGCGGCGAGTGCTGTGGGTGCGGGGGCGCGCGGCGGCGCGTGCCGTGCCGGTGGGTGCGCGGGGCTCCGGGTCGCGGAGCGGTGGTTGCGCGTTGCGGCGTGCATTCGTTATTCCGTGATTTGGAGTCCCGTACATTCGTTGTTGCGGTGTGCGTCGCTGCGTGCTTTCGTGCTCGCAGTGTTCGTTGTTGCGGTGTGCGTCGCTGCGTGCTTTCGTGCTCGCAGTGTTCGTTGTTGCGGGCATTCGGCGGAGTGTGATTCGGCGTGGTGGCTTTCGGGATGACGTATTGCACTCGTAGTTTAGTTTTATGAATTGTTCTTCTGACATTCAAAAGTACCAGTAATGGTTTAATTGAAATAAATGCTTTGACTTTGACTTATGTATTGTACTTAATTCTAACTGCATTTAAAACTGTTCAACATGGTGTCTAATTTTACAGAAGAAATAAATTATTATTACTATTAATTTGACAGATAATTGTTCGGATTTTTGACGAAACCAAAAGTGTTACCTTTTGAGTTTCGTTAGTCATTCGTTATTGTGGATTTTGTTTTATATTCGCTTGAAATGGCTACAAGGCTGCTCTACGTGAAGAACGTTTAGAGCGTAGAAGGAACCGGCGTCGCCTGCGCAATCAACTTAATATTAGCGAAATTCCCGACTTAGAGTTTGTAGGAAATTATAGACTCAGTCGGCAATTATTCGAGGAGTTGTGCCAGGAAATAGTGCCTTTATTACCTCCAAAGGCAAGGAGTCATGGAATCGAACCTACAGTTAAGGTTGTGTATAGTTTTAATTATCATTCTTTTCAATAAAATTAAGCATTTCACTGTTCACAATCCTCATCTTTTTCCAGATCCTTACGGCCTTGAATTTTTATGCCCGAGGTAGTTACCAAGGGTCTGTGGGGCAAAACATGGACGGGCCCATGGCACAACAGACGGTTTCTCGTTGTTTGCAGGAGGTTACAACTGCCCTCAATGCACCCCATATTCTAAGGAAGTACATAAAATTCCCTCAAAATATAAATGAAAGGAATCTTATTAAGCGGCAGTATGTACCCAAGTTTTATTACCTACCTATTTATATCAGCTTACTGTATTTTGAATAAATATTTAGTATTTAATGAATGTTGCAGATTTTATGAGAAATATCGGCTTCCTGGTGTGATTGGGTGCATTGATTGCACTCATATTGCAATTGTTAGACCTTCTGAGCACGAGGAACGATATTTTAATCGAAAACATTTTCATTCACTTAACACCCAAGTTGTAAGTATGAGAACTAAATATTAATGATTTTATTGTGACATTTACTGTTGCTGATCCTCATTAATCTCTCTATACCTAATTTACTTCATAATTATGTTTCGTTGAATGACATTATTTACCAGATATGCGACCGTGATTGCTACATAACAAATGTGGATGCTTCATTTGGTGGAGCAACACATGATGCTTATATTTGGAGAGAGTCTGACATAAAAAGCCACTTGGAGGGTCTCCAAAATGAAACAGTTTATTTATTAGGTAGGTTTGAATTTACTGCTTGTCTTTAAAATATATACTACTATCTGTGCGCTAAATTTCATTCTAGCCTGTTCAGCCGTTTTTGAGTGAAAGATTAGAGTCACATTTGTAATATTTTATATTTTTATTTTAGGTGATTCTGGTTATGCTCAAAGGGAGCATATGATGACACCTACTCGTATAGATAATGCTGTTGAAGACTCTCCTGAAGGAAGGTACAACAATGACCAAAAGCGTGCACGCTCCACCATAGAACGCACATTTGGAATATTAAAAGGTCGATGGAGATGTCTTTTAGCAGCTCGGGAACTGCATTACTGCCCAGAAACAGCAAGTAAAATTATAATCGCCTGCTCCGTTTTACATAATTTATGTATAAGGGGTGGTATTGATGTTCCCGAGTTGACAGAAGATGAACTCCAGACTGAAAGAAGCAGGCAAGTTTCATCTCAATCAGCGGCTTCAACAGCTCAAGCTCTGCAAGCAGGTCGAAGGGCAAGAGCTGTATTAGTGCAACTGTTAGAAAGGAATAGATAGGATGAAGGTAGAACTTTATCCTACCTACTCCTTGTTGGGACATCACTATTTAGTATGTAAATAGTGTGCACATCACTAGATGTTATCTATGTATCCGGTTCCTATTTGTCATTCCAGTTCCAGTCGTTTTTTTTGACTTTACTGTGGACACTTATCGTGCACATCTTGCTACATAGTTCTCACATAATATACCATCTCACCATGAATGATATAATGTACCAAGATTTTGTAACAATATTCTGATTTAAAAGAGTGTCCATGGAGTTTCTTGCCCGTTCTTCTCCATAGAGATCTACGCTAGGGAATGGGCAACTACAGTACTTTCACAAGTTATTATGCCTTGTGACTGTGACTGTAGCTTAGGAGTGCAATGCGTCGTCCCGGGGGTTACTGCGTCGGGTTGCGCGTCGCCAGATGTCTGCGGCGGCGAGTGCTGTGGGTGCGGGGGCGCGCGGCGGCTCGTGCCGTGGCGGTGGGTGCGCGGGGCTCCGGGTCGCGGGGTGGCGGTTGCGCGTTGCGGCGTGCATTCGTTGTTCCGTGATTTGGAGTCTCGTGCATTCGTTGTTGCGGTGTGCGTCGCTGCGTGCTTTCGTGCTCGCAGTGTTCGTTGTTGCGGGCATTCGGCGGCGTGTGGTTCGGCGTGGTGGCTTTCGGGATGACGTATTGCACTCGTAGTTTAGTTTTATGAATTGTTCTTCTGACATTCAAAAGTACCAGTAATGGTTTAATTGAAATAAATGCTTTGACTTTTTGACTTTGAGTTATGCTGCGTACAGACCGGCCAAACGAACGCCAACGAACGGGTTTCGTTGACCTTCGTTGCTGCAATCTGGACGGCTTAGCGAATGCCAACGATCGCTCGTTGGCGTGTGCCGGCGATCCGAAGCGTGGCGGTAACATCAAAGAAATCGAGCTATTTGATCGAACTCTGTTTGGACGGTTCATATTCATACCTATACACAATACACACAACACCCATCTCCTCTTAATTATTATTATTATCGCTATTTGTTTTAATTCTTTTATTTTATTCTAATTTATGAATGTACATGTTGAATATCTAATTGTATCCCTATTATTTCATGACAGTTACCTATTTAAATAATAAATGGTGGGCATATTATGATGAACATGTTAATATTGATATTTTCGTTAAAGTTTGGTTATTATGTGACACTGTAGCACTTTAAATAAACTTTGTATATTGCTGTGCCCTAGCAGGGTTCATGTATGAAACCTATATACCTACCTGTAACAACCTGGAAACTACATGTATGCAATAAATGATGACTATGACTATGACTATGATGACTATGTAAAACAAAAAAGACTGCTGAGATGATACAACCATCTGTGATCTCGAAAAATATAGAAGTTAAAGTTCTGAAACTAAGAGATGTCAGCAATCTTAAAAAACATTATGGAGAAAATTGGCAAAATCTGCCCCATTTATATTACTTTAGACATGTATTGGATGGTGTAGATGAAGAAGAAATGTAGTTGCTGACAGATGACAAAGAAGAAGACGAAAGTAATGATTGTGATCTGGATTGCCAGGTACAGAGGAAAATACTTTGAGAATATAATTTGCAGATAGGTATAACCTATTGAGGTTTAACTGAAATGTCAATGTCAATGCATACTAAAATAAAAATGTTAATTCTGGTATTAAACAACAAAAATGATTCGGTTTATTTTATAATTGCAGTAAAATATTGTCAATTTTGTGATTTGCAATAAAAACTTTTTTATATTCTTGTTTTTTTCAATTACCAGTTGTTCCGACACAGTTATTCATTTTCTTGCATCCTCGATACTACCAATGTAGGCAACGCACATCACTAGTACAATGACGTCATCGCTATTCTGCTAGAAACGAATGCAGCTATATCCATGCATATCAGAAACAAAGTCAGCTAAATCCTGTCGGTTGGTAACGAAAGCACCTAACGACATTTTAATTTATACAATAAAAAAACACTTTTTGTGCACATTAGGCTATGATAAAAAAAAAATATCGGTATGTTTTGTCTGCTATAGGAAAGGAAATAGGGGACCAAAAGGATAAGAGAGATGGAAGAAATTTGAAAATTACTATAGTCGATAAAGACTCCTTTCGCCCATGCGTGCATCACTATAGAAGAGCACATGCCCCGAATAAGACATACTTACCTAGTGACATAACCATAAAGACGATGCACGAAGATTTTATTCATCTGAATCCGGGGGTAAAATGTTGCTTTGAAACATACAGGTATCATGTGTCCAACATTATGAATATTTCTTTCGCCAGGCTTGGACACGAGGAGTGTGAATCGTGCGAAAATTCAATATTCATAATTCTGAGTGTGAAACTTGCAATCTTTATTCAAAACATAAAGAAAAATATATAAAAGCGCAAAATATTCCAATGTGCAATTTGCTTTCGAAACAGAGCTCAGGAAAATGTTGTTAGAAGTGATGAAGACTGAATATTCTTTAGTTATTTATAAGAACATAAAAGTGCCTTATATGTTTGTATAGTCTGATTGAGATCTCTTTAGTTTTTAATAAGAAAAGTGTGTTATAATAATAACTAAGTTTAAAACTTTTTTAAAAACACTGCCAATGTTTAATTGAAAAAATAATAATTAAAAGTTGTTGATTTGTAATAGTTTTTTATTTTATTTCCTAACATACGAGTACACCTCTAGTAAAATATACTATTACATAATATTTAATAACGTATTTATCAGTAAATATTTGAGAAATTACAAGTTAAAAATCCAGGTCTGATAAACCCACCAGGCATACCGTGTAACTATCTGCCTCCAAGCATACCGAAGGTTAAAACTGCTATATTTTGCCTCAGAATAGTGGTTTATAATGAAACGTTTGTGCCTCTTGGGAAGTAATACAAGCACTAATCCCATATATGCTGTGACTTGGCATAAAGCAATTTCCGGACGGAAACAAGAAGACTTAGTAAGTACTTTTAGGGCGTTTTTTGTAAGCCAAAAAGATGCTGCTACAATAACAATATGGCTTGATAATAATTGTTCAGCTCAGAACAAAAACTGGTGTCTGATAACTTATTTGATCGGAATTATTAATAGTAGTGAAATAGACGCTTCAAAAATGATTTTGAAGTATTTCAAGCCGGGACATACTTTTATGTCTGCCGACTCGTACCACCACAACGTGGAACAATCTTTAAACAAAAAGAAAAAGGTTTACGATTTCGACGATTTTTGCCATGCTATTGACATTGCTAATTCCGGTAAAATATATGTTAAAAAGATGGAAATAAGTGATTTTTTCATTTTCAAATCTCATGTGTCATTAAACAAACTCAAAGACGGTACTAAAAACAGAGTCTATTTAAAAGATATAGATAAAATTAAATGTAAATAGAGGATGCTACTGCTTATACTATAAAAAAGACTGATGATGAAGGATACAGTCAATTAAATTGCTTAAAATCAAAAAAACTTCCCAGACCTGATAAAAGATGCACCCCCAAAGGTATCACTTCTACCAGGAAGCTAAATATAATAAAAAACTTGGGGCCATTGATGCCAGAAAACAGAATGGCATTCTGGAGAATGTTACCTTTATCGGCTTCGGCTGTAGAAACCGAAGATGCACCAGAAGCATTTGCTTTTGATGATGATACCGAATCATAGGTATTGGTATTTAGAATTTATGTTTTCTGTATAAAAATTAAAAAATTACCGAGAGTTATATAAGCGTAACAAGGTTAATACACAATAACCTTCATTGTAATTAGGTAATAAGATTATATTACGAGTAACTTCCTGGTACTGCCATAACAGGAAGCATTTAGATTATAATAACCCATTGTTTATTAAACTTAGCTTATAATATTTGATCTTAAATAAAGTCAGTCTACTACTGCTCTTCAAGCGGAACACACCTCTCGTTCCTTTTTAAAAAGCCTTTCGTCTCAGCCCACAACCTAACTCGAGCGTTAAGCATTTATGTTTTTTTAATACATTCGTTTTTTTTTGTGTTTTATCTTTAACCAACTTTTGTTTTTGGTAATGAAACCGATTAAATGATACTCGTATCAATACCGTATTTTATTATTTTTTATTTTTATGCATGCCTTTTAGAGATGTATCGAATGTTGAGAATTTAAGTTATTTTTAATAATATAATAAATCATTTTATTTCGGACAACTTAGAGATCCATAAAATTGTTAGTAACAGGTTTCCACTTAAAACACTATTGTTAGTAACTTAACTAAAGACGAGTAGATGAGAAGACCACCCACAGTGACAATTACATACTAAGGTATTAGTCTTCTCACAAATTGCCTTATTATGGTGGAGGAAGAATCAGAGGCTACCACCTTCAGGATGCTATTGTGACTGCCCCTTATTCTGCTCAGGAGTGCGGCCGTTTTCTTGCGGATGATGGCATGAAACCCATCGGTATGGTTTACCGCGAACATTTCCGAGGCACTGCAAAAACGAGGCAATCGCAACAGCATCCTAAAAACATTATTGTACTGGACGCGCAGGACATCCAGCGATCTTTTCGAATAGCTGACCCAAAGATTACCGGTGTAAAAACTCTGACAATACGCTTTGAAAAGCGTTACCTTTACTTGGTCAGTACACCGAGCAAATCTTCGTGCCAACATATTACCCCTGACCGCCAGAGCCCTACGCTCCCGTTCAATGTCAACATGTCAACATGTCATGTCATTTTTGATACTATTGATATTTTTTGTGATTTATTTTTAGATATACTTCACGCCTCCTCCTCAAGATTAGTAGTTACATGTAGTATCGCATAGAGGTCGCCACTTCAGCACTAGTTGAGAATATACCTTTTGCCTAGTTTTTTTTTTTTATGTGGGTACTCAGATTACTCGGTGACCGCTATTACGCTGGTTCCTCATTCGCAGTTTAGTGCTCGGCTACTGAAGACACTATCGTCCTAAATAATTCAAGTACCATTATTTCGTGCGCATTATGCCGAAACGTAAAGTATCTAGGACGTGTTAAGAAGAGCTTGATCATTTATCGTATCTTCTAAATTTTATTTTTAAGTTTATATGTGGAAACTTGTAATTGGCCTTCTTCTGCATGTAAATTAGACTACTCAAATGTTTTAGCTGTAAGTTTTCTTAAAATTAATAAAATAAAATTTAATGCGCAAATTGCGTAAATTAGAAAAGAAAATTCAAAACAACTATACTGTAACACCAACCGAGAAATTACCGGGAACCACCTACGGCGTTGAAACAGGTATGTACCTACTAATTAAAAAACTTATTTGTAAAAGTGAAAGGGATTACTTTATTAACGTGTTGTTATGGGTACGTAATGCAAACCAGAATCAGCCATTGGGGCTTTTTCGTTGTTAAATGTGACGGGTTGGCGTTCAATTCATTGGGGATTGTTACCTAACCTGAACCAGATAACGTTTGTTATCAATTATGTGCAATACTGTAGTTTTATTTAATCCATTTTATCAATGCAAAAAACTACCTACCTACCCTTATAAACTCGACGTATTTACGTTGCGATGATAATAAGCGTGTAACCTGAATAGCCATTGGGGCTATTTCACCGCACACTTAGTGATATAATAAAAGTGATTATCAAAACCGATATTCGTGATTTTTTCTAGACCCACCTGATGCGCTAGAGCCATCTGATTGGCTGAGCGATGAACACGAACCGGAAACGTTTGAATTCATGGACACCAATGTCATTGAGCAATCATTACCAATTAATGATATCCAAAACGATATACTGGCTCTCCAAGAACAGCCTGGCACGTCCATGCCACCCATACAAGAGGAGGTTACAGTCACTCCGCAGTAGAACACATGTTTAGACACTGAAGTTCTGGAAATCCTCGGTGAAGACCCTTCACTAGCTGAAAAACGTGGAAAAGATATCCATGAAGAAATAGCATCTCGATTTGGACATATAGCCTCAGAGGGTTAAACAAAGACACCAGAAAAGAGCTAATGTTAAAAAGTACCCGCTTCTTGGAAATTGTCTTCGTATTGACTCCCCTAAAATAAATCCGGAAGTCAAAGCCGCTATGCAAGAAAGCTTCATAAAACGCGATAAAGGCATTAAAGCCTAACAAAAGCAGGTGGCAAGTGCAATATCATGCCTGGGTGATATAATGACAACACAATTAAACTCTGAAAACAAACACAAGGAGTTACTTCAAAAATTGATGGATCTTGGCAGATTAATGTGCGACGTTCAGCACGCCGACTCAGTGACAAGAAGAAACTTTTGTTGTATATATGTATGTGTGAGCAGCGCGTATGTGCCGCCAAATGATATAAAGTTGTGCAAATACAATATTAATTAACAATAGAAACATACAAAAGTTACAGAAAAGGGCTTATTCCACTTTTCCCCGTTGGATGATCCCCATTGATGGGGATTAGTGAACTTTTTGTTCACTATTCCCCGTTGACCCAAAATTTTTATTTAATGGGGATAATTGAACTAAAAAGTTCAATAATCCCCATTAGGTAGGTACGTTAAAAAAATAAAATATATGAATCATGTTACATTTATTAATTAAAAATATAACTTTCTTATACCTAATAAAGTCACAGATTGTTACAATCATTAATTTAAAATTGTAGCATGAAAATATTTCTTTCTTATACCTTGTAAAATCAAAGATTACAATCACTTAAGTTTTTCTAATTAGGTACGTTAAATAAAAACAATATAAAAATAAAATATATGGGTCATGTACTTTTATTTTTATAAGGTAAGAACAAAATTTTAAATTACCTACATACCTACTTTACGATTTTATTAGAACGAAAAACAGATTGTTGCCCCAACGAAATTGTTCTAACGATGTTTGGGAATAAGACCTTATATCTATCTATCTAATAAGATACACAATACTGTAAAAGATGCTCATTTTCTAGAGGCGCGCGCGCAAGGCGGTGGCGGAGCGGGGTGCGAGTTAGCTCGTATGTGATTGGTCGACCCATCTTTTGTTTATGTTTCGTAGTCGTTAAGGGTTAGTAGTGTGTAGTGTAGTTCAAGCGTGCAGTTCTTATCAGTTCGCAGTTATTAGTTTAATATAGGAATAAATAAAGGAAATGGCTGGTAGTTCAACTGACGTTTGTTTAGAGTACGTTAAAAAAGGTAAAGCTACCATACTTCTCCGGGCCGGACATCAATACAGTAAAAAATGCAAATATAAAAATGGTGGAGTTTTGTGGGAGTGTACCACAAGAAAACAAAGTAAATGTGCCGGATCCATCACTGTCATGGTAAGTTACTTATTATATTTTGTGATTAATAATGACAATAATAACTCAGGTTATGTGTGTTATCAATATCACGTTTATCAATATCAAAATTTAAAAATCAACGTTAAAGTTTAAACACTGTTTCTGTCATGGCGGCACGTGTGACGTCATTCTTTTGTCAAACAAGTCTATTACACCTAGTGTAAAAGAGTGTAGTTGAAGTGAATTGTATATATTTAATTATTATTACATATTTTAGTTAAGCATAAAGTGAAATATGTTTTGTTGAACTATTCTGATAGGATAACAACAATTTGTTATAAGTTTTAAAGGTTGTTAAATAGCCTATTTAATTTTGTATTCTATGTAAGTGCAATATTGTTTACTTAAAAAATAATGTAAAGTAATTAATTATTATTACTTAATTTTACAGGACAATCAAGTTGTAGCTGAGAAACGACACAATGTTTGTGAACCTGATTTTGCGCGGAATGAAGTTACCTTGAGGTTATTCAAACTAAAAACTACAATTGCGGATCCAGAAGCACCTGCTATTCCCACTGCTTACAACGTGATAAAAGATACCGGAATTGACAAAATAAAAGAATTCCCTGCCCTGAAGTCTATCAAAACAACATTATATAAACACAGAAATGCAGCATTTGAAGTAAGTAAAATTGAGTTCAAAAATGTTGAAGAAGTTAAAGTACCTCCAGCTCATCAGGAATTTATTTTAGCAGACTACAATGACAGTGGTATCCGTGTAATAGCTTTTTGCTCTGAATTTGCCCGACATCAAATGAAAAATTTGAAGATGGTCTTGGGTGATGGAACGTTTTGGATCTGTCCATCTCCCTTTTACCAACTCTACACCATTCATGGGGATTTGGGCAGTACAGAAAAACACATAAACATTGTGCCACTTGTTTATGCCCTCATGAGCCATAAAAATCAACAAATATATGAAATTTTATTTAGTATGCTAAAATCTGAATTACCTGATTGGAATCCAGAAATATTTAAATGTGACTATGAAGTGGCTCCGATGAACGCAATGCGAAATGTTTTTGTAAATATATCTATTAGCGGCTGTTATTTCCATTTCACCCAGGCAATATGGAAGAAAGGAAAACAACTCAAACTAACAAAAGATAAATTAACCAGAAGACAAGTTGCACTTAGCACTGCTTTGGCTTTGTTACCATCAGATAAAATCATTGCGGGTTGGTTTTATGTTGCCTCTCAAAGCCCTGATGATGATAATAGCAAGGAGTTTAGAAATTACATGCTCAGACAATGGCTACAAGATGATTTTATTAAAACGTGGTGTGTATTTGGACAGACTCATCGCACTACGAATTTAGTCGAAGCATGGAATAATAAAATAAAAAAGCGTGTGAAAATAAAGAAACCCAACATTATGAAGCTCCTCACAGCGTTGGCTGAAGATGCATCGTATTACGAAGTTCTTGCATTGGGGGTTTCTGAAAATAAAGGTATAGCGGAAAAAACAAAAAAAAGCATCAATCGCGATAATTATATACAGGAGGTCCAAATGGAACTCATTAATAATGAAATTACGATTGGGCACTGTTTAGAAAAACTTAAGTGAGTGTAATCTTTGATTTTACAAGGTATAAGAAAGAAATATTTTCATGCTACAATTTTAAATTAATGATTGTAACAATCTGTGACTTTATTAGGTATAAGAAAGTTATATTTTTTATTTTAAATTAATAATTGTACAATCTGTGATTTTACTAGGTATAAGAAAGTTATATTTTTTATTTTAAATTAATAATTGTACAATCTGTGATTTTATTAGGTATAAGAAAGTTATATTTTTTATTTTAAATTAATAATAGTCAGGAACTTGGGTAGCGACGCCATCAACGCATCCTTGTCAAACACAGGGCTGTACGTCTCTAACAAAACTTACAGCCCTGTGTTTGACAAGGATGCGTTGATGGCGTCGCTACCCAAGTTCATATACAGGAGGTCCAAATGGAACTCATTAATAATGAAATTACGATTGGGCACTGTTTAGAAAAACTTAAGTGAGTGTAATCTTTGATTTTACAAGGTATAAGAAAGAAATATTTTCATGCTACAATTTTAAATTAATGATTGTAACAATCTGTGACTTTATTAGGTATAAGAAAGTTATATTTTTTATTTTAAATTAATAATTGTACAATCTGTGATTTTACTAGGTATAAGAAAGTTATATTTTTTATTTTAAATTAATAATTGTACAATCTGTGACTTTATTAGGTATAAGAAAGTTATATTTTTTATTTTAAATTAATAATTGTACAATCTGTGATTTTACTAGGTATAAGAAAGTTATATTTTTTATTTTAAATTAATAATTGTACAATCTGTGATTTTATTAGGTATAAGAAAGTTATATTTTTTATTTTAAATTAATAATTGTACAATCTGTGATTTTATTAGGTAAAAGAAAGTTATATTTTTAATTAATAAATGTAACATGATTCATATATTTTATTTTTTTAACGTACCTACCTAATGGGGATTATTGAACTTTTTAGTTCAATTATCCCCATTAAATAAAAATTTTGGGTCAACGGGGAATAGTGAACAAAAAGTTCACTAATCCCCATCAATGGGGATCATCCAACGGGGAAAAGTGGAATAAGCCCAGAAAAGGTTTATAATCTACCCTGGGAATGTTTCTCAACAGTCTTTCTGGATTCCTTGAAATTGGATCCGAGACTGTATTTGTGTCTGCAGACGGTGGTGATTGCAGATCTGCCTCGTCAGTTCCCTCCCCCGCGGAATTCTGTACCTGTGGGTCGCCAGGCAATGGCTCGCTACGACTGTTGTTAAAATCATCAAAGTCATAATGATGTTGCGCCTCCGCCTGTTGTGAAACATTACCCTTGCCATCTTTAAATAATATTATTTGATTTTTATGCTTTTTCACATCACACGTCGAAATCAAGTCCTGAATAAGGTAAAGTACTTTACCCAGTCTTTTTTTAATGATACCTTTGCACCAACGGAATGTAGCATTATTTGAAAACTTCTTGTACATTATCTGATCCCCTGGCTTAAACACTTGTTTATTACAACCTCCACGTGCTTTAATTTGCGAACACTGTTGACGGTAAACATTATTAGTGAGGGATGTGAGAGAGGCCGAAGGGATTTTCAGATTGATCAGATCTAAGCGTGACCTCAACTTGCGGCCAAACACTAGCTCAGCCGGTGAGAACCCCGTGACAGAATGGACCGAATTACGATAGTCAAAAAGATATTTTAATATTTTTAGCTTGCAATCACTTTTATTGCGCGAATTAATAACGCATGATTTAATACCTTTTTTAACGATTTTAACATAACTTTCCGCTTGCCCGTTACTTTCCGGATTGTAGGCCGGTGACGTCATATGGTCGATGCCGTTTCTTAAACAAAAATTTCTAAACTCAAATGAAGTAAACGCGGTGCCGTTATCACTTACGATTGTATGTGGCAAGCCGTACTTGGACATAAAATCGTATAGCTTCCCTATGACGTTTGTGGAAGTTGTAGACATAGTAACATCGTACAACTCCACCCATTTGGTGTACGCGTCTACAACTACGAAAAACATCTGATTATTTAGCGGGCCTAGGAAATCGATATGTATTCTATAGAATGGCTTTGGTGGGTACCGCCACGGAATTATCGGCGTTCGCGGCGGGGACGGCCGTAACTGTTGGCAGGTGTCGCACGAGTTGATCATTGCCTCCAGCGCCGCATCTACTCCTGGGAACCAAAATCGTGATCTAGCCTCCGCTTTCGTTTTCACAATGCCCAAATGCGAATTATGCAACTCGTGTAAAATTTTTGAGCGCAACGTTTCCGGAATAACCACTTTATGTCCTCTCATGAGGCAACCATTTTCATGTGATAATTGTGTCCTACACAAATAATAAGGCTTAATATATAAATCCGTCAACAATTGTCTAGGCCACCTCTGATGAATGTAATTAATATTGAACCAGAACAAAATCGGGAGACTCACGGGGTTCATAAGGCACCTGCACCAGGAGGAGAAGAATGGGGGTGGATGCACACCATGTTGGTTGATATTCAAAAAACTCAAAAAGAAATACTGGCGAAGGTAACCACAATGCATGAACAAGCTCAGGCAGACAGGCATATTGTTTTCACTGAAAAAGGACATGTCGGAACATCTTTCAAGTACAAAGATTGGCGCTTTTTAACCGACTTCAAAAAAGGAGGAGGTTATATGTTCGTGTGTATGTATTTTTTTTTTTTTATTTAATGTATATTACCTGATTTCTCCTCCATTTGTGAACCGATTCTCAAAATTTTTATTTGAAAGAGTATACTCCTGAGGTGGTCCCATTTAAATTTGGTGAAGATCTGATCCTGATCTTCGGAGATATACAATAGAACTCTTCAAAAATAGACGGCAAATCTGTCGTGATTGCTGCAATCGCTTGGATGTTTATTGTTTACGCAACATCTTAACTTACCATCACGCCTGTATGCTCTGACGGGGTACGCAGATGTGTACAGGACGCCCAGATTTCGAGAGTTAGGTATGTTAAGTTCCATTTTATTGCGGATAAGCCTATTACCGTGACATGTATTGTTAACAACGTAAAATTAATGAATATCAAATATTTGTAAACGAAATTACAACTAAAAATGGAAAAATAAAAAAACTTTTTTGCAAAAAATAAAACCGACTTCAAAAACACAAAAACGTGAAAAATAACTTTAGCTTCTGAAGTCGGTGACAAAAAAACTGAATAAAACAAACAAAAGTCACCGACTTCAGAAGCTAAAGTTATTTTTCACTTTTTTGTGTTTTTAAGTCGGTTTTATTTTTTGCAAAAAGTTTTTCTATTCGGGGAAACGTTAGCTGACACGCTAAAGGCAGTGAAGTCAATAAATAAATCTGGGGTCGAGCTTAAAGCTGACCAATCTAACTCAGCGAAGCGATCAAAATTCCCTAACCAGAGGAATTTAAACAGGAAGGCTCCCGGTCCGGCTTACAGGCAGTCGGGCCCTCCGCAGAGGAGCCGCGAGCCTGCAGCGAGAGCGCGCGCAGCCCCGCCGCCGCCCGCGCACTCATCGAGGCCGTGGCCGCGTCAGCAGCCGCCGCCGCCCCCTGCTCAAACTCGATGCCGCCTGTAAATACAGTTGAGTATGCCGGTCGCTTACATCTTTTTTAAACTCAATGGTCACTAATAACAGAGGACCGCACAGTCCTCTCTTGGATTGAAGGTTATAAAATCCCATTCTCTAGTCCACCAACTCAAAACTATATTCCGTCTACCCCTGCACAGTCCACTGAAGAAAAAAGACAGTTCAATGAGGCAATAGGTGATTTATTACGTATCGGTGCGGTATCCCTATGTGAACCATGCGAAAGCCAGTTTATATCAAGCATTTTTCTTACCCCCAAGCCTAATGGAAAATTTAGATTTATTTTAAATCTCAAAAATCTTAATCGCTTCATAAAGACTGATCATTTTAAGTTGGAGGACCTCCGTACAGCTATTTAACTTGTTACACAAGATTGTTGGATGACTACCCTCGACCTAAAGGACCCTTACCTCTTGGTAAAAATTCATGAGAACTCCAAAAAATATCTTTGATCGCCTCAACGACGGAGTGGGGCGCAGCCTGTATGGGCAATACAGCTAGTGGTAGTTGGTCAAACACCGAGTGCAAAAAGCAAATCAACTATCTTGAATTGTTAGCTGCTTTTATTGCTCTTAAAAATATTTGCAAAAGACCTGTCCGATTGCCAGATACTTTTGCGCGTAGATAACTCAACTGCAGTTGCCTATATCAACCGGATGGGTGGTGTTCAGTACCCACACCTTACACAAATCACTAGAGAAAGGAGACGGGGACTTCTGGGCCTGAATGTAATAAGTTGAAATATGGCTTAAAAAACATTAAATTTTTCTATTTCAAACTGTGAAAAATCAACTCATTTCACAATCTGGAAAATGAAAAATCCAATAATTAAGTTAGAGTTACGAAGTAATTCGAATATCGATTCAATTATAATTGATTAACTTTACCGAGTTCATACTATTTACGAAAATGGTTTAACCAGATGATTTATTTCATTAAAATAATTAAATCTATTACAATTAGAGTATTAAGAGTTTAAACTAATTAAATATCTACATAATTAAGATTTTAAATCAATTCGCATTTACTAATCGATTATTGTATTTTTAATCTGTGGTAACTCTGACTTGACATGCAATCATGAATGACATGACATCGATCGTCACTCGTTTCGTATCGTCTAGTGCGTGTGCGTATTGAGTGTTTCTCCTCCCATATTTTTATTGATATTTTCCTCGACCCCGGCTTTCCTACGGACTTCTGATCTTCCTCCTTTTACGACCCTTGGCTTGCTACCATACCGGACAAGTAGAACCCCGCTTAAACGTTGAACTTGACTTGTTATTTTGGATTCGACGAACGGCCTACCGATAGGATATTGATTGACATCATGGATCGTTGTGTACATTGTGGCATAGCGACTAGTCGCTGCAATACACTAGGTCGTCGAGCTTTGGATGACGAAATTATATTAGCAGTGATTCGAAAATGGCGTGAACCACAATCTGTAAGTACTTACTCACTTCCTATTTATTAGCTCACCAGCGTCTACGGTCGGTGGCTTGCAATCTTTATTGTTATATATGTATGTTTTCCTTCACCACAACACTCGTTTTAAGTAACTATCTGGCAAAGTAATTCAAATCATTTATTCGCATAGAACGTAGGTATTGTACAATTAAGTTGTTATAAAAATATATTGAGCTGGGTAGGTAGATTTTTAAAAAGTAATCATGTTATCTCTTATTAATAACTTTTTGCATATTTCAGGTAAACAGCAGTGACCATGTTTGCCAAGCTTGCTGGGACAGGGCTCAAAGATCACCTCATGGTGAAGCTAGACAGCTTGGTCACCGTAGTATTTGTCTCCGATGTGGACGTTCTCTGGCATCTAAAATCAGCCATTTACTTCACACTGGCTCACCTCGTGAATTGAGAATTTATAATGTTATTCAAGAGTGGATTATGCCTAAAGCTGTAAGTTGAATCACACGCTGAGTTTACATTGTATTTTATAAATGCTTTTGTTGTAATTTAAATAGATTTTTTAATCATGTATTGTTTGTTGTAGATAGAAGTTACCAGTCGCATATGACATGCTTGTTGGGTGGCTGCAGACAGAGCTGCTGTCCATATAGTCTCTCGCCCATCAACTTCTTCCCAAGCAAGTCGAATTGAAGAAAATCAGCCACCAGTACAATTTCTTGCTTCTGACCTTCCAGTTGAAGAATTACTGCCACCAGCACAAGCTCTTGCTGCTAACTTTTCAATTGAAGGAATACCGCCACTAGCACAAGTTCGTGCTGATGACCTTCCAGTTGAAGAAATACAGCCACCGGCACAAGTTATTGCTGATGACCTTCCAGTTGAAGAAATACAGCCACCGGCACAAGTTATTGCTGCTGACCATCCAGTTGAAGAAGTTAGAAGAAATCAGCCGGAACCTAATATTGTATTACCAGATTACATGAGAGCTATTGAAACAGAAAGAAAGTGCTTTATTGAAGGATGCCAGAGAACAGAGAGGTACAGAGTTCCACTTTCTACCAGAAAAATGTTGCTCAGTCGGTATAAATATTATGTCCCTGAGAATAATCGTCTTTGTGATCGTCATTTAGTTGTAGAAGCCTGGGATTTTCTTACCAGTTTGAGAAATAATTATGTACAGACTTTTACAGCAAAACATATCCAGGACATGATGTCCTTAAAAGAAGTTGTAAATTCAGGATTACTTCATTTTGAGAGTATAGATGATATGGAAGACCATGTCGTTCACACATGGATAGGGTTAAACAAAGCACAGTTCCATCAAATGTTTAATGAGGTCCCTCAGTTATTAGAAATACCTAGAGCTTCCCTAGCTTTAGCAGCATATTTAATTAAGCTTAGAACTGGGGATTCGAATGAGAGGTTGTCAACTTTATTAACTGTCTCTAGGCGAACTCTAGAAAAGTGGTTGCGTCAAGTTAGAGATCTGCTTTATGAGTATTTTGTACCTAGACACCTAGGTTTACATCACATTAATAGGCAGCAAATTGTGCAAAGAAATCTGTCTATACCTAACTCATTGTTTGGTAACTTTGAGGGAGTTGATAGGCCCATTGTAATATTTGATGGAACATATTGTTACATTGAAAAGAGTTCGAATTATTCATACCAAAAAATAACATATAGCTTGCACAAATACCGAAATCTCATGAAACCGTTTTTAATGGTATGTACAAGATGGCCACATAATTGATGTGCTGGGCCCCTATCCAGCCACCACTTCAGACGCTGATATAATGAAAAACGAATTTTCAAACGAAAAACCATTACGGGAATACTTCCGTCAAGGTGATGCTTTTATACTGGATAGGGGCTTTCGTGATTCATTGCCCTTATTGCATCAATGTGGATATAAGACTTATGTGCCTGCTTCATTAGAGGAGGGTGAGACACAGCTTTCCACCAGTGAAGCAAATAAATCGAGAGCAGTCACCATATGTCGTTGGGTTGTGGAAGTAGTAAATGGGAGATTTAAAAGAGATTTTAAATTATTACGGCTAAATTATTTTAACGTAGCTAGTAAAAGTTTTGTAAAAGATTTTGAAGTGGCTGCTGCTCTTTTAAACACGTTTCACCCTCCTATTGTTGATCGTGAAGATACTGGGGAAATCTTAAATCAAATAAATATTCATATGAATGAAGAAAATGAATTAGCAGAATTTATTGTAAGAAACCATTATAATAGGCGTAGGGCTAATTTTCATACAATAACTGTACAAAATGATAACCTTAATGATTTTCCCCAGCTTACTGATAATGAGCTCATACTAATATCACTAGGCACATATCAAATAAAGCAGGCACGCTCCTATTACGGTGAACATGTAAGGGGCAATGATGGGTATGTATTAGAAGTGTGCAGGGAGGTCAACAGCAGCCTACTTCGAGAGCTGTCAGCTTCCAATTCCTCATGGCTACTAAGAGGCCGCATTCAATCAAGACATATAAGTCGCAAAACATATTTTGTTTATATTTTAGTTGACAGCTCTCGCAGAGGTAGGGAAGCAATATTAAAATATTATTGTAACTGCATCGTAGGCAAACGGACTGTAGACTGCTGCGTCCATGTTAATAATATGGTACCTTAGTTGGGCTAGGTACCAAGAAAATATTGTACCACCTGCACAATTCTTAGATGACGTTCTTGTTATAATTGAAGAATAAAAAATATTAATAAAAAACGATTTTTATTTTTAAACATCATCTCCATCCCACTCTACAAAATATATTTAACATCCATACATACAAATATACATACGTAGATATACTGATAAAACTATTACCCTCCTTCGGCAGTCGGGTAAAAAATGACAATCGCACTTAAAAAATCGGCAGTTAAGTATAGATTGTTTCGTAACCTCACTTTTCTTAAATCTCTTTTATCTCAGCTCTCAGATTGCCAAAATCTGCAAAATTTTCAGTGATTGTTTGTTAATATAGTAGCTATCAATTGACACCAATTTCATCTTTTTACATCCAGGCCCAAAATTGTATGAAAGCGTATCCGTCTCCTTTGGGAATGGTGCGAGCATCGAGGATTGTACATTTATGCATCTTATATAAAGTCTAGTAATAATGTCGTAGCAGATGCAAAGTCACGGAGAAACCACTCAGACATTGAGTGGGAGCTTGAATCACATAACTCGTTGTTTTGACTCACCCGAGATTGACCTATTCGCAAGCCGCATAAATTAAAATGTGAAGCTTACATCTCATGGCATAGGGATCCTGATGCAATTGCTATCGACGCCTTTACAATATCATGGTCAAACAAGCATTTCTATGCTTTTCCCGCTTTCTCGATAATTTTGAAAGTTCTCAGGAAAATCATCGCCGAAAAATCTAAGGGTATTGTAGTTGTTCCATCATGGCCCACCCAACCGTGGTATCCAGTCATTCAAGCCCTTATGGTCTCTAAAGTTTTATTATTTCTATCTCACAAACGAGCTTTAATCTCGCATTCCAGCTCCAGTCGGATACACCAGACGATTACTCTGGAGGCTGCAGTCTTATCTGGGAGGCACTATCAAAAAGAAGCGTACCACCATCTTCACTGGAAATAATGTTGGCGTCATTATCGGCCAACTCCCTCAAGCAATACGACACTTGCCTGAGGAAATGGTGGAACTACTGTAAACATACTCACACCAATGTGTTTATTGCGTCTATTCCTACTGTCATTCATTTTTTGACTAAACAATTTCACCAGGGTGCGCAATATGGTACCCTCAATTCTTGTAGATCGGCTCTCGCAATTTTATTAGGATCTACCATATCTAAAGATGACAGAATACAGAGATTCTTCAAAGGTGTGTTTCGTCTCCGACCATCTTTACCGAAGTATAGCTACACATGGGACACGAATTGTGTACTTGACCACATAAGTCAATGGTATCCAAATGAAGAGCAGTCATTTGATAAATTAACTAGAAAAACAATCACAGTACTAGCAATTACAACCGCCCATAGATTACAAACCTTATCCAAAAAAATATCAAGAACATTAATGTTTCATCAAATCACATCAGTATTAGGATCCCAGAGATCATTAAAACTTCTAAGGCAGGTTCCAAACAACCAATGCTTTACATTCCATTTTTTAATCAAAAACCTGCAATTTGTCCCGCTGCCACATTGATTTGCTATACAAATAAATCGACGCCCTTTAGAAAATCTGACCTATTGTTCGTAGGTATAAAAAAGTCACACAAAGCAGTCGGCACCCAAACCCTCAGCCGCTGGGTAAAAACGACACTAAGTGAGTGCGGGATCGATACGTCCGTGTTCTCTGCGCACAGCACGAGGCACGCCAGCACGTCGCGCGCGCACTCACAGCCGGCTGGAGCGGCAACTCAACTGTGTTTGCGAGGTTCTACAATAGAACGATTTTGAACAATGATTGTACATCCTTGGCTCATTCGGTTATCAATAGCTAAATATATTTCTTTATTTTGTAAGAGAAACTATTTACATTACTAATAGGTTGGGGAAAAAGTTACTTCGCATTTTTTAAGAAAATTCTAATTTTTTTTTAATATAGTTTATTTACATTTAACTAAAGTATGTAGGTACCATTTTGTTCGATAACTTTTTGCCATCTTGTAGGTAGGGACATGATCCCATTGCTATAGAAATTTTGGGACTTCTGGTCAAAATACCGCGACAAGTGGTTTTGGCAGTCCTCTCGTGATGTTAACCTGACACTGCCTAAAGAATTCTGAAGAGACCGAAACAGGTGGAAATCTGAAGGTGCAAGGTCAAGACTATACGGCGGATGCATTAACACCTCCCAGCCAAATTCTCTTAATTTTTGCTGAGTGGCTAAAGATGTGTGAGGTCTAGCGTTATCATGATGAAAAACAACACTCCTTCTGTTGATTAATTCCGGCCGCTTTCTCTCAACTTCTTGCTTTAATCTCATCAGTTGTTCGCAGTAGAGTTCAGAATCGATGGTCCTGCCTGGTGGTAACAGCTCATAATGAATAATGCCCTTCCAATCCCACCACACACACAGCATCACCTTGTTGCAAGTTAACCCGGGTTTCGCCACAGTCTGTGAAGCCTAACCGGCCTTTGACCACGACCTTTTTCGCACGTTCTTGTCGTACGTGATCCACTTTTCATCACCAGTTATCAGCTTCTTCAAAAATGGTTCGGTTTCATTACGTTGTAATAAAGAATCACAACGCTTTTTTGTGTACCCAGTTTTTTCAAATGCGCCAAAACTGTTTTGTGGTCAATTCCCAGTTCTTCAGCTACGTCGTAACTACTGATATGCCGATCTTGCTCCACTTTTTCAAAAATGGCATCCATTTTATCCGTAACAGGGCGACCAGAGCGACGTGCATCTTTGACATCAAAATTTCCGGATTGAAAACGCTTAAACCAAATTTGTGCTACTCTTACAGACACTGCACTAGGTCCATAAACATCGCAAATTTTTTTCGTGGCTTGCGTTGCATTTTTACCTTTTTTGTAGTAAAATTTTAAAACGTAGCGAATTTCTTCGTTAGATTCACTCATCTTGACGGTACGAAAAACAAATGAAAATCACACATTTTCCTTATTTGAATTTGGAATTATGTTCTTTAAAATTTAAACTTTAAATGATACCAAAACCAGCCAGATACAAATATGTAGTATAGCCAAAGAGATTTTATTACAAGTTCATACATACTATAACGCGAAAAGACTTTTTCCCCAAACAAATATTTTGTAACTGTTATAATTATTATAAGAATAATTTCCGTAAGACGGAAGAAATTTATTTAATTTTTATTATGTTCAAGTGATTATTATAATTTTTAATTTGTAAAATTAAAACAAAGAGGTTACATATTAGTTGGAAAATAAACATTTCGTTATTATTTTCATCTAAAAGGTTGTATCATTGATGATATTTTCCTCACATACTCTCAAATGCTACATGTAACTACTAATCTTGAGGACGAGGCGTGAAGTAAAATTGATGATTAAACGAACTTACCTGTAAGTGAAGTTCTATCATAATTATACGAAACGCCTCGTCCGAAGAGATTAGTACGAGTAACTACCCGCCCGCCCTTTCCATCCCGTTACTAATCTCCTAGGAAATACATACATCAATGATTTACGGATCTTACTCTAAACTAAATGAGGAACCAGCGTAATAGCGGTCACCGAGTAATATGAGTACCTACTTACATAAAAAAAAAAAAAACTAGGCAAAAGGAATATTCTCAACTTGTGCTGAAGTGGCGACCTCTATGCGATACTACATGTAACTACTAATCTCTTCGGACGAGGCGTTTCGTATAATTATGATAAAACTTCACTTACAGGTAAGTTCGTTTAATCATCAATTATATATAAATGTGCCATTTAAATCAAAGATCTCATGTTTCTTGCGAAACCAAAAAGCTTTATGCCATTTAATGTTTATCGAAATATATTTATAACAGCTTGTGTTCAAAGCACCTTAAATTTAAGTTACAATTAAGTACCTTCAAATTTTTGTTTAATTATTATCTGCCAATGAAGAAGTAGCACTTTTATTGGACGGCACGTGCAAGGTCTCAATAAACATTGCTTTAGAAAAAATGGCACGTTGATACATGAAGGTTCGCCATCCCTGGCCTAGGGCATATCATTTTGTTAGAAGAAACATTCAACACAATTTCGCCTCACCTAGTTACAATTACACGCTGCACATACGGGTATTTTGTGTTCATCATCTCATATCATTGGAACTTATCTATAAGTGGGGTGGGTTGTGACGGCTCGCAAAAGTCCCAATTCAAACAGAAAATGCAAAATAAAGACTCCTCTGACTCTAACATCTTCCAAAGCTGTTTAGTATCGCTACAGTTAAAATGTGGAAAAAATATTGTATGGCAAAATCCGACTCCCTCCTCACCACGTTATTGTAGACCAATGAGAATAAGGTTTGCTAAAGAAACTACGGACTTGACAAACGAAGAAATCGAATACATATCAACAAAAATAGAACAACTAGAAAACAGTCAATTCGTAAATGATGGCTTGTTCGCTAATGTTAAGCATACTTTGACATTAACAATGGTGGATGCTGAAGTGTGCAATGCTGCTACGCAAATTGAGGTGTTACATTTGTGGAGCTACTTCTAAGCAATTCAATAATTTAAACATTAAAATGCCTGTTGATATAGAAGCCTTGGATTTTGGCTTATCTATCCTTCACGCTAGGATTCGCTTGTTTGAAAGTGTTTTGCACCTTTCTTACAAGCTTCCGATAAAAAAATGGCAAGTGAGGTTAGATTCAGACAAAGCTACAGATAAAGAAAGAAAAGCCACCATACAACAAAGATTTAAAAATAATTTTAGAGGTCATTTCAAGCGGCCATAAAGTTGACTTGATAATTTGCTGACTACTGTTGGGAAACAGCAAACGTCTACGTCTCGCTATACAACTGGCATCCGATGAGTCCAACTATGCACAAAATTTTGATGCATGGTGCTACAGTCATGGAAAAGGCGTTATTGCCTATCGGACTACTATCGGAAGAGGCTGCTGAAGCTAGGAATAAACATTTCAGAATGTATAGATATCATTTTGCGAGGAAGTTTTCGAGAATAGATTGCAATGCAGATGTAATGAATCGCCTTCTACTATCCTCGGATCCACTGATCACAAGTCTCGAGGCCAAAACCAAAAAGCAGAATGGAACCTTTTTCCAAAGAAGCGATAGCTATTTTGTTGCCACCATCACCAGAATCTGAAGATGATTCAGATTCGGAATATGGAACAGAAGAGGTCGGAGAAAGTGACGATGAACTCTGGCATACTTTCTCATAAAATTAGATTATTTTATATTTTTTTGATGTAACTATTTAAACAATTAAACCTTTTCTAAATCATGAATACACGTTTTTTTTAATTATCAACATATTGGCCCATAAAGCTCATTGTTGGACCTTCCCCATTGGTCGTCTGTACATTTTTAGTAAGTCTTACCTACTTTACAGCGGAAAAAACCGCACAAATAATTTCGCCCGGCTAAGAATGCAAAATACCCGTATGTGCGCTCTGATATAAAAAAGTCAATGCGGAACAGGATTCACATCTGAATCATTTGACACATTAGAAAAGTTGTCTAGAAGTAGTGCATCAACAAAGGTATTTTAATACATACATAGTTTAATTTTTTGTGTCTGAATTATGTCGATTTCTCAATTTTTGATTCAAACAACACTTGTGGCATCGAATGTCTATCGTACGGAGCAAGCGGGACGCAAGCATGCATCGAACGTAAACGAGCGACAGAGACATAAAATCGCGCCGCCATAATGACTCGCGCATGCGCAGTTGCAGTTTTGTTCGTAATTTTGACTGCTGCGCAGCCACTCGTAGCCAACTTCAGAGGGGCACAGTTATTTGACGCGAGCTATAATACATTAGTTTGTAAAAAATATTGTTAAGTTTTACAATGATTTAAGATGTAAATGGGAATCCAAAGGTACAAACATCTGTCAAAGGAACTTCCTTAAAAAAGTTGTTTTATTTCAAAACAACTAAAAAATAAATATTTAACTGAATTCTCGTGTAACATACATCTACTAACTGTTCCATCTTTGTATTTTTTTATATAAGTATTATAATGTATTTAGACAATATGACAATAGACATACAGATTAATCCCTTGTTTTTCACCTATTGTTTATTCGTTGTTGTCTCTCGACAATTCTTCCATCTTTCTCGTTGAATTAAAGAGCTACCATGAACACCAATCCAATGGATGCACCACGCACAAAGGCTCCTGCATCGCAGAAGTTCACCCTCTATATCATGGAGGACGCTTTGTATGAGAAAACCTTTACTGATCCGGAGACCGCAGTGAAATACTCCGGTGTAGTCCTAAAGTTAACCTTTACCTATGACAACTATAGAGGAAACAGTGGGATAGCTGCCCAACTCGCTATTGGAACCAATAACGTCTACATATCAACGGACCAGGCCAAAAATCTGTCTGACCCTAGGTTCACGGACATTCAATGTACTCAGTGCCCGGGAATCTTCGAAAGGATCAGGGGAGCAAAGCTTGTCGGGATCGAACTGCCCTTTACTGAGCAATCCAAAGAGTCAGTGATGATTCCTTTGACGAAAGAGGTCGCTGCTAACATCATTCTTGCATTCTTCAATTCTTACATGGATCCCGTAGATAGGGTCAACCAGATTGTTAATTTGACTAAGACCAACTCTCGGGCTAGGGTGGGGAGGATCTTGACAACATATTACCTGAGTTGTATAAAATACATGACTGACATGGACATGGCAAATGTTTTGTCCTCCGATAATCGGTGCGAGGTTCGAGGCGGCACAGGAAAAGAGCTCGTGGAAGGAATTGGGGGAGGCCTTTGCCCAGCAGTGGGACAGGGTAGGCTAAAGAAAAAAAAAAAAAAAAAAAAAAAATGTATTTAGACTTAGAATTTTTACTATTATTTATACTGAAAACGGGATATACATCGGGTTCCATGGTAAACGTGTTGGTGGTTTTACATGGTAAATATCCCGTTTTCGGTATAAGTAATAGTGTTATTGATGTCAGTTTAAAATCTTATATTGATTTGTTTTTGTTGTACAATCATGCTATTTATTAATAGGTTTATTTATTATACCTCTTTTCTATTACATATCCTATTGCACTTTTTTTTGTTAATTTGTCTACTGTCCTTTTTTTTTTTTGGGGGTGGGAAATCATTAAATAACCCCTCCCGCTCTTGGGCAGAGCGAAAGGGAGTGCTAAGGTCTTTTTGGAAAGCGAGGTCACTCATCATCATAAATATTCTAGCCGCAAAAGTGACCAAGTTGACTACAATGTTTCACCCGTACATTCCGGTGAAATCAGTCCAGATATCAGCGACAATGACGATCCAACCTAAGATAGTCAATTAAAAAGAAAGAAAATAGAACCAGTACATCCTTCATCACGTCGGTCATCATCTAGCTCCAGCAGCTCTTCATCCTCCAGTTCAAGCAGTTCCAACAGTTCTTCATCTTCATCTTCTGATGATGATACAGTGGTACAACCTTCTACTTACGATCACGTGGATGAAAATACTACCAATAATACAGATACTACAGCTAATGGACAGTCAACAAACGGACAAGAAACAAGTGAAATTGAAAACTCTGAAATTAACGAACTCAACATAGAAGAAGAAACAGAGATTATTAAGAAGAAAGGTAGAAAGCGCACAAGTAATCCTCAAATATGGAAACAAAACATAAATAAAATTCTAAGAAATTCTGGACGCTCCTATGAGTCCGCGAAAAAGGAAACTGTTGCAGCTCGTGAAGTAAAACCACCTTGTACAGACAAGTGCATATTTAAATGTTCTGAAAAGTTTACATCTCTTCAAAGACAGGCTATTTTTGATGCTTCTTGGAATATTGGTGAAGTCAATCAGCAGCGATCGTTTATTTAGTCTTGTATGTCCGATGTCACTCCTTGGTATAAATATACAAACACACAAACACAAACGCTATGCGCCCGAGGCAAGCTAATAAAGCTTTTCATTTTATAGTAAATGGTATAGGTATCAATCCGGGTTTGTAAAACATTTTTTGTTGGTACGCTGAATATATCCGATCGTGTAATTCGTACAGTAATCCAAAAGTGTCAAAACAATGGAGTTTTGCAAAATGATCGAAGAGGTAAACTACTGATGAAACACCCATTTCAGACATTAAAACTTTTATAGACTCAATACCAAGGGTTCCGTCACACTACACAAGGCAAACATCTACTCGCGAATACATAGACGGAGGCAAAACTATTACAGATCTCTTCAATGACTTCAGGTAGCGCAAGAGAAGAACAGTAAACCCTATAGTATATTAGTAAATGAACGGTAAAACATGCAATACTTACCATGTTTTACCGTTCATTTACTAAGGAATTTAATATTTCATTTTTTTGATCGCAAAAAGACCAATGCGATCTTTGTCTACAGTATACAAATTCAAACGCAGAGCAATAAAGTATGATTTATGATAAGTATATAGCTCATATAAAAGAAAAAAGGTATGTCGTAATGAAAAACATGATGACCGTTGCAAAATAGATGACAAAAATAAAGTCTTACTGCCGCACTCAGAGTGCTCTAATGCAAACTTAAGCCGTCCATTAGTGACGATTTAAAAATATTCACACTCAGAGTGAGTTAGTGATTCATTAGTAGGCCTAATGAATCACTAAATTTAACTGGCTCTCTACCCTTAAGGTGTGTCCAAATATCGAGCGGCAATCGAGCGCGGCTGCCGCGCGCGGCCCGCCGCGCTGTGATTAGACGACTGCCGCGCGCGAACGCTTCTGGCTACCTGCCGCGCGCGAACATTCTTAGTAAACATTCGGCAGTAATTGTGTTTGGACGTATTTCTGCGCACAAACATGGACAACGAAACATCGATTCGTTTAATTGAAATGTATGGATCTTTTAAAGAGTTATGGGATCCTCGACAAAAGGAATACCATAATAAAAATAAACGTGAAGACTTGTGGAATGAAATAGCCAACAATTTTGATCTTCCCAAGAAGGAATTAAAGGCTAAAATGAAAAGTCTTTTAAGTTCCTATAGACGAGAAAGGAATAGAGAAAAAACAAGCAATACAACTGGATTGGGTTAGTTATAATCTTTTAATAATTAATATAATGTATACCAATATTGCTGTAAATCTAGACCTACTTACTATACTCATAACAATGATATTCAAAAAGTATAGATGGAGTATAGTCATACTTTACACGTCAAAATAACATGCCATGTAGGTACGCCATTTGCATTGCACTGAATGCGATAGACATATTCGGCAATCACAAGAGGGAAGGAGACAAATAGATAAAATAGAAGGCAATTTGAATGTTTGTGGTACGAAATTTGGCGAATCTATACTTTTTGAATATCATTGACTCATAACGCAATTATTATTTATTCTAGTTTTTCTTTTAAACTAAATACATATTATTTTGTTGCAGGTAGAAACCAGTCTTACACATCAAAATGGTTTGCTTACGAAGCATTTCACTTTTTACACGATAAAAATAATCCTATAGACACATCTGATACAATGGTAGGTACCTAAAGTTTTTTTTATTCCCAATGGCGGCAAACGAGACGTCAGTAAGTGGTTACCGCCGCTTATGGACCTCGACAGTGCCAGAGGCACTGCCAGAGTGCCAGGCCGCTGCCAACCCTGAGACATTAGTTCTTAAGTCTCAATTGACCAGGAATTTCACTAGCTACAATGAGTACCCTTCAAAGCGGAAGTTAATAGTGTGTAGTTAGCAAACTACTAGTTGGCGGCAGAACATATGATACCGCGGTAGTACGTACCTAGACGCATAGCTTAACGTACCACCAGTAAAAGTAAACTTTCTAATAATAATAAATTAAGTATAGTTTTATTTAGTACTTATCTTGCCACGGAATGGATCCATTTGTTATAAAATGATTGGCTAAGAAATTACGATTATCAGTCGGAGTGGTACCCGTAAATTGGTTGTTCTGTATTGCAGAAACTGTTTCATTCGTGGATATATTGGTACTACGTTCCAAATAATCTCTACGAAGAAAATTATGCAAATAAACGCTGGCTAAAACTACTTTCTTAGCTGATGACGGTTTTAGGATCATTACTTTTCTCAGTACTCTAAACTTCGATGACATTATCCCGAAAGCGTTTTCAACTACTCGCCGCGCTCTTGATAACCTATAGTTGAATATCCTTTCCTTGGAACCTTTTTCATGAATTCCGGCAAAAGGAGTCATCATATATGTATTTAATGCAAAAGCTTGATCTCCTAATATTACAAACGGTATTTTTTTTGAGTAGGGTATATTTAAAATTTCCGGTACCGGTACATTAAGTTGTTGATTTTCCAGCTTGTGATATAATTGGGAATTTTTAAACACCCCTCCATCTGAAATCCGGCCTTGGCAGCCTACATTAACATACATAAAGTTGTAATTTAAATCTACTAATGCCAGAAGAATAATACTAAAGAACTTTTTATAAGTATAATATTCTGTGCCACTTCGAAAGGGAGCTTGAATACTGATGTGTTTTCCGTCTAAAGCACCAATAGCGTGCGGAAAATTCCATTTCTCATTGAATTCCTTAGAAACTGCGAGCCATTCTTGTTCTGAATGTGGCAACTGAAAAAAAAATGTATTATTAAGAAGCCCGTGACCAGTTATGGGACAGGTAATTAACTTTCTTATTTGTTTCAGGATTCGGCACTAGAGAGCTCTCTCTTGGACACAAACAGCATAATACACAATAGTGGAATCACAAATGAAACGGTAAATACGGATTCAAATAGCAATGCATCTGAAGGTAATATACCTTCAAGAGCATCTGAAAATAATCGTAAAAATAAACCAGCAAAACGTACTCTTGAAGATTCTGTTATGGATGCCGAAAATAAAATGCTAGAAGATGCAATAGAATTAATGCGCAAACAAGATCAATGTAGCAACGATCCATACGTTGCTTTTGGTATGCACATAGCGGCTGAATTAAGAAAGTATGATACAATTACATTGACAAGAGTTAAACATTCCATTAATAATATCATATATGAGGCTGATATGGGATATCTACAGCAACAGACATTAGGATACCATGAAGAAAGAAGACCTGGGGGCGTATTACAAACTCTTAACTCCAGTCAGTTTAGGCCGTATAGTAAACTGCCTTGCGTTTCCGTATTACGATCTCTTAATGTTTGCCAGTCAGCAGTCACGTGACACTTGACTGACTTCTGCCTTGTAACTTGGATGGTAAATTTCGTACTATGACATTCAAACTGACGTTTGTTGGCTTGAATATCTGTCATTATTTGTTTACACCAAGCCATTCAGTTTACGCCGGGATAAATTAACTTTTAGTGAATTGTTTTGACATAGTTTGCTATTTTAAGCTAATTTATCAATCATTTAAGTTATTATAAGCCCCAATATTTATCGTTCAGTGAACATAAACATGTGTGACGAATTGGTAATCTTCGAATTTCTCGAAAATGATGCTTCAGAATCTAATAACGAAGCAAAACTTCAACGAAGACGCCTTCGAGATCTTAGCGACCCGTTTGATGTTGATGAAATGCAGTTTATGAAACGTTATAGATTAAGCAAACAGTTAGTCCACAATTTGTGCGACGAAGTAAGACCACATAATTTGGCTGGGCCTGCAAGGGCGTCAGACATATCACTTGAGAGAAAGGTAGGTGTTTATCAATGCCACCAACTAAATTATCACTCTCTGTAAAATAAGTTTAACCCAATTGCTACCTATTTTGATGAATGTGCCTTCATGTTAAATATTTTGATACAAAATTGAATCATTCTTGCAGGTGTTAGTAGCATTATCTTTCTATGCAACGGGTTCTTACCAACGCCCCATTGGTGATATATCAGCACACTCTGTAGCTCAACCTACAGTGTCGGTGATCATAAAGCAGATTACCAAATTATTAAACTTGCCCCACATGCAAGCTAAATATATAAAGTTTCCGAGAACACCTGAGGAAAGAGATGATAACAAAATAAGGCGAGTACATACTTAACCTAGGACTTTTTGAGCAGCCTCTACAGCCTAGTGTTGAGGTAACATTTTAAAACTACAGAAAAATATTATTTATATTGTATCGCACATATTCTGGTAACTTTATAAGAGATACTAATATAGACCAGCAATCATCATTGTCATTCATTTGATGCATGCTGCTGGGCCATAAATAAGATAAAAACTAATAAGATTATTGTTATTTTTAGATTCTTCAGTAAATTTCAAATTCCAGGAGTTTTAGGGTGTATTGATTGTACACATGTAGCAATTGTACGCCCAGTTGAAAATGAGGAGAGGTATTACTGTAGAAAACAGTATCACTCATTAAATGTCCAGTTGGTAAGATATTTTATTATTTACAACATTGGATTATATAATTAAACAACTTAAACTTATTATCTATTTTAATAACAAAAATGATAAAAAAATAGTTAGGAACTAAAGTAGTTTTGTGTATTTGACTCAAGTCTGTTTTTCTTATGAAATAAAAAAAATATTAGTACAGTGACATTATTTTTAAAATTATACAATAAAATAGAAATATACAGAGATTGCTTATATGTGAGGAAAAACATACTAGAGTTAAGTAAAAACAAAATAACATTTGTAAATAACAATTTAAATGTAAAATACATAATTCTTCTTCAGTCGAAATTTCTTTGGAGCTAATCTGAAACAATTTAATTTTAGATTTGTAATGCGGATATGCAAATTATGAGTGTGGATGCTAGTTTTGGTGGAAGTACTCATGATTCTTTTATCTGGTCAAATCATCCCATAAAGGAACACATGGAACTTATCAGCAGAAATGAAGCAATATGGTTACTTGGTATGAAATGTGTTCTATATATTACTTATTTATACAATATACACATTACAACGATACAATGGATATTTTATAGATATTTTGATTATTTCTAGGTGATTCTGGGTACCCTTTAAGAAGGTACATGATGACACCAATTAATGATGCCAGTCCGGACACTCCAGAAGCAAACTACACTTATCTGCATGTCCGGACAAGAAATGTGATTGAGAGGACAATTGGTGTCTTGAAAGCTAGATTCAGGTGTTTACTTGTACATAGGGTGCTACATTATTCTCCTCCTGTAGCAGCATCTATTGTAAATGCTTGTGTAATATTACACAACATTTGCAATAGAGCGAATATCCATGTACAAGGACTCACAGATGAAGAAGCTTTGCAAGAAACATCTAGACAGGTCCGTTCTGACACTCACCAACATCCACATCCACATCCTTCAACCTCCAGCAGTAACCGAGAGCTCAGTGAAGGTTTAAGTGTCAGGAGCACACTCGTCTCTCGTCTGTGGACCTCTCGAAGTTCCCGAACCCATGTTCCTATAAGTTAAGAAATTTTTATTAAATTAGTTATTTCTTTTATTTTATTTCATAAGAATACAGTGTCATATTTAACTAAATTAAATGTAATTCATAGTTTTTGTATTATTACTTTGAGTTTCGTTACAAAATGTAATTTGTGTAGGTTTAATTATATGTTTTTTATGGTGATAAAGTGTTTGTTTCCTTTAATATTACCATTTTTAGATTACTGTTCCATATTATGATCTATCTTTTTAAAAAGAAATCTATTTTAAATGTAATAATAGTTATATAAAATAAGAAAAAGAAATGTATTTTAAATTTGAAGTACTATACATATTTTACTTACTTATCAATAACTGATGCTATTGTATTTAATGGCACTAACATTTCTTGCAATAATTGGGTATTTTTTTGTAGAGTCTCTGCTATTTGATTTAGAGACACAGAATTTTGTTGCTCTGCTAACAATCGATCCCGAGAAATGTTAACCAACATTTCTCTAGCCATTTGTTGGCTCAAAGCAACTTGTCGTCTGCTGCGTCGACGTTGCACCCGCCTCAAAGTTCCCTCAGTTGCTTGTGGTTGAGGTGCCCCTTCTTGTTGTACCTGTTGCTCCACATCATTGCTCTCAACAACCAACTCCTCTATTATAGGGCCTTCCTCAATAGGTGGGCACTCATGGTCTAGAGGAGTTGGCACATGTGCGGTGTGTGAAGCTGCAGCTACAGGTGCAGCAGATTCGGGCTGTGTTAGCTACAAAAATATGCACAATTAATTCTCAGATTAAACAAAGTTAATTTCAAAAGATACCTAAAAAAACACTTACAATTGGGAATGGATCTACTTGGGTATCAGGTAGCCCACTTCCAAAGTCTTCCCCAAGTAAACTTAGAAACTTTTTTTCCACGTCATTCAATGGGATGGCTTCAGAAGGGCCACCTCCCGTGCGATTTTGGGCAGTGCGAATGCATGCTGCTTTCCTCTTCAATTTCGCTTTGTAGTCTATCCAATACTAGAAAAAATATATACATATTACATTACATGTAACTTAGGTGAACAAATTTGTGTTTTTATAAATTTTAGTATACTCACATTAGACCATCCCTTCCAGTCCTTCGTGGCTCCCTCCCCCGAGGAGTTCAATCTCTCAGACACAGAAGTCCACATCCGTTTAGAATACTCTCTTGCCTGGGCTGATTTATTGTAACCAATAGCCACATTCCTGTGGGAATTTAAAAACTCCCACAAAGATTCGAGCTGATTGAATGATACTCGGCGACGACGCGAAATCTCATCCTGTGAACTAAACCATAAAAAGTATTAGTTACAGTATTTTTTGCTAAATCAAAATGCAAAAATATTAATACAAGTATTACTCACGTCATTCTTAATAAAATTCCAAAAAGCTTGAACAAAACCACTTTCTTGCACCGATGCAACGCAACAAATAACACTAAGTTACACTCTGACCAATTTTTGTCAAGAATAATCACACAAATCTTTCAACATCTTAAAGAACTTCCATTTCAATGTTCTAAGTTTAGTTTCAAGTGGTCCTCTACTCAGTTTATCAGTTTGTTTTTTGCGGGCTCAGCGAAAGCGAAACACAAGTACCGTTTAGAAATAAGATGGATGCGTGAGACACGAAGCAACACCATTACTATTATTATAAGTTTATCAGAAAATATGAATTAATTTCATTTGTATTTATTTATTTTTATTTTAAAACTATAATCACACTATTTAAACGTGTAAGAATGTTTTTTAATCATAAATTTCTAAAACCGATAATTACCGGTAACTTTAAAGTCGATTTCCGAACGTCATATTCAAACCAGCCATTGACAACCAATCCAGGATGATTCCAGTCAGATTAACGGACGTCGTAATACGAAAAAGAACAAGGCAGTTTAATGCCGTAAATTGAATGGCCTGGAAACAAGCTGGTTTACTTAAAGGTACGCCCCCTGGATACTTCACATCGCAATTGACTGATCTCTCCGACTCAACAGTTTCTAATCATACTGATACAGGATCTGGATTGACACAGTTAATTCGCGATCTAGATACGTAGAGTTAATCTTTGTTTTAATTATATCTGGCGCAAACTACTACCTTTTTTTTTAAATCAAGCATAATAAAAATAAGTGATTATGATAAACACTATTATTCTTTCTTACCTTTACAAAATCCTTAAGGGCTGCTGTTATGGCGTCACACACTTCGGGTATTACTGATGATATGGTTTGTTTTGATACACAAAAGACGTATTGTAGGCTAGAATAGGAGTCTCCTGTTGCTAAAAACCGTAAAGTTATAGCCAATCTCTCTTTGGTTGTGATTGCTTTACGCCAGTACGTATCTTCTTTTTTAATATGTGACTCAGCCAGGCTATGTAAATGTTCAAACTCTTCCAAGGTTAGTCTTAAAAACTGTGGTGTCCGGTAATTAATTTCATAATTGATTGACTCAATATTCTGTAACCTCCGTTGAAAAAGTGGTTTTATCCAGCATTTCCTCGTTAAAATATGTTTCTTCTTAGCTCTTTTACGCAATTTTTTAATAATAAGCAGAGCTACGACACATGCGACCGCTTTCATTTTAGTTCTGATGCCAACTGAAGCGCGCGGCATATCTTGGTTGTGCCGCGCAGTACTGCCGCGCAAACATTAGTTGGCTTTGTCCAAACTAGAGCGCGGCAGAAATGTGTCCTACAAATGCCGCGTGTTGCTGCCGCGCTCTTGCTGCTCAATGTTTGGACACACCTTTACTTAGCTTCCTAATGAACGATTAGTTTGACGTTTGATGAATTTTGACAGATCAATTTGAAGGGTTTGGAGGTTATTTGTGTAGTTATTTACAAGGATTTCAAATTCTTCTTCTTCTTATCGTGTGGGCAGTAAGGTCTAACGACCCCACACACCCTAGTGTCCAAGTTTCTAAACCGCCTCAAGGGCCTCTGTCATGGTTTGACGACAGTAGGTATAAATTGGGGGTTCTGGATCACTTGCTCTCGCGTCGCTCGAGCAAGTGATCTAGAACTCCCCAATTTATACCTACTATCATGATGGGAGTTCTAGATCATTGTACTATTAACTAATCGATGTCTTTTTTATCCACGGCGGTTTTTTAACTGATGAGCGAATGTTGCTACCGGTTCGTTGTAATTGCCTCAACAGTTCACGGCAGTTCGCTCGAACGGATGACCCAGAACTCCTCAATTTATACCGTCGTGTACCATCGTGATCTGTGATTCGGTCTACGATACAGCTGAATGATTGAATAATGTGTTTCGATCACTGGCGCGGCGTCGAACTACAGTGGAGCAAAATTATCGCGTGTAATTTATAAACAACAATATCATGGGTCGATAACTGCACCGCGTTGAATCGAAACGATGTGGTGCACCTGGCACACATAATGTATTAGGCTTTTTTTCCGTTAATGAGAAGTTAAGGACTGTTTACTGGAAATTATAACTTGGTGTGCAAAGCCGTGTGTAAAAGTACGTCGCGTTCAAATAAAAACATTAATAACAAAACGTTAGCAGCATATTGCATCCAATAAATGTATTCATCAGCAATGTGAAATGATGTCAACAAACTTAATATTTAATTTATTAAGTTTTTTTTTTGGGACTACAAACATAATGTAACACAGCAATTTTCTAATTCCAGTGCAACAAAAAATTATAGATAAGACCTTTTGCTTTGGACTTCAATTGTTCCAGTTGTTCTAAAATAGATCTAATTTTTACAAGCTTATAGTTCATATTGCTTACGAAACAACGAAACGGCGATCGCGAAGTAGACAGTGTGGCGGCAAGACGCTTCGTAAAATAACATTAGATAAACATATTTGAGAGTTATAGCGGGAACAGTGGTGGCCTAGTGGTAACGATTGCGACTTACAAGTTGCAGGTCGTGGGTTCGAACCTAGGCTAGCGCTTTACTTTGTGTGAATTATTTCACCACCACTGTTCTCTGTGAGAGAAGCCTTTGTGCCAGTAGTGGGGGGAAAAAAAAGAGAAATTGAAATCTTATACGTAATCATAAATTAATGTAATCATATTAGCCTATCTGACCGCCTTGGTATCTGGATCAACCAGGATCCGCTCATGCAAGCTTGTGAGCATATTGATATAAACACATTTTTTATGACGACCAGATGGCTCTTTTATAGTCTTACGACGCGGAAAACTTTGCTTGTGAGATGTAGGATTTGAGGTTTTTAGTTCATCCGATGTGTCATAGATGGCGGAGCTTATACTTTTTGTAATTACACTAAATTCTGAATGTTTAATTTCCCAACGCTCTTGCAATCTCTTTCCATTAATATTAAAAATGAGCAGGATAGCTATATCTAACACAGCCTTTACGACTTGAGAGTTTAAAGAATAATAATAATATATAATAATATTCCACAACTATCACACAACGCCATCTAGTCCCAAGCTAAGCAGAGCTTGTGTTTTGGGTACTAGACAACTGATAAACATACTTATATATTTCTAAATACATACATATTATAGATAAATTACACCCAGACACAGAACAAATGATCGTGCTCATCACACAAACATTTGTCCTGGGTGGGAATCGAACCCACGACCTCCGGCATAGCAGTTAGGGTCACTAACCACTAGACCAACAGGCCAGTCGAAGCCAGTCGTAGAATAAGGTAGCGTTTCTTTATACATGACAAATAACTACCAGAGACCTCATTTTATTGGTTTCTTATATGTTTGTATGTATTCCGCCAGAGTTAATGGACACCTCATTCCTTTTACGATGTTCGTCTCAAGTCGCCTCCAAAAACTCTAATAAGGATAAAGTGCTGTGAAAACACTTTCCTTAACTAGAGTATTCGGATGCATTCACATTGCGATTTCAGTACGAGAAATGAATAAAATAAAATCTACTTTAAGTGCTCAGGTGTTAGAGATGAAATTCTAATAACAAGTATTGTTTTAAATAAAATTTCGAAGTAATTATTGTTGTAAACTCACTTATGACTAAGGCTTTAGGATTTACGTCTATAAAATAAGCATCTAAGATATCATTCCTTACATCTTGACATTGTTGTGCTGAAGTGCATTTCACTGGACAGTGAGTTTAAATTTGTTTGTGGTTGTTCATAAGTGTTGCAGTTGAAACAAAGTATGTGAGTATTCTATTTTATTTATTCATTTTTTTTTCAGCAATATATACGACTGTAATAGTTAATTGTTTTACGACTGAAATTAATTAAGTTTAGATAATATGTATTTTATTCGTTTAATATTTCAAAAACTATTATAGGTTGGTACTTGTACTGTATTTGTTGTTTCATATTAATATTTTTATTACAAACGTAATAACTCTTGCTTCGTTGCTATATCATGCAATAAACATAAGACCTGGGGTTCGATTCCTAAGTTATTCAAAGTATTTTATTTTTCTGATACTGTAAATATATTATTCCCTATTCGATGAGATTTCACAACGGGGGCGAACAGTATACCTCTACCTAGCCTTTGAAGAATACGGGTGCTGTTGTTTCATGTTGCTACGAACTTTGGTAACAAAAATATTTATTGCATTTTTAATAATGTTTTCAGGGCTCAGTCGATGAATAATCCTTTTTGGTTTGAAGAAGAGGACATCGAGCCTTCAACGTCTCGAGCAACAAAAGAAAAGCCCTCGGCGGCTCAAAATAAAAAAAAACCTGTGAAGAGAGCTACAAAAGTGACTCAGAAGAAGAAGGCTTTGGTTTCTAAAAACCCTTTCGCTTCAGAATCGTCAGATAGCGACACCCCACCAGTTGTTACAACACCGGTTCCAAAAAGAAAACGAAATACCATCGTTTCAGATTCTGAGGTAAGATTTTTTTTTTATAAACATATCAAATTTTCATTTCATTATAAAACATTCATAAACTATCAGTATACTTATTTTTGCAGACATAAGTTTAAATAGACTTTTCTAATACTTAGATTATTTATAGTAATGGTAACGGTAGATAAAACAATGTAAAAGTCTCGAAATTTGCATAGGCAACATTTATAGAAACGTTTTTAGTCGTTTGTCGGTAGTGCTCATTTTAATAAGTGCTCATTTTTGAGAAGTGCACATTTTGCGTTGTGCACATACTGCGTCAAACCCTTATTTTAAATTTGTTTTTAATTACTTGCTCTCGCGCTTATTATTTTTAATTAAAACTAGATATCTTATGTATTTCAGGATGAATCATCTCGACCGCTGATCCGTGCTGCCACTCTGAAGAACTGCTTCACTCAACGAGTCGCTGATGGCTATACCTACCAATCAGACCCGGGCAGGGTTGGAAAATATTATTTTGAATTAAAAGTTTATAACACGAACGAAGTGGAAAAACTTGCTCCAAACGAGCGTTGGAAACAATCGCTTGCAACGTTAAAATTATCAACTGATAAAGATAATGTTGTGTGGAAGGCTTTAACACACCTTGTGAATACTGGAAAAGCTGAATTTATAGAAATTCAGCCTATTCTATACAGTAAACCTTCTTAAATTAAATTTCATTTTATTCAGTTTTTGTAACCACACTTCTTTTGTGCAAGTTTTTGTAATTTGCTAATAACTTTAATAAAGTCTGTTTAATCTTTTTTTTTATAAGTAGTAAACAAACTGAAATATTTTATAATAATCTATACAAAGAAATGTGAGAGTATTTTTTGGATTAAAAATAATTATTTTACATGTACTCTTTCAGAGGCTCGAACTATGAAATTTGAAACTTTGAAATTTGAAAAACACGAAATAAGAAATTCTGAAATTAAAAAAACTGAGAAGTTTATATTTTACATGTACTTTTTTCAGAGGCTCGAACTATGAAATTTGAAACTTCGAAACTTCGAAACTATGAAACTTCGAAATTTGAAAACACGAAATAAGAAATTCTGAAATTAAAAACTGAGAAGTTTATATTTTACATGTACTTTTTTCAGAGGCTCGAACTCTGAAATTTGAAACTTCGAAACTTCGAAACTTCGAAATTTGAAAAACACGAAATAAGAAATTCTGAAATTAAAAACTGAGAAGTTTATATTTTACATGTACTTTTTTCAGTCTCGAACTATGAAATTTGAAACTTCGAAACTTCGAAACTTCGAAATTTGAAAAAAACACAAAATAAGAAATTCTGAAATTAAAAACTGAAAAGTTTAAAAACCTGAAATAAGAAATTTCGAAATTGAAACTTTTATTTTACATGTACTTTTTCAGAGGCTCGAACTATGAAATTAAAAACTTCGAAATTTGAAAACACGAAATAAGAAATTCTGAAAATAAAAACTGAGAAGTTTAAAAAAACCTGAAATAAGAAATTTCGAAATTGAAACTTGAAAAATTTTAAAAAACCCTAAATAAGAAATTCTGAAATTAAAAACTGAGAAATTTTAAAAAAACACAAAATAAGAAATTCTGAAAAAATAGTTTTTTTTTTAAGATAAATTTTAAACATGTTTTTTTGTAAAGACTGTAATATTTATGTTTCAAAATTATCAGCACACAGTAGAACAAATATTCATAAATCTAATCGATTGCTCTGCTCCGAATTCGAAAATATTCAAATTATTGCTACAGCGTTTAAAAATAGAATCATAAGTTACAAAGTGAATCCACCTAAATCTAGTGAAGTAACAATAACTCCAGAAACGTTTTTAAATCAAATTTCCAAATCTGTATGTGATATTATCAATCTTATGATTCAAAAACATAAAGCAATTAAAGTCAATTTTGAATTATTTGTGTCATATGTTTTGCCAAAAAATAATGAAAGCTCTATGAAATCTTTCAATACCAAATATATGATAGCAGTTCCGAATACAAATATTTATAACATGTATTTTAAATGCTCTGAAAACTTAATATCTAAATGTTTAGAGTTTGAACTTGCCGAATCTGGCTGGACTATTGTTTGTATAAACCATTTGGAAATAAACATAAATAAGTACAATCCTTTAAGAGCTGGAACATACTTAGAATTGCCTAAGGTTATAAAAAACACAAAGTCATGTTTGAATATACGCAACAATGACAATCATTGTTTTTTGTGGTGTATTATTGCCCATATGTTCCCAAAAAGACTAAATGCTAATAGAATGCAATCGTACCCACACTATACGTTGCTTTTAAACATAAATGATATGTCTTTTCCACCAAGTTTCGATGATATTAAAATCTTTGAGAAAAATAATCCTTCTATAAGTGTGAATGTGTATGGTCTTGAAGCTAATAATCATGTAACGGGTCCTCTATATTTGACACGCAAACGAAAGCTTACACATGTCAATTTGTTGTACATAACGAAAGACGATAAAGCCCATTTTTGTTTAATAAAAAACTTTAGTCGCCTTGTGCATAGACAATTAACCAAACATAAATCTAAAGTATTTTTGTGTGATGAGTGTTTTTTTGTATTATGACAATGAAGATAAATTATTAAATCACAATTGTAGTAGAATAAAAACAGTTTTGCCTGATGAACATAGCAAATTAAAATTTTCAAACTTTGAAAAAACCCAAAGAATTCCAATTGTTATATATGGAGATTTTGAAAGTTTGCTTTGCAATTACTCAGACAAAAATAAATCACTTTTTACTGAATCTGTACAGTCACATCAAGCATCGTCGTATGCTTATTATATTTGTTGCAAATCTAAACCTGAATTAAATGGTTTTGTTAGTTATAGAGGTCCAAACTGCGCACAAAAATTTGTTAAAACCATTACAAATGACATAAAAAGGCTGTATAAAATTTTACAAAATAAAGTACCAATGCTACCTCTTACTTCTGATGAGTTAAAATCATTCAAAAAAGTTCAATTCTGCCACATATGTAAAACCAAGTTTGCACAAAATGATATAAAAGTTAAAGATCATGATCATTTTACAGGTAAATATAGAGGTCCTGCCCACAATGCTTGTAATTTAAATTTGAAACAATGCCAGTTCATACCTATAGTTTTTCACAATCTATCTGGATATGATTCTCATTTATTTATAAAAGAGCTGTCGGATATAATTGACAAAATAACTTTAATTCCGAAATCGAAAGAAAAGTACATATCGTTCACTAAAATCATGCCTATTGATAATAAAAATATAGTTCAGATGAAATTTATTGATTCGTTTAACTTTTTAAGTACTAGTTTAGATAAATTGGTAATAATGTTACACTCGGATGATTTTCAACACATGCGCTTGTTTTTTAATCAGGATCGTTTATTTAATTTAGCGTGTAGAAAAGGCGTATATTGTTATGATTATGTAGACAAATGGGAAAAATATGATGAAACCCAACTGCCAGAACAGTCAAAATTTTTCAATAAACTAACGGGAGAAAATATTTCAGCTGAAAATTATCAGCACGCTTTAAAAGTATGGCAAACTTTTAAAATAAAAAATTTAGGAGAGTATACAGACCTTTATTTAAAATGTGATGTGCTGTTATTATGCGATATTTTCGAAAAGTTTCGAGAAATGAGTTTACTTTATTATAATTTAGACCCATGCTATTATGTTTCATCACCATCGTTAAGTTGGGATGCTATGCTAATGTATACTAAAGTAGAGCTTGATTTAATATCTGATGTAGAAATGTACCAAATGTTAGAAAATGGAATTCGAGGAGGTCTTGCCCAATGCTCATTAAGATATGCCAAAGCTAATAACAAATATCAATCATCGTATAATAAGGACAAGGCAAGCACATACCTTATTTATCTGGACTGTGTGAATTTATACGGCTTTGCAATGATGCAGAAACTTCCAATGCGTAACTTCCGATTTCTTAATGATAATGAAATAAATAACTTCAATATAAATGATGTTGACAAAAACGATGATATAGGATACATTTTAGAGGTAGATTTATATTACCCACCTAACATTCATAATGCTCATTCGGATCTGCCATTTGCTGCCGAAAAATATTCTCCTATGCAAAACAAATGTAAAAAATTAATTGCAAATTTACACAGCAAACATCGTTTTGTTATCCATTATATACATTTACAAGAGTGCTTAAAAAATGGTTTAATATTGTTAAAAATATATAGAATATTATCATTCTATCAAGATAAGTTTTTAGAACCATACATTTTATTAAATACTTCTCTTAGGCAAAAAGCTAAATCGGATTTTGAAAAAGATTTTTTTAAGAAACAAAACAATTCTATTTTTGGAAAAACAATTGAAAACAAGCGGAAACAAGTTGATGTAAGGCTCGTAAAATTATGGAAAGATAAGTTAAATACAACCAACAAATTGTATGGCGCTGAAAGGTTAGTGCACCGCATTTTAAAGACTTGTCAATTATATCCGAAAATTTAGTAGCTATTCAATTAAATAAGACAAAAGTTATATTAGATCGTCCTATTTATATCGGATTTTCTATTCTTGAAATTTCTAAAACACATTTATATCATTTTCATTATTCTGTAATTAAGCAAATGTATGGAAATAATGTAATTTTATGTTATACTGATACTGACAGTTTACTTTATTTTGTAAAAACTGATGATTTTTATGAGGATATGAAAAACAATATTCGTTATTTTGACACAAGCAATTTTGAGGATAACAATATATATGGGTTACCTAAAACCAACATGAAAATGCCCGGCTATTTCAAAGACAAATTGGGTGGAGAGATTATTTCAGAATTTGTAGGTTTACGAGCTAAGTTGTATTGTGTACGCACTGAAAAAAAAACTATAAAGAAAGCAAAGGGAGTAACAAAGCCGATAACGAAAAAATTGGATATTGAAAAATATAAAAGGGCATTAATGTTTAATGATAACCTGCGAGATGATATGTATGTTATAAGATCTAAAAATCATCAAGTATTTACACAAAAATTAAATAAGCTCATCCTTAATAGTGATGACGATAAAAGGCAGAGAATTGAACGTAATTTTCACACTTTACCTTGGGGACATTATAGTTCAATACTTTAGTACTTGTAGGGTTATTCTATTTGTTCTACTGAGCTGAAACTATGTTGTAAGTTACAAAAGCTAATAACAATTGAATTAAATGTGTAATAAGTGTATAATCGAATAAAAAAATATGTAATAAATGAATGTAACTACATAAAATTAATAAATATACAATCAATATTTATTTGTTTTTTTTTTTTCTTCCTTTCCGAAAGATTACTTTTATATCTAAGACTAAGCTTGTCATAACTAGCTTATGCCTTTTTTTTATTTTATATAAACTGGGAATAGAAATCAAACTACAAATAGTTCATATTAAGGATTTATTAATAATAGTTATATTATAATGCTCTTTCAATAATTAGGCTGATAGGAGTTTCTTATTAAGTTTCTAATTGTCAAGACTTACAAAGAATTAGGTACACTTAATTTTTTAACTATCTTACCAACTAAATGTTCAGTCTCTTGCATGATATCATCATAGTCACTTCTTACTAAATATTGCACATTTACACTTGCACTATCGGGATCACTGCAGTTTATTTCACTGTTATCATCCAAATCATGTATTATAATTTTGACTATGTGACGAATGCGTCCTGTATCTCTCTTCATGATATAAGATGTATTTTGCAGAGACTTTGACTTGTTTTTTTTCTTTAAAGTTTGTTCCTTTTGTTTATTTATCCGACTCTCCTCACAGGCCTTTGCTGCTACTTCAGAGTACCAAGTCTCCCTATCTTGAGCATAATAAAATGGATTGGTAACTGGGTCTGAGTCGTCTATCAAATTCTGAAAGAATACCAAGAATATTATAACTAAACAGCATTAACTATGGATTTAATGTTTGATTTAAGATAATCCTAAAAATTACATACCCTTAAATGTTGCGGGTCGACGGGGCTGTAGGATGGCGAGTGTGACATGATTCTGCATAACAAAAAAAAGATGCAATACTTAATTATTACTATTACTTTAAATAATTAATTTAACAAATTAAAAAAAAAAAACTTACCTTGAAAATATAAAATCGTAAACAAAATGACCTGCTAATGCAAAGAACGCCTGCGAAGTGATCGCTTATTTTATGATAGGTGCATACATAAGTTATTTGGCACGCGATGTGTAAACAAGATGAGACTAGAACCGTTCCTGTAGTGACAAGTCTAAAGATAGTGCAAAATGAACTATATATGTATATGTTAGGTAATAATTAAATTAATTGACAAGATGAAGTTGATCAAACAACCCATATCACTAAACGTTAAGAATATACATTTTGGCGAGTCTCCTCAAGAGATTAGACATAGTGCTTTGTTGCCAAATACGATTCGTTGTATTATTTGCGGTCCCTCTAATTGCGGTAAAACAAACGTTGTGATCAGTTTGTTATTGCATGAAAATGGGCTCAAATTTCAAAACCTTTACCTTTACCTTTACTCGAAGACTAATTTTCAGCCAAAATATTGTTTTTTACGAGAAGTAATAAGAAGAGTACCTCAGATAAAATTCAATGAGTTCAATGACGATAAAGATGTCATATCTCCGAGTGAAGCTTTACCAAATTCTGTGTTTATATTTGATGATGTCGTGTGTGAAAATCAAATAAACATCCGGAATTATTTCTGTATGGGTAGACATAAGCAAATTGATTGCTTTTACTTATCGCAAACCTACTCAAAAATTCCGAAACAGTTGTTACGCGATAATGCCAACTTTCTTATAATATTTAAACAAGATGATGTGAACTTAAAGCATATCTATGAAGAACATGTAAATTCTGATTTACTATGGCATCAGTTTAAAAACATTTGTAAATCTGTTTGGAGTAACCCTTTTAACTTTCTTCTTATTAACAAAGAGTCACCATTAAACAATGGAAGGTATAGACAGAATTTTGATATTTTTTTAAACTTTGAATGAAGGTTCATACTTAAATATGAATTACATGCATGAATGCCGTTAGTATTATTTCTTTCTTAGCTGAATACAGTTGTTATTTTTATTGAAAGATGGAGACAAATATTAAAATGGAATTAGTGAAGTCTGTCGACTCCATAAAGAACAAAATAAAACAAATGAAAAATCAGGAACATACAATGAACTTGTCACTTGATAAAATGCTAAAACCTGTCACAGATCCTCTAAAAACTCTAGTTGATTCCAATAGATCTAAAGAAAAAATGAATCAAATTGAAAATACAACTCTAAATAACTCTGAAGGAATCGAATCCGATGAAAATAATACTAGTTCATCTACAAAGATCGATGACTATTACGATGCAAATCTAAATTCGGCCCAATTCATTGAAGAAAATGATAAAAAGGAATCTATAGATCATTTAGAAATGTCGTTAGAGGGTGATGATATCTTTGGTATTTATGATGGTGTTAGTATACCATTTGGAATTAGAAGTGAAAACAAAACATTAATGATGGGTAACTCAGCGGTATCATTTTCTAAAATTGATAGTTTGAATAACGATACTATCATTTTGATCAAAATTGGCGACAAAGCTTACAATTTAACAACTGGTCTAAAAGAACTTTTACTTCGAAGAAAACCTGATTTAAAGGTAATATCGAGCGAAGATAAAATTGTCTATAAAGATATGTTACATTATACAAATGCGCATAAAAGAGATTTTAATCCTAAAGGTCAAATAAGAGGTGACAAAGGTATAAAATATTGTAAAATAATTAAACCCCTATTTTCTGAATCGTCAAACGATGATAAACTTTCTCACACTAAACTTGGTGGAAACTTGCCAACGCTAAAAAAATACAAAAACAACACCGACTTGGTATATTGGGATGATCCTAACGAATTAGTCGAGAGATTGAAATTATTAGTAGCTTCAAGAGATGCTGGCAATACGAACCATGATAATGAAATTTTATCAATAATTGAAGAATTAAAAGAAGCCGGCATAATTCAAGAATAAATAGTCGTAACAATATGCTTTACATTCAGTATTATACATGAATTCAAGACAAATGTACTAAATTCTGAACATGAGCAAAGCCGATGTGGTAAACGAAATTCATAAAAATGTAAGGGTAAACTTTCCTCGAAGACATGTTATTTTGAAAGATATAGACGACCTGTGGCAAGCAGATTTAATTGATATGCTATCAATTTCAAAAGAAAATAAAAATTGTAGATTTATTCTTGCTGTTATTGATACATTTTCAAAGTACGCTTGGGCCTTTCCTCTGAAAACTAAAACCAAAGATGATGTGTGTAACTGTTTCAAAATTTTCCTAGTTAAAGGACGTGTTCCTAAAAATCTGCAAACAGATAATGGGACAGAATTTTATAATAATAAATTCCAAAAGCTTATGAAGTCAAATCAAATTAATCACTATTCAACATTCTCAACAAAAAAAGCTTCGATAGTTGAACGATTTATCAGAACATTGAAATCTAAACTTTATAAGGAATTTAGTTTAAAAGGCAACTATAATTGGGTAGATAATACCCTTAATGACGTTATTTACAAATACAATCACACTTACCATCGGACAATTGATGAAATCCCCGCTAACGTGGATAACAGTAATAAACAACGAATATTAGAAAGATACTTAAGGTTGGTAAAAAATGATAGTATAAGAAGCAAGTTTAAAGTAGATGATTATGTACGTATCAGTAAGTACAAAGGAACATTTGAAAAAGGATATACCCCTAACTGGTCAACGGAAATATTTAAAATTAGAAAAATACAAAATACAACTCCTATCACCTACTTAATTGAAGATACAATCAGAGGTCAGCCTATTTTGGGGGCATTTTATGCGCAAGAGCTTCAAAAGACAAAACATCATAATGTTTATCTAGTCGAGAAAGTTCTTAAAAGAAAAGGAAACAGGGTTTTAGTAAAATGGCTGGGTTTGTCTTCTGCTGAAAACAGTTGGATTGATAAATCGAATATAGTATTATAAATAAAAAAAAATTAACTCAGAAGTTAGTCATTTGATTGATGAAGTGTGTAAGTATTTATTATAGCGCTCGATTCAGTTTTATTAGTCTTATGATGTGTATTGGAGAGAGTAGTCTTCTCAATTGGCTTATAAACAATTTACCATTTGAATTACACTTACCCGGATACAATTATTGCGGCCCTGGTACAAAATTAATTAAAAGGCTTGCAAATAGAGATAAAGGTATTAATAAATTAGACGAATATTGCAAAGAACACGATATTGCCTATCACAAATCATCAAACTTAAAGGATCGTCACAAAGCTGATTTAATTTTGTTAAAAAGGGCAAAAGAGCGAGCAGTTGCCTCGGATGCGAGTGTATGCGAAAAAATCATGGCACGTTTAGTAAGCAAGGCAATGTCTGCCAAAATTAAAACTGGCTGTGGCATAAAAATATGCAACAAAAAGCGCTCTCGGAAAGTTACATCGGGAAAAGGGTTAAAAAATAAATTTAAAAATATTGTTAGTAAAACGAAAAGACGCTTTAAAAAATTAAAGCCAAAATGCAAAAAAGTGGCGATAGAATTAGCTATGGCGGCCGCCAGAGAATTAGCTGACGATTCATCCATTAAACTTCCTCGGGTTATTCCAATACCGAAAAGTGGTGGTGTATTACCTTTGATTCCTATTTTTGCTGGATTATCGGCGGTGGGAGCATTAGCAGGCGGTGCAGCTGGTATTGCCAAAACTATAAATGAATTCAAGATAGCTAAAAAGCAATTGACTGAATCGAAGAGACACAATGAAAAAATGGAAGCTCTTTGCATTGGAAAAGGTTTACACCTTAAACCGCATAAACATGGGCTTGGAATCTTTATATCAAAAGAAAAAAACTAAGATATCGGCTACCCAAACGAGCCTTAACTAACTTTGACATTTTGAAGTATGGAAATAATATTCCTTATTTTCGAGGTGTATTTATGAGAGATGAGCTCCCTAAAAAACCTTTTAAAAAAGAGTGTGGAGTTGTTAATTTAGATAGTTCTAAAAATCCAGGTTCTCATTGGGTAGCCTATGCAAAAAACAATGATTATATTGAATATTTTGATAGTTATGGAAATCTTAAACCACCAAAGGAGTTTATAAAATACATCGGTGCTAAAGTACACTATAATTTTGATAATATACAGCGCGATCACCCTTACAATTGCGGACACCTATGTTTACATTTTTTAAATAATTTTTGGTGTAGTCCAGGAATAAAATGATCAGGATCTCCTAAAAGTGTTCAGTCTACTAGCATGTCTATAACGGTAACCATCTCTGGAAATAAATCAGAATTGGATACATTTTTTCAACCACCTCTGTATTTATCTGGTCAATATGAGTGTGGTTTGTTATACTTTTCAGTATTAAATTCAATACCAAATGTGCGTATTAATCACGACATTATTCCGGTGATCAGAATCGAATGCGATCTTATACACGGCTCATACTCTAACGGGTTACCAACTCATATAATTCATGAATTTGTATCTAATGCTGCTACAGGTCAGCAAATCATAGAAATACCGCAAAACCTTATTTACTTTCCAGTGAACAAAAATACTATTACATCGATATCTATTAAGATAGTTGATCAATTTGGGTTCTGTATTAACTTTAGAGAAGAACACAAAAATATTGAACTACGCCTTCATATAAGAAAAATAAAATGATATTATATTATAAAAACCCTGTAGTTAACAAAAAGCGTCCTATTTCTTATACAACCACTAAGGTGCAAAGACGTAAGAAAAAAGTTATAAATTTAACTAAAGCAAATAAAGATTTTCTTAAAGCCCTAGGTTTAAAAGTATGAATATGCTACAGATTACTGAATTACCACACTTCGATACTTCGATTGAAAGTTATGAAGTCCATTCGTACAATCCCTACAACAACAGCTTTCGAGAAAACGATGAAATCAGAATTCCCATACACCAGCAAGACGTTTATGTGTTGCCATCAGCCAGCTCAATTTACGTCGAAGGGCAAGCAAGGTTCTTCGGTAAAGATGGAAATCCTATTAAGAAAACTATTACGTTCAGTAACAACCCTGTTATGTTTTTGTTTCAAGATATCAGATACGAAATAAATGGTATAGAAATAGATCGAATTAAAAATTCTGGAATAACATCAACAATAAAGTCACACGTTTCAATGAATGATGGAGAAAATAAAGTCGCTGCCTTGTGGGGTTGGAACATGGTTGGATTTAAAAGCGATGGTTATTTTAGTGCTATTGTTCCTCTTAATAAGATTTTAGGATTTGCTGAGGATTACAATAAAATTGTAATAAATTGTAAACATGAACTTATTCTGAATAGAAGTAACTCTAACTTAAACAGTTTTATATTAACTGACGATGTTGCGCATTTTCAAATAGATATGCAAAAAGTGCAATGGCGGGTGCCGCATATAAAAGTATCAGATCGGGAACGACTGACACTACTTAAACATTTAGAAAGAGATAAATCTATTCGGATAGCCTTTAGAAATTGGGATTTATACGAGTATCCTTTGCTCCCTAAAACTACAAAACATTGCTGGTCTGTTAAGACTGCCTCACAATTAGAGAAACCTCGGTATGTAATATTTTGCTTGCAAACCAGTAGAAAAAATAGTAAAACGAAAGACAGTTCTCTTTTCGATCACTGTGGGGTTACTAACGTAACTTTGTTTTTGAATTCACAATATTATCCTTACGAGCCTCTATGCTTAAATTTTTCCGAGAACAAATACAGTATATTATATGAAATGTATGTGAAATTTCGTCAGTCATATTACAACTGTCCTGCAGACCCCTTGCTTGACTTAACCGGTTTCAAGGAGAAGGCTCCTCTCTTTATTATAGACTGTTCAAGGCAAAACGATAGTTTAAAAAAAGGTCCCGTCGATGTGCGCTTGGAGATTGAATGTTCAGCACCAATACCAGACAACACAACTGGTTATTGTTTAATTATTAACGATCGACTTGTGGAATACAAACCTTTGAGTAACATAGTGCGCAGGTTATCATGACTGCCATTGTAGATGTTCAAGGGTTCAAAACAGAATCAAATTTATTTATCATTAAAGAAATTTCTATATTATGTAATAATAAAATTCAGGTGTTTTTAATTAAGCCCCCATTTCCATTTCGCGGTTTGACGGAGGCAGAAAAACGTCAAGTTACTTGGATTGAATGCAATAGGAAGATATACTGGGATGAAGGATTTGTGTCTTACGTAAATTATCAGAATTTGATTGAAAATATTTTAAAAGATAAATGTGTTTACACCAAAGGTATAGAAAAAGTATTATGGTTAAAAGATATTTCAAATAATAATAATGTAAATAATTTAGAAGATAAATATTGTCCTAGTTTGATAAGCTTGTACAAAAAATATGAAGATTGTCATGATTTGTATAGTTGTATTTATCATGATTCAGTATGTGCTTTAAAAAATGTTTTATGTTTAAATAGATGGTGTATAGATAATAAAATTTTGATATAAATAATTCCTTGTTTAATTTTTCTTATCCCTCCCAAACCCATAAATGTTAATCTATATAAGTTGATAGCAACAACTTTACAACCCCATTATGCTTTTATAATTATCTACAGTAAGAAGTAGAAAATAAGTAAACAGAACATGTCGCAAAATAAATACAATCCGCGCTATGACATGTATAACACGTATAAAATGCGCGAATTATCATTTAATCATTATTGGGCAACGGTTGATTCGAGGAGAAGATTAGTGATGGAAATGGCTGACGCAGGATTTTTTTATTGTGGAAATGGTGTAAATGATAAAGCAGCTTGTTTCTCATGTGGAGGTGTTATAGAAGATTGGGAGATTTACGATGATCCTTGGTTGCAGCATGTTCAAAACTTTCCTGATTGCTTTTATTTAAATGCTGTGAAAGGAAAATACTATGTCGAAAATACAACGTACCGGTAGCAACATTCGCTCATCAGTTAAAAAACCGCCGTGGATAAAAAGACATCGATTAGTTAATGATAGTACAGGAGTTGGGGAGTTCTGGATCACGCGCTCGAGCGACGCGAGAGCAAGTGATCCAGAACCCCCAATTTTCGATTAGTTAATGATAGTACAATGATCCAGAACTCCCATCATGATAGTAGGTATAAATTGGGGAGTTCTGGATCACGCGCTCGAGCGACGCGAGAGCAAGTGATCCAGAACCCCCAATTTTCGATTAGTTAATGATAGTACAATGATCCAGAACTCCCATCATGATAGTAGGTATAAATTGGGGAGTTCTGGATCACGCGCTCGAGCGACGCGAGAGCAAGTGATCCAGAACCCCCAATTTATACCTACTGACGACCGCCATTTGGCGACCGGACCACCGACTTATTACGTGTCTTCCGAAGCACGGAATCATCTTTTTTATCAGAGAATCAGGTGATCCAAGCCAGCAATGTCCTAGCCAAACTTTAAGCAGCTTTACAAAGTAAACCAGCAATATTCTAGCCAAGCTGGAAGCAACTTTACAAAGTGTGAAATTTTTAGAAAATGTGCCGATTATGAAGAGTTTGTTGATTTTGTGGACTATCAATTTAACATTACAAAAGTGTTAGGTGCTTATGTCAATAGCAAAGATGTTTGATCTCGTAGAATTAATCTTTTAGATTTTGTGGATTATCCCCGAAGGTATAGAAGTGGGGCCAAGAAAAGTATAACAGAAGCCAAATTAAAACCAGCAAGACTGTGGAAAGATGTTTTGGTATTTGGAATTGATGATTTCCATGTCTTCATGTGGGAATGGGTATCAAACTGGATACAGTTGTGGCTGTCATATGTGCATGTGCAATACTGCATTACATAGCGTTATTGGTAGAAGATTTGGTGCCAATGAACTGGGATGGCATTGATATTCAAAATGATGATGTTGTATCAAATAGTGAAAACTCCAACAGCAATGGTTTTATGGTGCAACAATCTTTGGGGGATAGGTTTCTCTGTTAATATTATTTTTTGAATGAATAAAATCCATAAAATAATCAATTAATAATACTTTTATTTCAATACATAAAAAGAGTTAATCAGTAAGAAGGACTTGTTTTGTAATAAATTTCTTCAGTTCCTCTAATTCTATTTTAGTTTTTTCTAATAAACATTTGTTCCTCTCTTCCTCTAACAATGCTGCTTTTTTTCTTATCTGTTCGATTTACTGTAAAGAAAAAGTATAATATAAGTTACATACATAAACTCACGCCCTATTCCCATGGGGATAGGCAGAAACCACAGAACACCACTTGCTAGCAAAAACACTAGGAAGTGTCGAAGGGTGGGTGTTTTGGGGGACTGTCACTTGTAAATAAGTAAAGTAAATTTTGACGTTCGAAAAGTGCTGATTATTATTATTATTTTTTTCTTTTTTTTTTTTCCTTTGCCTCGTCCACATTCATACATCTGGTCATACACGCACGCCGGTTAAGAGCCGATTAATATAAGTTAATCTGGCTATTAACGGTTCTTAACCATTACATTACGTTTGACGGCACGGTTGGCACGGTGGCTCAAGCGATTGACTGCCGCTCTGCGTGTCGCGGGTTCAATCCCAGCACGGAACAAATATCTTGTATGGCCAACAGCTACCTGTAGGCCATACAAATATTTGTACTGTGCGTTTTCTGGTCTGGGTATTTGTGTATATGTGAGTTAATATGTTTGTGAACGCACCCACGATACAGGAAAAATACCAAGTACGGGTCTACTTTTTTTTTTAAAGAAAACAGATTGATAGTTGAAAGCCATAGTTATGTACCTGTGTTTTCAGTATTTGTATTTCCATATTTTTCTTATTTTCTAAATTTCTTATTCTCATCACAGCCTCCCGATGAATAATCAGTAGTCGGTAGGTCTACACACTTCTTGATCTGTGGTTTTGATCACTGCTGCATTTTTCTTATCACTGTTATCTAAAATGTAAATAAAGATATTTCGTATGAAGATAAGATGGATGGAGTGTGTGAGGAATAATAATAATAATAATTTTATTTATTTTCTCTCACAATGATTATAGGAAAAAGGAATAAATGATAGTGTGACGACTGGCAGGGCAGAATGGAAAAAAAGACGTGTTGCGCCGACCCCAAGTAACATGGCATAAGGGCAGGAAGATGATGATGATGAGTATAAAGCGAATTAAACAATGTTGTATTGTAAGACAAATTTTATGTTGCGTTTTTGGGTACTTACATTAAAGAGAGAGCTTGCAGGCTTTTTATTTGTACAGCGTGCAGCGCGGGCTCCATCTTCCTTACGAACTAATACACGGCCATCACGGACCCAGACATAATTGTAGTTCTTCTCACGAGCCATTTTCCTAGCAGCTGCATGTATGGCTTTATTCAGAGTTGAAAGATGCTCTGAGACGAAGACAGGTTATTTGGCGCCTCCGAAGCCCAAGTGGATTGAAATAAGTTTATCGGACACATGAGCACGTTATGTTATAGCTGTAATTAAACTTTATAACACGAAAGATAATTTCTTGTCGGGTGAAACACAAATAATCAAACCAAACAAAATTGACATGACATTGAATTGACACTTGGACATTTTTTATGAATGACAGTTAGCAATAAGTGATACCAAAGAAAAAAGAGTCCGGTTGCTTTATTTTATTTATATGAAAATGGCTGTTTGGCCTTGTCTTTTGTTGAAAACGATCGGTAAAAGAACTTATTTTAATTTATATATAATTATAATATATATATATATTTATATGCTTTCAATGTGTTAAAATAATCATTTTTTTATTTAATAATAACACATTTTCAAGCGTGGTTACACCAAGTAACCACGCTTGAAAACGCTCGCTGTGTATCGCTGTGCTTTTCGATAGAATGATTTGACGATACTCCGCCCTACGGATACTAACAGTTGTCGTTAGCTGGTGAACCACTAAATTTTCTTTCTGGGTAGTATCGTTCATTAACGAATCTAGTGAGAATTAGATAAGGACTCATTAGAACTAATTTAATGAAGCTCTCTGAGTGCGGCAGTTAGTGTTCGACTTGCAGGCGGTGTTACAATCGCCGCAAGGCGATACATCAGCTTTTTACTGTAAATCTAAATTAAATATGTAGTTATAACTTTACCATACCATCAACGTCTCATTCTTCAGACGAACTTGTGGCTTATGAACCTAAAACTTAAGTTTTGTTATGTTTACTTAATTTACTCACGCAGTAGGTGTAAATTTTAGCTAATTAAGAATATTTTTGTTATGTTTAGTTGGTATAGGGTCGAGTGTCTCTCATTGAACCAGGCAGCCACATTTGACCACGGCTATATTTCCAAAATGCGATGTGACCGATCTATGCTAATGTGAGTAAAAGAGAGGCATATAGGTGTCCTGTTTGCTCACTAGTTTGCGCGGTGATCTCGTGTATGTGTTTCATAGCATCGTATTGGATGATTCCGTAATGCTGCTATAATTTGTATTAAATAAATAAATAAATAGAATCCCTCTTGCTCGAAGTTCCACAGCTCCACGGTGGCCCACAGAAAATAACTAATGCTAAATTTAATCATCTACAAGAGCTGAAAACAGTCATACCGAATGATTGCCACGAGATCTATAATAATTTAATTATTGACGATTAAAATGTTATTTTGATACTTAATTCAGAGTTTTTTATGTGCCATGAATATGATTAGGTAAGGCTAGTTATTGCCCTGTCGAGGCTGCGGGTTGTCCGCAAGGGATACCGCGGCCTCGACATGAAGGGCGAAGAAGGAACATGGGTGGTTTTTAGTCAGTAGAAGTCTGACACTCCCTTTCGCTCTGCCCAAGAGCGGGAGGGGTTATTTGATGATTTCCCACCCCCAAAAAAAAAAAAAGGCTAGTTATTGTTGATTTTGTTTCCGAATAATGTATATTTTGTTACAGTTATTTTTTTTGTTTAAGTCGTTATGATTAGGTGAAGGTGAAAATTTAACAGCAGTAAGTGTTGTAATTCGTTTAATTTACTTTGAAAATTAAAAACTGTTTATTTTCAATATTTTTGTGACTGAAGGCACTTCGCCTTCCGTTTGTTTCATATGAATAAATAATTGTTTTGTACTCTTTATCATAGTTTTAATTACGCGTATTTGCCCTTTTATAACATCTTAAGACTTGATATTGATATAAAAAAACCGCGTAAGTGCCATAAAATCCAAACTACTAGAAAAACCGAAATATTTGACCCACTGACTGATGGCCTGGTGGGGGAGAGGTGTGTCAATAGTAACAGGGAGGCAATTGTAACGTATGATGTTTCACGACATCTATTGACGAGTAGCGGTAGCTCTTGGTGGTATTCGAAGCTTTATTTGGTGCTATTTTACCAACCGAACTTGCAAGTAAAACAGTTCGCGCGTATGCTCTCAGTAGATGACAGTTTGAGATACAGCAAGGTAAGTAAAAAATGTTTTCGCCACAGTTTTTGTGATTTTAATTAAATAAAACCGTTTTATAATGGTTCAGTGGTGGTTTTCGGATAAGTTATCATCCAATCTATACACAGAACAGAAAAAACAGGTAGAAATGCTAAGCGACGAAATCTGTATCGGAACCAGTGTCGCCAAACTACGAGGGGTGATCCAAAAGTAATGATAATCAGTTATTTCTAGTGCACACAAAAATACAAAAAAAATATCAGTCACTTGCTCAGTTACCCACTAGTTCAGGAAAAAAAAATCATATAAATAGGCCACGATTCCCGGGAGCTACATTCATTTGAATACGGACTGTCAAGGAGTGAACATCAAAATGGAAAAACACGAAATCAGAGCTGTCATTAAATACCTCTGCTTGAAAAAAATGTCTACCAAAGACATACACAGCGACTTGGTGGAAACATTAGGGGACTCTTCTCCACCATATTCCACAGTTGCACGCTGGGCTAAGGAGTTTAAGCTGGGAAGAACATCGACGGAAGACGAACACCGCGAAGGACGCCCATCGACGTCTCTCACTGAAGAAAATGTGAAAAAAGTTGAAGAAGTTGTATTGGAAGATCGAAGAGTCACTATCAGGCATGTAGCTGAGGTCACAGGGCTCTCATATGGCAGCATTCAAAGAATCCTTGCAAACGAATTGCATATGAGAAAGGTCTCCGCGCGTTGGGTACCGAAAATGTTAAACGACGAGCAAAAGAAGAAACGAGTCGACATGTCAAGAGCAAATCTCGAAAAGTTCCAGGCAGACAAGGATAATTTTTTGTCACGTTTTGTGACCATGGACGAGACCTGGATCCACCATTTTGATCCTGAAACAAAACAACAATCGATGACATGGAAACGATCCGATGAACCGACGCCGAAGAAATTCAAAGTGTCAAGCTCAGCAGGGAAGGTTATGGCGTCTGTTTTTTGGGACGCTGAAGGAATAATCATGGTGGACTACTTGGAAAAGGGGGCCACTATTACAGGCTCCTACTATGCAGAACAAATAAGAAGATTGCGGGAGGCTATTAAGGAGAAAAGGCGAGGCAAACTGCGGGCTGGAGTACTGTTCCATCAAGACAACGCACCGGTTCACAAAGCTGCAATTGCCATGGCTGCCATTCAGGAAGCGGGCTTTGAGCTGGTGGAACACCCCCCCTATTCACCAGATCTAGCCCCCAGTGACTTCTATCTCTTTCCACGACTCAAGGAACACCTCCGAGGCAAGAAATTTGACGATGATAGCGACGTGATGGCCGCGGTTGAGGACTTTTTTGAGAGTCAAGATAAAGATTTTTTTTCTAAGGGAATTTTAGGTTTAGAAAAGAGATGGACTAAATGTATAGACTTGCTAGGAGACTATGTTGAGAAATAAATTTATTTTTTTATTTTATTCATTGTGTTTATTATTGATTATCATTACTTTTGGATCACCCCTCGTAACACAATCAAACCATCAATCATACACTGCACTACATATAAACAATTCGTTTGATTGGTCGTTTAAATTCCAATCACAACTAGCATAACTCACAGATTCTACATTTTAAAATATAACTTCCTGCTGTAAGTATAGGTTTCTTTTTGCTTTAGGCACAAATAATATACATCTTTTTGTAATCGGCAATCAAACTAGAAACAAATGCCAAGTAAATTCCGCTACTCACCCATAGATGGCAGTATTTTCAATGGAAGTAATTATGAACTTAATGACTACAGCGATAAGGATTATCTTCGCGTCCTTGGTCTATATTTTTTGCTACTCGGTCAAGGAAGTGACACAATGAGCTTTTATCTATATCATCGATATCGATAGATACCAAATTTATTTTGAAAAAAAAAGTTTGTAGTACTATGAACAAAAATTATACCTAATAATTGTAAATATACAGTAATACAACAAAATAAAATACAATATTTTATTGCTTAAATAAAACTATTTATTAAACAAAACCAAACAAATAAATACTACTGAAGTAACAAGCACATTTTAAGTTAAATAAAACTTGTTCCACATCATTTATTGAAATTAAAAGTACGCCTTTCGAAACGTCAGTTTTTAAACAATAAAAATCAGGTTAGAATAAATAAAAATAAATACTACCAGAGTTTTTATATTAGAAAATTCTAAGGAGTTAAAATAAAAGAGAAGTTATATTGACATTTTATTTATTGCCCTTGAAATAAAACGTACTTGTTTAAAAACTGACGTTTCGAAAGTCGTACTTTTAATTTCAATAAATGATGTATACGAACATTTATATATTTTTCAACAATGGCCTTCATCAAATCAGTGACGTGATTGGATGCAGGAAATTCGCCTAATTGATGGGAGGCAATATTGTTGAACAAAAGTGTCCCTACAAACTTGCGCATGATTATGGTTAGGGCCACTTCTTTTCTAAAAATTCCAGTATCAACATTTTTTTTTAATGTTTCAGCCGTTTGACATATCTTCACCACATCTGGCGAAGGATACAATAAGCCACCTCGATCTCTTGCTATTATAAACTTGTGGAAGGGCTGAAAATGATGTGTCACTAATGCTCAACACAGACGTCATAGTTTATTTTCTTAATTAATATTCGGGCAATGTAACAATACGGCATATTATTGCAAAAAATAATTTTCGGGAGACTAGCGACTCGAAGCAATGTCAACACACGACTGGTATTGTCTGGTATTGAAAATCTGAGAGTAGGCGACACAGAGAGCACTCATGACAGCCGTGCCATGCGTACATAGCACTTCTACCTGTTCTTTCTGTTCTGTGAATCTATACGTGAAGGTATGTGAGTTATTTTACAATTTTTGTTAAATAAGTCTTCATTGCAAAATGGCGGGAGTGGTGCAAAAGTAACAAAACAAGGAGAGGCAATTGTAACATGTTTCATTTGATACTCTGCTTTTTCACATTAGTTAATAATTATTTAATAATACCATTTTATTTTCAGAATTCTTACAAAATAGTTTATAAACGACCTCGGAAGACATTGCGTGGCACCATACCTCTAGAAAAATATACTGAAGCTTGTGAAATTGTAATTAAGCAAGGGAAGAGCGTCAAAAGTGTAGCTACCAGCTTTGGCATGTGTCATGTGACTTTATCCAGGTATGTCCTTAAATACAAGCAGGATTATACAGTTAAAACTGGATATGCCCCACATAATAAAGTATTTTCTACAGAACAGGAACTAGAATTATCGCAATATTGCAAGATTGCGAGTCAGCTTGGCTTATTCTTACGCCAAAGCTAATCGTTTAAAATATCTCCAAAAGTGGAACGACACAGAACTCGCTAGCCTTGACTGGTACAAGGCCTTTATGAAAAGACACTCAAGTTTATCTGTCAGACGTCCTGAAGCCACAAGTCTTGCTCGAGCCATGAACTTCAACAAGCCAAATGTTGAAAAAAAAATTGACAAATGGGGTGAACTTTTGGATAGACTTAAATGTCAACTACAAAATACATAATGATGAGACAGGTTTAACAACAACTCAAAAACCTAGCAGAGTGATTGCTGTCAAAGGGACCAAACACTCCATTACTTCCCAAGAAAGAGTGACCCTAGTCACTGTGTGTCTGGCTGTTAACGCAATAGGAAACGCTGTACCTGCCTTCTTTGTAATAGGTTGGGGAAAAAGTTTCTTCGCATTTTTTAAGAAAATTCAAAACATTTTTTAATATAGTTTATTTACATTTAACTAAAGTATGTAGGTACCATTTTGTTCGATAACTTTTTGCCATCTTATAGGTAGGGACATGATCTCATTGCTATAGAAATTTTGGGACTTCTGGTCAAAATACCGCGACAAGTGGGTTTAACCTGACACTGCCTAAAGAATTCTGAAGAGACCGAAACAGGTGGAAATCTGAAGGTGCAAGGTCAGGACTATACGGCGGATGCATTAACACCTCCCAGCCAAACTCTTAATTTTTGCTGAGTGGCTAAAGATGTGTGAGGTCTAGCGTTATCATGATGAAAAACCACACCCCTTCTGTTGATTAATTCCGGCCGCTTTCTCTCAACTTCTTGCTTTAATCTCATCAGTTGTTCGCAGTAGAGTTCAGAATCGATGGTCCTGCCTGGTGGTAACAGCTCATAATGAATAATGCCCTTCCAATCCCACCACACACAAAGCATCTCCTTGTTAACCTTGAGAGTTAACCCGGGTTTCGCCACAGTCTGTGAAGCCTGACTGGCCTTTGACCACGACCTTTTTCGCACGTTCTTGTCGTACGTGATCCACTTTTCATCACCAGTTATCAGCTTCTTCAAAAATGGTTCGGTTTCATTACGTCATAATAAAGAATCACAAATGAGTACACGGTTCATTAGGTTTCTTTCAGTGAGCTCGTGAGGTACCCAAATGTCGAGCCTTTTTGTGTACTCAGTTTTTTTCAAATGCGCCAAAACTGTTTTGTGGTCAATTCCCAGTTCTTCAGCTACGTCGTAACTACTGATATGCTGGTCTTGCTCCACTCTTTCAAAAATGGCATCCATTTTATCCCTAACAGGGCGACCAGAGCGACGTGTCACTGTCACACAAAGACGGAAGAAACAATTACACTTAATCACGATGTTCAAGGAAGTACTGATATCTATCCTGGTCATATGGACGTTTTCTGAACCACTGCGACCACCCGGTGGCTTGGACCCTGCTCCCGACACCGGTGGACCACTATTTTTACATTTATAATGTGTTTTCTAATAGGATTTTTTTTAAACATTTAAAAATGTATCAGGGCTTCAGGGAGAGGAACCACCTCACTTTGTATGCCGTGTCCAAGAGCAATGCTTTCTGAATCAAGCTCTTAACCCAGCCGCGCAATGAGAGCTTCCTAAGATGTAAGTCGAGGCTGTTTGCTATGAGTCCAATAGAAAATGTGGCTCCTTTTCGTAAACATGTTCGTTTTTGTACTTAATAACATCAGTGTTTCCCTACAGAAATATTTACATACTTATATTAGATTTCTTAATTCTTTTAGGTGAAAGTCATGGCATCACTGCTACAACTAGGCAATCTGAGGCGAACCTTACGAAGTTATAGTCACCCTACACTAACACTTCCTTGCCTTCCACTACTCCAGGTAATTAGCTAATGTTTTTGATATTACTGCATTTGGAGTGCATCTACTTATTTGTGCTGGGGTGGTGCTATTTGCATCTGACACCATACAAACTGTCAGTATCATCAAATTATATCAGTTTTCTTAGCCCTCTTTCTAAATAACCATTGTTTATTTTTAACATGTAATATAATATTGTTCCAGGTGAAAGTTACAGCATCACTGCAACAACTCGGCAGTTTGAGGCTATCAGTGTTGCTCATCCTTCTACTAATACCTCTCTTCTTGCAACTTCAACTTCAGGTATAATAATGATTAGTTTGTATTCCATCAACATGGTGCATTCTCTTGCATACTCAATTATTAATGTATTGTATGTTGTTGTTTTCAGATAAAAGTCACTGCACTGCTGCCACAAATTCTGTGACAATGGAACATAATTACAGCATGATGAGCAGACAAAAACGATTATTCAAAGGTAATTTAACGAGTGATTTTGCAAACAGTGCTAGTGTTAAGTAATTAACTAATTACATAATTTATTTGTGTAGAAACAATTTTATTATTCGAATAAAATATGTAATTATTATGTTTTTGCATATTTCAGATGCTCGTGAAAGTTCTGGGGCGCTTGTACAATTGTATACAAATGAGACCACTTCAGAAAAAAATTAAGTATCTTCAAAATGAAATAGGTCACTTGCGCAAAAAAGGACAATCATTCAAAGCACGACTGGCTAATGCTGAAAAATTGTCCAATAAATCTGCATTTCAACTTGTAACAAAAAGCATGACAAAACCAGTACGACTGTTTGTTCACATGCAACTGCAGTCGAGCAAGAAATCCAAGGGCAGACGGTTTTCCATTGAGGAAAAAGTGACGTCCTTGTCTCTTTTCAAAAAGAGTCCTAAATGTTATAGGCTGTTGTGCAAATATTTTGCGTTGCCATCGGCAAAAGCTATGAAGCGGTTGCTGAGCCAAATAAAATTAGTTCCGGGTATAAATCCCGTCATCTTTGAAAAGATAAAAAAAAACGCTAGCAGAAAAGGATGTGCCAGATCGACTCTGCAGTCTCATGTTCGACGAAATGTCACTTACGCCACAACTTATGTATAATGCACATAATTATGAACTAGAAGGATTTGCGTCTAATAAAGAGGCATCATTTGCTGACCATGCCCTTGTTTTTATGGTGAAGGGTGTGAAAAATAATTTTAAGCAACCAATTGCTTATTATTTCACAACCGGGCTAAAAAACAGAAACTAGAAATTTTAATAAAATCCGTGGTCCAGCACGCACTGGAAAATAGCCTCATCGTGGTTAACACGGTATGTGACCAAAGTCCCGTGTTGGAGCTATAACCGAATTGGTCCAGAAAACAAAAGCCGCTTATCTACGTCAAGGGAAAGAGTGGCGTCATGAAATGTTCAGAGTTAATGGTCAGAGCATAATCCCCCTTTAGGATACTTCTCATTTAATAAAAGGTCTCAGAAATAATTTGCTGAATAAAGATATGACATATGTCACATCAAATGAAAGGAAAACCATAAAATGGGAATATTACCAAATGGTATATGCTGCAGACGACAAATTCTATGGAGAGTTACGTCTCCTTGAAAAAATAACAGAAGAACACGTAAATCCGGAGAAAATAAATAAAATGCGTGTGAAATCAGCGACCCAAATATTTAGTCACAGTGTTGCTGTTGTAACAGAACACTTGGTTGGACACCTTAAGTGACCCAAATTAATTTATTTAATATTTATTTCTGCTAAACCTAAGTATTGGGTAATTTCTTTAACAAATAATTCATTCGTTTCAAATGGTTTCTATAAGTTAGTATCTAAAGCTATTTGGTTTACGCGCCATAAGGATCGCGCTTTTGGATTGGCTGAACCTGGCGACACTAGCGCCGCAGTTTTGGCTACGACTCACCGAGCGCCGACCAATGACATTCATTCCGAACTTTTTTGAAAACCACGGTGCGTCTTCTCACGTATTTTTTGGTGAAATTCGTTTCTTCTCCGTGATGGACAATTTAAAGGTTTCAAGAAACTCAATATAAATACCCAGCAGTGACCTGCCAACCTGTGTTCTCGTGAAAGTGCTTCACGGTGTGAGCTGTGTGAAGAAGCTGGTGCGAGCAATGATATTAGAAGTAAAAAGGTGTAGATAGGTTATAAGCGCTCAGAAAGCGGCACGTTAAAATGTGGCTAACTAGCCACACTTGACCTCAGTGTCGCGTTGTGCCGTCAACAGACGCACGTCACGTAGGTACTGAGTGCATAAAAGTAAAAGACCCAAAGCTACCGAAAATGCCGTCGTGTGTTATGAGATATTGCACAAATTATACAAGCAAAACTTCCAAAAGTCAAGGAATCACATATCATTCGTAAGTACATTATTTATCCTAATATTTTCACAAATCAAAACATTTTATTCCTAAAATATGGCGTCGGAAAAGAATTACTGCAACAAAAGTTTCTCCATGAACAAGTGCGATAGAGATAGACGTCATTACCGATCATAGAGTAAAATTATGTCGAAGAAACAGATAGGTCAGTTGCCTGACAGTAGGTTCAAATGGTGGCACATTCTTTTTACCTAAATGTAAATTGTTGTTATGATGAGGTAGCATAAATTAAATATTATATTACTAAATTGAAACCAAAATATAAATTTTAGTGTATCGTAAAGAAGAATGTTTTTCTTTAGGTGTAAATATTAAATGATTTATTGTTTCTAGATTTCCAAAAAATTAACTAAGGTGCATCCGGTGGGTGGATATTAATAGCATTATGCAAAACAATAAAAAAGAAGCCATCTATCATATACGCGGACAACTTCTTTACTTCTCCAGAGTTTATTTATTTATTGCGAGAAGAATATGGAATATTTAGCCTGGGAACAATACGAACAAACCGGCTGGGGGTTGTCAAGATCTGTTACCCTCTGAAAAATAAATAAAAAAGAGAAGGAGAGGATACAGTGCCCAAGTTGTATACAATAAGTAAGCTATCGTAAAGTGGAACGATAACAAGGTGGTAACACTTATTAGTTCCAACGTGGATTCTCATCCTATAGAAAAGATAAGAAGATACTCGAAGGAAGACAAACGCAAGGTCGATGTTGACTGCCCTCAATTTGTGAAGCAGTACAACAAGCATATGGGGGGCGTAGATTTAGCAGATATGCTTATATCTTTGTACAGGACGAAACGGCGGACGAGACGGGCGAAAATTCGCATTTACCTTAAATTTTTATTCGCCAGCTGCGTATTTTAAAAAAATTCTTCACAGCGCTCTGCCACACCCTAGAGTAAAAGTGCCACACCCTAGAGAAAAAAGTGCAGTGACCAGTACCTGATTGTGATTTTTACTTATTTTATTAGTCCTTAGTGGATTAGGCCTAACGGGGAGACCACTACATAAAAAAAAACGCGCCTGGTTCTTAACCTCTATGGTGGTGTGGAATAGAGAACAAAATTTGAAATTGCGACCTAATCGCAGAAAATCGCAACCCGAGAATAGGTGCTAAAATAGGACAAAAATACGTACTATACATACCGAAATTTTGACACATATCATTATAGAAGGACTGAGTGGGACAAAATAAAACTCCTGTATTTTATATTTGAGGTATATGAAAGTTTATTTTTAAAAAAATCTCGTTGGAAAATGAACAGGCAGTTTTTATCGACATCATTCGGAACTCACTACTGTTTTGTAGGTATCTAAGGTTGAATCCTTAGCTTGGCGCTGAGGGCACGTCGTAGTTTTTTGGACGTGGCGGTCAAAAGGTTAACGCCAATTAGGCGCAGACGCATGTTGTCGGAGATTCCGAATAACATCGTGAACATTTTACGAGTCTGGATCTCACCACCACCACCAAGAATGCACATTGTCTTTTTAACGTACTACCTATAATTTTTTTTACTTAGGAACTGCGCTTCATGTTTACGTACCATATAACAAATCTTAAAGGACAAAAGTACAATCCATGTCTGTGTGTTAGTTCCTCACCTCACCAGTTGGGTTACCGGATTTTAAAATAACCTATAATAATATAGGTAGGAACCTTCTACTGATGTGTTGGATAACTAACTTATTAACTAGGATTGTTTATTTCAATCAGTTAAGTGTATTCGAGGATATGAATGTGTGTGAATTGTAGTATCATTTAAGATTACAGTTGCACAGAATTATAATTATTGAAATATGTTTTTTTCAGTTGTCAACCGAAGGCGCATTGTGTCATGAGTGTTTTACACTGTTGCAAAATGCACACACATCCCAGGGACAGTTGACACCTGCAGTAGGACACCAGGCCGTCTGCTACGGCTGTGGGGTTTCCATACTGAGATCAAAAACTCATAGAGTACCATTAGACTGCCCACAAAGAATCATATTACTGCGAGGGGTACCATCTCATCAGGTAATATATATTTTTTTATACACATACAACAGTGTTGGCTTTTCTTTATAGCCTGTCCGGTACGAATTCCCTAGGATCCTAAACTAGTCCTCACTGTTTACTGTTATCTTACTAGTGATTGTACATGTTAATGCTGATCAAATTATAAACCAGTCATTGTATTGATCTTCAGGTGTCACGTCTGGAAAGAGTTTGCCGAGCTTGCTGGATGACTGCAACCAGAACAATGCAAAGGCAAGAAACTCAGGATGCTGACCGATTGGAAGATTCTGCTATCCAGAACCCATCTCAGGTACATATTGAACTAGATTTTAACATTCCAATGCCACCCCCTCTGCCAGAACAGAATGTTAACCCTGGTCGACCAGTATTACGGATTGTTAATAAGGTAAATTCAAGAACATATAAACGTGTTGCTGCCACACCAAACCATTGCTTATTCAGTAACTGCAATAATAATGAGCGTCTATTGGTATCATCAATAGTGAAAGAATTACTGATACAGCGCTACAAAATATATGTTCCTTTGAGTGCCCGGATCTGCAATTTCCATTTAAGTAACAACTTGTGGGATGAAGTGTTGTCTAGTATCAAAAGCCGCCAGATCCTTTTTTATTAAAAAAAAAGTTAGAATGCTCTATGGCTTCGTTTTCTTGAAGTCTTTGCTTCCCTTTATTAAATTAGTATCAATCTCCGCTAGATCGCTAACAAATAAAGATCAAAATCTCTAATTATTTTCAAATTCCGCCATATCCTAGACCACTGAGGTTCGTTCCCCGCTAGATCCAAATAGACCAATCAAATCGCAGATTTGAATCAGGATTTTGACGTGCAACTGTCATGGCGTCCTTGTCGGCAATTTTGGGCAGTATGGCCGTTCGTACATTCTTGTGTGGATTTTGTGCTGCAATTTAATTCAATTAAACGGTAAATAATGGACAATTTGATGAAAAAAATTGAAAAAGTTCCGCCTAATGAGGCAAGGAAGCGAGGCGTCGATAAAGAAAACTGGAAAAGCGAAAGAAAACGTCGAGAAATGTAAGTCAAAATTTCATTGAAACTTGGTATAAATTGCATACAGGTTGTTACAAAAATGTTCGTTTTAGTGATGGTTTTTCTTTCTATTGTAATGTTTAGATCAAATTATTTTATTTTATAAAAAAATGTGTGAAATAAAATAAAGATTGAATGTACGAGTATCTGATGAAATTGTCGTTTGCCCGTTGCAAGTCATAACAATGTATCATTGTCAAGTTTAAAAAAAATCTATTCAGTAGTTTTTGGCGTGAAAGAGTGACAACATCTATTCATACAAGCTTTGGCGTTTATGATATTAGTAGAGTATTTTTAATTATATTTTATGATTGATTGGGTCCGTCGAAACGATAAAGAAAACATTATAATGGTTAGGTTAGTGTCGTTTTCATTTCATTCATGATTGTGAACACTTTTTTTTTTTTTCAGATATGCTTCGAAATCCTTTCCGCAACCTCCTCAGTGCAATCATAAATACAACAGAACTTTTCATTGCTCGACAATAAATATGCAAGATATTGCACGAATGCACCGTAATTTCTATAAATTGCGAAGCAAAATTGATCAAGATAATTTCATTTTGCAGCATTGCCGTATTGCAAAATGTTCTAGAATTAGGCTAAAAAATGAATCTAGAGGTCCAAAAAATCTTAGTGCAGAATACTATGTTACTATTAAAAATCCACATAAACAAATAAGAGTTTGTAAAACTGCCTTTCTTAAAATATTGAAAGTGGGTAAAGATCGAGTCACAGGAATCTTACAGAGATCTTTTAAAGATGGAGGGACTATAGCAAAGGAGAATCGTGGTGGCAACCGTAAAGAGGCACGATATGCCGAAAAACGAAGAAGGGTAGAAGAATTTATAGAGACTAGAAGCTGCAGAACCGCATTATTGTAGGGCCAAATCGTCTGTTAGACTGTATTTACCACCAGAACTTAATATCGTAAAGCTCTGGAAAATGTACCAAGAGCAAGTTCAAGAGACACCACAGCTTAAAGTTAAACAATCATTTTTTCGTGATATTTTTAACAAGATGTATAATGTTGGGTTTGGATCTCCTTTGAAGGATACCTGTTCGCGATGTTTTGAGTTGGTTAGGAAAATAGAAACAGCACCCACAAGTGAAGAAAAGGTAACATACATGACGCAAAAACGCATACATACCTGTTTAGGATGAGGTCTGTTCCCGGTTGTTTAAATGAAGCTATCGTTATGGTTTTACATTATATTGAATAAAAATGTAATTACAGACTGCAGATTGGGTTGGGGTCTGTACTGGATGGTGGATGTGAGGTAAAAAGGAATGATTTTATACAAACAAAAGCTTTTATAGACGTTGTGAATGAGCGATGACTGAGTGAACGGAGCGTGGAATGAACGCAGCAGCGCGCAGCGCCAGTGCGCGCGGCGGCCAGTGGACGAACCAGGCGGCGTTGAAATGTCTTCACCACAGCGCTCACGCACCGAGTCCAGCACCTTGTCGGCAGGTGGCGCTAGCGGTAGGCGTGAACATGCCCCCGGCCTTGGAAGCGCTGCTTCCAAAATGGTTCCCGGCACGGAGTCAGGCGTCGTCGCTCACAGGTTGTGAAGGCAGCGGGCAGATCTTGGAGAAGGCACGTCTGATCGTCCCAGAAGCCGTGTGGATGTCAGCCACTCGAGCTACGCCGTCTCCTCCTGGAAGTATACGCAGAATGCGACCGAGCCGCCACTTTAATGGTGGCAACTGGTCGTCCTTGATGAGGACAAGGCTGCCCAATGTGATGTCCTCCTGCCTGGTCTTCCACTTGGTTCGCAGTTGCAGCTCCGAAACGTATTCTGTGGACCAGCGCCGCCAGAAGTGCTGCCGCAGTTGCTCGATGCGTTCGTAGCGTGTCAGACTCGAAGTTGGCTGGTCTGGAACATTCCTTGAAGGTGGCGACGTTAACGGTCGGCCAATGAGGAAGTGTGAGGGGGTGAGGGGGGTAAGGTCAGAAGGGTCTGAGGAAAGAGGTGACATTGGACGGGAATTAAAGACAGCTTCGATTTGTGTCAAAGCCGTGGAAAATTCCTCGTAAGTTAGTCGCGCGTTACCTACTATGCGTCTCAGGTGATACTTGCATGATCTCACCCCGCCCTCCCATAGACCGCCAAAATGTGGAGAATAAGGAGGAATAAATCGGAATTCAATGCTATTATTGGAAGCGTAATTAATGATGGCTTCCGATTCCTTCTCTAAGAATAAAGGAAACTCCTTTTCCGCGCCCACGAAATTTCTACCGTTATCAGAAAAGATAGTGCGAGGCGTACCTCGCCTACTAATAAAACGTTTTAATGCTAATATATAGTCATTTGTAGATAAACTAGTGACGAGTTCCAAGTGCATGGCTCTAGTCGTAAAACAAATGAAAAGACAGATGTATGCCTTAGTGAGTCTAGAACCTCTGCCCTTTCTGGATAATATGAAAACTGGCCCCGCATAGTCTACACCGGTTCGCATAAACGGGTAGCCAGGTTCTAAGCGCTCGGGAGGTAAGTTGCCCATGATAGGTGCTAATGTCTTACCCCGATTACGTGTGCACGTTACACATTCGTGTACTATTTTTCTAGCGAGATTCCTAGCGTTCAACGGCCACCAACATTCACGCATAGTAGCTAATAGAAGTTGAGGCCCGGCATGTAATAATCGTACATGCTCGTGTTTAAATAAACGAATTGTAAATGGATGCTTACTACATAATAGAATCGGATGTTTCTTATCGTAGGTAAAATCGGACGAATTACATAGTCTACCGCCAACCCGAATTATTTTATGTTCATCAATAAAAACATTTAGACTTGAAATCCTATTATATTGTTTACAACTTCGCTTGATAGGAATTTGAGCAACTAAGTTATTTAAAACACCTGGAAAAGAATTCCTTTGTATGAGTCTAATTAACGTTCTTTGCGCGGCGTTCAACTCGTCAACAGATAAGAAACCGGTTTGTCGCCTGGCTCGGTCAGCTGACTTGAGGCGTGAGTTATTTATGAATCTAAGTACGTAGCTACCTATTCGTATAAGTTTAGTGAATGACGCGTATTTATTGAAGTTGATTATGTCTTCGTGTTGAATATTGGGTAAGCAGGTTTGTTTGTGTTTTATATCTGGTAAGTTACATGCCTCGGAATTATCGCGTTTAGTTTGCTCGAAGTAATGTAAACGATTATGTAAGTAAGACGGACCGTATATGTATATATATAATGAATCGTATATTTGTGATATTACTGATAACATTACTCGCTTAGTTAAATATGAATTGTTGTCATAGTTATCAATATTTGTAACGAAGTGTAGCTCATCGCTAGTGTTGTGCCAACCCAATCCGAGTGTTTTGGTTTGCGCATGTTCGCCTATGAAACGTTCTGTGGCTTTATTTTGAGATGCATCTGAGTTAAAGGTCCACTTGCGCAAAAGAAAACACCCCGACTGGAACACGTCTGATGTTTTTTGACATATTCGAAGCAATTTATTTAGATCATCATCACCGGTGATGAGATCGTCCACGAATATGTCCTCCGTGATGACACGAGCGATGACGTCATCATCGCATTCTAATGCTAACTGTCTAATACAGCGCATGCTTAAGTATGGAGCTGACGCAGTTCCGTACGTGACTGTATTCAGTTGATATGTATACAGGGTGTTTGGAAGGGAGCTGTACATACGCCTAGGGTAGAAACTAGGGATAGTCTGCTACCTACCCCCGCCCATTATATTGACCTTGGCCTCAAGGTTTTTTTTTAATTTATTTTTATTTTTTATTTGACTTTTTTGTGATTTTTTGACTAAAACTACCTGTAGCTCAAAATCTATCCATGGGACCGGTCGGCTAATGGTCTTGTTTTAATCGTTAGAGTCTTAGGGTCCTGCAAAAAATTATTTTACACCAGAAAATTGTGGAGAAGAAAAGTTATGGGGCCTGAAGTACCATAGTAAGGTAAAGAAATAATTTTAATGGCAACTTTCTATGGGGTTTAAAAAAAACTAACAGGGTTGGAGTTCTTCTGATTTTTTTAAAACATCCTCAGTCCATGCCCTTTCTAACGATATGCTAAAAGTGTATTTATCACTTTTAGTTTTAAAGTTATTAATTAATTTCCGCAACTAGGGCACTTTTACCACCACGAGTCGACATTTGTAAGACAAATGTAATTTCCAGAAATAATTTTTTGCAGGACCCTAAGACTCTAACGATTAAAACAAGACCATTAGCCGACCGGTCCCATGGATAGATTTTGAGCTACAGGTAGTTTTAGTCAAAAAATCATAAAAAAGTCAGATAAAAAATAAAAATAAATTAAAAAAAACCTTGAGGCCAAGGTCAATATAATGGGCGGGGGTAGGTAGCAGACTATCCCTAGTTTCTACCCTAGGCGTATGTACAGCTCCCTTCCAAACACCCTGTATAACGGATCTGAAGGGTTATCCCGCCACAATATTAATTGCAGTGACCTTTGGTCAGGCTGGAGAAGAACTTGACGAAACATTTTCTCCACGTCTGCACAAGCTACGTATTTATATTGTCTGAATCGTAACAAAATCGAGAGAATATCGTTTTGTAACGCGGGTCCCGGATACTGAATATCATTTAACGATTTATTCGAGCTAGTAACGGCACTAGCATCGAAGACAACGCGTAGTTTCGTAGTTGAACTAGATTCCCTAACAACACCGTGATGTGGAAGGTAATAGTTTGGTTGACTACAAATCTCTAACTTGGACATATGACCTAAGTCATTGTATTCACGCATGAAGTTAGAATATAAACGTTTAAATTCTGGTGAACGATTGAGTTTACGCTCTAAGGTCAGAAATCGTTTCGTCGCTGACGTATAAGAATCACCCAACGCATCTGGTGCTTCTCTCAACGGTATACGAACCGAAAATCTACCGTTTTCAACGCGTTTTGTTGTATTATTGAATATTTCTTCGCATGTGCGTTCATCATCTGTTAGGGGTACGCATGATGATGAAGGAATGTTTTCGAGTTCCCAAAACAGCCGGAGTTGTTTATCGATTTCCTGACTGAAGTGGCAACGAACGTGAGCAGGCTTTGGGTTCCTCGCGAACACAGGACCAGACAACAACCACCCTAATTTTGAGTTTTGTAGGAATGGACCACTCGCTAGACGTATTTTGTCCGTTTCTAGAAGATCCCAAAATCTATCCGCGCCAATCAACAAGTCAATTTCTGAACTAACATTAAACGTCGGATCTGCTAATTGTAAGAACTCAGGTATACGTATATTACCGGCTTCGATGTTCATCGTAGGCAAACTGGATGTTATGCATGGCAAGATCAAACAACGAAGCTTGGTATTAAAATCGCTTAATTTTGCACGTATTGTGACGTCACATGAATGCTGTGATTGCGAGACCGATTGTCCCACACCCGAGATTTGAATAGTGGACTGTATATATAACGCATTTATTTTCTTTGCTAGTTTTTCTGTTATGAAGCAGTTCTGACTTCCATTGTCTAGAAGCGCGCGAGCCGTGTGATACACGTTATTATGATCAGCTACTTCAATTAACGCCGTAGAAAGCAAAACAGTACTTATTAATTTAAATTCGGTAGTGTTTGCTTCACACGTGACAGTGCTGCTCGAGTCGTTGGAGTGTAAGGTTGATGTCGCTAAACTGTGTGCGCGTTCAATCTCTTCGTGCGATTGAGCACGGACACAGACGCTGTTACCCCTCTCATCCACATGTAGCAGACTGTTATGTTTGTTTGAACACTGTTTACACGACCCGAATCTACATTGATTTAACGCGTGACCGGTTCGCAGGCAATTTGCACACATCTTATTATCGTTAATCAATTTAATTCTGTCTCTCACGGACATGTTAAGGAAGGCTATACACGAGTACAATGAGTGTTCCCTTTTGCATAGGACACACTTGGGTAAATCCCATTTATTATTTGTATCACCACGGTTATTATTATAGCGCGTCGCTTTAGTAGATGTGTAGCTATGTACGCGATGTGAATTACGCTTCTCGCTTGCGTTTTGATGTTTAAAATCGCTATGAGGCGTTTTATCTTTAACGTGGTTCGCGCCGATCATTTCCAACGTGTCCGCTCGGCTTCGGAGGAACGTTATTAAATCGCTAAGTTTTATTTTTTCTCGTGAACCCAAACACGTGGCTCCGATGTGACTTTCCCATTCGCGTTCCGTAGACGAATCCAGCTTACTGACCACTAAATAAATTATTAATGTATCCCAATTAACTGTGGGTTCATTCAGTGAGCTTAAAGCGCGCAGATTACGTAAAATAGTATCAATTAATTTCCTTATTTGCGATGGCGATTCTTGTTTTAATGACGGAATATTATGCAACGCTTTTACGTGATTATTAATTAATAACCTCTCGTTGTGATAACGGCTTTCTAATAACTCCCATGCATGAACATAGTTGGCAGGGCTGAATTCTAAAGCTGCTATCACCTGTAACGCGCTTCCACCAAGGGCTAACCGCAAATAATGGAACTTTTGAATCTCGTCTAGATCGGAACGATTGTGAATCATGGTTACGTATGAATGTTTAAATTCTAGCCAGTGATCATAGGCTCCATCGAAGGCAGGTAATTTTATGTCTGGTAATTTAATATTGACACGTGGTTCTGATGCAATTGGAAGTCGACTTTTAATTTCCGCGTTTTTAATCAAACAATTCGCACTGGCTATTGCCGTAAAATATATTGCCTCTAATGCTTCTATGTATTGTAAATTTGCGTTTGTTTCTGATTCCGGCAGGAGTAGTTCGATTTCATTTTCTACGTTGTCGAATTTATCGTATAATTCACTCGCGGCTTGAACACGTAAAGTTAGCTCCGCTGCTTGTAAGGCTGTTAAGTGAGCTCCCGCGAACGATTCTACGTAATTTTTAAACTGGGTTAACCGACCCTTAATGTTACCCCTTCGTTTCTTTAATTCGGACAAAACTTCGTCCACTGCTTTAACCGACATTCTGACGGAATATGGATGAGCGTTATGTGGTGTGGTGTGATGTGGTGTAGTTACTTACATGCAAATATCACCTGGACCACGTGGCTGCCACACTCGCGTGAACTGAAACGGAACACAGCTTAAACACAAATCGCAACTGAATGGATGGGACGGGTGGGACGGACGGGACGGGAACAGAGACCTGACCGTTATGTTTCTTACGCCTTCGCCTTTTCCTCTTGTATGAAGTTATTGCTGGGTCACTGGACCAGCTGTGATGATCGCTGCACTCGGTCGATCGTCTTCACAGCCAGCTAACGTCTTCAGCGCCCGGCTCCAGTCCGAGTCGAAGGTCCGCAACGTGCCCACAACGTGGTCGGCACCGTGTATGTGGAGTCTTCTTCCGGCTGGTATGATTAATAATCCGGCTCGAAGGACCAAAATGTTTAGGATGAGGTCTGTTCCCGGTTGTTTAAATGAAGCTATCGTTATGGTTTTACATTATATTGAATAAAAATGTAATTACAGACTGCAGATTGGGTTGGGGTCTGTACTGGATGGTGGATGTGAGGTAAAAAGGAATGATTTTATACAAACAAAAGCTTTTATAGACGTTGTGAATGAGCGATGACTGAGTGAACGGAGCGTGGAATGAACGCAGCAGCGCGCAGCGCCAGTGCGCGCGGCGGCCAGTGGACGAACCAGGCGGCGTTGAAATGTCTTCACCACAGCGCTCACGCACCGAGTCCAGCACCTTGTCGGCAGGTGGCGCTAGCGGTAGGCGTGAACAATACCTTAAAAGCTAAGGCTTTCTATAAATTATTGAAAGTCAAACCGGAACATTGTATTTCATTATCTTTTGATTGTCAAAAAAACAACCCACTTCCCAAATTACCCGACCAAGCGGCTTATTTCAGTAGGCAATTGAATATGTACAATTTTACAGTTGTTATCGGCACTTCCAAATCCGCTTTGGATAATGTACGTACGTACTATTGGTGTGAAAACGAACACTCAAAATCATCAAACGAAATTGCAAGTGCAGTCTTCCACACATTGAACAATCTGGCAATTCATGAAAATATTCGTAAAATAAGACTATTTGCTGACGGTTGTGGAGGTCAGAATAAGAACACAACTCTTTTGGGCATGTGTTCAAGTTGGTTATTTTCTAAAGCACCATCACATGTGAAACAACTCGAAATTATATTTCCTATGGTAGGACACTCGTTCTTACCACCGGACCGCATATTCGCAAAGATAGAAAAGGAGACAAAAAAAATCGATCATATGCGATCCACAAATGTATGTGAATTTATTCGAGGAACATGCGACTTGTTTTCATTTAGGCGATGGCAACGTTGAAGTGCGTGATTGGAAGAAAGAAGTCACTAAAACACTTAAAACTCCAGGAAACTGGCATTTCAGGTTCAACCCATCAAAGCGTTTCATACTGCGCCGTGGTCGACAAAACGTTAGTGTGCAAGGCGAAGAAAACTATCGGAATGAAGTTGGGCAACCCAAATATGTCACGAAAAGGGGAAAGCAGGTCACTGATTTGGCACCTGCAATTTTGCGAAGAGGAAACAAAGTGAACTTTAAAAAAATACTTGATGTAGCAAACCTTTTAAAGAAGCATTTCGGTGAAGATTGGAGAACTATTGCCAGTTTAAAATATTATAAAGAAGTAGAAGAAACTAACGACCAATTTGAAGAACACGAGTACCTTCAGTGTGTTGCACTAGAAGAAAGTGAAAACTTTATTTAACTAATTTTATTAAATTTCTTAATAATACAAAAAATGTTTTATTTATAAATCCTCAAAGACTATTTCCTAACGACAATGATTAGTTTTATTTTTTTGCGTTATTATTTTAGTTTCAAGTTACTCTTTTTATCATCCTGTATAATAAGAAAGTGAATGTCAAAATCCGCTACATCCAATAAGCTGAGTAACAAACTCCGCCAGATCCATAACTCAGAATCAATAACCGCTACATACATTTTTTTAATCTTTTATTAGTTGTATAATTTAAAATCTAAAAACAATTTAACTTGATAAGTCACAGAATTATTAAAAGTAATTTTACTTTAAATTATATAAAATGATATAGGATTTGTAACTTTATTAACGAAAAAAAGCCATTTATTGTAAAATTTACTTTTTTGGATCTGACGGATTTTGATACTAGACAACACTTATTGGCTTCATACAGTGATTTTACTGGTCACCAGATGGATGATATGATGGCACTAATGCTGAGAGCTGTAGAGAGAAAAGTAGATTTTACAGATTTCAATAATTTGGATAGTAAAATGTGTAATTTTTGGTTAGGATTTACAGTAGAACAGTTACAGACACCACTATCAATGTTACTATCCCTCTTTGGTCAAGTACCGTCAGCAAGTCTAGCACTAAGCATTTATTTAGCTAAAATCAGAACTGGAGACAGCAATGAACGGCTATCACAGTTTTTTAATTTGCCTCGCAGCACATTAGAACGGTACATGAACAAGGCGCGAAACTGCTTTTTACAAGACTTTGTGCTTTTATGTTTAGGTTTTGGTAGTACAACGGTAGTAGATGTGGCAGCTCGAAATAGAATAATACCCGAGGGGCTTTTTGGGAATCCAGATTTACCGAGAGATGTTAAACCAGCCATAGTAATTTGTGATGGCACATATGTATAATTCAGAGCAGCAGTAATTATAAATTCCAAAAAGATACATACAGCTTGCACAAGTTTGCTAATCTCATAAAACCTTTTATGATTGTTTGTTGCGATGGTAGTATACTAGAATGCTTAGGACCATATAAAGCCACAAAGAATGACTCCACTATTATTAATCAGGAATTAGAAAATGAACAAAGTGGATTGAGAAGGTTTTTTAGAAATAATGATGTTTTCATTTTAGACAGAGGTTTTAGGGATGCATTGCAAAATCTGGAAGCTGTAGGACAAAGGCTTATATGCCAGAATCACTAGCAGAGGGCGAACATCAACTGATAACCTTAAAAAGTAATAAATCTAGATGTATCACAATGTGTCGATGGGTGGTGGAAGTTGTTAATGGACGAATAAAAAGAGATTTTAAACTTCTACGGCAAGATTATTTTAATCGTGCGTTACCACACATGATGGATGATGCATTAACTAACAAGTTCCATCTATTGATTGAAAATAAGCCTGAACATTCAGAGTATCTAGAAATTGCTAAAACCAGGATTCATCTGCAAAATCACCTAGGCGATTTCATTATTAATGAAAACATTAATAACGGGTGATTTTTTTGCTGGTATCTTTTTGGCAACACTGTTTTTGACAGATCACGCGTGAATCGTGTCTAGTGTCATTGTCAAACTTGTTCAGTTTGGTCTATAATTTAACCATGAATCGACTTACGAACGAACAACGCTTGCAAATTATTGAATTTTACTGTCAAAATGCATGCTCGGTTAAGAGAGTGCATCGCGCACTTCTTCCAATTTATGGGCAGTTTGGTCGGCCTACTGAGGCAGCTATTCGGAAGCTTGTGACTAAATTTCGAACCCAGTTTACATTATTGGACATTAAACTACGAACACGCATACGTAGAGTGAGGACCGAAGAAAATATTGCGGCTGTATCCGCCAGTGTTAGTGATGACCGTGAAATGTCGATTCGCCGCCGTTCGCAGCAATTGGGCCTCTGTTACTCCACTACGTGGAAAATTTTGCGAAAGGATTTGGGTGTAAAACCTTACAAGATACAGCTGGTGCAAGAATTGAAGCCACACGACCTCCCACAACGTCTAACATTTGGTGAATGGGCATTGGCAAAGTTGGAGGAAGATCCACTATTTTATCGAAAAATTGTGTTCAGCGACGAAGCTCATTTCTGGTTGAATGGATATGTCAATAAGCATAATTGCCGCATCTGGAGTGAAGACCAGCCAGAAGCATTGCAAGAGCTACCACTGCATCCCGAAAAATGTACTGTTTGGGGTGGATTATGGGCCGGTGGCATCATCGGGCCGTACTTTTTCAAAGACGACAATGGCCGAAACGTTACTGTGAATGGCGAGCGCTACCGTGTGATGATTGGCGATTTTTTTTTGCCCAAAATGGAAGAATTGGACATGCCTGACATGTGGTTTCAACAAGACGGTGCCACAAGCCACACGGCACGCGAAACAATGGCCCAATTGAGAGCCGCCTTCGGTGAACAGTTTATCTCACGTTTTGGGCCCGTCAATTGGCCGCCTAGATCGTGTGATCTAACGCCTTTGGACTATTTCTTGTGGGGCCATGTTAAGGCTCATGTCTACAGGGATAAACCAGCAATGATTGACGCACTGGGAGCCAATATTGAAGCATTTATTCGTGATATACCGGCTGATATGTTGGAGAGAGTGTGCCGAAATTGGGCCTTGCGAATGGGCCATCTAAACCGGAGCCGCGGTCAGCATTTGCATGAAATCATCTTGAAGATGATTTCATCAAATTTTTTGTTTTTTTTGAAAATCAAATCCTATACCTCTTAAAAAATCACCCGTTAGAAGACGCGCTGTATTTACAGCTATAGATGGTAATATGCCACAATTAAGAGACTTCCCAAAACTTGAGCAAGTGGAGCTTAAAAGATTTGCTTTAGGCTCGTATCAAATTAAACAAGCCAGATCCTACTATGGCGAGCACATAAGACAAAATGGTATATACCATGTTGAAGTATCGGAAGTGTTTGAAGAGGAATTACCTTTAAAATTGGGAACTGATAATTATTTAGTAAGAGGAACAATAAAATCGAGGCATGTGTCTAGTAGAACATATTATACTTATATATTTTAGTAAATAAAGATGAAAATGTAAGAGATACATTAGGCTATAGTAGGATACTATTTTTTTTTTTTTTTTCTATTGTTCTTGCCTTGTGGGAAAAAGAACTGTAGGTTGCTGTGTGCATGTTATGTGCATACTGTGGTATTTGAGCTGGGCACGTTATAACAATGTTAGTGTTCCAGCTCTATTTTTGGATAACATATTTTTAGAAGAATAAAATACCAAGTTTAATAAATAATCATTCTTTTATTTAGTGTTGTGTGTTTTTCCTTCGCTCTCTACTTACAAAGACCATTTTAAGATACCTACCACATTTATGATTTGAGTAGGATCTCTAGATCCTAATCAATCGCTCAGACGTTCGGACTAGTTGACTCGGGCTTCCAAATCCGTGGGAAATCTTTGAATCAAGACTCCTGAATTGGGATGTGGCCCGCTCTACGCAGTGGTTCACTATGACACCCATCGACGACTACAGCATTAAGTTGGGAGTAACATTCTCCTTTGCTGTTAACGAAGATATCGCCGAGCCGTCTAGGTTTAGTGGAACCTACGACAACTCTTACGCCCGTGGCGAGCTCACTCCTCGAAGGATTGTGAGTGCAATATTAAGCAACCTGGAGCGCTAGTAGCGCATGAAAGACCGGGGTATAAAAGTAGTCTGCATTTTATATCTAAATCTGTAAGACTTGGTGAGGTAGACACAGGAGGCCACCAGTAACTGGCCACCTGACATAACTAAACCGTTACAGATTTTACTCAAATATGCTTCAAAGACACCAAGCTCACCCGTAAACCCATTCAGACCCTTTTAATAGCTTTTTTCAACTAATTTTTGGTCTAACATAACCTCAAAATAGTAATTTCATTTTTGTAAATATTTCGGAAATGCCATTGTCGTTTGTGTTAAATCTTTTGAGGTAATATTTAGACATGTCATCGAGTATTTTAAAGATGATTTGATGAAGACACAACAATGTTGAATTGAGTACATTTGTCCATAGCGCCGTGGGCTTTCTCCTTTTAATCATGTTGATTTCCTATAATTAAAGCATTATTGTTTTACAGGTGGTGTTAAAAGGAAGCTACTTAAGCCAGACAACGGGTGTCAAGCTCGGAATATGGCATTGGCTGAATATTATAATGTTAAGAAAAAATTGTTAGAGAGTAAGCATGAACATATAATATAATTAAGTACCTTAGTATTATTTAGTAGTCATTTTGTCAATTAAGTATTTAATTACGGCTTGTGTTTAAACACCGCCCAAAAAAGTACCTATTTCGCAACCAATAAACGGTTACCAAAATGGATTAATAGTCACCAAATACGTCGAACGTACGTCGCCTAAAGCAAAAGCTTTTTCAACGCGCGCTCGCGTCGCTCGCATATTAAATAACACTAATATCTTCTGTCCCCGAAGTGCCGGGCCTCCGCCGGCCTCCTTCGTCGGCCTACGGCCCGGTGCCCATGCCGCCCCTAAAAATTGGCAGTAATATTAATCTTTGAGTTGGATAGAATTTGGTGACCGTTGATCCATTTTAGGAACCAAAAATTTTATTTGGTGCCTAGGCTTAGAGTCTTAAAAATATTTTTGGTGGCCGTCTAAATTATACCCTTTAATTACAATGTAAATGTGCCTGTACTGTAAATATATTTTATATATCATCATCATCTGCCTAGCCTTTTCCCAACTATGTTGGGGTCGGCTTCCAGTCTAACCGGATGCAGCTGAATACCAGTATTTTACATGGAGCTGACTGCCTTTTATATATACATGTAACTAATTAAACAATTTTGAAAAATGAATATCTTGTTTCCTGACATTATATTTTTTTAATCCTTTGAAGCTATAATAGGTATGATAATAAAGACAAAATCAAAAGTCATTTATTCACTAGACTGATAATCTGCACTTTTCGAACATCAAAATTTTTTTACAAGAGACAGTCCCCCAAAAGCCCACCCTTCGACACTTCCCAGTGTTTTAGCTGGAAAGAAGAAGTGACGGAACAAACTCCCCAGCAACACATCTGTCTGTTAGGTTAGAAAAACAAACAAGGTCACACAACATAGTAACAATAAAAGTATAATCAAAGCAATTTACAAATTATCTCAAGCCTATTCATATTTTTGTAAAATAAATAAGTATTAAAAACCGACGTTTCCAGACTCCAAATGTCCTGAACAGACAAATACATTTTTTAATGAACTTGGTTAATAATAACAAAAAAATGTTCCCATCAATAAGTACTTAACCTTTATATTCTCTAGTATAGTGAAAGCTTTATAAAATGGTGATTTTACCTTTCAATTGTGTTTCAAATGTGTGCCTCATGGTAACTTATTTCCTGGCTAGTTGAGGGGTTTAACAACGGTGTGAGCAAGTAAGACCGGTTTGGATAGGCACTGTCCCCGAGTAACCAGCGATTTCCTAGAATACCATCTTCACACAAGGCTGTAATAAGAGTTAGATACATCATAAATTCATAATACACACATCAACACTGTCTAGGGATATTTTTGATTTACTCAATTTACTCAAAATGTATTAAAAATAGCATACAACATGTTTATATTTTTATAAAGCCCATTTATCAGACTACACTCCAGAATAAATAAAAACTTTTTGGCAAAAAATAAAACCGACTTCAAAAACACCAAAAAGTGAAAAACAAACTTCTGAAGAAAAATCAGCTTCTGAAGTCGGTGACATTTGTTTGTTTGATTTCGTTTTTTTGCCAACGACTTCAGAAGCTGATTTTTCTTCAGAAGTTTTGTAAAGTATAGATTATCTATGGCATAGCCATCTAGAGTTGATTGTCTATGTACGCCGCCATCACTACAAAACTTGTACTCATGAAGACAAAATAAACGCCGCTTACTTATTTCAACTAATAATGTTTTAATCTACAACCCAAACATTACATGGTGTCAGAAGTGGTTCAAAACTATCACAGAACCGACAATAAGTGAGAAAGAAGCAAAATGTCAAATAATAACGACGCAGTATCTGGTATCAAGCCGCCAGCTAACCTACAATTCGACTCGAACAAATCCACGTGCTGGAAAAAATGGATACAACAGTTCCAATGGTACGCCATCGCTATACAATTAGATAAAAAGCCAGCCGAGGTTCAAGCAGCAACATTTATGGCTGTGATAGGCCCAGACGCGATCGATATTTTCAATAGTTTCAACTTGTGCAAAAAGGACAAAGATAACCTGCAAGTCATCACAAAAAAGTTCGAAGACTATTTCGCGCCAAAGACCAACGTATCTTTTGAAAGATATATATTTTTCAAAATCACACAAGAGGAAGACGAACAAGTCAACGAGTTCTTAACGAGAATTAAAACTCAAGCAAGCAAATGCGAATTCGACAACTTACTAGACGAAATGCTGAAAGACAAAATCGTCTTTGGCATAAAATCGCATCAAGTTAGAGAAAAATTGTTAACAGAAGATAAATTAGATTTGACTAAGGCAATAAACATCTGTAAAACTAGCGAACAAGCTTCTCAACAACTCGACGAGTTTGAAGGCAAAAGTAAATTAGACAAAGTGTCATTGGGGAAAAATACAAATACCAAATCTTTCGACTGCAGAAGATGTGGCACTAACCATAAACCAAGGGAATGCCCAGCTTTCAATAAAGCGTGCACAAAGTGCAATAAAAACGGTCACTTCGCTAAAATGTGCAAAACTAAGCAGAAATACGACTCTAAAAAGAAAAATAAAGTGAATACAGTAGAAGAAAGCTCCAGCTCAGAAGATGACATATATATTTCAACTATAAGTACCGGACAGAAGAAAACCTGGACTGAAAAAATACAGGTTGGTAGCTTGACTTTTACCGCTAAATTAGACACAGGGGCAGAATGCAATGTGTTACCACAACATTTGATCGACAAAACAAAGACAAGACTGAAAGCAAGCCGAACTAGAAATTTAATAAGCTATACTGAGGACAAAATGGCAGTATTAGGCGAAGCAGAGTTACTATGTAAATTAAAAAATGAAGAAACTAGAATTATATTTAAAGTAGTTAAAGAGAAAGTTACACCAATCTTAGGACTAGAAACTTGTGAGAAGCTAGGTTTAGTTGCAAGAGTTAAGACATTGAAAGAAAGTCAGTGCGACGAAGAAGTATTTAATGGATTAGGCTGTTATAAAAATTATGAATATGACATTGACCTGATTGAAAATCCTAGGCTTGAAATTAAACCTGCAAGAAGAATTCCACACGCTATAAGAGATGAAGTGAAGCAAGAACTGGACAGAATGGTGAAGTTAGAAGTCATAAAACCGGAAACAGAGCCTACTCCTGCTGTGAGCCCGATGGTAATCGTCAGACAAAAAGGTAAAATAAGAATTTGTATAGATCCATCAGATGTGAACAAAAACATTTTGAGACGTCATTTTCCACTTACCACTATTGAAGAGATATCAGCTGACATAAAAGGTTCTAAATTCTTCGCACTATTAGATTGTACTAAAGGATTCTGGCAAATCAAGCTATCAAAAAGAACACAAAAAATATTAACATTTGCTACCCCTTGGGGAAGATATTCATTCAAGAGACTTCCTTTTGGTGTATCATCAGCTCCTGAAATATTCCAAGAAATATTGTCAAACTTGCTCAGTAAATTCAAAAACGTTAGAGTGTCCATCGATGATATATTCATACATGCAAAAACCAAAGAAGACCTACAAAAAACTGTTCGTGAAGTCATCGAAGTAATAAATAAATCAGGCTTCAAACTTAATAAAAGTAAGTGCATTTTGGAAGCACAAAGAATAAAATTCCTAGGACACATTGTTTCAGCCAGTGGATTAGAAGCTGACCCAGACAAAGTGGAAGCCATAAGGGCAATGAAAACACCAACAAATAAAACAGAGCTACAGAGACTACTAGGGATGGTCACCTACCTAAACAAATTTATACCAAATATGTCAGACCTAACCAATCCTCTAAGAGATTTATTACATAAAGATGTGAATTTTACATGGGAAAGTCATCATGAAGAAGCTCTCAATAAAATAAAACAAGTACTACAGAGTCCTCCAGTGCTGGGACTGTACGATGTAAATAAACCAGTAACTTTAACCGTAGATGCAAGCTCAAAAAATCTTGGAGCAGCACTACTACAAGACGGACAGCCAATAGCCTATGGAGCCAGAGCGTTAACCAAATCTGAACAGAATTATCCACAAATAGAAAAAGAAGCACTTGCCATACTTTTTGGATGTAAGAAGTTCCATGAATATGTCTATGGTAAAGAACTGACAGTAGAATCAGACCATAAACCGCTTGAAACAATTTTCAAGAAAAACATACAATCTGCACCAGCAAGGTTACAACGCATCATGTATAATGTGTCACCATACTCACCAAAAGTTATTTTCAAAAAGGGAAGTGAAATACCATTGGCTGACTTTCTTAGCCGAGATTGTGATGCATCCAACATGAAATTTGATGAAGAAGAAAACCTAAAAATTGCTGTTATTCTACCTATGTCATTAGATGCCACAGAAGAATTAACCAATGCTACAAAAGAAGATCCACATTTACAGTTACTTCTTAAAACAATAATGCAAGGATTCCCAGAAAATGTCAAAAAACTTCCTACAGAGATACAACATTATTTTAACTTTAAAGAAGAATTAAGCTATCTGAAAGGAATTATATTCAAAGGTAATAAAATAGTAGTACCTAAATCACAAATACCTAAAATGTTAAAGAGTATTCACCAAGGACATCTAGGGATACAAAGCTGCTTAAGAAGAGCCCGACAATTTCTTTACTGGAAAGGACAACACAATGACATAATAAAGCTAGTACGAAATTGCTCAGTCTGTGAACAAACGCAAAGAAACAACATCAAAGACACAGTACTAGTCAAAAAGATTCCAACACTTCCTTGGCAAATAGTTGCATCTGATCTATTTGAGTTTAAAGGAAAAACTTACATAGTAATATGTGACAGCTACTCTGGATATCTAGATTTTCAACAACTAAAAGGACAGTCATCATATGAAATAATTGAACAATTAAAAAAATGGTTTTCAGTACATGGAGTACCAGAAGAGCTCCAAACTGACAACGGAACACAGTATATGTCTCGGGAATTCAGAGTTTTCCAAAAAGAGTGGACTTTCAATCATGTAACTAATTCAATACCTTGCATGTCTGATTTATCAGTTTATGTAAACGCATGTTGGACAAATAAATTATTCTTTCTTTCTTTCTTTCTTTCTTTCTAACCTCCAGTCCACATCACCATCAAGGCAATGGCCTTGCTGAAAAAGCAGTTCAAACAGCTAAGAATATATTAAGAAAATGCAGCCTTGATAAGTCAGATATTCAGCTTGCAATGTTAAATTGGAGAAACACACCAAGAAATGATCAACTAGGTTCACCTAACCAACGACTTTTCAGCAGAATTACTAGATCAACAATACCTACAATTGACAATAATTTAAAACCAAAAATAATTCAAGGAGTTACAGCTGAACTACAACGATTGAGAGAGAAACAAGTAAACTACAGTAACCAACACACTGCAAAACCAGTCAACTTTGAAATCAATGACAAAGTCAGACACAAAGTTGGTCATCGACAATGGGAAGGGGCAAGAGTGGTAGAAAAGCCTAATGGCTTACCAAGGTCAGTAATCATCCAAACAGATCAAGGCCAAACCTTTAGAAGAAACTTTAGCCATTTGCATAAGACACAAGCAGATATTACTAGCAACAGAGTAGTAGTACCCGAAACCAAATATCCAGATGAACCAGCAGCACAACAGGTTCCTGCTCAATCACCAGCTATTCCTAAACTCCTTCCACCTACAACACATTCCTCACCAAGCATTCCAAATCATGTCCAACTGTCAAACCCAGTTCAACCAACATTTCATGTATCTAGATCTGGTAGGACAATTAAACCTGTAAAGAGACTTAACCTCTAATAAGTACCTAAATTGATATACACAATGTTGTGTAATGTACTATGTACATCTTGACATAGTCCACATTATTATTATGCTATGTTCCATGTTTGTTATAAGTACATATTTAAACTTAGACTTTAAACCTAGTTCTGTAAAAGTTAATAAAAGAATTTAGCTACTTAATTATTAGTGAATGATTAATATTGATGTATTAACATAAGTCTTGTTATAATGTTAGCATAGTTCAAAATGTAAGTTAAGTTAAACTGTTAGCATTATTTAAAATATTAGTTATGTTATGTTGCTAGTGAAAAGCTATAGAATTTAGTTACTTAATTATTAATGAGCGGTCAGCATTGATTTACAATGTAAGATAAGTTAAAGTGTTAGAGTTGTGTTACAATGTAAGCTTTGTACATGTTAACATTTATATAAATTTAAAATGTAACTTAATTATGGACTGTAAACTCATGTTTTCAGTTTCTCTTCAAAGAAAGGGAGATGTAAAGTATAGATTATCTATGGCATAGCCATCTAGAGTTGATTGTCTATGTACGCCGCCATCACTACAAAACTTGTACTCATGAAGACAAAATAAACGCCGCTTACTTATTTCAACTAATAATGTTTTAATCTACAACCCAAACATTACAAGTTTATTTTTCACTTTTTGAAGTCGGTTTTATTTTTTGCCAAAAAGTTTTTTATTTTTCCATTTTTAGTTGTTCCCAAACAAATAATAGGTTTTATTTATCCCCAATAAATGGAACATTACATAATATCTTACTGTCCAAATCTGGGTGTACACATCTGCGTACCCCCTCAGATCATACAGGCGTGATGTTACGTCATGATGTTGTATAAACAATAAACATCCAAGCGATTGCAGCAATCACGACAGATTTGCCGTCTATTTTTGAAGAGTTCTATTGTATATCTCCGAAGATCAGGATCAGATCTTCACCAAATTTAAATGGGACCACCTCAGGAGTATACTCTTTCAAATAAAAAAAGAATTTTGAGAATCGGTTCACAAATGGAGGAGAAATCAGGTAACATACATAAAAAAAAAAAAATACATACACACGAACATATAACCTCCTCCTTTTTTGAAGTCGGTTAAATAATGTTTTTTTGCGTAAACAAATTTTTATTCAAATAAAGAAAAAACATGAAATAATGGTAAAACTAACAACGAATGTGTTTCTCAAGAAAAATTTACAAATAAGGAAAAAATAATTTGTTTTTAACAGTTCTGTGAAAAATCAGTAGTCAGTAAAACCACCCGTGACGTTAAAACGGTCCTGCAACGGTTTTTCATGCTTTGGATTAAGTTATCCAAGTCTTGCTGCGGTATATTGTCCCAGGTCCGGCTAAGATGCAAAAAAAGTTGCTCTTCCGTCGCAACGTTTGCAGGGAAATTCCTCAAAGCCCTTCTTTGGAGCATGTCCCACGCGTGTTCTATGGGGTTTAGGTCAGGCGATTGAGCGGGCCAGCCTAAGACCGATACGTCGTGCTCCTGCAACCAGCTCGTCACCACTCTCGCTGTGTGCGGACGGGCGTTATCGTGCATGAGCGTAAATTCTTGGCCCATTTGTAGTCGATGGGGGTAGATTATTGGTACTAGCACCTCGTTACGGTATTTTTCAGCCGTCATGGTGTTTCTGATCCAAACGAGGTCTGTTCTTCCACCAACACGAATTCCCGCCCAAACCATAATTGTCCCGCCGTGGTATGAATGGACTTCCTGAGGATGTTGCAGACGGCTCTCACGACCAGGAACTCGCCAAACACGCACTCTACGTGTATTGGGATGGAAACCGAACCGGGACTCATCAGTAAGCAGCACTACAGACCACTGGTTTTCTTCCCAGAGCAAATGTTCACGAGCCCACTCTAGTCGTCGTCCACGATTTCCTCGGCGTAGTGCTGGAGTACGAAGCGGTCTGCGAGCATGAAGGTTAGCTTCATGCAGCCTTCTCCTCACAGTTTGGTCACTCACAAGCAACTGGTGCTCTGACTGGAGCCTCTGAACCAACTGCATGGCCGTAACATTTGGTTGTCTTCTCGCGGCAACTTGCAAAAATCGGTCTTGTCGTTGAGTGGTTATGCGCTTCCCGCCTGGGTGTCATTCAGCCACTTCACCAGTAGCACGATAACGTGACCATAACCTTGATATCACGTTTTGTCTTGTTCCAAACTCCTTGAGTAGCCCCAGCTTGGAGCATGCCTACTGCCCTTAACATTTCTTCTCTAGTTAAATGGCGCCGCTGCATGATGCACACAATAACATTAATTGGAATTAACCGATAACTTGTTATAAAAATTAAATTGGACACAAAAAAATAGCCACAAACTACTGTAGGTAAATGAAACCTTCGGACTTCGCTACCATTATGCCGCGTAAATCTTTTGTTTTTAATGTATTTTTTCAAATTCAAATTTAGAATCGTTCAAAAAGGCTTACAAAATAAACTTTCTTCAAAAGAATTTAAAAGTGGCCAGTATTTTTTGAGTTTAAGAACTTTATACAAAATATCCCTAGACGGTGTTGATGTGTGTATATTATTTCGAATGTTATTCGAAAGAGCAATAACCCCAATATTACCTCTTAATACTGAATTATTAAAAATAGTAGCGTCATGAGCAGAACCAGGCCAACGAGCAACAACATTCATTAACCCTTAACCTTTCGTATGCCGTGTAATTAGACACAATTAAAAAGCCATTGTGTCTCGCGTGGATCTACGTTCCATACGAAAGGTTAATAGGGCACAGGACAATAGCTTACCACCTCAGCTTTTTGACCATAGATCACGAGTCGTTCTAAACACACCTGCTCTTATTCATTATTTATAGTGTGCGGACACCCTTTAAACTTTTATTAGTACTGGCAATTACGCTAACTGTCAAAGTTTGAGAACTATCATCATCATCATCTGCCTAGCCTTTTCCCAATTATGTTGGGGTCGGCTTCCAGTCTAACCGGATGCAGCTGAGTACCAGTATTCTACACGGAGCGACTGCCTATCTGACCTCCACAACCCAGTTAATACTAGGTAATACGATACTCTTTGGTAAGACTGGATGTCAGAATTTCAGGTCACTGAGTACCTGTAACGACTGCCAAGATCTATATATGGCAGCCGGGACCAACAGCTTAACGTGCTTTCCGAGGCACGGAGGAAACTCGGTATGTCAGGCGGTCACCCATCCACAGACCGACCTAGGCAAGCACAGCTTAAGAACAATCTTGAAAATCGAAAGTGTTTTGTGCAAACAAATTAAAACTTTGTTCTAACAAGATTCCGGTAAGTGGTTTTATGGTATTTGGTAAGATAATTGATTATATTACCCTGCATGACTCGTAATACAAGTTTTGAAATGAATCTACTACTTTTTGGAAAATGGTCGTAAACACGGTGGTAACACTTACCATTGCCCGGTTAGATCAACTTTAGTAGTTTTTGGTGGTAATATTGTTACCTTTACCCTTTAGCGTTCTTGTTATTTCAGGAGAATGTCGAAGAAAAAGCAGATAACTGACAGTATGATAGCCAGTATTCTAGAAGATAATCTCTCCGCTATTGAAAGTAGCGACGAAAGCGTCTCGGGAGAACCACTTTTGGGCGATTGCGTACTGGATTACGACGATGAGGTTTCGAGAGGCCTTTCAAGAATATTTGGTAAAGACCCTGAGTTGGAGACGAGAGAATTAGATGGTTTTGAAGAACCTCCTGGGCCACGTGTTTCGGTAGAATATCTAGAAAGCGTTGAGCCAGTGATTGAAGAATCGGTGAGGGAAGGAAGTACGCAAAATGAATACGTCAGAGACATTTCTTTTGACGCTCTTTCTGAACAAAACCCGACTACAGCTCAGCCTAACTCAGCGCGGCCTGATGAATCTACGAGTACAGACATCGTTAGTAGGCCTATTCGTGTGGCACGAAACTGGTCAGATAAGGTTCCAAAGCATACCATACCAAAATTTGATAAACAGCTGATTGTAAACATGCGCTTTACTCATAAAACACCGCCTATAGAATTTTTCGACTGTTACTTTCCTCATGATCTCGTAGAATTGCTGGTAGACCAAACGAACATTTATGCAGCACAGAGGCAAACGCTTCACTGGAGTCCAACATTTGTAGCTGAAATGCGTGCATATCTTGGTGTTTTAATACTAATGGGCCTTCACCCCTTACCTGATGTTAACCTGTATTGGTCAACTGATACTTTTTATAGAAATCCAGAGATTGCCCAAACATTCACTCAAAAGAGATTCAAAAAACTGACTGAAAACATTCACTTGAATGATAATACCAAAGAACCTGGAAGAGATACGCCAGCTCATGATAGGCTTTATAAAATACGTCCTATGATAACAAAACTAAATGAAGTATTCCAGACTCAGTGTTCTCAATCAAGTACCCAATCGGTGGATGAAATTCAAGGGGAGATGTACCCTGAAACAATACATGCCTAAAAAGCCCATAAAAAGGGGTTATAAAGTATGGGCTCGGTGTGATGCTAAGACCGGATACATTTATGTCTTTGATATCTATATTGGGAAAGCAGACGAAAATGCATCAAGTGAGGAAGGCTTAGGATATAATGTGATAATGAAACTATGTGAAGGTGTGCCTCGCAATACTCTTGTAGCTTTCGATAACTTCTTCACTGGCATTCCACTGATGAATGATTTGCTGATAAAGAAAGGAATATATGCCGTCGGTACCGTACGTTTGAACCGAAAAGGCTTACCAGAAAAGTTGTTGCCTAAAAATAAAACCAAGAACGAAAAACTTGGATAGCACGAGTTCATGTATAAAAGCAAAGCTCCAGTTTCTGCAATACAGTGGATGGATACTCAACTAGTGAATATTTTTAAAAAGGCCCACAACCCAAAATCTGTGTCTACGGTCAAGCGAACACAGAAAGATGGTTCCAAAAAAGATATTACTATACCCAACCCACTGCTATCGCAGAATATGCTGTGAATATGGGGGGAGTGGATCATTTTGATCACTTCCGTGCCTCATATCCAATCGGCCGAAAATCGAGACGCAACTGGTTGCGACTATTTTATTTCATGTTTGATGCAGCTATTATCAACTCGTACATATCGTATATACAAATTCACAAGCAAAATGTTCATACACATAGAGATTACAGGCTTCGTTTGGCTCGCAGCCTAATTGATGGATTCACAGGCAAAAAACGTACCACAAATATTATTTTCAGGAACAAGCAAGGTGGGAATTTTGGAGTACCCGCTGAAATCAGACGCTCTTCTGTGCCCCACTACCCAAAATGCCAAGGGAAATTTACTAGATGCCGATTTTGCAGCACGAAAAACACTCAAAAACGATCAAGGATCATTTGCGATGTCTGCAAAGTGCCCTTATGTGCTACACCATGCTTTAAAAGTTTCCATATTGCTCCAGAAGGAGAAGCTATGGACTGTAGCAGCACTACTTCTAGTACCTTAACGGACTAAGGTCAAAGAGTTACCACCTGCACCCAAACGTAAACGGGCAATGGTAAAATGATAACCACCGAAATTTCGCGTACTTGTGATTATATTTTTTTAGATTTTCATGGATAATGTTAAAAAGGGTCCTAATAAGCATATAAATAATAATTCAAAACCTGTTTTTTAATTATTTTTTACCTCTGCCCTATTAAGGGTTAATGTAAGGTCTGTATCACAAACGGCTTGGACATTGATTGAAAAGTATCCTTTCCTATTTCTATATTCCTCTCCTATTGTTGAACCTGAAGTACAAAATATTTTATTTGTTGTAGCCATTTGCTACAACAAATAAAATATTTTGTGGCATGGCAACTTTCTTAATAATTGGGTAGGTAAGTAAATTGAAAATTTTTAATTGCTATCAAATCAAGACTTGTAGGTATACTTACATGGAGACTGAATGTGAACATGTGTACAGTCAATAGCACCACATACTCTAGGAAATTCAGTTATGTTATAAAATTTGTCTGTAGTTCGAGAATGCAGAAAAATGTATTTGTTATACAGGGTGTCTGGCGGTAGATTTATGTTTTTAAATACGATTATTTCAAAAAGTAATAAACGGTGCGGGGGGAGGGTGGCGTCATTAGAATCATAGATCGTGCGGATTTCTCAGTCACGATGCCGCAGTGGTCGGGTGAGCATCGCGCATTCGCCATCGAGGCATTTTTCAAGAGTAACGATTCTTACGTGATTGCTCGTCGACAATTTTGCTCACGCTTCGGTATTCGGCGGATAAGTGACGGACCGAGTGTGAATTTAATTCGTTCCTGGGTGCAGAGGTTCCGCGCAAGTGCTTCGGCTTTGAACACCCCACGGCCAGGGCCTAGTCGATCTTCAAGGACCCCCGATAACATTGAACTGGTGGAACGGAGTTTACATGAAAATCCACGACTTTCAATACGGAAAAGGGCGGCCTCATTGGGACTTCCAAGAGCCATCATTCATGAAATTTTGAAAAAGGACCTGAAGTTCCATCCTTTTAAAATTCAAATTGTTCAAGAACTGAAAGAAAGTGACTTTCTTAATCGCAAAATCTTTTGTGAAACGATGTTGGAGCGTTTTCGCACGGTGAATTCCATTTTGTGGAGCGACGAGGCTCATTTCCATTTAAACGGGCACGTTAACAAGCAAAATTGCCGTTACTGGTCTCCAAGAACCCAAAACCCTCGACTGAAACATCAAAAACCATTGCACTGCCCCAGGGTAACTGTTTGGTGCGCTTTATCCACGCATGGGATAACTGGACCTTTTTTTTTTGAAAATGCCCGGGGCCAGGCGACAAATGTCAATAGTGAGAATTATGGACGCATGATTACGGATTTCTTTTTGCCGAACCTGCGAGCTCATCCATCGTTCTCATCACACACATGGTTCCAACAGGATGGTGCGACCGCACACACGGCCAGAGCTTCGATGAATTTGCTTCGAGAAGTTTTCCCTCACAAACTGATTAGTCGCTTTGGAGACATCTCATGGCCACCGAGATCGCCCGACTTGACCCCAATGGATTTCTTTTTATGGGGATACCTCAAAGAGAGAGTATACACTAACAATCCGCAAAATATTGCGGACTTAAAAGAAAACATTCGTCGAGAAATCGGCGCAATTGAACCGAGCATACTGCAGCGTGTGGCGCGGAACACGAGGCTCCGTTTTGAACATTGCTTGCAACTCGATGGAAGACATTTGGATGATGTAATCTTTAAAACATGAAATCCGCACTTTTACACTATCTACCTTTACTTTTAATTAAACGATATGTCAAATAGTTATTTTTTTATTAATTTTTGAAAATATAAATCTGCCGCCAGACACCCTGTACAATCTAGCGATAGCAGCAGATATGTCTGCCACTATTCTAGAAGCTGATGATAAGGATACTCCAGCAAAGTCTGCCACTGAAGTAAGCATTGTACCCAATGCATAAAATCGAAGTGCCAATAAAAGTTGATGCAATGGTGGTATAAGTACCATTATTCCTGAAAATTATACACTAATTAGGTATTCGTTCTTTTAGGTTATGTTTATATTATGGAAGCAATTTGAGCTAACAAACTAACCGTCTTGATTTCACTTTAATAAAGGGCATTATTTCATTCAAAACAGTTTTAACTGACGCTTTGTTTTATTCTGAATCTGAATGTGAGCCGCCGAGGTAAGGTTTAGAAATAAGTGTGTTTAGATTAGTTATTAATCTACGTGAACGTGAGGGAAGGTATTGGCGGTACAGCAATAAGCTTAAGAGGTAAGAATACCTGTTATTAGTCAGATATTTTATTGTTTTCTCGTCGTCAATTGATTCTAACCTATAAAATAATTAAACTTAATTTTTACTATTTTTGTTTTGGACAGATCTAGCAGGAGCTTACAATGAGTGGAGCTGCTGAAAACATCGAAAATGACATACTAGGTAACACTTAGTTTAAATGTTGAGATTTCGTTATGTTATTATTTATTTACTGTGTTTTTATTGACTATTTTTGTTTGGGCCAGTTTCAGCAGAAGCTACAATGAGTGCAATTGAGAATAAAGCTACTGATAACATTGAAGGTGACTTACGTGGTAAGCAGCTTACGTTTTTAGAGTTCCGTAGTAAAACAATGTGTGATATTTTTTTCGCGGATTAGTCTTTTCAAGTATATTGAGTAAGGCGTTCTTGGATAGATATTTTGATAAAGTTTAGAGTACTTATGAGAAGAAGTTCTAATGTTAAGTTTTCGTTGGGTAGGTTACTTACTTTTTTATTTGTAAATATGTTTACCTACCTATTTTTTTTTTTTTTTTTTTCAGATATATTTGGATTTAGCCCGGTGGAGCCCTACGAGGATTCGGGTTCGGAGTATGTCCCAGAACAACGTAGCAGGAGCTCATCAAGGAGTTTACAAGACATTCTTGGGGACTCATATATTGAAGGCAATGAAGAGGGTCAGTCATCTGTTTCTACAAACAAAGATACAAGGAAGCGCATGCGCAAAGAAAATTTATGGAAAAAGAATATGAGGAAAAATAAACGAGACAGAGGTGAGGCATAAGTAAATACTAAAGGCGTTCTCGTTCCCGCGAAACAAATAGATTCAGGTCTTCAATGCACCTGTAATGAAAAATGCCATGAGAAAATTGTACACGAAAGACAAAAACAACTTTTTTCAAAGTTTTATGCCCTAGCAAATTTTGATTTGCAAAGTGCGTACCTATATTCACTCATACATGTTGTGATAAAAGCAAGGTCTTCTTATGTGAGAGTCAGAGATACCTCATCGGATTTGGTAGCTGGAAACATCAAATCGAAGCCCAAGGAGTTTTCTCGATTGTATCACTTACCAGACGCGAATGGAAAACATATTCGTGTGTGTAAGTCATTTTTTAAGCAAGTTTTTAAAGTATCGGACGGACGCCTCACAAGGCTTTAGAAAAATAAGCCTCTAGGCGATCCCGCTCCCATTGATAAAAGAGGCAGGCATATTCCGTCAAATAAAACTCCAGAAACAAAAGTAAACCAAGTAAAGGATTTCATCAATACTTTTTCGAAATATGATTCTCACTACACAAGACACAAAACTGAAACGAGACAGTACTTGCCTCTTCACTTAAATTTGTCAATTATGTATTCTGAATACAAAAGTAAGGTTGAAGGACCAGTTTCAAAATACATAAGGTAAACGCGGGTGAAGTCGTCATGCCCCAATAGTCGACAATTAATCTAAAAACTTTTATTTTTTTTTCTACTGAACTTAAAATGGGCCGGTTTATATGGCAACATATTGTTGGTAACATATTGCACAATTGAAATGACAACACTGAGTTTTAACAGTCATGGCGTCGGAGATATGTTAGTCGAAACGTGTGTGACCTAACAAAATCGTTTTTTCGTGAAGTTCAGCTGTCAAAAGTGAAACTCAGCACGTGGTTTTGTGTTTTGAATATAGAAGATACTTTTTGATAATACTTTTAACATAGAAGATATTTTTTTTAATGTGACATCTATTGGCACTTTAAAACTCCCATTGCTTACGCAAGTTTCTATTAAAAGTTTCTCTCGATTAAATATCCGAACGCGATGCTACGTGTCGAGGAACACGTCAGCCGCTTACCCGCTTTATTTTGTCATGTCGCCAAGTCGCATATCCGTCTCTCTCCTTCCCTCTCATTACGTCCACACGCGAAAGAAAGAGAAAGCGCTAATCGACGACCGACGACGCGTTTCCGGACTACGATGGAGAAGGGCACCGATTCTACAGGTCACTTACAACCAAAAAGTCAGCCGCTTAACACCTATTCTCATCACCGCTTGTCTTTGCGGCGCGCGCCGCAAAACTACAATAAACCGCAAGAGAAGAATAAAACCAGTCATCGAGTGTCGGCCAAAAGACACAAAGCAAGAAAGAAGCAGGGAAACACATCAGCACGGTACTCAAGAACACCAAAGTAAGTCCTTAATTGTTTTCCTACCCCTTGCGTGCAGACGACATGACATTCATTCTCTAATATAAATTTACACAACGCTTGTTGGTCCTTCGACAGCTGCTATAATCCAACTTATTAAACACCCATTTGACCCAAAACCCGTCATTTTAGATTTATTATGACGACTACTAGGACATGCTCAAAAGTTGCACCTAAACTCGTCATAATGAGGATATTTTGTGTTTTACAGTACAAAATGCGAATAAATAGCTAACATCGGGACTTTTACAAAATTGTTAACTCTCTAGAACAAACATATTAAAGGTTTAGACTACATTTGTTGATAAAACTGCGTTTCTTTTAAGCTTTTTCTTAGGGGTATATTTTTTTACTCTGCTGGTTCTAGATGCACGTACACAGTCATGTTATTCGATTCAATTATTTTGTTTCTTAATGGTTAAACCCCCTGTTTTCTATAAGTATGCACTTTCTACGAGTGTTTTTTTTTAGGTAGATATTGGCCGCTGTAGGCCTCCGCCATTCGATTAAGGACACGCGATACATATCTACCGCTTTGGGTACAAGTAGGTCTACCACTTGCCTTTGTTTCTACTATGCTTGGATTACAATTTGTGGCAAGCAAAAATTTACTGTTCTTACTCGTACACTATGCTTTTTGTTCGAAATAACTGCATGTCGTCACGCGTGTACCGCGTCTCCCTAACGTGCCTTAATAGCGCCTGTATAAAAATTATGTCATTCAACTAGTTTTGACGCAAAAATTATTAAAATCAGTTTTAAAACTAAGATGACATAGCTTCCATCGCTGACACTTCTTTGCTTGTCGTATTCGATATTGATGGGTAAAGAGTAATCTTAAGTAAGATATTTTTATTTAAGATTGTATGTACCTAGTGATTGCATGATCGTAATTTTGATTACAGATCATGACTGAAAGAAACTACAAGCAAGAGGACCTTTTAAAAGCCATAGAAGCTGTAAATCAAGGGGCCACAACATCAGATGCAGCAAGAAAATTTAAAGTGCCAAGGACCACATTAAATGACAAGATTAAAGGGCGTAGTTTAGTCGGCTGCTCTAAAGGACCAACGACTGTTTTAACTCCGGAAGAAGAAGAACATTTAAAGAACTGGTTAATTTTCATGGCAGAAAGTGGTTTTCCTGTAACATCAGATCAGTTATTAGATAGCGTCAAATTATTAGTTACCAAATTCAAACGTAGTAACCCATTTACTAACAATAGACCAGGTCGACATTGGTTCGAGTCATTCATAAAGCGTCACCCTGAAGTGGGTCGGAGGGTGTCCCAAAATTTGACACAATCTCGAGCATTAGTCACGGAAGATGATGTTCGTACCTGGTTCAAAGAAGTTAAGGATTATTTTGTACTGCTCAGCTACAGGCAACTTCTGAAGACCCGCAGAGAATTTTTAACTGCGATGAGAGCGCCTTTTTCTTGTCCCCCGCTGACAACCGAGTCTTAGCGAAACGTGGGTCTAAAAATGTTTACAATACAATACCAAGTGGAGAAAAAGAGTGCGTAACAGTTCTACTAACAGCTAATGCATCAGGTGAATTAGCACCGCCGATGGTTCTTTTTAAGCTTAAGTCAATCCCTCACAAAATTTCGAAATCAGCACCTAATGATTGGGGATTAGGGCACACAAAAAGAGGCTGGATGACTGGCGAAGCTTTTTATGAATATATAGCAAATGTGTTCTACACTTGGGTTATAAGAAGTGGCATCCAGCTGCCGATAATATTTTATTTGGATGGCCACTGCTCTCATTGAGCAATTTCTGTAGAGAAAATCAAATTATACTCATCGCGCTCTATCCAAATGCTGCACATATTCTTCAACCCATGGATGTAGCAGTATTTAGGCCTCTCAAAAGAATATGGAAACAATCTGTATATGATTGGCGCAATGAGAATCACTTTGTAAAACTAAAAAAGGAAAATTTCTGTCCCTTGTTAGACAAGACTCTCAAACAATTAAACAGAAACTCTATTGTAAATGGATTTCGTAAATGTGGGCTGTCACCATTTGATGTTAATAACGTCGATTATACTAAATGTGTCACCAAAAAGTTAAGCCAGTCCACCCAGAAAACAAAAACAGCTGATAAAGTTTGCTTGTCCGACAAACTTAATCACATAAAATTTTTTGAATCTCAGATCAGTCGACACTTAACACGTACAACGCCATGTCGGACATTGCTGGGCGACAATTAACTTACCCTTTAAGCCATACAAAATATTTGAAATTGACGAAAAATCATTTTTTTGTTTTATTGTTAGTATTATTAAATATGAATTTCTAACTTACAAAACATTGACATAACTGCTGAAATCTTTATAAATATGAAGATAATTCATGTCGCCCAACATTGTCCGACATGGCTTGCAGCGTATGATTATTTGAGTTTTCTTCCGTTGAAGCCGGGCGGGTCAAAGTGTCGCCCGCTCCCGAGCATCCCGCCCGCGCACCCCCACTCTAGCGCAGTGTGCGCGCACAAGTCTCAGTGCCTCGCAGGACATCATCGAGAACGCTTGTTGCACATTTTTTTTTCCCGCCAAATCGTAAACACCCTACGAGTAGGTATACGACTACAGAATAGAATATATTCTTATTAGGTATTCAAAATGTGTGACTTTGATGATGCTTTTGAAATAACAGAGGAAGATTTGACACAGCTTCAAAATATTGAAATATCACTACTGAACAGTAGTTTTCACATTAGTTCAGAAGAAGAAGAAAGGCAAATAGTGCCTACTAGGCAAAATCGACGACGTATCATCAGATCGGATAGTGAAGACAGCAATTCAGGATATGAAGTCAGTACACAAGAAACTTCAATCGTTACGCCTGCCACGAGTTCTTGGTGTGAGCCAACAGGTAAACAACGCCACATAATTCCTTTTACCGAGATTTCGGGTGCTCCGCTTCATGTCAGATTATCTATGACTGACAAATCACCCATCGATTTTTATTCACTCTTTGTGACTGATGACGTATTTCAACAAATAGTGCATAACACAAATCAATATGCTATTCATAACATTACCAGTATGCCTGAAGCTTCAAGAGGTGCACGTATTAACCTGTTGAACGTCCGCTAACATTGCTTGAATGTCTTATGATCCACCGGGTGCTCATAAGGACGCTCGAGGACTTAATCAGTGGAGTCCGACGAATATAAAAGAAATTAAAAAAATTTTTGGTCTTATTTTATTCATGGGCTTGGTAAAATTACCTAGAATAGCAGACTACTGGTCCAAAGATAAAATTATCGGGCATCCTTTTCCGAGAACGGTTATGTCCAGAAACCGATTTGAATTGCTTTTGAAGATGTTACATTTTTCTGATAAAGATGATGAAAACAAAGAAGACCGACTACATCGAGTACGTCAACTAGTGAACAGCTTAAATGAGAACTACAAAAAAAACTATACCCCTGGTGAAGATATTTGCATCGACGAAAGCATGGTTCCATTCCGTGGCAGAATAATATTTAGGCAGTATAATAAACAAAAAAGACACAAATACGGAATTAAAGAATTCAAATTATGCACGATTCCAGGGTATACCTACAAGATTAGCATTTACGCGGGAAAAAACGACGATACAAATACAACGCCCACAAATGTAGTTATGTCTTTATGCGAAGATTTACTCAACAAAGGACACACATTGTACACTGACAATTGGTATACAAGTGTAGATTTGGCACGGCAACTATTAGACAAAGAAACTCATTTAGTAGGCACTATTCGAAAAAATAGAAGGCAGCTTCCCAAACATGTTGTTACTGCTAAGCTCAAGAAAGGCCAGTTTGCTGCAGCCGAAAGCACCGATGGAATAACTATGATGAAATGGAGGGACAAGCGCGACGTATATGTTTTGTCCACAAAGCATTCGGTACGGTTTAGTCAAATAAATAAACGAGGAAATGTGATATCAAAGCCAAAGATTGTTGTAGACTACAATAAAGTCAAAGGTGCCGTTGATTTGGCTGATCAATTAGCTGCGTACTCTACACCACTGCGAAAAACAATAAAATGGTATAAAAAACTCGCTATTAATTTATTACTTAATACTACCTTAGTGAACGCTATGATTTTATATAAAAAAGTTACCAATAAACACACGTCTATAGTAGACTTCAGAAAAGAAATAATGCAAGAATTTTGTTCGAATCCTATGACTGAGACGGAAGAGATTCGTGAAAAAAGAGCAAAAAGAGGAAAACACAGACTAGTCAAGAAAGAAGGAAAGAGTAGTATTACTAGAAGAGGGTGCTCTGAATGTTACAAGGAAAAAGTCAAAATTCTAGGTAGAAACCAAGCGAAAAATAAAGTAAAAAAAGTAAACACATTCTGTGAAGACTGTCCAAATAAACCGTTTCTTTGTTTAGATTGTTTTAATAAAGTACATCGTTTTTTTTTAAATATCTTTTTATGTTATTTTGATTCTTTTCTTATATGATTGTTATTTTGATTCTTTTAATTATTTCTAAACCTAAAAACTGTTTGATTTATGTTAATATATCCAGTAAATATTATTGAAAATTTACGTTTTCCCATGATCTCAATTATTTAAGTTTAAATGTGATCATTGTTCCTATTTCCTAAGTTTAAAACAATAAAACTAATTTTGATTTAATAAAATTCATGATTTTTAATTTATCTATAAACCGAACACTATTTTTTTCTATAAAATCGAAAAAACAAATCAAAATTGCATACACAATTTTTTATGTATTGTTGACAAAATAACATTTTTAGAAAAACTGACGTAATTTTTTTATTTTTGTATGTTTTTAGAGTGCTGATGTGTTTACACTAATCTAGGAGGCCGCGCGGGTCATGTTGCGTACAATTTTGCCTTGTATTATTGACCGACAGCTCAGTAGAGACGTTTAAACATAGCTCTGACTGTCGGACACCATTGTCTCCCACGGCCCGAACGGAACATATTGGTGCCGCCCATCATTGTCCGACATGGCCTGAATGGAAACTTATCATTTTATTTCGTGGCGTTATACGTGTTAAAACTTTCCATGATAATAGAATGTCAACATGGAATGGTGAAAAATCGTTGGAGGGATTGTTCACTGTCTGGAAGTCTATGGTTACTCAATTTTCCACTAGTTCTGAAGACGACTGTGATAAGGAGAATACAGGTATCGAAAACGCAAATGTGCAAAAAACCTTTCCTATTAGTAATAGAGTTGAAGATCATTTTAGTAATTATACGATTGGCGATTTTAGATTAAGTGAAATAATGAACTATCGTTAAACGATGTTTCCGAATTTAATTTCACATAAAAATCGGAAACTGAAGGAAAGGTAGAATTTTTTGAAGTTGTTAATGGAACGCTTAACCAAATAAATCCTCAATCATCTGTCACAAAGAACACAGAAATGCCAGTATTTTTAGAGCAGATGCCAAATTTTGAATTACACCAAACAACACCTCCAGTCATCCCAATAGGGTATATAATTCGGCCAACAGGTTCAATTTCTATTTATTTAAAGCCTCGCCATACAATTAAAACTAATGTAACATCGACGGTAACATACACTTCCATATCAAGCACTTTTTCTGGAATTTCGGAAACCACACCTCCACATGACGACACAAATTTTACACCAACCATGTCGCAATCACAACCACCTAAAACTATTTATTTGACGCCTCGCAGACAATTGTCACAAAATCACATATCCTGCACCTTCCATAAAAAAACCAAAAGTGACATCGACAGTTACATCATATTCCATGCCAGTAACTGTTGCGGGAATTATGAATAACACGACACAACACGGTGGAACATATTGCAATTTAACCGAATCACAGCCACAGCCAGCTGCTAAGATGTGCTGTTATAACCTGAGACCAGTGGCAAATCTTCGAACAACGAAAGATCGATGCCAAGACCGAAAAGGAAGAGATAAAGAAGAAAAGAGTCGAAGCAAGAAAAATTGGGAAAGCTAAAAGAGCGCAGACAGCAGGACGCAATAAAGCGAATAGTAGATGCAAAACAGTAGTTTGCATCTACTATTCCCATTAATACAATACTGAATTCAGACTTGTAATTGTAGTAGTCACTGCCTCCATGTATGGGATTTTGTAACACGCAATGTTTGCCATCGAGTGCCCCGATACAATGAGGGAAATTCCAGTTTAGGTCAAACATATATGCAATTTTTTTCCAATCTTCACTGTTTGAAGGCATCTGCAACAAAAAAACATTAATTTATGCTCACATAGGTATTTTATTCGTTTTAATGAAAATGTTGTTAATATGTAGATTATTTTATCTTTATTTCAGAATGATTCCAATGAAACCCAGGAAAATATTATGAGCCGTGATTCAGATCATTCTGCACCTAGTACAAATAAAATATTTAAATCACCAAATAAATTACAACGACGGAAAAGTAATACGTTTGATCAACGAGCAGAAGAAGCCTATAATAATATGCAGGAGGCTTTTAAAAGACGACGTGAGAGGGACCAAAGTACTACATTTGGAGAGCATGTTGCTAACAAACATAGATCATACAGTTCGCGTACAAAGTGTGTCGTCGAACATTTAATTAGTAATATTCTTTTTGACGCAGATATAGGCAAATATGAAAATTATCCATTTATTACACCGACTTCTAATTATTTGCAAGAGCCATGTTACATAAGTCAATCTCCAGCTCGTTCAGATTCAACAACACCGACATCGCCTTTTCGCGTTGAGCAGCAGCCATCAAGAACTCCAACACCAACGATGACATCTTCTCCCGTTCAGCAGCAGCCATCAAAAACTCCAACACCAACGATGACATCTTTTCCCGTTCATCAGCCGCCATCAAGAACTCCAACACCAACGTTGCCATCTATTTCATCGACATCAACTTTGACGTCTCCCTATCAGTATCAGATTTCAAGAACTCCAATACTGAATTTGCCAAGGTCAAGGACCACAACTGGCTAAATACTCGAAACACAGTAGTTCTGGAAGCTGTGGTTTTCGATCTGGACCAAAAAAAGTTACTGTGCTTCGCTCATTAATTGTCAAAAGATCAAAGAATAATCTTCAAAATATACCACCCAATGAACAACACCAAATGAACTATCACCGGAAGAGAAATATATATCACCCGAAGAACAAAACGTCGTAAACGTCGTTTTGATATTTCCGGTCCAATACTATTTAACAACCATTCAAAATCTTGTGTAGACATTCTGCTAAAGTTGTCAAATAAACGATATTCGTTTTCTACTTGTAAATCTGCAATCATTTTACTTCCACTATACACAGTCCTATTCTTAAAATATGTGGTTGTCCACCATCTTCGCTTACGTTTATTTTTTCTTGTTCTTGCTAACTCGTTTTGGTATATAAAACTAGCAATTATAATGATGTCGTCGTCGTCCATGATTAAATTGCGAATGAAAGAGAAAAGAACCGGAATCAAGTGCCAACGAACGTTCGTTCGAGCACTAAATGTATTTGGATGTATTAACGAACTCCAACGAGCGTGCGGAAGCCAACGCTAGCGAACGATAAATATCCATCGTTGGGCGTTCGTTGGGCCGGTCTGTACGCACCATTACATTCCTTGCACACAGCTGCGTTTTTATTGTCCGATATTAATTCTTACGAGAGAGCGCCGCGCTGCGACGGCACTATTATACCATCTCTCTCAGGTATGCAAAAAAAGTCAACGCAGCGCATGCACATGCAAGGAAGACTCCAACAAGTCAGCGCGTATTTGTGTGTTCTTTCGCTATATTGCGTATTTTAAAAATTAATATCGAATTATTCATAGCTTTAGTGAAGGAACGACCTGTATTATGTGATTTACGAAATCCACTATATAAAGACAAAAGGGAGAAGGATAAAAAATGGAGGGAAATATGCACAGCGATGGATTTAACTAGTATAACCCGGTGCATTAAGCCGGGCGCATACATACTGATTCCGGATCAGGTTTCCGTATCAGGGTTTCAGATTCGGAAACCTGAATGGTCCGCGTGCATACAAAATGTTCGACAAGGCGCACACCGTTCTTACTTTTTCCGGACAGAAAAAAACCTGACGTTCGGTTCGGAATTTCTCGGAAGAACGGAAAAAAACCTGATGACGTCATCCCGAACGCAGCATTCGCATACATTTTGGCTCGATCGCCGCACACGTACGGAAATTTTCATTCAGAATCATTCAGAATCGCGTTGTTGCTGTGCCGAGTAGACGTACGACGTGTAACGCTCTCCGTCCGCTGTCAAAAAAAATGTGCGCTGCCGAGAATTTGATAATGAGTGTTGAAAAACACCAATGCATATGTAGGGTTGCCAACTATACTGTTAAAAACAGTATTATACTGTTTTTCACTGCATTATACTTTTTACTGTTGAACAAAAATAAAGTATACAAAATACTGTTTTCAGAATCAAAATTCTTAACATTATAAGTGTTAGATTTTTTATTTAGTCAGAGGGTGCTCAGTACAGCGCAGCCACAAACAAAGTACAATAATGGAGTTTCAGAACGAATTTGCCAATGTCAAATATTCAAGATCAAGACATCAAGACTGTCACTGACTGACACAGAATTGCGAGTGTGTGCGTTCTAATCGAAAACTTGTCCTTTTTTTCGTGTTGTGGACCTTGTTTTTGTTTTTAAGGTTTAAGTCAACTTTAATTAAAGTAATTAGGTAGGTACTTAATTGTGTTGTGTATAGTGTTTTAAGTGCACAAAAGATGGAAAGTGAAAACGAATCACCTTCTCCTCCTACTACGCCAAGAAAGAAAGCCAAATTGGTTAAGGTACAACAAAAATATAAGCACGAATGGGAATGCAATTATGATTGGTTAACGAGTGATCCTCTTTGCGAATTTAATGCTAAATGTAAAATATGTGCTTTAACATTTACTATTTCTCACGCTGGTGTTGGGCAGGTTTGTTACCTTTGTTAGCGTTTTGGTTGTTCTCCTCTTGTCTCTTTTCTGATATGCATAAATTATTAGATAATTAGTTAACTATTTTGCATAAAATATATGTTTTGTTTCCATGTTTTTAGGTTAAACAACACATGGCCAGCAAAAAACACAAAGCAAAAACGGAAATGAGAAAATCTAGTGGATTGTTACAAAAGTTTTTTCCTAAAACTTCTGATTCCACATCAGGCTTGTCTTCCTCTTCTAATGAAGACACCAAGTTAACGGCGGCCGAGTTAGCGACGACATACCCTACCGTCAAGCATAATTTAACGTACAATAGCCAAGACTGTAATATCAAATTAAATAAGATTATCTATGTTGATTCCAAAACAGCCACTAACATACGAATGGCTAGGACAAAAATCGAGGCATTAGTGACCGAAGTTCTTGGCCCATACTCCTTGCAGTCTGTTATTGACCAGTTAAATAAAGACAGTGTATTTTATTGTCTACAAACTGATGCCTCCAATAAAAAAAATATTAAATTGTTTCCTTTGGTAGTTTATTTATTTAAACTTTATGCACAATAAAGATACATAGGCGGACTTAATGCCACAAGGCATTCTCTACCAGTCAATAGTAGTAGTTCAATATTTTACTCCTGAGAATGGAATTCAACAAAAGTTACTTGATTTTTATGAAAATCCAAATGAATCAGCCAATGGGATGTTTTCAGCCATCAAAAACTCCTTAGAGTCTTGTCAACTTTCTTTCAGCCACTTATCTGGTCTTAGCGCTGATAATACAAATGCAAATTTTGGACATAATCATTCATTATACACAAACATATTAGAGGTTGTGCCAGACTTAATAAAAAGTAATTGTCATGCCCATATTGTGCACAATTCAGTAAAACATGCTATGAATTGTTTAAATTATGACATTGAGAACATTATATTAAAAATCTATAGCCATTTTTCTGTTTCTGCATGCAGAAGAGAAGAATTAAAAAGATTTGTGGCGCTTGCTGAAGGAGAGTTTCATGAAATAAAACGACACATCGGCTGTTCAAATTCATAACCTAGTATCTCAGATTTTTGGGAAAATCGTTTTATTCATTTTGCTGACTTACTAGGTATAGGTCCTTGTGACCAGGTGCTTAAAACAGCCATTTTCATAAGATAAATTTAAAAAAATGTTGAGCAAGTCAAGCTAATTTGTAATCCATGTGTTTCCCTAAAATAACAAATTCATTACGTAGTAACTCAGAAAACAACCTAGTAAGTCAGTCAGTTACTAGGTTTTAATTTTGATACTCCTGTTACTTTGTTTTGAAATTGTGCCATTCATTCGTTCGTCGGTCATTCGTTCCAGTAAGTCAGTTTACGCGGGCGCAAAAACTTTTTACACAGTGTTCAATATTGTTTAAAATGAGACGTCAACAGTTTTACCGGTCCAAACTCATTTTTAATGCTATGAAAAATGCAGAAGAAACTAGGTAAGTACAAACCTTCACATAGTTTTATTAAATTTTATATAAATTTGGTCGTAGCATGAAATTAACCTCAAAATATTTCAATGTTTTTAATTGTTGGTTCTTTTATGGGATTCTGTTTATAAGTAAAGCTTTATAATGCCCAGTTATTACTGAAATCCACTTACATACGCATCTTCTTTCTTTTTATTAGCATTTCATTAGCTTGAAACCCTGGTATCTAGTGTTTTAAAAGTACTGAGTACCTATAATTCTGTGAATGTTATAAAGTACGATAGCCAGTTCTTTTTACTTATTGGCGGTAGTATTAAAACGAATTATACTATACATTGTTAAGGGTTTAAATTATTATTGAACTATTACAAAATATTAGCAATAATATCGTCAGCATACTCATTCTCCCGCCAACATGAACTGGCAAAGTAAAAGTTAGTGCGGGGACAAACATCTCGCTGCTTGAAGTAGTGATGTGTAGTGATTTTCTACTGCAGGTCCAGTAGTTCTAGTTCTAGTATTAGTATTCGGTCTAGTACCTCATCACTACATAGTATAAAACAATGTCGCTGTCTGACTCTGCCTGTATGCTTATATCTTTAAAACTATATATCACATAATAACTATGTGTTGCGTCCCTATTCATTTTGCTTTAATTTTTTATCTTTTTTTATCAATCATAACTGCTTCTGGGGACTTACCAACAGCTTGCTTTTCATTTTCTTTCAGATCTTATACCATAGAGAGTAATAAAGAAGCTATCCCTTATATTGCTATAGATTATGAAAATCCTGTACCTGGGACATCAGCTACGAGCAGCGTAGAATCAGATGATGTAGCCTTAAGCGTGTTATATTCAAGCGATGATTCTGTTACTGATCCTGAATACCTCCCACCCTCGAAAAAGAAACTGAAAAAGGGCTTTACTTTTGATTGCAATGACCCAGATTTTCTTTTCGAAAATCTTGAACTTCCAGAACCAACATTTCCAATAGAAGATCTGCCCCAAATACCTTCTTTTTCACCTACTCCAACCGGCAATTCAATTTTAGAACCAACATTTCCAACAGATCTTCCTCAAATACCTCTTTTATCACCAACTCCAAACAGCAGTACAATTTTTGTTGCTACATATTATCCAAATACAACTATTTTTATCGATGTTGAACAAGCTTTCCGGTTTGTTGCACCAGCACGCTTTTCAGCAATGTATCCAGGTCCGATATACGATTTGAATAAATCTGATAAACCTTCCGATAACGACACACAATCGAAGGTAGTTAAGAATAAACTGAAATATCCAATAATGCCAAAAACCTGTGAAGCGAAATGTAGGAGATCTTGCAATTATTTGACTGAGAAAGAGCGAGAAGGCATATGGAATAACTATTGGAATATGAGTTATTCTTCACGTCGACAGTTTCTGAATAAATGCGTAAAAATTGAACCAAAAAAACAAACTACTACTGCTATTGAAAATTCAAATAAAATGGCTTGTCTTTCTACTTATTTTTACCCGACCTGGACTGTTTATGGACTGATTGATACTGCCCTGTGTGACTAGTGCGTGCCCTTAGGACTCCGATATTGCTTTTACGTGACCTTAGCTAATCTTACTGTACTTCGATTGTGCCCAGTGAATTGGATTTTTGTTGTAAACCCAGAACAATCATAATGGCAGATTACGATAGAGATCATCGTCGCACGCGCATTTTATGTGTAAACTGCAATATATGCGTGAACACACTGCGCCGATATCAAGTCTTAGCTCTTGACCCGAGAGTTGCTGGCTTACTTTGCAGCTGGTTATAAAGTTCCTTACCAAGCAAGGAAGATCAGTTGCGACCATAATGAATGGGATGTCATTGGTTTACGGCGACTCTTGTCCGAAAAACCACGGTGTACAAGTGGCACAGTTTATTCAAACAAGGAAGGGATTCCCTTGAAGACGACCCGGTGCCGGGCAGGGGCATCGAGGTAACCACGCCAGAACTTATCCAAAAAGTTGAAAAAATTGTACTCGACGATGCTCGACTAAAGAAGAAACAACTCGCAGAAATGGTTGGAGTATCCGAGTAGGTCAGCGCAAGATGGGTGCCGAGAATGCTCACGCCCGCCGCAAAAACAACAGCGCTTAGAGCGTTCACATTTTTGGACCTCTGTAACGAAGACAAGGATGCTGGTTTGAGGCGAATTGTTACTGGAGACGAAACTTGGGTTAGTCATTGTGAACCTGAGTCGAAACAAGACTCAATGCAGTGGCATAAAAAGGGCACAGCACCTCCCAAGAAGTTTAAGGTGTCACAGTGGTGCCCAGTGGTGTTAAGAAAAGGAATAGCCCCGAACAAAAAAACGGCTAGCAGCTCAAGCGAAGGGTAAGTCCGTCAACCAATGCTGGTGAATGGCGCAGGTCAGGCACAACCGACCGAAGGTAACGTCAACTTCTTCGCAGGCAAGCGGTTGCAGGCCGAGGACGGCAACAGCCGACCAGGACCTAGTCGACCTGGAACAGCCGGCACGGTGGAAGAACCAGCTAAGGCGGCTTCGGGACGACCTGTTCGGAATGATGAGGGCGGCGGCTAAGCGGGCTCTCAAGCGAAGGGTAAGTCCGTCAACCAATGCTGGTGAATGCCGCAGGTCAGGCACAACCGACCGAAGGTAACGTCAACTTCTCCGCAGGCAAGCGGTTGCAGGCCGAGGACGGCAACAGCCGACCAGGACCCAGTCGACCTGGACCAGCCGGCACGGTGGAAGAACCAGCTAAGGCGGCTTCGGGGCGACCTGTTCGGAATGATGAGGGCGGCGGCTAAGCGGGCTCTCAAGCGAAGGGTAAGTCCGTCAACCAATGCTGGTGAATGGCGCAGGTCAGGCACAACCGACCGAAGGTAACGTCAACTTCTCCGCAGGCAAGCGGTTGCAGGCCGAGGACGGCAACAGCCGACCAGGACCCAGTCGACCTGGACCAGCCGGCACGGTGGAAGAACCAGCTAAGGCGGCTTTGGGGCGACCTGTTCGGAATGATGAGGGCGGCGGCTAAGCGGGCTCTCAACCGAAGGGTTGGTCCGTCAACCAATGCTGGTGAATGCCGCAGGTCAGGCACAACCGACCGAAGGTAACGTCAACTTCTTCGCAGGCAAGCGGTTGCAGGCCGAGGACGGCAACAGCCGACCAGGACCTAGTCGACCTGGACCAACCGGCACGGTGGAAGAACCAGCTAAGGCGGCTTCGGGGCGACCTGTTCGGAATGATGAGGGCGGCGGCTAAGCGGGCTCTCAAGCGAATGGTAAGTCCGTCAACCAATGCTGGTGAATGCCGCAGGTCAGGCACAACCGACCGAAGGTAACGTCAACTTCTCCGCAGGCAAGCGGTTGCAGGCCGAGGACGGCAACAGCCGACCAGGACCCAGTCGACCTCGACCAGCCGACACGGTGGAAGAACCAGCTAAGGCCAGGTTCCCACTACGCCGGACCGGCAGATCTGCCGCGCCGGTAAATCTTCCGGAAGGGCTAGTGGCTGTACAATTTATATGAAGCTATTCACATTACCCCGGGTCTGGCATTTTTGCCGTGCCCGGCATTTTTACCGAGCGTTTTGTCACTACGAATTGCCGGTAGAACGACCGGGCCCGGAGTAATGTGAACGAGTTTGTGCCGGTATCTGTCCTCCGCTCGCCCCGCTCGTGCTCCCCTCGCCCCGCCCGTGTTAAACGCACGTCATTCGGCTCGCATTTTCTGGTAAAAGTAGACGTTTAGCATGGATATTCAAGCAGAAACTTTAATTACGCTTGTCCAAGAGAGACCTGTTCTGTGGGATAAGACCGAAGACAGCAGCATGGCGTGAAGTATGTTTAATACTGAAACCAAACTTCGATGAACTAGATGAAAAAGAAAGAAAACAGTACGGTGAGTTTTTAATGTTTTATTGATAAAATGTAAATTAAATGCATTGATAATTTTATTTTATAGCTGCTGCCTGCCACGGAACGGAACCAATATCCGAAACAAAATAATTAGTAAATGATGTCCGTATAGCGTTGGCATTAGGGCCACCTCGACTCGACACATTCCTATTCATGGGTGTCGTTTCTTGTTCTTGTCTATATTCTATATTTTGGTAACTTTCAAAATTTATACCATCTTTTTCTCTTACATTCCGCCGCCCTCATCATTCCGAACAGGTCGCCCCGAAGCCGCCTTAGCTGGTTCTTCCACCGTGCCGGCTGGTCCAGGTCGACTAGGTCCTGGTCGGCTATTGCCGTCCTCGGCCTGCAACCGCTTGCCTGCGAAGAAGTTGACGTTACCTTCGGTCGGTTGTGCCTGACCTGCGGCATTCACCAGCATTGGTTGACGGACTAACCCTTCGGTTGAGAGCCCGCTTAGCCGCCGCCCTCATCATTCCGAACAGGTCGCCCCAAAGCCGCCTTAGCTGGTTCTTCCACCGTGCCGGCTGGTCCAGGTCGACTGGGTCCTGGTCGGCTGTTGCCGTCCTCGGCCTGCAACCGCTTGCCTGCGGAGAAGTTGACGTTACCTTCGGTCGGTTGTGCCTGACCTGCGCCATTCACCAGCATTGGTTGACGGACTTACCCTACGCTTGAGAGCCCGCTTAGCCGCCGCCCTCATTCCGAACAGGTCGCCCCGAAGCCGCCTTAGCTGGTTCTTCCATCGTGCCGGCTGGTCCAGGTCGACTGGGTCCTGGTCGGCTGTTGCCGTCTTCGGCCTGCAACCGCTTGCCTGCGGAGAAGTTGACGTTACCTTCGGTCGGTTGTGCCTGACCTGCGGCATTCACCAGCATTGGTTGACGGACTTACCCTTCGCTTGAGAGCCCGCTTAGCCGCCGCCCTCATCATTCCGAACAGGTCGCCCCGAAGCCGCCTTAGCTGGTTCTTCCACCGTGCCGGCTGGTCCAGGTCGACTGGGTCCTGGTCGGCTGTTGCCGTCCTCGGCCTGCAACCGCTTGCCTGCGGAGAAGTTGACGTTACCTTCGGTCGGTTGTGCCTGACCTGCGGCATTCACCAGCATTGGTTGACGGACTTACCCTTCGCTTGAGAGCCCGCTTAGCCGCCGCCCTCATCATTCCGAACAGGTCGTCCCGAAGCCGCCTTAGCTGGTTCTTCCACCGTGCCGGCTGTTCCAGGTCGACTAGGTCCTGGTCGGCTGTTGCCGTCCTCGGCCTGCAACCGCTTGCCTGCGAAGAAGTTGACGTTACCTTCGGTCGGTTGTGCCTGACCTGCGCCATTCACCAGCATTGGTTGACGGACTTACCCTTCGCTTGAGCTGCTAGCCGTTTTTTTGTTCGGGGCTATTCCTTTTCTTAACACCACTGGGCACCACTGTGACACCTTAAACTTCTTGGGAGGTGCTGTGCCCTTTTTATGCCACTGCATTGAGTCTTGTTTCGACTCAGGTTCACAATGACTAACCCAAGTTTCGTCTCCAGTAACAATTCGCCTCAAACCAGCATCCTTGTCTTCGTTACAGAGGTCCAAAAATGTGAACGCTCTAAGCGCTGTTGTTTTTGCGGCGGGCGTGAGCATTCTCGGCACCCATCTTGCGCTGACCTACTCGGATACTCCAACCATTTCTGCGAGTTGTTTCTTCTTTAGTCGAGCATCGTCGAGTACAATTTTTTCAACTTTTTGGATAAGTTCTGGCGTGGTTACCTCGATGCCCCTGCCCGGCACCGGGTCGTCTTCAAGGGAATCCCTTCCTTGTTTGAATAAACTGTGCCACTTGTACACCGTGGTTTTTCGGACAAGAGTCGCCGTAAACCAATGACATCCCAACAAACATTTACGACGTTGAGTAGACGTTTTTCTGGCAACCTAATGTTATTTAGTATAATCGTATAAATGACATAAGGACGTTTACTAGACGGCATTAGGGCCCATTTTATTCAACTTAAGGCGCTAAGAGTTGCGTGTAACAGTCATATAAATACCTACTTAGTCGCACAGTAGTCATATACACGTCGGCGATTTACCTACATATCATGTAATGATAGCTGTCGCGGCGTGTATTCGACTTCGGGTCGAGTTATGGCACACAATATGACTTTTATATAATGTAATCGTTGTGTTATTGTCATTTAAAGATGATGCTTATTGAACGAAATATTTGTAACAGATTATATTAGCACGTTAATTTAATTTGGCAGTGTTTTTGACAGCTAAGTTAATATTTGCATTTTTTTCTTTGTTATTTGAGGTGATAAACCATTTCATCAGTTGTAAACCATTGTGCAATCAAGTTTACTGATTAATGTGAGGTAAGTTTCTAACAATTTTTACGTGCGCTTTTAAAATTTTATTGTTTTCACATATTTTATTAATAATTTTATTAAGTGACTGCGCTAGATGACAACTATATAACTTCCCGACCTATAAACTGCGTGTTCATAATTTTTTACGCCATTATCAGTTGATTTAGGGATCAGTAATAAAAAAACATGAACGCCTAGCTAACTTAGTTCAAAAAAATATTAGTTTATTATAGTATTTTAAGAACAGAATATTTGTTTGCGTGACATATTATCTTAGTAGTAGTCTAAATAATACCTACTTTTGTTTTAGGTAAACCCCACAATGATCTATAATTACGCAGATGTTGATAAGTTTTTATCAAAGATGGACTTCATTGAAATGATACGTGCACATTTGAAATGGCCGTGGTCATTAACTCATTTTATCTTTAGTTCTCGTTGTTTTGGATGTGGTTTCCAGATAGTCCGTGGAAATAGACTGTCACATTTTGTTTTAGCAGACAACAATGTAAACAATTTATTACGTTACGGCTTATTTTGGTGCCCCTATTGCAAATATTTTGCTATCTATAATCATTTTCCAGAAGACGAATGCGAATATTGTAATTAGTTAATCATACACCCTATTTAAATTTGAATCATTACATAAATTGTAAGAATTTCGGAAACACGCTTCAACTTAATAGGTAATACTTATTATATATTTTTTTAATTACCTACTATCCCGAGTCACTAGACGGCGCACTGTACTTACACGGAACCGTACTTACTATGTACTTACACGGTTCATGGGTAGACGTAAGAGAGAGACGAAAAAACGAGCGAGAGCGACATACTGCAATATGTCGCTCTCGCTCGCTCTTTAGGCTGGCCGATGCCGCGAACTCTCTATATTTCCTCTAATACGCAGAATTTACCTTTGCTTCTCGCTCGCGCACTTTCGCTTAGTCACTAGTTAGTTCATCAGTTGTAGTAGGTCGGTAATACCAAGTGGGCGCGTGGCTCTTAGATTTTAAGAAACCCAAATTATCAAGTACCTAGCAACAGAACATAATAGGTACAATTATTAAAGTGCTCCTGTTTTATGTTTAATAAGATAATTTAAGAACCTATTATTGTTACTTAGTAAGTTTTTGTTGTCCTTAATAACTTATTTACTTATCTTTTAGAATAATGCCTTTTAAAATAGTGGAGACCACAGAAAAAGGTACATCTTTATTATCAACTGTGCCAGCACAATGGGAACAACGTGGAACATTATATTGGCCACGAAAGAATGAGGCTATTTTGATAAAGGCTGAGGATTCTACACCAGAAACAAATTGGAAATCGATGCCATGTATCTTGAAGCGAAATAATATTCCCAATTATGAAAGTTCCGAACAACAAATCGCTCTTATGTCGGATATGTCCGACACGGATACGGACCAGGAGATCATTGCAAAAACCCAACGACCTAAAGAATCAACCACACAAATAAATTTGAACGACCTGGTAAACTGTCTATCGGTAAGTTTATTAACTTTACATATTTATATTTCCGTCTATAGGTTCTCGATTCCAATGGAATCAGCTCCTAAAGCATTTAATATCTTAACTTACACACACTGACCCCGTAGCTGGCCCGGGTCGACGGCGCGTTGTGTTCCAGGCGCGCCTCAGAGAGATGTCAGCACAAATGGTGGGGTCCGCTAGGGCTAATGCCTGGCCGGGGTTGCGAGATAGGCCGAAAGGGATATCGTGACCCCGGCAATATAGGCAACGGAAGGAACACGGGTGGGTTTTAGTCAGTAAGAGTCTGACACGCCCTCCCGCTCAGCCCGAAGCGGGAGAAGTTATTTGGTAATTTCCCACCCCTTTTTTTTTAGTATTGGAAATCATCAAATATCTTCTTCCGCTCTGGGCTGAGCGGAAGGGAGTGTCAGACTTTTACTGACTAAAACCCATCCATGTTCCTTCTTTGCCTTTTGTGTTCGCGGTATCTCTTTCGAACAGTCCCGCAGCCCTGGCAGGCGTCGGCCCTTGCGGACCCCTTTTAGGAAAGATACATCGTGTTCAAGTGGGGAATAAACTTAAAAAAATCATTTATTACTAAACTACTGCTCCTATTTAATTGATTTATGGAAAGAGTTTATATAGGCTTTAAAGGAAAGCCCGTCTGTCGTATCAACATAGAAATCATCACTTAAAGGGAAGTTTGTATGAAATTTAGATTCCACGCGGACGCTTGTGATTTATTTATTTATTTATTTTATAAAAGGTAGCTTCACAGCTGACAGAACATTAACATAAAAAAAAAATCGAACATTACGCCAATTACGAAGTACACAGAAGAATACATTTGAAATTAGCCGAAAGTGACTGAATTAATTGGTATTAAAATTTGTAGTGTGTGACGTGAGGATGTAGTGTAACTGTACGGTGTCTGTGAATGTGTGTGATGATTTGTGTGTATGTCTATATTCTTATGACTAACTGGCACTAGTGGCGGCAGTATCCCGCGTTTGATCCAGGATTGTAATTATCTCCCTTTTAAAACGGTTCCGTGTAGTATTAAAGGGGTCGAGTGTTGGGAACTTGTCGTTATATAATGCGGGTAGACGCAGGAAAGGCGACATCTTCATATAATTATAATTATTTATATTTTTTTTTGTTTTAGGAAAATAACAGTGGCGTTGAGTTACCGGATCAAAATGTCAATTTTGATATTACACCACATTCAACTGAAGTCGTTGGGGTTATAGAATTACCGTATGATCAAGCCACTGAATTACCCTATGATCAAGCCACTGAGACCACAGGAATCCAAGGAATTTGTGCAGAAAAACTGGATAGTATAGCGCAAAACCTCGACCATTTAATAACCGTTGCATCAGCGACTGAAGCAAATATACAAGTGCTATTTGATAATCAACAAAATATTTTACAAAAACTTGCGTTATTGGACACCAAATTAGAAGAATTGGTGACACGTATTTCGGTACCATCAGTAACTGACGTTAATCGACAGGGCAATAATGATAATAATTTCAAAATTATAAGCAATTTACAGGAACTTAATAGTATCGAGGAACGTTTACATAATCCACAAGCTGAAGAAAATATTATAAAACTACTTTCTGTAACTTGTACAAAAGGCAAAGGTCGCGCTTATAATAACGCTTACGCATTGGTCGATGCCATGTTCACTCGGCAATTTATGACCCAATGTTCTTGGGCTGGAGGTACCAGAGGAGAACCAAAAATATGTTTTAAGTCTTATACTAAAACTATAACATTATTTTTTAAAATAATACACCAATCTGACAATAACTTCACAATACCAGAGTGCCAATTATTTTTAAAAAACGTTATGAGGCATGCTATTAAAAGAAATGAATCCAAACTGCTGAGGGCTTCTGCTCAAAAGAACAGACCAAAAAAAGCAAAAGTGTTGCAAGAAAATAATCGCCTGTCAGTTGAAGAGCAACTTGATGTCCAGAATGTAGAGATAGAAAATACAGTACATCAGAAAGAAAATGCCTCACCACTTGATTTGACGAGCTAGATTGGGATGCAGTTCCTATGATGGTCGCGTATACTCTGTCATTCTTTCGAATAAGTGATTATTTAACTATTTGTGAGTATTTGATTATCACGTGATTATTTGCGTTCGGTTGTTCAATAATTTAAAGTTGTTAATGTTAATTTTATAATCTTTTCACTTGCGAAATAATTAGATAATATAACTTCTAGTTAAAAGAAACCTTCCACTTCTTAATTATATAATTATTTAGCAAGTAAAAATATTACTTTTAATTTTTTTTTTTTTTACGTTGCTATTTTGTATGTTCTATTTGTGACATTTTATTTTTTTGTAATTTTTACATTTATGACATTATTAGATCATTAAGATAATATAAAAGTTCCTAATATCGGAAGTTTAGATTGTATCGATTAACGCATAATACCGGGTTTAAACGTGATTAAAACTTTTACCAAAGGATTATTTTTAATTTTTAAGAAATATATGTATAAGTTGTCTGTTGTGTTGTTTTGTATATTCTATTGTGAGATTATTAGCTACATAAGATGTTTCAATATGGCAAACTAAATAAAGATTTGATTATGTTAATTTACATTTATGGAACAAAAAGTGATTTGAGTTTTTCTAAGACTAGCAATATTTCAAAGCTTTGCTAAATTTTGATTTGTGAAATGTTAATTACGTTCCTGGGGATAATTAAAAAAATGAAACATTTTTTACTGCCTTTTTTATTACCTATTTCTTAAATGTATGAATAAGCGGAGCAAAATATATATTTGAGTTGTATGAAACACTAACCAATTTACACTTTATATCAGTAATATAATATATGGCTTCAGTTTGCGAAATTTCGTTCTCATTTATCATAAATATATTTAGATATGAAGATTTAATAGGTGTTTCAAAAACATCATTCTTTAAGTTTTCAATTCGATTTCCAATTATCTGCATACGTCCCTGATCGTTGCGAGTAGCAGAACGCAATTCAACAAGGTGGTTGTTATTAGTCAAAAACCACTTATCTCCATTATCAGTTGAGAGGATAAAGGATTCTAGTTGAATAACTGTCTTAAGTTTACTTCCATATTTGTAACTTTTTATCGTAGGGTAGTTATAACTAGTATCGTTTCTTAAGTTCTCTACTTCAATATTATATTGTCTCTCTATTAATCTATTAGCAATTTGCTGAAGTGGCTTGTTTCCTGTTCTGATCATTTTCTTTATTGAACTCAATTTATTTTCAAATGGATAAGCATTAAAGCTCTTCAAGGTTCCAAATCTCTTTACTTCGTCTACTACGTGTATTAAACTGTGAACATTGCTTGTAATGTACTCTTGGCCATAAAACTTGCCATAATTGTCAACGAAGTGTTTTAACATTATTTCTGCGACTGGTAGAAGTTGAAAATGTGTCTTGCTTGTACAAATGGTTACAGCTGAGAAAAACAGCAGAAAATGCTGATATGCTGCATTATCTAAGACATCCTTTAATATCACAAAACTTAAATAGAGCAGAAAAGTACGGAACTCAGAACCTTTCCAATGTGACAAGTCTTTAAGGCTTCTAACACTCCTGTGTATTTCCTTTGGCATCTGACAGCATAGTAAAAATTGAGAGACTTTTTCTATTACCCTTGCAGGCCATTTTGTAATTAGATTTCCTAAATTTCCATCCCTCCAACCAATTAATAACCGTTTCATAATACCCAAATCAATAATATGTAGAGAATCTCCTACAGGAAATTGTTCAATCATGTCTATTGGCAATGCTAGCAAAGGAGAATCGTACTTGTGGTGAGCTCCGTACTTCTTAGAACGAAAGTCCGCGTCATTTCTTCGTGGGCAATCAGTCTTTGCAAAGGTGACTGTGTGCGATTTATGACTATACTCGCCGACCACTGTACATTTCAAGCAACCATGTTTACCATTAAAGTTGCATACTCCTGTAAAATATAAAATTAATAAATCAGTGACCAATAGTTTAAATTGACTACTACACTACAATCCGGTTGGTTATCCAACTCAGATTCATTTTAAGGTGGATGCTTCATTCCGGTCCGCGAAATTCAAATTTTCTTACGTTTTTTGCAATTTGCAGGCCAGTGCGAGGTTGTATGTTGATGAAAGTTTAATCGCGACTGTAAGACGTATGTAGTTATAGAATTATAATCATCAAAATCATCAATACAACCTTCCAAGCACATAAAGGTGTCAAGAATGAGTATTTCATGAAAAAGTCATTCTTGACACCTAAGTTCCTGGCCGATTTTGACCGGGATGACTGTTTCAGTTTTGAATAAAATATTACTTAAAAAGTTAATTAGAATATCACCTAACAGAAAATTTTAAATTACATAGTTGGGATTAGGATACCTACCTTTAACCAAGGCTCTCGCTGGCGAGTCGCATATGAAGGCTCTGATTTTAACTTCGATCAAAGTATCGACCCCGTCTTGCGATACAATTCTCAAATTATTAGAAATTAATTCTTGTAATTCACTTACAAAGGGATAAAAATATGCGGATACATTTGATGGTTTACTCGAACCCTTATAAATACCCACAACAAAAGGGGGCACACTTGGTCTTTCATGGATGTTACATAATATAGGCCACACTTGATGATTAGAGCTGTTGAACAATGGTAGTCCGTCAATATTCACATTAAGTGAAACGCATTTCGGTTTATCATTTAGGTTTTGTAAAATCGTTTTTAAAGATTCAGTCAAACCATTATGCCAGTAATGACCATCATCGATAAGAGTTATTTGTATATCTTTTTTACTTTTTAAAAGGGTCCTTGGGTCTAGAGGGACTATGCAGGGCATTCTTTTGTTCAGAATTACATTTAATTGCTTTAATGCAACTTGTGGAATATTATAATCAATAGCCCACTTTTTATAATCGTCTCTGAAGTCATCATTCTTAGTGTCTTCTTTACCAACATTATCTTCATTTTCGGATGAAGAATAACTTTCTTCAACTTCGGAAAATGAACAAGTGTCCTGAACTTCGGCAAATGAACTGCAGGGTATACTCGTAGCATTTTGGTTAAGTTGATTTGTTAAATTTGCATTTAAATGTGATACGGAACCCTTCTTATTTTCCTCACTCTCCGCTTGAGCTCTATTACTTCGTATTAAAGTACGTGCTTGAAGCGAATGAAAGTTGTTTTTAACTTTTCTTTTAAATGCACCACTTCTTTTAATACTTTTCCACTTTTTTAGATCCATGTTTTACCAGACAGTAAATAAATAATATGATAAATTTGATTTCAAAATGGTGGAAATTGTATAAAAGGTTATTATAAACCTTTAACATGAGTATTAATTAAATAGCGGTCGTATTATTATATTTGTGATACTTTAGGATGTATACAGGTTGCACTCGTAATACTTATTCGACTTATATATAATGGTTACAAATACTACGTGTAAACAATTATTATCCGTTTAGCAGATATTTAAAAGGTAATTATATGACAAAATTTACAGTTTTATGACGTTTATACTACGATAACGTTTACAGGACGAAAAGTTGTATTAGTAAGTTTTATAGATGTCGTCGTAGACGCTATTATATGATGATTGTAAAAAAAGTTCGAAATAACGTCTATATGACATTATTATACGACAAAAAATGTATATGACTATTCGGACACATAATACACCAGTACATGACGAAGAGGTAAAATAATTACTACAAAATAACTTTAAAAAGACTTAAGGTCATATACAAGTTTGATTATATGACAAAAATGTTTGTTGGGATCCCATTCATTATGGTCGCAACTGATCTTCCTTGCTTGGTAAGGAACTTTATAACCAGCTGCAAAGTAAGCCAGCAACTCTCGGGTCAAGAGCTAAGACTTGATATCGGCGCAGTGTGTTCACGCATATATTGCAGTTTACACATAAAATGCGCGTGCGACGATGATCTCTATCGTAATCTGCCATTATGATTGTTCTGGGTTTACAACAAAAATCCAATTCACTGGGCACAATCGAAGTACAGTAAGATTAGCTAAGGTCACGTAAAAGCAATATCGGAGTCCTAAGGGCACGCACTAGTCACACAGGGCAGTATCAATCAGTCCATAAACAGTCCAGGTCGGGTAAAAATAAGTAGAAAGACAAGCCATTTTATTTGAATTTTCAATAGCAGTAGTAGTTTGTTTTTTTGGTTCAATTTTTACGCATTTATTCAGAAACTGTCGACGTGAAGAATAACTCATATTCCAATAGTTATTCCATATGTCTTCTCGCTCTTTCTCAGTCAAATAATTGCAAGATCTCCTACATTTCGTTCAGAGACATATTCATACGTAGTGGCGTGGACTACGCTGGGCCATTGTTCATGTCGAACCGCGAAGGTAGGGGGGCCAAATTAACAAAATGCTACATCTGTCTTTTTGTATGTTTTGCTACGCGCGCAATACATTTAGAATTGGTTACAAGTCTTACTACTAAAGCGTACTTGCAGGCATTGAAGCGTTTCATCTCTCGACGTGGCAAACCTATCCAGATTTATTCTGACAATGGCACTACTTTTGTTGGAGCTCTGAAAGAATTTTCAAAATTTTTAGATTCATCACAATCCGATATTATAGATTTTACAACGAATAATGCTATTAAATTCACATTTGTCCCACCATACTCGCCTCATTTTGGTGGTTTGTGGGAGGCAGGGGTCAAGTCCTGCAAGTTTCATTTATGTCGCATTGTAGGCAATGCAAACTTTACATATGAGGAGTTGACAACGATATTGGCACAAATTGAGGCTGTACTCAACTCCCGACCTATGTACCCAATGTCCACAGACCCGAACGACCTGCTCCCTTTAACTCCTGCCCATTTCCTGATTGGCCGACCGCTCACCGCGCCAGCCAGCCCAGACCTCACCGCAACGGCTACGCAGCGTTTGCCACGTTACGATCGCGTGGAACAGATGAGACAGCATTTCTGGCAACGCTGGTCAACTGAATATGTCTCTGAACTTCAGAAGAGGACGAAATGGCAACTCAACCGAGACACGCTCACACCTGACACCCTAGTCGTAATCAAAGAAGACAACGTACCTCCTCTGAAGTGGCGCCTCGGACGAGTGCTGCAAACATTCACCGGCAAGGATGGTATATCACGTGTGGCTACCATCAAAACACAGACGGGCGTCATTCGCCGATCATTCCCGAAAATCTGTCCACTTCTGCATCCAGCTGATGACCGCAGCAGCTCAGCTTCATTGGAACCTGGTGCTTCCAAGGCCGGGGGCATGTTGATGACGACCGCGGCATCCACGCAACACGGCAGTAGCAAGTAACGCGGGAGGCGGGACGGGACGAAGAGGGGAGGATACCGACGGACACACGCGAGCCGCGCGCGCCGGCGCGCGCGCGGCTCACTTACTCGCTTGATTATTGTGCCGCGACGACGACTACATAGCAACCATTGTAAAAAGTAATTACACATAGTAAGCAAATATCTGGGTATAATTTAAATATAATCCACAAAACCAAACCCTGACCCACCTGAAACCAAAAAAACCCAACACCAATCTTGAACACTTTAACTATCGAAGAAACTTTAGAATTTCAAGCTAGCGTCATGACAATGTTGCAAAAAATTTAAAGTAGGAATTATGAGAGACCAAATTACGGACATTGGCGTGATTCATATAATCAGATGACCGGACCAGATCAGTATTCTGGATACTACACACATAATAGCGTCAATCAACAGGCAACACCTACGCAAGATCAACACCACCCTGGATACTCTACGCAATATAATAGTAGCAATCAACAGGCAACAACATCTATACCATCAACTTCATCTCAGACATCGAATCCGATTCCAGCTTCGCCATCAGCATCTAGTAATCATTCCATACATTCCCAAGACTCCGATTACTTAGATTTTGAAGGGATTTAAGTTTGAGTACAAATAAATACTTAAATAAGTTATTTGCATTTTTAATTCATAATGATTATCAAATACATACACCCTCACACACACACACATTATATATATTCACATTCATCAAACAAACATACATAGCAAACATTCATTCATTCATTCAGTCTTAAGTAGGTACCTACGTCAAAACTATTATTACGCAATCTAGTGCATAAAATAATCTTACCTTAGACATATAACTAATCTTTGATCTGGGCATTAGCCCAGATCAAAGATTAGTTCATTCTCTGAAACTTGTATCTCGTACTCTTATGTCTAGTCGTCCCAGTAAATCGTCAAAAGTGGTTGCTGTCATTCGAAAATAATTTAAGAACTTTGATTCGTCTCTTTTAAGTTCACCCATTAATGTTTCAAATGTTCCAAGTGAAATCTTTCCCGTAAAATAGGGTGTACCCAATGTTTTTTTTTTATTTTGCCTTCTATTAAGATACCACCACAACACAACAATTTCGTCGTCCATTGTGCGCGCACAATTGAGTACTACTTACTCTACACAGAGGGTTAGAATTTATTTGGGTTTTTCTCATTTTATCCGTAAATACTCTACCACACCACATTATACCACCACATTATATACTTAAACACACAACACTCATATGGGGGGTGTTGACTTGTTAGATAGTTTCCTGGGTAGATATCACATAAGAGTCAAATCTCGCAAATGGTATATTCGGATATTTTTTCATTTGCTTGATCTGGCTGTAATCAACTCCTGGATTATATATAAAAATAATGCAATAAAGGAAAATGTTGCAAAGAACAACATTTTGAACTTAAGTGAGTTCAGAAACGAGCTGGCCTTTGTTTTATGTAACTCAGGCACAAATGAAAATAAAAGAGGTCGGCCTAGCTCTTCCAGCCTGGAGAAGGAGTTGCAAGCTAAGAAAAAGAGGTCACAATCCAAACCGATCCCTCCATGGGATATACGGATGGATGGTCTAGGGCACTGGCCAGATGTTGGTGTGTCGCTTCGTTGTAAGTATCCACATTGTACAGGATACACCACCATAAGCTGTGCCAAATGTGGCATAAATTTATGTCTAAACAAAAATAATAACTGTTTTACTAAGTTCCACACTATTTAGTATCGTTGCCTATATGCATATTACCTTTAACTGCATAGTGATGGAAAAATCCATCACATAATAATATGTAATTTATTGTATAAAAAAAAACAATTACAACTATTTTTAACCGACTTCAAAAAAGGAGGAGGTTATTTATACATATTAAAAACACTTTTTCTACATGCTGCATTTTTTTTTTTTTTAATCCATACTCATAAATATTCTATGCAATTAAGGGTTAAAATTCCCACCTACTTTTTAAAAATGAGTAGAACATTCAAAGTTATGTTCTTTTAAGGGGTAAGTACGGATATTTTTATAATCCACCAAACCTAACTTTTCCAATGGCAAAAATTTTTCAAATCTGGGAGGTCCAACAGATTTAGGACTAGTGTCATTCGAAGCGCCTATATAATAAGGTTTTTTTTTACTAAGGTGACATTCTTAAATTATGTGGGGTTTACCTGGGATACATTAAAACATCAACCAAACCTAGCCTAACCTATCCATTGAAGACGCTTTTTTCAAATCTGGGAGGTCCAACAGATTTGGGACTAGTGTCGTTCGAAAGGCATAGGTACAATAAGGTTTTTGGAACGAAGTTCCTTATCGCGCGTTGTGAAAGGGGGCTAGACGGAAAAAATTCTTACGAAAAGTTGTCACGACACTTTTTGCTATAGTAAGCTGTGCGGCGTCGCATGTTTCTCTGTCTGTCTCTCTCTCTTATAGAAAGCAAGCCAGATATTTTCATTTCTACAGTTTTTTTTTTTTACATAATAAAAAATAATATTGATACATCAAAACATCAACCTAACCTAACCATTGACGATGCTTTTTTCAATTCTGGGAGGTCCAACAGATTTGGGACTAGTGTCGTTCGAAGCGACTATATGTATGGACATGTGATGCGAAGGAATGAAGAAAATGTTGTAAGAAAAATGTTGAGTATGAATGTAGATGGCAATAAGAGTAGAGGAAGACCAAAGAAAAGATGGATGGACTGTGTGAAGGATGATATGGCTAGAAAGGAGGTGACTGCTGACATAACGAGAAATAGAGAAGTATGGAAGAAGAAGACATGTTGCGCCGACCCCAAATAAATTGGGATAAGGGCAGGAGAATGATGAAATCAACATAAAATTCCGGGATGTCGGCGATTATATGACTAAAATTGACCTTTCCAAGGCATATTTCCATATTCCAATTGCGAAATCTCATCAAACAAATATCACGCGACAGTCGCCGATACATCACGAAGACCCGACTACTTTTGTAAGCACGGACGCAGCAACTCTCGGCTGGGGGGGCTTCAGTAAACGGAGAAAGCTTGAGTGGGCTCTGGAATCAAAAGCAACTCAAATGGCACAGCAATCAAAAAGAGCTGTGGACCATCCTGGAAGTGTTAAAAATAAAAGGCTGGCAAATTCGCGGACAAACAGTTATGGTACAGACGGACAACAAGACAGTTGTATCGTACATAACGAAGGAAGGAGGAACCAAATCTGTGAGACTCCTACAAACGACATTCCAAATTTTCCAGCTTGCGGAGAGATGGCGAATACACCTCATAGCTCGTTACCTGCCGGGTCGATACAACCTTATCGCCGACAGTCTTTCAAGGGACAACGACCCGCCAGAATGGACGTTATCAGAAGACATTCTGAAAGTGGTATTCAGGAAATTCGGCACACCAATAATAGATCTATTTGCAAGCAAACGATCTGCTGTAGTAACGAGCTATGTCAGCGAAAATGCGGAGGATCAACATTGTGTGTTCGTGGATGCCTTCAGCCGACCATGGAACTTCAGACTCGGTTGGATCTTCCCTCCACCAGCCGTAGTGCCTCGTGTCCTGCGCCACCTCGGAAAGAGCAAATGAGTCTACCTATTTGTAGTACCCAAATGGGAGAAGACCTTTTGGAAAGCCGAGCTGAGGCAACGAGCTTTATGCCCTCCAATGATGGTCTGGAACGTCAGGAAACACCTGATAGACCTAACTACGGGCCGGGCACCAGTGGCAGTAAACTGTCTGTCTTTGCAGGTCTGGAAAATTCAGGCTGGTCCAATATAGTTTCTTCTTGGCCTGAAAAGGACAAAAAGCTTTTAGAATCGTCCTGGCGTAAGTCAACTTTAAAGACATACAAACCCGCGTGGGAAAGATGGCGACAATGGTCTTAAGAACATTGTGACACTAACAATCCAGAGGCCAGTAATCTTGCAAAATTCATTTGTCATCTACACTCAGATGTTAAACTCGCCCCCAGTACCATAGCGGTTCACAAATCAGTGGTCGCAATGTTTGCAAATCCTACAAGAACAAATGAGCTCAGTAATCATAAACTAGTTCGTCAAGCCCTAAAAGCCATCGACCTTAGTAAGCCTCCTTCCAGAAAACCCAACACTTGGGAAGTTACTGACCTTATTAATTACCTTCGGATTTACACTATTGACAATAGTAGTTTGTTACAAGTGTCGCGGCACATAGCTGTTCTTCTCCTTCTCGCCAATGGAAGGAGAATCCATGATCTTACTCTCCTCGACATCAGCTCAGAAGGCCTTGAGAAAGTAGACAATCATTTAATCCTATGGCCCAGGTTCGGTTCGAAGACTGACTGTGCAACCTTTCGTCAGTCTGGCTGGAAACTATCTCCTAATGAAGCTCAAAAATTTAATTTAGTACATTGGATTCGTATCCTGATATCCGTGTCAGAATCTCGTAGATCAAGTCGAGATAAGTTGTGCAGCCTTTTTATTACGACACGAAGTAAAGTCGGTCCTGCCTCTCGCACAGTCATCGCAGGATGGATCCGAACAGTTTTAAAGGATGCCCATATTTACGATTCACCCGGCAGTTTTCGATCTGCAGTAAATAGTGCAATCCAAGAGGTTATCTCACAATAATGTAGTGGGTCAAGCTTCGGCTGGAACCTAAATATACGTTTTCTACCCTACGGGGGGAAAACGTTGCTATTATCGTCATTTTTACTTTTAAAAAACGGTTAAAATTTCCATTAAGAACCGTCGATTTATAAGGCGGGGGGTGGGGGCGGGGGGTAGGGGGCGGTGACGGGGGGAAGGGGGCTACCCCCCAATACCACCCCCGCCCAACGGAACCCCATGGTTATGGAGGTACCCATGGTTATGGAGATACCCATGGTTATGGAGATACCCATGGTTAAAGTTTTGAGGTTAGAATAGCGCTAAACACACGTGGTTTGAAAAACAATTACCACGAAGGGGATGGCGGGGTCTATAAGTTCGAGAACTTATAGTTTATGCATTAAGAACAGCAATTAAGGAATTCATTGCAATAAAAATGACTTTTCGAAACTACTTTCTAATAATCTCGTTGTTAGGTGTTTAGTTTTTATATATATGTGCAGAATGTTTTATCTTGTTTCAGATTTCGTTGACGGTACAAGTAGTGTTGGGTTAATAGCCGGATGCTTTGAGTTATTATCGATTATAATCCATAAGTGTCCATTAATAGCCTTGCAATGGATGATAACCCTGCTATTAATGAATTGTAAAAAAACAAATGCTTTTTTTATTTTTGTAAAATCTGCGGGTGTGAACATAAATTGGGTGCGTGTACGCAGTGTGATTTAATGTATTGTTATTCTTTTTATTCATTTTCACTTTTTGTATGTGAAAAAGTGTTAATAATAAAATAAATACACATTTTTCGGGAAATTCGGTTTTGTTAATTTAGAGATCCAATACTATAAAAACCATAATTACTATTGACACATCCCTTTGTGATTTGACCATCTACCTAATTAATTACTTGACTTAACAAAACGACCTAAATATGTAGGTAGGTGTAACTTATATCACACAACTGGAATTTGGAAAACAAACCGTCAAGTATAGATACGGAAAGAGATTTCCACATGGATTCGGAACCTTTCTCTCCAACATCAGAAATCGATGAAATATCCCGTGACTGTAATGAACCTGTACTTCTTAATACACCAGAAATACACTTGGGAGCAAATAAATCGAGCCACTTCCTTTTTCACGCATTATGGTAATTATTTTTGGTATTATGGAACGCATCGATTCGAAACATATATCGCCTAAAAGGGTATTTAATAACCTTTACAAAGAGGGTAGTTAGTTGTCAAAATTTCATTTTTTTTTATTTAAATTAAAGTTTAAAGGGTAGAATAAAATTATCGCATTTAATTTGCTTATGACATTTTTATTGTACTCTGTTAAGAAAAGATTAAATTTGAGGTTTTTGTTAATCATACCCATATTACTTGTTATTGTTGTCTTTATCTGTGTCTGTGTAATCAAAATAACCTGATAAAATGGATACTACACCGACGGAAGCTGCCCAAGTTGTAGCTTTACTTGAGGTTGGACACGGACAACGTGAAGTGGCACGCAGACTTCATTTGAGTCGTTCAAAGGTACAGCGGGTATACCGCAGGTATCTGGAGACTGGTGCTTTTGTTCGGCGACCTGGAACTGGCCGACCACGGGCAACAACAGAACGTGACGACCGCTTTATTGCAACCAATTCGTTGCGCGACCGTGGACTTAATGCTGTTCAGCTACAGCAAGCGTTACGTGACGTTCGAGGAGTCTCAATCAGTAGGTGGACAGTGAGACGAAGACTAAAAGAACGAAATTTAACATCACACAAACCAGCAACTGGCCCAAAATTGACTGTAGCTCATCGCCGATCTCGCTTGGAGTTTGCTCGAGAACACATTAATTGGACGTTAGAAGACTGGAGGTCAGTTTTGTTTTCTGACGAGTCAAGAATCTGTCTTTTTAGCAATGACGGGAGAAACCGAGTGTATAGACGTCCTGGTGAAAGATTTGCCCAATGTTGCATTCGAGAAACTGTGAGTTTTGGTGGTGGTTCTTGTATGGTGTGGGGAGGAATTTCTCTAGACGGAAAAACGGAACTTGTCTTCGTCGACCCCGCCAACGATGGCAGTGGTAGACGTGGATTAACAGCTGACCGATACATAACTGACATTCTTGAAAACCACGTAATGCCGTATGCTGGTTTTGTCGGAGAAAATTTCTTGTTTATGCATGACAATGCGAGACCTCATACCGCGCAGATCGTTACGGAATACTTGTCTGCGATCGGGATTCAACAAATGGTATGGCCAGCACGAAGTCCCGATTTGAACCCGATCGAACACCTATGGGACGAGCTAAAACGGAGAGTCCGAGCCAGGGTTCCCGCTGTTTCATCCATTCCCGAGCTTAAAGTCGCTGTGCTTGAAGAGTGGGAGAACATACCACAATATGTCATCGTAACGCTGATCAGATCGATGACTAATAGGCTACAAGAATGTATCAGGGCACGGGGGGGTAATACCAGTTATTAAGAATATTTTTTTTGCAATAATTTTGTTTTTTATTGTTTTTATGGACTGTTTTAGCCCTACTAAATTTTCTATCAAAATTACCATTTTTCTTGCAGAGCCAATAATTTATCATTCAATAAGGTTATTATTCAATAATTTACCCTCATTGTAAAGGTTATTAACTAAACTTTTAGGCGATATATAGTTCGAATTGATACGTTCCATATTACCAAAAATATTTACCATTTTACGTGAAAAAAGGTAGTGGCTCGATTTATTTGCTCCCAAGTGTAGATCCATTAGCGTCCGATCCAATAGATGTACCAAACATAGAAGATTTTGAAGAATCCAGTGTTTCTAGCAGTAATTAGGCAGAAAATTATTTTTGACTAACAAACGAAAAAAAAAACAACTAAAAACGAATATAAAAAAAACCCAAAAAAATATCCCAAATAAATGACTGATTAAGAATTGAAAAAAAAACGAAGTACCTACATAAAAATCTAATTATCAAAAATCAATGTAAATAGCTGATTGAACATTTTTAAATGGGCCAGATTAGTTTTAAATTGCACATTTATTTACTACAAAGAAAGATGATAAAAATGAAGTCTAATCTGACAGTCCTAAACCTGAAAACCATGAAGGGAAATTTTCAATCAGTAAAATAACATTAACAGCAGGGTTATCATCCATAATTGCTATTAATGGCTACTAATCTGCTTTTAATCGATTATTAGCCAAATGATATTAACCGGATTATTATCATTGCCCAACACTAGGTACAAGATCTATATGGCCACCCTTGCTGGCAGAGATATGATCGAGCATTGCAAAACCGGCAATTAGATAATGTGCCACCCGAGCCAATACAAGAAGGCGCAAATCAAGGAGAAGTTGGAGAGGCGGTCCAACAAATAGAAGTCGGGGATCAACAAGGTCCTGGTTTTATTACTGTTACTGGATATAGACGTGTATCAAATACAGCGAGACGCTGTATTTTTCTAAACTGCAGAGGTATGACTACACATCGCGTGCCAACCTACGCCAAGTTTTATCTGTTGCACAATCACAATTTATACATACCGGAACTTGCACGAGTTTGCCACCCGCATTTAGTTCAAAATGATTGGGAAGAACTTGTGAATGCCCCGACAATACATGAAAGCTTTAAGGTGAATGCTCCAACTAGCCCGCGAAATTCATTTTTTTTTACGTTTTTTGCAATTTGCAGGTCAGTGTTAGTTTGTATGTTGATTAGAATATTTATTGCGGCTTGCTTGCGGCCAAGTTTATAAAGGTGCAGGAACTTGAAAAAGTCATTTTTGCACCTTTATGAACTTGGAGGCTTATATTGATGATTTTGATGATTATATTTCTGTAACTACATACGTCTTACAGCCGCAATTCATATTTTAATCAACATACAAACTAGCACTGGCCTGCAAATTGCAAAAAACGTAAGAATATTTGAATTTCGCGGGGTGGTTGGAGCCTTAATAATGCTCATGTACTTGACATAATCAATTTGTATAAATGGGGATTAGAAAGCAGGTCTGAAATGGATTTTGAAAATATTGATACAATTGATGACAACCACTTCCATTTTTGGACGGCTTTAACTAAAAATCAGTTCATGACTATTTTAGACCAAACACCGTCTCTTCGTAACAGGTCTGATCGTCCTGCTACCACTTTAGGAATGTATTTGACTAAAATAAGAACTGGTCTATCTGATGAGCGCTTAGCTACGAAATTCCAAATATCTAGAAGAACATTAGAGAGGAAGTTAAAAACAGCGAGAGAATGCTTAACTGAAGATTTTGTTCCACGTTACCTGGGTTTAAATCATATAACTAGAGAAGAAGTGGTGGCACGAAATCTTCGTATCCCAACTCATATTTTTGGTGGTAGCCAAACTGAACCGGCAGCTATTCTTGTGTTCGACGGAACATATTACATATAACATATTAACCTTCAGAAGAGTGCGAATTTCCTTTTCCAAAGAAAAACCTACAGCCTACACAAATTCCGCAACCTGGTAAAGCCTTTTCTGATCGTATGTACAGACGGTTATATAATAGAAGTCGTAGGACCATATTCAGCGACTACTTCGGATGCAACTATTATGCGCAGCCTGATGCAAGAAGATTCAGCTTGGCATTGGTATCTTAGACCTAACGACGTGTTTCTATTGGACCGTGGCTTTCGGGATTCGATCCCTGCAATTGAAGAACGTGGATATAATCCCCACATGCCGCCAACTAGAGGAAGAGGAGAACAGTTATCAACAATTGACGCTAACAAATCTCGATTAATTATGTGCCGTTGGGTAATCGAAACAATTAATGGACGATTTAAGAAAGATTTTAAAATATTTCGACATACATATTTTAATGTTGCGATGCGAAATATGATGACCGATTTCAAAATAACCGCGGCAGTTATCAACGCTTCTCGACGGCCATATGAAGATAATATATTATACGCCGATCAGTTTGTCGATATTATAAATCAAAATATAAATACAGAAAATGAGTTAGCAGAATACGTATCAACAAATAACTTGAACAGACAAAGAGTAGCATTCGTGCCTCTAGATGGAAACAGTCCAGACTTTGAAGATTTTCCACAGCTGACCTATGAAGATTTGATCTTATTCACGTTGGGCTCATACCATTTGAGAATCGCAAGGTCTTATTGTCACGAGCACATAAGACCAAACGGGGATTATTTAATAGAAATGTATCGACATCCACATTTAATTGATAATAAGATTTTGATCAGAGGGCGAATCCAGTCACGTCATATCCGATCGAAACAGTACTATACATATATTTTGTTAAACCCAACACAACACGGACGACAAAGTATAGAAGAGTACTACTGCTCATGTATACACGGCCGCCGAACTGTCGGGAGCTGCGCCCATATCGCTAGCATAGTTTATTATCTGTCTTGGGCCAGACATCAGGAAGCAACAGACGCACCTGCTGCCTTCTTAAATGATCTTATGCTTGATTTGGATCAAATTGAATAAAAACATTTTTATGAACTAGCATTTTATTCATATTCCTCATATCAGTTTATAACACTTGAATTTTTCAAGATTCCCGTGGCTCACATTAATGTGACTAATGCCATAGTAAATCAGAGCCTTATATCATTACACTCTACTAATTTCATTTGTGTCCGCCATGGGTATGGTTTCCATACTAAGGTGCCCAATGACCTTTACTATTTTATTTAAATAAATCGTTCTGCTTTATGAGAATTTTATTCTTAAAATATAAATAATTATCTACAGCAAAAATGATAAAATATAAAAATTTTCACATAAAATTAAAAAATTAAAATTTATTTTTGATGTACACTTAAAAGTTGATTGACCCCATTTATTATTAGGGTCTGATCAGCAGTTGTTTTACAAAAATAATTTGGAAGACACAAATATTGGTGAACCTGAAATTCAAGAGCACTGAATATTTGGAAGCTGGATTATCTGTGTAATTTCCATTTTCTTCAATAAAAGTTATTAATTGTTATTTAATAGAAGTTTAAGTCAATACACACAGATTACAGATTTTAGTTTAATCGTTTAATAAATTCCTGATGTCTAGTTTAGTACGACTTATCTGTACACGTAAACATAATCTAAATCAGTCTAACCCATCGACTGCATAAAGCCATCCAAACTAGGAATAAAGGGCAAAACCGCTTCTATCCAGTAGTGGCGGATGCAAAATCGCCTCTATCCACTATTTGGATGCAGAAGGGCCTCTATCCAGATTTCAAAACCAATTTTTCTAAGGTTTACATTGTGAAAATAATATCAATTTGCCAAGATATACACATCTGATCAAAGAAATTAAATTGTATACGACCCGCTAACCAAATACACATCAAGACTATGTTTGACGGCTTTGTAAAAATGTGCATGCAGGGTTCAAACCAATGGTACAAGTGGCCTGACACCATTGGTACTCTTAGAATTTCAGAGTTTAGACCACAAACAAGACAAAACCACCAAAATAGAAGCTGTTGGCTTTAAACCTGTCAAGTGATTATCTTCAATCTGCCTTTTAAAGATGATTTATTTTTTCTTTTCTTTGAGTGCATTGTTTTCATCAACTATCTTCGAAAAATAAGACCATTTCAAATAAACCACACCGGACCAATTTACTACAAAACATTCAAAGCTTGCAGCTCAAGATGACCTTCTGGATAAGCAATGTAAACTACCGTACCAGTTATTAACCGAGTTACAGGACATTAAGAAATGAGATTTTGTGAAACCTTTCTAAACACATCCTCGAACACAATTCTTTTTCTTTTATTGAATATCAAACAACGAAAATATACAATTTCTTTATATTTTTGTCCTACAGTTGTGTAAGTACACAATTCCGAGTCACATTTTAGGCAACCGTCATATTATTGTAATCTAATATTACGGTGTTAGATGTCTACCCAGCAGACAGATCGAATTTTATACAATGGTACAAGGAAACATGATTTCGGGCTAAACACGACATCTTTGTGTCTGTCTATTCTCTAATCACAGATAGCTCTTACATTACGATTAATTATAAAAGGGAACAGTGCGTTCTCGTTTAATTACAAAAACAACGTTTTAAACAATAGTTTTTGTTCCATCGACTCGATGCTTCTAGCTGTAAGAAATGCACTGATATCACAACAAAAGACGTAATCGAAAAACCACATATCCTAGCGACAACCAACTATTAACAATTAAAACGAACACCGATGAGAATAGGACGAACCACTGACCGAAATTTCACATTTACGAACAAGCCATGAGCAAATAACCGTTGTACAAAACCAACACAGAGGACACAATTTTGCCTAAAATGCAAATAAAGACAAAGACACAAAGTAACGAGTCTTTGAAATGTTGGAATAGCAAATGTGAAATGCCCACAGATGGATGGCACTTGGCATTGGCAGCGATGAGCCGATGATGATCTTAGCTAGTCTATGCCGTCTGTGGTCTATGGTCGAGGCATGGACGCAAGGCCATAGAGTTTCTGAACTTTAAACTGGAAAAGAGATTGATTTGAATAAATACTATTTTTTTTTACTATTTATTTATACAGCACTAGAAAAAATTTGTACCTACTTGGCGAAAAAGTCTAGAAACGGAACTAATTTTATTGTTTGCTGGCATCATTTAAAAACTTATGGCGTTTGGTGTACTAACTAATCTGGCTGGGTTGAATAATACTAACTGGGTTGTGGAGGTCAGATAGGCAGTCGCTCCATGTAAAATACTGGTATTCAGCTGCATCCGGTTAGACTGAAAGCCGACCCTAACATAGTTGGGAAAAAAGGCTAGGCAGATGATGATGACGTTTGGTGTAAACAAAGTTCGCAAGTTTAGTAATATTTTAATAGTGCCCTGAAAACGTGATTCAAGCAACGTAAAGTAATAAAAAATGAATAAAACCATCCGAAGTGCTGCCAGAACGATAATTTATAAGGTTCATAACATAAGCGATGTTTAGCAGAAATAGAGGCCAAAACAGTTTTCTCCGATCTCAACGATGTTTACATAAGAACCGCTGAAATGACAGGTATGTAACTGTTTGTTTTGTTGTTTTTAGATGAATTAAGTGTTTATTGATGAACACTATTCTGTTTTGAATTACTGGCAAACGAAATAAGTGGAATTTTGAACAATAATCATCGAGCACATAGGTTATGTTTACATTTTGTCTGACATAACTTTGGTATAGCGCGCCAGATTAATGTTGATACTTGAGTGGCGTACTTTGCAATATGTAAATTTAAAATTCGATTTCTACATAACTTGGGCATGGGCATACAGTGGTAAGACTTCCTGTGATCTGAATCCGATTGAGCTAATTTGGGGAATAGCGAAACATAAAATTGCAGCCCAAAATGAGGGCTTGATCGACATAAAGGTACAGTTCGACTTATTAAGGTGAATGCTCCAACTAGCCCGCGAAATTCAATTTTTTTTACGTTTTTTGCAATTTGCAGGTCAGAAAGTAAAGAGTAAGTATTGTAGTACTGAGAGAGGTTATATTGATGTTATACTTGTTTCTTATTGATGGAGGTTTAATCAAATGTTTCGTCTTTATAGGAAGCAGCTGAGCGCGCATTCCAATCAATTACGGAGGAGGATTAGAAGAATTAATGCCAGCATGTAATTAAAATTGAAAAAGATTATTACGGTCGGGAACTGACTATGTACGAAGACATAGAGCAAATAGTAATAAACCTCGAAGACGAGAGTAGTTCCTCCGAATCGGAGAACGATTCAGATGAATATGCGGCTAACTCTAGCCAAGACTCGGATGAAATGGAGGGGGTGGAATATTTGGAGCAAAATATATTAGAATAAATTACATTATTTCTACGTCTTTTTTTAATCCCAGAAAAATTAAAAACAGTACTAATTTTTATGTTTATAGGTAGTTACATGAGGAGAATAAATTTTGGTTCAATTAAATGATACTTATTGCACACATAAAATCACGCCTATAATCCCCGAAGGGTTAGGCAGAGGTGTACCTAATAGTACACCCAAATTTCGCCAGTTATACTTATTGATTTTAATAAATAAATTATATGTTTAAAGAAAATAGTAACAAAAGTATCAACACGATAGGTTGTACGTTATACGGTCACAACGGGTTGCCATATGAACCGCACAGTGGCGCCCCCCTGATTTTCTACTGTTTTTGCCAAGCTTGTAACATGAGTAAATATTAATTATTTGCCGATTACGTCATACTTATTAAGCCGCGTATCCACTAGGGCCGTGCCTAGTGCGTGTGGACGTGAGCGAGGCCTGGGGCCGTATTTTTGAATCACTCGAAGTGAATCTTAAATTCATGCACGAAAGCAAAACGTATACGAAATGAATTTCGATTGCTCCAAATTTTACGTATTTTTAAAGTAATAGAAATTAGTGTTGCCCTAAAACTCGAATCTTATAACATTTTTCATTTCACGCAGAAAAATAAAAACCGGAAAGCCATAACTCGTTGATTTTAAAAACCGGTAATGAGTTACGGTGGAACGGAACGTAAATTAAAAAGTTATAATGTCATTGTCTGACGTCTGTCATTGGGATTTCGATATTTTTTTCTCTAGTATTTACATATTTTTTTCTGTCGCTGATGTAATTCATCAGGATATACTCCTCGAGGCTAACCATCGCGAAAGGCGAAAGAAAACACTGATTTATAGGTTAGATAAAGTCAACGTAACGTATCTGTCAACAAATCTTCACTTGTCAGTGTCATTCTCATTTCTACTGGTAGAATATCGGAAACGAGTGGGTCGGACCACTCGTTGCAAAATTGACGGGTATGAATATTCAAAAATAGCGATTTTAGGGATTCTCATACGGATTGTGCGATTTCGTACACGATTTGGAATTCTATTGATTCAAAAATACGGCCCCTGAGCCGAGCCGCCCGGCCAAAAGGCGCGTCCCCAAGAGAGCCGCGTTGGCGCACGGCTCTTAGTGGGGACGCGCCCTAACAGAAACGTTTGGGGACGCGGCTTTTCAATACGAGCCGCAGGGCCGCAAAAAATAAATTAGTTATAGTCTATGATAACCACAGAGTAGCTCATCGATTTTACTTGAAGAGCGAGCACCTTTTAGTTTTTTTTTTTTTTTTTTGGTGTGGCACTAGTTATACTTTGTGCCATTTTCAGGTAAAAATTTGGGAAACAGGGAAATAAAAAACGGAACGGAAAGGATTACAATGATAGGAAATATGGATCAGGCAAGTCATTAATATAATATATTATGTACAATATAATAAATAAACTAAAGTTTAATATCATTTATATACAGAAAAGAGGCAATTATATCGTAATAAATTATTGGGTTATCTAATAAACAAATCATACGAGTGGGGAAAGGGGTTTTTAAACTAATAAATAAGGGAATTAAGGAAATCAGAACGGTCATGACGAGAACATGAAAAAAATATATGGTCCAAGGTACCAACATCTTCCCCACATTCACACATGTTATCCTCTACAATACGGAGCTTGGCAAGATGGTAAGGAGTACATACCTACATGACCCAAACGCATACGAATGATTTGACTAACAACCAATTTGGAGCACTTAGCCTTGAAAAACCACGGCTTAATAGGAACATGAGGTTAATTAAAGTAATAATATTTTCCTTTCGTTTGTGCACTCTCTCCCCATGAGATATTCCAGGTATCGCGAAGGTATGATTTAGGTAAATTCATGATATCATGGGAAAAGTTTATATAAGGAAAAGTGTCTCCATCATTGACAGCCTCCTTGGCTAAACCATCCGTTTTAGAAGAATCTGTAAATATTAAGTGCCAGTCTTTCCATTTATCATCAATATTACTGATAAATTTAGAATTCGCTTCAGAATCAGTTTTGGCGATACCCATATCATATTATCATGTTATTTCAGGCTCTAAAAGTAGAGAGTCAAAAACGTTATCATTATATATATTGCTAGCTTTGGTGCATTATGCACAGGCGATTCAAGTAACCTAAACTTCCTGTAACTAGTAATTAAACAAGGAACAGATTTGCTTCTCCAATAGTTGGAGCTTTCAATCAAAGAATTTAGATTATCTAGCCTGATGATCAATGGATGGTTGGAAAATTGCATGATTTTAAATACAAACCTATCAGCTAACAGTTGTCTTCTTAAATATAAAGGAGGTTCACCACACTCTACTTGCAACGCATTTAAAGGACTCGAACGCATTGCACCCGAAATGATTCTGAAGGCTTTAGATTGAATATTATTATCTAACTTTTTGAACCATTTTTTACTAGCACCTTCTAATAAAAAGGTACCATAATCCAAAATACTACGAATTATAGCATTGTATAACAATTTCTGGTTAAAAGGGTGAGCACCCCACCACACACCGAGAGGCATCTCATAATATTCAACTGTACTCATTTATATCGAAATACAATGTTATAAGTACGAAACAAAATGGTTTTCAAAGAGGTAAGTCAACCGTGCTAGCTTGTTATCAATTAATAAAAACAATAACGGAGAATATAGACAAGAAGATACCGGTCACTGCAATATTCTTTGATATGAGTAAAGCATTTGACCATGTAAAGCATGAGATACTATTAGAAATATGTGAGAAATATGGGATAAGAGGAAAAGCGTTAAATTGGCTAAAAGATTACCTAACTAATAGACAACAACGAGTTGAAATCTTAGGTATGAATAAAGACAGAGAAGAAATAAAATTTAAATCTAAGTACAGGACCAATACGTATGGTGTGCCTCAAGGGAGTATTTTGGGGCCATTGCTTTTTCTTCTATATATAAATGATTTGCCAACAGTAACAAAGAATGAGTGCGTGCTGTTTGCAGACGATATATCATTAATAATAAATAACGATAATAAAAATGAAAATTTTGAGGATAAAATTAATGCGGCCGTAGAAGCTATAATAGAATGGCTTGAACAAAATAATTTATTTGTGAATGTGTCCAAAACAAAATATATTAATTTCTCTAATTACAAAATGACAAATAAAGCAATGAAAATTATTGGACGTGATAATGAAATTGACGAAGTAGACCATACAAAATTTTTAGGCATAGTAATTGATAAAAATTGCAATTGGAAAAAGCATATTGAAAATTTATGTAATAGGCTGAACAGTTTTGCATTTGCACTAAAAAATCTCAGGAAGACTGTTGGACGTAATGCCGCTCTATTGGCGTATCATGGATATGTCTCATCTATGCTAAGATACGGCTTAATTATATGGGGTAATTCCACTGACAGCAACAAGGCATTCATAGTGCAAAAAAAGTGTTTACGAGCTGTATTTGGTGCAGAGCCTTTAGAATCGTGCAGACCTATTTTAAAAAAACATAAATTATTAACTTTAACTTGCTTATATATACTAGAAATAGGATTATTTGTGAAAAAACACCCTCACCTATTCAGTACAGCAGATAGCGTCAATGTTTATAAGGTGGGTAAAATGTCAAGGGATCCAACAAAATTGGCAATGCCAAGATGTAGATCAGCCTATTGCCATAAAAATACTGGTAGAATGGTAATAGAGATATTTAATAATATACCGAAGGTTATTAGAGAACGGCGATCCAACTTATTTCAAAGGCATCTCAGAGCATGGCTTGTGGAAAAATGTTTTTATAGTATAAATGAATTCATGAATTATAGGACAAATGGGAAAGTTGCATGATTTGACAATTTAATTTGACAGTTTTATTTTATTTGAAGCTATTGACATTTGTAATTTAATTTCATCGTTTGTTCAGAAAATTGATGTTTAGGAAATTTGTAATATAAATACTTTTCTTATTTGACATTGTAATTTAATTATTAGTTTTCCTTTAGCGTCCTAAGTTTAATTTGACTGTTTTATTTTATTGTAACCTATTGACATTTGTAAATTAATTTCGTGGGTTGCTGTTGTTTTCTTTTTTGTTTGAAAATTGATATTCAGGGAATTTGTAATTTAATTATTATTTTTATTTCACATTTGTATTTTAATTATTAGTTTTCTTTGACATTTGTAATTTAATTAGTATTTTTAGTTGACGTTGTAGATAAGTAATTTGACATTTAGACATTTAATTATTGCAATTTAATAGTTTTGTTGAAATTTACTGCTATTGTCACAAAATTTGCATGCCTTAGTTTAGTAGGCGGAATATGAAGAACTAATGTGTACCTATGTTATAAAATCTGTAAAATACCATATTTCAGGCAAATAAATGAATCTAATCTAATCTAATCTGCTTTTAACATCTATTTACATACTTGAGTCTTCCGTTTTTACAGGGGAGTGCTTTGGAATATTTAAGGCACTAGAATAATTATGTTTTGTTAGCTAATTTACAAAATACTGTTATATTTTCCGACTCTAGGAGTGCGTTACAGGCAATTGAGAAGTTCCCATTTAAAATGAAGACTTTCTATCCTGTTGTATTTGATATTAAAAATGTATTCGGTAAGTCCCCTCTTTGAGGAGTGGCTGGAGAGGCGCCACGGCGCCCTCACCTTCCGCCTGACGCAGGTACTCACCGGACACGGTTGTTTCGGGAGGTACCTGCACCGAATATAAACTAAGGTTGAAGGGCCCCTGTCGAGGCTGCGGGTTGTTCGCAAGGGATACCGCGGCCTGGACATGAAGGGCGAAGAAGGAACATGGGTGGTTTTTAGTCAGTAGAAGTCTGACACTCCCTTTCGCTCTGCCCAAGAGCGGGAGGGGTTATTTGATGATTTCCCACGCCCCCAAAAAAAAAAAAAAAGGTTGAAGGGCCAATCTGTACATTTTGTTTGGATTCCTAGCCACTGTGGCATAAAGGGAAATGACAAAGCGGATGGTTTAGCCAAGGAGGCTGTCAATGATGGAGACACTTTTCCTTATATAAACTTTTCCCATGATATCATGAATTTACCTAAGTCATACCTTCGCGATGCCTGGAATATCTCATGGGGAGAGAGTGCACAAACAGAAGGAAAATATTATTACTTTAATCAACCTCATGTTCCTATTAAGCCGTGGTTTTTCAAGGCTAAGTGCTCCAAATTGGTTGTTAGTCAAATCATTCGTATGCGTTTGGGTTATGTATGTAAGTAGATGAAAAAAAACTCCACCGACTAGTCGGCGGTGTTTTTTTTTTTAATTTCGTCATCTTGATTTGCGTCTTTACTATTTTTTGATTATTATATTGTGTTCGTAAAAAGAATACTATAAATAAACATGACTATTTTAAACAATTCTTTACTTTTATGAATAAGTAAACATTTATTTGTGTTCTTATTTAAAAAATATTTGAATTTTATATTTTTCCTATGAGGCTGTTTAGCGGTTTCGTACCTTTGCTTCTTTTTCAATCTGGCGAAATCAAACCGCGAAAAAAAAATCAAATGAAATCATAGTCTCCTAAAAATTGATGACAAAAATGGGAACCAGCAATGCGCAACACAACACAACAATGCACGACACGAGAACGCGCGACATTGGAATGTAAGTGTTTTGAATTCCAATGTTGTACATTGTCATGTCGTGCATTCTCGGCCCGGACCAAGAATGTACAACATGACAATTGGAATCAAAACAAACAGTGACGTCACATTAAAAAATTAAAAAGCCATGTGACAATAGGGACGGGTGATACACAGATTTTATTGATTTTGATTGATTAAGGATTGATTTTGTTTCATTTGACGTATGGTTGACGTTCTATCAATTATTATTGTAGTAATCTGTGAATTATTCGTGTAGGTATTTATGTTGTTTGGTTTGTTTGGAACTTTAAAAACGCAGTTTGGGTTTTCTTGTTGAGTTCTGGTTGTAAGGCGGGCCCTCCTACAGCTAAATTTGGAAGAGAAAATGGTCCTGATATGAGATGGAAGAAAACAAAAGATAATGAAATACCTATTAATAACATCAGCAACGTGCAAGCGTTTTCAACAAGAAATGATATTTCATTGTTTAAGATGTTGCAACATGTTTGGCAAGTAAGTACATAAGCTATTACAAATTACAACATCATTGGTGTACCTAAGTACCTACTAAGGAAGTTTGAATCAGCATAACAACAATTTCTCCATGAGCTCCATGAACTCCTTAGAGTTCTTAATAAGAGCCCTGGTTAGTAAGCTAACCCAATCAATAGCATTATTCTCTAAGATTCTTTCCGTAACTTAAAAATAGTCTCAATTATGATACCATAGGATTATCAGTGTGTAAGTTATTATAGCTCTGTGTGTATCTGGTGGCTGTCAGTTTGGTCCCTTTGGCTTTTTTATGATGTAATTAGTCAATCCTTGTAGGTACTATATATTATGTATGTAGGTCCTTACTATCTGATAAATAAATACCTATCCACAAAACATTCCTACATATTACCTACAAACACCAGCTGGCAGCTGTGGAGACAGTGACAAGATCTACAACATAACACATAGCTATAGTACAGAATTAAAAATGTGTGCGTGTACTAGTGTACACACGTAAGAAGTGAAACTTCTTTATGGCCTTATTTTTCGCAAAATTATCTACATGCAACTTTCCAGAAATTGGTTAAATAAAGTTAAATTAGATAAAGTTTAAACAAAAGGATTTTATTATCATAGACATGAATACAAATAATACAATTATTTCACTTTAACTTTTTGCTACTAAGATTATTACAGCATTTCATTAATTGTAATAGAATTATTACTATCATTGTCATCGTTATTATATATTTTTATAATTAATGGCTTATGGTAACTGAAATATGAAATATATGGTTTACATTCCACGAAATTTAGTGACCGAGTAAAAACTCCATCAATTGTAGTGCCAGATCTTGTTGTTGACGTTTGAGGACTGTTTTTCATGGATAAATTCAATTTATCTTTCAGAAATTCAACTAGCTTCAAAGATTTTTCCGATGCAAAATTGACATTAAAATCTCCACTTAAAATCATCGGTATTTTATCATTATTGTTACCGAGTAAAGAGGCACCTCCACTTGTGTACGGTAACAATGAATGGTGAAGAAAATTAATAATATCGTCCAACTTCTGATTAGGAGATATATACAGTGCAACAATCAAAATTTTTATCCCATTTTCCATTTGGCATTGAGCCATACATAAGTCACCAACTGCTGATGCTAGTGACCCATGAAAGTCAGGAGAAAAAACAGAAAAATCTATCGATGAAGTCACAACGTTAACAACATCATTAGAATTATGATATATTCCTACACCTCCTGCTCTCGTGCTCAGCCGTTTAAATTTTGCGATGCATTTGAAATTAGTGATGTTTACTTCACCGTCATTGTTCAGCCATGTTTCAGATAGAACTAAAACATTTGAATTTTTCACAATTGAATCATCCAGGTCATCTATATGAGCTCTAAGACTTTGACAATTGAAAGTAAAAAGTGACAAACCTCTTCTTTTGTTCATGAACTTAATCAAATGTTCATTTATAGTTTCTACTTTATTCAGAGACAATCGTTTAAATTCCGCTTGTAAATCGATGGTGGACGTTGACGTTCTTCGACCATGATAAAATGTTTTGTCATTATTTGGAGTCGTTATATACAATCCTTCAATACTCGTAACACGGGATAAAGCAACATATAACAACGATTGGCTGTGATGTTTCTCATATTCATAAACAATTTCCGGAAATGTGCTGCCTTGTGATTTATGAATGGTAGTAGCACAAGCACAAACCAACATGCTATCCCTACTCCGTTGGAGAAAGTGAAAGTACTCTTCGTCTGAACCAACCGTGGTAGGGGCAAGAAAAAGATGGCGCGTAACGGAAAAATGTGACGGTAAATTTTTTTCCAACGCCGATAAAGAAGTTTCACTTCAAAAATAGCAATAAATAAGTAGGTACATACTATATCTATACCTACGTGCTAGCAAAGTCTAGCTATGAAAAAATTGCATCTGTGTTTATTTAATTAAAACTAGGAATTTTGTAGAAGGTAAGTAAGGTAAGGTAAGACCTTTAGCTGCCATCATAATAATTTTCTAATTAATCTTATTTATTTTAGATTTTCACTGCGATCGTAAGATGTGCGCGACTCACACTTGATGGAGATAATTATAAAAGCAATTAAATATTTGCCCCGAACATAGTCCATAGTTCCATACCACTATTGTGTTGCTGCTTGCTGCTCAAGAGAACCGCAAGCCTGACATAGAAATCCATTACATTACATAATATACAGGGTGTAAACGAACCCTTCACGCATCCGTCAACCAAGCATTCTGTACATCAAACTAAGTACCCCTACGCAAAAATTTTTGCTGGGAAATGACTTTTTTTTTTGGGGTCAAAAATCACATTTTACGGTAAAACGCAAAGTAGCACTCTTAAAACATTGTGCTAGTGGATGCTGTGAATAGTAAACGGGTCATGGAGGTAATTTAAGTAAAGTTAAAACCTGAAATACTAGTATTTACAAAAACAGCTGTGAAAAATTTGGAACTTTGACCCCCAATATCTCCGTAACTAGGAGGTTCCCAGGTATGGTCTAGAACAAAAAAATGATCGCAGTGGTGGGGAGAACAAATGCCCTTCGTTTGCGTTAAGGGTACTTTTACACCCTTTATGGTCTCATCGCAGAAGAAAAGAACACTTTAGTAAAAAGTTAATTGGTTATACCTAGTCATTGTGCACATTCCTTTCAAGCAGCTAAGAAGCTGGTTAAAAGATCACACTCTAATACAAGCGGATAGGTGGTGGACCTCGACACCAGGATGTAGGCAATCCAAGGAAGCTATGCCATCACGGGATATAAAGCTGACCAGGCGCCTTCTGCGCCTGGACAGGGATAGCCTGCGTCTGGTGGCGGGGACCATCACTGGACACTGTTCACTGAATAAGCACCTCCACACCCTAGGAATCACAGACAGTCCCCTGTGCAGAGCATGCATGGAGGCGGAGGAAACGGTGGCGCATGTGCTCCTTGAGTGCACAGGCGTTACCAAGATTCGTGAGGAAACCCTAGGAACACCAAGATCCCTTGTGGATGCCCTGAGGAGACCGGGAAGTCTGATCTGCTTCTGGAGGGAGGTGGGCTGGTTAGAGTGATCGGCCAATATGGCTCACGCACAATGGTCCACTTTAAGGACCAAGTGCGGAAACCCAAACCCCCAATAATAATAGATACCTAGTCAAAGCTGCCCTGAATTACATACCTACATAACTGCTTATTCAAAAGAAATACCTACTATGAAATAAATTCAAGAATAAGATCAGCAACCAGGACCAAAATAGTAATTGGATAAACTAAATTAAGGGCGCAACCAGAGGTAAGAAGATTAAGTGTGGAGACAGATATTAAGAAAGTGGCAATGTAAACTATTATCCGGATAGCATTATAGTTACTGCTCAATAAATGCTATAGCTTATCTCTATCTAAAATAATCTAAAAAACCAACTAGGTAATACTTTTATTTTTGATCCATGACAGCTATACAGGGTGTAAACGAACCCTTTACGCATCCGTCAACCAAGCATTATGTACATCAAACTAAGTACCCCTACGCAAAAATTTTTGCTGGGAAATGACTTTTTTTTGGGGTCAAAAATCACATTTTACGGTAAAACTCAAAGTAGCACTCTTAAAACATTGTGCTAGTGGATGCTTTGAATAGTAAACGGGTCATGGAGGTAATTTAAGTAAAGTTAAAACCTGAAATACTAGTATTTACAAAAACAGCTGTGAAAAATTTGGAACTTTGAACCCCAATATCTCCGTAACTAGAAGGTTCCCAGGTATGGTCTAGAACAAAAAAATGATCGCAGTGGTGGGGAGAACAAATGCCTTTCCTTTGCGTTAAGGGTACTTTTACACCCTATATACCCTTCAAAATAGTAGGTACCACCTACTAATTGTTTATTACATATGTTATTTGTAATTAAAATGAAGAAATAGGTAATTTATATGATGATCATTGTTTTAATATAAATTTAACATTTAATTAAATTAATTATAATTATATTTCATTTTATTGTTTTATTTTTCACTCTTCCTCGTCCGTAGTAGGTACATCCTGAAGGATAGTCCTTTCCCTTGTTCTCCACACAGATCCCATGACCACACATAAATCATCTCTTGATCTCTTTTAGTAGCTTGCTTCTTTCCATGATACCTAAAAGTAAAATTAAATAAACAAAAATGCAGTTTCAATATCATCATCATATCAACCATAGGAAGTCCACTATTGAACATGGGCTTCCTAAATATAATAGTCTATACTTATTAAATAAGTAAGAAAGACCAATTTAACCACTAGACCTTATGGTGCACCTTGACGGAGGCCTATGTCAAGCAGTGGAGATGAACCATTAGCTATTTTTATTAGATCATCAACAAATTAACAGCCTCCATTGTCTAGTGATCCGAGTGTTTGGCTCGCGATCCGAGGTTCTGGGTTCGATTCCCGGTGGGAACACTGTCCTTTTCCTTGCTAGACCTAAAATAAATCGGGAGGCTGAATACTATTATTACTTAGCCATAAATAAAAAAACAGCATAATTATCCATCAATAACATTATTTATTTCATATTATTCTAATTACCTATTTATTAAAAAAAAAACGGCACAAAAAAGCAGCAGCACAAAGCTGGAGGTTGAGTTACGAGCAGTTGGTCGATATGGGGGCTTTGCTACTACTAGCTTGTCCGTGGCTTCAGCTTCACCTGCGCTAAAAGTGATTCCTCCAAGTGGATTAATGGATTAATTTCCATGGATTCCTTTCAAGTGATTCCCCACCTCGAAATTCCCGGAGTTCTCTCCTCTCTCTTTCTAGCTGTCATTTGTATGGGACAGCCAGTCCAGTGTAGGTACTTGTAATAGTAGAGGTCAGCGTGCAAGCACCGCTCGGCTCACTCGGGGAACCAGCAATGCGCAATACAACAATGCACGACACGAGAACGCGCGACATTGGAATGTAAGTGTTTTGAATTCCAATGTTGTACATTGTCATGTCGTGCATTCTCGGCCCAGACCTAGATTGTCCGGACCAAGAATGTACAACATGACAATTGGAATCAAAACAAACAGTGACGTCACATTAAAAAAGTAAAAAGCCATTTATTTATTTATTGAGGCACACCAACGAAATATTTACAAAGGTTGTCACAATTAATCATAAATCTTCTGTGCTGTGTAAATACATCACTTACAGGCATGCACAACATTGACAATAAAAGGTGAGCAATAATTCTACAATACATTAATTTGAAAACTACATAATTAATATTACATTATAAAATCGATTAAAAAAAAAAGAAACAAGGCTAAGTATAAAATTATAAAATTAAATTATCCAGATTATGTCATCACAAAATAAAAAAAAGTAATACAATCATCGTAATTATGTCAATCAAATAATAATAAAATAAACCGAGATTCAATTGAAAATAAATTATTAATAGATTGAAAAGCAATAGTTTAAGATAAAATTCAATACGAGTAAAATATCATCATAACTTAACTTAATAATTAGTAAAAGTAACAGTAGGCAGCTGATCACAGGTCAATTTTAATGATTTTTGTTTTAAATATTGGTAGACTGTCAGAGAAAATATCCAGAGTATGGTCAACCGAACGGCCCCTGTTGTAGGAAGTCGACATTCTATTCAGGGGTGCATGCTGGCCTAGGTTTGTACGACTTAAAGGCAAACGTCCTAGTAGTGCTCTTAGACCGAAGATGATAATGACGAGGTACTTCCAGGCTAATATTGTTAAGTAGATCTGGTGTTGATGTAATTCCGTTAACAATTTTGTAAAACGTCGTGAGATCGTTCAAAATCCTTCGTTGCTTCAATGAGTCTAAATTGAAATAACTTAGCCGTTGAGCGTAATCAGCTCTATGCGGACACCTGTGATCTTTAAACCGCAATGACCTCGTCATTTTCTTTTGAACGCGCTCAATATGGTCAACATGAACATTATACATCGGGTTCCAGACTGGAGATGCATATTCCACGAGGCTACGCACAAAGGTGTTATAGAGCATTTTCAACGCCAAGGTTCCTTTGAATTCTTTGCCGATTCTGCTTATGAACCCAACCATCTTCATGGATTTTTTGATAATGTCATTGATGTGACAATAGGGACGGGTGATACACAGATTTTATTGATTTTGATTTTTTTACGGATTGATTTTGTTTCATTTCATTTTTCGACCCCATGAACACCCTCACCATACGGCTCGGGTGTTCAATCCGCCTCGAATGCAATAACAAACTTTCCGCACTTGTATCAAAATGTACTATTATGCGAATAATAATAAAAAGATTTGCTTAGGCGCTTGGGTTAAGAAGGTTTCTACCTTGAGAAGTGAAAACTATGGATTTTTTCCGATTTAAATCCATCAGATTGCCTTTTGAAAAACGATGTTAGTCTGTCGAAATAATTTAAATGAACCTACCTTGTGGTTAGTACTTAATGTTGTCTTTAACATAGAATACACGCTCCATAACGTTTTCTGATAACGATTTCGCTTTTTTCTCAGCGCGTTTTATAAAATCGTCGTACGATTTTAAGTATTTTTGTTTTGATTTAGGTGGTAAAAGGTTTTCCACTACAGCTAAACCCTCTTCTCTAATGAACTCCGGCGATAAACCCATAGATCTAAATCAGATGAACTCATTGTGTTATTACAAATATCCGCTGTACTACGTAAGTATAAACAAAACTCTACAATTCAAAAGAATAAAAGAAGATCGAATTACCGCTTCCCGCCTATTTCGCTCTTTTGTTTTCTGTGGCCCTGGCCGGCCAACTATCATTTATCGGCAGCCATTATGTTTCATTTTATCATTGAAATATTTTAATCCATGTTATTTTAAAGAAATAGTTGAAAAAAATTAGAATTAAGTTAAGTAATGACTCAGGCCTCCTCTCTAGGAGAGGCGGATGGGCTATAATTCACTATGCGTGCCCAGTGCGGGTTGGTAGATGTGACATGTCTTCGATTTTTTGGTTCTAAGACATGCCGGTTTCCTCACGATGAAGGATAAAGTTATTTAAAAATATATATTTCTTGAATTAATACTACTTGATACTCATCACTAGGACTTTATGTTATTTCAATTTTGCATCGCGCTGTTATTGAGTGGTGGCTACTGTGGCTAGATATAGAAAGTTGGAACATGGTTTAATAGAAATGTGAAAAAAGAACTAGTTTTTTTAAATAATTTGACAGCTGTCAGTTGAAAACTCTCACTAGGGCTGAAAAGTATTACTTTCAACCCACCGTACTTCAGATTCAGACCTACTTTCCGAATATGAGCAATGAAAAAGTAATTGTGTAACCAATCATCCTCTACCAAGCAAAGAAGTCCCAACAATGTCGGGGCGACTTCCAATCTAACCGGATGCAGCTGAAAACCTACCCGTATTTTACATGAAGCGACGGCCTATCTGACCTCCACAACCCGGTTATTACTGGGTAATACGATTTTTTTTTGTAGATATTTGAGTTGTGCGACCAATTTCAGAACAATAAAATTAGTTCACTAGACGGTGACTTAATGCAAGGTCGTCTGCCCTTAGCTTTAGCCAGCCTGAGCCATTTTCAAGGTGGAGCGCTCACAAAGTGTTTAAACTGGTTAGTTGGTCTTTGGTCAACTGGACCCACTCGAAATGGACCCGATTTGATGAAAAAGGCATTCAAGAAAGTAATATGAACTGAGAGGGTTGTAGTGGTGACTTTAATTATTATCAATCAGTTAAGTCAGATTTTGTTACGGTAGCGTATCCTATTTTATCTAGCATACAACCTGACACTGATCGGAATATTGCAAAAAACGTAAAAAAAATACTTCGCGGGCTACCTTGAAGCATTGTAAATGGGATACAACTCAGAAAAATAGTCGCTTCTGTTTCAAGAACAAATATGAGATGCGAAATGGATTGAAAAGTACATTTGCATAGAACAATGCAGTCATAAAGTTTCATGTTCACATCTCGGGTAATAATCGACCGCTTTTATATACCCGACTATATCAAAAACGTCTGTCTAAATAGAGCCTCATTTTGGACCAGACAACCTGCCAGGTTTAGTCGGCTTACAACGGTCTGTCGAGCCTCCACTGCCTCCAAAGTGAATGCAAAGTACGATCAAGCACTACCGAAATCACCCGAACCACTTCGGGCCACAGAGGTTATAAATAGACCCCGCTTGGAAAATAATTCTTCAGTATTATTGTGAGTGCGTTATGGGAGGACGGTTTCCGCGCGACCGGTTCGCCCGCCAACAATAACATTGCACATTGTTATGTGAACAACGTATTGTTATCAAAACAGTAAAATGCCTACGGACATAATGTCGAGCACATGTCGTGGTGAGAATTTCTGCAAAAGTTTCAGTAAGAAAACTATTGAAAACGAAGTAAAGTCTGGTTTCTTGGTGCTTTTGGGTCCTGGTGGGATGCGACAGGACGTGAGGGTCGTCGTCTACAGAACCTCTTTGGAACATTTCGCAGTGATCTATCCCAGGAAGAGAGTTACGAAGCCCATTGGCGTGGTAAACTTGAGGAATACAGCTGTGGAACAAGCGGAATCAAACAGTGGCTTCATTGTGCGCCAGAAAGGCTACGACAACACAATCTCGGCGAAGTTTGTGTGCTCCGAGCGCGAAGTTGAATGTTGGATGTCGGCGTTCACGTCGAGATCATCGCCGCACTGCGTGCACACCAGTCTCCCGGTCCTGGAGGAGACTGAAGAGAGCTAAGCACATAAAAGGTTATCTAGCCGCTAAATGGTCTGGGTTATCTTCCTAATTTTGACTCGCCACGTCAAAACGAGGTTATGTTTGTTTTGCAATGGGATGCGAAAGTGAAAGTTGCGTTTTTTGCAAGTGCTCGAAAGTGTCTCGGTTGTAGAGCTTCATAAAAACAAGTGCTACCTACAGTGTTCGTCGTGAGTCATCTAGGTTACACCATGTTATTGTCTGGGTCTTAGAAGCCGCGGTATTTTGCTTTGCAAATGAGAAAAGCGATTGTATTGAAACAGTTACGTCGGATAAGGAAAGAATATTTTGTGAGGTTGTTCACCTTGCGCGTTTGTTTTTATTCCGATACACGGTGCATCTGATGAATCTAATTTGTTTTATATTGACATATTTTACATTCTTTCAGGGTTTTGGTTGACATTATAGTTACCTATTGATGTATATTTTTTGGCATTGGTCTAGTCGTTATAAAGAACAAAATAAATGTGAAAATGTAACCAATCTGTGTGTTTCTGTAAATGTAGATCAGATGAACAGGGACAAATCCATGAATACCTAACTTCATATAACATTAAAACTGTATGATCGATTTCTTTTTAAACCACAATGTAACGTTGTTTGTGGTAAAGTTTGTGATACACCACGTACTTTCTAAACACTTACTTATTGGGGATACTGATGATGTCTTCGACGTAATGGTCAAAAACAAACTTTACTTCATGATATTTTATGCGAATAAATATACTTACCTACTTATACTTTTTGAAACCTTACTTACTTTTTTTTTGAGGAAACTTCTCAGAAGTCTTAAAACCAAAAAATTCGAAGACATGTGACATCTACCAACCCGCACTGGGTCCGCGTGGTGAAATAATCCCTCTTCTAGAGAGGAGGCCTTTTTTTTTTTTTTTGGGGTGTGGGAAATCATCAAATAACCCCTCCCGCTCTTGGGCAGAGCGAAATCAGTGTCAGACTTCTACTGACTAAAAACCACCCATGTTCCTTCTTAGCCCTTCATGTCGAGGCCGCGGTATCTGCGCAGCCTAGAGAGGAGGCCTGAGTCCCTGCAGTGGAAACATTATAGGCTTATGATGATGATGACTTACTTTTTACGATTGTTGCATGGTAGAGCAACCCTGTTTACAATAGAAAGTTGCAATTTTTATATAAAAGTAACTTGAAAAGGCATTATTTCGACAATTCTCTAGATCTTTTACATTATTTTTGTAATTCGCCATTGACAAGTTACACATTTTAGGATTGCCCAATATTTTTACGCCAATAGTCAAACTGGTTTATTCTAGTTTCCAAAATACGCTGCGATTGTAATTTTACTTTGGAAATCTTCGCTAGTTTGTAGTAGTGAGTAGATAGGTAATATTGTTTTTACCGTAAACTCCTTTTCAAATGAGGTTTGTGTACTCATATTTTCCGTTTTTGCGTCGGAAGTTCGGCCGTTATTCCCACACTTTATCATAATAATGATCATTGCACACCAATTTAACTTTCTCAAGAACTCTTTGACCGAAGTACTGTATTTTTTATCTAGTTATGTTACTTGCACGGAGTTTTTGTAACAATAAAAACATACATACATAGACTGCCAAAATCATTACCCTTCCTTTTGGCTTTGCCGTAGTCGGGGAAAAAATGGTTAGGTAGTCATGTCATCGTAATATTGATGTAAGTATTAACTTTTCTTTGATCGGCTACTTTGGATTTCAGTTCAAAAATGTATGAAGTATGTGTGGTCTCTAAAATGGTCACTTTAGCAGATCATCTTATGAATTGCGTTAAAAAGCGTAAAATGGACCTTCCTTAATAGTAACTGCGTCTAGCTGTGACCATTTTCCGAATTTTAACGCAATTCATATTATTTTCCTATTATGTTCTATTTTCCTAAATGGTGTAACCATCAAGGAAAATGCGATGACGCAGTTAATATTATGAAAGGTCCATTTTACGTACTTTTACGCAATTCATACGAGTATATAGGGTGTAAAAGTACCCTTAACGCAAACGAAGGGCACTTGTTCTCCCCACCACTGCGATCATTTTTTTGTTCTAGACCATACCTGGGAACCTCCTAGTTACGGAGATATTGGGGGTCAAAGTTTCAGGTTTTAACTTTACTTAAATTACCTCCATAACCCGTTTACTATTCAAAGCACCCACTAGCACAATGTTTTAATTGTGCTACTTTGAGTTTTACAGTAAAATGTGATTTTTGACAAAAAAAAGTAATTTCCCAGTAAAAATATTTGCGTAGGGGTACTTAGATTGATGTACAGAATGCTTGGTTGACGGGTGTGTGATGGGTTGATTTACACCCTGTATATTATGATCTGCTACAGTGGCCATTTTAGACCTCCAGGTCTCCTTTGACAGATTTTGTTGCTTGATGGGCTAGCGTACGTATATTGTACATAATTATGAAATTGTATGAAAAAAAAAATGTTACAAATTGTTCATTCAGACGTTAGTCTCCTTACTCTTACTTATACGGTTGAGTAGGTATAATCATCTTCCTGCCCTTATCCCATTCTATTTGGGGTCGGCGAACATGTTGCTTAAGGTTTTGGCTTAGGTTTTATAGTCGGCCGCCTATCAGACACTAACCCTCCTTGGGAATGCTTTCGTTGGTGGATTACCCGTCACCACTCGGTCGACCCATTGTGCTGGATAGTTTGCACGGGGTCGTAAGTTCCCTTAGTCGCCTTTTACGACACCCACGGGATGAGGATGGGATTTGAATTGGTTGAAAAAGAAACGAAAATACAATACAATATCTTTATTTTTTGGTCCTGAATTCGAATCCCAGGCCGGGCAGTGTTATTGCGTTTTTACCCGGTTGATGGCATTAGGCTCGCCCCCTATTATAGGGCTAAAAACAACATAACTGGTGAAATGTGGTGTCAGGAATTTTAGGTGTGATGTTATGTTATGTTCACAAGGAATATCTACATTTAATGTATGTATGTCCTAATTGTAAGGAGCTCGTGACTTAATAAGAACTGCCACTCGGGTCGATCTTTAGGTAAAGCTGTGCTTGCCTAGGGCGGTCTGTGGATGGGTGACCGCCCGACATACCGAGTTTCCTCCGTGCCTCGGAAAGCACGTTAAGCTGTTGGTCCCGGCTGCCATATATAGATCTTTGGCAGTCGTTACAGGTTACAGGTCAGTGACCTGAAATTCTGACATCCAGTCTTACAAAAGAGTATCGTATTACCTAGTATTAACTGGGTTGTGGAGGTCAGATAGGCAGTCGCTCCATGTAAAATACTGGTATTCAGCTGCATCCGGTTAGACTGGAAGCCGACCCCAACATAGTTGGGAAAAGGCTAGGCAGATGATGATGTCCTAATTGTAAGTGTTTCTCTATGGTTGCTTTTTAATCTTTAATTTTTTATCAATTTGTTTTGTCCTGAGTGAAACCAATAAATACTTTTTCTTTCTTTCTTTCTTATGTGGGTTTTAAAGTTGTATTTTCCAAAACACTTTTTATGTATTTTGTTTTGTAACCGTGTATCAGAAATAATATCATCAACTAGGTATATTGTATTGATATTTAATAAAATGAGCTTAAATGTAACCAATATTAAAATGTAAACAGGGTGGTGCCGACGATGCGATAATAACCTACCTAAATATCTTTTCTAAATTCGTTTTTTACATTTTATTTCCACACGTTAATCGGTGCAAATTATTCCTAAAGTTAGTAAACCAATATTTGTTTGTTAATTGTATTGTATTTCGTTAACAGTTTTATGCTACGTAGTTTCTTTAATTATTTTTTTCGGTGTTAGGATTTATTTGATAGTTCTAAAATGTTCCTATAAACTAGAACTACCAGTGGTTCCATTTATTGTCGTATTGTCGGCACCACCCTGTATAAGCAGGTTGTCGTAATGATTTTGTCTTTATTTGTAAAATATATACCTTAATAATACAAATAAAGAATCTCAACCAACAAAAAATGTCTTTGTCTAGTGGTCGCAAACGCGACTACTGAGCATGAGGTCCTAGTTTCGATTCCCGGGTCGGGAAAAGTGTCTGGCGTTTCTCCATCAGGAATTTTTGCGTAACATGTACACGGAATCTGGATTTATGCCCGGTTGATGGCAACAGGCTCGCCTACTCCTATTACATGGTCCATCTGATGTTTAATTATCTTTTTTTTTTTGGATGGTGGAAAATCATCAAATGACTCCTCCCACTCTGGGCAGAGCGGTAGGGAGTGTCAGTCTTCTACTGACTGAAAACCACCCATGTTCCTTCTTAGCCCTTCGTGTCGAGGCCGCGGTATCTCTGTCGAACAACCCGTAGCCCCGACGGATGTTAAATTATCTTAAAGGAGTTCTTCAACTTAAATAAACGTAGCCATGTTTAATTTATGTAGGTTCATTACTCTGTGGCAAGGCCTAAAGTTGAACCAACGCATTAAGTTCAGAAAACTAAAACCCATGACCAGCAATTAGAGGAAATAAAAAAAGAAAAAAAAATACGTTTCTCGAATTCGCTGGAACTCATAAAAAGTTTTCGATAGTAAAAAACTGAAGGCTGATAGTTTAATAACCTTTAGGTACTTGCTGTCGGTAATACCTAGATACGAGTAGACACAAGTCTCCTCCGTGACTCCGAAGCCGTTGCTCCCGGCTGTCGTAGGTAGTCAGTGGCCCGACAATCTGACAACCAACCTTACTGAAACTCTAGGTCCTAGTGCCCACGGCTTATTTTATTCACGCCTTGACGCTTCCTTTGACCGAAGGGCTGGCTTTTTCTTTGGCCAGAGGCTAAGTGTTGCCATACAACGCGGCAACTCTGCCAGTCTCTTGGGCACTTTACTTTTGAGGAGTTTTTCGATGCCCTTTTATAGGTAGTTTTTGTTTTTAGTTTAGTTTTAAATCTATTTTGTGTTTGGCCCGACCGACCCAAGACACAAGGCGGAAGGGAAAAAGATGGGCAGATTATGCTAGCTAATCGATTTTTTTTTTTTTTTTTTTAATCTTTTTTATTTAAGGGATTTTTGTGCACAATTGCGACGATGTCAATCCCATCGTGCTTTTACAAATATTTACTTACTTCCTAAACTTATATAACTTATAAAATACCCCAAACCATAATCTAATTTCTTATTTAATAAAAGTATATAATATTTTTGCTGCTTCAGATGTAGGCTTAGCTAAAATACCATGGAAATTCCTACATCCATAACCAACAATTTCATCGTGTTTATAACTAAATTTCTTTTATTACTATATCGGACACATTCCACCAACACATGATGCACATCCTCTATCTTGCCACACACCTCACAGTTTGGAGAGTCTGATTTTCGCATGAGATAAGCAAATTTGTTTAGTGGAATATGTCCTGAGCGCAAGCGATGCGCAGCAACAATTTGGCTTCGATTCAGTTTTGACCCGGTGAACCAAGGTATATGAGGAGGCTCACATTGTATACTTTTATACCAGATTCCTTTAGCTTTTGATCTTTCATTAAAATGTTCATTCCAAGATAGTTTATTTATTTTCCTATATTTACACAACATTTCCGAATAGCTTGGTATTATATCCCGTGTTCTTGTGTCTGACATAATGGCATATTTGGCTAGTCTGTCAGCCTCCTCATTACCTCGAAGTCCAACATGAGATGGCACCCATTGAATAATTACTTTTTACCTGTTTGGTTAAAAGACTGAATTTGTTCCAAAATTCTGTATGCTATAGCTAATCCCTTTGACCCATTATAAACACATTTAGAAATATGCTGTAAAGCGCTCTTACTATCGCTACATATCACCACTTTCATTGCAGTTAGTTCTAGCACATATTTCAAGGCCTCAAAAATGGCAAATAGTTCGGCAGTCATGATGGAAATGTGATTATTCATATTATAAGTTTTATGACATCCATTTGCTAAATCGAAAAAAGCTGCTCCCACTCCGTCTGATGTTTTGGACCCATCTGTGTATATAACATGCCAGCCAGCGTATCTTTCACATAATTCATTAAGGGCATTGTTCTTTAACAAATTAACATCATAATGTGATTTTGGAGCAGTGACACTATCTAGACTACATTTAATAACATCCTTAATATCTATATTAGACACCCATGTATCCAAAGCAAACATTAAAACTGGGTAGGAAGATGAAATCTCCTCAGCTGCTATCATACTATGTGCAGTCACGAGTAGAGGTTTCCTCTTCCTATTCCAGTACCTATTTTCTATCATACTACTAAGATCTGTAATCAACCTCGTAGAAATATCATTTGTCCTGGATTGTAGCTTTAAACAAAATTTTAGAGAAAGGAATTGTCTTCTAATTTGTAAAGGAGGTATACTCAACTCACTCTCCATTACGTGTATCGGTGTCGACTTAATAAAACCGCCGATTATTCTTAAAGCTTGATTTTGAATTTTTTCCAATTTATAAGTGTGACTAATTGCAGAGTTATCATACAAAAAACATCCGTAATCAATTTTACTCCTAATAAGGGCCATATACAGTCTACGCATAAATGTAGGGTGAACACCCCATGCCGATCCCGCCAGAACTTTGAGTAGCTGAATTTTCTTTTGTGAACTTTCATACAATTCGTTAATATGCTTTCCCCATCTTAAGCACTTGTCCAGCCACATTCCTAAATATTTGATATAGTCGACAACTTCTAAAGAATTATTGTTTACTTTAATGTCAACTAAGAGTCTTCTACGTCCTCTGGTAAATATACATAATTTAGATTTATTGTTCGATAATTCTAATCCTAAAACGTCTATTGATGCTACAAAATAATCTAGAGCTTGCTGCAAATTATCAACACTGTCTTGTATTTTAGAAGTATTACAGTATAAAATAAAATCATCAGCATATTGACTGACACAGACGTTATTAATATTTTGACAAATATTGGCCGTAATAATATTAAAGAGAAGGGGGGATAAAGGATCCCCCTGTGCAATTCCCTTACCAGTCCATCTTACATATTGTCTATTACTTTCGTCCGCTTTTATAGTGAGATGCCTTTCTTTTAAAAATTCCCAGATATAAGAACAAATATACAGGGTGTTTGGAAGGTGGGTGCAAAGCCTTAAAGGGGAGTTAATACAGACCATCTAGAACATTTTGAGCCATATTTGTCCTAACCAAAGTCTGATATTTATTTTTTTAGAGAACTTTTACGATTTTGGTACCAAAATCCCAAAATTTTCCAATTAAGGCCTAATAACGCAAAGATTGAGTGAAAATTTCTATTTTTTTTAATTTACTTTATTGGCCTAATGTATGTTTAATGGTATGAAATCATTTCGAAGCACCGTATTTACTAAAAAAATAACTTTCAGACTATTTAAAATAAAAAGAAAAAAAAATTAAAGAAAAAAAATGGATTTTAATTGACATTTAAAAAATAAATGAAATAGCTACAGGTGTTCAAATAATTTTAAAAACATGCTGAGTTATTGCTCTTTTTTTTAAGGTATCATTTACTTAGATAGCTTTACAATTTTTGAAGTTAGGGTGCCTGAACCAGTTAAAGTCGATTTTAAAGAGTAAAAAAAAACGACAGTTTTTGATTTGATTTTTTAATTTTGATGTTCAAAATGGCTTCCGCCACAGCGTATACATTTACGACAGCGATTTCTAACTTCTGTCGTGGTGATTTTAAGCTGCATTTCTTCTTTCATTGTTCTGAAAGCTGCTTCTATTCTTTGAATTAGTTCTTCTCTTGTTGAAATCTCAGTTGTGTATACGAGCTCCTTTGCCCGTCCCCAGACAAAAAAATCTAACGGCGTCAGGTCGGGCGATCGCGCGGGCCAAGGAATGGGCCCATCTCTACCTATCCAGCTGCCTGGAAAACAGTTATCAAGATGTTCTCTGACAATCAATGTCCAATGAGATGGACATCCATCTTGTTGGAAAATTATTGGCCTGTCCGTATTTAAAATGGGTACTTCCGCATCATCCAGGAGTGTTGGGAGATCGTTTTGTAGAAAATTCAGATAATTTTCACCGTTTAAATTATCTGGTAAAATGTGGGGCCCAATCAACGTCCGTCCAATTACTCCAGCCCATACATTAACGGAGAATTTTGCTTGGAAAGACACCTGAAACAAAAATTAATTCTAATTAAAGTGTTCTTTGAAGATGTGTTGAACATCTGGACTTAAATTAATAAACATTAATTTGTATACCTGTTTTTTCCAATGCGGATTGTTGTCCTTGTCAGCCCATTCATGTAAATTATGGAAATTCGTGATTCCTTCTCTAGAAAATTTGGACTCATCAGTCCAGAGGATAGATTTTAGAAACCATCTGTCGTCAATGTCGCTATTGAGCATAAATCGGCAGAACTGCATCCTTCTCCCAGGATCGGTTTCTACCAAGCCTTGCACGCCTCTACCGTGAAACGGATATTTATGTTCCCGATGCATGGTACTCCACACTTTCCATATTGAAAGGTTTAAGTTTCTCGCCACAGTTCTGACGCTGGTTGTAGGATCCGCTTCAAAGGCTGCAAGTATTTGTTCTTCAACGTCGGGGTCATGTCTTCCTGGATTCACTCCGGGTACTGCATGATGGATGCCAGATTCCGAAAGTCTGCGATACGTGTTGTAAAAAACTCGAACATTAGGTAGCCTGAAATGAAATTGTTTATTAGTAACGTCAGTTACAAATCAACATGGCAATTGAAGTAATAATGTTAGTATTAGAAGTTACTTTACCTGCGGTTCGGGTAACATTCTTGGTACAAACGTCGTGCTAAAGCTCCGTTACCATCAGCTCTGCCATACATAAAAACGATATCCGCTTGTTCCTGAGATGTAAATGCAGCCATGGCAATCGTACATACACTCAATTAAAATGTCAATTAGTTCAATAGTCCGAAATAACACGTGCAGGAGCGTAAAGCTACAACTGAACACGGTAAATCACAAACGCAATACAAGTAATTCCAAAATTAATAATCAACACGCGCAGGAGCATTAAGCTACGACTGAGTACGGTGAATCAAACGTCTACTCGCAACGCGCAAGGGCAGAGCAGTGAAGGAAGAGAGAGAAAAGATGACATCACCGAAGCGACGGGTCGGGTCCATCTCAGGTACTAACGAATTTATAAACTCAAAAAGCATCTTTACATCCTCGGCAATAAGACCTAAAGTTGTCTTTATCATAACAAAAGAATCAAGAGCCCTTTGTTATCGTACGCCGCCCGGTCCGCCGGCCACCACGGCAGCCTTTGTTTCGTTTTGTAAGGCCGACTTTTTTTAAGTGCGTCTAAAAAATAACCACTTTAGACTTTAGTTTAAAGTTATTTGAGGAAAAATCAGGTTGATTTTAATTTTATTGAAATTTGAAATTTCTTACCCTTAATTGGTCCAGGCACCCTAACTTCAAAAATTGTAAAGCTATCTAAGTAAATGATACCTTAAAAAAAAGAGCAATAACTCAGCATGTTTTTAAAATTATTTGAACACCAGTAGCTATTTTATTTATTTTTTAAATGTCAATTAAAATCCATTTTTTTTCTTTAATTTTTTTTTCTTTTTATTTTAAATAGTCTGAAAGTTATTTTTTTAGTAAATACGGTGCTTCGAAATGATTTCATACCATTAAACACACATTAGGCCAATAAAGTAAATTAAAAAAAAATAGAAATTTTCACTCAATCTTTGCGTTATTAGGCCTTAATTGGAAAATTTTGGGATTTTGGTACCAAAATCGTAAAAGTTCTCTAAAAAAATAAATATCAGACTTTGGTTAGGACAAATATGGCTCAAAATGTTCTAGATGGTCTGTATTAACTCCCCTTTAAGGCTTTGCACCCACCTTCCAAACACCCTGTATTTCCCGACTTTCAAGTCATTCAGAATATGTACTACCCGGTCAATAAGAACGTTATTATAAGCTCCTTCCACATCCAAAAAAGCAGCTACAGTTGGAGTATTTTCAGTAAAGCCAATTTGTATTTTAGTAACTAGGCGTGCCAGACTATCATGACATGAGTGATCTCTTCTAAAACCAGTAGTACTAGGAGATAGTATTTTATTATATTCTATAAACCATTCTAGCCGTTTCAGAATCATAGAGTGAAATATTTTACACAGACAAGATATCAATGCGATTGGACGAAGCTTACCATCGGCACTGCTGCTACTCTTTGGAATCGGTATTATGTAAATATCTCGCCATTGAGAGGGAACCGTTGATGTTTTAAAAATTAAATTATATAATTGAAGTAAATATTTTTTTGCATTAATAGGTAAATTAAAAATCATTGAATATGTAATATTATCGATACCAGGAGATGTATCCTTAGTTTTAAAGCAAGATTCCAATTCCTGTTTCGAAAAATCACAATTTAGAGGTGATTCATTATCATTAAATAATGGTGTTGGAGTCATCACAAAGTCTGGCGCCAGTGAACTCAATAGTTCTTCTTTTTTTTCGTCCGATGAATAAGATCTCGTTTGTCCGAATCCCTTCATCCAGCGCATTTTTCTCCACATGGTAGTTGAAGTTGTAGTCTCATTAATACTGTCACAAAAATTGTGAAAAGACTTAGACCTAGCTTGCCTTATAATGTTTTGACTTTCAGAAATTTTAATATTAAGTAAATCTAAATTTTGAGGTATAGGGTTTTTTCTAAAGTTTGTTAAAGCTAAACGACGCTCAGCTACCACTTTTGAAAGTTTTTGGTTCCAATATGGTTTTGGTATAAATTTACGAATTGGATTATTACACAATTTTATGAATGGAATTGTTTTATCAACAGCTTTATTAATTTGGGCAGTAAGATAGTCATACATGTATTGTACATTTTCTAATGGCGGTGGAACCTCTACAAAATAGCTAGAAATAAATTCACGATAACTAGTCCAATCTGCTTTTTTTAAATTTCGCTTTAAGGTAATATTACTTGCGTCGGGATATTTAAAGCACATTTTTATTATTAAATGGTCACTACCCAGGCATTCACTACTAACACTCCAAGAGCCATTAATAGATATATCTGTGGTACAGAAAGAAACATCAGGGGAAGTTTTTTGTAAAAAACCATTCACGAGCTTCATCCTGGTGGGATCACCATTATTTAATGAGATATAATTGTTATCAATCGCAGCTTCAAACAGTTGATTGCCCCTAGTATCATTTTTACTGGACCAGCAGGTGTGGTGGCCATTAAAATCGCCCGCAATAATAGTATTTTTTGGAAATCTTGAAAAAATATGCTCCCAGTCTAATTGAGAGGTTCTCACAGAGGACGGGCAGTATATCGAAATTATATTATGAATTAATTTACAATTAAGAATTTTAATGTGTACTACTTCTATACCTGAATTAGTCACACTTACAGGAACAATGAAGGTTTTTAACGATCTGTGTGCGATAATCGATACTCCTCCGTATGAGTCATCCCTGTCCTTTCTATATACATTATACCCACTTATATGTATGCGAGTATCTGCATCTAACCATGTTTCGCTTAAAATGGCTACATGAATATTTTCTCTATTTAGTAATAACTCTAAATCAATTAACTTTGGCTTCAGACTCTGAGCATTCCACTGATATATGTTGATATTAGTAGTTATGTTAACATTATCCATTTATGAATAAACCAAGAAGTTTACTTACAATATCCCAATCTTTAAAATACGAAACAACATACATCATAATTTCTTCTAAAACTAATCTTATACTCTTCTTCACCTTTTGTTCTGATGAACAATCTGCCAACCATATTTCTTTAACCTTGTTGAAACACTTCTTCAATTTAGATATTATGTTCTCGTTTCTATAGGGACTTTCTTCTACTATTTCTGAATGGTTTTTCTCTTTCTGACTTTCTTCTACTTTTTTTTTTGATTGCTCTTTTTTCTTCTCGTTCTGTTTTTTCTTTTTCTTCTTAATTGATTTAAGAGTAGTTATATTTTTGCTACCTTCTTCTTCGCTTTCACTGACTTCTTCCAGTGAACTACTTGAATCTATGCGGGTATTTACTGGAATAATTGATGGTTCTAGGGGTGTAAGGGCGTCCCTGTAGCTTCTCGTGTTTGAAGAAGAGGCAGAAGGAGGTAGTATTTCAACGTTGACAGGAGTAACTTCCTTACTTTTTTTAAATTGTGTCACATAGAAATCTAGCGCTATCTTGTAAGAACACTTGCCTTTACTCATTATTTCCCTTATTATTTTCTCTTTGAGATATACTGGACAATTTTTATTTAATGCCATGTGTGGGCCTTTGCAATTGATACATGAGAACTCCTCAGTTTCGCAATTATCATGTTTTTTGCCACACTTAGGGCACAATATTTTCTGGGTTGGACAAAAACGTTTCATGTGGCCATATTTCCAACATCCTGAACACTGTGTAACAGGGAACATATATGCTTCAACCTTAAAACGACACCCATATCCATATATATATGAGGGTAATGTTGCTCCCTTAAAAGCGATGCGAATAGCTTCACTATTAATCCACTGCCCCTCTTCAGTTATTCTTTTCAGTCTTTTAACCGTGCAAATATCTACTTCACTTTCAAATATTTCAGCAAGTTCGTTCTCCTCTATTTCCAAGTCAATATTTTTCACAATGCCATAAATAATACTTAATTGGTCTGTTCTTTGACATCTAAATTCTAATTCTTTAAACTTCTGGCAATTAAGTATTTTATTTGTATCTTCAATATATTTTAGTATGATGAAGATTTTATAAGGACTTTTATATTTGATTGTCGTTTATATTTTGAGATTTCAGTAATTTGGCCATACCAACCATTTTTGGAAGTACCGTCTTAGATGTGATACATACCTCAAAATATTTTTCTTGCTGCGTATTGTTATCACAACTACCCACATTATCCTTACAATTGTGATTTTGTGAATTACTACGTAATAATCTTTTCGCCTTTCTGGTTACGGTCGTAAAACCATCATCCTCTTCGATAATTTCTTCACTATCTTCTCTTATCCTTTTCTCAACATTTCTCTGATTTTCACGTTCAATATTAGTCGTTCTTCTCTCAATAGTTGTTTCTTCACTTGTATTCTCCATCATCTCTTCATTTAAAGTACTTTCATCAGGTATATTAGACTCCATACTCAAAGATCTTACAAAACTATCCATTATCTGAATGATTGAGTAACATTAAGGTAATTTTATAAATAAGTTACGCGACAAAATGAGTAAGACGTCCGCACGTCTCAGTCGTCAACGCGGCACTAACCGATTGTTTCAGACAAGATCCACTAGTTAATCATGATGATTAGATAGATGATGAATAAGGGCAGGAAGATGATGATGATTAACTAGTGGATCTTTCCACTAGTTAATCATCATCATCTTCCTGCCCTTATCCCATTCTATTTGGGGTCGGTGCAACGCGTCTTCTTTTTCCATTCTTCCCTGTTATACATGTATGTCAAGGTGGCATTTTCTCCTTTCTCTTTCATATCATTCCTCACACAATCCATCCATCTTTTCTTTGGCCTTCCTCTCGCTCTCCATCCATCAACATTTATATCCATCACCTTTTCAGTCACATGCGATTCGTCCGTCCTCATTACATGCCCATACCACGATGCACTAGTTAATAAACAACTGTAAAACCTACACTTAAATATTGTTGTTATTTTACAATAGCAAAGCGCACACGGCCGTCATGCGGAACGGCCTGGTTTTCGTAAAACACGCTATAATATACTCCGTCGGGGCTGCGGGTTGTTCGAAAGAGATACCGCGGCCTCGGCACAAAGGGCTAAGAAGGAACATGGGTGGTTTTTAGTCAGTAGAAGTCTGACACTCCCTACCGCTCTGCCCAGAGCGGGAGGAGTCATTTGATGATTTCTCACCCTCCCAAAAAAAGGCTTTAATATACCTACTTCGTTTTATATTCTTCAAAACTCGGATGAATTTTTGTTAGAGTTATAGAAGATTGGGTAACTGCAGTTTAGGCGTTGTTGTACAGAACTCGTGGCTAAATATTTCCGGTGGTCGATCTTCGGGTTAAGCCGTGCTTGCCTGGGTTGGTCCGTGGATGGGTGATCGTCAATGACATACCGAGTTCCCTGCGTGCGCGTGATACCGAGACATTACATTACATGTATGTACTTGTCACTAAGCACTTCTTTTCTCTGGACCAATACCCGGAAAAAGTCACATCTAGATCAAGTTGTAATCACTTCAGAATATTTGACTTTCTAACAAACATAACATAACATCACACTTGTATGTATTATAATAGGCAGAGGTGTATGCATCTCCCGTCGGGGCTGCGGGTTGTTCGCAAGAGATACCGCGGCCTCGACATAATGGGCTAAGGAGGAACATGGGTGGTTTTTAGTCAGTAGAAGTCTGACACTCCCTTTCGCTCTGCCCAAGAGCGGGAGGGGTTATTTGATGATTTTCCACCCCAAAAAAAAAAAAAGTGGTATGCATCTGTACATCCACTGTTTGTCAATAACGTTTATATTCCGTGTAATAGGGGGCGCGTCTATTACCATCAACTGGGCACAAATCCAGACTCCGTGGCTGCTCCTGATGGAAGAAACCATAAACACTTTGCCCGACCTGGAAATCGGACCCGAGACCGCCTGCTCATCAGTCGCACTTGCGACCGCTAGACCAACGAGGCAGTCACAGAACAGTCGAGGTAACAAAACTATAAACGGAGGTATCTGAAGTACGACTGAGGAGGCAGATGTAAGTGGTAAGTGGTGGGTGGAACGCCTCCGGCTAGGTGGACCGACAACCTTCAAAACGTAACAAGTGCCTGTATTTGAAGGTTGCCCTCGATTTCCCTGGGATTCCATCATCAGATCCCGACTTGGTGACAATGGGACCACCTCGGGAGTGTACCCTTTCGAATACGAAAATAATTTTGAAAATCGGTTCATTAATGACGGAGATATCCGGAAAAAACTACACATATACAGACGAATTGAGAACCTCCTCCTTTTTAGAAGTCGGTTGAAAATAGACAGGCTGTTGGGATGAAATGTATGCGGAAAGAAGATAACTGGGTATTGTGGCTATTCCACTGAAAAAAAAATACCTGACATAGCTGAATTGTTGACATAAAAAGGTGATCAGTGCTGTTCGTCTCCCAGCAGGGGCCTATTCCTAGTAAGACTAGGGGACATCTACAAACCATTTCATCATCATCATCTGCCTGACTTTACCTAACTATGTTGGGCTCAGTTTCTAATCTAACCGGATTTAGCTAATCTAAAAGTATTTACATCGACGAGCAACTGCCTATCTGACCTCCACAACCCAGACTAAACCAAACATTAGAAGAACAATGAAATTCAAACAGTCCAAATAATATTTAGGGATTATGTTTGCCAGACTTAAGACCTTTTAGTATATATTATAAATAAATAATTCATATATTTGCCCGACGGCCTTGTGTTCAAAACCTAAGTATTTGCCAAGACGCTTGGAACCGTAATTCCTACAAGTGGTGTTTTTTTGTGTCCGTCTATTTACGTAAACGTTGCTTTTGTGAGCACAGACAGTAGACAGAACTTATGAGTCATAGCGTCGTGTATTGGCTCATACATACATAAACTCACGCCCTTTTCTCATAGGGATAGGCAGAAACCACAGAACACTACTTGCTACGATCCTTACTAACTCCTTTTGCCTTGTCCACATTCATACATCTGGTCATACACGCACGCCGCCGCGCCCGTTACGAGTACTACGCACCTGTCCTTTCCTTTTTTTTGGTGTAAATTATATGATTCACTAGGGGACGTCACGCGGTTTCACCCGCGTAGTTCCCGTTCCCGTGGGAATACAAGGATAAAAGATAGCCTATGTCACCCGGGGATAGTTTAGAACGACGGTGAAATAATTTTTGAAATCGGTCCAGTAGTTTCGGAGCCTATTCGTTACAAACAAACAAATCTTTCCTCTTTATAATATTAAGTGTAAATTAAAAACATTTTTACATTATATTTAATGGGTTTCATTGACCCATAAGCCATAAGTTCCCATAAGTTCTAATCGTGTAGGGCAGTCTAACAAACTACAAACTCTCCCCGTCCTTGCGATAATTTTTTTTCTTGACCCTTCCTTCTTCCCGGGAACCTTCTAGTTATTGGAGGTCAAAGTTCCAACGTTTTCACAACTTAAAAAACAGTTTAATTGTTTATTGTTATTACTATAAATACTTCCGTACTATTCAATATATTAATCATCTTGAGATGATAGATTAACATTGATGTTCATAAAATACTTTATTTACAATATTTACAAACTACAGTTTACAGAACTAAAATTATGATAATATATTATAATTATGTACCTATAAGTTACGAGGAGCTCGTGGCTTAATTATAACTGCCACTCAGGTTGATCTTCAGGTAAAGCTGTGCTTGCCTAGGTCGGTCTGTGGATGGGTAACCGCCCGACATACCGAGTTTCCTCCGTGCCTCGGAAAGCACGTTAAGCTGTTGGTCCCGGCTCTCATATATAGATCTTTGGCAGTCGTTACAGGTAGTCAGTGACCTGAAATTCTGACATCCAGTCTTACCAAAGAGTATTACCTAGTATTAACTGGGTTGTGGAGGTCAGATAGACAGTCGCTCCATGTAAAATACTGGTATTCAGCTGCATCCGGTTAGACTGGAAGCCGAGCCAAGTAGTTGGGAAAAGGCTAGGCAGATGATGATGTACCTACAATTACCAAAAAGGGAAGTATTATTCTATAGGGCGTCAAAAAATTCGTCTGCATCGCTGTCTTGTCAACAGGAAAAGTGCCCAGAAGGCTGGCAGCATTCCCAGTCCCACGTTGGATGGCAATCGAGTCCTACCGTTAACCGTAATTATACAACCCATTAAAAAGTCGTTTCCCAGAGTTAGTTTGTTTGATTTACCTACTAACAGCTTGCTTGCCCAGTAAACCACCAGTCCACAAAGACCATTTGACCAAGCATTCTGTAAATACTTACATCAAGTTACAGTGCATGTGACTACGTGATGGGTCCATTTGCACCTTGTTTTGTTTAGGCATGGGCTTGTCACATTAGTTGTGGGTGGTCCGTGGTACACAATCGAGTCGAAATCGAGTTTACGTAGATAATATATTATTAGTATTGGTAAAACTGTCAACAGTGAACAGACTCGGTCATCACGGCCTGTCATGCAGCCGTAGGGTTGGGCGTTTTGCGCGGCACGCGAACTTAAACGACATCATCCGACGTGCTCTAGTCGCCGTCGGCGTACCAGCTGTTTTAGAACCTTTGTGGAAACTATATTTTCGAGCCGTTTGGGGTTGAAACTCGGGCCGTGGGGTCCAAGTGCTCATAGCCTGTTTAAGGAAATTTAAAAAACGCTTAATTGACGCTTCTCGTGACCCAAGGGCTGGCTTTTATCTTGGCCAGAGGCTAAGTGTTGCCATACAACGTGGCAATGACGCCAGTCTTTTGGGCACATTACCGGCTGACAGCGTTGAGGAGCAGTTTCTCGTTAGTTTATTTTATAGTTTTATTTAATGTACATAAAGGTACATAGTTACTTTTTATTAGTATTTTGTCAGGTTAAAGCCTGAATTTGTGTGTTTGAAATATGGTCCGCTGAACTTAATTTAGCGATGATGAATGGAGCTTGTCTATTGCCAATATTAGCCTCGTGGGGCAGTTTTGTTTTTTCAACAAATACAGACGATTCCGACGTGTATATACCTACTGTGAAGTAGTGTGACTGTGAAGTACCCCTAAGTGCCCGCAAATATTAGCAAGCCCGATTTCTTTTGGCATGGAGTCAAGTTACTGAAAGCTAGAATAACCGAGCGTATATAATGATCGAACGAATGGCGAATAACGCCATTCTTTCAGAAGATGGTGATACTTTCACCTGTCCTATATTTAAGTAAACATTGGTGAGTATGAGATCTGTAGAAAGTATAAAGCTAGGTAAATACTCTGACGTTTTCGTGACTCACGGAAAAGTTAGTTGTGTTTGTATGTATGTTCACTTATATGAAGTAGGTACTACCAGTGATGTACTAGTGCCTCTGATTTACAGACCCACAGTGACCTTTATTGCCATTACGGTAAGGTTGGTAACTTTGAAAGGACCTTGAGTTTTTATTACATTCTTCTTCTTCTCGAATCGATGACTCAATTTTTAGTACTGTTAGTGCCCAGCATTATCTTACCCCTCGTATAAAAAAGAACAGGGCAAGTGGTGTGAGATCGGGGGTCAGGTAATGCTGCGCAATGACTGTATGTGGACAGTCTGTCGCTTGCTTCATTCAAGTCCTTAAGCGTCAGTTAGTTGTGCACGACGGGTAAGAGAGGAGGTGTGGCATATCTTGTGTTGGGTCTCCACACTCGCATTCTATCCGAGATGGGTCGATTATACCCCATCTAGCCAAATTGGGTCGGTAGTGACCAACTTGAGCACGCAGTCTATTTAAAGATTTCCATGTTGGACACTGCAGATTGTAGCCGTTTTTCTGCCGGTCCTATGAATTGTGGAGGTGGGATGTTTGTTTTACTGCTGGGCCTTCTGGGACATCTCTATCTAACGCGATCTCTTGCCATGATAGCACGGTAAACACCACCATCGCCGCACATGTAAGCAATATAAGCATCAGAGTCAGACTTTATTGCCCAAAATGACAAGAATTGACAAACTTGTTTTTCACAACTTGGCAGAGCGACTACAAATCTCCAATTTGTATAAAACCCATTTAAATGCTAATAGGATTGGCATCTTCTACAAACCTTCTCTCAAGCAGTTGTGATCGGTCCCTAGAGATTTTAAATTCGGGTATTTCGAATTTTCGATACATTTCAAATGAGAGGTATTGTCGTAAATGTAGGTGGTGACTGAACGATAAGGAGCTAAAGTCCATTTCACGAAAGAAGTCCCGCAGACGCAGCGCTGTATGTCGCGCGACATAATGTTGTTTCACAACTTTTGGCATCGTAAATAAACCTTATAACGCACTAATCCAATAATAAACTCACAAAATATCTACCACAACAAACGCACCTTGATAACATCGACAAACGACAACATGGCCGATCTGTTAAATTTAGTTCCACAATTGTCCGCGGGACTTTCTGTCGTGAAATGGACTTTACCCTATTCCTAATAAGTAAACAGTTTTAAGACAGTGTTGGTGGTACGGAAGTTTACGGAACCCTTACAAGTATGCTTGACTCGTACTTGGACGGTTTTCTTCCTTACATCTCGCTAGGGTGGAGGACAGCCAAGTATAACGTATTTTTAACACTACTAAAAATCGATTAGTATGCAGAGTTTGTGTGTCGACGCCAACTATCTTTTTGTCATGATAGGCAAACTACAGTCTCTTAAAAGTCCCGTCGGGGCTGAGGGTGTTCGGAAGAGATACCGCGGCCTTGACACAAAGGGCTGAGAAGGAACATGGGTGGTTTTAGTCAGTAGAAGTCTAACACTCTCTACCGCTCTACCCAGAGCGGGAGGAGCTATTTGATGATTACCCAGACTCCAAAAAAAAAAAAAAGTCTTCTAATAGTAGGTGCTAATTAGGCTGATTATAATCAGCCTATGTTCCCACTGTTTAGACACAGGTCTCTTCTTAGAAATAGGCTATCCACCACGCCGACCCAGTCCGGGTTGGTAGGTATAAGATAAGCCACATGACTTCGAATTTTTGGTCCTCTCATACCGGTTTCCTCACGATGTTTTTCTTTACCGTTTTTGAGAGCAGTGGAGATGAAATAAATTACACAGAGTAATGCACCACCACTGGGCTACTGATAGCTAGCGCTGCACTCCTTGAAAGCAGCAGTCAGTGGCAATTATAGTGAGTTCTCGTCTCTCGATATTTCGAACCTATTGCAAGCGCCACGATTGAGTCACCCCGCGATATCGCATATGAACTTGGGGAAACCGACCCAGGCAGGGAATTCAACTCCTTGGTAGTCAGTCACATAATTAAAGCACTTCGTGTAAATGTGTGGAACGTCGACATGGTATGTGGGTCATAGATAACCTGCAGTACATCTGGAAACTCGATGGGAAAAAAGAGATGTGGAATGAGGTCGTGGAGCTATTGGGCACACTCACTCTATTTGTAAATGACTTCATAGCAAAGAGAGGGCTCCCAAGCTACCGAAATCTTCTTAAGAATGTAAGTTAGTAACCGGTTTACCAAACTCTATGTCGGAAGCAAAGTCATTAAGTTTTGGAACGAAGTTCCTTATCGCGCGTTGTGAAAGGGGGCTAGACGGAAAAAAATCTTACGAAAAGTTGTCACGACACTTTTTTGCTATAGTAAGCTATTGTAAGCTGTGCGGCGTCGCATGTTTCTCTGTCTGTCTCTCTCTCTCTTATAGAAAGCAAGCCAGATATTTTCATTTCTACATTTTTTTTTTTTGTTTTTTTTTACATAATAAAAAATAATAACAATAACTTCGTTCCATCCGGGTGTTCCTTGACACCTCTCAAGTTTTCTAACAGTGTATTGTATTGTGACGTGAATGTAACTAACAATTAATTAAAAGTATCGACTCGTTCATACATACGAATTTAACGAGTTTTGTGTTATCGCGAATACGTATGAATTAGTTAGCCTTAATCCATATCAAGATAACTGCCTACAAATTGTGTAACCCAGCTTTGAACACGTCATTTTTATTTTTAAACTAGTTTTCTAGCTGGTTGCACTTGATGAAAATATTATTTAGAAAAGATGAGAGGGACTAGACTAATGGCAAAGATTTGCCGCGGTATATTTTCAGACGAATGAACGAGTAACTATACGAAAGCACGTTAAACGGCGCTGCTAGTGGTTTTGCGAAAATTTGTCTATTTGCACTCGGCTGTTCTGACATAAAAAATCTATGTATATTATAGTTTGTTTCTTGTTAGTTTAGTTTATATATTTTGTTTGTGATTTAAGACCTGTATCTATATATATAAAAATGAATTGCTGTTCGTTAGTCTCGCTAAAACTCGAGAACGGCTGGACCGATTTGGATAATTTTAGTGTTGAAATATTCGTGGGTGTCCAGGGAAGGTTTAAAAGGTGAGAAAGTGGTAGGTAGGTAGGCAGGGTAGTAGTCGGTAAGTAGGATAGTAGAGTAGGTAGGATGGTAGGTAGGTAGGGTAGTTGGTAGGTAGAGTAGTAGGTAGGTAGGGTAGTCGGTAGAGTAGTAGGTAGGGTGGTAGGTAGGTAGGGTAGTTGGTAGGTAGAGTAGTAGGTAGGTAGGGTAGTAGGTAGGTAGGGTAGGAGGTAGGGTAGTAGGTAGGTAGGGTAGTTGGTAGGTAGGGTAGTAGGTAGGTAGGGTAGTAGGTAGGTAGGGTAGGAGGTAGGGTAGTAGGTAGGTAGGTAGTTGGTACGTAGACAGGTAGTAGGTAGGAAAAAGGGCATTGCACGCATGCCGGGCACAGCTAGTAATGAAATGAATTACCATGTGACAATATAGACAATCGCCCCTATAGACGACCCTTATTGTATTCGCCTTCCTTGTTTATCAGATCATATGTGAATTACAAAAAAACATACAAATGTATACCTACTAAATTAGGTTCCGTACAACCCAATCACAAACGAGATGCTAACGATCAATTAGCACAACAGCCAGTTACTTTAAAATGAAGTATAAAAGAAAACGCACGCGAGAACAGGCGCCCGCAAAAATGCAAAACTATCTTACAACAGTCCTATTTGTGCTGTTCGCCTTCACATTCTACCTAACTATCTCCTTTGAACCACTTTCAAAAGAAGAACAGATGAATCGCTACAATAAAATGACTGAGGACGTGGAACCGTTTCGGAAGAACTTGACAGAATGCGCTCGCCAAGTAAAAGCCTCTATAGAAGACGTCGAAAACTTTTTGAAACGAATACCGCAGACGAAAATGGAAGGAAAATGTTTCGTCGCTTGCATATTAAAACGTAACTCTATAATAAAGAATAATAAGATCAGTAAGAATGATTTATTGAACGCGAACAGAGCTGTTTATGGTGAAGATAGTGAGGTGATGAGTCGTTTGAAGATGGCTATAGCAGAGTGTACAAAGGTAGTCGAGAGCGTCTTCGAGGTGTGTGAGTATGCTTCAATGTTCAACGACTGCATGCATATAAAAATGGAGCATATTTTGGACCAAGTGATGATGGAACGGCGTATGGATGCTGTTGGGAAGCTCACGACGAACCCTGAAGAGTGGGGAGACACTGAAGACGAGATCATGAAGCTGGTGAAAGATGAACTTTAGTTTCTAAGTTTACTTACTTAGAGTCTACTTTAGTTTTTAAAATAATCATGTGTTCGTGTTTAGAGTAAGTTTAATCTGAAATATAGGCTATGCTATCTTCTTAAAATTACCTGCTTGTGTTGAGAATGTTTAATTAATACGTGTTTGTGAATATTTTACCTGGTATGGGCAAGTAAACAAATAAAACAAAAATATTGTTACGAAGAAATTTTAATTCTTTTCGAAATCACCTAATTATAACTTCGATATGATTCACTTAAAATTTACATTAGAAGCGCACGTTACAAAACAAATTGGACACAAACTTGCTCTGTTTTCGTTTTATAGTCACTTGGTGGGTACATCGCGTATTACTAGGGGCATGACGGCCTAAAACTCTACAGGGCGTCTAAAATGGCCACTTTAAACGTAATATGGACCAATACTTAACGTAAAATGGACCTCTCTGTGACCATTCATAAAATTCGTAAAACGGTCACACAGACGCAGTTACTATTATGAACGGTCCATTTTACGTTTTTTAACGCAATTCATATTATGATCTGCTCAAGCGGCCATTTTAAACCCCCAGTTCATCATAATCATCATATTTCAGCCGCAAAACGTCCACTGCTGGACATAGGCCTCCCCCAGGTGTGGCCACATTGACCGGTCCCGTGCGTCTCGCATCCACCGGATCCCTACAACCTTCACCAGGTCATCGGTCCACCTAGTGGGAGGCTATCCAACGCAACGTCTTCCGTCTACAGTTATATGAACATAATAAACTGTTCTAGCAAATGATATCCACCACGAAGTGTCAATATGATAACTATACAGCAGACGAGAAAAACGTTTTATTTCGTAAATATGGTAGTTTTGCTTTTGTTATACTTGATTATTTTCTTATTAAGGTGTTGATAGTAAAACAACCTTTATGGGTAGGTGTATTACCCTATTTTAAGTAAGAAAACCCCATTAAACGAAAAACGCCAAAATGTTAGTTATTATATTGACACTTCATGGTTGACAATCAGAACTTCGGCACAAGGGATCTTTAGTTTGCAATGAGATTGATATAACAGAAATATCAAGAAAACTTGTCGGCATTTAACAAACCAATTGTCACATTACAAAATTACAAAATATTGCACCAAATTATTTAAGGGACATTTTCTTACAACATTTTCGAAAAGTCGATTTAATTTGAGCCTAGAGAAACAACATCTGTGTCCCAGTTTCAGAGAAAAGTATTGAACAATCGTTGTTATAAAGGTACTTAAAATCTAAAAGTACAGGTTTACAAATAAAATAAATACGTTAAAAAATCAGTTCACAACAAAGTTTCGTAAACAATCAATGTTCACTATTTTAAGGAAGAGTGTATTTACACTTTTTTTTTTTAAGGGGTTAAAGGAGTTATGTTACAACACTAGACATTGGTGACACTTGGTGTTAATGTGACCATAAAATCACTAGATATCTTTTATCACACAAATCAAATGATTCTATCACATTCTGTATTTCAGTTATACTTTATCTGAATAATAAATATGGCAATTTGCTTATTAAGCTAATTATCACTTTTATATAACCTGTAATAACTCCATATTTATTCGTCAGTTATGTGATTTGATGCTTGAAAATTCAGTCTTAAGTTTTTGAAAAATTGTTAACCACATATTTCACGTTGAAGGCCACCAAAAACTAGTGTCATAACCTAAACCCTTGAATAAATTCGCTATCAAATTAAAAGTGCGATTTCCTTAAAGTTACATTCAAATATTAAACAAATCTGGTTCTTCTAATGCTGGTACGTCACTAAGCATACCTGTTAAAATTCGAATTACATATTTGATCAATACAAAATGCTCTTTATGTCTATTATCATAAAATTCACGTTGTATTGATAATGTAAGGCGAATATTTGACAAATCTACCAAGTGCTGTGACACCATAAACAAAAAGGTTCTATACCTGTTTTATGCACTTCTCTTTATACAAATAGATAGAAGACGTCGAATGTACAATTGTTCCTAATTAACTAGTACTAGAATTAGACCCAGTGGGCTCTTGAGCTGTTGTTTCATAGATAAAAATAACACTATTTTTTTTATAAACCATTTCCGATGTGGACCGATGTTGCCTGTCATATTTTATTTTTCGTTAAAAAAGAAACAATTTGTATTTTTATTAAATTTGGAAGTCTGTTTCTGGAATTAATAATAACAATACTAGAAGAACTTGTATTTTTTTTAATTTTGAGTATTTTTGGTCTACTGAAAGACAAATAGACTAAAAAACATAGTTGTTCGGTAATAAATTTCTCTAGCTACGAGTACATTGCAGTAAAACTTGTAGTGAAGATAAATATATAGTTTTATTTGATAACACCGAATATCGCAAAAATCTCGAACAAATATAAATTCAGTGAAAAATTCATACTATTAAGTTAACACACATCAGACCACAAAAATGGGTACAACAATGAACATTTCCAAATATTTATCTTATAACGTATTATGAAAAACAAGTAATCCATACGAAAATTGTTAAATACGCTTAGATTATTACCAGATGATACCTATTAACATTACAATCTAAAAACTAAGGTATCATACAGTCTTAATTTCATCAAAATTTTATTTAAAACCCAAATTTTATGTTAAAACTTTTTATATAAATTACTATTCACTATATAAATAGTTTAATCAACCATTTTTCTTAGCTAAAATACACCTACCCTATTCCTTGAAGTCATGTATAGTACTTATAACTAATATCATTGAAAGAAAATCAAAGGTATATAGAAAACGATAATATGGCAGTGTCCTAAAACAAAAACAATATAATGTTGTTAAAAAATAGTAAGCGTATATTGAATCCTAACATTTAATAGTAAAATAATATTTAAAATAATGTAAAACAATATTATTTTAATTCATTTAAGGGGTAAGTTGAGTTAAGCTCAAAATATTAAAAATATCGTATATTTGCAATTTTACTGGTATCTAATATTTTAGCATTTCGTTCAAAATTACTATGGCTAATTGAAATATTTTTGTAAAACTATTCGATGCAGTTTGCATGCACACAAGTGTATTTAAAGCTAACAGTGTTTTATAATTAGAGACATTTAAAAACAAAATATAATTGACAAAACTTACTGACAGTCAAGTTTTGCAGTCTAACATTGGTTGTGGAGAGTTTTCAAGTATAATAAAAATAGTTTTAAGAACTGGGATGAAAATAATGACAAAAGGCACCTTGTTATTTTACTCTGATTTATAAGACGGACATAGGAGAGATCCTGCATTAGGCCGAAACGGACAATTTTTACTTTGCAAAATTAAAAAAAAAGTCGCAGTCCCACAAAAAATATAATATGCATTTGTAACTTATCACCACGCCTGTAATCCCTGAAAAATTCTTCATGGTTTTCCGGGGTGATCATTAATATCTGTGTTACATTTATATAAATCATTAATATCTGTGTTACATATTATATAAATCATTAATATCTGTGTTACATATATATATTAAATCATTAATATCTGTGTTACATATATATAAATAATTAATATCTGTGTTATATGTATATATATAAATCGTATCATCATTTTCTTGCCTTTATCCCACTTTATTTGGGGTCGGCGCAGCATGTCTTCTTCTACACTTCTCTATTACTATACATAAATGGTATATTTTTGATTTAAAATGTCTCTAATTACCCAACACCTATTTACTACGGCTATAATAACTAAATTAAGATCAAAATATACACGCCACACTGAGTGGCCTTTATCATCGATTTAATTTTAATACTACAAAAATACTTCTTTTTATCATGGACTCTTTATTTTGGCCCACATTGTTAGATTCAAAAATAACTTTTTTACATAAAAAAAAATATTGGGAAGAATATTTACAGTAGTCGGCAGTAAGATTCAGTCACGATAAAAATTTAAGAAAAACTAGAACTAGACAAAAAATACGATAGAATGAAAAAGGAGTCCAAATATTGTAAAAACAGTTTACATTGCTACAATGAGTATTGAAATCACAGATGTATACCTACCTAGATATCGCAAGATACGCGAAGTAGGTGCACTTCGCGTGCCCGATAAAATTCGTTTTTTTTTACGTTTTTTTTTGCAATCAGATACAAATACAATCCTCTCAGTTCATATTACTTCCTTTTATTCCTATTTTCATCAAATAGTCACTACAGAAATAATACGATGTGTGAAAAAAGTAATAATATCAATAAAAAAATGGAGTAGTTACATGCTTTAGAAGTTTTTGGTGGGGGCACTTTCTATCCATGTCGCGCGAAACGGCCATTTGTACTACGTAACCGTGACGTTACTATGGCGGTATGAAATATGACGTCACGTTTCTATAGCGCTGTCTTTGTCTAACACTTCATTTAAAATCAGTTAAAACTAAGCCATTTCCTGATCGATTTTATTACCCTTTTTCACACATCATGTTATTTCTGTTAGTTCTTTGAAATAACATAATATTTTCGTGAATTTTTAACAGTTGTCAAGTAGCCAATTGTGATTATGACGTCATAGTAGCTAATCAAAAATGGCTCGCTTAGTTTTGATCTTGATACTTGCCTTATCTAGATATGTCTATATCTGTGATTGAAACGTTTACCGTTAATTTTTAGACAATAATATTTAATCTAATAATAATAATTTAGAATTAAGGTTCGGTCGAACAAATACGGACAGTTTGCGGACATCGGACACTGACGTAAGTTCGCTGTCCGGAGCTGCGTCTTACTGTTGACCAAACCTTTATAGTCAATACATAATTCAACCGTTTGCTATTGTTTCTTAAGATATTCAATTTATAACTGCCGTTTTGTGAGCATTCACAATTATAAATATTATATTGTGACATTAAAAAGAGCCAATCGGTTCACTCTTAAGTTACTGTGTGACGCCTGAATCATATTTATCACCATCGATTCGCATTTGTTTATTATTGTTTTCACTGACTCGAACTACAAAAAAAATTAGCGAACCAGACAAAGAAAAAGAGTTTATTAGAGCAGTCACTGGCTTGAAAGAAATCCTAGTGAAAATACCTTCAACTAGCCTACCTGCGACCTTCATAAAATATTACTTCCCTGTTTAAATTGGATTTTGTTTATTTTTACACGGAACTATAACTCTTTTTCTAAAATTAAATTAATTTCTTATAACAACCTATCAGCCAGTAAAAGTCCCCTCAAAGACGGTCCAGCCGTTTCGGAGATTAGCCGGATCAAACAGACAGACAAAAATTAAAATACCTTATTTACTTTGAAATTACAGAAGTCGGTTAAAAAAGACACTTCAATTTAATTTATTCGTTTTACTATTTTCACCAGAATTCCTTTCAAGCGAGCTCAAGTGTATAAAAACAGCATAAATATCAGTTACGTGTCTAAAGATACATACACAAAATTATTTTCGAAACTGCCGTTTTTTTCTTCGGGATAAAAATAACAGCTATAAATATTGGGCCATACATTATAACACCTGTTCCCATCACTATATTTATGTACTAGAATAGAGTCCCAAACCTCGAGGGCGAAGGCCTAGGTCATTCCGGCGGGCAGCTCTGGACGAAGGAGGCGGGGAATAGGCCCGTTCGGCCTGTTCGCTGAAGGGTACCCTTGTACCAACCGTCACCTCTCTTTTTTGACACTATCACTATGTCATCCACTTTCAGTTCTAACTCGTATTCGGAGTTAGGCGGGTATGGGACTATGCAGCGGAATCTGGAAACAATTAAAACAGTACTGTAAATCAGGGATGTAACGGAGGTAGTTTTATCGGAACCGAAGGCGGAGTCGGAGTTTTTAAATTAGCTTTATCGGAGTCGGAGGCAGGGTCAGAAGTGGTGGTGGTGCGTAACAAATTAACAACAAGTGAAAAAATAATTGACGATAAAGTGCACGTAGTGGGAGTCGGGGGGATTCCCCGCGCGACATGTATGCAGTGATCCCAACTTAGCGTTTCGGCGCTAAATCTAACGCTTTTTTGGCTGTGTCAACTCCCAACGAAATTATATAGCGCTTAGCACCCAATCTAGCGCTTTTTATATAATATTCCTCTTCTTTGAAATATCTACAATGGAACTTAATTGTTGTTAAAATAAATAGACTCGACCTAAAGAACAAGCGTCCAGAGCCTCATAAGTTTAAAAAAAAACTAACCCAATACTTTCACAGCATCGACAATACTATATCCGTCCTTGTAAAACATGATTGTAATCTTGACTTAAATTTACTATTTTTGCAAACTGACACAACAAAATCCTATTTCTACAGTACAAGCAGGACCTTCCACTTCTACTCAGCAGGAGAGCCAGGAAATTGTACAACAAGAACAAGATTCTGACGATGACGACTGGCTAATAAACTTGTAGATTATTTTTTGCGATTTCATGTAATTTTTAATAAAAGCTAAAATCACCTAACTTTTGTTAAATTTTGCGCTTTTTTTCGAAAAATATCCAAATCTAGCGCTTTTTTTAAGTCAATTTAGCGCGTTTTTTCTAAAGACTGTTGGCAACACTGCATGTATGACCTGTTCATAACAGTCGACACAGGCCGCCGCCGCCGCTATGTTATGTTGTGTTACCTCCGATTAAAACCTTCGATTTAAAAGCGTCGGAGCCGAAGTCGGAACCGAAGGTGTAATAATAATCGGAAGTTCCAACTTAACGGAACCGGAGTCGATGCTCCGTAACATCCCTGCTGTAAATGAAGCGAAACAGGAGTCAAAGTCGAATATATTTTTATAGCAATAGTATAGTAACACATTTATTCTAATTGGGTTCTTGACTATTGTAAAATTTACGAAAAAGTTATGTTATTTCAAAGAACTAACAGAAATAATACGATGTATTAAAAGTAATAAAATCGATTAAAAAATTGTAATAGCTACACGCTTTAGAAGATTTTAATGGGGGCATTTTCTATCCTCGTCGCGCGAAACGGCCATTTGTACTACGTAACAACTATGGTGGTAGTAATGACGTCACATCTTCATAGCGCTGTCTTTGTCTAGCAAGTCATTTTAAATCGGTTAAAACTAAGCCATTTTTTAAAAATAGCTAGTTTTTTTTTACTTTTACCTATTTTTTTATTTACTGTTTCCAGATCAATAGTACAAATTTGTCAAGTACCCAATTAGGCCAAAAATCAGCTCTTTGAAAGTCAAAATTACGTATTACTCCCCCAGAACACCCATCCTTCGCCACTACCTATTAGTTTAACGTGTACATGGATGCATTGTACAGAAACCATGGAGATATTTGAAGTAAAAACGTATCTAAAAAGGCAGATGTGAAACATCTATGTTAATATATTTTATATCTATACTATTATTATAAACCAATAGAATGCCACATTATTTGTGAGTGTCACAGGCTATGCAGGGTGTAAATCAACCCGTCACACAGCCGTCAACCAAGCATTCTGTACATCAAACTAAGTACCCCCTACGCAAACATTTTAGCTGGGAAACGACTTTTTTTTGGTTCAAAAATCACATTTTACGGTAAAGCTCAATGTAGCACTGTTAAAATATTGTGCTAGTGGATGCTTTGAATAGTAAACGGGTCATGGAGGTAATTTAAGTAAAGTTATATTCTGAAAAACTAGTATTTACAAAAACAGCTGTGAAAAATTTGTAACTTTGACCCCCAATATCTCCGTAACTAGGATGTTCCCAGGTATGATCTAGAACAAAAAAATGATCGCAGTGGTGGGGAGAATAAGTGCCCTTCGTTTGCGTTAAGGGTACTTTTACGCCCTATATAGAAGGAAAGAAGCTAGTTTTAATTATTTGTTATCGATATTTTTACAATACAAGTACCTATCGACTTCATGTAGAGTTTTCTAACCCTCATAATTATATTTACCTTTCCTTATTTGGTTGCACGTGATGTCGATCTCGCCTCGAAGCGGTCACGTCTAATGACTGTGACTTGCGATGCTGGGACTGCCAAGGGTTTTCTGAGCCCGCTCTGTAAATTGAGAAAAAAGTTATTCTAAATTATAAAGTGGTAATAGGGGATCGGACAAAAAAAAACTAATTAATCCGTCAGATAGATTTCCAAAAAATATTGAACACGTATTTTTTCTTTTTTCACATAAACAAAAAATGAAGACTTTTCGAAGCACTGTATCAGTGCTTCGAAAACTCGTGAACTCCTCAAAAACGTCACATGTCAGTACATTTTTACCTACAAATGACGTCACAACCCCCCCCCCCCTCATGATCTTTGACGCGTTTTATCTTCGTCAATTTTTATTCATTTGATAAAACAAAAAACACGTATCCAATATTTTTCGATAATCTAACTGACGGACTAATTAGAATCTTATTTTTTTGACTCAGTCCGATCCCCTGTTATAAGTTGATTATATCTCTAAAGGTGCTCCCTCACCTTGTATTATTTAAACACCTAATATTTTTGTATTACGATAGTTTTTACAGGATATGCGTTGTTTCTTCGACGCGAAAAAAGTCGGGGAAAGAAGCTAGAGTGGACAAAAGCGACACGGCAAACACAAAAAACACCATGCTCAAGGAATTATGAAAGACATGAAATGAACTGCACATTAAGCTAAGTCATTTGTCACATTTTACAGTGCTGCGAAATATTGTTTAAAAATGTGAGTGTGTGATAGAGCTGTGTCTGCGAATACAATACGTTTCAAATAAGAATAGGACTGACCTGGCGCTATATTGTGACGTCATAGCTGTCAAATCGAACAAGATAAGTAGGGTCAGCAAAACAGATATTTTATACTTCATAAATGACAATTACCAGATAGAATTCATTGACGTTCCTATTCTTATTTGAAACGCATTGTACAACGTACTCGTGATCGTGCGGGTGTTTGTGCAGACAAAGGTGTTCGTGCGGGTGTTTGTGCAGGTGTTTGCTTATTTCTGTATACGAGTTTTCGTGTTTCTGCATAAAACCTGTGCAGATAAGAGCAGAATTGAGGTATAATTTTTTTTTTGTGCAGATGATTATGTTTTTCAGTTTTCTCCTAGTATTTGTTTATGAGTGTGTATGTTTACAACCTGTGCAGTGTGTGTGTGTTTGTACTAGTATCTCCTTAAGCGTGTCTTGTGTATGAGTGTTCTTGCAGATGATGTTCTTACCTATCCTTAAGTGTGCCTGTGCGGGTGTGTGAGTAATTGAAGTCTCCATAGAAATCTATGCTTTTGAATGGGCAAGTACTGTACTTTCACAAGTTATTAATATGCTTTGTGACTGTGACTGTGGCTTCGTTTTATTTGTTTTTCTGACATTCAGAAGTGAATAATGGTCTAATTGATAACTATAAACTGTTGGTGTGCGTTCTGTGCATACAACCTGCGCAGATGAAGGTGTACGTGTTGGTCTCTATTTATGTCTGTGCATGTTAGTTATGTTAGTGTATCTTGCTCTTTATCGTTGTCTGTGCGTGTATAAGGTGTTGGTGTGTGTTCTGTGCATACAACCTGTGCAGATGATGGTGTTCGTGCAGGGCGGCGGGCGCGGGCCGCTCCTTGTGCGCGTTGGTGCGCGCGGCCGGCGGCAGTGCGCGCAGCAGTTGCGAGGGACAAGAGCCCGACCTGCGCCCACACCGTTAGTATGCCACGAGCCAACATCGATGCTACTTTACTTAGAAAGAGATTAAGAATCGAGAAAGGATTTACTTGAATTTAAATAGTATCTTTTCATACACGAAATATTTTAATAGTTACTTCTTTAAGTCGTAAAGTCGCCATAGCAACGACAAATAAAATTATCAACTAGTTTTCGTTTTTCAAACTTATTAATTAAATTTAAAAATTTCTTGAAAAGTTTTGCATAAAACCTTTACTCCCTCTTCTATCATGACTCTTATTAAGTTAATGGTAATGGATGGTGAAAAATAAGGAGACAATATTTTTTTTTTTTGGTAAATATAATTATTCCCTTTATTTATTTCTAAACAAACTTTATACATTTTTAAATATTAAATTTTTAAATAGTTTTTTTTTTTTTTTTTTTTTTTTTAATGTAATTATTATTAGATAAAGAACCCTTTTTTGGGGGGGGGGGGGGGGGAAATCATCAAATAACCCCTCCCGCTCTTGGGCAGAGCGAAAGGGAGTGTCAGACTTTTACTGACCAAAAACCACCCATGTTCCTTCTTAGCGCCGACGCCGCGGTATCTCTTTCGAACAACCCGCAACCCCGACGGGGGCTAAAGAACTCTTGGAATGGCTTCGTTATAGCCGTTAGATGATTCTCTGTAATAAATATTTTGTGTACGAATAGTTAAGACTTTAAATTATTGCGTTTTCCGTTCGCAAAATACGCGTATTGGACGTGGAGTTCCGAACACCAGGCCCGTTTTACTATAAAATAATTGCGTTTTGCACACCAATTATTTTTTTCTCAATAAATCAATAATTAAAACTGCTGCAGTCTTTTAGCAGAACGACGCGACGTTAGTTCTGCTAAAATATTGCCATTTTGTATTTTTTAAGTTTACCAACAGCGCAATCTACAATAATTATTAAACTGCCAAAATTCATAATCTCTTCAATTGAAGTCGGTTAAAGTAATAAAATACTCGATATTGACTCGCTGCAAGATACACACGTGAAACACAAAATGCAGGGACAATGAGTGCTGTTAGAACAAATAAAACATTCAAGCACACACAACATAAGTACATACAAACAGTACCTGGAAGTTTATACAGCGTATATCAATAAGGGGCGTTCATAATATGGTAGTTAACAAAAAAAAAAATTTGTCCGTCAGATAGATTTCCAAAAAATATTGGACATATATTTTTCTTTTTTCACGTAAACAAACAATGAAGACGATACAGTGCTTTGAAAACTCGTGTAGCGTCATATTCTAAGACATTAGTATGACATTTTTTACCGGTGAGTGACGTCACAACCCCCCACTCAAATCTTTGATGCGTTTTATCTTCGACAATTTTTAATGATTTGATAAAACAAAAAACACGTATCCAATATTTTTCGATAATCTAACGGACGGACTAATTAGAATCATATTTTTTTTAGTCAGGAAACATCCCTATTAAGGGTGTGATAGACACCCGTATCTATACAGGGTGTTAACGAAGCCTTCACGGAGCCATCAGCCCGTCAACCAAGCATTATGTACATCAAACTAAGTACTCTTACGCAAAAATTTTTGCTGGGAAACGACTTTTTTTTGGGGTCAAAAATCACATTTTACTGTAAAACTCAATGTAGCACTCTTAAAACATTGTGCTAGTGGATGCTTTGAATAGTAAACGGGTCATGGAGGTAATTTAAGTAAATTTATAACCTGAAAAACTAGTATTTACAAAAAACAGCTGTGAAAAATTTTGAATTTTGACCCCCAATATCTCCGTATCTAGGAGGTTCCCAGGTATGGACTAGAACAAAAAAATGATCGCAGTGGTGGGGAGAACAAGTGCCTTTCGTATACGTTAAGGGTACTTTTAATTTTACACATAAAGCCACAAATGAAATGCCATATTTACAACCAAGTACTGTTTGCTCGTAAACAATGGACATGTTAGAATCACACAGAATAAAGCGCTGAGCAGACAATTACCGCTTAATTAATCCGGTTGCTGTGTTGTTTTTTTTTCAACAACAATTGAACAACCATTCAATTTCCAATTACATAACATCAAAGTTGATTTTTGTTCAAGTGAAATCATTCTGAATAAAGAATTTGAATAAGGAATAGTGTAGAAAATTTTAAATAATTTTTATTAATCGAATTTTCGCTTAACAAAATGACTTTTTGTTTTTTTTTTGACTACCTTTATTCGTATAACTTACTTAGAATTTGAATTTAAAATAGTGAAAATAATATTACAAAATAAGTCTTTATATTTTGAAAAGTGTGAATATCGAATTACTATATTTTTTTTAAATGCAAACCAGGTGTTTTACATATTTAAACTATGATCTTTAATTAATTGTCCAATTAAATAAATTGTAATTTCATTTTTGACATAAATTAATTAGTAAAATTAAAATAACGAAAAAGTTCATTTATTAGAAGTATTAAATTAAATTATTTTATTTGTTTTATTATCTGATTTACTAAGCTACATTCGTGTTGTTGCAACTAACCTGACATGTACAGGATGATGTTGTTGCGTGTTGAAGCTGAGCATTAGGGAGCTGCCGGGGCCATCTTCGAACACCGGGTTGTCCATACTGTACCCGGCTGGGGGAGGAGATTTACACTTCTTCATCGCTGCCAGACGCTTCATCAAACTCACGCCGGTGGATATCGACGACTTTTCCGCTTTCGGTTTTTCTTTTGGCTGTTGAATGCGAATTATTTATGTCATATTTTTTTACTACAAGACCAGGCTCTTGACCTCGTTTACAACTGCACGCGTAGTATGGCGATTCTATTTCTATTCTACCAAGAATAGACAAAGCTTTTTCCATACAATTTGACATGAACTTTTGCTACAATCTGTCATTTTGTCGATTCTTCCGTCGACAAAACCGGTTTCTACGGTGGTCATGCTACGCGTGCTGATGGAAAGCATGAATAAGGTCCATGATGGAACGAATTTATTTATTGTGAAGTAGACATAAACATATTTTAATCTTTTTCTTTCTTGTAAGGTTAGAGCCTGGTGCCCGAATTTTTATGTCACCATGGGCCTCAGACTTGGCTTTACTATAATGTGTTATGATTATTTCGATTTCGCTAAGAATGTATAAAAATTTTACCTTTTCAGATCTCGGCGTGTTTTGTTGAGTTTGCACTGGCGAACACCATGGATACGTCAGTGGTTGGGCTGGAAATATTTACAAGAAATAATTACAGAGATGTAGACATGGCCCTCGTTAGCTTTGAGATTTAACAAAACACACACATAATTATCATAATTATCATAATTTACACATAGTCCATTGAAATGTTACATTTTTTTGGGGCTTAGCGTGCATTTGTTAGAGGACGCAATTTCATTTTTAGATATCAAGGGGAGGACAGTTGAAAGTTAAATTCAAGTTTGTGGGGTTGGAACCCTTGTCCCACGACCGCCATCTTGGAAAAGGGGGAGGGTCAAATGTTTTTTTTTATGATTTATGGTTAACAATGTTTTGTTGCAAATAAGATTATCTACTAGGTAACTTTAGACGTAGAACCAAAAAAAAAAAATTATGAGCATGAAAATTTAAGAAAAAAAATTCCAAATGTTACTTTTCAATGGACTAACTCCATCCATCGATTCTTGTAGGCCTTTGTAAGCTATAAAACAAGTGGTCGTTACCGCAGATCAGTGCGGCGTCCCGCGCGCGTGGCGGCGCGTCGGGCGCGCAGTGCGGCGCGGCGCATGACGTCACACTCACCGGCTGCACGCCCGACACTGGGACACTGCTCGTCTGGAACATACCACACTATCTTTTTACACAACGTGTAAATGAACTCTTCAAAACGTGTTGCGCCGACCCCAAATAACATGGGACTGGGGAGAAAGGTGATGATGATGAAATGAACTCTTCACGAACCCGTCAACTCAAGCATTCAGTATTATCATCTGCCTAGCCTTTATTATCGACTATGTTGAGTGTTGAGTACCGCGAAAACGACGAAAACTTACTTAAATTTTCACTAATATTTTAGTGCAACACAGAGAGACATTTCACTATAATTTTTGTAATATTAATTTATGAATTCGAGCGCTCCTGTCCATGTGCGTACCTTGTCGTGCTTGGGCCGTACGTTGGCGGCGGGCGCGACGTAGTTCCCGGGGAACACGCCGCAGCGCTGCGAGCGCTCCGAGCAGCCCTTGTACCAGCCGTCGCGGCATCGCTCCGTCACTGTGTAGATACCTGCCGGAGGAACAACAATCAACATAATAAAAATGCTATAATTTTTAATCATGCATATCTACCTAGGCGGATGGATTGTACGAGGAATTATATACGTGACGTCTAGCAGGAAAGAATGGATAGAGAAAACGTTGCGCCGACCCCAAATAGAATGGGATAAGGGCAGGAAAATGATGATCTACCTAGTTAAGGTAGTTAGAACATTAAATTAAAAGTGACATATAGTATTTTTTTTCTGTTAGCCTGATCTTTCTCACTTCTGGGCAAAGGACTCCCCCATTTCTTCCACATTTGTCGATGTCAGCCAAATATTCCCATGAAGAATTATGATCAGTTTCATGCTTAATACTACATAATGCTTATATTATGAAACACCTTTCACATACACACAGAATGTAATACATCAGAAACAAGATCTAAAGTTACATTACCTCCTTTCTTAAGCTCGAGTTCGTCAGGTTTCTGCGGCTTGTAAGGGTAGATAGCGACGTACGCGGCGGGCAGAGGTCGCTCGTTGCTGCGCGAGCGACGCCGGCGCCGCTCCGAGCGCTCCGTGCGCTCCGAGCGCTCCGAGCGCTCCGACCGCTCCGAGCGAACTTCTGTGCCTGCGTCCAACAGGCTTGTCGCTAGGATCTCCGCTGAGTGTCTGAGGAAGCGATTATTGAATTTCAAAAAATAAGGAAAAATCATTTTGTGATGAAGTTTGGTATTAGAAAATAAATAATAATAATTCTGGGTTTTAGGTCATTGGCTATAATATATATTGCAACAAATAATTTATTTATTTTAAATGTTTTTGTAAAGTTAGTAAGAATTTTTAAACAAAATTGTGTCTGTTTGCAATTTCAAAATAACAGCTTTTTACTGAATGCATATGAAATGAATACGGTACTTATAACAAAAAAAAACTTTTTTTTGGATTTTTCGGTTCTAGCTAATTTCCGAAACGTTAGTAAATACGTTAATTTCAAGCAACTTATAAGATTAAAACAAAATATGCCACGAACTCACCTATTTTGCGTGTTATGGTTCCCTTGTAAATGCGATGAAGGAGTCAAGCTATGCCTCTTCTCCCTTTCTCTATGGTGATGGTCTCTATGCGCTCTGGTCACCATATAGTTCCCATCTTTCCCGTGAGAGGGCGACAGCGCCGCTTGAAGGCCCAAACCGAAGTTCAACAAAGAATCCGGCCCACTCGAACGCACAACGTTTTTACTAGACGAAGGCGCCTCAAGTCGCGAAGACTCATTATTTGTTGTAGCTTCCGAATTTTCTTCATGGTTTTGAGACGCATTGCTAGCACCAGACGCATTCAATTTTGGACTCTCTGACGGCGGCAAACTGACATTCAGAGAGGTGTTCGTTGCCGTCGAACTTTCGTTCAAACTCAGCACTCCCATCGAAGTGTTGAGAGACTCATCGTTGTTCGTTTCTTCCTCAGGCGGATTTTGGTTTACCTGGTTTTGATTCTGATTTTGTGTTGTATTAGAAGCGATTACGGTCGCATTTCGTTCGGTATTGTTATCGGGTGAGCTCGGAAGGCTCGGTTCAGCGCTTTCACAAGTACTGGTGTTCGAACTAGTGTTTGGAGTAGTTGTGGAGCTAACACCAACAGATGGCGTGTTCATACTCGAGCTAGAATCGGAGCTGACATTGCTGGTGTTAAAGTTGGCAACGGACACAGGAAAATGTTCGTGTGTCCGTATATTTTGGTAGGTATTATCGACTTTATGAACGGGCGTAGAATTGTAGCTGTCATATTTGACAGTTCGAAGTCTGTCGTAGTTTTCTCCGATTCTCGATACGCTCTGAATGCCCATAGTGCCTTGGTGTGACTTGTTGTGCATGTTAGTGAATTGTATGAGGTCCAGTGAGTGTTTGGTTTGTGTTGGCTCCATTATATTTCTTGGTACAGCGGTGGTGGTAACGAGTCCGCCGTGAGATATCGTGGTGACGTGTTGGTTGATAGGTTGGGGGACCAATATTTGCGCTTGTTGGGCCAACATGGTCTGTGCGGCGTGGTAGTTAGGGTGGGATTGGCTCATGGTGGCCATGTTTTGGTAGTTGCTCTGCACTGAGGAGGGCGTCGACATCGACATCGGTTGGTAACGGTGTGGGTGCTGCTGTAATAACAAACAATTCGTGTTAAGTTTATTTAAAAAAAAAAAAATTGTTCAAAAAATAATTAGGATGTTTGCTGGAAGGTTTGCGATTTAGTCATTTATCAGCCATCTATAATAAAAAGCTATGAGGAACTTATTTGCCAGTGTTCTTGTAATCATTTTGTGAAATAACAAATAAAGCGTTTTTTTTGGCGCTCCTGGCAGTATATTTGTTCAATTATTCTTTACACATTATAAAATAAACCCTACTTAGCAAAGACCACCTTTATTTTACATTGAGCTTTACGAGTTTGGAATTGTTTTTTTTTTTACTTATTGATGAAATATTTAACCTTGTCATACTAACGTGGCAACACCGTCAGTCTGTTGGAGACATTACCAGCTGACAATGTTGAGGAGTTTTTCATGCTCTTTTATAGCTTGTCGCTGGTTTAGATTATTTAATCTTTTTGCAACGAGAAGCTATAATTTTTGTAAACAAATATTTCTAGAAATGATTTGTTGTTGATTGAGCAATGGCTACGCAACTCAGTAAAAGTTCTTTGTTTACAAAATTTACAACTTCTCGTGGCGCGGAGTATAGTTGTTTTATTAAATAAAATAAATACTCCGTTTTAATAAACGATTATTAATTTAATAAATGATAAAATATTTAATTACCTGTGCGTGGTGTCTGTGTTCAGAATGTGAGGGTCTCGAGTGTTCCGGTATGGGCGGCACGGGACGATTCAACGGTACACTGTAAAACACATCATGTTATATCAGTAAGTAGATAAAACATAGGCTTAATAGTATTTTATTTTAGAAGGACGTTAACATGGCGACTGTAATTCTAGCAGGGTTAGCAGATGAGAACCCTATTATAGTAGATCCATACTTTGTCAATTATGTTTAAGCCCCATATTAATTTATTTTAAATAGAACGGCCGAAGCCAATTACACTATTTAAACACATATAATTTATTTAACACAGTCACGCAATCTTCTCACAAAAATTCTGACAGTATCACCTTCCATTCATCCGCAAATATATCAAGGTCTTTGTTTGAGTCCAGGAGAGCGTTAATAGCGGAATGTGTCCGAGGAATGGGTGACTTGGAGCGTGCAACAGTACGGTAAGTTGGAACAGCCAGTTCTTTTTAACTTTTTTTAAAATTGAGACAAGCCCAAAGAAAACATGGATGAATTGTGTGAGGAATGATATGAATGAGAAAGGAATAAATGCCACCTTGACGTGTAACAGGGAAGAATGGAAGAAGAAAACGTGTTGCGCCGACCCCAAATAGAATGGGATAAGGGCAGGAAGATGATGATGCTGAATTGGGACAAGCCCGCCACACTATTCCCAAACCACTGTAACTCCTGTGCGCCAGAATCAACAGTGGCGACCACCAGAAAAGTGCCGAGACATTGAAGCCCGACGAAGTCCCAGAAAAACGATTTAACTGTCTTTGATCCCGCAACGAAATTAATCAGAAAAAAATAGCGGGGGAGTAGGAAAATAAAAAAAGAACAGCCAGTAAGCGGTGTTTTCTGTCACGACAGTAATTGTCAGGGACAAATAGTTTGCTGATTGCATTGTGCAGATCAGGAACATCTATAATCTCCCTAAGAACTTTAAATATTACAGTCATCTGGTCGCACGACCGTGTTACTTCTAGCGAATTGAAACCTAAGCAACCCAACAGGAATTTAGTGAGATACAAAAAAGGATAAAACCCGTACAAGTGCTTGTAAAAATTTCTTAGGAATGGTTTTTGAACTTTTTCTAAAGCGAATGCATACTGCTTCTCAAAGGGGTTCCATACGCACGCACTAGACTCAAGCTTGCTACGGTCTAAAGCCCCAAAAACAACCCTGATAACGTGGGGGTTGTGAAAGTCGCGACAGTTCCTCAAAACAAAATCAAGGCGTTTGAAAGACTCCTTCACAGTGGATGTGATGTGGTCGTGAAACGTGAGCTTACGGTCGAATATGACTCCCAGGTCTTTCATGGAATCAGTTCTTGTAATTGGATCTCCATTCAGTTTGTTGTTATTATATAAACTCCACTTATACAGGGTGGTGCCGACAATACGACAATAAATGAAACCACTGGTAGTGCTAGTTCATAGGAACATTATTAAACTATCAAAAAAGTTTTAACACCAAAATAAAAAAAATGAAAAAAAAAACAATAAAACTAAGGAGCATAAAGCTGTTAACGAAATACATTACAATTTACAAACAAATATTGGTTTACTAACCTTAGGAATAATTTGCACCGATTAACGAGTGGAAATAAAATGTAACAAAAGAATTTGGCAAAGACATTTAGGTAGTTTGTTGTCGTATCGTCGGCACCACGACGGTGTTAGGATTTATTTGATAGTTTAAAAATGTTCCTATGAACTAGAACTACCAGTGGTTTCATTTATTGTCGTATTGTCGGCGATCCTGTATACTGAATCAGATGTTATGTTATGTTATTATCGTCAAGGAGGTTATAGTGTTACCTGTTCATAAGCTGTCGTGCTGCCTGGTTGAGTTCCACAAAGGCGATAGGGAAGATGCCCACGCGCTGGTCCAACCGGCCCTCCGCCCAGTTGTCGTCCACGCGACGGTGCACCGTTATTATAGCTCCTGGAAACATACATATAACATTATCATACCGGCCAATAAAATGTCAACCATATCCCAAATATGTTGGGGTCGGCTTCCAGTCTAACCGGATGCAGCTGAACGTAAGGAGTGACTGCCTATCTGTCCGCCACAAAACAGTACATCATCTGCCTAGCCTTTTCCCAATGATGTTGGGGTCGGCTTCCAGTCTAACCGGATGCAGCTGAATACCAGTATTTTACACACCACTGACTGTGAGGATAATACGACTGCGAAGATCTACAAATGGTTTAACGTGCTGTTCGAGGCATGGAGAAGTCTCAACATTATGTATAAAGAATGGTCCCCCATCTACGGTATGATCTTGGCAAGCGCTGCTTAACCTCGAAAATTGACCCTTGCAACTGTTATTTTTTCGCCAGATTTTACACTTACAGGAGCAACAAAATCCGTTGCGTAGTTGTGGTTGTGTTAAAAAATTTTTTTCTTAGTTTATATTGTCCCACTGCTGTACAAAAGCCTCCCCCATAGCCTTCCACTCTTGCCTCTGTCTTGTCTCCGTCCAATTTGTCACAAACGCTTCTAGGTCGTCACGCCAGGCGTTTCCTAGACCTTCTTAAAACTATGTATAGAAAAAGATTACCTTTGTCGAACGCCAGACAGCCTTCTTCATCAGGCGCGGACATCCGGAAGTCGTACAACGCTTTGCACAGCGCAGTGGCTATCGGAAGTGGTACCACCACCTGGAAGTGACAAAATAACCGGTTAATTTGATAAAACGTGATAGTTCCGGCGTCGAACATTTTGTAACCAAAAAGGAAAAATTCAAATGTCTCCCTAAATATTTTTACGATTACAAGGATTTTGTTTTTTTTTATATTGTCCTTTTGGAACGAAGTTCCTTATCTTAACCTTTTGTGTCTTATAGCATCGCATTGGATCTAATCTGTAATGTTGTTATAATGAGTGGTAAATAAATAAATAAATTAAAAAAAATGTTTTAGCTGGTTGGAGACAAGTAGAAAAATATAAGATTTTTATTATTCTCATGGATAATAGGGGATCGGACTGAGTCAAAAAAATAATTATGATTCTAATTAGTCCGTCAGTTAGATTATCGAAAAATATTGGATACGTGTTTTTTGTTTTATCAAATTAATTAAGATTGACGAAGATAAATCGCGTCAAAGATCATGAGTCGGGGGTTGTGACGTCATTTGTAGGTAAAAAATGAGTTCACGAGTTTTCGATGCACTGTATAGTCTTCATTTTTTGTTTATGTAAAAAAAAAATAAGTGTTCAATTTTTTTGGAAATCTATCTGACGGACTAATTAGTTTTTTTTGGTCCGATCCCCTACTATATTGGGTGTAGGACTGGTCGTCAAACTTTATGACAACTGACTACCAGTAGCGACAGTCAAATACATGTATTTACAAATGACGGCCGAGAACACAGGTTTAATGTGTTTTCAGAGGCCCCTGGCCCGGAGGAAACTCTGTATGCAAAGGGCGATCACCCATCCACGGACCAACCCAGTCAAGCGCAGCGTTGATTGATTCGAGCGGTTGTTATTATTTAGCCACGAGCTCCACATTTATTTATTCTCATCCATAATAGAGAAGAATTCATCTAAGCAACTCAGTTTTATAAACCACAATAGTACATAATCCACAAAAAACCACAATTGCGTTTGCCTTAAAGAGCTAAGATGTCGGCAAACAACAAGAATAATAACAAATAAAAAAATCAATCAGACGACAAAATAAAATATGAAAGAACAACATGTGACAGATACTTCTAACGTTTTTCTTTTATTTGCAAACATGTGGTCTGCACTTTCGAAAAAAGCTGACAAAGACAAGAAATTAATATGTGCATTGAGGCCATTCAAAGGGTTTATGGTAATTCTAGGAAAAAACCAGAATGCTTTTTGTTTTGCAGGGTGGGAATTCATCAAATGACTCCTCTCGCTCTGGGCGGAGCGGAAGGGAGTGTCAGACTTCTACTGACTAAAAACCAACCATGTTCCGTCTTAGCCCTTTGTGTCGAGGCCGCGGTATCTTCCACTGGTGGGACACAGGTCTCCTCTCTTTGAGAGGGAATGGGCTATAATCCACCACGCAGGCCCAGTGCGGGTTGTAGATGTCACGTCTTTTTTTTAATTTTTCAAGGTCAAGAGTAAGACCTCAATCTTGCCCTAAGAACAGAGATGAGGTCGACGATGGAACGGGCTAACCCAGAAGAAGCCTATTTACTCGCGACTTAAATAAATTGGGGTTATATTATCCCGGGAAAACCGACGTAGGCAGGGAGTTCCACTCTTTGGCAGTGCGCATAGTAAAAGATTTAGCAAAGCGCTTCGAACGAATGTGTGGAACATCGACAAGTCTCCCAAATCTTTTTTTTTTGTCTTCTAAATGTTTGGTTCTACGATATGTTTTCCTGCACCATTTAAAACGTTTCCCTACGTTTATTTCTGGAATTAACGGGAGCCGCGAGCAAAAACTAGTTGTTGAATAATAATAATTACAAACCTGAACATAAGTGATAGGGAACATGCCAGTTCTTCCAGAACATTCTCCTTGGTACCAAAACGGGTCCAATTTCTTCTGGATTAGTACTGTTTCACCTTTCTTGAACGACAGATCCCTGAAAACAATTGAAATGAACGGATAAGTTACACAGTACACAAGTTGGTCATCTCATGGTTTTCGATTAGAACAACATTCCCAGAAAATATTAAATAGAAAATTTAAAAAAATCGAAGGCTTGTCATGATTTCAAAAACTAGTATTTAGGCACTTATTAAAAACTGTATGACGTCTCGTTGGTCTAGTAGTCGCAAGCGCGACTGCTGAGCATGAGGTCCTAGCTTCGATTTCCGGGTCAGGCAATGTTTTATTGAGTTTAAGAATTTCTCAGTGGCAGCCATGGAGTCCGGATTTGTGTCCGGATGATGGCAAAAGACTCGCCTCCTATGGGATAACCGGCGGAATGCACCCCTCACTTGTTAAACACACGTCTGCCAAACCCTTTGCGGATTACAAGGCGTGATTTCAAATCCAATCCACGGTTGGTCTCCACGAGCGCGTTGAGCATCGTTAGCATACGCGGTATAGGGGAGGTGGACCGAGCTACAGTGCGACAAAATGGGACATTAAACAATTTATGCTTTCTAGAGCGATTAAAATTATTTGGAACAAATAATTGACACAGCTCCGCATGTAAAATCTGAGGCGTCGGTATGACCTTGTATAATTTTATACGCCGTTGTTATTTGGTCAATAGACCGCCTAACTCGAAGAGAATTAAAATTTAAACATCCTTAAAGGAATTTAGTAGGATACATATAAGGATAGTATCCAAACACATGTTTGTAGAGGTACCTAAGAAAAGCTTTTTGCACCTTTTCCAGCATGAGCATGTAGGTAACCTCGTGAGGATTCCACACACAAGCGCTGGTTTCAAGCTTGCACCGAACTAAAGCGTTGAACAAAAGCCTAATGACTGCCTGGTTATTAAAACCTTGACAGTTACGTAAAACAAAACCTAAGCGTCGGAAACATTCTTTAGCCAAACCTTTATTGTGTGTGTGGAACGTCAGTTTGCTATCAAACGTTACACCGAGGTCTTTTACTATGGATACTCTGATCTATGATATGTGATAATATTATGTATGTAAAAATTGTGTCTGCAGACTGACAGACATTTTTAAAAATGTGGTTTTGTTATAAGTACCGTACCTAATTTTATTTTATTTGTTACCCGACTGCGGCGAAGCATAAAAGAAGGGTTATTTGTATAGAGTAAAGATGTGAAGATATAGATGTTATGAGCTACATCAACTGAACGGGCCGTTCTTAAGTCTCATCAATTCTGTTTAATCTTCACAAAATCAACCATACTGATGTATTTATATGTATAAGCAATAAAATACTTATTCCGTAACACAATGCACATGTTAACTCGCTTAGCACATTACTAAGCGCATACTGAACGGATAGCCCATGACTCACCCAACAATACTGCATCAAGTTCAATGATTACTAACTCAAAATAAGTGGTTCACAGCCCGCCGATCGCATCAACTTACAACTTTATATTATTATCAGTCAGTACTTATTCCCATTGACTCATACAATTCGGTTAGTTGGCAAGTAGGTACTTAATATTCTAGTAGTGTACTTGACGGCTGACAGTTATTTACTCGTTTATCTTCTTGAAAGTCGTTCAGTAGTTCACTGGAAATTAGATTGGTACTTGTACTTTTGTCTTGTCCTTTTAAATAAGAAACAATTGTATATCTCTGAATCACACCCTTAGTAACACAAGATTTGACATACTTTTGTATGACAAAACTGTCAAAACCTTTACTAACTGATGGCCTAAGTAATCATTAAAGCTCTCTGAGTGCGGCAGTAAGCGCCACTTCTTATCGTATCGATGGCAAAAGGTTCAGATGTGTATAGTCCAAAATTCATTCACGCGAAGCCCTTTCACTGATGCAGTGAATAGATCATCAAGTGCGCAGGTGATAGGGCATGAGGTACAAGATGATAGGTTGGCCATTGTGTGTGGGGAGACACGTAAACACACTTGAGGTCTGACCCGTCCATGAGCGCCACATAAGTCTTTGCTTCATCATCTTCCTGCCCTTGTTTCATTCTGTTTAGGGTCGGCGCAACACTCGTGTTCTTTTATTCTCCCCCGACACACGTCACTCTCATCAACTCATCATCTCTTCTTCATTCTCTTTGGGTCTAGTCTTAGTGAAAATGGTCAAACACCTTTTTTCGCCAACATGTTACATCGATAATATTTTGGAACAGTGACCACTTGGTCACATTTATTGCGAAGTCAGAGGTCCTTTTTAGATCTTCAAGGGCGCAGAAGTACAGGAACCAAGGACACACCAGAAAGTGAGACAAAATCTGATCAGGCGCGCCGCTCTCGCACTTTATCAACATCATCCTTCACAGTCTGAATTCACCCACTGCTGGGTATAGACTTCACTTTTCTGGTGCCAATTTCCACGTTCCTGTGCCAGCCTCATCCAGGTTTTTCTCCCAAATGGCAACAATGTCGTCACCCCATCTCGCCGCCAGACGACCCACATTTCTTTTCGCCGTTCTTGAACGACGTCAGTAACAGCCTTATTCCACCTGCCATCACTGCGTCTTGCTAGGTGTCCTGCCCAGGTTCATTTGAGTTCCGTAACGCCATCTCCAATATCGGTAACTTTTGTACGTCTTTGGATTTCGACGTTAGGAACTCGATCTACCAGTTTTATGCCTAGCATGGAACGCACCATGACTATCTGTGAGTCACTTGCAGTCTGTAAACAAGCCCCCTGCGTGAGCATCCTCTCGCACTTAATGTGTCATAATTAAATGAGGATGAAAAGTGACCGACAAAAGGCGATGGTCGTTATCACAGAGCGCCTTATTACGGCTATTTATGTACTATGTACATCGGTGGCTACTTTAATACAAACAAATATGTCTTGAACTCGACATTATCAAAACAAATATATCAATCATTATTTACTGCAATAATAAACTAAATGACTCATTGGTGGTAATGAATAAATTAACTATCAACTTGTTTGTTTAGGTACTATAGTTTTAGACTGTGAAGACTTATGAAGTGGTGCTATGCCGGTCAGACTGTATACGGGCGAGTGATGTTCTTCCAGGACAAAATGAAAACTATTTATGGTATATGTTTGTGCCTATATCAATAGCAAACCGACCAAAAAATGAGCTTTTTTTTGGAGGGTAGGAAATCATTAAATGACTTCTCCCGCTCTGGGCAGAGCGATGGGAGTGTTAGACTTCTACTGACTAAAAACCACCCATGATCCTTCTTAACCCGCGGCCCAAAAAGAGCCTAGATGTTATAAGTCAGTGCTTCACCACGAGGGCCCATTGTGAGTGGATGGGATGTTACATATCTTTTAATTTTGAATTCCAGGATATGTCAGAAAAGTCGACTGTTTTTTTGAAATTCGAACTCAGCACCACTCGGTAAATAAGTAACGATGCTACTTCTGATCTAAGTTACGCTAACGTTACCATATTATTAATTATTTTCCCACTGTTCTATGTAATAGGAGTTATCGACATCAAATTGCGACTATGGGAATAACTTCCCAATGGATCAGTGCAGTACGTACATATTCACAGTAGGTCATATTTCTGTGTTAGGGAGAATTCACACGCACCACAACATTATCACATCGCAGCGACAAAAAATTGGTTATTCAGTGGTTACGATCGACCGTTTCGCTGTAGCTTCTTGTAGTTGCGTTATCATCATCATCAGCCGGAAATCACCCACTGCCGGCCTCCCCGTTTTCCGCCACACTTCCCGGTCCCGTGCGTCTCTTATCCAGGTGTTTCCCGCGACTTTGATGATATCGTCAACCCAACGAGCTTTAGGGCGGCCCTGGTTTCTTTGGCGTTACCTTGGCCAACACTCGGTCAAAGCTCTGTCGGCCATCTCCGCTATGGTAACAACAAAATCTCGATGTAGGTACGTTGTAGCTGTGTATGCAGACAGGCAGAGCGGAAGGTGCAGTGGTACGCGCGGGATTTCGGACGAGTCTGCGTTTACGCAACGTTGTGTTTGTGTGGTGTGTGGTCGGCCGTTAGTTCGATGTGGTCGATATCGTACACATGGTCCGTATGAATAACCAGCGTATTATCTATTTTTCTTATTAAGACGACTGAGATGGGGTTTTTACCGTATTAGATCTCATCCGTTTTCTACAGCAGCAATAGGTAAATAATGCAAGTCAAACGAAATGGAAAATGGTTATTAGCATAATTGTTTAATTGCACACGCATATTGTCACGGTTAATAAGATGCACGTGATTCGTTCTGCAATTTTGTAAAAGTAAAGAATTATTGAAAAACTTCGGTACGTGTGTAGTTGCTGTATTACTGTCACGATCAACAATATGCATACTTTAAGACAATTTTCCAAATGTTTTCTCCAGCTGTTCTAATTCTTATTTAATGTTTTACGGTTTCCCTTTCTATTGTAAAATGGTGTAAACACGAGAAAATAGCTTTTATACCATACCTACTCTAAAAAGCTTATTTTATTCACGCAAAACAGTGAATAAAAAGGCCTTTTATTCACTGTTTTGTTTTTATTCACTATTTTGGTGTTTGAATTTGGAACACAAAAATATATCCGGTCTCTATTTCAATGCTTACACAAACTCCTTGCGCTAAGATTCGAAATTCAAAACTCTTTGGTGCAAATAAATTCTCGAGATTTGATTGGTCGATATTTGCGACAAGGAGTTTGGCACTAGATTAAAAACTGTTTTGTGTTCTTTGCTGCCTTTATAGAAAAATAAATATTGTTTCACAAGTTGACCACCCTAATGATAATAATAAGAAAATTACGCTTAATTTCAGTCATTGCTCTAAATTTAATGTCCATTTCAATTAATGTAACAATTCTTATTTCTTGATTAAATTTCTATTTTCGCTTAAATTATGTCTTTTCTCGTAGTCATGATATAAAGTATAGTATGCAACTCCTGAATAAAGTAAGAATTTATATCGAGGGCCATGAATCACTCCCGTCGTTCAGGATTCTAACAGTTGAATCACTCGCTGCGTTCGTGATTCAATCATTAGAATCCTTCACTTGCTCGTGACTCATCTACGGCCCTCGCTTTAAATCCGTCCTTTATTCACTAGTTGCATAATATACTATTATACCATACCTACTCTAAAAAGCTTATTTTATTCACGCAAAACAGTGAATAAAAAGGCCTTTTATTCACTGTTTTGTTTTTATTCACTATTTTGGTGTTTGAATTTGGAACACAAAAATAAATCCGGTCTCTATTAATTCAATGCTTACACAAACTCCTTGCGCTAAGATTCGAAATTCAAAACTCTTTGGTGCAAATAAATTCTCGAGATTTGATTGGTCGATATTTGCGACAAGGAGTTTGGCATTAGATTAATAAATATTGTTTCACAAGTTGACCACCCTAATGATAATAATAAGAAAATTACGCTTAATTTCAGTCATTGCTCTAATTTGAATGTCCATTTCAATTAATGTAACAATTCTTATTTCTTGATTAAATTTCTATTTTCGCTTAAATTATGTCTTTTCTCGTAGTCATGATATAAAGTATAGTATGCAACTCCTGAATAAAGTACGAATTTATATCGAGGGCCATGAATCACTCTCGTCGTTCAGGATTCTAACAGTTGAATCACTCGCTGCGTTCGTGATTCAATCATTAGAATCCTTCACTTGCTCGTGACTCATCTACGGCCCTCGCTTTAAATCCGTCCTTTATTCACTAGTTGCATAATATACTATTCACTCAATCATCAAAATAAAACCTAATTGAACTAAAACTGCAAAAAAAAACGGCATTTGGCCTCATCAAAGCAGTACCTAAACTTGGTTAAGTTACGATTACGTAAACTATTAAAAAAAGTCCAATAATCATAAGATTAACTCACCCCGGTTCCTTCGATATGAAGTCGTGTAGGGCTCTCGCGTGCGGAGGTAACTGTTTACCGCCTGCCTGAACACCTTGTAACGCCTGAAAAACATAATTATTTTAATAATTTGGTTTACTTCATTTGTACTTTTTTTTAACGCATGATTTTGTTGGGGCTTACAAATATGTTTGATCGTGGTAATGGTACTAGTAGTACAGGAAAAAATCAAATAATAATTCACCATCAGACCCCCATTTTTTTTGAGGGTGTGAAGTCATCAAATGACTCCTTCCCGCTCTAGGCTAAAAATCAATCATGTTCCTTTTTAGCCCTTTGTGTCCGGGGCAGCGGTATCTCTTTCGAACAACCCGCAGCTTAACAGTTCACACACAGCCCGTGACTGGATTTGTTGGGTTATTTAATTTCTTTCTTTCATTTATTTATTTTGACCTACCTACCCATTAACTTATATATTACTGCGTAAGGACTGGGCGGACCGCATGTTACAATGACGCCTCGAACTTGGTCCTAAAACGGTCTTTCCTAAGCCGAAGTGAACTAGTCCACGATCGGCTCTCTTCGGGTGCGGTCGTAAATTTTATTAAAAGCTTTATTTATGTTCTTTACCTCAAAAATACCACGCCGCTTATACAAGGTTACGTTAACGAACAGACTACACCGATTCTCTGTATGGCGTATCTTTAGTTTTTATATCAATGTACCTACCCGTCTGTTTATTTATATTTATGATCCCATGAAGTGGGGCCTGGCGACCTGTGATCCAGGTTTTTCTAAAATATACTTCAGGCACTACCAGCTCTCACAATGTGAATTTATATATACATACTTAACATTGGTATGCTTATGAGTGGTCGAGTGACGACTCAGCCACAACTTCTTCTTACCTGGGAATGCCCGCTCCTTGAAGTCCGTTGTCCAGTGACCAGCTTTCTTGGAGCCGAATTCTTCATGCCCTCGAGGATCCTCATGAGGAGGACATTCGGAGGCAATTCCTCCACCTTCACTTCTACCAGGACCCTGCATTCTGGACATCGTAACTCCTTGTGGGATTCTATTATCACCTGTAATGAAGAAAAAGGTTTTATTTTAAATAATTACTGGTTATTGTCAGCCTGAGTCGTCTTCGAAAAAAACTTCTTACACCTGTGACTTAGGAATTTTCTCTAAGGGTGGATTACGTCGTATTCCACCACCCGGGCTTATTATGGGATGGTGGACGTCGCAAAATTTTGATTTTAGGATATTATGCCGATTTTCCTTCAACGGTTTTGAAATTGGCTCCAAAATCATGAGGTTTGAGGAATTACACAAACAGCATAATGATTTTATATCTGCATTGCATCCTAAGCGATACCTTGTACGATAATATCTGAGTACTAGCAACCTCGTGAACTCTGATAAGAACAAATAAATCATTTATCGGACCTCCGAAGACGTCGGAGGCCAAACGAGGACTTAGTCGAAACCCAGTCCCTGCCTACAGGGGCATTTTCAACTTGAAACCAACAACCATTCTTCAAGATTAATAAGACATTTAAAAGGATTCGTAAGATTGAATTGGGTTCATTCATTGCTTAGAAACGAAATAAAACAAGCGGTAGCGACCGGATTTTGACTCGGCCGAAATGAAGGGCGTTTATCATCCCACGCTAGTTGGGAGTAATAAATTGAGGGAAACGAATTGTCCTAATGCTCGTAGGCAATGGGCTGCTTCTAGTTTACTAGAATAACCTTTGAGCCAGTCCATAAAACGTCCCAATTTTAAATATTATGTCTTTTCTAATTCCTTGCAAGCTGTCTTAAACATTAATAAATTCTACCTTTCTTCTGGATTTGATCCTGGTGGATGGCATAGATTTGACAAAAACAAGCATCCAGTGCTTGTTTTTGTCAAATCTATGTATTATATGTTACCGTGCCCTAACCGGGTTTCATGATAGAACATACTTAAAGATATCTATGTAATGTACACATAAATGCAATAAAGAGTTTAGAGTTTGATTTTACAATAGGTTCGTCCCCTTACACATGGGACTTAAATAGAAGTGGTGAAATGAACATGTGGACAAACACTTTGTTGTTTTAGTCATAATATTAGAAGTATTAGAACGATGAAAACGATGAGAAAGGAAATAAAACCACAAGAAACTCTTACAAGTTGTGTTTAAAACAGGTCGACGTATGAGAAGTTGAGAACAGCTCAATAACAAAATACTGAAAGATAAATATGAGCCATAATTCATGCATATAAAAATTCTGAATGTTTATAAATGGAAATTGTCTCTTTGAGAACATAGTATTTCGTAATTTTAAGAGAGTTGAAATTGTACATTATAAAATGAAAGTCGTTTTGCGACATATGCTTATTTAATTTTTTGCTACGAAACGAAGGATGTATTAGAATAAACCTTGTGGAATAATTGAATATTATAGTATGATTTTGAATTCTGAAACCAGCGAATACTTCAATAAAAGACGGGAATGAGCAGTGGCACAGAAGGACCGCCAAAAACATGAAGCGGTCAAAAGCTGACAAAGCTCAATTTGAGACAGACCTGTCTACACACCACATTTTGGACAAAGAACTAATAGGTATCTCTGCCAAATTACATAACGTCGTTAATATTGCAATACGTTCTATGTTAGATTAAGCTTATTTTTAGAGACAAAACATTTTAGTGTCGCAACGATTACAGTGGTTACATTTTTAAACTACCTACATTTTCAATAAAGATGTTTTTATTCATATTTGACAATAAAATAGTAATATTAATACTCCAGTTCAGAGAGCAAACAAAAATCATAAAATTTTGAGCTAGAACGTGTTGCAATATCAACGACGATAATCAAAATCTATTAGTTAGATAAATTGGCAGATCATCTATTTTGTTTCTCTCACTGCTGGACAAAAGCCTCCTCTTTCGTCTTCCAAATCTCTCTATCCTGTCCGATATCTAGCCATGTTTGCCCCACAAACAAGATCAGATCGTCACACTACCTTCCCTTCGCCGCGGTCTACCTCGAGTGAGTGACGATCTTTGCCTATCCTACCTCTCCGGGTGCAATTGCACTACGTAGCCATCCCACTTCCACTTTAGCTTGGCTCTTCGATCATCTGCCAGCAACCTGAGTTACAACTACACAATGGATTTCCCAATGTTTTGTTTGACATGTATTGTCACTACATCAGCAGGAAGAGTGGCTAGGAAGTTATAAACATGCAGAGAAGGAGCACCCACATATTTATAGTGAAGATAACCCACTCCCCTAAAAATAGCATTAAAGTCATAAAACTCGTCGCAGAAGGCAATGAGTCACCAAAACAATTAGCTAATGTGCTCGTGTTTGCGACCGAATCGCTTGTCCATCAATTAACGTAGGTGTTGCTGCCAAAACGGTCAAGATCAATGTAGCTTTAATAGGAACGCAGCAATGTAATTGTACAAATCGTTTCGACCGGGAGACAAAGCGACACTTACAATCCTACGCAATTTGGAACGAACGGACCAAAATTAGTCGCATAGTAGTGCATGAAGTTTCATGGCATAATGTCTATTTTTGAAAATGTCTGTTTATATCATTCTTGTTTTGCAACTAAGTTTTTTATCATGTCTATGGCCGACAGAAAGAGTTATTTTGTGGGATCTGCCAATACGAATACAGCTTTTAGCTACTAACAGTTAAAGCTTAAATTAGCATGTCAGTTTGGTCATTTCGCGAGTTACCCTGGCGTTCCCACCTTATAGAGGCGGCTGGCTGAGACAGAATACGAAGATGCGGAAGACAGAGGAAAGGGAGTTGTGGCGCAGTTTGGGAAAGGCCTATGTCCAGCTGTGGACTGTATTAGGCTGAACAGATTATGTTGAAAGTTGTGCGCCGATGTGGGTGTTACTATTCGCCCTTCGGGAATTACAGGCGTGATGTTATGTTGTACGTTGTCTAAGGATGTTTATCTCTTACCAGGATATATTAATGTTTGAAAGCTACAAAATCTTATCACTATCGACATAATTCTCCCACAATAAACTATTTTTATTTAGATTAGCATTTAAATAAAAACAAAAGGTGCATTTTATAACAACACGAAGGCTATCTAGGAGTGTATCTAATCTATCAATTACTAACAAGTTTAGTAAGTCAAGGTAGACGTTTCGGTTATTTGTGTATAATCGGTACGAATTGATAACTTGAAGATAACTTCGTTTACTTCCGCTTCGATCCTGCCCGAAATGTTCCTAACTTTCCAATTTCACCTATTACGAGTACTTATTGAAACGTAACAAGGTAAGGAAAAGGAATATAATCTGTTACAAATACTACAAACACGTGTTACCTTTTCACACCTAAACGGCAGAACGGATATGGATGAAGTTCGGTAAGAGAATAAACCCAAGTTACTATACATTCTCTATCTTAGTGATCGTCAGATAGCCCACGTAACGTTTTTTTTCTATTTTTACATTTCACCACCTTAAACATCTTAAATTTTGTCAACAATTTACTCGTATTGAGGTGAACTTGCTAATCTGTGATGCAGTATCTGTCAAGGCATTATATTCCTACGATTCAAACTGAATGCCTCAAGCCTGCCTGTAATAGGGTAGTTGACAAAAAAAATCGAATTAGTCCGTCAGATAGATTTCCAATAAATATTGGACACACATCTTTTATTTTTTCATGTAAACAAACAATGAAGACGATACAGTGCTTTGAAAATTCGTGTGACGTCATATTAGTAAATCATTAGTATGACATTCTTTACCGACGAGTGACGTCACAACCCCCACTCAATTTTTTGACGCGTTTTATCTTCGTCAATTTGGTTTGGGCGCAGAATGCCAGAAACGCAAAATGACAGGTTCGCGAAAAGACAGATTAGCAAAATGACAGGTTCGCGAAAAGACAGATTAGCAAAATGTCAGAAAAGTGCAAATTTTTTTTGTGGTTTATGAGTCACCTTTTTTTTTTTTTGGGTTTGGAATATCATCAAATAACACCCCTCCCGCTCTGGGCAGAGCGAAAGGGAGTGTCAGACTTCTACTGACTAAAAACCACCATGTTCCTTCTTCGCCCTTTGTGTCGAGGCCGCGGTATCTCTTTCGAACCACCCACAGCCCCGACAAGCGTCGGCCCTTGCGGGCCGTGTTTGAGTCACATCAAGGCGTTACTAAAAGTAAAAAAAAAAAAAAAAAAGTGACTCATGTTTACCTCAAAAAAAAAATTGATTTTGTTCAAGCTTATGAATGACTCTTTTAACTTGTGTCAAGCGTTTGTCGACATCTCGTATAAAAAAAAAAAATTAAATTTTGTAAACTATACTGATAATAAAGAATGTTGTTAATATTCAATAATTGATGTTTTTATTTAATTCGAGATTGATCTGTCATTTTCAGATGTTCATTGTCCCATGTTCCTTCTTTGCCCTTCATGTCGAGGCCACGGTATCTGCGAACAACCCGCAGCCCCGACGGGCATTTTGCGACACCTGGCATTATGCGTTTCTGACCATTTGCTAATCTGGCATTTTGCGAATCTGGCATTTTGCGAATCTGTCATTTTCAGATCTTGTCATTTTGCGACACCTGGCATTATGCGTTTCTGACAATTTGCTAATCTGTCATTTTGCGTTTCTGGCATTCTGCGCCCAAACCTTATATTTTTATTGATTTGATAAAACAAAAAATACATATCCAATATTTTTCGATAATCTACCTGACGGACTCAACAGAATCATATTTTTTGGAAACATCCCTATTAAACGGCTCCCTTGTTGAAGATCTTGGAACCTTACCCCACAATGACAGCGTAATGTAATTCCCAAACTGCAGTAATGAGTCCCATTGTGCCAGAGGATATGACCTCTTTGGCACAGTGCACATGTTGTAATAATATTCTTAATAGCGCAAAAAAAAGTTAAGATGGCTAAATCTTTGCGCTTTTCGGCCAGTCTTCTTCTAGCAAAGCAAATGGGTTTGATACACCATACAGTTCATTAACGATTATTGTTCCGGTTTTTTTTATTAAAAAAAAACATCGGTTAGTTACAAATAATAGTTTTACGGTCAAATTAAACCTTTTTATCTAAGCGACTGGCAAGGTTATGCAAGCAATGGGTTGACGGATTTCCAAAAATCAGTCAAAGATTTTAAACATTTACGTGACGACACTTTTAATGAGTGTTGGTTATGGAAAAAAAGTACGCTTAAAGTGTTTCGTTTTCTTTTATTATTCACCACCTTATACATTTTATCATCATTATTACAAGAAAAAGCAGTTTCTGAAGTCGGTGGCAAAAAAACGAAATCAAACAGACAAAATGTCACCGACTTCAGAAGCTGCTTTTTCTTGTGAAGTTTATTTTTTACTTTTTTGTGTTTTTCGTTTTTGTGTTTTTCACTTTTTTGTGTTTTTGAAGTCGGTTTTTTTTTGCAAAAAAGTTTTTTTACGAAAACAAATTTAAACCATTTAATGAAGACATCGCGTCCTCTACTGACAGTACATCTCATCTCATTCATCACCACCCTCAAACTAAGGGATCCACAAATAACGACTCTTTTGGACTTACAGTAAATATAAAAAAACAACTGCGGCCCTAGACGTTATTACTCGCCAGTGACATGGCGGCCATCTATTTATACGACGGCGACAGCCCCATCTGAAATGTACATTCGGCAGAGTTAGTAGGTAGCTGATCACTTTTCACCCTTAAATAGAGATTGTTTCCTGAGTAAACAAAATATGATTCTGTTTAGTCCGTCTGTTAGATAATCGAAAAATATTGGATACGTGTTTTTTGTTTTATCAAAATAAAAAGTTATGAAAATGAAACGTGTCAAAGATCATGAGTGGCTTGTGACGTCACTTTCTGGTAAAAAAATGTACCAAACTGTGACGTCACACGACTTTTCGAAGCACTGTATCGTCTTAATTTTTTGTTTACGTGAAAAAAGGGAAAATATGTGTCCAATATTTTTTGGAAATCTATCTGACGGACTAATTGGATTTTGTTTGTCAACTACCCTGTTATAAGGTTGCAAAGTGGTCAACCGGGCTAAGCTTGTCGAATATCCGTGGATGGACAACCCAGTTTCCAGTGGCTTACATCCGTAAGTAGGACGTTTAGTGATCAATACCGTTTCTAGACTAGTGACCGACGAACCTATTTTTATAACAATTTATGGTTTTATTTTTATATTTCTTTGTTTGCGGGTTTGTAAATGGCTTGTTTGGTTAGTTGTTGCTTTAACAATACGTTTTGTCATAAACAATTAAAACAATAGATTTTATTATAGTTTTGGTATTTTATCACTTCAGAAAATTCCTACTTATTATATTACGCATTCGAAACTATTATATCGAAGTTAATAAAAATTGGATATTCTTGGACAACTGCATGTTTGAGTGAGAGAAGGTAGACTGCACAAGCTCATGAATTCAGACTAAAGAAGACACAATTTTATGTGTGGATTATGTTTGGGAAGATGCATTTGCTCAGCAGTGGGACAGTAATAGGCTAATTATTATAAGTGCATTTTTGGATATTGCGAAAAAGAATATTCAGGTTACACCATTCCTACAACAGTCTCGTTGGTCTAGCGGTCGCAAGCGAGACTGCTGATCATGAGGTCCTGAGTTCGATTTCCGGGTCGGGCTCGCCCCCTGTTACATGATACTTAAAACATCATCTTAAAATCATTAACAGGCGGAATGTGGGTGTACACATCTGCCTAGCACTTCGGGGATTACAGACTTGATGTTATATTATATTACACCATTCAATCTGATAAGAAAAAATCTCATTGTAGCGGCTAGACGAGATAAAACCGGATACGCAGAACAGTCATAGAGGACGATGGAAAAAAAATGGGCCAAAAGATAACATTCAATATTGTATACGATTTAACGTTTATCGCACACTTAGCCGCAATGGCATCACAAGCGCTGGGATTACAGAATCAACCGGTGAAAGTGAACACGCAACAGGCGATCGATAAAGTTCATTGAAAGTGATCAAGGCGCATACCGTCACTTCTTTAGTATAGTATTAATCTTAGGTGATTCCCAGTGTCCACCTCCGACTCGTCCACTGCTGGTGGACAGCGAAACCTTTTCTAAACATAAGCCAGGAGGAAAAATTAAAGAACTGAACCGACTCAATCTGCAAGCATATTAATTTATACTTTCATAAAAGCGATTTTCTCAAATCGGTTCATAAATGACGGGGTTATTAAGTGAATCATTAGATCTCCTGCACAGTCCTACGATAGAATTAGTGTTTTTTTTTCCCACTAGTTCTACGATTCAAGGTGGTACGAAATCGTAGAACTAGTGGGAACCAAATGCCTACATACAAAAAAAAACACACAGTCCAATTGAGAACCTCCTCCTTTTTTGAAGTCGGTTAACACTGACACCTCCTCTTAGGCCAAGTCGCGAGCGTTAAATATGCAGAGGATTTCTTTAAATAAGTTTTACTATGCACACGCGGAATCTGAAGAATGGCTTTGAATTGTATTTTTAAGTGACAATTTTAGTTGTACGATAAATTAGTGCAAGAGAACAATGCGAGAAAAACTATTTTTAATAAAGGGTTACATAATTAATTATAACCTCGTTTGTAACTTTATTATACAGCAATCATAACCATATTACCATTTTTAAATGCGAAAGTAACTAACTGATACTTTAAACTGCTATCTTTTCACGCCTCTACGATTTAATAGATTTCGATACAATTTTGAACACAGATATTCCTTAAACAGGATTAGGACATAGTTTTTGTCCTGGTACTTTCACGTGCTCACGAGGATATCGTGGTTAGATAATTACACCCGCTAGGATCAATCTTCAAGTTAAGCCGCACTTACCTAGGTTGGTCTGTGGATGGATGACCAGTGACCACCCGTTACGTACCTAGTTTCCTCCGTGCCTAAAAAAGCACGTTAAGCAGTTGGTCCCAACAGGGATGTTTACTGACTAAAACAAATATGATTCTAATTAGCCCGTCTGTTAGATTATCGAAAAATATTGAATACGTATTTTTTGTTTTATCAAATCAATAAAAATTGACGAAGATGAAACGCGGCAAAGATTTGGGTGGAAGGTTGTGACGTCACTGACTGGTAAAAATGTCATACTAATGTCTTAGAATATGACGTCACACGAGTTTTCAAAGCACTGTATCGTCTTCATTGTTTGTTTACGTGAAAAAATACGTGTCCAATATTTTTTGGAAATCTATCTGATGGAATAATTGGATTTTTTGTTACCTACCCTACTGTCATTTATAGATCTTTGGCAGTCGTAACCGGTAGTCAATTGGCCCGTAAATCTGACAACCAGACTCAAGTACTAACTGGGTTGTGGAGGTCAGATAGGCAGTCACGCATGTGAAATACTGGTATTCAGCTGCATCCGGTAAGACTGGAGGCCGACACTAACATAGCTAAGAATAGACTACTAGGCAAATGATGATGATTTTCACGTGACATAATTTCCAAAATCACAGTAGGCGAAACCTAGTTCAGAATATATCAACAAAGGAAACTGCAGTACGAGTGTTAGAAGGGAGCTGTCAACTTCTGACAATTAACCTTCCTTGGGCGCTACGTACATTCTTGGGAGACTTGCCATAGCCTCTCATTTGGTAAGTTTAGCAAACGAACCATTGCGTTTGCATCACCTTGATTTAATTGTAACTAATAAAACTATTCTTACATTTTACTACATGACAATCATTAAAATAAGAGTTGGTACCGTTGGTGGGGGCACCAACTGATGTTTTTGCATCACTAATGTCACTAGTTCACTACCTTTTTAAAAGTCAGTGGCTATCATAGTGTCCAACGATTAACTGTCAAATGGTTCCATTTTGTACCAAACCATAACCGTGACAGTTAATCGATGGACACTGTGATAGCCACTGACATTTAAAAAGATACGCAATAGCCCTGCTGGTTATGTTTTGGTTGTCTTACAAAAGTACCCAGAAGAGGTTGCCGAAATCGGTCAGTCAGAAGACCATGGGCGGCATAAAAAATTTCGACATCAAGATTGGCACTAACCAGACGAAAAGAGCAGATCTTAACATGAATTGCGTTAAAAAGCGTTAAATGGATCTTTCATAATAGTAACTGCGTCTATGACAATTTTACGAGTTTTAACGCATTTTTTTTTAAACCTTGCCCCACACTAGGAATTTCTCCTGTATCGTAACTGTCTACCTGTAACAATCTGTAGGTCATACAAATATTTGTTCCGTGCGGGGATCGAACCCGCGACACGCAGCGTAGCAGTCCATTGCTTAGGTGATTGCGTATTAATCTTAGGTGATTCCCAGTGTCCACCTCCGACTCGTCCACTGCTGGTGGACAGCGAAACCTTTTCTAAACATAAGCCAGGAGGAAAAATTAAAGAACTGAACCGACTCAATCTGAAAGCATATTAATTTATACTTTCATAAAAGCGATTTTGTCAAATCGGTTCATAAATGACGGGGTTATTAAGTGAATCATTAGATCTCCTGCACAGTCCTACGATAGAATTAGTGGTTTTTTTTTCCCACTAGTTCTACGATTCAAGGTGGTACGAAATCGTAGAACTAGTGGGAACCAAATTCCTACATACAAAAAAAAACACACAGTCCAATTGAGAACCTCCTCCTTTTTTGAAGTCGGTTAACACTGACACCTCCTCTTAGGCCAAGTCGCGAGCGTTAAATATGCAGAGGATTTCTGTAAATAGGTTTTACTATGCAGACACGGAATCTGAAGAATGGCTTTGAATAGATAGGTATTTTTAAGTGACAATTTTAGTTGTACGATAAATTAGTGCAAGAGAACAATGCGAGAAAAACTATTTTTAATAAAGGGTTACATAATTAATTATAACCTCGTTTGTAACTTTATTATACAGGAATCAAAACCATATTACCATTTTTAAATGCCAAAGTAACTAACTGATACTTTAAACTGCTATCTTTTCACGCCTCTACGATTTAATAGATTTCGATACAATTTTGAACACAGATATTCCTTAAACAGGATTAGGACATAGTTTTTGTCCTGGTACTTTCACGTGCTCACGAGGATATCGTGGTTAGATAATTACACCCGCTAGGATCAATCTTCAAGTTAAGCCGCACTTACCTAGGTTGGTCTGTGGATGGATGACCAGTGACCACCCGTTACGTACCTAGTTTCCTCCGTGCCTAAAAAAGCACGTTAAGCAGTTGGTCCCAACAGGGATGTTTACTCACTAAAACAAATATGATTCTAATTAGTCCGTCTGTTAGATTCTCGAAAAAAATTGAATACGTATTATTTGTTTTATCAAATCAATAAAAATTGACGAAGATAAAACGCGTCAAAAATTTGAGTGGGGGGTTGTGACGTCACTCACTGGTAAAACTGTCATACTAATGTCTTAGAATATGACGTCACACGAGTTTTCAAAGCACTGTATCGTCTTCATTGTTTGTTTACGTGAAAAAAGAAAAAATACGTGTCGAATAATTTTGGAAATCTATCTGATGGAATAATTAGATTTTTTTGTTACCTACCCTACTGTCATTTATAGATCTTTGGCAGTCGTAACCGGTAGTCAATGGCCCGTAAATCGGACAACCAGACTCAAGTACTAACTGGGTTGTGGAGGTCAGATAAGCAGTCACGCATGTGAAATACTGGTATTCAGCTGCATCCGGTAAGACTGGAGGCCGACACTAACATCGCTAAGAAAAGACTACTAGGCAAATGATGATGATTTTCACGTGACATAATTTCCAAAATCACAGTAGGCGATACCTAGTTCAGAATAATAATATATCAACAAAGGAAATTGCAGTACGAGTGTTAGAAGGGAACTGTCAACTTCTGACAATTAACCTTCCTTGGGCGCTACGTACATTCTTGGGAGACTTGCCATAGCCTCTCATTCGGTAAGTTTAGCAAACGAACCATTGCGTTTGCATCACCTTGATTTAATTGTAACTAATAAAACTATTCTTACATTTTACTACATGACAATCATTAAAATAAGAGTTGGTACCGTTGGTGGGGGCACCAACTGATGTTTTTGCATCACTAATGTCACTAGTTCACTACCTTTTTAAATGTCAGTGGCTATCATAGTGTCCAACGATTAACTGTCAAATGGTTCCATTTTGTACCAAACCTTAACCATTTAACAGTTAATCGATGGACACTGTGATAGCCACTGACATTTAAAAAGATACGCAATAGCCCTGCTGGTTATGTTTTGGTTGTCTTACAAAGTACCCAGAAGAGGTTGCCGAAATCGGTCAGTCAGAAGACCATGGTCGGCATAAAAAAATTTGACATCAAGATTAACACTAACCAGACGAAAAAAAAAAAAGGTCATGGGTGATTATCGGTTGGATCATCTAAGCGTCTAAAATGGCCGCTTTAGCAGATCTTAACATGAATTGCGTTAAAAAGCGTTAAATGGATCTTTCATAATAGTAACTGCGTCTATGACAATTTTACGAGTTTTAACGCATTTTTTTTTAAACCTTGCCCCACACTAGGAATTTCTCCTGTATCGTAATTGTCTACCTGTAACAATCTGTAGGTCATACAAATATTTGTTCCGTGCGGGGATCGAACCCGCGACACGCAGCGTAGCAGTCCATTGCTTGAGCCACTGCGCCAACCGTGCCGTCATATTATTTTCCTATTATAAATTTCCTATTATGCTAAAATGGTCATTTTAGACCCCCTGGAAGAGTTTTGGATTGTGGGTATTATAATACTTAGACGTGGAAACATTTCAATATTTCACATAAAAAGCCTTCGCCAGAAGTTCTGTATACGTAAACAGAAAACGTAATCAGAATTTAGGGCCTAACTAATGAGGACACTAGAATTTCATCCTGAATCACGCTTCAAAAATTAAAATACAGGTAGGCTACCATGATGTCTTTAAACAGTTTTATTTTTGTTTTAAGTCATGCACCAGATCTCGTCATACGACCAGACTTCATCAATCATGTCTACATCTCTATAACCACGCCAATACAATATAATGATATAGTAAACCAGAAGAAGACATACAAAACCCACTTCCAGGCGCCACACTCAATTATACCAGGGTCGTTTTATTTAATCTTGTGAAACAGACTCTTTTAATAAGAACAAACGGTTATTGGATGTTTTTTGATCAAATTATTCATTCTTTTCTTTGAATTTGGTGACTAATATACTTGAGGTGAAACTTCTATGAAGTAACGGTATGTTAACGTTGTCTGAACGACTGGTTCTAAGGACGATATTTATCGATGTCATGTCGTGTTGAAATTTTAAAACACTAGCCCCTTCCTGCGACTTCGTTTGCGTGTTTCATGAGTAGCCAGCAGCACCAATATGTGAAGCAATGTTCACCTACTGTATAGATTTCATTTTCATATGACATAATGAAACTAATATTTCAGAACCGATGCTATCATAAAGTACGTCATATCTCATAGGTGCATTGGTAACTTTACAAGAATTTTTTAGGGCAGTGCTATTTTATTTTCTATTAGGAATTTCTCAGTAGCAGCCCCGGAGTGTGGATTTGAGCCCGGTGGCCTTCCCCTATTACATTGGACTTAAAGATAACTAGCGAATTGTAAAATTACACATAATTAAATCGAACGCACCTTAGTACATCACATACCACATCTAGTTGCGCGCGTTCCGTGTGTTTACATTTAAGCTGTTCTAAGTTATTACCAATTACCCTACATTCATAGAAAAAATATTTTGTAAAAATATATAGTGGGTGTATTTTTCTTCTATTGCTAAAACTGTACGTTAGATAAACAATATTTTGTAATCTAGTTGTTATATTTCTCATGTAAGTGATTTTTTTCTTATGGGAAATAAAGATATCTCAAACCCGAAATTTGGGTGTACTTATGGATACACCTCTGCCTAACCTTTCGGGGATTACAGGCGTGATGTTATGTTCTAATATCTTCTTCTCACAGGTAAACAGATGCCTCCTCTCTGAACCACACAATGACACCCTACAATATTATTGATAGAGGCACTAGTTCCAAATATTTAGCAATAGCGGCGCGGCGGTGGAAAGGTCATGGAGTTGAACTTGTCCTAAGGCTGGGGTTCTACTGAGGCGGAGCGGAGACAAGCTGTGCCGCAATTCACCAATCACATGGCTTGAATTTTCTTTTTTTTTTTTTTTATTTGCAATGGGCTTGCTCTTGACCTCAATCTTACCCTAAGGGCAAAGATGAGGTCGACGATGGAACGAGCTTACCCAGAAGAAGCCTATTTACTCGCGACTTAAATAGATTAGGGTTATATGAACTCGGGAAAACCGACGCAGGCAGGGAGTTCCACTCCTTGGCTGTGCGCATAATAAAGGACTTAGCAAAGCGCTTCGTTCGAATGTGTGGAACATCGACTAGGTATGGGTGATAACCTGCAGTACGCCTAGTCTCCCGATGGAAGAAGGGAGATGGTGGAATCCAAAAATCCACATCTCTTCTCCACTCCAGCACTACAGCCTCACTCCGCACCGCTCTACTCCGCCTCAGTGGAACCGCAGCCTCACTCGCTGATCGTGTACTTCGAGTGCAGGCATGCACTTAATAATTTTAGGCCTTAGGGTTTTAAAAGGGTATTATTTCTTACAGTTTAGTTTGTATTTTCTAGACGTATTACCATCAGTTCGTTGTCAATTTGATTTCGGCCTAGTGTTACAGGGAGTCAGTGTCCCAAAAGTCTGACAGCCAGTTTTACCTAAGGGTATCGTATTTCCATCGGGGCTGGGGGTTGTTCGAAAGAGATACTGCGGCGTCGACACAAAGGGCTAAGAAGTAACATGGGTGGTTTTTAGTCAGTAGAAGTTTGGAGAAGTCATTAGACGATTTCCCAGCCTACAAAAAAAAGTGTATCGTTTTTCCCAGAACTAACTGGGTTTTTGAGGTCAGATAGGCAGTCGCTCCATGTAAAATACTGGTAAATAGTATTTGTAACAACCACAAGTAGGAACCATTACTTTAATTAAATATTTGAAGTAATCATTCTTTATGTATTACACTGATAATCATCTGTCTCGCGTTTACCAACTATATTGGGGTCGGCTTCAGTCTAACCGGCTGCAGCTCAATGTCAGTACCGGTATTCTTTTAAAGTATAACACTGATCAAGTGATCACGAATGATTTAAAATTGGAATGCTGCGTGTGTGATACCAAAAACTGGTAGCAACTTTCTAGTCAGCCAGTATTGCTGCAAACGTATGTATCACTATGTAGGTATTATACAACGAAGGTTAACTGACATAACGGACTGGCTGCATTAAATGTCAGGTGGGAAGCATTATAAATAGGACCGTGTCCCTCCTTGACCATTGTGTAACGGAGTACTTTATACACCTATAACCTCTATGCACGTGTTTGTTTTTATATAGGTGATGGCTGACATATTTATTATAGTACGATTCCATATCATAACATCACGCCTGTAATCAATTACACCTTGCCAATAGGGGATCGGATAAAAAAAAACTAATTAGTCCGTCAGATAGATTTCAAAAAAATATTGATCACTTATTTTTTCTTTTTTCACATAAACAAAAAATGAAGACGATACAGTGCTTCGAAAACTCGTGAACTCCTCGAAAACGTCACATGTCAGTACATTTTTTACCTACAAATGACGTCACAACCCCCCACTCATGATCTTTGACGCGATTTATCTTCGTCAATTTTTATTAATGTGATAAAACAAAAAACACGTATCCAATATTTTTCGATAATCTAACTGATGGACTAATTAGAATCATATTTTTTTGAATCAGTTCGATCCCCTATTATGTTTAAGTCCCATGTAATTGGGGGCACCTCTATTGTGCCATGAGCCGGGTACAAATCTAGATACCGCGGTTGCTACTGAGAAATGCCTGATGGAAAAACCCAATTACACTTTGCTCGACCCGGGAATCGAACCCCTCATGCTCAGCAGCCGCACTTGCTACCACTAGACCAACGAACACCTATAAATATTTCGAGCAAATAAATACTAAACGAACTAAAACCAACTGACGCAATTTACCAAGTATTCCTGAACTAAAAGGACCGCACAACGCACAAGTCAACAACATAAATGCATCAAAAACATTATGACATACAACTACCAATTAACTACAGACGGGAACGTCATACAAAATGAATGGCTGCATGATTCAGGCGTGAGTCAAAGCGGGTGTTTAGATAGGGCGATGTAAAGCCCCTAGCACACGGCGTATTTTAAACGCGCAGATGACGCGCGTATACGCGCTTCAAACGAGATTTGAAAGACTGCTGCGCGGCAGCGCAGCAGTCAAAATTACAAATAACTGTGACAACACACACAGTTATTTGACGCGAACAGTACAAAGGGCTGCAAGTAGTTGGCAGTTGCAAGCGCGTAGAGGCGCGATTCACGATCACCATGGTGCTTAGGTAACTAGGTTACGTTCAAATCTCGTTTGAAGCGCGTATACGCGCGTCATCTGCGCGTTTAAAATACGCCGTGTGCTAGGGGCCTTAGTACAGTAACTACTGCGATGGCCGGGTAAGTCAGGAGCTGTCAGGATGCGGTAAGGGGAGCGGCCATGTGTGATATTTGACGGCACGGTTAGCGCACTGGCTCAGCGATTGCTTGCTGCGCTGCGTGTTGCGGGTTCGATTGCCGCACGGCGCAAATATTTATATGGCCTACGGGCAGCCGTTCCGGGTCTGGCTGTTTGTGTATGTGAGGTTAAATGCCACATTCAATCACCTACGCTACCAACAATTAATCTGCTAACTGGTAACTTTTTGTCTGCGGTATTTTTGTTTTCTTCCTAACCTTATTTCATTCTATTAGAGTCGAGAGAGAGGTCGGCGCAACACGTTTTCTTCTTGCATCTCCCCTGTCAGAAGTCACTGCATCAATTTACTCCTTTCTCCTTTATATCAAAATTATATTATTTTATTTTTTATTTTTTGTTTCCTGTACAATATCTATGTAGATATAGCTATAGTTTAACTTAATTTTTTTTTTGTGTTTTATAGCATCGTATTGGAGGATTCTGTAATGTTGCTATAATTAATATTAAATAAATAAATAAATAAATAAATTCAATCAAGAGAGCCCCACAGCTCTACCGGTCAACTCTACTGCTTTCGCTGTGACCGAGTATTTAAAAGCAAATTCGGCCTGGTCAGTCATATAAAGGCAAATAGCTTTATATGGTGGCCGTTACCGAAATCGGTAAGGAGGACTATATATTCCTCACACAATGCATCCATCTTTTCTTTGGCGTTACTCTACGAATATGAGGTTTTATTCTCGTAAACAAAAGCGAAGAAAATTTCCATGGCACGGATGCAGAAACATTTGCGTCATCCATAAAATATGCAAGGTCTTCAGAAAACAGCAACAGCTCTCGGCCAAATAATTGTAAGAAAAAAAAACGCGTGTACTGTTCCCATCCGCCTGTTCACCGGTAGCGCTTGTTTATATTACTCTGCCCCAATTCGAGCCCGAACATATGACTTTGTTACAAAAACGTTACTACATTGACTATGTTGTTTTAATGGCGCAATGTTTATTGGAAAACAGGTAATGGTATGCTTGGCAGAGAGAAGTGTGGATGGACAAACCACCGCGTTTCATCCCGGGAGTGTCGTAAAATGTGACAGGATAGACAGGTCCTTATCGGTAACATTTTGTGCCGATTCTTTGGTATGTCTCCGGGGAAACGTCAATAGGGTAGTTGATTAAAAAAATGTAATTAGTCCGTTAGATAGATTTCCAAAAAATATTGATGATCACGTAAACAATAAATGAAGACGATACAGTGCTTCGAAAAGTCGCGCGACGTCACAGTTTGGTACGTTTTTTACCAGAAAGTGACGTCACCAGCCCCCACTCACGATCTTTGACACGTTTTATTGTCGTAAATTTTTATGAATTTTTCGAAATAGTATCCAATATTTTTCGATAACCTAACAGGCGGACTAAACAGAATCATAATATATTTTTTTAAGTCAGTATGGTATTACGTGACTACTAATTGCAATCGACCTCTTCAGTATACGCTGAAAGCGGTAGCCTTCAGCACGTGCTTCCAATGCGTCCCTGAAGATGATCTATTGATAAAGATTGGAAAATATTCCCGTAGTTATGTCCAAAGGAACTAGGCTCCCCGAAGTATGTCTTTAGCCCCCTGCAGCCCCCTTCTGGGTAATGATTTGATAAGCTCACGTTTTGTCAAGTCATAATTCGTGGTGAATTTTGCATTTAGTTTTCCATGATTATTTATGTGCTTTAACTAAAAAAGCAATAACAGACAGACAATTTTTTAGTGATGCGCGAATACATAACCTATTATGTTTACAATTATAATGTATTTTAATTTTGTTCGTTACTGCACAAACCGCAGAGTTTAAAAGATATGCATAACTACGCAAAATTATGTTTAATTTACGAATAATAAATAATTTTCCAGAATTCGAAGCACAAACACCTGTCTACGTGCAACAGTAATAAACGTCTAACATTTTACAGACAGGTACCTACTAAAATCAACATTAACTTATTTCATACGTTTTACCTTACAGGATAAAACTGGGAACGGATAAGCAACTAATAAATTATTTATTTTTCCCGTTGTATATAACAATCTATGAGTGATTTATTGCGATTGTGGACAACCAATCAAAATTCAAAAACATTAAGTACAATCACAAGGCTTTGCAAATAGATTGGTGATTAGTTAATTGTTTGAAATTGGACAGAACCGGAAGACGTTGCGTTGGAAGGCCTCCCGCTAGGAGGACCGATGACCTGGTGAAGGTTGCGGAGACCCGCTGGATGCGAGACGCACGGGACTGGTCAATGTGGCGACACCTGGGGGAGGCCTATGTCCAGCAGTGGACGTCTTTTGGCTGAAATGATGTTGATGATGATGGATCAGGATAGATAATGCGCGACTGCTGATCATGAGGTCCTGGGTTCGATTCCCAAGCCGGGCAGTGTTATTGGGTTTTTCCATCAGGAATTTCTCAGTCGTAGCCACGGAGTCTGGATTTGTGACCGGTTGATGGCAATGGGCTCGTCCCCAATAGGGATGTTTACTGACTAAAAAAAATATGATTCTAATTAGTCCGTCTGTTAGATTTGTATAGATTTGAGTGGAGGGTTGTGACGTCACTCACCGGTAAAAAATGTAATACTAATAAGAATATGACGTCACACGAGTTTTCAAAGCACTGTATCGTCTTCATTGTTTGTTTACGTGAAAAAAGAAAAAATACCTGTCCAATATTTTTTGGAACTCTGTCAGACGGACTAATTATATATATATTTTTTAAGTTAACTACCCTATTATCGACACGCCTAAAAAGAACCATTGGTTGGTCTTTTATTCTATGCGACTAATAACCGTTAGTCTTCGGATCTAACCGTAACCGGTCTTCGATCTTCCTAGTGTGGGGCAACATTTTATAATAAAAAAAAAAAAAACACTGGATGGACTACACAGACAATCGTAGGTACTAATTAGAATCTACGAAGTAAACGAACGAAGCCTAAAGGTTGCCACAGGGCAGTGTCAAAAGGTTACCAATGATGAACAACAATGGATTCTAAGTATTCCTAGACGACGGAGGACGGATGTTGGAAACCTGACTCTAGGAGTTATGTATGAGACTATTGTTTTGATTCTATATAATATGCTTTGGATTTCTCGTGGATTTTATTGCTCGTTTCACATCCTCGTCAAATTCAAGGAGGTAACTAATCACTACATAGTATAAAACAAAGTCGCTTTCTCTGTCCCTGTATCCCTATGTATGCTTAAATCTTTAAAACTGCGCAACGGATTTTGAAGCGGTTTTCTTTAATAGATAGAGTGATTCAAGAGGAAGGTTTTAGTATATAATTTGACCGACATCCACGCGGGTGAAGCCGCAGGCATCAGCTAGTAATAACTATACTAATGATTCTCGACCTGAATCAATAATAAAATGGGATTTTTGTTTCTTATAAACCGGAATCGGTCAATGTGAGACAACCGTGAAAATTAAAACACGGCCCGTCTGATTCTCGCTCTAACAGAGCTTTCATACACACACAAACAAACGCAAACGTTTATTCGATCATTTCTTATTCTCTAAACAACGGCAACAACAAAATTTTGAAATACTGTTAAATTTTTAAAAGCTAAAACACTATATTGGCCAGGTACCGTAATTTAAATTGGTAGGTTACCTATGTCTTTTATGACATTACACAATTTTCTCCTGAATTTTGACTAAGATGCAAAACTGCACCTAAACCTTTACAACGCCAAAACATACTGAACCCGTCAACGCTAAATTGAGTTTTCTTTCATTTAAAACGAGACATCACAAAAATAAGCCTATTCAAACTAGTTATCTTCTAGAGGGGAAATTCAGGACCCCAGGCAATTGGTTAAAATGGCCTTAAAATTGTTTCAAATAGATGGTAGGATCATCATTGGACGATTACTTTAAACTTTGTCAAATCATGTCTGATGAAGATAGCAGAAATAAATGATGTTTTATCTGACCTCCCTTTGTTAGGGATTTTGTTTCGCCACTAACTGCTGTACTCAGCTCTCTCTCTCTTTATTTACATAAATAAATAAATAAAGTGATGTCTTAACTTAAGTAATCATTAAACGTCTCTAAGTACCGGTGGTAACTGGCCGGTTTCAGACCGGGTTGAAACCAAAGCAGGCAGGCAAATTTTCAGGAACTCTTTGTAATTTAATTCATCAACCTTGCTCTGAATATGGAACAGACTTCGTGAGGAAATCGGCAGGTTCTAAAACCAAATCGAAGCTATTCCCAGTGTGCCCTGGGATCGAATTACGTGCTAGTAGAAAAAGGAATGGCCTAAAACGTGTCTTCTTTTTCGTATTGGCGACTTTGATACTTTCGCCGTTGGGAAGCTACACTATTCCCGGGTGACATAGGGTACTTTTTATCCTTGTATTCCCACGGGAACGGGAACTAAGCGGGTGAAACCGCGTGACGTCCGCTAGTCTGTCTTAATACTACTACTCACCTTCAAGCATTTGAGGCAGAAGGTATGCTGGCATGGTAGGACACGCGATGAGGTGTCGAGTCGCTCCAGACAGACGGAGCACTCGAGGAGGTCGTTTAGTAAACCCTCATCCATGCCGGTCGGGGCACTGAAACAAAACATGACATTGACAATAATAGTTCCCCATATCGAATCTCAGCGGAGACCAGCCAACCACGTGGAAGATACATATTGCACATGTTTGGGCACAGGTACACTCTCTTTGCTCTCTCTCTAATAGTCCGATGGAACAGCTATAGATCGGAAAAGTTGGACAGCGATCCGGAGAGACATAAAAAAGTTACAATATCAAGATACAACAACAGAACGGCAGAAATAACGAACCTATCTCTTTTAAAAGCATCATCTGTTGGAATCCCAACACTTAGATTTAGTCGATGCGATATACGCACATCACTAGCGCGTCGCGTCTAAACGCGTTGCAATCGTATTCGCTCCAAAACCAGTTGCCATCTTCAGCTTGTACGTTCCACACCGGCTCGCCATAGTAATAAAGGGATCGTTACATACATACTTTATACTTAATGGTCATGTAATTAAAAGTGTAAACAATACAAGTTTGGTTTGGCTTCTCAACCTAATTTCCACATGGTCCTTCGAGCCGGATTGAGTGTTGACAAGATGTGGTTGTGGACTGATCGCCAGCAGTATGCTGCAGAGGCCAGCAGTCCACAACCACATCTTGTCAACACTCAGTTTGGATATATTGTTGGAGGTACCCTACCACACACTAATTTATCAAAGGTCTGCAATAAGGTAAGCTTAAAATGTAATACATGTGAGTCAGATATTAATGAGACCCTAACTCAGTTCTGGAAAACAGAAGATGTTCCAAAAATCTTTGATGAAAGGTCTTCTGAGCAAGAGCTCTGTGAATATATTTTTAATAACACTGTTCAGCTGAAAGATAATTGTTTTGAAGTGGCATTACCGTTGAAATTACCTCTTAGTGAAGTCAATGATTCCTTAGGTGATTCCTTTAATCTTGCATTAAAAAGATTTTTAAATTTAGAAAAGAAATTGCATAAAGATCCCAAACTTTTCTCTGAGTACCAAAAGTTCATTCATGAATATTTAAGTCTACAACACGGTTGTTATGTAGACATTGGGCAATATGAATTAAACAAAAATGCTATATATTTTTTGCCGCATCATGCAGTCCTGAAGCCTGACAGTAAAACAACTAAGCTGCGTACTGTTTTTGATGGCTCTATGAAAACTAACAAAAAGGTGTCACTTAATGATATACTTTTAAATGGACCCATTGTACAAAGAGACTTGTTTGAGATATTGCTATTATTTCGTTGTGGTAATTTTACATTTACCTCTGACATAAAACAAATGTTTAGAAATATACGTGTAAAACAAGAGCATAGCTCACTACAGAATATATTGTGGAGAGATAGTCCAGATGAACCAATCCAATGCATTAGGCTTGAAACATGCACATATGGGTTGAAAAGTTCAAACTATCTGGCCACCCGTTGTCTTAAAGAACTAGCAGTAAAATATAAAGACACTTTCCCACTAGCTTCATTCATTATAGAAAATTGTACATATGTAGATGATATTCTTTATGCAAATAATGATTTAAATATTATATTAGAGGCTAAGTCACAGATTCGCCAGCTCTTGAGGTTAGGGAATTTTCATACACATAAGTGGTCAGCCAATGACAATAGAATACTGTCTGACATACCTTCAGCTGAACAACACTTTGATGATTTAGAGCTACAAAGTGATGATTATAGTTTAAAGACTCTGGGCTTACAATTGATAGTTAAAGACGATAAATTTAAAATGTCTTGTCCAGAGATATTCAATAATGATAATTTTACAAAGAGAGATATCCTCTCCTATATTGGGAAAATGTTTGATCCCATGGGCTTTGTTAGTCCCATTATTGTACAAGCTAAAGCTATAATGCAAAGGCTATGGTCTTCCAAGACTGATTGGGATTCTATGCCTGACGATGATATTAAAAAAGCGTGGCATGAATTCTCGTCCAGTCTAGCTTCAATGAAACCAATTTTTATTAATAGAAACATAAATGTAACTAAATTAGGTAAAATTGAACTAATAGGATTCTCAGATGCGTCCAGTACCACGGCATATGGATGCTGCGTGTACCTGCGAGTTACAAATCATGATGGTAAAGTTAAAATGTATTTGCTGTGTTCAAAATCACGCATAAACCCGCTTAAAAATAAAAACAAAACTGTACCACGCTTAGAACTCAACGCTGCACTGCTTCTCTCCATTGTTATGGCAAAGGTTTATTGCACGCTAAAATTAAAATATAATATACGCAATGTCTATTTATTTGCTGATTCACAAATTGTTCTCGCATGGTTGCACACAGAACCCATGAAACTTAACGCTTATGTTGCGAATAGGGTAAAAGCAATCGCTAAAAATATGCCTAACTGTCAGTGGCTATATGTAAACACGGAGAATAACCCTGCAGACTATATCAGTAGGGGTGTTACGCCAAGTGAGCTTCATGCCTGCAGCCTGTGGTGGGATGGCCCTGAATTTTTGCATGATAGTGAATATAAATTTAATTTAAAAATAGATTTACCTGCGAACTTACCTGAATCAAAAACCGGGTCAGCACTCTCCGCGAGTCAAGTGTCTTCAGTTACTAGCAATGTTTTTGATCAAATACACAAATATTCTAGCATTCACAAGATGGTACGTACATTGGCTTATGTAATGCGGTTTATTAATAACCTAAAGGGTGGAAAAATAGCTCACAAATATCTCTTAAGTTCTGAATTGAATAATGCTTTAATGTTGCTTATTAAGAATGAACAAGAAATGTATTTTAAAGACGAAATTGTATGTTTAAAAAATAACAAAAATGTAAAAGGTTCCTTACAAAGCTTATGTCCTTTTATAGATAATTTAGGTATCCTGAGAGTGGGTGGCAGGCTACATCACTCTAATATTCCATATGCTCATAAACATCAGATTATTTTACCCAAAGAATCACATGTAACTAATTGCATTATAAGATGTGAGCATGAAAAGCTTTTACATGCAGGTCCAAAATTATTACTGTGTAATTTAAATCAAAAATACTGGATAACTAATGGGTTAATGTATGTCAAAAAGTTAATTCATAAATGCGTAATATGTTTCAGACAGAAGGCAACAGCCTCTAAACAGCTGATGGGTTCCTTGCCGGCAGATAGAGTGACTGCTATGAGTCGCCCTTTTGAAAAAGTCGGTGTAGATTTCGCTGGGCCTATTGATATTAAGCTCTCGCGTGTGAGACGATCCTTAGTAGGAAAAGGTTACATTTGTGTATTTGTATGTTTCGCTACAAAGGCAGTTCACCTCGAAATCACATCAGATCTTACTACTGATGCCTACCTCGCTTGCCTTAGGAGATTTATTTCAAGAAGAGGATTACCCAAAGAAATCTACTCTGATAACGCTAGTACTTTCAAAGGCGCAAGGAACCAACTAGCTGAGTTATATCAACTACACCTTTCACAGAATCACCAAAAGCATGTATGTGAATTTGCAGCCCAAAGAGGCATTAACTTTCATTTTATACCAGCATACTCCCCCACCTTTGGTGGGCTGTGGGAGTCTGCTGTGAAAATGACTAAATATTTTCTAAAAAGGGTATTACAGAAGCAATTGTTAACCTATGAACAAATAAACACTGTATTAGTAGAAATAGAATGTATATTGAACTCAAGACCTCTCATTCCTATGTCATCTGATGTAAATGATTTTAATTACCTAACGCCAGGTCATTTTCTAATAGGAAACTCATTAACAATGTACCCTGAAAATGATGTAACTACTGTTCCTCAAAATAGACTTAAGTTCTGGCAATTATGTATCCAAATTAAACAATCATTCTGGAAGATGTGGTATAAACAGTATCTTAATACATTACAAAATAGGCCTAAATGGTTAGATATCTTGCCTAACATAAAGATAGGCACAATTGTAATTTTAAAAGAAGATAATGTACCCATAATGTCGTGGCCTATGGCCAGAGTTACCAAAATATTTCCTGGCCATGATGGTCATGTAAGAGCAGCAGAGGTCACAAATTCAAAAGGGAATACCCATGTGCGATCTGTCACAAAAATTTGTATATTACCTATACATGATAATTTTAATTAAATTTTATGTTAAAAACTTAATGTAACTATAATGTTATATCTACTTATATTGATCCTCTTGTTCCTCTCGTTGGCCGGAGCATGTTGGAATCCCAACACTTAGATTTAGTCGATGCGATATACGCACATCACTAGCGCGTCGCGTCTAAACGCGTTGCAATCGTATTCGCTCCAAAACCAGTTGCCATCTTCAGCTTGTACGTTCCACACCGGCTCGCCATAGTAATAAAGGGATCGTTACATACATACTTTATACTTAATGGTCATGTAATTAAAAGTGTAAACAATACAAGTTTGGTTTGGCTTCTCAACCTAATTTCCACATCATCGTCATGACGTATAGTTAGCCACACATGCCATGGATCTTGTCGTGGTCACATTGTTTCGCGGTAATTTACTTCTGATCTTAGACCCTATTGAGACGGCGTTTTCCACGTTCAAACATAACGAAACTAGTGGTGCCACCTTAGAAGTGCCATTATTACGCAGAGGCGTATTAGATCGTCTTTTACAATAATTGTGCATAGCATGGTTCTTATAAAGTTGTCTTGTAAACTCGGAGAAGTGAGCAAAGATCGTCACTCACTGGACGCCTTTTTTTTTTTTTTTTTGGGGGGTGGGAAATCATCAAATAATCCCGCTCTTGGGCAGAGCGAAAGGGAGTGTCAGACTTCTACTGACTAAAAACCACCCATGTTCCTTCTTCGCCCTTCATGTCGAGGCCGCGGTATCCCTTGCGGACAACCCGCAGCCTCGACAGGCGTCGGCCCTTGCGGGCCCCTTCCATGTTGCTGACATCTCTTTGAGGCGCGCGTGGAACACGAACGCGCCGTCGACACGGCCTGTCGTCGTCATAAGACGGACGGACGGCGAGCTTACCCATCACTCACCGTCCACAGGCCCGCGTCTACGGTGGCCGTAAGCCATCACGTGGCCCCCGACGCCCGGAGCGCCTCCCGCGGCGGCTGGGACGAGAGGTTCTCTCCCTCTCCCGTTCCGCCACCTCCTTCGCTAGCATCACTGCTTCGCAGAAGGAGGCGATGGCGTCCCATTCCTCCTCGCCCCGGACCATGGCTTGCACCAGGGCCGGACGCGAGAGGTCGCCGCCGCCGACTCACTGGACGCCTGACGGAGGAAATCGCCGTCGAGGTAGACCGGCAAAGATAGTACCTATAACGATCTGATCTTGTTTAAGGACTGAACATGACCAGATATCGCACAAAATAGGGAAGATTGGAAGAAGAAAGAAAAAGAAGCACTGAATTCTCAGTTGCTACCAATGCAATGTAGATAACTTTTTTTCTGAAAGAGGTCTCTCTTTAAATGCAGCCTGTCTCTGCCTACTCATTGATAGACACCTAAGTACTAGACAACAACAATTGATAAATAAAACTAATTTAATGCAATTTCACCAAATAAATGAAAATAAGTTTATTAAGATTTCCCTGTTCACTAAGAACAATCACTACTGTTTTATTAAATTATGGCTTTATCTTCTCATCAACAGCATTCATACATTACCAAACAAACTGAGCTTATAATCTTCAAATACATAACGTACTTAAAGAGTTTAATGTCAGACAGAAAAGTCCAAAAAAGAACCATAGACAGCTCATACTTATTTTTAGCGGAACACAATTCTAAATACAAAAGCAAACATTGAGAGAGGCAGACAGTAAATTGCACATAAGAATTTTGCCAAGTACATACTAAATAGCCTCTTGATGAGTCCTAATTAGCTACGCAATCATTTTCATTGGCTTATAAACACATCTTTAATTAAGACCATATGATAGTGAATGCAGAGTGCAGATTGATTCCTTTGTAATTTACATAACAATGGTTTGTTTCCTTGGAAGTCTACACCTGTTGATTTTTTTCAGAATACTGAATGGATTTGAGAGAAGGCAATTTGCTACTGTTGTTTTTTAAGAAGTGTGTTTACTAAAATGTTATGGATTTATTTTTTGGTTTTTTATTGAACTATCCTTTTTAATTTATTATACAACTAATACACGCGGCTTCACCCGCGTGGATGTCGGCAGCTATTTATTTATTTAATATTGTCTGGACAATGGCCACCATACGCAATAGTGCAGCCTTACCCTTTGATGAAGAGCCGTCTTTTTTTCTAGCCTACATTGTGACCGCACCTCTGGGCCAAGGCCTCCCCTCCCTTCCTAGATAGCTCTCTATCCTATGCAATCTCCAGCTATGTAGTAAGTACCTTATTTCTTTTAAATCACATCACTCCTATAATTAGGGAAAGGTTAGGTAGGTGTACCATACCTATAATACACACATATTTCAGTTACGTATGAGTCCCGTGTAATTCAGGTTGAGCCTACAGAATGAGATGAAATAATACTAATGGAAATGGTCTATTCTTCACAAAATTATAAAATTTCTAAGCAGTTTGCTAGACAAACATGCTTTGTTATATATTTACACAGGAAGTGGAATATTTAATCTTTGTGTCAACATGGGATTGACAACGGGTCATAAAAGAATAATAAAGTGACAAAATACAATAAACAAATGTAGGAATGTATAGCAAGCATGCTAAGTGTTCACATTAGTACCAATGAGTTTTTATAGTTTATTGTAAAAGATTAGGCTGACTCAGTTCATAAACTGAGTCAGCCTAATCTTTAGACTTTTTATTCCTAAACTGAAAACTTTTAAAAAGGAACATTAGCACTGAATCAAGCCCTAAGACGACCCACTGACCAAAGCTAAATGTAGTTTGATAAATTGAGTTTCTAAAGTACAAAAACATTTTCTAGAAGCTACTGAGTGCTGAGTAATAAATTACTTACTCAGCTGATAGATAAGGCAAGCCTATTTTATTTAATATAATTTTTGTTTACTTAATTTCTCAGCTGTTTGCCAAACTTTTTGGTCATCAATTTCCTTAGACATGACATTGACAAGGCATTATTTTGTGAATGTTGTTGCCAAATTATGATGAAGTCAAAATCTTATAATTTTCCTTAGATTTGCAAATGATATGCATTGAAATGTTATCTTGAGTGCTATGTGATAAAATGATAAGAGTTTGATAAGAACTTTGAATAATTCAATAGATAGAATATTTTTGTTTATAAAACAGGGGTCAAGTTGTTTTGCTTTTACTGGTTCATGTTTTGCCCGTAGTATAAAGGAGGTAGCTGATTACAGCTACTTTTTTCATGTCAACATTATTAACATAAATGTAAGTTGCATGTGCTACGGAAGTTTGATTAATAAACATATTGAAGCCCTATGTAACGGTTAGGTATTTCAGAAGTCAAGCTAGAAGCCTTTCGTGAGTCGAAATTCCGGGCGAAAGCATGTTGTTAAGTGGCAAGATTTTTAAAAATAGAGAAGTTTTATTTGAATACATGTTTGCATTCCTCAGAATACACGGAAGTATCAGAAAAACCGATATATTTGATTATAAATAGCCCGACTAACACGATACCGAATAGAACATCGCTACAATGCAAGTTTTCTTGGTATTTTTAGATCGACATGCATGTTCTTCGAGATTTACATGATTACATCTTACGTTAAAACTCAAAATGTTGATGACTCACCGAATGTTTTAAATTCCAACGATGTTAGCGGGAACTCTGATCATTATTGCTAAAGCACAATGAAACAAAATCCACGGGATACCACCCCGAACCAGTCACACAAAAATTCTTCGACACTAAACTATCTAAAACGGCACATAATTTAACACTGTGAAGGGTTAATTACACCAGGGGACTAAAGGTCAGAGGGTGATGTTTCTGCTGTGAAAAATATGCAGTTGTTCACTTATAAACTGATACAATTTCACGCACAAATGCCATTCTCGCCGTTTCTTCGTTCGACCGGACGGTGAAGCGGGGGCGGGAGCAAGCGACTATCACCTCTAGGGTGTACATACTAATGTAATGAATTCTACCAATCGTAGAATTAACTATGAATCAGAAATGAATTACACCGTATTATCGGCGTTTTTGACAACATTATTATATTAGTTACATGAGAATATTATAGTTAATAGTGTACGAAGATGAACTCATTAAGTAAAAACAATGTGCACGTATTGTGCACATTGTTTTTACCTAATGAGTTCATCTAGTAGAAATATTAAGGTTGGAGTTGGCAACTTTGTTAAAAAAGGAAGACCATTTTAATCCTGTTTCATAATAATTTCGTAATAAAATGAAAGCTTTTCGATCTTATTTTCCTAATGATTCAATTGGTAAGGTAACTGTTATTATATTTAATGCATTAAACTATTGATATCTCATTCATTGGTCTTTTAATAAGTTAATACGCCTCATCTCATTTTACCCTACAAAAGTAACGTTAATAATACTTAACTATAGTAATCGGCAAGGCCATAGAAATATCTCAAGATAATTATGTGTTTACTAAACCAAAATAATAATGTACTCTGAGTGAGACTAAACGACAGTGAGACACAACTCATATTATAATTTAGCTATTGAGGCTCGGTATGACCAAGGTGGGAATTTTATAAAAAAATCTAGTTTCCTGAATGTTTCATGGCTTTTGTACACACATAATAATGGTGAACCATTAAATATGCCAATGTGTTTAAGGCGTAGATGGTGTGACTTTTTATTCTGATGGAGTTTTCGCTGAGTAAATGGAATAGAAAAAATATGTGAAATAGTCTTGGAAAAACACGCACGGCTTTCTTCTAATTTTTTTTTAAATTTCTAAACGGAAATTTTGATGTCAGTTAACTGTCAGATTAGATCTCGACTGTCATTCTGTCAAAATATGTCAGACTTTTAAGCGTAGACTTTTATTTTCTTGAATTTCTCAAAAATGTCACGCGATAAAAGCGTGTGGTTTGCAGAAGAGATATTGCTGGATGCCAAATTAATTAATTTTCAACTGGAAACGGGAGAATGGGATGCTGTGGAGGAAATGTTACGAGCCGAAGCTCAACTTTCAAGAGATGCCGAGACCGGACGATTGCGCCCGTAAGCTAAAACATGTGCAATTTATAATGTTTATTCGTTTGTTATAGTATTTGTATAAGCATGCATATTATGTCAGTCATTAATTTCCATTTTACGTATACAGTGTATTTCTTAGAGAACCATGATTAATTTTTGATGGACCGAAAATGGGCTTGTTTCAGCTCAGCCCTGGTCCATTTTAAATATATTGGTTCAATTCTAGATCTCACAAGCTTATTCAACACTTTTTGTTAATATTATCTTAGAAAAATTACATTTTCATGCTCTTTTATGCAATAATTGGTCATTTCCCTACCAGTACAGACAGTAAAACAAAGAAATACTTTTTATTACAGGAAAAAGGCATCAGAATATACATTGCGTCTTATAGCAGAAGTTCTTCACATAATGCGTCTTGATGTTGAACAAGCTTCATACAACAGAAGCACTTTAGCAGTTGCAGAACAATGTCTCCGATTGGTCCGTTCTTGTGCAGCAGCAGGCACTAAAATGCAAACTTACATCTCTAAAGAACTCTCCATATTAGATTCCATGCTCATCTTAGCAACAGAATACCAACATCCAAGCGTAGACTTTGTAAACGAAGAGTTGCAGAAAAAGTTTGAGTCATGCATGACTGTGCTCATGCAAACCCTAGGAAACTTAGTCGTAAACAATCCCTTCAACCAAATTATGATTTGGAATAAATTCGATGCCAATATCCTCAACAGCTTTGTTGGATCAAACGATAAGATCGCTACTGCAGCCGCCATGATTGTTTACAACATCTTATTGGGCCAGCCAAACGTGCTGCCCGATGATGTCATGCTATTAAACTCATTAGCATATATGTACAGTAACGGTAACACTGAATACCCGCATTTAATAATAGAATATTTAATCGGTGTTGAAAACACTTACATAGAGAAGTTATATTCAAAGTTGGATCCCGAATGTCGAATGCTTGTATTGAACTTAGCGTACAATATTCTGATGTCAACGGAATCTCAAGATATTAATGTGTCCGTGAACTTTGTGAAGTTTATGGCTCATGAGTTTAAGAGTAAATCTGATTGTGTATTGAAGACGGTTGATAAGTACGTGAACTCTATTGAACCTCAGGAAGTAGTTTTCCTATTGGAGATTATAGCAACTGCGTCTAGTATGGATGCTTATATGGATTGTTTGCAAACAGATAGCTCATTATTTATTAACTGTGCATGTAAGTATAATTTTTATTTTTACATATTAATATGTAAATGCTCTTGGCTAGTTTAGTTTCACTGGGCTTTTATCCGCACTTAGCCTCTTGATTGAGCCATTGTGTGATGCTCATGGCTATTGTTCTTCAGATAAAACCGGCAGATGATGATATGCTGTAAATGATACTGGTATAGGATGGTATCCTGTTCAACTTAAAGCCTAGAAGCAGGCTCTATCTTAGTTGAATACATACTTAGTTGATGATTATCCATCGAATTTAAATGGATTGGTCCACTTTGCCCCATCCAGTCATCCAACTCTAACAGGCAGACCTAGTATAGTTTTACTATACAAATTGGCTATACGATACGAGTACTGTTAAAAATTCACGAAAATGTAATGTTATTTCAAAGAACTAACAGAAATTACACGATGTGTGAAAAAAGTAATAATATCGATCATAAAATGGCTTAGATTTAACTGATTTTAAATGACGCGCTAGAGAAAGACAGTGCTACAGAAATGTGGCGTCACAATTCATACCGCCGTAGTTACGTAGTACAAATGGGCGTTTCGCACAAGGATGGAAAGTGCTACGACCAAAAACTTCTAAAGCATATAGCTACTCCATTTCTTTATCGATTTAATTACTTTTTTCACACATCGTGTTATTTCTGTTAGTTCTTTAAAATAACATAACATTTTCGTGAATTTTTAACAGTAGTCAAATAGCCAATTGGTAAGTTTTAAACATTTCACTTTTGTCTCACTGGTGGGATAATGGAATTATCACCAACTAGTATATCAGCATCACAGAACAGATTTGCTTGTAGTCCTAGGGCTGATGGCAAATACACACATAGGAAAAAAAAATTGTATAAGTATCCCTAAAATACTTAACTTTCATCTTTTTTTCCATGGCTTATATTCTTTCCCACTGCTGGGTAAAGGCCTCCCCTTTCTCCCTCCGAATCTCTCGCTTTTGTGGTAATTCTGGCCACGCTTGCTCCACGAACATGATCAGATCGTCACACCACCTTCGCCGCAGTCAACCTCGTCGGCGATGCCGAAGCTCAGGTGTGTGTGACAATCTCATTGCAAAATTTTGACGGCACGGTTGGCGCAGTGGCTCAAGCAATGGACTGCTGCGCTGGGTGTCGCGGGTTCGATCCCCGCACGGAGCAAATATTTTTACGACCTACAGATAATTGCTCCGGGTCTGAGTATTTGTTTATGTGAGTTTAAATGTTAGTGAACGCACCCACGATACAGGAGAAATTCCTAGTGTGGGGTAACGTTTTTTTTTAAATAAATAAATAAACATCTCCGGGTCCATCCTTGCGAAATGACCAAACCCCTCCCACTTCAGCTTGGCTGTTTTAACTCCAACATCAACGTCTTTATTATTATCAGCTATTTGCCAGCACTGCATGGCAAAGGCCTCGCTTCCCTCTCCACTTATCCAGTGCTCCGGTTTGCCAATTCCTGCAAAAAGAATAGAGTTCGTCCTGCCATCTTCTGGGCCTGCCACGTTGTCGTTTGCTGCTGTTTGGGACCCATTGCGTGGTTACTTTAGCCCACAGCTCATCATGCGATAAATGTGTCCAGACATCAACTAAATAATATTTATTTCTTGTTTATGTTTCTATTTCAGTTCTCCTGCAAGCAATTCACAAGCTAGGCAAAGAGAGCAGTAACTTCTTTTCTTCTCTGAACAAGCTTTATGAGGCTACAGGCAGGACATTCATAGATGATGAGAATGAGCATATATCTGAATTGCCAGTCAGCAGTCCGTGTGAGAGTAAGTTTTTATTTCATACAATTTTGTGTACTTTATTGTAATATCCTGCCTTATCCAGAGGAGCTCGTGGCTTAATAAGAACTGCCACTCGGGTCGATCTTTAGGTAAAGCTGTGCTTGCCTAGGTCGGTCTGTGGATGGGTGACCGCCCGACATACCGAGTTTCCTCCGTGCCTCGGAAAGCACGTTAAGCTGTTGGTCCCGACTGCCATATATAGATCTTTGGCAGTCGTTACAGGTAGTCAGTGACCTGAAATTCTGAAATCCAGTCTTACCAAAGAGTATCGTATTACCTAGTATTAACTGGGTTGTGGAGGTTAGATAGGCAGTCGCTCCATGTAAAATACTGGTACTCAGCTGCATCCGGTTAGACTGGAAGCCGACCCCAACATAGTTGGGAAAAGGCTAGGCAGATGATATTGTAATATCCTGCCTTGATTTTTTGCAAGGGAAGGTGTGATAGTAGAAAAAAATCAAAATCAATACATTTATTTCAAGTAGGCCAGTTACAGGCACTTTTAAATAGTCGAACAAATACTAAATGAACTAAGCTACAGTCCCAGTCACAAGGCATAATAACTGTGAGTGTACTGTAGTTGCCCAATCCACAGCGTTGATCTCATGAGAAGAACTCCATGGACACTCTTTTAAATCATAATATTGTTACAAAACTTTGGTTACATCATTCATGTTGAGATGGTTTATTATGTGAGAACGATGTAGCAAGATGAGCACGATAAGTGTCCACAGTAAAGTTACCCTCTTTGAGAGCTCATCGTGATGATCACACGTGATTTGACGACCGACTTTCACGTTTCTTGCATACAGCGCATATGACAAAATTCTGCGAGTTGTCATGCTTTACCAATCCATTATTTTTCTGAAACTAATTGTTGCTTAGTTCCGACCGGAACATAAAAAAAGAAAGAAAATAATATTTATTTGGTACATGCCAAATAAATATGTTTTGGGTCATGTGCCACAAGTGCACACAACAAAAAATAATGCGTAATCACAAAACCGAAAAAAGAGATAATAATTGTGTCTTACGCCTGCGCCAAATACGCCCGGAATACAATAATACCAGAAAATGTATTTTCCTTTACCCTATTAGCTATGTGAACTAAAGGAATAAAGACATCTTCAAAAATTTTAATCGTATTATCACTGAAATGTGTGAAATAAGCATTTTAATCGTATTACTTCACGCTGTTAATGATAAAACGGGTAACCGACTTACCGTGTAATCGAAAATCATGGCTCTACAAACACCGCTTTTAATAAACTATTGAAACTAATTGATGAGCGTTACGAAGATGGAGGATGTAGTGAATGGAATGCTCATGTAGGTATGCATATTTTTGTAAAATCTTAGAGGTATCAGAAACAGGGTGTAAACTTCCTCATAGAAAGCTATACTAGTAGGGGATATACTATAGCTTTAATACTATAGGCTAATCGCACAGATAACTGCTTACGCAGGATTCCGTGTGGCATCAGCTACCAAGCGAAACTTATATGTGGCGTTATAGATACACATATAAATTAGTATTCATGGTATTGAAAGTAAAGCTTTCATCGATTGCTTTGTTGTATCATGTTTCTTAATGATTTCATGTTACTCTTCAGAGTATGGTATATATTGCAAACCTGTAACGATCACCTTAAAATGCAACTGTCGGGGCACCAAGCGTAGTAATGCATTCATGAGTTCAAAAGACTACCTAATAAATCAATCAATCATTTTATTATCAGGCAACTGAGGCCACTCCATGTATTAACACATCTGTTACCAATTACAGATCCCCTAACTAAAAACGATTCAGCCGACAACATGCTATCGTGTAACGAAACCACATCGGAATGTACGGAATCTGAAAGCAGCGAACAATACTTCGAGTGCAACGAGAATCCCACTTACATGGACAAATTCGATGCCACAGATAACATGCAACCGCTCAAATTCAACGAGAATTATCCTGAAGTGAAAAACGGTAGAAGTAACTCGAACTCAAACGTTAAAATAGATGCAGATTTGTCGAAAGTTGCGTATAAAAGAAGTAGTTCGGTGCCGAAGAATGATGATCGCGTGCCTTTGCCTACAAGACGAATAAGTTTAGAGCATAAAATCGATATAGGAGATGACAATGAACCTCCTTTGATCATTGATGCCGCGTCCCCAAACGGCAGTATGAACACAATTGCTGAAATGATCCCTGTAGCGTTACAGCCAAGGTTGGATCTTCAGCCGCACAGCACGTCGGATTCCCAAGACAGTTCGCCAAACGATCCCCCGACTGAGATACATATTTCGAAAGAGGAGTTGAAAAGCGAAGTGAAGGCTTCCCCAAGCGAGATATCTCCTCCCTTAGCCGAGAGTTTACCAGAGAGTGAATCACAAAAACAGTCTCCCGACACTCCTAAGGAGGTCAAGAAAAGTCAGAATTTGTCGACGGACTTCGACCTTAGTGAGCAGTTGCAGAAAATTCTTGGGATTTCCTCAGAGAAAACTCGAGGTGATGCGGCTACTGCGGAGAAAAAAAGTGAGCCCGCTAAAGAAGTGAAGATTTCTGACGAAGTCACTAATAAGGTGCCGTCCGTGAAGATTGACTCGCCTGAAGGAGCGAAGACCAGGTATGACCCATTATTCTTTTTCTTTTAATATAATTTGTCATTAATATGCCTAATTGCGGTGAAATTAGAGCCACTTTATGAGCAAGTGTGTTGAGAATACTATTTTGACACCTGTAATCAAACTGTGAATTTTTCATTACCATTATTCACAAGTGAGTTATAGGTTTTTTTTTAATTTTTTTGGTTGAGTTGTTTTGTTCTTAAAAAAGTTTCGATACTAAAAAGATTGTGTTCAATAGGTACTACAAATTAGTACAAATAAATTAATGTACATATTCCTTGCTCATTTCATGCAACTTCGAATTTAAATAGATAATTTCAACTTGTAAATACGTTTTCAATAAATAAAACTTTTGTTTTCTCTGTAATAAAAAAAACTTTGAATTCCTCATTTTGTACGTGGCTAAAACGCTATCCACAAAAAGCAAAAAAAAGCAACCTCATTCAGTCTATGGCCGATCGCCATTGTTAGATGCGCGCGCAGGAAAACTGATTATTTTTTCCCGCCATGGCGAATTTTTTTTCACAACTCATTTTAACTGTTGAAAATGATTTTTTTGTGTTATTTTCTTCACAAGTGTGTTGAAAAACGTCGTATGATACACGTGTGTATTGGTGATTACCGTCCTCGGCTCTCTTAAGACCCTAACCTAACGGCTCGGGCCTCAATGGCGCCTCAGCGGTAATCACCAACCTTACACACTTATACCATAATGTACTATTATTTCCTTTAACACCTTTCACAAAGGATGTAGAATTAAAGAAATACAACGTTTTACGGGTCAAGGGCAGGAAGTTGTCCCGTCGGGGCTGCGGTTTGTTCGCAAGAGATACCGCGGCCTCGACATAAAGGGCTAAGAAGGAACATGGGTGGTTTTTAGTCAGTAGAAGTCTGACACCCCCTTTCGCTCTGCCCAAGAGCGGGAGGGGTTGATGTTGATTTTCCACCCGCCAAAAAAAAAGGCAGGAAGATGTTGAAGACGAACGAAACACTTCTGCATATATCTTCGGCGAATACAAGCGTTATGGTTATGTCATTACAGGTTAGGTGCGATCGACATGACGACTCCAAAGAAAGCCATCACGAGTGTGGAGACAGTGGAGCGGCACGTCGCGTTCGGGTTCAAAGCGGCGCTTGTGAGGACACTAGCCAACCTCTGCTGGAAGAACCAGGAGAATAAGAAAATGGTGAGAATTCTTAACGTGGATGCATCAGGGTAGCTCGCCAAATTCGAATTTTCTTACGTTTTTTTGCAATTTGCCGGTCAGTGTCAGGTTGTATGTTAAATATAATAAGATTCGCGACAGTAACAAATGTGACTTTACAGAGTAATAATGATAAAAACATGAATACAACCCCCTTTCTCTTGGGCAGAGCGAAAGGGAGTGTCAGACTTCTACTGACTAAAAACCACCCATGTTCCTTCTTAACCCTTGCGCCGAGGCCGCGGTATCTCTTTCGAACAACCCGCAGTCCCGACGGGATATAACCCTCTCAGTTCATATTACTTCTTTAAATTCAATTTCAGTCATTGCAAAAAACTGACATGGTCACTAGCACTATTATTTATACTGAAAACGGGATATTTACCATGTTAACTGATTGATTCGAGTTCCCGATATTTCGGCGCTGTTACAAGCACCATGATCACGGATAAACATCCCGTTTTCAGTATAAATAATATTGCAAAAAACGTAAGAAAATTGGAATTTCGCGGGCTACCCTGAAGCCCACGAGCCACGAGAAGCTATAACTTTTGTAAACAAAGACTTCTACTACATTACGTAGCGACCAAATAATTCCAAATTATATTCGATTGCGATATAAAGTGCTGTTGTCTATTGTTTTGACGTCTATAGATTTGAAAGCCTCGTTGCCTCGTTAAACCCGTTCAAAGAGGTCCTGCACTGAGAAAAATGTAAAGCCGAATGTTTCGTAACGAGGGCGGATTTATTCGTAATGAAGGCGAAAAAACGACCAACAGTCAACCGACCGAAAACGCCTTCCTAGGTTGGAGGCGTTTTACGCTTTAAGCGTAAGGTGTAAAAAATAAGCAGCAATATACTCTCTTATGTGTATTTTAGACGTAATTATTAACAGATAAGCCTTAATTCAAAAGCTATAAACGTGGTAAGTCGGATAGGATCGACTGATTGACGATGAGATTTAACTTCCGCTAAGGCGATATAAACGGTAAAGGGAGGTGATCGGGTCACACACATAAAACTTTCCGACGTATCATTGTCCCAATTGACTTCTAGTAAGGCGTTTTACGTCTTTTCTTACTGTGGTTTAATTTGTTCACAAAGTGTTTTGAATGTTTATTTACTGCTTCATAAGTCTTAATAGACTTCTAGTAAGGCGTTTTACGTCTTTACTTACAGTGGGTTTAACCTGGCCACTAAGCGTTTTCAACGTTTACTAACTCATAATCGACTTCTTATAAGGCGTCTAACGTCTTACCTTACTGTAGTTTAACCTGTACACTGAGCATTTTTAACGTTTCCTAAGTCGTAATCGACTTTTAGTAAGGCATCTCAAGTCTTTCTTTACCATGGTTTGACCTGTCCAATAAGCGCTTTTAATGTTTTTTAAAGTAGTAATTGACTTCTAGTAAGGCATTTTACGTCTTTTCTTACTGGTGTTTAACCTGTGCACTAAGCGCTATTGATGTTTTTATAAGACGTAATTCACTTTTAGTAAGGTGTTTTACGTCTTTACTTACAGTGGGTTTAACCTGCCCACTAAGCGTTTTCAACGTTTACTAACTCGTAATCGACTTTTTATAAGGCGTCTTATGTCTTTCCTTACAGTGGTTTAACCTGTCCACTAAGCGCTTTTAACGTTTATCGACTTCTAGTAAGGCGTCTAACGTCTTACCTTACTGTAGTTTAACCTGTTCACTGAGCATTTTGAACGTTTCCTAAGTCGTAATCGACTTTTAGTAAGGCATCTTAAGTCTTTCTTTACCATGGTTTAACCTGTCCAATAAGCGCTTTTAATGTTTTTTAAAGTAGTAATTGACTTCTAGTAAGGCATTTTACGTCTTTTCTTACTGGGGTTTAACCTGTGCACTAAGCGCTATTGATGTTTTATTAAGTCGTAATTCACTTTTAGTAAGGTGTTTTACGTCTTTACTTACTGTGGGTTTAACCTGCCCACTAAGCGTTTTCAACGTTTACTAACTCGTAATCGACTTCTTTTAAGGCGTTTTATGTCTTTCCTTACTGTGGTTTAACCTATCCACTAAGCGTTTTCAACGTTTACCAAGTCGTATTCACCTTCTAGTAAGTTGTCTTAGAATGTTCCATACGATTAGGTAAGCCGTATCGTAAGGTAATTTATGCTTTCTTTTCGAGCAGAAACGTTTTATGAAGACCGGAAAAAAAGCCTTCTAACGGCTGGTAACGCTTTTCCCTAAGGGCATGATTGACTTGCTTTACTATCATTTATTAGTTCATATTAAGGGCATTGGGCCGCTCAAAGTGCGCGTTCACTCTAAGGTAGCGCGAGCCAATATCCTTCACATGAACTTCATGATAGTAGATCAGCCAACCGTGCCGTCAGTGAACAGCGTAACCTGCTGTTCTCAGAAGGCTGTTCTCCCAGTCTTTGTAAGCTTCTGCAATCAATAGAACAAAAATGTATAAAACACTTCAATAATAACTGTTTACAGGATACTAAAGAAACATACTAAATAGATTAGTACCTCCTCAACCCAACATTACAACCTCAACCTAATAATAAGCCGATAGCGTCTGTATCTTATAGTAATGATAGTGGCATTGCAATAAAACCATTCAATAAAAATCAAAAAAATCTGTATTAGAAAATCAATTAAGATACATTACTATGTTTAGATACTTAAAACAAGATAAAAAAAAGATATGTACGGTCACCAAGCTATTTGGTTTACATTTTACAATGTAACTTGCATGTTCAAATTTAAACTAAATAGCTTAGTAGACCGTACTTAGTATACAAATTTTCAATATTTTACATTGTAAGTAATAGGTTTGACGGAACGAAAAGGTTCCGTCAGTTTTCAACTTGATTTGTTCAACGTAACGAGCATGTGCTCGTGACGATACGTTCCTTTTGAAACTGAATAGACAGAATACACTGAGATAAGAGAAAATAATGTTTTAACTATTCGTAATCAAACTTCAAAATTATTCAGGTCAAAGTTGTTTGACTGTTTATCTTGTCAAAATGTCAAAGCGAAAACCGACTTTAAGGTGACGAACCTTTTCATTCCGTTTACTGTACCTATAGGTAAAAGAACTTATATCAATCTAAAACTAAAACAGAGGTCTAACTTAGAGTAAACTTACGAGTAATCAGACTTTCATATCAACAAGTAGTCATTGGTAAGACAAAATTAATTAAATAAAATTTAACTCTAAATAAAAACTTATTATTATTTACTATTGTATTTTATTAATTATTTAATTTTAATTAAATTTGAAGGGTGTGACGAACCTTTTCATTCCGTTTACTGTACCTTTAGGTAAAAGAACTTATAACAATCTAAAACTAAAACAGAGGTCTAACTTAGAGTAAACTTACGAGTAATCAGGCTTTTATATCAACAAGTAGTCATTAGTAAGATTAAATTTAATTAAATAAAATTTAAATTAATTATTATTTTATTAATTATTTAATTTAAATTTAATGTGAAGGGTAGGTTATGATTAGGGTTGCCAACCGTACTCTAAAATAGAGTATTGTACTCTATCAAGTAGACATACTCTATAATCTATAACAAACATAAAGTACGCTAAAATACTCTTTTTTACACAATGTTTACTATACTAGTCAGCCAGTCATGTAATATTATGCAAATTCATTATCATAACCAAAAAAAAAAAGTCTGTTTACTGTTAATATGTGCAGCAAAAAGTACGAAAAAATACCTTTTTAAAAATATAAAATAAATGATACCCTTTTTGGAAGTACGTACTCTTTATTTACCTCCTTTCAAATCAGATATACTCCATTTCTTCTAATAAAAGTTGGCAACCCTAGTTATGATAGGTAATCATTTTCTGAATATTTGGAGTCATCTAAGCTTATCAAAGACACAAATCAAAGTTTAATCAGCAATTTTTTTCTTTGTGAGTCTTAAAGACAATCGATTGCTTTAAAAATTAGGGTAAATACCTTACTAATACTTATTAATGAAAATTAATTCTGATTATACACGTAAGATTAGGTCAGTTCGGTTTTCGGCTGATTGAAAAAGATTTTTAAACAAGTAAGCATACAAATTTTGAGTGAAAAAGCTTGGACGAGCCTGCCTAGCCTAGCATCTTGTGATCAGTGTCTTAAAAAACAATATCAGTCCAGAATAGTCGGGACCCATATTGGATGGAATGATTTTAGTCTAGATTTAATAAGTACCCATGGTTGCAGTTTTCATTTCTTAAAATTAATTAAATGTGGTTTTAATTATCATTATTTTAAGTAATACAGAGATGTTATACCTTTTTGGAATCCTTGTTAAGAGCCGTTTAATTTGATACCCAATTGCAGAAAAAAAAGATTAAAAAAAAACACCTGAAATAATGAAATCTAGCAGCCCCCATATTATTATTTTTATGTCACCATCTAAGAATACTTGGACTAATGAGACGAATCTAACAATACCTTAATTAAAGAAATCCATCAAGTGGTTTGAAAGATATGAGGGAAGACAGAATATTACAAACAAAGATAGGCGCGAAAAACATAACCCTTTCCTTTCAGTCAGTGAGTATCTGATACTCATCCAAATAATCTTGGAGAGTGCCCTTTTCGTTATATAGTTTTTGAAGACGCGCCTTTGCCGTTATCGCCCAAAGCTTAGCAATTTCATTCCATGGTGTAGCTCCTTCAACGGCAACCGTGATTGCTAGTGAAGCGTCCTCAACCCGATCGCTCTCAACTGAAATAAAATACATTTTTTTAGAAAAGAGTAATCATAAACCACAAGGTAGAGCATTCTATTATGGTAATGAGTACGAGTTTTTTTTACGAAACCCTGTACAAAGCTAGAAGCACTGAAATAGTACCACCAGAACCAAACGACGAAGACATAACACAAATCCCTATTACAAATTTTAATGAGAAAGATCTTCTATTATCGATCTTCTATTAAATAAACTTAAAACTCGGAAGAGCCCAGGAGCAGACGGAATAACAAATCATATTCTTAAAACATCAAAAGAAGTGCTTGTAAAGCCATTATCACAGCTTTTTTATAAAATCTTAAAGGACAAGACGCACCCAAGACAGTGGGTAGAGTCGGACACAGTCATACTGTATAAGAAAGGAGACCCTACTGATATTAGAAATTACCGCCCTATAAGTCTAATGGCAAGCCTCCATAAAGTCTTCTCACAGGGCTTGCAATTTAGACTAACCCCAAAAGTCGAAGAGTATTTATATATGTAGAACAAGCAGGGTTTCGCAGAAGCTTCAGCACAATTGACCACATACACACAATGGAACAAATAATCGAAAAATATCAAGAATAAAACCATTATATATTACTTTCATTGATTTAAAAAAAACGTTCAATTCTATAGACCACCATTCAGCCATATGGAGCGCTTTAAAAGAAGCAAAGGTGAATGACGCATACATAGACATCACAAAGAATATAATATATACCAATTGCAAGAGCAGAGTAAAACTGGAATCATCAGGGAAGTTCATTTAAATTGGAAGGGGAGTAAGGCAAGGCGACCCGCTTTCGACGACGCTCTTCATAGTCGTGCTTCACTAAATTATAAAAGAGCTCTCTTGGGAAAATCAAAGAATAGAGATCGAAAAGAATAATCCTAAATATCAAGCGATATAGTTTTATTTGCGGAAGATGAACAAAAAATGCAATATATGCTGACTACCATACCTAATGCCAGCAAGAAAAAAGGACTAGAAATGAATTTACACAAAAGACCCAATCAATGAACACTAAAGACCCATTCAATGACAAACAGCACACAAAAAACAAATCTCATAGAAGGAACACAACTCGAATACGTTCAAGAATATAATAATATTCTTGAACATATTATTAGTTTCATTCAAGCCCACCAACAATATTGAAGAAATAGAAAGAAGGATAGCAAAAACTTAAGAAATGTTGGAGCATGAAAGAAGTTTTAAAAGGAACACTGTCCTTACGACTAAAAAAAAGAATAGTGGACTCTTGCCTGCTTCCCACACTAACATACGGCAGCCAGATTTGGACATACACAAAAGTCAAAAATAAAATCATGAAATGCCAAAGAGCCATGGAAACAAGCATATTGAAAATAAAATTAGTCAATAGAGTATGCCATAAAGAAATAAGAACCAGAACCAAATTTATAGATGCCCTAGAGAATGCGCTAAGAATAAAGTTGCAGTGGGCAGGACTCATAGCCAGAATGCATAAGGAAAGATGGGCCACTAGAGTCACAACCTGGAAAGGACCAAAAGGAAAAAGGAGAATAGGTAGACCACTAACGAGATGGACCAACGAAATAAAGAGATTCCTAAAATTACAAAATTTTACTGAAACAGAAAATAGACCGCAACCGCTGGAAGAAACTGGAGGAGGCCTTTACCCGAGAGGGGTCCTAACTAACTAAGAAATAATTTAAACAAGAACAAATATATATTAACAATAAACATGAACTAAATAGATGAATGGATAAATCTACACTAATCTACATCTACACTAATATTATAAAGAGGAAAAATTTGTATTTTTTGTGTGTGTGTATGTTTGTAATGAATAAACTCAAAAACTAATAGACCGATTTGAAAAATTCCTTCAGCAATGGATAGCTACATTATCAGCGAGTAACATAGGCTATATTTTATCCTGTAACTCCCACGGAAACGGGATCTACGCTGGTGAAACCGCGTGACGTCCGCTAGTTATTATTAATTATAAATATACAAATTTAAAAAGTGAAGATTTCCTTTTTAGAAATGCATGTGAATATTGTAAAATTGGAATAAATACTTAGGCTTTTTTATTTATTTATGAGTACGAGTATGTTTATCCGACAATACTTACTTTCGTCAATAATAGACAGGTCTATCAGAGGACACGTCGGCCTGGCAGGTTCTACGTCAGAGAGGTCGCTTGAATCGCTAGTAGCGCGTCGTTTCCGGAAGGGCGTTGTTACATTACGTTTAATAAGGTTTTTCCTCTTCCTCAGGTATGTATTGTAAAGACGTATACCTGAAGCATTCCTTTTGGGTTGAAAGGGGCCTCCCTGCAGAAACCAAATAGAACATAACTTTAGGGCAGCCGGCAGTTTGAGGACTATTGTAATAAAATTATGGAGCACATTTCAAACCTTATATCTAATTTATAATTTTAACCACCTCTCTATTGTCAATTAATAACTTTAAATACCTACACTAGTAGTTTTAAGAATGCCAGCTTACTTACAGCAATATATGCGGCGTAATAAATTACTGGTGATTCCTTTTTAAAAAGTTCTCCAATACCTCTGGCCCATGATTGGAAATCACTCCATTTAAGTTGTGTGTTTGGATGTGCTTCTAGCACCGAGTTCAATAATAAATGGGCCAATTCCTTCCTCTGGCTTGAATCTAGGAGGCCACTAACAGCTTGTGGGCTGCTAAGTAAAGCCCGTCCTCGGTGCGTATTATTTAAAATTGACCTTATCTGAAAAAAAAAAACAGTTAATTTTCTCAAGTATAAAAACTACTTTTTAAATACAAAATTAAATGCAATGGTATCGTTTGAATGGGCTTCATTGGCACAAACTTAAACAGATATTGTTTTCGATTTCTGAAAAAAAAATGTATGGGGGATGTAACAGAGGGTCCTCTGTGGTTGAGTTCGACTCGCACTTGTCCGGTGTTTTGTTTAATGGTAGCGCTAGATATGCACGAAATGGTTCACTGATAAAGAATAAGGCACTAAACTAACCTTATCTCGGTCAGGCTGAGGTATAAGTTCTGCTTGCACGTCAAAAGTGTCAACTTCATTCTGATCAGTTCCTTGCAATTCATAAATTATTCCACTGAAGGTACCATCACTAACCAACTCTGATGATTGCGAAGAGTCCTAGACATAAAAATACACATCTATAGGTGTGCCACAAACCATAGCGTTCTGCATTCAGTGTAATTGGCGGTTGTGGTCGCATAAATTAAAACAAACATAACCAATTAAAAGTACCAGGTACTTGTAAACAAAATGACAGTGTTATGTGGTCCGAATTGATAACCACCTCCTTTTTTTAAGTCGGTAAAACAAAATATAGGAGAACTTTAAAAAAATTAGAAATTGGTCATTGTGTACAGATTGTCTATAGAATGCATTCATTTCAACATGGAATAATAGCTGCGTTTCTCTAGACTTTTGATAGTTCAATGGCTACCACTCAAACCTACTTGTCACTATTTGTATAACTGCTCCGGGCCCCTAATCTAAAAGATCCAGAAGTCTCAAGGTTTTGGAACCTGAACTACCTACTCTAAACATAGTAGATATAATTATCTACTATGAAAAATTCCATGCTAAGGCCATGCATACAGACCCACAATACCAATTTAAAACCTGGAGATCCTCAGTTTCGACAGGCAGAAGAAATATAGGTTTACTCATAATACGCACCGTTAAAGTTTCATGCAGCTGTTCACTTAATAGGGAAGACTTGTATTTTCCATACTGATATTTCGGTGAGACGTCATCATCTTTATTTTGTGTTTATTGTACTGACATTTTGTATTTAATTTTTACTACTGACATTGTATTTTCCTGACCAACAATTATTAAGACTCTTTTTCAAATTCTTTACTGTCTATAATCTTTCATTATTGGTGTTAACCGTTTTAATTAATTAAAGTTAAATAAATAAATACAAATAGGTACACACTATTTAAATATATTTATGTTTTGCTAATGTGACTTCTTATTGTGGACAACTGATAATATGAAATAAAGAAAAAAAAACACCAACCCCAACATTCACCGATTGATTGTCAGCCTTCCACATGGACAAGTTGGCATCAAACTTCACTCTATCACCATATTGATATTTCGGTGAGACGTCATCATCTTTATTTTGTGTTTATTGTACTGACATTTTGTATTTAATTTTTACTACTGACATTGTATTTTCCTGACCAACAATTATTAAGACTCTTTTTCAAATTCTTTACTGTCTATAATCTTTCATTATTGGTGTTAACCGTTTTAATTAATTAAAGTTAAATAAATAAATACAAATAGGTACACACTATTTAAATATATTTATGTTTTGCTAATGTGACTTCTTATTGTGGACAACTGATAATATGAAATAAAGAAAAAAAAACACCAACCCCAACATTCACCGATTGATTGTCAGCCTTCCACATGGACAAGTTGGCATCAAACTTCACTCTATCACCAACTAATGGGATTAATGATGTTATATCATTTTCTTTAAGAAGCCCCAAAGCGACAGCATCAATTTTAGCATCTATTAATAAGAGAACCAAAGTAAATACAATGCAAAATACACCAGTTAGTTTAGTTATTTATGGTAGGTAGGTAGGTAGGTAGGTAGGTAAAAGAGTCCAAAGTTATGCAGAGGGTCAGAGTGTCGTCTTAGGGGCACTAGGAAAAAAATACTTACAAAAACAATCGGTTGGTCGGAGACAAAAAACACCAAGACACTTTTGACTTTTTACTTAGGTGTTAGATACGATAGAATCGAGATATTTTATACGATTTGCGAAAATAACACTTTTTTGGCCGCCGTAGCGCCCCTAAGGCTACACTCCAACCACAGAGATGAATTTTTTTTTCTATTTATCTACTCAACTATAAAATATGATTAAGTTCAAAAACATCAGCGAACAACCGAGTTTTAAATAAGTATTAAACTTACCTCGAAATGTATCAATCAGGGGCGTGCAGCCCCATTTTGTTAATAAATCTATGGTATACTGGTCTGCCATCGCAGCACGAAGCGAAGATGTTTGTCTGGTAATCTGGTCTGGTTGATAGGTCTGTCTGGTACAATAGTCGTGGCTTGTTGTAGTTCAACACCACTGAGCTTAAAATCAGTACCTACGTGTTCCTGCATTCATACATCTGTTTGTATGTGCCTTCAACACTGACCATCTGACCATACACTGACACGTTCAGAAAATGAGGGATTAGTAAAAGTTTCTAAAATAAAATCCGACAGAACAAGACTCAAAAACTAAACCAACCACTCCAAACTCCAAACCATGTATACTCTTATTATATACTAACGTCCCGACTACTCCCGACCGGTAGCGCGACGTTTTTTCGACAACCGCGAAACAGTAGAGTCGAACGAACGAGGAACGAAACAAGTCGAAGGGTTGCCAACCTGTAGGGAATTCCCCAAACTGCGGGGAAAGCGAAGCTGATTGGGGAATATGTGGGAAGAGCTTCAATTTGAAGAAAATGCGGGGATTTTAAGTATGAACACAAATCCGCAATATATCGAAGTTTTTTTAGGCAAAATGGATAAGTTTAATAAAAACACATAGTAACAAAAAAAGGAAAGCAGCGACATGACTCATCATTCTCTTGCCTATTTGACTCAAAAAGAACAATAGCTAAAGATCAAACAATGATTGACCTGATTTCCAATGTTTTCGCTTAATAATCATTATTGTATGGATATAAATTTTGCAAAATGTAGTCTCATTTTTTGGTTCTTTTGTTTCTATGGCAAAATGTGGGGAATTATCATTATTCTAATCGGTTCGGCAGTTTTGAAGTTGGGTTTTCGAGTTTTTAAACTCTTATAATATTACCTCATACAAGGTTATTTGCCTTAGTAGCTGGCAGCATTATTAAGATTTTCGGTGTACGAGTACCTACGACCATAAGCGCCCTAAAAAGGTGTTTGTCACCGTAACTAGAGAGCTTTTTAAACTTCACCCACGAACATAAGTAACTGATTGAAAGTAGAACTTATGCTAGTAAAACTGAGTAAAATAGACTTTTCTACCATTAAAATAATAATAAATAGGTAGGTAGGTATTTGTGGACATTCCACACAACACTATCTAGCCCCAAAGAAATGCTTGTAATATGGGAACCAGGTACCTAGCTGATATAATACCTAGATAGATATCTACTTTTTTTTTTGTAAATACATACCTAAACCTACTTAAAATATTTTATATCACCCAGACAGAAAGCAAACACATCTAAGGTAGGTACTCATCACACTTTAACTCGAGTCTTTATGTGTAGGTAGGTATTACATTAGGTATATTAAAATGTAATAGGTACCTATTTCTTATCTTGTAGGTACCTATTTCTTATCTTGTAGGTACCTATATGAATGATTTTATGATAGGAAGTAAAAAATATTTATTGCTTTTTCATAGGTAGGTAGGTAGGTAGGTACCCTAGAAAGAACAAATTACATTTATTACCTAATAGACAAGTTCGTATCATCCTGGGTGTTAGGTATATATTGGTTATTTACATTTTGTAATGTAGGTAGGTAGATAGTGTTAAAAGACCTTAAGCCGCGTCCCCATTAGAAGCCGCGTGGCATTTAGGCCACAGAATAAAGATCATAAAGCGTTATCAAACTTCTTTCAATGGAATGGCTGATATTGGGTAGGTATGGTTTATACAGTCATAAGATCCAATAGTTAGGTACCTAGTGTACCTACCTACCTAATAAAACATAACCAGAGCTTGTACACTGTTACATACTACAAGGAACTTAAATTACTTAATTTATTTTATAGGTAAGTATACAGAAACCATATACAAACTCAAAATACTTTAGGTAATACTACTTACTAGGAAACTAAATTAATTTTACTAAATTAATCATATTACCTACGTATTATTTTCTTTATTCATTTATATACCTACTTTCTACATTTGTAAATATTTAAAATAAAACGATTAAAAAAACATTTAAAAATATAAAAAACGTAAAAAATACGTTACGTTTACGTATTATTATTCCTTTATTCATTTTCTTACATACTAAATACATTTTTAAATATTTCTTAAAAAAAATATCTAAAAAACATTTAAAAATATAAAAAGTAGTAGCCCACCGGCATTGGGAACAGGGTCCGAGCTACCGGTGGTCAGGGCTCTTGAGAGAGGAACCTCCTCCTGTATTATTATTATTATTACGTACACATATCTAAGTATATCTACCCAACCCTTAAAATAGGTATCCATGTGTAGACTATGAGTCTATGAGGGTGTGTTGATGAGGTACCTGGGTAGGTTTAATGTAAATTTGTAAATGCTATTTTTTATTTAGGTACTGTGTTGATGTCTTTGTGTGCTGTTTGTGTGTCAATATAAATCTATTCTATTCTACCTACCACTACAGTAGGTACCTAATATGGTAGGTATAGGTACCTACCTATACCTACCATATTAGATTTTGACCTGAATCTCACCAATTTACTTAAGGTCCTTTGTCGTACCTACATACTACCCCTACCCAGTTCCAACCAACGAGTTCTACCTATGTTCCACACTCAGTTACCTACTCAGCAGGTAGATACACACATCAACACTGTCTAGGGATATTTTGGATTTACTCAATTTACTCAAAACGTATTAAAAATAGCATACAACATGTATATATTTTTATAAAGCCCATTTATCAGACTACACTCCAGAATAAAAGAAAACAATGTTTTATTGCGTAAACAAATTTTTATTCAAATAAAGAAAAAACATGAAATAATGGTAAAACTAACAACGAATGTGTTTCTCAAGAAAAAATTACAAATAAGGAAAAAATAATTTGTTTTTAACAGTTCTGTGAAAAATCAGTAGTCAGTAAAACCACCTATGACGTTAATAACGGTTCTGCAACGGTTTTTCATGCTTTGGATTAAGTTATCCAAGTCTTGCTGCGGTATATTGTCCCAGGTCCGGCTAAGATGCAAAAAAAGTTGCTCTTCCGTCGCAACGTTTGCAGGGAAATTCCTCAAAGCCCTTCTTTGGAGTATGTCCCACGCGTGTTCTATGGGGTTTAGGTCAGGCGATTGAGCGGGCCAGCCTAAGACCGATACGTCGTGCTCCTGCAACCAGCTCGTCACCACTCTCGCTGTGTGCGGACGGGCGTTATCGTGCATGAGCGTGAATTCTTGGCCCATTTGTAGTCGATGGGGGTAGATTATTGGTACTAGCACCTCGTTACGGTATTTTTGAGCCGTCATGGTGCTTCTGATCCAAACGCGGTCTGTTCTTCCACCAACACGAATTCCCGCCCAAACCATAATTGTCCCGCCGTGGTATGAATGGACTTCCTGAGGATGTTGCAGACGGCTCTCACGACCAAGAACTCGCCAAACACGCACTCTACGTGTATCGGGATGGAAACCGAACCGGGACTCATCGGTAAACAGCACTACAGACCACTGGTTTTCTTCCCAGAGCAAATGTTCACGAGCCCACTCTAGTCGTCGTCCACGATTTCCTCGGCGTAGTGCTGGAGTACGAAGCGGTCTGCGAGCATGAAGGTTAGCTTCATGCAGCCTTCTCCTCACAGTTTGGTCACTCACAAGCAACTGGTGCTCTGACTGGAGCCTCTGAACAAACTGCATGGCCGTAACATTTGGTTGTCTTCTCGCGGCAACTTGCAAAAATCGGTCTTGTCGTTGAGTGGTTATGCGCTTCCCGCCTGGGTGTCTTTCAGCCACTTCACCAGTAGCACGAACACGTGACCATAACCTTGATATCACGTTTTGTCTTGTTCCAAACTCCTCAGCAATACTCCGTTGAGTAGCCCCAGCTTGGAGCATGCCTACTGCCCTTAACATTTCTTCGCTAGTTAAATGGCGCCGCTGCATGATGCACACAATAACATTAATTCGGAATTAACCGATAACTTGTTATAAAACTTAAATTGGACACAAAAAAATAGCCACAAACTACTGTAGGTAAATGAAACCTTCGGACTTCGCTACCATTATGCTGCGTAAATCTTTTGTTTTTAATGTATTTTTTCAAATTCAAATTTAGAATCGTTCAAAAGGGCTTACAAAATAAACTTTCTTCAAAAGAATTTAAAAGTGGCCAGTATTTTTTGAGTTTAAGAACTTTATACAAAATATCCCTAGACGGTGTTGATGTGTGTATATGTAAGTACTTAACCTACTTATATTGTTTCTATTTAATATAAGTAGCTACTTATGTAGGTAGCATAATATAGGTAGGTTTGTACGGTAACCCTCAGTGCGCTAGTCGAATTGCACTCGGCCAGGTTTTTTAACCCTAATTTGCCGAATGCGTAAGTCGTTAGACTTTGTAAACGTTTGAATAAATTGTCACCATCATAAGATAGGTACTATTGCCATATCTATCTATGGTTTCATTCACCAAATATTATGTAGGTACGTCGTTATTGACCTTATAAAGGGTAAATATTGCCAAATTTTCGCTTATAATTATTAGCCGAATAAGTCGTTATCAGACTTTTTAAACGATTGATTAAATTGTACCTTACTCGAGTATCATTCGCCTTATCCTAATGGTCAATATTGCCATAAATCTACGGTTTCATTCACCGTATATGTAAGTCGTTATAAGACGTTATTCACCGTTTGATTAGTCGTAACTTGAGCGTATTTCGCCTTATGATAAGACAAATATTGCCAAATTTACGGTTGCATTGACCAAATATGTACGTCGTTATATGACGTAATGTTACCGTTCAATCAGTCGTAACTTGACCATGTTTTGCCCTAGGTTAAGGTGAATATTGCCATACTTACGTTTATATGTGCCGTATATGTACGTCGTTATATAAACTAAGGTTACCATTTGATTCGTCGTAATCTAAGCATATTTCGCCTTATGATAAGACAAATATTGCCAAATTTACGGTTGCATTGACCAAATATGTACGTCGTTATATGACGTAATGTTACCGTTCAATCAGTCGTAACTTGACCATGTTTTGCCTTATGTTAAGGTGAATATTGCCAAACTTACGTTTATATGTGCCGTATATGTACGTCGTTATATAAACTAAGGTTACCATTTGATTCGTCGTAATCTAAGCATATTTCGCCTTATGATAAGACAAATATTGCCAAATTTACGGTTGCATTGACCAAATATGTACGTCGTTATATGACGTAATGTTACCGTTCAATCAGTCGTAACTTGACCATGTTTTGCCTTAAGATAAGGTGAATATTGCCATATTTACGTTTATGTGTGCCGTATATGTACGTCGTTATATGACGTAATGTTACCGTTCAATCAGTCGTAACTTGCCCATGTTTTGCCTTATGTTAAGGTGAATATTCCCATACTTACGTTTATATGTGCCGTATATGTACGTCGTTATATAAACTAAGGTTACCATTTGATTCGTCGTAATCTAAGCATATTTCGCCTTATGATAAGACAAATATTGCCAAATTTACGGTTGCATTGACCAAATATGTACGTCGTTATATGACGTAATGTTACCGTTCAATCAGTCGTAACTTGACCATGTTTTGCCTTAAGATAAGGTGAATATTGCTATATTTACGTTTATGTGTGCCGTATATGTACGTCGTTATATAACCTAAGGTTACCATTTGATTCGTCGTAATCTAAGCATATTTCGCCTTATGATAGGGCAAATGTGGCCACATTATACGTTTATATTGCCGAATACATACGTCGCTGAAAAACTTTATGTTTACGTTCAAATTGTTGTGACTGAAGTATATTCCGCCTTATTGTAAGGTGAATATTGCCATGCTAAAGATTATTTGTGACGCTTTCGAAAGTTTGTTTATGACTTATGTTTACGTTTGTTTAGTTTTTATTGAAGTATATATCGCCTTAATTTAAGTTAAATATTGCCATAATTACGGTGATATTCACCACATATTCGACGTCGTAAATTTAAAGCGTTTTTTGTTGTCCATTACTGCTGTATTAACAGTATAAAGTTGAATTCCAAGACTGCCTTACGGTAAGACATTTTTGACGGTTAGTGTTTATCATAAAAGACGTACCATTTTAACGGAAACGCCTAGCTAAGCCAAAATAACAGTAAGCGTTACAAAATCGCCTCGCGTCATTACAATTTAGCCGTCGAAGGCGGAATACACCATAAGCCAGAAATCAATTTTTCTCAGTGTGGGTTCCCTTGCCTCGGGAAGGGAACCCAGGACCTATGGACCCATGAGCAAAATGTTTTCTATCAGGAATTTCCCAGTAGCAACCACGGAGTCTAAATCTGTGCCCAGACGCCCAATTGATAGCAATAGGCCCGCCTCATATTATATGGGACTTTAATATAACTGGCGGCTAAATGTGGATGTACCTACACATCTGCCTGCCTATCCTTTCGGGGATTACAGGCGAGATGCTATGTTATGTAGATTTAGAAAAGTAGCTTTACCTAAAAATTTTTAGACTGCTACAATAAAACTATTTTCCATTTTCAGATCCGTGAGCTGGAAGTGATCGCAGTACTTCTAGATTGCTGCAACATCGACGCTCGCAATCCTTGTATCCTTTTACAAATACATAATAATTATCTTAAAGCTCAGTAAAACTTAAGGTCGTTCAATCAAAAAGGTGGAAAAGGTGGTTCGTCAAAACTCATTGTAGATAGCGTGGCAATAGCTGAGTCCCAATCTAAAATTTTACTTAATTTTTCGAGGTACCCATATCAGGTTTTCTATTTTCCAATGATGTTTACGATGCTTGGTTGGATAAAAATTAATCCTATTTGCTAATCCAGGTTATAAACTATCTGTATGACAAATTTCTTCCAAATCTGATTAGTAATTTTTGCATGAAAGAGTAATAAACATCCATACATCCTCATAAACTTTTGCATTTATAATATTAGTAGAAAGTAGTTTTTAGCACAATAATATTCCTTAGATAGTACACAGTAATAATGCAGTGGGTCATCTTTGCCGTTCGCAACTTGTGCGAGAACTGTCCGGAGAATCAGGTATGAATTGAAACGAAAATATAGTCAAGTTGGCGGCATAACATCCTGGGATTCGAAACCAGGACCTCATGCTTCAACAGTCGTACTTACGACCACTACGCTAGCCAGGCAGTCCATTCCATCCATATTATCTCTGTCGGGTATTAGATGGCACTGCTTTCTGGCAAAACCCGAGCCTAACAGATTTCTAAATAATAAATCATTACAAATTTTCAACTTTTTCTTCAGGAGGTAATATCCAAGATGACACTCCAAGCGCCGGTGGACAACGAGCTTCTCCAAGAGATGGGGCTGACCCTACACACCGACAACCAAGGCAACGGCATCAAAATCGTGCCCATGCCCCGCGGATAGACTGAACCGATCCATCAAATATACTGTACCCGGATCATCGAGTTTTAGAAAAAGATCGACTTTGTAGAGCGCTGGCTCTGTCACTCATATTGTAACTATCTCCTTCCAAGACTCGATGTGCCAACATTGGTGATTGCGCGTTTGTTGAAAGCAAATATACGTGGAAATGCATTTGGTGGTTGGATCAAATGTTTGGCTTGGCTATCAAGAGAGCCGCCAAGCGTGGAAGACAAATCATATCTTGTTGGCCCAACCTTGACCCAGTTTCTCTGAATGTAATTTGTAATAGATTTTGTATAGAATCATTGAGAGTGAATCAGGTAATATTATAGCTTGGCACGTAAAGCTATTCGTGCTGTACCTACGCAAATCAAATATAGTGAACTATAATGGTTTCCTTTGCTTGTTGCAAATTCTACAACATTACTGTAGTAATATCGAAGATTTTATTCTTACGTGATAAGTAAATTATTATGAATACATTCAGTTGTTTTTTTTTAACTACACCAATATGAGATTCCCTAGCAGGCCCACGCAGGAGTAAAAGAATAATAATTTGGGTAATCTTTCCATCCCGTGGCTTTCAGAGTTAATGTCTCTCAGTCTTGCTACGATCTTTTATTCAGCGAGCGCGGTGTTTGCCGTCAAGGATGCTTAGTCCGGGTTGTTAGTTACTTACACATTTACACTACACTGTTCAAAACGATGCTCTATTGACGGGCGTTCGTGGAAGGTTTAGGGTAGTAGGCGCGTAAGTTGCAGGACCCGCAGCTGTTGTTACGTCAAGAGGCGCATTGTAGGAGGTGAATTGTATAGTTATATAAAGTTGTGCAAAAAGACTCGTATGTACATTTCAGATTCATCAACATGGTATGATTGACATTTTGACACAGTTGACATTGACGTTTGTTTAAAGTCAACTTTTTCGGTGTTCCCTTGTTGTTATTCCTTGTTTTTCTTCACAAAACTACAAACAATAACATTGCAGGATGGTTAAAATCGCTCTCCAGATCAAGGCAACTTTAGAATGCATCGAAAAGTTATACACAAACCATCCGTACTATCAATGGTTCTTAAAACTAAAGTGTGGAAGTTGCGGCGAAGTGACTGAAAAGTTTCACGATCTTACTGAGGCTGAGAAAATACCGCAGAAACACAATAGATCAGAAACTAACATGCTGATAAAGTGTAAACTGTGCTCCAGAGAGAATAGCATGGATGTTATTGAAGGCAGCAATGGTACGTTTAAGTTAAATAAAAACAATAAAATACCTAACAAAATATAGCATCAATGAACTCCTCTACGCTGTTAATGGGATGCGCCAAGAGACAGCCGTCATTGCGAAATTGCGAATTTGACAATGACAATGGTAAGCCCATTTTTTTTGGTGGGTGGGAAATCATCAAATGACCACCCGCTCTGGGCAGAGCGGTAGGGAATGTCAGACTTCTACTGACTAAAAACCACCCATGTTCCTTCTGAGCCCTTTGTGCCAAGGCCACGGTATCTCTTTCGAACAACCCGCAGCCCCGATGGGCTTGGTTAGCCCCTTGTCATGTTGTAATCCTTTATCAAGTCTGAAGTGTTACTTGTGCTTCATATTCCAATCTTTGGTCAGACGTTCTCCATTCCCGTATCTGCTGATCCGAAAATTTGTGATAAGTTATTTTTTTATTTCCAATTTTAACTTGAGCTAATCTCTTATTCATTCCATTTTACGAAATGTTTCAGGTCAGTTTACCAGTAATGATGAGGGCAAGTTCAAAACGCTTGTGATATTTGACTGTCGAGGGGTGGAGCCTGTTGATTTTGAACCTAAATCTGGATGGATAGCTGTAGCTGAAGATGATGGTAAGCAGTTCATATCACCCTCCTGATCAGATGGTCTAAGTAGCTAATTGTCCAACTACCCGAAACGTCTAATGAGCAGTTAGTCTACTTAGCAAAATGTCCATGTAGCAAAACGTCCAATTCACTCTTATTTGGGGCAAACGTGGATTAGAGTATGACTAAATTTAAAAGGTCCTGACAAAAACTAAAAAGATAGAACCGATGTGGCATCTCAACCTGCCCGCCACATAGATTTTTTTTCGAAATCGCGGCCCACAATAAAATTGGTATGTATGAATAGAGGACATTAAGACAAACAAAAATTTATGACACAACACTTTATATGTATAATTTATTTAAAATACCTTTTCTGTTTCAGGAAAAACCTTTGAAGATGTGGACTTGAGTGAAAAGGAATGGGTGGAATATGATGAAAAAAACCAAACTTCTGTTGGAGTCTATGAATTGGAATGGCAATTTATAAAAGTCAAGTAATTTGGGAATACTTTTTCAATAAGTATGTACCTACAAGATAAGAAAATCGACTACTTTACGTAAATGTAAAATGCATTTATTGTAGTACAATAATGTGTTTACATACTATGCAATATTATAGTACCTACTGTTTAAAGGTATTATTTAAATGACATTTATACATAATTACATTGTAAAGACTATTATATTTTATTCAAAGTGTTTTTAAATAAAACAATGTTAATGACAGGTATGGTGGTTTTAGTTCATTTTAGGAATAGTTCATTGTTTAATAGTGATTCCCAACTTTATCTACAGTTATTTTATTGCTATGGCCACAAATGGTCTAACACAATGATCAACCATCATTTAGTCAAACAAGACCAACCATCATAGTCCCACAAGACCAACTGTCATAATAATATAGTCCCACAACCCACAAGACTGTTTTACGGCCCTAATGAGAAGTGGGTGAGATTGTCAAAAAAATCTCTTATTCTGCTTTATTTATAGGTAAATAATTCCAAATTGCACTCCAGATTAAGAGTATTATAAATTGATCAAGTCAAACCTCACAGGCAGCTCAGAGTTTTTTTGTTTGAAGTAAGAGAAGATAATTATATTCTTCTGCATAAATTTATTCACAAACAATCGAATCGAATATGTCGTAAGTCTATCTTTTTTTGGCATTACGAGAGCGAGCGAGATAGACATTTGTGAATATTAGCTATGCAGATCCGAGTACCGGAACCACTATCTTTCGAGTACAGTTCATGCATTGTTTCGTGCGGGAGTCAAGTCAACCCGCTAAACTCAGCCAATCACGAACCTTATGTAAACACGCCATTTCATTTGCATGTTCCAACTTAAAATGATTAATTCTACGCAAATGTAATTGCTACTTCTGATGCTCCAATTTACTTAGTTATTACTTCCGAAAGACATTCACCTACACGCGATTTGTGCCGTGGCATACATTAGAGATACAATAGGTTTCAGGAAGCGACAAACGCGCGGCGTTTCCTTTGGATACACTTTGTAATTGGTGTGCAGTTATTTAGTTTACACTTGGTACATGAAAATGGTTGGACTTGACTCCCGGTAGCAGGTTACCTAATATTACATAGGTTGATAGGCTTATAAATATATTTATAGTCCGCCTGACTGTTTTTCGGTCTCGGCGGCCAATCTTAGCGGAGATTTTTGACACTTTATAGTGCGCAAGTGTGTGCGTCACAGACTGCAGCAATCCGACACGCACGTGTTGGCTTCCGGCCACCGTAGACGCGGGCCTGTGGACGGTGAGTAATGGGCTAGCTCGCCGTCAGTCCGTCTTATGACGAAGACAGGCCGTGTCGATGGCGCGTTTGTGTTCCACGCGCGCCTCAAGAGATGTCATCAACATGGAAGGGGCCCGTAAGGGCCGACGCCCGTCGGGGCTGCGGGTTGTTCGCAAGAGATACCGCGGCCCCGACATAAAGGGCTAAGAAGGAACATGGGTGGTTTTTAGTGACACTCCCTTTCACTCTGCCCAAGAGCGGGAGGGGTTATTTGATGATTTTCCACCCGCCAAAAAAAAAAGGGGTATCATATCGCCAACCTTAAAAACTCCGGGCTACTACTGAGTTTGTAAAGGATAAACCCAATAACACTTTTTGCAGGGCCCGGGAATCGAACCTAGGTTCCCACGCTCAACAGTCGCTTGCGACCACGAGACCAACGGGGTAAACATTATTGTGGGTATTAAAACAATGTTTTTTAGTTGGAGCTAACATCTGATTACGTGCTGAAATTGCTGCTAGCTAGATAAATGTACTCTGTGGTGCTAGCTGAACAATCCGGGGAGTTTCCAAAAGAGGGTAGTTTTGTAAATGGTTTTGACATTAGAAATATAGTACCTAGTCCTTAGGGTATCAGATAATCGCTGATCCTCGTCTAAGAAAGCATATTGTGTCAAATAGTGATTCGGTGGAATCGCATCGTGAGTTAGCTCGAAGCTCGAACACGGACGCGATTAGCTGCCTGTAAATCAGCTCAAGTTTTGTTCCTTTTTTTTGGGGGTGGGAAATCATTAAATAACCCCTCCCGCTCTTGGGCAGAGCGGAAGGGAGTGTCAGACTTCTACTGACTAAAAACTACCCATGTTCCTTCTTAGCCCTTGTGCCGTGGCCGCGGTATCTCTTTCGAACAACCATTGTTGTTCCATGTTGCTGATATTTCTTAGAGGCGCGCGTGGAACACGAACGCGCCGTCGACACGGCCTGTCGTCGTCATAAGACGGACGGACGGCGAGCTCCCATTATTCACCGTCCACAGGCCCGCATCTACGGTGGCCGGAAGCCGTCACGTGGCCCCCGACGCCCTGAGCGTCTCCCGCGGAAGTTTTGTTCCCTCATGTTATGTTAGAAATGCTTAAGAGTCTAATCATGATTAAGCCTACCTTGGTCACCTTACATCAATATTTGATAACTGGCTAATTTACACTGGTTGCGTGGCGTAATATCCAACAAAAGTGAATATTGCAAAAACAATGCAGTCTCTCATAAGTGCATTAGATCACAAAGGAAATTGGATAACAGCTACCAGAAGTTAAGAAACATTATCCAGTAATCCCCAGACTGGTTCTAGCGAATTCTTCGTAAGCTGTCCATGTAACAATGATTGACGCCTATTTTTTGTTTCGTAAAACGTAACGCGTCGGATTGAATGAACCATGTGAGTGTGACGTTTATGTTTTCACGCGCCAGCTCAAGTGTGACTTCACTTTCGATCGGCAACTTCCTATTCCGCAAGTAATTATCGGTTTAATTGTTTGTATGGCGTTGCTAATGAACTTGCAAACTGTTTAGGAACTACAAATGGCAGACAGCTGTGGTATAGGCCTCAAACTCAAAGCAATTATTACGGCCATTTTTAGATTGTCAAATAAGTTGAAGCTACAATCCAGCCACAGCCTGGTGAAGAATGTAGTTTCGCATTCGAAAGCGTAAATCTCTATGGAGAAGAATGGTAAAGAAACGCCATGGACAGTTCTATCCACCTGACTAGGACTTTAGATTATTCATCTATCGTTAAATGATTTTGGGGACTTTCATAATGCGACTTATCTTTGATTTTGAAATTAGAGCTTAATCTGGTGTTCCGACGTCGTTACAGTGCGGTGTAATAAATCACCACCTTCGATTTTATCCTCCAAAAAGGGCATGTTACGGTAATTTTTATTAAATGCCCAAAACTGACCGTTCACTTGACCCAACTTCAAGCAGAACAGTAAATACTGTGACAATTTTCTACGAAATTCTTGTTCATTTTTCAATCTGTCGTGAAATCGCGATCACATTCACGTGCGTGTACTAATGAAGTCATAAACGGTTTGTTGCGAAGGTGACTGACATACGACGGCATGTAATTTTGCGCTAGCTCTGCACCGCCCAGCGGGCTTACCATTGAACTTGTGCGATTTACTATAGGTAGACAGTCTTTATGTGATGCGGAGGAATGAGGAAAATGTCGTGAGGAAGGTTTTGAGTATGAATGTGGATGGGTATAAGAGTAGAGGAAGACCAAAGAAACGATGGATGGGACTGTGAAGGTGTCACTTTAGATGACGAGTAACAGAGAAGTACGTACAGACCTACGGAAGAAAAAGATATGCTGCGCCGAAATAAATTGGGATAAGGGCAATAAGAGAATGATTAATTTAATACGTTTAACTAATCCATTGCTAATGTTGGTGGGTTGAAATCAACTAAAAATATTGATAAAGAAATTCTTATTTTACTAAACTTTGTTTTCCATTGCATACCACGAGGTCCTGATTAACTTAAGCATCCCCAAACGCTGTTTTGTAAAAAAATATCTAGGTACTTATTCCCGAAGCACAGTTTAGATGACTTGGCGGAAATTAGACGTGCCCTTTAAAATGACAACACTTTGCATCACAGCACCATTCATTTACTCGTATCCAACTTACATGTATTAATATCATTCCACACACACCACAATAACTTATCAATAAAAAGGTACAGTATTCTAGTGGGTCGTGTACTTTCCACTGTGCTATAACAACTTAACTTTGAATATTCTATAAAAGTTCGTTATCTAATTAGCTGGTGTGGTCGATGTCGTTGCTTCCTCTTTGTCGGAGCGAGACTGGAAACCATTGAAACCCGTGTTCCCGTGTACAGTCACTGTGTGATGCGGTGTACTTGAGACTACAGGTGACGGACTGACCCCGTTCCCATACTGAGAGCTGTACTGATCATCAGTGTACACTTGGAACGGGTGGTGAAGGTACACCGGCACTTCCACAGGAACCTTGACCGGCACTTTCACAGGGACCCTTACTTTAACAGGATATGGAACCCTGACAGGGTACGGAACCTTCTTTTCTACCGGATACGGTTTCGGCACGTAAACGGGCACTCGTTTTTCCACTTCTACTCTCTGTGGAACATACACTTCGACGGGCACCGGCACTTTCTTCTCCACTTCGACTGGATAAGGCACTCTTTTCTCGTAGGGCACCGGAACAGGATGCGGCACTTTTACGGCATACGGCTGGGGGTACGGCACCCTTATCGGAACGTGTTTTATTACTTCGACTGGCTCTCTCACTTTCACTTGGACAGGATAAGGCACTTTCGTTTCGACCGGGTACGGCTGCGGGACGAGAACTTTGACGGGGACCGGGTAGGGTACCCTTTTCTCCACATGGACGGGCACTGGGACGGGCCTATCCACTGGTACCGGCACTTTAACTTCCACGGGGTACGGCACCCTCTTCTCCACTGGATACGGCACTTTCACTTGCACGTGTTTCACTACTGGCACCTGATGAATGACTGGGTATGGTTTTGGTACGTACTCTTTTTCGACCACTTTCACAGGCACGGGGTGTGGTATTTTTATCCCTATCGGATAAGGAACCTTTTTCTCAACGGTTACCGGGTACGGAACAGGTTTCTCCACCACTTTGATCTTCTCCACTGCTACTGGAACTTTCTTCTCCACTTGGACCGGGTATGGCTTAGGAACCTCGACTTTGTATGGTACCTTGACAGGTTTCTCAACAGTTTTAATGTATCTGTGGTGGTGGTGATGATGGTGGTGTTTGATTTTGGTGACGACTCGTGGGTGACTGTGGCTGCCATCACTCTCTAGGTCCCCGTACATGTAGTGCATCGGCGAGCGTCCCCGCTTCCCACTGTAACCAGAATAATACGGGTTCAATTGACGTTTTCGTTTAAAGAAAACCATTTTTTTTCTGCCCATTATATTTAATGGATTTTGAGAACTCGGCACTGGGACTAGCCCAAAAGATTGTAAGTACATCATTTGCTTACTTTGAGGCGCGGCGGGATGGGCAGTGAATAAGTCCGATCGTTTAGTGATTGGTGTCGTCGGGGGCTTCTTGAATTTAGGGTAATGTGAGGGTAGTATTGGCACCCAGTCGTTAGGTTCGATATCAGTGAATTTAATCGGTGGCAGATGCGTAGTGGTTTTGACTTTAAGCTTTCTGGTGACTGGCCGGTAGACGCGTGGCGTTGAGGGCGTGATTGGCGTAGTAGTCGTCACAGTCGTTGTGTTTCTGTACGCGTATCTAGTTCGGTGGGTGATGCTCTCTGAGATGTCACGATCAGGTTCGACAGTGGTGTTAGTTTTTGTTAGAGTCGTGTTGTCTTTGGTCAATGTCGTGTTGCCTTTTGTCAATGTCGTGTTGTGTATAAGCAAAGTCGGGTTCTCTCTGTCTAGTTCACGTTTGGGCCATATTCTTTTCGTTCGCAGGACTTTTTGGGTGGTTGTAGTGGTAGCCTCGGTGGTGGTACTGGACGTGGTCGTTGTCGTCGTCGCATTAATTTTCGGCGGCCTGACAAAATCGGATCGGATGCCATTGATCACTTGGGCGGGCAAGCTGAACTTAGGGCTCTTTGCTACTATGGGTCTGCCAGTTGACGCGGCATACACTAACGGTCGGCTAGTCTTGAAATAATATGTCCTATGGTGCGGTGGTAGCGGGATCACTCTAGGAAACTTGTAAATAGAGTTTGGTGAATGATACAGCTTCACAGGTTGCTTAGGATAGAGGCGTGGCGGCGGTAGTTTTTGTATCTGCCCGTGGTGAGGTCGAGGAACATCGACTTGGTGGTTTTGTTTCAGTAGTCTATCAGGAATATTGGGCGGTTTACTTGGCGGTCTTTGTTCAGGTTTGTGAGTAGGCAAGTCGGGTCTCGTCAGTGATTGGTTGTTAGGTTGTGGTTGCGCTACGTACTTTGGGTTATGTATTATAGTAACAGCTCTGTTCTTCGACTCTATAGCGAGCGGCTCGTCTACGTTGTCATCTTGTGCCGTCACGCCACTTCCTTGATTGACGACGATCACTAACGAAATGATCAGGAATGCCGTCTGAAAAGAAAATATGACTTTTTAGTCAAAATGGCAGTAGCAAAGTACCTATAGGTATACACCCATGTGGAAGGCAGAATGTTTGGGTAACTTCAGCAAAAGATATTGGATTCATGTAGCAATAGGTTCTTAGGGATTTTGAATTCAAGTTATGTTCATGGTCGAAAAATGGTGGTCCATCCGTATGATATATACTTTAGATTTCTCCTGGCGCCTATTATTCCTTGCATGTTAACAGTTCAAGTATATTAATAGTCAACTAAACCATATAAGTAATCCATCAACGTCTTTAAAATTCTGCTCATGTCAGTGATAAGAAATGGATAAGTGTAAAAAGACAATTAAATAAGGCGTGTTTAGTGCAAATATCTCGTCGCTTTATATACTTTTCAATCAGTTTTTACTATCGACGTCGTTGGTGCGTGCGCTTAGTTGACACGCGATCCGTCTTTCCGTATTTTTCCATTTTAGGTGGCAAGCCACGTTCGTTATGTAGGTACATACAGTTACTGTTACCCTGAGTCATCCTACAGCTGGGCAAAGACCCCCCCCCCCATGACCCTGTAAGGCTGCGGGTTGTTCGAAAGAGATATCGCGGCCTCGACACAAAGGGCTAAGAAAGAACATGGGTGGTTTTTAGTCAGTTGTAGTCTGACACTCCCTTTCGCTCTGCCCAGAGTGGGAGGGGTTATTTGATGATTTCCCAACCCCAAAAATATAAAAAAAGTCCCCCCATGACTTACATAGGTACAGTCAAGAAATAAACCATTTGATCACTTTAAGGATGTTTTTTACTGTCCCTTATTGTTTTTCAGACTACATTGAACACAAGTTTTGCAGACCTCATTTTAATGCTGACAATGACAACGTATCTACGCCCGCGACTTCGTCCGCAAAAATTGTGATAGCGTAGCTAATTTGCATGATATAGTTTATAGGTAGCGCTCACGCATAATGCAGCTTTGCTCGTGAAAGATTGTTTTTTTAATTTTAGAATTGGATTATTCTTTCTGGAGATTACCCCTACATACAAATTAACAAAATTAATAATTTAGGTAAGAGGAAAGTTGCAGTTCCGGGTCGTACGCCCGCTATGGGAACAGGAAGTTTGATTGGAAACTGCAACACATTAAATCGCTCTTTGACCGTACCTACAAAAGTGTTAGCTTCTAAGTTTACAATAAAATAAATTCAATAAATTCTATTTGACAACAAAACACTGAGAAATTCTTCATAATTAATAAGACTACATAAACACAATTACAAAAAAATAGAACACCTTCATTAATCATAAGGTGTATTCACACTTGTTCTATTGAACGCGGCTGTATTTTGCAGGTAAGTAATTAATGGCCTAGATCCTCTTCCTGATGGGTAACGGAACTCTTTTTTTTAGGAGTTATTAGAATGTGGGAAGATAAGTACATGAAAATTACATACGCGTAGATTTCTTATGTAATCTATGGATTCTACTTTCTTCGGTTCAGAAATGTAATCTAACAAGTAAACAAAAAATAATAATAATTCAAGTGTCTGTTTGTAATTTCAAAATAACAGGTTTCATGTGAAAGTAATAGGGTGTAAAAGTACCCTTAACGCAAACGAAGGGCACTTGTTCTCCCCACCACTGCGATAATTTTTTTGTTCTAGACCATACCTGGGAACCTTCTAGTTACGGATATATTGGGGGTCAAAGTTCCAAATTTTTCACAGCTGTTTTTGTGAATACTAGTTTTTCAGGTTTTAACTTTACTTAAATTACCTCCATGACCCGTTTACTATTCAAAGCATCCACTAGCACAATGTTTTAGCAGTGCTACATTGAGTTTTACCGTAAAATGTGATTTTTGACCCCAAAAAAAAATCGTTTCCCAGCAAAATTTTTTGCGTAGGGGTACCACTTAGTTTGATTGTACAGAATGCTTGGTTTACGGCTGTGTGATGGGTTGATTTAGACCCTGTATACGGGACTTATTACAAAACATTATATTATTATAGCTAGCCCATATTGTCCCACTGCAGGGCAAAGGCCTCCCTCCATTCCTTCCAACGATCACGATTCCGTGCAACTCCAGTTCGTCCCGCCGTGGTCTGCCGCGACCCCGTGTCACTGTTTCACAGGGAACTGAACTTTACACTTTAACATTTTTGTTTGTCTGTTTGTTCCGGCTAATCTCCGAAACGACTGGACCGATTTTTGTAACTGAAGTTTTATTTTGGAATTCGGATTAGGGGCCCATGTAAACAAATTTAACCTTCACAATTACTATTACACATTTTCCGATTCAAAAAGAGAAGCAAGTAATATTGATACAATAGTTTCACGTGAACAAAGATCACGGGGCACAGCTAGTAAATAAGTAAAATCCAAGCCAAGTCAAATTCATTCATGAACTGCTAAATTTCAATTAGGTTAATTTTAAGCGGTTGCAATAATAAAAAAAACTTTTTTATATTTAGGTTACATTTATTTTTCTCCAGTCCTGCCATTTTTACAAACTCAAATCAAGATTCAATACTTATTTCAAGATTTCACCACGAACCAGTAGATATTCGAGTAAAACTGATTAGAACTTACGAGAGAGCTAATTTTTATTTATATAAATGAGTAAATAGTGTAGGTAAGGTAGATTGATATTTCTCTAACATCTTGTCCATATTAATTAACACTTCTAACTATTAAACTATATTTAAGTACTTTACCACACTCCAAGAACTTCAATCACAAAAACACAACTCACTGATTGATCACAGACACAAACAACATTTTACTTGCACTTGCAAAACGAAACTTTTTTCACATTTTCACTGAACACATCACTATTGCCAAACTTCTTCGCGCCATATTTGAAATGTTTTGTTTTATCAGAGTAAAAAACCCCGCGTTTTATTTCTGAATTTAAAAAAGTTTAGGTTTTTTTTGTAAAAGGTCTCTATTGTATTAATTTAATGAATGTTTTTATTTCTTTAAATGATTGATTTACCCACCGATAAGAGTTGCATATTGCGGTGCCTGCGGCAGACATGTACGTAATGCTAGGTCTGAGGAAGCACCACTCACTTATATAGCATTCGCGTAATGGGTGGCTGAGCCTCAGGACGATTACTTTCTCTGCCAATGCCAATATCATTGGTGGCCCTTCGCGCTAATTTCCAGAACCATTGAAAAAACCATAGCATAACATGAATGTTAATTCAAACGACTACTAAGTGGTTAAGTAAGTATTAAGATGATTTCTGTCAATGGCCTACCATTTCGCAATCGACATCATGCTATTCTAAATTTCTAATCTATGGTCGATAAGGTCATGCACCTAAGCTACAGGTAGCTGTTCGTTCGATGTTCAAGGGCCAGAGGGCATTTGAAAGTAACTTGTTTAGGGTCTAAACTTATCTCTGACGTCAAGTTTATCTTTACCATTTACATAAATTACATTACAATGGTCCGGTAGTGTAATACTGGTAAGCGGTGGGTATTTTGCTACATCCGTATCCGAAAAGACTGATAGTCAATCCCAACATTTTTGATTAAGGAGTAGAATCATGTCCGTCGGGGCTGCGGGTTGTTCGCAAGAGATACCGCGGCCTCGACATGAAGGGCTATGAAGGAACATGGCTGGTTTTTAGTCAGTAGAAGTCTGACACTCCCTTTCGCTCTGCCCAAGAGCGGAATGGGTTAGGTATTTGATGATTTTCGACCCGCCAAAAAAAAAATGGAGTAGAATCATTTGTTTTGAATTTTACTGCCTAAGACCCTAAGTTGTCGTCGCGTTGCCCATTTTATGGTGGTATTTTAACAAGCCAGTGAAGAATTTATTTTTGTACTTTTCCTATAAGTGCTACCCCATCTTCTATTCGTTTCAACTGAGTTGTAGGTATTTAAAAAAATACTAACGGTACGTTGTCAATTTATTCATAAGAAAATTACATTTTCACGTAATACTCCAATAAATCTTGGTAGAATTCTAACTAAAACGCTGAAAAATTCTCAGTAATTATCTTAATATTGCTGTCATAATATTTTCGTGTTTGTGTTTTATTAATTAAACATGCGTCTGAGTTCCTACACCTATAACTGTGATCTAAGTTCAGCGTGTGAAAGATTTAACTTTACGATGTTTTCCCGCCAAATCCGTTATCCAACAGTGAGTTTCGCGTTGAAATATCTGTTATGCGCACTTTCCTGCTTCCGTTCTTCCTCACGCACCCAAAGTTAGGACTTTATGCAACCATGTAAATAAAACACGCAATTATTGGTTAAGGTGCTGTTTCTCGTATTTTCCACGTACCTAGGTTATTAATTTATTTGTTACACGCGTCTGTATATAAACCGTATGTAGGTACTACTTTATTTTTTTTGGCGGATGGAAAATCATCGAATAACCGCTCCCGCTCTTGGACAGAGCGCAAGGGAGTGTCAGACTTCTACTGACTATAAACCACCCATGTTCCTTCTTAGCCCTTGCGCGGAGGCCGCGGTATCTCTTGCGAACAACCCGCAGCCCCGACGGGCAATGTTAGTACTACGACTACCACGGTTTGTATTCTATTCAGTACCTACTCTATCCCTTCCTTAAAGAAGGTGTCTAAGGGTTGGCGTTCTTTAATGTATTTAAAATTATTTCATGTTCAAAAATAATCGTTAGGTACCTATCCCTGAAAAAGAAAAAAAATAATCATAAAGCCAAATCTAAAACGCCAACAAGATTGCAATGATTGTGCGACACAATTTCGAGGATGTACAAAGACAAAGGGCCTAATTTTTTTTTTTAACTTTGCCCCACACTAGGAATTTCTCCTGTGTCGTGGGTGCGTTTACAAACTTTTAAACCAAAGAGTATATTAATACTATCGCAGATTTAAACTTACATACACAAACCAAACACCCAGACCCGAAACAAACTATCTGTAGGCCATACAAATATTTGTTACGTTCGGGGATCGAACCCGCGACACGCAGCACAGCAGTCCAATCGCTCAGCCACTGCGCCAACCATGCCGTCTCGTATTGTCTGAACTCTAGCCCAAATTGAGACACAAAACTCCTAAGTGTCTACTACCGACAACACTTTTTCCTGTTCCGGCACCACTTCGTCTGTCAAGCTTGGTGTGGCACTCTGGCCATTGGTCATAAAGCTTAACGCACACTTAAGGAGCATTGCACCGAATAGCATTGCTTCGGCTATCGGCTCGGCATCGACGGGTGGACGCCGCGCTTTTATTTAGGTGCTACCCTGCTAACGACAACTCGATGGCTTTTTCTTGGGACAAGGCCGTCAACCTATTCGCAGCCTTTGACAGACCATTATAATCCACCACGCGGGCCCAGTGTGGGTTGGTAGATGTCAGATATCTTCGAATTTTTGGTTCTATCTTGGACATACCGGTTTCTTCACGATGTTTTCCTTCGCCGTTTTTGAAAGCATCACACAAGCATTACAGGCGTGATGTTATGATGATGATGTTTTTGAAAGCAGTGGTGATGAAATATTTTTTACAAAAATGAATGCGTTTTACAAGACAGTTATTGGGCAATTTGATACCTCTTGGTACGGGACTAGTTCTTAGGTGTAACTGTGCGATGAGCATAATATTCAACATTGGTTTACGAGCGGGATTAATGGCGCATTAATTAACAAAGTCTCGTTAATCACTAGAACATAAGCGGTATTAATCACGCTGTATCATCTACGTTCACACTTCGGTTCATAATACATTGTTAACACAATTCATTCTTCATAACAATATTAGGGTTATGGAATCACAATATTGTACTTTTAATTCCTCTAAAAATCGACACACTTTTTCTTTGGAAGTGTCTATCTTTCAAACGATTGACTTCGAGAAAAAATGTTTTAGAAACCTTAAAAAGATCTACAGACACCCCCCACACCTATAGGTTTAAAGAAGTTTTTTTTATTTTTAATTTCCATGTATGGGGAGAATCATAGTTTTATTTTTGTATACTTATTACCTAAAAGCGGTTTACAGAATACATGTTCTACCTACCAAGTTTCAACTGTGTAGTCTCAATATTTTCCGAATATAGTGGCTGTGAATGTGGATGGACGGACAGACAGACAGACATGACGAATCTATAAGTGGCCCGTTTTTTGCCATTCGGCTACGGAACTCAAAAAAGAGGATATGAAATCCTCTTTTTTGAGTCAGAGTTAGAGTTTGAGATGCCATTGAATAATAAACATTAATGGCCGTTTCTTTAAGTGACGCGGGACTTTAATAATAATAATTTATTTATTTCAGACACCGTCCAGTCCATACATGATACAAGAATTAAAATGGCATACAACACAAACATTATATTAAAATACATACATAACATCACGCCTGTAATCCCCGAAGGGTTAGGCAGAGGTGTACCTAATAGTACACCCACATTTCGCCAGGTATGTTTAAGTCCCATGTAATAGGGGGCGAGTCTATTGCCATCAACCGGGCACAAATCCAGACTCCGTGGCTGTTACTGATAAATTCCTGATGGAAAAAGCCAATAACACTTTGCCCGACCCGGGAATCGAACCCAGGACCTCATGCTCAGCAGTCGCGCTTGCGACCACTAGAATCAATCAATAAAATTAAATTACACAAACACATTAAAGACTTTAAGAAAGGGTACAAAATTTGTACCCAAATTATTTAATAATCTGCGTACAACATTAGGTATATACGTACATACATAGAAAAAAGTGTATAAATTCAATGTCATCAAAAAGTTTGTGGAGGGAAGGCGTTGCAAAGACAAAAAATACTGCACAAATATTAATATATTCACTGTATTTCCTTCAATATCTTAAGCCTATATTTATCATCAGGGAACCTCATCTTCACAATCTGCCTGACTTCCTCGCAGGAGTAGCTCTTGAACTGCTCCCTGTCCTTGTTCCACAGGTCGGAAACTTCCAAAAGTTGTGCTTTCAGTAACTGTGGCAGTTTCGTGAACTTCGACCAAATGTTGATTTTTGTTTCGAATTGTATGGGCTCCTGTAAATAATTATATATTTAGGATCATCCTTCGCACTTATAATCCTCGATGGGTTAGGCAGAGGTGTGCCTAATAGTAAACCCACTATAAGTCCCATGTAATGTAAAGAATCGAACCAAGGACCTCACGCTAGGTAGTCGCTTGTGACCCCCAGACCAACAACACAATAACATTTTTACAGTAATAATAAAATTCACAATTGTATAATTCACAATGGGTACACCATTTTTTTTTGGCGGGTGAAAAGTCATCAAATAACCCCTCCCGCTCTTGGGCAGAGCGAATGGGAGTGTCAGACTTCTACTGACTAAAAACCACCCATGTTCCTTCTTAGCCCTTGCGCCGAAGCCGCGGTATCTCTTTCGAACAACCCGCCGCCCCGACGGGACAATGGGTACACCTTACAACTACACACAATAATCATGTTTGAGTCCCATTGCCATGTAATAGGGGACTGGCCTATTGTCATTAATTGGGTAAAAAAATCCAGGCTCCAGGCTGCTACTGGGAAACTCCTAATGGAAAACAAATCCAGGTCAAAAACAATGTATGTCCATTGTCCATGCAATAACCCTCCTATTGAAAGTAAAAGAGGTATTTTTCACTTTAACTGCACAGACACAAAAGGTCTTTCCGACTGACTCAAGGTAAGTCTGACCTTTACCAACGATAGGGATGTGTCATTGACGGTTTTCTGGTTAACATCGATGGTCAACAGGTTGAAAAAACTGTTAAATTGTTAACCGGTTTTCAAATTTCGTTAGCGTTTAGCGTCAATGTATGTCATGTCAATCATTGAATCAACGCAATGTTTTGTTGCAAACAGTTTATTGAAGAATATTAGGACAGTTAAATAAATAGCAGGTTTTTTAAATTTGACGTTGATGTTGTCAACGGTTTTGAATTTTCGATCAATAACAATTTTGTTGCAACTAATTTATTGAAGATTGATTTGATAAGAATTAAGATTATTTAATTTCTATGTGAATTTTACGCGACACGAAGGAAATATTCGTTCTGCATCGAAATTCAGAGTTCAGAAATGAATAAAATAACATTTAACTAATGCGTTGTGTGCGTTGACGCAAATTAACAGCTAACATTGTCAACCTGTTTTTTCATTGATGAATAACAGTTAAATTGTTGACGAATGAAAAGTCGTTAAAAAAAGTTTCTTGATTCAACGCCCACCTCTAACCAAAGAAAGAAACCAAAGCTCACCTCAAAAAGAGTAAAAACATCAGCTACCGTTCTCTCCACCCTCATCGCCAGCATATACACCAGTTCCTCACTGACCGGTTTACTGTCGGCCAGTACTCGCTCGAGCACCGACTGGCACAGAGTCTGTACTAGCGTACAAACTGACATTTCGTACATGCGTGAAGGCAGCACGTTGAGCCAGCAGGATTTGAGGTCCTTCATCAGGGCAATAGCGTTGTTGATCGCGCAGTCGAATTGCTCGTAGGATTCGTGGGTCCAAGCTGTTCCTGTAATTATGAAATGTTTTTATTATTTGTAGGAAATACAGTTAACAGGTACAGTAGCAGTAATATATATACCATTGGCAAAGTTGAAACTAAATTTTTTGTTGAAATAATTTTTACTTTTTTTTTTGGGGTATGGGAAATGATCAAATGACTCCTCCCGCTTTAGGCAGAGGGGTAGGGAGTGTCAGACTTCTACTGACTAAAATCCACCCATGTTCCTTCTTAGCCCTTTGTGTCCGAGGCCGCGGTATCTCTTTCGAACAACCCGCAATATATAACTTGCACTTGATTGCAACTTGGAGATATGACGTACTAAGTGGGTTCCAAACTATTAGTTTAGTTACGTAACATGAAAATGAAATCAATCAGAAGTGTTTACATATTAGTGTTGCTGACTGTACACTTTCCAATACAAAAGTTATCTATTAAAACACAAATGTAATCTAATACAACACAAAAGTACTGAGTTTACGTTACAAAACTAGGTTGCTTGTTGTTGTTAGTAAAAAAAATGTAGAGGTAGCTGCAGGAAAACGTAACAACATTCAATTTCTATTTTGTAGTAGCACCTAATTGCATCTATAGCTAGAGAAATTTAATGCTCGTTTTATTTTATGAATGTCTAGAATACAGGCTATGGTTTTCGAGATTTGTGGCTTAGAAAGCCACCTATAGCAAAACTCCACCATGGAATCTCTATCTGTACCCCGTCAGGGCTGCGGGTTGTTCGCAAGAGATACCGCGGCTTCGACATGAAGGGCTAAGAAGGAACATGGGTGGTTTTTAGTCAGTAGAAGTCTGACACTCCCTTTCGCTCTGCCCAAGAGCGGGAGGGGATTATTTGATGATTTTCCACCCACCATAAAAAAAAAAAGGAATTATCTGTACCTATATAGTTTTAATTTGGAGGTCACTGGGAGTGGCCTGTGGCAGTGGGATGATGCAAGTTTTAATTAAGTACAAACTACAAATGATTAAAAAGAACATAATACATTTAGTATTTACCATTTGCTTCAATACTCTGCACAATACTACTCTTCTGGTTCTGTAAGTACAGGGATATCTTCTCCAGGCCCAAAACCCTGAGGTCTTGTATGCACTCCAGCAGCACCACAGTGAGTTGGTCAGCCAGGGTTCTGGGTAAACTGCTGCACCATGGAGGTCCGAGCAAACCGTGTGCTAAGTAGAAGCAGTTGTTGAAGAATAGAGCTGAAAAGGGTTAATACGTTCAGCGTTAATCTGTTGGCAATGCAAAAACATGTAAGGCTGACAGCAAGTAACTTCAATTTATTTATTATTTTTTTGTGAAACGTGGGGCAACGTTTCACAAAAAGAACACTAGGAATTTCTCCTGTATCTTGGTTACGTTTACAAACATTTAAACTCACAAACACCCACTCCGGAACAACTAGCTGAAGGCCATACAAACATTTGTTCCGTGTGGGGATCACTCAGGCACTGAGTCAATCGTGCGGTTTACTTCTTCTTCTTAATCCTGTGGTTGGTCCCTAATCTGATGTCGACAGTTTTCATGCCATCCATGGGCCTCTTAGTTTAGGGGCTATCAATGCTAATAATAGCAGTCTTTATAAAACAAGCTAAGGTTGCAATTTCTGCTAAACAGACAAAATGTCTCCAATCTCTACTAATATTATAAAGATGTAAAGTACTCTAACACAATTGGGAAGCTAGATTATCCTGTCCTGAGTGTGTGTGACCCCGTCAGGGCTGCGGGTTTTTCGAAAGAGATTCCGCGGCCCCGGCGCAAGGGCTAAGAAGGAACATGGGTGGTTTTTAGTCAGTAGATGTCTGACACTCTCTTCCGGTCTGCCGAAGAACCGCTTTTGGGTTATTTGATGATTTCCCACCACCCAAAAAAAAAGTGTATGTGTGAGACTATACGTGGCCGAAGAGACATTGGACGAAGGGACAAAGGATTACCACATATTCCAAACCAGTACATTATTCCAAAACCCAGAGATATTTTTTAACCAGAAATTAAAATAAAAAATTGCGGAAATAGCTGCAATACTCTTTATTTCTAGGTGGGGGAAGTTTGGAATGATGGATTGAATATGTGGCAACTGTTTGTTTGTCAATGTCCCTTCCACCTTGTATTTCCCACCACACTGTACTGTAAGACATAGAATGCGATCTTACCAATTTCAGCAGGGCAGCACTTCAAATTAACCTTGAACTTCTTGGGGACTAAACTCTGATACATAACAGCTATATCTTTAATGTAGCCAACTAGCTGTCGACTGTATTTCTCCGGTAACTTTGCACTCTCCTCCAAATGTTCCACAATCAATGACAAGATACCTTTCACGTTCTGAGATATCACACATTTTGGAAGGAATAAAGGCTTAGTTATGTCCCACACCACATTGTTATCCGTAACATCAAGTATAGAATCATTCTCGTTGTTTAGTTCAAAGCCAACAGTAATAATACCTTGAGATAGGCTTTGATTGAGGAGAAATCGGACATCGGAAAGTAATTTATCACATTTCTTGTTGTACAAGACACATTCTGTGTCATCTATGTATTTGTTCAAAGGTGATACGTTAGCTTTGACGAATTTTAAATCAATTAGAAACTTATTGAATGAATCTAACTCAATTACTATGTTTTTATAGTTCTGGTAGCTGCTGTCACAAGACGGTAGGTTCATTCTGATGCAATCTTCGATTATTTTGTTGAAGAACTTTTGGCGGATTGTGTCAGCAAAGACCTCTATGAATGTCTTTTCACTATCAAATTGTGAGCCCAGCGTTGAGTGGAGAAATTCAAAGATAGCGGTTAAATTATTAAAAATTGTTTGGTAACTCGGTTTGTTGGGGTCATTCAGATTAATTTTAATGTTGAAAACAATGGCTCCTGTGTGATCTTCTGTAAATATGTCACAGTTATGTCTTATTACATTGTGAAGTAGGTTGTTTATAAAGAAATGTGAGAACGGACCAAGTTCAGTGTACATTCTCTCAGTTACATATAAAGTTTTCAATATTCGCTGAAGCAAAAATGGGTCACTTTGTTGAACAGACAAAGAGTAGGTCAAAAACTTAAGTCCTTTTTTCTCTGACCATGAGAAGATGTCCTCCCATTCAACACCCAGTTGGGCTATGTATAACGCCAGTTGGTTCTCTGCATGAGCATTGATGGTCGTTAAAGCTTTCGCCATATTACCTTCAAATTTCAGATTCCTCAGTTTCATTTTCAATGTTTTTACTGATAATATTGCATCACTGTAGTTATATCTTCCGAATTCGTGTCTGGCCTTCTCTAAAATACGTTTTCCATCGACAACAATGCACAAGTCTATGAGAATGTGAAACGATTTGTATAATTTTTCACAGTGACTTCGAAATTCTTCATCGTTCACTTCGAATCTCTCTTGTAAAAATTTTATGTCTTCAAGGCATTTTGAATGATCAGAGATTATATTAGCCTTTCGATTGCTATAGTTTAATTGTTCTAAACTCTTTGTAATGGTGAAATTAACGTAAGTATCGATGACATTTTGTTGTAAAGCCCAAGTTAGCAATTGCACTCGCTCAGTTAGGTCTTTTAAAATGGGTAATATTTGATCACGACTTTTCTTCAAATCTTGTGTACTGACTATGTCGGCTTCTTGCAGAACAGCACTTAATAAACTCATTTTTTTAATAAATCTAAATACAACTTTAAACAAAAATAACTATTGTGTCGGTTAGTCGGATAACTAAAATTCAAAAAGCAAATTTGTTTGACATTAATGACATTAAACGCCTGACATTTGTAACTTTTTTTTTTTTTAATATATTAGTTCCTGACGGAACAGGCTAAGGTCTGAGACCATGCTGCCTAGTCATCAGTTAACATTTTTCATAAATGGTAGATTCAGTTCAATTCATCAGTATGTAAGTAAATCCATCCGTGGGAAATCCAATAAAATTCATTAGTTTTATTTTTCCTTAGGTAAGTAATTCCAGTTGAAGTCATTAGTATTTATCCATATGTAATTAAATCCAGGTAAATTCATCAGTTTCTTATTTTCCATGTTAAGTTATTCCGTTTAAAGTCTTCAGTTTATTTCAATAAAATCCATGTATAAGAATTGTTATTCCACAAAATCTTCAGTCAAGTCCAAGTATTTTTCATTCAATGTTATTTTGTAAGAGCCGAGTGTCAAGTCCATAGGTTTTTATTTTTTTTAAATCCCAACTGACGGGAAGTATCTAACAACAAACAACGATACCAGTACTTATTTCATACATTGTAGTCTTGTTTATTGATTAATTTATCATACAAATACAAATTATATTTAAGAAAGTCAATGAATAAATACATATTACATACACTGCATACACATGACAGTAAATCAGTTAATAGATTATTTACACAACATGAGTTAAACTTGTCCAACTGTACTATTAATAAAAACATACAAAGGTAAATAAGTCGAGCTATTTACAAGAAGAGCCTGAATTGAGCGCGGTACCAAATCAGGGCTACCATAAATTTCAATTAGCTCATCCATCAGCACAAGGCGCTGGATGCCAAAAGATGAGCACTCAAAGAAGATGTGAGCAAGAGATTGCTCTGTTTGAGAATTACAATGATCACAGAGAGGACTGTGTACAATTTTCAGACGAGACAAATGATAATTTAGTCGACAGTGACCAAAACGAAGCCTGAGTATGGTGGAGTAAAACTTCCTGTTCATATAAGTATTGATTTTACAGAACCAAGGCATGGTTCCTATGGGAATATTGTATACTGCATACCACATACCTTTATTTTCAATTTGGACTGTATGATTCCAGTGCCTTTTCCATATATCAGTGGACCTTTTTTTCAACAGAGGAACTATGTCTGTACAAGGAACAGATATGTTGAGGAAACTACTTGAATCTGGGACATCATCAGAATTTGTTATAGCTCTAGCTAAAAAATCAACCCTTTCGTTGCCCATCACACCAACATGCGAAGGGACCCACATGAACAAAACCTTAATGTTATGACAAGACAAATGCAACCAAGATTCTTTTATTAATGATATAAAATAGTTTGTGTCAGCATTCAACCTATTATTTTTGAGATTTTCTAGAACACTCATGCTGTCACTAACTATTACCCATTGACAACATCCATCATTTGTATGCCTAATGTGCTTTAGGGCAGCAAGTATAGCCACAGCCTCAGCTGTGAATATACTTGTGTTTGAGTTTATTTTATAACCAGTACCAGAATTCAATAGCTCATCAAAAATAGCAAATGATACTGCTGACTCAGTTTTAGACCCATCAGTATATACAAATCTATGATCAGTAAACTCATGAAATTTACTATATACATCTTCTTTAGTGGATAGATTGTGATCAATAATGATGTCAATTGCAGGAAACTTGCTGTCAAAATCCCCCTGATAACATGGAAGAATAGATGACTTATGAATTTGCAGAGTTTCAAGAAAAATGACATATTGAGGAAAGCCCTCAAGTATATTTAAGTTGCAAATGGATGATGTACATGATACTTTCAAATTGGAAAACAAGTGATTATTATTTTTACTATAAAGTTTTAATAAGAACCTTTCCTTCAGGTAAGAGAATCTTATACATAATGGAGGAAGTTTACATTCAACTTGCATTGCATTAATTGGAGTACTTTTAAATGCCCCGGTAATGAGTCTCAAACTTTTATTTTGTATTTTATCAAGAATATCTACTAACCTTTTATCACCAGCAAAACAGAGAAAGCCATATTCAAAATGACTGCGTATCAAGGATTTATATAATAACAACAATATTTTTGGGTCAGCTCCCCAGGAGGTTCTACACAATGTCTTCAAAACATTAAAAACTCTGTTAGCTCTAGAACTTATCATTTCAACATATTTTTTCCAGGTCAAATTATGAGTGAAGGTTACTCCTAAAAACTTAACTTCATGAAAAATTGGTATAGAAACTTGATTGTAATAAACAGAAGGACTGAAATTGCTAGTTCTACTAAATACTACTAGTTTAGATTTAAGTGCATTTATATCCAGATTTAAATAAGAAAAGTATGTGCACAATCCTTCCAACGCCTTATTAAGGCACTGTGTCATACTTTTTAAATTTTTCCCAGACAAATACACAACTAAATCATCAGCAAATTGAAGATTTTTGACTATGGAACCTAGAATCAAATTCAAACGACGTATGTACAAAATGAATATTAATGGAGACAGAATTCCTCCTTGACAAACTCCTACTGAAGCAAGTCTTGGCCCATGTAATTTATCATTATATCTAACGTAAACCTTCCTTTCAGTTAAGAATTCATGGACCCAGTGGACAATTTTATTTGGAATTCCAATAAGAAGTAATTCAGAACAAAGGACATCAATATTTACACTGTTAAAGGCTCCAGCAACATCAAAGAATACTGACATTAAGTAATCCTTGTTATTTAAACTATTTTGGATATCTAGCTGTAACTGACAAATGCTTTCACGGGCTGATGTTCCCCTACGAAAACCAAATTGATTAGCAGGTAGAATATTGTTTTGTTCTATGTAAAATTCCAACCTTTGTTTTATTAATTGTTCAAAAATTTTACCAACACAGGATGTTAGAGCAATAGGACGATAGGAATCTGGATTAGACCGAGGCTTATCTGGCTTCAAAATGGGTACCAAACAATCAGATTTCCAAGAATGAGGTATATCACTGTTCAACCACAAATTATTTAATATTTTGAGAAAAGTTTGCAAACCCTTATCACTAAGCTTTTTTATCATAATGTATGGAATACCATCCAGTCCAAAAGCACTATCTTTTCTAGAATTAACAGCAGACTTCAATTCTTGGATTGAAAAAGATTTTACTAAAAATATATTTTCAGAGTTTGTCTTGCTGGCGATGGGGAAATTTGGCATATTATTTACATAATCTGGGGTAAATTTTTCCAGAAAATCCTGAATCCAATTAACATCATTATTGCTGCAAGAATATGTTTTATTAAATTTCCGCATATATTTCCAGATTCTGGACAGAGGCGTACATCGATTAAAGGAGCTGCAAAGTTCAACCCAACTATTTGATCTTTCTGTTTTCAAAGTAAGTTTTTTGAGGGCTTGTAATCTTTTAAACTCAATAAATGTTTCATCAGACGGATTGTTTTTAAAATTTATATATGCGGACTTAGACTTTTGAACTGCTTCTGAACATTTTTTATTCCACCAAGGAAGAGGGGCTTTTACTGACTTCTTATAAGAGTTGCGAATAGTATAATCAGCCGAGGAAGAAGCTGACTTATTATGATAAGGAAGGGATTTATTAATTGCAGAATGCAAAATTTGACAAAACTCTGCATAACTTTCGAGTGGAGCATCATGTTCATCCTGAAGAGTAGATAGTTGTAAATCTACATTTTGTTCATACATTTTCCAATCTACCATTTTAAAGTTAGGATAGGTGGGAAAATTTGTGTTATTACTAGTGTTTTCTATATTATTATTATTGATAAAAACTTTCATAATTACAGGAAGGTGGTAGCTGCCAAGAGGATCACAATGGACAGACCAATCACAAGAAAGAGCCAATGATGGGGAAACTATGGACAGATCTAAGGCATTTGGACGCCACGTTAAAGAACCAACTGTTGTCACTGCACCATTGTTCATTAACACCAAATTATTATCATCAACAATCTCTAAAATATCCCTACCTCTTGGATTTGTAGAATTACATCCCCATGAGGTGTGATGGGCATTGAAATCACCAGCAAATATCATTGGTTCAGGCACAGATTTTATTAAAGATTCAAATTTATGTTTGTCAAAAGATGGAGAGCAATTTGTTGGACAGTAGAAACTTACTATACTTATTTCTGTATTATTTACAGTAATTCTTACACAAATATTTTGTAGAGAACTATCAGAATATGTAATTATTTTTCTGTAATTTATGTTATTGCGAATTAAGATAGCTACACCATTGTGTTTATTTCCAATATCATGTCTTTCTATTTTGTATCCTCTTATGTAAAAATGTTTGATGGGTGTTAACCAGGTTTCTGAAATGATTGCAACATGTATGTTATGCTCATAAAGAAATTGGGTTAATAGAAGTTTATTACTTAAAATACTTTGTGCATTCCACTGCATTATATTAAGATCCATTATTAGATGTGGAAGTACTGGTACGGAAAGTTTGTTGCAGAATTTCTTTTATGGAAGTTGAATTAATGGGATTGTCTTTTTGATTTAATATAATTTTAGTTATAGCATTTGTTAAAGTATTCATAAAAAAATCTGATTTAGTCAAATTAATAATCTGTGTTTCAATGTTCTTCTGTGTTAATTTTGGAAAAGAATGTTCATTAAATAAATCGGAATATTTAGCGGCTCTGGACTTGACTTTATTTTCTTCTATTTTCATTTTTTTCTGTGGGCAGGTGTTTGAGATGGAAACATGGTTACCACCACAATTGACACATTTAGCGTTTTTAGGATCTTCTTTACAAGTTTTAAAACTATGCTTGTCTGTACATATGGAGCATACAACTTCATTCTTACAATATTTTGCAATATGTCCAAACTTCATACATTGCAAACACTGTTTGACAGGAGGAACGTAACAGCTTACCTCGTGCCTCCAGGAGTCAAGGTACACGTATTGCGGTAACTCAGTAGAGGCGAATGTAACCGCAACAGTTTGAGTGGGGTCATACGTGACCACGCCACCCTCTCTTTGTACGCGGCGCATGAAACGCCTCACCTGTATGACATTTCTGGAGCTTCCAATCAAAGCAGATATTCTTTCATTAGACAAATCCGTAGGGACTGAAGTAAGAACCCCGGTCACCTCGGTGTCGGCAGCAGGTATTGTTGCATTTAAGCCCATTTCATCTAAAAGTTTCTTATTTTGTAAGAATACATTGGCATTGTTGGATAGGTCAAATGTTATACCTATTTTGTACTTATTTATAGATTTTAAATGTAATATGCCAGTGACACAATATTTGCGTATAACATGCGAAATAGCCAATCTGTCTTTGTCAGAAAATTGGCGCTCAATCTGATGAGATAGAAATACTATGTATTCTGTTTTCTTGCTATTTTCAGGATACTTCCTTGAGTATCCGGGGACTTTAAATACTTGATACTTCCTGCTGTTGTCTGCTAAATCATCGGAGTCGGAAGAAGTCTCCGTGGTGTCCCGTACTACTCGACCATCTGGGGGCTCCGCTTTTTTCCTCTTCTTACCAGTTCCCCCCATTGTTTATCACACTATTTACAAATATATACAACTACTATTTTATAATTACAACTAATTTTGAGATATTTGAACAGTTTAAAGCAAATTAATTTTAAATTTTACGAGATTTGGCGCCTTGTTCGTTTCAAGGTTCCCGCGTTTTTTCCTGACATTTGTAACTTGCGTTTTGTAATAACTTTGCGTTTCGTTATGACTTTGTAGTTGCATTAATACAGATCCTGATTTTATAATAATAAATAATATACAGAATCTTTCATTATAAATTAATTATTCGTAATTTGGAAAGATCATCAGAGAAGTTAATTTATATTCATATAGTTCAATACATGTATTTGAGTGTATTTTCCCTCAAAAGAATTATTATAAGAGTTCAAACGGAACTATTTTGTCTGAACTTATAGCACTCATATAATTTAATTAGGTCAACTTTTTGCTACCTACTTTAATTATAGTTCATGGAAATTGTGAAAATGAAAATGTTAAATCAACTATTGCAGGAGTTTATCCTTACTGGTTGGTTGCCATCGTTTGTTTAATCAATCGAGGGCTCAAGGGCACCACTGTGTTCACCACAGTTCAGCAGTCGACAATAACTGCTAGAAAAAATAGCCAAAACAATTGCCACAATGAACGAATGTGAAATTGAATGTTTGAAAAGTGAATTGGAACATGAGAAAACTTGTAGGTCAGTAAACTGTAGACACAAAGGTGTAGGTATCTAGTTGTAGTTCTTTTAGTACCTCTTGTAGTTTAATATTATTGCTTATATACTTCGGATCTAACTATTTTTAATTTAATTCTTTTTATTCCGTTGAAATACTAGATTAATTATTATTTATCTCGAGTAGTTACTATTTGCAGTACTGCAGTATATTGAAGTAAATACATAATATACAGCTATGTGCCTCCATGCTCGTACCTAATTGATTATGCGGCCCATACCAACCTACTTAATTCAAATGGGTCAAGGCTATGAACACCTAGTTTACTTGCTTCCTTGCTGCATGTGGCTCAAAAATGATTACGACAAGATCAGCATCGAGTAACTGATTCCTTAACCCAAATGATGTGTTCGACAATGAAATAATTAATTAAATATGTTTTTTTTTGAGAATTCTGACAAATTATCAATGCACTATGTCATATAGCTTCCCGATTTCATATTTTCAACTAGGTTTTCTTCACGCTGTCGCTTTATCACGTCGCTTAGATAACGCTTGTGGACGTAATGACCCAAGTAGCATATCAAAGCAGTATCTAAGTATAACATCGCAACAGAGCCTTCCAACTTATACTTTAGTCCAAGCCTAGAGGAACAGTAACGAGCTGTGCCGGGGTCTATATCATGACCATAATTACTCGTACTTAGTTTAGTTCTATTATGAATAACTTTAAGCAGGTACCTACAGGCCTACAGCATCAGTAGTGGTTAGCAGCATTGACATAGTACGATGTTGTTGGGGACCTATAGTATACTGACTGTTTGTATGTTTTGGGAAATTGTACCTATATACCTTGCAAAACAAAATGTCGGCATTAGTTCCAATTTGGGTCACGCGCCAAAACATCCTTGCACCGCCGCCGCACGCTAGTGGTAAACTGGTAACAAAGGCGCGCGTGGAACACGAACGCGCCGTCGAGACGGCTTGTCGTCGTCATACGTCGGACGGACGGCGAGCTAGCCCATTACTCACTGTCCACAGGCCCGCGTCTATGGTGGCCGGAAGCCGTCACGTGGCCCCCGACGCCCGGAGCGTCTCCCGCGGCGGAAGTAATAACATCCTCGAAACCTCGCCTCAAGATACAGTAGTAGTAGTTTTGTTCTTGAGCAGTCGCGTAGCGTGCCTTAGTTAAACAGGCCCTGTATCAAAATTAGTAGGGGGGCCAAAATGTAGGGTAATTTTGCACGTTGCACGTTGGCACGTTGGGCACATTTTTTCTCGGAAACTATGTTTAAGTCAGATTTTACGAATTTTGGCTTACGCTCGTTCGGGGGCCCTGTAGCCCGGCGGCTCCGAATCATACATATGGCATGGTATAGCTACGCCCCTGTGCTGGAGTCTGTACATACCTACATTAAAAAATTTCAAACCCTTCTCCACACAGAGAAACAGCCTCCTGGCAGAATGGGGAACTGGAGAAGCAGATAGTATTGGTCCAGGATGAGCTGCGCAAAACTGACTACACTTGGGACCATGATGACGACCTGATGAAGGAAAGCGCGAGACATAAGGTTTACCAGGACACAATAGAAACGTTGAGGGAACAACTGCCAGCCTTAAAAGATAGAATTAAAAACGCTAAAATTTGCGGGTTGGGTAAGTAAGATAGCACTTTCAGGACGGTAATTATGATCTTTCGGGTTTTTGTCCAACTAGGGTTCGACTTACAACTCGCAAATCCACAAACAATCGAATCGACACCAAATCGAAATTAAGTCTATCTATTTTTGGCATTACGTGAGCGAGCGAGATAGACATACGACATTTTCGATTCGGTTTCGATTCGATTATTTGTGAATAGCTATGCAGGTAATGATTAAACGAGATGGCTAAATGACTGCCTCTAGCAAGTATAGGATTCCCACACTGACTCGTAGTATTTAAACAATCATACATAAATTATTTAGTGTTTAATAATTTCCTAGAAGTTGCGTGAACTAAAGAAAAAGCACAAATGAAATCTCAAAATCTCTGTCTTTTCATTGACATAAAATGGTGAAATAATACAGCTGCTAGTTGCTATATAGCAACTGCAAGCTAAGGATGGGCCATATCACTTTTCAGAATGTCAAATGGAAGCAGTATATCGATTTTTGATAACAGTTATCAAAACGATTTATTTTCTGAACCTAAAAACTGGTACCTAATCAGAGTTCTTCGTGGGAATCTATGGCGTTCAATTCAGTGTCTGGTTTAGTTCCTTGTTATTGTGTTTTGAAAATGGGGTTGTTGTAAAGTGACAGTTGACTCTACCAAATTCCACTTAATTAAATTAAAATCAAATAAAATAATTGATGGCTACGAATTATGGACCTACAAGTTTTTTATTTTTTATTCCAGATTGCAAATTGAAACATGATGACCTCAACATAAATCTGGATATTCTTACACCGGTAAGTCGCATCAAATGCAGTCATTGGTCCGAATAGAAATGATGGTGTCATGGTGAATCCCAACATTTTAAAGTAGGTACTGTGCGTATCTTATGAAATGAAACGGCATAGATTCTTCAAAGAAAAATACCTACCTACATGTTTTCTTTTTTAGTTTTCCTTTTTTTTGACTGCCACTTCGCTTTTGGTCGTGGGTTCGATTCCCGGGTCGGGCAAAGTTGTATCGGATTTTTCGATTAGGAATTTCTCAGTAGCAGCCACGAATAGTAGGGGGCGAGCCTATTGTCATCAACCTGGCACAAATTCTGGATTAGTGTCCAATTGATGGCAATATAGGCTCGCCCCCTATTACATGGTACTTAAAAATAACTGGCGAAATGTGGGTGTACTAAGGGTACACCTCTGCCTAACCCTGTGGGGATTACAGGCGTGATGTTATGTTATACTTTTACGCATTTACAGGCAGAACTGTTGCGGACAGTGAAAAGATTTGAGCGTCTCAAAACAGACCTGATAAGCACTCTGCGGAGCAAGGAGTGGCGCTTGGACTCGGAATCTAAGGTAATACGAACTATCTGCAGTTCTAGATTCGAGTGAAAAGCAGTGGTGCAAAGTATTGCAGGCTTGCGTTATATTAAATGTTAGTTCATCGCGTCGGTCCCTTTCATGATAATCATCATCTGCCTAGCGTTTTCCTAACTATGTTGGGGTCGGCTTCCAGTCTAACCGGTTGCAACTGAATACCGGTATTTTTCATGGAGCGACTGCCTATCTGACCTCCACACCCCAGTTAGTGCTGGGTAATATCACTAATATCATATCCAGACTAGACTAAAACTAGTTGTCGACGGCACGGTTGGCGCAGTGGCTGAGCGATTGGACTGCTGCGCTGCGTGTCGCGGGTTCGATTCCCGCACGGAACAAATATTTGTATGGCCTACAGATAGTTGTTTCGGGTCTGGGTATTTGTGTATGTGTGTTTAAATGTTTGTGAACGCACCCACGATACAGGAGAAATTCCTAGTGTGGGGCAACGTTTTTAAAAAAAAAAAAAAAAAAAAAAAAGTTGTCAGACTTCTGGCCCCTGACATCCTGTTACGAGTGTCAGAGATCTAGAAATCAGGACGACGAAATGTTGGTCCCGGGCTGGGACCAACATTTCGTCGTTCTAATTACAGCTGCAGCAGTCAAAATGAGGCATTTTTTGTGATTTTTGAAGGGATTTTTTACTTTTTTAGTAGCTGAAATAAACGGAAACGACAGGGACGTGTCTACAGAACAGAAGACCTTCAATTTATGAAAATAAATACGATTGCTCTAGCTAGGGGTATTATTCAGGAAGAAGAAAGGGACACATTTGTATGGAGATCGCAGCCCCTGTTCTCTTTTAATTCTTACTAATTGTCATATTTCAGTTGTTCGTGAGAGTGAACGACCAAAGAACCTACTTGCAAAACGAGCTGATGATTTGCCAGAACAACATCATGAGATTACAGAAGAATAGTACGTACTGGCAGTAAGTATTAAGGCAGATAGTAACCAAGCCAAAGTTAGGATATTTGAGAAAGAGTTTGTCTGGTGAATTGTGGACGCCCCTATAATTATTATGGAAAATGATTGCCAATGCGTTTTGATTTGCAGGAGAATGCAATGGCTCTCTAGCGTGAAGTGTATTGCAAGTATAAGCAAACATAGGGGCTAGGGGTTTATATGACCCTCTGGCTTGAAGCCCGCGATATCAACGCATATAACAATGACCGCGTAGACCTATGATTGAAAAACATTAAAATATGTTTTCACATTTAAAAACATGTACACCATTATGCTCTAGTACCTATGAATTGACACCACAGATTATTATTACTAGTATAAGTCTATAAATTGGCAACATTTTCAAAATGTAAGATGTTTTTCCCCTTTGCGTTTCACATACGTGTTCGCTGGCTTGATAAGGCACAGGCCAGAGCGATTCTTTTGCAGATTTAGCCGCCAAATATGGCCGACATAAACGTGTTTATTACAACTCTTCAATTACCTTCTCCTTGATAAATCTATTTTTATTAATTATAGTATAATGTTTTGATAAAGTGAGGCTGCAGTTCAGGTTTGATTCGTTCTTATTCCTACTGGTATTACGTTCCAGGAATGTTGCCAGAAAGCAGGACGAGCGAGTGCTGGATCCAAAGCGAGGACATATAAAGAAGCTAATTGGCAACGAGCGGCTCGCACCTATTGCGACCTAAAACAAACATTATTCATTCACCTGTAGAGTTTATTTTCTTACACAGAAGGAAATTAGAAAAATATTGTAGGTTCAGACGCCAGCTAATCAAGCTACCAGAAAATGTCGAATTTTGCGATAAAGTTGATGAAATGATGTCCTATTTAACCCAAAGGTTGACTGGCAGGCTTGTGGTATTAAATCCGCACATTGTACCTATCCCTATTGTACATGAAATTTCAATAAATAAAGTTGAAAATCTATTAAAGATATTTGACAGATTACAGTAGTTTGATGTGCTGGCGTCTGTTCAGTTTAGAGTAGTGAACTGTAAACATTCGAAAATGTATAGGTATCGGCGGGTACATGCTTTCTACATGCCTGCTTTTAAGTTATTTCAGCCGCTAAAAGTAAATTTATTTGAAAAATATAGGCACTTTTAAGGATGGATGGCCAAATTTTGAAACTATGAGGAATAATAAAAAATGCTCGAAGGAGTTTCGGGCCCAATTTTCATAAAAACTATGCACTATAGGTTGCTATTCATGCCATTACTCCCGAGAATTTGATCCTTATTAAGGACCCTATCGGTGCAGGTAAAAATACTTACTTACTGTTTATATGTTTTCAAAATCAACGGGTTCGATTTCAGATTTTTTTATTTGTTTTTTTTTTAATCCAATGGTGCAATTCTAGTTTTCATCAAAATCGGGGCCCAGACTCGTTTGAGTATTTTTCGCCATTCGCATTCGGATTTGGCCATCCACGCCCACTGGAAAAATTCACCCTGCATGGGTAAGTCAATCATCGAGTTCTTCTGCAGGATTTTGCCGTTTTATTTAGCGCTCTAATAATCATAGCCTACTGTTCAAACGCGCCAGGAAATCATTAAATAATGGTAATGCTCTTATTCCAATAAATTTTATTTTTTTTCCTCTCTCATCTCTTTTTAGCTGACGCACGATTGTATGTCGGTCTCTGTTAAAATCCGTTGCAATAGTGTTGTCCTCGTATATTTCACCGGACCGTTGTGACCGAGTTTGACGGGGTAACTTCAATCGTTTATTTGAACGGTTAGTTCCCGATTGCTCTGTTTTGGCGCCGGGTTATTTTAAAATAGTTTGGTTTTGTTGTAGAAATTGACAGTTGAATGATTACTATTTTTGTTGTTTGTATGTAATACCCGTTACTTTAAAACTATTGACTGTAAAAGGCTCAAAATTACTCCAAATGGTTTAGTATAGTAGCACTTTATTAACACACAACTCAGTGGCTTTAGCATGAAAGTAATTGTAGATACTGATACGTAATAGGGATTCTAAATAAAGCCTAGACCTAGTTTAAAGTAGGTACGTAGAAAAATATAAATTAATGACTGCAATCAATGAATTATAATTACCTATTCGTATTTTACAAAACGTCTATAAAATTACAAAGAGAAAAATATTCACATATTTATTGTAATTTACACGTAGAATAAAATAAATAGTACAAAATAATAAAATAGTCTTTTATTTCCATTCGATGATTTTTACAAAATAATTTAATGCATTAGAATCTAAATTCTACATAATATTTGGAGTGCAATGGCACTTTGAACACATTTTGTTGAGGTAAGTATGAGAATATTGAATAACGTATCCGTATAGAAGCGAAACTTAAACTACAGTACCCGGCGATAAATATTGCAAATCGACCTTTGGAAAGAGGTGTAACACAAACAATTATGATTTGCTTATTTTTATTCTTTTTTATACAAAGAATAAAAAGAAGCAAATCATAATTGTTTTAACAGCTCATAATAGATACCGGACTGTTTGTATTTCGTGCGACAGAGATAACGCTCTACGAAGCCGAAATTAGCCGAAATTAGCCGATGTGCAATATTTATCGCCGGGTACTTTACCCATGAATGCCTAAAGATATTTACTATAAATAATCATAATGGGCGCTTTCAGAAGTGTTATAACATGTCGAGAAAACGTGCGCAGAGACGTCATCATCATCAAAATCTTCCTGCCCTTGTCCCATTCAACTTGAGGTCGGCGCAACACTTTTTCTTCTTCCATCGTCTCCTGTCATACGTCACGGCATCAAATAGGGTAGTTAACAAAAAAAACACTAATTAGTCCGTCAGATAGACTTTCAAAAAATATTGGACACGTATTTTTTCTTTTTTCACGTAAACAAACAATGAAGACGATACAGTACATGAGAACTCGTGGACGTCATATTCTAAGACATTAGTATAGCATTTTTACCGGTGAGTGACGTCACAGCCGTGGGGGTTGTGACGTCACTCACCTCATCAAATCTTTGACGCGTTTTATCTTCGTTAATTTTTATTGATTTGATAAAACAAAAAATACGTATCCAATATTTTTCGATAATCTGACAAACGGACTAATTAAAATCATATTTTTTTAGTCAGTAAACATCCTTATTACTCTCCCTATTTCTCTTTCATATCATTCCTCACACAATCCATCCATTCTTTCTTTGGCCTTCCTCTCTCTCCATCCATAAACATTTATTAGTAACCATCACTTTTTTTTTAGTAAAATGCCTTCATCTCTCCTCATTACATGTCCATACCAAGATAAACGACTATCTTTTCATGTTTTTTGTAATAGATTAGATGCCACTTTCAAACTTCCTTTCTCTAAAATAGGTTCCTACTTTTCCATCCTTGTCACTCCACTCTGCAATCGTTTTTCAGTACGACAGGTCTAATCACGGATTTGAATATTTTCCACTTTAGCTTGAGGGATATCTGTGGGTCACAAGTTGTTAAAATTAAATAACTACTAAGTTTTAGGCGTTACGCGTCTACCGATATGATCTAAGCTGTCCCACCTGTTGTAAGTGTATTTAAATGTCTTTGCGACGTCCAGAAATTGCAGAATTCCATACCTACGCTCCAGGAGTTTCGCTTCTATACATTATTTATCAATATTCATTGATTTAGCAAGAATTTATTTTATCTACAAGTAGGCATTTAAATCTTTCTACGACGACTATGAAGTATTTCTGATGGGTTTCTTGTATCTTGTCGGGAAGTCTATGGTGGTACTCAAGTACTCGGCTTCTAATTCTCCGAGTGGTCTCCGGTATAGCGCGGCTGAAAAAGAAAAAGTAAATGAATTTATAAAAGAAGAATTTTTGAGGCGGGGAGTAACTTTTGCTGTATGTTACAATTTTAGCTACAGATTTTTTGAAAGAGATCTATAATTTATTTAGTTATTGCTCTCTGATCTTTAGTAACGTTTGTTGCCGACGGCCGTGTTGACGCACGTGTGTGAACACCCGTCCGTCTGTACTCGCACTCGTGCGTAATATCTGTGTTTATATAACTTACGTGTAACACAGTGGTGCTTGTCGACGTGTAGTCTCAGATGTCGCGGGCACGCGCATACGTAGCCGCCGGCCGTGTTGACGCACGAGTGCGAACACCCGTCCGTCTCCAACTCGCACTCGTTTATATCTGGAATTGGAATATTATTTTATAATTTATTAAAAGTATCCTATATCCTTGAAAAAAGAAACCGTTAGTTCAACTGTTAGTTCGTGGGTTTGTTTAACTATTAAGGCTTGATATTATTTTTTATTGGATAGTTTACTGCCGGATTAGTTAACCGCTTGGGCGTAGCTACCGCCGTATCAGCCGTATCAATAATACGAAAGCCCTTAATTATCCACAATCTCACTTGAACTGGGCCGTACTTACCGAGAAAAAATCCTATCATAAAAATGTGCCCAACGTGTCGAAAGAAGTTTCACTTCAATAATCACGACAGTCAAAAAAGGAAAAATCTTCATCCTTCATTTGGCTCCCCAACAAATTTTGATACAGGGCCCATCTAAGGCACGCTACGCCACTGGTTAACCGGTTGTTACGACACACCTTTTCTACGGTACTGACTGATACGTCTCCACTACTCACCCAGACACCTCTGCCCGGCCGCTAGCGACAGATACCCGGGTGAACACTGACAGCGGTACGCGCCCTGTGTGTTCACACACAGCTGCGTCGAATGACACTGATTGGTCTCTACCAAACACTCGTCCACATCTGCAAAGAAGAAAAAATAACTAAATCGCAATCGCTACATCCGTTTGGGAGTTACGATGCCACAGACAGACATACAGAACCACGCACTTTACACTTCATAAACACCCTCTTTGTGCGTTGAACATTAACAGCAAAATATTCACGATTTTTTCAGCCGAAAGACGTCATCTGCTGGACATAGGCCTCCCCCTAGGTGTGGGGGGGGGGGGCAGCGGGCCCCTGCAACCTTCACCAGATGCATGGTCCACCTAGTGGGAGGCTTTCCAACGCAACGTCTTCTAGTTCGCGGTTGCCACTCCAGAACTTGTCGGCCCCATCGACCATCCGTTCTGCGGCCCACTGCCACTTAAGTTCTAGCATTTAAAAAAAAAACTATGTATTTTATTTAATTGTACCGTCGCAGCTCTTAGCAGTCTTGTTGTGGCTGTAGCCGGGGTCACAAGGACCTCTGTCACTGTGGTCCAAGTTTTCAGTCACGCTTACGTCGAAAAATACAGTTGTTGATTGTGAACCTGAAAATTATTTGACGATGTTAGTAGTGAATGGGAAAAGGAAAGGCATGTGGTGTTTTACTTTTGGCTATGCATCAAAAGATCCTCGTACGGCTATTATATTTACCTGAGGAATCATAAAATTCTTCAATGTCCGGCGAGAAATGTGAGCTTACCACCTCTGGCTGCAACTCAAATGTTGCGTCTGGTAAATAAGAGTCCTGAAAAGCAATCATAATTAAAATAAAAAATAACGAAATTGGTGAAGCTTCATTACATAAAATAATTCATTTCACCTATCCATATTATTTACAGTCACGAGCAAAGAAACAAGGCAACTTTTAGAAGTGATTTTATTACTGTGTTGTTTAAAAAATTTAATGAACGTAGCATTTTGGAAGCCATAATTTACAATTAGGCATTATCTTAAAACTTGAATTTTGTTAAGTGTATAGATATTTTCGATCGTGACTAGACGGATATCAGATTATTTTTATAGAAATCAGTATAAAGAGATAGAAATCACTCCGTTTTCACAGCCGGAATTCCGGCCGGCTTTTTAATGAATTTTGGCTTCTCCATCAGCGTTATTGAAGACAAAGACATTTATTCGTAGGATACGGTATTCACAAAGTTGTTACATAAATGGTATGGTTCGCGGCATAGGTATCCACCGCTAAACGCGGCATACGAATATATACATTAGTAAGTAATAATTGATACTAAAATTCGACCCACACGTATAGGCTAGGTGTATCCCTTTCTGTAAATAAGTTAAGTACATAAAAAACTTACATCATCGCCGTTCTCTTCTTTGCTGTCAAAAACATCATTGTCAGCGGTACTCGAGGCAGGATTACACAGAGGAAGATCAGAACATTTCTTTATCTATAAGCGAAATGTTATGTTTAAGTCGATGTCTTTTATATTCTAGCAATTGATAAGTGAAATACACATGGAGTCAGTAACGTTCTTATAATCTTCCTATAAATAAACATTATATTTATGTTAAAAAATATCAGGTTACAACGCAACGGTTGAATTCATCATTTGAAACAAGTTCTGGGTCAGTTAGTTCTTTGTTAAGAGTATGCAGAAGCCGGAAAGTTTGCCGACCAGTCTTACCAAGGGGTATCGAGTTACCTACTAATTGGATCAGATAGTGGCTCAGTGTAAAATACTGCTAATCAGCTGCATCCGGTTAGACTGGATCCGGTTGGACAATCTCAACATAACATAGCATAATCAGCCTTTTAATGTTCCCACTGCTGGGACACAGGCCTCCTCTCTATAAGAGGGAATGGGCTATAATCCAACAGTCGACTTGGTAGTTTTTTTTTTAAACCTTTCCCCCACACTAGGAATTTCTCCCGTACCTCGTGGGGGCGTTTACAAACATTTAAACTTACATGCACAAATACCCAGACCTGGAACCACTATCTGTAAGCCATACAATTAGAAATATTTGTTCCGTGCGGGGATCTAACACGCGACACGTAGCGCAGCAGTCTAATCGCTCAGCCACTGCGATAAACGTATCGTCACATGTCTTCGAATTTGAAGTTCTAAAACCCCAACATAGTTGTGAAAAGGTTAAGCAGGTGATGATACCTGTACGTTATCTCCTTCGCATTTGGTCTTGGTCTTGCAGCGCCGGGTTCGCGCTTGTGTGCCGACGCCACACGTCGCCGAGCACTCCGACCATCGCGACCACATCGACCAGCGAGGCTTGGACTCGTCCTCCTAAAACGTAAGTATAGACAGACTAGCAATGTGAAAGAATTTTTAAAATCGGCCGAATAGATTTTGAACGAAATTGTACCTAACAAACAAAAACTCAAGTATTTCCTCTTTATAATATTCGTTTAGACTACAGACTATGTGCAGAAATTGTCCCTGGGTTGTATTCCCATGTCAGTTGGCCAAACTGTTATTGGGACTTTTCATTAGGAATTTCTCGGCAGCGGTCACGGAGTTTTGGATTAGTACGCTTTTGATGGCAAAAGGCTCGCCCCCTAATATTATACATGGGACTAATAACTGACGATATGTGGGTGTAGAATTAGGTACCCCTCTGCCTTACCTTTCGGGGTTTACAGGCGGGATATTACGGTATGTGTAAAATTTTAAATATACTTCATAAAAACCATAAGAGCAATGCTAGACAGCCTTAACCGCTAGTTCAGAAGCATGATTTGCATACTTACAGCACAGGGAGGCATATGACATTTCCTTCTATCGTCTGTAGGGCCTTTACACGCAGACTCGTCTAGAATTATCTTCTCTGATCTTGACGAACTATCTGAAATACAGTGTCTTGATATAATTTGGATGCGTGAACAAATTGTGTAGAGTTAGGCACATATTTTTTTTTAAATCAGCATAAGACCCAGAATCGACCCTTGTGGTACACAAACAAACAAAAAGTGGTTGATAGGCAAAATTCCGACTTTTTAGGCTCTCGAACTAACGAACACGAAACACAACAAATTAGCCGTAGCTACTTTGATGTTGCAAGGCAGATTTTGATGTGAGAAGAAATATTTTTACAACATTTTCATACGTCTTAGATGACTCAGTGTATCAAAGGGCTTTTGTAAAACGCACAGTCCATCTTAAATGTTTAGTTTTATAACTAAAAAACGATTCTTGTCCAGAATATATTACAAATAGCTAGTGAAATCAATAAATACAGTGATATCATAAATACCATTTAACTTAAAATGACTGAGTAAAGATTTAATGAGATTTGCTTACCAATAGTGTTGTTTTTATCGTCAATATAATAGCATGACCTAGATCTCTGCTGGTATCCCAAGCCGCATGTAACGTTACATAATGACCATTGTGTGAACGGACTCCATTTAGCAGGCACTAAAAACATATTGAAATAAGATTTTTTAATGAAACTAACATAGATATTGTATACAGTCTGAAAATCTTACTAGACTAATTTTAAATGCAAAAGTTTGGAAGAATGGATCGATGTTTGTTGCATCATCAAGCCAAAACGGTTGAACGGATCTGGATGAAACATGGTACAGAGACATACATAGTTTGGAATAGCATACAGGCCACTTTTCTTTTCATCAAATCTTCCATGGTAAAGAAGTCGCGGGCGACGTCATCATTAACAAGCCGTTGCCTAGCAACAGATGCCTCACCTTGTATGGCGATGTTGTACCTCCGATGCGCAGTGCCAGCTTCGTTCTCCACGACACAGATGTATTGTCCCGCGTCTTTGACGTCAGCGCTCCATATTGCGAGTAAGCTGTTGCCCAACACTCTCTGTATGTTCGATAGACTTTCGCTGAGTGCTTGTGTGTCCTGAAAACGTTGGAGATGTTTGTTATTTCATCTACATCAAAAATATTCATTACAAGCACTCTCGTATCATAAGAGTATTCGACAATTTAGTTAAAACGAAAAATCACAACGGTATATCGCGAAAGATTGGTCAGATGCGTAAAAAATACCCTTATAATCGTAAAACGTGAGTCTATTGCAATTGACCGGGCACATATCGAGACTTCAGGCTGTTATTGAGTAATTCTATATAGAAAAATACTTTGCCCGGGCTAGGAATCGAATCTAAGACGTGATGTGATGAAAGGCCGCATTTGTGGGATTATCTTTTGTAATTTTCTACTACTCTACTTTAAAAACGCACTAATTGCATTGAGGGTCGATTTGAATTGTGGTGGATTAAAATTTTAATCAAAAGTAGTACCTTCAACCAAGAAATCTTCGGCATCGGTTGTCCATCAGCCTCACATTTCAATACAATGCTCCTTTTCAGTGCCACAACGTGTCCCTCCACCAAGTTAGTGCCAACATTAGCGGCAATGGAAGGCGGTTTTTGAATAGTCACGTCAAATATAACCTCTGTGGTGCCAACTTTGTTCGTCATAATGCAGGAGTATTTGCCTCCATCAGTTACTTCTGTTTTGTTGATGATCTGAAAGATAGCACTCATTATAACTGAGCTGCTTTCGGTTAACAGTTACAAATGCATGTAGTAGTTGCATAAAAAAAACAGACTATAACATTCAACTAAAAAAATAACTGTCATATCAGATCACCCAGGTGAACCTAGGACACTAATAAAAGTGTCCTCAATTCTAAGGTCTAATGTTCATCTCGGTGAAACTAATATCACCCAGGTGAACATTAGTTCACCTTCAACCATTGTAACTGGCTCAATATCTAGAAAGTGCATTTTTTGACAATTTTGGTGGCGCCATTTTCTTTCAGTTTTCGTGACAAATAAATATAACCTAGTACCTATAAGAAAAGAAAACCCAAGCTAGAAGAACCTTTATGAGGGCCCAGAATATCTCGATAACTCGTTGGGATATTTCAGATCAAATAATAGTGTGACCACCGAAAATCACCCACCGAAACTGGAAATCATCCAATTTAAACTAAACTTTATTTCAATGAAAATAAAAGTTACATCACGTGCTCTTGTGATGTTAAACGACAGAAAGGATCTCACCAAAGTAAAATTATCATCAGACAGGAGTACTCTGTTATCCTCGCTTATTTCTGTGTAGGGGTGCTTGATCCACATAACGCTGGGTAAGGGACTGCCCACCACTGGGCAAGTTAATACCAGTGGCTTTCCAAAACCAGCTGTCACCTTTTTGGTAGATTCTTTGGGTGTTGGCGGGGGTACTGAAAAAAAATGGAACATGAGTGAAAAAGTTTTAGTAGCACGCGTCAAATACTTTGTTAAAACCATCAATTCTTTATATAACTTTAAAAACTGTTTGGCGCAAATAGCATTATGTTTTTTAAAGCATACCGGAAAAGCAGGCTTTTAAGTAAGTTTCAGTCATCAAATGAATTGCTAAATAATTTGTCTACCAAAAACCTCCTTTTTTTAACAGTTGTATAATACTACTATAATACGAAAAATTTAAGTAGGGTGCCAATTTCCTCAACAATTATTTACTTCCCTGGCGGTACACTATTTTGAATGAAATAATACTTAATCACTTACCCAGCACATCAACCAAATAAACAACACTAGTATTGCCAACTTTATTCCTGGCAACACACGTGTAATTCCCCGTTTGTTCTTCCAGGGCCTTTTTAACCACAATGACTTCTCCAAAGTTCGTAGAGACCATAGACTCATCAAAGAGTTTTAAAGGTAGGTCATCTTTGAACCAGTAGACGGAGGGAAGCGGGTTGCCGTATGGATGGCAGTGGAGGTAGAATGCTTGACCCGATACCACTTCTATGTGGACCTCGCTTGTACTTGTGTTTGCATTTTGGAATAGAGTCTGGAAGATTTTGGGTGGTTCTGTAAAGAAGAAAATTGGTCTAGATGAGATGCGACTAATGCGTTAGATCCTGGTCATTTAAAAATCTCATCTGGTGATTTTGAAAGAGCTAGTTTAACTTAATTATTCGAACATAGGACTAGCTAGTAATTATATATTTTCTAAATAATACAATAAATATAATAATTTTCTAAAAAAACAGAATTTCTGATTTGGATCTGCGTAACCTGTTGTCAAATGGATAACACAGACCAAACCGGGCATTTCATTAAAACTAAAGCCCGATTCACTACCAACAGAGTCAGAGTCCTTGAAGTATTTCAGCTTATAACCGCATAGATAAAATCTTTTTGTTAGCCTCAGCTGGGAAAAGGCCTTCCCACCTACACCTTTATTGTCAGACCCAGGATGGCCGAAGCAAGGCAAACCTGCTGAGGTGGAGATTCATAAATGACTCTAACCTGGAGTGTAAATGTGGTGCCGTTACGCAAACAATGGTGCACTCAATATCGTATCCTGCGTGCATTGACTTATATATTACTGCATAAGGACTGGGCGGATCGCTTGTTAAAATGACGCCTCGAACGTGGTCCTAAAACGGTCTTGCCTAAGCCGAAGTGAACTAGTCCACGATCGGCATCTTCGGGTGAGCTCATAAATTTTATTAAAAGCTTTATTTATGTTCTTTATACCTCGAAAATACCACGCCGCTTATACAAGGTTACGGTAACGAGCAGACTACACCGATTCTCTGTATGGCGAACGCGTCGAGCAAATGTTCGGACGACCGTATCTTTAGTTTTTATATCAATGCCTGCGTGTCATATTTTTTGTTCACTACAGGAACTGATGGACGCTACGGAAAGCGCCAAACTAGAAGCTCTGTTTTGGGCTGATGCAATTTAGATTTCCATCGATACGCTAAGAAGATTTATGCGCTATCTGCTCTCTTAGATGTGCAGTGTATCTTGTCTTATACAAACGAAAAAGTATCTCTAATCAAGTACAAACTCACCGAGCACATCAATCTTCACATTCCTCTCACTAGCGCCCCCTTCATTGGCCGCCACACAAGTATACACCCCCCCTTGTCCTACCTGAACATTGTTCAGAACAAGATCGGCGTAGTCGATATCGTACGAGTTCTCACTGACAACCTTCCCCTGTTTGATCCATTGTATATCTGGGATGGGGTTCCCTGTTGCTTTGCAAGCTATGCGTGTACGGGATCCTTGCTAGAAGATAAAATAATGTAACGAATCACGCCTGTTAATCCATCAAGGGTTAGGCATAGGAGTACTTATATGACACGTTTTGAAAGTTAATTTGGAGTCCTATGTACTTGTAAAAGAGGCGAGACTTTTTTCACTAACCGGACCTAAATTTTGACGCTGTGAAAATAGGGATGTTTACTGACTAAAAAAAATTGTGACGTCACTCACCGGTAAAAAATGTCATACTAATGTCTTAGAATATGAGTTCACACGAGTTTTCAAAGCACTGTATCGTCTTCATTGTTTGTTTAAATGAAAAAATAAAATGCGAGTCCAATATTTTTTGGAACTCTACCTGACGGACTTATTAGATTTTTTTTGTTAACTCCCCTATTACTAATTGAAAAATCCAATAACACTTTCTCCGACCAGGGTATCGAACCCAGAACCTCATGCTGAGCAGTAACGAGGCAGATAGTAAGAATACAATAAAATTCCACCTGTAGGCATGGAACTTCCATTTCGCCTGTTAAGTAATAAGTTGACCTTGACCTTCGGACTAATATTGCCAAAATACGATGTGTGCTTACCGCACCCTTTCCAGGATTTTTATAAATTCGTTATAAAAAGTCAAAATGTCTTTGACCTTGGGATTCACCGGGTACACATAAACATCTTTTAGGCAGTACGAAGTGTTAAAAACTGTCACTCACCACAATCTCTATACTCCCATCAACAGTGACCCCCTCTCCATTGCTAAAGGCCACGATGTCCTTGACCTTGGGGCCCGCGACTATGTTCACTCTATACACAATGTGCGTTGCACCTGCCTTGTTGACGGCGTCGCAGCGGAACAAGCCTTCTGATTGGCTCGTTATGTTGCTACTTGATAGACTCGAGTTGTGTTCATGCCAGTTTGTGTTGCTGTGGAGCAGAACGTTTAGATGTAAAATTATCGATTATTAGTTGATTGAAACCTTTTTTTTTTGGCAGGTGGAAAATCATCAACTAACCCTCCCGCTCTTGAGCAGAGCGAAAGGGAGTGTCAGACTTCTTCGGACTAAAAACCACCCATGTTCCTTCTAAGCCCTTTGCGTCGAGGTCGCGGTATCTCTTTCGAACAACCAACAGCCTCGACGGGCATAAATAAATCCCTTACATAGTAACATACATATGATTTATTTCAGCAGAAAAAAAAATACCGTGTGCCCAATGCTCTCAGCTCAGAGCGTTGATTCTTAATTAAATATTTTTATTTGGTAGAAGGCTGATATAATAATTATTTCTCTCTCATCTCTACCATAATGGTAAGCAGTAATGAATTAACAAAGGGATTAAGGGATGTTTCCTGACTAAATAAAAAATATGATTCTGTTTAGTCCGTCAGTTAGATTAATTATCGAAAAATATTGGATACGTGATTAAACGCGTCAAAGATCATGAGTGAGGGCTTGTGACGTCACTTTCCGGTAAAATATGTGCTGAAATATGACGTCACACGAGTTTTCGAAGCACTGTATCGTCTTAACTTTTTGTTTACGTGAAAAAAGAAAAAAATATGTACTTATCCAATATTTTTTGGAAATCAATTTTTTACAGACAAATTATTTTTTTTTGTCAACAATCCTACTGGAGAAAATAAGTAAAGACTAGCTTACTTGTAAATCCATGTAAGATTCGGGACGGGTGTTCCTTTGGCGTTACATTCCAATGTTGCGTTGATACCTTCCTTGAGTTGAACGTCTAGCATGTCGAACTCCGAAATGAAAGGCGGCTCTGGAATTACGATTGAGAAAATCAAGTTATGTGTTTCTAATTTAAAGAAAAGGCAGACATACCATTAAAAATGCACCAACTTATATATATGTGTGGTGTAATTGTAACATAAGTTGGTTATAAAAAATACGTAAGCGAAATAGGTATAATTTCTCGCTCTCTTCTCTCTTTTTCAACTTTTCACCACCCAATGCTGAGTGTAGGTCTCTTCAAATCCACGAAATGTAGGCAGGCAACCGATGCGTTGGACCGACGATCTTGTTGGAGTGGCCAGAAAGGACTGGATGCGAAAGGCGGGAAGGTATAATTTGGAAAAATTTAAAGGAATGTTATATTATTTTAATAACACAACATTAGACTGCATGCACGTTTTTGTCGACGTTTTATGTGAAATGAAATATTTTTTTTGCTCTTTTTTATTGTTATAGCTTGACAAATTATATACTAAAACCTTCCGCGAGAACTCCTCTATCCATTAGTGAACAGCATGAAAATCGGTGCAGTAGTTTTTGAGTTTATCGCGAACAGACAGACAGACGTGGCGAGGGATTTTGTTTATAATATGTTGTAGTGATTTTCCATACACTTACCCAGCACGTTCAGCGAGAACTGTTTGACGACAGTGCCGTGTATATTGCTGACGATACATTTGTATGACCCCGCGTTGTGTGGCTGAATGTTGATGAGCTTCAAACGGTCTTCATCTTCGAATACTAGGGGCTTTGAGTTGAACACCCATTTTGTCTGGAAACCATTTATAGGCTTGAAATGTTTCGAGAAAAGGATGGTACGGCCGTGCCGCTTTATTGCTCGACTTGGCGGGGAACCGCCGTGCCCCCAGATAACATGAAATGTACTGAATTTAATAAGGCACTGATAGCTAGCAAAACTCTGCTTACGACGTTATAGTTATCGATATCTAAATTTTGTGATGTGTGTTGCGTGTATGTCTTTTTTTTTTGTGTGTGTGTGTATGTATTGTAATGTGTTTTTTAATTCACTTAAAAACAATGACAACCATTAAACACCAGCTTGTTTCCATACTAACCTTTCCTCTAGGTTTGGCGTCTACAGCACAATCGAAGTACAAATCATCTCCCCTCACGACCTCAACGTTTGTAGACTCATTGGCCACAAAAGATGGCGGCCATTCCACCACGACTTGTACTTTAGAGTACGCGGAACCAACTGCGTTGGTCACTACACAAGCGTATGAAGATGCATTTGTTCTGGACACATTTGATAGGTGAAGACGACCTGCTGAAATCAGTTTGGCGTTCTGTGAAAAGGAAATAAGGCTTTATGTTAAGATACAGAAGGAGTATTTCGGTGTGAGTTGTTTTAGAGTACGCGGAACTAACAGCGTTGGTCACTACACAAGCGTATGAAGATGCATTTGTTCTGGACACATTTGATAGGTGAAGAGGACCTGCTGATATTAGTTTGGCGTTCTGTGAAAAGGAAATAAGGCTTTATGTTAAGATACAGAAAGAGTATTTCGGTGTGAGTTGTTTTAGAGTACGCGGAACCAACAGCGTTGGTCACTACACAAGCGTATGAAGATGCATTTATTCTGGACACATTTGATAGGTGAAGAGGACCTGCTGATATCAGTTTGGCGTTCTGTGAAAAGGAAATAAGGCTTTATGTTAAGGTTCAGAAGGAGTATTTTTGTGTGAGTTACTTTGATAAGCTCGTTGCTAAATAATAACAGCCACTTAGTTGATCTTCAGGTCAAGCTGCGCTAGCCTAGATGGGTGACAGAGCGGAAGGGAGTGTCAGACTTCTACTGACTAAAAACCACCCATGTTCCTTCTTAGCCCTTTGTATCGAGGCCGCGGTATCTCTTTCGAACAACCCGCAGCCCCGACTCTTCTTAACCTTTAGGAGATTACAGTGATGTTATGTTAAATAAATGTACTCAAGAGTTTTTAAGTTAATTATTTTTTGTAATTTTGTCGTGGCTTAATAAGAACTGCCACTTGGGTCGATCTTTAGGTAAAGCTGTGCTTGCCTAGGTCGGTCTGTGGATGGGTGACCGCCCGACATACCGAGTTTCCTCCGTGCCTCGGAAAGCACGTTAAGCTGTTGGTCCCGGCTGCCATATATAGATCTTTGGCAGTCGTTACAGGTAAACAGTGACCTGAAATTCTGGCATCCTGTCTTACCAAAGAGTATCGTATTACCTAGTATTAACTGGGTTGTGCAGGTCAGATAGGCAGTCGCTCCATGTAAAATATTGGTATTCAGCTGCATCCGGTTAGACTGGAAGCCGACCCCAACATAGTTGGGAAAAGGCTAGGCAGATAATGATTTTTTGTAATTTTATATTGTAATATCGAACCTTATACCATTTGAGTGTTTGCGCGCCTCGTATGGGGCAGTCCACGGTCGCGTTCGTGTATTCTAGTAGCGTCACTGACGTCAAAGTCTCTTCGGATTGTATGTGAGTTGGGATAGCTGGGAAATTAAGTAAAAGAATATACTATTATTTATACTGAAAACGGGATATTTACCATGTATATCCCGTTTTCAGTATAAATAATAGTGTTAGTGACCATGTCAGCTTAAAATCTTATATAAAAGAATATATTTTAAAACTGGACGATAATAATGTATTTTTTATTAGCCTGATACTGTCTCATATTGCAGGGCAAAGGCCTCCTCTTTCGCTATCCATAGTTCTCTATCCTGTGCAATCTCGGGTTATGTGAGCCCCGCAAGCATGTTCAGTTCGTCACGCCACCTTCGCCGTGATCGACGACGCCTATTGCTCGCGTCAAATAACTGTGCCCCTCTGAAGTTAGTTTAGGTAGTGTCTGCGCAGCAGTCAAAATTACGAACAAAACTGCAACTGCGCATGCGCGAGTCATGGGGGCGGGCATTATGGCGGCGCGATTTTATGTCTCTGTTGCTCGTTTACGTTCGATGCATGCTTGCGTCCCGCTTGCTCCGTACGATAGACATTCGATGCCACAAGTGTTACATTATTGTACATGTTGTTATTTGTTTTTTGTTATTAGTCGTTTTTGTTATCTTATTTCTTGTTGACATGCACATTGTTTTCTTTCTTCTTTCTTTCAATTCACCTGAGTTCAAAACTATGTTTTCTTTTAAAAATATGTATTTATTTTGTTCAAATAATTTTCTATGTGACTGCACTTGCGCGATCTTTGCAAATGGCTAACTTCAGAGGGGCAAAGTTATTTGACGTGAACTATACATGAGCAAGTGCCAAAGTAGGCGTCGTAAATCGTCGAGAAATGTTTGCACAGTTCTGGTTCTCGTTTCCTATGAAGAAGAACCGACACGACACTCCAAATTACTGGTTACATGGTGTATACTGCTACAGTGCTACCTAACCCTTTGGGAAGGACAGACGTTATGTTATGTTATGTAATACAGAGTGTAAATTAACCCATCATCACACAGCCGTCAACCAAGCATTTTGTACATCAAACTAAGTACCCGTGCGCAAAAATTTTTGCTGGGAAATGACTTTTTTTTTGGGTAAAAAAATCACATTTTACGGTAAAACGCAATGTAGCACTGTCAACACATTGTGCTAGTAGACGCTTTGAATAGTAAACGGGTCATGGAAGTAATTTAAGTAAAGTTAAAACCTGAAATACTAGTATTTACAAAAACAGCATATCTCCGTAACTAGGTGGTTCCCAAGTATGGTCTAGAACAAAAAAATTATCGCAGTGGTGGGGAGAACAAGTGCCCTTCGTTTGCGTTAAGGGTACTTTTACACCCTTTATAATACAGTAAATATACTCACAGTATATTTCAACGGGCACCGTCTTATTGACCGCCCCCACCGAGTTAGTTGCGGTACAAGTATAGTTGCCGCTCATGTCTTCAGACGGTGATTTTATACTCAGAGTACCGTCCACGTCAATGGTGTAGCGAGGATCTGAAATGTTAGAAAGAAAAGTATTTATGGGTCTCACACAGGACAAAACAAAATGATTAAATGAATAAAAAAGTAAACATAAGAAAAGCTTAAAAATAAGACACTAACATTGGTTCCATACAAGGGCAAAATGTCTCCATCTCAACAGGGTGGTGGTTATTATAAAAATATTACTTCCCGGTTTTAATCGGATTTTGTTCACAATCAAATCAATCAACAAAAAAAACAGGGTTCTGTGCAAATAAATTAAAACCCATGAAGGGTTCCAAATAAATTAAAACCCATGAAGGGTTTTAATTTATTTGACCGGAACCCTGTTTTTTTTTTCTAAAATAAAAGTAGTCTAAGGTACTCCATATAAGAGGACAAGTTAAGATGTCCACTAAAAGAAGACAAGATAGGATGTCCTCTAAAATCTGCTATTATATGCGATGATGCGCCTTGTCCTGACACGCAAGTTGTTAGTTGTTGTTGTTGTGTAATACATAAGTCACATTGCGATATGTTACAAAAAGTTACGTAAAAATTTGTTAAATACAACTTTTTTACCCAAATTTAACCCGTACTGTCAACTTTGACATTTTTGTGTGCATATTTCATTAAAAGTGGGTATGTAGTGATACTAATATAGTTTTAAGGTTTTATTTACTAACACAAGCTATATTATATCATATATGTATGTTAATCTGTAAGGTATTTATCTATGGGCCAAAGTAGCCTGAAAATAAATAAATGTTATGTTATGTTATTTTTCCGAGGACTGAGTGGTACCAGTGTAGGAGAAATCTTGTACGCGATACTTGTAGTCTTTGTATTCGATGCAGTCGTATACGATCTATTTTGACGGTCAAATACTTTTTCTGTCCGTCAAAATAGAACGTTAACGACTCCGACATTAGTTCATCGTCTGTGCAGGTCTTTATAGTCCTCAAATATGTCAGTAGCAGTAAGTACATACCGTTATTCAAGTAAAAATCGTCCTTTGACCATACGACATAGGGTTTAGGTTTGCCTGTAGCTTGACAGGTGACAGTGAGCTCCGTGTCCATATCAGTGGCTAAATATGGCCCAGTGTAGTTGTCTTCTAGGATTTTTGGAGGGTCTGAAAAACAAAAAAAATGCTGAGGGGCTTAATTCTTGTTCCAAATATGTTTAAAGTGTTGAGGAGTATAAAGATTTTTGAAGCATAGCATTCTAATCAGCCTATAATGTTCCCTCTGCTGAGACTCCGGCCTTTTTGTCTATGAGAGTGAGTAGGCTACTTATAATCTACCACACGGGCCCAGTGCGGGTTGGTAGATGTCACGTCAACTCACGTCTTACAATTTTTGGTTTTAAAACATGTCACACTCACACACACACACACACTCCTGTGGCTAGTTCGGCGCCAAGGATCATTCAGAATCCGGCTCGAAGGACGGGCTCGACCCGTGGTCGAGGTTATTCATGATAATCCTCGGCTTCGTGAGGTTTAGGGGAGGGTTTGTGTTCAGATTAAAAAATACTGTTGTTGAGTTGACGGATAAATTTGCGGGGATTAAAAGAAAATTAATACAGTACCATAAACTTTAATGAAGGTAGTTTGTTCGGCAACTCCCCCATTGTTCTCAGCGATACAAACATACAGTCCTTCATGTTCAGCACTCGCGTTCGATATGTAGATGTTGCCGATGTCGTTGAAACTAGAAAAATTAATTGATTTTTTGATATGATCCTTCAGGGGATATATGTATACACTATCTTTCTCTTCTTTATTGTGTGGTTGTTGCCTAACATGGATCCATTATTTTTATGCCGCCCAATAAAGGCCTCTGACTTGACTCTACATGCCGTTGATAAAATACGATATAGCTAACTTGCATTTACTTTTGAGATTATACCGATACATTTAGAGACAAACGATGATGTCAAACGCGTTTGGCATCTTAATGCGAAACGCTTTATAAAACAAAATTGTAATTAATATTTTCAGTGTACCATAATAATACAAAGATTTTTGCTTTCTAGCTTGTTCGACTGTACATGAATTCGAATAATCAGAGGTGCGATCATACAAAATAATAGAGAAAGTGGTTGTGGGAAAGAGGAGAAATATTAAGGGCCAATATAAGGACTTCATAATTCACTACAGACATTTTTCTCTCCATGGCATCTCCCAGGTCATTTCTGCTTAACATGACAGTCCTGTGGATGCCTTAAGTGTTAGTCCTTCAGCCAGGACGTAACAATATAGTCTATATAAGTAACAGCGCACTACGGGCAGGTTCGCCCCATGCGGGGTACGGACCTCGGCTTAGAGCGTCACTATTTAAAACGCTGGTGCTGCTGGTTTAACTAGAATATGAAACCTGTTCCGTAACACAGAATAACGTGTTTCTGATTTGAATCACTACATATTATGAAATAAAGTCCTCCGCCGCGTCTCCCAGTCTGTTCGCGATAAACTCAAAACTACTGCACCAATTTTCATGCTGTTTTCACCAATGGATTTTAGTATAATATAATTTCCACGCGGGCGAGGCCGCGGGCATCACCTAGTACTAGATAAGATTTCTTCCTCACCTTATTTCCGTAGTATTTTCCGTAAGTATTTCGCCCTGGAACTGCCAGAGAATGCTCGGTATCGGGAACCCGATGACGTCACATTGTAACGAAACGTTAGAACCGAGTACGACCTCCTTTAAGTTCTGCAACGGCGGTGCTATGTATGGAGGTACTGAAAAAAAATGTTGAAAGTTTTATTGGACACCCAGTTCAGTATTTCTGTAAGGATAGTTTTAGGTTCGGTTAAGTTAAGGTGGAACCCAGGGTAGTCCTCGAAATTCGAATATTCTTAAGTTTAGTTAAGTTTTTTGCAATTTGCAGCTTAGTGTCAGTCTGTATGTTGTAAAATGTCGATCGTAAGAAATAAAATGAAAAAAAAACGTATAAAAAGTAGCTTAGCTGATTTGATAATCACCCTCTAATTATTAGAGTCTTTTATACCATAGAGTGACTTTTTCATAAAATAGTAATAAAATATTTACTTACCCCAAACATGTAGCGTGTAGGTGACTGAAGTGATTCCGTATAAATTCTTAGCCGTGCACACATATTCACCAAAATCCGTCAAGTTTGCCACAAATCTGAAAAAAAGAAGTTGTATTAAGTATTTTTTCCGTATTTCAGTTGCAAGTTTTGACAAAACAAATATAAAACATGTTAAAGAGTTCGGAATGTTTATTGAAAAGAAGATAGAAGTAAATCAATATAATGTATTTACATAGACAACGAAAAATCAAGAGTGACACAGTCAAAAGTAACAGTTATCAAAAAAGTAAAAATATAGTTTCAATATCAGACTATGAAACCTCCTTCAACAAAACAAACATTGAAAGCAAAATAAAAACATTTATTAAGATAATGTGACATCTACCAAGGACGTTAGCAGGGCGACTATAAACAAGTGCTAACGGGTTGTTACGGTTGTTCTTACAAAATGTGAAGGAATTTGCTTCTGCCGCGCGACTGTCGCGCTGCTGAAGTCCTAATGTGAAAGCGGCCTTAAACAGCGAGAATTCCCCGATGTTGCCGACGCGTCATAGTCAATAGAAAATGCCAAAAATATACATACGAGGAATTAAATTGCTTGTTGGGCAGATAGCTGTTTTAAAATTCATATGCAAGTTTTGACAAAACAACTATAAAACAAACATTGAAAGCAAAATAAAAACATTTATGAAGATATGTGACATCTACCAACCCGCACACACGTATACTCGTAGTAGATTACGATCCAATCTCTAACACAGAGAAGAGTTATCTAGGGAATATTATAATCAGATGAAGAGGGTCCTTGGAGTTTCTTGCCCGTCCTTCTCCATAGAGAACGAATAACTACAGTACTTTCGCAGTTTTTTATGCCTTGTGACCGGGCCTGTAGCTATATTTGATTGATGTATTTGTTGCGAAAATAGGGAGGTTTCCTGACTAAAAAAATATGATTCTGTTTAGTCCGTCTGTTAGATTATCGAAAAATATTGAATACGTGTTTTTTTGTTTTATCATATTTGTGGCGACAACGACATCTATCGTAACACATGAGAACTAAAATGACAAATCCTGCATCGCGCTACCAAAGTTATCCGCGACATTAGCCTAATATAGAAAATCCCGACTTACAGTTGTCGGGCAGTTAGCCCACCAGACACAACATCCGTCTGGTCGGAGGATCCTCCCTTTTCTATGGGGGATGAGGATCTTTACACCCTGTTCCTCATACCCCCCAAATATTAATAAGAATTGACGAAAATAAAACGTGTCAAAGGTCATTAGTGAGGGCTTGAGACGTCACTTTCTGGTAAAAAACGTACCTAACTGTGACGTCACACAACTTTTCGAAGCACTGCATCGTCTTCATGTTTTGTTTAAGTGAAAAAAAAAAAAAAAAAATTAAACTTCATGCACAAACGTGGTACATAGGCGGACTTAATGCCACAACGTCGACGATACTGCAATAGCGCTGATCTACTATTTGCAATAGTGCGTAACTACAAGGTTATTAACTTTACAGGAGATAAAAAAAACTTCATAATTTTAGTATTTAGAACGATAAGCGCATCTTATTGAAATATAGGGACCTTAGAGTGAGGTTCTGATTGGCTTATTCAAAGTAGTGTGTTCACTAACACGCACCAATGACAGACTAGGACAGCGCGGCGCGTAAATTTGAATTTCGCTACTTTTTGCAGTTTCGCGGTATTGCAGATGGTAGTTCAGCGCTATTGCAGTATCATCGACGACAAGGCATTCTCTACCAGTATAGGACAGCACTGTGGTAGAGTACAAATATAAATAAATTTGGAGAATACTATTTAGTTAACATAAATTAATATACCTACATAAATGGTACATACTAATACATATATATTAAGATGGAATTAAATAAACTAATATATATTATAATACATACAAATAATTCAAAAAACGAGAAACCAAACAAAAATTACCATGACTACCACACATTAAGAGTGATTCAGTCCGATTTTTAAAAGTGCTTCCGCACAGTTCTTTTGAAAGCCATAAATAAAAAATAGTATATTATGCAACTAGTGAATAAAGGACGGATTTAAAGCGAGGGCCGTAGATGAGTCACGAGCAAGTGAAGGATTCTAATGATTGAATCACGAACGCAGCGAGTGATTCAACTGTTAGAATCCTGAACGACGGGAGTGATTCATGGCCCTCGATATAAATTCTTACTTTATTCAGGAGTTGCATACTATACTTTATAGCATGACTACGAGAAAAGACATAATTTAAGTGAAAATAGAAATTTAATCAAGAAATAAGAATTGTTACATTAATTGAAATGAACATTAAATTTAGAGCAATGACTGAAATTAAGCGTAATTTTCTTATTATTATCATTAGGGTGGTCAACTTGTGAAACAATATTTATTTTTCTATAAAGGCAGCAAAGAACACAAAACAGTTTTTAATCTAATGCCAAACTCCTTGTCGCAAAAATCGACCAATCAAATCTCGAGAATTTATTTGCACCAAAGAGTTTTGAATTTCGAATCTTAGCGCAAGGAGTTTGTGTAAGCATTGAAATAGAGACCGGATATATTTTTGTGTTCCAAATTCAAACACCAAAATAGTGAATAAAAACAAAACAGTGAATAAAAGGCCTTTTTATTCACTGTTTTGCGTGAATAAAATAAGCTTTTTAGAGTAGGTATGGTATAAAAAAATATATGTGTCCAATATTTTTTGGAAATCTTACTGACCGACTAATTCATTATTTTTTGTCAACTACCCTATTCAAAAGTGCCTGTAACTGGCCTACATGAAATAAATGCTTTGATTTTGATGATGCTAACCTCAATCCATCCTCATCAACGTACTGCCTGTGGCCAGCAATCGGTTCTCCGTTCAGTGTCCACTCCACGATAGGCAAGGGCACTCCTTTAGCAGAACAGGGCAGTTCTACGCCCTGTCCTTCCAGTACTTCTATGGGCTCGGAGGAAATTGCTGTTATTGTGGGCGGGTCTGAAAGTTGAAAGAAGTTCTCGTATGTTTATTAACATGAACTTTAGACATTTTTTTAACTGCTCTGTTCCCGTCGCTACGACTGCTGAATCTGTGGGGTTCGATTTAACTGTCTTAGATCCCGCGACGAAATTAATCAGAAAAGAATAGTGAAGAAGTAGGAAAAAAAACACAATTTCCACTTCCCTCCATATCAGCAGGAGACAGAACAGAACAAGGCCAATAGGCTCGTATACAACTGGGATAAGCCCAGTTGTCTAGCACCATAACATCACGCTTGTAACCAGACGTGAACCGAATAGTAGGTACATTTCGCCAGTTATGTTTAAGCCCCGTGTAATAGAGGTCGAGCCTATTGCCATCAACCGGTTCGTGGCGTTCTGTAGTTACTGCATCGAAAAAGCGTAGGTTTATGTTGGAGTTTTTGGTCAACTGGACCCACTCAAACTGGACCCGCGGGATTGTTCAACCAAATCACATTTTGACTTGGTCGACGGGCTGCGGGTCCAGTTGACCAAAAACTCGTAGGTATGAATTATAACCAATCTGTTGAACAAATGATAGTAATAAATAGAGATAAAGTTACCGTATACGATGACTGTAAAGTTTCTATGAGTGGAGCCGACGGCGCTTGTGACGTTACACGTATAAGTTCCGGAATCGTAAGCCGTGGTCTTCTTTATTACTAACTCGCTGCTATTGGTCAGTAATCTGTATACAAAAAAAATGGCTGTGTGTTCCAAGTATTTCGACATTTTTCTTATTATATATTTTTTTTATAACACTACTTTAGATACAGTAGTCAAAATGAAAATCAATAATCAAATTCGGCTGTTTGAACGAAAAATTTACAAGAGACAAGACAATCCCTTTAAAACGCCCGCCTTCCTTTCGCCTCCTCCTGTTATAGCTGGGAAAAAGAAATGGCGAAACAAACTTCCCAGCAACAAAGTATAATCAAGTCTCAAAGTAACTTACAAGTTGTCAGTAAACACGATCGGGCGCGTATCTTTAGTCCACACTGTTATAGGAGGGGGCAAGCCGTGTGCCTCGCAGGAGAACTTTACTGTCTCTCCTAGCTTTATTTGTCGAGGTTCATTGTCTCCTTCTACGGATTTGTCGAAGTGTGGTGGATCTGAAAGGGTATTCATTTATTAATTATAAAATAAAAACATTTATTTCAAGTAGGCCAGTTACATGCACTTTTGAATAGTCGAACAAATACAAAATAAAATAAGCTACAGTCCCAGTCACAAGACATAATAACTTTGAGTGTACTGTAGTTGCCCATGCCCTAGCGTAGATCTCTTTGGAGAAGAACGGACAAGAAACTTAAGGCCGTTGCGTTGCTAAAATCCCAAAAACGACGTATGTTTAAAGAAATTTGTTGAGGAATCCTTCCGTACGATTTCCATATAAAAAATATATGTTATACTTAAAGTCATCACAAATAATTCGTATTGTTTAAAATTTTAATAAACCTTCACATTATTTAATAAAAAATCGTAGTATGTGTTAACCTAAATCGAATTTTGTCTCTGTAACGGCTGAATAGTTCGGTATGAATTTTATACCCAAAAATACGTAGTGATGTATTTATCAATCCGTATTGTTTATTTTCTCTGATTTGTAATAAAATTTTAAAATAATAAATTAATTCCCGACATTTTGAGGTAAATGCGGCGCGAGACCCGTCGCGCATACTTGGAACGCGCTGCGCCAGTGTCTCGATGACTGTTGTCACGGGTGGACTGCACGCATGTCATTACTTCACAAATAAAATTCAAAAGTTCACGTTTTTAATGTTTTCTGAATTAAAACATATTGTAAATTGTATAGTTATCAATATTTCGTAAAATAAGAACAGAAAATAAGTTTGTAAATATATTTAAAGTAGTTTGTAATTTCGTTTTGTTGTTTGCACCTATCATAGACTAAGCGGACTGTGCCTAATAAACGTAAAGTGACGCGTGGCCGAGCTCTCCAAAACTATTGGTAAATTACCTACGTTTCTTAGTAGGTATTTTGGTATATAGATATATCTATGATATTATTTTAATTTTGGACTGCCTCGTTGGTCTAGTGGTCGTAAGCACGATGCTGAGCATGAGGTCCTGGGTTCGATTCCCGGGTCGGGCAAAGTGTTATTGGGTTTTTCCATCAGGAAATTATAAGTAACAGCCACGGAGTCTGGATTTGTGCCCGGTTGATGGCAATAGGCTCGCCCCTATTATATGGGACTTAAACATAACTGGCGAAATGTGGGTGTACTATTTAGGTACACCTCTGCCTAACCCTTCGGGGATTACAGGCGTGATGTTATGTTATCTAACTATTTTGTCTTGAGATTTTCGTTTGATGGAAGATGGATATCTAGATGACTGATGATGTCGTACCTAATGATGGTCTCTCATACTACATGATACATTTTGAAGGTCTGATGATGACCAGCTAAGTGCTTATCGGTTCACAGTGACGGATATAGCTAGAATAACCACCATCAGGTAAATGGCACCATCAGTCTCCAATGCCCCCTCGAGCTTTTTAAATGAGTCCAAACACGATGGTTCTACTCAGTGCCGTCAATGAGATCCTATACCCACCTTCGGAGTTTACCATCAGGTACGAGACATCATCAGTCATCCAGATCTTCATCTTCCATCAAACGAAATTCTCAAGACAAAATAATTAAAAGCGATAAAACAATTAACACCATTAAAATAATAACATACATTACATAACATCACGCCTGTAATCCCCGAAGGGTTAGGCAGAGGTGTACCTAATAGTAGGCGTGATGTTATGTTATTTATCTTATTATTTTAATGGTGTTGAGACCTCGAGGACGCCTTGGAGACTGATAATGTCATTTACCTGATGGTGGACTCCAAAGGTAAGTAAAGGATCTCATTGACGGCACTGCGTAGAATCGTCGTGTTTGGACTCATTTGAAAGAGCTCGAGGAGGCCTTAGAGACTGATGATGCCATTTACTTGACGGTGGACTTCGAAGGTGGGTACAGGATCTCATTGACAGCGCTGCGTAGAACCATCGTGTTTGGACTCATTTGAAAGAGCTCGAGGAGGCCTTGGAGACTGATGGTGCCATTTACCTGATGGTGGTCATTCTAGCTATATCCGTCACTGTGAACCGATAAGTACTTAGCTGGTCATCATCAGACCTTCAAAATGTATCATGTAGTAGCATCCGTGCTCAATAAGATAAAATCTGAAAGCTAAGTCATTCTAGCTATATCCGTCACTGTGAACCGATAAGCACTTAGCTGGTCATCATCAGACCTTCAAAATGTATCATGTAGTAGCATCCGTGCTCAATAAGATAAAATCTGAAAGCTAAGTCATTCTAACTGCATCCGTCACTGAGAACCGATAAGCACTTAGCTGGTCATCATCAGACCTTCAAAATGTATCATGTAGTAGCATCCGTGCTCATTAAGATAAAATCTGAAAGCTAGGTCATTCTAGCTATATCCGTCACTGAGAACCAATTAGCACTTAGCTGGTCATCATCAGACCTTCAAAATGTATCATGTAGTAGCATCCGTGCTCAGACAGATAAAATTTGAAAGCTAGGTTATTCTAACTACATCCGTCACTGAGAACCGATAAGCACTTAGCTGGTCATCATTAGACCTTCAAAATGTATCATGTAGTAGCATCCGCGCTCAATAAGATAAAAGCTGACAGCTGGAGCATTCTAACTATATCCGTTACTGAGAACCGATAATCACTTAGCTGGTCATCATCAGACCTTCATAATGTATCATGTAGTAAAATACGTGCTCAGATAGATAAAATTTGAAAGCTAGGTCATTCTAACTACATCCGTCACTGAGAACCGATAAGCACTTAGCTGGTCATCATCAGACCTTCAAAATGTATCATGTAGTAGAATACGTTCTCAGATAGATAAAATTTGAAAGCTAGGTCATTCTAACTACATCCGTCACTGAGAACCGATAGGCACTTAGGTGGTCATCGTCAGACCTTCAAAATGTATCATGTAGTAGCATTCGTGCTCAATTAGCTGAAAGCTGGAGCATTCTGACTATTTCCGTGACTAAGAAGCGATAAGCAGTTACCTGGTCTTTATCAGACCTTAAGAATGTATCGTAGGAGTACCTGTGCTCAGTGAAATAACTAATGAAAGCTAGGTTATTACTTCATTAGTCAAAGTGTATAATTTATTATTAAATATTTTATTCATACATTATGACGTAGGTACTCCAAGAGAAACAAAATATGTTAGGCAAATACGATGACCACTCTGCGACACATTTCTGTTCTTTGGTACGTTTTTCTGTAGTACAGTCGTTTGCCGGTAGGGGCCGAAAAATAAACAAAAGCCAGTACAGAGGTCAAATCGTCAAAGTCATCCACTGCTGTGATCCCCTTAATGGACACTCTTCTCCACACTGAAATAAGGTTTAAGACAATCATGCACGTCTTTCAAGTTGTTTTAATCTCATAAATTGATTTTTAATAAAACAATAATGGATATTTACCCCAAACATGTAGCGTGTAGTGGACTGATGTGATTCCGTATACATTCTTCGCTGTGCACACGTATTCGCCAAAATCCGTCAAGTTTGCCACAAATCTGACAAAAAGAAGTCGCATTAAGATTTTTTTCAAATAAACGATAGACTTTTCTATTAGAACAGCGGGTAGTTCGCACATGGATAAATTAATCCTTGTATTACCTTTTTTTTTTGGGGTGGGAAATCATTAAAATAAACCCTCCCGCTCTTGGGCAGAGCGGAAGGGAGTGTCAGACTTCTACTGCCTAAAAACCACCCATGTTCCTTCTTAGCCCTCTGTGTCGAAGCCGTGGTATCTCTTTCGAACAACCTGTAGCCCCAACGGGAAATCCTTGTATTGCCTTCTGCTACTTTCACATTAGGACATTAGCAGGGCAACTATAAACTTACAAGTGCTGACGGGTTGTTACGGTTATTCTTATAAAATGTGAAGGAATTTGCCACTGCCGCGCGACTGTCGCGCTGCTGAAGTCCTAATGTGAAAGCGGCATTAAACAGCGAGAATTCCCCGATGTTGCCGACGCGTCATAGTCAATAGAAAATGCCAAAATATACATACGAATAATTAAATTGCTTGTTGGGCAAATAGCTGTTTTAAAATTCAATTGCAAGTTTTGACAAAACAAATATAAAACAAACATTGAAAGCAAAATAAAAACATTTTTGACGATATGTGACATCTACCAACCCACACACACGTATACTCGTAGTAGATTACGATCCAATCTCTAACACAGAGAAGAGGCATCTAGGGAATATTATAATCAGATGAAGAGGGTCCATGGAGTTTCTTGCCCGTTCTTCTCCATAGACATCTGGCTTTGAAATAGACAACTACAGTACTTTCGCAGTTTTTATGCCTTGTGTGTGACCGGGCCTGTAGCTAGATTTGATTGATGTATTTGTTTCGAAAATAGGGATGTTTCCTGACTAAAAAAAAATATGATTCTCCGTTAGTCCGTCTGTTAGATTATCGAAAAACATTGGATACGTGTTTTTTTGTTCTATCATATTAAAAAAAATTACAAAAATAAAACGTGTCAAAGATCATTAGTGGGGGCTTCAGACGTCACTTTCTGATAAAAAAGTACCAAACTGTGACGTCACACAACTTTTCGAAGCACTGTATCGTCTTCAAGTTTTGTTTACGTGAAAAAAAAACCTTTGTGTCCAATATTTTTTGGAAATCTATCCGACAGACTAATTAATTCGTTTTTGTCAACTACCCTATTCAAAAGTGCCTGTAACTGGCCTACTTGAAATAAATGCTTTGATTTTGATAATGCTAACCTCAATCCATCCTCGTCAACGTACTGTCTGTGGCCAGCAATCGGTTCTCCGTTCAGTGTCCACTCCACGATAGGCAAGGGCACTCCTTTAGCAGAACAGGGCAGTTCTACTCGCTGTCCTTCTAGTACTTCTATGGGCTCAGAGGAATTTGCTGATATTGTCGGCGGGTCTGAAAGTTACAAGAAGTTCTCGTATGTTTATTAACTTGAACTTTAGATATTTTTTTAACTGCTCTGTTGCCGTCACTACGACTGCTGAATCTGTGGGGTTCGATTTAACTGTCTTAGATCCCGCGACGAAATTAATCAGAAAAGAATAGTGAAGGAGTAGGGAAAAAAACATAATTTCCACTTCCCTCGATATCAGCAGGAGACAGAACAGAACAAGGCCAATAGGCTCGTATACAACTGGGATAAGTCCGGTTGCCTAGCACCATAACATCACGCTTGTAACCAGACGTAAACCGAATAGTAGGTACATTTCGCCACTTATGTTTAAGCCCCGTGAGCGGGCGAGCCTATTGCCGTCAACCGGACATAAATCCAGACTCCGTGGCTGCTACTGTGAAATTCCAGGTCTTATTCATCTCTTACGGTAGCTAGTAGCGTTCTGTAGTTACTGCATCGAAAAATCGTAGGTTTATGTTGGAGTTTTTGGTCAACTGGACCCACTCGAACTGGACCCGCGGGATTGTTCAACCAAATCACATTTTGACTTGGTCGACGGGCTGCGGGTCCAGTTGACCAAAAACTCGTAGGTATGAATTATAACCAATCTGTTGAACAAATGATAGTAATAAATAGAGATAAAGTTACCGTATACGATTACTGTAAAGTTTCTATGCGTGGAGCCGACGGCGCTTGTGACGTTACACGTATAAGTTCCGGAATCGTAAGCCGTGGTCTTCTTTATTACTAACTCGCTGCTATTGGTCAGTAATCTGTATACAAAAAAAATGGCTGTAAAAAGACTCTTACCGAAACCGCGAGGCACTTGTTCTTTCCGTTGAAGCGATGCTTTTTTTGTTTTGGGTTATACAAAGTGTTCACTTGTTTTTCTGTAAGTTTCTCAAATAGAATAAAATAAATATGGAGCCTTTTAATTATTTAAACTTCATGTAGAATAGGCCACTATTGTACATGTGCATTGGCATTGTACGTAGGCGAACTTAATGCCACAAGGCATTCTGTACCAGTGTCACCACCCTTTCAGTCAGCCTCCTAGCAGTGGAGATATTGAAAGTCAAAGTTACAAGTATTTCGACATTTTTCTTATTATATATTTTTTTTTATGACACTACTTTAGATACAGTAGTCAAAATGAAAATCAATAATCAAATTCGGCTGTTTGAACGAAAAGTTTACAAGAGACAAGACAATCCCTTTATAACGCCCGACTTCCTTTCGCCTCCTCCTGTTATAGCTGGGAAAAAGAAATGGCGAAACAAACTTCCCAGCAACAAAGTATAATCAAGTCTCAAAGTAACTTACAAGTTGTCAGTAAACACGATCGGGCGCGTATCTTTAGTCCACACTGTTATAGGAGGGGGCAAGCCGTGTGCCTCGCAGGAGAACTTTACTGTCTCTCCTAGCTTTATTTGTCGAGGTTCATTGTCTCCTTCTACGGATTTGTCGAAGCGTGGTGGATCTGAAAGGGTATATTGATATTTAAGTACGGGCGTTCTCCTTCGAGTCCTAACGGAACTTGCGACAGAGCTATACAGGTTGTCTAGCGCCATCAAAATCAAAATAAAAACATTTATTTCAGGTAGGCCAGTTACAGGCACTTTTGAATAGTCGAACAAATACAAAATAAGCTACAGTCCCAGTCACAAGGCATAATAACTTTGAGTGTACTGTAGTTGCCCATGCCCTATCTCTATGGAGAAGAACGGACAAGAAACTCCATGGACACTCTTCTCCACACTAAAATAATATTAAAACAATCACGCACGTCTCGGGCAGCCTTTTGAGCCACATCATCTACATTTGTAAGGGGTTTAAACTTTTTTGTATGGAAGCTGGCATTTTGATTTTTTTTCAAAATCGCGGCCCACAATGAAAGTGGTATGTATGGATAGAGGACACCTAGACGAACAAAAAAATTCATGTAACGTAGTAGTACCCCAAAGTGTCACGTTATCGAGATATTTGAAGGTAAAGATCGACATATGGGTACAATGACCACATAAAATATGGACTTTTTATGTCTCTATAGGCGTTGATTATTATTGTTACTGTTTATTGAAAGAGAGTAGGTACATTACATACTATTGGAAGCACGAGAAAACTATTTTTTGACATAATATAGCGTTTCATTGCGATTTTCTCGTCTGCATAATAATAATCAACTTGGGAACGATTATTTGGATACAATTTTACGCCTTTACACTTAATAAACCTATTTTTAATGATTGTCGTTCTACTCATTTGTCGATCTTTATCTTCAAATATCTCGGTAACGTGACACTTTGGGATACTGTGTTACTGGACATTGTTTGTTCTTCTATATGTCCTCTATCCATACATACCACTTTCATCGTGGGCCGCGATTTCGTAAAAAAATCAAAATGGCGGGCAGGTTGATATGCCACATCGATTCTATCCCCTTTATTTTATGATTAAAAAGAAACTTACACTGGACCACCAAACTGGCATCATACTGGTCGTTCCCAATCACATTGAGAGCCACACAACGATAAACCCCCACATGTTCTACTGTAGTATTAGATATAGTTAACTCCTTGTCATTGGTTATCACGTCTTTAGGAAGGGTAGTGAAGTCTTCAGCTGACTCGTGTTTGTACTGCCAGGATATGGAAGGCTCTGGGTTACCTCTGAGGATACTGGAATGTAATGAAAAAGGAATTAGTGCTTTAATGGTGTGACAAGTAAATTAACTTTTCATTGTATTGTTGATCATCATCATCATCTGCCTAGCACTTTCCTAACTATGTTGGGGTAGGCTTCAAGTATAACCGGATGCAACTGAATAGGTACCAGTATTTTACATGGAGTGACTGCCTATCTGACCTCCACAACCCAGTTAGTTCTGGGTAATATAATGCCCCTTTTTTGTATTTTTTTTGGAGGATGGGAAATCATCAATCAACCATGTTCCTTCTTAGCCCTTTGTGTCGAGGCCGCGGTATCCATTGTAATGTGGATATGAACTTAATTATAACTGAAATAGAGTTGAAAATTGATAAATTTGGAAAGAGTGCGAGTATCAACTCTATAATAATGGTATGGATATAAGTTTTGAGTTTGAATGGATGGCTAAGAAGAGGAAGACAACAAAGAAACGATGGGTGGACGGTGTAAAGGATCATATAGCTAGAAAAGAGGTGACTGCTGAGATGACATGTAATAGAGAAGTATGGAAGAAGTAGACATGCTGCGCCGACCACAAATAAATTGGAATAAGGGCAGGAGAATCATAATCTGCCTAGCCTTTTCCCAACTGTGTTGGGGTAGGCTTCAAGTCTAACCGGATGCAGCTGAGTACCAGTATTTTACATGGAGCGACTGCCTATCTGACCTCCACAACCCAGTTAATACTGGGTAATACGATACCCTACGATACAATAAGGACAGGAGAATGATGTATGGATATAAGTTACAACGATACATAGTCTCACCTACATGTGATTAAGGTAGGGCGACCTGCGCGCGCAGTTATTGTAGCTGGCTCTTTGGACAATTCGGGTGATGCTGGAAAAAGAAGTAAAGTAATAAATATTTAATCATCTTCATAATTTCAGCCGAAAGACGACCACTGCTAGACAAAGGTGTCGCCACATTGACCCGGTCCCGTGCGTCCAGCGGAAGCCCGCAACCTTCACCAGGTCATTGGTAGGCCTTGGCTGGTATTGGTAGAAATATTGGTTACTAGAAAATTGGTTACGGCTATTCATGGGCAATCACATTGCCATTCTGGCGACTTTTACTTTACCAAAAAAACGTAATCAACATCGGTCCATTCGTTCAGGAGGTATGATGCCACAGACAGACACAGATATAAACACTTGAAACTTATAAAAACGCCTTTTTTTTGGTTGGGGTTCATAAAAAGTTCTGTTCACATATATTATGTATTTTGGTGTAGGGTAAAAATGGTTTTCTATTATAATGTAGAACCAACTTGTCAATACTGCTATACTAGCTGATGCCCGCGGCTTCGCCCACGTGGATGTCGGTCAAATTATATACTAAAACCTTCCTCGAGAACCACTTTATTCATTGGTAAAAACACCATGAAAATCGGTTCAGTAGTTTTTGAGTTTATAGCGAACAGACAGACAGACAGACAAACTCGGCGAAGGACTTTGTTTTTATAATATGAAAGTGATAATGAAGAAGGTACAATAAAAAATATTGAAGCAATATCTCACCCAATCCAGTGACGCTAACACTTCCTTCTACCGTCAATTTCTCGTATCCATTATCAGCTCGACAAACATACAGTCCAAAATCACTAAAGTCGATCCTCTTCAAGTAGACCGTCGAATTATCTTCAGATATTTGTAAGTTGGTACCACTGGCCAGTTCGGTGCCGTTGTGGTACCAACTAGTGCGGGGAGCGGGGTCGGAGTCGATGACACAGTGTAGCTCAACTTGGTAGTACAGTTGGACGGTTTGATCTGGAAAATTAAACAGCTGAGGTTACGAGTAACAGATATTCGATAATATGTTTATACTGGGCAACTTTGAGGTAATTTTTATTTCACAATTTAGTATGAGTTCAGAAATACTACGTTCGTAAAACGTTATAAGATTACGGTAGGAGAATCCCTTCTTAAAGTCGGAAGTGTAAAAATATTATAAGTGTTAAGTTTGGGTAGACACAAGACCTTTTTTCCGAAAGTAGTGCAACTCCTGAAAGACAGAATCAAAAGTGGTGATCACCAGAAAAGCGCTGAGACAATAAAGCTCGATGAAGTCCCAGAGAAACATTTCAACTGTTTTGGATACCGCAACGAAATTAATCAGCAAAAAAAAGCGAGGTAGGAAAAACATAATTTCTTTCAAGCAGCTAAGAAGCTGGTTAAAAGATCACACTCTAATACAAGCGGAGAGGTGGTGGACCTCGACACCAGGATGTAGGCAATCCAAGGAAGCTATGCCATCCCTGAATATAAAGCTGACCAGGCGCCTTCTGCGTCTGGACAGGGATAGCCTGCGTCTGGTGGCTCGGACCATCACTGGACACTGTTCACTGAATAAGCACCTCCACACCCTAGGAATCACAGATAGTCCCCTGTGCAGAGCATGCATGGAGGCGGAGGAAACGGTGGCGCATTAGCTCCTTGAGTGCACAGGCGTTACCAAGATTCGTGAGGAAACCCTAGGAACACCAAGATCCCTTGTGGATGCCCTGAGGAGACCGGGAAGTCTGATCTGCTTCTGGAGGGAGGTGGGCTGGTTAGAGTGATCGGCCAACATGGCTCACGTACAATGGTCCACTTCAAGGACCAAGTGCGGAAACCCAAACCCCCAATAATAATAAATAATAACATAATTTCCACTTGCCCAAGACCTTGTCAAAGGTAAGGTTTTATCGATTTTGAGGGTTACGTATCTCAGTCAGCAATCATTATCCTTCCTTTTAGTTTCGTCGTAGTCGGGTAAAGACGGAACTCCTAACAAAGATATAACAGTTTCCCGGGCGATTTAAATCTTTCATAAAAAAATACTACCAACTCCAAGGAGTAAAAGTGGAGTACCTAGCAGACACATCAACCATTTTAGTCAGGGGATCCTGCCTTTTCTATGAACTTTAGACACTGTTCCTTAAACCGATACATGGTGATAGTTACCTGTAAACCCTTGCAGCAGCTTCATCTTCCTCCTAACATTGACCACGAGACTGTCCTGATGAATGCCTTCCGAATTCTCTCCGAAACAGAAGTACGTGGCGTTGACGGCTTCCGCGGTCGAATTCAGTCTTAAAACACTTCGGTACACGTTCGGGCTGACTTGATTTATCTGAAAAAGGCAAACATACTTGCGTAAATACTTGGGATACTTATTATTTTAATTATTTATTTATCTACTTACATCTCTGTGGTCACACTAAACTTTGAACTGAAATATCCCAAAGAGTTATAAAGATATTCTGAAGGTTCTTCGACGAAAAGTACGAAAAGTCAAGAAATGAGTGCACCCCAAAATTGAAGATCACCCAAATACGGTTAAATTAATACTAAATTAACTGTTACTAATAACTAACAAAACGTTCCTCGTGAATTCACAAAGAGAACAACAGAATAAGTTCGTCTCACTCACTATGAAGTTGCTTCGCGTTGTTTGGTCCGCGGTGCTTCCTCTAAAAGGTTGGTCCGAGAACGCGGTTCCACTACCAGTCGTGGCTCTCATCGTCACCACATTTACCTGTCCTGAGTATATCACCGAGGATCTCAAGATTCAGTTTTTTTTTCTCGAATTCTCCACTTATTTGATTAGGAGGGAAGGAGAGTAGGAAAGTGAGCGGGGGCTGCGGGTTGTTTCGGGGTTGCGGATTTTTCCGCGGTCGCAGGTTGTTCCGGGGTTGCAGGTTGTTCCGGGGTTGCGGGATGTTCCGGGGTTGCGGGTTGTTCAAAAGAGATACCGCGGCCTCGGACACAAAGAGCTATGAAGGACCATAGGTGATTTTTAGTCAGTGGAAGTGCGACACTCCCTTCCGCTCCTCAGAGCGGGAGGAGTCATTTGATGATTTCCCTTCCTCAAAAAAAGGTGGAGTTAGTGATTTCTGTACTAATTATATGATTCTAGTCTACTCACAGTGTTATTCAGGAAGGCGTCAGTCTCCCGATGCCACAGGATCCTGGGCGCCGGCTTGGCTCGCACTTCACACGTCACTTCGATCACAGTGCCCTGAACTATACTGATATTCCGCGACCCCACTATACTCACCACCGGCTTTATTAGTACAGACACTTGGACTGCGTCTGAAGCTGAAACACATCAATTGATCTATTGTAGTCATCATCATTCTGTCGGGGCTGCGGGTTGTTCAAAATCAAAAGTCATTTATTCAAACTAGGCTGATACTCAGCACTTTTCGAACGTCAAAATTTACTTTACTTTACTTATTTACAAGTGACAGTCCCCCAAAACGCCCACCCTTCGACACTTTCTAGTGTTTCTGCTGGAAAGAAGAAGTGGCGGAACAAACTCCCCAGCAACACATCTGTCTGTTTGGTTAGAAGAACCAGACTCGATACAATAGTAGGTAAGGTGTAAGTTAATATTACGATTGACTACAATCAATAATAAAAAAGTATATAATAATAAAACATAAAAAAGACATAACATTTCAATAAACTAATTTTGGAACGACCAACGACCAGCTATTCTTATCATTTAAGTTCGAAAATGATACCGTGTCCCCGAACACTAAGGGCTAAGAAGGAACATGGGTGTTTTTAGTCAGTAGAAGTCTGACCGCTCCGCAAAGAGCGGGAGGAGTCATTTGATGATTTCCCAAACTCCAAAAAAAACATCATCATAGGAAAAGACTACAGGGGAATCTGCAAAGACATTGCATATGGCTGAAATGATAAGAAATGATTACCTACTATAAGTAAGTGTGTTTCATACTCCTCCATTACTCGCTAACTCATCAGACTCCTCCTTTATTGCCATATCATTCTTTACACAGTCCATCCATCTTTTACTTTCACATTAAACCGTGATTAAAAAAACTATTCCCAGCAATAATTTTTGCATAGTTTGATGTAAGAACCCGACTTACGAAGTCGATCCCGCCTGGGTTCGACTTCGTAAGTCGGGCGCATTATTTTGAGTAATTTATTTAATAACCGCTGCTCTCAAAACGGTGAAGGAAAACATCGTTGGAAAGGGAAACCGGCATGTCATAGAACCAAAAATTTTGAAGAACGCACTGGGCTCGCGTGGTGGATTATAGCCCCATCCCTCTCTTAGAGAGGAGGCCTGAATCCCTGCAGTGGGAACATTATAGGCTGATGATGATGATGATGACCGAATGCTTGATTGACGACTTCGTGAACTGTTCGTTACGCCTTCAACACAGCACATACCTTTACGAGCTCCCCTAATCGCCGAACATGTCCACTCCCCATCTTCAGTGACATTCTTCACATCCAACACATCGTTTGAAGACCCGCTGACATCACGTGACGTCACCACGCTCCCGTTAGGCGCACTCCACACGACTTTCGCTGCGTTCTCCACAGTACACACGAGTTGGAAGTCCGAGTTTATCTGCTTCGTTAGTGTGTGGGGGCCTAATATTTGGGCTGTAGGGTTTGGTGCTGTTTGTATGTGTGTTGATTGGAACGCTTTTCCGCCTGGAAAGGATACAATTTAATATTAATTATATTGAAACACAATTTAACATTTTTTTTTGTTTTTTTTCTTTAAATGTTGCCCCACACTAGGAATTTCTCACATATCGTGGTGCGTTCACAAATATTTCAACACCCGAAACAACTATCTGTAGGCCATACAAATATTTGTTCGGTGCGGGGATCGAACCATCGTTTTAGTAAAAGACTGCTGAGGAATCTCCTGGAGTCAAGCGAACGCGATATAATAATAAGTTAAAGACTTGCAATCAGCGAAACTGTCGAATGAAATACACTGGCGAGTGAGGGAAACTGACAAGTGTTACGCGGACTTGGATCCGGTCATGTATAGCCACCGCGGCTGGCGAATATGCGCAAATCTAGAGGGTCAGGCTGTATTACGGCAATATTGTATTGAATTTTGGCTTTCAAGATTTATGATTCACTACATATTATAATATATAACACAAAGTCCTTAGCCGCGTCTTTCTGTCGGTCGGTCTGTTCGCGATAAACTCAAAAACTACTGCACCGATTTTCATGCTGTTTTCACCTATGAGTAGAGTGGTTTTCGAGGAAGGTTAAGTATATAATTTGATGTGGACGAGGTCGCGGGTATCAGTTAGTTTCAAAATAAATAAAGTCAATTACGACTTAGTTTGTGTTTTATTTAAAGTTCTAAGCCTCTAAAAGCCAACATTTATCATCTATTGTCTTATGCTAAAAAGCTACACGCAAGAGCGAGCGGAGCGAGCCTGGTTTCTTTTGACAGCCTCTAGCTTTGATAGTTACAGGAACTTGAGGGCCCTTGGGTCGTGGATCCCTGGGTACGTGCCCAGTGTGGCCAGTGGCAAAGATGGCCCTGGTAACATACCTCTATTAGCAGCAACACAGGAGTAACGTCCGCCGTCTTTTTCACCGATTTGTATAGTTTTATTGTATGTATACACTCCTTCTATGTTTGGGTCCTTGTTTATATCAATAGCTGTAAAAGGAGGCAGTTATTTAGAATTCAGTACACAACTTTATACAAGTAGGTTTTTATACTGTAACACTTTATTGGCAACAAGACATTTGTTTAGGACAATGCTGTTCATACTGATCATATAAAAATAAAAAAACGTTATGTCTATAAAAAGCAAAAGAAGGGGAGAAACGTATAATTTTATTTATTTATTTATAGCACTTCAGCGACTTACTCACTAAGAACATACTTACATCACAAACAGTTTTAAGCATAGTGAATTCGTCACTTACAGAAGTGCACAGCACTCGCAGAAAAATAAAGGGCAAATACAACAACAATAAATAATTTAGGTTACATTAAAAAATAAACTTAGAAATTAAAGTGGGTTATGTACATTAAGCCCGAGGGAATTACAGAATTATATAACAAAAAAGACAAAATCAAAAGATTAATTAAATAATCATGTTGAAAACAAATTATTTTTCACTAAGACAAAAACTTATTTGTTCGAGATTGTGGTCATTTGGGTGGCTACTACAACGAAATAGATCTCATCATAAACCGGTGACGGAAAACATCGTTAGGAAAGGGAAACCGGCATGTCTTAGAATAAAAAAATCAGGATTTTCTCGTATTCACGTAAAGACCCGATGATTCCCGAAGCACATACTTTATCTATAGGTCCTAGATTCAAGGAAATCTATACATATACATACCATAGTGTGTCTGTGTGCCTTTGTAGAGCAAACGGTTCTCTAACAACAGCGCTTCACTATACACGGTGCAGGATATGGTAACATTGTCGCCTGTCTCTACCGTAGTGTTGCCAGGCTCTATTGTGACCTGTGGAGGTTCCACTGGAACAAAACAAATTAGTAATTTCAGAAAATGACGGAGAGCTTCGATGACGATAGGCCCCTTTACATGGGACGTAAACATTACTAGATAAACATGGGTCTACTATACGGTAAACTTCAGCCCATCCCTTCTGAGATTAGAGGCGTATTGTTATGTTATGTCCAAAAATAGCTTAAAAAGTTCACAAATACCTATAAGTGTTAGTTCTGTGGAAGTCTTGCTAACTCCCGCGACGTTGTGTGCGACACATCTGTACGTCCCAACGTGTTCCTCATTCATGTTCTCAATCACATAATCTATGGATGTGGTTTGTCTGAAATGAAAACAAGGACATATCAATTATCAGTCTATTACTGTCGCACTGCAGAGCAAAAGCATCTTCTCAAACTGAGAGGACTTCTTCTTCTTAGCGTGTCGATGGCATATTTCTATTAAATCGTCTAGGCCCAATTCAGCTACACGAGCTCCACTCGCTGATGCAGTCATATGGTCGTCAAGTGTGCAGGTGTCAGGGCATGCAGCGCAAGATGGAAGGTGGGACATTATCTGTGGAGATACGCCGCTTACACATTTGAGGTCGGAGCCGTCAATGAATCCCAATCTGAAGAGATTGGCTTTGCTACGGCCGACCTGGGTTCGGAGTCTAGTAGTTATGTAGCCAAGGACTCCGTAAAAATAAAAACTGAATCAGGAGTTAAACTTACAAGCTAGATATCTGATGCTTTATCCGCGACAAGTAATTGGTCCACATTGCAGTGACCGGCACTAAGCTCTCCACCTTACAAGACAATACTACGCGTGCATGTGAATGCGCTTCCACCTGGAAATATACATTCATACACACAAGGTGGAAGGATATAATAAAAAATGATTACATAAGAGGAAGTCTGAAAGTAGCGCGCGGAAATCGGTTGGCGTGGTATGGACATGTGTTGCGGAGCAATGAGGAAAATGTCGTGAGGAAGGTTTTGAGTATGAATGTGGATGGGTACAAGAGTAGAGGAAGACCAAAGAAACGATGGATGGACTGTGTTAAGGATGATATAGCTAGAAAAGAGGTGATTGCTAAGATGACAAGTAATAGAGAAGTATGGAAGAAGAAGACATGTTTCGCCGACCCCAAATAAATTGGGATAAGGGCAAGAGAATTATGAGAATACATACAGGCTGGTGGAAGAGACACTGACGCTAAAAAGGCTACCACGTATTCAGAACATCATTCAGAACCCCACCACAAAAAGAAAACCGTTGTTATTCAAAAATAAAGAACTATAAGTACTGTTTCCTACAAAACTGCTGTGGCTGCTCAAAATGTATAGAACAATAGTTTTTTTTAGTTGACAGAATCGGTTCAGAACTTAGTAATTAATGACCCCCAATCTTAGGAACTTCTGATTCAATTCTGAAGATTCTTTTACTTTAAAGGCTACATAAACAGCAAGGAATAGTGAGTGAGAGTAATAAAACGCTTACATACCCTTCGGGGTGCACTTAGATATGGAACATCTGAAATAAAAGTTTATTGATTACATTCATCCCTAGATACAATACATGTAAGGATTCATCCTAACAGTTATTAGACTGAAAAGGCCCAAGCCTGTGTACTTAGTAAGAAAAAAAATGCAATTTAGTGATATTTGAAAAATAACAAATAAAATTCGCGTCTTTACCTGGTAACTGTGCCTGAATAGCAGTTGCCCCAATCCTTCTTAAGTCTTGTTTATACTGATCCTGACCATTTATCTGGAAATTAACGAGAAAAAATGTATTAAATAATAAAATCATCATCATTTCAGCCAAAAGACGCCCACTTCTGAATATAGGCCTCCCCCATATAGGGGGGGTTTTGCCATAATCGCCACGCTTGGCAGGCGGGTTGGCGATCGGTATGGTTGTTACAAAGGCACAGATAACGCTGCTGCCCATTCTCTGGTAAGTCCCTTAGTCGCCTCTTACGACACCCACGGGAAGATATGGGATGGTGCTATTCTTTACGTCCGACACCATACGGAACCAATTAATAATATGTACAATGTAAAACGAGTATCGGTTCGATTGAATCTCAGTGACTACTGCCTTGTTTGTCTAGAGGTCGCAAGCATGTCTGGTGAGCATGACGTCCTAGGTGCGATTCCCAGGTCAGCCAAACTATTATTGAATTTTTCTATTAAACATTTTTCAGTAGCAATTACGGTGTCTTTTGTGCCCGGTTATTGATAGGCTCGTTCCATGTAACAAGGGACTTAAAGATAGGCAACTGGTAAAATGTGGATGCACGACACTAACTATTACGTGCACCTATGCCTAACCCTGTGGGACATTGCGTGATGATGATGTACAGTAGATTCTATACTTGAACGAGATTTGCCCATCACTATCCAATGTGTCGTCAGGATTAAAAACGATTGATCAAGCTACCGGCTATGATATGTTTTCAAACATTAAATCGCCTGTGAAGTCGTCTCGTTGCACCCGTCTCCAACAAGAAGTGGTTACTGATTTCGGTCCTGTAGTTACTGTTATAAGGATGATTATTGAACTCACAGCGATATAAAAGAACTCGTCGGGTGGTATAAACGGATCAGCGATATACATGTTGGTATCTATCCGCTTAAGGGGAAGCTCGAACAGTGTGCGTCCTGTCAGAGTGAGCAACTCGGCGTATTGAATGTCAGCGGTCGCGTTTGGCGGGGTGAGAGATATCATCATGTGGTTGTATGTGCCTTAAAATAAAATACAAGATCAAAATTAAATCAGCAAGCGAAAACTCGCAGATCGATAAATAATTAAAATCGAAACCATCATCGATTTAAAACATGTATCAAAAAACTAAAAGAATTAGTGATGATTTGGTGATTTCCTCAACTCATATGAACGAGGCCTTTCAATACTTTTTCTTAAGATTAGCTGCCTGATTTGTGCTGTATTAATATCAGGTGTTTAAGGTTAAGGCGACAAGGAACTCCAAAAAAGAATTCGTTCCAATAATAAAATACCTCCTGCCTACTTCTATTCTCCTGGTAGTTTGTGGGACTTCATTATCCTTTTTTCTTCCAACTTGATTGCTTAGAAGTACTCAATTGGAACTTAAAGTTACACTCACTAGTTCTACTATTCTGGAACATATTGAAAAGTAGGAGAAAAACAATCCGCCGTAGTTGTACCCTAAACTGTGTGATAGAACGAATGAGAAACTCGAGTCCCGCTAGTTTTACGATCTTGTAACACACTATATCGTAGAACTAGTGGGAACGAAAAGTCCCATTAGTTCTATCGTAGGATTGTGCAGTATAACTTGTGTGAATGATCCAATAATCCTCGATAAAACACTGACCTCTAAGAGGCCTATAGCTGGTCTCCTTGATGGTGCCCGGCTTTTCCACCGAGAAACCGTGGTTGAACGTCACATTTGATAGACCAACGACCTTCACTGAATGCTCCTCTTCACTACCCACTGTGATCGTCCAGTTTCCCGGCTCCGGCTGCATTACCTTCACTACCTGAATTTAAATTTAATGTTAGATAACAATGATCCATTATGGCTAGTAACAATTAGAACTTATAAACGATGTTAGTAAGCACAAATAAAGAAAGAAAAAATATTTATTTATCGCAGATCCGTGAAGTGAGACTCACCATAATCTCAGAGAGGTCTAGCGTCGTGATCAATTTGGGGGGTCCAGTGAGCTGTTCGCCCTTGGGGTCCACTACTGTGATCTTCGGCTTGGCCCCCGAAACAGACACCGTCACCTCCCCTAGAGTACTGTCCACTGGGATCTGAGGAATAAAGGTCATTTTGCAATAACTAGACGTTAGGTACACACTTGAAATTTTAGAGAGTTGCTTTCACATAATATGTATTAGTAAAAGCCCCTTTGGTCTTGTGATCGTAAGGCCGATTGCTGAGCGTGGGGGTCCTAAGTTCAATTTGTGGGTCAAACAAAGTGTTATTGAGTTTTGCAGTTTGGAAGTTGGCGGAATGAGATCCCTGTCCTCGGAAACCACGATAAGCTGAAGATCCTGCGCCTGACGGCTGACCTCTTTCCGATTGTATTCTCATCGTGCTATGAGAGTCAGGGAAAAAGGGAGACTACCTGTGTTTGTATACATACTTGTGCACTATAATGTCTTACGCATCTGATCTATGTCTGTCGTAGTAAACGTAACGGAAACGGGGCGGAGCCGTATTTCTACAAAACCGAACGAACACTCTAGAAATGGCCGGGTTCTGCTGTGACTTAAATAACCTATTATTGTACATTTTATTTTTAAATACTATAGCATTCTGAATGTAAAATTAACTGATCGGATAAAAAACACCACACTGCGCTCCAGAACGCAAATTGCCGACGTAGCTTATAAAGCTGCGAGACTGAAATGGGACTGGGCAGGCCATGTCTGCCGAATGCCGCCGCAGCTGTGGGCCGGAATATCGCAAGACTGGAGCCCTGGAACAGCTAGACGGGGTCGCGGTATACCGAGGAGAAGATGACGGGAAGCCTTGGATGGCTTTCTCACTAACTGGCGAGAAGAAGCACACCATCGTAAGAAGTGGAAGGAATGGGGGGAGACCTTTGCTCAGGAGTGGGACAATAACGGCTAAATAAAAAAAAAATAGGTAATAGGTACTTACCTCTTGCGTGTAGTTGTACCCTGCTGGGTTTGAAACAGAAACGAGGTTCACCGTTCGACCTTTTATGGAACTCTTCACGAAATCTAGCATCTGAAATGTAAGTAGACTATTGATTAGGTACTTGTAGGTAAGGAAAATTCCATTTATAGGCTCTCAGAACGAATTTCATGTTCATTGGTGCTCTCAAACACCTACTCACTAGGTTTACACCACTGAAAAGTTTGTATTGTGAGTCGCTTCAGGCAACCATTTTGATTTTTAACGATATTTGCAGGTGTAGCTGAACACAAGGTCTCTGGTTAGGACTAGGAAGGTGAATGTACTAACAAACTATTTTGCTTAATCGGTATGCACAGATCTTCTATTTCGTATCGATATTACTTAATTATTACACGGATTGGGCCCAGTATGTGGCCATCTTTATTGCAGCGACAGATGCGCTATTCAGGTCGTCAAGGGTAGTGGTAAATGGACACCTGGGACCCTCCAGCAGGTGGGATATTGTTTGATCAAGAGCGCCGCAGTCGCACTCGGTGTTTGAGGAACCAATTAATACCCCACTTTACTAGATTAATTATCATCATAACGTGTTACTCACCATATGAACGTTCGTTTTGTTCAAGTTGAATATTTGTCCGGAACTAGCGGCTGCAACTTCCTGGTAAACTTTGTACGAAGGTCGGTGCAAATCGTTGCAGTGACCCGTCAGTATGAAAACCACCTGCAGGACATTTTAATGGCATTAGTATGTACTCGTGTTCGAGTATTTTTGAAATAAAGAAACGAATATGAATGTATTAAGACTAGAAGACACAACTGTATGATCATCATCATTCTTTTATCCAAATTCGCAGTCAAATTCAAATCCCAATTCATTTGGGGTCGGCGCAGCATGTCTTTTTCTTCCATACTTCTCTGTTTCTCGTCATTTCATGAGACGTTGTGTGTCTCATCAACTGTATATTCTGTCAAATTGATACAAAACAAGAAGGGACCCATCCCTTCTTGTTTTGTGCAGTAATAGGATCAGACTAGTACCTGAGAGGGGCCATGGTAGAGCGAACGAATTCAGCCTTAAGTCTTGTCTCCAAGTGGGCTGACGAGAATCTGGTTGATTTCAACGCCACCAAAACGCAAGTGTGTCTGTTCACCGCCAAAAGGAGTTCGTTTAATCTGGCCCCTACTTTCCAGAGTGCGTCTATGCAAGTTACTGACAGTCTCGAGCTTCTTGGCACGAAGTTGAGCGCGAATCTGAACTTCGGCGCCTACATTGAGTCGAAAGCTCAAACTGCGGCAAAAAAGCCGGGTATCCTAAAGAAGGTTAAGCGGTACTTCAAGCCTGGACAGCTTTCAATATAATGTAAAGCTCAAGTCCGCTGAAAATTAACTAAAGTACCATCTGACCTAAGAATTGGCAAGAAGTTGCACAGAATCGTGATCGTAGGCAGGAAAGGTGGGAGGCCTTTGGACAGCAGTGGAACAATATGGGATAGTTATAATAATATAAAATAATAATCAGACCTGACTCTGTTTCCTCTGTATAGTGTCGAGAACTTTCCCGACGATACGATAGTCGGCGGCCGTGGCATCGGTGAACACGTACAGAAATGACCGCGGTCTGCTAACGTTCAACGCGAGATGTATGCCAGTTAGAGACTTCTCAGGACAATCCCCTCCGCCCTGGACGTTGACCCTGTTTAGCGCTCTATGTAATATTTCCTTTCTTCGAGTGACTGTTACTGGGCCTACGGCTGTGAATTTAGGGTTTCTGGTATTAATTCGTGGGTTTTTGGTGATTATGGAGCTTCGTTTCAAGGCTTTGTTTAAATGTTAGATAATGTCAGGTTCATTTTGACCGGACTGGCTGATGGCCAAACCAAAAGCAACTAGAGTTAGCCTTGTTTTATTTTTTAATAAAAGACTGATAAAAGGCCCATCAACTTCATCTTGTCAAAGCACTCTATTTACTTCAAATCATCATCAATATCATTGCAACCGAAATACGTCAACTGCTGGACATAGGCCTTCCCCCAAGTGTCGCCACATTGACCGGTCCCGTGTGTCACGCATCCAGCGGATCCCCGCAACCTTCACCAGGTCATCGTTCCACGAAGTGAGAGGCCCTACAGGCTACAACGCAACTTCAATGCAACTTTGACCTAATTTACTTTAATTTTCTTTCGAGACATTTGAAGAACTAGGAAATAAGTACTTACTAGGATCATGGAACGGCACAAACACAAAATCAGCAATCACATCACTCTCCTTTAAGGCAGCATTAAGGATCATTTCAGCCCCTTCGCGTAACTGCCTCAGGTCATTGTACATGGAACCAGTAGTATCAAAAACAAATGCCAAACTGCTCTTCCCTTCATCCTTATCTATAGTCGATCTCATGAACCTCTTACACTCAATTCCAAATAAAAGTGCACAAATAAACAACACAAAACACTTCATCCCGAACATGTTTAGGTGACTAGTACAAGTTACACATGGTGCAATTTTAGTGAACGTTTTTTTAACTTGAATGTAGTGAGTGGTCTGTTTTAATGAACTTATCTGTAACCTCTGACCGGGTAATCAATGTGGGTTGTAGTAAGGAAATAATGTACTCGAGTGTATTTATGTTAAGAACGGTTGCACATGAAGTTTTTGGGATGTCCCGGTTTTAATAATCGAGTATTTCTTCCTCTTCTTCCTAGAAAATCGATGGCAAAACAGATTAAACATGTTTGGCCCAAAATTCAGTAACACGGACACCACTCGGACTCGCTGATACAGGTAAGAGGTCGTCAAGTGCGCTAGGGATAGTGCAGTCAGTGCAAGATTAAAGGTGGGCCATTGTCTCTGGACAGACGCCGCACACGCACTGTTTATTTTATATTTTTGTACCTACATAATATTTATGCTGTCTTGGCTTTCGTGCGTTTGTTCCCACGGGTGACCACTGAAAACCAGCGCTGTGCTGTGGGTCCCCATAGCACAGCACCATGCTGAATGGTAACCTGTTTGTCGCAGTCACGACGTACAAGCTGTTAACCATTTTTTTTATTATCACTGCTTATTTTATTTCTTTCTGTTTGTTATGCGTTGTATTGTTTTTTTTTCTCTTTTGTATCTCCTTGTACGTTCTTGTTTCTGCGACAAATAAATATTTTTTCTTTCTTCTTTCACTTGTAGTCTAAGCCATCTAAGAACTTCTAATAACTTAATGGACGTCCTAGTAAAGATTGTTTGCTCACTGTCCCAATCTAAGATCAAAAACTCAGTGGATAAATGAAATACTGCATATCATGGAGTGACCATGGAGTTTCTTGCTCATTCTTCTCCATAGAGATTACGCTTTGGAATGGGTAAGTAAATACAATACTTTCACAAGTAATTATTATGCCTTGTGACTAGCTTCGTTTTATTTGTTTTTCTGACATTCAAAAGTGCCTGTAATGGTCTAATTGAAATAAATGCTAGGAGTTTGAGTTTGAAATCCTGAATTGGATCGTTGTGGAGATTCCTCATCAGCAGCCTATTAATGTTCCCACTGCTAGGACACGGGCCTCCACTCTTTGAGAGGGAATGTGGAGATTAGCATGTATGATTCTGTATGAACACAGTGACACGGGGTTTTTACATATTAATAGTTCCTTTTCTAAGTATTACTAAGTATCCCGTCGGGGCAGCGGTTTGTTCGAAAGAGATACCGCGGCCTCGACACAAAGGGCTAAGAAGCAACATGGGTGGTTTTTAGTCAGTAGCGGGAGGAGTCGTTTGATAATTTCGAACCCTACAAAAAAAAAATTATGTATACTTCTATTTTTTTTTAGTAAATGCACCCACAATACAGGAGAAATTCCTGCGTAACGTTATTCATAAACAAAAACCGACATGACCGCATGGCAGAAGTCTCCACAGGATGGTTGCCGGAAGACGTGCGGACCCGCCGCGCCGAGGCCGGAGAAAGAGATGGCGTACTGCGAGTGTTAGTTTGAGGCGGCACGAGAAAAGAGCACATGGAAGAAATTGGGGGAGGCCTTTGCCCAGCAGTGGGACAGTAAAAAACGTTTGTGCGTCGTTGTCCCTTCCACTCGGTATGCTCAAAATGCATGTTCCACATTTTTCTGACTAACCGGTTCGCAAGTGTGCACTCACTCTAAAGAGGGAAATAACTCAAACGTATAATCTCGAGTCAGTTAGAAACTCGCTTATCAGTAAGTCATATCATATCTAATGTGGAAATTACGAATTAATATTATAATACTAGGTCACACAGATTTTTTAAATCTAACTGTTGGTCCTAGGTCATATTCGAAGTCATAATGTACAGTCTAACAAGCTCGGTTATAGTATCAGACCAGGAAACATCCAACATATTACAATAATTATGTAAGCATAATGTTTGTAGTGAACGTATTATAAATACGTAGGTATCGTTGCGGGATCACATCAGAAATGAAGACACCCGCAAGAGAACCAAGGTTACCTACATAGCCCGACGAATTGCCAAACTTAAGTGGCAGTGGGCAGGGCACATTGCTCGCAGAACGGATGGCCGATGGGGCCGGAAAGTTCTGGAGTGGCAACCGCGAACCGGAAAACGTTGCGTTAGAAGGCCTCCGACTAGGTGGACCGTGCTTCTGGTGAAGGTTGCGGGGATCCCCTGGATGCGAGACGCACGGAACCGGTCAATGTGGCCACACCAGGGGGAGGCCTATGTCCGGCAGTGGACGTCTTTTGGCTAAAATGATGATGATGATATTATAAATACAGGTAGGTATTCAGTTAGACTGGAAGCCGACCCCAGCATAGTTGGAAAAAGGCCAGGCAAATGATGTTGATAACTTATCATCACGCCTGTAATCCCAAAAGGGTTAGGTAGAGGTATATCTAATAGTACACCCTCATTGCGCCAGATATTATTAAGTGCCATGTAATAGTCTTGTCTTGTCATTACTAACATTCGTTTCTCATAACCATTTGTGTTACTAACAATTTCTTTAGATGTTGAATCGAACCCAGGACATCACGATGCAGTCGGGCTTGCGACCACTAGACCAACGACATGTTTGTAGTGAATGAATAGACTAGACTGTAGTGTAGACTTCTTGTGGAGTTTCTTGCACATTCTTCTACTTACGAAACTACATTTGCGAATGGGAGTTGGAATAAATTAATCATCATCATCACTACATAGTATAAAACAAAGTCGCTGTCGCTGTCTGTCCGTCCCTTTGTATGCTTAAATCTTTAAAACTACGCAACGGATTTTGAAGCGGTTTTTTTAATAGATACGAGTGATTCAAGAGGAAGGTTTTATTATACAATTCGACCGACATCTATGCGGGTGATTGAAATTGGATGATTTCCTTGTACATTTTGAAATTACAAAGGGGCCTCTAAATGGTTTTACTTTGGAGTTTGGACCATCTCCGTGCATTGTCTTGAGACAAAAAATATTTTATTTTGTACCTACAAAATACCTCAAATTCAGTTTAAAGTTTTGACGTCATATTATTAAAAATAAAAAGCAAATAATTAAAAATAAAATCTTTATTTAAAATTCACACTCGACATCTGTATAGAAGACATTCTGGTCGACTTAAATACGAAAAACAACCTATTTAACTATAGCTCAAAATTAGTTTCTTACACATACGTACATATTGTGCTTTGTGTGGAACTATATTAATGTAAAATGCATTTATTGAATGGTTTACGTCTGTTGGCACTTTAGTTATTTCTATTGCAACTTCGGTATTTGTAGTTGAATGTAGTGGTCATCATTACTAGATCTAGAATTATCTACATACTTGATAAACGTTTATAAAGTATGTAGATACCATAAAACAAAAAAAAAACACAGCTGTAAAAAAAAAAAAATCGAGCAACTTAACGGTTAAAATGCATGGAACACCTTTTTTTTTTTTTTTTGGACGAAAACTTTCCATTCTGGGTCTACAAACATTGTACTGAATCTAGGGTAGGATTGTATCGAGATGATTTTACCACGTATTATGGTTCCGGCACCAAACTTTCACCAGCAAAACATCAGTTTTTAAAAGGTCAATTAATAAGTTACTTGACACAAGGTTTGGCAACAGATTTAAGTTTTATGCAGGCTTTTAGAAACCAAGGTTAACCGTTCCATACTTTTTTACTTTTATTTAGTGTATTCATATTTATATCTGTATTTGCATTCCATAATGTGTGAAGATCTTACAATGGGCTTAAAGCTAAGGTGCAATTACGGACCCTGTAGGGCACAGCAACAAGTATAAAATTAATGTATGAAATAAAATTAACACTTATCAAATACACTACTTTACGTTTACATTAGTGTACTTCCACACAAAGATTGACATGATCAGTTTAACGGCCAAGTCTTGACAAGACTTTATCGAATTCATTAAAACTATAGCACTTTATACTAAGATTGTTTAAACATATATTTGAAATGCAAGTTCTCGTACTTGTGGCATTGTTTTGTGACTGGCTTCTTCGTGATTCGGTATTAAGAATATATTTTGTTATTTATCGTGAGGGCAGTAAGGACTAACGACCCCACACACCCTGTGGCCAGAATTTCTAAACCGCCTTAGGGGCCTCTGACATGGTTTGACGACCGCCATTTGTGGCCGAGACCACTGGCTTATACGTGGCTTCCGAAGCACAGAATAATCTTTTTTTATCAATCAGGTGATTCTAGTCTGCAGTTTTCTAGCCAAACTGAAAACAACTTTACAAAGTATGCTTTCCGTGAGAATCGAACCCACGACCACCGGGTCACAAGGCAAACGCCTAAATCACTCGACCACGGAGGCAGTATTTGAAGGTAAATTCGGTAAAGACAATCTGTAGAGGTGGTGCTTACAACAGTGATGTTTCTTCTCTTTTTAGTCTTGCAAAATATTTTAACACAGGTATTTCAGTTTGTCGTCAAACGTTGCTTTAGCCGTATTTAAGTTTTATTCTTGTAGTGTAAAAACTTATATTTGTTCAACTCACGAAGTTGCTAATAAGTAAAACAACGCTAAAAGTATCGACAACTATTACAGTGTTACATTAACAAAGACAAAGAGATCTTAGAATACTTGCCTGTCTTTACATTTTGAGCGTCTCTATATTACGTATAATTCTAATTCTATAATTACGTTAAAAAATAATTCTTAATAATGTATTGCAATTAAAATCCATAGACATTAAATAATAATTAATTTAAAAAGGTCCAATTATTAATATAAAATTGTTTTTATTAGGCAGCTTCAAGCAAAGGTTAATACATGTTAGAGCTAGTTTTTTATTTATTTTAATAAGATTTTTATGGTGTGTCTCGGAAAAAAGACATTATTTAAGACATAGGGTTGTGGAATATTACTAGATTTACAATTTTTATTAATAAAATCTCAGTGGTCGACAGGATTAGGACTCTGATTTGTCACAATTTTCGATTTGGCAAAATCGAAAGTTTTGTTTTCCCGCTTTCTCGCTTGTCACACACACAATTATTTTTAACCTGAAACCTTTGCTCAAAGACGACACAGAACTCTTAAAACTATTATGATGTTTTCTCGGTGGATGCGGTGAATTCCTCGAAAATGCCAGATGAAAAAATAAAACGGTCTAACAAAATAAATATGGGCCCGACTAAAAATATAAAATGACTGCTTAATTGGTGAGGACAATTTACAGGGGAAGATACGACGTGAAATAAAATTAACAATAAGTGGGTCTTAAATTAATGAGGTAAATGAAATAGGCAGTTATCGGCGACGCACGAGCGAGAATCACATCATCATCAGCTTATAATGTTCCCACTGCAGGGACTCAGGCCTCCTCTCTAGGATTTGGCTATAATCCACCACGTGGGCCTAGTGCGGAGTTTGGTAGAACGAGAATCTATACTTTCTAATAATATAAAGAGGAAAGATTTGTATGTTTATAATGAATAAACTAAAAAACTACTGGACCGATTTAAAAACATCTTTCACCATTAGAATGCTATATTATCCCTGAGTAACATGAGCTATAGTTATTACAAGTTTAAAAAATAGATGTCCACCCGTGCGAAGCCAGGACGGGCTGCCAGTATAATTATATGTACTAATTCAAGAACAGGAAAATGATTAAGATAATATTCAATTTAGTCTCACGCACACAAAGGGACACAAACGTTTTCACAAAATTGCTTGAAACCAGTGTCATAAAAATTTTAATTCATTCACTGGCGATTCCACAGATTAATAAAATAACACAAAAAAACTAAGCCTATATTAATTAAAGTTACCACTGTCCAAGCACCTTTGCCCAGTAATTTCTAGAATTTATTTGATAAGATTTAAAAAAATTTTGAACATTTTAACTGTTTGAACTTATGTAATCGGATATTTTCGCATTTATAATAATAATATTAAGAAAGGATATACAGGGTGAAATTTTTAACCTCATTTGGAGTGAAAGTACCTACTCTTAATAGATAGCACTCAAAGGAATATTCTATTGTAATAGGATACTTGAATCCATCAATATATAAAATAGCCTGTTACTTATATTTCTAGCCGGGCATAGCACAAAATATGTTAGTATCATAATAACACTTTATGAATAACTTTGGCAAGCATATAAACTACATATCATTTACTATTTGTACTTGCGTCCTGCAAATGTCAGTCATGGATGTATTGAAGAGGGGAGGACTGATGTCAATTAATTATGTTTACACGTCACATTAATTATATTATAATTACTCAAGGATTCTGATATGACCACAAAATACTTGTTCAATGAAAATCGTCAAGTTGGAAACGTCTATTAACAATAAAATTGACATTCAATAGTTTCTAATGCAAAGCACATAATATATCAATGGCGTTTGGTTGAAAATCTTTTTCCATAAATTATCTCTTAACACCGGGGATTTTGGGCTAATAATAATAATTCCGAGCAAATGCATAAAGTTTTTTCATGTGAATTATTACTATATGTCTGTATCCTGTAGTCATATCATATTATGTCAAATTGGTGACAGTATTTCAAACTTTTCTTATATAATTCTTATGTATTTCACTAGAAAATGCTTTTCATTAATCTTAGAATAAAAGGTTTTGCATAGATATTGCAGTATTTAATTGTAGAACGTAATTTTATATTTAGAGTAATTGTGTAAATCACGTATAGTATAAATTTTATAAGTGTACAATTACGTATAAAATACATAATAAAGTGTAAATTTTCTACTTAGAACACATTTTTATGGGGCAACATTCCCATAGAGTCAATAAAATTATTTTATTATAATTAAAATTTAATTTTTATTACCAAAAGCCAATTAAATTTAGCCGAATAATAATTCGAGTCATTAAAATAAGAACGAAAATCGAGGATGTCGTTATAAGGTCGAATTGTATGTTTTGCGTCAGCATCGTTAAGAAATATAGCAACTAATATTTATATGCATAGACTTTTTCATAAAGCTGGGCGGATCGTGTTACACTGTACCCGGATTGTTCTACTTTAAATCTTAGCAGTGATTCACACTTCGAAAACTCAAAAGCTTAGCTTAGCTTTTAGGGTATTATTAACCCTAAAAGCTAAATCACACAATCCCCTCGTCATCAAAAAACCTGATACACGAGTATTTTGGCACAATAATCTTTTTTTGATATTTATACATCAAGAACAGTCTATGCATATATCGGGACTGGCACTATTGTGGTTCTTAATGGTTTAACGATAAGATCCACAATTGCGTGCAGTCGTTGTGTCTACGTCGCTTTAGAATAAGGTTCACTAACATGAACACGTGCTGGTGACACTCGCGGGAGGTTACACGACGTCGTCAGAGACCGGCTTGGGTTGGCTCGGACCTTTTTGATATACCAACACGTTTTCACTCACCTCGCCTTCCGGGAACTGCGAAGAAAAGATAAAATATTATTTATTTTATAGGTGCAGAGGATCTACTTGTTGTCTGCAAATAAACTGCTTACACACTATTTTTCTATCTATTATAGATATAAGTTTTAATTGTAGTATTTTACTATAGACTAAATGTTAATTTATTTGTTTTAAGTAGATACCCGCGTGGATGTCGGTCGAATTATATACTAAACCTACCTTCCTCTTGAATCACTATATCTATTAAAAATATATAATACGAAACCGATTTTGAAGCGGTTTTTTTTAATAGATAGAGTGATTCAAGAGGAAGGTTTTAGTATATAATTTGACCGACATCCACGCTGCCGAAGCCGCGGGCATCAGCTGGTATTCATATATTTGGAAAAAGTTCAAGCAAATGATGATTGAGTGTCGTATTTACCTGTGTGTGTGGTATCTCATGTATGAGCTTGTACCCAGTCAGGAGACTCTCCACTCTTCCCTTAAGCCTGTCGAACAGCACCACGAGGTCAGGAGTCTGTCTGCTGGCGTGTTCCGTGCGCCACCAGCGCTGAGGGTTGTTGAAGAAGGCTTCAGCTTCCGTGGTGACGCCGGACGAGTTGATGGGAGGGTCGCAGCTCAGGTAGCGAGTCGATATGTTTAGGTGGAGGTGGCTGGCGGAAGAAAAATCAATGTGTAAAGTTAAAAAGTGTGGTAGTAAAAATATGTGAGAAACAAAATCGTTGGGTTTGTAAACTAACATGACTGTAAGCATGGGAAAACAATCAAACAAAAAGGCAAGCTATACAAATACATAAAATTGAAGTGGTTTTTGACCTATCAATCAAACCAAGTCATTTAAATTCAAATTAAGCTAATAATCAGCACTTTTTGAACGTCTACAAGAGACAGTCCCCCAAAACGCTCGCCCTTCGATATTTCCTAGTCTTTTTGACACCCATCTGCCTGTTGGTTTAGTTAGAAGAACTAGATTCTATACAATAGATAGTGTGTAAGTTATTAATAAGTTAATATAAATAATCAAATAATTCATTACATTATAATATTGTCACATGTCAGCTAGCACACAACAATGTAAATACCTAATATGTTGTTGTAGTACTTTTTGTAATGCCGCTACAAATGTACAAGATACGATAAAATTCCAACCAAGGGGTCGTTGCCTCCCGTCGGGGTCGCAGATACCGTGGCCTAAAGATGAAGGGCTAAGAAGGAACATGGGTGGTTTTTAGTCAGTAGAAATCTGACACTCCCTTTCGCTCTGCCCAAGAGCGGGAGGGGTCATTTGATGATTTTCCACCCACCAAAAAAAAAAAAAAAAAGGGGTCGTTGCCTTAATGGTGGGAGGGGTTCCAACCGGCGTCGAGTGTACTCTTCTTTTTTTTATTATTACGACAGCCGGTGGAACGTCGTGGAGTATTTCCGACGTTTGGCTCCCAGGCTGGAACGGGCTGGCGCTGCCTTCAGGTGGCTCCTGCCCAATCTGAGGGGGCCAAACGCCTCCTGCCGGAGGCTCTATGCGGGGATCGTGCGGTCCATGGCCCTTTACGGGGCCCCGGTGTGGGCGAGTGCTTTGAGGAAGCGGGCCGCCCACTACCTGAACGCGCCCCAAAAGGTGATGGCCGTAAGGCTAGTCCGTGGGTACCGCACGATCTCCCTTTAGGCAGCGAACCTCGTTGCCGGATTGCCGCCGTGGGATCTGGAGGCGATAGTCCTCGCGCGCCTGCATGAACGCACCGGGGGGTCACTCCGTTGCCGCGGCTATTTGGTCGTTACCTGTAGAGTGGCGTGGAGTGGCACGGCATGAGGAAGGTGATGGAGCTCCTGTTGGTGGCCACGTCGCGCAGCAGTGGCATCACCTGCAGCGTGCCCGCCTGGTGGATGACGCCGAAGTACGTCGCCGGCACCAAGTTGCCCACGAGCAGCGAACCGGCCACCAAGTATAGATGCATTCTGGTGGAACATACAACAGTTATCAATGTCATTTGAATCACACACTGTAATATATTACCCGAATATATTTTATTGACCTGACAACCAAGGGTATCGTATTACCTAGTATTAACTGGGTTGTGGAGGTCAGATAGGCAATCGCTCCATGTAAATTACTGGTTCAGCTGCATCCAGTTAGACTGGAAGTCGACCCCAACATAGTTGGGAAAAAGCTAGGCAGATGATGATGACTGTCTGAATATATTAAACTGAGTATAGTGCCCGGTGCACTATATGCATGGTGGATTATAGACCATTCCCTCTCATGGAGAGGAGGCCAGCAGGGCTATTGCATATCTTTTTAAATGTCAGTGGCTATCATAGTGTCCATCGATTAACTGTCAAATGGTTATGGTTTGGTACAAAATGGAACCATTTGACAGTTAATCGTCTAATCGATGGATGGATAGCCACTGACATTTAAAAAGATACGCAATAGCCCTGCTGGAGTCCCAGTAATTCAAAAACAGGGAACATTGTAGACTGATAATGCTTATGCAATGAAGTCCACACCACACCACACACTGTTACATAATGTGGTTTTGAAAATAAATTATTGCAATCAATATTTTGTCAGAGATCGCCCTAGGCTACAAAAATGTGGGACAGGCTCACTTCGCTGGTTCTTGCAGCTTAGTACTGAACTTGGAACTTTTCTGCATAAGTTAACAAAATAACAAGTATTGATGTAAAAAAAAAACATAGGGATCAAATTGAGAACCTCCTCCTGTTGGGAAGTCGGTTAAAAATAAATCAAGTCTACCAAGAAGCGGCCTTTTTAGAAGTTTCTACGATCCCGTGGAACTGCAAGTGTGGGAATGATATGAAAATAATATCTTACTTGCTAGCTTTCCTGCTCCACGGCACAATGACGTCTTGTACCAAATACGTGAAGATCGGCAGCAGTGGCAACACGAAGCGGAACTCCTTGTGAGGGATGAAGCTGAAACAAACATTTAATTATTAGTTCTTTGGAAATCGGTTGTCGTGGTACGGGCATGTGATGCAGAGGAATGAGGAAAATGTCGTGAGGAAGGTTTTGAATACGAATGTGGATGGATATAAGAGTAGAGGAAGACCAAAGAAACGATGGATGGACTATGTAAGAAAGGAGGTGTCGCATGAGATGACGAGAAACAGAGAAGTATAGAAGAAGAAGACATGCTGCGCCGACCCCAAATGAATTGGGATAAGGGCAAGGTAATGATGGTTAATACTAGCTTTTGCTACCGGTGGCGTCGCCTATCGCAAGGTTACAAGCTAATTCGTGGGAATGTACTCCCTGAATCAATTAGTACAGAAGTATGGATTTTATGACGTCATCACTGACCCAAAGGCTATTGCAGATGCTTTTAATAATTATTTCATTGACAAAATCAACCCTATAGCAGAATCTGGGAATAATGCGGCATCGCTGATACCTAAAAGAAAAGATTCCTTTTTTCTCGCCCCATGTCTGCCAATCGAAGTGTTTAAAATTATAAAACGGTTGAAGAATACAAATAGTGTGGGACATGATGGGCTATCAACAAAAGTTTTAAAATCTGTAGCGGGAGAAATATCACCGCATCTTAGCTACATAATTAATCTGTGCATCGAGACAGGTGTTTTTCCCGATGCACTAAAAATGTCAACTATAAAGCCACTATTTAAAAAAGAAAATAGAGAGCTTATGCAATTTTATAGGCCAATAGCCCTTATTAGCATTATTTCTAAAGTATTTGAAAAGTATTTATATAAACAATTGTATACTTACCTCGAAAAAGAAAAGATTCTCGTCAATGAACAGAAAGGGTTCAGAAACGGTAGAACGATAAATATGGCAATATACGATTTTTTATATTATGTCATGCAAAAAGTAGATTCCAATACACCAGTATGTACGATATTCTGTGACATGACGCAGGCTTTCGACCATGTCCGGCACGACATATTGATTAATAAATTAGAAGCATACGGCATAAGAGGTAATGTCTCAAACCTTATTAGATCGTATTTAAGCAACAGAGCACAATTCACAGAAATTTCAGCAATAAGTAAAAGTAATAAACAGGAAATTATGTACAGATCAAGGGAACGAGTAGTTAAGTTTGGCGTACCCCAAGGTACTGTCGTGGGCCCGCTATTTTTTATATTGTATATTAATGACCTACCCAAAAGTATTGATCACCCAATGACACTCTTTGCCGACGACAGTACCATTACGATCGCTTGCAAGAATAGAGACACATACGAAACTGACATTAACAATTCCATAGAATCGATGGTAAAGTGGTTGGAAAACAATAATCTTAAGATAAACCTTGGGAAAACTAATATTCTCCATTTTTCCCAAAGATCACCCATACCAAATGTAAATGTCCATTATTGTAACGACAGCATAGACAAAGTGAATGTAACCAAATTTCTTGGAGTAACTATTGACAGCAAGTTAGATTGGAAAGCGCATACGGAAGCATTAAGCAAAAAAATTAGTAATTCTACGTACGCACTGTATAAATTAGCCCCCATCTTAAATGTTGAAGCGCTACTAACTGCTTACCATGGCTTAGTGTCCTCTAACTTGAGATATGGACTCATTTTTTGGGGAAATTCAACGAATAGGGATGTGATTTTTAAAATGCAAAAGAGGTGCCTAAGGGCTATGTTTGGACTGAATGTTACAGAGAGTTGCAAACCATTGTTTAAAGCATATAAAATATTAACCCTTCCCTCAATGTACATTTTGGATATCATTATGTTTGTTAAATCGAATCCACACCTATTCCCATTAGTATCAGATAAAGTAGTCCGGAATAGACGTGACAATAGTAAGTTATGTATCCCGAGATCCAGGACAACTCTAATGCGCAAAAGCATATTCTGTATGGCGCCGATTGTTTATAATAAGTTGCCAAAACATTGGAGGGAATTCAATACTGTAAAATTAAGAAATAGACTAAAAAGCCTTCTGCAAGAGAAAGTATACTACAGCATTAACGAATTTCTTAATGACAAATTTTGACATGTATAATATTAACTTAATAACATTCCTAATTTTATCAATACCTGCTCTGACATCTATTTTTTGTAATATCTTATTTAATTTTGTATTGTTTACTATGATGAGATGATGACACTATTCTATTATAATTTATTGACCTTCTTAATTTTAATTTATGCTTATAATAATAATAATTGAATTGTTAACGGCTATATTTGATGATGTGTGTAATGGACGATTTTTAATAACTTGATGCTGTGTAGCGTCCTCTCATATTTGTACGCCGTTCAGGCAAAACATGACTGATATATTATAATTTATTGTTACATCCTGCATGCCATGTGCTTGTATACTCATGTTTTGAACAAATAAAAATATCTTATCTTATCTTATCTTATCTTTATTTGAAACACAAGGGGTGTTTCAAATAAAATCCATACTTCTATGTCATAGAAAAAAACACAACATAATTATTTGGCACATACAAGTGCACACAACAAAAATAAAATAAACACCTAAATGTAAACAGAAAAAACGAAACAAGTAATATTGTGTCTTACGGCTGCGCCAAATAAGCCTAGTTCAGTAAACTGCTGGGCAGCTAGTACAGTCGAACAAGCTAATAAGTATACAGGTAGAGATCTTTATAATTCCAGTACACTGAAAATATTGGTTGCAATTTTGTTTTACAAAGAGTTTCGCACTAAGCAACTGATTCCAAACGCTGCATCGTTTGACATCAGTCTCTAAATTTATCTATATTATCTTAAAAGTAAATACAAGTTAGCTGGCTGTATACTTATTAACTTGTTCGACTGTACCTGACGCTGGTGTTCAACTGGACCTGAGAAGGTGATGTGACGGACGTAAAACATTTTTGTACTAACATAGGAGTGTACACTGTGCCTAGCCTGCATGGAGGAAGACAAGACAGCAGCCCACGTGGTTCTACACAGCCCAGAGCTTGCCTCATACAGGGCAAAGTACTTTGGTAACCCACCTGGGTTACTGCACTGGGTGGGTGAGTACCTACTCTCTGCGAGATTGTCAGGAACACTAGGGAGAATTTTTTTTTTTTTCTTTCTGTGCGTATTTACAATCAGTCATAGACTATAAGCAAATTTTTTGACTGCATTTGATGTCATGCCGAGTGTGCACTCCAATGAGTACAACTGCTCCTTGTCGATTGACCAAATTTAGTCCAGTTGTAGAATAACACGCCGTTTTAGACGTGTTTCGCACTTGGTGTGTATTAGCCCAGCTGCTAGGTTATTAGGGTGATTTGATAATCTTGTTTTATAGCTTGCAATGGAGTCCTTAATCTCTTTATGGTGTTAATTTTTAGATGTTTGTGTATTTCCACATTTGTAGTATACCATGAAGCGTTTGATATGGTTCTGAGTATTTGGTTCTGTATTCGCTGCAGTATATTTATGTTTGAATCACTAGCGGTCGCCCACAGTTGAGCACCATACATGAAACTAGGTTTCAAAATACTGTTATATATTAATAGCTTGTTATCTGTGGAGAGTTTCGAGTTTCGTCCCATTAGCCAATAAAGGTTTCTGTATCGTATATTAAGTACACCTCTTTTACATTTTATATGGGTCTTCCAAGTTAGTCGTCGGTCGAGGTGCATTCCTAGGGAGGAACTAGCCTTTCTCCGGAAGTTGGGGTGGATCGAATAAATTTCCCACCCATACCCAAAATACGACACCAACCCGTTATACAATACATAACAAATGGATTTTATTTTAATGCTGTTTAAAACACACAAAGAACATGTAATGTCTTTGAACCTTACTTCCTTACAGCTAAGCCACATACCTGTAAACCGCCACATGTAAACCAATGGCAGTAAGCAGCAAGACTCCTGTCTGGTTTTCCTTCGGTCGTCGCACAATGTTGGTGATTGCCCATATTACGGGCAACAGGTTGATGCCCAACACCGCTGGAATGCCTTGTGTCAGATACCAGTGCCTGCAAGAAATAATAGGCTTTGGTTTCGTCTTGGTATACCTAACTTTATGAGACATTCATCAGTTTAAACAGAACTATATTTTATAAGCGTTCAAAGGCGAATTGTTAGTGTAGTAAATAAAGTGTCTCAATTTAAGCACATTAAAGTGAATCCGACAAAGTAGCCTGCAAAATTCGAATTTCCTTACCCTTTTTTGCAATTTGCTGGTCAGTGTCAGGTTGTATCTACACTATCTACAAAGAGGTAAGATTTGTTTGTTTGTTTGTAACGAATAGGCTCCGAAACTACTGGACCGATTTCAAAAATTCTTTCACCGTTGGGAAGCTACACTATCCGCGGGTGACATAGGCTACTTTTTATCCCTGTATTCCCACGGGAACGGGAACCACGCGGGTGAAACTGCGTGACGTCCGCTAGTGTTAAATAAAATAGGATTCGCGACCGTAACAAATGTGACGTCACAGAGTAATAATGATTAAAATCACCAATACAACCCTCTCAGTTCATATTACTTCCTTGAATGCCTTTTTCATCAAATCGTCACTTATTGGGATAAATCAACTCAAGAGGATTGTATTCATGATTTTAATGATTATCTTTATTTATATATAAAATTCTACTGTACGTGTGTGTGTCACTGAACTCCTCCTAAACGGCTGGACCGATTTGGATGAAAGTTTTGTGTGTTTGTTCAAGAAGATTCGAGAATGGTTTGGTTTAGATTTAGAGTTAACGAAAAAAAAGAAAAAATATCCACCCGTGCGAAGCCGGGACGTGCCGCTAGTATCTCTATAAATACATACGCATAAAACCTGACACTGACCTGCAAATTGCAAAAAAACGTATAATTTCGCGGGTTACCTCGTCGGATTCACCTTAACAATCAATTAAATTGGAGGATAATTAATCCGTTTCATACTCAAAGAGTAGTATCAAGGCCATGCTTACCATGGGTGTTGTCCGTAGAAAGAGGCAATGTCATGTAGGACATTGAACCTAAAGAATTCCCAAGGTGTGACGATGATACGGCCGTAGAAGTACGAGTCTAACGCCACGAGGGCGCCACCAGCGATTAGACTGAAAAAATACACGTTTGTTTTTAGGATACACGCATGTTGGGCGGGAAATAACGAGATTGGTCGGAGCCCCTTTTGATGGAAAGGTGCTTCCCAATATATTGAAAAACCAGTTGTCAAATTAAGGCAGTTTTATAACAGCAGCAGTGCCTAATAGCTATTACTTGTTAAATAGTTTATTGTCTGTTTTCCTACACACAATGCCATCCCAGGGTTAAAACTCCCCCGTCGGGGCTCCGGGTCCCGTCGGGGCTGCGGGCCCCGTCAGGGCTGCGGGTCCCATCGGGGCTGCGAGTTGTTCGAAAGAGATACCGCGGTCTCGATACAAAGGCTAAGAAGGGTGGTTTTTAGTAAGTAGCAGTCTGACACTCCCTAACGCTCTGCCCAGAGCGGGAGGAGTCATTTCATGGATTCCTAAGCTCCAAAAAAAAATGGGCCATCTGTGTCTCACTGCAGGACAAAAGTGTCCCTTATTTCATTCCACCAACGAGACGAACTCGAACCCTTATTGGGTTTGAGTTCGTCTCACCATCCATTTCCTCGTAACCCTATCGCGTGGGTCATTTGAATCTATTGTTACTTTAGCCCAAAGGTCCTTTCACGTGCGATAGATAAGGAATTTGAGCCTTATTTTTTTTTGTTTTTGGGGGGTGGTAAATCATCAAATAACCCCTCCCACTCTTGGGCAGAGCGAAAGGGAGTGTCAGACTTCTACTGACAAAAAACCACCCATGTTCCTTCTTCGCCCTTCATGTCGAGGCCGCGGTATCCCTTGCGGACAACCCGCAGCCTCGACAGGCAGGAATTTGAGCCTTAGGAACGTAATATCGAGTTCCTTACGCGATTAATCAGTTTAACACCTGTTTTATTTAAGGATGGTCAATCATCAAATGGTTCCCCGCTCTGGGCGGAGCAAACTCAAACTCAGCATTTATTTCAATTAGACCATTACAGGTACTTTTGAATGTCAGAAAATCAAATAAAATAAAAAATAGCAGAAGGGAGTGTCAGACTTACTGACTTAAACCCATTCATGTACCTCCTAATGCCCTTTGCATTCCTGGGCCCCGGTGACATTCATCATCATCATTCATCATTCATGGGGTTCGGTTTTCCGCACTTAGTCTCCTCAGGGCATCCGCAAGGGATCTTGGTGTTCCTAGGGTCTCCTCACGAATCTTGGTAACGCCTGTGCACTCAAGGAGCACATGCGCCACCGTTTCCCCCACCTCCATGCATGCATGCACTGCTCTCTGGGACTGTCAGTGATTCCTAGGGTGTGGAGGTGTTTACTCAGTGAACAGTGTCCAGTGATGGTCCCCGCCACCAGACGCAGGCTTTGTTACGCATGCAAATCTTTGTAGTTTCTCGAGATCCTTTTGGGTTATACTTAGGTTGGTCCTGGGCCACCAAACTAGCCCCGGTGACTCTTTCGAACGAATTCCGCAACCTGGTCAGTCTAGTGGGGCCCGTCTTGAGTTTAACACCTGGAGAACAGTAATGAAATAGGTCCAGGAACAAATAACTTACGCAATAGGCACGTAAGTCCGCACGACGAGCTTCAGCCGCCCCTGGTTGGTTGTGAGCAAGTTGTAAGCCCCGAGCACTGCCCACAGCGGCGCCGACGTGGGTCGCACGAACACGGACACCACCGCCAGCCACAGCCACTGAGGACTTTCTGTAACAAGTAGACAGCAAACATTACATACGAAACTTTCTATGAGGCATGATGAAGGTCAAGAGCACGCCCATTTTTAACCGACTTCCCAAAAGGAGGAGGTTCTCAATTCGATCGGTATTTATGTATGTACATCGATTACGCTGAGATTTATGATTCGATTTACGTGATTCTTTTTCCATACAAATATTGATTCCGTTTGATGCGGAATAGTTGCCATTTGGTCCCATAAAAATTTAACATAATTTGGCCCAGTACTTTTCATTTTATAAACATTTTTTGTAAATATTTGTATAGGATATTACAACTTAAAATGAAAAAATAAAAAAAACTTTTTTGCAAAAGAACAACCGACTTTAAAAACACCAAAAAGTGAAAAATAAACTACAGAAGAAAAATCAGCTTTTGAAGTTGGTGGCAAAAAAAACGAAATCAAACAAACAAATTTCACAACCTTCAGATGCTGATTTTTCTTCGGAAGTTTATTTTTCACTTTTTGGTGTTTTGCAATAAAAGAAAAACATCAATGAGGTGTTTGTTGTGTTTCCAGGGACTTGTTTATTTGTTCCTCCATTCGTAGATCTTTGACAGTCCTTATCGATAGTCAGAAGCCCGTGCCTCTGTGGTCGAGTGGTTTAGGCGTTTGCCTTGTAACCCAGTGGTCGTGTGTTCGATTCCCACGGGAAGCATACTTTGTAAAGTTGTTTCCAGTTTGGCTAGGACATTGCAGGCTTGAATCACCTGATTGTCTGATAAAAAAGATGATTCCGTGCTTCGGAAAGCACGTTTAAGCCGGTGAGCAAACATGTCAAAGGCCCTTTTTTAGTTTTTTTTGTCGAGTTGAAAATCATAGAATAACACCTCCCGCTCTTGGGCAGAGCGAAAGGGAGTGTCAGACTTCTACTGACTAAAAACCATCCATGTTCCTTCTTAGCCCTTCATGTCGAGGCCGCGGTTTCTCTTGCGAACAACCCGCAGCCCCGAACGGGATGTCAGAAGCCCTTGAGGCAGTTTAGAAACACTGACTCTGCTCGTTAGACCTTACTGCCCACTCGAGAAGAAGAAGAAGCCCGAATGTCTGACAATACCCAGTACTAAATGAGTTCTGTAGGTCAGATACACAGTCAATCGGAAAAAGAATGCAGATGGTACTTTTTGTGCTCATCGTATAGGTACGTGATTCTGTTGGTTAGTTGCCATGAAGAAAGTGCTTCAGTTAAATGTTTGCTTAACAAGGTCATTGATGTTATTCATTAAAATTGTTTATATAGCAACAGGATAACCACAGAAAAATCCAAGGACAAATTATATACTGGGTACCAAGATTCTTTCCCTGTCAAAACAGGAAAATAATCTTGGAACTATTAAACAATGATAAATACCAACGCAATGGTATTCATTGCGTTGCTTGCTTTTTATTACTGCTTGTTTTTTTATAGTTGTTGCCCGCGACCTTTGTACGAGTGAAATTATTATGAAAAAATAGTTCTGTATTTGAATCGAATTTTAAGTTACTCCTTATAACATTTAGCTATCTACCAGTAAAAGTCTCGCTAAAATTGATCCAGCCGTTTCAGAGATTAGCCGGAACCAACCGACACGCAGAGGTCTAAATTAAAATAAATATATATTGTTGTTTAAGTACTGTATATGTATACTTTCATTTACTTACATTCAGTGAAAAACTGGTATGTTTTTTTTTCTATGCAGGAAAATATTACCTTGATTGTAGTATCCCAGCTTCCCATCCTTGAACGGGAACACAGACAGGGCAATCGCAACCAGGGCAGTTTCTAGTGTCTGCAGCAAGGTTCTACCGGACGTGTAAAACCAGAACCATGACGTCAGTACTAGGAATAAGGCCCATTTTCGGTTTCCAGTCCACTTGTAGAAGCTGTAATCAGCAGCGGTGCTGATGATAGCCTGCAGGATGCGAGGCAGGAGAATCTGAAAACAAATAGTAGTTTATAACTACTGTTGTATTGTGTCAAGAATAATGCAATAAACTTGCTAACCTGCGGAACTTATAACGTTAGCCGAATGAACAGACATAGAGACAAAAATGGTGATGGAATGAGGGCGTCTACTGAATTTATAGACATGCTGCACCTAACCCAAAATACATTGGGAGATTGACTTTAAAGAATATGATTTTGATCTTATTTTAAATCAATTACTTTTTTTTTTAATGTTGCCCCGCACTAGGAATTTCTCCCGTACTGTGGGTGCGATTACAAACATTTAAACTCACAAACAAAACAACTATCTGTTGGCCATATAAATATTGATTCCATGCGGGGATCGAACCCGCAACACGTAGCGCAGCAGTCAACTGCTTGAGCCACTACGCCAATCGTGCCATCACAGTAGAGAGTTGCTTTTACATTCATACAGATAGCAGAAAATAGCGTAATCAATCAAGGTTATTCTATCTAACTACACAGAATTCTGCAACTTACTTCCTTTTTTTTATAAATAACCAAGTTTACACTACATAGAACATATTGTATATGATACAAAGAAACTTCTCCATTACAGATATTAAATAACAGCGACTCATGTTGCAAACTAGTATTGTAACACTATACACAATTAGAATGGTCTGTCTGTAATAACGACTGGTTATCAAGAATGTCGTATTGTGCTTTCAGATAAAATCCTACAACTTATTACCTACTTCGAATATATATTTATTGTAATTCTAAGGAACATTTCAATCAGTGTTCCAACTGTACAAAAAAAAAGATAATGAGTTTTTTTTTGTTTTTTTTTGTAGTGCATAGTCATTACAGCAAAGCTTTTGATAAATGATCAATTCAGTAACAAGATATCAACAAACCTATATCTTATGCTTGGTCATGGTGAGCGAGTTATTTTCAGTCTTTTAAGGGGTTTTTTTAAGGGGTTATTTAGAACTATATTCTTACCAGGGCTTCAGGGTAGTCCAGTCCAGTGTATTTAAGCAGAGTGTAAAGTGCAGCTACCACACTTGGGTACAAATAGTTCCTGATGCCTTGTTGCCATTCCCAAGTCAGGGCTCCATACCCAAACACTTGCTTGTGAGCTACTTCCAAGGTCTGCCAGTACTCATCAGGCACATACCACGTCTGCACCAGGAAAACAGACAGAATCCTCACGAACAATATCACGGAAGCCACCTGAAGGGGCCTCAGGCCCTTTGCCAACACCATTCTCCCGCCTAAAACGAAAGAGGTTACATGTGAATTGTCTATAAATAGAAACCTTTAGTGTGCTCAATCAACAATCAACATAATAATTATCAAAAGCTTGACCAAGATGAACACTTCATACATTGGACGATTCAAAAACTTAGTTCTAATTAGAAATCTTAGTGTTGATAACTTTATCAAACGAAACAAACTTTACTCAGTAAAGTGTCAACTAACGCGTCCTTATAATTAACGCTCGAATTGAATGAACAATAAGCATTTAACACAGTGTAATTAAATAGCACTTTTTAATGATTATATTCAAAACTTTTCAATCGATTTCTTTCTCTAAAAATAAACACAAAAACACTTTTTTCGTAATAATTTCACTAACCTCAACAAAACCCGCCGCCACCGCGAAGTAGTGCTGTGCTAATCAACTAATTTTATTTTTTTCGTTGGATCATGATAACATTCCTAACGGTATTTTAATTGATATTTTTCACAAATTTAATAAACACTTAACACCAACATTTAAGAAACATTGTTTTGTTTTTTATCTTACGTTACCACTGACGCGTATCTAAGAAGTTATTTAAACAGAAAACGAATTAATGGGAAGAATACTAGGGTTATGGTGTTTAGGGTTCCGTAGTTAATATGGAACCCTTACAGTTACGCCATGTCCGTCTCTCTGTCCGTTCTTCCGCACTATATCTCAAAGAAGCTGCTATTTGGCATGAAAATACAAATGAGTTACGCCGACAAAGAGCTAAAGTAAAATATTGAATTTTTTTTTTAGTGTGTCACTGTGTCTGTATCTCTGTACACATTGTGTGGATGATTTTTTTCTCTCGCGAAGTCCATTGTGTGGGATGTCGTTCTCGTTGGATAGGTCTTTAAAATTTTGCGAGTTTGCTTATTTTATTAAGCTGTCAAGTGCAAATTTTTGTTAGACTCAAGTCTGGCAACCAACCACCTATACGAGTTGTGTTCACGCGTGTGAAAAAAATCTAGGTAGTGGTATATATAACGAAAATAAACGGAGAACTATCACAGCTAAGTAGGCGTTACAAGTTTACGAGTAATAGTCGACCAACTTATAAAATGTACTTATGTAAAATATTTTCCTTTACATAATGTATGGGAGCGCAGGTCTCAAAACTGCAAATGTAAGTTTGTTTTATATTTACTATAAAAATCATCGTTCGAAGGCAGGTAAGCAGGGTGGTTAATCAGTTTATTAAGTTTACATGTTTGGATGGGCAACCACGGAACCCTACATTGTGCGTGGTCCGACATGCATTCGGCTGGTAGTGTCAAGTCGTATGTTAACTAAATTAGGATTCGCGGCAGTAACAAATGTCTATCTATTGAGTTATAATGATTGAAATCACCAATACAACCGTCTCAGTTCTTAGAAGTCTCTTGAGTGACAATTTGATGAAAAAGGCATTTTTTTTCCTAGCCCTTTGTGTCGAGGCCGCGTATCTCTTTCAAAAGAACCCGCAGCTCCGACGGGCTGTTGCATTCATCTTAAGATGTTTTATGTTAGACCACATGGAAGAAATTAAGGGAGGCCTTTGCTCAGTAGTCGGACAGTAAAAATCTCAAATCTGAACATAGAAAAAGCAACAAAGAAAAACAGATTTGAAAATCAACTAAAAAACTCCATCATAGAATACATTTCACTATGTCACTCACAACACTATCACGTCAAGTCCGCCATAATAAGTTTGTCTCTGTGCGGTCGTGTTCGAAAACTTTATTTCATAAAAAATTGGAAGATTATTCAAGGTTTGGCTTTATTAATATTGTGCTATTTGTTTAACGTTAGCATAATTTTGAATTGAAAATCCTATTTTTGTAACAATATGCAAATATGAAAGATTTATCAAGAGGAAAATAAATAACTATCAATTTGGCGTCTCTCAAATGTTTGATTTAGATGTTTTCGAACGTCAATTTACGAATGTTGATTTTATGGAAAAATTAACTCTATCCAATTCTTTTGATAAATAATTATGTTGTGGTGTTAGCTTAGCAATGGGTAAGTATGGTATTTCCAAATGAAATATCCTCGTGGTAGTACAAGATTGTGCTAACGAATTGTTTGCTTTTAGATGAGGCGAAGAAAGAAACGGTGGATCTTTCGAGGCGTGGGTTGAAGAAAATAGAGAAAGCGCCCGCGGAGGAATCCAAGACCATTATTAATTTAATCCTAGACCAAAATGAATTGCAACGGCTCGACAACATCGACACATACAACCGCGTCGAAAATGTAAGAAACTACTTTCTTGGAATATTTAATCAACCCAATTTGTTATTTTTTTTAAATCATTTCTTATTTTCGGTGTTAACATTACATTAGTCTCAAAAATGTAGAATCTATTTGCACTAGAAGTATTGAATCTTCTCATGTTAAGTTTTGAAAATCACCCCATGGAGATAAATAATTATGTCAATTCAAATTAGATATGTGCATGATTATGTATTCATTCATAAATTATAGTAAGAACATAGATAATCATACAAATTCTGTTTGTGAATAGTTATCAATATGCAACAACTTCCTGCTACGCATGCACGGTGTGTCCAGATTGACGAATATCCGAATACTGGCTCTGAGTAACAATGGGATACTACAAATAGAAGGGCTAAAAGACCTGATATATCTTAAAGTTTTAAAACTAGCAGGTAAGTTAGTACACTAATAGTAAGTAGTAGTAGTGTAGACATCTGTGAAAATAGTTGCAAGGTATTTAAAACATATCTTTTTAGACCCCTTTTGTGTGTTTTAGCCCTTAAAAATATCTTTGGTTTGACTGTTGTTTGTTGTTCTCTAAATTAATATTTTTTTTATTTGTGGGCATTATTTATAACTTTCTGTAATTTAATAATAGGATAAATGATAAACATCTTTTTCCAAATTTATTCATCGGATAAAACTCAAAAGAAAAGAATAGGATAATCAATATCATGTCATCAATGATATATATATATTGAATCGTAAGTTCATAACATACTTTAAATTCGGAAAGGAAATTCTAAAACATAATATATATTTTTATGATAATTTCCGTTGTGTTGAGCCTGCTCATTCTAAAAGGTTATGGTAAGACTAGGCAGATAATAACCAACCAAAGCATAAAATAGCATTAATAACTAGTAGCTACCATCCATCACTTTAATGGCACAGTATAGCTCATTACTGACATATCTAACGTGGTATAGTCGTAGTTAAACATCATTAAGTATGACTGACTGGTTTCACTAACATAGAAAGTGAATATAGAATGCTCTATACTTGAAGTTATTGCTTTTAAAGATTACTATTTGTAATTGGCTATTTGACTACTGTTAATAATTCACGAAAATGCTAAGTTATTTCAAAGAAATAACACGATGTGTGAAAAAAGTAATAAAATCGATCAAAAAATGGCTTAGTTTTAACTGATTTTAAATGACGTGCTAGACAAAGACAGCGCTACAAAAATGTGACGTCATATTTCATGTTTCGCGCGACAAGGATAGAAAGTACCCCCACCAAAAACTTATTAAGCATGTAGCTACTCCATTTCTTTATCGATTTATTACTTTTTTCACACATCGTGTTATTTCTGTTAGTTCTTTGAAATAACATAACATTTTCGTGAATTTTTAACAATAGTCAAGTAACCAATTGTAATTCATAGTTATCAACAGTTAACCAATTTGAAATTAAGGATTTTTTTAAATGTTAAGCATAAAAGTAACTGGCTGCTACTGAAAAGTTGTGTGGTAATCATCTGTCGTGGTATGGACATGTGATGTAGAGGAGGAACTCTTGAGTCTGAATGTAGGTGGTTATAAGAGTAGAGGAAGATCAAAGAAAATACAGTACAAAGTAAAAAAATCGGTGCCACCATTATATGTCTGCACGAATGCACAATTATAGCCAGTCTTACATTACAGTCATTAAAGTCCTTTATCCAGTGTCATGTAAGTGAGCTGTTCAAGAACATGCAATAACATTGTGATCTCTTTGCAGGTAACAACATAAAATCAATAGAACACCTAAATCACAACATGCACTTGGAACATCTAGACTTGTCCAACAACCAGATATCTTTTATAGCTGATATATCATATCTGAAGAATTTAAGGGTCAGTATAATTATATTTAATTTATAATATATATAATTTAGAATATTTTTTATTTGAATGTGATGATTGAATAGAACTATTTTCACAAAAGCATTCTCGAATTTGCCTCTTAAAACATAGCTGTTAAATATTATGTAAAACTTTTTACGTTTTCATGTTTAAATAATGACATATGAATAGGCTCTGGTAAGATTAAGGCATTTGTGCTTATAACAAATAAACGATTTTAAAATAAAATTTGTTTAATTAGAACACAAGAAATACTTATTGTAATAAAAGGTTTAGCAAAAAAAAACCACGTGACTCAGGGGTACGTGTTTTTTTTTGTTTACCTTGACTTAAGTACCTAAATAGATATCGTATAGACTTATTTATGTAAATCATGCTTTTGAGGGTTCCGTACCTCAAAAGTAAAAAAAGGAACTGTTATAAGATCACAATGTTTTCTGTTATTAAAAAAAAATAACTTTTATCATGCCGAAATTAAAGGCAGAATAAGAGAATAATTTTATATATTTCACCAACCATATTTTTACGCAAATACATGATTTTGATTTGATACTTAATTATGATGTACCAAGGAAAATTAATTTGAATAATTATAGAATTGTGCATTCATTACAATGCATAATTCTGTGTATGAATGAGAAATTATTAAAAAGAAATCATTTGGTCTTGTGGTTGCAAGCGCAAAAAAATAATTATCCTACAAAATATAATTCACAAAAAACGATGTAATATCCTTTTGCAGCATCTAAATCTGGAAAGGAACAAGATATCAGATCTGAGGCAGTGTGACCGCTATCTCCCCACACACCTGGAACACCTAGGGCTAGCACACAACAGTATCCAGGATCTGAATGAGATCAGTCACTTGGTGCACCTTAACAGGCTGGACAGCTTCTCTATACAGGGTAACCCGTGCGTCGCTATGGCTGGGAAGGACAAATTGTATCCTTTTTGAACTGACTAAAAAAAGCAGAAAGTTTCAGGTTGACACATGTTTTTTTTTATAATTGGCCATGTATAACTTGGGAAGCTATTACAAAGCAAAAAAAAAATAAGCTGGACTAGTAAATTTAGTTTTTTTTATAAGGTTCGTATAACAGAAAGTTGCTGCGACATTAAAAAATGGTCACCCCACATTCCGAAGAGAAAAAATCTACCCACAATGTAATTTTCTGGTTTTTTTCCTCATTTATTTGTGGTGTTTCATTCCAATACAATGTATGTTACGTAACGAAATGCAAAAATAGAATTAAATTATGTTAAAAATGTAACTTAAAAATACATAGTTCCTTGACTCTCAAAACAGAGGATTTGATTACCGTCCCTTTGTACTCAACTGGATAATGAGCGTCAAGACAATTGACGGCTTCGTCGTCAGTGCTATAGAAAGGTAAGATTGAAAATCTTCTTACTCATCATCATCATCATCATTTCAGCTGAAAGACTACCACTGTTGGACACCACTCTCACCAAGTTGCAAATAAAGAAATCTGATTAGAAAAGATTCAAAATGTTATAGGAAAAATATGTGTGTTGCCTAGCCGACCTGGAAGTCTTCTGTCAGGCACTCGTCAGGGCTGCGGGTTGTTCGCAAGAGATACCGCGGCCTCGACATGAAGGGCTAAGAAGGAACATGGGTGGATTTTAGTCAGTAGAAGTCTGACACTCCCTTTCGCTCTGCCCAAGAGCGGGACCCCATTTGATGATTTTCCACCTGCCAAAAAAAAAAAGTTGGCCTAAGCCAGAAAAACTTAATAAAAACAACTCTCAATGAAAATAAATTCCGGTTTTAGATTTTTATGTTTCATCCCTACAATATTTTATTTTTTATCCCATTGTAAATGACAATTATAAGAAACTGTTATTAATATAATAGTTTATCTATACTAATATTATAAAGCTGAAGAGTTTGTTTGTTTGTTTGAACGCGGTAAACTCTGGGACTACTGGTTGGAATAGAAAAACTCTTTTTGTGTCGGATAGTCCATTTATCGAGGAAGGCTTTAGGCTATATAACATCACGCTACGACCAATGGGAGCGGAGCATAAATGAAAAATGTTGCAAAAACGGGAAAAGATATTCCTTTTTGAGAGCTTCCGTTGCGTGCGCTGCGAAAACGGTTTAAGTTACGCAAATACCATGTATGAAAGAATTGTTCCTCTTTAAAAGTTCTAAAAAAAAGTCCGCGACAGCATATGTCTATCTTTTAAGATTGACTCACTGTAACCATTTTTTACTATTAAAATGTTAGGTTAAAAAGAATGATATTTTGCGAAGCTTATTTAACCCATATGGTATTAATCTATATCTAAATAAATGTGTTTGTTAGCACAGAAATTTAATATAGAATATTTGTGCCTTTTACTCTATACAGTTTAAACAAATATCTTAGAAGATATCGCAATGTAAAAATATCCGCGCGACAAAATAATTAAGCGCGCGGCAGTCATTCGGTCCGGTGCGGTAGGTTAGTGGGGATTCTGGCTTCCGGGGACTCCGGAGAAATTCATATTCAAAATATTTACTGCACCATAATGTTTACAAGGTGTTACTATATATTTAACAGTAAGAGATACCAATAGTAATTCACACTTTAATATAATCTAAACTAATATTATAAAGAGGAAAGATACGATTTTTTGTTTGTTACGATTTAACTCAATTTATGTTGACATTTTGTTATAAGCTATATTATGTGACGCAGACGAAGTTGCATGGGTCAGCTAGTTATATAATATAACTGTTATGGCTCATCAATGACAAAAAATCTACAAAAATATAATAAAGAATACACACATCTTTTACAAGCATCTATTAAAACATCCTTCACTTTCAGTTTGAAAGCAGAGTGGCTATACAGTCAGGGCAAAGGGCGGCATTACCACGCGGGCCAGCATCAAGAGTTGTGCGAATACTTAGCGTCCACCTGCCCCCTCACAGCCGATGCGCTGGAGACCGAGGACCAGAGGAAACTGCGTCTTATTCTTAGTAAGGTAAGGTCGAATTTAGTTATAGTCAATAAGTTATGTTAAGTTATCATAGTCAATAAGTTATACTGCAATGAAATTTTATCCCGATTTGTGATGTGAAGATAAGTATGAGAGAATTTAATGATTTGCTTTTCGTTTATCCAAACATATTTAAGAGATTTTAAAACTAAATGGTTTTAGCCGTACTTTTTAACTCGCGTCCTAAATCAGTTGGCGCAAACATCGCGTCTATATAACGTTCGGTGTAATTATCAGAATTCGTAACTCCATTTGAGCAAATTTTACAGGAGCAACAAAAAAAATATTTTTCTAACTAGAGGTTTCTAAAATTGCGTTCTATATTTAAGTTGACAATGGGTGTAGATTGATATAATTAACTAATATTTTTTTGAATTGTATGGCTAGAAAAAAAGATGGCATTAATTTTTTTTTTTTTGATGTAATAGTTCTGATAATTAGTCCGACGATATGACCCTTATTTGTTCAGATAAACGGACGCACTTTCTGTGGGCGCGACGCCGCCGAGTGCTATGATTGGTTTGGTTAGGTTGCGATCATAATAGACGATTTATCAAAATAGTTTTACTAAGCGCGGCATGATAACCATATTGAATACCTCACGCTTACCGAACCTGTTTCTAAGAAAAGTTGTTCCGTGTCGCAGGCTCAACATCATCAGCAGCAACTGAAGGACCAAAACCACAGTCCTTTGAAGCCAAAGTTACAATCACCAAGGATGCAATGTAAGTATTACATACAGTAAAATAAGCTAATAAGGTCGTTTTCAACACCCGAAATGAATAACATAGTGACTTTAGATAACTTTATGCCATATCAACACTCAATATGAATAAAGTTATGAAATAAAGTTGTACAAACGTGCCCGTCGGGGCTGCGGGTTGTTCGCAAGAGATACCGCGGCCTCGACATGAAGGGCTAAGAAGGAACATGGGTGGTTTTTAGTCAGTAGAAGTCTGACACTCCCTTTCGCTCTGCCCAAGAGCGGGATGGGTTATTTGATGATTTTCCACCCGCAAAAAAAAAAACAGTTGTACAAACGTGTAACTAAAGTTACAATGTTATTCATATTGAGTGTCGTTTTGGTCCAGGCCCAATTCGTTGGGGAGAGAATTAATTGTACTGAAAGTTCTATTGTTGTTAATTAGATATTGTTTTTCTTTTTAAATTCGAAAGGGAGCATTGCCTGCTTGGCTGATATTTGTGAATTTTAAGGGTTCCGTAGTCAATATGGAACCCTTACAGTTTCGCCATGTCCGTCTGTCTCTCTATCTGTCCGTCCGTCCGCACTATATTTAAATAGAGTTTTGTTTTTAAATATGATAGCTGGTAGCACCAGCTATCAAGTTTTCATGTTTAACATGCTTGTTGAGAAACCCTGTGGGCTAAACACACAATGTCTGTGTTCGATTCCCGGTACGGGCAAATTGTTACTAGGTTTTCCATCAGAAATTTGACAATAGCAGCCCCCTATTACATGGGGTGTACTATTAAGTACACCTCTGTCTACCGAACCCTTCGCGGATTACACGCGTGATGTTAAGTTATTATTATGTTAATGTCCCACTTCAAAACTCATAGTTTGTAAAAAAATGTTACTTATGCAGACGTAATGTTTGACCTATTAATTAAAATGCTTCATTAGTTCAGTTATTTGTGGAATTACGCTAATGAGCATTGACTTATATAATACTAACTTATTCATAAGGCTTTGCCTGCGTGGAGTTCAATAATTGTCCCACGGGATTACACTACCGGGATAAAAAGTATCCTGTGTTAATCCAGGTTATAGACTGTCTGTGTGCCAAATGTCTCTGTAATCCATTCAGTAGTTTTCGAGTGAAAAAATAACAAACTCCATCCGTCCTCACAAACTGTCACATTTATAATATTTTTAGAATTGCTTCAATGTCAAGTAGTACAATACAACAGCCAATTTGTATGAAATAAAATTATTTTTGTCGATTCACCTCAGGTATGACCTCAACAGAATGTCAGGCCGCAACTTTAGTCCAGGGACTGAAAGCGGTTACGGTTGAAGGTTAAGATACCTCAAAAATATACCGGTACCGGTTTAAAATAAAGGTGGAGAGTACCGGTATCTTTTTTAAATAAAGGTTGGGCTAAACCGTTATATAACCCTTACACGATTTCGGTTCCGAAATGCATGCGAGACGGGGCGCGGCGCGCAGTCGTGTCCTTCCGATCGGAAATAAAAACCAATACTGAGTTATAATATAATAATGTGCAACAATCGACAAGTGAACGACAGACAGAGTGGCGAGGCGGTGCGTCAAAGAAATCCCCTACTTATTCAGGTTTAGGTACCGCTACCGATACATTTATAACGGTTATGGTACTTCTACCGAAATATACCGGTATGCCTTTCCAACCTCAAAATTCCGCTACCGAAAAAAATAACGGTATCGAAATATTTCGGTAACCCTTATTTCGGTATGACGTCATAGCGTAATTTAAAGGTACCGTAATTTTTGGGTAATTCAGTACCTGCTTTAGATATTACCTGACGCTGATCTGAGTTTGGATTTGTACCTGTTTGGTGGCAATATTACATAGCTCCCTATTACATAGTATCTTAATATAACTCAAAATGTGGGTGTCCTATTAGGAACACCACTACCTAATCCTTCTAAAATAACTGACGTGATGTTACAAAACTTAATAACCCAATAACTTTACAGCACGTATATCAACGCCCCGTCACATGGGTCGCTCCCCCGACCGGCTAACATCGAGTTACCACGCAGCGCTCACAAAGTCCTCGTCACCCTCGCACCAGATGACGTCATCGCTGTGTGGGGACCTGACCGGTATACCCACGGCCATGAGCCAGAGCTTCGACTCTCCAGGACTTATGTATGCTTCGGAGAAACGAGACAGCGCTAGGGAGAAGGAGAGGGAGAAAGTACAAGGTATCTGACAAAGGTTTAAAATATAATTTACAGCATTTACTATTTTTTAGCAGTAGTTGCGGCCTCGACTTGCGAACAGTAAGTCGTGGGTTCGAACCCAGGCAGGCGCATTACTTTGTGTAATTAATTTCATCACCTCTGTTCTTAAAACGGTGAAGGAAAACATCGTGAGAAAACCGGCATGTCTTAAAACCAAAAAATTCGAAGACATGTGACATCTACCAACCCGAACTGGGCACGAGTGGTAAATTATAGGCCATGCCTCTCCTAAAGAGGAGGCCTGAGTCCCATACAGTGGGAAGGGGAACATTATAGGATGATGATGATGATAATTTACAGATCTGTAATAAAAACAAGGAAAAACAATTCGTCAACATCGATTTCAGCAGGAAAAGTAGCCAGAAGCCTGGCAGCATTGCCACGTTTTAGAGCATTGAATACCTATAAAGTCAACTACAACTAGTTTAACTTTCACAGAAATTCCGCAACCAAAACCAGTAAACCATTCACTAGAAGCCGCATCGAAAATGGTTCCCGTACCCGAGTCGTTAATGAGTCCCGACTACCAAGATCCGATATACGACATCCAAAGATCGATACCTAAGCCGACAACCAACTCGATACACAGCATTTCAAACACATCCTCACAATCGAGCAACAGTAGCATTCATGAAGACAAACCAAGGCACGCTAAAAACATGAAAGGTTCTCCGAAATTGCCAAAAAGCGCTACGTCCTCGCCTAAACTCAAAACGAGAATGGAACAACGGAAAGGGAGCTTGTCAAAAATAGAAGTGAAAAATGATGAGAAGAAACTGAACGGCATTACAAGTGATTCAGAGAATCTCAGTGCTGATATGATGAAGTTACCGTCGAATCAGAGACGGCAGAAGAAATTGAGCGTGGAGTCTATGGCAGCTGTGACGATACAGAAAATGTGGAGGGGGTACAGGAGTAGGAACCTCAATAAGGATACGTTAAGGATACTGCATGCCATACAAGCGGCGAGGGCAAGACAACATATACAGTGAGTATTAGCACTTACTCATTTTTATAACTATACAGGGTGGAAATGATAGACGCACAAATGGTTGTCTGGCCGACAGGGTTGGCGTAGTGGTTCAAGCAATTGAATGCTGCGCTGCGTGTCGCAGGGTTCGATCCCCGCACGGACCAAATATTTATATGGCCTACAGATGGTGGTTTCGGGTCTGGGTATTTGTTTATGTGAGTTTATATGTTTGTGAACGCACCCACGATACAGGAGAAATTCCTAGTGTGGGGCAAGGTTTTGTAAAAAAAAATGTGGTAAGTACATAATTCCGCGTAGACATAATATTCGCCTCAAAGTTGCTACAAACAAACAAACAAAATAGTTACACGTATAATTAGGTATTTAATTGTAAAATGTCGACTAAAAATATGCACTCGGCGCTAGCTAAGTTATCTGACGATTGAAAAATGGGCCTTTAAAATATAAACCATGTCTTTTTTTGTCTTTTTTTTCAAATTCTTCCGACATTCCGATTTTCAGTACTGACCGTCATCATCATCATCATCATCATTTCAGCCGAAAGACGTCCACTGCTGGACATAGGCCTCCCCCAAGTGTCGCCACATTGACCGGTCCCGTGCATCTCGCATCCAGCGGATCCCCGCAACCTTCACCACATGCACGGTCCACCTAGTGGGAGGCCTTCCAACGCAACGTGTTCCGGTTCGCGGTCGCCACTGACCGTCATGTTTACGTAATAAGTTGTTTTTCTTTAATTCGCAGGCGGTTGACGTGCGATATGGAGGCGACTAAGGCAGCCTTGGAGTCTGAGCGGAAGATACAGCAACTACAGATGCAAGCGATCAACGCGTTGTGGAAGAAAGTCTCCACTTTGCAGGCCGCTGGTGAGTTTACATGATTTTCGTCTCGGTTTTCTTACATTTCGGATGCACGGTTCAGGGGAGAGTAGACTCTCCCGTCGGGGCTGCGGGATGTTCGAAAGACATACCGCGGCCTCGGCGCAAGGGCTAAGAAGAACCATGGGTGGTTTTTAGTCAGTAGAAGTCTGACACTCCTTTTCGCTCTGCCTAAGAGCGGGAGGGGTTATTTGATGATTTCCCACACCCCAATAAAAATAGGCCATTTAGTGAACGCAGTTTTGTACAAATATTAATTTGTCAAACCATAAAACTAATCATTATACCTACCTAACGATTCATCATTATCAGCCAATAATGTTCCCACTGCAGGGACTCAGGCCTCCTCTCTAGGTTCTAAGACACGCCGTTTTCCTTCACCGTTTTGAGAGCAGCGGTGATGAAATAAATTACACAAAGTAATGCGCCAGCCTGGGTTCGAACCCACGATTTACTGTTCATAAGTCGGGGCCGCCACCACTTAGCGACCGTTATCACACCTCCTAATCCTATTATAAATATATTTTTTCTTTAATTATAGATAACCAGAAGCAAAGGCTATCGGAATCAGACGACAGCACAGACGCGCTGCGACAACTGTCTGAGACGTGTTTCAGTTTACAAGCACAGGTGTGTACAAACATGCGAAATTTAATTCTCACATCTAAATAATTAAGTTCAAAATCAAAAGTCATTTATTCAAATTAGGCAGATAATTAGCGCTTTTTGAACGCCAAATGTTACAAGAGACAGTCCTCTAAAACTCGCCCTTCGACACTTACTGCCGCACTCAAAGAGCTTTAATGATTACTTAGGCCATCACTTAGTAAAGGTTTTGACAGGTTTGTCATACAAAAGTATGTCAAATCTTTACTAAGTGACGGCTTAAGTAATCATTAAATATCTCTGAGTACCGCAGTTATTATAGTATAACGGGATGGTGTCCGCAACTCCACGTCTAAAGCGCGTATTTTGCGTACGGGTGGGAATATTCGATTCACCCCAGCTCTCCGAGAAAGGCCATCAACCTCTGTGTTACTGGCAATCTCGCGGAGAGTACCTGGGTTACCGAAACCTTCGACCCTCTCCGGACAAAAAATGTTGAGTATGAATCTACAAGAGTAGGGGAAAACCAAAAAAACAGATGGATGAACTGTGTGAATGATGATATGGCAAAAAACTAGGTGACTGCTGAGATGACGAGTAATAGAGAAGTATGGAAGAAGAAGACATGTTGCGCCAACAAATTGGAAAGCTGCATAACATGAGAATTGCTACTTGAAGCCATTGACATAAATTGTAATTTAATATTGTTGGTTGATGTTTTTTTTGTCTGAAAATTATATTGTTGTGTTTATATGACATTTGTAATTTAATGACTACTTTTATTTGACATGTAATTTAATTATTATTTTTATTTGAAATTTGTGATTTAATATTTTGCCATTTATTGAGATCATAGTTTTTTTCTTTTTGACATTGCAATTTAATCATTTTGTTCAATTCGTTTATATTTTAATCATTGTTATTGGCAAAAAAATTGCATGCCTAATTTAGGAGGCGGAATATGAAGAACTATTGTTTACCTATGTGTTATAATATAAAATCTATACCATATTTGAGGCAAATAAATGAATCTAATCTAATCTAACATCAAATAGATTAGGATAAGGACAGGAGAATAATGTTGATGATGAGGCTCCAGACCAGGGACTGATAGCGGTTACGGTTAAAGGTTAAGATACCTCAAAAATATACCGGTACCGGTTTAAAATAAAGGTTGAGCTATACCGTTATTGAACCCTTCCACGATTTCGGTACCGAAATGCATGCGAGACGGGGCGCGGCGCGGGCGTGCGCGTTGGAAAACGTTAGAACTTGTGTATATTGTACATTTTGTTTGCCACTCTTTTACTTATCTCTTTGTTGTTCGTGTGAGTGGCGAGGCGGTGCGTCAAAGAAAACCCCTATTTATTACGGTTTAAGTACCGCTACCGATACATTTATAACGATTATGATATTTCTACCGAAATATACCGGTATGCATTTCCAACCTCAAAATTCCACTATTGAAAAAAATAACGGTATCGAAATATTTCGGTAACCCTTATTTACCGGTATAACGTCATACCGAAATTTAAAGATACCGTAATTTTTGGGTAATTCAGTCCCTGCTCTAGACACAGGTTGCTCCCTCTCCATTCATCAACATTAATTTAAAGACTCAAGAATACTACAACTTTGTATAGATACTCGTCCGGGGCCATCACCATACTGCTTAATGCCGTCAGTTTCTGAACACTCTTTTCCACTGTTGCTAGGTAGCGGAGCTTCAAGGATGTATGCAAGAGGTCCTGAAGGCAGTGTCGACTAAAAACCACGCGGAACCAGTCGCAACACAGACAGATATTACGGCCATCATCACACCTCAGGTAAGAGCCTCTACTTAAAGAATAATATATTTATTCCATCATCAACTAACGTAGTATTAACATACACAAAAATTGTTAAATACTTTTGTGCCAATAAAATATTAGTACAGCTCGGGTCAAATAACTGTGCCCCTCTGAAGTTGGCTACGAGTGGCTGCGCAGCAGTCAAAATTACGAACAAAACTGCAACTGCGGGCATTATGGCGGCGCGATTTTATGTCTCTGTCGCTCGTTTACGTTCGATGCATGCTTGCGTCCCGCTTGCTCCGTACGACAGACATTCGATGCCACAAGTGTTGCATTATTTTACGTATTGTTATTTGTTTTTTGTTATTAGTCGTTTTTGTTTTGTGACTATTTTAGTTGTGTGCACTTGTTGTGCCAAATAAATAATTAAACAAGTTTTCTTTCTTCTTTCTTTCAACTCACCTGAGTTCAAAACTATGTTATCTTTTAAAAATTTGTACTTATTTTGTTCAAATAATTTTCTACGTGACTGCACTTGCGCGATCTTTGCAAATGGCTAACTTCAGAGGGGCAAAGTTATTTGACGCGAACTATATTTGTATCATCATCTACCTAGCCTTTTCCCGACTAGTGTCGGGTTTGACTTCCAGTCTAAACTAAGCCAGCTGATAGACCTGGCTGATAATTAATCAGCACTTTTCGAACGTCAAAATTTATTTTACTTATTTACAAGTGACAGTCCCCCAAAACGCCCAAAAAATAAATAAAATAAGATTTGTGAAAACTTGACCGTAACAAATGTGACTTTACTGAGTAATAATGATTAAATTAACCAATACAACCCTCTTAGTTCATATTACTTCGTTGAGTGAATATTTGATGAAAAAGGCATTCAAGGAAGTAATATGAAGTGATAGGGTTGTATTGGTGATTTTAATCACTAATACCACAGTTTAAATATGGACAGTACCGAAACTAAGCCTAGTTGATGCGATAACTACCTACGCTCCATTGAAGCCATAGGGTTGTCCCTTTTATGCACGGTTGCGGAAGTCCCTAGATAACTTCTCAACATAACATTTTTATTCTGTTGTGATCAATCAATCGAATTAAAAAAAAGCTAGCTTACAAATACAATCTAAATAGAATATCCTAGGGCGTCGGTTAATCTCAACAAAAGACATATAAGTAGTTTAAACGCGGAAAACAGTTTAGTACACAACAACTTGTAGAACTATAGATCTTTAACTTTGTCATAACGGCGCGCGCGGCTTAACCTGTTACAAGTTTTGGCGGGAGCGAGCCGTGGTTGGACGATAGTCGATAACGTTACGTGCGCTCGTTGGAGTGGGCGCTCGCTATCCACGGCTGCGCCACAGGTTGCGCGCGGGCAATGCTCATGAAAAATAAAGGAAATCAAACAAACAAAAGTCACCGACTTCAGAAGCTGTTTTTTTAAAGAGTTGTTTTCATTTTTCCATTTTTAGTTGTAATATCCTATACTAATAGTTACGATGCATTTAACATTCAACCAAGAAACCTAACCCTTAACCTTCAAGATTCCCTTATAATTGCTTTTAACTCCTAACCGTTGAGGAGTTGTACCTTCCACAATCAGCTCACCTAGATAACCTGAAAGAATACAACCCCATAAGATTTTATTTAAGAATTATCCTCCAACTCCTAACCGTTAAGGAGTTATTCCTTCCATCATCAGCTCATCAACATGAGGTAATGACTGCCAGAAGTGAAAACTTAAATAGCATTAGAAAAAATACGAAACAAGTGCCTATAAAATTTGAGGGTTGCCCTCGATTTCGTTAAGATTCCATCATCAGATCCAGACATGGTAACAGTGGGACCATCTCGGGAGTATACTTTTTCGATTAAAAAAAATAATTTTTCAAATCGGTTTATAAATGAGGGAGTTATGCGGAAACAAAAAAAAAAACCAAACAGACGAATTCAGAACCTAACTTTTTTTGGAAGTCGGTTAAAAATACTTTCTTCTGCTGATGAAGCCGAGTTGACACAGCCGTATACCGCACAATACCTTCGTTGCATTTAAAAAAATATCGGGAGATATGAACTATTACGTGACCAACTGACCACTCGTCTCGGCGCGGCGCGGCACGCACAACTGAGCGCACTGCGAAGTCTGCCGAAGTGCCCCGTCGGTGCGCATGTTTGTGTGAGTGTGCGGTTTCAAGCGTTTGTAGGTAGTTTCCGTACTGTCCATATTTATATTGTGCTAATACTCTGTGCAGTCACGTTTGTTGCGATCGCAAATCCTATTTTGTTAAGCGCCTTAAAAAAGGAGGAGGTTCCCTTTTTTATGTATGTTCGCCAATTACTCGAAGATGGCTGGACCGATTTGGATTATTTTTTTAATATACAACCTGACACAGATCGGAATTTCGCAGGCTACCTATTCGCATTCACGTTAACGAGTGTGTGTGTGATGTGCGCAAACGACAGTGAGTGTCAGTGACATGTTGGTATGCATTGACTTATATATTACTGCGTAAGGACTGGGTGGACCGCATATAAAAATGACGCCTCGAACGTGGTCCTAAAATGGTATTTCTTAAGCCGAAGTGAACTAGTCCACGATCGGCTCTCTTCGGGTGCGGTCGTAAATTTTATTAAAAGCTTTATTTATGTTCTTTATACCTCGAAAATACCACGCCGCTTATACAAGGTTACGTTAACGAGCAGACTACACCGATTCTCTGTATGGCGAACGCGTCGAGCAAATGTTCGGACGACCGTATCTTTAGTTTTTATATCAATGTTGGTATGTGTGGTTGTGTGGTGCAGGAGGAGCGTTGCACGTGGCTGCGACGGCCGCAGTCGCTCCCGCTGTGCGCGCCGCCCGCGCCCCAAGCGCCGCCCGCGCCCCAAGCGCCGCCCGCGCCGCGCCCGCATCGGGAACTCGCGTGAGTAACACTTTTTTTTTTTTTGGCTGGTGGAAAATCATCAAATAACCCCTCCCGATCTTGGACAGGGAAGGCGAAAGGGAGTGTCAGACTTTTACTGACTAAAAACCACCCATGTTCCTTCTTAGCCCTTCATGTCGAGGCCGCGGTATATCTTGCGAACAACCCGCAGCCCCGACGGGGGTAACACTTCACTACATATTATACAACAAAGTCCTACGTCGCTTGTCTGTCTGTTAGCAATAAACTCAATAATGGATGAAGTGGTTCTTGAGGAAGGTTATCGTACATAATTTGTCAAGTTTATGGAGAATATGGAGTTCAATGATTAGTACCTCCTTGGTCTAATGGTTGTAAGTGTGGCTGCTGAGCATGAGGTCCTGGGTTCGATTCCCGGGTCGGGTATAGTGTTTTTGGGTTTTTTCCATCAGGGATTTTTCAGTAGCAGTCACCGACTCAAATGTGGTTATATTATTAGTTATACCTCAGGAATAACAGGCGTAATGTTATGTAATTATGACAGATAATAAAAATTAGATCGATCTTAATACAGCAGAACACTACTTCCTATACGCGTTATGAACAATAATATTATTGCAGTGAACTTTCAAACGAAACGGCCGCTCTGGGCATAGAGCGAACCGAGTCCGTTATACACGAGCGATCGGCGGAAACGACCGAAGTGGACACCGACTCGAGGGCATGCGAAGTCATCGCCGACTGACACGAGCAACGTACGTATTGAGCGGGAACTTGTTGAGGTACTGACACCTAATACTGTACTACAGTAGTACAGTAACTGTAGTTGTGTGGTTAAGTTAAAGAGATAGTATACAATTTAAAGACAATATTTTCACGCTTTGCCAGAGGAAAATAATCTTTTAACGTTCGCTCTACTGAGAGCAGGTCTCTTCTCTATGACAGAGTGAGCTATAGATAATTTTATTTTATTTTACATAAAGGATTACAAAAAGATAGGATTCAGAAATGATACAAATGTGAAATCAACCACGTTTTCCACAGATACACAATGAGACAATCTGGTAAATTATAAGGCTAGCGTTGTAAACCATAAAAAAGATGAATATTAACAGTAACAACAAAACATATGGGTCCGTTCACACCGACAGGTTTAGAGAGGAGATCAGATTTTTATCACGTTTAAAACAGAGTTTTAAATCATTGTAATAAAATTTATTTTAACATGTCACTACGCAGGAAAAAACCAACAAATTACTCTCAAGAACAAAAGAAGTGACATATAAAAATAAATCTTATTACAATGACTCAAAACACTGTTTTAAACGTGATAAAAAATCTGCTCTCCTCTCCGAGGCGGTCGATGTAAAGCTGCCAATAGTGTCGTATAAGTGGAATAACAGTGTCAGTGTATTTTTCAAAATGTTAAGTAACATGAGTCTAACTTACTTATATAGCTCACTCTTTCTTCCAATAATCCACCACGCGGGCCCAGTGCGGGTTGATAGATGTTATAGTACCACAGGTATAGATAGACCTAGATAACGCAAGAGCAACATTTCGCGTGCCTAGGTTACGTACAAAAATCATAAGTGGCCACTTTCGCGCTCAGTCTGCATCGGTGTATAGCGCTAGTCGGACGTCGGCGCTGGTGTAAGGCGGGGATTGGGGCGAAGTGGGCGCCGTACGCGGCGGCGTCTTTGAATCGATTTGATTTTCCATCACTAAATAGTGCTTGTGACGTCATAATAGGTAGTCAAAAAATGGCACGTTTGGTTTTCATACAGATCGTAATACTTGCGTTATCTAAGTCTTTCTATATCTGTGCATAGAGCGGCGGCTTGATTCCCAGCAGTGGGAAAATTATATGCAAGAATCTGATTATAAAATTATTTAAATTTATTAAATATGACGTAGGTAGCTAAGAAATGGTGTGCAGCTAAATAACCAAAGATATAAATCTTTTAAGACTCCGAACAGCTACATAATTCACACCTTCAGAAAGATATGGACTTAACTCAAAAATCTAAGAAATTGAGTTACGGTCATAGAGAGTCACTAAAAGGTACGGACTTTTAGGTAAATATTAAAGCAGCGACGTTTTTATGGTAGAATAAAGCCACAGGTACCAATCATCCATATAATTCTGAAGGTGCGAATTTTTTTGAAAAAACAAAAACTATTGTTGGTTTTCGTAATTATCGTTAACATACTTTCAGTATTTTAAACGTTATTTAAAACAGTATGCTGTCTCTTTACCACAAATTAATTATTTTGTTACATTTAATTGGTTTTCTTTACATAGTTAACCTTTAAGTGAAAATGAGTTCGTAGGTCTCGGGATAAGGCAAATTGAAACTATGCATAATAGTCGTAAGGTTCATATTCGTGGTACGCTAAAGCAAAGCTTGGTTTGTAATGTGGGCTTCTTTAAGAATTAAGGTATGACAAGATATTTGTATAGATTTAAATCATGGTTAATTTATATAACGAAAGCATCTCAAATGACTTTAAAGGTCTTCTTGTTATTTATATTTGCACTTTTCATACCGCAGCTGCCTGTATACAATGTTGCCACTAAATATAAATGTATTATTGTTAGTCCAAACCGCAATTTTCCAAATATCTTTAAAATACATATAACGTTTTACATTTAAACCAAGGAGTTTGGTTAATCAAGCTGCTGTAAAATTGATTATATATTATGTTACATACCAAAGAATGTGATAGCATTATGAAAGACAAAAAATAACACCAAATTGAATAAACAAAAACGATTGTTTAAAGACATTTATTTTTAGGCTTAACAATTCTCGTAATTAAAGAAAAACAAATATAAAACCATCTTCATATAATTATACTACTTCTACAAACTTATTAAAATCAGTGACCATTCTAGTTGAGTTTGGATCTATATGTGTAAGTAGTTTGCTTGTACGGTCGAACAAGCTATTTGGTATACACCGTGAAATTTAAATATGTAGCTGTTTTCCCGCGGCTGAACAACCTGCCATAAGGAGTACTTTCGAGGCATGGAGTAAAAGTAAAAAATAAGGATGTTTTTGTGATGGGTTGATTTACACCCTGTATAGATAGATAGATTCTAGTAAACTGACAATATTGATTGCAATTTTGTTAAACAAAGCGTTTGGCATTAAAATACAGATGTTAAACGACGTTTGCTATCAATATCTGAATGTATCTGTGCAATCTTAAAAGTAAATGCGAGTTAGTTAGCTGACTGTATACCAAAAATACCTTGTTCGACCGTACTACACAAATCGACCAACTTTGCAATGTTTTTACACGACTGCCCCAAAAAAAGTGTTTGTTTTAGGTTTTGTTTACAAAATTTTCAAGTCAAAGATAATATCCTAACTCGAAAATATTACACTGGTTGAAATAAAAACAATGTAAGATAACAGACGTAAGAATATTGTTTTAATGGCGTTCACACAACTGGTACAATACTAGTCAAATAACTTTGCCCCTCTGAAGTTGGCCACGAGTGGCAGAAAATTACGAACAAAACTGCAACTGCGCATGCGCGACTCATGGGGGCGGGTATTAAGGCATTATAAAACTATGTTTTCTTTTAAAAATATGTATTTATTTTGTTCAAATAATTTTCTACGTGACTGCACTTGCGCGATCTTTGCAAATGGCTAACTTCAGAGGGGCAAAGTTATTTGACTAGTATTGTACAAAAGTCTTTCTGTTAGATCTGTCAGTTGATTTTGACAGTTCGTCTTCGGCTGACTTCATATCGTGGAGGTTTCCTTGCAATAGGTATCGACTTTGCCTGGTTTTGAAGTTATTTTCGATTTCATAAAATGACTCTGACACTCGGATTTCGTTTACAAAAATAACTTTTATAGGATTTAATATAAGTGTAGATAATAAAAAACAAAGTTTGATTTTGACGCAGGTTGGTACGGGATTCCATATGTCCATGAACATTGCCTTTTTGCAATTCTACAAGTTTAGTTGTTGCTTCATTTGTTTGTATCGCCGAAGCTTGGTCGTTATTCTTGCTAAATACAGGACCAATTTGAAACAAGACTGGACAATATGAATGATTTCTTGTTCGCTGATAATTGAAAATGTCTTCTTAAATATGCAGACTGTTGTTTTAGTCAGCTGAATTCGTTGTCACACAAATATTAATGATTTTCACAAATTTGTGACTGCCTCGTTGATGTAGTGGTAGCAAGCCCGACTGCTGCGCATGAGGTCCAGGGTTCGATTCCCGGGTCGTGAAAGTGTTGTTGGGTTTTTTCATCACGAATTTCTCAGTAGCAGCCACGGTGTCTGAGTTTGTGCCCGGATGATGGCAATAGGCTCGCCCCCTATTACATGGGACTTAAACAAAGCTGGTGAAATGTAGGTGTACTTGTAAGGTACACCTCAGCCTAAATTTTCGGGAATCACGCTTGATGTTATGTGACTTTGTAATGGATACCTTAAAGAAACCTTCCTACTGACGCGACGAAAAATACTAATGACTAAACCAGCAAACAGCCTGTATTTAATAACTAAATTCAAGTTGTCGCTTTAAGTAATATAAATGTTTACTTGCCTAGTATCGATCTGTAAATCACGCATAATATTATTATAGTTTTAATTATCACTGATAAATATTAGGTTTACACGTTTACAAAGACGTGGTTGGTGATTTTACGCTGTAGTTATCAAAAATACTTATACACTGTGAACGAATGTAAAAGGCGCATTTTGCAGCCATTTTGTGCCGTGCCGCCTTCGCATTGTTATATATTAAAAAAAAAACGAGTGTGTAAAAAATGGGTATTTTGTTCGATCTGCACGCGTAACTTGATGATTCTACAGGTTGACTGGATCTAGATCCGCCATAGCAATGACCTCCTCTATATGCGAATTTGCTATGGTGGTCCAGATCCAGTCACCTTGCATATCTATTCTACCAAAAATAGACAAAGCTCTTTCAAAATTCAATACAACTCTGCATGAATCTTTCTACAATCTGTCATTTTGTCGATTCTTCCGTCGACAATACCCGTTTCTACGGTGGTCATACTATGCGTGCAGTACGTTTGAAACTGAAGTTTAGGCCCGATGTCCACCAAAGCGGAGAGGAGCGGAGACGAGAGAGATGTGCGTAAATCGTCCAATCACATTTGTTATAATTTACATCTGGTCTTTCGCCCTTCCTGTGATTGGTCGAAGTTGATACATCTCTCCGCTCTGCTCGTCTCCGCTTTGCTGGATATCGGGCCTTATGGAAGTTCGTTGCGGCACGGCCCGCGCAAATGAGCGCTGTCCTATAAAAAACAATTGCGCCAGTGATCAGCGACCGACTTAATCATATGTCAAAAATGAGTGCAACGACAAATTGTCTTAAATTGTACAGTATTGTATGAGTCACTTAGTTAACGCACTGATTTCACTGCCATTTTGCAAATATACCATTAAATTTATACATTTTTACGACATACCCGTTGTATATTCACAATAATTGTACACAAGTCGGCTGATAGGGCAGTATTAATTGTTAAAAAAAATATTTATTTCTAGTTGTGTGGTACATAAATGTTAATATTTATTTAGATTAAAATTATACAAAGAACAGATGGGACGTTCTGGAGGAGTCTAGAACATTTGTAGAGCTTTAAAAGGATCTATCAAACAATGTCATTTAGAAAATAAGTTATGTTACAAATTGATATAAAAGACTCGTAATAGTCCATCTATAAACATGGACTATAGAAACACTTTTACTGTTATGGAAATTAAAATAGACCGACTTAAAGTAGATTGTAATAAGGGAAAGTATTCTGTGCCAAAATAAGTTCTCTATTTAGTGCAGGGACATGAATTGGGAAGTGAAAGAATTGTGTTTTTATGATTTTCGATGGACACCGAATTCGAACTGGACAAGTACCTATTGGTAATACTGACTACTGTACTGACTTAGTTTCTCTGTTACATAGATCACTTATTTTGGTACCAACAAATATTAATTCGAGAAGTACTATCACCAAAAGAGATAAGTATCCAGGCCATATCTTATCGTTGTTTTAAACAACGTTATAAGTGTGCTGTGAAGCTTTGCTTTTGGAATGAGTTATCTATGTGTGTCCTAAGTTTTTAAGCTATTATAACTTTACACAGCACACTTATAACATTGTTTAAAAACATTTATTTAAAAATAATTTGAAGTTAGGTGCCTGGATACTTATCTCTTTTGGTGACTGTACGTACCCTTCATGGTCTACGACTTGGTTGTACCAAGTAAGAATGGAGAGGGCACCAATATTTTTCTCACATGACACATAATTTATAACTAAAACGTCACAACCAAAACAGTAATTAGAAACACCACTATATTTAAGAAGTTTTAATTAGTTTTATTGGTAATTATTATAAAAAGGTGTAAAACGAGATGCCTTGTGTATTGAGCTTTATTTTTCTCGCGATATTTTTTTTTAATTTTCTTTTTCATCGGATGTGTCTATAACGAATCTCTACGCTTGAATATTTTTTTGATAAGATTTTTTTTTATCTGTAATACAATGGGACTATTTGAATTTTGAGGAAAAGGAATAACGAATGCTTGAACAATACCTTCTGCAAATGTCGCAGATGCATAAAAAAATTACAAAAAATACAATAAACATACAACGCATAACAAATGTTTAAAAATACAACAGGTCGGAACAACAGCAAAAAAGTGCTTTAAAAGATTATCCGAAATGGGTGTCAGCATTGTAATGACAATTCTGACACCCATTTCGGATAATCTCTTGAAAGGGTTCTGGGCCTACTTTTATGAAATAAAATGTGTCGGAAATTAAATCAACAAGTTACTATATATTGATTGATTACTTCTCTTCGAAGTAAATTACTCAAAAATGCAATTATCAGAAACTCGGATTCAAATAGTCCCAAATTATAATGGAGCTATAATATGCTAAGTACCAAACTAGTCATTTTTAACAACGCATTGTCATTTTTTCTTAGTGGTCAGTGCAATTAATTTTAGCTTCGCCTTACATGACATTAATGTGTTCATACAACATTGTTTTTTTCTAATATATGTATAGTCCGTTTAGTGTGAGTAGATCGTGTAAATGTGCTTTATTGTATTCTGTTTCATGAAAAAAATAAAAGAACTGCTTTGAAAACTGGTTTATAAGTTGTAATTTCAGTGTCTTCTCTTGTTTGGTGCTTACTAGATTTCAATATACGTTCATTTCAATGTAAATGAGCTAAAAGATAACTGGAGAAATGGAGGTGTCCTATGGTTACCTGTGCCTAACCTTTCGGGGAGTACAGGCGTGATGTAATGTGTTGTTAATGAGCTAGTTTCAAAGTACAGTAAAGCGCTTTTTAACGAGAAAATGTGACCGAGGTTGTATTAAGTCTAACAAAAATGTTAACCGTATATAAACATAAGATAACTCGATGTAAGATCTTTTGGTGTCTTTACAACTATACGAAATTAAAGTCTGCATGTAATTTATTTATACGGTGGATTTTTAAATTGCACCAAGCCCTTTGGTATGGAAACAGTTACTAGCTCAGAAAATAAGAGGCGTGTAACTCACTTTTAACCACTTTTAATGTGAGCTAAACTTTTACTCAGGACCCAGCTTGGTCGCTTCAAGGAAAACCTTCTGAGGTGGAGATTCATAAATGAAACTACCCTGGATTGTAAATGTGGTGCTGTTCCACAAACAATGGGGCACTTTATATTGTGTCCTGTTCTTTGTTCAATACCGGAACTGATGGACGCTACCGAAAGCGCCAAACTAGTGGCCCAGTTCTGGGCCGGCACAATGTAGATTGCCATCGACACGCTAAGAAGAAGAACGTGAATTGAGTGTGATAATCGCCTAAAAGCAAAGGTTATATACATTCTCACCACAAAACAGCCCAGAAGATCTTGACGTGTAAATGGCCCTTTAGTTAGACAATGTTCATTTTAAATGATTGTGAAGACACCATAAGTTTTCAAAGACACTTGCCGTCCTGTAATTTCAATTTCATCGCGTACCCACCTTATTTGTTGTCCATTACGTTATAGCCTGTATTTATTATGTTTTATAAAACGATTTTAAAACATTCACTGGTCTTTATTTATTGAACCTGGTAACATTAATTTTAAATTTTCAGGAACAGTTCCTGTTTTCTTTTAACAGCTCCTACCCTACTCAAAACTAGGGCAGGAGCTGTTAAGGGAAGTGTTAACGGCATCGCATTTTATTAGCTTACACATATCAGCCGAAGCTTACAACAATGCGTTGGAGTATGGAGATTCATAGAAAGTATCCCGAACTGCTCTAGTTGAGGCGGTAGCACTGCCTCTAAATACGTGCTGGCCTAAATATCTCGGCATCTATCCAAGTAGCAGTCATATAAAAAATATTTTATTTTATTATTTTTCTGCGCCTTTTTTTGTTTTTCGCTTTTTTTTTTTTTTTTTTATCTTTTATTAATGATCTTGTCCTGTGTGAGACCAATAAATACTTTTTCTTTCTTTTCTTTCTTTCTTTTATTCTGCTTACATATTTTAAAATATTTCTTTAAAAAACATAGGAAACAGCGTTGTTCTTGGTTTCGTCATGAGTGTCGATAAAATGATTTTGAGTGGTTGTGTTCCCGCATTTTTGTTTCGTACTTCTTGTATAAACCGTTTGCAGTCGTCGAAGTGAATTGGTCTCGATTTAAATGGCAAAACTAAAAAGTTTGAAAGTATCTCAAAATGGTATGGTGGTGGTATGGTTCATTTATATACGATACGTGTCTTTGAGTGGTTACTTGATGTTCTAATTTGAAATTAGCTGTGGTGATCACAAACTTCTTGGAGAATTATTTATTTATTTAAAGTATATTTTATTCCTGTACTGAAAAAAAAGTTTGTGTTCTGAGTCATAAATTAAGTCGTTGGTGTCTTGGGTCTAATTTATCGTTATGAGTTTTTAAGTAGCGTTTTTTTTTAATTTGTGAGGCATTTAAAAAATTGTATTTTCTTAGATGATGAGTTCATATACTAACCAAGAATTTCTCTTAGTTATTGTGTGAAAAAAAATATTTTCGTAATTGATGAGTTCATATAGGTACTAACCAAAAAGTTCTCTTAGTTATTGTGTGAAAAATAAAAGTATTTTCGTAATTGATGAGTTCATATACTAACCAAAAAGTTCTCTTAGATATTGTGTAAAAAAAAAAAATATTTTCGTAATTAATGAGTTCATACTTTTTTTTTCCTTTAGCCTACACTGTCCCACTGCTGGTGCTGGGCAAAGGCCTCCCCCATGGCTTTCCAAGTTTTTTTTTACAATCTGCCTTCTCCGTCCAATCCGTTGAGAATGAGTCCAGATCGTCACGCCAGCGTTTCTTGGGCCTGCCTCGGTTACGTCGGCTGTCTTCAGGCACCCACTGTGTTACTATCTTCGCCCACCTGTCCGGCTCCATCCTAGAAACGTGACGTTTATAGGATGAGTTCATATACTAACCAAAAAAAAAATAAACACCTTTTTGGGAAGTCGTAATTAGCTGTGGTGTATGTCTCACAAAGTTGTTGGAGAATTATTTATTTATTTATAATGTATTTTATTCCTGTAATAAAAAATAAGGTTTTTGCACTGAGCTTCACAAATTAAGTTGTTGGTGTCTTCGGTCTAATTTGTCGTTATGAGTTTTTAAGTAGCGTTTTTTAATTCGTGAGGCATTTAAAACATAGTATTTTCTTAGATGATGAGTTCATATACTAACCAAGAATTTCTCTATGTTATTGTGTGTTAAAAAAAAACAAAATTCGTGGGGTATTAAAAAAATATCTTCGTAGATGATGAGTTAATAACTCATTTTAACTTTTTAACCATAACTTTGACAAAGTCGAACGGCAGGGTTGTATGGGAGTTTCGTACACCTAATAAAATATCGTGTTTTGGGATATTTTTTGTTTTAATTGGTAGTCAATACGATAGGCAAACCCTTTTAAAATTCTTAGATTTTTAGAAGTTGGGACCTAAAAGTTTTAACCAGTTTTATTTTTGAGGTTATGTCCCAATAAATATTATTACGTGTAGGCACATTAACATTGAGTTGGTGAAAGAGGATATGTTCTAGATAGCGGGTGCTATCTTTGTAGTGTTTTACTTATCATTAAGTTGGCAAATTGACTCGAGAATTCAGTAGGGTGCTTTAGGAGAGACCTACGTCCAGCAGCGGTCTGCAATAGTTTGGTGATGATGAAGTGCTGATTGAGTTTTGAGTGTGGGTAAATAAAACAACTTTGTTTTTGTAGGAACTTGCATTTATTTTATTGTTCTTATAATTACCTAATCGATTCTTAATATTATTTCATCTAAGAAAGGGGCAGGTCGGGTCATACCTTCATGGCGAGCGTAACTAAGGTATCAAATAATGCTCATAACCTACAATACACATACATACAAGACGTACAAAACTCGGAAAGATTGCCAATACAAAAAAACATAGATGGCGAAAATAATTCCTCAATAATATATAATTAAATAGTTAATTATTAAGATTGTATGCAATAATTATTTATTGTAAGATATAATGTGTACCCGTCGGGGCTGCAGGTTATTCGAAAGAGATACCGCGGCCTCGGCGCAAGGGCTTAAAAGGAAAATGGTTGGTTTTTAGTCAGTAGAAGTCTGACACTCCCTATTCACTGTTATTTCTATTTTTAAATAATTATTTATCATTTTGAGCCTCGTGATATTTTGACAAATGGCAACTTCTAAAAACATAACTAGTTTTAGTTGCGTTTAGTTTAAGATTATATTACGTTTAATTACTTAAATCTTTTAATTGATATAATTAATTAATCTGGACTTCTAAAAATACTAATGTTACATGAAAATGAATGGTTTAGTTGCCTTAATAAGTGGTACAAATTCTATCACAGAACAACAAAAAAGTATGTTGTACGAATTCTGCCGTTCACCTTTATGGTTTTGGGTAGAGATGGGCTTAAACGTTAAAAAACACACACACACACACAACAACAACACACACACACAACACACTGCTAAATGCTAATGCTAAAAATAATTAACACTTAAAATTAGCAGTTATTTTTAGCAACTGTTAAATTTAGTCACAGACAGATTTTTAACATAATTAACTCTCATTTCCTTCATACCTTCCACCAGTTATTTTTAGCAACTGTTAAATTTAGTCACAGACAGATTTTTAACATAATTAATTCTCATTTCCTTCATACTTTTCACAGGCTTAGGACTGTCAACTTATTCTGTTGGCGTATTTATAATGAGAATCAATTTATTTACAACGATTTCTTTTTTTGAATGTCGGCTTTTTTTATTATTTGTAATTTTCTTCTAATGTGTTTTTTTTTTTTTTGTATCTTTTTTTCTTGTTTTTTTCTTCTTAAATCTAGTTATCACTCTATATACTCTATATCTTAAAATTTTATATATTTCTTATTTCCGTTTAAAAATGATAATTGTTTTACTTTTCGGACTCCAAGTCGAGTTCTTCGTTGCGAGATTATGTAACCAGTTCGCGAAAAAAGTCTTTCGCAAGAAACAGAAGTACAAAGTACATTGCATTTGTTTCGAACCAACTTAGCCAAATGTGGAAAAATGCCTTGGTTCTGCTTCCACCAGCTCAACGGTAAATTATTACGACTAATCACTTTTTCATTTAAATATTTGTCTATTTCTATTATTGCTCGTGCAGTTGGTGACTCAATTGATTGCGGTACAGCCTCTCTAGCATCCCAGTCGTAAAATATTGAGGTGGGATCGAGAGAACTTTCACTAACTTCAATATTTTCACATGGTCCTTCTCGATTTATTTCTTGAGCGACAAGTTTTATCATGCTCTCCCTCAAAGTTGCTTGCTTTGCAGATGTAAAGGGCTGTAACTTAAAGCGGGGATCCAAAAATGTAGCTACCCCAATCGTGTTACTATTTTCGATATTCTCGAAACGACTATGAGTTAATCTAACAAAGCTCGAACAAAATCATAGGTTATTGGCAGATAGTGATAACCTGAAGAATCCAAGGTTAACATATCGCTGAGAACTCTCTTTATGCCTTTTATGATAATTAATAGTTGACTGGCCGTCAAATACTTTTCACCACTCAAATATTTTGATGCTTCTTCAAAACATTTCAGGGCTTTACAAATTTCGTTACAAAGTAACCAGTCTTCCGGCATTAAATTTGGTAGGCTTGTAGCACCCAAAATGGCAATGGATGATTTGACGGCATCTTGAATTTCTACGATCCTTTCGAGCATGTAAAATTTTGAATTCCACCTCGTCGGGACTCCTTGAAGCAGTCGTTTTGGCTGTGTTGCTCCATTCTGCTTTTGAAACTCATCAAGTTTTTGAGTGGCTTTAGTGCTTCGCTTGAAATAAGCGACGATGAGCTTCACACGTTCAATCACAGACTTGATGGGTACAGATTTTTCTGTCGCTTCTTGCACTATCAAATTTATTGTGTGTGCTGCACATCCGAAATGTTTCCACCCTAGCTCCTGTGATATGGCTTTTTTGATGTAAGCCGCGTTATCAGAAACAGCTAAATTGATTTTAGCTGAAATACCCCAAGAATCGGTAATACTTTTTAATTGAGAAGCTGTATTTTCACTATTGGAAGGACCCGAAATTACTTCACAGTCCAAAACAATCGATTCCAAATCAAAATTTCTATTTATAAAATGTCCAGTAACAGCCATAAAACTATCATTTCTCGCCGAAGTCCAATTGTCAGTCGTAATGCAGATTGTTTCGAGTTCTTTATTTATTACTTCTTGCACCTCTGTTCTACACTGTTCGTACATTGTTGGTAAAAGTGTGTTTGAAAGATATTTTCGAGATGGAAGCGTGTAAGACGAATTTAAAGCATTTGAATATTGGATAAAGCCATCGTCTTCTACAATTGAAAATGGTTGAAAATCAAGGATAAAAAGCTGCATTAGATAATAATTGAGTCGTTGTTTCTCTTTTAAAGTTATTTTTTTTACGGCATAAGTTGATAGACTTGTTTGAATTTTTCTTTGCTTTGCTGGTGGTGGCAAAAACTCATCATTAGTACACGAAGAACTTGAAGTACTGGGGGCATTTTCAGAAATAGGAACATTTTGAGAACTAACGGAAGACTCAGACAATGGACAAACACTTTGTTGTTGTGCCTGTTCCTGTTGGATATTAATAGTAGGATGCTTAAACTTCATGTGGGATTTTAAATTGGAAACTGAGCTCTTGTATGAAATAGTTTTTTTACATAAGTTACACGTGCCAATTCTTTTTACGGTATCGCTATCCGTAAAAAAGTTCCATATTTCACTTTTTTTTTGTCGTTTATCCATTTGAAAAAAGAAAAAAAACTTTGAAAGAAGCGAATTTAGCAGTTAGCACTTAGCACACTCACTCGACCTTCACAATCTAACAAGAAGCGAATTTAGCAGTTAGCAGTTTGCACTTAGCACTTAGCACTTAACTGTGACTGAACACTAAATACAAAATTAGTAGTTGCTAAATAACTCGCAGTTGAAAACAATTCAATAAAGACGGAAACGGAACGCATGAGTCGTTGACTCGTTGCGTTACTTTGTTGTTGCCGTCGCGTCTGCCTGCGGCCTGCAGTAGTGGGATAAAGCGAGACAAAAATATATATCCGGCGTCCGTGTTTGGTGCGGGTGGGACCACTGTCCAGCCAGCAGGACCATTATTGTTTTGTTGTCAACTTGTCAGTTGTGACTGCTATATTTAGCAGCTAAATCAGAACTTATTTAACAGGTGTTGACACTAACAAAATTTAGCAGTGTTAATTTAGCAGCTTATTAATTTTAGACTCATCCCTAGTTTTGGGAATCATCTTTTACAAGTTTTTACAACAACTTGGAATGGTTTTTTTAAATAAATAAAAACGCCGTGGTCGCGCCATCGAAACGCACACGCCGCAGAGGGTTAATAAAATACGGTACAATTTTTCTTGCTTCAATTGTTCCCTTTTTATATTTAATTCTAGTTCTGTAACTTTATTTAAATGAAGTGTTTCCTTCTCAGTAACACCCTTCTCGAAGTTGATTGCTTCAATTTTGTTTTCATGCAATTTTTGCAATGATGATGTTGAAGGTGTACAATATGTAGGTCGCCTTCTTGAAATTCAAGATTTTTTCACTTTTCCTTGGTCATTGTTGTTGCTTTGAAGAGGTGTAGAAACAGGAGTTCTTAAAAGTTGGGGTGTATAATCACTCCAATCCTAAAATGAAAAAATTACATTCATAAACAATTTAAAACTTTATGATTATTTAATATATTTTCGTCTTCCGTTTTATTGTCTGAACCTACATAATTTTTGTCTTCACTGTTTTCATCCTCCACGGAAAAAAAGTATTCAAAATTTCTTTTAATCGATAAATAAAGTGCTTTAGGCGATATTTGTCGTTGAAGTTCACCAGACATTTTTGAAAATATTTCACTACACGGTGAAGGTAAATCATGAATTGATGGGAATTGTTGTTTGTATTTACAAAACACTTTTTTCTGTTCGTTTAAATCAACAACATTTTTTTTTCCGCGTTTCATTCTATATGATCGCAATGAAAATTATATTAATTACAATAAAGTTATCTGCGTATTGTACACTATGAAACTCGTATGATGAATCAGGAAACAGAGTGCAAATTGTTTATGAACTATCCGCAACATACTTTATCATGAATGTGCATTTACGAAGCTAGTTGCAGACGGTTACTAGTAACTTACACAACAACAATTATTCGTGTGCATTTAATTCGTAATTAATAAATATCCGTAAAACATCATCATCTGCCTAGCCTTTTCCCAACTATGTTGGGGTCGGCTTCCAGTCTAACCAGATGCAGCTGAATACCAGTATTTTACAAGAAGCGACTGCCTATCTGACCTCCACAACCCAGTTAATACTAGGTAATACGATACCCTTTGGTAAGACTGGTTGTCAGACTTTCAGGTCACTCACCTGTAACGATTGCCAAAGATCTATATATGGCAGCCGGGGCCCACAATTTAACGTGCTTTCCGAGGCACGGAGGAAACTCGGTATGTCGGGCGGTCACCCATCCACAGACCGACCTAGGCAAGCACAGCTTTACCTAAAGATCGACCCGAGTGGCAGTTCTTATTAAGCCACCAGCTCCTCAAATATCCGTAAAACATAAATGTATAAATAACTATATCCATATATCATGATAATTATCGTGTTTCTTTATACACAAGACACGGTTGTTTTATTTCTCAGGAACTATCCGGCTGATCAATTGGATTTTTGTTTTTACTTGAGGTACATTATAGGTATGTACATTTTTTGGTATAATTATACTTTATGAGTAATTGTTTATTAATGAAATATTACAGAACACCCGCCATTTTGATATCAATATGGCTGGTGTATCTTAATTATGAAATAACTCCGTTCTGAAGGAGGTACAGATTTTTTCTAGCTAGGTACAGAATAGTACATTTTAGGTACATTTTTGTGGTAAGTAGTATAATTTGATTCGCTATGGTACACCCGCTATTTTGACTCACCTAAAATAGTACAAATTTATTAACATAAGTACCTGGGCTATGTAAAAGTATATCATGGGTTTGGTAGTGTGGGTTGTCATTTGGTGGTGTTAGTTGTGATTTTTTTTTAAGGATAAATGTCAATCCGAGTCTATATGGGACTTTAGAAATAAATTACTTGATCAGGCCGCAACTTTATAGCTACTCTCAAGTAATAATTATGGTACATGACCTAAGGTAAGGAAGAGGACAAGAACTAAACGGCTAACCGGTTTGGATTCTATGAATCTTGTTGGTTGACTCATCCTTTTTGGCATTTTTTTTCATATAGTCCCACAGATTTTCCGCGGAACGCGAGCAATTTGTAGTTTGACTGTTATATTCATGGGATATAATTTCCCATTCGGCAAGTTTTTGCTTCATAGTAGCACCGTCTGTTTTTTTATTTTACTGAAATGTATTTCTACGAGTTCCACCAGCAAGTTTTTCTCAGAAGGTAACCAATTTGGGCTACGTTTCCTTTCTCCTTCAGACATATTATTTATTTATTTACTTTAAATTTAACTAGCGACCCACTCTTTTTTTTTTTTTTTAGTTACAACAACACAATACAAAACTCGAAAAGATAACCTCACTCAACTGCACTCAACTGACAATGACAAGTGTAACGACTCGTGTAAATATTTTTGACAGTTAACTCCAATATAAACCGGCTAAATTATATGGTCATAAAATCTTGGGTTCGGTTTTCTAGACAATAGTATTTCCATTTTAGTTACATTTTAGTGGAACAGACCGAAATACTGGTGGTGGAGGGGGGGGTATCCTGGGCTAAAACTCTAGTTATAGCCATTCGCAGCTCCCTTGGCAATCTTTCATTGTACACTCGTTTGAAATGATTTATTTTTATGAAAATTGGAAAATAACGCGAAATAATACATCATTTAAACTTATAGGTTGACATGGTTGTATACACTGACCGACGTGCGAGCCCACTACAGTAAGGTACTCGCAGCGGCGGCGCTCAAAAGTTGAATATTGCCGGTTAAAAACGGGATTTTGTATTTCGCGGTGTCTGTTGGACTACCACGTCAGCCGCAGAGGGTTAATAAAATACGGGTCTTCAATTTTTCTTGCTTCAATTGTTCCCTTTTTATATTTAACTAGCTGACCCACACAATTCGTCTGCGTCACATAATATTGCTTATAACCTTTCTCGATAATTCAACTATCCAACATATTAAATTGAGTTAAATCGTACTCGTAACAAACAAAAAATCTTACCTTTCCTCTTTATAATACCTATTAGTTTAGATTGGCTTCGACTATATTATTAAAGTGACATTTACTATAGATATCTCTTACTGTTTAATATACAGTAACACCTTGTACTTGTAAACATTATGGTGCAGTAAATATTTTGAATTTCTCCGGAGCCCCCAGAGGCCAGAATCCCCACGCACCTACCGCACCGGACCGAATGACTGCCACTCGCTAATTATTTTGTCGCCCGTATATTTTTACATTGCGATATCTTCTAAGATATTTGTTTAAACTGTATAGAGTAAAAGGCACAAATATTCTATATTAAATTTCCGTGCTAACAAACACATTTATATAGATATAGATTAATACCATATGGGTTAAATAAGCTTCGCAAAATACCATTATTTTTAACCTAACATTTAATTATTAAAAAATGGTTACAGTGAGTCAATCTTAAAAGATAAACATATGCTATCGCGGACTTTTTTTTAGAACTTTTAAAGGGGAACAATTCCTTCATACATGATATTTACGTAACTTAAACTGTTTTCGCAGCGCACGCAACGGAAGCTCTCAAAAAGGAATATCTTTTCCCGTTTTTGCAACATTTTTCATTTATGCTCCGCTCCTATTGATTGTGGCGTGATGTTATATAGCCTAAAGCCTTCCTCGATAAATGGACTATCCTACACTAAAAGAATTTTTCAATTCCAACCAGTAGTCCCTGAGTTTACCCCGTTCAAACAAACAAACAAACAAACTCTTCAGCTTTATAATATTAGTATAGATTCAAGTTCTCTAACGTCATTCAAATGAAGTGTTTCCTTCTCAGTAACACCCTTCTGGAAGTTGATTGCTTCAATTTTCTTTTCATGCATTTTTTGCAATGATGATATTGAAGGTGTATATCGTCGCCTTAGAGTGAAAACCTCGGGAATGCATTTATGCTCAATTTTTTTTTAAATATTTCTAGGAAGGAAACCTCGCAAGGCAAATCCTGATCTGACTAATTTGTTCATTCTATATATAAATTCCATATTAATTAATAAGAAAACATACAACACGCCGTTCAACAATATTGGAAAATGCACGCAGTTTTTTCGTCCTCCTGAACAGTTACTTCTTTTACAGTTACGAGGTTTTCACTCTAAGGCGACGATATGTAGGTCGCCTTCTTGAAATCCAAGATTTTTTTTCATTTTTTCTTGGTCATTGTTGTTGCTTTGAAGATGTGTAGAAACAGGAGTTCTTAATAGTTGGGTGTATAATCACTCCAATCCTAAAATGAAGAAAATTATATTAATAAACAATTTAAAACTTTTATGATTATTTATAACATAAAAAGGTGGTGGTTTGAAAGGTTCTTCAACTTCTTTTCAAATGCTATGAATATATTCTGAATTTACCTGTAATTCTACTTCATTCCGTTCAACCCCAGTCTTTTGAATCTCATCAAAGCCAGTCTCAACATCTGTAATGCAATTTTGTAAGTGAAATCATATTTAACATGTCAACAGACATAAAATAATTATAATTGTGTTTGGGACTCAAAGCTTCACGTGTGACCATCCACGTCCATCACAAAGATTTTGGCTCCGAAGTAGATGAGGAACGTAGCGCATTCATTGTGTCACCACACTCGCTGACAAATGCAATGCTGTGTTACTGAAGATAAAGTAAGTACCTACTTTTACTACATAATAATAATAGTAAATCCATTTATTTCAGAAACACTGTCCATATGCATACACGCGAAATCAAAATAATAATAAGAATTAAAATAATACAAAACAAAAGTCATCAATTTCACATTAATAAAATAATAAACATTTACTGAAAGATCTTCACAATAAGATTAACACACACACACAAAGATTAAAATAAACATTAAAAAAAAATTACAAACAATATTAAAATGTCATCTTAGTCTAAATTTTGGGTTAATTTAGGGGTATTTAGGGTATAATGCTGGGTCTTCAGGCAAAATAACTTGAGCCTCATCAAGGAAATTAATTTCCATGTTGCTTGGGACAACACTATCACTGTCAAAGGGGTTGAAAAGCCCAACAGCACTTGTCTTAATCAAAGAAACAAATTTTTGTGTGAAGAGGATCTTCCTTTTTGGGATTTGCTGGTCCGCCACCTAAAATAGTACAAAATTATTAACATAAGTACCTAGGCTGTGTAAAAGTAAAATTGGTTTGGTAGTGTGGGTTGTCATTTGGTGGTGTTAGTTGTGATTTTTTTTAAGGATAAATGACAATCCGAGTCTATATGGGACTTTAAAAATAAATCACTTGATCATGCCGCAACTTTATAACTACTCTCAAGTAATAATTATGGTATATGACCTAAAGTAAGGAAGAGGACAAGAACTAACCTGTTTGGATTCTATGCATCCTGTTGGTTGACTCATCCTTTTTGGCATTTTTTTTTCATATAGTCCCACTGATTTTTTAGATTTTCCGCGGAACGCGAGCAGTTTGTAGTTTGACTGTTATATTCATGGGATATAATTTCCCATTCGACAAGTTTTTGCTTCATAGTAGCAGCGTCTGTTTTTTTTATTTTCTATTTTACTGAAATGTATTTCTACGAGTTCCACCAGCAAGTTTTTCTCAGAAGGTAACCAATTTGGGCTACGGTTCCTTTTTCCTTCAGACATATTATTTATTTATTTATTTTAAATTTAACTAGCGACCCACTCCGGCTTCGCACGGGTGCAAATGTGACTTAACTACAATTTTCGATAATTAAGAATACTTGCCCTAATACTAAATTGCCTTAAATCTTAATTCAAACCAAAGTAGAAGAAATTGTGTTAGTTGATCATATCAATAATTTCTTAGTTGTTGAGACGTCGTAATTAGTAATTTACACTTAAAACTTAACTTTTACAATGGGTTGGGGACAAAGCAAAGAGCAAAATACAAACACTCATATGGTTTGCTCAAACGGTTAATAACAATTTTATCGAGAAATTGGATAATATCGCCTGGATTGTCATCAGTTCATCACCCTTGCAGTAGTTATATGCATTGGCGCTGGATTTGCGATGTGGCATCGCTGCAGGAGCTCTGCAACAACAGGCAAATGCTCGGAAACAAATGACAACCGTCCCAAGAGTAGTCACCGTACAAGCTGTGCCTCAGCAGCAAGCAGCTGCAGGCACCTCATACATGTAAAGGTGGCGGTTCGCGTCGCGATAGAGACAAGTGACCGAGACCAGAGACTGAGACGGGAGACCGCGACAAGTGTCTCGGTCTCTTCTGCATGTACTGTAGGTCGAGACCGAGACTGGAGACCGTGACAAGTATCTCGGTCTCAGTACGGAGAGTGTGTCGATGGAGTCAGTTGTGTTCTGTGTCATGATGGAAAACCAAGTTGTAGAACTTCTATTGGAGGAAGAAGAAGACGATGATTTGCTCTTATACTATTATTACAAATACAAAACTAAAAGAAGGTTACCTATTAAGGAATTATATTTAACTAGAGGTCAAGAAGGATCATTTTCGCTATTAGTGAAGAAGCACCTAATGTGTGATGACAATACATTCAGGAAGTATTTTTGGCTAAATAAAAGTAAAGTAAAAAGTAAGTTTGATTATGTATTAAATTTACTAAAGAAAACAATGCGTGAAAAAGGAAAAATATCGTTGAAAGAAAAATTTGCTCTAACTCTAAGGTAAGTTTGTCAAATCATCTAAGTTATTCTGGTCGTATTCGTCGTGAAAAATGCTTCGAAATGGTTCACTTGAAATATTTGGCAATTGGCGAGATGTTAAGTCAATCAATAAGTCAATCAATTCACTTTGTGATTGGTGTTCTGTGGAGGCTACACTTATTGGCGAATATGTATTATACGATGAAGTTGAAGTACATGGCAATTGGCGACGTGATAAATCACTTGGTGTTTGGTGTCCCAATGAACCTGCACTTGTTGGAGAATATGAATAACTAGTATAGGGGCGTTCACCTTGTCCATCGATATCTCCGATCTCATACTTGGAGATAATATTAAATATTTCGGTTTTTGCCATCGCTCTTGATCGAGCGCTCAATTTTCTTAGCATGGTTTCAATGTGTTTAGTAAATGTAGATATATCATCGAATGATTCTTGACCTTGACATTTCAATGACTCCAGCGTACTATTTCGGCTTTAATGTCTGTCTTTCATAAATTTTATAAATTCATCTTCTTTTTGTCTTTTTCTCTTAGTAATCTTACTAGTTGATTTTTCGGAACTTTTACTTTTTGGTATAGATCTTTCTTGTGTAGAAGTTCCTGGTACAGGTTCTACTAAGTTAGTAGAACCTGTACCTTTACTTCTATAATTTTATAAAACTTCTATAATTTTATAATATTATTATAAAATTATAGAAGTTACATAATACTATTTCAAGGGAGTTAGTAGTACTAACTCCCTTGAAATAGTATTATGTACTGACGCGTCTGCGGCTACGGGAGGAGTATCTTCATGTCCAACTTCTGAGGAGGTATTAGTAACTTCTTGTACTACACTGGTGGAGCTTTGCTGTTCTTGATCTACTCTGGTGGAGCTTTGCCGTTCTGATGGTGTGTTTTCTAAAAATCTTAAACGTTCATAAAATTGCCACTTTGAATTTTTAGCTGGTGCTGCAGATCCCGTTGAATTTTTCTGTTTGCGCTTGTATCTGTTGTAGGAGTCCCTGATTAGTTTCCATTTTTTACGGCATTCCGAATCTGTAATATATAAAGATCCATGCAAATCAGACAAAAATAATTTTGGTTTGTGGACATTATCGCAGTTTTTTTGAGTATTATTTTTAGTCTTGGATGTTTTTCCCTTCGTATTAGTACGAGGTCCTACAGCTTTTTTTCGCGTTCCAGATGACCCTGCCTTTTCAGACAAATTTCCCTTTATGTTCTTCACAACTCTTTTCTTTTTTAACCGACTTCAAAAAAGGAGGAGGTTCTATGTTCGTGTGTATGTTTTTTTTTTTTATTTTTTTTTTTATTTATGTGATTTCGCCTCCATTTGTGAACCGATTATCAAAATTCTTTTTTTATTTGAAAGAGTATACTCCTGAGGTGGTCCCATTTAAATTTGGTGAAGATCTGATCCTGATCTTCGGAGATATACAATAGAACTCTTCAAAAATAGACGGCAAATCTGTCGTGATTGCTGCAATCGCTTGGATGTTTATTGTTTACGCAACATCTTAACTTACCATCACGCCTGTATGCTCTGACGGGGTACGCAGATGTGTACAGGACGCCCAGATTTCGAGAGTAAGGTATGTTAAGTTCCATTTTATAGCGGATAAGCCTATTACCGTGACATGTATTGTTAACAACGTAAAATTAATGAATATCAAATATTTGTAAAAGATATTACAACTAAAAATGGAAAAATAAAAAAACTTTTTTGCAAAAAATAAAACCGACTTCAAAAACACAAAAAAGTGAAAAATAACTTTAGCTTCTGAAGTCGGTGACAAAAAAACTGAATAAAACAAACAAAAGTCACCGACTTCAGAAGCTAAAGTTATTTTTCACTTTTTTGTGTTTTTGAAGTCGGTTTTATTTTTTGCAAAAAAGTTTTTGGCAGCATCAGCTTTAAGTTTTTTAGTTAACTTTTCCCTTTGCTCGTCCTCAATGGGGGTGCTTGTTAAAATTTCAGCCCGCTGAGCTTTCCTTCGTCGAGTGGTTATATTTGGTTTCATTTTTAGTATTGGTTTAATTGCCATGGGGCTTATGTAGCACATATTTGGCACTGCGAGAGTATTATCTGGGGAGGAATTTTTAACTGGTGAAGTTCTTGTTATAGGTGGTGTGACTAGTCCCCCTGTATTCATAGTAGCATTAGGAGTAACTGCTCTGACGGAATTGAGTATTAGGGCATCAAAAATAGGAGTAATAGGTCTTTCAGCTGGTGGGTTTTCAGAGACAGTTACCATTGTAGATTGCTCATTATTCAAGAAATTGTTCGATAACCGAATAAGATAATACATTCGAATAATTTCCATCTATTATTAATTGATCAATAATTGAAGGAGACGGTGTTCTCGAGGGATCTTCGTCTACTGGCAATGTCTGTCTTTGCTGTTGATTATCAGATTGCGTCGGGTTATCAATAATCGTAGGAGTCGGTGTTCTCGAGGGATCTTCATCTACTGGCAATGTCTGTCTTTGCTGTTGATTACCAGATTGCGTCGGGTTTTCTATACAAGGCAGATTCTCCATGGTCGTTGCTGGTAAAAAATCAGCATCATCAAAAATAAATCTATTTGGAGGCCACAGGCCCGTTTTTTCGAAGCCACTTACAGCGTTCTGGGTTGTTGCCGCTCGCAAATAGGCAGTTCCAAACAAACCAGCCACATCTTTTTGATTGATTATCCGACCCACGTGAGTTTTTTGGAATGTCGCCACACTTCGCTCAAAATATGTTTTTAATGGCCCATAAACACAGAAATCTAGGGGTTGCATTCGGTGCGTAGTGTGTGGTGCCAGTGATAAAAATATGTCATTATTCTTGGAGGCGAGTTCTAGAGCTGGCAAGAACTTATGTGACTCGTGATTGTCTATGACAAGCAGTACTTTTTTCTCTGCTGTCGGACGCACTGTATCTATATAAAAACGAAGCCACTCCAAGAACACAGCGCCATTGGTCCACCCATTATCACTGACAGTGGGTTGGGTGCCCGGAGGCGCTCCATCCAGAAGGTTCGGTGCCATTCTTTTCCTTGCAAAAATCATTAAAGGTGGTATAAAGGAACCCGCAGCATTACAACAGCAAATAACTGTCGTTGTTCTTCCTCGCTCGGTACTGGCAATGTGACCCACTTGCTTTTTGCCCAGTTTTGTTAAAACTCTTGGAGGTTTGTTGGAAGATGTTTGTACCCCAGTCTCGTCCATATTATAAATACGCATACGATAAATTTGGGGTCTGTTGAGGCCCCGGGCTCTGGCGATTGATGTAGGTTCTGGTCGTCTCAAGGTCAAATTAGGATGACGCGTGATAAATCCTTTATAAAAATCGTGTCCGGCGGTTTTATTCTTAAAAGGATGTGGAATATGATTTGCTTCAGCATATTGAAATACAAGCTGCAGAAAATCTTCCTTTGAAAGGCCAAAAAAGAGGTTGTCCATATGAAACATGTACTCTAGGAGCTCTTCTCAAGAAGAAGAGCTGCTCTGGGGTAAATACTGTTGTAAATCTACCAAGTTTCTTGATGGCAGATCCTGTTTGCAAGTGTCTCCTGAGAGTTGTACGAGGGATACCGTATTTATTGCGATAAATTTAACTGAGCCGCGCTTTTCATTTATATCTTTGATTCCTCGGGCCATCGTAACTACATCCCAAGACGCCTGGGTAGTTTTACGTTTGTAATTGTTGACCATCTAAACAAAATAACAGCATTATCAATCGAATCGAATCGTTTGACCAAAACAGGTCAAACTTACCTTGCATTATTTTAACAAATGACTCGAAAACGTATTTTTCGTCACTAAGCGCCATCCGCTCGATCCCACCGCTACCGAATGACTGATCGGCACGGGGCGGGAGGTATACTACGCGTGCAGAATGGCAACGTCGCGCTTTCTCTATATCCGAAAAATGAATCGTGGCCGCTTTGAGCTGACTTCCCCTATATTCAAGGGTTGGGAAGTATAAAACATTATTGCGATCAGCAGTGATGCTATGAAACTGTGAGGTTTGTCTATTCATATGTAAGGCGTCAACCATATTTGCCAGATTATTTGGTAAGTTCATCCTTTCTCTAATTATTTCAAGTATTTCATTTGCATATTCATTTTAAAAAGTTTAAAATCTCGTTTAAAGTGGCCATTCACAGCCTCTGCCATCCATCGTAAGATAGTGACACAGCGACTTTTATTGGCTTGAGCTGTAGTTAATTGGTGTTCGCCTTCTAAAAGTGACTCTGGCATACATGTTCTATACCCACATCCCTCTAGTAAACTTATACAGTCCCTAAAACCCCTGTCCAGAATGAACACATCATCTTCTCTGAAATATGATCTTAAAGAACTGCCAGAGGAAAATAGATTAGACATAATTTCAGCATGTGATGTAGTTGCTTGTTTAAATCATGAAATGGTTTTGATTTAATTTAATCTTCTTTCCATCATGCGGAGGTACACCTCCCATACACATACCCATAATCCATAATGCTAAAACAACATTTTGATGATACAATTTGGATGATAATATCCTACGAGTATCTTTTATATTTTGTAGCTATTTTAGAGATGGTATGTACGCAGGCTCATGATTTTCGTCACCTTTTAATGCGTGGTTAAGTATTTAACCGACTTCCCAAAAAGGAGGAGGTTCTCAATTCGTTTATTCCTCACAACAACTGGATATTCGTATTTTAACTGCGATGCTAATTCCTTTTTCCGGAATGATGTGAGTCTTATCTTTTGTGACTTGTCATTAACACATTTATTTCCTGGATGTACGTAGCATTTGAACTATACTGTGTCACTTTTCTCCTCCGTTACTATTTTATTTGTGACATTGCTTGCAATGTCCCATAAATAGTCACAATTTTTTTGTGAACGTCGTGCTTTTTAAATGTCCAAATACGCAAGGGATATTTTTGCAAATCAACTCGCTTAGAACATTCGTCCATTTATGCGGAGTTAAACATCGCCGCAAATGAGTAGTTACGTTGGGTTTTTTAGAGTCCGTTGCGTTGTTCCCAATATTATTGTGGCTTAATAGAATTTCATACTTCAAACGATGTAGAAAATTCGTAACAATTATCTTCATCACTACTTACAAAGTCTGCATCGTCACTATCAGTAGATTCATTTCCGGTAACACTATCACTAACATCACAGTGCTGCATAACATTTGGTAACTCAACTTTGTCAACTTTTTCAACATTATCACTATCACAAAAAAGTAGTTATAGTTTTTCTGAGCTGATAAATACCACGCCTTTGGAGCCATACGCAATGACAATTAATTTGCTGAAAGTAATGTTGAAAATCAACCCAGCAATATACCTAAACAGGGGAAGGGCATACGTGTGGACCCACTTCGTGACAAACACTGTTAGCAAATAATTTATTTAATATTTAAACGATAGCGCATGTGACACTCGCCCTTTACGAGGGTGTCAGCAGATAGGTAGGTAGGGGAGTTCGTAAATGATAAGCAAGGTATGGTTCACCTATCATTTATTCACCTAAACTTCCGTGGCCGTCTCACGTCTCAATTGCAGAGGTTAAAGGTGGTAGGGTACACTGGCCTGAACCGACTTCCAGGATAATGGTCCTCATGTCTCTGGTGGCTGTCCGCAACCAATGGCTCCAGCTCCAGGATCTGTCTCCGTCGTCAAGCTCAGCGTAGGGTAGGGAGGTGTCACCCTGCAACAGGTCTCTTCTTCCAAGCGTCCTTGGGACCACAACGTGGCGAAGGGTTGATGGGTAGACTAGAAAATCCTGGAAATCCAGACAGAAATGGAAGCGTAAGCAAAGCTGTCGGCACCTTCGTTTCAAGGTCCAAAGGTCACAGTGTCCCAGGTAGAAAGATAGGAAGAAATACAGCAGAAACTAGGTTTAGGAAATTCTAGAACACCTTACAGAAAGCCCTTCTAATAAAATACATGGAAACTTACCCTAGAGGGATTTCGCGAAGTACTCGTATATATAATAGAAATTATTTAGATAATTTCGAAGCGAAGGACACAGCCGTCACCCGCAGTGCTCTCAAAACGACTATCACTAGTCATCTTCCGTACCGAACTCACCCGAATCGCGAGTCCTCGGCAATGCTCGGTAAATGATGGTTTTGGAGATGCGCGGGCACATAGATGCGAGGACCTTTACAGATTAATAGTCTCTTAGGTTCCGTCCTATATTATTTTAATTTCCAAAGGTTTATTTAAATGTAGGTTTGTTTAATAGTATTATAATAGATTACTTTTAAAGTTATGTTTAAACTAGCTGACCCACGCAACTTCGTCCGCGTCACATAATATAGCTTATAAAGGTTCGATAAATCGACTATCCAACATATTAAATTGAGTTAAATCGTACTCTTAACAAACAAAAAATCTTACCTTTCCTCTTTATAATACCTTTTAGTTTAGATTGGCTTCGATTATATTATTAAAGTAACAATTACTATAGGTATCTCTTACTATTTAATAAACAGTAACACCTTGTACTTGTAAACATTATGGTGCAGTAAATATTTTGAATTTGAATTTCTCCGAAGCCCCCAGAGGCCAGAATCCCCACGTACATACCTACCGCACCGGATCGAATGACTGCCACGCGCTTAATTATTTTGTCGCCCGTATATTTTTACATTGCGATATCTTCTAAGATATTTGTTTAAACTGTATAGAGTAAAAGGCACAATTATTCTATATTAAATTTCCGTGCTAACAAACACATTTATATAGATATAGATTAATACCATATGGGTTAAATAAGCTTCGCAATATATCATTATTTTTAATCAAGCATTTAATTATTAAAAAATGGTTACAGTGAGTCAATCTTAAAAGATAAACATATGCTATCGCGGACTTTTTTTTAGAACTTTTAAAGGGGAACAATTTCTTCATACATAGTATTTACGTAACTTAAACCGTTTTCGCAGCGCACGCAACGGAAGCTCTCAAAAAGGAATATCTTTTCCCGTTTTTGCAACATTTTTCATTTATGCTCCGCTCCTATTGATCGTAGCGTGATGTTATATAGCCTATAGCCTTCCTCGATAAATGGACTATCCAACACTAAAAGAATTTTTAAATTCCAACCAGTAGTTCCAGAGTTTACCCTGTTCAAACAAACAAACAAACAAACAAACAAACTCTTCAGCTTTATAATATTAGTATAGATAGTATAGTTGAGTGTACATAGATTTCTTAACATTAAGCATTTTAACATAAACTCTTTTAATTAGTAACTTGCAAGGTGCAACGTTACACGCAAAGAATCTAGAATGATAGATTGAGCGTTATTGTTACTGTATTTTTTAATCAATTAATGCATGATGTAATAAATAGTTAAATAAATTAAAAATGATTCCATAGTACTAGCCCCAGGTGACGATTCAATCGAAGTCGAAGAACAGTCCCTTATGCAGATTTTTTAATTCATTTATATTTTCTAAGGTTATTTTTATTGCTATAAAATCAAAATCAAAAGTCATTTATTCAAACTAGGCTGATAATCAGCACTTTTCGAACGTCAAAATTTACTTTACTTATTTATAAGTGACAGTCCCCCAAAACGCCCACCTTTCGACACTATATACTAAAACTAATTCATTATTAGCAATTCACAATAAGCAACAGCAGAAGTCTGTGCTCATGTCCTCATCGAGGAATATATCATGCGGTTCGGTTTACCTCGCAGAATTATTTCAGACAACGGGGTCCAGTTCGTTTCCGCAGTGATTCGACAGTGCATGTCAGTCCTGGACATCAAACAAAATTTTGTTCCGCTGTATCATCCTAATCCTGCCGAGCGAAAAAACCGCAATGCTGGCCCATGTCGTGGCTGATGACCACACCTCTTGGCCAAAGAAGTTGCACGTGATCCGTTTTGCTCTTAATAGCGTGAAATGTCGCACGACGGGCAAGTCACCGGCTTATTTGACCTTTGGTAGAGAGTTGCGGTCACCCACAGAGGTCATTCACGGCCTTCGTGCCATCAGAGCCAAAGAAAACTTCATCCAAAATGAAAGATATATGATAGCAACCCAAAGCCCAACGACGCGACCAATCAGAGCGTCCCGCCGTCGCGTGCCCAAGCGATACACCGAATAAGGTGTATCGCTCTCTCTCTTTCGCGCGTGGCCGTTGCGTGCGGCGCGCGGCGTTCGCCAGTCCGCTGCTGCCTACGCGCTAAGTACTTGTATCGTGTGCGCATAATCTCATATTTTCCCGCGCAAGTGTATTCGTGACGCCACGCGCCTATCCCTGTCGTCCACGAACAACATTCCGAACTTTCTGTAAATAAATAGTAATATTGTGAACGTGTCAAGCTGTGAATAAACTTTTACACCCAATCTAAGACCGTTTTTCCGTTCCCTGAAACCTCTTCTCGTACAATATAATTTTATATTTTTTATGAATAGTTAACTTAGTAGTAAGTTATATATTTTAGTTACCAAGACTAACTACTTAATACTACTACAACTAGCATACTACCAGTTTAGTTGTTGCTATAACCCTAGATATTTAGGTAGGTATCTTTGTGTTCTAATCTAAATGTAAACAAAGTCATAAAATAGAAAAACTAATATCTAAAATAAATACTAGCCATATTTAGAAACATTATTACCAAATAGCAGTCATTTTAGGTTAAGTACTAACATATCTTATTTTCTATTATTATATTGTGTACAAGTAGATACCTACATAAGACTTTAAGTGCTGAATAACTTATGCTTTTGAGATAGCAGATAAAAGTACCTATCTATTGTTGATTAAAAAAAAATGTTTTACTTTCGTTAAGTAAAATTATCAATAAGGATGTTATTTTATATGAAACTAGCTGACCCATGCAACTTCGTCTGCGTCACATAATACAGCTTATATAACAGATCATGTCAACATAAATTGAGTTAAATCGTAACAAACAAAAAATCTTATATTTTATAATATTAGTTTAGAATAGTTTAGATTATATTAAAGTGTGAATTACTATAGGTATCTCTTACTGTTAAATATACAGTGACACCTTGTGGTCAGAAAATTATATTCTAACTAGTGTTTTCGGAACCGGTATTCTTTTTGAGAACCGGGAATTTCGGTACTTTTGTATAACGGAACCGGGATTTCCCGGTTCTTTCGGTATTTTCGGTTCTTGCTAGTTTTTGTTGTAGAAAACAAGTGATATGCTTCAAAAGTAAACTAAAATTTAGTATTCAAGTAATTTTAATTCGATTTTTTTTCTTCTATTCTCTATTCTCATACTTAGTAGTAGGTAATTATATATACATCAGACTATAATCAATCACAGTGTTATTGTTAGGTACTTACGTAAGTATTTACTGGCAATAAAGAGTTAAAATAAGGCAGTCATCTTAGATTCCTTAACATTAAAATTATCTTAAACATTCTTAAAGAAAACAAAATTAAACTATTTTTTATTCTCACACCTAGTAGTAAGTAATTATACCTATATAAATCAGACTATAGTCAATCACAGACAGTGTTATTGTTAGGTTCTTAAGTAATTATTTACTGTCAATAAAATGATTAAAATTAGGCAGTCATCTTAGATCCCTTAAATATTTAGAATTATCTTAAACATTTTTCAAAGGCAACAAAATTAAACTATTTTCTATTCTCATACCTAGTAGTAAGTAATTATATATATATATAAATCAGACTATAATCGATCACAGTGTTATTGTTAGGTTCTTAAGTAAGTGTTTACTGTCAATAAAATGGTAAAAATTAGGCAGTCACCTTAGATTCCTTTAACATTTAGAAATATCTTAAACATTTTTCAAAGAAAACAAAATTAAACTTTTTTAACAAAAAATATTTAAACATAATATCTCCTTCCGAGTATTCATAAAATATGGCGTAACCAAAGTTTAGATTTTTAAGAGCTTTTAGCTCTCTCTTCTCTATAATAGGATCTTAAAAACAACAGTGCATCTAGACTTTTGTCACTCAAACGAGATCTTATTTTGTTGCATAGCAAACCAGCCGAAGAGAAAACTCTTTCTGGCTCAACACTGGTTGGTGGAATCGTTAATAGATGGTCATATGCCTGAGACAAGTAACGCCCACGATCTCCTCCATTCTCAAAGAGAGCCATTTCAATCCTAACATTCGTTAAGAGATCTTCATGAGCAGAAGATCTAACGCGTTTTTCACTAACAGCTTTTGCAAGCTCAGCATTTAACTCATCGCCTTTTGTCAAAGCAATGTTTTGAACTTCAAGCACATCAGAGTCAAATTCACGTTCTCTCGCCTGTTCACCTTGGGAGGTTTGTATTTGTGGGGGTTCAGCTTGAGATACAGGAGTTGTTGAGGATTTGGTGCGACTTAGCAATGACACTATTGCGTTGCACATTTCATCGCTGCTTGGCCGCGAAAAAACTAATGAATCTTCATCATTTTGTTGGAGGAAATAACTTTCTGGATTTTGCAAGTAATTAAGAGTCGCAGCTGCAACGTTGAGACGCCGTTCTGTGTATCGTTTTTTTAACATCATGAACATTTTTTCGGCCACATAGTTATTTTCGATATTCGCAACTTTTTTTAATGCAAATTTGATAGCAACATCTGCTGTCAATAATGTAGAATCGCGACGACATAAAGCCTCTAATACGGTTTTGATTATGTCAAGAACTTCGTGTAACTTCCCAATTAGTTCCCAATCTGCTTCTGAGAATTTTATTGTGGATTTTAAATCAATTAATGCTTTCACAATGCAAGTTCGCAGCTTCAAGAATCGTTCAAGCGTAAAAGCGAGGCTACTCCAACGTGTTACTGAGTCACAGGTTAGTGAATATTCTTTATGAAAATCTGCGATGACGTACTTTTGCAGGACGTCATCGTTTTTAGTTGGAGATTTGCGGAAAAGTTTAACTACTTTTTTGACTTTTAAGAGTAAATCTCTGTGTTCAAATTGACGTTCTGAAACTGGAGACGTATTTTGAGACAAGAACTCGGCGCCATCGGCTTCGCTGTCCGAGTCCGAATCCGAATCCTCATCTAAAGATTCCATGTTCACTTGAAGTCTCTGCCTACTTAGTGCTGCCAAAGGAACATCGTCATCGTCGTCTTCTATTGCAACCTGAGTTTCTTCTTCGACTTCTTCTGTCTCATTCGTCATTTTTTTGTAAAAAACATCTGCAATTGCAAGTTGGAGTGCATGGGCAATACAAATTTGGTGATAGGATGATAAAAATTTGCCGACTTTCTTCATCATACTGCATCCGTCTGTTGTCTCAGCGATAATGTCATTTTCCAGTGACACTCCGAAGTCATTTAATTTGCTGCATATTTCTTCGACGCATTTTTTCGCTGGTAAGGAGCCGTAAATTCTGATGAGCCCCAAATTTTTAAAGTTTTTGCCTCCAGAAAAATGACGTGAGTGTAAATTCAAGCTCAGATATCTACGGTTTCGAACCGATGTCCACTCATCAAATGATATAGAAAATTTATGGCTCGCTTTAAGTTGTGCTTTAATCTCGTTTGTCAGTTGGATTTTCTTATAAATGGCCACTCTAACAACAATACTTTGGATTGTATCGACAGACTTCGGCAATGTGTGACCTGATTTTTTAAAAAGCCTTTTTAAATCCTCACATTCTACAAATTGGCGAAAAGGGTATCCTCTTAAAGCAGTCATACGGGAAATCATTACCTCCATACTAGGATTAGAATCACAATCATAATAATCCGTCAATTTGGTCTTTTTTTTAGGCACATTTTCTGTACTTGTAGAAGCAATCGCAGTCGTTGTGTATCCACCGCTACTAGTTTGGTTCGCGAGGTTCTCCATTTCAGCTGACAAGCTGGTATGATGGACATTTTTTAAATGTTTTTGGAGTCCACTTGTACTGCCCCCAGCACATTTTAAGATTTTCTGACATTTCTTACATTTAGCTGATATCTTATCCTTAGCCCGAAGGAAGTAATGCCATACAGACGACTTATCGCCAGCCTTGGTAGGAATTTCTTCAAAATTCATCGCCTATAACAAAACAAAACGCATAAATTTTGCAAAACAGTTACATTTACATTTAACATACATATATGTACGTATGTACTGTAAACACTTTAAGACTATAGTTCTAACCATTTGGCTGTAAAACCTGTCTGACAGACGAACAGACAGACAGACGGACACTAGAGTGACAACAATAGGGCTCCGTTTGGATCCTTCGGGTACGAAACCCCGAAAAGTACTACAAATAATCAAAGCAATAATTAGATAGCCACTAGCTAGGTAAGGTAGGTTACCTATGTAAATAAAACTAAGCTTTGCGTAACACGCTTATTATTTCATCAAAATTACCACAAGGCTATTGAATAAGATTTTCTTATTTGTATGTCAACGACCAAAGAAATCGCGGGCATGAGCTAGTATAAAATAAACAAAGCATCAAATCTAGTAAGTATAATCCAAATAAAACACAATGTGAATGTTAACTTTAGCCGCACATACTAAAAGCGCAGATATTAACTAAAATTATGATCTTTACGTAAAATATAATACGTATAAAAATACATACCTCATAAATATTTCACCTCGTTTGAAATTAACAACAAAATCTACTAAAAGATTTTTAGGTTATCAAAATCACACACGCGCGTGATAGATTATTCCAGTTAATTGGGCACAAAGAAAACCTCTTTTAGATACTATTACAAAATACGTTTGTAACATAAGTTTTAACTGACAGATGTCAAATAACATTGACGTATGGCGATGTTGCGTCAAGTATATTGTTGATTAAATAATCATTGTAAATATCTTGGAAACAAAGGTTCATAATTCGAATAAACCTAATTTACATTATTCTAATGATATGTTATAGCTTGTCGTATTTTATAGAAGTAGCTTTTATTGTGGCTTAAAAGACTTGGTTTCCGAACCAAAGATGGTAATTGTGCTATTTAAATAGTTAAGTCAAGTTAAATGTTTGTTTAATATAAATTGCCAGTAAATTAATTAGTAATTATTAAATGATACTTATAATGTTTCCTAGATTTTATCTTGCAATTTCAATGTATTAAGTTGTTTCTATCAATACCGAAACTATCTATTGATGTTCATATTTTATCCGATTAAACGTAAAGATTACAAATAAATACATACTGGATTGCTAAATTATCTAATGAAGTTTTAAAATGGTTGTGTTATTAGTTATTTAGCAATAATGTATGTCCATTTGCCATTGGTTTATTATGGCGGCAATCGTTGATTTACTTCATAAGATTTGACGGTTATAAAAGTAGAAGTACCGCCAATTCAGAGTCAGTTACGCTGCAACTGTTAAAGGATTAGGACAGACCCAGAGTAGTATATTGTGTATTCCATTTGTGTATTATTGTGTATAGAAAGATAGAAAGAATTAAGTTTACATGTATCCTATTGTGAAGATATTTATCAAATGTTTAAAAGCTGAAACCTATTTGTGTTGCTCTAAGGATCCACAATGTTGATGTAAGTTATTTGATATTATGCTACGATTATTACTGATTACTATGTGTTAGAAATATGTACTATGATATGGTTTATATTGCTTGTTGTTTATGTTCACTGATAAATTGCTATAACTTGAGAGACAGTCCAGGACAATGTCAGGTTGTCCTTGCATAATACTTTAAAAGATGTTCCCGTGGAGTTTCTTGTCCATTCTTCTCCACGAAGACCTAGGGACCTAGTGAATGGAATCGAGTTGATTTGTTGACAAGACCAAAAGAAATAAAATGAATAGTCTTGTCTTTTGTGCTTTTACTTTATAAAAACCCTGTTCCCTACACAACTGCCTATAGATACTTTCAAACACAACAAATAACGAGCAATCATCTTGACACTTAAAGTTAATTAATTGGTGGATATTAATACATATACATATATATCTACAACCTTTTTATAACACGCGCAATGCAATCCGAAAACAGAGTGAGTGAACGAGACAACGCGGCGCGCGGGCGGCGCGGCAGGTGCGGGGAAGCTCGACACCGGCGTCGCAGTCGCGTTCCTACTTAATACTTTCCTTCCTATCCTAGCAACAGCGAGCGAGTGTAGGTAGTTATTGGTTATAGCGTAGCGAGCGCACCATTAATTTCGCGCGTTATTTCTTTTAACGCTGAATTGTTCACGTTAGTTTTGAATGTTTGAATAGTAGAAAGTGTGGAAAAGTAAAGTAAGCGTAAATAAGTAAATAGTAGTATGAACTAGTGTGAATCGCGTAATAAAAATAAAATTCCCGAAAGTACCGAAAGAACCGGGAATCAAATTTGATTTCCCGGTTCCATTTTACTGACAAAAGAATTGGGAATTCCCGGTACTTTCGAGACCGGGATTTCCCGGTTCTGAACCCTAATTCTAACCTAGCGGGGTGGTGTGGACTGTAATCTGCGGAGCGGGTGAAGCGGGAGAAAGATGAGGATGTTCATGGACTCACCAGTCTTCGAAGCTTGCTTCCTGTGACCTTGCTTCTAATTCTCACTTTGTTTTTTTTTTAACTGCCGGCCGGCTATGTTTACACTAGAATTGAGCACTCAGAACCAGAAAAGTTTTTTCGCTGTAACAGTCAAGACGCGCGCGCAGCGATGACCACAGACTCGCACTGATTTCTTTTTTCTTCTTCCTTTTTAAAGGTGCGTTGTTGGCGCTGCAGTCGCACGGTGACGGCGAGCTCTGTCCTTTTCTCGCTCGGCGTTTGGTGGTGCGTGTGAGTGGGAGAAGGACAGGAAGGGATACAAATTCCACAGAGAGAGTGTGAATTTAAATTTATAGGCAAACGGCGTAAACATCCTCCCGGCTTTGATAATACGTAGTATTATCGAAAAAAAGCAGTCAAATTGAAAGAAATAAAGTTTATGAAATACCTAAATTATAATTACCTACCTAAACTATGAAATTTAATTATTATTAATCTATTGAGAGGGCAGTGGACAAAGTTTGACGATAGGTCGTTTAAACGTGCCCGAAGCAGTTTTGACTAAGGCGACGCGTACTCTACCATCCTTACCCGGGTAAACCTCCTGTATAATGCCCAAAGGCCAGCGAAGCGCGGGAACATCATCTTGATGTATCAATACAATAAGACCGGGTTTAACGTTATCCGAATTAGTAAGCCATTTTTGTCTCACTTGTAATGAATTGAGATACTCTAAACGCCATCTTTTCCAATAACTCTGCACCATTTGATCTAGCAGTTCTTTCCGATGACGTAGAGTCTTAGTTTCCTCAGAAACAGGCGCGGCAGGTAGGTATGTCAAGGGAGAAGCCAGAGTAATATTTATGGGACCGGCGTAATCCACGCCCGTATGAACGAAGGCTTTGGTTTCTTGAACGCGGTATGCTGGTAAGTCAGCCATTTTAGTATTAAGGTGAGATGGAGAATTTTTAAAACAAAAATTACAAACGTGAACACGTTGCCTAATCACATTCCTTGACGCTAAAATCCAATATTTTTCGCGCAATAGAGAACTCAAAACATTGGCACCAGTGTGACAATGCATGCGGTGATAGTAGTCAATTAAAAGGTGAGTAACATGGTCATGTTTAGGCAACTCCAACTCGTACAGTTCCGTGTTCATCGATGAATAAGTCTAATTTTCTGAGCGGTGAGGAAATAACTTTATTAGTTTTTAAGTCATGAATTAATTGAGTAAAGTGAAAACCCTGAACAGCGCGGATTAAATACCTTTCAGCTTTTATGAGCTGAGAAGCGGATATTCGATTCTTCCGAGGTAATATTTTAACAAATATCAAAATATATGCAATAATACGTATAATTTTATTCCAGGATGAAAACTTTTGCGTCAGGTCATAGAGAAAACCAGGAGCGGACTTGGGAGTCGAGCAAACGAATGTTTTACTTTTATATTCAGGTAAGGTCTCACATGCCTCTGGAAGGAAAGGTGTGATCGGCCAGCTTGATACAGGAGCGCAAAGCCAAGGGGGCCATGCCACCATAGCGGATGAGAAAGTAATTGTTCTGGCAAGAGACCTCGAGAGAGGCAATCACTGGGATTCTCTATCCCACTGACATGATAGAAATGACGCGAATCGAGATTTTCTTGACACTTCGCGACGCGGTTGCTAACGTAAATATCCCATCTATGCGGTAAGGAATGAATCCATGAAAGAGCTATTTTTGAGTCTGAAAATGCGAATATATTATCAATTTTTGTACGAGCACTGTACGTTTCATAAATCAGACGGACTAGTTTCGACATAAGGACTGCGGCGCATAATTCTAATCTTGCCAACGAAACGACTTTGACAGGGGCGACTTTCGATTTGGCGCATATTAAATTGACATGCACATTTCCCTCGCCGTCAGTGACGTGGAGATATACGACGCAACCGTATGCCCTCAGACTTGCGTCAGCGAACGCGACAATGTTGGTAGAGCAACCGATGGTTACACCTAGATGACGTGGGATTTTACACGGTTTCAATAGCGGACGGTGCGGGGGGCGCGACAACCCTACCACCTAATAACAAGTACGGAAACAGCTGAGCGCCGAGTATTAACTCAACCTCGCCCGGAATGTGCCAAACTGCCAATACGGATCAGCGAGCGGTACGAGTAAGTCAACCAAATGTTGCACTACCGAAGTGTCAACATATTCGGAAGGCATGCGGTCGGTAATATTATCAACTACCAACGCGGTAACGTTATAAGAATATTATTTGTTTTGTATCAATATCCGGAATCCATCTTGAGTCAAACACCTGTCTTTCAGCCTGTTGACAGCATTTCCTTTGCCTCTCCGCTGGTCGCGCCCTCTATGCTTACCGTTGGTACTAAGTATTTCAAGCGCGAGTTAAGTGTGATGACCCCAACTCTATTCGCTTCGTCAGCAAATCCCCCTCCACGCACAATAGCATTTAAGTAGTTATAAGAATATTGTCAAATTAGCAATAAGTAAATATAAATACATGTGTAATTATTAGAATGATCATTATTATCTTGATACTGTTACTCTGCTTGACTAAAATAAAGTTTTTTTTTAACTAATCAAGTGTCGATCACTTAATTGGCGCAGCCGGTAGGATCTCTGTAGTCAGTTTGCGACGTATAAAACTCTACAAGCAGCTGGACGTCTGTTTCTACAGTTCAACAGGGATCTCCGAACAAACAAATTCATTGAGTACCAGACACATCGGCGGGAGCAGTATTCAATAATAGTCACAAGGAGGAGATGGGAGTAACTACGGGACTGTGAGTAAAACTTCTTCACTATCCTTTCTATTTTCCTTTATCGTTTTCCTCTTTGTTTTAATTGTATGTGTTGTGTTATTGAGGGTTGAGCAATACCGCGATAACATTCTTTTATTTTATTACGATATAATTAGCGTGATAATATTAATTTTAGTTAGATATTTAGTGTATTTTTCTCTCTCTTTTCGTGCTTTGTTCTTTCAAAATGGATCAAATCATGCAGGTTCCGTCAACAATGGCAAACATTATTCCAGAGTTTAGTGGCGATTCTAGACAGCTTCCACTTTTTATAAAGAAATGTGAATATATAATAAATACATTTCAAGGTGGAAAAGCCCAAAATGAATATCTATTCCACGTTCTTACTAGTAAGTTAACAGGGGAAGCCGCGAACTTAGTGGGGGAACGAGATAGTATTGGTACTTGGTTAGAGTTGAAAACATTATTGGCTCAACATTTTGGTGACCCTAGAACCGAAGATTGCTTAGTATTGGAGTTAGAGTCTATGAAAATAAATTCTAATGAAAGTTATTTAGATTTTTGTCATAGGATTCAAAACTTGCGTAGTATCTTGATTGCGAAAATAATTGAAACAGTAGACGATGCGAATTTACGTCAAGCCAAACAACATATCTATACTAATTCGTCATTGAATGTTTTTCTATATAATTTACCTCCTTATTTAGTTAGATTAGTACGGTTGAGAAATGTGACCACCTTAGAAGATGCCCTAAAGGTAGTGTTGGAAGAACAAAACTTTCAGGCAGTTTACGAATCTAAAAGTAATAGAAATAAAAATAATTTGAAACCCCAAGGGAAAATTGCTAACAACAATGGAAATTCTCAGCGTACTCCCAACCCACAAAAACAATCTAGTACTCCACCACAAAATAGTTTGACAGAAAATACAAATTATCAAAATAACTTAAATCAATCTAGAAATTCCTTTAGAAACCAAAATAACACTCATAACCAGCCGCCACAACAAAGTAGGTCAACGCCTTGGCCGAGTCAGCAGGCCAACGCGACGCGAACAACGCCTGAGCATAATACAACATCAGCAAACTCGGGTTCAAACACCGATGTTACCATGCGAACTGCAAGTTCTAGACGCGTAAATTATACGAATAATGATTCATTTATGACATACGATAATAACGAAGAAAATGATTTTGATTACGAATCACAACCAAGCACATCATATGAGCCCGAACAAGTTGAAAATTTTTACCTAAGGGCCTCATACAGAGAGAAAAAATAATTTTAAATTGTACTAATTACCGTTCTTTGCCTCACATTATAATTCCAGAGCTAAATAATGCAGTTTTTATGTTAGACTCTGGCAGTTCTAGATCATTTATAGGTCAGCGTGTCGCTTACCACTATTTTAAAAATAATATTTATAGAGAGCCTTTCGAAGTAGTCAGTACCCATGGTGTTAGTATGCATACGGAAGTTGTTTTAACCCCCTTGCCTAAAATATTTAAAAGCCCCGAAAGTCATAAGTTTTATGTTTACGACGTTGACAATAACTATGACGGTTTATTAGGCAGTAATTTATTAAAGCAATTGGATGCAAAAATTGATTACCAAACATTAACTTTGTGTACAAGGAATACTGACATACCTTTTGTTTATCCTTCGGCACTGAAAGATACTTACATTTTACCGCCACGTAGTGAGTTAAGGGTAAAACTTCCTGTAAACTTAACTAATGGCGAGGCTATTTTAGATTTTAAAGAATTAACTAAGGGGATTCGGATGCCCTGTGCATTAGTTAACTGTGTAAATGGTTATGCGTATACAGTCATACAGAACTGTAAGGACATAGAAATGACCCTCAAGGTCACTAGCCCGTTTCAGGTAGAACCTTACAACCATCGCGAGATCTTAGTTAATCAATTAAACGACACAGACAGAATGGATGAGTTATTATCAAACAACTTAAAGAAAATAAGGCTAGACCATATGAATGAGGAAGAAAGAACGATGATTCAGAAAATTTGTGAAGAATATAAGGATATTTTCTATTGTGAGGACATACCGCTGTCATTCACTAACGAAGTTAAACATAAAATTAGAACGGTAAACGAAGACCCTATAAATATTAAAGCATATAGGTTGCCGCCCGCTCAAACAGACGAGATTAGGCGTCAAGTAGATAAAATGCTAAAGGACGATGTAATCCGAGAATCAAACTCTCCTTGGAGTGCACCAGTCCACCTTGTTCCAAAGAAGTTAGATGCCTCCGGACAACAGAAGTGGAGGATGGTCGTAGATTATCGACGTTTGAATGAGATAACCATAGACGATAAATACCCTTTGCCAAACATCAATGATCTTTTTGATAAATTAGGAAAGAGTATGTACTTCTCTACCTTAGACCTTGCATCTGGCTACCATCAATTACAAGTTCAGGAAGACGACAGGCAGAAAACCGCGTTTACAACACCATTCGGCTTATACGAATTCAACAGAATGCCGTTCGGTTTGAAAACAGCGCCAGCCACTTTCCAACGTGCAATGGATAACGTTCTCAGAGGTCTACAAGGCTTACATTGCCTCGTATATCTTGATGACGTCATCATATTTTCTACCAGTTTGCAAGAACACATAGATAAATTACGAGCTATTTTCGAGCGCTTCAGAAAAACTAACTTAAAAGTTCAGCTCGATAAATCCGAGTTTTTACGAAAGGAAGTCATGTACTTAGGGCATACAATCACTAAGGATGGTCTTAAGCCTAACAATGACAAAATAGAGGCTATTCTGAAATGTCCGTTACCCAAAACAGTGACAGAAATTAAGAGTTTCCTAGGGTTAATAGGCTATTATAGGAAGTTTATCAAAGACTTTTCTAAGATAACCGCACCCCTCACAGCATGCCTGAAAAAAGGAAAAGGCATCGTGATAAATGACGAATATAGGAAAAGTTTTGAAATCTGCAAAGAGTTGCTGACACATGCACCTTTGTTACAATTCCCTGATTTCACAAAACCGTTCATTCTCACAACTGACGCTTCCAATTTCGCTGTAGGTGCAGTACTTTCTCAAGGCACTATAGGATCAGATAAACCTATTGCATATGCTAGCAGAAAACTTAGTGATACAGAGTCCAGATATAGTACGATAGAGAAGGAGTTATTGGCCATAATATGGGCAGTCAAACATTTCAGACCCTATTTATATGGCAGAAAGTTTATAATATATACCGACCACAGACCTTTAGCATGGTTAAATTCATTAAAAGAACCTAACAGTAAACTAACCCGATGGCGTTTACGTTTAGAAGACTATAATTTCGACATACACTACAAGAAAGGCAAACAAAATACAAACGCAGATGCCTTATCGAGAATTAAAATTAATGTAACGAAAGATGACTCAGAATCACTGATAGTTAACTTAGATGAAAAGGAAACTAGATTGCAACAGCATTTGAAAGATATTACTGACGAAATCGTAAAACTAAGCGTTAAAGAACCGGAAATAGAGACAATAGAATTATCGGATTCCGAAAGCGACGCTGCCACAGCACATTCAATATCAAATAGGGAACATGAAGGTATTCCTATCCTAAATGAGGCGGTTGATACAAAAAATAGGCAAATTCACGTTTTCACCTGGTACAGGGATGATATCTGTGTCAAAGATATTTCAAACGACAAACAAAAAATTTTAGAAGTCCACCTGCCTCCTAAAAACAGCGAAAACTTAGCCAAAAATTTTCTTAAAGAATATATAGATTACAAAAATAAGTACTTCATTTACTTTGAAGACCATGAGCATAGAAAAACATTTGCTAAAGTAATTACGTCACTTTACAAAAAGGGAACCCAAAACTTTGTCGAATGTACTGAAAGAGTGGTGAACGTTACAGATGAAAGTGACCAGAAAGAATTAGTTACCAAATATCATCATGGAAAGACTTGTCATAGAGGTATTAGAGAGACTATAAAGAAATTAAAAAGAACATATTGGTGGAGCAATATGAATGAAACAGTGACAGCTATTATTAACGCATGTGAGGAATGTAAGAAAGCGAAGTATGACAGAAAACCTCTGAAACCATTAATACAATTAACTCAAACCCCAGACAGCCCATTTCAAGAAGTTTTTATAGATCTATTATATATAGAAAAAAATCAATATTTAACGGTAGTAGACTCATTCAGCAAGTTAGGTCAAGCAATACACATTCCCAATAAAAGTACACCCGAGGTAGTGAGAGCTCTAATAAAATACTTTAGTATGTATGGAATACCCAAAAAAATAAGTAGTGACCAAGGTACCGAGTTTAACAACGAATTGCTCAAGGAAATGCTAAGTCTATACAAAATTGAACAACACATAGGGACACCTAACAACCCTAATTCAATGGCAATAGTGGAAAGATTTCATTCCACAATTATCGAAATATATAGGTTAGCAAAATACGATCAATCTAGTTTAGATGCAACCTCTGTTATGACGTATGCGATCATGGGTTATAACAATACTATACATAGCGCGACAAATTTTACACCTCATGAAGTAGTTTTTGGGCACACAGAATCAGGAAATGCCTTTGATATTGACAGGGACAAACATCTACTGCAAAAAATATTACAGGATCATCGTAAACGATTGAAAATCCTTTATGAACATTTAAGTGATCAAATGATCGGACATAAAAGCTTAGTTAGGGTCAAGAAAGGAGGTGAGGACCCACCAAAAATAGTGGACGGTGACACGATTTTTATGAAAAATACTAGGACTAGGAAAGCAAAAGAGTTACCGCGATACGAAAAAGCTGTTGTCACTGGAAAACCCGAACGTAACATAGTACCAGTTAAGCTTAAAAATAGAAACAGTAAAGTAGCATTAAAAAATGTCAAACGCCCTTCACAGATGGTGGTTGATACTTCTCGCCCTAGCGGATCAAGGGACGACCTTGAATATCCAGAGGATGGACCAGAATCCGGGAATAGCTCCGATTCGGATTGGGACGGCTCTGATGAGGACTAATCATTGGGATATTATTAAAACTATAGATTTAAATTCATTATCTATCCAATTAGAAAATAATATAGAAGAATATAATAAGTTAAAAATCATAAGTCACAGTAATAGTGAAATACATAGGGAACTTTTAGGGTTGACAATACAAATAGAATCATTTATCGAACTGACAAAAGATAGGTTAAAGCAGATTCTACCTTCTAGCAGAACTAAAAGAGGAATCTTAAACCCACTAGGGTCTCTCATAAAGGTAATAACAGGAAATTTGGATAGCGAAGATGCTAGGAAATATAATTTAGAGATTAGTAATCTAGGAAATAGAGAACATTCAATAGAACGAAAAGTATCATTGATGCAGAAGGCTTTTGATAAATTACTCAATGTTTCTGATGACATTAACTTTAATACTAAGCATTTGAACTTCAAAATAAAACAATTCCAAACACTTATTCAAAATCAAACCAAGTACTCTAACCTTTTAACCGTAATGAATAGTATGAACCAAGTTTTAAATAATTGTCGTACTATTTACTCTATTATTTATGAATTGGAAACTGCTATTACTTTCAGTAAAATGCACATATTACACCCATCAATAGTAAATACCACAGAATTATTCAATATTCTTAATGTCATAAGAAAACATCATAACTTAATTTATCCATTAACATTAGATAATTTAGTAAAATTAGAGGGAAACATAGAAATTAAGGGATATATAGATAATAGTAAAATTATATTTATATTAGAAGTTCCACTTATAGACAAAAACACATACAATTATTATAAAGTTATTCCTATCCCAATCTACAACCAGATAACCCAAAAACCTAATATCATTATACCCCAATATCCTTACCTAATAGTGAACAAGTCGAAATACAGATCCGTAGTCAATGGCTGTAATGAAATAGAAGACCTGACATACCTCTGTTCTGATGACAACGTGGTACAGTACGCGGAGGAAACGTGTATCCAGCAACTCATGCTAGTACAACATAACTTCAGTAATTGCCAGCAACACCAGGTGCAGATTGAAGAAACTAAGGTGCAGCCCATATCTAACACCCACTGGTTGATATACACAGAAAAGGAAATAGCTGCAACGGAACACTGCGAAGATGAGACCCGTAGACACAATCTACGAGGCACATACATATTAGTGCCAAGTCAGCAATGTACGTTACAGATTGCCGATATAACAATCACAACACCCATGAATACCAGCTCAGTCTCCTTCAGACTGCCACCAGTACAGATGCCAGAACTACGCAGAGATGTCACCCCGTCAGCCAAGCAGATGGACCTTAGAGGAATAGATCTAGGCGACATCAAGGAACTGCTGAACCAGGCAAAATATAGTGATAGTGTCAGTGATGGTGAAACGATTATAGTCAGTGATAAAATCAGTGTATGGACCATAAGCATTTACGCCATTATAATTGCATTCGTCATAGGACTTTTGTTTCAAAAACGAGATCTGTTGACTCAGCGATTAAGACGAAATTCTCTAAAGACTACAGAGTTGCCTTTAGATAATTTCTCTCTTAGGGAGGGAGGAGTTAAGTGTGATGACCCCAACTCTATTCGCTTCGTCAGCAAATCCCCCTCCACGCACAATAGCATTTAAGTAGTTATAAGAATATTGTCAAATTAGCAATAAGTAAATATAAATACATGTGTAATTATTAGAATGATCATTATTATCTTGATACTGTTACTCTGCTTGACTAAAATAAAGTTTTTTTTTAACTAATCAAGTGTCGATCACTTAATTCGCGCGTCGGGTGATCACCCGATTTATCGTCATTATAGCGTCGTTTTTCGCGCCGTTCGTTGATAGCGTTAAAACACGTTAAACTTCGCGAAAAAGTAATAACCCGCTTATTTTTTCAAATTAAGTTTAGTAAAACGACGAGAGGAAAAATTTAAACTATAAAAGTTTAAATTTTTCCTCTCCGTTGTGTTATTATGGAAAATCGTAATAATAATTTAGAGCGGGAAAGTGGGACTGACGGTTCACTATCCCGTAAACGAGTTCGTTCTCCGACGCCAAGTGGAAGAGATAGCGATAGCAGTTCTTCTACAAGCAGAGGACCCAGCCCTGAGAAACGTAAAGTAAGGAGGGACTCCCAAACCGTGAGTTATGCACATTTCGAGTTTTTATAGTGGCTTATTTAACAAACCTCATAACGAATCCTTCCGTTATTGAACATAATACAAATTCGAGTGGTAACATAAAAACCGTTGCCACAAACGAGTTAAATCTACGACGACCTGAAAACTTGTCTAATAACAAACTTCAGTTTTATCGGAAGTCAGTACAATAGTAAAAGACCCGATTTACCCAAGGGCAAACGAAACATACCTTAAAAAATTAACGGATCTACAGCGTTTTAAGTGTGATGATTGGAATGCCGTTCGGTTTTCGGATGCACAAAAGAAATATTTGGCTACCCCCGGTTTTGTCGAGTTAAATGTTAACGACGAATTAAAGCGTTTTGAATCGAATATGTTGAAAGAAGATTCGCGCTCATATTTATTGGAAAGATCTTTTGCTGGATTAACGAATGCCTTACTTTGCCAAAAAGATGAATTGCACAAATCATTCCAATCATTGGTGGATTGGTCAAATGAGTCTAGAGAATCGTTGACACCTAACTCGTTATTCGAAAAAGTGCAAGCATTGTTTTCGAAAGAATCCGCGTATAGTAAGGTTACTGATGACTTACTTACAAATAGTGTGCGGCCGAAGAGCTGATTTGATAAATACACGTCGAGAGACTATGTTGCGGCAAAGGAGATGGCTCAAAATACATACACTAAAAACCCAGAATCGACAGCAATGAAATGTTTACCAACGGGTTAATTATAATAGACATTTGATGATACCAAAGGGAAATCCCGGAAATCCGTGGGGTATAGGAGCTATATCATATTATAAAAAATAATAAAACTATTTTGAATTGATGTTGTAATTGTGTGTAATTGTTAATTATTCTGTTGTTTCGTTTTCCTGCTACGGGTTTGGTGTAATAAGTAACAAAAAAAAATATTTCAAATATTTTATTTGTATTACACATTATATATTTTCTATGTCTAAGCACACTGCATCTAAAAATCCTGCAGGTTGACTCAAGTCGCCTTCATGTCGGGCCCAGGCAAGATAATATATTATGGAAATAATGTGGGCACAACTGCCTAATGTGCGGCGACCATGTATGCAGCTACAGCAATAATCGGTGATTGCTTGGCGATTGTATAGTACGTAGCAATAATAAGTTCTTGATTGAACGTGTCTCGATTTAATTCGGCACCGTACTAACGTATTATTATTTCCTTCTTCGTTATTAAGGTTCAGTCTCTCGGGATGCCTATAGATTTCAATAGAATACACACCGGTTGCTCTGACGTGTTCGTAGCAGTAGGATTTTGCCAGCTTGATGTGGTACGTTCCAATAGCAAAAATAAGCAGCTCATCGTAAGTCATTCTTGGGAAATCTGCTACGTCTTGTAACGTTGCCTCCATCCTCTGAAATGAAATATTCCTTTGTGCGTTTAGACGGTGTTGATCAACGTAATCTGCTAGTACATTTGGCCTATTCATATTTCTTTCTATCATTTCTAAATAGCTTTCAGTCAGGCGACTGTCGCTGTAATTCTCTTGGGTTGCGTTGATTAGCGCTGCAGCTATTCTAAAATCTACTATTGCATTGGTCAAAGTATTATTAAAATATCTATGTCGGAATATCTTAAAGTCCCTCTTCATTTTTCCGTTGGTGGTTTCTACCACCCATCTGACCAATGTTACTAATCTCGATTTATTTGCAGCTTCAGTGGACAGTTGTGTTTCGTGTCTGCCTAGCGACTGTGGCGTACAGACCGTAAATCCACATTCTTCGGCATATGGCAATGCATCCCGAAATCCTCTATCTAAAATCATCACGTCATCACTTTCAAGAAACCATCGTATTGGAGCCTCTTCCATGTCACCAGTGTGATTATCCAATATCTGTCGTAATATATTAGCATCCGACGTTCGAGCATCGTAGGGTCCTGTGATTTCTAAAATGTAGCCATCTCCACATACAATCATAAATGGCTTTATGAGATTGTCGTACTTATGTAGACTGTAGCTCATGCGCTGAAACAAGAAGTTTGAGCTTTTTTGCACGAATAAGTAAGTACCGTCTAAAACAATAATTGCTCTCGTTTGGTCTTGAGTTCCAAAAATATTATTTGGCAAAATCCTGTTTCTCGCTACAACTTCGTCTCGAGTGATATGGTCGAATCCGAGGTGTCGTGGGAGAAACTCACTTTCGAGACATACTCTCGCTTGTTTTATTTTACGTTGAATAGTTGACCTAGGCAAGCCAAAAACTGACGTAAGTCTTCGGTTAGGTTCACCGCTTCTCAATTTACATAAATAGATGCCCAACATGGTGTTGAATTGCTGGTGACTTATGCCAGTCCAAAAGTGAAGGGTATCAGGACTCAATTCATCTAAGTTTTCAAAATCGAGCTGACCTTTTTTTTTCGAGACATTGTGTATACATCGCTATTATATCATGTATGCACTCGCTACTTAAACTATCTTGACGTTGGGTGACATGTTCCGGGAAATCCTCCCAAGTCATGTTCCTCAAATGGTGTTGACAGATGCGGGTGAGAGGTGGTATGTAGAATCGATAGTAGCTCAATAGATACGCCTTCATAGTATTGGACACAGAACGAAGTTCTAAGTTATGACAATTGTCAATCATACATCGTCTTGATGTGTTTGCCGCGCGCGTCAAACCTGATACTGGAAACGATTCTATTGGTGGCGCCTGTGGTGTAGGCAGATGCCTTAAGCCGTAGTCAATACGCTGCCAGCATGGATGACATATCATTCTGGATCCGTCAAATACAATCTGAAATGAACGAAAAACACAAATAATTGTATATATTTTCTCTCATTGAAGTCATTCCTAACCTTCCGGAACCTACTATAATTAGGTGGACTGTTCCTCCCTCGTTATCAACTACTAAGTGACACATCTGTCGCGTATGCACTCTACAACTTACTTATATGTATAAACGTTATTATTTTATTATAGCAAAGTGATCAAGATTATATTATTTTCAATTGATTTTGCAGTCTACACTTGATACTGAAACACTACATTATTGTATCAAGTATAACAGTGTTTTAACCTTAGGCCTTAAGGCCGAGCTCTAAAACGGGTCTTAAGCTGGGTATCCATTTGCGCAGCCTCGTGGCGAGCTGCCTCATCCTGAGCGTGCCGCGAGCTGCGGAAAGTACATGCGTCTCCACTTGAGCACACATAATATCGTATCGAGCGGCAAGCCTCAACCCGAGCCACGATTTTCTCAATTCCTCATTAACCACCATGGTTGACGCACGTAAAGTCGCTGCAGCATTAGTAGTAATTAGTTACTACAAAAGGAAGCAACATAAGAAACGGAAACATCGATGGTGGATTAAGGAAATATATCGTCAGCGAAATGTTCATGCAAAACAGTTGTTGTCAGATATGACCTTTGAAGGCGTAGAAGAAACTATTAAAAATTTTACCAGAATGAACTCTGAAACCTTTGAAGATCTATGTATCAAGCTTGAACCAATAATTGGAAAAAAAGATACATCGTTTCGCAAAGCAATTACAACAAAAGAACGACTGGCCATTACCCTGAGGTTTTTAGCAAGTGGTGATTCGTTTGTTAGTTTGCAATACCTGTTTAGAGTGTCAAAGCAATCTATTTCAAAAATTGTTCGCGAAACATGTGATGCCTTGGTAAAAGTGCTCAAAGAATATGTTCAGGTATGTTAAAAATGCTTTATTAATCAAAATTTTAGTAAAGTACAAAGTTACAATAATGACAGAGTAGTAAATTGTTCAGTATTTCCAGTAGAATCTTGTGAGTTCACAGAAGTTTGCCCATATTGTTGGGAATTTTGTACGTTCGCAGAAGTTTGGCCGTATTGTTGCGTGTAGTATCCTTGTTGTCGTGTACCTGGTAACATCCCGGTATCAGCTTGAAATAAGATATCCATTATAGCTTTTTTAACGTGTGCTAAAGTAATTGGATCATATTTTCTAAGTTCTGCAGTAATATGTTTACCAAACGTATCATAACTATCATCTGTATAATTTAACACTTCCATAGCTTTATCTAGATCTATATTATCTTCACAAGCATCAGTCATTTTTCTTTTATTTGATCTTGAAGTTTCGGGCTGCGTCTGTTGTTGATCATCGCGGGGCAAAGATGATCGCTCGGAAGAAGAAGTTTCACGCATCGATTTATTTTCTTCGAATAATTCTTCATTCTGTAAATTAAAATAAATAAAATCATCAAATAATGTTTTAGCAGTACGATAGCCTAATAGTAAAATAATGATGTGACATAATTTTCAGATACCATCATCAGAAGAAGAATGGTTAAAAGTAGCACAAGATTTTGAAAACCAGTGGCATTTTCCTCATTGTGTGGGGGCCCTCGATGGCAAACATATTATTCTTCAATCACCAATTAATAGTCACGGAGAATACATAAATTATAAAAATTTTCCCAGCATCGTATTGCTTGGCTTGGTGGATGCTAATTATAATTTTATGTATGTAGACGTTGGATGTCAAGGACGCATATCCGATGGTGGAGTCTTTAAAAACAGTGCATTGTACAAATCATTGGAAAATAATGAATTAAAGTTACCAGCACCCTGTATATTACAGACACCATATTTGATTAAAGTGCCCTATGTTATATTAGCTGACAAGGCATTTGCTTTAAACAATTATACTATGAAACCGTTTGAAGGAACCCCAGACAATGGTTCTCCGGAAAGAATATTCAATTACCGTCTATCTAGAGCACGAAGGGTAGTAGAAAATGCTTTTGGCATCATGAGTTCTGTATTTAGAGTGTTAAGAAAACCAATGTTATTGGAACCAGAAATTGCTACGAAAGTGGTACTGGCTACTGTTTATTTGCATAACTTTTTACGAAAAACAAGGGCAAATATTTATACACCACCAGGAAGTTTGGACTCTGAAATCGATGGAAATTTCGTACAAGGGTCGTGGAGGAATGAACCAGATTCGACTTCTTTTGTGCCTTTACGTGCAATTCCTCGAAGGTCTGCAAATGACGCAAAAGCAATTCGGTCACACTTGGCTACACACTTCGTTACAAATGGACAAATAACATGGCAACATAGATATTAAATATAAAATATAATTAGCACTAATCACTATCCGAAACAGAAGAAAACATTATGTACGTTTAAACACTGCGAGGTTCTGTTCAGAAATGAAAGAAATAACGCCAGAGAACGCCACGACACGACACATAAGTGTGCACACTCACCGTCACGACAGTAAGCACCACGACACGCCACGACACGTAAATATGTTTTCGCCTTTAGCCCAAAGCTTACTGACCCCAGATACTTACCGAAGAAGAATGCGATGGTTCTGAATTTGTTGTGTCTCTTGCTGCAGAAGGCGACGATGTGTCGATAGACATTGAGTTTTGAGTCTCACGGGGAGAGAACTTGTCAGCCAAGAAGTAAAAGTGCTCATAAGCGAACCATTTCGATATATACACCTCATTACGACCTAGAATAAAAATAATTTTTAGAGGTACACTACACACGTGAGTAAAATGAGTATAAAATAAATGACAAGAAATATACAACTAATTTTCAAAAACCAGTGAATTTTTACCTGATCCCGTGACGAGACTTTTTTTATGCCGAGATTTTTCCCTCCGAAAAGATCCACAAAGCGAAGTAATTTTTTTTTTTAGTTCGGAAATGGGTAGTTTCATTTCCTTGCTTATTATTTTCCAAGAATCTTCTTTCAATTGTTTATTATAATGATGCGGTGAAGTAGGATCCCACAAATGTCGGTGGTTTTCATATAACTTAATTAATTCGATACATTTCTCATTATCCATTTTGCCGCGTGCCGAGCACACGTACGTCCGTCTCCACTGAACGCACGCCTCACACTGAGGCGTCTTTGAGCATGGCCATTTACCGACACGATTTGGCTCGCTGCGCGGCCGCCTCGTTTGGTTCAAGTCGCGGCAAGCCTCGACTCGCGGCACGGTCTCCACTAGATCTGCCTCGGGTCGAGGCAGCCGCTCGGCCCGAGGCTGCCTCAAATGGATACCCAGCTTTACAATGACAAACGTGCCAGTACCTACTTTTAATCCGCTATTAACACTTATTATTAATGTATCGTGTTAAAATCTCATCAATCAAAGCTTTAACAAAAAACTACCTACTGGATTTCTACAAAATATGTATGTATAAGTGTAGTACATAGAGATGAAAATGGAGTTTTAAAACTAAATACTTACTTCTTGTTGCTGTTGCAAAGTGCCAAACATATACTCGACGAAATCTCGGTGTGATTCCAAAAACTCGAAAGACAACACATGGTGCCTCCTTCGTAGAACGGAACGGTCACAGGTCACACAATGGTTATTTGTAGCCATTTTCAACAATGTTCAATCACAGGGAAACTTCAGTTCAGTATAACACGCCACAGTATCGAATCGGGAAGGAAAATCGGAGTCCAGTAAAGAAAAAGCGATGGTCAAGGTAAAAATATTCACGGATGATTAGGATTGCAAAACGCACAGATCACGACGATAGCAAACGAAGGACTGCGTTGAATCGTTGACTAACAGTGTTTATGTTACCATCAGAAGCAGGTAGAAACAGGTTTACTACAAAGCAAGCGCGAGCGCAAAAAAAAACCATTGTTTCGAAACAGGCCACCACCGCGCCGGGTCTAAGCCGCCGGGCGTAGGTAGGGAACAAAGACTTTGTCTCTTTCTAGCTTGAACAAAAACAAGGCTAACAGATTCAGATAAAATAGTAGCTGCCTTTCAACGGTACGTTACTAAATATCACTGTTTATTAACAAGGATTTGTAGTGTATGGTTTATGTAAAAAAAAACTTAACCCCATACTTTTTCGAGGAAATAAAATAATTTTTTTTATGTACACATTAAGCCCATTCAGAATTTCAGACCGCACATAAGAAGTTTTTGTCGACTCTGGGTTTTTTTTGGGCCATCACCTTTCCGAAGGTTTTCATCGTGATGTCCTACAAAAAAATCCTCCTAGTACAGAATACCTTTTTAATGATGAGGCAGTTCAAACCTACCTCCAAAAAATTGGGGGGGTGGATAAACTTACTGTATCAACTAAGTCAATACCTCAAACTTGTTCTAAAGAAAACTTTTATGAAAATCAAAAACCATCGACTAGTAAACAAGCTGACGACAGGTTTTTTCGTCGAGATACCTTTAATAAAAGACAAAGGGGCTCAAACGCTTCACACCAAAACAAAAACCGAACAAGCAACCAACGATATAAACCAAAGGGTAAGAAATCGCAATCGCATGCTATCCCTAAAAACAAGCGTCGCGAATGACTGTCGGACATTTAAAGGCGGCTGTCTAAGGCAATTTCAATATGTTTGGAGCAATCTGGGTGCGCCAGACAAAATATGCCGACTGTTGAACAGGGCACGCATACCCTTCATACTCAGACCGCCACTAGTATTTCGGAGTCCCACAGTTCCGAAATGTTACAGAACCAAAACCTCTCCCAATATGACCAAACAAATTCAATCTATGCTCGAGTCAGGGGTACTAGAATCTGCAGAACTGACGCCCAGTTACATTTCAACGTTCTTTCTGGTACCCAAGTCAGATCAGATCTTCCGACCCATTTTCAATTTGAAAAAACTGAACCAATTCGTAGTAGCCAAGCCATTTCAACTATTCAGTCACTTCCGAGTACCAAGTTTTTTGCAACAACAAGATTGGATGGCCAAACTAGATCTGAGTCAAGCATATTTCCACGTACCAATCGCACAGCAACATCGCCGGTTCCTGAGGCTAAATTATCATCAAAACTCACGTCAACATCAACTACTTCAAATGACGTGCTTGCCGTTCGGCCTCTCATCGGCACCCAGAACGTTTGCCTCAAAAACCAATTGGGTAGCAGAATTCCTGAGGAGTCACAAGATCAGGTGCGTAGTTTATTAAGACGATTTTCTTTTGGCCAATCAGTCAAAATCGCAGTTGGAAGACGACATCGCATTAAATCGGTAGAAATAGACGTGAGAAGTATAGACTTTGGGTGCAATCGGTCTCCGCAAAAACAGCATTTCTAAAAAAAAGTGTAATGTGCATGGCTTCGTTAATATACAATAAAATTCCTAATTCCCTTAAGATATTAAATTTTAATTCATTCAAGAGAGAGCTGAAAAAGTTGCTTATTGGTGAGGGATACTATAGTGTTACGGAGTTTTTGAATGACAAATTTTGAATCTAGATAATTAAGTAATTTAATATGTAATTTTAGTTTTATTAATGTTATTGTTTTAATTTTTTTAACTTTATTTTATATTGACTGTATTTATTGTATTTGAATTTTGACTAATGTATTTTGAATAATGTAATTTAATGATTTTTTAATTTGTAATTTCTATTGAAGTAGGTATTACAAACTACACACATCAAAAGTGTCTAGGGATCAACATATATTTTTGCAATAACTTTACTCCTGATTGATATTAATTAAAATTTTCTTTAAGGATTCATCAAATAAAGTGTTTTCGTTTGTCACAGTAACGATAAACCAAGTCACCTTTGCATTAATAAAGAAATTTGCCATTTTCCTAATAAAGGGATTTTTGACATTTGAACCACTAACATTAAAGTTCGAAAAAAAGACTGAAATAACAGTTTTCTTTAAAATTTTATTGGGTAACTTAAACAATTAATAATCCGTGTTTCTACCGCGAACACTAACAACACAAGAACATCGGTTTGGCATACTCAAAATGAGTTCATCCAAATCACGCTGTGGAATGGCCGCCCATGTTCGTTGCAACAACAAAAAAAGGTCTTCTTGCGACTGGATACCCTCCATATTCGGCAGAGCTCTTCTCTGTAGCATATCCCATGCATGCTCAATCGGGTTCAAGTCTGGCGACTGAGCAGGCCAGGGCAGGACATTGATGTTAGCTGCGGCGAGAGTCTGTCTTACAACTCTTGCGGTGTGCGGTCGTGCATTATCATGCATTAACTGAAATAAGGGACCGATTTGCACTTGTAGAGGAACGATGACGTCTGATACAATCGTCTCAGCATAAATTTGAGCGTTGAGGTTGCCTCTGATCCAAATCAACTCAGTTCTTCCGCCGATCCAAATACCCGCCCATACCATGATGGTTCCACCGCTATAAGGATGGACTTCCTGGCAGGATTTTAATCGCTGTTGGCGTCCAGGGGTTCTCCAGTGTCGTATACGTCTTGTATCCGGTCTCATACCAAAACGAGACTCATCAGAAAAGCACACGAAACGCCATTGTTCTTCTGCCCAATTTCTGTGTTCAAGAGCCCATTGATATCGAATCCTACGATTGTGCATTGCTATAGGTGGTACCCGTAGCGCTCTTCGGGAATGAAGGTTCACTTCATGCAAGCGGTTTCTGACTGTTTGGTCGCTAATTAAGTTCCCTGAAGAGTGATGAAGCCTCACGGCTAACATCATGGCGGTTATTGTTGGAGCTCTTCGAGTTAGGATTTGAATGTATCGGTCTTGTCTCCGTGTGGTGCAGCGATACCGTCCTCCATGGCGCTCAGCCACGGTACCAGTGCTTCGGTAACGTGTCCAAAGTCGACTGATAACACTCAGACTAATATTCAGAGCTAAAGCCACAGTACGTTGCCGGGAACCAGCTTCTATCATTCCCACGGCTCTGAGCATTTCTTCCCTGCTTAAATGACGTCGCCGCTCCATAATAACGTTGGTTTTAATCAGTAGTAGGGAAACAGTAGCACTAATAATGTCTTCAATGCGTTGTATGTTTTTATAGGGAAAATATTGACAGCTGATTTTCATCTTTTACTCGAATTTGATTCACAGTTCCTGATTCAAATTATGAAATGCACCAAAAAGGATCCATATAAATTTATAAAATCATAAATTTATTACAAAGCCACATCTCAATCTCAAGAAATCCGCATAAAAATGCTTGATCCCTTGACACTTTTGATGTGTGTATTTTGTACGCCGAATATGGCAAAACATGTTGGATCAGCAATCATCAAAACTTTTTATTCCCATCTTTAAGTGCATATCTATGTACCATGTCACACATGTTTATACAAATAAATACATCTTTATCTTTATCTTTACAATAAAGATACGAGCTCTGTTTACTAGGCTGGACAATCAACTACGAAAAGTCTGTTCTGGTTCCGACACAATGCCTCGAGTTTCTCGGCATTACATGGGACACAAAACGCAACGCAAAGTCCCTGTCGGAACCGAAGTGCCTAACGCTACGCAAAGCACTTCACCAACAGCTTCAGTTAACAAAGTGGTCCCTCAAACAGTACCAAACTCTAATGGGGAGACTCAACTTTGCAACGTTTGTGACTCCGAGAGGTCGCCTTCACTGTCGTACTCTGCAATACTAGTCGACAGCTGTCGGTGAAACACCCGTATCGGTCGATCACGGTCCCTCAACCAGCTCGATCAGAGATGGAGTGGTGGTGTCAAGCCATAGGAATGTCGATGCCAATACACTTGAGCTCGGTGACGTCACAACTCTTGACCACAGACGCATCAGACATCGGGTGGGGGGCTCAACTCGGCGACACAAATATTGTGGGAACCTGGACAAATCCTCAAAAGACATGGCATGCCAACAAAAAAGAGATGTTTGCCGTCTACGCAGCTATATATCAGAACCAGCAGCAACTCCAAGATGCACAGATACTGCTGCAAACCGACAATCGGACAGTAGTCTCGTACATAAACAAGGAGGGCGGCACAAAATCCAAGAAACTGCTTCATCAAACTCGACAGCTTCTTGCTGTTCTAGACAAGTAGAACATTCATCTGACAGCACATTATTTTCCGGGCAGGTTCAATACCGAGGTAGATGCTCTTTCTCGGCAGAAGGCTTGTCCAGAATGGCACCTCACGAGGACAGCAACGACAACAATTTTTCGAATGTGGGGTACGCCGGAGATAGACCTCTTCGCGTCGAGAACAGCCCACATAGTACCAAAGTACGTATCATTGGACGTCAACGATCAGACAGCCCAACATCACAACGCATTCTGTCACCAGTGGCACTACGACCTAGCTTGGTTGTTTCCACCACCAAATTTGATTCCCCGAGTTCTCCAACACCTGAACCAAGCCAGCGGAGACTATATATTAATTGCCCCGAAGTGGAGCAAGGTATTTTGGCAGGCAGATGTTCAACGGCGAGCGCGACATCCCCCTTACCTGATTCCAGATCTAGCCTGCACTCTAATAGACACGAGAACAGGGATGCATCCGCCGCAAGTGCAAGACCTACACTTGGAAGCATGGCTGATTTCGGGTGGCAAGATATTTTGACAGACTGGACAGATCAAGAACAAAAATTCTTTATGTCGAGCTGGAGAGGCTCCACAATCAATACCTACAGACCAGTGTGGCGCAGATGGAAGCGGTGGTGTGACTCCCATTCGATTAATTTTAAATACCCTAAGGCGGATCAGGTAGCTCGTTATTTAGCACATTTACACTGTGATATAGGTCTTGCATACAGAACGATTTTGGTACACAAATCTGTTATCTCAACTTTCACACACATAACATCTAATATTGATTTGTCGTCAAATTTCTTTATTAAACATATATTAAAAGCCATTTCTGTAGCAAGAGAGAAATCTGCTAAACCACCTATTTGGAACCCTAAAGTTTTATTGCAACAGATGAGTGCTTATGATTTTGGCTACTCTTTTATTGTTAGCATCAGGTCGTAGGGTTCACGACCTTACTCTATTGCGAATTGATAGCACTAGCTTAGTCGAAGAAGATTCCTCAATTGTGTTGTGGCCAGCATTCGGTTCTAAAACAGACAACCATAATCACAGACAGTCTGGTTGGAGGCTTAGAGAACACTCGGATAAGAAATTAAATCTGATTTTTTGGTTGAGACAATTAATATGTATTACTTCAAACAGTCGAGGAAATATAAAACATTTGTTTATTACAGCTAGAGGGAATATTAAACCTGCTTCTAGAACTGTTATTGGTGGATGGGTGAGGTCACTTTTAAAAGCTGCTGGTATTGATGCAACTCCAGGATCAGTAAGATCCGCAATAGCTTCTCTCAATTTCGTAGAGAATTTTCCTATTGATCAAATTCTTGCAACCGGTAACTGGAAAACAATTCATACCTTCCAGAATTATTATCAGAGAGAACTGTTAAATCACAATGATTCAAATGTTCCCAATCATTCTACATCTTTGTCTAATTATTTTGATCCTGTTCATTAATATTAATTATTTTTCGAAACCATGCCTTTTGTTATATGACTAAAAGTAGTATGTCATACCAGATTAATTATTGTAATACATTTACATAATTTTGACATTGATTTTTATTAACCCAATATTCTACATTCTAAAACACATTATAGCGTCTTTGGGTTTAGCGCACCAGGTGATAACAAACACATCACTCAAGATGGATTCCGGATATTGATACAAAACAAATAATAGAGAGTTTTACATCAAATAAAACTTACCTATTATTTTTTCATCAATATCCGGAATCCAGGTAAGGTCTACCTGGTGCATCATGAGAACTCATGATGCACCAGGAAGACCATAATGACTGGTATGGAACCATAATGACGATAAATCGGGTGATCACCCGACGCGCGCTTGAAATACTTAGTACCAACGGTAAGCATAGAGGGCGCGACCAGCGGAGAGGCAAAGGAAACGCTGTCAACAGGCTGTAAGACAGGTGTTTGACTCAAGATGGATTCCGGATATTGATGAAAAAATAATAGGTAAGTTTTATTTGATGTAAAACTCTCCTTTTTTTTATCTTTCGTGGTAACAAGTAGCGGGATGTATCCATGAACCGTTTGTGAAGCGGACCTGATGCCTTTAATAAACGAATTTGAAAGCGAAATAGGTTTTAGTTTGAGCTGTTATCAACATGCGGACGTAATCAAATTATTTTGCGAAGCATTGTCAATTAAACACCTAACCGAAATATTTTGTTTATCGTTATTTAAAATATTTACTTGAGCGGTTGAAAGCAGTACAGTATTACGCGGCGAATTTGTACTATGAAACAAAGGAGTATCATCAGAGCGCGCGCATAACGACACGTTCGCGGGAGCGGTGTTGTTCATATCCGAAGCCTGCGAGTGCAAGCAGGACGGCAACGGCGCGAGCGCGGCGTCGGCGGCGGCGGCAGCGCCGAGCGACTGCGCAAAATGCACGGCCGCGGGCGCGGGCGGATTAGGCGGTTGTTGCAATGACGACGCGTTATTATTATTATTACTATCTAAATGTAACAAGGTATGATGGGCCTTTTTACAGGATTTGCATGTGTAAGTGGAGTTACAATGCGAAGCGGTATGCGATAAACTTAGACAGTTTATACATCCTCGTTTGGATTTAACGAAATCGAAACGACCTTTGGCGGGAAGCAACTTAAATGCGGGACATTTGTATAACTGCTGAAGATCAGACTTGTTACACATTAAACAAGACTCAACACCCTTGCCGTCACTCGTAATAAACGTCTGTGCTTGGTAGGTATTGCGCGGGCGATTATGTTTGCTATTAGGGTGCGGTTCCACTGCCGAGGCAGGACCGCGGTTTGATTGTGACGATGACGAAGTACGATCTAGTATTTTAACTTGACTCTTTGTAAACTCTATGAAGTTCTTATAAGAAGGAATTTCTTTGTCTCTGACATAAGATTCAAAGGCATGTGCGGTGGCAGAATCGATTTTACGCATTGCAATATTTAATAACATAAAATCTTTTTCAACACACTTGCTCATAAAGTGGCTCTTATTTCACCGCAATTAGGCATATAATGACACCTGTAATCAAACTGTCAATTTTTCATTACCATTATTCTGCCGCCATAAGGAAAAAAGACGTTTCTACATAAAGTACGAAACAGAGAAAACAAAATAAATGTATTTAAAAAACTAAAAAATGCGCTGTGCCAAAGGAGATAAACAAAATAATAATTTTGTGGTGTAAAAGTGTGTATTAGAGTTTGAACTTTCGGATATTATATGTGAATTTAAAAAAAAATAATGTTATGTATTCAACAAATTACATTTTCTTTTTCTTTTTAGTAAAAAAAATGCAAGAAAATACGTGATACGGCAATGAAAAGACGTTTCTGGTCAGAAACGTCCTTTCAACTTAGTATTTTTTTAAACGTCTTTCCTACTTAGTGATAATGTGTTACCAGGTTCTAGTTAACTAAATAAAAAAGACGTTAATTGCTATTTGCTGCTTTTCAACTTAGTAAAACTAATATTCTATGAACTTAAAAAAAATACCTGCAATTGTTACATCCCTAACAACCCATAACCATATAGAAACTAAAGTACGTTTTAACATGATAATTATCTTTTATTAAATAAAACACAAAGTATGAGAATCAGACTTATATTTTTTTATAAAGAATAACAGAAATTGCAATTACAAACCTCTCTCAACATGAAGTTCTCTTAAAGTAACAAAAATTAAGTATAAAAACTATCTAAGTTTTTTCTAATAATTCTTAATATTAATAATAATCACAGCTTTGTAAAGTACTTCTTATTTATAATAAAGTCTTCATCATAAACTTGAGTGAGATCGAACTAACACTATTGACTTATATTTTTTCACAAAAACCAAAAAAAATAATACAAACCTCTCTCAACATAAAGTTTAAAATTCTTCCAAAAACAAAAATTATGAAAACTATCTAAGTTTGTACTAATTAAACTTAATATTAAAAATAATCACAGCTTTGTAAAGTACTTCTTATTTATAATAAAGTCTTCATCATAAACTTGAGTGAGATCGAATGAACACTATTGACATATACTTTTTCACAAAAAAAAAAAATACAAACCTCTCTCAACATAAAGTTTTAAACTCTTCTAAAAACATAAATTATAAAAAGTATCTAAGTTTGTACTAATTAAACTTAATATTAACAATAATCACAGCTTTGCATCTCTTGTAATTTTAGTCTTCATCAACTTGAGTGAGATCAACACTATTTTTATCAATAGGTAGATTATACCAAAACGATTTTCTGTTGTCTGGCATTAAGGGTGTCAGTTTTTGTATGATCACTGACTTGCGCTCTTGAGTAATGCCTCTGTATTGATTCTTTGGTTTTGGAGGTGGTATCCCAGATTTTATATTTTTTAATCTCAGAAAGTCAAGTGAGTATTCTTCTTCATTATAGAAGGCAGTCTTATAACGAATGACGTGGGTGCCTCTAAGAAATTTTACTTCACACATATCGCATAAATAAGCTCGAGGAGAAGAATTTTGTAGTTTGTAAATTGAAGTACAGTCTTCAAACTGACAAAAATCATCGACATTCATTACTTTAACCATAATATTTGTTCTGGTGTTCGATACTGCTTGGTGAAAGTCTTCGAAATCATAGATGTGTTTCTTTCTCTTCATGGATTGCTCCACTTGATGATGGAATTCGTCTGCTGCCATATGCGTGTGGCCTACCTCTAAATATTTTAAAGTAATCGTTTCATAATTGACTTCGACTGAATTGACAAGATGGAGCAAATAAGAATACAAAGTCCAATTTTTATTCTGGGCTGCACAGTTATCTAACCAGATGACTATATTTTTCAGGTCTCTATTTGCCTGCAAAAACGCTCTGAAACAACTTATTATGTCACCCATTTTGCGGCCAGCAATTGCTTCATGCCATATCGCTGCATAGGTTTGCGAAGCAGCATTGTTTTTTTTGTCACCTATTGGCACAAAACTTTCATTGAATACGATTATTCTTGGGCAAAACATTACAATTTTAAATTCTTCAATACGTGGGAGCATAATTACTTTCTCCAAATCAGCTGCAAAATAGGCAGTATCTGAGGTGACGTTTGCGTTATTTTGTTTTTCTACATCTTTTTTGTATGCTTGCCTGGCTAATGTATATTTTTCCCGGTGTCTTTCGTAATCTCGGCATTCTTGACAATTTCTGTGTCTTTTCTCTTTGTACTCCGGATTGTGGATAAAAAACTTTTCACATACCTCACACTCTTCATGTCCAAGTTTTGTAAAACATATGTTTAATTTCTTCACAACTTTTCTGTAGAAGTCATAAGAAATCTGTTCGTGAACAGGAAGGTCCTTCATATTTTGTTGTTCGTAAAAGTCTAGATACATTCTGGTCACTGTTAGGTCAGATGGAAGATATTTTCTATTTGGCGCGTGTTCTCGTCTGTAGTGGGATATGGAAGGATTAAAAGAATTTATATGTTCTACAACCTTAGTGTCGTCGAACTTTTTTGGATTAGGATTGGTTCCTCGCTTATCAACTGGAATGTTGTTTGTTATGGTGCATAAGGCGTTCCTTACAGATTTATCATTTTTTCGACTGTAACCCAGCGTTTCTAGAAAAAATACTTTGCAAACATTCACTTTTGACCCTGTTTCATTTGACAGAAAATATAGTACGCTTACGTTTCTTGGCAGTTTTCTGTTTTCTTTAACGGTTTTTCTCTTAGGTTCTTCTTTGGACGTGTTATTTATTATAAAATATTGTTGCTCTTTCCAAGTCATTTTTCTAAAGTGATGGTTTAGATTTTGTCGTGCTTCTTCTGTAAACTGGGTATGACATTTTTTTTTACATCCATCATTACACCCTGGCTTAAGGTGGTATTTAGATTCCGTATCTTTCAGTTTTTTAATTTCTTTTCTCTGCGCCGGTGATTCATCATACTTCTTACGTTTTCTGATTGTCCCCTTTTTTGTAAGATTTTGTGGCGTGTCATCGTCACTTGAGATTTCAGGTGACTCAGGGACAACAACGTTAATTGACTGTTATTGGGGGATGGTGTTTGTAGATGAATCTGAATCTTCTGAACATTTTGACGGTTCTAAACTTGAAGGTAAATAATTTTTATCAAAAACTGAATCATCAGAATCAAAATCCAGGATGCTATCTGAGATGTTATGAAGATCCGCATCATTCAAAGAGTAATTTTCGTTCGTAGTAGACAAAGGCAGCTCATAATAATTCGTATTCAGGTTTGAGTTCTGGGAGGAACTGGTTGATGGCACCAACGAAATTATTTTCGAGCATCGATTACGACGCATTTTGTTACACTGAAACAAACCAAAGTTAGAAAAAATCACCAGTGCAGAAAAGAAATGAAAAAACTGAAAGATATGGAATCTAAATATACCTAAACTTCAAAATCCCACTACACACGGAAGCACGTTCCAAATAGAAAATATATTCCATCTAACCTAACAGTGGCAAAAATATACATCAGCCAGGCAAGCAAAAGGCAACAAAAAAAAGATGTTGAAGAACAAAATTTACTTCCTATAAAACTCATTCAGGTAATAATAGATATACAAGATATAAATGTATAAACTGCAAACCTCTTCAATGTGATAGGTAGGTATTAAACGATGTAAACAAATTTCACAAAAAAGGGTTTTCCTAGTTGAAGACGTTGTTTTTTAACCGATTTTTTTAATTTTCAAATAGGTTAACGTAAAAGTAGGTATGTATTTATTTGGTAAGTGTCACCTGATAGATTTGCAGTTTATTTAAGCTTAAATTACTCAAGGGTATGCTTAAATATACATAAATAATAATTCGAGGAAGTTTGACTTACGATTTTTCCGTAGTTATAACTCGAAGAGCCGCGCGCGCGTGGGTTTGCTCTGACTGCCTGGACGCAACTGAAGTGCAGTATTCAAACCGCGAGCCCCACTTCACCCCGCACAACTAGCAATACTAAGTAGAAAAGGCACAACTGCCACTTGCGCCTGCCTATTTTTCGTAATACTAAGCTGAAAAGGCACATCTACGCAGAACAGTCTTTTCTTCTTATGACCATGCAGAAGTGTCTTTTCATTTTATGATGAATTACAAATTTTGTAAATAAATAAGACGCTTCTACTGAAATGCGTTTTTTCAACTTAGTGTACTTCAGAAATGTCTTTTCTGTTTAGTAATATTTGATTCATATCGCAGATGCGACTTATTTAACAATAAGATTTATAGGGTTCCGACTAATTTATGCGAAATATAAAAATACTGGTGGATTCCTTTTTTTTACTGATTTCGAATATGTATGTAACTCAATTTCGAAAAAAATGTTAGATACGTCTTTTTTCCTTATGGCGGCAGTATTCACAAGTGAGTTATAGGTTTTTTTTTAATTTTTTTGGTTGAGTTGCTATGTTCTTAAAAAAGTTTCGAAACTAAAAAGATTGTGTTCAATACTAAAAATAAATTAATGTATCTATTCCTTGCTCATTTCATGCAACTTCGAATTTAAATGGATAATTTCAACTTGTATATACGTTTTTAATACATAAAACTTTTGTTTTCTCTGTAATAAAAAAACTTTGAATTCCCCGTTTTGTACGTGGCTGCAACACTATCCGCGAAGAGCAAAAAAAAAAAACTTAATCTTTTAGTCTATAGCCGATCGCCGTTGTTACATGCGCGCGCAGGAAAACATATTAATTTAAATAGATTCTTTCAACTTATAACGTTTTCAATAAATAAAACTTTTATTTTCTCTGTAATAAACAAAACCAATTTAAAAAAAAAATGAATTCCTCATTTTGTACACGTGACTAAAACGCTATCCACAAAAAGCAAAAAAAAGAAACCTCATTCAGTCTATGGCCGATCGCCATTGTTAGATGCGCGAAACTTTTTTTACAACTCATTTTAAAATGATTTTTTTGTGTTATTTTCTTCACAAGTGTGTTGAAAAACGTCGTATGATACACGTGTGTATTGATGATTACCGTCCTCGGCTCTCTTAAGACCCTCACCTAACGGCTCGGGTCTCAATGGCGCCTCAGCGGTAATCACCAACGTTACACACTTATACCATAATGTACTATTAAATCGTCGAATTTTAATTGCACCAATGCTGAAACAGCGGCGTCGAAAGTTTCAACAAATGTATTTAAAGACGAGGAATTATTCGTCGCGGGTTTGATATTAAAAAGTATAGACATGTAATGACACCCTAAAGCTCTCTTATCTTGGTATTTTCTACTAAACTTTCCCAAACAGAAGAATAATTTTCGCCTGATGGAATGATGCCCGCAATTATTTTTAATGCGGAACCAGTCAATTTTCCTGTTAAATATTGAATTCTCTGAGAATCATTTAACGACTCGTTTCAATGTATATTAGCTTTAAACGATTCATAAAATATGGGCCAATTATCCATATTTCCATCAAACGAAGGAATGTTTATCGGCGGTAATTTGATCGGTGGAAACGCACCTTTATTTTCGCACGAGTGCAAGTTTTGATATGTGTATCAGAATGGCTGGTTGCCTGTGGCTTTGGTCCATGAGAGTTGATTAGAAAATTGCTACATAATTGCTTATATTTGCTACATTTAATAAATAATTGCTACTTACTATATATATTTAGAAATAACATATTTTTTTTGTACAGCCATCCTGACGTTTGGTTGGCTGGTCGCCTCCTAGTTTAAAGCCAAGCATGCAGAGTTTCCCGAAATGTATTGCGTCAATAATTGCTACATATTTGCTTCATTTATCTAATTTAGTTGTATCTTCAAACATATGTTAAATAAAGGATGTGGCAATTATTTTAATTATCCCAAGGAAAAGTGCCTGATAAAACAATAAAGGCAAATAGTTGCAGTGTGTCTTCAGTCAACGGTATTGCTACTTTAGGAGGCTATTATTGCTACTTTATGTTATGAGTAGGTAAGTGGAAGTGGCGGCAAGTGGAAGTACATTAAAAGGATATCGTAAATAAAAACGTCGGGTCGTTCATAACATTAATTTTGATAATATTACAATTTACTTAAAAAATATTCAACTATTAATTTACTTAATTTCCATATTATTTTTTCGCATATATTATACAATGTGGTATTAGCTTCTTTTTACTCTTCGTAACTTTTTTCGATTGGTCATCGTAACATTTCCATTCTGAATTTCGTCTGCAATGAGCTTTTGTAGTGACCAATTAGTGTTTCACATACTGGGGGCTCGAATTCTATTATAGACAGTAAATCAAACTCTGATCCTTGTAAAAAAAGAGATGTTGGTGTATCATCTATTGAAATGAATTGATTGGAATGAAATTCAAATGCAATAAGATCTCGTAACGACACTAAATGATTTAACAATGAATTGAATTTAATTAATTTGAATTTAATAATTTAACTAGCAATGACCAAGAATAATTGGTATAATGATAATTATTGGATTATTGAGGGTAGGTACATATTTTTTTAACGCAAGAATACTTACTACACTTACTATACTTACTATACACTTACTATACTTACTTACGCTGTTGCCAGAGCCTAAACGATTAAACCGATTCAACATAACTAAGTATTTGCCTTTATTGTTTTATCAGGCACTTTTCCTTGGCATAATTAAAATAATTGTAACATCCTTTATTTAACATATGTTTGAAGATACAACTAAATTAGATAAATGAAGCAAATATGTAGCAATTATTGACGCAATACATTTCGGGAAACTCTGCATGCTTGGCTTTAAACTAGGAGGCGACCAGCCAACCAAACGTCAGGATGGCTGTACAAAAAAAATATGTTATTTCTAAATATATATAGTATGTAGCAATTATTTATTAAATGTAGCAAATATAAGCAATTATGTAGCAATTTTCTAATCAACTCTCATGGACCAAAGCCACAGGCAACCAGCCATTCTAATACACATGTTTTGATGAGGCGAATTCTCACTGATACGGGAACGAACCCTCTGTATTCTAGTATAAACATCTTCAAATGCATTGAGAGGTTCGTAATTAGGTGTAAACTTAGGATTAACTTCAAAGCCTAGCTCATTCATGGAGTCTAGATTAGAAATGAATTCCTGACGTATGACCGCTAATGTTTCGGTCTCCGCCATAAATGATTCCGAGGAACGGAGATCTGCGGTGGATAAACTTATTGTCTTCGATAAGTCATTGAGACTAGTTAAACGCGCGAATATTGCATTGTTTTTAGCCTGTAATGTTGCTATTTTAGCTGCCATGGTGAGCAAATGATGCGTAGGTAGGAAAAGATAGTTAAATAAGTAACTTTACCAAGGTTAGGTAGGGACCTACTAAGCGGCCAGAGAGCGGCTATGATTATGTGGGTATACACTAGCGAGACGTATATTATGCCTACTAATACGGATATTAGTTTGTCTAGATAGGTAAATACCTGAATATTCGAGTAAATACACGTAGGTAGGTTTAACTAAGTAAGTATGGTAGGTAGAATACGACGTAAGCTAGGTAGGTAGGTAGGTACTTTTGTAGCGGTAAAATTCTACGTTTTCTATCACGATTGGCGTGTGAGAACAACAGAATAAGTAAGTATTTAGATAAACTGGTTTGAGTAACTACCTAAATAGCGAAATAGAACAATTTAGTACCTAATATTATTTTGCGGCGCGGGAGATCGAGACGTGTAGGTAATTATAAAATGGCGGTTAGATTACGTCGGAACTTAGCACCTAAGCGGTATGAAATAAGCGGTTTGAATACGTGTAAACTATCAGAGTTAACAACAATTAGGATGAGAACGCGAAAGGGAGGTTATCCGGTTCGAAGTCAGACCAAAAATGGTCAGAAAATTATATTCTAACCTAGCAGGGTGGTGTGGACTGTAATCTGCGGAGCGGGTGGAGCGGGAGAAAGATGAGGATGTTCATGGACTCACCAGTCTTCGAAGCTTGCTTCCTGTGACCTTGCTTCTAATTCTTACTTTGGTTTCTTTTTTTAACTGCCGGCCGGCTATGTTTACACTAGAATTGAGCACTCAGAACCAGAACAGTTTTTTCGCTGTAATAGTCAAGACGCGCGCGCAGCGATGACCACAGACTCGCACTGATTTCTTTTTTCTTCTTCCTTTTTAAAGGTGCGTTGTTGGCGCTGCAGTCGCACGGTGACGGCGAGCTCTGTCCTTTTCTCGCTCGGCGTTTGGTGGTGCGTGTGAGTGGGGGAGGACAGGAAGGGATACAAATTCCACAGAGAGAGTGTGAATTTAAATTTATAGGCAAACGGCGTAAACACCTTGTACCTTGTAAACATTATGGTGCAGTAAATATTTTGAATTTGAATTTCTCCGGGGCCAGAATCCCCACTAACCTACCACACCGGACCGAATGACTGCCGCGCGCGTAATTATTTTGTCGCGCGGATATTTTTACATTGCGATATCTTCTAAGATATTTGTTTTAACTACTTTAAACTGTATAGAGTAAAAGGCACAAATTTTCTATATTAAATTTTCTATATTAATTAATTCTGTGCTAACAAACACGTGTGCGTTACCCCAGCAGGAAAGTTGCTCTTAGAGTGACATGAGTGGAACGAATAATTAGTGCCTAATCTGCTGTAATTGTGCGCAACATAAAAATTTGTGCGCTTTGTCGTTTTGTGAAAAAACTGAAAAAAACGATTCCTGCCAGGGTAACGTTGTTCCAGCAGGAAAATTCTAAACGAATGATCGGAGAGAGAAACGTTGTACGTGGGCATATAGCTTAGGCTCGTCTATAAATGTGCGCCGAATATATATTTAGTGCGTCTTCAGGTCTTCGAGATATTGCATTTCCTGCTGGGGTAACGTTTCGAAGAATCGTGTATCTCGGAAACCATTGGATGTGCGCCTGTAGAACAAACATACACGCGTAACTCTTAATTAGTGCCAATTTGTGACAGAATTAGATTTAGGGTAATATTTATTGTTTTCAAGTAATCGGGCGTTTATGAAAACCCGAAAAAATATTGTAGCGCCTAAATGAGATTACGCATAAGCTCGCTGAAAACTGTATTCGATCCTGCTTGACATTTATAATAACCATAAAAAGTTTCAAAAGTGCACATGCAAGCGTTATTGAATAATATTGCTAAAAGTCAAAACTACAGTGTTATAACAGTAACTTTGACGCCAAAATAAAAGAAACTGGCTTAACCCAAAATGTGTAGGTGTACACCAACAATAAGTTTTTGCCTTTTGTCAAAAATATTTAGTGAAAATTTTCAGCTTGGAATGTTTCGCATTCAGTAAATATTAATAAAAAACAAAACATAATAATACATAATTAGAATAAATAGTATAAATACAATAACAATAGTAATTAGAATAAATACAAAAAAGCGGCGGATTGGTACAATGGATAACCTTCTTAACTTTACTCACCAACCGGCTGAAACGTGTTGGGCCTGAGTACACTGAAGTAGAAAATAAGTAATATTATAAACTTGTGTGATTAGATTATATTCTACATTATAAAATTAGCTTATGTGCTATTCCAACACATTATTATAACCTAAGTATCTTTTTAATTCCAAATTTCATTGAAAACATTTGGTATTTTGCGTGGACGGAGGACATAGGTCTGTACATCTAGACGTTGGCATTTGTAATATTAGTAGAAAAAGGTATCAAGGTATAAAGACCAAACATTGGATTAGCGATTATTTTTATTAATAAAATATATGTACAGTACCCGGCGCTAAATATTGCACATCGACCTTTGGAAAGAGACAATCGGGTAATTTCGGCTTCGTAGAGCGTTATCACTGTCGCACTAGTGTGCGACGTTTGCGCCTATGTGATGTTTTGTCACTTGTCAGTCGTTGTTCAAGTGCGATAGAGTGCGGTCGCGTCCAGTTCAAAATATATCGCACGCTGAGAACAAAAGTGACTCAAATCAAAATTTACGATTTTTGGGAATAGAAGAAAATGTATTCGACGTATTAAACATTTTCAATTCATTCTACAATAACATTTTTAAAGGAAAACGAAAGTTACAAATTTCTTTTGTATAATATTCTTTGGCTATACCGCTATAAATATACGTATTAAAAGAAAAAAGAGATTATTTTTCTATAGAAAATAACCTTTACAAAAAAAACTGGAAAAATAGGTCACTTTAGTATTAGAAATATTGTAATTCCTACAGCCTTTCTTTGATAAAGGTCTTTTTAATTCTTGTAGTACTCAATGAAATATGTTCCGTTTCCAAATATGTCAGTTTCTTTCTGACAATTTTGCGCCTTTTCCCACACAAGGTCAATAAAACAGCAAAAATTTGCTAAATGCCATTTATTAAATCACTACTACGACATACTCGTAATAGGAACCTGTAATCAACACGCCAAACAAAATAATAATATCAAAATCGTATAAAAAATTGGTATCAAACCACACAGTGAGTATTCATCTTCTTTACACTGGTTTAGAAAAAGTAATTCTAAAATAAAAGGAAACATAACAAAAAATAATTATTTTATAATAATAATAATAAAATATTTTAGCCAAATCAAAACTACTATAAAAATAAAACTTCTACTAAATCTTCTTCTTCTTACTATCTATAAAATAAAACTTTTCAGTCTTCCATTTATAATTCAGTTATAAAATCAAATAAGAACTTAGTGCCCACACCACTAATTCAGATTAGCCTTTAATAATCACATAAAATCATTCGATCTTATCACATGTTATTTTTACATTTGTAACTTTGTACCATTGTACATTTTTTTTTAAATTTGCTTACGTACCTACAAAGAATTATACTAGGTAATACTAATACTAGGTATAAAATTTTTTCTAACCAAATCTTTGAGATCTCTTTTTTTATTTTCTTTTAACTCAAGTGGCTGCTCATACAACTTATTAATTATAATTTCATTGTAGCTTAGCATTTTTTTACGTTTATTTCTCATATCAATCAGAGAAAACGTCTCATCAGAGTATGATGTCTTATAATATAAGTGAAACAGCTCCTCTTTTAGAAACTTTATTGTTTTAATGTCATTCCACAATACTGATGTTTTATTTATGTTTTCTCTGTAATTATATGCCCACTTTTCTTGAAGTTTTTTGAGATCTAAGAAGAACTCATAATTAAGTTCTATAACTATGAAAGGTTTTCCAGATTTCCGTGCGCTTTTAATCAAGGTAGCAAATTGAACAGGTATGTATATAGGCCCAGCTTTTACGTTTTTTTTTATTTCTTTTTCAATCAAGCTATCCACATTATCGGCTTCATTTTGAGTGTGTCCTTTTATAAGGTACTTATGGATAATACTTTCGATATTTTCAAAATGAGCGACCGCATATGAGTATAAGCTAGCAATTACCTTATTTTTATTCTGGCCAGTGCAATTGTCAGAATAAAAGATTACATGTAACTTTTTACCTGCGTTGTTTTTGCTTAAGGTACTTAGGTAATTTTTTGGTTGAAAGAAACTTATGTTGAACTCTTTGTTAAAAGTGTTTAAGTATAACCAGTAGTCGCACTGCGGCAGGTTTTTTTCGTTTTGATCTTTATTGAAATCAGTCCAGAGGTCCCTGATAGTTTTGCTGTCAGATATGTATTCCCTACTAGTAGTTGCTCTTAAATAATGAGATTCGACCCTCGGTATCGACTCTATGTGATTCCTGATGCATTGTAACAGTTCAGGGTCTACCCTCTTTTTATTTTCATGCTTTCCTCTACCCTCAGGCTCTACGGAACCATGGCTGTTAGTTTTACTTTTAACAGTTCTAAGTTGTCTGTCCGATATGTCCAAAGTATTTATAAAAAACAATTTGCAACCCGGATCCTGTTGCCATTTACCGTGAAAAAAAATGCGTTGTTTGGCAGGCGAGGTTTTTGAGCATTTGAGTACCTGTATCGAGGTTGCACTTCCGTCATGCACGCTCTAATATAAGCACGTTTTAATTCCAAATTTGACAAACCCCAATAGTTTTTGAACACTTCAGATCTCTCATTTTCATTAACGTTATTAAAACACTTAAGTCTACACTTACTTGTACAAGTTTCTTTTACATGCCTAGCTGGAATGATTTTTTTAGATTTGGACAAAGACCTATACCTTTCTCCGGAGTTTCTTAAAGTTTTAGTTTTGTTTTGTTTCCAGTTACCAGGGTTCTTTTTCCGCTTTCTACTTTTTGAGGGTTCCGGTTGAACTGAAGAATTTGAAGATGAAGAGCTAGAACTGGAAATACGTCTGCTTCTTCTATTGTTGGAATGTTCCGCATGGTATGTTGGATCTGAGTCACTGAGATCCACATCACTTTCATTTGGGTTGATTGGCGACTGAGCGTAAGAACGTTGTTTACCTGTTTGAGGCCTGAAATTGCTGGTACTAGGGCCAGGAATAGCTGTATTTTCAAATTTATTCGTATTAGAACTACTTGAAGATGACGAAGTACTGCTACTACTTGAGGATGAAGATGAACTGCTGGTACTCGAACTTCTTGAATGCGGTCGGACGGTAGATATGGTATCCGAGGTCTTCTCAGTAGCTTCTGATTCATCATTTATTTCTTGACGAGCTCTTTCTATGTCCTGAAACATTAATAATTATAATAAAATCAAAATATAAATACAAGGTCTCAAACATCACCTAAACGATTAGAGAATCACTTACTTTCAAAATATTACCTTTCGGTACATAAGCGATAAGGATCATGAAAAACGATTACTTAAAATCTGTTTAGCACATAAATACAACAAGATGTAAGTACAATCATAAATAAGTATACTTAATTACCTCATTTTTCTGTTTGCCTTCCACCATTTAAATAATTAAAGCACTCCTCTTCATTTTTAAGTTTCGAGATAATTGACTCAATAGGATTCATAAAACTAAAAAAAATAATGAAGTGTACTATTAATCAATATGTCAGTTGTAAAGCACATAGTAAAAATTTTAATCAGCCCTTTTTTGTAATAGTACAAATCAAAATAATTTATTATAAAATTAAAAAGACCGGTTTCAAAATGAGTCTATAAGTTTAACTCATGCCTTAATAAGTAAATGACTGAATTTGATTTATGTCCCCTAAATTGCCAATATTACAAATAAGAAAGTGACTTAAACCTATAATCGGTCACTTTATGATTGTAAATTGTAACAAAACTTACCCCCACATATATAAGCACAATACTGACGCAAAACGTAATCGGTCACTACGGTACTAAACTTGACACGTCCTGTTACAAAAACTCGTGCTGCAATACTGATTGCGTCCTTTTCATTCGGGCGCGGGGAGAGGGAAGCGCTCAAAGACAAAGAGACCGAAAATACCTCTATCCCGCTCTGACCATAAATAGCCTGTTTTTAATATAAGATGTGAAAGAGTGTACTTTTTTGAGTCACTTTGAATATTTAACTCATTTAACCTAAATTTTGAAATGTGTCACTTTTATTCTCACCGTGCGATATATTAAGAGTTGTTAACACCCCCAAAGGGGAATGCCCACCGTTCATAGACACTTCGGCCATGGGTGCACACATATAAAAGCATATGAAAATGTTAATATGCAATTAAAAGAATGAAATGGTTAAGGAATTGGTTTAAAAAAAGTCCGGATTTTTAAGATATAATGGTTTTTATTTTCACATTATACAGTTTTTTAACAATAAGTTTTTTATGATCTTATTCATCATTTGTCGGTCAGTAGGGTGAGAAGAATTGTCGGAGTCCATTTAGAAAGCTTACTCGTTGCTTAGATAACAAATCCGCAGGAAAACAAACAAAATAATACAAAGGCAAACGAATTCGATTTGGATTATTTAGTTGTGATTTCATTTCACATGACAGGAGCCTAGCTGACAGATTCGTTGTTGCCACTTAACAGACATAAAATCGATAAATCAATATCGATTTTTTATTTGAATTTGAATTTCCTAAATAAAAAATAATCTTTAAGGTGCTTTAAGTTCTGCACGCCTTGTAAAATATATTTTCTTTTATTTATTTAAATTGTATTCGCTTGTTTAATTATCATAACATCATAATAATTATCGAAAAATTATTAGCATTCTAATAATGACACCATAAAAATCGATAAAAAAAAGAGAATCGATTCTTTTTTAACTCGACTAGTAATTGGCAACACTTTTTATGTTGTCACAAACTAAGGAATTACGGATTTAAATCAGTTACAGTACTTTTTTTTTGTGCAAAAATGTCGCAATCTTGTTTGGATAAATGAGTACCGTGATTAATAACCATAAAAAAAGATGTTTTTTTTTAACAAAAGCAAATTGTTGGGCGTTTCATGGCCAAAATTGGGCATTTCCCTTTAAATAATTTAAAGTTGTACTATGGCATCTTTAGGAAAAGGAGGGAAACCTTTACGAGGTCAGTCACGCGAAATTATCTACAATGTTTATAAAATATTTTATAACCAAAGCTGACAGAATAAAAAAAAATGAAGATGAAAATATAAGTTGTTATTTTAAGAAGGTTCAAGAGCGAGTTACAAATGCCACTGGAATTTCAAGAAGAACTTTGAACAATATATTAAACGAAGTCAGTACTGAAACACATACTACTGAAAATAAGTTCAGCACTCCAAAAAAAGGGAGACCAAAAAAGCAATTTCGTTTGGATGTGGACGATTTGATGTTGTTCGAAGAATTGGGTATGATTTTCACTTACGATTTAATGAACTGCCAACAATAAAATCATTAAAAGCTAAATTATCTGAAGCTATTAATTACAATGGGTCTGAAAAGAGAAAAATACTTAACTAGATGGGATTTCGGTTCTCTAAAATGGAAGATAATCGAAAAGTTCTAATGGAAAAGCACGATGTAAGTTTCAAACGAATGGAATACCTCGAAAAAATATCGACTACATGGATGAGTCTTACATACATCATCCCACACCAAAGGGAAATCTTGGAGTGATGATAAGAAAAAAGAAGTAAAAAAGCCAATTTCAAAAGGTCAACGTTTGATAATAGTTCATGCAAAAAATGAAAAAGGCTTTGTGCCCGGTGCCTTTTTAACGTAGACATCCACGGACACTACAGGTGACTATCACAATGAAATGAATAACGATAACTACGAAAAATGGCAGGTTAATCAATTAATCCCAAATATACCCAGTGATTCTGTTCTAGTTATCGTTAATTCTAGTTATAGATATGTTGAAAGACCCCTGAACTCAAACACCACACATTCAGTGCCCAGCACCCGACTCCCGAGTCCAAAATAATTCGTTCGTGTGCCCACAACCCGACTACCGAGTCGTACATATAGATAGCTATTGTTGGCGTGTGGCCCAGCACCCGCCTACCGGATGCAAACTAAAACACGCTACTCGGGCTCACAATAGTAAACTTGGTATGAATGAATGATTTAACAAAAGGATTTTGCCGCAACCCTTTTGTTTAAAATGTCTTCTAAATCACCGGCGCGGCACTTTATAATATTATCTATCAATCGTAAATGTTTCTTGTAGAAGAAATGAGTAATAAGACTCACCACCCTTTGACAAACACGTTTTAGTGGTCAGTAACATTTTAACAAGTGTAATACACACATCAACACCGTCTAGGGATATTTTGTATAAAGTTCTTAAACTCAAAAAATACTGGCCACTTTTAAAATCTTTTGAAGAAAGTTTATTTTGTAAGCCTTTTTGAACGATTCTAAATTTGAATTTGAAAAAATACATTAAAAACAAAAGATTTACGCGGCATAATGGTAGCGAAGTCCGAAGGTTTCATTTACCTACAGTAGTTTTTGGCTATTTTTTTGTGTCCAATTTAAGTTTTATAACAAGTTATCGGTTAATTCCGAATTAATGTTATTGTGTGCATCATGCAGCGGCGCCATTTAACTAGAGAAGAAATGTTAAGGGCAGTAGGCATGCTCCAAGCTGGGGCTACTCAACGGAGTATTGCTGAGGAGTTTGGAACAAGACAAAACGTGATATCAAGGTTATGGTCACGTTATCGTGCTACTGGTGAAGTGGCTGAAAGACACCCAGGCGGGAAGCGCATAACCACTCAACGACAAGACCGATTTTTGCAAGTTGCCGCGAGAAGACAACCAAATGTTACGGCCATGCAGTTGGTTCAGAGCCTCCAGTCAGAGCACCAGTTGCTTGTGAGTGACCAAACTGTGAGGAGAAGGCTGCATGAAGCTAACCTTCATGCTCGCAGACCGCTTCGTACTCCAGCACTACGCCGAGGAAATCGTGGACGACGACTAGAGTGGGCTCGTGAACATTTGCTCTGGGAAGAAAACCAGTGGTCTGTAGTGCTGTTTACCGATGAGTCCCGGTTCGGTTTCCATCCCGATACACATAGAGTGCGTGTTTGGCGAGTTCCTGGTCGTGAGAGCCGTCTGCAACATCCTCAGGAAGTCCATTCATACCACGCCGGGACAATTATGGTTTAGGCGGGAATTCTTGTTGGTGGAAGAACAGACCTCGTTTGGATCAGAAACACCATGACGGCTGAAAAATACCGTAACGAGGTGCTAGTACCAATAATCTACCCCCATCGACTACAAATGGGCCAAGAATTCACGCTCATGCACGATAACGCCCACCCGCACACAGCGAGAGTGGTGACGAGCTGGTTGCAAGAGCACGACGTATCGGTCTCAGGTTGGCCCGCTCAATCGCCTGACCTAAACCCCATAGAACACGCGTGGGACATGCTCTAAAGAAGGGCTTTGAGGAATTTCCCTGCAAACGTTGCGACTGAAGAGCAACTTTTTTTGCATCTTAGCCGGACCTGGGACAATATACCGCAGCAAGACTTGGATAACTTAATCCAAAGCATGAAAAACCGTTGCAGGACCGTTATTAACGTCATGGGTGGTTTTACTGACTACTGATTTTTCACAGAACTGTTGAAAACAAATTATTTTTTCCTTATTTGTAAATTTTTCTTGAGAAACACATTCGTTGTTAGTTTTACCATTATTTCATGTTTTTTCTTTATTTGAATAAAAATTTGTTTACGCAAAAAAACATTGTTTTCTTTTATTCTGGAGTGTAGTCTGATAAATGGGCTTTATAAAAATATATACATGTTGTATGCTATTTTTAATACATTTTGAGTAAATTGAGTAAATCCAAAATATCCCTAGACAGTGTTGATGTGTGTATTATCAAAAAATAAATAGATAGTAACATTATTTTGTTTTGTCATTCTTTCACTCGTCAAACTACGATAGGCTGAATGGTCTATAGATCGATGCCTGCCTTTTTATAAGCGACCGAAACACTGACAGACAGTTGACTTGACACATTTCATTTTCAACTTTCTGTTGTACCGGCCGGCGGTATCATTCTTATAAAAAAATATACTACTTTTTAAACAAAGGGGTTCTGGCAGTTTCGCTTACAAAAGATTATTGAAAACAATCGGCGGCATAGATTCTATGCCGCCCGTTTGTTTTCAATAATCTTTTGTTAAAAGTTCTAACTAATTGCTAGCACCCTTTTGTTTAAATTTTAAAAAATATAAAAGAACTTTTAAACTTTAAAAGTTCTTTTATATTTTTTGGACAACTAATCTTTGCCGCCGACTGTTATCAATAATCTTTTGTAAGCGAACTGCCGAAACCCCTTTGTTTAAAAAAGACCTTTTTAACAAAAGGGTGCCGGCGAGTTTCGCATACAAAAGATCATTGAAAACAATTAGTAGTCCAATCAATATAAAACACATTTTAAACTTGAGGAATCCGCCGCACTCGGAACCCTTTTGTTTAAAATGTCTTTTTTATCACCCGCGGCATCGCAGTTTATATTAAAGCAAAAGGTTTGTTGTAGAAGATATTATGAGTAATAAGACTCGCCATGGACAAAATAATACACTATTCAGCTACTGAAACTAATTTATCCATACATTTAGTGGGCATATTAGTATATTATCAAAGAAGTGTATGGTAACATTATTTTATTTTGTCATTCATTCATTCGTTCATAATTGTCAGATAAGTTTTATTCTGCGCAACTTGCGGTCAGGTTTAGAAGAATATTGTGTTCAAACTTTTTACAATGTCGGGCTTCTGGAGCCGCCTAATGCGCCGCGTCGTTTGTTGTGGCCCTGGTGCATCAGCACCAGGCAGCAGTGCCAGCACCTCCAGCAGCAGTGCCAGCGACGAGTAAGTATCAACATCTGAATATTTCATACAAGCAAAAATAATACCTACTTAGTTTTTCCGAAAGCAGTATTAGTTTTCGTTTAATAGATGACGAGAAATTCGGAGTTCAGAGCCTACTAATGTTTTTTTTTATTTTATTTCAGACCAGCCCGCCTAGCATGCCACCGTAGAAACGGGTTTTGTCGACGGAAGAATCGACAAAATGACAGATTGTAGCAAAATTTTATGTGAAATTGTATGGAAAAAGCTTTGTCTATTCTTAGTAGAATAGAGATAGAATCGCCATACTACGCGTGCAGTATATGAAAGGCTTGAACCGCGGCAGCAGGACAGCGACGCGGCGCAAGCGCTGCGATTGTTGGTGGAGGCGGTTGACGAGGTATATAATATATAGTTACGATTGTTTAGTGCCACTTTTGAATTAAATAATACAATCGTTTTAGGTTATTAAGTAAAAGCATGCGGCGATTGGAGATAAACCTCCATCCGCTGCTGCGGGTCAGGCCGGAAGACGGAGAGTACCTGGACATGGGGTGAGTACATACATGGTCTCTGTCTTCTCTTTATTTCTAAGAAAATGTTTTGAACATGTTGCTATGATAATAAATATGGTAAAATAATTTGATTTGATTAGACTGCACATGCATGATTTACCAAGAACATTCAAGAATATTTATTTCATTTTAGTTTTCTATATAGGTTCTTAAGCTGAAGTTGTATATTTATAATCTACAAATTATGATTTCCTTTTTGTAGTTTCGCCGGCCTCCAGCAGCAGTTCGACCGCCCGAGCCACCACGCAGTGTCTACATTGAGTGGTTCCAGGAGCGCCACAATTATGATGACCCCTGGTGGGTCAATGAGCGTTTTGATTGTGCCTGGGAGCCCTGGTGATCGTTTATGTCCAAGCGACTCACCAGGGCTCCCCCAATAAACTATGAACTTTTACCCAAGTTTTTTATTTTTATTACCCTTTGTATCTTATTTCCATCACACATACTATCATGAAGCGGCTCGTCATTGTCCATTGTTTATGTCACTGTCAGAGTCTATCGTCAACCAGTCTGTAACAACTTCATTGGAAGTAGCAACAGCTGCAGAATAAATAAGGCTTGCCAACAACCAATAGTCGTGGTGGATTGCTAGTACTTGGAACTGCAGTTGATTCCACCTCGCTCCCAACATTTAACACTTATCAAATAAAGACAATCAAACTGGTCCAAAGTAAATAAAAATACTGTGATGCTCCAATCATAATTATTTTAATAAAACTAAAAAAAAAAGTATTTTATTCAGAATTGGTGACCGACTTCTGCCTCCCCTTTTTCCGGGGAGTGGCACACACAACTGCCCAGTTCTCGTACTTGGTAATCGCATTACCAGCGAGTCCAGAGAACTGGGCGAGTTAGGGATGGTGTCTGCCCCAGATGTGCCCGGGGACAAGCTAAGCTCGTCCACGTCTTCAAAATCTGTAATCAACATAACATAACTTATTTCTTACATGTCATTTTTGATACCTCTTACTTCAAGACACAATGTAATCTATCTATATAAATAAAAAAATTAATAGCAATTCAGTTAGTCTCGCTAAAGCTCGAGAAGGGCTGAACCAATTTGGCTAATTTTAGTCTTGAAATATTTGTGGAAGTCCAGGGAAGGTTACAACGGTGAGAAAGTGGTACGTAGGAAGGTAGGTAGGCAGGCTAGTGAACAAATTCGACTTTTCAGGCTGGTTCAATATTGGAGGAGGAAATAGTCGAAGGCCCACCCCGAATTATCTTCAAAGTTTTTGTTATGTTGTTGTACGCGTATTTGCTAGGTAGGTGTGAAGGTAGGTAGGCAGGCTAGTAGGAAGGTAGGTAGGTAGGTAGGATAGTAGGAAGGTAGGTAGGTAGGATAGTAGGAACGTAGGTAGGTAGGGTAGTAGAAAGGTAGGTAGGGGTAGTAGGAAGGTAGGTAGGGTAGTAGGAAAAAGAGCATTGCAACGCATGTCGGGTACAGCTAGTAATATAATACTAACCAAATTCAACATTCACCGGCAAAATTAATGGTGGTGTTGGTGGTGTTGGCGGAGAAAGCGAACCCGCATCCGCTTGAGCAGACGTAGAGGGCTCAGGCGATAGTTTTCTATAAAAATAATTGAAAGTTAATTAAAGTAAATGTTGTTTATCGGTAATTAAGTTAAAATGAAAATGAATGAATTAATACATACTGCATCCGCCTCTTCCGGGGAGGCTCATTTGGAAGAACGAGTTGGAGCTCCTCCGGCCGCTTTCTCTTTAGCTCTGGCGATGAGCGGCGGCTGGGGCCCGCCAACTCATGCTCTTGCTCATTTGATCTAAAACATAGCCATATATTATGTTTATTTAATGTTCCCATTTTATGCTTAAAAAAAATAATGCAGATTAAAAGCAGAACGCAATCCACCAGTCCACATTATAAAGAAAATAAGCAGATTAAAAGCAGAAAAAACACAGCCACCAGTCCGCCAGTTTCACAATCCACCAGTTTTAATGTCTCATTGCAGTGAAAATAATTACATGTTGATTTGGAAATAAATGACGCTATAATTATATAAGTTAGGTAGGTAAGTAGTAAGTTATTGCCGTGCATAGAAAGTGTATAGAAAGATGTGTTAAATGCCGTATTATTTATGTGCAGTGCAGAATAAATTAATTGAATGGTTAAATAAAACGCTAAGATAATGCAAATAATAAACCAACACAAAAAAGTACAAGCCAAACGCGCCAGGTAAACTCAAAAATCCTACACCGAAAGCTCGTCTGCACAAACCTTACATTTACAAACGTTATCCGTCTCTCAAGTGCCAAGCACTTCAACGCTGCGTATCATGTTATTCATTTCGTTGAATCTGTTAAAAATATACACGTAATTGATTTGTTGTTTAGAACTAAATATTCCAGATAGTAAGAATTTCTACAGTCCGAAAACAAATCTGAACAGATCGACTAGGAGAGGGTGGTTAATTGAAACACTGGACTTTATATTAAGCGCGTATAATATATTTATCCACAGTGCTTGCTGCTCACACACAAAAAAAACTAAAATTACATTTTTTGACCTAGGTGAGCGTCGGAGAATCTTAACATCGCGATTCAGGAATCGACGCTCAGCTAACAACGCCATCTATTAACACAAACTGAAACTAGTTCAAAATAAACGAATATTTATGAACATTCCACCCACCAAGGACATTATGGCAAATGTCCTTCAAGACTGACTCTTATGACAACGTTAATTTGTGTACAGCCTTGATGACCAAAAATAATTACTAACTAAAAACTAACTCAACTTATTGAGTGCCTATTGAACTTATTACTAACAATCTAAACAACCTTGAAATTAAGTGCTGAACTTATAACTAAACATTGTATTTCTAAAAACTATATAATATTAACAGACATGTAAATGACATTACATGAGATTGCATTTAATAAAAATAAACAATCCATACATTTATTCTGTTAGAGGCAACAAACATAATTTTGAAGTAGGTCTCTTTATCGTGGACGATGATGTCCGTAGTGTCACCACCCTGGTAACACCATCAGATCCGGGATGTTTTAGGGTTACCTTGCCCAACAACCACCTGCCAGGGGGCAAATTGTCCTCCTTGATTAACACTATGTCACCGACAGATGGCTCCGGAATTTTATTTTGCCATTTATGCCGTTGCAAAAATTGGTTAAGATAATCGTGCGACCATCGTCGCCAAAATTCCTGCATCATACGCTGTTGCAGTTGCCATCGTCTTAAATTAACAACATTTGCCCTTTCATAGTTCGAATCAGGTGGCAAAACAAGAGGTTCCCCTACTAGAAAGTGACCTGGAGTCAAAATGGTTAGTTTATCTTGATCTTCAACATATGATAATGGCCTTGAATTAAGGCATGCCTCAATTTGAGCCAAAACTGTGGTAATCTCTTCAAAGGTCAGAGTCGAGTTGCCAATCACTCTCTTAAGGTGATGTTTTGTGGATTTTATTCCTGCTTCCCAAAGACCTCCAAAATTGGGGGACTGAGGGGGAATAAAATGCCACTCCGTACCATTATTACCTAACTCCTCTGCTAATTCGGGATTTATTCCTGACCTTTCCTCATTGAACAAATAAAGTAACTCCCGCGCTGCCCCTACAAAATTTGTTCCGTTGTCGCTGTGTAGTTGCGCACATCGACCACGCCGAGCTACAAATCGCTTGAAAGCAGCTAAAAAACCCTTTGTGCTCAATTCACTTACAGCTTCTAGATGCACCGCCCTTGTGGCCATACAAATAAACAAAGCTATGTAGCCCTTGTAGGACTTATTACCGCGACCCTTTGACATCCTAATACTTATAGGACCCGCATAATCCACACCGCTACTTAAAAATGGTTTATTCGGTGTAACACGTGCAGTTGGCAACTGACCCATTAGTTGCGACTTGGTGGTGGCGGCGTAACGAATACACCTGACGCAATTCCTAACATACTTTTTTGCAATCAACTTAATTCCGATTACCCAATATTTTGAGCGCAAGTATGTCACCATAAGCTGCGGACCACCATGCATTGTTTTACTATGCGCATCAGCTACCAAAAGGCTTGTCAAGAATGACTCCTTTGGAATTAGAATGGGATGCACACGATCGTAGCCGAGCTGCGACATCTCCAATCTGCCTCCAACTCTTATTATTTCATTAGAATCGAGGAATACATTTAATGATTTTAAGCTATTTTTCTTGTTCTCTAAAGGCTTATTATTTCTTAAATTCATCAACTCTTCAGAAAACCCTTCTTCTTGACATCTCTTTATACAAAATTTGAGAGCTTCCTCGATTTCTTGCTTAACTAAATATTTTGTTTTACACCTAGTTGACCGTTCCTTGAGAAGTGTTAAAAATCGACGACAGTAAGCAACTATTCGTACTAGCTTAGACAATGTCGAATACCTGTTCCAAAACCCAACTTCAATAATAGATGTGTGCACCTTTACTTCTTCCAAATGAGTAGTATTATTCTTTGGCTTCTTATATTCAACTACTTGCTGTCTTAAAAGCTCTGGACCATCCCACCATATAGATGTGCCAACCACATCTGCAGGAGAGACACCACGGGATGCACAATCTGCGGGATTCTGCTTTGATGGTATATGACACCAGTGTTGTGCTTCTGTGATGGTCAAAATATGGGAGACTCTGTTGCCAATGAAGGTTTTCCAACGGCTTGGATGACTGTTAAGCCACGCCAAAACCACTTCACTGTCCGTCCACATGTGCCAGTCACTTTTTGATATATCCAGAACCTTCCCGACTTCAACCATCAAACTACTTAAGAGTACTGCACCACAAAGCTCCAAACGTGGAATGCACACCTGTTTTATGGGGGCAACCTTCGTTTTCGCCGTTACTAACGATACATGGATACTACCGGTATTATCTACGACTCTCACATAGATAACTGCTGCATATGCCACCTTCGAGGCATCTGAAAATCCGTGCAGCTCAGTCTTTACATTATTGGAACGCATGAGCAGCCATCGCGGGATTTTCAGGTTTGATAAGGAAGCCAAATTATTACGGTAAGTATACCATTCTTTTAATAAGTTGTTGGGAACTTCTTCATCCCATTGCAACCCTGCTAACCACAGCTTTTGAATCAACACCTTTGCTATGATTATGCTCGGTGCTAGCCACCCCAATGGATCGAATAATCTTGCGATATCGGATATAATTTTTCTTTTCGTTACAGGTCCTGCTACCGGCTTAAGTTCCAGATAGTATTGGAAGCAATCGTCGCGCGAGTTCCAGGTAAGTCCTAATACTTTTGATACATCGTCTATTTTTATCTGTAACGCTTCATCATTCCTATCCTTAATGCTATTTAATAATTCTTGGCTATTGCTCTTCCATTTTTGTAATGTAAACCCTCCTCTGGCTAACACCTTGGTCAACTCTGTGTATATATTAAAACAGGATTCTTCGGTTTCAGCTCCGGTCATCAAGTCATCCATGTAAAAATCGTTTAAAATGACATTTGCGATTTCTGGTTGATCCTGGCACTCATCCTGCGCTAACTGTTGAAGCGATCTTACAGCTAGATATGGTCCCGCTGCCGTCCCGAAAGTAACTGTTTCCAACTCATATACTTCTATTTCTTTTTCAGGACTGTCTCTCCAGAGTATCCTTTGTAACCTTACATCCTTCCTGTTTACCAACACTTGCCGGTACATCTTGATTATGTCCGCTACGAGACATATCCGATGTGTTCTCCAACGCATAATAGTGTGCCGGAGTTCCGGCTGCAAACTAGGACCAATTAACATATTGTCATTAAGTGACATCCCATTAGTTCCTTTACAGGAAGCATCAAATACGACCCGAACCTTTGACGTTTCTTTATCCTCCCGGATAACAGCATGGTGAGGTAAGTAGATTGCATTTTGAGTTTTGTTTTCATCTGCAACCTTTCTCATGTGTTTTAGCTCCAAATATTCTACAAGAACTTTCGTGTAATCTTCCTTGAATTTGCTGTTTTTTCTGAATTTATTTTCTAACGATCTTAATCTTTTTTCAGCGATTCCCTTTGAATCACCAACCATGCTGACCGGGTCTTCATCCCGCAATGGTAGCCTTACTATGTAACGACCACTCTCGCAACGTTCAGTAGTAGCTGTGTATAAAGCTTCGCATTTATTTTCTTCCTCCGTGAGCATCTTTTTACTAGATGGTTCCGCTTCTAGTTCCCAAAATCTTGTAAGCAGGTTATCTGCTTCTAAGCTTAAATGCATCACGGTTATGTGTGAGGAACTACTAGTTTGATCCACTTCAAAGGTTCCTGACAATATCCAACCTAACGTGGTTTCTTGCGCTAAAAGAGTTCCACCAACATTCCTTTTAATGCCCTCCTGAATAACTTGACTGTATACTTCAGCACCTAATAAAACATCTATTTTATTAGGTCTGTCGTAATCTGGATCAGCCAAATCATCATCGATCAAATCTACCCCTTCTACCCGAGTTACTTTCGTAGCTGGGAGAAGAGCAGTGACAGATTTCAAGACAAACGCTTTTACATTTATTTGGACAGTCGGATCTATCCTAGACCTCAATTGAAGTACAACGGTTGACTTAGCCGTCGCACCTTTTTCACCGCCTACGCCTATCACAATTTGCCTGTTTGGCGTTTTGTGTAATCCTAAAAATTGGACCGTGGATTCCGTAACGAAAGAACCTTGTGATCCTTGATCAAGTAAAGCCCTAACAACTCGATAGCTCCCATCTCTTGACTTCGCCTTTACTAACGCAGTAGTTAATAAAACAGTTTTGCGACCAGTTCCCGACGAGAAACACGCGACTAGTGGTTTACTTGACCCCTCCGCTTGCGCGGCTGTATCCTTTTCCTTCATCACCGCTACAACGGCTGATGAGGTTTCCTCGTGAGCCCCCTTGTTACCCTCACCAATTACCGACCCAGAAACACCTGTTTGGTGTAATAAAGAATGGTGGCGGCGTTTGCACACCTGGCATCTGAGAGTGTTTTTACAGTGTCTGGCAGAGTGGTTGTTGAGTAGGCAAACGAAACCCAAATTATGTTCAATAGCAAAAGTACGCCTAACTTCAGTTGTCTCTTTACAACATTTTGGACAAGACGTAATCTTATGATCGGCTGAGCAAAAATCACACGATACTGACTTTTTATCTTTAACCACATGTAAGGAGTGAGTTCCCTTCTGATGTTTTTCCCTGATTTCTGATTTATCTAAATTTTCTAAACCTCTGAATCGACTATTTAAAAATTCTGAAAACTGTTCAAATGTAGGAAACTCATTACTTGAATCTGAATCCACTTGGAGTTCCCAACATTTCCTGGTCTCTTTATCTAATTTTCCACTTATTATGTGTACAACAATCAGATCCCAGGAAGAAACCTTCACTCCTAAATTATTTAACGACTCCAAACATTCTGAGGTAGTCGTAAAAAGCCTTTTTATCTCGTTTGCCGATTCATAGGACAACGTCTTTTGACCAAGTAATCTTTTCATAATACCGTTTGCGAGAAACTTTTTATTATTGTACATCTTATCTAATTTAGACCATGCAATGTCATAGTTATCCGATGTTACCGATATATTTCTTAAAAGTTGCTCAGCCTCCCCACATAAATGAGCCTTCAAATAAAAAAATCTCTGTGCATCATCAAGAGAAGAATTCTCATGCACCAATCCCACAAACAAATCTCTAAATGTTTGCCACTCTGAATATTTTCCCGAAAATGAGGGAATTTTAATTTCTGGCAACTTGACTCTACTCTTTTGGTCCTGACAAATAGACTTTGAATCCATGCTTAGCGTGGTTGAATGTCCTTTCGCCAATAATTCTTTTAAATCACTTTTAAAGTCTACATAAAATTCCTCAACTTCATCATAAAGACCATCTTTAATATAACTCGAGTTAGCCAATTCAACCTTCTTAACTTTACTTAAAATCTCAGTATGGGTGGCTGTGAACGTATTCCATAATTGTTCCAAATTTTCTAGACGTGTCTCTATATACCCTTGGGTTAACCTCTCCTTAGGAGCTTTCTTTAAATTGGACTTTGCCTTATTCATTTTAGTGCTTATATCCTCCTGTATAGCAAGGAAGGACTCCATTTTGGAACAATTACTTAATACGAATTTACCAAAAAAATAAAATCTTCAACTTAAAAGTTTAAAATTCACAAGTGTTTTGCTACTTTTGTCTAAAATCGGGCATAGGTTCCCCGTCAGAGCCAATTCACACATAAAATATTACAAGTTGCAAACAAATAAGTCATACAGATCAAGATCGGGCATGGATTCCCCGTCTGAACCACTTTACACATAAAAATTCACAACTTCTAAAAATTTCTACTAAAAGTTATTTTCAAAGAAGTTACGTTCGGACTTGCACTTTTTCTAGAGATTTATTTTATTCTTCCTGATACAGATGTAAAATGTACTCACGGTTTTATTTTCTTTCACCAATAACTCACTCACTGACACAATGCTGCACCACCGTATCGCGGCGCGCTGTACTGCACCACAAGTGGCGCCCTCTGCCGCACGTCACCTCCTTCGCGCCGTCCCTCCAGCTGTTGCCTGCCAGTAGCGCTGCACCACGCTCCACTGACTGCTCCCTGCTCCAGGCTGCTCCCTGGTACAGCCGGTTCCACCTCCAGCTCCAGGAACACGAACACCTCTCACCTGGTGTACCCCGGTTGAAGGGGTTTGCTCTGGACAGCGATCCACTGCCCAGTAATGACGCGAAGAGTGGTAGGTTTTCTACCACCACCGGAACCACCACAAACACTCCCGACCACATCCGGCTCTCGAAGGACCATGAACAGATCGACTAGGAGAGGGTGGTTAATTGAAACACTGGACTTTATATTAAGCGCGTATAATATATTTATCCACAGTGCTTGCTGCTCACACACAAAAAAAACTAAAATTACATTTTTTGACCTAGGTGAGCGTCGGAGAATCTTAACATCGCGATTCAGGAATCGACGCTCAGCTAACAACGCCATCTATTAACACAAATTGAAACTAGTTCAAAATAAACGAATATTTATGAACAAATCAGAAACCGGTCGTAAACAAACTCAAATGGCACTTGACATTTTTTTTTGCTAAATTTATCAACTTTGGAGAATAAAAAAGTATGACAATTATGCACCATTGTAACGTGTACATTCTCTAGAAAAATTAAATATATTACATTATTAGAAATATGCAATAAAACAGAAGTACTTACGACATTATTGCGGTACACTTTTACACACGAAACGCCACTGGCTTCAATTCGTTTTGTCACAACCACAGAGTAATAAAAATGCACCGCACTTGGTTTCAGAGCCATCTATAATTCTTAATGTGTATTAAAAGCAACAGATATCTGAGCCGTAGTGTAAATTTTGGCACAACAGTACCACACGTCATACCAGTAGATGGGTGAGTATGAACTCTAAAGAAACTTCTACTAAAAAGAAGGGTCCTAATTATGTTGGTTGAGGTCTGTACTTAGGGTAGGACTTTTTTTTCATATATTTTTGGCATGGTTATAGCGGTCTGTGCCAATTTTTTCTTATTTAAGTGAGATTGACCGGATTTCGTTCCTAAAAGACATCCACAAGCCAAACAGCTTCAGGACTACCAAGACACGCGCACCGTACTGCAATATTTTATAAAATATTAAACCACGTCATTGACAATAATAATAATATAATATTATTTTCAAACGAAACAATTCACGAAAGACCAGGCTGTATGGCCCGATTACCATAGCCAGATATTGAATGAACTAAAAAGTACATGTTGTCGTTTTCAAATTGAATCGGAACTCGGAAGACGCAAAATGAAACAAGGATTTTTGTAAGTATTCATAATTTTATAACTATAAATACTAATAATTTAGCTGAAATATGTTTATTATGAGTAGGTATTTAAGTAGTTTTCACTAAAGTTATTAGTGCCTATTACATATTTAAAACTTTATTAGGCAAGACGAGGATACAAATCCGAGCGATTGGGTCCCGTTGGAGTCGCTGCCTCAGACTGCTGCTGACTACGGCGGGGCCGGGCCAAGCGGAGCTGAGGTCAGCGGCAGCCTCAAGGGAAGCGGACCTGGGAGCAATGGCGGTGCCGAAACCAGCAGTACAATGATGACGGCTTTGCTGCAGGCAGCGAAAAGAGCCGTCATCATTGAAGACCGGACCGCCAAACGAGCATGCCTCCGACCGGAGTTACCCACGCCCAAAGGGAAAGGCGTGGGTAAAAAAACAATCTAAATAAATTTATTATTTATAGGTTATTTTTTATTGCATACTCACAAACCAATGCCAACAATTCGCCAATTATAGACACGACTTGGAAAGCTAGTTGTGGTGGGTACACCACAAACGAATATTATTTTATTCCACCCTGACACTCGTAACATGATTGATAAATATGTAGTCCAATTTGAAACCCCCTTTGCTACCCCCGTGATATAATGATATTCTTCTTTTAAATCCTTTTACATTCTATTAAAATTCGCAGTATGCGCAGGTCTGGCGCATATTTGCCGCGAACACACGTGCATTCTCTTTCAAACTTACACGCACACATTGGCAAATACGTAGGTAGGTAATAAGGTAAAAATCCTATCAAATGTTTTGTTGATTTTCATACTTGACAAGACAGAGAAAGGGCTAGCCCTGCCCACGTGACCACTGCGTCGCTGACCGTAGGCAGTTGACTCTTCTTTTATATGGTGTTAGAGCGAGCTAGTCTCGCGGCGCGAAATTTTGTCAACGCCGCGCGTGTGGCGCGCGAAGTTATAACAGTTTCTGGATTATTATGAATTACCTACGTTCCGTTTTGCGGATGCAGAATTTGATAAATTATTGTTTTGTTTTTGTATCAATATTTTTTTATTTGTTGTCTTATGTTAGGCAAGGCGGGATTTTCAGGTTGTATGAAAGATCTGCCCCTGTAATAATAATAATAAGCTATAGGTTTTATAAAGTAAACTTTTACAATTGAATATGATTTACAGTATTATTTCCAAATTATACTTAATTACAATACTTACATTATGTAGGTAGATAGAGTTACCGGCAGCCAGGTTTGTCTTTGGTCATCAGTGGTGCTAACCACCAAATGACATGGATATTTTCGTTCAAAAATTTAAAGACATCTCTATTGTCCGTTTCAAACTGCGTCATTGCGTAATCCCCATAATACTTTTTTCAACTTCAACTCTGTTTAGTGGCTTTTGTGGAAGTCAACTAAATTATACCGATGTAAAAAGAAGAGTAGAATTTTAGAGAGAGAGAGACTTGAGTCTCTGGCGCATGTAAAATTTCACAGAGTACCAACTCTTTTATTTTTTCTATGGACAGGCTAAGTCATCGGACCGTACTGCCTAGTCTCACGTGTATTGTTTTATTTAGTTCAGGGTTAGTTTAGGAACCTACATAAAAAAAGGAATTAGGAACTTAAGTCGTTTGTTAAAAATATGTAGGCATTATCATATAAGGTTCTCTTGGCGTACCTAAGTGTTATGATTTTTAAATAAATATGAAAACAAATAAAAATATATAAAAAAAGAAAGTTGCAGTTTATTTTTGTTCCATATTAAATTCGTCATTCGCCAACCCTACTGTGCGGCTGGCCGGAGTGGGCGTGGCTAAGAGAACTCGGCTACCGGGTGCTTGGGCATAGGGGTCCCGTTACGTAACCATCGCGCCGATGGATTCGACTGTCGGGTTTTTATGGATTTGCGAAACAAATTTTATGGCATGCGAATTAGCATGCAGATTTTGGACTTGGCAGCGAAAGTGACAGGAAATGATCAACTGGTTAAACAGGAAATTCTAGTTGATCCAAAATTAACAAAAACCCAGATTTACGCTATTATATGTTACAAGGAGAGGTATATAGAGCTTTCCGTGGACAAAGTACTTGCCGAACATGGGCACACTGTGTTGCGATTGCCACCATATCAGCCGGATTTTAATCCAATTGAAAATATATGGTCTCAACTGAAAGGCTATGTAGCCTCTAGAAATGTGGGTATGAATTTAACTACAGTAAAAACATTATAGATTGAAAAAGTAAACATGATCGGGGCTGAAGAGTGGAAAAAGGTTTTCGATCATGCAATCAAATTGTGAGACTGAATATAGAAGCATTCAACACGGTTTAGACAATTACACTGATAGACTCATTGAAAAAGAAACTATAGGCCCATTTCTCTAGCTATAGTGATAGCGAAAGTGTTTGACGGTTTGCTTAATACGCAGTTAAGTAAATATATACCTCTGCACGATAATCAGTTTGGATTTAGACCCAAATTATCAACGGAAAGTGCCATACTGTGTCTTAAGCATACCGTCAAATACTATAATGATCGTAAAACCCCCGTATATGCATGTTTTCTCGACTTGTCCAGGGCCTTTGATTTGGTGGCGTACGATCTCTTGTGGGAAAAACTTGAAAGTATCAACCTACCACCTGAACTTGTTTCCATCTTCAAGTATTGGTATACGCACCAAGTCAACAGCGTCAGATGGTCGGGGGCAGTGTCGGAGCCATATCGATTGCAGTGCGGTGTTAGGCAGGGCGGACTGACCTCACCTACGTTATTCAATCTCTACATGGACGCGCTGATTGTCGCGCTGAGCAGACAGCACGTCGGCTGTCATCATGTAGACGACGTGTGTGTCAATAATTTAAGCTATGCTGGTGACATGGTTCTGCTGAGCGCGTCAATCTGTGGCCTAAGGAGGTTGTTAGCGACTTGTGAAGATTACGCTGTTAAACACGGACTTGTGTATAACATTAAGAAAAGCCAGTTCATGGTCTTTGAGGCCGGCGGTGCTAAATGCCCGGACTATGTACCGCCTGTACGTCTGAATAGTGTATCCTTAGACAGGGTATACCAGTTTAAATACCTAGGGCATATAGTCACGGCATACCTCAGGGATCATGCTGACTTGGAACGGGAGCGGAGGGCGTTGTCAAAAAGAGCTAATATGTTGGCCCGCAGGTTCGCGCGTTGTTCGGATGACGTAAAAATAGCTCTTTTTCGAGCATTTTGCACGTCCATGTACACGTGCAGCCTGTGGGCTAGTTACACGCAGAAAAGCTACAACGCCCTTCGCGTTCCTGCCTGTTGTTTGTTCCATTTATATCTATGTTGCAAGCTAGTCAAATACTCAGCATGCCAACGTCGCCAGAGTGTTTGTAGCATACGCTGGACAAGTTGCCATCGATTAAGGTGAGTAGTTAGTATTTCGCAGTCTTTCGTCAGGAACTACAACAGGGGTTTCCCCTATGAGGAAGTCACCAGGAGTTAATGGAGGTTCACTTAAGGACGAATCAATTAAAGTAAGAGGACGTGAATTTACGCATGCTTCTACCTGTGTGAGGGGAGTATAAAACTCATTGAAGTGAGACAACTTTGACCAATAACACGTTTAAGGTGACCCTTTACAGATTTTACGCCGGCCTCCCATAGTCCCCCAAAGTGTGGAGCTCCAGGAGGAATGAAATGCCAGGTAGTCTGATCATTAGCGAGTAATTACGCTATCTCGTGAACCAAATCAACTTGAGCGTTTTTAAATTGGAGTCCATTTCTCTTGAGACACCTTGAAAGTTTGTTCCACAGTCACTATACATATCTTTACAGTGACCGCGACGCGCAAAGAAGCGTTTGAAATCTGCCATAAAGGCCATAGTCAAAGCTTCGACCAACTCCAGGTGAATAACCTTTGCGACTGTGCATACAAATAGACTAATGTAAGCTTTACTGGTGCGAGTACATTTACCAGAATACAATTTCAACGAGAAGGGTCCCGCGAAGTCCACTCCACAGGATAATAATAATAATAATAATAATCATTTATTAGTCAGACTACAAAGAGGTCCACTGTGTTAGTAACAAATATAGCTTAGCCTATGTTAGTACTTAATAACTAGGACAAAAATGAGGTTCACTGTGTTAGTAACAATATTAAAACTTAGCCTATGTTAGTACTTAATAACTAGAACAGATCGAGTCCGATAGGTTAGCGCCCACACTAGCGGGCTGTCTGCCCGGGCGGCTATTGCTTGCAGGATAGTGTTACGACTGCCACGCAGCCTGCGGAGTAGCGAGGCAGATTTCTTACGCCACAACGCATCAAAGCTGTCAGTGCGTGCGTTGACAAGCATTTGTGAGGCACTACAGAAGCGTGGCAATCGCAACAATATCCTGAACGCATTATTATATTGGATACGCAGAGCATTATAAGCCTTTTGGGTATATGTGAACCACAGGGCTCCCGAGTACAGCGATGTGCAATATGCCTTAAAAAGTACTATTTTAACTGCGGCTGTACATCGAGAGAACCTGCGTGCCAGCATATTCGCCCTGACTGACAATGCTCTGCGCTCCCTTTCAAGATCCAGATCATCCCTCAGATCATCCGTCACCAGGTGGCCCAGGTATTTAAATTTGAACACCCTGTTTACCGGTTCACCATTCATAGCAATAGGAGGGACTGTAGTGGGACACCTGTTGCCAGACCTGAAGATCATGAATTCCGTCTTTTTGCTGTTATAAATTAATCCATGAGTCTCGGCGTACGACTCGCAAATATTCATTAGCTTTCGGAGAGCACCAACTGAGGGAGCCAGCAGCACCATGTCGTCCGCATAGCTTATGTTGTTAAAAGAAACTCCATCCACGTAGCAACCGACACGCGCGCTGCTGAGTCGCTCAATCAGCGCATTTACAAACAGACCGAAGAGCAAAGGCGAGGATAACCCCCCCTGCCTCACCCCGCACTCCGGCCGGCATGGCTCCGACAGCTCACCCGCCCATCGCACCTGAGTCTCCTGGTTCAGATACCAGTACCTGAGGAGTAATGCGAACTCTGGTGGCAATGTACAATGCTCAAATTAAATTTATAGTAAGGTGTTCCTATTATTTGATTTGACAAAATTTTAAAAATGAATAACATTCAGGATATTATCGAAAATTTAGATTCGTATGGATCAAATGAATTGTACAACTGCACGCCTGACAAATGCTGTCAGTTGTTAGGAAACCACACTAAAACTCTCAAATTGCTGCATTTTAATATACGCAGTATCAACAAAAACTTCAATAATATCTTAGTTCTATTAACACAATTACAAATTAGGTGTGATGTCATAATCTTTTCAGAATGCTGGTTAAACAAAAATTTATCTATTCCATTGCTACAAGGCTATTCGGCTTATTCTACAAAAAACACTTTCAACCAAAATGATGGCTTAGTTGCTTACATAGGCTCGGATCTGCAACATCAAGTCTCCGAGCCACAATTCTCAGACGCAAACTGTCTTGTTTGTAAACTAAGTTCCGATGTAGTCATAATAGCTGTGTACCGACCTCCATCCTTTAGACACACTGACAACTTTTTAACTAGCCTTAATAACACACTAGCGTCAGTGTCTCAGTATAAAACTGTATTTCTGGTTGGTGACATAAACATTAATATAAGCCCAACAAATAATGATCCACATTACAATGAGTATATGAACTTAGTTGCGTCACATGGACTATTACCTGCTTATACTTCCCCTACTAGAGAAAAAAACTGTTTAGATCATACCATGATCAAAGTTAAAAACCCTGTAGTTTCCATTATATTGGAAACTCAAATTACCGATCATGCACCAGTTCTTGCTTGTGTTAAAAATTACTCAAGTTCACAAAGTATCCCTAAAGTAGTTACGAGGATTGACCAACGTAAAATAGCCACAGATATAGCCAACGCGGATTTTGGTCCCGTCATGTTAACTGACGATCCAAACGAGGCTATAGAACGGTTAATAAAAACAATTACCTCTATTATCCAGAGCAACACTAAAATTATTCATGTTCCCTCTAAGTTGAGAGTTATTAAGCCCTGGATAACGCAGGGTCTACTGAGATGTATCCGAAATAGGGATAATATGCATATGGACCATAAAAAAAACCCGGATAGTTACAATCTTAAAATCACATACCTCCGGTACCGTAATTTCTGTAATAAACTGCTAAGCAGACTCAAAACCGAATATGAAAGAAACGAATTAAATAAAGCAAAAAATAATCCCAAAGCGACTTGGAAAGCAATAAATAATATACTGGGTAAACAAAATCATAAAACCCCTCCCACAGATCTGTTATCCATTTCTGGTGCCGACGACAAGAGCTCAGTTAATTTGGTAAATGATTTCTTTGCGAATATTGGCAAAAATTTAGCGGCTAAACACACAGGTACACCCACTAAACATGTCCCACATCTCAAAGACGAAGCACAATCTAACTCTCTCGTGCTCTTGGCTCCTGATCAGGCTGAAGTAGAAAGAACCATAATGAATCTTCGTACTGATTCTGCCGCGGGTTGGGATGGAATCACAACCAGAATGTTAAAGTTGAGCAAACAGACCCTTGTTCCCCCCATCACATACATATGTGAACTATGTATCTCTAAAGGTGTCTTTCCAAAGGTTTTAAAGAGAGCGGTTGTGCATCCAATACACAAGGGTGGAGACAGAGGCAGTGTAAATAATTACAGACCTATATCGGTACTTCCGGCTTTGTCGAAAATTTTAGAAAAGATCCTTAACAATCGCCTCGTCAACTTCATGAAATCACATCACATTTTATCGAGAAACCAATATGGTTTCCGTAGAGGGAAATCTTGTGAGGACGCTGTTGCTGCCTTTGTTGACAAAGCCGTAAAGATACTCGATACAAAATCTAAATGTCTGGGTATTTTCTTGGACTTCTCCAAAGCATTTGACACTGTCTCTGTCCCTACTCTTATATTAAAATTGGAGAGGATAGGAGTGAGGGGTTCGGCCCTTGCAATATTTGAGAGCTACCTGTCTGAGCGGACGCAATGTGTAAAAATTGGCTCATATGTTAGTGACGAACATCTGTTATCATTTGGTTTTTTGCCTCAGGGCTCCATTCTGGGACCCACTCTCTTTTTAATATATGTTAACAGTCTCTGTAATCTGTCCATCCCAAATAGTAGCATATACACATACGCGGACGATACGGCTCTACTCGTATATGGCCAAGACTGGAAGGAAGTCCACGTGCGAGCCGAATCAGCGCTAAGTATCGTCATGTCGTGGCTATCTGCAAACACCCTTACCTTAAATGTAGACAAGACTAATTTTATCCCCTTCTCCATTAAATTATTCTCGCAACCCGATGAGTCATTTGCCATCAAGGCTCATATCTGTAGTCAACAATTGAACCAATGCTCCTGCCTTCCCCTGACCAGAGTAACTAACGTCAGATATCTAGGCATTGTAATAGACTATCTTTTGTCATGGAGTATGCAGATGGGGGCGCTGTCTGGCAGAGTGAGAAAGCTTATCTCAATCTTTAAAAATCTTCGATGCAGTGCAGATTTTGATACCCTGCGAATAGTATATTTCTCGCTGTGCCAGTCAGTGCTATCGTTTGGTGTGACGGTTTGGGGTGGTGCTCCAAAAACAAAGTTTTTACCATTAGAAAGAGCGCAGAGAGCTGTGCTTAAAGTCATGACGTTTAAACATTTTCGGTATAGCACTAAGCAATTGTATAAAGACTGTCAAGTCATGACCGTGAGACAGCTCTTTGTGCTCAATACCATTTTGCGCAAACATGCATTATTACAATATAATACTGGTCACCTGGCAAAACGCAGATCAACTGATGTCTGTCCTATAGAAAGTCATAAAACCAAATTTGCTGAAAGAAATTTCCGAATTCTAGGAAGTCGTTTGTACAATACAGTTAACAAACACTGTGGCATCTATAGTAAAAATAAATTTGAAAGTAAAAAGATAGCGAGTACATGGATCATGACTCTTATGTATGAGGAGACAGAAAAACTATTGGGAAAATTATTCTGAAAGAACCGTCTTAGTTATTTATTCTTGCACTCCATGGACTATAGCGCAAACATACAGTGGGCCCACGCATGCACAAACACTCACACGTACACACTTACACACACACACACACGCACGTATACACACCTACACACTCAGAGAATGGCTACAGTTTATAGTCTTAGGTACTTTCATTTCTTTTTTTATTGTCTTATTTTTACTTTATTATTTTTGTTTTGTATTGAACTAACCATACGCTTGCCCTGGCAATCGCTAATGACATTGATAATCATTATGTAACTCCAAATTTGTTTAAATATCTATGAAATTTTATAAAGAGAGAGCCCTGACACCCATAACACAAGTTTAATCTTAGCTTGGGTGCCAGAGGTTAAAACTCAGTGGTATCCTTACAATTTTTTGGTTTATATAGTGTGTTCGATATAGTGATGCTAATTGTAATTTTGGAAATAAAGTATTATTATTATTATTAAATGCCATCTCTTCTAGTTTCTTCCACAGAAGATCGTATGGGACAAGATCAAAAGCCCTAGACAGGTCAAGGAAAACTGCATATACTGGCGTTTTTCTAGCCGTATAATACCTGACAGCGTGCTTCAAGCTAACAATAGCCGTTTCTGTTGACAACCCAGGACGGAAGCCAAACTGGGCGTCACAGAGCTGCACATGTTTATTCAGATTTGAGTTGAGCACGCTGTCAAGTACCTTGGCTATGACGGTGGCAAGTGAAATTGGCCTGTAGTTAGACTTGTCCGATACGTCTCCAGTCTTACTCTTGATCACCGGCACCACCAGAGTTCGCACAAGATCAGGCGGAAGATGAGAATGACTCAGACACAGATTAAATAAAAGAGCCAGAACTCGAGGTAAGTGGGGACCCGCATGCTGCAGGTGCTCGATGCTGAGCCCGTCATGACCAGGTGACTTGCCCCTAGTCATCTTCCGTATTATTTGCCTTATCTCCTTAGCAAGTATGACAGTTGCCACCTCCGCATGCTCGGGCCCAGGATCGAACACCGCGCACGGCGGCCCCAGTGTCGACTTAATGGCAAATTGGGTGCTAAACATCTCAGCTATATCTCTCGGACAGGATAACCCGTCGACGCTCACAGGAACACCCGGCTTAGGGTTCAACCTATTAGTAGCTTTCCAAAAACCTTTAAAATCTGATTTAGCATGGTGTTTAGCTAGTAGATCCATTTTAATTTGTTCTTGGTGTTTTTGGCACCACTTAAGCTTTCCAGGATAGAAATGGACGTGCTGGTTTAACCCTAGGCCCTTTGTTTAAAACACGGAATACATTTTCGGATAACACTCTTAACTATTCTCTTAGCAACAATAATACAATAATTTAAGTTTAATATATTAAGAGTTAATTGACATCCACCATGCAACGTTCGGTGGTGAGCATCTGTGACAAGTAGTTTAGTGAAGTGGCATTGACTTGAGAGGATAACTGATGACTTAAAATCTAATTTTGCTTGAACGTTAGCGAGTCGACCACCAACTCTTAATATATTTTGGTCATCAATATAAGGGGTAGGTAAGGGAAAACAATTTACTGGATTTAGGAATAGACTTACTAGCTAATAATAAATAAATTTCAGTTTGAAACACACATTGTGACAAACGGATACATACATTGCGTGCGTTTAATAAATCGCTCGCATTCAAAAAAAAAAAAAGTTACAAACTGGACAAGTTTAGTTTGTAGCATTTTTAATATTCTTATCTTTACACCGTCGCACAAGTCTAAAACAATAAGCTGTAACTCGTAACAATTTTGTTAGACTAGAATAGCAAGTCAAATGCGAGTGTAAATCATCTACTGGATTGTTAACAGTAACATTTGAAGTAATTTTACACTTAGATTCTAACACAGTATCTGGTAACTTATCCTCTGAATACATAAATTCAGACGAGGTTCTTAAAAATTGCGGCCCTTCCCACCACAGTGTTGACTCTGTCAGGTCGTTTGGGTTCATACCCCGCGACGCTAAGTCCGCTGGGTTATCAGGCGAGCTGATATGATGCCATTGACTACTATTAGTAACGTTTAAAATCTCAGTGGTGCGGTTTGCTACAAAGGTAGTCCACAAATTAGGATTTTTACGTAACCAAGCCAGCACTATAGTGGAATCAGTCCAAGCGTAAATATGACTATGATCAATTGGTATACTAGTTTTAACATCAAATAACATCTTAGCCAAAATTACTGCACCGCAGAGTTCTAAACGAGGAAGCGACACTTGTTTGACTGGAGCAACCTTTGATTTTGCAGCGATAAGACGCATTGTGATAGCACTGTCGTCCAGAACTCTAATGTAAACAACACACGCATAAGCAGCACAAGAAGCATCTCAAAACCATGAGTTTCGAGTAACTCTCAGCGTTCCGAGTGTGAGTTTCTCTATAATGCTCTTCGCACTGAGTTTCCAATTGTGTAAGTGGTGTTTTACTTTGTGTGTATTCCTCCAGTTCCCAGAATCTCCTGAGCAACTGGTCAGTCTCTAATTTAGTATGTGAGACAACAACATGATATGAACTTTGTGAGATATCCTTATACGTTTGTCCTGAAATCAACCATCCAAGATGTGAATTAAGTGCAATCATTGCGTTGTGTCTATGCAAACCATCCAGCATTAATTGTGAGTGTTTTTCTGCCCCCAACAAGATATCTATACTTCCTGGCTTGTGAAATTGTAGATCAGCAAGGTTGAAGGCACCAAAGAGTATGTAATTTTAGAAGGCACTTAAAAGAGGCCAGGAATCTATGGATACTTCTTTTGCAGGCGACAATGAAGTCAAGTGTGTGAGTACAAACGCTTGAGTAGTAATAGTGTGTGTAGAATCATAAATTGAATGAAATTTAAGGTTCACCATCGACTTAGTCGTTATTACTTTGTCGTTTAAAATTCCAGTGATTCGGTCAAGATTTAGTAATTGTGCAGTTGTTTCAGTCACAAGTTATAGATGTTTTGACAGTTTTTGTATAAAAAAATATGTCAATCAGTTAACTTCTATTATGAGAAATAAATATGCCGGTTATTCCTCAGATAGAAGTTAACTGATTGAAACAGTGGTCCTTAATTATGTATTAATATTTATTTTAGGTGTATATTTTTAGCAATGCTTGTAAATATGCTTGTTTAGAAGTATACTCATCTTTTTACTAAATATTTTTTTTCAATTCTTTTGGTTTTATCCGTGTATTTTTTCTTTTTTTTTTGTATAAGTGATGTTCCGACATCCAGTTTATCTATTTCAATGGTTTGATGTTTTATTTTAGTGGGAAATCATCAAATAACCCCTCCCGCTCTTGGGCAGAGCGAAAGGGAGTGTCAGACTTCTACTGACTCAAAACCACCTGTTAAATAAAAGGCGAGAAATATTATAAATTGGACTGTATTTTATTAATTAATAGAACAACACGTCTTTGCAGTAGGGCAGATAGAATGCAAGAGAGCGAAGGAAGTTAGAGTGAGTTACATTGTTCATCGTTCACATGGTTGAAAGTTTGCCATATAAAAACTAGGTACAGATAATTATTTTAGTGTTTAGTAACTTTTCTAAACATAGTTGGGCCGGGGGCAGTGAACAACATAATATAACTTACAATAATAAATTATCTAGTTAAAATAAAATTTTTTGCAACAAACCTTTCTTATACAATAAACATATTTTAAATACAAGTTTACTTTTATTCGACTATAGAGTTTACTTTTATTCTAAACCTTTATCAATTACATAGTTTAGTATTTATTTAATTTGTTTTATAGCTTAAATATTAACCTAAGAAATTACTTAAACCAAGGCAAGATCTTAGGAAACACAAAATTTAATTAAGTGGTAATGGGCACAGTTTTCTAAGAGATCTTGTATACAATTTATTGTTGGCCATTTGGTAAAGTCCATATAACGATCTTACTTGTATTCGATTCAGGAGAGTTCAAGTATGCCAACAACTCTTGTTTGGTATTGAAGGTATGAGTACCGTAAGTTATCATTTTAGGGTCAGATTTATTAATAATAGTGGCTCCTGAAACTAAAAGAGTAGTGTTATTTCCAAATTTTGTCACTACAAACAAATTATCCACTGAGGATGTCACCCAACTACACAATAACCCTAAGTCGTTGTATATTGGTGTGCCTGATATAAGATCACCGCAGTACTGAAAAGTTGGTAATGCCCCAACGCATAGTTGCTCTGTGTCATAACCATACCCCATAACCAATTCATTGGTCAAAGTAACTTTCACCCCGTATGGTTTACCAAGATATAAAGTATCGGTCACTCCTGCAACCAAATCAACTGAAAAGTAATCAATGTAGTGATGGTGGGTCCTTTTGTATTTAGGTGCTTCTACAGTATCTAAACAGTGCATCGGTATCCCATCATATTTACCAGATTTTCTGTTGCCCATTTTCACGTAGAAAGAATGACCTGATTTACTCATCAGTTCGTATTCTTCTGACACTAATACCTCACCATGGTACTTCTTAACAACGAATTCACAATCCTCTAACTTTACTCTGTTTTTGCCAGAGATAGCGTAATTACCTTTTCCATCAGAGCCAGTTATTACACTACACAACTTACCAAAGTAATTGTAGACGTAGGTTCCAGATTCAAGATTGCCCTCGTAGAAGAAACTTGGTAAACCCGCAGTTGAAAGCAGACCGTTGAGTTTGTTAGGTAACATTTGAATGCCTCCTGATACAAAAACTCTGAAGCCACCTTTTTCCCTAGGGGCACCAATAAAAACCGTGTTTGTGGCACGTGCTAGATTCATGTTTTTAGAAACAACTATGTCTGGGTAAGTACACAGCCCCACCCCTAACATATGTCTTGGTACTATTTTACCACTCTGCTTCCATAACTGTTTCTGCTTATCATTCAGTGCTATGTCGACATTAATTCTGGTTATAGCCCCAAAAGCGAGTACGGTAGGGCCCCATGTTATCGGCACTCTGGTGCACACCTTCAAATCTTTGTCATTTTTAGCCTTCTTTTGCAAAGGTTTTATATTTATTATATCTTTACTGTTTTTCAACACAGTTTTAGGAACATATGGCTTAACCTGTTGTCTCTTTGGCCTCGGAGGAATCTTAAATGGCTCCTTGATAATTTGCTTTTCAGTGTGGGACGCAGGGTTGATGAAGGACATTTTATAATCTTTAGCGTCTTTATTGAATTTGCGCTTGATTGCTTTACTACCTTCCACTCTACTATAATAGTAATGGGTACCCTTAGAGGTTTGATAGAATTGCAACTTGTAACCTTTCTTCTGCATATAGGTGTTCTTATCGAAGGTTTCACCGCTGTTGCTATAACTTTTAGTTTTGAAGATATTGGTTATTGACTTCACAGTCTCTTCAAATTCACAGATTTTTCCGTTAGTTCAATTAACTGCTGTTTAAGCTGCTGAAGCTGCTCCAGACTATCAGATCCAACTATCACATCGTCAACATATGTACTTGACCGCATGGCTTCAGCTGCAAGAGGGTATGAAACACCATATCTATTGGCCAATTCAATTAGGCACCGTGTTGCTAAGAAGGTTGAAGCTTTTAAGCCATACGTAACAGTCTGCAATTGTAAACAGCTAATGGGTTCCTGAGGATTATCACGCCAGAGTATATTTTGGAGGCTAGTTTGGGTAGAATCTATGACCACAGATCTAAACATTTTCTGAATGTCACAAATTAGTGTGTAGATAAACGTTCTCCATAGGATGAGTATATCAAGAAGTTCGCTTTGGACCACTGGACCATTTAACATTACATCATTCAGTGAAACCCCTGATCTAGATTTCATGCTCCCATCAAAGACCACCCGCAACTTAGTAGTTAAGCTTTCCTCATTAAAAACTGCATGATGAGGCAAGAAGTAATTTGACCCATCTTGAACATTATAGTTCCCAATGTCAACAATTTTAGCATGTCCCAACTCTAAATATTCATCAATGAACTTTTTATATTTTTCTAAATAGAAAATATTCTTTTTAATTTTTTTCTCCAGTGTCAAGAATCTTTGGAGGGCCACTGAGAAAGAGTCCCCAAGCTGCAACTCAAACTTCTTGGTTATTAATGGCATTTTGACAACAAACCTTTTGTCTTGAAGCTGCACATTTTTATTGAAACAACTTTCAGCTTTTTCAAATTCTAGGGATTTTAGTTTAGATGCAGGTTGAGGTATAGCCTCAGATAGCCAAAATTGTTCCATCACCTCCTCTAATTTATTGCTATTGCAGATGGCAAGATTGACAACCCCAATATCACATTCACCACTATGTACCGCACTTTTAGGGATGTTACCAGCAACCGTGTATCCAAACAGAGTATTTTGCAATACAGGACCATTCTGAATTTTAACCTGCCCATTCAGCAAAATATTGAAATATATTTCAGCACTTAGAAGTATTGATATGACATCAGTTACATTGAATTTACCATCTGCTAAACAGATGTTTGTAGGTATCTTTCTTTAGCTTTGATATATCAAAAGAATGCTGAGGCAGGTGGGATGTGATGGAATCTACAACATTACATTTAATATTTAACTTTACATCATTCACTGGAGAGTGTATGACTAAATCAACATATTGATTTATTTTTTGATTTTTATTTCCAATTCCAACTATATTGCTAGTTTGGAATTTAGTTTTTAGACCTAACTTTTCCACAAGCTCTGTTGTCACAAAAGAAACTTGGCTTGCGGAATCAAGAAGCCCTCTGACAAAGATATCAGACCCGTGTCTGTCAATAAGTTTTACCCGTATAGTAGGCAATAAAACATTCACTGACGCATCATGTGAATGCAAGCTAACTGATTGTTCAGCAGCTGGAATGCTGTCTTTATGCAGGAGAGTATTGTGCTCTGCTTTACAGACTTTGCAAGTAAAGTTAAACCTACACTTGCCGGTGTGGTTTTTTAAGCACATTGTGCACAAGTTTTTACTTTGAACAAATATGGTACGGTCTTCTATAGGAGCCGTTTTAAAGCGGGGGCAAACATGCATAGCATGGTCTGTCCCATCGCAGTACAAACATTTGTTACTACTTTTATTTTTATTTTTAGTGACAACATTGCTCACTTTGTTTGAAACTGATGACTTTTTAGGTTCGGAACTATCCTCAAGCGCCATAGCACGCTTTTCTAAAAACGTCATGAAATCTTCCATAGTAGGAAGCACATCTAAATTTCTGTCGAGCTGATAAGCCCTACATGTATATTGATCTAACTTTTTAGTTAAAAGAGTGATTAAAAGCATATCCCAATTTTGGATAGGCTGCTCCAAGTTCTTTAACGCGTGCAACTGCTGTTGCACCTGCGATATAAATGCCCTTATAGCAGTGGCAGTACCCTTTTGCATGGACGGCAGTTCCAGAATAACATTTATATGATTAGTAATTAACCTTGCTTTATTGTCAAAACGCTTCTTTAATAATAACAGAGCTTCCTTATATGATTGATTGACCAGAGGTAAATTCACAATAACGGCTAGAGCATCCTCTGTCAAAAACTTTCTCAGATAAAAAAGCTTCTGCACATCTGAGAGTGTAGCATTATTGTTGATTACTGCAGTGAACAAGTCCATAAATGAAGTATATTTTGTGTAGTCCTTGCCATTAAATATCGGAATATCCAGGTGGGGCAGTTTAGAAGTAGAAACACTGCTACACAATCGTACTTCATCTGTGTTCAAGCTCTTTAGAGCAGCATTTAATTTTGAAACCACTGCAAAATACTTATTTTCAAGCAAAGCTACATCCTCAGAATCATTTCCATCAAGAGATAAAATATCTAGCTGTACAATTTCGTATTCCTTAAATGTTGTAATCAATTTTTCTTTACGTGCCTCTAGCATTTCAGTGCTAGAGGATGCTATGTTTATCGGATCACATATAAAGTTTTCAATGCGAGTCACAGTACCTTTTAAATGCCCGCGCGCGAGTCGAAGTTTCTTTAATTTGGCATCTTCCATGTTTACGCACAACACTTATTGTAGACCGCAAGCACTTCACTGCACTAAAATGATCACTTTTGCGCAATACGTTTGGGAAATACCGTAGAAATAACTACGCCGACGCCGCCGTTAGAGTTGTAAACAAACTCCTGTTTGTTTGAGGTCACTGAACTGTGACTGGAAACTGGAACCCAGGAACTGACCGCGAACTGACGCTTGCCGATGCTTTGATATTAATTTTATTATTGACTGAACTACTGAAGGAAGACTCAGATTCAGATTTTTAAGTTGATTTAACAGAAGACTTGACTGATACTTCGTCCGCGGAATTGTTTGACATTTACAGTGACGTTGACAGTTGACAGCTCCGAAGTTCGAACGATTTGATGAACGAACTGTATGAAGTCGCTCCGCGGAACTTGCCAACCAAACGATCAAAAATTCAAAATGGATTCCCTTTCTGAGAATTATGAAAAAATGCCGGTATCAGAAAAATATGCAATCATAGCTTGCAAAACTCCACTTTTCACAGCAAATTTCTTCTTTTCTTTTGACTTTCTGTGCGTAAGCAGGAACTTTTGAGTCGTTTTTTCCCGTTTTGTTATTGAGAAATTGTTTAATTCTCATTAAAAACCACCACGGCCGGCACTCGAACAATGGCTCCGAGAAGTCCGAGAACACGATTTTTCCTCGAAAACAAGCGTCCCGCACAATGCACACTATTACTTGAAGGACCACTTCGCCTATGTTAAATAAAAGGCGAGAAATATTATAAATTGGACTGTATTTTATTAATTAATAGAACAACACGTCTTTGCAGTAGGGCAGATAGAATGCAAGAGAGCGAAGGAAGTTAGAGTGAGTTACATTGTTCATCGTTCACATGGTTGAAAGTTTGCCATATAAAAACTAGGTACAGATAATTATTTTAGTGTTTAGTAACTTTTTTTTTTAGTTCCTTCTCAGCCCTTTATGTCGAGGCCGCGGTATCCCTTGTCGGCGCCTCGACAGGCGTTGGCCCTTGCGTGTGGAACACGAACGCGCCGTCGACACGGCCTGTCGTCGTCATAAGACGGACGGACGGCGGGCTTAGTTTGTCCTACCCCTAGAGTGTAATTTAAAATCGCGTAGGCGCGTAGGGGCGAGGCGGCCCGCGGGCTGAGGCGTGTCCGTTACCTCAGCCAGATGTGGTCGAAAATGGTCATTTGAATCTTATAGATAATTAGTATTGCGGCTTCTGTAATTGTTGCGCACATTTTTAAATTTGTTGCGCTTATAGTTTTTTAATTATTTCACAAAAACATTTCCTGCTGGGGTAACGTTACCCCAGCCAGACCTTTTTCTTTCCAATGGGAATATTTAAATAAATACTAGCTATAAAATTAGTTGTCTAGATGAAGTAAATGTTGTGCCTTATTTTGTATTTGTTCTTACTTCGGTTGCGAAGTTATTCGAGATTTTGCTAGATCTTTGAAACGGTTAAGCGGATTCTTATCATATTTTGTACAAGACTTCTTTGGAATTAGTTTAAATTTGTTCTGCAATAAAAAATACCAAAATAATACATAGCTTAAAGGTTATTTCATTAAATAGAAAAACACTTCAATTGGTCCCAGCACTCTCAATAAGAGGTCTAAAGACTTACTTTAAACATTATTTTGAAGCTTGTAACTGCCTTCAAATGTATGTGAAGTTTCATTAGTATCCTGTAAGTATTTAACAAGTTATGATGATATTCAGTTCTTCACGAGCACGGTCATGATGCGCGCGGTGTTATTTGGCAACTGATAAGCCTGTATATGGATATATGAACTGAATGTTATGTCAATTATTAGTTGTGTGGTTCAGTTGTATATCAGTAAAATTTCAACGTAGTACATTGGATAATTAATGAGATAATACGATTAAAGTCATTAGGAAGTGAATGACCGTGGTAACCCGACCAAGTTTAGGTGGTTACGAAAAAGCGAAAACGCAGAACATTATGCTATCTTTTGAAATGTTTAGTATAATACACCTTACAATTTCGGTACAGACGCGTACACTGTTAAATACATAATAATATAATAATATCTGTACTATGAAAACATTATTATTATCTTCCAGTTGCACATACTTATCAAAAATCACCGATAACACGTCGTTCGGCGGGACGCGGGAGGGGTGGGGTGAAGGGGTAATTCATTGTTTGCATAACGCACTAAACATGCTCCATAATTACATAATTCATCTTGTAGAGTGCGCGTGCGCTTCGGCAGTTCCGTTTCCTGTTTTTGAAAATATTTATCGTGTGCGTGAGAGCTATTATTATAATAATAAGTGTGGCAAATTACTGTTAATGTGGAGTGCTTCTATTGATGATCATAATTATGGTGCGTGCTGCTTGATGAATTCACGAACAAGGTAAGCTTGCATAATGTAACTACAGAAATAGTAGCAAAATTATTATTAATATGTACATGTTGTTAGGTACTTATCTAAAACTGTATTTTTTTAAGGCTTAAATATTTGAATTTAGGAACTTACTTATTATTTTCTTTTTTTTCGTACTTAGTTATTACCTGGACTGGAATTCTCGACAATGATGACGACATATTTATCCTTCGATACATAGTACCTATAAAACAAAGTCGCTTCCCGTAGTCTGTCCCTGTTTGCTTGGATCTTTAAAACTACGCAACGGAATCTGAAGCAGTTTTTTTTAATAGATATACTGATTCAAGTGGAAGGTTTTTATGTATAGGTACATTGTCAACATATTATGCGGGCGAAGCCATGGGCGGAAGCTAGTTTGTAATAGACTTGAAACTTGATTAATGAAATTCATGACTTGGCGACCGATTTTTATCGTTATCAATGTCGGGAGTCGGGACTACCGCAACAGTAGGTAGGTATTTATTTCCACAAACTCCTTGGACACATAGACTTTAAGAAATCCATAATTACCTTGTTGCGACACTCGCGTTGATATAAACTCGCAAATAGATGACGTTTCGAGTTTCAAATATGTAGCAAAACTACAATTGAAACCCCATTAAGGATTTAGACACAAAAATGTACTCTTTCTTTTTATTGTATGCATAAACAGAATGGCAACATAGCAACAGCCACGGGCCGCGATGATGGACGCGGTGATGGCGACATAATACCTGCATATGAGTGTGGTGGCGACTATGGCTGCGTGGTGAAGATGTAAAAAATATCGTTTGACGTTCTCTACGTCTGTAATTCAGAAACTCTCAATCTGCGGTGAGTACGTACTTATATCTAGCTAGGTATATACTACTACGATTTAGGTAGGTTGACCTGCTGGCCACTGTACAATCTTTATTACTTGTCGCAATTACAATGGATCAGGACTTAAATAGATTTTTCTACATTATAGTAAGTAGATTATTACAAATGTAAAGTGTACGTAAATAAAAATGCTCTAAATACGCGCGCTATTACAGTCCCCAACACGTAACTTGGCAAAAGTTGTTAGATGCGCAGAAGTCGTTTTTATTAGGTAGCGTAGCGCCGATCTGAGCGCGCGATTGGTGTGTCACTCGGACTTTTGCCCCCCGCACCCCGTATACGTCTCGGGCGTATACAAAATTGTACCTTTTGTTATTATGAGTTTTTGTTACGAGCTGTTATAATAGTGTTACTTAAATATATTTTTTAGGTGAAATTTTTAATTTGATACCAGGAAAAGCAGTTTTGTTAGCTGATAGTGACGACAACACCATATAATTTTAACCCCCGACGCAAAAAGAGGGGTGTTATAAGTTTCTTGTACTTATTCTTTTTGTCTTTTTGCCTTATGCGTATATTATAATAAGGTATAACTCCTAATGAACTTCACGAATTCTCTCCTTTTCTTAACTTTCTCCTAAACAAACATGTTGAAACGAGACCCGATAACGTCAACGGTTTGTCGGTAGGGAATTTAATATTTTTTTTTTTTTCGGTCATCATGTAATCGGATATTATGTATGTAATGCTTTGACGGCTAAACCGCTGAACCGATTTTGATAAAATTTGGCATCGAGATAGTTTGAAACCCAGGAGAGAACATAGGATAGCTTTTATCCCGGAATCTTGAAGGGTTCCCTCGGGAGCGCAATATAACGAATTTAATTAATTATTTTTTATTTTATTTTAAATAGAACGGCCGAAGCCAATTACATATAATTCTAACTATTTAAACACATATAATTTATTTACGCAGTCATGCAATCTTCTCACAAAAATTCAAACATTCTGACAATATCACCTTCCATTCATCCGCAAATATATCAAGACCTTTGTTTGAGTCCAGGAGAGCGTTAATAACGGATAATGTCCGAGGAATGGGTGACTTAGAGCGTGCTACAGTACGGCAAGTTGGTACAGCCAGTAAGCGGTGTTTTCTGCCACGACAGTAATTGTCAGGCACAAATAGTTTGCTGATTACATTGTGCAGATCAGGAACATCTGTAATCCCCCTAAGAACTTTAAATATTACAGTCATCTGGTCGCGCAACCGTCTTACTTCTAGCGAATTGAAACCTAAGCAACCCAACAGGAATTTAGTGGGATACAAAAAAGGGTAAAATTAATGCATATTATTATCATACATAGTATTATAGAATCATGCATTTTATTATATACCCTATTTAGTAGTATATTTCTAATGGATATTCACATATTGCACCTAAAAACCACACGTTGTTACAGAATAGTTGGACTAATGAGCTGCAAGATCAAATATAGAAAAAGACAGATCTTAATTGTACGTTTGCTTTTAAAAATAATTACGTACCTACGGACTTTCTGTTTGACTCTATTAAATGCAATGGAAAATGTACTCAGTGTGGCGCAGTTATTATTGTTGACATATCTCCTAAAACTGAAAATTTTTTAGAGGTAATTTGTCAAATAAATAATTACAAGAAAGACCATGTCCACGATTTGAATGTTAAAAATAAACTTACATCGACACGAAAACAAAAAATTGCTGTACAATTAAAGTATCAAAAGGCGCTTAAAGTCAGAACTTTGCTGGCTGATGAACTCATGAAAATAGATAATCCAAAAGAACCTCTAACGCTACCTAAATTAGGTAATTTAAGGAAAATACGACATGATGTTAAAAGGGCCCTTCAATTTGATAAAAACACAATATTATCCATCTATGCAATGTCTCAAAGTTCCCCATTCGATACATTTATACGGAAATTTTCTCTTGTCCCTTTTTTTATTTACTTATGGACAAATGAACAAAGTAAATATTATGATGACGTTTTAAAAAATACACACACTGTTTTGTCTATCGACGCAACTGGTTCAATTTTTCAACCGATAGCGCCTCCAGGAGTAAGTCTTAAAGACGCTAAACATACTTTTCTATATGCTGTCATGGAATAGACTACAAGTACTAGTATTCCTTTATGTTATATGGTATCACAGTCACACACAATTGAAGCTATAGCTACTTGGTTAAGTACATGGGCAGTAAATCGATCTTTACCCAAAGAAATAGTATGTGACGATTCGTCTGCACTACTAGGAGCTATATGTCGTACTTTTCTTCATACCGATACAAATGGTTATTTATCGCAGTGTTTTTCGCTTTTAGAAGGGCTAGATGTTTGTGTGCCGGTTTGTTACATTCGGTTAGACAAATCGCATTTTTTTTAAACTGCCTAAACAAAGTAGTTTTGACAAAGCATCAGAAAAATGCAAATATTTTTTAAATTAACTGTATAAAGAAAATTCATACACTACATTGCTATAAGGAAATAAAATCTGTTATCAATGATATAGTAACAGTATCATTACACAAATATGTTAGTCCTGGTTTAGATGGTCAGCTATGTGGTAAATATGAGCAAGCTCTACAGCGTTTGACTGATTATAAGGATGATACTAATGTGATTGGTGTCGATAACGATGATCAAACAGATAAACATTTTCTAGATGAAAATGACGAGGTAACTATGAATACTGGTACTGTTTGTCCTCTTAATGGAAACGGAAAAGTTATATTTGCTATTACTTGACCCAAAGCATGAACAAATAAATGAGTATTATTTGCCGTCTATAAACGATACTTTAAAAAGGCTGTTGCGAAAATTACCTATGTGGGGTAATGTTATGACTAAATATTTTGTCAATGCAAAAGAAGTAGCTAGTAGTTCAAATAATGAAAATCATTTTAAGGACCTAAAGACTATATATTATAATACCAAAGATGAGCGAATTCGACTTGATGAGTTCATAGTACAACACTATAGTTTTATAAATGGGTCTGTCAAATTAAACATTTCTGAAAATTTTGAAAAAACAAAATTAAATAAAGACATTTTACAAAAACGAAAAATGACTAATAATTTTGACTTTACACATGAAACAAAAAGTAAAATTGTAGTTTTACAAAATGCGCCAATTCCGCAGACATCTACATATATGTAACTTAGAAAATTCAAATGTTCAAAACTTACTAGTAAATAGAAATACAGCAGTTCATACACGAAACGTGAAGTACAATGAGGACTTTGAATTAGAGTCTATATTTCAGGACGAACCTGTTGAAGTAGAAAACTGGCGAGGTCTTGCTGTTTCTCGCAAAAAAACAAACGTTAGCATAAAACCTGTATATATATTACAAAATGGCAACATAGCCATATCTAGAAATAAAAGTATAATTCTCACTAATACTTGTGCATTTGACGCACTCTCGCAAGCATTAGCCATAGCCTACAAAGAAAGAAATACATTCAGACAGGAGATCAACAACAGTAAAATAATGCAAAATGACGCTTTTACGACGTTCATCGCAAATCTTGCTACTGCAAAGAACTTCAGCCAAAAACTCTACAACCAAAGAGATGTACTTTTAAGTAATATTTTTTGTGCTAATTTTGAAACAAATAACGAAACTACGTCCAATGTTATAAATTGCGCATGTAATATTACAAAAATATTAGAAGAAATTTGTATTTCATACTTTTCCGCTACTAGAAAAAGAATTTGCTCAAACGCAAATTGCACTAGCCACAAAAACAAAGAGTTATTTATTACTTTACAAGAGTCTGTAGAAGCAGGAATGAAAAACGATTTCTCACCACTTTGTGTTTCTTGCAGAATAGGCACAGTTTCATTTAATTATCATTTAAGCCATTTAATAATATTTGAGCTTCATGATATTAATATACAGCTAAATGATATCCCAATTAATATTGAAATTAATAATAGATTATATGTGATCTTGGCAGTCATTGAATTTCATCCACCTCTCAGCTTTGAAGGAGTTGGCCACTACAAAGCTCATTGCTATCGAACACAAACTAGAACTTTTCAATGTTATGACGATATGTATAGCAAAATTCAGAAGAGTCAGATTAATTTAATGCCTCACGCGATTATTTATACATTACAATCTGATAATATCTAATTTATCTAAAATACAAAACTATTTTATAAATCTTGTATTGTCACTTGACATGTATTTACTTTAAAATTGTGAATTGTAATGTTAGTCACATTTTTTTATAGATGTGATAATAATAATAATAAAAAAATCGTCTCCAATCTTATGCAGTCGGAAGCAATGTGTTTTTTTATTAAATTAAACATGGCGAAAACATATTTCACACTTTTTAGTATAGAACCTAAATCATGACCATTTGATCGACTGACGGACGTAAGAATCAACAAAATCTGCCTACGCTTATGGTCTCTCTAGAGCGGCAACTAGATCTCTGTTTATGACAACTTTTGTGTCACAAAGTTATTTACGTATTTGGATACTCATTTTACGTGATGATCTGTGATTTTTTATACCAACAAACTTTTAGAATTTACCTTTACACGTTGACTTTTTGAGATTGTAATTAGTTAAAAGTAATACTTACATAATTATTTGACTGCAGTTTAATATTACTTAATTTTATTATTTTTCATCTGTGATTTTTAAATAGTTTAAGTTCATTTTATGTGTATAAACTTAGGGAAAAAAATGTGATATTTGAAATGAGACAACAAAACAGTAGGACTAACTGTGAGCATTTTACTACATTGTGATGTCATTTAGTATTACCATTGATCTGTGATTTTAATTGATATAAGTGGGTATTAGTAGACATACGTAAGTTTAGTGTTAACTGAAAAAAACCATTGTATAATTATTTATTGTCTGTGATCATTACACATTCCAATATTGTGTATACCTATTTAAATAAAAACTGTAACTGTGTACTGTGTTTACTGAAGTCTATCATTTAAATAAAAAGTAATAGAACATTCAAAAAAGCAAAATTACTATCCGTAATTTTAATCTGTGATTGTTTTTAAGTATAAGTTTATTAATACTTTAAAAGTTCAATTGAAATGATTATTTTACCTGTTAATAAAAATTCGTTAATAAACATGTAGTTTTTTTTTAACACTTGTGTAAATGTCTGTACTAAATTTGTAACACTATCCTACATATTTTAGAAGGTAGCATAATGTTCTGCGTTTTTGCTTTTTCGTAACCACCTAAACTTGGTCGGGTTACCACGGTCATTCACTTCCTAATGACTTTAATCGTATTATCTCATTAATTATCCAATGTACTACGTTGAAATTTTACTGATATACAACTGAACTACACAACTAATAATTGACATAACATTCAGTTCATATATCCATATACAGGCATATCAGTTGCCAAATAACACCGCGCGCATCATGACCGTGCTCGTGAAGAACTGAATATCATCATAACTTGTTAAATACTTACAGGATACTAATGAAACTTCACATACATTTGAAGGCAGTTACAAGCTTCAAAATAATGTTTAAAGTAAGTCTTTAGACCTCTTATTGAGAGTGCTGGGACCAATTGAAGTGTTTTTCTATTTAATGAAATAACCTTTAAGCTATGTATTATTTTGGTATTTTTATTGCAGAACAAATTTAAACTAATTCCAAAGAAGTCTTGTACAAAATATGATAAGCATCCGCTTAACCGTTTCAAAGATCTAGCAAAACCAAAAACGTTACCCCAGCAAAATCTCGAATAACTTCGCAACCGAAGAAAGAACAAATACAAAATAAGGCACAACATTTACTTCATCTAGACAACTAATTTTATAGCTAGTATTTATTTAAATATTCCCATTAGAAAGAAAAAGGTCTGGCTGGGGTAACGCTACCCCAGCAGGAAATGTTTTTGTGAAATAATTAAAAAACTATAAGCGCAACAAATTTAAAAATGTGCGCAACAATTACAGAAGCCGCAAAACTAATTATTTATAAGATTCAAATGACCATTTTCGACCACATCTGGCTGAGGTAACGGACACGGCTGAGGCTGGCCGGCGAAGCCGGCCAACAAGCCGGGCTGCGGTGGTGAGCGAAAGCCGTCTGCGACGATTAGCACGCGTGGGGCCGCCGGAGGCCCCCAGCGCCGGAGCCGTGACAGAAACCCTGCCTGCTGCTGCTGCATGTTACATGCTCGCTTGAATGCTGCACGCTTGATTGTTTGCTGCATGCTTGATTGCATGCTGTATGCTTGCTTGCATGCTGTATGCTTGCTTGCTTCATGCTTCCTACAGCGAAAAAAAAACACAAAATTGTTCAATACGTTATATTATACTAATATGTTATATATTACCTGATTCAGGAGATATGGCTTTTTCCAATCGTCGAAATAAATTGGTATATCCTCTTCGGGCAAAAAAGCTAGGGCGTATAAACATTTAATTTCCATGGCAAATGATATATCATTACCGTATAAGCGTTGGAGGCCATTTTTCTGTACGTGGCGGTATATAATTTGTCCTAAATAAAAATTGCATCCTTTTATTGTTGTATTTTCGAAAAATTGTCTAGCACATATAATATATGTGCAGTTTTTTCGAAGTCCATTAATATAAATCTGGGTGATAAATGCAAATTATTTGCATCGCAGTACTCAATAATTGATGTAAATAATATATTATAGGTCGTTTTATCCTTGTTGGTGCATAATGCTAATATACACGGAAATGTTTGTGAGATATCATTCTCAACATTCCCGTGTATGGTAAAAAGATGATAAAAAATCTTAGTAACAACTTTGAATGTTCCATCCATCATTATATACTTAGACAAGCATAATAAAGTAACGAGTTTTTTTGTAGTAAATATTATTATTTTCTTGTTTGTGTCGTATTTTTTATCGATAGTGATGATCTGGTCGTATTCTTTAAGTAAACATTCTGTATTTAGTTCAAAATCTATGTCTCTTGTGGTTCTTTTATACTATCCATTTTTTTCTTTTGCTTGTATATAATTTGTTTTAGATTAATATTGCCAGGTAAATGACACGATATGGAAGGTGAGGTTATAGCTTCACAATTGGCTATAATTTCAATTGGCTTCATACTCGGATTTAATTTTGCATCTTCTTTTATTCTATTGACAGCTATTTGAATCTGAAAAATAAAAAGAAGGAACTATAACAAATATTATTATTATTATTATTAAATAGTACTTTTTTAACGTGGTGTATCAATAGGTTAAGGTGCAGCCTAGTCGCCAATATGTTTGATAAATATGTATGAATGAATAAATTTAAAAAACTTACTTTTTCTCTAAGTGCATTTGGTTTATGATTGTGATTTTACATGTGCTTAGATAATATTTCATGTTGTTGGTCGTCGTTTAATTTCGTAATAAGTCGAGAGTTACATTTATAATTGTTATTACGTCGCATTTCACACACCCAATAATATTTATTTTTCTTTTGTACATTTTTCTCATAGATGAAACCATCCACTATTATATTATTATACTATTTTAATGGTGTTATTGTTCTATCGCTTTTAACTATTTTGTCTTCTTCTATTTTGTGATCTGGAAGACTGATGATGTCTCGTAGCTGATGGTGGACTCCGAAGGTGGGTATAGGATCTCATTGACGGCACTGCGTACAACCATCGTGTTTGGACTCAATTGAAAGAGCTCTAAGAGGCCTTGGAGACTGATGATGCCAGCTACCTGATGGTGGACTCCGAAGGTAAGAATAGGATCTCATTGACGGCACTGCGTAGAACCATTGTGTTTGGACTCATTTGAAAGAGCTCGAGGAGGCCTTGGAGACTGATAATGTCATTTACCTGATGGTGGACTCCGAAGGTAAGTATAGGATCTTATTGACGGCACTGCGTGAAACCGTCGTGTGTGGACTCATTTGAAAGAGCTCAAGAAGGCCTTGGAGACTGATAATTTCATTTACCTGATGGTGGACTCCGAAGGTGGTATAGGATCTCATTGACGGCACTGCTTAGAACCACCGTGTGTGGACTCATTTGAAAGAGCTTGAGGAGTCCTTGGAGACTGATGACGTCATTTACCTGATGGTGGACTCCGAAGGTGGGTATAGGATCTCATTGACAACGTTGCGTAGAACCATCGTGTTTGGGCTCAATTGAAAGTCCTTGAAGAGACCTTTCAGACTGATGATGTCATTTACCTGATGATGGACTCCGAAGGTAGGTATAGGATCTCATTGACGGCACTGCGTAGAACCACCGTGTTTGGACTCATTTGAAAGAGCTTGAGGAGTCCTTGGAGACTGATGACGTCATTTACCTAATGGTGGACTCCGAAGGTGGGTATAGGATCTCATTGACAACGTTGCGTAGAACCATCGTGTTTGGGCTCAATTGAAAGTCCTTGAAGAGACCTTTCAGACTGATGATGTCATTTACCTGATGATGGACTCCGAAGGTAGGTATAGGATCTCATTAACGGCACTGCGTAGAACAACCGTGTTTGGACTCATTTGAAAGAGCTCGAGGAGGCCTTGGAGACTGATGATGCCATTTACCTGATGGTGGACTCCGAAGGTGAGTATAGGATCTCATTGGATTTCATTTCGGAAAGCGAAATGTTTATTTAGGGTTCGGTTTAATGAGTTTAAGCCTTTGAAAATAGAATCAATCGTTAAAAATGATGACTATTTTGAAAATCAAATTCTGTACATTTTATTTAAATTGTATTTTGAAATATGTCGAAATATGGAAATAAGAAATCCGCTATATATATTACAGGCAATTAAGAATAAGGAAGACCGCAAAAAGGTTCATAACACACAAAAACCAGGAGAAGAAGAAATGTTCGTACTTCAAGAAAGCCTTCATGCACAATTGGGTCATACTCAGAAAAAGTGTACATTTCGTATCTTTTCTTGTCCCGCTACTTCATATTAAAGTAAATATCCAAATTATGACAATGTTTTCTTTTTCACCCCCTAATTTTTATGTTAGTCTATTAAAGATAAGATTTTTCTGCTATTTTAACTTTAATTTTCATTAAAAGAGTAAATTTTTTGAGTTTCAAAACATTGTTATAAATTTCATCATACATTTTTTTAGTGTCCCAATGACGATTACACATTTTCAGACATGAATTGTTACGAATATTCATAGCTTTACTTAACATAAACTGTGGCTATATTACTCTTGGTGAGTCAAGTAACTAAATAGGACCAAGTATAATTCATCAATCATCTAGAGAAGAATTTATTTTTATTTAACTAATTTTGTCCCAAAATTATGAAGTTTCGTAACTCAGGGTTAGTAACACGTAATGAAATATTGGAAAAAATACTTTACTATAATATGTATAAATACTTTTTTCTATTCTGGCAACACTATGCATTTACGTTAAAGTCACTGTCGCGGCAACCATTACGTTTTCTCGGTGGACGTGAAGTCTAGATCTATCAAGTGAATATATACAAAAAAATACCTCAGGGTGATAAACGACTATTATTGTGGTAAGTTTATTATATTTTTTGTTTACTTACTATGTTCTTTTATTTTTTTTTGTATTATCTTAACGAATACACTCAGTGATGGCATAGTTAGTAAAGTTTACACGTAGTTTACGTTAAAATATTTTTAGAGGTTATAATTTCTCAGATTTTATTCTCATTTTCGTTATTCTGCGTTACGTTACGAAACTGAGAAATTGTTAAGCTTAGTTAACAAAGACAAAAAGTACTTAAATTGTAATTACTGTCACGTACTTTGGATAAAGATTTTGAAGTGAGGGAAGTTCGCGCACATACAACTTCATACACTTTTAACCTACTTAAAAAAAATATGTTTTTTTTGTGATTGTTACCTCATAACTTCGTCATTTATGAACCGACTAGCTTATGGCCGCGGCTTCGCTCGCGTTATTTTAGAATTTTGCAATCAATCCGGGTTAAAAAAGCACTTAACAGACTACTCAAGTTTTTATAATAATATAAGTAAATCATGATTCGAAAGACATGTGGCGCCATCTATTCTCATTATTGTTGTTTTCCTTAGGAACAGTACTTTCTTTCGGGATCAAAAGTACCCTATGTCCGTTTTTGTACACCTGACAACGTACATGCGAAATTTCAGGATGATCGGTTCAGTAGTTTAGGCGTGAAAAGGTAACAAACTTACTTCAGGTTACGAAGTTAGGATTTGAAAAATTATTTTTTTATGTGAAAGGATTTATATTTTCCGATTGGTCTCAGAGAAATATTATCAATATCGATTCAACAGTTTTGTTTTTTTTTCTTTTTGGCCTATGTGACTATGTTTAGTAAATAATAGTTCCTTAATAACTTCTAGTTACAATGTAAAAAATTGTTTCGTGAAAAGAATTAGTGTGGTATACGACAACCGTGTTTTTTTGCAAAATCGTTTTTACATGCGCCTTCCTCCACTACGAAAATGCCAACTTACGTGCTAGTAACTATACCTATGTACATATTCTTAGGTATGTCGATGTGGTTATCACAGATACCTAACTAAGCTTACTGTAGCTTCTACCTTTACTTTAAAAATAAAATCAAGAAAATACTTAAATTTATAAATAAATAAAACTAAAGCATAATTTGTAAAACAATATATAAAACACTTATATTCGTTTCAGTAAAACACCATGGCGCCTGTGTCAAATGCTGAAAGACAAAAAAGATACAGAGAGCGTCTTAAGCAAAACCCAGTTAAGTATGAGGAAATGCGAAAAAAACATTTAGAGAGAGTTAAATTAAATAAATTAAAAATTAAGGAGCAGAACCAAAGCCAACAAGAAAAAACAAGGCAGAAGTGGAGAGAATACTCTGATCGCTACTATAAAAAGAAGAAAAATAAATCTATTAGTGACCCGACTGCAGCCAATAGAGTAACAATTTCGAACGAGCTTAGTTCAAAGAGGTGGAGACTTAAGACAATCAAACTTCGAAAAGAATTAAAACGTTGCCAAGATGCATTAAATATGTCGTTAAAAAAACAGGAAACCATGAGAAAGCAAATCTACCGGCTAAAGCAAGAAAAGATTATTAGCAAAAACCAGATAAGACAACAAACAACTGTAGAAGAGCAGCCATCGACACCTACTGAATTTGAAATTGTTAATAATTCTGTAACTAAGAAGTATCGTATGGCCACAAAAATAGGACTAACTATCGGAATAAAAGGGAGAATTCGCACTAAAATGTCTTTTTCAACAAAAAGGAAGCTACTTATTCAACAGATTCACAATTTTTATATGCGAGATGATATAAGTCGTGCTACAGCGGGCAAGAAAGAATGCAAAACTAAAGAAAAAACCAAAATGCAAATACGTTTTTTAACCGACTCTATATTAAATTTATATACTATCTATAAAAAAGAAGGAGGCAAAGCATCTTATTCCACGTTAGTTAGACACCGTCCGTTTTACGTGTTGTCCCCAAAACTTCATAACAGAGAAACGTGTGCCTGCATACGCCATGCAAATATGTCTTATAAATTAACAAAGCTTTACAAACTTGGACTTTTAAAAACAAACAAAATTGAAGAACTTCTGAGAGATATTTCTTGTGATCTAAAATATAAAGAATGTATGTACGGAGATTGCCAATTATGTGTGACTAAGAAGATTGAAGTTAAGGATTCATGTAATGAAAAAACTGTGTCTTGGCTACAGTGGTGCGTAAAAACGGTTCCTTACAGAAAGAAAAATGAAGAAGGCGTAGAGATTGAGACATTTACTAAAAAAACTACAAGAGAAGTGGTGACTGATAATTTAAAAATTTTAGTGCAAAAATTTCAAGAAGAGGCTAAATTGTTTAAAAGACATTATTACAATATGATACATCAACAAAAAGCATTTCGGCAATGTGTTGACAATATTAAAGAAAATGAAGCTGTTATTATAGTTGATTTTTCTGAAAATTACCAATGTAAGTATAATGTAGAGATACAGAGTATGCATTTTTCATCTTCACGTGATCAAATAACTTTACATACTGGTGTAGCATACCTTAAAAATGAAAATCCAGCAGGATTTTGTTCAATATCTCCAAATACCGAGCATAGCCCTCTCACCATTTGGGCTCATCTTTTGCCAGTTCTACATTCAATAAAATATCAACACCCTGAGATAGATACTTTACATATGCATTCTGACGGCCCAACAACACAATACCGGCAAAAGACAAACTTCGCACTTTTTGATAAATTTACTAAACAATTGGGGTTTAAATATGCTACATGGTCTTATTTTGAGGCTGCTCACGGTAAAAATGCAGCAGACGGAATAGGTGGAGTACTAAAGAGAACGTTAGATATGCACGTAGGATACGGGAAAGACGTTCCTAATGCCATTGAGGCTTTTAAACTGCTTAAACAAGAGACAAACGTTACACTGTATTATGTGTCAGATACAGATATAAACGTTATAAAGGAAACATGTCTCGTACCTAATTTGTATCCTTTAGTAGGAACTATGGCTGTCCATCAAATTGTAACCACCGATGAGCCTGGAATAATAAAACATCGACATGTGAGCTGTTTTTGTGGCGATGATAGAGGTAACTGTTCTTGTTTTGACGTTAAAATGCATAATCTCTTTAAGAAAGCTCAAAAAAATACCGAGACTCTTGCTAATGTTGAAGGAAAAATAAGTAATGCAACGCCAAAGATTTCTGATAGGAAGAAAGAAGATAATGATAGAAAAAAATGTGTTAAAGTACAAGAAAAGAAATCGGACAATGTTCAGAAAATAATTGAGCCTAGTACATCTGGTATAATAAAAACCAGTAAAGTTAATAAAACACCAGTATCTCTAGGAAAGACCAGTCTTCAGAAACAAAAATCGATGCCCGATAAATACAAAAAAGTCTCAAAAGAAAAAGAGAATAAGCCACCAAAGAAAATTAAGAAGTGTATACGATTTGATTGCGACTCTTTTGATCTTGAAAGTGATAAAGAAGTCTTCTATGCTGAGAGTGACGATAGTCCCTATGTTAACGAAGAAAGTAACTCAGTGTCACCGGATAATACAATGGAACCCAAAAATAAAGTTACTATTTTGTCGGATATCCGATGGCATCCAGACAATCAACGATACTTACAGTTTGCTGCACCAGGACTTTCGTCCATGCATACGATTGATGCTAACCATGACATATCTTTGTTTAAAAATAATAGCAACGATTCAAGTGATGATGACTCAAATTTTGACATTTTTTAAATAATTGAATACAACTTCATGCATTAATTTTGGTTCATTCCCACTATTTCGACTGCTTGGACTGCTTAATTCAAACATACCTACTTTCAACTAGCCACTAGATCTATTTATTTTTTAAACAAAGATATTGGACCAATAAAGTACTTTTAGGGAGCTTACTCATGACGCGATTCGTGTGATTTGCAATTTCTACTAACTAAAAATGAAAATCGTCCTTGCTACTACGGTATAATGATGCAATTCGACTGACTTACGTCGTCGCCGTCGTGGCGAGCGTGTTTTGTTTTTTCATCTACCCGTAGATAACCGCACGTTTTATGTCATATTATTATGTCGTAGTGGTAAGGATGATTTTCTTTTTTTGACTTTGTGATTTTTTATATTGAGATTTTATTTTATGAACATATAAATATTAGTTACGAGTGTGATCAATCTAATGTAGCTTCTAAATTAAGTCGCTCTAATTTAGCCTTTAAATTGTTTCTAACTAAGTTTTTAGATCTGATTATTATGTGTCTATTTAGCTTACTCACGTAAGTTTCAATAAAATTTGTTCATTATTTTGAAAAATTAGGGTTGGGAAAGAATATGGTATGGTGGCTGTGATTGATGACTCTTAGTAAATATTGAAAACTCGTTTTGATATTTTGAAATGGCTACTTAATTTTATAAATAAATAATAATAAAATAATATTTAATTTGTTAATTTAACTACCGATATTTGCCCAATCCATGTGTACTATACCTTATGACATCAGTTTCGTGACGGAGATTCTCAGTATCGTTACCTATCAGTTTAGTTACAAATTTAAAATGTACACTTTTTCTGAGTATGACCCAATTGCAAAAAAAAAATATATCAACACCAATTCCAATAAATGACCAACCGACATGCTCACGGTATTTAAATTTCAATGACTTTTAACGGGAATTATTTAGGATTAAGAAGATCTTAAGAATATAGAGTATTAGATTTTATAAACGGAAACACTTTCTTGGATTGTACAACAATAATCAGTAATGATATTCAAAACTTGATGAATATGTCAACGAATATCCTCGTAACCTCAAACAAGTCATATCATTTGACAGCAACCGAAAAAAGAATAAAGTTGATAGTAGAATAAACACAACGTAGAAAAAGTATTAAACACGGAAATAAACCCTGAAAGGAAATAACAGTCTGAAGTTAAAGAAAATGATAATGGATTCATGTATGTTGCCCTCCTTAACATACGCTAGTCAGGCTTGGACTTCGACTAACAAGACCAAGAACAATATCCTCTCGTGCCATCACGAAAAGTTTGAATCGTGAAAATGAAAGCTAGACGTAAACTGCACTTGGCGACCCTACTTTTTGGAGTTATTAAGTCTCACTCCCCTTCTTACCTATATGATAGGCTGTCATGGACTAGTAGGCACAGAATCGGTGAGGGTAGAAAATGTTCCCAACAGCTTTCTATTCCCCAGCATAAGTCAGCGGCTTTCAGGGACAGTTTTCGTTACGCAGCTACCAAATGTTGGAACAACATCCCACCTCCCATAAAGTTCAGTAAAACTTGCTTAACATTTAAGTTAAAATTAAAGTTGTTTTTATTAAATCATCAAAATGAATTTCGGGATGTTCGAGCCGACATGTCAGCCATTTGAAACACAGCATATTCTTATTTATTTTATTTTTTATTACTTCAATCATGTATATCGCGTATAACATTATTTTCAATTTGTATGCATTTTTGAATTGCTGGCATAGTTATCAATTTCATACATTTTATAAATTATACTATTTTAAGAATGCTACTAATTTTATACATTCTGTAATTTTTTACACACTCACTCCGTGTTCATACCACTACATAAGAAGGGATCGACGAAGAAATGCAGCAACTATAGACTCATTGCCTTAATTTCACACGCCAGCAAAGTTCTCCTTCACATCATCAACACCAGACTGCAAGCTTTTCTAAATCCCGAAATAGGGGGTCTACTCGCTAAGCACGAAACCCGTGAATACGGCCATATTTACGGGCGTTTCCTACTCTCTAACACCTACGGACATAAGATTAGTTCGAGGCCCAAACTAAGAATGAATGACTACTCGATTTGACAGTTGGCCTTACTCCCGATGTGTCTTTGCCCGTTCGAAAAGTTGAATTTGACATTTGTTTACACGGATATTTATGTCATTTGATACGACAACAAAATAGTTATCGTGTAGGCCACGAAAGTTTAAGTTTTATAATAAAACAATATTATGGCTGCTTTTTTAATGCTAGTACGAGCTCTAAAAGAGCCCCTAAGACGACCCACTGACCGAAGATTTGTAGCGAAGCTACTACTGATTATTTATTAGTTACATTAAATTACTTATATTTATGTTGTACACGTTTATTTAATAAAACCGTAATGAAACTCAACTTTCCATATTGTAAAAACGTAAAAATTAGGACAACTGTACAAACAGACTATTTTGTTAGTAGATATATTTTACCGCGGTTTCGTGAAGTTGAATGCGTACCGGCCGCCCGAGCGGGGCGTCACTATCTATCTCTTTCACACGCGGCATAGCCCGCACACCGTGTCTTGCTAACTCTTTCACTCTGGCGGTTCGCGGCAACACACCGCGTCAGGAGAGTGCTTTGACCTTACTGATTGCAAGCGCATGTCGCTCCCGCTTCCGCGCTCGCTCCGCCGGTTAGCAATCGATATACCACTGAATGGGTCGTAAACTCATAACGTTCAATATAATATGTACTCGTTGTTATTATATAAAAACTAATTGTGTTAGTTAATGCCTAAACCCTAAACTGTGTCCTGTGTCTATCGTGCCTCCATACAACATTCATTCAACCTTCTAAATATGTATTTACTGTGAAGCTAACTTTAAAGTGTGAACAATTATTATTATACATCTTATTTACCTACTACAACAAGACTGTTTATTTACAACCACCACATTGCTTCAGATTCGCCGGCCGGTGGTTTTTGTGCCAAAACTTTCGGTTGTCGAGTATGTGTGCACCGTTATGAGTTTAAAGGAACTATAGCCTCACAATGGAATTATTTGAAGATTTGTGTGAGCCTGCGAGGAACTATTACCTTTTTTGCCTCGGCAAAAGCGACGAAATTGTGTTGATTCAAGAATTAAGGTAGGTAATGGTTTGATCTAAGAATTAAGTCTAACAATAAACAAAATGAAGATTCTGCAAATTATTGAGTTCTATAACCAATCTGTCCCATCTACCTACATATTTACTGTTGTTTTTGTTTACTTATACGTCCTTGCTGCCCTCTATTTTATCCCGGTTGATCTACCAAGGTGCAGTGGGCCTTAGCAGTGACGTCCCAAATGTTCCAATGGCACAACAGACAGTGTCAGACTATCTGGGGTTGTTAAATTATTAAAGTTTACTAAAGTTTCTACAGCATTTGACTGAGAGGAACCTTTTAAAATAAAGTAAGTTTAAAAGCCTGAACTATTTTTCTAAAACAAACCCAGATATTCAAACTCAAAACTCAAAGCATTTATTTCAATTAAACCATTACAGGCACTTTTGAAATTTGAAGAACAATTCATAAAACAAAACTAAACTACGAATGCAATACGTCATCCCGAAAGCCACCACGCTGAGCCACACGCCGCCGAATGCCCGCAACAACGAATACTGCGTGCACGAAAGCACGCAGCGACGCACACCGCAACAACGAATGCACGTGACTCCAAATCACGGAACAACGAATACACGCCGCAACGCGCAACGCGCGACCCGGAGCCCCGCACACTCCCCGCCACGGCACGCGCCGCCGCGCGCCCCCGCACCCACAGCACTCGCCGCCGCAGACATCCGGCGACGCGCAACTCGACGCAGCAACCCCCGGGACGACGCATTGTACTCATAGGCTACAATCACAGTCACAATTCATAATAACTTGTGAAAGTACTGTAGTTGTTATTTTATAAAATATGTACCTATAGCAGTGGTGGCCCAGTGGCGGCGGCCCCGACTTACGAACAGTAAGTCGTGGGTTCGAACCCAGGCAGGCGCATTACTTTGTGTAATTTATTTCATCACCACTGCTCTCAAAAACGATCCTAGAACCAAAAATTCGAAGACTTGTGACATCTAATACCAATCCACACTGCGCCTGCGTGGTAGATTATAGCCCATTCCCTCTCAAAGAGTGGAGGCCTGTGTCCCAGCAGTAGGAACATTAATAGGCTGTTTCATGATGTATCTATTGCAGAAACTACTTGATCTAAAATATGTCATTTGAACAATGACTACCTACCTATTCATTAATAAAGAATTTTAAAATTTAAAAAGCCACACTTGGTAATGTGTACAGATTTTATGAAAATATGGCCTGCCGGGCATACTTGGCAGACTGCATGCATGTGGCATTAGTGAAACCCAGTGAGTGGAGAATTTGTTAAACAGGAAGCAGTTGGACTCCTTAAATGTCTCAGGGCTTGTTTACAGAGAGGCGGGGAGTCACGCGGCGCGTGCGGCGGCGCGGCCCGCACTAAATTCAAACATATGGCGTTGTATGAGTGCGTTCACAGAGAAGCGATATTATACGCGTTTGCTTGAATTGCAGGCGGTGCCCGCGGCGGCGCTCGCAGCGGCAAATCTTGATGAAGCGATGCCATGTGCATCTGGATTGAGGGCCCATTTTTTTAAACCTTGCCAAACGAAATAAGACTCATAGGGAAATTACTTAAAAATAGTTAAAACTTAAAGCATAGGGCCACGAATTTCTTAAACGTGAATTAAAAATGTTATGATTAAATAACTTGGGCCCTCAATCCAGACGCGTGCATAAAGTGACATAGCCTAAATCTCAGTAAGTCCTATCTTTGGGTTCATAATTTTTATTCAGGAATTTAGTTACGAATTTCATTTAAATTTAAAGATTTTAAGAAATTCCCAAATCTGTAGAATGTGACATTACAGATTTATGGCGGTATTTCTAGGGCCCTCAGTTCAAATGTGTCTGTACTGAGGAATCTGCAAAACATGGATTTATCTGAAGAAATACATAAATGCGACTTTAACATGTTTTACTTAGATACTTAGGTGAATTAGTTAAAAAGAAATAATGACGGAAAAGTTCATTGTTACGTAGTAAATGAAAGTCAAATTTTACTAAAACGTCTGAACTGAGAGCCCAACATTTTCGGCTTTATTGACTAGGCTCAACCTCATAGATTAACGCAAATTAGAATAAGATTTTTAACTATTCTTTAATTAAATTTTAACATATCGTCCGTTCTTCTTAATATCATACTTAAAGAGAAAATTGATTTTCTATTTTTATATAAGAGAAAAATTTGTAGGGTGACCATAATGATCATAGTTAGTACCGGTACATTTTCAAGATTGATCTAAAAAGATCTGACAGTTTAAAATAAAACAATTAAATTTACCTAAGCATTATTTAATGATTTTCGTGATTTCGGAAATTGTATCTTAAATACAATGTATCTTAAAAAACTTTTTTGCAAAAAAAAACCGACGTCAAAAACATAAAAAAAATGAGAAACACATAATCGATAAACACAAATAAGTGAAAAATTAAAAATAATAAAAAAAAAATATTTAAAAAAATCAGCTTTTGAAGTTGGTGACATATTTTGTTTGTTTGATTTCCGTTTATTGCCACCGACTTCAGGCGCTGTTTTTTCTTGTGAAGTTTATTTTTAATTTTTTTGTTTTTCACTTTTGTGTTCTTCGATTTTGTGTTTTTCACTTTTTTATGTTTTTGAAGTCGGTTTTTTTTTCCTTTTTTAGTTGTAATATATAAGGAGCTCGTGGCTTAATAAGAACTGCCACTCGGGTCGATCTTTATGTAAAGCTGTGCTTGCCTAGGTCAGTCTGTGGATGGGTGACCGCCCGACATACCGAGTTTCCTCCGTGCCTCGGAAAGCACGTTAAGCTGTTGGTCCCGGCTGCCATATATAGATCTTTGGCAGTCGTTACAGGTAGTCAGTGACCTGAAAGTCTGACAACCAGTTTTACCAAAGGGTATCGTATTACCTAGTATTAACTGGGTTGTGGAGGTCAGATAGGCAGTCGCTCCATGTAAAATACTGGTATTCAGCTGCATCCGGTTAGACTGGAAGCCGACCCCAACATAGTTGGGAAAAGGCTAGGCAGATGATGATGAGTTGTAATATCCTATACAAATATTTACTATGCATTGAACATTCAAACTAGAAACAAAGCCCTTAAACTTCAAGATTTCCTTATTATTGCTTTCAACTCCTAATCGTTGAGGAGAGTACCTTCCATAACCAGCTCACTCACTCAATCATCAGATCCTGATACGGTCCACAATTGACGGAGATATGCGCGGATGTATAAAAAAATTCATACACATGAATAGAGAACCTTCTCCTTTTTGGAAGTCGGTTAAAAATTACCCCAAATCTCCCTTCGTAACTGACCAAGAACCAAGAACTCTTATGTAATTATTAGCATGCACAAAAATAAATGAAATCAATTATTTATTATTGAATAAAAGTCTTTATTGAAAAATAAACAAATACGCTACGTAGTGCCGACCACACAAAATTATTTTTTTCTTTCATTTTATTTCTGGTTAACTCATACACATGACAATGTCACAAAATATATTGTCATGTAAAATATCTAACCACATTAATTACAATTGCTTTGTGTAGGTAAAATCTACTAAGTGATTTCAAAGGAAATTTTCTTAACAAGTGAAAATACGTAAATACAAATAAACGAATAAGTCATACATGAAAAACCGACTAAGATCATATTCCTAATTTTTAGAATGTCGTAACTGCTGGATATTTTTAATTTTAAAAACACTTTTTTTGGGTCGTATTGTAAGCACAAAATGTAGATTTGACCGAAAACACGCAATATCATAGCCGACAATAAAACTCGGCGTAGGACTATGAGACCTAGACCAAACGACGCAGATAAATCTGGCGGTTTGAATGGTATATAGGGTGTAAAAGTACCCTTAACGCAAACGAAAGGCACTTGTTCTCCCCACCACTGCGATCATTTTTTTGATAGGAGACATTGGGGGTCAAAATTCCAAATTTTTCACAGCTGTTTTTGTAAATACATACTACTTTTTCAAGTTATAACTTTACTTAAATTACCTCCATGACCCGTTTACTATTCAAAGCATCCACTAGCACAATGTTTTAACAGTGCTACATTGAGTTTTACCGTAAAATGTGATTTTTGACCCAAATAAAAAAAGTCGTTTCCCAGCAAAAATATTTGCGCAGGGGTACTTAGTTTGATGTACAGAATGCTTGGTTGACGGCTGTGTGATGGGTTGATTTACACTCTGTATAACTCATTTTACGGATTTATGTTGGTTAGTAGGAATTGCCTATCAACCGTCGATATGGATATCAAATTTAAGCCCCAGTCAAGTACCTACATATTTTAAAATTAAATTTTGAGCCGCAGTCGAGGTTATTGATATAATCATTTTCTTTATTTTTCAAAATTAGTATCAGCCAAACCGTATGTCAGAATGTGTAAAAAAATAGGATGTTCTTCTCGACTATTGTAAAATTTAGGCATTAAATCATCATAACAGACCATGCGACCGTTCAGAAAACCATGCGCCTTGTAATGACCAAGATCAGCCGGTTCCTATTCCGGACATACTCAATAACACCTAATATTTTAAAACATTTTTCTTTTAATCGAATTGTTACGGGTAATTCCTTTAAACTAACTTTATCTGTCCCATTCAAGTCAAATGAGATCAAATTAGAAACCTTGTAATTTGTTTTTCCTACGCATTTACATGCCACACAGGTACTATTTTCATCACCAATACAAATTGCATCTTCTAGGCTAGAAAACCCAAAAATTCTAATCATATCTATATTAATCGGCACAAAAGGCACCTTTCGGTAAATATGGTCTGACGTACATAATTCGTTAAAACACTTTTTTGTGAAAATTGCACTGTAAATAGAATTTAATATCATATTTTCAAATACAAAGGTAGCATTACAAGCACAATCAACATTAATAACTTTGCATTCTCGTGCTTTTTTGAAATATTCAAGTGCTACATGAGACCTCATTTTATAAAGGTCTTGATGTGTAGAATTACTATCAGATAAATTTTGAATATATCTTGCGATCGAAATATTTTTAAGATTATCGATACTCTGTTTAATACCTTGATTTGTACTGTATCCTAAAGACAAAAGGTACAATACGGAGTCTAGGCCACACGTGTTTCTTAATTTTATTTCATTTTCACCATCACGGACAAAATTGCATAAATTTCCATTTCTTAAAAAATTGACATAGCTTTTTTCTGATCTTGGTTTGGCTACTTCAACATTTTCTCCTCCCCAATTCTCGCTGAACGAAGGTTCGTCAGAAAATATCGAGTCTACAGTAAATCTTTGTCGACTTCTACATTTAAGTATTTTTGCAGTTTTCTGTAAATGTTTATTACTTTTCTCTTTCGACAAATTTTCGGTCGCGGTGTTCTTTTATTAGTTAACGGAACCCCCCTAGTTACGAAGATATTGAACAATTAATTAATTATTCCCAATTTTTCACAGCTGTTCTGCAACTAGGCCCATAATAGAACCTTAAGACAATAAGGACTAATATCATATTATAAAAAATAGTAATACAAATAAAGAAAACAAAATTGTAAACTGTAGCATATATAATACGTTTAGCTGCAAATATTACGACTTTTCGACTGCGCTTTGCAAAATGTACTGGTACTAACTATGATCATTATGGTCACCCTACAAATTTTTCTCTTATAAAAAGTATAAAATCAATTTTCTCTTTAAGTATGATATTAAGAAGAACGGACGATATGTTAAAATTTAATTAAAAAATAGTTAAAAATCTTATTCTAATTTGCGTTAATCTATGAGGTTGAGCCTAGTCAATAAAGCCGAAAATGTTGGGCTCTCAGTTCAGACGTTTTAGTAAATTTTGACTTTCATTTACTACGTAACAATGAACTTTTCCGTCATTATTTCTTTTTAACTAATTCACCTAAGTATCTAAGTAAAACATGTTAAAGTCGCATATATGTATTTCTTCAGATAAATCCATGTTTTGCAGATTCCTCAGTACAGACACATTTGAACTGAGGGCCCTAGAAATACCGCCATAAATCTGTAATGTCACATTCTACAGATTTGGGAATTTCTTAAAATCTTTAAGAAATTCTTAACTAAATTCCTGAATAAAAATTATGAACCCAAAGATAGGACTTACTGAGATTTAGGCTATGTCACTTTATGCACGCGTCTGGATTGAGGGCCCAAGTTATTTAATCATAACATTTTTAATTCACGTTTAAGAAATTCGTGGCCCTATGCTTTAAGTTTTAACTATTTTTAAGTAATTTCCCTATGAGTCTTATTTCGTTTGGCAAGGTTTAAAAAAATGGGCCCTCAATCCAGATGCACATAGCGATGCCCGCGGCGGAACTTTCTTGCAGTCTTATTTCGAATTCGCACAACCATATAATTATTGTCTAAACCTACAATCCATATCCACAATTTCGGATACTTCCGTCCACTTTCGTTTCACAATTACTCGGTTTTTGTGTTGTGAATGGCAAGCCATCCACGCTCCTGTATTGTAACAATAAATTCTTCTTGTTTGTCGTTATTCATTTTGTTGTGACACGTGCGCTCGCATCTCTCGCTATCATAAAACTAGTCGGTTTGATTGAAATCGCCGCGGGCGCCGCGGCGGGCACTACCACGCGTCCCGCCCCGCGTCTCTATGAACAACATGGTATATTGCCACACATTTGTGTTTACGCGTGCGATGATATCTGCCGCTACACGCGCCGCCTCTCCGTAAACACAAAAAACGTTCGACGCGCCGCGAGTCACCTCGCTGCACGCGCCGCCCGACACCTCGTGTGTCCGTAAACAAGCACTAAGTTGTAAGGCATTGTTTACTCCTTTCTCATTCATATCATTTCCCACACAATCCCTGTATCTTTTCTTTGGCTTTCCTCTTCCTCTAAATCCATTACTTTTTTAGTCACTTGCGTTTCATCCCTCCTCATTACATGTCCATACCAAGACAGATGACTTCTTTTCAATAGACATATATATATAGACATATTAGTGCAATTGATGAAAAATAAAAGTATGTACAGACTTATAATGCAGTCTCATAAAAAACAACTCTCCTACTAATACATCTCAAGAAATACATAGGATATTAGTATTTATATTTATTATTGATTAGGGTAAAATAAGTATTTTACAGCCTGTTTATTTTGCTTACAGGATACAATGAGCGCTGAGACTGAGAGAAGATTGTTAAAAACAAAGATTTATCCAATAAAGTATAATTTAATTTTGAACAGAATTTTTTTTTATTTTGCACCAATGAAATTGAAAAGAAAATACAATACACTAATAATGCTCCTTATATACTCCAAAACGTCCTCTGGAATCATGATGTGATGTGTATAGCGGGACGGCGCAACATGTTGTCCATACAAATTAAGACTTCCTCAGCAGCCTGTCCTTGGATTGTTACCGGTGGCACCGTACTTGTAACTAGCTTGGAGGGCTCCTAGGCACCCTATATTTGTTTGTTTTTGTTACCGCTAATGCTTTTGTTGGTAGCTGCCAACTCGTTGTTTACGTTTATAAAATTGAGGTATTTTAGCGCGTGAGTTCTTACTGGAGCGGTTGAGGCCATTTTACAATTTATTACGAAAAGTTTCCTAGTCGTAACTCGTATTATTAATGCCAATTAAGTTTAATGTTTATTGTAATTATCGTAAATAAAAAACTTGACATTTCAGTCAAACTGACAAATCAGTATACGTCAAAATGTGAAATACAAAGAAGGTAAAGGTATTAACAGGATACAGCCACAACCCGAACAAAAATATTTAAATTATATCTTAAAAGATATAATAAAAGTATTTTGTGCTAATGCAGCCATTTTTTAACAATATCAATGTTTTTTTTTAATTTAAATACTTGAAAACCATAAAGTAAGAAAACCGGTAATTCATCGAAAAAATGGTGCAACGCTAATGACTTTTATCATTCGTTCACTTATCTAAACTAATTTTGTCTACGACTCCGTTCGAACCTCATTGATCCGTGATCACTAGGGAGTAGGGTTCACCCCGTAGTTACGAACGACTTTAGTACGGGCCCGTATATTAGTCGACGGAGTTAGAGAGTAGACCCCTAGCTCCGGAGCAAGCGGGATTCGTCAAGGGTCGAGGGACAAGGGAGCAAATTTTAATTCTTCGACAGATAATCGAAAAGTCTAGAGAGTTTAATATCCCACTCAATATTTGCTTTGTCGACTTTCGCAAGGCCTTCGACACCGTTCAATGGGATAAATTATGGGACGTACTCATGCAAATGGGAGTACCTAACCATCTAGTTGGTATCATACGCCGACTTTATGAGGACGGCACTGCGACTGTTCGGATAGACGACGTTGACTCTAAAACTTTTCAGACACATGCTGATGTTCCACAGGGATGCATACTCTCTCCACTCCTAATCAACACGTATTCGGAGTGCATTATGAGAATGGTTTTAGAGCAATGGGACAAAGGCATTTCGGTGGGTGGCCGGAAGACATCTAACTTGAGATACGCCGATGACACTACTCTTCTCGCTCAAACAAAGAAAGATATGGAACACCTGTTGACACTGCTAGAGACAAAGAGCCTCTCCTTCGGACTTGCAATCAACAGAGAAAAAACCAAGATGATGATCGTGGACCGAGCCGAACTAAACCAACCTGACATCCATGTGATTGGCAACTGTGAGATTGTTCAATCTTATGTGTACCTTGGTTCCACAATCACGAACACTGGGGGGTGTGAGGATGAGATTCGAAGGAGATGCGCTATCACAAGATCTGCCGTTGATAAGCTCAAAAGAGTCTGGGCCAATCGTAATATCACCAAGGCCACAAAAGTCCGCCTGATGAGAAGTTTGGTTTTTCCAATATTTCTGTATGGCGCAGAAACATGGACGGTTCGCCTCAAAGACCGACGCAAAATCGATGCTCTCGAAATGTGGTGCTGGCGGTGACTGCTGCGGATCCCTTGGACGGCGTTTCGGACCAATGTCTCGATCTTGGAGGAACTCCGAATCAAGGAGAGGTTGTCGTCGACTGTACAGATGCGAATCCTCAAATACTTCGGCCACATTGTTCGAAATGAACGCTCCATGGAACGACTTGTTGTCCAGGGGCAAGTAGAAGGCAAGCGGTCACGCGGTCGATCATCTACGCGTTGGACAGACCTTATAAAAGCTGCAACACAAACGTCCATGGTCCAAAGCTCCCGAGACGCTGAAGACCGCAACAAGTGGAGGCGCATCGCGAGGGCTGCGTCGTCCAAAGCAAATGCATCATCGTCAACCACGACCATTCTGTCAAGAATGTACGACTGAGGAGGAGGGGTCCCACTAGAATCCGTCACAGTCAAGCTATACTCAAAAGAACCCTTACGTCTGGAATCATTTTGAACAGTACATTTCTTTTTGTTCTTACATACCACATGGCTAGCTACGAATATCTTCCGTTGATCCCAGTTCATCTCATTCCAGAATTTATTAAAAATGTGAGTTCTATCTTCTTCCAATATGTCTGCACACTCTCTTACGCTGCTTTTTTTACAAAACTCCGATTCACAACGGCCTGCCATTACCCTTCCCGTCCGATGTTTATTTTGCTTAATTTTTTGTCCCCTTGGACGCGAGTAACCCAAGTATGGTTTACCTTCCATACGCAAACGCTTATTCAAGTTCTTCTTCCACAATTTCTTATCTGCCTTACGTCTTCGACGAATACCACTGCTCATATCTCCATCAAAATTTTGTCCTGGTTAGAAGTACTTGGTGCGGAATCATGATTCGATTCATTTTGACATTCTTCAGTTTCCACTGATTCAATGTCTGAATCAGAATGTTCAGTTTCGGATGTATCCAAAGATAGAGTTACAGATAATGTGGTTGCACTGCAAGTTGATCTACTGCTGCAGCGACTTAGATTTAAATATGCAGGAACTTCTAATACCTCATTTGGTGAACTCGGGGTATCCAACGATGCAGGAACTTGCAATGACATGCTAGAAGTTGTAGATTCCATTACCTCGTTTGGTGGAGATCTGGTATCCGGTGGGTCATTTTTATCACAAAGACAAAGATTTATTAATTTAAGCGTTCGTTCACTCGGCATGTTTACCTACAAAACAATACAAATCGTGTTAGTAAGACGCGTAAATGTAAAGAGTTAGTGACAATAACTTCTATCTGATCAGTCAAACAAGTAGTAGCGACATAACAACAAAAAATCTTGAGATGGAAATACCTCTTAACTATCACTCGAATCTTACAACTTATTTTCTCAAGGCAAAGACCGACGTTTTAATATTTTTTTTTATAAAATAAGTTAATAATAACTGTGGAAATCTACCTCTATGTTTATTGTCTGTGGCAACATCTATGCGTGCCTCTATGTATATTTAGTCTATGGTATAAAAAATAAAATGAAAAACATGTCAACTACGCCACGTTGGTGATTTATATAAAAAGAAAAAGTGGTTTTAATAATCCTGTCCCATCCAAGGATTCTTCGGCCGAATTAAAGAACCGGAGGTGAATTAGCCCCCACATTATGGCGACCGTGAAGGAGAGTGCCGAAGTTATCTCCTGCTTGAGGGAGAGGAAGGTTACCAGAACATTGTTCACAAAGAACGCCAATGTTCTTGACCAGATTTTAGAGCATGATGTTAAAGCATCTGCAACAGATATTACGGCTCAATATTTAAGAGTGCAAGAGCTGCAAGATCAGCTTGCCGAATTGGACCGCGAACTCAGAAAATTGTTGCGAGAGAGCGATGAGGTTATGCTAGAAAAAGAAATGGAGAGCGCATTTGAATACAAATCTCGCTGGATTCTGCTTGATGTCAAATACAAGAGTAAGAATAAATCAAGTTCCACAATCCCGTCGAAGATAAGCGCAACTTTAAACTTCCCAAAATTGAATTTATCACTTTTAGTGGCGATTTGAAGGGTTGGCTTCCATTCTGGGGTCAATTCCAAAAAATAGATGATGATGATCGAATAGACTTACATGACAAGTATCAGTACCTGCTGCAAGCTATGAAAGATGGTTCAGAACCAAAGACATTAGTACAAAGCTTCACACCTACTTCCTATGTAGAATGTTTGAGTCAACTCAAGTCAAGATATGCAAGAGAAGAACTTCTGATCCAAGTCTATGTTCGAGAGCTTTTGGGAATGATAAATAAAATAGAGAATGCCAACTTGACTACAGTGTTCGATAAAATCAGTGCTATGTTGAGGGCACTGGAATGGAAACCCTTGGTGTGACAAAAGATAAATTTGTTGCATTTTTGCTGCCTATGGTTGAATCGGCACTACCTCAAGAACTTCTGAAAGTTTGGGAGAGAAATAAAATTAAAAATGATGATATTAGTCTAGAGCTGAATAACTTGTTAACATTTATGAGAAAAGAAGTTGAAATTGAACAACGAATTTCACTAGCCAAGAAAACCTTTGATGTGGTGGATAACAGCCTTACTACTCCTTTTGAGGAACCAACAGCTGGATGTTTACTGACAGGTACCAACATGAAGAAAACTACATGTGTGTGGTGCGACAAGGAGTCACACAGCAGCCTAGAATGCTACAAAATGCAAAAAATGAATGTGGAAGAGCGAAGAACCCATCTAAAACAAAAAAAGGCCTGCGCTATTTGCTTGAAAATAGGACATCATCCAAAAGTTTGTAAGGCACCAGTAAAATGCATAATATGTTCTCAACGTCACTCTGTAGTCCTCTGCACTGGACAAAAAGTTAGAGAAAATGCTACAAGTACTAACCAATCTGCTTCGCACACTGATGCTACCAGTGCTACCACAACAGCAACGGCAAGTGATGAAACTGCAAGTACCAACATGTCTGCTGGTGATCGACAAAATACAGGAACAACCTTGCTGCAAACGGTGTCCGTCCTCCTTTGCAATGGTGAGAAACAGGTGATGATTCGAGCTATGTTTGACAACGGTGCACAACGCTCATACATTCGGGAGGATGTTGCAAGCAAGCTCAACATTTCTGCTGTGGGTAACGAAACTTTATCTCACACTCTATTTGGCGGTGTAGAAATAACTTCTAAACAGTACAAAGTATATGATTTAAATGTTAAAAGTATAGATAAGAAATTTTCATTCCAGTTAACTGCCCTAGGACAGACAAGCATATGTAAAAATATTCCCAAATACACAAATGATAATCTATCACATTTACTCACCAAACACAAGACAGCACTTTCAGACAAAAACACACATTCAAATGATATTGATTTACTTATAGGTGCTGATTTTTCTGGTTCGGTACTCACAGGTGATATGATCAAACTGCATGATTCGCTGGTTGCAATAAAAACGAAGCTTGGTTGGACCCTTCAAGGAAAAACGACAGATGTACCCAGCATACACATGCAAGCCGCTCATGTTGCAATGGTTTGTTCTACAGACTTATCCAATTTTTGGTCTTTGGAAACTTTAGGTGTTCGAGACCCAGCTGAGACCAAGATGAAACAGCAGAATGAAGAGGAGGTGTTGGCGACTTTTGAAGAGAATATCACAGTCAACAGAGAGGGCCGGTATAAAGTTATTCTCCCATGGAAGGTAGGCCACGATGAATTACTAAATAACCACGATTTATCCTCACGACGATTGCAGTCTGTAACAAAAAGATTAAGGACAAATAGTTTGTATGAGGACTATAACAAGGTTTTCAATGAATGGCGAGACATGGGCATCATTGAGTTTGTACCGGACCCCGATAAAGATCTAGAATCTTCTCACTACTTACCACACCGGCCTGTTATTAAGGAGAAAAGTCTGACTACACGAATTCGCCCCGTATTCGATGCGTCGGCAAAAGATAGGCATGGTAAGTCCTTGAATTTATGCCTAGACAAAGGAGTTAATATGTTAAACAAGATCCCTAAGTTACTGAATGGATTTAGAAAAAGGGCAATAGGAGTCACTGCAGACATATCAAAGGCATTTTTGCAAGTGTCTGTGTTGCCAAAAGACAGAGATATGTTACGATTTTTATGGTGGAATGATGGGGGAGATATGATCACTTACCGTCACTGCAGGGTGGTGTTTGGTTTGACATCCAGTCCTTTCTTACTGACGGCTACCATCCAACATCATTTGAAGGAGGTAAGTGAAGACTTGAGAGGTTCAGCAGAGTTATTAGCTAACTCATTTTATGTAGATAACTGTCAGACTAGTTTAGACAATGAAGAAAGAGCCAGAAAGTTTGAGACAGAGGCTAAAGAAATAATGAGTCTGGCAAAGTTCGACCTCACACAATGGACAATAGCTCCTCTTTCAGATATGAAGAATGATGCTGTGGTCTCAGTACTCGGCCTTAAGTGGCATACTGAAGAAGATCAACTAAGCTGCAACATACATGAATTACCACCAGCATGTGAAATAGGTAAGTTTACTAAAAGAAACCTATTATCACTGACTCAAAGGATTTATGATCCTATAGGATTTACTACAGCAGTGACTTTAGTACCCTGATTAATCCTTCAAGAAACATGGCGTCGCAAAATAAACTGGGATGAAGAAATACCAGATGACCTGAAAAAGAAATTTATTAATTGGTATCTTTACATTATTTAAAACAGTGTAGAATACCCAGACGACTCACGGCGACTGCAATTGATGAAAGTTCATTACAATTACACATGTTCTGCGACGCTTGTCGTGATGGAATTGCAGCATGTGTATATTTAAGAGCTGAAACAGAAGGAAATATATCAGTAAGAATGATTTCAGCAAAATCTCGAGTAGCACCCCCCGAGAAAATAACGATTCCCCGCCTGGAGTCACTAGCAGCTTTAATTGGGTCTAGACTACTAGCAGAAGCACGAAAAGACCTAAAATTAGACTGTGAAGAGCGCTGTTGGACAGATTCTAGCGTGGCGTTGTGCTGGATTAAAAATGAGCTACCATGGAATACCTATGTAGGAAATCGTGTCAAAGAGATCAGAGAAAATACTAATATTGATAACTGGTTTCACATTCCAGGCACGTCGAATCCGGCCGACTTGGCATCCAGAGGCTGCGACGCGGCCCAGCTACTGTCTTCCCGCTGGCTGGAGGGACCGTTATGGTTGTACGCCGCGCCGGAAGAGTGGCCAAAGTCGCCCCTCGTCATGGATGTGACAGAGACTAATCGTGAGCTTAAGAAAACAGCTGTTTGTAATGCGATCTTATGTGACTGTGAAGCAACAATGAATGGACGCCCATTGACTTACATTGAAGACGATAAAACGCCGTCTCTAGAACCCCTGAAGCCTAGTAGCTTTTTACAACCAATTCCTCAGACTGATGTCACTGTCATTGATATAATAGACACGAGAAGTCTAAACAAGAGATTGCACTATCTACAGAAGTTAAGACAAGACTTTAGACAGCGATTTAAGACAGAGTATCTGACTACTTTGGTTCAAAGAGGAAAAGAGAAGCAAGATAGTCTGAAAGTAGGAGATATAGTTTTGATTGAAGTTGAAGATAAAAGAATTAAATGGCCTTTAGGAATAATAGATGAGATTTTTGCAGGTCGCGATCATATCAATAGAACAGCAAAGGTGAGGACATCAACGGGTTATAAGGTACGTCCATTTCAACGTTTATTTAAACTGGAGGTTTCTGATCCCGAAGCTGAGTTCCCCAAACATAGGATAGTACCTACAATTCGCATACCAAAGGAAGACGAGATATCATCAGTATAGTGCCTGCTACCCCTCCTTTCCAGGTGCAGCCAAAGCAAAATGAGGTCAAGGAGAAGACCACCCGTTCAGGGCGCGTTGCTAAGTTGCCTAGTAGGTATCTGATTTAAGGATTGGAGTTGGTGCCAGAGTCAGGATTTTATGCCTTAGTTTTGTTATTTATACATAACACACAATCACACACATACACAACTCTATTTAGCACATAATTTTTAATTTGATTGAAGTTCTTTGCATTTCTGTCCTACAGTAACTGGATAAACTTAAATAATGACTTAAAAAAAAAAATATGATTGAGACTGAACAAATGCTTGTGTAACTAATACTTGAGTTTATTTCTATTTTTATTTTGTGTTAAAAGTATTTGTGTGTTTTAGGATTTCATGTTTTGTTAATTAAATTTGACTGATTCTATAAAGATTTAAGTTTTGAGACTGTATTAAAATATAATAAGTGCCTAGATGTATAGCGAAAAGTCTATAAAAGCTTGTTGAATAAATTAGGTAAATAATACCCATTTTTCTGGGTGTGGAGTGTGTGGAAATCTACCTCTATGTTTATTGTCTGTGGCAACATCTATGCGTGCCTCTATGTATATTTAGTCTATGGTATAAAAAATAAAATGAAAAACATGTCAACTACGCCACGTTGGTGATTTATATAAAAAGAAAAAGTGGTTTTAATAATCCTGTCCCATCCAAAGATTCTTCGGCCATATTAAAGAACCGGAGGTGAATTAGCCCCCACAATAACCTTTGTCATCAATTATAACATTCAATTACTACTATTAATATTAAAAAACAAGTGTAATACTTACTTTTTGTCTGGACGAACAGGTGCCGACCGGTTCTCAATACGAAAAGAACTGTCAAATTGCGAGATAGGAGAAATTTCTACCACGTTTATTTGCGCGCGAGTTAGTAGCTATTTCTATTAGCGATTTTTCGTGACTTAGTGGCTTTGGATACTTACGAGTTTTTGTCACGCGAAAGATCTCCACATTTCACAACAGATGGCATTAAAAACAATTTTTAAACAAAAATGTCAGATAGGAGGTATTGCTTGCTTGCAGTTGATATGCAAGATTGCCCTAAGGCTCACATTTCTAATTTGATATTAGAGTCAAGACTTTCTATTATGAAGTTGTATGTTTTATATTGTTTAGAGGATACGACGGTGACTCCCCCAAACAGTGAATGGCTCACCTCCTTTTCGCCTGCTTCGGTTATGCCCAGTTTCGCTGCTACCTCCTCCTTGATGTAGGACCTCTGTGACCCACTGTCAAATAAGGCTCGTACTTTTTCTTTCTTTCCGTTGCAGGTCACTTCTACCGCTACTGTCTGTATAAAGGTTGTTGTCCCCATCGTCTTTTTCTTGGAGTTGGAGAGATTTTGAAGAGCTGGCTCGCTGTCTTTTTTCTTATGCTTGTTTACTGACTTCATTTCAGGTTGATGCGTGCCGGGACAGAGTACAGGTGAGTGTCGTTGCCCACAAACATAACATTTGATGTATGCTTTGCATATCTTAGCATGGTGTCCTACCTTTAGGCCAAGAACACAAGCTCTCTTTTTCTTCAGATGTTCTTGTCTCTCTTCAATAGAAAGTTTCCCCAGTTTGTAGCATTCAATGTTGGAATGACCAGTTTTATCGCACCAAACACACTTATTTTCTCTTCCTTTTTCTCCTCTTTCTTTACTGTTCACAGCAAAACATGCTGCAGTGGCTTCATGTGACTTCGATGGTTCAGATGTAAATGTAGACTTCGCCATTGAAATTCTCTGGTCGCTCTCTATTTCTTTTTTCAGGAAAGTGAGTAATGAGTTGAGCATATCATCTGATATTTCTAGTCTTGCTCTTTCCCATGCTCGTAATGTTTCTGGAGGCAAAGCAGATTCTACCATTGATAGGAGAAAGGCGGAGTATTTGTCTTTTGTCACCCCCAAGATTTCTAGAAATCTCAGTTGCCCGTTGAGTTGGTCATACAAAGTCCTTAGCTCTTTATTGCTTTCTTTTAAATCTTGAATACATAATGTGTAGCTGTTGTTAGTTATTGGGAAACTGTCTATGAATAGTTTTACATCTGTGTTAGCTTCTTGCATGAATTGAAGTGTTTCTTCAGTGGAATCCATACTTGTAACTAAATTATTACAAACAACTGTTTGCAACAATATTGTACTATTTTAACTGAGTATTTTAAGTTTATTTATATTGTGAAAATTAATGTAAATTTAAGTTTGAGATTTTTGAGTTTATGTTAAGTACCTACATGTTTCAGGTACCTATATCATTAATTGGAAAGGCTGTTTGAGGGTGGAATGGAAGAAGCTGAAACCATTCTCGAGTCCACTGAGGTTGTTTTAGATGAAATTGACGAGGTATCGCATGTTGCTTTTCCTAATAATATGCATGAACGTATTGAGGTGTCGGATATTGTTTTGTCTAATAATATGCATGAAAATATTGAAGTAATGGATGTTGCTTCTGCTTATTCACTAAACATGTCTTACACAAGATCAGAAAGAAAATATAGTGATTGGAAAATAAAGAATAGATTTCAATCTGTTCCCCAATTCACATCCAGGTTTTGTCCGAAAATGTCATATTCACACAAGAACCAGCCTATTGATTTCTTCAGTAATCTTTTTCTTGATGATTTGATAAACATAATTGTAACAGAAACCAATCGCTACGCCATTCAAGAAAATAGCAAGAACTATCTGCCGACTACTCAACAAGAGATAAAAGCTTTTCTGGGTGTGATGATTATGATGGGTTTACACCCACTGCCGGATTTTGAACTATACTGGTCTACGGATCGTTTTTATAATAATCTAGATATTTCTTCTACTTTTAGCCTAACCAGATTCAAATTCGATTCATACTCGAAAATTTACACGTCAATGATAGGGTCACCAAATTTTGATAAATTGCACAAACTCAGGCCTTTGATGGACAAACTAAACTTCATATTCTCACAACAGGCAGAAGAGTCCACTATTTATTCCGTGGACGAGTGTATGGTAAAATTCAAGGGCAGATCTTCCATAAAACAATATATGCCTAAAACGGGGCTATAAAGTATGGGCTCGTTGCGACGCAAAGACAGGCTACTTATACGCCCTCGAAGTTTATACGGGCCAATCCGAAATAAAAGATGAAACCGGGTTAGGTTTCCAAGTCGTCACGAATTTGTGCAAAAATCTACCACGTGGCTCATTGGTAGTTTTTGATAACTTTTTCACGAGCTGTAAACTTATTGATATCTTATATCAAAATAATATTTATGCAATTGGTACTGTCAGAAAAACACGTAAGGTTCTGCCAGAGTTCATGAAAGAGAAACCTAAGCACAAGAACGAAAAACTTGAGAAACTTCAATTTTATGCCAAAACCTCTAAACCTATAACAGACGTAAAATGGTTGGATACAAAAGAAGTTTGCGTCTTGTCGTCGGCGCATTAACAAAATGAAATTACAATGGTGATAAGAACACAGAAAGATGGAACACGAAAAGAAGTTCCCTGCCCAAAAGCGATTGCAGATTATACGTTGCAAATGGGTGGAGTCGATCATTTCGACCACTTTCGTTCGTCATATGCAACCGGAAGAAAATCGCGCAAATTCTGGATGCGTTTATTTTTTTTTTATGCTTGATGCTGCTGTCATAAAGGCTTACATACTCTATTTGACAAAGCATGCACAACGCGATTCTTCACACAGAGAATTTAGACTACGACTTGCAAGAGCACTCATCGGAGATTTCACATGCAAGAAACAGAAACAAATTGTTTTTAAGAACAAGAAAGGTGGAAACATTGGGGTTCCAGATGAAATTCGACTCCAAAGTGTTGGCATTCACTTTCCAGAAGAACAAGAAACTTACACTCGATGTAAGTTTTGCTCGACAAAAAAAGATGCGAAGAGGTCCAACATGAAGTGTTCACACTGCGGAGTTACATTGTGCATGAAACAATGTTTCAAAAAGTTTCACATGGCGCTCAACGATGAGGAATAAATTACTTGTTAGAAATTTGTGGTTTCATTTATTTTAGGATCTTAAAGAATTGCCCTATAGAGAAGATGCTTTCGACCCAACAGTGGGTCAATGTGAATATGAGGAGAATAACAACTATTACTTACAAACAGACAATGGTTATACTTGCCACATAATAAGATCTGCTACCGGACAATGGCAACATGTTGACCACCAAAAAAAAACAAATACCTATGCAAATATATTTTTTGGGATATTTTGCTATATTTGGGTTAATTAGGACATACGAGTATGTAACTCCATTTCACCAAAAACTTCATTATCACTACTCTATTGCGTCGCATCCGATTAAGGTTTAATCTATCATTCTGTCTAAAATCTTTCATGAAAATTAAATCAAATAAAATTTTCAGATATTGGAAAATCTATTAAAAGAATCCCTGGACTCTGCATCACTTCTTGCGTTTAAAGGTCACTGTCTTATTTGGGATACTTACTGCACGAAACTTATTGGCAGCAGTTATTGCAAAAGCCATTATGAATGAATGAATACAAAAATTTGCCAATCACAGGTGCGATTTATTATAAGTGGGTAAACCATATCAAAGAACTCTTTCCTGGTGAAAGAACCACCACATATTATATTCCAGGTTGTATATCTGCTATCGGCATTGTACTGCAAGCTCAAGGTGAACTGGTTCACCAGGTATTAAATAAGCAAAGGTTAACTTTGTAAGCGCCTTCGCGGAATCGGAGTAGAGAAGAGGGTCCCACATACTCGTTAGAATCTAATCGGTCTCCAAGACCTTTACCTAGTATTTAGCTTGAAGAGGAAAATGAGAATATTGAAGATGATATACAATGGCTCGAAAATTCTTCTGAGCCATGGAACATGGCTGAGGACAAATGGAAAACCTTTTTCTATGACAACCACAACAATGAAACCATTCATCTTACTCCCTCTTCATCTTACTATGAAAAATACCCGGCATTAAAAAAACCACAAGGTTATTCTTTGGTAAATATTACTTATTGTTAATTTAATTTATTGACTAAAGGTAACACAGCTCCCGTCCCGTCGGGGCTGCGGGTCCCGTCGGGGCTGCGGGTTGTTCGCAAGAGATACCGCGGCCTCGACATGAAGGGCTAAGAAGGAACATGGGTGGTTTTTAGTCAGTAGAAGTCTGTCACTCCCTTCCGCTCTGCCCAAGAGCGGGAGGGGTTATTTGATGATTTTCCACCCACCATAAAAAAAAGGTAACACAGCTTACTGCTAATAACCTGTAGTTACTATGTAATCCTGTGGAATTAAATATAACCCTTTAAGATGTCAAATGACACTCACCACATTTGCTTAACCCTAGATAGCTAACGTTCCTGGACTTCTATGATAAGCTAACCATTCGACTTTTTGACGAGCATTTTTCAAAAGAGTTTTTTATTTTAAAAATATGTTATTTTAATTAGGGTTATTATATTTATAGGAAATATGGGATGTAAATTAAAGATAATTATAACAAAAATGAATATTTATTTAATATTTAAGTACTAAATCACAAATCTTAAATGGCACATGTTTCATTGAGATCAATAAGGCACAACTTCTTAGAACGACTAAATTAGGAACTATTATTTAGAAATTTCTACTTTTACTTACAGTATAATGAAGAAAAAAGATTAAAATTATCCGTGAGTATCAAATTACTTAGATTTTTTGGGCACAAGTTGGGCAAAAGTCAACCGTATGTTCGCCACAAATGGGAACGCTGCAACTAAAGCAGTGATTCTTGGTCATGCGCCTTTTCTTATAGGAACACAAACTGCAGCTTTTTCTTTTCCTTGTTGAGGCATTTTCAAGTATTGGACTACTTCCAGAACCAGATTGCTCAAGATTTTGACCTTGGCTTTCAGCGCGATCCTCATGGTTCAAACCCAAGACGTCTCTTATCTTGTCCTTTATTCTACGAGGCATTGTTGGTATTTCCAGTCGACGTTTTAGCCAAAGTTCAACGAGTTTTTCATGCAGTTGTTTCATATAGCTCCTTCGTGCCAGTGGTTTACCTCCAGACACCAATACATTATGGCAGTAGATGACGTAGGAGTTGATACTCGCTATATTGAGCATGCCATAAAACATGCACATGGGCCACCGGTTAGTCTTACGGTTACAAGACATATTAGAACACATCTGGTCAAATGTGTCTACGCCACCTTTTGTGGCATTGTAAAATTCTATTATGTGTGGCTTTTTGATGTTCACAGTCCCATCTTCATCACATGACGACAACAAATATACCATTTTGCTTGGCTTCGGTTTGAATGATACGAGAGTTAGTGGCCCATCATAACAAAACATGGAAGTACCTATCGCTCTACCTCGGCTGTTCTTTATTTCTTCCGGTATTTCTCTTTTGTTGGCCCTCAGAGTTATAGCTATTGTCAACTTAGGTTGTTGTAGCAGTTGTTTCGCTAATGGGATGGATGTAAACCAATTGTCTGTGGTAACGTTTCTGTTTGAGCCATAGTTGCTTTACCAAGATAAGGCATGGCGTCAATCATGTACCTGGTCCCACTGTCACACATCATTTCAATTTTTATACCGTACTTAGCAGGCTTGTTCGGGATGTACATTCTAAATTTACACTGACCACGAAATGCCAGCAATTGCTCATCGATGGTAACGTTAGTTCCAGGAACGTAATTGTTTCAGCATTGAATCATAAGTAAGTCCCATATTTTTCGAATTGGTATGAGTGGATCAGACTGCAAGTGTGAGAGTGCAGGGAAAGGGTATCGGACTTCGTTCTCAATGTCTTACTTAATAATTTATAGGAGCACACGAAATAAAACCACCATCTTTTCTGAAGCTGACCATAGACAATTTTATTTCTTAAATGTCATTCATAGACAACGTCGATAGTGAGGTGCGTTTCGTAACATCCTCCCACCGCAAAGAAAGATTAATAAATCTAAATTAACCTTTCTTTAATTTTTACTACCATAATTAAAACATAATAATTTCCCAAGATTAAGGCAAAAAATTACCATGGCAACCCTAAACTAAGTTCGCATAGCTGTTGCTAGATGGCGTACATGTCACACTCGATGAAATTATTAAATACAATTTTCCTGAAACTAAATTCTTAAATTTAACCGGCATAAAGTTAAGTCAGAAATAATCATAAAATATTCTATTTAAAGTTTCTTAGTAACCATACACCTTGTAACATTTATGTAACAATTGTTTCAATATTCATCTAAATACATAAGATGTAATAAATTTTGCTTAAAACTAATAAGTAACTATTTAATAATCCAATAGTCTAATAATCATTTTACATAGCCTTGACAGACATTTTAGGTAAATTCAGACTATAAAAATACAAGTGTATGGTGCACTTACATAATTTAGTTAGTCAGACTTGAGTTAAATAAAGAAATGTATTTTTATAAATGATAGATATCAAATCTACTGGGTAGTTTTACTTTCCTCCCCCTGCGAGAAACCTGTTCATGACCATCTGCGTAAGCTGATGGTGTATTAGTTCCCTCATTAAGAGGACCTGGCACAGCAAGAGGAAGTTCTTTGTCATGCTCAGAAGGATCTGACGAAGGTTTATGTTGTTTAGATAAAGAATGATTGTTACCTGATAATTCTAACTTGTACAATCTCTGTACGGGACGAATCTTTACTCCTGTAGCAGTCCTTACTTTCGCTGTCCTTTCTATCCCATCCTTTCCTGCATAAAGTTCTTCTACCACACCCAGCGGCCATTTGACTCTTTTCTCTTCAGTTTCTAATAATATAATATCACTTACCTTAATGCTTCCTTTCTTATTTTCATTTCCCTTTTAAACTAAAAAGGCAAGATAATCAGACTTAAATCTCTCACGAAACTGATTTCGTAGAGTTTGTAAATATTTTAGCCTGACGTTAAGGTTCTGTGAATCTATTTGGTCTAAATCCGTAACATCAGTGTTTGGTATTGGCTGAATGAAATGAATTGGTGTAAGAGGTTCTAGATACTCAGCTGTGTCGTCATTAATGAAGGTAAGTCACATATTACTGTTAGTAATTCGTCGTAGGATAAAGAAGCTTTACCTAGTAATCTCCTTAGCAAGTCTTTCATGATTCGGATGAGCCGTTCCCAGTAACCACCCCACCAGGCGGAGGTTGGTGCGTTCATCTTCCATGTGATTCTTCGTATAGTAGATTGTCTCTGAATTTCGTCCCAATCTAATATATTTAACAAATTCTTTGTACCGTGAAAATTTGTACCTTGGTCTGAAGATAGCATATCCATGCGTCCTCGCCTGGCGATAAATCGGCGCAGTGTCATGACAAAGGCTTCGGAAGACAGTGATTTAGTCACCTCTAAATGAACTGCTCCATATACGGCGCAGGTGTAGAGGACGATCCAACATTTGTCTCCATTTCTTAGAAACAGCGGTCCAGCAAGATCGACGCCCGTCGTTTGGAAGGGGGCGTTGCAAGTGACGCGTTCCAACGGAAGCGGTGCGGTAGGTGCCCTTGTCGGCTTCACTCTGTATCTCGCGCAGGTAACACATCTTGTTAGTACTGACTTTACAAGTCTGCGTATTCCTACTATCCAGAATCGAGCACGGATGTCGGTGATCAATTGGTTCGCGCCTGCATGCTGCAGTTGGACATGTCTTTGCCTTACCATCATCTCCACCACAGGGTGCTTAGCAGGAAGCAGGTACGGACTTTTCATACAGTCAGGTAAGTCTAATAACAATAATTTAGTTTTTATTCTTATAATATTGTCTTTATCTACATTTTTAATTAGATTTTTAGTATTATTTTGTATGAAGTCACACTGTTCTTCTTGTATCATTTTTATTACAGTTTTTTCAGCATTTTCAAACTTTTTATAAGACAACTCTCCTTTTTTATGTATTTCATTTTGTGTATTATATTTAAATCTTAGTATCCATGCTATTGTTCGAACTATTTTTGAGTATTTCGAAAAGTATTCTTTTAGTTTATATAGTTCATTCTCTTCTTTGTTAATAATATTTGTACTACATACTGTTTTCTTCATTTCCAGGTGAACCTGTTTTTTATCTACGGTGACTCTGATCTAGGCCATTGCTCCGATGGTAGCCTCAGCCAAGCAGGTCCAGCTGCCCATCTGCATTCCACCAGTGTTCTTGCATTACAGCCTCGTGACAGCAGATCAGCCCAGTTGTTCTCGCCTGCAATGTGTGTCCTACATGAGTATTTTGGCGTATTTCTCTAACCCTATTTCCTACAAAGGTATTCCAGGGTAGTTCACGCTTTATCCAGCAGAGGGCGACACTGGAATCAGTCCAACAAAACTCTGTACTCGATGTAATTTCAAGGTGTAATCCTACTTGTGCAAGAAGCCGGGAGCCTACTAAAGCAGCTAATAATTCAAGTCTTGAAATGGTTATTTGTTTAGGTGGTGTTATTCTAGATTTCGCCATAAGTAATTGTACTGTTACTTCACCAGTATACTCTGCTCTTAGTAAAATGCAGGCACCATAACCATCCTTACTAGCATCACAAAAAAGATGCAGACTTATCTCACTTTCTTTAAGATAGTTGGTAGATAGTCGTCTTGGAATTCTGCAGTGCTTAAAAAACGATATCCATTTATACCAGTCAAAAAACCTTTCTCTTAAATCTGATGGTAAGTTCTCGTCCCATGGAATGTCACGCTGCCATGCTTCTTTGAGTATTAATTTAGAAGGTAACATTGCAGGTGAAGTAAATCCAATAGGGTCAAATACTTTTTGAGAGAGTGATAGAATTTCTCTTTTAGTAATCTGTTTACTAGCTTGATCAAGTGGAGGCAAAGAATCAGTACTACAGAAAAGTTCATCTGAGTCAGTATCCCATATAAGTCCTAGAACTGAAACTTCTGAATGTCCTGCTTCGTTGAGTTTCATTGGTGAGGTTACCCACTGCCTCAGATCAAACTTTGCATTTTGCATAATCTGTTTACTGAATAATATAAAGTCATTTACCTCGTTTTCCGAGTCCAAACTTGTGATGCAGTTGTCAACGTAGAACGACTTACTCAGTAGTTTGGCTGTTTCTCTTCGTTGACTTGGTTCGGTCTGCTGTTCCACCTGTTGGTCAACCTTCATTTCCCTCAGTAGGGGATGTTGCAACGTGGCAGACAGGAGGAATGGGCTCGATGTCAGGCCGAAGACCACTCTGCAATGTCTAAAGGTAACTATATCAGTTCTTGAACTATCACCCCACCATAAAAATCTCAAGTAGTCCCTATCTTTGGATGATAATGATATCTGCAGAAACGCCTTTGCAATATCTGCTGACACACCAATGGCACCCTTCCTGAACGCTACTAATAAGGTAGGTATTTTTCCTAAAAAATGTATACCCTTCTCTAAACAATTGTTCAAGGATTTCCCATTTTTATCACGGGCTGATGCGTCAAACACCGGTCGTATCTTTGTGGTAAGGCTAGAATCCTTCATCACTGCTCTGTGAGGTAGGTAATGTGACTGATTGAAATTTATTTCGGGCTGAGTGACAGATTCAATTATACCCTGTTCCAGCCATTCTTGTATTATTTCTATTCTTACAGCCCTATCATCAAATCTAAGACATCGTATGAGGAAATCAAACCTTTCTCGACTCATACACGAGATGTATCGGGTTGCACAGAAAGACGTGTTGAACAATTCATCACTTTTAAGATGGTTATCTTTCAACGCAGCTGACAATAATAACACACCGAAGAGAGCGTTGAGTTTCTCTTTGCACGTTTCGTTTTGGGTTGATGTCATAGTCTCATAGCTTTGTTTTTTTATTGCAATTTCAGCATTGGTCCACTGCAAAATTTCCTCACATATTTCATCAGACATAAAGGAACGAAATAAAACGAGAGGATCTGTTATGTTTCTGACTGAACGGGCTGGTCCTCTAGCCGTGCGAACGATATTCATCGCAGAAATTCGGGAAGAAGTATGTCCTTTGTGAGTTGCCCACACATGACGATTTTTGCCACGAATATTTGGTTGAGGTAAGTGGATAATGTGTGGAAACAGATGGTGGATCCTCACGGAGACGATGAGTATCGGAAGGTGACCTTTCTTGTTCTTGTTCAACATCTAAAGGTGGACTTACTTGCGCATCTTCAGTGTCCGAGGGTTCGTCGTGAAGGTCACTTTCAACGTCATCTGCCAACAAACTATCCTCATTTTCACTATCAGAAGAAACACCATTTGTGTTGACATTATCTTCATCATCTAACGCCCGAACTATGTCGTCATCTATGATCAACCTTGCAGCCATTCTTCAATATCAACGAAATAACTAAAAAAAAAAACAAAGCAAAAATCAACTTAAAGCACGTAAGCTAAAAGTTACGCATAAGCTAACCATTCGTCAAAAAGACAAGTATGCAGTAGGTATCTCAAAAACAAAAGTACTTACCGGCTAAACGCAACCACCACGCGACGCAGTCTAGCGGACACTAAGTTGGCGCGAAACCGTGAGTGTGTAGGTAAAACGATGAAAAAGGAAGATGGAGATATTTATTAGATGCTCGTCATTTTGACGAACGTTAGCTATCTAGGAATCAAGACGGATTGCAGATTCAAGAAGAATAATAAAAAATAAATATATATTTATATATACACACATCAAAAGTGTCTAGGGATCAACATATATTTTTGCAATAACTTTTCTCCTGATTGATATTAATTAAAATTTTCTTTAAGGATTCATCAAATAAAGTGTTTTCGTTTGTCACAGTAACGATAAACCAAGTCACCTTTGCATTAATAAAGAAATTTGCCATTTTCCTAATAAAGGGATTTTTGACATTTGAACCACTAACATTAAAGTTCGAAAAAAAGACTGAAATAACAGTTTTCTTTAAAATTTTATTGGGTAACTTAAACAATTAATAATCCGTGTTTCTACCGCGAACACTAACAACACAAGAACATCGGTTTGGCATACTCAAAATGAGTTCATCCAAATCACGCTGTGGAATGGCCGCCCATGTTCGTTGCAACAACAAAAAAAGGTCTTCTTGCGACTGGATACCCTCCATATTCGGCAGAGCTCTTCTCTGTAGCATATCCCATGCATGCTCAATCGGGTTCAAGTCTGGCGACTGAGCAGGCCAGGGCAGGACATTGATGTTAGCTGCGGCGAGAGTCTGTCTTACAACTCTTGCGGTGTGCGGTCGTGCATTATCATGCATTAACTGAAATAAGGGACCGATTTGCACTTGTAGAGGAACGATGACGTCTGATACAATCGTCTCAGCATAAATTTGAGCGTTGAGGTTGCCTCTGATCCAAATCAACTCAGTTCTTTCGCCGATCCAAATACCCGCCCATACCATGATGGTTCCACCACTATAAGGATGGACTTCCTGGCAGGATTTTAATCGCTGTTGGCGTCCAGGGGTTCTCCAGTGTCGTATACGTCTTGTATCCGGTCTCATACCAAAACGAGACTCATCAGAAAAGCACACGAAACGCCATTGTTCTTCTGCCCAATTTCTGTGTTCAAGAGCCCATTGATATCGAATCCTACGATTGTGCATTGCTATAGGTGGTACCCGTAGCGGTCTTCGGGAATGAAGGTTCACTTCATGCAAGCGGTTTCTGACTGTTTGGTCGCTAATTAAGTTCCCTGAAGAGTGATGAAGCCTCACGGCTAACATCATGGCGGTTATTGTTGGAGCTCTTCGAGTTAAGATTTGAATGTATCGGTCTTGTCTCCGTGTGGTGCAGCGATACCGTCCTCCATGGCGCTCAGCCACGGTACCAGTGCTTCGGTAACGTGTCCAAAGTCGACTGATAACACTCTGACTTGTATTCAGAGCTAAAGCCACAGTACGTTGCCGGGAACCTGCTGAGCTTCTATCATTCCCACGGGTCTGAGCATTTCTTCCCTGCTTAAATGACGTCGCCGCTCCATAATAACGTTGGTTTTAATCAGTAGTAGGGAAACAGTAGCACTAATAATGTCTTCAATGCGTTGTATGTTTTTATAGGGAAAATATTGACAGCTGATTTTCATCTTTTACTCGAATTTGATTCACAGTTCCTGATTCAAATTATGAAATGCACCAAAAAAAATCCATATAAATTTATAAAATCATAAATTTATTACAAAGCCACATCTCAATCTCAAGAAATCCGCATAAAAATGCTTGATCCCTAGACACTTTTGATGTGTGTATGTATAGGGCTCGTGGAGGAGCTCGTGGCGTAATAAGAACTGCCACTCGGGTCGATCTTTAGGTAAAGCTGTGCTTGCCTAGGCCGGTCTGTGGTTGGGTGACCGCCCGACATACCGAGTTTCCTCCGTGCCTCGGAAAGCACGTTAACTGTTGGTCCCGGTTACAGGTAGTCAGTGACCTGAAATTCTGACATCCAGTCTTACCAAAGAGTATCGTATTACCTAGTATTAATTGGGTTGTGGAGGTCAGATAGGCAATCGCTCCATGTAAAATACTGGTATTCAGCTGAATCCGGTTAGACTGGAACCGACAGACCCCAACATAGTTGGGAAAAGGCTAGGCAGATGAGATGATGATATATGTATAGAAAAACCATATTTGTGTCAGTCACTAAATTTGATAATCCATAATATTGTATAAATAAAAGCATTCCCAATTATAATTCATTCAAACTCAAACTCGTTGTATTTAATGAAGGTATGCATTTTTATTTTCCAGATGCATAAAGACTTTGATACTGCACATGGTCCTTACTAAGACAATTTGTTTATTAATTTTCCACTATTGAAAATCAAGCTACAGGAACTGTTAAAAAAAAAACAACAGAACCATTTTTCCATGAACTGGTCACTCTTACCAATTGTAAGTATGAAAGAAATATCTATATACAGGGTGGAAACGGTTAACGGGGCAATAAGTTGAGTACTCCAACCTGGGTTGGTCTGGAAGAACTTTTTGATCAGTATTAGAAACAGGATCGTTTGGCATCAAAAAATGTTTTGTGTAAAATGGCAATTTTCTTGCTAACTGTAATTTTTTTTAAATCTTTGAATTGGGATCAAAATACGAAAAATTATGGATAGTTTCCTAAGATCATTTTCATGTAGCTGCAACGGTTAAGGTAGCTCTCCTTACTGCCCCGTTAATCGTGTCCACTCTGTATATTTAGGTGGTTTACTGCTCATATAATATAACAATACAAAGGTTTTATTTTATTTATTATTATAATAAAATTTGTTGCTTTACTTCTTCTATTTTTTTCAGCATCGAATGAAGATTCATCATATTTAGCCGGATTTCTATATAAACCGTTTTTAATAAACACTGCGGCAGTTAAACAAAAGAAAAAATGCAGTTCGGATGCAGGTCAAAGCTGGAAACCAAGTAAAGTTGAAGCCCGGGAAGGCTTTATAAAGCAGGTGAAATCTAGTGCAGAAATCCGTCAAGCAATAGAACTCCGCCTTTCAACCCTTCTCTAAAAAGGAGCGCCATCCCAACCTTGAATACACTTGGGAGCAAATAAATCGAGCCACTTCCTTTTTCACGCATTATGGTAATTATTTTTGGTATTATGGAACGCATCGATTCGAAACATATATCGCCTAAAAGGGTATTTAATAACCTTTACAAAGAGGGTAGTTAGTTGTCAAAATTTCATTTTTTTTTTATTTAAATTAAAGTTTAAAGGGTAGAATAAAATTATCGCATTTAATTTGCTTATGACATTTTTATTGTACTCTGTTAAGAAAAGATTAAATTTGAGGTTTTTGTTAATCATACCCATATTACTTGTTATTGTTGTCTTTATCTGTGTCTGTGTAATCAAAATAACCTGATAAAATGGATACTACACCGACGGAAGCTGCCCAAGTTGTAGCTTTACTTGAGGTTGGACACGGACAACGTGAAGTGGCACGCAGACTTCATTTGAGTCGTTCAAAGGTACAGCGGGTATACCGCAGGTATCTGGAGACTGGTGCTTTTGTTCGGCGACCTGGAACTGGCCGACCACGGGCAACAACAGAACGTGACGACCGCTTTATTGCAACCAATTCGTTGCGCGACCGTGGACTTAATGCTGTTCAGCTACAGCAAGCGTTACGTGACGTTCGAGGAGTCTCAATCAGTAGGTGGACAGTGAGACGAAGACTAAAAGAACGAAATTTAACATCACACAAACCAGCAACTGGCCCAAAATTGACTGTAGCTCATCGCCGATCTCGCTTGGAGTTTGCTCGAGAACACATTAATTGGACGTTAGAAGACTGGAGGTCAGTTTTGTTTTCTGACGAGTCAAGAATCTGTCTTTTTAGCAATGACGGGAGAAACCGAGTGTATAGACGTCCTGGTGAAAGATTTGCCCAATGTTGCATTCGAGAAACTGTGAGTTTTGGTGGTGGTTCTTGTATGGTGTGGGGAGGAATTTCTCTAGACGGAAAAACGGAACTTGTCTTCGTCGACCCCGCCAACGATGGCAGTGGTAGACGTGGATTAACAGCTGACCGATACATAACTGACATTCTTGAAAACCACGTAATGCCGTATGCTGGTTTTGTCGGAGAAAATTTCTTGTTTATGCATGACAATGCGAGACCTCATACCGCGCAGATCGTTACGGAATACTTGTCTGCGATCGGGATTCAACAAATGGTATGGCCAGCACGAAGTCCCGATTTGAACCCGATCGAACACCTATGGGACGAGCTAAAACGGAGAGTCCGAGCCAGGGTTCCCGCTGTTTCATCCATTCCCGAGCTTAAAGTCGCTGTGCTTGAAGAGTGGGAGAACATACCACAATATGTCATCGTAACGCTGATCAGATCGATGACTAATAGGCTACAAGAATGTATCAGGGCACGGGGGGGTAATACCAGTTATTAAGAATATTTTTTTTGCAATAATTTTGTTTTTTATTGTTTTTATGGACTGTTTTAGCCCTACTAAATTTTCTATCAAAATTACCATTTTTCTTGCAGAGCCAATAATTTATCATTCAATAAGGTTATTATTCAATAATTTACCCTCATTGTAAAGGTTATTAACTAAACTTTTAGGCGATATATAGTTCGAATTGATACGTTCCATATTACCAAAAATATTTACCATTTTACGTGAAAAAAGGTAGTGGCTCGATTTATTTGCTCCCAAGTGTATATTATGGTAGTTGGTGTGTCGCTAGAGTCTAGCGACTCAACGGTGTGGTGTGTGGTTCCCAACCTTTTTAATATTGTTACCCCTGTGAACTATGTATGTATAAAACTGATTTTACCCCGCTTTCAAAATGATATCAAAACAAACAATACAAGTAAATACAAACATCTTTATTAATCATAAATTGCACAACAGTCTTACAATTTTAACGTATTCATACGTATAAACTATGGATTAATAATACTCAGTTACATTTACTAGTAGTGACTACTCCTACCATAATAATAAAAACGAATCCTAACATAAAAAACTAGTGAATGTTGGCTCAGTTTGAAGGTTGGTATTGTTTTGCATTAACAAGTTTTTTAATGTTAGGTTTAGTTTCACTTAAAGCGCATCTCAAGTCATGTTCCACATTGAGACGATTTCTGGCCTTTGTTTTCAGTGTTACTAAAGTAGAAAACCCACTCTCACACCTGTAGGTGGTGGCAAATGGTATTAGCATTTTTAAAGCTCTGTTAGATAAACAGGATACTCGGCACCTGTTTTGATCCAAAATGTGCTGAGATCATAATTCTGAAATTCTACTTTCAAAGTACTATTCTCGCGTAATCCAAGAAATTCCACTTTTGCCGCCACATCTTCGTCTCGAATAATATCATCATCAGTAGAAAACGGTCTTAATATCCAAGAGTTCGACTGACGATTATCCAAGTCCGGAAAATACTGCTTCAGTGAATCTATTATTGCAGATAAATGTTGAATCACAGAGTTTTTAAACGTGATTTCGTTTTGTTCCGTATTTACCAATTGCTCACACAGTTGTGTAAACATCGACACATCATCTGCTTGCACTCTGCGTTGGTAAAGTTCCAATTTACACACAAAACTAGCAACTTTATCCTGCGCTGTTAAAATATTCGTCATATTTCCTTGCAATGAGAGATTAAGACCGTTAATTTCACTGAAAAAATCAGCAAGGTACGCCAGCATTTCAACGAATATTTTATCTTTTATTTTTGAGAAAAACTCTTTCTCTTTTTGTGTTTTCTGTTTTTCCAAAAATAATCCTATTTCTTCACGAAGCTCGTACACCCTGTTCAAAACTTTTCAAGATAACCAACGTACCTCTGTGTGGTACAAAAGAGAATTCGATTTTGCACCAACTTCATCGCATAAACCTTTGAAGATCCTCGAGTTTGTAACACTGCCACGAATATGGTTTACAATTTTCACTACGTCATTCAACGTGCTTAGCAAATCTGGTGGAAGCGTCTTAACGGCCAAAGCGTAGCGGTGTATTAGACAATGATAAGGTAAAATTTGAGGAGCAACTTGTTTCACAAGTGCTTGAAATCCAGAACAAACACCCATCATGGAAGGCGCCCCATCTGTACAAACGCCAACCAGCTTTGACCAGTCCAGTCCGTTTTCCTCAATAAATTGTTTTAGCGTTTGAAATACGTCTTCGCCACGCGTAGTGGTGGGCAAAGACTTGCAAAACAGGTATTCCTCTTTTACATGGTCATTTTTGATATAACGAGTAAATAACAGCAATTGTGAACACGAAGCTGTGTGCGTTACCCCAGCAGGAAAGTTGCTCCTAGAGTGACATGAGTCGAACGAATAATTAGTGCCTAATCTGCTGTAAATGTGCGCAACATAAAAAATTTGTGCGCTTTGTCGTTTTGTAAAAAAACGGAAAAAACGATTCCTGCCAGGGTAACGTTGTTCCAGCAGGAAAATTCTAAACGAATGATCGGAGAGAGCAACGTTGTACGTGGGCATGTAGCTTATGCTCGTCTATGAATGTGCGCTGAATATATAATTAGTGCGTCTTCAGGTCTTCGAGATATTGCATTTCCTGCTGGGGTAACGTTTCGAAGAATCGTGTATCTCGGAAACCATTGGATGTGCGCCTGTAGAACAAACACACACGAGTAGCTCTTAATTAGTGCCAATTTGTGACAGAATTAGATTTAGGGTAATATTTATAGTTTTCAAGTAATCGGACGTTTATGAAAACCCGAAAAAATATCGTAGCGCCTAAATGAGATTACGTATAAGCTCGCTGAAAACTGTATTCGGTCCTTCTTGACGCTTATAATAACCATAAAAAGTTTCAAAAGTGCACATGCAAGCGTTATTGAATAATATTGCTAAAAGTCAAAACTACAGTGTCATAACTTTGACGCCAAAATAAAAGAAACCGGCTTAACCCAAGATGTGTAGGTGTACACCAACAATAAGTGCCTTTAGTCAAAAATATATAACGAAAATTTTCAGCTTGGAATGTTTCGCATTCAGTAAATATTAACAAAAAACAAAACATGTAAACGACTGGCTATCCGACCAAATTCGAATGAATAAAAAAAGCGGCGGATACATACAAATGGATGACCTTCTCTGTTGGACGTATTACATCTAAGCGTTGTTCGTACAGTCGAGTTCAAATGTTTTAAATGGGCTTATTTTTGGGAGCTTTAAATAATTGAAAGATCTTGTTGATGTGGAAATTATTATTATTCTGTAGTATATGTTTCAGTACTGACTTCGTTTAATACATTGTTCAAAGTTCTTCTTGAAATTCCAGTGGCTTTTGCAAATCGCTCTTGAACCTTCTTAAAATAACAACTTATATTTTCATCTTCATTTTTTTTAAATCTGTCAGCTTCGGTTACAAAATATTTATAAACACTGTAGATAATTTCGCGTGACTGACCTCGTAAAGGTTTCACTCCTTTTCCTAAAGATGCCATAGTACAACTTTAAATTATTTAAATTTGGGGGTGTTATATTTTGAACTGGACGCGACCGCACTCTATCGCACTTGAACAACGACTGACAAGTTACAAAACATCACATAGGCGCAAAACGTCGCACACTAGTGCGAAAGAGATAACGCTCTACGAAGCCGAAATTAGCCGATTGTCTCTTTCCAAAGGTCGATGTGCAATATTTATCGCCGGGTACTGTACATATACAGGGTGTAAACGAACCCTTCACGCATCCATCAACCAAGCATTCTGTATATCAAACTAAGTACCCCTACGCAAAAATTTTTGTTGGGAAATGACTTTTTTTTTGGGGTCAAAAATCACATTTTACGGTAAAACTCAAAGTAGCACTCTTAAAATATTGTGCTAGTAGCTTTGAATAGTAAACGGGTCATGGAGGTAATTTAAGTAAATTTAAAACCTGAAATACTAGTATTTACAAAAACAGCTGTGAAAAATTTGGAACTTTGACCCCCAATATCTCCGTAACTAGGAGGTTCCCAGGTATGGTCTAGAACAAAAAAATGATCGCAGTGGTGGGGAAAACAAATGCCCTTCGTTTGTGTTAAGGGTACTTTTACATCCTATATTTTATTAATAAAAATAATCGCTAATCCAATGTTTGGTCTTTATACCTTTTTCTACTAATATTACAAATGCCAACGTCTAGACGTACCGACCTATGTCCTCCGTCCACACAAAATACCGAATGTTTTCAATGAAATTTGGAATTAAAAATATACTTAGATTATATGTTGGAATAGCACAAAAGCTAATTTTACAATGTACCTATTTATGTACAAAGTCACAGAAACAACTTGTAGAGTATAATCTAATCACACAAGTTTATTATATTACTTCTTTTCTACTTCAGTGTACTCAGGCCCAAACACGTTTCAACCGGTTGGTGAGTAAAATTAAGAAGGTCATCCATTGTACCAATCCGCCGCTTTTTTGTATTCATTCGAAATTGGTCGGATAGCCAGTCGTTGTTTACATGTTTTGTTTTTTGTTAATATTTACTGAATGCGAAACATTCCAAGCTGAAAATTTTCGTTATATATTTTTGACTAAAGGCACTTATTGTTGGTGTACACCTACACATCTTGGGTTAAGCCGGTTTCTTTTATTTTGGCGTCAAAGTTATTACACTGTAGTTTTGACTTTTAGCAATATTATTCAATAACGCTTGCATGTGCGTGCACTTTTGAAACTTTTTATGGTTATTATAAGCGTCAAGAAGGACCGAATACAGTTTTCAGCGAGCTTATACGTAATCTCATTTAGGCGCTACGATATTTTTTCGGGTTTTCATAAACGTCCGATTACTTGAAAACTATAAATATTACCCTAAATCTAATTCTGTCACAAATTGGCACTAATTAAGAGCTACTCGTGTGTTTGTTCTACAGGCGCACATCCAATGGTTTCCGAGATACACGATTCTTCGAAACGTTACCCCAGCAGGAAATGCAATATCTCGAAGACCTGAAGACGCACTAATTATATATTCAGCGCACATTCATAGACGAGCATAAGCTACATGCCCACGTACAACGTTTCTCTCTCCGATCATTCGTTTAGAATTTTCCTGCTGGAACAACGTTACCCTGGCAGGAATCGTTTTTTCCGTTTTTTTACAAAACGACAAAGCGCACAAATTTTTTATGTTGCGCACATTTACAGCAGATTAGGCACTAATTATTCGTTCCACTCATGTCACTCTAGGAGCAACTTTCCTGCTGGAGTAACGCACACCACGAAGCTACATCCGTAGACTCATCTAATTGCAGCGCAAACATATCACTTTCTTTAATTTCATCAATAACGGTTGCCAAAATATCGTTACTCATGTCTGAAATGCGTTTTTGAACTGTTGTATTTGAGAGTGATATTTGTTCCCTTAACATTCGTTCCTTTTGATTTTACTAGGTTAATTTTGAATACAATACCGTTGTGGTCCGAGCTCGTGAGACCTTCCTCGACCCGCCAGTCCTCCACCAAGTCCAGCAGATCCGTTGAGCACGCTGTGACATCAACGAAGCTGCTGTACGAGGTGTTACCTCTGACGGTGTCGAAGGTCGGGGTGTTGCCGACGTTGAATACCTGCAAACACATTTGTTCCAGGGTTCCCGACATTTCCTCACCCTTGCTGTCGGTTACCAGGCTGCCTCACCAGGTGCTCTTGGCGTTGCGACGCCGCCAATTATTATCCTAGTGGGGCCGATTTCCTCGCGAATCTGCAAGTGTTGCTCCAGGTATGGCTGTATGGGCTGATCTGGTTCGAAGTAGAAGGAGACTACTGCGATTTTCCAGGCGCTGGTACGGATCCTCACCACCACGATGTTGTTAGTGGTGAGTTTCGGACACTGTGAGACGTCGAGGTCGTGGTCGAAGACGGCTATTGCCGCCTCCACAGTTCCACCTCCTTGTTCAGCGCACTGGTACACTCTCGCTCCCCGGTAGTCTCGCATCCTCTTAACCCCACCCACATACCGCTCCTGGAGCAATGCGAACGCAACCCTTCGTTCACTAGCCACAATCATGAGCTCTTGGGTTGCTAGGTTCTTTCTCTGCAGATTCGCTTGGATTACCTGGTAATTCTTGCGCACGTTCGGATGTGTTCGGGAATCCCTGGGCGAGTCCCTGCCTACTGTTGCCACTGGGGTGCCCTTAGCAATACGCCACCGACAGCCGCGCCAATGCGTCCCACTTAACGCGAATTGGACACTCGCTGTCGAAGCCGTTGTGCTCGGTCTTGTCCAGCTTATTGGCCACACAGTTCAAGCACTTCGGTGCTTCCAAAGCCAGCCGAGAGGGGCAGTCGGTCCTCATGTGGGGGCCACCGCAGTGTGTGCAGAGGTCAGCGGGTTCCGTACACAATTTGCGACCATGGCCGAAGCGCAAGCAGCGGGTGCACTGGATCAGAGGTGACTGATCCAGCACACGCACCCGCTGCAAGTCGATGTGCACTCGACCCGCATTAGTAAGCCTCTGCCACACTGAGGGGGACACCTGCATGACGATGTGAGACATGTGGGTGTTTCTCGTCTTACGACGGTATTTCACCCCCATCCTCACATCGTCTGCTGGTAAGTCGCCAATCAGGTGGGTGTTTTGGCGTTTGATCGCCTCGATGACCTCCACGTCGGTGTGACAGGAGAGGACGTCCTTAAAGATGATTAGCGGATCCTTGTTTTTAACCTCCTCCACTACGAGGTTTCCGGCCTTTCTAATCCTCTCCGTCACCCGATTTAGCTCTTCCCTGGTCCTGAAACCGACCACCACCTTCTGGTCCCTCACTTTTCGCAGCCTCTCCACCCTTGTACCCTCATTTCTGGCATCTACTGCCGTCCTGAGCTTCTCAATAACCCCTTCCCCGGTGTCCTTTTCATCGATTGATGACACGACCACCGAATGAAGGGGCTTTTGGATGTTCTGCTTCGGAGCGGCGACCATCTCCGCGAACGAGGGTCTGCCTGGCCTGCGACAAAGTGAGGTGCCAGCTGTAGGCGCTCCGACAGGGCCCGTGTATGCAACTGGCATTCTTCCAGCGCCTTGTTATGGTGCTGGAGATTCTCCATAAGCTGCTTCATGAGCTCTGTCGACGCGCCCGAGGCCGGTGTCAGGTCCTTTGGGGCCTTTTCAGGCTCGACTGCCACTTCGACACTTTTTACTCTCTCGACTTCCCCCTCCTTGACTAGGTGGTACAGCCTTTCAACCGCCTTGGTTATCCCGTCCTTGATCTCTTTTTTTGAGATTCCGGGAGCTATCAAGTTGGAGCTTTGCGCTGGAGAGACACGCACACGCCTTTGCCTCCGTGGTCCTATTTAGGTATTTCACGATAGGCACTTCTCGAGGCGAGCTCTCCAGGGATTTTTCAGGCTGCTTTTGTAGGTTCAACTTTGCCTGCTGCGCGGTTGTTGCTTTGGATTTGAGTTTCGGGGAAGTGGGCACGAGTGTTTTCTTGGGGGGAGTGGTAGCGGGTGTCGTTTTAGGAGGTGTTAATGTTTTGTGGGGTTGCCCCGATTTAAGTTTCTCCGCTTCCCACTCACCAATACTGCGCCGCACTAAGGGGCCCGCCTGTACTGTGCATGTTTCCTCCACGTCCAAACTCTCCTCCACTGCCTTGGCTTTCGTCACGGGGGTTCGAATCCCAAACATAGTGAAGAAAAAGACTAACAAATAAACAAATAGGGGACACGGAACAATATAAAAAGAACTACTGAATCCCTGTAAAGGGGCGATCCAATTGATATCAGCAGTTTTCAGTGCGCGATTTTTGAGCTGTTCAGCGTAAATCGACTGGAGTAGTGTTCCGCCTACTCCCTGACCATTTTGAGACGACCGCACGCGCAAAAAATTTTCACCCCCTGACACTTAGAAAATTTTTCGAAATTTTTATAAGGAAATCGTTCATAATAAATCGGATTCAAAACTTTCTTCACTTTTAAATATTCTATATAGTCTCAGTTGTAGTCAGCTACCATCCCTGAGTTGAAGGCCGCGATCCGTAGCCCGAAGCCCAGATTGGGGGTTGATTACCTTCATTTTTACCCCAAAAAACTGGTTTTTCGGGGATTATTCCAAATTTTTCTTCTAACGTTAATAACTTTTTTCCGTAATTCGGCTAGCCCGCGCGGAGACGCGTTTTTTGACGTATCGCACGTGCGGCTAGCTCGCAAAAAATTTTGTCCACCCAACCCGCCCTCTGGTCTATAGCAGAAGGTGGACTGGGAATTTTGGCCAAAATATTTTTTATTTTTGATTGTTGCTCTTTAGGCTTGCTAGGTCTATAAAAACTTAATATTTCTTATTTTTTGCTCCCTAGCTCAATTTGTGTTGGAGGGAATTCGATTTTATTTTATTTATTTTACTTGTTTGACAGAGAGACTTGATGACAGATGAGATGCGTTCGGATAAGTATATAATATTAAAACGCATTCGGTTACATATATGACATCCCCCTTTTTCAGCGATAGCGCTCTGGAAGGATTACTTGTCGACCGCTGCGAGTAGTCTTTATTTCAGGTGCAGTGTCTGCTGCTCGAGGAGTAGGTCTTGGAGATCCAGGCTGTACCGGTTCAGGGTTGGGTACTTGCTGTTGTTCTTGGCCTGGCGGTTCTTCCAGTAGTGGAGACGATTCCTTTGTTGGACTAACTGCTGGCAACATTTCTCTAGAAGGTGCATGTTTAAGATGCCAAGCATTTCTGTGATAGACGCTTCCATCCTCTGTTTTCACTTTGTATGAACGTGGTCTCTCTGGTGTTTCGTTCATTATTTTAGCTGAAATCCAGTTATGATGGTCTTTCCTTAGTAGTACTTCTTCTCCTTTACTAAACTCTCTGTTCTCCTTTTTTCCAGTATCGGCATATTCTTTTTCTTTCTCTTTTAGTTTCTTTAAATTTTTTGTTACATTTTTTATGACTTTAGGTGTCAGAAGCTTTTCATTAATAGGTAGTAGAGTTTTTGTTCTTTTGTTCATCAGTCTTTGGCATGGTGAACCTAAATCCAATCGAGGAGTGTTTCTATGGTGTAGCAGTGCTAGCTGAATGTCTGTATCATCCTCTTTGCATTTTTTCAACAGAGTTTTTGCCTCTTGTACATATCTTTCTGCTAACCCATTAGACCTGGGAAAATGGGGGCTAGAAATTCTGTGTTCAAATTTCCATTCTTTAGTGAAACTCCTAAATTCTTCACAATCATATTGTTTTCCTCCATCTGTTTGAAGTATGTCTGGTATACTAAATGTTGCAAACCATATTTTCATGCACTCTATTATTGCTGAGCTAGACAAATTAGTGATTGGTTGCATGTCAAAGTATCCTGAATATGCATCTGCCACAACAATGTAGTATTGGCCCTTTAAATGGAATAAATCTGATGCTACTATACTCCATGAACGTTCTGGTACGTTCTGTAGCATTGGGCTCCATCGGGTTGTCTTTCTGGATGATTTGCAGTTTCTTACATACACTTGGGAGCAAATAAATCGAGCCACTACCTTTTTTCACGTAAAATGGTAAATATTTTTGGTAATATGGAACGTATCAATTCGAACTATATATCGCCTAAAAGTTTAGTTAATAACCTTTACAATGAGGGTAAATTATTGAATAATAACCTTATTGAATGATAAATTATTGGCTCTGCAAGAAAAATGGTAATTTTGATAGAAAATTTAGTAGGGCTAAAACAGTCCATAAAAACAATAAAAAACAAAATTATTGCAAAAAAAATATTCTTAATAACTGGTATTACCCCCCCGTGCCCTGATACATTCTTGTAGCCTATTAGTCATCGATCTGATCAGCGTTACGATGACATATTGTGGTATGTTCTCCCACTCTTCAAGCACAGCGACTTTAAGCTCGGGAATGGATGAAACAGCGGGAACCCTGGCTCGGACTCTCCGTTTTAGCTCGTCCCATAGGTGTTCGATCGGGTTCAAATCGGGACTTCGTGCTGGCCATACCATTTGTTGAATCCCGATCGCAGACAAGTATTCCGTAACGATCTGCGCGGTATGAGGTCTCGCATTGTCATGCATAAACAAGAAATTTTCTCCGACAAAACCAGCATACGGCATTACGTGGTTTTCAAGAATGTCAGTTATGTATCGGTCAGCTGTTAATCCACGTCTACCACTGCCATCGTTGGCGGGGTCGACGAAGACAAGTTCCGTTTTTCCGTCTAGAGAAATTCCTCCCCACACCATACAAGAACCACCACCAAAACTCACAGTTTCTCGAATGCAACATTGGGCAAATCTTTCACCAGGACGTCTATACACTCGGTTTCTCCCGTCATTGCTAAAAAGACAGATTCTTGACTCGTCAGAAAACAAAACTGACCTCCAGTCTTCTAACGTCCAATTAATGTGTTCTCGAGCAAACTCCAAGCGAGATCGGCGATGAGCTACAGTCAATTTTGGGCCAGTTGCTGGTTTGTGTGATGTTAAATTTCGTTCTTTTAGTCTTCGTCTCACTGTCCACCTACTGATTGAGACTCCTCGAACGTCACGTAACGCTTGCTGTAGCTGAACAGCATTAAGTCCACGGTCGCGCAACGAATTGGTTGCAATAAAGCGGTCGTCACGTTCTGTTGTTGCCCGTGGTCGGCCAGTTCCAGGTCGCCGAACAAAAGCACCAGTCTCCAGATACCTGCGGTATACCCGCTGTACCTTTGAACGACTCAAATGAAGTCTGCGTGCCACTTCACGTTGTCCGTGTCCAACCTCAAGTAAAGCTACAACTTGGGCAGCTTCCGTCGGTGTAGTATCCATTTTATCAGGTTATTTTGATTACACAGACACAGATAAAGACAACAATAACAAGTAATATGGGTATGATTAACAAAAACCTCAAATTTAATCTTTTCTTAACAGAGTACAATAAAAATGTCATAAGCAAATTAAATGCGATAATTTTATTCTACCCTTTAAACTTTAATTTAAATTAAAAAAAAATGAAATTTTGACAACTAACTACCCTCTTTGTAAAGGTTATTAAATACCCTTTTAGGCGATATATGTTTCGAATCGATGCGTTCCATAATACCAAAAATAATTACCATAATGCGTGAAAAAGGAAGTGGCTCGATTTATTTGCTCCCAAGTGTAGTTTGTTAAGTCTTTGGACATTTCCGGCCAAAACACATTGTCTCTTGCTAATCTCAATGTGCCTTGTATTCCTTTGTGGCTTAAGTGGCAGTGCTTCATAACTAAGGGCACCATTGTTTTTGGTATCATAGCTCTTCCATTTTTACACGACTGCCCCAAAAAAAGAGTGTTATGTTTTTAGCGTTCATGTATGTATGTATGTATGTATGTTTGTTTGTGAGTTTCTTTATTCCACCATAACTTCTAAACGCCTGAACCGATTTTGATGTATGTGGTATCGTTAGATTCGTTACGTCATCCCGGGTAACATAGGCTAGAGAAAATATCAAAAAACATAATAGGGTGGCCATGGTTTAGAAATAAAAAGAACTTTTAATTTGTTTTTATTGAAATTTCAATGAAAAATATAATCATCGTCTAGAACTTATTAAGTAGATTACAAAAATATACCACAGTAGTATTCAATTTCTAGTGTTTTCTAGTAATACTACTTAACAAATGATATGGTGACATTTTAAACCCGGGATTCGATACGAATAAGCTACATATCAATAGATTATCTGTAATGAAAAAAATAAAACTGGCTAGGTTACAACTCCCAAATCCATCCACGACGGCACCTAAATGGTTTTTAAGTTTGTATGAAAAGTCAGTATGTGTGAATCAATTTACTAGAAACATGGCGAAAAAATATCGATATATCACTAAAAGATATGAAATAAAAAACAAATAATTAAAAAATTTAAAAAACACGCCTGCCATGACAAAAAGTAAACTAAAAAATAAAAAACAAGTCAAAGGAATTCAGCGATGAATGGGAGCAAGGTCCCGTAAATGTATTCGAAAATGGAAAACTGAAATCTAAAACTTTTATTGCAGTCGGGGGATAAAACTTTTATCAAGTCCGTCAAGCTTAGCTTGCCGTCCTACTGCACGGTGTACCAGGCGGAACTTCTGGCCATATGCGTAGCCACGCGCGAAATCCTCAAGCGCAAAGAGGGAACCTTCGGTATCTACAGTGACTCAAAGGCCGCACTTCAAACAGTCACAAACCAAGGTTCCCTCCACGCCCTGTAGGCTTAGCCAAGTTGACAATCTACAAACGTTGACGCTAGTAGAAAACGACTCAAATGTATGGGGATGACGTCATCTCAACGCTAAGTCACGTGGTCAGAACAAACGAATAGAAAATTCGTAGCCATGTTTACAACTTATCGAATCGTTCAAAATGATAGAATGAAATGTGATCCTTTCTACAACGTTGATCGCTACATCCCATATAAATGCTAGCCATGTCACACTTTTGACAAGCGCAAACGAAACGTTGGCGAAGTATTTGAACGATACGTTAGCGTTTGCCGAGACCCTGGAGATAACGCTTAAAAATGGCGTCTATATATGATACAGATGTCTTGAGACCGAGAAGTGTTTTGTTTATTTCTCATAATTTTGGATTCTATGTGCCTATTTAGCATTTAAAATGCATACTTTAAATATATTGTGGTGCGCTAAGAGTCAAACACAATAATTATTTTGTTTCTTTCATAAGAAGTACCTAGTATAGGTTCATGCCGCGCAACACGTCATTGTTTATATTGTAAACTTTCAAGTGCCCAAGTATATTAGATTTTAACAAAGGAAGGTCACAAAATAAGTAATAATTTACGTACCTTCCCACTAATTCCAATCTACCTGCGAACTGTTCTGGGTCTGGTCGAGATCTCGATCCAATATTATAAAAGTTATCATTTCATTTAAGTATCTTTCATCGAAATGCACAATATCATATTATTTTACGACACAGTAATGTTTAAAATTACATTCCGCACTGTGATATCATATTAAACCAATTGTAAGAAGAACTTGTACCTTATTTCACTTACTTTTTTAACACTTAATACAATTTATTCCTTTCATAACAATTCAAAACAAAACTTCAACCCGCGCATAAAGTAAACAACTGCGATTTTGACATTAGTTTGACGTTAGTAGAAACGCTCGCCATAGACTAAAGTGTAGGTTTTTTCTATATTTATTAGAGAATGAGCGATCGACTCAATTGTGTGAAGTTGGCTACCAACTTAGCGCTTTCTATAATCGCTTGCGCCGAACCGTTATCTATTGTAGAAAGAGAATAGAAACGAAGCGGTTGTAACTTGGCTAGCCCTACTGGCCGTGGAGGCGAGAGCGAACGTGGGCGCGGCTTTATCCCAGGGCAAAGTTATCTCTTTGTTCTGGGTAAAGGCACACGTTGGACTGGAGGGCAACGAACGCGCGGACCACCTAGCGAAGGAAGCTGCACTCCGATCTAGGAAGAGGCCGGACTATGACCGCTGCCCGGTTTCATTCGTCAAGCGGCAGATCCGTGTGGGGTTGCTCGACGAGTGGAACCGGAGGTACCAGAACGGCGAAACAACCTCTGTCACCAAGTTATTCCTTCCCGATGCAATCGACGCCCACAAGATTGTCCTAAAACTTAAACCGGCCGGAATAGGTACGCAAATCTTGACGGGGCACGGTGGGTTCTCCGAATACCTGCACCGTTTCAGGTGTAAGGAGAACCCATAGTGCATCTGCGAACCAGACAAGCTGGAGTCGATTGCACACATTTTGACGGAATGCCCAGTATACGTAAACGACCGATATGAAGCAGAGCGAAAACTGGAGACAGAAATAAATAAACAAAATCTAAAGATGTTAATGTCGGAAACAAAAAAGACGAAAATTTTAATACAATACTGCCAAAAAGTTGCTACAAAAGTCATAAACAGAAATAAAGTAGGATAAAAACCTGTGCTTTTCCAAATATGGAATTCTAATTAAGAAAAGATATTTAGGTATAAGCACAGAATAATTTAGATATGAATTAAAATTTTAGTTAACTATAATCATAATAATATAAAATTGCAATAATAAATAAAACACAGGACAACTTAATTAATCTCAGCAAAACTTTTCAAAAAATTAAAAGCAAAACAAAGAAAACAGCAGTCTAAAGAAAAACCCGAACAAAACAAGGTCTTTTTTTTTCTTTTCTTTTTTTTTTTTTTTTTTTGTCTCTCACTAAGTCAGGGGAACACTGGCAAAAAAAAAAAAAAAAAACGGTGTCCAACCACATATTTCTCCATTTTCTTCGACATCTTGTATCCATCGCGTAACTGGATACGTTTTATCTTGACCGGTGAATTTAGGTATCAGATCCGACGTGAGGTACAACATCGAGCTTTGGCCCGAACGTGGTTCTTCTTTCGTCATTTTCAGTTGCCGTAGCCGTCGTAATTATCTTTTCCGTTGCTTTTTGAGTACTATCCGCCGTCGTGCACCACGCCACGCGCCGGTCTCCGTCGTCTTCAAACTCGTTATTTTTGCCAATCCCGGACGAGCCCCCAATTTTGTGGGATTGTATGGCAAAATAAACGAGCACAATTACTAATTGAAACTTTATTCATAAACACGTTAAAAAATCAGCGTTACACCGTGGCTATGGTTGCGTGGCGTGGCGTGGTAATGGTTATCAGTGGAGAGATTTATCAAAAATCGCTAAACTATCTATAACGGGTGTTTTTGAATGTTGCGCCATAGAACTTATAAATTATGGAATTGTAATTGTATGTATATGTCGCCGCGAGAGTGTCTATCTGCTGGGATCATTAGTCAATCTAATTAATAACCAGCTTATAATAATAGCTTAGCTTAGTTTTTTAAATTAAGATAAGCTAATTGATTATGAATATTGGGATTTTAATGATTGCTCACTTGAAATTAGGCTGTATGAGAGACGTCATTGCACATTGTTGTGAAGATGGCGGCGAATACGATTTTAATAGTCAATAACTCAATTTATAATCTGAAACCACGACTAAATCAGTTTCTTTATGTAATTATAAACTAAAAAGTCATAAGATTATTTTGTAGAGCAATTTATTAGTAGAAAACCCGTTCTTTGTATTAAATCCTTTAATTAGCCGGAAATGGCGTAAGTAACATTCTGTTGTAAAAAGTAATGAACCTATTAATTAGACATTAACTTAATAACGCCTTCGCATTAATATTGGTATTGTTTTATTGTTAAATAATTATTACAATCAATTGTGAATTATTTTAGTATTGTTTATTACTTTTAACTGAATAAGTAATTAATAACAATACTGAGTGCGTTGTACTTCCGCTAGACGGACTAGAGACGCGTGAGCACAGAACATCGCGTGAGACGAAAGATGAACGCACATTATCTCGTGTTTAGCAAAAATTGCAATTGCAATATTAAGTAAATGAAAGTGGTTTTTGATGTGATTAATATTAATTAGTGCAAACGAGAATTGTAACATGATTTAAATGGAGTTTCTTAAACCCATTCGTCTCCATAGTAACAATGATTTATGTGAATGTGTCTCAACCTCTGAAAAGTTTATAAGTGCCTGTAAATGGACTATTCTAAATAAACGTTTGGTGTTTGAGTCAAGTATTGTGTGTGATTTCAACTACCCATTTACCCATCTGCCACGAAGAGGAATCTAAGGCAAAGACAATATGGCGGAGGCCATTGATTAGGAGCAGCGTTCCTCAAGTGGTTTTCCCGCCGTAACATCAGAAGAAAGGGATTTTATCTGCGCTTTGCTCATGAATATGCGCCGGAACATCCAAATGATGACATACAGGAAAATATTGAACTGAAGACTGATCGTCTAAAATTTGGCTTTATTTTCATCATAGTGGTTGACAGATACCAACATGATAATTATGGCATAATTCAACTTGAACACACATGACCCAGTAAGACAATAAGTTCACATGAAAATACTTTTTACATGGGAAAACAAACAATGAAGTTTTATGTGCCAGAAAACTTCATAGTCCAATCAAAGTGACAAACATACAGTACAGCACAGAATGACCGAAGCAGCAAAATAAAAGAAACATGAACACTGGGAAAGCATATCAATAAATTAACCTACGGGATGGAACATCAAACCCGGGAAGTATTTTATTTTATTCATTTTAGTAACTGTAGTGCAGTTAACAATATTTTAACTTATCACATTACACACTGGCTAGGTTAATTGCCACCTTAAATTGACACCCGTGGAATTTAAATATTAAGACATCTTTAATCACTCAAGGAGTGATAAGGTCATTACCCGTTCAATGTTTTTATTAAAATTTAAACCAGGGTACTTAATGTGTCACAAACTGAACACATGAATCAAATGATAGTTAGTTACTTGCATTCACACATTAATTAATTAACTAAGTATTAAATCTTGTTATGTTTTAATATTATGTCATTCAGAGTAAAACATGCAATAGAAATAATTCTTATTAGAAATCCCTCATACTTGATATTCAAGTGAGGAATTGCAATTAAGTACTTTGTACAAACTTGTAAACATTTGTATTGGACAACATGTTTCAAGATTCAATAAAAACAAACAAAGTTGTCCGTCACTGGACACCTGGCAGATGTGAATCTTTGTATTGTAATGACACAATATGTCATGATAAATATTACAATACTTAACTGCCTCCTTGGTCTAGTGGTCGCAACCGCAACTGTTGAGCATGAGGTCTTGGGTTCGATTCCCGGGTCAGGCAAAGTGTTATTGGCTTTTTCCATCGGGAATTTATCAGTAACAGCCACGGAGTCTGGATTTGTGCCCGGTTGATGGCAATAGGCTCGCCCCTTATTACATGGGACTTAACAACATAACTGGCGAAATGTGGGTGTACTATTAGGTACACCTCTGCCTAACCCTTCGGGTATTACAGGCGTGATGTTATGTTATGTTTAATATTACAATAATTATTTATTTATTCAATATCTATCAATCGAATCTGTATCTGACCTTACTACATCACTAATTGATTAGCTTGAAGTTAAAAAAATAATTGATCCACATTAAACATTATTTTAATGGCGAAACGCAATAATAGCATCATACTATTTCCCATTATAGCATACGAGTTGGATTCAAAGCCAGGGTGCACATGTTTCACATAAGTAATGCTTTGTTATGTAACTGATTCATAAAACAAAACAATTAACAAAACATCAACGTTGTTCAACAAATTGTGACAATGAAATTCAGTGCGATAATTCAACAGAAAGCAAAGCTTTAAATATGTTAATAAAATGTGAATGTTTCACTAGTACAGTAACACAACCAATAGTGTTTTTAAAGTAGTTTTAATCAGATTAACTTTCCCATCTTAGTTTGATTACCATCTAAGTATGATAACTATTTAAAAACAATTGATTACTATATTTTCATTACTAATTTAAACATTTAGTCAGACTGCTTTGTGGGCCTAGTAGTCATGGAACATACAATTAAAGCATGTGGGCCTGGATTCGATTCCCAAGTCTAGCAAAGTGTCGTTGGGTTTTTTCATCAGGAAGTTCTCAGTAGCAGTCCAGACAATAATATTAATGGCATATAGTCTTGCCCTTTAACAAGAGGCTTAGGCATTACTGGCAAAGTGATGATGTACACCTCTGCCTAACCCTTCTGGGATAGCAGGTGTGATGTTTACATAACATCTTTTATTGTTCTATTATTTACCTGCATGACTTTTACATTCCAGATTCGAGGCAATTATGTTATAAAAGAGGAAATGATAGTAGAGCAAATTCACTACAAATACAAACAACATCAAGTACTACAGCCTGGTGAACAAATGACCGTGTCGCCGGCTATGAAGCTAACAAATGAGAAACAGCATGAGGACAGCCAACCCAGAATGACTGTTTCAGTGTTTACACACCATAAGTTAACATAAAAGGTGAGAAGTTTTCAAACTACTTCAAACACTTCACTACTGATATCAAACAGTGTTGCATTAAAAGGCTCAATACAATCGCCAATCAACTTACCTACCTACATGATGCTCATGTGTGATGAGTATCAGGTATTCCGATATCATTATTTTAATGTTTTTGCAATCCTGCCAGTTGTAAGCAACAACTATTAACAAAAACAAAGTATTAGTACTAACAGTAACTAATGAAGTATAAAATAATAATACTCACAAAAAGCTAATGGTATCCGTGGAGGAAACAACTAGCGCAATAAGTAATACTCAAAATGAATCACACAAATAATCTATCAGCAGCCGTGGAGGCAGCTGGTAAAGAACCAACACAACAAATTATCTATCAACAGCCGTGTAGGCACTTGATAATGAACCCACACAACAAAAATGATCTATCAGAAGCCGTGGAGGTGACTGATAATGAACCAACACAACAAATGATCTATCAGCAGCCGTGGAGGGAACTGATAAAATAATACTCTCATGTTATCCTGCTGGGTCCACGGCGTATTAAACGCCCAGAGCCTGGTTCCTTATATCCTGTCAAATCAAAGACTTCGTGCCTGTCACGGAGCAATGGTCCTAAACTCCTTATCCTTTAATCCTGTCAAATCAAAGACTTTGTGTCTATCACAGAGCGGTGTTCCTGATCCTATCCTTTTATCCTGTCAAATCCAAGACTTTGTGTCTATCACAGAGCATTACCTTCCCGTGAGAATGAACAAATAAAAACATACTACTCACACTACATTTACCAAATACAAATCACAATGTCTAAAGCTATCAATAATTTTATTTAAAACGAATCTAGTAGACAGTAGACCTATTATACAAGGTTGCAAAGTCATAGTAAGCAACAATATTATCTGTTTGCTGAAAAAGCAAACAGCTGATCAAACAATATCAATAAAATCAATGTTGTTCAATAATTTTGACAAAAATATTATATTTAGCTAGTAGCTAATCAAACAATATTTTATTCAACTAGTAGCTGATCAAACAATATTTTATTCAACTAGTAGCTGATCAAACAATATCAATAAATTCAACTAATGTTGTTGATAATTTTGCCAACAATATTCTATTTAGCCAGTAGCTAATCAAACAATATTCTATTCAGCTAGTAGCTGATCAAACAACATCAATAAATTCAATTAATGTTGTTGAATAATGTTGCCAACAATATTCTATTTAGCTAGTAGCTAATCAAACAATATTCTATTTAGCTAGTAGCTAATCAAACAATATGTTATTCAACTAGTAGCTGATCAAACAATATCAAATAATTCAATTTATGTTGTTGAATAATTTTTCCAACAATATTCTATTTAGCTAGTAGCTAATCAAACAATATTCTATTCAGCTAGTAGCTGATCAAACTATCAATGAATTCAATTAATGCTGTTGAATAATTTTGCCAACAAAATTCTTGTGAGCTAGAAGTTGATCAAACAATATCAATAAACTCAATTCAATTAATGTAATTGAGTCATTCAGGCAACAATTGTTTTATTAAGCTAACAGCTTAGCATCCAATAACTTGAATAAAAATTCCAAACACCTTTATATGTCTGTAACTGTGCATGTGTGTCTAGCAAGGTGATACAAAAATGCATTGAATGTCAGATCTATTACAAGGTTTCTATGTTGAATGAACCTTCCTGTTACTAAATCCTACAATTGAATAAACATTGTAGGATAATAAAAGCAACAATAATCTGCCGACAAAATTTATCTCCACTATTTCAGATAACAACCACGAGACTACACATAAGACAACGGACGGACGAGCGGACGGCAACGGCAAGTGCAGAGCGCGCACCGCCGATCAGAATGGCCGTGTCGCCGCGAGAGTGTCTATCTGCTGGGATCATTAGTCAATCTAATTAATAACCAGCTTATAATAATAGCTTAGCTTAGTTTTTTAAATTAAGATAAGCTAATTGATTATGAATATTGGGATTTTAATGATTGCTCACTTGAAATTAGGCTGTATGAGAGACGTCATTGCACATTGTTGTGAAGATGGCGGCGAATACGATTTTAATAGTCAATAACTCAATTTATAATCTGAAACCACGACTAAATCAGTTTCTTTATGTAATTATAAACTAAAAAGTCATAAGATTATTTTGTAGAGCAATTTATTAGTAGAAAACCCGTTCTTTGTATTAAATCCTTTAATTAGCCGGAAATGGCGTAAGTAACATTCTGTTGTAAAAAGTAATGAACCTATTAATTAGACATTAACTTAATAACGCCTTCGCATTAATATTGGTATTGTTTTATTGTTAAATAATTATTACAATCAATTGTGAATTATTTTAGTATTGTTTATTACTTTTAACTGAATAAGTAATTAATAACAATACTGAGTGCGTTGTACTTCCGCTAGACGGACTAGAGACGCGTGAGCACAGAACATCGCGTGAGACGAAAGATGAACGCACATTATCTCGTGTTTAGCAAAAATTGCAATTGCAATATTAAGTAAATGAAAGTGGTTTTTGATGTGATTAATATTAATTAGTGCAAACGAGAATTGTAACATGATTTAAATGGAGTTTCTTAAACCCATTCGTCTCCATAGTAACAATGATTTATGTGAATGTGTCTCAACCTCTGAAAAGTTTATAAGTGCCTGTAAATGGACTATTCTAAATAAACGTTTGGTGTTTGAGTCAAGTATTGTGTGTGATTTCAACTACCCATTTACCCATCTGCCACGAAGAGGAATCTAAGGCAAAGACAATATGGCGGAGGCCATTGATTAGGAGCAGCGTTCCTCAAGTGGTTTTCCCGCCGTAACATATATATAGAGTGCCAAATCCAAGTAATTTTGATGAATTTATGAATAGGTTAGATTTATTGTTACGTGTTCTGATGAAGAAATCATTTAAAAATATTGTACTGGCGGGTGATTTTAATATATGTAGATATATTGAAGAAAAACAAACAGGCTTCGGAATTTGAAAATTTATTACTGAATTTTAATTTAAAATTGTCTATACGTCAACCTACTCGTTTAAAGAGCAAGACATGTATCGACAATTTTGCGCATAATTTCAAAAAGTGTCGTGAAGCTATAGTTATGGAACTTGCTTTGTCTGACCATACGGCACAACTTCTTAATTGCCCGATTAGCATCGCAAGCACTAGAAATAATTGGCGAACCACTAGACGGGACTATAGTGAAGAGAACATAGATAAATTTAAATCCTACCTCAATAGCCTATCGTTTGCTGAAGTTTATGAAGCTAAGGACCCAAACATTGCTTACAATCCATTCACTGAAATGTTTTCTTTCTTATATACACAGTACTTTTCTGAAACTCTTATCACAGTGAAAGTGAAAAGAAAGCCTAGTTGGGTCTCTCGTGGTATTAAAATATGTAGCAAAAAGAAACGCCAATTATTATGGCTTTATAGACAAAAACCTACCGAAATAAATAAAAATAAATTTAAGAATTATTCAAAATTGCTAAAAAAAATTATTAATTTAACTCAACGCGCACAAAATATAACGATTACTTTATAGATAAAATTAAAGCTATGACCGACTCGGGAATCGAAGTCACTAAACATATCCTAACGAGGAAAGACTCAATGTTCATGGCTCCATGTCTAGCACAGGATATACTAAAAATTATAACGGCTTTAAAAAATACAAACAGTGTAGGATACGATGGTATATTATGTACAAAAATAGTTAAGTCTGTAGCATATGAAATCTGTAGCCCCATAAGCTACATTATTAATTTGAGCATTGGTGAAGGTAGATTTCCGAATGCGCTAAAGAAATCGGTTGTAAAACCACTGTTTAAGAAGGAGGATACGGAGTTAGTGGAATTTTACAGGCCAATATCATTAATACCAATAATTTCAAAAGTTATCGAAAAATATATTTACAGGGAACTAAACAACTATTTAGAAAAAAATCATATACTTTGTGATGAACAGAAAGGATTTAGGGAGAAAAAAACGATTAATATGGCCATATACGACTTCTTGTATACTGTTATGACGAACATGGATAAAAATACACCTGTCTGTGCCATTTTCTGCGACATGACACAGGCATTTGATTATGTCCAACATAATATATTGCTAAAAAAACTTGAAGCATATGGGATAAGAGGAAACATATTTAGTCTAATAAAATCATACCTACATGACAGAAAACAAGTGACGCAAATTAGTAGGATAAATATGAGTTCCAAACGTGAAGAGATTTTCACGTCAAGAGAGCGTACTGTCCCTCACGGAGTTCCGCAAGGCAGTGTACTCGGACCACCCCTGTTCACACTCTATATTAATGACTTCCCTAAATTCATTAAACAGCCCATGACACTGTTTGCGGATGACAGTACTATTAGTATACCATGCCATAATGAGAATACATATGAAACGGACATAAGAAATACATTGACTGAAGCGGTAACGTGGCTAAATAATAATAATTTAAAAATTAATATAAATAAAACTTTGATTATGCATTTTAGCCAACGAACATCACAATTTTCTAATCTTGACATAGAATATAAATAATAATAAAGTACAGACAGCTAATGCTACAAAATTTTTAGGCCTAACAATTGACAGAAATTTAAATTGGAAAGCGCATATTGAAACTCTAGCCAAAAGAATAAGCAGTGGTGCATATGCGTTATATAAATTATCACGTACGCTAAATATAGAAGCACTTTTAACGGCCTACTACGGTTTAATTGAATCCGCCATTAGATATGGTGTTATCTTCTGGGGTAACTCAACTGATAGGGAGATCATCTTTAAAAGGCAAAAGTATTGCTTGAGATCTATGTTTAATCTCAAAACTACTGATAGCTGTAAAATATACTTCACTAAATATCACATTTTAACATTACCTTCGCTGTACATTTTGGAAATAGCAATGTTTGTAAAAACAAATCCACATTTGTTTCTTCGGATGGCAGACAAGTTTCCAAGAAATAGACGTGATGATAGCATACTATGTGTACATACATCAAAAACTGCACTTATGCGCAAGAGTGTTTTTTGCATGGCACCAATTATCTATAATAAATTGCCCAAAAGTTGGAAAGAGCAAACTATACCTAAATTTAAACAAACAATGAAACTGTTTTGGCACAAAAAGCGTATTATAGTATTAACGATTTTTTGAATGATAAATTTTGATTATGATACACAAATAAATATAATTTAATTGATTAACAAAAATGTAGATAATTTGAAAGATTTATTGTACATATATTAGAAATATTATTGTAATTTAAGTGTAAATCTTCATTTGTAATCTGTGTAACTGGACATGGACTATATAATAAATCAATGGATAATTTTAATAATTGAAAATAAGACATTTATTTGATGAATCTGACTGACTGATATTTAATGTAATTATATAAGCTTAAAATTTAAAAATATTTAATTTAATAATAATAATTTAACTCTTTGCCCCCAACGATTTGCAACTGATGGAGCTACTGAAGGTCACTGAAGCTTTCAGTAGCGCCATCGGGATGGAATTCGGTGTGGACAAATGTGCGGTCTTGCATGTCAAGCGAGGGGGGATTGTGGAATCTGTGGGAACCCAGCTTACGAATTCCATAAATCTTAGATCCCTCTCAGCAACCGAAACCTATAAGTATTTGGGTATGTCGGAAGCGCTGGGCATCAATGTTGCTGACATGAAACAATCGTTGAGGGAGCGTTTCTTTGGCCGCCTGAGAAAAGTATTTAATAGTCTTTTATCAGGCGGAAATAAGGTGCGTGCCTTCAACGGTTGGGTCATGCCGGTTTTGATGTACTCTTTCGGCATACTCAAATGGACTCAAACAGAGCTAGACGCCCTGGATAGGCGGGTCCGTACATTGTTGACGACATATCGAATGCATCACCCACGTTCTTCGGTTATGAGACTGTATATCCCACGGAAGTGTGGAGGTCGAGGTTTTTTAAATACTAAGACTCTCCACAATCGTGAGATATGCAGTCTCAGGGAATATTTCCTGGAAGCCGACGTGGGGATGCATCGAGATGTTGTCGCGGTGGACAAGGGCCTTACCCCGCTCTCCTTGGCTAAAGAGAACTGGCGCAAACCTGTAGTGCTTGACACTAATGACCGTATGGAGGTATGGCAGAGTAAGGAGCTTCACGGACGCTTTTTCCGGGCCCTACACGGGCCTGATGTAGACTTCTTGGCGTCCGTAGCCTGGCTACGTTCCGGGGAACTCTTCGGAGAAACCGAAGGTTTTGTCTGTGCAATTATGGATGAAGTTATGATGACGAATAACTACCGGAGATTTATTATAAAGGACGGTACGGTTGACATATGTCGGGCATGCCACCGTCCGGGCGAATCAATCCGTCACATTATCTCCGGGTGTTCTCGTCTGGCTAACGGAGAATACTTACACAGACACAACCTTGTAGCCAGGATTATCCATCAGCAACTTGCTCTAAAATACAACCTTGTGGAATCGGAAGTGCCGTACTACAGGTATGTGCCCGACCCAGTTCTCGAAAAGGGCAGTATCACACTGTACTGGGATCAATCCATCATCACTGACAGGACTATTATAGCTAATAAGCCTGATATAGTGGTGGTGGATCGATCAGAGCGGCGCGCAATGATTGTTGACATAACCGTCCCACATGACGAGAACCTCGTGAAAGCCGAGAAAGATAAGCAAATCAAATATCTTAACTTGGCTCGCAAGGTTGTCGACATGTGGGATGTGGACTCAGCGATCATTGTGCCGATAGTCGTTACAGCCAATGGCTTAATTGCCAAGAGCCTCGACCAACACCTGAGGAGGCTCTCGTTAGGCGGCTGGATCAAGGGCTTGATGCAGAAAGCGGTACTCCTGGACACGGCTCGTATTGTTAGGAGGTTCCTTTCTTTGGAGCCCTGACCGCCGGTAGCTTGGACCCTGTTCCCGATACCGGTGGGCTACAATTTATTATATTTTTAAATGTTTTTTTTATTGTTTTTATAAGAAATATTTAAAAATGTATAAAGTTTGTTTATAAATAAATAAAGTAAATAATTTGTAATATTATGAACACAAGATATTTGCACGCCACGAGAAATGGCAGACATGTCGTGAGCCACTATTTATTTATTATCTTGCATGCATGTATTATTTTAATTCTGTATGTAAACACATGTTTAAGCAAATAAAATTTCTTATTCTTATTCTATCCGTCGTATATTCGCTATCGCCATTACTCGTTCTTTTTCACTCGCACACATACATCTCTCTTTCTTTCATCCGCTGCGTTCCGTTCTAACATTTAATTTAGCTGCGTTCTTTAGATACAATATTTATCCCACATAAAATCTAGAATCGATTAAAATTTTTTAAAAAAATGCACTGCACTAGTAATCGACACAATGTCCATAACTAGGACATGTCATAATAACAGGTACTAGTCATGGACATAGCAAAAAAAAACCACGTTATTGTTTGCAATAATTTTAAGTAAGATTGTTTGGAAAAGAGGTTAATTAAGCCACAAACTTATTATTTATTCATTATTACCTTAATTGAATTGACAAAAAAACTCATCAGCAACTTACCTCGCTATCAAACTCACTTAAAAAACGATATCACTGGTGACACGAGCTGTTTATCTTTCCACAATTTTGAAACTGAACCACAGACATACATCAGCTGTCAATATTTTGACACTTTAATCCCTTTTCTCTGTGGTAAAGTATTGCCAGGTAACAAAAGCGTTGTAGAATCCTTATTTTTTAGGACTCAACCAAAAATGTTCATCACTGGTACGCTGTCCATTACCGGTGCACTTACCTTAGTCCCATTACGGGTAAAAGCCTCCTCCATCTTTTTCCATTTTCCCCGGTTGTTGGCAAGCTTTACCCCGTTTGTGCCAGCAGTATGCGCTATTTCGTCAGCCCATCTTTTGAAAGGTCGACCGACTTTTCTTTTGCCCGATGGTCTTGTCCATGTTGTTGTTTGGATAGTCCATCTGTCATCACCTAAACGAGCAACATGCGGGTGCCCAACGCCATTTAAGTGCTAGTGCTTTTCTTAAGGCATCTGTAAGCTTTGTCTGCTTCCTGATATTTGAGCTTTTAACTTTGTGTATTTTCCTTAACCCTAACATGCTTCTTTCCATCGCTCTCTGTGTAGTGACAAAATGCGTGGGGTAAAATGGGATACTTAAGTTAAAAAAAAGTCATGTATTCGAAATCAACAATATTTTTAACAAACTTTTTAATTACAAACAATAGTTATATGCTTATGCATTATTTTAATTTGTACTTTTAGGCTTAATCAACTAATTTTCTTAATTGTGAGGAACTATAATACACTTGGGAGCAAATAAATCGAGCCACTTCCTTTTTCACGCATTATGGTAATTATTTTTGGTATTATGGAACGCATCGATTCGAAACATATATCGCCTAAAAGGGTATTTAATAACCTTTACAAAGAGGGTAGTTAGTTGTCAAAATTTCATTTTTTTTTAATTTAAATTAAAGTTTAAAGGGTAGAATAAAATTATCGCATTTAATTTGCTTATGACATTTTTATTGTACTCTGTTAAGAAAAGATTAAATTTGAGGTTTTTGTTAATCATACCCATATTACTTGTTATTGTTGTCTTTATCTGTGTCTGTGTAATCAAAATAACCTGATAAAATGGATACTACACCGACGGAAGCTGCCCAAGTTGTAGCTTTACTTGAGGTTGGACACGGACAACGTGAAGTGGCACGCAGACTTCATTTGAGTCGTTCAAAGGTACAGCGGGTATACCGCAGGTATCTGGAGACTGGTGCTTTTGTTCGGCGACCTGGAACTGGCCGACCACGGGCAACAACAGAACGTGACGACCGCTTTATTGCAACCAATTCGTTGCGCGACCGTGGACTTAATGCTGTTCAGCTACAGCAAGCGTTACGTGACGTTCGAGGAGTCTCAATCAGTAGGTGGACAGTGAGACGAAGACTAAAAGAACGAAATTTAACATCACACAAACCAGCAACTGGCCCAAAATTGACTGTAGCTCATCGCCGATCTCGCTTGGAGTTTGCTCGAGAACACATTAATTGGACGTTAGAAGACTGGAGGTCAGTTTTGTTTTCTGACGAGTCAAGAATCTGTCTTTTTAGCAATGACGGGAGAAACCGAGTGTATAGACGTCCTGGTGAAAGATTTGCCCAATGTTGCATTCGAGAAACTGTGAGTTTTGGTGGTGGTTCTTGTATGGTGTGGGGAGGAATTTCTCTAGACGGAAAAACGGAACTTGTCTTCGTCGACCCCGCCAACGATGGCAGTGGTAGACGTGGATTAACAGCTGACCGATACATAACTGACATTCTTGAAAACCACGTAATGCCGTATGCTGGTTTTGTCGGAGAAAATTTCTTGTTTATGCATGACAATGCGAGACCTCATACCGCGCAGATCGTTACGGAATACTTGTCTGCGATCGGGATTCAACAAATGGTATGGCCAGCACGAAGTCCCGATTTGAACCCGATCGAACACCTATGGGACGAGCTAAAACGGAGAGTCCGAGCCAGGGTTCCCGCTGTTTCATCCATTCCCGAGCTTAAAGTCGCTGTGCTTGAAGAGTGGGAGAACATACCACAATATGTCATCGTAACGCTGATCAGATCGATGACTAATAGGCTACAAGAATGTATCAGGGCACGGGGGGGTAATACCAGTTATTAAGAATATTTTTTTTGCAATAATTTTGTTTTTTATTGTTTTTATGGACTGTTTTAGCCCTACTAAATTTTCTATCAAAATTACCATTTTTCTTGCAGAGCCAATAATTTATCATTCAATAAGGTTATTATTCAATAATTTACCCTCATTGTAAAGGTTATTAACTAAACTTTTAGGCGATATATAGTTCGAATTGATACGTTCCATATTACCAAAAATATTTACCATTTTACGTGAAAAAAGGTAGTGGCTCGATTTATTTGCTCCCAAGTGTAGTTAAATAATCACCAATAGTTAAATTTCCCATTTTGCCCCATGGTCGGGGCAAAACGGGAAACGCTAAGGGGCAAAATGAAGATACAATTTAGTCAGGCAAACATTGTGCACAAATGTGTGCCTCGTCATCATCATCGTCTACTCCGGCGCAGGAATTGTGTGCCCAACCCGCACAAGAGCTACACCTAACCCAACCCTCATCTGACTGCGAATACAAGTAACCACAATATAGGGTGTAAAAGTACCCTTAACGCAAACTAAGGGCACTTGTTCTCCCCACCACTGCGATCATTTTTTTGTTCTAGACCATACCTGGGAACCCCCTAGTTACGGAGATATTGGTGGTCAAAGTTCCAAATTTTTCACAGCTGTTTTTGTAAATACTAGTTTTTCAGGTTATAACTTTACTTAAATTACCTCCATGACCCGTTTACTTATCAAAGCATCCAATAGCACAATGGTTTAAGAGTGCTACATTGAGTTTTACCGTAAAATGTGATTTTTGACCCCAAAAAAAAAATCATTTCCCAGCAAAAATTTTTGCGTAGGGGTACTTAGTTTGATGTACAGAATGCTTGGTTGACGGATGCGTGAAGGGTTCGTTTACACCCTGTATATGCAAGCACAGTCATCTTTGTCTTCTTCCGATGAACTAGTAAATGTGGCTTCCCTTGCTTGTTTCTTTGCTTTTTTTATTATTTGGTTTGGATGTTTTTCTTTGGTCGTTTTTCTTCTTTGGTGCAGTCTTCTTCTTATTTTCCTTACTTTCCTTTGCATTATTTTCCTTAGTCAGGTCATTTTTGTACGGGGAATCCGTACGCCGTTTTCCCACGTTTTTTCTTTTGTCTTTCCTTAGTTCTTAATTCTTTGGGAATTGCCATAATATTTTCAGGTGTAACCGTAAATGAACACTTTTCTTTTAAAATTTGCCTTTCAGGAGTTTTATCTTTAGCCCTTGAAGTGGACGCGAGAGGTTCAAATGGCTGTGTAGAAACTGAAACCATGGAGGTGGACATAGCTTGTTGATTCAAGTTGTCTTGGACGGCGGGTATGATTGGTTCAGAAATGTTTTCATCGAGGTTTAAAATAAATATAGTATTTAATTGGACTGCTTGTGAAATTTGCCTTTCAGGACTTTTTTGACTAGCCATTGAAACCGACACAGATGAGTTGGTGTTTGGGTTTGATACGGGCGGATTTAATTGAGCTGCTTGTGAAATTCCTGACGATGAAGGTTCGCAGTATGGTGTTGGTACGTCTCCTGCATTTTGCGTATTTAGGCCTGACAAGGGTACCCCGTGCAGGGCACGCCACGATAGTGGCGGTAAGTCCCCTCTTTGAGGAGTGGCTGGAGAGGCGCCACGGCGCCCTCACCTTCCGTCTGACGCAGGTACTCACCGGACACGGTTGTTTCGGGAGGTACCTGCACCGAATCAGGCGGGAGGAAACGCCCGGTTGTCACCATTGTGAGGATCGGCCGGAGGACACGGTGGAGCACACCGTGGAGGTGTGTCCCGCTTGGGCGGAGCCCCGCCGTGTTCTCGTAGCGGCGATCGGCGGCGGCGACCTCTCGCGTCCGGCCCTGGTGCAACCCATGGTCCGGGGCGAGGAGGAATGGGACGCCGTCGCCTCCTTCTGCGAAGCAGTGATGCTAGCGAAGGAGGTGGCGGAACGTGAGAGGGAGAGAACCTCTCGTCCCAGCCGCCGCGGGAGGCGCTCCGGGCGTCGGGGGCCACGTGATGGCTTCCGGCCACCGTAGACGCGGGCCTGTGGACGGTGAGTGATGGGTAAGCTCGCCGTCCGTCCGTCTTATGACGACGACAGGCCGTGTCGACGGCGCGTTCGTGTTCCACGCGCGCCTCAAAGAGATGTCAGCAACATGGAAGGGGCCCGCAAGGGCCGACGCCTGTCGAAGCTGCGGGTTGTCCGCAAGGGATACCGAGGCCTCGACATGAAGGGCGAAGAAGGAACATGGGTGGTTTTTAGTCAGTAGAAGTCTGACACTCTCTTTCGCTCTGCCCAAGAGCGGGAGGGGTTATTTGATGATTTCCCACCCCCCAAAAAAAAAAAAAAAAGGCCTGACAAGGGTCTGTGTTGGTGGTTTCCGCAGCTATAAAATCTGCTTCTGTGAAAACATTCCTGTCAACAGACCATATGCCACATTTTTTAAAACCATTTATAGCAGTGCTCATGGTTGATGCGTGTATAAAAGCTTTCCCAAAAAGGGCGGCAACTTAGTAGGAAGTTACTACGCGTCCGGGATGATCTTTTAACCACTTTTTTACTTTAGCACTGTAAAATGTGCTTGGTGGCCGCATGAAGGACACGTCCAATGGTTGAATTCTATGAGTGGAATGTGGCGGTGTACACAACAGTATAACATTGTTTTCTCTGGCATAATCTATGAGATCCAGATTTTTGGTGTGGGACACGTGGCCGTCTAACATAAGCAAAACTGGTTTGTCTTTAGAAGGCTTTATAAAGTCCACGAAACGTTTTGTTACATCCCTAGAATGCACCTTTTAGTGCCTAATAAGCCCTTTGTCATCATAACGGTTAAGACCTAGTGTATTGGTCAGGGACTAGAGCTCAGTTCGGGTTGAGACTCCTACCGGAAAGGTCGCATGTCAAAGTATTGACCAAGTTTCCCTTCCAATTGTAATAATAATTAATATAATCATTTAACGTTTTAAATTCGTTTTTTTTAAAAAGGGATTGTTAAGTCGTGTCCTAACATTGGTGGCAGCGGTAAAGGGATATAGTATCCTGTGGAACGCCCCGCGAAGTGTATCCAGTGAAAGTGTCTCTGTGCCAAGTGTATCTTGTGTGCTCCAAATCCTACGACCCGAACTCACCACGACCTTGACGACCTATCTGCGGCCTAAGAGAGGCCAACCTTGGCTGAAATAGGCCATATCCAGTAGCCTTCGAAAGGCTAACTCCAGCTCGAGAGGCCAAATCCAGGGCCTTTTCGAGGTTCATCCAAGTCGTCACCTGTCTACTGTGCAGCGGTACTGGGCAGAGCGCTGTAAGCGCATTCTACGGACCTGCTCGTATCCAGCACCGACCAGGATCAGACGTCCTCCGTGTCTCCGCAACATGAAGTGTTTCTGTGTTCTGTGAGTCAGTTCAGTGATTTTAATTCTATTTATAGATTTCCCATAGTTAAAAAATAGTAAGCTACTTTATAGTTCTGTTACTTTGTATTTTGTAGATAACATTGTGTCCAGACCGTAGTCTAAACATCCTTCGCCCACGTATTCGGTAACTCAGTACTCAGAATACTGATAAGCCGTCAAGAACCAGTTGGCTAAAGTTTTATATCGCGACCTTATAATAGTTATTCTAGCTACTTGTATTTTATCTCAGAGCCAAAATGAGCAAATCCGATTCTAAAAAAGACCTCAGGGAGGTGAGAGATGAGGAAATACCCCTAAACGTTATTTTAAAATTTATCAAGCCATTTGACGGCTCTCGAGATAAACTAAATGCTTTTATTGTAAACTGCGATAACGCAATATCTTTGTCTTCTTCATCACAAGAAAATATTATTCTTAAATTTATTATCAGCCAACTAGATGGCAAAGCGCAAAGCGCGTGCTCCATTAAAGACTTTGACAATTGGTCATCTCTCAAAGAATTCCTAAAAAATCAATTCGGTGAGAGAAAACATTATGCCCATTTACTCACCGAGCTCCAAGAATGTCATCAAACTAACCAGGAGACGGTTAGCCAATTTCATCTGCGAGTCGAAACTTGCCTGTCCAAACTACTTACAGAAGTGACTATTTCCAATACAAAGAAAAGTGAACTTGTTGGAAGAGTGGCCGCGATGGAGGATCTAGCCCTGCATACATTTAATATAGGGTTACACCCTCGCATAGCTAACATTGTAAGATGTAGAGATCCAAAAAACCTGAACGAAGCCGTCAACTATGCGATCTCTGAAGAAAAAATTCAACAACACACATTCCAACAGAATGTTAGTTTTAGGAAAGAAAATAATAGACCTCCACCTAAGCCACTTCCACCTAATAATAACAATCAACCTTCTTCCTCTAGGGATTCGTCAGTGTGCAGATACTGTAAGAAGGAGGGTCATACCTTAGCCGAATGTAAATTGCGCGAATTTAATAATAAAAAATACAACAATAAATTCAATTACCCCGCGCAACAACATTCTTCTAAGCCCAAAAATCCTCATGTAAACTTTGTGAATAATGAAGAAGACTCCATTACAAATATTCTAGAATCTGATCAGAACACTTTAAATTACTAAACGTCTCGACAGGGTGTCGCACGAGACGGACTTTAAAAGACGATGCCGCTAATCCTATATCTAATCACCATCAATCCTCTAGAGCTATACGACAGGGTAACACAGCCCCAAACTGGCAGCTCTCATAATGTCACGCGACAGGGTAACCAGCCCCAAACAGAAGACATCTCCAATCCTCTTCAATCCATGTGCATCGCTGAAAAAGAAAACAGTGATGATTACAAAGTGTATGAAGTAAATACTAACTTAAAAACATACTTACCTTATGTCGTCGCCCAGTCGTCTGTCAGCGAGAAACCACTTACCCTTCTGATAGACACTGGAGCATCCTTGTGTATCATAAAGAAATCATGTCTTACCAAACCTCCTGAAACAAGAGTTGATGTTGTCAGAATAAAAGGTATAGACTCAAAAGACCCGATTACGAGTCACGGTAACCTTACTTTAGACCTAAGTCTATCCCCTGGATACATAGTATCACACAAATTTCATATATTTGATAACCTAGGCTTTCCTTATGATGGTATTATAGGTAATGACCTATTCGTTAAAAATAGCTGCCGAATAAATTACGATTCTGGTATGCTGGAAATCGCACACCATCATATAAAATTATCATTCAATCATCCATCTTACACTATTAAACCACGAACCGAAACCATCATAGAATGTTTAGTCCAAAACCCAGAAGTTAAAGAGGGTATAATTTTGGACCAACATATTTGTGACAAATTGCTAGTTGCTAACTCAATAGTGAAAGTAAAAAGTAATAATCGAATAAATGTATCTATCCTTAATGTATCTGAAAACCCTATTTCAATAGATCCTAACCTATCTTTGACCTTAATACCTATGACTAAAAATGAAATATGCCTATCTCAACCTAACGCAAATTGTTATGAGAGAACAAACGAGGTCCTTAAACAGTTACGAACCTCCCATTTAAACTCAGAAGAATCTGAAGTCCTTTATGACATCTGCAGTCAATATGCAGATATATTCCACCTTCCCGACGACGAACTTACTTCAACCAGTGCGATCAAGCACGAGATCAAAACAAGTTCCTCGCAACCTATAAATGTAAAATCTTATAGATTTCCAGAGGTTCATAAAGATGAGGTCAGAACCCAGATCAGTAAGATGCTGGAACAAAATATCATTAAACCATCTACCTCCCCATGGTCATCTCCCATTTGGATAGTGCCCAAAAAGGTGGATGCATCAGGAAAAAGAAAATGGCGTATAGTGATTGACTATCGGAAGCTCAATGACATAACTATTGGAGAGAGCTATCCAATTCCCCAAATTAATGAAATCCTAGACCAGCTTGGTAATAGCAAATACTTTACAACTCTCGATTTAGCGTCAGGTTTCCATCAGATAGAAATTTCAGACGAAGATGTCCCTAAAACTGCTTTCAGTGTACCCGAAGGTCACTACGAATTTATTAGAATGCCATTTGGCCTCAAAAATGCCCCTGCAACCTTTCAGAGACTTATGAACACAGTCCTTTCAGGGCTGCAAGGTATACACTGCTATGTGTACCTAGATGATATTGTTATATATTCCTACGACCTTACATCCCATGTCCAGAAATTATCCTACACATTTGACAGACTGAGGAAATTCAACCTCAAACTGCAACCGGACAAGTGTGAGTTTCTCCGCAAAGAAGTTACTTATCTTGGCCATACTATTAGTGAAGCAGGCTTAAAACCTAACCCCGAGAAAATAAAAGCTGTAAGCGAATTCCCTGTCCCAAAATGCGCTAAAGACGTAAAATCATTCTTAGGGTTGGTGTCCTATTATCGTCGCTTCCTGCACGATTTTTCTAAACTAGCGAAACCTCTTACATCCTTGTTAAAAAAGGATATACCGTTTGACTGGACTAATAGTCAACAACTTGCTTTTGAAACGTTAAAAAATAATTTAACTTCAGCACCCGTCTTAATATACCCCGATTTTACTAAACCTTTCATCTTGACGTGTGATGCGTCGAATTACGCTATTTCAGCAATACTTTCTCAAGGCGAGGTAGGGAAAGACCGCCCTATCGCGTTTGCCTCACGCACATTAAATAAAGCTGAAACTAATTACAGCGTAACTGAAAAAGAATGTCTGGCAATTATTTTTGGAACAAAAATATTTCGCCCATATCTTTATGGTCACAAATTTAAAATTTTAACTGATCATAGACCACTTAGGTGGCTATTCAATTGTAAAGAACCAGGCTCCAAACTAGTAAGATGGAGATTAAGACTCGAGGAATTCGACTATGAGATCGAATATAAAAAGGGCAAGATCAACAGCAACGCTGATGCTCTTTCCCGCTACCCTGTAAAATCCATTAGCTTACCAAACACTGCTCACGTACTTACTGACAAAGTACCACCAGTGAGTATTCCACCTCTACCTCCACAGCCGGAAATTCTTCCCGCTGATCCTGAAAGTCCCGGAATACCTGAAATTCCCGACTTACCTGACTTTTTAGACTTACCTGAAAACGTTGAGTTACCCGATGACCTCGAACTCCCCGAAGATTTTGACATCCCAACTCCACCTGAAGTCCAAAATGACGACGACACTTATACTAAATGCCTGAAAGAAATAAACAGCAAATTAAATCAATTTGATACTAAAATTCATGAACATAGTGAAAACTTATTAAAAACAAAAATAAAAACTATTATTATACCGACTTCCATCGACCTCGACGAGTCAAATCACTATATTTCGGAAGTCCTCGATAATCTTCCGGAACCGAAAGATATCCTGAAAGAAGAAAGAACATTACATTCCTTTCTCTCTTTCGAAAATAATAATGTTAAATTCTACTTACTTTTCGTAAAAGTTTATCATTTTGATCAGTGTAACTATGAAGATATTTTTAAGAGCCTTAAAAATCTAAAACTTGAATTAATTAATAAAAACACAACCGAATTCGCTACGACGGACTTCCGTAATCCATTCGACTCGCATAGTTTTATGAAAATTCATAATATAATTACATACCTTTTTCACTCTACTTCAATCGTAACTCATATTTTCAAAAATACCATTATTTACCCTTCTCCAACGGAAATTACTAAAATCCTAAAAGAGAACCACGATATTCCCATATCGGGTCATTTGGGCTCAAATAGAATGTTAAGTAGAATCCAGGAGAAATATTATTGGCGCAATATGCGCAGAGATGTCGAAAACTATGTCCGAAAGTGTGATCAATGCCAAACCAATAAAGCATTGCGTAGTACCAATCGAGCTCCCATGCAGATCACAACTACATCTACGCAACCCTTTGAACGCGTGTCACTTGACATTGTCGGACCGTTGCCCGAATCAGGCACGGCCAAGCTCAGGTTCATTTTAACAATTCAGGATGACCTCACGAAATTCTCTGCTGGCTATCCTATCCGAAGTGCTACAGCAGAAGAAACCGCTGAGTGTTTAATCCATTTCATATCCCAATTTGGTATCCCTAAGACTATTCTCACAGATCAAGGAACCAATTTCACAGCTGATCTGTTTAAACAAACTTGTAACTTTTTGAAAATCAAACAGTTATGGTCCAGCCCCTATCATCCACAAACTCAAGGTGCTTTGGAAAGAAGTCATGCGACTCTAAAAGAATATTTAAAATCTTTCGTCGATGACAACCAAAATGACTGGCCGAGATATGTTTACACGGCAATGTTAACCTATAACACCACAATCCATTGCACCACAAATTATACACCATACGAATTATTATTCGGTTGCAAACCATTTATACCCACTTCTATCTATGATACAGCACTAGAACCTACATACCCTAGTTATGTCCGTATACTCCAACAAAGAATGAAACTCTCCAGAGAGAAAGCTGTAGAAAACATTCTTAAATCTAAAATTACATCAAAAGACTATTACGATAGAAAAACCAGACCTATGAAATATAAAACAGGCGATATGGTGTATATCAAACACCACCCGCGGCAAAATAAAGCCCTGTTGCCTATCTGGAAGGGCCCATATAAAGTGATAAAAATTAATGGCAACAATACGTTGACCCTTCTCGTTAATCGCCGCCACGTTAAGTATCACTATGACGAATTAAAGTTGGCGGAAACAACTAACATTTAGTATTATAACCTAGTATCTTTAAACCTAGTTTTAACTTAACTATAAAAAAAAAATATAGCATTAGTTAAATATTTTGTCCTATGTATATATTTCAGAATATCTACATTCCTGTCCCTTGCAACATCTGATATCGTCGAACAAGTTTTGAAAGCCCTGGCATATACTTCGACCCGATAGGAATCATGAAACAGACCAGGGATAATATTCATTTGCTTGTACCCATAGATATTGCATACATAAAACCCCACATGGACTACATAAACAATGTTTTAAGAAGTTCCACACTTTTGTGTCAAGAAAATACAGTACTTAAGGAATCCGAATGCAAAAATATACTACACCCTCTGGCCTTGCGACTTATTGATATTCAAAAAGACTACAGTACCTTATCTCATTTAACATCTGGGCGTGAAAAGAGATCCGCTTGGTTAGCAGGAGTTGGCTCTCTTTTCAAACAAGTCATTGGCACAATGGATGAAGACGATGCTATAAGATATAATAACGCTATTCAAACCCTAAATAGTAATAATATTAAGATTGCGTCTATTTTGAAGGATAACATAATTGTAACGAGCACGGCTCTTTCCCGTTATAACGAAACTCTTAAAACTCTAAACACAAACGAAATCCGTTTGAATGACGCTATTATTAATCTATCTAGCACTTTTAGTAACCTGTCTATTATTTCTGATAAGTTATATATTAAATCAAAAATGAACGATGTCTATACTGAACTGTCATCTTGCCTACTTACCTTGTCATTTAGATTAGACGACCTTGTAAATGCAATGCTATTCGCTAAAACTAATACTCTACATCCGTCAGTTATGACACCTAAACAGTTGTATAATGAGCTAGTAGATAATGTTAGAAAATTACCTAATTATGAAAAATTGCCTTTAGACTTAGATTTAGATAATATTCATGCTGTAATCAATATATTAAAATTGTCTTGTTATTTTGCAAACAATAAGTTAATCTTTGTAATTAAAGTTCCTCTTGTACACTCTTTTGAGTTAGATCTGTTTAAGGCTATTTCGGTACCCATACCGCACAACATAGATAAGCCAAACTCCTATGCTATGATTGTAGCATCTTGTAATTATATTGGCATTAGTAAAGATAAACTAACATATACCTGTATAAGTAACTTAAAATCATGTGTTGAACCCGTAAATAGAGTTTATATTTGTGATGATGTTAACACACTCTCAATTCCAGAAACACCAACCTGTGAAACCGACATACTAACAAAAATTGTTACGAAAATACCTAAATACTGTCAAACTAAATTAATGTATGGTCAGATAGATATTTGGCAAGAATTGCAAGGTAACAGATGGATATTTGTCCAATCTGAACCGACTAAACTTTCTATCCAGTGTAAATCTGATTTAATAGAGTTGAAAATATTAGGTACTGGTATACTTAATATTGCACCTAATTGTACTGCTTATTGTAGAAACAAACAACTGTTTGGTAGAAACAATATTGTCATAAATGTTAAAAATATAGTTTCCGATTTTAATTTAATTAATGAAGCCTGTTGTAATCTAGAAAAGTTTAATATATCAAAACCCAATTTGTTATTTTCTAAATTGTCAAATATAGACTTAGACAAACTACCTAACGTTATCAATAATCAAATATTGTCAGATGTTGATAAAATTATAAATAATCCTAGCCCTAACTTAATTGAATATAGTTCTCATTATCCACTTTTAACTTACCTTGTAATCATTTTAATTTTAATCTTTATTAGTTATAAACTTTGTAAGAAGTTTGGGAAATATTTTGACTGCAAAAGAAAGCCTGACTCACAGAATGATAACAACTTAGATAACGATCCGGAGCCTGAAACAATTCCTCTTCCAAGGTTAAGAATTAACTCGTAACTTTCCATGAAAACCGTAAAGTTCCTCTTAAACGGGGGGTTGTTACATCCCTAGAATGCACCCTTTAGTGCCTAATAAGCCCTTAATGAGGAGCTGGGGAACAAAAGCGGACTTGTCCACTGTACTCGAATTTTTTATTTTTATTTTTTTGCACTCTTTAAGCTCATATCTATCGAACCCCGGAGTATTGTGTATCAAAAGCGGTCCGATCTTAGAGAAAAAAATTGTTAAAAATGATGATTTCGTTCAAAAGCGGACTTGTCCTGTTAGAAATTTATTAAAATTCTAAGGGATTTTTTCTCCAATCAAAACCGGACAAAAACGTAAGGAGAATTGCCGTTAGTACGAAAAATGTCAAACAAAACCGGACAAGTCTAAAAAAAATCATTGTTTTTTTGTTATGATATCCCTAAATCAGTTGTGGCAACACTGCTAAATTAAAAAAAAGATAATCAGCTGTGTGACGGTCATTGCTTTCGTAATTTTGAGAAGAATTTTCCTAGAAAACCGACAAAATTATGGACGGAATCGAAGAAATAGTGGCCAATATAAATGACGGCTCACGTAAACGAAAAAAAACAGGACGGCAAGCGCAAATCAACAGGGAATCGAAGTGAGTGTAAAATTATACCTACCGGTGCGTGTTTGTTATTATTCTAACCTATGATGAATTTAAAATTGCTATTATTTTGTTTTAGGTACGCAGATAAAGACCCCCTTGCTTTGAATTTCGTGTCTGCGTGTGAACATAACAAGGGAAAATTTAAGTGCCAGACTTTGACATTAAACGAAATTGTTTACAACCGCAAACTACTATATGAAAAAATTGGCAAAAAATTACAGGATATTTACTTGTCACGGCTCATATCACCATGCCCCATAGAAAGAGAAAGATCGAGAGAGGAATCTCGCAAACCGCAGAGGAATAAGTACTTTGTGACATACTTTCTCTTCCGTGATTCAAAAAGGTTAGTAAAAGTATGCAAATCTTTTTTTTTGGCTGCTCTTGGGCTCAGTAAGCACAGGGTAAACTTAATTGCGAGCAAATTATATGAAGGCAAAACGGCACTTGACGGCAGAGGAGGAGACAGGAAAAGTTTCAAAAGTATTGATAAAAAGGAATCTGTAAGAAAATTTCTCGGTGGTTTGCCAGCAAAGGAGTCACATTACAATCGAAATAAATCAAAAAGAGTGTACCTGTCATACGAGCTAAACGTAAAAAAGTTGTGGGAGTTGTACAATAATTCAGCGACTGATGATTTGAAAGTCTCACAAACGATGTTCCGAAATGTTTTTGAGAACGATTTTAATATTGGGTTTGCGTCACCATCTTCCGACATATGTAGTACCTGCGAACTGCTGAAAAATAGGCAGAAGACTGAAAATAATCCTGAAGAACTTCAATCATTGAAACTTCAACTCCGAGTTCATAAAGCTAGAGCCAAAGCGTTCTTTTCCCTTACCAAAAAAAAACCTGAAAATTCTATGACAATATGTTTTGATCTCCAACAAATTCAATCCCTTCCTAAAACGCCAATCCAGGAATGTTTTTATTTACGACAAGTTGGACTTTATTCTTTCTGCATTACTGATATGCCTACAAAGGAGCCACATTTCTTCATATGGACAGAAAACCAAGCTAAAAAAGGCGCCACCGAAATTGCGTCTGCCCTTTTAACATACCTGATGTTTACTGATTTTTCTGAAGTGGAAGTTTTACGCCTTTTTTCGGACGGGTGTGGAGGTCAAAATAAAAATGCACATGTCGTCCACACTTTGATTTTCTGGTTGAAAAACTACGCCCCTCAAAATGTCGCCAAAATCGTACTAACCTTTCCTGTACGCGGTCACAGCTTCTTGCCGGCGGATCGAGTGTTCGGGAGGGTCGAAAAGGATTTGCGGAAGATGCCTTTCATTTTGGATCCAAAAAAATATCATGAGGTTTACGCAAAGCATGGCAAAGTTCATATTTTAGCTGAAAACTGGAACCTTTACAACGTCAAAAACCTTGAAGACTATTACAAGAAAGTGGAAAGTATTCGTGATGCAAAGAGAATAATAATAGAAAGAAAGTCAACCATCATCCAAACAGAAACTCCTAGTCAATCTCAACAATCAACACGAAGAAGTCAGGGCCGTAGTCGTGGCAGAGCACGTGGCCGAGGCACTGCAAACATACGAAGAGATCCTACTGCACGTTTAAATCACGTAAACTTTGGTGTGAAAGTCTTAAACACCTATTATGGAGATGAATCATCAGAAAATGCTGTATCATTGTTAAAAATGACAAAAAACCATCCGAGTTTACTACAAAGATTTTCAATGGTTAATGAACTAAAACCAAACAAGAAAAAAGATGTTGAAACACTCTTAAAGAAACAATTCGGAGATAATTGGATGGATAATCAAGAGCTTGATTGGTTTAAAAACAATATATTCCATACCTCACCAGTGGCAATTGCTGAAACAAGTCAAATAAATGACGAAGACGACGACCACAGTGACGATTGTGACTGTTGCGAACCAGATGTGGGAGAGTTCATATAATTTTTAAATAAAAAAATACAATAATAGAATCTAGTTTTCTTTAATAACCGGACATGTCCATAACTCTTTCAATCATAACCGGAGTTGTCCACCTTTTGTAATCAAAACCGGACTTGTCCATTACAAAAAAATAAAAAAAAATTGAAAACGCATAGTTTTATGACCAACAAGCAGGCTATTAGTTATGTTGTATTAAATACTAATTATACTGAAATGCACAAAATTACAGGCCATATGCATATACCTATTTCAGTTTTTTTGCTCTAGTGTAAAATTTGATTAATTGGACAAGTCCGCTTTTGTTCCCCAGCTCCTGCTTTGTCATCATAACGGTTAAGACCTAGTGTATTGGTCAGGGACTAGAGCTCAGTTCGGGTTGAGACTCCTACCGGAAAGGTCGCATGTCAAAGTATTGACCAAGTTTCCCTTCCAATTGTAATAATAATTAATATAATCATTTAACGTTTTAAATTCGTTTTTTTTAAAAAGGGATTGTTAAGTCGTGTCCTAACAGTTTGAACCAATCGAAAAAAATTGGGCAAGTTATCCAGCCATTGTCGCTGCAGGTTCCCCAAAAGCCTGCTGGTGCACCATCTAGAAGCTCATTCTTCATGCGTTTCCTGGCATAAATTAGCATTGGTGGCAAATATACTCCCGTCGCGCTAAAACATATTTCAGCTGTCACTAGCTGGCCTCTTTCTCCTGATGTTGACATCCAACTTGCTTCTGTCCTTTCAGTGATAAAATTTTGGACTGACTTTTCGACTTAGAAATGTAAAGCGACATTACTACTAAGAGGTATGTCCGGTGGTTTGGATGCAGTAACCGGTGATCTAATAAAACCAGTGAAACCTATTACGAATAATGTCGACGAAATTTCTCGATATAATACTGGTTTGGAAAAATATAATAATAAAATTGATAGTTCTGCATTACTTCTGCTTACCGCAAATATGTCAGATGAAACTCTTCAGAAAATCATGCGTTTTAACTCATTTAGAGAATTTTGGGACGAACTACATCGTTTGTTCGATGGCAAGTCTGAAAACAAAAGTTATGATCTATGTATGAGGTTTTTCAGCTATTCAAAAGATCCGTCACATGACATAACAACTAATATCTCCAAAATAAAAACCATTTGGTCAGATTTGATAAATGAATTAATGAAGATAGACAAGTCTGAATTGCCAGATATCCTATTAATCTGCAAAATTCTGGATACTTTACCTGAACCATATTTCTCATTCAAATCAAGCTGGATGTTGATGTCAAAGACAGATAGAACAATAGAAAATCTAACTACACAACTCTGTGCCTATGAGCGCTCTATCTCTTTTAAAAGTGAAGGTCCTGCAGAAGCTCTAGCCTTACAGAATTATAATAAAGCAAAGAAGAAATGTGGATATTGTAGAAAAGTCGGTAACAAAGCAAGGCAATGTCATAAATGGAAAGCTGATGGTAAACCAGCCAAGCCTGAAAGTAAACAGACCCGATCAAGTTTGAACTTAATGCTCATGCAAGTCAATACAGATGTAAATTCAATGCATACAAACTATGATACATCGAGTTGGTTCGTCGACAATGGTGCAACTAATCATGTCACCTGCCGGAACGACTATTTTTCTAGTTTCCAGCATTTTGGAGATAATCGTATGGTCATTACTGCTGGAGCTACTGTCAAAGCAATTGGCAAAGGTATTGTTGACTTGAAAACGGCTATCAATGGCAAGGGATCCAGAGTAACACTCTGTGATGTATGGTATGTACCTGATATTATGCGAAATCTATTTTCTGTACTGGCCACTCAAGACAGACTAAATAAAAGTGTTTTCATGTCTGAAAGGGAACACTGTTCGCTGAAAGTTGATGGACAAGTTAGACTGACTGGCAAAAGGATCAAGAATGGTGGCTTATACAAGCTCAATGTAGAGACTATTACAAAGTCAATACCTATTGTAAACATTTTGTCTACAGAAAACATACTACAACTGTATCACGATAGGTTAGCCCATCAGAATAAAAAACACGTTAAAGGTGTTTTAGAACGAGAACTAGGAATTAAAGTTCGACTAGATTCAGAATTGTGTACTGGCTGTATTTATAGTAAAACACACAAAGTCTTTCGGAACAAGAGTACGAGCTAAATTACCTGCAGAAATTTTACATGCTACATCAGCATCGGTGGTCCATCCCTCCTTCTTTTAACAAATTTCGCTATTTCGTTTTATTCAAAGATGATGTTGTCATCTTTGAATGAAACGAAATAGCAGCGAAATAGAAGTACAGACACATTTATTTTGTTCGACAAAAATCGGAAGTTTACCTGAAACTCCGACAAATGTTACAAGAATGTAAAATAGCTGGATACTCTGTTAAAGAATTTCTTAGCGATAACGGAGGTGAATTTGATAATCAGAACGTCAGGTGCATTCTACAAGAAGCTGGAATCAGACAAAGGCTTACGATGCCCTATATACCGCAACAAAATGGTCTTAGTGAACGTGAGAATAGAACCTTAGTTGAAGCCGCTCGTAATGCATGCTCACGAAGAGATAACGTCTGCTACATGGGCAGAATTGATAAATACCGCTGCGTACGTGTTAAACATAACTGGTCCTCCTCAGAAAATGGTAAATCACCATTTGAATTGTGGTTTAAGAAGAAGCCAGCAATCAGCCACCTAAAAATAATTGGATGTGAATGTTATGCTCATATTCCTCAACAAAAAAGGAAAAAGCTATCTAAAAAGGCTGAGAAATGCATTCTAATTGGATATGAGGGTGATGAAGGCTATCGCTTACCCTTCACACACCTTTAATCATCTTCAAACAGCTGATGAACTTTGAAGATGACTAAAGGTGTGAGGAAGTGGGTGCCAAACTAGTGAGCATAACATGTGATGGACCTGCTGCAAATTTTAGCATGTTTTGTTCACTAGGCTGTGATCTCACGAAGGATCAAAATGTCACTACATTCGAAAGAGGCGACAATAGAATACACATTTTTATAGATCCTTGTCATGCGATTAAACTATTCCGGAATTCTTTTGGAGAAATAAAAGTATTTTTTGACAATTATGGCAGGAAAATAGATTTTAATTATTTAGAACAATTATTAAAACTGCAAGATCGTGAAGGTTTGCACATGGCGACTAAGTTGACGAAGGCACATTTGATGTTCGACAAACAAAAAATTAAGGTCTGTTTGGCTACTCAACTGTTAAGCAATTCTGTCGCTGACGCCTTGGACTACTGCGAGAATAAATTAAAGCTTAAAGAATTTGAAGGTTGTAAGCGACAATCAACTTCATTCGAATATTAAACGATGTATTTGACGTCTTGAACAGTCACTCAGTCCGACCGCCAGGCTGGAAAAAAGCTTTATGCCCTGAAAACATCGGACTTGTAGAAGCGCTGTTTGAAGAAGCCATTGCTTTCTTTCGCAATTTAACGCTGCAATCTGGTCAGTTAGTCATTAGTTCCCGTAGAAAAACTGGATTTATTGGCTTGATTATAAACATGCTGAGTACAATCAAACTATTTAAATATCTAGTTGGAGAAATTAAGGTCTTAAAATATCTTCCTTTATACAGGGTGGTGCCGACCATACGACAATAAATGAAACCACTGGTAGTTCTAGTTGATAGGAACATTATTAAACTATCAAATAAATCTTAACAGCAAAATATAAAGTTAGCCAGGATCACCTAGAATTGTTTTTTTCGGCCATCAGACCTCGTGGTGGATTTAATAATAATCCCAATGCAGTCCGGTTTAGAGCAGAAGATAAAATAAAAGCCAGTAATGAATCACAATTACAGCAATGCGAAAATAATGATAATGCAGATAAACAGAGAGCAAAACCTTCTCAGGAAGCTATGAAAAATAAGATCTCTACGAGCTCTAGTCGAAAAAAATCTGAATGCTTTGTATTCTGCCAGAGATACTATGCCAAGCCGTGCTGAAGTTGATAAACAGATCATTTACATTAATAGGTTATGTTATTCATTATTATGGCGACTCTCATTCTGACTAAAATCTGCTTGCACAGCGGCTTCTCGTCTTATGTCTGCATAAAAGACCTTATGTATCCACTTAATAAGCTGTTCTCTGGTTAAAAGTGATCTTCATACAACATATTTGCGATAACTGTTCTATAATCATCACACTCATTCGTACTGTAAATCAAACTATTAGGATTCAGTCATACTGAAAACCCACAGTTTAGGTATATTATTTGATCTTTTTAGCTCTAATCAAATTCAGATAATTATTTAATATTCAATATAAGTATTCATCATCTGCCTAGCCTTTTCCCAACTATGTTGGGGTCGGCTCCCAGTCTAACCGGATGCAGCTGAATACCAGTATTTTACATGGAGCGACTGCCTATCTGACCTCCACAACCCAGTTAATACTAGGTATTACGATACCCTTTGGTAAGACTGGTTGTCAGACTTTCAGGTCACTGACTACCTGTAACGACTGCCAAAGATCTATATATGGCAGCCGGGACCAACAGCACGTGCTTTCCGAGGCACTGAGGAAACTCGGTATGTCGGGCGGTCACCCATCCTCAGACCGACCTAGGCAAGCACAGCTTTACCCAAAGATCGACCCGAGTGGCAGTTCTTATTAAGCCACGAGGTAAGTATTACGACACAAGAAATTACAACTAACGTAATTATTGTAGTAAAGAAGGTGGTAAAGAATAAATAAGATAAGGTACACTCCTCGGTCGGTGCGGGCGCGCGGCGGCGGCGGTGTCTCAACCCCCCCGCCTCCCCACTCGCTTCACCCGTACACATCATGCGTCCATGAAGCCTAGTCGTCAGTTCAGTTTGCGATCAGAGTGCAAGCGTACAGCCGTTTGTGGAGTGATAGCAGATTGCTGTCGCATTAATAAGTAAATTAGAGAGGAGAGATAGGTACACTGGTTAAAAAGTTGATAAGTGGCAGATATAGGTATTTTGAGCCGCTGCGCTACTTACGTAGGTAGGTGTAAGTGTGCCTTGCACTATTTAGGTTTTTTTAAGTGGCCAGATGTACTTTCTTACCTACCGAAAATATGCCGTTTAAAATTGTGTCAACTCGTCGAAGAGGCAAGGTAGAACTATGTACTGTTCCGGAAACATGGGAAGTCAAAGGAATATTGCGTTGGCCTAAGATGTACGGTGATTTACTCGCCAAAAATGATAGTACCCAGCCCCAGACAGATTGGTTGACCTATAATTGTGTAGTGAAAAGAAGAAACTACCGTACATACGAAGAAGCAGAGGATAAATTAACAAAAATGTAAGACAGAACAGACACGGACGACACCGATTACGGTAAACAATCCTACAAACGTACTACTACTCCAGAAAAAGTTCCAAATTTGAACGCTGCAGCTCAACAAATAATGGTGAGTACCTAGGTACCTATAAGGTACAGGCGCCGTATAAGGCCCACCTCCTATCATGGCCCACTTAAAAAATACTTAAGTTTCGGTGGCCAGAACAATTTAAAATTTCGCGGGAATCTTGTGAATGCGTTCCTAGACGAAAGGCAAACGTCATCACGCCAATCACGCGCGGCCATTTTGAACACTATTGTCAGTTGTCAGTGACGCGTCAAGGCAGTGCACGTGTTATAACCTTACTCACGTAAGTATATTTATTTTTTTACAACAAAATACAGTAATATCGCGTTACACCTTGATAAATCTTAGTACTAACAGTGTTAAGATTAAATCAAAGTAAGTTTTAATATTCTAATGGTGTCACTTAATTTTTAACATGATTTTTACTGCCATAAGGCAAAGTTCCATAAGATAGCCCACTACATGACCCCCAAATAAGGCCCGGGCCTTCTTTGGACTATCGAATATTACATTTGTAAATTGCAATAAAAATAATATTTTGAAGTTTACATATAAGTACATACATTTCTATCTATGTCTAATCCTTTTATTAAATTTGCTTATGACAAGAAAATTTCTTTGAAAACTTTTCAATTTTTGTTATTGTTAACGTAGTTTTTCTTCCATAGGCTGGTATTCAACAAAATGGCGCCAACTGGGAAAAAACCTCGAGGCCAGTGGTCAGAATGTCAGCTAAAAAATGCCATAAAGGCAGTAAAGAGACGTGAAATGTCACAACGAGCAGCTGCTGAAGCATTTTGTATCCCAAGGCGTACATTGCGAAACCACTTAATATCCGGAAAAACAGAAAAGGTAACTGGTAGACCACCTATTCTGAATAAAAAACATGAACAGGACTTAGCAAAACGGATAATAAGACTTGCTCACGTAGGTATGCCGCTGACCCCCAAACTTGTTCGGAAACAAGCGTACGAGTTCTGTAGAGCAAATGGCATATCAAACATGTTCAGTGAAAAAACAAATATTGCAGGGAAGAAATGGCTGAAAGGTTTCCTCAAACGCAATTCGGAGATATCACTTCGTAAAGCTCAGTTTATGAATCCCGGCAGAGCACAAAAACTTAATAAGCACATCGTTCAAAAACACTTTGAAGCTGTCAAAAAAATATATAGCGAGTTGGATATATCAAATCATCCAGAACGTCTATATAATATGGATGAGAAGGGTTGTAGATTGAACCTTCATCATCAGCAGAAAGTTTTTGCTGAAAAAGGTTCAAAAAGAGTGCATTTTATAGCTAATGAACATGCAGAAAATGTGACAATCGCGATGTGTGTGAATGCAACGGGAAATGCAGTGCCTCCAATGATCTTATTCAAGGGCAAAAGATTAAAACCAGAATTTTGTGACAATTTTCCTGCTGGAAGCTTAGTAAAGATGGCACCCAAGGGAAGTATGACGACCGAACTTTTCGTGGACTTCATCGAACATCTGGGTCAGTATAAGTCTCCAGGAAAATGCTTATTAATTTTTGATGGCGCTTCTTGTCATTTGGATGCCAGGATCGTAGATGCAGCAGATGAACACGACATCATATTATACTGTTTGCCCTCAAACACAACGCACGAGTTACAACCCCTTGATAAGTCAGTTAATAAATCGTACGAGCATCATTGGGATGAGGAGCTATTATTGTACGCATATCAATATCCAGATCGCAAACTTACAAAACAGCGCTTCAGTAAGATTTTTACCAAAGTATGGCCCAGGTGCATGACCCAAGAAAATATAATTAACGGATTCAGAGCCACCGGACTCTACCCTTATGATCCCAATGCAATTCCTCAAGAAGCTTACGCGCCTTCAGCGCTTACACAATTACCTGGTATACAACATCAAAACGACTCTCAAATGCAACAAGCTACTGATTTCGGAGATTTAGTGGTCTCCCCACGACGACACAATAACTTTGAGATAGATCATGTCACATACAATGAAGATAACTTGCGAGATTTGTCACCATCGATTTTATCCCAGTTTCAAGATGATCTCCCAGAAAATGAACTTGCAGAAAGAAATATATTAGATATTCCAAAGTGTTCAACTACTACTCGTGGAAAGTTAGTTGACTATAGTTCCTCGTCCGAATCTACCATTGAGGATTCTCAACATCAAGAACAGCATCGTAGACAGCCCCTTTTGAGCATTCCGTACGACAGGAATTCTCAGTTTTTATCACCTATTCCTTCCACCTCCGGTATAAATAGTATGCACCCTCAACGACTGTTAGATTTTTCTACGTCAGACGTGTCCGATCAAGAAGATTTTGATCAAAATATATTGAATTTCACCCATGCACAATATCCTGGAAGAAATATTAACATTTATACGTCGTCATCTGAGTCGGAAGAAGAAAATATCAACCCACAGTCGAGAGAAAAATACAGTTCATTTGCTAAACGTGATCAGGAAAGATCTGAGGATTCTGATGATAACGTACCACTTTCTAAAATTAAAGAAACTTCAGGCACTTCAGGCGCTAAGACACCATTTCATAAACAAATTCCTACGCCAAATTTCGCAACAATAAAGAATAAACCAAGGCGTAAAGCTTTAAATTATATCGGGCAAAAGGTTACCAAAGACTTATTTGACGCTGCCAAAGAAAAAGGCTTACAAAAACAAAAGAAAAAATCAATTCCTGTAAAAGGACAGCTAAAACAAAAAAAAACGAACGGTAAATCTACAGAAAAAAAAAATGCTAAAAAACAGAAAAAAGTGGAGACTGAAACTGCTGAAAATGAAGTGTGGTTTTGTCAAGCTTGTGAGATGGACAGGGTTGCCGATATGCGTCAATGTAAAGTGTGTTTGGCGTGGTACCATGAGGATTGCGTAGGTTTGACAAAAGAAGACACCGATATTTTCTTATGCCCAATGTGTAACTAAAAAGTCTGAGCAATATAATTGGTCTTGGAAGAGTCCTCTCTTCTACCTGCAATTATAAGGTTCAGACTTTTTTATTGTTGATTATGTTATTAGTTTAAGAGAAAATGAAAAATATTGTTAGTGAAAACTTACTGTTGATTACGGTTCTGTTTTTGTTTTAGATTTTTTATTTTTGTATAAGTTTTTAAGCTAAGTATACGAACAGTATACCTTTTTATTAAAAATAGTTTTCAATATACCTAATATGGCCCACAATTGAAAATAAATGACCTATTAGAGGATATTATAAGTATTATTTAGTTACGAACAAAGAAGATGGATCTCAAAATATACGCCATTATTAGTTTAAGTGTTGATTTTTTGTTTTAAGGCCATTCCAAGTTTCTATAGACATAAGAAGGCCCAATGTCATTTTTTTTACTGATTAATTAATCTAAAACACTTAATATTAAATAAAACTGCATATTGAATTCAGTTTGTGAAAAAATAATTTTGCTGGTCTTAATATTACATAGATATTCCTTAATTCATAACGGGCTTTCTTGGGCTACTATGTTCCTAAGATGGCCCATTCACTATGTTTTAAAAAAACGATTTTTCTCTGTTGTGATGGTACAAAAAGAACTTGTATTTATTTAAAATGTGTCATTAATAAACATGTTATATGTTTTTCCTAATCTCTTTTTTTTTACAGTTTTACAGTGATTTTTACAGTGATTTAAAATTAAGTGGGCCATACACGGCGCCTGTACCTTATACCTAATGTTTGGTGACTTTTCGCGTCTTTTGTGGAAGTTCGTGATAAACAAAGTAGAAAAGTGCGCCACCGTACTTACGTACGTACCGTACAACACCAAACTTGTCAAAATCAACAATTATGAGATCAATGATAGACCATTCTGACACTATTGAATAGCAGACTCGGGGCCCTGTTGTGAAGTATTATTGCAATGTTAAAAATATGGTTCATGGTTAGGTGTTTCATGTGTATGGCAACACTGACTTCCTTTCCTCCTTCTCTCTGAGCAGCCGCCATTGTGAGCACGTATTATTTTGTGTCTTTACTAATTACTATAATAAATACATAACAGTAAAACATTCCCTGGGATTTTCCATTTAACCTCCACAATCAACACTACCTACCTCCCTACTTATCTTTTATCTACTTCTAGCTCCTCACGCAAGCAAGTCACCAACTCCGGGCTCACGTGATTTAAGTAATTCAAGAATTCGTTGCTTGGTAGGGACCAAATGTAGCGAAGTGCCTTACCATAGGTACTACTGTGCTTCTTTCTCTCTTGCTTCTGCGCGTAAAAAAATATTAAATTCAGCATGTAGGCGCAAGGCATGCCATGCAAGGGGGCTGAACACAACCTGCGCCGCGGTTACGACTAAACTAAGATTTAATCTGTATCAAGCTAGCAGCCGCGTTACCCATTGTTTTAAGCAACTTAGAATTATTGGTTTTGAAATAATTTACAGTTGATTTTTTTTTTATAGTTCTAAAAGGTTTTTTGCATTGTTGCAGATTAAATCTCGAAACCTAAAGAAAAGAATGAAACAACCAACATCAACCTTGCAAGCGAGGCAAATCTTACAAGAAAGTCCAAGCATACCAGCAAGTTCAACCACACCAGCAAGTTCAGCCATACCAGCAAGTTCAGCCATACCAGCAAGGCGTATTTCCCTTTCCGTGTTCAACTGGCGACACCGGTCTCGCAAAATCCACACGCTTTTGTTTTACTACGGAATCCTACGATCCCGTGTTCAATTCGCGACAACTGAGCACGCTTTTGCGATCAAGCAACGTTAAAAGAAGTTTTACAAAACAGTGTGTAATTGAATTGAACACGGTTTTTTAACCTGTCTATTCGAAACAAATCCGTACTGATTTAGCGCGTTCGTAAATGTTCGGGATAAATCGTGCGGGCCGAAGCAGGCGAGAGCGCCCGAAGTTGGATTCGCGCGCTTCTCATTGCAATTTGTTATTTGTTTGTTACTGTGCGTTCAAGGTTATGTTTTGTTTACATAGTGCATAATGGAAGAGTTTAAAAGGGTTTTCAGTGAAATCACTAAAGATTTTGAAATACTCAACTATGACGGACAGTCTAGTGACAGTTAGTTATAAGTGTAAAGTTCAGTGCTTATTACATTATGACGGAGAATACGACGAAAAATGTGCTAGATTTGTGGAATGTTTTTCAAAACAAACAAATTCTAACTGGGTTATGAAAAGACGGTTTGCAGAACCCATACGTTATGAATTCAGAAAATTGTTTGTATGCCATCTTTCGGAAAGAAATCAATTGATAAATAGAACGTCTCGTCTCTTAATATAAAATTTTTGAAAACTACACCAAGTACTCTGAGAAGTTCAGCCCTGCTGAGAAAAGGATATAATGTTATAGTTGACATCCACTTCCATCATTCCCACAGAGTTAATGTAGCTCAATCGTTATCCTTGCTCCGATGTTCGAACGATACGAAACAAATATTTATAACTTATTTCGATAGAGGTATGACTGCCGCGGCCGCTAAGATGTACCTACCATGAATTAAATATTATAAGTACTTATGAAAGCGATGCCTACAAAATCTTAGCTAACGCTCAGCATAACCCTCTAGATCATCAAGTTGTGTATCTTTACGAACAATGGCGTAAACAAAATTATGGAAATAGAAATGAACAGACTGTGTTACAAATTTTGAAAAGAAAACAAGACGAGTTAGAGAAATTGGGTATAGACTTGATCATACTGGAGAATCCTACTATTTGTGTAATTATTACACCAATAATGCAGCGAGTTTTCACTAAAGGATTAGCCGATGAAATAGTTTTTATAGATACCAGCGGATCATGTGATCAAACACATGTCGTCGTTCATATTGCAAATTGTTCAATGTCAAAAATTTCATTTTTTTTTTATTTCGAAGGTGTTCTTTAATTTTAATTTTGAACGCGACCGAAATAGGTTCAATGTCGTCTACCAATAGGAAAGCGGCGTTTGAAACTTGCAATATGTCACGTGATCGGCAGTAAATCTTATAGGTACGGCAAATTGTTCTATGTCAACGTTTGAGCGGCAACGGATTTTTGCTCTGAGAAAAAATAAGTGAAAATTATTAAATAAGTTATAAATTGTGCTTTGTTTCTGAGGTAAGTTAATAATTATCATAAATTAAGTATCATTGTGTGTTGGTTTTCGTTAATATCGTGGTTTTAATTACACTTAAGAGAAATCTTAACCTAACTTTTAACAAAAAGCGCCGTGAGTCCGCTTTTTGACTGCTTTTTTTGCTGTTGAGCGCTTAAGACCTATAGTGATGCGAATGTATTAACACATAACGTTTATTCATAAAAAAATATTTGTCTATTTTAACTTTTTATGTAAATAATGCTAATAAAACAATAAGACCTATGTTGCAATACGTAGTTACAAACGCGACATAGAACCTTTTGAATTTTGCTTTGGTTTTGTATGCATGGCTTGGTGGTTGACTGTTGCAGATGAATAACACAAGAGGAAGGCGGTTAATAGACTTAGCTACAAGTTCCTCTCAACATCCTTGCCAGCAGCCACTGAACGAAGCTACTGGCCAGTTGTTGCAGATGAACAACACAAGAGGAAGGCGGTTAATACAGTTAGCTACAAGTTCCTCTCATCATCCTCGCCAGCAGCGACTGAACGAAGCTACTGGCCAGTTCTATGAAGATGAAACTCTGCAGCATTGTGACACGTCTAAAGAAGAGGCCTTGTTCGAAGAAGGGTCGTCTTCTGACTCAGACTACGTGCCAGAAGAAAGTAGTGTTGGCTTTCTTTCTAATGCATTAGAAGAAAGTACGAGCTCCAACGAAGAGGTCCTTGATGAGGAGACAGGAGTGCTTACTCGTAAGGATACTCACAAAAGGAAACGCAGTCGTAAGGGTCAAGCAGATCAAACAAAATGGAAGAGATTAAGAAACTCTCAAGGCTAGGTTACAGGGGAAACAGTATGAAGGTTTTGAGAAGGATAGGAATGGAAAATACAAACAAACACTGTTAAGACCAGCTAAAGGCTTACAGGAAAGATGTGGTGGGCATACCGAAGTGAAACATGGGGGACCGAAACAAAGGTTTGAATGTGAAATGTTAACCGAAGAAGACCGAAAACTGATTTTTGATTCTTATTGGGCACTGAGTTCTTGGGAATCTCGTAAAGTATACGTTCGAAGTTTAGTAGGTGTATATGCACCACAGCATCGACGTTCTTTAAGCGTAGATTCTAGGAAAGACAAAGCATTTAAATATTTCCTATCTTTGAAAGATAATGCTAAGAGAGTTAATGTTTGTAAGCAAATGTTTATGAAAAGTTTGTGCATTGGCCAAAGACAACTGAGGGATTGGGTTGTTCCTAATAAAGATGCGATAGAAAGTTCTATTAACTCTCAAAATGATAATGAGTGTAATGCAAGGACTCAAAATAATGCATCCGATTCAATTCAAGAATTTTTCGACAGTCTGCCGAAAGTAGAGTCCCATTATTGTAGATCGTCTTCCTCAAAATTATATTTAGAACCAATCTGGAACAGTGTTCATGGTGATCTGTATGCTGAATATAAAAAGTTTTGTTCAAATAACAATAAGAGACGATATTGTGTTGCGACGTTCGAAAGGAAGTACCGCGAGCTTAATTTGTATATTTTTAAACCCAGGAAAGACCAGTGCAACAAGTGCTTAGCCTACAAGAATGGTAATATTAATGAAGGTGAGTACAGTAGTCACTTGAAGAAAAAAGAAACTGCAAGACAAAGTAAGGATAATGACAAAAACAACACTGAAGATGATGTATTAGTATACACTATGGATGTCCAAGCGGTGCTTCTATGCCCAAGAATCCAGGCATCAGCTGTTTACTATAAAACAAAACTTAAAGTTCACAATTACACACACTATAATTTAAAAACTAAAGAAGTGATTTGCTATCTATGGCACGAGGGAAGCGGTGGCTTAGATAGTGATGTCTTTGCGTCTATTATGATGAAACACCTAAAGGCAGAACTAGAAAAGGCACCGAATACCAAAAAAGTTATTCTGTGGAGTGACGGGTGTGGTTACCAAAACCGATCCTTGAATTTGTCTAATGCTTTAATTGAATTATCATCGAACAAAAATACCTCGAAGTTGGGCACACCCAGATGGAGGTCGACTCGATACATAGCAGCATCGAAAGAAAGTTGCCACCTCATCGAAATATTTTCATTCCTGGAGATTACATCAATATAATAAAGAGCGCAAGAACCAAGCCTGAACCGTATAAAGTAGTTTGTCTAAGCTACAGTGATTTCGGCAAGTGTGAAGGTGGTAGATACTCCAGCATTCGACCAGGAAACAAAAAAGGCGATCCACTTGTAGTCGACATTGTAAGCCTGCAATATAATCCAGATGGGATCATACGGTATAAGTTGGACTTTAATGACGACTTCAAAGAATTACCGCGACGCTCTAACAAAAACTACACACGAACTGAGAATACTGCCCTTTATAACTCATTTCTCCCTATTGACACCACAAAATTTATACATTTACAGGAATTAAAACCACTGATTCCTAAAGATTATCACCCTTTTTATGACTCCTTGGAACATAATTGTTCAGATCCTGATGCCTGTCCTCATAAACGAAATAATTAGTATGCAATGTTCCCATTGCATAATAATTATTACATTCGTTACATCACCTTCTTCATTTTACCCTGCCATTTAATTTAAGTATAATTCGTGAATTTTAAAATAAGTACAATTTGTTTAAGTTTTACGGTAATAACATTTATGTTTGTCAAGAAATTTACGTCAATTTTGTTGTTCTTTTTCCTAAGTATTTAAATTTTTGATTGTTCCTACTTTAATTATAAATAACTTGAATAAATACCTGTAATTTGAAATTAACTGTGTATTATTTCATACAAATAAATTATCAATATGTTACATGTCACAAATTTTACGTCAACTTATACTTACAATAGGTTCTATGTCAAATTTCTAACAAAATATAATTATATAGGGAAATGTCAAAATGCACATTAAATAGAACACAATAGTTAGGAAACATTAGATAAAAAACATTTTGGTGTCGTCTAAGGATTTTTTCCAGTACGCTGTTTTTTTACTCTCCTGTAAACTTGTCATTTTTGACATATAACTAATTGCAATATGAACGACGATGTGACATTTATTTTTGCAGCTTCTAATATTGGTGCGTTGCCTGTTGCAATAATTTTACACGCTAATCAGACAGAAGAACAATACAGTTTAGCGTTCAAAACTCTGAAAGAGTTCCTCGAAAATAAATTCAACAAATTATTTCAGCCAAGTGTAGCCATGACCGATGACAGCAGAGCTGAAAGAAATGCGTTGAAGTCAGTTTTACCTAACACCCGGCTTTTGCTTTGCATATTTCACGTTAATCAAGCAATATGGCGTTGGCTTTGGCAAACAGAGCATAATGTTAATAAAGATGACAAACAATACATAATGAAACTGTTCCGCAAAGTTATGTATTCAAATACTATAGCAGAGGCCGAATTAAATATGTCCATATTGAATGAAGATGTAAAAGTCGCGACAAATTATAAATTGCAAAATTATTTAACAAATATGTGGGCCCGACGAGAAGAATGTCATGTCATATAGGCATGACATTATCAATAGAGGACATAACACAAACAACTTTTGCGAGGCGTCTATAAGAATTTTTAAAGATATTATATTGCAAAGATGTAAAGTTTTCAATATGTGTGCCCTGCTGGATTTTATCACTGACACGTTTAAAAATTACCACAAAAAAAGATTGTTGCAATTTGCTAATGGGAGAGAGCGAAAGTTAACAGTAAGCTACGAAAAATTTTGTCAGAAAAGTAAGTCGATAACTCAAATATCACCACTTGATGACACGTCTTACTTAATAAAATAAAAAACAGACGTGTATGTAGTTGATTCTGAAATGGGAACGTGCGACTGTTTATCAGGGAAAGGTGGGCGCTACTGCAAGCATGTATGTGCTGTGGAACTAAAGTTTGGCATAACGATTACTACATCGTTAAATTTGACTGAAGATTGTCGCCAAGATTTGGCCAAATTGGCATTGGGAGACGAATATAACCCCTATTTCTTCCAAAATATAACACTGGATTCAAATGACGTGGAGACGGCTGAAAAAAGTCAAGGCACCTCACAGCAACAGTTTACGTTGCCGATTAATGAACCTGATAACACAGAAAATAATATTTCCACAGAGTCTTCAATTCAAGAAAATTATATGATTACTGTAGACGCAATTGAGTCTGAGTTTATTAGAATAATCAAAGTACTTAAAGAAGAACCAAATCCAGTAAACACTCAAATACTGAAAAAATATTCATCTGAACTATCTCGATTGCAGACTCCTTCCTCTATTGTTTCATACATGCATGATAAGAAAATACGACGTTCACGAAAAATAAAGGTCCAACCTACATCTATTTCGAGACGGCATCAAAAACAATTACCCAGCAGTGGTAGAATTCAGTCCGGCCGTCCTGTTAAAAAGAAACGTGCACACAATATCGCTGTGAACATAGACCAAAACGAACATTCCGCAAAATAGTTGTCTTGTCGGTGTTTTTTTTGTTATTTTTGTGCTGATAATAAATGTTTCATTAATTGTATTGTATGTAATATTTCATTGAAATCATATTGAGTTAATAATACAACCTACTGTCTACTATAGAATAATACCGTCGCTGATTCAACACGCTTTTGAAGACTCAAACAGTCTAAGAGTCAAGTCAAAAAAGTGTTCAGTTCAACTGCACACTATTTTGTTAAACCTTACCCAGCGCCACTTGATCACAAAGACGTGCTCAGTTGACGCGAATTGAACACGGGATCGTAGGATTCCGTAGTAAAACAAAAGCGTGTGGATTTCGCGAGACCGGTGTCGCCAGTTGAACACGGAAAGGGAAATACGCCACAGGCACACAAACACTAGCTTTTTTACTTTTTTAAACCAACCATTCTTACATGAAGTAACAAAAATGCTTTTGTATGACAAGAACAAAATAAACACTTGCTTGTTTTTTTAAACTAACCATTCCTAGATGAAGTACCTAACGAAAATCCATTTTTATGACAAGTACAAAATAAACACTTGCTTTTTTACTTTTATAAATCAACCATTCCTAGATTAAGTAACGAAAATTCATTTGTATGACAAGTACTAAATAAACAGTTGCTTTTTCACTTTAATAAACGAACCTTTTCTAGATGAAGTAACAAAATTGCTTTTGTATGACAAGAACAAAATAAACACTTACTTTTTTAAACGAATCATTCGTAGATGAAGAAACAAAAATGCTTTTGTATGACAAGAACAAAATAAACACTTACTTTTTTAAACTAACCATTCTTCTTGAAGCAACGAAAGTCGAAAGTCCTTTTTAAACACAAGATTCCTTGACGAAAAAAATTTAAACTACTTTGTTTAAAATTTAAACAAAGTAGTTTAAATTTTTTTAAACAATAGTTTTTCCTATCATTTAAACTTTAAATGATAGGAAAAACTATTGTTAATCTTGCGAAAATCTGTACTCTAAACCTTTTTAAAGACGAGTACAAATATAATAAAGAAGCAACGAGATTATATTTTTTTCCTATTTCCATAAAACAAACAACAAAACACATACGATACAAATAGCAAAACACAACCAACGATTCCGTAAATAAGATCTGAAAACCCTTTTAAAGACAAGTATAAATATAAAATTCTCAAACAAAACGGAGAAACTAAAACATATCTGCCTAGCCTTTTCCCAACTGTGTTGGGGTCGGCTTCCAGTTTAACCGGATGCAGCTGAATACCAGTATTTTACATGGAGCGACTGCCTATCTGACCTTCACAACCCAGTTAATAATAAGTAATACGATACTCTTTGGTAAGACTGGATGTCAGAATTTCAGGTCACTGACTACCTGTAGGTAACGACTGCCAAAGATCTATATATGGCAGCCGGGACCAACCGCTTAACGTGCTTTCCGATGCACGAGGAAACTCGGTATGTCGGTCACCCATCCACAGACCGACCTAAGCAAGCACAGCTTTACCTAAAGATCGACCCGAGTGGCAGTTTTCATTAAGCCACGAGCTCCTCTATATATAGAGCCAGTATATAGCTAGTAGACCAGGCAAATTAAAAAAAAAAGACTTTTTTAACAGAGCGTGTGAAAAAACAAACAGCTATCAACTATTTATACCAACGTATCTCTTTTACGATCAGTATTCAGAGTTCACTGACGGTCAACTACTATTCAACCTTATTACTTAGGGCATAAGGCTGAAAAATGGCAGAGCATCAGTAAACTCTTCCCTGGCTCCTTCTTCTCCTTTTTTTCTTCCCTTCTTTGTGCGGTTCTTGAGCGAGAAAATCGTCGAAAGCTAGTCGCTTTCTCGTATGGCAGAAACGTTATAGTAAAAAAATAAAACAGTATAGTAAAAAATAAAAGGTTACTCTTAAAATTATTTGTTCCACACAAAAGAAAGAAATTTAAAAGAAAATGTTTATTTACAAAATGAGAAAATTTTACAAAATCTAGGAAAATTTCACATGGACGCGTGAACATAATAATCGACACAGCGTACTGTCAAAATACCACTTTGTACCCAATACAATACTTTTTAAATGGCAGTGTTCACAACTTAAAAACTAAGTACAGCCAATTGTTATTCTTATAATTAAACAGAGTGAAATTAAAAACATGCGAGGAATTATGAAAATCATTATTCATCTAAAGCTAAATATTCATAGTGTAAATTAGTATATAAAAAAGACTATCAATTTGATCGACACTTTCACACAAGGACTAAAAAGCTTAGCTAGTGAAAATACGAAAAGTTTATAGGTATATTATTCAACTTTTTCTTGTTACATAGCCTATACAATCCCACAACCAGGTATAGTCGACCCACTGGTGGGTTAAAGCCTCCCCCAATTCCTTCCATAATTTAACATTTTATTTTAAAAACTAATTTCCATATGACGCAAAAAAAAACCAATCCATCCGTATAGGTATTTCATGGCCAAATAATATTATGAACTGACCGAAGGACCACACATCATTGTGATGGAAAAAAATAAATATTTAAAAAGAAAATTAAAGAGATTATACCGGTAGTATCACAAATAAATCAATAATTCCCGATTTCTGAGGTATTCAAAATATCTCTACAGATTATTTGCGCCCCATTTTTTTCCTGTTGTTCACGCCCCATTTTATTCCGATCGTCAGGACTTTCGGTGTTTGCACTAAGTCTTATTTTTTTCAATTAATTTGTCTAGCGTGTGTTAACATACATAGATTGATTAGTGTATATATTTTATAAATTCTATACAGATGTAACAAAAAATATATCAATAATTGCTTAATTCATTATTAATAAAGAATTCAATTAATGTCATTATAAACAGAGACCATCAAAAAACGTATTTGAGTAAAATAAAGATATTTACAAATCTCAACACGAGCTAGCATTTAGGATAAAAACGCAAGTTATTAATTTCACCCTGTTTTTAACAAATTAATATCAAATCTCACTCAACTTACAGCTTTTTTTAATTCGGCTACTAAAATGTGACTTATCGCAGTTTCACAGTCAGTGCAGTGAATAATCATAATAGTGTAGATGACTTCTGTTAAAAAATTACGAATTTGTTATGTTATTTTAAAGAACTAACAGAAATAATACAATGTGTAAAAAAAAATCGATAAAAAAAAATTAGTAGCTTTAGAAATTTTTGGTGGAACTTTCTATCATTGTCGCGCGAAACGGCCATTTGTGCTACGTAATTATGGCGGTATGCAAGTATGACGTCACTTCTACGTAGCGCTGTCTTTGTCTAGCAAGTCATTTTAAATTATACGCCATTTTTTAAGATGTTACACTACTTTTTAAACTGTTGCCTATCTTTTTACTTACTGTGTACTAATTAAACTAATACAGAGTGGAAGGGATTAGGGAGTGGGGAACCGACGCACAAATTGAACACGTATTCAGTACACCACGTTCTCACTTAATATATTGTACTAGCTTTAGCCCGCGGCTTCACCCGCGTGGATAGCGAAAAATATTCTTACAAACTTTCATACCCTTTTGAACTCCCTTAGGGGTTGAATTTCGAAAATATATTTATTAGATATAATATATATATTAGACTGATTCTCGAGGATGGTTTTATTATATAATATATATTAAAACCATCCTCGAGAACTATATCAATTAATGAAAACAGTATGAAAATCGGTGCAGTAGTTTTTAAGTTTATCGCGAACAGACCGACCGAGCGGACGTTTTTCTAATATGTAGTGATGATTATCTAGACATGAATGATGTAGCCAATATTTTGTAACAACATATTGATTTAAAAGAGTGTCCATGGAGTTTAGTGCCCATTCTTCTACATAATATAGATACCAACGCTTTGGAATGGGCAACTACATTACTGTCACAAGTTATTATGCCTTGTGACTATAGGTTTGTTTTACTTGTTTTTCTGATATTCAGAAATGCCTGTAATGGTCTAATTGAAATAAATGCTTTGAGTTTCAGTTAATTCTGGACAACCCACATAGAAATTTAATTTTTTACATAATTATAATTTTGTGCGTCGGTATCCCGTAAGTCAAAAATCAGTTTTAGTTTTTTAGTATTATTAATTTTGGGACTTTAGCAACACTGTACGTCACGCCGAAATCTACGTCAGCCTATCCCAGGAGGTAGGAAAAATAATTTCAAACACAAGTACATGTGATGTATAATATTGTGATAACATAAAATTCGTGGGAATAGTTATATACAAATAAAAATATCAAATAGATACTTAATAAATAAATGGAAATGAGTTCTGTTTTAGGTCGTGCTTTACAGAATGCCACGAAATTCAAAATGTCTTAGGCCCGTCGAACACGGCGACTTTTTATAGCTTTCATAAACGCGCGACAACATCGCTACAAAAAGTCGCCGTGGGCGAGGGCCTTATATTATTTAAAAATTGCAGCTGTGTGAAGTCGTGTGTTGACCAAAATGTAATGAATTTTTAATAAAATTATTGCAACAGTGCATCGCGACCTTCATTCGCCTGAAATTACTATAAAAAATATTACTCCCATATTTGAATCAAGTTTTGTTAATAATAACAAGGGTTTTAATTTTTTTTTTGCAGAGAAACCTACTCCTTTTTCTAAAATAAAACTAGCCTTAGTTACTTCATTTAACATCACTTATCAGTAAAAGACCCGCCAAAATCGGTCCAGCCGTTTCCGAGAATAACCGTTTGAATGATATTTTGTTAACAATTTCAAAGGGTTTTAATTTTTTTGCACGGAACCTTAATTATTTTTCGAAATTGAAGTGGGATGTTAGACCCTAAGGGGGCTTGCACTTTTTTTGTAGAAGTTTTCTGAATGCACACAACAACTTTTGGAACTGCTGCTAAAAATTGCGAAGGGCTATTGACACTTATGCCCTTTGAATTTAGCATGCTACCTTAGAGCATTCAACTTAAGGGTTTGGTCAATACTATGAAAAATAAAACCTTATGTTCATCACACAGACAGCACATCTTCTAGTAATGCAGCATCGCTTAACTTAAACATTAGCGTACTAATTCGAAAATACGTAATTCACAAAAAAATAAAAATAAAAGTCATTTGTGATTCTTCTCAATTTCATAAAACCATTTACAAGTGAAATAAAACGGTTTTACTTCACATAATATTAAAAATGTAATTATAATAAACTTCTACTCGTTTACAGTATTTCATACGCATCTACAAGTAATGGGATTTAATGTCAGTCCACGTTATATTAAAAAATCACTGCCATAATTGGAATCATAGTGGTCTAGAAAAAGTAGACACAGTAGCTTTGGCATTTCTTTATAATTAGAAATAGAATTCCTTTAAAATGCCTGCCATGGCAAGATTACTTTAGTACCTTCTCGAAATAATCTAAACTAACAAACCCTATAGCCACCACATTCGATGTTGCCTGATTAAAAAGAAAAGCAATATAAAAAAACCCGAATTTATTTTAAAACTATAAAATTTACTGTATGCGAAAGTGTTGAAACACAGGGTGATAAGAGTGACAGATGAGAATATTTGTGATGTGCAAGCAGGATTTAGAGAGGGAATGGGCTGTATGGATCAGATCTTTTCCTTAAGGTGCATAGCTGAAAAACATCTGGCAAAGCACAAAAGGGTCTACTTTGCCTTCGTAGACTTGGAGAAGGCTTATGACAGTGTGTGGAGGGAAGAGCTGTGGTCAACTCTATCTATGTATGGTGTGGACAGGTGCTTGGCACGAGCACTAAAATCTTTGTACATGGATTCTAGTGCTTGTGTTAGGATAAATGGGGCATACACTGGCTGGTTTAGCATCTCAAGAGGTGTGCAGGGCTGTGTAACGTCTCCTTGGCTGTTCAACCTATACATGGATAGTTGTCTGACAGATTTGAAAGAGAATGAGTGTGGATTGAGGACGAATGAATTGCCTGTCAAATACCTTCTGTACGCAGATGATCAAGTTCTTCTTGCATCGTCAGCGGAACAGTTGCAAGATATGGTAACTGTTATGAATGAAGCATTTAACAGAAAAGGGATGAATGTAAATGTAAACAAGACGAATGTTATGGTATTTGAAAGAGAATGGGATATATCGGTGTGTGATGTGGAAATAAATGATAAGAGTGTGAAATAAGTGAATGAGTTTGTATATTTGGGCAGTATGTTTACAAGAGATGGAAAGATTGACCCCGATGTGGAAAAGCGAGTAAAGAAATAAAGTAAATGGTGCTATGCATGCGTTGGTGACCAACCAGTCGATGTCAAAAGAGGCTCGGCTGGCTGTTCACAATGGTGTGCTGATGCCTACTCTTATGTATGGCAGTGAATGTTGGGTGTGGTAAACGAAGCAAGAAAGTACGTTTAATGCTGTGGAAGTGCATTCTTTGCGAAGCATGTGTGGTGTAACTCTGAATGATAAATTGAGGAATGAGGTTATACGAGAACGTTGCGGTTTAAAAGATGTAGTGACAAAAATTGAAAAGAGTAAATGCTAAGGTGGTTCGGTCATGTGGAGAGGATGAATGAAAGTCGATTAACAAAAGGTATTTACAAGGCAGATGTGAGTGGTAACACCGGGAGGGGACGCCCTAGAAAGACATACACTGATCTCATTGGTCCCGTTCTTCAGAAAGGACAGGTACGTAGTACTCGTAACCGGCGTGCGTGTATGAACATGATGTATGAATGTGGACGAGGCAAAAGGAGTATGTAAGGATCGTAGCAAGTGGCGTTCTGTGGTTTCTGCCTACCCTCATGGGAAAAGGGCGTGAGTTTATGTATGTATATATGTATAAAATTTATATCTAATTAAGCTTAATAAGTCACGAGTGAAAAAAAAAATATATCGTCGCATTTGATCATTTAAAAATCCTAACGTATCTGGCAACACCGAAACAAGCAAGACTACTTTAGTACCTTCTCGAAACAATCTAAACTAACAAACCATATAGCCACCACATTCGATGAGGCCTGATTAAAAAAAATCTATTTAAAAAATCCGAATTTATTTTAGAACTATAAAGGACATACCCAAACTCCATAGAAACGTGGGCCTGGCGTTACAGGGCTGGAATTTGGTCATAAATTAAAGAGTCTAGAAAGGTTTCATGAGCCCAATTTTCACGTCTCCCACCAGTGGCCAAAATGATAAAGTCAGACTAACCGTTTGAGACGCTACCCATTCCTACACAATTGAAAGAATCATTTCATCTTCCAATCTTCGCCTTCCTATTGTATCAATTAAAAATCCGAACGTATCTGGCAACACCAAGAGTGGGCGAACTCCTTACGACCGCAAAAGCGTATTGTCTACATAATCCTACGTATAACTACAGTCAGTCTTAGTTCAGTGATCTGCGATGTCATTGGTGGCGGCCTCATGGGTGATCTTACATGTGATCTCGATAAACGTCGCGTTCTCTTTTTGGTCACGAAAAAATTTTGACAGCCGTTGTTTTTGAATATCATTATAACTTTTATTTGTTAACCTTACTTCGTCTAAAAGTTTTAACACAGCCTTGTTATTAGGAGACACTTTGTCCGCTTGTTTTAGGTCCATGAGAGCGTCATCGTAGTTTTTAAGGGCGTAATTCGCTTGACCGCGCCTGTATAGAGCCTTTTCATTCCTTGGGTCCATTTCTAGTACCTGCGGAGAAAAAGTCGGTATTAGTAAACTAAAACAATATCCTTTACTAGCTTTTGCGCACGGCTTCGAATGTCGATTTCCCATAAAAACTTTGCTCCCCTTTTCACCCCCTTAGGGGTTCAATTTTTAAAAAATCCTTCCTTAGTGGATGCCTACGTCATATGAGGAATGAATGAGTGTAAAGTGCCTTAAAATAGTAATTAATAACAACGAAAATATGGATATTAGTTACAGTTACACAGTGAGTATGAGATTTATAAAAAGATGGGATTTATTCAAGGTGTTAACGAACCCTTCACAAAGCCGGCAACTAAGCATTCTGGGCGTCTAAAATGGCCACTTTACCAGATCATAATATGAACTGTGTTAAAAAGGGTAAAATGGACCTTTCATGTGACCATTTTACGAATTTTAACTCAATTCATATTATTTTACTATTATAATCTATTTTAACTAAATTCATATTACTTTACTATTATAATCTATTTTAACTAAATTCATATTACTTTACTATTATAATCTATTTTAACTAAATTCATATTATTTTACTATTATAATCTATTTTACATATCTCTTGCTCTGTAAGTACACCCTTACACCCCTGAATGCCGGGGTGTATGACTATCATTACAGCATAGGTTTTGGAATTTGAAAAAAGAACTGTCATACTCATACTGCACGAAGAATATTTTTAAAAAGTTAATTTTTTTTTTCTCGGTATCGATTAATTACTCGAATCGGAATCTAGACAATTTATTTTATAAGAATTTATTTTAAATATGGAACTATTTGTTTCCACATCGTATGTTAGATGGAATCGATTTAAAAATCAAACTGGCCAGCAAGATTTGACGCGCTTGCGTGCGTGAAAAAAAAAAGGCAGTCTACTAGTAGGCGCGAAAGCATCGCGAAAATAATTAATTGAAACCTGCTGTCTTGTTGTTTACTTACCTCACAATCGATATGTAAAGCAGAGTATTTATCTCGGGCGTAAGCATCAATTGCATACTCGGGTTAATTAGCGCCTTCGCTTCGCTCAGGCGCCAAAAACCTCGTATGCAATTGATGTCATACAGCCCTTGGTTAATAATCTACTATTAACTAAATTCATATTATTTTACTATTATAATCTATTTTAACTAAATTCATATTATTTTACTATTATAATCTATTCTAACTAAATTCATATTATTTTACTATTATAATCTATTTTACGAATTTTAACTAAATTCATATTATTTTACTATTATAATCTATTTTTCTAAATGGTCACAAACGCAGTTACTATCATGAAAGGTCCCTTTTACGCTTTTTAACGCAATTCATATTATGATCTGGTTTTTATTATCAGTGGTCATTTTAGACCCCCTGTACATCATCATCGTCTGCCTCAACTATGTTGGGGTCAGCTTCCAGTCCAACCGGATGCAGTTGAATAGCAGTATTTTTAACCCCCGACGCAAAAACGACGGGATGGTATAAGTTTGACGTGTCTGTGTGTGTGTATGTGTGTGTGTATGTGTGTGTGTATGTGTGTATGTGTGTGTGTGTGTGTGTGTGTCTGTCTGTCTCTGGCATAGTAGCTCCCGAACGCATGAACCGATCTTGATTCTGTTTTTTTGTTTGAAAGGTGAATTAGTCGAGAGTGTTCTTAGCTATGTTTGATGAAAATCGGTCCAAGATGGCTGCCGCCACAAAATGGCGGATAACATATTTTTTCATAACTTTATCACAATATGGGTATCAAATGAAAGGGCTTGATTAGTAGAATACTATGTAATACACTATGGCAAATTTCAAATCCAAGATGGCCAATATAGATATAGATTAATACCATTTGGGTTAAATAAGCTTCGGAAAAATAATTGAGTCGGGGGTTTTTAAATTTGTAATTTTACATCGAGCGATCGCATACCTTTTTTTTTTTTTTTTTGGGGGGGTGGGAAATCATCAAATAACCCCTCCTGCTCTTGGGAGTGTCAGACTTCTACTGGCTAAAAACCACCCATGTTCCTTCTTCGCCCTTCATGTCGAGGCCGCGGTATCCCTTGCGAACAACCCGCAGCCTCGACAGGCGTCGGCCCTTGCGGGCTCCTTCCATGTTGCTGACATCTCTTTGAGGCGCGCGTGGAACACGAACGCGCCGTCGACACGGCCTGTCGTCGTCATAAGACGGACGGACGGCGAGCTTACCCATCACTCACCGTCCACAGGCCCGCGTCTACGGTGGCCGGAAGCCATCACGTGGCCCCCGACGCCCGGAGCGCCTCCCACGGCGGCTGGGACGAGAGGTTCTCTCCCTCTTACGTTCCGCCACCTCCTTCGCTAGCATCACTGCTTCGCAGAAGGAGGCGACGGCGTCCCATTCCTCCTCGCCCCGGACCATGGCTTGCACCAGGGCCGGACGCGAGAGGTCGCCGCCGCCGATCGCCGCTACGAGAACACGGCGGGGCTCCACCCAAGCGGGACACACCTCCACAGTGTGCTCCACCGTGTCCTCCGGCCGATCCTCGCAATGGTGGCATCCGGGCGTTTCCTCCCGCCTGATTCGGTGCAGGTACCTCCCGAAACAACCGTGTCCGGTGAGTACCTGCGTCAGACGGAAGGTTAGGGCGCCGTGGCGCCTCTCCAGCCACTCCTCAAAGAGGGGACTTACCGCCACTATCGTGGCGTGCCCTGCACGGGGTTGCGACAGTCGCTCTCTCCATGCCGCCATGAGATCGCACCGGAGGTCTGTCCGCTGCGCAGCAATTAGCCGCGGCAACGGAGTGACCCCCCGGTGGAGCGCCTCCGCGCGCCATTCATGCAGGCGCGCGAGGACTATCGCCTGCAGATCCCACGGCGGCAATCCGGCAAGGGTTCGCCGCCTCGCGGGAGATCGTGCGGTACCCACGGACTAGCCTTACGGCCATTACCTTTTGGGGCGCGTTCAGGTAGTGGGCGGCCCGCTTCCTCAAAGCACTCGCCCACACCGGGGCCCCGTAAAGGGCCATGGACCGCACGATCCCCGCATAGAGCCTCCGGCAGGAGGCGTTTGGCCCCCCCAGATTGGGCAGGAGCCACCTGAAGGCAGCCGCCGCCCGCTCCAGTCTGGGAGCCAAACGTCGGAAGTGCTCCACGAAGTTCCACCGGCTGTCGAGGACTAGTCCGAGGTACTTCAAAGTACACTCGACGCCGATGGGAACCCCTCCCACCGTTAGCTGGGATCCCGACGGTAGCACATTCCCACGTCCATGGAAGCCCATGGCCTCCGACTTGTGAAGTGCCACCTCGAGACCCAGCTGCCGGATCCTCTCTACGACTACCGCAACCCCGCGTGGGCGATCGCATACCTTACCTCCACATCCCAGTTAGTACCAGACTGGGTAATGCGACAATACTTGGTAAGGCGGCTGTCAGATTTACGGGCCACTGACTACCTGTGACGACTGTCAAGTCAAATTTGACGGCACGGTTGACGCAGTGGCTGAGCGATTGGACTGCTGCGCTGCGTGTCGTGGGTTCGATTCCCGCACGCAACAAATATTTGTATGACCTACAGATAGTTTTTTCGGATCTGGGTGTTTGGGTATGTGAGTTTAAATGTTTGTAAACGTACCCACGATACAGGAGAAATTCCTAGTGTGGGGCAACGTTTAAAAAAAAAGAAAAAAAATCTACAGATTATTGATTCCAAAGGTGAGCCTAATAGTACACCCACATTTCCAGTTGTTTTTTTCCTTAAGTTTAAGTCCTATGTTATAATAGGGACGAACCTATTGCCATCAACCGAACAAATCCAAACTCCATGGCTACTGAGAAATTCCTGATAGAATAACCCAACAACACATTGTCTCACCTTGGAATCGAACCCAACACCTCTTGCACAGCAATCGCTCTTACGACCAATAGACCAATGAGGCAGTAAACTAAACCTTTTTTATTTATTTATTTTTTGGCGGGTGGAAAATCATCAAATAACCCTTTCCGCTCTTGGGCAGAGCGAAAGGGAGTGTCAGACTTCTACTGACCAAAAACCACCCATGTTCCTTCTTAGCCCTTTATGTCGAGGCCGCGGTATCTCTTGCGAACAACCCGCAGCCCCGACGGGAGTAAACTAAACTTAAACTTCAGAAGAAAAATCAGCTTCTGAAGTCAGTGGCAAAAAAATGTCACTCAATACAAATGACCAACTTACCGACGTACTGTATTGAACAGTAGATCTATAATCCTTTAACTTCATGTAGCAAGCCGCCATGTTGAGATTACATTGCGATACGTATGTTGTTCTTATTCCTTGTACTGTAAACAAAAAAAAAAGTCTTTATAATAACTATAACAAAGGGAATCCTAATGTGAGAACCAGTACATTTAATTATATTGATGACTAGCTTTCGCTTGCGAATAGACTATCAAACACAAAAAGACTTTTTCAATTCTAATCAGTAATTCCTGAGATTACCGCGTTCAACCAACCAAACAAACTCAGTTTTATCAATATTAGTATTAGTATAGATATTGTTTAACAATAAACATTATTAACGCGGTCGCGGCAGACCGAGAAGATGGTGGGACGCCTTTTTTTTGGGTGGTGGGAAATCATCAAATAACCCCTCCCGGAAGGGAGTGTCAGACTTCTACTGACTAAAAACCACCCATGTTACTTCTTAGCCCTTGCGCCGAGGCTGCGGTATCTCTTTCTACAACCCGCAGCCCCGACGGGATGGTAGGATGCCTTGGATGGCCTCCTCGAGCACACCATGGTTAGAAGTGGAAGGAATGAGGTTAATGGGATAGGTCTTTACCCAAGAGTGGGGCAATACAGGTTAACTAAAAAATTAAATAAAAGTATATCCCGCAGTAGCAACCGTAAGCATGAATGGAACGTGATTTTGTCGAATCAAGCCGATCCAAAGATAGTTATGTATAGGGCACCAGAACGTAAATAACGCAACAAAAACCCGAGTTTCATAAAACAGTTTCCCAGTATCTCTTATCGATTTGGCTTTACCCATATACCTAGTCCCACTTAAAAGAATCACACAGTCTGTGAATCACATATCTACAACGAATAAATATTGAATCAGAATACACTTGGGAGCAAATAAATCGAGCCACTACCTTTTTTCACGTAAAATGGTAAATATTTTTGGTAATATGGAACGTATCAATTCGAACTATATATCGCCTAAAAGTTTAGTTAATAACCTTTACAATGAGGGTAAATTATTGAATAATAACCTTATTGAATGATAAATTATTGGCTCTGCAAGAAAAATGGTAATTTTGATAGAAAATTTAGTAGGGCTAAAACAGTCCATAAAAACAATAAAAAACAAAATTATTGCAAAAAAAATATTCTTAATAACTGGTATTACCCCCCCGTGCCCTGATACATTCTTGTAGCCTATTAGTCATCGATCTGATCAGCGTTACGATGACATATTGTGGTATGTTCTCCCACTCTTCAAGCACAGCGACTTTAAGCTCGGGAATGGATGAAACAGCGGGAACCCTGGCTCGGACTCTCCGTTTTAGCTCGTCCCATAGGTGTTCGATCGGGTTCAAATCGGGACTTCGTGCTGGCCATACCATTTGTTGAATCCCGATCGCAGACAAGTATTCCGTAACGATCTGCGCGGTATGAGGTCTCGCATTGTCATGCATAAACAAGAAATTTTCTCCGACAAAACCAGCATACGGCATTACGTGGTTTTCAAGAATGTCAGTTATGTATCGGTCAGCTGTTAATCCACGTCTACCACTGCCATCGTTGGCGGGGTCGACGAAGACAAGTTCCGTTTTTCCGTCTAGAGAAATTCCTCCCCACACCATACAAGAACCACCACCAAAACTCACAGTTTCTCGAATGCAACATTGGGCAAATCTTTCACCAGGACGTCTATACACTCGGTTTCTCCCGTCATTGCTAAAAAGACAGATTCTTGACTCGTCAGAAAACAAAACTGACCTCCAGTCTTCTAACGTCCAATTAATGTGTTCTCGAGCAAACTCCAAGCGAGATCGGCGATGAGCTACAGTCAATTTTGGGCCAGTTGCTGGTTTGTGTGATGTTAAATTTCGTTCTTTTAGTCTTCGTCTCACTGTCCACCTACTGATTGAGACTCCTCGAACGTCACGTAACGCTTGCTGTAGCTGAACAGCATTAAGTCCACGGTCGCGCAACGAATTGGTTGCAATAAAGCGGTCGTCACGTTCTGTTGTTGCCCGTGGTCGGCCAGTTCCAGGTCGCCGAACAAAAGCACCAGTCTCCAGATACCTGCGGTATACCCGCTGTACCTTTGAACGACTCAAATGAAGTCTGCGTGCCACTTCACGTTGTCCGTGTCCAACCTCAAGTAAAGCTACAACTTGGGCAGCTTCCGTCGGTGTAGTATCCATTTTATCAGGTTATTTTGATTACACAGACACAGATAAAGACAACAATAACAAGTAATATGGGTATGATTAACAAAAAACCTCAAATTTAATCTTTTCTTAACAGAGTACAATAAAAATGTCATAAGCAAATTAAATGCGATAATTATACTCTACCCTTTAAACTTTAATTTAAATAAAAAAAAAATGAAATTTTGACAACTAACTACCCTCTTTGTAAAGGTTATTAAATACCCTTTTAGGCGATATATGTTTCGAATCGATGCGTTCCATAATACCAAAAATAATTACCATAATGCGTGAAAAAGGAAGTGGCTCGATTTATTTGCTCCCAAGTGTATTTAGTTCAAATATTTAATTTATTGAGCTATTATCCAATAAATAATAACAGCCATTAAATAACTAGCTTTAATAGGCATTAGCATAGCATTTGCAGTTTTAGCATGCTTATAATAACCTATTACAAGTGATTATTTAAAGCGAATTCGGTTATTCAACGCGTATTTTATTGATCACTAGCTGTTGCCAGCGGCTTCGCCCGCTACAACTCGAAAATGATCCCACGGGAAGATAAAATCAGGATAAAAACTATCATGTGTTAATCCAGGTTATAAACTATCTGTTTACCAAATTTTATCCAAATCCGTTCAGTTTTTGCGTGAAAGAGTAACAAACATCCATTCATCCATGCTTACAAACTTTCGCGTTTATGATATTAGTAGGATATAAAGTAAGATAGGAAGTAGGTTTCACCATTTCAGCAGAAAGACCTCCATTGCTGGACATAGGCCTCCCCTAGATGTCGTCACATTGACCGGTCCCGTGCGTCTCGCATCCAGCGGATCCTCGCAACCTTCACCAGGTGCCGCGCTACTTACCAAACGCTGCCCAACCGAGTCGGATCCGACGATTCACCTCTTTCTCGAAGTTAGACCTACCCAACTGGACTGGATTGAATATTGATCAACATAAAAGGATCATAACGGGTTATAGATCTATTCAAAGTTTTAAAATACTAACACTTCTCAGAGGGGCGCACGAACTTGGAAAGACAAAACACTAGCTTCCACCCGAGGGTACGGCCGCGAAAATACTTTTTTATGCATTGACTTATATATTACTGCGTAAGGACTGGGCGGACCGCATGTTAAAATGACGCCTCGAACTTGGTCCTAAAACGGTCTTTCCTAAGCCAAAGTGAACTAGTCCACGATCGGCTCTCTTCGGGTGAGGTCGTAAAGTTTATTAAAAGCTTTATTTATGTTCTGTATACCTCGAAAATACCACGCCGCTAAAACAAGGTTACGTTAACGAGCAGACTACACCGATTCTCTGTATGGCGAACGCGTCGAGCAAATGTTCGGACGACCGTATATTTAGTTTTTATGTCAATGTTTTTATGTGACATTTTAATGTATTAGCTTATTACACGACTGCCCCAAAAACAAAGAGTGTTACGTTTTTACTGTTAAGTTTCAATAAATGCCGTAGTTTTTGCGTGAAAGGGTAACAAACACCCATCCATACAAACTTTCGTATTACTATCACTACATATATATAAAATAAGTCCTCCGCCGCGTCTGTCTGTCTTTTTGTCTGCATGTTCGCGATAAACTCAAAAACTACTGCGCCTATTTTCATGCTGTTTTCACCAATGGATAGTGGTTCTCGAGGAAGGTATTAGTATATAATTTGACGCGGGCGAATTCGCGGGCATAAGCTAGTTTATAATATTATTATTAGTAAGAAGTAATCTTATTGTAATACTTCGTTTATGTCTGTCTAGACAGGCCCAAGGATAATAAACATCATTAGCCTACCTCGTGTTTAAGATTTAGGGCACTCAGATTCGACGAAAATGGCTCAATATCTAATCATATATTTTCTTATTCGGACACAATGTCCCTCTGATTGGCCTAATAATAGAATAAAAGTAATGTTTCTGTGCCCGAGTCTCGCACGTTTGTATATTATTGGATCACATGGCAACATCCCACTCATCATCTGCCCAGACTTTTCCCAAATAAGTTGGGGTCGGCTTCCAGTCTAACTGGATACAGACTTTGATGAATAGGGTAGTTATTAATCTTCGTCAACTCTTATTGATTTGATAAAACAAAAAATACGTATACAATATTTTTCGATTATCTAACAGACGGACTAATTGGAAATATATTTTTTTTAGTCAGTAAACATCCCTATTCTAATATTTTTTTCGATTAATTCTAGTTATAGAGATATTGTAAATCAAAATAGGGATGTTTCCCGACTAAAAAAATATAATTCTGTTGAGTCCGTCTTTTAGATTATCGAAAAATATTGGACGTATCCAATATTTTGTTTTGTGTTTTATCAAATTAATAAAAAAATACGAAAATAAAACGTGTCAAAGATCATGAGTGGGGGGATTGTGATGTCACTTTCTAGTAAAAAAAAGTACCAAACTGTGACGTCACACGCCTCTTCATTTTTTGTTTACGAGAAAAAAGAAAAAATATGTGTCCAATATTTTTTGTTAATCTATCTGACGGACTAATTAGATTTTTTTTTGTCACCTACCCCATTTATAACAATAAAACTGTCCATCCTGGAACCCAAACCTTAGACCTCATGCTCAAACACGCATGCTACCACTGGCACTGGACCAACGAAACAGTCAGTTACAATAACAGAATACTACTTACTCTGTTCCTTCGTATCCACGTCCTTCACTTCTTCTAACCTAAGAAAAGCGTGTTCCAAATATCTGAGGCACTTCCGATACTTCCTAACTGCTGACTTATATTTGCCCTCGCCGAAGTAACAGTTGCCGGCGCTCTTCACATCCCTTAAAGATGACATTAATTGTTCTACCTGAAATGACAAGAATAATACCCGTATTTTACACGGAGCGACTGCTTATCTGACCTCGACTGCACAGTTATTACTGGGCACCTAATACTCAGTGTCATTGGGTTTTTTCATCAGGAATTTCTCAGTAGCAGTCACGGAGTCTTGTTTTTTTTGGTGAAGCCGTGCTTAAATCTTCGGGAATTACACGCGTGGTCTTATGATATGAATTGGGACAAACCCGCCACGCTACTCCCAAACCACTGTAACTCCCGAAAGCCAAAATTAACAATGGCCAGCACCAAAAAAAATACTGTTTAGGATCCCACGAAGAAAACGAATCAGAAAAGAATAGCGGAGGAGTAGGGAAAACAAAAACATAGTTTTCATTTCCGCGTTTACGTGAAAAAAGAAAAAATATGTGTGTAATACTTTTTTGAAATCTATTTGACGGACTAATTAGATTTTTTTGTCAACTACCCTATTATGTTATGTATTAGCATACATAAATTACGCTTTCTTTTCAGCTTTTATCCATTTAATGAACCTGGAAGGTATAGTTAATGGTGGTGAAAGAGGTACTTCAATATTAGTTCCTTACCGTTATGTGTTCGTCTCTGTAGTCTTCAGGGTACTCGGGCAGTTTGTCTGCAGTGCCATCTTGACAACAGACATCCCAGTCAGTGGTTATGACTTCACCGCAGTCCTCAATCACACACTCCTGTCAAATAAACAATATTTTTATTGTTATCATATAAGGAAGGCCTCAGAGATAATGAATGGACTGTGTGAAGGATGATATGGGTAGAAAGGCGGTGACTGCTGAAATGACAAGTAATAGACAAGTGTGGAAGAAGACATGCAGCACAGACCCCAATTAAATTGGAATAACAGCATCGAAAGGAAAGATGATCATTGTTTCCGAAAAACATCCTTTTCTATCCTAGCAGACAGATGTGTTGCTAGGGAGGTTGTTCCGTCTTTTCCCTAGCTTACAACACCAAATGTTGAAGGTCGTGCGTTTTTAGGTCTATCTTTTGTAATTTTTGACTTTTCATAAATTGCTGAAACTACAACTAATTTAAATATAAATATCATCGCCATTATTTTTTTTCCGTTTACCCGACCCTTCGACTTCCGGCCTTTGCTGGAATGTTACCACCAAATGGTCGCCAACAGCGCCCTTTTGAGACAATATCATCATTATCCCAATTAATTTGGGGTCGGCGCAGTATGTCTTCTTCTTCCATACTTCTCTATTACTCGTCATCTCATGAGACACCTCCTTTCTAGCCATTTCATTCTTTACACAGTCCATCCATCGTTTCTTTGGTCTTCCTCTACTCTTATACACGTCAAAATTCATACTTAAAACCTTTCTCACGACATTTTGACCTTATGAGACAACAAATGCCAACAAAACCATGACGCACTATAAGCAATGATCCACAGGCTGCGTTTAGGAGATCAAACTACATAGTCAATACGTAAATATGCTGTTAAAAATTTCAATATAATTTTCACACATGACATTGTATTAAATTCAAGATGCCGAAAATAGTTCGAACTGAAGCCATGACTCACTAACTTTAAGCAACCAAAATCAAAACATTTATTTCAAGTAGGCCAGTTACATGCACTTTTTAATAGTCGAACAAATTACTACATAGTATGAAACAAAATCGCTTTCTCTGTCCCTATATCCCTATGTATCCTTAAATCTTTAAAACTACGCAACGGATTTTGAAGCGGGTTTTTTTAATAGATAGAGTGATTCAAGAGGAAGGTTTTAGTATATAATTTGACCGACATCCACGCGGGTGAAGCTGTGGGCATCAGCTAGTACTAAATAAACTAATAAACTAAGCTACAGTCCCAGTCACAAGGGATAATAACTGTGAGTGTGCTGTAGTTGCCCATTCCAAAGCGTTGGTCTCATGAGAAGAACGGCCAGAAACTCCATCTGCATCTCCATCCATCATCTTCTCTTTTAAATCATAATATTGTTACAAAACTTTGGTTACATCATTCATGTTGAGATGGTATATTATGTGAGAACGATGTAGCAAGATGACGTTTTTCTAAATAAGCGGATGCAGGTAAAAAGTTATACGAAAAATAAAAACATTTTAAAAAAAGCAGTGTTTACCAACATACCACCGTGGGGCGGCAAAGTTCTCCGTCACCGAACTTCTGTATCTCCTTCACAATGCCAATACCCGCCAATACTTCGCCGAACACAACATTGGTGCCATCTAAGTGAGTGCACGGCACCGTTGTGATGCAGAACTGGGAACCGTTAGTGTTGGGCCGTCCACTGTTTGCCATACTTAGGACACCTGGATCGTGCTAGACGAGAAATTGAAAATGAGGTTTTAGTTTCCTGGGATCATCAAATGTTTGTTCCCAACTATGTACGACGGTACGGTTGGCGCAGTGGCTCAAGCAGTTGACTGCTGCGCTACGTGTCGCGGGTTCGATCCCCGCACGAAACAAATATTTGTATGGCCTACAGATAGTTGTTTCGGGTCTGGGTGTTTGTTTATGTGAGTTTAAATGTCTGTGAACGCACCCACAATACAGGAGAAATTCCTAGTGTGGGGCAACGTTTTTAAAAAAAATATGAAAAAAATGTTGGTGTTGGCTTCCAGTCTAAACCAGTCTATTTTACATGGATCATCTGTTTTTTGACCGCCACAAACCAGTTACTGGGTGATACGATAACCCTTGGAAACAATGGTTGTCAGACCTTCAGGTTCTAACTAATCATTGTCAAAGATCTATAATTGACAACTGCTTAACGTACTTTCCGAGACATCGTTTCTGGGATAATTTGACCAAATTACTTGGTAACGATTGAGAGTGGTGGCTCACTTAAGGCCGTTGCGTTGCTAAAATCCCAAAAACGACGTATGTTTAAAGAAATTTGTTGAGGAATCCTTCCGTACGATTTCCATATAAAAAATATATGTTATACTTAAAGTCATCACAAATAATTCGTATTGTTTAAAATTTTAATAAACCTTCACATTATTTAATAAAAAATCGTAGTATGTCTTAACCTAAATCGAATTTTGTCTCTGTAACGGCTGAATAGTTCGGTATGAATTTTATACCCAAAAATACGTAGTGATGTATTTATCAATTCGTATTGTTTATTTTCTCTGATTTGTAATAAAATTTTAAAATAATAAATTAATTCCCGACATTTTGAGGCAAATGCGGCGCGAGACCCGTCGCGCATACTCGGAACGCGCTGCGCCAGTGTCTCGATGACTGTTGTCACGGGTGGACTGCACGCATGTCATTACTTCACAAGTAAAATTCAAAAGTTCACGTTTTTAATGTTTTCTGAATTAAAACATATTGTAAATTGTATAGTTATCAATATTTCGTAAAATAAGAACAGAAAATAAGTTTGTAAATATATTTAAAGTAGTTTGTAATTTCGTTTTGTTGTTTGCACCTATCATAGACTAAGCTGACTATGCCTAATAAACGTTAAGTGACGCGTGGCCGAGCTCTCCAAAACTATTGGTAAATTACCCACGTTTCTTAGTAGATATTTTGGTATATGGGCGTTTTTCAAAAAAATTGTCGGTGACGTAATTAGAATTCCACTTATGTGAATTTTAACATTTAGCTTCAAAATGTAATTAAATTGATAAAATATAGTATGAGCAGTATGAAAATAGTATTTTTTTAAGAAAATAATAATGAATTTTGAAAATAATTACAATTTTAATTAAATTATGTTCTCAAGAAATTCCATTACGTTACTAATTTTAAAATAGTTTTCATGAAAACTAAAAGAAGTTTAGTATTTTTAACTTTATTTATGAAAAATAAACACAATCAGTCTTCTAAAAAATATTGGTAATTCAGCTTATTAGATCTAATCAAAAAATGTTTTAACAAAGATATTCCTTACGCTACTTTTGGGTACTTTGTACTATATGTTTTTCATCCTAGAACGTCAAATATGAGAAATATTCTTTCCAAAGTTTAATTATAACAAATTAAAAATTAATAATAAACTATATTGAACAAAAACAGTAAAATTTCTTTGAGATCTATTAATTAGTCTTAGAGAATAAATCACAGTAATAATAGGACAGTGACGTTAATGGAATTCGAAAATGACGTTTAGGAACTATAAGGCAACGTTTATATGACTCTGAATTATGACAACAATCATGTTAACTTGTACCTTATTAAACATAATATTACTAGTATGTCATTTAAGAGCGTTTACAACGTACGGCATTCCATACAAACTTTCAAGTTCTTGTTTTCGAAATGCATGAAATTTATTTCGAAAAATAAAGACTTGATAGTTTGTATGAAATGCCGTACGTTGTAAACGGTCTTAAACTGTAACAAAAAAGAGTAAAAAAAAGTAAAAAAGTACGTAACTTAAACAACACTTAAAAAAAACAATACGAAAAATCACATTTGAGATCAATCAACACTATTCATCAGTCCCAAGACAAATCGAACAAATGTAATCAAAATCGTTATTTCACTGTTATTTTTCTAATGTTATCCTGAATGGAGTGTTTTAAGCCGGAATACCTACTCGAAAAAGCTTGTTTGATTTACACACGAAATTAAGTAATAAGCAGCAATTCATTTAAAAAATTCGAGGCATTTCATAATTATTTTATTCATACTTATTTATTTAGACTTTAGAACACTAATTAAAACGATGGCTTTATGAACCGACCTTTAGGATTCCATTACGTCACTTTTGAGTTCCATTCATGCGATAGTAGCGTTAATGGAGGTAACGTAACCATGCCAATAAAATTTTCAAATGAATTTACTACTTATTTATCAAACTTTTGTTCAATATAACTTAACATTTCAAATAACAATAAATTAACATGTATAATAGACAATAGAATGAAATACACATGAATACTTTACCTGGAGAAAAGCAGTATCGTTTGTGGAAATATTTTTTTCACATGAGTTGAGACGACCACTTCGAGTACGTTTTGTTGGCGAACTGGCTGTCAAAAAATAAATATGGCAGCCACCATAGACTAATAATGTTGCTATATTTGGGAAAATGTATTGAATTGGTGGTATTTTTTGTTGGAAGTCGTTGAAAATGCGGTCACGTACGCGGAAATTCCATCATACGCCATTTTGCAGGACAACCCAAAATCTGGTACTTTACAATAATTTTCAACCGTAACATGTACATTTTACGGTTTAAAATTGAAGTTACGGTCATAAATGACCAGTTAAATGCAAAACATTTGAATATTAATATAACACGACCATATTATGTGACTCTGAACTTGACTCAGTAGGTGTGGGACATACCAAAAACATCGACCTCATTTTACTTATTTTGATTTTATATTTGATTTATAACAGATTCAGACCTTATTTTTATTTGATTTATGAGACTGTATGTTACTTTATTGTTAAAATAAATGATATGTAATAAAAACTTTTATAAAATTCGATAATTTATTCTGAAAGTGGTCGGACACTGACTTTTTTCAAGGTACAACTTTTTTGGAAAACGCCCATATAGATATATCTATGATATTATTTTAATTTTGGACTGCCTCGTTGGTCTAGTGGTCGTAAGCACGATGCTGAGCATGAGGTCCTGGGTTCGATTCCCGGGTCGGGCAAAGTGTTATTGGGTTTTTCCATCAGGAAATTATAAGTAACAGCCACGGAGTCTGGATTTGTGCCCGGTTGATGGCAATAGGCTCGCCCCTATTATATGGGACTTAAACATAACTGGCGAAATGTGGGTGTACTGTTAGGTACACCTCTGCCTAACCCTTCGGGGATTACAGGCGTGATTTTATGTTATCTAACTATTTTTTCTTGAGATTTTCGTTTGATGGAAGATGGAGATCTAGATGACTGATGATGTCTCGTACCTAATGATGGTCTCTCATACTACATGATACATTTTGAAGGTCTGATGAAGACCAGGTAACTGCTTATCGGTTCTCAGTCACGGAAATAGTTAGAATGACCTAGCTTTCAGATTTTATCTTATTGAGCACGGATGCTACTACATGATACATTTTGAAGGTCTGATGATGACCAGCTAAGTGCTAATTGGTTCTCAGTGACGGATATAGCTAGAATGACCTAGCTTTCAAATTTTATCGATCTGAGCACGGATGCTACTACATGATACATTTTGAAGGTCTGATGATGATCACCTAAGTGCTTATCGGTTTTCAGTGACGGATGTAGTTAGAATGACCTAGCTTTCAGATTTTATCTTATTGAGCACGGATGCTACTAATAATATTTTTCTTTCTTTTTCTTTCTTTCTTTCTACTACATGATATATTTTGAAGGTCTGATGATGACCAGCTAAGTGCTTATCGGTTCACAGTGACGGATACAGCTAGAATGACCACCATCAGGTAAATGGCACCATCAGTCTCTAAGGCCTCTTCGAGCTCTTTCGAATGAGTCGTGTGTGGACACGACGGTTCTACGTGGTGCCGTCAATAAGATCCTATACCCACCTTCGGAGTCCACCAGCAGGTACGAGACATCATCAGTCATCCAGATCTTCATCTTCCATCAAACGAAATTCTCAAGACAAAATAATTAAAACGATAAAACAATTAACACCATTAAAACAATAACATACATTACATAACATCGCGCCTGTAATCCCCGAAGGGTTAGGCAGAGGTGTACCTAATAGTAGGCGTGATGTTATGTTATGTAATTGTGTTGAGACCTCGAGGACGCCTTGGAGACTGATAATGTCATTTACCTGATGGTGGACGGGACATCATCAGTAATCCAGATCTCCGTCTTCCATCAAACGAAATTCTCAAGACAAAATAATTAAACCGATAAAACAATTAACACCATTAAAACAATAACATACATTACATAACATCGCGCCTGTAATCCCCAAAGGGTTAGGCAGAGGTGTACCTAATAGTAGGCGTGATGTTATGTTATGTATGTTATTATTTTAATGATTTTAATTGTTTTATCGCTTTTAGCGATAAAACAATTGTAGCAAAGAACAATTGTAGTCGTTCTTGTAGCACGGATGCTACTTCATTTTGAAGGTCTGATGGTAACCAGCTAAGTGCTTATCGGTTCTCAGTGACGAACGTAGTTAGCATGACCTAGCTTTAAAATTTTATCGATCTGAGCACGGATGCTACTACATAATACATTCTGAAGGTCTGATGATGACCAGCTAAGTGCTAATTGGTTCTCAGTGACGGATATAGCTAGAATGACCTAGCTTTCAAATTTTATCGATCTGAGAACGGATGCTACTACATGATACATTTTGAAGGTCTGATGATGATCAGCTAAGTGCTTATCGGTTCTCAGTGACGGATACAGTTATGATGCCACAGCTTTCTGCTTTTATCTTTTTGAGCACGGATGCTACTACATGATACATTTTGAAGGTCTGATGATGACTAGCTAAGTGCTAATTGGTTCTCAGTGATGGATATAGCTAGAATGACCTAGCTTTCAAATTTTATCGATCTGAGCACGGATGCTACTACATGATACATTTTGAAGGTCTGATGATGACCAACTAAGTGCTAATTGGTTCTCAGTGACGGATATAGCTAGAATGACATAGTTTTAAATTTTTTTCGATCTGAGCACGGATGCTACTACATGATACATTTTGAAGGTCTGATGATGATCAGCTAAGTGCTTATCGGTTCTCAGTGACGGATGTAGTTAGAATGACTTAGCTTTCAGATTTTATCTTATTGAGCACGGATGCTACTACATGATACATTTTGAAGGTCTGATAATGATCAGCTAAGTGCTTATCGGTTCTCAGTGACGGATGTAGATATAATGACTTAGCTTTCAGATTTTATCTTATTGAGCACGGATATGCTACTACATGATACATTTTGAAGGTCTGATGATGATCAGCTAAGTGCTTATCGGTTCTCAGTGACGGATGTAGTTAGAATGACCTAGCTTTCAGATTTTATCTTATTGAGCACGGATGCTACTACATGATACATTTTGAAGGTCTGATGATGACCAGCTAAGTGCTTATCGGTTCACAGTGACGGATATAGCTAGAATGACCACCATCAGGTAAATGGCACCATCAGTCTCCAAGGCCTCTTCGAGCTCTTTCAAATGAGTCCACACACGACGGTTCTACTCAGTGCCGTCAATGAGATCCTATACCCACCTTCGGAGTCTACCATCAGGTAGCTGGTATCATCAGTCTGCAAGGCTCCCTCGAGCTCTTTCAAATGAGTCCAAACACGATGGTTCTACTCAGTGCCGTCAATGATCCTATATCCACCTTCGGAGTTTACCATCAGGTGCGAGACATCATCAGTCATCCAGATCTTCATCTTCCATCAAACGAAATTCTCAAGACAAAATAATTAAAAGCGATAAAACAATTAACACCATTAAAATAATAACATACATTACATAACATCACGCCTGTAATCCCCGAAGGGTTAGGCAGAGGTGTACCTAATAGTAGGCGTGATGTTATGTAATTGTGTTGAGACCTCGAGGACGCCTTGGAGACTGATAATGTCATTTACCTGATGGTGGACTCCAAAGGTAAGTAAAGGATCTCATTTGAAAGACCTCGAGGAGGCCTTAGAGACTGATGATGCCATTTACTTGACGGTGGACTTCGAAGGTGGGTACAGGATCTCATTGACAGCGCTGCGTAGAACCATCGTGTTTGGACTCATTTGAAAGAGCTCGAGGAGGCCTTGGAGACTGATGGTGCCATTTACCTGATGGTGGTCATTCTAGCTATATCCGTCACTGTGAACCGATGAGCACTTAGCTGGTCATCATCAGACCTTCAAAATGTATCATGTAGTATCATCCGTGCTCAATAAGATAAAATCTGAAAGCTAAGTCATTCTAACTACATCCGTCAATGAGAACCGATAAGCACTTAGCTGATCATCATCATACCTTCAAAATGTATCATGTAGTAGCATCCGTGCTCAATAAGATAAAATCTGAAAGCTAGGTCATTCTAACTACATCCGTCACTGAGAACCGATAAGCACTTAGCTGATCATCATCAGACCTTCAAAATATATCATGTAGTAGTATCCGTGCTCAGATCGATAAAATTTGAAAGCTAGGTCATTCTAGCTATATCCGTCACTGAGAACCAATTAGCACTTAGCTGGTCATCATCAGACCTTTAGAATGTATTATGTAGCAGCATCCGTGCTCAAATCGATAAAATTTTAAAGCTAGGTCATTCTAGCTATATCCGTCACTGAGAACCGATAAGCACTTAGCTGGTTATCATCAGACCTTCAAAATGTATCATGTAGTAGCACCCGTGCTACAAGAACGACTACAATTGTTTTTTGCTACAATTGTTTTATCGCTAAAACAATTAAAATCATTAAAATAATAACATACATAACATAACATCACGCCTACTATTAGGTACACCTCTGCCTAACCCTTTGGGGATTACAGGCGCGATGTTATGTAATGTATGTTATTGTTTTAATGGTGTTAATTGTTTTATCGGTTTAATTATTTTGTCTTGAGAATTTCGTTTGATGGAAGACGGAGATCTGGATTACTGATGATGTCTCGTACCTAATGGTGGACTCCGAAGGTGGGTATAGGATCTCATTGACGGCACTGAGTAGAACCATCGTGTTTGGACTCATTTGAAAGAGCTCGAGGAGGCCTTGGAGACTGATGATACTAGCTACCTGATGATAGACTCCGAAGGTAATTATAGGATCTCATTGATGGCACCACGTAGAACCGTCGTGTGTGGACTCATTTGAAAGAGCTCGAAGAGGCCTTGGAGACTGATGGTGCCATTTACCTGATGGTGGTCATTCTAGCTATATCCGTCACTGTGAACCGATAAGCACTTAGCTGGTCATCATCAGACCTTCAAAATGTATTATGTAGTAGCATCCGTGCTCAATAAGATAAAATCTGAAAGCTAGGTCATTCTAACTACATCCGTCACTGAGAACCGATAAGCACTTAGCTGATCATCATCAGACCTTCAAAATGTATCATGTAGTAGCATATCCGTGCTCAGATCGATAAAATTTGAAAGCTAGGTCATTCTAGCTATATCCGTCACTGAGAACCAATTAGCACTTAGCTGGTCATCATCAGACCTTCATAATATATCATGTAGTAGAATACGTGCTCAGATAGATAAAATTTGAAAGCTAGGTCATTCTAACTACATCCGTCACTGAGAACCGATAAGCACTTAGCTGGTCATCATCAGACCTTCAAAATGTATTAAGTAGTAGCATCCGTGCTCAGACAGATAAAATTTGAAAGCTAGGTCATTCTAACTACATCAGTCACTGAGAGCCGATAAGCACTTAGGTGGTCATCGTCAGACCTTCAAAATGTATCAAGTAGTAGCATTCGTGCTCAGTTAGCTGAAAGCTGGAGCATTCTGACTATTTCCGTGACTGAGAAGCGATAAGCAGTTACCTGGTCTTTATCAGACCTTAGGAATGTATCGTAGGAGTACCTGTGCTCAGTGAAATAACTAATGAAAGCTACGTTATTACTTCATTAGTCAAAGTGTATAATAATTTATTATTAAATATTTTATTCATACATTATGATGTAAGTACTCCAAGAGAAACAAAATATGTTAGGCAAATACGATGACCACTCTGCGACACATTCTGTTCTTTGTTACGTTTTTCTGTAGTACAGTCGTTTGCCGGTAGGGGCCGAAAAATAAACAAAAGCCAGTACAGAGGTCAAATCGTCAAAGTCATCCACTGCTGTGATCCCCTTAAGCGGAATTGGCGCGCATGCGTGACGTTTATTTCTCTTCAATGTATTAAAAAGCCCTATTCACACAATGACCAGTGCAATATCCTATATTTTTCAGATAATTTATTTGACTAGTTTAATAATTTGATGTTATAATGGATTTTGCACTTAAACTTTCAACCAACAGCAAATCTGCATCAAATGCTTCAATCTTCTTAATAACGGATATCGTATTAACCAGTAAGTGGGTTCTGGAGATCAAATAGGCAATTGCTCCATGTAACATATTGATACTTAATCTTCATCTAGTTCGACTGGAATCTGCCAACCTTAATATAGTTGGAAAAAGACGATTTTCTTAAAGTACTTACCTTTAATCTAAAATTTTCATCTTCAAATGTGGGTCCATATATGCTTTCACCACCGCTACCGTCACCGTTGATTATGTCACCTCCTTGGATCATAAATTGGCTGACAGCTAAAAAAAAGCATTTTTTAATTTACTACATATAATATACGCTAACATCACGCGTTAATCCCAAAGGGTAAGATGAAGAAGATAGGTAAATGTGGGTGTTAATACTAGTACACCCACATTTCGCCAGTTATCTTTAAGTCACATGTTATAAGGTGCGAGCCTAGCGTTGCCATCAGGACTTCCTCAGTAACACTCTATCCGACTTAGGAATCCAACCCAAGAACTCATCCCCAAAATATAAGGATAAGGGTTATATACCCGCCAGCTGCTGTAATTCACTGGGACGTCAGGGCGTCGTAGCCAGGTCGGACTGCTAACAAAATGCTCACATTGTATATCCACCATAGGGTGGTTACATATATCTTGGCATTATTAGTTACGCAAAATGCCATAGCATCCTAGTGAGAAACAGCTCTCAACAAGGTGTCTTAGGGCTCGTTTAAGGAGACGCGGGGCGTCGCGCGGCGCGTGCAGCGAGCTTTCTGCACGCGATCTTTTTTATTTTTATTTATTTACTGAGAGGCGCGTCCACCGCAACGAACGCTGCATTTTAAACTCACAGTGGAACGAATGTATGGGAGCGGTTGGACGTAGACATGTCCGAAAAAAAAGAGTAAAATTATGCCAAACTAATGATGCCATCTTATTCGATTACTTAATGCCTTCATAACTTGTGGTGATGAATTTCTTCATAACTCCCATATTTCGGGAGTAATTTGAGAAAATGTGAAATTTTACTATGAAAATGAGTGTATCGAGGTCTCTCCCTCCTGATTCCGGGCTTGTTTCAAGTAGCGGTCTCTAATATCATAATGCTAATACTAAGAGCTATATTTAATACTAAGACACATAGTGCGCCAAATGTGCACTTTCTGGGATAAAGAGTGATGTTTATTTTATAACACAATTTTTTTATTTTTTGTTTATTTTGTTGATTAAAACCGTTTTTCTAAAGGTTTACCTTATTACAATAACATTTCTGAGCAGCCAATTAGAGAACATATAAGCTAATTAGGATATATAATTAGGGACTTAAGGTTTACATATAAAACTGATGCACTAATGATTACTGATAAGAACATTGCTATTATTTAATTACTAAATGGCTCTTAATACACTAATTTAGCATGCATCATTTACTAATTATCACAATAACTAATTACCTTGCAATATTTAACAAAGGATACCTGGGATACCTGGATTTTATATAAATAGGTCACTATTAGTAACTTTAAAATCAGTGTTGATTTACACCTCGTTGTATCCAAGCTAATCTCGCAATGTATTTTCCAAATTTTAATACAAATCTTGATATTCACGTTGCTTTATGCGCACGCGCACATAAAGATTTACGCGACTTTAACTATTTGTTCAGTGTTTTAAAAGATAACAGTTGTGTTCAGTTATGTGAAAGTGCTGAAACAAGTTTAAAAGACTGGTGTCGTCGATTTTGCTACCGCATTTATGCAAAATGGACACAGTCTGGAAGAAGCACAGATAAGTTTCGGAAGAAACATGAGATTTGGCTACAGGCTGCAATTCAATGGCCGGAATTACAGAATGAAAATATGGAACCTTCTACAGAAAATATAAGTGACGTCATCGAGCCCATAATTTCTCCTGCTAAATCTGATGCTTCAACTTGTACACATCCTAGTCCTCGTAAATCTTTTGAGGACCTTAGTAACCGGCAAAAAAGAAGACGCACTGAAGATAGTCTTTCATGCAGCAGTAGCAGCGCTGAAATTATGTTTTCGGCCGAAAGGGCGCTTCAAAAGGCAGGACAAAGCGATACAGCTTATGTTATGAAATACTTGACGGAGAATCCAGAAGAGGCCTCAAAAATCAAAGCCTTCATTGAAGGTAAATCAATTCAGGTACGGGAAATATCCCCTTTGAAGGCATTGGCTCTTTATGTATCGATGAACTTATCGAAATGGCGCTATAACACTCTTCGGGATTTCAACACTCAAGAAGGAGCTCTTCAATACCCGAGTTACTACATGTTGGTTAAAGAAAAAATTAAGTGCTATCCGGCCAAAGAAGATCTCACAGTTACAGAGAGCTCTGCAAAAATCAAATTACAAGCCTTGATGGATTTAACCTCAAGAAGACTTATTAGGTCGTTAGAAACCCCTGTTGATCCCAATCAACAGCTCGTATTGACCAGCAAATGGGGTTTTGACGGATCATCTAGCCAAAGCATTTATCATCAAAGGACGAGTGAAGATGAGCAAATCGATCTTGCTAGTAATTTTATGATTAGTCTTGTACCACTGCGGCTCGTCTCAAAAGGTGTAACAATTTGGGAAAACGAGCGACCATCTTCCACTTCATTTTGCCGGCCAATATTGTTTAAGTTTATAAAGGAAACCAAAGAAAATGTGCAGAGAGAGATGGCTGAAATCGAAGCAGAGATTGAAGCCTTAACTCCATCCACCATCACTGATGGAATTAGTGTCAAACACCAACTGCTGTTGACAATGATTGATGGTAAAATTCATTCCATTATATCCAATACAGCAGCTTCAGTGTGTGACATATGCAAGGCTTGTCCTAAAGAAATGAATAATTTAGAGTTAATCAAAGATAAACACGCAAACGAGGACATGTATAAATATAGCTTAAGCACCCTTCACGCTTGGATTCGCTCAATGGAATGCTTATTACACATTTCCTACAAATTAGACATAAAATCATGGCAAGTAAGGGGTGATATAGCAAAAAGGCAAGTTGATGACAGGAAGAAAAGAGTTCAAGAGGCTGTAAGAAGAGAAACGGGCTTACTTCTCGATGTTGTGAAACAAGGCAGTGGATCCACCAACAATGGCAACTCGGCAAGGAGATTTTTTGAAAACTACACTAAATCTGCTGAACTGACCGGAATAGATGCTATGCTTTTAAGAAAAATCTGTGTGATCTTGCAGTGTATTTCATCAGGAGAGAAGATCAACGTAACTAAATTCCGAGAGTTCTGCTTTGATACTGCTAAGCTTTACGTGGAGTTATACCCATGGTATTATATGCCTTCTTCACTTCATAAAATTTTAATGCATGGGCCAGACATAGTTCAGAACATGTCAATTGTGCCCATTGGTTTTCTATCCGAAGAGGCATCTGAGGCTAGAAATAAAGATTTTAGAAAATATAGAGAGGGGCATTCTCGAAAGCATAGCAGTATCTCATGCAATGAAGATAATTTGCACAATCTTTTACTGTCTTCTGATCCACTTGTTACAAGTATCCGTCCAAAAGGAAATAAGTTTGTAAAAAAATCTTCTTTTAAGGAATTTTATGAGCTTACGGATTCTGAGAAAAGTGATATCGAATTTGTTAACATAAATGATTTAGCGGACATCGATTCTGAATTTGAATTAATTGATGATGATGATGATGACGAAGATAATTAAATGATGTTATTGTTTTAAAATGTGTAACTTAGTAAATTAGAGCTTACATCTTAATTATTTATTGTACTTTTAATGAAACTAGGTAATTTATTATCAACTTACTTAAAAGTCATACTCTCATCAGTTCTTGTGAATATTTTTGTTAATATATATTTCTGTATATATATAATATATTTATAGACCTCTTAATAAGTCTGTCTGCGGTTTAAAGTAAATACAAATGGGGAAAAAACGTTTTTTTTTTTAAATTTTCATTTCCTTTTATCCCAGAAAGTGCACATTTGGCGCACTATGTGTCTTAGTATTAAATATAGCTCTTAGTAATAGCATTACGATATTAGAGACCGCTACTTGAAACAAGCCCGGAATCAGGAGGGAGAGAGCTCGATACACTCATTTTCATAGTAAAATTTCACATTTTCTCAAATTACTCCCGAAATATGGGAGTTATGAAGAAATTCATCACCACAATTTATGAAGGCATTAAGTAATCGAATAAGATGGCATCATTAGTTTGTCATAATTTTACTCTTATTTTTCGGACATGTCTACGTCCAACCGCTCCCATACATTCGTTCCACTGTGTAACGAGCGAAAAATCGCTTCTCGTAAAATCGACGTTTGAAATCGTTAACGTTTTCATACATCGCCATGTGTTTGAATTAAAAACGCACAACGCGCCGCGCGACGCCCCGCTGGTCTGTAAATGAGGCTTTAGGAAGTTAATAGCGTTCATGTAACTTGCCTAGTTAGTGTGTATTGGTAGTCTCGCAACAGAACTTCAAAGCAGCTTATCTCTCTAGTATTGTATGGACTCAAGCTCTTTCTGTCCGTCTTAAGAAGATTCTGTGTAGAAAAACGAGTAAACTCCGTATTTTTTTATTTACCTTTGTGAAACCGCGTGCCTCTAAAATGTAAAGGTTTCCCGCTACTGCCAGTTCCTTTTTCGCCCGTACAAAGCGCTCGAAAGTTTTCTGCTGTCTTTGGCACCACATCACTTCTTAACTTTATAACAATACGGCCGGCTGAAACAAAACAAATACTGCTTAGTCGATCTATCAATGCTAGCAGTAAAATAGTTCATCAGCGCTACTTAGGGCTAAAATTCACATCCTAGAAAAAAAATTGCCCATAGATTGTTGTGAGATTCAGAATGTTTGGATGAAGGTTTCGAATTGTTGTCCCATCCCATCACACTTGTGCACTGTAATGTCTTGTCTCGGCTCAGAAGGAGTAACATGAATGAACTAATGAAATGAATCACGCCTGTTATCCCCGAAGGAGGAAGCAGAGGTGTACCGGGTGCGAGTCTACTGCCATCATCTGTGCACAAATTGACTGAGACTGCTACTGCTGCTGGTGCTACTGGGAAATTCCTGATGGTTTCGAAGTTTGGAATTCTCATAACCTTTATGAATGAAACTATAAAAACAAGTTGGACAGTTACAAATTGATGTTATGTTATGCAATGAATTCATGATTATACTCCACAATGGCGATTACTACGTCATGGCGGCTGTAATACGACCTTGTGTCACTAAAGAGCCCGTATTAATCAAGCCATGTCCATTCATACCCGCGTTGTTGCGTGTTTGTTCGTGATCTACTATACCCTTGACCTATTTCTTCATAACTCTAAAAAGGTAGGTATTCAAAACTTACTGGCATGTCTAATGTGTCCCTAACACCTGAACATTAGAGGATTTAAAAACGATAGAGCCGCTGCCGCGATTAACGTGGCCACCGACTGCGTCTAAGAAACTTTGTAAATCGTAACATACATACATAAACTCACGCCCTTTTCTCATGGGGGTAGGCAAAATTCAAAGAACGCCACTTACTATGATCCTTACATAATCCTTCTTTTGCTTCGTCCACATTCATTCATCTGGTTATACACGGACACGCGAGGACTACGGACTTGGTCATTAACACTGACAATGGAATATTTACCATGTTTACTATTTGTTTTGAGTTCCCGATATTTCGGCGCTGTTGCAAACATTATTAACACGGATAAACTGACGTTATTTCTGGTCGGGGTTTTTGAGCAGACAAAACGGATCGCAAAAAACGAACAAGAAAGTGGGTAGTTATCCGTGATAATGGTGCTTTTTTTTTTTTTTTTGGGTGGAAATCATCAAATAACCCCTCCCGCTCTTGGGCAGAGCGAAAGGGAGTGTCAGACTTCTACTGACTAAAAACCACCCATGTTCCTTCTTAGCCCTTCATGTCGAGGCCGCGGTATCTGCGAACAACCCGCAGCCCCGACGGGCGTGATAATGGTGCTTGCAAATACTTGCAATGCGCTGAAATATTAGGAACTCAAAACAAATAGTAATTATGGTAACTAGCCCGTTTTCAGTGTTAATGATAAAAGGACTTGTGTGTAACTTTTACAAGGGGTGAAAAAGACAGACTTTACACCCTCTCAGTCACTCATATCCAAATATCAGGCTTCTTCCTTCTCTTGTAGGAAATTATATTTAAAATAATGCACTGGCCCCCAACATTGAAAGCAGTTTAATGTGCTTATGAACTTTAATGGTCACTCAAGATATTATAGTATCAAGAGATTTTACTTATCTAACTTCATTGCCGGCTTTATAAGTTTTAACTGAAGTGCACTTTGAATGTGTTATTTATAATTCTTATCATGTCAATCTATGTCAATGGTTGGACTGCAGTGCAGCAATCTTGCATTTTTTACGGAAATTGCTATTACTATCAGCAGATAACAGGAAAGATTGTCTTTTAAGTTTTATCACTTACCTACTGTAGAAAAAGCGCAGAACAAACAAGCTATAGAGAGGCACAATCGGCCTTAGCATTCAGCTTGTGATGCCAATTTTTAATTAATGTTTTCTTATGATGTAAAATTATCATCTGTAAACAGACTTTACAGACAACCATTTTTTTAGTATGTTTTATTTCAGACTTTTACATCCATAGATTGTTAGTAAACATAAATGCGTATGTGATTTTGTATTGATGTATATTATAATAATATGTATACAAACTGCCTCCGTGGTCAAGTGGTTTAGGCGTTTGCCTAGTGACATGGTGGTTGTGGGTTTGATTCCCACATGAAGCGTACTTTGTAAAATTGTTTCCAGTTTGGCTAGGACATTGCAGGCTTAAATCACCTGATTGTCTGATAAAAAGATGATTCTGTGCTTCGGAAAGCACGTATAAGCTGGTGGTCCCAGCCTCCAAATGGTGGTTGTTAAACCATGTCATAGGCTTTTGAGGCGGTTTAGAAACTCTGACACTAGGGTGTGTGGGGCTGTTAGACCATACTGCCCACACGATAAGAAGATATACAAACTACAGCTGAATCAAGCCAACTGGTTCTTAGGTTTCAAGTAAATCGAGGGCTTCAAGCCAGAGGGTCGCGTGGGCATTACTCTTAGTATTGCTTATATGACGCCGCCCGACTCGGCTTCGCACAGGTGGACATTTATTTTTAAACTAGAAATAAATAGCCTATGTTACTCAGGGATAATGTAGCAATCTAAAGGTAAAAGATCTTTTGAAATTAGTTTGTTATTAGATTTTATTTGTTACAAAAATACAATTGTTTCCTCTATATAATATTAGTCTTGATGGTGACCAAAACAATTACCATCCCCACTGGTAAGGATATAATTATCAGCAGGGATTTCTGAAATAAATCAACAATTTTCAACCCTCAACAAGAAATACAAGTAGGTAAACACATTCAACTTACAGACAGTAGGTAATTTACACTCACAAGGTCAATGCATTTATCGAGGCAATTATTTACATACTATTTAAATTATGTAAGCACTTATTATAGGTACCTGAATTATTAATAACATATTGTTTTATGGATTCATTTAACAATTCATATTGAGATGATTTCCATGAAATGCAATAAATGTTTCTGGATTGTTCATTGTGATGAACCTAATGGACAAATTTTTAATCGACTTCATGGCATTTTTAGTTTTTTTTTTTCACTGATGTCTTTCTGGGGATAAGTTTTTTTTTATCTCTTTTAGTACCTATGGCTTATCTATAACACTTATTAAGTTATTATTGTAACATAAAGGAATCATGTTAAGAAATGTTGTCTCATTGTTCTAATGATCAGAATACCTAAAGATTTGCCTCAAACTTTCCAGAATAAGTTTTACTAAGATTGATACATGAGCTAGGTACATAAAGTAGGTGTTAATCTTGAAATTAATTTAGCTTTTCTTTAATAACTCAAAACCGTTTATGTAAGCATAGGTAGATATTATGAGTAGAATACATAGATTGACAATGAAGACACCTGCCAATTTCTCAGCCCCATTACTTTATGTGCGTACATAAATTGATGCAATAATCGTTTACTTCCTCTACAAAGACATAGTTATAATAATTTCAGAAATATAGCCCATCTTGAGTAATAATCATGAGGCCAGGAACGTAAGGATTAAATCAAGATCAAACATACCTTGTTCTCCGTCAATCGAAATATCCAAATAAACTAGCGGATTTCGTTGTGTCAGGGAAACGGGATTCATATTATTGATCAACATCGAGCACAATTTGAAATTGAACCAACAACACTTTTATTTTATTTTAGTAAAACAAAATGAACAAAGAATTTCGTGAAAGTTAAGCACGTATTTAAATTAAGCATTATTATTTTATTCTATTTCATAGTAACGCAAACAAACTCAACAAATAATATTGAATAAAATTGACGATCGTCACTGGTCAACCAAACGAAAGCCAAACAAGAAACAGTGAAGCGTCAGTCGTGAACCGGTCGTCATTTTCTTGTCAAGTGTTGCCACTTTGCTAGCCGATGGGACGGTTCTGTGTACATATATTATGCACTGCGAGAATCCAAAATTTTTATTTTAGTTACTGTTATGTGTATTTGTAAAATAAATTGTCCACAAATGGCATAAAATCAATCAGAACAGAACCCAATTTTACACGATCTCAAGTAATTAAATGAATTGAGATCGGGTAAATTCGATTCTGCAAAAAGCTATTCACAACAATCACAACCATTTCATTGGCTGTCAAAGGAATATAAAAGAGTATAGTAAGTAAAGTCAATGAGTAAGGAAAGTGCACTGTGCAGTCAAAATGAAAACAAAAAAAACCTTTACATTTTCCAAAACTGACTTCCAAAAAAAAATTATCTTCAGAAGTCGGTGGCAAATTGATCTAGAGAAAGCGTATGATAGGGTACCTCGGGATGTGTTATGGTGGGCCTTGAAAGAGAAAGGTATACCAGGGAAGTATGTAGAGTTAATTCGAGCTATGTACAGTCAATCTCGTACCTACGTTCGGTCAGCTGCTGGCAACACCGATGAGTTCAGTGTGGCTGTAGGCTTGCACCAAGGGTCGGCTTTAAGCCCTTACCTCTTCTTGTTGATTATGGATGCTCTGACGTCGGACATACAAGAAGAGGCACCCTGGTGCATGCTGTTTGCCGATGACATTGTTCTTGTCGGTGAAGATGGACCTGAGATCCAGAGCAGATTGGAGAAATGGCAACAGAAGCTGGAGAATGTTGGCCTGAAAATCAGCAGAAGTAAAACCGAATACATGTTTTGCGATTTCGGCGGTCTCTCCAGTTCTGGAGCCATAGCGCTAGATGGCGTGCTTCTTCCAGTTTGCTCCGACTTTCGGTATCTCGGTTCTCTCGTGCAAAGCGATGGCGAAATAGATCGTAGTGTAAAGCATAGAATTAGCACTGGATGGATGAAATGGCGGCAGGTCACGGGAACAATTTGCGACTCCCGCATTCCCCTTAAACTCAAGGGGAAGATTTATAAAACCATGGTTAGACCTGCTGTCGTGTATGGATCAGAATGTTGGGCCACAAAAGGGATAAATGAAAGGAAATTGCATGTGGCTGAGATGAGAATGCTAAGGGGGATGTGTGGTGTGACGCGAATGGATAAAATAAGAAATGAGTACATAAGAGGAAGTCTGAAAGTGGCGCCGGTAAATGAAAAGTTGTGCGGTAATCGATTGTCGTGGTATGGACATGTGATGCGAAGGAATGAAGAAAATGTTGTGAGAAAAATGTTGAGTATGAATGTAGATGGCTATAAGAGTAGAGGAAGACCAAAGAAACGATGGATGGACTGTGTGAAGGATGATATGGCTAGAAAGGAGGTGACTGCTGACATGACGAGAAATAGAGAAGTATGGAAGAAGAAGACATGTTGCGCCGACCCCAAATAAATTGGGATAAGGGCAGGAGAATGATGAAGTCGGTGGCAAAAAAAAACTAAATCAAACAAACATGTCACCGACTTCTGAAGTTGACTGCTGATTTTTCTTTTGAAGTTTATTTTTCCCTTTTTTGTGATTTTGTTTTTTTCACTTTTCGTGTTTTTGCAGTCGGTTTTTTTTGTTTGCAAAAAGGTTTTTTTCATGATAGCAACACTGCTAAAAATAGGACCAAAACATTTTTATCATTCTAAGCATGAAATATATTGTTATCTCGTTTTTTCACTCATGATTACACCATTGCTGTTCTGCTGTCAATGTAATGCTAATGTCAACTTTAAAAAAATCTACTCGTTTCGTAAAAGATTATTTTACACGTATGTTTGCGGAAGATAATGTAGTATATTACTCGAAAAATTGTGAAATTAGCGTAAGTAGTTGTGTTAATCGCATTAATATAATCTATTTTAACATTTTCAATATAAATATTAGTGAAAGAAATTTTATTTTATAAGGTTTCTCGATAATCAAAACTGGTTTAGTACTACTCATATTTGACTACGAGTAACTGGTTAATTGTCCTGTTTCAGCTACAAAATGTCTTCTTCCGCAATATACATCTTGGATGTAAAAGGTAAAGTCCTCATATCGAGGAATTACCGCGGTGATGTCGACCTAGGCATCATAGACAAGTTTATGCCATTGCTCATGGAGAAAGAGGAAGAAGGTATGCTTACTCCGCTCCTGCAGACTAGCGAATGTACCTTCGCTTACATCAAGACCAACAACTTGTACATAGTGTCTACTACGAAGAAAAATGCTAACATAGCACTTATTTTTGTGTTCCTATACAAAATTGTTGAAGTAATGACTGAATACTTCAAGGAATTGGAGGAAGAAAGTATTCGGGACAACTTCGTGGTCATCTACGAGCTGCTGGATGAACTGATTGACTTTGGGTATCCTCAAACAACAGACAGCAAGATACTACAAGAATACATAACCCAGGAAGGGCATAAGCTTGAGATGCAGCCGCGTATACCTATGGCAGTGACAAATGCAGTGTCATGGAGGTCTGAAGGCATTAAATATAGGAAGAATGAAGTTTTCTTAGATGTTATTGAGTCTGTAAATCTTTTGGCTAACTGTAATGGCAATGTTTTGAGAAGCGAGATTGTAGGAGCAATCAAAATGAGAGTCTACTTATCAGGCATGCCTGAATTACGTCTTGGATTGAATGATAAGGTTCTATTTGAGAGCACTGGCAGAGGAAAATCAAAGTCTGTTGAGTTGGAAGATGTAAAGTTCCATCAGTGTGTGAGATTGTCTCGTTTTGAAAATGATAGGACAATTTCTTTTATTCCTCCTGATGGAGAGTTTGAATTAATGTCATACAGATTGAACACTCATGTCAAGCCTTTGATTTGGATTGAGTCTGTTATTGAGCGCCATGCCCACTCTCGAGTAGAGTACATGATCAAGGCCAAGTCGCAGTTCAAGAGGCGTTCCACTGCTAACAATGTTGAGATTATAATTCCCGTCCCAGCTGATGCCGACTCTCCTAAGTTCAAGACTACTATTGGCAGTGTGAAGTACACACCTGAACAGAATGCCATAACCTGGTCTATTAAATCCTTCCCTGGAGGCAAGGAGTACTTAATGAGAGCTCACTTTGGTCTGCCATCTGTTGAGTGTGAAGAAATTGATGGAAAACCACCAATTCAAGTGAAATTTGAAATCCCTTACTTTACCACTTCTGGTATTCAAGTAAGATACTTGAAGATAATTGAAAAGAGTGGTTATCAAGCTTTACCTTGGGTGCGGTATATCACACAGAATGGAGACTACCAATTAAGAACTAACTAATCATTTATATTACATTCCATAGTTATAAGAAGCACCATATTATGTTATTTACAAGTTGTCTATTTTGCATTATTAATAATCATAGGTATTAAAAAGTAATTATGTAGTATTATGTATTTGTTTTGACTACAATAAATTAATATTCTTCAAAGTAACTGTGTTTTTCCCTCCTTGTATAAATAATGTTAGTTCAGATATGCAGTCGACCTAAACAGTTGGGAAAAGGTTAGAAAGAGGATGGTAAATTTGTGGTGTGTGAACAAAGAAAGTAGTGAATCTATTCTTCATATAATATTGGAATGATGAAATCATTAGTGCACTATCATTATCTATTATGATTAAACCATATATCTGTAATCATGACTGTCTTGTCTACGATCGTGTCAGTGATGATAATTTAAATGATTCATGCTTTATAGTAAACTAGCTGACCCACGCGACTTCGTCTGCGTCACATAATAAGCTTTTAGCCTTTCTCGATAAATCGACTATTCAACTTATTAAATTGAGTTAAATCGTACTCGTATCAAACAAAAAATCTTACCTTTCCTCTTTATAATACCTATTAGTTTAGATTGGCTTCGATTATATTATTAAAGTGACAATTACTATAGGTATATCTTACTGTTAAATATACAGTAACACCTTGTACTTGTAAACATTATGGTGCAGTAAATATTTTGAATTTGAATTTCTTCGGAACCCCCGGAGGCCAGAATCCCCACTTACCTACCGCACCGTACCGAATGACTGCCGCGCGCGTAATTATTTTGTGGCGCGGATATTTTTATATTGCGATATCTTCTAAGATATTTGTTTAAACTGGATAGAGTAAAGGGCACAAATATTCTATATTAAATTTCCGTGCTAACAATCATATTTTTTTAGATATAGATTAATACCATATGGATTAAATAAGCATCGCAAAATATCATTCTTTTTAATCTAACATTTTAATAGTAAAAAATGGTTGCAGTGAGTCAATCTTAAAAGATAGATATATGCTGTCGCGGACTTTTTTTTAGAACATTTAAAGAGGAACAATTCTTTCATACATAATATTTGCGTAACTTAAACTGTTTTCGCAGCGCACGCAACGGAAACTCTCAAAAAGGAATTTCTTTTCCCGTTTTTGCAACATTTTTCATTTATGCTCCGCTCCTATTGGTCGTAGCGTGATGTTATATATTCTAAAGCCTTCCTCGATAAATGGACTATCCAACACAAAAAGATTTTTTCTATTCCAACCAGTAGTCCCTGAGTTTACCGCGTTCAAACAAACAAACAAACAAACAAACAAACTCTTCAGCTTTATAATATTAGTATAGATGACATTTCCGAACGTCACGACACTCAAAGATTGAATAAGGTTTTGAACTGAATTAATAATGTCAATACTGTCACTCACTGCCCGCGAATTGGCAAATGTTTGTTTTTATTTGTAAAAAACAGAATTAAGATGAGAATCGCAAACCAAATCTTTCGTAAAAATCTAAGGAAATTACGAAATAGTCATAGATTTTATAGTGACGTACTGCCTTCTAGTGAAGTAGTAATAATCAAGAAGAAAATTGAAAACAAAGATGATAACCTCAAAAAAGATAAAGTTACAGAAGAAAATGATATTACTAAAAATACTAAGGAGTTTAGAGTCAACGATGTCAATATACAAATGATCTCAAAAAACATTTACGAGCAGCTGTTTAATAAACCTAGTCAAAGCGTAGATACTCAGGTTATAAAAAGGTAAACACAATATTATTCTTTGGTAGGTAGTGAATGTTAATATTGCAATATACCGGGCAGGTATAAGTGGCTGATAGATTGGACTGCTGCGCTGCGTGTCGCGGGTTCGATCCCTGCACGCAACAAATATTTGTATGGCCTACGGATAGTTATTTCGGGTCTGGGTGTGTTTGTGAATGTGAGTTTAAATGTTTGTAAACACACCCACGGTACAGGAGAAATTCCTAATATGGGGCAACGTTTTTTTAAAAAGAAAGTAAAAGCCATACATAGCCATATCAACCTTCTTCTAAGCGTATTGATGGCAATCTAAATTCTGTGAGCCCAGAACTTAGCCATGACTTTGGTGCCTACAGTGGTGTCTTGTCTTGTTAGTGTAGTGGTTGCAAGTGCTACTGCTGAGCAGTATCATAATCGTCATTGGCCCCAACAAAGTTTGTCCCACCAGTCTAAGCAGATGCAGCTGAATACCAGTATTGTACATAGAGTGCTTGTCAGTGCAATTATAAATCTGGTTTCGGTCAGACACAACACACCCTTTATTACATGGAACTAACTAGTAGTGGCAAAATGTGGGTGTACTATTAAGTACATCTCTGTTTTCTCCCTTTGTAGATTACAAGCATGATATTGTGTTTGAAACAAATCTATTTTTCAGTTGTCAAGACCATCTCTTAAAGCATGGCATAGACTATAAGAAATGCAGCCATCTGCCGGACGTAGAGTTACAACTGCCAAAACTAGAAGGGAATGATGTTGTGGAACATTTTTATAATATTGGAGAGAAGCAAAGTGCTCCGTACAGAGACTTATTGAAGAGGCTTGCTAGCTGTGAGTTACCACCAATGCCAAAGGTATAATTTATTAGTGCATCATCATTCTTCTGCCCTTATCCCAATTTATTTGGGATCAATGCAACATGTCATCTTCTTCCATTCTTCTCTATTACTCGTCATCTCAGCAATCACTTCCTTTCTAGCCATATCATCCTTCACACAGTCCACCCATCGTTTTTTTGGTCTTCCTCTACTTTTATAGCCATCTACATCCATACTCAACATTTTTCTCACTACATTTTCCTCATTTCTTCGTATCACATGTCCATACCACGATAATCAATTACCACATAATTTTTCATCCACCGGCGCCACTTTCAGACTTCCTCTTATGTACTCATTTTCATCTCAGCCACATGCCATTGGTTTTCGTTTATCCCTTTTATGGCCCAACATTCTGATCCATACACGACGACAGGGGGTCTAAAGTCCGTCGGGGCAGCGGGTTGTTCGAAAGAGATACCGCGGCGTCGACACAGACCAAACCACCCATGTTCCTTCTTAGCCCTTGTTACACTTCTACTACATTATTACTACACTATACTTATGCCTAAAAGTGAAGATTTGGGCTCCAAAAGTTTGAAGCTTCACGCTTCAGACTTTAGGCTCCAAAAGTGCAAGAGCGAGTGATGCGCTCTCGAAAATTTAAGCCCTAACCTCGGAAAGGTAGGTAACTGATTTTCTTTATTATCATTCAATAAAATTATATTTAACTTACTTTTACCAATAACTCATTGAAGAATTGGACAATTAGGAAAACTCGGTGGTAAGAGCGAGCGAAAGTAGCTAGAAAAAAAGGCAAAGTGCAAAGCAACTTAGGTTTGATGTTCTTTTACCGTGAATACAGATATAAATAAAATAATGATTTAAAAATCAATCTTAAGAAATGCATTGAAAAGAAGCAGTGCGGGTTGGTAGATGTCACATGTCTTCGAATTTTCTCCTTGTCGCTGCGCCCGTGTGGAACGCACACCCTGCACTATAGGTAAAGACGCCCATGGTCCAAAACAAAAAAAAAACTGTGATGAGAAGTATAATGTGCCCTTTTTTTTGGCGGGTGGAAAATCATCAAATAACCCCTCCCGCTCTTGGGCAGAGCGAGAGGGAGTGTCAGACTTCTACTGACTAAAAACCACCCATGTTCCTGCTTAGTCCTTTATGTCGAGGCCGCGGTATCTCTTGCGAACAAGCCGCAGCCCCGACGGGCTGACCGACTACCCTCGGACTCTTTTTCCTTTTAAGGAACATCACATAAATTGTAACGAAAAAAAAATTGCTTAATTCTTTAATTTTATTACATAGGAATGGTCGAAAAATCAAGGATGGACAAAATACTCCGGTGAAATTGAAGAACGAGTGCCGTGTCCTCCTGATGATGCATTGGTCTTTGATGTGGAGGTTCTTATGTCTGCTGGCAAAAGGCCCACATTGGCTTGTGCGGTGTCAACTGATGCATGGTGAGTTACTGTTACTGTTAGCCTGTATCATCCCACTGCATGGTGAGTATGTCTTTAATTTATTTTGATAAGAACTTTTCTAGGGAAAAAAATAATAAAAAAGTGCGAAAGGCGAGTAGGTCCTTGCTGTTTGTTGTATATTTTCGTCTAGCTAGTAGAATAGGATAGAATTGAATATATGTATTTATTTTCAGGTAACAAAGACCCATAGATAAATACCTTAACCTAAATAAACATACTAATAATAACAGTTTGTGTTAGTAAATATAAACTTAAAACTATATTAGTATCACTTCACTTGTGCACTATGTCACTGAGCGTTCATGTGGCACTGCCCGCGGAAGCGACGGAACACCACCCTCTGCGGCCAAAAGTCCTCTTTCAAGACGAGGTGCAGATAACATGTCGGTACTCGCACCACAAACGCCTTAAAGTTGCCAAGACGCTTATGCTAATGCTAAGCATGAGCTCCTGGATTATAATACAGTGTTATTGGGTTTTTCACCAGTAATATGTCTCAGTCGATCTGCCTAGCCTTTTTCCAACTGTATGGAGTCGGCTTCCAGTCTAACAGAAAGCAGCTGGATACCAGTATTTTACATGGAGCGACTGCCTATCTGACCGCCACGTCCACAACACAGTACTGGCAAATTTTTGTCAGATTTTCGTGATATTCACTACCCGTAACAACTGCGTGATCTTCAAATGTCAGCCGGGACCAACGGCTTAACTGCTTTCTGAGGCATCCACGTATCAACTGTCAGATTTCCACTGACTAAAAACCTCCCACGCTCCTTAGCCCTTCATGTTCCGGGCCGCGGTATCTCTTTCGAACAGTCCCGCTGCCCTGCGTCGGCCTCTGAGGAGCGCGTGAAACGCGAACGCGCCGTCGACACGGTCTGTCGACGTGCCACCACACGGGCCCAGTAAGGGCTGGTAAAAAAAAGTAATTTTCATCCTTAAACTTTACAGGTACGGCTGGACAAGTAACCCAGTCGCAAACGGAGACCCCCACGAAGTGTTTGATAACATAAACTATGAGGACCTGATACCTCTGGAGACGGATGGCAGGAAACCAGTCGGGGATCTGGATAGACACAGGATTGTGGTAGGCCATAATGTCTCGTTTGACAGGGCGAAGATCAAAGAACAGTACTGGTTGTATAGGACAGGTAAATCAGTTTTATCTCATCGTAAAAATATATGCTAGTTAGCAAGAAATACCGCGGCCTCGACATAAAGGGCTAAGAAGGAACATGGGTGGTATTTAGTCAGTAGAAGTCTGACATTCCCTTTCGCTCTGCCCAAGAGCGGGAGGGGTTATTTGATGATTTTCCACCCGCCCAAAAAAAATAAAAGTTAGCAAGAAAACAACTTCCTAAAAACACTATAAAAAGTTTACTTTCGGAAGTCTGAATGTTTCAGTCATTGATTTTTTTGCTACCGACTTCCAAAAAGAAAGTTATACTTACATACAAAAACTCACGGCCTTTCGCCATGGGGGTAGGCAGAAACCGCACAACGCCTACGAGCCTTTTTTTTGGAGGATTTGAAATCATCAAATGACTCCTCCCACTCTGGGTATCAATATTTTCAATTTTCGAAGTAGTATACGCTCCTAAAAGGGGCCAAATATCCAGCGGAAGATATAAGTGTACGTGTGTGCAAACACAGGTGCCGTCTCTGTTCCTTTACTCTCATTGCCCGATGGGACGACAATCCGACACGACCAGAGAGGCAGAGAGAGATCAGGCGCAGAATCAACGGCGACAGTGTATCCTTTAGGGTAGCCCGCGAAATTCGGTTTTTCTTACGTTTTTTGCTGTTTGCCTTTTTCATGAAATAGTCACTCAAGGTACCTTTTTTCCTTGGGACGCCGTCGCCTCCTTCTGCGAAGCAGTGATGCTAGCGAAGGAGGTGGCGGAACGTGAGAGGGAGAGAACCTCTCGTCCCAGCCGCCGCGGGAGGCGCTCCGGGCGTCGGGGGCCACGTGATGTCTTCCGGCCACGGGCCACCGTAGACGCGGGCCTGTGGACGGTGAGTGATGGGCAAGCTCGCCGTCCGTCCGTCTTATGACGACAACAGGCCGTGTCGACGGCGCGTTCGTGTTCCACGCGCGCCTTAAAGAGATGTCAGCAACATGGAAGGGGCAAGGGCCGACGCCTGTCGAGGCTGCGGGTTGTCCGCAAGGGATACCGAGGCCTCGACATAAAGGGCTAAGAAGGAACATGGGTGGTTTTTAGTCAGTAGAAGTCTGACACTCCCTTTTGCTCTGCCCAAGAGCGGGAGGGGTTATTTGATGATTTCCCACCCCCAAAAATAAAAAAAAAGGTACCATTTTGAACTGACAGAGTTGTGTTGGTGGTTTTAATCATTATCACTCAGTAAAGTTACATTTGTTACTGTCGCGAATCTATTTTATTTAACATACGACTTGACAATGACCGGCAAATAGGGATGTTTGCTGACTAAAAAAAAATATGATTCTAATTAGTCCATCTGTTAGATTATCGAAAAATATTTAGTGGAGTGCCGTAAGATTTATACCTCGGAATCCAGGGCCGGTCAATGAATCTTCATGAAAACTTTTGGACTGCATTGGTAAAAGCCCAAATAAAGAAGTTAAAAAAAAAAAACTGCGCGCTCATCTTTTTTTTTTTTTAAATTTAACAATGTACTGAAAAATGAGAGGGACAAGGGAAGAAAAAATGTTTAGAGCTAATAAATAATATTTTCACCGTAACTTTAATGTTAATTAATTTTGCAAAAAATAACGAGTTACAACAAAAAAAAATTAAAACGTATCTATCTAGTACGAGCAATTCTTGTCATATCGTATAATCTGAATCTCGGGTACGGCTCCAACGATTTTCATGAAATTTAGTATGCAGGGGGTTTTGGGGGCGAAAAATCGATCAAGCTAGGTTTCATTCCAAAAAACACGATGTACCAAAACAACCAAGCAAATTTCGGTCGTCCAGGTACTATACATTAGGACGTCACTGAGGGGCGGGGGGCAACAAAGGGACAGGCTGAATCTGAGGGAGATTATTTAGGGGCTGGTTTAATACTAGTGTCTCAGCATCGCATGCTGACTCTAGCAAGGGTTGGACCGCGGCTGTGCGATCTGAATGACGGATATCTGTATTTCTTCTTTCTGAGTGTACTGGTTTCCCTACTACTTTGAGCTCCGTACCCCACAGAAGGTGCACTAAGCGATTAGTCACTTTAAATAGTATATCAGTTACTAGCTTATGACCGCGGCTACCCCCGCGTGGAGTTCGATAATGGCCCCGCGGGATCATACTACCGAAATAAAATTGTATCCTATGTTTTAATCCAGGTTGTAAACCATCTATAATATGCGATATTTTTCCACCAAATCCGTTCAGTACTTTTTGCGTGAACGCGTATCAAACTTTCGCTATTAAAATATAAGTAAGATATCCCTCTGGCAGGAGGCCTTAAACTCAAGGCATCCACAGGATTTTTTTATTTAGAATGCTTTGGTGACAGCGATGCAGCGGTACTAATCCTTCACCAACAATACACCAATAATGTTAAAATTTATAGTACCTGGATGACCGAAATTTGTTTGGTTGTTTTTGTAAAACGTGTTTTTTTTTTTTAAATGAAACTTAGCTTGATCGATTTATCGCCCCCAAAACCCCCTGCATACTAAATTTCATGAAAATCGTTGGAGCCGTATCCGAGATTCAGATTATACGATATGACAAGAATTGCTCGTACTAAGGTATTAGATAGATACGTTTTAATTTTTTTTTTTTTGTTGTAACTCGTTATTTTTTGCGAAATATTAATAAATGAACATTAAAGTTACGGTGAAAATATTATTTATTAGGTCTAAACATTTTTTCTTCCCTTGTCCCTCTCATTTTCAGTACATTGATAAATTAAAAAAAAAAAAAAATGAAGAGCGCGCGAATTTTTTTTTTTAACTTCTTTATTTGGGCTTTTAGCAATGCAGTCCAAAAGTTTTCATGAAGATTCATTGACCGGCCCTGGATTCCGAGATTTTACAATATTTATGTCTTACGGCACTCCACTAATTGGATGCGTACTTTTTGTTTTATCAAATCAATAAAAATTGTCAAAGATTTGAGTGGTGGGCTGTGACGTCACTCACTGGTAAAAAATGCCACAATAATGTCTTAGAATATGACGTCACACGAGTTTTCAAAGCACAGTATCGTCTTCGTTGTTTGTTTACGTGAAAAAACAAAAAATACGTGACCACTATTTTTTAGAAATCTATCTGACGGACTAATTAGTTTTTTTTTGTTAACTACCCTATTGCAACAAACGTAAAAAAAAAAGAATTTCACGAGCACGGGGTATCGTAACTACAGCTGCCAAACTCCAGCCTACTATGAGAAATTAATTTATGATAATATTCCCTTGCTCTTTGTATTGGCAGGTGTACGTTTCATGGACACAATGTCGATGCATACATGCGTGAGCGGCGTCACCAGTTACCAGCGAACTGTACTGAAAGCGAAGAACAAGGAGCCTCACCCGTCAGATGATGACTGGATTGAGATCAGCTCGCTTAACAACCTTAGTGAGGTATGGGACTAACGAAGTCAGTTCTCTTAATATTATTATGTACCCCGCGACATTCTCCGCGTGAAAATATTATAATAATATTACTTCACTATTTTAATCGAATTTCGTTAACAATTTCAAGGGGTTTTTTTTTACATCAGAAATCAGAACATGTAACCCTAATTCTTTTTTTTATTAAAAATAGTCTAAGTTACACTTTATAATATCAGTAAAACTCGTCAAAATCGATCCAGCCGTTCCGGAGATTAACAGAACCAAAAAGACAGATTTTTTTTTTGAAGATTATTTTTTGTACATTTTTTCTTACGCAGTCAGTAAAAAGCTGTTACTTTGAAATTGAAAAAGACTATTTTATTTATTTATTTGTATACAGATTTAAAAAAAATCACATGTCACTATCAAATTATTACTATGTTCGTACACGCTAATATCCGAAACTACCAAACTTCGTCAATCAAACCAAATATTCTACACAGGTCCACAGACTATACTGCGGCACGGCCATAGACAAGCAAACCAGAGATATATTTGTGGAAGGAACCATGGAGGACGTCCAGGATAACTTCCAAGCTTTAATGTTTTACTGTGCCAATGACGTCATTGCGACCCATGAAGTGTTGAAGGAACTGCTGCCGTTGTTCTTGCACAGGTTCCCACACCCTGTCACCTTGGCTGGTATGCTGGAGTTAGGTAAGGTTATTAATCTATCCATCTTCTTCACTATCACTACATAGTATAAAACAAAGTCGCTTTCTCTGTCCCTATATCCTTATGTATGCTTAAATCTTTAAAACTACGCAACGGATTTTGATGCGGTTTTTTTAATAGATAAAGTGATTTAAGAGGAAGGTTTTTAGTATATAATTTGACCGACATCCACGCGGGCGAAGCCGCGGGCATCAGCTAGTCTTCTATATATATAAAATTCGCATGTCACAGTGTTAGTTGCCGTACTCCTGGGAAACGGCTTGACCGATTTTTATGAAATTTTGTGTGTATGTTCAGGAGGTATGAGAAAAGGTCGTAAAGTACTTTTGATCCTGCTAGCCCCACCCGAGGGTAGGGTAGGTCAAAGAGATGTCAGCAACATGGAAGGAGCCCGCATGGGCCGACGCCCGTCGGGGCTGCGGGTTGTTCGCAAGAGATACCGCGGCCTCGACATGAAGGGCTAAGAAGGAACATGGGTGGTTTTTAGTCAGTAGAAGTCTGACACTGCGCTTTTGCTCTCCCCAAGAGCGGGAGGGGTTATTTGATGATTTCCCACCCCCCCAAAAAAAAAAAGGTAGCAAAAGGTACAATGCAACGTACTTTATTATTATAGCTAGCCCATATTGTCCCACTGCTGGGCCAAAGCCTCCCTCCATTCCTTCCAAAGTTTATCAACAGTACAATGTATTAAGAAAAGAGTTTATGTACATTTGGAAATGTGTGACTTCTATCCACTTTTCGCTATCACACTATCTATAAAATAACATCACGCCTATAATCCCCGAAGGGTTAGACAGAGGCGTACCTAATAGTTCATCCACTTTTCGCCAGTTATGTTAAAGTACCATGTAATAGGGGGCGAGCCTATTGCCATCAACCGGCCACAAATTCCTGATGCAAAACCTTTGGCCGACCTGGGAATCGAACCCAAAACCTCATACTCAGCAGTCGAAGTAGAATAAAACTTATTTTCGCTCAACAGGATCAGCGTATCTACCAGTCAACTCTAACTGGGTGCAATACATAGATTCAGCAGAAACAGTATTCGAAGACTTAAAGTTAGAATCTCGTCAGCTACTATCGCTTAAGGCCGATGAGGCTTGCAGAATGATGGCAGATAACTCCTATAAGAAAGACTTGTGGATGTGGGACCAAGACTGGTCGAAACAGACCTTAAAATTAAAAAAACAAACCAAGAAAAAGAAAAAAGTTCCAGAAAATGAAAAGGAGGTTGAAACAGCCATCGATTTTGAAAATAGAACTTCTATTACGCATACAGAATTACATAACAAAAATGAAAAGACAGATTTAAAAAAGTTCGGAATTTTAAATGAAGAATACATTCGAAGTTTTGAGTCGAAAGATACCAAAACGAATGAAAAAGCTGTGAAAGAGTTAAGCAAAGAGTTTGATAATCTGTTTGAGTTGGGTGAACAGTTGCCGGTTAAAAGGCCGTATTTGGCCGGTTATCCGGCTTGGTACAGGAAGTTATGTACTAAACCCGGTAAAGACCCGGATTGGACTCCGGGAGCAAATCACGTTACAACAAGTATGCAAGTAAGTGTCTTTTTTATTGTTTTTTTTTTTCCATTAGACTGCAGGTATTATTTGGTCATAAGGTATTGTTGCTGGCGCTGTGAACAGTCAGAACTACCCTAACTTACCCATCCATACATTTAGGTACGGTGTATCGAAATTTTGTTTATTATTTTGATAGTGTGTGACGCCCTTAAATAATTATGATCACCCGCATGTGCTACATCACTTCACTATCATCATCACTACATAGTATAAAACAAAGTCGCTTTCTTTGTCCCTATATCCCTATGTATGCTTAAATCTTTAAAACTACGCAACGGATTTTGAAGCGGTTTTTTTTAATAGATAGAGTGATTCAAGAGGAAGGTTTTAGTATATAATTTGACCGACATCCACGCGGGTGAAACCGCGGGCATCAGCAAGTGCTGTATAATTTGTCTCTTTTTCTCATGCTGGACCTACAATCTGGTTTCTTTTTCGTTGTAGTGGGACAGGTAGGATTATTTAGCTTAGGACAGAGTGCTATGACGAGGTGTGACTTGGGAGAGCCCTATGCCTAGCAGTCGACTACGATAAGCTGAGTTCACTGTGATTTACGCGGGAGAATTCGCGATCAAAAGATAGTAAGTAAGGACTTTAATATTCTTTGCAAGGAGTTCTCTTTTGACCCGTTTTGCACCAAAACCTATTCTGTACGCACTCGGCTGAATGCAAACTTTTTTAAAAGCGCGTAGTACTTTATTTTTATTTTATTTTTTTCCCATGTCAGCAATGCCTAACCTAGTGTCTGAGCGTATTTTGTGCTTATTGCTTATATTAATTATTTTTATTTGTATTATTTTCGTGCTTGCTATGTAGTGATCTTAAGTTTTCTACTACCATCTCTGTGTCTACTCGTGAGAACCTGTAATTGGCTCTGTGTCGTTTACACAATTGTTACTCACATATTTTAGCTGTTGGTTCTCCTCTCAATAAATAAATAAAGTAAATAAACCTTTTCTGAGTTCAATTTTTTTGGAGTATTGTAATTTATTACATCTACACTGCTCTCAAAAACGGTAGAGGAAAACATCGTAAGGAAACCGGCATGCCCTAGAACCAAAACTTAGAAGACATGTGACATCTACCAACCCGCACTGGGCCCGCGTGGTGGATTATAGCCCATTCCCTCTCCTAGAGAGGAGGTCTGAGTCCCTGCAGTGGGAACATTATAGGCTGATGTAGGGTGCTTCCCTAACATAAGTAATGTCAATGCAGATGTAAAATGTCAAACTTAAACTTAAATGCAGAAAATGTCAGTGAATGCTCAACGGGATGAATCTAAATAAAAATGCAAGTAGTCCGACTCAAACCACGTCTTATTGAACACTAAAAATGTAATATACATGAAATGCATAGAACAATGCAGTATGTCAGTGTCAATGCACTGCCAAATGTAGGTCGCGTCCAAAGTGCAAATACGCGAGCCTACTGGCTAACTTATTGTAATAAATATATTTTAAAAACCATGTACGTGCACCGTACAGCTGATGATGTAATTTTTTCTCTAGATAACACCAAAGTTGCTTCGCCTATCCTGGGAGGGTTACCCCCTCCATTACATAAAGTCAGAAGGGTGGGGTTTTCTTGTCCCGTACAGTCGAGAGCGCAGTGAAGATGCAGAGGAACCACTAGTGCCTTTAGAAGAACTCTTGCAAGCCTGTCCTTTGAAGTTCTGCAAGGATACCGAGTTCCAACCTGATGTGTATATGCTGCCTAAAAATGTAGAGGTGAGAGTTCAAAATCGAAAGTCATTTATTCAAATAAGGCAGACAATCAGCACTTTTTGAATGTTTCAATTTAAATGAGACATGGGACCCACCCACGATACAAGAGAAATTCGTAGTGTGTATCGTGGGTGCATTTAAAGTTACATATAATACGCTTTTGATCTAGCTGCGACCTTCTTCTTTCTTCAAAGCCCCAAACCTGCAGATGCACACGACTTCTCCACTCAGGCCGATTTTGTGCTATTACATGGGACTTAAACATACCTGGCGAAATGTGGGTGTACTATTAGATACACCTCTGCCTAACCCTTCGGGGATTACAGGCGTGATGTTATGTATGTTATGTGTGAGATGGGCCTTCTCTTGTCCTAAGGGCAGAGATGAGGTCGACGATGGAATGAGTTAACCCAGAAGAAGCCTATTTCTTATTCTTATTTCTTATTTTGTGCGCATAATAAAAGATGTAGCAAAGATGATCATGCCTTGAATATTGTTGTAGGAAGATTTAGGTAAGCGAGCTTACTACGCTAGGAAGAAAAAGGACGAACAGGCGGCCGCGAACAAGTACCACGGCCTTGGGGTGTGGTCCGGGATTGAAGTTCAAGGTAATTTAAGACTTATGTCCCTAGTTTATGATGTATTATACAGGATGGGAGTGGCACCGACACTAAAACGGATACTACGTATTTAGTATGTACATGATTCTCACCGCCCCACATAGAAATTTTTCATTTTCATAATTCGTCCGATCTGGGAATCATATTTAAGTATCATAATATGGTTATTAAATGATTCTAGGAATTATTGTTCCAAATAAGGTTCCATAATATAGATGGACAAACTTTTAGACATCATTCAGACCACCAAAATAAGGAGAACGGTAAAAAAAAAGAAAGACGCATTAAACACAAACAAGAAAAAAATCGATAAAACATAAAAAAAATTGTTTACCCAAAATTTTAGGTCAAAAGAAAATCATTTTAATCAGTGTGTTTTTTTTGCTTGAATATCTTTGGTTAGATGTGTGAATTTTTCTATCTATTTTAATGGGACCTTTTTTAAAATTGTACAGTTTTTTAACCACTTATTATTTTTAGGCTGTTGTCATTTCCTTCGGCTACCACATAAGGACGGCCCAAAATATAAAGTGGGCAATCCTTTAGCTAAGGACTTCTTAGAGATGTTCAGTCAAAACGTGCTCTCAGCTCAAGGGAATGAAGCTGAAAAGGTAACAACTAACTTTAATGCCTGCTTATAAAGTTTAGTTTCCACTGCAACTCTAATATTTGTATTACTTACTGTTCTATTCATTCTGAAATCAACTTAATTTACACAGTGTATACTGGTTTTTACTCAATTTGAAATCAGAATTTGAATAGCTATGGTACTGGACGTACTCGTAGGTAACGTAAATCCAAGTACCACAACCGTTAAGCGTTAGTCCACTTTGTATGTTATTCCTCGTATGTGTGGGTGTGTGTAATAATGTGTGCGTGTGTGTGTAATGATGTGTGCGTGTGTGTGTAATGATGTGTGCGTGTGTGTGTAATGATATGTGCGTCTGTGCGTAATGGTATCTAGACCAAACAAAACAACTTTCTCCGTGGGACCATACAAAAAATATTCAGATGGCCCATACAGAACCACTTTCATGCATAGTCCATGTCCGGCCGTATGATGACGTTCTGGCGAAACAATGCTAACGAGCAAGTGGTCTTCCGGGCGATTGTTTTCGCTTCATCATCATCATCAGCCTATAATGTTCCCACTGCAGTGACTCAGGCCTCCTCTCTAGGAGAGGGATGGGCTATAATCCACCACGCGGGCCCAGTGCGGGTTGGTTTCCTCTTAAACTAATATTATTAACATCGTTCTGAAATCAACTCAATTGACTAAGAGTAAAATTGATATTTGCTTAATTGGAAAAATTAACTCGACATCACTACAAGCATAGGGTCGGATGTACAGTCAGTACCCAGAATAATAACCTGACCCCCTCTTTTCACACCACTTGCTTTCTTCTTCTTGATACGAGGGGTCAGGTAATCCCGTCGGGGCTGCGGGTTGTTCGCAAGAGATACCGCGGCCTCGACATAAAGGGCCAAGAAGGAACATGGGTGGTTTTTAGTCAGTAGAAGTCTGACACTCCCTTTCGCTCTGCCCAAGAGCGGGAAGGGTTATTTGATGATTTTCCACCCGCCAAAAAAAATAAAAGAAAGGGGTCAGGTAATACTGGGCATTTCGAGATATATTTTTCTTAAGACTTTTTTCGTTCGCGCCTAGGTGCTAACATTCGGTCGTATGATGTCGTACTGGCGAAACAACAGGGAACGTATACTGAGCCAGCAGGTGGTCTGGTTGCCGGACGAGCTCCTGCCAACGGGTCTGCGAGCTGGACTGAAGAAGTACGGAGCCATCATACCACAGGTTGTGGTCTGCGGAACGTTGACGAGGCGGTAAGTGAGTCACGATAAACTCAGTTGTGGACAGGAACTGTGAAAGGGGAACAAACTTTTTTTGTGCTATTTGGGTGTACCTATATTTAAGTTGATGTCGAATCAATGATTCCCCTTCTAATACATAGTAATATTCCCCAATATTTTTATATTTAGTTCATAAGGTACGATGGGGTTCCAATATTCTTGTGGATAAAACCCCTTTTAGTTAACAAAAGAATAAAAAAAAAGATTAAGTTAATAGGGGGCGAGACTAGTTACTATTATTGTTTATTTATTTATCCGACTACAGAGGGGTCCACTGTGTTAGCAATAATATAACTTAGCCTATGTTAGTACTTTATAACTAGACCCACAGACCGGGCTGTATGCCCGGGGGGCTACCGATTACAGGACAGTGTTGTGGTGACTGCTGCGCAGCCTTCGGTGTAGCGAGGCAGGTTTGTTCCCCCACAATGCATTCAAACTGTCAGTGGCATACGTTTCTGAGACACTATAGAAGCGTGGCTGTCGCAACAATATTCTGAACGCATATTGCCCTAGTGTCATATACCGGGCACTAATCCAGACTCTGAACAACCATAAATTCAAAAGAGAAACCTAATAACCCTTAGTCTCATCCACTCACCACAAGGCAAGGAGGCAGTAAGCACCTTTTTATTTCATAAAAAATAAATCAACTTTTAATTTTCGTCGATAGTGCCAGCGAACCAACATGGATGACAGCTAGCAACGCGCACAAGGAGCGCGTGGGCTCAGAGCTGCGCGCCATGGTGCAGGCGCCGCCCGGACACAAGTTTGTGGGCGCTGACGTCGACTCGCAGGTAACATAATAAACATCACGCCTGTAATCCCCGAAGGGTTAGGCAGAGGCGTACCTAATAGTACACCCACATTTCGCCAGTTATATTTAAGTCCCATGTAATAGGGGGCGAGCCTATTGCAACCGGGCACAAATGCAGACTCCGTGGCTGTTACTGATAAATTCCTGATGGAAAACGCCAATAACACTTTGCCCGATCCGGGAATCGAACCGAGGACCTCATGCTCAGCAGTCGCGCTTGCGAACACTAGACCAACTAAGCAGTCAACATGTCTCACAGGTAACATGATTGTGTACTATACCGCAGTGCAAGCACAAAAGCAGAATCTCAAAAAAAAAAAAATGAATTTAATAGCATCCGATACCTTAAAAAATATGTATCTAATGAATCAAGCAGTGTCTATTTTGGAGGATGAGCAGGACAGGAGGTGGCGCATATCCTGCAGGGGAGCAAATAAAACTATCATTTTTACTAAATAGATAAAACTTGGTTGGAGGCCTACCAACGCTCGACGGCGCGTTCGTGTTCCACGCGCGCCTCAAAGAGATATCAGCAGCATGGAAGGGGCCCGCAAGGACAGACGCCCGTCGGGGCTGCGGGTTGTTCGCAAGAGATACCGCGGCCTCGACATGAAGGGCTAAGAAGGCACATGGGTGGTTTTTAGTCAGTAGAAGTCTGTCACTCCCTGTCGCTCTGCCGAAGAGCGGCAGGGGTTTTTTGATGATTTCACACCCCCCAAAAAAAAATGGCCTACCAACGCTGCGTCTTCCGGGTCATGGTCACCACTCAAGAACCTTTCTTCCCCATCGATTGTCGGTTCTTCGAGCGATGTGGCCTGCCCATTGTCACTTCAACTTGCATGTTCTTAGAGCTATGACCCTGGTGGACCGAAGACGTTAGAGTTGCGGGTAATCGGTGGATGCAAGCAGCAGGTTGCCATTCGTTATCGTGTTCTATGGGGCAGGCTTCTGTCCAGCAGTGGACGTCTCCTGGCTGATCTGTCTTTTTTTCTTTTTTAAAATAACGTTGCCCCACACTAGGAATTTCTCCTGTATCGTGGGTGCGTTCACAAACATTTAAAATCACTTAAACAAATACCCAGACCCGAACAACTATCTTTAGACCATACAAATATTTGTTCTGTGCAAATTCAAATTCAAATTCAAATTCATTTATTTCGTGAACACAGGGTACATAAACATAAGTTGGTACAATAAATAAGAGCCGTGCCGTGTCCCGCCAAAAGGCATACAAAATATCAAAGAGTTTTTAAACATTAGAAATTAAAGTAAGTACTATAAATATCATTATAAATCATGTCATAATTACATAAAATTGTTCATAAAATGTCACAAAGAATACAAAAATAAAAATAATAATGTCACAAATTCATAACACAATTATCACAATATAAAAACAGATTCGATTAAATAAAATTAAGGAATTAAAATTTGTCATTTAGATATTCGTCAACAGAATAGTACACTTTGTTATTTAGCAGATTGAACAATTTTCTTTTAAATTCGTTTATGTTTGTGCTTGAGATAACCTGGCCTGGTAACTTATTATATAGTTTTTGTGCCATTGCATAAAAGCTTTTGCTACAAAATTTCGTCTTGGTTGCTAACACTTGTAACTTTTTCGAGCGACGTTTACTTTCAACAAAATTATATAAATTCGGGGATAATTTGTGTAATTTGACATCTGTTCTCCAAGTAAGATTTTATCAAATTAAGCACGTTACCTCTGATACCATATGCTTCGAGCTTATCTAATAGCTTTTTATGGTCTACGTAGTCAAATGCCCTGGTCATATCCATAAACAACGCCATCACTGGTTTTCTGTTATCCATGTTATGATGAATTTTTTCTAAAAAGTTATAAATAGCCATATTAATGGTTTTATTTTTCCTAAAGCCCATTTGTTCTTTGCAAAAAATATTGTTTTTTTCCAAATAACCGTTTATGTTGTTATATAATACCTTCTCAAAAATTTTAGAAAAAATTGGTATCAGTGCAACTGGCCTATAATTGGTAACTTTTGTTTTGTCATCTTTTTTTGTGTAATGGCTTTATTATCGAAATCTTTAATTTATCGGGAAAAATGCCGTTCTGAATACTTTTATTTATAACGTCACTTAATATAGGCGCTATAATAGGAGCCACTGCTTTGACTACTCCGGTGTTAATATCATCATAGCCTGTACTGTTGGTGTTTTTAAGACTATTTATTATAGTAGTTATGTCTTTTGGTACAGTTGGTGACATGAACATGGATTTATGCGATCCTAGTGTGCTAAAAACATTTGATTTTGAATTTGCATTCAGTTGAACTGAGGATACGAAATAGTCATTAAATTGCTGTGCTATCTCTTTGGGATTTGTAACATATTTGCCATTTATATTTATCGCATTTATATTAGTTTTAGGAATGTTAGGTTTCATAGACTTTATGACTTTCCAAGTTGCCTTCGACTTGTTGGTGCTTGTTCCAATAAAGTAAGAGTTCTGTGCTTTCTGTGTTAGTTTGATAACGTTCTGGTATCTTTTCGAGAAAGTTTCGAATTCCATTTTTGAATCAGGGTCACGCGTCAGTCTATATTTCCACAATAAATATCGTCTTGTTTTGCTACAACGCTTAACTCCGCGTGTGATCCACTTTGGTTTAGAAACTGTGGAAATTTTACGTCTGATAATTGGGAAACAGAGATCATATATTAATTTAAACAATTCAAAAAAAGAATTGAAACATTTATTAACATCATCCGATTCAAAAGCTTCGGAGAAACTGAGACTGGCGATATGTTTCCTGAAGAGGTTAATATTTTCCTTGCTGTAATCTCGTTTATGTATATAATAATATGGTAAAATGCACTTTTGTTGTACCGGAAACTTCATAAGTTGGGCTGTGTGGTCAGACACACCTAGCTCTAAAACCTCACTTTTGCAGCCTCTTATGTTGTGGAGAAAATTGTCCAGACAAGTGCCACTACTGGGACGCGTAGGTTCATTTATTTCTAGTTTCAGATTAAATTCCTTCAAAAGTTGCTTAAAGTATGTCGAGTTTTTTGTGTTCTGGAGAACATCAATATTAAAATCGCCACAGATTATTACTTTTTTATTACTTTTGTAACAAAAATGCGGGGATCGAACCCGCGACACATAGCGCAGCAGTCAACTGCTTGAGCCACTGCTCCAACCGTGTCGTCATATGATTATGATGAGATAAAACGTATTCTTATATATCGACGCGCACCGAATGAATAAAATATGCAATTTTACTTCAACGATTAGTAGTCGCTTAGCACCATTAGGCTAACATCAAAATACTCATTTGCCGCGAGTCGATCAGTTATCAGTTTTTGGGTGTTTTATCAATACACTAATTTTATCAGTTTATCAATACACTAATTTTATCAGTTTATCATTTAAATGTACCTTACCTGTAAATGTTTGGTCCTTCGAGCCGGATATCACGTGTGATCATTACAATGTAGCAACCGAGTACTGTAAAGCTTCCACTGGTGGCATGTTATTATAGGAGCTATGGATAGCAGCGTTGCTAGGCGACAGCACCCTGGGTCTGTGTGGCGGCAGCGCGTTCGGCTGGGCCGTGCTGGCGGGAGACAAGAGCCGCCACACTGACCTGCACTCGCTCACTGCCGCCGCCGCTGCCGTGTCCAGGGACCACGCTAAAGTTATCAACTATGCCAGGATTTATGGTAAGAAAATTATGTTCTTAAAGATAACATAACATCACTCGTCCCAGCAGTAACATTTACTACTTACCCATGCCAGTTGCACTACAGTTACTTCTGAAATTAATATTATTATTTTTATTTTACTTATTATTGTTATTTTTTGTTGTTTATTTATTATTATGTCTTACTACAACCTCATTGGTGTAGTGACAGCAGGCGCGTTTGATTCCCGGGTCAGGAAAAGTATTATTTATTTTTTCCATCAGAATTTCTCAGTAGCTGCCATGGTGTCTTTATGCCCGGTTGATGGCAAACCGCCCCCTATTTGTTTGGTCTTAAACATAACTGTGCCGAACTAACGAAAACGAAATGTGCCGTACTATTCGATACACAGCCGGTTCGCGGTTCGGTCGCGGGTTCGGTGGTAACACCGGGAGGGGACGCCCTAGAAAGACATACACTGATCTTATTGGTGCCGTTCTTCAGAAAGGACAGGTGCGTAGTACTTGTTACCGGCGTGCGTGTATGACCAGATGTATGAATGTGGACGAGGCAAAAGGAGTATGTAAGGATCGTAGCAGGTGGCGTTCTGTGGTTTCTGCCTACCCCCATGGGAAAAGGGCGTGAGTTTATGTATGTGTTTATGTATTCGGTACTACAGTACTTTCACAAGTTATTATGCCTTGTGACTGTAACTGTAGCTTAGGAGTGCAATGCGTCGTCCCGGGGGTTGCTGCGTCGAGTTGCGCGTCGCCGGATGTCTGCGGCGGCGAGAGCTGTGGGTGCGGGGTTGCGCGGCGGCGCGTGCCGTGGCGGTGGGTGCGCGGGGCTCCGGGTCGCGGGGCGGTGGTTTCGCGTTGCGGCGTGCATTCGTTGTTCCGTGATTTGGAGTCTCGTACATTCGTTGTTGCGGTGTGCGTCGCTGCGTGCTTTCGTGTTCGCAGTGTTCGTTGTTGCGGGCATTCGGCGGCGTGTGATTCGGCGTGGTGGCTTTCGGGATGACGTATTGCACTCGTAGTTTAGTTTTATGAATTGTTCTTCTGACATTCAAAAGTACCAGTAATGGTTTAATTGAAATAAATGCTTTGACTTTGACTTTGACCTCTGTTAACCCTATTTGAGAATTCAGGTGTGATGTTATGTTATAATTAATCTTTTTACTAACAGGTGCCGGTCAGAACTTCGCGGAGAGATTGCTAAAACAGTTCAATCCTACCATGACAACTTCGGAAGCTAAGAGCAAGGCTGCTAAAATGTTCACCTCGACTAAAGGCAGACGTGTCTACCAACTGAAGAAGGAGTACATGGAAGGGTTTATGGAAGAAGATTTGGATGAACAGGTACCAAGCAGCCTATAAAGTTTCCAGCGCTGGAAAACAAATTTTTTTTTTGGCGGGTGGAAAATCATCGAATAACCCCTCCCGCTCTTGGGCAGAGCGAAAAGGAGTGTCAGACTTCTACTGACTAAAAACCACCCATGTTCCTTCTTAGCCCTTGCGCCGAGGCCGCGTTATCTCTTGCGAACAATCCGCAGCCCCGACGCATCTTCGATTAATGTACTTTAATATAACTGCTTGTTTTAACGGTTTCGGCCGTCTACGAAACCGTAGTTTCGTAACTGGTTTCGATGAAGGAATGATTTGTCCTTGTACGTAACTAGTTTCGACGGAGGAATTATTTATCTTTGTACGAAACCACGGTTATGTATCATGGTTACGTACGAAGAATTTACTGTCAAGGTTTCGATGAAGGAATGATTTGTCCTTGTACGTAACTAGTTTCGATTGAGGTATTATTTTGGTGATTGAGGTAGTTCAGTAGACGCGTTTTCTGTACTGAACTGACCTTCATCTTGTAATTATTGAAACTAGGTAAGTCTGTACGAAGGAACATGGGTGGTTTTTAGTCAGTTGAAGTCTGACACTCCCTTCCGCTCTGCCCAGAGCGGGAGGGGTTATTTGATGATATCTCCCCCCCCCCCCCGCCCCCAAAAAAACAAAAAAAAATACAACAAGCAAGGAAAGTAAAGCGAAAGAGAGAGAGATAATACACAACTCTATGTAGAGGTACTAGCGCACCGCACTAGACCGACAACCCAGAGCCACACAGCTTTCTTTAAAGTAGACCGACAACCGTCCCACACTAACGGGGGACGGCCGCGTGGCTCAGTCTGAAGAAGCCGCGCGCCCTAGTGGGAACGCGGAATATACTCTGTCGAATAATAAAATAATTTTGAAAATCGGTTCATAAATGACAGAGATAAGATCTTATTACTCATACTCATACACTTTATGTGTGTTTGGGCAGACGATTGGCCTCTCCGATTGGTCTGGTTGCTTCCGAATTTTTTTTTTACCCTAAAATGTGATTTTTCGCCTTAAAAAAAATGTCGTTTCCCAGCAACAATTTTTGCGTAGGAGTACTTAGTTTGATATTTCTAATGCTTGGTTGACGGCTTCGTAAAGGGTTGGTTTACACCCTGTATAATTTTGGGAAATTTTCAGATTGACATTTGTGGCTATGAGATCTTGGACCAATTATGACATAAATCGCTAGTTTATATGAAAGAATTATAATTCCTTGTTCGTAACTAGTGAAATTTCATATTTTTACAAAAATTCCTTGTACGTAACCGTGGTTTCGTATAAAGACAAATAATTCCTCCATCGAAACTGGTTACGTACAAGGACAAATCATTCCTTCTTCGAAACCAGTTACGAAACTACGGTTTCGTAGACGGCCGAAGCCGTTTTAACACACTACCATTCCGTCCTTCTTTTCTATGCGCTTCAATATTCTTGCCTATGTGTGTGTTACCAGTGATTACATACGGGACCGAAACGTGGTCGCTCACAATGGGCCTCATCAGAAAGCTCAAAGTCACCCAAAGGGCAATGGAGAGGGCTATGCTCGGAGTCTCCTTGAGCAAGAAAACCAAGGTTACCGACATAGCCCGAAGAATTGCCAAACTTAAGTGGCAGTGGGCAGGGCACATTGCTCGCAGAACGGATGGCCGATGGGGCCGGAAAGTTCTGGAGTGGCAACCGCCAACCGGAAATTTTGCATTGGAAGGCCTCCCACTAGGTGGACCGTGCATCTGGTGAAGGTTGTGGGGATTCGCTGGATGCGAGACGCACGGGACCGGTCAATGTAGGCGATACTTGGGGATGCCTATGTCCACCATTGGACGTCTTTTGGCTGAAATGATGATGATGATTCTTGCTTATCGTGACACCAGTTTTTTATATCTTTTATACCTCCAAGTCAGCGCCCCGTCCTCTTATTTGGCTTTACGTGCTGTAAATTTTTTCTCAGACATGTTACAATATGACAGGTGGTGGAGATGACGTCGTACCAAGCAATGCGGCTCGCGAAGATGAGCGGCAAGCAAGTGGAGGACATGTTCGACAGGCCCAAGTGGGTGGGAGGCACCGAGTCCGATATGTTCAACAAGTTGGAGGAAATCGCTGGTAATTACATAACATAACATGACATCATACCTGCATCCCCTTTTTTTTTCGAGTGTGAAATCACCAAATGACTCCTCCCGCTCTGGGCAGAAAGAAGAAGAAAAAAGAAACTACCTTCCGCCCCGGAAGGTAGTTTCTGACTTCTACTGACTAAAAACCACCCATGTTCCTTTTTAGCCCGTTGTGTCGAGGCTGCGGCATCTCTTTCGAACAACCCGCAGCCCCGACAGGCGCCGTCTGTTGTGGGCTCCGCAATGTTGCTGTCATATCTTTGAAGCGCGCGTAAAACACGAACGCGCCGTTGACACGGCCTATCATTGGCATAGGACGACGAGCTAGCCCATTACTCACCGTCCATAGGCCCGCGCCTATTGTGTCCGGAAGCCATTGCCTGGATCCCCTAAATGCTTGAGTTGGGCAGATGTGTACCTCTTACAATTCCTAAATTCCTGAACCGCAGAGTCCCCGGGCCCGGCTACAGCATTCCTGTCGGGACGTCTGTCGCGTGCACTGGAACATAGCGCGGGCCGATGGGGCGGCACCAGACTCAACTGGGCCGTGCAGAGCGCCGCCGCAGACTTCCTGCACCTCATGCTCGCCAGCATGGCGCACCTGGCGCCCACGGCCAGGTACGGACATCTCTCGCGCTGGCTTTACTATCAAGACGACTTTCATAAATGCGACAGCGCTGAGGGACAAACACAGCATTGCTCGTGAGATTGGCGGGGTATGGTTGACGTTCTCGAATGTAACTGGTGAAACTGGTGGTGGCTATTTTAATAATTTCACGCAAAAACATTTTTTATGGCAGGCGTACCACTTCCTTTACAATACCGAACTTACTAAACCAAATACCTGTAGACATCAGAGACTCAATGAAAAATAAGAACGTATAAAGCGTAAGCTGAAAGAATATTACATTATTATTTTTACTTAGCTGATAACAGCGCGTTGATAAAATCTCAGGCCATACACACAGACCCCAGAGATCTAATTGTGTGCTTTGTTTAAATGTAAGAAACTTGTAATTGATAAATAAAATAATGAATCTTTCATTATCATCAACTTTGTAATTTTTTTTTATTAACCTATAGTGTCTACTGGCCAATGGCCTCCCCCAATTCTTTCCATTAATTCGTTTCTCGTGCCGCTTCAAAGACTCGAATAAACCTTGGCGGTACGCATCCACATCGTCAATTTGCATTTGTTACAAACAAAGTGTTTGTTCCAGAACAGCATTGACCCTATATTTTAATTTCATTTTCATTCCTACAGGTTTTGCCTGAGTTTCCACGACGAGGTCAGATATCTAGTGTCGGATGAATACAAATACGAAACTGCGTTGGCGCTTCAAATGACGAACTTATTAACAAGAGCGTTTTGTTCGCAAAGGTAAATCCAATTCTTCTGTTGTTTAAACTTTGACTTAGCACATCCCACGCGAGATACGGGATAAAAAGCCGATGACCAAAATTGGTGTTTTTATTTTTATTTTAGGGTGTACTAACGGAACTAAATACAAAAAGGAGATAATTGCAGAACAATGAACACAAAAAAATAAAGAAATTCGAAACAATAGTGTATGATCCCTCGAATTCCTTTGCTACACCATACAATATTTTTAGATCATGGGTGAATTAGATAAAAGAAAGCATGTTGTGGCAATGTGGGCAATGTGCGACTTTACGCTGTCTTTATGTCCCTTAAAGAATAATACACGACTTTACATAAGCTCAGTATGATCAGCCTGGATCAGTTCCCACTGCTGGGCCACAGTTCAGAGGACAGTTGAGAGGGACTGGGTTGCTAAATGTCACTTGTCACACATTAACCTAACATTCTCTGTTTTCCATTTTTCAGAGTTGGAATAAACGATCTTCCCCTATCAGTAGCGTTCTTTACTTCAGTGGAAGTGGACCAGGTACTAAGAAAAGAGTCCAATCTCAACTGTACGACACCATCCAACCCTCACGGTTTAGATAACGGCTATGGCATCCCTAATGGCGAATCTTTGAATATATTTGAAGTGCTAGACAAATGTAAATTGAATAAATCAACTGATCAATATGTTTTGGGTTTTATTCGGCGAAAAGCTATTTTATTTACCAGGACAGTGTTGCAATCTGCAAATATGCCGTATAGTAGTGTGCAAAGCAACTTTCGTCAGTTTTGTCCAGTTTACTGCCCTAGTAGAACAGAGATAGAAGTTAAGAAAGACCTGTGTCTGAAACTAAAGCACACTAAGTTTATTCTAGATAATGCTACTATCTTCAACTGCTAGTAATGTTAGGTATGCTTTTACGTGAAATGAAACGAATTCAAATCCAGTGTCAAAAATGACACTTCTCCTGTCATTGGCAGCGTTCCAGCTCAAAAACAGACGCTCTTACTTTTTTTTGCATAATACGCATTTACGCAACTATGTCAATTTTTGATTTGCTGTAAAACGTTTTCTTGAAGCACATAGGTGCTCTAAAATATTGATTTACTGATCTTTTGTTTAATAATACTGTATTTGACTGTTTACTTCTCGTATTCTATTATTAAATTATTCCATCTAATAAAAATAATAAAACACCACTGTCAGTCAGTCAGTTCTACAATGATTAAAATCAAAGTGTGATTTGGAACGTTATTGACCATAACCTATTTCTGTGTGAACGTGTGAAACAAAATAATAACAAAATAAAATAAACTTCTATCTATCTTGCTAAATTCATGATTATAATAAGAAACGATGTCTAAAGTTACAAAAAGGAAACATGTGATGAATGAAGCTTTCTGGGACGACTTTGAGCTGCCGAAAGAAAATCAAAGTATTGTAAAAGTTGTGAGAACTAAAGGCAACAACTTACATGAGGTTAGAAATTCGTATTTGTAATTTTAAGGAAATGCGTAGGTACTAGCTGGCAACAGGCATGTCCGTGATGCGTGCCATACACAATCTTTGCATTTTTGTCATCTTTTTCTTTTGCGTTTTTGTAAAAAATACCATAAAAATACTTACTTTTTTTTCAGATTACTACACCAACCGGCGAAGAATACTTGGTATCTATGCCAACAAAATTCAGAAAAAACATATGGGTGAAAAGAGGCGATTATGTTCTTGTAGAGCCAATACCAGAAGGTGATAAAGTAAAAGGTGAAATAGTTAAAATCATGAACAAAGACTCTATCAAATATTATAAAGAAAATAATTTGTGGCCCAAAGAGTTTGAGGACAAAAAGGAAACAAATGATAATGCTGATGATGACGAGTTATTTGTGAACACTAATAGAAAGCCTATGTTGACCTACAGTGAAAGTGATTCGGATGATAGTGATACAAACAGTGACGAAGATAGTGAGAAAAAATAATATATTTTTGATATATTCTGCATTTTTATACACAAAACTTTCTTTGAGAGTTGTTTATGTTGATATAGCTATAGCAGCTTTAGCGTGTTAACGTGATTTACAATCACGCTTAAAATCATGGTGATCTTTTTCTCCTCATAGTAAGGTTACTGCCTAAGTCCTTGTTGTTTTTATGTTTGGGACTGTATAAAAATTACATTTAGTTGGCAGTAGCCATCATTTTCCAGAACAAGAAATATCATTATGTGCCATAGATGATAATGGTATTGTGTATTTCCTGTTATGAATTGGACTGTAGAGCATTTTTTGTAAACAATTCTAATTCAACTTCTGAGCCTTAGAGAATACCTCAATGTAATTTCAGCTTTAAACTAGTTGAGCTTATTTTGTAAAAAGTTATTAGGTGCTGTTAGAATAAAAAAAAATTTTTGGCTATAATTTACTTTAATATAAGTAACTGCAACATTAAATATCTCCAGAAAGAATGCCTTACAAGTAATTTATTTGAGATCATAAGAACTGGCTGAGCCATTGCTTCTTGATTATGGTCTTTAAAAATTCAAATGAAGCTATAATATACATCCCCTCTTTTAAGGGGGAAAGTCTGCCTTTGCCCAGCAGTGGGACACAAATAATCAAGAGTTTTTTACATAATATGACAACACTTAGTTTTTTTTTTCTCCTAGTTTTTGTCCCACTCTAAAGCAAAGGCTTCCCATTACATTATACTATTTATCTTTCAAATGTTATTACCATTTCATTATTACAATACAATGATGAAAAGCAATATTTATGAAATAAAATTTGTTAAAAAAACAGCATTTCTTTCTTATTTATAATACATAACCAATACTTCTTGATGTAGCATACAATAGGAATAAAAACTGCACGGGTTGATCTGCAAGGTTAATTAAACCATGCTTTGCTAAGGTTGGACTGTGAATGAGTGACCATCCAGTATGTGCAGAGTTTACACTGTGCCTCAGAAAACACATGAAGTCACAGTTGTCACATGTAGTGATAATGTGGGCACTTTTTCTTGTATTACCCAGTACAAACTGGTTTGTGGAAGTCAGATCAAAAGTTGTTTCATGTAATTTCAAGGCAATACAAGCAATTTTGATGTAACAATATAATAATTATTATTTTGAAGTAGTAGTAATTTTAATTATGTTCATCATCAAAACCAGTTTATTTAAAATCTATATCAAATTCATCAGTCATTATGTATTCATAAATCCTTTTGATAAGTTCTACAGACTTCACTTTGGCCCATCCCTCAGTTTTAGTGATCAGTTTTGCCTGACCATCCTTTATAAACTCCAGGGTTAATTGTTTCAAGGCATCGGCAGAGTGGAGGTCAGCGAGTTGTAATGTTTCTATTGCATTCTCAACAGTCAACTTCTTGTGAAGGGCCTCCTCACATAGACTCTTCAGTCTGCTGAGTTGGTAATAGTCTGCTGCCGCCAGCAACTTCTCTGGTATCTCATCAACTCTTGGAGCTTTGTCAGTGTATATGAAAGTCAGGACTTCTCTTAGAACGTCAGACTCGAGTGGCGACTCCACAACATTAGTGTAACATTCAGTTGTGTTGTGTTCAAAATGAGCCTTCAGTACTGCACTCCGGCTGGCCAAAACTGCTTTGTGCACCTTGTACTCTGTTAGTTCAGCAGATTTCATAGTAACATCAGAAAACAAGCCATCATTGAGTAAGTTTTCGAAATCATTACTCAACTGCGCCTCAGGGATGTTTGTGCGATCGACTTTTATATCATTAGTTACCATGAACTGGAATTTTAGTCTTAGACTACCATCACTTAGCAAGAATATGTCCCTGCCGTCATAGCTAGCTATATCTCGCTTGAATAACGTAGCTAAGTATTGCCATTTATTCGGCTGAACAGTATGATACTCCTTTATCACTATAGATCGTTCTTCGAAACGTTTTAAACATATTGTCAGAATTGACTTCAAGAATACAGGAATCGGAGACAAAAAGTAGATCTCTATAATGTCATTAAGCTTCCCCAAAAATAGCATTTTTAATTGGAATCGGGATCCTGATAAATCTGCCGGATCCTTGGACTTTTCTGTGCGAAACTCTGTGGTATATTTATTTTCCAAATTCATGATAAAATCAGGCACCGTCCATATTATGGTGTTTATTTTAGTTTGTCCTTCGGTACGGGTTGTATAATTTACACTACTACACATTTTTTAATAATTACTTTAAACTTCGGAGAATAACAACATTATTTGTTTACGAGCCGCACAGGAATTCAATTCCCAATTTCCCAACCAAATCAATCAATGTGTCACCAAAAGAGAAATAAAGCTGACTGAAATCCACCAATTAAAACACCGCAATAGTGCTGTCCGCACATGCAATGCTTGCAAAAGCAAAGAACAATAATCGACTAAACCTTGACGTGAACTTATGTTCACAGAGTCAGTTTAAATTTAATATTTGTTCTGCGTGTTATTATTTTCGAAACAATATAAAAGGTGATTTAAAAAAAACACGACGTGACATTGAAATGTTTAAATTAAGTTTATAGACGCAACTTTAAAAACTATATTAAAAATAATATTTTCTGAAGAACAACGAAAACTCTCTAACACTCTCTGTAAATACACTCAATATTTTTTGCTTGACCGACGTCGATATTTTCGCTCTTGTAGTTTTCTTTCCCATTGTTTTGGCTGAAGAATTTATTTGACAATACGATTTCGCTATCTAATCTATAATGAACGTGTGATCGTAAAATAATCTTGTTGATAAAATATCAGTGATTTATCGTAATGTAATAGACGTTCGATTCATCAAAGCGTAACAGTGAGAGGTGAAGATTACTAAATAAAAAATTCTTATTTTTTTCTCTCGACAAATGTTATTTGGTGCTCATTATGGAGGATTATAAGTTTCTATTTAAAGTAGTGTTAGTTGGTAATGCAGGTGTTGGGAAAACATGTTTGGTGCGTCGTTTTACCCAAGGTCTCTTCCCACCTGGGCAAGGTGCCACAATTGGTGTTGATTTTATGATTAAAACTGTAGAAGTTGACGGTGAGAAAGTGAAGGTGAGTCCTTTATACGCTTGTACATATTTGGTATCACAATTGCATCATTTTTAATACTGAAATTTGTGCTTAATCAGAGGTTGAGCATGTTTTTGTTGTTTAATTAATCAGGTGTCCTTGTATTACATTAATATCATGCAACAGAAACAATTAGATTCTCACAGCTTTAGATGTCCGAGTTCAATATCATCATCATTTAATTATATCATAGCTTTTAGTGGTAACAGAAAATGCTATTATTTTATATTTTCAGCTACAGTGCATAAAGTAGGTAACAATACTTTTAAAAATAAATTGTATCTCTAAAAGAACGAGCATGTATCATGATACTTAATGCAAATTAAAATATTATGAGTCATTAAACATTTATCACATATTAATATTTAAATTGATAAAAAATATTCAATGAATAATCTTTAACACTCTAATGCATTGTTTCATAATTATGGTATCTATAATATAAAAATGAATCGCTCAATGTGTTGGTAAGCGCATAACTTAACAACACCTGGACCAATTTGGCCAATTCTTTTTTTTAAATGTGCGTTGAAGTTCAAGGATGGTTTTTACGGCGAGAAAAATTCGAATAATGGCCGGAAAAGCCCTAAAAACAGCCCTTTTCTTTTTCCCATACAAACGTTTTCTAACTAAAATGTCAAGTCAATTTGAGCTTTAATACCGTACTATAAAGTTCAAGTGTTAGTGGAGAGGTACCGGGAAGGCAAAACAATTGAGTGACATTCAGTCAAACAGACCATACGACATATCACAATAATCACATATAATTACTGTTTCTTTCCCAACAGAAAAACGATTTTTCAAAAGGTGTTTTCGTATAATTTGAAAATTATTTGCTGTTCGTTAGTCGCGCTAAAACTAGAGAACGACTGGATCGATTTGTCTAATTCTGGTTTTGAAACATTTGGGGCAGTCCAGAGAAGGTTTAAACGATGAGAAAGTGGTAGTATGTAGGTAGGCGGTAGGTAGGTAGGAAGTAGGTAGGTATTAGGTAGGTTGGTGGTAGGTAGGTAGTTGGTACGTAGGCAGGTAGTAGGTTGGAAAAAGGGCATTGCAACGCATGCGGGGTACAGCTAGTACATATACAAACCCAGGACTCTTTTTCCAATGGGGGTAGGCAGAAAACACAGAATGCCACCTGCTATGATCCTTTCTTCCAACTTTTGCCTCATGCATGTTCATACATCTGATCACCAGATCTGATATGTAATATCATCCATAAATTAACCATGAATAAAATAATCTATATTTTTAGTTGCAAATATGGGACACAGCAGGTCAAGAAAGGTTCCGTTCTATCACCCAGAGTTACTACAGGTCTGCCCATGCCCTTATATTGGTGTATGACATATCTTGCCAGCCGACTTTCGACTGCCTGCCGGACTGGCTTCGGGAAATTGAGGAGTATGCCAACAATAAGGTTCTTAGGATATTAGTTGGTAAGTAAACAATTGCATAGTAATTGTTTTTCTTGGCTAGTAGCTCAGCTACTGTAGCTGGCAATCTAATTCAAGTGGAGCTAGTTTTTTTTTCATCTTTTTGATCTGCAATCAGTGCTTGGCACTATAAACAAATTAGGTGAGAGCGATGTTGGTTAGAGTGCGCCCTCCAGTGAGGGCATCTCCTCATTGTCTATCCATTTATTCTATAATTATGATGTCCTTCCGCTTGATTCACTTTTTGTAGTGTAACCTGTGTTATTACATAGAATTTGGAAATGGTTTTAGTATCTTCATAATTCTCTTTACTTTAAATTTCACATCATTCTAACACAATGGGCAGTGATATATAATGTAGACAAACAAGTGTAATGGCTCGCTGTTGTAATAATAAAAAAAAGGAGTGTGTGTGATGTGAGAAGAGAGTGAGATGAATGAAATTAAACTGTGTGGTGTGCTCCAAATAAAAATAAGTAAAAGTGGAAATTCGGGCGCCTGGAGTACACACAAAACTATGCCAAGGATAGACTTACCTGCGGGAGCTTGAGACTTTTAATCTTCAAGCGGGAAGGCATCAATAAAAATCAATCATGAAAAGTAAGAACGACTTTATTACCCGAAGGCTGCTGGTTTGAAAATTCCTTTCTAATTCTAAAGCTAACAGCTCTGATGTGTAAAATTAAGATGACATCGCTGTTATTCTAAGACCTGTCATTATTGCACTTTTCTAAAATAAATTGAAGTTATGTATCATAAACCATACCAAACTCCGTCGACTAAATTAGGAACCTGATGGATTATCCAAGAGCATCTTGGTGATATTCGCCGAGATTGCCAACGGCGGTCCAAGATTTTGCATTTTGGTAGGGGCGTGCGTTCAAAAATTTAAGTAATATGGAAAAAAAACGCCTTGTGGCTGAAAACAAACATGAATAATCGTTAGCGGATAAAAAATGGCGATCGATTTAGAAATCGTTGCACGAGCAATATACAATTAAACTCACCGTTTCTTCCAAAAATCAAAATGTGGTCATCAGTAGATGAATGAATCCAAGCAAATAATTATAAAATGAAGATAAGAGATCCTGAAACAATTAAATATCGGAAACTATTAGCGTCTGCTATCAAAATAGCCATGACAACGCGGAACGGACCGAAATCACAAAGAATTCGCTTACCTTAAAAAATAAAGGCTATCCAATTAGGATCATGACCAGGGCAATCGGCTACCACATAATTAGGGACTAGATGCCGCCCATCTCAAGTTATATTTTGAGATTTTATTGGAGCGCTCAAAAATCACTCCATTGATTCCAGGCTGTAGGTCGAAAAGCAAGAAATGTCAAAGTCAATTTGACAGCATCGAAAATAAAAATCAGTGTGACCACTTCACGAATCCAAGTCAACCAAAAATGAATTTTCATAAGGCAACACCAACCAGAGCCTACAAATCAAAGCAAAGAATTCAATAGTATGTAACAGGCTTAAAAGACTCGTTACATTACATCCCTCCCCGAAAATAAAAGAAAGGAACTTTCTTTTATTAGAAAGAAATCTTCAACACAATAGACCAGTCTTAACAACTTTCTAATTCCCAAAAAAAGAAAAGAATCATAAAAGATTCAAAGTGTAAATGAATTCTGAAAATGTCAAACGACAAGGTCTCAAGAATTTAATAAAAGTAAAAACATGCAAATGACAAAAAGTCAAAAATGAAATATATGAAAAACAGAAAAAAATATAAGTTATAAAAACTAGTTAAATGAAACGAAGAGAGAAATCTCTTAGCGCTTCTAAACTCCAAAACAGTGCAGTTAGGCACTATAGCCACTGACTACAAATTTCAAACGAATTCGAACAAATTACCAATACAAACTACAATTTTTAGTGCAGTTAGGCACCATCGCCACCGACTAAAAATTTCAAACCACTTGGAACAGTACAACTTTCGAGTGCAGTTAGGCACTATCGCCACTGACTACTATGTCAACTGCTTCCAACTCTACCATCTCTATGAGTGCAGTTAGGCTCTTTTGCCACTGACTAACTCCATATCCAACAATCCAAAAAAAATTTGAAACTCCAAACAAAAGTTTTTAAATAAAGTTGAAAGACCTTATTTAAAATATTGTTACAGGCACAACCTGCAACAAAACAAAGGAAAGCGTACTGTGATCGGCTCATCACCACCGAATTCCCGAGCACAATAGCTGTAAAAGAATGTTGCTGTGACTGGCTCAACACTACCAATCTCCCAAACACAGACAAACACAAAAAATCATTGAGATCTCCAATGAGAAATCTCAATAACGAAAAGGCGAAAGCCAAAGTTTCACAATGCGATCGGCACATCACCACCGAACTTCCGAACGCAAAGAAAAAAGAATGACGAAAGTCAAAAAAAAATCCCGCATTGTGATTGGAACAACAATGTCCAACACAATGGAAAAAGGAAAAAATATGGCCGGGGCCGAAATCCCACATTGTGATCGGCACAACACCACCGACTTTCCGAGCACAATGGAAAAAAGAGTCGAAATCAAGGTCAAAAGTTACACCAAGATTCAAAAAATAATAAGGCATTTTGTAACAAAGGTTACAGAATGGCCCTAAAAAGTAAAGTCCAGGATGAACGCGTTACTAACAAAGTCAAATCCGATCATTAAAGAGAATGAAACTCTAGTAAAAATGAGAAACAATTCTGTCAATGAACAGCACAAAATGTATTTAAAAATCGATTACTATTTATGACGAAGAGAAAATAGAATGATTTCAAACTATGAAAAAAGAAGAATACAAAAACTTGAAATTGAGTTCAAGTTTTTGATCTCAAGGTAAAAATAACCTGAAGTGTAGGGTTACATAAGATCCTAATAAAATGTAAACATGTAAAAGGTTACCCTTAAAAAAATAAGATCTTATACAATCCAACAAAAACGAACAAAACATAAAATAAGATCCTTCGGTGTGAAAAACATTTAGTATGGAAAAAAATAGTATTTAATTAACAAGAATGGCCTAAGTTTTATTTTTAGAATGTTAAGAATTCAAATTCAATAAATTTATAAGAAGTTACCTAACATACATCTTTCAAATCGTTGATAACCTATCATCCATCCCCTCGTACATCACACTGTCAAAAACGACCTTCAAACAGAATTTATCAAAATCAAGACTAACACTTGGAAACCAAATTAAAATTTAATAATATCTTTAACATGATAACGTCCCACTGAACCTTTATTTAAATCTTTCAAAACATAAACGTTATCCGAAACCTTTTCAGTTATTTTACACTTTACAAACTTAGGTGCAAGCTTAGCTGAAAAATATGCTGGAGCATGAGATTGAACAAAACTTCTTCTCCAAACCATATCACCCACACCAAAAGAAATGACTTTCCGACCTTTATTATAATAAGCGGCATTTCGCTTATACCCCTTTAACAAGTAAGCTTGAACTTTAACAAAAATATCACTAAGTGAATTAAGAGAAACTGCATAAGCATTTCTATTTGAAATTTCTAGTTGAGATAAGTTATCAACAGAACTACTAAAGTGATGTAATGACGCATCAAGAATAAGCTCCCTACCAAACATCAGAAAGTTAGGAGTAAACTCAGTAGCAAGGTTTACACTATTATTTAAAGCCAATTGAACATTGGGCAAAAAACTTGACCAAGTTCTATGATCATCTTTAACAAAACACGATATGCAGGTTTCGACCGTTTTATTATATCTCTCAACAGGGTTATTTTGAGGTGTATACAAAGTATTATAAAATATTTTGGTTATATTAAAACCTTTCAAAAAATCTACAAAATGTTTTGAAGTAAATTGAGTTCCATTGTCACAAACTACTATTTTTGGACAACCAAATTTGAGAAATATTTCTTTTTCAAAATGTTTACAAATTACTCTAGTGGTAGCATTGATCATTGGAAAGAACCAGCAATATTTAGTAAAAACGTCTACAACCGAAAGTATGTATCTATGACCAGAATAAGTTTTAGGTAGAATTCCTATGATATTAACTGAGAGCATAAGCATCAACAGCAGTACAGGTATCGACATCACCCGAATCCTGAAGCGGCGGAGACTGAACTCCCTTGTCCATGACTAACAAACAGCAAGGCGAATAGCAAACGAAAAGCAAAAACTAAATTTCAAAAAGTTAAGAGTTTGAAAATAAATTCTCAAGTTTGAGGTTAAGTATTGAAGTCAATGTGGTATTGCCATGAAAAATTACTAAGTTAATTTTATCGTTTTAAAAGTGCAATAATCACTTACAAGCAGCTTAAATCTAGATAAATTAAATGTACAATATTGTACTAACAATTAGATTAAATTATTTTCTTTAAAAGTTAAACTTAGTTTTTAAAATAACTTTACTGTTGAGAACAACAAAACACGGTCAATGCTATACATTTCTGTTGGTTTTGCTAAGAAAAAAACATGTTATTAAAACAAACAGGTCAATAAACAAAATTATCAATAAGTAAACACCAAATATTGTTTACAAAGATTCACCAAATTAAGTTAAGTACTACTTATGAGTCAAAAATTAAAATAAACACAAAGTTATTGAAGTAACAATGTAGAACAAACTAATGCAAACAATAGACTCATAAGTTATTTAATAATTGTGCAATAATGACAGTATATAGGTACCAGACAAACCTACTTCAAGTCCCTGTTCGCTGAGCGACAATTGTAATAATAAAAAAAAAAGGAGTGTGTGTGATGTGAGAAGAGAGTGAGATGAATGAAATTAAACTGTGTGGTGTGCTCCAAATAAAAATAAGTAAAAGTGGAAATTCGGGCGCCTGGAGTACACACAAAACTATGCCAAGGATAGACTTACCTGCGGGAGCTTGAGACTTTTAATCTTCAAGCGGGAAGGCATCAATAAAAATCAATCATGAAAAGTAAGAACGACTTTATTACCCGAAGGCTGCTGGTTTGAAAATTCCTTTCTAATTCTAAAGCTAACAGCTCTGATGTGTAAAATTAAGATGACATCGCTGTTATTCTAAGACCTGTCATTATTGCACTTTTCTAAAATAAATTGAAGTTATGTATCATAAACCATACCAAACTCCGTCGACTAAATTAGGAACCTGATGGATTATCCAAGAGCATCTTGGTGATATTCGCCGAGATTGCCAACGGCGGTCCAAGATTTTGCATTTTGGTAGGGGCGTGCGTTCAAAAATTTAAGTAATATGGAAAAAAAACGCCTTGTGGCTGAAAACAAACATGAATAATCGTTAGCGGATAAAAAATGGCGATCGATTTAGAAATCGTTGCACGAGCAATATACAATTAAACTCACCGTTTCTTCCAAAAATCAAAATGTGGTCATCAGTAGATGAATGAATCCAAGCAAATAATTATAAAATGAAGATAAGAGATCCTGAAACAATTAAATATCGGAAACTATTAGCGTCTGCTATCAAAATAGCCATGACAACGCGGAACGGACCGAAATCACAAAGAATTCGCTTACCTTAAAAAATAAAGGCTATCCAATTAGGATCATGACCAGGGCAATCGGCTACCACATAATTAGGGACTAGATGCCGCCCATCTCAAGTTATATTTTGAGATTTTATTGGAGCGCTCAAAAATCACTCCATTGATTCCAGGCTGTAGGTCGAAAAGCAAGAAATGTCAAAGTCAATTTGACAGCATCGAAAATAAAAATCAGTGTGACCACTTCACGAATCCAAGTCAACCAAAAATGAATTTTCATAAGGCAACACCAACCAGAGCCTACAAATCAAAGCAAAGAATTCAATAGTATGTAACAGGCTTAAAAGACTCGTTACACTGTGTAATTAACACAGCCACTATGGTTTTAATTTCTCCTCTATTTTTGGTTCAATTACTATTGACTGTTTTTTATATTAGAGAGAAAGGCACAAATGGGCATCTTTCTTCATAAACTTGACATTTTATTAAATTACTTGACAGACCAATACAAAAAAAAGAAAATTATAATTTGTGGTGATTGGAATATCGATATTTTAAAAGATAACTCTGCGACGAAGGAACTCTTAAGTATACTTCACAACTACAATTTTGAACCTCACATAAAATCACCAACTCGAGCGAACTCTTGCATTGATCAAATCGCCAGTAACATGAAAAATGTTCAGTCAGAAATTCATCACTTGGGCCTATCGGACCATGAAACAGCACAAACGATTACTATACAAGCAAAAAAACAAAAAACAATATCTTGTTGGTCTGAATTTAAACGTGACTACTGTTCGGACAATGTTGATAAGTTTTGCGAATGTATGTCTTCTCTTTCATTTTCGGAAACTCTTAACTCTGACACTCTTGTTGAAGGTTTTAATTTGTTTTATGAAACTTTTACTTTATTTTACGATCTGTGCTTTCCGGTTATTAAGGTTAAAGTTAATAATAAACCAGTTATACAAAACTGGATAACTAAGGGCATTAAAAAGTCTAGTAAAACGAAACGTCGGCTTTATCTTAAATTCATAAATAGTAAAAGTAATAAAAAACACAATGAGAAAAATTATAAACTTTATACTCATATGTTTAAACGATGTGCACAGAAAGCTCATAAAATTATAATGACAAGGCGTATACAAAAGCATAAAAATAAATGTAAAGCTACTTGGAATGCTATTTCTTCAACTTTAAACAATAATGACTTATTTAAAAATGACATTGATGAAATTAATTTAAATAATGTGACATATAACAATCCATTAGACATCTCCAATATATTTAATAATTATTTTATAAATTTGACATCCAATCAGCCAATTAATTCTAGTAATGTTAAGCTAAATCAAAATAACAAAAATGTAAAAACTATTTTCCTGAACCCTGTAGATGCAATTGAAGTATATAAAATTATAATGTCTCTAAATAATAGCAAGACGTGTGGATATGATGACATCGCCACTCAAGTTTTGAAAGCGTGTGCTACTTTTATATGCCAGCCAATCGCACATCTAATAAACTTGTCTTTTTTGGAAGGTGTATTTCCTGAGCAGCTAAAAGTGTCTATCGTGAAACCACTTTTTAAAACGGGAAATAAGTCTGACCCTAATAACTATCGTCCTATCACTATAGTACCCATTATGTCCAAAATTTTTGAAAAGGCAATGCTTGTCAGGTTAAATAATTTTCTGAGTACGCATAACATTTTATGTAAAGAGCAATTTGGTTTCCGTAAGGGTAGTTCGACTGCTCTTGCAATTTTTAACTTGATGAAACTTGTAACAGAAAGCATAAACAATGGCAATCCACCGGTGTGTCTGTTTTTAGATATGAGCAAAGCTTTTGATTTTGTGAATCATTCGAAGCTCTTAAACAAACTAGACTTCTACGGCATAAGGGGAAAAGCACATGAATGGTTATCTAGCTATCTAAAAAACAGGAAACAGTGTACCGAGATATCCAAAGTTGTAAAAAAAAAAGATAAAATATATACCAAAGAAAAATTTACATCAAGAGCAATAATAAATAAGTGTGGTGTGCCTCAAGGTAGCATTCTCGGCCCTTTACTTTTTTTGCTATATATAAATGATCTTCCGGAGGCCACTTTGCAGGAATGTATCCTTTTTGCAGATGATACAACAGTTATTATAAAATGTCAGGATAAAAAAGACTACAAATCAGTCACCGAAAAGACCCTTTCAGATATAATAAATTGGATGGAAAGCAACAATTTGAATATTAACATTAATAAGACGAAATTAATACAATTTAACTCATACAATACCAAAAAAATATCTTTTGACATTATTTGCAAAGGCGAAAAAGTACATCAAGTAGATGAATTAAAATTTTTAGGACTTAACGTAGATAAATATCTGAATTGGAAATGCCACGTGGAACATCTTTGTCAGAAACTTGATAGGTTCGTGTTTGCGTTAAAAAAGTTACGGCAAAATGTATCTGTAGAAGCGGCTCTTTCGGCTTATCACGGCTATGTGTCATCTGTCCTGAGCTATGGAATTATAATGTGGGGCAACTCGACCGATGCCGACAGAGTTTTCAAGCTCCAAAAACGTTGTATCCGGGTTATAAACAAGGCATGGTTCTTGGATAGTTGTAAACCTCTCTTCCAAAAGTGTAAGATTCTTCCACTACCCTGTTTATATATAAGAGAGATTTGCGTTTTTACCAAGAATCACATGCTTTACTTTAAGCAACGTAGTGAGGTTCTTCCAAGACAAAAAAGGGTTAAGTTTCGCAACCTATTGTATCAGCCACCTAGTCACAAAGATATTTATAAAAAAAATGTGTTTAATTTGTGTATTCTGATTTATAATAACATTCCAAATGAATTAAAATTGTTGCAGGGTATATTATTTAAAAAAAAATTGACTGAGTGGTTACAAAATAATTGTTTCTATAGCATTAAGGAATTTATGGAATTTAAAAATTAATTTTAATGATGAATTACGAATGGATAATTGATTTTATAATAATTAAATAATTGCATGGTAATTTGATAATAATGACATAACAGTGAATAATTTGCACGCTTGCTTGCAGGCAGAATACAGTGACTTTTTAGGATGTAAGATCTTTCCTTGTAATTTTTTTGTATTTTCTTGCAAATAAACATTTTTGATTTGATTTGATTTGATTAACTCGGCAAGGAATGAAAGTGTGATGTACAATTGACATAATTATTATAATGATTGAAAAGAGAAAGTGCATTGCCTTGCCTGACCTTATATAATCACAATACAATTTTATTGGGGACTCGACCTTATACAGGAACTTGTAATTGAAGTCATTGATTCATTTGACCCTAATTTTAGGACCAAAGCTGCAACTGATCAATGATTTGAGGCCCATTTAGGTGAAGGATATGACATTTGAAATGTTACTTTCAAACATTTATTGATGTTCAAGAATGGCTAATTTGATTAATGGAATGGAAATCAAATTATCTGACTATCTGAACGAATGCCGTGACGTTTCTCACGCTAAACCAATGATACCTTCGTATCATGGGGTTTGGGGGTCCGCACTTAGTCCGTGAAGTGGACCATTGTGCATGAGCCATGTTGGCTGATTACTCCAACCAGCCCACCACCCTCCAGAAGCAGATCAGACTTCCCGGTCTCCTCAGGGCATCCCCGCAAGGGATTTGGTGTTCCTAGGGTATCCTCACGAATCTTGGTAACGCCTGTGCACTCAAGGAGCACAGGCGCCACCGTCTCCTCCGCCTCCATGCATGCTCTGCACAGGGGACTGTCAGTGATTCCTAGGGTGTGGAGGTGTTTGTTCAGTGAACAGTGTCCAGTGATGGTCCCCACCACCAGACGCGGGCTATCTCTGTCCAGGCGCAGAAAACGCCTGGTCAGCTTTATATCCAGGGATGGCATAGCTTCCTTGGATTGCCTACATCCTGGTGTCGAGGTCCACCATTTCTCCGCTTGTATTCGAGTGTGATCTTTTAACCAGCGTCTTAGCTGCTTGAAAGGAATGGGCACAATGGGTCCGGATCCGTAGGGTTTTGTGCTGGTTCCTCTTCTGGCAAGTTCGTCGGCCGCATCGTTTCCAAGTGATCCACTGAGGGCAAAATTCTTCGACCAGAAATTGCTTTACCAACTAAATTTTTTTCATTAAATTCCCTCAATGCCGATGATCACGACCATATGCGACGCGCCTTCAATCTATGAAGTCTTCTGCAGAAGACGAAGACTTCTGAAGAAGGTTGAAAGCAACCTTCGACATAACAATTTTATATTATTCACATTAAAATAAGGTTCAAAATTGACAATCGTATGTACCTACATGATTATTTTTACAGTCTATGAATTTTTACCCTTATTCCCTAAAGAAGCACTCACAAAATTAATTTTACATACATTAAGTTGCCATGAATTGCTCGGCATTTAGAAGATCACAAAATACGCTAAAATTGCAGGTAACAAAACTGATAGAGAAGACAGAGAGATCCCAAGACACATTGGCGAAGACTTTGCCCAGCGCCACGGGATGTACTTCTTGGAGACATCAGCCAAAGAGGCCGAGAATGTCGAGCGGTTGTTCATGGAGATAGCTGTTGAACTTATGGAGGTAAGCTGATCATCCTCGAGTTATTATTAAGCCTATGTTGTTCCACTGCAGTGCAAAAGCCCTCTGACAGTCTTTACTGGTAGTCCGTGGCCCAAAAGTCTGACAACTAGTCTTACCAAGGGGTATCTTATTACCCAGTACTAACTGGGTTGTGGAGGTCAGATAGGTTGTCGGTCCATGTAAAAATCTGGTATTCAGCTGCATCCGGTTAGACTGGAAGTCGACCCCAACATAGTTGGGAAAATGCTAAGCAGATCATGAGTGCAAAAGCCCTCCCCTCTTTGCTCGATCTAATCAAGTAGTAGGCCAATCGTTCCACAATATCATCCCGCCATATCCTGTGGGTGCTAGGGATAATGCTAGACGTTAGTTAGCAAAAGTGAGCTCAGACGCAATGCCAGATTTCGCCAAACTTGTAGTTTTCGGAAACAGGCTAAGTAATCTATTCTATAAAACTAAAGAGATTTATTGTTTGACTGCCCAGTCTCGGGAACTAGCAGTCTAGCATTTGAAAAAAACTTTGTTTTTCATAGCATTGAGGAAGGTATGAGTATATATTATGGAGATATGGTATTGAGGGGCTACTAATATCATGCTTTGACCTTTAGGAGCCGATCATATGTATAGAGAAACAGCGGGTGAAACCGCGGGGCATTAGCATTGCTAGTATAGTAAATATTGTAGTAATAAGTAGTTCTTTAGCCGTCACAAGTCTCGGCAGTAGAAGACGAATTGCGTACGATGCAAACAGAAGGAAAATCATTATCCTTATCTATACGGTCGCTCGGATCGCGTAATTATTATTTTATTGTCAACATCGTGATACCATAAATGAAATAAAATAATGCGTCATTGTTAGACATATTAGGAAATACGACCTGTACTATTGCCTCGCGGTAAAAGTCCTTGGCACTTCCCACGATTATTTCCGGCTACGCTAAATACCAAAAGTGGCCGTGGAAAATTATCTGACAATGGATTGTCCATGTACTTCTAATGAATATCGAAATTTAAAGTGTTTACTTGAATAAACACTGATCTGGTAATAATAAATGGTCAATTAACTCCGTCTGTCGGTCTGTTCCCAGTTCACGTACAAACGTCTGAACAGATATCGATGTTATTTGGCATACAGCACGTCCATGACCTGTTTTTGCATAAAAAGGATATTATTCCTGTCGATAATACGTTCCGTAGAAGAATTTCCGACATTTTCATGGGTGAAGCCAACGACCTTAAAACTCATTTGACAATTGACAAAATAGATATTAAACAGCTGTGAAAATTTGCGCAAACTAAGGATACACCTTCAGTCAGTTCAAGTTAATGGGTTTTCTCACTTGTTAAACGTGACATCAATAATTAGATACTACTCCTTTCGCGGTTCACACGTTTTAATAAATTAGGCCACTGGGGCACAGGGCGATATAGTTATATCCTTTCATTTGGGTCATGTGCCAGGAGAACTATATATTTCATACTACCGCATGAAGGTTGGAAGTTATCCCACGGGTACCGAAATGAAAAGTGTTCTATGTCGTAAACTCGTAACCCAGGTCATGGTCAACCTGTGTACCACATTTTTATCGAAACTCGTTAAGGGCAGGTAGACCAAGCGAAATAGGCATTTAACGCTACCAAGAGTTGCCCGCGATTGCCGCAAAGCGAGCCGTGCGCTTACGTCGCGAGGAGTGTCACCTGTGTCACATTACAGATAAGCAGGCAGTAGGTCAACTTGTCTTATTGATTTATTTTTAAATTAAAATAAGAGATTTAATTCATTAAAAACTCGTTTTATTATAATTTGTAGTAATAGCGAAGTCTTTCGTTTTTTTGTAATAAATTAATTTGAGTAGATATTTTAAATGGAATAAACTCTGAACTGTACTTATTACATTAATTGATGATTTAGTTTCTAGGTCGGGTGTTCCAAATGCAATAGGTAACGCAAGGACGACAATGCCGCAAAGATCGCGTCATTATTATCATTTACGGAACAGATTAGGGTGATCATCGTAGCTTTTTAGTCGACCTTTTTTAGGGTTCCGTACCCGAAGGGTAACCAACGGGAACCGGGGGGGTACCTTATTAATAAGCCTTCGTTGTCCGTCCGTCCGTCCGTCCGTCTGTCAGCGGTCTGTATCTCATGATCTATAATAAGTAGACGATTGAATTTTTCACAGAATGTGTATCTCTGTTGCCTCTAAAAGAACAAATACGAAAAATTTAGAAAAAAATATTAAAAAAGAACTCGATATTTGAATGGAAAATCGTATATTTTTTAATACAACAACGATAATATTATCAACTCTGTATCTCACGCATATGATAATCACCAAATGTGTCAAAATTATTACTCATGTATTCGGGGGGGTATGAGGAACAGGGTATAAAGTTCCTCATCCCCCATAGAAAAGGGAGGATCCTCCGACCAGACGGGTGTTGTGTCCGACATATGTAAGTCGGGATTTTCTATATAGGCTAATGTCGCGGATAATGTTGATAGCGCGATGTAGGAATTGCCAATTTAGTTCGCATGTGTTGCGATAGATGTCGCTGTCGCCACATCACTCCCCTCCGAGACCGGAGGTCGATAGCAGACTGAGTCTTGATGCTTGCCAGGCCAGTGGAAGGTTCCAGTGAGTCGGAACCGGATGCCGCGTAGTTCTCGGTAAGTCGGAACTGTCTGCGGTGATGCCCCAGTGAGTCGGGGTGATTCTGCATTATGCTCCAGTGAGTCGGAGTGATGCTGTGCTGCGTAGTGGCTGGCTGCTGCGTCGACCAGGAGAGAAGTGCATCTCTGCTTGCTGACCGGCCGAAGTACAGTGTGCTGTGCCAAGGTCGCTGATGAGGCTGAGGGTGATGACCAGGTATGCACTTCTGCTGCATGCTGGTGGTCAGGATACCCTTTGAAGCCGTGGTTGGAATTCATCTTTGAGTACTTTTTCTACGATGAAGGAGTCTTCTGTGTCTTCAGTTTCTCTAAAAAAGAGAAATATGGTAAGTCTTACAAGTTTGTCTTACACATCCGAGTAAAAGCATTGTATGTAAAATGCGGTAAAAACATAAAATGTGGTACTTACGTTAATGTTACAGTTTTTTGTGTATCAACAGGATCCAATCCAATAAAAGAGGTTTTGGATACATCAGCCGTGTTTCTACATGATGCATTATCCATGTAGTACCTGAAAACCCACCCATATTATGTTAGTTAATGTACATTATGAGTATCCAGGACTTTAATACAGTAGAGCATCGATTATCTGAACGTCGTTCAACCGAATGACAGACTCCTTTTTCCTTTTGAGGTACGGAACCCTCCTGTCGAGGCTGCGGGTTGTCCGCAAGGGATACCGAGGCCTCGACATGAAGGGCGAAGAAGGAACATGGGTGGTTTTTAGTCAGTAGAAGTCTGACACTCCCTTTCGCTCTCCCCAAGAGCGGGAGGGGTTATTTGATGATTTCCCACCCCCCAAAAAAAAAAAAAAAAAAAAAAGGTACGGAACCCTAATCTTGATCTATGGTAATTACATGACGCGGGCTAGCGGACTGCGAGTAAGGGTAACTCGCCGTCCGATCAAGGACCAAGCCCGGGTTCGCGGCGCGTCGTGTTCCACGCGCGCCTCAAAGAGCTGTCAGCAAACTGACGGGGCCCAAATAGGGATGCCTGCCGGGGCCACGAATATGTCTTACCAGGATACCGTGGCCCTGGAACGCAAAGAGCAACCGAAGGAACAGGGTGGATTTTAGTTAGTACAAGTCTGACAGTCCCTTCCGCTCCACTCAGAGCGGCAGGACTCATTTGATGATTTTACCACACGATAAAAAAAAAAGATAATTACATACCTATTTTCGTTTGAATCCTCAGGTATCAGATTTGTTGCTGCGGCAGTGTTCATGTTAGTTTCTTTAGGCTGCCCAAATAACCTATAACAAAAAGTAAATGGAGTACCTATTTCACAGATGAAATTGATAGGTAGATATATAGTAATTTACTGTTCGTTAGCAAACGCCAGGTTGAGATATCGAAATAGACAAAATATGATTTAATTTTATCAAAAATCTTAGCGTTCTCTAGTAGTACTGATATTTTTATATTGTGGCTCGCCACTCGCCAGGCAGGATACCGAACGAAAAGACAAAATATGAATTATCAAAAATCGTAGCGATCCTCGGTACTAATATTCATAAACTATAGTACGATGATCGTAAGTTTTAGACATTTACCAATCAGAGACTGAAGTAAAATTAAATTTAATTTTGAGACCAAATTACATTACAATACAAATAAAACATTTACGTAGGTACTTACTTCTTCACATATCTTTGGAGTGCATTCTTTCTATTTGTGTACTTTATTGCTTTACACGACTTTTTTCGCCTGCGTTGTTTATTGCCCATTATAATTTATAACTAACAAGCAACAAATTCTCAAAAAGAGATAGTATGGTGCGCGTAGTTGTCAAACTGACACAGGTCCGTCGTCCATAAGCGCCAACACGCGACTGAACGGACCTGTCCGAGCCGCCGCGATCGCTTTTAATTCTTATTTAAACATAGTAATTGAGAAAATCATTTTATCAATTCAAACTCTGCGAATTTGTCTTTAACTAATTTGTTTCTTAATTATAGTACAAAAATTAAATGTAAAAAATCAGTAATATAGTCATAATATTGAAAAAACGATCTAAAAAGGGGTAACTTTGCGATTTTTTTCTATCGAGTGAAGTTCATCAGGTCTTGCAACTGAATGCGATTTTGACTAGATAAGATCCTTAACTAATACATATATTTTTTATTAAATTTAAAACACTGTATTTTTTGTCTCAGATTGTTTTAAAAAACTTAAATTCGGGTCCACCCAGCCTTAAGGCGCGAATACGTATCAGATAAACAGAATTACAGATCTATTCTTGCATTTACAATATTTGAGTCATCATGAAATCAGTGAAATGTTTTGTCACCTGCGTTACCGAGTGCGTAATACGATGTTTTTGGACGTCGCTCGGGGAGGCTCCTTTCATGTACCCCAAATTAATTTGATTATTGATTTGGGTAGGATGGAAGTAGGTAGTCACTCTTACGTAAAATACTGGCATTTAGCTGCATCCGGTTGGAATAGAAGCCAACCCCAGCATAGTAGGAAAGAGGGGAGAGCAGATGATGGGTAAAATAAAAGTGTGAATTTGACTGAAACCAAACGGACATACAGAAAGACTCAGTTTGCAATGTATATTTTGTTATCACATTTTGACCTATTGTTTTTTTCAATTCCAGCAAGCTAAATGCAAGGAACTGCCAAAATACGACGGCAGCTTAGGGCCAATCAACGGGAAGACGACGTCGGTAGGTGACGGTTCATGTTGTCTACGCTCGTAGGCATAACGAATTTATCTCATTGATATTAATATAGCTGTTAACGTGCTGCGGTGTTTTTGAAAAGACCCTTTTTTAACTACCATTGAGTAGTTGGCTTCAGAAAGAAAATATGCGTAGTGACCAAATGCATTCGTTATGACAGTTTAAAATAACATCAATTGCGTTGAGTTTGCAATCCTGAATCTGGAATGCATAAGGCGCAATGGATATTTTTGAAGGAAGTCGTTAGGAATACTTTTTGAAATTAGCCTGATCGTGGAACTAAATTTTGTTCGGACGTACGACTATAGGTGTGTGTGGTGCATCTAGGTTATTTTGATGCTTGAAAGACTGTCAGGAGGGCGCTTTTAGTAAACATTTGTGAAATTAAATTGAAAAACTAAATTGTGGCGTAAATTCCGACTCTAGGCACGCGCCAATACGCGGCACTAAGCATTGCTGAAGTGGGTTTCGATTCCCGAAACTCCCCCAATACTGACACAATTCTCAAGACCAATTCTAAAACCAAATATGTATGTACAATTGTAGACTAATGGTTCGTTAGATGAGTTATTATTTACACAATTTGATGCTTTTCATTAAGACGGTAAAAAAGAACGGAAAGCACCACCATTATGAATTTACAATATTGACAAGGAATTGAGATGTTCTTGTAAGTCAACGAATTATTTTTATTGAATTTAATTTTATGGTAGTCACAGTTTTACATTTTTGCCAACGAACGAAGGACTGATGAGAATTTTATAATTTGTATATTTTGATTATTTTTAATATTTTTTCTTTTCAACAACACCGCATCGAACGTGTATTTTGTAGAACGGAGGTCATTCCACTCGCTTTTACGTGCTGTGCCGTTGTCACAATGTCATGACGTCGTTGTCATATTGTCATTCGTCAGTCACTAAGTCGTGTCAATTCGTAGGTGTAGTGTGTCGGTACCATTATATTGCATATCAAGTGTTTATTCTATTTATAGTGTAATATTGAGACCAAACATAGGTTTATTCGATTCAATGTACATACATGCATAAATACATACTTAACGTTAAATGGACGTCAGCGAAGAATAGTGAAATCTTCGACGGAAACTAAACCACTTCAAATTGCAATACATACATACGTTATTATTCGATATCTTATTTCCTCACATACAATTGTCTATGCAATTGACAGATGTTGTTTTTAGATATTTAATGTAATGTTTCTACCTTTTAATTCACTACGCGACTATCCTAACAGGTCACTAACGAACGGGAACGGGTCATAAAAAGGACACATTTCAATATTTATTTTGTTCTTTACGGCTAGCCGCATAAGAATGACATGTGCATGTGTGAAAAATAGTATAATTTTAACAATAAACTTATTTTGCCCGCGAAAATCACAACTGGAACAAACTTACAATAACCCTCCTTTTGGGCTTCGCCGCAGTCGGGTAAAAAGAACATTAAAAGAGATGTCCAGCGAATCCTACGCCGTATTTTAGTCGATTCAAATCGATATCGTAAATTATTTATTTGATCGGATATTGATTAAAATCTTTTGCATACTAATGAGTTAAACTGATTAATATTGCATCTTCGTGTGAAGAAAGGTAGCGTGTTGTTAATTGGATCATATTACATGTTACGGTGTAATTAGTAATAATTGCACGTTATAAATCAATTAATTGTCAAGATTGTTGCTAGTCTTCGCTGCTAACGTCAAAAGAGTCATGACATTGTCTCAATGTGATCAAGTTATACAACTTTGCTGTTTGCAACTTTTGTTATTATTATAGTAAGCGTACCTACGCTCCAATTGTTTGTAAAAATGATTTAAAATTAAATTGTGCATTAAGATGTATTTAGTTCCTGGATAGTTTATTTATAGACACTAAATTGGTTGTAGGTTAAGGCAGCTTAATTTAAAAAAAATAAAAAAAAGAAGTTTGTTAAAGATTGAAACTGTAGATAAGTGGTTGTACGTACTGTCGACTGCTTCGATGGTCAAGTGGCTGCAAACATTTTTGCTGAACATGAGGGTCTGGGTTCGATTCCTAGGTCGGGCAGTGTTATTGGTTTTTTCCATCAGGAATTTTTCAGTAGCAGCCATGGAGTCTGGGTGTCTGCCAGGTTCATGACAAAACTGGTGAAATGTGGGTGTTATATTAGGTACAAGTTACGGGACACAGTATTTAATTTGTACTTATAATTAATTTAAAGTATTATTGAATGTTTAACTTTATGGTTGTTTTAAAACATTTTTACACAATGAAGTGGGTTTATTAGATCGCCTCTTGGAATGGTTAACTAGATAATGTAGGCTATAATCTTACTGAAATACTATTTTGTAGACAGTTGACTAGAATTTAATGTACTATATTGTTAAAAGTTAGAACTGAAAGTAATCACAGGAATTACAGAATCAGAGACTGTTTTACTACAGGACAATGCATGTTTTGAATGAAATTGATGGTAAGGCCCAAAGCTACTTAAAACCGTCTTGCGCTCTGGGTAATGTATACAGCGTGAATGGGACACCGATGCAAAAACGGCTATTACATACTCGGCTATCACATTCTAAACCCGCCACACTAAAATTTATCATCGGTAATTTGAAAAAAAAACAGCTGTCCCGTACATTTTGACCGTTTCGGAAATAGCTGGCTTTTTTTTTGTTACCGACGGAAAACGTCTATGTGGAGGGGTTCAAAATGATGTACCTAGGTACTGATTGAGCAGTTGGTAAAATTTGTGAAATTAATCTGTCTTATTTATATCCATGCTATTTTTGCTTCCTAATCAAATGTGTAAAAATAGATGTCCCCTCAACGTACTTAGGTCGCGCTCTATAGTGTATAGGTACACTGAGATGAGCAAACGGGAATAAAACGCGGTATGGCGAATCTATAATTTAATTCAATAGATCCAAAATAATCTTAGTACCATAATATGTCATTACCTCAATTTCATTTATAGAAAGATATGCTTTACGTGTTGACGAGAATGTTGTACCTACGTGTTGATATAAATAAGGTCAAGTTGTGTTACATTCCTCATAGCTAAACTTAGGAAGTTGAATTTGGAAACTGTCACATATTTTTTTATGGTGGGAAATATAATAATGTGTTAATTATCTCTCATAGTGTAATAATTATTTCTATTTTTTTCCCAATTAAATTGGTTGGCCCAATTGGTCAAGAGAATGATGAGGTCTGTTTATCATGTTTTTTTTTATTATTTTGCTACTATTTAATTAAGCTACATAATAGTGTTTGAGTAAATTGTTAATTTTAACTTAGTGTTAAACAGTTATATTTATTATTTTCTTGTTGTAGGTGCCTATTTTGGAGTTTTATATGTTATTTTTATACTAAACATCACACTAACTGTATAATGCACTTAAATGTGAATTGTTTAAGATGATTTTTATATTATAGTTAAATATTTCATGTTGCTCGTAATTTTGTGCAATATAAAATTTATTTTTGTCGGCCACACTTGCCAAGTTGACATCGCTAAGTTTAATCAATACATAATTTTAAATCATGTTATAAATTGCGTACTTTTATGCTTTTTTATAATGTTGAATTTGTCAGATACAATATAAAGTTGGTCCGTGGGTGGTTGCACTATAATTGGATCTGAAATAAATCTAATTGAATAAATGTCTTTTTCCATATTACATTGATTATAATTATATTGAAATTAATCCTCACCAAAGAAATTGAATTATTGTAATACTCGGATTATAATAAATGATCACTTTGGATATAACTTGCTGTTGTTTCAATAATTAAATACCTTGAGTCGCTTACGGACAAATCACACGCGTTGAAAATAACTTAGGGAAATGGCATTGACTTATATATTACTGCGTAAGGACTGAGCGGACGGCATGTTAAAATGACGCCACAAACGTGGTCCCAATAAGGTCTTTCCTAAGCAGAAGTGAACTAGTCCACGATCGGCTCTCTTGGGGTGCGGTCGTAAATTTTATTAAAAGCTTTATTTATGTTCTTTATACCTCGAAAATGCCACGCCGCTTTTACAAGGTTACGTTAACGAGCAGACTACACCAATTCTCTGTATGGCGAACGCGTCGAGCAAATGTTCGGACGACCGTATCTTTAGTTTTTATATCAATGGGAAATGGGCTGATTATTTCTGGCTGTGAGTACATAAGGACAGAGAGCGTGCTGCCGAGCGCATTGTCGATGCTGCCGCGTGCTATTATATAGAACTCTCGCTTTTATAGTAAATTACTGTTCTTACATAGATCGATCTCCAAGTGTGGTTACCTAAATGTTGAAGTTCTTTTAGAGACGTGATCATTCTTATTCTTTATTCATTTAAATGGAAGGTGTGGAGATCGAGGCATTTTAAATGCTAAGAATCCACAATCGTGAGATATACAGACTCAGGGAATATTTCTTAGAAGCCGACGTGGGGACGCATCGAGATGTTGTCGCCGTGGGTAAGAGCTTCACCCTGCTGGCCTGCTCTCCTTAACAAAAAATAACTGGCGCAAACCTGCCACAGGGTTGTGACCGGTTTGGGCCCGACCCGTTTCTCGAAACTGGCAATATCACACTGTGCTGGGATCAATCCATCACAGAACTACTCTAGCCTTATAAGGTGGTGGTAGATCAATTAGAGTAGCGCGCATACATATACTAATACATAAGATTTTTGACATAACTGTCTCTTGGTAAGAACCTCGATAAAATCGAGAAAGTTAAACAAATGAAGTATATTGACTTTGCTTGCGAGGTTGTCACAATGTGGGATGTGAGCTCAGCGACTATTGTGCCGATAGTTGTTTCAGCCAAAAACTTAATTGCTATGAGCTCGTTATGTAAGCGGAATCAGCGATACTTTCTAGACGCGGCTCGTATTGTTACTTGGTTCGTCTCTCTGAAGCCCTGACTGCCGGTAACTTGGACCTTTCTCCTGATTTCTCTCCGAGGCTCATAATTATTAATATTTTTCATGTTTTTCATATTATTTTAGATTGAATATTTCAAAATGTAAATGAATGTGTAAAGAAATAAAGGCAACATTTCAGTTAGTGCTGTTCGCCCACCACCATCCGAAGCTTGGATCACAGGGTACAGTAATCTAATCAGACACAAACAAATAAACGTTTGTGAATGTGAAATAATAAAGAGCACAAAAATATAAAAATTACTATTGAAATATTTCATTTTCATTACCAGATTCTGCGTAGATAGGAACACCCTGTCGTAGTGTTGTATCAAAAAACTAAAAATACAGAATCGACTAAAAGAAACTCATCTCATGAAAACTGAATTAGTTGTTGTTATCTCAATAAGTGCATTGATTTATAAAATAATAAACTTAAACAGAAAAACTAAAAAAAGCGTAAATCAAAAATATCAATTTAAATTTATGTTTTATGTCATCGGAAGGCATCGACTATCATGTTTATATTATTTATCGATCCACTCTAATGTCGCTTTGAAATGGCCGACGTTTAGGGGGAGTGTCTAGCGGAAATCGAATTTTTGAGTAATTTTTACCAGATAAGGTGAGTACTTGACCGTAAATTTAATTGTAATGATAACCAAAACATTAAAAAACAAAAGTGAACCCCAAAACTCAGGCTAAATATAAGTTGAAAGCATTTCCGGTGCGACAGCCGGCCGAGTTATTCAAAACAAAAGGTGTTTTTACGGTATTTTGTATTTTCCATGAAGATATTTATGGTGTTCTGTTACAACTTTGAGATACAGTAAAACAAACAAACTATCTTTCAGATAAAATTCCCGTTTTCTGTTACAATATTTCACTAAGAGATCATGGTACAAAGAAAAACTGTCTATGTATGTGTAGCCTGTAGCCTGGTTTTTTCTAATTAGAAATGCAATTAGTGTCTGCTTAATGTTTATTGTTAGTCAAAAAATACCGTAACGTTGTGTCAGGAGTAATAAAAAATATTTTTAAAACTTTTGAAAAATTGTTTCAGACTTACACACCTCTGCATACATTCCAAATTTAAAGACTGAGAAACTTTTTTTAAAAAGTGGAAAAACATGGCTTGGCGTTTCAAAGCCTCTAAGTATAAAAATGCGGCACCGATTGTGCCTAAACCGGAGGCATGTATTAGAGATATTTGTGTTGGATCATACCAGACCTATGGAAACAACATTTGTGCATCGGCTGCCTTCATGGCGTTTAACTGGGAGCATGTTGGGTCAAGCATGGCCGTGTTGTCTCTTGATGACTGTGGCAGGAAGAGTAAGACAATGCCTTTGCTTCATGCGCACTCTGATACTATAACGGATATGGAATTCTCACCATTCCATGATGGATTGCTGGTAACTGGATCTCAGGATTCTCTGGTAAGTTCATGTGTTATTATTATTGTGTTAAAAGTTAAATATAGATAGAGTTTAATAAGAATGTCTTTGTGGAACAAGTTCAATTGAAAAACTTGTTTCTCTAAAAAAATATTTTTAAACACAATTAGTTTATAAAAAAAACCATGCAAAGAGATAATAGTAGTAATTCCTAATACCACCATTATGTGTCACTGTTTTAACTAACTGATCCATGCTCAACAAAGAAATTCAAATTAGTAAGCTGCTTTCTTACTAAAAAGTATAACTCCTGTTTTTTCTCTCCAAGAAGTTAAATTCTCAATAGGAAGTGTGCAAAATGATTAACTCTCCATAATAAAAGGAATAATAAATTATACACATTTTAAATAAACTCGCTGTGCATCTTAGAAAATAACCAAGGAAAAAAAGGATTTTATTCCAGAAAAGGTCCTTAAAAAGAGATCCTAGCTGTATCCATGTGATGACCAGCAACAATTTAATATATTTTTGGCTCTACCAGATATGTTTGCACTGTCTATGACTATGCACACATTAACATGGACCTCTTTACTCACTGGAGTGTGCAAACTAGATTTTTGACTTTCCAATGGCAATATTTTAGCTATTAAGACTTGAAGATTTCTATTCATGTGTTTAAACTTCAGCTAGATTAAATACTATAATGTTCACACTTATCTTTAGATGGGGTAAGCAGAGTTAACATTGTTCCTCTAAGACAATAATTGAATGTAAAAATTATGTGAACTGAAATTGTTGTTGTTATTTTGGTCAGTTATTTTACAGCTCATTACAATATAAACTGACTGTATGTAGAATGCTTTTATTCTTTTGTATTCATTTTAACTGCCTTTTTATCACATTTCTCTTCACATAAAAATAAACCTAGCAACTGTGTAAGCAACTGTATTATTTCTAGTGCAGGTGACAAGCAATTTTATAGTTATAACGGACCAACCAATAAAATTTTATGATTAACACACATGTATAAGCATTGCACAGAATTAGCATCACCTCAACTCGAGCCATTCAAGATTCTTTTGATGAAATTCCTTACTCTGTATGTGTAGAGTATGTGAGTATTGACCTTTTAAAGGATAATAAAATACAACCAATAGTTGAAGTCCAGTAAAATCATTGCTGCTAGTAATATGGTCACAATGAAAGTACTCCATACTATAAAAATTGATAAACGCACCAATGCAAATAGATAAAGCCAAACTTATCTTACGGAACTTGTACTCAAGATAAAACAGTTGTTATGTTATTTGGCTCAATTCATGCACATTTCTACGGCTTTATAAATAAATGACACTGAAATGGGTAGTTAGAGATAATATTGTATGAAAGATACGGCGTACTGTCATTACTCCAGTGGAAGTTAGTATGACTGCAGAGCATGAGGCTTTGGGATTGGGAGTTAGGAATTTCTTAATAGTAGCCAGTCAGCCTTTTACATAGGTTTTACATGTAGGTTCAATATGATAAAATGGTTTCACATATCGCCATTGCTCTTGGGTGATGAAATGATGATACAGGGGGCAGGTCAATACTTCACTAATTTTACTTCCAACTAAATAATCCTATTAGTTAATAACCTTTTTTTTTTGGAGGATGGGAAATCATCAAATGACTCCTCCCGCTCTGGGCAGAGCGGTAGGGAGTGTCAGACTTCTACCGACTAAAAACCAACCATGTTCCTTCTTAGCCCTTTGTGTCGAGGCTGCGGTATCTCTTTCGAACAACCCGCAACCCCGACGGGGTTTAGTTTATAACCTGGATTAATACTTGGAATATTATCTTTGTATTATGATCCCATGGGACACTGACCAAACTGGGCTTAAGCAAATAGCCAATTTTGTGACCATATTAGGTCACAGGACCATATTAGAAAGCAAAAAGCATTTCTTAGTTAACTCATTTGCATTGTGTACAAACAAATTTATGCAGTATTGATATTGTTATGAGTCAACCTGTCTATTTTAAGCAACACAACAAGTTAAAGATTAACAGGAAAACAGTCCAGTCCATTGTAGTTTGAATTTAAGGAAATGACAATTATTTTGTAGGTATCATAACCAAATTATGTAATAAATGTAGTGATTTTAGAAATCTTTTGATCATAATTACCATACCCTTATCCCAATTCATTTAGGGTTGGCCGCAGCATTTCCAGATTTTACATAGTTTCTTTTATTTGTCATGTGAGCAGTTTTCCCTTTCTAGCCATATCATATTAAATACAGCCCATGCATTGTTCCTTTGGGCTGAGATATTGGTGTTTTATGAACATACATTTACCTACTCCCTTTTTTTATTTTTTTTGGGTGGTGGGAAATGATCAAATAACCCCTCCCGCTCTTGGGCAGAGCGAAAGGGAGTGTCAGACTTCTACTGACTAAAAACCACCCTTGTTCCTTCTTAGCCCGTCATGTCGAGGCCGCGGTACCTCTTGCGAACAACCTGCAGCCCAATTACCTACCCCCCCCTTTTTTTTTTTTGGCGGGTAGGAAATCATCAAATAACCCCTCCCGCTCTTGGGCAGAGCGAAAGGGAGTGTCAGACTTCTACTGACTAAAAACCACCCATGTTCCTTCTTAGCCCTTTATGTCGAGGCCGCGGTACCTCTTGCGAACAACCCGCAGCCCAATTACCTACCCCTTAAGCATAGAATGATTGTCAGACTTTCGTACTTTTCACTACCACCGTACAGGCCGAGCCTGTCGACGAGAGGGTGACCCATCCACGTTACCCATTCGAGGCACGTAACCTAATCATGATCAGTGTTACCTATGCGGCCGTAACTTAGCCACCCCCACCTTACCTCTTTACTATTCTGTGTATCAGAACAGGCTATTTGTCTACTCTAAAAAATATGCAAAAATATATATTTTAAACGCATCGAGCATGACGCAAGTAATATTTATTTATTTTTAAATAGAGAGGCCGCAGCCAATTACACTATTTAAACACATATAATTTATGTATGCAGTCATGCAATCTTTTCACAAAAATTCAAACAAATAATTATATGGACATGCAAGAATATGCAATGAAACCTTCCTTTCCACTTTCTTGCATGTCCATTATTTTGCAGGTAGATAGGTGGTGATGCATTCTGGATCAAAGCCTGGATCTAATTACAGAATCTAAACAAAATATTTACGCATAACATAATAGGTTGGGGAAAAAGTTTCTTCGCATTTTTTAAGAAAATTCAAAAGATTTTTTAATATAGTTTATTTACATTTAACTAAAGTATGTAGGTACCATTTTGTTCGATAACTTTTTGCCATCTTGTAGGTAGGGACATGATCCCATTGCTATAGAAATTTTGGGACTTCTGGTCAAAATACCGCGACAAGTGGTTTTGGCAGTCCTCTCGTGATGTTAACCTGACACTGCCTAAAGAATTCTGAAGAGACCGAAACAGGTGGAAATCTGAAGGTGCAAGGTCAGGACTATACGGCGGGTGCATTAACACCTCCCAGCCAAACTCTCTTAATTTTTGCTGAGTGGCTAAAGATGTGTGAGGTCTAGCGTTATCATGATGAAAAACCACACCCCTTCTGTTGATTAATTCCGGCCGCTTTCTCTCAACTTCTTGCTTTAATCTCATCAGTTGTTCGCAGTAGAGTTAAGAATAGATAGTCCTGTCTGGTGGTAACAGCTCATAATGAATAATACCCTTCCAATCCCACCACACACACAGCATCACCTTGTTGCGAGTTAACCCGGGTTTCGCCACAGTCTGTGAAGCCTGACCGGCCTTTGACCACGACCTTTTTCGCACGTTCTTGTCGTACGTGATCCACTTTTCATCACCAGTTATCACCTTCTTCAAAAATGGTTCGGTTTCATTACGTCGTAATAAAGAATCACAAATGAGTACACGGTTCATTAGGTTTCTTTCAGTGAGCTCGTGAGGTAACCAAATGTCGAGCTTTTTTGTGTACCCAGTTTTTTTCAAATGCGCCAAAACTGTTTTGTGGTCACTTCCCAGTTCTTCAGCTACGTTGTAACTACTGATATGCCGATCTTGCTCCACTTTTTCAAAAATGGCATCCATTTTATCCGTAACAGGGCGACCAGAGCGACGTGCATCTTTGACATCAAAATTTCCGGATTGAAAACGCTTAAACCAAATTTGTGCTACTCTCACAGACACTGCACTAGGTCCATAAACATCGCAATTTTTTTTTGCGGCTTGCGTTGCATTTTTACCTTTATTGTAGTAAAATTTTAAAATGTATCGAATTTCTTCATTAGATTCACTCATCTTGACGGTACGAAAAACAAATGAAAATCACACATTTTCCTAATTTGAATTTGGAATTATGTTCTTTAAAATTTAAACTTTCAATGATACCAAAACCAGCCAGATACAAATAGTATAGCCAAAGAGATTTTATTACAAGTTCATACATACACTGAAAAAAAAGTTTTGTTACCTGTAGCACAAATTTTAGCTGCTAGTAGCATGAAAAGGGGGACTAACAAACTGAGGGCTACTAATAGCTAAAACGAGTTTGGTAAAATAAGTTAAGGTATTGTTTACTTAACCGTTTCAGTTAACTGAAATTAAACAAGTTTTTTTACAAATAGCTAAACTTTCATATTATTGTCACACAAACAGTTTATTTAATTGTAAGAAAACAGTTTATCTAGTTGTAAGAAAACAGTTTATCTAGATGTAAGAAAACAGTTTATCTAGTTGTAAGAAAACAGTTTATCTAGTTGTAAGAAGACAGTTTATCTAGTTGTAAGAAAACAGTTTATCTAATTGTAAGAAAACAGTTTATCTAGTTGTAAGAAAACAGTTTATCTAGTTGTAAGAAAACAGTTTAATTACTCGTAAGCAACTGATTTAGTTAATAGTTACAAAACTGTTTATCTATTTATTGTTGTTCTATTTTGCTACCTAATCACCGCGTTCGCTGGCTGGTTTATGGCCCCCGCAGATTGTCCAACGGTATTCAGCTCAGCATATTTGCTAACACAATCATGAAACTTGAATTGGTGTTGCTCATTTTTTTTTACCAAAGACTAATAATGAATAGCTGAAATGGATACCGATCGACCCCTGCAGAAGCCCTGATGGGGTAAACAAAAAATAAAAGAATCTAGTAGGTATACATTTAGGTATATTCAGTTTAAAATAATTTAAAACTTTAACATAATCAGCTTAGTATTTTTATTATTCACAATAAACCAATTCAAGCGAATATGATAACAATCTCTGAAATGAATATTATTAAGTAAGTGCACTTACTAACAGGAGCAAGACATACCTTTACAAAAATTAGGACAATCTGAAATTTTTCATAGTAATAATCGAATCTTAAAAACATTCTTAGTCCAATAACAAAAATTCTATCAATTTACTATACTAAATCCATATTCATATGCCTTGTGTCCTATTACTGGTATAAGCTCCTTTATATCTTCCTCCGATAGCATTTGAAGTGTTTCGCCATCAATTGCATGTTCTGGTGTAAGAAAGGTAAGAAATTATTAACAAGTCTTGTCGCAAACTTAGACACATGGAACATGACAAAAATTTACGAATATTTTGCCTATCACTCTTATTAAGAGTAGTAGTAGATAGTAAGTGCCTACGTAATATGTATATAATTAGCTTTGACCATCTTTTAGGTATCTCAAGACTGACAGTTATCACCTCAAAATCTGATAAAATGTAGTAACTACCTACATAAACTATCTTGATCTATGTAACGGTAGGTACAGAAAATATAATACCCATGATATTTTTTTTATTCCATCATTTTAGTTTTTATTGACAACTGGCATGAATATAATTAAGTACTTACATCAAAAATCTACATGTAATAAGGACACTCATAACTGACTGATTGACAGACAGCGTTGGTCTTTATTCTTGAATTGAAAGGTGCAAAATCAAAGTTGGCCAGAACAGAATATAACCGTCAGGCTTGAAGTATATAAGTAGACACTTACGAAATCATTGTTAATTATATTTAAATTGGATAAAAATATTGCACATACCTGCAAACTTCTGGACATACATTTCGAGACCCCATGAGTTTAGGTAATCGGCCATGGGATCCACTGCCTTCTCCATGCCAGGTAGTTCTCGCCCTCGTCTTTTTAAATCACTTAATAGTTTTACGTATAGTACCATGCGCTACGACGAATATAATTTTTATTAATTATAGAACAATTACAATAAAGTCAACTACACTACAACAGCGCGCGTGACGGCAGCATAAAACGAACAAGACCGAACACGATTTTTTTGGATTGAGTTTCGCGAAACGCTACCCGGGGGCGGAGGATCGCGAGGCAAGGGACGAGGGAAGCGAGCGTTTAGTTATTACCGAGCTTGTTTTTGTTATTTATGGACATTATTTAATAAACAATTTCTAAACAGTTTTGTAACGAGATGTCGAATTTTATTTAGACTCATCATGTATTTGATGCTGTTACATGTAGCTTTAAATATTAATAATTAGTAGCCAAAAAAAAAATGCTACCGATAAACATAACTTACAGTAAATATTTAACAAACACATTGAACTATTTTTAGACATTCGATTGGTAAAAAAATAATAAACATACGACTTAATAATAGTTATATAGTTTGCTTAACAGTAATCAAACATTTTATCTGTGTAGCTAAATGAGTTTAGCTGACATAATTTAGTAAGCATTAGTTCACATTTTAACTAACAGCAATTGAACTCTGAATAGCATAACTAGTTTGGGATGTGCAGCAAAAGCAGTTCAGCTATTTTAACAAAACTTTGGTTTCTGCTAATTAATATTTGTCAAATTTTGAAATAGCTGAACTAGTTCAGCTATTTATTTCTTTCAGTGTACTATAATGCGAAAAGACTTTTTCCCCAACCTAATATTAATGTCATAGATTTCCGTGAACTAACGTGTGATTCCATAAATTAACTCTGGAAAGCATAAATCAACACGCCCTTGTCGCGTACTGTTAGGTCAGTGCATGATGGCGATTTAGAACGTAGACAAAAAGAGTATGTAGGTTAGGATAGTAACAGGTGACCAACTGCAGGTTCTGCCTACCCCCGTAGAAAAAGACGTGAATTAATATACGTATCTCATCTCCTAGGTCAAAATATGGCACATCCCGCCCGAGGGTCTGAAGGAGTCTCTATCCACCGCGGAATGCACGCTGTCCCAGAAACAGCGTCGGGTCGAGAATGTCGGCTTCCACCCAGTGGCCGATGGACTGATCCACGTCGCGTCGGGCCACGAGCTCGCGCTGTGGGACCTCACCAAGCAGAAGGAGGCTTTTGGTAAGTATTTAGGCAATTTTTATAGTTTTATAGATCAGCTAGCTTACCGCGGCATCGGACGGGTCCAAACTTCCTACAAAATCTTCTAAATATCAAAGAAAAACATAAATCACCATCAGTACAACTTCGACAGCTTATATTTTTCTGAAGATTCACTGCGGTACTCAAGAGATATTTAATGATTACTTAATCCGTCACTTAGTAAAGATTTGACATACTTTTGTATGACAAAACTGTCAAAACCTGTACTAAGTTATGGCCTAAGTAATCATTAAAGCTCTCTGTCATTGAAACCTGTTCGTTGGTTTCGGAGATTAATAATTTAGTACATACACGTGATTTTAATAACTACATAGAATTAATTTAACATTTTTTTCCCAATCTAACAGTAAACAGAGACCACGGCGAAGTCATACAATCGACGTCTTGGAAGAAGGACGGCAAGCTGCTGGCGACCTCCTGCAAGGACAAGAAGGTCCGCATCATCGACCCGAGGGCTTCCACCGCTGTCGCCGACATTGCTAACAGTCACCAGAATATTAAGGATAGCAGGATTGTCTGGCTCGGGGATCAGGATAGGATATTGACTACTGGTGAGAACACTTTACTTATATAATTTCCGATATCGATCAGTGTATTCAATTAGTTGACATAAAAAAAATGTAATTAGTCCGTCAGATAGATTTTCAAAAAATATTGGACACATATTTTTTCTTTTTTCACGTAAACAAAAAAATTAAGACAATACAGTGCTTGGAAAAGTCGTGTGACGTCACAGTTTGGTATTTTTTTTACCTGACGTCACAAGCCCCCACTCATGATCTTTGACTCGTTTTATTTTCGTTTTGTATTAATTTGATAAAACAAAAACACGTAGCCAATATTTTTCGATAATGTAACTCGGACTCAACAGAATCATATTTTTTTGAGTCTGTCGGATCTCCTAATAAGTAACTTTTATAGAAACTAGATTTTTGATCTACACAAAAAATTTAACATTTGCGTATTTCTTTACTCGATGTTGGGAACCATCGTATCGCTAGAACCATACTTGGGTCGGAATCCAATCACAATTCGAGCGAAGTTTTCTCGAATGTGCAGATATCATACACATTCAGTTTCGGCTATGCCAAATCATGCCATACTAAATATATGTGGAGCATTCGAACCACGTACCTTGAAAAAAATCAGCGCAAATTAAATGACACCGTCTAATATTCATCATATTGTTACCAGGGTTCGACTCCAACCGTCTGCGTCAAATAATGATCCGTGACATCCGCAACCTGTCACAAACGCAGAAGACCTTAGAGCTGGACTGTTCCACCGGGATCCTCATGCCACTGTTCGACCCTGACACCAACATGCTGTTCCTGGCAGGGAAGGGAGACACCACCATTTTGTACTTGGAGCTGACTGATAGAGAACCTTATCTTATTGAAGGTCTTAGACATTCTGGTGAGTTGAATCTTGTTTGTTATTGAATGGCGCAGTGGTTGAGCGATTAGCTGCTTCGCTGCGTGTCGTGGGTCCGATTCCCAAACTGAACAAATGTGTATACCTACAGGTAGTTGTTCCGGGTCTGGGTGTTTGTGTATGTGAGGTTTAATGTTTGTAAATGCACCCACGATACAGGAGAAATTCCTCGAGTGGCGCTAAAAAAAAAGATACAGCAACTACAGGTTATTTGATAATTTTAAGGAAACATTGTAATAAGTTGGAATTATTGTCTTATTTCTCCATGAATGTGCTATGGTACGGTTATTATTATATCATAAGATTGTTTTATTATAATTAGGGAAACAAAAAGAATCAATGAAGAAAGTTGACATATTGTTCCTCCTATCTACAAACTTACAATGAGGTACCAATGGTACCCACTGTTCTATGGTGGCATTCTGTAGTTCGTAGCTACCTTCATGGGTAATAGGCGTGAGTTTAAGTTTGGATGGATGGATGGTTCAGCATTTTTATACCAAATATTATAATGATGTACAGTAAAATCCCGATTATCTGAACTCGATTATCCGGATATACGATTATCCGGACTCATTGATCACGTCTCTAATTACCGTATTTTTATATCCTATTGTCTCAATGACGTATGTGAAATACTATCTGGAACAAAAACTTATTAATATTGTTTCATTTTAGTTAGAAATCGATTATACAGAATACTCCTGGTTTTCATTGATCCGGAAAATCGGGATTCTGCTGTGGGTACAGTTTGGAGTTATCACCATTTTTATCTCTTTGGGAACACAGATGTAATGTTGTATTACTTCTTCAAATCAATGATTTGTTTTAGGTGAACAAACGAAGGGCGCCTGCCTGGTCCCGAAGCGAGCTCTCCGCGTGATGGAGGGCGAAGTCAACCGAGTGCTGCAACTTGCTGGCTCGTCCGTCGTGCCCATCATGTACCAGGTTCCCAGAAAGGTATGTCAGGTTCTATTATAAATATGGGTAATTTTCTGTCAAAGCATAAATTACCGACACTCTAATAAATGGTAAACAGAGGAGGAAATTGTTGTGACAACCGCTTGGTTAAACATAACTGGAAAAATATGGGTATGATGTACAGAGTTCACTTATTGTAAAATAACTTTGAAATATTTTTTCTAGATAGATTATAACATTCAAAATTGTTGGTACACCACGTAACTATAAGCTTCGGAAGAGCGAAGTGACCTAACACAGACATTTTTTTGTCTAAAAGTTCTCTTCAAACACTAGATGTAATACAATACTTATGAAAGAAAATAAACTATTTGTATTTGTATTATATCACTTACTGCGGTACTCAGAGATATTTAATGATTACTTAAGCCGTCACTTAGTAAAGATTTGACATACTTTTGTATGACAAAACTGTCATACAAAAGTACTTACTAAGTGATGGCCTAAGTAATCATTAAAGCTCTCTGAGTGCGGCAGTTAGAGAAATACAGTCTAGATTAAAGTATGTTGTTTAAACATCATCATCATTCTCTTGCCCTTATCCCAATTCATTTGTGGTCGGCGCAGCATGTCTTCCTCTTCCATACTTCTCTATTTTTCGTCATCTCACGAGACACCTCCTTTCTTACTATATTATTCTTAAATACAGTCCATCTATCGTTTCTTTGGTCTTCCTCTACTCTTATACCCATCCACATTCATATTCAAAACCTTCCTCACGACATTTTCCTCATTCTTCCGCATCACATGACCATACCACGACAACCGATTTCCACACAACTTTTCAGTCACCGGCGCAGACTTCCTCTTATGTAGTCATTTCTTATTTGATCCATTCGAGTAACACCGCACATTATGTTGTTTAAACAATTAGTGGATTTAAGCGTAAGTCATTGCACCCCCTTTTAGAGCGAAGGCCGATCGCAGCAGTGCGCACATTATTGGCTGAATTTATGTGTTTACTAGCTTAGTCGCTCCACTTCGTGTGCGTGAAGAGGGAGAGATAGGGGTTTTAACATTTTTTATTGATGCTCTGCTCTTTTTAGTTGTAGCGTGATACTATATTACCTAGTCTTCCGCGATAAATCGGCTATCCAACATTAATTAACAATATTTTTTATTTAATTCTAACCATTTTTTCCTGAGACTAGCGCGTTCAACCAAACAAACAAAACTCTTCAGTTTTATAATATTAGTATAGATGACACAAACAGGGCTCCGATAACACAACAACAACTTATGTTTATCCGGCAGAGTTACCGCGACTACCACGCCGACTTGTACCCGGACACAGCCGGGTCAGTGACGTACCTCAGCGCGCCGATGTGGCTCGACAACCAAGACCATCCCGTGCCCAATATCTCGCTACATCCCGACGCCAACAACGGCATACAGGTACGTACATACGTCACTAGGTGAAGTTTAAACGTTCTTGAGAATGCATTAGGGTGGTTGTTCACGTAATTGCGCATCGTTTAGCTGAAACAACGTATCAGTTTTACACACACACACACGTCATCGGCCAGTATTCACAAATCTTCGATTCGTTTTCGATTCGACAAGTGGTGTCTTTTTTTTGGCATTACGAAAGCAAGTTTATGTATTACGATTTAAAAAAATATATTATAATGAGTTTACATACAACTTTCCGTATCGATATCGAATCGAAGTGTTTGTGAATAAGTAGTCTGAATATACGGTACGGCTACAACGATATATCGTAATCTAAACGATTTGCAGTTAGGTGTACAGTGGCCTAAAATGAGCTATTGTTTACAGCTGTTAAATTATAGTGTTAAAAGTCAGGGATAATATTCCAAATTAGAAATCTTTTAAAAAGATTTTTAAAGAATGTTAATATTGTAGTTTAGTATTTCCACTGATATTTCTATGATTAGGTTTCTTTTCCTTGAAATTGATATAAAAATTGCATTGTTGCATGACCAACTTTATTGATGTTTAAAATGAACAAAGTGTTTTTAGTTTATTTCTCATGTTTCATGCTCTGCCTAGCTATCAGTGGGTTTACATATAAAGTGGGAAGTCGAATGTTACCGTCACTTTAAGGATACCAAATCATTAAAGGGATTCTAACATAATATTGTAGGGCAATCATTGATATTGTGGGTTAATCCAGACATTTTCTGAGCTTGATTGTTCAAATAAAGATAAATTATTGAAATAAATAAGTGTAAAATAGATACTAAGTCGAACCAAACACGATTTGATGCAAACTCAACGGAAGATGTCGGTATTAATCCTTTTAAAACATTATTTAATAATAAGATCTGGTAGATTGACTGTCCGTAGAATTTATTTTCTATCGCTGCATGTTTTATTTTTTAATTATGTTTCTTTATTTTTCATTTATTTCCTTTTTATAAAATTTAAAATGGAATGTTAACCCATGGTTTTTTTAGCATTTTTTTGTTTTATTAGTGTTGTGAATGAGTGGTTGAAAAGTTTATTTTATTTTTATTATTTCTGTAGTTCGAGGTGAGTTTAGACGCTTGTTATTCAGTGAATTGGTGTTATTTTCAGTTTATTTAGTTATTTTGTGTGGTGCTTGTATTATTTAACATTGCGGGTGTACACTGTACAAGGGTAAACGTAAGTATTGCAACTTTTATTTATTTCTCTCTACCTTTCTACTTATAAGTAAATTGATTAGCAATTCTCCTTTTAGATTCACCGAGGTAATTTAGAAGAAATGGCAAAGGCTATTCTAGCAATGCCTCCACCGAAAAAGACAGATTCGAAAAAACCTACAACTCCTCAAGTTGAAGAGCCAGCCAAAATATTATCGAAACCACAGGCGCAACCAGAGCCGAAAGACGAAGACCGAATCGACTTCGTGAACGTAAAAGACCTGATAAAAGGCATGGAGCAAAAGAAACCTGGCCAAGTAGACTATCAGAAGGAAACGAACGGTTTCCACAAAAAGATCACAGATAACGGTCACGACTGTAACGAGAAGAAGAGTGATTCTGAGCTGGAGAAGAACGAACCAGACGTCATTCCTCAAAACACCGAAAAGACCTCGGAAACGATTGAAAAAACCATTGAGAAAACTGACAGTACTGATTCAACAGAGTCTTCACTATCACGAAGCAATAGTATGATCAATGGGGTGCCTGTACAGGTACCAAAACCTATGCCCAGGTCTTCAATTTCAGAGCCAGGGTCCATCGATGAGCCTTCGGAAGCCCCTAAACCAAAACCCAGGACCACAACGGTACCTGGGTCTGGTTATAAGGTACATGAGGTTTGTGGTTTGCAGTGTAGAATTGTTATCGATGTTTTTCAGCGAGAGTGAGTTTTTTTTTAATGCTGTGCACGTCATTTTTTTTAATGCTGTGCACGTCAATTTTTTTATCGTAATGCTAAGTTCTCTTTGGAACGTTGTGTGGTTCGATTCCTTCACACAAATAATTGGATTTGGTTGTTTTGTGAATGCCATTTACCAAGAACGATGTTACAAGTAGATATTTTTTTTTTTTGCTTCAATTATATTTTACTTTGCGTTTTATTTTTATGTTTTGTTTTTTTTTACTAGTTAGTCTAGTTACGCTATTTGTTATGAAGTTTTGTTTATTTTTGTAAAAGCCAAGTATTTCTTGTATTTGTTTATATTTTGAGTTGTTTTAATTTGCATAGAATAGTAATCTGTATCACTCATTCAGTATTGATTAAGTTTAGCATTTTAACTTGCTCTGAATTTGATTTCTTGATAATTCTTTATAAAAGTTTAATTAATCTAGTAAATTATACCGTTTTCACTACCGGTTAGAACCACAGATATAATAATATATACCTAGATAACGCAAGTATCAAGATCCGTACCAAGAGTGCCATTTTCAGGGTTCCGTACCCAAAGGGTTACCTAAGACTTCGCTGTCCGTCCGTCTGTATGTCACCAGGCTGTATCTCAAGAACCGCAATAGCTAGACAGTTGAAATTTACACAAATTAGGTATTTCTGTTGTCGCTGTAACAACAAATACTAAAACAAAATTAAATAAATATGTATTTAGAGGGCTCCTATACAACAAACGCGATAATTGCCGTTTTGGTACGGAACCTCTCATGTGCGTGTCCGACTAGCACTTGGCCAGTTTTTTTTTACTACCTAATAAGTATACTAATAAAAAATAGTAATACTTTATAAGTACTATTTAGTTACTATACAAAACAGACGATTTTTTTTTGTTCTTTAAATGGTTAGAATTAAGTTCTTGAGTTGTAACGTTGTTGTTTTCAACAAATTAGCTTGCTGCGACAGTAGCAACCCTGCTTGACCATTGTACGCGAAGTAGATGCTCTTGCGTTATCTAAGTACATCTGTGGTTAAAACTTCAGTGCAAATTATTGCACTTTTGAAATCTGAATATTATCTCTATAATCCAAATATAAGCATACTCTTTTCAATACCTGTGTATGCTAATATGCTTAAATGGTTTGGTCATGTAGAGAGGATGACTGAGAGGCGAATAACAAAAGGTGTGTAGATGGCGGTCAGTAATTTTGACTCCGAGCATAGTTTGGTCCATTGTTCACTGACATCTTTACTTCCTGTAATATATTTAATCACGACTGCTCTCAAGGCGCTGAAGGGGAATATCATAAGAAACCGGAATATCCTACACTAGCGGACGTCACGCGGTTTCACCCGCGTAGTTCCCGTTCCCGTGGGAATACAGGGATAAAAAATAGCCTATTATGTCACCTGGGGATAGTGTAGCTTCCCAACGGTGAAAGAATTTTTGAAATCGGTTCAGTAGATCCCGAGATTACCCCTTACAATTTAACAAATATACAAACACACAAACTTTACTTCTTTATAATATTAGTATAGAAGTATAGATATCCTACATGATGCCACCCCGTGATGATTTAATCCCGCAACATTGAGCCCTCCATCTGATCGTGTTAATTATTTAGTTCACTAGTATAATAAACCTCTGAAATAAATCGTTATGTCCAACAGCCTCGTCTTGGACCGAAACCGTTCTCAGCTGCGACGGGCAACGAAGACTTCTCATTCGACAAAGTGTTTTCTGTACCAGCCGTGCCCGGCTTACCCAAATCTGATTCAGGTAAGAATGAAGAATTATAACTTTATCTAGCGGTCGCAAGCGCCAATAGGGTAGTTAACTAGAAAAATCTAATTAGTCCGTCAGATAGATTTCCAAAAAATATTGGGACATGTATTTTTTTCTTTTTTCACGTAAACAAACAATGAAGACGATACAGTGCTTTGAAAACTCGTGTGACGTCATATTGCAAGACATTAGTATGACATTTTTTACCGGTGAGTGACGTCACGACCATATCAAATCTTTGACGCGTTTTATATTCGTCATTTTTTATTAATTTGATAAAACAAAAAGTACGTATGCAAAATATAAATAATAATTAGAATCAAATCAGTAAACATCCCTATTGGCCTTTAGTCCATTGAAATGTTACATTTAACGTGCATTTCTTACAGTTTAAAGTTAAATCCGAGTTTGTGGGGTTGCAACCCTTGTCCCGCGACCATCTTGGATAACGGGGTGGTTCAAATGGTTTATAAGGTTTATCTGACAAACTATAGGTCTCAACAAAAAAAGTCACCATTTTTTGTTGCAAATAAGATTATCTACAACTTTTGTCAAGTAACTTTTAGTTATAGAACCAAAAATAAAAAAGTTATGTGTGATATCTAGAAAATAAAATTACACGCTAAATGTAACATTTCAATGGACTGCTTGTTTTATCTACTGCCATGGGGGGAAGTGGACATTATATTTTTTTCACTCCTCCGCTATTCTTTTGGATTAATTTCGTTGCGGCATCCAAGACAGTTAAATTGTTTCTCTGGGACTTCGTCGAGCTTCATTGGCTCGGCGCTTTTCTTGTGGTTGCTACTTGATTCTTACCCAAAAACTTAACCCAAAAAAAAGCGCTCCTGCTGTGTGTGGGTGTTTACAAACATTTAAACTCACATACAAAAACATCCAAACCCGGAACAATTATTTATAGCTGAGATAGTCTGCCTAAATTAATAAATGTGTTAATTTCACAGCAACTGCCTCGTTGTTGTAGTGGTTGCAAGCGCGACAACTGAGCACGGCGTCCTTGGTTCGATTCCCAGGTCGGGCAAAATGTTATTTGGTTTCTTCCATCAGTAATTTCTCAGTAATCGAGAGTCTGGATTTGTGCCCAGTTGATGGGAATAGGCTCGCCCCCGAAATATGGGTATACTATTAGGTGCACCTCTGCCTAATTCTTCGGGGATTACACGCTTGATGTTATGTCCACAGCAACATCGCCCGTATCCGGTCAAGCGAGCTCTCCGACCGCGACGTCGACGTCGCCCGCCAAAGATGGCAGCGAAGAGAAAGACAAGTCGTTGTCGCCGACCAGTGACGTCGAAATAGCGCCCAACAAAGGTATGTCAAAGTCTAAGGATTTATTTCAATTAAACCATAACAGGCACTTTTGAATGTCAGAAAAACTACATAAAACAAAGCTACAGTCATAAGGCATAATAACTTGTGAAAGTACTGTACTGATAATAATAAAAACTTTTTGATGAGTTTGTGAGGGGAGTTGAACTCTTGTCCTAACTAAATATTAGACATCAAACAGTCCGCTAAATCTATTTGTGTCGCACGAAAGATATTATCAATCCCTAATTTGCATTTTCATTACCTGTAGCACTGTAAAAGAGTTAATGTAGAAAAAAAGGTACGTTATGCGATAGGTGCATTATGAGAAAGGTGCATTTTGAGAATGGTGCATTTTGAGAAAGGTGCGTTTTGAGAATGGTACGTTTTGCGTATGGGGTGCATTTTGCGAAAGGTACATTCTGCGACTGAACGGTTGTCACTAATGTAATCAGCAAAGTAAGTAAATAAGGAAGGCCAGGTGCATAGTACTCGCAACCGGCGCACGTGTAATAGGGAATAAGAGTATAGTTGCGGAATTTGTTCGAAAGAGTTAACGCAACCCTGCACGCGTAGTATGGCGATTCTATCTCTATTCTACCAAGAATAGACAAAGCTTTTTCCATACAATTTGACATTAAATTTTGCTACAATCTGTCATTTTGTCGATTCTTCCGTCGACAAAACCCGTTTCTACGGTGGCATACTAGGCGGGTTGGAACGCGAAGGGCATTAAAAGGAACATGGATGGGTGTTAGTCAGTAAGAGTCTGACACTCCCTTCTGCTCAGAGCGTCATTTGATGATTTCCCATGTTTTAAATAGAATGGAATTAAAATGGGAAAGTAAATCACGTGTAGTAGTCCGCGAAATTCAAATTTTCTTACGTTTTTTTGCAATTTACAGGTCAGTGTCGTCAGGTTTTGCGTTGATTAAAATATGGTTCGCGCACGTAATGCGTATGTATTCATAGATACATAGTCATTAAAATCATGAATACAGTCCTCTTGAATTAATTTAATTCCATAAACAAGGAGGTAAGGAGGTTCCATAAGGAGGTTTCATAAACTGATTTTAATCATTATAAAGTCGGTGAAGTGAGTGAGTGAGTGTTACCGACACAGCCCGAAGCATTGCCAAACTTAAGTTGCAGTGTGCACATTGCTCGCAGAACGGATGGCCGATGGGGCCGGAAAGTTCTGGAGTGGCAGAAAACGTTGCGTTGGAAGGCCCACTAGGTGGACCGTGCTTCTGGTGAAGGTTGCGGGGATCCGCTGGATGCGAGATGCACGGGACCGGTCAATGTGACGACTCTTAGGGGAGCCCTATGTCCAGCGGTGGACGTCTTTCGGCTGAAATGATGATGATGATGATGAAGTCACATTTGTTACGATCGCGAATCCTATTTTTATTTAACATACAACCTAATGCTGACCGGTTAAATGTCAGAATCGTAAGAAAATTTGAATATCGCGGGTTACTATAGCGCTTTCACTTTAATCATTGTTTACTAAATTACCAGTCACCCTAAATACAGTATCTAATTCTATAGTAGTACCAGAAATGAATATCTCAACTTATTCTTAATATCTCGAACAGAAGAATACACGAACGGCAAATCGGACACGAGCCTGGAGGAGGAGGTGAATTCGTCCGACTCTGGGTACCGCCCCAAGACGCCCAGCACTGCCGAACGTAGGAAGATGTTTGAGAACACCGAGTAAGTTTTACTATAATATCTTGTTTTTAGGCACGAATTAATATAAAAAAAATTGGTTGCCTGTAAAGTCGGTATACGGGCGAAAGTTTTACGTGACAACGAAAATAGAAGCGCAAGACATGAACCGGTGTGTATGCCTATCTCTCTCACTCTCTCTCTCTCGCTCTGGACGCGTGCCTCTCACTCGCTCTCATTGTGAGCGCATAACGTGAGCGGAGCGTAACGCAGTTTCTTGAAGTGTCACCCGGCAAACCAATTTATAAGACGTTGTCACGTCAAAACACTTATTTTTCAGTAAATGCTTCTTTTTCCTATAAATACTGAAAACTTACTTTGCTCTTTGAGTATTAAGGTCTTGGGATTGATTCCCAGGTCGGTCACCCCTTTTTTTTTTTTGGCGTGTGGAAAATCATCAATCCCGCTCTTGGGCAGAGCGAAAGGAAGTGTCAGTCTTCTACTGACTAAAAACCACCCATGTTCCTTCATGTCGAGGCCGCGGTATCTCTTGCGAACAACCCGCAGCCCCGACGGGCAGGTAGGGCATCCCTTACATGGGACATCAACATCATCATTTTCTTGCCCTTGTTCCATATTATTTGAGATCGGTCCAACATGTTCTTTTCTTTTATACTCACATCACGCTATCACATATATTCACTCCATTTTCCTCCATATCATTCCGCAAAAAATTCATCCACCTTTTCTTTACTCTCTCTCTCTCTCTCTCTCTCTCCTTCCTTCTCAATCCTTCATTATTTGAACTTCTTTTATTACATGCGATTCGTCCCTGCACATCACAGGCCCATACAGCGACAGTCGATTCCCTATTGATTTTTCTGTAACTGGCGCAACTTAGAAACTTCCTCTAATATACTAATTTCTAACTTTATTCATTCTTGTCACACCACATATCCACCTCAACATTCTCATCTAACATGGAATATTTTTTCTTGAACACAACTGCTTAAATGTGGGTGTACTATAAGTATAACATAAATAAGGTATAGCATGAATGATATTGATAACTGATGGAAAACTTCCTCGTTGGTCTAGTACTATTAGGAACACCTCTGCCTAACCCTTATGTATATATATACTTGCTACCTGTTATGTGAGAACTGACGGTTATGTCCCACAGCGGCGCGCAGTCGATAGCCGACAGACGCCGCGCGTACGAGGCGCGCTCCGTCAGCGTGGCCGTCGAGTCCGACACGCCGCCCTCGCCCGCACCGCTCAGGTAATACTTAGCCTCGCATCACCGAGATGGCAGCGAAGCGGCAAGCAGTTTCAATCAAATCAAAATCATTTATTTGCGTAAAAAAGGTACAGAAGGTTGGTAAAATATAGAAGATTGCTCTCTTATTATGCCTTTAATTTCGGCGTGCAAATATAGAAGAAACATATTATACAATCTTGGAAAGGTCGCTATTCGCCGTAGGCCGCGTGCCTTATATGCCGAGCCGGCCACTGCTGGTCACTGCCGTTTCGGTGTGAATTGAGCCTTACAAGGCACACACCACATAAGGCCTTTAAATATTTTTTTTCTAATTAATTCCGTCGTGCCGCCATTAAATATTCTTCTTTTTTCTTCTTCTTTAAAAAAAACGTTGACCCACACTAGGAATTTCTCCTGTATCGTGGGTGCGTTCACAAACATATAAAGTCACATACACAAATACCCAGACCCGAAACAACTATCTGCAGGCCATACAAATATTTGTTCCGTGCGGGGATCGAACCCGCAACACGCGGCGCAGCAGTCCAATCGCTTAGCCACTGCGCCAACAGTGCCGTCAATATTATTTTTCTAATTAATTCCATTATGGGATCCAACAGTTAAATTGTTTCTTTGAGACTTCGTCGAGCTTCATTTGTATAGATGAGTTTTTGACACACAAAGATTTATACATTTTTCTAACATTTCTATTTAAACCATGATATAAAACACTTACCTTAAAACTTATTTCACGTAAGACCAATTGAATGGTATAGTATTATTGCATCGTTTTGTTTCAGACGGCGAGATTCACTGAAGTCCCGTAAAAGTCCAGATCGCGAAGATAAGAGAGCGTCAGTTCCGAATGTCACTACTAAGAGGACATCCACCGTTTTCGGTGAGTTATTGAGCAGCTATTTTAAAACTATTTAGGTCCTATTGATGGACACGCGGTGCTATGCTGTAGGAGCTACCGTTGCGCGCTGCAACGGCTCCACGCCACGCTGCGTTTAAAAAAAACGCGCATAAAATCACACAATCATCTACTCGTCATTGACGTTGATGCCAAGTCCTCTCCAACCCAGAACCTTGAAGATATCCTTCAGTACAGCGGTGAACAGTTTCGGAGATATGACGTCTCCCTGTCTCACACCGCGCTGCAGAAGGATGGGTTTAGGTCTAGTCTTGAATTCGGACTGACATGGCGGCGTTTTTGTACAAACACTTCAGTTTTCTCGTAGTCCACAAACGCTAAACAGAACTGCGCTCCATTGCTTGCTGGAAAATCCAAAAAAAAAATGATTTGTAAATAAAATTAAACCTTCAAAATGTCACCACGTTTTTCAAAACTTAATTGAAAACCTCACATTATTATTATTTGTGCAGGCAAAGTATCCAAGTTCCGTCATTTGAAAGGAACTCCCGGCCACAAGTCGACTCAAGTGGAAAATATCAAGAATATTAGCAGACAGATTTCCGGAGAGTGCAACGGTTTCTATGGTGAGTTTCAAGTTTACAGGCACCATACCATAGAGGACTTTGTGTGAAGTCAATGATTAATGGTAATGATTGAATGTTCGCGATAAGCGACCCACCCAAATGTCCTTTCTTTGGTATTGTTCGTCGTGACGTTGAGCTCCTTAAGGTGAATGCTCCAACTAGCCCGCGAAATTCAATTTTTTTACGTTTTTTGCAATTTGCAGGTCAGTGTTAGTGTTATTTGTAATCATCAATACAAGCCTCCAAGTTCATAAAGGTGCAGGAACTTGAAAAAGTCATTTTTGCACCTTTATGAACTTGGAAGCTTGTATTGATGATTTTGATGATTATAATTATGTAAGTACATACGTCTTACAGCCGCAATCAATATTCTAATCAACATACAAACTAACACTGACCTGCAAATTACAAAAAACGTAAGAAAATTTGAATTTCGCGGGGTGGTTGGAGCATTCACCTTAAGTTACAAGTCGAGCTCCACGATAAATGACAAATGCTTGCACTGACTGGACGGGTCCACTCAAATCTGTGTGGTGATTTCTTCAAAAGACCATCTCGGACACTAATCTGCATAGTCTTCATGTGTGTAAAACAAGTTTATGTCTGGACCTTAAAAGAGACTATGACATCTGAGTTTGTTTCGGATGTTTCTTCTCGGAGTAGTCAGGTACGAAACACCGAGCCTAACTAGTTTAACTAGTAACAAAAATAATTATAATAATAAAACAATTAAAAGTAATTATACTTTCAATAGCAACTACGATAGAAAGTGTGTTTCGACACGTAATATGGACTCATAGCCTCAATATATTTTTTCAGATTACCCTAATCAAGAAAAAAATATTAAAAAACCTACCTTCAAATCTCGTTCTCTTTCTCTTTTAGCATAGTTAATTTTACTTCATTTTACTAACATAGTGATAAGTTAATGATTAACAATATTGTAATACCGTTCCGATACTCGTTCCAATGAACGTTTAATCTTGTAACCTGTGTTTCTCATCCAAGTGAATTATTGTATTCTGTTTTTGAGAAATAAATGTCTTAAACCATAAAAAAAAAGTGACTTGTAAAATTGTTTGTAAAAACCATTGACTTATATATTACTGCGTAAGGACTGGGCGGACGGCATGTTAAAATGACGCCACAAACGTGGTCCCAATAAGGTCTTTCCCAAGTCGAAATGAACTAGTCCACGATCGGCTCTCTTCGGGTGTGGTCGTAAATTTTATTAAAAGCTTTATTTGTGTTCTTAAACCTCGAAAATGGCACGCCGCTTATACAAGGTTACGTTAACGAGCAGACTACACCAATTCTCTGTATGGCGAACGCGTCGAGCAAATGTTCGGACGACCGTATCTTTAGTTTTTATATCAATAGTAAAAACCAATTTGCAAAATAAACATCATTTATCGCTCCAGCTAACGGCGTCCGTTGCGCCGTGCCGCTGTCGGGCGGCGGCGGGCGCGTGGGCGTGGTGGAGCTGCCCGTGGGCGCCACTAGCGCGGGCCTGGCGCCGCCCGGCCACCCCGCCGGCACGCGCGTGGCCGCGCTACTGCACCCCGCGCCGCTGCAGGACTGGGCCTGGGACCCCTTCCGCGCCGAGCGACTGCTGGTGGCCTGCGACGACGGCCAGGTGCGCGAGTGGCTCATACCCGACGGAGGTAAGATCTGCACTCTCCCGTCCTACTCCTGCCGCATCCAGTATGATCCAGACCGTGTTAAGTACATTTACCTAGGGACGACCCACGCTACGCACCCTCCGGTCCAAGATGCGTTCGAAAGATTTGTTTTCAAAGTCTTCCTGGACGTGCGAAATATTATTGATTTCTAGTCCTGTGTGAGACCAGTAAATACATTTTCTTTCTTTCTTTCAAAGACGCTAAAAAATGAATAATTAATTTATAAAAGTATTACCAAAAGTAGTAATTAGACAGAGTAGTGTTATTTCTCTCATGTTACAGTGGTATTCTTAGTTAGCTTATTCTAGCTTATTAGTAAACTATCACTAAAATATATTTTACAGTTGTAAGTAATGATAATCTTGAATTTAAATGTTTGGTTTATTAGAACCTGTGTTTCAGTGTTTCAGGAATACGGAGAATGTTTTTCGCGATGTTTATTAGTTACTACTCACCAATTTTTTTTTAAATTATGTCCTTATACAACATACTACATCCTATAATATATCTTCCTAATACAGGCTGTGTATTCCATTTATTTATAATTTGTGTATTAAATGTGGAGCTGGTAACTAAACCTATTACAATTTTATACTTTTTTTTTTGGCGGGTGGAAAATCATCAAATAACCCCTCCCGCTCTTGGGCAGAGCGAAAGGGAGTGTCAGACTTCTACTGACTAAAAACCACCCTTGTTCCTTCTTAGCCCTTCATGTCGAGGCCACGGTATCTCTTGCGAACAACCCGCAGCCCCGACGGGATTACAATTCTATACTTACCTTATAATTGAGCTATCCACAACGCTACCTTGCTCTTTGTAATTCACCTGTCACTTTAAAAAAAACTTGAGAGGTGTCAAGGAACACCCGGATGGAACGAAGTTATTGTTATTATTTTTTATTATGTAAAAAAAAAAAATAATAAAAAAAAAAAAAAAAAAAAAAATGTAGAAATGAAAATATCTGGTTTGATTTCTATAAGAGAGAGAGAGACAGACAGAGAAACATGCGACGCCGCACAGCTTACAATAGATTACTATAGCAAAAAGTGTCGTGACAACTTTTCGTAAGAATTTTTTCCGTCTAGCCCCCTTTCACAACGCGCGATAAGGAACTTCGTTCCAAAAAACCTTCAATCGTCTCAGCCTTTTACTATTTTTTAAAAGAAAAAGCTGAGAGACACTAATGCATTTCCAAGAAAACATATCGCAATTATAACCTGACACATAAATTTCTCCATCAGGCCTCCAAGAATCAACGAACGAGCCAGCCCGAACGTTCTCGGCTCACCCGGACAAGATATACATCATCCGATTCCACCCGACGGCTTCCGATGTCCTCACGACCGCGGCACACGACCTCAGCGTCAAGATATGGGACCTCAGTCCGGAGATACCAGTGGCCTCCATAGTACTGACCGGACATACTGACCAGATATTTGCACTGGACTGGTCGCCTTGTGGAGAATATCTCGCAACTGTCTGCAAAGATGGACTTATTAGGGTGAGTTTCTTCACTGATTTAAGCAACTTGTGTGTGTGAACGAGACTTACTACCGCACTCAGAGAGCTTTAATGATTACTTAGGCCATAACTTAGTAAAGGTTTTGACATACAACAGTATGTCAAATCATTACTAAGCGAAGGCTTAAGTAATCATTAAATGTCTCTGAGTACCGCAGTTATGTTCCCTTGATAAAAGTTTTGGTCTAAAGGTGAATTATTTTCGAACGTATGGAAAACTTTTCATTGTTACGTCTTCAGAAAACGCACTAAATTAATAAACGGAATTTTGCAAAAGAATGATCATATGTATATCCTTTTGTCTTTATGCGAACTAAGTCGGCGCATCGTGTCATTGTACCCGACTTCAAAAAAGAAGGAGGTTATATTTTACGTCCTGTGTAATATAAATATTTGTTTTTATGTGTTTTTGATTTCTCCGACAACTCTTGATAAAAAAAAATCGGTAGGGTACACACCCAATTTGGTCCCATTGTCACCAAGTCAAGATCTGATGATGGGATCCCACGGCAACCTTCAAATATCCATTGTCCTTTGTAGGCACTTGTTACGTTTTTCATAAATTTTCTAAACCTGTTCCAGTGTTTTAACATCGATGTGTGTCCTTTCTGGCCTCTACTTCTCTTCTACCACCTTTCACAGTCCAAAATGAGAGTACTTCTTCTTTAATCAGGTTCTCCACTAATGAAAGTTAAATGTCCGTAGGTATACAAGCCCCGTTCGTCTACCTCTCCGACACTGAGCGGTCCGGGCCCGGCCGGCAGTCGCGGCGCTCGCATCGTGTGGGCTCTCAACGGAACCCATCTCGTCGTCACTGGCTTTGACAAGTAAGCACCAATATTATCATTATTTTTTATTTATGTAATAGCTAGCACTTCGCCCCACGTATTTTGAAAATATAATATAGCCTATGACACTCACAATTAATGTTACTTTCTATTAGTACTGAACTCTGATAGATACTTGTTGTTAAATGGAATCTTGACTAGAGGAAACCTACTCCTAGATATATGCTACATATAGGGTGTAAAAGTACCCTTAACGCCAACGAAGGGCATTTGTTCTCCCCACCACTACGATATTTTTTTTTGTTCTAGACCATACCTGGGAACCTCCTAGTTACTGGGGGTAGAGATATTGGGGGTCAAAGTTCCAAATTTTTCACAGCTGTTTTTGTAAATACTAGTATTTCAGGTTTCAACTTTACTTAAATTACCTCCATGACCCGTTTACTATTCAAAGCATCCACTAGCACAATGTTTTAAGAGTGCTACATTGAGTTTTACCGCAAAATGTGATTTTTGACCCCAAAAAAAAAAAGTCATTTCCCAGCAAAAATTTTTGCGTAGGGGTACTTAGTTTGATGTACAGAATGCTTGGTTGACGGATGCGTGAAGGGTTCGTTTACACCCTGTATATGGTACGGTATGGTTGTTATTCTGCGGTTATACTATAATGTACACATTATATCGAAATATATGAAGAATGTACTGGATTTACAGGGTTTTCAATCTGTTTTTGTTTATTTACCGAAGAATATGTCACCCCGATTTTTTTTTTTTTTTTTTTTATAAAACGTTGCCCCACACTAAGAATTTCTCCTGTATCGTGGGTGCGTTCACAAACATTTAAACTCACATACACAAATATCCAGACCCGGAATAATTATCTGTAGGTCATACAAATATTTTTCCGTTCGGGGATCGAACCCGCGACACGCAGCGCAGCAGTCCATTGCTTGAGCCACTGCGCTAACCATGCCGTCCTACAACGATTAATACATACAACTTAATTACAAACCGTTCCCTACCTTATACTAAACGAGCCTACCCGCAACTTTAAAGTCATAATAATAAAGGGTTCTAACCTCATCGGTTTTCAGTCTCACGGTAAAACCACCACCACGAGAAAATTGCTTGTGAATTTTAATAACTTTGAATAAACTTATGCTCTCTATAAACAGATACCAGGCGCAATAATACGTGTGTGTTAATCGAGTGTCGTTTTTACGCAGAGTATCAGAGCGTCAGATCCTGCTATACAAGGCTAGCGAGCTGTCTGCGCCCGTGTGCACGGTGGGGCTGGACGTGTCGCCCGCTATCCTGCAGACGCACCTGGACCACGACTCCGGCACACTGTTCCTGACCGGACGGGTGAGTACGAGCTCCTTTCTCGACATCAGAAGGTGGTCGGATGTACAAATACAGAGGGTTTTGTACATCCATTCTTATGATTCCGATATCGAGATTTCTTATTGAAAAGAAAATACCCACGTTATTGAGGGGTTTAAAGCGATTTTCTGCTATCTTTTTTTATACCGTGCTTTCACAGAACATACATATCTTTTCTTTGAACTTTCTTTCTATAGCCAACTAATTCATCAGCTTTTTAGTCCCTTTTTTATTCACGCGGTGTTGCCCACTTACCGTTGTTGTCAAATCTCATATCAAGTTATTTGATTTTACCAATGTCAACTTGATCACGACTATAAGTCGTACAGGAGAAAACTTGGACTTCATAAACGTATATAAAAGAATTAAATAACAACGGTCGGTTGGAAATATATATGTATATAAAAAAAAAACGTTAAAAAGACGAGTAAGTGCGTGCGTGCGTGGAGCAACTGACTGGCCTGCATTCTACTATCCCTGCGACTTTCGTCCACGTGTTGAGAGCGCTCTTCACAACACGAGGAGCGCTCTCAACACAAGTACTCTTTTTAAAAGTCATCATTCATAATCATTCTCCTGCCCTTATCTTAATTTATTTGGGGTCGGCACAAAATGTCTTCTTCTTCCATACTTCTCTATTACTCGTCATGCCAGCAGTCACCTCCTTTCTAGCCATATCATCCTTCACACAGTCCATCCATCGTTTCTTTGGTCTTCCTCTACGCTTATAGTCATCTACATTCATACTCAACATTTTCTTCATTCCTTCGCATCACATGTCCATACCACGACAACCGACTTTTCATTCACCGGCGCCACTTTCAGGCTTCCTCCTATGTACTCATTCCTTATTTTATCCATTCGCGTCACACCACATTTGCCTTTCACGTATCCCTTTTGTGGCCCAACATTCTAGTCACCATCATCAGCCTATAATGTTCCCACTGCAGGGACTCAGGCCTCCTCTCTAGGAGAGGGATGGGCTACAATCTACCACGCGGGCCCAGTGCGGGTTCTATTCTAGTACTGTATCCTAAATGTACAATAATGTAATGTTTCCCTGGTTGCAGGGCGACTCCACGATCTACTGCTACGAGGTGACGAGCGAGGCGCCGCACGTGTGTGCGCTGTCGCATCACCGGTCCAGCTCGCTGCATCAGGGCATCGCCTATCTGCAGAAGAACCTAGTCGCCGTGGAGAAGGTAGGGGAACAACAACATTCGTTTATTCAAAACTCAAACATTTATTTCAATTAGACCATTACATGCACTTTTGAATGTCAGAAAAACAAATAACACGAAGCTACAGTCGCAGTCACAAGGCTTAATAACTTTTGAAAGTACTGTAGTTGCCCATTCCCTAGCGTAGATCTCTATGGAGAAGAACGGGCAAGAAACTTCATGAATACTCTTTTAAATCAGAATATTGTTACAAAATCTTGGTACCGCCGTATCAATTATATGGGGCCCCCGAATAACAAGGGCCCCTAATGAAAAAAGACAAAGTCAAATATTTTTCTTGATAAAATATAAATTGAAAATGTAACTTATCGCTGTTCAGACATATAATACCTATATCGAACTAGCTTCAGTCGCTCTTTGCTGAAGACACCAGATTTCAAACGTTCCACTTGTTTCAGGTGGAGTTCGCGCGAGCCCTACGACTCACCAACGGCACCATCGAGCCCCTTTCATTCACTGTGCCCAGAATAAAGGTATGTTGTGAAAACTAATCAATATTTCTTTTCTCAGTACAGAATTAATTGAAGAGATTTCGATTCGCAAAATTTTATTGCTATGAATTCAGTTCATATTTCTAGTTCCACTAGTAAAATTGTTTTAAATTGATTGGTTGAACTGTTCCAACCTTTTTTTGACTACAGTAGTTTGTAAGAAGTAACATTTTTTACCCTACGAAAAATTAATACATCTGCAGTCATCTGTAGTGGGTCCAGAAACATGTGCTATGAAAGAGTTTGTGTATTCAAATTCATGTCCCATACATTGAGGCATTTTTTTTTTTTTTTACTCTGCGGCATCGTGTATAAAAATGTTCATAAAAAATAACTTCATCCGTGCAACCCTCCATTGCTCGAAGTGGAGAAGACCATATAAGCATCTCTAACGGCAAGGCAAGTACCGCATAGCCCCGAACTTCACCAAAGCGGAGACGAGGAGCAGAGAAAACCAATCACATTACTTAAAGTCTACATCGCGTCTCAAGTCACTCCTGTGATTTGTCGAATTTTGCACACGTTTCCAGTCGCTCGTGTCGTTTTGGTGGAGTCCAGGTCCAAATAATGGTGACGATAATAATCATATTGGTATAATGGGCGTCCACGTCCACAGAGTGAGTTGTTCCAAGACGACCTGTTCCCGCCGACGCTGGTGACGTGGGAGCCGTGGCTGAGCGGCGCGGCGTGGCTGGGCGGCGCCGTTGTAGCGCACAAGCTGCTCAGCCTGCAGCCGCCCGGCATGGAGCCGCGTGAGTACACCCACATCTGCACGTGCTAGCATTACATTTACCTATACACTACGTGCTGGCATTACATCAACTTTACATTTACACTACTACATGCTAGCATTACATTTACACCACTACATGCTAGCATCACATCAACTTTACATTTACACTACTACATGCTAGCATTACATTTACACCACTACATGCTAGCATCACATCAACTTTACATTTACACTACTACATGCTAGCATTACATTTACACCACTACATGCTAGCATCACATCAACTTTACATTTACACTACTACATGCTAGCATTACATTTACACCACTACATGCTAGCATCACATCAACTTTACATTTACACTACTACATGCTAGCATTACATCTACTATACATTTACACCACTACATGCTAGCATTACATCAACTTTACATTTACACTTCTACATGCTGCCACATCTACTATACTTCCCACCATGAGAAGCTATACATTTTGTAAACATGGAACTTCTACTAAGATACGTAGAGCATTACTTTTTATTAACATTTATTAAACCATTGTTGCTAAGATTATCCCAATCTAATTCATTGTCATTACATTGATTTACCTAGGCGGTTGGGGAAAATAATGAAGATATTTCTCCACTGCATAAAGCCAAGTCTGAGGCCCATGGGTTGCATAAACAATCACACTTCGTTAGGGATCGATCAAGTTTTACGTAACGAATTTGGGGGAGGGGGTACAGTAAAACTTTATGGGGCTTTACTTGGGGGGAGGAGGGGTCGAAAATTGCGTTACGTAATACCTGAACGTTCTCTTAGGCACTAACCACACGGTAAATGGAAAATGTCAGTAAATACGTCCATGTCCCCCCAGTGTCGGCCCACACGGCGGCGTCGCCAGTAACGCGCGAGGCACGCGACAAGCCCGCCGCGCAGAAACCCAAACCTGACCTCATCAAGTCGCACGTACCGCAGGACACCAAAGCTAAAGAGGACAGCGTAAGTACTAACACAAAAAGTCCTGCCCACATCTTAATTGGGTACAAGTACGTAGTAAGTAAGATTGTTTTTGTAAAGTTTGAAAATAAAAAATGTCATAGAATTCCAAAAAACGGACACATATTTTTCATAGTCCTCCCCCTAGTGTCGCCATATATACCGGTCCCGTGCGTCTCGCATCCAGCGATCCGATCCAAATAACCGATTGTATTTCCCACAGATAATGAAATCCATAAGCGCCAAAGTGCAGATCAACTTGAAACTGGAGCAAGACAGCATGGAAGGAGTGGACGAAGCTGAATGGGAGCAGTGAGAGGTAACCCGACTAAATCAAGTGCAATTGAACAACCCTAGCTTGTAGTGTTATTTAGAGGCTCCCGTACTCGGTCGTGTTATATGTATCGTCGACTGACCGCCCGCCCGTACTCAGGTTTTGGTAGTACGAATAACGAAAAATATTACTACATTTGATGTTGGCCCTACACTTGGCGTATTTGCACAAACATTTGTGTTGTTGTCGTAATACGAAGTGAATCTTATTCGAATGGACTCCTGGTAAATTTTGTATTAAACAAATAACGCCAATATTCGTACTAATACGCCGAGTGCCAGAATTAAGTGAAAAGATCTGATATCTAGTAAGTTGCCAATTGTTAGCAAGAATTTGTTGAACCAAATTAATACTTGCAACTGGCAACTTATTGAGAAATTTTTATCAACTAAAACGGGAGAAAATTATGTTTTTTACTACATTGATGAGTATTGAGACAGTAATCAATATTTAAACAATTTAATCAGTAATTGAAAAGATGACTTATTTAATATCTTTATTCGTATCACCAAAACCAAAACCGGTATAGCCCCCTCGCAGAATAAAATTAACTTTTTATACCTAACAATAACTTGGGATTTCTAAATATTTTATAGAAATTTTTCCCGTCGATCCCATTTTTACATTTTAATCTTAGATATCAAATAGTCGTGGTAATGTAGAGTACTAGAATAATATGTCGGCACGTAAGTCCATTAATATGTACTGATTATAGTTTAAGTCATTTATCAAAATAATTCGTGGGATTCGGAAATAAGAGCCGTCGATCAAGAATGATGAAATAATTGAAAAGAATAAGTAATGAGATTGGTTTTATCGGACAAAATAAATAATGAAGAAAATTTAATATGAACTGACTTGAAATAAGCGACTGCCCCAATATGAATGTTATTATGAAATAAGGAAAGAGGTTCGAAAAATAGGACCGATAAATAAAAAACAAGGAATTTTGACAGTCGGTAAATTCCTGGCAATACGACTCTTATTTCCAAATTCAAACAATTAAAAAATATCAAATTCAATGCTAACGGCCAGTCACATTTCCATCGCCGCACTGCTAAATAAATTATTTGCTGTTCGCTAACTCGTGATCTCATCGATTTTCGACCAAAACTAAACCATGCTCATAGAATGCTCACTATAACGCGTTTCTTTATTGACCCTACATTTGTTGTAATAAGGACCTGCAAGAAGTTTAAAAAAAACGTTCTCGAATGCTCAAAATTTAAATTGACACAAATTAGTTGTCTATTGTCTGTAAAATGAATAGTTTTGATACTTTTAGTATCGATTCCAATCAATATCGATTTAAATCGATAATCGCATAAAGTTTTTATTAAACAAAATAGGTGTCAACGCAACATTCCTACATTTTGCCATAAAAATGCATTTATTTATATTGCGTATTTACTTTATATATGAAATAACGAAACATATTGATTATACGTATGATTTGTATCTAATACTTGTATGTAAGAATGTGTAGGGTATTCATACTTATTAGGGAATTGACATTTTACAATGTAACCGATATTAATCTGTAGTCACCATTAATATTGCTAGAAACTTGACTGACTTGTAGTTGCTGTGAATCTTGATACTTAACATAACAGAATGTTCCTCTTTTTATATACTAATATTATTTATAACTGCACTGAAAACTGTTAGTTTGATTTATATAACCGGATGAAGTACTAAAATGATTTTGTTACTACAATTAAGATTTGCAGTGGTTACCAAGTTGGTCTGGAGACACATCGAAGTCAGGGTACGTTTGATGGACGAAACAAATCTCTTCTTCTTTAATTGACTCTTGTTTTTCAATCGAGAGCAAATTGATGATTACTTTTTATCAATCACAAAACTGTTTGAACTTTGAAAGTACATAATTATATAATTTATAAATCATATTGAAGTATGTATGTACCCATATATGTACCAGTTTTAGGTACAAAAAAGATATGCTGCTCCGACCCCAATTGAATTGGAATAAGGACACGGGAATGATCATGGCATTGTGTACCTAAAACTGGTATATTCTTGTGGGTAAACTAAAATAAATTCCCTCGCGTTCGGTGTGTCCCTATCTTAAGTCTATGTATATGAAAAAAAAAAGATATCTGTAACTATTAAGCGCGACTTAGTACCGCTAGTGGATGCCATAAACACATCACGTTTTGCTCAAAACGCCAAAGACTATGTTTTTTCTTGTCAATGTGTTGAAATTGTATTAGTTTATATTTTATTTGAAAACGTATATGAGATGTGACAGTAATTGCAGCAGCAAAACTCAAGTCGTCATCAGTCAAAAGTATTTATTTCAAGTCAAAATGTGACTGTTGGCGGAATTCTGTTAAAGTTGCAAACATGTCGCATCCCTATTTCTCTATGATTGAAAATCTGTCTCTGCTTCAACAGACAGAACATTCTAGATAGCTAGATTTTGTACCTAGTATTAAAAAGGAATCTCATTTTTTTAAATTATGTATTAATTATTCCCATTCAAAATTGAACTTTAATGTCATGAAATTAAAAATCAAAGCGCATCAATAGGCCTACAAGAGCGAGTATGACTTGTATAGCGTTCTCTCACTTCTCCTACTAAGTCTGAGCGAGACAAAAGTCAGAAATGTCGTACTCAAGCTTTCGTATTTTACTTAAATATTTACGGATAGGTGTAATTTTATTCACTAGTCAAAAAATATATACTTTAAATGGGAAGATTCTTAAAAATATATTCAAAATGTATTACTTTATGATTAATTTATAATTAAGATTTCTATGTATATTTTTAGTTTAGTTTTAAGCGGTTTGTTGTCGGTGTGGTTCTGATATAAATACTGCATCCCATTAAATTATTTATTTGAAATACACTGGTATATCCCAGGCTCTCATTCTCATAGACTTTATATACAAATAAAACAAGAGTATAATTAAATTAATAAGCCACAAGCATCCTATAGCTTTAGGAGACTGAAGGTGTCACGGATTGCTCAAAGAATAGGTTTACACATTAGAAATCCAGAAATTTTCACTGACGCGCTATTTAGAAGAAAATCTGAAAATACAAGCCAATCATGCTCTCTAATTAGTGCTAACGCGGTCCCGGATTGTATACGTAGAGTTCATAAGTTGATTCACTGTTAGATACAAGTGTAATATCTCGACCAACTAAATCTGTTGGCGCTAAAAGCGACCTTATATCCCAAACAAAAATTTCGTTGCAAAAGCAGCGTTTTTAGACAAGTCAACAGCGTTCAGCGCGAGAAAGAGATAGCGCTATTTTCGTATAGCTCCATCTCTTACTCCTCTGAACAAAGACCAAACAGGCCAAGTTGATCGTACTCTACTATTTCAGTTTGAAAATAAACCTTATGGCAATGGGAATAAAGACCAGTGATCAAAACACCACCGACAACAAACATACGCTACATACTACTGCACATTGTATTCATATCAAATAAAATAAATCACCATATTATATCGTTTGTTTGTAAGAACGCACCTTTGGTAAAAACAAGTATTAAACATAGCAAGATATGGCAAGAGACATAGAACAGTCTAGAAAGAGTTGTGGTCTCAGTAACAGCGGGCGCATATACTGAGCGGGTGTTCAAATGGGCTCTTTACTGGTAAGCAATTGAAAGTCGTCTATAGTCCATAAAATCTAACTTGGTAGAAATGTCAGCTACCAAACTTTTTACTGATTAATTTCGTTGCGGGATCCAAGACAATTAAATCGTTTCTCTGGGACTTCGTCGAGCTTCATAGTCTCGGCGCTCCACTTGATTCTGGCTTTTAGGAGTTACAGTGGTTTAGGAATAGTGTGGTAGGCTTGTCCCAAAAAAAAAAACGAAATAATATTATAAATGCATATTTAATTAAGGCCAATCAAATTACAACTATAAAAAGCAAAGTAAGATTATTGGCTTAATTAATTAAGCACATAAAGTTACTAAAATGTGTCAAATTTCTTTAATAGATTTTAAACTTATATACCATTAGGTTCAAAGTTGGTTGGGAAAATTTGACAGTTTATGGGTAGCTTGATATGCTGTACATTCTGACAGCTGTCATTTTAATCAAGTTAGTTTTTGAGAATTATACACATATTTTATCTTAGCGGGAATATAAATCTACTGCATGTATCAGAAAGATTTGGTCATATTTAAGGATGTGATGTTTACCATGAAACTGTATAACTTTCTTCATGAAACCAACTTCGTATAACCGAAAAAAAATCTACTGTCCCATTCAAAAATTAAAATCTTACCCGTATCCTACGTGTTTCTATATTAGGTTCCACGCTCACTCAAATGTGTGAGACAACTGATTATTTTTTCGTGGTATCGATGTTGGCCCCTATGGACAAAGTTGTTCAGATTTATGGTTTGTACGACACCCCTAAAGATGACTACACCATTTTCCACCCTGTACAACGTATACCAGAAATGGTATACGTTGTATAGGGTGGAAAATGCAGACGCTAAAACTGTTACCGTGTATTTAGTACATCATTCTGAACCTTCCCACATACAAATTATTAGTTGCTTATTTAAAAAAAACAACTGTTTTCTACAAAACTTAGCTATTAAACCTACCTATGCATTCAAAATGTATGGAGCAGCAGATATCTTTTAATTCTCTTTGAAAAAATTCCATGTGGTGTGTGGTATTCTTCTTCTAAGCGTATCGATGCCAATATTCAAATTGATCAGCCCAAAATTTTGCGAAGAGTTTGTCATTTTCGGTTGCGTCCATCAGCTTCCGTGATGTGCAAATAACAGGACAGGCAGGACACGATATCAAGTGTGTCACATAGTTTGTGGGGCAACACCTCATTTAGGGCTGAGTGATCTATGAACCTATCTTGTGTGGTATTGAACAGTTCAGAATGATATACTGTATACGTAGAAGCCGTTTTAGCGTCGGTGACACTTCCACTTTGTGTAAATCCGAAAACTAAATGCTATCTGCGAGCTAATTGCGTAACAGGTTACCTTATTGCTTTATTTACGTTTACGAGCGTACGCTTTTTTTTTCTTGATATAAATGAAGCTAAGGTTTACGAATTTCCTACAAAATCCTTCGGATTGTGATTGAAAGTGTGTTATGCAAATGGGATGCAGATAGAATTTTAGTTTTACTGGGTTTATATCGAGTCTTGCTAACTCTGAAAATAAAGTTATGTTAACGAATATTTCTTTTTGATGAACACAAACGTGAAGAAATTGCATTTTTGTCACACGTAAGACATTGGAAGAGAATGAGATTAAAGAGGTAAGTATGTTGTATTATTTATTTTCTTTCCCCGTTTCAATAGATGTAATTATTTAAATGACCAACTATTACTTGCCCGTTTTGAACCCTTTTTTGCCAAGTCCACACCTTGTAAATTTTCGATCCGTTTTATTCGATCCACATTGTTTATAAGATTTAATTCAAAACTATAACTCATTTGACGGTTTCTTATTATTCAAGTTTGTCTACACAGCAATAATAATTTGTTAAGTTGAGCTTAAAATATTTGTTAACTTTTATAATAAACTTTGCTATCAAGAAAGATACATGAGTATAACTTAATAATTAAACTTTGAAACAAAGCAAATATAATAACACATTTACGTTGATAAATGTTAATTTGTTTTGTTTTTTTTTGTTATCTTTTAAAGCGACTTGTTAAAGAAATCGTCGAATAATATATTTTTGAATGTGCAAATCTTATCAGCATTAATTTGTTCTCTAATTAATTCCATTACCAAAGTTGTGAAATGACAATAAATTTATTTTGTAACTTAAAACCTTCCTTGTCACTTTTCAAATTGTTTCGTCCAAAACATGAATGATGAATGTATTTAATACGTCAAATTGCTACAAAATTGGGAATCTTGTGCCAATATTTCCTTTCTGTTTGATTATTATGAAATCGGCGTTAGAAGTCTTGAATCTTTTCCCTAATCCTGCTTCGATAAAATTGATCGAGTAAAAGAAATGTGTAAGTAAACTTTTGTTTTGACAGATGACATTGAGAATGGGCGCCAAAATATCTGTCAATTTTATCGAAGGAGGTTACATGTAATGTAATAATTATACGATCAGTTGATCACTGACGATACCCTCATTGTGTGAGTGCGTGTAATTTTTGTATTTTTGGATGTTGTAAACCTACAGATATCCTAGCGTTAAGGCTCAATATTTGGAGATATTTTTATTATTTTGCATTTTTTTATTAAACTCTTGCTAAATTACTGGGTGTTTAATTTATTACCTTGACGTATTTTGGATTATATCATTACACTAGTAAACATTGACTCCAAATTCTGAATACACTGTATCACTAATAACAAGGTGCCCCTTGTTTCAATTACAACTAACAAGGTGCCCCTTGTTTCAATTACAACTAGAAAAAATCGTCTGGAACAAACCATTGTCTTTGATCTTTGTTAATTAAAGACACACGAAGCGGCATATAACAGCACACGCAATTTAGTTTCGGGAATGAAACGATTAAGTTAACCTACGAACATCCCATAAACACGCAATGCTGATGGCGTATGGATTTAATTGACCTGGAGCATCGCTCAGGCACGTGACGAACTTGATTGGTAAACCGAAGGAATGGTAGATGTGAAAGCACATCATCATCACCCACTACTGGTTATGGGCATCTATTTTCTTGTCCCATGAAACACATAGTAGCATATTATAGCAAATTAGTAGAAATTTATGGTCACCATTTCAATCTTGCCACATGGCGACCCGTCGGGGCTGTGGGTTGTTCGAAAGAGATACCGCGGCCTCGGCGCAAGGGCTAAGAAGGAACATGGGTGGTTTTAAGTCGGTAGAAGTCTGACACTCCCTTTCGCTCTGCCCAAGAGCGGGAGGGGTTATTTGATGATTTCCCACCCCCCCAAAAAAAAAAGGCATTTGACAGGCAACTCATTCATCCTCAATCCACACTCACTCTCTTTCAAATCTGTCAGATAACTATCCATGTGTAGGTTAAACAACCAAGGAGACGCTACACAGCCCTGCCCACAGTGTATGCACCATTTAACCTAACACAAGCACTAGAATCCATGTACAAAGGTTTTAGTGCTCGTACCAAGCACCTGTCCACACCATACATAGATAGAGTCGACCACAGCTCTTCCCTCCACACACTGTCATAAGCCTTCTCCAAGCCTACGAACGCATAGTAGACTCTTGTGCTTTGCCAGATGTTTTTCAGCTATGCACCTTGAGGAAAAGATCTGATCCACAGCACATTCCCTCTCTAAATCCTGCTTGCTCATCCCAAATCTTCTCATCTGTCACTCTTATCACCATTTTTATCACAACACTTTCGCATAGTTTCCCAACAACTAAAGACTAATGCCAAGGTAGTTTTTACACTCCTGCTGTGAACGAAGAAAGAAGTATGGAATTATTGCCAAAAAGACGAATTGCGCTTTATATCGTATCTTCAGTCACACCATAAACATCCTTGCCCATGAAACCATAGATGTATAGAACTATAATGAAACTGTATTGTCAAGCCGTGTCGTGTCGCGTGAATTGATGGACTGTGTTAATCTCAGTGGTGAAGGGTCAGGAAGAATCAGTCAGCCTTGTCACCCAATCTGATGAACATGTGTTTCGCTATGTCGGTGCAAGGATACTTGGCTGTCCCGTCGGGGCTGCGGGTTGTTCGCAAGAGATACCGCGGCCTCGGCATGAAGGGCTAAGAAGGAACATTGGTGGTTTTTAGTCAGTAGAAGTCCGACACTCCCTTTCGCTCTGCCCAAGAGCAGGAGGGGTTATTTGATGATTTTCCACCCGCCTTAAAAAAAAAAAATTAACACTTGGCTGTCGCATGATAAGGGCATTTAATTGTAGGTACACTTCTTTTTTTTTACAAGTTTTATGTAGGGACCTACAATCTTCATCAACGTTGATTACTTCGAATAAACTAGTGATAAACATCTGCATCTTTTATCTTTGGCCAAAAATGGTGTCTGAAAAAAAAATCGGTGATAATATTATGTCTTATGAAATAAGCCGCAAAGGTACCTACTGCTGTTATGTCCTGTTAAGTAATTTGTGTGTACATAAATAAATAAAAAACTGTGGTTGGCAAGGTAGTGATTAGTAATACTAATAGGAACCTCAGTGGCCACCACTCTAAAGCGAAAGTTTAGAAATTAAGTTTTTACTTTGAAAAGTCAGATATACTCATTCTAAAATATTGGATGACAAACTAAAACGAGAGGTAAATCCACGTGATTTTCCGCAAACAAAATCATGTGAAAAATCCACTTCGCAACGATGTAATTCAAAGGTAACTTATCTTAAGAATGCGCTGAAAAAGGTCTCGTAAAAAAGGTTTCAAAGAACTATTAGTTGATAGATGTTGGCAATCTGTTGGCCCGACTTGAGTGGTGCTTGATCGCGACACGATTTCTCAGCCTTACTTATCTTCAAGCTTTTCCGGCGTGTGGGTGAGTAGAACGACCAACGGTTTTGATGCATGCGGTTAAAAAGTGCTACTCGTGATTTATAGTGTTGCTAAGAAACATGATGTTCATAAAAATATAAATATTTTAGGTGCTTTTCTAGATTCGAGAGGCTCATATTCGTTTATTATGGGATTACATACAGAAATAATTTTAATATATTGTGGAAACAGAACCTTCATGAAGCTGTCAACCAAGCATTCTGTACGTCAAACTATAACATATTCATTTCTACGACAATACACCCGTCATTCTGAACCACACAAGTAACCCTATGCAAAAATTATTGCTGGAATACGATTTTTATTGGGGTTATTTTACGGTAAAAGTTACTATAGCTCACTCAAAGCATTGTGCATTGTGCTTTTGGTATGGTAAACGGGTGGGTCACCTTAAAAATAAGTATTAAAAAAAACTTGTTGCAAATTTGTCTAATATTTACGTAACTAAAGGTTCCCAGGTAGTTATGGTCCAGAACTAAAAAATAATGGCAATGACGGGAAGAACAAGTGCCTTTTACTTCGTTAAGGGTATTTTTGCACACATTCTATGAGAAAAGTCCTAGAGAAAAGATGACTCAACTTATTTTCTTTCCTTCAATATGCCATTATAATATCATGTCCTGACGAACCTTCCACTAAAAACCTTCCAAAATGTCACAGAGCCAAAATTTTAGTGGAACAAACGTCATTAATTGCGATCTCCTCCTTTACGGGACAGATATTGCCTCCTTTAGTATCCAAGTTATTTAATCTAAGTAACGTACGCCGTAACTTTCGGGGCCAACTTATTTGTAACGGTGTACGTGAGCAACCTTACAGAGAACAGGTAAAGGTTTGTTGAAATACTCCGTTCGTGATGATCGGGGCCAAAAGTTATAGAATACGGGGCATTCGGATACCTTCTGTCTATCTATTATTTATGAATTGTCTGTTTGACCAACTTAGAATTTTTTTTCTCATTGCTGATGCACATGGAACTAAGCAGTAGCATCAGTAGGCTTCTAGAGATTTCAGGAAAAATAGTTTGTGGACAAAGACTTATGATACAGGCATGTTCGATTAGTTCTATAATTTTCTGACTGTTTTCAGTCCGTTGTTTGCACACTTGATTACTGAAAACCGATCTAGGGGTTTTAAATGGGCGGTTTAGATGGTATATTTTACTATTTTATTGTTTCGTATTTTGAATAGGAAATAATAGAGGGAGAGCTGTTTCTGTATGTAACAGTAAGTCTATCTATCTGTGACGGTCTTTATGATAAGTCAGTAGCCCAAAAGCAACTAGCCAGTCTAACCAAGTCTAACCAATTTCCCAGTAACTGGGTTTTGGAGGCCAGATAAGCAGTCGCTTTGTAAAATACTGGTGTTCAGCTGCATCCGGTAAGACTGGAAGCAAAATAGTTGCAAAAAGCTGGGCAGATGATGATGACCCCTGCCAGGGTTGCGGAATTTGTTCGAAAGAGTTACCGCGACCTTGGAACGCAAATGGCATTAGAAAGGATATAGATGAGTTTTGAGTCAGTAAGAGTCTGACACTCCCTTCTGCTTCGCCCAGTGCTGGATGAGTCATTTATGATAATAACCAATCCTGAAAAATAAGATAATGATGACCTAATTAAATATTCTATTTAACCGACTTCTAAAAAGGAGGAAGTTCTATGTTTATAACAAAAAAAGCTGTATTTGATTAATTCTTTAAGTTAATTCTCTGATACCACAGTAACGTATTTAGATAATTTGATACTAAAGTTCCTATCTCCCCGAATTCAGCAACCACAGTCAACAGACTGAAATTCTTTAGCCGCGTGTTTTCATCAAACAAGATATTGAGATTAAAACCCTCGCGTAATTTAATATAATTGTATTTGCTTTTCGCCAATTCGCTAAGTGTTTTGGTGTGTTATGGCCGTGTTCAGCAATTAGAATATTAAGAACATTTCCGCCGTTTTTGGCGTAATTTTAAAGAAGCAGCTGTATTATTTGTTTTTGTGGAGATTAAAATGCCCTTTTTGTTGTTTCTGGTGGTATAATTAGCTGAAAGCGTCGGCTGTCGTTTACAATGATCTATCGACGGGAACTGGGTGTTCAGATTAACAGATTAATTTAGTCTAGTATTTCCAAAGCCTTGACTTCTTCGTTGGTCTTGATTGGTCTCAAGTGCGACCGCCGCGTGAGGTCCTGGGTTCGATTCCCTTTTCAGAAATAGGCAGTGTGGTATGGTAACCATTTTAGCGTCAATGGCCCTTCCATAAATAACTACAACGCAAAAGGCTACTGCTACATGTACAACTGCATTATTATAATGATTAAATGCAAATAGGTATAATTTGGAAAAGCCTCCAAAATAATTATTGAGTTTTTTCCATCATGATTTTCTCGGTAGCAGCCACGGAGTTTGGGATGTCCCGAAATGGTAGATGACAATCTGTGTGTGTGTTATAGGACCCATATTCGGCTTTTATTATGACTATATAAGAGGAAGTCTGGAAGTGGCGCCGGTATGCCGAATGATGAAAATGACGTGACGAAGGTTTTGAATATGAATGTGGATGGGTATAAGAGTAGAAGAAGACCAAATAAACGATGTATGGACTGTGTTATGAATGGTACGGCAAGAAAGGAGGTGTCTCATGTCATGAGATGACGAGAAACAGAGAAGTATGGAAGAAGAAGACATGCTGCGCCGACCCCAAATCAATTGGGATAAGGGCAAGATAATGACGATTCAGCTTTTATTATACGTCAATTTGCTGAATTTAAAATCACACGGAAATCCCAACATAATGATCTGTTATTGTGGTATATTCAGGGTACAGGCTGTTACGGTAAATTGTGTTGACGCATAGTCTACAATTGACCACACAATAATTAATACCGATCTGACTCTCGCTGGCCGAGCTTGGCGCTTTGTTTAACCATGTTCAGGTACCGTGTCGTTCTATTATTCGTGACCATGTGCTGCGTCCGAGGGTAGACATAACAGAGGTGGCATGGAGTTTCGAATTCCGATGTATTTTTTAATATTTGGACTCTGAACGATTATACAGCCTGTTAGTTTAAAAGAGGGACATATTGAAACCCGCATTAGAGCATGCTTAGGTATGCTTTCACGATACTAATAAAAATATGAACAAAAAAAACCCTGATAAATAACAGATAGAACCATACCAAATATTTGGAAAAAGTGTCGCAACCCTTTTGCTTGTCACAGAAAATGTGCGACTTTTAGGTATATAATCCATTTTACCTTCATATTTTAAATGATAGTGTAGGATAATGACGAAAAAGAAACGTCTAATGAAGTGAGATCTGGAGAGCGTGCTTGCATCATACATCAGTTATTTTACATATTATTATTTGGGACGAGAATCGAATACTGAATAACCTCCCTCATTATGTCCCTCGTTTAACCTAACATACTGCATTTTTGTGGTTTTAGATGTTAGTTAGTTACTCAATCACTATTTAACGATAGATAGGATTTGAATGAATCTTGGCACACTGATAGAATAACACCTGCATTTACAATACCTATAGAAGAGGTAATATTAAACTGGTAAATGGTGTAATAGTTTTTTTAATGCAAAATGGGCATGTAGACCTTGACCATGCCTGATGGAAAGTGATGGATGAGGTCTATTGTGGAACGAGTGTGCCCAGCAGATGTGCTTGAATATGATTAAAAGAATAGGTACTTCTACCTAATACTTAGATGCATATAATTTGATTTTTCACAAGTTTGAAATGTTCAGGGCAAATCAAAGGGAGCTCTGAAATCATTAAATAATTTTCTTCTCATAAACAATTCTATTAGCTGTTCTGTTCATATATGCCAGACCTTTCGAAGATGGTTAGTTCATGTCGCCATCTTTACCTTGTTGTGCTACAGTGTCGTCTAGCCCAAAATACAGGTTCTAATAACGAAAATGTGAGATAGGTATCATCTGATATTCTAACAGAAATATGACATAAGTTATTTTTGAAAGAAACTCTAAAAGTAAATGTATATAACTATATAATATTCCTTGGGAGCAGATGTGGAGAGGATGAGTAGAAGGCGACTCATCAGCATCATCATTTCAGCCGCTGGGCATAGACCTCTCCTAAGTGTTGCCACATTGACCGGTACCGTGCGTCTCGCATCTAGTAGATCCCCGCAACCTTCACCAGGTCATCGGTCCACCTTGTAGGAGGCTTTCCAACGCGATGTCTTCCGGTTCTTGGTCGCCATTCCAGAACTTTTCGTCTCCATCGGCCATCCAAGAGCAATGTGCACACTACCACATAGTTTGGCAATTCTTCGGGCTACGTCGGCAAAAGGTAGTCGCCTTTAATATAATACAACAAACCTTTAAAATAATACAAAATATATCCACAAGGTAGATGTGAGTGGCAACGCCGCGCCAGGAGGGGAGGCCTAGACAGACATACCCTTATTGGTGAGATTCTTCAGAAAGGATAGGTGCGTAGTCCTCGCATCCAGTGTGTGTGTGCATGACGAGATGTATGAGCGTGGACGAGGCGAAAGGAGTATGTAAGGATCGAAGCAGGTGGCGTTCTGTGGTTTCTGCCTACCCCATGCGAAGAAGGCGTGTGTATATATGTATTAAATTCCTTGGAACTCAATATTTATATCACCTTCAGATGACATTTAGAGTTGTTTACATTCAGGTTTTTTACAAGTTCTACATCCACACAATTAAATGATGGCGTCATTCGAAGAATTAAATTTCAGTCTAGACAAATATTATAGAGCTTATATTTTATAAATATGATTTTGATTGAACAATTTTATAGCTGCATCAATTGAACTTATTCTGAAGTGCAATTAAACGAAGCAAAACAATTCAAAAACTTCTATAAGTGTAAAAAACGTCCGTGTCATGTTCCGTAGCTCTATGCGTGTGTCGATTAAATAGTCGCATTACAGAAAATATAGAAGGCCCACTATTATGTAACCAACTATTTATTTACCTAAGCTGCTAAGCACACATCGCAACTACGGAAAAAAAAGTGCACTGTGTTAAATTCTGCTACATAGGTACAATCCTACCGCGTAACATAATTGTGGTACCTCTTCGAAAGACAGCGCGGCAGACGAACCAACATCCATCCCCTTCACACTTTATTGCACCGACAGAAAAACTGCCCTGCAGGGCTATTTGCGTATCTTTTTAAATGTCAGTGTCTATCATAGTGTCTATCGATTAACTGTCAAACGGTTCCATTTTGTACCAAACCATAACCATTTGACAGTTAATCGATGGACACTATGACAGCCACTGACATTTAGAAAGATACGCAATTAAATAACCCTGCAGGTCACGAACTGCAGTGACAAATATGAAAATCTTTAAACAGTCTGCTCAAGTTGGCCGCTGTCGATTCAACTTGGCTAGGTCCAACCATCTCGGATAGAATTTGAGTGAGGAGACCCATAACAGGATTTGCCACACCTCCTCTCTTGGCCGTCGTGCACAACTAACTGCACGCTTAAGGACTTCAACGAAGCAAGTGACAGAGCTGTCCAGGTTGCAACGTCCTGTCGTACTGGTCAGACAAATATTGTCATCGATTCGTAAAGAAGAAGCAGATCGCATTCTAAAAGTTTTGGAAATACACCAATTTATTGCTTAATAAAGTCAGAAAACACTTGAATAGCATTGGGAACGCGTGTGTGATACTTACGTCTATATAATTCTAATTGCGGTTTCAGTAACAAATTCCGGTCTAAACTGATTTAATATAAACCCACTTGCCTTAACTGATGGTATCTCCCAACGAAATGGGTGGGCAGTAACAATATTAAAACAGTCTAGTATAACTGCTGTCGCTTATTGCACGTGCTGTATGCTAGGTCCATAACTCACTCACTCAAATGTGTGTTGAATAAAGTATACCTTCTCTTGTGTCTGTGTTTGTGTCAATATTATGTGGTAATTTGGTATTTAAAAGGTAACTGTTAGTAGCGATACACATTGTGCCTTCTGATTGTATAGAGAGCGCGCGTTTTTTAATATTGTCTTGTTTCATTCGTTTTCTTTTATGGCGATGTGAAAATGTGACGCTCGATTTTGGATTTTTTATATAAAGGTGAGCTGTTTTGATATTTCATTGTTAAATAAGATTTAGAGTATGATAAGCATCACAAAAGTTGTTACTAAAGCTTTTCATAAAACCAGCTTCTCATTTTTTTTGTCACAATCATTGGTTTTTTTTGGTGCATGTAAGGCGAATGTAACTTTGAATTGACTTGATTTTAACTTTCAGTTGGTTACTGTTTATTCGTTAATATTTTAACAACAATCACGTTTTTCAAAAACTCTTACTAAATTCAGATACATTTTTAAAGCAAAACAATTAGCTCGTTGTTTTAAAAAATGGAAAATAAAATGGCGATGACACGCGGCGCGCTATGGCGCTACGGTTCACAGAATAACAACAAAAGGTCCTTGATGAACGGTGCTTTCATTGACAGTATTCAAATGTGTTAAGAGTGGATGTAGGTATGTGGATGTGTGACTCATACACATTCACCTTAGGTACTATGACTGTAATTAGTAATACAGTCGAAGCTCACAAGGTGGTGCTATGCAACTGGCCTTATCCTTTTTCCAGTTGCATACGGCCCTTTGCGCCTATTGGCCATGTTCTGTTCTGTCTCCTGCTGTTATGGAGGGAAGTGGAAATTATGTTTCATACTCCTCCGCTCTCTTTCTGATTAATTTCTGGGTTGGCAAGCTCCATTGTTTCGGCGCCTTTCTGGTGGTCGCCACTGTTGATACCGGTATTAGATGGCGTTGGTTAGTTGTTCGATCGATTGATTGATTGATTGAATAGTTAGCGAAACATCGCAGACGTGTTGATATAAAAACAAAAACATCGTCCGCCTCGTCGAAAAGCTCTGAATCAATGCAGGCTGGTTTTTTTATGAGGTTACACAAACGCAAACCAGCTTGTGTTTCTACAAACAGCTCAGAGCCTCTTCGCTTTATAAAGTCAAATTCGTCCGTGGTTTCCGTGTCAGTGACAAGCTATATAAATTAATACAACAGGAACAAGGTATTTCACCAAAAAAATCTAATTAGTCCGTCTGTTAGATTATCGAAAAATATTGGATACGTGTTTTTTGCTTTATCAAATTAAAAAAAAATAAAACGTGCACGTTTTATTTTCGTAATTTTTTTTTCAAAGATCATGAGGGGGGCTTGTGACGTCACTTTGTGGGTAAAAAGGTACTAACCTTGTGACGTCACACGACTTGACACGACTTTTCGAAGCCCTGTATCGTCTTCATCTTTTGTTTACGTGAAAAAAGAAAAAATACGTGTTCATTATTTTCTGGAAATCTATCTGATGGACTAATTAGATTTTTTTGGTGAAATACCCTATTATTTTACGGTCTACAGTCCCGAGTCTGGGTGTTAGTGTATGTGAGTTTAAATGTTTGTAAATGCACCTGTGATATAGTGCTGCAAAGTATAAAAATAACCTACATGTTGGCCTCAGACTAGAAACACGGGGGCGTGTTTCAGAAAAAGGCTGGTTAACCTCCGGGTTATCACGACATTAACTGAAATAAGAAAGGTAACAAAGAATAAATATTAAACTTAAAATATAGTTACTGAATCGTAAATAATGTACTTCTTCAAAGCTGTCGCTTCCGTAAGCCGGAAACTTGCTCAGGACAAGAGCATTTCCGTTTTGCTTGAAACGTAAGAGCAAAATACTCGTAAAATAGCTTTGACATTATTTGAAAACTGCATTTTGCAGATTTATAACAACTAGAAGTTATTCCCCTCTCATACAAAAGAGGTCTGAGTCCCAGCACCAGAGCTGGAGCTCGAACATGATATACTTAAGGAGGATGCGCGCTAAAGTCGTGTTTTTTGCAAAAATACCATTTTCGAAATAGCCTATGTACGTGTTACCTACGGACGCGAATTATATTTTGTTCAATATACAGGGTGTAAACGAACCCTTCACGCATCCGACAACCAAGCATTCTGTACATCAAACCAAGTACTCTATGCAAAAATTTTTGCTGGGAAATGACTTTTTTTTTTGGGGTCAAAAATCACATTTTACGGTAAAACTCAAAGTAGCACTCTTAAAACATTGTGCCAGTGGATGCTTTGAATAGTGAACGGGTCGTGGAGGTAATTTAAGTAAAGTTAAAACCTGAAATACTAGTATTTACAAAAAAAAACAACCGACTTCAAAAACACCAAGAAGTGAAAAATAAACTTCAGAAGAAAAATCAGCTTCTGAAGTCGGTGACATTCAAATTGTTTGTTTGATTTCGTTTTTGTCACCGACTTCAGAAGCTGATTTTTCTTCTGAAGTTTATTTTTCACTTTTTGGTGTTTTTGAAGTCGGTTGTTTTTTTTGCAAAAAAGTTTTTTATTTTTCCATTTTTAGTTGTTCCCAAACAAATATTTGCCATGAAGTTATTTTACGTTGTTAACAACACATGTCATGGTAATAAGCTTATCCCCAATAAATGGGACTTAACATAGTGACTACTCTCTAGAGAATCAATTATCGATTTCGACAAATCTCTACACATTATTCTAGAACAAGAAATCACCCAACTCCTAACTGCTAAAGAGTTGTGCCTTCCTTCATCAGCTCAGCGTCATGTCATCTCATCGCATCATCGCATGTCGTGGTAATAGGTTTTATTTATCCCCAAAAAATGGAACATTACATAATATCTTACTGTCCAAATCTGGGTGTACACATCTGCGTACCCCCTCAGATCATACAGGCGTGATGTTACGTCATGATGTTGTATAAACAATAAACATCCAAGCGATTGCAGCAATCACGACAGATTTGCCGTCTATTTTTTGAAGAGTTCTATTGTATATCTCCGAAGATCAGGATCAGATCTTCACCAAATTTAAATGGGACCACCTCAGGAGTATACTCTTTCAAATAAAAATATCATAATATCAATAAGAATTTTGAGAATCGGTTCACAAATGGAGGAGAAATCAGGTAACATACATAAAAAAAAAAAATACATACACACGAACATAGAACCTCCTCCTTTTTTGAAGTCGGTTAAAAAAACAACTGTGAAAAATATGGAACTGACCCCCAATATCTCCGCAACTAGGAGGTTCCCAGGTATGGTCTAGAACAAAAAAATGATCGCAGTGGTGGGGAGAACAAATGTCCTTCGTTTGCGTTAAGGGTACTTTTACACCCTTTATGCTTGACTTGCAAGTTTAAAAAAATGTAAGATAATTTCACGGGCTAGTTTTTTTAAGTCGACCACAGACAACACGATACGTCCTTGACATGTAGTATTTTGGAGTCGGCCGAATGCTGCTAAATACCAGTACTTAACATGGAGCGACTGCCTATCTGACCTCCACACCCCGGTTGTTACTAGGTAATACGATACCATTTGATAAGATTGGTTGTCAGACTTTCGTAACACTGACTACCTATAACGACTGTCAATAATCTAAAAATTAATTTAACGTGCTTAACGTGCTTTCAGAGGTACGGAGGAAACTCGGTATGTAATGGGTGGTGACCCATCCACGGACCAACCTAGACAAGGACGGCTTAACCTAAAGATCGACCCGAGTAACTGTTGTTATTTAGCCACGAACTCCTCCCAATCTCGTTTCATAAATATATTTCTAAAATGTACCTACCAAAAATAATACAACTCACTAAAGTTCTTAATTCATTCCGTAACCAACAGAAATAAACAAAGAGAACAAACAAAACAAATGAATCATACGGGAGAAAAGAAAAACTATTATCAACAAAGTTGTGCAGGGATTGTTCCACAAGATTGTTCACTAAAGATTTACTCTGTAATATCCATGCTGATCACATTATGGAACAACTTAATGCTTAAAGCATGGAACATTAATATTACGGGCCTTAATTCTTTGCCACTCGTTTGACGCTTTTGTATATTAGTCCACTTTGGTATACAAATACAAAATCTATATTTCTTAACCAAGGTTTTACATTATTTGGTGATTGGCGCCTCCTTTTAGGCCAGTAGTACCCATGTTTAGTAGACTGCGCTAATAAATTGTATATTCTACAGCAATATACAATTTATTCAGTATATCCCAGAAACGTGACACTTTAGAAGATTTTCTCTCATACAATTTTATTCAGACGTCAACACAAAGACGAGGTAATTCATTTTTGTTGTCGAATTAAAGAACTTAAAGATGTCCAAGCGTGGCCAGGGAACACAAGGAAAGTCTGCGGATGTATTTCATCTGACAGAAAAGCAATGCCTAGCGATGGTTAAGAACCTAAACCTCGCAGATGTTAAGTTGGTCTCTGAATCCTGCTTCTTAAAAGTTAGCCAAGAACAGTGGGAATCGGTCACTCACATCAGAGATGCGATGGCGTATTTAGGTTTTGACCCTCGCAAAATAGTAAAGGAGTTCTTAACCAAGGCAGAGTCAGGTGCAAAGGCCAAAGATGATGCTCCAAGAGTCATTAGGACTCCCAATGGAGGAAGTTTCGAGATGTACGAAAAGAACGACGCAGCCACTGACCTGCTCTTCTTCATCACGACATTTTTAGAGAGAGGGAACAACATATCAAAGATCCTATTAAAATGCGATAAAGAAATGGGTGATCTATTGAGGAGGAAGGCAGCTGCCTACGGAATCGTAATGGAAAGAAAACAATCATCTACTATCCTTGAGACGAGCTCCTTGACTCTAGCTAGGCTGTCGCAAGCATTCCCCGTTGCGACTGCGTTCATAATAATAGATCACAAGGTTGCTGGTAAGGTCAAACCAAAATCATTAGTTGGTGTTGAAGAGCTACCACTGATTATGCAGCACACCATATTCCCGAGCCTGATCCCTTCGGAGGATGAGGAAGTGACAGAGAGCTTGAAGATGATTGCTCTGGCATTGAATATTGACACATCCATATTATTAGCAACTCCGAGAGACAAAAGGAAACTTGAAAGTAAAGATGTCGATGAGCTAGCTAATCAAGCGGAGCAGTATGTTACTGCAGCCATGAACGGGTGTCTTTTAGACGATGACATCAAAATTGCCATTCTGAAGAAATCAGCCATCCTTAACTCTGCTGGTAGACTAGAGATGACCACCAGAGCTTGTGCTGCCGCAGCGGAGAAGTTTCTTTCCAAAGGCACTAAAACCTATTGTAGTTTGTGTATACAAACAACAATAATTTATGGCTGGTTTTTTTAATAAAATAATATTACTGAAGTCTTTATAAAAAAAACATTCAAACAGATAAATTACTAATCTCTTTTTATTGTTAAGTCATTTAGTGAGTCTTTACATAGTGTCCAGCCATATGGTGAAAAGCTTTTCCTGTAGTTGCATGACAGTGTGGTTCAATTCTCACGTAAAGCGCGGAGCTACAAACAATTTCCTGCTTAGACAAAGGTTAAAACAATCGTACCTACTACATAAAAGAAAAGCAATAAATCGATCCCCCGTTCGTTTCAGTGACACAGTTTTCAATGCGCTAAGTGCACTTCTAATTCCAGTGATAGCGTTTAATATTTAATGAGCGAACGTCGTCGCGTGACATATCGATCTTAACACAAACGCGCCCTACATTCGTTCATAAGCTTTCCGCTACTCGAGCCTTGGCCCGTATTTACTCACAACTTTTTTTTTCATTGTCATTTTAAATCGAGAACGAAGTGTAGTGAACGTTTTAAAAATAAAAAGAGTGAACGCCGATAAATGTATTCGATTTGTTCCAATTTTGAGTTGCGATCGGCGAAGTGAACAGGTAGGTACTTATATGGAACAATTTTTAATTTCTGTGTTAGTTTTGAGTTTGTTACGAAAAGTGTAACATTTTACTGCGTTTTCCCGCGTTATTATGTATGTAATGTAGACTTACAGAGAATGGTGGATCGCTATAATTTGAAGTTATAGTTGTCTAACCATATTATGGTTAGACAAGTAAAAACTATAACTTCGCAGAAAAAAAGCTTTGAGTCGATGTCCTCTATTCTAGAACTTAACCTTTTACATCTGTTAATTCCAGTGTCGGTAAACGTAAATATATGTATTTTCCTATTTCTGTAAAGTGCTGTCCTGTGACTACAAATAGAAAATACTAAAACTAGGCCAACATGAAAACAAATAAACAATGCATTGTCACGTAGTTTGGACTTTTGTAGTGTTTTGCCACTAACTTTACCTATTCATAACTTCGTTAGCATAACATGAGCTTTTGGTATTTTGAAGAACCCTTCTTCGGTGTCAAGGTTGTACAATATCAAGATGTACTGTTAATATTATATTCGTGTCTAATTTATTCTGGTTGGTCTAGTGGTCGAAAGATAGGCTGCTGTGTCGTCGGTTGCTAGGTTCGATTCCCAGGTCAGGCAAAGTGATTTTGAATTTTTCCATGAGTTTCTCAGTAGCAGCCACGGAGTCTACATTAGTGCCCGTCTGGTTTAAAGGCGTAATGTTATGTTATGTAAATATATTCAGCGTTGCCGCAGCGTGTCTTGCGCATATCTCTATTAACTAGTCAGTAGCCATTTTATCTTTCACTCAATTCATTCGTCTTATTTTAGTATTAAACAACTCTTAACTGTTACATTCTCTGTTGCAGATACAACCATGATTTTCTTCGTCTTTCTTCTGACAATAGCTGCGGCACTAGGCGTCGATGTCGCCAAGGAACCAGAACCGCCATGTCACTCATGTATGCTGATGAACACCACGTGCTACAACGTTTCCTATCTCTTCGACCTGGATGTACCCTTCAGAAAACAAATCGTCATCCACAAGATGGAGCTCCTTCGGTCCAAGGACGTCCTATTCTTCAGTTTCGAACCCACCTTTAAAGATGAAGAGTATTACAAGACTGGCTTCGTCAGTTTGGAGGATCACAGTCAAGTTGGGATCATCAACGGCGGTCAGATACTTAATTTGGGCACTTTCGATATAGATCAGGCCAACGGGTTGATTTATTTCGGAGGCAGCGACGGAATATTTGTCTTAGATACTAATTCTAATAAAATGTCGTCTTTCAGCAGCCGTGGGGACATCATAACGAATGTATTTTATAAAAACCAACTTTATTTCGTCAAATACGAAGACAGAGGTATTATTGTAAAGAAAGGTGATTTTTTCGAAACGATACTTGAATATTGGCCGATACGGAAGTTTTTAGTAGTTGAAAAAGATAATACTTATGTTGTTGTTTTCTTAACAAATTTAGGTTTATTTGTAAGTAAGGGTAACGTAGTTCACCGTCTTTCTAAGAATGCTTACTTTAGAGGTATCACTATGGATTTAGATGGGGATGTGTACGCGTGGTGGATAGATGGTATTTACAAAATTGAGTTTACGAAGAATATTATTTACTCCAAAATTACTAGAGTAGCTAAGCTCCCGTCTATTGGTGCCATGGCTTTTGACAATAATAACAATATTATTTTCAATTCTGATAAGTCTTTGTATATCATGGCGAAGACGGAACACACTTGCGGTGTGGTGAATCAAAAAGAAAAAGTGAAATGGTGATTAGAATATGTGAAAAGTTTATATACTAGATTTGCTATAGTTTGAATTTGTTGATTGTATGACGAGGCTCCGACGAGGTACTTACATCTTCTAACAGTTGTTTTGTGTCTCTCTCATTTAGTTACCGTATAACTAAAAATAGCAATAAACTAAATGTTAATTAATTAGACACGCCATATTTGATGTGTGTATACATAGGTATACCAATATATATCTATGTGTCGGTGTGAGGCCTTTCAAAGTTGTATTTTATCAAATAAATCAGAGCACACAGTATTTTTAATATTGGCTTAAATAATTGGTCTATCTTACTTTGCATTGTTAATTTGATGTTCATAACTATTAATCTCAATGAAATAAGATGTTGCCGCTGTGTATTTAGGTATATTTTTAATGCTTCACCAAAAACGTACATTTAATTAGCATTACTGGATTCTTAATTAAAGTAATATAGATAATATTATGTAAGATTCTAAGACAAAGTACCTGTGATTTTGTAGTAGTTTTACGAAGATTACACTTTTGCAAGTAGAAAATCTTTTATGTAGGTATTAAGAAATTATAAAAAAGGTGTATAAAGATTCATCATCAAATCGAAGTCAAGAAATCCTAGTAACTAGTAAATAAAAGTAATGGTAATGACGGTCGGGAAGATGTAGCTCTCGGCTTGGTGATGAATTTTTATACAGTCTCCATGCACAAACATAGTTAAGTAAAATGATGTACACTTGCACAGGTCATAAATGGTGAAAGCCGATGCACAAACCGTTACCAAGTATACCGTTGTACTTTTACGTCCCTTTGTGCATATTGACCTGGTCCTGTTCTGTCTCCTGCTGAAATGGAGGGAAGAGGAAATTATGTTTTTCCTACTCTTCCGCTATTCTTTGCTGATTAGTTTCGTTGCGGGATCCAAGAAAGGTGAAACGTTTCTCTGGGACTTCGTCGAAATTCGCCTTCATTGTCTCGAAGCTTTTTTGGCGGCCGCCACTGTTGATTCTGGCTTTCAGGAGTTTGGGAATAGTGTAGCAGGTTTGTCCCAAAAAAAAAACAAAAAAACCGGCCGTGCGTCGGTGTACCTACTCGTACCACTCTGTATTTGTAGTAACTGATAATGCATCAAAATTATCATATATTTTGAATTGTAAGCACATTCAATACCTAAAGTACCATAGGGTAATTACCAGTTTTATTAAGCAATCTTAATGCAATTATTTATTGATATTATAAATTAATTTGTTAAAAATAAAAAAAAGTATATATAGTTAACAATGCAGCCTAGGATATAGATATTAAGATATTAATGTTATATACTCACGCGTATGTTGCTGTAAACACATAAAAAAATTACATGAATGGTCTTTGGTTCAACGAGGGGCGACTTTAAGGGAGTTTTAGTAGCGTTGAAATGTAAAACTTTTATGGGACCAACTCTAAAATATAAAAAAAAACTGTCACTTAAATTGCGTCCCTCGATTACCTTACTTAACACCTTTTAATATACCGTAAGTATTTATTCAAACTAATATTTCATAATGTTTTGTTTTAATTTGATTTACATATTGTATCTCTAAAATTCTGTACCCGTAGACCGTATACCACAATAAAGAATATTACAATAAGCAAGAGGGCTTCTTCATTTTTTATTGTTTTAAACTGTAGTACTTTTCACACTGTCAACATAAAATAATGTACAGTCAGGAATACCAATCTATACTACCTAATATATTTGCTTGTAAGTTTTTATGTAGGCGGTAATCTTCGGAACTTCTGATCCGATACCGAAAATTCTTTCACGAACAATAAGCTACATTATCCCCGAGTGTTATTGGCTACATTTAAAACGTTCCCAGGGGTTAATTTCCGCGCATAACAGGGACTAAGCCACCAGCAAAAGCTAGTTTGTAATATAGGTACTTACCTAATTATTAAACTTCAAAAGAGGTTTTTTCGTGGAGTAACAGTTGTACCTTATGCGATACCTTTAACTTAAGAGAAAACAACTAAAAACTTGTAAAATTTGAGATTTTTTGTGAATAACACAAAACTGCTTCTAATCTATGAAAGCAGCCGGAGATTCCGTTATACACGCGATCCTGTCCTCACTCGCACATTCTACAGTAATTCCTACAATTGCTGAGGTCAGGGTGAGCGTGTGTACTCACATCAGAGCAGGCGGGTTACCGTAAGCCACTATAATAAGAACGATGCCGTCAATAAGTCGGGCTAAACAATTAGCACTTGTTGAGACAAGGTCGAGGAATCCTATCCTCGGCTTTAAGGACCCTACACACCACCGCCGCTGACATTAACATATTGTATAGAAAGAAAGAAAAAACATGTATTTGTCGCAGAAACATGACGGGCATACAATGAGGATAGCTGATTTTCAATTTTGGTGGTCACACTAGACTGAACTGAAATATTCCAAAGAGTTGTCCAGATATTCTGAGACTTCTTGAAAGATCTTCTAGCTTAGATTTTCTATTCTTGTAGGTACTAGGTACTTATTTTTGGCTTACAGCTGGATACTTATTTTTTCACGAAAACTGATGAAAAAATTGCACCACTAAAAGTCTAGTGTAACTACGAAAATTGAAAATCACCCAAATCATTGAAGGTCAAAAGAGTTTTGTTACCTAGTTTTGCTTCTTTGGGGATTTAGTTTTGATGGATTGAGAAGAGAAATAATATTTTTATAATAATTTCACTTTAACACATTCTGAATCGATTCCTATACTTTTTACACTAAGTAATATTTTTTCCTAAAAATATTTAAAACAATTTGGACACCGCGCGATACGAAATACTTATCGAAATCATATTATTATCATCATCATCAGCAAAGCAATAAGACGTCCACTGCTGGACAAAGGCCTCCCCCATAGAACACCATAAAGAACGGCAGCCTGCCGTTTGCATCCACCGGTTGCCCGCGACTCTCACGATGTCGTCGGTTCACCTGGTGGGAGGCCTACCAACGCTGCGTCTTCCGGTTCGTGGTCACCAGTCGAGAACCTTCCTTCACCATCGGTTGTCGGTTCTTCGAGCGATGTGGCCTGCCCATTGCCATTTCAACTTGGATATTCTGGACCCTGGTTCTTCGGCGGATTTCCTCATTTCGGATCTTATCGCACAAAGTAACTTCGAGCATAGCTCTCTCCATGGCTCGTTGTGCGACTCTGAGCTTCTCTAAGAGGCCAGCAGTTAAGGACCATGTCTCTGAGCTGTCATCACTGGCAACACACACTGGCTATAGACCCTCGTCTTAAGACACTGCGGAATTTTAGACGAAATCATATGCAGTAAAATTATTTTTATATATATCAACCTACGCTGTCCCACCGCTGGGTAAAGGCCTCCCTCATGGCTTTCCAAGTTTGTTTACTATAATAGCTTTAGGAAAAGATTGTCACCTGTTTATTACAATTCAATCACCGTGGTATCTACTGCCAAATTATTATCAATGAGCGCAAGACGACGCTGGAAGCACGGGATCGAACAAGCTTATAATAATATAATAATAATACTAACATAGTTATAAGTAATATTGGAATATTTTTTGATTCTGAAAATAAATGAATAATAATAATAACTTTGTGATTTTTCATGATACAGTTTAGAATTTTTATACAAAGATTCGTTACATAAAAACTCGTGTTTCGGGTTTCGCATATACTAAATCTAATGTTATATAAAGCCAGGCTCTGTCGGCGGATCGGCGGCTTTCATGTGTAGAGCCCATTAGCTCAATAACCGCTGTATGGAGTTCCCGAAAGATAAAATTAATTAGTAGTTGTTGCTATGATTAAAAGCTTTATTAATAGAACAAAACAAATACAATGACACTGGATACGACGAGTCCTTGAGAATAATACCTATTGAGTTTCTACTCGTTTCAAAGAAACTCCTTTAACGGCTTCAAAGGTTTTGCATTGGACCTGGCTTTTAATTTTTTGGTGTAGGTAGTTAATCATTTCTATCTTCATTTTGTAAAGTTGAAGTTAGGGATTTTGTTGATAGCAGAAGACAAGTGCTGCTATAACGGTTTCAGAGACATGGCCAAGTCATTTAGTTGGAAGTTAAGCCACTGGGATTTTACTGGCCAAGCGTTCAACAATATAATTTTAATAACCCTCCTTTTGGGCTTTTGGATCCGCATCACATGGAGCGGACGTCTAACTGTCGCACTCAGAGAGCTTTAATGATTGCTTAGGCCATCACTTAGTAAAGGTTTTGACAGTTCTGTCATACAAAAAAATTGTAAAATCTTTACTAAGTGACGGTTTAAGTAATCATTAAATATCTCTGAGTACCGCAGTTAGTCTGAAAGTGGCGCCAGCTGAAATGTTGTGTGGTCTCGAATCGGTTGTCTTGGTCATGTGACACGGAGGAAAATGACGTGAGTAAAGTTTTGTGTCTGAATATGGATGGGTATAACTGCGGTACTCAGAGATATTTAATTATTACTTAAACCGTCACTTAGTAAAGATTTGACATACTTTTGTATGACAAAACTGTCAAAACCTTTACTAAGTGATGGCCTAAGTAATCATTAAAGCTCTCTGAGTGCGGCAGTAAGAGTGGAGAAAGACCTAAGGAACTATGGATGGACTGTGTAAAGGATAATTAGACAGAATGGGGTTGACTGATGTGATGGCAAGTAATAGAGAAGTATGGAAGAAAAAGACATGCTGCGCCGACCCCAAATGAATTAGGATAATACCTAACAGTATTTTACTGAACCGTATTTTACCACCTAAGTAAATACATTTTTAATTTGAGAAAAAAAAAACAGATTTACTCGTATGTCTGACAAAAGCAATTCCAAATAAAATAATCGATACAGACAAAAGTGTATCTGTGCTGCTTGTACTAATGAATGAAATTCATGGTATCACAGACGCTGGTGTCTGTGATACCAAGAATTTGCCTTCCAAAACAAGTTCTTTAAAAAACGAAAAGTGTAATACGGAACTGCTCAATTCAAGAGTAAGACTCTCTGCCGGCCATCTGTGTTTCCTCATCCATTTAACCCGTCTACCTTCAAAGCAAGAATAAACAGACATCTTCTGGACACGCTCGTTCTATCATAGACCATTACTTTCCATCAGGTCTCAACGAGACCAAGGTCTCGATCACGTCTTATTTGTTACACTGTTGTTTCTTTCATCATGTAAGGCACAAAGACCCTGAACGGCCGCGAGGACTGATTGACAAGTCTGCCGGTCGCCGGTCGCTCTGTTTATGGCTGACAGTTACTTAGGTACCCCATTATTCGCACACATCATGTGCGTTTCCCAAATGCCTACCTACGTCTGTTCTTGTTAAACAGCATTTGATATAAGTTTGACAGGCAGGTAAGTTGTGCTGAAAAGTTTTACAGAAACCGGTGGTGGACCTACTTCACTGCAGTCATGTATACATAACATCACGCCGCTTCCTGTAGGGTTAGGTTAGGCGGGTGGTAAGCAGAGTAGACGTAAATAGTTATGTTTTAAACCCCATGTTATACTGGGCGGGTCGATGCAATCAATCTTACAAGAATCCTGACTCCAGGTTGTTCCCGTCGGGGCTGCGGATTGTTCAAAAGAGATACCGCGGCCTCGTCATAAAGGGCTAAGAAAGAACAGGGTGGTTTTTAGTCAGTAGAAGTCTGACACTCCATACCGCTAAGCCCGATATGGAGGAGTCATTTGATGATTTCCAAACCTCCAAAAAAAAGAAGTTCACGCTAGACTATACCAACGACTGTACGAGACATTTAATAATATATCGTATCAGCAACTAGTCCACTTGAGTACTATGCATCAACTGGCGGAAATATGTTGTTATAAACCTTGTAGGCGTCGGTAGTAACATGCCCTAAGGATTACGTCACAGCGTCTATGAATGGAAGAATAATATGGATCTATCAGCTGTATCTCGTCCTGTAGGTGTAAATGGGACAGTGTGTCGTAACTTGGCCTAAAAGTGTGGCTAAACGACGAGATGAGCTCATGACTTAGACCTTTGGAGGTCGAAAGTAAACTAGGAGAACCCCTAAGTCGATTTGTATCACGAAAGTTATTCTAAACACCTTTTGATGTGTCCTAAACCCAATCTGATGCTAGATGCTGATCTACTTTCAATTAATTTAGTAGCTAGTTTAGTTACCATTTTCTCTTCACTTGTGGACTGACAGCTCTAGCAAAGTTTAATGTAGCAAGATACAATTATTGCTTGCTATGTGCAACTTGAACGAAATTTACTTTTTAGTTGAAGTGCTACATGGTGGATGTCCATTGTCTGGGCTAACGCCAAAATCTTATTTATTCAGTACGATTTCCACAAATAATTTCACAAATGTTAAACAACTGCAGTGCTCTCCTGCACGCGTAGTATGGCGATTCTATCTATATTCTACCAAGAATAGACAAAGCTTTTTCCATACAATTTGACATGAAATTTTGCTACCATCTGTCATTTTGTCGATTCTTCAGTCGACAAAACCTGTTTCTACGGTGGCATGCTACGCGTGCTGGTAAGAGAAAATAATCAAATTTCTGTTCAGGCAACAAAGAGCCATAGATAAATAACTTTTCAACACACTTGCTCATAAAGTGGCTCTAATTTCACCGCAATTAGGCTTATAATGACACCTGTAATCTAATCTAACTGTGAATTTTTCATTACCATTATTCACAAGTGAGTTATAGGTTTTTTTTTAATTTGTTTAGTTGAGTTGCTTTGTTCTTAAAAAAGTTTCGATACTAAAGAGATTGTGTTCAATACTACAAATAAATTAATGTACCTATTCCTTGCTCATTTCATGCAACTTCGAATTTAAATAGATAATTTCAACTTGTATATACGTTTTTAATAAATAAAACTTTTGTTTTCTCTGTAATAAAAAAAACTATGAATTCCCCATTTTTTACGTGGCTGCAACACTATCCGCGAAAAGTCAAAAAAAAAAACTTAATCTTTTAGTCTATGTATAGCCGATCGCCATTGTTAGATGCGCGCGCTGGAAAACTTAATAATTTAAATAGATAATTTCAACTTGCATATACGTTTTCAATAAATAAAACTTTTGTTTTCTCTGTAATAAAAAAAACTTTGAATTTCTCATTTTGTACGTGGCTAAAACGCTATCCGCAAACAGCAAAAAAAAGAAACCTCATTCTTTTAGTCTATAGCCGATCGCCGCGCAGGAAAACTGATTATTTTTTTCCCGCCATGGCGAAATTTTTTTCACAACTCATTTTAACTGTTAAAAATGATTTTTTTGTGTTATTTTCTTCACAAGTGTGTTGAAAAACGTCGTATGATACACGTGTGTATTGATGATTACCGTCCTCGGCTCTCTTAAGACCCTCACCTGACGGCTCGGGTCTCAATGGCGCCTCAGCGGTAATCACCAACGTTACACACTTATACCATAATGTACTATAACCTAACTAAACACACTTATAACATTTGTGTTGGTATTGTCACTGGAGGAATGAGGAATATGTCGTGAGTTTTGAATATAAATGTGGATGGGTATAAGAGTACAGGAAGACCGAAGAAACGATGGATGGACTGTGTTAAGAATGGTATGGTAGGAAAGGAGGTGTCTCATGACATGACGAGAAACAGAGAAGTATAGAAGAAGAAGATATGCTGTGACGATCTCAAATGAATTGGATAAGGGCAAGTGAATGATGATATCACATTCTGAACTGTAATTCAAATATAAAACAGCCATAAGTGTAGTCTATCAGTCTAGTTCGTCTGATAAAGACATACGAGTTAAAGACATATCGTGTAGATAACGCCTCCCACTCATTCAATTGAGAAAAATTGCTAAAAATAGAAACACCAACGTTTTTCTATCGGTGCAAAGTAATTAACGTTCGCTCGTTGAGATAAAACGAACAATTAATATAGACAAACGGTATAGGTATTACTCATGGGTATCATGAAGAATCACGTGTGGGGAAAATTTCAGCGTAACACATTAATTATGACATTGGTTTTTTCCGTGGTTTTGCCTGAATTTGAGGAATGAATATACAATACATAGTAGAGTCTAAAATATAAGTTTTTAAACTGACATGCAGTCACTGACACTATTATTAATACTGAAAACGGGATATTTACCATGTTTACTTTTTGTTTCGAGTTCCGGATATTTCACGGATAGTTCACGGATAAACTCCCGTTTTCAGTATTAATAATAGTACAGTAGAGTCTTACTAATCTGGCACTATTAAAAACCAAGGGGTCCCGGACGGTGCTGGGGGTTGTTCGAAAGAGATACCGCGGCCTCGACACAAAGGGCTAAGAAGGAACATGGGTGGTTTTTAGTTAGTAGAAGTCTGACACTCCCTTCCGCTCCGCCCAGAGCGGGGCCGGTTTTTGGAGGGTGGGAAATCATCAAATGACTCCTCCCGAACTATCTCTTTCGAACAACCCGCAGCCCTCAGAATAACCCCTGAGTCATGGTTTAGGGCTAAGTTATTAAATAATAATTCTCTCTTCTCTAATTGTCGAATAAAGTGTTGCTTAAGTTTGTGTGTTTGTGAATGCGCGGTTAGAGAGCTAGAAGCAGACGGGCCGGTATCACACTTACCGATTTCCGACTCTGGCAAAGTCCAAAGTAAGGGTTATAGGCTCGCCTGTCGAGGCTGCGGGTTGTTCGCAAGGGATACCGCGGCCTCGACATGAAGGGCGAAGAAGGAACATGGGTGGTTTTTAGTCAGTAGAAGTCTGACACTCCCTTTCGCTCTGCCCAAGAGCGGGGGGGTTATTTGATGATTTCCCACTCCAAAAAAAAGTGTTATAGGCTAGTATTTAAGGTAGTTTATAGTATGGATAACTACAAGAATGATTACAGCCTGTTGCTCAATCCCTGAATACTGATAAAATCGTAATTGAATCCTTGTACCTAAATGCTCCCGTCTGTAATATAATTTGGTGGCCAAACGTTTGAAACACAGAACAGCAACAAAAGTAATTAAATGTTCCGATTGGCCAAAGAAAGTTAAATTCGATTCACTATCAATTTTCCATTACTCCGCATAATAAATAATGGAGTTTATTAGTTAAAGATCTTGTTTATTCTTTCTTAAGCACTTAGTAACTTCCTGAGTCTTTTGAGTAACAGCTTTAGGAGTTTACCGAAAATTATTTTGATGGAATAAGATATTTCGGAAAAGTCCAATTAATTTGAAGACTTGTTAGTTTGGCTCTGATCGGTTGGTTGAAGTAAGCCACATTAATTTTGCAGAGCACCTAATAAGTGGCGGCTGGATAGAATTCAAGACTCAAGAGAATATTACCATTTTTTAACCTTACTGCTTAAAATACAAGAGTGGAAATTGGTACCACGGTTGGTTAACACGTTGAGTAGGATCATTTGGAGCCCTCCACATATGACATTTCACATAAGTATAAAAGTACAATAACCATAATACACATGCTCAAAATGTATCAACGTATGGAACAGCTGATGCTTTTTAAAACTACCGGTGAAAAGTTTTGAGCCTGTTGCTATCATCATTACAGCCGAAAGACGTCCACTGCTGGACATAGGCCTCCCCTAAGTGTCGCCACATTGACCGGTCCCGTGCGTCTCGCATCCACCGGATCCTCGCAAGCTTCACCAGGTCATTGGTCCATCTAGAGGCCTTCCAACGTCTTCCGTCTTCTATTGTCATCAATCGGACACAAATCCAGTCTCCGTGGCTACTACTGAGAAAACAACAACTACTGCTCGTCCTAATATTGTCTAGGTGAACAAAACACTTCGATTTTTCTGTTCAAAAAAATAAACACGACAACCCTTCATTGTTCGTATAAAAGTTAGACAATGACTGTTACATTAAACTGAAAATAAAACAATCAGTGTATGGGGCATTCGATTCGTTTTTAATAAAAAAGTTTCGAGTTTCAGTTCGAGCGGTGCCGGCGATCTAACAAATACGTTTGACGTGCCATGTAAACCTTTACTTCAATCGTTTGGCTAGTGTTCGAGGTATCCATATACATTGAATAGAAAGATAATATATTTATTTCGTATAAGCCACAAGTGACTGCCTCGTTGGTCTAGTGAACTCTAGTGGTCGCAAGCGACTGATGTATATGAGGTCCTAGGTACAATTCCCAGGTCAAGCAAAGTGTTATTGGGTTTTTTCCATCAGTTGGATTCTGGATTTGAGCCCGTTTGATGGCAATAGGGTCGCCCCTTTTTATATGGGACTTAACCATAACTGGGAAAATGTGGGTGTGCTATTAGGTACACCTCTGCCTAACTCTTCGGGGATTACAGGCGTGATATGATATTGAATATTTGTCTGTAAACAGAATAACATAAATCTAAACAACTAATGGTACCCAACAAATGGCAGTGTTATACGAAATATGGGTCTACTATTTTGGTGATGTTTAGTTATTAAATTGTGCGAGATAATTATGAATGCCAAAAATAACAAATAAATAATAGGAAACCATGCGAAAAACATCCTTTTTTTTAGCAAACACGAGGCGCAGTGTTCATGTTTACCGGAATTTAGGTGAAAGCGCGACTGTAGCTCGCGAAATTCAAATTTTCATAATATATGTTTTTTGCCATTTTCAGGTTAGTGTCGTGTTGCATGTTGAAAAAAATAATATGATTCGTGTTGGTAACAAATATGGCATTACAATTACAAGGTTATAATCATTAAAATCATCAATACAACAATCAATAGAATCAGCATTGCTTTCTGGGCACTTTCCCTGTTGACAGCGGTGTGGACGAACTTTTTGACGCCCTGTTATTATTTCCTTTTTGATAAATAATCATCTTCATCTTCATCATCTACTACAGCATGAATTCACGCACTGCTGAGTATAGGCCTCCCTTTTCTGGTGCCATTTTCCACGGTCGTCCTGTGCCAGCCTCATCCAGGTTTTGCCCATCTAGCCGCTGGACGACCCACACTTCTTTTTCCAGCTCTTGGACGCCATTCGGTGAAAGCCTTAGTCCACCTGTCATCACTGCGTCTAGCTAGGTGTCCTTTTTTTTTTAAGCGGTGAAAAATGCCTAACGCATACGGCACGATCAGGGGAGACGGCGCGGTTACGTGGGGCTTGCACCCACTAAAAAACATCGCCGTGAATGTACGCCTTGTTGGATGGGGCACGAGAACTGCTACGCATGACGTTCGCGACCGATCCCGCGCAGCCTCCGGGCTCCAAGCCTTGCTAGGTGTCCTGCCCAACTCCATTTGAGTTTCGTAACACGATTTTTTTGTAATAATTTAAGTTCTGTAAATTTTAAGTTTGTAAATATTGTAAATAAAAATCACATCAATACAACTCGTTAACCCCATTGAAATACTTTTTCATAAAATTGTCATTAAATGGGATTAAATGAACTTAGAGGGTTGTATTGATGATTTTATTATTATAATTTGTGAAGGCATGCGTATTACGGCCGTAATTTTTTTTTTTGCAACATACAGACTGACACTGACCAGAAAATTGCAAAAAACGTAAGAAAATTTAAAAACCATACAAAGTCGACGAAGAAGTACCTATTGTTTTAAATAGGTACCTACCCTTTTAGCTGACTTTTGGCCTAAGTTGCGTTTTGAATTGTTAGTACCTTTCTTTTTAATCAACTTTTTACGTAATTCTTCGGGAGGTACACTCTCGTTTAAAGTTCACATACATAATTCTCCAAACAGCCCACATCGGGAATGGCAATTTTGTTCCACTAAGCGATTCAAGTTGCACCGAGTAACACTGAAATTCGGGATCGGTTCTAACCGTCAATTAAATAATGTCTTTCACTCTGTCCAGCCCTATCAAAGTGGTCGTTGAGCTCTAAAGTTTCCGACTCGATTCTCGGTGCTGTTCGCTCGACATTTCTCGTGTAGGTGGCTGTCGCACGCCACGTCCCTTGTCAGTGTGACTGGTCGGTGGCAGCCGCTCGTAGTCGGTGACCCTCTCTTAGAGAGAGTAGGCGGTCGATGAGGGTAGTGTAGCGGCGGTGCATGAGTGACGAGTTTCGGCGTTCTTAAGTAGCGAGTGGCTGCCACCGGTGGTCGCGTGCCTCGGACACACTGAGTCGTGAGACGACGCCACTCGCTACACGTGTGCGGCGATTACATATAGAACGTTTTAAAAATCATGTAAACAGCTTGTCGCCACTCGCCCTCCACCACCACCATCATCATCATCATCATATCAGCCCGTAATCACCCACTGCTGGGTATAGGCCTCCTCTTTCTTCCGTCACAAGTGTTTACCGCAACTTTGCCATGTCGCCAGCCACCGGTAGCTGTGAAAAGTAACCCATTTGCTCGGAGCCTAAGGTTTAGAACAGATGACCGATTTTCAAGTGACTCGTCACACACTACCTTTAGATGTGACCACCTTTATCGATGCATGATTCGTTTGGAAGAGTCAGTAACAGCTCTTGGTCCATGCAATAATAGCGTAAAAGACGCCATTCGGCTCGCTTCGGTTCGGGCGATGCAACCCGACATGAAAAGATTTGTCAACTCGGAGGTCATTTTTTGTCATTTTTGAAATACAAAGCAGCTGTGCCATTCAACAGAGCCAGGTCGAAATGTATGAAAAAACGTAATGTATGTAAACGTAAAATGTTATTGGAATTTTCCATCAAGAATTTTTCAGGCAACCATGGAGCCTGAATTTGGGCCCGGTTGATACAGGAAACATTTTTTTAAGTGGCTATACGTAGGAATAACCACTCGTTGATTTATAGAGGGAGTGTGTCGGGTGTCAGGCTGCGAGAGAGAATATAGTTGGAGAGCTGGAGATAAATATGTACGAAGTTTCCATGTTGCATCATATGTTGTCAACACCTAGCTTCGGAGCTGCCTAAAATTAAATTAAATTCGTGTTACGATTTACATAATAAGGTTCGATATGACTGGTATGTACGCCTGTATAAAAGTTCTTTAACATAAATTAAAGAAAAAAAAAACTCGTCTATTATAATGGGTACCTATTATATGGTATAGTCACCTGCAAAATTGCATGGATACCTTAATGTGTATTTTCCTGTGAGCATTTATAGTCGATAACTAGTTTACGGTGGCGTCATTTCTCACTTCACACGATTTTAGTTCTGAATTGTCCATGCATTTTTGCAGGTGACTGTACTATTAGGTTTTTTTTTAACTTTTATTATTCAATAACATAGTTACAATATTTTTTTAAAGACGTAAACATACCACACAAACTACGGTGGGTTTAACAGTAGAATGGTACACCTCTGCCTTACCTTTCCGGGATTACAGGCGTGATGTAAAAAAAACATCATTGACAGTACTAAAATTATACCAGTCAGTTCTTTTGTCGCCCACTATCGTTCACCACACAACATTGCAAGGAAATACAGACGAAAATATTTTTCAGCGCCGCGAGCGTATCGGAGCGTTCTAAGGACTGTGTTTGACGTTTGATGTTTCAACTTGTGCCCAAACAAGTCAAGAACACTTAGTTGAGCTGCTAGACATTTTAGGATTGCGTGGTTGCTATGTGGAGTGAAAACTAAGCGGGTGGAAAAGATATAGGATACTGGTAATATGAATAAGAATAATTTGAGTAAACTATGCATATACATAAAAACTGCTCCTCAACGCTGTCAGTATAGGAAATGGGTGTCAAGAAAACAGCAGCAATTTTAATTTAAATACGATGAACATTGACTCGTTTATTATTCAAATATAAAATTACCCACAAGGAAGGTAACTGCCTCCTAGCACAGTTTAGATAGAAGTGAGAGAGCAACTAAAAGCAACCGTCTTTTTTATAACAAACGTTCGGTGACAGTATTGCCAGTATAAATAAAATCAAAGATTAATTTTTGCATAATAAAATCGACTAAATATCAACAGTCAGCTGGTAAAATGCCCAAGAGACTGGGGGCATTGCCACGTTGTATGGCAACATTTAGTCACTGGCCAAGGTTAAAGCCAGCCCTTGGGTTACGGGAAGCGTCAACTAGGCGTTTCGAAATTTCTTTAAACAGGCTATGAGCAATCGGACCCCAAAAAGAATAAAATGCCCCTGTGTTTCAACCCCAAACGGCTCGAAAATACAGTTTCCACAAAGGTTGTAATAAATAATTTAATTCAATACATGCATGTTCCGTATGGTGTCGGACGTAAAGAATAGCACCATCCCATATCTTCCTGTGGGTGTCGTAAGAGGCGACTAAGGGACTTACCAGAGAATGGGTAGCAGCGTTCTCTGTCCCTTCGTAACAACCATACTGCGATCGCGGATCGCCAACCTGCCTGCCAAGCGTGGCGATTATGGCAAAACCCACATGGCCTATGTCCAGCAGTGGACGTCTTAAGGCTGAAATGATGAGATGCATACATTCAATAATTAAATACTACCTTACATGAGCTCATACAAACAAAAATTTGACAAAACATCTGTGACTCAACTCCATAATAAATATCCGCTACTCAGACAACAGCGCTCTGCCTTAAAACATATGCATTTAAAAGCCTGCAGTTCTTTGATTTTTTATTTGGCTTGAATTATACATACATTAGGTTTTAGATCATCTAGGAGCAAATAAAATATAAGATTTGAACGAAACATTATGTTGCTTCAAGCTGTACTTTTTCCATGCAGAAACTTCGGTGTTCAAGATTTTGAATGCAAGCCATTGGATAGGTAAAAGGAGGTACCACATTTTTTACAATAAAAGATTGGAAATTGGTCGATAGGCCGTTCACGATGCAAACTCAAAAATAATTGGTATAAGATCCCGCCTAAGATCGACCATCACTCATTTGTTTACCGAATGAAATATACTTATTAGAAACCATAATAACAATAACATAATTATTGCTAATGGCTTGTCTGATGAAATACTCGTAGTCATATCCGATTATTATGAAAAACACTTTCACAATTTTTTTTTTAACCAGTGATTTTTTTTTCCTGTTTATTTTTGAACTAGCTGATCCCCGCGGCTTCGTCCGCGTGGATGTCAGTTATCGCGACTGATATCAGTTATCGTGACCAAAATTAACCTTTCATCCCCCCTTTCAACCCCTTTTTTTTTTTTTTTGGGGGGTGGGAAATCATCAAATAATCCCTCCCGCTCTTGGGCAGAGCGAAAGAGAGTGTCAGACTTCTACTGACTAAAAACCACCCATGTTCCTTCTTAGCCCTTCATGTCGATGCCGCGGTATCCCTTGCGAACAACCCGCAGCATCGACAGGCGTCGGCCCTTGCGGGCCCCTTCCATGTTGCTGACATCTCTTTGAGGCGCGCGTGGAACACGAACGCGCCGTCGTCACGGCCTGTCGTTCCGGACCATGGCTTGCACCAGGGCCGGACGCGAGAGGTCGCCGCCGCCGATCGCCGCTACGAGAACACGGCGGGGTTCCGCCCAAGCGGGACACACCTCCACGGTGTGCTCCACCGTGTCCTCCGGCCGATCCTCACAATGGTGACATCCGGGCGTTTCCTCCCGCCTGATTCGGTGCAGGTACCTCCCGAAACAACCGTGTCCGGTGAGTACCTGTGTCAGACGGAAGGTGAGGGCGCCGTGGCGCCTCTCCAGCCACTCCTCAAAGCCCTTTCAACCCCTTACAACCCTTTTTTCGCATTAAAAAGTAGCCTATGTCCTTGCTCAGACTATAGGCTATCTGTGTACCAAATTTCATTTGAATCCGTTCAGTAGTTTTAGCTTGAAAGCGCGTCAGACTGACAGACAGAGTTACTTTCGCATTTATATTATTATTAGTAAGAATTAATTCTGCCCACAAACTGCTGCCATCACACGGCATCAAAGAATAAAATGAAATTCGTCGTGATCCGACTATCGTTCTACAGTCGTTCCAGTTATATTACAATTGAGAACAGCAATGCAACAGCAGCCTTAGTGACCAGCTTATAAAGATCATTGTAATTTTGACAGACTAAACAAAAACTTTATTTTAATGCCGATAAAGATCACTTTGATCATATTAAGTCAGAGGAATGAACTGAAAATGTTACCTACGATAAAAGTACCGTCACGAAGAACACAGTGGTATCGAGGTTTAATCTGAACTATTTATAGTACAGTACAGTCGGTGTTTAGGCCTACCATTCGCTTGTCACTTGCACCCGTATTCACTGAATACTCAACAGCTTGACCCATTTACTGAATGGGTGAAGGGACTTCATGATCGAAGTGAGTTCATGAAGTCCTTTGAAGACTAGTCTTTTCTCCAAAACTTACGGGATTATCCGTGGTTATCCATTATTACGAGGTCCCGATATTTTGATTTTTGACGCTGCGTATGATCGTGGGATGTCATCTACAATCACGGCGTTTGCAACAGCGTAAGTGCAAACTAAACTTATACCGTAAATTACAGTATAATATAAGTTTAGTTATAAACCGTGAAAGCTTAAAACAGTGTTTGTTTTTCGCCTCTCTGTAAGACTAACATAGCTTCCACTATGTGGAGCCCTGGCTCACCCAGATGGCGTCGCGCAGACTTAATACTCGAAGGTGATGGCGGGTCGAGCTGGACAACACCAACTAGTGGTCCTGAATCAAACCTACTAGAAGTCATGGGGACATCTCCTCCATGACTTCCAGTTGTTTGATCCAGGATCCAGGAGATCCCGTCGAAGCTGCGGGTTTTTCGAAAGAGATACCGCGGCCACGACACAAAGGGCTAACAAGGAACATGGGTGGTTTTTAGTCAGTAGAAGTCTGACACTATACCCAGAGCGGGAGGAGTCATTTGATGATTTCCCACACTCCAAAAAAAAAAAGGATCCAGGAGATCCATCGGTTATTTTATCATAGGCTAATAAAAATGTAAGATCATAAAAATCCCAAGTGCAGACCCGCGTATTACGGGTTCCGTCCGTACCATCGAAAAAACAGTGACTGTTTCTGGAAGCCATGATAGAGCTACTAAAACTAAAAATGTGTACCGCTTCGCTGACATAAATGGTTTTCTTACAAGTAATTTAAGACTACGTCTGATCAGTATTTTTCTATTATTTAAGAAGATGTTGAAAGCTACTGCACTTAGTCGGTCTCGAGATAACAATACAGAGACCACGAGATAAATGGACACAGTTATAGCCATTATATTGTTCCAACTGAAATATATTTGAGTTTGGACTAAAAAATGGCCAAACCGTCTGTAAAACACTCAATGACATTATTAATCTGTAGTTAATGCCAATTAACCCTAAAACGGCACAGTGCACCAAAACAAAGGAAAATTTTAAACTCGTTAGGCGTTCAAACATTTTTCATCAATTCGGGTCCGATTGTTTCGCTCCACGAACTGTAACAGTCGCTCATATTTTCGATTTCCTAACTCTCTTCAATTTATTTGGAAACCGCCAATGTTGGAGGCCACGGTAAACCCGTTGATGGTTTCATTCAAACTGTGATGGAATAGTAGAGGAGCCTACTATTGTTTTTCCATGCATCCTAAAATCGAACTGGTCTGTAGTTTAATATGAGTTTCGTTTGTTGGCTACGCCTGTTGGTTTTATTTGTAGAATTACTATCGTTTCGATTCTTTAAAACTTGAGAGGTGTCAAGGAACACCCGGATGGAACGAAGTTATTGTTATTATTTTTTATTATGTAAAAAAAAAAAAAAAATGTAGAAATGAAAATATCTGGCTTGCTTTCTATAAGAGAGAGAGAGACAGACAGAGAAACATGCGACGCCGCACAGCTTACAATAGCTTACTATAGCAAAAAGTGTCGTGACAACTTTTCGTAAGAATTTTTTCCGTCTAGCCCCCTTTCACAACGCGCGATAAGGAACTTCGTTCCAAAAATCATAGGAATACCTGTGTATATTTGTTTTGTTTCGATAGTTTTCGCTATCGGTTTTTCATGTAGTTATAACTACACAGTCTTTCAGTTTATTGTGCAATTAAATTCCTTACTACCACGCCTGTAATCCCCGAAGGGTTAGGCCTTGTACCTTAAACTACACGCACATTCCGCCGCGCGCCGTCGTGTTTGCGACCCATAGACCAATGATTTTTTCTTTAATTAGTTATATGATAATAAACACCAACGATGTTTGATCGCTGTAGATTTTTTTGTGTTTATTCATCATCAGCCTATAATGTTCCCACTGCAGGGACGCAGGCCTCCTCTCTAGGAGAGGGATGGGCTATAATCCACGCGGGCCCAGTGTGGCTTGGCAGATGTCACATGTCTTCGAATTTTTTGGTCCTAAGACAGACTGTATTTCGTTACTCCGAAGCTCGAAATACCGATGTACGGTATACAGAAAGTTTGTGAGTCCGAATTACGTCAGTCAGAATGTACGCTATGACGAAGTACGTTATTCAGAATGTTCGTTACTCCGATGTACGTTACTCCGAAAGTTTACTACTACGAAGTACTGTATTCAGAATGTTCGTGACTCCGATGTACGTTACTCCGAAAGTTTGCTACTGCGAAGTACTGTATTCAGAATGTTCATTATCGCGAAGTACGGAACTCCGAAAGTTTAACCAATTACTCAATAATAATTGAGAATATTTCTCTTCGAGATTCTGAGAGAGTATTTCGAATTAGTCGAATATTATAAATGTACGCGATGTGAAGATAAATGATCTATAACAGTGACTATAGTTACTGAAATAAAAAAACGTAATTTAAATAAGTAAAAGCAATTTAATCAATTCGAAACAAGCTTAAAACATAGGGTAATAAAAAATTAAATTAACTTTTCTGTGAGTAAACATAATTTAATTGTTACATAGGGTGTAAAAGTACCCTTAACGCAAACGAAGGGCACTTGTTCTCCCCACCACTGTGATAATTTTTTTGTACTAGACCATATCTGGTAACCTCCTAGTTACGGAGATATTGGGGGTCAAAGTTACAAATTTTTCACAGCTGTTTTTGTAAATACTAGTTTTTAAGGTTATAACTTTACTTAAATTACCTCCATAACCCGTTTACTATTCAAAGCATCCACTAGCACAATGTTTTAACAGTGCTACATTGAGTTTTACCGTAAAATGTGATTTTTGACCCAAAAAAAAAAGTCGTTACCCTGCAAAAATTTTTGCGTAGGGGTACTTTTGCAGTTTGATGTACAGAATGCTCGGTTGACGGCTGTGTGATGGGTTGATTTACGTCCTGTATAAAATTAAAAAATGAAGTTTTAAAACAAATGCCTAACCGCTTAAAAAATCCTTTAAAACATAGTGTCTTTCTTGATTATTGTCTCTAAGATCTTGTTTGTGACCACTGACCTATTTCTTTTGAGTTTCGTAATGGAAATGATATCAAAATACGTTTTTTTTTTAAATTTAGTAGCTATTGACCCTATTATAGATTATCTATCCTCACACCATGCATGCACATTTATTATTCGGGTCAGAGTAGTCAGGTACAAAACACCGGCTCCATCTTGTATAAAAAAACGACTTGTAAAACCTGTTTGCACAATAATCATCATTTATAATACTTGACTAATTCGAAATACTCTCTCAGAATCTCAATGAGGAATATTCTCAATTAATATTACATAAGTTGACATTGTTTTTTTTTTTTAGTTATTTTGTAACCTACCACAATGTTGTCTTGATTAACCCTAAGGTTGACTGGTAGAGAATGCCTTGTGGCATTAAGTCCGCCTATGTATCTTTATTGTGCATAAAGTTTAAATAAATAAATAAATAATATTGAGTAATTGGTCATAGCAAACTTTCTGAGTTCCGTACTTCGCGATAATGAACATTCTGAATACAGTACTTCGTAGTAGCAAACTTTCGGAGTAACGTACATCGGAGTAAAGAACATTCTGAATACAGTACTTCATAGTAGTAAACTTTCGGAGTAACGTACATCGGAGTAACGAACATTCTGAATACAGTACTTCGTCATAGCGTACATTCGGACTCACGTAATTCGGACTCACAAACTTTCTGTATACCGTACATCGGTATTTCGAACTTCGGAGTAACGTAATACAGTCCCTAAGACATGCCGGTTTCTTCACGATGTTTTTCCTTCACAACTGTGTTCAACACTTCTGTGTTTATTACATCTAAACAATAACAAGCTAATTACAAAAACTACACACTTACTTTAAACAACGTCAATGCAATCAAACTAATAACGAATAAAAAGCTATACGTTACGAAATTTTCTATTCACCTAACAAACTCCTTTACAGGAATATGCTTATTACGTTCATGCTTTTTGAGTTGAAAATCGCGTGTGCAAAACATGGGTTCACACAATAAGGTGCTAAGGGTCCAACTACACATTGTCGGAGTCCGCCACAATAGCGTATTTGGCTGGTTCATGCTAGTCACGCTCGACTGCGAAAGGAATTCATTTGTAACGAAAAAGTTGTGCGATTGTGCCGAGGTATGGGAACCGTTGTGTAGATGTGTTTGCTCCTTAAAATGTTTTGAAGTGTTGCACGCTTCTGTGGAATGCTGGAGGCATTTTCTTTCAGTATTTTGTAATTCGTTTTCGAATGGCTCGTCTGAGAAAAATTCTCTGAACTTAGCATGTGGCATTTCGCTCAACTTTTTGATTTTATTTGACTTACGTTGTTATTTTTATTATGAGCCTGATGTGTCCCACTGCATGGCAAAGGCCTGCCGTTCCTCTTTCCATTTATCCGTCTTTTTGCTGGCTGTTTGGGCCCAATACATTTGATGAAAGTCCAGCTCTTCATGCCATCTCCTTCTGGGCCTACCGCGTCGCTTGGTTCTGTTGTTGGGAACCCAATCTGTGGCTACTTTGGCCCATCACACCTAATCCTTCATTATGCGTACAGCCAAGGAGTGAGTTCCCTGCCTGCGTCGGTGCTCCCAAACAAATACAACCCCAATCAATTTATGTCGCCAGTTATTAGGTTTATTTCGGGTTAGCTCGTTCCATCATCGTCCTTTTCTCTGTCCTCAAGATTGAGGTCAAGAGAAAGCCAATTTAATATTTAAAAAAAAATTGTCATGCAACAGGCGTCGATGTGACCTGCCCAGTTCCATTTTAATTTGTTGTGTGTTGATTTACGTTGCTCACTTGGGGTGATGGAGGTTTTAATATCTCTTAACAGGTAATTAATGTAGTAGGTATATGAATGTCCTAGAACAAAACATGAGGCCAAATATGACAATTTGTTCCATTGTTGTCAGGTGGTTTGTGTGTCACGTGCATATTGTGAGAAAATAGCTGTTTATAACGCTGAGTGCTGGTGGGAGAACCAGAGGTCTAAGGAGTCGCGAGGCTGTGTCAATATTAGAGGAAATTAAGTAACACTGTAGCTTGAGCTAATGACACCTTTTACAGAATAATTTATTGTTCTGCAGTTAAAAGGTGCGAATAGTTAGATAAGTCTTCAGTCACACCACGCCCAGTACATTTCCCCTGATGTGTTTAAAGTCGAAATGTGGGTATACTATTAAGAACACCTTTGCCTAACCCTGCGAGTATTACAGGCGTGATGTTAAGGTGTTGTTGTTTTAAACCCCCAAAAATGGAACAGCGACCTTATTGCCATCATTCGAGCACAATATATCCAAAAAGTTATTTTAGAATAAATAATTATAAAACTTTCAGATCATTGAATCTATTATTTGTTAAGTTTATTTTTCAGCCACGCAGTCCAAGGTAACTAAGTAACCAACGTCAAGTGAATTACTAAAATAAACTAGAAACTCCAGCTAAAGAAACCTAGAATAACAAATGATACCAATAGGGTCTAAGTAATTGTCCTTTCTAGATGTAATTTACCAGACGTTTTAGCTTAGAGCACTTTGAAATCACAATAAAGGAAAGTACACTATATTCTTTTTACTATTTCCGAATTTGTAAACAGAGTCAAGGGTCATAAAGTCATCCCCGTCGGAGCTCCGGGTTGTTCGAATGAGACACCGTGGCCTCGGGACAAGGGCTAAGAAGGAACATGGGTGGTTTTTAGTCCGTAGAAGTCTGACACTCTATTCTGCTCTGCCCAGAGCGGGAGGGGTTATTTGATGAAGGGGCCCCCCTTCCATGTTGCCAACATCTCGTTAAGGCGCACGTGGAATACGATCGCGCCGTCGACACGGCCTGTCGTCGTCATAAGACGGACGGAGGGCGAGCTAGCCCATTACTCACCGTCCACAGGCCCGCGTCTACGGTGGCCGGAAGCCATCACGTGGCCCCCGACGACCGGAGCGTCTCCCGCTGCGGCTGGGACAAGAGGTTCTCTCCCTCTCACGTTCCGCCACCTCCTTCGCTAGCATCACTGCTTCGGAGAAGGAGGCGACGGCGTCCCATTCCCCCTCGCCTCGGACCATGGCTTGCACCAGGGCCGGACGCGAGAGGTCGCCGCCGCCGATCGCCGCTACGAGAACACGGCGGGGCTCCGCCCAAGCGGGGCAGATGCACGGTGTGCTCCACCGTGTCCTCCGACCGATCCTTACAATACAGAAGGTACCTAATGTTTTCAAGACTAGTTGTGCATAATTATAAGGTAATGTACAAAGGTATTGTGATTGAGATTATTGAATGTAAAATCGGCCAAACCTTACACTCGGAAGTTGAATTTTTAATAGCCCACAGATACTAAAACATACCCTATCTCTGATAAATTAACTTCACTGGGGTGTGACGTACTTAAGAAATTGTCTGATGTTTTCGGGTTTTTGAGGCACTAGTCCTGGCTGAAGAGTACACACAGCATAGCATACGATGAGTCAAATCAACTTATCTTGAACTCTAACTGCGGTACTCAGAGATATTTAATGATTACTTAAGCCGTCACTTAGTAAAGATTTGACATACTTTTGTATGACAAAACTGTCAAAACCTTTACTTAGTGATGGCCTAAGTAATCATTAAAGCTCTCTGAGTGCGGCAGTAAGTAAGATTTATGTTGTTTACATAATTGCAACCAAGAAAAGAACGCACCATAGTCAGTAAGTGAAAAATAAGAGCGATAAAAATTTCTAAACGGCGATATTTATCAAGATACTTGAGCTGGTCGTTCGTTTGAATTACTGTTTTTTGTTGCGATATAAAAAGGAATAAATATATTATATTGTATCGTAAGCTGGGGTTCCGGTGATAAATTGATAGTAATTGCGAGGTAGGAAGCAGACCTCTCTGTTATGGTAAAGGATTACTGTTTGTTTACATTAATTACATAGCACGGGTCGATCTTCAAGGTTAAGCAGCGCTTGCCGAGGGCAGTCCGTCCATGGGTGACCATGTTTTATATACCGAGTCCCCTTCGTGACTTGGAAAGCACGTTAAGCTGTTGGTTCAAGCTGCCATATATAGATAGATCTTTGGCAGTCGTTACAAGTAGTCAGTGACCTGAAAGTCTGATAACTAGTCTTACCAAAGGGTATCGTATTTCACAGTATTAACTGGGTTGTGGAGGTCAGATAGGCAGTCGCTCCATGTAAAATACTGGTACTCAGCTGCATCCGGTTAGTCTGGAAGCCGACCCTGTTGGGAAAAGGCTAGGCAGATGATGATGATGATGTCTGTTTTTTATTATTGTGTGTATATTATAAGCACCAGCAAAGGATGGCCGTCGAATGAATGAAAGATATGAATTAACGAAGATTGAAGCGTCTGATATTAGCGTTAGTAACAATAAAAACTAACTTGAAATTGTATTCATACACACATACATAAACTCACGCCCTTTTCCCATGGGGGTAGGCAGAAACCACAGAACGCCACACAGGTGCGTAGTACTCGTAACCGGCGTGCGTGTATGACCAGATGTATGAATGTGGACGAGGCAAAAGGAGTATGTAAGGATCGTAGCAAGTGGCGTTCTGTGGTTTCTGCCTAAATTGTATTCTTAGAGAATAAACCTACAGTTTTATTTGCGAGAAAAAGCAGTAAGTACCTAACAGGTGATTCGTTATAAGTCCATTACATGAGATTATCCAGCAGTGGCCATAAATTATAGAATTCTGAAGCAACGGTACCTACTAAATCTTCTATACTTCTAAAATAAAATAGTGGGTTAGAGATAAATTATTTGTTTTCAGCAACCTTTTAACTTTTTTCAGTATTTACTATTACTCTTGACAACAACCTTACGTATTTATCTTTTTGCTGCTATTTTGCTTATAAGATTTTGAAGAATATTCTACTACAACTTACACTCACCGTAACCCCACCGACAGTGGATTCCATTCCCCCTAGACGGTTTTCCCCGGAAGAATTGAATTGGTTCCATCCACCACTTCCAAATCTTCACACTTGACTGTATCATTCAACTCGAATGGTGATATTACTTTAAAACCAACCACCACTACGTCCAAACCGCTAGCTGAGCTAGGAATTCTGAAAGTGTCATAGACTGCTTCGATCGGTATCTTGAACTACGACTTGAACTTCCTCCTTGCTAGGCTTACAACCCACTCGAATTTTATTAAGAAAATCAATCAGATAATAAATTGGCACATGCCACAAGTACACACAATGTAAAACCAAAAAAATAACTTAAAACTAAACAAATCGTGCCACTGTGTGCCTCACGGCTGCGTCAAAAAGGCCCAGTTCAGCAAAATGCCGGGCGACTAGTGTCTGACGCTGGTTTTCAACTGAACCTAAATTAGATGAGGATGTAAAATAGTTTTATATATATAGATAAAAGAAAGGCCCGACAAGATTGAGGGTTTCCGGAAGACAAGAAAGTCATCAACATCTTCAATTCTCTTAAGAAACATTCTCCAAACCAATTCATAGAAATAATCGTAAAAACAAGACGCATCTATTCTGCATCAAGAAAGCTCAATTACAACTATTAGTTAATAAGACTTACAACAGTAATACTTCATCATATAATTGAAAAATTAGTCTGCTGGTCGGCATAAATAACATAATTAATGATATTGAATTGTCATTATAAAAGGCATTGACAATATAAGCGTGTTACGCAATTACCCCGGCGGCATCCTTTACCGCTGGTTCCCGTTTCTTTGTGGTGCCGACGCTAACAGGTAGCATTTCCTATAAATTAATTTGCGTGACGTTTCAAACGAGCGATATGACAAATGACATCACGAGACACGTTTATTATACGCTAATAATAATGTAAGGCAGACACACTTGACAAATTAGCACTATTGTTTACTGCCAACGAATTTACTACGTAATACGTTGCGTATCTTACAGATGTTTATTCCTCAATTAATATTTTCATTCGTAATTATTGTGGTATACAATTCATTTGCAAATATAATTGTAGATTCAAAACCAGAATGTTTTGAAGGTTTAAAAACAGATAACAACAAAAAGATCTCCAATTTCCAAATGGAACGGTGCTCAGTTGTTTTGCAAGAGGTAGAAACGAATCTATTCCGTGTAAATGTTACGGTTTGTTATTTCACAAAAGCAAAGAGTTCCAGAAACTATCGCCACTCCGCGAAATATCTACGTTTTCAAACTTGTATTTGAAATTCAGCTTTTGGCACGTTTTATTCGGCATCGCTGTACCTCGCTAACCCTTTGATTTTCGCACTACATCGTTACTGGTACCCGACATTCTTTTCCCGATATTTTTTCAACATGTCCGGACTATCCACAGATTTCATTACCTACGTTTGTACAAGAATTCGTGAATCACGTAACAACGGGATTCTAGCGTAATTCCCTGGCCCCGGGGCACGGGACTGTCTGCCTCCGGGATTTAGCACGAACAAAGTTAGATGGAATAGTGTGGGATGGTAGTTTAGCAACTTAATACAACATAATGAGAATTATTTACATTGTTTCAATTGTAATGGAGCTTGGTGTTTATGGGTTCCTAGAATTGAACGTCATTTCTTGGATTCATGGCTTTTGTAGTTGCACTATCGTCGTGTTTCTAGAATTACTGTACGACTTTCTATGTCCTACCAAGGAGTAGTGTACCAAGAAATATAATATTATCCTCGTATACATTACAGATGAGTACCTACTCTGAGAAAACGTATTTGGTGAATTGATATAGGTTCGTGTGTGCATTGAATTTGATGATTTTCTTTGTCACCATATGTGCATACCAGTACAGGATAAGAATATAGGATTGCTGAAAAGTGATATAGCAAGTAATATGGGTAGCAGAAAATAAACCTTTTAAAAACCGACATAATATAACTCCAGTCGAATATCATCGCCTTGTAAAATATAGAAGTTTGAAAGGAATTTTCGTTCCAAGTTTGCGACCGTTTCCACAAATATTTGATCCAATAAAAGTTTTGTTGTATTTATTTTCCATCGTAAAATTATTGGAGGAGACACAAACTTATTTAAGAGATGTTTACGTAAATTTTAAGACTTTCTAATACTTTTGAGTTTACTTAAAAGTTGATATTGAGGTAATCCAAATCTTCTGAGATTTTTCTGTTTAATTTAAGAGTCGCCTTACTGAAAACTGATTCTGTTGTTTACCTACTTCTGTTACTTTATTAAGAGAAAAAATGTGCCAATAAAGGTGTTACTGTAATGCACACACATTCATTGTAGGTAATATTTTGTGTATATTAAACGTATTTTTTCTAAAAGTGTATTATTTAGTAAACAAAGCGTATAGTGTAGTTTAGTATTAAGATTCGTTACAAAAAGTAACGACTCTTTAAAAAAAATACTAATACTGTAGACGACTACTGTTTTGTTACAAAATCTTGGTTATATCATTAATGAAAGAAAGAAAGAAAGAAAATTTTGTTTATTTGGCATTATTCACAAAAACACCTTATTTTTTACAAAAGAAACAAGCTGATTATTAACTGCTAATAATGCTGATAATGTTGAGATTATACTTGTATCTGAGCCTATAACAACATTAGACAATTGCCATGTGGAGACGAGCTGAGCGGAGAGATGTGCATGATTCGTCCAATCACAAGAGAGACAGGCGCGACGTAGTCTTCAACCAATTAGATTGGTCGGTTTCCACATCATGCCGGATACCTCACAATTTTAATAACAGAATTTATTTAACCAGTTAGTTAAAATTACGATAATGTTTGTTTGCCCTGCCCTATTATTTTTTATTATTAAACTAGCCCATATTGCCCCGCTGGTGGGCAAAGGCCTCCATTCCATCCAACGGTCACGATTCTGTGCTACTTCTTTCCAATTCTCAAGGAGAACATCAATGTTAAGAATATATTTAATATGTTATGGTTAAAATGATGTATTTTGTTTAAATTTTATATCTTAGGCCTACGGTGTTTGTAGGAATTTTCCAAGTATGGGTTTCTTTAGTATTATAATAAAGCCTTAGCCTTTAAAATGCTCTTAAAAATGCAGATCATGGACGTGGTTCCAAAGACTACCCAGGTTAAATGGGATTGAGCTGGTAATGTCTAGCATTTTACTTAAGGCTTAGGATATATATATTTATATCCTCACACGTGCTTTTTAATAAAGCAGAAAATGCATGAAAGAAATTGGTTAATTTTGAAGAATACTCGCTTATTATCTGACCTTTTCTAAACTATTACCCCGACTTACGACCAGTAAGTGGTGGTTTCCAACCTAGGCAGGCGCATTACTTATTCATATTAATAAACAGAAAAGTCCTGACTAACTTATCAACGCCCAGCCCAAATCCTTGGACCTGGAAAGCTGAAATTTTGCACAGAGGAGACTCCTTTTAATGAAGACCAGGAATAAGGAAGGATTTTTCGAAATTCAACCACTAAGGGTGTCAAATAGGGGATGAAAATTTGCATGGAAAATCATCTATTTCACGCAGGCGAAGCCGCGGGCAAAAGCTTAAAAATGAAAGATTAGATGTTTGGTTTGTGTATTTGTTACGAGTCCACTCAAAAACTGGTCAGCCGATTTCAAAAATTCTTTTTCCATTAGAAAACTACATCTTTAACGAGTAACATAGGCTATATTATATTTTCAAAACACACGCGTACGAAGTCGCGTCCGAAGTACTAGTTACTTACTGACTGTTTTACGTGAAAGTCTCCAGTTGCAGTTCAAAGTTATCCTCAAGTGAATGATGACGCAAAACTGATGTAATTACTCACTACAAGTTGTGCAGTCACAAGTCTCGAGAGATCTAGATTTATGTCCGTGTTCCAGTCTGATTCGCTTTCAGCATGGTGCGAATAAATCCGAACGTAACGGGTGAATGTCCGTCAGGTTTGTTTACCTGTACAAAGGTAAAAAAGAAAGATATTTTGTGGAATAATGCTTTAGGATTTCTGGAGCAGCGGTGGCCCCGACTTACGAACAGTAAGTCGTGAGTTCAAACCCAGGCGGCGGCTCTTGCGTCCGGCCTTGGTGTAAGCTATGGTCCGGGGCGAGGAGGAATGGGACGCCGTCGCCTCCTTCTGCAAAGCAGTGATGCTAGCGAAGGAGGTGGCGGAACGTGAGAGGGAGAGAGCCTCTCGTCCCAGCCGCCGCGGGAGGCGCTCCGGGCGTCGGGGGCCACGTGATGGCTTCCGGCGTTGATGGCGACCGTAGACGCGGGCCTGTGGACGGTGAGTGATCGGCTAGCTCGCCGTTCGTCCGTCTTATGACGACGACAGGCCGTGTCAAGGGCCGACGCCCGTCGGGGCTGCGGGTTGTTCGCAAGAGATACCGCGGCCTCGACATGAAGGGCTAAGAAGGAACATGGGTGGCTTTTAGTCAGTAGAAATCTGACACTCCCTTTCGCTCTGCCCAAGAGCGGGAGGGGTTATTTGATGATTTTCCACCCGCCAAAAAAAGAAGGCAGGCCGCGCATTACTTTGTGTTACTTATTTCATCACCATTGCTCTCAAAACGGTGAAGGAAAACATCTTTAGGAAACCGGCATGCCTTAGAACCAAAACATTCGAAGACATGTGACATCTACCAACCTGCTCTGGGCCCGCGTGATGGATTGCAGCCCATCCCTCTCCTAGAGAGAAGGCCTGAGTCCCTGCAGTGGGAACATTATAGGCTGATGATGATGACACTTGCGACTCAACAAGCATCAGTAGATACGTTTGTCACTTGTTTCTTTCAAGGCGAGGCCGAAAACCATTATAAATTACGGTACAGCTCCAGGCATCGAAGAATGTCGATTATTTCTACGAATAAGGTTACCACTATCTGGGTAACCTAACCAAGCAGAAGAAACATGTAACTTAGCTATTGAGGTTACCGTTCTAATACCGGTGATCGGCTACGTGCATGTTGACTCGATTCTTTGTCACACGTGTGAGTACAGAGAAAGGTAAAGATAACTTTTGTTTCGGTAACCGGTATTAATACTGGTTAATAGAATTAAGGTCACCTTTCTAAAGATCCGACGAATTGATAACCTCCTCGTTTATGAAGTCGGTTAAAAAGGGTTGTTACCGAAAAAATACCCGTATTTATCATACCGGTTTCGGTCCCCGATTTCAAGTGAGCACTGTCGCGATCACTGGTAGCCACTTCTAACACTTCTATTCTCCGTAGTCAGCGCTCCATGCGTGTTGTTCAAGTGTTTCCTTGAACTTCGAGTATTAACATACATGAAATACTATCACGCCTGTAATCGCTGATGGGTTAGGAAGAGGTGTACCCATTAGAGGTGTACCACCTACATTTCGCCAGTTATGTTTAAGTCCCATGTAATAGGGGCGCAAATCTCGTCTCGTCTCCACTTTTCACTTTGTTCCATCCAAGCACGGCGGGGCTGTGCTGAACAGGCTAACAACGAAAATAGATAAACGAGCTAGAAACAATTCGTATAAACTGATTACATCACGGGCCATCAATGTCGAACATATACCACATTTCGAACACCGTTACGGAATTAAACAGAACGATATTTCTGCCCAACTGGAAGTTCTGGGTATTTTAAACAAAACCGGTGCGTGTTATCTCGTAGACTACGGATTTTCCCGGAACTTGTAGATCTAGAGTAACAAGCGGTAATGTCTATGATAATCCATAGCATTATTTATACGAACAGTGTTACTGAATCGACAACAACCAAACTAATTTGCCAGTGGTTGTCATAAAATGTCAATCAAGTACCTACCGATGGGCTACGGGTTGTTTGAAAGAGATACTGCGGCCTCGACACAAAGGGCTAAGTAGGAACATGTGTGGTTTTTAGTCAGTAGAAGTCTGACACTCCCTACCGCTCTGCCCAGAGCGGGAGAAGTCTTTTGGTGATTTCCCACTCTCCAAAAAAAAAAGTAATTACCTATCAGAAGCGCAACAGTCTACATACTGCGATCATCAATTCGTTTGCAGGATCCCGTTTTTGCAAGATTTCCGTTTCAGCTCGATTAATTCCTAAGGGCCAATGGGTTCTTCCTAATATGTATTTGCACTAATAAAAACAGTGAATAATGTACTGTCTTTCATTATTAAGAAATGTTGAGGACCACGAATCACGTTTGTTGAAGGCTATAGTCCGTGTCAGAAATTAAGAATGTCTTTAAATAATATGGGAGGGTCAATTATCTCTATTGCCATGGTGGAACCCATGCAAAAACTTGCTAGGTCCACCCGTTTCTGAGAAAATTCTAAAAACACTATAGTTATTTTTTTTTCCTGGCTTCAATAGAAGATTCTATTGAACTTAATCCCATAATCAACTACTGCACTCAACCAAACACAATATATTACTGCTCACAAAAGCACATAAGTGTGAATAGTAAGTACATAATAGCAGTATCAGAGGCCAGTGGTACGGCATTAAATTATCTCATTCCATTATATACGAAGTTAGTAAGTTCAGCCACTTACTTCATTTACATGGAGGTACGAAACCCGAGAGGAGTCCTTTGTATTTAGATATATTTAAGCTGAAATTGATGTCATGATTTCCAAATAATAATAAGTGTTCAAAATAAAATAATAAATTGATTTGACCAAGGAGTTTATGTAACCTCCTTTACTTGAAGTTGAGTAGTGACTTTTATGTTTAATATAAAAGGAGGATTTGACAGTTGCCGCCAAAACTGTTAGAACATAGAAACCAAATGGTTTTCTTCAAGAAGTTATCTTTTATATTTGAATTTGTTTTATTGAGTAGAGGATATAAAGAGTTTTGAATGAAATGACCTGTCTAACTTTCACGCTTGTACAACAAGTTTTGTATGAGACCAAATGTTCTCAACCAGTTCTCTTAACCAAGTGTTATCGAGATATGAGCTACCAAAGTCAAAGGTTTACTGATGGCTTTTGTTATTTTAATATCAAGAACATACTCTTAAATGTTATTTATTAGTATAGATGAATGTACTCATGTCTCTATTACAACATGTTTGGTTACGCCAAATTCAATTTTCCGCTGAAAAAAAAATAGATAAACATTGAAGGGTGAAAATCGAATTTAATTTTAATTAATTCTTGGCAGAATAAAAACACGCGCTCTAGTTTTGAGACCACTGTATGTACACACACCCACACCTAAATTTTATTAATATTAAATCAAAAGATAATTAAACTTAAAATGATAATTTAATATTGTAATCTTAGCAGTTCCTGGTCTCGCTCGCGGCGTGTGGGTTATAAATCAGAGGTCGTTGAAAGTGCCCGAATATTGCGGCGAGCTGTGATATTACGTGTACTGTGCACGGAGGGTAGGCAGCATAACCAGTGAGGGTGTACTAAGATAATAATAAAAGCGTGGGAAGATGATATTCTTGTAGATAATCATGTTTTCTCGTGTTCTTTATTTTTTAAGAATGAAACCTCGTTGAAAACTGTGTGAAAGAGCTGGATGCTAAGGTGTAAGCGAGACAAATTAACTACTCTAATTGTTGAATACTTGTTTTTTTTCTGCCGCTGTTTGCTTCTGTGAACTCCTCCGTCGTTGCAGATCTGTGGCGAACCGTTAATGGCGTGTCAACCTGCCAGGGAGCTCTAATAATAATGTTAAAGGCCACGTTTCTTTTTCTGAAGATTTTTTTAATGTCGCTTATGGCAATGAAAACCCTCTAAACATACGAGTACATACTTAAATACTTCTGAAAAGGTACGTCATAGAAAGTTTAGCTACCAGTAAAAATAGTTATGTTACAAACAGGTATCGCCATTACTGGAGGTACACGATTTGGAAGAAATTGAAACTGAAACGACATTCGCGACTACTCATCGAAATTACGTTTATCCAGAAAGCATCTCACGTTCACGAAGGTATTTCATGTGCTGGTACTACAACCGGAAAATATACTCTACAAATAGCATTGGAATATTTTTTCAAAATATTATAGTGCTTCTAAGCCTCAATTTTTTTAAGTAGCGGTACGTTATTTTATTTATTTTTATTTCTCTTTTCATATTTTAAATTGTAAACTCAGTTTTTACATTGTATTTATTAATTTAAACAAGGCGTTATTGTTTTGTGCTCACACTATAAATAATTTTATTACATATCTATACGTGAGGATTTGTAATTGGCTTTCTGGTGACTATGGCTTATTTTCTTCTTTTGTTTGTTTTTATCAGCTGTAAGTCCTCCAAGTACTAAATTAATAAATAAATAAATATTTTCTGAAAGCGATGTAAGAAGAAATGGATGGATATTCTGCTGTACTTCACGAAGAAATAAAACTTTCGAAAGTACATAAATATCTTTTGGCAGTAATAAACCTAAAAAGTTTAATAAACAGCAAAAAAAATATTAATACTACAAACAAGCATGGTCATTACTGTTGTTACACCGATTTGGAAGAATTTGAGAATTAAATAACATTTGCATTCATCAAAATAATATTTCCAGATAAATATTTTAAGTTAGTTAAATGCACCTTTTTATTATTATTTTTTTTTTTGGTTATATTTTTTTATTATTTATTTGACTTGGATATGCCCTGGCGATTGAGAGTGTGTCATGCTCACTTAAATGTCTCGCTGATGGTGGCGGGTGTGTCGGATCATTTCGTTCCTTTCAAAATGGTTGAATGGAATGGTGCTGATCCATGCGTCATGCTCGTGAACGGGTACTGTCAGTTGTGACTGGTCACCTCTTAGCTGCTATAGTATTTATTGAGATTTATACTTACACTTTTACTAATCATCCTCATCTTTCATAAAATGTCCTTTTTACGTCTCATTTCGCGCCTTGGCGACAACTATTTTTGTTGGCAGTCTTATAATCGATCTTATTCGATTTATTACGTTGTTTTTACTGTTTTAAAATATTAAATCTTATAATTTTTCATTGTTTACTTTTCGTCTGACATAACGTCAATTGTCAAGCTGTCATTTACTTTTTCTTTTAATTTGTGTCATAGTTTTTCTTAGTGGTTAGAACTATGAAGGTTACATTTGATTTATATAATTTAATTTATTTTTATTAATATATTAGCTCAAATAATGTAATTTATTGATAATTTCTATTAACTGTAACTTATCTCACGCTTATAAAATTAATTAACACGCTCACAGAAATTCTTTGAGGAAGTTTTTGACTGAATAATACAGGCCGTTTTAAATACAGGCAACTCACAATTTTTGATTTCAAGAACTTAAATTCTGGAAAGAATTAAAAGACAATTGGGTGGAAAAAACGAAGAGATGGTTTTATAAAAAGGGATTTCTGAAGGATGCCCTCCAGTTGAGATCTGGTTTTTAAAGAAGAATGAACACGTCTACAAGTTATTATCTGAGTTCTTAAGAAGAACCATCGCGAAGTACCTCCAACGTATCCTCCGGGCCTCCCTAAAGGACTCGCCCGTGATCCTCGCGACGCGAAGTACCTCCAACGTATCCTCCGGACCTCCCTAAAGGAGTCGCCCGTGATCCTCGCGACGCGAAGTACCTCCAACGTATTCTCCGGGCCTCCCTAAAGGACTTGCCCGTAATCTGCTGGCCAGCCTTCGAGATTTACCTACCCTGGAGCTGTTTTATTCTGTGCAAAGCGTGAGTTAGGAAGGTTCGTGTTTTTATAGATTTATTTGTATTTTTTACCTCTTACCTCTAAATTAAATTCAATTGTTAAATTACTTACCCTCTTTTACTTGTTAGGGGTAAGTAACACGACACTGCCACGGCTTGTTTGAATTATTATTTAATCTTTGAATCGTCGTTTTTGACTTTACAGTGGACACTTATCGTGCACATCTTGCTACATCGTTCTTACATAATATACCATCTCAACATGAATGATATAATGTACCAAGATTTTGTAACAATATTCTGATTTAAAAGAGTGTTCATGGAGTTTCTTGCCCGTTCTTCTCCATAGAGATCTACGCTAGAGAATGGGCAACTACAGTACTTTCACAAGTTATTATGCCTTGTGACTGTGACTGTAGCTTAGGAGTGCAATGCGTCGTCCCGGGGGTTGCTGCGTCGAGTTGCGCGTCGCCGGATGTCTGCGGCGGCGAGTGCTGTGGGTGCGGGGGCGCGCGGCGGCTCGTGCCGTGGCGGTGGGTGCGCGGGGCTCCGGGTCGCGGGGTGGCGGTTGCGCGTTGCGGCGTGCATTCGTTGTTCCGTGATTTGGAGTCTCGTGCATTCGTTGTTGCGGTGTGCGTCGCTGCGTGGTTTCGTGCTCGCAGTGTTCGTTGTTGCGGGCATTCGGCGGCGTGTGGTTCGGCGCGGTGGCTTTCGGGATGACGTATTGCACTCGTAGTTTAGTTTTATGAATTGTTCTTCTGACATTCAAAAGTACCAGTAATGGTTTAATTGAATAAATGGTTTGACTTTTTTTGACTTTTGACACCAGACTAGCAAAATGACCTCGCATGTTATCCATCTTGGGTAGGATCTAAGTATGATTCAACATGACTCGTGGTGCAAACAAAGAACTAATTTCTCGCCACGTTCTAGAAGCAACGAGACAGGGCCAACAAGTGGCTGTAGAATACAATTAAAGTTACATGGACATAACAGATGATCTGGCAATAGCAAAACTCGTGCTACAAATACGAAAAATCAAAAAGCTGTGGTTATTTTTTATTAGCTTTTATGTTTACCGTGTTAGTTTGTTATGGGTTGGTCAAATCTTGCAACTGCAACCAATTAAGCTATAATGTTGCACTCTCCTTTTGGTTCGGGAGACAATACATTTTCATGACATGCATAAAGCAGCCAGTATCGCCTCCACAGGAGGGGGACACACCTCAACTACTGCGCCTCAACGTTCAATAGCACGGACACGAAGTTTTTTTTATACGCGTTCAATGTTGATAGAAAAACCCTTTTTTTCATCTTTAAATTTAATAAAAGCTTGTTTTATTTTCATTTTAGTTTCTTCAGATGATGATGGCTGCTAAGCGAGCGAGCGAGCTAAGCAAATCGCTGTAATGGATGCGATTAATTAAATGCGCCAGCTCCTTGGTGGTTCGTGACTTGCGGGCCATAGACCTAGTTGGCAGACGACTACATGATTGGCTGATGACAGAATGTCAGCTCTATTTTTATCAAATTTTAAAAATGAGGAGGTTCTCAATTCGACTGTTTATTTTTTTGCATATATTTTACACCATTACTCCGTCATATAAACCGATTTAAAAAAAAAATACTTGAAAAGATATGCCTTCCGATCGGTTCCATAGTTTAATCGAAATCGGATCAGTAGGTACTTTACTTTTTACTCCTCCTGGCCTTTGTGTGGGGTGCTCGAAAATCCACAAATACACTTGTCATAAGTGTATTTGTGGATTTTCGAGCAACCCACTAAAATGTACATAATTGCTTTAATTGAAAATCATCTCCGTTGTATGGCTTACTTACATGCATTTTTTTCCATTGCGCGCTAAACTGCGATTCAAAACTAAAACAATAATTTACCAGAAATTATTTTTGTAAAAGACTTATTTTGATACGAAGAATAGGTAAATCCCGTCGGAGCTGCGGGCTGTTCGCAAGATATAACATGAAGGGCTAAGAAAGAACATGGGTGGGTTTTAGTCAGTAGAAGTCTGACACTCCCTTTCGCTCTGCCCAAGAGCAGGAGGGGTTATTCTATGATTTTTCACCCGCCAAAAAAAAAAAAAAAGAATACGTAAATGACTGAGTGGGTCTTGCACACTCTACAGGGTGTAAACGAACCCTTCACGCATCCGTCAACCAAGCATTCTGTACATCAAACTAAGTACCCCTACGCAAAAATTTTTGCTGGGAAATGACTTTTTTTTTTGGGGTCAAAAATCACATTTTACGTTAAAAGTAGCACTCTTAAAACATTGTGCTAGTGGATGCTTTGAATAGTAAACGGGTCATGGAGGTAATTTAAGTAAAGTTAAAACCTGAAATACTAGTATTCACAAAAACAGCTGTGAAAAATTTGGAACTTTGACCCCCAATATCTCCGTAACTAGGAGGTTCCCAGGTATGGTCTAGAACAAAAAAATGATCGCAGTGGTGGGGAGAACAAATGCCCTTCGTTTGCGTTAAGGGTACTTCTACACCCTATATAGCAGCAGCGGGGCCACCCAGGGTTTTACTTGCACCTTTCAGAACCTAAAGAGCACCACTGATGCTATATTATAAATCAACGTGGCTTAGTGGCCAAATCTGAATTATTATTTAAATCAATTTACATACACATACATACACACATAAACTCACGCTCTTTTCCCATGGGGGTAGGCAGAAACCACAGAACGCTACCTGCTACGATCCTTACATACTCCTTTTGCCTCGTCCACATTTATACATCTGGTCATACACGCACGCCGGTTACGAGTGTTGTTCTTTCTGCAGAACATCACCAATCACACCATCATCAATTTAGCTACTTAAATACGTTCGAACGAAAAAAGGAGAAAGGAGTATTAGCACAATTCAAGTAGGCTATTTCAGAAATAGCTCTTAACACCTCACAATTTCAGATCCAGTTGAAAACGAGCGTCAGGCAACTCACTAGCTGTTTAGCAAATTTTACAGAACTGGGCCTATCTGGCGCAGTGTGTATCTGTGTGTATCTCTGTCTGTGTTAAATAAATTTTAATGTAGTTTCTGTCTTTCTCCTTTTTATTCTATTTAATCCCTTATACAACAAACCATTGAAAAAGTTAAATTGAAAAGCTATAATTAATCGAAGTTGAAACGCAAACCATAATTCCTCTGTGAGACTGGAGCTCAGTGTTATATACGATCCGTTTCAATTCGTGTATCATCGAACGCCCCGTTAATTTGTCACGCGTAATCCCTAAAGGGGCGGGCAGAATGCGAGGTCCTTTTGTATTATACTGAATGGGGAACATGTTGTCAGATGAAGCGGCGATGGCTTTGTTTAAACAGAAATAAAACCTCATGGTGCTAGAAATAATGTGTTGTGTAAAAAACCGGCCAAGAGCGTGTCGGGCCACGCTCAGTGTAGGGTTCCGTAGATAATAAAATATTATGTAAACGAAGTTAAAAAAAAAATACGGGCAAATGAAACTTGACCTCTGGATTGTATAGGCGCTCATACGATTCAGGGACCAAATTATATTGGTTAACTGCAGTTTCCATCCAAGTTCAAAATAATTTTCCTAGAAAGTCCTTATAAAGTTCTACTTTTCAGATTTTTTTCGTATTTTCTAAACTTATGGTTCAAAAGTTAGAGGGGGGGGGACGCTTTGTTTTTTACTTTTGGAGCGATTATTTCCGAAATTATTGACATTATCAAAAAATGATTTTAGTAAACCCCTATTCATTTTTAAATACCTTTCCAACAATATATCACACATTAGGGTTAAAATTAAAAAAAAAAACACTTCCCACTTTACATATAGGGGGGCTACCCTAATAAAACATTTTTTTCCAATTTTTATTTTAGCACTTTGTCGGCGTGATTGATACACATATTGGTCCCAAATTTCAGCTTTCTAGTGCTAACGGTCACAGAGATTAAGCGAGGACGGACAGACAGACAGACATGGCGAAACTATAAGGGTTCCTAGTTGACTACGGAACCCTAAAAAACCGAATTCGTAGTGTATCTGCGTAGAATATGTGCTCTATGTAAAATATTGACATTCAGCTGCAACCGGTTAGTGGCGGTTAGACTGGAAGCTGATCCAAACATATTTAGGAAAAGGCTAGGGATATGATGATGTATTACGGGCCATATAGCAAAGTGACATTGGGTTTTTCCAAATGAAATTTCTCAGTTGCAATAAGCTCGCCCCCTATTACATGGGACTTGTGAAATATATAACTGGCGAAATACTTCGGGGATTACCGGCGTGATGTTATGTTTTATGTTGTAAATATTTACTTGCTAATCAAAGAAGTGGAGCGCGCGGCATGTGCCAACAGATTCCTTTCATGGCACTAGAGAACGGGATATCATGATACTGCTTAGTCTAGAAAGCAAATACTGCAATGGCTTTTTGAATAAATATTGATTTAAAGATTTCTTTTTTTAAATATAAATTTACGTTATTAAATATTTATACTGGAAAAAATAGCAGTTATTTAAATAGTTCTTAATATAGTTAATATTTTATCAGACTAAATTGATGATTTTCTTCTAAACATTTTTATGCAGAAAAAAGTAAAAGTCGTATTTATTTTTTAAACCGCCATTAGCACAAAGCCGACATTCACTCAGTTTGATTTATTCTGTGACGCCCCTGTGTAAAATTATTACGGTTAAATTATTTATTTATTCGTTCGTAATAATATTTTGATTGTACGAGTAGGTATGTTCTTTGTACTTAGGTTCAATATTAAGAATGAATAGGGATCATTTGTATGATAGGATGTAATATCCATAAATCTGAAGGTAGTGGTCTCGCATTAAAGCATTCAGGAACTATTAAAAATTAAAATTCATAACATCTAATATTACAAGCGTATTAATGCTCTATATTCTGAAAAAACATTACTCATACGAAATGCCATACATCAATGAAACAGTAATAGTGATTTTTAGCGATCTTAATGTATTGTTTGTTTAAATTCAAATTTATTAAATCTTATTTTTTTACTACTCGTTGAATTAATAACTGCGAAATTTTTTGAAGATGGATGTATGTATGTACACTCAGGATCAGAAGTAGAACAAACTTGATAATACTTGTTACTAACAAGTTATTGGGGAGTAAGGAATATTTCAAAGAATAATTTTCTGGAAAAATTCAAATAAAAACTGTCCTGAACATCAAGTAATTAAAATTCTGAAATGTAAAGCTATTTCTGTTGCTGACCGTAGGTATATACAAACATCGGATGTTTGATTAGAGGAAGATTCATGTGATTTTGATGAAGAGACAACTGATTCATCTTCAAATGAAGATGAATCAGTTGGCAATTTCTAAGCATTCATCAACAGGAAGGAGAAGAAGAAGAACAAGAAGAAATTGAAGAAAACATGATTGTTGAAGTTGAATATGAGGAGTATGAGTCAGATTAAAGTAATAAAAAAAAGTTAGAACGACAGTTAAACTCTGTAATCCATATCAATAATCTTCATACTATTGAATAATTATTGTTCCTGAAAATAACGTCATAAAGGTTCGTGGAATAGGCCTACCGGGATACCACGTTAAAAAAAAATGCGCCGAGTACACTACCTCACAGGTGGTGTGGAAATGTGTGCATATTATGTAGAACGTGATTCTTACAAGCGCAAAATCTGGGAAATAGTGGGTCTTCAAGAAAAAATCATAAGGACCATTTTTATAGAGAATTTTAAGATCTACAACTTTGCCATAAGGTACTTTTTCGATAAAACTTACCGTTTTCGAGAAAAATCCAAAAAACCTAAAATTTTGACCTTGGGCCCCGAATAAGTCCCTTAGCACACATGGGACTGATGGGGACTTTTGACACTTTATTCCTTGTGGTAAACCTAAGGTCTCTAAGAAGATTTGGCTCTGTCGGAATTTTCTTTATTTCAATTGTCTAAATTGACCGGACTATTGTTACTCTCGTCACTTAAAAACTTGACCAAATCTGAATGGAATTAGGCACACAGATAGTTTATAATCTGTATTAGACTAATAGGATATTTTTATCCCGATAGTACGATTCCGTGGGACAATTAACGGAATTGCACGCAGGCATACCAACTTATGTTGCTCTGTTATAAACAGTTGCTGTCGTCAAAATAATTTTTAACTGAATGATTCGAAGTCCGCCTTTAAGTTTTGCGTCTCTCAAGGCACGTCGATATTTCGATCCGTTCGACAAAACGATAAAACAAAAGAAGATTTTATCACTAAAAGTGTAAGTTTCCTCAATACCAAAACACGAACTATAATTCACAAGTAGAACTTGTAAGTGGTAAACAATCCCACCTCGTTACCGCCGCACCTGGGAACTATCACAAGAATCCGAAACACTAAGATTTATCACGAACACTTCTTCTGCCTTTATTGGACCTCAAATTCGCCATAAAATATTTCTTCCGCGAAAGTAAAGCACAAAGAGGAAGTTCCCAAACATTACGGCTTCGGCCACAATTCACTGGGGCTATTGAGGGCAGGCCCGGTCCGGCTATCCGTAGGTCTATAATGGCATCAACAAAACAATAACTTCATTCATTACTGGCACAACGTTGTGCGTGGGACGGTGATTATTTCGCTTTATTGTGAAGCCAAGCCCGCCGCTACTGTTGGTCGGCGTTTTACTTGATTTGTGTGCGAGAAGCACAGCTTTTTTGTGTATTTTTAAACGTATTTTTATTTTTCACATTTTTGTTTTTCCTTTAGAAATGATAGAATGTTCCTATACCGTTATTCTGTTAAGTATTAAGTTCTGGAGTAGCGACCGCGAACTGGAAGACGTTGCGTTGACAGATCTCCCACTAGGTGGACTGATGACTTGGTTACGGATAACCCGGTGGATGTGAGACGCATGGGAGCGGTCAATGTGGTGATCTTTGGGGAGGCGTATGTCCAGCAGTGGACGTCTTTCTGCTGGAATGATGATGATGATATCGTTAATAAATGGTTCGTTATGCTTTAGTATCTGCCCTTAGGCGTCTGTTTATGCATGCATGTAGACGGTACGGAACTAGAGTCTGACCAGATGACGTCATTAAGTCGTATGTTGCTTTCATTCTACCTATATTTTTTTAAATTACCTGATACTAGGGGAGCAGGTTAAGCTGTTGGTCCCGGCTGCCATATTTAGATGTTTGGCAGTCGTTACAGGTAGTCAGTGATCTGAAATCTTACCAAAGGGTATCGTATTACCCAGTAGTAACTGGGTTGTGCAGGTCAGATAGGCAGTCGCTCCATGTAAATTACTGGTACTCAGCTGCATCCGGTTAGACTGGATGCCGACCCCGACATAGTTGGGAAAAGGCTAGGCAGATGATGATGACCTAATACTAGAGGGGTAAGTCTGCTATTTTCGATGTTTTGTCATATACGAACGTGCTCACTAAATATGATCAATTTTCAGTGGAGTGTTACTAGCACTCAACCGAAAAATCATAACGATGAAGCCTTTCAAATTATTAAGGAATCATTAATACTGACAGAAACTGTAACTACAGTGTCAACGATTGGCAATACCAACATAATTGCGTTGATGCTTTATGTTATGTTATTGGCGACTGTGTAAGTTTGGGACTGTAAAAGCTATGTACTTATGATATGTTGTAGACAGAAGCTGTTGGTGAATAAATAAATAGATAAACCTGCCTCCTGTTACCAGTCTGTAAACATCAAAAGCACATAACAAACATTGTGGCAAGCGATCGATTTCCCACTTCCAATACTTTATATTTACAGCGTTCTGTAATTCTACTATTTCACCCACATTCAAGTTAATAAGGTCGAACAAATAGTAGCACACAAACAACGTTTGCCCGCAAACCACCCCGTAGTGCTGCATTAAAATCGCATTACGATGTCGATACTTTATATCGATATTTGTTACAGCAGTAGCGCGACAGTACGAATATGTTCATTTGATTCCAATACATTTTTACTTTTACAGCAAATTGGTATCCGACTGCAGTGGTACGCGGTTGTAAAAACGAACTTTATTTTGCTGCACATTTTGTAAAAATATACGATCGTATTGTTAAGTGAAGTGGTGGAATAATTTTAAGTTATGGTTGTTATATTCCAATATTGAGTGGGACATGATATTGATAAGGCAGATGTTTGCTTCAACTTTGAAGTATCGGGGTCACCGTTACGTAAAAAAGAAGGTTCTGTTGGAACTCAGATCATGCAGGCTGGTTGAATTTTGTTACTGGTCACATTCGGCCGCTCATACTTACGCTATTAGACAAATTAGAATATAGAATAAATCAGTGTTTTTTTAGTGTCACAAAATGAATTATTTTTAGTTCAATAGTACCTACTACGGTTAAGTAGCAAGTCAATGTTAGATCGTGTTATAACCAATAATATTAAAGTAAATAAACTGTTCAAACAATACGATGGATAAAAATAATTCCATGAAAAACAAGAAGAGATGAAGGGTGCACTGAATTATTCATAAATTCTAAACGGGAAATCAAAGACTGCCAATGAATATAATTTACTTACGTTTTTTTTCAAATTCTGTGAGATTTCGAAGTTTTGTTTGTATTACCAAATTATTTCAAAATGTTTCCTTTACAAGTACTTTAACTAATTTTCAGCCCTATGACAATTATAGTAACTTTTATCATATTAAATGGGTCTACTCTTCACTAACATTGAAATGTATGACCCAATTATTAGTTACACAACATTTTTATTATTTATGCTTCATATGTTCTGTGGTGGCAGCTGCTGTCGGTAAGTGGTACATAACAGTACCTAATTGATAAAATGTAAATGTAGATCTGTAAAAAGTTGACGGATGTGTGGCGATTCATAAATATCTATGATTCTCACTACCGTATTACAATAAGTTGGTATATCTATCAACACTCTTGTCTCTTATACTCTATGGTAGGACAAGTGAAGGCTGACAGATAAAGGCGGGCATTTAGAAAGCCATGAATATTATTTTGTGAATTATCAGAATTGCTTTCATGTGCCTGAAGATGTGATAGATGGCCAAACACCGCATATTATTGTCAAGGATACACAATGTGCGGATATTTGTGCTGACTTGATTCGGGTAAGCCGAGCGGCAATGTCGAATAATTTATAATTATAAATTTGGAAAAAGCTGATCGGTTTTGTTCGAATTGTGCCGAACATGATTCAGTGACCGAGACGCCGAAAAGTGTTTGTTGATCGCCACGAGCCAAATGAAAGCCGTAATAAAGATTGTACGTTTTTAAATAATGGTGCTAATTGCAATACCATTTCGAGGAATAATGTCACTAATTCTTTCTTTCTAGTTAAAATTTAAAATACTTCCTCTTTATTTAGAAATGTGGTTAACCTTTATTTGTCCTTTAATGACGTCATCTCCAGAATGAATTTTGTGAAATACGCTAAAGCCTACGTTCACGCCACGCGGCGGAAACCGCGCGTCTAGAATAGCGTGGAATCTTATTTAGATTTAGACATCTACGAGCGGTTAGTTAAGTCGCGCGGTTACCGCTACTTATCCGAGCTTGGACACTGAATTACTTATTGATGAAGATGTGGTGAAATCACCTGCAATATGGGATTTTCATTCTCAAATACAAATGATCAAAAAACATCCCTTAACCATTCCTCATTTGGATATAACTTTACTTAATACTGGATGAACCCAATAGAAGCTGTCTTTTTTACTGTTGGTTAAAACTTCAATTATTAAGAAACTATATAGTAAGATAATTTAATCTGTGGTTAATGCCTACCCCCATGGAAAAAGGAAGTGAGTTTATGTCTGCATGTATATAGTAAGACGAAACACTGTCATTCCGAGATTATCAGAGCCATAACTAGCGGCTGTTTCACATAATATATGGCTTATGCCATTATTGGGGCTTAAAATACGGTAGGTAAGCAACAAATCTGAGCTTAGCACCGCTCTGGCGGGTGGCACCGCGAAGCCTCACAAATTTGCACCCATTATGCCTGATACGGGATTTGCCGCGATTCTAAATCCTCGCTTTTCGGGGATTGTGGAACAACAAATCCAGGGTGACATATCTTAATATGTTGTTAATATTGAATGGATTTCATTATGTCGTCTTTAACGTGGGATCGGAAATGGAAATTCTATTAAAAAATGTACATATTTTTGTTATTGTTTCCAGGAAAAGCCTTTCGTCTTGTATTACGAGTGTTTTTATTCGTTCTCATAAAAAATTATACGTGCAACTTCGCGGTTTTTTTTCTTTAGTATACTTGAGTCAGGTACAATCAGTCCACGCTTTTAAATTCCCCAAAATAGATTTCTAAGTAGAAAGGAAGTCGACACTGATTGGGAAAACTTTATGAAAAATACAAAAGGTCAGTTCTAAAAGACCTCACGCATTACGCGCGATGACCAGGACCACGAGTTTTGGACGAAATTAGAAAGAAAATTTGGTCGAACGATTGGGCGTCACGACTCGGCCACGTAGCCGAGATATACATAAATATATGTATTTTTGAATACCCCCCCACACACTAGGAATTTCTGCTTTCTACACAAACCAAACACCCAGACCAGAAACAACTATCTGTAGGCCATACAGATATTTGTTCCGTGCGGGAATTGAACCCGCGACATGCAGCGCAACAGCTTCCAATTACTTAGTCACTGTGCCAACCGTGCCGTCAATAATGTTCCCACTCTGGAATCCACACCTCGTCTGTGTGAGGAAGTGGGCCATAATCCACCACAAGGGCCCAGTAAGTGTTGTTGGATGTCACAAGTCTTCGCATTCGCGGTTCTAAGGCGTCCTGGTTACCTCACGATGCTATCCTTGATCATTTTCAGAATAGTGATGAAGAAATAATTTACACAATTTTTTTGAACCTGTGACCTATAACTAGTAAATCGCGGTCATTATCTGCTCTCCAAAATCATCATCAGCCTAGCCTTTTTAGGGATGTTTACTGACAAAAAAAAATATGATTCTAATTAGTCTGTTAGATTATCGAAAAATATTGGATACGTATTTTTTGTTTTATCAAATCAATAAGAATTAACGAAGATAAAAGCGTCAATGAATTTAGCGGGGGATCGTGACGTCACTTACCGGTAAAAAATGTCATACTAATGTCTTAGAATATGACGTCACACGAGTTTTCAAAGCACTGTATCGTCTTCATTGTTTCTTTACGTGAAAAAAGAAAACTACGTGTCCAATATTTTTTGGAAATAACTAAAAAAATCTAATTAGTCCGTCAGATAGCTGACGGACTAATTAGATTTTTTTAGTTAACTACCCTATTACCCAAACCCATGAACTATGTATGGGTCGGCTTCCAGTCTAACCGGATGCAGTTGGATACCAGTATTTTACATGAAGTGACTGCCCATCTGACTTCCACAACCCAGCTAGGGCTGGAAAATAAGATTGTTGGTAAGATTAGGTTTTCGGACTTTTTGGCCAATGGCTACCTGTGACGACTGTCGAAGATCTGCGAATTACAGCCGGGACATACGGTTTAATAATTATGGTTTCTAAGGCACGGAGAAGACTTGGTGTGCAATAGAAGCCAAGCAAATTTTAACCTTGAAGACACGTGCGTTATTATTATGTATCTAAAAGCTCCTGACTGCTTTCTAGAATACTGTTACTGTTAGCCTGTATAATTACACTGCTGGCTAATGCCTTCCCCCATGATTTCCAAATATTTGGATTCAGGGCCAATGTGGACGGGCTGCGGGTTTTTCGAAAGAGATACCGCGGCCTCGGCACAAAGGGCTAAGAAGGAACATGGGTGGTTTTTAGTCAGTAGAAGTCTACACTTCCTACCACTTTGCCCAGAGCGGGAGGAGTCATTTGATGATTTCCCACCCCACAAAAAAAGGGCCAATGTGGACCACTGTCCAACTCGTCGTGCTATCCCCTACGAGGTCTACCACGTTGCCTTCTGGCTGCGTCAGGGCTCCACAACCAGAATACTGTACCTCAAAAATATTTCAACCTGTGCAAATGAAACAGGCATTTCAACAACTCGAAGAAATATTCAATTACGTACGACATTCGTTTTAAAACTCATAAATTATTCTCCAATAAAATTAATATTCCTCCTTACTTATGTTTCGTAGTCGGAAGTTCTCACTCGAAGTCGGCAAATCAATTAAAAGTTTAAATTCGAATACCTATTATAAAGTCTATTAATAATTCACACTTTTGTGGGTATGTTTTATAACATTTTTCAAAGTTTCATACGATTCAAAAAATGTATTTTATTGAATGGCTTATACAATCTGGGTAGGTTTTAAGAGTTGGTATCTAAGTACTATACACGTGTTTTGATGTAAAAATAAATGAGGAGCTCGTGGCTTAATGATAACTGCCACTCGGTTCGATATTCAGGTTAAGCCGTGCTTGCTTAGGTTGGTCTGTTAATGGGTGACTGCCCATAACATATCGAGTTTCCTCCGTGCCTCGCAAAGCCCGTTAATTAGAATTTAAGTTCAGTGACCTGAAAGTCTGACAACCAGTCTTACCAATGGGTTATCGTATTACCTAGTATTAACTGGGTTGTGGAGGTCAGGTGCAGGCAGGAGGAGGCAGTCACTCCATGTAACATACTGGTATTCAGCTGCAACCGGTTGGACTGGAAGCCGACCCCAACATAGTTGGGAAAAGCCTAGGCAGATGATGACCTTGAAACGAGTATATTATCGTCTATTTAGTCCATTTGAATGACTTGTCTATTTCAAAATGTTCACATTTCATTGCTCCTATAGTTTGCACGTTTCCAATCTATTATAACTGGTGGCAAACACAAGCAAATACACATACATTAATAATTCCAGCACTCTATCGTACCACAGCAATCTACAATTTAAAAATACAAAAAGCAAAAACAACATAACATACAGCCAGTCAAAGTTGTCAGCCTAAAAAAATAAAACACGCGCTAAAGCCAAATCTGGGAGCGCGAATAAAAAATGTTGCCAAGTAAAAAACTCAGGGCAAGTAAAAAACGGCAGTAAATTGCAACATAAATTACGTAAGAAATCTGTAATACTGGCAAGGTGGGGTCGTTCATCACAATTAGGAGTCTTGGAGATCGCGAGAGCATTTGTGGAAACGGTTTCTTTGTTAACGGGTTCTGATTGTGTTGGGAGTAAGCAGAGACGTGGGCTGTGGAACAATTGTTTATTTATACATCTTACATTTTATTTATTATCAGGATTTTTTTGGGAAAGTCGTTCGATTTCCCAGGCAAAGTGGCATTGATATTTTAATTATTTTTTGATATTATTGAATTTCTTAGGCTCTCGATTTCAGCCCGGGTGATGGCAATAAGACTTGACTTTATTTAAAACTAGCGACCCGCCCTGAATTTACACGGGAGCAATGTAGATATAACCTTCCTCTTGAATCACTCTATTTGTTGCTGAAAACTGCATTACAATCCGTTGCCTAGTTTAAAAGATTTAATCGTACAAACAGCGGGAGCGAATTTGTTTTATACCATGTAATGTAAAAAAAATTAGAGGTAGGCCAACAGTACAATACCTACATTTTACAATCAACAATAACAGTGTACAGGTCAGGGTTCTTATGTGGAGACAAATGAGACTAAAACATTAGTGAGAACTGTACTTGTTTACGGCATTAAAGTGTCTTTGCGAATTTCATAATATAATTCTAAAACTCATTTTAAAAGCATGCTCACTCGGCCAGTACCGTTCTTCCTTTTTTTTTTGGCGGGTGGAAAATCATTAAATAACCCCTCCCGCTCATGATGGGCAGAGCGAAAGGGATTGTCAGACTTCTACTGACTAAAAACCACCCATGTTCCTTCTTAACCCTTGCGCCGAGGCCGCGGTATCTCTTTCGAACACCCCGCAGCCCCGACTGTTCTTGCTTCGAACTAAACAACATTTCTAATTAAACCATAGTTAGTCCAACAACGAACTAGTTCGACCTAGACGTTATTCGTATGCTGTATCTAGTTGCACATATTCTGCCAATTAGGAGAGATATCTCGAGATATCGACTGGTCATAAACTGAACGGGTTGCGAATATCGTTCATGCGTTCGTATTAGTGAACTGCTTCAGATACCAGCCCTCCAATTCTGTGAACCAACCAATGCTTCAAACTGATACTGTGAGCATGCGTGATCTCATTGCTGGTATAGGCTTGTCCCCTTGGCTTCCAGTTGTTTCAATCCAGGGCCAATGTAGTTCACTAGTCGTTGGTTTTGTCCAGCTCGCCCCGCCATCTTCTACGGGCTTCATACGAGTATGTTTGAAAAATTCACACACGTCACAATAAATTATATTTTCAAACTAAAACTAAATGAAAAGAAGCACCGAAACAAAGCCCGAGATGAGAGTCACTTTTGCAGTTGACATAATCCTGATCAGGGCCCCGAGTCTGCTATTCAATAGTGTCAGAATGGTCTATCAGTGATCTCATAATTGTTGATTTTGACAAGTTTGGTGTTGTCAAAATCAACAATTACCCATGGAATTCTTGCAACGAGCTGGGCCCCGAGTCTGCTATTCAATAGTGTCAGAATGGTCTATCAGTGATCTCATAATTGTTGATTTTGACAAGTTTGGTGTTGTCAAAATCAACAATTATGAGATCACTGATAGACCATTCTGACACTATTGAATAGCAGACTCGGGGCCCAGGTCATCTGGAAATCATGTAGATTTGTGCCTTTTTTGGGGTTGGGAAATCATCAAATAACATAACAAATATGTGTTCAACATTACCAGGTTGGTGCTGATCATGTTTGAATGGTTTAGGCGCAAAATGAATCCGTAACCGTATTTTAATTTTCATAATTATCTTTCCTTTTCGTAAAAATGATATGGTAAAATAGGAGGTGTCTCATGAGATGACGAGAAACAGAGAAGTATGGAAGAGAAAGTCAAAGTCATGCTGCGCCGACCCCAAATGAATTGGGATAAGGGCAAGACAATGATGATCTTTCCTTTTCGTGAAAAATCACGTTAAAAACAACACCGATTGGCACTAATACTTTTCTCCGAACGACTTTTACTATGGGACCTAAAATCGGTACTAAGTTAAGATTTATACCCTGCCGAGGTTAGTCGTAAATGTATCGACGGCCTTAGCTGTAGACTCGACCCACATACAGGTGTAAGGTTGACTATCCATAAAAAGAAGCAAAGATAAACTATAATTTTCGGCTATTTTTACACGAGCTTTAATCTGTAATGTCTCGACTAATGAGACAACAAGAAGAAGATCGATAAATTGAAAAAAAAATAAAGGCATATTTATGAACCGACTACAATTAAGGAGAAGGTTACCGATTTCTGGGTCAGGACATGGACACCGTCGGGGCTGCGGATTGATCTAAGCAAATGTCCGGTGTCTGTCTGTCCGGAATTAGTCTGTTCCATAAATGACTAATCCTTCAGATAGCTTCGTTTGTATCCAATATAATGTCATCTGCTCACATTCACCGACAACCATAACCCTGCAAATCCCGATACCAATATTGTAAGTTCACTTCGAACGCTCCTAACAGCAAATTTCTTCTTACAATAGCGTATCACCCACTGGAGCTCTAGCCTCAACTCCAAGCTGGATTCGGATCCAAACTCGTGTCGATAAATCGGGTCTCGTAAGCGAGAAAGATAATCCGGATGTACGGGCCCCTTTTATTAATTGCAGCAAATGTTTTGTCTCTGCAGTGCAGCCGCATCCTGCTCAATAGGACGTTTACCTATGTGATTTCCTGTGCCCTTTTTTTTTTTTTTGCGGGTGGGAAGGCATCAAAAAACCCCTCCCGCTCTTGGGCAGAGCGAAAGGGAGTGTTAGACTTCTACTGACTAAAATCCACCAATGTTCCTTCTTAGCCCTTTATGTCGACCCCGCGGTATCTCTTGCGAACAACCCGCAGCCCTGTCGCAGTCCTGTGCCCTTTGTTTGGTATTGTTCGTAGAATCGTTGAGCTCATTCAGTTAAGGTTTTACGAATGTTGATTACAAAGAATGATGTAAATAATTGTACGAGTCCTGCACACTGTACATTCTAACGTTCCAAATCTTTACTAACAAATTCGGGCACTGCACTCGTTGGATAGATTTAGTGGAAAAAATTATGTGGTTCTTTTCTCAAAAACAAAGTCAGGCACAAGTCACAACGCGGGCCCGTCGGGGCTGCGGGTTGTTCGAAAGATATACCGCGGCCTCGGCGCAAGGGCTAAGAAGGAACATGGGTGGTTTTTAGTCAGTAGAAGTCTGACACACCCTTCCGCTCTGCCCAAGAGCGAGAGGGGTTATTTGATGATTTCCCAACCCCAAAAAAGGCACAAATCTACATGATTTCCAGATGACCTGATCAGGATTATGTCAACTGCAAAAGTGACTCTCATCTCGGGCTTTGTTTCGGTGCTTCTTTTCATTTAGTTTTAGTTTGAAAATATAATTTATGTTTGCCAAACACCTTAGTTAGGTTTTAATGTGGTTTCGGCTGATCAAACTGTTTTATCTTTAAGAGTAGGTAATAATATATAGAAATCTTTAAACAGACTGCGTGCTGATCTTTAAACAGATTGGATCATCATGCTGATCCAATCTATTTATTTATGTACACCAAAATACAAAAAAGGAAAATACATAACATACCATATCTACATATATAGGGTATAATCAATCTATCTCAGATAGAATGCAAGTGTGGAGCCCCAACGCAGGATATGCCACACCTCTCTTGCCAGTCGTGCACAACTGCACGTTCAAGGACTTAAATGGAGCAAACGTCAGAACTGTCCAGGTTGCTACGTACTGGTTAAAATTGAGTTATATCTTTAGTAGTTTTGTGTTCTGAGAATATAATTTTCTCACAGCTGGGTTCCAATCCCGCACTAAGCTTAGGTACGTGGTGGATTTTGGCCTACACTCAGAGCAGTGGGAAAATTTTAGGCTGGTAACTAATTTCTTGTCTGAACAAAAAGTGAGGATTCAAGCAGTTGGCGCAGTGGTTGAGTGATTGGACTGCTGTGCTGTGAGTCGCGGGTTCGATCCCCGCACGGAACAAATATTTGTATGACCTACAGATAGTTGTTTCGGGTCTGGGTATTTGTGTATGTGAATTTAAATGTTTGTAAAAGCACCCACGATACAGGAGAAATTCCTAGTCTGGGACAACGTTTTCTTCACAAAAAAAAGATGATTTCTTTTGCGCTAAGGAGAGCACGTGGAATATTCTAGTTGTTGTTGTTTTACGTGTAAAGATCCTTACGATTTCAATGTCTGGGCCAGACCAAAAGACTTCAGTTTAATAGGGAAGAGTTATTTATGAAGACGCACGTGGTTTAACCACCATTTATTTTAAATTGATAAAGAGGTCATTAATAATTTACTTAATTGTTTACTTGACCTTAAAATGATAAAACTCTAATTAAGATTCTGATAGCAGTAATAAGTAAACGATAGATAATTATTATTGATGAACATACAAAAAATTGTTTAAAAACCTTACTTAAATGTTATAAATACTAATCAAAGATGGAAGTGAAAGTTGAATATTAATTGTTTATTAAAACCAAAAAACGGCAGAATGGAGCACTTAGGCAGATAATTATCTAAATAAACATCTAAGATAGTTTTCATCTCGTTAGTTCGCTCCTGTGGGATAATATTACACCGGCGAAACCGCAAGCTAGTATACTGACAAAGATGTGGAATTAAACCACTTTTTTTTAAACAGATTACAAGTGATATTGGGAACTCCCATACCGATCTGCTCCAACTTCCGGTACCTCGGGTCGCTTGTCCAAGGGGATGGTGAAGTATACCGGGACGTAACGCAACGGATCAACTCAGGATGGATGAAATGGCGACAGGTCACTGGAACAACTTGCGACCCACGGATGCCCCTCAAGTTAAAGGGGAAAATATACAAGTCCGTGATTAGACCTGTCGTACTGTATGGATCAGAGTGCTGGGTTTTGAAAAAGATGGATGAAAAACGATTGCATGTAGCGGAGATGAGAATGTTGAGATGGATGTGCGGAGTGACAAGAATGGATAAACTAAGGAATGAGTATATTAGAGGAAGTTTGAAAGTGGCACCTGTTACAGAAAAATTGAAAGGAAGTCGTTTATCTTGGTATGGTCATGTAATGAGGAGGGATGAAACGCATGTGACTAAAAAAGTGATGGATATAAATATTGATGGATGGAGAGGGAGAGGAAGGCCAAAGAAAAGATGAATAGATTGTGTGAGGAATGATATGAATGAGAAAGGAATAAATGCCACCTTGACGCGTAACAGGGAAGAATGGAAGAAGAAAACGTGTTGCGGCCGACCCCAAATAGAATGGGATAAGGGCAGGAAGATGATGATGACAAGTGATATTGAATTTGAATTATTCATATCGAATTTTTCAAACGTAGCGAGTCTGGATCTACATATGTCCGAATAATGGCAATTATGTTCGCCCCCTACTTGGTCGGCCTTTTAAACATAATATCGAAATGAGGGCGTACTATACCTATAGGTTCATCTCTGCCTAACCTCTCGTATATAGGCGTGATGTCACGTTGAAATAATGTCCATTTTTATGTAAATACTACATTCTGTACCTCACTTTGATACATCCAGCAGGTTTAAGGGATGTATAGACAAAATACAATAGTACCTTAGCATTCGAGACTTGGTTGACTACATATTCTAGCTACGGGGACTGCAGTAAGCCAGGATCTGCAGCGGTCACTAATGGAAATACCAAGCTACGGTTAAAGTCTCTGCATATATTATCTATCTAAGCATAGAGCTAGTTCCAACGCTAAGTTACATTGTCTGTTGTTTGAACTAGAACTGAAATATGTTTAAAGGTAGCTGTGTCTCGCGACCTTCGGATCGGATTTTGTTTAACAATATCAAGGGTTTTATTTTTTTACGAAGAACCCTAATAGTTTTTCTAAAATAAAATTATGTTAGACCTTATGACATCAGCTATCTGTCAGTGAAAGTCCCGACAAAATCTGTCCAGCCGTTTAGGAGATTAGCTGGAACAAAGTAACAGACAAAAAATAAAAAATGTAACAATATTTATTTAAGTTTTTCTCTGTCTGCACGGTACTTACGTTTATATGCACTTAGTAAAAAGCTGGTATTTTGATATTACAAACAGACACTTCAATTTTATTTATTTGTATGGATATATGAGAGCAGCGATAGCCTAGTGGTTGCGGCCCCGACTTACGAACCCCGGCAGGAGCATACATTGTGTAATTTATTTCATCATCACTGCTCTCTTTAGTATTATATAGTCGCATAGCACATATTGTGTGAGTACTATGTACTAGAAAGCTATCATTCTCTGGAAACCTACTTATTAATTATTTGACTTGGATATGCCCTGGCGATTGAGAGTGTGTCATGCTCACTTAAATGTCTCGCTGATGGTGGCGAGTGTGTCGGATCATTTCGTTCCCTTCAAAATGGTTGAGTGGAATGGTGCTGATCCATGCGTCATGCTCGTGAACGGGTGCTGTCAGTTGTGACTGGTCACCTCTTAGCTGCCACGGCTTGTTTGAATTATTATTTTATCTTTGAATCGTCGATTTTTGACTTTACTGTGGACACTTATAGTGCACATCTTGCTACATCGTTCTCACATAATATACCATCTCAACATGAATGATATAATGTACCAAGATTTTGTAACAATATTCTGATTTAAAAGAGTGTCCATGGAGTTTCTTGCCCGTTCTTCTCCATAGAGATCTACGCTAGGGAATGGGCAACTACAGTACTTTCACAAGTTATTATGCCTTGTGACTGTGACTGTAGCTTAGAAGTGCAATACGTCGTCCCGGGGGTTGCTGCGTCGAGTTGCGCGTCGCCGGATGTCTGCGGCGGCGAGTGCTGTGGGTGCGGGGGCGCGCGGCGGCGCGTGCCGTGGCGGTGGGTGCGCGGGGCTCCGGGTCGCGGGGCGGTGTTTGCGCGTTGCGGCGTGCATTCGTTGTTCCGTGATTTGGAGTCTCGTACATTCGTTGTTGCGGTGTGCGTCGCTGCGTGCTTTCGTGCTCGCAGTGTTCGTTGTTGCGGGCATTCGGCGGCGTGTGATTCGGCGTGGTGGCTTTCGGGATGACGTATTGCACTCGTAGTTTAGTTTTATGAATTGTTCTTCTGACATTCAAAAGTACCTAGTAATGGTTTAATTGAAATAAATGCTTTGACTTTGACTTCTCAAAAAACGCTGAAGGAAACCGGCATAAGCGTCCTAGAACTATCGATTGTCGTGTATAATGAAATCGGTTGTCGTGGTATGGGCATGTGATGCGGAGGAATGAGGAAAATGTTGTGAGGAAGGTTTTAAATATGAATGTGGAAGGATATACGAGTAGAGGAAGACCAAAGAAACGATGGATGAACTATGTTAAAAATGATATGGTAAAAAAGGAGGTGTCTCATGAGATGACGAGAAACAGAGAAGTATGGAAGAGAAAGACATGCTGCGCCGACCCCAAATGAATTGGGCTAAGGGCAAGAGAATAATGAACCACCCGCTACCTATCCGTTTAGCGAATAGGCGTGATTCTATGTACATACAGGTCTACGACCAACACCCCAGGACCGAAAGTCAGAGGTCAGATTGAAGATAGATACATCAACTCGTAAATGTCCGAACTTACAAACAAAACTGAAGAATAGTGCTTACCTATCTTTCCGAGTGGATAGGTATGAATTTAAGAAAAATGTTTTGTTTGTAATCGGTTAAACAAAGTTTTAGGCCCAGGCCTACATTTTTAGGGTTTCGTAGTCAACATGGAACCTTGTAGTTTCGCCATGTCCGTATAGCGTCTGTCTGTCTGTCCGTCCGTCCGCACTTTATCTCAAAGACTCTAACTGCCGTACTCAGAGAGCTTTCATGGTTACTTAGGCCATCACTAAGTAAAGGTTTTGACAGTTTTGTCATACAAAAGTATAAGTCAAATCTTTACTAAGTGACGGCTTAAGTAATCATTAAATATCTCTGAGTACCGCAGTAAATCTAAAAAAAAAAAAAGCTGTAATTTGGCATGCATATACTAATGAGTTACGCCGACAAAGTGGTAAAATAAAATTTTGAAATTATTATTTTTTTAGCGGATCTCCAGTACACATTAAAGTGGGGATGTTTTTTTCTCCCGAAGTGCCTAGTATGGGATGTCGTTGGATAGGTCTTTAATAGACGATAAACCACCCATGTTCCTTCTTAGCTCTTGCGCCGAGGCCGCGGTATCTCTTTCGAACAACCCGCCGTCCCGACGGGCGTCGGCCCTTGCGGGCCCCATCCATGTTGCTGACATCTCTTTGAGGCGCGCGGGTTGCGGGTTGTTCGCAAGAGATACCGCGGCCTCGGCGCAAGAGCTAAGAAGGAACATGGGTGGTTTTTAGTCAGTGGAAGTCTGACACTCCCTTTCGCTCTGCCCAAGAGCGAAAGGGAGTTATTGTATGATATTATATGGCTGATGAATTTTCTTAAATATCTGCATACTAGTGCTTGTGACTGTGCAGTCGAACAAGCTTATAAGTATAGATAGAGATCTTTATAATTCTAGTACACTGAAAATATTTTTTTTTTTTTTAAAACGTTGCCCCACACTAGGAATTTCTCTTGTATCGTGGGTGAGTTAACAAACATATAAAGTCACATGCACAAATACCCAGACCCGAAACAACTATCTGCAGGCCATACAAATATTTGTTCCGTGCGGGGATCGAACCCGCAACACGCAGCGCAGCAATCGCTTAGCCACTGCGCCAACCGTGCCGTCATGATATTAGAATAACAATAATTTTGTTTTATAAAGCGTTTCGCATTAAGCGACTGATGGCAAACGTTGTATCATTCACATCAGTTTCTAAATGTTTCTGTATAATTTTAAAAGTAAACGCAAATTAGCTGGCTGTGTACTTATTAGCTTGTTCAACTGTTCGTATAAGAAATCACTACATAGTATAAAACAAAGTCGCTTTCTCTGTTCCTATATCCCTATGTATGCTTAAATATTTAAAACTACGCAACGGATTTTGATGTGGTTTTTTTTAATAGATAGAGTGATTCAAGAGAATGGTTTTAGTATATAATTTGACCGACATACGAGTACACGCGGGTGAAGCCGCGGGCATCAGCTAGTACTTACATAAAAAGGGAATTATAAGCGACGTTTGCGGCCGGCGTTATGGACATATATCACTCGTTCTATCTCCACTAAATTCAGCGGAGGTGTCGAGAGGGAATAAAACTAAGGATAGGAACAAAACAAATGCCCACCGGTGAGAAATGGTATGCGATAATCTAAATTTATGTTTGTTTTTCACGTGTTATAAGTTACTTTTACTAAATAAATTGTCCTTATTTAAACCTAAGTTCTTGTATGAGCCACATGATCTTTAAAGATTTTTTTTTTACTAGCCTGTTTTGTTCCATTGCTAGGCAAAGGCCTCCCCCATTTTTTTCCATCTCTCCCGATGTTTTGTCTTCTCTGGCCAATCAGTAAGAAATGAGTCCAAATCGTCACACCAGCGTTCCTTGGCCGACAACGACCGACTTTAAAGACTTAAGAGAGGATTTAAATTACCTTTTAATAAACTTGTCTGTTTTAGTGCGTAGCAGCCACGGACCCTGTTTTTTTTGTGGGAGTGGGAGCTCAAATAACCCCTCCCGCTCCAGGCAGAGCGGAAGCGAGTGTCAGACTTCTACTGACTAAAAACCACCCATGTTCCTTTTTAGCCTTTGTGCCGAGGTCGCGGTATCTCTTTCGAACAACCCGCAGGCCCGACGGGAGCCACGGATCCTGAATTTGTGCGCGATTGATGGCAATAGGCTCGCACCCTATTACATGGGACTTAAACATAACTAGCGAAATGTGCGTGTACTATTAGGTACACCTCTGCCTAACCCTTTGGGGATTGCAGGAGTTATGTTATGTTTTATCGTGCATTAAAGCGTACGGATAACGAAGAAACAAAAAATAAATCTCGACACCAAATCATGGTCTTTCAGTTCGTTAACTAAATCCGTGTAGCGAGTCCAGTCATGTATATAAAGAGCGCTAACTAGGCAGTCTTTGGGGAAAACAATAGTTCAGGTAGAGAACTAATGAGCGTTCAAAGCGTAATTCTACCTTACTTTAGTTGAGGACGACCGCCGATTGGCAATGAGCCGGCTGTTCTCGCGGGGCGAGCCGGTGTACGCTATATCCCAGCCTTCGCTACGGTGTGCAGGCGTTGGAAGATTTTCTGGGACATACAGCCCTGTATGTCCCAGAAAATCTAAAGTATAAAATGTAAAGATGGGTAATTATTTTGGATTTTTTTTTCACAAATTTTTACAGATTTATTTATTTTTATCTTTACACATACGTTTTTTTTGTAACTGACGGTTTCGCTTTTCAAACAAATACTGGTGTGTCTGTGTCGCTTTACATTTTGCAATACATCCTTTTTTTATGGTGGGTGGAAAATCATCAAATAACCCCTCCCGCTCTTGGGCAGAGCGAAAGGGAGCGTCAGACTTCTACTGACTAAAACTACCCAAGTTCCTTCTTAGCCCTTCATGTCGAGGCCGCGGGATACCGCGGCCTCGACATGAAGGGCTAAGAAGTCGAAGTCGAAGTCTAAGAAGTCGGGGCTGCGGGTTGCAATACACCCTTGGATTATGTTAAGAATCATTGGTGTATGTCTGATTCAACCAAAACAATTAATAAAAAACAATTTCGGTATTACACAATCGAAATTAGCAATTCTTTACATATACGAGTACCATCATAACATTCATCAATTTCGGTTCTTCGCAGTAACAAATAAATTTCCCAAAAATCGCCGATATCCGTCTTCGGAATCTGTGAATTAAAGTCACCCTACGTATTGGTTACACGAGCAATGCACCCGAAGCCATTCGTATGGATAAAACATTCAAATGTATGGAGAGTGAACTTTGTCACATGGAGTATAAATAAAATGGAGTTACCTTCGGCTGTTGTTGTAGCCAAAAGACCGAAAGTCTGATAACCAGTCTTACCAAGGGATGTTTATGTTACCCAATCATTAAAAACTAATAAATAAACTAACAAGAAACTATAAAAAGGCATCAAAAAACTGCTCCTCAACGCTGTCAGCCGGTAATGTGCCCAAAAGACTGGCGACATTGCCACGTTGTATGGCAACACTTAGCCTCTGGCCAAGATAAAAGCCAGCTCTTGGGTCACGAGAAGCGTAAATGGGTTGAACGTAGAGTAGACAGTCGCCTAATATAAAATATTGGTATTCAGCTACATTCATTTCGACTGAAAACAAATTCCAACAGAGTTAGAAAAGGCTAGGGAAATGACATTGATAATATTGTAAAGGTAAAATAGTTTATTTGTTTGTGAGAAGCAACCAGAAGCATTGATCTGATTTAAAAAAAAGTTACATATGATAGAAAGGTAGCTGCGCTATTCCCGAGTAGTACGGTATACTTAGTTGATTTCCACGCGAAAATGGTCACGGTTAGGAAGTAAACTATAAAGTCAAATAACAATACTCGGTGTTTTATAATTATGCTCAGTCGTAGACGATATCCGTATAATGACTAAAACTCGCCACAATGTTTTCCTTTTCATCTATCGAGAGCATAACGTACTTTATTGATCCTCCATTTATTTCATACTCCTCGTCGCTACAGGATCAGTATCACATTCATGGAGTTCGCACGCCGCCCGTGCAAATAGTTCGAATCGAACTGCTCGAAGAACCTCGATTCCTATTAAACGTTAGCTTGATTACTAATGTGGTTTGGTTTGAATTGTAAAGAGATTTTCTAAGAAACGCAGTTTTTTTGATGTTTTGTGATTTTAGCGATTGTCAATAGAAGAGCTTGCCAAAGCATACACACATTTTAACTCATCATCTCAGCCAAAAGACGTCCAATGCTGGACTTAGGCCTGCTCCAGCTGTCCAGTGGTCCCGTGCGTGTCGCATCCAGCGGGTCCCCGCAACCTTCACCAGGTCATCGGTCCACCTAGTGGGAGGCCTTCTAAAGTAACGTCTTTCGGTTCGCAGTCGCCATCCGTTCTCTGCTCACTGCCACTTAAGTTTGGCAATTCATCTACGACTACGACGGCTACGACGGTCAACACACAAACACCAAATTTTATTTACGCACATTTATCTATTTTGTGCATAATACGAGTATACAAATTAAACGTAGATGTTAGACGGTGCACTAGAGAAGCTGCCCCAGCATTATCTGTCATGCTGTTCTTGTTAGAGTGAAAACTCTTTGTAAGCAATGTGATATCTTGAATTTAAAAAGGAAGAAGTCAAGTGTCATCTTGGCGCTTGTATCTTTTGTCTTGACTAAATATCCGTAGTTCAATTGTTTATTATAAACGAAGTTTTATACGTGTTTATTAATTGCACAATACAATATATCAGTTCTGAAAATTCCTTGTGCCACCGTGTGTCACTTCACACTTCTACCTTTGAACCACTCGCTTTAATTGTTCTCAATCATATTAAGGTCGGCTTCCAGACTATTCGGTTGTAGCGGAATACTTTTCACACACTTTACATGGAGCGACTACCTATCCGACCTCACAACACAGTTACTAGATAATACAATGGGCTCGGGCTTCGGACTGAAAATGCTAGGGAATTAATCATGATGGCGCGTTAGACAAGACTCAAGAAAACCAGATGGTATAAAATAATTTGATTGTTTTTTTTGTTCAGGACTCTCTCTATAGCAAGTTTTGATATTACAATCTAAATAAAAGTGAGTACAAAAACATTTGTTTGGAGTTATTCCATGCACAGTGGGGCGTAGGCACGTTTATCAAATAAAATTCTATCTTTTCGAACGTGAATTCTGCCAGTGGTTTTTTCAGATTTTTTTTGGTAGATTTCGTGAACAAAAAGTAAACTTTATTGTAGCACTGTTGCCAGTGTAGTTAAAGTTCATAAATCTCGTTTTTTTCGGAATTGAACTACCTAAGTAATCAAATGAGGCCAATGCGACTGCTGAACCTAAGGTCGTCTTGAGTTTGACTCACTGTTATTTATTTATGTTGCTGTATTTTTTTTTGTTTGTTATGGCGGTGATTTCATGTTTTTTATTACATAATTCGCAGTGGTATCCGGAGTGTGGGTTTCTGCTCAGTTTATGACAGTTATGTAAGCTCACACTATCACATTGTGGTGGCCGAATATAATGGGAAAACTTTCACGAGCTTTACTAAAAAGTTATATCTCGACCTATATCTGTCTGCATATACTTGTCGGCGAAACCAGGAACTACAATATTTAACATCTTTAATCTATACTAATATGGTAATGAGTTTGGATGAAGGGGGCAATCTTTTGAACTGCTGACCCGATTACGAAAATGATGTCACTAATGAAATCAAAATCAGAATCATTTTATTCGTAAACATAGGTAATTATTACAAATAGGCTCTTAAAAATTAGGTAGTGCGCTATGTTTTGCCAATTGACATACAAATTACAAAAAGGACGATTATACATACTATTAAATTAAAATATAAATGTCTTACAATATAATGATTTCATATTTGGGCTATATACTTATTATCACATGCATGGCAATTCAATTTTATTATTATTCATAATCAAATTCATGTCATGTCAAAGTTAATAGTCAATTCAATTCATTCAAGTTAAAGTTATAAATATAAAATATTAAAATGTATGTCAGCATTATATAGTTACAGAGATTCGTCTTTAAAAAAATCGTCAAGGGTATAATAACATTTGTCAAGCAGTAACCCGTTAAGCGTTTTTTTAAACTTCACCAATGGCAAACTTTTTATTCCATCAGGTATTTTATTAAATTAATGAAATACAGTAGATCTCCAAGTGTCATAGGCCATATTTAAAATGATACATTTTAAACATATAAACGTAGCAAGGCCGGAAAAAGCTAAGTTTTACACAATGCAGTTTGGCATCCTCGTCAAAATTCAGGAGATGTCATAAAATACATAAATAATCAATTTAAATTACGTAATTAAATTATTGAAATTAAAATACGCAGTTTTTTAGTTGTTAAAAATTCAGAATAACCCCTGCGTCGTGGTTTAGGAAATAAGAAATTATCGAATAAACATTTGCGTTTGTTTATGTATTTGTGAAAGCGCTGTTATAGAGCGAGAATTAGACGGACCGCGTTTTAGCGCAGGTGGTTCACATTTTCCATTTTTTCATTTATTGATTCGGGCGAGAATTATTAGTATACCTCCGTGAATTTGAAAGACTGCAGAACGACAGCCTGTTGTATGTACTAGCTGTACCCTGCATGCGTTGTGATACTGCAATAAGATGTTGTTTGTAGGGCCAAAAACCTCCCACGTGCACAGAAGGATCTCCACGAAGTTTAATTACTACCGGATCATGGAACACATAAAACACAAACATACAAAATTTCATTTTTATTCATAGAGATAGGTACCACGGTCCTCGTAACCGAGTGCCGCAGACATACTTCAACGATTTTTCCATCTACCTACACTTTTGACACCATTTTCTCTCAGACGAGTGTTGAAAGTATTAAAGTATGATAGATATGAGTACGTGCCGACAACGTCTCGCTTCTGACGGATATTGAACACTGCGTCAAATTACCTCGCCTTAAATAAATTCTTGACTTACATTTCATAAAACATTTTGATTATTAAAATAAACCGTTGTGGTCGACTGATAAAGTCAGTTTTGAATAATTACCAAGCTCATTATATTCATTCTCTAGGAAATTTAGTCATTACATCATAGAGATTTCCCATTTCAATAAAGCACCTACCTATACGCAATGAATTCATAAAGTATACCACATAAAGTTCACGCATCGTAGCTTCGTAGAGCATCTACGGCTACAGCTTTGCTACGAGCTACGCCGTAGCCCGTGAGGTTATAAATTAACCCATCCTCTATTCGGCAGATAAAGCACCCCGTATAATACATCCCTCGAAGATATATTTAAGCGCTGAGGGAAAAACGTTTCTCGTTTTATACGGGAATAAGCCTTTTTGTTAAAATGCCGATTAATTTTCAATTTACGCCTTGTGTTCTCGAATTTTCGTGTGGTTTTTTGATTTTTATTGTTTATATTTTGAATTCTGATTGAGTTAGAATCAAGAGGTAGATGAGAGGTTAATTAAAAATTTTACTTCATAAGTATCTGCAAAATAAAATATCTCTACACTCGTATGTCGAAAACAGTAGATATTTCGGTACAACTGTAAAATTTACGAGCAAGTCTAAAACAATCATTAATACGCGTTTTATTGCGGGATGTGGAACGCGGCTGTATTCTGTATAGCGCCCAATGACGTCATGGGTTATAATAACGTTAGGAATAAGGCATCGAGTGCACGCCCGGTGTTGCAAAATATTTGAAAAACACAAACATATTAAACGCCTTGTAATGTACTCATAGCAAAGTATTCGTCTGATAGATATTTCAGGCGTCAACAAACGTCAGTGATGTTTGCTCTCGGCCAAAGAGAGGCTATTTAGGATTATTTCGTGTTGTGGATAATGATGATGATATTCTTTCGCTGGAGTGAAATTCATCGATGCCAAATTTGAAAATAAAATTGTTTTATAAATGCTTCAGTTTACATAAGGATTTAGTGTTTGGCCTCAATTTTAGAATTGAGAGATGGGTTTTTTTTTAAACTATTTATTAATAATATCATAGACTTCATTCATTGCTTACCATCACGCGTGATCGAGATCAAGAGCTGGCCCAATTTGTAATTAAAAAAAAAGTTTTTCTTATTCTTATATAACTGAAAGACCATTTTTCAACACGTTTCACGCTCTGTAGATTAATACTGGTTGCGTCGGGCTAAAATTTGGCTTACAGATACCTATTATGACATAGGCTTTAAAGTTGCGGTTGAAAGTTTGGGTGAAAATTTATCGCCGAGCGAAGCTGGTGCTGATCGGCTAGTATCAATTGTATAGATCCCTATATATAAAGATCACTTTTTCCTCCTTCTCAACTGATTATAAACCAGCAGTCTCGATGGCGGCCGAGTCAGTGGAAGTCTGACACTCCCTTTCGCTCTGCTCAAGAGCGGGAGGGGTTATTTGATGATTTTCCACCCACCATAAAAAGAAATAATAAAAAAATATAAAAAAGGGGTATAACATAAATAGGTAGATGAAGTAGTTTGTTTGTATGTTTGAAGGTTACCTCTGAAAATACTGAACCGATTACAATAAATAGTTACATTAGTGCTGAGTGTTGGATGGACTGTGTGAAGGATGACATGGCTAGAAAGGAGGTGCCTGCTGACATGACGAGAAATAGAGAAGTATGGAAGAAGAAGACATGTTCCGCCGACTCCAAATAAATTGGGATAAGGGCAGGAGAATTAATGAAGTGCTGAATGTTATCAGATACTGTTTTTGCATTATGCAAGCGGGAGAAACCCCGGGATACAGCAAAATACTTATAAGAAAAATAACACAGTTTATCAGCCATATATTTAAATTAGCCGCACGAATGTTGACGTACGTCGTGTTAGGTATCCTTTTGGTACATTATTTGCACTTCTATGGGCGTAACCAGGGTGAAGCAAATGAGGGTACTCTCTTTGTTTGTTTTTCAAGGGTTCCCTCCCGCATAAACGGTTTATCTAATTTATACATTTAGAACTAGCGATGCCACGAGGTTATGTCTGCCTGTAAGTATTTCAATTTTCCTGTACGAAAGGTGTCCTACTTTTTAAGTGTAGTGTCTAGCTATCTTTCGGCTGACATTTGACCAACGTCGATTTTCGCCGAACATTTATTTTCTCAAATCTTTTATTTCAATACCGATGCCATTCGTGTTCAGGTTTTATAAAAACATAAATAGAACAAAGTGTCTTTACTTCCATCGATGATGACGACGTTACAAGTTCTATTTTTTAATTACAATGCGACATATTAATATAAAACTTATTTTCGCCATAACACATAATAAAAACTGCACAATAATATCTAAAACAGAGTGGTGTTTAATTTCAGGCTGTCGCGGTCGCGGTCAAATAACAGAAACGAATGGGCCGCATATTATAAATGTTTATTTTTAATTACATTCCCTTCAAGCACGGACGTGTTGTTCAGCGGACAGATGTGGTTTCGGTACGCTTTTAGTATTTATTATTGTTAATACATTTTTTGGTGTATGGTGGTGTACCGGGGCTTGAGTTTTGAGAAATCTTCAGTTTTTAAATAGGTTAGCGAAGAGAAAAAAAATCACGAATTTGGGTTATACCTACATTACTTTTGAATTTTGTGTTCAGAATAATTTAATTTTATCTTGGATTTTAATTTTAACGTTCAAATGGGGATATCACATTTCAAAAATCACAAACTTTACTAAGTTATCTAAAATTATTTCTTAGTTCTCATAATAATTAAATACAGTGCTCTTAAAGCTGCTCTGTAAGAAGAAATAAGTCACCATGTCTTCGATTTCTTAGTCTCTAGATTATAAACGCTTGAAATTTTGTTTGAAGTTTTTTTTTCATCTTCGTTAAAAACCAATACCATAAGGTATATACCAAAGTAGCACACTAAGGTTTTCAATGAAACATCACAATGTTTATTTAAGTCCTCGAGCGTCCTTATGAGCACCCGGTGGATCATAAGACATTCAAGCAATGTTAGCGGACGTTCAACAGGTTAAAATTACAAAATTTCAAGTGTCTTGTGCAAAATTCCTAAAAGCTTCTAAAGAATTCAGACCTAAGGCTGTGCGTTCAGCAACATGGAAGGGGCCCGCAAGGGCCGACGCCCGTCGTGGCTGCGGGTTTTTCGCAAGAGATACCGCGGCCTCGACATGAAGGGCTAAGAAGGAACATGGGTGGTTTTTAGTCAGTAGAAGTCTGACACTCCCTTTCGCTCTGCCCAAGAGTGGGAGGGGTTATTTGATGATTTTCCACCCACCCAAAAAAAAAAAGGCTGTGCGTTGCCTGTAAATGAATTTGAGGTTTTTTAAAAGTTGACTTACCATTTCTCAAAAAAATATGTTGTTTAAATAATAGTACCGCGAGTAAGTACGTCGTACACCATGTCAATCTCTACAGGATCAGGCCAGGGAAATTTTATTGCCATTCACTTTTAATGGAGGCTCACTGTTTTATAGTTCAATTATAAGATCGAGGCGTTTTTGTTTACCTTCTTAATTGAATGCTCTTTAAATAAAACAATTGGATTTTTTATGTTTTATGTTCAAGTGGCTTCTGGTAAGGATTTGATTTGTTTGTCATAAAAAGCGACTTAAGCAGATTGTTTTATACATCATCATTCTCTAGCCGATATTCCACTTCTTTTGGAGTCAGCGCAGCATGTCTTCTTCTTCTATTTCTATATTACTTGTCATCATATCGGACACCTCCTTTATTTATTTAAGCAGGTACTTGCTTCACTCACAGTTTGCACCAACGCGTGGAGCAAGTCAACATCACACACTAACATAAAATCGTATGCAATTAAGCATAGGTACCTTTATTCTTTATCATAAACAAATCTAGATCCGGCTCCTAAGCAATCAGGGTGTTTAGCAAATTCAGCGCCTGGGTTGTGGCCGCATGCCAAGCAGTTTCTTGTCATATCATCTTTTGCATAGTCTATTCATGGTTTGTTAGGTATTCCTTTACTCTCATGCCCCTCCACATGAATTCTCAACACTTTCCAGATTGATTAATACAAGAAAGATTAAATAAAATTCGATTTTAAAATAATTATACATACATACATAAACTCACGCCCTTTTCCCATGGGGGTAGGCAGAAACAACAGAACGCCACTTGCTATGATCCTTACATACTCCTTTTGCCTCGTCCACATTCATACATCTGATCATACACGCACGCCGGTTACGAGTACACTACACACTTGTCCTTTCTGAAGAACGGTACCAATAAGATCAGTGTATGTCTTTCTAGGGCGTCCCTCCTAGTGTTACCACTCACATCTGCCTAGTAAATTTGATCGACTTTCATTCTTCATCTCCACATGACCGAACTACCTTAGCTTACTCTTTTCAATTTTTGTCACTACATCTTCTTTTAAACCGCAACGTTCTCGTATAACCTCATTCCTCAATTTATCATTTATAAGTTACATGACACATGAAAATAATTACGTACATGTTATTTTGAGATAATGGGCGGATACGAAGTCTTATTTACGGCAACTTAGTAACTATAACAATGCCATACGATCGCCATTAGATTCTTAAACGTGATTCAGTTTGGCAGTGTTTTAAGACAACTTAAAAAGTTACGCATTTTTGAGATTTTGTATGGCTGTTATCAATGGTAGTCATCGTAACAGCCTTTTTTTTGGATGGTGGAAGATCATCAAATGACTCCTCCTCCTCTGGGCGAAACGGTAGCGAGTGTCAGACTTCTACTGACTAAAAACCACCCATGTTTTTTCTTAGCCCTTCATGTCGAGGCCGCGGTATATCTTGCGAACAAACCGCAGTCCCGACGGGCATCGTAACAGCCTTTTTTTTTTTGGCGGGTGGAAAATCATCAAATAACCCCCCCTCCCGCTCTTGGGCAGAGCGAAAGGGAGTGTCAGACTTCTACTGACTAAAAACCACCTATGTTCCTTCTTAGCCCTTCATGTCGAGGCCGCGGTATATCTTGCGAACAAACCGCAGCCCCGACGGGCATCGTAACAGCCTTACGTATCTATTAATACTGATTCATGCAGAATAAGTTATTTTTGCAGTTTTGAATATCCAGCTGATGACCTAGATATCATCCGCTACTTTCTAAACAGCAAGTACCATAAGCACTTCTAAACTTAACACCTTTCAAGTCCTAAAATTTAAACGTAAAGGCACTTTGTCCCTCTCCCTCCCACCCCTCTAAGGGAGGATAATTTTCATAGTAATTAACCGTTCCAACGTCGTGTCACCTGCCCTGGGAGGAGCGAGGCTGTCATACACTTTTTATTCAATTTATCAAGAGCACTATTTTTTGTGCCAGCTTCATTTTTCACCTGAAAAAGTGGAAGCTGGGTTATTTTTCTTGATGCAGATAATAATTAGATCTACCTACAATATTTTAATTTTGTATTTGATTTCATGATCATTTTCAAATTTTAGCAATTCATTTTTGAACAACAATTATTTCTACGCCTTATATTCATGTACATGTAATCATGTATTCATGTAAGTACGTGTAATGTGGTAAAAAATGTATTATTAGCTACTAACGTCATCTATGATGTAGTAGTGTAAACTAGGCTGTATGTGAATGTCTATCTACACTAATCTACATTAATATTATAAAGAGGAAAGATTTGTTTGTTTGTAACAAATAGGCTCCGAAACTACTGGACCTATTTCAAAAATTCTTTCACCGTTGGGAAGCTACACTATCCGCGGGTGACATAGGCTATTTTTTATCCCTGTATTCCCACGGGAACGGGAACTACGCGGGTGAAACCGCGTTACGTCCGCTAGTGATTTATAAAGTAATTATACACTTCCTCCCGTCTAGACAACCACGTTTGTTTATTGAAACAACACCTTCTTAAAACTTAAATAACAATAAAACACAATTATAATAAATCAAACTTTTTATTTATTTACTTAAAGACTTTGGAAGACGTACAGTTAAATACGATGGTGATAAATAACAGTATGATGATCTGACAGCCAATTACAAGTCTTCACGAAATATAGAAATGTTTTACTCACCAAATGAATCCTTCTTCTGTTAAAACCAACTTCTTTTGAAATTCTCTTCATTAACGTCGTTAAGAGGTTCCGCGTAACGTCCAGGTTCTTCTGTAACCGGAAAGCGGTAAATAAAGACAGATTACGATAATTATTTTCACGTCACCAACATTGTGTCATCAATTTTTTATTGGTGGGTGGCTACTCATCAAATGACTCCTCCCGCTTTGGGCAGAGCGGTAGGGAGTGTCAGACTTCTACTGACTAAAAACCACCCATGTTCCTTCTTCTTTGTGTCAAGGCCGCGGTATCTCTTTAGAACAACCCGCAGCCCCGAAGGTACCCTTTACACGACAACAGTCAATTGTTAAACAAAATATCGATCTCAGTGACGGCAATAATACTGGTTCGAGGTCCCTGGACCGCAGCCATTTGGTCACCTACGGAAGCATCTTCATTGAGTCACATAGTAACCAGTCGTATCGTTGCAATCTGATTTAGTGATCGTGGCGGTATTGTCGCTGTGGTTAGCGGTTGTAGTAGACTTCGGAAGCCGTTTTTCAAAGAAAAAAAGAATATCAATAAATATAAGAGTCCAACCCTGTTTCTAAAAGCGTAGGTATTATACATCACTGGTGGGCAAATCCCTCACCTTTCAGTTCTTTCGTCTTTATCAACCAACCTCCTTTTTTTTTGTCGGGTGAAAAATCATCAAATAACCCCCTCCCGCTCTTGGGCAGAGCGAAAGGGAGTGTTAGACTTCTACTGACTAAAAACCACCCATGTTCCTTCTTAGCCCTTCATGTCGAGGTCACGGTATCTCTTGCGAACAACCCGCAGCCCATCAACCAACCTCCTTATACATACTTATCTTAACTGTACTCCTTACGACGCCTGTTTTACTACGCACGGCTCGGTACTTGAGCATAACTTTTGCAATTCTACAAACAGCTCACGAGGCCCGCAAGATCATATAATTACGTCACAGTGATGATTGATCACGTTCACATGCGTCATTTGTCTTCGTTTCGCGTCTAACGACTTCAGGAATGAAAGTCGGTCAGAAGTATAAACAAATATTATAACATAACATCGCGTCTGTAATCCTTGAAGGGTTCGGTAGAGGCGTTCATAGCCACATTTCGCTGGAAATGTTTAAGTCCCGTGTAATACTTGCCCCCCGAGTACTTGCGGAAGACCACTACTTGCACTTGAATTTATACATTATTTACTATTTTATTATTAAAAGATAATGATCACACTAATATTTTAAAGACGAAAGTATATGTATTTGTGTAGGGTTGTTACACGTTTACACACAAACGCTTTTTGGGGGATATGAGGAACAGGGTGTCAAGTTCCTCATCCCCCGTAGAAAAGGGAGGATCCTCCGACCAGACGGGTGTTGTGTCTGGTGGACTAACTGCCCGACATATGTAAGTCGGGAATTTCTATACTCGCTAATGTCGCGGATAACTTTGATTGCGCGATGTAGGACATGTCATTTTAGTTCACATGTGTTGCGATAGATGTCGCTGTCACCACAAGTTGAACAGATTTGGATGAAATTTGGTAAAAAGATAGCTTATATTCTAAATTTAGGTACTTGTAAAGTTTGATGCATACTTTTTCACTGCGGGTTGTTACCCGCGGGCACGGCTATTTATAAAATAAGAGATTATAGTATTGAAATAGAAAAATTACTTGATACGACTTGAAATTCAATTGTGGTTGGTTTCACTCTAATATTTTGACCTCGAACTGCTCATCAAATGCTTTGCAAATTTGTTAATGACTGTCTTGATTTTTCTCACACATCTTCACTACCTCATATAAACTTGATTTTTCACTAATGCCCTAAAGCTCAGCAATCGCGATTGCTTTTTCATTCATTCAAAATAATTTCGCTTGCAGTCACAACGAAACTCTATACCACGTCCAGTTTTTGTAACATCCCTTATTATTGAATTAAGATTCAGCGAGGTCGTGTAATCCTCAGTAATTAACGAAGATTTTTTTAAACGCCGCATTTTTTGCTCTCTTTAATCAACGAATCGGATTTCGTTCGGATGATCAAATGAAAGTTTGGAGACGGTCGCTTTGATCATACCTATTTAATCAACGAACACACTATATAAATATATTTTTATTTAATGATAAAATTGATTTTATAGCCACACACACGCACACAAATACACATAAACGGATACACACTCTTTGCTCTTTGCTTTTTTTTCTTTTTAGCGTTCCGTAACCAAAGGGTAAAAACGGGACCCCACTACTGAAACTGCACTGTTTGTCCGTCGGTCTGTCTGTCACTAGGCTGGTATCCTAGGGACCGCGATATAAATTTTCACAAATTATGTATTTTTGTTGCCGCTATAATAACAAATACTAAAAACAAAATAAAATAAATATTTAAGGGGGGCTCCCATACAACAAACGCATTTTATTGCCGTTTTGGTACGGAAACCCTTCAAGTGCGAGTCCGACTCGCACTTGGCCAGTTTTTTTTTTGTTTGTTACTAATATAGTTTATAAATGGTGTGTATTATTAACATCACATGGATCAAGGTCTGAAATATTTTTTTTTTTATCAATACCGTTCAATACTGTTTTTACCGACTGGCCCAGAAGGATTTTTTCTTTGTTAATTATAAGTCTAGTTTTCACCTAAGCGAGGGACCGCTTCGGTGACAGCTGTTGCAAGCATCATACACATATCAGCCAGGAATCACCCACTGCTGGTTATAGGCCTCCCTTTTTTTCCGCCACATTTCCCGGTTCTGTGCGTTACTTATCCAGGAATTTCCCGCGACTTTGACCATAATCACGAGAACCATGATCAGGGATAAACCGATAGCCTGAGCTAACCGTTTATCCGTTTTTAGGTGCTTGAAACAGCGCCGAAATATCGGAACTCGAAACAAATAGTAATCATGGTAAATATCCCGTTGCAAGTGTTAATAATAATGAATGGTATATTGTCTTCTTTTTATATAAACAATATCGACCATCCATCATATCCCACCACTAATCATGTTTTGGCGTTTAATTTAAAACCAAATATCACTTGGACTTTGTTACAGCGAGGACATTGTAGTAGTCCACATTAGCCTTAGCTCAAAACAATAAGAATAGTCAAGGTGCCTTTGCCCGGCTGTGGGATGACGTAGGCTAACGGTAACATTATGTAATATATAGGCGTGTACAAAATACATACTTGTACATATGTCTATAAAATTGAAGTGTCTGTTTGTATTATCAAAATAACAGTTTTCTAGTTAAGTAATGCATGTAATAATAGATACGGTACACAAAACCTGATTTTTTATTTTGTTTGTCGGTCTTTTTTCTCCGTCTAATCTCCAAAACGGCGGGACCTATTTCGATGGGACTTTTACACGTAGATAGCTGATATTATAAGATCTAACATAGGCTACTTTCATTTTAGAAAAATAATACGGGTCTCATCATCATCTTCCGGCCCTTATCCCATTCTATTTGGGGTCGGCGCAACACGTTTTCTTCTTCCATTCTTCCCTGTTACACGTCAAGGTGGCATTTATTCCTTTCTCATTCATATCATTCCTCACACAATCCATCCATCTTTTCTTTGGCCTTCCTCTCCCTCTCCATCCATCAATATTTATATCCATCACTTTTTTAGTCACATGCGTTTCATCCCTCCTCATTACATGACCATACCAAGATAAACGACTTCCTTTCAATTTTTCTGTAACAGGTGCTACTTTCAAACTTCCTCTAATATACTCATTCCTCACTTTATCCATTCTTGTCACTCCGCACATCCATCTCAACATTCTCATCTCCGCTACATGCAATCGTTTTTCATCCATCTTTTTCAAAGCCCAGCACTCTGATCCATACAGTACGACAGGTCTAATCACGGACTTGTATACTTTCCCCTTTAACTTGAGGGGCATCCGTGGGTCGCAAGTTGTTCCAGTGACCTGTCGCCATTTCATCCATCCTGAGTTGATCCGTTGCGTTACGTCCCGGTCTACTTCACCATCCCCTTGGACAAGCGTACCGGAAGTTGGAGCAGATCGGTATGGGAGTTCCGGCAAGAGTTATAGGCACAGGACTAGAGAGACCGCCGAAATCGCAAAACAGGTATTCAGTTTTGGTTCTGCTCAATTTCAGGCCAACACTCTCCAGTCTTTGCCACCACACCTTCAATCTGCTCTGGACGTCTGGGCCGCTCTCGGCAACCAGCACAATGTCATCGGCAAACAGCATACACCAGGGTGCTTCTTCCTGGATATCTGACGTGAGAGCGTCTATTATCATCAGGAAGAGGTAAGGGCTGAGGGCCGCAATGCAAAAAAATAAAACCCTTACATAATCCGATTCTAATAGGGAAGTACCTAATATTTTTACCTTAGTACCGAAGGTTGTTGGGCACAACTAGTTCAAATATCAAGCCGAACATCACAATCAAATCGAATCTCGAGTACTAGGATAACATAAAACGTAATAGCTCGATCACATAGTTCCACTGACATATTGATCACGTGCGCCTGTAATGGAGCGTTAACATCGTGAACGATTCCCGCCTCCGCGCTATTGCCCTTTGTCTTATAATATGTGCTATATAAACATATCTATGGAAATGTCACGCTTGCTGACTAAAATAGCTATACAGGAGTGTAGCTATAACTTGACCATCCATAACTATAACAGTTGACCGAAAAGACTCAATCCAATATACATCCTACTAATATTATAAATGCGAAAGTTTGTGAAGGATGTGTTTGGCTCTTTCACGCAAAAACTACTGAACGGATTTGGATGAAATTTAGAACACAGATAGTTTAGAACCTGGAATAACACATTGGACTTTTTTATGTAGTATGGTCCCGTGGGGCAACAAACTCTATGCGGGTGAAGCCACAGTCATAAGCTAGTACGTAAATATAATTACTGAATTTGTGAAGTTACACCTTCACTTTTATTTAATACTAGCTGACCCATGCAACTTCGTCTGCGTCACATAATATAGCTTATAACAAAATGTCAACAAAATTGAGTTAAATCGTAACAAACAAAAAATCGTATCTTTCCTCTTTATAATATTAGTTTAGATTATATTAAAGTGTGAATTACTATTGGTATCTCTTACTGTTAAATATACAGTAACACCTTGTAAACATTATGGTGCAGTAAATATTTTGAATATGAATTTCTCCGGAGTCCCCGGAGGCCAGAATCCCCACTAACCTACCGCACCGGACCGAATGACTGCTGCGCGCTTAATTATTTTGTCGCGCGGATATTTTTACATTGCGATATCTTCTAAGATATTTGTTTAAACTGTGTAGAGTAAAGGGCACAAATATTCTATATTAAATTTCTGTGCTAACAAACACATTTATTTAGATATAGATTAATACCATATGGGTTAAATAAGCTTCGCAAAATATCATTCTTTTTAACCTAACATTTTAATAGTTAAAAATGGTTACAGTGAGTCAATCTTAAAAGATAGACATATGCCGTCGCGGACTTTTTTTTAGAACTTTTAAAGAGGAACAATTCTTTCATACATGGTATTTGCGTAACTTAAACCGTTTTCGCAGCGCACGCAACGGAAGCTCTCAAAAAGGAATATCTTTTCCCGTTTTTGCAACATTTTTCATTTATGCTCCGCTCCTATTGGTCGTAGCGTGATGTTATATAGCCTAAAGCCTTCCTCGATAAATGGACTATCCGACACAAAAAGAGTTTTTCTATTCCAACCAGTAGTCCCAGAGTTTACCGCGTTCAAACAAACAAACAAACAAACAAACAAACAAACAAACTCTTCAGCTTTATAATATTAGTATAGATATGAGGGATAAATTATTATTTTTTTATTTCCAAAACCTAAACTAAATATCCTGTTTACCCTCAACACGAATAAACTGCTAATATACACACAACCTTTCCTTTTCACGTTGCTGTAGTTGGGTAAAAATGTAGAATTCGCTATAAAATTTTACGATCCGACTTTAAAAAATAACTGGCAGAATAAAGAAAAAAAACTACGAATTTAAAAAGCCCCAGCGCACTACATGCGTATTTTAATTAAAAAGAAACACTGTTTAGCCAACAGGGTTGCAATTAATAAAAGTTAATTTGCATTTTTAGGTCAAGGGAATGCTTTAATAAAACAATTTTGGGGCGTCTCTCGCTTGTGCGGACTTGGCTAGAATGTTAGCACATAAATAAAATTATAATATTGTATTTCATTATGGTATACATACCCGCTCGTACAAATTACATTGTATTAAAAAAACACAATATACTCGACTAATATATAGAATACAGTTTAATAAAAATACATTAGGTTTGATTTTGCTTGTAGACTATGACACTCATGCTTAAAAGTTGTACCTTTGTGAGAGAAAATATTAAATAATATATTTGTATCAGGCAGAATTCTGATTGAACCATTGAAGTAGTAGGTGTACGTACCTACTCAGTTGCACGGTAATACTTACTAATTCCACAAATAATACAATTGTATGTACATATATGACATTTCGATCTACAACAACAGATTTAAATCTATAAATTCGTCCCCTGAATAAGTAGGGGATAATAAATTGGCCTTAACGAAGGAGTATTTAAACATTATTTATTTGTTGAGAATTGACTCGCTCACTTGTGTCGTAAGATACGGGGATGTGCGAACTCACTGTACTCGGTGTAAACTATTTTCGACGCTCTCCCGTACAAAAGTTCAATGCCTTCGCAATAGGGTAGTTAACTAAAAAAATCTAATTAGTCCGTCAGATAGATTTCCAAAAAATATTGAACACGTTTTTTTTCTTTTTTCACGTAAACAAACAATGAAGACGATACAGTGCTTTGAAAACTCGTGTGACGTCAATATCTAAGACATTTTTTACCGGTGAGTGACGTCACGACGACACGACGACGACTTAAATCTTTGACGCGTTTTATCTTCGTCAATTTTCATTGATTTGATAAAACAAAAAATACGTTTCCAATATTTTTTGATAATCTAACAGACGCGAGACGGACTAATTAGAATCATATTTTTTTTAGTCAGTAAACATCCCTATTCTAAGGCCGTTTATTTTCTCACTATATCACTGTTGGTCATCATCATCTTCCTATCCTTGCCATATTCTACTTGAGGTCCGTGCAACACGTTTTCTTCTTCCATTCTCACCTGTCAGAAGTCACGGTATCATTTAAAAATTATTGGGTTTTGGTTCTATATCTCGATTTTGGTCATATTAATTATATAGTTGGTTTTATGGTCAGTAACATAATTATAGCCGCATATTTCTGTTATGCGCCCTAGAAATCAGTGCCTACATTTTGAAAGACTCGTTCAAGTTACGAATAGTTTGACGGTTAGGTTACGTTAGGTTCTGTTGTATCTTTGAAACGAGTTTTATGAAAACGTATCTAAGTAAGGTAGAGGTGAGCCTAATGTCATCAACCGGGCACAAACTCAGATGGTATACCTCTGTCTATCCCTTCGTGGATTACAGGCGTGGTGTTATGATGTTATGGATCTACATAAATGTACAAAAGTATTTTTCACATAAAATAAAATACATATTATTACTTTAAATACGACCTGATGATTTGCACCTCGTATGTCATCCAGGTCGGGGTTTTATCAATTTTGGCCTAAGAAACTTGTCATTGTACCCCAACTTTCAAATGATTGCCGAACAGAGCCATCAAAAAGTTCTGAAATAAAACTGATGAGGTGTTATACATTTAACGAAATCTGAATTAGGGATGATAGGAATACTCTCCCAGGTGTTCTTATTCCCCGTCGGGGCTGCGGATTGTTTGCAAGAGATACCGCGGCCTCGACATGACGGGCTAAGAAGGAACATGGGTGGTTTTTAGTCAGTAGAACTCTGACACTCCCTTTTGCTCTGCCCAGGAGCGGGAGGGGTTATTTGATGATTTTCCACCCGCCAAAAAAAAGAAAGGTGTTCTTATTCACTCAGACCTCTACTTACTACAATCCACCCGTTTTCTAGTGTAAAACAACCGGTTACATCTTAGAATACTTCTAAAGCATTATTGTTAATCTAGAGCAGTTTAAAACTCGTAAATCTCTTAAAGCAAAATATTCTACAATAACAAAATTAAACCACAATATTTTGGCAAAAGTACGCTTCTGATAACCACAAAATTGCGGTGTAAACAACTCTCTTTCATACGCCTAATCTTGTCCCTAGCATATCTTCACTCCATTACAAAAAGGTGATAAACACGACCAAATGCACCACAAGTAAATTATGTAGGATTTTTATGCGTAATACAGTGCGACCAGTGTATCTTAGTACGCGGCGAAATAGGGAACTAAAGGGAAATGTACAGGAGCTGAGATTCTCTTGCTTTTCACCAGTACGCACCAAGCGCCGCTCTGGAGTACCAGATTATAATGGGAACATAGTAAATGTTTAATAAAACATTTTTTATCTGTGTTATATTTAAGAACGTTGTTTTGAATTGTTGACATGTTATTTAATATTTGTTTTATTTTTGTGCCTTTTGTTTGAAGACATAATATAAAGTGCAGATTTGGCGATTCATTTGTGACGTTAAAATGTTTAGTAGGGTACTTTTTTGTATTAGAAAATCTAACACAACTTCACTATGGACCAAAATCAACCTCAGTACAATACAATGAGTATCTTACACTCAGTAGTTACATGATTTAGGTACTACAACCACCCGTCGGGGCTGCGGGTTGTTCGAAAGAGATACCGTGGCCTCGGCACAAAGGGCTAAGAAGGAACATGGGTGGTGAGTCAGAGAAGTCTGACATTCCCTACCGTTCTGCCCAGAGCGGGAGTCATTTGATGATTTCCCAGCCCTCCCCAAAAAAAAAAAAGGTCCACGTTTATCAGGCAGTTAAAACTATCATAATTATAAAATAGAAACTCGAACTACATTTTCACCATACAAAAATTCTAAACCAACAAAAAGGAGAACCATTTTTCCTCCACATCAAAGAATAAGATTGCGAATCGTCTTAAACGTACAGAATAGAATATAGCCGTAATAAAGACGCTTCGAATGGACGTGAGTGGATGCACGCGACCGCGCGTCCTTATCGCGTGCGAATAAAAACGCGCGATGTGCCATTTTAATGTTTGCCCCTTCCTTCGGCCGTTCGGATGTAATGTGCTGTAGGGATGTGGCTTCTATCGATGTCGATAAACAGAGTTTTCAGTGTTGCACTTAAAAAATACATTTCCATGTAACATATCTCACAATATTGGAAAGCACAGCCGATTGGTTGGGGGCTCTCATGTTCTGTTGTTTATTCATTACAGACCCCGATGTCGATAAACCTGTGGTAGCTCAATTCTGAAACAACTTAATTTAGATCGCCACCGAAACGCGAACCCTTCTAGATATTAGGGCCAAAGTTCCAACATTTTCACAAGGTTAATTTTTAATACAAGTTTTAAATGTTGTCCCCATGCAAGTCGATTGTAAGCTCAGCAATGATACCATTAGGACTGAGCCACTGCCACCATTTACTTAATCTCTGCAGCAAGGAATATGTAGCATGGTATATCACATCGGACATCAGCAAAGGTCTCAGTGCGGAGCACCTTGTCTGGGGAAGCGAAAAGGGTAAGGTCAATTTTATGGTTAATAGAGCAGAGCCTATTCCTATCAACCGAGCCCAGATCTAGACTTCGTGGCTGGTACTGAAAAAATCTTTATTAAAAACCCCAATAACACAAAAAAATAAATATAAAAAAGTAATTTCATGAAATACATAATATTAATAATACGTCTCGCCTCATCCCTATTCTGAAACGTATATAAGCAATTTATGTTTGCGCAGATATGGTTTAATAAAAGCAACTCTATTGGCTTTACATATTTCATGATTTGCGTTGTGATCTGGGCGCTTTTCAGATATTAAGTATTTTTATTTAACGTTTGTGAAATGTCTACAGTTCAAATATGTTAAGAGTGTCTTATTTTACATAAAAATATTTTCCTGTGAGGTGGGGCCAGTTTGATATTAGACTGGCCCCTCCTCAAAGGAGTATTTTAGATTAATTTCTATGAATGAATGGACGTTTAGGATTAAAATTTCACGTTACCACTTGTTAAGACTGGGTGTCATACTTTCGGGTCACTGACTGCTATAGCGAATGTCAAAGTTTCAACAAATGACAGCCGGAACCAAGGGTTTAACTTGTTTTCCTTGTCACGTAGGAAACCCGATTTGTAATGGAAGGTCACGTCATTGATTCTGCAGAAAAGAGTCATCACAGCCATATAATCTGTACATCCCTGATTCCCTAAGAGAACTAACTAAGAAAGAACATTAAGATCATGACAGAAGATTTTCAATATATCTATGACGCTGAATTAAAGAGGTGTCAGTCATCACTATGATACTAGAAACCGGGACCAACTAGTTCAGCCAGCTTTCAGGCTAGCTAAAATAGACCCATCTTTCATGGGGAACTGCTTAAAATGTTAGAATCACAGCTAGATTCTATATCTCGCTATCGTACTGAGATAGTGGCCTTTTGGCCTCGTACGGGACTTATTTTTAATTAATACTGTTTTATTTTTTAAGTGTTCCTCTTGTTTTTTTTTGTTAATCTTTTATTATTGATTTCTTGTCCTGTGTGAGACCAATAAATACTTTTTCTTTCTTTCTTTCTTTCTTTATCTGTGGTTAGAATCAAATATCTTTCCTCATTTTACAACTGATAATATTTCATGAGGTAAAAGTTTTTGTTTGTTTGTATGTTTTTTTTATCTCCGGAACGAATGATCCATCATCATTCTCCTGCCCTTATCTCATTTTATTTGGGGTCGTTTCTTAGGCCTTCCTATATTCTACTTAAATACGTTGCCCCATACTTGGAATTTGTCCTGTATCGTGGGTGCGTTTACGAACATTCAAACTCGCAAACACCCAGACCCGGAACAACTCTATCAATAGCCCATACAAATATTTTTTCCGTGCGGTGATCGAATCCATGACACTCAGATCAGCAGTCAATCGCTCAGCCACTGCGCCAACCGTACCGTCCAACTTCGTCTTCGGTTCCGTCGACTGTCACTCAAAAATAATGCTTTCGACTTATTTTCAGCGACACACATTCCGCTGTTTAAATTTATTCCTTGTTCTTGTTTGGTTGCTTACTAAGCATAATATCTTCCACCAGTACAAGACGTCGTTAGCTTAGCTTGTTGAGTAAATAAACACTGCATTGTGCAAGCATTAGCTGTGACGCATCTGAATACAATTAATGTCGACTGTGTTGTCAACGTGAAGGCATAACTTAAAGCGAATGATTGCTTTGTGTTTGGATTTGACTTGAAAATACAAATTGAGGGTCTGATATTGTGTCGGGGCTGCGGGTTGTTCGCAGATACCGCGGCCTCGACATGAAGGGCTAAGAAGGAACATGGGTGGTTTTTAGTCAGTAGAAGTCTGACACTCCCTTTCGCTCTGCCCAAGAGCGGGAGGGGTTATTTGATGATTTCGCAACCAAAAAAAAAAAAAAGTGTCTGAGATTGTCCCGTCGGGGCTGCGGGTTGTTCGAAAGAGATACCGCAGCCTCAACACAAAGGGCTAAGAAGGAGCGTAGGTGGTTTTTAGTCAGTAGAAGTCTGACACTCCCTACAGCGGGAGGAAAAAAAAAAAGGGTCTGAGATTGTTGAGAGTAATGTTTGCTTAATAATAACTGCTGCTCGGGGCCATCTTTGGTTTAAGCCGTGCTTGCCTAGGTTTGTCCGTGGATGGGTAGCTACCCATTACGTACCGAGTTCCTTCCGTGTCTCAGAAACCACGTTCAGCCGTTGGTCCCGGCTGCCATATATAGCTGCCATTTTTGGCAGTCGTTACAGGTAGTAGAAGTGGCCTGAAGTGGCGCAGTCGTTCCACGTAAAATACTGATATTCATCCTGATGTTGCGTCCTGTAAGACTGGAAGTCGACCTTAACATAGTTGGAAATGGTTAGGCAGGTGATGTATAGTAATATAAACTTAAAAAACTCTATAGTTTTGCTGATGAAATAACGATGCGCAACTCTAAGTATATTCAACATTAATACACTGTGGAAGGAGTTTACTCCGCTTTAGAAAACCTTTGCCCAGTTAGAGACGGCCCTCAAGCATGACTGCTGTGCGTGTGGTCATGTGTTTGATTCCCGGATAGGGCAAAGTGTATTGGTAGTAAGTAGTGGGTTTGGTCTATCATTAATAATGTACTGAAGATCATTGGTTGATTGGTTTAATTGGTTATTATTAATAATGTCCTAAAGATCGAGGGCACTGAAAAATGCAGCAACGAAATCAAGCGACGAACGATAAGCCAACAACACAACGACCAGCGATAAAAACTTTAACAATTAATTTGCGCATTATGATTAATTTTTGTATTCGCTTCCACCATTACCAGAACTTTGGTTATAACAAAAGATATAAACAATACAAGCAATTAATTGAGCCGTTAAAAAAACTTGGCAAAGTATTGAATGGGGGTATTGTATCCAAGTTATTGAAAGCTACTTTTTGTAAGGAGCGACAAGAGAAAGCACTTGGTTCTCGCCTGTTGTTCGCTGGATATCGATTGAGTTATGAATGTACAATGTAAAATTCATAATGACGGAGGCGAACGTGGTTTCTTACTCGCTTTGAGATATAATATCCAATGCGTTTGTTTCAAGATAATCTGGCTGTCAAGATAAAAAGCAATGCTTCTAGTGAAGAACATTCTTCTGGATGGTGTTCATGATTGAGAGAAGTATCTTTAAAGAGTTTGTGGTTGATCTAGGTTAAAGAAACCTTCATGGAAGGGGTACTAGTTCCCATGATCCCCGGTGCTTGGGAAGGGACCACCGCGGTGGCTTTAAGTCAGTTAGTCTGACAGACCCCTCCGCCCCAGGGCTGTGGACATCCATGACGATTTTCCACCCCGGAACAAAACGAAATGCTAAACAGACTTATGCTTTTGATGAAGAATAATTCGTAACAAGGAATAGAATCAATTTAAAGTTTAAAAGCTGTTTAAAATAATTTCAATCTATTTCTTATTGAGTTGAGGTCACAAAATCGAGTTTCTTAGAAAACGTTGAAGTATAAATGATTATTGTAAGTAAAAGAGAAAGCTTTATCACAAGTTCACAGTTCTCGTAATTTTCTACTTTCGCATTTACAATCGCGTTTGTCGCCGTTACCAACTGACTCGATAAGATTCGGCTCCCCATTCATGGTACGAACATTTATTCTGATTATTTAAAAGTCGCGTAAGATTTAGTATTTAGTGTTCTTTTATTTTTTTTTTTAATTAATGTGCCGGTAGATTATTAGATTTTTAACTTTTATGGCTTCACTCCATGCTCAATTCGTTATGTTTATCAAGAGAATTCTTAGCACAAACTTTATTTTGTCAAAGGTGTGCCTTTTTTGTGGGTGGGAAATCATTAAATAACCCCTCCCGCTCTTGGGCAGAGCGGAAGGGAGTGTCAGACTTCTACTGACTAAAAACTACCCATGTTCCTTCTTAGCACTTGTGCCGAGGCCGCGGTATCTCTTTCGAACAACCCACAGCCCCGTCGGGGTCATAGGTGTGCCTTGATTACGAACCCTGAAAACACAATAAAATGATATGAATAATTATGTATATCAGAATATTTTTGTCATAGAATCCGAAATTGGGGCGCAGCAGGTTTTTTTTACTCGACATCTCAGCAGCCACCTCCTTTCTAGCCATATCATCCTTCGCGGATAGTGTTATAGCTCTCTATTCAACCTCCTCATTCCTCGGCATCACATGTCAATACCACGATAACAGATTAACACACAAATTTCACCCACTGGTGCCACTTCCAGATTCATTCCTTCTTTTATCCATTCGCGTTTCACCACACATCACCCTTAGCATTCTCATCTCAGCCACAAGCAATTGCCTTTCATTCATCCCTTTTGTGGGACAACATTCTGATGCATATAAAACATCAAGTCTAGCCATTGGTTTTATAAAGTGTTGAAACAATGCCCAGTGTTGAAAGTAAAAGAAATGTCTCTATAAATTTAAGACCAAAAACGCATACTCATGTGTTTTCACGTGTCGTGTATTACGGTCTTTACAAAAAAGTCTTAAAATCGAGTTACCCTCATCGAATCGTTCTGTGAGCGGTTGATGTATATTTATTACCCTGAGTGAGTAACGGTTGGACAACCTTGGATAAAAGCAACCGACATTAGCACACGAAATTTATTTTCACACCAAAATTTATATGTATATGAAAGACATATTTTATGATAAAGAGTTTGAGTTTACATTGATTTTTGATCACGAAGATGTAAGTTTCATTTCATCACAACTGCTTTGAGTATAAAATATTTTATTTTAACAATTATAAATTGTGATTGGATATGCTTTCTAGTAAATTTCCAAATTGAGATACCAGTATTTAGCATATCAACATCCGTAAGCACTAGCTCAGAAATAAGTCTAGAACATTCGAGTACCTAGTACTTACGTTTAGTAGGTTTATAACAGAATTTCTTCTTCTTTATCAAAATTAATATCTGCATCAGATAAAACTGCCTAAACTTGTAAATATATGACATTTGCTACCACAATGACATTTTGCTTTAAAAACACTATCACATTATCATATTTAGTACAGCACACTGCACAACATATTATAATAAATAACGTTAATATGTCTCAGGACGTTTTCGCTGGAACTTCAGAACAAATATTCTTATTACTATTTAACGTATGCAAAATAGAATGTGGTTGCCTTAGATTTTTTTCATATTATACCGCGAAGGAACTCCTTAAGGAGGCTGTACAATAAATTTCGTAAAAGGGTTCCATAAGGGGTCCTATTGGTTAGCAAAGGCCGCTTGTTGCCAGCTATTGATAAATTACCAAAAAAATTGGTAGCTCGCCATTATATATTTTTTCGGCCGCGCCTTGGCGTTATGTTGAAATTTGATGGAATTTTCATGAGCTTTATTTTGAAGATTTTTTAAGGAACGGTCTCTGTAACGAATCATGTTTATTTAAATTATAACGTTTTTAAGAATTGGAAATTCTATAGGCCTTTAGAATACATTTTTCGCACCAGCCATTTTTAACTTACGAGCGACAAATTCCCCATTTAGGTAATAAAAAACAATAATCCCCGATTCACTCGTACACAGTGCTTTATAGGTTAATTTAGGCAAAAATCCAATTCCGCTGGCAACCCCACGGACGAGTAAATATTAAATACAGTTTAAACGAGGAGTCCGTACGGTCACCACCATTGAAGGGATATTCGTAGCCTATAAAGTGTACTATGGGACGGAATATAAATATATACGTATATCGTTTGCGCGCCCTTTTTTGCTTTTGTATAGGAGAAAAGAGTCACGTTTTTGAAAAGAAATGGACACTCGTCCCTTTCATGGTGGTTTGTGAGTAGCTATGGACGTTTATTGGATGGAATTATGATCTTTTTGTGTGGAGATACTGTGATGGGCATCCCTGCCCTGCTACCGGAAAAGTACTTCATCATTAATAGTCTTAAGAAAACGTGCGGAAACACAGTGACATGTTATGTCTGACAGTTATATGCATATTATATGCATGACAGTTCGCGCGTTGTGAAAGGGGGCTAGACGGAAAAAATTCTTACGAAAAGTTGTCACGACACTTTTTGCTATAGTAAGCTATTGTAAGCTGTGCGGCGTCGCATGTTTCTCTGTCTGTCTCTCTCTCTCTTATAGAAAGCAAGCCAGATATTTTCATTTCTACCTCTTTTTTTTCATTTTTTTTTTTTTTTACATAATAAAAATAATAACCATAACTTCGTTCCATCCGGGTGTTCCTTGAACACCCGGATGCCGGATGCGGACACCGTTCCTTGTTGTTCTCAAGTTTTTTTTGTTATATTAAGTACCTACGCGCTAGTCTCCGAAACCAATCAAACGATTTCAATGATTTTTTTGTAAGAATTAATAGCATAGTTCTGGTTCCAATTGACGGTGCCGTGTTAAGCAAAAACGGTAAAATGCAACGGTTATGAATTCCTAGTACATTTTTTTGACTTTTGTAGTATTGCTTCCTAAGGTACTTAATTTTATTAACGAGCTAATCTACTGCGGTTTTTAAGACGTCAAAAATTACTCTTACATTAAAGCAACTAAGTTCAAAGGGTCACGTGTCCATAATTATGAATTCTCGACTAAAATTCCCGGGATTTACAAATTCCCGCTCTCTGTATTGTTTGCCTTGGACGGGACTGCGCGTACCCTTGTCAGGGTATTTCGCGACGCTAGTAGGTAAGACTAGGGGTTGTTCACAATAGTTTGATGAACAGTTATTATGTTAATTTGGAGTGGACCGAAATGTTCGAAACTGCGGTATTGTTTTTGGATTTTTAACTCCAAAATGATGTAATTTCTTGATTTTTTTTTACAAAAGATTAAACTATATGTTGCACCCCGTTCTGTTGCCAAGAAACGTGTTGTTGTTGGTTAACGTACTCTTATCATGGATAAAAAATCTGTCCCCACTTTTGGGTTACCTATGTAGGGCGTCTAATTTAAAGAAACCAAAAATCAAAATACGCAGAACTTTAGTATCCGTTAAGAGCTAAAAGTAACATCGTCACAAAAACAAAGCATTAAAATTAATTTTATTTATGCAAAGTTTCACGTAAACGTTCAGTCAAGAGGTTTAAAGGCAGGGTTTAAAACGCGGGATTAACGCCGTGGGATGTGCGGGAATCTTGCTGGATTCCCTAATTTATACATTTTTGCGCTCATCCTAAGATAGCTTTATTATAATGGTCGTGATTATGCTTAAAGCTTAGAATCTTAAGTGTCCGTTCGACGCCTGGATATTGACCTCTTATTATTATTCTAGTCTCGGTAACTGACTGTTAAACGATTATAATTTTTCCCCTTTTGTTTTTAACCAATTTTTCATGAAAAGCTCGGTATATTGAACCATCGTCGTTCCAATGGGATCAACATTATGATTGTTGGGTAAATCGCTTTCCCGTTAAACTAGGATAGAGACGCTACTTCGGTATTTTCTACTGCAGCCTTTTTTTAAGGGTGGCAAATCGTCAAATGACTCCCCCCACTCTGGGCAGAGTGGTAGGGAGTGTCAGACTTCTACTGACTAAAAACCACCCATGTTCCTTCTTAGCCCTTTGTGTCGAGGCCGCGGTATCTCCCGTCGGGGCTGCGGGTTGTTCGAAAGAGATCCCCCTTCAATGTTGCTGACATCTCTTTGAGGCGCGCGTGGAACACGAACGCGCCCGTCGACACGGCCTGTCGTCGTCATAAGACGGTCGGACGGTGAGCTATTCTACTGCAGCCTCCAAAATTAATTGAACTAAAATCATTTTTTAACATTCGTCAATAGATTTCGCATGCATACATCATGCATGATCTACCTGCCTTTACTCAACTATTTTGATATCCGCTTCCAGTCAAACTAAATTCAGCTGTATACAAGTTTTTTGTATGGAGCGTCTGTCTATCCACAACTCAGTTACAAGGTATCCTACAATATACCCTTTGGTTGGTCAGACTAGTTGTCAGAGTTTCAGACTTCAGACCGGTAATGAGTGTCAACGTTCTGCAGATGACAGCCCGGAACAACGGCTTAACGTGTTTATCGAAGTACGGAGGGAATTCGGTATGTAATGGGTGCAATGGACACCCATCTACGACCGTTCTACACCCATCTCCACCAATCCCATCAGACGGCACGGTTGGCGCAGTGGCTGTGCGATTGGACTGCTGCGCTGCGTGTCGCGGGTTCCATCCCCGCACGGAACAAATGTTTGTATGGCCTACAGATAGTTGTTTCGGGTATGTTTGTGTATGTCAGTTTAAATGTTTGTAAACGCAACCACGATACAGGAGAAATTCCTAGTGTAGGGCTCAATGTTTATAAAAAAAAAAATCTGCAAGCGTTGCTTAACCATTAAAATTGCCCCGAGTGGCTGTAACTATTTAATCACTATAAATTAATAAATTTTGCACTTGTGGCGCATAATGAATTCTTTGGGGACCATAGCAGAAAAACAACATGGCGAATCGAATACAGAAACACAATAAAAGTCACAAGCAACTAATATAAAGATTTACGATGTGTCAAGTGCTAGGATAAGTTTAATTCACGTAGTGCAGTCTACCATTTAACGTGCCCCTAACTTGATGGTCTGGTAATCCTGGAATATGCTATTAAGTGAGCGTTCGATACAGTAATCAGACATGTGTAAAGAATAATAGATAGAAAGAAAAACTGTTCATTCTGCACAGTTACCCTTAGGGCTACAAACTTAAAATTTCGCACATGCGTTCCTCATAAGAGGTAGGATTTTACTAAATTCAACCCCCAAAGGGGTGAAAAAGGAGATGAAAATTTGTATGGAAAATCGTTATTTTTGATATTTCCGACATTCATGCGGGCGAAGCCGCGGGCAAAAGCTAGGAATATTATTAAGTATGGACAGATAGTGCCAGGTTCACGGTTCACTCAAGACCAAACTACGATGTTAGTAAATGTTTACTAACATCGCAAATAAAGAATCTAGAATCATAATCATTTTCAACTCCAAAATCACAAAACCATTCGACATTGTAGCAAAGACAAGAATAGGGTCCACGGCTAACGAATTCAAACCACGTGGCAATATAGTTAATTGAAACGAGTGAAGTCGGGTGCGCAACAAGTGCGTAAATTAAACCTTACTATAAATGCTTATCTTCGTCCTCTTGGATCTATACTCCAAGAGGATTTACTTTATCGTAATGTCTGTTGTTTATGGCGCGAACAGGAGTCATGCCTACAGATGAAGAAGAATATGTTCAGTAGTGAACGTCTCATGGCTAAATATTGTTTATTTATTTATTAATGAGGGTTCACCAGCAGGTTTTGTGTACAACATTAGGCATACAGTCGCCAATCACTGGTTGTGGTTAGCCAGCATTCACAAAAATAAGTGATAACAAAGTAATGAAGTAATGTTGTCGATGATGCCTTTGAAGTATGGTCTGAGTTCTCATGTAGTTGTTCATTTTATACTCGGCCCCTTAGTTATGACCTATCAGGCACATGACGTCTTATCCTTGCTTGAAGCCAAACATATCGGTCTTAAACTGTTGCCATGTGGTTCGTAGTGGTTGATTTTGAAGAAAACTTTAGTTCATCAAAACCTGCCCCAAATCTGCTTTGAGTAATATTAATATTGCTATTTGCATTAGTTTCAGATTAAACCATCCACGCACACTTCAAAAATTAATCCTGTATTCTGTATTTTATGAAAAAGGATTCAATTGAAAGGTTTTTAATAAAGGATAGCGTATTTTGAACAAACAATCCAGACTCAATATTTACGGCAAACGGATCTCCTGAAACTATTCCCCTATCACTTAATACATCCAATTTGCGTATATATAACCGCGCCGGAATTATGCTGTCCCTAAATTTAGTACCTAATTGATTAACAAAGTTAGAGAAGCTCGCTTTAGGGGGCTCCTATTTCTGTGTGGACGGATACTGGTAACTAGTTTATCCTGCAGTTATGTATCGGCTGCTCTTTTCACTGACTAAGTTCGTTTGGGACCGTGTGAAGTGCTTCGCCATGTGATTGAATCTAGGGTATCGGATCCCTATATTCAATATAGATTGTTTGTTTAACATACACTCATACATAAACATACGTGTTGTTCCCATGGGGTTAAGCCGACACCACCTGGTATGATCTGCGATTAATTATTATATGACGTTAACGACTATAGGCCCCTAAGGTTGAACTAGCCGGTGATTCTTCCATACAAACGTAGTATGGTGATTACTCGTCTGTTTCACGGGGAAGATTCAAAACTAAAAATTGTATCAACTGATCTTGTCATTATCTAGCCCTGTATGGAAGAATTGGAAAAAAAATCATTGGTTTAGAAGTTATGAGCTTCGAAACTTCCATATTTTAACACTTATTTGAACTCATCTTTCAGCGTAAATAAATAACTTATCATCATCTGCCTAGCCTTTTCCCAACTATGTTGGGGTCGGCTTCCAGTCTAACCGGATGCAGCTGAGTACTAGTATTTTACATGGAGCGACTGCCTATCTGACCTCCACAACCCAGTTAATACTAGGTAATACGATACTCTTTGGTGAGACTGGATGTCAGAATTTCAGGTCACTGACTACCTGTAACGACTGCCAAAGCTCTATATATGGCAGCCGGGACCAACAGCTTAACGTGCTGTCCGAGGCACGGAGGAAACTCGGTATGTCGGGCGGTCACCCATCCACAGACCGACCTAGGCAAGCACAGCTTTACCTAAAGATCGACCCGAGTGGCAGTTCTTATTAAGCCACGAGCTCCTCAAAATAAAAAAAAGTAAATAAATAACTTATGTAGTATGAAAATGGAGAAAGTGAAACCATACAGGGATAGATAATTTATTCAAAAGTTCAAATAAATTGTTTTAAGTTGATACATCCAGTAGTTTTTAGCACTGGATGGATGAAATGGCGGCAGGTCACGGGAACAATTTGCGACTCCCGCATTCCCCTTAAACTCAAGGGGAAGATTTATAAAACCATGGTTAGACCTGCTGTCGTGTATGGATCAGAATGTTGGGCCACAAAAGGGATAAATGAAAGGCAATTGCATGTGGCTGAGATGAGAATGCTAAGGGGGATGTGTGGTGTGACGCGAATGGATAAAATAAGAAATGAGTACATAAGAGGAAGTCTGAAAGTGGCGTCGGTAAATGAAAAGTTGTGCGGTAATCGATTGTCGTGGTATGGACATGTGATGCGAAGGAATGAAGAAAATGTTGTGAGAAAAATGTTGAGTATGAATGTAGATGGCTATAAGAGTAGAGGAAGACCAAAGAAACGATGGATGGACTGTGTGAAGGATGATATGGCTAGAAAGGAGGTGACTGCTGACATGACGAGAAATAGAGAAGTATGGAAGAAGAAGACATGTTGCGCCGACCCCAAATAAATTGGGATAAGGGCAGGAGAATGATGATGACATCCAGAAGTTTTTCCATAATATCTATACGCCCAAAGGTCAATTTATGAAATTTCACGCGCTCATTTTCATTATAAATAGTCGTATAATTCACTAAATAAATATGTAAATAAATAGAGAAAAACTAGATAAATCAATACTAAATGAATAAAACTAGATAAATTAAAAACATTACCAAATAACATGCATATTAGCCACGCCCGGCAACGAGGTCTAGCCGTCGACTAGTGCAACCTTAAAGATTTCTATAACGTTGCAATAATTTTACCCAAAATAATAAATGAGGAAGTAGGATAATTGTTGGCAGTCCAACGCCCAGATGGGTGGGTAAAATTTAGAAGTTTTTGGGTATGACCCGGTTGCGACTTGCGCAGACCAGGGAAGAATGGTGTAAAAGGAAGGACGCCGAAACAAGCCAGCAAATAAGGATGCCATTTTGAAAAAAATATTTCTATAAAAATGCGAAAAAAAAATCTCTAATCAAGGTTAGTTACTCATTTCAAAATAATAATATAGAGTTCAAAGAAAATAAAAATTCACGTTGTTTCAATGTTAATTTAAAATCTAGTTCCTCACTCATTGCTCTAACTGAATCGACTGCGTCGTTAGTGTGGAGCAGAATCGCTGAAAATTTAATACGTTTCGCGTCTGATTACAAGGTTGAATATTTTAACGCGAACAAAACATTGGTAATTGAAAGGATTAGTTCATAAAATATATATGATGAGGCGCTAAAACCATTAATTTTTATAGTTTTGTTATAAACATTTTGCCTGGAAAATAATGTCGACGACACTAGTCGGCGGGTCGGTGGCATTTTGTGTAGTTTTTTATCGTGTGGTTAGTGCCTAACCTGGTGCCATAGTTGTTACGCCGGTTTCCATGCCATGCTGGTTTCCTCACGATGTTTTTCTTCACCGAAGTAAGTGACAATTACACAATACGCACTATTACTACTGTTTGTAATAAGTTAGTAATTGTAGTACTTTAAATTTCATGCACTGTTTATTTTATTTCCTTATTTATATACCTCTATACTTAATATTAATGCTGTCTTGACTTTCGTACGTTTTTTCACTAGTGACCACTGAAAACCAGCGCTATGCTGTGGGTCCCCATAGCACAACACCATGCTGAGTGGTAACCTTCTAGTCGCAGTCACGACGTGCAGCTTTCGCTTATTTTCCTTGCTTGTATTTTTTTAAATTATATTTGTTATGTGTTGTATGTGTACCTATTGCTTTTTTATTGTCTTATTGTATGCTTGTCATGTTTCTGCGACGAATAAATATTTTTTCTTTCTTTTCTTTCTTTCACTATGCATTCGAAAAATCAGAGGTTCGAACTTGAGACCTTTGACTTGGCTATCACTGTTGTTTATGTAGTTGTATGTGATTAGACTTTGTTTTTAGACAAAAGCTTTGAACATCACCCGTTTCTTCTATAGTATAACGACTTTCGCTAGTCAGTTGAGTCAAAGGCTTGAGGTAGAAAGCGGTGAAAGAATAATGGTTAACTGAGACTGTGTTACTGGTTGGAAATTACGGTTCGTTGCAATTGGGTGTTCTCAGTAGCAAGGAGGGTTTTGATGAAACTTTGTAGATAGAGAACTGAAATATTAAGAGCACGGCTTCGAAGGGACGTTCCAGAAATAAGTGATGGATGAAGATATGCAATTAGTTCATTTTAACTATTAATCTTACTTCTTAATAATCTTATAAATGAGAAAGTTTGTAAGCATTCATGGATGTTTGGTACTCTTCCACGCAAAATACTACTGAATGATTTCATTGAAATTGGGCACACAGATAGTTTAAAACCTGGATTAACATTTATAGGATAGTTTTTATCCCAGATGTACGATAGTAATTCATACATAATAATTCTAATTCAAACCATCACAATATGACGGGCATTATTTCCCACAATTGTACCTAATTCCAACATTCCTTACGGAGTAGTCTCCGAGGAAATTACTTGAGACTGACAGACACGAACGTATTACGTAAATTCGGTTATTTTAATTTTTGTAACAGACAGTAAAATATTCAATTCAATATTTCACAGGAGTCTTTTTCATCTGTTTCCATGAATTTTCTCTTTAAGGCTAAGTTTAGATCAAATGCATGATTTACTTACAATTTTACAGAATTTTAGCAACAAAACTTGCAAGAAACATGGTTTTTATTGCTTGTTAATATTTTGCTAAGGCTAAACAAATAAACGCTAAGCCTGTTAGCACAAATACTATGGCTATTTGAGTCGTAAATCCGTGTGGATAATTCCAGACGCATCACGCGAATTCAAGAGCCATAAGTATACTTCTACAAAAAAAATACATCTAGGAATGACTAAAATTATCCCAATAGTAGGCTCGCCCTAAGCAACACATTCTTAAGTACAATCACTCCAAACACTTATCCCGCTAAAAAACAATGTTAATGTTTGAAAGTACGTAAGAATTCTCTTTTAAACACAAAATAACAGTGTTACCAGCTGTAAAACGATTAAGGTACAGCTTGGCTTTGTTTACTTTCTCTTCATTAGACAGCAAATCCAGTTTGCTTTGCTTCTCAATTGTTATTTTTAATTAATGCCAATAATGCCCGTGCGGTTTTCTTCAGGTGAACCAAGAAATTCTTAGCGGGATGGAAGAATGGATCTTTGTTACTTGTAGAATTGCTGTTGTTTTAATATTAAAAAGTGTAGTTCTATATTATATTTCCATGTTGGCAATGTACGAGTGAAAGCGACGCCAATTGAATGAATACTTTTTGTAAAAGAGTCATTAGTATAAGATTTAACTTTAAGAGTAGATATTGAGAGATATGTGTGATACCGAATAATGCAACTTTTACCATGACGTCTTAAGGCTGCTCTCTCGAAAAAGCTTAAAAACAGCGTGCAGATGAAGCAGTTTTACACCGGCACTTACAGAGAAATGACATCTGAGAAAAATTGTTAGAAATCTACATGATATGACACGTAATTTGGTTTAGCCATAATTTTTGTATCGGTATCACATAATAAGAAAAAAAATCCACAAAATCACCTCCAAATCGTTGAATGGAACCATTTTACTCCTTCATTTTTTAACAAAATAATATAAAAAAAAATATCTACTGCTTTGAAATACAAAGGAAAATAACTTGGTTTTGTTACTTTTTAAAAACATGTATTATTTTAATTATAATAAATGAAAAATGCGTCCGTTTAAAGTCCGTATCTACGACCGAGAGGGGTAGTTTGTATGCACAAGGTCATTGGCGAGAATACAAGCCTTAAAGCAGTCTTGTCTTATTATATTACAGTGTGGAAAAGAGATAGCGCTGGACACCTTATATAGTTCTGTCGCTTTTCCACATTAGAGAGAATAAAACAAGACTGCTTTATGACGTCATAGCAGGGTGCAAGGTTGGATTAACAAAAATACTAGTATAACATGATTTTCAACCAGACACCAATGTACTACAATCTTTAAAAGATGTAGAAAACTGCAGGCGAATTAACAAAATCTTAAAAACTACCGATTAGAAAAGTAACAAAAAATGGATATAGTGAAATGACAATCATGCATCTATTTCTTTACACTAAAATACGAGTACTTCACCAATGAAGCAAGAAGGCCTGAGACTTTTAAGGCGGCCTCGAGATTGGGGGAAACCATAAATATGGTGCCTTCAGTTTTGTCGTATCGTAATTAATCTTGTTTGAGAAATGAGCCCGAAGATGCAGGCCGATACTTTGATAAATAGATTTTTGCTTCTTACCAACTCGTTCGTACAGTTTGACGATGCCCGTGATCTGATTTTCTGGAAGCGACTATGAAATATTTCACAAGTTGGGCTTGTGATTTTGGAGATTATATTAATTTATCTTACTGAATGTTACTATTATCACTTCACGAATGAATAAAATAATATTTTTTTTCTTTACTCATCTTACGTGTTAGCCATAATCAGAAACATGTGAAATTAAATAATTTCAAAAGAATTTTCCTACTGAGAACTCCGTCTTTAAATCTTGTTTTTTTTAATACTACTAAATACGACAAATAAATAATAAATTATAATAATAAATTTTTATTTCAGTAACTATACAAACTTCTACAATATTTAAACATACATAGAGGCCTCCTTTTAAGTATAAGAAACACCTGTGTTAGGAGACCCCGCTCTTCTAAAACAAAAACAATTATAATGTAGGAGTGTACATACAAAATAAATTCAACTTAAATCTAGGAAGGTGTGCGTATGTGTGTGTGTGTGTGTGTGTGCTTGTGAGTGTGTGTGCGTGTGTGTGTGTGTGTGTGGGTTGTCATCTAATTATCGCATAATACTTTGTAATAGAGCTTCAATGTCGTCATAGCTCTTGCATTTTAACCAGTCTGTTAAGGATTTCTTACAATCTCCATAAGTCATGGGGTAAATATTTAAGAGTTTATTCAACTGATTGTAGATGGAAGCGGATTGTCTGATAAACTGTCTTCTTGCGTATGAGGTTTTATGAGGACAAATACAAGTTGATGCAACGATGTACGAAGTGATGAAAGTAACAATCAGTAAGATACATTAATTTACACAGCCCAGTTAGTACTGAATGTGATATGAAAAAGAAAGTAAACACATTTTCTCCAAAATGAGTTTACTTCTCCAAAATTAGTTTACTGATATGTTATGTCTTTTTAATATTTTTTATTATGATATACTTTTTTATTATTGATTTGTGTCTGTAGTCAATCGTGATATTAACTTACAGCTTACTATTGTATCGAGTCTGGTTCTTCTAAACTAACAAACAGATGTGTTGCTAGGGAGTTTGTTCCGCCACTTCTTCTTTCCAGCTAAAACACTAGGAAGTGTCGAAGGGTGGGCATTTTGGGGGATTGTCTCTTGTAAATAAGTAAAGTAAATTTTGACGTTCGAAAAGTGCTGATCAGCCTAGACGTGACGTCTAATAAGGGAGAATGGAAGAAAACTAGTTTCGCCGACGACGCCAAATAGAATGGGACAACCGTAGGAATATGATGATGACTAACTTGGTTGTGGAGGTCAAATAGGCCATCGCTCTATCTAAAATACTGATATTCGGCTGCATCCACTCTGACTGGAAGACTACTCCAACACAGTTTAAGAGTTTAAGGTGATGAAAAAGAATATAAAAAAAATACGCTAGCGAGAAATATTTCTACATCTTTGTATTTTCCAATTTGGCCCCTAAAAGTATGCGGGTCGCGAAGGAAAAAAGCGCCGAGGCCAATTTCTGTGAATGATTACAGATATTTGGGGCCACACTATAAGTGCGAGGAAATATCGGTGCTTTATATGTAGTTCCTATCGACAGCGTATGAATGTCGCCTTTTATTTCGTCACCTTGGCCCGTCATTTATTATAAGTGTGGTTTGATTTCAGATATTTTGGTAGTAATGTTTAAGGTCGTTTTTTATATTTAAACCTGTGTTTTCTAAAATTATTAGTCTTTAATTACATATACACTTTTGTAGAGTTTCTTGATAAGTAGGGTCTTACACCTTGCACCTGTTACGTGGTCGTTGTTTCCGTGAAATTTTAAATCCGTAATTAATTTATAGCCACTATAGTCAATGGTAGGTAAGTAAATACAGTGATAAAAACGAACATACAAACGTTTGTAATAAATTAAAAACGAACTATCAATAAAATATTCAAACAACCAACAAACAAGCCATAACAGGTATAGTTTACAAAACAGTTTTGATATTTTTATTTCATCAAAAACAAGCTAAGCCAGTTAGTTCACCAGTTAGGTCAAAAATGAAAACTACGCCCGATTCGTTTAACCAAACAATTTGTTGGCAACACTAAAACAATATAGGTAATTCAATTGAAGCAATCATGTCATACAAATATGTGCAATATTCATGGACGGTTGTCCACTGAGCGTCGCTTTGTGTTCCCTACCCGGTCGTCAATGGACCTCGTTTCAATACACCGAATAGATTTGATTTACGTGTGTCAATAGCCGTTGTGTTGGACACGGTCCTAAGGGGTTGCCTAGTCGTGGGGACATGATTCCGGGATGTGTGTACTGGCATAATGTGGTGGGGTGGTGATTCAGGATTGAATTTCGAATGGTCTATCCTTGGTGCTGTGGGCTTTGGCATCGAATGAGCTGGAGTCCAAGTCTGATAATGAACGGTTCTGATCAAGACTAATGTTTAAATTTGGTCAGTTTTGGTAAGCTACTAAATAAAAGATGGCATTATGGTTATCCGGTGGCATTGCTTTTGGTAAGTCATTGGGCTGCCATAGACACATATACATGATTGTTTAATGTTTCTCCTATTATTTTCACTTTTTTATCACTGGCACACCATTGTGCTGGCACATTATGGCTGCTTTATAAGCTTCTTATTGACTATTTCATGAATAAGTCATCATAGGGTTAAATAATAATAATAATAAAGTTTATTGGTTCATAAAAAAGTTTTACAATATAAAGGAATGACACTGGATCCCGCACTAGAATACCCTGTGTCGCAGGATCCAGTCTCTTTCAAATGAACTTGAGATTCTATAAATACATTCATTATTGTAAACATTTTTGTATATCAATTTTTCAATAAACAATTTCAAATTTCAATTTCAAAAAAATTCGTGTTGCGGACGCGAATCGTAATTTGTCATCAATATACAAACATGACACTGAAATTGCAAAACAACTTAAGAAAAAATCAAAATAATGAAGCAAGTTGGGGTAGCTTCTGAACTGGGCACGTCTGCCGCATGCCCAATGAGCTGTGGGCAAAAATAACCCTGATACAGCTAGAAGGCGTCGCGGCAGACCTCGTAGAAGATGGCGGGACAATCTAGACAAGACTAGACCAGTGGTCTACATTGGCTTTAGATCGAAACAAGGAAGTCATGGGGAGAGGCCTTTACCTATAGATGCCTAGTGATACCTAGTGGGATGATGCTGGCTAACAGTATCAGTTTCAGCATATTATCAAGCGATCATTATGAATTTATGGGACTACGAACTTTAGGCAGAGTGGTGAGGGGGTTTGACCTAGTAAAGTAAAGTAAAGTAAAATAAAGTAAAAATTTATTTGCATAAATTGTAGGTACATAAAATAAGCTGGAATAACAATGTGGATGAGCCTTGTACAATCTACCTAATATTAGGCATGCAAATTTTAAAACGTTAACTAAAATTAAACAAACCATAAATTAAACTAAAAATTAAATTATGGTATCTAAATTAAATAAATAATGTATGATAGCCTTCTGTGGTGGTGGTGGTATTGGCCATTTGTTGAAAATGGCAAACTTGGCCGCCAGCCCCATTTTTTGCTCGATGACGTTATCACTACTGGGTATGGCCAGCAATATTTTTTAAAAGCACCAGTCGTTTCTTTTTACTTAAAGTGGCGACTTTGTCGCGTTTTCTGTGTTTTGAACCCAAAGGTTGACAAAAAATCTAGCTTACTCCATCTATCTATGTTGTCCGTTACCTCTAAATGTTTTTAACAAAACTGTCGCTTAGTCCTTCATAAGGAAACACATTCAAACTAAAATTAGTCTTGTGACAATTAAATGGCTTCTTGCTAACACCCAGTGTACGAAAACCTTATACAACCAATGTCGGCTAAAGATTATAGATTAAAGGAATATTAATGATCTTAACTCCAAGGTTAGTATTGTGCAAAACTAGGACATCCAAGTTTACTCAGACAATCTAGCTCATTTGTTAACAACTATGGTAATAAGGTCCTTATTGATAACATATTGGTCTGTATAAATTAAACAATGTCTTCGACATAGCAAGACTTACAATCGGTATGCCTGTATGACTTGACCGTTAAACTTTTTCGTGTGTGAAAAGTTTATGTAAATGTATGTACGTAGGCGAAGCAAAACAAGTTGGTTAGGATTAAAGGCTTCAGCAGTTTGGCATTTTGTAGTTTCTCCCTATCCCTATGGAAATAAAGTTAAATAAGTTAAAGAATGTAGGGTTTTTGGTATTACTATACACATACAGTTTCGGTCAAAACTGAAAAAGTTACACGGATCTACCTAATTGATTGAAAGTTGAAGTCAATGAATATTTTTTATAAAAATATGCATGATTGAGATATTAATTCGATTGATGATGATTGATGATTTTATTTTTTTAATTATTTACTTCTGAAATGAATCGTTTTGTTTACAATTTTATCCTATCCAATCATTTGAATGTATGTATACATATAGGTATGCACATAAACATTTCCAATGCCTACTGGTGCCAATCGATGTGTACGTTATAATTACGAATCAAAATGTCGGCTTCAAAATACGGTATTGTTTCACATGTTGGATAGGTAACAATAAAATATGTATTTGTCATAATTTCAGTGTAAATAATTTCGTAAATTGTTCACGATTTACGTTACTTAGATAAGTAGATTATACCTAATTAATAACACAAACTATGAAACTGTTTTAGGTCTGTCACATCACCATCTCAGGTCCAGTTGAAAACCAGCGTCAGGCACTATCCACAGCCGCGAGATACTACACACTCTCTCTTTTTTTCTAAGTATTTACATATAAGATCTTTTAAAATTTTAATAGGTGAGGACGAGCCTATTGTCATCAAATATGACAAATAAATAAACAAAACCAGACTCAATGGCTGCTGCTGAGAAATTCCCGTTGGAAAATCCCAAGAAAATTTTGCCCAATCCGGGAAAAGAACCTAGAACTTCATGCTCAGCAGTCGCGCTTCCTACCACTAGACCGACAAGGCTGGGCAATATCATCATCAGCCTATAATGTTCCCACTGCAGGGACTCAGGCTTCCTCTTTAGGAGAGGGATGGGCTATTATCCACCACGCGGGCCTAGTGCGGGTTGGTAGATGTCACATGTCTTCGAATATTTTGGTTCTAAGATAATATAGGTAGAAATATTTAGATAAAAATAATACAAAACATAATGCCGCTGTGATTTCTTGAAGACATAATTGTGCTCTCATGTATAATAGCGTTAAGAACAGAGGCGTCTAACAATGTTTGTTCCAAGACGGAGTTAGCTCTTACGTAAGCCAATCTTAAGCCCAGCCTTAACCGAGACAAAAGCTGAGCGGATGTGGTCCGGTCCTAGCCGCACTTCCGGCAAGATGGCCGCCCCATTGTAATAAACAAACTTGTTATTGAGATGTTTGGATTACGCAATTGTAGTGCAAATTAGGCACTCCAATTATAATATAAATGAATAGTGTTTCTAGGGATTTTGTTATACACACAGAAACACTTTCATATTCAATACAGGCTTCTTTAAACGCTTTTAAGTTATTTTATTTTTTGATAAGATGGATGGATTGTGTGAGGAATGATATGAATGAGAAAGGAATAAATGCCACCTTGACGTGTAACAGGGAAGAATGGAAGAAGAAAACGTGTTGCGCCGACCCCAAATAGAATGGGATAAGGGCAGGAAGATGATGAAGTTATTTTATTTTTTGTTACTGCAGAGTTTTTATTTACTCCAGAGTTTTTATATCTCCGCTTGGGAGAGGGCACTGGCTCCTGTAACACAGGTCTATCACCTAGCACAGGAGTCAGGGACTTCACACAATTCTGAAACCATATCTTGTGTCATAAAGATTATTATTATAAAGATTAAAGATTATTTTTTTGTTATAGTTTACCTATGATAATGTTAACTGTCCTGGTTTAAGTAAAGCATCACAAAATTAACAGCCCGCCTGTAATCCACAAAGGGTGGTGTTTAAGTCCCATGTGCTTGGGGGCGAGTTTATTATCACGATATGTGCCCATATTAGTGTTATAAAAAGGAAGTTACAGACTAAAGAGGGCACTAGCTTCTGTAACAAATGTCTAGCACCTATCTAGCACAGGGAATTCAAACAATTTTGTGACCACTTTCTTGTATAATAAAGATATTATTATTAAATCCTACCATAATTTTTCTGATACGTCATTTACCCTGAAACCTGCGGAACAACGTGGAATACACTATCAAAATATGACAAGCGGTTAAGGAGGTATGAGAGGACATACGAACATAGACATACCTTGTTAAAAATAGAACATTTCTTTGATTTTGCCGTAGTAGTCCAAATCATAAACTTCCATTTTGGTTCGCCGTAGTAGGGTAAAAATAAAAAATGGAGGAAATTATATTTCCCCAAAGAAAATTTATTTTATTTTAAAACGCATTTTACATGCGTCATTTTCTTTGAAAAACATTGCTACTCTGTAAAACCTGCAACACAAAACAAGTTGGCAGAGCCGTTGTATTAAGTTAAAACAAGTTGCAGAAAACAATTGCATAAGAGTCACCTGGTGACTATGTGCAATCAGTTAGAAAGGTACGTCACATTGCACTAGCAATATTTGAATCAAATTGGATCTAAGAAGGACTCTTGGAGAACTCTAGGATCTGTTAACGAGGCCGACGGAACTTACTGTGAAAGCTAGGGAGTTTGAAAGTCTTCCGAGTGATGAGATGATGTGGGAATGTACAGGGAGTCTATGAGAAGATAAGTAAAAACATTATTTTGAACTTATTTATTTTAACGTCTTTCTGTCACTTGTTTGAAAATGTGCTGGAGCATCCAGATTCTTAGCAGAGTTAACACAACATAGCAACACGCTTTTAATCCCCGAAGAGTTGGCAGGGGTGTACTTGGCTGCGGGATGTTTGCAAGAGATACCGCGGCCTCGACATGAAGGGCTAAGAAGGAACATGGGTGGTTTTTAGTCAGTAGAAGTCTGACACTCCTTTTCGCTCTGCCCAAGAGCGGGAGGGGTTAAATGATGATTTTCCACCCGCCAAAAAAAAAAAGGGGTGTATTTAGTCCTACATTCTCATTTCTTAAAATCGTTATACCTCATTATAGTATCTTACTAGCTGTTGCCAGCGGCTTCGCCCGCTACAACTCGAAAATTATCCCACGGGAAGAGAAAATCGAGATAAAAAGTAGCCTATATGTTAATCCAGGGTATAACCTATCTACATACCAAATTTCAATCAAATCGGTCCAGCCGTTTATGCGTGAAAGAGTAACAAACATCCACACATCCATTCTCACAAACTTTCACATCTATAATATTAGTAGGATTGTCCTGTTATAGGATAAATTAAAAACCACTAGGACAGCATCATAGGTCGTCATTGCATTAACACATTCACTAAAACAGACAGATGTGTTGCTGGGGAGTTTGTTCCGTCACTTCTTGTTCCCAGCTAAAACACTAGGAAGTGTCGAAGGGTGGGCGTCTTGGGGGACGGTCTCTTGTAAACTTTGACGTTCAAAAACATACTGTAAAAAAAAAACATACAGACGAATTGAGAACCTCCTCCTTCATGGAAGTCGGTTGAATATTGCAGATTAAATTGATTTTATAATTTGTAATTTCTACATGCTTTCCTTGCCATCGCTAATTCCTAATAGAATTATCATAAGCAATAACGTTATTACAAAAATTTGTGTAGGTATGTAAAGGAGGTGACTGCTGACATAACGACTATCATCTGCCTAGCCTTTTCCCAACTATGTTGGGGTCAGCTTCCAGTCTAACCGGATGCAGCTGAGTACCAGTATTTTACATGGAGCGTCTGCCTATCTGACCTCACAACCCAGTTAATACTAGGTAATACGATACTCTTTGGTAAGACTGGATGTTAGAATTTCAGGTCACTTCTACCTGTAACGACTACCAAAGATCTACATATGGCAGCCGGGACCAACAGCTTAACGTGCTTTCCGAGGCACGGAGGAAACTCGGTATGTCGGGCGTTCACCCATCCACAGACCGACCTAGACAAGCACAGCTCAGCTTTACCTAAAGATCGACCCGAGTGGCAGTTCTTATTAAGCCACGAGCTCGACATAACGACTAACAGAGAAGTATATAAGAAGACATGCTGCGTCGACCAGACCGGCACAGTTGGCGCAGTGGCTGAGCGATTGGACTGCTGCTCTGCGCGTCGCGGGTTCGATCCCCGCACGAAACAAATATTTGTATGGCCTACAGATAGTTGTTTCGGGTCTGGGTGTTCTGTATATGTGAGTTTAAATGTTTGTAAACGCACCCACGATACAGGAGAAATTCCTAGTGTGGGGCAACGTTTTTTTTAAAAAAAAAATACATTGGGATAAGGGTAAGAGAATGATGATGATGCATTCATTTGTATTCCAAAAAATGTGTTTAGTAGAGGAAGTGTCGACTGGTGCGCATGTGCCGTTGTGTTCGATTTTGTTTTATTTATTATTGCGTTTTTCAACGGAGTTTGGAGTAGTGCCTCTGGGGATGGCACTAGACTCAGCCCCTATTACATGTGACTTAAACATAACTGGCAAACCGATGGTTTTTACCGCAAGTGCCTAGCCCTTTCGGGATTAAAGGTGTGATGTTATACATATAATGTGCTAAGTAGAGTATCTACCTGCAACTTTCTAAGTCCACCGTTCCCGTAAAAAGTCTAGACGAGTTACAAAGTGTACCTATTTAAATTCAAATCGCCAAGTACTTGTGTTATGGGCTGTAACTGCTAAATATTGTGATAACTGCGCGACCGTCGCTTAGGAAACATACAGCAGGTATTCGTTTTATCTCAGTGACTCGATTATATCTTTTAATTGTATCGTAAGTTCGTTTTGTCGAAAAAAGATCTTGTTACGATTTTTTGAGAAGTGCTAAAGAGCGAGTTACACTGTCCCTTTGAGAAGTTCGAGGCTTAATAATAAATGCCGCTTGTGCTGATCTTAGGATAAGCCGTCGGTTTCGGCTGCCATATAAAGATCTTTAGCAGTCGTTGCAGATAGTCAGCCACCTGAAAATCTAATAACCAATCTAACCAAAAGGAAAAGTATTACCCAGTATAAACTAGGTTGTGGAGGTCAGATAGGCAATCACTTCATGTAAAATACTGGTATTCAGCTGCATCCGGTTAAACTGGAAGCTGACCCCAACATAGTTGGGAAAAATCTGGGCAGATGATGATGACTTTGAGCTGGTCGGTTCACAATATGCATTCGTGTATCATAAAAGCTATCGTCCGGACGGTCGCGTGGCAATAAAAAGTAACCGCGGCGATAAGTGCGATCCTCGCGCTCCTTTCGCAACAATACTTTGTAGAAAGCTGTATCAACCTGTGGGCGAATTTATTATTTAGAAATAGCTACGCGATATAGGTAGATGTCGTGCTAAACATATCACATATCTTTTTTTTTTTTTTAGGGTTTGGGAAATCATCAAATAACCCCTCCCGCTCTTGGGCAGAGCGGAAGGGAGGCCGAGGTATCTCTTTCGAACAACCCGCAGCCCCGACATATCACATACCTTACTAATCTTATAAAGCATTTTGCCTAAGAAAGAACCAATCTTGAAAAATATTAAGAATGGAGAAACTTTTAAAATGAAGAAGAATAAGAAGAAGCAAGAATATTGAATAAAATTTTGTATAAATTAATTAGAAAATTGTTTAGCAATGTCAACAATTGAAGACTCTCCGACTCAAGCAAACGTTCCGAAAGACTTATAATAATATGACTTATATTATATATTCCTTTATTAGCCTGTTCTGTTCCACTGCCCGGTTTTTATAAATGAAAATCAAGTTCATATAATTATATGCCTGCACGATCGCGTTGTTATTCCAATCCACATAACGAATTTTGATGGAATTTACTATCATATTATTAAACTAACATAATTATAATAAAGAAATCTCTAAGTTTTATTAAGTCATAAAAAGCGAAGCAGGGGTGGATCGCTAATATTTACAAAACGATAAGCACATTAACAGAATCAATAGTTGGTTTGGAAATAATGTTGATACAATAACATAAGACATAAATTCTAATTCCTTTTACAAATGAATCGTACACTTTCCTGCGTAACACATGAACTAGTAATCCTGCATGGGCAGCTTATTTGCGAATGACCCGGTGCTAAGTAGGCAAACGCGCATTATCTACGCCTAACGTTGGCTTACATTGCGAGTTAGTGTGCAGTCCACTCTGTGGACGATGTCCTCTCGAGTCGGCACATGAAATAATAATTATTTCTCTGCACTGCGAATGAACGAAGAGTTCAAAGTATAGTTCTAGATGTGTTAGTTTTACAGATTGTCCTACTGGTATTTATTTATCAGCATCATTCTCCTGTCCTTGCCCCCTAGACAAAATCCCTTTTCTGTAAGCGTTAACGCCAACGGAAAGATCAAATTGTATGGAGTTGACATTAGCTTTAGAGATGTCACGTGATGTCATCTGTAAAGCTAATGTCAACTCAATACAATTTGATCTTTCCGTTGGCGTTAACGCTTACAGAAAAGGGATTTTGTCTAGGGGGCCTTATCCCGTTAATTCAATTTGGATCTGTGCAGCATGTCTTCTTTCAAGCTTCTCTATTACTCGTCATCTCAGCAGGCACTTTTCACTACTATTTTTTATATAAGCGAAAGTTTGTGAGGACCTTGTGATGCATGTATTTTACTGTTTCATTAATAAACCACTGAATGAATTTTAATGAAACTTTACAGCTTAGACATCAGATTAGCAGAGAAGCTATATTTTTTATAAAGATATTGCGCAAAAAAATTGAAACTCGCTTGTATGGAAGCAAGTTTCTGATATAGCCACGTGACATGGTTCAAATTATTACTTAAATTAATAAATTACATGGCCCAGCGCAACTGTGTCCTAACTGATTGAATGAAAGATTTCGTGCTAAGTATCAAGAATTTTTTGGACAACTCCTGGAATACCTACCTAACACAATCGACATGTAAGTACGTATTTGTATAATAACAACGTAGTTTAATACATCGGTCGATAGATTGTGTGGACTCAGTTGTTCATTTGTAAATATAGGGAATAGACGAAAATTGGCAGATGTGACTGGTAACGCCGCGAGGGGACGCCCTAGAAAGACATACACTCACACATCTTATTGGTGCTGTTCTTCAGAAAGGACAGGTGCGTAGTACTCGTAACCGGCGTGCGTGTATGACCAGATGTATGAATGTGGACGAGGCAAAAGGAGTGTATAAGGATCGTAGCAAGTGGCGTTCTTTGGTTTCTGCCTAACCCCTATGGGAAAAGGGCGTGTGTGACACATACATACTACTCGTATGTATGTATGTAAAAAAAAACTAGTCTGTTGACTGGTGTCATTAAAATTAAATTAATTAACCGACTTCAAAAAAGGAGGAAGGAGGTTCTATGTTCGTGTGTATGTTTTTTTTTTTTTTTTTTAATGTATGTTACCTGATTTCTCCTCCATTTGTGAACCGATTTTCAAAATTCTTTTTTTATTTGAAAGAGTATACTCCTGAGGTGGTCCCATTTAAATTTGGTGAAGATCTGATCCTGATCTTCGGAGATATACAATAGATCTCTTCAAAAATAGACGGCAAATCTGTCGTGATTGCTGCAATCGCTTGGATGTTTATTGTTATACAACATCATGACGTAACATCACGCCTGTATGATCTGAGGGGGTACGCAGATGTGTACACCCAGATTTGGACAGTAAGATATTATGTAATGTTCCATTTATTGGGGATAAATAAAACCTATTATTTGTTTGGGAACAACTAAAAATGGAAAAATAAAAAACTTTTTGGCAAAAAATAAAACCGACTTCAAAAACACCAAAAAGTGAAAAATAAACTTCTGAAGAAAAATCAGCTTCTGAAGTCGGTGGCAAAAAAACGAAATCAAACAAACAAATGTCACCGACTTCAGAAGCTGATTTTTCTTCAGAAGTTTATTTTTCACTTTTTTTTTGGAGCAGCAAACATCAAAAAGATTTGGAAGAGTCAAGGCCATTTCCACGAGTCTAGCTCGTCGGCACGTTCATATATGCAGCAGGGTAGTCAGCCCAGGCGTAATGTATGTAATTCTAACGCGTGTTCAACATTTGCATGCAAATAAGATGTTTGTCCACTTTTCGCTCGCACACCGTCGCATTTCATTAGTTGCAGTTTCTCGGATAAGTAATATTCTATGGAAATTCTTGCTAAGCTAGAATTTTGAGTTGCTGGGAATTAAACTCGTGTAGTTCTGGTTTAAGTGGGCCTAAATGTATAATCTAGTATAGCAAAAGGTCTTAAAAATAACTTTTGATGGCAAGTGACATCGCGGTTTCATAATATTTATTGTCATCATCATCATCATCAGCCATTAATGTTCCCACTGCAGGGACTTAGGCCTCTCTAGAAGAGGGATGGGCTATAATCTACCACGCGGTCCCATTGCGGGTTGGTAGATGTCACATGTCTTCGATTTTTTTGGTTCTAAGACAAGCCGGTTTCCTCACGATGTTTTCCTTCACCGTTTTGAGAGCGGTGGTGATGAAATAAATAACACAAAGTAATGCACTTGTCTGGGTTCGAAACCACGAAGTACTGTTCGTAAGTTAGGGCCGCCACCACTAGGCCACCGCTGCTCTATTAGCTACTACAAAAATGTAATTTCTGTACAAAGGATACTTACGAAGAACGTCCTTAATCTACGTTTATCTTGTAAACTAACCCAGTTTTCTAGTTTCATTACACTGAGTTTCATAGTGCAATATATGTCGCATGATGTCACCGAGCTAGGTACATGGCAATATTAATTTCCTGCCACCCGATCGCTGTGACATGTTGCAACCAGGCAGTGAATAATAACAGGAATCATGGGAAAATTATGTGGTTATGTTGGCATAGTCCTTTGAATATTTTAGTGTTGTTTGTTTTAATTTCGTTCACAGAGTTTTATATGTTTTGGAAACGGCTAATTTTAACGTGGTTTCCGTGGCACAGAGGACTCTTGTTAAGTTAGGGTTGGTTACCCATTCAACGACCTACAATCGGCAAACGTTGGTTAGTATTATCCTTGGAGATCAATAAATGCGGCAGGTGTGGAATAATATCAACCGCGTGGTAAATTTAACAATGAGCCACCATCGAGTGAAGAAAGGGTTTTAGAAAACAGTGAGTCAGATATTGCATTGTCCTTTCGATTGCCTGTTTTTGTAAAAAAAAACTATATTACATAAAATATGTGTTGTCCATTCACTCAATTCACTGAAATAAATTATTATTATTATAAGCCTATATTGTCCCACTGCAGGCCCCCTTCCCTCTTTCCACTTTTCGCGATCTAGTGCGATGGTAGACCAATCCTTTGTGAAATCAATTGCAAAGCAAAATAGAAAACGGTACTTACCTACATTTTATTTCAGGCACCTTGAATACACTTTGACCCCTTTGCACTTACGACAACGTTATTTAATTTCCTACTAGTGCTACAAAGTAGCAATAAAATGTTTTTACACTTCACTCTCCATTAAAATAAATCGAAGCACTCTCAATCGATGGGGTACAAATTGTACCCGGTGAAAGGTCGCCGACTCGAAGGGTTAACAATGAGGCGCCATTATTTCGTGTGAATTGAATTGGCATAGACGATTTAACTTGCTTAAGCTACGCGGATTTGTCGCTTCAATGACCTCCGGTCGATTCGACCCTCGGCTACAAAAAGCCGACTAGAATTTGTATAGCCTTATGAGGGTTAAATGATTTTTCTGTCAAATAAAATGCGTGAATCTTTGTTCTGTGAATTTATATTTTTTTCTAGAATAGCGATACTTTTTTTTGTGATGAAAAATCGGGAGGGTATTTGATTTCCTAACACAAAAATTCGAATCTGTAGAGTGTTTCGGTTTTTGTTCACGTACACAATGGACTTTGTTGGAAGTTTATCCCCATATTTTGCTTTTCACATGAAACAGGTTGTTTTTAATCAAGTGATGTAAAAACACATATAATATATTTTTGAGTTTAAACGCCGATCTGTTCATTCTGGGCAATAGATAAAAACATCTCCGCGGCTTCAATGTTAAAAAACCGTTCAAAGAAATCCAAAACTGCAATAAAAACCATACAGTCAAGCAGCAATCAATAATCCCAATCAGTTCAAGCAAGCAACCTGTTACTCCGACAGAAATAATAGAAAAAAAAATGATAAAACTGGGATCTTGCGACCGCCATTTATCAGGGCGACTGTCAAAAATATCAACGTGCAAGTTTCCCTAAGCGGTTGGGAGGGCCACCAAGATTTATGCGTTGGGCATCGGGTCGGTCTAGGTACTCCTTAGGGAGGAGTGACGAATGTATCGTGCAGACTTTAATTGTTTGCTAAAGCGGCTGTTGTTATTTGTAAAACATTCTACTATTTAATTGCATGATAAGTATCGTTTATTATTTAAAAAAAAAAAAATCGTTCATCGATCACATATACATACCACTACTAATCATATTTTTACGTCTAATGTCACCTGCATGTTCACAGCGAAAAATAGTTTAGCTATTGCTAGTTGTTACTTTGAAAACTTCTACCGATTTTGTAATTTTTTTATTAGCACTTACAATAATGCTGCAAAAGTGTAAGTCTAATATTTCTCAATACTCTAATTCTTAATAATAATTAAGCTCGAGCTATGGAAATAGCTAGACATAACGAGACATCTTAACAAATCGAGCTTCCAAGGCTTGGGAAGGTGGTGAGGTGGCACACGGAGCTACTGCGACACCAGAACAGTCTCAAGATCAGCGTCAACAACACGCTGAGTATGTGGCATCTCAACGAGCTGCTGAGATACCAGAGCAGTCCCAAGATAAGCGTTAACAACACGCTGAGTATGTGGCATCTCAACGAGCTGCTGAGACACCAGAACAGTCCCAAGATCGGCGTCAACAACACGCTGAGTATGTGGCATCTCAACGAGCTGCTGAGACACCAAAACAATCACAAGCTCGACGTCAGCGGCAGGCGACTAACATGGTGTCCCTAAGAGCCACAAAAACCTTTGAAGCGGTTGAATCTCGCAGACGCGCTGTTGCTGAAAGTGCAGCACAGGACGACAGACATTTACAAGAAACACGTGGGTGTTTGATAAAGCTGCATTTGAGTATGATGAGAGTCTTGATTATGACACTTACAAACTTATAAAAATAGAAGCGATGAGCAAGGATTTCAGATTTTGTGGAGCTCTTAAGTGAAAAGAAGAAGACGCAGGTATATGTTGTTCGGGCTGAAAAGTAGACATTTCTTCTATAAACGAGCCAGTTGAACCTTTTAGAGAACTTTTCTGTATTTAATGAAACAGACGAGTCTCGAGAAGTATAAGAAAATACAATACGTGTTTTAATGTGACTTCTTTTGGAGCAGATAAAATTGTCTCAATGCCAGAATTTTGCCGGACTTTCACAATACAAGGACAAGTTTACCATCGGATCGGTTCTCTACTTCCTATGGAAAGAACACAACCACAATTTTGCAAGATTATTTCATGGGTGATCAAGAAGCACAAATCAATAGGCGTCCTGTGTATGTGCAAGGCGTAGAAAGAAACATGGTTCAAAAACTACAACGAGTACTTCACGACCACAACATTTTAGTGCATGAATTTAAAACAGCTAGAGACAGAATGATCAATGACGATCATTTTAAAGTAGTAATCCACCCGGACCGTGTACCACGTGGTCAAAATGAGAGACGGTCCAATACCCCGACCACAAATGAAATAGCTGCCTTAATAGTAAGTAGTGAACAGACTACGTCTCAGGACATCCTTGTACCGGCTCACGATGATGCTCACAAGTACCCAATTATTTTTAAGAAAGGGTACTCTTGCCTTTTACAGTATTGACATTCCTCAGATAAATCCAGTTACCAAACGGCTCATGCCGAACAAAAAGGTGTCCTGCAAAGATTTTTGTGCCTATAACTGGATAGTTCATCACAGCGATTTGAATGTACTGCTTATGTGTAGACTCCTCCTTCATCAGTTTCTGGTCGACATTTATGTAAAGATGGAGAGTGAGCACTAAAGGTACGTTTCCAAAATTTATATTCACTTAAAAGATGCAATTAGAAATGATGCGGATTTGGAACCAAATAACATGGGCCAGATGGTGACTCTTCCGTCATCATCATGAATAGACAGGATCCGTGCTCAAACGTACGTAATTACGGGAGGCCTGATTTATTTATTACAATGACTTATAACCTCGCCAGCCCAGAAATTACCCACGAGCTTATGCCTGGTCAAAAACAACGGACATACAACATGTTTGGTGATATATGTAATGCTTCATGTGATCAATCAAGTGGTAAAAACGAGGTCTGCAACACGTGCATTTATTGCTGTGATCAAAAGAGAAATTGCGTCCCAACCAAATTAACGAAATCATATGTGCTGAGATGCCAAACCCGGAAACTCGGAAAATCGATGACAAGAAAAATCGATCAAAAAAAATAGTGGTCGGCTTCCAGTATAACCAGATCAGAAATCTTGCCACACCTTAAGAATTTCTAAAATTACCTAAAAAACCTGTACTTATGCCAAAGATCTAGAAATGAAAGAGGCTTAACGAGTTTTCCGACACCATTAAATGGATGTAACGGATGGTCACCCATCCACGAACTGATCTCGGCAAGCGAAGCTTAACTTTCAATCAGCCATATTGTTCGACTTGCTCGTGGTGTGAAATAAAAGAATAGTGGACAATATTATAAAGGCTTGGTATAATACTGATTAATGTACAATTATTAGAACTGCCCGGACAACACATAATATATTTACAATGTTTCGCCACGAGGGCCTCAATACTATCTTTAATTAGTTATACTGTATTTGGAGATAGGAACCGCACTACATTAAAGTCAGAGGCCCGTTTAGCTGTCGAACGGTGGTCTGGTTGTGGCACTGCGGTTTACTAAGTAGCGGTTAAAGGGTTAATCCGAGCTAATGAACTGCCCGATTGACGCCGATTATGTTCGGCACAATATTTTTAAGTACTTTTTGTGTAGGCAGGTATATACAACTTTCGATGTTACTAATATTATTTTCTTTAATATTTAATCCGAATAAATAATTTGTGAGTAACGACTAACAAAGATTTATTTATCTTTTCGAAAATAGATTTTTTTTTTTGTTATTTAGAAAGATAATCGTAAATTTTGCTTTTTAAAGACAACTACGTTGCATTATCATCCAATCTAGACTATTAAAATCTAGACTATTAAAATCTAGACTATTAAAATCTATACATACAGGCTGTCGTTTTGCATCCTCGTCACATTTAAGAAGATAATTATTGATATAAAATTGCCTTTCAGAAAAAGGTCGAATCTGTCACAGTACAAAAAAGTTGCCAAACATTTGGGACTAAGTAGGTCTCAAGAAACTAAAAAAGTGTTGAGAGTTCTTAACCATGTATGTTTTTCCTGTCTTCTGTGTCAGTTCAGAAAATATATACTAACGTACATGTGATTTATATTAAACTAACAATCACTCACTGCTACGTGATAAAATATAGATCTAATATCCAGATCAGGTTATGGGCTGCATATGAAAATGGAACAAAACAGAGCAGCAATAGTGGCTAGCCCTCTATAGAGGAATTAGATGGTAACAGTAATGAATTAGTTATGCTACCTGGAAAATTATAATAGAATGGTATCTACATGATGACCTATGGAAGTACACGAGCGTAACTCCATCTGTAACGGAGATATCCACTTCGTATTCGTTCTACCAAAGCAGTTTCCAGACTTCGTTCTGTATCAAGCAGAATCACAGCAGGATCCAACAACGGTTCAAGAGAGGGCCTCTTGAACCGTTGTTGGATCCTGCTGTGATTACATAGTACTACGACTACATAGTACATAGTAGTTACTATGACTACATAGGCTGTATGATGGTGTAAAAGACCACCAGTTATATCGTGTAAGCATGGAATTTACCCAATACAAATTGGATACTGGCACTGATATATTTCTTACTCCTCCGTTATTCTTTTCTGATTAATTTCGTTGCGGGATCCAAGACAGTTAAATCGTTTCTATGGGACTTCGTCGAGCTTCATTGTCTCGGCGCTTTTCTTGTGGCCACCACTGTTGATTCTGGTCAACAAGAGTTTTTACAGTGGTTTGGGAATAGTGTGGCGGGCTTGTCCCATTAAATGGCACTGATATGGGGACTCATTTATCTAAAGTTAAGAATTTATGGCATAAAGTTAATCAAAAGATCACGAAGACGAACGAAGGAATAGAATTGCTCGAGGTACTTCTGATTTGTGAGATTTTGGAAACATATCTAGACGAATATTTTTTCTTTAAGTCAAGCTGAGTGCTCATGTCAAAGAAAGACAGATCCATGGACAACCTGATAAGTCAGCTCTCTTCTCATGAAAAGGCTTTGACAGCTAGAGATAGTGGTTGCGAGGCAAGGTCTGGCAGTATGCTCAGGGGTGGTTGTTAGGATTGGAACGCACCCAAAAGTAGTTCGTTTTTTACCCGACTGTGGCGAAGCCCAAGGGTTATGTGTTTGACCTGTTTGTATGTTTTTATGTATGTCCGTTTCTTTGTTCTCTCATAACTACTAAACGAATTAACGGATTTGGATAAAATATATGTCGTTATATAGATTCACACTAAAATTGAAAAAGTCAAATTGCTGATTTTGGGAGCCATATAGTTTAATTTTTTTTCTTCCTTTACCATCGAGATGGCTATAAAAAAAAAACAACTTACATGTTTAAAATAATTTCATAGTGAAAAATCGTATAAAAAAGTTAAATCGTCTGCGAAATATTTTGAGTGACTAACTAAAAAGCTAAAAATAAAAAAGTAGTTAAAAAAGACGTGTGGCACTGGAGACTGCCGCGGTAAAGCTATTGCATAGCATTTTTTATCAACTTATGCAATTATAATTATTTATTTATTTTATTAATGCAGTATTTTTTTTCCTTTGTTTTTTTTTCTTTGATATTAATAAATGCACTTTGTTTATTCATATTTAAAACACTTTGTACACAAATTATACGAGTACAGATATTCACTGTTGTACATAGATGATAAATACCTATACACCTATATACTTTCTCACAAACAGCTGATTACGGTAGTTTTCCAATACAACCAATGCCACCTAAAGGCGGTTGCTGAACTAAAGAGACAAGCGTGATATTTCAAAAAGTCATTAAAAGTTCTGGTATTTAATTTTATCGATAGATGGAAAAACTAAAAAGTATCACCGCTGTGCCGGTCGGAGTGGGGGGTGTTAGGTTTTTTTCGTTACGGAATTTCTGGATTCGGTCCCCACGCTCAAGGCCCGCGATAGAAGCTATGCAATAGCTTAAAAACTAAATTTGGTAGCAGGCGGGGTCCATTTGAAGATAAAATGATGAATGAAATGAAAATAATATGGAGCCCGCCTGCTTCCAAGTTTTGTTTGATTTAAATCTCCTTGTTGTTTGCTTTAAAATTTTTTCAGTCGGGTTTATTAGTTTTTTAACTACTTTTTTTTTGAATCAGTGGTCGCTTCTCTTTTGTTCTTTGTTTTGTGCCTTGTGACAGTTACCGTTATTCAATAAACTACACGATGTAATATTTAATGCTTGCTTTATTACCAATATTCCTAGTTAGTAGCAAAGTAGAAATGAGGTGAGATGATACCGATCCGGTGCTCCGTTACAGAGACTTAAGTAGCTGTAACCCCGCCTGAAACTGGGTTGGTAACATTATAAGTGAGTTCATAATTATAAATAAATCATCAATAAAACTTTCTTTTCTTCTAAGATTATATTTATATCGGTATACTATGTAAATAGCGTTATTTACATATCTTTCGTCTAAGCCCATGACAATTCAATTCGTATTCCACAATTTTTGTCAAACTTCCGTACTTTTTTTTTATTATTAAACGTTTATTTCAGATCCATAAATCCATAGAATAAAAACCAAAATAGAATCACAATCAAAACAACACAAAATAAACAGAAATCAAAAATCTTAACACAATAATGAGGGATTTTATTTTTATTTTTTTTAAACGCTTCCCTAGTCGATAGATAGATGGCGCTGAACTTAGTATGTTACTGCAATGAACGGAACGTCACGTAATTATTTGATTTTTTTCACTTCGATGAATTTTGAGATCGTAAAACGAAACGTACATGTCATGTCATTGTCAGTCACAAGTCACATCACATTACACCAATGACATTTAAAAAAAAAAAAAATTTTAACGAAAACAACGAACAAACAAAACTGAATTTTAACAAAGCGCAAGCGCGAGAACTCTAGGTTATATTCGGAAGCATAATATAAACAAACGAAAGTGTCAGATACTTCAATGATTGACATTTATAAAAGGCAATGTTTTTTTTTTTGCTTTGGCACCTAGTAACGTAGTAAGTTCAACGCCATCTACAGAGTTCTTGGAAACTACTTTTTTTTTTAATACTCAAAAAAGAAACTTCTCATTACATAAAAAATTTGAAGATTTATATAAATGAATCAAAAAAACTTTATCTCATACGGTTTTCCAACCCAATATGTCTCCATTTCCCCAGAAGTCAGACAACTTGTGAGAATTCTTCCCTATTTCATACGAGTATAATTTTCTATGTGATGCATTGTTCCCATGTATTGGAGCATATTCGATATCAATTTGGCAAGAACACAACGTCATTTTGTGTTGCGATGCCGCAGTTGTAAATCAAACACATTATTTATATTTAAAGGACGCTTCAGGAAGTGACGGGTCTGAGTTATAAGTGTGAAGAGGTTTGATCGAGTACTTAGTCTTATTAATTTTATTGGGCATGATTTTATTGCTATTATATAAGATTTTTAAATGGTAACAACTATTTTATACAAGTTTTTAAATTGACATGGTCACTAACACTATCATTAACACTGAAAATGGGATTTAAAAAAAATCGGGAAATATCGCGAACTCAAAATAAAAAATAAACATGATAACTATTTCATAATTTTACTGTTCGCAGGTGCTGCGATCCTTACATAATTTTTTCGCCTCGTCCACGCACATAAAGCTTTTCTTAAAGAGATGAGAAGAAAACTGAACCCTGTATTAGAAGTTACTTTTATGTTAGTTGCGAAGACCGTTCATCACTCCCGCGACCCTCCATAACTTGGACCTCCTCACAAAGGGACGAAACACCTAAATCTTCCGGACAATAATGTTTCCAGATAAAAACGGGCCTGATAACGAGTGTTATACGGGCCCTCTAATGTACACAGACGGCCGTTTTACAAACGTTTTAAATAATCACAATAGGTCCGGTTTTCTTAAGCGTTTTGGTTATTTTTTTGTAAATTGTTTGAATTTACTGTATTACTTCCCGGTGTTGTATTTTTGTATTAAATTTGTCAAAAATCGCTGTGAATTTTTAAAAACATAATATTACTTCAATTCGCTCTCTGAAAAAGTTTAGGGCGGCCTAATGCCTAATAGTGCTGCATATGTTGTCGAGCGCATCGTCGATGCTGCGCATTGTTCTCACTCATCTCATTCTAGAAAATCATCATTCTGAGCAACAGAAAATAATAGTCAGCTCCTATGATAGGACTATGCGTTATCCGAGGTTTAACCCTTAATCGCTTGATATTTTTATATTTCTTTTCAGGTTTCATTCAACCGCAATCACTTATTTTCTTTTCGTAAGAATTTAAATATTTCTTAAAAAGAAGTTTCTCATTATTCTTTGAAACGTAAACGTAAAAGATTTATGTTCACAAGCTTATCAAACAAAGCATAGCATTTTATTTTGCAAGCTATCTGAAATGCATATTTAAGTTTACGAATTTGTTTTTTAATGTATTCATCATGATTTTGATAACAATTTAATATGAAATTTAAATGAAAAAAAGTAATATCTCAATTTCACATTCAGTAAAACTTTAAGTATGAATGTGGAAGGTGAAGTGCTTCGGGAGGTTACGGCCCTGCTTGAGCGAAGGAACATTGTGTCCTCGGTGAGGCGATCTGCTGCGGCGGTGACCTCACGCGTCCGGCTCTGGTTCAATCCATGGTCCGGAGCGAGGAGGCATGGGAAGTGGTCACCTCCTTCTGCGAAGTACTAATGCTTGCGAAAGAGGAGGCTGAACGCTTGAGAGAAAGAAGCCTCAGCCACCGCAACAAAAGAATCGCTTTCGCAGGCCAGCGGACGGCGAGCGAAATAGGACCAGACCTGAGTCGACAGCGCGTGGTGTTTCACGCGCGCCTCAAAGAGTTGTCAGTAAAGTAGACCAATATGGTCAGTCCCTGCCCGGAATGCGGAATTTGTTCGAAATAGTTACCGCGGCCCTGGAACGCAAAGGCCATCAGAGGTAAGAGGTTTAGGTCAGCAAGAGCCTGACACTACCTCCTGCTCCGCCTAGAACGAGAGAAGTCTTTCGATGATTTCCCACCCTTAAAAAAAAGAGGTGTAGAGAACGACCAAAGAAACAATGAATGGACTGTGAACGATAGTATGGCTAGAAAGGAGGTAACTGCTGAGAGAAATATGGAAGAAGAAGATTTTGCCATTTCTCAACTATATTGGGGTCATCCTATCTGACCTCATATATTCCATTTGGTAAGACCGGTCAGACTTTCAGGCCACTGACTACCTGTAACGACTGCCAAAGATCTTAATTTGACAGCCGGGACCAACGGTTTAACGTGCTTTCCAAAGCACGAAAAAATGTCGGTATGTAATGGGTGATCACAAATCCACGGGCCAACCTATGCAAGCACGGCTTAACCTTAGGATCGACCCGAGTGGGAGTTATTATTGTTGCTTCTCTTGGTAGCACGCGATCTATAAAAGAAACATGCACTTTTGATCATTCGCCGTCTTTATTAACACATAATTCAAAACCAAATCGGAATTCGGAATCAACCCTGAATGAAATCACTCAAGTTATTCATGTCACACATTCATACAAACGAAGTTATGCTGTTGAACCTCTCAATGTAACGGCGGCAAATCATCATCTGTATTACATAATCTGTGAATACTAATCAGCATGGATCCCGGGACAGATGTAACAAAATTAATATGTATCGCGGTTCGTGGATTTCCCCGGTGATGTCGTGTCAAATATACCTTATTAGAATCGCGAATAGGGGTGTTAGGTTCGTTAGTATTCGATTTAATTGTTTGGTTTCATCGACTTTGTAAGAATCGATTATTTATGCAATATGTATTAGAAAGGTGATTTTATTAAAGGGTGTGGTACAGACCATTAAGCTAAATGTTTCTTCATGGCACCACCATACATTTGGACCGAGTAGGTATTCAAATTGTGTATGTATGAAATGTAGGTATGTTTTTCGTATCATCAAACTGAATATAGCAAGCGTGGGGAACAGAACCCGTGTCTTTTCTTACACTAGACTTGCCCTGTGGTCGGACAGTAATTGGCTGGTACTGTTATAATATTGAGTTGAACAGAATAAATAGAATAAAATTAAAATGTAATCGATTAAATAATCGAATAAATCGACTAAATTTTAATTTTATTCGAGTCCCTTCACTAGTGACACATGTTCAGATACAGTTAACTGCAAAAGGGGTATCTCGATAAACCGAAACCCTTTAAACGCCGAATGGTGTCAAAATTAATTTGTTCGCATTTAAATATGTGGGTACAGCGGAGAATTAGGTTACACACCATTTTGAATATTAATTGAATTTTATGCAAATTAATAAAACGAAAATATTTGAGCGAAGTTATTGGGTGAGGAATTTAAAATAATAATTAATTGATTGATTAACATCCGGGTTGATGAAAGTTAAATAATTAAATAAATTAGTATGGCCGTAGTGTCACACAGTCGTCACCGAGACAGGCCCAAGAAACGCTGACGTGACCTTTTGGACTAGTTCCTGATAGATTGACCAGAGAAGGCAAAACACCGGGAGACTTGGAAAGGAATGAGAGAGGCCTTTGCCCAGCAGTGGGACAGAATAGGCAGAGTTAAAAAAACACAAATGTGCTAGAAAATATCTACTTTTAACATTGCGTAACACTTATAGTATAAATAAAAAAAAAATGATATTGCTCTGTTTTTGTTTGCAGAATAAAGTTTCAAATAGAAAGATGTCCACATTCATAGTAAGTGATGTTCTACAAAATAATACAAATGCCTAGTTTGTCTTTAACTTAAAGAAAGGAACATTAAAGGCCAAGTTCTATGAAACATTTGTAAAAGTGCAATATTTTGTAATCGTCTCAAAAAAAACTGAGTCTTTCATAAAATCAAAGAAGTAATTTTCAAAGGAACAGTTTGTTGGGGAAAATGTTAACGTATCGACATTCCAAGGTAGCTGAGAGCTGGAATCAATTGTACAAAGTAGGTCACTGCGGTTCTAGTAAGCGTTTATTCACTATAGCGACAGGTCACACCTACATCCAGGGACGTGTCGTTTTCAAGAACAGGTATTTTGAAGACGTAAATTATTTTAAAGAGGTTTTTTATTAAACGTGTTGAAATGCTGGAGATATTTTCTAGGTTCCTTGAAATTGTATTGCAGTTTGCAGGTAAATAGCTTTATGACAGCAGTCAAAATAAATAAATTAAGCTGAATTTTTCCATGAACCGACATGATTGTCAATCCTGCGCTGCCCGTATCTAAGCCATTATCATTGTTCTTTCATGTATATATATATTTTTTTTGCTAGCCTACTCTGTCCCACTCCAGGGCAAAGGGCTCCCTCCACTCTTTCCACTTTTCGCAAACCCGCGCGTCCTCCTTCCAGTTTTGACGGAACCGATCTAGTTCATCCCGCCATCTCCTTCGTGGCCTGCCGCGACCCCGTCTCACTGTATCATGTTCAACAATAATATAGTTCATTTGGGGCAACTGGTTGACCAATTCAAGACCCAAACCAACAGTCCGAAGAAACAATCGGAGATGGACCACAGTTTCCAGGAAGATTTGACAAGACAATCTCCTTTACAAGAAGTATGGCAGACTTGACTGAGAAGATAGACTCAAAAATTCTAGAGCACTCAAGACCACAATCATGACGCCTGCTTAATAGTCTGTAAAGAACCTGTTTTTGGTATTGTTTTGGAAAGCTGAGCCACTCATTTATTTAGAAAACCGAAAGACCGAAGAACCCTGCTGTCGCGTAATCGGTGGTTCTGATGCTTCATTGTCTGTCCCTATACTTACTCACTTAGGCCCGGTTTCCACCAAAGCGGAGACGAGCAGAGCGGAGAGGAGATGTGCCAAATTCGACCAATCACAGGATGGCGAAAGACTAGATGTAAATTTTAACTAATGTGATTGGCCGATTTCCGCACATCTCCTCTCGTCTCCGCTCCTCTCCGCTTTGGTGGATACCGGGCCTTATGATAGCCTAAGCCATGCCACCCCACTGCTGGGCCTCTCCCCATGACTTCCAGTTATTTTGATCAAGGGCTAGTGTGGACTATTGGTCGTGGGTTTTATCCAGCTCGTCCCACCGTTTTCTACGACATCGCCGGAAAAAAATACCTACAACTGTGTCACCTGTACAAACGACTTGTATTGGCACATTGAATGGGACAGATTTAATTGATAGAACCATTTGAATGTTTTCCCTGAGGATGTTTTAGTACCTAATTGTCATCATCGGTCCACCGTCTTGTTTGCCATCCAAGTGTCAATTACTAAACACATTTGGCATCCCCCCCTAGGGGCGGAGAGAGAATACCGCGACACTAATTCAATCAATTTGGCGGATTGATACATCGTGTTCCGTATAACCTCTATAGTAGGAAATGCAGTGGTTAGTTGACACCCTTAGGGAAATTAACATAACAAATGTGACGATTGAAATGCATAAATATGTTTGTATATCATGTATTAGTCGGAACAGTTGTAGGTACCGTACACTGTATGCTTATTCTACTAATATGATACCAGATGAAAGGGATTCATAGGAATTCCTTCTGCTGACAAGACAAGAATCAAGATACCTCAACTGAATGGCTTATTATTGTGTTGACACAGATTGCCAAGTTGCAGAACTCATTAAAAAAAAAAACTATTAAATAAAATATTTTATTAAATTATTATTTTATTTTATTAATTATTAAATTACATTAATATTAAATATTGCAACCAACCAGTAATATTAAAAAAAAATTGAAGTTATTCCAAAAATAATTGAGAATTCCTAACAAAATTCTAGATTGAAACTCATATAATATGTAGGTACGTCATTTTGTGTGAAATATTTGAGTGGAGTGGCGTCCGATCTTTGATTTCTGTAACATGATCGCATCATTTCACTAATGTTTTAGTATAATATCAATTAAAGGCAAATATCGCCCATAATTGCCAGTTATTTTTTGGTCTTATTTGGCACACCTCTGCCTAACCTATCGAGGATTACAGGCGTGACGATATTTACGATATATTCGTGTTATACATGGCCGCATATTCAATATTTATTTTAACTATAAAAATATTTCTCTTCAATACTGGCTGCATTACCATACTGAATACAAAGGAACTTATAAATAACGGTGGGCGATGCAAAGTTTTTCGCAAATTAATATCAGCATCGATTCGAACCCTCGGCCACGCTTTGCCGGTGTCGCAAATTGTTGTGTGCTCCAATTCACTAACGCCTACTGCAAATAACTGTATAATAAAATAATGGATTTATGGAACGCCACTCTGCGCTCCATTACTAACTAGCTGATCATCATCTGCCTAGCCTTTCCCCAACTATGTTGGGGTTAGCTTCCAGTATAACCGGATGCAGCTGAATACCAGTATTTTACATGGAGCGACTGCCTATCTGGCCTCCACAACCCAGTTAATACTAGTTAATACGATACTCTTTAAAGACTGAATGTCAGAATTTCAGGTCACTGACTACCTGTAACGACTGCCAAAGGTCTATACCGGGTGTAAATCTACCCATCACACAGCCGTCAACCAAGCATTCTGTACATCAAACTAAATACCCCTACGCAAAATTTTTTGCTGGGAAACGATTTTTTTTTTTTAGTTCAAAAATCACATTTTACGGTAAAACTCAATGTAGCACTGTTAAAACATTGTGCTACTGGATGCTTTGAATAGTAAACGGGTCATGGAGGTAATTTTAAAGTTATAACCTGAAAAACTAGTATTTACAAAAACAGCTGTGAAAAATTTGGGACTTTGACCCCAATATCTCTGCGTTAAGGGTACTTTTACATCCTATATAGGGTGTAAAAGTACAACTTAACGCAAACGAAGGGCAGTTGTTCTCCCCACCACTGCTCCCCAGCACACTTTGTGTTGCTCCGCATCGGTCGTTGTATAAGGGGTGTAAAAGTACCCACGGAGTCGAAAGGCACTTGTTCTCCCGTCACTGGGATCATTTTTTGTTCTAGACCATACCTGGGAACCCCCTAGTTACGGAGATATTGGGGGTCAAAGTCCAAAATTTTTTACAGCTGTTTTTGTAAATACTAGTTTTTCAGATTTTAACTTTACTTAAATTACTTACCTCCATGACCCGTTTACTATTCAAAGCATCCACTAGCACAATGTCTTAACAGTGCTACATTGAGTTTTACCGTAAAATGTGACTTTTGACCCCAAAAAAAAAGTCGTTTCCCAGCAAAAATTTTTGCATAGGGGTGCTTAGTTTGATGTACAGAATGCTTAGTTGACGGCTGTGTGATGGGTTGATTTACACCCTGTATATGGCAGCCGGGACCAACAGCTTAACGTGCTTTCCGAGGCACGGAGGAAAGTCGGTATGTCGGGCGGTCACCCCACAGACCTACCTAGGCAAGCACAGCTTTACGTATAGATCGACCCGAGTGGCAGTTCTTATTAAGCAACGAGCTCCTCACTAAACCACTATGGTTGATATAGTAGCTGGGTGGGACTTGATTGCAAGAACAAATAACATGACTCAGAACAAATCCTCAGATACTATAGAAATTAAAAAGAAACAAACGAACTTCGCTCATAACTTGCACCGCAGCACAATTTGCAAGTTTCGTGCTTACAGCAAGTTATACGGGAGCCGAGCCGGGGGCATTGCTTTCTTTGTAGTGTTTATTTAGATTCACCATTTTTCAAACTCCTGGCATTTCTTACAAGGTATGCTAAGACTTTCGTGACAGCAGTTGTTTCAAAATCGAAGTATCGGGTAACAATGAAAAGTGACCTGAAACTGTAACTTCACTAAGTAATAAAATAAAATCCTCCCGACCGTGGCTGCAAATCTCACCGGAGATTTGCCAAGTACGCAGGAGATATTATAATGCACAGGTGTGCAGAAATACTTATTAACACTTTTTGCCCGAACCAGGAATGCCAGTACTCCATACTCAGCAGTTGCACTTACGACCACAACACCCTCGTGTACGACCATTCTCAAATACGATAATGTTTAGATGAACGATTGCATAAACAATTTGTCTACTAAAATAAAGTGGTGTCTAATTCTGAACCTAAGTAAATAAAACAAGTCTCAATCAAGTCTCCTGACCTTGTCTGAGAAACTAATTGAGTATGTCTCGTTCAGGAGTTGCGCTTCAGCAATTTGTTTTTGGCAGTCATCCGTCCACACTTTATTACAGATACTACTCGAGAAGGTGCCTACAAAAGCCTATTTTTTTTAGTTGTATTGGTTTTTATATTAATCCTTTTTGAGGACGTTCGATTTTTTATCGATTTTATTTTATTTTTCACACATCGTGTTATTTCTGTTAGTTCTTTGAAATAACATAAGATTTTCGTGATTTTTTAACAGTAGTCAAATAGCCAATTAGCGATATTTTAAAAGACCCATGTGTATTTATTTCTATTAGCGATGGGCGATTGTGAATGACATTATTCGAATAATTCGATTGTACAAGTCATTCAAATTATTCGAATAACCTTACAATTCATTCGAATTTGAAAACGAATGAATATTACTAGTTCTTATATTCGAATATCCGTAACTTTATCTAAAAGTAAACTCTATGCTCTGAAAAAAAAAACTCAATTTCGTGTGTCAAATTGAATCATTAAACAATCGAATTCAGAATGAGTGAACTAGTGGTTCAGAACCGCTAGTTTGCTACGAATATCAATTCAAAGTAGACTTTATTGTATGTATAAACAGCCCAATTTTGTATAGCACGGCTAAAGCCAATGAATGAACTAGTATTCTTTCGAATATGAAACGAATGAAAAGTAAATAATAATGTATTGCGTTGTCTCGTTCCTTCCGATTCAAATTTCATTATTACTAGTTCTTATATTCGAATATCCGTAACTTTATCTAAAAGTAAACTCTATACTTTGATAAAAAATGCTCAATTTCGTGTGGCAAATTGAATCATTAAACCATCGAATTCAGAATGAATGAACTAGCGGTTCTCAAATTAGTTACTAGTTGCTACGAATATCAATTCAAAGTAGACTTTATTGTATGTATAAACAGCCCAATTTTGTATAGCACGGCTAAAGCAAATGAATGAAACTAGTAGTTTCATTCGAATTTGAGAACTAGCGATCGATTGTTTTTGCATTCGATTGTTAATATTAGTACTATCAAACCATTCGATTGTTGGAATCAGTAACAATCGCCCATCTTTAATTTCTATAAATCTATCTCATACTATATAATATGTGTGCCAGTACATGTGCACATACCGACTGTAGGTTCAAAGTATTCAATGTGAACCAAACAGCTTTCATCTTGTAGTTTATGTCGCTTTATATCAAAGGTTTACTTTTCCCGCTATTTCTCAATTTCCCGTGTGGTCTTTATCAAGATCGCACTTACACATATGTTTTTTTGTGTTTCAGAACGGCGTCGGAGCCCTATCTAAATTAGTTTTCTCAGCTTAGTAGTTTTTACTAGGTGTTTGTACAAAATAATGAGTGCAAGATAAAAACAGTAGCGAAAATGTGGAAAAGCATGTTTGAGTATTGCATTTTTCTTGTGTTTGCTTATTTTACCCAGTATTGTGGATTGATGAAACTTTCTGTCTGTAGTTGTTTCGAAACCCTACTGCTCTATAAACTATGACTTGTGTCAAAGATTTACATTTAACATTATTTTGTTTTGCTTGCTTTTAAAATATTGGTCTTTGGTCAGTTTAATTTTATATAGCTTCTTATTACGGAGTCTTATCTTGGAAAATGTTATTAGTTTATTATAATCTTTGGTGTTGATTGTATCACAGGTCGTTAAGGTGACTTTCAGCTTAATCTTTATCTGTATTACTTTCTAAATTCAGAATCCAGCATCAGAAGCAGTTGACACAACCAAGTAAGCGAAGAGCAGTCGTAAATAATGTCAATTCAGCGTGGTTGGACCAAGAAGAGCGCTTAAGCATTTGTTTTTCAGAAAACTACACTCGCCGCAAATTGTTCCTGCATTAGATGAAACATATACGGGAGAAAATAACGTACGGACGGACAACGGTTTGCAGCTTAAGGTATCAGATGTGATCAGTATAGAGGCGAGCATCGGCCAAATTGAGAGAGATGGTTCAGAATCGAAAATATAATATAATGAAAAAAGAACATCATTGTTTTAAAATATGATTTCGTTCTTGTCAACCCCTAAAAAGTGGAGGTGTGATATGAATTATATAGTCGACTTAAGTAAGTAAGTAAGAGACACAAACGCACACGCTGTACTCTTAGCAATGTTTTGTATAGTTTAAAATTATAAATCCGTAATTGGCTGTAAGTTTATTTTATGTTCTTAAAATAAAATTTCAAAGAGCTGTGGATTTTCTGAACAATAAATAAATAAATAAAGTGTTTACAATTAATAAGAGGAATAGTGTTTAGTTTAACATTTTCAAGACTACATCATGTCATTCCCTGCACCCACCACTCTTCTAGTTTTGGGTCAGCGACAAGAATATGTTTAATGTGACCAACTTACTGGCGTGCATTTAGTCGTTCGGTCGTCGAGAGTTAGTCGGTGGCAAAACAGAGAATACAAACGATGCAATACTCTCTATGGTGCTTATCCGACTTAGCACCGTTCGAGACAAAGTGTTTCAGGACATCCCAAGTGTCGCCTATGGAGACAAAGGTAGTCAACAAAACCCAGAGGAGGTCAGGCCATATTAACTGCTACTTTCGACCTCCTTAATGACTCTGGCCATACCTATAACGGGGAAAAACACTCCTGCATTTACAAAAAGATGGGCAGCGGCACTCGCTTCCCAGTCGGTGGTAAACAAACTAACTAATCAGTCGTGGAACGGGATAACTTCTTTTGCAATGAGGTTCCATCAGATAGTGATGGGAAGAAATTACTTAATTACTTGAGGACAGAGATAGTAGATCGGGTTGGAACTTAACAAAAGAGGAGCTGAGGGAGCTGTGCTGACCCAGATCAGTATAGGCCTCACTTAAGAAAGTCAATATACGGACGCTTTCATTAAATCACACAGTCGCGTACTGGAGATTCCTGCTGTGCTTGACCAGGCTATAGACTTGAGATCTAAGTGGTCAGCCGCAGTAGCATCAGATCCGATATTAGCAGAGCTTATAGCAGAGTTAAGGATGCAAACGCACATCACGAACTCCACCACGCACACTTCGCCGACCTTAACTATGCGGCCATAACCGACGCCAAGGTGCACAAAATGATAGGGGAGAATTTCCAAGTCTCCCAAGCTCATCACTCTTCTGACACTGCTCTTATAGACTAATAAATTCGTAAGATGGCAGCAGCAGAGCCCGGAGAGCTCTCTGATGATATGAAGACAAAACTCACTCAGCTAGGATATCCTGTGAGCAGAGGTCCCCAAGAGGCCTCCGACTCAGAAGACGAGGATAAAGAGCTTCGGAGGAGAAAAAACATGTAGACACTAACAATCACAATCTTTTCTTTGGCCTTCAACTCTTCATTTATCAATATTTATATCGCATCACCTTTTTAGTCACATGCGATTAGTAGAAAACATCAAGCAATTTTAATTAATTATTCTATAGGTATTATCTAATGTGTCGTCGGAATGATGTATTGAATTCGTGATAACCGATTGTGCGACGATGTCCTTTCGACTCTGTGTTATTATTTCCTTTATTCTTCAAACAGTGCCATCGAGAAATATTGACACTGACAGCATTTGAGCGCTGTTTAGTTGAGCTGATCGCTTTCAGCTTCTTTTGTGAAAATTGCACAAACAAGCGAGGAAACTATGTTTTGACGTGCCAGCTCCAACCTATGTCATTCGTACGTCTTGTCTATACAATAGTAAGCAGCCTTCTGTTAGTTGTAACAAGACTTAATATAGCAACCGCGTTGGGAACACCACTTTAACAGTTTAACACATTATCGCTTTTATTCACGATATATTTACGGGTTAAAGAATTTCGATTTTGTCTTTAGGTAATTGTTGAAAGCTGGAAGGAGGCTATTTAAACAGGAAATGAAATAAATAAAACACAAATTGTTCGTAAGTGTAATGTGTTGTATCTATCCAAAGGTGGCTGAAAGGCCTTATTGCAAAATCGCGTTAAACCACCACACCGCCACCATGATTAGATGTTCATACATCTAATCATGGTAGACGGTGGTGGTGGTGGTGGTCATTCATATGTGGACGAGGCCAAAGGAGAATGTGAGGATCGTAGCAAGTGGCGATCTGTGGTTTCTGCCTACCCCAATGGGAAAAGGGCGTGAGTTTATGTATGTTAATAAACAGTAATAACATTTGAAGATTTCCTTACAAATATTATGTATGCTGATAAGATTTTTTTAAACAATTATCATTGTACTAAAAAGACGCTTTACTCGTACTATATTTATTTAAGCGTATATTTGTGCTCACTGACAGAGGTAGTCACCAAATCATATTTAAATGATGTATAAGCCGTAAAACCTGTTAAGTGCAAGCAAAGTTAAAACTCCACAGTGCCTTCCTGCTGAAAAATATCAAATACCACTTCAGCGTTAAATTCAAAATACAAGGTGGAGACTATGCATATAAGATTAATATAAACGCGGCCTCCGTTTCAAGTGCTGTAGGTTATAATATATATCAGAAAAAACTCGTCTCCAGTAGCTTTCTTTCCACACTTCGTGGCTGCAAACTTGCAATTCGTTTTACATGTTTTGTTTTAAGTCTGTTAGGTTTCCCTTATTATTTGTGGCGTCAAAAATATATTATTTACATGTAAAGAAACTAGTACCTATGTTTCTTTAATTTGCACAATGTTCCTGATAGATGGCGCTAGCAGCCAACGCAGTTGTTAAATCAGTTTATGTTCGGAGTTAACAGAAGTCAGATTGCAGCATTTTTCAATATTGTTTAAATACGTGAATATAAAGCCTAAATAGGAATTATTAATTTAAGTTAATAGACTTTAAATGTCGTTTCTCTATTTTCAGGTAGGACAGTGTGAGTTAAGTTTAAGATTATAATTATTATAGTGTGTTACAAACTACTAAAATAAAAACTCAATTTTCAGAGCAACGCAAACGTTTATTTAAATTAAAATTCCTTGGAAGATATCGCTGTCAATGTGGTGAAGCAGTCGACTGGCTCGGTCACCATGACCTTTCCTGCAGTAAGAGCGAAGGTTGGATTGTGCGGTACGCCAGCATTAATGATCTCCTCCGTCGTGCTCTTGCCACCGGTGACAGCTGACTTGGAACCCAATGACTTGGCACGTGTCGATGGGAAGACACCAGAAGGTATGACCATGTCGAACTGCCCAAATACAATAACTGAATTGGTAGTTATGTGTGTGATCTGTTTGGGGTTGAAACACTAGGGCCATGGGGCCCGAGTGCCCACCTAGTATTTCGAGAAATTGCCAAGCGTTTGGTCGACTCTTCATGTGATCAGAGCGATGTAGGTGGCAATGCTGCTACCCTTCTGGGCACTTTCTTGTTGACAACGATGTATAACGCCCTGTAATTCTTCACTTTGTGATACTTGTACATATTATGTTTCAATTAAAGTTCTGTAAATTGTAGGTTGTAAATATTGTAAATAAAGCATTCATTTTAAACTTCTGAAAAAAAATATAGTTATTAAACATTACAATTTTTTTTTCATAGTTATTGCATAGGCATTTTATTTTTGGTTATTATTATTTATTTATTTATTTATTTATCTATTTATGTACACACAAAATACAAAAAAAGGAAAAAAACAAAACAAAAAAAAATAGTAGAGCACAAAGGTACTGCTTATTTCATAAGAAATTTCTTCCAGCAGACCTGCGAGAGGAATTATTAATTAATTAATTATTAATTTATTAAAGGAATTATTTATTTATTGTTATTAATTGTTTATTTAATTGTTGATTAGTAAGAGTATCATCATGCTGTTTGACACTATGAAATAATTTATTGATGATAATTATATACAACCCGCCTTCGGTTTAGGAGAGTGAAGAGTACTTTACGACCTATTCTCATACCTATTAAATATTATAAACGCCATAAAAATCGGTCAAGCCGTTTCCGAGGAGTATGGCGACTATATTTAGATGGATATAACTCACAATTTTATACTTAGGCTAGTTGTCATAATATTCCTGCAACTTGCACGGACGTATAAATAAACTAAACTCAAAGCTTTTTGTCCAAGCGGGAAGAAAGCGCAAAGTAAAACAAGCGAAGGTAATCAGAACCAAGCCTTGCTTTGCTTTTTACGACTGCAAAAACACTAATGCAAATAACTCCGACAAACAACAAAGTTAATAGTAAAAACGCACAGAAAACGAAAACACAAAACTCAAGGCGCTTTTCTGGATAGCCGCTGCCGGAGGCAAATCTAGGACTAAACAAGAATACAAAATAACTGTTCTCAGAAATTCCACTCAACGCACAAAATTGAAAAATGACTAGAAACGAGTTTTTTGTTGCCACACACCTTTTTTTGTTGCCACACACCTTTTTTTGTATGGATCACATAAAACCTAATTTGTGTTTCGATCTAGATGACAGTGATAGCTGATTTACTTCTATAGAAAAGTCGCCATATTAATATTTGTGAGATTAGCTTTTTTCTGATACTTCTGCTCTAACTCTGTTGTAATAAAAGCAAGAATAAGTGTAAAGCTAATGACTCGTTTGAGCACGGTGTCGTTCGTTTGTTTCAGAAATGTATCGGGGTCTTGCTTTCCCTCTTGCGTCTTTGCTTTTGTTTCTTGCATTACTTCGTTGCAAGGCTGTGAGCTTGCAATCGTGTTGCACAATCCACACAATAGCTATGCACGTTTGTATCGTAGTTTTGATGAATTCCTTTTGTTTTATTCATATTTACATTTTGTGTAGCGTGTGTTTATATGACATTATTACAGTTGTGAATTGATTATAAAGTAAGCTGTTGACGGTTGAAAAGTCTTTATAAATGTGAGTAGATTGGTACTGTATTTGACATTATTAATATTTTTGTAATAAAAATATTCCTAACAATTTCTTTGAAAATTTTGTCATTTTAGCTTTTATTAGCATTTCAATAACCGTTGGCACGTACAAAATAAACAAAGCATCTACTGTAAACTAACATTAAAAGGCAAGAAAAACGTTTAAAACTGGCGTTTGAATGGATAATAATATAATATAATAGTCTTAAACAGTGACGCGAACAACCAAAAGTTCAAAGTTGTGCCGTTCACGAAACTTTGTCCTTTCTATTTGAATCTAGTTTTATTTAGTTAAATGTTGAACAGGAATTAATTTGAAGACGTCCTGGACTTGCTATTTTACTTAGGTTGTTGTGAAGCGATTTGGAAAGTATTAGAAACTTTGAATAGAAGTTTCAAAGGGAATTCTACAACAGGCTACAGTGAAAATCATTTTAGCTACACACCTAGTAACTTTCTTATTCAAAGGTTATTTTTTGGAAAGCTTTAGCGACCTTTATTGGTCATGTGACTGACCACCTAAAGCCCTTACCTTTTATATTACATTTTTTGTCACTACAAAATAATCAGTAAAAAGTAACATTTTTTTTTTAAATTAGTGGTTCCTAAAACCATTAATAGCTGTAGTATATATGAACGGTGCTGAGTTAAATATACCTATATATCACACTGCCTATTTGAGTATTTGCTTAGGCTTTAAATTTGGCACTTTGTAGTGTTTAGGATAGATATTTGTATAGCTACTAGTTACGAGTACCTACTTCATTAGGTACTGTTTGAGAATCAGTGTCTTGCTTTTTCAAATCAAAACGGACCACCATAAGTACCAAGGTACAACCTAATACCTAATCTGGAAAAACAGTGCGTTAGTGCAAAGTTTAATTGATTTAATTTTTTTTTTTTTCTAAAATCATTTTGTTCTTCATTCGTTCTATTTTAAGTTTTTATTTCCACAGTTTATAACTAAAGCTCACTGCGGTCGTTAAAGACTCGATAGGTGATTTATGTATTCTCAAAAGTAAAATCGTTGCGCCATTATTCAGTTTAAAAGTGTTTTAGCGTGTAACTGCGATTTCACCGTGCTGCGATATTGTTCCAATACTGAGTTTTATGTCACTTTTGAACTTTTTGTTTGTTTTTATTTTTATCGATATGAAACTACGCTCGAAAAGTAACAGTGAATAAAATTCACTGGTTGCTTCGTATTTACGTTGCGATATGGATTTTCCTTTGTGTTGTTAGGACCTATCTTTTTTAATTTATTTTTGGTGGGTGGGAAATCATCTTGAATGACTCCTCCCGCCGCTCAGAGCGAAGCGAAAGGGAGTGTCAGACTTCTACTGACTAAATCCACCCATGTTCCTTCTTATCCTTTTGTTTTCCGGGGCCGCGGTATCTTTTTCGATCAACTCCGCAGCGTGGGGACCTATCTCGCGTTCGTATCTACCTTAAGAAGCTGCGGGTTGTTTGAAAGAGATACCGCGGCCTCGGCACAAGGGCAAAGAAGGAACATGGGTGGTTTTTAGTCAGTAGAAGCCTGACACTCCCTTTCGCTCTGCCCAAGAGCGGGAGGGGTTATTTGATAATTTCCCACATCCCCAAAAAAAAAGTGTACACCCTGTGTTATTCGTAATATTCTTGTAATTTATAGGCCATCTTAAAATCTGGATGCATTTTTTTTTATTACATTAAAATTATCCGTTTGTGTGTACGCCATAACCATGATATGGAGCCCTGATACAGCCCAGAGGTGTCGCGGCAGTCCTCGTACGAAATGGTGGGACGAGTAGGAACAGTGGTCCACATAAGCCGAAGAATTGGAAGTCACTGAGGGTATTTATACAAACTGTCGTTTTGTATCCTCGTCAAATTCAAGGAGGTAACGATACTAATGATTCTCTACCCGAAACAATAATATAATGGGTAGGGAGGCAAATTTTTTTGTAAATGTGAACCACTCGTGTTAAATAAAACGTCGCCCGTCTGATTCTCTTCCTATAACCGCACTTTCATACACATACAAACATACGTAAATGTCTATTCGTCAATACGGTGTTTCAGTCTCTCACGATAAAAAATACAAAGGAACTGTTTTTGGTCTCCGAATTTACATTAAAATATGTATACAGTAAAGTTATCGAACAAAAAACATAAAAATTGCGAGAAAAAAAACTACAAAGTAGGTACTTTTTTTTTGAAGATTTTAACAACATACATGCAGTGGATACATATTGTCACGGTCACGTCACCTGTTACGTAAAATTGTCACAATATTGATAACTAAAAATATGTATAAACTACTTAACTGAAATATCAACGACAGTGTATTTATGCACATAAAATAATGGCTTCCTTAATACTAAGATAACAAACCGACTCAAGGGGATTACGTAACCATCGTTACGTGAAGCATAAAACTAGGAATAATATGCAGTTTAGAGGGAAACAATGTGGCGGCTTTTATATCAAGTTTGATTCTTTTGTCTGGTACAACAGAATATCACGCCTGTAATTCCAAAGGGGTTAGGCACAGGTGTGTGTTAAGTCCCATGTAATAGGGGCGAGCTTTTTCACAAAACCATGCTCAGTGGTGGTTGCTACTGAGAAGTTATTGATGGTAAAACCGAATAACACTTTGTCTGACTTGGGAATCGAACACAGGACCTGATGTTCAGCAGTCGCGCTTGCGACCACTATAACAACGAGGCAATCATAATCATAATCAAAATGCTTATAACTGAAAGCCCGTCTCTTCTACCAAGTGACTTCTGACTATAAGAGTCGGTATGTTAACAAAATTTACAGAAATATAAGAAATAATTTAAATTCTGTTCACTTACTACCATTTCAATTAATACTTTGATCAAAGAACTTATTCACCGTAAATACAAAGCAATAATTAAAATCCCATTTTTAAAGGAAACTTCTACAAACAATAACTGTTGCGAACGCAATCATTATATAGAAGGAGGAGCCGTGAAAATGTAAATTAAGTTCTGCTTTTAGCCGAGTTTAAAATAACACTCATTTAGAACTTAAAGCCTAGATTCCTGGCGGAATAAAAACTTAAATGAGCGACGACGTGCTGAGCGTAGTCCGTTGGGGGTTTAAACACGTGGTGCAAGTCAGAAGCGATAAGTCAAATAAGAGAAATCATACAAAAGAATAAGTCACGCCTGCAGTCCGCGAAAGGTAAGGGCGAGGCATGCATGGGCGAGGCATGCATGGGCGAGGCATGCATGGCGAAGGCATTTGTATCTGATAGCATATTCACACCAGTTACGTTTAAGGGCTCGTTTACGGAGACGCGGGGCGTCGCGCGGCGCGTGCAGAAGGCTCGTCTTCGAGCGTTTTTATTCATTTACTGAGAGGCGCGTTCACCGCAACGAACGCTGCATTTTTAAGTAACGAGGGAAAAATCGCTTCTCGTAAAATCGACGTTTGAAATCGTTAACGTTTTCATACATCGCCATGTGTTTGAATTAAAAACGCACAACGCGCCGCGCGACGCCCCGCGTGTCCGTAAATGAGGCCTAAGTCTTATGTAATAGGTGGCGAGCCTATTGATATCAATCGGGCACAAATGTAGCGTTCGTGGCTGCTACTGGGAAATTGCAGAAAAGGTAACACTATAAAAGTGACAGTTATTTGTCATTGTACATAATAACTTGTAATGTATTCATTTTATAGCAAAGCTAGAAGAGAGTCCTAGAAGCTAGTAATGAGAAATATTTGATGCTAGCCCGCGGCTTCGCCCGCGTGGATGTCGGTTATTTATACAGGGTGGTGCCCACAATACGACAATAAATGAAACCACTGGTAGTTCTAGTTCATAGGAACACTATTAAACTATCAAATAAATCTTAACACCAAAATAAAAAAAACAATAAAACTAAGTAGCATAAAACTGTACACGAAATACATTACAATTTACAAACGAATATTGGTTTACTAAACTTAGGAATAATTTGCACTGATTAACGTGTGGAAATAAAATGCAACAAACTAATTTGGCAAAGATATTTAGGTAGGCTATTGTCGTATCGTCGGCACCACGACGGTGTTAGGGTTTATTTGATAGTTTAAAAATAGTTTATCTAAAATCTTCCTCGAGATCTACTCTACCATTCGTCTATCCGATCTCTCTAACTCTAACCATTGGTGAAAACAGCATGAAAATCGGTGCAATAGTTTTTAAGTTTATTGCGAACAGACAGACAGACACGGCAGAAGACTTTGTTTTATAATAATTATGTAGTGATAAGAGATCTAGTGGCGTCAAGTGGGGTAAAAAGGTAGACAGCGTATCTTAAACTAAGTATGATATAGCAGCAACTGAATGATGATTATTTTGACTAAAGTTTTATTAATAAGCGTATGAAATTTAAAATTTTGATTTATTCTAGCCCCGCTAAGCAATTTAGAAAATATTGTTCGATTTTCTTGGTTTTAGACCGATAATCTTTACAAATTAATTTCAATGTCAACGCCTTAATGTTTTTTTTTATAAATACTTAAAAAACCGCTGTCATCTGAAAGCTTGTACCGCAGCAACATCAGTTCCCTTGGGAGCAAGTAGCGAGTGGGGAAGGCCTTAGCGCCACAACTGGCACAATGACGTGTGGCGACTACGACCCGCGGTTACAAGATTATAATGCTACACACACTGGTTGCCAACCTTCTCGTTACACTCTCTTATTTGAAATTAATATGAAATACGTTGTTTATTTTTATGAACTGGATATTTAAGATTTGTTGTAAAAATCAGGTTTTAATACATATTTTTGTACAGAATCGTGGATTTGCATGTGAAAAGGTGTTCACCATTTTGATTTCAAAAAAAAAACAATTATTTTTAAAATTTGTTATTATGTCATAATATGTATGCTAGTGTCTGTAAGGTATATTTTAACTATGGGCTAAAGTTGCTTGAAAATAAATAAATGTTTTGTTATGTTATTTCTAATTTTAAAGTTCATTATTTTAAAGTTCACTTTCATTGTTTTAAAGATCGCTGGTGGACGCCATTTAGCCCTCGATTCTTAGCTTCTCTTTTAAAATGACATACTAATCATCTGCCTAGCCTTTTGCCAAATATGTTGGGGTCGGCTTCCAGTCTAACTGGATGCAGCTGAATACCAGTATTTTACATGGAGCGACTGTCTATCTGACCTCCACAACCCAGTTAATACTAGGAAATACTTTGATAAGACTGGTTGTCAGACATTCAGGTCACTGACTACCTGTAACGACTGTCAAAGATTTACAAATGACAGCTGGGACCAACGGTTTAACGTGGTTTACGAGGCACAGCACGCTGGTCATGCTAAACACCTTAAATGCATATCGAGGTAAAAAACTTGGTAAATTTGAGAACAACTTGCAATGCGTAGGTACAGACACGTTTGTTTGTTCGCCGGGACTGCGTTATATTTGCGCAAGCCGGATGAATATTTTCATATTTATACACTCGATTATTTGTTTAGTTCTTCTCGTTTGCGAATCCATAGGCTTGTACACATTTGTGTGAGGTGTTTTATAATATAGATAGTAAAGTCAGACAGTAATTTAATCGTTTTTAAAAGTATATTATTCTATTTATTCTGTTGTTTTAGTGGTCGCAAGCGCCCAATTCAATAACATTAAAGGCCTTTTTTTTTGGCGGGTGGAAAATCATCAAATAGGGGGTTATTTCCCCCTCCCGCTCTTGGGCAGAGCAAAAGGGAGTGTCAGACTTCTACTGACTAGAAACCACCCATGTTCCTTTTTAGCCCTTCATGTCGAGCCCGCGGTAAATCTTGCGAACAACCCGCAGCCCCGACGGAATACATTACAGGCCTTTTTTTCTTTTTTGTAGGGTGGGAAATCATCAAATAAACCCTCCCGCTCTTGGGCAGAGCGAAAGGGAGTGTCAGACTTCTACTGACTAAAAACCACCCATGTTCCTTCTTAGCCCTTCATGTCGAGGCCGCGGTATCCCTTGCGAACCACCCGCAGCCTTACATTACAGGCCTGACCTCTTATTCACAAACACTTTGATTCGATGTCGATTCGACAAGTCGTATGTCTATCTTTTTTTGGCTTTAGGAAAGTGAGCGAGATAGCAAAGACGTAATCAGAAACTTTGAGTTGATTGGTGCAGCTGAAGTAGCAAGTTCTTGTAACATTTGAATAATTAAATGGTACTTTGGTATTTGTAAATCACACCGAAGTTTTCGTCAAAAGCTACTTATTAAATCAATAACAAGTTAATTTCACAAACACAGCAAGGTACATAAACCATTTATACTCACCAATTTGCATGGCAAATACCTGAGGAGCGTGTTACACAAATTCCCCCAAGTTTGTGGACTAGTAACTCAGAACTTGGTACGCTGACCGATGTTGCGAGATATTTAGCTGCCACTGTGCTACGAACTTTTAGAATAGTTGCTTGTTAGATCGCTGTTACTGGGTAGTAGTATGTCCTCAAAACGATTCCTTTACGAACATGCATGTGGGAATTTTGGTAAAGTAGCATATTGAAGTGGAAGAAGTGAGAAGATACTTTTGCCCAGGACTGGGACAGAACAGCTTTATCAACAGTTAATCTATGTGATCTGTATCTAAAAAAAACCATAAGGTAAGAGTTTATACATCTTATCAATAAGTCCAGTGGGGTTACCATGACGTCTTAAAGCAGCATTGTTTTAATATTATTGTAGTGAGGAAAAGTGACAGAGCTGTATACATACAGTGTGCTGACAGGGTGTCTAGCGCCATCTATTTTCCACACGGGAATAAGATTAAAGCAATTCTGCTTTAAGATGTCATGGGTCAGCCAGACCATCCATTTTCGGTTAAAGCAAATATTACGCTCACAAGAAGATAATAATAGAACCGGTGACGTGAGATATAGAAAAACCGTATCCGAATAAAAAGTTGGAAACACCGATTAGTTGAAACGTGTCCAAAAAATCTAGCAAATCGCGAACGATTCACGAAATCGATTGCCCACTCGCAATCCGACTAATGCCCGTTTTTAGAGCATTGAAACGAGCATTTGGAGCATTTCCTTTTACGCGCGAAATACTGACCATAAAGTCGTGTGAATTATTTGTTTGTGAGCGACGGAACTGGCCGACATTATAACAAGCCATAGCCAAACGCAAATTGCGATAAACATTGCATAAACTGCTTTTAACGTATATGTTGTTTGCATTGGTAAATCAGCTAAGTTGTGTCGTGGTCTTCTGCAACAACAATTTGCAGAAGTTGGTTAATGTAACAGAAATGTGTCCTGAAAGATTCTGTTTCGTTGTTTTGTTTTAGTTTATTTTAATAACATCTTGGAATATTTCGTAAAAGTTTACTTTTTTATTCACATTCTACATATATAAAATACATCATAAAAATTATTTAAACCTCACTTTCAGCTTTGAATCAAACAGTATGATTCAAGGCTTAAAGTGAAACATTGTTTGCTAAAGAATCGCGAAACCAATCGATACTAATTCCAAATAGCTTTGGATCGTTTTGATCGAACGTTTCCCCCGACCAAATTGTTCTGAAGTAATTTGTTAATGTTTGCCTTTTGATACTAACTTTTCATTCAAGTGCTTCGATGAAAGTATGTTTCCATTTTACAGGAATCCGGGATTGTGTAGGTAATGTAAATATTTGATTTGTTGCTGCTAACGAATTCATGTCATAAATTGATCTTGAAACTTTTATACCGTTACCTAATTTACTTTATTATTTACAACATGAATTTATGTAAAATGTTTTAATAACAAATTATTTCCATTTTTAACTTGCAAAAACTGTTCCCATTCTCTCCTAGTAAAATATTTAGGGTAACAACTTTCAGTTAAAAGCATGTAACACTAACAAGCCTGCGGTACACATTTGGTTTTACTTTATAAAACTTGTTTAAAAAAGTCGCGAAGAAAAAGCCCCAAACGAACTGAATAAAGTTGTGCTACGACGTAGCGGCTGAGACTACGCCGTAGTAAGCTTGTAGCAGCGTAGCACATGCTACATTTTTATGGAGTTAGGTTAGTGTAGCGGTTAACATTTGATTTGTTTGTTTTATTAATTTGGGTTCTGTGCAATATTCTATATAAATGACGTTTGAAGTTAAATTTCTGTCTTGGACTTTTTGCCAAACATTATACTTCTATAACAAGGCTTTGACTAAAAAAATAACATTTAACATTTTATTTGAGAAACGTGCAATAGATTCATAGTTAAAATAAAAGTCCTTTGCAAAATTATGAGAATGGCTCTTTAAGAGTATTTTGTCCTCCATTACAAAAACTCTTTGATAATAGCTGAAAGTGATTGTTCCTTTGTTCCTTTACTGTTTTATAAATCATGTTGTTGAAGGTTACTTACCTGCTATATTTCGAAGTCTTTCGAGTTGGGACTTATCGAAAATTATAAAGTCTTTTTTTTTTAAATTACCTTGCTTGTTTCGTCATTTAGTTTATTATAAAAAAAAACACATTTTTGTGAACTTGAAGTCCAAAGGACCAACCAAACCTTCTAACTACTAAGCCACCGCACATTTGCTCGGCAACGAAGCAATTTGATTTGCATACGACTATAAATGTACCCGTTTGTTAGTCGACCGGTCTTGTGTTCGAAATGGTCGCCGACGGCAGTTAAATAATATTCACTATATTTCAAAAAACACTCACTATTTTGTTGAAATCGGACGACTGAACTTCACTCTAAATTTGTTTAAAATTTAAACACTGCATCGCAAATGTTGTTTGAGTACAAAAAGTGTTTGTGTTGGTATTTATTAACGTGTAGTGTAGTGTAGTTATGCTAGTGAATTATGTAACCCAAAATGTAGGATGTTTTATTACATTTACATATACAGCATATTACGGAAACCTGGGGTCAATACTGGATGGTTATCAAGCAGTGCCGGTTCTTGAATTTTTGGTTTACTAACATAAAACAATTAGTTATGATAACATACTGCAATGTAGGCATTTGATTGATACTTTTGTAAAAGCTGAAAAAATAGTGATCATTTAAAAAGCTAGCCTTTTTTCTTGCCCCAAAACTTAAATGGCATAACGTACAAAAATCTTTTTAAGAGAGAAGTGAGAAGTCTTTTGGAAGATGTGCTGCTAACTACGAGAATAGCTTTGGTGTACAAGCTCGATGGATGCCCCGGGGGCCTAAAATATTGCGTTAAAATTCGTAATATGGTCCACAGACGCAGTTCAAGAAACGTCCGTCCGGTTGGTATGTAAGGTCCATTTTACGTTTTTTAACGTAATTCATATTATGGGCTGCTAAAGTAGCGGTTTAAGACCCACAGCTCACATTTAAAGAAGTGCGCGACAATGGCTAGATGACAATTATCTGCTGAGATGAATCGGTCGAGGTGGTCCGACGCCATTCATCCGCATCCCATCCCATCGCCATACGCATCTGAGAAGACCAGTAACATTGATGAGTTGAGGGGGGACGGTTTTGACAGCTGTCGAACACATTAAAACCTAACTTTCAACGGGAGTTACAGTGAGTGAAGCACGTCGTACCAATATGGCAGAAGTTCGAACAGGATTTGTAATTATTTTTGATTACTGCTTTTTTATATCTCTTTTTATGAATAGCGTAAAAAGAAATGATGAAGACAATATTGAAGGCAAAAAAGAGATCACGTATCTATCGTGCATCGTGCAAGCCTAGACAATCACTATCTACAAGAATGTTTTTCTCTAAGCAATTGAAGTCGCAAGTGGAAGTCGAAGTCGATTCAATTCCCATCACTAGCAACTGTACGGTTTAAGTGGATTGCCGTCCCTAGTGGAATAATTGAACGATGTTTTTGTACTATTCTCCGGGAATTCGATTTATGGTCGTATAAATATAGAGAACGGTGAAGCTGGATTAATTGTTAGGAATTACTTAGTTCAGGTAAAAGTTCTTTAGATCGACAAATACTTTTTAAACGTTAAGGATATTAGAACCCACGGGGTTTGTGCAAGGTGAAATGATCGTATGTTTGATTGCAGTTAAATTGTCGAACGTTCTAAGAAATATCGACTTTTCTATTCGTAGTATTTTGTGAATGGTTGTGCTTGTGTTACCAACATGTATTGTAATAAATATAACATAATTCTACAACAATCAATATCATTATGTCTATACAACCCTTTTGGGAATCATAACCAAACTTAGGACACATTATTCCTGAATTTTAATGAGCTCAAAATGGTCAGTTCACACTTAAGTAGTGTGTCTTGTGGGGCAGAACTTAGTAAGGGCCATGAAAGTACTATTCATCTTCTTACGTGCAAAAGACAAAGCGAAACTTTTAAAACATGTTGTAAATTATTGTACAAAAAAACTTATAAATAAGTTCCAGCCCTGACAGATTACTTTTTGAGTCCAATAGGGGCCATGAGATGATGATACGTGTTCATTGACCTTTTAGCAAAAAGAGAGCTCGAGCCAGACGTTGACATTAAGATCGCCTTCAATTCTGTTAACTTGGATAGAAGGAGCCCAACAATCAGGGATAAACAAAAAACTATAAATTATTTTTAAAACGAAAATATTTAAAAAAATCCGCGTTTAAAATAAAGCAGTAATCAAAATTGTTTGTTTTGTAAGAACTCACGGTAAACATAACCGTAGAAATCCTCTCGGTAACTGGCCAGAGAGAGTCATTTGTTTTTAGTACGGCTATACATCCCATCAATCTAGCTGCTGATTGGAAAAATGATAGAAAGTGACGTAAACAACGTTGTATCAAGCTTACAATTCTTGAAACAAATCGTTTGGCCTAGATCTTAAGCTTTTTAAGTGTGAAATATATTATATCATTTCTATAAGGTATCAAATGACAGTCGGACGTCATAAAAAAGTCAATTCAAATAATCACACAGGAACACTAGTTTTATTAGAAATATGTTCATTGGGGTGTGGCGTAGCTACGTGTAATAAATTAAATGTGATGTGTATATATTGTATTATTAATTTATAAATATTTTATGTTGTTTAGTTTTTAAGATTTGATATTTATTGTCTTCCCTAAATCCTTGTAAGCAGGATAAGCAGGATATTGATATGCATACTTTTTATTGTCGACGCACGCATGTCAAGGATGCCATAGTTTTTAAGTTTTGAAGTGACATCCCATTATTCAATTTACCTCATTTAATTCGTTTCTACATTCCTCACCATTTCAATTTACTTTTTACTCCTTCTATATATTTTGTGCTCCTCGTCTTGAAACCTACCGAAACTGTATATAACAATAAACATTCATTATATCCGTTTTACATGAAGATTTCCTTTACATCCCTCAAGAGTCGCAATAAATTGGTGACCATCTGATGAGACGACAAGTAATAGCGAAGTATGGAAGAAGAAAACATGCTGCACCCACCCAAATGAATTGGGATAAGGGCAACCGAATGAGGAAGTTTATTGTAACTCTAACTAGAAATGTATTTTTTTTTTGGAAAATGGTATTTCATCTTTTATTGCACTAATAATTAAATTCAGTGTAAGATAAAAGAGTTACGATTGAGTTGAAAATTACGAAATAATAATTGAATTAAACGAATTTAAATAGTTCTGGCAGTCCCGTATTATGTCAACAGGGTTTATTCATCCTCGTTCTTATTTGGGTATAAAATAATGTTTATTTCCATACCTACATAAAGACTTTTACTTTATCCCTTTAGTCATTTCTATATTTATAAACTACCGAAATATTGGAAAAACCGAATTAACATTGTCGTCGTGAGCACGTTAATGAAAAATATTATGAATAATTCAATGGTAGGTTTGAAATACGTAAAATGATAAGCAGAGTTGCTTCCCGACGCGAACGCCCACCACATTCAGACTCGTCGTGGAGTTCTGCCAGGCCGCGCGCCGCCCGCGCGCCTCTGGAACCAAGAACACCTTTTTTTTGGGGGGGTGGGAAGTCATCAAATGACTCCTCCCGCTCTGTGCAGAGCGGTAGGGAGTGTCAGACTTCTACTGACTGAAGAGCACCCATGTTCCTTCTTAGCCCTTGTGCCGAGGCCGCGGTATCGCTTTTGAAACACCCGCAGCCCCGACGACGGCAACCAACCAAGAGCACCTGTGTCAGTATTGTTACCGGCAGTAGCAGTTGCATCAAGATCGAGCGATAGACATTTCTTCCTGCCGACGCCACTAACAGTTGTACGACGGCAGGAAAGAGACCAGCCACCGACGAGCTCAAGCCGCCACCGCTGGACCATCCTATTATGTTTTGTTTATAAGAAATATTAAAAAAGATGAATGAACGGAAAATAAATTAGTTCAATTTTAAACCTATATAACTGAAAATGATCGGGGAATCGCATCACCACGAACAGTTTTTGTTTGATTGTACGTTTTCAAAGTAAAATCTCAGAACTTGGTGAAAACCCATAGCTACTCGTAGCAATTCAAAAATAGGAACGGTTTATAATATAGCCTTTAAACAAAATAATTCAAAGACCAGTTCACGGTTACTTACTGAGCTAAAAAGTTAAGTTTTTGGAAGAGTTCCAACAACGTCTCGTAATAAAATATTATGTATCATTTCTCTTTAACGAATAAAGCGATGGCTTTTAACTATGAAAAAGCTTTACATACATTACTGGACATATTTTATGAACAAATAAATACTGTATTGTCGGATGAAAATAAATCTGTTTGCCTTATTTACTTATTGGATGGTAAATGTTGAGCTGTAAATTATTTTTTTTCTTCGAATAAGAGCGTATGCTACCAAACATTGTGTCTTGCTAATAAATACACTTATTCATGACTCTGAAATCATATAAGAGTAAATGATATTTGATTTAAATGAAACATACCCCATGTGAGATTAGAACCATTAAGTGGACTAAAGATTTTTTAACAACAATGAAAAATCTCACAGAAATCTAACTGTAACTATGTTAACCAAAATAATCAAGAGGCCAGAATGCACAATTGCACAAGTTAACTTAAGAAGTTTAGTACCTGGAATTTTTAAATATGTAAAATATAATAATAAAAGTATACTATGAATAATATTTTAACAATTTAAATGACATTCTTACGTCTTTATTAATGATTGTGATATTTCGAAGCATGAAAAGTTAACCTAACACACAATATTATGTCATACATAACCTTATATAACCAAGTTTTACCGTATGTGACTCCAAAAAACATACCTTAATTTTTTCTTAACCCAAAAATATATCGGTCATGAATAAAAGTTAGTCATGCATTTACGTATTGGGCACCTAAGGAGCGGTATAAAAAATAAGTGGCCGTTACATGGCCGTATCGACGCGTGTACGGCCATATTTGGCCGGAACAGGGCTATTTATAAAATGCTCGTATCATACAGGGTAACATTATAGCCCTTTTTTAAGGAGATCCATATTGAAAGGCTTTGTGGGACAGATTTTGCAAGGTGTATAGATTTTTCTATAGGTTAGGTAATATATTTAATGTATACCCGATATTCTTGGAAGCACGAATATTGAGAATGAAGTGGTGGAATTTAAGGTGACTGTGTGTGGTGAGCAAGCCTATGTTGAGGATGTATAAAACCTCTTTTTGATACTTGTTGTTTTTAACTCTTTTTTTGTCGTCGTTACACCTGTGTTTGTCCTGTCAGTTTGCTTCAATAAACACTGTACGATAATCGGCTAACTTTTTTTGGAGTGTGCTCAATAGCAATTAACCGTCCATATTTTTCCTTTGAGCCGGATTATGATTCGCACGCCGTCGCTACAAGAAGGCGTTACGACACGGGCAAAGGCGCGGGTGCACCGACATAACATAGAAGACGAACGTGTGCTTTAGTGGTAAGTAGATATCCTTTCTTTATAGAAGCAAAAACTTATTCTTGCGGCAAAGGTCAAAGCTCTCAAAAATCAAGCTTAAAAAGGCCCTAAAGCGCAAGATTGAAGACTGCTAGGAGCTGCAAAAGAAACGGCTAAATTACAAATAGAGCTTATAGATAAAGCTTTAGAGGCACGACTTGCAGAACTAAGCCAGAAACAGGAACTAAAGGCATACAGCGCACCAAGCGAAGGTAAAAGCCTTTTGCCAAGAAAAATTAAGGAAAGGGTGGAACAGCAAAACAACAATTTTGAACCACTAATAGAGCAACTTCCGAGTATGATTTAAAACCAAACTCAAGGGTTTGCTGCTCGCTGCGGGATGTCCGCAAGGGATACCGAGGCCTCGACATGAAGGGCGAAGAAGGAACATGGGTGGTTTTTAGTCAGTAGAAGTCTGACACTCCCTCTCGCTCTGCCCAAGAGCGGGAGGGGTTATTTGATGATTTCCCACCCCCCAAAAAAAAAAAAAAGGGTTTGCTGCTCCATTAGTGGTTCAAAAGTTCACGGATGAGCTGCAACAACCGCAGTCAGCACGCGCCGTCTCGGCGGCCGGAGCCAACGGCTGCCACTGCTTGACGCTACTCTTACTGCGCTGAACCATACCGTTCAGATATTGTCTGGTGCACAAAAGGACCTGACCACCACGAACGCAAATAGCGCACCCTCACACAACTACTCAGCCACCTTATCACTCCAAAGGATCTTCCAATGTTTGCAGGTGACCTAAAGTCGGGCTGGCTGGTAAGCCGGCTACAATTTAAGTAAGCCTACGAAGAGTCAACAGAAATCTGTAAATTCACAGACAAAGAAAACTTATGGAGGCTGCGAAAATGTCTGCGGGGCCCAGCGAAGGATGCTGTCAACGCATTATTCATCAGTACCACATCGCCTGATACGGTTATGTTGAAGGAACTCAGGAAATAATGCACTCCAAATGACCAAATTGAAGTACGAAAATTAATTTTGGTCATTTGGATTGCATCTTTTCCTGAGTTCTACAGGAGAGAAATTGACGACTTCGCAGTAAAACTACAAAGCTATGCGGAATTGGTGTGAACCATAGGACGTAGCGAGTACCTATAAGGTATCAGCATACTACCCATTAGATAGACCTACGACCTCTAAAAGAAATAAGCAAGGTTCGCGTACATAAGTGTACTTTTTACGGGAGATCCACAGCCACATAGCAAGCTGCCGCCATTACAGGAGGATAGTTAGATAGTTCTCCTACTTTTAAGAATGTACCAGGCTATTTTTTTTTTGTTAGCCTACGTTGTGTCCCACTGCTGAGCAAAGGCCTCCCCTTTCTCCTTCCATACCTTTCTATCACGTGCGATCTCTGGCCATGTTAGCCCCGCAAACATGATCATAATAACTTAAATTTACACGTTTTTAGCGACCCGTCCACTAAAGCGATGGCTGCCTAGCATATTGGCAATGGATTGATAACGGTGCAATGATCGAGTAGTAGTAACTCTTGTTTTAATAAGATTTAGTGAAGATGAAAAAAAATCAAAACTTTCACTATTGCGAGTTCTTGAATAATTTGGCGAAGATGAGACAAGCAATCGTATTAAAAATCAATATCTCAAGTCAACTTATGTCTGACTAATCAGCAAGTTAACTGTGTAAAGGATAACCGCAGTCTGCTCTTGTATGCCTTAAGTTTGATTGATCAGTACACATTGAAGACATAATTGTTTGATTAAGGCCTGTAGTTTGAAACTGCGAAGTAGTGTGTGTGTATGTGTTTCAGCGATATAGTTCATTAATCAACTTGTGGATTGTTATTTATTATCTCTCATCTTAATTTTATTCTTTAAGTTATTAAGAATCCCACAACAGTAATTATTAATTATTTATAAAATGGCAACACTAAAGTCAACAGACGTCATTTAATTTCATCCTCCGATTTTTATTAAGATTCATATATTTTTATTTCGACAGTTTGGTACCTCATCTCTGTTTTAAAATATATGTAATATATATTTTTTCCATTTCATACAAGAAAGTGAGTTCAATTAAAACAAAACCACAAAAAAGCCTTTACGAAAACCAATAACAAGAAAATGATTTGAAGACGATGTTGACAAGATCAGCAGCTTGACGTGCACAACTACCTACTACCTCAGGACCCGTCGCTCAGCTCCACCTCGCCGCCAAAGGAACCCCAGCCCCATCGTGAGGGCTATACAGCGGCCGCGGCAGTCACTTCCAGTTATAGTGACGAGTTTTTCTCTCCACCTTCGATGCCACCACCTACTTGTCGACGAGGAGGACCTCGAGGCCCACCGGCCACTGATAGGGTCCGAGGTCCAGGTGGGAGTGTGCAGCGCATGCGATGGACGCAATCCATCAAAGAAAACATCAAGCGCTCATACTATGGAGCCACAGAGGGGGGAAACCACCTGACTTCGTACCATCTGTCAACGTACCGGTGCAACGACTGTCGGATCAGGTGATACTCCGATATTTTGTATCAATACAAACGGCAAGCCTCCAGTTTCTATTAAATTGAAAATCTCGAAATGTCGAAAAAAAATTACAATACAAATTATCTACTTTTCATAACCATAACAGGCTTGTTTGGACGCATTAAAGATAATATGTCGTAAATTAAATAGGCAACTTCATACAAACGCCACGCGAGTATTAACAATCTGAATTGCTAACATTCAATGTGCATTTAACTAAGCGGGTAACCAGTCATTTGGTAAACTACATAATATAGGTACCCGCTTCGAATATGTCGAGTTTGACGTTAGATAATGTTATTTGTAGTTTCTGTCAATTTGAATGTTGATGAATCATAAAATTAGTTTTGTGGATCACTTCGATACCAGTATTACACGGTACTTAAATATTTCTGGCACACTGTGAACGGTACTACACGTACATCTCTACCTAAGCCTTAAGGGATTACTTGCGTGATGTTATTAAAGTTAAGTTACCGACGTCTAAGATAGCGTCATACCAACCGTCATGTCAACCACATCAACACTAGCCATAAGGTGTGAAATCTGGTAAAAGAAAAGAAAAGTGTATCAATTTGTAGTGTAACCTAAATGTGTTGGCTGAATGAATTCTTTTTACCTTATCAGCGTTCCTACAGGTAAACCGTAAAAATGGTTTTGTAGGGCAAAATTAAATACAAGACAGATGTAAACTATTTATAAAATAAAGAAACATACATAGTTATGACGTAATTTGCGACAGTATTGGTTTTACAACTTTATTTCTTTCTTTTTCTTTCTTTTTTTAAAAACGTTGCCCCACACTAGGAATTTCTCCTGTATCGTGGGTGCGTTCACAAACATTTAAACTCACATGCACAAATACCCAGACCCGGAACAACTATCTGTAGGTCATACAAATATTTGTTCCGTGCGGGGATCGAACCCGCGACACGCAGCGCAGCAGTCCATTGCTTGAGCCACTGCGCCAACCATGCCGTCCGACATTTAAGACAGAAATTGTTAAAGTTTTGTATGGAGTCTTTCCGGTTATTTAAAACACACGTGACACGACATATTGTATCGCAATTTTTACAGAAAATATCAATGACTCATGAAATCTAAAAAATAAATTACAGTCAGCCTACGCTCATAAAATCGTGTTCTAAACGAGGAGAAAACTTTTATGCCGTTCATTTGAATAGTTACAAGGACATGACTAATAACAATTTTACGCGAAACTTAACAATTTTTGAAGAAGTTATCAAAATGTAATAAAATAATGTAGTATAAGCCTATTTAACGTAGGCATGAAAAACATTTTCGGTTTTCCATTTTTTATGAATGTAGTAGGCATGAAAAACATTTTCGGCATTGGTATGTCGATAACCTCGCAAGTCATATCAATAACGACGAAATACTTACAAAAATCCAAAAAAAATTGAATAGTAAAACGTCAAATAAACAACGATATTGACCAAAAACCGGGCAAAACTACAAAAACAACAAGCATCTCCGGACTCGCCGCTCAGCTCCGCTTCGCTGCCGCTAGGACGCGCCACACCCGTGAGCGCTGCGTCAGCGGTAGCTGTAGTTACATAGAGCTCGAGGGACGAGTCTTTCTCCCGCCATCGATACCATCACCACCACGACGACGAGGAAGAGGACGGCCACCAGCGGGCTTGGGACCTCGAGACCAACCGGCCCCGAATAGAGTCCCCGATGCCAGTGGAAATGTGTAGCGCATGAGATAGACTCAATCCGTTAATGAACATATCATGCGTGCATACGCGCATATATGCGGGCTACTTAGGGGGAAAGTAACTATGTTCATTATCATTTTAATACATACGTTGTCTTTCCCATTATTGTATAGAATGGTTGTGAATGCATTAATGTGTGTGGGCCATGAATCCAACTTGTTTTATAAAAACGTCAACAGTCACTTGAAAAGCACGGTTTGAAATTAAAATATTTTTTTTTTACTCTACGAATTAATTGATTTCCCAGAACATTGAGTTTATATAGATATAAATAATTAATATTACTTGAGTTTATTGACAGATGGCGGCGGCTCAGTAACCCGATCAGGGTTGCTGTGATATATTGAGCTGTTTGACGTTTGGTGTAATTGGCGGAAGCTGACCCAAACTGTAGCAAAGATCAGGATCAAAGTCATTATTGTGAGAAATTTTGACGCAACGCGACACTGTCTCGCAGCTGTTTATAATGAATTATCAAACCCTGAGCACACTTCGTCAATAAAATTGTTTAGTTCAAGTCTAAACTCAATTCAAAAATATATCTGTTCAAAAACGTTATTCGTTGATTTTCGGTATATATCCGCACTTATCCGCAGAGGCTGCACATATAATATCCGCGCATGAATAGCCATACGTGCGTGTTTAAACCACAAATCATGCGCTGTATCGCGGCCCGAAATAAATGTGAGCCATTACGGACGCACACGAATATCACCGCCAGAGGCTGGATGTCACACCGACGTCAAACAGGATTAAAACATAACTTTTTGATGAAAGTCAATCAAAATACTTGTTTTTTTGTTTATAATTGATACTTTTTGTTCGCTTGAAAGAGTTACAATATCGCAGTTAACTGCCGATATCAATGATAGATAAAATTGATGAAGTTGTTCCAGTTGTGGCCGCTCATTCGCAGAGTTTAAAAATACTTTTTGTCTTCATTATCGTTTCTGCGAGGGGCAAGGATGTCTATCACAAGGTATTGTGTGAGATTTAATCATCATCATGCTAGAAATTAAACTAAAGTAACGAAATCTTTAAACATAAATGGCATAAAATATCAAACTAGACTATATTGTAAGAAAAACGTAATTGGCCTTATCTCTAGTAAAAATTGTAACCACACTGTTTTTTTTTTTTGGTGGGTGGAAAATAATCAAATAAACCCTCCCGCTCTTGGGCAGAGCGAAAGGGAGTGTCAGACTCCTACTGACTAAAAACTACCCATGTTCCTTCGTAGCCCTTCATGTCGAGGCCGCGGTATCTCTTGTGAACAACCAGCAGCCCCGACGGGACACTTTATAATTAAAATGAATTTAATCCAAATAAAATGGCTGACTACAACATAATTACGAATTTTACTTTTCAAGTGAACTACGGTGTGACAATCAGTATTAACCCAAAACAAAAACGTAAATCTCACATTGACCGCTCCACCTGCTTACATTAAGTCGTCGGAACATATTCTGTGACATCGGGAGGATATGACGAAATAAGCCGGGCTTCGTGAAACGAGAGAAAAGGACTGTCATTGTACGTATTATTTTTTTCGTTGTGAATTCTTAAACCAATTTAGGTCTTACAGAAGGCTTTCATCAATTCCAATGGATTTTTACTTCTAAATAGCTTTATTTCTTTAGGTTTCTCTTGGAACGTAAAAATACGAGTACATAAAAAATTGTAAATGTTTTGTCCGCATTTACTAATCTTTAAAGGTGGACGAAAGATTACGGTGAACTGCTATCGACTAGGATCCCATGAGTGGGAGTGACTCTGACTATTAGGTATTAATTAGTAGCGAAGTGAAAAACATAATGGATGACAGACAAACAAAAGTTTTTACCAAATACAGTTCGGTTACACAGTTATATTCTCTCTGTTCCATGTGGCTCAAGAAAGATATGAGTGGAAAAGATTGGAAGAGGCCTTTGCCGACTGGCAAACAGATCTACAAAGAATCAGTAAAGTTCAAAAATAAGAAAACATTAAGATTTAGATTTAATTTTTTTCATGTATTTTTCTTTTCATTGTTACACTGATCTGAATAAAAGGCTATATTATTATTATTATTACACAGTATTCTCAGTATTTTAAGCTCAAGCTTCTTTCTCAAATCTTTTCAGATACACCCCTCGCCCAATGGTGTGGCGCAACTATGGGAGAAGTTACGAACACAGATTAAAAGCTTCATCCCAGAAACGGTCCGCCCTCTTCTCTTTGCTGACTAGTCCTGCAACTGACATCAATACGGATAATAAACATAATAATAATCTGTGGCTCGAGTGTCAAAGTGACATGACATAATTTTTTCTGTATCCAATTTAATATTTTTTTTTTAAATTTACTCAATAAAACCGTTCCATCAATCCACGAAACCTCACTCAATAAAAGAAACAATGAAAAAGAAAAAAAAAACCGTTTTCTTAACAAACTGGACTGAAAATGTACCACCAAAAATTACCTACAGAAAATAAATGTCAAAAATTTGTCACAAATGCTGACCAGACGCCGCGCCAGATTGCAGTAGGCACACCTACCATCTCTGGACTCGTCGCTCAGCTCCGCCTCGCAGTTGCCGGGACGCGCCTCATTCGTGAGCACGGTGTCACTGGTAGCTGTAGTTCCGTCGAGCTCGAGCGACCAGTTTTTCTCCCCGTCACCGATATCATCACCATCACCGCCGCCATCACTATCACCACCACGGCGCGGACGACGAGGAAGAGGACGGCAACCAGCGGGCCTGGAGACCTCGACGCCAACCGGCCCCGAACAGGGACCCTGCCGGTGGTAATGTGTCGCGCATGAGATGGACTCATTCCATAAATGAGAACCTCATGCAGGGCATATTATGGGGCTACAGAGGGAGGAAACAACCTGACCGCGTATCGTGTTCGGATGCTGTCTCTGTTTCAGGTGCTTGAGCCAGTTGTCAACGTGTCGGCTTAACGATTGTCGGATCAGGTGCGAGTCATCCAGCGTAATCGTATGTTGAATGACACTGTACTTGATCGCCTGCAAACTGACTGTACTGTAGGCTTAGCCAAGTTGACAATCTACAATCGTTGACGCTAGTAGAACGACTCGAATGTATGGGGATGACGTCATCTCAACGCTAAGTCACGTGGTCAGAACAAACGAATAGAAAATTCGTTAGCCATGTTTACAACTTATCGAATCGTTCAAAATGATAGAATGAAATGTGATCCTTTCTACAACGTTGATCGCTACATCCCATATAAATGCTAGCCATGTCACACTTTTGACAAGCGCAAACGAAACGTTGGCGAAGTACATATTTGAACGATACGTAGCGTTTGCTGAGACCCTGGAGATAACGCTTAAAAATGGCGTCTATATATGATACAGCTGTTTTGAGACCGAGAAGTGTTTTGTTTATTTATCATAATTTTGGATTCTATGTGCTTCCTAACAATTCAAAATAAAATTTATTCTTTCATAACAATTCAAAACAAAATTTCAACCTGCGCATAAAGTAAACAACTGTGATTTTGACATTAGTTTGACGTTAGTAGAAACGCTCACCATAGACTAAAGTGTAGGTATTTTCTATATTCATTAGAGAATGAGCGATCGACTCAGTTGTGTGAAGTTGGCTACCAACTTAGCGCTTTCTACAATCGCTTGCGCTGAAGCGTTAACTATTGTAAAAAGAGAATAGATACAAAGCGGTTGTAACTTGGCTAGCCCTACTGAGATAAATCCATCATCACTGACAGGACTATTGTAGCCAATAAACCTGATATAGTGGTAGTGGATCGATCAGTGTGGCGCGCAATGATTGTTGGCATAACGGTCCTGCCTGACGAGAACCTCGTGAAAGCCGAGAAAGATAAGCAAATCAAGTATCTTGACTTGGTTCTCGTGGTTGTCGACATGTGGGATGTGAACTCAGCGTGTCGATGTCGTTTCAGCCAATGGCTTAATTGCCAAGAGCCAGGATAGTAACGTCCTACAAACTACCAGAAGGCCAGAATAGTGAATTATTGGTGTCACTATTGCATACAAAAATCTCATTTAATAATCAATTCTATATACATTTCTATTAACATGCAGTATGCAATGGTGACACTACTATTTCGCCATTCTGGCTTCCTGGTAGTTTGTAACACTTTGCTATATACTGGTTTCCTATCTCCAACAAAAAAAAAGTGCCTGGTATTAAAAAGGAATAATTGAGAATTTAGATTTTAGATTCCAATACCTTCTTTCTACTTCTGTTCTCCTGGTAGTTTGTGGGACTTTACTACCTATCCTTTATTTTTCATCTCCAAAAAAAAAAATTTCAATATCTCCTTCCCTACTTCTATTCTCCTGCTAGTTTGAGCCGTAGTTATACCCTAAACTGTGTGATAGAACGAATGAGAAACTTGAGTCCCGCTGGTTTTACGATTTTGTAACACCCTTAAATCGTAGAACTAGTGGGAACGAAAAGTCCCATTAGTTCTACTATAAATTGTTTTATAGGACCAGTAGAACTAGTGGGAATTTTTGTTCCCACTAGTTCTACGATTTCGTACCACCTTGAATCGTAGAACTAGTGGGAAAAAAATCCCCTATCGTAGAACTGTGCAGTAGAACTAGTGGGAATGATCCGAATCTGCGTCCCACGAAAATATCTTTCAAAACTAAAAACTTCAACTCCTGTTTTAAAGACAGTTCCTCGTGGCGCGCGACCTTCAGTTGCTTTAAGTTTGGCGCGTTGTGAGTCGGGCTTGTGGCTTCAGGCACTCCCATCATCCTACGACCATGACACTATGATGGATGAATCATCCTGGCGGGTCGCTACGAGTCTACGCTTAGGCACACTTTGTGTTGCTCCGCATCGGTCGTTGTATAAGGGGTGTAAAAAAACCCACGAAGTCGAAAGGCACTTGTTCTCCCCGTCATTGGGATTATTTTTTGTTCTAGACCATACCTGGGAACCCTCTAGTTACGGAGATATTGGGGGTCAAAGTTCCAAATTTTTCACAGCTGTTTTTTTAATACTAGCTTTTCAGGTTATGACTTTACTAAAATTACCTCCATGACCCGTTTACTATTCAAAGCATCCACTAGCACAATATTTTAAGAGTGCTACATTGAGTAAGAATAATTTTTGCGTAGGGAGTACCCCTACCCAAAAATTATTGCTGAAAAACGACCTTTTTTTTGGGGTCAATAATCACACTTTACGGTAAAACTCAACGTAGCACTCTTATATTTAGATAGATGTACATAACCAGATAATATTTTACAACCAATAAAAATAAAATAAATGTTCGTTTTATATTGCGTCGCACATATCACCATGACATACATTTACGTTTACCAGCGATTTAATTAAAATATTTGCGAGTAATTAAAGATAATACGGGCTCAAAGTGTCGGTTAACTCACTTTGAATTATATGGTTTTGGTTTAAATATAGTGTTCTGATATTTATTGACTAGTAAGAAAAGCTTATTTTGTTGGCTACATAAAGGGCTGGACTAATGGCTTGAAAAGTTCAATCTTCTCGTTGTGTTTATGATTCCTATGAGGTTAAATGAGCTTCTGCCATTTTGATAGCGTTATAGTGGCCTCAGACTGTACCCTCAACGACCAGGTGGAGTTGCAATAAAAAATCAGAACAGGCGGTGAGAAATTGTCCGCGGCGTGACTCAGCAACCACATTTTATTTCATTGGAGTGTTATGCACATTGACTAGACTATGAAGATAAAAAAAGTTCGGCTTGTAGAGTATCGTTATCGTGTCTGTCGCGCATAACATTTCTAAAGATCGCTGTGTCATTTACCCGAGTACCTTTAAACTAAAGCTATAAACATATTTTTAACAGTCGTCTATAAATAAATTCCAAGCTGAAATCGATATAAAAGTTTATCACCGTTCCCATCATACCGAATGTCTGCGAGCCAAATCTAAGAGAGTGCGATTAACTTTAGTAGCGTAAAAGTAGAACAAACAAATACGACGTTCCGATTGTAGAAAAACAAGAGTCGATCAACGTGGGTGTGTGAGTAACAAGACCAAACGTAAATGTTGCATAATTTATTGAAATCTATAATATAAAAGGTGTTAATGTTAAATTAATAATCAGCACAATATTTGGGTGCGTTACTTTGAGTCCTAACACAAGCTGTCATAATATTCCCCAAAAAAGTCATTCATCGTTTATTTGCAATAATTTTTGCATAAAATTTCTTCGTTTGCTGTACAGAATGCGTTAACTTATTTTTTTTTTAAACTTATGAAAAAGTTGGAAGTTTGACTTTTACATATCCGTAACTAGAAGGTTCACCAACGGGACACAAAGTGCCTCTCGGCTTGGTGGGGATCTAGGGTCTTTTTACATCTATTATAAAATGACACCTGCATGCTTGGAAGGAATGGCAAAGATGCATGACATGGCAGGCTCGCGTATCATCAGATATATTAAACTGAGATCACCGTACTTCAGGCCTTTACAGAGAAATACCTACACCTAAAACCTGAAAAACTGCGCTAATCTCAATAGATACAAAAAAATAATATTCTTTACTACTAATTTTCTACCTGATTTTGGGTGGGACTTCGCCCGCACGGATGTCGGAAATTATTTCATGGATTACCACACAGTACCGGGATAAAAAAATATCGTAATCCAAATCCTGATCTTCTACCTGGTTGAGAGACTGCGTTAGTTTCGAATTGATAATTGTATTAGAAGATAAATTAAGTGTAAGATAATTATTAAAAAATATAATGTACCTATAAAGATTTAAAATTGCATAACTATGTCCATACATACATACATAAACTCACGCCCTTTTCCCATGGGGGTAGGCAGAAACCACAGAACGCCACCTGCTACGATCGTTACATACTCTTTTTGCCTCGTCCACATTCATACATCTGGTCATACACGCACGCCGGTTACGAGTACTACGCACCTGTTCTTTCTGAAGAACATACCAATAAGGTCAGTGTATGTCTTTTTACGACGTCCCTTCCCGGCGTTGCCACTTACCTCGCCTTGTAAATACCTTTCGTTTATCGACTTTCCAAACCACCTTAGCATACTCTTTTCAATTTTTGTCACTACATCCACAACGTTCTCGTATAACCTCATTCCTTAATTTACCATTCAGAGTTACACCACACGTGCTTCGCAAGGAACGCAAGGTACTATGTACATTACATTAAAAAATAATTAATTAATTATTAATTTGAACTTCCAGCAGCTTCTGTTTAAAAACCTCATTGAAATGAAAATAGCATCCCACAAATAACGTTGGCAGTGTGTGGCGAACTGGCGACAGAAATAGGCGGCTAAATCCTTTGTAGCTAGATTAAATTAGCAGCGTTGTGTTAGTGGCTACATTTGGTTGATTCTCGCCGCAAATCCCTATAAACACATCCCAAAATGGAATCCTCATAACATGGGGCACTTTGATGTTAGGTACAGGGATTATCTTAGATTTCAGGAAACGTCATATTGTTTTGAGGCCTTACTTATAATTATGTCGGAAGTAAACCGAATGTTGATGCTGCCACTCACGATGGGTCACGTGCCGCGCTTCGTTAAGCGAGCGTGCTATTGACCGTCTCCGACATAATTATATAAATCTAACAGCTCAAATAAAATTATTACAATGGATGGGGGACACCTTACCTCATTTTTAGGGATTCATTGCCAAATGGCAAAAACGAAACTTTGTAACCGACACGCTAAGATGACATTTAACTAAAGCTCTGACAAGAAAAAAGTAGTTGAGAAAGCAAGAAGAACCTGTCGTACTACACTCAACAAACAGACACACTTCGCTACAGATTTACTTAGTCACGTTCCAACTTGCAGTATCCATTGTTATCTAGATTCAGTGCAAGCTTTTTGTCATAAGTTTTCTTCGTAAAGTTTGCACAGTCGAATTCCCTTCGACCGTGGATTTTAATCGCTCGCCACTAGTTCTGTTTGTTACTTTAAGTTTTAAGACTTTTGGAGGATTAACTCATTTGTGAAGATTGTTTAATCTTGTGACAGCGGTATTCAGTCTTTTAGACAGTGTTTATTCCGAAACCTGTAGTTGCATTCAGGTGTGTATAGTTTATTACAATCTATACTAATACTTATACCTACAAAAATGTGAAATTTGTGAAACTAATAATAATAATAATAATGTTTATTCAAAGAAAACTTAGACATAACTTACAAAACACTTTAACAGGCAGGTTTAACTCGGTATAAGTGGTGCAGTCATCTGTAGTCGAACTAGGCAGAGCCTGTATTTCGACTATCAGCGCCAAACCCTCGAGTATTAAACATATAAAGCGCCAGCAACATTCCATAAATACATATTGTTCAAATGATTTTAAACATTTTTTTTTTTTTTTTAATTTATTATACTTAACTTTGTAAAAGAAAACGAAAACGAAAAACAGTTTGTGTAGAATTTGCATGTGGGACCTCTTATTTGTGTTAGATGGGAATGTACGTGACTGATGTGTAAGAGGATGTGTGTGAGGTGTGTGTTGTGGTGTGAGTGAGCGTGCGCGTTTTTGTGTATGTTAGAAGAGATGTATGTTGTTATTATTGTATTACAATGGTTAGGACGCTATGTACAGAAGAAGTTCAGTCTGTTCATAGGTTAGACTTTTTAGGTATTCAGTTAGTTTCTTCTTGCACTGCGTTTTAGTTAACGGGTATATGTTTAGGATTCTGTTCAACCTATTGTATAGAAATGGACCAATGGAGTGGGCAAAGCGTTGTCCAAATTTAGTTTTAAACAGCTCAGTTCTCTCGCACACTATGTCCTTTCTTCGTTTTTGCAGAAGTAGTGGGTTGTAGACTAGTTTGCTGTGCTGTAGGAGGACAACGCTTAGTATATATAACTGTCTCACGGTCATGACCTTCCATTCCTCGTATAATGCTGTGGTAGAGAAACGGATAGGCTTGAACGTTGCAACCTTCAGTATTGCACGCTGGGCGACCTCGATAGACTGCAGAGTAGTTTTTGGGGTTCCTCCCCAGGATGAAAGACAATATGTTAGAAGCGATTGACAAAGAGCAAAGTATATCTGCTTCAGCAACTTAAAATCCGCTATGTGCCTCAGGTTTTTAAAAATATAGATGAGCTTACGTATTCTTCCGCATAACAGCCTAACGTGTTCCTTAAAATTGAGATTGCTATCTATATTAACTCCTAGATATTTGACTGTATGCACGGCTTCCAGTGAGGGACACTTGCAATTTTGTTTTCCAGAGTGGCACTCGTGCGATATGATATTTCGCGTGATGCCATCTCCAGAAACATTTTTTATGCTAAAGCAGATGTACTTGGTCTTGTCCACATTTAATGTAAGAATATTACTCTGAAGCCACTTTCCGACGATATCAAAGCCCCGCTGTGCAGCACCGAAAGCCTCTTCCCATGTATTGGCAGCAAAAGTAAGGGCTGTGTCGTCCGCAAAAGAAATGATTTCACCATTCTTTCTTCTTCTTTCTTTTTCTTTTTTTCTTTTTTTAAAAAAAAAAAAAAAAAACATTGCCCCACACTAGGAATTTCTCCTGTATCGTGGGTGCGTTCACAAACATTTAAACTCACATACACAAACACACCCAGACCCGAAACAACCATCTGTAGGCCATACAAATATTTGTTCCGTGCGGGGATCGAACCCGCGACACGCAGCACAGCAGTCCAATCGCTCAGCCACTGCGCCAACCATGCCGTCAACCATTGGGGAGGTCAAGACTCGTGAGATCATTTATATACACAAGGAACAAACTGGGTCCCAGTATACTACCCTGTGGTACACCGTGTGTGATCTGAAGGTGAGAACTTTTAAAATTTCCTACACGAACACACTGAGATCGGCCTGACAGGTAACTAGCAAAAAGTTGTAGCTGGGTTCCTCTAATTCCTAATTTTTCGAGTTTATCTAGTAAGAGGCTTACAGAAATCGTATCAAATGCCTTTGCGAGATCTAGAAAGATAGTGAGACATTTTTTCTTTTTATCTAAGTTGGAAGTAACAAAATGTATGAGGTTATTTACTGCTTGCTCAGTTGATTTACCTTGTCGAAAACCATATTGATTAGCTGAGAGCAGTTTATTTTTTTCTAAATATGTAACTAATCGTGAATTTATAATTTTTTCTAGTATTTTAGATATTGCTGGTAAAATAGATATAGGTCGATAGTTGTTGATACGATTTCTGTCCCCACTCTTATAGATTGGACAGACTTCGGCTTTTTTAAGGACGTCAGGGAACACTCCCTTCTGCAGACAATCATTTATGATCTTTGTCAGCGGTGAAACAATGATGTTTTTATACATTTTCAAAAATTTATTGCTGATATTGTCTCCGCCACTGGCACAGTCCGATTTAAGGTCGAGGATGAGGCGTTCTACTTCCTCTTCAGCTGTATCTAAGAGAACAAATGAATGCGGATTATTAGTAGCTTTGTGTCCATTGGTTTGTGTACTGTTTACACATTGCGCGTTTTGCTGGTAAATTTTGTTTGCTAGTGAACTTCCTACGTTTATGAAATAACTATTGACTTCGTCCAATGAATTTTCAGGAGAGTTTGATAGGGTTAATAGTTCTTTCGGATGATTTGCAACTTTTTTAGTATTTGTAATCTCTTTTATAGCTTTCCATAGTTTTTTATTATCTTTTTGTGCATCTTGAAGTTGATTTTTTTCATACTCCATTTTAACTTTTCTTAGCAACCCATTGCAAAAGTTTCGGTATCGCGTGTATGTTACTTTTAAAATGAAATTATTTGGTGCAAGCTTTGATTTCAAGTGCATCCCATCCCTATTTCTTGTGCATCGTAGCAGCCCCTGCGTCATCCAAGGCTTAATGATTTTGTGACGTTTAGAGAGAGCAATATGTTTAGTATTGTTCATAATAGCTTGTTGAAGACAGTCTGTAAGGTAATTTAAAGATAGATTTGGATTAGATAGGTGATGAATTGGCTCAAAGTTAATTTTTATAAGATCTTGCTCTAAGTTTGTGAAGTCTACTTTAGTAATTGTTGTTATGGCATATTGGCGCGTTTCCTTAGCAGTCAAAGACAGTAAAACAGGGTAGTGATCCGTTAGGGTAGTTCGAGGTACTAGAGTAGTAACAGGATACTTAGTCTTAACTAGCGCATGGTCTAAACAAGAACTGCTATCATATCGGGTTATCAGAGTGTGAGCTGGTAAGAGGCCATGAGAAGCCGCTAAAGTCAGGTAGCGTTCCCCATTTAGGCTTATTTTGCTAGGACTAATATCTATGTTGATGTCACCTATTACCACAATCTGATTAAAGGTTGACACTGTGTGTAGTAATGTGTCTAGGGTTGAAATAAATTGGTCAATGTTTTTGAATGAGGGGGACCGATAAAAAGCTAGTATTGCAATGCGATTGTCTATTTTTGCGACCAGACAATTACTTTCTTGTGAGTGAGGCTCCTCAATTGTTAGGCTAAGGCTTTCCTCATAGTAAATTACTACTCCATCATTTTGTTTGGGGTTTATTTTAGTCCCGACATGAGAATAGCCTGGAAGATTTGGTATAACTGGACAACTTGAGAGCCAGCATTCAGTCAGTACAATCACATCACATTTCAGTTTAATTCTTGTTAATAAAACTTCAAGCCCTGGCATGTTACAGTTTATGCTGCGTATGTTAAGCGTGAAGATTAGTAAACGATTAGGGTGCAGTGATATCAACTTATGACAGTCTTCAAGGTTTGTTTCTTGAGATTGCGATACCGATAGTTCATCGAGATTTTCTGTTAAGTTAATTATATTATTGAATTGGACGTTAGTAAAAAGTGTTGCAAGAAATTATGGTCGCGTTTAGAGAATAGAATTTGGAATGCAATGAGATAGCTAGTAGTGTTAAAATAGTTTGCGCGCACTATGTTAGTGAAGTATGTGTATCTATAAAGTAATCGTGTTTTAGAAAGTGTGTTATAAATAAGTGGTTTTGTATAAGGTTCCAATGTAGCTAAATGACCGTGTGATGGGAAATCAAAACATAGATTATGTATGTGTGTTGAGTTGTAGTGAAAACTGTGTGTGTTGTTGTGTTTGAATTTAGAGAAAAGTGTGTTGACTTTGAAGTGTAGTGTAAAACTGTTTAGTGTGGTAGAAGGTAAACAAAAATTACTTGCATTTAGAGCTGGTGAAAAGTTAAGTGATTTAAAGTGTAAACAGAAAAAACTTACAATTCTAAAAGAGAAAAAAACATGCAATATGAAATAAAACAATAGCAGACCGAGAATGAGCGTTACAACATGAAATAGTCATATTGAATTTCTTAATTTATCCAGATCCGTGTCTTGATTTATGCGTATGTGAGTTGAGTCTTCGGTTTTTTTAAGGTAAACAAACCCGTTAGTCGTCCAGCAAAAGTCATAACCATGGGTTTTTTTAAACAGCCTGGCCAGAAAATACAATCTCTGAGTCTTGTGAGTTAAAGTTTCTGTTATGTATAGTGGTTTTGATTGGTATGAGTGATTCAAATGAGAGGTATTTAACTTTTCTCCCTTTGGTCGTGATTTATTGAAGTACTTGACAGCCTTCAGAATTTTATCTTTTATTAATACGGAAGTTAAGTCAACGACAACAGGATTTGATCCATCTTTCGATTTCAATCTATAGATGTCTCGAATATTAGAACAGTCAATGCTAACTGAAACTAATGATCCGATTCTAAATTCCGATTTCAAAATTCTTTAATGGGAAGCTACAATATCCCCAAGAGTTACGTAGACGTAACGTGCGTACGTACGTGTTACGTAGGGGGTAGGTAGACGTGAATGAAATAATTTCATAAGTGATTTCCGTACTTATGTACGGGAGTGAAGCCGCTAGTAAAAGCTAGTCATTAATAAACCCAATCTTATATCATTTTTTATCAATCACAAGCAATGAAAGTTAAGCTACAGTCACAAGGATATTATAAAAGAAAGAAATTACTGTAGAACACAAACAAAAATATATAATTGATCAAAAATATACCTAGCAAAGAAATTGAAAACGCGTTTTTTATGAACAAGCGTTTTAAATTGAGTATTTTTAGTATAGTATTTAACTTTAAACACCACCAATCACAAATTCAATATTTTCTGAGTTTTGAGTGAATGAGAATTTCACCATAGAGTAATTTCGCACGTCGAAAATATATGTTTTTACAAAAAAATATTTTTGCTCAATATTATTTGACTAGCAGACGTCACGCGGTTTCTCCCGCTTAGTTCCCGTTCCCGTGGGAGTACAGGGATAAAAAGGTAGCCTAAGTCACCCGGGAATAGTGTGGCATCCCAATGATGAACGATTTTTTCAAATCGGTCCAGTAGTTTTTAAGTTTATTCCTTACATACAAAAATTCAAAAATACAAATCTTTCCTCGATATAATATTAAGTATAGATTAGAGAAAGTACTAACAACATGCAACCACAGTAAGTCATAAACAAAAACCCTTTTTTGGCCAATATAATAAAAAAAAAAAATGTAAAAAAAAGCATTTAAAGTTTAAAACAGTCCATGAATGTCGCGTGAATGGTGCATGCATACGTGAGCGAGTGGTTGCATTGCCTACAGTCTGCGTGAATACTTCATGCCTGATTCCGGGGATCAGCGACGCGCTTGTGAATTCTTGATAGCGAATGTATTGGGAGCGCAGTGATTAAGTAAAACTTCTGTACACGCGGTTAATAAATGAGGAATTAACAGGATTCAGCTTTGTTTTTAATGCAACGCATCGGCTGACGATGTGGTTTTAAATGTTGCATAAATCTATGTGTCTCGCTTAGCCATTTTCTTTTAAACACACTGTTTTAAACTTTCACGGTTAATAACGAAAAATACTTATTTAATATCGACTAATTTAATATCGGGCGCTCAGAATAATTGTTAAACACGGAAGATATCCTGTAAACTGTAACAAAGTAAATCATTTTTTTTAGGTTTTTTGTAAGTATTTAAATGAGAAACGTAAAGAGTTTTTTTTGGCGCTAGAGACGTGTTCTTTTCCATAATTTATACTAATAATATTACAGGAAAGTTCTCCTTTACTGAATCGTTCTTCTTGTTTTGAAAATGTCGTAAAAGGAACCGTCCTTCCGTGTAAAATTCAGATATTCGTCACTAGGTAGGTAGTGCTCGACGGGAGTGCTGGTCAAAACAACAAAATTAAAAAGAAAACTACGTTTTTAAAATATCCTTCAAAAATGATGTTACATTCAATAGCACTTTCCAACTGAACTATTTTCGTAGCCTTAATTTTCGCCCATTTCACAGCCAATCAATACTTAGGCTCAACTTTCATAACTAGGGAAGATTAAAAACAAAAGATCGTATCAAGAGGTTCTTAAAGTCTAATGGCGTTTTGAATAGCGAGCTCGCAGCTGCCGATAATGTGTTATCAATTAATCATTCTCGCTTGATGGATGACGGCGTAAACAACAGTTCGCCAGATTTTTAATAAGCACTTAATGTGGAGATCGGAATTAAGATTTTCGTTTCCTTTTTCGAGGTTTTGCTGGTCATTTAGATAAGGAAAAATGTTTTACTTTGATGTTTTACATTAGTATAATTAAAGAGAAGAGAGAAAGAGACTATGTTGTGCCCTGGTCAAAATCCTTGGTCTTTTTCAATATTTAGGTGGGTACCTAAAATATTGAAAAAGACCAAGTTTGTGGGTACAAACTAGGTAAACGTAATTGAGAAACGATACAACTTGCCGGCTTGTTCAGTTATTAGTGGCTAAAATACCCACATGTCTAAAGCTTTCATGATTCCTAGACGTAACTTGTTTTACAGAATAAACCCATGATATAATGTATTGTTGTGATGCCACGTTGGTTAAAATCCTCCGTAGTTTCGTTTTGAAGAACTCAAGCAGGCTGTGATGGCCAAGCTACAGCTGGCTATAAATGTTAACTGGTCCAATCACGTTTTTCACGATTAGCTGGTGAAATGACTGCTAAAAGGTATTCTGTGTCATGACTGTTTTAAACGCGCTTTGGGTGTGGAGTTGCCAACACCAGCCCGTTATAAAATACAATCATGACTGTTTTCTACTAGGGTTTTTTGATCAGTGTTAAAGCTTTTGTTTGGTGAACTTAGGAGCCGACCCGAAGCAATTACTAAACATTATTCAGATTTTGAGCTCTGGCAACTACTGTTTTGCGAGCCTTTTTTACAAACATATTTTTTTACGTTTTTATATAGTATAAATAAATTACAAAAAGAGACACAGTTACGCCGATTCAAAAAAATCTATTTATAATAATATATTTTTTCAACAGTTTTTGTGTTTGCTTTACCTGTACAACATTAAAATACTCGTAAAATAACCGATGTTAAAGTTGTATTATGTTAAAGTTTTTTATTCTAAAAAATACCCCTTAACCGACATAATCGACTTTTAACTTCCACTCACGCACAAATCCCACAACGGTACGACAAGAACCTTACAAAATATATCAAAGCTGAGCCGTCTTTGCGTTCCTGGTCAATAGCTCCAGAATCCGAGTCCAGCTCCTTGTACAAATAGGCCACTCAGTCATACTCTACAATCTTATACAAGGGCTTTGAAAACCGGACAAGTACGGGTTGGACGACGAGATGTTCCGTACACTGTACAATATCAAGAAACAAACTTTATTTAGTGATCTAATTAAATATTTGTGTTCACTTACGTATTGTTGTTTAAAATAGCATCATGTTTATTAATGTTTGCTTGCCATGTTATGGCAAATGTGTGATTGCACTGCATATTATTTTTACCAAGTTTTGTACCACATTTACAGCAAATAGATAATTATGCCTTGACTTTGACATTATTTATCTATGTTTTTTTTAAATAATTTAGTAAATAAGATAAAAAAACACATTTTTAATTTTAGCCTTACTTTATTGATTTTGTATTTATAGCGTACCACAGGAATACACATACTCTTTGGAAAGGTACGGAACCCTAAAAGTAACAGAGAAAAAGTGCTTTTACTAGATTGAAATTTCAAGGAGCCTTTGTGGCTATGAAACGGGCGGGTGACTGACATGTGGCAGCCTTGAAGTGCGTAGGATTTTGCAGATTATGTTAAAGGATAAAGGTGCTACTTAAATAGAGCCCGAGGTTGTGTCTAGGTTAGGCATGCGTGTAATGAGGCCCTGAGTGCCTGCAAACGGTGTTGAGACTGTCTTAAACACCGATTAATTAATTAACCATCATCTGCTTAGCCTTTTCCCAACTATGTTGGGGTCGGCTTCCAGTCTAACCGGATGCAGCTGAATACCAGTATTTTACATGGAGCGACTGCCTATCTGACCTCCACAACCCAGTTAATACTAGGTAATACGATTAATATTAACCGACGAGTTTTATTTTTGATTCCTCACAAAAATAGCATAAAAACTCATTTCATTATTATTAGTTGATAAAATTTCTATAGGCTAAAATTTTAATGTAGATGAAAGTATTCTTCATTAAATATTTATAGATGATAGAGTATATTCATTTACTTATATGAACTTATTTAATCTTCGAATGGCAGTATTTTATTTCATTTATTATGGGTCAATAAATAGCTACAATAGAGTATTTTTGATATGAGCAAATGAGTAATAAGAGTACATTTTGATACAAGTGCGGAAAGTTTGTTATTGCATTCGAGGCGGAATGAACACCCGAGGCGACGGTGTTCATGGTGTCGAGAAGTGTAAACCAAATTCCCACGTGTATTAAACGACATTTTTCAATATACTTTCGAAGAAATAAAGTAATAAAACGATAAATATTTTTGTCATCAATTTTTAGGAGATTATGATTTAATTGCTTTTTTTCTGCGGTTTGATTTCGACAGGTTGAAGGAGAAGTAAAGGTATGAAGCCGCTAAACAGTCTCACAAGAAAATATGCAATGCAATTATTTTTAATTAAGAACACAAATAAATGTTAACTTGTTCATAAAAGTAAATATTTGTTTGTAAAATACCGCCGACTCTATAGTCGGTTTTAAATTTCCTTTGTTTTGATCGATTTGGACTTAGTGTACGGTACAGTTATCACTGGTAATTTTCTTTATCGCCCTTGGTTGTGCAAAAACAAGAAATGCGCACCCGTGCGAAATACATTGCATGTCGAACCTAATCATAGTGCAATAAGAGCCAGTTTTCGAGGAAGTGTATTGAAAATTGATATATCTGTGAGTGGTGAGAGGAAAGGTGGCATGACGATCTGGGGCCGTATTTTTGAATCAATAGAATTCCAAATCGTGTACAAAATCGCAGAATTCGTATGAGAATCCCTAAAATCGCTATTTTTGAATATTCATACCCGTGAATTTTGCAACGAGTGGTCCGACCCACTCGTTTCCGATATTCTACCAGTAGAAATGAGAATGACACTGACAAGTGAAGATTTGTTGACGTTACGTTGACTTTATCTAACCTATAAATCAGTGTTTTCTTTCGCCTTTCGCGATGGTTAGCCTCGAGGAGTATATCCTGATGAATTACATCAGCGACAGAAAAAAAAATGTAAATACTAGAGAAAAAAATATCGAAATCCCAATGACAGACGTCAGACAATGACATTATAACTTTTTAATTTACGTTCCGTTCCACCGTAACTCATTACCGGTTTTTAAAATCAACGGGTTATGGCTTTCCGGTTTTTATTTTTCTGCGTGAAATGAAAAATGTTATAAGATTCGAGTTTTAGGGCAACACTAATTTCTATTACTTCAAAAATACGTAAAATTTGGAGCAATCGAAATTCAATTCGTATACGTTTTGCTTTCGTGCATGAATTTAAGATTCACTTCGAGTGATTCAAAAATACGGCCCCTGGACGCGCACCACGAGTTCGGTTCGAGGCGGCACAGGAAAAAGCTCTTGGATGAAATTTGAGGAAAAATCTGTGAGTACTACCTACTATAGGATCTGGTGCGTGCATGGGCTGCCCCACCGCACTAACAATATTGTGTAGAAGTTGGAATCACGGCATCAATACGAACATTAATAAAAATGAAGTGCATCTTTTACAGATATTACACATTTTACATCAAGAGTCATCCACAGGCTTCACTCAATAATTGTGACCGTTTAGAAAGACATAAGAAAAAATCCTCACCTAAACGCCGCAAAAAGAGCATTCAAAATGACAATTGAATTGTATTACATAACGTAAATAATTGAAGATTTACACTTCTATAGTAATAAAGAAAAGCTTTCGTAAAAAAAATAGATAGAATTACAATTAGCGGTATGAAACGAAAAAAAATATATATATTCCTCTTTTTAAATAATTCTTTAAATTTTATATTCGCAGTAACCTATTTTATATTCGCAGTAACCTATTTTATATTTATTTAGTTATAAGTACCGTTTTTTCCACGCCAAGTTAACTCTTTACCAATTATATTTTGTAAGACACACGGCAACAGATTTAGTTTTTGGTTCTATTCTATGAAATGACACTTTCCGCTGTCCTCATGGCCTGAACCTTACAAATCTGCTTTCTCTTCATCGCCTGTGTCCGGACCAGTTAATAAATATTGTTGTTAGATTATGCTTAAAAGTCTTTTGTTACAACATTTTCATTTTAAAGATGAAGCTGTGGAGTTGGATACGCCTCGTTTAGTGTTGTAGTAGTGTATGCGAAGTTTAGTAAAGCACTCAACAGGCTTAAGACCTCCCTCTATGAGAAGCTGCAATTCACCACACGCGCCCAGTGCGGGTGTATAGATGTCACGGTCGATTTTTTGATTCCGGGATATACCGATTTCCTGGCGATGTTTTGAGAGCAGTGGTTATGAAAAATCTTATTATTATACCAAATAAATATGATTAAGTTATGAGTAGTTATGCCTACATTCGAACCCACGACGACCTTCAACTCGTAAGTAGAGCCAGTTTAAACCAGCCATAACTACTGAACCAAAACAGTCTTTGTAAACCTCACATTATTCTTTCCTACTTCGCTGTACGGCTCAGAGGAACTTAAGCCTTTATTTTACGATACTACTCCTAAGCACACTTAAATGGTAGTAAGAACGGAACGTAATGGACCAAGTCATTCTTAGAAAAAATGTGTAGATACTAGATTAAGTCTAGTAGTCGAGCAACGTAATGAACACAACAATAAAACTAGTACCTCCAATAAAAATAATTACTTTGACGAGTGTAATTCTTCTTCTTATTAGAATAATAATAAGAAGTCTTCTTCTTATTATTCTAATAAGTCTTCTTCTTTTTTTTTTCTTCTTCTTCTTTGTTCATCCTGCTTTCTTCTTTTCTTTTATCTATATGCTCTATACTAATATCATAAAGAGGTAAAATTTGATTATAAGTTTGTACACCTACAGGGAGTAATCTTCGGAACTACTGATCCCATTCCGATTTTTTTTTTTCACTGACAGAGGAGCTACGTTATTCCCGATTGTTATATGTTACATTTAAAACGTTCCCGTGGGTTAATTTCCGTACATAACGGGAGTAAAGTCACGAGCACAAAGCTAGTGTTAATAGGAAATAATTGGTGCCAGACTTCCAGTTGTTATTATTTATCGATATTGGCATGGATACCAACTGGATTTGGGTGCAGAACGTAAAATACGCAAAATGACTGATAAGCAAATTGTCAGGTGTTAGATTTTTATCTCAAATGGCCAGAATCGTAAAATGACAGATTAACAAAATGACAGATTCGCGAAAAGACAGATTAGCAAAATGTCAGGTTCGCAACAATTATGACAGATGCGCAAAACGTAAGAAAAGTGTTTTTACACGACTGCCCCAAAAAAAAGAGTGTTATTTTGTTTTTGTTCAAGCTTATGAATGACTCTTTCATGTCGTGTCAAGTGTTTGGCGACATTTCGTTTTTATTATTATGTTATATTTAGCGGTAAACATTGATTAGAGTTGAAAAATCATTACGTGAGCTTAAACATGTCAATCGGTAACTTAGATATATTATGACTTTATTTATTATTTTTTATTAGGTATGTAATCTCTTTGCTTTACACAAAGAGATTGAAGTCTGGCACAAAAAAAACATTTATAATTATAACAACAAACATAATACACACCCATATTTGTTAGTCGAAAATGGCTTGAATTGTTTCGATAAAAGGATGGTACGGCCGTGCCGCTTATTGCTCGACTTGGCGGGGGCACTGCCGTGCCCCAAGATAACGTTTTCTGTTCACGAACCCCTAAAAAGTTAGACTGACAGTATACTCAACTAAACTGAACTATTAATTCACTTGCTCATAGCCTGTTTAAGGAATTTTCAAAATGTTCAGTTGACGCTTCTCGTGACCCAAGGACTGGCTTTTACCTTGGCCAGAGGCTAAGTGTTGCCATACACCGTGGCAATACCGCCAGACTCTTGGCCACATTGGCGGCTGATAGCATTGAGGAGCAGTTTTTTATTCTTAAAGGGCATAAAAAAATTCTTGTTAGTTTATTTATTAGTTTTTAATTAATTAAACAATAAATAATTCGGGTTATAGATATAAGAAAACATAAAAATAATCATTATGTACAGTTATTTTGATTTTAAAATTGTTTAGCACGTTATGAGAATTTACTTCGGAAAAACAGAAATACATATTAGCTTTATATTATATAGGGTGTAAAAGTACCCTTAACGCAAACGAAGGGCACTTGTTCTCCCCACCACTGCGATCATTTTTTTGTTCTAGACCATACCTGGGAACCTCCTAGTTACGGAGATATTGGGGGTCAAAGTTCCAAATTTTTCACAGCTGTTTTTGTAAATACTAGTATTTCAGGTTTTAACTTTACTTAAATTACCTCCATGACCCGTTTACTATTCAAAGCATCCACTAGCACAATGTTTTAAGAGTGCTACTTTGAGTTTTACCGTAAAATGTGATTTTTGACCCCAAAAAAAAAAGTCATTTTCCAGCAAAAATTTTTGCGTAGGGGTACTTAGTTTGATGTACAGAATGCTTGGTTGACGGATGCGTGAAGGGTTCGTTTACACCCCGTATGTCGTAGATTGATGGCGCCATAGTGCAACCGACAGCGCCACCTATGTAACTAAATAAATCTTTACCGGAAACGCAAGCGCGCCCTACCGCTTGGACACGATCGTCGGTAGAGGGGATGCAGCGAGGACTAGCGAAAGGACGCAGTGTTCGCTCACTTGAACTCCGACAGTCTAGGCACACGCTCAGTACCAACAGTGTTTGTTTCTTGTAAAACCGTTGAGTGTTTTAAATAAAGTTATTTTGATTTAAATTCTGTTTCGTTCGAGTACCCACACGACAGTGCCCACATCTAAGTAAAACTATGTCGGATCACGAAAAAGACCCGATGCTTCGCATCTCGGCCATCTATGATACGACATATAATATATAATTCTTCTGTACGTGTGTATGTCACTGAACTCCTCCTAAATCCTCCTCCTCCTCCTCCTAAATGGTTGGACCGATTTTGATAAAAAAAATTGTATGTGTTCAAGTGGATTCGAGAATGGTTTAGTTTTACAATTGGACCCGGTAGGTCGACGTCTGCCAGGTCCGCTAGTTATAATATAAATAGTGCATTTAAGGGAAAACCACGTATTTTCCTTTTGGATGATGTCACAACTTGTCTATTATTCTTAATCGTATTATATTGGAAGATGAAAAAGTGTTGCATTTCGAGCCAAATCAAAAAGGAAATGAAACGATTTTGTGTGGAAGTTTCCGATATACGGTAAATGCTCGAAATAAAGATAATACAACAAACTGGAGGTGTATCAAGCATACTGAGTGCAGTGCGTCGGTGACTATACACAATGAAAGAAAAATATAATTCGGAAAAGTACACACACATGCCACAACCAAACGCAAATGAGGTGTTTATTGCCAAAAATAACTGCAAAAAGGAAGTATGCAATGATTTGGGACCGATACAAGCAATTTATATGCAAAAAAATAAACTTATTATTATTATATACCTACTCTGGGTTACAATCCAGATTTTAAACAATTTAAGGATAACCTATACAGGACCAGGAAAGCTTTTTATTAAATAAATACATTACATTTTGCACGTCTAGAGGTTTTGATGATAATGAGATCCAATTTCTGATAATTATTGTTATATCTATGGACGTATTGTCAAATGTGACTTATACTGTCATTCAATACATTTTACGTGAAAATGTGATTCATTTTATGGGCGACGAGGATTTAAAATAATATAAAAATGGACAAAGAACAATTTGAGCTGTTCTTGCGAGCTCAACAGGCGCAGCAAGAACACGTGACACAAATACTTACATTGTTGGTACAGACAATGCACAAAAAAGAAGATACAAAAACAAAAAGTTCAACGAGCGTTTCATCATTGTCGGTCACATCGTCTGACAAGATGATGGTGATTAAAAATTTTAACATGGACAAATACAACCCCGACAGCTGCAGGATTGAAGATTTTTTAGATTTCTTTTCAAACAAATGTCAAATCATGAACGTTACAGAGCCAAACCTACGAAAGGACATCCTGTTGAATACATTAACACCAGAGATTTTCTGTGAGTTAAAAATAGCGCTTACACCGAATTTTGACACGAGTACTTATAACGACATTTGCCTCAAACTTCTTGACTTGTTTCGAGTTAAGAAAACCAGGTACCGCGCATTAACAGAGTTCTGGAACTGCACCAGAGAGTCTTCAGAATCTATGGAACAGTACGCTAACAGACTCAAAAGTCTAATCCGGGATTGCGGCTACAAAGAAGAGATGTTGGAACGACAGCTACGCGATCGTTTTGCTACAGGGTTGAATCATACAGATTTAGAGACAGACCTCAAGCAAAAGTGGCCTGATTTGCAGGAGTCAGGAAGGGAGGTTACTTTTAGAGATTTTTTTTCAATTGCACAATCACGAGAATAGGCAGAACATGACACACAAGGCACAGCTACAAGTGTAAACAGAGTCAAAAGGAACCGCACTCAAAAAACAACAACACCGCAATCTCATTACAATAGACAACGCAAGTTGCACTCTACTGATCAATGCCTTAGATGTGGTAAATTCGAGAAACATGATCTCTCAAAATGCGCAGCAAAAAACCACACATGCGACGAGTGCAATTTTAAGGGGCATTTTGAGAACTGCTGCATCAAAACTGGTCGTGCTTACATATCGCCAGTCAAGGGAAAAAAATATTTCCAAACGTAGACTACAACGGATAAGCGATAATCAAGCTTCCACGTCAAGCTCTACAGAAGTTTCAACGGAAAATAGTGAAGATGACGACGAGTTTGTCCACAACGTCACGAGCATGTACATTCTGGGACCTCAACGTAACCTGCCGAAACTTGTAAATAATAGACTTGTAAGATGGGCTCTTTTGATTGGAAGCTACCAGTATGAAATTTGCTACCAGAAGGGCGAAAACAATATTCTGGCCGATTGCCTGTCCAGATTACCAAATTCCAAAACAAAACCCTCACACGTGGAAAACATTGTACATAGAGTAGTGTCACGCCTCCAAGAAAACAAAATTGTTGACCTACAATTAACAGAAAAAATATTGAGTCTGGAAACATCTAGAGACCCAAATTTGTCACTCGTGTGCCAGTACCTAAAGACCGGGTGGAGAGACCTGGATTACAGGGAAGAGATGAAACAATACTATAGAAAACGTTTCGAACTGTCTGTAGAAGGTAAAATTGTACTGTGGCAAGGAAGGATGGTCATACCTGAGGTTCTAAGAAAGACAGTCTTAGACTATTTGCATCGAGGGCACCCAGGGATATCGGCCATGAAAGCACTCTCACGTTTCTATGTGTGGTGGCCATCACTTGACGAGGACATCGAGAATTTTATCAAGAGATGCACCAGGTGTCAAGAAAACAGACCGTCTAATCCCGAACTACCGGTATTCTCCTGGTCTATTCCCGAGTAAGTGTGGGAAAGAGTCCACTTTGCAGGTCCATTCGAGGGCAGCTACTGGCTCGTTTTGTGTGATGCGTTATCGAAATGGTGTGAACTAAGACCAATGAAAAACATAACTTCAAAAAGTCTATGCACTGTTCTGGATGAGATTTTCAACACCTTTGGACTCCCACAAATGATTGTATCTGACAATGGCCCTCAACTAACATCACAGGAATTCAAGGACTACTGTAAAAATCAGGGCATTCTACATGTCACCTCATCTCCGTATCATCCCCGAACAAATAGGTTAGCTGAACGGTTTGTGAGAACTTTTAAGAACAGAATGGCCTCCAGTGACGGAAGCCCACTTAAGCGTCGATTGTTGGAGTTTTTATTCACTTACCGGAACACTCCGCATACCACTACCGGTAAATCACCAGCTCAAATGATGTTCGGCAGGCAGTTGAACTGTGTTCTATCAAATATCCGACCGAATAAGAGAAGAAATTTGCAATACCAACATGTGAAGGCGGACATCGTGTCATCTACTCCTACATACCAGACAGGCGATAAGGTCTACATAAAAACTAAACTGGAATAAAGTGGCTACCTGCTACAGTAGCGACCCGTAAACACCGATACTCCTACGTGGTCACCACATCTAATGGGGTAGAGCAAAGGAAACATGCAGATCACATGAGGCCGCGACTTGCTCCTGCAGCCGCGTCACCTGAAAGTGTTGCGACAGCTTCTAGCTTCTACGTCCTCACCATCCACATGCTTGGCACCACCACCTATGTCAATTCCTTCTCCATCTACACCGTCCTCTCACATTCCATCCACACCAGAACCTTCTGCATCTACATCATCATCCTCATCCCCAGCGTTTGAAACACCGACTGCAACGGTTGCAGCACCTCTTCGGCGCAGCCAGCGTGAGGTGCGACCTCCACGGCGTTTGATTGAGGAGATCTGAATTAACCATAAATGGGGAGGAATGTTATATCTATGGACGTATTGTCAAATGTGACTTATACTGTCATTCAATAAATTTTACATGAAAATGTGATTCATTTTAATTATAATGATAATTAGATCTAATTTATATTTTTTTACAAATTCTCTTGAATTTTTTACCTTTTATATTTGAAAAATGTTGATTTGATTATTTGAAAAATGTTGATTTAAACTGCTAATAAAGAATTCTGTTATTAATCATTAATTCATGTTATTTATTTAATTCGAGATTGATCTGTCATTCTGCGAATCCGTCATTACGCGAATCTGTCATTACGTGAATCTGTTAATTATCAGATCTTGGCATTTTGCGTTACTGACATTCTGCGCTCTAACCATGATTTCGTTGTGTCGATAATGAACGGCACGAGTTTCAGGTTTGTTTAGTAAATATTAGAATTAGTTGTAACTTAATTTGAATCCTGGTGGCACTTACGAAAAAAGTTATGACATTTTTATAGATAATTATTTGATCTATAATTATTGTCTGAGCTAATTTTATGATAAAACTTACCGTTTTGTTGAAAATTGCAAAAAACCTGTTTTTGTGACCTTTGACCTCCAAAAATTTTTCTGCTAGGTGACGGATCGATAGGGACTTCTTACATTTCATTTATAATGGTTTTTTGAACAATTGTACCAATTTTCAGCCGGGTGAGAATTAATGTAACCTTGGATGTCTAAATTGACCGGACTATATATATTTAGGAAGAACGTAAAAATAGTGTGTACACGATCCCAAATTTGATTTATACTCAGGCGATCCAAATATTTTGTCACGGAGGTGAAATATTTATTATATACGAATAAAACATTGTCCTTCCATACGTAAGTAATAATGGCGTAACATGAAAATATTATTGTATAGCCAAACCATTCGTAGAGAGTAACCATGGAGTTTCTTGCTGGTTTTTTTTCTCTATAGGAAACGACCAACCCGAATTGAGTACCTTTTCTCGACGTTGTAAAAGGGCCATGTAGACCTATGTGAAATTAAATATTTAGATTCTGATCGAATATATACTTTCAGGAAAAATGCATACTCAAGACTAATGACCATACGTGCTCGCCTGATTTATCCATAAACGGAGTCGCAAAAGAAATTGCTCTTATAAAAGATACAGTAAGAGAATCTACTCGACCAGTACGAAAGAACTGCTAACAAAATAAAAAAAGGACTCGATATTGGAACAGCAGTAGCCTCTATGTTAAGCATTAAACATTGCCTTTACGATATTAGAAATAAGTCGTTGTGCGTTACCAAAACTAGTTTTAAGAATTTGGAGGAAGGGAAGTGCCTTCGAAGTTTGAAAGCTTTGTGTTGGCCGATTATTACAACGAAGGTTCACGCATAAAATAAAATCGGAGAAATGAGTGAATTTATGGGTGACGGAACCTTCAAAAGCTGTCCAAAACCGTTTTATCAGCTGTTTTCGATTCACGGAGATATTGGAAGTACTCTTGAAACTACAAATGTAACGGCCCTTAATATTTGCATTGCTTCCCAACAAATCCCAGGCTACGTACACTATATTATTATAGCTACATTAAAAAAATTCAAACCATTAAAATATTATTCCGATTTTGAAAAAGGAGCCATTCGAGAAGTATACCCGGGGATATAAATACGCGGATGCTACTTCCATTGGCATAAAGCTTTAAGGCGTCAACGCAAAATTTTAAATCTAAAATCAAAAGGGCAAAACAGGATAATTGGCTTCACTCCACAGCAGCTTTTCCTCTTCTCGCAGCTGGAGCTATGTCGGATGGCTATCAGTATATAAAAAAGGAAGGCTGCGAATTAAACACGAGTAGTTTTTTTAATAAAAAGTATTTTAGCATTTTTTTTTCAGTTTTTGTGGAAAGACATAGAACAAACAACGTATTGGAGGGCTATCATTCGAGACTGAACAAAAGAAAATAATAAACAATAAATTAAAGGTCCTGTTTGAAATAAAACATTTCGACTCAAAAAGACGAAAAATGGACATCGACAATGATAACTACATTCATAGTATTCAGACGCAACTCGTATCCGGAAAAATTACAGTAGGAGAAACTTTGGAAAAACTCCGCTATTACACACTCAAACGCAAGCGGAGCGGTGGTGGACCTCGATACCAGGGATGTAGGCTCAATTCAAGGAGGCTGAAACGCGTTACGACTAACTTTACAACATTCCATGTGATCATTTAATTTGATTTAATAGTTTAACGTCAAGAGCATCCGTTATTATTTTGTAACCAAAGTGTGATTACCAATATAGACCATTGCACTGAACAACCAAGTGAAAGTTTGTAAAGACCGCCATAGCTCACGTACAATGTTCAACTTTAAGGACTAAATGCTGAAACCAAATCCCTAACAAAGAACTCCGCTAATAATTGCAATTTTAATTTTATTTCAATGACGGCAAAAAACAAGCCAGTATAATTCATTTAGTTAGTATTTTTTTAAATGTCCTACGTAAAATGAGGAACACTTAGTTTATTTCTCATTGACGTCGTTGCATATAATGTGTGTACCTACTGTTAGTTATAATTTTCAATTACTTTTTTGTTTTATTTGTACTTGTTTTATAATGTACATAGTTAATATTAATAATACTAAAACTTTCTAAACAATAAATAAACGTTTTATTAGAAACCAATAAATAGATTACAAAATGTTCACGCTGGCTTTAAAATTTATTGTCACCATTATTCTTTCGTTATACTATGTTAAAAACGTACGGACATTCAGGTGGACCACGGGCAAAAATATTGCCCGTGGTACACCCAGGTGGACTAGGCAAGTGGACAGCGGGCAATAAACGCTTTTAGTTACGGAAATATTGAAACTTACATAAGTGTTTAAAACAAAACAAGTTTTAATGTTATAAAATTATGACTTTGCTATAAATACTTCCATGATCTAGAACTATTCAATGTACGCATGCATCAGCAAAGTATCTGAAGTGTTACATTAAGCGCTACCGTTAACCGTGATTTTTAAAACCAAATAAAAAGTCGTTTCCCAGGAATGTTTTTTGCACAATGTTAATGCTTAATGAAGGAAAGATCGACGGCTTTGTGAAGAGTCCATTGACATCTTGTATACGTCGTATCATCAAAGGAAAAATGTCATGGGACGAATATGAAATTGTAAGGTAAAAATGTAAAGTCGTAAGTATTTTTCTCAAGAGGTTGATATGTTGGGCAGATAACGTAGTTGCTATTGAGGGAAAAACCTGGATGAGGCGGCACAGGAACGTGGATATTGGCACCAAAAAAGAGAGGCCTATACACAGCAGTGGGTGTATTCGGGCTGTGGAGAATGATGATATTGTAACTACATAGTTGAATTTTGAGCAAAAATCGATCGATCATTAATACTTAGTTTCTACAATGATGTAATATTTAACAACCCATCAAACAGTTTCACGCAGGTAAAGAGAACTGATCATCTTTTCCACTCTTATGTCCTGTAACAAGGTACAAAAGGTAATAATCAGCAGGGGGTTCTCACATATAGGGTGTAAAAGAAGATACCCCCCCTTAAGAAAGTTTGAAGATCCTCAGTTTACTACCGATGTACTGATAGACAAGTGATTCAGATAAACTGGGACTACACACCGCGTGTTTTATTGCCAGCAATAAAATTGGATCCCTGAGAGACTGACAGATAGATGTCTTGATTATCTGTAATGTTTTTATGGCTTTTCGACATGGATGTGATTCTTTGTAATGATTTGGACATTTCCTGACATATCAAACTTCCCAAAATAGGCCTTTTTTTTTGGCGGGTGGAAATCATCGAATAACCTCTCCCGCTCTTGGGCAGAGCGAAAGGGAGTGTCAGACTTCTACTGACTAAAAACCACCCATGTTCCTTCTTAGCCCTTTATGGCGAGGCCGCGGTATCTCTTGCGAACAACCCGCAGCCCCGAGGGGATGCCCAAAATAAGCCTCAGGAATTTTTGACCATAAATATGTTATTTTATTAATAATTTAATTTAGTTCATCATTCGTAACTGTACCAATACACAATGATAGATACATTTTATATTTTTCTAGATTTACTAGAGCAAACTTTTGACGATTTGCCACTAAATATTTATTTGTAGGCGGACAATGAACTCTACGTCACCACCTTCGACGTTACTGAAGACAACTTGATGTGTCGCCATCTGTGCAGAAACCTCTTCAGGCAGGATTTAGTCAGTGCCGTTGATAAATGCGATAACTCTCTTCCTTTGGGACCCGTGTTTTTATATAGAACAGTGTAATGTAACGCGTTTAACATTTTTAAAATTGAATATCACTCAGTTAGCAGCACATTAAAGTCATTGAAAACCATCCTCGAAAGCCATCGAATGTAGTCGCTGTGGCCGAAATCAGCTACACGGCATCATCAAAATTATGATCATATATTAGTATGATGTATATTAGTAATTATAATCTTATATAAGTGTAATTATAATCATAGAGAAGACTCAGTTTTATCGTTCTGCCCGACCTTGGGATCCTATCCGGGAACTCATACTCAGGAGTCGCGCTTGTAATCACTCAGTGCGGGTTGGTAGATGTCACTTGTCTTTGAATGATTCTAAAACATGCCGGTTTCCTCATGATGTTTCCCGAGAGCAGCGGTTCGTTTTGAGAGCAGCGTCCGAACCCACGACTTACTGTTCGTAAGTCGCGGCTGCCAGCACTGAGTCACCGCTCTGACGCGACCTAAATAGCTGTTCTATGCGTTGTGAATACAAGATAGTTACATAAAGTCTTACTACATGCATAAAAGTCAGTTTTTCCTGCATTATCAAATGGTTTGGAAACCAAGAAGACATATTTCCCTACATAAAATATTATCTCGAAAGAGCCCAGTAGATATTCCGCGGCTTATTTGCTTTACACACAATATAATTCTTAACGCATCAACTGTGCCCTACTTAGAAGATTTTTTGTGCATACCTCAAAGGATTACCAACTTTATATCGTCACGTTACGGTATATTGTGATTTCTTTGTTTATTACTAGCACACATCTTGGTGATAAATGAAACTTTTCTGGTGAAAGACAAATTTTGTTTCGTGTCTGCGCATCGTTAGCCAAGATTTGGGTCCGAACGGTTTTGTCTTGGACCTTCGATAGGAAAGTTGAGGGCTTCTGTCAATAATATCGGTTATTGTCAGTGAAGTATCGATATTGACATAAGGATCGTGAGGTTTTGGGAACGAAATAGGATACGGATTGTTGACCTTTGTTTGAAGAAATAAAATTGAAAATATTTCGTGGAAAATTCCAATTGTTTTGTATTGTTGTCTCGTGTACTGAGGGTTCCTTCTGCTGTTTTCTAATCGGTTAGAATTCAAAGGTTGATCTTGAGTATGTAGATAATAATTATAGCCCTGAAGCTTTTTTTACTATTAATGTTTATGAAATAGTGTTTGAGGTGGAATGAAACGCAAATGACTTATAAGAGTGAATATAATGACTGTAGTTGGATGGAGAGGGAGAAGAAGACCAAGGGAGGATGGATAGATTGTGTAAGGAATGATATGAAAAAGGGGTAAATGATAATGTGACATTGACAGCGAAGAATGGAAGAAAATAACGCGTTGCACCCACCTCAAGTAGCACAGAACAAAGGCAGGAAGATGTAATAGGAACATTGTATTTAAGAATAGGTATTGTCATTTTAGTAGGTACTCGTATTTCCGAACTCTCGGGGTGTTTCGGGTTTCAAATAAATGATCTTTAACTAATTTGAGGACCTCGTGGCTAAATTATAACACCCACTCGGATCAATCTTCAGGTAAAGCCGCACTTGCCATTTAAATACGGCTCATTTCAGCCATAAATTGAGCCGTATTTAAATGGTAATTTTATTCAAACATATTAAAAACCACTGTCTTCTTTTGCACGTATCTATCAGCATTAACCTTAACAATAGGCCGTCGAATGTCCCCACATTATTGCTAGTGACATACAACGACCCTTGGGACATTTTTCACCGAAAATTCGAGGGAAATTATAATAGTCTCTCGAAAAGAACGGACCTAGTGAGAGGTGAGTGAAAATCGACTAAACTCATTTTTAATCGTACCAGATTTAAAATTCGAACATATTTTTTTAAATCTTTGGCAACTGAGGCGATGTCGACTATTGTGTCAGTGTCAATTCGAATGTTATTCAAATTCAAAGTTTGAAATTGCTGTCAACTTAAACAAGGTTTGCAGCAAAAGACTCGTGTTTATAATTCCGAGAAACTGTTGTTTAAGTTTGACAAGTTATAAATTGTTGTTTCGAAATATTTCAGTGATAATAATAAAATACTTGGCAGAATGTACAACTTTAGGAAATTTCGTCAAACACGCGATTTTGTTTGACTGAGCGACGTTATTCAATCGAACAACTAACCAACTTAACTACTAACAGTTTATATTTCAGAAATATGTTTCTCCAAAGTCTAAAAACATAGTGAATTGGAGGAGATATCAGACTCTTTGCCAGGGTTAATTATTGCTGGGGTTAGGTGTATATATTATGGTAATTTCATCTAACTTTTAGTGCATCGTGTATCTAGTAACTTGTATGTTGCTGTAGCCTAGTTCGCTACTCTGAAAAAGAAGATCGCGATAGCAGCACATTCGGTCAGATAAGCGGATGCATGATACTTGTTAGCACTTATATATACAGTATACACCATATATAACTGACATTGCTTAAAACAAATGATGTAACCAAAGTTTGTAAAAACATTTTGATTTGAAAATGTGTTAATATCTCTTGTTTCTTGCCTATTCTTCTCCATCGAAATCTACGCTTTAAAATAAGCAACTACAGTGTTTCTACAGTATATTCGACAAAAACGCCTGTAAACGAGACAAGCGTTTTTGAGTTTCAGTCTCCATCATAATTATTCGACTATCTCGAATAAATGGTTAAGAAAAGCTCAGCGTCCCAACTCTAGTCGCCAAACAGATTTATTGAGTTGTCCCACGCTGGTACTTGTTACCTCTAGAGCAAGGGATTTTCCACTCTAGCAGTTATTGTGAGAAAAAAACCTCGTATGAAAGTATTGTTAGATGAGGGGTCGAGATTTACAGGTGCGGTCACACATCGCCTTTTATGGCACTTTATGTAATGTATTGAAAGTAATGGCGTTAGTTTTCTAAGGTTTTTTTTATCGTAAGGCAAAAAAATTTCAAGGGATTAGTTATTTTAATAGTTTGTTTGGAAATGTAATGGTATAAAAACTCACACAGTGTTCTAAGAAGTTAATTTTTCGAACATAATTTTTTATTTAAAAAGCTGATATACTCGTATTAGCTTTGAAAGTCCCCGGAATCTTCCGTTATGCGGTTCTACTTGCCGTCTTTGAAATGGTCATAAGTGCAGTTTTTTACAGCTTACAGCACCATATTCTAATACTTTTGAATATATTGTACACACAACGTGTTGTAATATAATTGTCGTCGTTTCACTGCAATATTTTTTACGTATGGTTATTTATATACTCGTAGTTTGCTAATGCTTGGTTGACGGCTTCATGACCATGACTCACCACCACTCGATTACATCCTGTATAATATGGAAATGTAAGATGTGGATAGGTGGTTTCTTGTGAGTTTATTATAGCGAATGGCGTTGGAGGAGAAATATTATTCAATAGCTTGTCGGTCAAAGTGGTCGCAAGCACTCCTGCTGAGTACGAACTCTTATTACCTTTTTTATCCCAATTTCACTCTTAACCCGACCTGCGAATAGAACCTAAGACCTCACCTTCAGTACAACCATTAAGAAGAAATGAAAAATGAAAAAATCACAACAAATGGTCAGTACATTTAAAACCAAAATGATAAAATTGAATAGTACTCAATGTGATTTCCAGAGTTTACATTCAAACTGAAGAAAAGTCCAGCCGTGAAACTCGACAGGAATAGTAAAAAGGCAATTTCGCTGAGAAATTTAGCAATAACACTTCAGTTTGCTCTTAACTATGAGGTTTACAGGTGTTCGGAAAGTTTGGTTTTTATTACAAAATTCTATTGAAATAAGTTTCAGATGTAACCTACCTTGTCAAATGCCTGAACGAATAATGCTGTTCTTTAAAAATAGTATGTGCTTTGATAAACCAAACATCTGAACCCGCGGGATAAAAAAAAATATAGTTTTGGTCTTAACTCCAATATAATCAATAGAATATAAATAATAGATAATAAAAAGTAGAATAGTGTACGCGCTGCTGATTGGGTCGCACACACATTGACTTGTTAGCTGAATGAAAGTCACGGATAGCCAAAGATGACTGTACATTAACTGTATTTAACTACCACGTAACTATTGCTAAATGAATAATGTTTGAATGAGTACCGCTGTGTATGATCGCTGATTGTGTACTGTCGCCTTACACTATAATTTGTGCAAGGTAACGGAAAGGTGCTGATGTATGCAATGCGCGCGTGCCATGTACGATGCATGACTCGTACAAATAGAACAAAATAAATTATCTAGCCAACATAATAGTCGATGATAGGTCATCGACTATCTACTCCATGCTAATTTACTATTTCTAGTAAATACATATCGACAATAATGAAAAATTAAAAATATGATGCAGTGTTGTGCTCCAAACTGCAAAAATAAAGAGAGACCTGATATTTAAAACTAAGGATTTAAAGCTCGGAAAATGGAAAAAAACTTACTATTTTGGGCTTTGCAGTATGAAATAAAATTGTTAACAAAATGCGATTCAAATAACATTTTTTTATAATATTAGTTTCAATCGAACTGTAATAGTGTGTAGTGTGTGTTGGAGTGGTCGCGGGGCACAGCTACTAACAAAATAAGTGTGTCTAGTAACTTATCACTAGCCAAGCAAATACAGATCCAAACCTAAAGTGAGTTATTGTATTAAGGGTTATTGAGGCAAGACCTGGCAACATATAAATTAAGTGTCTTTTTTAATTTTTGGTCAATTATTGTTTAACATCATCTACCTAGCCTTTCCCATTTATTGGGGTTGGCTTCCAGTCTAATCGGATGCAGTTGCATTTGAATACATGGAACGTCTGCTTATGTAGAAACAAGCAGACGGCAGACGGTTACAACGGCTTAACGTGTTTTCTGAGGCAAAGAGTACATAACTTACCCTGTCACTTACAGTATATCCCGTGGTTGTCAATTATTCTGAGCTCCCGATATTTTTAAATATCTAATAAAGAGAACTTGATAAGAATTGGGTGGTCAACCATCCATAGACAAACGGTTAGTTTTATATTGCCACGAGTTTCTCTCGAAGAATATGTTATAGTAATAATCTGAAAATCAATGCCAATAAGTTAACTGCAATGATTGGACCATCAATCGTGTTTATCAATGTCCCGAATCTGATGAGCATGGATGCCATTAACCGTACATTATAACGTATGATTGATTTCGTAGCTGATTGATTCGGTTATGCGAGAATCAATTGCGGAATAGTACCTAATGGCGGATACGTGGATAGTGGAATGCTTAATATGATCATTGACAAATTCCGGCGTGGGGGATTACTAGCGATCCCTGCTTCGTACGGTGGCATGGCGACTTGTGAAAACATCAAGATTTCTGTGCTATATAAGGTGTAAACAAAACCTTCACTAAACTGGCATTTTGTACATCGAGCTACGAGTAAGTAAAATAGCTTAAAATGATTACTGGGAAACAGTATATTTTTGGTAGGTTATAGAATCAGGCGTTACTTTGCGAAAATCCATGACATAAAATAAAGACGACCTCTACACAAAAGTGAAAAAATAACTTTAGCAGGCTGACGGCAAGGTTGGTGCAGTGGCTGAGCGATTGGACTGCTGCGCTGCTTATCGCGGGTTTGATCCCCGCACGGAACAAATATTTGTATGCCCTACAGATAGTTGTTTCGGGTCTGGGTGTTTGGTTTGTGTATGTGAGTTTAAATGTTTGTAAACGCACCCAAGATACAGGAGAAATTCCTAGTGTTGGACAACGTCCTTTCAAGAAAAAAAAAAGCTTCTGAAGTCGAGAAGGAGATATTTTAAGTACAGTTACTATTAGAGGACGCATATAATGTCATGCACGGGCCTGTGGCTTGCTTGCCTGGCCGATTTTACCAGTCAACAAGATGTTGTGCGAGTCAGCACGATGTTGTGCGAGTCAGCACGATGTAGTGAGGGGATCCTCAGTGCAGCGCTGGTTTTCAGTGATCACCCTTGAAAAAAAATGGACGGAAGCCAAGACAGCATAAATATTTTATTACATAAATAGATTACTTTTTTGTTTAACAATGGATCTCTTCGTGCTGCCGCGTATTTGCGTAGGGTAGGGGCAAAGCATGAATCGGGCGCGAGTCCTGGTAGCCTGTGGTTGTGGCAGGGTATGCGTGGGGTCCAGTACTCCTGGGTACAGTTAATAGAGGTATATTCATAACTTTTTTGTAAAAGTTATTAAATTTTAATTTACCTTACTTTGGACATAACTTTGTTCTAGAACAAGCTGTTTGCCGGCGTCACATTGCCACTTATGATGACCCACACAATCTTCCCTGGCTTGCTCAGGGAATCCGACACCGCCTTGATTAAAGTCGCCAAATACTTGAACCTGGAGATGTCTATTATGCTTAGTACTCCAAAAGAAAAGAGAAAACTGGAGTCACAAAGCCTTGGCGACTTATATGAGAAGTCCTAATCGTTTGTTATTGCAGCCTCTGATATCAGGAGGGTGACAGTTGGTTGTCACATGAGTTCACAAATAAATTTATTAAATACCGTAGAGTAACCTAATAATTGATGAATTTGTTATTTACGGTGTGTTTGTTCGGTGATATTGTTCGTAGGCTGTAGTGGGCCGCCTCTACAGTTTCTGAAAGCGTTTATTTTATTAATTTGTTTATATGTCAGTTTGTTTACATAGCAATCTAAATAAACTAGACAAATAGACCATACCATCAAGTTAATTGCCGGATCATTTGGAACAGTCGTATCTCTTCAATAAGAAGATCTCCTAAAATTTACCCAACTTAAGGTCACGTTTGCTTGTCACCAAAGAAATATTCCTCGACCCCCCCAGAGCTCCATTTAGAAGGGGGACATAGGACACATCGTGACGCAGCTACGGTTGCTAGGGCTGCGCCAAAATGACGTCGTGGTCGGCGCGTCGCCCTAGGCCGCCAGCGCGACTGCGCCGCTCTACGTGTCACTAAGCAACGGATTTGGCTTTTTGTTTATTTATTTTGTGTTTTTAAAGTGTATTTTATAATTATTGTTAATATTGTGATACCTACTTGGTAGGTTTTTAGTTCTCAGACTTTATATTTCCACACGAGTCAATTTTGCACACCGATTAATGTTTGTAAACGCACCCACGATACAGGAGAAATTCCTAGTGTGGGGCAACGTATTAAAAAAAAAAAAACTAAAAGACGATAATATTGAATTGTCTGCAGTTTAATATCATAGTGTCTGTAAACGTCCAGAGCTGAAATAATAATATATAATAATAATAATAATCATTTATTTCAGATTCATCATAAGATTACATCCATATTTGTTAGTAGAATTGCAAGCTTACAAACTAGTGTTAGTAATAATTAATTAATTAATAATAACAGATTGTTTTACATAAAATATCAATAATAATAATAAATAAATACATTACATACATGAAATGCCGAGAGGAATTCAGCAGTGGACGCAGGTAATATGATTAAGTTTAAAAAATATCACAATCCATCATTTTATTAATATTGTGCTTCACATACGAATGCCACGGGACATTGACGATGAAACCATTATGGCGACGCTATTATCGTAAATCGAAATTACCATTATAAGTTGGTACAAGACATAAAAGTTAAGTGGAAAGACGTCGTTAAGTGTAGTGTATGAAAGCAAGGATAAATAGTGGTATATTCAAGTGTTGAGAGTAAAAGCGGGTTTGAGTTTCATGGAAAATAAAAGGTTACTTTAATGGTAGAGGAGCTTGTGGCTAAATAAAACCAGCCGCTCGGGTTGATCTTCAGGTTAAACCTTAACCTGAGGGTTAGTCCGTACATGGGTGACCATCCGTAACAAAGAGTTTCCTCCGTGCCACGTAGAGCAAGTAAGCCACCAGTCTAAAAAAAACGTAAAATATGTCATGGTGACGGTTATTTTTCTGATTTTGTTCACTTATTCTATTAAAAACGTGATTTCTTTACATACGCATAATATTTTTTTCATTAATTTTAAAACCTAAAGATAATTGACTCATCGCTGTCAATGTGGTGAAGCTGTCAACAGCCTCGATCACCACGGCCTGTCATGTAGCCAAAGTGCTAGCTGTTTTGGGCGGTACATGAACATAAACGATATAATTCGACGTGCTCTTGTAACCGTCGGTGTTCCAGCTGTTTTAGAACCCAATGGCTTGGCACGCGACGATGGCAGGAGACCTGACGGCATGTCTTCGTTTCCTCGGAAGATGGGTAGCCCTTTAGTGCGGGTCGCAACATAGTGTCGATACTCTTGCGTCATCACATCTTCCAAGTTCATCGTGTTGTGCTGGCGTTGCCTTTGCGGCTGCAGAGAAACTCAAGCGTCGTAAATATTTGTGGAAACTATTTTTTCGTGCCATTCGGGGTTGAAACTTTGGGGCAGTGGGGTTCGAGTGACCATAGCAGGCTATAAGGACATTTCGAAACGCCTAGTTTACGCTTCCCGTGACCCAAAGCCAAGCTGCCTTTTACCTTGGTCAGAGGCTAAGTGTTGCCATACAACGTGGCAATGCCGCCAGTCGCTTGGGCACATTCTCAGCTGACAGCGTTGAGGAGTAGGTTTTTATGCCCTTTTATAGTTTATTGTTAGTTTAATTAATAGTTTTTAATTACTAAATTATAATAAATTAAAACATTGGAAAACTTGAAGGAAGGTGGTATGGAATTCTGATTTGCACAAACAAAGAGAAGTCTATAACTACCAGAGGGCAAAGTCTGTGGATGAAGTTAATGATGATAACTAACTTTTAATTACCATAACATAAACATCACACCTGTAATCCAATAAGGGTTAGGCGGAGGTGGGCAATAGGGGAGGGGGGGTCAAGCTTAAGCTCCGTGGCAATCGAGAATCCAACTCAGCACTTCATGATCAGCAGCCTCGCTTGCGACCAACACACCACTATTAGACCACTATTAGATATTACTGGTCTCACGCTCTAAGATTAAATTTAGTCCGTCATACGCTTTCTCCTTCAACTTGAATTGACCTCGGCTCATATCGTTGCTATTAGGAACGGGAATAATAGTGTAGCTCATAACCCGTATGTTTGTGATACGTGGTCGGTCAATGCGATCTATTGCCATATTGTAACTGTAACTATTGTTATCAAATATGGACTCCTTATGAGGCTGAGTGCTTCAGTTATTGCTTTAGTGAAATTGAAGTAATACTAGAGGTTTAAGATTAATAATAATGTATTATTTTTTAATTTGTTGAACGGGGTACTTACCAACTTACCATGTTTACTATTGTTTTACTGGAAACTGTATGACAGTTTAAATATTTTATTTTTGTTTTTTATTTAGTTTTGTGTATTTTGACATTTAAAATCTTGACATGAATATTTAATAATTACCCACCCAAAGTTCTTTCTTTGGTTTTGTTCTTCGTGACGTTGAGTTCCTTCAAGTCTAGCTCCACGATAACTGACAAATGCTTGCACTGACTGGACAGGTCCACTCAAATCTGTGAGGTGATTTTTTTAAAAGACCATCTCAGACACTAATCTGCATAGTCTTCATGTGCATTGTGCGTATAACAAGATTATGTCTGGACCTTAAAAGAGACTATGACCTCTGAGTTTGTTTCGGATGTTTCTTCTCGGAGTAGTTAGTTACGAAACACCGGCCCCATCTAGTTTTAAAAAAAGTGACTTGTAAAAGTGTTTGTAAAAACCTATTTGTAAAATAAACGATCATTTATCATAGCTGTTCCTCAAGTTTTGTAATTGAACCATGAATGACTGGCGTTTTAGTGATAGTAGTAGAACAGCAGCTCTAATCAACGCTGTTTAATTTAGTCGCTAAATATAACGTAAAACCGGAGGTAAAAAAGTCAAAAGAAGCCTTTTACTAGCAAACTATAATACTACTGGTTTATTATCATCTGCGTACCCTTTTCCAGACTATGTTGGCGTCGTCGGATTCTAGTCTCACTGATTGTGGATGCATACCAGCACCAATTTCACATAGAGCTACAACCTGTCTAACCTCCACAAAATCTTTGGCAAGCGCGATTGTAATACTTTTGGAACAAATTGACCTGTTTTTATTCAAAGAAAAGTACAGACGGACACGAGTGCTGGCTCTTATTTTATCACTAACAAGGGTAAACCTCTTATTTTTAGACTTTTACGTGGGCCGAAGTTTTGTATAGAAAGATTTTTGCTTGAGTAAGGTTGTTATGCGTAATGAGAGCGGTGTAAGAACCCGTTATCTTTCAACGATTCATTTGAAATGTATGAAAATAAACTTTATTCGATTTCGTTTATTAAATCAAGTTAAAAAAGGCTCTGTCGCTGTTACACGCGTGATAAAAATATCAAAATAAATCCTGTGCTAAGTGAAATTTATGCACAAAAATAAAAATTCGGCCAAGCCTGCTCACGACAAGTGGTCCTAAATTTACACGTAATTGTTATACATTAACTACTTGTTGCTTTTTCAGGAAACTATTTACTGTAATAACATTTGTTCTGGCATTTTAAGCTCAGCGAGCTTAAACTCATCAGTCAGTTTGGGTTGAATCATATTTAAACTTTTGATACAGCGATTGTTTTAGTTTTGTGTTGTAAGTAGCTTTACTTTTTCTATCTTTCGTTAGTGTCCCATTGCAGGGCAAAGGTTCCCCATATCTTTCTAGGTTCTGTTCATCTACTGGCCATCACAGCGTTCGTCCACCTATAAGTTATTAAGAGAAAAATACAGGTTTTCAAAACAAATAAACTGGCAACTCTCGTAGACACATGTCATAACGTCGTTTGTAAATAACCCAATTTTTTTATTTTTTTTTGAAGTCATAAGTGCATAGGTCATAAGTGCAGTTTTTTACAGCTTACAGCACCATATTCTAATACTTTTGAATATGCTGTACACACAACGTGTTGTAATATAATTATCGTCGTTTCACTGCAATATTTTTTACGTATGGTTATTTATATACTCGTAGTTTGCTAATGCTTGGTTGACGGCTTCATGACCATGACTCACCACCACTCGATTACATCCTGTATAATATGGAAATGTAAGATGTGGATAGGTGGTTTCTTGTGAGTTTATTATAGCGAATGGCGTTGGAGGAGAAATATTATTCAATAGCTTGTCGGTCAAAGTGGTCGCAAGCACTCCTGCTGAGTACGAACTCTTATTACCTTTTTTATCCCAATTTCACTCTTAACCCGACCTGCGAATAGAACCTAAGACCTCACCTTCAGTACAACCATTAAGAAGAAATGAAAAATGAAAAAATCACAACAAATGGTCAGTACATTTAAAACCAAAATGATAAAATTGAATAGTACTCAATGTGATTTCCAGAGTTTACATTCAAACTGAAGAAAAGTCCAGCCGTGAAACTCGACAGGAATAGTAAAAAGGCAATTTCGCTGAGAAATTTAGCAATAACACTTCAGTTTGCTCTTAACTATGAGGTTTATAGGTGTTCGGAAAGTTTGGTTTTTATTACAAAATTCTATTGAAATAAGTTTCAGATGTTACCTACCTTGTCAAATGCCTGAACGAATAATGCTGTTCTTTAAAAATAGTATGTGCTTTGATAAACCTAACATCTGAAACCGCGGAATCAAAAAAAATTATAGTTTTGGTCTTAACTCCAATATAATCAATAGAATATTATAAATAATAGATAATAAAAAGTAGAATAGTGTACGCGCTGCTGATTGCGTCGCACACACCTTGACTTGTTAGCTGAATAAAAGTCACGGATAGCCAAAGATGACTGTACATTAACTGTATTTAACTACCACGTAACTATTGCTAAATGAATAATGTTTGAATGAGTACCGCTGTGTATGATCGCTAATTGTGTACTGTCGCCTTACACTATAATTTGTGCAAGGTGACGGAAAGGTGCTGATGTATGCAATGCGCGCGTGCCATGTACGATGCATGACTCGTACAAATAGTACAAAATAAATTATATAGCCAACATAATAGTCGATGATAGGTCATCGACTATCTACTCCATGCTAATTTACTATTTCTAGTAAATACATATCGAAAATAATGAAATACTAAAAATATGATGCAGTGTTGTGCTGCAAACTGATGACAGAGAGACCTATAAAAATATTTAAAACTAAGGATTTAAAACTAAAAAAATATTATTTTGGGCTTTGCAGTATGAAATAAAATTGTTAACAAAATGCGATTCAAATAACATTTTTTTATAATATTAGTTTCAATCGAACTGTAATAGTGTGTAGTGTGTGTTAAAGTGGTCGCGGGGCACAGCTACTAACAAAATAAGTGTGTCTAGTAACTTAACACTAGCCAAGCAAATACAGATCCAAACCTAAAGTGAGTTATTGTATTAAGGGTTATTGAGGCAAGACCTGGCAACATATAAATTAAGTGTCTTTTTTAATTTTTGGTCAATTATTGTTTAACATCATCTACCTAGCCTTTTCCCATTTATTGGGGTTGGCTTCCAGTCTAATCGGATGCAGTTGCATTTGAATACATGGAACGTCTGCTTATGTAGAAACAAGCAGACGGCAGACGGTTACAACGGCTTAACGTGTTTTCTGAGGCAAAGAGTACATAACTTACCCTGTCACTTACAGTATATCCCGTGGTTGTCAATTATTCTGAGCTCCCGATATTTTTAAATATCTAATAAAGAGAACTTGATAAGAATTGGGTGGTCAACCATCCATAGACAAACGGTTAGTTTTATTTTGCCACGAGCTCCTCTCGAAGAAGATGTTATAGTAATAATCTGAAAATCAATGCCAATAGTTAACTGCAATGATTGGACCATCAATCGTGTTTATCAATGTCCCGGATCTGATGAGCATGGATGCCATTAACCGTACATTATAACGTATGATTGATTTCGTAGCCGATTGATTCGGTTATGCGAGAATCAATTGCGGAATAGTACCTAATGGCGGATACGTGGATAGTGGAATGCTTATTATGATCATTGACCAATTCCGGCGTAGGGGATTACTAGCGATCCCTGCTTCGTACGGTGGCATGGCGACTTGTGAAAACATAAAGATTTCTGTGCTATAAAAGGTGTAAACAAAACCTTCACGAAACTGGCATTTTGTACATCGAGCTAAGTAAAATAGCTTAAAATTATTACTGGGAAACAGTATATTTTTGGTAGGTTATAGAATCAGGCGTTACTTTGCGTAAATCCATGACATAAAATAAAGACGACCTCTAAAACACAAAAGTGAAAAAATAACTTTAGCAGGCTGACGGCAAGGTTGGTGCAGTGGCTGAGCGATTGGACTGCTGCGCTGCGTATCGCGGGTTTGATCCCCGCACGGAACAAATATTTGTATGCCCTACAGATAGTTGTTTCGGGTCTGGGTGTTTGGTTTGTGTATGTGAGTTTAAATGTTTGTAAACGCTCTCACGATACAGGAGAAATTCCTAGTGTGGGACAACGTCCTTTCAAGAAAAAAAAGCTTCTGAAGTCGAGAAGGACATATTTTAAGTACAGTTACTATTACGCTTTTTATGTCATTATGTATGTATGCACGGGCCTGTGGCCTGCCTGGCCGATTTTACCAGTCAGCACGATGTTGTGCTATGGGGGACCCTCAGTGCAGCGCTGGTTTTCAGTGATCACCCTTGAAAAAAATGTACGGAAGCCAGGACAGCATAAATATTTTATTACATAAATAGAACAATATCTAGAACCCTAGCCTGGGGTACAAATTTATAAAAAAATTGGTGCGATTAATTTTTTGTTTAACAACGGATCTCTTCGTGCTGCCGCGAATTTGCGTAGGGCAGGGGCAAAGCATGAATCGGGCGCGAGTCCTGGCAGCCTGTGGTTGTGGCAGGGTATACTCCAGTACCCCTGGGTACAGTTAATATAGGTATATTCATAACTTTTTGTGAATGTTATTATATTTTAATTTACCTTACTTTGGACATAACTTTGTTCTAGAACAAGCTGTTTGCCGGCGTCACATTGCCACTTATGATGACCCACACAATCTTCCCTGGCTTGCTCAGGGAATCCGACACCGCCTTGATTAAAGTCGCCAAATACTTGAACCTGGAGATGTCTATTATGCTTAGTACTCCAAAAGAAAAGAGAAAACTGGAGTCACAAAGCCTTGACGACTTATATGAGAAGTCGAATCATTTGTCATTGCAGCCTCTGATATCAGGAGGGTGACAGTTGGTTGTCACATGAGTTCACACATAAATTAATTTAAAATAGTTAAAAACCGTAGAAAACCCTAATAATTGGTGAATTTGTTATTTACGTTGTGTTTATTCGGTGATAGTGTTCGTAGGCTGTGGTAAGCCGCCTCTACTGTTTCTGGAAGCATTTATTTATCCATTTGTTTATGTCAGTTTGTTTAGCAACCTAAACAAACTAGACAAATAGACCATACCATCAAGTTAATTGCCGGATCATTTGGAACAGTCGTATCTCTTCAGTAAGGAGATATCCTAAAATTTACCCAACTTAAGGTCACGTTTGCTTGTCACCAAAGAAATTTCGTCGACCCCCCCAGAGCTCCGTTTAGAAGGGGGACATAGGACACGTCGTGACGCACCTACGGTTGCTAGGGCTGCGCCAAAATGACGTCGTGGTCGGCGCGTCGCCCTAGGCCGCCAGCGCGACTGCGCCGCTCTACGTGTCGCTAAGCAACGGATTTGGCTTTTTGTTTATTTATTTTGTGTTTTTAAAGTGTATTTTATAATTATTGTTAATATTGTGATACCTAGTTAGTTCTCAGACTTTATATTTCCACACGAGTCAATTTTGCACACCGATTAATGTTTGTAAACGCACCCACGATACAGGAGAAATTCCTAGTGTGGGGCAACGTATTAAAAAAAAAAAAAAAACTAAAAGACGATAATATTGAATTGTCTGCAGTTTAATATCATAGTGTCTGTGAGCGTCCAGAGCTGAAATGCCGAGAGGAATTCAGCAATGGACGCAGGTAATATGATTAAGTTTAAAAAATATCACAATCCATCATTTTATTAATATTGTGCTTCACATACGAATGCCACGGGACATTGACGATGAAACCATTATGGCGACGCTATTATCGTAAATCGAAATTACCATTATAAGTTGGTACAAGACATAAAAGTTAAGTGGAAAGACGTCGTTAAGTGTAGTGTATGAAAGCAAGGATAAATAGTGGTATATTCAAGTGTTGAGAATAAAAGCGGGTTTGAGTTTCATGGAAAATAAAAGGTTACTTTAATAGTAGAGGAGCTTGTGGCTAAATAAAGGCAGCCGGTCGGGTCGATCTTGAGGTTAAGCCTTAACCTGAGGGTTAGTCCGTACATGGGTGACCATCCGTAACAAAGAGTTTCCTCCGTGCCACGTAGAGCACGTAAGCCACCAGTCTAAAAAAACGCAAAATATGTCGTGGTGACGGTTATTTTTCTGATTTTGTTCACTTATTCTATTAAAAACGTGATTTCTTTACATACGCATAATATTGCTAGCGATACTGAAGGTTGACTAGCACTATTACCCACCACACCGCACAGCACCTATTTTTTCATTAATTTTAAAACCGAAAGAAAATTGACAGATGAAGAAAAACACCCATGGTTTGAGCTGATACTGATGAAAGTATGGACACCTGCACTTATTCCTAAAGCAATGTACATAATTATTGTCGTGTAACTTACAGAAAGTCAGGAGCTCACTTTTGTTGGACCCGTCATCTACCGGGTGTCAACATTAGCCGTACGTCTATATTTATAATCTTCTAAATAAATGAGTTCCATAAAGTTATTAGCCCTTGTAATTATTTCATCAGATACTATGGTTTCCTTGTGCCGTTTAGGTCGCGGTGCTAAACCAGTGGGTTCTAAAGTTCTAAACGACTGTGAAAGTCTCTGTGCTGTTCGAAGTCATTACCTGACATCGGTCGCCAGGGCTTCGACATGAATTCATCGGGTTTTCGACTTGATTTTTACGTGGATTGATTGATTCTTATTTTTAATTTGATATTTCATTCGTTTAATCTAGTTTATTTTAAAGATAAGTGAACGTTTATGAATAGTAGCAGCAACTATGTGGTAGTAAATAGTGCCAGTCAGCCTTCAGTATCGCTGAATACCCTGGACCCGCTATGTACCCAGGCACCTTCCTTATCGAATCTTTCATGTGCAAAAGAATTTGGCCACCAAAAAACTTAAACAGCACAAATTAAAGAAAATTGTAACGTTTCGGCTCAAGATTTAGATCCAAAACTACCGACACAGAGATTTACACCCTTAACAGATGTATCCCACCTGGTGAAAACGAAGTTAGGGGAAGGTGACATTAGCGGAGCAGCCAGGATTACCTACAGCAGTAACACGGTGGCATCGTACTCTCCAGAAACAATGGTTCTGGAGACCAAACACCCTGCTGAAGAACTCAATGGCTTGGCACGAGACGACCTTGGTCAGAGGCTAAGTGTTGCCATACAACGTGGCAATGCCGCCAGTCGCTTGGGCACATTTTCAGCTGACAGCGTTGAGGAGTAGGTTTTTATGCCCTTTTATAGTTTATTGTTAGTTTAATTAATAGTTTTTAATTACTAAATTATAATAAATGAAAACATTGGAAAACTTGAAGGAAGCTGGTAAGGAATTCTGATTTGCACAAACAAAGAGAAGTCTATAACTACCAGAGGGAAAAGTCGGGCTCTGGATAAAGTTAATGATGATGACTAACTTTTAATTACCATAACATAAACATCACGCCTGTAATCCAAAAAGGGTTAGGCGGAGGTGGGCAATCGAGAATCCAACTCAGCACTTCATGATCAGCAGCCTCGCTTGCGACCAACACACCACTATTAGACCACTATTAGATATTACTGGTCTCACGCTCTAAGATTAAATTTAGTCCGTCATACGCTTTCTCCTTCAACTTGAATTGACCTCGGCTCATATCGTTGCTATTAGGAACGAGAATAATAGTGTAGCTCATAACCCGTATGTTTGTGATACGTGGTCGGTCAATGCGATTTGATCTATTGCCATATTGAAACTGTAACTATTCTTATCAAATATGGACTCGTTATGAGGCTGAGTGCTTCAGTTATTACTTTATTGAAATTGAAGTAATACTAGAGGTTTAAGATTAATAATAATATATTATTTTTTAATTTATTAAACGAGGTACTTATCAAGTTGCCATGTTTACTATTTGTTTTATAAATTACGTAACAATACAAAAGCGAGTCTTTTAAACGCGTTGTAGAATTATTATTAGAATTACCTTTTTTTCAAAAACACTATGAACTTTAAAAAAATGTAACAACTACCCTTAGAGCAAAACACCAAAAAAACACTTAAAAACAAGAGGTGAATGCATACTACCACCTACAGTTTACATTAGATTAAAGAAAATAATCACAATACTTTGTTTCTTTGTATTTTTTTACAATAAGTGTATTTTATAATTATGTAGACTTTCTCAAGCAGCATTGTTTAAGCAAACCGGCTGTTTGTTCTGGAAAACTTGATGTGGGAACTAGAAACTGTATGACAGCTTAAATATTTTATTTTTGTTTTGATTTAGTTTTGTGTATTTTGACATTTAATAACTTGACATGAATATTTAATATGATAAATATTTTATTATTTTTATATTTTGTGAATGTGAAGATCATGTGGGTTTTTCTTTAGTTTTAACGTTTGTCTGGCAGTTTGAGTACTTTATGCGACCCACCCAAAGGTCTTTTCTTTGGTATTGTTCGTCGTGACGTTGAGCTCCTTAAGTTACAAGTCGAGCTCCACGATAAATGACAAATGCTTGCACTGACTGGACGGGTCCACTCAAATTTGTGTGGTGATTTCTTCAAAAGACCATATTTTTTTTATTTTTTTTTGGGGTGGGAAATCATCAAATAACCCCTCCCGCTCTTGGGCAGACCGAAAGGGAGTGTCAGACTTCTACTGACTAAAAATCACCCATGTTCCTTCTTAGCCCTTCATGTCGAGGCCGCGGTATCCCTTGCGAACAACCCGCAGCCCCGACGGGCTCAAAAGACCATCTCAGACACTAATCTGCATAGTCTTCATGTGTGTATGACAAGATTATGTCTGGACCTTAAAAGAGACTATGACCTCTGAGTTTGTTTCGGATGTTTCTTCTCGGAGTAGTCAGGTACGAAACACCGGCCCCATCTAGTTTTAAAAAAAGTGACTTGTAAAAGTGTTTGTAAAAACCTATTTGCAAAATAAACGATCATTTATCATAGCTGTTCCTCAAGTTTTGTGAATGAACCATGAATGACTGGCGTTTTAGTAGAACAGCAGCTCTAATCAACGCTGTTTAATTTAGTCGCTAAATATAACGTAAAACCGGAGGTAAAAAAGTCAAAAGAAGCCTTTTACTAGCAAACTATAATACTACTGGTTTATTATCATCTGCGTACCCTTTTCCAGACTATGTTGGCGTCGTCGGATTCTAGTCTCACTGATTGTGGATGCATACCAGCACCAATTTCACATAGAGCTACAACCTGTCTAACCTCCACAAACTCTTTGGCAAGCGCGATTGTAATACTTTTGGAACAAATTTACCTGTTTTTATTCAAAGAAAAGTACAGACGGACACGAGTGCTGGCTCTTATTTTATCACTAACAAGGGTAAACCTCTTATTTTTAGACTTTTACGTGGGCCGAAGTTTTGTATAGAAAGATTTTTGCTTGAGTAAGGTTGTTATGCGTAATGAGAGCGCTGTAAGAACCCGTTATCTTTCAACGATTCATTTGAAATGTATGAAAATAAACTCTATTCGATTTCGTTTATTAAATCAAGTTAAAAAAGGCTCTGTCGCTGCTACACGCGTGATAAAAACATCAAAATAAATCCTGTGCTAAGTGAAATTTATGCACAAAAATAAAAATTCGGCCAAGCCTGCTCACGACAAGTGGTCCTAAATTTACACGTAATTGTTATACATTAACTACTTGTTGCTTTTTCAGGAAACTATTTACTGTAATAACATTTGTTCTGGTATTTTAAGCTCAGCGAGCTTAAACTCATCAGTCAGTTTGGGTTGAATCATATTCAAACTTTTGATACAGCGATTGTTTTAGTTTTGTGTTGTATGTAGCTTTACTTTTTCTATTTTTCGTTAGTGTCCCATTGCAGGGCAAAGGTTCCCCCATATCTTTCTAGGTTCTGTTTATCTACTGGCCATCACAGCGTTCGTCCACCTATAAGTTATTAAGAGAAAAATACAGGTTTTCAAAACAAATAAACTGGCAACTCTCGTAGACACATGCCATAACGTCGTTTGTAAATAACCGTATTTTTATATATTTTTTTGAAATACCACTGGTTATTGTCGTCTCTGCAATGTTAATTAATACGGCTTCTGAGAAATATTTTCTCCTGTAAATAAATTTAAACAGTCATATAGGTAACGAAACTTGATATGTAGAAATACGAAGACATGAAAATGACGTTACAAAAGGTGTTAGGCAGGGCTGTGCGTCCCCTTGGCTGTTCAACCTATACATGGATAGTTGTCTGACAGATTTGAAAGAGAATGACAGTGGATTAAGGATGAATGAGTTGCCTGTCAAATGCCTTCTGTACGCAGATGATCAAGTTCTTCTTGCATCGTCAGCGGAACAGTTGCAAGATATGGTAACTGTTATGAATGAAGCATTTAAGAGAAAAGGGATGAATGTAAATGTAAACAAGACGAATGTTATGGTATTTGAAAGAGAAGAGGATATATCGGTGTGTGATGTGGAAATAAATGATAAGAGTGTGAAACAAGTGAATTAGTTTGTATATTTGGGCAGTATGTTTACAAGAGATGGAAAGATTGACGCAGATGTAGAAAGGAGAGTAAACGCGGGAAATAGAGTAAATGGTGCTATGCATGCGGTGGTGACCAACCAGTCGATGTCAAAAGAGGCTCGGCTGGCTGTTCACAATGGTGTGCTGGTGCCTACTCTTATGTATGGCAGTGAATGTTGGGTGTGGCAAACGAAGCATGAAAGTAGGATTAATGCTGTGGAGATGCGTTCTTTGCGAAGCATGTGTGGTGTAACTCTGAATGATAAGTTGAGGAATGAGGTTATACGAGAACGTTGCGGTTTAAAAGAAGATGTAGTGACAAAAATTGAAAAGAGTATGCTAAGGTGGTTCGGTCATGTGGAAAGGATGAATGAAAGGCGATTAACAAAAGGTATTTACAAGGCAGATGTGAGTGGTAATGCCGGGAGGGGACGCCCTAGAAAGACATACACTGATCATATTGGTTCCGTTCTTCTAAAAGGACAGGTTCGTAGTACTCGTAACCGGCGTGCGTGTATGACCAGATGTATGAATGTGGACGAGGCAAAAGGAGTATGTAAGGATTGTAGCAAGTGGCGTTCTGTGGTTTCTGCCTACCCCCATGGGAAAAGGGCGTGAGTTTATGTATGTATGTATGTATGAAAATGACAAGGAATTACAGACTTCAGGAAAAATTTGCAAATTATATAACCGTATTTACTACGTTTATGATGGATGCATAACAAAAATGATAACGAGAGTAGTAGCTCTAGGATGCAGGCGCCCACCATCCCAGACTCGTCGCTCAGCTCCGCCTCATCGCCGCCGGACCTCGGATTACTTGCCGCCGAAGTCGCCGACACCAGTGAGTCGCGTCGCAGGGCAGAGGCCGGTCACCGAATAGCCTGGGACCTAGGAGGCAACCGGCCCCGAACCGGGTCTCCACTGCTAGTGGTTGTGTGCAGCGCATGAAATGGACTCAATCAATAAATGAGAACGTCATGCGCGCATGCTACGGGTCTACAGATAGGGGAACTAACCTCACTGCGTACCGTGTTAGGATGCTGTCTCTGTTCCAGGAACTTGAACCAACCATCAACGTTTCGACCCAACGACTGTCGGATCAGGTGCGTGTCATCCAGCGCAATCATATGTTGGACGACGCAGCACTTGATAGGCTGTGCTCAGAGGTACTGAAAACGCGAATAAAGAAAATTAATTTAATAATAAACGCACAACACTGACACTATACGTTAATAAATAATTTATTAACGTATATTTCACCCATTGTTCATATCAGCTAACTGGGCACGGTATCGGGAGGACAATCGCGAACAAATAGCGCAATTTGTCTTGTTTTTTGCGCGGTGCCTCGTTTCTGATACATTGCTGGGAAGGTCGGGTGACACGTTAGTCTAGAATAAATTATAGATTCTGGATATTGACAATTTACATAGTAGTTCCCATGAGGACGAGGACCATAATAATGTATAGAGTATACTAGTCTATATTCATATAATATCGTTTATTATGTATTTTTGATTCTGAATAAAGATTTATTTATTATTTTTCAATTAACTCTATATAGGTAACTGCTGTTACTTTTTCGTACCTTAACGATTAAACGGATTTCAATTAATTTTGGTATACAGGAAGACGCATTGGGACGCATGGTCTGGATTAGAACTATGATACATATTGCCCCGGTAGTACGTCCCGGTGAGATAATATTTGCAACCTCCATGTAGGTTCAGCCAGCCGTAGGCAAATAGCTATGAAGGCATAGGTATTGAGTAAATAAAGCATCAAGCATGATCGGTTGATCATCAAAGCCGTCATTCAATAAGGCAGGAAGTCACATATTAAACTACGTAATAGTAGTAACTATTTTTATAATAACACACACAACAGTTTTTACATATAACGGCTTAACCTGCTTTCCGAGGCACGGAGGAAACTCGGTATGTTATGCGTGGTTATAAGTATCTACATAGTCACGAGTTTATCGCGAGAGATAAAAAAAAGGTATAGATTCCACAATAAAAAACAAGTCTCGCGTTACATTGAAAAAAAAAAAACTTCGGTGAAAATATCCCTCATCCGCACCCGCCATGTGTGTAACAAACACAGGGTGTTCACAAAACAAAACATAAAAAGAGCGTTTGATTGTCGCGTCGCCATGAATATGCATCGATATGTATCAAGCGGTGTCACTTGTGCCTGCTGTGCCGACCTGTGCCAGATGAGACCGTACAGTCGCGACCCTACTTACTCACGTGTTTTATACTTTTGTGCGAAGCTTTTGAAGGTTTTTGTACTAGACTGAATGCAAAAGATATTCATTGGTGAAATTAAGTAAAATAATATGCTTAGGACATCTGTAAAATTTTTCGTCACTGATTCAAAACAATTTACAAGCGATCTCTAACGGGACCCGTCCAGCTTCATTGTGTCGGCGATTTTGTGATAGTTGCCATGTTCGATTTCAACGTGCGAATTTAGGTTCTAGAAGAAAATACACATATCGAGAGTAAATATTTTTTTTTCATAGTCTGCTCTGTTCCACTCCTGCGCTACGGACTCCGTCCACTCCTACCATTTCTCGTGAACCCGCGTGTCCTCCTTCCAGTTCTGACGAAACCAGTCTAGGCTGACCATCTCCTTTGTGGCCTGCCGCGAGCCAGCGTCACCGTGTCGTAATTATTAGCACCTTTTGGGTGCTAACTTTTTTTTCTTTTTTTTTAAAACGTTACCCCACAATAGTAATTTCCCCTGTATCGTGGGTGCGTTTACAAACATTTAAACTCACATACACAAATACCCAGACCCGAAACAACTATCTGTAGGTCATACAAATATTTGTTCCGTGCAGAAATCGAACTCGCGACAAGCAGCGCAGCAGTCCAATCGCTCAGCCACTGCGCCAACCGTGACGTCAAATAAAAAAAAACACTTCACTTCGTCTAGCTAGATATAAGTTAATTTTAAGACAGTGCTATCGCATTCAGTGTACACTTGTAATGGTAGTTGTAAGGGAGGGAAGGAGCGTTGTAAGGGTTGTTCGCAAGAGATACCGCGGCCTCGACATGAAGAGCTAAGAAGGAACATGGGTGGTTTTTAGTCAGTAGAAGTCTGACACTCCCTTTCGCTGGTTATTTGATGATTTCCCACCCCAAAAAAAAAAAGGGAGATTTTTAATAATAAATAAAATTTATTTCACATTCCCAATAAAAATTGACCACTAAACCGTCTATAAAAGCCGAAGGGTTAGACAGAGAACCTTCATTACCTGCAGGTATATATAATATATAGGCTATTTACATCAACTGGATAAATATCCAAATTCGGGGCTCCTATTGACAGGAACCTGGTGAAAAAAAATCCAGTAACTTATGTGCACTACAACAACGAGGCAGAAATTATGTATTTAAAAAAATTGACCACTAAACCGTCTATAAAAGCCGAAGGGTTAGACAGAGAACCTTCATTACCTGCAGGTATATATAATATATAGGCTATTTACATCAACTGGATAAATATCCAAATTCGGGGCTCCTATTGACAGGAACCTGGTGAAAAAAAATCCAGTAACTTATGTGCACTACAACAACGAGGCAGAAATTATGTATTTAAACTTTAAAAATATGTATAGTTCACATCTTGGATCCCGCACACATTTACTACAGTTACTAGTGTATAAAGTAGATAGATCAATTTCCCCGGTGCAGAGTGCAGGGGTGATCAATGATCATACATCAAGTGTACGGGACGCGAACAAAATTCTTTTAGCACTTTATATCTATTTTCACGACGTATATTTATTGGGTGTCAGTTAATACGAGGTGAGTTGCACCGTTTATCTTAACGGAGATGTTTGAGAATTTTGCAGGTTAAAAGATTGTTTTTAGCGTTTTAAAATTCGAACTGGTTGGCACTACTAGAGCATAGAATTGTGTGAAAAGGGAGGACGGGAATATGACCTATATTTCCCTTCTACTTTTTCTTTTATGTGTTTGACTTTTGCTATGCGTTATGATTAGGGTAGTTATATGTATTTAATATATTTTTTTGTAGTTTTCAAATCCTGTGAAGGATTTATATGTCAGTTCACGGGTTATGAGTTCACGATCAAATAATGGAAAAGCTTGTGTCACTAGTGTGGTATTCATGTAAAGTTACCGTTGTGGTATTAAACAAAAATAGATGTTTTATAGAAAGAAATCGGGGACCAGCCTCTGTGAAGAAAAGAATAAAGGTATTTAATTTGACCCGACTGAGATTTGAGAAAAGAACCGGGCTTTGTCACCTTTCAAATCTCAAACAAGCGTACAAGATAAAATCCCCAACTTTTTCATTCACAGTAGAAAGTTAGTAAAGCTGAAATTAAACTTTGGTGCAACTCGTCCATACGAGTAGGTGAGAAAAATAAATGATATGAACTTGCATCCACGTTAATCTGCCATACGAGCCATATTTTTACTGCAACCACTTATTTTTCAGTTTGAATTTCGAATTTATTAAAACCGTAAATATTTTAACGGTTTTTATTGAATTTCGTGGTTTAATATTTGCCATCTTCCCGAAAATATTACTTACTAGCTGTTGCTAGCGGCATCGCCCGCTACAACTCGAAAATTATCCCACCGGATCGGGATAAAAACTACCCTATGTGTTAATCCAGGTTATATACTTTAAGTTTTTGTGTGAAAGAGTAACAAACATACACACTCACAAACTTTCGCCTTTATAATATTAGTGTGATGTATTATATTACAGTAGGATTAATAAAAACGTTTAACCAATATTGCAAAAATCACCCAGACAGCAAATCAGTTTTTATTTGTGGAGTAAACGCAAAATAAATATAGAATTTGGTATCAGTGAAATACGGTGCACTATTTGTTGGGTGAAACTTATCGTTTTTTTTATTGTTTCGTACGTATATATTATCGAAATGCTACCACCCAAGTAAACTTTCCTGAAAATAATAACTTATTTTTTGCCAAAAGAAGTTTCGCATCGAATAAAACATTTTTAAAAGCATGTAGGTCGTACACTCTTAACCGTCAGTTTCGACATTTAAAGTGTTAATATTGAAAGTACAGCCTACTCACCCTACTCACCGAACTAAACCCTGTGTCCTATTACACTATTAAACGAGTATCCTACTCAATTTTCTATTTTATAGCTCAACAAAGTACCCACAATTTGTATAACTTTCTTCTTTTTAATCTAGGTCAGCACTAAAATTGCCCGCATTCACGAAGACTTGCTACCCTGCTACTGCATAATATTCCCATTTTTGCAATATTCCTGTTCAAACCGGGCTAGTAAGATTGTTGAACAAGCGACTATTGAATCTCTAATTGTGCGAATAAAATCCTAATTAGCTCAACCGCTTCAATCTTATTCATGCTTGCATACCGGGACTTATTAGTTCTGGAAGGTTATTTTCTTTCTTGAACGTCGATATTATGTTTATATCGCGTAAATCATCATCTTTATCTTATTTTTTTAATAGTCCAGTCATCTTAGTAAGTTCACCTTGGAATTTGAGATACCCAGCTTTATACAAACTTGTATTTTGACAACTTAAAAGTTGTATCAAAACCTACAAACTATAATAATAGATCACACACAAGATCACAAAAAAATATTTTTAAAACATTTTGTTCAAATATCTCGTTTCCAATGGGTTGTTCGGTATTTATATTTTAACAATATTATAGAGAATTAAATTCCCTACAACTTTCGTTTCAATTCGGTCTGTGGAACATGTCGCATCTATCTCTTTAGTGATAAGTGCTGTGGCAACACAAGGGAGTCTTGGCAACGTATATCTACTCCATGTTGGCAATCTTTGAATCTATGACTGTTCTCAAAGTTCATTTTGTCATAATTATGAGTGCTTTTTTTGTTTTAGCATTTAAAATCATTTTTATGTATCCTTTGATAGTGTTCCTCCACAATCCACAAAGCTTACAACACCAGTTATATGGTAAAAAATATTTATCTTCAACGATAGGGAAAGTTTCCACGGCAACATGGCAATAATTATAAGTATTGCCATGTTCTTAAACTAGTTGCCTTCTGCCGCCCGAAGCATAGCGCTGCTCAATAATTTTCTTCTTTCCTGCCGCACCTCTCTAAAACCTTAACCATCTCTCTCCACATCCTTTCAAATTATTGCTTATAATCAGCCGCCTGTGCCAACGAATCATAGAGCAAAAATTACTATATCATGAAAGAACCCACATTCATTGTTCCGCAAACATAACCCTACCAAATCTAGGAGCTTTAACTCTTCACCCGCTATGTTCGTGGTTTCTTTGCCGACTAATTAAAAGGCGGTGGTTACGCAAATTACCAGCATTATGGTTTCATCAGGCCATTATTACTTCCGGCTTAATGGCTTGCCTTCGGGAAAGTGGAACAATTATATTTTATGTGGGTGTCGTATGGGCGGGGCAGTTTAGGGTTATGATATGTTTGACAATAGCTGTCAGTTGTGCTTGTGATATTGGTTGACATTTTGTTTTTCTGTTAGAAATCTTTTAATAACTACATAGCTCACACGTAGGATAAAAACGGTCTGGGTTGGAAGTATATCATATTTCTAATAGATATTATAAGAATTGATTTAAAGAAAACCACTATTATTAAACCGTACTAATAAGTATTTCCTTGAAAATAAATAGAAACACAAATAAAATTTAAAATAAATTAGAATTAACGATTTTAAGCACATACCTATGTACTTTCAAATCGATGCTGTAGTTCGTCTGTTGATCTTAAAAACCAATATTTAGTAATTTTGCAACTGGTTCACAAAACCATCACCAATTGTTACTACACAATGAGGTTTCTAGAAGAGGCCAGACCCTTATTATAAGCGTTACGAGGACATAACGTTATGGCCCTTGAGTTAATGGCGACACATATACGATCGACGCTACATACCGCCGTATTTCTGTACGTGGCTCTTATTTCATCAGCCTTTTTCGGACCCTTATTAAAAACCAAGACAAACAATATTTGTACGTCGTACTTTATACTAATGAATAGTGTAGTTGATTCTTTAAAAAATAACGGCGTTCTTTGTTTTTTCTTAAATTAAACTAAAGGCAACTGGACACGAATACATTAAACATGCAACGTTTCAAGAGAATAAAACATTGAACTTAAAACATTAACAATCCATAAATCTGTTTATCCTAGCAATTCTGCTAGCGCGAAGATTTATTCTATACGAGTTACAAATGAACGATTTATCTCCTAGATTACAATAATGGTAGCCACAAATGGTGCAAACAAAATATATGTATCTTTTTCACTCAAATAGCGTTGAAGGTGAGAATTTTGAACTTGTGAGAATTTAGTTTATGGCCGTAAAACGTTTATTGCAGGTTTTATTTTATTAATATGCAATTGATTTACACCGAAAACGTATATATGTGTGCAACTATATCGTACCTGAGGAAGACAGACAAAATATCTATCAGCGATAGTAGATTAATTGACATTAAGCTATCAAAAAACTTGAATGTCAACCTTGTTGAAATTCGTTGAAATACGAAACGTTTTAAAAGCGATTACGATAAAGTGGCGCAAGTAATTCTTACTAATGTGTCTGTTCTGTTGACAAGAGAATAAATCTTCTAACGTGAATCATATATTACGACTGTTTAGTGTTTGATGGAGACTTCAGACAGCAGCGGGTTTGACTCCCCTTCGAAGGCAGGCCTACTGCACTTAAAGGTCCATAGGCTATATAGAAAATATATGAAATAGAATAGTACCATCGCTTCATTTTTCGGGTCGATGTTTGAACCTGAAGTGCCAAAATCATTATAAAAGAAAACGACGCCAAGAGTACCTCTAGTAATCCCTCATAATAACCAATGTGCAAACATAATCTAACGTTGGCCAAAAAATAGAAAAATAATATTTTTTTATCATCAATCACTTATCGCGGCCAGGTTGCCACCTCCGATTGTGAACTCTTCGGTGGGTGGAAACTCCAGTCATTTCTCAAAATGACAGACTTTTCACGTATAAATCTATGTCACGGGCATACTGCACGGTGTTGGCTTCAACTTGCCCGATATTAGTTTAAAACTTCCTAGATTTAGTTTGAAAATGTGAGACCGCACTTTTTGTTAAATTGGATTGTGTAAGATTTGAGAGCAGGACATTATCAAGCATTTTTCAATGTTTAAGATTGTCGAAGATAATTTATATGTCGAATTTCATGTCAACAGTGCGCAGTGCTACAAAGATGAAACAATAATAATTATACTGAAAAAACAAAAAAACAAAAAACCAAATACAAGAAAACCGCAGAAAAGAAAAACTAAATGACCTATAATTATGTCATCCCTACACAATTACAAAGACCAAAAATGAAGACCGATGAAAGAAAATTATGTTGACAAGACTAGCAGCAAATGTTTTTTTATAAGAAATATTTAAAAATGTATAAAGTTTGTTTACAAATAAATAAAGGGAATTATACTGAAATACTCGCCCATACCTCCAAGTAACTTTAGTAATAAAATTAATATTATAACAATACATTGGCAACATAATTTTGTTATAATCCGTTCATTATAAATAAATTCCAGTCGAATAATGACCGCGCTTACTCATTCGATGTAGCTAACGATTCGTGCGATACAAATCATTTTGAAATATAACATACAAATGGGATTTCCCGATGGCGTACTTAAGGGTAAATCAATAATCTGGCAACACTCGCTGATTTATATTTGGTGAGCTTTTTACCTATACGCGGTAAAAGGAGTCGTGGTATGAATACGGTTATTTATGACACCGCAGTTCATTCAATGTCGTTCACTCGATGAAAAACTGCTTAGCGATTTTTTGGAAACTCCTGTCTCTGTATCAAATGTTCCTTGACAGGTGAAAGTTTTTCATAGTTGGGTATTCCGCATGAGTTGTACCGAATAGTTTCAGCCACGAATATATTATTGGCAACTTTGCTTCGTAAAGTTATAAAAGGTAAATAAAGGTAGTATCTATCTATACTTCATAACCGTAGAGGGGCTGGAATTGTTTCATAATAATTATGTTTTTTCGAATATTGAGTCTACATAGGCTTTATGAATAATAACGTAAACGGCTGTGTGCAATTATTCACCACTAATGTGGCTGTAAAATATTTTTAGTTTATAAAAAATACCCAACCCTCTTGGATATTGAATTGTAGTAATTTTTTATTATATTGCCATTTTTCACAACTATCAGAAAATCTCTACTTTATTTGCGTATTTAGGTTTAGGTTTAATATACTTTATTCTCAAAAAAGACAAAAAGCCACTTACATGAGAACATAATTATGTTAACATAATGTAATAAACTTATTCTAGGTAACGGTCACAAATACAATACAATAAATAAGTGGTCTTAGAATTATTTTGTTTTAAATTGAATTTTAATTTGGATTTAAGTTACGGAAATACTAACTGGGTAGAGTCGGATAAGCAGCCGCTAATGCTGATATTCAACTGAATCCGGAAAAGGCAAGGCAGATGATGGGTTACCGGCATTTTACCGAGTTAGAATTTAAAACCATTCCCAAAGGACCAAATAAGACACTTTCAACTTTAACCACTGCACTCAGATCTGGCGAAAACGATGCAAATATTCTTACACTCCTTTCAAATCCGCATTGAAAACAAAATTAAAAAAAACCGTTCGTTCCGTGCCGTGTACGTATAAAAGCATCGCACGACTAAAAGCGATGTGATAGATATTGGTGTGAGAGCGACACGGAATCTAATCTCAGGATAGTATGTGACGTCAGGATCAAACGCCCGTTGCAACGGTCATCAAGGCAACCGACTTTGAAAATCGAATTGAAAATTTAGGTTTTCGACCAGTACTGCTCTTGTTCGAATTATTTGGAAAATAGTCTGCTATCTGCACAGTTTTAATCCATAAGCGTATGGTATAAAATGACATGGCATACACCAATTTAAATTTAACGGCACGGTTGTTGCAGTGGCTGAGCGATTGGATTGCTGCGCTATGTGTCGCGGGTTCGATACCCGCACGGAACAAATATTTGTATGGCCTACAGATAGTTGTTTCGGGTCTGGGTATTTGTGTATGTGAGTTTAAATGTTTGTGAACGCACCTACGATACAGGAGAAATTCCTAGTGTGGGGCAAAGTTAAAAAAAAAAAAAATATTACTCACGACGGAACGGATAAGGTTTAGGGTGAGAGGTTGTTTGTTTGTGCGTATACGAATGTTAGCATTTATCCCCAGACGGTTTGACCACATTAAATGCGATGTTCTGTAATAGATTTGCCGTTCATCTGCGACTGTTTTTAGAAAGGTGTTATGGTATTAACCCGCCAGGGGGCGCTACAGTTAATATTTGTCCGTATATCTCTTGACCGGTTTGACTGATTTTGATGTGGCTTTCTGTAATGGTTATGATGTTTATATGTGATAGTTATAACGTATGAATTCTTTAAAAGTGAAAAAAAAACCAAAATTAAAAATTTTGAAGATACCCACGACAGTAAAAAAGAGTTAGATATTTTTTTACGAAAATCCCCCCACTCAAAGTGAGTAGTTAACGAAACAAACGTTTTTATTGCAGTCGGGGTGACTTGCAAAGATTATGATCCACCTAACTATCCTTTTCACTTTAAGTCGGGGTTTTTAATAAAAATATCTTAAAATTTTTAATTTTGTTTATTTTAACTTTTTAAAGAATTCATACGTTATAACTATCACATATAAACATCATCGTTGTAACTATCACACATAAAAATATTTAACCCTTTTGACTGTCGTGGGTTTTAAAAAAGAAATAATCATATCTTTTTATCTGTTCTGTAAAAATGGCCATCTGAGCTAGATTATAAATAAAACAGAAATAGAAGTGTACAAATTGAAAACGGTGAGGAGGTTTTAGATAGAACTGTGCTATAATAGCAGATTTATATTAACACTTTGTTTTTTGAGTTCGGGTCCTATTGCTGAGAAGCTTATAGTAATCCTCGAGGATCAAAATTCCGAGAAACTTAAGTTCCATTTTCACTAACAAACTAGTATTAGAAAGTGAGCTGAAAGTATAATCATGTTTTGAGTCTCTTCCTTCAAAGTATATTATCTTCTAAAAAATACTTCCATTAGAACGCAGAAAAGCTAGAAAGTTGAGAGTTGTATTGACTGTCTCGCACTCGTAGTAGTCGTAGCGTACTACAGACGTGCACATTTGCAATATTTATTTAATAAATACTTTAATACTAGTGACCTCCTTTAGTGTATTCGTAATGCATACAGTAATCTTGCTTAGTGTGTAGTTTTAGTGAATTATGGACACGAAAAGGTGATTTTTGAACCAAATGGAAAACAGCCCCTGTAAGCCATGGGCCTTTTCTTTTATTTTATAATATGGAATCTTTTGATATTATATTTAAAATGTTATGATAATGTGTTTAAAACTGTTTGTCATGAAACTTTTTTTTCTTTTTTAAAACGCTGCTCCACACTAGTAATTTCTCCTGGATCGTGGGTGCGTTCACAAATCATTTAAACTCACATACACAATTAATATCCAGACCCGTAACAATAATTATCTGTATATATTAATATTTGTATGGCCTACAAATATTTATTCCATGAGAGGATCGAACCCACGACACGCAGCGCAGCAATCCAATCGTCGCTCAGCCACTGCGTCAACCATCAATTTCACTTGGAATATTAATTAATAAACATCATAGTTCTCTTTGTATTTGTATGTTAATTGCATGTGTATATATTCAACAGGCAAAAAAGGTTCTCCCGGCCAAGGTTCTGGCGTAGAGAGGTCCAGTCATCAGAGCATCCACGCAACCACCTGACGAATTCATGGAAGAGCGCCGATCAAAGAGGAACAGAGACATGTGCAGCACACAAGCGCAGCAGATAACGGTCCAGCTTCAGCTAATTCAGGCTAATTAACTAATTAGGCTGAATTACACAATAACTAAATTAGCTAATTAACCCTGGGCTCCCTGCTCGAGAGACAAAGAGATCTGTCTAGGAAAATTGACGACATGACAACCATGGTAGCATCGAAAATGGCAAAGTTGGAGATTATAACCTCCCTTCAGTCCGCCCCAACAGATGGACTTCTCTCTCAGTTGACTTCTTCTGTCGCCACACCAACTCTACACAGCGTCACTCACTTTTACCAAGGTCAAATCACTTCCTCTGTACCTAGCACCTCCATGAAGAAAGCTCCTGACGCAGGACCCATCTTTTTCTGACATCAGGAGAAAGCTCGGGGTCGATTAGATCCATCTATAAAACGCAATGTACTTCCAGTGTTTTATGAATAATTGAAAGGAAAAAGAAAACGTGTTTTCTTTATTCTCTTCGAAAACTGACCGAATTAATTTTGTTCGTTCATTATCAATTTCTTTGCTGTTAAAAACTTTTCGAATTGGTCAGGTAGTCCTCTAATCATCATCACCTGCCTAGCTTTATCCCAAATATGTTACGAGTCGGCTTCCAGTCTAACCGGATGCAGCTGAATAGCAGTATTATACTTTTCTTCAAACTTCATTTATGCTCAGCAGTCGCGCTTGCGACCACTACTAGACCAGCTTTTACATCATAACGAATAAATTTGACTAGCCAGCACACAGATAACTAAACTGTAACATTAAGAAAATAATACGGTTTCAAGTCACGTTCGATTTATTAGTTATGAAACAAAATATTATTTTAGGTAAACTTGTTATTTTAGCTAAAACATTTATTCGCCTTATAATCTGGAGCCGTTGTTTTAGGCCTGACAGGGATGAATATTAAATATATGTAAATACAACCTTCAAAATCTCGTTTTATTCGTTGAAAATAAGTAATAAACGTTAGTTTCAGGGTGATAATCTGTTTAATTCGTATATTGTAATAATGTAAATGATTCCGGGAGGCAGGTCTATTCTATTGGTTTAGTAATAAACAACGGTTTCCTAGAATGCCGTTCTTGACTTGAATTTTAATTTGATATCTCTTCGTACACTTTGTGTCTTTTAGATCGGTGATGGAAAGTATTGTGTGGAAACAGGGATGTCCTGAACTAAAATTAAAATACATGTAGGTACCATCAACTAAACCTGGATCCGCGTGATGGATAAACAACTTAGTGCCTCTATCAAAGAGCAGGCCTATGTCCCAGCAGTGGAAATATTCTAGTTCAAAGTAACTACTTGCAAAGAGTTCTAATATTTTTTTTTACCACTGATAGCGTGGCGGGTTTCAACTGCTTTCGCCCTTACATAAGAGACAGTTGTGGTTTGGTATTTGCCGTTTATTTATGGAGCGGTCTCATTGTTTCTTGATATACTCGTACCTAACCTTATCTACACATTTTATACATTCCTACGAGGAAAAACAGCATCAGCATAAGTATTACAAGCATTTCATCCAACTCTCATTGGTTGTCCAGAAGAAGCTTGTTTCACGAAAATTTCAACTTTACGACTTAGTTTATAGGAGCATATATTTTATATTTTACGTTCACCTGGTGCAATAAAAAGGGGACCGGAACTGAAGGAAATCGTCGCAAACCGACAACCGACACTCGTTTTGTGAAATGTAGACTTTTTTGTTTGTTTTGATAAGGTCTGGGTGGCGAGTGTTTCGTTTGTGTCAAAGCTTGCTACATTTTTATTTGTTTTACACTGCCGAATTAAAATATCGACACAAAATCTATTGCAGAATGGCTTGAGAGATGCAATGTAAACATATTCTGCTATGTTAACGATCGTAGAAAATCATATTTTTCAAGTTGTAGGTATATGTTATACGCTTTCAAAATACTCTTCGTGTAATAAACAGGCATGAAGTCATTTTTTTACAGCGGGATTGATCACATAATAGGCATTCTTACCAAGGCATAATTGAAGGCTATGGGCCTTTTGCCCAGTAGTGGGACAACATAGGCAAAAAAAAAAAATTTAAAGGCTTCTTAATCATCTCCCTGGACCTTATCCCATATTATAATACTTGTCCGATTTTTCATCCCTTCTCCTCAGTTAACCGTCACGCTAGCATTTACTGCATGTTCTTTCATACCATTCTTCACACAGTCCATCCATCGTTTTTTTGGTCTTCGTCATCCATCAATAAATATATATTTATCACTCTTTTAGTTAAATGCAATTCGTCTCATATGTATCATAAATGGTTTCCTAATAATGTTTAAATATAAATAAATATTCACAATATTTAAGGTTGATGCGACAAGGTAGCCCGCGAAATTCATTTTTTTTACGTTTTTTGTAATTTGCCGGTCAGTGTCAAGTTGTATCTTAAATGAAATAGGATTCGCGGCAGTAAAAAATGTCTGTTAATGATTAAAACCACCAATACAACCGTGTCAGTTCATAAAGGTCTCAAGAATGCCGTTTTCATCAAATAGTTACTCAAGAGACCTTTATGAAGAGAGACGGTTGTATTGGTGTTTTTAATTATTATTACTCAGTAAATAAACATTTGTTATTGCCGTGCATCCCATTTTATTTAACATACGACTTAACACTGACCGGGAAATTGCAAAAAACGTAAGAAAATTTGAGTTTCGCGCGCTACCATGTCATGTCGCCTTCGCCTTAAGTTCCCAACGAGTTTACATTATTAGTATTCTAAGTTTATTACAAAAAATCGGCTCTGTAGATTATTAAATCGAAGAACCGTGAACTCATCTCATTAATATTAACAGAGACAGAACCTCATGTACCGACATTCAGGCTCTTCATTAAGAATGAACTTAGTGAAAAGTGAGGGATTCCGAAAGTACCTAAAGTCAAAGTTAAGTTAAAATAAGTGAGTTTTGAGTTGGTGAGGGGTCGTTTTTAGATGCCTTTTGAGTTGTGAGCGGTAGCGGCTGTCATCTGTAACTTAGCGAATTACTTATTTTGAGACGATTTTGACTTGTAATTTGTATTTCTGGGACTCTATGGTTAGAATGTTCATGCCGCTGAACTAACATTCACAATCTCGCAGATATTTTGAAATGCAAATGAGAAACTACTGTTTGAAATTAGATTGTTTTTTTTTTTTTTTACAGAACGATCAAAGTAACAGAAAAAGATATCTTGGCAGAAGATGTCCTGTTTCTGACAACGCTCTTCCTCACAAAAGGTATAATAATTATATAGGTAGACAAATGGGTAAAGACTAAAAAAAAGAATAAATAAAAAGTGATAGTGATGAAGATCTTGCTAGAAGGAGTTAAAAGATTGACATGGGGGTGAAGGACATCACACCAAGCAGGATAATGGCTTCATTCCCATTAAATATAATATTATAGCCCTGGTGACAAAAAATGTAGAATACTCTAAATAGTTTTCTAAATTTTTTGGGTAGTGGTTATTTGGTAGTTACTAAGGTACGTTACTAAGTTTTAAAATGGCTGTCTGTCTGTTCTTTTGGACGTTTGGCATTTGTAAAGTGACTGTCTGTTCCACGTTGAAGAAGTAGCAGATCCTCTTTAGTTCAATTGTCAATTCCCCATCTGTCTTAGGGAGTTTGTCTCACGATCTATTTTATATTGTAGCGCCATGCAGCTTAGATCCACCTTTTTCCTTTTTTTTTTTTTGCCGGGTGGAAAATCATCGAATAACCCCTCCCGGTCTTGGGCAGAGCGAAAGTGAGTGTCAGACTTCTACTGACTAAAAACCACCCATGTTCCTTCATAGCCCTTTATGTCGTGCGCGCGATCTCTTGCGAACAACCCGCAGCCACGACGGGCGTCGGCCCTTGCGGGCCTCTTCCATGTTGCTGACATCTCTTTTAGGCGTGCGTGGGCCTGTCGTCGTCATAAGACGGATGGACGGCGAGCTAGCCCATTAGTCACCGTCCACAGGCCCGCGTCTACGGTAGCCGGAAGCCATCACGTGGCCCCCGACGCCCGGAGCGTCTCCCGCGGCTGCTGGGACGGGAGGTTCTCTCCCTCTTACGTTCCACCACCTCCTTCGCTAGCATCACTGCTTCGCAGAAGGAGGCGACGGCATCCCATTACTCCTCGCCCCGGACAATGGCTTGCACCAGGGCCTGACGCGATGGCCGCCGCCGCCGATTGCCGCTACGGGGACACGGCGGGGCTCCGCCCAAGCGGTGCAGACCTCCACGGTGTCCTTTTCCCTTACATTGGTTTCCCGTTCTGTCACCAGGGCCATATAGATATTATTTTTATTCATCTATCAGAACAAAAATAATATCTTAGGAAAAACGATCCAGTGAAACTTTAAAGTAAAGTGAGAAATTTCAATTTTCAACAACTATGTTGTCAGCACAAGTAGAGACACTGTGCCTCTTGTTTCGCGTTGCCCGTCTACCATAAAACATAAGCATATTTAAATGTCTTTGCCGCCTTCTCCTTTCAACTAGCACACCGCATTCGACATCGAGTTCTCCTAACAGTAGAATCTGTTTTCACAACGAACACCAACTTAAATTAGAAAGCTTAACCCGTCTGTGAATCTTACATCCAAGCAAAATTGGCAGTTAATGTGTTTTACTTTAAACGCGTTGTTGATTTCACCAGAGTGCAAGGAATACGGAATGAGACTTAAAAAGGGATTTAATTTTGAACTGACGATGTTAATCCGGTGGAAGGGGAAGTATGGAGGCATTAAGTGAGATAGCAGTAAGATAACGCAGTTTTGTTAGTTGTATTTGTTTGTGCTGCGCTTGCCGAGGTCGGTCCATGGATGGGTAACCGTTAATTACACATTTATACCCTCTGTCTCGGAAAGCAGTTTGTCTCGTCTCTCATTGTGTTGCCTTGTCAAATTTGACATTTATATTGGTTCTACAGGTCACTGAATTTATAGCCGCTTTATACAAAATTAAATTAATAATAATTAATTTATAGATTAGTTATATAAATGCATTTCGATAGACTGGTACCCTAGCCACAGACCCGACTGATGAAAAGATGGCACATAGTTGTTTTGAACTCTTTGTTTTCATCTTTTGCATTCAGACTACAATTTGATGTTTTACTGCTATTATTACTCATTAAAACTATAATTACAAAACAATAGTCCCGCAATCCCATTACATAATGAATCGCTTTCAATTAATGTTCAAACCAATCCAATTTCTAATTCAATCGTTTGTTACATCAAATCGCTTAGTTAAACTCAGTATTCAAATGAGTCATGTGCATGCCCAATCGTTTTCCATTGAAAACTAAATCGATTCGAATTTTGTTCTCTAACATGGTGACAATAATAACTGATCACATTACACGATTAAATTCGGTTTCTGCATTATTCATGTGCAATCTCAATCTAAATTCAATTGAAAATATATCGATTTTGAATATTGTCACTATCACTACATTATCATAAGACAAAGTCTTCTGCCACGTCTGTCTGTTTGCGATCAAATCAAAAACTACTGCACCGATTTTCATGCTGTTTCCACCAATGAATAGTGTGGTTCTCGAGGAAGGTTTTAGTATATAATTTGAACGACACCCACGCGGTTGAAGCCGCGGGTATCAGCTAGTATTCTACAAAAAAAAAGTCTTTAAAATCGGTTGTCATAGGAGGCATTGTTGAACAATAACAGCCGCGTGGATCAGTCTTCAAGTTCAACCGCACTCGGCTTGGTTGGTCGGTGGTCCCGGCTATCACTTGTAGATATTGCTGGCAGTCTTTACAGGTAATCAGTGGCCCGAAAGTCTGATGACCAGTCTTACCAAGGGTCATCGTACTATCTGGGTTGTGGGGGTCAATTAGCTATAATCAAGTTAAAGTAATCCCTTTAACTGTGTTTACGTAACCATTTTTATGCAATAGATAAGAGTTTGAACGAAGTAAGAACCTAAAAAGAAAGCAAAGCTAAGAATGCTAACTTTCGCCAGTTCTAACTTCAAGCAATCAATAAAACTACATGTATCATAAAATCTTAAATGATTACTTTTACCCAAGTAATTCCTAACTTGTTTATAGATACGGGTGTCAGACGAGTAACTGTGGTATTCACATAAGTCATGTGCAAGCTTTATCTACACGATTGAACACGTAAATCGATTTGGAATCGCAGAGTACTGTAGCATGTAAACAATATCAAGAGCTGTCAATACTATAATCTAGCAGACGTCTTCACGGTCACGTCCACTGTCGAGTTATCTAGCACGTCTAAGTAAATTATATATCGGGTATTGGAGATTTGTGGCGTAGCGGCTTGCTTTTAATTTATACACTGATTTATGAATCTTAAGGGCTATATTTTGTCTGTCGTTTTGGATTCGCGTCAAATTTAAGGAGTAGGATTCGGATCGAGAATAATTAGTAGGCAGGTAAAGTTAATACTAATGGTTCTAGATTTGAATCAATAATATTATAAAATAGGTAGACATTTTTTCTTAGAACGTGAAATCGGTAAGTGTGACACACCGTGTTAACACGCATCTCTCGCCCTATCACCGCGCTTGCACACAATTAATTTCTTATTCCCTAAACCCCGTTATGGGGTTTTTTCTGAAACACTGTAAAAAATGTACAGCATAATTATATTAATTAATGTCCTCGTATCGTAATGACGACACGATTGGCGCAGTGGCAGAGCGATTGGACTACTACGCTGCGTGTCGCGGCTCCAATCCTCGCACGGAACAAATATTTGTATGACCTACAAATAGCTGTTTCGGGTCTGAGTGTATGGTTTGTATGTGAGTTTAAATGTTTGTAAACGCAACCACGATACAGGAGAAATTCCTAGGGTGGGGCAACGTTACAAAAAAAAGATTATTTTTGTATTTTGTGACTATCTCCTGAAAATTGATGCGGCATTCAAAACTGCAGAAATAATCAGTGCCTTGTAGAAATAATCAAATATTAATTTTAAAACATAAATTCAAGAATAACTGTTACAGTTTATTTATGTATTAGGGAGAATTATTATTGTTGATAGAATAAAGGCTATTTATTTTTTATTCTAATTGAAAATTCATAAAATGGTAAAACAAAAACTCCTCGACAATAAACAAATTAAAAAATCAGAGCTCATTAACCGTTTCTAAAAAAAAAAATGTAACGAATATAACTTTTATGAAAAGCTATCTGAAAAATTAACTCTTCCGCGAAAAGTGTTCAAACTTTAAAATTTTCTTGGTAGTTTGGTTAACTAGATAACGAAGATTGGTACTTACTTTATAAAACAAATTTTTCAAGCTGAACACTTAGTTTTAATTATGGTAACTTGGTTCTAGGTGCAAGAAGTTGCATTCCTTCAAAAAATCATATTTTGGGAATGGATTACATTTCCTTACTTTCGAGATTTGTAATAAAAATTGGTGAAGCGATGTGTGGATGTAGCATACTCCTCTGTATACCTCGGGGAACACAGAATTCTATTGGTATTTGTATTTTTTTCTTTCTGATTTGTTTGGAGTTCCTGCGTATCAGTGTTTTACTCTATTTTAGCTATTCATATATCTAAAGATGAGTACGAAAAAAAAGAAGAGAAGTATTTTTTCTTCTGATTTAGACTTTCTTTAGTTTGGTATGACTAAAACTACTCCCTGTCTGTATAACTAATAGTTAATTAATGTGTAAATGTAACTAGCACAATAAAACAACTATTTCAAAGTTGGTTAATTTCTCGGACTCTCTAAATTCGCAGTATTAAATTACCTGTTTATTTCACAATCATCACCATCATCATCATTTCAGCCAAAAGACGTCCACTGCTGGACGTAGGCCTCCCTAGGTGTCGCCACATTGACCAGTCCCGTGCGTATAGCATCCAGCAATTTTTTCACAATAATGCTCATTAAATTTTCTATGTATTCCTACTTTCTAGATCGATAACACAATTAACTGAATCGAGCGTCAGCCCCAATAATTATGTTTAAGATTATCCGACAATTTTAGCTCCGAAGCCCGACTTATACGATTGCGAACGAGTTTAAAGTTCCACAGTTTTGCGCAAAACTTTGTTAAAGATGGTTAAAGTAACTGGAGGAAATAATAGGGCTTAAGTTGAAGGCGAGAAGGGAAGGTTTTACGACCATTTTCAATTATGTCGTTAGAAAGAATCTTAGGGGGGAGTAAACAATGGGTATTTTGGAACTTAGTGTTTTTTTAAATTGTTAGAATAATTATGTAAAGTTATCGTATAATTTAGAATAAGAAGGATATAAAAATAGGATAATATAAATTTTGTGTTGTCATGTTAAGTGGATACATAAATAAATTGATACTGAGTGTTGTAGCATGTCTAGGCAAATGAGCTGTAAACACTGATAGAATAATCTAGTAGCCTAACAAATATCATTTATAAACGACTAACGCTTCGGACATTTTGGTTAATGTGTTCTAAAATACACTTTTTGAAAATAGTTTTGGCCGTAGATAAGTATTACCAACTTAACTATACACAATTTGACGGGGTAGTCATATCATAAAACAAGAATCTCTCCAATGATCACGGCTGAAGGAATTGAGACATTAAACTCGAACGCTCCACTCTTATCACTTGTCACATTGTTAACGCTTGGTTGAAGTTTAGAACTTTAACGCGTCATTAGCCAGAGCTATGATAGAAAAGAATTAATGGTTTCCGATGGGTACCTCTCTTTTTAATAATATATCATAATCGAATGGCCTTTTCCTTTTAACGAGATTGTAAAATGGCACGGTGGTTTTTCGTTTTGTAAAAACTGCACCGAGGAAATGAAATCGTGTGATTTGACTTTGGAAACAAATTTAAAAGAACTAGGAAAATATTATCATTTTTAATACTTGTTACATGATGATGATGTTGAATGTCAGATGGAGACGGTGGGATAAGCTGATCTCCTTCAATAAGAACTAGCAGCAGCTTTTAAATATAGGTTGAAAGAAACAAATGACAGAGCTGTCAGTGTTCAGGTTGCTATGTATCTCCTGGTCGAGCAAAATCTGAGTCATTGATTTGAGAAGAAGATTATGAAAGATGCGATTGACCTGCAGTGGGATTTCACAGATTTTATAACGATGACACTAAGCCCATCAACATATCCCTAGGTTTTTGCCAATTCAACGCGGGGGTTGACTTCCAGTCTAACCGAATGCAGGTGATACCTGTATTTCAGTATTTTATATGTAAGGTTTACCATCAGACCTCCACAACCAAGTTACTGGGGGGATTACGATACCCTTGTTTTTTTTTTTGGCGAGTGGAAAATTATCGAATAACCCCCCCGCTCTTGGGCAGAGCGAAAGGGAGTGTCAGACTTCTACTGACTAAAAACCACCCATGTTCCTTTTTAGCCCTTTATGTCGAGGCCGTGGTATCTCTTGCGAACAACCCGCAGCCCGTCGGCCCTTGCGGACCCCTTCCGTGTTGCTGACATATCTTTGAGGCGCGCGTGGAACACGAACACGCCGTCGACACGGCTAGTTATAAGACGGACGGACGGCGAGCTAGCCCATCACTCACCGTCCACAGGCCCGCATCTACGGTGGCCGGGAGCCATCACGTGGCCCCCGACGCCCGGAGCGCCTCCCGCGGCCGGAGCGCCTCCCGCGGGTATTACGATACCCTGTGGTAAGACTGGTTGTCACACTAACGGGCATCTGACTATCTGTAACGACACTAAGCCAAAGTTTAAATATAACGTTGTAAATTCACGTTTAAAATAACAACTCGTAACATTTTCTTACACGCTTAAGGCATTTGAGTAGATATTTACATTTACTTCTTCTCATAAAAACAAAATATCTCCGATAGTCTTTTAAGGGACAATTTATGCAATGTATTTCATACCTCAGATTATCCGAATCTTCTCAAATATTCAGGCTTACACCAAATGCCTCTAAATATTCAGATAGAGTATCGTGTTATTTATAAAAATGCCGCCAGTCTTTTTATACATAAGAGAAGAATAACTTAACCACGTTTTATTTAAAATCTATTACCAGCTTTTTATTTTTAGTTTACATGGGATTCGTAGTAAAATAACTAAAAATATAGTTGTATAAAACAAAATAATGAGGTTTTCAATATTATTCTCACATTTTCATTGTTTAAATAAAATATTCTCATTTTAGCTAAGACGGAGTTTGAGTATAATCTTAAGAACTATTTACATTGTTGGTCATTAATTTTACGCAAAAAAGTCTTACAGACGTAATGCTATGGACCTGTATACCTGTGACGATGTGAGCAATTGTTTCTTGAGCTGATAACTTTGTAAAGCCTACTTTAGGGTAGAATCTACCTTCGTAATCTATACTAATCTATACTAATATTATAAAGAAGTAAAGTTTGTGTGTTTGTATATTTGTTAAATTGTAAGGGGTAATCTCGGGATCTACTGAACCGATTTCAAAAATTCTTTTACCGTTGGAAAGCTACACTATCCCCGGGTGACATAGGCTACTTTTTATCCCTGTATTCCCACGGGAACGGGAACTACGCGGGTGAAACCGCGTGACGTCCGCCAGTTTATTATAAAATGGAAAAACAGAATACATGCATTTGATGAATGTATTAAAATAGAAATACGGTTTTTTCTAAGGTATAAAGTAAATCAACATAATTATGATTTTGGGCAAAACTCCTTTCGATAAATCTATTTATTCACCTTACCCAATCATTTTATCTGCGGGCGACAATGCCGTATTTACATGCCCCTACGCTTCCCTGTATTATAAGTAGACAACTACCCCCTGGAGGGACTTAGGGTGTTAAGGTAAAGCGATTTATGTAGTTCCCTTAAAGGGACGTCACCGCTTCAAAACAATTCCCGAGATTTGGATACAGGTTTATTAAAGTTTATGTCTGTTAAGGAATTTTGGGGATCGAGAAGATTTTGGTCTAAAAATAAAGTAGTGAGGGTTGTCTCAGGAGGGTTGGTCGTACAGAGTTTGGTGTTAAAGTAATTTTTGTGGCTATATGTTTGTATAGACTAGACAAAAATATGATCCGATCTAAATAAGATATTAGTTTACAATATATTTCTATCGATTATTTAGTCAGCTCATCTTCACTAATATTATAAAGAGGAAAGATTTGTTTGGGTGTTTGTAACGAATAGGCTCCGATACTACAGGACCGATTTCAAAAATTCTTTCACCGTTGGGAAGCTACACTATCCCCGAGTGACATAGGCTACTTTTTATCCTTGTATTCCTACGGGAACGGGAACTACGCGGGTGAAACCGCGTGACGTCCGCTAGTATTAATATCATGAGATAATGTTGGCCTTTTTCTACAAGAAACAGATGTTTTAATAACAATAAAACAATTTTTAAATGATGATTAGTTGAGATGGGCTAACCTAACCACACAATGGGTCCCAAACAGCAGCAAACGGCAACTCGGCAGGCCCAGAAGAAGATGGCGGGACGAACTCGACCCTTTTCGCAGGGATTGGCAATTAACAGCATTGGATAGGAAAAGTGGAAAGAGGGAATAGGCCTTTGCCCTGCAGTGGGGCACAAATGGCTAGTAGTAATAATAACAGTTAATTATATCCAGTCTAGGTTTAGTTCTTTGATAATATTTCAGAAAGATTTATTTGGTTTTATATCGCGTACGTACTTTAAGTAACAAACAGTTCCTCTTTGATTACTAACAAAATAGTAAAACATTCACTGGCTGATCCTCTATTGACTATTTTCTCTCCATATCAGAGGGTTAAGAAATAAAAGTACCTACTCTTACATAGTAGATAGACACATGGACGTCTCTCCCTCCCCTCCTTCCTCTCTAATTAATTTGCTGCGAGTTCAAAGAAAGTTTGAGGAGTTCACTGCTCGGTTTCAGTCGCTGACGTAGTTTTTGTAGATCTTGATTTAGAAAGTTAAGTTACTTGGTATAGAAGAACTATGATTGTGTTCACCAATTAATCTCCAGCTTTGATGATTTATTTTATCAAATTTTATTAAGAATCATAGTTTGAAATCTTTAAATGTAGAAGCTGGCACTTATCAGAAAGTGGAAAGTCAGAAGTGAGAGGACCTATTAGCTTTTTTCATCCACATCAATATGATCTTACATTGTCTGGCCAATGGCCTTCCATTCTTTCGACTCTGTTTCAGGGCACCATTGTTGTTCAGCTTGCGGTACACGTGTGATGCTCTGTTCCATTTCAATTGAACAGCCACGACAACGATTTGCGATTTAAAGTGTAGTTGAATGCAAACAAAATGAAAACAAATACACCGTCGAAGACCTTTCAATCACAAATGGAGTCATAATTCCGACTCAGTAGCAAAGAGACATCATCAAAATACGTGGAAACCGACCCTTACTCTAAGACCATCAATAAGACGCACAAAAGAGTATCTTAAACGAACTTTAAGATTAACAATGTCGAGCGGGGTTCGAAGCCGGAGCGATTGATTACAATTCACACATCATTAGGCACCCACCGGCGGGTAAGGCGCTTGATACATTACCGGGCTATCTCTTTTAAGGAGACTGCTATGTGGGAGTTCAAGCAGAAGTGTTAGTGTGTTTCACTTCTGTAAATAATTCAATTTATGTAAACATCTTTAAATTAGGAAGATTAAGGAGTAAATAATTAGCAAATTAGGTAATTTAATAGTCATTAACTAAACGTTTAGTGTTCTAACGATTATGAGCTGTTCTTAATGTGTTATTTTGTATTAGGTAAATTCAATTATAAAAAAATATTATGGGTGTGCTTATAGTTTTTTTAATTAATTGAAGAATGCATATTACACGGGTACCATTGATAGCTAATAGACGGACGCCAATTAAAGCAGTATCGATAGTAGGTATGCCATGCATAATAAGTACTTTTTAATTTATTGGTGCTGCTAAAGAGTTTCAGGTGTTCACCACGAATGTGTATGCAACGAAATGAGTAGAAGAAGGCTTATAATTTTTTTTGAGCTATTAAACTACAACCAATACTAATACAATCTGAATTTACTGTCTTTTTCTTCATATTACATAAGTGCAAAGGGTACGGAAAAAAAAGAGGTGGAATAATTCTTTCCGAAAAACAGCTTCCCAATGATTGAATCTGTTTTATGGTTTACTCAGGTAAATGCACCACTGAAGTGTTTTGTGAAGAAAAGGGAAGTCATCACACTTATGTTACAAACAGGTAAACGGGACTAAAAGGATAGCAACGAGGAAATGTTTGCAACTGGTGTGATTTATAACTTCACGCTCACACCCTTTCTGGGGTATGAATAACAAAACGAAAAACTTAATTTACGTACTTCTTCCAGCTTCATGGTTATTTGGGCTATGAGGTATGGATAAATGAGTTTCTATAATAGCGACGAACGCAGACAGATTAACAATTTTTTTTTTTTAAGTCCGTCAAGATCTTTTTTTTTCCAACATGTATTATAATTATTAAGTTTTAGGGAACGAGATATGCAAGAGTGATTCTCATAGCAATACTTACATGTTTTTGTTAGTGAAAGATTTAGCAGATATAGTCTTTTGAATTTTATATAGATACTACACGCCATGTTATGTCTATATAACATTCAATAGACTACTTAATTATAGAAAGAACAGTCAGAGACGTTTTATGATTACTTAACCCATCACTTAGTAAGGATTTTTCTTAGTAAGGCTTAGCGAAGGTTATGTATGTCAAATTTTTACTAAGTGACGGCTTAACTAATAATTAAATATCTCTGAGAGAGAGAGAGACTAACTGCCGTAAGTCTCCTGAAATAAGTTCTAGTGGCCTATGACCAAAGTCGGAACTATCGCCAACATCTTGTTATTCATCCATAAAATAGTCAATTTTACATATAATATACCAACAGCAACTCCTGACGATGTCATTCAAGTGCTTAAACAATTTTTCTGCATTGCACTGCAAATGTCAGCTGTATCACAACACGAATAGTACATAAATACATAGCGTGTATACCAGATGGTTTCCACGCTATAACACTAGGAAGTGTCGAAGGGTGGGCGTTTTGGTGGACTGTCACTTGTAAATAACTAGAGTAAACTTTGACGTTCGAAAAGTGCTGATTATCAGCCTAGTTTGAATAAATGACTTTTGACTTTGATTTTTGATAACGCGATAGAAAACGACTTCATCACTGTAGTGCCTGCATGGTAGTGACACAGCATTTGAGATGATTGCTGCGAGACCGGACTGCTCCTTACAGAGAGTGTCTCTGGAAGAGGCAGTCCGGTCCGGGTACGGACAATCATAATTCTAAATAAATACTAAAGTTTTACAAGTACTACTGTAATACTAGCCTTATTGTTTAAGCACCATTGTTACTATAACACTTCAATTCTAACTAAACTATGAGCTGTATCTGAAAATAAAGATCATTTTAAAGCTGAAATACAGGGAAAAATAACGAAATAATCCGTCAAACCGGGTTTCAGATGTCGCCACCGTCTCCAATATTCCCTCCGTTGTTTTTACCAAAAAAATAGAGAAAATCCTTTAACGCTTCATAAAACAGATTAGGTAAGCACAATCGTTCGTATACGTCGTTATGTTCTATGGTTTTTCGATAGCTATAAAATAAAAACGTTTCTCCTTACAACCCCATCAAGCGTTGTATCCATTGTATGGTATCCAGGAAATGCATAGTAATAGCTTTATTACACGAATGGGCCTGTTCAATGTTGTAAAGTATTTACTTGCCGTGTTCAGGTGTTTGGGTACAGCCAATGATGTGTTATGTATTGAAGTACGAAGTTTCGTGTGACAATTTGGTTCTATGTGAGGATACATAGGGGTTATTCCAAGAAAACGTGATAAAGAGCGTATTCTTGTTTGCTCGGTGTAAAATAGAAGTGAATAAAGGTTTTACAGAAGTTTAATGCTCGTTTTCGCCAAGCATGTCACATAACAGTAACGTAATAATAAACGTAAATAGATCTATAAACACAATTTTACCATTCTTTTCATAATTGGTAACCCGTCATATGCTTGGAAATTTATATCTATCTTTAACGCTAGTTTATACTTAAGTCAATTAAGTGCCTGAAAATCAAACTGAGTGGCGTGTGATTAAAGAGGCCTTTACGCAGTAGTGGATAACTGTACGCTGATGATGATAATAATGATGAAGTGCCTGTAAATGATGATGATAATGATGAAGTGCCTGTAAATGATGATGACTGTCAATTTCATTAGGCAACTGACAAGTTGCTGTCTGTATCAGTGAACCGGCGTCGTAAGTTCAATTTAGCTTAGTAGTTGCAGAAATATTTTTGCACGATGTAGCTGCTGAATATCTCACTATTGTATTAATTTACACATCGCATTGTGTTCGGGAAACTGTCGTTGCTTACACTCTCGCACACACACTCCGAGGCAGGGCCAATGCGAGAGAGTAGAGTCACAGTAGGAACACGGAGGCTAGACGAGTGCTTATAAATACACTCTCATCTCGAACTGCCTCAGACTGTGTTAAGAATGATATGATAAGAAACTTGGGATAAGGTCAAGAGAATGATGATGATGATGATGACTCGACCGGCCTTTTTTTTTGGCGGGTTTGAAATCATCAAATGACTCCTCCCGCTCTGGGCGGAGCGGTATCCCTACCGCTCCGCTCCGAGCGGTGTCAGACTTCTACTGACTGAAAACCACCCATGTTCCTTTTTAGCCCTTTGTGTCCGAGTCCGCGGTATCTCTTTCGAACAACCCGCAGCCTCGGACGCGACCTGCCTCAGAGTGTCTCGGCGAAAGTGTTCAGCCACCATTATAGCATTTTTATAGAAAGGATCCTAATAATCTATTACTTTTTATTGTTAATCATACAAACACACGCACTTGTATACAAATATATGTTATTCTAAGAAACTCTCTAATTGTCATAAAGTGTAAAGGGTTATGAAAATACAACTATGCACAACAATTACTTATAGGATTCCCAGCCGTACTACACAGTGGTTTGCTCGGTTTAAATTAAATAGTTTTATTGTAAGCCACGTTCAAGACAATTTACCACAGAATTACACTATCTAGCAAAAACATTAACTCTCAAGTATCTTCTGGGTCACTAGCAACGTAACGTAAAAACGTAATTTTTTTATTGAAAATACAACTCCAACAAACTGTTGGAGCTTCAGATTTTTCAATGAAACTCCTTTTTCGACGTTTGATTGTGTAATTCGGTGTAAAACTATATTATTACAATTATAACAAAATATGCGGAGCAAAAGTTGTCGTGACGATGATAGGTTTTCAACAGAAAAGTAAAAAATATGAAGGTTTAGAAATATAGCAGTTTAAAAAAATAAGGTCATGTAGTACGGCGTGCCTAGCCGTTTTGAATGGCAACACGACACACAAACACTGCACGTCTCAACACTTTAGCACAGGCGTAAACACAGACCATTATGTATGTTCCTTTTCTACGGCACCAATAGATATAAATAAATTCTTAAAATTAAAAACTTCATTATTATACAGGGTGTACCATCAAATAACTGTTCCATTCAAAACTTTGGTGCCAACTCAATCCAAATGATGGGAGTAGCTGATAAATTCGCGACTTCAATGTTAGTTTCTGATTCTGGTTTGAACGTCTGTACCACACCCTCACATTTGAAAACGCCAATTTGAGGATCGTAAGTATGTACATATGTATTTACGTTGCGTTTACATCGTGTTCTAGTGTCACTTTACTAACTAATGGCACTTGCTCCTTTTCTCAGTACAAACACTATTCTCTATGTATTATGTACGACAATGCCCTATACAAAAAAAATACATTAATATATTTTAATCACTACATAGTTTAAAACAAAGTCGCTGTCTGTCCGTCCCTATGTATGCTTAAATCTTTAAAACTACGCAACGGATTTTGAAGCGGTTTTTTTTAATAGATAGAGGGATTCAAGAGGAAGGTTTTAGTATATAATTTGACCGATATCCACGCGGGTGAAGCCGCGGGCATCAGCTACACACATCAAAAGTGTCTAGGGATCAATATATATTTTTGCAATAACTTTTCTCCTGATTGATATTAATTAAAATTTTCTTTAAGGATTCATCAAATAAAGTGTTTTCGTTTGTCACAGTAACGATAAACCAAGTCACCTTTGCATTAATAAAGAAATTTGCCATTTTCCTAATAAAGGGATTTTTGACATTTGAACCACTAACATTAAAGTTCGAAAAAAAGACTGAAATAACAGTTTTCTTTAAAATTTTATTGGGTAACTTAAACAATTAATAATCCGTGTTTCTACCGCGAACACTAACAACACAAGAACATCGGTTTGGCATACTCAAAATGAGTTCATCCAAATCACGCTGTGGAATGGCCGCCCATGTTCGTTGCAACAACAAAAAAAGGTCTTCTTGCGACTGGATACCCTCCATATTCGGCAGAGCTCTTCTCTGTAGCATATCCCATGCATGCTCAATCGGGTTCAAGTCTGGCGACTGAGCAGGCCAGGGCAGGACATTGATGTTAGCTGCGGCGAGAGTCTGTCTTACAACTCTTGCGGTGTGCGGTCGTGCATTATCATGCATTAACTGAAATAAGGGACCGATTTGCACTTGTAGAGGAACGATGACGTCTGATACAATCGTCTCAGCATAAATTTGAGCGTTGAGGTTGCCTCTGATCCAAATCAACTCAGTTCTTCCGCCGATCCAAATACCCGCCCATACCACGATGGTTCCACCACTATAAGGATGGACTTCCTGGCAGGATTTTAATCGCTGTTGGCGTCCAGGGGTTCTCCAGTGTCGTATACGTCTTGTATCCGGTCTCATACCAAAACGAGACTCATCAGAAAAGCACACGAAACGCCATTGTTCTTCTGCCCAATTTCTGTGTTCAAGAGCCCATTGATATCGAATCCTACGATTGTGCATTGCTATAGGTGGTACCCGTAGCGGTCTTCGGGAATGAAGGTTCACTTCATGCAAGCGGTTTCTGACTGTTTGGTCGCTAATTAAGTTCCCTGAAGAGTGATGAAGCCTCACGGCTAACATCATGGCGGTTATTGTTGGAGCTCTTCGAGTTAAGATTTGAATGTATCGGTCTTGTCTCCGTGTGGTGCAGCGATACCGTCCTCCATGGCGCTCAGCCACGGTACCAGTGCTTCGGTAACGTGTCCAAAGTCGACTGATAACACTCTGACTTGTATTCAGAGCTAAAGCCACAGTACGTTGCCGGGAACCAGCTTCTATCATTCCCACGGCTCTGAGCATTTCTTCCCTGCATAAATGACGTCGCCGCTCCATAATAACGTTGGTTTTAATCAGTAGTAGGGAAACAGTAGCACTAATAATGTCTTCAATGCGTTGTATGTTTTTATAGGGAAAATATTGACAGCTGATTTTCATCTTTTACTCGAATTTGATTCACAGTTCCTGATTCAAATTATGAAATGCACCAAAAAGGATCCATATAAATTTATAAAATCATAAATTTATTACAAAGCCACATCTCAATCTCAAGAAATCCGCATAAAAATGCTTGATCCCTAGACACTTTTGATGTGTGTAGTAGGTATATAATAAATTATATCTGATACAAAAACAATAGACATTTGAAAACACACTGTTTAGAAAAGGTACACTTTGTTGTTGTAAAAATTTTAAAAGGGTGTTTAATAATATAGTAGTAGAAAAACGTGGTCCAACAACATTAGGTTTCTTCGTGGAAACCATATTTTCTAAACATAAAACCACTGTAAAGTTATTTCCGAAGTTAAAAACAAAGCAAGGAGACCCCAAACCCTTTTTTTAATTATTTAATTTTGTGATGTATTTCCTTTTGTACAGTTTGTAGGTATAATGTTTTTTAATCACACAAAAAACTACAAAAATCTTTAAATATATCATTACAAACATATTATTTGACCGAAAATTATTAAAGTTATTTCAAACTTTCGTCATCATAATAATATCAGCCCGGAATCACCAACAACTATATATATATATATATATGTTAGTTGTTGGTGATTATATATATATATATATATATCATATAATAAATTATAATATAAACATATTATATTAAAAATATTTATATTATATTTCAATTCACACTTTAATTAGATACAAATAACATTGAACGATTGCCCATACCTACTACTACGTAAAAGCAAAGGGGACAAGTCTGGTATTTTCAACTATTGGCAATTATCTATGACAACCTCATTAGGTAGTCGGTTAAAACTGTGTATCTGTCACGGAGCAACACCATTATAACTATTCTTTCAAAAGTTCGTAATCACCTTACTTCATAATGGCATGTCAGATGTCAAAAGAAATGTCAGAGCAATCATCACCATCATCTTCCTGCCCTTATCCCATTCTATTTGGGGTCGGCGCAACAAGTTTTCTTCTTCCATTCTTCCCTGTTACACGTCAAGGTGGCATTTATTCCTTTCTCATTCATATCATTCCTCACACAATCCATCCATCTTTTCTTTGGTCTTTCTCTCCCTCTCCATCCATCAATATATCCATCACTTTTTTAGTAGAAATGTCAAAGCAATAAAGGACAAATTATTTTCCAACGGAGTCGCTCGCACACCGTCCGAAAACTATAATTGATATTATTTATTTCACATAATCCATACAACACAACATCAACTTCAAATCGGCTTGCACATGAATACTAACCAAAATATAAAAGAAATTAACATTATTTTGAACAATACTACCTCTTTTACCATTACAAAACAAATAATTTACAATAAAATCAAAATACGGCCGACGCGTAACCGAAGCAGGGGGTCTACTCGCTAAGCACGAAACCCGTGAATACGGCCATATTTACGGGCGTTTCCTACTCTCTAACACCTACGGACATAAGATTAGTTCGAGGCCCAAACTAAGAATGAATGACTACTCGATTTGACAGTTGGCCTTACTCCCGATGTGTCTTTGCCCGTTCGAAAAGTTGAATTTGACATTTGTTTACACGGATATTTATGTCATTTGATACGACAACAAAATAGTTATCGTGTAGGCCACGAATGTTTAAGTTTTATAATAAAACAATATTATGGCTGCTTTTTTAATGCTAGTACGAGCTCTAAAAGAGCCCCTAAGACGACCCACTGACCGAAGATTCGCCGGCCGGTTGTTTTTGTGCCAAAACTTTCAGTTGTCGAGTATGTGTGCACCGTTATGAGTTTAAAGGAACTATAGCCTCACAATGGAATTATTTGAAGATTTGTGTGAGCCTGCGAGGAACTATTACCTTTTTTGCCTCGGCAAAAGCGACGAAATTGTGTTGATTCAAGAATTAAGGTAGGTAATGGTTTGATCTAAGAATTAAGTCTAACAATAAACAAAATTAAGATTCTGCAAATTATTGAGTTCTATAACCAATCTGTCCCATCTACCTACATATTTACTGTTGTTTTTGTTTACTTATACGTCCTTACTGCCCTCTATTTTATCCCGGTGGATCTACCAAGGTACAGTGGGCCTTAGCAGTGACGTCCCAAATGTTCCAATGGCACAACAGACAGTGTCAGACTATCTGGGGTTGTTAAATTATTAAAGTTTACTAAAGTTTCTACAGCATGTGACTGAGAGGAACCTTTTAAAATAGAGTAAGTTTAAAAGCCTGAACTATTTTTCTAAAACAAACCCAGATATTCAAACACAAAACTCAAAGCATTTATTTCAATTAAACCATTACAGGCACTTTGGAAATTTGAAGAACAATTCATAAAACAAAACTAAACTACGAATGCAATACGTCATCCCGAAAGCCACCACGCTGAGCCGCCACACGCCGCTGAATGCCCGCAACAACGAACACTGCGTGCACGAAAGCACACAACGACGCACACCGCAACAACGAATGCACGAGACTCCAAATCACGGAACAACGAATACACGCCGCAACGCGCAACGCGCGACCCGGAGCCCCCGCACATCCACCGCCACGGCACGCGCCGCCGCGCGCCCCCGCACCCACAGCACTCGCCGCTGCAGACATCCGGCGACGCGCAACTCGACGCAGCAACCCCCGGGACGACGCATTGCACTCCTAAGCTACAATCACAGTCACAATTCATAATAACTTGTGAAAGTACTGTAGTTGTTATTTTATAAAATATGTACCTATAGCAGTGGTGGCCCAGTGGCGGCGGCCCCGACTTACGAACAGTAAGTCGTGGGTTCGAACCCAGGCAGGCGCATTACTTTGTGTAATTTATTTCATCACCACTGCTCTCAAAAACGATGAAGGAAAACATCGTGAGGAAACCAACCAGGAAGCATGTCCTAGAACCAAAAATTCGAAGACTTGTGACATCTACTAATCCACACTGCGCCTGCGTGGTAGATTATAGCCCATTCCCTCTCAAAGAGTGGAGGCCTGTGTCCCAGCAGTAGGAACATTAATAGGCTGTTTCATGGTATCTATAGCAGAAACTACTTGAGCTAAAACATGTCATTTGAACAATGACTACCTACCTATTGAAGAGAAAATTCTGATTAATTTTAGTTGTTTATACCCTAAAATAGATCAGAATTTTCTCTTCATTTTTCAATAATAATGAATTTTAAATTTTAATAAGCCACACTTGGTAATGTGTACAGATTTTATGAAAATATGGCCTGCCAGGCATAATTGGCAGACTGCATGCATGTGGCATTAGTGAAACCCAGGAGAATTTGTTAAACAGGAAGCAGTTGGACTCTTTAAATGTCTAAGAGCTTGTTTACGGAGAGGCGGGGAGTAACGCGGCGCGTGCGGCGGCGCGGCCTGCACTAAATTCTAAATTCACTAAAAAAAGGGCGTTGTATGAGTGCGTTCACGGAGAAGCGATATTATACGCGTTTGCTTGAATTGCAGGCGGTGCCCGCGGCGGCGCTCGCAGCGGCAAATCTCGATGAAGCGATGCCCGCGGCGGAACTTTCTTGCAGTCTTATTTCGAATTCGCACAACCATTATAATTATTGTCTAAACCTACAATTTCGGATACTTCCGTCCACTTTCGTTTCACAATTACTCGGTTTTTGTGTTGTGAATGGCAAGCCATCCACAACTGGGGACGCTCCTGTATTGTAACAATAAATTCTTCTTGTTTGTCGTTATTCATTTTGTTGCGACACGTACGGTCTCATCTCTCGCTATCATAAAACTAGTCGGTTTGATTGACATCGCCGCGGGCGCCGCGGCGGGTACCACCACGCGTCCCGCCCCGCGTCTCTATGAACAACATGGTATATTGCTATACATTTGTGTTTACGCGTGCGATGATATCTGCCGCTGAGTGCCGCTACACGCGCCGCCTCTCCGTAAACACAAAAAACGTTCGACGCGCCGCGAGTCGCCTCGCTGCACGCGCCGCCCGACACCTCGTGTGTCCGTAAACAAGTACTAAGTTGTAAGGCATTGTTTACTCCTTTCTCATTCATATCATTTCCCACACAATCCCTGTATCTTTTCTTTGGCTTTCCTCTCCCTCTAAATCCTTTACTTTTTTAGTCACTTGCGTTTCATCCCTCCTCATTACATGTCCATACCAAGACAGATGACTTCTTTTCAATAGACATAATATATAGACATATTAGTGCAATTGATGAAAAAAAAAAGTATGTACAGACTTATAATGCAGTCTCATAAAAAACAACTCTCCTACTAATACATCTCAAGAAATACATAGGATATTAGTATTTATATTTATTATTGATTAGGGTAAAATAAGTATTTTACAGCCTGTTCATTTTGCTTACAGGATACAATGAGCGCTGAGACTGGCAGAAGATTCTGATAAAAACAAAGATTTATCCAATAAAGTATAATTTAATTTTGAACAGAATGTTTTTTTATTTTGCACCAATGAAATTGAAAAGAAAATACAATACACTAATAATGCTCCATATATACTCCAAAACGTCCTCTGGCATCATGATGTGATGTGTATAGCGGGACGGCGCAACATGTTGTCCATACAAATTAAGACTTCCTCAGCAGCCTGTCCTTGGATTGTTACCGGTGGCAACGTACTTGTAACTAGCTTGGAGGGCTCCTAGGCACCCTATATTTGTTTGTTTTTGTTACCGCTAATGCTTTTGTTGGTAGCTGCCAACTCGTTGTTTACGTTTACAAAATTGAGGTATTTTAGCGCGTGAGTTCTTACTGGAGCGGTTGAGGCCATTTTACAATTTATTACGAAAAGTTTCCTAGTCGTAACTCGTATTATTAATGCCAATTAAGTTTAATGTTTATTGTAATTATCGTAAATAAAAAACTTGACATTTTAGTCAAACTGACAAATCAGTATACGTCAAAATGTGAAATACAAAGAAGGTAAAGGTATTAACAGAATACAGCCACAACCCGAACAAAAATATTTAAATTATATCTTATAAGACATAATAAAAGTATTTTGTGCAAATGCAGCCATTTTTTAACAATATCAATGTTTTTTTTAATTTAAATGCTTGTAAACCATAAAGTAAGAAAACCGGTAATCAATCGAAAAAATGGTGCAACGCTAACGACTTATAACATTCGTTCACTTATCTAAACTAATTTTGTCTACGACTCCGTTCGAACCTCATTGATCCGTGATCACTAAGGAGTAGGGTTCACCCCGTAGTTACGAACGACTTTAGTACGGGCCCGTATATTAGTTGACGGAGTTAGAGAGTAGACCCCCAGGCCCAAGAAACGCTTAACGGATTGGACGGAGAAGGCAAATTGTAAAAAATCCTTTGTTCAGCAGTGGAACAGACTAAAAAAAACTAAACAAGATCTTACTATAATTAAATTATGTAATGTACTAATGTATACAACGGAGCCTTCTCAATGAGAAGGCTGCTAACGCAATAAGTCAATTGCGTTAGCAGACTTGGCCCCCAGACAAGTTGTTCTAAACAAGACTTCTTTAATTTACCTGAACCATGATACTGCACTACAGAGGTCGCCAACCCGTGAATATCTGCATTTACACTGAGTAGCGAAACGTTTCGAATAAAAACTTGTACACCTCTCATTTTATTCGTAGCGCTTCGAATAAAAACGTGTACCTACACCTCTTATTTTATTAAGTCGCTATGCGAATTCAGTACGTTTTACTGAACAAACGAATTTCAGTGTTTTTATCTTTTGCTCGCAATTGTTTTTGCTGCTAAAATGAGCTTAAAACGAAATTAAAGTGGTTGGGTAGTCGCAGTTTCCACTTTGCTTAGATTTTGGTAAAAAGTATATTTGTTTAGTGGAAAAATGTTTGAACTTTATTTATATATTTCTTATATAAGTATGTTATTATGTTACGTAAACCAGACTATACTTCGTCAGTGTAGGCTAAACTTAGCTTGTCTTATTATTTTTGCACAAATTTAAAAACCGGGTTCACGGGTTCTAGGCTGGCCCACATGTGAAGCCATAATTATTTATATTTCTTGCAGTTTTTGTTTCTGACCTTTATAACGCAAATTGATAAATTAATCGGAAGAGAACATTATGACTTGGCAGTTTGCAGTCCGTAACTATCAAAATGAGGAATTTTGGGAAACCACTGAACGTGGTCCCGATTATGTGCAGATTATGAAACTTTATCATTGTGATTAAAGGATGTGGTTGTGCACTCGCTAAACCCCTTAGCCAAATCGCGACAAATGGGAAACAAGTTATAAGCGAAGCAAATTATTATCTCAGAAAATAATTTTTGGCTTATATCAGTGAACATATTTGGTACCTAAGGAACTGTATAAACCCCGTCGGGGCTGCGGACCCCGTCCGGGCTGCGGGTTGTTCGCAAGAGATACCGCGGCCTCGACACGAAGGGCTAAGAAGGAACATGGGTGGTTTTTAGTCAGTAGAAGTCTGACACTCCCTTTCGCTCTGCCCAAGAGCGGGAGGGGGGGGGGGTTATTTGATGATTTTCCACAAGCCAAAAAAAATATGGACTGTATAAACAATGTGTTTTATAGGTTTAAAGGTAAAGTAAAGTTTATTTGCATATATTTTAGGTACATTAAGATTTAGCAATAAAAGGGAGGATTTGAAGTTATTTTTATCATTGACTGTCTTAAGCTTTTTATGCTAATAATGTTGATAAATACAAAGTTTTCAATCAACTCTAGAACTGATGGAAAAAATAGTATTCTATCGACAGCAAAAATGTCAGCATTGAAAAGTCAAAAGGAGTAAGTTGTTATAAAGCTTGTATTTCGTTGTGGCTGCAAGCGAGCGTTCGATGTCAGACCGTGTAGCGCTGTGCAGTCGCAAGGATATCTGACAGCCGCCGGTGGCAATACTTTTGTGTTTCTTCTGTCTTTAGAGCTGCTGTTGCGATGCTTGCTATTATATTATTATGCCACAACACATATCTTCAAAGTAAAACTATAAGAGAACCTTTGTAATCGAAACTCAAGTTCTGTTAAAGAACACGGAAAAACTGATTGCTAGAATCTCTCAGTTAATTATTCGGTTAACTAAGTTTGCAACTTATAACACTTCGTAAAATTAATGATCTATGTGTATTGAATAACAATTAGCATTATTATTTTTCCTCATTTTTATTTGCACTACATACATTTCAGGGATATCAAATAACATACAACTCGTGCATGCAAAACAATCAAGAGTAATGTATTTTCATGTCACTTTCAATGCAGCGAACCGAAAGCAATTCACCCTGACGCTGAAACATATATTTTAGATATTATATTTTAATATTATCCTACGAGAAAATGGAATGATGAAGATAAGTGCAGTGTCGTGTAGTTGTATGTGATATTGCTTAGTTACCCCTCGGGCGAAGGGGCTGCCGAATCTGAAATGGTTTTGCTGACATTCATATTTTGCGAAAGAGGTTTTTCGTTTGTTCGACAGACATTGTATTTTTCATAGTGTTACGGTCAAAGTTGCTTGTGAAACTTATGAAAAATTATAATGTTTCATTTAATTTTTAAAAAAGCATCCTTAAGAGTGACGTCAATTTTATTTCTTGCAATTTTCTCAGCAAACCCCTTCATATGATATCCATAACACGTGAATGCATACAAAATAACTAAGCCGTCTCTTTGGGTGTCCTTTATATTTGATTTAATATGACATCACTTAACTAACCATGCCAAAAATGTATCCATTTTTTTTTGCAAATTCAGCTCAATCAGAAACCAGAAAAGGTGTTAAATTTAACTTCTAAGATTTTTTTACATAGTTACAGGGGAAGTAAATAGAAGCGTGTTAATAAAGCACTCTCATCATTCATCATCATCATTTCAGCCAAAAGACATCCACTGCTGGTCATAGGCCTTCCCCAGGTGTCGCCATATTGACCGGTCCCGTGCGTCCACACACATACATACGCTGCAGCAGGTACCTGCTGCAGCGTATGTATGTGGTCTACGGTACTAAAGCCTTTTCGGAATCTGGCTTGTAAAAAAACACTCTATTGACTTCATAATCACAACTATGTCAACGAAACAATTGAATAATAATGTCATATATTTTTAAAACCGTTTTGAATAAAATGCTGAATATTTTCGGTCATTTGCCAAAACAAGCGGCAACATGCAAGTGTGTGAATAAATAAAATGAATATATTTTAAAGGCGTTCCGGGTTATAAAGCTTGCTATGAATTTGTATTTTTTTGTTTATACTGATGTAAGTACCCACCCGCTCATCCAGTTCTTTACTCTAAAGTTTACCATTATGCGCTTAAATGTTCCCCCACTGTTGAAATACCTGCCTTTTCTCTTTATGGGATGAGGGGGCCCGGTGCGGGTTGGTAGACGGGTTTCCTCAAGATACAATTAACATACACACCACCCACGCACACACGCAATTAACACCACCACAGGGATTTGAACCTACGACCTACAAGCCGGGGCCTTTATCACTGAGTTACCACTGCTCCGTACTTAAAAGTTTATCTGCACCTAACCCGTCTAAAACGTTACCTTAGCTATTATTACTTAGAGCTATCCCAGCAAAGATCCCAAAACAGTAATTAAGTGCCATAACAAGATTACAAGTCCCCACACAGTGTCGTGATGACCATAGAGTAAGCAAACGAGCAAAGTTACTAACTGCCCAACTTATGACACCTGTGCCAAGATAAAGTTTTGATTGAACATTCACATCTTGGGAGGATAATTAAATAGTTGGGCAGGTACCTAAGACGATATTATTGCAAATAGGCTAACCATTTAATTTGGAAGAAAATTATTAACAAAAAAGCCGGGTGTTTGCAGAAAAGTTCGGACATTTGACTTTTTACCTCATGAAAAAATATTAAATCTTTGAGAAAATATAGATTTGAAAACAGTAAATAAGAACCTTGACGCAGCACCAACATGTTCCCCATCATGTAAAGGGCAAACGAGTGAAACAAAATCACAAATACCTAGTATCAGACTACTAATCCGGTACCAACTGAAGATGAAGTAGATGAAATAAGCGTAATGGATCAAGACTTGGATGAATTTTTGGTCTCAGAAGATTCCCAGGATGACGAAACAGAAAAAAACAAAACTCCGGAATCTCACAAACTCATATTAAAACCAGCCTACGCCCGACACGAGAAGAGAGGTGTACTCCAGTTCTAGAAGAAAAAGCAAGTCTAACTGCTATTACTTATTCTACTACAACTGATGTAGAGAGGAGGACCGGAAGTCTAAGAGGCAGATGTGTGAGGTTCACTGATTTTTATCACAATTGACAGGGGCTGTGCTCTCACAAATAAAGCTTGTATGGGAATATGCCTCCTTGAAAGTAGTTTAGTATATGGACTTGTCCATAAAGCCCCATTGTGGAGCTCTCGAATACCCGCAGTAGTGGACCAAGCTGTGGAGCTGAGGGGCAAATGATATGCGGCAATTGCCTCTGATCCCAATCTGCCGTACATTAGTATTCGGGACCCCAATTCCCACCAAGATGTTTTTTTGTATGTTCAGTGGAAACCAAATACAAACATAGCAATGAAGAAAATAATCCTGAAATCGAAAATATAAATTCACAAAGTCTACAGCAAACTTTTCGAAAACGATATGCAAACAACCCCTTGGAGCCCGGAAGCTACCCCTTAATAGATTAAAATAACTGAACATGGGGGACTAAATGAAATAATCCCGAATGAACAGGAAAAAAGCGGTTGTCATGGCAACCACAGTGATAATAAATTCCCTCCTGAAAGAAGGTTCATATTAAGCTGTTTGCATAATTTTGTGAGTAGAGAGAATGGGCTGTTTTCATGGTGGAAATTGATGAGGAACAGTTTCAAGCTGGTAGAAATTAACTGAAAATGGTAAATATGGTGCTTTCAGTTAAATACGTTGTTTCAACTACCTATTAGCTATTATTAACTTTAAATATTTATTATTTTAAATTGTGCGATAATGCTTGGAGGATATTTTTGATCTTTTGTTGTGGTGACCAACGCGCAATGGTCAGCCAACCATAATAACTGATAACGATAACTGAAACTCTGTGTCCAGGACACAGAGTTTTGGATGTTCCGACTACATACACAGATTTTCATTCTTACTCTCCTTGGTTCGTGCCCTGGTAATGCTGAATGCTCTTCTGAGATTGACACCGCAGAGCGATTTATTTGACTCAAGATGGGTAGGCGAGATGACGTGGATGTTTCAGTTTCTGTGTGAGGATGAATGAAAGACGATTTTTTTTGTTCTTGCTCTGTAAGAAAATGCATGAAAGGTGTCTTTTTCTTGTTATTTTTAAGTATTTTTTAACATTTTGTATTTATTTAAACTAAAGGTATTAAATCCACCTATGTACCCACATAGGCGGATTTAATACCACAAGGCATTCTCTACCAGAACCCCGCGCCCCCATTTCTTTAAATGGTTTTACCATTCCTCATAGTAAATAATTATGTTTCATTTGACTGTGTAAAAGCTTGGATTTGTCCGTTATGTTGTATGTTGTTTTTTCTAATAAATAAAGAAATTCTAAATTGGAAATACGGCTTTTTCAAACCAACAAGATATCTCACAGGAGAAAAGGGTAAGCTCGCTAGAAAAAAATATGAACAAGAGCATTATGATTGCAACCACAACCGGGATGATATTATAGTCCAATTATGCAGAATGGAGAGATAACTCAAACAGCATTATTATTACAACCACAACCGGGTTGATATAGTCCAATTATGCAGGAAGGAGAGAGAGGAAGTTTTTAGTATTATTTTATTTTGTCTATTGTTTTTATTTTCAAATGGTTGTTCAATGGATTTGTACGTGTCTCGTGTTTCGTAACTTGTCATTTTAATATGGGGGAACCTGAAATAAATGGATATTATTTTATTTTTTATTTATTTATTGACAAATACTGAACTAGAAGTGACAAAATGCGTAGATTCCGTCTCTTAAGGAATATTGAATGGGCGACATTTGAAATGAAATTTAAATACGTCTTTCGAGAGTTTGACAATCTCCTCACGGTAATAAGAACCTGGGGCCGAAAAATTCTGGAGTGGCGACGGCGAACCGGAAGACGTTGCGTTGGAAGGCCTCCCTCTAGGTTGACCGATGATCTGGTGAAGGTTGCGGGGATCCGCTGGATGCGAGACGCAGGGGGCAGGTCAATGTGGCGACACTTAAGGGAAGCCTATGTCCAGCAGTGGACGTCTTTCGGCTGAAATGAATGAAATAAAATGATATGGTGAATGATGAAGAACCTAGTATTGACTTTCACTTGTCGCGTAGTGTTTACGCCTGAACAGCATTGAAAATGCGGCAAAAAAAAAAACAAATTGTTTTTTCCATTTTAACATCAAATTACGCCTGACTCCTCCAAGAATAAGAGGATGTTGCTCCAGAACAGGGAGATTTTTGCACAACACAATCAACGATCAATATTATATAGTTGGGAAAAGGCTAAGCAGATGATGATTTCTTAATCAAAGGATAAATAATATGTCACGCCACGCCTATTCGGGGTATCCCGAAGGATTAGGCAGAGGTGTAGGTTAGAGTTCAACCAATGTTGAAGTGCCAGGTAATAGAAGGCAAGCCAATTGCAGCCAACCGGGCACCAACCTGAACCCCGTGTCTGCTATGCCCGACCTAGGAATTGTATCCAGTTCCTCATACTCAGCAGTAGATAGTGCTTGCGACCACCAGACTAGCACAAGAAAAATAGGTACCTACTTATTTCAAAGAGCTGGGCACAGTCTCTAAGAGTCACCTAACAATTTTAACGGATAAGCAGCAATAAACTCTACTGTCTATATCACATTTCAATTTTGAAAATGTCCGTCTAAACTATGAGAGAATTAGTCGTCTCGTTGCACTGAAATGTTGGGGTCAATCGAACGAACTAGGTCACAAGGCTCGATGGGATCAGCCTACGAGTTGACAATACTTGTGTAGCTACTACTTGCGAGCTGTAAGCCTTACCCAAGCTTGTACAGCTTTGCGAGCTTATTTGAACAACTGCAAGAGTTTTATTCTGAAGTTAAGAGATAAGGAAATGGCTGTGGTTGGGAGCTTTGTGATGTTCGGTCAGCAACAGATGTAACTTAACATTTTTACGTTTTAATTATATGATGTACACTTGTACAGGCCTCCAGCTATTATTTTAATGTTTCAGAAGATTTTTCTTGAAAATATTTCTTACATTTCGTAAACTTTTTGGCAACGAGTAATATCTAAGAAGTTTTTTTTTAAAAAATCCGGCGTTGAAACTTTGCGTAGTGTTAATCTACTTCTGATGCTGACTGTTCTGTCGGGAAATGCTCGAGATTTCCCTGTTTCTGTTGCTAAAAAATGTGTTTACTCGCAAAAGCTGCATGAAGTGCAGCGAGTGATATTTGGCGTAAAGATGAATAACTCAAACACGTTAAATATTTGCAAGTTGTCACAATGTAGGTAACTTAGCGATCTGTTTGCTCTTATATAAAAAACAAGCGTAAAAATGCTCCAGCAATTCCGGCAGCCCACGCTTACGTTATACTGTCTTTGTATTTGGCTCCGAAAACTTTCATTATCCAAACAAAGACGGGAGTAAGGTAGCTGTATTTCACCTCACAAATTGCCTATAAATTTTTATTATGGCCACTCTTATTTGAGGTACAGAGGTTTTCCAGATAAATAGGTTTGTTTTATTATGTAAGACTGACCATGATTTGTGGTGTCGTTAATTTTTTTGCTTTATGTATAAAAGTTCTCTAAGGGCCTCTCGATCGTAATAATTGAGGGTTTGTTTTGGGTTAGAAGTATATGGAATTAAATCATATTATAGATAGAGGTATTACTTGAAAAGTTTATTATGATTATGCTTTCATAGTGTGCCTAAAGTCACTTTTTGAACAAAGCACTTCTGAAAGACACAAATTGAAAGGGAGCAGGGCAAATCTTGTGAAAGCCAAAAATATTCAAGAGAGGTAGGCATCTACTTCAGTATTTAAGACTCAATACGTCTGTTTTTTTGTTCCAATAACTCTTGTTCCAAATCACGTAACAAAGCAATTTATCAGATTTTTAGTAAAGAAAATGCTGTGTTATTTATTTTCCGAACAACAGACCTGTAAGCAGACACGGACAGTTTGAAGGGAATAAATTAAATATTGTGCTTCGGCAGACCGAGAAATCGAATCGGATCTGCGCGGTACAATAAGCCTTTTTTACAAGTCAATGAAAAAATCGTTTTGTTAAGAAGTACTTTAAATATCGTGAACTGCCTCGTTGGTCTTAGTGGTCGCTAAGCATGAGGTGATTTCAGCGTCGGGCAATAATTTAGGACTTTTTATAACAGTATTGTAGTTCAGTTGTGATCAATTTTACTGTTGTTAAATATCTTATTTTGCTTGGCATAAGATGAACATTGTATTAAAATAAATGAGTAAACGATGCATCATGAGAAACTGAAGCCTTCGTGAAACTGCCGTATAGGCACGTAGCCAAGTGCTACAGTTTATGGGACTGTGGCGAGCAAATCGAATAAATCATAGTCATGTAGGCTGATAGCTCGGCGACTTTTTGTAAACAAAATCTGGTAAAAATAACTTCAAATTTAACGTGACACCAAAGAATTCAAATGAGTATGTATGTTTTAATTCCGGTGCAATATTGACACTCGCAGCCACTATAACATGAAAAGCTTTTTAAAAAACGTACACATTGACCAGTGTACTAATTTGTTGTACAATCGAATTATGAAAAGCCGATGTTTTTGTTGCATGAAAAAAAACTATAAAAATAAAACTGAAAATTATAATACAAAAACAGACTTAATTAAGATTGTAACCTAACATTTTGCATAACGTTACAAGTTGTAGGGCAAGCTCCCTATAAGAACAACTTGAATCTTAAGCTCCTAGTCACGGAGATGTCGAGGAGATTTGCTGAGTCATTGCGAGCGTTGAACACTCACTGCTCCAGGCATCCTAAGTACCCGTTAACTTACTATTTTGCTTTTAGACTGCCAGAGCAATACAAAAATAATAATGTTTTGCTTTTTATAAGTCGATAGGTTAAGAACTCTTGAGATTGTAGGGGTACAGTATTTACAATGGTATTAAATAGAAATGGTATCTGTTTAGAAGAACCCTTTACGAAGCCGTCAAACACGCATTCTGTACATTGAACTAAATAACTCTGCGCAAATATTATATTACTCTGCTGGGATTCTGACTCTGAAAAAACATGGTTTACGGGAAAGCTCAATGTAAAGATAAAGATAAAGATTATTTTATTTGTCCAAACATGTGTATGCATGCAAGTTATTGCTTACAGGATGTTACATTAAAAAAAAATATTCCGTACGTACATGTTTCACCCGTAAGGCGTACAAATTTATAAAATTAACAATAAAAAAAAACAAAATTTATAATACAAAATAAACAAGTCAGTAAAAGTCATAAAATGTCATAAAAATTTAAGAGAAATAATAAATGTCAAATAATGTACAAAATAAGAAATAAAATAAAATATATGAAAAATACAAAATGTCAAATAGTGTCATTCAAAAAGTCATAAATATTATAATAGCATTTGTCTGTTAGTAAATCACGAATCTTTTTTTTAAATAAATTGACTGGCAACGTTTTATAAGACTGAGGTATTTTATTATAAATTTTAGGGGCCAAACAGAAAACGCTTTTACCCAATAGAGTAAATGCAATATGATTTTAATTAGTCCGTCTGTTAGATTATCGAAAAATATTGGATACGTATTTTTTGTTTTATCAAATCAATAAAAATTGACGAAGGTAAAACGCGTCAAAGACTTGAGTGGGGGGTTGTGACGTCACTCACCGGTAAAAAATGTCATACTAATGCCTTAGAATATGACGTCACACGAGTTTTCAAAGCACTGCACATCGTCTTCATTGTTTGTTTACGTAAAAAAAGAAAAAATACGTGTCCAATATTTTTTGGAAATCTATCTGACGGACTAATTAGATTTTTTTAGTTAACTATCCTATTGTGCGGATAAATGCATTGAACAGCAAATTGGACATAACAGTATTTTACTTACAACTTACACTTACCAAAAAAAAAAGACGTGTGGGACTCGGAGATTGCCGCGGTAAAGCTATTGCATAGCATTTTTTATCAACTTATGCAATTATAATTATTTATTTATTTTATTAATGCATTATTTTTTTTCCTTTGTTTTTTTTCTTTGATACTAATAAATGCACTTTGTTTATTCATATTTAAAACACTTTGTACACAAATTATACGAGTACAGATATTCACTGTTGTACATAGATGATAAATACCTATACACCTATATACTTTCTCAAAAACAGCTGATTACGGTAGTTTTCCAATACAACCAATGCCACCTAAAGGCGGGTTGCTGAACTAAAGAGACAAGCGTGATATTTCAAAAAGTCATTGTCAAGTGTCAATTTGTCAAGTGGGGGGGGGGTGTTAGGTTTTTTTCGTTACGGAATTTCTGGATTCGGTCCCCACGCTCAAGGCCCGCGATAGAAGCTATGCAATAGCTTAAAAAACTGGCTAAGTGCGAGTTGGACTCGAGCTCCGAGTGCTCTGTAAGACATTGCTTCTCAGACCTTCATATCTCCGTAGCCAGAAAGTTTTCAGGTGTAGTTTAGATTTAGAACAATGGCGGTCAGACCAAGTACCTTTTTGATTTGTTACGGGTATTTAACACGCTTTATAATAAACATGGTTGTATTGTACTTGATTTGGTAGTTTGAACCAGCTAATAAGAATAAGAAGAATAAGAATAATTTATTTAAGAAAAAATAATACAAAAAGGTGTACATTTTGGCACAGTACTGTTACTTACCTACAAAGTTATAATTAGTACTTATAAGTAAACTATAACTAAAATATATGTATTTTACAAGTATTGATAATTTTAACTTCAAATGTTTGTTTAGCTACCTGCCCGATCTAGGTTTATTTAAACCTGTGTTTCAGGCCATCACTTTACGTAGTATAATTTATTGAAGACAATAACATTATAAAATAAAATAAATCTAATAACAACTATAAAAACAAGCAAAATGTTACAAATAACACTAAAACTAGCTTAACTAACTAAGTACAATTAGAAACGAAGTAAAACATAATCAAACGACAACTTCTAGAAGTTTTTCTGTGTCTGTGTAATTGAGTATCGCCAAATATTCCGATATCATGACACTACATTTTTTACAGCTTAAGCTATAGAAGTTTAGTATCTTGTTGAGTCTGTTATACAGAAAAGGTCCTAAAAACACATAAAATCGCTCAGCAAACGCATGCTTAGTTTGAGGCTTAGCACAAACCAGGTCTTTCCTTCTCCTATCGGAAGGAGCTGGGTCATAGGGAAGTGTAGCGTGCTGGTGTAGTATTAAATGAAGAACAAATAATTGCCGTACTGTGAGTACATTACATGCTTTGTAAAGCTGGTGTGTGGGGAATCTGAAAGGACGGAAGGTAGCAACCTTTAGAATTGCTCTTTGAGCTCGTTCTAGAGGGAGCAGAATTGAAATTCCCGCGCCACCCCAGGATGTTATACAATAGGTTAGGATAGACTGACACAAAGCCAAATAAATCTGTTTTATTAATTTATAGTCGGCTATATTCCGTAAATTCTTAAAAACATATATTAGTTTGCGCACTCTAGTACATAGTAACTCGATATGTTTACGAAAATTTAGATTGGAGTCAATAGTGACACCAAGATATTTTAAATGGTCAACTTTATCTAAAGTAGGGCAAGAACAAGTCACTCAATAGAACAGTCCACTCAATAGAACTTTGCAAACTTGTTTTTTTGTCTCGACCAGAGACCAGTTTCACAAATGTATTTGCCTTACATATAAAAACACAATATTTTCCATTATACTTACTATTAAATGTTACGAATGTAATTTTTGGAACAATAAATTATTCTATTCTATTAAAATAAAATCAATGATCTAGCTAATTTGACTAAAACTCTAAACAGTTTACAACAGAAATAACCTACATGGAAGAGCTAGCATATTCTGATAGGACATGAGTCGCAATCTATATGATAGCATACACAAACACACGCCTTTTTCTCATGGAGTAGACAGAATCCACAGAACGCCACCTGCAACGATCCTTACGTAGTCCTTTTGCTCCTGCTCGTGCACGCACGAACGCACCGTCTTTTCTGAAAAACCTCACCAAGTCTTTTTCGGACGTTCATAATAACCACCCGGAAAATCCAGTTTCACTGTTTTCTCTTTAGCCACGCAATCCTTTTAATAAACTAAGTAAGCACACAATGAACACAACATTGGTAGAATGGAAACTGGGAGCGTTTCATTTTATTGCTTCATTTCATACGGCAATTGTCATGGCTCCTTTATGTGCTGTAAAAATAGAAAGTTTATGTTCACCATCAAACAGTGGTTTGTGAACTATGTTGCAAGCTTTTCTACTGATTGATATTGTGCTCACGCAGTTTTCAGTGTCTCTGGGGATTCTGGTAGTGTTGTACAGTAAATTGGCGGTATGGTTGGCGCAGTGGCTGAGCGGTTGACTGTTACGCTGTGTGTCGGCCTTCGATCCCCGTCCGGAACAAATATTTGTATTACCTACTGATAGTTGTTACGAATGTGTCTGTGTATTTCAGTTTAAATAATTGTAAAGACACCCCACGCCATGTATCAGTAGTTTTGTATATTTTTTAAGGTGTTTTTGTTATGAATGCTTAATAAACGCAAAAAAAATCTTTCTTCACTTTCTTTCTCAACAGAAAGCAAACGATGATGGTGATGATTTAATAATAATGTTATTACCTATTCTATTATAATAATAAAAGACGAAAGCGCTTTAAAGATGCAATTATAAAATTGACCCCAATGACAAGTTTTGAGCTTGTCAAATTTTCCTACTATTTTTACAGATGTCGAAGACAACAAATCGCCTTTCTATAAAACAACCAGCAAAAGATAATAACTGGTTTTATTTTGTACATTTATATTACAGCGTGAAAGTTTACTCAAAGCGAAAAACAGCTTTAATGATCGCATTCCTTCAGTTATTCTACGCGACGGGCGTGCGCCGTTTTAAGCGAAAAAGGGGGCGCATTTTTTAACAATAGCTTGGCGATCTGACCGCAGCCTTAACAATAGGGGCACAAAATGAGCTCGGGGAACTTTGCCTTGCCTACTCAATTACATTGAAACAATAAGAGCATACGTACCACGAAACAATGGATCATTTGTAGAAGTTTTCATTTTGCTGCGAAACATGGTGGTTGGTGTTCGGGGAGTTTTGAATGCAATATCTATCATGTTTTTTTGCTGTTTTTAGTTGCGTTTTTGGCATTTATGGCAAAGGCAATAATATGAATGATAATTTCATTAATGACACTGTCAATGCAACGGAGAACCATTAATTGAAGTAACGACAAAAATAATAAACAGAACACCAATCCTTTAAAGAAAACTTTTGTCAAATTCTTATCTGATAAATTCTTCACTAACTCAATTATAATGCTTTGATATGACATCTGTTTGTAATCCTATTTTCTTCTTTCGTCGACTGCACTCGATGAATATTATAATCAAAACATTTATATTGAGAAGATAGAAGTTTCGGACAATGGCCAAGAACATACGGCAATCAGGAAGTCAATACGTAGTCAGCTGTCATATCATTACGCTGGTCTATTTATTTAGTACTTATACGAGTACCAATTAAATCAATGTCTCAATTGTTGTTGTTGCTTTAGTTGTTAGCTATTGTTAACCGACTTCCAAAAAGGAGGAGGTTCTCTATTCGTGTGTATGTTTTTTTTTAGGTATGTCCCGCGCATTTCTACGTCATTTCTTAGTATAAATAAACGGTATCTGATTTAGCTGTGTTCTTTACAATAGATATGAACATAAGGTCACGAAAACAATCCATTGAAAATAAAGATAGAATAATAATAAACTACTCAGAAATGGAGGCGGTCAAACATACAAACGTGACCTATGCCCAGTTTGTCCAGGTTTAAGCGTACATTGTACCGGTTAGGCTGACGTCGTCCTTCGTCAACTTATACAGCGGGATTATCGGGATGTCATAAACGTGGTTTTATTACAAATGCGTTACAATGGGGCTTAATAATGTACAACTGTTATGTACTGATGTGTAAAAGTACAAATTTCTTAGTATATGAGCAGCATTGAGATAGTTACGATGTGAAAAAAGGCCAATGAGCCAAAGGGGGCTTCTTGCCTATTGAAAACCCCTTTTAATTTGTATTATTTGTTGTTACAGCAGCAACAAAACAACACAATTTTGATAAGTTTGTTTTTCATAGTGTTTTTTTTTTCCAGAATCCCGAAAAAAATATAGTCGGAAGTCTCCACTTTCTGTCTCTGTTCTCCACCGAAGTTTTGGCAAGTATAGTCATCCTTTTCCGATCACTGGTGATAATATAAAATATACAATTTGAGTTTGTCCAACCAGCATAACAGACTAATTAACGAAATCGGCTAAACTAAATAAACCAATCGCTTAAGGAGACTGACCAGCGGTTAACAAGTTACATGCCTCTCCGCTACTGTCTAAAACACTATTGTTCAAACAGCATTTCCACAAACTAGAGTAAACCGCCTAAAGACGAGTAAAACAACCAAACTTAGTACTTATGTTAATGTTATACGGACTATGTCATCGATCAAAGTCACTTAAGACAGATTAAGCTGTGAAGTTGTAGGAAGTTGTAACAATCTTTGTTGCAAGTTCGTATTCCGCGGAGAATGCACTACGGGACTATGTAGGTGGCACGACATAAACGTTTGCATCAACAAAACAATCTTATTTCCTCGATATTTTTCCCTGTGGAGATCTTTAAGGAAAATTTTGAGTAATAAGGAAAATTTTGCGTTGGTTGTATGCAAAGGACCTCATGGAAGACATGAGCTTATCGATGACAATTTATTCTAAACATTTCTAGCATGATAAGATTAACTTCAATAAATAGTTGTGAGTTATTTTGTTGTCTTAATGTTTATAACCCAATAAATGACGTTAAACAGGCTATCTCATATTTCACCTACCAGCAATATATATGTATCGTAATAATCTCGTCCATCCCAATACTCTTTCTGGCGACCTGGGCCTGCCGCAGAAACTATTACAGCAAAAGTTAAATCAGTTTTGTTGCCTCCTTCGAGGCGGTTTCATCTGGTTTCATCCGGTTCAAGGCATCCTCTTGTGCATGCAATTTTGTAAAGCATCGCCGCCGCTGTAACCCCTTCGAGGATACCAGTTTGTGTAACTGCGACAGCTTGAAAGGAAAGCGCATCAATGTGTCCTGCGGAGTGGAGGGTTGGAATTCTTGACTTTAGTACTTACCTGGATTTTTATCATGAAATTCACAAAATGAATTTAAAAACACGCTGATCTCCGACATCACTAAACCAATGACATTTTCTTATTAATGTGTTGGGTTGGTTTTATTAAGAATATGATTGCGGGCTTACAGGAAGTATAAAAAACTGGTTGGAATTTCGCAACTTTTTATGTTTTTAACTTATAAGCAGCTTTAATATTATAACAATTAAAAAATAATAACTAACCTGCGCGCAACTACAACGACCTTCTTCTTCTTATCGTGTGGGCTACAAAGTCTAACGACCCCACACACCCTAGTGTCAGAGTTTCTAAACCGCCTCAAGAGCCTCTGACATGGTTTGACGACCGCTATTTGGCGGCTGGAACCACCGGCACACGTATAAACAACGTGTCTTCCGAAGCACGGTATCATCTTTTTGACAGACAATCGGGTGATGCAACCACCGGGTCACAAGGTAAATGCCTAAACCACTCGACCACGGAGGCAGAACAACAACGATACGTTTGGCTAGGACATTGCAGGCTTGAACCACCTGAGAGTCTGATGAAAAGATGATTCCGTGCTTCCGTGAGTTGAAAAGCACGTATAAGCCGGTGGTCCGGGCCGCCAAATGGCGGTCGTCAAACCATGTCAAAGGCCCTTGCGGCGGTTTAGAAACTCTGACACTAGGGTGTATGGGGTCGTTAGACCTTACTGCCCACACGATAAGAAGAAGAAGAATATAGCAAGTAATATAATTTATTTATTTTAAACCATACAATGGATATTAATGTATTGTAGATAGTTTAGTCGCTATTACACAAGTAACGAAAATCAATTGTTTTCAAATAAAATTTAGGCGGCGCTAAACGACTTATAGTTTTTCTCAGTCAAGTTAATTTTATCATTATTCTGTGGGTAGTTGAAGAGCACGTCAGCCACGATGTCTGATATCTCACTGGGCTCACTGGCTTGAAGGTTCTGTTCTAGTTGCAGGGCGTACAAGTAGTACACAAGAATGAAGTACGCCGTAAGAGCTGGAAATAATGCCCAAACTTTAATTTTATAACATCAGGATCGCATTTCGTCTGCAATTAAGTTTCAGTACCATGTAATAAGAATCGAGCTTATTTTCATTAACCATAATTCTAGATTCTGTGGGTGTAACTGAGCAATCTGATGGAAAAAGTCAATTACAGTTTGCACAATCTGGCATCCCAGGACCAGGTCATCAGTATTAGGGCTTACAAACACTAGCATGTGTGGTGCAAGCATGTGTGGTGTAACTCTGAATGATAAATTGAGGAATGAGGTTATACGAGAACGTTGCGGTTTAAAAGAAGATGTAGTGACAAAAATTGAAAAGAGTATGCTAAGTTGGTTCGGTCACGTGGAGAGGATGAATGAAAGTCGATTAACAAAAGGTATTTACAAGGCAGATGTGAGTGGTAACGCCGGGAGGGGGGGACGCCCTAGAAAGACATACACTAATCTTATTGGTGCCGTTCTTCAGAAAGGACAGGTGCGTAGTACTCGTAACCGGCGTGCGTGTATGACCAGATGTGTGAATGTGGACGAGGCAAAAAGGAGTATGTAAGGATCTTAGCAAGTGGCGTTCTATGGTTTCTGCCTACCCCCATGGGAAAAGGGCGTGAGTTTATGTATATATGTATGTAAACACTAGATTCTATATATGATAGCTACCTCGATAGAGGCGGAGAGGGAGGGAGAAAGTTTCATTCATCATCATCCTGGCCTTTTCACGGACTTTTTTTGTTAATATATTTTAATAATTATGTGTTAGGCAATGATTTGATAATACTTAATTGCAATATCAATTGGCTCTTCTTATTAGATAAGTTAGAATACTGAATGAGAGAGAAATAAGATAGTAATATATATTTTCGAACTCTTACCGATCTCCCCGCAGCACACTACCATAGAGTGGTTGGTGTGATGAGGGCCGTATAGTACCACACCAATGACGGACAACACGAGACGAATGGTAGCCACTGTCACATGCAGCTTAATGTGACCCGGGCGTTTCTGAAAATGAGACACGTTAAGTTTTGACGCATTGAGGCCGTGGTTGTTACAATTGTCATATTTTTCTTATACAAAGATTTGATGTTGAAATGTATGTCTAAAACTTTATAAAGCTTACGCTGTGCCGGAAAATGCTATGTTATGTATTTATTTCGTTTATTTGCCGTATTTTAATATTTCTAAACAAAACATAAAATCCGTAGTAATTACGCATGCATTTAATTGTTATGAAAGGCATATGAAATGAAAATTACATTTTCCTTTCTTTGGCTATAATTTTAATTGTAAACCAGTTTTGGGCAAAGCATTAGCGTAACTTATCAATAAATATTAACCATGAGATTGTTTATACCTTAGGACATTATCGATGTAAACCCCCCATTACTAACTGCTTAAAGGCAGGCCCATAAAATTACTAATCGCCGATCTTGTAGGTCAGAGGGGAGAGGCTACAAACTAAGAACAAAGTGCTGAGTTCGTGAAGATGTTGCCAACTGCAAAACTTTCAATTCATTTTGCTAATGTATTTCAATTTGGTTATTCTAAGTTCACTATCATAGTTTTGGAAACAGAATATTTATTAATATGATTTGTTGAATTACATCAATGGATCATCTTTGGATGAAAGATGCATCCCTAATGATTAACTCTTAATTATTTTCATTACAATCTGATACTGCATTAAAAATTCCTAAAATAAAACTTACGGTTTTAAAATATTTGGACTTTTCTAATTTAAATACACAATCTGCATTGCGGTACATTAACTTTGTTTTTCTACCCGAAAACTATTTGAGAGCCCCGTTCAGTATTACTTCTTACGCTATTTACTACTTGAGTGAGTTTTTATTATAAAAAATACAGTTATCGGTCTTTTTAAGATTTTAAATAGGTAATACACTCACGTCAATACAAAAGTCTACGATATTTGTGTGTTTCTCCAAAATTTTGAAAGGAAGTTCTATCCCAAAGTCATGGAACAAGTTGGCAAACCTATCTGTAATTTGGTACAAACTGGCGTTCTGCCAGCCAAGTAAGTCAAATAGAACGTACATTTATTGTAGCCGTAGATAATGTTGAACACACCGCGTCGTGCGACGGCTCCGGAATGCGCTGGTGGACCTTTTATTAACTGAACTAAGGCTTAAGTGGGGCTACTGTGTTTGTTTCTGTCTCAAATGTAAACACACAGGCTGACACTCACATTTGGGTTGAACAGTTTATTTAAATAAAAACCAAAAGCCACATGTAGTATCATTTCAGGAACTGGCGTTTATTTGTTCGTATTTGCCAGAAAAAGGTAGGTATTTTTGAAAATGGTGACATTTTTAAGTCGCGTGTTAACCCTTGCTAGTTTATGGTAATTATGTCTACACGCATGAAATGTTAATTTGATACGTAGCTATTGGTCAAAAGTTTAAACATATTATACGGGTATCGAAAGTTTCGATCCACACTTCTTTGAGCTAACCGTGTAAAATGAAACCAAAAAAACCGGCCAAGAGCGTGTCGGGCCACGCTCAGTGTAGGGTTCCGTAGATAATAAAATATTATGTAAACGAAGTTAAAAAAAAAATACGGGCAAATGAAACTTGACCTCTGGATTGTATAGGCGCTCATACGATTCAGGGACCAAATTATATTGGTTAACTGCAGTTTCCATCTGTTGTTTCCATCCAAGTTCAAAATAATTTTCCTAGAAAGTCCTTATAAAGTTCTACTTTTCAGATTTTTTTCGTATTTTCTAAACTTATGGTTCAAAAGTTAGAGGGGGGGGGACGCTTTGTTTTTTACTTTTGGAGCGATTATTTCCGAAATTATTGACATTATCAAAAAATGATTTTAGTAAACCCCTATTCATTTTTAAATACCTTTCCAACAATATATCACACATTAGGGTTAAAATTAAAAAAAAAAACACTTCCCACTTTACATATAGGGGGGCTACCCTAATAAAACATTTTTTTCCAATTTTTATTTTAGCACTTTGTCGGCGTGATTGATACACATATTGGTCCCAAATTTCAGCTTTCTAGTGCTAACGGTCACAGAGATTAAGCGAGGACGGACAGACAGACAGACATGGCGAAACTATAAGGGTTCCTAGTTGACTACGGAACCCTAAAAAGTAGATACTCAAAATATACATACCCTATGCAGACCAATGAGAAGGACAATGTTCATCAAAAACCAGCCGATATTCAAGCATGCGACCAGAACAAGAATTATGATAGTCGCGCTCAACCTAGATCTGTCCATAGAATCTAAATCTGGGACCAAAACACCTTCCGCATTTTGTTTGAGACGAATGTAACGGAAACCGTGGGTATAAAATGCTAGAAAGCTTAAAGTACCGACGAAAAACAAGGTGATGAGGAAGTTTAAAACCTGAAATAAAAAATAAATTCAACGATTAATTATTTATGGTATTTTTTTAACTCTAATAAAAATATCAGATACGTTTTCAACATAAAATATCAGATACGTTTTCAACATACGATAAAAAAAACCAGTCAATGCTATTTACAAGAACTTACTGCGATACTCAGAGATATTTAATGATTACTTAAGCCGATAGATTTGACATACAAAACCGTCAAAAAAGTGTCAAAATGTTTACTAAGTGATGGCTTAAGTAATCATTAAACTACACTACTATATTTAAGTGAATATTAAATAAAAGAATACAAAAATTAGGCCAGATATAAGAGTAAAAACAATAGATGCTTTAAGCCATGCACAAAGGTTAAATTGGAAATGGGCTGGACATGTAGTGCGAATCATACGCGATCACAGATGGACTAAAACTGTAACATCATGGCCACTGGGCGTCGTGTCAACTAACAATAACAGGAAAATAGCTGGACCGCAATGGAAACAGATAGCTCAAGACCGTAAAAATGAAAATCTTTAGAAGTGGCCTCCGACTGAGAGAGGTTCTTAATTCAATAGTAAATAATAAAGAATATTAAAAAAACAAACAATACTACATCAAAAACAAATGAGCAACATTGTGCATTAGCTATGATTTTAGTTTTTTTTTTTCTTTAAAACACGTTGCCCCACACTAGGAATTTCTCCTGTATCGTGAGTGCGTTCACAAACATATAAACTCACATACACCCAGACCTGAAACAACTATCTGTAGGTCATACAAATATTTTTTCCGTGTGGGGATCGAACCCGCGACACGCTGCGCAGCAGTCAATTGCTCGAGCCACTGCGCCAACCGTGCCGTCAGTTTAGTTTTTAGGGAAAATTGTTAAGCATTTTTTAGGTAATAAAAGGCATATACTTTAACGTACCATACTGATATATCCAAGCATAAAGCAACCAGTCTTTAAGGGTATGCAAAAGCAGCATTTTGAGAACAGAGAACAACCCCCAATCCCTTTTGGGTAGACACTGTAACAGATTCAGAAAAGATAGTTAATTATTATGTTTGGAGGAAGCTCGATGGGAGCTGCCTCTTCTTCGGCATTCCCACGAAAGATTAATGGCTGATTCATTCAATATTATTGGAGAATGGAGACGGTCGCACTTGGAATACTACAATGTTTGTGTCATTTAGCAATCAGATTTATAAAGATCCCGGCATGACTGAATAATCACAAAGGTTTTCACTACTATGCCAAGTACACCACAGTGCATGTAAACGTCATCCTAATTAAATCGCTGAAAGTCACATACATTCTTGTAATACCTGTTATAAATCAAATGTGGAAACTAAATAAATTAAAAGGGATAGGGATATTGCTGAGAGGGAAACTACCAAATATACACCTATAGTGGAATAGGAAATGCAATAAAGCCATAATTAACTTTGGCTGTATCTACGCCAAATATAATTACCTCTGATTAGAAGCAGAATCTCGTCCAAAAAGCCAGTCCAATGGTTTAAGGGACACCACACGCATTTTAATATATTCCACGATACTTTAACTGCAGCAACTCGATATAAAATCAAAGAACACCAAGGTGTAATGATTTCCTTCATTAGCTAATCAATTAGTGGATGGACGTAAAAATAAGTACTGGCAATTACTGTTTTAATTGCTGACATACTATTTAGAAATTGGAAATATTGATTACAGTTAAATTGTGTTATTTTGGAATCAATAAGCAAACAAACATTTTGCTACTGAAATGGTGGGACCTAAGGTTGAAAGCAAAACAAAAGGAAGATTGGTTTATGAGGAAGGGGGCTTGCCCAGCCATGGGCGAGAACTGGCTCACATAAAAAGGTGAACGCGTTCTCGAATAATTTTAGCGAGATTTTTGTTTTTCAACTCGAGAGAGTAAAAATTGAGACTTTTGACTGAGAAATTTCGAGTCCCATCGTAATTATCTACCGATTGAACGAGTTTACCCAGAAGAAGCTCTATACTTAATCATTCTAACTTTTAGGGAATTAGAGACCTGATGTTATGTGAATATTCGCCTCTTTCAGTAAATTGTCTTGTGAAAGGACCGGAAGAAGCGTGCTTACAAACAAACACAAGTTATGTTTAAAAAAATGTTGTTTACACCTGACGATGTCTGAATGTTTCTGTGTAAACATGACAAGGTGACAAGTTTTGTATGTATTATTTGAATAAAAATATGAACTGAAAGAAAAGCATTTTATCTGTATAGCTAACATAAATACGGTAACGTGAATTTTAGTTTTTTTTCTGAAATTATCGGTAAGAATCTGGAATTATCGGTTGCCGCTAATCTAGACAAGGTAAACACATAGTAAGTGAACCATCAGGTGTTACAAACGGAAAATATAACTATTTTTATAACACTACTAGCTGACCCATGCAACTTCGTCTGCGTCACATAATATAGCTTATAACAAAATGTCAAGATAAATTGAGTTCAATCGTAACCAACAAAAAATCGTATCTTTCCTCTTTATAATATTAGTTTAGATTATAATATTAAAGTGTGAATTACTATTGGTATCTCTTACTGTTAAATATACAGTAACACCTTGTAAACATTATGGTGCAGTAAATATTTTGAATATGAATTTCTCCGGAGTCCCCGGAGGCCAGAATCCCCACTAACCTATCGCACCGGACCGAATGACTGCCGCGCGCTTAATTATTTTGTCGCGCGGATATTTTTACATTGCGATATCTTCTAAGATATTTGTTTAAACTGTATAGAGTAAAAGGCACAAATATTCTATATTAAATTTCTGTGCTAACAAACACATTTATTTAGATATAGATTAATACCATATGGGTTAAATAAGCTTCGCAAAATATCATTCTTTTTAACCTAACATTTTAATAGTAAAAAATGGTTACAGTGAGTCAATCTTAAAAGATAGACATATGCTGTCGCCGACTTTTTTTTAGAACTTTTAAAGAGGAACAATTCTTTCATACATGGTATTTGCGTAACTTAAACCGTTTTCGCAGCGCACGCAACGGAAGCTCTCAAAAAGGAATATCTTTTCCCGTTTTTGCAACATTTTTCATTTATGCTCCGCTCCTATTGGTCGTAGCGTGATGTTATATAGCCTAAAGCCTTCCTCGATAAATGGACTATCCGACACAAAAAGAGTTTTTCTATTCCAACCAGTAGTCCCAGAGTTTACCGCGTTCAAACAAACAAACAAACAAACAAACAAACAAACAAACAAACAAACAAACAAACTCTTCAGCTTTATAATATTAGTATAGATTAAGTGCCCCTGATTCTGTTTTTTTTTGTTTGTATCAACAGAGTTATTATTTGGAATCATTATTATAATAAATTGGAAAGCGAATATTAAAATAAAATATCTTAAACGGATATTTCTGTTCGCTTTGGCTTTTTAATTGACTTCTAAGAAGATGGAGGTTACGTAAACTTAATTTGCGCTTATTTGTGGTTCTACCGTGTCTCATTAATTTAGCAATTTATGTAGGATCGCTCTCATGTTAAAAGGAACTGAGTCGTTCCAAATAAACTTCCTTTCTTTTTGATTTACACTTGTAGTGTTAAAATAATTAAAGAATTAGTAAGCTTACTTTTCATACGGCGAAGTCATTTAACTAATCTTCTTCACTTTTTAAATTGAAACCTTGTTCAACGCGTGCGCACTTCGGCAGGTGTACCTCGACTGAGTTGCGCACGATCATTAACTGGTATTGTTTGTGGGGAATCCCAGAAATGTACATGGTATGTTATACAATAACAATGACAAAACTGACGTCATTTCAAAGTTATGAAAGGAAATTATTTTTCTTGAAGTATATTTCATACTTGAGAGCAGTGGTGGTGGCCCCGACTTACGAACAGTAAGTCGTGGGTTCGAACCCAAGTAAGCGCATTACTTTGTGTAATTTATTTCATCACCACTGCTCTCAAAAACGGTGAAGGAAAACATCGTGAGGAAACCGGCATGTCCTAGAACCAAAAATTCGAAGACTTGTGAGATCTACCAACATTCGCATCGAATCAGTGAAATATATAGGGAACATTACTCATAAAATTCAGTAAGCCCAATAAAAGATAATTTAATATCAATAAAAAAAATCCGAGTACCCACAAAATCAATAAAATAAAGAAAAAACAAGTTTTTATTACTTGTTATTAAAATGAACCAAAAACAGACACTTCTTGGGAAAAATACCTTATTAGTCGGATCAGGTGCGAGTCATCCAGCGTAATCATGCTTGATCGCTTGCGAACTGGTCTGCAGAGTAGCCATGTCATTACTACACCGTCGTAAGCTATGAAACCACCACACTCTATCACAACACCTAACCGCCAAAACGATGTGAATAATGACATGGTTACCATGTTTTTTTTTTAATTAAGTATTGGTGGTGGGGCCAGAGCGCTCATCGGCAAACTAATCTGCTTCAGAGAGGGCAATACTCGTCCTTGGCTCAGCGGCGGGTGGAACGATACACTCAGAATCGCACATTCCAAAGAGATGAAAGGTGGGCTCATTAAGCATGGGAGCGACTAGGATCAAGGTGTGACTGACACGAGCCTGCCGAATGCTGACGCCATTTGTGTTCGTTCTGGCGCAGCATCTGGTCGGTGTCTGTCAGTCATACCGAGGATGAATGGACTCGGGTCGTCGAGCGATTGTGCGATCCATTACCAAAAATGGGGGCAAATACAATCAGCTCCCAAGATGTAGCTTAATTGGAAATCTCCAGGGCCGAACGGGCTGCACAATTTCTGGATCAAATGGTTTCTAGGTCGGACGCTTGCTTGGCGGCCCTATTTCAGTCAGCCTTAGAGTCAGGGTCGTTGTTAGAGTTCCTGACGACTGGAATAACTCACCTGCTCCATAAATCAGGTAGTATTGCGGAATTCAAAATCTATAAAGTATTAAACTTCATTTTGAGAGCTAATATCACTAAACATATTTACCGAAAATTCGGTATTTCTGCTTCTCAAAATGGGTGTAGAAACGGGTCCCGTGGTACTAAGGAGCTGCTGCTCATTGATATGGCCTTGGCCATTAGTCAACAAGTTTGCCGTTCTTGAAGGGATATCGACATGTTGGATAGACTATAAGAAGGCATATGACTGTATGTGGAAACCCAGCTCATGGATCTCATAAAACTTAGATCGCATTCAGCAACCGAAACCTATTAGTATTTTTGGTTAAGACGAAACCAATGCGCATCAATACGTAATAATCTATTAAATATTTATTTCTTGTCATTTATTTGACAAGAAATAAATAAGAAAAAAAACGTGATGTCTTTGGAAACTAACTTGTAATAAATAAAAAATATACGTTCGAGCGTATCAATCAGTAAAGCGGTACCTACTCCTGGACAAGGCTCGTATCGTTAGGAGGTGTCTTTCTCTGGAGCCCTGCCAGTACTGTAGTAGCTTAGACCCTGTTCTCGATACCGGAGGGCTACAATCGCTTATACTTTTAAATGCTTTTTTTAGAAATTTAATATTTTAAAATGTATATTTGTTAAAAGACAAAGAAATAATAAGAAAGAAAGAAAATCCCGATACTGTACTGAAAATGCAATACAGAACATGAAATATAATTAGAAAATTAAATGTCAACAAAATTTACCGACCAGACAAACTACAACAACAAGAGGCACAAAACCACCATCTCTGGGCTCGTCGCTTAGCTTCGCCTCGCAGCCGTATGGACGTACCCCACACCCGTGAGCACTGTTTCACTGGTCGCTGCAGTCGCATCGGTGCCGACTAAGAAGAGGACGGCCACCAGTGGATTTGGGACCTCGTGGCTAACCGGCTTCGAACAGGATCCCCGCTGCTGGTAAAATTTGTCGCGCATGCGATGAACTCCGTACATAAATGACAATGGCATGCACGCATATTATGGGACTACTGAGGGGGGATAACTTGAATGCGTACCGATGTCGATCGATGCTGTCTCTGTATCAGGCGCTGTCAATGCATCCGTGTAACGACTGTAGGATTAGGTACGGGTCATTCAGCATAACCATAATGTTGGATGAGGCTGTATCTGATCGACTACGAAGTATTCAGTCGCGATCTGACCGCGGTTGTGAAGAAGTACAATTGAAGAGCGCTTTGGAGGGTGCATTCCGAGAAAACCGTTCCACACCGCCTGAACCTAGACCAAGTTTACGAGTACCTCGTTTGCCTGTGCACAAGAAAAACTAGGCGCTGGTGTGTGCTCTAGATTCGCAACTGTCAAATTGCTTTGAAAGCAGCAACCATCTCGCTGATAGGGTACTCAATATTGTACTGTGCAGCTGTAGCGGCATGTCGTGTAGCTCTAGTCTTAGAAATCATTTTTTTTTTTCAAAAACACACGTGTGATATATTATGTCGATATTCATAATATAGTCTCGCTTAATAGCATCATTGTTATCTATGTTTTGTTTCAAACACATCCCCATGTTTTTTAACGCAAACTTAAAACGATACGAACGAAAGAAACTCATATTTCCTAAAACTGCGGAATGCCATGTTCTACTTCCATTTTAAACTGAAAACTTGTTCAACAAAGTAAACAGTTTACCAGTAACCCTGAAAAAACTCTTTTACTAACCCTTCGTATTTCACCTCTATAAAATTCTTACAAGAATAAATTTAGCCTCACGAAAGCCGTTCGGAACGGTTCAGATTCGTTTTCAGTTTAAACTGAGATTTTTTTCAAATATTTTATTTTCCTAGTTCAAACAGCGCTATTCATTTAACTACAGAGTCAACAGGGCGAAACGGAACACTCGGTTACACATGAATCAGAACCCGGTATCTGGTTGCAAATGACGACAAAATGTTGGTTTTGCTACTTAAAATGTAACTTTTTATTGGTAGACGCGATGAGAGGTATTTGAATTTGTAAAGAAACGTGTTTTGAAAGAGAAGATAGAAGATTTTTTTTCCGTGTTTTTTGTAAACGTGAAAACGTTTGATCTTTTCAGATTTCTTGTATGAAAACGCAATATTCAGCGTATACATAACGACATCTAAATGATATCCACTCATAACATTATAGCGCCCGACGACATTCATTATATTTATAGCATTCAAATTATCTTCATACTTATTATTTCGATACTGTAGTATTGAAACAATAATTTCGTAACAAACCAGAGACTGCTGCTGAGGTCGGTGCGCCACAAACAACTTAAATCATAATTTTAAAGATATTACTATTTCTTATTGTCTAATAAATAAAAATCAATTCAGTTCTGTATCGCTCTTTCGCTATTCGAAACAAAACCTTTGTGTTTATTGCCAATTTCTACGACCAACCGCTATCTTCCACCCGTTCAAATATAGCTGTACCAAATGGACAATCTTTTCCAGCCGCCACATACCGTGTTCTTGGCATATGAAATCGCGCGAGCCATCGGGCCGTGCTATAATGTTGCCATAGATCAGCGCTAAACGCTCCTCGCGGTGCCATTCATAAGTTGTATGATAAAACGCCACTTTGGCCGCCCCAGAAACTTTCCCCTCAAAGGAGGAATATTTTCGCGAAAATTTAAATCCGAATCCGATTGTGGATATTTTAACGCGTCTATTTTATAGAAGTCACCTATGGGATATCAATTATATTATGTAACATATATTTTAGTGTTTTAATAGGAACCTGTTACTCAGAACATTTAAATAAAAGAGATATAATAATATGAATAAGTTTTCAGTATATTAATTATCCCAGGCGTAAACCTAGCAGCTCAACCTTGCAGAGTTGGTTTATGATGAGCTCGAACGTCTCTCGTTGTTCGTCAAACATGTTAAGACTTGATTAGCTGTATGGTATATTATGCTATGGTATGTTTATTAACTGCAACTTTCTGCAATGGTATCATTAAGTATTTATAATTTTCTTTGAATTTTCTGAATACCATTCACCCATCCTGCTGTTGGTCTACCAACACTAGTTCTAATTTCTCTTGGTAACCTTTCAGTGAGGATCTACTTCATTAATGGCACACGGAAGATCGTTTGTAAGAATAGGTTGTGGCTCTGTTTTAAAATATTTTTTTTAACTATTTTATGTTTAGAAACTTTTTAACTAATCTTTATTCATTATAACTTATTATGTCTAATTGTTTCTTCTGTTTTTTCTTGTCTTCTGTATGGGTTCAGAAAATAAATATTTACTAATTTATAATAATATTATTATGTGATTTTTATTTTACTTACACTGTTACGCACTATGTTATAGATCTAATATCCAGATCAGGTTCGCGCAGACCACGAATGGGTGTATGCCTCTATTTAACAGGGCACAGGGCTGCTCATGTTATGAGTTTAAAATAATAATACTATTCGCATTCTTATCAGCCAAGGTAGTCTATTAATTAGCCAAACAACACACAATCTCATCAGTATTCACCCGTAAAACCGTAAACAACGTCCGTAAACATTAATAACCGATATTGTTTGCATGCACAAATTATTTACGATAATGTGCGATGACCGTGTAATTAAAATATGGTGTAATCCTTAATCTGTTCGGCTGCTGATAAAGCAGATCAACCTGTAAATTCAACTTCATATATTAAATAAAGATAAAGCTGAATTTGTTACTTTATAAAAGAACCTTATAGGGTTCCATAACGAGTTTTAAATTGTAGATGTAATCGGGAATATGAATTGGACATAGTTATTTACCACTGTTTCAAATATTTATGTTTTCATAGTTCGGATTAGACATCATTATTAAAATGTCGTAAAAATAACAAACTATGCAATTCATTTTATAAGGTTGGGAAACAGTGTTGTAAACATTATCATTCCCAACAATAAGGTTCTTTGCATCTTCTAGGTTCCTCAATTTTAGAAGCAATTTTTTCATCTTTTATCCATGTATTTTCTCCGTTCTTCTCGTCTTTGGAAGAAACCACAAAGTTTGGAAAAAATTGACCAAATTTTTCGCAATTCATTAACCATAATAATTCATTCTTAATGTAGCCTTAGACGACCGAGCGTAGGCTTTTTGTTTAGGAAGGGGGGGGGGGGGGCATGCGCAGTTCAATTCATTTTGGTCCGCAATCTTACGAGTACATACTTGAAACAAAACACACGACGCATAATTTGTACCTGTGTTTGAAGTTAGTTAAAAATAATACAACATTTAGTAACAAGAAAATCTACTAAATATATTCTGTATTTATGATTTACCCAATTTTAGACCAATTTTATTAGGCACTTGGCCTCGATCTGGATACATATTATATCTATCGGATATTTTAATGAAACCTATAGTTTACGAGTATGGCTAGTTGGCTACTTTATCACCCTAGGTTCAGCCATTATTATTCGCACGACTGTAATAATATTTGGCCGCAGATATTTGAACAATTTCGTTCTATAAAAGCAGACAAATAAACAAACAATTATCTACCTTTCATTACTTTGTTGACCCCCGACGCAAAAACTTTCGTCATGTTGGGGGGGACCGCTCCATATTGAACTACATTAAGGTGAATGCTCCAACCACCCCGCGAAATTCAAATTTTCTTACGTTTTTTGTAATTTGCAGGTCAGTGTTAGTTTGTATGTTGATTAAAATATTAATTGCGGCTGTAAGACGTATGTACTTACAGAGTTATAATCATCAAAATCATCAATACAAGCTTCCAAGTTCATAAAGGTGCAAAAATTACTTTTTCAAGTTCCTGCACCTTTATGAACTTGGAGGTTTGTATTGATGATTTTGATGATTATATTTCTGTAACTACATACGTCTTACAGCCGCAATTAATATTTTAATCAACATACAAACTAACACTGACCTGCAAATTACAAAAAACGTAAGAAAATTTGAATTTCGCGGGGTGGTTGGAGCATTCACCTTAATAAAATAAATACTTAATACAATTAATTATGGACCTAACCACCTAACAAGAATTAACATTAATAAAAAAAACAAAAAAAAAAAGTTCCAACTAACTACCACATAGTGTAGCGTTCCGTTACATGAATCCTCCTTTTTTGTTTTAAAAAATATTGGTAATTGGACCTTCCTTTTATTTATTTTTCTACTTGGCGTCATGATTTTTAAAATAAGAATTAAAGTAAAAATTTGTGACATCCCTTGCCAATTTGTTTTGTCATTCGCCTGTGAGATACGAACTGATGATCTTTATAAAGTTAATTTGATTGATAATTTAAAATTTTCTGCGAGTGAAATCTTTTAATCTATTTGTCCTGATTTATCAATGTTATATTAACTACATGTGATCCTTTTTTGGAAAATTTCCTCATTTTATCTTCTCTGGTACGTATTTATCTCGTGTATTTTTGATCGTTGATTCCCTATTTACCTTCTGTTACTGGTTTATGTTCATTAGTCTTATCATATTTTTTTATTTTGCTTTAGGTACTAACCTGTCACAGAGGGCTATTTGGCCCTCTTCCGTTACCCCGGAGTCCTACCCGACTTAATATGTACTTCATCAAGGTTTGCTGAGATTTTCAATTTCATTACCTTTTTTTGATCTTGAAGAGTCGTCTCCACTTTTTATGGAGCGTCGTCTAAAGATTTGCTTCTACGTGTGAGAAAACTCCAGCGAATAACGCCTGTCTTGGGTTCTGAGCCCACTTTTTGTGGAGCGTCGTCTAAAGATTTGCTTCTACGTGTGAGAAAACTCCAGCGAATAACGTCTGTCTTGGGTCCGGAGCCTACTTTTAACTTTACATATAGTGATACCAACGGCGCATGAAATTTATCATGATAAAAGATCTGAAAGCTTCAAAAGATTTCGTCTAATAATTTTAGTTAATATTAAGTCTAGTTTAAATTATAAATTTTATTGTTGTGGAATTAAAGAAACTGTGTTAAATTTTACATTAAAACAATTAATCATACCTCGGTTGAAGCTTCAGCCAAGGGTCATATAATCAAAAAATATATCTCACAGCGAATCTCTTTTTAAAATTTTAATCTTAATAATAGAATAATTTTAATTTAATTTTTTATCTTCTTTATTTTTAAGTTTCTCAATAATAATATTATATATTATATCTTATTAAATTTTTCTTGTGGTGATATCTACTTTTTTTTTGAAAAACACTACAATAGGTAGTAGGTACATTTTTAAAAAAATTAAATAATTATATTATCTAAGTTTTATTTTATGATTTCTCATTTTGCTTTTTTTGAGTCAGGGGTTTTTAATTTAATCGTCTATATGTAACTGTCCTATGCCAAAAAATATTTGGTGCCTCCTAATAATACTCTCACAAAACACAAAATGGACTTAAATTTCCATCTTTGTATAAAATAAGACGGTAACAGTTGTCAATCTTCCAAGTTGAATACAATTTTGATAGGCTTTGAAAATATTCAGTAATCAAAGGTGTGATTGGCAAAATTTTCGCAACAGAGATCGAAGCTATTATAATAATAAATTAATAAATAATAATAAATTTTATTTACTCAAACTGACAGATTGTAGTAGGTAAGGTAATATGGTTGTAGTAGCAACATACAGAATATGTTATGTGGTCTACAATCGACTGGGTGAAGCACTGTCCTCCTAGCTAGGTCACAAAATAACCTGTGTTAAGGAGGAACAGTCTCGGTCCCCTAGGCTTAATGGTACAGTGATAAAATACATAACATAATACAATTTGAGCTATTACCAGTAACCAAACTAAAATTCAAACTAACTTGGCCGTCCATATAAACCTAATCAAAATAAATCATCTTAACTTTCCAACAGTCACACTTATACCAAGAACTTTCAGCCAATAAAACTCTTTTCAACAAAAACGCACACACGGAATCGCGTTCCAAATTAAATAGCAATCCCAACTAACGAAACTAAGTTGAAAACTTTCCCCAAAGCAAGAACGATTCAGTTGTCACTGCTGCAACTGAAGAGAATCCATTAATCCAATTTGTGGAGTCAGCCAATCGTAGGAACTCCTTTATTGGATTCCTCGGGACAGACCTCGTCAGCCACACTGTTTGTTGGCAAACATCTTTTGATCGCGGTATAAAAATCTATGGAATTCTGTGGATTTCTGGTGCATTGTTTGGACGGAAGATTGTCATAAACATTGTTTTGTGTGCCCTTCTGACATTGTTTTGTTCGTTTGTGTTTACCTTTTAACTTGATGTTCTTATGTTGACAAACTTGTTATAAGTATAGCAACTGGGTTTTAGAGGCAAATAGTATGAGCACTATTGGGAAAAAATATACTCGTACATAGTTACGAAATTAGGTTTTAATAATTTATTATTGTCAAAAAGAAACTTATTTTAATGTTCAAAATAACAACCATCCCTCCATATACCGTGCTAAAATCACTGCAATAACTTTATTCAGGGCACGCGACGTTAAAGGTAAGGCCTGAAAGAGAAATTATAATGAAGCCAGCATGCCCCTTTTCACGTGTATATACTTAACGACTAAAAATAATGACTTTTGCTTCTCTTACGCACCTGAAAATTTTGAATCCTAAAAACATGGAAGTCTGTGTTAACGCCTCTTATACGAGTATGTCAGCGTACACTTGCACATATGTACAGATGACCGACGATCAGTTTAAATTTTTCTAGAAGTCTATGCGAACACCAATAATTTAAATTTGACGATAACGATTTTAGGGGCGAGCCTATTTCCATTTACTGGGCAAAAATCCAAACTCCGTCGCTGCTACTGAGAAATCGATGTTGGAAAAACCCATCACTGTCAGACCTAGGAATCGAACCCAGGGATTTCATGCTCAGCAGCCGCGCTACTGCCACAGGACTAATGAGGCAGTTAAGTTAAAAAAAAATAGTTAGAATTATAAGCTTCTATCTTTCTTTAATCTGATAGATTCAGCCAATATAGCACCACAGTGAATAAATATAGTTAATCTATAACTACTATAGGTATAAACATTTAACTGATAAAACAACACTTTTTCAATATACAGGGTGTAAATGAACCCTTCACGCATCCGTCAACCAAGCATTCTGTACATCAAACTAAGTACCCCTATGCAAATTGTTTTGCTGGGAAATGACTTTTTTTTTTGGGGTCAAAAACCACATTTTACGGTGACCACTAATATCTCCGTAACTAGGAGGTTCCCAGGTATGGTCTAGAACAAAAAAATGATCGCAGTGGTGGGGAGAACAAATGCCCTTTTTTTTTTTTTTTTTTGGGGGGAGGGAAATCATCAAATAACCCCTCCCGCTCTTGGGCAGAGCGAAAGGGAGTGTCAGACTTCTACTGACTAAAAACCACCCATGTTCCTTTTTCGCCCTTCATGTCGAGGCCGCGGTATCCCTTGCGGACAACCCGCAGCCTCGACAGGCGTCGGCCCTTGCGGGCCCCTTCTATGTTGCTGACATCTCTTTGAGGCGCGCGTGGAACACGAACGCGCCGTCGACACGGCCTGTCGTCGTCATAAGACGGACGGACGGCGAGCTTACCTACCACTCACCGTCCACAGGCCCGCGTCTACGGTGGCCGGAAGCCATCACGTGGCCCCGGACGCCCGGAGCGCCTCCCGCGGCGGCTGGGACGAGAGGTTCTCTCCCTCTCACGTTCCGCCACCTCCTTCGCTAGCATCACTGCTTCGCAGAAGGAGGCGACGGCGTCCCATTCCTCCTCGCCCCGGACCATGGCTTGCACCAGGGCCGGACGCGAGAGGTCGCCGCCGCCGATCGCCGCTACGAGAACACGGCGGGGCTCCGCCCAAGCGGGACACACCCGCACAGTGTGCTCCACCGTGTCCTCCGGCCGATCCTCGCAATGGTGGCATCCGGGCGTTTCCTCCCGCCTGAGTCGGTGCAGGTACCTCCCGAAACAACCGTGTCCGGTGAGTACCTGCGTCAGACGGAAGGTGAGGGCGCCGTGGCGCCTCTCCAGCCACTCCTCAAAGAGGGGACTTACCGCCACTATCGTGGCGTGCCCTAGAACAAATGCCCTTCGTTTGCGTTAAGGGTACTTTTACACCCTATATATGGAGGAAAAAAAAAACTATTTTGTTGCCAATTGTCATTGTAAGACAAATTGTGACACTCAATATAAACAACAATAACAGCAGTGTTTCCAGCTTATTACATAAAACAACTGCAACTTTTTACATAAAACTACTCCAATTTTGTTACGTTTTTCGTGTTAGAAAAAAATTAGGTTTCATTTTGCACGAGATTTTTTTTTAATTTAACCTGCCTTTACAGTTACACTGACAATATCCTGAAGTTTAGATAAACTTCAAGAATATTAGTGATAAGTAGATACTTACCACTAATATTTTCCTGGCCGAAAAATATATTTAGAGCCAAATTCGTCTGTATTGTACATTAAGCCTTTATGGCCCGCTAGGGACTATCCTCGCTGGAAAACCAGAGGTCCGAGTGTTGCGGGCTTGTAATAAACTAATGAGTTTTCATACCTTGAAACTGGCTATAAATTGTTTTGAAAATAAAATTACCTCGGGCTATTATTTAAATTAGATGTTTGTTCTTTGCATTTTTCATTTTTACAGCAATTTTTGTATAATTTCTTTGATATTATAAATTATTCTTGGTGTATTTTTTTTACATTCTTTGAAATATATAATAAATCTGTGGGCCCGTAAAGCTCAGGATTGGTTTGGTGCCGTGAAAGAATGACACGGGGTCGCAGCAGACCGCGAAGGAGATAGCGGGACGAACTGGATGTCTTTCTCGAGAATAGAGAATAATTATGCATACTTAAATTTTCTTTTTTTTATTTCGATACGGAATGTAAAAATATTATAAAAATAATGACGAAAAGTGAAAACAAAACCAAAATCGGCCAAACAACACAAAAAATATGACTGTATTACGTTACTCCGAAGTTCAAAATGCCGATGTACGGTATACAGAAAGTTTGTGAATCCAAATTACGTGAGTCAGAATGTACGCTATGACGAAGTACTGTATTCAGAATATTCGTCACTCTGATGTACGTTACTCCGAAAGTTTGCTACTACGAAGTACTGTATTCAGAATGTTCATTATCGCGAAGTACGAAACTCCGAAAAATTGCTATGACCAATTGAGAATATTCCTCATTGAGATTCTGAGAGAGTTTTTCGAATTAGTCAAGTATTATAAATAATGATTATTGTGCAAATAATGGTTATACAAAGTCACTTTTATTTCAATTAGATTATTATTATTTTTTTAGATTCCCTCCTCGGATGTGGTCTGTGTTAGATTGCGTAAACACGAATATACCAGCAACACAGAATACAATTGAAAATTGGCACAACCGTTGAATCAGTCATAGGCACAGTAGTTTAGGAAATAAAGGGGGGGGGGAGATGGTTGAGCAGACAGACAGACACACGATTGATTCTACAAGGGTCCTGTTTTTTCCTTTTGAGGTACAGAACTCTAAAAAGCACAAACACATTATTAAAAGAACAAAAAAATACGATTTTGGAAATAGAAGGTATAACGACAATTATTACGAAACGCCAAAGAAATAGCTCAGTGCTCACTAACAAGATCATAGAGCATAATATGGTCAAGAAAGACACCGTGTCTTTAAATATTCCTGTAAGCGGTCTGGCATACATCATTAATTTTTTACTTATTTAAATTACGATTTTTCATTTCATTAGTTATACTCACTGTTATAGATCATTTATCCTCACATCGTGTACATATAAAATAATACTTACTCGACTAATTCGAAATACTCTCTAAGAATCTCGATGAGGAATATTCTCATTTATTGTTGAGTAATTGGTCATAGCAAACTTTTGGAGTTCCGTACTTCGTGATAATGAACATTCTGAATACAGTACTTCGTAGTAACAAACTTTCGGAGTAACGTACATCGGAGTGACGAACATTCTGAATACAGTACTTCGTAGTAGTAAACTTTCGGAGTATCGAACATTCTGAATACCGTACTTCGTCATAGCGTACATTCTGACTGACGTAATTCGGACTCACAAACTTTCTGTATACCGTACATCGGTATTTCGAACTTCGGAGTAACGTAATAAAGTCAAAAAATATAATCAATAAAACTTTTGTTTCCATCTCTTTCTAGATAAACGAAATTTAGTATGGATTTTGTACGTCGATGTGAACAATGACGTCATGAAACTTATCGGATCTGTCTGTCTAATCATCAGTTTCAAATGCTTCTAACTTACTATTTTTATAATTATTTAAAAAATAATTTCAGAAGAAGAAGACATGATGCGCCGACCCCAAATGAATTGGGATAAGGGCAAGAGAATGATGATGATTTAAAAAATACTTCACTTTGCTATTTCTAACGATAATACGCTTCGTTTAGAGTGATAAAAAAATCATACATAAAACTAATTGGAAAGAAGTTGCACGGTATTGTGACTCTTGTAAGAAATGAAGGGATGCTTTTTCCCAGCAGTGGGATAAAATGGGCTAGCTATAATTATAATAAAGAAAATCCATAAGCCACCAATACCTGAGTCAGCTTTATCACCGCAGCGTCCAAACATTTGTAATAAAAATAAAAGCAAATCAGCAAAACCTAACTTGTATGTTCGGTTCTCAAAAGTAAATAGACCAAACAAAGGTAATATCTTGAATCTAGCACAAAGTAAAACCCAGTAATATGTAATTAATTTAGGGCTGATTTGTCCTACGTAATACCTATGGAATACAATTGGCAATTTCATACAAACATTCCATTCTAATCAAATTTGTTTTTACATACCATCTCCTTCTTTAACATTCTCAGTTACAGAAACTACCTCCATTTTCAAGCAGGTTCTGTTATCACGATCTCAGTAACCCTCACACGACCTCCTTAAGAGGAAACTCAGTATATTTATGGTGACAATGGGTCGTAAACGAAAGCCGACTGCAACACAGGACGCTAACGAAGCGAACTGTCCGGGGAAATCAGACCGTTTTTATTAGCTTACCGCATAAATCGTGGTCATTGGAACCTATTAAGCGTGTATCGTAGGGGAATTAAGTGGTAATCAGCTTCGTGGGTGTAGCATCTTTTCTTACTTTCCCATATGTTTCACTTGAATATTTCAATTGCTATGACTGGTTTGCGCGCAGAACGTCAGAAACGCAAAATGACAGATCAGCAAATTGCCAGAAACGCATAATGCCAGGTGTCGCAAAATGACAAGATGTGATAATGACAGAATCGCTTAATGACAGATTCGCAGAATATCAGATTCGCAGAATGACAAACCAATCTCGAATTTAATAAAAATCATTGACTATAGGAATTGGTAATGATTTGTTGAGTGATTAAATTTCATCGGACCACAAACAATAGGTACGCCAGTCTTGTTTTTACAAATCTGCTTTCAGAGAAAACTGAACATTGAGTTGATTGGTTGGGGCAGTGGCTAAGCGATTAGACTACTGCGCTACGTGTCGCGGTTTCGATCCCCAGACGGAACAAAATATTTGTATGGCCTTCAGATAGTTGTACCGGGTCTGGGTGTTTGTGTTGAGGTTAAATGTTTTTAAACGCACCCACTATACAGGAGAAATTCCTAGTGTGGGTTCACGTTTTTTTAAAAAAAAGAAGAACTTAGGGTTGGACATTCCCCGTCGGGGTTGTTCGAAAGAGATACCGCGGCCTCGGAACATGGGTGGATTTTAGTCAGTAGAAGTCTGACACTCCCTCTACCCAGAGCGGGAGGGGTTATTTGATGATTTCCCACACACCAATAAAAAAAACCGGCCAAGTGCGAGTCAGACTCGCGCACCGAGGGTTCCGTACAAACCCGGCGATCGGCGGCAGCGACCTCTCGTAGGGCCGGGCCCCTGGTTCAGACCATGGTGTGGAGCGAGAGGGAATGGGAAGCAAAATTCTCGTGTCGCGGTGTTTGTTTCCAAACTCCTCCGAAATGGCTGAACCAATTTGCATGAAATTTTGTGTGCATATCGGGTAGGTCTGAGAATCGGCCAAAATCTATTTTTTTATTTTTTTTTGTTAATCGCATAACAACGTTTGCTGGGTCAGCAAGTCTAATATATAAAATTGGGAATCAAACGAGCTTACCTGTTAAGCGAAGTCTTGATTCTAATTTTATGAGTGGTGATCTGAAAAATAATTATTATTGACATAGGTAGTAATTCCCTTACGACGTATTAACACCGCGAATTTTAGATTAAAGAAAATGAATATTTTTTAAAGATTGCAACATTTGCATCGTCCTTTCCCGTTTTGACATAATTATGAAACGTCACTTATTTTAGAGATCATAACATTAGGAACAAACTCTGTTTCCTATACAGAGTAGTTCCAAATGCCTACATTGATTTTGATTTCCTGAAAGGTTAACATTGAATTAGGTAGATTAATTATTGCAGCTTTGGGGTTGTTAGCTAGTGGTGGGTGGGTAATAATTATTTTTCAGATCACCACTCATAAAATTAGAATCAAGACTTCGCTTAACAGGTAAGCTCGTTTGATTCCCAATTTTATTTCGTGGTGATCTTCAAATAATTATTATTGACATAGGTAGATGTTTAGAGTTTGCTGCAATAATTCAATAAGTAATTAAAACACAAATAATTCTGGATGTCAATTTGTGAACATTACCCAAGTAACGAAATTTGGTACTATAAAAGTCCTGATAATGTATTAGAGTGTACTAACTACTACTATGAAAAAAACGTTTACAAAACCCTAAATAAACATTACATAAAGGGTCTCATGGTGACAAATTTGCACTATATAAGCAACCAAAACATGTTTGTATTTTGCACTGTAAACAATTCCAGTGATGTGTTTTATCACACTTGTCGTGAGTGTTCCCCAAGAAAACAAATAATATCGGTAACATAATATGCTTTAGTCATTTTCCATTGCTGCTAAACGTAACATTTGTATTGAAAAACCCTTCCCTTGCAGTCGGGTAAAAGGATAAAACACAAAACATTCATGGACCGTTACTCTGCCGTAACTTGCACTTGCGAAAAAAAATTGTATCAATTAAATCATTACGCTGATTTCAAATTTGACAATGCGCCTTCATATTTTTTTTTTTAATGTTTTAATTAAATTTAAATTAATACAATAAGTACTTGTCCCGACTATGCAGGCTGCTATTACACATTGGCTCCTGCCGTGTTGTCAATGTGCTATCATGGCAGAAAATGGCAGCCATATTTTCACCAAAAACGAATTAGATCATCTCTTGGCTCGTAGCAGTAACACAAACTCACGTATAGAGCTATTAAGTTATGTAGCAGCTGCACCAGGGGTCCTATTTAGTACTCTAGAAGAGTTGTTATGACTTTTACAGAACTAGCCCCATAGCGACGTTGAGAGAACTTTTAAGAAGTTAAAAGGTTACGTAGTGGTTGTGTAAGGTACAGTGCAGATTGATCCTTGAATAGTATTTTCGATACTGTTACAGTACTTGAACTGTAAAACTTATTTTTACGCATTATTAGTGCATAATAGATAAATAAAAGTGTTTGTTAGGTCGTCTTTAGTACTAAGTAGCACCAAATGACCATTTTTTTTTTTTTTTTTTTTTTTTTTTTTTTTTACTATGCAACACTTTAACGATTCGTATGGTCTAGTAAGCGTTCTAAGAGGTAAACTATAAAAATTAAATTCTATTTAATCTTATAGAACCAAAATGCTCTGTTAAAAACCTTTATAGTACAAGCAGTAACAATGGTTACCATTATAGGCCTACTATATCACTCTTTGGTGATAAAACGCCTAGGTACTTATGACTTCCTTACTTTAGGTACAATAGAGCTTTAGTATTATAACCTTAAGGATATAGTGCATGTTGAATTGATAACTATAATAAAATAATAATTATAGATTGTTATATGTCTGATGTCAGCTCTGATTTGATCTGCTGTTTGTGTTGTACTGTATGAAGTTAGATATGGAGTTCAAAAAACCAGTTTCACTTGAAATATAAGAAACTTTAAAATATTTGTGGTTGATATTCCTAACAACTGTTTTGTTACTCCAATGGGTAAAAATTAGAGCTTGCAGAATAACAAATATCTTTGTTTTAAAATTTGCTCTATATTATCACCCTGAATCTATCGGAATTCAAATTCATTAATTTTGTGATCATAAGTAAATAGTAGGTGGTATAATATATAAAATATATTCCATCGGAATTCAAATTCATTAATTTTGTGATCATAAGTACATAATATCTATGTTATTGGGCACACATAAAGTTTCTCCAATTAGGTACATAAAATTAAATTGCTTCAAAAAAGTAAAATAAAAACATTACAATAGAATTTGGTTCACTAAAAATTAAAATTACATGCATCAAATGTCAAAGTTTTGACGATGTAAGTAAAAATGTTAATGTAAATAGACACATAAGTATACATAACATCACATTCATCATCATCATGTTTAAGTCCCATGTAACAGGGGCGAGCCTATTGTCATTAACTGAGCACAAATCCATACTCTGTGGCTGCTACTGAGAAATTCCTGATGGAATAACACTTTGCATGATCCACGAATAGAACCCAGAACCTCATTCTCAGCGGTGCTTGCAAACCATAGCTCAACGAGGCAGATGACCAACAACTTGGCAAATTAAATGTCAATACTGTAACAGTTTTCACTTTGTCTATCAATAATGGTAAGAATCTGTTTTTTAAATTCATTGAGGCTTTTACTGTCTTTAATTTGCGTATATATTTTAGTGTACAATCTGCACCCAGATTGTCATCATTGCAAAAATATACACTTTTGTGATGCATGCAGCAATGTGTGAAGTTTATCTGAGCAACATAGGCTTTCGACAGATTTATATAAATGCATATTGTTTTTAGCAAAAATACATGATTCATAAATATACAGTGTCTACTGTCGGTATTTTTAAAAATTATGCTTGCATGATTTTGTGAATTTTATTTTGAATGAGCTCCAATCAGGCTCATGATTTACTTATCTTAATAATACTTATAAAAGTATTACCCCAAAATATAAGTCTATACTGCAGAGTAAAGACAACCAAACCGTGGTAAGCTACCAGCAGTGCGGTTTTATTTATAATCTTAATCAGCATAATATTATAAAGAATATAGGAAAACTTACTGAGTTTCCCCCACACATTGTCTATTAGAGTTCTCTGACATAATATCCTTATCAATAAAAGCTCCAGCAATTTTGTTACGTAAAACATATGGCACCTGATGTCTTGATGTTCTAACCACAATCCCTCCATGTTAGCACTCCCATGCACCCTCCCCCCCTTGTTTTCAATTATATCACTTTAGTACTTACTTGTACTATCAAGTGTGTACATTTTGTGCCCAGATAAAAAATTAACATTCTTCTTTACTATGCTGTAATTTAGGTCTGCCCATCTCCTCAGGAATTAAATATTATTTAATGCAGGTTACATGCTTACCGCATACAATACTTGAGTGTTATCTATGAATATCTAGCGTATCTATGATAAATTCATCAGACATAACAAGTTATCTGTTATTATTAAGTATGGTTTAAGTGATTTTCTCTGAAAATACTCTTAGGCAGAAATAAATTACAACATGATTAATTTAATATTGAAGCCATAGATTGCTAGGTATAGCAACGAGTTACTATTAGGGTTGTTATTTTACATTGGGCCTTACAATATAATGGTACTATTATCTTTTCCTAAGAGGGGGTCGGGTCTCGGAGTGGAAATAATTTGATTTGGAACTAAAAAGGGTTTGGTTGATAAGGTCATCTGTACATTGACAGGCTGTTAAGACCTCGAAATTTTGTCAGTCTATAAACCTTTTCCCTCTCAATACTAATAGTTTTTATGTATTGGGACATTACAGTGCATTTACCACCATGTTTTATTTAATTTATTCAGAAAATAAACAGTTATACAAACATTGTTTGCATAACATAACATTACGCCTGTAATCCTCGAACGGTTAGGCAGAGGTGTCAGACACCCACATTTCGCCAGTTTTGCATTTGGTTGGTTACATGCATAATTATGTAACTTTGATTTATAACCAATGATGCTTCCATAATATCATACTCGATGAAGAAGCTATGAAAAGATTTCACTTAATGTGGCCATAACATGCAGAGAATATCTCATACTAAAGCATGTGCAATCATGACAAATGTGTGTCAGCCAGTAGAATACAAATAAGGCAGCCAAGTAACCGCCCCTAAGACGACCCACTGACCTAACTTTTACTTGCTGATAGGAAACCAGGTGGCAAAGTATGGTCCCCATTCACTGCAAGAGTATATGCATTAGCAAGACTATATGGCACATTGGATAAGCAAGGTTGTCTCGCAACCATCATGCTCATAGGTTAAAAAGCATATTTATAAATTTAGCTGACCGAAGTTCATAGTAGAATAGGGTTCCCCTGTGATGTCTATTCTAGGTATTAAGTGTTAGCATTGTCCAATGACTTTGCTAAGGACATCTTGTGTCACGCACTGATAGTTTGCTATGTGGTTAGTAACGTTGGATATATGTTTTCATGCAAAGCATATTTCTGGATGGTAGTTTTTCCGTTGGAATCATTCAAGTAATAGAGAAATATAAAAGATGACATGCTGCGCCAACCTCAAATGAATTGGGATAAGGGCAAGAGAATGATGATGACTCAAAACACACAAACATCACATGGAGATGGAACTCCGAAAACCGGCTATGCCGATTGTAGGTATTTTCAGTGTTAGCATTGTCCAATGACTTTGCTAAGGGCATCTCGTGCCACGCACTGATAGTTTGGTAAGCTGCTAATAACTCAGGGTATATGCTTAAAATTTATACGGAAATGTAACTCACCTGATATGCAGAGTATAGGTATTTTCAGTGTTAGCATTGTCCAATGACTTTGCTAAGGACATCTCGTGCCACACACTGATAGTTTGCTATGCAGTTAATAACATAGGGTATATGCTTACATGGAAATGTAGCTCACCTGCTATACCCAGTATAGTTATTTTCAGTGTAAGCATAGTCCAATGACTTTGCTAAGGACATCTCGTGTCACGCACTGATAGTTCAAATTCCAGCTAGTACATAGGAAATATATGTTACTGGGGTGTCGCGCACCCACTGGAAAAAGCTTTAAGAAGCTTACAGCACACATGTGGTTTACAGTGTTAATGACCATCGTATCACTTGAATAAGCACTGTAGATATCACGTATCCGGTCACGTATAGGTCAGTTATAGCCAGGCATTCTTACGCCTAATGGTTACATCCAAGTTCACCGCTGTGGTCGGCTGCGCGAGCGTTGTCTGTAGGTATTTGCTCAGATTTCTGCGTCTCAGGTTTACGATTTTCACTAATGCTGCACATATTACACTTTTTGTCACTCACTATTTTGTTATTTCGGTAGAATATAACGTAAACTTATTTTTAAGCGAATAATTTGACGAGAAAGAACTTTTTCTTGCGGTGTCGTTAACGCGCGAAAAAGAAAAGTGACGTTTCATAATTATGTCAAAACGGGAAAGGACGATGCAAATGTTGCAATCTTTAAAAAATATTCATTTTCTTTAATCTAAAATTCGCGGTGTTAATACGTCGTAAGGGAATTACTACCTATGTCAATAATAATTATTTGAAGATCACCACGAAATAAAATTCTCGTGTTGCGGTGTTTGTTTCCAAACTCCTCCGAAACGGCTGAACCGATTTGCATGAAATTTTGTGTGCATATCGGGTAGGTCTGAGAATCGGCCAACATCTGTTTTTTTTTTTTAATCGCTGAACAACGTTTGCTGGGTCAGCTAGTAAGTTTATGATTATTAAAAAAAATATACTATGTGATGTAACTAAAAATTTAAGATTTTCGGAATTTTTCCTATATGTGTACTTTATAACGTTGCTTCATGCCAAATTTCAAGATTCCAGGTCGTCTGGAAGTATCCTTTAGGTTTTGATTCCCTTGCGAGTAGTTGCGAGTTTCAAAATATGCGGCTTTAATTGCTGTATCTTTTGATTGCGTTGACGTAGAAGTTTGATTTTGTTACAGCTTAAAGATATTATAGACTTGAGTATTTGTTAAAAATTTCAATATAATACCACTACGCGTTCATGAGTAAAGGGGTAATAAGTTTAAAATTATTAAAAATATTTTTATTATATGATGTAACTAAAAATTTATGCTTTTCGCAATTTTTCCTTTATCTGTGTTATAAGACGTTGCTTCGTACCAAATTTCAAGATTCTGAGTTCACGGGAAGTACCCTGTAGGTTTTGATTCCCTTGCGAGTAGTGGCGAGTTTCAAAATATGCGGTTTTAATTCCTGTTTCTTTTGATTGCGTTGACATAGAAGTTTGATTTTGTTACAGCTTAAAGGTATTATAGATTTGAGTATTTGATATGAATTTCAATATAATACCACTACGCGTTCATGAGGAAAGGGGTAGTAAGTTTAAAATTATTAAAAATATTTTTATTATATGATATAACTAAAAATGTATACTTTTCGCAATTTTTCCTATATCTCTGCTATAAGACGTTGCTTCATACCAAATTTCAAGATTCTGAGTTCACGGGAAGTACCCTGTAGGTTTTGATTCCCTTGCGAGTGTCGAAAATTTGCGGCATAAACGGGAGTATCTTTTGATCGCGTTGACTTAGAAGTTTGATTTTTTCACAGCTCCAAGAGACCATAGACTTGAGTATTTGATATGAATTTCAGCTTGATACCTCCACGCGTTCCTGAGAAAAAAGGTCTTGACAGACAGACAGACAGACAGACAGACGGACAACAAAGTGATCCTATAAGGGTTCCGTTTTTACCTTTTGAGGTACGGAACCCTAAAAAAGGGCTGGACATTCTCACCTTGAAACAAGATGGATTCGTAATAACTAAAGGAACGCTACCTATTGCGTGAATGTTAGTTACGTACTTACGTACGACATTATCCTTTGTATGTTGAAGTCTGTTGAGACGGGCGCCTGCTATAAAAAGAGCGTTCAGTCATATTTCGGTAATTGATGGCACAATAAAAATTACGAAGACGCAATAAAGGGCCACAAACGTAAGTACCATGGTCAGATTTTTGGTCCTCAAAACTACATTTCGTCACGCCACCAGAATATTTTGACCAAGTAAAATGTTCGTGTTTTTCTTATCTTTCGGTGTGTGTTTGTGTGTGTCCCATGTTTCGCAGACAGAAATTTCATAAAATGATATTCCTTTTTTTTAGAGTGTACCTACCACAACGCTTGTAAGCCGAAGCTGTGGTGGTTAGCGTTTATATCATATCTGATAAGATCGCGTGGGACCGCCGGAGCCCAGCAGCGCAGGAGCCGTGACAGAAACCATGCTTGCTGCATGTTTCATGCTCACTAACGTGCTAGCTTTCACACTGCATGTTGCATCCTTGCACTTTAGATGTTGCATGCTCGTTTGCATGATGCATACTTGCATGTATGGTGTATGCATGATGCATACTCGCATACATGGTGTATGCTTGTTTACATGCTTCTTACAGGTAAATAAAAACGAAATATATAAGTACCAGATTTGCTATGTTAAGTTGTGTATTTTGAACGTTTAGAAACTGTTTTTAAAATAAAAAATAATTATAATGATAAATCGCGAACAGACAGAGACGCAGCGGAGGACTTTGTTTTATAATATGTAGTCATGTAGTGAAGCAAAGTCGTTCCCGTTATTTATACGCTTAGATCCTTTAAACTACGCGGCGGATTTTGAGGCAATTTTCACCAATAGATAGGGTGATTCAAGAGGAAGGTTTATATCTACATTGCACCCGTGCGAAGCCGAGGTGGGTCGCTAGTATATAATAATTTAAATACGTTCATATTTGATATCACCCTATAGTTTAAGTGTTATGTTATTTTATTTTGTTACCGTGGTCATGCTTCTCGAGGAGGGCTAAGACTGTGATGATGAGCAGGAAATTGTTCATTAAATAAAAATGCTCATTCACCTATTTGCTAACTAAAACGACTAAACAAAAACCTAAGGCCTTCCTACAAATGGCAGTCCAGCCGTCAGTTGTGCTTAGTTAACTACTTAACCTTTAGCTGCCGACCTGGTCTAAACGTAGCACTTACGCCGACGTGACGACTGAGAGACGTCAAACTTTAAGTACTGAAATAAAATGTGTATTTGCATGCTACATTTTTCTATTTTATACATTAAAAAGATTGGTGTTTGAGGTAACAAACCACAGAATAAAAAAAAATACACGCTATTTTTCAGGTAAAATCAACATTTATTCGAGAGATCACAATTATTTGGCACAAAATTTTAAGGACTTACTTCAGTCTCGTTTTTCTCTAAAATTAAGTAATTAACAACAAATAAACTTAAAATATGTTATCTTCTATAAACTGTCATCAAAATAAATCATAAATCTTACTTCTTAGTTAAAAAATAAAAATAATGACAGCACTCGAATATTTGGTACATTCACTACGTACTTTGCAGTCAATGCATATTTGTAGGCAGCAAGTTGGCACATTGGTTTCTTGCATTTGCAGCAGCAGTACTTCGTTCGCCTTTTCAACCGACTGGGACAGATGGGACATGTCTTTCTAACACCTGAATCTGGATTCTGATAAGTTTTGACTTCCAAGAGACGTACGAAATGTAGTACATAAACACCGTTCTTACGTCTGTGAGACGTCGATCGCTTCAATACGGAGACGTATGCACTCGCAGCGGGCGCAGCGTCGACTGATGGCTTGCAACGCGGAGGGAGGAAGGTAGCGGGAAGGGCGACGCTAAAGGTGGCGTGATTTTAGAAATATTTCAAAATTAAAAGTTATGACGTCTGTGAGACGTATAGGTCGGTAGTTAAAGGTTAAACATACTTAGTCGGTGCTTAGCGTTACTTAACGACTATTGGACGGGAAAAAAGCGGACCTCTTGTGGTAAAACTTAGTCGAAACTACTTAACTATTAACTGTATATGCTTTTGAAGTCCGTATGGGTCGTCGTATCTTCATACTTGGGTGGCCGAATGATTTAATTACGTATAAATGCCAAGTGCTGCGGATATTGTGTGTCTGTTTATGCTCTAGCTTGATCGTAAGAACTTTCCTGCTGAACATCATACCTAGATAGGCCCAGGTGGAATAAAAGTGGACTGTATTTCAAGGTATATATTATTAGGTTTTACAATGGTCAAAGTTTAAATAAATAGGAATCGTGCGATCGTGGTCGCGTTGTTGTTAGGAGTGTCTCGAGGGCGCGCGAGCCGTGTCGTCGAGCCGCTGCGTTACCACGCCTCCCGCTCCCCTCTGCTTGATGATGCATGTGTGTATGTGTGGAGATGTTAACGTGTGCGTTAACAATACCAAATAATTTTGTAACTGCCGCACTCAGAGAGCTTTAATGATTACTTAGGCCATTACTTAGTAAAGGTTTTGACAGTTTTGTCATACAAAAGTATGTCAAATCTTTACTAAGTGACGGCTTAAGTAATCATTAAATATCTCTGAGTACCGCAGTTAGACAGCAATTCCGCATACGTCAGGACAAAATGCTGAGCGAGCAAAGTAGATATTATATCTTTGAAGCGACTTCAAGCATGTTACAGGATGCTGGTTTGAAGAAGAGATTATGCGCGATTAGGAGGTGGACAAATTCTTACAGATCGCGAACGACGGCATTCTTCGTTATCATAATGCACTGGGACAGTGTTAATATCTCACGCATGGTTATGTTTGTAATAATAGTCCTTACAAACAGTGTCCTCCTTTTGTATCCGATTCAATATAAATACAGCGACTTATAAAAAATCGATGTTCAATTCAAAACAGGTTTTAAGATTTTTGCGAAAGCAGATTTCAAATACTCGTAGTCTTTACTTTAACCTTAGCATTTCAGGCCATAAACGTTCCCAATCTTATAAAATTTCATCTTTCAGGTACCCGAGCCAACGTTAGGGTTTTAATAAATGATAATATAAACGCTGCAAAGCCTTGGGAAAGCTCTAAGGGCGCATATACATGTTTTGAGGTCAGGTAATTCAGGGTGGGGTGAAATTTAATTTGTTATTTTAAAACACCTCATTGGGCAACATTACTGAAAGTTGTTAAGGTTCTATTTTCATATATTGAACTCAAAATCCCACCCGCTTTATTAAACATATACGTTCAATTACATTCAAATCAGCAATGTTGTAATTTAACCAAAATTACAACATTGCTGATTTGTACTACTATTGTATTAAAATAGCATTAGTACTATTACTAGGTAAAGATAATTTAATTTGTTAATTATATTAAAATACTCAAACGCAAAAACTTTATCTAAGAAGTAAACATATACCTACTTATTAAAAATGTTTTCACGTAAATATATAATTTATTCAATACACAGTCTCCTCCTGTCGTATCGAAGAATATAATATACAGTAACTTGGATAATATTATGTGCTAAAGTCAGTGTAAATGGAAGTGACATTTTATAATTTAATTAATAGATATTGTAAGTTTTGTTGTATTGTAAGGTTTTGAGTATAAATGTGAATGGGTATAAGTGTAGAGTAGGCCAAAGAAACGATGGATGAACTGTGTTAAGAATGATATGATACGAAAGGAGGTGTCTCATCAGATGACGAGAAACAGAGAAGTATGGAAGAAGAAGACATGCTGCGCCGACCACAAATTAATTTGGATAAGGGCTAGAGAATGATGATGATGTAAGGTTTTTAAAGTTACATGAGTTTAATCATAGTCTGCATCTGCCTAGCCTTTTCCCAACTGCGTTAATGTCGGCTACCTGTCTAATCAGATACAGCTTAATGACAATATTTAACATACAGCAACAAAGTATTTCATCTGACGGAACGGTTGACAGCGCAATGGTCATCCATTGCGCCAGTCGTGAAAACACGGAGCAAATATTTGTATGGCCTACAGATGGTTGTTCCGGGTCTGAGTATTTGGTTTGTGTATGTGAGTTTAAATGTGTATAATGCTGGGTTTGCGATACAATAGAAATTCCAAGCGTAGCAAGGTTTTCATAAAAACAAATTATGTACCATTTACTTGGGCGCAAATCTAAACTAATAAAACTTACCATTTTCGCATTTTAAACACGATATTCGATTACTTTAAAAGACTATTTAAGTATACCTTTTGGCGTTTTCAACATAAGCTTATTTGACACCAGGAAACATAACCACCATCTGCCACACACGTTTTTCTTTGCTTACCAATGCCGCATGAGTATAAATGAACTCATCTTTGCCAAAGCGAACCTTTCACGTTCTGAATACCCTATCAAAAGCCACATCTAGTCGTGAAATCCCATGATTATCGGGAGCATTTGGGAATATTCGGGGCTTTCGTATGCACAGCGTCGGTTCTTGGACGCCTCGCGACTTACAACATCGTGTCCATTATTTTGTACAAATTGAAATGTCACCGGGCTGACTTCTTTTGTTTTACTTTTCATAAAAACGTTGCCCTACACTAGGCATTTCTCCTGTATCGTGGTGCGTTTATAAAAATTTAAACTCACATATTATACAAATACCCAGACCCGGAACAACTATCTGTAGGCCATACAAATATTTGTTCAGTGCGGGGATCGGACCCGCGACACGCAGCGCTGTAGTCCAATCGCACAGCCACTGCGCCAACCGTGCCGATTTGACCATCATGTATTGTTTGCAAACAACGAAGTGAATTGAAGTGCACTAGAAGTGCGATATTTAAGTGAATAGTGATCAGTAGTTAATTTAATCACTTTTGCGATTAAGTTATAAGTATTTAGTGATCAATAAGATATTTGGTGTTTAATTGCTAGTGTTTCAATTTATCCCATACCTAGCTCGTAACAATTGTCCAAGCACTTATTGTAGTAAACATTAGAATTTTCTCTTAAAACAGCTGAGGTACACAAACAGTAGGTATTCTATAAGTAGAAACCATGTATAATATTATTTTTAACATTAAATCATGACTGGCAAGAAACTTCATTTGTCATCTTTAAATATCAAGTTGAGTACATTATTGTTGCTTCAGGTGCGTGAGATCAATGTGGAAAAAAACTGCTTTAACGGTTGTGGTTGCTTAACTTAATCGATCCCTGATCCGAACCTATGTTCACTCAAATATCGTCCGTTTAAGCTAAAAAACTTTTTTATTAGGGCTCGCAAGCTTGTCAAAACGTAAAATCTTTTATGATTATCAAATAACAACGTTTTACCACTATTATGTTACGCGGCGTTTTATTTTATAATACCTAAAGTTCTCCCGTTTGTCTTAACTTTATCCATAAAAGCCTTTTAAGACATAAATACTTAATGGTTTTGACAAAGTTTTACTTGAGTACAAATATTTTTACGATCTTCAGCTACATGTGTATACAGAGTTAACAAAGAACCCGTTATTTTGCAGTGTGTTTTGTTACCGATACTTTAATAGGGGTGTTTCCTGACTAAAACAAGTATGATTTTGTTTAGTCCGTCTGTTAGGTTATCGAAAAATATTGGATACGTGTTTTTTTTAATCAAAATAATAAAAATAAAACGTGTCAAACATGGGGGCTTGTGACGTCACTTTCTGGTAAAAAATGTACCAAACTATGACGTCACACGACTTTTCGAAGCACTGACGTCTTCATTTTTTTTGTTTACGTGGAAAGTGGATTCAGAAAAAATATATATGTCCAATATTTTTTTTCTTTATTTTTTGTGTTTTATCAGTGGAAACCTGCAATTGGCCTTAAAATGCTTGTTGTTCAAGTACATTGTTGGTATCAACTACCCTATTACTAATTTCTATCGACAAATACACGTTTATAAATACTTCTAACCAACAGCAAATCCTACCTCTTCGGTTCTCCAAAATGAATTACCTACCGTCGCGTCGTCTTATTTCCCGTCTTTAGATTTTCACGTCCATTTTATAGATTGAAAGTCGTAGATAACAGCTTGATTTTATAGTTCCGCCGAGTGGACCGACCCAATATATCTTAAAATGTTAAGGTTCGAAAATGTGGCGGAAATATGATTGGCTTTAAAGTTTGCTGAGAGCTGAAGATTTAGGAAATGTCGAGAGTTATTGTATCATGTTTTTCAGGAGACAATCTATATTGGTTCCGATTTCTCGATACTTCGTTGTGTATGCTTTCTGGTATATACATAGGTACTTTAGGCTTTAATAAATAGAGACAAAATTATTTATTGTCATTAAAAATGGTATGCAATGGTTTTAAATACAACTAAAAGGGTTCAAACATTGCTAAGTTAGAACATAGCATGCAAAAATATTTTGAAATAACTTGGTATCTTGTTATAAATACGTACGCACATTGCTAAGCAGTTCGTGGGTCCTTTTTTTTTGGGGGGTGTGAAATCATCAAATGACTCCCCCCCGCCGACTAAAAACCACCTGTTCTTTCTTAGCCCTTGTGCTGAGGCCGCGGTATCTCTTTCGTACAACCCGCAGCCCCGACGGGAGTTCTTGGGTCCGTCCTCGGGTTTCCTTTGGGGTAAGCTGAAATTTCAGAAAACGTCCACGTTCAACATCTTGTCATACCAACAACGCCGGTTGTGAGTACTACGGCAGCTTTTTCGTATTATACGGGTAAAACAAAAAATTAAAGAAGGAATAAACAAAAATATCACATTCTGACATGAAATACGATTGAAGACAAACATAAGTATTGCAAAACGATATAAAAAAATATTTCCAGCCATTTTTTACCGAATACTACTGAAGCAAAAATCTATAATTTAACAAATAGGTAAGTATATTCGTATTCGCCGAATATCATGACGACAAAAGTGAAGCATGATTGAAGCCCGTGTCGCGGTTCATTTATTCATTCATTCTGTAGGTACCGTAGACCACATGTTTTATTATTACAAGTTTGGCGAAATGTGGATGTACTAAGAGTGTACATTACTCTGCCTATCCCTTCGGGGATTACAGGCGTGATGTTATGTTACCCCACAAATATTTCTCAACAAAACCTTCCGGAACTGTAGTCTCAAAATGGCTAATTTAAACAGCTGAAAGTAGATGCAAAAACACAAACAGAAAATAAATCTTTTGTCACCAATAAACTTGCAAATGCCCAGAAGGTAGCTCTGCTATTCGTCTTCGCCTGATAGTAAGATAATTACTCGTACAAGTAGTATAAGTATTCGTTGCATCACTAATTCGAAATTCAACGGAATTTAAAGGAGTTAAAATAGGGATGAAACCACGAAATAAACACAAAATTCTTTTCCGCTTCTCACTCACTATAGTATACATTTCTTTTTTAATTTCTCCTTCTGCAGGTCTGCTGGCAGAAATTTCTTGAGAAATAAGCAGTACCTTTGTACTCAAATGTTATAACACCGTGAAATCGAAATCGTTGTTTTTCCGCAGCGAAATGGTTTTGTCTTGGTAATACAATCGTTTTATAAACAAATAAAATATTAGAAACCAAAAATGGCAAGTTAACCATTGTGAAAAACAAAACTCGAAAGCTACCACAAACCAATATATAAAATAGCGTAGGTATCGGGAGGTACCTACCCTCCCGAGACCTACGCTAGGCGCAAGCCGGGTGCCTACAGACCGCGCGGCCGTACACCCGCGTACTTTTCAATCAGGTGCTATCTTATTCTTGATAATAATTATCTTTAACCCTACAAGTTATTCAAATTTTCCCTTCATACTTTTACGTGCCAGTCGAGTACTACCTACAAGTTACGTTTAGTGTTATCATTGATTCTCACGTTTTCGAGTTGATATATCGGTATCGGTATCGGTTTCGGGTTTTTTAATGAATTTAAAACAAAAACTTCCTTATTTTTTTACTCCATGCCTCAAAAGTACTCCTTATGGCAAGTTGTTCAGCCACGGGAAAACAACTATTTAAATTTCAAGGTGCATTATGTTATTTTCCTGTGTTGTCTACTGTGTGTACTTAAATAGTAAAATAAATAAATAAATGAAAGTTTGTATGAAAAATCGTCATTTTTGTAGTTTACAAGCTAGTTTGAAATAAAACTGAATAAGAACAGCACAAATAAAGAAAGACAAAAATGTTTGCACTCCTTTTATTATCGCATCACTTGGATTTAAAGCAATGATCCACGATCAAATCCTTACAAATACAAACTATTGTTAAGTATATAAACTTAGATATAACTGTACAGTTTTGTTTTGATCAGACTTTTATGCATTGTCATGCAAATTCAAAACGATGAACTTTTATTTGGCGAGAAAGTTTATGGAGAATTTAAAAAAATCAACCTATGTGACAGTGGTAAAACAGACAAATCGTCGGCAGAGTAAAAATATTTTAAAGTTCTAGGTCTATTTACCCTTACAAATATTAATCGATAGATGAAAATTGACAATACATAAAAACTATAAACTTTTGATAAAATTATTAATATACGTCTTAAGTTTCTAGAATCGAGACTCAAGGTAGTCTCAACATTATGAAGAACTTAATCATCATCATGCAGTCCTTTCAAAGGTATTTTACCTCTGACGGTAGCAACTCAAAACAACTTTATTTAAACGGAAACAAAGATCCCTGCAATTTGGACTGTGATGCATTTTTTAAATAATTGGTCAAAAAATGTAATCAGTACAAATTGAATGTTACAATTCTTGTTGTTTGTAGCAAATCTTTCCTCGTATACTATAACATTATGTACATGATTTCAATGCAAATAGGTAACGGGGATAAAACAAATATTTTATTTACAGCTAAAAATTGATATGTTAGACATTATCTTTCTTACTTTGCTATATGTTTCTAATTAAAAACTGTAACAATGCTATTACAACAAACCCCCAGTAGGCAGCATTGCTAGAAATAAAACATTGTTGCGGCTAAAACAATTGTGACTAAAATTGGTAGATTTAAACTAGCGGCTTAAAACAACATCACCTAGTTATATGACATTTAATGCGTATTTACAAAAACTGATACATATACTTTATTACAGATAATAATTGTAATTGGAATAAAGACCACACTTAATTTATTATATTATTAATATGTCGTAAACCAAATCTATGTGTTTACGATATTTGATAAAAACTCGGTACTTAACCTAATCTCTTCAGTACAAAATCCTGATCTACAAAGCGGTAAATTCAGTAGAAAACGTTGATAAAGGTACAGTCAGTGGGTCTTTATCTACATTTTTATCAGCACCTGGAAGTGACCAGGTTGAACTACCAGCAGCTGTGATTCTGGGACCCATATTATCATAAGCAGATTTTAAGAAACACGTTCTACTCCTTCTTGGTAGTGTGGCACCGCCTCCCAGGAGGTCTGGGTATTCATCACCATGCCCAGCAACTTGGACAGAAATAAAGATGTTACCATATGGAGCTGGTAATGCAAACTCTGCAGGTGGTGGAGGGAAAGAACCTGGTGGACCTTCTATAGTGATTTGAACAGGTTCTAAGCATCTTGCGTCATCAGACTCCATAGAAATGGATCTGTCAAGCATTTCAAAGCCGTAAGCAGATCCTAAGTCTCCACTTGTCCTGTCACAACTGACTGCTAAAGAGGTATCCAATAGTTTTTTTTCTTGGTCTGTGAAGCTTCTACTCGGTGGGACTCTTCGACGCTTGGTTTTCCAGCAAACACAAGCAGATATAAACCCTGCGGTGGTCATAGTTAGTAGAGAACCACCTATTAAAAAAAAAGTTGAGTAGTCGGGTGCAATTCGCGCCGTTGCTGTCCGAGCTTTAGGCAGAAACAGAGTTAGATACGCATTTGCCTCTCCTACAGGACTTTTAGCACTACATTTCCACTCTCCCGATAAGTCACTAGTCACATTCGTAATAGTCAAATTGACCCACTGCGCACTTTTATTTAAGAAATCATCATTATATTCATCAAAATTTTCTAATTGGTACTTATTGATCATAATATCACTGTGTTTGTCCGTAGTGTTGTTTATTTCTATGTGATGAAACGACCATGACACCGTAGGTTTTGGGTCGCCTCTAACAAAACAGCCGAAGGATATTTCAGCTCCGGTCTCCGTTCTTATAACTGTTGGTGACGATGTTGCAGAAGGAGGACAAACAAAATCTTCTCTTTTTAAAACTCTCCATGACATTTCTGATTTCTTTTCTGGTCCTCCACAAGACACCTCTTCATTTCCTAAATTACTATTTAAAAACCAATCGTGGAACTCTCGTAGTCGACAGTCACAGTACCAAGGATTTTCGGATAGTGTTAAAGTTTTTAGTACCGGGAGATTAAAAGTGTCTTGATGTAGATATGACAGTAAGTTTTGATGTATGTTGACGGTTTCTAGCGCTTGAAGATTAACAAATGCAAATGGATGAACTGTTCGAAGTTTGCAGCGCGATATTTCCAGTTTCTTTAAATGTTTCAACGTAGGGAATTGCTCCGCGATTAATACGCTCATAGGGTTATCGTTAAGGATCAGATATCTCAGGCGCTCGGCGCCTTTGAAAGTGTCAGGTGATAGTTTGAGGAGTTGGTTTTGGGACAGATCCAGTTCTATCAATATTCGTAGATCCCGAAACGCATTTGCATGTAGTGATTGCAAACTTGTTAAACTGAGGTTCAGGCGCTGAAGATTTAACAGGCCCGTGTTCAGAAAAGCGTCTTCTTCTAGCTTCTTTAAAGGATTTCCGTGTAGATCTAAGACTTGAATGTCTGCGGCCAAATTTGGAAGCAGTTTCAAGCCTGCTGTAACACATGTAGCAGTTTTTTTTCCAGCGGACCATTTGCAGTGACATTCTGTTATATGACCGCAGTCGAGCCAATCGCTTCCAGCCTGTGCGAGGACGAGAATGAATGTCAAGTATCCACTCCATGCTCGAATCATATCAGTCTGGCTTCTCTTTACCTGAAACGAGGAAAAGAATTTACGTTAATGTAAGTTTATAAAAACACACGTAAGGACAGATCAAGTTTTATTTTACAGAATGGTGATTCATAGAGTTGTATTGAGACAAGGGAAGACGAACATAACAAAATAAGCCCCCCGAACCCGTATCACATTAATCATGACGTTAAAGCATTCTGGTATCAGATGTGGGAATATCCTTTTCCATTTTGACTTCAGATTGGAACCCCGCAAAGTTAGATTAGGAGAGTGGGCGGTTCAATGCGGGCGCTTACAAAATAGTGAAGCCTCGGGATCAGATAATATGGTAACTTGTACGCAAATTAGACATATTTATTCTATAGATCGGTTTGGTTTTACGTAAATGCGAGCTTTACTGTTTTTTTTTTTTGTAACAATATTAGTCTACGGTACATCTTATTAGGATCTTACTCATAAAATAGATTGTTAGGCGACAATGAAACAAGATAACAACATAAATGACTACTAACATGGTAGAAAATGCCTCAGTCCGCCATTGTATAAAACTTTTAATAAATAAATAACATGACGCAAAATAAATTGAACAGATTCAAATACGATATTTCAATGCTATGTTGGTTTTAAAACGTGACTGAATGCAATCTGTTAATACTAAAATATACAATACCTAGATTATGTCATCGTATCATCTTGTAAAAACTGACTTAATATATCACATTTTGAGAAATAATATAACTATTGAATTAGCGCCGCTCAAAACTATGTAAAAAAGGAACCTGATAATAAATCACGTTTGTTTTAGATGTCCAGTAATAACATCCTAAAATATAATACTTTTTCAAAACACTCCGGACAGACTTGTCACAAAATAAAATGTCTGCGAAATTACAGGAACTCCTATTATGTGACATTCATGAATAGCTAATAACACCATTATGTGACCAAAGTGTCCTATGAACAGTCTAATTTATAATTACACACACTATTTACAACAAAAGAAGGGACGGAAGGGACTGAACACAACTGTACACAAACCATAACCTCAACCTTTTAATCATAAACTGTGACTGACCTACGTTAATTTCCACTCTATTCATTAAACCCAAGTACGACTTGAAATATTAATGAAGGGTGACATTTTCAGCCTTTTATTATGACCATTACATAATGTTGCTATAAGCATACTTTCGATAAATAATCAGGAACCAAAACAGATCAAATAATAAACTTTTCTTTTACAGACATGATCTAGTGATCGACTTGGTCGGAAACGAATGCACAAACGGTTACCACGTATCTAGTACATTATTTTGAACAATTCTACATAGGAAAATTGCTTCACAAATACCATTTAAATTTTGTAAGTTTAAATAAAAAGTAAAGTAAAGTTAACAAAAAGTTGGCAACTTGTTATCAATTTTTGTCAGCACTTCTTTTAAACGGCAACATTCTCATATCAGCTCACTCTTCAATCTGTTCTTACTAAACAAACGTATATCTAGATGATGTGATGACAGGTGCCACTACTTGCTCTAGTTACGTTACACGTTGAGGCCTTCACCCTACTCCAATTATTCCGTCCCGAAACTCCGCCTAACATATCAACAAAGGGTAACAAACGGTTGTACTAATTAATATTGGGCACTTAACCTCAGTATCGGTGCCTATCTGTTCTGTACGTGGCTAATGAAGAGTTTTGTTAATTAAACGGGGTCAAAGGAAACGCTAGACAATGTAGTATAGGTACGCAATTATATTTTTGACAAAAAAAAAATACTTACTTATTATAAACTTTTACTTGTTAACTATAGCTTTTTTAATAGAAAATCTTAAAATTCCGTAGTAAATATCTTCCTCCAACAAGCTTTCCAGAATCCTTCATTATTGTTTATCTCTCAGTAGTTTATGCTTCTAGACCTAGCTTTTTATTTTAACTTAGCGTGATACTGATAGTATTATATTGTTGTCCTATTTTAAGAGCACTTCTGGATTCAGTATTGAATTAATTTACTCTTTATTACTTCTGGCTGATTCAAATTACTTCAACGAATCAGAATATCATCCACATTCTAGAGCGAATTATTGAGGAATTCAATTTATGAAGTTTCCATTAATCTAGACTAACATCGAACATTTCTATCCAGCAATAAGAATTATTTTTTTTATTGGAAGTTCATGTATTAGTAGCACGTTGGTAAATCGACTAATGATAATATAAAAGCCTGGTAAATTGGGTAAATTAGTGAAACATTAACGAATATTACGTGTAACTCAACAGCTAAACTCAGGTTCTAAGTATGTAAGCATATAATCTATAAATAGGGTGGCTTTTCATTGTTCGGCAATGGGCATAACTAACCAGTTGCGACGAGTCAGATCAGCTGTATACACACGAGTCATAAACATGAAACACTAACTGCCGCACTCAGAGAGCTTTAATGATTACTTAGGTAATCACTTAGTAAAGGTTTTGACAGTTTTGTCATACAAAAGTATGTCAAATCTTTACTAAGTGACGGTTTAGGTAATCATTAAATATCTCTGAGTACCGCAGTAATTCATTAAATTACACAACTCTAAGTTAAATATTAGGTCGATTTAACTCGAGACGTCGTCGGTTAAGATTGAGGTAGGTACCCAATTATGTTTTCTCGCCTAGAGGTTAACATCTTCCTGAGTAGAAGGCGGCAACAGAAAATAAGAATTAAAATTCGACGGTTCTAGTTTTTGACTTCTTAGCTAAGTGCACCCCCTTCAAATTATTTATTTAATTAAATCAACGCTTCACAAGGTATATGAAATGCAAGAGCACTTTAAATTCTCGCTTGAGTAGTAAAACCTTTTACTTCATTATTATGTCTACTTGAAAATAATTAACCATCTAATTTAAAAGTTTTAATGTGTACAGTTCTGAATAATTTAAACTAGCAAAAAGCTCGTTCTAGCAGTTGTACTAAGCTGAGTTTTTATTTCTATTTTCATTTCTTAGAAGCGTCTTTTGAAATTAAATTGGACGCTTGATAATTTAACTAAATGGCAGATTGTTATAATCTGCTTCTAGTTGCATTTCTGCATGTCCTGCTTATATAAATGTAAGTACTGTCTACAGTATCTCCGGAAAATGACGTTCTAGCTGAGGCAACACGACTTAAATGTGGCGGCACCGTAACCGTAGTTCGGATAAGCCGAGTTTTGCGGTGAACCAGTGCCGACGTCGGGGATAGGCAGCTAATTGGGACTTTGAACCGGGACTCATAATGTATTCTGAGATATTAACTCGTGTCCAGCGACTTCGTTTGGGTTTGCCAATCCTGGGGAGAGTTAATTACGTACTTGTTTATAACAACGAGGAAAAGGCAAATGGTGGAGATTGGAAGGGAAGGAGAATAAATTAAATGTTCTGTGTAGGTCATTCGTTCTTTGCGCTATGGAACATGGCTGTGAGTTCAATGCTCAGAACAACCGCTTCGGTTATTTTTAATCTGTTCCAAAATAGGATGATTTGACAAGAGACCAACATCCCAATTTCAAGTAGGTACAACTTTCTGTATCAACGTTTGTTTTCAAGTTGGATGTAGCAACACATCAGACGGTTAATTCCCACTTGGTTCATTGAGAAGTTATAATGATGGCACATTACGCTTAATGCTGAGGTATCAAAACTGTTACTGACCGTCATAAACAGACATTCTCAAGCTCTGTCCATCACGAAAACTGAATTGATGTATTATGAAGATCAACTTGCGTTTGTGAGAGAAGTTTGTAGACCTGCTGAAAAACTTTACTTCCACTTTTGTCTTAACCTTTTTCTGTATCAGTTTAATAAAACGGAAAAGTTGTAGTGATTATCTCTATTGAAGTATTTCTGAGGCAATAATTTGAAAGCGTAGATCATACTATTACTACTATTCACTGACCTATTTTCAACCTCCAACTCGGCCATAATAGCGCATTGAATCTCAGACATCGAAGTTATATTAAATTGAATAGCCAGTACTGTTTATTTCTATACTGATCCGCTGACTCTTTTAAGATATGTGTCATAAAGCTTTGATAGCCAATTCTGATGTCTACCTTAACTTCAGTCCAAGTGATTAGCATAAGATTGTCGTTGCACTTGTGACCTACGGATGCCCCTCAAGTTAAAGGAGAAAATATACAAGTCCGTGATTAGACCTGTCGTACTGTATGGATCAGAGTGCTGGGCTTTGAAAAAGATGGATGAAAAACGATTGCATGTAGCGGAGATGAGAATGTTGAGATGGATGTGCGGAGTGACAAGAATGGATAAAGTAAGGAATGAGCATATTAGAGGAAGTTTGAAAGTGGCACCTGTTACAGAAAAATTGAAAGGAAGTCGTTTATCTTGGTATCGTCATGTAATGAGGAAACAAAACCCCCAAACAAATTTAGTTAGCTCTGACGTTAAACTAGAAATTTAGCTAAAACTGAATTTAACTTAATGATGAAACATGAACTCTAAAAACTAAAAATAGTTATTGTTTTGTCTAGACATACTCTATGAATATTTAATCTTTACTGTATATTGGACACTATTAGAAGAATACATTAAGCTACTAAATTATATGAAGTTTATAAATATTTTAACTGTTGCTAAGTTTCTGGGTCGTTAATTAAAAACCTCTACTATACTGTACAATAAGCATGAGCAGACCATGAAAATGTAGCATCTCTTTAAACAATGATAATAATATAGAACTATACCAATCCTAATTCTACTCTACGCGTTTAGTTTTGTCGTTATAGGGACAGAAATTATTATTAAACCTTTATTCCAGATTAAAAATCCATAGCCCATTAAAATTACATTCTTCATAATACAATAAAATCATAATTAAATAACAATCAAAACAACACAACATAAATTGAAATGAAATTACAATGAAAAAACCTAACACAATTATAATAAATGAATTAAAAAAAAAAAAAAACGATATTGAATACACCAATACCAATATATCATGACATTACCTTTTAGGTACTGAGTGTACTTACTGTAGAATCAAGTTAATTTAAATATTTGAAGATTAAATTCGCATCTAAAAACTATGCAAGTATTTTTCGAATTACCCTCTTGACTCCAGCACAACTCCAGACTATAAACCAATAAAACGTAGGCAAACGTGTTGAAATCCACACGTTCACAATAAAGTCGGACGTGCGTAACGTCTTGAGAATATCGATAGATAGCGCAGACATGCGATCGCAGTCACACAAGCTACAGGGTGACATGTACCAGCGCGACGTGAATTCGAGTGAGAAGGCTTCACTGACGGACAGACGGGCGATTAAAATGTGTTCCAAATTTTTTGTTCTTTCTATTACATGATTCGTTGGAATGTCGAAGAAGAGTCGAGTGGCTGATACCATGATAATAAAGTATGATAATGTAACCGAATCGAACTACAAAACCTGGAGAGTGAATGGTTCTATTGAAAATGATTAATTACAAACCATCATAATACTTATTCAGTGTTGCAATGGGTCGATTATTACCACTGTCCACCCCCTTCTTGTCCACCCCGGGTGGACAATGTCACAACTTTTAAAAATAATTCCCGCTGTCCCCGAGGGGTGGCCAGTGAATAAGAGAGCCAACGGCAGAAACAAATGTAGGACTAGCAGCTGAGCCAAGAGCTGAACCAACAGCAGAGCTGGGAACTGGAGCAGCTAATTCTAAGCCTGGTCTCTCATACGTTCATCGCGCATGGAACAATTAAACACATTTCTAAGGTGGGAGTGAGTCGTGGTATTAAGTTCATAAATCAGTATCAGTTGAAATGGTTTTGGATGTCATTCAGAGTTACATTGAGAAACAAAGACCATCTTACACCTTTTTCAACACGATCAAGTAAATAACCAATATATGAAGCAGAACTTCATACAATTTACCCAAAATACATGAATTTGAGCCGGACACATTCTATTTCCGATTTGAAAAGATTGTGACAGCGTTTTTCGACAGCAACTGATCCATTTCAATCCCTTGGTCGGAGGACATGAAACACCTTTATCGCACATAATGATTTTATAAGCACCTGTCAGTCCATTTGATTTATGCATTATTTTTATAAAAACGTGCTGCCCATTTAAATAAATGATTATGGTGTTGCCTTTTGGGGCGGATTCGTTTTCGAATGGTATAAGGGTATGAAGAACAGGCCCTGTTCTTCATACCACCTTTGTACCTTTGCACCCTGGGTGCAAAGGTACTCCTTATATGAAATAGAGGATCCTCTAGACGTGTGCTATGTCTGTCTGTGGGCTACTGTCCGATAGTTGTTGTCGGGTTTTTCAATATAGTCTCAAGTCGCGGATAACTTTATCAGCCCGATTTAGAAATATTGAGTAACATTTCTTGGTGCGGCTACAAGTGTGTCCCGTGGTTGTAATTGCATGTCATTCTGCAAACAAACATAGCTCAGGTTTGGTGAAAATGATGATTTATTTCTACTTTATTTATACGAGTAGTTATGAATGTCTTTAATGCCAAAGCACTCACACACAAGATCTTCACAAATATTGCTCATAATTAGCCTTTTTCTTCAGTTTTTCTCTATGTATCTCAGAGTAGCACATGGTGCCCTTATATAATCAGGTATAACGACAGATAGGTAATTATAAAGGCGACGCGGCTAACAGGATTGGCGACGTCGTTAATTTCAGCCCTAATGACATTACCGTCGCATCCTACGTATAGCGTTTATAAGGGTTTTATTATGACACTGTGCGAACAACGATTTATGTTGGTACATACCTCCGTGTTTTTACGATACATTGTCCATATGGCTACTGGTGACTGATGGTATAGGTACGTTTTCTACTTATTGTCTTTTGAATTATTTAGGAATAATATTTAAATGGAAGACGGTTTTTTTTATTGCAATGTTAAATAAAATTCAATTATTATCTCAAACTAGCTGTTCCCAGCATGCGTTGCAATGCCATTTTTTGTACCTACATACCTACCTACCTACTACGTTGTTAAGTATTGACATTATGACGTATGGTCTGTTTGAAGTTGACACACTAACGTCACTGAATTGTTTTGCCTTCCCGGAACCTCTCCGCTAACACTTGAACTTTATACAATAGCAATGAAGCTCAAATTGACTTTACGTTTTAGTTAGAAAACGTTTGTATGGGAAAAAGAAAAGGGCTGTTTTTAGGGCTTTTCCGGCCATTATTCGAATTTTTCTTCAACTTCAACGAACATTTAAAAAAAAGAATTGGCCAAATTGATCCAGGCGTTGTTAAGTTATGCGCTTACCAACACATTGAGCGATTTTTTTATATTATAGAAGATTATTTTGTTAGTACTTTGTTGGGAGACGGATAACGAACCAAACTAAGAAAATGTAAAAACACTGAAATTCTTAAATTCTTTTCTCTCTAGACTCGTACCTAAACAAAGGAAATACTTAAAAACCACCTCACGACACAACAGAAAAAGATTACAAACTAAAAATTAAGTGGAAACTCAGCAAAAAAATGTCCGTTACAGCATTCTTATCACGCTCTTGTCGGTGCAGTGCAGTTGGTCATTCTAACACAATATTAATGGGAGCGTCCCCTGGCCAGGTGCCAGGGGCGCATCGCCATGATTTAATTTCAAGCTACTGATGGAACCAGACGGTAATATTGAATTAAACGCCCGCAGGTTTACTCAATGCTTCGTGTTTTGTTGGTTGCGCGCTTCATTGGTATAGATTATTGTTTCTTGTGTTCGGTCTGTAATTTCGTAGTGAAACTTGTTACGTGCATTTGTGTACATATTTCAATATGGTATAGTTTTGTTCTTTATTAGGTTAGGTTGAAGTCCAGAAAAATGACAAGACCGTTCTAAGACCGGGTAGAGATCCTAAAAATCGGGCTTGTCCCGGCCAAGCTCAAAAACCACTACTGCTTTTATCCATCGTACTCGTATATGTATACAAATTATGAAGAAATAAGCTTGTTTTGTGGATCAAAATTGAATACCTATGTGTCCTCAATTTCCTTTTAAAAATGAAACCAAAAGGTCTTTCCCCGAACCGCCTAAAGTGTAGAGCTTCTTATAATATATCGTTTCGCGCAGAATCATTTCCTTGCCTATTAGGTGTTTTTGAAATAAATATTATTATTAAAATGTAATGCTTAATAATATTTTTTAATGGAAAATGTATTCATTTCTTATTGAGTCGCTTTCGTGGCTAAAACATGGAAAGAAACCGGAGTCTTCTTCGGTCTTAAAATGTGCAATGCACAATGTGCATGTGTGTGTGTGTGTTAATTTTGTGCAGTGCATCACGCTTCGCAAGGTGCATACACCTTTATAAAGTCTATATTTTATATACATAGACGTTAGTTCCGACTATACTCCTTGCGACTATACTCAGGAGACCGATAAAAGTTTCAAGTACACACAGTCTATTAAAATTGTTAGTAGTTTTGCTTAAGAGTGAACACGGGCTACGATTTTCCATACAAATGTTTTCCCCTTTTTCTGCTGTAGTAGACACGTCCTTATCATCCTTTTTTTTCAGCACCTAATAAGGATAGAAAATAATATGATCCACCAAAAATGACAAAAATGTCCTATTTTGACGGTCGTAATAATTAGAGGATAACCAGACAAATTCGAAAATATTTAACATTAAAGAAATAGGAACAAACCTAGATATACTCTTTCTTAAACAAAAAACATGTCAAGAATAATTGAATCAACTCAGTTTTTGAGGAGAAAAAAAGAGAATTCGAAAAAACAATCTCATCTCTCTCTCTCTTTGTGACTTTATCGGGCTGACCTGTATTTGTCTTTGTCCCACTCTACGGGGGCAGGCTACGCAGCAACAACGACGGAAATAGTTTCTTCAAATACCTATTTTTCAAAATAGGTATTTGATTTACCTCGTAGGCACTTTTCCCTTTTAACAATTAATTTCCCAGACTATTAACATTATTTGCTTTTGTCTCTCATCTAACTTGTTAGTCGGGTGGTATGAATAAAAATAACTGTTCCAGCCCTAACGTTTTATATTTAAGCTAAGGCTACCAAGACCTTGTTCCAAGAACTGTTATGCGAGAACTCTGTGCACACGTATCGGCTATCCCCTCATTTTCTTTTATTTTTAAAAGAAAAGTAGATAAGGTTACCAGAAGTAACCGGAGGTCGGTTCAACAACAAGTACCGGTATTACTAGCTATTAAATTTGCTGAAAAATGTAACCAGCAGTGTTTCTTGTTATAAAACCGAGAAAATGTCCGGGTACTGTGTAGTGTCAGTGTTTTAAATTAACGCTATAAATTCTAGGTAAGTTTTCTGTACTTTGTATTATTTACCATTATTTTAATGCATAATATACCAAGCAGTATGTTTTGCGCATATAAGGAAATTAACGAATAAATCCGATTCAAATAAATAAATGGTTATTCTGATAATGTTGGTTGTATAATGAGGTGATCGTTAGGGGGCACCCTTATGATCACTTAAACAAAGAAATCATGAAAAAATATCATTTAAATAGGTACTAACAATTTCAACATGTTGTGCAGATATTGAGTGGACGTAGCGGACAAGACGCATTTTACGTGTTAAATATTTATGATATTTGAATCTGCCTAAAACTACTCTCAACACCATAAACCGTCAAAATGGAAACTGCTCTTCAGATGCTCCGGTAAGACGAGAAAATTAAATAATACAACCCTGCTATTTCAAAAATGAGTAAATCGAATAAAAATAAATGCAAATAATGTTCTCTAACAGATAAACCAATAAAACTAGAATGAATACGAAAGCGACAAGCAAAATATTAAACTCTATAAAACAACCGAATAGTTGTAACTTTTCTCTTTTCACAAACATTTTATAGGTCAGTTACCTCGCTGAAAGCATCAACTCCTCCCAACTTTAGTATATTTCGTGAATTCCACGATAGTACACAAAACTAATAACGCCGTCAAACGTTGAGACGAGAATATTGTTTATAATTTCTATGCAACGCAATTTCCTTGCAGATGTAAGAATAAAATGTAATAGCCATCTCAACTATTTCGGAGTTAAAGTCTGGGGGATGACGTGACTACCTGAACTCTGAATAGGTATACCTAGTTCAGTATATTATTATTCTGAGTAAACTGGAAAACAAACTTATACTGATGAAGTGGTTTCACTATGTTTTATAAAACGAAGTCCTCCGCTGCGTCTGTCTGTCTGTCTGTTCGCGATAAACTCAAAAAATACTGCACCGATTTTCATTTTTATTTTTTTTATTTTTAAGCCGATTTTTTTTTGTGTCCCGCTGGTATCAGCGACTATAAATATAAAGTTACATAATACAGGCTGCAAAGTAAAAGCTGAGGAAAACTGCAGCAAAGATAAACAAAGGAATGACAATAGGAATAGACCTATTTTTGACACTTTTACATGCCATCCTCTCCGCAGCCTATGGCTCAGTACATACTCGTACTCCTAATGTCCCGAGCCTGTCCTTCGGACGCACAAGTCGGACACGGTGAGTTAGTATCCGACACTGAGATAAATCGACTGCGGTCTTTGAAACGGAGTGCACGCTCCGAGGAATCTATTATTTATCTATTTGTTACGTGAAATGCACTGTCCGGATGTGGTCTCATTGAAAAACGGTGTGTAATTGGGTTTATTAACTGGAGAGACAATTTTTATATTTTTTTTATTTCAGCTTGTTTTTGTATGTCTGGTCGCGCGGGCGAGGGTGTGGTGGGGCTTGGGCGTGTGATAGGCCCATTAGTTTATTGAGTATTTGTTCGACTATTCAAAAGTGCCTGTAACTGGCCTACTTGAAATAAATGTTTTGATTTTGATTTTTGGGTGGCAAATATAATTGGGAAATGCAAGAAAATATTTAGGGTGGGTTGCACCATATTACTATAACGATAACCAAACCGTAACAAGCCATCAAATTATACTTTTTTAATGCTTTTATGGCTTGTTACGGTTTGGTTATCGTTATAGTAATATGGTGCAACCCACCCTTAGTAGTTTTTTCCCTCCTGATCAGATGGTCTAAGTAGCTAAATGTCCAACAACGTGAAACGTCTAATGAGCAATAAGTCTACTTAGCAAAATGTCCATGTAACAAAACGTCCAACTATCAGATGGTCCGTATAGCAGAACATCTATTTAGCAAATCGTCAGATTCTCAAAATGCCTGGATACTCGGGCACAAAATTCAAAGTCGTGGCTTTTTTAAATTACTTCAAAAGACAATGGCTACAGTCTCTGGCAGATAATAATAAACTGTCTTAGCAATTATAATTTTCGCACAAACGATACACTCGAAGGTTGGCACAGGCGCTAAACACGAATGTAAAATTAAAGCCTACCCTACTACTATTTCTCAAAGCTCTTAGAAAAGAAGCGTTTTGGCAAGATAGGAAAAACAAGAATATTTTATTTGAAGGAACTAAGAGAAGAAACATCGACATTATAAAAAAATAAATAATAATAATTGTGTTTTATTTCAGGCAAATACCTATATAAAGCAAGAATAATAATAAAAATACAAAAGAGAGCTGCAAAAACTTGAAGGTCAAAAAGTTAGTCCCTTTGAATTTTTGGTAAACCTTGGCCGTATCAAAAGGATACTTTGTGCGTCTAATTTCCTCATCATATTGGAGAGGCTATTGAAGAGTTTTTTAACCCAGTTTTTTTTTTCAAATAAATTTATGTATGTAATTTACAAATGACTTTTAGTTTCTATCATGGGTGTACACATTTTAAAAATGACTTAGCTAAATAGATATTCTGCTATACAGACCATCTGATTGTTGGACGTTTTGCTACATGGACATTTTGTTATGTAGACTTACTGCTCATTAGACATTATGCGCTGTTGGACATTTAGCTACTTAAACCTTCTGAGCAGGAGGCGTTTTTTTGTATGTACACCTGTCTGCGTGAATCTACGGGATTATTTTTACCCGACTGTGGTGAAGTCCAAAAGGAGAGTTATGTAAAAAAATACCTCTCTTCAAAGGTTTGGAGTAGTCTCGAAAACAATACCGCACCTTCTATAGAAGACATAAATAAAACCATTCGCCGGGTCCACGTACAACAAATGAGCTTTTGCCGTATTTCAGGTATATTAAGAGGGTTCGTCTCTAGTGACACTAATTAAATATAGCGACAGAATTATTTTTCAGTCAATAAAATGTTTTTGTAATCAGATCTGAAAATTAAGTGATTACAAGAAATTGATTATTAAAGTTAATTCTTTACGTATCTCTCCTGATGATGATTATTGTGGAAATCAATTTACAGGTTATAATAGTCAGATCGCTCGTTTGCGACAAGGATGACATAACTCCAAAATTTAGATTTTCTCGTGGTTGATAATGAAAGTAAGTACTAAACGTGTCGGCGCGGTGTCGGCTTCAATGAGATGTCAGCAACATTGAAAGGGCACCAAAAACAATTCCTTATTAATCATACAACGGACTCCTACGTGATGCGGACCTCAAGATTCAGGATTGAGACTCCCATCTCTCAGTTAAATCTAATAACATAGTTCGCCTAAACAATCTGAACTAGCCTTCCCTCTCTGTGCCTCTCGTAACCCTCATAAAACACAGCGCACTTGTCTCTAACTTTAACGTAATTTTGATAGCTCTAACTTACACCGAGGACAGTCCGATGATTTTAATTAAACAAAACTTTGCTCAAATGTTTAGCCCGAAGGGACAGATGTGGCCTCGAAACAAATTGATATTAACACCATTCAAAACATAAGCTCTTGGGGGTTTCTATCATTACGATTATTAGTCTTTTGCTGTTCATTGTCAGTATGATTGTTTGCGTAAAAGGAAAGGGATTGTCTAAACATTGACGCATGTAATTTATCACATTTAATTTGAACACTTTCATCTTAGCTTTGTCTAAGTTTCCGTAGGGAAAAATCTTGTCCTTCAAAATCACAATAACGATCTGTAAGAATTTTACCTTAACACAACACGGACAAATATTTATAATTATGAATATCATGGCAGGACAGAGAACTTTGTCAAATGCCCGCATAATGTCACCAAGCTAGACAAATAAATTCGCAGTCTAACGCTATCAGTATAATTATGTCTAATTGCCACCTTTGCAGACAGCCACATTTATAAATTAGCAGTGAAAATTGGTTTTGGATTGACGAATTTGATTAAGAAGGTATTGCAAAAAATACTTAGTTTTAAGTAGGTGATAGAACTTAGAATTTTCTCATCACAAATCCATATTACTTTTATGAAATATCATAAAATAATACTGTCCGTCGACGAGTGTCAGTTACCACTTTTTTTTTGGGGGTGGGAAATCTTCAAATGATTCCTCCCGCTCGACACAAACTGCTAAGAAGGAACCACCCATGTTCTTTCTTAGCCCTTTGTGTCGAGGCCGTGGTATCTCTTTCGAACAACCCGCAGCCCCAGCGGGCGTGTGAGTTACCCCTTAACTCCGTTTCATTAAATTTGGACTCGAGTAGACCATATAGTACTCAAGTAAATTCACTGTACTCAAAAGACAGCCTAAAATAACGTTTTATCTGACCATTGCAGCGAGTGAAGAAATGTGTAGGTACATACAACGGAGGCATTGACCAAGCAACCGGGCTCTCTGCCAAGTCCCCCGAGACAACCTCGAACCGTTAAAATATTTGGCTCAGGTATAAAATTAAAAATTTACACTATTCTCTGGAGCCGATAAATATCAGTGTTCACTTAGGCGATACTTGAATATGTAAAAGGACTACTTCAATGAAAAATATTCTGTGGAATTTTCTGCACACAACCATGCACGATAACATAGTGTGAAGGCAAAAGCCTCCACACTATGGTTGTCGGAGGACGGACAGCGCAACGCCGCCAAGGCCGGCCAAGAGGTGGCGTGACGATCTAGACGCGTACCTCGAGGGCTGGTTCGAGGCGGCACAAAAAAAGAGCTCTTGGAAGGAATTGGGGGAGGCCTTTGCCCAGCAGTGGGATATTGCAGGCTTGTAAAAAAATAAAAAAGCGAGAAGATAATAAAACCTAAACAGATAAAATTCAGGACGAGATAATCGAGCCTTCACGTGTGTGTAAGGCTTGATTGTCACGACCTGAATTCCATATATTTATGTAATTAAAAATTGCTTTGGTTTTGGTCTTTCTGTATATTTTCACAATTAAATTATTTGTGATATGAAAAATGAGATGTGCGAGTGGGCTCGTGTAACAAGGCTTTCCCTACTACCAACTTATAAAAGGATTTTTAAATGAAGTTCATCATCAACATAGGATATAAACACAGTTCATCATTAAGTAATAACAATTTGTGGACTGATATAAATAGTAGGCCTATAGGGTTGTGGAGGTCAGAAAGGCAGTAGGTTCATGTAAAATACTGGTATTTATCTGTAGGTGAAGGTTTCTCTCTCTTAAGGGCTCTTTGTGTTCCCCGAGTCTTCGACCCATAATATCGTATTTCAATACCTACAGAAAACCACCACAGAAAACCACCAAAGAGTTATAATAAATTAATTATGTAATAAGAAACGTTTCCAAATCGGTTGTACGTAGTAGGTTTGTGTCTATTCATTCATACATTTTTTCCTCATATCAAAAACTACACTACACCACAAACAGCGGTAAAACTACGAAACACAAGATCAGTTTCATAATAAACTAGACTCCTACGTTGAACCATATCAATTTTCCTATAACATTAATAAAACTACAACTATCCCAAACAGTATTATCGGAGCAAATAAAGTTAGTAGACACGAAATTATCAGGAAGAGGATTTCCTAGGAAACTTTCTGTGTAATATATTGAATCTACATCCTTAGAAGACGTGGCTGAAAATATATTTATCGGGTAGATACCTAAAGTTTGCCAGTGTGCCAGTGTTAGGAGATTGGTATTTTAAGGTATTGGTATGTGATGGTAATTGAGTACATGTCACGAAAATGTTGATCACGATTTAGTTTCAGTCACATAAGACTCGTAACTTATAATGGTTGATCACTGCACACCGAGAGCTCTCTCAAGAGACTTCTCGCAGAAACCGAATCGAAAGCAAGCGAAGAACACCGAGGCTAAAAGAGTGCAACTATTATGCACTCAGAAAGTCTCTGCAAGAGTGTGCAGCACTTGCAATTGCTATAGTTCCTTACTAACTGCGTGCGCGTAGCGTGTCATGTGTGCGTGCACACACACCGGTTGTAACGTACGAAACCCTATGGAAGGTGTTGGACCTGCCACGTAACCGCGACGCAGCTGACCTTGTCATTCACCAATACATTTGATCTACTCATGCTTTTATTAATGAAGAAGTAAGTAAGTCGTTTTTGAAGACAGACAACTACTTTACATTGTTTGTCAGTACAAACAATGTAAAGTAGTTGTGTTACTATGCGATATCCGCATTCAGTTTGCAATTTATTCGTACCGAGGTTCAGTAACTCTTTACTGAACCTCAAATCTGGTCCCTTTACGAACGCAGTACCTACTTACATCCATAGAAGCCGAGATACTGCTCAGAAAATTTACTGACAGAAAAGCTAGATCACGATAAAGTCTTCCATTTGAAATAGAGTTGCACTCGTAGACGTCCGGCGAACGATGCAGACTAATAGCAGGAAGCAGTACTTAAGTATAGGTATTTGAACTGTATCGGGAGCACTAAACCTACTTATAACATTTCCACTAAGTCTTACACAAAATCATTAGCCTCGCCTCGGCGCCATTTATACACAAATCACAAACATCCAGACGCCGAAGCAAACATCAGGAGACCATACAAATATTTGTTCTGATGCTGGAATTGTACTCTTGACCTTGACCTTGAGAACAAAAGCTGCGCCATTTACTAAGATACTTGTGAAATTAATTCCATTTACCCGCGATAATGAATACCTATCCGAGAGTTATAGCCATAATACCACACTTGGCAAATGGAAAACTCAAACTCTGAACATTTATTTCAATTAAACCATTTACTTAAGAAATTATGTACCGTTTGTCTAAGTGTCGGTCAGTCAGTCAATAAGGATGAAAGTTCAAACTTCGACAACGTTACTTCCTGATATTCTTAAGTGCTCCGCGATTCCTTTTAACACCCCCACGGGAAGATGAGCTAATCTTTGCCAGTGTTCATCAAAAGTAGAAATAAAATCGTGAGTCGTAATACATTTCTAATATTTCCTATAGCCCTCGGGCTAGCCCAAAATGCGTTTTTAAGAGTCGAATTAGAATAGAATTGTCGTCGTCATAATATTTCAATGGCAGCGTATTTGAACCCCAGCCTTCCGTTCCGAGGGTCGCGGTCATTTGGGTATTGAGAATTGAAATGATACGTGACGTCTTTTCTTTATGGGGCGAAACGAAAAACGAAGATTTTAAGCTAGCGCTAAAAATGAATTTGTACATTAAAGTTTTATCAGGATCGAATAACATCTAAGTATGTTGGTGACCGTAGGTACTCCCTACACCAATGAGAAATATATCTGATTTACACTACTGGAATAGTTTTAATACTAAGTTTTCGATGGCTACATTATTTCTGTAATACTATCCTCAGTTTTACACGATCTCTTTAACAATAACTTGTTTTCAAAATAAGTATAAAGAAGAGTACAAATCAATGAAAAAATGCATAAAAATATGCATAGCAGGAACCCCGCGGTATTTTAATCCGTAGTAAAGCGGGCTGAGATTGATCATCGGTTTTGATGAAAGGGTATAATCAGGATGCAGGCTTCACACAAGACATCCGGATTAAAACAACATCCTACCTGTCTACGTATTACAACATATACTCGTACAACTTATAAATAAAAGTGTACAATATGCATTTTGAAATATTTATGCACGTAGTAAGCAATAGTTTTTTGATAACCATACGACACTTCATTGTAACAACAACTCTTCTTTAAAAATGCCTTTTAATGAAATAGGTAGACTGTGGTTGTTCATTTGAAATTAAATGGGTTAATTTTGACTTAATTGTGGTTAGGTCAAAATCCACCCATTTAATTTCTAACAATTTTATTCATTTAGCAATTCGTTGGAGTGTTCCAAAATGAATAAAATTGTTAGAAACATCTAATAGTCCAAAAATAAAACATGAATTATTAAACCATCGCAGTTTTTCTATATATTTTTTTTTTCACTACTGAGATTATCCCGTTTGTATGATATTTTTAGCATAACTAATAGGTGTCTTAGTTCAATGTAGGTACTAATTAATAACTTATTGAAATTGAATAGCTAAAATTAAAAAACAATGTCCAAGCTATTTTTGTTCTAAATAAAATACTTGTTCACAAAGAGAAATGCTGCTAACACAAATTTCTAATGGTCCCATTGTCCTGGTAAACTTTAATTCCTTTACAGGCTAAACCTTTTGTTAAGGTCACCAGCATGAAATTTTTGCGTTATATTTTATTGTAATCCTACCCATATTAATAAATATTTTTATGAAATTGTGATGTAATTAAAGAATGAATACATTACTATCATTATGATCACACTGTTTGCCCATAAATCATGATGCGAGGGCACAAAATAACATCAATATAATGTCAACAAAAAACATGACACAAAATCGTACAATAAAAAAACATGATTACTTACATTCACATACGCCTGCAAGAATCACAATAGCAAACGCACATGACACTACACAGCGTAACCACTATGACAATTTTCGTAGGCGTTCGCGTCGCCACGCGACTGCTCCGGTCGCGCCCCCGCGTCCATCTGCCGCGACTGGGCGGGCTAAGACAGTGTACCTATTATAGATAAAGATAATTCTTAGGCCTGAGCTTTGAAAGCGTTTTATAACGCCCTCAAAAAGAGGAGCATTGTGTTTTGTGATTACAGTTTCTGCCCAGTTCAGTAGATTCGATAATTGGAGTCGTCTCGTTGGTCTAGTGGTCGGTCGCAAGCGCGACTGCTGAGCATGAGGTCCTGGGTTCGATTCCCGGGTTGGGCAAAGTGTTATTGGCTTTTTCCATCAGAAATTTATCAGTAACAGCTACGGGGTCTGGATTTGTGCCCGGTTGATGGCAATAGGCTCATGGTACATAGGACTTAAACATAACTGGCGAAATGTGGGTGTGTACTATTACACACCTCTGCCTAACCCTTCGGGGATTACAGGCGTGATGTTATGATTTTATGAAAAAACTGGATTAGCATGTCTTTTTTGCTTTGTGTATGTGGAGACACAAAAATTTATGATAATAATTTATGATTTGAACAGTTTTCTAATTTAAATCAGTTAAACAAAATCAGAAGAAGGATTTTGCCTATTTTCCTTGGTCACAGCATCACGTGTGAACGGCTGTACCGATTTCTCGTAATTCTCTTTTTGTTGTGTATGTTATTTTCAGAAGGTTCTTATGAAGCTTGCTCACCGTCCGTCCGTCTTATGACGACGACGACAGGCAGTGTCGACGGCGCGTTCGTATTCCACGAGCCCCTCAAAGAGATGTTAGCAACATTGCAAGGAACAACGCCTGCCGGGACTGCGGGTTGTTCGAAAGAGATACCGCGGCCTCGGACACAAAGGGCTAAGAAGGAACATGGGTGGTTTTTTAGTCAGTAGAAGTCTGAGTCATTTGATGATTTACCACCCACCAAAAAAAAATTTCTTATGAAAGAAAACGACCATGAATATCGATAAAAGTGCATTGCAATACATGCTCGGTACAGTTAGTAGCAGGTGTCAAAACTTGATTTAAGATACTCTAAAATTAAACTTTAATAAGGATACTCTTTTCAATATTATCTACTTCATTTCACGACAAGTTCGCATTACCATCTGTCTGACGAGACTTAACCAATTGAGCTTCGGAATTGTTCGTTAGCACTAAACTATTTGTATCTACGGCTAAATCAGATTTTAGTGAGACCATGTCTGTCTTTGGTGACCTTTAATTTGGAGTTCATTAGTCCTTTCTAAAGTTAAAAGATCTTTGATTTATTGTGTACAAAATCAAAGTAGGTACCATCTTTACAATAGCAAGTGGTTTAGTTCATATGATCTGTTAGATAATTTCTTCTTTCATGTAATAAGTTCCATTATACAACTTATTCTACAACACTAGTCTGTTTGATACGTTTTTGTCTGGAGTGTTAGGTACCTAATGGTTTGACGTGTGTAAAATAAATTCTATTGTATTTACACCCATTTTGGCCTTTGACACTTAACTCATTAGAATACGCGAGGAAGCGGCAACTCGCGCTCGTATAAACGTGAAATGATATTGAAAATTATCAAGATAATTTTCTAACTTAAATAATAAACAGTGATAATTAAAAATTTCAAATGCTGTTATTTATTAAAATCGTTTATTCGCCTTGACTTCTTAAATAATATTTTGAGTATGACTACACCACTCAAAAAAAAAAAATTATAATAACGAGAAATTCACAGGCATAAAAATCATTTAACAGATAAACAACACGATGTTCTTAATAATATCAACCTACCTCTCCCACTGCTGGGCAAAGACCTCTGAGCCATCATGATGCCTCTGAGCCATCATGATACCCCTGAGCCATCTCCACTCCCCACCAAACTATGTTCTTGCCTAATCTCAACAAATGCCAACATTTCTCACACTGCCATAAAAAAAGCCAAAAGAAAAGCCCATCTTTCTTCCCTTAGATTACCATGAAAGTAGACGGTTGGTAAAGCTTTCACGGTAGAATATACCGGCGAAGCTTCTAAAATTAAACGCTGCTTACAGTGTGCGTTGATGAGGCAGGCGAGATAAATTAGGTTAGGGCCGGTACACACCACCTCTGAGCTATTAGGTGCGTGTTAAAAAATAACGTGTTACAGTTTGTCTTTTCATCACCCAAGGGTTGACTGATAGAGAATGCCATTGACATTAAACCCGCCTCTGTATTATGACTATGTGCTTAAAGTATTAAATAAATAAACGTGTAACATACAAATAACAACAATTTTGATAAGAAACTAGCGGTTTTCTTAACTCTATTTTAACAGAATTTGCTTTAAACAGACCTTGAAAAAATAAATAAATAACGGCGATCACGAGCAATATGGGATAAAAGTATGAAGATGATGATAAAAATTAGCTATAAATGGTACCGAAACCGATTTAGGTTCATGTGTGATTGTTGCTAGTTAGAGATGGAGGTAAGAAGCAGCTTTCTAGTTGACTTTGTTACTAAAACGCCTTTTTTGTTGAATTATTACGCAGTGTTTCATTCATGTTGACTCAGACGGAAGTAACTATAAAATTATACACCTACTTTAAGGTTTGGATAGATTCAAGCGGTGATTTCTCGTTGTCAAAAAAACGCATCACCCAAAATCTCGAGCAAGAAACATGTGGTCTACCCTTATAGCAGTCAGGTGCGTTACTTTGAGCCGGTTGTAAAGCGCATGCGTGTACCAGGTGTCGTCCAAACATTACGATACCCTTTTATGTATACCTACTTACAAAGCTCTTATTTGTAAACATTGTAAGTGAAAGTTATTTCGGGAATTTTATGGGGTTACGTATGTTTAAAGTTCTGTTTGAAGTTTAAGGAATGGGTTATGAATATTGTAGGAGACTTCGGGGTAACGACATATTCTGGGAACCCAAGTTGGGACAGCACTGTAGTTGAGTAGCAATGTATACAGTCGCCTCGAAATTGGGTAACGAATATTAGTGTATTATAGACGATGCAACAAGCCATTATATTCAAAAGGATTGTGTATTTGAACAAGTGACTGTAAATTAAATTAAGTGACAAAAATAATTAATTTTGGTGACAGAATTACTAAGTGAGCGACTGACTGCGAGTGACGAGAAAACAACAAAACAGCAACTAACAAACAAAAATTTGAGTTACTTACAATATAAAGTGAGTAGCTTCATAATATTTGAGCGACCTAATATTTGGTTGAGTGTCAACGTTACGTCCTGCATTTTTTTAAATCATTTAATAAATAATTTATTGATACTGAGCGGTATTTTCAGACTTATATCAAACAATACGACTCGAGAGCACCAACACGCTAGCCAACCCATTTCCGTATTTTCAACTGAAAATTTGAAAACTTGTTGTTATAGACGATGGAAAGTTCGGTTGCAAACAGTATATTATACTGTTAAACTTAGTAAGGAAATTGTAGTTCCAATATTGATTGAGTCCCGTTTAGTTTTGGCCAAGTCAAAGCCTAGGTTTATTGAAAATGTATTAGTTGTTCGTTCATTATTGTTAGAACGTTTCAGGAGTTCGAGGTAAGACACCTTTTGGTGTTATAATATGGTGGATTAGGAACATGCAATATTTAAATCTCGTTTGATATGTTTAAATCCTGGTTAATCCGTTAATATTTTTCAATTCAATGAGATTTAAAGTCCTAGCCCAATACTCTAACAAATTACCGCGACTAGATAAGTAAGTACTCCTTTATATATTTTCATTTTTTGCACATTAAACCTGTTATTTTATTTATCAACATTTTAAGTATTTACTCAGTGACGAAAATAAAATAGTTATATTTTGCTACACTAAGTTAAATTTTATTTTTTAAAAGAAAGGGGAAAAGCCGTACTTCTGGGGGCTTTGTATTAAGTAATATATATATGTATATAGTGTAGTGGGAGTATAACAGAAATAACTGTTAGGGTTTCGTACTAAACGGGTACTTCGCTCACAGTTGAGATTGACTCGCATTTTTCAGAGTTTTTAATTTCGATTCACTATTTTTATCTGTATCTATAATTCCTGCTAAATGAGTCAATGTTATCACTATTACTACATAATTATTACAAAACAAAGTTCTCTGCCGCGTCTTTCTGTCTGTCTGTTCGCGATAAACTACTATACCTATTTCATACTGTTTCACGCCAATGGATAGAGTGGTTCTCGAGGAAGGTTTTAATATATAGGGTGTAAAAGTACCCTAAACGCAAACGAAGGGCTCTTGTTCTCCCCACCACTGCGATCATTTTTTTGTTCTAGACCATACCTGGGAATTCTCTAGTTACGGAGATATTGGGGGTCAAAGTTACAAATTTTTAACAGCTGTTTTTGTAAAGACTAGTTTTTCAGGTTATAATTTTACTTAAATTACCTCTATGACCCGTTCACTATTCAAAGCATCCAATACCATAAAGTTTTAAGAATGCTACATTGAGTTTTACCGTAAAATGTGATTTTTGACCCAAAAAAAAAAATCGTTTCCTAGCAAATTTTTTTGCGTAGGGGTACTTAGTTTGATGTACAGAATGCTTGGTTAACGGATGTGTGATGGGTTGATTTTTACCCTGTATAATTTGAGCGACATCCACGCCGGCGAAACCGTGAGCATCAGCTAGTTTAAACGATAAACTTATTAATTGATCACTTCTCTCTACTTGTAATATTGATGGTAAGTATTTTTTTCCCTTTAATTGGTACCTTTTATTGGTATTGGTTGGTATTGATACTTTTATGTGTTTTAGGTGTATACTTTTATTAATGATTATGAAGTATATGTACCGTCGCGTTGGTTTTTACAAAAAAAGTCTTATAATAAGTCTTGTCGAATTTTGAAATTTACCTTGCACTTTTATTGTAGAATCATCGTTAGTACCGATCGAGCATGAAACAAAATCCTTTTCAATCCGACACCGACATTTGTTCGCACAAACCCAGAGTGAATCGCGTGGCGTATGAAGCCATAGTTTACCGAGGCGGGACTAAAACTAAATAGACTAAATAGGAAACAGGTCAGAAATCGGTCAGCGCCTGCGAATCGTGCTGCGTTTCACAATATCCAGTTAACTTTATACACGTACGGTTTACGATGTTTTTCCTTTCACATGAAAGAAACCCGAGTGAACGGTTTCAGTAAAAGTACAAAGCGGTGGACGATGGCTGCTTTAGATAATAATGCTGCTTACATCGGTGTTATTGTGGGATAGGTAAAATTGGAGATACGTACGTCTTCAAGGGAAGTGGAAATTATGTTTTTTCCTAATCTTCCGCTATTCTTCTCTGTGTTTCGTTGCGGGATCCAAGACAGTTAAATGATTTCTCTGGATCTTCGTCGAGCTTCATTGTCTCGGCGCTTTTCTGGTGGTCGCCACTGTTGATTCTGGCTTTCAGGAGTTACAGTGGTTTGGGAATGTTGTGGCGTGCTTAAAGCTTAGTCTTCAAGCAATGTAATTATTAAGAAAAAGCAGGTTGGATTTTCAGAAAAGAATACTCTTCCTACGCACGTATCGTTATAGCGCATTTTATTATAATATTTTCGTCTATTATTAAAATTAGCCCTGTCATCATTTAGTTTACAAAACAGCAAATAACACAAACGCTTAACAAAGGCAAGATTGTTTTCAATGAAAGAAAAGCACAAAAACGCGTAATAGACCGTGACGAAGGGAAAAACGGAATCACTCCCCAAACTTACGTCATTAAGGAAGTTAATTAAGAAAAGGAGCTTAATCGAAAAGTTTGGGAACCCTGGATGGAACTGTGAAGTATATTTAAATAAATTATAACGGGATCATTTTAATAGGAATGAAAGAAATGCCGTATCAGATCGTCTTGTTCCTCTAAGCTGATATAGCTCTTCGTATTTTTTCGAAAAGAAAATCTCAAGGAATTAAAAGAAGAACCTTTTGTTTATTTGAAATAAATGTTCTTATTATACATTGATGTCTTGTAGACGAAAAACACGTGGCAAACGGGCCGATTGTATAATATTATAATAATTTTGGATTTTAATCTACAATTTAAGTAATCTTTTGATTATTTTCTTAACACTTATTACGACTATCTTGGAGGCCGAGAGGTGACGCGCTAGAGGCATTATTTGGTGATGTTCTCCAGAAAGGTCAGGTGCGCAGACTCGCAACAGGCGCGCGTGAACCAAGTAAAAGGAACACGAGTACAAGTTGCGAGGTTCTGTAGTTGCCAAACCCCTGGTAAAAAGGTACGAGTTGTATCATGCATTGAAGTAAGTAGAAGACTTGTCCCCCTTGTCTTGGCTATATTGAAAAACTGGCGATGACGAACCAACAAGTCAGGATCCCACAATGGCGATGAAAACCCAAACAGGCGAGCAGCCACAACGACCCGGGCTAAGCTTAATTACAACCGGGGGATTAAGCCGGGACATATTTGCGTTGCCTGCTCAAAATTAGGGCACGCTAGGGATTTCTTATTTAATTTATTCGTGCTCGTGAAGAATGTCGGTTCGTGTCAGGAGGATGCTGTTTTATGTTTTTTGTTGACTCTTTCCGTATTTTTTTATGCGTGGTGGTTTTTAGTTTTACTACAGGTGAAATTATTATACTTGCAAAAAATAATTACTATCTCTTGTTTTTAAACTTTGCGGTGCAGAGATGAACACGCGTAATTCTTCGGTGCCACCGGCAACGACGTAAAAAAGGCTCAAGTTTTGTGTAACTAATTGGTATTGGTGATACTGTCGTGAAAGCGCACAAAGGAGAAGGTTTAAAGTATAAAATAATATGAATTGAATCATGAAAATGTACCTAGGAAGACGTCTACGGCTCGGATCACTAAGCACAAGGTTTAATGCGTACCTATGTGTAAACGCATTTCCTAGCAACCTACTCGTATAATAGCAATGCTTGTAATCCTAAGGAATTTTTGCTAATACTCGTAGTACCTACCCCACTTTCCGAAAGTTATTTATTTATTTTATTTACTTACTCATTAACACATACATTTGTTTTAACAGGTAAGACCCAAGCTAACAAAAGTAGTCATAAATTACAAAAGTTATGTTTGAGTCCCATGTAAAACGAGGTGAGGCTACTGCCCCATTCAAGGGGCACAGATGCAGAAAATGCGTGGTTATTTCTGAGAAATTCCTGAAGATGAAACCTATAAAACTTTTCCTAATCCAGGATTTCAGCCCAGAAACTTCATGTACAACTGTCGTGCTTACGACCAACTTACTTACGAATAACGATGAAGTCAAAAACAAAAAATGTAATCATACAATTACCCCTACAAAGACTTTAATACAACTTATACCTTCCTGTTGTTATGAACCTTGACCAACGGCATTATTTCTCATTCAAATTAATACGATCTCATCACAAAAGTTTTATTACAAAAAAGTTAACGTTGTATATTTTTTGAGCATCTCTTGTCATTTTCATCTGAAGTTTCTTTTGTTTCGAAATCTTATTTGGACGAGATTTGGCTCGTTGATTATTATGAGGATGTTGACTATTTCAGGTATATAATATCGTACGTGACTATGGAAATCATGCTATTATTTAGAGTTTTATTTGTATTGGATTTTTGTCGATTGCCTGTGTAGACCTTTTCATCGGATAGAATCATTTTTATAATGAAATTGCTGCTTTTACATGTTATCAATATTATAACATACTCTATCCCTTTCAAAGTGAAATGTAATTATTAAAACATCAGTTTGTGTCTATCAATACCTGTTCGGGTTGCAATCATATTGAAGTTTGAGCTTTATGTATTTTTTCTAGACAATTTTAAATTAACTTTCTGAGTTTTTTCGTAAAAGTCAGTTAAAAAGTAAATAACTACGTTCAAGACAAACATACAATGTTTGGAAACTCAAGGATTTCATTATTCTGAAGGCATTAAGTTTAGAATTACGGGATCTAGTGAGGTGGAGTCAAGACGATCAAGGGATATATGACGCCAACTGGTCTATGACGCCAACTGGTCTATGACGCCAACTGGTCTATGACGCCAACTGGTCTATGACGCCAACTGGTCTATGACGCCAACTGGTCTATGACGCCAACTGGTCTATGACGCCAACTGGTCTATGACGCCAACTGGTCTATGACGCCAACTGGTCTATGACGCCAACTGGTCTATGACGCCAACTGGTCTATGACGCCAACTGGTCTATGACGCCAACTGGTCTATGACGCCAACTGGTCTATGACGCCAACCGGGTTTGGATGCCAACTGGTCTATGACGCCAACCGGGTTTGGATGCCAACTGGGCTATGACGCCAACTGGTCTATGACGCCAACTGGTCTATGACGCCAACTGGTCTATGACGCCAACTGGTCTATGACGCCAACTGGTCTATGACGCCAACTGGTCTATGACGCCAACTGGTCTATGACGCCAACTGGTCTATGACGCCAACTGGTCTATGACGCCAACTGGTCTATGACGCCAACTGGTCTATGACGCCAACTGGTCTATGACGCCAACTGGTCTATGACGCCAACTGGTCTATGACGCCAACTGGTCTATGACGCCAACTGGTCTATGACGCCAACTGGTCTATGACGCCAACTGGTCTATGACGCCAACTGGTCTATGACGCCAACTGGTCTATGACGCCAACTGGTCCATGACGCCAACTGGTCTATGACGCCAACTGGTCTATGACGCCAACTGGGTTACGAGGACAACTGGGTTACGAGGCCAACTGGGTTACGAGGCCAACTGGGATACGAGGCCAACTGGGTTACGAGGCCAACTGGGTTACGAGGCCAACTGGGTTACGAGGCCAACTGGGTTACGAGGCCAACTGGGTTACGAGGCCATCTGGGTTACGAGGCCAACTGGGTTACGAGGCCAACTGGGTTACGAGGCCAACTGGGTTACGAGGCCAACTGGGTTACGAGGCCAACTGGGTTACGAGGCCAACTGGGTTACGAGGCCAACTGGGTTACGAGGCCAACTGGGTTACGAGGCCAACTGGGTTACGAGGCCAACTGGGTTACGAGGCCAACTGGGTTACGAGGCCAACTGGGTTACGAGGCCAACTGGGTTACGAGGCCAACTGGGTTACGAGGCCAACTGGGTTACGAGGCCAACTGGGTTACGAGGCCAACTGGGTTACGAGGCCAACTGGGATACGAGGCCAACTGGGATACGAGGCCAACTGGGTTACGGGGCCAACTGGGTTACGAGGCCAACTGGGTTACGAGGCCAACTGGGTTACGAGGCCAACTGGGTTACGAGGCCAACTGGGTGACGAGGCCAACTGGGTGACGAGGCCAACTGGGTTACGAGGCCAACTGGGTTACGAGGCCAACTGGGTTACGAGGCCAACTGGGTTATGAGGCCAACTGGGTTACGAGGCCTACTGGACTATGAGGCCAACTGGACTATGAGGCCAACTGGACTCAAAGTCAAAGTCAAAGTCAAAGTCAAAGCATTTATTTCAATTAAACCATTACTGGTACTTTTGAATGTCAGAAGAACAATTCATAAAACTAAACTACGAGTGCAATACGTCATCCCGAAAGCCACCACGCCGAACCACACGCCGCCGAACGCCCGCAACAACGAACACTGCGAGCACGAAAGCACGCAGCGACGCACACCGCAACAACGAATGCACGAGACTCCAAATCACGGAACAACGAATGCACGCCGCAACGCGCAACCGCCACCCCGCGACCCGGAGCCCCGCGCACCCACCGCCACGGCACGAGCCGCCGCGCGCCCCCGCACCCACAGCACTCGCCGCCGCAGACATCCGGCGACGCGCAACCCGACGCAGCAACCCCCGGGACGACGCATTGCACTCCTAAGCTACAGTCACAGTCACAAGGCATAATAACTTGTGAAAGTACTGTAGTTGCCCATTCCCTAGCGTAGATCTCTATGGAGAAGAACGGGCAAGAAACTCCATGGACACTCTTTTAAATCAGAATATTTTTACAAAATCTTGGTACATTATATCATTCATGTTGAGATGGTATATAATGTGAGAACGATGTAGCAAGATGTGCACGATAAGTGTCCACAGTAAAGTCAAAAAAAACGACGATTCAAAGATAAAATAATAATTCAAACAAGCCGTGGCAGCTAAGAGGTGACCAGTCACAACTGACAGCACCCGTTCACGAGCATGACGCATGGATCAGCACCATTCCACTCAACCATTTTGAAGGGAACGAAATGATCCGACACACCCGCCACCATCAGCGAGACATTTAAGTGAGCATGACACACTCTCAATCGCCAGGGCATATCCAAGTCAAATAATTAATAAGTAGGTTTCCAGAGAATGATAGCTTTCTAGTACATAGTACTCACACAATATGTGCTATGCGACTATATAATACTAAAGAGATTGAATTTATACATTGCAAAGATAGTTGTACAATCTTCTTTTTCTTTCTTCTTCCTATTTAATGCTATCAATTTAAGCGCCCTGTCCTTGTGGAGCAGGACCGGCATTAAGCCAAGCATTTTTATCAGCGATATAATCGTCCAACTTGTAATATGCTTGCTTGCATAGTGTGCGTTTGATGCATGTTTTAAATTTCGTTTCATTCAGTTCAAGAATGCTTTGTGGAATTTTGTTATAGCATCTCAAACAGTACCCCATGAAAGATGAGTCTACTTTAGCGAGTCTGAAGCCTGGCTGAACTAACTGGTCCCTATTCCTAGTAACATAATTGTGTCTGTCTCCTCTTTTACTAAAAAGATGCAGATTTTTTCTCACGTACATTATGTTTTCGTAGATGTACTGACAATGCACCGTCATGATGTTAATGTTCTTAAACAGTTCCCTCAGAGAATCGCGCCTACGAAGACCATATATTGCTCTAATGGCTCTTTTTTGCAGAATAAAAATAGATTCAATGTCTGCAGCCCGTCCCCATAACAAAATGCCATAAGACATTATACTATGAAAATAACTAAAATAGACCAGCCTAGCGGTATCTACATCAGTAAACTGACGGATTTTTCTAATGGCATATGCTGCTGAACTTAGCCGCCCTGCAAGAGATGTTAAATGAGCACCCCATTGTAGCCGTGAATCAAGCGTAATCCCTAGGAAAACCGTTTTATCTACGAATTCTAGTTTCTCGTTATTTAATAGTATATCACAATCACTACTTTTAACATTCGGTAAAGCAAATCTTATGCATTTAGTCTTTTTTTCATTTAATACTAAATTGTTTGCTGTGAACCAATTATGAACCTGAAGAAGGGCAATATTCACGTCATCTAAATTTTGAGCCCGTCTATTTATCTTAAAAATTAGGGAAGTGTCATCAGCAAATAACACCATATTCTGAGGTTGGTTTTTCAATAAATAGGGTAGATCATTAATATATACCAGAAAAAGGAAAGGGCCCAATATGGACCCTTGCGGAACCCCCATTTTTACTTTTAAACCTTGTGAATTAACACCATTTATTTGAACATGCACTATGAGGCCAACTGGACTATGAGGCCAACTGGACTATGAGGCCAACTGGACTATGAGGCCAACTGGACTATGAGGCCAACTGGACTATGAGGCCAACTGGACTATGAGGCCAACTGGACTATGAGGCCAACTGGACTATGAGGCCAACTGGACTATGAGGCCAACTGGACTATGAGGCCAACTGGACTATGAGGCCATCTGGGCTATGAGGCCAACTGGGTTATGAGGCCAAATGGACTATGAGGCCAACTGGGTTATGAGGCCAAATGGACTATGAGGCCAACTGGGCTATGATGCCAACCGGGTTTGGATGCCAACTGTGCTATGAAACCAACTGGGCTATGATGCCAACCGGGTTTGGATGCCAACTGTGCTATGAAACCAACTGGACTATGAGGCCAACTGGACTATGAGGCCAACTGAACTATGAGGCCAACTGGACTATGAGGCCAACTGAACTATGAGGCCAACTGGACTATGAGGCCAACTGGGCTATGAGGCCAACTGGGTTACGAGGCCAACTGGGTTACGAGGCCAACTGGGTTACGAGGCCAACTGGGTTACGAGGCCAACTGGGTTACGAGGCCAACTGGGTTACGAGGCCAACTGGGTTACGAGGCCAACTGGGTTACGAGGCCAACTGGGTTACGAGGCCAACTGGGTTACGAGGCCAACTGGGTTACGAGGCCAACTGGGTTACGAGGCCAACTGGGTTACGAGGCCAACTGGGTTACGAGGCCAACTGGGTTACGAGGCCAACTGGGTTACGAGGCCAACTGGGTTACGAGGCCAACTGGGTTACGAGGCCAACTGGGTTACGAGGCCAACTGGGTTACGAGGCCTACTGGGTTACGAGGCCTACTGGGTTACGAGGCCTACTGGACTATGAGGCCAACTGCACTATGAGGCCAACTGGACTATGAGGCCAACTGGACTATGAGGCCAACTGGACTATGAGGCCAACTGGGTTACGAGGCCAACTGGGTTACGAGGCCAACTGGGTTACGAGGCCAACTGGGTTACGAGGCCAACTGGGTTACGAGGCCAACTGGGTTACGAGGCCAACTGGGTTACGAGGCCAACTGGGTTACGAGGCCAACTGGGTTACGAGGCCAACTGGGTTATGAGGCCAACTGGGCTATGATGCCAACCGGGTTTGGATGCCAACTGTGCTATGAAACCAACTGGGCTATGATGCCAACCGGGTTTGGATGCCAACTGTGCTATGAAACCAACTGGACTATGAGGCCAACTGGACTATGAGGCCAACTGGACTATGAGGCCAACTGGGTTACGAGGCCAACTGGGTTACGAGGCCAACTGGGTTACGAGGCCAACTGGGTAACGAGGCCAACTGGGTAACGAGGCCAACTGGGTTACGAGGCCAACTGGGTTACGAGGCCAACTGGGTTACGAGGCCAACTGGGTTACGAGGCCAACTGGGTTACGAGGCCAACTGGGTTACGAGGCCAACTGGGTTACGAGGCCAACTGGGTTACGAGGCCAACTGGGTTACGAGGCCAACTGGGTTACGAGGCCAACTGGGTTACGAGGCCAACTGGGTTACGAGGCCAACTGGGTTACGGGGCCAACTGGGTTACGAGGCCAACTGGGTTACGAGGCCAACTGGGTTACGAGGCCAACTGGGTTACGAGGCCAACTGGGTGACGAGGCCAACTGGGTGACGAGGCCAACTGGGTGACGAGGCCAACTGGGTTACGAGGCCAACTGGGTTACGAGGCCAACTGGGTTACGAGGCCAACTGGGTTACGAGGCCAACTGGGTTACGAGGCCACCTGGGTTACGAGGCCAACTGGGTTACGAGGCCAACTGGGTTATGAGGCCAACTGGGTTACGAGGCCTACTGGACTATGAGGCCTACTGGACTATGAGGCCAACTGGACTATGAGGCCAACTGGACTATGAGGCCAACTGGACTATGAGGCCAACTGGACTATGAGGCCAACTGGACTATGAGGCCAACTGGACTATGAGGCCAACTGGACTATGAGGCCAACTGGACTATGAGGCCAACTGGACTATGAGGCCAACTGGACTATGAGGCCATCTGGGCTATGATGCCAACCGGGTTTGGATGCCAACTGTGCTATGAAACCAACTGGGCTATGATGCCAACCGGGTTTGGATGCCAACTGTGCTATGAAACCAACTGTGCTATGAAACCAACTGGGTTACGAGGCCAACTGGGTTACGAGGCCAACTGGGTTACGAGGCCAACTGGGTTACGAGGCCAACTGGGTTACGAGGCCAACTGGGTTACGAGGCCAACTGGGTTACGAGGCCAACTGGGTTACGAGGCCAACTGGGTTACGAGGCCAACTGGGTTACGAGGCCAACTGGGTTACGAGGCCAACTGGGTTACGAGGCCAACTGGGTTACGAGGCCAACTGGGTTACGAGGCCAACTGGGTTACGAGGCCAACTGGGTTACGAGGCCAACTGGGTTACGAGGCCAACTGGGTTACGAGGCCAACTGGGTTACGAGGCCAACTGGGTTACGAGGCCAACTGGGTTACGAGGCCAACTGGGTTACGAGGCCAACTGGGTTACGAGGCCAACTGGGTTACGAGGCCAACTGGGTTACGAGGCCAACTGGGTTACGAGGCCAACTGGGTTACGAGGCCAACTGGGTTACGAGGCCAACTGGGTTACGAGGCCAACTGGGATACGAGGCCAACTGGGTTACGGGGCCAACTGGGTTACGAGGCCAACTGGGTTACGAGGCCAACTGGGTTACGGGGCCAACTGGGTTACGAGGCCAACTGGGTTACGAGGCCAACTGGGTTACGAGGCCAACTGGGTTACGAGGCCAACTGGGTTACGAGGCCAACTGGGTGACGAGGCCAACTGGGTGACGAGGCCAACTGGGTTACGAGGCCAACTGGGTTACGAGGCCAACTGGGTTACGAGGCCACCTGGGTTACGAGGCCAACTGGGTTACGAGGCCAACTGGGTTACGAGGCCAACTGGGTTATGAGGCCAACTGGGTTACGAGGCCTACTGGACTATGAGGCCAACTGGACTATGAGGCCAACTGGACTATGAGGCCAACTGGACTATGAGGCCAACTGGACTATGAGGCCAACTGGACTATGAGGCCAACTGGACTATGAGGCCAACTGGACTATGAGGCCAACTGGACTATGAGGCCAACTGGACTATGAGGCCAACTGGACTATGAGGCCAACTGGACTATGAGGCCAACTGGACTATGAGGCCAACTGGACTATGAGGCCAACTGGACTATGAGGCCAACTGGACTATGAGGCCAACTGGACTATGAGGCCAACTGGACTATGAGGCCAACTGGACTATGAGGCCAACTGGACTATGAGGCCAACTGGACTATGAGGCCATCTGGGCTATGAGGCCAACTGGGTTATGAGGCCAAATGGACTATGAGGCCAAATGGACTATGAGGCCAACTGGGCTATGATGCCAACCGGGTTTGGATGCCAACTGTGCTATGAAACCAACTGGGCTATGATGCCAACCGGGTTTGGATGCCAACTGTGCTATGAAACCAACTGGACTATGAGGCCAACTGGACTATGAGGCCAACTGGGTTACGAGGCCAACTGGGTTACGAGGCCAACTGGGTTACGAGGCCAACTGGGTTACGAGGCCAACTGGGTTACGAGGCCAACTGGGTTACGAGGCCAACTGGGTTACGAGGCCAACTGGGTTACGAGGCCAACTGGGTTACGAGGCCAACTGGGTTACGAGGCCAACTGGGTTACGAGGCCAACTGGGTTACGAGGCCAACTGGGTTACGAGGCCAACTGGGTTACGAGGCCAACTGGGTTACGAGGCCAACTGGGTTACGAGGCCAACTGGGTTACGAGGCCAACTGGGTTACGAGGCCAACTGGGTTACGAGGCCAACTGGGTTACGAGGCCAACTGGGTTACGAGGCCAACTGGGTTACGAGGCCAACTGGGTTACGAGGCCAACTGGGTTACGAGGCCAACTGGGTTACGAGGCCAACTGGGTTACGAGGCCAACTGGGTTACGAGGCCAACTGGGTTACGAGGCCAACTGGGTTACGAGGCCAACTGGGTTACGAGGCCAACTGGGTTACGAGGCCAACTGGGTTACGAGGCCAACTGGGTTACGAGGCCAACTGGGTTACGAGGCCAACTGGGTTACGAGGCCAACTGGGTTACGAGGCCTACTGGACTATGAGGCCAACTGGACTATGAGGCCAACTGCACTATGAGGCCAACTGGACTATGAGGCCAACTGGACTATGAGGCCAACTGGACTATGAGGCCAACTGGACTATGAGGCCAACTGGGTTACGAGGCCAACTGGGTTACGAGGCCAACTGGGTTACGAGGCCAACTGGGTTACGAGGCCAACTGGGTTACGAGGCCAACTGGGTTACGAGGCCAACTGGGTTATGAGGCCAACTGGGCTATGATGCCAACCGGGTTTGGATGCCAACTGTGCTATGAAACCAACTGGGCTATGATGCCAACCGGGTTTGGATGCCAACTGTGCTATGAAACCAACTGGACTATGAGGCCAACTGGACTATGAGGCCAACTGGACTATGAGGCCAACTGGGTTACGAGGCCAACTGGGTTACGAGGCCAACTGGGTTACGAGGCCAACTGGGTTACGAGGCCAACTGGGTTACGAGGCCAACTGGGTTACGAGGCCAACTGGGTTACGAGGCCAACTGGGTTACGAGGCCAACTGGGTTACGAGGCCAACTGGGTTACGAGGCCAACTGGGTTACGAGGCCAACTGGGTTACGAGGCCAACTGGGTTACGAGGCCAACTGGGTTACGAGGCCAACTGGGTTACGAGGCCAACTGGGTTACGAGGCCAACTGGGTTACGAGGCCAACTGGGTTACGAGGCCAACTGGGTTACGAGGCCAACTGGGTTACGAGGCCAACTGGGTTACGAGACCAACTGGGTTACGAGGCCAACTGGACTATGAGGCCAACTGGACTATGAGGCCAACTGGACTATAAGGCCAACTGGACTATGAGGCCAACTGGACTATGAGGCCAACTGGACTATGAGGCCAACTGGACTATGAGGCCAACTGTGCTATGAAACCAACTGGGCTATGATGCCAACCGGGTTTGGATGCCAACTGTCATAGCACAGTAAGCCAACTGGGTTACGAGGCCAACTGGGTTACGAGGCCAACTGGGTTACGAGGCCAACTGGGTTACGAGGCCAACTGGGTTACGAGGCCAACTGGGTTACGAGGCCAACTGGGTTACGAGGCCAACTGGGTTACGAGGCCAACTGGGTTACGAGGCCAACTGGGTTACGAGGCCAACTGGGTTACGAGGCCAACTGGGTTACGAGACCAACTGGGTTACGAGGCCAACTGGACTATGAGGCCAACTGGACTATGAGGCCAACTGGACTATGAGGCCAACTGGACTATGAGGCCAACTGGACTATGAGGCCAACTGGACTATGAGGCCAACTGGACTATGAGGCCAACTGGACTATGAGGCCAACTGGACTATGAGGCCAACTGGACTATGAGGCCAACTGGACTATGAGGCCAACTGGACTATGAGGCCAACTGGACTATGAGGCCAACTGGACTATGAGGCCAACTGGACTATGAGGCCAACTGGACTATGAGGCCAACTGGACTATGAGGCCAACTGGACTATGAGGCCAACTGGACTATGAGGCCAACCGGACTATGAAGCCAACTGGACTATGAGGCCAACCTGACTATGAGGCCAACCGGACTATGAGGCCAACCGGACTATGAAGCCAACTGGACTATGAGGACAACCGGACTATGAGGCCAACCGGACTATGAGGCCAACTGGACTATGAGGCCAACCGGACTATGAGGCCAACCGGACTATGAGGCCAACCGGACTATGAGGCCAACCGGACTATGAGGCCAACCGGACTATGAGGCCAACCGGACTATGAGGCCAACCGGACTATGAGGCCAACCGGACTATGAGGCCAACCGGACTATGAGGCCAACCAGACTATGAGGCCAACCGGACTATGAGGCCAACCGGACTATGAGGCCAACTGGACTATGAGGCCAAGTGGGCTATCAAGCGGCAAGACAAAAGTACATGACCTTATTTTATGGTATTACGCTGCTTAAGGCCTTGTCAGAAGCCCTTTCGGAACTGACTGGAAATACAGACGAAGCGAAGGCTCTTATTGCTTAAGCTTAAGCTTATAGAAAGGTTGCGGAAGAAACCTCGCCACCGCGAGAGGGGTCCTCGGTTCCCTCGTGATTCACCCTTAGTTCACATTCTTTATTATTATAAGCCTATATTGTCCCACTGCAGGGCAAAGGCCTCCCTTCCCTGTTTCCACTTTTCGCGATCTAGTGCGATTGTAGACCAATCCTTTGTGAAAGAGTATTGCTCATCCCGCCATCTCCTTCTGGGCCTGCCGCGTTGTCGTTCGGGCGGCGTTGGCCTTTCTTCACATAATCACATCTAAATCACAAAAACCATTTTTCATAAAAGGCGTTAAATTCAGAGCTTTAATTAAAAGACCAAAGAGTAAAATTTGAACCAAAGCAGAAACAATGTGTTGAACTTCCCACTTCATTTCAAACCACAGGGGACGCATTCACTCAGTTAATTTCGACTCAACTTTCAACCAATTCCTATGTTAATAAAGGAGTTAAGAAAATTATAGGGTGATGACTGCCTTGGCAGCCTGGCGTGTCGTATGTACAAGTTATAATGTAATAAGTAAGTGGAACGAAAAGGACTTTTTGGTGTATTAGAAATTAACAGTAATAAATGCTTAGACCTAACTCGATCAAAAAAAGAACATTTTTGAAAAATGTACCGGAAAAGGCAAAAAAGTAATTTCAAAGTTAATGCCATAAAATAAGTTAAAAAAATTCGCTTCAAATTATTCTATAATCGGTAATATTTAACCTTGACCTCCTTATTTGAGCGCTGAGCAATATTCGGCTCATAATAAATTTCATTCGATTGAATTGATACGAATAATCGGAATCGTATATCGAAAATTTATTTGAGTCACGTCACTACGTATTGTTGAGAGTTATAAACCCTTTTCCTTTAAAATACGTACGTGTTTTATTTATTTTTGGTAACTATCTATTATTAAGAGTAAAAACTAGTTCCAGTAGTCGTAGTAAATCCGTGTATGTACTTATGGTACAAAGTCATTTTCGTTAATAGTGTTAAAATCTAGGGTCTAAATAAAAACGATACACAATTTCGGTTGGTGGGCCAGTGCTTGACGAAAACGTTAGAAGAATACAGCCAAACGCTAAACCGAAATGTAATCTATTTTCGGATCCGTTACAGTGAAATTGGGCAAATGTCACATCATTATAACTCATGAAATTGACGGGTAAACTAATGGAAATGTCTATTCTAAACAGCAGTATTGTCCTTTGTCAGATAAATATTCTGATAAGACACAAACGGAACAGCCAATGTTAGGTTTAGTCCCAAGTGTTCTCTGTGGAGTACAATGAAGATTGTGATGATCTGCCTCGGTTTACTACAATTGACCATGAGGTTATGGTATTCGGTTTATCAGTCAGTATAATGAAAGGAATTTGTCAAACGCAGCCTGATGTAGATGTTATCGGCTATGTGTAGGTATAATCTAGAATGTTAGATAATATCGTAACCTTTAAGGCAGAGTATGAAATATAATTTCTGTCGCGGTTACAATTATGGACATTGATTTTAATTCATAAATAGGTTGTTTTAGCTATCTCAGTTTCTGGAACCGTATAATTTTGCACTAGGGAATTATTAGTAAAGTGCACCACTTTCGGCGCCATCTTCCTTGGCATATGGCGCCCAAAGTAGTGTTAGAACTTGCTCTTATTAAACTCTTTGTAAGTAGTATGATGTAATGTGTAACATTATGTAAGTAAGAAGAAGTTCCCTTTCGAAATGAGTTGAAAGATTTAAGAGCATCTTGCGGTGATGTAATTAAAGTACTTTCTGGTATGAGTCGACCTCTTGTATACCTTGATACTTAGGATCTATTGTATTACGTTGTGAAAAAAATTGTGGAAACATCCAGCTGACTTACTAGCTGGATGTTTTCACATTTTATAGCTATAAACAACATGATTAACAGCTAGGTAGATATAGCAGCAGAAACAACATAATTCCGATATAATATTTATTTAATTCTCAATTAACAAGCCAACAGTTGATGTACCTACACATAAAATAACTTTATTGCGAAACACATCCTTATTACAAAAAATAAATCTCCTTTTAATCGAAGGAGGAATTTAAAATGTTAATATCCGGCTCATCCTTATTTCTCTCGAGGAGGTAATTAATGTTCAGATAATAAGTTAAGTACGAAAACATTAACGGAATTTATAAGACGAGATTCATAAGCCTTCAACAATGGGCCCTTCATAATTGGGCAATTTTTTACGGGAATTTGTTAAGACGAAAGCTGCGAATATTTTTGGTAAATTGCTTGAAACCCCTACCTACGTACTTGTATTTAGATTGCCATGTACTTAATGTAAGGAAACTCTATACAAAATGATTGTTTTTAAGTAAATAAAAATACGTATAGTAAACATGCTGTACAAAAATTTGTAAAGTAATTTAAAAATATTTTTCTCTGTAATTGTATATTCACACACATAACATAACATCACGCCTGTAATCCCCGAAGGGTTAGGCAGAGGTGTACCTAATAGTACACCCACATTTCGCCAGTTAATTGGAATTGTTAATTGTATATTCTTTAAACTAATATTACATACATACATAAACTCACGCCCTTTTCCCAAGGGGGTAGGCAAAAACCACAGAACGCCACTTGTGCCTCCTACGATCCTTACAGGTACTCCTTTTGCCTCGTCCACATTCATACATCTGGTCATACACGCACACCGGTTATGAACGTACACTAATATTTGTATCCTTTAATAACATTTGGGACATTCGGGACATGTGGCGGAAGAAAGGGGAGGGCTATACCCAGCAGTGGGGCTGATAATATTATAATAATAATAATAATATACTTTTATTTCAGACCAAGTTTGTCCATAATTGTACATTAATTGTTCATTGTGTTTGTATATTATGATAATTAATAACATTTTCGTGAAGTCTCTTCGTGCACCTGCTATTATTAAAGAAAACATTATGAATCAGCATTTCAAACCATGACACACCTAACCCTTTGGGGATTACAGGCGTGATGTTATGTTAGGCTGCAATAGTATAAACAGTAGCTCTAAAAAATCTTTATAAGTTTGACACTTTTTTTTTATGGGGTGGGATATCATCAAATAACGCCTCACGCTCTTGGGCAGAGCAAAAGGGAGTGTCAGACTTCTACTGATTAAAAACCACCCATGTTCGTTCTTAGCATTTTATGTCGAGGCCGCGGTATCTCTTGCGAACAACCTGCAGCCCCGACGGGATAAGTTTGACCCTTAAATATTTAAATTGAAATACCTAGTTACCTACCTACAAGCCTGAGGTAAAAAGAAGCTTAGATACATCGTTACCAGCTTAAAGTTAGTCCTCATATTGAGCTTGAAGGTCATAACAGTCAATCAGTGGCAAGCTGCTAGCCCCTGCACAGTGCAAAGCCATTCATTGTCTCCACAAGGATCGTTCCTCCCCATTGATTCTTACGACTTGCACGGTCAGATTAGTTGAAACTACATACAGAGAGGCTCTTGTAGATCAGAAGGCTAATTTCCGTGATTAAAGCTGTTCAAAATTTAGTGTGCAGAGACCTGCTGCATTGGATAAGTACATCAGGTGTAGCTGTCCGTATATACGAGTAGTCCTATGCATATTGATTTTATAATAATTTCGATTTGATTGTTCCTTCAAGTTTTCTTTGCTCGGCCCGATCACTGAACCTCACAGTCACTATCCCATCTAAGCGACTATCAATGTCAAAATCTGACACAATCTTAACCATACTATATACTTTTTTCGAAAATTTGAAGGTATCAGAACCAATATTATTTATCAGGCAGGCAGCAGGTAGGCAGGTGATATCCAGCGGCAAGTCGTGGCAGTCGAGCAGACACAATTTAAGGTTGACGCAAAAACGAACCACATCAACTTGAAAATCGTTTGCCATTTCGTTCTTACAACCAGCAATTTCTTAAATCTTACCTGATCGGAGTGAAAATATTAACACTTGCAAAACTGCCATTTCTGATCCAACTGCGCTTGGCCAGTTGCCACATAGTTTTCCCGTATCGCTGGGCTGGGGCTTGGCAGATCAATCACTCACTTAATCTGCTACATAGCTACATTTCCCTTGGGGGGATCCCATGCTGTGTCTTCGAATTAACTTTTGTTAATTGCGCCGAAATTCGTTAACGGTGCTGCAGCGATAAATCTTTATTTAGCTTTAATTTTCTTACGAGCCGACATTTGCGAGTACAAGATATTGTTGAAATGTGGTATTGAAACTATTAGGAATATTTATCTGACTTTGGTTTGGAGTCAAAAACAACAACAAAGTAAGAACATGACAAGACAAGACAACAAACACAAGACACAAGACAACACAAGAACACAAAGAAAGACAAGACAAGACACGAAGACAAGTATTAAATTGTAATTAACCGATTCCAATAAAGTCACTGTTGATACATGGGAATTTTAATGTTTATGAATGACTGGCTGGTTAGTCTATGTTCCTTTAAAAAGATGTTTCGGTTCGTTTTTCAAATTATAAAGGCAGGTGTCAGAGTTGAGATAAAATATGGGACAGTGAAGTCTAGTGGAAAATTCGATATAAAAATGTGTTATATTTGAGAGTTGTTTTATTTTAATTAAGAAGGATCTCACAATAAGAGAGAAAGTACATAAATTCCTACACCCCACAAGAGTCACAAGTTACAAAAGGTACCTCTTATCGGAAAGGATTTAAAAGTACCCTTACGAAGCCAAAACTACTTGTTCTCCCCGTCATTGTGATATTGTTTTTTGTTCTGGCCTAGAACCTCCTAGAAGTTTCCAGGAAATATTAGAGCTTAGAGGTCACAATTCCGATTGATTTTCTGTAATAATGTTACTTTAATTACCTCCATGAACAGTTTTCAATCAGCATTCATTAGCACAATTTTTTGAGTGTGCTACATTGTTTTACCGTAAAACGTGATTATTCACTCAAAAAAAAAGTTGTTTCCCAGCAATATTTTTAGCGTAGAGTTACATAGTTAGATGTACATAATGCTTGATTGACGACTTCGTGAAGTCTGAAACTTTTATGAATTATATTGAACTTTTTTTTTTTTGGCGGGTGGAAAATCATCGAATCGCTCTTGGGCAGAGCGAAAGGGAGTGTCAGACGTCTACTGACTAAAAACCACCCATGTTCCTTCTCAGCACTTTATGTCGAGGCCGCGGTATCTCTTGTGAAAAACCCGCAGCCCCGACGGGACCCGCAGCCCCGACGGGACCCGCAGCCCCGACGGGACCCGCAGCCCCGACGGGACCCGCAGCCCCGACGGGAATTATTTTGACCTCATTTAGTGTTTTTTTCTGTTCAACAAATATGGCGATGTTTTGTTATGTGCTCTTGTTCTAATTGTTTCTTCTATAATGACTATTCTTTTACGGGATTTTGTTAGCCCAGAACTTTGCCATTACCACTTTCCCCCTCCTTTCCGCAATGAGAAGCTCTGAACTCATTGAGCAGGTTCAGTAAGGCTTTTACTTCTTTAAGACACGAGTCGGCACAACAATCTACATGTTTGGGAAATCTTTCTCATCTGAAACAGAGGTACCTATCCAATTTTTCATTTCAAACTCGTTGGCTAGTTGCCACGTTATTTGCTTGCTGCTACCTTGGACCCTCACCAGATCAATCACTCAATTAAATCTGGCAATGTGTCTACGTTCCCTTGGGTGAGTTTTATTTCAAAGTCACAGCGTTTACTTTCGGACATCGCATTTTGGAAGCCATAGTTTTGCGAAGTAGGTCACACCATAGTACAAACCGTTATTTCACAAGGCTTTTGAATTTCGCTAACTGTTTACATATTTTTGCTCGTGGTTGTAGAACTTTTCTTCTTTAAATTAAAACCTAATGATTTATTGTAATTATTTTCCCAAAAATATAATATTTTACTGCACTCCTTAAAAGTCGTATAAAAAATGGGGTAATTCCAAAATTTCGACGAGCACAGTTAGAGGCTAATGGGACGCGGTAAAAGTGGAAGTTTATCATAATAAATGTTAAGAGAGAAGCACCTGAGCTCCCTTGGATATTTCGCAGCACACTAAGTTAATTTAGAGTTAACTGTTAGAAGGCCGTGTGGCTTTCTATGAGACAAAGTTTGCTAACTGCTGGTGAAACATCGTGCGGTATCAAGGTGTAATACTTGCTTGTTGCAACATGTGCAAGAATTTCGCTCGTTATCTACGGGTGTGGTCTTGGGGTCTTTGTGTTGTAAGCTAGAAAAAACTACACAAAATCTCAAGGTATGCTTACAACCATGGTTTCATGGAGCTACGAGTACATACTCAACTAAGATTATTAATTGTTAGTAAAAGGCACAAAATTTCATTGCGAGCATTGCCTACGGGCTGGATGATAAATAATATAGATATCGTCCTGGAATCGATGGAGAATCAGAAAACCAAAAAGGTTGAGATCCTCGAGACTAGCATGGCCTCGCTGAGCGCGGAGACGGAAAACCCAAAAAGGGCCCCGTCTACCACGGACGCGAGCACCGCTAGTTTAGCTGCTGCACTGGCTGACCTTCGTTCGAAGATCAGTGAGGACGACCCGACCCAGCATTGCTGAGTCGCGTGTGCGCGAGCGATTTTCTCGCCATTGTCTTCGCCTTGTGGCGGCAGACTGGCGACCTCGCACGCGGCATACGGTACACTGGTCAGATGGGGGTGGTGACTTCTCAGTCACCGGTCCCAACTGTTCAGCTGTACTCCAACGCCGTAGCAGGAGCCGTAGGAAAAGGTTCCTCGGCACGCGGTCGCAATGCCGCGAACCCGCCAATGAGCAAGAGTCCGGCCAAGAGGCCGAGCAAAGGCTCTGCCGGAAAGGGTTCCGTATCCAAGACTACTGTCTCTGGATCGGTTTCCACCCCTCCGGCGCTTGACGGGCTTCGTCGCAAAGCGTACCTAGCCTGTGTCACTGCCCTGAAAAGGACAAAGGACGCAGATAGGCTTGCCCTTCTCGCTCGATATGGTGTCAATAGAGACTCCATTCGGGCACGTATCGCAGAAATGCGACAAGAAGAGTTGGGCCCGCGCACCGCGAAGAACCCCTGGCTGCTGTCGATCGGTTTGATACCGACAGACCAACTCACATCGTGGTACGAAATGTCCACGGTTGAGGAGATGCAGGAGTCGGCTGCGAAGAAGGCTGACGGTGCTGCCAAGAAGGCGGCTACGTCGGTCCCGCATGTAACTGTGTCAGAGGTGCCCGCTCGAGAGAGCGCTGCGCCAAAAGCACAGGTACCTTCCTCTAAGAAGAAGGTTCATGCGGTCCCTTCCAAGCAGAAGAATCTGCCAGCCGGGAAGGCAGCTGGAACCGGCGCGGTTTCAAAACCCGCGTCGTCCAAGGCTGCCGGACCCGCCCCGAAGCAGGTTGCCGGTTCGGTAAAGAAGCAGGGAGCTGGACCCGCCGCAAAAGCGGCTAAGTCCAAGGGGCCCGTGCCCGCACCGGTCGTGGTTATGGAAACCATGACCGAGGCGGACATGAGCCTTCTCGTCAACCTCTCAGAGGTCCGCGATGCGGATGGTCTCTGGGATGAGGACGGCGTCCCGCGCTTCAGTGCCGGAATGATGGCACCGTTCTTTTTCTTTTTCAGTCGCGCGCGCGCAACCGTACGCGTCGCTTGCTTTTTGCTGCGATCGGTCTACACGTCGAGCGAAATGTCCGCTACAGTAAAGTGTACTCAGTGTATTATTGTTATTGACGAGCTGCTATGTTTCGTGCAAAACAAGCTGTCGACATGCGATGACGATACCTTGATTCGCATATGTTCGTCGGCCTTTAGTAACGATGTAATCATAAAATCAAAATCGTTACTATTTGAATCTGTTCCGACTAACAAACGAATTATCAAACGGAAGCAAATGGGTAAGGAAAACCGAGACCTAGCCGACATAATTGGCCTTTTCAAGTCTACTGACCCTGATGTGATCCCGATTTTCGTTGCACGGCACCTTGAAAATCTACCCCCAGTCACATTTGATCACTTGGATGTTACTAAGTTGTTAAAAGATCTCACCTTACTCAAGGAAGAAGTGCGAGAACTGAAGTCAACTAGTGTGACGGTTGATCAGTTGGAGAAACTCAAGGTGGATCTACAGTATGACCTCAAGTTTGGATCTTTGATCGAGCATGCGCGGAGCGAGCAGTGTGTGAACTTAAAGCGAGGTGGCGGCAACGGTGACATTTCTCTTTGTAACTCGTCATACAGAAGTATGGAGGCTTCCAAAAATGCAGTGCAAAGTCCGGGAAATCAAGAAAGTGACACAAAACTCTCGGTTCATATTGCCGGTAAACAAACTCGACTTATTGAAAGCAGTGGGTGTGTTGAGAAGGAGCGACCGTTACCTGTGTCGGAAACCGGTCCTATGACGCGGGCTCGCTCGCCGTCGCCCGTACAAACAGCTGTGGTTGTTACGTCACAGTCACAGGGATTGAACGCAGTGAGTAAACAAGTGACACATTGCGGTGACGTTTTCTCTAAAAAGGAGAATGATGGTTGGATTGTTGCTACGCGTCGTAAACCCAAGCAAATATACCGTTACTCTGGGAAGGCGGGGGTTGCTAAAGACACAGTAGGGTGCTTTAAAGCTGCTGAAAAGAAAGTACCGATGTTTATTACGAATGTACATAAGGACTCGCACATAGCTGACATCGTAAAGCATATTAAAATAAAAACATGCGAGGTAGTTACATTGGAAAAGCTGTCCCTCCGGAAAAAGGTTGACTATGATGCGTACAAGTTTTTTATACCTGAATCCAAAGTACCTACTTTTTTGGATGAAAATATCTGGCCGCAAAATATAATATTCAGACGTTTTGTGCATTATAGTCAAAGACGCAAGGACGAGTACTCGCTTAAAGTCGGCTCTGTAAACATCAATAATGACTGATAATAGTTTGTTACGATTTGCCAGCTTTAATTGTAAAAGTGTTAAGCGTTCAATTGAGGGCGTGCGTGAGCTATGTGCTACGTGCGACTTAATAGCGCTTCAGGAGTGTTGGCTGCTGCCGGAGGAGCTGCCGTTCCTGAGCACCATCCATGATGACTTCAGCAGCATGGGAACGTCGGCCGTTGACACGTCAGCGGGCATGCTGCGTGGGCGACCCTATGGAGGGGTGGCTCTGTTATGGCGAAAAAGTGCGTTCAATAATGTGTCGGTCGTTCCGAGTGATAACCCGCGAGTGTGTGCGATACGTATTGAAACGAGTGAAAGGCCTTTCATTGTGATGAGTGTGTACATGCCCACGGACGCAGTAAGTAACTTACCAGAGTTCTCACATTGTTTAGGACTGCTAAATGCAATTGTGGACAGTAGTGATGTGGAGGCGGTTTATTGTCTTGGTGACTTCAACGCTCATCCACATGGACTATTTTTTACTGAGTTGTTGAACTGCTGCAGTGATAACAACTTTTCATGCGTTGATGTAGATAGGCTGGGATTGACGTCAAACACTTACACGTATGTCAGTGATTGTAACGGGGCTAGGCGATGGCTTGATCATTGTCTCTGTACAGAATCGTCTCTAAAAACTGTTCGTTCTGTTGTTGATCGAATGCGATCTTAGTATAATTAGACCCAAACTAAAACAGAGTATGTCCTACGATAACTTGGTTGTGTGGGGGGAAAAAAGCCCTGAGGCTATCAACACCTATAGGCAAGAGTGTCATCGGCGATTGCGTAATATTGAATTCCCTCGCGTATTGTCCAATTGTTGTGATCGCATGTGTAGTGATTCGGACCACAACATAATTATTGACTGCCTGTATCAGGATGTAGTATCTGCTCTAAGGGAGGCCGCCATTGTTAGCGGGGGAATGCGAATCAGTGGTAGGAGGCCGAAGCGCATGGTGGGTTGGAATAAGCACGTCAGCGAGGCTCACTCGTACGCTAGGCTTAGGTTTGATGAGTGGCTTAAGTGTGGTAAACCTACGTCTGGCGTAATTTACGAGGAAATGTGCGAGACTCGTAAGACTTTTAAGACCAAATTAAGATGGTGCCAAAATCACCAAGACCAAATCCAGATGGATATTCTGGCTGAGTTGCATGCGAAGAAAGACTTTCGAGACTTCTGGAAGTCTACAAAAAAGCTCAACCCTAGGCCTGGTTTGCCGGTGAGCGTCGATGGTGTGTCTGCTGCAGGGGATATTGCTAATGTTTTTAAATCCCAGTTTTGTGTCGAGCCGTGCAATATTCCATCCACTGAGGTGATCGATTCTGAGTCACAGGGTGTCGTGGAACCAAGAGTTAAGTTCTCAGCTGCCGAGATAACAAAGACCATAAAGAGTATGACCAAGGGTAAGTCCCCAGGACACGATGGACTCAGCATCGAGCACCTACAGCATGCAGGTCCCCACCTGCCACGTGTATTGGCTATGCTGTTCACGTTCTGCATTCGTCATTCGTACTTGCCGGGCGAGCTGATGAGGACGGTCGTAGTACCAATTGTTAAAAATAAAACAGGTGATGTAGCAGATAAGACCAACTATAGACCGATCTCATTAGCGACCGTCATCGCGAAGGTATTTGACAGCATGCTTAATACTCAGTTAAATAGTACAATAACTTTGCACGATAACCAGTTTGGGTTCAGGCCCAAACTGTCCACAGACGGCGCTATACTGAGTTTAAAGCATGCTGTCAGATATTACACGGATCGGAGCACTCCTGTTTATGCCTGTTTCCTCGATCTGTCCAGGGCGTTTGACCTGGTTTCGTACAAGGTACTATGGAGGAAGTTGTTGGATAGGCAAGTTGCGCCTGAAATTGTAAAAATCTTCCAGCATTGGTACGGGAACCAGGTCAACAATGTTAAATGGTCGGGAGCTCTGTCGGATTCGTACAGGTTGGAGTGCGGGGTGAGGCAGGGGGGGTTGAGCTCTCCAACGCTCTTCAACCTGTATATTGATGGACTGGTTGCCGAGCTCAGCAGCCGCCATGTTGAATGCCACGTTGATGATGTTTGTTTTAACAACATCAGCTACGCTGATGATATGGTGCTGCTGAGCGCGTCAATAGGGGGACTAAGAGAGCTTGTTGGCATTTGCGAAGCATACGCTCATACTCATGGTTTGAAATATAACGTTAAAAAGAGCGAGCTTATGATTTTTAATGCGGGTTCCAAGTGTCCGACGGAGGTTCCACCACTGAGGCTATGTGGGGTACCCTTGGAGCGGGTACACTCTTTTAAGTATCTTGGCCATATTGTGACGTCTGACCTGAAGGACGACGCTGATATTGAGCGGGAAAGGCGGGCGTTGTCGGTGAGGGCGAATATGATTGCCCGCAGATTTGCTCGTAGCTCCAAGGATGTAAAGATCACCTTGTTTCGAGCCTACTGTACATCTTTTTATACGAGCAGTCTGTGGGTGTCATATTTGCAGAAATCCTACAGCGCTCTCCGCGTTCAATATAATAACGCGCTGAGGGCACTGTTGCGGCTGCCTCGCTTCTGCAGCGCATCAGGAATGTTTGCGAGCGTCCGCGTTGACTGTTTTTATACCAGTATGCGTAAGAGGGCGACCTCGATAGCGAGTAGAGTGCGGGGCAGTGGCAACAGTCTTCTTACCGTTGTTGCCAACAGGTTGGACGGACCTTTTATGCAGGACTGGCAGGCCTTACATGCACCTGTATACCGGGCGTGGGGCAGGTAAATTTTAACTTAGAAATCCTTGTTAGATATTTATATTTTTATTTATAAATTTTAGATTGATTGAATTTTGATTATGCACATCTTGTACATTTTAAATTTTGACATGAACATTTTATTTTTATTTTTTGACACAATTAGTAGTCTATTTTTATTTAAATTGTAGTTTTAAAAGGAATTTTTGTTTAATGAATTTAATATTATTATTAGTATGCATTATGAATAATTTATTTTATGATCATGCATTTTTGGTAGTATTTGTGTTGTTGGCCTTCGATTATTATGAATATTTTCTTTGTTTACTAACATTACTCTTTAAGTTTACCTACTAACAAAAATATGGATCACAGTTATCTGAATTTAATAAAATTATATATTATTATATTGCAACATTACACATAACATAACATCACGTTGCAATCCTGAAAGAGTTTTGCAGAAATGTATCTAATGGCAAATCCACATTTCGCCAGGTCTCATTACAATCCTTCTTCATATTTTGGACATTTTTGTAACGTCTAAACACAAAAGACTAGCGGTAAATTGTGAACAGCGAACGAAAGAAACCAATGTGAAACAAACAAAAAAGTATAGATAATATTCGTTGATCGACAGTACAACGCGTTCGTTGTTCCGCCGTCAGAAATCGACAGTTATGATTGAAAAAGTTTAATCAATCCGTCCACCAATCGCGCTTGTTGTGATGGGGAAACGTACAAGTTTTATTATGGAGTCATTTATTGATATTTTAGGGTGTAGAAAAGTGTGTAACTTAATATTTGAAATGTTTGTGTTTTTCTATATGGGTTTTTATTTTTAATTCGCTGCTGGAGTTAGGAGTAGGTAGTATAGGTAATTGATATTGTACCTCGTTATGTTTTATTTTTTAATGTTCTAGAACAAAAGCATCAAATTTCAAACTGTCAGGATGACGGGGAACCGGGTCGTCAGAGCCAGGCTACGCCGGGTTTCGGTACGGAAAACATCTCTGCTACGAAGTCTACAGATTCTGAGCAATAATAATCTCCATTACGGTGGTCTACGTCGGGAAGAAAAGTGCCCGAGTGACGTTCCTCGGCCCTTCCTCCTCGATTCTCCTCTTCGGTTCTCCTCTTCGGCACTCCTGACTCCCGCCGGCTGCTGCTACAGCCGGAGGGACGTTTCCTTGATCCTTGCGCCTCCTCTGCGTCTGATGAAAGCTGAAGTTTGACTGCCTGCGTTTGACTGCAGGCTACAACTGGCCCCTTTGCAAGCTCAATGACTGGAAGGCCTGACTTGAGGCTTTCCACCTTAGAAACCCCTGGACTCTTCATACCTAAGGACCTTCACCCCGTTTTCCCTGATTGTGTATAGTGTTTTAGTTAGGATTCTCCAGCATCCGGTAGGTAGGGCCTGATAGGTTTAATAGGTATTTTAGGTTTAATTGTATTTTATTTTCTTATTTTAAATAACTGTTTACCTTTTCCTTTTTTCTCTTAAACTGCGCTCTCCTCCTAGGTAGGAAAGTGCTAATTGTGACCTTACATTTATCAGGCTCCCCCTGTTAAATGTAACGTTACAAGCTGGCGCCCTTCTCTTTTTAACCAACTTCTCTTTAAATGTTTCCAGGTGCTCCTTAAATTCTAAAAGAAACTCACACGTGAACTTATATTTGGTAACTATTCTTCATCATTCATCAGTTCACCCACCTCAATCCACTTCCTAAATTCTAAAAGAAGCTCACACGAGAAATTTATTTAGTAACTATTTTTCTTTATTTATCACTTCACCCACCTCAACCCTTACTCGACTCTTTCATAATAAACATCATCTAGGTATTCTACACCCCTACATACATTCCGTTTTCCAAAGAAAATTGGCACCCTGTCGGCCTCTTGGATGTGTTAAGCCACTTGTGAGCACAGGCAAGGTTGGAGATTGGTTACTATACGACGACTATTGGACAATATTTCGTAGTCGTTTCTCATAATTATACTTAATACTTTACCAAAACATCGCTACACTGCATCCCAAAGACCTGCACACATTCCGTTATCGAAAGATAATTGGCACCCTTTCGTCCAAGAACACACTTGTGGGCACTGCCAAGGTTGGAGATCGGTTAATTCACGACAGATATAGGCCAATATCCTGTGGACGTTTATACAAACCATATAGGCCAATATCCTGTGGACGTTTATACAAACCTAGACATCTACCTTACTCATTACAAATACTTTACTAATATATTATATTAGTACTTCGGGGACTCTACAAGTGCAAATCGGTCCCTTATTTCAGTTAATGCATGATAATGCACGACCGCACACCGCAAGAGTTGTAAGACAGACTCTCGCCGCAGCTAACATCAATGTCCTGCCCTGGCCTGCTCAGTCGCCAGACTTGAACCCGATTGAGCATGCATGGGATATGCTACAGAGAAGAGCTCTGCCGAATATGGAGGGTATCCAGTCGCAAGAAGACCTTTTTTTGTTGTTGCAACGAACATGGGCGGCCATTCCACAGCGTGATTTGGATGAACTCATTTTGAGTATGCCAAACCGATGTTCTTGTGTTGTTAGTGTTCGCGGTAGAAACACGGATTATTAATTGTTTAAGTTACCCAATAAAATTTTAAAGAAAACTGTTATTTCAGTCTTTTTTTCGAACTTTAGTGTTAGTGGTTCAAATGTCAAAAATCCCTTTATTAGGAAAATGGCAAATTTCTTTATTAATGCAAAGGTGACTTGGTTTATCGTTACTGTGACAAACGAAAACACTTTATTTGATGAATCCTTAAAGAAAATTTTAATTAATATCAATCAGGAGAAAAGTTATTGCAAAAATATATGTTGATCCCTAGACACTTTTGATGTGTGTATTTTAAACTACTAACACTTTAAACTATTATTTTTATTTCTTTATACACTGCACTAGTCGTAGTATACAATATATATGTATATGATATATGTAGTGCAATCTGTAGGAAGATTAATTACTTAATTACGTAAACCTAGACTGAAATAAGATAGTTTTGGTGATATTTATATTCAATAACACCAAAGTCATTTAATATACTAGTTATTAATTCATCATTTTTTAAAACTGACATACATACAGATCAAACGCATAACCCTCCAGTAGAGCTTCGCCCTAGTCGGGTAAAATTCCGTAAATTTTATTTTGGGTTGATTTGTTATTTGACATGCGTTGCTAGGTAACGGGCATAGTGTTCCATGCCTCCCGTCGGGGCTGCGGGTGTTCGCAAGAGATACCGCGGCTTCGACATGAAGGGCTAAGTAGGAACATGGGTGGTTTTTAGTGAGTAGAAGTCTGACACTCCCTTTCGCTCTGCCCAAGAGCGGGAGGGGTCATTTGATGATTTTCCACCCACCATAAAAAAAAAAAAAGTGTTCCATGCATGGTATTATGGAGTTCCTTTGTTTTATTTGTGGTGGCGAATTTCGGTACTAAAAAAATAACTTGAAAAATTCTTTAAACCTTAAACTAAAAACTATTAAACGCGGTAATCTTTAAAACTTAAACATGGATAGACCAATCAGATTCTCGTACTTAAACAAACTTGAATTGGAATATGAAGTGACTATTAGAGCTGAAAAACCAGCTGAATCTTTGACAAACTTAAGGGATCAAATGTCTAAACTTAGACATGTTTTATCTAACGACATAAAAACCTCACCTATCCCTCTCCATCTTTTCTTGTCTTTGGCCGTGAAATCATAACATGTGGTTCACTCTATTCTGGTTGCCCTAACCTAGACGAAATAATTTTCTTTCCTCGTGATATTTTTATGCCCCTAACATAGGTGTTACGTACTCTTTGGTTTTTTATACTTTTTCTTTATTATTTAAAATTTAAAGTGTTTTTCTTTTTTACTTTCCATTTTTTGGTCGGTCTGTGTTGCTGTCAAAAAGCGTGATTTTCTTGATATTCATTATAATAATAAAATATATTAATTTACAAGGTAAGTATTTCACTTCCAGATAACAGAAGGAACGAACCCGTTGCCTGTTTGACAGCTTTGAGCTGGACTTTATACGGCGTTGCTTCTAGCAAAACGAAGTTGATTGAGTTCGTTAATCATACGCACATGAATACAAACAGTGATGACAATTTAGAATTGTTGATTAAGGAACAGTATAAACTCGACTCTATAGGCATTACTAAAACGGAAACTCTGCATAGTAAACAAGACCAGCGCGCAGTCAACATTTTGGAAGCGACTTACAAACGATTGCCTACTGGTCGGTTTGAAGTAGGCATACCGTGGCGCGACGATATACAGCGTGTTCCGGACAGCTACCCACAGGCGATGTCACGTTTTTTAAGTTTAGAACGACGTATGGCTAAAGAGTCCGAGTTTGCTAAAGCATACAATGCGTTCATGAACAACATGATCACGAAGAGTTATGCAGAGGAATGGGCTCCAGATACATACTACACACACTGGTATCAAACCTGACGGCTTACGTGACAGCAAATCTGGCGGCTTTCGTCTTCATCTACCACATTTTGGTGTGTACCACCCTCAAAAACGAAAAGTCAGGGCAGTTCATGATGCAGCAGCCAGGAATGAAGGTGTCAGCCTGAATTCTTTACTGCTCTCCGGTCCTGACCTACTCCAGCCGCTACTTAAGGTTCTATTTCGTTTCATCGGAATAACCGCGGATATCAAAGAGATGTTTCCTCAGATTCGGGTTAGAGAGCAGGACAGAGACGCTCTTCGGTATCTGTGGAGAACTGATAAATTACATGTCATAAAGGAGTTTAGGATGACATCTGTCATTTTCGGTGCTTGTTGTAGCCCCTTTATAGCACAGTTTATAAAAAACAAAAATGCTCAAGAGCACGCAAATACACATCCAAGAGCCGTCGACGCTATTTTGTTCAGTCATTATATGGACGACTATATCGACTCACAAGATAGCGTTGACGAAGCAGTCCAGTTAGCGGCAGATATTGTGACCGTGCACAATGCAGCTTGCTTTGAAATGCGAGGATGGATTTCCAATGAGCCAGGGGCACTAAACCTTGTCGCTAAGGAGCTCAGGGGCACTAAACCTTGTCGCTAAGGAGCTCAGGGCCACTCAACCGTTGGAAATTGATCTTGGCGAATCTAATAACAGCATCCGAGCCCTAGGTATTGCATGGAACCCTATCGCCGGCATGTTTTGGGTTTTCGAACAGGCTTAATTGAAACAGTCTCTAGTTCACTGACAAAACGCAAGGTGCTGTCACACGTTATGCGCGTTTACGATCCTTTAGGTTTATTAGGACCCATAGTCGTCAAAGGACGGATACTGTTTCAACAAACCTGGAGATCTAATATCGACTGGGACACAGAGCTCCCACAAACAGAAGCATTCAAGTGGTTTGAATGGTTTCAAGACCCTGAAGATACCGCGTTGGTATGCAAATGCGAAAGGCTACGAGCCTTCCCACAGAGAACTTCACGTCTTCGCAGATGCAAGTGAGCTTGCTTACGCCTGCGTTGCCTATTGGCGAATAATATACCCTGACGGCAGCATCAAGCTCACTCTCATTGCAAGCAAAGCCCTCTGGCTTTGCTCGACGTTGGTTTCAAGGGCGAGACTCTTCTCGCCCTTGAAACCAACGTCGATCCCACGTTTGGAACTTCAAGCTGCTTTGATAGCTTCTCGATTGGCACTTGTCATTAAGGAGAGCCATCGAAAAAAGTCAGTGCGTACATTCTTCTGGACTGATTCGATGACTGTCCTCTAATGGTTGCGCAGTGATGCGCAAGCGTTTAGACCTTTCGTTGCCCATCGGCTAGGTGAAATTTTAGAAAATTCTTCGGTCAAAGACTGGCGATGGGTACCGACAGATCTGAATGTCGCTGATGATGCAACCAGATTGCGCCCAATTCATTTGGAACCTTCACACAGATGGTTTTGCGGCACATCATTTCTTTTAAAGTCCCCAGAGGACTGGCCCACGGAGCCACTTAGCGTCGCACCAGTTCGGGAAGAGCTTAAGTGTCAACGGAACGAGCTGGTGGGACTGACTTCACTAAGCACAGCCTTACCTACTCCTGTCACGGCGCATTTAGCTCGCTTCAGTGACTGGCTACGATTGTTGCGTGCCACAGCCCGGGTTCACCAAGCTGCGGCTGTTTTTGGAAATATTTTGGCAACCATTCGAAATTTTAAATCAAACGGTGGGATAGCTCACCCTCGCTCCCACTCTTCACCAACGTCGACCACTCTTACACCCTTGAATGCCGACCTAATAAAAGCCGCTGAAAGGCACATATTGCAGCGGGTTCAACAAGACAGCTTTTTACAAGAAATTCTCTGCATTTTGAACAAGAAACCAATTCCTCCAAGCAGCCGCCTCATCAAACTATCGCCCTCTCTGGGAGAAGATAATCTTTTGCGTTTGGCTGGAAGGATAAAAGCTGTAGAAGATCCCGATTCCCGTTTCCCGATCCTACTTGACGGTCGCCACCCAGTCGCACGGTTATTGGTAGAATATTACCATCGCAAAGCAGGTTACGCAAATCATGAGTCCGTGATAAATGAAATAAGGCGACATGGTCAGAGCTGTAGCAAACCAATGCTCTCATAATCCATGGCAAGGACTGGTCTGAGACTCGTGAAAGGGCAGAATTGGCACTGAGGATGGTGATGAACTGGTTAACCTCAAATTTGCTCACGCTCAACATCTCTAAGAGTAAGTTCATCCCCTTCACCCCCAGTGTTCTTAGCCAACCACCTTCGTCGTTTGCTATCGGGAGCCATGTGTGTGCTAACTCGGTGGCAAACACGTGTGACTGTGCTCAAATTGAACGGTCCGACAGCATTAAATATCTTGGTGTTACATTGGACAATCTTTTGACTTGGAAAAACCAGATTAACTCAGTTGTAAGTCGAGTCAGAAGATTGATCTATGTGTTTAAAAAACTTCGAGCGGCTGCTGATTTCCAGTGCCTTAGAATGGTATACTTTGCCCTTGCTCAATCAGTTCTCAGTTACTGCATAACCACGTGGGGGGGAACGCACAAGACAACCATGCTGCGGGTTGAGAGGGCGCAGAGAGCAGTTCTAAAAGTGCTCGCTAAAAAACCCATGAGATTTCCCACTTCAGAGCTCTACTCAATTTGTGAGGTCCTGTCAGTGAGACAGCTGTTTGTGTTGCAAACAGTGCTTGGGAAGCACCTGCTTCTCCCTTACAAGCCTGAGTCCCTTAAAAAGAACCGTCGTCGTGCCGATAAAGTCTGTCAGACTGAACGCTGTAGGCTAGCATTGGTCAGTCGCCACTTCACTCACATCAGCTCCAAGATCTATAATACCCTAAATCAAAAAATTAATATATACCCTATGACTAGGAATGTGCTGAAGAGAAAAGTAACCAACTGGCTTATGTGCCTGTCCTATGAAGAAACCGAGCAACTTATGGTGTCGTAAAAGCGGTTGACACACACATACACACCATAACACACCCCATCCCCACCTCCACTCCACATTTATACAATACATAACCACATAGTGTATAAATTATTATAATTTTTATTGTTTCTCTTTTTATATTATTTTGATTCACTTTGTTTTTGCTGTATAAATTAACTTATTTTAGGTTAAACTGGAACAATGTCTGTTTATTATTTTGTTTTTGAATTTGGGCGTTGATAGCTGCGCCACAGTATCTTACTTATGTAGCTATCTTCGTTTTTTCTATGTAACCTGTGCACCTAAGTTGTTCCAAATAAACATTATTATTATTATTATTATTAATGCCTCTTCTGCAGAATTCGTAAATCACAGCCGCTAAATCCAACCACTGGAGATCTTCCACCACAAAGACTAGCTCATCACCAGCGAGCGTTTATTATACCTTCACTGGTGTAGATTATTTCGGTCCTGTCAATATAACCGTTGGACGCCGCCATGAAAAGCGATATGTGGCCCTTTTTACGTGCCTCACGACCAGGGCCCTCCACTTGGAACTGGTACACAGCCTATCCGCGGACTCTGCAATCATGGGTCTTAGGCGTTTTTTTGCCAGACGCGGGATCCCGCAGACTATATATTCGGATAATGGAACCGCATTCGTTGGCGCAAACAGGATTCTACGCGAATTTTACACAACTGACGTGCAAGATTTTGCCGCCACAAAGGGCATTAAGTGGAGTTTCATCCTAGTTTATTATAAAATTTATTAAATCATAATATTCAACTATAAAACTTAATTAAATTAAAATCGGCGCCTACTTTGGAGGATGCTGGGAACGCCTCGTCAGGACGGTAAAAGTAGCGCTGAACGCAACGAAAGATATCCCAAAGAGGAAACATTTTTGACTTTGTTAGCAGAAGCCGAGGCGATCGTAAATTCACGCCCACTCTCGCATGTGTCCACAGATCCAGATGACCCTACCACGTTGACACCATTCCACTTTCTCATCGGGTCTTCATCGAACCAAACCCTGCCAAAGACGTTGGAAGACCGTGACCTGATCGGACGCTCTGAATGGAAGAAAGCATTAAAGTTATCGGATCACTTTTGGAACCGCTGGGTGCGCGAAGTGCTGCCGACTATGCAAACACGAACCCAGGTTAAGGGAGATCGTGGTCAAGACCTCCTGATAGGAGACGTGGTTATTATCGTCGACGAATCGCTACCACGAGGGACATGGCCACAAGGCCGTATAGTAAAGGTGTTCCCTGGAAAAGACGGCGTTAATAGGGTGGTGGACGTTGCGACGACCGGAGGTACGTTACGCCGGTCCCTCAAAAAACTGGTAAAGGTTGCCACATAAGGCTTCTTTAACCCTTGACTGTAGGTGCAGTGCTGCACGAGGGGCAGGATGTTACGTACTCTTTGGTTTTTTATACTTTTTCTTTATTATTTAAAATTTAAAGTGTTTTTCTTTTTTACTTTCCATTTTTTGGTCGGTCTGTGTTGCTGTCAAAAAGCGTGATTTTCTTTATATTCATTATAATAATAAAATATATTAATTTACAAGGTAAGTATTTCACTTCCGGATAACAGCCCACTTCCTCATCTTTTTCAATAGGGTTATTATCTCTGATTTTCGATAAAGTACAGGTTGCACTATACAGGGCACATACAAACCGGCAGTTATTTTAGTGCCAAGTTAGCTCCCAAATACATAAAATGCAAAATAGTGGAGAAAATGTCACCTCTTGTTTTCATTTTGGAGGATCAGAACGGTTTAAGAGGAAAATGGCACGTAAAAGATTTTAAAGTCTAATTTATATCTGCTTTGTTTTTGTAAAATAACTTTAAATATCTTGTCTCGGAACCTTATGCCTAAATTTTATAATATGACTTATGCCTTAGTGAATAATTTTTACTTGAATGACTTGTTATATTATAGTAGTTCTTTTTTCTCCTTGAAGTACCTTGACCTTATAATAATTTACCTCATCTTGTAAAAAACATTTAGTTTTAGGAATTTTATCACTTTTACCCTTCTTCAAAAACTTTTGGCTTTATAAGGTTCCACTATGTATATTTATATTTTTCTTTTTTGTTGAGCGGTACACCACTCGTTAAATAAGCCATTGTGTCGAGCGGTTATTAAACTCGTAAAATAAGCCTTAGTGTATATAGATAATATTTTTTTTTAATACTTCAAATACTTGTGACTCGAAGGCTTATATATCCTTTGAATCCTTGATTCTCCTAGACCCTTAACTACTAATGCTTGAAGGCTTTTTTTAAGCACTTTTGCCCTTGAACCTTGGTCTGCTTTTCTTAAGCAGGAAAAGTTTGTAAATACTTATTTTCTTGTAATTTTATCGGGTTTTAAAAGAGGTGCGGGTTACGACACCTAATTAAAATAAATAAGCCTTCGTAAACCGTAAAAGGGCTATTCCGAGAAAAATTGTACGTAAGAAAAAAGTACTGTCACAACATTTTACAAAGAGTTTACAAGACCATCTCATACTCAAACGAATGCAGTTTTTTTTTATGTACAGTATAGCTCATTATCTTTAAAAATAAATAATTATGGAGTCAATTGTTGTTAATTCCACTGATCTAAAATTAAAAATAAGAAGCAAAAAAGGGAATTTTTACGTGTCACACCTCCTATCGCTAACTTTAACTAACCGAAGTTCATGGTTTTTTTAGACATACTTCAGCATTTTTTGGGAGCTTTTATAGAATATTGTTTTGTTTTTAATTATACCGTTAATTTTACTGATAAATCTTATTGTAGTACACTAAAATTTATGAAATTTAAATTAATCAAATTGGACCAAGGTGGACATTCCACTTTAGTCACGGTACGGAAATACTGTTTTATTTGTTTTCAATAATAAAAAACTACCAAAACAAGTTATTTTATTGTCATGGTAACATAATTGTAGTACCTAGATCAGTCATTTATTTTTACTCGTCGTGCATTTGTGACGCAGTAATCGGTGACGAAAGCCCTACTAACTACACATACTAGAGGAGGCCACTACAGTCACAGCAATAACTTTTTTTTTTTTTTTTTTTTTTAAAAACGTTGCCCCACACTAGGAATTTCTCCTGTATCGTGGGTGCGTTCACAAACATTTAAACTCACATACACAAATACCCAGACCCGAAACAACTATCTGTAGGTCTTACAAATATTTGTTCCGTGCGGGGATCGAACCCGCGACACGCAGCGCAGCAGTCCATTGTTTGAGCCACTGCGCCAACCGTGCCGTCACTGCGCCAACCGTGCCGTCATATGTTATATAACTAGAGACCAATATGTTCTTAAAACATTATTTTATTTGCGAATTATACTTAATGTATCTGGGTATGTCGTGAAGAAATGATTTCCTCTAAAATAACTAATAAAATTGAGTATTGTCGTCATTATTATTAGTAAGCGGAGTTCGTCACGTCCATTTAGTGACGTGACATATTAGGGGAACAATATTTGTGACGAAATTAACGCATAAGACTAAGTTTACGTGGTGCATGTTTTACCGACAATAACTGAGATGTATGGAGTTGTGTTTCTGTTAAATTATTCATAATATACGGTCTATCGTTTCACTACCTTAATGAACGTTTACCTACTATCGTTTTGATTGATTGTAAATTAAAAATGTTTGGTTTTAGTACAAATTAGCTGCATAAGACAAAAAAGAAAAAGCGTACCTAATATTTTTGATTTTTAAACTTGTTATGAACACCGCTTATGTTTCAATTTAGTCACGATGACATTTCCTATTAAGTCACTGTCACAATTTTTTATTCCATGTTATCGGCTGTAAAGTGTAATTTAATGCTAGTAATGGTTTATTTTGGAATGAAATATAATAGAATATGATACTCATTTTCATTTAAAATAGAATCTGAATTCATTTTCCAGGTACTGAATTAACTACAAAGTAAAAAATATAAGTCGCACTGACCTGAAATGTGACGAAAATATTTTAATATGTGATTTAAAGCTAAAAACATATTTCAAATAGGGTAAACGAAATTGATATTAAAAAGAGTATTTGAATTTTAACTAAACATTGTAAAGAATTTGTAAAATATAGTTCACGTTGCTGAAAAATATTACGTTAATGATCGTTACTAAATGGACAGTGCTTGTCATGGATCATGGTTGAAAATCTGTTTTTTTTTTTAAACTGTATACTATTTAGTTACATACTATATATTTTTCTTAAACTTTGATAAATGACGCATCGATTCATAAAGATAACTAAAAAAAAAACTTTTAAAATTGTCCATTTTGTTCCTTACGTAACGGTACAATTTTTCTCGGAATGGCTCAAAAATAATTCCTTATGGAGTGCGCGTCATTGATTGTCAACCGTATCCCCTAAGTATGTTGGCGATGTATGATTGAGGTCTGAAAGGTAAGTTGATGAAAGGTGTATGAAAGAACAAGGTTTTATTTATAACATCAAAATTTTCTTAGTTGTTAATTTTCTGGGGTATGGGGACTTACTGTATCAATGTAAATATTCATTTAATTTAATTTTAACTAGTTAATGCTCTCCCATTGTTGCTCTGTCTCTTTTAATGCTGAATAAGAATTTTTTTTTATTGTATTCAAAAAATTTCCGGGGTTTTCGGGGTAATGTAATGTTTGTGTTTTTCTATATGGGTTTTAATTTTTAATTCGCTGTTGGAGTTAGGAGTAGGTAGTTATAGGTAATTGATATTGTACCTCGTTATAAATTGATTTTATTTTTTAATGTTCTAGAACAAAAGCATCAAATTTCAAACTGTCAGGATGACGGGGAACCGGTTCGTCAGAGCCAAGCCGGGGTTCGGTACGGAAAACATCTCTGCTACGAAGTCTAATAACTGTTTACCTTTTCCCTTTTTCTCTTAAACTGCGCTCTCCTCCTAGGTAGGAAAGTGCTAATTGTGACCTTACATTTATCAGGCTCCCCCTGTTAATTGTAACGTTACATAATCTAAATTAGTGTTGAAGGGAATTATTATGATCGATGTACTATTTTGTTGGTTGTTACCTACATTAAAAGTTTCGATTTATAAATAACATCGACGCTGCCGCAGTGTTTCGTGAGGTAACCCATTTTTGCAATATCTAGTAGCTATCGACAGATTTCAATGTGCAAAATATTTACATATTATTACTACGTGGAGACGTGCTACATAATCATCATCATAACATCACGCTTGTTAATCCGGAAGGGTTAGAACAAATCAATCTTCCGGGCTAAACGAGGTAGTCTTAGCTCGATATAGCATAATTATCAGGCAGCAGTTTCAAAAAATGCTCGAACTGCATTATTTGACATATCCAATACACCTACAGACTTACTTCGTATTGCTGAGAGCAAGAAGCAACAAGAGATCATGGACAAAAAGTAAATGAATCATAATCTCCAATTGGAACACTCTCGTCAGATATTACTGGCATGAAGTAAAAACTAAAGGGGATAGAACCGATGTGGCATATCCTGCCCGCCATTTTGTTTTTTTTCAAAATCGTGGCCCACGATGAAAGTGGTACGTATGAATAGAGGACATATACACGAACAAAAAATGTCCAGTAACACGATACTCCAATGTATCACGTTACCGAGATATTTGAAGGTAAAGATCGACAACTAAGTACAACGACAATAATTTTAAATAGACTTATTACGTGAATAGGCGTTAAATTGTATCCAAATAATCGATCCCAGGTTGATTATTATTATGCGCACGAGAAAATCGCTTCGCAACGCAATGAAACGCTATTTATGTCAAAGAATAGTTTTCTCGTGCTCCTAGTAGTATGTAAAGTATCTACTTTCTTTCAATAAACAATAATAACAATAATCAACGCCTATAGACACGTAAATGGTCTATTTTTATGTGGTCCGTGTACTCATATTTTGATCTTTACCTTCAAATTTATCGAGATATATCTCGATAACGTGACACTTTGGGGTATTATGTTACATGACATTGTTTGTTCGTCTAGGTGTCTTCTACCCATACATTTAAAAAAAAAAACAAAATGGCGATAGGTCGATATGCCAGCTTCCATACAAAAAAGTTCAAACCCCTTTGTCTATCCGTCCAGTCAGTTGATAGTTGCGGAACCTGCATAGGTTGTGTATCCCTCCACGATTTTTTACTATTAAAGTATGATTTCATAACCAGGTGATGGATGTCTAACCACATAGTGGAAACAAACACCTACTCTAAAAAAAAAAAGAAAGGACAGGTGCTTAGTACTCGTAACCGGCGTGTGTGTAAGGATCGTAGCAAGTGGCGTTCTGTGGTTTTTGCCTACCCCCATGGGAAAAGGGCTTGAGTTATATGTGATGGATGTTTCAATTAATATTTCGAACATAAGTACATTTTACATTATATTTATACATACTCACAAATGCATGCCCTTTTACTAACTATAGAACGCCACCTGCTACGATCCTTACATACTCCTTTTGGCTCGTATATCTGGTCATACACGCACGCTGGTTAGTACTCAAGTACTTTTTAGGGTTCCGTAGTCAACTAGGAACCCTTATAGTTTCGCCATGTCTGTCTGTCTGTCTGTCTGTCTGTCCGTCCTCGCTTAATCTCTGTGACCGTTAGCACTAGAAAGCTGAAATTTGGGACCAATATGTGTATCAATCACGCCGACAAAGTGCTAAAATAAAAATTGGAAAAAAATGTTTTATTAGGGTAGCCCCCCTATATGTAAAGTGGGAAGTGTTTTTTTTTTTAATTTTAACCCTAATGTGTGATATATTGTTGGAAAGGTATTTAAAAATGAATAGGGGTTTACTAAAATCATTTTTTGATAATGTCAATAATTTCGGAAATAATCGCTCCAAAAGTAAAAAACAAAGCGTCCCCCCCCCCTCTAACTTTTGAACCATACGTTTAGAAAATACGAAAAAAATCTGAAAAGTAGAACTTTATAAGGACTTTCTAGGAAAATTATTTTGAACTTGGATGGAAACAACAGATGGAAACTGCAGTTAACCAATATAATTTGGTCCCTGAATCGTATGAGCGCCTATACAATCCAGAGGTCAAGTTTCATTTGCCCGTATTTTTTTTTTAACTTCGTTTACATAATATTTTATTATCCTGAACGTATCTTTTTTCAAACAAAAAAATAATTATTAAAATGGATAGTATGGATACCCACCTTTAAACTCATAAGTGGGAACACTTATTGTGACGGACGGGAAACTACGGAACCCTACACTGAGCGTGGCCCGACACGCTCTTGGCCGGTTTTTTGATAACAACTATACTACGTAATCCTAATTAAGCGACTTATTAACAACGCACTCTGGTCTAGAATACCGAGAGTTCATAAAAGTGTCGTTAGTAGTTAGGAAATGCAGGTTACCACTCTATACCAGCGGATATTTTCATAACCAAAAAAATAATAAGCCAACATAAATTCATATCCTCGCTCTCGAGACGATTACAGCACTCAATAAATCGTCGAACCGTGACGTCATCTTTACTGTTTCTCATTTCTTACATTTTCCTGTTACTGTACTCACAAATGGGATTCAGTTCTCCACCATACAAGCCGTAATCCTCGAAGAGACAATACACAGACAATGCACTTAAACTCTGTTCTGTCGATAAGGCATTATCTCTGTCAACACAGTACCATTCTGAGCCAATTTGATTTCTATTTCTAAACCCTTAGAAGTCAATTTGCGCCGAACCTTGTCTAGAAATAATTTTCTATCTCGACTCCTTTGTACGCCAACGTATTGTTATCAAAAGAATTTGATCATCTGTCTCGGATGTCTTTTGCTTTCTCGGATGAATTCTCCATGACTTTTGTTAAGTTTTTGAAAACTTATAGAAGTTGAGACTATAGATTTTGATGGTAGATGGGACCGTTATCTTCTAAATTGTGATACCACTACTACTTTGAGATGGAGCAAACGGCGCGTTTTTATGGTATCAGGTACCACCAGTGTACCCAATTCCCCGCGGTGCAGTATTTATAAATTCATTAACATTCTTCTTCGAAATGCGTGTTTTTGATGAACCAGATGTTGTGAATTCATAGATAGTCGTTAGTACCGATCGTTGAAATGACAAATCAAATTAACAATTTTTTTTTTCATCATCATCATCAGCCTATAATGTTCCCACTGCAGTGACTCAGGCCTCCTTCTCTCGGAGAGGGATGGGCTATTAATCCACCACGCGGGTCCAGTGCGGATTGGTAGATGTCACATGGTCTTCGAATATTTTGGTTATAAGACATGGCCGGTTTCCCTAGGATGTTTTCCTTCACCGTTTTGAGAGCAGTAGTGATGAAATAAATAACACAAAGTAATGCGCCTGCCTGGGTTCGAACCCACGACTTACTGTTCGTAAGTCGGGGCCGCTACCGCTGGGCCACCGCTGCTACATATTTTTTAATAATTATATAATGTATATGTGTGTATGTGTAAATATCTGTTTATAACGGAACCCCCATATGGTATTTCAACACACCACCTTTATACTTGCACTTGGCTGGGCGCTGCGCTGGTATACCAAAACTTTTAATTTTACGAAAAACATTAATTTCATAAATTGTATGCAAATTCCCAAAAGTAAAGTTTAAATAAATGTAAGAGATATGTTAAAAAAACTTATAGGAGGTATTAATTGTTGACGTTGAAATTCACAAAAAAGAGCACAAAAACATATTATAGATAAAATTAACGCCTTGTTCAAAACTACAGGAAAACTTTTCAGAACCAAATGAGGTTTTTAGAATCTAGTTCTTTGTATTAAGATGACATTTTATAATTGCGAAGCTGTTAATATTTTTTAACTATACAATTGGATAGTGTAAACAGAAATTTAAATAAAATGTGATGGCATTTATTTTTTTGCCGATGAATCAACTAAAGGTTTATCTCCAGACAGACCCAACAAAAAACAAAGATGAAAGTGAACCCTAAACTTGAAGATGAACGATACATTTATTGCGAACCTCAAGAAATTCTATCTCAACTTTAGTCTAGAAGTCGATAGCCAAATTAATATTAACGACACCAGATGATCCTATCAAGTCCTTGGTCCGCACCCGACCCCTTTATTCGACTTTAAATTTAATTAAAACCTCAGATGTAATTCCGTTTTACTGACGGAATTCTCGTCGTTCAGCAAATTGATCGCTAGTATCTTTGTAGGTCGTTAAATTTTGATCGCCATTTCATTTTTGCTGGTGCTCGATTTGTTTTTAGTTCTTTCTCTTACTGTTTTGTGGTGATTGATCTTTCAAATTTGACGCTACAACATGCGGCCGATCGATTTGCAACATTAAGAAACACTTTATCAAAAAAATACTCCTATAATAAAAACACCTTAAACTTAAAACATCTTGGTGACATGCGACTGAATGGATATACATAGTTTTGCCAGTCTTCAATGAAATTATTAACGATATTTATGCTATAAACAGCACTTACCTAATAATACATACAGACTAGAAAAAAAAGTAAAACTAGCCAAGTGCAAGTCGGATTTGCACATGAAGGGTTCCGTACCATTGTAGTAGATATTGAGAAACCCATGTTTTTTTGGCACCTTCTCTTTTTTAAAATTTTAGGCTCAGTAGTTTCGGAGATAAGAGGGGGGGGGGGGGGGGGAATGGTAGAACAGACAGACACACGAGTGATTCGTTTTTTCCTTTTGGTACGGAACCCTAAAAACTAAGATAAAACTAGTAGGTAAAGGAGGAGATGAGTATAATGAAGAGAAAAGACGGATTGGACGATTTATTTATTTACACTTCAAGCACAAGGTGGACTTATTGCCTGTACCGCATTTTCCACTCGTGGCTTTAAAATCTTAAAATAAATATTGGTGAATATCTGAAAAGAAATGAAAGAGTTAGTTAAACCATAAAAAAACCGACTTCAAAAACAAAAAAGTGAAAACCAAAATAAATCTGAAAAACACAAAAAACGTTATAAATAAACTTAAAATATGGAAAACGTTATGTGTGCCTATGGAATTTGAAGGTTCCCTCGATTTCTCAGGGATCCCATCATCGAATCCTGACTTGGTGACAATAGGAGACCACCTACCACCTGGTATACCCTTTCAAACACAAAAAGAATTTTGAAAATCGATCCACAATTGACGGAGATATGAGCGGACATACATAAAAAAATTAAAAAAACATACACGCGAATTGAGAACCTCCTTCTTTTTTTACGAAGTCAGTTAAATACAACTGCTATTGATAGGGCTATTTTATCAAAAGAACCTTTTATGAAAGTCACACAAATCCACACAACATTAAAAAGCAGAACAAACCGCTTTATGTTAATTACATCTCATCATTTTGAACTGAATTGGCAAAACAGCTCCCATAAAGCAACCGCCGAAACACTAATACGCGGATTGAGCTAAATTAATTCAACTTTCCTATTACTTGCCCAAGTAATTAAAATATTAATTAAATTCTCCTTTAGCATAAAGATGTTTCAGGCGATTCTATTAACCATCCGACTATCTTGAAGAAGGAATTCTATTTCTAGAAAATCGAGTAAATTCTGTACCATGTAGGTACAGAATATCGCTTCCTCATTATTTTAACAACACGTCATGCACGTCTCGATCGTTTGACGTTTACGTAAATATCTGTAAAATTTTAAAGAAAATAATAGGGAAACATCAATAAATTGTACAATGTATATTAATAAAAAAGTTTTATCTTTACATTCCTTAAATATAATATCAAACTTTTAGCTCCAATAAAAAAAGCACTGAAATCTCCTTATCCCATTGAAAAAGGATTAAATTAACGGACACATTTTTTAGAGAAGCAGAAAAGAATCCTTGTACTATTCTGTAAAGTCATAATAAGTAACAATAACCTGGCATTCAGACTAACGAGTTAGAGGAACACAGACAGATTTGATCTCAAGCGGATCCATTCGTTGTTGCGAGCACCTTCTGACAAAATCTCTTAAAAATATGCGATTCCAATGTTATTCTTTCATTCCCCGTTTCGAATGGGGACGTGGCTGAAAAATATAATATTTCATATCCAGGTTCAGCGTTACGTGAAACTTCCAGAATTGATTGTTTCATTTTAATTGATGTTTCGTTATTTTTACGTTCGTACGTGAGGCCTGCCTGCTGTTTTTTAAACCTACCAGTGCCATAATTTTTTTTGCATTTTAATCGTGTCGGCAACCAGCGGTGTTCCAGGACATAATTTGTCAACGTCTGATGATTCCTATTGTTTGACTTGTCTGGAGTCGATACAGATTTGCACATGCAACATTTTCTCATGTCTTCTTCATTGGAGATATTGAATAATACCAAATCAAGCCATGTTCAAGATGAAATACAGGCAATTTACGACGAGTATATTAAAAAAAAAAAAAAAAAATTTGTTCAACATAAAGCACGGATAAATATGACATTATTGAATACGATTTTAAATATTGCTACGTTTCTTTCTATAAGAAACACCAATTTATTAAATACCATATTTTTTTTTGTGAAATAACTTTTATTGCTTGAAGGTGTTGTCACATTTGCACTCAAAATAAAATAGATTTCGCAGTTTCCTAGCAATCAAAAATAGAATAGCACTGAATTGAACGCTGACCCATTTCAAAATTACGTCAGTATTGAATCCAAATCGGCATTAACGTCGTATCGGCTTAGCGTCGACAAATCAACATTTGGCACGACAAGTGTACAATTTATGCATCGCCAATCACGCCTACACGCGGTCGGTATTACGATCTAAACGAGCCAAAACCATTATTTTCACTACGGTATCGGGACCCGTAGCATCATTTCGCAAAAGAAAAATAGACCACGACAATCCCGAGTGGGAGGAGAGTCCTACAGATTCCTACAGAGGCTGAAGATCAATGTCTCTGGGTTATAAGAATTGTCCATACACGGCTAATAGGGATGTTTACTGACTAAAAAAAATATGATTCTAATTAGTCCGTCTGTTAGATTATCGAAAAATATTGAATACGTATTTTTTGATTTATCAAATCAATAAAAATTGACAAAGACAAAACGCGTCCCCACTCAAGTCTTTGACGCGTTTTGTCTTCATTGTTTGTTTACGTGAAAAAAGAAAAAAATACGTGTCCAATATTTTTTGGAAACCTATCTGACGGACTAATTAGATTTGTTTTGTTAACTACCCTATTGCTTGCAGTGCGAATTCTAAACCAAAATCTTGGGGAAGGTAGATACTTTCTTAAAAAAAACATGAACTAGCTGGTACAAAGCTCTATAAAGGTAAGTTCTTCTGCAAATCATAATTGACACCTATCCAAACTAGATAAAAGTACGGAAGGATTCAATTTTTCCGTCTACAAAGCTGCATCGAAAGTGCATTGCCAACAAGTGCGCGACGTCCGGGCGGACGGCACGTTTTGCCCGAAGCTCACGTTTCGCTGACGACGAGAAACTCTGCTTACCCACCTCTTGAGATGTTTATACGGTTCAAGTCGGGTTCGATATAGGTCGACGAAGTAGGTTTCGGGAGTGAAAATTGTATGTTGATATGAAGGATCGATACATTTTGTCCCGTCGGGGCTGCGGGTTGTTCGCAAGAGATACCGCGGCCTCGACATGAAGGGCTAAGAAGGAACATGGGCGGTTTTTAGTCAGTAGAAGTCTGACACTCCCTTTCGCTCTGCCCAAGAGCGAGAGGGGTTATTTGATAATTTTCCACCCGGAAAAAAAAAAGGATACATTTTGTAGCAGAAATAATGTACACATTTTGAGATGAGTGATCTCATTTACTTGTTTTATAGAAGAATATAGTGCATCAGTAAGAAGCCGACATTTTTCATCGTCATCGTCATCACTGCCTACCCTCTTCCCAACTATGTTGGGGTCTGCTTCCAATCTTACCGGATGCATCTGAATTAAAGTACTCGTACTTCAATGGAGCGAGATTTATCTAGGGTCAAAACCTCTTCGGATACGTATCCTAATGCAGATGACATTTTAAGTCATTTAAGAATACGACGGTGGAAAATCGTGTTAGATAACTCTACTGGCAACCAACACTTGTTGAAAAAGTCGGTAAGGAGAACAGCCCACGTCCGCCAATGGTGTTACTTAAACCCATGTCACAATGTAATGACGCAACGTGCCCCGGCTGCAGTTCCTGCCGAAGGTCAAACCGAGATTTTTTTGGGGCTTCGCCTGAAATTCGACGACTAATCATTTCGCTAAGGCGCTGGCTTCATACTTTTTTTAGTACTAGATTTGTTCAGTGCATCGACATTATATTTTATATCAATATTGAATAATTACTAAAAACTTTTATTTATTTGTAAACGCAGATATGTTTGCGTTTCATGCTATAGTTTAGATATCGATGTCATCTCATTTTATCTAATCCGGCGTATTTCGTTACGCAGTTTGTCTCATTATTTATGTATGTAAATCAATAGAAATTGGTAAAGGGTGTTTTATTGCAACCAATTTCATGACTGCCTCGTTGGTCTAGTGGTCGCAAGCGCGACTGCCGAGCATGAGCTCTTGGGTTCGATATAAATGTCGGAAGAGTCCTAACTTCCCAAGCCTGTTTTTTTTTTTGGAAATAGTAAATATGTACTAGGTATTGTATTGCGCTTTTTCATACGTATTTTTCAATTGAGGACAAATGGAAAATCAGTTTAGTGAACAAGTGTATGTTAGCACTACTTATAAAAGGTAATTTTTCTGCTGTCTCCATATCGTGTCCTGCCTGCCCTGTTGTTTGCACATCACAGGAGCTGATAGACGCTACTGAACTCTACGCCAAATTTTAGGTTGACTCAATTTAAACGTGTAATTATCATTAACACGCTAAGAAAATAAATTGATGGCAAAGATCCCATGTAATATGACATGGGACTTAATAACTGGCGAAATGTGACTTCAAGGATCATTATGATCCGTTGGGGCTGCGGGTTGTTCGAAAGAGATACCGCGGCCTCGACGGAAAGGGCTAAGAAGGAACATGGGTGGTTTTTGGTCAGTAGAAGTTTGACACTCCCTACCGCTCTGCCCCGAGCGAGAGGAATTATTTGATGAGTTCCCACCCTTCAAGAAAAAACAAAAAGGGGTCATGATGAAATAACGACATTATTCACACATTTATCCCTACGGTATTGACCTCATTTACAACAATGGTTAAGCAGGCCGGTACATGACCGAATTAGCTGGTCAGCATCACAATGTTATGACGGATTTGGGTCAGATTGTTTCAAAATGTTGACATAAATATTTCGATATTTTTTTTATTTTCATTTATCAGGTCAATGGATTACTTTTTTCAGGTTAATTAGGGTAGTCTGCATATTTTACCTGAAAATTGTTACTAATGTTTGAAAAATCTGTTCTGTAGGTGTGACTTGTTGCGATTTTCTTCAGAGTAACGATTTTTACAAAACTAACTATTCACGGAAAGTATTATGAGAATTTTCTAAGTGTCATAAAACTTAAAGGAAGTTTACATAACATAACATATGTTATGTTAAACTTCCTTAAATAAACTATAATAACTCTACACATTCAATTTCTTGGTATTTTGGATCTAAACAGGAATTGCGCTCCCGACATACACACATTGGTCACATTGAATCTCCGCCTTGTGCGAATGGTAGGTACGTGGGCCGCGAAACAATAGGCCAAATTATAAGCCAAATTTCATCCAAATCCGTCCAGTATCTTTTACGTGAAAAAGTTACAAACATCCATGCATTAATCCGAACATCAATCCATAGTAGCATATATATCCATCAATAATGTCATCTACGCAAATAATGTCTTTTATTTTTATTACTTTTTTGGCCAATCAACAAATACACTGCAAATATAATTAAGTCATCATTCTCCTGCCCTTATCCCAATTTATCTGGGGTCAGCCGCAACATGTCTTCTTCTTCCATACTTCTCTATTTCTCGTCATGTCAGCAGTCATCTTCTTTCTAGTCATATCATCCTTCACACAGCCCATCCGTCGATTATTTGGTCTTCCTCTACTCTTATAGCCATAGATCTACATTCATACTCAACATTTTCCTCACAACTTTTTCAATATTTAAATTAAGTACATTCCATAATAGCTTATTAAGAACTGCCACTCGGGTCGAATTAGGTAAAGCTGTGCTTGCCTAGGTCGGTCTGTGGATGGGTGACTGCCCGACATACCGAGTTTTCTCCGTGCATCGGAAAGCACGTTAAGCTGTTGGTCCCGGCTGCTATATATAGATATTTGGCAGTCGTTACAGGTAGTCAGTGACCTGAAATTCTGACATCCAGTCTTACCAAAGAGTATCGTATTACCTAGTCTTAACTGGGTTGTGGAGGTCAGAGAGGCAGTCGCTCCATGTAAAATAGAGCATCCGGTTAGACTGGAAGCCGACCCTAACATAGTTGGGAAAAGGCTAGGCAGATGATGATGACATTCCATAATCTAAGGTTAGTGTAAAAAATTGTTCACTGTGAGTACGACAGCTTCAGAGTGGCCAGAAGGGCCCCGCTGTATGCATCACTATATCGAATGAAGATATTATTACTATTATGGTGAAACAAAGCGTGATGGCGTGGGTTAGCCATGGGCAACTTTTTATAACTCCACAAGCATTTAAAGGGATGTTGCAGAACCATGTTCAAAGTTCATTTAATTGGATTTTGTGCATCATCGACACGACAACAAAGAGTGAAGCAAAGAGAACGAGACTTAGCAGAATCTCAGAATCAAACAAGGAGGTCCACAAATTACACGGACCACTGTTCCATTATCAGTTTAAAAGATCCAGTTCAAATAAAAACTTTAAACAATAAACAAAATTACAGCATGAGTTCGGCATACATTGCAGGTTTTGTACGTCTGGATTCGAATCGCATAGAGTACAGCGGGCGATCTAGTTAACATAAATAACTTTATTAACACGGCTCGGCTCGCTTGTTCGGTATTCTTCTTGTTAAGGTTCCAGTGTAAACTTTAAATTGGATTCGATAGTTGGGGTGAAAATGCGGAAAGCTAGTGATCAATAGCACTTGGTTGTAGTGCGGACTTGTATTAGAATTATTTGTGTGCATTTTGTGAAACTGGGTAACTTAGTTTTTTTGTAGTATTTAGTTTATGAATCACTGTAGGTCCATACTAATAAAACCGGCGTAGTAGATATTGGACCTATTCGGGAAATTACCTGTAGTCGTTTATGTACTTATTTGTGAAATGCCTGATTCTGAAAATGCCCTATTCGTCAAATACCTACCTACCTAACACATACTTTGAACTCGTTCAAATTCAAATTTATTTATTTTAGGACAACTAAAATCCAAAGGTACAAAAAACTTAATAAAAACTATTTCATACAATTACAAAAGACAATCACATACATCTAATCCTCTAAGTACACAAAATTCATAAATACCCCTGCGCTGAGACATCCCGCTCCGTCAAGATAACCATCATTCGCAGAAAGACTTATTCTTAAAAATACCTTTTCTCGAAATGCCCTATTTTTTACACGACTGCCCCAAAAAAAAAAGTGTTATGTTTTTACACGACTGCCCCAAAAAAAGAGTGTTTAACGTTCATGTATGTATGTATGTATGTATGTATGTATGTTTGTTTGTTTGTGAGTTTCTTTATTCCACCATAACTTCTAAACGCCTGAACCGATTTTGATGTATGTGGTATCGTTAGATTCATTGCGTCACCCCGGGTAACATAGGCTAAATAAATTATCAAAAAACGTAATAGGGTGGCCATGGTTTAGAAATAAAAAGATCTTTTAATTTGTTTTTATTGAAATTTCAATGAAAAATATAATCATCGTCTAGAACCTATTAAGTAGATTACAAAAATATACCACAGTAGTATTCAATATCTATTGTTTACTAGTAATACTACTCAACAAATGATATAGTGACATTTTAAACCCGGGATTCGATACGAATAAGCTACATATCAATAGATTATCTGTAATGAAAGAAATAAAACTGGCTAGGTTACAACTCCCAAATTCATCTACGACGGCACCTAAATGGTTTTTAAGTTTGTATGAAAAATCAGTATGCGTGAATCAATTTACTTGAAACATGGCAAAAATATCAATTTAAGGAAATAATAATATTTGCAATCATAGAATTTTCAAAATCACTCCTTAAAGGGTAGAAAAAGAAGATCAGGGTTGATTTTGGTATGAAAAATCTGACTGCGAGATTCAACTTAAAACTCATTACTAACACAAATGAATAAAGCATTACGTGTGTTATAAAACAATAGTTTAATTATCACTAAAAGATATGAAATAAAAAATAAATAATTAAAAAAATTAAAAAACACGCCTGCCATGACAAAAAGTAAACTAAAAAATAAAAAAACAAGACAAACAAATTCAGTGATGAATGGGAGCAAGGTCCCGTAAATGTATTCGAAAATGGAAAACTGAAAACTAAAACTTTTATTGCAGTCGGGGGACCTGTAAAGAATTGTTCCACCGAACTGTCCCTCGACTGCAATAAAAGTTTTAGTTTTCAGTTTTCCATTTTCGAATACATTTACGGGACCTTGCTCCCATTCATCACTGAATTTGTTTGTCTTGTTTTTTTATTTTTTAGTTTACTTTTTGTCATGGCAGGCGTGTTTTTTAATTTTTTTTTTTTTTTTCCAAGTATTCGTTAGTGAAAGTATGAATGTACTTTAAGAAATACTATAAAGCGACACTAATGTCAAAAAAACGATAATGCTATCACCATAACTTTGAATGAAGTCAATCAGTATGATCTGGACAGAGGGTATACTCGTAAATATAGAGGCAAGTATGTAGCATCAGTAAAACGGGCCATATCACCACACCCCTGCGATAGACGACATCATTGAAATTACTAAGAACATTAAAATGTCATCTGAGCTGTCTACTACAATAAATCTCATTGCTGAGATATTGCTGATAACAACCTCAAGACAAGCAACAATAATGTGTTTCCCTGTGAACTTTTTGTCTCAGACCATAGAAAGTTTATCAGAGGGAGACAAAGTGAAAGTTCATAAAGTCCTTCAACACTACGAGATCAGGGGGCTGGTTTTTATACAAGCTATGTGCTGAAAGAGAATGTTCAATGCAGGGAACAATGACACCTGAAGTTGCAGAGACTTAAACATAGTATCTTTGCAACATATAAAAGAGGACCTTGGCATATCCAATCAAATAACTCATGTGGGGGGAATTGGTTAACAAGGGAACAAGTGGGAAATTCATTTAAGAATATGACATCAGGAGGACTAGTGTCATTAAGACCACCTAAACAATAGCTATACTCCAAAATGTCCTGTGCAAACCAGACAAGACTACTTTCTGGGGTGTACAATCAAGTAAGTTGCCTTCCATGCTTCAGCGGTTCTCGTGTTCAGGTATACGGAGAAGATTTCTTCGAACATATAGAGAAGAGAAGGGTCGTAGGTGCGGGTGGAAAGAACCTGCAAGAAATAATAAACGGTCTGACCAGCACACTAGAAGAACTGCACCAAATGATGAAGAATGAAGGTGGCCGCCTAAACATGGGAACAGTCTGAAGGGACATGGACTCTTTGAACATAGTAGACCTTGAAACGAGATGAAACGACCAACCCGAACCGTGCACTTTTTGTCGATGTTTTATGAGTGCCTCCATGTAGGCTTCGAAATAAAATAAATACATGGATTTTGTACCCTAATGTTTATGATAAAAGACATTATTTTTGGATTAAATTGGAAATGGTAGTCTCAACTCTGCGGGTGAAAAGTTTTAGGCTCCCATGCCACAAAATGCATCTGCAGTTTCCCAAATATATCGAAACATTGAACTCATTATTAACATGTTCGCTCACAATTTGCTACCTCTAAACAACAGTCTACCGTTATTTCGAACAGAATGAAAGCTCGTTTTGCAAATTAAATGTTTGGTTGAAAATAGAATGGAAGTCGTAACATGGAAATTGCATTCATGCCTCCGTGTTTACCAACAAAACCAACTACTTATGAGGGTTCGAATAATCATGTAATGGAACAAATCTTTGTATTAAGTTTAGTGGGACAATGAGAAGATCTTACTGTTGGTAAAGAATACTAGCGGTGATCTGTTTTTAAATGTTTTACAGGCGAATAACTTATGGGATGAAAGTACGGAAGGCAAAGACATCGTGAATGATAATGAATAAATGATAGTAATATCAGGTTCTGGTATGGGTTAGATTAACTCAATAGGTACATTTAATAAATAAGGTCTTCGCAAACTTAACTAATTACGGTTGTCTAAAAACCACCTGATCCAGAAGACATTCAAACAGATTTTGTCAAACAATTGCCGCCTGTTTTTTCTTCATTGCTTAGTAAGACGGAATCGATAACAAAAACACGTACAGTCAAAATCAAACGCAAGGAAATATCGCAAATTTACGCCCAATATGCAGGATATGGTCTGGTCGCCTGCAAATTGGTTTTTCACTGTCGACTGACTCTCACGATGGATGGCCTGCGTCACCGCCTTCCGATCCTACGACAAATTCGTAGCACCGAAGTTTCGTAAATCCAATTATGAGTTGGTGCCGCCCTTGTAATTATATTTGTGAAGGTCATGTTACAATTAAGGAAATAATCGCTCCGTTTAATGGTAAAACTGCCTTGTTTCTGGATAAGAATTACTATCAAGTACAGTTACAAACACTTAAGTATATGTATAGACATAGTATGTTACGGCTAAAGATGGTTGTGGAAACCACTAAAAATTAACCAGCAAATCTTGAGTTACAGCCCCAACCTAAATAAAAATTGTAATAATCACTGCTACTTACAAAAAGAAGCGCGAGTCTACCAAGCGCAAGTTCTTCTCGCACAAGAAGGGGCACTAAACAATATTATAAATAAAATTCATTCATAATTATGTCAATTTGCAGTCCACTGCAAAACTAAAATCATTATTTTGAATAACAACATAAATCATAGGTACCATATCTCAAGGCACAAGACAACAATATTTCCAAGATCTTGTTGAAGTGTGAGAGGGACATAGGCGACCTCATAAGAAGGAAGGCTTCATCATATGGGATGGTGATGGAAAAGCGCCAGGCCAGCGCCGCGTTGTCTTCTAGCTCCATAATCTTGGCGCGCATATCCCAAGCCTTTGCCGCCGCCACCGCTACTGTTATCCTTAACAAGAAGATACCAGGCAAGTTGATGACCAAGGCAGGTAGGTATGAACACCCTGCCGTTGCTAATGCAGCATACGATTTTCCCAAGCATGATACCTGCTGACTTGGAAGATGTGACTGATGAGCTGGTGAATGTCGCGCTAGTTTTGCATATCGAGACCTTAATCCTCCTGTCGAACCCTAAGTATCGATGCAAAATGCAGGTGAAAGATGTCCACGTCGGGGCTGCGGGTTGTTCGAAGGAGATACCGCGGCCTCGACACAAAGGGCTAAGAAGGAACATAGGTGGTTTTTAGTCAGTAGAAGTCTGACACTCCCATGATTTCCTATCCTCATGGCACAAGATGTCCTTATGAAATCTGATATCCTAGACGCGTCCAACCTACTCCCTTCCGCTCTGCCCAAGAGCGGGAGGGGTTATTTGATGATATTCTACCCACCAAAAAAAAGGGATGAACTCATAGAGTAGGCAGCAACATTTAGATCTATACAGCCAGCAACACTTAGATCTATACAGCAAGACATTGTTGACATTATTAATGTAATGAAAAAAAAAAAAACGACGTGAACATACCTATGAAAAAATAAATTGACAAAGTAATAGACATCACTTAAATATGAGTATTTTCAATTAATTGATATTATTCTTTATGTCGCTGTAAGTTTACCGAGCAGGAAAAGAAAAAGCAACAACAGTACAGACTACCTAGTTAAAAGTGATGTAATAAACACTGCTGGGGGCTAGACATGAAAAGGAATAGAAATGTAGGTACTGCGTCGTTAATATGGTTTAAAGAATAATTCTTTAAAGAAAACTACTGTTATTTTCTAAAATAATTTTGTTATACCTAGTTGGTATTTTTTACGTGTGTACGTACAATGTGTACATGAATATACTAAAATGTAGATACATTTACTAGAAATACCCTGCCTGGTCCGCGCGGATGAAGTAGCGACCGGATTATATTACACAAACTTTGAAAATCCCATTGACTTAGACCATATTATTTGAACAGAGCCATCAAATGCAATATATTATTATATCAAATACTCGTTATGTACATTTAAAATTTTGAAATGTACTACTAATGTAACTAACGAAAAATACCTAAAATTGACTAAAAACGATTGTCGGAACATGTACAAAAACGTACAATATTACTATAATAACCTTCCATGCGAAAACTCCAACATAATCCTGAAAAACGGGCAATTGAGACGAAAAATCCTAACCATTTTCGTGATCACATAGAAGAGGCTGTGGCTTACCCTATCCCCGAATTTGTAATCTTTGCGTGTATACAAAAGGTAAATTGCTCGGTGGCATTTTCAACGGTAATGATGTCATCGCCGCATCCCGTAATCGAGGACTGGATACTTTTATGGTAGATCCGTCGGCCGCATGTTACACCGGAGCGTTTAGGTTGATTGATATTTTTTCAAAGAATCTTGACTGTGTTTATTACAAAGAAAGAAGTAATTTCCTGCAAGTGAAAAATTCATGGCATATTTCTTACATGCACTATAATTATTTACATCGAAATTTAATAAAGGTAATAATAATAAAATGTAACGGTCCCGCATGACGAGAACCTCGTGAAAGCAGAGAAAGATAAGCAATTCAAGTATAAGATCTGGCTCGCAAGGTTGTCGACATGTGGCACGTGAATACGGTAATCATTGTGCCGATAGTCGTGTCTGCCAATGGCTTAATAGCCAAGAGCCTCGACGAACATCTAAGGAGGCTCTCGCTTGGTAGCTGGATCAAGGGCTTGATCCAGAAGGCAGTACTTCTGGACACGGCGCATTGTCAGGAGGTTCCTCTCTCAAGAGCCCTGACCACCGGTAGCTCAGACCCTGTTCCCAATGCCGGTGGGCTACTACTTTTTATATTTTTAAATGTTTTTTATATCTTTTTTTAAAGAAATATTTAAAAATGTATTTAGTATGTAAGAAAATGAATAAAGGAAATAAAATGTAATAAAAATAAATTAAGATAAATGTCTCCGACACCAGTTCTTGCTGGGGTCGGAGAAAGCCACACAAATAGGGATGAGCTTTCATTCAAATGGAGTGGTAGATATCCGATATATAATAATATCCGATGAAATGGCAGGGCTCCTCATGACAGTATTCACTTGCCTGAGGAAGGAACAAAATGACCCACCCATATATTCGTTATAAGGCAGACCACAGCTAAATTGATGGGGGTTAAAATAACGATCAACAGCGTCATTGATTAAATTAAAAAGCAAAAAATCTAATTTAATTTCCTCATTGCCACATCTATCGTGGAGCTTTATTCAAATCGTGTTTTGATGAGGTACGTACTGGTGTGACCAGCTTCAAAGTTAGAGAAAAGGTGACAGAAAGAAGTGTCAAGAGAGTTCAACTGGGAAGGTGATTAGAATGCAAGGTAAAAAGCAGGGATATGTTTCAAAATATTACTCAATACGGGCTCAATAATCACCATGTTCCATTACTCCAAGGAATTACTTTTGCTCCTGAGAGAAGGACAGGTGTTACCAGAAGTTTAGGACCAATAGCGCAGGCTATAATGTTGGTCTTTCAGGTCTTGGGCAGACCCTGTTCCCTATACCGGTGGTGTACAATTTTTTACATAATTATGCCTGTCAAACCTGGAAATTTACCAGAAATTTACCAGAAAAATAAAAAACAAGATCATAACAAGTCAAAGAAATATAGAAAGAAGCATTCCGAAGATTACAAATATCGACAAAATTCGCCATACTGACATAAGACACGACGCTCTCAGTTATGCATATAAACTAAAATGCCGATGGGCAGGGCAGCATGTAGCTAGACTTAAGGACAAACAACTTCGCTTCGCTTGACCAGAAAAACAACATCACAGATCATCGCAGACCAAAAAAAGACGTGTGGCACTCGGAGACTGCCGCGGTAAAGCTATTGCATAGCATTTTTTATCAACTTATGCAATTATAATTATTTATTTATTTTATTAAAGCAGTATTTTTTTCCTTTGTTTTTTTTCTTTGATATTAATAAATGCACTTTGTTTATTCATATTTAAAACACTTTGTACACAAATTATACGAGTACAGATATTCACTGTTGTACATAGATGATAAATACCTATACACCTATATACTTTCTCACTAACAGCTGATTACGGTAATTTTCCAATACAACCAACCAATGCCACCTAAAGGCGGGTTGCTGAACTAAAGAGACAAGCGTGATATTTCAAAAACTCATTAAAAGTTCTGGTATTTATCGATAGATGGAAAAACTAAAAAGTATCACCGCTGTGCCGGTCGGAGTGGGGGGTGTTAGGTTTTTTTCGTTACGGAATTTCTGGATTTGGTCCCCACGCTCAAGGCCCGCGATAGAAGCTATGCAATAGCTTAAAAACAAAGTACAGACGACATTATAAAAATAGCGGCTACTCAACTGGATGCGAGTAGCAGAAGACAGAAAACATTGACTATCTCTGGAGGAGGCCTTTACCATCCACTGAAAGGAAGGAGGGAGGGAGTTCTTCCAATTGAAACATATAAGAAATTGCAAATTAAAAGTACTAAAATAATATTTTGTAATTAATTAATAATTACATTTACTGGAATAATAATTAATATATTTTTTTTTAATTTTAATAAAAATAATTTTAATTAATAATTAATAATATGTATTGTCTGATTGATTTGGTGTTGACACTGTTTTTTTTTGTGTAGCATGAAATAAAAGGCTTTTTTATTTATTAATTCTATGTTGTTAAAAGATTAATAGGAAAATAAAATATATCGCTGAATTGCCCACCCGCCTCGCCATCACATACCATCGGCCTGCCACGTCCTAATTTACCATGTAATAACCAAGTAATTGTGAGCCTTTAGATTAAGTGTATTAACATTTATCTGGACCCTATACCCAACACGCACATCACGTGTTTTAATAAAATCCTCCTATTATTCTGCAAGCGCAAAATTTGAAAACTTATGCAACACTGAACTTTCCCAATAATAGCTTTACACTTCTAATATTGAAAGACGCTGCCAGTAATAAAGCTTAAGTAGTATTCCGAGTAAGAAAATACGAAATAAACTTTACGATTCCGGAAGAAAATACGAGTATATCGAAATTTATGAACTTCTTACAGGAACTTCAGTAGTTAAGTAATACTTGCGAGTATTTTGTTTAAGTAGGTATGATTTCTGAACTCTTTGTGAAACTTACGTTGCATACTTTGATATTTTCATATCTAGGAAGAAAGCGGTTAATGTTATCGACGACGAAAAAAGCTGTTGGTATTATCTTGGTTACTTGGAACATAACAAAGTTTGTAAGGTTTTGCTCACATTGAAAATAAAAGTCGACAAGTTTTCGCTGGCACAACCACAGACAAGTATGCTTCACTTTCACTAGTAAACTAATTTTTTGACTTAATCGCCCACATCAAAAAACTACAACTTTTTTTTATTTATTTGTCACTTTTTTAACATATAAGTTATACATATTGTTGTAACCTCCTTTTAAAACCCTTCATTTTGATACCCTTGACGATGATAACGGAAAAAATAAATAATAATGTCGGATTTCGGGTGCCATAAATATGGCACCCGAAATCCGCCATTTTCTTTGTTTTAAATTTTGATGTAGCTAATGACAGTCGTGCCATCACTACAAATCTAGTATTATTTTATCCAAATCCGTTCATCCGTTTAGGCGTTATGAGGGACCAAAGAAACAGACATACATACAGGTCAAAAACACAATTACTCTCCTTTTGGGCTTCGTCTCAGTCGGTAAAAACAATAATAATTATATTTGTAGCAATTATACAAAAAGTATGTTAATTTGTAGCAATTATGAAAAAAAATGAATAACGCTTCGGTGTAAAGAACATCCAAACGTAATGTGGGGGTGTACCTAAATGACATCGTGAGGCCGGCCGGTCCGAAGCTTTGTATGAATCTTATCTCTGTTTCGCGACCGCCACTAACACCGCACATAATGGCTGCCCCGCGCGTGATTTGTGATACAAATTCATCGTATATTGTGGCGCTACGATAAATTAATTACGGTGTGAATGCGTGTTGACTAATTAGTTTTTGCGTAGTTTAATAATCCGTTTTGTTTGTTTCAATTATGGATGAGGTGATACGTTTGAGGTTTAATTAATAGTGGAAAAGGATACTTTTGTACGCAGTTATTGTCTAGAAATATTATTATTCCGTTGTATTATTTTATTAGGGTAGCACAGGGTTGGATTTCATTGACTTAGTCGTTTCATATCATTTTAATTATATAGGTAGGTACGTCCATAACTTACATCGAGATCTTAAGTTCAAATGAGTGGTTGAACTAGCCTTAACTTTGCTAAGGTTTAGGTAAGTTTCTTACCAAAAAGTTATAAAGGTTTAAAATAGTATATTATGCAACTAGTGAATAAAGAACGGATTTAAAGCGAGGGCCGTAGATGAGTCACGAGCAAGTGAAGGATTCTAATGATTGAATCACGAACGCAGCGAGTGATTCAACTGTTAGAATCCTGAACGACGTGAGTGATTCATGGCCCTCGATATAAATTCGTACTTTATTCAAGAGTTGCATACTATACTTTATATCATGACTACGAGAAAAGACATAATTTAAGCGAAAATAGAAATTTAATCAAGAAATAAGAATTGTTACATTAATTGAAATGGACATTAAAATTAGAGCAATGACTGAAATTAAGCGTAATTTTCTTATTATTATCATTAGGGTGGTCAACTTGTGAAACAATATTTATTAATCTAATGCCAAACTCCTTGTCGCAAATATCGACCAATCAAATCTTGAGAATTTATTTGCACCAAAGAGTTTTGAATTTCGAATCTTAGCGCAAGGAGTTTGTGTAAGCATTGAAATAGAGACCGGATATATTTTTGTGTTCCAAATTCAAACACCAAAATAGTGAATAAAAACAAAACAGTGAATAAAAGGCCTTTTTATTCACTGTTTTGCGTGAATAAAATAAGCTTTTTAGAGTAGGTATGGTATAAAAGATATTTTTGTCACTACGGCTAAAGTATTTTATCTATACTGTAGTATCTGACCTAGATATTTAATAAACACAACATAATGGTTATAAAATCATTGGGAGGGAATTTTATTTATCAAATTGAGCCTAAAAAGTAGATAGAATCTCTTAGTCGTCTGCTCCTTTCGTAGTGGCTCCACCGCGGGCGACCTCGACGGCCTGACTCCGGAACACCTTAAGGACCTCATTTTGTTCAGGCGCCGGGGATGCTGGTGTGTTCCTTTTGAAGGAGCTGACGGCCCTCATCAGTCTTACGAGTATGCTCTCTGGCACTTTGAATGAAGCCGTCATCGAAATTTTGAACGGGGCCAATCTATTTGCCCTGTGCAAGAGGTTATGGACACGTGGTCGGACCGCATAGTCCAATCAATCGGACTACGTGAACTTTTTTTTCCAGTTGGTTCGATTTTAGAATCTTGCCAGTCGGACTACTAAATTATAGGACGGCGTGGTCCGACTTTAGAGTCGAACCTTATAAGGTTATAGGTAATCAGATATTTTCCTTTAGCTTAAGATACCAATTCAATGTGTATTGAATCTAATTATGTTGCAAGAAGAATTGTTATATCTCAAATGATAAATCAGATTCTGTAACACTGGGACCTTTTTGTTCCGATAAATAAGTCTGTGTGTAACTCAACGGGAACAAACCAAAAAAGTTTACGTGGTCCGATTGATCGAACTATCAGGAATCTCAAAAACACGTGGTCCGATTAATCGAACGAACTGGATAAAAAGTTCACGTAGTCCGATTGATCGAACCATCAGGGATTTCAAAAACACGTGGTCCGTTTAATCGAACCAACTGGAAAAAAAGTTCACGTAGTCCGATTGATCGGACTATGCGGTCGGATCACGTGTCCATAACCGTGCAAGAAAGATAGCGGGCATTCGTCCCATTGCCGTCCGGTCAACTTTTTTACTCAAAATTTGCTGCGGCTTTTACGGTGAAACACTGGCTAGCAAGTTCCAGCTCTTACAACTTTGCTTCGTGTCAAAAGCTGGCTGGGGCTGTGAGCCTGCGGCACACGCACTGTCCACTTACCTTCATAGTGATAAAGGTGAGGTCATCCCTAAAGTTGACATAAAAAACGCATTTAAGCCTGTAAACAGGGATACCTTGTTGACAGAGGTTCAAAAAGAAATACCCAAAATGTAGCTTTCTTGATCAATGCTACACGAACCCCTGAAAACTACTTTATTGAGACACAGAATCTTTTGGAATCAGCCATTGGATCTCAAAAGGGTGACCCTCATGTACCAGTCATTTTTAGAAACTAGTGTCAGACGCGTCCCGGTACCATAAAACTATAGGCGACAGCAATTAATATTGCTAAAATATAACTCGACCAAGTGAGTTCGTAAGTTTGAATTCGAATTTAAATTCGAATCGAATCGAATTTGGTTCGAATGGTTCGTTGTTGATTGATTCGCTACGCAACTTAGTAGAGTTCTTTGTTCACAAAATGTATAGTTTCTCGTGGCGCGAGTTTAGCAGGAAAGCCTGCCTACTATATTTCGTGGTTAACCACACCGTTCATCCTTATACCATTAGGTGAGAAGGTGGGTGTTAGTTAAAAGTGAACCTATCTAAAATATTACAAGTTCCTGGGTTCCCCGCACAAAAAGCGCATAAACTAGTATCGTTTTTCATACACAATAGATGAGAGATGCCCTAAAAACATATACAATCTTGTTTACTCGTACTTCTTAAATGGTTCCGCGAAACTCAAACTCGGACATCATTCTATGTCAAAGTCCCTTACCATGGGATGTCCTCAGGGTTCGGTTATGGGTCCGTATGTATGGAACGTAGGCTTCGATGACTTCCTCGCGATTCCACTTCCATGTGGCTGTTCATTAACCGGTTACGCGGACGACGGCCTGCTGCTCATTCAGTCAAGTACTCGGGCTGGACTCGAAAATTTGGCTGACACTTGCCTAAAATTAATATCCCAGTGGGGTGATCGTAACCGTCTGACCTTTGCACCGCACAAAACTTATCAACTTCTTTTAAAAGGTAATCTTAAATCATGGCCTAGTATTAAATTTAATAACGTTCCCGTTAAAAGGAAGCAGTCCGTGTGCTACCTTGGGTTTGTCTTAGAGAAGAATTTTTCATTCATTGAACACATAAAAACCGTCGGTGAAAAAGCTAAAAAGAACTTTTATGCCTTAACGAGAATATCCAAATCTACGTGGGGTTTGTCATTTTTAACTCTAAAGACTATCTATGGGGCTACTTACTTGGGGTGTATGTGCTACGGGGCACCAGTATGGGCCGATAGGGCCACTATAGGAGCGGTACGACGTAAATTACTTCAAAGCCAGCGGTTGGCCTTGATTTTCTTGTGTAAAGCGTATAGGACGGTTAGTACTGAAGCCTTACCGGTACTGGCAGGGGTACTTCCAGTCGATCTTGAAGTGCAGCGCCGTGCTTCAATGTACTACTGCGCACGAGAGACCGCGGACGCAGACTTTTTAATGCAACGTGACCGTGCTAAAATAGCTAGATTACTAAAACCACAGACTGACGTCTGGGAGGAACTTTTGTCTGAATGGCAATGTAGGTGGGATAATTCCATCAAAGGCCGACACCTCCACCAGTTCTTTCCATCCGTTCGTGAGCGGCTGGCCAGGACATGGCTGGAGGTGGATCACTGTGTTGCCCAATTTCTCACAGGTCATGGTAACTTTAAAAGTAAATTATTTTCCTTCAAGCTTGTTGCCTCGCCTTTTTGTCAATGTTCTACATCTGACTGCGAAAATGAACAATCCGCACATCATATTTTATGGGAGTGTAGTCTTTGGCAGAATGAACGTAATATTATGTTGGATAATGTACAGGTTACATCCGGAGTTATTTACTATACGGACCTTGTAGAAACTAGAACAAATTTCCGTGCGTTCAAGCATTTTTGTCATACCTATTATTGGAATCAAATATAACAGCTCACAACTTAGGACCCAGTAATATTAATGACAATAATATCCGTGGTGCTAGGCAACTGGGCTTATCCCAGTTGTATACGTCCCTGTGTGCCTATTGGCCTTGTTCTGTTCTGTCTCCTGCTGATACGGAGGGAAGTGGAAATTATGTTTTTTCCTACTCCTCTGCTATTATTTTCTGATTAATTTCGTTGCGGGATCCAAGACAGTTTAATCGTTTCTCTGGGACTTCGTCGGGCTTCATTGTCTCGGCGCTTTTCTTGTGGTCGCCACTGTTGATTCTGGCTTACAGAAGTTACAGTGGTTTGGGAATAGTGTGGCGGGCTTGTCCCATTAAAAAAAAAAAAAATACACAATAGATTCATTTAGGCATAGAAATTCTGTTCAAATCTACGTACGCAGTTGGTATATTTTCATTGTTTTTTTAGCCTGACCTGATTGCTTGTCCCATCTGCGTCTCAATCTCAAAAACAATGATCAGGACATAGGTCGACGGCGGTAAACATATTTCCCTACAATTCCCACTGGCATTTTGCCAAAACATATTGATTTTAGTATGAGAGTCGACAAGTCCTCGGCATCTTAAGAGATGTGACGATTTCCGGAGAACACTTGAGTGGGTGAATATCATTCTAGTGAAGAGTACCTCTAATGGGTTAGAAGTAGTACATGTCAATTTTAGGAATCGTCTGAATCGACTATTGGACTGAATTTATTTTCGTGTTTCTGAACATGAACAAAATATCCAAACACTGAAATCCGAACGGTTGATCGATTTATCAGTTTCGGGTACAACACTAGTACTAACAACGATAGCCACTTTAGTATATTAGTCATCGATACTTGACAGATATGTATAGCAACAAACCTACCCCAATTTATGATAAAACGTATGACATAGATTGATTGGGCTTGGCAGAATATTAGATGGCTGAGGCTTCATATAAATCGATATTTTATTTTTGTTTATATAGCAAATATGATGTTAGGCTTCCAATGGATACAATTTTGTGAACTCAGGGGCCTACCGTCACCTCTTATTGTAGTATTATCTCAATCACAATAGCGTATGGCCTCGGCAAATTTGTCCTAAGCTGAAGGTTTTTTTTTAAGTTTTGCAAACTGTGTGTGATATACCAAATGAATAGGACCTCAAATAATTTTAAGATAAACGCGATTGGTATCTGAACACGCACTAACGGGTGATAGTTGCATTTATGGAAATGCATGCAGGCAAAAGTGCTGAGCTGTTCGGTTGCAAATATTGTACCGAACAACTTTTAAAGATATTTAAGAAAATAGATGAAAATTGACCATTCCGTGTGTCTGTCTGTCCGACAATTCCCTCCCCCCCCTCTATCTCCGAAACTACTGAGCCTAAATTATTTAAAGAAATACAGAAATTAATCTAACACTTATAGATTACAGGAAAACCTATAAGAAGAATCTATGGTGCTAAAATAACATGGAAAATCTCTCAATATTATGCGTACAAAATCACTAAGTTATTAAACTTACTACTAAGTTGCAAAAACATGGTTACTAATTAATGTGTGTGTGTGGAAATGAGGAGTGCCTTGGAGGATGCGATTCGAGATTTTGGGGATGGAGCGGTACATCTTCAAGAAGCACAGGATCCCACAAGAGTACGGGGCTGTTTGAGATGCCATGTGGCAGTCACTAACGGGTAATAATGCGGGTAACCAAAGATCACCAAAGAGGCGACCCCACTTGTCAACAGCAGCGGGAGTAATGGCAAGGCAACACAACTTTTTGACAGAGTGAGGGGTTTCATAGCCCATGGACATTTCAGACCCCACTTTTGTGCGGCGGTGTGTAAAGCACTGGCGGGAAAGCTCGACAACGAAACGAAGTCATGACGACGACGAGTCACGTAGCAAAGTTATTTGTCGTATTAAAAATATTCCCAAACCAAAGAAAGCATAACGAATACTTTAATAAATAAATAAGTGAAAAAATAAACAAGATACATAACAAAGGATTTACTCATTGAAGGTTGAAGGTATTGTGATCATGCTGCTCAAATCAGACAGGTGGCGCCATTAATGATGGGGCCTCCTATCGAGTTACTTATTGTATGGTGAGTAATAAACAAAACCTTTTTTCAGAATCATGATACCTATACTATAAATATTATATCTCATGGCTAATCTTTTTTTTCGGTGTAAATCAACCCATCACACAGCCGTCAACCAAGCATTCTGTACGTCAAACTAAGTACCCCTACGCAAAAATTTTTGCTGGGAAACGACTTTTTTTTTTTGGGTCAAAAAACACATTTTACGGTAAAACTCAATGTCGCACTGTTAAAACATTGTGCTAGTGGATGCTTTGAATAGTAAATGGGTCATGGGTCCGTAACTAGGAGGTTTCCAGGTATGATGTAGAACAAAAAATTTATTGCAGTGGTGGGGAGAACAAGTGCCCTTCGTTTGCGTTAAGGGTACTTTTATACCCTATATAGTATATTTATTAATTTTATTTTTTTTAATCTTCTTTAGTTTTAAGGTTCTTACCATATTTTATATAGGGTGTAAACGAACCCTTCACGCATCCGTCAACCAAGCATTCTGTACATCAAACTAATTACCTTTTTTTTTTTTTTTTGGGGGGTGGGAAATCATCAAATAACCCCTCCCGCTCTTGGGCAGAGCGAAAGGGAGTGTCAGACTTCTACTGACTAAAAACCACCCATGTTCCTTCTTGGCCCTTCATGTCGAGGCCGCGGTATCCCTTGCGAACAACCCGCAGCCTCGACAGGCGTCGGCCCTTGCGGGCCCCTTCCATGTTGCTGAAATCTCTTTGTGGCGCGCGTGGAACACGAACGCGCCGTCGACACGGCCTGTCGTCGTCATAAGACGGACGGACGGCGAGCTAACCCATCACTCACCGTCCACAGGCCCGCGTCTACGGTGGCCGGAAGCCATCACGTGGCCCCCGACGCCCGGAGCGCCTCCCGCGGCGGCTGGGACGAGAGGTTCTCTCCCTCTCACGTTCCGCCACCTTCTTCGCTAGCATCACTGCTTCGCAGAAGGAGGCGACGGCGTCCCATTTCTCCTCGCCCCGGACCATGGCTTGCACCAGGGCCGGACGCGAGAGGTCGCCGCCGCCGATCGCCGCTACGAGAACACGGCGGGGCTCCGCCCAAGCGGGACACACCTCCACAGTGTGCTCCACCGTGTCCTCCGGCCGATCCTCGCAATGGTGGTATCCGGGCGTCCTCCCGCCTGATTCGGTGCAGGTACCTCCCGAAACAACCGTGTCCGGTGAGTACCTGCGTCAGACGGAAGGTGAGGGCGCCGTGGCGCCTCTCCAGCCACTCCTCAAAGAGGGGACTTACCGCCACTATCGTGGCGTGCCCTAAACTAATTACCCTTACACAAAAATTTTTGCTGGGAAACGACTTTTTTTTTGAGGTTAAAAATCACGTTTTTCGGTAAAACTCAATGTAGCACTCTTAAAACATTATGCTAGTGGACGCTTTGAATAGTAAACGGGTCATGGAGGTAATTTAAGTAAAGATAGAACCTGAAAAACTAGTATTTACAAAACAGCTGTGAAAAATTTGGAACTTTGACCCCTAATATCTCCGTAACTAAGAGGTTCCCAGGTATGGTCTAGAACAAAAAAATGATCGCAGTGATGGGGAGAACAAGTGCCCTTCGTTTGCGTTAAGGGTACTTTTACACCCTATATTATAATTAATTAAACATTTCTTGTGGGGATATCAAGTTTTTTTTATTTTATAAACACTACAGTTTGATTTTATTATAGTTCTCAAGGCCGATGTCCAACCTCGTCACCTGTGGTTACCATCACCGCCATCGTCCGCGTCGGGTATCTTGGATATTCTTAATTTCAAGGAAAAAATACAGCAACATTTTGGTCATTATAATCTTCATTCATTCTCTTTTTAACCAGACATAGTTAAAATGACTGGCGTTTGAATGAACAATGGAACACACTAAATAGATAACATAGAAGTGTTTGTTATGTGCACTTGTGGCATGTGCAAACTAAGCTAAATAATAAATTAGACAGGATTAAATTGTACATTTATATTAAAAATACTTTTTATCTTCAAATTCCTACTGACTGTTTGATTTGATTAATATAAATGAAAAAAGAACACGTTATTGTATATGTGTCGACGCAAGACTAATGTAAACTTTAGAATATTAATTTGAAGCTCAAATTTAACAGTTTATATAACTGGATAGTTTTAAATTAGTTTGATTTGATTATTCTGCTAAATAGTTGATTGAACTACGCAACAAGCGGAAATAATTGCACGCTTTTAAAATGTTTAGGAAAATGTTTTAGACAATATAGAATTAATGCAATGTTAAAATCGAGTGATAAAAATAGTAAAATTAATTAGTGAATCATAGTTTGTTACTCCAATCAAAGTTATCTGTAATTTGTAAAAAGAGATCATATTTTACAAAGAGAACTCGTTGATGACAACTAGGAATCTTGTAAGTACAATTTTTATTGTTAAAACAGAATTCACGGCTATTTTAATTACGCTATACTAACAATAACAATAAAATGGTGTACAAATAGACTTGAATATTCGTTGTTGCAATGTCTGAGCCTAGTAGTGGAGATGATGGTGGTGTTAGCTCTGCTGACGCCATGACTTCCAAGAACCCGAATGGTCCAGGTTCTCCGTTATACATATTGCGTTTAAATCACCAAAATTTGACATAAAATATATCAAACATTCGTTCAAAAGGCATTTAAAGGCGAAGATATGGTCCATAATTTATTCCCCAAAGCGATTGAAAATAGTAAAGCTCAACAACTAAAACAATCATGAAACCTATCTCGGAAAGTTTACGGACTTGGAAAAAATGTGGGAAAAGAATATCATTCATTGCCAAACTAAAATTGTCGTCGAAGTGATAAATTCGATGGTTGATCCATAGCCGTGACCGTAATAGTATGATGTATAGTAAGACTTATCAATACTTCGCGGAACTTGGATAAACGAAAGACCGGTTACTTGATAGTATTCTAGGCAGCTATGGCGTGTTATTAAAAGTGTCACAAACATAGGACAGCAAAAATCTTCAGCCCATGATCTCATAGCGAATAATGACATTAAGCAGGACACTATAAATCAAATTAATGATTATTTCGCAAATGTTGGGCGACGCCTGGCTGATAAAATACATGGGGACCCTAGACCTTTTTCGCTACCCGACCCCCAGAAAGAGTCTTTTGTACTGCTTAAAACAAATGAGCAAGAGGTGGAACGCTTAATCCTTTCACTTAAGAGTGATTGTGCAGTTGGCTGGGACGGTGTTTCTTCTAGTTTTCTGAAACGACATAGAAACGTTATTGTACCTCCACTGACACATGTTTGCAACCTGTGTCTTGAATCTGGTGTTTTCCCTAACTGGTTCAAAAAGGCAATTCTTCACCCTATTTTTAAATCTGGAGATCGTGACCGTGTCGAAAACTACAGGCAATATCTGTTCTGCCTGCGATGTCCAAGATACTGGAAAAGATAATAAATACAAGGCTGGTCGCATTTTTAGAGGCACGAAATCTACTGTCGATTAACCAATTTGGCTTTCGAAGAAATCTATCCACTGCTGATGCTGTTCACAAACTGGTTAATCACATAGCTCAGAAACTTGACAGCGGTAAGAAATGCGTTGCATTGTTCCTGGACCTCGCAAAAGCATTCGACACGGTCTCGATTCCCATCTTAATAGCTAAGCTCGAATGCCTGGGTATACGAGGCGCCCAGCTGTCCTTGTTTCGGAGCTATCTTACAAATAGAACACAGAGTGCCAAAATTGGAACTAACTTCAGTTCCGATGTAAATGTAGTTTTTGGTGTACCACAGGGCAGTATTCTTGGGCCCAGTTTATTTTTAATTTACGTGAACGACCTGTGTAGCCTCAGACTAGAAAGCGGTGCAATATTTTCCTATGCGGACGATACAGCACTTGTATTTGCGTCGGATAGCTGGGAGGAGGCATACCGCCTTGCCCAGAAGGGATTCGACACAGTCAGTGAATGGCTTAAGAACAACTTGCTAACCCTAAACATATCGAAAACAAAAACAATGAACTTTTCGATTCGAAATACTAATGTGTCAGTTACAAGCTCACTAAACGTTGCTGCCCAGACACTATCCAATGGCAGTAGTGAGGACAGTGGCGCTCATGATCCCTGTAACATTGAACGAGTCACTTCAATAAAGTATCTTGGCATAGTAATTGACTGCAACCTTTCATTCAAAGAGTACATAACACACCTATCAAATAGAGTGCGCAAATTAATTTACATTTTTAAACAACTACGCAATTCAGCAGATGCTGTTGTCATGAAAATGACATACCAAGCACTGTGTCAATCAATTCTGCTCTATTGTATCTCGTCTTGGGGCGGGGCAGCCAAATCCCACTATATTCAGATTGAACGTGCGCAGAGAGCGGTTCTTAAGGTGTGCTGTTTCAAGCCAAGACTTTATCCCACCGTCAAACTCTATGAATATTGTCAAGTCCTGACGGTCAGGCAATTGTTTGTACTGACCACTGCTATTAAGCAACACTCTATTTCCAAATATTCTCAGCAAACAAATCGCCGTAACCGTATAGTTGCCTTGGCTGCTCCTCTTAGAACTTCTTTTAGTCAGAGATTCTTTGTTTTCCTCGGACCCTATCTTTACAATAAATTAAACCAAATTCTTTCCCTGCACTCATTGAACAAACATAATTTTAAAATCGCTTTACAGGCCTGGCTGCAAAACCAAACATATACTGCCACAGAAGCTCTCTTTAACGTATTGGTCTAATCACTCATTCACTAACACTCTCTCCAATTCACACACACATACACACACGCTCTACACACATAAACACACACGCTCACACACACACAAAACTTACATTCATAAAAACCTCTCAACAACTTTTTGATAATTTTTACTTTATATTACTCTAATATTTGTGTCTCTTTTTAATAAGCTCACTTTTGTTATTTTAAACTTTTGTTATTTGCTGTGACACCAGATGTATGCTATCAAATGTGTACCTTTAAACAGGTGGGGACCTGGTGACCTGTATTACAGGTGTTACTACCTACCACAGGCACCAGCGATCCACAACCAAAAATCGTTAGCTACTGTTTCTGTATATAATTATATTGTTTGTATTTTTTGGCTTGTGGTGAGAAATAAACATATTTTATTTTTTTTTTTATTATAAATAATTAAGTATTAGATCTTTTGGTGTGATCTCTTTACTGTCAAACTCTTTGCTCAGAACTCAAAATAAAAAATACATGCTTTGCCACTTATGTAACAGCCGGAAAATCTAGATAGCGTGATTCAGAAATATGACAAAAATGAACAACGCTATCTAGTTACATAAATAGAACTAATTTTTGTCTTACTATATTTCGTTGCATCAAATTGAATCCGAACATACTGCCCACCAAGGACATTATGATATGTCCTTCATTATACAAACCGCCCACCATTAGGTCAGGCTAAAACTAGAATTACAATATACTAAGTGTGCAACGACAAGTGATGACATAAACAAAAAATTACAATGTGGTATGGAAAGTATCATTCCATAACACACAAAATAAAGTTTACTATACCTAGTGGACTGTATTTACTTTGTACTTTTCCCTATTTACTTTTCGTGAATAAATGGCCAACAAAATAAATTGAGAGTCCCTAAAGACACCAAGGAGGGACAGATGGAGTTTGATGAGGACGATGTGATCGGGGCAGCACTCGCCCAACTTACCAGCAAGCCCAAGGGGGACATCATTCATCAAGGGGTCACGGCCACCTGGGGTGAGGCTCCAGGAATATCGACGCGAGCCAGGACAGACAGCGTGTTAACAATCTGGAGCTAAGAGTGGAAAACCTGCAGAAGGCCAGAATTATGGGACTAACAACGACGCTACCCCAGCAAACATCGCAGGCTCCAGCCAGCGGGCAGACCCCTCACATGCCAGGGGTGGCACGAGGCCCCGTTTTCATATGACCCCAGAATCGTGATTCGTGATAAGTAAATTGATAATTCCCTCCAGAAAAGTCAGGTACAACACTCGCAAACAGAGTACGCGTATGATTAGATGTATGTACGTCGAACATAGGAAAAGGACTATGGTAAAAACCGTAAGTGGTGGCGCTCTGTAATTTTTTATCTAGCCTCAAGGAAAAAACGCGTGAGAATATATTTTTTAGAGGTCTTCACTACACCGGACCACAATAAAACACACTGTACAAAAAAGAAAATGTGAACAGTTGGCCTCTTTACATACCGTCGAGATCTCCTAGGCATGCTGGTTTCCTGGCGATGGTTTCCTTCACCGAAGCAAGTGTGCGCATTCAATACTCACTTGAATGCGACGCTAGTGCAAAAAAAAAAAACGTCAGTAAATAAATTAATGAACGAATGAGAACGCTACCCAATAGGAATTAAATAACTGATATTAGGTATAGTTGTTTTGTCGTCTTCGAATTGTTCGGTTGATTTTATTAATAGATAAAACCACTCGTAGACTTCAATTCCTCTCATCAAAAAAGAGTAAACAAATTCAAGAATACCGATTATAGGTTAGTTAGGTCGTCGGGGCTTCGGGTTGTTCGAAAGAGATGAGAAGGGGGGTGGGAAATCATCAAATAACCCCTCCCGCTCTTGGGCAGAGCGAAAGGGAGTGTCAGACTTCTACTGACTAAAAACCACCCATGTTCCTTCTTCGCCCTTCATGTCGAGGCCGCGGTATCCCTTGCGAACAACCCACAGCCTCGACAGGCGTCGGCCCTTGCGGGCCCCTTCCATGTTGCTGACATCTCTTTGAGGCGCGCGTGGAAGGAACACGAACGCGCCGTCGACACGGCCTGTCGTCGTCATAAGACGGACGGACGGCGAGCTTACCCATCACTCACCGTCCACAGGCCCGCGTCTACGGTGGCCGGAAGCCATCACGTGGCCCCCGACGCCCGGAGCGCCTCCCGCGGCGGCTGGGACGAGAGGTTCTCTCCCTCTCACGTTCCGCCACCTCCTTCGCTAGCGTCACTGCTTCGCAGGAGGCGACGGCGTCCCATTCCTCCACGCCCCGGACCATGGCTTGCACCAGGGCCGGACGCGAGAGGTCGCCGCTGCCGATCGCCACTACGAGAACACGGCGGGGCTCCGCCCAAGCGGGACACACCTCCACAGTGTGCTCCACCATATCCTCCGGCCGATCCTCGCAATGGTGGCATCCGGGCGATTCTTCCCGCCTGATTCGGTGCAGGTACCTCCCGAAACAACCGTGTCCGGTGAGTACCTGCGTCAGACGGAAGGTTAGGGCGCCGTGGCGCCTCTCCAGCCACTCCTCAGAGAAGGGAATTACCGCCACTATCGTGGCGTGCCCTGCACGGGGTTGCGACAGTCGCTCTCTCCATGCCGCCATGAGATCGCACCGGAGGTCTGTCCGCTGCGCAGCAATTTGCCGCGGCAACGGAGTGACCCCCGGTGCAGCGCCTCCGCGCGCCATTCATGCAGGCGCGCGAGGACTATCGCCTCCAGATCCCATGGCGGTAATCCGGCAAGGAGGTTCGCCGCCTCGCGGGAGATCGTGCGGTACCCACGGACTAGCCTCACGGCCATCACCTTTTGGGGCGCGTTCAGGTAATGGGCGGCCTGCTTTCTTAAAGCACTCGCCCACACCGGGGCCCCGTAAAGGGCCATGGACCGCACGATCCCCACATAGAGCCTCCGGCAGGAGGCGTTTGGCCCCCCAGATTGGGCAAGAGCCACCTGAAGGCAGCCGCCGCCCGCTCCAGTCTGGGAGCCAAACGTCGGAAGTGCTCCACGAAGTTCCACCGGCTGTCGAGGACGAGTCCTAGGTACTTCAAAGTACACTCGACGCCGATTGGAACCCCTCCCACCGTTAACTGGGATCCCAACGGTAGCACATTCCCACGTCCATGGAAGCCCATGGCCTTCGACTTGTGAAGTGCCACCTCGAGACCCAGCTGCTGGATCCTCTCTACGACTATCGCAACCCCGCGAGTCATATTTCCTTCTCTTACAATTTAACAACTTTCGGAGATTATAAAGCAGTTCAATAATAATCCCTTAAATATACGTAAAGTTCATATTTTACTACAGAGACGCACGTTTAGGTGTTGTTGGCATATAAAGGAGTCTTTAATACCGCGGGCCTACAAATTTGATGCCAGCATTATGGTACCGAAATGTACTTGTACGCATTTTTTACGCCCTTAATGTGAGCATTAAATGGAACATCGTGATAGGACAAGCGCACTGCGTAACGGGTGAATGTTTCTTGAATATTTCAATGGAACGTTAAAAATGTACCCTCAACATGAACATGTCATATTGTTCGGGTGTCAATTCATCAGTTGTGGCTTCCGTATCTTAGCATGATATGGCTTCGGCCGTCCAAGTCCAATCTCTCAGTCACTGCGTGTTGCTGCTTTGTGTCTTACAATTTATTTTTTTATTTATTTTAATACAGACTTACCTAGTTTCAATAATTACAAGATGTCAGTTCAATAGACAGCAAACGCGTCTACTGAACTACCCCTCAATCACCAAAATAATACCTCAATAGAAACTAGTTACGTACAAGGACTAATCATTCCTTCATCGAAACCTTGACAGTAAATTCTTCGTACGTAACCATGGTACATAACCGTGGTTTCGTACAAAGACAAATAATTCCTCCATGGAAACTAGTTACGTGCAAGGACAAATAATTCCTTCATCGAAACCAGTTACGAAACTACGGTTTCGTAGACGGCCGAAACCGCATGATATAACAGCGTCTGCTTATAGACTCGTTTACTGTTTTGCGTGTGACTAGTGCTTGCCTAAGGATTTTGATGTTTTGATTCTCATTGAAGGCGCAAGATAACGCACTAACGTTATCTTGCGCCAAACCTAAGCTTAGCTAAAGGAGTCGTGGCAAGAGATACTGTCGAGTATTGCAGTGGCCTATATGGACATTTCCACGACCTATTTGAACGAGGTTTGATGGACAAATTAAAATTATTCTTCAAGAACCCATCGAAAAACGAAGCACGATTTTGTTCGCCGTCGCGGTGTTGAAGTGGTAAAAAGACTATATTCATATACTTACCTTAGTGTTTAATATTTAAATTGATAAAAAATTCTATGTGTTAGAGTTAATTTTTAGCAAAGATCAATGTAATTCAATTTTGATTAAACGATACGAGACCTTACCGAAGCTTCTGACAGGCTAACCTTTATTTTAGTAATATCAGCTAGCAGCCAAGCTCAATACTAGTTTTTGTCAGATTTATTTTAGTTCAATTTTCTACACCATTTTGTGTACCATAATTTAAACTCTACATTATTATGTTGATATTTTTTGCCTATAACTTTCTTTTCCACGTGCTAGAAAGAAGTATGCTCATAATACAAAAAAAAAATGCTTCTGAGATCTGTGCTTTTAATGAGCAAATGTACACACTCTGAAAGCATGCTATAAATAAGCATACTACGTAGTTGTTGGCGACGGTTAACCTTTTTATACCTTTTTCTTTTTTATTTATTTTTGAAATGTATTTAAATGAAGTATTATTTTATTTCGCTCTTTTTTGTTTGGTTGTTGTGTCACGGTAGTGGAAAAGAGTAGACGTATTGGTTTAGTGAATTATAAAAATGTGTGTATTTGTTGGTAAGTAAACAGTAATATTCAATATATCGTTTTATTGGCCCACCTTCCCCGACCAGCTATATTTATATTAATTACAGTTCATAATTAACAGTAGTAGCAAACAAGCGCGCTTTTCTAGTAGCATGTGCAATTGTGCATTTCAGGTTTTATACCGAGTTCCTTTATAAGTATGACCGTAGACAAAACTGTTCACGAATTCAAACCGGCCCCAACTTACGAACAGTAAGTCGTGAGTTCGAACCCAGTCAGGCGTATTCCTTTGTGTAATTTATTTCATCACCACTGCTTTCAAAACGGTGAAGGAAAACATCGTGAGGAAACGGCATGTCTTAGAATCAAAAAATTCGAAGACATGTGACATCTACCAACCCGCACTGGGCACGCATTGTGAGCCCATCCCTGTCCTAGAAAGGAGGCCCGAGTCCCTGCAGTGGGAAAATTATAGGCTGATGATGACATGTTTTTCAAAGGAAGACGCAAAATATGTCAACAAAAATTTGTATGGAATTTCGTTACTGTTCTTTGGTTCCAATATTAAACTCATTTATTAATTACGTTCCCACAAAATGGCCTGCCCTTCCAAGTTCATCGTTCGTTCTTCTTCCCAGAAATAGTAGAGTATGAGAGAACCGGGTTAGTTTACACTGTAGTCATATCAAACCTTAACACATTTGGTCTTTGGGACAGCTTTTCGGTGCGGAGACGTTTTCGACTAGAAGATGAGAAAACAACAATGACGTTGAGAGCCTCAGTAAAAGGTCCACAATTCCGTATTTGAACAGATTAGACAGATATTAATTTCTCTGGCCAGGCAAGCGCGACCGCAAACGTGTCGGCGAACATTCGCTTGTCACCGGAAAATGAGACGCGTGTCGTACTACGATATTATGGATTGACGTGCGGCAACACATGTCACATGGCATAACATCATGCCAATAACAGAGGAGTATTAGGCAGAGGGAGCTTTCCGGGCCCATCGCAACGTTCCCCGCATCAAAACCTCTATGCTTAATTTTGTTTTTATTATTTAGTATATTCACACCTTTTGCGTTTTTTCAACAGTAAATTCAATTCAACTCAGCAGTGGGATACAACGTAGGCTAACAAAAAAAAAAAAAAAATCAATTCGAATGAAAATCAATTAACAAAATGGACCCCGAAATAAATAAAATTAGTTGAATTAAATGAGATGAATTAGGCAAGATATGATTATAATAAGATAATAGAGAATTAATTATTTATTAAATAACAATAATATTTAAGTTATTTCAATGTCATTCCTATAATTACACACATCAACACCGTCTAGGGATATTTTGTATAAAGTTCTTAAACTCAAAAAATACTGGCCACTTTTAAATTCTTTTGAAGAAAGTTTATTTTGTAAGCCTTTTTGAACGATTCTAAATTTGAATTTGAAAAAATACATTAAAAACAAAAGATTTACGCGGCGAAGAAGAAAAGATTTAATGGTAGCGAAGTCCGAAGGTTTCATTTACCTACAGTAGTTTGTGGCTATATTTCCGTGTCCAATTTAAGTTTTATAACAAGTTATCGGTTAATTCCGAATTAATGTTATTGTGTGCATCATGCAGCGGCGCCATTTAACTAGAGAAGAAATGTTAAGGGCAGTAGGCATGCTCCAAGCTGGGGCTACTCAACGGAGTATTGCTGAGGAGTTTGGAACAAGACAAAACGTGATTTCAAGGTTATGGTCACGTTATCGTGCTACTGGTGAAGTGGCTGAAAGACACCCAGGCGGGAAGCGCATAACCACTCAACGACAAGACCGATTTTTGCAAGTTGCCGCGAGAAGACAACCAAATGTTACGGCCATGCAGTTGGTTCAGAGGCTCCAGTCAGAGCACCAGTTGCTTGTGAGTGACCAAACTGTGAGGAGAAGACTGCATGAAGCTAACCTTCATGCTCGCAGACCGCTTCGTACTCCAGCACTACGCCGAGGAAATCGTGGACGACGACTAGAGTGGGCTCGTGAACATTTGCTCTGGGAAGAAAACCAGTGGTCTGTAGTGCTGTTTACCGATGAGTCCCGGTTCGGTTTCCATCCCGATACACGTAGAGTGCGTGTTTGGCGAGTTCCTGGTCGTGAGAGCCGTCTGCAACATCCTCAGGAAGTCCATTCATACCACAGCGGGACAATTACGGTTTGGGCGAGAATTCGTGTTGGTGGAAGAACAGACCTCGTTTGGATCAGAAACACCATGACGGCTGAAAAATACCGTAACGAGGTGCTAGTACCAATAATCTACCCCCATCGACTACAAATGGGCCAAGAATTCACGCTCATGCACGATAACGCCCGTCCGCACACAGCGAGAGTGGTGACGAGCTGGTTGCAGGAGCACGACGTATCGGTCTTAGGCTGGCCCGCTCTATCGCCTGACCTAAACCCCATAGAACACGCGTGGGACATGCTCCAAAGAAGGGCTTTGAGGAATTTCCCTGCAAACGTTGCGACGGAAGAGCAACTTCTTTTGCATCTTAGCCGGACCTGGGACAATATACCGCAGCAAGACTTGGATAACTTAATCCAAAGCATGAAAAACCGTTGCAGGACCGTTATTAACGTCATGGGTGGTTTTACTGACTACTGATTTTTCACAGAACTGTTAAAAACAAATTATTTTTTCCTTATTTGTAAATTTTTCTTGAGAAACACATTCGTTGTTAGTTTTACCATTATTTCATGTTTTTTCTTTATTTGAATAAAAATTTGTTTACGCAAAAAAACATTGTTTTCTTTTATTCTGGAGTGTAGTCTGATAAATGGGCTTTATAAAAATATATACATGTTGTATGCTATTTTTAATACATTTTGAGTAAATTGAGTAAATCCAAAATATCCCTAGACAGTGTTGATGTGTGTATTACAGTACGTACATTAACGGATTATATATTTAAACATGCATAATTTATATAATAATTGATTTTACTTGATGTCACTGTGAGGTTTTCAGTTTGTCAAAATTATCGTATAGGAAGTCATTCATGTAATAGTAACCAAAAATCTTTTTAGACTTTTTTTTAATAAGGCCGTATTCATTGCCCTTATTTTTTTAGGTAGTTTATTGAAAATTACAGGAGCCATGTGGAACACACTCTTGTACATTAAAGCGGTACATGTTCGGGGTACATAGAGGCGGAATGCGTCCCGTTGTTGCCTATTATTTATTTCTGATGCTAATTTAAATAGGTTTTTATTAGTTTTCACAAATACTGAGACCTCATAGATATACAGGCTTGGGAGAGTTAGAATTATATACTCCTGGAAAAACGTTTTACAGGTGTCGATCATTTGAATTCCAAATATAGCCCTTATGCACCGTTTTTGTGCTTTAAAAATTATATCAATATCCGTCGAATTTCCCCAAAAAATTACACCATACCTCAGGACTGAAACAACTAAACCATGATACGCAGCTAACAAGGTATTGATACTTGAAACCTTTTGAGTTCATGTAGGGCATATACTGATTTATTTATTTTTTTGCACAGTGTTTCAATCTGGGATTTCCATTTTAACTTATTATCTAGAGTAAGACCAATGAAATTATGCGAAAAATGTTTTGTGAAGTGAAAATTTGTCAAATTCCTTTCGGTCAAACAAGGGAGACCCCTTACATTTAAATCTCATCTGCAAGACGAGGGCGTGAATTGAGGCCCTTTTTTAAAAAAGAATCCTTAAGTATGAAAGACTATTTATTTAACTTTGACATTAATTTAAATTGTTTAATTTACCAAGAACTGTTTTAAAATTTGACAAAGCAATTACAATCGCTAATTTTGGCTAACCAATAACTCGCTAAGTGATCCCTAATTTATCAAAAAAAACAATATCACGATAACCAAATACCGCAACTTCCAAAAAAAAACGTCAGTCGGTCTAAACATTTCTTACGGTATAAAATACCAGGAGGTATATTAATTTACCCAGACACTACATATTTTCAGCCAAATATGGCCACAAAGAAAGAAAGAAAGAAAGAAGAAAGAAAGAAAGAAAGAAAAAAAGAAAATTTTGTCTTTCTTTCTTACAACATAGGTGATATCGCAAAGACTAATGGACGGACGGAGCAACGCTGCCAATAGTGTAGGCGGAGCTAACAATGACATGATCTCCTCTCCACCGACACTTGAAAATATGGTCGCATTTGTCATAAATAATAAAGGTCCAACCTTTCTCGGTAACACTATCGTGGCATTAGAAAAGGATCCTTCAGCAGCATGCATGGTTATCAGCAACGTAAAAATATAATGGAAAGAGGGCTAGTTCGAGAATTTAAAAAGTTGAAATAAATCGTTTTAAGTACATGAAATAACTTAAGTAACTTTGAACGGCACAAATAATTGCCTAGATTTTGTTTACCTGGTCTGAAAAAGGTGACTTGAACTCATTGTGCAGGTAGGTCAAGGGTTTGATACAGAAAACAGTATTCCTGGACACGGTGTCCAAAGTGAGGAATTTCGTCTCTGTGGAGCCCTGACCACCGGCAGCTTATATCTATATATATAAAAATGAAACCCGTTTTTCGTTGTCACGACTTGGCATGAAAACGGCTTGACCGATTTGGCTGATTTTTTTTTTAAATGTTCGTTTAAGTTCAAGGATGGTTTTTACGGCGAGAAAAAATCGAATAATGGCCGGAAAAGCCCTAAAAACAGCCCTTTTCTTTTTCCCATACAAACGTTTTCTAACTAAAACGTCAAATCAATTTGAGCTTTAATACCGTACTATAAAGTTCAAGTGTTAGTGGAGAGGTTCCGGGAAGGCAAAACAATTGAGTGACGTTCAGTTGTTCAGTCAACGAATGACAACTTCAAACAGACCATACGACATTATCGCAATAATCACAAATAATTACTATTTCTTTCCCAATAGAAAAACGATTTTTCAAATGGTGTTTGCGTATAATATAAAATTAATTGCTGTTAGTTAGTCGCGCTAAAACTAGAGAACGGCTAGACCGATTTGTCTAATTTTGGTTTTGAAACATTTGTGGCAGTCCAGAGAAGGTGAGAAATTAGTAGTATGTAGGTAGGTAGGTAATAGGTAGGTGGTAGGTAGTTGGTACGTAGGCAGGTAAAAGGGCATTGCAACGCACGCGGGGTACAGCTATATTACATAAAAATGAATAGCTGTTCGTTAGTCTCGCTGAAACTCGAGAACGGCTGGACCGATTTGGCTAATTATAGTGTTGAATTATTCGTGGAAGTCCAGGGAAGGTTTAAAAGGTGAGAAAGTGGTAGGTAGGTAGGCAGGGTAGTAGGTAGCGTAGTAGGTGGAGTAGTAGGTAGGATAGTAGAGTAGGTAGGGTAGTCGGTAGAGTAGTAGGTAGGGTAGTAAGTAGGTCGGGTAGTAGGTAGGTAGGTAGGGTAGTAGGTAGGTAGGGTAGTAGGTAGGTAGGGTAGTAGGTAGGTAGGGTAGTAGGTAGGTAGGGTAGTAGGTAGGTAGGGTAGTAGGTAGGTAGGGTAGTAGGTAGGTAGGGTAGTAGGTAGGTAGGGTAGTAGGTAGGTAGGGTAGTAGGTAGGTAGGGTAGGAGGTAGTAGGTAGGTAGGTAGTTGGTACACAGGCAGGTAGTAGGTAGGAAAAAGGGCATTGCAACGCATGCTGGGAACAGCTAGTGCATCATATAAATAACAAATGGCCTACCGGCATCCGGAGAAAATGGAAGTAACGCATATAAACAATACACTGAATGCTAAACTGAACACGAAGGAAAGCACGATACAAAAATAAACCAAGCCGTCCGTCGCAATGTTTTGTTTTTAGAATACTTTTAACCGACTTCAAAAAAGTAGGAGGTTTTAAAATGTCTTAAATGAGATAAAATGAATAAAGCAAATACATTTTTAGTTGCAATGTTTTAGCTATCAGCCAATAAAAAGAAACAATGAAAGGAAGATTCGATTTGTATACAACAAGCTTATCTAAAATCCTGCAGGGCGAGTATGACTATCTAATTGTAGGACTGTGAAATTTTAAAATTTACGTGAATTTTAACCCCCTCACGTAAATTTTACACGGAAAATATATCTTAAGTAAAGTTAATAGTTATTTATTTTATTATAGCCTGCATCACCTTTTGGCAGTGTGGGAGGATAATAGGGGCCCAGATGGCACCAAAATTATACTTTGGCTATGTTGCGCCGTAATCCGAAGCCGGTCCATTATCAGGGCAGTAGTCTAGTGGCTCCGCACAAAACTAATCACAGCCTCGAACAAGCCGAAACGCATGCAAAGGCTTGCCGTATGGCGATCACAGACTGTATGAGGACAACTCCGGCATTGCCCTCGAAGCCATGTTGGGGTTCGAGAGCTGCAGTTGGAGTTATTCGGTGTACTATGAGTTGACACTTCTGCCTAACCCTTCGGGAATTACTGGCGTGATCTTTTAATATGTTATAAAATTATAAATTGTTTTCGTGGAATTTTATTAGGCGTGTAGTCGAGTAGATACTTCATTTTTTACTTAATTGCTTTAATAATGGGTACCTCAGTAACTTACGTAATATTTTAGGGATACGATAGTAGGTACATAGATGCCGGCCACTATTCAATGTTAGCTTTCAAATTATCCTTACGGGTGCTATTTACTCTTTGCGGCACCAAAAAAATCATTAAAAATAGTCGTGACCTCAAGGGAAGGAAAGTCTCAAAGGAAGTGTGATAGCAATAAGGGAACAATAACGCATCGTACGACACACTGCCTTTCCTCAGGAAATTGGAAAACGTGAGACGCTTACCTGGTCTCCTGTTTATATAGAACATCAAGATTTGGGACTATTTTGCTTTGTTTCTGTATTGATTCCGCTGAAACAGCCAGTTCATGTTTTTGTGTGAAATATTCAAAAAATGTTAGTAACACTAGTAGTTGAGGAATAGTGGAATAAGCAGTTTTAGTTACCATCGAAAATAAAAATTCACGATTTAATAAAACTTTTTAGAAGGAAACGAAATTTCTTTTTAAATATAATGTCGATAACATTTAAAATGCTAACAGAGACTAGCCAGTGCGGTGACATCTCGGGTTAAGTAAGACAATCTGTATTGTCCTGACATTTATTGGGGACAACGTTCAATCTCTATCAATTTGCAATGCAAACTCGACAAGCCATGGACAGCTTTTTAATGTTCTGGTTATCGATACCCTGTACTTGGAAAACCTAGGAACATTAATAAACTTTGAACTCGATGTTTGACGCACACTCGTTTGAGGAACTTCCATTCATATTATTGCGTTATTATTGTGTTACTCATTAATAGTGTTAAAATACTGGTGTTCAGCCGTATCCAGTTATATCGGAAGCCGTTTCTAAAATATTTAGGAAAAGGTTAAGTAAACAATGAATTCAAAATAAAACTAATCTTTAGTTTTTAACTAAAGATTGACTTGGCGGTAATTTTCCAGTTTGTAACAAAAATAAGTAATAAACGCATAACGCAATTTAAATATTTTTTTAATGTGGAATAGATATTTCGAAACCGTATTTCGTAGGTAACAAAACATATAACTTAAACTAAAACATATTCTCGGCAGTCGTCTTATCTCCGCTCATCATAAGTCGTCTTTCGACAAATGCCTCCCGTTTAAGTTAAGTTCATTGAAATCTATAATGATTGCACTGCTGGGATTAGGAATTGGCTGTTCCGGCCTAGTGGGGCGAGTGTAAGTGATACACAACAAGATGTGGTTGCTGTGGATTAGGGCCTCACCCTGCTTTCCTTGGCTAAAGAGAACTGCCACTAGCCTGCAGTGCTCTAAAGACACTGTAGGGAAGTATGGCAGAAAAAAAATGGTTCCTTCACGGACGCTTTTGCATTCAGTGCATGTGTCCGATGTAGACTACGTTTCGGTGATCTCTTTGGAAAAACCAAAGGATTCATCATCATGGACAAAGTTTTCGTGACACACGTTTGACAAATGCCAGTTCTTATATTTTTCTATTAAGACGTATTGCAGCATATTATGTCTTAATAGAAAAATAAACCTATCAAATTCTTATTTACTTCTTTTCTTGATCTAGCCTTGTCAGTTATACTTACGTATTTTTCCCTTTTTAAAAAAAAAATATCCTTAGGTGTGAAAGAGTTTTTGTTTAACTTTGTCTGTAATTTTAATTGTTTGTTTTACCTAGTACCCTCCTACTCTAAAAAAAATTACCAAAATGTAAAACACTATTTCATTTAATAGGAAGATTAATTCTTAAGAAAAATGGTTCTAAACCATCTGACCCAAGCATCAGTCAGCTAAACCTTGATAATATTTGGCATCATCTTTTAATACCAGCTAAACTCATTTCATTAAATTATATTTTATTTACCAAATTTGATAATTTCCAGTATACGTAACACAAATCTTGGTTCATTGCATAGAAACAGGCTATATATATTGTTACTTTAATGTGTATCCTAATGACCTAACGATGTCATTAAGATACATTATGCTACCAATAAATGTCCCCATTTTAATTACTAGTTGCCCTGAGATCTTTTTATGGGTCTTTCAAAGAGTGATCGGATTAAGTTTGGGTCAATTAATACGGATAAAAGCCTATTCGGAATTGAGGTCACCCAATTGTTCCAGGTTTAATGACTTCTAGAATTTGTCTCATTGATCTGGTGCCCCCCGCAAACGCTACTTAAGCACGAGTTTGGGTTTGATTCTAAGTCCGACAATCTGCTGATATTGGCACATTTTTAATGAACCACTATTTTCACAATTTTAAACGAAAACTGCTTGATTGTCATTAAAAATCATATTGACCATCATATTAGATTAATAACTACAAGAGCACAATTTTCTCTTACTGCCGTAGCATATTTTCTGTATAAAATTAAAGAACTCATCAAATGTGTGTGGGATGAGGTCCCAGTCAATAATAAGCTGGACAAGATGCATATAACTTGATATGAGAATTTTCCTTCTTATTAGCGTCCGAACGTTGCACCCTATTCGAATATTTATCCTAGCGTTGTAGAAGCATTATTCATCACAAAGCAACACTTTCAATCCGTCCTAATTCAGAAAGTTTGTAGCAAACAAAGAAGCTTTTAAACTTAACACCCACATTAGTATCAGTAAGTTGAAAATTTCTCGTCACACCAAAGCGAGGAACAAGAAAAAAAAGCTAAGCTATGCCCTAGTCTTTCGGAACCGCCCGTACAATAACAACAGACACTGCAGTTTCTTACAGAGCGGTGGAAAACAAAAGTAGTCGCATTGTTTGTTATGACAAAACGCAGAGGTCACGCTACTAGAAGAAGACAAAAGTATTGTCTTAAATAAAATACAGTTTACATCACCCACAAAGTACAATTACATCCAGTCGAAATATTGTTTTTGAAATGTGTATGATTGGGATTAAAAATTTTGATTATCTGCGATTTATTTATTTTTATTTAACAAACTATGCTATAACCTTGTCGATTTATTGAATAAAACCTTGTGTTTCCTTTACTCTTATTTTTATTAAATTTGAATAAGTAATGACCGATGTAGTGTCCGTTTAATTTTCTGTAGTTTTATTTAAGTTTTACGAGACATCTGCAAAAGAAAAGAGCCAGGCTTTCATGAACATATCGTTCATGCCGAACCTTCTTTTGACAAAAGATTACTTAAGCAACACACTGAATACTTGAGCTTCGATAAAACGGTCAAACTTTTCTTGTCGTACTTTTAGGGGTTTTAATTTTTTAAAGTGAAAGTCGAGAAAAACTTTGAGAACAGCCGAGTAAATTGTTTTGATGAGGACAGTAATTTTTTTTCTTCAAAAGAAAGTATGCGTGACCTTTGAAGTTGAGATTTCCTTTAACTCTGTTCCGCTAATAATCTGAACTGTTTTTGAACCTTTGTGTTCACAGTCTTTTGTAGTAGGCGAATGAGAATCAGTGCATTTATTTCCATTAGACTAGTTATAGGCGCTTATGAATTGTGGACAAACAACAAAATTATACAAGACTGTGAATGCTCCTTTCAAAGCATAGATAGATCACTGGAAAACAATAGGCAAAAACACTTTATGGACACTCTTAATTTTTAAAATTAGAATTTATTTAAATTGCAGTATCGTGATATATATCGTGACAAACATTATACGAGTACTTACTATTGACATCCGCCATTGTATCAAATGCCTGGCGACAGTCGACTCTGTATTATTAATTGTCTAATTTATAACCTGTAACCGGTTGTGTGGGGCAATGTATCGCGATATGTATTATAAACAACGGATGTACGGATGTGCGGATGTGGTGTCCGATTTGTGATTTGATAAATAATAATTGGCAGATGAAAACAGGTCACGGGTATTTTTTTGTTTAGAGTTTTAGTGATTCATCAAACAAATTGGAAGCTAGTGAATGGAAACTAGAGGGGGCGGGGATTGTGACCAGTATGACAACCGGAGCAATACCAGTACGATTGTCATCGGTAAAATAACCCTCCTTTTGGGCTTCGCCGCAGTCGGGTAATAACATGTTATTTTACCTTGAACAACATTGATTAACCATTTTTATAGACAAACGACTATTTCAAGAATGCATACACGCATCATCTATAATATGTTCCGCTGTAAGTTGTTCTCATTTCAGCAACATGAATGTTATGGTAATAATGTACTGCAGAAAATAAAATAAAAATGTATAAGAAAGAAAGAGTGAACTACAAAACTCATATTAATTAACAGAATGAATAGAATAATAGTTATTTATATTGAGTTTCATTTCATAAATAATAGTGATAAAATCACTACAATATTGTGCAGTGTTTCCCTGCATAAAAGTATGCTTTAAATCTTACCTATTGATCAAAACCTTTTTGATATATCAATGAGTTTTTTTCGCCAAATAAATGGTGTATAATGGAAACATAATGGATTTTTTTTTTGGTTTTTGTGGCGTCACTAGCTTTTTGACTTTTCTGATTTTCTTTGTGGAGTTTGATTTCATAAATAATTAGTGATTAAACCACTAAAAGCCCTTTCACGTTACTTATGTGTCACTGGCTTGATGTATAGCGCTACGAGGGTTACGCTTACATGTATTGCTCTCACTTTCACTTTATTGGTTAAGCACAACATGGGACAATGTATGGGGCTCACGCTCTATTAGCTTGTGAAAATAAATTAAGAGAAGGAAATAGTTCATGAAGGAAACGGAATTTGTAAAAAAAATGGTAAACAGAAAAAAACTACGTACTTAAAAGTTCTGGTGTTGGGATTACCTATTTTACAAGAACCCACATCACACCTCCACAGATGGTTGTTAATTGAATAAAGTGAGACAAAAACATGTTAAAACATTATAAAATGAGACATAACATTATAAAATGAGACGATACATTATACAATAAGACGAAACATTATACAATAAGACGAAACATTATACAATAAGGCGAAACATTATTCAATAAGACAAAACATTATACAATGAGACGAACACAGTAAGAAAATTAAGAAGCCCCCCCCCCCCCCCCTTATGGCTGCCAGACAAGCAGGAGACTTATAAAAATGAAAAAAATTAAATGTAGTCTTTTTAATTTGTGAATCTACGGGCGTTCAACTTGAAATGTCCGTCAAACCTGTTCTAAAACAACACACCAGTTTTGTAAAGAAGATTTAGAATATTAAAATGTTTTTTTAAAAACAATTATAATTTGCAAGTCTACGTGCGTTCAACTTCATAAATGTAGTAGCAACTCCCCGATTCTCGAAGCAACTTTACTAAATATATTTGTAGTTTGTGTTTTTAATCAAATAATTTAACTATTTTGCAACAGCCGATAAAAGATGCCTAGAGATTGATTTTCAATCAAATCCTTCAGTTTTAATCTGGATCAAGTACTAAATCCAGATCAACTACTAAATCCAGATCAACTACTACATCCGACACTGATTAAACTTCGGTTCTGTTATTCATTTCCGATTTTTCTTTGACGGGATATTTCCGAATGCAAAATTTCAGTGCCAAAGTTTCAAAATGGTTTTTAATATTTCATGAATGGTGAACGATTTTTCAGTCGGTCGTTAATTAAAACCTGAATTTTAATTGAATGTTGGGTTTATATTTTTTTTGTTGAGTTTCACTTTCTTGGTTTACGTTAGTTTTACTAATGATAACAAAATTAAAAGAAAAAGTAATATCATAAAAAATGTCATGAAGTCATCGTGTTCTTTTTTGTAAAAAAAACTAGTTTCAAAGTTAGACTAATATTGAAATTCACGCTCTATTTCCTATTTGAGATGATACTTTAACTTTTTAATCTACACCGCATAAACCAAGAGAAAACTTTAGTGGACGGTGTGAGAGGTAAAAATATCACATTATTATAGTCTCAAGTTTCGAGATAAAAGTTTTATCACATGGAAATTATATTTACTTTGGACCCTTAGAAAAAAAAGTTTTACTTATGAAGTATGGAAGCGGGTCAACCGATGAACCACCGTATACCTTCTTTAGTTTTTCTTATGTACTTTTTTACGATGGTACACTTTTTCTGGCGCATTATGAAAGTACCTGCGTTTTTATTTATTATTCGTGAATCAGGTTTTAATCTGAATAAAAAGGAATTAGGGCAGAAAAATAGGTACAAGTCACACAAAGCAGTGCCATAACTATCATTCAACTTACATACTAAAAATTAATATTAACATGCCGAGGAAATTCTTAATTTTCATGTTGGTCGAACATGATGGACAAATAAAAAAATAATACTCGGTGGTTGTTTAGTACACTGATCTACATTAGTAATTGCGATTTGGTTACAAAATAATAAAGAGATGCTCACGATATTTAACGATAAAAATTAAATTAAATAACCACATGTAATGCAGTGCGAGAGCGTTAGTTGTAACGCAATCACCACCGACCGATTTCCCCCGTCCGCCATAGAATTCTCCGTTGGCTCGCACTCCTCCAAACCGATAAACTATATTCTGTCACTCGTCAGTTTTCGGTAATAATCGCGTCATCACCAATCACAGTCAAGCAATACTAAAAGGTTGTACACTAAACGACAATAATTTCTTGGCATTCCATTATCGTGATTCTGATTCTGTCCACCTTCAGAAACTACGCTCTGCGACAAACATTTTTCCGAATGTCTAAATATAAACTCTTATGTTGATACATTTCTCCGTGCTCCGCAAAGTCAAATTCATCTGGGATCAATCATACCTAGGTTTTTTTTATAACAAAACCAATCCCAACACTTAGCAATTAAGCCTAAAAAAGTTAAGCCTCGTGCATTTATCGACAAGCCAAAACAATTAACCTGCATTTTCAATCGCTGTGTTGCATCGTTTTTTATACCCCCCTTTGACATGAGATATTTCTCCGTCCGATGCGAGAAATTTGGCATGCCCTCTTAAATTACGGAAACAGTTCCTCGGTCATGGCACGAAGCCAATACTCGTACTTTACAATAGCCCCTTCAGTCTTGGCGCATTTTCATAGTTCACGTAGTTCGGTACATTCATTCTGTTTACTCGTAGTTCAACACAGATTTTTCGACACATTCCTTTCTATTAGGCTGAATAAAGCGAAGTTGCCCATCACGCTTTACTTGGAAATTGGAATTCAAATTTCAAAATAAAAGGTGAAAGTTTAAGTTTTCAAGCTTTTTGGGCATCATGGACATCATGGGCATTATGAACATCACTAGCATATTGAAAAAAAATGTCGTAACTCTGAAATCACCGAGTGAGCAAGCATAGTGGTGAACTGTGTCCTGACTGTTGATATTGCAATTATGACTGTTGATATATGGGAATTTTAATGTTTATGAATGACTGGCTGGTTAGTCTATGGTCCTTTAAAAAGATGTTTCGGTTCGTGTTTTCAAATTATGAAGGCAGGTGTCAGAGTTGAGATAAAATATGGGACAGTGAAGTCTAGTGGAAAATTCGATATAAAAAAATGTGTTATATTTGAAAGCGTTCAGTCGCAGAATGTACCTTTCGCAAAATGCACCCCATACGCAAAATGCACCCCATACGCAAAACGTACCATTCTCAAAACGCACCTTTCTCAAAATGCACCTTTTTCACAATGCACCTATCGCATAACGTACCTTTTTTACTACATTAACTCTTTTACAGGTAATGAAAATGCAAATTAGGGATTGATAATATCTTTTGTGCGACACAAATAGATTTGGCGGACTTTTGACGTCTAATATTTAGTTAGGACAAGAGTTCAACTCCCCTCACAAACTCATCAAAAAGTTTTTATTATTTTCATTCCATAAACAAAAGATACACATGACTGTCAATGTAGATGACAGTCATGAACTACTGTCGTGACATCGAAAGGCTTAAATATCGAAGTTCAGAATATCTAATGACCTAAATATCGAAGTTCAAAGTATCGAATGTCCTAAAGATCGATGTATAATTACATTTTGTGCTACAAAAGTTATCGACAGAATTGCTGCAAAACTTTATTTTTATCGGATAATTAGATAATGGCGAAAACATTTCTGCGAGCAATTCGGAAGTAGCGTTCGCCGGCCGCTGCCACGGCACCGCTCGCTCGGCTCGCGCGCGTTTGGTCACAGTTTTAACCATACCTAACCTAGTTCCCTCAGTTTACAATGACGAATCAAACAGCCTGTGATTAATCAATTAGACAATGGTAAAAACATTTCTGTAACTAGTAAGTATTTTTAACGTAAATATAATAATCTGAAGTGTAATAAAAGTTGACATTTTGAACTTGGGTATAACAGTTTTCGATACTACGATACAATGGGTATTGATATAATAATTTTTTTTTAACGTTGACGTTTTACGCGTAAGTTTTTTCATGCCAGACATTCAAATATTATTATGCACCCGAAACGATTTTATTGCAATACGATCGCGCAAACGATAAAAACAAACACTAACTCGTCAGTACATGAATCGAATGGTGCTCTCTGATTGGTAAAAAAGGTACGTTATGCGATAGGTGCATTATGCGATAGGTGCATTATGAGAAAGGTGCATTTTGAGAAAGGTGCGTTTTGAGAATGGTACGTTTTGCGTATGGGGTGCGTTTTGCGTATGGGGTGCATTTTGCGAAAGGTACATTCTGCGACTGAACCTTTGAAAGTAGTTTTATTTTAATTAAGAAGGATCTCACAATAAGAGAGTAAGTACATAAATTCCTACACCCCACAAGACTGACAAATGTTATAATCGCCCTCTTGGGAGACGTATTCCATTATATTATTTCCTTTTGTTAAAATATGAACTTTCTTCTTTCAAATTTTTTACTTTAATCACAGGTGTAATGTTAGTCCGCTACAAAACTAAAAGCACAAAATACAGTAATGCCCCCACATCATCATTAAATATCACACGATCAATCTGATCTCATGTTCCGCCGTCGACCATCGCATTACGTCACTCATCATTCACTGCGACCACGCTTAGCTCTAGACTTTGATGAATATTGCTATTGGATAGACCAATTGTTGCCAATTTGTTAGTGGTCGGATCCATATTACATTGTTTACTGAATTAATGGCAGCAACAAAGCCTCCGTTAAACCTGTGCCTGATGGTGAAAATGATTTACTGATGGCGGCAAGCGGTGTTCGTGAGACGACAAATCATTTTAATAGTTTTGCGCGTTGATGAATTTTTGAACGCAGCTTCGATTTTTTATACATGTGCATATTTACACATTTAACATGCATTTGGTTATGTTAAGTTGTAATCATGGATGGTTGAATGGATGTACGATTCCTGAAACCATTGTTTATCAGAGTCAATCGTTTCAGAGATAACTAACTCTAACTTTTAAAATAAGAGTCAAAAATCTAAAAAAAAACATTTTCTTAAGGCTCTGACAATTCCCCCCTGAAAATCCCCCTTAGGGGGGAAAAGTGGAATCGAAAAGAAACAACGTCCAGAAATCCCCCCTGGAGGCACTTCTGTTTTAACCATTCACAAGTTATAATCGTTTTATTATTGGAGTTTAAATACTGAAATTGACAGACATGTTATAGTCTAATGAAATGAGATTTCGCGGCGTCAACACAAAGGGCTAAAAACCGGCCAAGAGCGTGTCGGGCCACGCTCAGTGTAGGGTTCCGTAGATAATAAAATATTATGTAAACGAAGTTAAAAAAAAAATACGGGCAAATGAAACTTGACCTCTGGATTGTATAGGCGCTCATACGATTCAGGGACCAAATTATATTGGTTAACTGCAGTTTCCATCTGTTGTTTCCATCCAAGTTCAAAATAATTTTCCTAGAAAGTCCTTATAAAGTTCTACTTTTCAGATTTTTTTCGTATTTTCTAAACTTATGGTTCAAAAGTTAGAGGGGGGGGGACGCTTTGTTTTTTACTTTTGGAGCGATTATTTCCGAAATTATTGACATTATCAAAAAATGATTTTAGTAAACCCCTATTCATTTTTAAATACCTTTCCAACAATATATCACACATTAGGGTTAAAATTAAAAAAAAAAACACTTCCCACTTTACATATAGGGGGGCTACCCTAATAAAACATTTTTTTCCAATTTTTATTTTAGCACTTTGTCGGCGTGATTGATACACATATTGGTCCCAAATTTCAGCTTTCTAGTGCTAACGGTCACAGAGATTAAGCGAGGACGGACAGACAGACAGACAGACATGGCGAAACTATAAGGGTTCCTAGTTGACTACGGAACCCTAAAAAGGAACATGGGTGGTTTTCAGTCAGTAGAAGTCTGACACTCATTTGATGATTTATCACCATCCAAAAAAAAATGTAATATTGGGTATTTGTGTATGTGAGTTTAAATGTTTGTGCACCACCGCAAGGAATATAATTAATTAAGAGGTCAAAATGAAAATTATTCCTTGAAACACCACCCGGTGTTTCAAGGAATAATTTTCATTTTGACGAAAACGATTTGATGTAATTATTTTGAAAAACTATTAGAAAAAAGTTATTACTATAAATAGATTTTTTTTTCTCTAAATTTTCATGTATTTTCGCTAATAACTTTTTTTATTTTGGTTTTACGACTAAAAGTAACTTGAAAACGTAGTTGATAATCTTATTTGCAAAAAAAGGCTAACTTTTACAAATAGAAGTGTTCAGACATTTTATAGATTATTATCATATCTATAATTTTGTCTGAGCTAATTTTAATATATTTTATGATAATACTTACCGTTTTGCCGAAAAACCCGTTTTTGTGACCTTAAACCTCGAATATATTTTTTTCCAGGTGTCGAATCGATGAGGACTTTTTACATTTCATTTATTAGGGTGTTTTGAACAATCCTACCAATTTTCAGCCGGGTGGAAATTAGTGTAACCTTACCCCTTTATTTTGGTCTAATTTGACCTGACTATTGGTCATGGTCTACCCATGTACCTCAAAAAGGTAGTATACCTATACTACCTTTTAGATTAGTATACCTATACTATCTTACTGGCCACAAACACCATTTAAATAGCTCTTGTCACATGGAATTTGTCTAATACTGTCATGGCGAGAAACGTTTTCATTAAATTGTTTCAATACGATTGCGGCGCCTTTCGGTTCAACACCACTTCCTAAACGTCCACTCTTCCAAAACGCCGAACACGGCCATGGCTTCTTCATCATCTACAGGTGTACCGGCACATAATTTTGTCTATAAAAAATAGCAAAACATTATTACGTGCCGGGCACCAATTTTCATACAAGAAAAGCTATAAAAATGGATCCAAATCTCAAGACATATATTTTATCCAAATCTGTTCATCCGTTTAGGAGTTATGAGGGAACAAAGAAACGGAACATACAAACATACATACAGGTCAAACACATAACCTTACCTTTGTACGTCTTCGGATTTCGACGTTAGGAACTCGATCTATTACTTTTCAGCGAATAGAACGAAGTCCTCTGCAAATCTTAAGTGCGACATGTAAGCAATAAAATAATATAACTGTCCCAATATAGGCATTTCATTATATCTTCAAGGACTGCTGTGAAAAGTTTTGGTGAAATAGTGTCGCCCTGTCGCACTCCCTCACCGCTTGATCAACACGTTTAGACAGGGTAAGAAAAAAAAAAAGACGTGTGGCACTTGGAGACTGCCGCGGTAAAGCTATTGCATAGCATTTTTTATCAACTTATGCAATTATAATTATTTATTTATTTTATTAATGCAGTATTTTTTTTCCTTTGTTTTTTTTTCTTTGATATTAATTCAAGTTACACTTTGAGCGTGGTGACCGATAAAAAAACGTTATATATAAATGAGTGTTAGGTTTTTTTCGTTACGGAGTTTCTGGATTCGGTCCCCACGCTCAAGGCCCGCGATAGAAGCTATGCAATAGCTTTAAAACAAATAATAATCCCCCAGGGAGGAAAACTGGAATCTAAAAGAAACAACGTCCAGAAATCCCCCAAAGTTATATTAGCGGTTTTTTAAATGTGTGTCTCAGGGAATTTGTTAAAATACTGTCATGGCAAAAAACTGTTTCTTTTATTTCTTTCAATACGGTTGCGGCGCCTTTAGGTTCAACACGACCACTTCCCAAAACGTCCACTTCCCAAATTATGGCTTCTTCATACTGATGTACCGAAACATAATACACACATCAACACCGTCTAAGGATATTTTGTATAAACTTCTTAAACTCAAAAAATACTAGCCACTTTTAAATTCTTTTGAAGAAAGTTTATTTTGTAAGCCTTTTTGAACGATTCTAAATTTGAATTTGAAAAAATACATTAAAACAAAAGTTTTACGCGGCATAATGGTAGCGAAGTCCGAAGGTTTCATTTACCTACAGTAGTTTGTGGCTATTTTTTTGTGTCCAATTTAAGTTTTATAACAAGTTATCGGTTAATTCCGAATTAATGTTATTGTGTGCATCATGCAGCGGCGCCATTTAACTAGAGAAGAAATGTTAAGGGCAGTAGGCATGCTCCAAGCTGGGGCTACTCAACGGAGTATTGCTGAGGAGTTTGGAACAAGACAAAACGTGATATCAAGGTTATGGTCACGTTATCGTGCTACTGGTGAAGTGGCTGAAAGACACCCAGGCGGGAAGCGCATAACCACTCAACGACAAGACCGATTTTTGCAAGTTGCCGCGAGAAGACAACCAAATGTTACGGCACGACGTATCGGTCTTAGGCTGGCCCGCTCAATCGCCTGACCTAAACCCCATAGAACACGCGTGGGACATGCTCCAAAGAAGGGCTTTGAGAAATTTCTCTGCAAACGTTGCGACGGAAGATCAACTTTTTTTGCATCTTAGCCGGACCTGGGACAATATACCGCAGCAAGACTTGGATAACTTAATCCAAAGCATGAAAAACCGTTGCAGGACCGTTATTAACGTCATGGGTGGTTTTACTGACTACTGATTTTTCACAGAACTGTTAAAAACAAATTATTTTTTCCTTATTTGTAAATTTTTCTTGAGAAACACATTCGTTGTTAGTTTTACCATTATTTCATGTTTTTTCTTTATTTGAATAAAAATTTGTTTACGCAAAAAAACATTGTTTTCTTTTATTCTGGAGTGTAGTCTGATAAATGGGCTTTATAAAAATATATATATGTTGTATGCTATTTTTAATACATTTTGATAAAATTGAGTAAATCCAAAATATCCCTAGACAGTGTTGATGTGTGTATATTTATAAAAAAAAAATACTATTACGTCATGCCGGGCACCAATACTCGTATAAAAAAGGTACAAAAATGGCTCTGATGTGTGTGGATGGAAAAGTGTCGTGGACAAATCATCATGCAAGTAAGTTCTTGATGGAAAGGATTAGCTTGGAACTCTCTTACTGCCGCACTCAGAGAGCTTCATTAAATTAGTCCTAATGAGTCCCTAGCTAATTCTCACTAGATTCGTTAATGAACGATACAACCCAGAGACCAAATTTAATGATTCACTAGCTAATTACTAACCCTAAGGATGTATTGGACCGTGCTAAGCAATATCGATGGATGTCGATAAATCTTAAGGGTTGCTACTGTAGCGTTCCGTTACATGAATCCTCCTTTTTTGTTTTAAAAAATATTGGTAATTGGACCTTCCTTTTATTTATTTTTCTACTTGGCGTCATGATTTTTTAAAATAAGAATTAAAGTAAAAATTTGTGACATCCCTTGCCAATTTGTTTTGTCATTCGCCTGTGAGATACGAACTGATGTTCTTTATAAAGTTAATTTGATTGATCGTTAAAAATTTTCTGCGAGTGAAATCTTTTAATCTATTTGTCCTGATTTATCAGTGTTATATTAACTACCTGTGATCTTTTTTTGGAAAATTTCCTAATTTTATCTTCTCTGGTACGTATTTATCTCGTGTATTTTTGATCGTTGATTGGGATATTTACCTTCTGTTACTGGTTTGTGTTCATTAGTCTTATCATATTTTTTTATTTTGCTTTAGGTACTAACCAGTCACAGAGGGCTATTTGGCCCTCTTCCGTTACCCCGAAGTCCTACCCGACTTAATATGTAGTTCATCAAGGTTTGCTGAGATTTTCAATTTCATTACCTTTTTTTGATCTTGAAGAGTCGTCTCCACTTTTTATGGAGCGTCGTCTAAAGATTTGCTTCTACGGGTGAAAAAACTCCAGCGAATAACGCCTGTCTTGGGTCCTGAGCCCACTTTTTGTGGAGCGTCGTCTAAAGATTTGCTTTTACGTGTGAGAAAACTCCAGCGAATAACGCCTGTCTTGGGTCCTGAGCCTACTTTTAACTTTACATATAGTGATACCAACGGCGCATGAAATTTATCATGATAAAAGATCTGAGCTTCAAATGATTTCGTCTAATAATTTTAGTTAATATTAAGTCTAGTTTAAATTATAAATTTTATTGTTGTGGAATTAAAGAAACTGTGTTAAATTTTACATTAAAACAATCAATCATACCTCGGTTGAAGCTTCAGCCAAGGGTCATACAATCAAAAAAATATATCTCACAGCGAATCTCTTTTTAAAATTTTAATCTTAATAATAGAATAATTTTAATTTAATTTTTTATCTTCTTTATTTTTAAGTTTCTCAATATTATATATTATATCTTATTAAATTTTTCTTGTGGTGATATTATTATCTACTTTTATTTTAAAAACACTACACTACGTACTAATGTATATTAAAATGTTTGTACCGAATAAAGATGAAAAACTATTATTTCCGTAATACAGTTTTTGTCAGTAAGGATGCTAAAATAGCCATAAGCCACAAAATTGCAGCTTATTCCCTCAAGAGTGATGACGACAATGATGCAGCAGCCAGGAAGAGGAAAGAGAGGGTGGTCCTATCATCGAAGGACATAACCCTGAGCAGGATTGCTGCCAGCTTCCCGCACATTACATTGGCAGTGGCAAAGAAAATCGAACTTCCTGGGAAAACTAACTGCTTGGTTATACAGCACCAGGCTAATATAAATGCAGGAGGGAAAGCAAAGACAAAGATGCCCTGTATTATGCAGCACGGGCTTTTGCCAGCGCTCTTGCGCAAATCGCAACCCCATGAGGAAGCAATTTTGAGATCATTTTGTTATAGTCAGTCTTTATTCGGTACAAACATTTTAATATATGTACATTAGTGAACACTGTAATGTGACTTTTTCCAGCACATCTATATCTATATATATAAAAATGAATCGCTATTTCCTTGGTCATCGCATCACGCGTGAACGGCTGGACCGATTTCACTAATTCTTTTTTTGTTGTGTTTGTAATTGGCAGGAGAAGGTTTTAATGAAACCATAAATAAAGAAAGTTGAGCAGAACATTAGAAAATTTAAGAAAACTGAACGACCAATTCTTTTTTTGTTGTGTTTGTAATTGGCAGGAGAAGGTTTTAATGAAACCATAAATAAAGAAAGTTGAGCAGAACATTAGAAAATTTAAGAAAACTGAACGACCATATAACTTTTGTCAATAATGTAACCTTTTTTAGTCTTTTCTCTTCTTTTGTAACCTTATGGCGTTTGACATAACTGACAGTTGTCAACACAGTAGACACAATTGATAGATTGAGCGCTGCAAATATCGGTTAACCCTAGAGTGGGCGCGCTATGAACATTTGTCGTCCTTACCAAGATATCAATTCATTGAAATGAATATCAAGATTAGAGGAGGCCAAGCTAAGCCATGTATGACTACAAGGTCTTCTATTGAGACCTTAAATATAAATTTGAAGAACCTGTCAACTATCCAACGGAATTCTTAAATTCGCTGGAGTTGCCCGTATTACCACCGCATAATCTACAATTAAAAATTGGGTCGGTTATTATTATGTTGCGGACCTTAAACCAACCTCGCCTTTGTAATGGCATCCGGCTTGTGGTGAAGAAATTGATGAACAACGTCATTGAAGCCACAATTTTAAAAGGAAAATTCAAGGGTGAAGACGTTTTAATTCCACGGATCCCATTGATTCCGAACGACATACCATTCGATTTCAAACGCTTGCAATTTCCAGTGCGGCAAGTATTTGCAATGTCGATAAATAAATCGCAAGGACAGTCGTTAAGTGTTTGTGGTATAAACCTTGAAAACCCATGTTTTTCACATGGCCAGCTGTATGTCGCCTGTTCGCGTGTCGGAAAAACAATCGAAATTATTCATATACGCGCCAGGAAATCAAACCAAGAATGTTGTGTATCATATAAAATAGAAATGACAAAATATGTATATTGGTAGGTGGTAGTAGCTAAGTATTGTTAAGAAATAACAATAACGAATTACCAAATGTTGGCTTTATTCAACTTATAATTTGTACAGACATTATCTAATATATCATGACAACTTCAAACATTGAAAAGCATAGACTCATAAGAAGTCTTTATGTGGCGACTAAGAAGTTCACCATATTCTCTCCCGCTGCATTCTAGCTTGAGGTGTCGTAGTCTTGCAGATAGGCAGGTGGTCTTCTATTTCTTGTAGTTGGCCGAATCGAAGGAGTTTCTGGTGCAGTACTCTCTGTAGAGACAAAGGAGGAGTCACTTTCTGTTTCTACAGTTTCGGTGCGTTCGTCTTCTTCCCCGCTTTCTATTCCTGTTGGGGCTAAATGTCTGTTAGACACGGTCGTTTCTCGCCCGTCGCCTAGTCTCACAAAGGATAGTCCGGATTGGACTCCAACAGCTCGACTTCCTCGATTATGGGAGAGTATTTATTGGTTCTGTTGTGCTTTTTGAGTAAGACAGGACCGGGTGTTAAAAGCCAAGTAGGTACCGAATGTCCGTTATTAGATTTTCTACTATGTACAAACATCATTTCATGAGGAGTTTGGTTCGTTGCTGTACATAGCAGAGATCTCATTGAGTGCAGTGCTTGATTAAGTACCATTTCCCATTGCTCAATTTTTAATCCCTGTGATTTCAGAGCTAATTGTATTGTCCTCCAAATTGTTCCATTTGTGCGCTCTATTTGACCATTACCCTGTGAGTTATATGCTGTCGTTCGACTTGTAGATATACCTCTACTATGTAAGTAATCCTTTACTTCTTTTGACATGAAAGCGGAGCCACGATCGGAATGAACATAAGCTGGCAATCCAAATGTGCAGAAAAGACTTGATAAATGTTTCATTACAGTCGCAGCGGAAACGTCTTGACACGAGAATGCGAATGGAAATCAAGAATATTCGTCTACAATGGTCAGTAAGTACTTGTTAGACGAAGATGACGGTACTGGTCCTTTAAAATCGATATTCAGTCTTTCGAACGGTGAAGTAGCTTTTATTAATTTGCTCTTATTTTTGAAAAAACGAGGTTTCACAACTGCACAGACCGAACATGCATTTGTCATCCTTCTAACGTCATCTACCGAAAATGGTAGATTCCTACTTCGTACCCAGTGAAACATCCGTGTAATGCCCGGATGACATAGTTCATTATGCAAGTCCTTCAACTTAGATTCCGAGTGAATAGCGCAGATACGTGACAGCGCGTCAGAAGCGTCATTTTTATTTCCTGGTCTATAGACGATATCATATTTGTAGCTAGATAATTCTAATCGCCATCTCTCTATCTTCTTGTTTTTTATCTTGCTTGTATGTGTGCGATTGAACATAAAAGAAACTGATCGTTTGTCTGTGATCAGATTAATTAATAAATAATTAAATTAATAACAGATCCTTAATATTAATAATAATCAACTGTACAACAATGGCAACCACTTCTAGGGAAACCACTTTAAAGAGAAAAATGGAGGATATAATAGTTGATCCAGACACCCTAAAGCCAATAGAAGACGCAAAAAAACCGAAGATTGACTTAAGCCCAGACAAGAAATTTGCTTGTTTAAATTCCATAGTTCAGATGCATGAGCAAGTTGTAAAAGCTGCTTTTACAAATAAGACTGTTCCTGAAACCTCGCTGATGGACACTGATGATCAGCCCTCAATAAATTTGTTTGAAACTCTCAACAACATCACAGTGGGTAACCACATTATTAGCATTATCTTTACCATACATAATGTTTGTAGGCAAACCACTAAAAGAAGCGACACCAACATGATAAAAAAGACTGAAAAAACCTCATACAAGATTCATTATAAAGGGGACGACTACTCGATCACCAATGAAGTAATAAAGGTGCTGTGGCTTGATATATTAAAGCGCAATGGTCTAACATACAAATACTTTGATGCCGGTGACTCAGACAATTGGTATGGGACTATGGGCCCTTATTTAGATATGTTCTCAGCGTTCGCATTACGTGTAAATGAACTAAGATTGGGACACAATAACATGCCTATAACCAAGCAGGATGGGATCCACAAAAGTTTCCCAGTGGCAAAATATGGATTGTCTGGTGCACACCATGTGCTATTAGAGGGTGCTTCCTTCCCACCAGAGAGGAGATCTTCTATTGTCCAAAGTCTGGGGCCAATGACTGCTTGGTTGTGCATGCTACGAAGTGAAGGCATCTATAGGAAGAAATACGCAACTGCAGTGAAAAGAGCTATGTCCCACATCCCCTGTATTGATGATATAATTGAACTCACAAAGAACACCAAACAGGCATCAGAGATTTCAACATTAACTACCTTAGTAGCAGAGACAATATTGGTCACAACATCAAGGCAGGCAACTAGAATGTTCTTCCCATTAACAATCTTCTCTAGTGTCTGGAGAACACATGAAGATAAAAAGAAATTTTGTGAGTTTTTTAGCACCACTGGTGCAGGGGGATGGTATGCCTATAAATGCGCATCACAAAAAGGGATCCAATACACTATTTGCGGAGAAATGCAAGAAGAAATGGCCTCACAGATTGTTTTTCATGGTATTTTTGGAACTTATAAAGAAGATCTCTCTATTTTATCGCAGATTACAAATGTAGCTAATTGGTTTACACGAGAAGAAATGGGAGGGTGTTTTAGACAATCGGGGAAAGGAAAATGTGATACCAAAGTGACATTGCCAACCATAAAGTATTACACAAAGATGTCCTGTGCTGATCAAACAGGCTTATTGTCAGGGGTTTACAATCAGGTGGCAACAGTTCCTTGTTTTAGCGGACATCGCACACATCTATTCGATCAAACTTTCTTCGATGATATTGAAAAGAAGAGGATCAGCAATACAGGAAAAACATTAGCACAAATAATAAACATCCTGACCAGTACTCTAGAGGAGCTACACAATAATTATTATTTATTTCATTAATTTTCTTTTCTGATTCATTCGCAATCAGAAAAATTTTAAAAGTAGATACCCAATGTGTCTATTCTTGAGCCGCTGTAGACGATGATGGATCAAGATCGAGAATATTTGGCCGAAGATATTTCTCCATCGTTATAGTTATAACAATTTATTCAACTTATATTATGCGAAACACTTTTTAATAAGTTGAATAAATTGTTATGAAATAACAATAACGAATTATCAAATGTTGGCTTTATTCAACTTATAATTTGTACAGACATTATCTAATATATCATGACAACTTCAAACACTGAAAAGCATAGACTCATAAGGAGTCTTTATGTGGCGACTAAGAAGTTCACCACAGGTATATAGTATGGAGGTGGTAGGTAGATAGTATGGAGGTGGTAGGTAGATAGTAGGTAGGTCGGTAAGTAGTAGGTAGGTAGGTTAGGCAGGTAGGTTAGGTAGGTTAGGTAGGTAGGTTAGGCAGGTAGGTTAGGTACGTAGGTCAGTAGTAAATAGGTAGGTAGGTCGGTAGTAGATAGGTAGGTCGGTAGTAGAAAGGTCGGTCGGTAGTAGGTAGGTAAGTAGGCAAGTAGGAAAAAAAGGGCATTGCAACGCATAGTATAGCTAGTAAGATATAAAACCTATTTTTAAACCGTACACAGCCTGTTATAACTGAAATAACAAATTATTTTTAAATGAGGCAAGCGATCTCAGTTGTCATTTTGTCTGAGTGAATGTCATTGTCAATAATTTTAAAAACAAACCAAAGCTTTCATCATCACCATTTTTCAGCCCGGAATCCCACTCTTGGGTATAGGTCTCCCCTTTTTTTCTGCCGCTCCATTCTGATTAGTGTACCAAAGCTTTGCTTAGCTTTATCTCTTCTCTTCTCTTCAATAAATTGTTGCTGGCGACTGAGAGAAAAGAGCGAGATTTAACGGAACCAATGCGGTTTTATACCTGGTCGGGGAACGACGGATGATGCTATTTTTGCTATTCGCCAGCTATGCGAGAAAGACAGAGATGCCCATAAAAACTTGCACATGGTGTTCGTCGACCTCACAAGGGATACTACCACTGCCTCAGTGCCTCGTGAGGTTCAGTGGTGGGCTCTTAAAGGTGTACCTGGGAAGTACTTATGTGCAGTTAGTTGATCCGGGCGATGTGCAGTCGATGTAAAACCCAAGTGTATGTGTGTACCAAAGAAAATATGGATGGAGTGTGTGAGGATTGACATGAAGGAAAAAAGAAAAAAATGATAGCGTGACGACTGACAGGGCAGAATGGAAGAAAAAAATCGTGTTGCACCGACCCCAATAACATGGGATATAAGGGCAGGGAGATGATGATGACCTATCAGAGCTTTGTGTTTTTTTTTATTTTCATAAGTTGGTATTTTTTCGTTGTATCGTGTTTCATTGATAAGAAGTTAACAAGTAAATTGGTCGAAGATTGAATAGCAAAATATGGTAAGTAGATTCACTAGATACTAAATTATACTGTTTATGCCAGACGAGATTAAGCATTAAAATTAATGATCTCTTTCATTTTAGGAGCTGAAAACACGCATAAGAGTGCCGAATTTTACCACTGATGAAAAGGCCCTCTTAGCGAATCTAATTAAAAATCATCCAATTGTGAAATCTAAGGCAACCGACGGGAAGTCCATAAAAAAAATGTGGGAGTCCTTAACGCAAGAATTCAATTGCCAACCGTATGTTCATAAGGTGTATAAACTTACACTTTCTTTTATCGTTTTACGAGTATAAGCTAAAAATGGTTTAACTTTACTGGTTCCCATAAACTTTAAGTTATGCTCTTGTACCTTGGTAAATGAAAAACATTGACTTCCAGCTTGACACCGTTCATTTAAAGAGGGCCTGGGACAACATGAAGGCCTTCACACGCAAAGCTCGTGCCGCTGAACGCGGGAACCTTTTTAAAACTGGAGGGTGACCCGCTGCACCTACACCGTCACCACATCAAGGTGCAATTATTACCATGGTAGAAGAAGTACGTATAATTATACATTTCGTTTCAAACAAAACTGCTTCTTTGGTATAGTGGTTGCATTAAATAAAGCTGAAGCAGCGCTACTCCATAACATTTTTATTTTTTTCAGGCTGCACCTGTAATCATTTGTGAAGTGGAGAATAGTTTCGACAGTGATGGTTGCATATTAAGTTCGCTGGAGGTGGAAGCGAATGATGGCACAATAGGTATGTTATACATATAATACCTTTATAAAATACTAGCTTTTACCCGCGGCTTTGCCCGCAAAAACAAAAGCTGCAGAGCCAGAATAAATACTACAGACTCTGATTATTAATATTCTATCATCTTTTTATGCTTAACTGCCCCGTTGGTCTCGTGATCGCAAGTACGACTGCTGAGCGTGGGGTCCTGGGTGCGATTCCCGTGTTACGATTATTATAATAGTCACGATTATTATAGTGTGTATTGTGACATAACTTGATTATTTCAGATGAATCAGCAACTAAACTGCAAGAAAAACATTCCACTCCAACCGTACGTAGAAGAAAAGGTGTTTTGAGGCTTAAACATTTTGAAAATAAAAAACGAATTGAGGCAAACATTTTGAATTCAAAGGTATACCATATTATAATAATTACTAGCTACCTTTAAGCCAGCTTCTAGGAAACAATACCTCAGAAACGGTTTTATTTATAGTGCTAATCACTACAATATTATAAAACAAAGTCTTCTGCCGCGTTTGTCTGACACGAGAATTTTATATAATACTAGCAGACCTGGCAGACGTCGTCCTGCCCGGACAGCAGCGCCACCTACCAGGTCCAATTGTGTGTTCAAACCATCCAAGAACCCATTGAAATATCCCCAGAAAGTTTCATACAAATCGCTCTAGCGGTAGAATTATACATATAAAGATATAGATTTGGAAGTAAATAAAGTAGCTAACTTTTCATGTATCTCCATAACTCAATCTAATAAATGATAGTTGAATACTATCAGATTCCTGCAGTTTCATCTACTGTTCCCCTAGTTATAGCACATGTAATCCAAATATAATATTCATCTAAATAATCTAGCCATATGCTCATAGCTGTATTATAGTTTCAATAACTAGGTACTTAGAAACTAACTTGAATTATTTTCTTTTACAGTTGGCTACTCAAGAAATGAAAAGAAAGGCAGGCTGCAGAAATACAATTACAGAATAATAAACTACTTTTGGAAAAAACAAAATTGGAGACTTAAAAAAACAATTTACAAAATAAAACAAATGATTAGTTAAATTATGTTTTATTTACCCTTGTTTGTATATTTTTTTAATTATTGAGAAAAAATCGATTGATAACAGATTGCCTTACCAAGAAACCATTACTGTTGGAGTTTTCTTGTACAGGGACACTATCTATGTCATTGATTAATATATTGTCATTAGTGTTTTCACTATCAAGCATCATGACATCATCCAACATTATTGATATATTGTGCAGTGTGGCACATGCACATATCACTGCCACGACTGTTTCCTTTTTGATCGCCATTCCCACTTGGAGACAAGGAAACCTTTTTTTTTTTTTTTTGGGGGGTGGGATATCATCAAATAACCCCTCCCGCTCTTGGGCAGAGCGAAAGGGAGTGTCAGACTTCTACTGACTAAAAACCACCCATGTTCCTTCTTCGCCCTTCATGTCGAGGCCTCGGTATCCCCTTGCGGACAACCCGCAGCCTCGACAAGGAAACCTCCGTTTCCAAATTCCAAATGTTCTCTCAACAGTATTCCTTGTTTGAATATGACTTTTATTATACAGTTCTTGTTCAATACCTCTAGGTGACAAAAATGGTGTTAGCAACACACTGCTAACTGCGTATCCACTGTCCCCAAGTAGCATACCCTGTCCTTGTAAATTTCTAATATTTAACCGTTGTTTGACAGAACTGCTATTATTTATAAAGCTGTCATGTGTGCTACCAGGCCATCGAGCAACCAAATCAAAAAATTCTAAATTAGGTCCTGTTACTGCCTGGACATTCATGGAAAACCACCCTTTTCTATTCCTAAACACTTCAGAAGACATTCCACCAGGACTTCTTATTTTAATATGAGTACAATCTATAATCCTACCACTCCAGGAAATTGTGCCACTTCAAAAAACTTTTTTCTGAAAGAAATATTCACCAGTTTAGTATGTTAATGTTGAATTAAAACTGAGATTTGAAAGATAAAGATATATTTATTGTAAAGTTATTTTAGACACGTACATGAAGATCAGATAGTACCACAGAGTATACAAAGTATGTTGAACCGGAAGGCACAGACAATAACATCTAGACGTGTCTATGATGTACACTAGGCGAGAATTTCAACCAGTCAACAGTTACCATTAAAAGTATGTTGAATTTTGAACATATAATATTTAATAGTCTATATATGGGCATGTATAAACATACTTTACTTGATTGATATCTTCCACTGTAGACGGAAATTTCACATACATTTTCATTTGTAGAGCTATTGCATTAGACACAGTAGCTATAATTGTCTCTTGCATGAAATCTTGCATTTTCTCAAAATATCAGAATGAAATTCTTGAAAATAAACCACACGAATAGTCTCCTAACCTTTCAAACTGATCTGTCAAAATCATCAAACGTCAAACTAATCGTTCATTAGGAAGTTAAGTAAGGGTAGAGCGCCAGTTAAATTTAGTGGTTCATTAGGCCTACTAATGAATCACTAACTAATGGACGACTTAAGTTGGCATTAGAGCACTCTGAGTGCGGCAGTTAGTCAAACAATAATTAAGTATGAACTAGTACAGGGCGAGAGGGCTCGCGCCCAAGCTCTCTTTTTACCCAACTGCGGCGAAGCCCAAAAGGAGGGTTTATTAAGTGAGTGACTAGCAACGTAAGTCACAGAAAGCATCGACTTCCTGAATCAGAAACTTCATGCATGGACCCGTAAAATAAGAACCAGGCTATCAGACCTTATCCGGTACTTGCCAACCAAAATCTGCGACTGAATTCGCTTCAGTATAAAAGCTAATATCCTCTGTGACATGAATTCTCAGTAAATAATTGGTGTCCACATAACGCAGCCGCTCATTATGTACAATTACGTACATATCATTATTATTGCGACCGCTGACAGCTATAACATGGCACAATGCATGCCGAATATTAACCGTCGTAATTATATAAGATAGGGTCAATTTATAGTTAGGATGATGCCCAAGTAATCGAAGATGCGCGGGGTTAACGCGTGACATTTTTGTCGCCAAAATAAACGTACTGACATACCTTCATCATTGTTCTATTATAGAAAGATGGGTAAGAATCTCTAAGCGAAATCTCGCAAAAGTCTTTGTTTATCGACTAACCTGTTGGCATTAGCAATAAACTCAATCGATCGTATCGCAAAAACAATAAAACAAAGCTCATCGAACGACAATAAAACCAGGATAATCAATCAAAAAATATTGACAGACAGACGTCTTCAGATCCCAAACCGCTTACGGCTTAACGGAATAGGGGAAAAAACAAAAAGTGATATCATCGAGTATATAAAACCGTTTCTATCCATTGATTCGTGAAATCGCACAGCCGGAAAGATGTTATCTGTCGTCGGTGCGGTTAAACGCTGTGGAATTATTCCATCATTACTTCGAGTTATTTTATTTGGGCACGCCGTCCAAAATGTTCGTCTATAGATATATGATTACGTTTCATACCCTATGTGTCGTGTATTATGTGGTCGGTCAGCATGAAAAGGGTGAGTTGCAACGTATTTTTAAGTTATTGCATAGCTTCTATCGCGGGCCTTGAGCGTGGGGACCGAATCCAGAAATTCCGTAACGAAAAAAAAACCTAACGAATTGACACTTGACAATTTCTTGAAATCAAAAATTGTGAGTTGCCTGTATTTAATTTTATTATTCAGTCAAAAACTTCCTCAAAGAATTTCTGTGAGCGTGTAAATTAATTTTATAAGCGTAAGATTAGATACTATTAATAGAAATTATCAATAAATTACATTATTTGAGCAAACATATTAATAAAAATAAATTAAATTATATAAATCAAATGTAACCTTCATAGCTCTAACCACTAAGAAAAACTATGACACAAAATAAAAGAAAAAGTAAATGACATCTTGACAACTGACGTAATGTCAGATGAAAAGTAAACATTGAAAAATTATTAGATTTAATATTTTAAAACAGCAAAATCAAAGTTAATAAATCGAATAAGATCGATTATAAGGCTGCCAACAAAAATAGTTGTCGCCAAGGCGCGACATGAGACGTAAAAGGACATTTTATAAAAGATGAGGATGATTAGTAAAAGTGTAAGTATAAATACTATATTTAAATACTGCATTAATAAAATAAATAAATAATTATAATTGCATAAGTTGATAAAAAATGCTATGCAATAGCTTTACCGCGGTAGTCTCCGAGTGCCACACGTCTTTTTAGTTTAGATTTAAACTAGTTGACGAAGCAAAAGGAGTATGTAAGGATCGTAGCAAGTGGCGTTCTGTGGTTTCTGCCTACCCCCCATGGGAAAAGGGCGTGAGTTTACGTATGTGTATGTATGTATTTAAACTAGTTCTGGAGGAACTGGTAGGCATTTTGATAAAATATGAAATTATTCGTGATACAGAATTCACGGTTAATAAAAAATAAGGTAGGTACATAAACCAATGACACTTAAAAACAGCGACACTATTCTAAAAAAATCAGTCTATCCGTCTGCACATTCAGTATTACATATATTTTTGACGTAGGTACTATAGGTACCTACGTCAAAAAACCTACGTATAAAATTGTATTAGACTTTTAACAATATTTTCGATTCAACATATTCACACTCCATGTATATTTCACTAAAGAATGTTGTTTTTACGAATTAAAATACAGAACTAGAAATTTTATTGAAGTCTGAATTAGATACAAGGGAAAGGCTTATTCTACTTTTCCCCCTGAAAATCCTCCCTGGAGGAAAAATGGAATCGAAAAAAATAATTATTCCACAAATCCCCCCGAAAAAAGGGGAAAATTAAAATAAAAAAAAAGTCTACAATTCCCCCCTGAAAATCCGCCCTTAGGGGGAGAAAGGGGAAAAGTGAATTCTAAAAGAAAAAAAACGTCCAGAAATCCCTCCTGAGACCCTTAAACTTTTGACTATTAGGAGCCAATAGGAGCCTCGCTTAGGATAACAGCAAAAAATTTCGCCAATATATATGTTACAACAATGGCTAAAATGATGAGAACTTTATCAAAATTTGGCGCGTCTTTGGCGAAGGTCACAGAACTACCAACCTCTTGGAAGCTTGGCATAAAAAAATTAACGCAATAATATCAAAAAAAAGCCCAACCTATTGCAACTTCTGAATGTTCTGTTTGAAGATGCAGCAGTTAATGAAGTTCGTGCCAACAACTTGACAAAAAATGTTCATAACAAGAACAGAACGAAAGAAAGCATCGAGACACCTAGCTTTATTCAAGAGACGCAAATAGAATTGTTCAAGCGGGAGAATAACAATTGGGCACTTTTTAGAAAAAATTAAATAATTCGGAACATTAATAGGTTTTCTTTCATACTTCTCCGTTTCTCGCCATCTCATGAGACACCTATTTTATTATAATTATAGATCTGTAAATAATAGTTTTTGAATAATAATGAAATCTTATCTAGAAAGTAAATTTGGCGAGATAGTGAAGAGGACTGTTATAGCAACAGCGCATACCTGCATGGACCATGTTAACGCTACCACCCAAGACTTGGAGAGCCTGCGCGAAGAGCCTCCTTATCCAGAAAAGTCGGCTTGTATCGTCAAGTGTTTGTTGGAAAAGGTCAGTTTTTAATTTCTATTGAGTATCGAGAAGTTCTTACATTCCCTTTTCCTTATACCTAAATTATGTGCAATACATATAGACGAATTCAATATAATATTTGTGAAATCGAATCCAAGCTATTATTAGCTCCCTATAGAGCAAGATTGCTACGTGTTTTGAGACGAATAAAACAGGCAGTTGCATCGTCTCGAGGGTGCTGAATTGAGAAAACTCTCGAAATGGTACACGTTAGCCTAATGCAACTAATTTATTCAAATGTGATCGCATTTTCATCAAAATCGAAATTCATTTCCTTAGATCGGCGTAGTGAAGAGCAACAAATATTCCAAGTTAGGTTTCATGACCGCGGTGACGCCCCTTGTGTTCACAAACAGAAAGAAATTGGAACACATGAAAACAGTGTCGGAGAATTGCGAACAAGAGGTAAATATTTATGACACAAATACATAAGTCTTGGTGCGCAGCCTTATGGAAAAAGGGGTTTGTGTTTTAATATTAACTCAGGGATGGATGATAAGTGAAGTATATGCGGTAAGTAAGACAATATGTCAATTAACACTCATTAGGTATTAACACAAAGTACCTTAAAACATTATTAAGAATAAGCCGGTTCTCATTTGTAACCTCAAACTTTCCAGTTGTTCTAAATAAGACTCGAAGTATGGAACCGTTCAAAAAATACTTCAAATAACAGATTATAAATAGCAAAACTTGACAGAAAAGACCACAAAAAAGCAACCAGAAATAAATAACAGACATTTTTCAGAGCTTAGAAATAAATTAGAAAGAAACTGGAATTGTCTTTTAAACCTCCTGTTTTTGAATTTCAAAGCTTTTATTTTATATTTTAAAGTCACATTGTATTGTAATGCAATTTCTAAGGAAAAAAATAAATTGAAGAACGAAATTGGCACAAATTCTTATTTAATTGGTGTAATGGATTTTTGTTGATCGCTTAAATAACAAAACTTATGCTAAAATAAGATAAAATGAATGTTAAAATCATTACCCAGTAATACAAATGGTACTAGTAAGTAAGTATGATTATAATCTATTTATCTTATCAGTCATCAATAATTGTATTGTATTTTTTGTGAATAATATTATCTGTTGTTTTGTTAGCTGCAGGATTTTCAAAAGTATTCTTTTGAACTTTTGTATTACAAAACTAGCTGTTGCCCGCGACTTTCGTTCGTGTGAAATTATAATAAAAATATTACTCCTCTAATTGAATCGTTTTGAATCGTTTTGAGTCTATGGTACTTCCTTATGACATCAACAAAAATCGGTTCAGCCGTTTTCGAGATTTGGCGGTCAAACCGACAGACAAAAAAACTGTTTCTTACGTTCATCTGGATTGAGTTAAAAGCTGTTATTTTGATAATACACACATTTTATTTGCTTCTTAATCGTATAGTTAGTCCGTAACCTGGCGTCAACCTTTTTATGCCGCCCCAAGCCAAGCTTCCAAGATATACCTATTTATTTGTTTAGACAACTTAGTCATAGCTAAATGTTTCAGGGAAAACTATGTAAGTGGCACTTTGTGTGTGAATCCTGTAACTTAGTATTATTCAACCCAAACTTTAATTCATCAAAAGAAAAAAAACTTCGCCAAATGGTCTGGCAAAGTGTTATTGAAATTTTCCATCAGGAATTTTTCAATAGCAGCCACGAAATCTGGATTTGTGCCAGGTTGTTGGCAATAGGCGGGTGTGCCTATTACATGGGACTTACAACATAATTAGTGAAATGTGGGTGTAGTATCATGTATACCTCCACCTAACCCTTCGGGGATTACAGGCGTGATGAACAACTTGTGTAATGATGATGATGAGAACGAAGATAACGCGACTCCGACACGCCTGTGATCCCCCAACACGAAGACACGACGTATCGTTGTAAAGCACTACTATTATAGGAATATTTGGAAGATAAAATATCTTTTTAATAATCCCATAGTAAACATCATCTGCCTAGCCTTTTCCCAACTATATTGGGGTCGGCTTCCAGTCTAACCGGATGCAGCTGAATACCAGTATTTTGCATGGAGCGACTGCCTATCTGAACTCCACAACCCAGTTAATAAGAGGCAATACGATACTCTTTGGTAAGACTGGATGTCAGAATTTGAGGTCACTGACTACTTGTAACGACTGCCATAGATCTATATATGGCAGCCGGGACTAACAGCTTAACGTGCTCTTCCGAGGCACGGAGGAAACTCGGTATGTCGGGCAGTCACCCATCCACAGACCGACCTAGGCAAGCACAGCTTTACCTAAAGATCGACCCGAGTGGCAGTTCTTATTAAGCCACAAGCTCCTCCATATATAATCCCATAGTAAATGAAGTAAAAAAAAGATCCTACTACAAATGCCTACAACAAGCAGGCAGTCTGAAAACTGTCGCGTTGTTTTCTGTTCAGCCTCCAACCAACAGTGTACAACCATAATATTTCTGCTATATTAAGACAACAATTTGGCCAACATTTCCTAAGAGGCTATTAGTTCAGTACACTTGAAAGATAAATAAATACTCCATCTCTATAGCAAGGGTCGAAATGGGTTGATTAAATAGAACCCCTTCTGATATTAACCCAGTTTGACTAAATCATTAAGGGCTGACACCAATAAGTCTACCTGAAAGTACAAGTGTTCACTTGAGAGATACTAGCTTTTGTTTGAGACTTCACCCGCTTTTATAACCGGTTTATAAAGTCCTACATAGAGCGACTGGTAATTAGTGACCGATATTACAGATAGTTGTTCCGGGTCTGGATGTTTATGTGAGTTTAAATGTTTGTAAACGCACCCACGATACAGGAGAAATTCCTAGTGTGGGGCAGCGTTTAAAAAATTAAAAAAAATAAGGCTGGGTTTGGCTCAACAACCAAATAATTTGTTTGCCAAAAAAAAAGCAAAACCCTCCTTGTTAACCTTTTTTTTTTGTAAAAAAACGTTTGTTTAATTTTCAGGTAAATCACAAACATGAGACGCCATGCCAACTTGGGAATGAGGTTACCACATGCATCTTTAAATACGCTCCCGAGCTGCATTTTAAGTCTTAAGAATGTACAGAATCGCAAGACAATACATAATAATATTAAGAAGAAATGTAATCACGACTGCAGAAAGTGGAAGTAAACCTGATTAAATTATATTGATTTTATTTTAGACTGTTTTATTGGGTCTGTCTACTAAGAATTTTCTCAGTAGCAGTCTTTTTTTCCTGAATGACGACAGAAAACTCACCTAGACTTAAACACAAACTTGGCGAATGGTGGATGTACTCTTAGGCTAACTAGACCACGCACCACTCCACACCTCTGCTTTACCTTTTCAGGCTATTTTTATTACAGACTCACCGAATTTTGACAACACGGTACGCAAAAAAGTGCAAAAAAGATCAAAAAGTGCAAAAAAAACTATTTAAGTTGTGTAATTACGATTGTGTGGTTATGAGATTTTAGTTTAGACTATATTGAATTTTTCTACAACTACCTGCAAGAACTGATAGAATATAATGGCGGCAATTAATTATTCAAAAAACACCTAATTATAGGCGAAAAGTTGAGAACTGTGGATGTCATTGTGAGCCATCGCAGCATCATGACAACCAGATATCTTTTCCAAGGTACCAAGATGGCAGTGTTCCTTTGTGGAATCACAAGCCATTTTCTATACTTAAATTTTCAGAAGACCATAATCAATAAATTGGGGGATTCAGTGTAAGAATCCACAAACAGAAATCAAAATCCGCCTATGTATTACTATTGTGCATAAAGTTTAAATAAATAAATAAAATACTTACTTTCACATAGGCACTTTTAAATTGATGAGAAAAGGTGTGCGAGAAACCGAAAATCTAATAATTTGCCCTCGCAAGTGACTGAATTGGATTTAAATATTATTGATCTTCGGTAGTAGCATCTTTAACCTCTTAAACTTCAACAACGAAATAAGCTCCAAAAATTAAATTAATAAATGTTTATTTCGCCAAGAATGTAATGAAAATGTAAATTCGTCACGTGACGTGTAAGCTGCGCGTGACAAGAGTGAAGATTTTTAATGCCCGGAGAATATTTTGTTAATGGCCTTCAAAAGGGAATACTGAACATGAACAATGTTTGCTCGTGAATTTTATAATAATTTATTTATTTATTTAAAGTTCATGTACAAAAGTTACATAGGCGGACTTAATGCCACAAGGCATTCTCTACCAGTCAACATTTGGGTCAAATAGGAGATAGGATAGCTGTGGTAGAGTACAAAAAAAAATATAATAATAAGGATAAAACTGTTGGAAATAACTTAATTACAACAATGATGTGCCTAATACACATCACGGAGTTCGTATATGTGTCCCAGTATAAACTCTGCTGAAATAGAATAAGTTTTCTAGACAGATGTCATTCTTTATGGAGCTTGTTCTTCTGATCGTTTGCCTGTGCGGATGCACAATATATCTTGGAATCTAATATGGTATTTTATTCAGTAGTCCACGTTCCAACATGGTAGCAGAGCGTTTAAATTCGCTACTCTAATAACCGTTTTCCAAGTGTGCGCGTGTGATTTCGTAAAATTAATTTTCAAAATTTATTCGCAAGAAAACAAAAGATGGCAACTGCCATTCAAAATGTTTCTATTGAAAAATTATCCGGGATCCAAGACTATCCATCCTGGAAATTTTTGATGCGGATGGTGCTCATCCACGACGATCTTTGGGATTGTGTGGGCACACCTGAAAATAAAAACGAAGACGTGAAGAATCAGGAAAAGGCGCTCGCAAAAATCGCTTTAAACGTAAAGCCTTGTGTATTTCCACAAATTAGAAATGCCAAGACGGCTCGCGAAGCGTGGAACAACCTTCAGAAGGCATACGAGGACCGAGGTTTGTCACGACGGCTCGGATTGCTTCGCACATTGTTCGCCACCAAATTAAGCGAATGTGCGAGTATGGAGGCATACGTTAACAAGGTCGTGGACACATCGCAACAACTGAGCGACATCGGAGCGGCTTTGGAAGATGACTTCGTGGCCGTGATTTTACTCAGCGGTTTGACAAGCGATTACGACCCGTTGATTATGGCTCTAGAAAATTCGAACACGTCAATGTCAAGCGAAAATGTCAAAGCGAAATTGCTTCTGGAAAATGCAAGACGCGATCAGAAAGGCGAAGATGGTACGGCTTTAGCAGCTCGGAAAGCACCCAAACCAATTAAGTGCTTCAGATGCAAAAAGAGTGGGCATATCAAGAAGGATTGTCCTGACAACTCTGACGGCAAGAAGAGTGGCCGGAAAAGCCAGGCGCATCTCACAGCGTTGGCCGCAGGAGTCAAGCGAGACGTTTGGTACGTCGACAGCGGTGCGGCGCAACATTTTTGCAATAATCGCAGCTTTTTATCAGATTTTTCAACTGAAAAGCCAAAGAACGTCTTAATTGCCAATGGTGAAGCATTGCCGACAGCTGGAAAAGGAACTGCGCAAGCTGTGTTAAAGGACAATAGTGTGAGATCGATAAGTAATGTGTACTTAGTTCCTAAGTTGTCTGCTAATTTATTATCTGTTAGTGCGATGGATAAGAAAGGTTACGAAATTGTGTTTCGTTCTGGCGTGTGTACAGTCTATGACAACGGGGAGGTTTTGGCTACAGCTACTCTGAGAGATGGTATTTATGAACTTGATGCCATTGAAACTGTTTCTGTTTCGTGTAGCGAGCTATCCTCGCAGGCCATGTGTTCGTCTTTGTCTGTAGGTACAGGTGACAGCAAAGCGGTGCCGGCACGTCAACTGAAGGATGACAGTCGTCCTGTTGCCGTGAGCGTGAAGCAAGCGCCGCAGTACCCTGTTACTGGAAGTCAGTCAACGCAACAAATTTGGCACCGTCGTCTATCACATCTGAACACCCGAAGCATGGAGTTACTGCGAAAAGGTATGGTCAAAGGTATTTCTTATGACAACAAGGACTTTCAGTCGTGTGTTTCCTGCATCTTAGGTAAACAGACTAAGTTGCCATTTCCAAAGAAATCTGAAACTAGGGCCAAGGAAATCCTTGGAATAGTTCACAGTGACGTCATGGGACCACTACCGTGCCCGTCCCTAGGTGGAAAAAGATATTTTCTGTTGTTCATTGACGACCTGTCACGAAAAACATTTGTTTATTTTCTTAGGAGGAAAGATGAGGTTTTCGAGTTGTTTAAAGAATTTAAAGCTCTCGTAGAAAACCAAACCAATAAGAAAATAAAAGTTCTTCGTAGTGACAATGGTGGTGAATATGTCAATTCCAATTTTCAGAAGTTCCTGAAGAAGCATGGGATTCGACATCAGACCACGGTTCCAAGGTCATCAGCTCAGAACGGAGTCGCGGAACGCGCGATCAGAAGCGTTACGGAGAAAGCCAGATGCATGCTCCAGGAAGCAGGCTTGAAAAAGCAATTCTGGGCAGAAGCGGTCAACACCGCCGTCTACCTGAAGAATCGCTCTCCAACTAAGGCTGTGATGGGCAGTACACCGGAAGAAAAATGGACAGGTAAAAAGGAGAATCTGAGTTACCTACGCATTTTTGGATGTCAAGCTTATGCCCTACAGCACAAACGGGACAAATTGGATCCCAAAAGTAAAAAATATATCTTTGTCGGATACTGTGACGAGTCAAAGGGTTACAGATTAATAGATCCGGCGAGCCCGAAGAATGTTATTAAAGCAAGAAATGTCACTTTTCTAGAACATGCTTTTTGGAATGACACTTCATCAGATAAGGATGACAGTTCACGTTACACTCAGATTGGTTTGTTTCCAAACAATGTAACTGTCGCCGATAATATTCCAGTGCAACCCGCCTTACCCGATTTACCCCAAGAGCCCGCAGAAATATCTAACGAAAACTGTCAAGATAACAGCGCTATTACGATAGATGATTCTGAGAGCAGTAGTGAGAACCCAGATGATCCTGCGGATGAGACGTATCTCCCAGGAGATTCCACACTGGAAGACTACGAGAACTCTACGGACGAAACTAGTGAGTTTGAGTCAGCTAGTGTAGCACGCACTGTATGCAGTGACACGGGGGAACCTCAGACAGTACGCGAGGCAATGAATGGCCCAGAAGCGAGTAAGTGGAAAGCCGCGATGGCGGAAGAGTATAAATCCTTCATCGATAATAAGTGTTGGACTCTGACTGACCGCGATACGAAGCAACGGCCTGTCAAATGCAAGTGGATCTTTAAAAGAAAACTTGGCCTCGACGGGGAAATATTGAGGTACAAAGCGCGCCTGTTGCAAAAGGTTATACCCAAAAATACGGTATTGATTACGAAGAAACGTTCTCCCCTGTAGTACGGTATTCTACTATACGTACGTTACTAGCTTTGGCAACTGAACATAACATGAATATCGAGCATCTGGATGTAAAAACGGCGTTTTTAAATGGAGACTTAAAAGAAACCGTTTTTATGGAACAGCCAGAGGGCTACAAGATTAAAGGCCAAGAAGATAAAGTTTACAAGTTGAATAAGGCCATATACGGACTGAAGCAAGCTTCGAAGTCTTGGTATGAGAAAATAAATAGCGTTTTGACGAACAAAATGAAATTCAAACGTTTATCTTCCGAACCTTGTGTTTATGTGAAGTCGAGCGGGAAATCTATGATTATAATTGCGCTCTATGATTATAATTGCGCTCTATGATTATAATTGCGCTCTATGTTGATGACATAATGCTATTTTCTTCAGCTGGTTGCCGAGATACGGCAGGAATCAAAGAAGATTTAAAGAAGGCCTTCGAAATCAAAGATTTAGGGCCAGCACATCACATTCTTGGAATGAGGCTTTGCAGACAGAACAAGGAAATAACTCTAGACCAGTCAAGCTATATTAAGAAGGTGCTAGAACGATTTCATATGTCAGATTGCAAACCTGCGCAAACACCTATGGAGACAGGTCTGAAGCTCGTGAAATCTACAAAGAAGGATTGTACGCACGACTACAGAGGCCTGATAGGATGTCTGATGTACATAGCGGTATGTACGCGGCCGGATATTGCGCACGCCGTAAGTTCACTCAGCCAGTTTAACGACGCGTACGACGAGACTCACTGGAAGGCGGCAAAACGTGTTCTTCGCTATCTGAAAGGTACACCTGATCATTATTTAACTTTTCAGAAGTCAGGGTTGGATTATAGTTGCGTATGCTGACGCTGATTTTGCTTCAAATGAGGTCGATCGCCGATCTTATACCGGCTATGTGTTCAAAATTGGAAATTCTACCATCTCTTGGGAGAGTAGAAAACAAAAAACCGTGGCTCTTTCAAGCACAGAGGCCGAATATATGTGTCTGTCAGATGCTTGTAAAGAGGCTCTTTTTCTACGCAAGTTTCTGTTCGAAATTTACGGGGTACAGTATAGGATTACATTGTTTAATGATAATCAGTCTGCGCTGAAGTTGTGCACTAATTCTATGTACCACGCCAGAACGAAACACATTGACGTAAGACATCATTTCATCAGGGAAATCGTTGAGGAAGGTACAGTCGTTATAAAATACCTTTCTACTGATGAAATGGTGGCCGACGTTTTAACGAAACCGTTGGCAAAGGAAAAACACGATAAGTTTGTATGTCATTTGTTTATATCGTTAAATAAATGACATAATGGTTCTAAGCATACTTGCAGAAGTATAATTTGTTTTGGATCCGTATCACATAGTTTTGAATATTTACTGTTTATGTGTGACGGATACTTTGATAAATTTATACTTTTGCTATGTTTTTTGCTGTTGTATTGTTTTATTATTTTTAGACAGCGGATGTATCTATGCTTAGATTATTTATAGTGTTCAACGTGTGTAATGTGATTTACATGAGTTTATATTGGTTCAAGGGCCAGTGTTGGAAATAACTTAATTACAACAATGATGTGCCTAATACACATCATGGAGTTCGTATATGTGTCCCAGTATAAACTCTGCTGAAATAGAATAAGTTTTCTAGACAGATGTCATTCTTTATGGAGCTTGTTCTTCTGATCGTTTGCCTGTGCGGATGCACAATATATCTTGGAATCTAATATGGTATTTTATTGAGTAGTCCACGTTCCAACAAAAACAATTTAATAATCACTGTGGGTCGTGAAGTCAATATTTATGAATAGTTATCTGAACCTGACCTGGCTACGGAACCCTAAAAAAACTATATAGGCAAAACCAAAATTAAGGTAGGCACAATTGGCTATCCTAACGGGCAGAGATTCCTCGTAGCTTGTTGACTCCATGGAAAAAAGGGCCGAAATGCGTCGTGCAGTGGCTTATATAGCCACGTGCGTGTCACGTGCACGGCTGGAGTGTGCGTTCCTCTTCACGCATCGTCTTGACGGTGACTTTTCCGCTAACAATATTATATTTATTTCATAATAGAGAAAATAAGTGCCACTTTAACTTGAAGTTTCGTTAAATTTAACTTTTGATATAACATATTCTCTAAGCATCTGAATTCACATAATTCAATAGAACGCACGAAAAACATAACAGGCCGAAACAAATTCTTCGTAAAATATACATAAAAGATAAATAAGACTCCAAAATCTGAGATGACATAACGCGTGTGATGCGTAACACAGCGTCTGGCGTGAAATATTTCACGTCTAACTAGTTATTCTGACGACGAAACGAACGGTAGAAAAAATAAAATTTTGGCCAGGGCTTGGCTTGTAAAATTACATTTAGTTTATTACGAACATTTTTTATAGTTTGTTCTAGTCTTTTAAATCTACACGTACAATTAGGAACAAACAGAAAAAAGTTAAAGAAAAATTTTGATATACATGATAATCTTTCAGAAGCTCAGGAACCATTTCAATCCTTTAGGATTATATCCTATGCCAACAACCACCTCCTCAACTAATTTAAAAATCAATTATCATACACAAGATAAATCAAGATGAAGTCCAATTAACTTCAGATAGAAAAATCATCAGGGTGAGGGGTTCCCTATGATAGTTCGAAATACTATTCTAAGAAAATTTTGTCATCGATGACTATACATTCGACCCGATGACTATCGCCGAATGTTTGCAACAACGAATACTGTGACGAAGAAAGCACGCAGCAACGCATACCGTAACAACGAATGCATGTGACCTCGAATTATGGAAAAACGAATACACGTTACAACGAAACAGGTCACATCTAACCACGTGACCTCGAAATGACGTAACAACGAACGTATCACCCATAGCAAAATAGTAAAACAAAATCAAATAATTTTCACTACTTTTTTACATTGACACATTATTTACAAGATTTAAAGCTTACGTTTTACACCACATACACATTGTATGTTGTGTAAAAAGTTAACCTTAATTTTTAATCTGAAACCAAAGCCCCTTAGAAAAAGAATCAACCACCACCACCTTTTTAACCTTATTTTTAACCAAAAAATTAAACAATTATAAACACAGAAAAAAACGCTGCTTCATTAACAAACGCAAGAGTCGATAACATTTTGATAGATTTATGTACCCCTTTCTTTTTTTCAAATAACCATCAAATAACCCCTCTCACACACACACTCCCTTTCGCTCTGCCCAAGAGCGCTTGGGCAGAGCGAAAGGGAGTGTCAGACTTCTACTGACTAAAACCACCCATGTTCCTTCTTAGCCCTTCATGTCGAGGCCGCGGTATCTCTTACGAACAACCCGCAGCCCCGACGGGCGTCGGCCCTTGCGGGCCCCTACCATGTTGCTGATATCTCTTTAAGGCGCGCGTGGAACACGAACGCGCCGTCGACACGGCCGGTCGTCGTCATAAGACGGACGGACGGCGAGCTAGCCCATCACTCACCGTCCACAGGCCCGCATCTACGGTGGACGGAAGCCATCACGTGGCCCCCGACGCCCGGAGCGCCTCCCGCGGCGGCTGCGACGAGAGGTTCTCTCCCTCTCACGTTCCGCCACCTCCTTCGCTAGCATCACTGCTTCACAGATGGAAGCGACGGCGAGATTTATGTACCCCTACTGTACAATATCAAGGAATGGAGACAAATACATACTTCTATGTTATATCTATCTAAAGCCTAAACAAACCTATTAAGTATAGTGCCGCGAGGCCGCGATCAAGGAGGCGGCGTACGAATGTTGCTGGCCGGTGCTGCGGCACTCTATTTTTTGACTTTTCTTTGTCTGTCACTTCTTCTTGATAAAAAATCTTTTCATGTCGCATTCTGATAATTTCGTGTTATAAATATTTTTTGAAGACATTATAAATTGTGAATTGTACATAGATTTTCATGTATATAGTTTAAACATATGTGCTATCATTAGGACAATAGACATACAGATAAATATAGTGCTATCATTAGGACAATAGACATACAGATTAAACCCTCGTTTGTCACCTATTGTTTATTCGTTGTTGCCTCTCAACAATTCTTTCGCCTCTCTCACTGAATCTCAAGTTATCATGAACACCAACCCAGTAGACGCACCGCGTACGAAGGCTCCCGCCTCACAGAGGTTCACTCTCCATATCATAGAAGACGCCGCTTATGAGAAGACCTTTACCGACCCGGAGACTGCAGCAAAGTACTCCGGTGTAGTCCTGAAATTGAACTTTACTTACGACAACTATAGGGGTAATAGTGGAATAGCTGCCCAACTTGCCATCGGAACAAACAATGTATACATCTCAACGGATCAGGCTAAAAACCTGTCTGATCCCAAGTTCACTGATATCCAATGCACTCAGTGCCCTGGGATATTCGAGAAGATTAAGGGAGCGAGACTTGTGGGAATAGAACTCCCCTTTACAGAACAATCCAAGGAATCTGTGATGAACTCTTATATGGACCCAGTTGATAGAGTAAACCAGATCGTCAATTTAACCAAGACTAACTCCAGAGCTCGAGTGGGAAGGATCCTGACCACGTATTACTTAAGCTGTATCAAATATATGACCGATATGGATATGGCCAATATTATATCATCTGACAATAGGTGTGAAGTAATGATAGACGATCTCCAGCTAGTAACAGCCAAAAACCGGCCCATCTTCATGAAACTGAAGGAAGAACAAAGAGATATCCCAAAAGACATGATCGCCTTTCATGCGGTTTACGGGGCATACGTTATATGTAGACCTGTAGCTTCAAAAAGAGGATTCCGTGAATGGGTTACAAAGCGATATTCATCATTCTTAGCTTCAATCCAGTACACGGCAGAAGCCAATATAAATTTGCCGTTACAGCTAGGAGGCACACAAGTTAACGAAACAGTCATTGAAAGATCGGCTATCAGACAAATTGTCTATAAGATGACAAAACTGAGATCTGACGATATAGTGGTATCTGCTATAAAAAATCATGTGAGCTTTTTGACATCTCTTTCAGAGATGACTACATATGCTCTTATCAACCAAGTGATTGCGAGGGGAGGAGCCATTATATGTACCGTCCCTCTCGCAGAACAGATATCTAAATATGTAAAAGAAAGGGAAGAGATAACCAGGATGATGGAAACAGAGGAAATCCCTACGGCTGACATTGTTTACATACACTTAATCAAACCCAATATCCAGTGTTTCAGATCAGCAGACTACCCCGATCTAGTAAAAACCGCACGCATTATAGACGAATTAGAACACCCCAATGAAAAGACATTAGAAGGATACAGAGCTAAGACACAAGGAGCCACCTGTGATGAGACCGCTATAAAGCAGTTCCTCCGCGCCCAATCAAGCAAACACGGACTCCAGATTGATGAGCAGGCTAGAGCAGACATCAGAACACTCCTTGGGCCTTCAGCCGACACCATATACGACGAAGCACAGAGAATTGTTGACACACTCAATAAGAAAAACAGAATGAATGAATTGTAGTGCCACAAGTCAAGCTCAAATCCAGATTTGACTGTATGTTTAGAAAAAAAAAAAAAAAAAAAGGGAGTCAGGTGGCGCCACTGCTACCGTAAACAAGTAGCTCCGTATTTTAAATTGGAAAAAATAGTAATTTAGTGTAAAAGTATATAAAATTGTGTTTAACTTGTGTATAAACGAACAATAGTTGCTAGAAAACGTTTGCAACAGCTTGTGAAAAGAATTGCGTATGTGAACAGAAAATAAAACAATTTACTACAACGCTTCAAATAAAAAGTGAATTAACTTTAATTTAAACGTTACCATTGCACCAAATGCACCTTAAACCATCAAACACCCATAAACAGTTATGTTTGTTAACTTAGAACCATAAATTAATAAAGTGAACATTAAAGAAAAAACAATTGAAATCACAGTGTAAACAATAAAAGTGCAAACCAGTTTAAATAGTGCGCGCGCATAAAACATTTTTTTTAAAAAGAAGCGTCCTAACGAACTTTTATTTTCACACAACAAATAGAACATTTATTTCGACCATTAGATTATAACCATCGTGGCGGACATTATAATCACTCCGGTCGAAAGTACTCGAATGGTGCAAGTTCTAATCTCAGCCGCAAAATACTTCTTTTTGTGAGATTATTTTTTTCGTTTTTGGTTTTTAAATCAAAACTTTAAGTGAACATCCACCCACATTATTGAATAACGAACTCTCTAAAGAAGAATACATATCCCTATTTCGCTAGAAACATAAACTACTCAAACAGTTAATTGGTTTGTGTACTGACTCAGATGCGACGAGTCTCGAGTTCGATTCCCACAATCAGTAATCACTTTTTGTGTTTTCGTAATAATCGAATACCATTGTTGATCACAATTTATGAAGACAATATTTGAGTAACAGTAAATAAATTCAAAATAATTAAATTTGAGTCTTATATCATGAACTTTCTGGAGAACATTACGTTTCGTGTTCGAGCCGGTCGAGGCACTCGTCGAACTCGTTCAATGTCAGACTCGCAAAGTAATATCAGTCAAATTGAAAACGAAACACTAGATGACACTGCTAGTCTGCTACCAGTCTCCCCGAGAGGTGCAACGACGACACATACGACCACGAATTAATAACTAAAGGAACAAGTTGAGAAATTAACTCTTCAATTAAGTAGTGCAGAAGAAGAAATTGAGATACTTACGTTGGAAAATAGAAACCTTAAACAGTCTAACCAGGACTTGGAAAGGAAAAATAAACTTTTCAAAAAAATCACCGACACTCCTACTAAGAAAACCAGGCAAAATTCTTCTACTCCAAAAAAAAGGGAAGCATTACTTAACAAAATTACACAAACGGAGCAATTAAATACGTCTGACATTAAGAAAAATAGTAAGGGCACTCAAACAACTGTAATGGATATTATGAAGGCATCTAAGGAAGAATCTGCGGTATCACCAGCAATCCTTCATTCAAAAAGCCATAATGAAGATCCGGAAAAGAAACTTAATAAAATTTGTATTATAAGCGAAAATAAATATAATAAAATACGTACAATTGCAGAAAATAAGTTTGAAGATTATGAATTATGTCATTACCTAACACCATATTCAGGAATAATTATTATGCTTCGCGATTTGGAACCAAAGCTAAAGAAATTCACTATGAATGACTTCTGTATCATTTTAATTGGTGAAACAGACTTCAAATCTACTAAGGACTATTCTAGTATAATTCTCCACATAAGAAAAGTACTTGAAAAAATTCAACACACGAATGTTGTCCTCTGCATGCCGACCTATAGTCAATGTATTAGTAACGTTACTTTGTACAACATGAGAGTAGAAAATTTTAATAATCTGCTATACCAAGACATTTTAGCACACGAACATGCCTACTTTATTGACTCGAATAAGAACCTTACGTGGGACTACAAAATGTACAGACAAAATACAGGATCAGTAAATAATTACGGCATGCAAATAATTTTCAAAGATATCGCCGCACTTATGAACTACATAAGTGAAAATACTTTCGTAAATACAGAACGCGAGAATATTAACAATATTTTATTTTATTTTATTTATTAGGGACAAAAAACAGTTACATGCTAAGCTTAACTAAAGATTCTTAAATTAGCACAACTTAGAAATACATTTATACACAATCTCACATATTTATGTTATTACACATGTAACCAACAACATCGTCCACGAATTCACAAGAAAAAAATAGTTAAAGAAAACAGACAAATCGTGTGCATCGTAAAAGAATATTAAAAAGAAAGAAATAAAAGGAAATGAAACTTATGAATTTAGTAATTCTATTGCTCTTGCCTTGAAGCGATCTTTGGAAAGAGTAAATAAGTCAAGCTCCATAAAGTGAGCGTTGTACGCATCAACAAGGCGCCGAAGAGGCACGCGCTCCCCAGCGTTAGTCCTGCACGAATTCGTGTGGAATAGTCGAGGCACACGTACCCCACGAAGCATGACAGATCTAGGTACTATATAATGTAGACTATTTGACAGAGGAATGCAGTCGAATCTATTATTGCATATTCCATGCAGCGTCATTACTCCCAGAAGAAATCGTCTAGACTCCAAACTAAGAACATTATATCGTTTCAGTAGTTGTTCATAGGAGACTTTAGAATGATAACATCTGTAATTCATAGTACGTAAATACTTTTTCTGAACAATTTCTAGCCTATCTTTGTACTTATCATATAGAGGATCCCAAATTTGGACGGCGTATTCTAATTGAGACCGAATCAGTGTTTTATATAATATTAAGAATGTAGAGGGTCGCACAAAGCTACTTGAAAATCTCATCACCATTCCATACATCTGAAAGGCCTTTTTTACTATATTGTCAATATGAGTATCAAAATGCAGACTAGAATCAAGCGTAACACCCAAGTCGCGAACAGATGGAACTTCTTTAAGACTTCTATTGTTTACTGTATAATTAAATTTGATCTGATTTATATTTTTAGTGAAAGTAATTGCGTAGCATTTGGGAAGGCTAAGAAAAATTTTTTATTTTTGAGACAGTATTCATAAAGTCTATCAAGGTCCTGTTGTAAATAATGACAGTCGCGTATATTTTTACAGGTGGTATAAATTTTCATATCGTCTGCATACATCAAGAAATGTGAGTTGACAAAACAATGTTTAATGTCATTAATAAACAATACAAAGAGAAAAGGACCTAATACTGAACCCTGAGGAACCCCGGATTTAACAACTATAGAGTCAGATTCATGCCCATTAACGATGATCTTTTGAGTCCTATTGAAAATATATGAAGCAAACCATCTGAGTAAATTGCCGCGTATACCATTAAAGGCAATTTTTTCCATTAGAAGGGTGTGGTCCACTTTGTCAAAGGCCTTCTGAAAATCCGTGTAAACAGCGTCAACCTGTACCCGGCGGTCCATGTTTTCAAAGAGATAGTTCACAAAGGTCATGAGGTTAGTGGTGGTAGAACGACGTTTGACAAAACCATGTTGTTCGGGTATGATAAGATGACGGATATGAGGATATATTGCACTGTGCACAAGTCGTTCAAAAACCTTCGACAAAGTGGAAAGAATGGAAATGGGCCGATAATTCTCTACATTATTTTTATCTCCACTCTTATACACAGGGGTAATAGAGGCTCGCTTCCAAACTGCAGGAAAGACTCCCTCCTTCAAACATTTATTAAAGATTAAATGTAAGGCGAAGGACAAGTGGTCAGCAGTACTTATGAAGAAGGAGGGTGGTATGCCATCAGGTCCAGCTCCTTTAGAAGAATCCAGTGACTTCAGTGCTGTACGTATTGATTCCTCTGACAAGTAGATGTCAGAGATACATGGTGAATTGTCTTCATAGCAATTAGACGGCTGCCATATATCTGGGTCAAAGGTCGAGGGTTCATATACTGAACTAAAGAAAGTCGAAAACAAATTACATATTTCCTTGGGGTCTTCAGAAGAAACATTTTTATAAAACATATTAGCAGGGTACTTAGCTTTGCCTTTCTTGGAAGAGACATACGACCAAAAATACTTGATAGATTTGGGAATACTGTCTTCAACTGATGTCATATATCTCTTATAACATTTAGCGGTCTCACTATGAAACAATTTGCGATAATTTGAAAAATGCACATAATCAGAGTGATTACCATATGTCTTCCACTTAATCCAAGCACGTTCTTTAGTTTTAAATGTTTTAATTAGTGAAGGTGAAAACCAGATCGGAAATTTTGAGTTTTTAGTATGAGTCAATGGAGTATGTGACCTGATAACTCTATATATTGTTTCATAAAAACAATTAACAGCCATCTCAGACGAATGATGAGAGAGTGACTCTTCCCAATCCACATTGCCTAAGTCATGTTTAATGCAATCATAGTTTGCTTTGAAAAAGTTATACCTGCGAACTAAGTGGCATTTCATTGGTTTGAAACGCACATCTAAGTGAGTTAATATAGAAAAGGGTGGGTGGAGGCTATCGGGATTCAGCAGAATATTGCACGGCATCATTTGAGGGTCTGCGTTAGAGATTATCAAGTCCAGTACACGACCTAAACTATTTTTTGTGTAATGGAATTGTAAACCATTTATTATATTTATAAAATTAAGTAAGATACGTCCCGTAGAGTCCGTGTGACGTGCAGTGGCATGGTTTCCTTGCTGCACCCATTCAATAGCAGGCAAGTTATAGTCACCAAAGAAGTGATATGAATTGCAATTGGGGTTATTAGCTAAGCCTTGCAGTATGTCAAAGTATTGCTCATATACCTCTGCAGGAGACGCTGGAGGTATATACACGACACCAATAATATGACGCGTGTGCTGCTGCGCGGCCGGCAGCTGTACTAATACTTGTTCAACTTCAGAGTTAAATAATTGAGTTGTCAATATTGTTGCTCGCAATTCACGAAGCACAGCAATTAGGACGCCTCCTCCATCTTTTTTACACGTCGCGACACGGTCACGGTCACATCTAAAGACAACATATCGTTCATCAATAAATTCACTATCACGGATATCAGGAATAAGCCAAGTTTCGGTCAGAACGATAACGTCATACGAATTACTCAAAATGTTCATGTAGAGCATTTGTAACTTTGTACGAGTACCTCTGCAATTCTGGTAGTAAAACGTGATGTTGTTAGTAGCCATTAATAACAGTAATATAATAAATTTGTATTATGCAACGCTTACCACCCAATAGATTATACTCAAGTACGTTATCTACAGTAATAATTATAATATAAGTTACAGATAAGCCAGAATTACAAAATAGTTTAAGTTTGCCGCAGTGTTTGTACTGCAAGGTGATTTCTAATATTATATATAACTGCTTCAATGACACAAATAGATTCGATCGCATGTAACATACAAAGCCTAGAATAAATTGTAAGAATTTTTGAATTGTAAAGTTTGACAACCAATGATGTAAACTAGTGGGCAAGAAATAGGTGTAACATTTGAAACTTACATACCCATTAACTAAACTTATACTTATAAACATGCCAAATAAACATATAGAAAAGAAATAAGGACAAAACTTAATATAAATATACAAACAAACTGTGTGAACATAACTATGAATCAGAATTTTCAGTACATTTCTTCTCACGAATAACAATCTTTTTGAGATCTTCCGCAGAACGTATAGCAATTGATGATAATCCATCCCGCTCCCGCACAAGTACTGTCCCGTTCCTGACCCAAACGTATTTAAAACCGATTTCATTGGCAATTTTTTTAGCTTCTCGAAATAATGCTTTATTATTTAGGGTTAAATGTTCATTGAAATAAACGTTTACCGAGGCACCAGAGATCCCCAACTGATCAGACTTTAGGCCCTTCTTTTGACGATAGGCACTAAGAATGTTATCACGCATAATACGTGTTCTGAATTTAATTATAATATTTTTGGGTTTGCGATCATGTTGTTGAGCGTGTGGTACTCTATGTATCGATATTATCTCATTATGAGACACAATATGTAATATGAATGAACAACAAGCGACAGTGCAGTTTTTTCGATTATAAGCACCTTAACGTGATACATCAAAACATTGCCGGTTTACTGAATAAGAGCAGTGAGCTTACTGTATGTCTTGAAGAGATGTCAGAGAGAAAATACCGATATCGACATAATTTGTTTATCTGAACACTTCATGATGGCTGGCCATGAAAAAACATTATATATTCCGAATTACACTTTGGCGGCATACTACTCCAGAAAGGACAGTTAGAGAGGTGGTACATGTATCCTTGCAAAGAAAGGTCACCAGTTTAAGGAGCTTCCAGACATAGCGAAACTCTCCATAAATGGAATATTCGAATGCTGCGCTATTGATCTGGCATTGTATAATACGATTATTGTTTGTGTGTATAGAGTACCAAAGTCCAATAATTTACCTGTCTTTTTTGAGCAATTAGAGAAAGTGTTATGTACTATTTGTAACAAAAATTTAAAAAGAAATGTCGTAGTTGCAGGTGACTATAATATTGACTGTTTTAAGCGTAATAATAATACTTTGATAGATCTAGAATGTTTGCTCTTAAGTTACAATTTAAAGCTAGAAATAAATCAGCCAACTCGACTTGCGAGCGGCACTTGCATAGACAATTTTGCACATAATGTGGGGAAGAAGTGTAAATCTGATGTGATTGACTTCGGCCTGTCAGACCACACAGCGCAAGTACTAAAATTGCCGGTTAGTAAAAAAATTTTAATAAAATATTGGCGAACAAAGAGACGAGACTATACTAAAGAAAATATGCAAAAGTTCAAAAATTATATAAAAACTTTTTCTTTTTCTGAAATCTATAATACAAATAATCCTAACACAGCGTATAATGTATTTTTGGAAGCTTTCATGATGCTGTATAATTTATGTTTTCCTTTCAAAAACATTACAATAAGAACCAAAGTTAAACCTCAGTGGCTATCGCGTGGCATAAAAATCTGTAGCAAAAAAAAGAGAGAGCTTATGTGGAACTATAGACTAAATCGTAATGAAGTAAACAAATCTGAATTTAAAAAATACTCTAAAATATATAAAAATATTATTAATTTAACGCAACGAGCACAAAACAATCATAAAATAAAATTATCTACTAACAAATCCAAAACCACATGGGCGATTATAAATAGGTCTAAACTCAATTTACCAAAAGATACTATCACTTCCATCGAAACAAACCATACAACTATAACCAGGCCAGGAGAGATTGCGAATGCTTTTAACAAGTTCTTTATAGAAAAGATAGAACCAATACCAGACGCTGGTAAGGACGTACGTAACCGTGGATATTTCCAAATCAAATCAATCTATGTTCATGGCACCTAGTACTCCATATGACATACTTCAAATTATAAGATCGCTTAAAAACACCACAAGTGTTGGATACGATGGGATCTCTACTAGAATCCTAAAGTATATCGCTTATCATATCTGTGACCACTTAAGCCATATCATTAACATGTGTATAGCCACAGGATCGTACCCGGATAGTCTAAAAACTACTATCGTTAAACCCATCTTCAAAAAAGATAACAAGCAGAGTATGAGCTGTTACAGACCTATTGCACTTATTCCTATAATTTCGAAAGTTTTTGAAAAATACATTTATAATCAAATTTATAACTATTTAGAAAAATTAAACATTCTTACAGAAGACCAGAAAGGTTTCCGCAAGAATAAAACAATAAATATGGCTATTTTTGATTTTTTAAATAACGTTATGGGTAATGTGGATAAAAGGACGCCGGTATGCTCCATTTACTGCGATATGACCCAGGCTTTCGATTATGTTAATCATGACATTCTCCTCCGTAAACTGGAAGCTTATGGCATTAGAGGCAATGTTCTAAATCTCGTAGAATCTTATCTGAAAAATCGTAAACAATTTACAGAAATCTCTAAAATAAACATTAATACCAAAAAAGAAGAAACATATGCATCAAAAAAGCGTATAGTTAAATATGGAGTCCCGCAAGGGAGCGTATTGGGTCCTTTGTTATTCATAATCTATATAAATGACTTGCCATTAGTAACTGATTATCCAGTATCACTATTTGCTGATGACAGCACGGTCACTATTAATGCTATAAATAAAGATAGGTATGAACAGGAAATTAATAATACAATCAATTCAATAATTAACTGGTTAGATAACAATAATTTAAAAATCAATCTTGAAAAAACAAAAATTATGTTCTTCAGTCAACGTTTAGAAGCACCAAATATTAATGTTCAACACAGATTAACTGTTATAAGAAATGTAGACACAGCTAAATTTTTAGGTGTAACCATTGACAAACGTCTGAACTGGAAAGCACACACAGAAGAATTAAATAAAAAAGTGTGTTCTTCTGCCTATGCCCTCTACAAACTAAAACCTATTATAAGTACCAATGCGCTTATTACTGCCTACCATGGTATTGTCGGCTCCATATTGAGATTTGGAATTATATTTTGGGGAAACTCTACTAATAAGGAAATCATTTTTAGGTCTCAAAAAAGGTGTGTTAGGGCTATGTTTGGTTTGAAAATAACTAATAGTTGCAAACAATATTTCATTAAATATAACATTTTAAGTCTGCCTTCCTTATTTATTTATGAAATAGCTAATTTTATACAAACCAATCCTAACCTATTTAAGAAACTATCAGACGTCTCTATTCGTAATCGACGGGATAATAATAAATTATGCGTACCAAGATCTACCACGGCATTGATGCGTAAAAGTACATTTTGTTTAGCACCAATCATTTATAATAAAATCCCAAAACCTATTAGACAAATGCCTACTGCTCTATTTAAAATACATTTAAAAAAATATCTAATAGCCAAATGCTATTATTCCATATCGGAATTTTTAAATGACCGCAATTAATAAAATAGATTCTTGTAATTACGATATTTTTTCACAATTTGACCCCCAAATCTGTAAATCAATACTTTCAATTTTCACTTATTTTTTTAAATTAGCATTAGGATTATATAGTTATTCCATAGTTTGCTGTGTAGACTCAAATTTTTGTTTAAATATTTTTTTGGTTTATTCTCAGCCAAAAATATGTTGTTTTTGTACGCCATAAATGGCAAAACATGTAGATCTACCTGTTATTTTTAAGACCTTGCTCATATTATTTGATGTATACTCATGTTTTACAAATAAAAATATATTCTATTCTATTCATAGTTTCGAGTTTTTATTCTGCTCTCCTAACAACTATCGCCCCGGTTGCTCTGCACCTTCAATATTTTTAGAGGCCCGCTGAAGGCGCGCTTCAAGTACTTATTCACCGAATAACGAAAAACTATTTTTTTTATAATACAACTATCAACTATTGCGTACCAACACCATACATCAAGCGTAACAGTACAAAGGAAGTCTTAGGCATACCTACTCGATTGCCTAGAAAGCCCTCAATTTTAGGAAACTAACCTGTTCGATTCCTAAATAGTAAACAACAGTAACTGACAACCCAGGTGACAACTACGAAGTTTTTTACAGAACTTTGAACAATGTGAAACCAACCAGCTTTTAAAACAGCAACAATATTGGTGGAAGTTCAAGTACATACCTACTCGAGTTCGGACATTAAATATTCATTCACAACCTTATGATTTTCGCATAAAGATCAAAATAATAACATTGCAATTATTGTATTTGAAACCGTCGATATAAAACTATAATTTCATTGGCCGATTGCTCCTGCTCTTTACACTTAACAAACGTTTTGCTAAAACGTTCCAAAGAAGTAATACAAGAACTGAAAACTGACTTCCTTAAAAAAGCGATAAGATAGAAGAAAATCCAATTGAAAACGCAGCTTGTTTTAGATTTCAACTCCTTCCTCGCCATTTTGTTATAAATCAAACACATTTTTTTCCAAATTTTACCGACAAACTCAACAAATACCACAAAACTAGAAAAACAACAAGAAAATAACCTTACTAAGCAATTAAGCACTAAATATTTTTCACTAACGTAATGTAAAAACCATTTTGCTTTCATCAAAAATAAAATTCTCTTCAATATTACAGACAACAGCAAATTGTCAATCAAGCGTTCCCATTGAATGACGGTTTGAAATTCGAATGTCGTTTCGATGATTACATTCGAAAAAAAAATCGCGGAAATTGTATTGTTGAAGTAATAAATTCTCCTTGCTTGCTTTTTTATTTATAAGTGGCCAGTATTATATTTATTTAGTGCAATAAAGAGGTTACCGTATTTTCTGGATGTTTTATAGTAAACAAAATATGAATAAAAAAAAGTTATTACAGTACCCGGCGATAATATTGCACATGGACCTTTGGAAAAATCAATGCAATTTATTCGTTAATTAAGTTCTTATTTTGTATTTAGCTTGCCGTGAAACATTTTCGAACCGACCTAGCTTGCGGCAGTTATGTATAAAAGCACAGCGGAAAAGAGATGTCTCGAACAGTCATTTCGTATAGTTTCTCCAAAGGTCGATGTGCAATATTTATGGCCGGGTACTGTACCTTTTTTAAAAATACTTCAACGTGATACTAGCGGCATCATCTCACTGCTGAGCAAAGGTGTACTCCATGACTTCAAATCTTTCGTTGCGAACTTAAAATGGACCACTACTCAATGGGTTTGTCCAACTCGTCCCGCGATGTTCTACGACTACGTGGTATGCTGCGACACGGCGATGGCTGCTGACTGCGTCGGGACTCCACAATGTTGATTATTTTGATCATCGTGATTTTTTTTCATTTACGTAAACATGTATGAGGTTATTTTGACAGCCAGAATATACATAGTTCTCATCAAGATCAGACTGAGCCTGATTTGAATGTACAGATACAAAAGAATCAGGACTTAAGTTCTCTTGACTTTTCTGTACATTATCTTTTGGAATTGAATAAGAAATTATTTACAATTATCCTCATCCCCTTATCTTCAAGTATGGTGATGACAGACTACAACTTCGGATATCTATAATCGTCAATATTTCTCTGACCAATACAGGGCTTTCATTGGATAGACCATGTTCCCAGCTTTAACCACAATAACAACTTAAAAAACTCAAATGGGCACCTCAGTGTACATGACATGTTTATCTTTCTCTTTAATCCACGCAATGTAACCTCGACCTTCTATCTTGAGATCTAACAAATTGAATTTCCTGGCCCATATATTTTAGTGCGTGGTATGAGCATCTATTTTCCCCGCGAAGTAAACAGATATACCTATAAAAATAGAATAAATGAGAGGGGCTTTTAGTGCTCAATATCGCTAAAAAAACTAATTAGGTTCTACTTAATGATGGGTACTTAGAGGGCATCGAGTGTTTATGGACTAGGACATAATAAAATGGTTGCGTCTTTCGTTATAAGTATGTCAAGAAAAATGCCTAGACACATTCAGGCTGACAAGTGACCCAGGGCTACGGGACTATCCGAACGATATACCGCGGGCTCGGAACACAAAGGGCTAAGAAGGTACATGGGTTGGTCTTAGTCAGTAGCCCAGAGCGGGAGCTGCAGTTATTAATTTCATGATTTCCCATCTACAAAAAAAACTGCTGACTATATTTGGTTCAAACCAATTTTGGTTGAAAGTATTAATTGTGATCAACACCATATATTTTTTTTAGATTTTTCACTTTATTAGTTTAAAAGTTAGAGGGTGGGGGACACACATTTTACCACTTTGGAAGTGTCTATCTTTCAAACGATTGACTTTGAAAAAAATTGCAAACGGACAGGCAGACATCATGACGAGTCTATAAGGGTTCCGTTTGTTGCCATTCGGCTACGGAACCCTAGAAAGGCTGACAAGTGAAAGGGAATTGAAATTTCATCGTTCCATCGTCACCAAACCAGTCGGTCTTGTTCTTTCCGTTCTGGTGGCCTACTAGGACGCCATAAAGCAGTATTGTTTTAAACTTATTCCATAGTGGGAAAGAGATGGCGCTAGACGTCCTCTATAGCTCTGTCTCTTTCCCATACTGGAGTACCATAAAATAGGAATGTGGTGAAGACTCCAGAGTAACCAGGGGTTACATGACGTCGTAAGGGTAGCCTACCCCTGAACACGTCTTGGTTAATCCCATATTCGACTCACTCTTTTGTTTACGAAGTGTGTTAAATGAATCATCATAAAAACAATTTGTGTGACTGCTGAGCAGTGGTGGCCCACTGGTGGCGGCCCCGACTTACGAACAGTGAGTCGTGGGTTCCAACCCAGTCAAGCGCATTACTTTGTGTAATTTATTTTATCACCACTGCTCTCAAAACGTAAAAGAAAACATCGTGAGGAAACCGGGATGTCTAGAACCAAAAAATTCGAAGACATGTGACATCTACCAACACGCACTGGGCCCACGTGGTGGATTATAGCTCCTCGTCTCCTAGAAAGGAGGTATGAGTCCCTGCAGTGGGAACATTATAGACGGATGATGATGATTGTATAATTCTACTATATCCTCTATCTGTAAGTCGATTGTTTTTCAAATTTCTGAAGAGTTTCTGAATTTTTGAGAGAAGAGTGAACACTGTCATTCATCCTGCTCGACCTAAATACATTGGCTGTTGAGAGGGAATATCAGAGATTAATTATGTACCCACCCTGGGTCATAGTCAACCTTTAACAGTCCCACAAGTGGGCCGTCAATTTCGGTTGGTACATGTTCGGATATATAATAATAATAATAATAATAATTTTTATTTCCAAAATAAAGTACAATAAGTAATTAAATACAACATAATTTTAAATGATATGGTCCTAGGCCATGCCGATTTTCTTACGATAGGTACTCTCCTTAACAGTTCTAGTTTATGCGTGATATCTACTACTGAACGTGTGATGCGGAGGAATGAGAATAATGTCATGAAGATTTTTTTCCGAGCTACCCGACCGAGGTGGGCAGGGCACATTGCTCGGTGCTCCCAGAACGGTTGGACGATTGGGCAGAAGTGTTCTGGAGTGGCGACACCAAAACGGTAGACTTTGCTTTGGAAGACCTCCCACTAGGTGGTCCGATGATCAGGTGAAGGTTACGGGATTCCACTAGACGCGAGAGACACGGGACCGGTAAATGTGGTGGTAATGTGAACACTTGGGAGAGTTGTATGTTTAGCAGTGAACGTCTTTCGGCTGAAATGATGGTGATGAAGTTTGAGGTCACTGCAGGAGCAGGATAAAAGATGGATCATCGTGATTTTCTAGGTCCAGTTAAAATTAGTTTATCGTCGTTCTTTGTGTCTGTCTGTATGACTGTATGTTTCTTATGAACTACGCAACGCTTGTTTATGTGGTTATCAACATTACTTGTAGAACAGCTAGTTACTTTGCCAGTAATCCTACATAATTACTGTCATAATATGGGAATCTCCATGGATTTTTAAGTCGCATTCATGAACAGCATGGAAACAGGAGCTGCTGGCTTGTATTTTTATATTTTAAAGTGATCAAAAGAAAACTCAATTTCTCAGTACGAAATATCCATTGATCCCTTACTTAACCTTTCAACAATCTCTGCTCTGAAAATGCGCAATGAAGCGTGGCCAACCACAAAGAATCGTTTATCGTATTTCATACCGCCGGAAAAAAAGAAAATACGCAAGGAGGAGTAAATATTTAATACCTAAACCTCCTTTGTAGATTAATTTTGAATTTCGAGATAACCATCGAAATGTGTTTACTGAAATGTGCTGTGGTGGTTGGTAATAAGCTTCGTTTCATTAATTCGGTTTATTAAAGATCTTCAATTTTTTAAAATATGTGGTAAAGTGGACCCGCGGGTCCAATAGCAAGCGGGTCCAGTTGACCAAAGACTCCGTAGATTTCTCTCTGGAGAAAGCCCATTCAGATATGGCCTGTCGCTGTCCACCAGTCCTCTCAGCTTCAGTCTGACATCTCAAGGTTAATACGTCACAGTTGCAACGTAAACGTTCAAAGACTTCAAGCTATTTCAAGTCAAGATAAATAAATAAACATGATACATTTGGCAGTAATACAGCCCCATATACATTTCAGCAGCTGAGTGCAATTTCCCAAAAGGGGTTAGACAGTACATCATCCTACTACGTGGATCCTCGACATATCGTCCGTGTCACTTTTCCACTTTAAGGTGTTTTGGGATCTCTCAAGGGAAAACGAAAAGGTAAGAGACAATGTATACTTTTCCACTGAAAATATTTTCGTTATACGAATTTGAACTCTATTGTTTGAAGAAAAAGTGTGATGACGGTGTTGAGGAGTTGTAAGCGAGGATAACATTTGTGCATTTTACTTTCGGGTTTGTTGTAGGTACTCATTATTGCAATCATGGCGTGAGAGTGACATGGTGATTTATTTATAAATATTAAATCACTACTACATGGTAAAAAGTTAAATATAAAGGTCCCATTTAAATAATAATAACACAAACTTTTAGAAATAATTCAGAGCACCAAAATAAGGACAGGTAAAAATAATAATAGATAATTAAAAAAAAGTTTTTCTTGAATATCTTTGGTTAGACGTACTGAACGCTCTGTTAAAATTTAAATATTTATTTATGGATTATCAAGTACGACCATGACTTTTGGCCGCAGAAGCTTCGACCAGGAAGAAAAATTGATCACACAACCTTCCTTTCGACCAGTATTGTTGCAAATAGCGGGTAGTCATGCCACAAGTCGTTGTCTCGTTTTGCGTGAGGTCCCTAACACGTGCTGCGGCTTGTTCGAAAGAGATACCGCGTCCCCGGACACAAAGGGCTAAGAAGGAGCATGGGTGGTTTTTCTTCAATGGAAGTCTGACACTCCCTTCCGCTTAGCCCAGAGCGGGAGGAGTCATTTTATGATTTTCCAACCTCCAAAAAAGTAGAGTATGGTATGAATGAATAATAATAATAATTCTTTATTGACATAATAGGTTACAGCAATTTGTTTGAAGCCTCTGACTCCTAAACTAGGTGTACCTGTATGTCAGGAGTCAGCGCCCTCTCCCATTTTATTTGCCTTAGATACTAATGTCCACATACAAACATTGTGTTCTACAATACAATTAAAAAGAAAAAGGTAAAAACAATCAGAAACACAAAAATTAAATTAAAAAATAAATAATACTACGAATGGAGAAGTTGTAGAGTTAGACGGATTAAAGTGTGCCAAAATAAAAAATGTAAGTGTCAGTACAGTATACTAAACTACAACTATTTATATAGTCGAAAATAATTTTGACTACCTACGTAAATACGCTACGCTGGTTATAAAATTTACCCTGATGCGATTGTAGCGCCACCCTAATTTAACGCATTTCGAGTTTCGACGGACACTTTTTCATACTTTTACTTTTTCTTTGCTTTTTCGCATTACAAGTTTTATTTTTAGTTAGACAGTTATATTCCTTATGATAATTAAGCTTAGCTATTCTATCTAATAAACGCATTTAATTTTCTTTTTATGTACACAAATATGTAAAAATTGTCGCCCGAACTTGCCAGCCTGAGGAAGTTAAGTTATTAATTACGTAACTAATAATCATACAAGTGCACAAACCACTAGCCAAAATCAATCAAAAGCAACCACAAACTGTACGCCTACTGTTTATTTGCTAGCAATCTTAGCTTAAGTGTAAGCAAATGTTTGGCTCATGTAAGGGATCCCATTAAGTCAATTCAGCGGTTTTACTAAGTTCAGAACAGCCAGTTCAGTTTGTTTTAAAGCTAATTCAGTTACCGCTAAGTAAATTCTTGTATGATTATGTAAGTTTGTTCGCTTAGAACTTGGAGGAGCTCGTGGCCAAACAATAATAGCTACGCGAGTCGTCAGACGTCTTTCCAAGGGATATCGTATTACCCTATATACTAACTGGGTTGTGGTGGTAAGATAGGCAGCCGCTCCATGTGAAATACTGGTACTCAGTTGCTTCCGGTTAGACTGGAAGGTGACTCAAAAATAGTTGGTAAAGGTTAGGCAGATGATATTCACTTAGAAATTTAGAATAGCACAACACACAACAACTTCAAATAAATACTTTTTCTTTGTTTTTTCACAAGATGATGAAAAGGTTATACCTAGAGGTCTTACAAACTCAAAAATATACTGGTTTGCGCCACAAAGTGTGTTTAAAACATGTTTCTATCTATAAGTTCTTTATATAAAACTCACTCGTTTTTCCTATGGAGGAAGGCAGTAACTCCAGAACGCCACCAGTTTTGATCCTTTCCTTTTTTCACATAGCTGGTCACAAAGGCAAGCTCGTTTCAAGCACTACTCATCTAACTTATCTGAAAAACCAGTGACGTCAGGTCTGTGTGTGTTGTGATTGTCTTTCTATAAGATTTATACAAATTTTAACATACATGCTTACATTTATCACAAAAAGAAGAGAATTTTCCTAAAAATAACGACAAGTTACCCCTAAGTAACCCCAAGTTAGTTAGTTAAGTTGTCTCTACCCTAGTAATTTCCAAAATAATGACGTCACATCCTAGTTCCCTCAAATATTATGTCTCCTCAAAGAGAACACGGTTTCCTTTATGATATAATAACTCCTTAGTTTGCATAATATAAACTGCATACCGTAGTCAGAATATTGTTAGCACCTATGAATGCACGTATATAACGAGATATATACCAGATACACTGAAGATGAATTTCTAAGCAGAAGAAAAAATTAAATTATGGTGGTCCAAGAAGTCTTTTAATGTTCGTTAGTTATGGAATGTCTAAAAATATTAGACATTCCATAACGAACATATACAGGGTGGAAGGAGGTACAACGATGCCCCCCCATTTTTTATTTTGGAGTGTGGGCAATCATCAAATGTCTTCATCCGCTCTGGGCAAAGCGGTAGGGAGTCATAATCAAAATCAATCAAAATCATGGGCACTTGTCAAACGTCGACAAAAAGGTGCACCGGGTTCATGGAGAAGAACCAGCAAGAAACTACATGGTTACTCTTTGAAAATGGTTTGGTTTTATTGGTTTGGAGGGCAGACTTCTACTGACTGAAAACCACCCATGTTCCTTCTTAGCCCTTTGTGCCGAGGCCGCGGTATCTCTTGCGAACAACCCGCAGCCCCGACGGGCGTCGGCCCTTGTGGGCCCCTTCCATGTTGCTGACATCTCTTTCATGCCCGCCGTTTTTTGTTTTTGCCGTTTACTGGGCACGAATCCAGTTTCTGTGGCGGCTATTGTGAAATTCCTGATAAAAAACTCAAATCTTCGCCCAACCGAACCTGTGACCTAAGCTCAGTCGCACTTGGACAAACCGTGAAATCAAATGATATGTAAGTAATCAAATTGTTATTAAGTATACTTAATCATAGTTCATTAGTATTTTAGCTATACTTTATTTGGTTAAGTTACTTACATTGTCAAACAGTTCGTTTTCCCACGATACCAAGTATAATAAAAGTAATCCAAAGTTATGACAGCGACATGGGAGAATATCCGTGGAATGCATTGCAAATATAAATGTTAAGAAAACAGCGTTGTCCCACATCGGTTTCGCCACAGAGCGAGACAAAGATAGACATGACCTAAGTTTTGCTTTTGTATCGGAGAAGGACAATTGGGTAACTTTAACAAAAAAAAACTAAATAGTCCGTCAGATCGATTTCCAAAAAAAAATATTGGACACCTATTTTTTTCTTTTTGCACGTTAACAAACAATGAAGACAAAGTATTGCTTTGAAAACTCGAGTGACGCCATATTGTTCAAAGATTTGAGTGGGGACACAAATCTTTGACGTGTTTTATCTTCGTCATTTTTTATTGATTTGATGAGACAAAAAGTGCGTATCTAATATTTTTCGATAATCTAACAGATGGACTAATTAGAATCGTATTTTTTTGTCAGAAAACATCCCTTTTGGTTTTTTGTCTGATTGACTGACTTCTTGCTCGTTGTGTCGGTGAGTATTATCTTTACATAATATTGAAGTCTGTTAAAACAATGTCGCTACCACTGTTTGTACGCTTAGATCTTATAAACTACACAACTGATTTTAATGCAGTTTTCAACAGTAGATAGAGTGTTTAAAGAGGAAGACATGAGTACTTACTTTGCAAAGCCGGGGCGGGTCACTAGTCTTAGATAATCTTCGACTAAATCTAATCATTATTTATTTGACGAGATGATTTTTGACTAGTCGCAATAATAATGTAGTAGTTTAACAGTTTATGTTTGTCGTTTATCTCATTGTCGCCACAAAATCAGTTTCACTGTTTTTATAGAACTTAACTAGAATAAGCAATAACACATGTTAGAAGATTCTTAAAATGTGTTGGTTTCTGCAAAATTTGATAGATATTAGGGCGATATCGTTAATCACGATCTCGTGGCTTTTATAGCGATAGCATCGCAAAATCTGACCTTATCCGTGTGTTGACATCTCGATTCTATATTGCTCTTATCGCGATCGATACAGCCGATACAGTTGCAATGGTGATGCTGAATCGGTACTCTACTATTTGCATTGGTTTATTTCTAAATATGTTATATTGAAATTGTTTATTTGAAATAATTGAAATAAAAAAAATATTTACACTAACGCCTTAAACTATATATGTTTAAAATCACGCATGTAATCAAAGGCAAAGGCCAAAGGCTTAGGTAGAGGTGGTCCTAATAGTATGTTCACTCACATTTTGCCAGTTATTTTTAAGTCCAATTATTAGGCGAGCTAATGGCCGTCAACCGGCAGAAAGACTCCGTGGCTGCTACTGAGAAATTCGTGACGGAAAGTCCCAAAAACACTTTCATTCATCCCAGGACCTCGTGACGACTAGATCAACGAGGCACTCATCATCTGCCTAGCCTTTTCCCAACTATGTCGGGGTCGGCTTCCAGTCTAACCGGATGCAGCTGAATACCAGTATTTTACATGGAGCGACTGCCTATCTGACCTCCACAACCCAGTTAATACTAGGTAATACGATACTCTTTGGTAAGACTGGATGTCAGAATTTCAGGTCACTGACTACCTGTAACGACTGCCAAACCAACAACTTAACGTGCTTTCCGATGCACGGAGGAAACTCGGTATGTGGGGCGGTCACCCATACACAGACCGACCTAGGCAAGCACAGCTTTACCTAAAGATCGACCCGAGTGGCAGTTCTTATTAAGCCACGAGCTCCTCCAGATCAACGAGGCACTACTAAATAAAATTAATGCAAAAAAAAATCTAATGGGTTTATTGTACATTTTCCTAAAACCTTTAAAGGTAAGCCATTTCTATCGTTTCAAGTGTTCTGTGGTTTACGCAATGCAGACGGCATATGGTAAGCGTTTGTTAAATCTTTGTGTCCTGGATCAATAGTACTTTGCATAAAGCGAGGCTACATCCTTTGATTATATAACATCACGCCTGTAATCTCCGAAGAGTTAGGCAGAGATTTACCTTATAGTACACTTACATTAATTCATCAGTTATGTTTAAGCCCCGCATGCAACGCAAGCCTATTGCCATCGTACGTGCACAAATCCTTACGCCGTGAGTACTAAATTGGCAGCTTTAAGTTGTGCGTTTTCTTGACATTGCGACAAACGCAATATCAATAAAGGATCAATAAAGTCCATCCCTGGTCTAGACCAGGGATAGCGAACCTTTATTGATCAATGTGCCATTTTTTCTAAAGCAATGTTTATCGTACCATTACCGGAATGGCCATGCAGTTGGTTCAGAGGCTCCAGTCAGAGCACCAGTTGCTTGTGAGTGACCAAACTGTGAGGAGAAGGCTGCATGAAGCTAACCTTCATGCTCGCAGACCGCTTCGTACTCCAGCACTACGCCGAGGAAATCGTGGACGACGACTAGAGTGGGCTCGTGAACATTTGCTCTGGGAAGAAAACCAGTGGTCTGTAGTGCTGTTTACCGATGAGTCCCGGTTCGGTTTCCATCTCGATACACGTAGAGTGCGTGTTTGGCGAGTTCCTGGTCGTGAGAGCCGTCTGCAACATCCTCAGGAAGTCCATTCATACCACGGCGGGACAATTATGGTTTGGGCGGGAATTCGTGTTGGTGGAAGAACAGACCTCGTTTGGATCAGAAACACCATGACGGCTGAAAAATACCGTAACGAGGTGCTAGTACCAATAATCTACCCCCATCGACTACAAATGGGCCAAGAATTCACGCTCATGCACGATAACGCCCGTCCGCACACAGCGAGAGTGGTGTCGAGCTGGTTGCAGGAGCACGACGTATCGGTCTTAGGCTGGCCCGCTCAATCGCCTGACCTAAACCCCATAGAACACGCGTGGGACATGCTCCAAAGAAGGGCTTTGAGGAATTTCCCTGCAAACGTTGCGACGGAAGAGCAACTTTTTTTGCATCTTACCCGGACCTGGGACAATATACCGCAGCAAGACTTGGATAACTTAATCCAAAGCATGAAAAACCGTTGCAGGACCGTTATTAACGTCATGGGTGGTTTTACTGACTACTGATTTTTCACAGAACTGTTAAAAACAAATAATTTTTTCCTTATTTGTAAATTTTTCTTGAGAAACACATTCGTTGTTAGTTTTACCATTATTTCATGTTTTTTCTTTATTTGAATAAAAATTTGTTTACGCAAAAAAAACATTGTTTTCTTTTATTCTGGAGTGTAGTCTGATAAATGGGCTTTATAAAAATATATACATGTTGTATGCTATTTTTAATACATTTTGAGTAAATTGAGTAAATCCAAAATATCCCTAGACAGTGTTGATGTGTATATGTATTTCAAATATTTAATATTATGTTATCTTTGTACCTTGCACGTGCCGTCTAATAATATTGCTTAGTCTTTATTGGCAGATATTTAAACTAAATATGTTTAACTAAAAACTTATTTACTACCAAAAAGAAAAAAAATTGACCTATGTCGTAACATATGTTTCAATTCTTGAAACGGAATTTGAATTAAAATAACATTATTGTAACTTCTGTTGTTGCTGATTAGATAATAAGTAACTTATTTGTTTAGTATAAGGGTTGTAAGAGGTTACTATTAATAGATTGGATGTTGAACTGGACCCTTTAACTTGAAACCGTTTGTTAGAGGACTAACAAACGGTTTCAAGTAGAATCTTATGTTATTCACCTTTGAAAATAATGACTAAAATGAAAAAATGGTTAAAACTTCGGTGGTGTCCATTGGTTCGCCATCCCTGGCCTAGACGAACTCTTTTTGTGCTATACAAACATAAATAAATAGCAATTTAACTTTCCGTATTTAATCAATCTTAACATAGTTAATATACATAATCCAATCATTCATGTCACACTCATAGCAGCTTACAAAATTAATTTACTTGAACTACCACTAGACCAAGCTTATTACATCTAGATAAAATTTTAGGTCTAGACCAAAATATAATCCTAGACCGAAATATAATACGACCCCACGACATGGGTAGTGTGTGTAAGGGTAGCATACTAATTTTGTTTAGCTCGCAAAAAAATAACAGGCCAAGTGCGAGAATGTTCTACAAATAAAGTTCTTTGAACTGTATTTTGTAGTTTGATAGAAGGTATTTTATAGGAATCGGAAAATATAATATAACAACACGCTTGTAATTCCCGATGGACTAGGCAGAGGTGTACCTAGTTATGGTACCTTCACATTTCGCCAGTTATGTTTAAGTCCCATGAATAGAGTACCAGCCTTAACTTCAACCGGTCACAAATCCACTGCGTAACGTCTACTGAAATAATCCTGCTGGATAAACCTAATAGCACTTTGCCTGGCCCGAGAATCGAATCTAATAGAACCTCAAACTCAGCAGCCTTGCGACTACTCAATCTGGCAGTCAGGTCAGGTGATAATATTTTAAATTCTTATTTTGCACCAATTTTATTTGGAGGCTACTCACAAGATGATATCTATTTAATGTCTTTGAGCATTATTATTACTTATATTATAAAGAGGTAATGATTGGCATTTTGGATGTAGGACGAAAATACTCATCACATTTTAAGTTTTTTGTAATTGATATAAAGAACAACGCAGGTAGAGTCACGGGTTAAAATAAGTTTAAAATATTTTGCTAAACACTCGTGGATCCCTAAAAACTAGGACATCGAGTTCGTGGCAACATTTTGTTTCTTTATTTGAAGGCTATGCCTGTTCTGCCATATTCGTACGTAATTTATTTTATTGTACCAAAATAGAATCGTATTTTTAGGATTCCGTACCGCAGTCAGCAAAAACGGAACCCTTTAACGATCACTTTTTTGTCCGTCTGTTTGACTGTGAAGACACTTTTTCTCAAGAATGCGTGGAGGTATCAAGCTGAAATTAATATAAAGCACAAGTAAAGGATAAAATCTGAAAACCGTATATACATAAATAGTTTATTAATAAAATCCCTTCACGGTTATACAGAATCCTCGGTGTGCAAGTCCAAGTCCCCCGTCAAATCCCTATGCCCTCAATATACTGTAGGTAGGTATAAAGTTCTTAAAGATGCAAGCTAGAAGTCGGACTGAAGATGAACCACATGACTCACAACTTCAAGTGGAAGACACACGTAAGCGGGCAGAATATACAATATGTCCTTAAAAAAATATCTACTTGGACCAAGTAATCTTCATCCAGACAAACCAAGTCAGCCAGCCAGCAATCCGTCCGTCAGCCAGCATACTCACTGGAGCATAATGCAGCATCACCTCACTGGGGCATCACCGCAGACAGTTCCGACTCACCGAGAACTATGCGGCATTCGGTTTCGACTCACTGGACCCAGTGGTAGGCCACTGGCCTGGCAAGCATCAAGACTCAACCTGCTATCGACCTCCGGTCTCGGAGGGGAGTGATGTGGCGACAACGACATCTATCGCAACACATGAGAACTAAAATGACAAATCCTGCATCGCGCTATCATTTGCGACATTAGCACATATAGAAAATCCCGACTTACTTAATATGTTGGGCAGTTAGCCCACCAGACACAACACCCGTCTGGTAGGATCCTTCCTTTTCTATGGGGGATGAGGAACTTTACACCCTGTTCCTCATCCCTCCCAAAGTATTTTAAGGTCCACCGTCACCCTGTCCACGTCTCAGAAGCGACACCTAATGGTCATGTGTATTCTCCCCATCTTGACCTACGTCGCACAAACTTGGTCTTTGACTAACATCCACCAAGTTCAAACTCAACGTGCTACGCGCTGTATCTTAGGTGGAATGATGTAGCACAGAATTGTGACCTTCGGGAGGAACGGAGAGATGCGTTTGCCCAACAGTGGGACAATATGGGTTAGCTATAATAAATAATAACAAATAATATTCAGAACGTGTTAAAGGTACAGAACAAAACGAATATAATGTACTAATGTACAATTTGAATATTGCAAGCTGCGCTGCCACTTTCCTCTTAAGTAACTCTGATTCTCACCAATGTCACAATGTCAAGTGAAAAATCTTCATGACTGCTGACTAAGACGCCAACTTAATTTAATTTCTGTTCACAATAACATTAATTTCAAGTAACTTTATTAGTTGTCACTATAATTATATTGTTAATGTCGCCGTTCTAGTTAGAACAGCGGCGATATAATTTAATATTGTTGAAGGCTTAATAATTATCTTGTCAGATAAAATGTTAGCGGGACATAGTCCAGATGGAAGCCGGTCTATCTTAATTCCTTCACTAAATATTGTCCATGAAATTAAGTCGTAGTTTTGACCTTGTACGTGTTTAATACTAACCATGTTGCTACTTTGAGGTAAGACTTTCGTAACGTAACATCGCGCCTGTAATCCCATGAAGGGTTAGGCAGGAATTAACATATATAATAGGTAAGAATCTTAAGCAGAACAAGTACGTGTGAACTATAGATACTTTTCAATACCTTTTTTGTTTTTTTTGAGTTAGCACATTATATCTGTGGCAAGTGGAGGGTTATATCGGACTTTAGTCGACTAAATATCCACTCTTTTAACTACAACCACGTGTTGGGGGCCCGCAAGATACAAGTACGAGTACATTCGCGCCGCTGGTATCTGGTACTTTTCACTATCTACTGAAAAGCAATATCCTTTTTTTTTGTACTAAATAAATAAATTGAAGTAAAAACTTTATAGAAAAAGTTCCAATTACTTTCATACGCAAAAAAACCTCTCAATTTTTAATACAAGTTCAATTAGAAGCCTTAGAAATAAGGCATAAATTATGTCGCCTTTTCTAGAAAATTCTCTTATGCTGTAAGTAAATGCAATTTGTATTACGTCATTAAAGCTAGGCATTCAGTGTGCCCTTTCAACTCAACGTGAAAATCTTTTACTAAATTACTTCGTTTTTAGCGTTCCTTAGGTAATAGGTAAACCTTATAATTTTGTAAAGCCCTTGAAATGTATCTCTCAAGAGAAGGTAATTATTACATTATTTATATTATTATTATTATCTAAGCACAGTATCTTCATTTTAAGGAATGCGTCAAAAAAGAAACCGAACAACCTGAACAAATTTTGAATTCAACATGAACAACGGACATTTTTTCTATAAAAATTTAAAAAAATATATCAAAATGTCTACGGGACAGTGAATAGAAGACTGGAAGATTGTTTATTACACTTATTGGCGCGTGATCGACTTGAGCAAGTCTAAAATAGCTTTAGAACCCTGTAAATTATGTTTGTATGAGCACCAATCCCTGCGACCAAAAGTCCTATTCCAAGACGAGGTGCAGCTAACACGTTGGTATTCGCACCACGAACGCCTGTAAGTTGACGTTGCGTTGCGACTCGAGCAACTGCACTCTCGCCACGTACCTGGTTTTCTGGCGCACGTACTCCAAGATGTCCTCCGCCGTAGTTTAGACCGGAGAATTGTACACCGGAGTGATCGGCTTGATAAGCTCTGATAGAGTCATGTCGCAGCGATTCTTATTGGTTGGTATACAGGGTGTAAATCTACCCATCACACAGCCGTCAACCAAACATTCTGTACATCAAAATAAGTACCCCTACGCAAAAAATTTTGCTGGGAAACGACTTTTTTTTTGGGTCAAAAATCACATTTTACGGTAAAACTCAATGTAGCACTGTTAAAACATTGTGCTAGTGGATGCTTTGAATAGTAAACGGGTCATGGAGGTAATTTAAGTAAAGTTAAAACCTGAAAAACTAGTATTTACGAAAACAGCTGTGAAAAATTTGGAACTTTGACCCTCAATATCTCCGTAGCTAGGGGGTTCCTTGGTATGGTCTAGAACAAAAAAAAATCGCAGTAGTGGGGAGAACAAGTGCCCTTCGTTTACACCCTACACCCTACACACCCTATATTACACCCTATATTATGTAGTCTAAATCAAACCTAAACTAGGCAAACGACATTTTATTCTCTATGAACGTAAATTTCTTACAGAAGAGCTCAAGCTAATGTCGTGTCGACATGTGTGGTCATTCTCTGATATAGGTATGTTATGAAGACCTATTCATGTATGTTTCAACATTTCATTTCATTATGTTTAAACAATAATACATAATCGTACTACGGAACCCAAGCTTCCGTGCGTGACTTGGTACGCAGTTGACTCGTCTCTCAATTTGCTTAATGAATCGCAGTAAGTAAAAGTTTCAAATGAAATTCTTGAAACCTTAACAACTTGAAGTATTTATCTTTGTTTGAAAGTATTCCAAAAAGAAATGTTTTATTCAAAAACAAGTTTTTGTACAAAGTTTTGAGTTAACTGCTTTGTTTCATATTAATATTATCCATTGTTTAAAAGAAGGAGACTTTACTTGAATTTCTCTAATTATCCCGATTCCAATAGCTTCTGTTTTATTATTCATTTACATTTCAGTTTTCTCCGTGCCAGTCGTAACAGGTACTTAGTGACCCGAAATTCTGAAAACCAGTCTTACTTACCGAGGGGATTCGTATTATCTAGTACTAACTGGGTTGTGGAGGTCAGACAGGCAGTCACTTCATTTAAAATACGGGTATTCAGCCAACCTTGGGGTCGGCTGAATACCCGTTTTTTAAATAGTTTGGAAAAGACTTAGCAAATGGCGATTTCTGGGCTCCTGGTACTTTGTGAAACTACTGCACCGTAGGTGCTCAGATGGGAATAAAATTAAATATTTTTTATTGTTCCCATTAGAGCAACACGTTAAAATATTGATTGGTGCTCTAATGGGAATAGCTTTGGTGTTCTAAGCGTAGGTGCTCTAAAAAACGGTGCTCAGATGGGAATACCTCGAAATTTGCAAAAGCAAAACAATGCTTATAGTGTCATCATTATCGGTCATTAACTACATGTCATGTCCATCAGCCATTTATTTTGAAGTGCACAAGAGCTCATGGCCCATAGCACTGAATAGCTCTCGACTACCGCAGCATTAAAGCTGACTCCGCACTTTTATTGCCAACATAGATTTTTATTTTGTTAGCTTTTGTTACTGCATTCTACCCTATTGATGCTTTATATGGAGCTGTTATTTTTGTGCTGAAATGTTTTAAGCTATTATCAAAGTTTCTATGCTGATGGAAAAATAATATCCGCTGTATACAACGCTGTTAATAGTCGAACAAAAAAATAAAACTACCTTTTTTTCAGAACTGATAATCAAATCAAAAAGCTTTTTGATTTGGTTATGTGTTCCACCATTGATACTGAACAAGTAAACACCTTAAGTACTTTCGAACGTTAAGACGACTGTCGAGTCTTCAAACAAAAACTTCGTAAAGTAGACAATAGTCTAACTTACAGGTTAATCGTACAGTTACGACTTCCAGAGCAAGAATACGAGTATGTATATACTTAACAACGTTTAAAAGCGATTTTCAGTCAGTCACCTAGACTTGAAAGAAAAACGTAACTTAATTTCGCTGACCGGTCGTTCCACACGCATATTATTTAGACACGAATGAGAGAGTTTCTAATGCGTACAGTAACTTCTGTCTACCTAACTCTTCAGCCTCCGGGATTCCAAGTTAACATTAATATAAACAGGGACCCTAAGCCAGTTAAAAGTTCAAACCTAATAAACTCTAGCCATACTTACTGCAAAGCAGGTCTAGACTCACATTACCATCCAGAACCAAGTTACAAACACAAACTTAGATCCTATCTTAAATCTAGATTTAGACCAAAAACAGTTTCAAAGTTGGATTCACCTTGCGATTTACATTTAAGCGAACGACGTATTGGCACAAATAACGTTATTCGTTTTTCGTAGTTGAGTAGGTTTTGCTTTTATAGGGTACATCTGTTTAGATTAAGATTTAAAGATTTATGTAGTGACGCTTCCGTCCGATTAAAGAAATAGCGAAATCTTCCAAAAGTTGTTTAATGTTTATAACTGGACGGTATTCAAGATGAAGCTCAAAGGTTCGTGTCTGTTTTTTACATAACCGTCAGCTAGATTGAAATGAAAACGAATTTCATTGCACACACTCTTTAAACTGTGAATATAATGCGGGCATCGAGGCAGTAACAAAAATGGTACGCATCCCGCGGCCGCATCGTTCGTTATATAAACGAGTCGTTGTTCGCGTGGAGGAAAACGGACTGGGTTTCAACCATCATAAATCCGGCCATTTGGAGGAATCAACGGCCGCTTTTCGGTAATGATTTCAATTATATAGAACTTCAGCTTACGATCTCATTTTGAACGGGAATGAGATAATTTTTCTACAACTGGTAATGACGCCGAATGGCTCGGGTTTAAGACTTCGAATGTAACTTCCAAACGGTGGTGATTTCGGAAGCTTAAATAGCCATTGGAGGAATCAAACGCCCGTTTGGAGGAAGGGACGAAAACATAAACATGAACTGAGTACAATTTGAAATGGCGCCGTTTGACCTAAATATTAAAAGATATTTAGAAGTGTCATCACACTTAGATTCAGGGAAGGATACTCGCTACAACTGTTTGGTCAATTAAGATACTTAGTCATCATTGTCCAAGACTTTATGCTGCGCTGTGTAAGTCAATAACTTCTGCCACTTATACACACTATACTTTACACATACCGCAGAAGGACGTTTAGTAAACACAAGGGGTAGAAGATTTAACTCAAGCACTATTCTATCATCTCAAACCTGTATCGATGTCATTTGACTTTCGCCAGAATACTGTAGCAGCAATAAGTAATTTAATAACTTTTGGTGGTGTACGAATAACCGTATCACGAGATTGCACCAAATATATATCATCCATACCTGTATTTTTTTTAAAGATATGCAATATTCGATATATAATTTATTACCCAAATTGATTGCCCCAAATCTAAAACAGGTCAAACAGATAATACAGAAAACGAATTGTTTTGGCGTTTACACCAAGTAATGAATGTTTGTTTAGCAAACGAACGATTAAACAATTTACGAGTTGGCCAAAAGTGCTCCGTTGATATATTTGTATCGGTTTGTTTATGTTATATTTTGGGCTAATAAATTGATTTTTTTTGTTAAAGTTAAACTTTGCTGAATGATAACGTTTGGTCATCAATATCGTACCTAAATATTTTGACAAAACGTTTAGGGATTCCGGCGCACGGGAACAAAAGTAGTCTTACCTTGCGAGTCTTCTGACAGCCGAAAATGGTTGGCAGCATCCCCTTGTGTTCCAATATAACTATTGATGTTGTCTTGGCTACGAAACACGCAGTGAAAATAGAGGAAAGTAAAAAGTGCTTACATCACTTTCAACTTCATCATTTTGGTAGTCCGTAACAATATACACTCTAGATTTTTTTTTAATAAGATATAAACAATAAGTAATAGAATCAGTCATTTCTTTGTGTAATAATTCCAAGACATTAAATGATAGGCTTGGATGCAAGATGCAGCACCACTCCATATAATAAGCAAGAAGTTCGCAATTGAACATGCTTCAATAAATCTATACTCGACACGTGTTTCGTCCCTACTGCACATCCTCAGGCGATGTTGACTCGATGACCACTCAGGTGTGAAACTCCATTTCCATTTTATTTAAGATCTTAATGGTTTAAGACAGCTAGAGATTTACTTACTTCAAAACCATATTACTAAGAAATATGTAATGGTACTCGCTCATGCAACTACTTACACAGCTTATTCCACCCCAACCATGAAAACAAAAACAAAATATCATTTGCCATATATTATTTTTATAACATTGTTTCTTACGTCTCCCGTCGCCAACATTTGGTCCCAAGGGAATGTCGGGAGCATTCCTCCCCTAATATCTCGCTCCATGGATTTCTGCGGCCCTAGTACATGTGTTGGTATGTCGGCATATTCAAAGGTGACTCTTTCAAAGGATAATTGGGGTCTTGCCTTGCGTTGTTAGGACTTTAAGATTTTTGGAGAACTTAAAAATTAGTTTTGATCACAGTTTGATGTTTTTCATTGAAATTTATTCATGAATCGACTCTAACTATGCTGACTATTGCTGAACTCATCTAATCCTTCTAATTTAACTGCATTCACGTTTTGTTACCACAATAAAATAGTTCATTTAAATAATAGTTTATGACTACTAAGTCTCATTAATTTATTCCGTGTAAACTATTTAGCCGGTGCTACGTCTATTTGACAGATATCGCAGAGAGTCAGACTTGTAACACAACCTAGATAAAATACTTTTTATGTTGATTGAAGATCATTTATATTAGATACCTATCAAATTCTGTGAGCTCGTAAAGTGTAGTCACAAAAACGACCTAAGATATTTTTTGTCGTCGACACTTTACGATCAAGAACGTAAAGGGATACGTCAAGTACAAATAAGTAGTGCTGAAATACTACTTAGAGCTTTAAAAACTAGATAAACGGTGGTTGGAACAAGACAGTATTTTGTACCTTTTTTATTTTATTTTTGGAGGGTGGGAATCATCAAATTACTCCTCCCGCTCTGGGCAGAGCGAAAGGGAGTGTCAGACTTCTACTGACTAAAAACCACCCATGTACCTTCTTAGCCTTTTGCGTCGAGGCCGCGGTATCTCTTTCGAACAACCCGCAGCCCCGACGGTCACAGTATTTGTACCTTTTTTTTTTTTTTTTTGGGGGTGGGAAATCATCAAATAACCCCTCCCGCTCTTGGGCAGAGCGAAAGGGAGTGTCAGACTTCTACTGACTAAAAACCACCCATGTTCCTTCTTAGCCCTTCATGTCGAGGCCGCGGTATCCCTTGCGAACAACCCGCAGCCCCGTATTTGTACCTTGGTTGAGAGTTATTTTGGAAAAAATCTATTCAGATACATTGTACCATAATTATCACAATAGCCGTTATTCAAAGAGAAATTCTATCTTGCAAAATTTGTGAGAAAGTAATAAGTTAGTCTGCTCACAAGCACTCTATTTTCTGTGATGTTACATTACAAGGCTTCGTTCTAGTAACAGTAACTAACATTCCTACTTACCCCATAACTGCGAAGTGCTACTAACACAGTATACGGGTACCGTGGGAGCATGAATCATGCAGTGGTGTAATAGCGCTCTTATTACACTAACCAGAATTTACCCACTCTTTATGTAGCCGAGTTTCATGGCTGAACTATGCACCCGACATTACAACTTGGTACGAACTTTAATAAGAACTCGTTTAGAGTGTACTTGTGTTGTGTAGTGTTGAAAATAAAAGCATTATCTGTCACCATTACCATAGAGTGCATATTACGGTGTTTATTTATCATCGTATTGTACCAGCTGAGTTACTATTACTTTGAATGATATAAAATATATTAATTAAAAGTATGTCCAGAGAATGAAGTAAAAAATAACAATTTTGGAGTGTACAGCTCTGTGGTTTCCAAGCCAGGCAGGGACATTAATGTTTGTTACTCATTTTATCAGCACTGCCCTCAAAACAGAGAAGGAAAACACTGTGAGTAAGTTGGCTTGTCCTCAAACCAAAACTACGGGGACATCTTTTTAATTTTTTTGGGTTGGTGGGAAATCATCAAATGACTCCTCCCGCTCTAGGCAGAGCGGTAGGGAGTGTCAGACTTCTACTGACTAAAATCCACCCATGTTCCTCCGTAGCCCTTTGTGTCGAGGCCGCGGTATCTCTTTCCAGCAACCCGCAGCCCCGACGGAGACATCTGACATCTACCAACTGCCGGCGTGGTGAATTGTGATCCACTAAGCGGGCCCAGTGTGGGTCAATTATCTCTCGTAGAGTGGAGACCAGAGAATATAATATAGAAAATATTTTAACATCTTACTTCAATCACCGTACCATATTATGTTGAATAGAGATTGGGAGAGTGACTTTGGTTAAAAAAAAAAATAAGCTTTATTGATAAGCAAAAGTTTTTACCGAGCGATACAAAGTTATAAGGTATTGATTTTTATAGCAGACAATACAAAATTATTACCTTACCAGGAGGACCAGGAACATTTTTGACAATTAATAATGTAGTTAAATATTATAACTCATACTCAAAGAGTGAAATTTGAGTATTCCCATCATTGTTGTCGAAAAAAGTGTAAAAGAATATACATTTTGTCCAAGCCGATTAATAAAATGATGAACATAATTCTAAGCGTTTTATCTCTAAATCCTAAGAAAATATTTTCCGCAGAACAATACAGAAACCCACTAATATATTTCCTCATTCACAGATTATAACAGAAATCCGGAAGATAAAATCGTGTTGTTACAATCACAAGAAGATAGGCCTTTAGAAAATAACTACCAAATAATATCAGCCAACAAAGACATACATGAACCAAAATAATGGATCATAAAAGAAACTGTTCCGAGAAGCAACACTAATAAAACGACATCATTTCACATGATCGGTTTATTTTCCTTTACATTAGATATTTTTGCTTTCAAAGAAAAAATATTTAGAAGCTATCCTGGCCGACTAGGTGGTACACAGCATTAATGTTAAAGTTATAAAGAGGTGAAAAACAAGAGAAAAGGGTCAGTCTTATGTTTGGGAAGTTTGTATAATAAACAATACTTTATTTACAAAAGTTCAGCTGGAATATACGGACAGTAACACAAGTCTCAACTGAATGTCTTCTCTCATTTGTTTTCATGAATTTCGTTGGTGAATTATTTAAATACTACTGTAAACTGGATACAGCAATGCTGACATGGAATTTTTAATTTAATGAGACTGAAAATGTTTGAATAAATTTACGCTTTTTGAACTGTATAACTGAAGAACAAAGTAATATTTTAAAAAGCAATGTTTCGTACTTTTACGCTTTGGAATTTCTAGGTCTGTGATATTTTTGTAAGCGTGGTTAAAACTTTAGTGATAAAACCAAGAATCATTTTCAGTCAAATATGGCTGAAAAACTCTGTCCATATATTCCACGCATAGGAAGACGCTTACTCGAAATACATAAAAAGAATGTCTAGGGAACAAATCAGGTTGACTATTCGCTCTCAATTCATTACCCAACGTATCAACAAGTTCACTTTAAATGCAATATTACAATATTAATATTGATAACAATCTTACGTATTTACCTCACAGATGTCACACATCGTCCATGTCTTAGCGTTATAACTATTTACATTTAAATTAATAATCACTTCGAAATTATCATAAAGTACAATTAAGTTGAGGAATAGTCTAATTGACTGCGGGTTTCCGGATACCAGGTCACCTCAGCGCTGAGGCGTCCAGTACCAGAGGCCTGGGCTAAAGGGAGACGAACTCGGGTGGTGGGGGCGGTAAGGTCAGAACTGGTGTCTCTGACACCTCAATATTATCCGTGCTAGCTCCTGGTAGTGACCAAGTAGAGCTGCCCGTAGCGGTCACTCTGGGGCCCATGTTATCATACGCTGGAGCAGCGGCGCAACATGTCCTATTCCTTCGAGGTAGCGTTGCGCCACCACTCAACAGATCAGGGTACTTTGCAGGCTCTCCTCGGCTAGCTACTTGGACAGATATGAATATGTTGCCATAAGGAACAGGCACCGCAAACTCTGCAGGTGGCGGCGGAAACGCCCCCGGTGTACCTTCTATAGTTATATGAACTGGATCAAAGCCACAACCTCTAGGAGGCTCATCGGACATCCGTTCTGTCATTTCAAAATCACACGGTGAGACCATTTCACCGATAGATCGGTCACAACTAACGACAACAGATGCATCTATTAGTCGTTTTTCTTGGTCAGTGAAACTTCTGCTCGGTGGAACCGTTCGTCTTCTGAGATGCCAACAGGCCACTGCCCCAATGAAACCAAGAGTTGCTAGAATGCCTAGCGCTCCGAAAACGACTCCTAATAAATGTGGAATCCCAGGTGCTGTTCGAGCGGTCGCTGTCTGTGACCTCGGTAGAACAAGACTTATAATGGCCCTCGCCTCACCCGCCACACTTCTAGCTACGCACGTCCATTCCCCGGCCGCACTTGACGTCACATTTAAAAGGGTCACGTTGACCCATCTTACACTACCCGGCACTCTATCTTCCGAGTCGTCTTCGACACTCGTCTCTGTCTCTTCCATATCGCAATCCACTGAACTGTTATGTACATCGACACCATCGAAAAGCCACGTCACTTTAGGTTTCGGTACTCCATGCACCCAGCATCCGAACGAAGTAGGTAATCCAATTTCAGCTCTGACGACTAGAGTACTTGATTTTATTTCGGGCGGACACGACATGCTCTCACCCGAAACGTGTCGCCACTTGTTTCCGGCTTGCGTGGAAGGTTCTACACAAAGCAAATCCTCTGTACCCAACTTGCTCTCCAGAAACCAGTCCTTGAATTCCCTTAGCCGGCAGTCACATCTCCACGGATTACCGGACAAAGAGACCGTCTTCAATGCAGGCAAAGAAAACGTGATCAAACGGAGAAATGTAAGCTGGTTCCTACGCAAATCGATAGTCTCTAAAGACTTTAAATTCCTCAAAGCGTTTGTGTGTATCGACCTTAATCTGCATCCATCTAACAAAAGCATTCGCAAATGCGGTAGAGGTGGGAACTGATCCGCTATGAGCGTCGTCAAAGGGTTGTTGCTAAGCACAACTAGTCGTAATCTTTCGTTGCCTCTGAATATGTCCCTCGGGAGATGGGATAGATCGTTGTCTCCTAAATCAACTTCTATTAATATTCTAAGTTCTAAGAACGCATCAGGGTGTATCGACCTGAGGCTGGTCGCTCGGAGGTTTATTCGTTGTAAGTTGAGGAGGCCAATGCTGGCGAAGACTTCCTGTGGTAGGTTCCTGAGTGGGTTGTCGTGCAGGTCGAGAACCTGTATGTCAGATGAGAGAGCTGGCGGGCGGCGCAGGTCTCCGGAGGAACACGTCGCGGTCTTCTTGCCGGAGGACCATTTGCACTTGCAGGTGGAGATGTGGGCGCAGTCGAGCCAGTCGCTGGCGGTCCTCGCGGCGCACGTCGTGAATATAACGATCCAGTACCACCTGGCCCACGCCACACGCATACTCATCTCATTTCGACTTTGTGTTTACATCGGCGGACTGCCTGAAACAACAAACGGGAGCGTTAATCAAACTAGATTAGTTAAACAATGCGGGACCTAAAATACAATGGTTGGCTATCGTTCCGTTGCAAAATCATATTTGTGTTTCACAAACAGGTGGCTTGCGTCAAACTGGACGTAAAGCTTTTTTGTATCGTGTAATTTCGGTCAAGGGTACGGTATCGTAAATTCCGAGAATACTCGGATCCCGTAAAACAAAGTCTTACGCAATCCCCGTGAGTTTGGAACATCATAAAGTTGCTGTGGGCATTTTATTCATTTATGTAACGTGTTATACGCGATAGTCAAGATGATGAACTTTTATACAAGTTGAGTCAGTAAATGTAAACCTTTCTGTAATAACACGGTGTGTAGGGTACAATGTTTACGTTGGATGTGAGATTATGAACGTAAAACTAGTAGATTCTATAATAGAACAATGTATTTTCTAGAGTAAAGAGAAGAAACAAATTTTGATGAGCCAACATCATTATGTAAATCTTGAAATATAATTATTATCTTTGCAATGAATCAAACATAATAAGTTCATTTTACGTTATTTATTCAAACCGACTACAAAGCGGTCCACTTCACAAGTATATAGGTTGATGTTAGTGTTGATATATTCATATGAATCCATCCAGCGATAAAGAAGGCTCCAACAACATACAAACATAAGTCATTAGGGGTCTCCGTAGTTAATTAATCCTACCTGTAACTTAATTAGTTTAGCTACATTTGATGTCGGAAACTAATGTGAACGTGGAGTACCATCATATACGCTTTATGGGATAATTACAGTAATGCTCAGACTATTATTATTATCTATAAGTTTCCAGTAGATAGTTTTAATTAACTTATTTATTGTTTTAGTAACTACATAGATGAAATATCTTCCTTTTGCCGCTAGAGGGTATTAAAAATAGCTCAAAGATAAAATGATTTTTTTAGAAAATCTCCATCAAACAAGACCTTTACTTATATTTTCTTAGTATTTATGTAATGTTACAATACAAGACAGACTATAAAATACCGAATACTGGTATTGTCTCTATTTCAATACATTATTTTATTACAAAAACATTTTAATGTTTTATCATTTTTGGTTACTTAGATTTTTTAAGAAATTGGTATTTTCCTTTGGCAGTAAAAGTTTGACTGATTCAATCAATCAACTAAATTGAAATACAAACCGGTACAATACCAGGAAAATATCTCAGAAACACCCATTTAATAAATCGGTTTACGTTGATATAAATAAGCTTGATCATTTTATGGAATTTGCAAGAAGTTAAAGACCGTAAATATCACCATCTTGCTGCTCTCGTCCCATAATATTGAATCCGCAACAACGCAACCTGATTATTTTCATGCAATTCCTTACACAATCTACCCACCTTTTCTTTGGTCTCTCACATCTAACTCTCTATCATCTATCCACATTAATAATATTCTTCACTCAGGCCATATTTTATCACTTCTCACGACATATCCATACCACGTCAGACGACTGCCTTTCCTCTTTTCTGTGTCTCTTTCAAACTTCCTCTTCTCTTTTTTCGCACTTATAATATAGATATAGATTTCATATTCGTACTTTATCCTATTTAGACACCCCACATATCCATATTAACATTTCTAAATAAAGACCGTGATATCATCGTCAGGAGCTCGTGGTTCGAATCAATTTTCAGTTTAAGCCGTTTTTGCCAAGAGCTCTGACAGTCGTTACAGGTAGTCAGCGGCCCAAAATTCCGACAACCAGTACTAACTGGGTTGTGGAAGTGAGATAGGCAGTCGCTTCATGTTAAATAGTGGTATTCAGCTGCATACGGTTAGACTGGAAGCTGACCGCAATGTAGTTGGGAAAAGCCTACCCAGAATGATGATGTCCACCATCAAAAAATAATCATTCAGCACAAAACGAAATAACGTCTACGGAACTCATCCTATATTTAACAAAACCCATTTTGGATTGACGGTGCCCGATTAATCGCTCGTCTAATTGAATTGCCCAGCCACTCGGCCGGCTGATGACGGGAAGTGTAAACATCATCACTGAACCACTCCTGATAGGCTTACGATCTACCTGAGTGCGCTGGAGGGTAAACAAAGTCTGCAATAGAGTTTAGGTTCGTTTCAATTTATACCGTAGACGTAGGGAAAATTATGTTAATTGCGATTTCTGATGATAAGTGTACCTAGTACGTAATAAACGTATTTTGACTACTTTAAGTAGGGCTCATTCCACTTTTCTCCCCTGAAAATCCCCCCTGAGGGGGAGAAGTGAAATTAAAAAAAAAAGTCTACAATTCCCCCCTGAAAATCCCCCTTAGGGGGGAATTGTTAGTCAAAGGAATAATTATGACCCCGTCGGGGCTGCGGGTTGTTCGCAAGAGATACCGCGGCCTCGACATGAAGGGCTAAGAAGGAACATGGGTGGTTTTTGACGTTCGAAAAGTGCTGATTATCAGCCTAGTTTGAATAAATGAGTTTTGATTTGATTTGATTTGATTCAGTAGAAGTCTGACACTCCCTTTCGCTCTGCGGGAGGGGTTATTTGATGTTTTTTTCCACTCACCATAAAAAAAGGGGGGAAAAGTGGAAAAAAAGCTATCAACTATAATAAAGTATCATTAAAGTGAATTATTCAAGCACAGAGTCATCATACCGAATCTTATTAATTTAGAAATTTGATAATTCACGATTACATAATGTAAGCGATGAATATTCACTTCATCTCAAACTTAACTTGACCTAAGTTAGTACGAACCAAAAACCACAGTTAACTTAAAACAGAATTAATTATGAACCGGCTTTCTATTAAAAGTCCCATTGAAAGCGAAGCGATAGCAGTGGAGAGGCGAACAAAATATTGACAGTTGTAAAGTAGTTACGTGGAAGTGCTGAACAGAGGCAGATACGAGTATCTGCAATGACAAAAATAAATTCGCTGCGTATTTGTGGAAAACCTGAATACATTTTTGTCGTAAAAAAGCAGCATCGCGTCACTCAAAACATACTCACTATTCAGAGGACCTACAGTTTTGGTGGTAGAATATCAAGCCGTCTGTGAGCACATTCTGTGAAAGCTTATCAAAAACATTAGTTTGATTAAATGAAACCTATTTCTGTGAAATATCCTAATGCGTGATGTAAATATGCTTGCTATATAATTTTAGTGGTTGTTTATAATAAAGCGATGTTTTCTTTTTATAGTGTGCCAGCACACTATAAAAAGGAAGTTATACTAGGTTTTACCCAAAGGCGGCGATGCCCAAAAGGAGGGTTATTTACATAATAGCATATTGCACCATAGCAGCAGTAATGATAAATTATGCCTGTTTTATTTATTTGTTTGTTGTACTAGTTGTAACTTTACCATACATTAACCATACGTATATTTTTCGAGGTTCAGTCATCCGTGTTTAATGGAGTTGGGAGCAAATTCTGCTTGTGACCACTAGAAACGGAGGTCGAAACGTAAAATTAATTTAATTTAACCTCATGACAACATAATATCTCGCCTGCCATCCCCGGAGGGCGACGCAGAGCTATACCTACATAAAATTACATTCAAATTTCGACAATTTTTTCCAAGTCCTATGTCCTATGAGCCTATCTCCATCAATTGGGCATAAATCCAGACTCCGTAGCTAATAAGACGTTACACGTACACAAAATACGACATCATAATTCAGTTACGTCACGATACATCGTGTGTCGCTTGCGCTCTGCGTTCCATGTGACGTTGTCCTAAATCCAGCGTCTAATGAAATTAGTTGCTACACTGGCTCGCTTGATGACAGGAAATATACACACTGCACTACACTTCCGGAGCTAGGCCTACGACACGAATTAATTACTCTCAGTTAATGGAAGGTGCAGGTAACGACAACTTTAGGGTCACTTTGAGAACATTTTGAGAGGGTTTGGGGATTTATGGTAGAGTTTTCTGCAAAATAAAATTGTGTTCAATTTTTTACTGTGGTTTTCTTATATGACAATAGAATGATCATGTTTCACAGAGTACCCACCTTATCTTTTTGATTATTATTGTTGTTGTGTGTGTGTGTTTAAGACACAACTTGGTCATTACTAATTGTAGTCAGAAAGTTTAACCACTAGTCTTGGCATGTGCGTATCATGTTATTTAGTAACTGAGTTGTAGCTTGTGGAGCTCAGATAGGTTTAGCTTTAGACTCCAAACCGAACCCAGCATAGTTAAAAATGGGCTATAACCTGATGCTAATGCTCCAACATGATAATATTGTAAAACCAAATCCTCAATCTTTCTTGCCGATTTTTCTCCATAGGAAACAACTAACCCGAACCGTGCACCTTTTACAAAGTTTTATAAGTACCCATGTAGGCCCATCTACACTAATATTATAAAGAGGAAAGATTTGTTTGTTTGTTTGTAACGAATAGGCTCCGAAACTACTAAACCTATTTCAAAAATTCTTGCACCGTTGGGAAGCTACACTATCCCCGGTAATTTTTATTCCTGTATTCCCACGGGAACGGGAACTACGCGGGTGAACAGGACGTGACGTCAGCTAGTATAAAATATAATAATTTGATTTGATAAAGACGAAGGTTTACCTAATAAATCTTGAAACCAAGTTGAATAAGATGACATGAATACCTCAGTCTTCACCAGTGAATAAAACGGCAGTCCAGTAGTAAAAGAATAGGAGTTTTATTTGTCCTAGTGAAATTATCCTATGCCTTTTATTTGCTACAGTGGGGACTCATTACCAATGTGCATGCATAAGGAGCACATCTACATAATAGAGGCACACATAAACGTCTCTAATAACAAAATGAAGGCCTGTTTTCTTGTTTTGTTGGTACTTTTTTTCGTAAAATGTTTCATAGGGTTGTATTTTTTTGGCCTGGTATGATAATGGAAGTTTTTTGTTGTTTTCCACACCTTTTAATATGTAGTCAGAATGGGTTTGGTAAATTTTTCACCTTCTGGAAGTTCGTTAGCTGGATACACAAGTATTTGGTCATCTTTATCTATCGATTATGAATTGAAATCACTTTTTGTGCTTTTTGTTTGTGTTACAAAGATTAAAATTGCATAATATTATTACAAATAAATTATTGACTGCCGCGTTGGTCTAGTGGTCGCAAGTGCGACTGCTGAGCAGGTGGTTCTGTCCTCAATTCCCGGGCTATGCAAAGAGTGACTGGGTTTTTCTCAATAGCAACCAAGATGTCTTGATTTGCAACCGATTGATAGCACTAGGCTCGTTTACCCCATATTGCATGGGACTTAAAGGTAACTGACGGAATGTGGGTGCACTGTAAGTCACCACTTAATTTAAACTTTTGAGATTACAGGCGTGATAGATTTAGAAATTCATAGATGACTCTACATTCTGAATATAGTACTTCGTTGTAGCAAACTTTCGGAGTAACGAACATTCGTACATCGCCATTTCGAACTTCGGAGTAACATAATACAGTCGTGGTCTTGCCCCACATACTATGGGGCACTTGATATCGTGTCCAGCCTGTCCTGTTACTTGCACACCACAGGAGCTGAAGGAGGCTACTGAAAGTGCCAATCTTGTCACCAAATTTTGGGCTGACTCAATTTAAATAGTCATCGACACGCTAAGAAGAAGGCGTGATGCTACTAACTTAACACTAAAATCCTAGTAATCCTTAATGTAAATATTCGGCTTTTGTTTACTAAATCGCGCTCAAACGGCTTCAGATTAACATAATGTAGGATACTTTCATCTACGTACAAGAAATAGTTTCTCCTGAATACGAGTGAAGCCGTAGAAAACCACTAGTTTCTAACAAAACCTTCATATAAATTACAAAGTCCATGTAATATTCAATTTAGGCAGTTTACTGCGTAGCAAAACAGTTCTATTACAATGTATTCAATACCTACTCATTTGAGTATTCATGTTCTCCTGTTTATTTCCTGTAAAGAAGATTTATTGTGCCCAACGGTAGTAAATGGTATCACTTAATGTTTCCCTGACATTTATACGAAGAATTTGTAGCAAAAGCTGTTAGTTAGATTGGATTTATATTTAGTTCAAACATTTCATTTTTAACTGCTGTTGTAGTCAGTGGTTGCAGGAGTCACTGCCAAGTAAGGTCCTAAGTTTGTGCGAGAATAAAATTAATATTAATTAACTAATGTGTGTATGAATTATTTCTTTCCAAATTAATGTGCCAATTAGTTTTGCCAATTATGCAATAATAAAATCATCACAGGAGTTATAATAACTTCAATTTATAAATCTGTTTATCATGTTTCAAACAAAGATTAAATATTTCTGAGCTACTAAGTAAGTGCGAGTCGGGTTAGCACACACAAGGTTCCATTCCACAAAACAATAATCCTAACTCTCATTCATAAGTTCTCACCAGCTTAAATTTTGTTCTAGGATGTTGATAACAAAACAAAAAAAAGTTACTGTTGCAGTTTTATCAAAAAGTCCTAAAATACATACATATCTGAAAGGTAGATATCAAAACCAATTTTCGTTAAAAGTTTTTTTTTTCGTTCTACAAACCTAGGTGTATCTTTTCAGAACTTTTTCCTTTTACTTTAGAAATTACAAACATCGACTAAAACAAACAATTAGTGTATTATGAACCTCGATATCACTTTTTAAGAGCTATCGATAGACACAGCACACTTTGTTATTATTATGTAGATGAAAGTCGTTTTTTTTTCAGTTGAATGTACCTATGGAGTTCAAGTTTTAAAATAAGGGTTGCTACCCTTATTTTAAAACTTGACGACACGTTTGGCGCAGTGGTGGAGTGATTCGACTGCTGCGCTGCGTGTCGCGGGTTCGATCCCCGCACGGAACAAATATTTGTATGGCCTACAGGTAGTTGTTTTGGGTCTGGGTGTTTGTGTCTGTGAGTTTAAATGTTTGTAAACGCACCCCACGCCACAGGAGAAATTCCTAGTGTGGGGCAACGTTTTTTAAAAAAAAAAAAAATAATTGTTTCCTCATCAAGTTTGTGTAACGGTTCGTAGAAAACACCAGCTGTCTAAATTCCAACTATGTGTTGCCAACAGTCTCGAAATTAAACGACTGTGACATACAGATTGACAGGACGAATGCATAAAGGTTTCATTTTTGCCATCTAGCAACTGATAATAATAAAAAAACCGGCCAAGAGCGTGTCGGGCCACGCTCAGTGTAGGGTTCCGTAGATAATAAAATATTATGTAAACGAAGTTAAAAAAAAAATACGGGCAAATGAAACTTGACCTCTGGATTGTATAGGCGCTCATACGATTCAGGGACCAAATTATATTGGTTAACTGCAGTTTCCATCTGTTGTTTCCATCCAAGTTCAAAATAATTTTCCTAGAAAGTCCTTATAAAGTTCTACTTTTCAGATTTTTTTCGTATTTTCTAAACTTATGGTTCAAAAGTTAGAGGGGGGGGGACGCTTTGTTTTTTACTTTTGGAGCGATTATTTCCGAAATTATTGACATTATCAAAAAATGATTTTAGTAAACCCCTATTCATTTTTAAATACCTTTCCAACAATATATCACACATTAGGGTTAAAATTAAAAAAAAAAACACTTTCCACTTTACATATAGGGGGGCTACCCTAATAAAACATTTTTTTCCAATTTTTATTTTAGCACTTTGTCGGCGTGATTGATACACATATTGGTCCCAAATTTCAGCTTTCTAGTGCTAACGGTCACAGAGATTAAGCGAGGACGGACAGACAGACAGACAGACATGGCGAAACTATAAGGGTTCCTAGTTGACTACGGAACCCTAAAAATGAGGTCTCATAAAATCATACTTTATAAAACATTGTTCTCGTCACCACAAAAATGTTTTTTTAAACATGTGTAGATGCTGATCTTTAACTGGAACCGATGAATAAACATGAATGTACAGAATTGGATTTTCAGCAAATGGGCGTCGATGAAAAATATCTAAAAATATAGTGGGCTGTGAGGCAATTCGAAAATACGCACGGAATGATTTTTCACTTTGTTTTTCTAAGACTTCCGAACGGATTAGGCCTTTTGTTTGTTCATTTAACCGTATAATTTGCTTTATATAAACTGTTGAACCTCAACGGGTTATGCAATGGCTGAAAATCAAAGAATAAAATTGTTAACGATTTGAATTTATTAGTAGGTTCCCGATTCCGGTTCGGTTTATCGTATTATCTGGTATTAACTGGGTTGTGGAGGTCAGATAGGCAGTCGCTCCATGTAAAATACTGGTATTCAGCCGCATCCGGTTAGACTGGAAGCTGACCCCAACATAGTTGGGAAAATGCTAGGCAGATGATGAGTAGGTTCCCGATTCGATATTCAACTATTTTAGTAGGTCAAGGTCAATGAAAAGCTGCCAAATTTTCAGTTCACAGTGAGCAAGGGGGCACAGGGTTTTGGAGTCACAGAATGTTAGTGAACTCTAAGTGCTCCTGAGAGGAAGCCCTGCAGTTTAATAATTACTGGCTGATATCCTCATAATACTTACTCATCATCATCATCTGCCTTGCCCTTGCACAACCATGTTGGAGTCGGTTTCCAGTCTCACCGGATGCAGCTGAATACCAGTATCTTACATGAAGCGACTGCCTAAATGACTTCCACAACCCATTTAGTACTAGGTAATACGATACCTCTTGGTAAGACTAGTTTTCAAATTTTCAGGTCACTACCTGTAACGACTGTCAAAGTTGACAGAGGACATCCAGGATCAACGACTTAGCATGCTTCTTGAGGTACGGCGGAAACTTGTGTATGTAACCTTTTCTTTTTTTGGCGGGTGGAAAATCATCAAATAACCCCTCCCGCTCTTGCACAGAGTTAAAGGGAGTATCAGACTTCTACTGACTAAAAACCACCCATGTTCCTTCTTAGCCCTTGCGCCGAGGCCGCGGTATCTCTTTCGAACAACCCGCAGCCCGACGGGCGTCGGCCCTTGCCTTCCATGTTGCTGACATCTCTTTGAGGCGCGCGTGGAACACAAACGCGCCGCCGACCCGGTCTGTCGTCGTCAGAAGACGGACGGACGGCGAGCTACTACTCACCGTCCACAGGCCCGCGTCTACGGTGTCCGGAAGCCGTCACGTCGCCCCCGACGCCCTGAGTGTCTCCCGCGGCGGCTGGGACGAGAGGTTCTCTCCCTCTCACGTTCCGCAACTTCCTTCGCTTCGTGTATGTAACCTCATAATAATTAATATGTAGTGATGAGAAAAACCCGTGAACCAAAGTGGTTCACGGGTTTTTCTCATCAATCAATTATTATTCTAAAATGAAGCTTAACTTTTTGTTACAACTTCATCGCGCAGAAACAATAACAACATCATCAAATCATTAAGCAAGCAACTCGAATCAGTGTAGCTGCCCGAGATTTGATAAATACCTTCACACCGCCGTCTATATAATTCCCCGGAGGTTTTCTGTCAAGATTAGAAGGATTAATGGCACGAGTAGGATATTTGTCTTGTCTCAAACGCACTACTCAATGGACTGCCCAGAGGCAGAATGATTCATGACCCCTGCCAAAGAAAAAGAACTAAGATGGATTTTTGTTAGCATTTCGTGAATAGAAATTATCGAGACTTAGGTCCATTTAGGCTTTGGGAGACGTTGAAGAGCGACGATAAAGTTGATAAGAATTTAAGACGGGTTCGGCTTGAAACGATTTATGTTATCGATGTAAAAGTAATGAGTATCTTTCTTTTTTGTTGGCTCTGTTTTGTTTAGGAGTCTTATCGTTATCACATCAAACATATTATTTATTTAAACTTCATGCACAAACGTGGTACATAGGCGGACTTAATGCCACAAGGCCTATACACTACTACTACACTAATTATATTCCTCATACTTCTTCATCATTTTCGCACTTACTACACGCCCGTTTTTGACATGGTTGCAATGTAGTAATTTAATTTGTTAGGTTGATGGCAATAGGCTCATCCACGACACTTAAACATAACTGGCGAAATATGAATGCGCTATTAGGTACACCTCTGTCTAACCCTTCGAGGATTATAGGCGTGATGTTACGTTAAACCATTGATCTGCGATTTTTATTTAATTAACTTAGATAAGCAACACAGATCAATAAAATATTTACCTAGATGTATTTTTTCTTTTTTCACATAAACAATAAATGAAGACAATATAGTGCTTCGAAAAAGCGCGATGTCACAGTTTGGTACATTTTATACCAGAAAGTACGATCTTTGACACGTTTTATTTTCGTCAATTTTTATTAATTTTATAAAACTAAAAACACGTATCCAATATTTTTCGATAATTTAAAAGACGGACGCTAAACAGAATCATATTTTTTTTAGTCAGTCAAGTACCCTATTGTGTATCTTGTCGAATCTGACCAATGTAAAATAATTTATGTACATTGTGGTGAGAAAATAAAGTTGATTGATTGATTGAAAAGGAATTGAGCGGTCACTCCGACAGACACTTAAGCAACCATATAATTATAATCAAGATCATCTGCCTAGCTTTTTCCCAACTATGTTGGGGTCGGCTTCCAGTCTAATCGGATGCAGCTGAATACCAGTATTTTACATGGAGCGACTGCCTATCTGACCTCCACAACCCAGTTAATACTAGGTAATACGATACTCTTTGGTAAGACTGGATGTCAGAATTTCAGGTCACTGACTACCTGTAACGACTGCCAAAGATCTATATAATATAGGAGCCGGGACCAACAGCTTAACGTGCTTTCCGAGGCACGGAGGAAACTCGGTATGTCGGGCGGTCACCCATTCACAGACCGACCTAGACAAGCACAGCTTTACCTAAAGATCGACCCAAGTGGCAGTTCTTATTAAGCCACGAGCTCCTCAAGAATTATAATCTAGATAATAAGAAATAAGCAAATAAAAGCCAATAAGCGTAAACTCTTCAGTAAAAGTCTTATTTTGACAGCAGCTGCTCTCCTAACAGCTTTTAATCACTACTCAAAACAGTCAAAAATAAATGCGCGTTTAAAAAAGAAAAAAAAAACATTTTACTGGAAACAAATAAACAAACAGATTTAAGAGATTCAATTCAAACATAAAATAGCATTCGAATCATAAAACAAGCATAAAGTCTTTCATCATAAAGTCGTCTTTTTCAAAAGTAACTCGAACGGTGCTCGAAACTCGAGAACTCGAGTAAAGTCTCGAAGCCGAGAACGCTCACATCATTTGTTCCGCAATCTTTAAAGGCAAATGCAGTAGTAAGTTATTTTTTCTTAGATCGTCGGTGGGAACGTAGTGTATTGTCAGAGGATTTAGCTGTGTTTGCACTTTTTACTGTGTTTCTCTAACTGGTAAACTATCGCGGGTAGTTGTGAAAGAACAAGATGTGAGCTTTTGAATCAAGTTAGAAAGTTTTCGTTGTGTAGTCTTTTAAGAATGTGATAAGATTAAAGTGTCTTAAAATTCAAATGCCTTTTCATTAAATAGCTAAATGGATTTTGATGAAAATAATGAACACATAGGTCTACCCAGTTGCTTATCAGTTAGACCATGACCCGGGACATAATATCATATTTTAATTCTCCTGTCCTTATTCTAATTTATTTGGGGTCGGTATAGCATTTCTTCTTCTTCCAAACTTCTCTATTAATTGTCATCTCTTATGGCACCTCCTTTCTTGCAAAATCATTCTTCATACATCGTTTCTTTTGTCTTTTTCTACTCTAATACTCATCCACATTCATACTCAAAACTTTTCTCACGACATTTTCCTCATTCCTCCTCATCACATACCTAAACAAAACCAACCAATTTACACAAAACTTTTCAGTTACCGGTGTCATATTCAGACAATCAGACGTATGCATTCATTGCTTATTTTATCCATTCGCGTAACACTACACATCCCCTTTAGCATTTTCATCTCAACCAAATGCAAATGCCTTTCATTCATCCCTTTTACGGCCCAACATTCTGATCCATACAAGACAGGAGGTCTAACCATTGCTTTATAAATCTTCCCCTTTAGTTTAAGGGGAATGCGGGAGTCGCAGATCGTTCCCGTGACCTTCTGCAATTTCATCCATCCGGTGTTAATTCTGTGCTTAATACTTCTATATTTTTCGCCATTGCTTTGCACTGGTGAACGTGCCTTCTAGCGCTCAGAACCCAAGGATATACCGATTTATAACAAATTGAATTGTAGACTTTTTTTTAATTCCTTTTTTCCCCTTAGGGGGCATTTTAAGGGGGGAAAGTGGAATAAGCCGAAATCGCAGAACATGACAATGTATTCATTTTTAGCTTTACTGGTTTTCAAATTAACATTCTCCAGCTTGTGTTCTCCAATTTGCTCTGGATCTCAGGTCCATCTTAACCGATAAGGACAACTTCGTCGGTGAACAGCAAGCATGTTCGACTTCAAAGCGTATTTTAATTATCAACAGGAAGATGTAAGGACTCAAAGTCAACATAATAAATACTAGTTTATTTTATCCCATGGTTCCAAAATATCTTAATACACAAACAAGGGCGAAGCCACGGGTATGAGCTAACCGACGTTATCGACGTTTTATAATTGCCCTTGAAGGCCTATGTGAAATTAAATATTTTGATTTTGAGCGTTACACACTAAATATCCACGCAGCCAATTAAAAAAATAACTACATATTCTTCCAAGGATGCCAAGAATTCCTATCTACATTTTCAGACCCAAAAATCAGAACCCAATAACGTTATAGGCCGCATTATAAAATAAACATGTGTTCAGAAATCATTCAAATTCGCTCAATTTCATGCATCCTCGCTTTGATGCTCATATCGTATTTAAACGGAGCCCGGACCTCTCAGGAGGTTTGTAGCCCCTGAATAAGTAAATTTGTTTTCGAATGAATCCCACGACACGTAACTTTGATCGGACTGAAAGGTTGGACAGAATGGTGTTCATTCATGAGAGTTATTATTTCAGTATTTGACCTTTTAGATTGTTAATTATTTCGTTCAGAATAACATTTAAACAGTAATTAGTACACACAAACTACACAAATAGTTTCTTACTCTCAAACTGTACATTCGATTTCAAAACAATATTTCACTCTTAAAAAACCCACTTTTGTCGATTGCCGTAGGGTTCCGTTTTATGTTACAACAAGAAACTTCAAGCAGGCTTATATTCACACATTCACAAGTTCCAAGTTGAACAGACCTCGAAAAAGATTCTGAAAATTCCGCGCAATTTTCGTATTTAACTTTCATGATCCGGTCTTCTACCAATTACAAAATAAACAATATGTTTCAAAACAATATTTGCATAAAATCGCGTTACTAATTGCTGCAAATTGGCGTTGTCATGTTCCAACTAATATTGCTGCACAAATGTAATAGATTAATATTTGAAATACCATTGCTTTACTGTACGCGTTGCGTTGCTAATTATTAGGTGCATTGTTAGCAAAAAGCAATACAATTTGAAAATGTAAATTAGTTTATTATTATAATGTCAGGCATTTGTTACAAACATACTGATTGTACTTAGTTAAGTCATTATTTATTTCAATGTGTTTCCAGGAAAATTGTGTTATTAGAGAAAAGCTAAAAAGCAAGTTTTGTTAGCGTTCATTATTATCATATTTTTGGACAGTTAATGTCTTACTAATCAATAATGCCTTTGTAATCTGCAAATTCTGACAGGTTAGGGAGAGTTGTACCTAATGGACACCTATTGTTATCAACTCGCAAATAATTTGGCAATTAATGTGTCCAAATGATCAACTTTAAAAAGCACAAGTTTCCAGACTTTCAAAATACCCCTCAAAAGAAGGAAAAACACACGAATTCAGATAAAAAGAAGCTATATTTCCCCCTGGGGGTCAATGTACCACATTTAGCACAACAGAAGTTAACAAACGGACATAACATTTAAATAAACAACTATAAAAACTTTCCAAATGTACTGCGCAATACTTTGACGTTTATTTTGTGTTTCGTCGCATATTTTCAGAGAAACGCTGGGGAGGATGTTTCGAAAATTTGCTAGCGCTTGCTCGCTGAAAAATTGATTATGACAATGCAAACTGTAGAATGTAGGTTTAGATTATGCAGAAATAATGTATTTGATCCGGTACTTTGCAGGTACCAAACAGGCTATAACAATAAACTATAAGCTACACAGTGCAAATAATTAAATGAGGTTACTTCCTCGTGTCGATGACAATAATAATTATTCAAATAGAGTTCAGCATTTTCTGTGGCTTCCATCAGCTCCTGTGATGTCTAAGTAACAAGGCAGGCACATATGACTATTGTATGCAGAAAAAAATTTACTTTGAAATACGTTTTGAAACATGTGATAGAACTATTGATGAAATTATAATGTAGAGTTAGTCAAGGAGTCAGTTATGTAAAAAAGACGTTATTGCCTTCTATATTCGCATTTCTAGAAGAACTTTTCTAGGCTACATTCTACATAAGTCGCGAAGGATTGTCGAGTGCAGAAATTGGTTGCACGCAAGCATTCAAGATTCCTTCTCGCACGGAACAGAATGCAATAATGTGGGTCCGTGGCGTCGCGGTGATTTCCTTTGGAGTGAGTTATCTGAACTTATTGAGGTTACTACGCCACTTTTTGATTTACAAATGTCTTATTTTATTTAAAGAGCTCATGAATGATGTTATAAGAGGAGTGATAATTGTTGTTACGGTCAATGGCCTGATGGCCAAGATCCATGATGATCATCTTTCGAGGATCTCGCTAGGCGGTTTGATCAAGCTTACTTAGAAGGTAGTACTCCTCCATACGACCCGAATGCATTATGAGAATGTTCCCATCTATGGAGCCTTAACCGCGGTAGCTCAGACCTTGGTCCCGACAAAAATTAGATCATTTTTTTATGTTTTATTTAAATACATATTTTTAAGAAATTCTTGTAAATTTTTCTTGTTCTTCTTATCGTGTGGGAGTAAGGTCTAACGACCCCAAACACCCTAGTGTCAGAGTTTTTAAACTGCCTGAAGGGACTCTGACATGGTATGATGACCGCCATTTGGTGGCCGGAACCACCGGTTTATACGTGCCTTCGGAAGCACGGAATCATCTTTTTGTCAGACAATCAGGTGATTCAAGGTTGCAATGTCCTAGCCAAACTGGAAACAACTTTACAAAGTATACTTCCCGTGAGATTCGAAACCATGACCACCGGGTCACAAGGCAAACGTCTAAACCACTCGACCACGGAGGCAGTGTAAAGAATGTGTACAAAAGAAAAACAAACTATCAATCAAGTGTAATTTATTTTAACACATTCATACATAACTTCAAAATCAATGTGCTACTTAAAACATTAAATATTCTTGGCAGCGCTCTATGTCGAACTTGCATTCACGATCTGAGCTCTAGGTCCGGATTAGGGCTCCTGCATAACGCGTTAAGATCTTTGATGTCAAAGAGCTTTAATAGCCAATCTGATGTTGAAAGCAAAGCTGAGCTTTAAATATATTATCAATAAAGTATCAAATCCGTTTCATATTTATCAAAGTTGCAAGTTGCAATATCACGGTTGTCGTAGATAACTTATAATAGATCGACAAAAAAGGTCGTCCAAAGTGATCGACAATTAGAAATTAATCACCAAAAAGTCTATATTGTGAGTTCTTTTTTTCAAGAATTGAGTTTTTAGAACCCCTAAAAAAAAAACAACTATGCTAAATCATGCACCATTTACACGTCGTTTACAAAGATTTTATACAAACCCAAAGTCACTTCCATATTATTATGTAACAAGACAATACTATTCAAATACACTACCCATGAAACATTATTGTTAGTCAACCGACAGTCTATCTCCACAAATTGTTTCCTTACACTGACAAAACCGTGAAACTCCCATACATAAGTTAGTCCATACATTTGTAACTTCTACTACATAATTCTGAGTGATAAGCGAATGTATAGATACTTCCTTCCCAGTTTCTGAGCCTGCCAACTAACTATGTAACTTTTAAATACTTCAAATTCTGACTGTTCACTTGTACAGTTTTCTTTCAAAGAAACTTTTCTTCGGAAACCGCACAGTCAAGGAATCTTTTGGAGAAGGAAAAAGATAAAAGTGTTATTTTTTATCACAGCATCTTCTTTACTTTGACTTTCAGAAAGTGGTTGTTTTTTCAACCGTGGAATGGTATGAAATATGTACTTGTACCTGTATCTGCTACGGAAGGATTCCGCTGCACGTACCTGCCGAACTTTATCAAAACAATACCATATTCTAAACGATTTTAAATCGTTTATTCCCACATCACATTTTGAATTTCTTGATAGAAACTCATAAAAAATAAGATATTATGGAGGTACCCTTACCTATTTATGTGTATCAATTTATGTTAACAAATTGGTATTCTCCTTTTTTATTTATTTTTCTACTCTACCACAATGCGTTCTTGACTCAAAAGTTGACTGATATAGAATGCCCTGTGGCATCAAGTCTGCCTACATACCAATATACCACACTTGTACATGAACCAACCTATTCGTAGGAGAGTAGCGATGGCCCAGTGGTGACGACTCCAACTTAGAAGCAGTAAGTCGTGAATACGAACCGAGGCAGGCGCATTCCTTTGTGTAATTTATTTCATCATCACTGCTCTCAAAACGGTGAAGTAAAACATGGTGAAGAAAAAGGCATGACCAAAAATTCGAAGACATGTGATATCTATCAACACGCATTGATTTAATCCACCACACGGGCTTGTGATGGATTAAATCCATTTTTTTCTCACAGAAATGAGGCCTATATCCCAACAGTGGGAAAATTATAGGCTAATTAGATATCCTATGCTATACGTAGCCATCTGCTTCATTCATGTTTGACTCAAATGAAAATTCTCCCAGACGCATCTGTGCATAAATAACATAAATGGCTTTACTCTTTTGATCTGAAAACCACTCGATATTAAAATACATTCGGAAACATTCTCACTACTAGCAATATCGCCAACATCTATTACATAAATATGTTATAGCACTCAGCTTCGCCTTGATCGGGTAAGAAGTAGGTTCACGACCCGACCTTCAGTTTCGGAACTCGGTCGCATAAACAAATGTGGTGTATGTTTACCTTTACATTGCGAATAGGAGTGTTGAATGAAATAGTAAATGCCAAGAGGAAAAGAAACGAAGCAGTGATGGGTTAACCTTGATCAAATTGAGTTGTGTTAAGAACTAACCCTTTGGATTGTTATATGACTAGTGATGTCTTCATCAATATCTACCTAGCCTATTCTCAACTATTTTAAACTTCCATTTTAATTTAATATGTAGCGACTGCCTGTTTGACATCCACAGCACAGTTAGTTCTGGGTGATACCACACCTCTTGGGTAAGACCTGGTTCTCAGATTATCCGACCACTGACTACCTGTAACGACTGTCCAAGTTCTACAATCAACAGCCGGGAGCAACGGCTTATCGTAGGTACTTTCAGTTTAAAACTACATGACATGCCATATCATCATGGTTGTTTTAAACAACCATTATACCAAAGGTGGATCTTTTTATCCATTGAGTGAATAATAAGTAGTTATGCAATCAATAAAAGGAAACAGTTGGTGTGTGAGCAAAATATTTTAACACGAAACACAATGCAAGTTAAAAATTATGTACTCATAAAAATGTCCATGATGTATTGAGATACTTAAACAAGTCGATGTCTAAGATATTTACATTCACGTCACGCACACAATGGATTAATGAAAGCTAAGGTTAGCTGAACGCATACGTAATTTATCTAATGATTGTACCAGCTTAGTTCCATGTACTTAGTCATGTTATGCACAACGTATATGTGCGACTAAGTTCAAGTAGAGCAGGTTTCTTAGAAGTTACCTCTCATACATATCAAAAGAAGGTTCGAGATCACTTTCTTTGCAGCATCTCTCATGTGTAAGGGGTTTTGTAATATTAATCATCAGGGTGTTAGCTATTATTGCTACGCAGTCATCATTTGGGCACGAGACCAGTTCGGCACAGTCCTGTATAATTGTTTTCGGGCTTAAAAATATCAAAACTAACATAATACTATTCATAAAAGTACAAAAAACTCTTACCAATATCAATTAATAAAAAAATACCATCAGCCCGTTGTCAACTGTAATGAAACTCCTAGATTGATGCAATTAAAATTTCTGTACGCCATCGCAATACGTAACACAGTTTTCGGCTGAAAACTGATGTATTGCGCATTTCATGAAGGCTTGCTGCCAATCAACGTTATGTTATGGGCTTATTACGTTTATTATTAACGACAGAATGATTCGTTTGAGAATTTTTTTCAGGCGTAAATTAAAATAATGCCGTTGTTAAATCAACGGTGCTTAATGATTTACATATTCTGCCTGTTCATCCGAAAGGTTAGATGTGGTGCATGGATTCTTGGATTAGGTACTATAAAAAAATTGCCAATTTATATTTAAGAATGTCATAGGGACGGACGGGCCTTTGCGATTGACAGCTACGGGGCACAAATCAAGCTTCCGGCTGCTACTGATAAATTCCAGACGAATACTCTCAATAATACTTAATTTAGATCTGGAAATTGATTGCAGTGCCTCATGGTGGTCGCAAACCAGCTCTTCATACTCAACGGCATTGAACATGAAGAGCGACCATTAGACAGAAAAACAGAAAGAATAAACCTCTGATTTCTTATTGTAGTTCTCTTATTATTTGTAGGTGGCTTTCTGTGAGTCTGAAGACAAGTATGTAAGGAGACGACATGTTGCGTCGACCCCAAATAGATTGGGATAAGGGCAAGAGAATGATGATGAACATGAAAAATTGAGTATGTAGGTAAAAACGGACATTTTTGACTTTTTGGTCAGGGCAGGAATAGGTATTAATCACCACACTTGACCATCGCGTGTTGGCAAAGACCGCATGAGGTCTTTCACGACGTAGTTTTAAATCATAGCATCACCATCCCGCTCCGAAAATTGTTCACGTTTCTATTCCTTTGGCAGTGAGATTTGAATAGAATTGCCTCGCTCACTCATAATGCACATCGTATCTCCCACCAAATGTGCGTCTTATTTAATTGTAGACAGTTTATGGTGCGACCTAAGTAAGATGGTGGCACAGCTGTTATATCTTGATAAAAAAATCCGCCGTATAAACCAGTAACTCTCCAAATGACTCATAAAAAGTGACTCTTTTGACAGGCCCAAGTCTAAAAATGTCCCTCTTATGATAATATTTATTGTAAACTAGCTGTTCCCGGCATGCGTTGCAATGCCCTTTTTCCTACCTACCACCTGCCTGTGTACCAACTACCTACCTACCTACTACCTCCTACCCTACCTACCTACTACCCTACCTACCTACCTACTACCATACCTACCTACTACCATACCTACCTACTACCCTACCTACCTACTACCCTACCTACCTACCTACTACCCTACCTACCTACTACCCTACCTACCTACTACCCTACCTACCTACTACCCGACCTACCTACTACCCTACCTACTACTCTACCTACTACTCTACCTACTACCCTGCCTACCACTTTCTCACCTTTTAAACCTTCCCTGGATTTCCACGAATAATTCAACACTATAATTAGCCAAATCGGTCCAGCCGTTCTCGAGTTTTAGCGAGACTAACGAACAGCTATTCATTTTTATATAATATATATAGCTGTACCCCGCGTGCGTTGCAATGCCCTTTTACCTGCCTACGTACCAACTACCTACCACCTACCTATTACCTACCTACCTACATACTACTAATTTCTCACCTTCTCTGGACTGCCACAAATGTTTCAAAACCAAAATTAGACAAATCGGTCTAGCCGTTCTCTAGTTTTAGCGCGACTAACTAACAGCAATTAATTTTTATATTATACGCAAACACCATTTGAAAAATCGTTTTTCTATTGGGAAAGAAACAGTAATTATTTGTGATTGTTGTGATAATGTCGTTTGGTCTGTTTGAAGTTGTCATTCGTTGACTGAACAACTGAACGTCACTCAATTGTTTTGCCTTCCCGGAACCTCTCCACTAACACTTGAACTTTATGGGTACGGTATTAAAGCTCAAATTGATTTTACGTTTTAGTTAGAAAACGTTTGTATGGGAAAAAGAAAAGGGCTGTTTTTAGGGCTTTTCCGGCCATTATTCGATTTTTTCTCGCCGTAAGAACCATCCTTGAACTTCAAGGAACATTTAAAAAAAAAAAACAGCCAAATCGGTCAAGCCGTTTTCATGCCAAGTCGTGACAACGGAAAACGGGTTTCATTTTTATATATATAGATGTAGGCACATTCACAACATCAACATTTTTTCCTCCGTCTTACCGGGTAAGCCGAGGCAATCAATCAACTGCCACCATCGGAGGTCGCACTCCATGCTACCAGATTGCGCGATAACTCAGGACCTACGTGTTTGCTAGTGATACCTATCTACGTACTTGTTGGTTTTTATAAATGTAGAATGTAGAATTTTTTCAGGGAGTTTGCTGAAAAAAGCTGTCTTCCTGGGGAGACGAAAAATATACACAATCAAGGTGCAAGTTAATTTCACAAAATGACCAAGAAGTTGATTGCACCGACTTCTATCATTTAAAAACTTTAGTAGTTTGGGTTAGTTGGCTTCGAATTTGGATATTATGTTCAGTTTAAACTGGCTTAAACTGGCATTAGGTACAGTCGAACAAGCTAATAAGTATACAGGTAGAGATCTATAAAATTCTAGCACACTGAAAATATTGATTGCAAGTTTGTTTTATAAAGCGTATCGCATTAAGCGACTGATGTGAAACGCTGAATCGTGTGACATCAGTCTCTAAATGTATCTGTATAATCTTAAAGGTAAATGCAAGTTAGCTGGCTGTATACTTATTAGCTTGTTCGACTGTACGTACACCTTTGTCTCTGCCAAACCCCAAAAGGTAAATCAAAGTCTTTTAAGGTATCATAAGTTAAGTTACTTCCTTAGTAGTTACAATGGTATTCCTTAGTAGTTCTTAAGGTATTCTAGTGGACATTGATAACTTTAGAAATGGTTTTTTGATTATGTGCACGATAGTACCTACTCACCATGAGCATTGATTTTGTCCCATAATAAAATCTCGCACAACGAACGGTTACAAAACTTCGTGTAAACGTATCTACTCTACTAAAATAAAACTCAAGACTTACTGCCGCACTCAGAGAGCTTTATTGATTACTTAGGCTATTACTTAGTAAAGGTTTTGACAGTTTTGTCATACAAAAGTATGTCAAACTTTTACTAAGTGACGGCTTAAGTAATCAATAAATATCTCTGAGTACCGCAGTTAGAACTCAGCATCCAAGAATGTTGAGCACAATTCTAAAGTTCATGTTAATTAACAAGACTTGAATGCATTAAAACTTCTTTACACAGTAGAAACTGAATAGTTGTATCAACATAATGGCGATGATAGTTCTCAGAACTTCAAATACCTTCTCGCACAACTTTGAAATAATCTGTTTAATAGAGTAAAACCAAGAATCGTTTGAAAGGATTTATTTCGAGCTAAAACTGAGGTGTAATATTTGCATAATAACAAACAAAGGATGTCAATAATTACCGAGGGGACTATTTTAATTACAATGTGGCTTTTATTCTTTGGAATGAAATTAGTTTATCGTATAGTATCTGTGTTTTTATGGCATCGTAAGTGGGGAGATGCTCACAATCACCCAATTACATCTAAGAAGGATCGCTGAAATTTTAATAGTTTTGACGAGGAAATTTTTGAGTTCGGTTCTTAGGTCAACAAAGTGTGTAGTTTTCAATTAAAAATGACGACTGTCAAATGAATCAGAAAGATTTTTTAAAGAAATGTAATTTAAAGTACGATTTATTACAATGCAGATTGTCGCTGGTGTGGTAACTACACCAACCTAAATACCTTAATATTACAATAAATATACCGAAATACTCTTCAGCAATGAAAAGTGATAACTGGTTTAAGTCATAAAACACTTCCATTGTCTATAAATGATAGAAAAAAACTATACATAGCGATTGGTGAAGATTACATAATTCAAAAAAATGTGAAGCCAACACAAATATAATTTGAACCTTTTTCAATCCCAAGCTCGCAATAACTCGCAGTCGCCATTCCGAAGCAGGAATATAAGGCTCACTTTAAACCAGATCAACATAGGAATGCGGTAAGATTGTCATAAAATCACAAGGATTTTCTAAGAAATTTCCTCTTGCGTAGTCTCCAGCGAGTCTTCAAGCGTAGTTCAGTGCTGCCCTCTATCAAAATACTGCGAAGCGTTGCTTAGGGGCACCTGAATCATGTTTATTTAGGCGGTACACCGCAGAGCCCAAAATAACCTCTCCTCCTGACTTTTATATGACCCGCTTGTAAACTTAGGAAAGGCTAGAATGTAGGTTTTTTTCTCGTAATATTTTTTCTTCAGTAAGACCCAGGTGTCCCTTTTTTGTGAGAAGAATTTTGTCCAATTTTCTTAGAGGATTAATGAAAATTGGATTAAGAAGAGGTATTGAAAACGTGATCTTTTGAGATGTGCGCCTTTAAAGGTTGTATCTGAGACGTTATCTTTTAACCTTGTTTTAGGGTATTACGATAACAGTGTCGAAGCTTTTTTATGAGTATTATGTAGAAAGTAATTATATTTCAGGTTCGAGAATACAAATAAACGCGATAACTTTTTTGGTTAACAAAAACATGTCACACAACATTCCTTTTTTGCTTAATTGGATACTTTTATATACCTACTGACCACGCTAATGGTGACATTTGCCGATCATTTTAAATGACTCATTCATTCAACCATTTTCATATTAATTCATTGAAAAATGTGTATTTAATACATTCTGAACTATTCTCCCTAAATAGAGCAAGTTGGCTTGAACTACCTAAGCTTTGTCAGGATATTCTAAGTTAAAGGTCTAAGTTAGTAAGTCTTCCGTATAACCCATCTTAACCGATACATACTAGCAATCAATTGGATACTATCAAGTGGCTATGTCACCCCATTGATAGCCTATAATTGTATTATCGATTGAATTCCAGTTGAACTAATAAATAGGATAGTCGTGTGGTCAACCATGATGTGGATGATATTATTGATATCGGAAATTCAACCATATTTAATTAAGAGGGCCCTTCCCGGTTCGTCTATCGTCAACGCGAGCATGGATGAAAAGATTGTCGTTTCATCCAGCGCAATGTTAGAAAGAGAGGCAAAGCGAAAAGTAAGAGATAGCGCCTGAGCGCTCGGTTGGCATTCGGTAACGTTCGTGAAATGAGAACGCGATAACATTAAACGAAAAATATTGTGCGGAAATTTCATAAAACTTGTTCTAGGAAATAAACATATCATTTTTATTTGCTAGAATTAACTAACTATGTACATTAATTAAAAACTAATAAATAAACTAACAATAAACTATAAAAGGGCATCAAAAAACTGCTCCTCAACGCTGTCAGCCGGTAATGTGCCCAAAAGACTGGCGGCATTCCCACGTTGTATGGCAACACTTAGCCTCTGGCCAAGATAAAAGCCAGCCCTTGGGTCACGAGAAGCGTCAACTAAGCGTTTAGAAATTTCCTTAAACAGGCTATGAGCACTCGGACCCCACGGCCCCAGAGTTTCAACCCCAAACGGCTCGAAAATATAGTTTCCACAAAGGTTACTATATTTACGCCGCTTGAGGTTCTCTGCAGCCGCAGCGGCACCACCTGCGCAGCACGATGAACTTGGAAGATGTGATGGCGCAAGAGTATCGACACATGTTGCGTCCCACACTAAAGGCCTACCCATCTTCCAAGGAAATAAAGACATGCCGTCCGGTCTCTTGCCATCGTCGCGTGCCAAGCCATTGGGTTCTAAAACAGCTGGCACGCCGACGGCGACAAGAGCACGTCGGATGATGTCGTTTAAGTTCGCGTGCCGCGCAAAACGGCCAGCACTACGGCTGCATGACAGGCCGTGGTGACCGAGGCTGTTGACAGCTTCACCACATTGACAGCGATGAGGAGAACAGCAGGCGGCACCAAGACGCAAAGAAGCAGCGAGGCGGAAGGTCGTGTCGTCGAACAAAGTGCCTATGTTCGACGACGGCAGTGTGTGAAGCCAAAGACCCGACTCCCATTCACCCACAGCCAGCAGGCGCGCACGCTCAGCAGTAGTAGCAGACGTGTTCAATAAATTGTTTTGAACTACTCTGCAAAGCGGCTCATCCCACCGTCTCTGGGAAAACGGATGGTCGGGTGCTTCAGTGTTTGGGCAAGCGAGTTTCCAAGCCTCGATAGCCTCAGAGAAGCACGGCACATCAAAATTAATCAGTGTGGAAGCCAGGATATTCCTGATTAACTTCTCAGTGCCGTGGACCGAGGATATGAAAGCCGGTAAGCTTAAACTGGAAATTTTGCGGACGCCGAGTCCTCCCATACGTATGGGAAGAGTAGCTTGTGCCCAAGCTCGGTCATCCAATGCCACATTTAAAATAGATGTTAAAGTATGTCTGATAATTTGATCCATTCTGTCCAAAAGGTGAGTGTGTCTCCATAAAGGGGAAGCACGAAGGAAATATGTTAATTTAGGTCCGAAACAGCAGTAACGAATTATGGTGATGGCCGAATGCATATTAATTTGGAGTAGTCTTTCCGAAACATCACTGAAATTTTGAATTTTTTCCTCGATGAAATCGGGAAAAGAATTTTCAAAGATTGGAGACCCAAGGAAACGAAGAGAGTTTTTTTCTGTAAATTTGATGCCAGGAGCTGCTGCGTTAAATTTTGAATAAGTTAGTTGTCTGTCAGTACTGTCTGTTACAAAAATTTCGCATTTAGAAATATTGAGGTCTAGGCCAATGTGATGTAGTTCATTTTTTAAGAAATGTAGGTCTTGTAAAACAGAATCTACATCGCCTCCCAAGGTTCCGTCATCAAGATACCAAACGTTAAATTTTGAATTTAGTTGTCGAATAATTGGGTGGATAGCTAAACTAAAAATTACTGGCCCAAGGGGGTCACCTTGTTGACAGCCAACAGCAGATTCCAAAAGTTTGTCCCGATATAATAATTTAGATGGGTGTCTGTAACATTGCCAAAGAAAACTATAAATTTGAGGTAATTCCTTTTTAGCTTCTGTCAACAAGGTGTCCCTGTTCACTGAATTGAAGGCGTTCTTTATATCAACCTTCAGGATGACCTCACCCTTACTAGAATTTAGGTAGGTCGACAAAGCGTGTACGGCAGCCTCGCAGCCCCCCTTAGAGCCATAACCTAGCTGCAGGGGCTGGAATTTTTTCGAAACAGCCTCACCATAAAATTTACAGCAAATCTTGGCTGCCATACGACGGTAGGTGGTTCCCACGGCAATGGGACGAATACCGCCATCTCTTTTGCGCAGGGCACATAAATTGGCCCCGTACAAAATGTCGATGACGGACCCATTCACCTTGCCGGAGAGCATAAGATTAATCAGAGCCGTAAGCTCCTTCAAAAGCAACTCACCAGCTTCCCCGGCGCCAGAACAAATTAGGTCTTTTAGGTGTTGAGGACTTAGGCCGTCGAGGCCGCCGGCGGAGCCACTCCGGAAGGAGCAAACGGCTGTGACCACCTCTCGACCTGTAATGGTGAGGGAATGAAAGTCCGAATCAGGTGGGTCGGGAAAGGAAAGGCCACCGGCAGGGGCAGGGTGTTTGGTCTCCAGAGCCGCAAGTGTTTCTGGAGAGCACGGTGCCACCACATCGCTGCTGAAGAGAATCCTGGCTGCTCCGCTTATGTCACCTTCCCCTAACTTAGTTTCCACTAGGTGGGAGATACCTCTTAAGGGTGTAATTCTCTGTATCGGAAATTTTGGATCTAAATCTTGAGCCGAAACGTTACAATTTTCTTTAATTTGTGCTGTTAAAGTTTTTTTGGTAGCCAAATTTTTTTGCACATGAAGGATTCGATAAGGAAAGGTGAGCAGTTGTTCCCAAGCACTTAGTGAGTTCTCCAAGACGGCAAGGCGCACGCAACTTGCTAAATTCTGGGCTACGAGCGGTCTTGCGCCTCGGGGAACTCGTTTTAGTACTGGAACGGTGTTTTTGAATTTTGAGAGGGTTTTCCAAAATGGGTCGAAACAGGATGTAATCGGTGTTGTAGGTGTGGGTATTGTGACAGGGTCTGAGGTGGAAGCATTTTGAGGTTTGTGTACTTTCCCAATATGCACCTTCAGACCCCGCTTACCTTTAAAAAACCGTGCCTGGGTACATTGCGGGCATCTCTCCAGGGTGTTCAGCGATACTGAAGGCTGACTACCACTATTGCCCACCACATCGCTGCTGCTAATACTCATAAAATATCACTTATAAAATAAACTTAAATTTAAAATTAACTAAATTAATCTAAAACAATATCTAATACAAAAAAAACACGTAAAAGTCTAAACGACACGAGGTCGACACTCTTGACGAAAGATCAGCGCGCGGCGCAGTTGCACTGAGAGCCTCGGGCGCCGCGCCGGCGGTGAACGCATCTCGAAGCCCCGGTGACCGTTGTCATGTGAACACTTATATTTCCGCACAGAAGTTTCAGGTTTAAATAGCACCCACTGTTTTGGCACCACGACGGGGACGTGCTACTCGGCGTTACAAACACCCTTCCAAGTCATGCAACAAACTCCAGCACAAACCAGGGGCGTTTTTCTTCGTGTAGGTATTAATTCAAATTTTCAAAGATTGTTGGTCAAATTTTCAGACAGGGGAGTGTATTTGGGGTATGGGTGATGAAGGTTTCTTGGATGTGGGTGCAAATAAATCAGGTTTTTAATGAAATAACAGGAAATAACAATAAAATCAGAAAATAAAATTTTAGGCAGACATTGTCACCATGACGTTTTTTGCGTGTTTTTCAGTAAGCCTTACAAGTTTTGGAAATAAAAGAGTATCATTCAGAATTTCCATTACATTTGCGAGGTTTCTATCAAAATATTTTCTTTACTTTTATAATGTTGGCCGCCCTTAAACATAATGCATGCATTTGAAGATTCAATAAGGATGGGAGATATGTTAATATGTATATTGATTAGAGTTCGCAACGTTTCGCTTTTTGGTAGATTAATCACTAAAACTAAATAACATTATGAAATATCTCTCTTATTGTTCTTCAAAAAACACATTGATGATTGTAATTCAAAACACGTTTACGAATTGCAATAACCGTTATCAAAACGGGGAAAATGGATTGTTTGGTCCTGTGCTAAAATTTGTTTAAAACGATGATAACAATGAGATTTTGAGTATTGAAATAAAAATAAGCTTGTTTACAATAAAACTATTAATTCTGTATGCGTGATTAATTTCGTAATGTTCCATTATCGTTTGATTTATTACAACATCGCAGATTCACTATTCATTCTCTCTTCTTCTTCTCACAACTATGTCGGCTGGAACTGTCAAAACAATTAGCAGATGATTTAGTTATAGGCTGGAGCAACTAGAATCTAAACTTACCCTTGTGAATTCCGTGCACAGTTTACAAAGTTATTAGTATGAATGTACTCACTGAGAATTAGGAAACCGTCAAGTCGCATTCATATTGTCAGTTTTCATTAACGTACCTAAACGATCCATAGTTTCTTATTCCAACGTGTGAGATCTTATTTCGACTCGGCTTTTCTTATCCCTTTGTTTTGTCCGGAAATTGGAATCGGTCTATTTGAACGCATCCTTGCGCGTTTAACAATAAATGCGTCAAGGAAAAGACCCACGTCGCCCTCTTTTCATGTTTCCCAAAGCTCTTGTCACTCTTCCTTATTATAAAACACTATCTATATATGTTGATATGCCCTACATATCCATTAGGTGTTCATAACATGAATAGTTTTAGATAATAAATACCTACCGAATTTGAGTTCTCTTTCAAGTTTAATTTTATATTCATAAAGTACGCCTTTTTCCTATGGGCGTAGGCAAAAACCACAGACCGCCACCTTCTACGATCTTTATGTTTCGCCTCGTTAAATACCGCCTGGTGGTCGGTGTCGACCACATCATCACTAGCCTTTTAACTGCCTAAGTGAGCCAAAAGAGCTGAACTGTGGTCACAGAAATACTCAACAACTGCCAAACCTTACTCAACCATGTTGTCGGTATATGGAATATCAGTATTCTACATAAATAGTAACTGTGTATTTGGCCTCCACACAGTTACTAGATACTCCACTTGGTAAAACTGCATGACAGTTATCTGGATTTGAACTGCGACTACCCGTAACGACTGCCAAAGAATTACAAATGTGAGGTGAGCACAGATACTGCAATATAGGTGAATTCACGGTATCAATTTTCATAAAATGTATCATATTCTTGAAGACGAGTACCTATAATAATTAAGCGCGAACATAACATGTTCGCTTAATATGCTAGGCCCAGTAGCAATTCCTATTAGCTGAAACACCGCTATATTCCACAGTAAGCATGTACTATGCCTGTATATACATATACCCTGCGTACGGCTCCATTCACATGTCTATTAGGAATATTCAGAATAGGGTTTTGTATTACAATTCCTTTATAAGTGGCTATAGTTTTCTTTAATATTATATTATTATGACAATCTATTCCAGTCAGCCATGGACTCTGGATCTGTGCCCGGTTGATGGCAATAGGCGGGTGACCCCTGTTACCATCACATTACATGAGACTTTAACATTACTGGTGAAATGTGGGTATACTTGTTAGATACACCTCTGCATAAGCCTTCAGGGATAACAAGGCGAGATGTTATTTTATGTAATTTATCATATACTAGCTGATGATAATATCAAAATATATACTAAAAACCTTCCTCGAGAACCACTCTACCCATTGGTGAAAACAGCATGAAAATCGGTGCAGTAGTTTATGAGTTTATCGCGAACAGACAGGCAGACACGTCGGAAGACTTTGTTTTATAATAATTTATGTACTGATTATCACTATACCTTGACGTACTATTAGATACACGTTTTCTACCCTACCTTTCTGGGATTACAAGCTTCATATTATCATGTTATATTTTATAAAACAAACATTTATTATTTTTCTGTCTGATGTAGGGATTGCTTTAATTTGATTCTCAAACAAAGCCCCGTACTCTACTCGTCACACCAAAACTAAAAACAACCTAGAAGTACCTCTGCCCATCGAATAAGGGTAGATTAATATATATTATAATGTCATTTAGTTAAAATCCAACGTTATGTTCTGCAACAAAAGCATTCACTGGATGACTCCTCCGGTGCAATTCAAATTTCTGTTACATTTCAGTTGAACTCAGTTGCCGGACAAAGGGGTGCCCTAAAAGGGAAGGAAGTTTCACTGTTCAAAGCTCGAGCCGGTTAGAAAACGAACAGCCACATCTAATCCGAAATCCTGTCGAAGCGAGAACGCACTTAGACCCCGCTATGTACTGCATAGAAGAGATAGACTTGAATTATATGAATTTCGACGACCATTTTAGTTCTTAAGTTAGCCAAATGCTTTAATAGTTTCAAACTTAGATTATGGTTTGGAATTTGCTAAATAGTAGCTATGTTTCATGTAGATTATAATAAAGAAATTATAAAACAGAAATGACATGAAGAAACAGAAGGTTTTGTTTATTATTTCGATTCGTTTTTTGTTCATTCCACTAGTGATATTTCGGTTCGCCATCGATGTAGTGCTTGAATTCATAATATTGGAAACATAACATCACGCCTGATGTTTCCTGACGGGTTAGGTTAGGTGTACTTTGAATTGTGGATATTTCAACAGTAATAGCGTCGTCGCTCGAATCTCAAAATCGCTAAGAAAAGCTACGTCGTTTTGAAAATTGTTGAGATAGGTATTTCCGTATCTGAGTATACCTTAGAACGTCAAGAGCTTATCAATTCCGCATACCACAATTGCGTATTGCGTAACACGTGAATCGTATAACGTCCATATTGGCACGTCGCCATACTGCCGACTATTCCGGGCGTCGACCTCCTTACGTGCGTTCAAAACAATGGGGTTTTATAACAATTGTGACATAATATCTGTTCTTACTGGGTAAAAATAGGACAGCCTATTTTGAAGAAAAACTTAAGGTTTTATGGAGCTGACGAAGTTACATTTGCTAAAGAATAGTTACGAGAACGAGACCCCGATTCCGTTTTGTTTGTTGATTCTCTTGTTCATCGTCATAATTATGTATGTTTAGCAACAAAAGTCTTAATAGTTTTTGAGTACAATGAAAAACATAACACACACACAATGTTAAATGAATGTTAGATAAACTCAAAACTATTATTACATTTGGTGCTTAAACAACTAATTATATTTTAAATTAGTTCTGAAGCGCCAGCGCGTGGTGTAAACGTAAGGTGAATACGTCGATTTATGTATGAAAATACATTTTTCCTCTGCCATTTATGTTAAATTGTTGCAGAAAGAACATTCAGTAGCATCAAGATATTATGTATAAATGCTAAAAAGTATGACAATATTATAAAACGAGTATTTTAATAAAAAAATAAATCGATGAATTTTTACGCGAGAACCTCTGCTGATTATAATAGAGCTCCAAGTCGTAAATATTATATTATTATAATGACACGTCATCGTTTGGGAAGAGACTGAAGCTCGACTAAACCTTGAATCCGAAACTAATCCTAAAGTCAATTTCCTATTGTACCTTAATATCGTGCTATCCTTCACAAATCACTACAGCAAGAAAGAGACGGAAGATATTGTGTCTTAAACTGTCAAATTAATTTACATTTTAAACCTCAGCGTGTTTACAGGCGGCTTATTTTGAGCTGCCGTCTCAACTTGTTATGAAGTTTTGATTCAAACGATTTGACAGCTCTAATTTGTAAAGCGTGGCAATATTTTGAGTTTTGTTAACGTTTTACTAAATAGGGACGGTACTGCACAAAATTATGACAATAGCCAATTTTATTTAAAAAAATGTTATTAAAAAATCATTAATGATGACTGTGTGGCCGAAACGTTCCGAGACACAGCGCTCGCCCAGCCTGAATGTTCTTCGCTTGCTCTCCACCCAGTGTAGGTTTCTTGCTAGATTTCTCGGGAGAGACATAGAGAAAGCTCTCGGTCGAGAGTGTACACTTACAGTCACCGTGAGAACGAGTAAATACTAATGCATTATCGCTTGTAAGACAATGGAAGTCAATTGAAGCATCAAGATAGTTCATAAAACATTACATTTACTTGGTAAAGCAATAAATCAGACAGACACTCATAAAATATTACTCTACGCTTCAATGGGTGGCTGGAATTAAATTTATTTGTGAGTCCAGTCCCGAGTAGTTTGTTCATGTTCATCTTCTAAGAACCTTTAACGATAAAAGTAATGCAAAAGCGGGCTATGATGCCAAAAGGAGGACATTATCATCATCATTTAATTCCTCATTTTTAGCCCAACTGTAGCTAACATTGAAGATTTTAACAGATCCCCTTCAGTGTTTTAAGTTCCTGATAGGCTAAAAATAATCACTAAATTAAATGAAATTATTTATTTCGTTATTTTTGAAATTTCAAAACGCTTAGTTGACGCTTCTCTCACGAGAAGGGCTGGCTTTTATCTTGGCCAGAGGCTTAGTGTTGCCATATAACGTGGCAATGCCGCCAGTCTTTTGGGCACATTACCGGCTGAAAGCATTAAGGAGCAGTTTTTTGATGCCTTTTTGTATTTTCTTGTTAGTTTATTTAATAGGTTTTAATTAATGTTCATAGTTAGTTTACTCTCATAATCATTAGATTACTTACTTACCTATAAATGATTCGGGCTCAAACATAATACAAGCTATATGGATGGGCTACACATCAGCCTACACTTATGGAGTAGACAGGTAATGTTGTTTAATTTACCTGAAGAAACGACACTGGAAGAAAACACGCGATTCTTTCATTAACTTGAAACTTTTCGAGTCAGTAAATATTAATGAAATCCCACAAAAACATAAGTGAAGTCTATCTTTCCTATACATATTTATCTCACAATCTGTTCGTCCGTTTGATCTGTTACGTTGGCAGTTACGTTTCTTTTGATGTTCGGTCCGGGATCGCGGCGGCCATTTTGGCATTAATACAGCTGTTAATAACATGGTTAATCGTCTTGAAACGTTCCCGTTACATGAATTATGTATGTATGTTTGTCACGAATGGACTGTGAGAACGCTGGACTATTTAGAAATGGATATTTCTTTCGGGTAAGCTATAAAAGTTTTGGTGGTAAGCTTGTGGATTTATAGATGGGGTGTTCGGTGTTTATGTTCTTGTTGAGTTTAAATTGTTTCCGTATGGTTTGGTGAAAGATGTGGCTTTATGTTTGCTCGAAAACTTAGTTGTTAGTTAAATGAAACTTCGATTTTGAGGTATCTTGATTCATTATATAACTTCGCGATTTTATGCGAGGAACAATCCTTCTAAAATAGATGTTACTCTTTATTCCAATCTTAATATTGAAAGACAAGCTAATTGCATAGACGGAAAGCTCTAAATGCTGTAACGCCACAAATCTAGTTTCTGCTAGCTAGCTTCTGCGTCTTTGCAGATGAAATCCTGATCTAGTCAGGTCATGTTTTTTGATTATCATTCGAGTGCCAAACATCCAGATCCGTTCTGCTGTTTGTGCGGGAAAAGACAAACAAACAGTAGTTTACTTTCGTATTATGACTGGAACTAGTTCTATTACTATACCTTTGTGTATTAAGAATCGTACTTGAGTACAAGAGCATAATAGTCAGAACTTATTGTATTGTACAGAAATGTTTCAAGAAGCACTGATGCTTTCATCGTTATTATTCATTCTTTTGATAAATTATGCTGTTTTATTTATTTTCCTTTTATCGCATATTCGAGAGTTTTCCTTTCCATTGAACTTAATTAACGTTTCTGATAATTTTGCGTTCATCGTAATATCATAATAATAATATCTTTGTTTTGGAACGTTTTCATTGTTCGGAAGTTTTAAAAGTAGGTTCAGCCATATTTTGCCAGTTGTTTAACAGCAACGGGATATAAAATATTTACAGCTTTTCCTGTTTATCTATGTGACTATTTAATTCTTCGATACGGACCGGAATACAGTATGAGTTCCAAGACTTTGTTTCGAAAGGTTTATGTGTTTAATGGTATATTCATATTTAACTTAGATACGTAGTAATGATATAGGCGGGGAAGGTTTATATATATTTTTGTTGCATAACCAGTAACAAATAAATTGATAATGTTTTGCCCCCGCACCTACAGCGTTATTTAAATTGTCAATGTTATTCCTCGATATAATACATCAATGAATAATGCTGTCATATCGTGGTAACGTTAAACATGTTATACGAATCATTATCACTAAAAATTTCTTTATAGGGTTTACAAACATTTAAACTCGCATAAACAACAGCTGGACCCGTAACAACTAGGCCATACTATTTTTTTACCGTGCGGGTTTCGTATCCATGACACGCACTGCAGCAACCAGTCGCTCAGCAACTGGGCCAAACGCGCAGTGATTGCTATAATCTTCATACCTTAACCGATTGTAACTTTGTTGTAGTTAGAACTGGACATTGAAATGATCCGCATACCATTAGCGCAGCATTTCTTCTTCTTCCATTCTTCTCTTTTGGTCGTCGTCTCAGCAGACACCTTTTTCTAGTCATATCACACTTCACACAGTCCATCCATCATTTCTGTGGTCTTTCTCTACTCTTATGCCTATCGACAATCATACTCTCGACTTATGGTATATTTTGTATGAAACGTCCGAATAAAAACGGGTTTCCTACTCTTGGGCAATTTTTCGGAATGTGCCGAGTTACTCAAGCATTTATGAAGGTATATTATTCCCTTTCCATCCCAAAGCGCAAAGTTCCTAATTTTCTCATTCATCTCTCGTACGCGAGTTTGCGAATAAACTCGGTTACGAATCTAAAAATAGTAACTGTTACGAGTATAATATAACGTCAAACAGTTAAATATAGCTGAAAGTTCGAGTTGTCCGAGTTCTTCGATACAACGCTGATTGAACATCAATAGAACTTCTTATTTCTTTTTTCTGGGTTTGCATAGATAAATAATAAATGATATTGATTTCGCAATTAGGTTTTTGCAAACACTTTCAACTACAAGTCACCTTTTTAAAAACTATATGGGGCCGATGTTTCGTACCTGACTACTCTGAGCAAAAAAAAAACGGCCGAAACAAATTCCGAAGTCATAGTGTTTTTTAAGGAGCAGACATAATCTTGATATACACACATGAAGACTTTGCATTTTATTCTGAGTTGGTTCTTTGAAGAAAGCACCTCACAGATTTGAGTGGACCCGTCCAGTCAGTGCAAGCATTTGGCAGTTATCGTGGAGCTCGACTTGAAATTCAAAGAGACGTTAATATTAAGATAAGAATCATAAATTAAGTTGTTAAATATCTCTGTTTAGTGTTTCTGATTGAGGTGCTAGTCTTGTACAGTATTCTGTGGGAATATTTTAGGTACGTTTTTGTCAAATAACAAATACTTGTGTAAATCGATTTCTCAACAGACTTTTTAACAAAAATAACGAAGAATGTGTGTGTGTGTCTGTAAAACATACGAATTTTCAATAGGTGTATACAATATGATATTTCTCTATTTGTCTCTTTCTTCAGACTAGATACAGAATTGGGAAATTTAATACATGATTGTGTTGTGACTTGTGAAACACGTAGACATGAATAATGTTAAACATATCCTACGTTACAATAGATAGTACGTCTGAGGTACTTCGACCTTGAGCTGGCCTTGTTTAGTACTAAGTTTCGATAGCATAAGAGATCAGTTTATACTGGTTCTGATACCACTGAATTATTGCCTACGGTATCATAATACAGACGGATTATATGACATGATATTAGGAATAAAGGTAGGTAACTTACTATCTCGGGTAAGCTGTAAAAGTTGTCCTGCTGGTGACGGTTGAAACGGTGCTCCTGAAACAATTTATTGCAGATTAGCTTTAAAATCATTATTTATGAAAGCTGTACAGTGACGCATATTATCAATATTTTGGTATAAAGGATATTTAGGTTCTTTATTCATCTTGTCTCTCATTTTATACATAAAAAAAAGGATTTAAAACAAAAGGATTAGAAAACATTTAAACATAAAAAACAGATGGCCCATCGACATCAGAACAAGGTCCAAACTGCCGGTGGTCAGGGCTCCACAGAGACGAACCTCCTCACTATATATGCCGTTATCCAGGAGTACTGCTTTCTGAATCAAGCCTTTGAACCAGTCGCGCAATGGTAATATTAATATTTCAATTTCATGCATTGAACTTGCAAAGCTCCTCACAGTATATCGGTCATTGACCCACCCTACATTTTTGACGTCCTTCATTTCAAAAAGGTACAGCTTTTTAAAGTCCTGAATCGACATTATTGTGATACTGAGCATTTTATAAACGAAAAATAATAAATGGTTGTTTGTTTTGGTTTGATATTAGTTAAAGGGCAATGACCGTTATTGCCATGTTAAAACACAACATCTTCATACCCTATTTTGCTTTTTGGCACTATTAACCAACCGCAGAATAAAGATTGCCAGTAAATGAACTAGTCCTTATTGTAAAATCAAACGAGAAATTGGTTTATCTACTAAACTTTTTGTTTAAACATAAAACTTCTAGTTTTCAAGATTGCAAGATTAATGAATTGGTTGCTTAAAACGTTTTACATGTTAATGTGAGAAGAAACTGATAATATTTCCAGTTGAATTACTGCATGCAAACACACTATACTGCATTAATATGTGCACTGGGACCATGCCTTACTATGCAGGTAGGTAATAACCGGGTACAAACGGTAGCCAATGTCTGAAGCCGGCAATTCCTGTCTAATACCGTCGGCCAGACCCGGATATACGATTACTAGATCATAATATTATGTGACAGGGTTACTAATTTATGAGGCTCAACGCTAGGCAGACGCATGTCGTCGCAACATGGCATATATCACGCTTCGAATAGATGGGGTTGGTTTGTACAAGGCTTTGATCCATGTTGTTTGCTGAAATTTTACCTTAAATAATTTCCTGAAGGAAAAAACCCTGAAAAACACAATAGTGTCGGATGGACTGTGTGAAAGATGATAATGTTTAGAAAGGGGGTGACTATTAAGATAACGAGTTCTTAACAGAAGTTTGGTAGAAGAAGATATATGCTGCGCAGACCGCAAGATGCTTTTGTAAATAGAATGACGATAAATATCGCATTAAGTACAAATGTTCTCAAAAATATATTTACTGAGCAAGCAATTAATTTTACAGACCAAAAACAAAGTTTAAAAAAATAAGCTCAGACCAACTATAGGTTAAGGTTTATTCCTTTTTGCCGTAGTCCGTCAAGCACAGCAAAGTTAACATAACGTTGAGAGGCAATACAGAAAAAGCCGTAGGCTTTAGCTCCCGGCTTCGGTATCTTGAGTTCATCAAACGACTCAAACGATGTTGATGTAACAGGCTTTGACACAGCTTGGAGAACACGATGAATAGAATGTTTGCTGTGAATCTTTCACGTGGGTAGTCGAAAATAGTACAGGTATTTTGGCAAAGCGTAGGTACACGTAGACGTATTGAACATTTATGTACATACATTCACGCTTTTTGCACATGGGGGAAAGTAGAAACTACAGAATTAAACCTGCTATGATTCATACATACTACTTTCAATGTATCTGGTCATACCTAACGGTCAGTCCTAACGACAAAGTGTGGAACAACTTTGCGCCCACAACCATAAAACCATGGTTAATCTGAGTTTATTTTTATGTTTAAGCGAAGTTTTGTGCCTAAAACCGCAGATTCAATATAGAATAGGGCAATAAGTTTTCTGTATTGACTCAAAAATAACCTAAACTTAATACCTCCTACTCCTACTATGATCACACTATAGGTATATCATCACACTAATATTATAAAGGCGAAAGTTTGTGTGTAAGTGTGTTTGTTTGTGACTCTTTCACGCATAAACTACTGAACGGATTTGGATAAAATTTGGTACACAAATAGTTTATAACTTTGATTAACACATAAGTTTTTATCCCGATTTTATCTTCCCGTGGGATAATTTTCGAGTTGTAGCGGGCGAAGCCGCTGGCAACAGCTAGTAATATTATAAATGAGAAAGTTTGTGATGGATGAATGTTTGTTACTCTTTCACGTAAAAATTACTGACCGGATTTGGTTGAATTTTAGCACACAGATAGTAATTAGGCTGGATTAATACATAGAGTACTTTTTATCCCGGTAGTACGATCCCGTGGGCTAATTACCAAACTCTAACTAAGCTTCTAATACATATGTGCGAAATATTTCGTAAATTGAAGTCATAAATTACAACTTTCCTTAAATCTCAATATTATGAACGTTAATACTCTGTCTAACCCATAACTCACACCCAGCTTGAACATACTAACGTGTACACAGGCAGTTCTTTCTAAAATTCAGCGCAGAATTCGCGAAGGCGTCTAAGTTATGGCTGCCCAGGGACCAGCCTGTGGGATTACTAGTTTATACGATTAGGTAGCTACAGTTGCGTAGGAACATCTAATATTTATAAAGTTCAAAATAGAGGAAATTTGGGAGCCTAATATTACAGTAATTGGGGTCAATTTGTAGGGTCTGAATAAATGTTCGAGGCCAAGGTTGAACACAGACTCTGTGTACGTAATCGGTGGATGAAATGTTGAGGGTGAGCATAGATAATTTTCGGAAATAATTCAGCAATATAACAGCAGACTGACGAATTTGTAAGAAACATGTCCATTAAAAAAACATGTTCGATTGTTTGTGCTAGGAAATTGTCAGGCACGAATCGGTGACAATAGAATAATGTCGGCGGGAATATTTTGCTGGTACCGATGCACTCCGCGCATGGCAGGGTCAAATGGTCTCATACTTTGGAATATTACAAAGCATATTATAACTTAAAACGTTCTAGCGGTCTAAGTAGAGTTAAGGAAGACGTACAGCTTAGTGTTTGAAAGTCAAGACCAACTGGACTCTGAGGGTTGAAAGGTTGGAATCGCGCCACAACATCAACTTTAAGTCTTTTGTAGTACGAGTTCCAATCCTCCATCTACAGACTTGCTTGAAAGAGGACTTGATTGCGAAAGGTGTCGTGTACTTATCGTTTCCGAGGACGGCCTTACGTGACACCACGCAGCGAAACACAACGCCGACAATGTTATGTGTGTAGTTATAAGTTTTAAATATGTATTAGTATATAGTTGTGGTGGCTTAATAAGAACTGCCACTCGGCTCGATCTTTAGGTAAAGCTGTGCTTGCCTAGGTCAGTCTGTGGATGGGTGACCGCCCGACATACCGAGTTTCCTCCGTGCCTCGGAAAGCACGTTAAGCTGTTGGTCCCCGCTGCCATATATAGATCTTTGGCAGTCGTTACAGGTAGTCATTGACCTGAAATTCTGACATCCAGTCTTACCAAAGCGTATCGTATTACCTAGTATTAACTGGGTTGTGGAGGTCAGATAGGCAGTCGCTCCATGTAAAATACTGGTATTCAGCTGCATCCGGTTAGACTGGAAGTCGACCCCAGCATAGTTGGGAAAAAGCTAGGCAGATGACATGATATAGTTGCCCGTGTAATGTTTCTCTCCGTGTCTATACATTCATAGCACGGTCGCGGTACTCCTTAAAATTTAACTTGATCTTCATAATTAAAATTATTTCAATGTTCAACGAGGCATAAATTGCCAACATAAGCACAAAATAATTGCCGCGCCTCGAATAAATTATTACAAACGTACCCAAAAATTCATTCCGGACAATATTTTTAACAAAATTATTTTATGCTTAGTTATGCCTTGATTTTTTTGTTTCCTTCCCTTGCTGGCCTCTGACCTAATAATTTAGTTATCACGAACGCGGAAGTGAGGCAAAGGTCGCAGCATATTCAGCCTAGTCGAATAGCCCGCCTCCTTACATAATGTATTGCTGACACCCGACATACTGGCTGTACGAAAAGTGAAATAAAAGCCCGGTTATATACGAGTATGTTACGTTTTTTTTATTTTAGGAGCTGAAATACAACAATAAAGTAGGTATCTGCATTTTTCTGTCCAGTGCAGTCAGTACCTTAGCCCTCCCGTCGGGGCTGCGGGTTGTTCGCAAGAGATACCGCGGCCTCGACATGAAGGGCTAAGAAGAAACATGGGTGGTTTTTAGTCAGTAGAAGTCTGACACTTCCTTCCGCTCTGCCCAAGAGCAGGAGGGGTTACTTGATGATTTTCCACCCGCCAAAAAAAAAAACAACAAGCCCTAAGGTAAGTCAATGTTCAAAGTAATCTGAAATTTGTTCTTGAGAGTAATAGTTTGAGTATTCAATTATTTTTCATTTTATTGTTTAATTTTCATTACATTGTTATTATAATTAATTGCCAGTTGAACTTTTTCCAAAGATACTGCCTTGTATATTTTTTTTTCTGTTTTGCTGTCTCGTGGCAATCTGTTGGACTTGACTTGAATAAGCCTCTGTCCGATACTAGTGCATCTGTTAAGGCGTTTTAGCTTGGTGGGGACACTTTTCTGGTGGATGTCTCAATCCATCCTGGTGATAATTTTTAAATGGAAATAATTTAACAAATAATGTACCGAAATTTGATTGCAATCAGCTTTCTCCGAATTCGAAGTGACTCATATAAGTCGTAACGTGTGAACCAGCCTTAAACCCGCAGCATTTAAATGTCATGGGAACTATGAGAGAAACGAATGGTTCTGCAGAGTACGGAATAGAAAAATCTCGTACTTTAGAGATAAAATCTCGCGTGAACTGTTTGCAGAGGAAGCTGTGTGTTATGATTTTATTATGGGTTTACTGAGGCAAGCCAGAAACAATATGGATGTTACTAAGAGAGGTACTATTGAAGTAAAATAGGTACCGTTGTCATGTAATAAATATTGTCAAGGAAAAGTTTTGAGAAATAACAGAAGAGCAGCTTATAATACCACTTCGTTTAATAACTTTTTTTTTTTGGCGGGTGGAAAATCATCAAATAACCCCTCCCGTTCTTGGGCAGAGCGAAAGTGAGTGTCAGACTTCTACTGACTAAAAACCACCCATGTTCCTTCTTAGCCCTTCATGTCGAGGCCGCGGTATCTCTTGCGAACAACCCGCAGCCCCGATGGGTTCGTTTAATACCTTCATTTTCCTTTTGAGAAAACATAGACAAATAGGTAGATACAGTTATAACAAAGTTACCCTATCCGTTTAAGGGTGTACTCTTCAATGGTAACGAGCTCTTCACAGAGGTCACCACAGTCGAAGTAATAGCCACTTGATCGCAACTTCACGATTAAGCCCTTCGGCTTTCCCAGTCAAAGTGAAAAGGAAAAACAAAAACATTTTTCCATTACTTTCATAAGTAGCCAAATTCCCTCAAAGCTCCCTCATAGTAAAAACAAACAGATTTTCATTTTCGCCCCTATCATTGTAATCCCTGGAACATTGGACTTTAGCTTCCCTTTATAAGGAATATTGTTTACATAGTATAATGCTGTAAGTAGAAACTGCGTAAATCTGTTTTTTTATTTTGAATCATTATTTGTGATAAGGGTTCGAAGGAAAAAGAAATAGGTACCTACGTAACGTTATATTAGATTCAATAAATAATTGAAGCATGTATGTTATTCTTTTGAGTCTATCAAGTTCTTTGTGCTGTTTCTCGTTTTTCTGTATTGTTATTATAATAATTATATTAGCCTCCATTGTGAATTCTGAAAGCTAAATCGTAGTAGTTTAAGTGAAGTTTTATGAAACAATTGATCACCTGAACACTTGACTTGAGTTGTTACTCACTAAATTGTCTTTTCTGACTCTGCTGAAATCCGACAAACAAAGAGAATCATAAAAATCTCCAGAGTCACCACCTAAAGTCCAAAAAGGGCTCGTATTTTCTTTGAACGACTTAACGCGGATAAGTTTTTTTCATAAACCTGACAACTGAAACTCAGCTTTAGCGTGAAAATACCGCGCGTATGTGGAATCATTTTAAATATTCTTTTACAGCTACACCTTTATTTTAATGCACGACACGAAAAAGATTTTTTTAATGCATGACGGGTATGTGCAATGTTATATTTTACCACAGAAATATAGAATGGAACTGAGAGTGAGTTTTACATTGTACGACGTATTGTTATGAAAAATGCAGCAGTGCTTAGTTTAAAAGGCTTTCAAAGATTACTTTTAACATTACATACAATTTTGCTATTTGCCTCTACCGTGTTTATTGTTAACAAAAGTCCATTTTCCCTTTCATACATGCGCCAGCTACAGACAAATAATTTCAAATGTCTGACTCAAAAAATGCTAAGGGCAAGATTATTCAAGACAAAAGTTTGGAACAGATAAACCTAAGACTTATACGAAATCGGTATAGTTTTAGATGACAAAGATAACTTATATCAATCCTAAAAATAGTGTCTCATAAGCTTTTATCCCCAGAAACAGTGACATATTGGCCAGGCACTCTTGGACATCAAAATTCCATCATGTGCTGCGATTTATCTGCTCTCTATGTACAAAACGGTATTCGCAGACCTTTTCGTCCGTCCAAGTCATTGCTATGCCAACAGAAAGGAAGATTATTTATCGTTATTGCGGGTATTTCCGTTCCTCCTTTTGCCTGTTTTTTATTCTTTCTATTCATCCATTGTTTGTCTCGGGATAATAAGTTTTCATCAGACCCACTAAGGCTAAGTGATAAGTTGCGTTTCCGATATTATTTTTATGAGTATATTTGCTTAGTTTGTTTAATAAATTATTTATTAAGATGATACATCGCTTTGTTTAGTGAAAACCAATTTTTTTTGGTCGAGTATTTTGAGTTTAGTAACAGAAATCCATTAAAACTTTTTAGTTATTTTAAAATGTCTTTTAAAATTTTACGAAAGGAGGAGCATTAAAGATCGTAGTATTTCGCATTCTATGGTTTCTGCCCCATGGGTAAAAGCTTATGAAAAATTATTATCGATGAACCGATTTTAAATTATAAGAGCATTAAGGGGAACACAGCAGTGGATGACTTTGACGATTTGACCTCTGTACTAGCTTTTGTTTATTTTTCGGCCCCTACCGGCAAACGACTGTACTACAGAAAAACGTACCAAAGAACAGAAATGTGTCGCAGAGTGGTCATCGTATTTGCCTAAAATATTTTGTTTCTCTTGGACTACCTACATCATAATGTATGAATAAAATATTTAATAATAAATTATACACTTTGACTAATGAAGTAATAACCTAGCTTTCATTAGTTATTTCACTGAGCACAGGTACTCCTACGATACATTCTTAAGGTCTGATAAAGACCAGGTAACTGCTTATCGCTTCTCAGTCACGGAAATAGTCAGAATGCTCCAGCTTTCAGCTAACTGAGCACGAATGCTACTACATGATACATTTTGAAGGTCTGACGATGACCACCTAATTATAATAATAATAATAATTTATTTAAATCGTTGTTACAGTACAGTAAATCCTTAATCTAACTTAACGTTAATAAAAAAATGTAACAAATTATATTTTAACATGCTTATAGAATAGAGGTCCCCAAACTAGGCTGTGCCTGTATCTTGGGGGCCGGAGTTACGTTAACTTTAAAATAATAAGTACTTATTATCTACGAACAAAACAAAATTGGTAATTAAAAGTAAGTAAAATTTAAAGTAAGAAAGTAAAGTAAAAAGTTTATTCTAGCTTGTTGTATGTTAGTGTGTATGAGTATGACTGGGTGTGTGAGTATGTGTGTGTGTATGTGTATGTGTGTGTGTGTATATGTATGTGAGTGTGTGTGTGTGTATTTTTATTTTTGGTATAATTTAGTTAACTTGAAATTTCTTCCGTCTCTTCATACGATAGGTTGGCTAACCATTTTATCAAAGTTTTTTTGCATGAAAAGTTGTTCAAGTCTTGAATGTTGCAGCTTTTACTAATTCTATTGTAAATATGGATATGTGAGTAGAATGGGCATCGTCTGGCTAACAGGCTATTTGCTTCTGGTGGAGGAATGTAGAGGACGCGTTTCGAGATAATTTTTTCGTAGTCGGATCTTTTTTTTAGGGTTTTGTGAACATGTAGGGTTGCTTTTAAAATAAATAATTGCCGCACCCTTAAGACATCAAACTCCTTATAAATAAAATCTGTTGGGTAGCGAAAAGGTTTTCTTAAAGCTACTTTTATCACTGCTCTTTGAGCTCTTTCTACCTCTATAACAGTGCTTTTCCCGGCTGCACCCCAAACAGAAATCCCGTATTGAAGTACTGACTGACACAAACCGAGGTAAATTGTACGTAGAATTTTAAATGGTGTACAGTTACGTAGTTTTTTCATAACGTGTATCAGCTTCCTAACGCGACCAGAGAGCAAGTGTATGTGAGATTTGAATGAGATGTTGTCATCTAGTGTGATGCCAAGGTATTTAATTGAGGCAGTGTGATCTATGACTAGGCAAGAACAGTGTGTTAGCGGTGAAGTCTGGTAACTGCAGCATGTGTGGTATTTTAATAAAACGACGTATTTAGTTAGAACACTATTTGTTTTAATTCAAATCACACAAGCGAGTAGCGAACAATAGACACACATAGATTTTAGTCATAGACAAACATTTTGTCACTAGAGGGCAACAGATATTTATTTGATGTGACCAGATATAAATATAATTTCCAACACCCCAACTACAGCAAATAAACAAAGGCTTTAATAAAACTATCTTATTAAATTTACTCTATGACTCTACTAAACTAATACCTAAGCCTTCAATACACTTATTGTGTTTCACACTATTTAAGGACTTAGTAAGAACATCAGCAGGCATATGAGTTGTTGGCAAATATTCTAAACTAATAATTTGATTGCTAACTGCATCCTTTAAAAAATGATATCTTATATCAATGTGTTTACTTTTTCTATGACATACATAATTTGCCACCAACTTCTGTGCACTCTGGCTGTCATTGTATAGTTGCACGGTACACAGATTGCCAGTAAGTTCACATAGTAATGATCTCAAATATATAGCTTCCTTGCAAGCTTCAGCTATAGCCATATATTCAGATTCCATGCTTGACAACGCTACAGTTCTCTGTTTCTTACTTTCCCAGGAAATAGCTGATTCTGACATTACAAAACAAAATCCTGTATAGCTTTTTCGGTCTAAACTATTACTTGCCCAATCGGCATCAACATAGCCTACAAGCTCAGCTGTTCCCTTTACAAATTTTAAGCAATAATTCTTAGTTTTCTTAAGATATCTAAGTATTCTTTTAACATAATTCCAATGAACATCAGTGTAACATTTGTTAAACTGGCTAAGATAACTTACACTAAAGGAGATGTCAGGTCTTGTAAGAACAGACAAATACATCAAGCTTCCAATTAATTGTTGATATGGAATATGTGGATCACAATATTCAGCTATATCAATATCCAATTTACATTCCATAGGAGTATTTGCTACTTTACAATTTAACATATTGTATTTTTCCAATAACTGATTTACATATTGCTCTTGATCTAAAGTGATAACATTCGATTTTTTATCAAATTTAACTCTCATACCTAAACAGTTTTGAACCTGTCCTAAATTTTTTATCTTAAACTTAGAACTCAATTCTGAAATTAATTTATCGGTTTCTTGTTGATTATTTGAATATATAAAGAAATCATCTACGTATAAAGCAATTATAATTTTTACATTATTATTAATCTTTGTAAAAACACATGGCTCTAAACGACTCTTTTTAAATTTTAATTCACATAAGCATTGCTCTATCCTCTCATACCAAGATCTTGAAGATTGCTTAAGGCCATAAATAGCTTTATTTAATTTTACTATATCCGTCTTTACATTTTTATCACAAGAAATATTTGGCTTATACATATAAATATCTTCCTTCAGAACACCATTTAGGAAAGCAGTTTTAACGTCTAAATGAGTAACTTCTAAATTTAATTGAACACACAGTGCAAATAATAATTTTAGTGTGGAATGCCTAACAACCGGTGAAAACGTCTCTTCGTAATCTATACCAGGCCTTTGTGTAAAGCCTTTCGCCACCAATCGCGCTCTGTACCGCACACTATTGTCACTGTTCACTTTCCTTTTAAAAACCCATTTACTCTGCACTAATGTTTTGTCTGAAGGTAACTCACTCACTGTAACCCAAGCACTATTTTCTTCAAATGCCTGCAGCTCATCCTTCATAGCTTCAATCCATTGGTCTCTGTCTGGACTATTCAGTGCTTCTTGGACGCTGACTGGGTCACTAACAATATCTGGACTTGATGCTGTACATAAGTTTGAGTATCCATATCGTTCTGGAACCTTCCTTACACGTGGTATTCTTGGAGCTGGTTCTGATACAGGCTCATTCTGTAATGTAATATCTAAGTCAGACATAACATCAAGGAACTCGGAGTCTGATTCTGAAGATAATTCCCCACTGGAGGGACTATAGACGGATTCATCCCCCTTTTTCTCCACATCATTACTGCCAGACTGTTCCGGTACTACTTCCCCAACTGAAACCGATACAACAGCATCACTTGTACAGTTTCTTTCTGTATTTTCATGGATAATCACATCTCTACTTGTTACTACACATTGTTTGACAGGATCATACACTCTGTATCCTTTGATATTCTCAGAGAATCCAACTAAAATGTGTTTCTTTGACTTAATATCCCACTTAAGACGTTTCTCTTTTGGCACATGGACCATCACTTGGCTGCCAAAAATACGGACATGACTTAAATCTGGTTTGTTTTTTGTCCAAAGCTCATACGGAGTTTTATTATCTAGTCCGGATGCAACAGATCTATTTTTAAGATAGACAGCAGTATTAGTTGCTTCTGCCCAGAACTTCTTATCTAAGCCTGCATCAAATAATAAACAACGCGCTCTTTCTACAATGGTTCGGTTGACGCGTTCACTCATACCATTCTGTTCTGGAGTATAAACATTTGTTTTCTGGTGAACTATTCCTGCATCTTTCAAAAAAACTTCAAACTCATTGCTACAAAATTCTAAGCCATTATCAGTCCGAAACATTTTGATCTTACTGCCTTGTTGATTTTCTACCATATTTTTAAATTCTTTAAAATATTTAAAAGCTTCACTTTTAGCTTTAAGGAAGTAAACAAACACCATACGGGTAAAGTCGTCAACAAAAATAAGGAAATACCTTGATCCTCCTATAGAACTGTATTCCATAGGTCCACAGACGTCGGCATGTATTGTATGCAGTGGCTCACTGCTCCTCGTACCCTTGTGACCAAATGGTAAGCGCGATTGCTTTCCTTCACAACATACTGTGCATGTATTTTTGTTGATCACAGACTTGTCTGTGTATGATATTCCCGTGACTGCGCCTTCCTTCATCTTATTCTGGTCATTCATATTCAAATGGCCCAGCCTCCTATGCCATACTTCACTGCTGGCCGCTGCTGAAGGAGATGTAAACAAACACTGTTTACGTTCTATGGCCAACTTGTAAACACCATCAACCTCATTTGCCACAGCCACCAAACTGTTTTCCTTATTGTAAATATAACAGCACTTCTCCTTGAACGATACACTGTTCCCGTTACTAATAAGTTGACTAATTGATATTAGGTTGGTTGTGAGATTGGGTACACACAACACGTCTTTCAAAGTAACCTCGTATTTACATTTAGGAGCAACTGTTATGATGTCCACGTCTCCCGAACACAATACTGGCATTGCACTTTGATTTGCTGCAATAATCTCTGTGATTTTCGGCGTATAACAAGTATTTTTCATCATGTTTACGTCTGACGTCATATGGACACTCGCACCGCTATCAAGATAAAAGTCTTGTTTACTATAATTTCCACTCAGGAATACTGCCGAGAAAGCATTCGTCTTCTTAACTTGTTGATCATTCTGCTTGCACTGTGATTGATAATGTCCTGTTTGTTTACAACGATAACATTTAATGTTCGATTTATCTTTTTTCTTCGCATTCGACTCTGACGTTGACAATCCGCCATGATGACTTGAACTGTCACTTTTGACATTGCTGCCAACTTTAGAATGTTGGCGACTTTGATGCTGTCCTCTAGACCAGAAAGCACTACCTGCTTCTGAGTCATCATTACCTGCCAAATCAATTAGCTTTGTCTTCACTACGTCAGCTGTTATTGCGTTTCCCGAATGTTCTATCGCCATAATCATAGGGAAGTATTTTTCGGGTAAACCTGCCAGCATTAAACATCCAATCCATTCGTCGTTCACTGTAAAACCTGTTCCGGATAATTTCTGAGCAGTTTCGATGATTTGCGTCACATAGGTCGTCATTGAATTGCAACTTTCGAGACGGATCGATATTAGGTTTCGCAACAGTGTTATTCTTCTTGAAAACCCAGAATCGTCGAACATAGTCTGCAGTTTTTGCCACAAATTCTTTGTACTTGATGCATCTTTAATGTGAACGTACAATGACGGGTCAATTGTGAGAATTAGCTTGGCTCTCGCTTTTGCATCTTCTGCGGCTGCTTCTTTTGTCTCATTCTTGATAAAACTGGCTGTGCCTTCCAAGATAAGCAGATTCTCCGCTGCAAACGCCCACTCGTGATAGTTCTCACGTCCCTTTAGCTTCGGAACGTTAGCTAGAAATGACGAGTTGGTAGCCATTTTTGTAACGACCACGTTGCAACACAAATTGAAAAAAAAACTATCAATCTGCTTCTCACAAACGTTGCCTACACGTATGCTAGCTAATTACCTAACAATATACTTTTATTTACTCCCTAATGAGCATATCTGGGCCCATAACCTAATAAAACGACGTATTTAGTTAGAACACTATTTGTTTTAATTCAAATCACACAAGCGAGTAGCGAACAATAGACACACATAGATTTTAGTCATAGACAAACATTTTGTCACTAGAGGGCAACAGATATTTATTTGATGTGACCAGATATAAATATAATTTCCAACATATTTAAGTACAAGATGACGTGGAGGTCGAGAGGCTATTGTTTTGGAGAATGTTATGAATTTGGTTTTTTTATATTTAGAGTCAGGAGATTTGCATCAAGAGCCTTAGAGACAGTTACTAGTCCGATCTCGGCAAGGTGGTACACTTGTTCCCAAGTTTTACCGTGAAAAATTATCACTGTGTCGTCAGCATACGATATTATTTCAGCGTCGTTTAATTGTGAGTTTAAAATATCATTCATATAGAAGCTGAAGAGAGTCGGGCCGAGTGTGCTGCCCTGTGGAATTCCAAAAGCGATGGGAAGTACGTCACTTGATTGTTCATTTACTTTGACCAGCTGTTTGCGATCAGCTAAGTAACTCGTAAACCATTCAAGTGCAGCCCCTCGTATACCTGCACATTCAAGTTTTCTAAGAAGAAGTTGAATTGATATTGTATCGAAGGCCTTTGCCAGATCTAAAAAAACTCCAATAGTGTGTTCTCCTTTTTGGGTGAAAGTAGCCACTAAGTTGGTCAGTAATGAGGCAGCGTCTTCAGTTGACCTTCCTCGCCTGAATCCGAACTGCCTGTCTGATATCAATTTGTATTTTTCAAAAAAGTTCATTAGCCTGCTGTTAACTAGTTTCTCCAGTACTTTGGACAGAATTGACAGAAGTGCGATTGGGCGATAATTTTCAGGTAAGTCTGTAGGGCCGCTTTTGTGTATTGGTCTAACGGATGCAACCTTCCAGCACTCCGGAAAGGTACCAGATTCTAAGCTTAAATTAAAAATGTGGGTAAGTGGTTTAAGGATTGCATTTCTATTTTTTACTAGCTGTTCCCGGCATGCGTTGCAATGCCCTTTTTCCTACCTACTACCTGCCTGTGTACCAACTACCTACCTACCTACTACCCTACCTACCTACTACCCTACCTACCTACTACCCTACCTACCTACTACCCGACCTACCTACTACCCTACCTACTTACTACCCTACCTACTACTCTACTGACTACCCTACCTACTCTACTATCCTACTTACTACCCTACCTACTACTCTACCTACTACCCTGCCTACCTACCTACCACTTTCTCACCTTTTAAACCTTCCTTGGACTTCCACGAATAATTCAACACTATAATTAGCCAAATCGGTCCAGCCGTTCTCCAGTTTTAGCGCGACTAACTAACAGCAATTAATTTTTATATTATACGCAATCACCATTTGAAAAATCATTTTTCTATTGGGAAAGAAACAGTAATTATTTGTGATTATTGTGATAATGTCGTATGGTCTGTTTGAAGTTGTCATTCGTTGACTGAACAACTGAACGTCACTCAATTGTTTTGCCTTCCCGGAACCTCTCCACTAACACTTGAACTTTATAGTACGGTATTAAAGCTCAAATTAATTTGACGTTTTAGTAAGAAAACGTTTGTATGGGAAAAAGAAAAGGGCTGTTTTTAGGGCTTTTCCGGCCATTATTCGAATTTTTCTCGCCGTAAAAACCATCCTTGAACTTCAACGAACATTAAAAAGAAAAAATCAGCCAAATCGGTCAAGCCGTTTTCATGCCAAGTCGTGACAACGAAAAACGGGTTTCATTTTTATATATATAGATTAAAATTGCTTATCGGTTCTCAGTGACTGATGTAGTTAGAATGACCTAGCTTGCAAATTTTATCTGTCTGAGCACGGATGCTACTACTTAATACATTTTGAAGGTCTGATGATGACCAGCTAAGTGCTTATCGGTTCTCAGTGACGGATGTAGTTAGAATGACATAGCTTTCAAATTTTATCTATCTGAGCACGTATTCTACTACATGATACATTATGAAGGTCTGATGATGACCAGCTAAGTGATTATCGGTTCTCAGTGACGGATATAGTTAGAATGCTCCAGCTGTCAGCTTTTATCTTATTGAGCACGGATGCTACTAAATGATACATTTTGAAGGTCTGATGATGACCAGCTAAGTGCTAATTGGTTCTCAGTGACGAATATAGCTAGAATGACCTAGCTTTCAGATTTTATCTTATTGAGCACGGAAGCTACTACATGATACATTTTTAAAGGCTGATGATGACCAGCTAAGTGCTTATCGGTTCACAGTGACGGATATAGCTAGAATGACCACCATCAGGTAAATGGCACCATCAGTCTCCAAGGCCTCTTCGAGCTCTTTCAAATGAGTCCACACACGACGGTTCTACGTGGTGCCATCAATGAGATCCTATACTTACCTTCGGAGTCTACCATCAGGTAGCTAGTATCATCAGTCTCCAAAGCCTCCTCGAGCTCTTTCAAATGAGTTCAAACACGATGGTTCTACTCAGTGCCGTCAATGAGTTCCTACACCCACCTTCGGAGTCCACCATTAGGTACAAGACATCATCAGTAATCCAGATCTCCATCTTCCATCAAACGAAATTCTCAAGACAAAATAATTAAAACGATAAAACAATTAACACCATTAAAACAATAACATACATTACATAACATCGCGCCTGTAATCCCCAAAGGGTTAGGCAGAGGTGTACCTAATAGTAGGCGTGATGTTATGTTATGTGTGTTATTATTTTAATGATTTTAATTGTTTTATCACTTTTAGCGATAAAACAATTGTAGCAAAAAACAATTGTAGTCGTTCTTGTAGCACGGATGCTACTACATAATACATTCTAAAGGTCTGATGATGACCAGCTAAGTGCTTATCGGTTCTCAGTGACGGATATAGCTAGAATAACCTAGCTTTCAAATTTTATCGATCTGAGCACGGATACTACTACATGATACATTTTGGAGGTCTGATGATGATCAGCTAAGTGCTTATCGGTTCTCAGTGACGGATGTAGCTAGAATGACCACCATCAGGTAAATGGCACCATCAGTCTCCAAGGCCTCCTCTTTCAAATGAGTCCAAACACGATGGTTCTACGCAGCGCTGTCAATGAGATCCTGTACCCACCTTCGAAGTCCACCGTCAAGTAAATGGCATCATCAGTCTCTAAGGCCTCCTCGAGCTCTTTCAAATGAGTCCAAACACGACGATTCTACGCAGTGCCGTCAATGAGATCCTTTACTTACCTTTGGAGTCCACCATCAGGTTAATGACATTATCAGTCTCCAAGGCGTCCTCGAGGTCTCAACACCATTAAAATAATAAGATACATAACATAACATCACGCCTACTATTAGGTACACCTCTGCCTAACCCTTCGGGAATTACAGGCGTGATGTTATGTAATGTATGTTATTATTTTAATGGTGTTAATTGTTTTATCGCTTTTAATTATTTTGTCTTGAGAATTTCGTTTGATGGAAGATGAAGATCTGGATGACTGATGATGTCTCGTACCTGATGGTAAACTCCGAAGGTGGGTATAGGATCTCATTGACGGCACTGAGTAGAACCATCGTGTTTGGACTCATTTGAAAGAGCTCGAGGGGGCCTTGGGGACTGATGATACTATCTACCTGATGGTAGACTCCGAAGGTGGGTATAGGATCTCATTGACGGCACTGAGTAGAACCGTCGTGTGTGGACTCATTTGAAAGAGCTCGAAGAGGACTTGGAGACTAATGGTGCCATTTACCTGATAGTGGTCATTCTAGCTATATCCGTCACTGTGAACCGATAAACACTTAGCTGGTCATCATCAGACCTTCAAAATGTATCATGTAGTAGCATCCGTGCTCAATAAAATAAAATCTGAAAGCTAGGTCATTCTAACTACATCCGTCACTGAGAACCGATAAGCACTTAGCTGATCATCATCAGACCTTCAAAATGTATCATGTAGTAGCATCCGTGCTCAATAAGATAAAATCTGAAAGCTAAGTCATTCTATCTACATCCGTCACTGAGAACCGATAAGTACTTAGCTGATCATCATCAGACCTTCAAAATGTATCATGTAGTAGCATCCGTGCTCAATAAGATAAAATCTGAAAGCTAAGTCATTCTAACTACATCTGTCATTGAGAACCGATAAGCACTTAGCTGATCATCATCAGACCTTCAAAATGTATCATGTAGTAGCATCCGTGCTCAGATCGAAAAAAAATTAAAGCTAGGTCATTCTAGCTATATCCGTCACTGAGAACCAATTAGCACTTAGTTGGTCATCATCAGACCTTCAAAATGTATCATGTAGTAGCATCCGTGCTCAGATCGATAAAATTTGAAAGCTAGGTCATTCTAGCTATATCCATCACTGAGAACCAATTAGCACTTAGCTGGTCATCATCAGACCTTCAAAATGTATCATGTAGTAGCATCCGTGCTCAATAAGATAAAAGCAGAAAGCTGTAGCATCATAACTGTATCCGTCACTGAGAACCGATAAGCACTTAGCTGATCATCATCAGACCTTCAAAATGTATCATGTAGTAGCATTCGTGCTCAGATCGATAAAATTTGAAAGCTAGGTCATTCTAGCTATATCCGTCACTGAGAACCAATTAGCACTTAGCTGGTCATCATCAGACCTTCAGAATGTATTATGTAGTAGCATCCGTGCTCAGATCGATGAAATTTTAAAGCTAGGTCATGCTAACTGCGTTCGTCACTGAGAACCGATAAGCACTTAGCTGGTTATCATCAGACCTTCAAAATGTAGTAGCATCCGTGCTACAAGAACGACTACAAATGTTTTTTGCTACAATTGTTTTATCGCTAAAAGCGATAAAACAATTAAAATCATTAAAATAATAACATACATAACATAACATCACGCCTACTATTAGGTACACCTCTGCCTAACCCTTCGGGGATTACAGGCGCGATGTTATGTAATGTATGTTATTGTTTTAATGGTGTTAATTGTTTTATCGTTTTAATTATTTTGTCTTGAGAATTTCGTTTGATGGAAGATGAAGATCTGGATGACTGATGATGTCTCGTACCTGATGGTGGACTCCGAAGGTGGGTATAGGATCTCATTGACGGCACTGAGTAGAACCATCGTTTTTGGACTCATTTGAAAGAGCTCGAGGGGGCCTTGGGGACTGATGATACCAGCTACCTGATGGTAGACTCCGAAGGTGGGTATAGGATCTCATTGTTGGCACTGAGTAGAACCGTCGTGTGTGGACTCATTTGAAAGAGCTCGAAGAGGCCTTGGAGACTAATGGTGCCATTTACCTGATAGTGGTCATTCTAGCTATATCCGTCACTGTGAACCGATAAGCACTTAGCTGGTCATCATCAGACCTTCAAAATGTATCATGTAGTAGCATCCGTGCTCAATAAAATAAAATCTGAAAGCTAGATCATTCTAACTACATCCGTCACTGAGAACCGATAAGCACTTAGCTGATCATCATCAGACCTTCAAAATGTATCATGTAGTAGCATCCGTGCTCAATAAGATAAAATCTGAAAGCTAAGTCATTCTAACTACATCTGTCATTGAGAACCGATAAGCACTTAGCTGATCATCATCAGACCTTCAAAATGTATCATGTAGTAGCATCCGTGCTCAGATCGATAAAATTTGAAAGCTAGGTCATTCTAGCTATATCCGTCACTGAGAACCAATTAGCACTTAGCTGGTCATCATCAGACCTTCAGAATGTATTATGTAGTAGCATCCGTGCTCAGATCGATAAAATTTTAAAGCTAGGTTATGCTAACTGCGTTCGTCACTGAGAACCGATAAGCACTTAGCTGGTTATCATCAGACCTTCAAAATGTAGTAGCATCCGTGCACAGAACAGATAAAAGAGGTTAGAAGGGCCTTGTGGGCGGGGCAGGCGCGCCGCTCATATGTCGCAAACGCTCAAATGTCGACAAAATTTGATTTACCGGCGCAATCGCGCTCATATTGTGACAGCGTACGAAGCTCCGCGAAAAAAAAGAATTATGCCATCTTGCGCTATTATAATGTGTCGGAAAAGAAGCCAGGGTGTGTAGTGTGCCTCGAGAAGGGATTTCTTATCACCGGTAAGTCCAAATACCTTAAAATACAAGTAATATTTGTAATTATTACAATAGTATTATGTAGATGGTAGAAAAAATGATACTGTCGCAAGCAGTTAAAAAATTACGTACATTGCTTGCAATACGTGGGTACCATCTTGTACTGTGTGGGCGATTGCGCGATGTATTTCGTTCACTGCGAACGTCGCGTACGACGAGCCAAAGCTTGAGTTCTGCAAAATCTATGAATTTCGATTGTGTTGTACCTACCAAGTTGTAAACAATGTCGATATTTAGTATGTGTGAATGTATTCAAATGATATTATTATGAATATGATTAAATAACTTCGTTTATTACTGTCAATTATTGTTTATTGTGGGTTATTAATTTTGGTTTTCGTCTAAAATTTGTTTTGAGGTTAGTCATTTATAATGGAAACATAACACAACAAAGTTTTGTTTTTAGGTTTCCAACAGTTCCAGATACAAGAACACTATGGCTAGAGGCAACCGGTAGAATTGAATAGATACCTACTAACTAAATGTAGTAATTAATTGAATGTATGTCTTATTTTTAAGTGTTTCTCGTATGTTTACTTTTGATTTTACTTTTTTAATCTTTAATTTTGTATCTGTGTGAGACAAATAAATACCTTTTCATTCTTTCTATCCCGTTCCAAAATTAAAGCAAAATATTGCAAAACTTAAAGTTACAAAACTAAAGTAATTTTATCGACATAAATTATCGACCTTTTGGTCGCCGTAACATGTATGAGAAATTAAAGCGTGTGTGAGTGTACGTCATACGCAGTGTTTGCGCTAGTGTGACAACCAGTAGCAAGCTCGCGATCTAAGTGAGTGCGGTTTATTTGTGTGCGTTATGCGCGTACGTATTAGCCTCTTGCTTGTAGTGGATATAGAGAGTGGGAGACAAGCGGCGACAGGCGTTCTAATACAAATCAGGAACTATTTCCTTTCTAATCTCTTTTATCTGTTCTGTGCATCCGTGCTACAAGAACGACTACAATTGTTTTTTGCTACAATCGCTTTTAGCGATACAACAATTGAAATCATTAAAATAATAACATACATAACATAACATCACGCCTACTATTAGGTACACCTCTGCCTAACCCTTCGGGGATTACAGGCGCGATGTTATGTAATGTATGTTATTGTTTTAATGGTGTTAATTGTTTTATCGTTTTAATTATTTTGTCTTGAGAATTTCGTTTGATGGAAGATGAAGATCTGGATGACTGATGATGTCTCGTGCCTGATGGTGGACTCCGAAGGTGGGTATAGGATCTCATTGACGGCACTGAGTAGAACCGTCGTGTGTGGACTCATTTGAAAGAGCTCGAAGAGGCCTTGGAGACTAATGGTGCCATTTACTTGATAGTGGTTATTCTAGCTATATCTGTCACTGTGAACCGATAAGCACTTAGCTGGTCATCATCAGACCTTCAAAATGTATCATGTAGTAGCATCCGTGCTCAATAAAATAAAATCTGAAAGCTAGGTCATTCTAACTACATCCGTCACTGAGAACCGATAAGCACTTAGCTGATCATCATCAGACCTTCAAAATGTATCATGTAGTAGCATCCGTGCTCAATAAGATAAAATCTGAAAGCTAAGTCATTCTATCTACATCCGTCACTGAGAACCGATAAGTACTTAGCTGATCATCATCAGACCTTCAAAATGTATCATGTAGTAGCATCCGTGCTCAATAAGATAAAATCTGAAAGCTAAGTCATTCTAACTACATCTGTCATTGAGAACCGATAAGCACTTAGCTGATCATCATCAGACCTTCAAAATGTATCATGTAGTAGCATCCGTGCTCAGATCGATAAAATTTGAAAGCTAGGTCATTCTAGCTATATCCGTTACTGAGAACCAATTAGCACTTAGCTGGTCATCATCAGACCTTCAAAATGTATCATGTAGTAGCATCCGTGCTCAATAAGATAAAATCTGAAAGCTAGGTCATTCTAACTACATCCGTCACTGAGAACCGATAAGCACTTAGCTGATCATCATCAAACCTTCAAAATGTATCATGTAGTAGCATCCGTGCTCAATGAGATAAAAGCTGAAAGTTGGAGCATTCTGACTATTTCCGTGACTGAGAACCGATATGCAGTTACCTGGTCTTCATCAGACCTTCAAATGTATCATGTAGTATGAGAGACCATCATTAGGTACGAGACATCATCAGTCATATAGATCGCCATCTTCCATCAAACGAAAATCTCAAGACAAAATAGTTAGATAACATAACATCACGCCTGTAATCCCCGAAGGGTTAGGCAGAGGTGTACCTAATAGTACACCCACATTTCGCCAGTTATGTTTTAGTCCCATATAATAGGGCCGAGCCTATTGCCATCAACCGGGCACAAATCCAGACGTCGTGGCTGTTACTTATAATTTCCTGATGGAAAAACCCAATAACACTTTGCCCGACCCGGGAATCGAACCCAGGACCTCATGCTCAGCATCGTGCTTACGACCACTAGACCAACGAGGCAGTCCAAAATTAAAATAATATCATAGATATATCTATATACCAAAATATCTACTAAGAAACGTACGTAATTTACCAATAGTTTTGAAGAGCTCGGCCACGCGTCACTTTACGTTTATTAGGCATAGTCAGCTTAGTCTATGATAGGTGCAAACAACAAAACGAAATTACAAACTACTTTAAATATATTTACAAACTTATTTTCTGTTCTTATTTTACGAAATATTGATAACTATACAATTTACAATATGTTTTAATTCAGAAAACATTAAAAACGTGAACTTTTGAATTTTATTTGTGAAGTAATGACATGCGTGCAGTCCACCCGTGACAACAGTCATCGAGACACTGGCGCAGCGCGTTCCAAGTATGCGCGACGGGTCTCGCGCCGCATTTGCCTCAAAATGTCGGGAATTAATTTATTATTTTAAAATTTTATTACAAATCAGAGAAAATAAACAATACGGATTGATAAATACATCACTACGTATTTTTGGGTATAAAATTCATACCGAACTATTCAGCCGTTACAGAGACAAAATTCGATTTAGGTTAAGACATACTACGATTTTTTATTAAATAATGTGAAGGTTTATTAAAATTTTAAACAATACGAATTATTTGTGATGACTTTAAGTATAATATATATTTTTTATATGGAAATCGTACGGAAGGATTCCTCAACAAATTTCTTTAAACATACGTCGTTTTTGGGATTTGACCATTGCAACGGCCTTAATAACGCTTTTTTTCAAATTCAAACCGATGTATCAAATTAGATGATTATTTGTAACTCAACAGAGTTAATAAACTTATTGTGCTGACTCTACGTACTCGTTTGTTACGATGCCATTATTGAAGGTTTTACCCGAGCGCTGAGATCGAACCCAGCTTGGTATATTTACGAATTCTGGTTATTGCCAGCAATCGCAAAGTCAGAAACAGTTTCGAGGAGAGTACGTTTATTCTAGAAGATATTGATATGGGCAAAGGTTTTCTAGTTTCTCTCAATATATGAAAATATACTGCGATTATGGAATCTTGTATAATATTTTTTGTGAGATAAATAATTGAAACTAGGGAGGGTGAAGAACTGATAGATAGACTGTGAGATTAAATGGCTAGAAAGGTGTTTCAAGAGGTGATGACTACTAGCGAAGCATGGAAGAACCCAGATGGATGAGGGATAAGGCCAGGAGAACGACGTTGATTAAATCATTGTGATTCTGCGAGACCGCATATAGATATTTAAAGTCACACTAGTTACCCACCCCGGCTTCGCATGGGTTCAATTACCTAACAACAGCACCAGCTATCGGGTCTAAAATTATACGATTTTCAAGCTGGAACCAACCACACACATTTACAAACCTTATTGTAATCGTTTAGGTGGTTCCGGAGATTAGCGTGTACGAACAGAGTTTCACGTGATGTTTATAATAGTAAGAAGATTTCTCCAAACGTCTGCCTAACCCTTCCAAGATTACAGGCGTGATGTTATGTTGTTTTATGTCAGAAGATTTCACCGATATTACAATGAAGTTCGCCACCTACACGTGAGCACATAGCTCAATAAATACTAGTCTGCTACATCATAAACGGGATTATCTACCCCACTTTTAATCACACGGTTATCCAAACACCGCCATAATGATTACACTATAAAACAACCCCTCTTCACCCCCTGGGCATACTGGGGGTATCGAGTGCGATATCATTGCCCCAGGCCCAAGGGGGCTAGTATAGGATAGGTCGGGAGTTACAGCCTCGGCCAAATTGTATAGCAATCGGTTAGAGTTAATCTATGTTTCACCCTTGAGTATTTGGTAGCCTTGAATTATAGACTTGTGTATCTTTACACAATAGGTGTATAAATTGTGTGGAATTAACGAATATTTGTCGAGCCATTTGCCAGTAATCCAACGAATCAACGGTTATAAGGATAAACAAGCCATTGTAAGACGAAATGTTTATGATGAAAAAATATAATTGCTTTTTCAATAAAATAAGGGAAAGACATACTAACAAGTATTATTAAGTAGTCTTATTAATTTAGTTGGTTCGGCCCTTCATTGATCCTGATTTTGTTTCTGCACCATTTTGTAAGTACAACATTATAGCATTCAATCACACAGAGGGTTATACAGGCTGCAAATTTCGTAACAATGCCACTACTGGGCCACCGCTGCTCTCGCATTTCTTATTACCGATGAACAAAAAATCTGGGGATGCCCCCATCCCCAGATATTTTTATTCGGAATATTCGACTCAAGACTTAGTAATAATTTTTGATGTCTTTTCACAACGTGGACGCATTTATTTATTTATTTCCTCACACGATAACTTGCCATCGCCATGATTGTGACAAACTGAAAACCGTGCCTAAGCTCCGTTTTATCAAGTAAAGTACAACAGTTGTGCCTATCCGGGGTAAAGTACTTACTTTAATATACTCACGATTCACGGAGTACCTTACGAAGTTAGGGATTACAACCAAATTGGTGACAACGTTAGCGTGTGTAAGTAGATAAGGTATGTTTTCAGGTGACGCGTTTTTATTATTTTTATGATCGTGTCTTTAATTTTTTTTAATTCAAGTACTTTAGACTTAATATCGTATTGCGAGTGAACAGTTGTTTGCAAATTTCAGGAGCATGTTGACGCTACTAAAATTTCCAAACGCGTCGCCAAATTTTGACCTGATTCGACTTAGATTGCCATCGACAAGCTAAGAAGAACTCAGGTAATGATGGAAAATTGTCTTCATTCGTAGCGTCTCAATTGTTTTGATTCTACAGTCTGCTTTCTGAATGAATACAAACGACAAACAAAACAAGCCTTTAGGTATTGGTAGCTAGTTCTCGCCGTCCGATCAGAACCAAACACGGGTCCACGGCGCGTTGTCTTCCATGCATGACGCAAGCTTGAAAGAATTGTCAGTATCGTAGACGGGGCAGTGCTTGCCGGGGTTACGGAATTTGGTCGAAAGGGTTAAAGGGTACCCGTCGGGGCTGCGGGTTGTTCGCAAGAGATACCGCGGCCTCGACATAAAGGGCTAAGAAGGAACATGGGTGGTTTTTAGTCAGTAGAAGTCTGACACTCCCTCTCGCTCTGCCTAAGAGCGGGAGGGGTTATTTGATGATTTCCCACCCCAAAAAAAAAAAGGGTTAAAGGGTAAACGGATGGGTTAAGTCAGTAAGAGTCTGACACTCCCTTCCGCTCCACCCAGAGCGGGAAATTACTACATTTGATAATTTACCATCCTTTAAAAAAAGATATTCTGTTGTGATGTTTGAAACGCGCGTGTGGCTCTCCCCTTAGCTCTTAAATTCAGCACGTCACCTCGCATTTACCTACACGTTTCGTTCGCACGATACGCAGCGATCATCGCACTCCTACGTATTTTCCGAGAACAAGTTATTTCCAGGAGCGAATGTGGAACAAATATTTGGTACATTATTAGTAAGATCACTATCTAAGTGTAGTCATCTTTTGTCGTACTAATGTTGAGAGGAAAGTTTTGTTTGTTTCTACAATTGTTTGGAGTTTATAAGGTTGGTATGGAATTCCTATTTCCTTTATCTAAAGGTATTATTATATTTTATACATTTACTTTTCCAAATTTGGGCTAAGATTCAGAATGTATCTTTAATGTATCTGTGTAAATGAAAATTGTCTAACTGCCACACTCAGAGAGCTTTAATGATTACTTAAGCCATCACTCAGTAAAGGTTTTGACGGTTTTGTCATACAAAAGTATGTCAAATCTTTACTAAGTGACGGCTTAAATAATCATTAAATATCTCTGAGTACCGCAGTAAGAGTTTGAATCTTCTCGATCATCTTTTTGAGATTTGATGACAAGCTAAATTGAATCGGTTAAAAAGGTGTCAAAGGCAGCTTTAGTAGCATTCTTCAGGACAGTCAGGACTCGACATTAAGGTACCTCAACGTTCATGGAGCAAGACCACAACTCCAGGGTAGGAATGCACTAATGAATCTCAACCAGGACAGGTTTCCCGTGCTTCGGCCAAACTGAATGACAAAACCATTAAGACAAACAAGAGGCCAGTTTACGACTTCCTACGCTACAATAAATGTAACAGTGTAAAATTACGGCTTCACTTAATGAGGCGTACTTAAACTTGAACTAATTAAACCCTTAATGAGTTCAAAGTTCACTTGCAACAGCCTACTACAAATTGATCGATGACAACAAACTCCGGTGGAGTTACAGGTTAACTGAAAGGGTCACGACCTCTACTTAAAGACTAATCTTGACTGTTAATTAAATTTATTGTTATCCGTAGCACAATTAAGCTGTCACATCAATCTTGGGACTGACAGAGCTGGTATTTCGAGTAATATGTTACCTACAAATAAAGTTTACGAGTGTGAGTTAAGAAGTCTATAGATGTGCAATCGAAATAACGTCACACCTGTTTTTCTTCAGGGGGTAGACACAATTGTACCTAAAGTAAACCCACATTGAGGCAGGATTTATTGCTGCGGGTTGTTCGCAAGAGATACCGCGGCCTCGATATGAAGGGCTAAGAAGGAACATGGGTGGTTTTTAGTCAGTAGAAGTCTGACACTCCATTTCGCTCTGCCCAAGAGGTAAATAACCCCTGTTATTTGATGATTTTGCACCCGCAAAAAAAGGCAGGATTTAATCCCGGTAAATTGCCATCTGCCTGGAAAATGGTATTTTATGGGTATCATTTAAACATTTTGCTTCAATAGGGAAACAAACCTAGAACGTCATACCAACGAGAAACTCTATATTAGTGGAATAGAACTATAGATTACCGGAGTAATAAACCAACCCCGCTCTAAAAAAGCGCGAATTTTCATAAAATATCCAAAACTTCCTGCTTCATACTTTGCTTACCTCGAAACGGAACATTTTTTTCACTCTAAATGAAATTGAACACTTACGGCGCTCGTAAAAAACCAAATAAACAGAAGTACTGAGATTTTTTCTTGAACTTCCCTTTTGAGACTCATTTATACTCGTAGATATGAGAATACCAAGAAGTGTGCGATAGGTTTTTATTATTCTGCCGATGCCAATGTTGGAACGAAAATATTCAAGGTCAAAAAAATAGTAACCGACTTGGTAGCTAAGACTACGAATCTTCCTCATGATAGAGATGTAATGGTCATAATACATACTAATAATCAATTATCTCTTGCTCTCGTAGTACAAGAAAACAAAACAAAACACAGCAAAAAGAGAAAGAAAAATATAGTGTATCAAATGTTTAACAGGCACACAAATTGGGATCATTTCTCACTCCGTAAAGAAAAGACCGGTCACGTTTGAAGATAAGGAAACAAAATATACGCTACCTTACGAACTTTTTGTTCAGTTTTTCGAAACTTATTGTTTATAGACCCTTCCTCCTTCTCGGCAAGGACTTTTCTTCAGAGTTTTTCCTTTGAAACCCTCCTTTACACGGTGAGATAGATTTACTTTTGATTGTATACAATTTCCATATCCATAGTTAATATCATAAGTCCAAAAGTCTCTCTATCTGTCTGTTTGTTTTACACGTCTAAACGCTTGAACAGATTTTGATGTTTGACACACAGGTAGCTATAACCAGGCTAAGGATGTAGGATCATTTTATCCTGATAGTAAAAGTTCTGAGGAAAAGCTAGTAACATAAAAAGGTAAATAAAATAAAAAATGTCTTTAAAATTATTTCCATTTACCTTTTTGTAGAAATTCAGTACATGCAACCCAGGAATTTTTTCATCCATGTCTAACAAACTTCATTCGTTATCTATTGGTAAAACACACAAGACACAAGGCGAAATAAACACAATACCTGACTCACATTTCCTAACAACCTCCATATAATTATAATTATCTCTTCTGTATAAGGTCCACTTAAGAAGCTCTCAAGTCTAGATCCTTTCATGTAACAAAGAAATCAGAACAAAGACTAATTTTAAGTAAGAATCGTGCAGAGGTGAAGATGTCTGTCCTCTCTGAGGGACTCATTGCAAGGAAAGTTTTGACCTTGGCACAAATAAGCTTAAGTACATACAAAACTTTGTTTTGTTTTTGTTCTAAGTAAGCTTGCCGGTTTAACATCTCCAAAATTGTCGGAAATTTTGTCTGTTTTGTATTTGCTTAGCTGTTTGAATTGTTAAATTGAGTTTATGGCGTGCCATAAAAGATCGCAATGACCTTCGTTGAACATAAACTTAGCATAGGTTGTTAAAGATCTTTTTGGGGGAAACTGCCAGATTATTTTTATTTGTATGTAGGTTAGAATGACTTTAATCCTTCTCCTCCTATGGTGAAAAATAAATAGATTTCGAATATGTCTTATTATAATCTAACGAGTCTATCATTAATAATTGTGATAGTTTAATATTACTTCCAGAAATTATGGTTGAAAAACAGTATTAAATCCGTTGTATGATTATTTTATTCCCAAAAATACTCAAAAAGTATTATACCTTATGTTCAATTTAAAGACAATTACGAAACTAATTCAACTTCACCTCGTATCTTTGACTTCTGAAAACCGCACCGTCACCACAATATCCTTTGTAAGTTCAAAGTGGAACATCCCTATAACTATCCCTAAGACGCTTTCTGCCAACATTCTTACGTTCGTACGTGTTCCAATTTACCAATTAATGTGGCCCCACAGTTTGAGTGGATCACGAACATTTGTAAAGGGGGAACCATTTGTTTGAAACGATGACATGGAAAAAGTGACGATCTTTTGTCATATTTGAACTTTGTTTTTCTTGAAGAGGTTTTCAGACCTCTTAAAGTATTCTCGATTTAGTGTTTAATAATAATAACTATTTCATTACGTAATTCTATAGTATTATAGTGTTATCATCATAATCAGCAGTATTTCAGCCCGGAAACACCCAATGCTACCCAAAATTAGTAGATTTCTCTTTTCTTCGCCAAATTTCGTTAGTTTTGAGTAGGAATAGGTATCAAATTAACCAAAAAAAACCTTTTCTTAGAAAAGACAATCTTGATTGTTCATTTAAAGTCTATAAAAGGTTTCAAATATTATTTCGTCCAGTAGTGTCTTTGTAAAAACTCTACTAATTAGACTTAGAAGTAAAAAAACCTAAAGTTTTTAATTACAGAGCCCTTTAGGTAAATTTTATGGATCTTAGGATTATACGAGCTGGGGATTTAAGATGAAACGAGAAAGTATTATTGCTGCCCTTCAGGGTAAGCAAATAAATTTTAATTAAGTTTTTTGTCAATTTTTGCAAAGCTGGATTAGGGTTACGGCTGAGAGTTTAAGTTTTAACAAAAAAATTAAGAAATTTTAGTTAGTTTTATAACTGGATCTTAAAGAACACTGGGAGTAATTGTATAACATTATTGAATTTATTTATTTAAGAAAATACTGACCCTTTAGTCATCTGATAACACGCCTACATCATATCTCTGTTGGTATCCCATAGTCGCGAATTCCACGACTTCCAGTGTCTATATAACCAACATTATCATTAATATAGAAATTGTGACTACCTAAACACTTTAAACTAATATTTTATGAACACTATTAGCTTAATCTCTCTCTCTTCAATAGGCTCGCCCCCTATTACATGGGACTTAAGCATAACTGGCAAAATGTGGGTGTACTATTAGGTACACCTCTGCCTAACCCTTCGAGGATTACAGGCGTGATGTTATGTTATACTATTAGCTTAATCCCAAAAGAAGCGGAAAAAAATTATATAATTTTGCAGCGGATAGTTCCTAGAGTTAACTGGGAAAAATGGGTCACTTTAATATTAATAACGTTTTTACCTTTAAATACATTATTACCGAGCGGTTAGACTTAACGTGGTTCATTTTGAACAAGATTTTCTGAAAAACAAGGATTAAGTTCTTAAACTAAAGGTTCTGGTTACATAAAAATTACGCCTGTACGCAGAAGGGTTAGGCAGAGGTGTACTATTACGAAACTCACATTTTGAGTGGTATGTTGTTATGTGGTAGCGCTATGAAATTCTGTACGAAATATTACATTTTATGCCAATAATAACAGGTTTCAGGAATTCGTTTTCAATTTCAACAAAATTGATAAAATAACATAATGGTACGTACCTAACGAAAACAGTGGAATATTGTAAATGAAATTAAAATGAATTTAGATAATTATTAAAGATTTCTAAGTACTAATGCCAGACGTCCACGAAGATACTACTTTTGAGTGGCATCGTGAACTCGTGAACGATGGGCCTTATGTTTAAGATTTGAACGTTAAAGATATTTAAAGCATCACCTTTTAATGGTTGACAATAAACAAGAAGATTAATTCAACACTCAACGTATTTAGTATTTTGTACAACAAGCTGCCAAAGACCTATCGTCATGATCATGATTTTACGAATATTCGTTTTGCTAGCATCGTACGTAGAAACAAACAATAATATGTGGCGTGGCTTGAATTTTGCGCATTTTTATTCGATTAAAAGATATCCCTTGACAATGCTACTTGACAGAAACCTAACAGTTTTGCAGCTTGCATGCAATTATCTAGTCGCCGGCCGTGGACAGAAGGCAGTAGTATCTAAGATGAACGAACGAAATTGACGACGACGCCGACACGGTGTGGTTCGTCAGAATCACACCCTTTAATTTTTTTTTGGTGGGTGGGAAATCATCAAATTACCCCCCCCCTCCCGCTCTGGGAAGAGCGAAAGGGAGTGTCAGACTCCTACTGACTAAAAACCACCCATGTTCCTTCTTAGCCTTTGCGCCGAGGCCGCGGTATCTTTTGCGAACAACCCGCAGCCCCGTCGGGCGTCGGTCCTTGCATGTTGCTGACATCTCTTTGAGGCGCGCGTGGAACACGAACCCGCCGTCGACACGGCCTGTCGTCGTCATAACACCGACGGACGGCAAGCTAGTCCATCACTACCGTCCACAGGCCCGCGTCTACGGTGGCCGGAAGCCATCACGTGGCCCCCGACGCCCGGAGCGCCTCCCGCGGCGGCTGGGACGAGAGGTTCTCTCCCTCTCACGTTCCGCCACCTCCTTCGCTAGCATTACTGCTTCGCAGAAGGAGGCGACGGCGTCCCATTCCTCCTCGTCCCGGACCATGGCTTGCACCAGGGCCGGACGCGAGACGTCGCCGCCGCCGATCGCCGCTACGAGAACACGGCGGGGTTCCGCCCAAGCGGGACACACCTCCACGGTGTGCTTCACCGTGTCCTGCAGCCGATCCTCACAAAAATTACACCCTGAAATTCATTTTTGTTTATTCGTTTTCAATAGAGAAAATTGTTCAATTCTATGGTCACGTCTAATTTAACAATGTTATCTATGGAACCACCACTGAAATCGTGAAAAAAAACAGCTTCCCAGTATAAAAACTCATCATCATCATCATCATTTCAGCCTTAAGACGTCCACTGCAGGACATAGGCCTCCCCCAGAAGGGGGGGATTTGCCATAATAGCCACGCTTGGCAGGCGGGTTGGCGATCGCAGTATGGTTGTTACAAAGGCACAGAGAACGCTGCTGCCCATTCTCTGGTAAGTCCCTTAGTCGCCTCTTACGACACCCACAGGAAGATATGGGATGGTGCTATTCTTTACGTCCGACACCATACGGAACAAACACCTACATAAAAATTCAACACCTACTTATTCTAAATGTATGGGCCGCTATTCTTTGATGGTTTTACCACACCATCTGGTACTGGTTGAAAACCCCAAAAGTAATCGAACACAAAAGCTTTTTAATAACGTAAGTCACTCCTTATTTTAGTTGTCTCCGCTTTGCTAATCACAGACAGCCATAATGGATCCTGCTAATTCTTATTTCGACAATAGGATTAATATTAACCTTTAAGTACCGACGTGCGGTCTAAGAGGCCCCAGCAGGCACTTGACTTGCCACTTTACCCCTTTCCCCGCGGAATTCCGATTCCCGCTTTTAAGTAGCTGCAAAGACAGTGCCCACGTTGACGTTGAAGTAAGAAGGCGTAACGTCGCGCGCGCATTTGGTGAGTAATTACGATTTGAAATTCCGACGCGGCCTCTCAGGCCTCACGTCGGTACTTACGTAAGTTTTTTTGTTTTATTTCTTTGTTACTATAAACTTATATTTTTACAGAAATTGTAAACAATGGATATGCCAGGACCTTCTTATGATAGAGGAGCTTTTGTAAAGAAATTAGCTCGACAGTTGGTATTAGAGCACATGCAGCAAAGATTTTGTAACCTAAGATTGCCTCGTAAACTTAGGATGAGTTTGGCAAGAGTGCTTAGTTCTGATAAGCCAGAGGCATCTGAAGATCAAACAGAAGAAGTCAAGACACGCAAGACTTGTCTTTCGTGTCAACCTAAACTCAAAAGAAAATCGACGTATAGGTGCTATTCATGCAAAAGACATTTGTTTACAGTGCGCGAAACAATTGTGCTCTGACTGTGCTTAGAATTTAAGGTGTAGTCCGACTGTGGACATTTTTTTTTTCAGAAGGTTGGTGTTCCTACTGTATTTTTTTTCTTAAAGGTATATTAGTCTTAAGTAAGAAATACTATTTTTTGTTATTCTGAGAGGATTATTCTTTGTGTTACTATTTTTTATATCCAATAGTCGGTTTTTTCCAGAAATTTCATGCCAAATATTATTACAGTCTAAAATAAAATAAAGAATAAAATGTTATTTTCTTTCTATACTTATTTTTTCGTAAATCCCTTTATTTTTCATCATATCGCAAAGACAAATATTTAAATCACAACTTTCTTTAAAAAACACTACATAATATAAGCGGCCTCTCAGGCCTCACGTCGGTACTAACGTTACAAAAAATGCACGTCGGTGCTTAAAGGTTAAGCCTAAAACAAAAGAGAGCCCTTTTTGCAGCCTAAATAGATTCATTACCGTTTTCTTGATAAAGAATATTGTTTTGATAATGTTAACTCATGCTGCGTGTTATATTTTATTTAGTTTAAGGTATATTAATGGTCCCGTCGGGGCTGCGGGTTGTTCGCAAGAGATACCGCGGCCTCGACATGAAGGGCTAAGAAGGAACATGGGTGGTTTTTAGTCAGTAGAAGTCTGACACTCCCTTCCGCTCTGTCCAGGAGCGGGAGGGGTAATTTGATGATTTTCCATCCAAATTTAAAAAAAAAAAAGGTATATTAATGGACCTTATAAAACTTATCTTCTAGATTAATATTGAAAGAAAGGCCTAATTAAGTGGCTGTCAAGTGCAGGAAGGAGGTAGGAATGTCGGTCATCTAAGGGTGCGATGGATGACATAGTAACAGAGATGATGAGACTGGTATAAAAGAGCTATAATCCAAGAACCAATGACATTCTATCAGTGATAGCAATAATGCAGGAACGCAAAAAATATTATGTTTTAAGCCTATGTCAATTCTTTTGAAAGTTTTCATAGAAACAAGAGATACTTTGGAAGCTAATACCACTTATCTAGGTCCCATGATACCCAAGAGACTGGCACAAGATGATTCTCAAGAGTTTGAACTTTGAAGACATGATAAAATCAGTGAGTGAATTCAGATAAAGAATGATCATGAATTTTAAGTAAGAAATTTTAGTAGCAACACTTAAGAATTAGTTGCTTACAAGACTGGATAAAGATAACAATGTAAACCAAGTCTTAGAAATGCAAAACGGATAAACATTATTTAATTTTCTCCAATTTGGATTTCACAAGGATCAAACCAGTTCTGTGAATAACCAGCTAAAAAAATTATAATTGCAATGTGGTTCATTGAAAAGAGCAGGCTAATTACGCCGCTAAATTGACGCCGCGGGCATCTGTATCAATTTGGAACAAAATACTAGCTATCACGATATTCAAAACTGAAAAATGAGCATACATTTCATATATAAAATTGTATATAAGGATTATTTTGAGATTGGATATTCACAGAACTGTCTAGTAAAGGTAAATCAAATTACCATTTATAATATTGAAAGTAAATATTTTATTTGTATTCCTTAAGTTTGACTACATAATTTTGATTTAGTATGTACAAATAGGTCTAAAATAATAATAAAAACATGTATCAATATGGGCCAAAAATACAGGGTGACAAAAAATTCGTCCACATCGCTGTCAATAGGAACAACGCACAGAATTCTCCAGCCCAGCCAACCACCTCTCTGCTTCACTCCACATTTCTCCCAATTAGATGCTAGCTGCCCCGAAATGTAGCCAACTAGTAAGTTTCCTGTACTTATAAGACAATTTTTAAAATCCTGCATCATTCGGGATGAATGGAAGGTGCTTTTTTCAAGATGACAATTGTAATCGGAATAACCAGGACAGATAAGCTGAGTTTGTTAGAACAATTTTACTTAATATATTAGTTGAAATGATTATGGATAAATTAACAAACTTTAAGTTAAATTGTCCTCTGTACTAACTGGTGTTGTGGTGGTCAAACCGGCAGACACTACGTGTCAGATACTGGTATTCAACTGCATCCGGTTAATCTGGAAGCAGAGCCCAACACAGTTGGGAAAGGGCTAGACAGATCAAGAACATAAGAACATAATAGAGTCACAAAATAAAATTACCTAAAAGAGTTATGTCATACACATAACATAACATAATACTCCTGTAATCCCCGAAGGGTTAGGCAGAGGTGTACCTAATAGTACACCTACGTTTTTCTAGTTATCTGTAAGTCCCATGTAATAGAGGCCGACCCTATTGCCATCAACTGTTTACGAATTCAGACTCCGTGGTTGCTGCTGAGAAATTCCTAATTGAGAACCCCCATAACACTGCTTGACCCAGGAATTTAACCCAGGATCTCATGCCCGTTGGGGCTGCGGGTTGTTCGAAAGAGATACCGCGGCCTCGGCGCAAGGGCTAAGAAGGAACATGGGTGGTTTTTAGTCAGTAGAAGTCTGACACTCCCTTCCGCTCTGCGCAAGAGCGTGAGGGGTTATTTGATGATTTACCAACTCCCAAAAAAAAGGACCTCATGCTCAATAGTCGCAGTGGCGACTTGATATCTCATTTGAAGTAAAAATATTAAAAATGTATCGTAACTATGAAAGAAGTTCGTATTTTACTTAATGCTGACAAAAATAATGAGCAATTTATAATAACCAACCATCAAAAACCACTTCAGTTTTTTAAGAAACCAGCCTAAGTGGGTAGCAGGTTTGCTAACCCATTACTGCTGCGGTCTTTTGCCACATACGTGCACGGCGTTTTACCCAATTAGGCCCCCGCCAACGAACGGGTTAATCTTATATTGACTGTATAAATCTACAGCACTAATTGACTTTTGCTCAACCGCTTTGAGCTCTAACACACCATTTTTGCAGGTCTTAAATTGAGCGCCTGAAGTGTTGGGCGTTTATTTCTGAGCTTTGGAAGCTTTTTCAAGCTTGTGGGTTTCTGTTTGACCATTGAACTTTGCTTGCGATTATTTTTAATGAAGGATATTGGTTCAGAGCAGTGGTGGCCCAGTGGCGGCGGCCGCGACTTACGAACAGTGAGTCGTGGGTTCGAACCCAGTTAGGCGCATTACTTTGTGTCATCATCATCTGCCTAGCCTTTTCCCAACTATGTTGGGGTCAGCTTCCAGTCTAACCGGATGCAGCTGAATACCAGTATTTTACATGGAGCGACTGCCTATCTGACCTCCACATATAGCGCCTATAGGCGCATTACTTTGTGTAATTAAAAAAAAAAAAACATCACCATTGCTCTCTAAACAGTGAAGGAAAACATCGTAATGAAACCGGAATGTCTTAGAACAAAAAAATTCGAAGTCATGTGACATCTACCAATCCGTACTGGGCCCGCGAGGTTGATTATAGCCCATCACTCTCCTAGAGAGGAGGCCTGAGTCCCTGCAGTGGGAACACTATAATCTGCTGATGATTGGTTTAGAGTCACTACAATTACTGACGTTAAATAGACTTCACCCGATCACGTATAATCACCAGTTTTGTCGCATTTAGGTAGGTGCGGTGCTGAAACGCGTCTTCTGAATCGAAACGAGGCCAATTACGTATTTTCGCTTGTGTTGAATGGACATAATAATATCCATGGACACACGCGTCACTACCAAAACCACCAAGTCCTATCGTTAGTCTCCAGCTGACCTATTAATGACTGCAGATCATATCACCACCACCACCACCATCACCAGCACCATGCTGAGATAGTGGCCTTTTGGCCTCGTACGGTACTTATTTTTAATACTGTTTTATTTTTTAAGTGTTCCTCTTGTTTTTTTTTTTATTAATCTTTTATTATTTATTTCTTGTCCTGTGTGAGACCAATAAATACTTTTTCTTTCTTAATATAAATATATCTGTGTATAATTTTTATACTTTTCTTTGTTTAAAAAGGAACTATTTCAATAAAACTTTACATTTTCCCCGATCCCTGATAATATAGTCACAAACTTTCGCACAAATCCGTTAATCTGTTGAATTGTGAAAGTTTTTCGGTACAAACAGAAGCCACTTTATTTTTATGCATTAGTTATGTTCGGATTAAAGTACTGGTATATAAGTGTTTGAGTTCGGTTTTGTATTAGTTGTTTGTGATACCTCGAAGCCAAAGTTAATTAATAAATGGTGAGGTTTTTGTTTTCACGTGGTTTTCATATTGGTTGTCAAAATAATAAAATTGAACTTGTAATAGTAATTTTAGTGTACTGGTTGTGATACTAACTTGTTCGTGACTTCATCCGCGACTATCGGAAATTTAAATTAAATTATTATTATTTTTTCTTCTTATAAGTTTACACTATAATCTAATTATTGTTTGAAATGAGTTTATTTTTAATTTTTTTTTATGACTATCTAATGTAAATCTAATTTTAAGTATTTTTTCTACACAATGTATTTTGTAATGAAATAAATGACTATGACTAATTATCTGAAGGAGAGAGAGAGTGAGATGAAAACTATCCTAGTTCATTATTTACGTGTTTATCCAAACCCGTAAAGCGGTATAGACGTAAAAAGATAACGTACAGACATAGGGTTACTTTCACATGCATTGCGTAATATTAGAATAGACACGGAGCCATAATTGCCTCTTCACATACGGAGAAGAATCGCGCAGAAATCCAAATCTATTCAGCCGTTTTGACGTGCAAAGGTATCCGGCTGACAGACTGACAGATAGAAAGACAGAGTGAAAGATAGACACAGCTACTTCCGTATTGATAAATATTAGTATGAATTAAGTTTTACATTTGACCGTCGAACAAAACTAAACTTTAATTATTATTAGAATCTTGATAACACAGCTTCCCTTCGTAACATTATAAATAGCCGACAACTACGAGCTACCGGATATTTGTTCGCTGGTTTGAAATATGAGTTATTAAACTATTTTAATTAACACGGCAAGAGTATAGTTACAGGTCACTAAGATGAAGTTGGTTGATACGATAGTAATAGGTATTTATGTAAACTAATATAATACATGGTGTTTTAAAAGTAATGTCTGTAGTAAACTAAATCGGTTCGGTCATTCATAGAAAACAAAATATTATTAGAATAGAGTTATTTTTAAACAGACAAATAACGTATGATACGATAATGTTACATAAAAAAATTAATAGCCAATCAATATAATCGTTATTACTCAATAAATATTTTTTTACATTTAAATCGTTAAACCCACAGAGCTCTTACGAGTAGAGGGCGACGCTGATCGTCTAAAAGCGAAAGTGTGGACATTTCAAATTATACATGCAAATGGTTTCAGCGTTCAGTATTTCAAAAATGAATAAAAAGATACAGATGTGTATACCCTTTGGAACTATTTCGTCTTCAAAAAAGTCGAAACAAATTAGAGGTATCGTGAAAATAAAAGTATGTATTTCACCACTAAATTAATATTCTTTAGAATCTACTGATTGCTCAATCGACATGCAAACATATCGTACTAAGATCAATATATCCAAACCACGCTCAATTTATCAAAGAGAAAAACCATGACCTATTATTCTAAATATACCGACTGAACCCTCTATTTTTAACGCAGGACCGGATTGATTTAATAAAGATTTACTACTAGTTTAACTGTACAATGGCTGATCCGTATACAGCGTTGGCAATGATCCAAGTTTGGTAGCCGTCAAAATAGTCGGTGTTGTCATTTTTTAGTTGTTAAGTTTACGCTAGACGGAGCGAAACATTTGGACTGCTTTAAAAATCGGTCAACTGAAACAGATTCAGCTGATTCTAGGTTTCCGTTTCTTTTATTTTTAGAAGAACGCCACTTATTATAGCAAATGGCTAGTTACTAAAAAATAAGGGCTTTTTAGAAAGTATTAAGAGTGAACGAGACAGACATATTTTTATTTTTCTATCTCGCGTATGAAACCTTTTTGTCTGGTTTTCAGCTAATGACTGGAGCCAAACAAAAGAGGTGTTAGAGCTGCCACGATATAGTTTTGTACTAGCACTTCGCCTGCGGCTTCACCCGCGTGGATGTCAATTATAGCGACCAAAAGTATTCTTAAAATTATATTAAACCTTACTCGATAACCACTCTATACATTGGTGACCGACAGACAGACGTGGCGGAATACTTTGTTTTATAATCTGTATAGTGATAGTAGTAATTAGTTTAGATTTCAATAAAGCAGTAATTGTGAGTTATACGTTGGAGATAGGCGTGTGCTGTGCTGCTCATTTTATACACTTTGATGTACTCTTTAATATTGTAGTATATTTTTTTGCGCTGTCACCAATACTTGTCGCAGCGCATGCGATGAAAGAAGTTTTACAAAAAAATATTACACTTTGGGTTACACTATTCAAGTTTTCTTAGAGATTCCTAATTATTTCTGGAAGTAAATATAGCCTATATTACTCGGCAAAAATGTAGCTTTCTAACGGTGACAGAATTTTCAAAATCAGTCAAGTAGTTTTTGAATTAAATCGGTACAAACAAACAAATCTTTCCTCTTTAAAATATTAGTTTAAATAAGCAACTTATTACCCGTATACATTATAATTTTCAAAGATAATCGCTATACAATATAACCTCGGGAACATGGGGTTTGAATTTGGGTGATGTGAATTTATCAGGCCCAAAAGATAAGAGTATTGAATTTCCAGGTAATTGTTTATACCCATTGATCTTTTAGTTTGCAATACAACAAAATTAAATATCTTTTTCAGAAAATATGTGAAATTCGGAAATAATCTGAAATATTTCTATCAAAGAAACCTTTTCAAACTTGGTATGTTAGAAGGAATGTTAAAACCCATAATTCAAAATATTTATGTTACAAAATTATGAGTAATTTAAACAGCATTATTCAAAAAGCAAAGTAAACAATAAGCTCATTAAATCAACAGTAAGCTTATATAACAACACTGTGTCGTAATGAATAATTTCTCTTCTCTGATTTTAAAATATTTTTTACTGAAATCCTGTTTCCGAAATGTAACCTTTGTTAAAGAATTTAATTAACAAAACTTCTGGTAGTAATTAGTATCTAATTTAAAAGTACGATAATTAGTAGTTTTAAAGTAGTTATTACACCTTTTCGACTGTTAAGAATGTTTAAATAAGTTTTAGTTTTTCATGTTGGTTTTTAAGTTTTGCTTTCATTTAGGCAGGTTGTTTAAGAGACTTTACCTGTTGTTTTTATAAGTAGTTAAATAACTAAATACTCAAAGTATGTTTTAAATCTTTTCTCCTATTCTTTTAATAGATAACATGTATAAAAAGCCGGCAATACTATAATTTTCATAATGGGTATGATTAGGGAATCTTGTCGTAGCTTCAGGCAATAAAGAAGTTTCTACACAAATGGTATCTCTTTAATGACTCAATCGTGTTTCTTCGGGATAATAAACCTGTCAAAACTTGTAATCCACCCTAAATAAATTCTGAGTAATTCATTAATTTAGTAAGAACAAAATCTTTAATCACTTTTCCGCGAGTTGATTGGTAACGGTTTAAATTGTAATAATTTACATTTTGACAGTTCAACGTTTATTAGGTAAGTACAGTTCTTTCATAGAGATGAATTTATGGCTTGCTAGGTAAATCTGCATAAACATTGTTCCCACTGGTAGGACACCGGTATCCTCTCTATGAGAGGGAGTGGACTCTACAACGTGGGCCCAATGGCTGTTGGTATAGTTATCATATATCTTCGTATTTTGGTTCTAGGATATGTCCATGTTCCCTCACCATGTTATCTTCCACTCCACCTTCGTGTTTTGAGAGCAGTCCTGATGAAATAAATTTCACAAAGTATTGCGCCTGCCTAGGTTCGAACCCACGATTTACTGCTCGTAAGTCGAGCACTGGCCACCGCTGCTCCGCTGGAAAACCTGAGGTATGTATAAAAATATATTTTTGACACAATAATTCAAACCTCACCTTTACAAACTTAATACCTAGACATAAACTAATTACTATGAACGGATACACGTCTGTTTATTTATTGAAGTATGCTTGGAAAATCAGCTAACTTATTTAATATCTAACTTATCGAATATAGAACCCTTTTGTTCGATTTAGTTGAAAACTATGAAAAAAAAAATTAAGGTTGGGTAGGCGTTTTATTTTTGCACTTCATCATTTTTCCCATTTTTGGATATTACCCAGTATTAACTGGGTTCTGGAGGTCAGATTTGCTGTCGCTCCATGTAGAATACTGGTATTTAGCTGCACCCGGTTAGACAGGAAATTGACCCCAATATGTGTGAGGCTGATCAGATGATGAACTGAGAAAAAAACTATAATAAGTCTCGTCATCTAAAATATTTTCAATCATAGTCTTCTTTTCTGACTGAAGGGGAATCCCTTCCCCGTCGGGGCTGCGGGTTGTTCGAAAGAGATACCGCGGCCTCGGCACAAGGGCTAAGAAGGAACATGGGTGGTGTTTAGTCAGTAGAAGTCTGACACTCTATACCGCTCTGCCCAAGAGCGAGAGGGGTTCAAAGTTCAAAGTTCATTTATTTGTCAGAAACATGAGTATACACACAAAGCATGTAAGATGTTAAGTACATTAGAAAGAATCACAGTCATGTTTTACCTTTACGGCGTACAAATATGTATTATACATTTGATCAATAATCCAATTCATTGTATATTGAAAAAAAAAAAAATAATAATAATTGAAATTCATTTGTTAACAATTACAATAAATTACATGGTTACTTGATGATTTCCCAACCCCAAAAATAAAATAAAAAGAAACGGAATCCTTTCAGTTTATTTCAATGAGGACAATGATAATTAAGTTTTAAAAAAATAGACGTGTTATTTGGATTTAAATTAGTATGTACCTACCGTATTTTTACATATATCATTAGATAGAAGAGAACAAAGATATTCAGTTACAATGTTCGGGAAAGGTAAAATAGAACAATATTTTATTACAAAAACAAAACTCTTTAGAGGCCTCCACCCGTCTGGTCCAAAATGTGGGCGATAGAGTATCTAATTTATCATAAAACTGTAAATAATTATAATAATACATATCCCTTGTAAAATATTAATTAACACAAATCGGAAAGGCATAAAGATTAGATCAACGTTTGTACTCTAATTAATGAATCTCTTAGCTACTTTACAATACTAATTAACACAGACACATCATGTTTCAACCCGATTCTAATGAGCAAAGAAAAAGATATAAGTCTGTAATCCAAAAATACTTCTTAATGGACGAACGAATGCATTAATTACCGCTAATGCTATGCATTACTCTAATTTTGATGATGAATGATTCTATTTAACGCAAATCCTTTGATGTATGAAACAAGATATCATAAATCACGTTCAATTTGAGCCCACTAAAGTCAAATATTGCGTAATCATTAACATTGAAAACGAGATATTTGCCATGTTTACTAGTCATTTAATTTTAATGCCAATATCAGTTTTAAAACTTAATGTGTGTTTAAAAGAATTTAACTGCCTCGTGGGTGTAGTGGTTGCTAGCGCAATCGCTGAGTATGAAGTCTTGGGTTTCCAGATTTCCCGGTACATACCTGCCTAATCCTTTAGAGATATAGATGTGATGATACTAATTTTCTAGTTACTGTTAACTCTTTTACATAAAACATAACATCATGCCTGCAATCCCTGAAATGCTAGACAGAGGTGCAACTAATAGTACACCTACATTTTGCCAGTTATGTTTACGTTCCGTGTAATGGGGGGCGAGCCTTTTGCTATCAACTAGGCCCAAATTCAGACTCCGAGGCTGCTACTGAGAAATTATTGATGGAAAAACTCAAAAACACTTTGCCTTCCCATGACCTCATGGTTACTTCACACTTGCGACTACGAGGCCGATGAGCCAGCAAAAGAATTAGCGGTAACTAGAAATGTCGTAAACAGTAGCAGCAATATCGGATTAAAAGATTTAGTACAGCGTTTTATCCACAAATACTGGAATGACCCCATTTTGTTAGACGGAGTTTCACGATTAAGTTTCAATAAAAACTGATAGTTTATACCTTTTAACGTGATTGAATTCGAGTTGGTACCTAAGGATAAACAACTAAGACAAAACTTTAAGGTAACTATAGGTTTTTTTTTTTTTTAAAAACGTTGCCCCACACTAGGAATTTCTCGTGTATCGTGGGTCATTTACAAACATATAAAGTCACATACACAAATATCCAGACCCGAAACAACTATCTGCAGGCCATACAAATATTTGTTCCGTGCGGGGATCGAGCCCGCGACACGCAGCGCAGCAGTCCAATCGCTTAGCCACTGTGCCATGTTGTCAATGAGAATAGATCCTTCAGTAAAATTATTACAACTGGGAATAATAATAGGATGGTTCCTCATACTCTGCCTAGCCTTTTCCTAACTATGTTGGGTATCTTTCCGGCTAACCGGTTGCTACTGACTACGACTACTTTACTTGGAGCGACTGCCCTTTACAACCCAGTTTGCATGGGGTAATACAATACCCCTTCGTAGGACTGGCGTTTCGGGACACTGACTACCTTTTTTTCTTTAGTTTCATAAGAACGCTCAGTGGAGTATAGAATGGGATAATATTAGATTCAATACCTAGTAACTACATTAAAGCGGTCTTGTTTTTTACTGATCCGCAAAATTAACAAGCCACAAAACTTTAGCGCAGCTTGCGAAATAAGCTTGTTTAAGGCTTGTATTCACGCCAATGACCTTGTGCATAGCTAACTACCCCTCTCGGTCGTAGACACGGACTTTAAACGGACGCATTTTTAATTTATTATACTTTTTAAAAAGTAATAAAACCAAATTATTTTCCTTTGTATTGCAAAGCAGTAGATATTTTTTTATATTGTTTTGTTAAAAAATGAAGGAGTAAAATGGTTCAAATCAACGATTTTGAGGTGGTTTTGTGATTTTTTTTCTTATTATGTGATACCGATAGAAAAATTATGGCTAAACCAAATTACGTGTCATATCATGTAGATTACTAACAATTTTTCACAGATGTAATTTTTCTATAAGTGCCGGTGAAAAGCTGCTTATTCTGCACGCTGTTTTTAAGCTTTTTCGAGAGAGCAGCCACAAACAGCGCACTTGACTGAAAAAGCATTCATTTGTTTCGGCTTAGCTCATTTACCGAACAGTTGTTCCATCATTTTTAGTCCACTTATTAGAGGAATATTTTCTATCAATAATCTAAAAAAACAATGTTTCGAAACAAAAAATATTTAAAAGAGGAGCACTGAAAGGTCCAATTTTATTTCCAGACACAATATATGAAACACCGCTCATTTATATCCTAACAACACACCGTTCATCATATTTCATCCAACATCAAATATTTGACAAGGGATCCCAACAGTGTTTTACGAGCTTCTAAAATATTTACATAAAAAGGTGATCAAAACTTCTCAACAAGGGTGGCTTCAAATCCAGTTTACAATCTCAAAGAAGTTTCGAAAACCTCCAAAAATAATTAGGAGGCAATGTCACAAGGTTGGCAGTGTCAACGCCTATAAAGTTCGGTAATTAATCATTGCGGAACTCCCTGTATGTGGGGTTTTATTTCACATCACTTTATCGGGGCATAAAACTCCTTTTTCGTACGATAACATGTTTAACTAAAAGATTTTGGCCTTACTTTCATCGTAAAGTAATCATAATCAACCATCTTTTAATGAGGTTAATTCAAACATTTTTTTATTAAAACGGATGTAATGTTTTTCATCGCTGATTGAAGATTGTGTAGGCACATGTTTGACAAATATATCATGCCGTTTTCGACACGCCGGAGCTAGGATGACGACATCACACATAATTAATAAATAATGAACGTGTCTTATAAAGTCAGGGTTGCCACACGACATAAAGCGGCCAGCGAAATCAAAACCGACCGTGTATTTCACCTCAGTATAAAGCTTTTTAATTTTTGTTTTTATCGGCAGTTGACAATTATACTGGGCACGGCACTCCATAGCGTGCAGGACGTACTTGACCTATTTCTTTTATCGTCGTATCTCGGTTTTTATTATTCGCCTCAATTGAAAATCTGGTCGGGCTTCTTACATCGAGTTCCTTTCATTTGAAAACGATATGAAATTAACTTTATATTTAAAATTTTATCAGGTACCTAACCTTTTCACAAATATATATTGGGGACGGCTTCTAGTGTGAACTTTTGTAGCTAAACACCGATATTAAAGGTGATTACCTATCGAACACGACAACACGATATCCTTTGAGAAGGCTGGTAGTCAGACTTTTAGGCTTCTGCTTTCCGAAACATAATTCAACCATCCACGTACTGATCTCAACATAAGCAGATTATGCCTGTAATTTTTCTACTGCTGGGACACCGTGCCTCGGAAAGCACGTTAATCTGTTGGTCCCGGCTGCCATATATAGATCTTTGTTAGTCGGTTCAGGTAGTCAGTGACCTGAAAGTCTAACATCCAGTCTTAGTAAAGAGTATCGTATTACCTAGTCTTAACTGTGGAGGTCAGATAGGCAGTCGCTCCATGTAAAATACTGGTATTTCAGCTGCATCCAGTAAGACTGAAAGCCGACCCCAACATGGTTGGGAAAAGGTTAGGCAGATGATGATGGACACAGGTGTCCTGTCTATGAGAGGGGAATAAGCTGTGATCCACCACGCGGGCCAATTGCGGGTTGGTAGATGTCACAAGTCTTCGAATTTTTATCTCGACCACCGTAAATATCAACCAGTGTGTCTGTTATTATTTTACCACTCGTCCATGTTTTAAACTAGGTAAGTAATTTATACAACAATAATATTCCTACAATAATTTCCTGCTCATGATTCTGTTATGATTTGGATGTAAATTCTGCGATATTGGATTCTAGGAAACTGGATTCGAGGAGGTTAAGCTTGGCGTGTGTTGATTTTCGTGAAAAACGTGAACCTTAGGGTATCCACATATAAACGGAATTCGATTTTCAAATGGAAAAACTTTTAAACATAAAGAAATATAACATAACCCTAACCTATATAACCTTCCTAATAACATATAGTTCAAAGATTGTTTGCTGCTTGACCCTTTTTTGTTTCAAAGAAGAGTGCAGCTCATTGCACTCTTCTTTGTAGCCACATTCAACTTTATTTTTCTTTTCTATTTTCTTTAATGTACCTACTATTTTTTTTTAAGTGGCTTGATTGACATAATTTCTTTATATCTCCAAACATTTCCTTATCCTTTCAAGTCCGCTTCAGTGCTTTGTTGCAGCGATTGAAGCTGTATTACGTAGCGCCTTCAGCTGTTGTTGCTTAGGATATTTATAGCCAAGCTGAGTGCCATCTGCGCTCGCAGTTACCCGGGAACTACGGGCCATCTGCGGCTAACTAGATAATCTGTCAGTAAAAGAATCGGACAAGTGCGAGATTGACTCGCTTTTAATAATAATAATAATAATAATAATTTATTTATTTGCTTAAAACATGGTATACATAGGTGTTATTATAGCATTTAAGATCATACATGTTTTGCTTAAATTTAAAGCATGCAAACTTAGAAAATTAACAAAATTTAAAATTACAAGCATTATAATTTATATTCAAAAAAGTCATCAATACTATAGAAATTATTTTCATTCAGCCATCTATACAATTTAATTTTAGATAATCTGCAATTTAATATTTTAAATTCATTAGGTAATTTATTATAAACACGAACACACATAGCGATACAGCTTTTGTTGTATTTTGCTAGTCTAGGGAGCTCATCTAGTACAAGTCTGTATGGATCACGGCGGCTTCGTGAACTTATTTCATCTGCTGTTTTAAATAATTCTTTATATTTCTTAACAAACATACATGCTTCATACAAATATAATGAAGGTAATGGTAGCAAACCAAGCCTTTTAAATATAGGTCGACATGATTCATCAGATGGAATCCCATGTATGGCCCGTAAACATTTTTTTTGAGCGACAAATGCTCTATTGTGGTCAGTACTATTTCCCCACATAATTAATCCATACCGTAACGAGGACTCAACATATGCACGGTATGACATCACAGCTGTTTTTATATTTGTGACCTTTTTAATCTGTCTGAGGGCGTATACAAATTTATTTATTTTATTACAAACATTATCGACCTGAGCTTTCCAGTCTAAATGCTCATCAATTTCTACTCCTAAAAACTTGGTATGTGTCATTTGTGCAATTTGTGGTATGTCCATTTTGAAATTAAATTGATTTTGATAAGATTGATTAAATTGAATGTATACAGATTTATTAAGATTAATAGATAAATTATTATTACTTAACCAATTAATTAGATTGTCTATTGTATTATTTATGTCCGCTTCATGATCAATAATTGATTTATGTTTTTTATCAGTCGTCACAATTATGGAAATGTCATCAGCAAACAGAAAGCATTTATGATTGGTCACATTTACTATGTCATTTATGTAGAGCAGGAACAAGATAGGGCCCAATATGCTACCCTGGGGGACTCCGTGTTTTACAGTTTTATATTCAGACGAGAATTGAGTCATGTTCCTACTTTCATCGAGTTTAGTAACAGCGACACTCTGCTGTCTGTCAGTTAGATATGACGATATCCACTGAAGTGGCAGTCCTCTAATTCCGACAGCCTCTAATTTACGCAATAATATGTCATGAGAAACTAAATCAAATGCTTTTGATAGATCAAGGAATAGCCCTGTCGTCAGATGATTATTATTAATATTGGTCAAAATTGCTTTCAAAAGTGAAAAGATGGCCAAGGAAGTGGACTTCTGTTTTTGAAAACCAAATTGCTCTTTTTTGATTATATTAAATTTCTCACAATAATTAATTATTCTTTGATACATGCACTTCTCAAATATTTTGGACAAGATGGGTATCAATGTTATGGGGCGATAATTAGTTATATCATATTTATCACCCTTTTTAAATATCGGTTTAACAATAGATATTTTTAGTGCTTTCGGAAACACTCCTTGTGAAAAAGACAGGTTAATTAGATGAGTCAACACTCCGCTTATTTCATCGACACATGACTTTATTACCCTAGTATTGAGTCCATCGTAGCCTTCAGAATTGGTATTTTTTAATGATAGAATTTGTTGTCTTACCTCACTTTCGGACATGGGTGTGAGGAACATTGAGTTAGCAGTTAGGGTTTCACTGCGGTAACCATTTCTACAATTTTGTGTTGGGATGGAATTAGTATAATGATTGTTAAAGGCGGTGGCTATTTCTGTTGGTTTTGTGAGTATTGTGTTATCAATTTTGATGTGTTCTATGGTGTCTTTCGGGTTTGTGTTGTGGATTTCGTCTTTAATGACTGTCCATGTGGCTTTGCATTTGTTGTCATTATTATTCATATACTTTATGTTAGCATTTCTTTTAGCGGTGTAGATACATTTTTGTAATAGGTTAGAATATTTAGTGTATCTAGTCCTGTTTGTTGAATTTTTATTCTTGTAGTATTTGTATCGTAGGAAGCGCTTTGTTTTAGAGCTCTGTTTAAGACCCTTACTAATCCATTTTTGTTTTATTTTATCCTTAACATTAATCTTTACCCTCACTTTTGGAAAACAAAGATTGTAAAAAAGACATATCAATTCATGAAAACAACTAAATGCTTTGTTTGCATTGTCTTCCGTGTAAATATCCGTCCAAGATAGGTTTTTTAAACATTCTCTAAACTTATGGATATAATCTAAACTATAATTTCTTTTGTAAAGGTAATATATCGAGGGTTTCGTTGATTGTAGCCTTAAAGAGAAGCTTAACATTTGTGCCGTGTCGTGGTCAGATAGATGAAGTGGGAGAACTGTTGCGATTGCGTCCGGTACATTACTCAATATATGGTCAATACAAGAAAGTTTCCGAGTAGCTACCTCAATATGAATTTTCACGTTGTGATTGTATGCCAGGTCTTGAAATTGTTGAGTGATTTTACTTTTTTTCAAGGTATTAATATTTAAGTCACCTGTTAAAACGATGCGTGTCTTTGAATTGTATTTCTTGTATACATCATGTAAAACACTATCTAATTTAGTTAAAAACTGATTAGGATCAGACTGGGGTGTTCTGTATACACAAATAATCACCAATTTCTCATTGCCTAGCTCTATGCCGCATGCCTCGAACGTATTTACCGACGAAAAGTTTTTTATAAACAGTAATTCTTTAAAACGTAGGCCCTTTTTGACGAGAATGCACGTGCCACCTCGGTGTTTTTCCCTGCAAAAATTTGCAGCCATTTCGTAGTCCGATAACTTGAGATAGTTCTCATGTCCTTTTTTAATAAATGTTTCGGAGAGGCAAATCACTTGTGGTTCATTCTGTAACTCTCGCATATCCTGTAAAGTTAACTCCAGTATATCCTGTTTTGATAATAAACTTGCAATATTTTGGTGAAGAATCCTAAAGTTGTGTGATGTAGGTGCTGTGTGATTAGGTACGAAAAAACGTATCACGTTTTGTTAGTGAGGGAAAATAATATGGTATAGTACCTATTCTGTGTTTTACAGAAGGACCACGAGTATTTTCATGTTCTTTGCTGCTGCTACTTTTAAAATAAAAAGGAATAGTCCCTTTTTTGGGTACGTTAAATGTCTCCCTCTTAGGCAAAAAGCTTGATTTGCTACTCGTAAGGTGTTTCCTGAGCTCAGCTGGATTTAAATATTTTTGGTCATAATATTCGCAATCTACAATGTAATTTATGGTTTTGCAAATATCAGATAAGCTATGGTGAACGGAATTCGTGAAATGACAATTTTTGTAATGTTTACATATATTTTTCATACGATTATTCAATTTGTCGACATCAAGGTGGTCATTTTTGCAAACATTTAATATTATAATGCTATTCTTATAAAACGTCTTTAGAAAATATTTTAGTTGAGACAATACGTGTCCCATGTTATGGTCATTTTCCCCCAAAGATAATACAATTTTATCACCTGGTCGTGGGTTGATATTGGTACAGCTTTTTATTATTGTGTCACTGTATGCATTTGGCATCGTATGCCCGAGGACTCCATACTTTTCATATTGCGTAGACTTTCTGGAATGTATAAGAGCCGCAGCCAGACCAACGCATTGTTGCGCGCCGAAAATCCTTAAGATCCTTTCAAATGAGGTTTGTTGTGTTTTTCCTGTGGCAGTGGGGTTTGTTGTACAGGATTTTCCTAAAAATAATTGTTGTGGGTCTGGTGTAGTCCTTAGAGATTGCTCAAGACTCTGTATTTGCGTAGTCAGAGTTTTTATTTCCTTTTCTGCATTCTGAAGCTCTTGTTGTAAGGCTGTGATTTTCTGTTGCAAATGTAAATATGTGATGTTTGTGGTACGATCAGCAAGATCATTTGAAGAAGATCATCAGAAGATCTTTGGTGGGGTTCTGTAGATAATTGTGACTGATTTAGTAACTGACTATATAATACATATACAAATGCAATTTGCAAACAATATTATGGATGTGAGATAATTTCTAATAATAACTAACTCATTGATTAAAGTCAATTATCATTTTCACAACAAAAATTAAGATCTCATATTTACAAAAACTGAGCTTTAAAATACGTTTTGGTACTAAATCTCTATCGCCTACCTACCTTATTCGTATTCGAAAAGCATCAGCACCCTCAAAATTTCCAAATCACTGTTTCCACCCCGTAATTAACAACGAAACAACAAAAACCAGCTGTTATTGAAAGTTGTTCCCTTTGCTTTCGGAACGAAGTTCGTTTTGGCTTCACTCTGTTTAACTTGAACCGGATCGCCGTCGGCGATGCTTGCCAGTTTTCGTAAACTGGACTGCAGTAGCTATGATAGTGGACTAGTACATACGAGTAGGTTGGTATATATATACAAACACAACAGAATATGTAGATAGGTACTGTCGGTAGTTGAAAACCTTGACTACAATGGTATAAGGATCTTTTATGCTCGAAAGAATTTGATTGAGGGACGATGCTTTTAAAACATTTGTGAAATCGTTTAGAGAAATGCAGTGAAACACGATTTTGGCTAAAAGTACACCTGAATGGAGTTAAAAACTTGTCATATTGCATTATGAAAAATATCGATTTCAAAAATGACGCGTCAACGACATTTATAGTATAAGTCATAGCACATGAATCTTCTGGATGAGAGTTGCTGAGAATCGAGCTGAGTGGCGTGGGATTGAAGAGGTATGGATTGTTGTAGGCTGATGATGATGACATGGATCTATTGGCGCACGGTGAACGTTGGAACTAACTGCCGTCTTGATTTTTGAATATAATTTCATAGTAAACTTTACAAAATAATGATAAGTATTACCTATTACAATTTTATTCTTACGAAAATATATTTGACTCCATTAAGACAGCTTCAACAATCACAAAATAACTATTGAAGGACTATTTTAGGAAAATTTTGATTGGTACGATCACTATGAGGTTATAAAGGCTATTGTGATATACGCATGATGGAATCGATCTTAGTATATAAGAAAAAGTCTGACTAGATTACACGAGTTCGAATAGCAAAATATGATTATATAATCACAAGAAAAAGACGATAAAACAATGATTTACTATGAGCGTAGAACTGAAGAAATAAAACAAACTGATTTAAGCAGTTTGACGATCGTGGAGTTTTTGCTGATTGGTTACTTTGAAATCAGCTTGATATAATAATGTTATCGGTAGATATAATACGAAATCAAAATAAGAACAGTGCAGAAAGCTCTAAAAAACAGAAGTGCTATGTAACAATGATAGCCAAACTCAAAATGAAACCACTCTTTAATTTCTACTGTTTTTAAAATCATAAACTTACCTAAAAATATATAAAAACTCTAAACGAACAAAATGGTAACCTTATTAAATCTTAAACGATGAAAACCCACGTTTTTATGAAAGAAAATTTTCTAAAGTCTTCTTAGAAAGACGTACTTTGCTTAATACATCCCACAATTACGATGTTTCACCCCATAATCAAGTTATTGTTTGGTTCGTAACCATAAACATGAAAAATCGACAAAAATGAACATAAGGAAGAATGATCGACATAATTTGGATGTTAACAACGTTTTTTGTGATGATAGAACATTTTTAGATGGAGGGTTTATCGAGGCTGGAGGACGAGTCGAATTAAGAGCACTTAGATATAATAAAGTGCGATTTTATGTATTGTAGCGAATGCGTTTACGGCTTGCGGCAAAGTTCACTAAATTGTTTTTCTCTTCTTAGCTTTTCAATAACAATTTAAATTGAATCGACCAAGAAATGCGCCACGAGTTTGTCGCGTTCAGTAGCGTTCATCAGTTATTGTAATGAACAAACAACAGGACGCGCAAGAGACTCTATTAAGGCTATATACGTGTAAATGGGGGCACAATTTACACTTATATTTACACTCTAAGGTACCGTCTATCCGTACGTTTTCCTTGCTTTAGCCAACTTAGATCTGGACGAAATGCGTTTAACGATAAGTATATTTAAACCATCATTATTTCTTTGTCATCTTCAAACGATAGGCAAAAATAGAAGGATTCAAAGTTTGATCATAGTCTATTCATTGTTTAGAAGAAGGAGTAACTTTACGAACAAAAAAAATGCTAATAAAATCCTATTCATACAGGAAAATAATAATTTGGAGCGTGGTAAATTTCTGCGTCACTGAATTTATTTCACCGAATTTTGAGATACTTATAACATCTTAATATTTATTTTACAAAGCCGACTAGTTCAAGTTCTTCCTTAACTAAATGTTCTGAACGTAAATTGCCAAGATACCAACCCATTAGCACAATGAAACAGATGAACACCGGTTAAGAGACGGAGCATTAATCTTGCGACTCGACTACAACATTGCAGAGGACTGGTCACAGACTGTACAATGATTATATCTAGGTATTCAATTAGATGATATCTGAAGACGTACAAAGGTTAACAATATTGGAAATCACGTTTCGTAACTGAAAGTGCGCTGATGGCAGCGGCAATGAGTTGAGCAGACGATTGTGGACATCGTGGGTAAAACCTGGATGAGGGAACGTGGATATGGCCACAAAGACATGGATATGGCCACAGTATAAACGTAGATGGTTTATAATAGTAGAGAAACCATTGATGACCAAGAAACGATTGATGGACTGTGTAAAAGATGATATAGCAAGTAAGTAGGTGTCTGATAAGATGACGAGAAACAGGGAAGTATGGAAAAAGATGACATGCTGCGCCGACCTCAAATGAATTGTGATATGGGCAAGAGAATGATGATGATGACCCAGCAGTGGTTGAACTAGGTTGTGAAGAGTTGCTTTTATAAGTATTTCTCGCGATTTGATAGCCTAATTCTTCTTAAGGATGGTGGCTATTAAACATCGCTCTACGAATCTTAAGAGGTGAACAAAGGGTATTATGGTGGATGAAATCGCAAGGCACAGCTAGTCAAAATACAGCCATGCAACGTTGTTAACAAATATTCACAATATAATTTGTGCCTTTTCGTCAAAGCATAGCGGTAAGCCTTGGAACTACAAACATGGCGTCTGTCAGCCCGACGCATGCTAGTTAACAAGTTTACTCTTAGAAGTCTGTTTGTTGACAGAACATGTTACTTACGCTAGGTAGCACACATAGGTATGTGTGTGAAGATCGTGAAGGTGTATAGTTTATATAACATCACAGCGCTGTTCCCAATAGGGGTTGAGGTGTAGCTATGCTTCACTTTTAATTCGTCAGTTATGCTTGCTATCGTGAGGCGTTTTTAAATCCAGGCTGCGACTGAGGCTTACACTGGAAACAGCCATTGATCTCCAAGTTGGTAAGGCAGAATAACCAACTCACTTTAACATTTATGCTATTAACCTCTTTGGTCACTGGACCATTGTGTTGTTCTGGCTCATTGTGTTTTTTTTTTTTTAAATCCCATGATTTAACATAACTGGCGAAATGTGGGTGCACTATTAGGACCTCTGCCTAACCTTATGAGGATTGCAGGCGCGGTGTAATGATATTAGTAAAGATTAATACCAAAACGTAGCAAAAAATACGCTCGTTATAAAAATAAGATGAGCTTAATGGAAAAGTCAGATCATATCAGGCAGGTGAGATTAATCCGTTATTCATATTTTCCATTCTAAATTCGAAAAATAATGAATTGCGAAAAATAATGATATTCTGTTTTCATTTTGGAATGAAAAAGTTATGTCTCCCTCGACATGTAACATTGTGTTCTTAATTTAGTACAAACAGAATTAGAATTTGGCTTTTAAAAGCAGAACATCACATAACACATAACTGAATTGTGGAACTCTGATAGGCACTAATTCCATTAAAATAGTTGTATTTAGCTGTATCCGGTTAGACTGGAAGTCAGCAGATGATGACAATCAAAAGCAGAGAATTAATATTGCGTGTTGGTATAAAAATCTTTTACCCCAATGGATGCGAGACGCACGGGACCGGTCAATGTGGTGACACCCTGGGGGAGGCCTATGTCCAGCAGTGGACGTCTTTTGGCTGAAATGATGATGATGATGATGATAAAAATCTCTTACGTAGATGGTGAAACTAAAAAAGAAAATCAATCTTACCCCAATTTATTAGAGGGCGGCGCTGTACGGTGTTCTTCTTACCAAACTCAGCTATAAGTCGACATTTCTTAAGTAACCCCAAATGTGAAAAAGCCATGTTTACACATGGTATCTTTCACATAGCCCATCCATTGTTTGTTTATTTTAGTCCGCCCTAGACACTCTTACACCCATTCAATAAAACTTTCCTCACGTCATTTTTCTCAATTTCTGGGTCACATGCCGCCTGTACCATGACAATCGATTACAACACAATTACTGGTGCCACTTTAGACTTTTTTTATAAATACAGGACCCACTCAAAATAGTTAATCAAAATAAAAAAAAACAAGCAACTCCATTAATTGCCTGTCATTCCACCACACAATTTAAACTGAAAAATATTTTCTTACCGATTTACATACACGGACTGAAAGCGTGGCAATCGTAAAAATGGTGGAATCGCTTAACTTTGTTTAAAGAGAACACCTGCACGGTATATAAAATCGAAATTGGCAATTGCGCTCTTTCTACAGTAGGGGAAAAGATGCTTATTGGGTGCACTAGAAAAACATTATAATAAAAATTGTATTTCTCGAGAAAGGATACAGGTAATCTACACACTCAAACAAATACCAATTTTTATGTTCAGTGAAATAGTCTTTGGAAGATAAAATAATAGAAATATTTAGAATTTTGGTATTGAAGAATTATTATAGCAAGTTAAAGTTGGCATGGAATATGTGAATGCGGTCATAATTTGGATTTTATTGACCATAAATGTCCATGGTTCACTAATATTCTGGTTTAAAAGTTACTTGTATTCTAAATCGTATTGTCATATTTTTTCCTTAAAACATTTGGTTTTTACAACAATGCCTCGCGGCATTTACATTTTAAGACTACCAGCCTTTAACTATACAATGAGATGGCTATGGTATAAATTATTAAAATGTACCTACCATTTCTTTTTTTTTATAAGTCTTTCCAATAGGAAAGACATCTTCTCTATAGATAAGGTACAACATGTGTCACTACGCTTTCTCAAGGCGTACGGGCGATTATAGACGTATAGATTGAGATTCAATATACTCGTATATACATATATAATTTTTCTGGCTTTTTCACGATTTTTCCTCAACCAATGTCAGTAGTGTAGAGATCATTAATACTACTTATAATTACTGTTAGCTGCTGTCCATCTACCCGAATGGTGGACCAAAGCTAATGTCGACAAACGGTCAATGATATTTTGCAGCTCGTCACGCAACCTCCTACGAGGTCTGCTGCGACGCCTTCTGGTTGTGTCAGGGCTCCACATACTAGTCATTTTTAGCCGTAGCTCATCGGGCATATGATAGACATCCTACATAGCGGCCTTGCGGCTTTTTAAGGAACGTGACTGACGTTGCTCAGACATTAATGGTATTCTGGAGCCCAGAGATGAACGGCGAAACCAAAAAAAGATTTATTAATACTGTCTTTAAATCCTCAAGAAACCAAAGGAATACTTTCGTAAATCCTCCATAATAGGGGCATTCACGACGCGCTAGACCGAACCATCGACCTTAACGAAGTAATCGAGGTTCAATCGGAACGTCGGTTAATCCGATATCCCTGAAACCGAATTAATAAATGGTACATTTTATTATGTATTAACGCGTTGTTGGTTCGTTTGTGTTGCTGAAAAACATCGCACGTTCAGAAATAATGGAATTAAAGTTGGGATTTTGTTTTTAAAACATACAGTAAATACTCTTTTATTTCGGTACTCGTTGTTTTTTGTTGTCATACGTATACAATATGTAAGATAAGAGAGATAAATATTAAATAAAAACCTGCCCTTTATTGTACACCACAGAAATTACAAAAATAACATAAAACATTACAATTTTTTTTTTTTGGCGGGTGGTAAATCATCAAATAACCCCTCCCACTCTTGGGCAGTGCGAAAGGAAGTGTCAGACTTCTACTGACTAAAAACCACCCATGTTCCTTCTTAGCCCTTCATGTCGAGGCCGCGGTATCTCTTGAGAACAACCCACAGCCCCGACGGGAAAACATTACACCTCACGCATGTATTTCCCTGCAGGGTTGATGTGTACCTATCACTTCGCCAGTTATGTGTAAGTCTCATGTAAAGTCCATTTCACGAAAGAAGTCCCGCGGACAATTGTGGAACTAAATTTAACAGATCGGCCATGTTGTCGTTTGTCGATGTTATCAAGGTGCGTTTGTTGTGGTAGATATTTTGTGAGTTTATTATTGGATTAGTGCGTTATAAGGTTTATTTACGATGCCAAAAGTTGTGAAACAACATTATGTCGCGCGGCATACAGCGCTGCGTCTGCGGGACTTCTTTCGTGAAATGGACTTTACTAAGGGGCGAACCAAGCGCCAATGGAGGAAAAACAATAGTTATAATTTTAGTCATATAAATAGTAATAGCTTTTGCCCGTTGCATCGCCCGCATGGATGTCGAAAAATATCCCATCAAACTTTCATCTCTTGTTTAACTCAGAGTTGAATTTCGAAAAAAAAAATACTTAAACCTTCCTCGAAAACCACTCTATCTTTTGATGGAAACAGCATGAAATTCGACGCAGAAGTTTTTGAGTTTTTTGCGAACAGACAGACAGACAGACGCAGCGGAGGACTTTGTATTATATTATGTAGTGATAGTTGCTTCAGTTTATTTTATCGTTTGATCTGTTAATGTTTAAAGTTAGATTGTGAGATATATGATTAAAATATGGATATATTTAGATACCTAGATTACACCTTCTTATATCCAAGAGAATCTTCACAACAATTATCTTCTGGAAAATTTTATGCCATGTAAGTAGTTCTAGTGTGTTTAATACAAGGCACAGAGCTAGTGCAACTCCACGTAGACCAGTCATGGTATCTCCGTTAAAGAATCGCACTCGACTCCCTTGATGTTTGTCACTTCCGTGCCGTTTGGTTGGAATAAACTACAACTAATAAATTAAACAAGGAAAAACTGTACAAATTGCTCATCAACTTAAAAATTATATGTGACCGACGCCGACGCTAACAAACGTGAAGGTTTTCCCACGATACCCATTTAGGATCTCTACCGCTTCATACCGAAAAAACACCGCCGATTTGTTCAAAAATAATCCCGAAACCTGTCGTTAAATGTTTGAGCAAACACACCTACCCATTATGTGGCCAAACCCTAACGGCGATCGTGAAAAACTCTGCCAAATATTTGTGAGCGCAGCTAATAGCACCATTTGGGGGTTGTGAGCGGACAACCCATAACGAATGGTGATACGGTATCTCCGTAAGTGAAACAGCGATATCTCAAAAAATACTTTTTATTTCAAACTCGTTTATTTCATGTAGACCAGTTACTGGCACTATTAAATTGTAAACAAAGAATTTAAAAAATCGGTCCACAAATGACGGCGATATACGCGAACAAACATAAAAAAAAATTAAACGGTCGAACGGAAAAACCTCCTTTTTTGAAGTCGGTTAAAAAGATGAAACTAACAGTCCATTCACAAGATATAAAAACACCGTAAGGTTTGCAGTCGCCTATTTCATTCACAGCGAATTATTGAGAAAAAACTATACGGATGTCACTTTTATAAAAATAAATATCGCTCATTTTTGTAATGAGCGAGAGCAATTTCAAAAAAAGAAATCACCATTTAATTTGAAACAAAATACATAGGTGAAGCTGGAGGCTATATAGCGCACTTCATTTGTCGCCGCTAAGTCGGGGTGTGCATGGGTCACCATCATTACATCCTGAGTTTCCTCCGTACCTCGAAAAGCACGCTAAGACACCCCGCTGTCATTTCTAGATCTTTGACAGCCGTTACAGGTAGTCAGAGACCCGAAAGTCTGAAAAGTCTTACCAAGGGGTACCGTAATACCCAGTATTAACTGGATTGTGGAGCTCAGATAGGCAGTCGCTCCATGCCAAATAATGGTATTCAGCTGCATCCGGTAAAGAGTGGAAGCCAATCTCAATCAATTCGGAAAATAGGCAAGGCTGATGATGCGTTTGAAACGAAATAACCGAATATTTATTGGAAAATTAAAAAAAATCACAACTCTAAGTACATTGTTCAAGTCTCATACCTGTACAAATTAAATTAAAGAAAATTGTAAAACATTTTTCTCAAAATAAACATTTTTGCGTTACCGTTTGTATACTTACGGGGCAGTATGGCTTCCAAAGCTCGAACTTCTGAAGCACGATTGACCTGAAAGCTCTCCAAACTAAATTAAAGCTTGCCACGATTCGATTTTTTATATCTAAACCGATTATCTGAATCGGTAAATCATTTCTCTTCGAATCGTTTTAAATTGATCCGATGTTTTAGTCCTTTGCCTTTTCGGATATTATGTTTGATAAGTAGATTTAAATTGCGTTGTAACGAGGTTATAAATAAGGTAATGATATTTTTATGCTCCTGAGAAATTTAATATTACCGTGACGTAGATTTTGACAAGTTAATAAGGGTAAAATATTAATAAAGGTTTTGTGTAGGTAAAGTATCATGTGTCATTTATAAATATTTTATATGTGTGGTGTTGCTGTATAAGGATACATAGTTCTCTATCCACCTTTGTTTCACAAATGTATTACTTTCTTGTTCTTTTACAAAAGAGAATAAAAACATTTAACTCAATCTCTAAATGACTGTCATAACCAATTCATCTTAACAAGATTCCCTCAAAAATAAGCAGGAAAAATATTTAATTAAAATCCCAAAATAAATGTAATACAAAATGTCTGGCAACGAGTTTCACTAAGACCACTGTGCCTGCTTACCCCCTGAGGAAAAAGATAAGAAAATATGTAAATGAAACGCGGGATCAGGAAGAGAAATGCGGAAGACTGCTTGGTGTTAATATTTCGAAGATACCGAAAAAGACACGAAGCGTAAAAGTGGTGTATTTTGTTTATTGCACGATCGTGTTCTGTAGCCTGAATGGCTAGTTATTTTATGCGGTAAAACAATATCTAGTTTTATATTCTCAATCGTGACGCGCTCCTATATCGCATGCGTACGGTCTACTTATGTGGTGACATGTCAAAACTTGTCAAGATATATCTGTAATATAGTTTTCTAAGTTAAATAGACATGTATATTTTTGTTATATTTCGTTACGGGTTCTGGAATTAATTCACAAATTAATCATGATAAAACCGATATCATAATCGGTTAAGTACTTTTAGAGCGCTAAATGCACACCGATTAACATAAAAAGCAACTTTGTCCTGCGCTACGTTATATTTACTTTATAGATAAAGGTTAGATTGGTTTTATTCTTTTTGATAGGTAAATATACGAGTAAACAAAGTTATCAAAAGTTTGGTCAGAATATATCGAGGCTTATTTGAAAACTAATGGGTTGATTGTGTAATACCTGCGCATAGATTTGTGTGGACCCGTAAAAGCCTTGTAATAAGAAAGTTTGGGTATCGGTATTTACAATTTCAATATAGTTAAATACCTGCTGGATTTATAATTAAATATCTTTAGTAAACCACCGACCGACAGGCTGATCAATTTGTTTACTACTGAGTAAATGTTTATAGTATTATGTATGATGTCCATTTAAATTATGAAATTAAGTCCATATAGCATTGTTGTTGTGTGACTATAAAAACACAGACAAATAAAAAAAGCCAGCTAAGTGGGTTCCGTACAAACTTGTAGATATTTCGTTATTAGACTACAATCATATTTCTGGTTTTCAGACTTTTTCTTTACATAATTATGCTCTAAGACAATGTTTTTTACCAAATCTCATGAATCTAGGTCAATGGGAAAACCCTTTAAATTTTGATTCCTTTACAAAATGTGTTGCGCCGACCCATGTAACCTAATATTCGTTTTTAGCGGTATAAACGACCGTATCTTTTTTTACGTTAACTTAGAAGTTTATTTTTTTAAAGCTGAGAAGGTTTTCATTAATAAAAAAAAATCAACTCGATACATTTTTGCATTCCCGAGATAAAGGGATTGACTGACAGATAGACATACAGACAGACAACAAAATGATAATAAAGGGTTCGGTATTAATCTTTTGAGGTACGAAACCCTATAGATTGAATAGAAGAATATGTTTGTTAAAGAATCTTAAAATATCAGCAAAAATGTCTAATTAGACGTTAATTTCAATTAAAATAATGCTGAAAAACTCCATATGGAAAAGCAATGTTGCTTTGCCCTCCGTATTGAACTTAGGACCTAACGATGAGTAGTAGCGCTTGCTATCACTAGACCAGCTAAGAATATTGTTCAACCGTCTGTTTGAGAAATTTAAAACATTTCTTAAACAATCTTCACTTAAAATAATAAAGTGATTACGAATAGATAATTCTATATTATATGTTTCATCAAGAGGTAAAGATTAAATGTTTGGATGAAGGAGGTAATCTTCGGAACTACTGAAGCATGATCTCTTTACCGTTTTTTTTTTGGGGTTGGAAAATCGTCAAATAACTCCTCTCGCTCTTGGGCAGAGCGGAAGGGAGTGTCAGGCTTCTACTGACTAAAAACCACCCATTTTCTTCCTTAGCCCTTGTGCCGAGGCCGCGGTATCTCTTTCGAACAACCCGCAGCCCCGACGGTGTCCCAGGTTACATGGGGTTGGCGCAACACATTTTTTTGATTCGCCTTGATCTCCCAACCGCCACGCAATCATTATAACACTTTTTTTTTTCATCTCATTTCCTCATGCAATCCATCGACCGTGGTCTTAATCTTCCTCTCTTTCCATCTACAAACATTTATGTTAATCACTCTTGTAGTGACATGCGAATCGCCCCTGCTTATCACATGCCCATAACTTCTTACTTCTAATCGATTCCGATAGTTCTTTTACTAATAGGAAGCGTAACAATCTGTGATAACACAGGTTCTACAACATTAGTTTTAGTATAATTATGTAAAACACGCAATACGTGTCTAGTTTTTTTATGTAAAGAATCTGTGTACAAAATTTCAAAACTGTATCATGAAAAATCATAAAGTTATATTTAAGCTTGTTCCATCCCGTGCCTCCAGCGTCGTCTTGCGCTCATTGATAATAATTGGCAGTAGGTACCACGGCGATTTTCTTGTAATTAACAGGTTATAACATTTTCATTTTCATGGTCTTATAGAACCAAAAACTTTTAAGACATGACATGTGACATCTACCAACCCGCAGTGGGCCCGCGTGTTGGATTATAGCCCATCCCTTTCCTAGAGAGGAGACCTAAGTCACTGCAGTGGGAACATTATAGGCTGATGATGATAATGTACATTTTCCTGTGTATAATTTCAATAGGTATTAGTGTCACGCGGTGTCCAACTTGTAACCTTCTTTAAATATTTTTGGGACAAAATATAAAATGGTGTCAAAATTATTGGAATCGATTTAGTTACTTATTCTGAACTAACTATATTCAGGTTTCGCATACAATAAAAATAATGTTTAAATTGAAACCGTTCCAGCGGAATATCTTCCGATCATAACGCGAGCGAAACCGCGGGCAAAAGCTAGTATTTTATAACTGTAAGTTCAACTATAAATAACAGCTTCGATACGAAACACGTTGTCGTCGTAAAACACGTAAGTTAGTAACGTGTGTCGAGTCCATAATGTATGGCGCCCGAATTAATTGGATTTCTTAACGTCATTAAAAAGAACAACTCACGGGACCCGTCTCCGCTTGGATATTTATGGAAAAGTCGCTGTCTGTTCAGTTTCATTTTGAACCGTTTCGTGTTGATGTTAATTTATTTCTTGATTTGAAAAACATACTGATATAATTATACTATTCTTTAATTACGAGTAACACCATAAGTGGAAATGATTACGATTCCTATTTTAAGAATTTGTGATAATTTATTTATTTGCGATCCTACCTACATACAAAAAGATTACCTTGTACGGAAGAACTACCTAATTACAAAAATAATAATGTCTGCACAAAAACCTCTAGATAACTAGTATACACATGAAAAATACTACTGAATTATAGTAGTAATAGTAAGTGTGGTTGCTTCTGCTTATGCCCGTATGAAAAACTACCCGTTTTTCCAGGTACCAAACTACTCCTCTACCGCCTAAATAAATCGGATCAATAGTTAAACTGTGATGATGTGCCAACTAAACAAGCAAGAATACCACTTCATCATCATCATCAATGCCTTGCCCTTCTTCACATTCAGGTCTTGTTACTCCAATACTATTACTTAAAAGACTAAAGTATATAAATCCATTTAATAAATCACTAATACTACACCTTAACATTCTTTAGGTAATCCGCATCAATATTAACGATACAGTAATGTAGCCATCAATTCTGAATGCGGTCACTACGACATTATTCTCCCAAGATCAATTGCCGTAGCTCGTAGCAAGCCGTAGAGGTCATCTAAGCATTGTGGCTACGAAATTCGTAGGCCCGGCGCTACGGCGTAGCTCGTAGATATATGAACCTTCGACCGCTAGTTCTTGGTGATTATACTCGTAAATGCCGTACTAGACCAAAACTGTTTAAGCAAAAGTACCTACTCGCCTTTTCGGTGGTATAATAATTTAATTCAAAAATAATTTATCACCCGCAAACTCGACGATTTCAGCAGCGAGAGAAAACGTAATTTGAATAAACATTCCTTCTAGATTTAGGAACGAGACGAATATTTTCACAATGAAATGAAAGAACGTACTCTTATATATATATTTTTTCCGTAAACCTTATTTAGGATTACACCTACCTAAGTAGGCACCTACTATAGGGATTCGTAAGAAATGGTTCTCTCTTCAAAATATTTTCTCGGAGATAATTCACAGACGAACATTTCTTTGATGAACCATTTTATACAGTTCAAATATTTCATTGGCATTTTTATGTTATCACCCATAATAATGTATTTATGAGCTCCATAAAGTAACCTTTGAGTCATGCCTACAATTTTTTTTATTATAAGACGCTTGTAAAAGATTTTTTCAAATTAATACAAAATGCGACAAAAAATCAATTCACATTAGAATCATTATAGATTCACGCTTTATTTCAGATGTAAAGAAATGTATTCTCCACTGAAAATAATGCATATTTTATTTATATACGCTGATTAAAACATATATTTTAGATAAATAGGTAGGGTCCAATTTTAATTAAAACCTGAATATGGAATGTTAAACGTGGAAAATAAAACAGAATATAAATTACAACTCACCATGGAAGGAACCGGCTTCTCCTTTAAACCAACACAACACAAAACGCCATTTTCAAAATCCACATACGAGTCACCAACACGCACACAACACCAACATAAAATTTTAAAACGATTTTTTTCGAATTTCGAATGCGGAGTTCTCAGCGAGAGGACGCGCGGTCGCCCGTCGCGGCATCCGAAGAGGTTATGGCAGCGAGTTTGCGTGGACCGACCCTCCCCCCACCTTCATACCATAATTTTTATCCGGTCCACCACCATAAAAATATTTCGCGACCGTATTGCGCAATGCATTAATCTCAACAACCGAAAAAAAATAAACACGTATTTTTTTTCAGTTACAAATATGCAAAGGCAGCTCTCCCGGTCTAAAGTTACGCAGTTGTAAATTATGGGTGAAATAGGCGTAATTAAGCCCGTTTTACGTTTGAAATCCGTTCGGAGTCAGGAATAGGCGACAAGGAATGTTTTAATGTTTAATTAAAAGGATTGTCGCGCGAGGGGATTTACTGAAACGTGATAAAAATACTAATCAATTTGAATGTGTCGAGGTGGATGTTCGGAAACATTTTCGGATTCCTTCGAGTTGTAAAGGCGCTTTAGTTTCCTTTGAAGTTTAATCTCGATAGTTTGCTTTAACCTAATTCTTTGTGAGTCGTTAAGATGTCTTTTTAGATATTCAATTTGTATTGCAATTCTTTTCTGTAGGAATGACCGCCATTTGTAACTTTTTGTGGCTCTACAAATCCAGGCCTGTTTGCTGTTTTCAAGCGATCCGAAAAATTGAATGTACATTAATTTTCGTTAAAATATTTATTTTCTTGCAGATACCAATCTGCTGGTAATTTACTTGTTATAGTTTACGTGTTTCATTGTTTCGCACCCTGAATTTATTTTATTACACGAAATAATGTTGAAATATGTTTTTGCGTTATACTTCAAGCATGATACTCAATTACTCAGTATTAATAAAATATTACAATATTGTTATTTTAATTATAACTGATTCAAGTTAATTTTCATAAACGTTTTCAACATTAAGCATGGACGTAGATTAAATTAACTACGCTGGTCAATTTAATTACAAATAATTAATTTTGATTTATACAAGCGTCAGGTTTCTGTTCATTATGGCGTTCTATGGTCCTGAGGCCTTGGTTAACAGTGGACGTATTCTGGCTGATGATGATGATGAATCTGATGATGATGAATTAAAGCTCATTAAATTTTTCATTAAATATTAAAATATTTTCAGGCGTTAAGGGGCTGTCTATTTTAATAATTTGGCAGTCAGTTTTGAATAACATATTGTCCGTTATTCTATATTGTTGGTGCGAAATAAATCGACTCAGCCTTACGCTGTTTTCTTCCTTACATAAACCTGTCTTCATTGTACCTCTTATACTATCTCACCATTTGTATATTTGGTTCTTGGGTTAGTATAACGGTTTCTTACGTATTAGCATTTTTCTCTGTTACCTCAAAACTTCCAACCACAAAGATCAAAAAATATAATTTACTTTAGTCCTGCAACAAAATATAGCACGCTTTTCTTTTCAGCGAAAAATAAATCCCTTTTCCAACATTGGCGGAACAGAGTTTGCCAAACTTTGGCAACCAACTCCAACTGCCTGAAACGCCAACGCTATTATCGAAACGTTCTTGCACTCATATTTTAAAATGTTCAATTTTCGAACGCATTCGGATTTCGGGCGTGTTCGTTCATCCGAACGAAGACATAAAGGATTCATTCACCATTTTGTTTCACTCATTCTTTTTAAGTTAAATAGTCCGTAGATAAACTCGTTTTATTTTTGGTACTGACTACCGATTTTTGGTTCTTGATAAACGGAAAAAATATAAACGATTGAGTTCCTGGAACTGAATTATTGATGCCACTTTTAATGAACTTTTGATGAACTGGATGTACCATTATACTGATTTTTTTTCATCATCTTTGTGTTTCACAGCTTAAAATCGTTGCCATACATAACCGGATTTTCAAATACACCTCTATGAAAAGGCATCAGACCGAAGCTCTAAAATTTGAAGCACCCAAATTCAATGCGAGAATCTGAAAAGCTAGGAAACGATTCACATCGTTATCTTTGCAAGTCGTTTTCATTTTCAAAATGCAGGTGTGATTTATAAATCAGTAGAACAACGGAGCGATTTACGCTTTGTTACCGATGTCTGAATTTATAGCAGTTTTTATGGTGTTTTTAGATTTAGTAGAATAGTGTGTTTCATTATAGTTTTGTCTAGTAATGTAGGAAGTAAAAATATATATTTGAAAAGCTGAAAGACGGAAAAAATTGCTTTAAAATTGAAAAAAAAAAAAAATAATTTATTTAAATTTACTCTTAGAAACTTCATTTATTCGAAGACAATTAAGTGATCGTATGGATTTGGATTGTTAAACTTTTATTGTTGGCCTTATCTGTCCCACTCCTGGGTAAAGACCTCATCCCGTGCCTTCCACTTGCCTGCGATGAAAAATATCTAAAGAAAACGAACCTAAACCTACGTAATAAAACAAACCTGTTTACATTGAAACACAATTTTTTCCAATTCCATGACTGTAAAGATACGACCAATCTCCACAGTTCACTGACAACATGTAAGGTCGTCGACCTATCTATTAGACTTTTATAGATCTGCTTACATCTATATCAGCTGAGAGGAGATACTGAATAAGTTGTAAAATGAAGAAAATTATGCAGTTTTTATGGGCACATATAAATTGCTGATGTTTGGAAAAATATGGATACGGTTTTGATGAAATATTATTTTGTTTTTGGGAAAAAATACGAGAGTGTCTTATTTTTTTTGGAAAAGTGCTTTTTCTTCTCAGTTTTTTGACTGGATTCCAGCTTTATTTACGGACCGAAACCATGCAAATGTAATGTGTGGTGTCAGTGTAACTTTTGTGTATGTTTATGTGTTCTGAACTTGTAATGAGGTCCTATTTCGCGCCCTTCTTCATATTTCATCTGCATGATCTTTCTAACAATTCTACACGTGTAATTTTATAACATAATAACAGAAAGCGAGGTTTAAAATAAGAATATTCCAAGAATTGTGTATAAATAACGTTAACGGGAAAATTCACCTTACGGAGAAAATAAAATGTTAGCCAGTTTAAATACACAATACGTTCTACAAGTTTTATACAGTGTAGGTACGTAATATTCATTGCAAAAATAGTATTTTAAAATAGCGTAGTAAAACTGAACAAGGCTCAAAATTGAATTGTCTACCATCTACTGAGTGAGTTCTTACAAAAGACAAGCAAAAACAATTCCATTCAAACTCAATTATAAGAAAATTCTTTTCATCTTATAATTTATTTAATTTTATACGATAAGTAATTCAACCATTTCATTTCAATTCTTATAATTATTTTGTAATAAATACGCATGATAATGATTAAAACATCATCTGAAAGTTCATTATAGTTCATTTCAAAAGTGTAACACTATTATGATATTTGTACACCAGATGATTATAGTAGAATGTAAGAAACCTTTTAACGAACCCAGTGATGGAATTGAAGAATTATTTTAAACAGTTTACGGTTGGTACCGCGGGATCCCAGCATCTGAGACGTCGGGATGACAAGCATCCGGCAGCTTTTCACCATGCTACCAGTTAGCCAACTTATCAAATATGAATTGTTCCGTTTCCTCCGTTTGTGAATAGTACGGAACTGAATGAAATGGGAGTAAATTATAACCTGAGCATTTTGGTTTATTGTTACGAAACAGTGACTTTGAGCAGTACGGGTAAAATACGTTTACGCTCTACGTATATATGTATAATGTGGGATGTCTATCGATAGCTCTTAAAAAGTGATATAAAGGTCACTTATATACTGTTTCTCTTAAGTCAATGGTTGATAAGATATTGGCTTTTGAAGTCGTAAAAACGTGTCTCCGAAACATGTGTCCTCTAATTTCTAAAGTAATAGGAGGAAATTCTGAAAAAAAATTGCTTGTTGAATGTAAAAAAAAACTTTCAATGAAAATTGGTTTGAATAAGATTTGATACGTATTTTTTTAGATAGTAGGACTTTTCCTGAAATAGCCAAATTTAGCCCGAAAATCAGTATCGAAACCGTGTCTACAATGAATATGGTTTTCAAAAGAGTAGGTGCTTAAAAGTGGAAACTGTGTTGTTATTAGGAATCTGTGTTGTCATTATAGAATCAAGCTTGAAATCTGTGTTACTGGGGAGTTTGTTCCGCCACTTCTTCTTTCCAGCTAAAACACTAGGAAGTGTCAAAGGATGGGCGTTTTGGGGGACTGTCTCTTGTGAATAAGTAAAGTAAATTTTGACGTTCGAAAAGTGCTGATTATCAGCCTAGTTTGAATAAATGACTTTTGATTTTGATGTTAAGAATAGCTGTTGTTGGTGTAAATTTCAGTAGCAGCTGTTTTGAACAAAGATTAAGACATACTTACAGAACTGAGAAGATTGCCAAACAGAAGTTTTGGCTATTTTCTATAAAATGCGCGTTCCTCTACTTTCGATTGACTCCAAATTTTACATTCTACTATTAGCAATGCTAGTCTATATTATAGACTCTCAGACTTGTGATTACCCGTAAACATACTGACAAAGATCAACATATGATAGCCGGGACCAACTGGAAAACCTACTCGGCAACGTATTATACCCACATGGTCAAATTATATTGAATTTAATAGTCTATTTTTTGTAGTAGTAAGTGTACCATATACGAGATGCCCCGGACACAAAGGGCTAAGAAGGAACATGGGTGGTTTTCAGTCAGTAGAAGTCTGACACCTTCCGGTCCGCCCATTGCGGGAGGAGTCATTAATTTGATGATTTCCCACCCTACAAAAAAAAGGTGTACCTTATGCCTAGTAAATTATGACTTAATTAACTAGGTTTAAGTTTACCAAGCCAATGTGTCCAATAATGTGTAATTTTAAGAGTCTGAATCCAGTCCATTTGTGTGATCAAAGATCCACTTGAAATATTTGTTTTTCAGTAAAACACGGAAAGTAAAGTAAAGTAAAGTGAAAATTTATTTGCATAAAATAAATATTCACCAAAGCTAACCAAATATTACCACTTCATATTCAGTGGTCCATGATAAAAATAAATGTAGTTTTACAACAATCACAAAGAATTGGCAATTATCCAACAGCTTTAAACCCTAGCTGGACCGAAGTGAAATATTTCCTTTAATAGCATACACTATAATTGTGCATTCCTTCCGTCTGTCATAGATTAAGTTTGTAGAGGATACAGACATCACTTCCACGAAGATGTCAACCAAGCGTTCTCTAAACTAAGTAACACTGCGAAAAAAATATTGCTAGGTTATGATTTTTTGGTGTGGAATGATCACGGTTAACGGTAGCGCTCAATGTAACGCACTCTAGACTTTATAGGTCTGAGGTATTTTTAAATGAAAAAATGATATTGAAAAATAGAACTAAACAGTACTGCGTCGTAGATCTAGTGGTCACATACGACTGCTGAACATTCTGGGTCGAGCAAAATGTTTTTTAGTCAAAAGTAGCAGCATCGGAATGTGAGCTTTGTGCACGGTTGATGGCAACAGGCTAGCCTCTTAAAACAAAAGTTAAAAAAAAACTGTCATGATGTTCATTATGTGCCCGACTATAAGGTACGCGATTGCCTAACCCGTCGGGTATTTTAGGCGTAATGTTACATAACATAACATAACATCACGCCTATAATCCCCGAAGGGTTAGGCAGAGGTGTACCTAATAGTACACCCACATTTCGCCAGTTATGTTTAAGTCCCATGTAATAGGGGGCGAGCCTATTGCCATCAACCGGGCACAAATCCAGACTCCGTGGCTGTTACTGATAAATTCCTGATAGAAAAAGCCAATATCACATTGCGCGACCCGGGAATCGAACCCAGGACCTCATGCTCAGCAGTCGCGCTTGCGACCACTAGACCAACGAGGCAGTCCGTCCGAGGCGTAATGTTATGTAATAAAAAAACACACAAAGTAGACTTGTCGCTTCTACTCCTGTTTCCCGTTCATCTACACTTTGACACAATTTAAAACTGTCTGTTGCTGTTCCCTGCTACTGTTCCGAGGACTTTTATTACGGCCAATGTTTATATGTCTGCTTCTTATTATTTTCAATGTACTATGTCGTTTTCGCTCTAAATTCTACACATTGTTTCGCTTTTATACTTGTTTTCGTAGAGACGAGATAGTTTTCTTGTGGTTTCTATGAAGATCGGAAGATGTTTCTTGTAACTGGAGAAAATGTTTCTAAGGAATTGTGTAACATGAAACAAGAAAACTCGTCAGCTTGTTAAGATCCATTTCTAAAGATATATAGAACTTTCCTACCTATATATAGTACGTACCTTCGATGATTCAATCGACTCGGAAAACAGAAAGGTGATTTTAATGTCTTGTTATTAATAAGTATTTATATCTCAGTTAGGTATAGGTCAGTTAGGTTAGGAAGGTCAGGTATTTGTGTCTCAGTTTATCATACTGTGTGTTTATTGAAGATGTGACTCAGAGATATGGTTCATGTTAAGATCCCAAGAAAACAAATTGGCAATAGCATAATGTTCTTGGAGTAACTTTAAAGGATAAACTTACGAAATGAAGTAATACGAGAACGTTGCGGTTTAAAAGAAGGTGTAGGGACAAACATTTATAAGAGTATGCTTAGATGGTTTGATCATGTCCCGTCGGGGCAGCGGGTTGTTCGAAAGAAATACCACGGCCTCGACACAAAGGGCAAAGAAGGAACATGACTGGTTTTTAGTCAGTAGAAGTCTGATATTCCCTACCGCTCAGAGCGGGAGGAGTCATTTGAAGATATCCCAACCTCCAAAACAAAAATGGTTTGGTCATGTGTGGAGGATGGGTGAAAGGTGACTTACAAAAGATATTTACAAAGCAGATGTGAGTAGCAACGCCGGGAGGGGACGCCTTAGAAAGACATACACTGACCTTATTGGGGTTCTTCAAAAACTCGTAACCGGCGTGCATGTATGACCAGACGTATGAATGAGGACGAGTCAAATGGAGTATCTAAAGATCGTAGCAGGTGGCGTTCTGTGCTTTCTGCTCAGCTCAATGGGCAAAGAGCGTGAGTTTATGTATGTTTATATTCCTAAATAAAAATATAGGTAAATGATCACGTAAACATAAGATTCCTACTTGTACTCGTGCCAGTAACAGGATTACATGATAGATATTTTGTTTCAAAGTCAACAAGGCCGCTACACACATCAAAGGTACTTAGTTTTGTAAGCATCATTAAGTTTAACACAATCCTTTCTCCCCTTTGAAAATAAATGAAACGAAAGGTGTAACCATTTCTTTTATAAAAACCTCGAACCATTTTATAAAGACTAAAATTCTTGAGACTCTTAAGCTCCTTGCCTCGCCGAAGGCAAAATGATAGCGTATTAAAAATACTGTATTTTGTATACTTTAGCGTTAAAATTACCATCATATTCCTTTTAACTTTACTTAATTTTGTAGATGTTATTTTTACAACGTTATACGCGTTTTATTTATCTTTTAGTGTCATTACCAAATGATTAAGGTATAAATAGAAGTAAATAAAGGGTGTATTTTCCACGAGTTGCCCTTTTATTTACGTAAGCCACTCTTTTTCTTAGAGCGTATTACCAGTAAAAAGCAAACTTCGTTATGGTTTTTATTGGTTTTTGTTAAACACTTTATAAAAAATTTAGTATAACTATTTTCTTCACTTAGCAATATACACTCATTTTGGTATTTTAATATTCGTGTCTGTATCATAATGTCTATTAACGTTCAAATTTTTAGCATACAATTTTTATCCAGACTAATCTTAAAATAATTCTTGCGAATTCTAGTTTTGTTTTTCAATAAAATTGGTGGTGAGGTCTATCCATTTATCACTTTAAATGCAAAAACATTGTAGAAAAACTTAACAGAAAAAGGCGTAACTTTCAACTCCTGGGACTTTTTAATTTGACTGAGATAAATAAATGCTTTTGCCAGCCATTGTTATTTTAAAACCAATTATACAGCCACTCTGTTTTGCACAAATAAGATCTTTTATATTAATAAAATGGGTACAAATATGAGTAGGTACCTAAAGACAAAACTAAATATTCAATAGAGTATTTTATATTATGGTTGTCATAGCAACCAATAATAGTGTATGATAAACGTTACGAATTCTTTTAGCATCATTACTGGTTCTTACTACCTAGAACAACGTTGTTGACATTTAAGATGAGAATCACACTGTACCTGTCCTGCCTGACACAACATTTTAGTTTTACCAACATATGGTTTCACGGTTAGTTTTGATAAATCAAACATTTAAAGAGTAGGTTAGAACTGTATTTTAGTTAAGAATATTTATAAATATAATGTTTTTAGTAGTATAATCTAGTATAATGTTTTTTTTTAAGTTGTGCCATGTCTGCCGTATGCCCATGGAGCTGTGGGCCAAAATAACCACAATGTGGAGCGATGATACAGCCATAACGCGACGCGGTAGACCTCGCAGAAGTTGGCGGGACGAGCTGGACAAAACTAACGACCAGTGGTCGACATTGGCCCTGAGCGCAAAATTTTAAAGTCATGGTCCAGGCCTTTGCCCAGCAATGGGACGACACAGGCTAACAGAAACAATAACTATAGCAAACATTATGAAAGCTAATAATCGACGCATAAATGAAGCATCGAGATTTCTATAGACAACCAGAGTCAACGGCAAATTATTTATTTACAAGTTTAGTCTTTAATGGCTACGCATTGAAAATGCTGAAAACAAATTGCATACCAAAGAATAAAGCACGCATCATTTCCATTTCACAGTCACAATCACAGAAAGTAATATACAAACGTTGTACAAGAATTCCAAAGAGCCATTAAACCCTTTAATTTTAAAATAAACTGAAGCGGGTTAAAAGGTAGCTACAGACGAGAACATGTATGAATGTGCAGCGGCTTTCAAATTTAACGCTGTAAGCTTGACCGTCCCTGCAAATGTTAAGCAAAGCTAAATTCAGCTTAAATATTAAACATTTTCACTTCAAACTCTGCGAGGTGTAGAATTATTTTTGGAGGAACGAAGTACTCAGAAATTAAATAGTTGCTTTGAAACTTTTTGTGTTACAGTCCTGAAACATAAACTACTTTTGAAAGTAAACACTTGGCGCAAATACATTTAATAAGTGTACTTAACTAATATTAATTAAGCTGTAGTAACGATGATGTTGTTTTGACTTTGAAATTGACTATCTCTGTTTTATACTGATAAATTTAATTCAAACAGAGAAAATATGAGAGAGAGATATGTAAACAGAGTTATATAACTAGACTATTTGTTTTACTGTATGACTGCCAGCTATCAAATAGTTCTCGGTCCTTCGAGCTGGATTAAAAGACAAAATTCGAAAAAGCTTTCTAGATTTTCAGCGTGTACATTAACTCTACAGAGACATAAGTACTCTAAAGCGGTGTCTTTAATATTTAATTGAAAGAGTCTAAGTAGCATCGTACATTGTGGGGAAACAGGCATCCCTTAGGTGTAATCCTTTAGTCTGTTACGACCCCCATGGGAGCTGATAACGCGGTTCTGTTCATAGCCCTGAACCACTTAGAGATTGTAAGTCAGCATGGAAAGCTACGCCAGTGTTTTGTTTTGTATTCTTTCTTGTTTTAGTTACTTTGGAAAGTGGTAGTGGTACACAAGAGGATTTTGTGTAGAACATTCGGTTAATACAGCAGTTTTATAACTTTTCTCTTTATATCACGTAACAGAATCATTGATTGATCAATAATTATGCATTGGCAAAATGATCATGGGTAGAGAGCTGTCGAGACTTATAGTTGCATAATTCAATAAGAGCGTGTATGAAAAAAGAGTAGATTAATTTAGGTGCAGAAAAAAAACATTATAATGTCCATTATGTCCATCTTCCGTGTGCCATGTTACTTGAAGCCAGCACGACACGTTCTGTTTCTTTGTTCTCTGTCAACATTCACGCTATCACTTACTCCCCTCCTTTTCTTTCCTTCCTTTTTAGGGTTCCGTAACCGAATGGCAAAAGCGGAACCCTTATAGATTCGCCATGTCTGTCTGCCTGTCTGTCCGTCTATCCGTTTATCTGTCTGTCCGTACGTATGTCACAGCCACACTACTCAGAACCCTTATTCGGAAACTACACAGTTGAAACTTGGTAGATTTATGTATTCTGTGAATCACTTTACGATTTTTATACAAAAATAAAACAAGAGATTAAGGGGGGCTCCCTATACATATGGAACTGAAAAAAAAACCTTTTTTCTTCAAGCCTATTCATGTGGGGTGTCTATACAATACATAGGTCGTTAAAAATGACATTCAATCTAAATAAAATATTTATGCTGTAGATCGTTATGAAAACTTTCAACCAAAATTAGTTTGAACGAGATATAGTAAGTAGATTTTGAGATATTACATCCAACATTTAAAAAACTGCAAATATGGCTTTGTCATTCATACAAACACTATGAATAACAAACTTGTCACAAAATATGATTTTCTGTCGCCGAAAAAATAAGATTTTTTTTCCAGTTTTTTTCTTTTCGTCTCCTCCTTTTTCTTTTCTCGCTAAATATACCAGTTGTCTACGTATCACGTACAGGTCATCTTTCTTTCTTTCTTTTTTTAAAAAAACGTTGCCCCAAACTAGGAATTTCTCCTGTATCGTGGGTGCGTTCACAAACATTTAAATTCACATACACAAATACCCAGACCCGAAACAACTATCTGTATGCCATACAAATATTTGTTCCGTGCGGGGATCGAACCCGCAACACGTAGCGCAGTAGTCAACTGCTTTAGCCACTGCGCCAACCGTGCCGTCAAAATCATGTTTTATTATAACCCTGATCACTTCGCAATTTTGAATCAAAGGCTTTTAAATCAATTTAATTACGTTACGTCCATACACAAAAATATCCCCAGGATTGACACGGTTCACATGTGTCCCGTATCCAATGTGTGCTGCTTACTCGGTGATTTTAATGCCGCGTCTGTGTCGAACCTTCGTGTCTGGCCGTCATATATCATTGGATACCGTTGTAAAGGTGGGATCTGTTACATATTTCAAGTATTTTTCTTGTACGTTTTCGTTTGTCTACGCCTGTCTTTACTTTATTAGTGTTTTGAGTACTTGGCGTAGATGTTATTAAATTACTAACTAGCTGACCCATGCAACACACAGTCGATTTATCGAGGAAGGTCGTAAGCTATATAGCTTCTACCACTATCCAAAATAGAAATATTTTTTCAATTCAAGCAGCAAACAAGCTTATGCTGTCGCAAACTATTTTTAAGAACTTTAAAGAGAAACAATTCCTTCATACGTGATATTTGCGTTACTTAAACCGTTTTCGCAGCGCACGCAACGGAAGCTCTCAAAAAAGAATATCTTTTTCCGTTTTTGCAACATTTTTCATTTATGCTCCGCTCCTATTGGTTCAATTCCAACCAGTAGTCCCTGAGTTTGTCGCGTTCAAACAAACAAATAAACTCTTCAGCTATATTATATTAGTATAGATTGGTAGTACTAGAAAAAAATAATTTAGGATCTCAAAAAGTGGAGAATTTATTTTAAAATTATATATTTTGTGATATATTAGAGAAATTGGTCAAAACATAGACCGAGCCATAGATATAAAAGTATAAAACTAGCACTCTCCAATTAAGTCTCCATACAGTTCAGCCAAAACTTAACAATGTCAATTCGATATCATAATTAACTTAAATTATCTATGATAGAATTTAAAAAGATGAAGAGTTCGTTTTTTATACGTTAACTAACAATCGCGTTCGAAAAAATCATTTAATGTGTTATCTAACACCACATTGCGACTGTTTAAAAGCTGAAAAAGGGCAGACAGAACGCTAAGCGAAAACAAAGGAACAGCATGGGTGGTCGACACGACGCGGTGGATTGTGAGCTGAGAAGTCTTTAAAACAATATGCACTTCGACGAAGCCTCGGCCAAAAACTAGTTTAATTGTAAAAGATCACATTAGTGCGTACCCGGTCAAGTAACACAACTGTTACCATTTCATGTCAGAAATACTGTTACATTTTATAAAGACATTTTGACTTTGCTATATTTTAGCGATGTTCTCAAGATAATCCACTATCATACTTGATCGTAGGTACATTTCTTCCTTTCAGTTAGCGATCAAAGAGATTTCGTGTGGATTTTTAGGGTCCGAAGACTTTTGTGAGTTGAACGTATTAGTGGGATAAAAAGTATCCTAAGTTAGGACATGGTCTTTATACTTAAGTGACAGGTTTGCCTGTTAAGGTGTTAAAAAAAATATCAAATAGCCAGACCAAGTTACTAATGCATTAATAAGATTAGTTTAAGAAACATGGAAATTTCAGGAGCCTCAAATAACCTCTACTGTATCAAAACATGAAATCTTAGGCCCAATAATGTCATGTGTCGGTCCTATCCTTTTTTTTTTTTGGGCGGGTGGAAAATCATCAAATAACCCCTCCCGCTCTTGGACAGACCGAAAGGGAGTATCAGACTTCTACTGACTAAAAACCACCCATGTTCCTTCTTAGCCCTTCATGTCGAGCCCGCGGTATCTCTTGCGAACAACCCGCAGCCCCGACGGGGTCGGTCCTACCCTGACCCAAGTTTCCAGGAGTCAATCAAAAAAAATAACTAAAAGGTAAAATGGGTTAACATGGAGTATCATAGTATCCTGCAGTTACTAAGTTGTGGAGGTAAGATAGGAATTCGCTCCGTGTAAAAATATTGGTATTCAACTGCATCCGTTTTGACTGGAACATGACTCCAAAACAGTTTGAGGTAAGATGGGGCAGATAATGGTGAATTGGTAAAGCTTTGTTATTGCGAAATGTGCCTACTCTTGACCACGAACACGCCTGATGGAAAGCAATGGACTAGGTCTATGATGGAACGAAGCCAGAAGATGTTCTTGCTTTGAAGGCAGATGGGGATTAACTGTGAAATCTATCTCGTTTACGACGAAGAGAATTGGACCATTGGTCTTGGTGTGAATTCTTGGCAATACATAACGGATGCATCGCTTGCGCTGCCGACCTAATATCGTGACAAATTGAGTACTTACTGCTGATTTACACGCGGCTCTAAGTATTCGAAACGTTTAGGATTACGCAAAATATATTGAGTTCTGAGAATTGGAAACTGCAGTTTTCTTATACAGCTATACATAGATTTACAACTTCAAATCTATTTTGGTACGATATAAGGTTTTAGCTCGTGGCTTAATAAGAACTGCCACTCGGGTCGATCTTTAGGTAAAGCTGTGCTTGCCTAGGTCGGTCTGTGAATGGGTGACCGCCCGACATACCGAGTTTCCTCCGTGCCTCGGAAAGCACGTTAAGCTGTTGATCTTTGGCAGTCGTTACAGGTAGTCAGTGACCTGAAATTCTGACATCCAGTCTTACCAAAGAGTATCGTATTACCTAGTATTAACTGGGTTGTGGAGGTCAGATAGGCAGTCGCTCCACGTAAAATACTGGTATTCAGCTGCATCCGGTTAGACTGGAAGCCGACCCTAATATAGTTGGGAAAAGGCTAGGCAGGTGATGATAGGGTTTAAAATACCTAGTTTCGACCATTGAAGTTCTTTTCTGAGGAAACCTTTTTTATCGCCCAAACTTTGTCTCACGCCACTTATTTTCTGTTAGAGCCTGGCACTGAAAAATATCGAAGCAGCATTATTTTAGGCTATGCGCATAAAGCATCAATGCTGCATATAGAATATCACGCTATAGCTATAACAGAAATAATGGCGCGTACCGTACACTCAAATTATCAGATGCCCGTTAGATGAGAACGTTTCTAAAATATCTATACGTAGTTCTCAAGTTCTCAACTATGCACGGTGTAAACGAATCGTTCACGAAGCAGTCAACCGACCATTCTGTACATCAAACTAAGCTTTACGTACATGAAAAAAAAAGCCGTTTCACTGTAAAAATTGTGTAATTTTTTCTTTTCACGGTTTACGATGGGACTCAATGTAACGCACTCCAAACATTGCCCTGATGGATGCATTCGGTAACGGAGGTATTGAAATTGAAGTTATAACATTTAAAACTTGAGAGAGAGATGATAATTCTCCATTTAGAATCTAACAAAGAACTGCTTTGTTCCAGTGCCCTTTCATCTTAAACTAAAATTCATTGCTCTTTTCCTAGTTACGTTTGCGTCGGATTCCAGTCTAGCTAGATGCAGCCTAGAGCGACAAAGTTATTAGTACTTCACTTGACCCCAGCAACTAGGCCGTCGGCTACTAATGGGTATTAGTAACTTTGCCGTAAATCACCTAATATCAGACGACAGTTAATTAGCACTAGTTTCGTCCTGCAACGAGCAACTTGCTAACTGCAGTAAGTAAGATTAATTTGAACAAGTTCAGATATAAAGGTGACGGCACGGTTGGCGCAGTGGCTCAAGCAATGGACTGCTGCGCTGGGTTTCGGACGGAACAAATATTTGTATGACCTGTAGATAGTTGTTTCGGGTCTGGGTATTTGTGTATGTAAAAAAAAGGAGTCCGTTTGATCTGGCCCCTACTTTCCGGAGTGCTTCTGTACAAGTCACGGACAGTCTCGAGCTCCTTGGCACGAAGTTGAGCGCGAATCTGAACTTCGGCGCCTACATTGAGTCAAAAGCTCAAACTGCGGCAAAAAAGCTGGGTATCCTAAACAAGGTTAAGCGGTACTTCAAGCCTGGACAGCTTTCAATATTATATAAAGCTCAAGTCCGGTCCGGCATGGAGTATTGCTGTCACCTTTGGGATGGCTCAGCCAAATACCAACTTGCCACACTTGACTCTGTAGAGCGCAGAGCCAGGAGACTAATTGGTGACGCTAAGCTGGTTGCCAAGCTACATAGCTTGGCCCACCGCCGCAAAGTCGCTTGTCTGTCGGTCTTCTACAGACTGTACTTCGGAGAGTGTGCGCAGGAACTCCACGGGCTGATTCCACCATCTCCCTTCTTCCATCGGGAGACTAGGCGTACTGCAGGTTATCACCCATACCTAGTCGATGTTCCACACATTCGAACGAAGCGCTTTGCTAAGTCCTTTATTATGCGCACAGCCAAGGAGTGGAACTCCCTGCCTGCGTCGGTTTTCCCGAGTTCATATAACCCTAATCTATTTAAGTCGCGAGTAAATAGGCTTCTTCTGGGTAAGCTCGTTCCATCGTCGACCTCATCTTTGCCCTTAGGGTAAAATTGAGGTCAAGAGCAAGCCAATTGCAAATAAAAAAAAAAAAAAAAAACGCACCCATGATACAGGAGAAATTCCTAGTGTGGGGCAACGTTTTAAAAAAAATGGTGACGTTATACCTTACTTTAAAGTACAAGACTATAATTTGGAAACATGGTTGTAGCAGAAAATGGCTGTTGAAAAATGGTTGATGTAAAGAGTGGGCCAATCAGACAACCATACCACCATCATTTGTGACTACATGCCATCATAATAGTCACAGTTGTAATACAAAGTCTTAAATTGCCGGTGATTAAAATTCCTTACTTTGACGATACATATTTTATGTCGCTATAATATAACGAAGGGTATATTCGGCACAAAGTAAATTCGTCACATTTTGAAAACTCCATACATTGAAAGTGTATTCGCCACATGCATAAAAAATATGTGTCAATTCGTCACAAGTCTTCATAGGTACATAATTCTTGCATAAAGTACTGGTAGCAAACAAATTTGTAGGTTTTTCTCTTCACAATAGCTTTCAGAACTTTGAAAAAATGCTTATAATTATTCATATTGAGTGTTCTAGTTGTTTACTTGTGCATAGTATCACATAGCAACCATCTTCGGACAAACATATTATTAGTAAAATGTTACAAACTGAAATCACAATTACATAACAGCTCGAATGCCATCTGGCATTGGTGATTTCTATCTTATCAACTATTTTGTGATTGGTTGTTTGTTGCTCCTTCAAGTGGTGTGGAATTAGAAAGGTCTATGTCCAGTGGTGGGCTGCTGATGATGATGAATGTTTCGTAATAAGATTTTCACGAGGGTTTTTTCGTATTTATAAGATGTTCAGATGTCCTTCATTTTCAAGTCAGTTAGAACTGCCCTAATCTAAGCATGTTCTCAGACAAAATGCTGTAAAGAGTTGCTAATAGATATAATATTCAGGGTGGAATGGACACCGCACGAAAGTTTACCACGTATAATTCTAAACTCTATACAGAATTTTTTCAATGGTAAGTACAAAAGTGGTGGTTAGAGAAATTAAAAAATATATTTAGATGACACATTTCTATGTGAGGGGTGCAAAAATAATGTATTGAATTTGTGGTAATTAGTTTTGGGTATGAATGTCCTTTCCACCCTGTATTATTCTTAATGAATAAATAACAGTAATTGTATCATTTGCTAATTATATCTGCCCCTCCTAGATACTAATTGTCCTGGTAACTCCACACTGTGACTAAAAGTGAGCAAACGAGTATCTCTACATGAATGCTTTAAAAGCAAACCGGTGTTTACATTTTTATTCTCATTTCTTTCTTTTTAGTTTGTAATTGATGCTTCTCATTTAGGTATGTTTTCTCTTTTAGTTTTAACTGTTTGTTTTGCTGTATAATACTACATACATAGGTAAATTCACGCCTTTTTCCACAGGGGTAGGTATAAACAACAGAACACCACTCCATACACGCAATCCCGCGACCTTCCTCCGCGTGAAATTATTATAAAAATAAACTCTCTCCTTTACCCTATTTGAATCGGATTTTGTTAATAATTTCAAGGGTTTTCTTTTTTTTTTTTTTTACACGGAACCCTAATTCTTTTTTGGAAACGCAAGTACCCCTTAAATATTCAACTATCTGCCAGTAAGTCCCGTCAAAACCAGTCCAGCCGTTTCAAAGATTAGCCGGAAAAAACAGATAGACAAAAAGACGGACAAACAAAAATTCAAAAGGGGTTTCTTATTAGTGCCGTACATATTTTCACATACAATCAGTAAAAAGCTGTTGTTTTGAAATTCAAAATATACCTATTTATAAAAATGGCGCGTAATGTTAATAAAACGGGATCAGTACTAAATATGTATCGTTTCATGTGAGACCATACATATTAGAGCTGTCTGAAACCGAAAGTGATCTCAAATCGTTTAGTTTACGTTTCTGGTGACCCAAGGGCTTGCTTTGACCTTGGCCAGAGGCTAAGTGTTGCCATATAACGTGACAATGCCGCTAGTCCTTTGGGCATATTACCGGCTGACAGCGTTGAGGAGCAGTTTTTTGATGCCCTTTTATAGTTTTCTTGTTAGTTTGGTTTATTTAAAGTTTTTAATTAATGTTAGTAGTTACATAGTTAGTTTACCCTATTACACAAACACGTGTACCGTTCATTATGTCGTACTTCAACGTTGCCTTAGTTTTGACTTCATGATGGTGTGTGTACCTTATGAAACATTATACGCACAATATTATGACAACATTTTGAGCTACATAATATGTTTTTAAAGCTTTATACTCATATTTACCGCTTCTAACGGTTCCGTATAGTGTCGTACGTAAAGAATAGCACCATCCCATAATTATCTTCCCGTGGGTGTCGTAAGAGGCGACTAAGGGACTTACCAGAGAATGGGCAGTAGCCTTCGTAACAACCACACTGCGATCGCTAACCCGCCTACAAAGCAAATCCCCCCTTCTGGGGGAGGCCTATGTCCAGCAGTGGACGTCTTATGGCTGAAATTATGATGATGATGATGAACGCTACTATTGCTGTCATTTTGAACGAATCCATACAAGTTAGTTGGCACGATCGACACAAGTTTTCGTCCTGCATCTGATCTCTCGCTGGATTCGGCTTAGTTTGACTAGAGCTTTAATTTAACGGAAAAACTTCAGCTCAAAGACGTCTCGCACATCCTTATTGTCAAGAATCACTATCATTATCTCACATTTACAAGTGGGTACTAACAACGTACACTCAGGAGCACTAATATGTACCTATGCAAGAAAAAAAATAAAAAAATAAAAATAATTGTTTGGGTGCCAAAACACGAAGTTCGCATCAAAATGAAACTTCAACTAATACCGTAACTGTAGAATTTAGTGCTTGCTTGTAGTACAGCACTGTTTTCTGGGTTGGATAAAGTTTGGTTGATATTATGGTACGAAGTAAGCTTAGAAAGTTGCATGGCGTGCATCTTTAGTGCATCGTTAGTACATCTTTTTCCTCACTCCCTTATCGTAATTTATTTGGTTTCGGCGCTGCTTGCCTTCTTCTTCCACACTTCTCTAAAACTCATCATCTCACCGTCACCAGTCAGCTCCTTTCTAGCCACGTTATCCTTTAAACTCCGCCCATCGTTTCTTTGATCTTCCCTTACTTTTTAGCAGCTTATTCTGTAGGAATATTATCTTTGTCTTATCCATAGCCGTATTCCAAACTTTCTCGATGATATTTTCATCAATTATATCCATTAAATCAGTTTGTTGTATTTACAATATTTACAAACTACAATTTACAGAACTAAAATTATAATAAAATATATACAAGTATCAAAAAGAGAAGAATTACAGGGCGTCAAAAAACTCGTCCACACCGCAGTCAACAGGAAAAGTGCCCAGAAGGCTGGCAGCATTCCCACGTTGGATGGCAATGCTGATTCTTTGGCCAAAGAACAGGCCAGCCCTCTGGTCACGTGAAGAGTCGACCAACCGCTTGGCAATTTCAATTTGTTGTTAAAAGAGAAAACTTATAAAAAGTTGTTAAATGGTAACATATTAGTGGCCGTGACTTTACCTACTAACAACGTACAGTCGTACATATACAAAATGTACTTTAAAGGAAGATTTTAACGTAGATTTTTCGCAACTAGCAAGCTCACTGAAGCGAGGATAAGTATGTGCCGTGCATACAAACTGGTTGAACTATCTGACTCAGCGCTTTTTACTTGCAGTTTTACTTAACATGGCACAAGACTAGAATGTGACCGGCCAGGAATTAAGTCGTGCTTCGAACAGATAATGTTTGCCTTGCTCGTGTTTTCTTTTTATTGGTTGAAGTCTGAAAAATGTTGAAAGAGTGAAAATGTATTGGTGGGAGAGAGTAAGAATTGAGATTTAGGAGGACTATTTGTTGAGAGTTGTCCACTCTCAGTAACCGCATAGTGGCTACTGAGAGTGGAACTAATTCCTGGGTATGGTGAGGGACTATCATAAGGGTGTCCCGTTACGAAATTCTTTGTACATTTTTATTTGCCGAATTCAAGAAATTATTTTTAAGTCGAGAATGTAGTGACAAGGAGGATTTTCGACCGTCAACTATAATAGGTCCTATATTGAGTCCAAGTCCCAATTAACCGCTAGAAAGCTGGGTGTTTTCGCAAAGGTACATAAGTATTTACATGAGGTAAATACTTATGTACGTTTACCGGAACAGCTTGGTATAACGTGACCGTTATACCAAACACAAGTTCGGTCGTGCATGGAGTACTGTTCGCACCTTTGGGATAAATCGCAAACGTTAGAAACTACTGAATGACGTGCCAAAAGACACATTGTCAAAGCCTAACTCCATACCCTTGAACATCAGCGCAAAGATGCCAGCCTTTCGGTTTTTTATCGGTAACATTTTAGAGATTGTACTTTGGAATTACACAATCTAATTCGCTCATCCCGATTCTATCATCGGATGAGCGATACAGAGAGATACGGAAAAAGCATCACCGTTATAAGTTTGAAGTTCCGCGGATCCAGAAATAACCCTATTTTTACACATTTATTGTGCGAACCGCCAGTCTGTGAAATTCAACACCGGCTTCTCTGCTCCTCGATCATTATAGTATGGATCTCTTCAAAGTTCGAATAAATCGGTTTATTCTAGGCAAACGTGGCTAGGGTGAATCGTCGTTTCACATCAAGCGAGTGGCGGCCACACTTTAACCAACTTCAATAGTGTACATATTGAACATTTCCGGATAGTTGGTAATACTAGGCGACCCTAGTAGGGTAATTAGGAAGGAAAGGTATAAATCTACCAACCCCAGAGTGATAATATGTGCATATCGGCGCGTGAACGCCGTCGTCGTCAGAGTCTCACAATATATTGGCTTACACCAATATATTACACACTCACACAATTACACAGTAAATAGGTAACAGTAGGAAGTATTAGCACAAGTTTAAAGAAAATAACTTACTCCAGATTAGGGTGTTTATTTCACGATAGGTGAATCAAGAATAACCTTTCTTTCGAAATACAATGTCTTTTATACACAGTAATGGCGGGCTTAACATAACAATATTTCACTTTGCTTTGTCATATCAAAATAATTCCTACTATTAAAACAAACAGATAAAACAATATTTTACAAATATCAAACGGGTGTGATAACATATATCCTTATTATTGAAGCAAACGGAAATCACAAGTACTTATAAAATAGACGGACATACAAATATTAGTTCAGTAAATCAAAACATGTCAAATACAAGAACACTATTAATTCAATGAAGCTACATGAGTCAAAATACAAACCTGACTACACTTACATTATAAACGAATTTAAAATCAACATTATGGTTTAGCGCCCATTGCATTATAATAAGACCTAATGTAATTATGTAAAAGGAAATCTTTTATAAAACGTAATAAACACAAATAGAATATTCACAAAGCCTACTTATAAATACATGATCAGTTACAATTTCCTTATACGACTTTTATGAGATTATTAGAAGTACCTAAAACTTCCTACCAATATTTTTTCATCCCGACATTTTGCGTGGGAGCAAAATACGCAGGTAGCATCATAACTTTCAGGATATCATGAAACTTTTCCGCAAATCGAATTTATCATGATCAATCTAGTAAGACATGGATATAGTTTCGTCTTAAGAATATATATTTTATTATTATTGATGACCACGCCAAGTGGGAGCACTAATTATCTCCATGAAATAGGACAGGCTCTATTTTGCGCAAAGTTAGGAGGTACTAAAACCGCCAACTTGTAGGAACTCTGAACAAGTATTAACGAAAACTAGGGCCATAACAATTGTACCTAATTTCAGAATATAATGTGGTTTTATTACTGAACCGATTTTCAAAGTTTCCAATTCGTTGCTGATTAGATACTTTGGTACTTATTGTACAGTAAAACTTTGTTATTTTGGTCCTTTAAGTTCTTTCGAGAGGTCGTTTGTAATATTTGTTGTAGTACTAGACAGTGATGAACTGCTGGTGTGATTTAAGAGTAAATGTAGATGTTTAAAAACATCGCGGGGAACCAGGTACGCCAGGATGTCATCGAAACAAAAATTCTAAGTCAGACATGCGGCAACCAACACTATAATGCCCGCGTGATAAATTATAGTCCAGTTCCTTATGGAGAGATAGCCAATTTGCCAGCAGAGTAACGTGCCAGGCTGCTTATGATATAACGGCCGATAATTAACGTTTTAATTGATATATTATTTAAGTCTCTACAAGTCGCCAATATTTGCTAATTTTCTACATCTCCAGCGTCCATAAAACACTACATTCCCCTACAAAACATGAACTACGTTACGGCCGAGGAAAACAAAACAGATCCGTTGAAAAATGCAGGCTCGTACGCAAACATACGTCGAGGCAGACGAGCCATTGACACACATCCACTGAGGCCGCCTCGACAAGAGCTGTCTTAACGTGCTCTTCAGCGTTCAAAACGACGGCATATTTCTTATTACCGTCACTGCTTAAATGGCTATTCTGACGACTTTTGAAATATACCCGGTTTTTTTTTCTTGTTAACAGAGACTATTTACTTCGTTTCTCATTGCTATAAGTATAGCTCGGCGGAGGGACCAAACACACGATGCCGATGGTTAGATTCTGTGAAAGGCAATATGATGAGAAAAGGGGCGGCTAAGTATCGAAGAGTGGAAGACATCCACATCAGAGGATTAGCACTTTTGAACGAAAAAATTACGTAAGATAATCTCATGAAAGGACCACCACCACCACTAATTAGTATTATAGTTGAGGAGAAGTGGTGGAATAAACCTCTCAGGAACACATGCTGTGCTGCCATCAAATCAATTGTGATAAGGGCAGAAGCATAATGGTAACAACTAGCCAATTTATAAAGTTGACAGGTGCTTTTAATTGTGTTATGTGAACTTTTTTATTATATTTATCGTTAATTTATTCTCTCTTCACAAAGCTGACTTAAAATTAATTTGTACAAAAAATGTCTCTCAGAGAGAACACTGATTTCTGGGAAAACGGCGATTTGGCCACGAAAGTCATGTCACACATTTGTATAAACAGAAATTTCGTTTGCATGGTAAACTACAATTAGATGGGAAAGACAATTCCATAAATACACCGGGAACTTGGGGACCAATCAATTACTGAATCAATCGCTCTGATTGAGCGTGAAATTGAGACGTCTATAGTCACCTTCACCTCAAAGTACTGCTGTGGTGACGTGCTACGGGTCGTCAAGCTTCCTAAAATAAGCGATGGCTAAACCATTCCAGTTTTCAATGAAGTAAACAAAGATAAAAACACGTCTTTCCAATCTTTGATAGCAAACATACGAACACAGCCAACACAATGAAGCTCTACGTAAAAGCGAAGAAAACAACGCATTTGTATAATAAAGATAGGTACTGATTTACTGAAAGAAACTAGTTCCGACATCCGACATGCTTAATTTTGTTAGCGTACACCATCTTCCGAAGTTCCTCGGAGAAATCTACAGTAACTTCCGACAAAAGCTGTTCCGGAACATCAAAGATCCGAACAATTTCCAACTATTCAGGACCAAACACACTTTGATTGTTCCAAGCTGACCTAGGACAATTCACCCAAAAAACGGCTTCTAAAACTAGAGCAGGAAGGTCATTCACAATAATAATTTCTAAGAAACAATGGAGGCTAACTATCGAAGTTTAAATATTCATCAAATACCTTATATCTGTCGTGGGGACGCTGGAACGGGCAAAGTTTCCGTGGAATCCCGGCAAACGACATTAGGCGAGTGCCAGAGGATCCCTGATTTGTAACTTTGCCAAAGTAGGCCGGGATTGGGAATTAATTGTCTTTTAGGCCTGTTCAGAAGACTTTCTGTCGGTTTCTTGCCGATTGTGAGTGTCTGCTAAATTAATTCTTCTGTTTTCAAGTGCGGTTTGACTTAGCATTTTAGTTTGTAATAATTAGAAGGACGCTGATAAGTACTTCTTGGTAATAAGTTTTCGGAAACTGCCTTTGAAAGCGATTAACTAATTGAAGATGGGGTGGGTGCCACTTCACACTGGCAATAATTTCGCATAATAAACTAAGCTAAAAAACGACATATTTATTCAATAAATGGTGTACCTACAACCGGACCAACCTAGGACCAAATAGCACAATAATTATAATTATTCTTCCTAAGATCGAAATAATCTGTCACAAAATAAAGTGAAATGAGTCTAATTGTTACCCATTTGGCGTTAAAATGTTACCAGAAAATAAAAACTTGACTTGGCAAAAAAGACTTAGGTACGACAAAACTTTCAGTAAAGAAAAGTAAAGAAACATAAACACAGTTGGTGCGATGAAACAAAGAAAAGATATTCGAGATGTCTTTGAAAGAGTAACTTATATTGTGTTCTGTCTTGACTCAGAATATAAAAGACAAACAATCGTTTTTAGTGTTGCTTTTATATGGCTCAAATCACAGTGAAAAGTGTCAAGTGTCATTTTTAAATGCAATTTTTGTAACATAATTGCTTAAATGTAATTTTTAAATGTAAAGTTTTAAATGAACCTATTTATTTTAAAGTAAAGTTTTAAATTTTAAATGAACCTATTTATTTTAAAGTAAAGTTTTAAAATTTTTTTTTTAATGCAATTTTTATTATTATTTTAAATTTAACATAGTTTTTAAGTCGCTACTAACAAATATTATGGACCAAAATGTCTGAAATAAAATGTTTTTTTTTTTGAGTTTTAAAAATATGATTTTTGCATAGTCTTGCCTGGGTTCCAGTTTTTGGATTGCACTGTTTAAAGAAAATGTAACATAACACGACCATTTCAGTGAAAACTATTACCGTGTGAACTTTGTCAAAACTCAGCATTCTTAAAATAAAACGTATTATCATTTATTTGCCTAGTGAATGTTTTGAACTTTAAGCGGGTTTTTCGCAAGAGATACCGCGGCCTCGACATTAAGGGCTTAGAAAGAACATAGGTGGTTTTTAGTCAGTAGAAGTCTGACACTCCCTTTCGCTCTGCCCAAGAGCGGGAGGGGTTATTTGACGATTTTCCATCCGCCAAAAAAAAAAAAGTAGGTATACGTATATGAGTTTGCCATAAATTGCATTCGTAAAATACCGATGATAATAAAATCATGCCCATTGCCATTTTTAACTTGAATGTAATAAATAATACTGCTTCCAAAATGATCAGATAAACATTTTCATACTGTACTCTGAACATACATTTCACATTTCAAACATAAAATTTTGTTTTTCAATTATTATGTGAGCTTTTAAAACTATATTTAAAGTACTTGCATGAATGGTGTCGTTGTGACTTCATGAAACTGACTTTTGCTTTGTAACTTTCTTTTAGTTTTACCATACATGTTGATCAGCTGAGTTGATCTTAACTGAGGAGCGTGTAGCTAAATAATACAGCAGCTCGGATCGACCTATAAGGTTAAACCGTGCTGGCCGAGTTTAGTGCTTGAATCAGTGACCCAAACATAGTTTGGGAAAAAGGATAGGCAGATGATAAAGATTATGTTGATCAGCTGATCGCGTTAATTTCTATTTAAAGTCCAAATTCTTTGCTCATTTCAAGAATTTGTAGAACAAAAGTAGTTCAAGTTTCATGGTAAAAGAAACGAGACGAGAATCAAATAATACGAGAGATCTTGTGTTGATTATGTTACACCATGCTGACAATGCTGACAAACACCTGACCCGATCAACTTTCGAGCAGTACGCCACCAGACACAGCTTCCGTCTAATCGAAGGATCCTCCATTTTCTGTGGAGCATGAGGAATTTCAGATTTTGATCTTTGGCAGTCTTTACAGGTAGTCTTTGGCAGTGACCTGAAAGGCTGACAACCAGTCTTACTAAATGGTATCGTATTACCCAGTATTAACTGGGTTGTGGAGGTCAGATGGGCAGTCGCTCCATGTAAAATACTGGTGTGGCGACAGCGACATTTACGCAGCATTCGGTTCCGACTCACTGGAACCTTCCACTGGCTTGGCAAGCATCAAAACTCAGCCTGCTATCGAGCTCCGGTCTCGGAGGGGAGTGATGTAGTGACAGCGACATCAATCGCAACACATGCGAACTAATTTGGCAAATCCTACATCGCGCTATCAACTTTATCCGCGACATTAGCCTACATAGAAAATCCCGACTTACATATGTCGAGCAGTTAGCCCTCCAGACACAACACCCGTCTGGTCGGAGGATCCTCCCTTTTCTTGGGGGATGAGGAACTTTACACCCTGTTCCTCATGACCCCCAAAACTGGTATTCAGCTGCATCCGGTTAGACTAGAACATGACCCCAACATAGTTGGGAAAAGGCAAGGCAGACGATGATGAGGAATTTCATACCTTGTTTCTCATACCTCTAAAGCCCTAACCCGACCGTCAGAGTCCACGTGAACAGCAAAATATTGCTCTTAACAAAACATACTATTGCTAATATTATATTGCACACAAAACTTTATGACTGTCAGTTTATCTCTAAAACTATAACACTAACACGGTTCAATGGATCAAATTGCAATTTACCGTTTAATTAACACCATTGCATACCGGAATCGAATTATCTTCCAATTGGTCCGATATCTATTAAATGGTTATCAGCTGTGCCCTGAACTGTTTATTACAATGTGGGTTTATTGCTATAACACATGCTGGTTGTAAAGGTCATCGAATAATATAGTACAACCACAAATTTTGTAGACCAGTTGATTTTGGTTGCACTTAATGAAAGTTCAAACGCAGCTCTTACAAACACGTCGCATTATCAAGGCATCGATGTATAGTCATCGATGTAACAATTTACGAAGAATAGTATTTTGAACTCATATAACCCTGCTAAAAATAAGGCCAGTTTACAAGTATACAAGGTATAAATTAACCCTTTTTTTGGGGGGGTTGGAAATTATCAAATAACCCCTCCCGTTCTTGGGCTGAGCGAAAGGGAGTGTCAGACTTCTACTGACTAAAAACCAACCATGTTCCTTCTTAGCCCTTTATGTCGAGGCCACGGTATCTCTTGCGAACAACCCGCAGCCCCGACGGGAGAATGACTACTTTAGATAAAGCTCATCATATCGATCTCAAAAATGCTTTCTGTAAAAAAAACTGTATAATATATACTTTAACATTCAGCTGCATTCGATTAAAATTGAAGTTCACCCCAACATACAACGATAATGTAATATTTTCTCTAAGGGCTTGTTTACGGAGAGGCGGGGCGACGCGCGGCGCGTGCGGCGGCGCGGCCCGCACTTAATTCAAACGTATGGCGTTGTATGAGTGCGTTCACGGAGAAGCAATTTTACACGCGTTTGCTTGAATTGGAGGCGGTGCCCGCGGCGCAGCGGCAATTCTCGATGAAGCGATGCCCGCGGCGGAACTTTCTTGCAGTTTTATTTATATAACCGTATAATTATTCTCTAAATGACGCATGTGAAACTCAGCCTATCTATAATAAAAACTTATTTATATTGTTTGATTTAACTTTGTAATCGATTATCCGGATTTTCGATTATACGCACTATCCTTACTAACCTTGGTTTTAATTGATTCGGATAAACGGATTTTACTGTATTATACACATTGTCATTTAAATACCTACTAAGTACCAACATTCTACTTACCATCCACATCCACAATTTCGGATACTTGCGTCCACTTTCGTTTCAAAATTACTCGGTTTTTTGTGTTGTGAATGGCAAGCCATCACATCATAAATTCTTCTTGTTTGTCGTTATTCATTTTGTTGCGACACGTGCGCTCGCATCTCTCGCTATCATAAAACTAGTCGGTTTGATTGAGATGGCCGCGTGCACCGCGGCAGAGTCGCCGCGGGCGCCGCGGCGGGCACCACCACGCGCCCCGCCCCGGTCTCTGTGAACAACATCGTATATTGCCATACATTTGTGTTTACGCGTGCGATGATATCTGCCGCTGCACGCGCCGCCTCTCCGTAAACACAAAAAACGTTCAACGCGCCGCGAGTCGCCTCGCCGCTCGCGCCGCCCGACGCCCCACGTGTGCGTAAACAAGCACTAAGGCATACTCTGTGAACACCTCCATCTTTTGAAAAATGAGATCGGCACAATTGTGCTAAACATACCTATGTGAGCAGGGCCCAACTATGGCGAAATACCATCAATTCTCATCTTAATTCTATCCTTTGCCAACGGTCCATCCCAAAAACCTCGTGAGAAAGGTAAATATGCAAAGAGTTTATAAATTGTGTTAACGTTGAAAAAATATTTGTCCACCTGTTGCTTGGTAACTTCATTATTATGCAGTAATGGACAAAACTATGTGCAAATTGTTTGACTACAGAAATAGGGTAGTTGTGTATTAATTTGCCATTGTTTGTTTGTTTAACTACGTAGCTGAGGGTCGATTTTCAAGCTGTAAGCAACGGTTGCTGAGGCCGCTCCGAGGATGTGTGGTTGTTTATTATAAAAATGGAAACCGAGAAGAATTCTATGGATGCCTAAAATGCAAAAGTATTATACTACCTAGTATAATACTTTTGCATTTTTTTTAAATTTCTATGGATACAATTGATCATGGTTGATCTGTCACCGGCCGGCAGGTTGAATAATTCGTCTTTACACAGTGAACGAAAATAAACATTTACGGTGTCTGTTTGCAACCATTGGCTGTTTTAAAAACGTCACAAACTTGCACCGCATGCCCTATCACCTGCGCACTTGAACTATCTACTGCATCAGTGAGCGGGGTTGCGTCGCTTAGTTTTGGGCTAAACATATCTAAACTTTTTGCTATCTATACGCGAAGAAGAAGAATATTAGTAAAAGTTGTTTACAGAATCACAAATATTTAGTGTTCCATTTTCCTTCGAATGTGACTACCATACCTTTCCACGGCTTCTGCTCACCCCATAAACAGCAAACCCCAGTTATCATCACTTGTTATGTTGGTTCACGCGTTCCGCGAAACTTCCCATTACGTCTCTTTATAACTTCACACGGCGACAATTCGGTAATACCAAGCGCCTTCTCATAGATTATTGTCACAGAATGGACGTTTTAAAGGGAAAAGTTTGTTTTAAATGTTGCTTACATATACGTCAATTAACTTTGCCCCTTTGAAGTTAGCCATTTCCAAAGATCGCGTAAGTGCAGTCACGTAGAACATTATTTGAACAAAATAAATACATATTTTTAAAAGAAAACATAGTTTTATAATGCCATAATGCCCGCCCCCATGACTCGCGCATGCGCAGTTGCAGTTTTGTTCGTAATTTTAAGCCACTCGTAGCCAACTTCAGAGGGGCACAGTTATTTGACGCGAACAGTACGTCAAGCCTGTCCGCGAGGGGTTAGCGAGAGGTTTACTAATAGTATATTCATAATACAGGTTGCCTGTTACATTTAAGTCTTATGTAATCGAAGACAAGTCTCTTGCCATTATCATTTCAGCCCGGAATCACCCACTGTTGGGTGACACTCCCCTTTTTTCTGCCACTCCTTTCTGATCTGTGAGTCCCTCATCCATCTGTTTCCCACGCTCCTGACAATATCATCGACCCATCACGATCTTGCCATCAACCAGCCACAATTCCAAACTCCGTGGATGCTACTGAGAAGTTCATGATACGGGAAAACCCATAAAAACTGCCCGACCAGGGAATCAAACCCAGGACGTCATGCTCAGCAGTCGCGTTTGCGTCCACTAAACCAACGAGGTAATAATATTTTTTTCAACGAATATAGACTGGTCGAATTGTCATTCCTACTTATTTTTAAAAGCTATTCGCACTTATCGTTATTTTAAAAGTTAATTTTCGGTCTTATAAGAAGATACTATTTCTTTCAGTTTGAAATGTCTTAATATAAAAGCTTTATTCCATAGGCTCAATTTTCAATTTATCAGTCTTATTTCTTTGGTACCTTTATAAATATGTTTATTATAATGTTATATGAAAATAAACTATATACCAACATGGTAAAGCTGAAAAAACTGTTTTCTTGAACGTACTAATCTCTGGAGTACAGTCACGCTGAAAAACATATTTTATAGCCAAATTCTTGAACAAGATTATTTAACAACACGATACGATAATACGACCTTCAGGAGTGGCTGTAAAAAGAGAAATGACGCCGACGTGCAACCACGGGGCACAGCTAGTTTCTGAATAACTGTCGGAATGTGAATATGCTAATGCGAGTATGTAATAGTCCTCTGCAGCTTGACCCTTAGGAAAAACACACTTTTATGCCGTAGTAGTGCTACAGCGACATTTAGGTTACAAATGAAAAACTAAATCGCGGTATTAAAGTTATTCGCCACTTAAGAGCATACAGAAAACTGGCCAAGTGCAAGTCGGAGTTGCACGTGAAGGGTTCCGAACCATCTCGTCGGGGCTGCGGGTTGTTCGCAAGAGATACCGCGGCCTCGACATGAAGGGCTAAGAAGGAACACGGGTGGTTTTTAGTCAGTAGAAGTCTGACACTCCCTTTCGCTCTGCGAGGGGTTATTTGCTGATTTTCCACCCACATTGTAGTAAATATTGAGACATTTTTCATTTTATTTTAGCACCGTAGACTTCTTATAGGTTTTCCTGTAATCTATAAATGTAGAACTAATTTCTGTATTTTTTTTTTTAAGGCTCATTAGTTTCGGAGATAAGGAGGGGGGGGAGTGGTCGGACAGACAGACAGACACACGAGTGATCCTATAAGGGTTCCGGTTTTTCCTTTTGAGGTACGTAACACAAAAACAACTGTCCTCTATACCGTAACATTCTGTATATATGTATGTTTATATACTATAGGTAAATATTTATAATATTAGTGTTAATTTTTATTTGTATGTATCTGTATTTCATAATTATGGATAATTATGCTTTTGTTATTAATTCTAATTAAAAATTTCCTGTTTGTCTTTTCTACACACTGTCTACATGTCTCATCCAATTTTCCTCTCGCAGGTCTGCTGGAAGAAATTTCTTATGAAATAAGCAGTACCTTTGTGCTCTTCTATTTTTTTATCTTTTTTGTTGTATTTTGTGTGTACATAAATAAATAAACAACAAAAACCGACAACTGTTGGGCAGAACTCCACAAGCCACCAAAAAGTTCCAGTCAGAGGTTACCCCCATTTTCTCTGTTCTTCATAACCCCATGATGTTATGTTTTGTGACCCATCTTCCACAATGTATAATCTATGACGTGCCGTATCGAACGAAAACCATTTCCCGTGACGGGAATGAAGTGAAGAAAATGTAGTCTTCTCTGTATCGACGATATCGGAAACAAATGAGTTTAGTTAGTACGCCGAGCCTGGCTCCCGGTTAGGGCTGCGCTGAAATTGAACGACGTAAAGGGATTTTAGGGCTGTACTATCTGATTTTGGGTGTATTTGAATATGTTGATGTGTTGGAAGAGTTGGTCTGGCGTCGAATTTTTTGGGTGAAAGTAAATCAGCTTGTAAACTGACAGTTGGGTATCACTTTGTAATGTCACCCACATTCAAAATACCTGCCTCGTTGATCTAGTGGACGCAAGCGCTACTGGTCAGTTTCGGGTCATGGGTTCGACTCCTATTGGTATTTTTCAGGAATATCTCAGGAACAGCCTGCATTAGTGCTCGGTAAATGGCAACACAGTCTTCAATAAATGCGTCCTGTGCGATGGAGTACCTTAGTACCTTAGTAATAAAACCTTAGAAAAAAATTTGTACAACCTACAGGTAGTTGTTCCGGGTCTGGGTATTTGTGTATGTGAATTTAAATGTTTGTAAACACACCCACAATACAGGAGAAATTCCTAGTGTGGGACAAAGTTAAAAAAAAAATAAAAACAAAATATACTCGCTTGAAACTTAAACATAACTGACAAAATGTGGGTGTACTATTAGGTACACCTCTGCCTAATCCCTCGGATATAACAGGCGTGAAGTTAGGTTAGTAAAAAAAAAATATCTTACCGTTTCCTCGTAACAGCAACCATCAAGATGTTTCTGATACGAAACGTCGAGAAGCATTCAACTCGTAACCAACACCAATGAAGGCTGAAACTCTACCTCCATTAATGTTTTACACCACCGGGACACATATAAAAATGTAAATAAATGTTAATTTTCATTGCACTCGGAAGGAATTTGGAAAGCTAATCAATTTTTACGACACCTTGAAAGGGTTGCTAACGAGCGCAGCTGCTCAAATTGTTTATCGTGCCACAAAATGGCGACTGTCACTGTAATGGTTTTTATATGATCATGGTTAATTTTGGTTCTGAGGTAAGGAGGGTTTTTGATGACTTTTTATTTGTGGGAAAATGGTATAAAATCATCATCATACCTCTTTTGACCTTATCCCAATTCATTTGGGGTCGGCGCAACAAATTTCTTCTTCCATTCTTGTACTTGTTAATAACATACATAACATAACATCACGCATGTAATCCCCGAAGGGTTAGGCAGAGGTGTACCTAATAGTACACCCAGATTTCGCTAGTTATGTTTAAGAAAGAAAGAAGAAGAAAGAAAAATATTTATTTGGACAAACACAGGAACTACAAAAATAATAAAAAAAGAATCTAAAACTAAATAATAATAAAAAAAGACCTGTGCGAGGCCAAAAAGGCTCCTATCTCAGCATGGTGCTGCGATAGATGAAAAAACAAATACCGCAGCGCTGGTATTCTGATAGGGCCCACTGTGATGTCACGGTCACACCTACGGACACATAATACATACTAACAAAATTAAAATTGAATACTTACTTAAACAAAATAACACTAAACAACACAAACACAATGAGTACATAAATGAAAATATTAATAATAATCGGCTCGGCCGCACCGAACGCTCCGACTTCGCTTGTCAACGCTACAGACTATTGTCTATGGTCCATGACAAGCGAAGGGACGCGAGCGCAGACTGGCTGTCAATGTCAAGGTGTTTTTAAAGAACTAACAAATTAACAAAACAACAAGAAAATCTTCCGAAATATCAGTACAACAAATAAGGAATGAGTATTTAGTATTCAGAGACAAGCGTGTAAACTAAGTTAAGACAGAAAATGTATATTTAAATGGTTACCTACTAAAAAATTATAAAGTGCGTCGGTGTTGGTGTTGTGTACATGGTAGTGATCCAGGCAAACGTATTATAATCAAAGCCAAAGAAGAACAAGAACTTATAACAGAACAGAAAGCTCCGTTACGATACCAGTGCTAGCTTCATGCAGTCCTATGGTAAGTAAAATTAGTGACCGGTTTCTTTTTGTAATTGTAGCAAGTGTTGTTTATACTTTAATCTAAAGGTACCTACTGTTCTTATAGCACGAAAAGGCGGTGTTTAAGTCCCAAGTAATAGGGGCGAGCCTATTGCCATCAACCGTGCACAAATCCAGACTCCGTGGCTGTTACTGATAAATTCCTGATGGAAAAAGCCAATAACACTTTGCCCGACCCGGGAATCGAACCCAGGACCTCATGCTCAGCAGTCGCGCTTGCGACCACTAGACCAACGTCCAACTTATTAATAACTTGATATTTATTAGCCACTTTCTCATAAAGAGTATCCTATATCCCAGTGGTGGGAACATTAAAGGCGGATCATGCTTAAGCTATGCTTACACCTTTATATAACTGGTGTGGCGTAGCTACGTGTAAATAATTGTGATGGGTATATTATTATTGTATTATTGATTTATAAATATTTTATGTTGTTTAGTTTTTAAGATTTGATATTTATTGTTTTCCTGAATCTTTACATGCGGGCGGACAAGCTAAGCAGGAATTTTGATATGCATACTTTTTGTTGTCGACGCACGCATGTCAAAGATGCCATATAGTTTTTAAGTTTTGAAGTGACGTGAAATCCTTCATTAAGCTGAGACCTGAAATTTTCTCCATTATAAAATTTACCACGTTTAATTCGATTCAACATTCCTCACCATTTCAATTTCCGTTTTACTCCTTCCTTATATTATTTTGTGCTCCTCGTCTTGAAACTGTATATAATAATAAACTTTCATAATATCTGTTTTTACATGAAGATTTCCTTTTGATTCCCTCAAGACCCGCACTAAACTGGTACTACATTATCAATCCATCAAAACTTCCAATAGATCTCCCGATGAATCTCATCTGATGCCATTATCAGGATCAGTTCGAAGGTAAATACCATTACCCTGAATTTGTAATGTTGGATTAAAATCAGTTCGAACCCTTGTCTCAATCCTAACTGCTAGTAAAACAACCAATCTGCAAGTTCAACAATTAGATAATGGATAGGAATATGGAGAATGAGGATGTTTCCTGACTAAAAAATATGATTATTTTTAGTCCGTTAGTTAGATTATCGAAAAATATTGGATACGTGTTTTTTGTTTTATCTAATTAATAACAATTGACAAAGATAAAACTTGTCAAAGATCATGAGTAACACATATTATGAGAAGAGGTTTCAGGGAACGGAAAAACGGTCTTAGATTGGATGTAAAAGTTTATTTAATATATTATCATAATATATATATTATTTATTTTATATATGCTTACATGCATTTACAGCTTGACACGTTCACAGTTATTATTTACAACAGTTCGGAATGTTATTCGTAGACGACAAGTCTAGGCGCGTGGCGTCGCCAATACACTTGCGCGGGAAAATATGAGATTATGCGCACGGATTGCCACGTCACTACGTGGTAAAAGATAAAAAACACGAGTTTTCGAAGCAATATCGTCTTCATTTTTTGTTTACCTGAAAAAAGAAAAAAATTGTATTCATTAATTTTTGGAAATCTATCTGACGAACTAATTAGATTTTTTTGTGAACTACCTTAGTGGAGATGTCCTCGCTACTTTTATAATTGACATTTTAAATGTTAGTCACAGGAATAGTTATAACATTCATAACATCACGCCTGTGATCATCGAATGGTTAGGCAGAGGTGTACCTAGTAGTTCACCTACATTTCACTAGTTATGTCCATGTAAGTAATAGGGGCACAAATCCAGGCTCTGGACTGTTACTATGCAGTGGCATAGTAACAGTCCAGAGCCTATTGGCATCAGTGTGATGCCAATAGGCATTACATGGCACTTAAACATAGCTGGTGAAATATATGTGCGGGTACTATAAAAGGTTCGTCTGCCTGACCCTTTGAGAATATTTAAGTATGATTCTATTTTGTGTTTTTATTGCAACCAGGAATCTTAGTCCTTGTGATACAAACCATAAAGGCTATTTTAATTTATTTTACTCAAACGATTTTTAGAAACAATAAGCCATGACTTTAATCAAATCGTATTCTAGCGCAAATAATATAAGTTACAAAATTACTATTTAAACACTTTTTGCGTTCAAAATTTGACAATATTTGGCATACATCGAATTATTACGTTCTGCTAAAGGAAACCATGCCAGACCTCCTCGTGCGTGTCACAAATTGAAACATTAACATCAAATCTACGAATTCAGTAGATTAATCTATCTTAATAGCAATACAAAGTCAAGTTTGTTAACCACAAACCACTGATACGGTGACTAACACATACACATGCGGCCAGACTATGCTATGTGTAGGTAGTTAGCGTTAGATCATAACATGAAACTTGGGGCGATTTATCATAAAACGCCGTACGCACGTGGGGCCGCTTGGCTATGTTTGAACTATGGGAACAGGTCGCACTGATAGCGGAATGATTAACTTGCACTTTACAATAAATCAATAAAAATATTGGTCGATGATTCACCGCTGTATATAAGCTTTTAACTTGCCGTGTTAGTTTGTTAGTATGTTGTATTCGTCAAATCTTGCAACTGAATTTCAAACCAGCTGAAATTCCTCCTAACCGATTGAACTGAATTTTTGCGCACATCTTTGGTTCTGGTGACAATATTTTTTTTATGAAGCACAACAACAGAAGAAAAAATTAAAGAGTAACTTCAAAGTAATTATTTGGCATTTAGCCTAAAAGAAACCACGTCTGGACATAAAAATCGTCGTGTTTGTGTAGATAATTTTAAAATATTGAAGCGTTTGAAAGGTGGGTTTTTATGGTTGCGAATAATCTGCACAAATTAAAACCTTATTTTCGTAGCAAAATCAGAAGAAAAGTATTTTATTTCGCATAGGCTTACATGGGCACTTATAAAACGCCGACACTTTTGTCGACCTTTTCACGGATCGGGTTGGTGGTTTCATATGGAGAAGAGCCGGCAAAAAAACTCTCTTTTAAAATGCTTAATATAATACACATGGTATCGATAGAAACAGACCGCCAGAATGCCACCCCCTACAATCTTAAAATCTACAAGTCATACTCCTTTTGCGTCGTCCACGTTCATGCATTTTGTCAAAGTTTAATGGTTTGTTTTATAGTTGATGATAAAAATAAATAAAACGTTAAAAAACTAATCTATAAAATTAGTAACTATAGCTGCGGTGTATGGACATTCTTACTCGCAAATCGCTCTCAAACCGACCACCGCCGAACTAGGTCATCGATTTAGCGGTTAACGCCTTATAATAATTCACGTATTCAAGCCCGCTGATTGGTCGGCCGCTACATGCATGGGATGAGACGGCTGAATGTGGCATTCTTTGTAACCCCACGCCATACAAGCTATGAGGTGTTATGAAAATGTCGGGGTAATTAGTTCATTCACGACCGTTTGAGGGTTAAATGAGGATGTTGTGTGTGTATTTTCAGACTAATGACTAGGGGTGCGATAATTGTTTAGCTTTTTCCATCTTTTGTTTCAGTTTAATCTAAACCATCAGGGGTCAGGTTACAATATACCAGAAAGGGGGGCGTAGTTTTAAAACGATGACCGACAGTGAAGATACTCTCAAAGGTTAAGCCCAATGAATACGATATGATTACTTTATTATATTTAAGGATTTTCTATATGGGATTTTTCAGTAGCAGCCTGGAGTCTGGATTAGTATCCCATCGTTGACAATAGGGTTAGGTACCTTTTTACATGGGACTTGCAATTTGTCCAATATAGATGCGCCACAAGTACACCTTTTGATATTCAAAAGTGCATTGAGTTTGACCTCTGCATAAACAGTTAATTTCATTGTAGACAATTTTAGCGAATGATCATATTAATTTGTGTAAAAAAGATGTTAATTTCCATCCTTAAGCAGTTATATTACATTCGATAAACGACTGAAAAACCACCATTACCACCATTGCAATGTCGCCCCCAACTCACCCCTAACTGGGTTAATATTAAATGGCCTGAAACTTGAATGGACTATTTTGACGTTTTGCGTGGCCTACGAGTAGGCCATTTCTTTGGCTTTGTACCGCTTTAAATGGGCAAGTTTAGGCTTGTTTTTTGTCCGTCGCTATGATCGTTCGGCTAATTCTTTGGGCCTATCTCGAGCCGACCGCTCGTTGGATATTATATTAGGGTTGGCCCAAACTCGCTCGTTCATAAATAAGGAGTGTCGGTTAGCGGTTTCGTTTGTTTTGTGATGAGATTACTTATTAGGTTAGTGAGCAAAGCTTGGTTCGACGTTACGATGGGTAATAGTGAGTGTTATAATATGCGACTAGTGTAATGTTGTGTTTATTAAACCATGAATAGCTACAATGAAAGGGAATGGGAAAAATGAGCTTTAATAACTGACTTTTTTGTTGTTGTAAGACTTGTTTTTTTATTTCTTCGGAATCTTGTTAGACTGGAACCGAACCCAATATAGTTGGAAAATGGCTAAGCAGATGATGATTAATTTTCTATATATTATTATGTATTTTCCGCAGTTCCGCCTCTTTTCCTCTGAGAGGCAGAATGGTTCATTTCTACCTTATAAGAGAAAGATGTATTTTTTATAAGCACTAATAAAAGTCACCGAAACGAAGGGTTGGATTTCGTTTCGGCAATACTTATCCATATATTTTATAGCAGATTTTATCCCACGGAGCCCTAAGTGAGCTTAAATCGTGAGTGTTACGTAAACGGCACTCAGTACATTTCGTCGGCAAGTCCGCAGTACCTAAGTAGCCTATGAATACATCCCACGCTTCATTTAACGCCGACTCGACTTCAGCAGAAAATATCTTGTTTTGTCACGAAATATTCACAGCTTCCATATTTGAGTATTAACTTTGAGATAAGCTTTATTTGCTTAAAGGCTATGAAAAAGAAAATATATGGGAAAATGCGTTTTTTGTTCATCTTCAAACAATGTGCCTCATTCATTGGTCGAGTGGTCACAAGAGCAGCTTCTGAGTATTATGTTCTGAGTTCGATTCTCGGGTTGGCCAAAGCGACATTTGGTTTTTCCATCGGGAATATCTTATTAGCAGCCACAGTATCTGGTTATATGCCAGGCTGATGGCAATAGACTCGCCCCAATTACATTCCTACTCCTGGGAAAAGGCGCAGACCTGTAATAAAACAAAAAATATTTGCCTAGCTAGTTTATTTTCATTGAGGAAACACGAAGAACTTAAGACACTTTTATGCATAAAGTTATAAAAAATATCGCTAGGTACTGTAATTTTGCAGTGTGTGTAAATTCATATCTTTTACGACTTCACGTTTTAAGGTGATTTGTGAACTCGCTTGGAATTGTGCTTATATAGGCTTATGGGAAAAGGGAGACAATAAAACAGATATAAGGAAAAAAAACATGTAATGAAAAACCATGAATTAAAAATCGTCATCCTGAGCTACTTAAAAACCTGATAATCTTGCGTTTGTAACGGCTGGCACTAAAAGTGAAAAACAGAAATAAAAATTAGACTCATGCTCCTTTTTAACCAACGCTAAACAAATGAAAAACCCATTTTGCATTATGTTGACACTAATTGAGAAAAAACCTCATTTCCATACTAACTCGATTTCTAGAACAAAACCATAAAATAGTACTTACTTTATCAAAACGACAGATTCGTTTCAGCCCTTATGGAAATGCTATACGGGTAATTTTACTCAGTAAAATGGCTGAATATTCGAACGTCTATTTGCCCTCATTTCCCTAAACGACTAGACTTTTAGCTCAAAGAGAACTTTGCAAAATAAATTCTCAAAGACAGCCTCATGACAACAAATTGTAGTAAAAAATCGACACACAACTATACAGCATGTATTAAAAAGGTGACCATGATATTACAATATGTTTTCGTAGTGAAACGATGGCATGAAAATCAAACACGTTTTGCCCAAAATTTAGCTACACGGACACTGCCCGCTGATGTAGTTAAATAGTCATAATATTTTTTTTGTTTTATTTGAGGATATTGTATGCACTATCGAATTCAACCACTTTCATGAGACCAACGCCAACCTCAGATTCACTTATAATTAAAAAACAACTGCTCCATAAATCAGGGTAGAGCAATATGTTAGATTCTTCGATGTTTTGTGAGGACTGTTGTAGGTCGGTTTTAATGAGAAGTCCAAGCTTGGCACAGTCAAAACTATTTATTTTCAAATTTTGAATTTTATACACGGATTACACGGACACAACGTCTTCGTCTTCGCAGCGTGAAGAGAGAATGAACAATACAGAGACAAAAAAAAGCTCTTTAATATAGACTATTAATATTCCACCATCTTAGACAACTTGTGTTGCTAGCAACACAATAATGGAATTTTGTACGAGACTGTTGTTTTCAAAATCATCATGATTGCGAAATTGGATCTGTACACATGAAGAAAGTTTTTCACTTTGATGGTCTGTAACACACCTTTGAATATGACCACACTTTTTGTGATACACGCTGTATTAGTATTATGTACTCGGTTTTACGTTTGTACTCCAGGGAAATTAGAAATGTCTGCGGGATCTATTGCCACTGAAAACATAATTGAAAAGCCGGTTTTATTATTTTGAGCGAATATAAACATAATTTATAGATAAATCTGACTCATTTTCTTGATTTTTTTTTTTACATAGAATATGTTGTTTTCTTTATAACAATAACAGTAAAACATTTAACGTGATGAAAGATGAAATTTAATGTTAAACTGTAACAATAGGTATGTTACCCCAAACATTAGAAAAAAACACGCAGCCAATGAATGAGGTAACACTAAAGAACTTTTCAATACCTAAGTAGATGGTAAGCTAGAAAAATATTTAGCCGCACCAAAAAGTAAACTCTAAGTACGAGATAGCGAATTATAGAATGTAGGTATTTAGCATTTGTTGTAACCACACAATATTATTATACCTTCCGTGAATCGAACTCGTGACCTTAAGCTAGAACTTCACCAATAAAGTCCTCCACCAACCCAACTGCCCATCTTACCTAGAAAGAGATGAAAGTCTAAAATATTCCATGTTTTCGTCCGTTACACCGGTATGGAAATACCCAGTCTTCTTGTTTACTCAAAGCCTATTTTTTTCGCGCAAGGTCAACGTATTTTCCCTCGTGCGTATTACTTTTGCGTATGGGGAAGTTAATACACAAAGATAAGTGCTTATTTGATAGCTATATGAAATTCTAATTCCCATCTGCGTAGTGCGTAGTATTTGCAATGTGTGGTTATATTTAAGGCGGTTTTATCGCATTACCCAGAACTAACTGGGTCGTGCGGGTCAGACAGGCAGTCGCTCCATGAAAAGTACCTACTGATATTCAGCTGCACCAAGTTAGAAGCCAGCCCTAATACAGTTAGGAATAGGCCAGGCAGATTCAGCCGCCGCGGGAGGCGCTCTGGGCGTCGGGGGCCACGTGATGGCTTCCGGCTACCGTAGACGCCTGTGGACGGTGAGTGATGGGCTAGCTTGCCGTCCGTCCGTCTTAAACGATGACAGGCCGTGTCGACGGCGTGTTCGTGTTCCACGCGCGCCTCAAAGAGATGTCAGCAGGGTGTTTCCGTTTAAACTGCTTTTACGTAGCTAGATTAGTCGTCCCGATTCATGGTTAAAGGGTATATTTATTGTCGTTTCGAGTACATTTTCACATATTTCTTATGGGCTATCACGGGTTTGTAAACTTAATATGAAAAAAAATTAAAAATAAAGCACTGAAAATCTGTATTGACAATGGAAAACTTTCGTTCAGAAACAGAAATATTGTTTTAAAAGCTGACCACCCGATCCGCTCTCATGTCACACAATACACGTGAAAATGGAAATTCCTGTTTTCTATACAGATCCTTCACCAATATTTGTGCTCGTATGAAAACCTTACACATGTCCCGTATTTATACGTTTACCTGACGAGGGTCAGTGATGCTGTATGAATAATAACAAAATTCAAACGTTTTAATCTTATTATGATAACTTTAGACATTTCGTGTGTTATTTTGATTGGAATAAACGATTTTTTGATGAAATATCTTTACGTAGCATAAAGCAAAGTCGCTCCCACTGTTCGTACGCTTAAACCTTTTAACCTTCGCAACGAATTGCAATACAGTTAAATATTCAGAAATAGATATAGTGATTCAAGAGGAAGGTTTATTCGTAGTACATTGCACCCGTGCGAAGCTGGGGCGGGTCGATAGTCCTACTAATATTATAAACGCGAAAGTTTGTAAGTAAGGATGTTTGTTATTCTTTCACGCTAAAACTCCTGGACGAATTTGGATACAATTTGGTACACATATAGTTTATAACCTGGATTAACACATAGGATAGTTTTTAACCCCATTTAATATAATTTTCGAGTAGTAGCGGGCGAAGCCGCTGGCAACAGCTAGTTGAAGATAAATGGGAATGACACGTTATCAATTATACTGCAATAATGTAATAATAAATTAACATAAAGTAGAAAGGGATAGACATGTGATAAGGAGGGATAAATCGCATGTAACTAAAAAAGAGATGAATATAAATATTGATGGATGGAGAGGGAGAGGAAGGCTAAGGAAATGTGGAATGGGTTGTGTCAGGAATGTGATGAAGGAAGGAGGAAATGATAGTGTGATGGTTGACAGAGGAGAATAAAATAATCGTGTTGCGCGGACCCCAGTTAACATGGGATGAGATGATGATGACACATTTATAAACTGAAACACCCTTGTTTATGCGAATGAGAAATCATCAAGTGACCCCTCCCGCTCCAAGTAGAGCAGAAGCGAGTGTCAGACTTGTACAGCCTGAAGCCCACCCACCTATGGTCCTTCTTAACCTGTTGTGTTCCGAGGCCGCTGTATCTCTTTCGCACAGTCTACCCCGCACCCCTAAACTGAAACCTAGGGGGTTTCAGTTTAGGGGTGACGTGAAACGTATTTATTTTAATAAAATTTCCAAAAATACAACATTAATTAACTCTTACTCACTCTGTACCAGCTTACTTCGATTTTCCACTGAATTCTTTTCTAGTCTAGATCAACGAAACATATTGGTTTTATGAAACAACTCGTTGGATAGAAAATTGGATTTCAAAGAATATTGGAGTCTGCATCCAAACGCTATGTAAATGTACCTACAGACAAAAAAAATGGAAACTACTGTTTGATTGAAAGAATATGTACAAAGGGATAATAGTTTTTGCGTTTGTTTTGTCATTCCTATTGATATTTGATGTGGTTTTTTTTTGTGTAAAAATGGACCGCTGAAAAAGCGGCAGCAAAATATCTGATATGAAAATTTGACTACCTATGTTTAGTATTAAGGTTACATAAACGATATAACAAGAACGTTACCTAAACCGAAAGGCACTTGTTCTCCGCGTCATTGTAATTTTTTTTTCTAGCCCACACACTGCGTCCACTTTCTTGTACCTAATCTTGTCCCTAAATCCTTATCTAAATCCTAAATCTTCTTGAATCATCTTCCAAATCCTCCACTTTTTTTTTTTTGGCGGTTGGAAAATCATCAAATAAACCCTCCCGCTCTTGGGCTGAGCCAGAGGAGCTGAGCTGAGGGAGTGTCAGACTTCTACTGACTAAAAACCACCCATGTTCCTTCTTAGCCCTTCATGTCGAGCCCGCGGTATCTCTTGCGAACAACCCGTAGAGATCATCATCGCCTAGCCAACTATGGCTTCCAGTCTACCCGGACGCAGCTGAATACCAGTATTTCACATAGAGCGACTGCCTATCTGACCTCTACAACCCAGTTAACACTGGGTAATACGATACCCTTTGGTAAGACTGGTTGTTAGACTTTAAGATCACTACCTGACTACCTGTAACGACTGCCAAATATCTATATATGGCAGCTGGTACCAACAGCTCCGTGCCTCTGCCCCTCCACTCTCTGTGCTCCGTGCACTAACGTGCTTTCCGAGGCACGGAGGAAACTCGGTATGTAACCGGTGGTCATCATCATCATCATCATTTCAGCCATACGACGTCCACTGCTAGACATAGACCTCCCCCAGATGGGAGGGATTTGCCATAATCGCCACGCTTGGCAGGCGGGTTGGCGATCGCAGTATGGTTGTTACGAAGGCACAGAGAACCCTGCTGCCCATTCTCTGGTAAGTCCTTTAGTCCTTTCTAACGACACCCACGGGAAGATATGGGATGGTGCTATTCTATACGTACGACACAATGGTGGTGGTGGTCACCCATTCACAAACCAACAGAGAAAAATAATAGTCGTGGTGGCAAAATAAACAAAGTTTCCAATATCCTTCAGCCTGCTAGACGTACCTATTACAAAAACAGAAATCTAAAATTGGTTTCTAAAATAAGTCGTAAATAGTTTTAATTTTTTTCATAACCTTTTTAGATTTATCAGTTCTCATTGACAACCAACAAACTAAACCAAATACTCCCCTCAAAATAGCGACATCAACATTTTTATTAAATTAGAAAGGACAGTTCGTTTTTAGTAGAAGAATCCTGAGCATTATGAATTTACTCGGTATTTTTTTCGAAGGCTGTCAGTATTTTAGGCGAGTTTATTTAAACATGGCGCACAAAGCCTCCGCCCCGCGGGCGGCCGTAATAAAGGTCGTATTCAACTATGAGACGTGATCATTTACTTTCGAAGGTATTTGCACACTGCTCCGCTGTTTGGAAAGCTCTGAGACGGTCGAAATGTTGAGATATCAGTGTGTATTTACTTTGTATTAGGGAGCTAGAGTAATTTACTGTAGATTTTTTTGTAAGAAACCATTTTATCTATGTTTTTTTTAACCCAGGTCTCATTTAATTTAGTTTAACGGTGAACGGCTGAATTTCTAAAAATAATTTTCAACTGAAACTAGTTTACTAGGTTTTTATACAAACTTAATCGGTCGGTAAACCAATACACATCACCATAACATCAGTGAAGTCAATAATAAAGACAAGCTACCAACAAATTCTATCATCCCTCCATCGCCCTAATCAACATAGCAACAAATCAAAACGATCCCTAGTTCAGAACTTCGTAAACCATTCGCATAATCTGTTACGCAACAGTGGGCAGGCACCTTGCTGAACCGATGACAGTATTACTTTGTGTCATAACGGATTTGCGTTGTCTCGTGGCTCCGCCTGCATATATTCGTTATCAGGGTTCAAAGTCCCATTGTATTCGAATAAAGACCTCCCTTCTTTATTCCCGTGACGAAATGAGTTCTGTGAGAGAAGCATGTTGTAAAATATTGTAAGGAGGTTTAAGTGACAAAGTTTTTGTCACGCCGGATCTCAACGTGTTAGCAGTAAACTTTGGGTTAATGTTATGGAAGGTTTAGCGTGTTCTGGCTTTGTTTTGTGTGTCATGGTGGAAAAGGTGATGTGACAGCTGTTTAGGAGTTTTGTTAAAGTTGATAATGTCGGGGTATTGGGCAATAATAATGTAATATAATATTTTTATTCAAAATTAGAATTGGCACAAATTAATACAATTTAAATCTTAAAATTAATCTAGGTATAACACAACTCGATACCTGTACTAGGTTAGACCTGTATCACAGGCGGCATGTTTCTACTAATTACTATTTGGACAATAGATTTCTTATCAACAATAATTATAATAATAACGTAATGTAATAGTGTGGAAGTTTTTGGTTGGCTTTGAGTCTATATGTAAACGAAGCAAAATTAGTGTCTAAAATCGTAGCAGGTGGCGTTCTGTAGTTTCTGTCTATCCCTATGGGTAAAAGGCGAAGGGAAAAATTTATGTTCATTATTATATGTAACTTTTTTTAAATTGCTACCACCAGATAGATTTAACAGTCAATATAATAAATGTTTGCATTAAACAGCTAGAAACTTTCCAATATAAAAAAGTGAGGTTTAGGAATGAAATGCGGCTACTTATAACCACATGTTTGGTTGAAAAAACTTTCAGTTCTAATAGCCAATGATATTCAAATCACCTTCAAAAGGTTAACCGCAAAAATCTATATAAAACCGCAAAACAAATACCCATGGGATATTTTTAGACAAAACAAAAGGCCGTTTTATATACAGACCCACATTCCAATATTACTTGAATTTCAATTTTCTATCGCGTTCAGCCCCAGTAACAAAGGGGATTGTATTTTTTCACGCAGCGGTATGGGGTTATCTTTATTGGTTTTCCTTCTAATTTAACACGCTGAGTTCAGAGTGGAACGATTGTCGAGAAATACCCGTTAGATTTGTTTCGAAGGCTATATTTCGGTTTTAGGGATCAGATTTGGATGATTCGCAGACTAGGTTTTTTTGTAATACAAGTCTCAATTTTCTTTCTCGTTTTTTCTTTATCTAATGGTTCTATGAAAATTCTAACAAAGCCTAAATCAGTAACTAGTCTAAGCTCACTTGCATAAGTGTGTTTATACTGTAACTGATTTTGGCATCAAAATTAAAACTAGGTAGTTTAATAGCAGATTTTCTGTTGAATAATGCGTAGTTTTTTTTCTGAACGTTTCAAGACATCCGTGGACTAAATCTTGTTTGAAGAGTACATTTTATTGATTATGAGAGTAAACTATGTACATTAAATTAAATCTAATAAATAAATAAACTAATAAGAAACTATAAAAAGGCATCAAAAAACTGCTCCTCAACGCTGTCAGCCAATAATGTGCCCAGATAAATTAGTTAATGAAAAAAATTACAATAATTACTAACCTGAAATACAGTTTTGACATCCATACATCGTATGTTTTCTAAATCCAGTCAGTATTTATTGCGTGAAAGAGTAACAAATATTCAACCATCCTCATAAACCTTTGTGCGATCTTTGCATGACAAACACATCGCTACATGAAAAATATTTTCAATCAACCTCAAAGAAAATTAATCTCGCCACAACATCAATTTTAAATATTTCTTTTACACAAAATTAAATCTTTAATCAGGACGAAATCCTTTTCCAATTACTTCGGTACAAAACTTTTAATCCATTACCAAATAACTTGTCGTCAGATGAAGTTCTAATCCGCTGGTTTGCGGAAATTAAACTTAACTATAAATTTTAATTAAAAGTATCGTAGAATTCAATCTACGCAACCTTCAAAGGGAAAGTATTCTGTCATTGCGTCCCATAAATAAGTTTCTGTCAGCACCCTAATTCTGTAACGTACTTTCAATAACGATCTTAAATATTTTAAAGGATTGCTCGACAAACGAATGTTGTTGAATTATTGTTGTTATACAATAGGATAGTTGACAAAAAAAATCTAATTAGACCGTCAGATAGAATTCAAAAATATATTTGACACGTTTTTTTTCTTTTGTCACGTAAACAATAAATGAAGACGATACAGTGCTTTGAAAAGTCGCGCGACGTCACAGTTTGGTACATTTTTTACCAGAAAGTGACGTCACCAGCCCCCACTTACGATCTTTGACACGTTTTATTTTCGACTATTTTTATTAATTTGATAAAACAAAAAACACGTATCCAATATTTTTCGATAATATAGCAGACGGACTAAACAGAATCATACTTTTTTTAGTCAGTCAACTACTCCATTGCCTTGCATTTATGAGTAAGGGGTTTGTACCTATCAGAAAACATTAACATAACATCACGCCTGTAATCCCCGAAGGGTTATAAAGAGGTGTACACACTGTACAGTACTCCCACGGGGGCGAAGCCTATTGCCATCAACCGAGGAAATCCAGACGCCGCGGCTGATACTGACTAATTCCTGATGGAAAAACCCAAGAACAAATTGCTCTATCCGGGAATCGAACCCAGGAACTCATACACTGCAGTCACACTTGCGACCACTAGACCAACGAGGCAGTCAAACATTAAACAAACACATGAAGCATATACCTACCACAGCATTCTAAAGAAATAATATACTGAGCCTATAATTCGCTTGGATGAAATAATACATAAACCTCCTTTTAGGCCTGAATATTCATCTTCGTATTACTTTATGTACAACCTTAAAATGAAACTTGAACACACTTAGCAGTCTCGACCCATCGCTGGTCCAATGACGAAGTTTTAAACCAATTCTCGATTACAAATTTCAATTGAATGCTAAAATAAACACTGAATCCCTTCGATCTGAAATTCTAATGCAAAAACTTGGCATAAGAATTGAATATCTCTGAAAACACAGAGCTAAGAATAAAGTAGTAATTTTAGTCTTAATTCTTTTGGAATATTTATAAGGAATGAGAGCCTCATAAGCAATGAATTTCAGGCTCTTGACAGTTTACATTGACTCGCATGTATATGGTTTGACATTAAACTTCATGAAATACGTACTATAGGTTAACATACTTTCTGCAAAAGCTGAGAGATCTCATCAAAAGTTCTAATATTAGCAGAAAAAACAGCAGGGAGAATAAACTCCGTCACCTCGTTCTGCGAAGCAGTGATGCTAGCAAAGGAGGTGGCGGAACGTGAGAGGGAGAGAACCTATCGTCCCAGCCGCCGCGGGAGGCGCTCCGGGCGTCGGGGGCCACGTGATGGCTTCCGGCCACCGTAGACGCGGGCCTGTGGACGGTGTGAGTGATGGGTAAGCTCGCCATCCGACCGTCTTATGACGACGACAGGCCGTGTCGACGGGGCGTTCGTGTTCCACGCACGCTTCAAAGAGATGTCAGCATCATGGAAGGGGCCCACGTCCGTCGGGGCTGCGAGTCGTTCGCAAGAGATACCGCGGCCTCGACATGAAGGGCTAAGAAGGAACATGGGTGATTTTTAGTCAGTAGAAGTCTGACACTCCCTTCCGCTCTGCCCAAGAGTGGGAGGGGTTATTTGATGATTTTCCACCCACCATTAAAAAAGGGAGAATAAACTATGTATTAAAATATTAATCTCATTGGTTTCCAAAATATTTAACGAAAAAAAATTTATGAATTACTATTACTGTTAGCCTGTGTCATCCCACCGCTGGGCACAGGCCCCATGACTTCCAAATTATGATAAAAATAATCTGATGAAGCTATTTCAGAATGCCTACTCTAGAAGAATAAAATATATTCACCCTCCTCTTGCCACCTGTCTAAGAAATGCAAAATTAAATCAATTGCAGGACTGAATTTGAAGCAACGTCTGAATTAAGCTTTCTACTGTAAGGGCTGTAACGAGCCAAGTTAAGGACAAGAATTTTAGATGATTTTAGGGTCCCTCGGACATTTGAAGAAAGGGAAAAGTTCGGCAGTTCTGTTTTCGGTTGAACGAAATCAAAATTTTGAATGCAGAAAAGTATGATTGTAGAATTTTTATGAAATTCTTGCTCCAGGATAAAAACATTTTTCGTAAAAGTGATAGTAAATGCTTGTGGTTGGAAACAAGTGGTTTATAGAGTTTAGGATTTAAAATTCGTTTAGGAACAGATCGTCCCAATTTTGATAATTAACAAACAGTTCACTAGGGGCTCGATTTTGTGTTTGGACAGATATTCCATTATATGTGGCATTATGTGTGGCGGCAGCGACATCTATGGCAACACATGTGAACTAAATGACCTACATCGCGCAATCAAAGTTATCTGCAACATTAACACAAATCCTATATAAAATCCCGACTTATCAGCAGGCAGTTATCCCACCATACACAACATTTTCTACCCTTTTCTACGGGGGATGAGGAACTTTACACCCAGTTCCTCATACCCTCCAAATTTATGTCAAAACAAAAACTGGCCACTGAACCGTTTGTGAATTAGAAGGCTCATAATACACTACTTATTCAAGTTACAAGAGGACCCGTCACACAGCCGTCAACCACTATACACCTAACAATTACTTAGTTTGGTGTCTCTACGCAAAAATGATTGCTGGGAAACGACTTTTTATTTGGGGTGATATTTATTTATCACGTTTTAAGGTGACTCACTGCGGGTTGTTCGAAAGAGATACTGCGGCCTCGGCGCAAGAGCTAAGAAGGAACATGGGTGGTTTTTAGTCAGTAGAAGTCTGAAACTCCCTTCCTTTCTGCCCAAGAGCGGGAGGGGGGGTTATTTGATGAATTTCCACACAAAATAAAAATAAAAAAGGTGACTCAATGTAACGAACTCAAAATATTGTGCTGGATACGGAATGTATCCAGCATTGAATAGTATGGGGGTCGTAGAGCTATTTAAAGTAAACATAAAAAATAAAAAAATGTATTTATAAAAACTTTGCACTTTGACCCTCAATATCTCCACACGACTCTTCACATGTGTCTTAAACTAAAAAAAATCGCAATGAAGGAAAACCAGCCTTGCCTTCCAGCTTCGTTACACACCCATTACAATGCAAAAACAGACGAATGAGAAAAAGTAACAAGGATACTGGATTCGTATGTTGAACCAGACTTCATAACATGGGTCCACCGCCTACTTGACCAGTCCATTTTTTGTAGAGAGAACCCCATTCTGACGTCGACACATAAAGTGTGATTACGCAACTTGTGAGCGCGGTTCATTGCATAATTTAAATTTTTACGGTTGGTGACGTCAACTGCTTATCATAATGTTCATAATTATAGAGTTTGGGTGTTATTTTTATGGAAATATTTTATACTATTTTTTAGACTTTCCTTGCGTGATCGAATAAAAAATGAAGACATCCTCATGAGAACCCAGGTTTCCGACGTAGCCCGAAGAATTGTCAGACTTTAGTGGCAATCGGCAGGGCACATTGCTGAGTGGCGACCGCGTACCGGAAAACGCTGTGTTGGAAGGCCTGCCACTAGGTGAACCAATGACCTGGTGAAGGTTGCGGGGATCCGTTGGATGCGAGACGCAAGAGACCGTTCAATGCGGCGACACTTGGGGGAGGCCTACGTCTAGCAGTGGACGTCTTGCGGCTGAAATGATGATGATGATGATTTTTTACGCTCAGCGTCGCTTCTGTTACTCGTATGTGCGAAAAAAAAATGTTTATTTGACACTTCAAAATACAAGTTACAAGCACAGACACAACAAGAGAGCATACAAGTATATTGTCACAAATGAGATCCTAACCCCCAAACTAGGGCTGGACCTGTATTTTAGGGGTCGATGTACTGAAGGGAACGTTTTAAGACCGAGATGGGGATCTCGGTGAGATGGAGAGAACCACTCGTCCCAGCCGCCGCGGGAGGCACTCCGGGCGTCCACGTGATGGCTTCCGGCTACCGTAGACGCGGGCCTGTGGACGGTGAGTGATGGGTTAGCTCGCCGTCCGTCCGTCTTATGACGATGACAGGCCGTGTCGACGGCGCGTTCGTGTTCCACGCGCGCCTCAAAGAGATGTCAGCAACATGGAAGGGGCCCGCAAGGGCCGACGCCCGTCGGGGCTGCGGGTTGTTCGCAAGAGATACCGCGGCTTCGGCATGAAGGGCTAAGAAGGAACATGGGTGGTTTTTAGTCAGTAGAAGTCTGACACTCCCTTCCGCTCTGCCCAAGATCGGGAGGGTTTATTTGATGATTTCCCACCCACCATAAAAAAGGCCCCCATCTCGGCATGGTGTAGCAACATTTGAAACATGTGACACAGTGCTAATATTCTGATAGGGCTAAAGTGATGCCACGGTCAGTTACTAATAAAACTGTATAGGTGAAAAAAAGGAAAATATACGGTCATGTGGAGAGGATAAATGAAAGTCGATTAACAAAAGGTAGGTATTTACAAGGCAGATGTGAGTGGTAACGCCGGGAGGGGACGGACGCCCTAGAAAGACATACACTGATCTTATTGGTGCCGTTCTTCAGAAAGGACAGGTGCTTAATACTCGAGCGTGTATGACCAGATGTATGAATGTGGACGAGGCAAAAGGAGTGTGTAAGGATCGTAGCAAGTAACGTTCTGTGGCTTCTGCCTACCCCCATGGGAAAAGGGCGTGAGATTATGTATGTATGTGTAAATATATAAATCATCAAAACTGTCTTTACTTCTCAACTAATACGTGTCGAACGTCCAATTTCTAAAAATTAAAAAAAACTTTATATTGCCTTCCAAATGCATGACAAAAAGCCTTAAAAACAAGCTCCTACAGCTCACAATTACAAGCGCTTAATATTTGGCAATTTGATAAAAGCGCTCATCGTCTAATAAAGACAATTAAGTTAATTGCCGCCAGTCCTTAGCCGAGCGACTTTTGGGTGCCATTTAGCGACAGGATGTATTGCGTTACATAAGTTACTGTTAGCTGGGGCGTACATAAGGGGTTATGGCGCGCACTTTGATGGCGTTTAAGTGATTTTGATTGCACGTTGTGTATTTTAGTATTTCGAATTTAATAGGTTTCCAAATGATGCGTAACTGTTACCGTTAAGGTTGGTTCCTATTTACATTTATGTGATTTTGAGCAATTGCATTTTGACGATGTAAATAGACAGTGGCTAACAACAAGGGATTAAACTTAACTGGCGAAATGTGGGTGGTGCTAATACACCTCCGCCTAACCTGGGGATTACATGCGTGATGTTATGTTATGTTATTAAGGTTCCACTCACAAACTTCAATACGAGAAACGGTACAAATCCACTGAAGTATAGCCCCTTCCTCTTTTGTCTGGCTTTGTTTGTCTAGGTTCATTGGTTATTGCCCTGGGATATTTTGTCGGATAACTCAGATGATAACACCAATATCTGTCGACCCTCTTTTAAGATATATAAAAAAAGTATTTCAAAACTCCAGCAGAGCTATTGCGTATCTTTTTAAATGCCAGTGGCTATCAAAGTGTCCATCGATTAACTGTCAAATGGGTATGGTTTGGTACAAAATGGAACTATTTGACAGTTAATCGATGGACACTATGATAGCCACTGACATTTAAAAAGATACGCTATTTCCAGCAGGACGCCTTGATTTTTCAAGAAGTGATCTGTCCATATACGTTTTGCCCCTACTTTTTGACATGGCACTTGGAACAGCGTTGCTTAAGGAAGTCGTTTATCTTGGTATGGTCATGTAATGAGGATGGATGAAACGCATGACAATGTGACTAAAAAAGTGCTAGATATAAATATTGATGGATGGAGAGGGAGAGGAAGGCCAAAGAAAAGATGGATGGATTGTGTGAGGAATGATATGAATGAGAAAGGAATAAATGCCACCTTGACTTGACGTGTAACAGGGAAGAATGGAAGAAGAAAACGTGTTGCGCCGACCCCAAATAGAATGGGATAAGGGCAGGAAGATGACGATCATGATGACTTGGAACTGCGTTATCTATAGTATTATATTGTATGACAGGCTGGTGTTCGCAACTCACGTCCAAAGTGCGTATTTTGCGTATCTACAACTAATGTAATGAAACTGAATAGCTTATTTTATTGTCTGAATGCGCTAATCTCCGGAACTACATTTGATAGCCCAAGTTTTGAGGGGCATAGTTACTCAATAATATATTCTTCATACATACAGACTTCTAACAGCAAGAATGTACACTGTACACGCTTGAATTAGTAGTTCCGTTAGTTTCAATTACTGCAACATCCTCACTTAAAGAGGGGCCATAGTAGTACCAAAATAAATTGTACTCTACAGCAAGTCCTCCCTTGCTCTTAAGGGTAGCAAAATGTCCATTACAACAGTATTTCCATTAGGAGACCTCGCAAGCAATGTTTTCCTAACATTATACATTCTTAATATTATCTTGAAGACATTTTCTGCCTGCCGGTGTCACTTCGTATTTTTAACGATATTTTGTCTGTGAGCATAATAAATAAACGTCATGTTTGAATATGATTTAAGAAATTATTTAAGAAGGAGCCGAGATAATAATCTCGTTTGACAAAATTAATTTGGAAATGTAAACCGGAACTGGGAAGATACGGTGATATTTTAAAGGCTTTTATGTATGACGAATCTGGTAATGAAGTATACAGGGTGTAAACGAACCCTTCACGCATCCGACAACCAAGAATTCTGTACATCAAACCAAGTACCCCTACGCAAAAATTTTTGCTGGGAAATGACTTTTTTTTTGGGTCAAAAATCACATTTTACGGTAAAACTCAAAGTAGCATTCTTAAAACATTGTGCTAGTGGATGCTTTGAATAGTAAACGGGTCATGGAGGTAATTTAAGTAAAGTTAAAACCTGAAATACTAGTATTTACAAAAACAGCTGTGAAAAATTTGGAACTTTGACCCCCAATATTTCCGCAACTAGGAGGTTCCCAGGTATGGTCTAGAACAAAAAAATTATCGCAGTGGCGGGGAGAACAAATGCCCTTCGTTTGCTTTAAGGGTACTTTTACACCCTATATTATAAAACAAGATTTCAGTTGGATGACTCCGTGTGATACTGTAATGTTTGAGTTTAATAAAGACCTGAAAGGGAAAGTTTTTCGTGAGGTTTTAATTAAATAAGTAACTTTGCCATTTACTTTGTATTTATGTTGACTGCCTTGTTGGTCTAGTGGACGCAAGTTTGACTGCTGAGCATGAGGTCTGGGGTTCGATTCCCGGGTCAAGCAAAGTGTTATTGAGTTTTCCCATTAGGAATTTCTCAGTAGCAGCCACGGAGTCTGGATTCGTGCCCGGTTGATGGCAATAGGCTCGCTCACTGTTACATGGGACTTGAACATAACAGATGAAATGTGGGTGTTCTATTAGGTACACCTCTGCTTAACCCTTCGGGGATTACAGGCGTGATGTTAAGTAACTTTGTCAGTGAAACTCATATTACATAACCTACAAACAGTAGTTCCATGCATTTTAATGAATAGTTCCAAGCAAATAATTATATTTCCAATTGAAAATTACATTATTTACAACACAACCACTTTGCATCCCTTTCCGCAATAAAACTAGAACGCATGCACTAATAAACACACGTACTACATTAAACCCCCGCACGTTCCAAAGTACACTTAAATTCCCTTCGAGGTTCTTCCGGATCCGGTATCGTAACCACTGCGATAATTGACTATCGGGATTACCTATCTATATATAGGGTTCATACGGATCTCGGATATCGGGATAGTAATAATGGTTTGTTTAAACGAATCCCGGGACAAAACTATTGGTTTTCGAACTGTTTTTTAAGGTAATATTTGAACTGCGAATCCGATTGCCTTTATTGTGTATTTGAGTTTTAATTCTGAATGTACTAAAACAGTTTTGTAATTGTACTTTGCTCCGCTTTGAAGCTATTGGATTTAAATATATTTTAACATGGTAATACATCATGAGAATATTTTACCGAATTCTAGGCTTATCTATTTGAATTGAAGTGTCTGTTTGTATTTTCGAAATAACAGTTTTGTACTGAAATTCATTATACGATTTACTTAGGCTACCTTTATGTTAGGAAAAAGGTTAGGTTTCCGTGCAAAAAAAAAATGAAACTCTCCAAATAGGAAAGTACCTAATGATAAGGTCGCGGGCAACGCTAGTCAGAAAATATTAAGTCGGTAATTCACAAAAAAGCTCTTCCTTAAGACGGTTTAAGTTTTTCGTATTTCAGCGTGCATTCGTTGTTGCGGTGTGCGTCGCTGCGTGCTTTCGTGCTCGCAGTGTTCGTTGTTGCGGGCATTCGGCGGCGTGTGATTCGGCGTGGTGGCTTTCGGGATGACGTATTGCACTCGTAGTTTAGTTTTATGAATTGTTCTTCTGACATTCAAAAGTACCTGGTAATGGTTTAATTGAAATAAATGCTTTGACTTTGACATAGTTTTTTCTCATTCACAGAAGGTACAAAATTTTATTTATTAAAACTTTATGCACCAAAATCGTACAAAGGCGGACTATATTGATTAATTAATATAATGATTATTTCTTCATTTCAGATTCCGACAGACTTTATTTTAATCTTATGGACCCACTTAAGGAGCACGGTTATCTAGAACATTGAACAGACACTATCAAAAGAGTAATCTTAAAAGCTAAATGATTAAAAAACACTGAAGATTGATGTCGGCGGACTGTCCTTTTAGTTAATTACAGTTAATTAAATCCAAAAATTCAAGGGAAAAGTGTTTATTTTTCACGGAATAATTAAATTTTCTCATTATCTCAGCGAAGGTGATGAATGAATATTTATTATGTATAAACCCATTTATTTTAATGAAGAGACTGTGTCTGGTGATTGGGGTCTGACAGAAGGTGATGTTTCATCGTGTTCTACGTCTTTAGTTGTCTAATTGGAAGACTTTACGAGATCTCTATTATTTGTGTGTTTTATTATTGATTGGTTTATGTAGACTGCCCTGTTGGTCTAGTGGTCGTAAGCGCGACTGCTGTGCATGTGGTCCCGGGTTCGACTCCCAGGTTGCGCAAAGTGTTATTTGAAATATCGCGGAACCTACCTTACCCTACCTTAACGACGGAGGAAACTCGGTATGATTGTAATGGGTGGTCAGTAATCCACATACCAACTTAAGCAAGCGCTGTTTAACCTAATGATCGACTCGTGTGGCTGTTATTATTTAGCTACTCCTTTCAGATTACAGTCAATCATTGAACAAAATAATAAACAACTTTAACTTGGCCTAATAAAGAAGTCTTGTACTTTTATACTACAGAGGAAGACACGAGAAAGAAACGGACTGGATGGACTGTGTAAAGTATGATATGGCAAGAAAAAGGTGTCTCATGAGATGACGAGTAACAGAGAAGAAAAAGAAAGAAAGAAAGAAAGAAAGAAAGAAAGCAAGAAAGAAAGAGAGAAAGAAAGAAAGAAAGAAAGAAAGAAAGAAAGAAAGAAAGAAAGAAAGAAAGAAAGAAAGAAAGAAAGAAAGAAAGAAAGAAAGAAAGAAAATAAAGAAAGAAAGAAAGAAAAGAAAGAAAAGAAAGAAAAGAAAGAAAAGAAAGAAAAGAAAGAAAAGAAAGAAAAGAAAGAAAGAAAAGAATGAAAAGAAAGAAAAGAAAGAAAAGAAAGAAAAGAAAGAAAAGAAAGAAAAGAAAGAAAAGAAAGAAAAGAAAGAAAAGAAAGAAAAGAAAGAAAAGAAAGAAAAGAAAGAAAAGAAAGAAAAGAAAGAAAAGAAAGAAAAGAAAGAAAAGAAAGAAAAGAAAGAAAAGAAAGAAAAGAAAGAAAAGAAAGAAAAGAAAGAAAAGAAAGAAAAGAAAGAAAAGAAAGAAAAGAAAGAAAAGAAAGAAAAGAAAGAAAAGAAAGAAAAGAAAGAAAAGAAAGAAAATAATTTATTGGTCTTCTTCTTCTTCTTTACGTGTCGATGATTTCAAATTATGTTAGACCAGTATGTAGCCACCTGCACAGCTCTATCATTTGCTTCGATTAAATCCTGAAAGGTGCAAGTGGTTGTGCAGGATGGGCAGGATAGGAGGTGGCGCATATCCTGCAGTGGGGCTCCACACTGGCAATTTGTTTGAGATGGGTCGAGGATACCCCATTTGGCCAGGTTATATCTACAGCGGCCAACCTGGGCTCGCAACCACATGATATGCCGACCTCAAATGAACTGGTAAGAAAATGATGATTTAAGTAGTCATTATGTTCCCCCTCTTACAGAGAGGATGCTTTGTCGCAGCTGGGGATCACAGTCATTTGCAGTCACATTATACGCTGATTATGTTTCGTTAATTGTATACAGTAATAAATCGTTTAATCATTTTGCATTTATATACATTAACCAAGTCAATCGGATGCCACAACGGGCGTGCATGGTCGTACATTCAGCGGCATACATCCGGCCACGGTGACATACGACCGACTGCGGTCGAATACGCAATTAATTATGCGTACATTATTAATTATTATTCACGTCTATCTACTATTAGGAAGCTGCTATCGAGAGAATTGATTGTGATGTCTGATTTCAGCTTCAAAATGCTGAGAAGAGTGGAGAGAGTTGAGATGAGATTGACATGGTTTGCGAACCGGTCAACGCGATTGAGTGGCGCTCACGGTTTTGCCGCGCGGTGCACTGTTCATACATCTGCCTCGCCACTTGTAGCCCACCACGTGGACGAGCGGTCTCTTGTAAAAATTGTCTTAATTACTCATCAGATATTCTTATTTTCACTTTCTTCTCTAAGTTGTAACGATGGACACTATTAAGGCTGTGTTATCTTCAGAGATGCCTGAGGATGTGTAGCGAAAGATGTGTGTGAAACTAACCAATACTATAGCTTATCTTTATAGTTTAATTTAAGCTCTAGTTCCACACACATCTTTCGGTCCGTATCCTCCCACATCTTTGAAGAAAATACAGCCTTAATTGTGTTCATAACTATAGTAACTAACCATGCACCACATAGCTATGTGATTGGTAAGTTTAAGCCTCAAGTGGGGAAGGGAGTTGTGTGTTATTTTTCTCAAAACGTGTGGAGCGAAGATGTGGATGGTGTGCGGCAAACTGAAAGTCAAAGCGCAGCGGAGACAAGAGATGTTCCCTTGCTATACGCCTGCCAATTAGCAAAAAACAACCTTACTTCAATCTAGCCAGTCTACATCTTACGTCGTTCATCCCGCACATCTCCGCTTTGCTGGAAACCGGGCCTCAACGCAGCCGGGCAAGAGAATTGACAGCCACTAATAGCTAGCCCTGATGAAGCGTTCATGCGTGATGCTTGCTTAACATTTATGCAGTAGCCGTGCAATCATGGATTACGGATTGTTAGTATTATTGAATTAGGATTAATTAATTCGCCTGGCTGTTCATTGGCCTGTGCACTATGACTGTGTCATCCGAACTCAATTCCCGGATTGAGCCAAGGTTTATTGGGTTCCCGTTGGGGCTGCGGGTTGTTCGAAAGATATACAAGACCTAAGAAGAAACATGGATGGTTTTTAGTCAGTAGAAGTCTGACACTCCCTTCCGCTCTACCCAAGAGCGGGAGGGGTTATTTGATGATATTCCATCCGCCAAAAAAAGGGTTATTAGGTTTTTACATCAAAGTATTTTCAGTAGAGTCTTGATTTGTACCCAGTTGTTGGCAATAGGCTCGCCCGCTGCTACAATATGTAACTTAATCATTTTAAGGAAAATAACTATACTGCCAAAACTTTTGGGACATACAGGAGTGACGGTATGTTATGTTATCGCTTAACGAAACATGTGAAATCAAAACATTTATTTCAAGTAGGCCAGTTACAGGCACTTTTGAATAGTCGAACAAATACTAAATAAACTAAGCTACAGTCCCAGTCACAAGGCATAATAACTGTGAGTGTACTGTAGTTGCCCATTCCACAGCGATGATCTCATGAGAAGAACGGCAAGAAACTCCATGGACACTTTTAAATCATGAAATTGTTACAAAACTTTGGTTTGCATCATTCATGTTGAGATTGTATATTATGAGGACTACTTTTCTTCATCGCAATTCTGTATTGAGCATTTATTTGCAATTTAGCGCTCAAGTGCACACACACGGGTCTCTTCAAGTACCACTTTATATAAAAAATCGTTTTATTCGATAAATTGGACGCTAATTACCTACGTACATTCCTTACATGGACATGAAAAGCAGATATTCTCCATTTTATATTTATCCCAGATCATTTTGTAAAGCAGCGGCATTCAGCTCACATATTCAATGTAAGTAGGTACTTATGCTCTTAGATGCAGCGAAGCTTAACCCTTATAACGGCTATTACTATAATCCCCATCCCCATAAATTTTATTGGAATTTAATATTACTCATATTTCATTTAACTATTATTTATTAGGTTTTTTTTTCATAAAATCACCGCCATTTAGTTTATAAAAATGGGTGTAAGCTGAATGAAATTTCATCTTAGCATTCTTGAGTTTAAAGCGTTTTAGGGTTCCGTGGGAACAGCGCATACCTGCATCGTTTCAACACGTTGACGTGTACCTACGTCTGTCTGTATGACAGTCATAGAATATTATATTGTATCCTTGTATCTTAATTTACTCTATTTCCTACTAACTAAAAGTAAGTATATAGAAATAAATGGATTTAATTCAATTAAAAAAAATCGTGCCAATATTATGGTTATAGGCGTGTTTTTTGTACCCATCTACACATACCTCGACTCATCTAATTTATTCTTAATGTATATTATCATTATAAATATGTATTTTTCTGTATGTTTGTATGTAGGCGGGTTATCTGCGGGCCTAGTAATCTATTACTATTTTTTTTTTCAGTGACAGAATGCTACATTATTTATGGGTGCTATTAGGCGATAAATTTTACTTATATCATGTATATGAACCGAGCTATCACAATTATTGTGGGCGAAGTCACGGGTGAAGTGCTAGTATACGATAAATCAACCTCGGTTTAGCCTCCAGAACCCTGCTTAATTCGCCTGAAACGGTTCTGGCAGGTTTATTCACAAAAGCTATGGATAGTTAATAAGACTCAGTTCGTGAAATATGAATTCTGTTTATCTCAAATAAATTTCAGCATTTTCTCAATTTGAATGGAATTTAGATTAACATTTAATAGAGTTTCAGCACTAATGGAAATTACAAAACACAATTATTTTAAATGAATTGCAGATGCTTTTGTATATAACTTTAATCTCATTACTTATGCAAAATGAAAACCACGGGCGGTTTCGTATGATTATACTGAAGATCTTTTGTGTAAAGTGTTTTACAAGTAATGCTGATACTTGTTCTGAAGTGGAAAGTCTAGGTAACACTATACCTTTGTCAAAAGTAGTTACATAGAGGTTTAACTTAAGTACTTAAATATAATATGATAACGTAGGTCTAAGAGATAACAAGCAAAATGTACAAATACAAATGGTTTATTTTCTTTTACAGAGTTTGCACTACAAAGCTAGTGATAGTAGTGTCCTTTTAAGCAAGTAATTGTCTGTGTTAGGACGCTCTAATTTTCCGTAACTTAAATTTACGTAAAGTAAATACAAGAATGTGAGCGTAGTGTTAGGTATACCTCAGCATAATTCAACGATAATTGCAGGCGTGATACGATGAAATTTTATTTATTCTTAATTCACAAAAATCATACAATATTCACATGCAATCTTGTGTTGTCAACCATGTTAGCTGACTCGTATCTTCTAAATCCCTTGATACGAAGAAAATAGTGTTTATCTCTAAGAAGTATAATGGCCAGTAACTTACTAAATGTGAATATGTTTTTCTTAATTTTTTGTAGGACCCTGAAATTTCCATTCTTTACAGCGTAGTTAGTGCCTAACCTAGTGGGACAGTTTTGTAGAATATTACTACAAAACCAACACCACTGTCCTAGCCAAATAAAGCACGTCTTCTTCTTTTTATCGTGTGGGCAGTAAGGTCTAACGACCCCACACACCCTAGTGTCAGAGTTTCTAAGCCGCCTCAAGGGCCTCTGACATGGTTTGACGACCGCTATTTGGCGGCTTATTACGTGCCTTCTGAAGCACGGAATCATCTTTTTATCAGACAATCAGGTGATTCAAGTCTGCAATGTCCTAGCTAAACTGGAAACAACTTTACAAATCATGCTTCCCGTGGGAATCGAACCCACGGGTCACTAGGCAAGCGCCTAAACCACTCGACCACCGAGGCAGTTAAAGCACTTATATGCGCCGAATATAGGTTTGTTTTCGAACTCTACCCTTATGTTTAAGGGTACGATATATATCAAGTTACCACACCACGTGATCCCAATTTTCCTTGTTCAATTAGTGTCTCTATTCATTAACAAACTACACATCGGCCTACTTACGGAACCGGCCTAGTTATACCATATTAGTATTATTATATGTGTATATTTATTTGTAAGATTGAGCCCAATAAGCTAAGAATATTACTAAAAGTTTTTTTTTATATAAAAACGTTGCCCTACACTAGGAAGTTCTCCTGTATCGTGGGTGCGTTCAAAAACATAAAAACTCGCATGCACAAATACCCAGACCAGAAACAACTATCTGTAGGCCATACATTCGTGCGGGGATCGAACCCGCGACACGTAGCGCAGTGGGTCACTGCGCCAACCGTGCCGTCGTTAGTTAGATGAATCGTCATCATCGTTCTCCTGTCATTATCGCGATTTATTTGTGGAAGGCGCAACATAACTTCTTCTTCCATATGTCTCTATTACTTGCTATCTCATCGTCAGACACCTCCTTTCTTGAGTTACAAAATAATCCTCCTCACAGCCCATCTAAATTGATACTCAAAACATTCCTTAACAACTCCGTGGCTGCTGCTGTGAAAATTGTGACGGAAAAATTCAATAACACTTTGGACAACCGCGGAGATCGAACCCACTACTTCATGAATAGCAGTAAGTAGCGTTTTTTTTTTAATTAAAACATTATTTATTCATTAACCACATAAAAAACAACAAGTTGATGATTGGAGCCTCCTTTTAAGCAACAAAAAGCCTGTATTAGGAGACTCCGCTCTTTCAGCTAGGTAAAGTAACAGAACTGAAAACAACAGTAAGCGTTTGTGTCCACTAAACCAAAAAAATCCATCGAGTGGTTTGGAAGATACGAGGGAATGAAGATTATTGCGAACAAAGATAGTCGCGAAAAACATTACCCTTTCCTTGCAGTCGAGTAATAAGCCAATCACAACTTCGAAAAAAAAATGATTTTACTATAAAACCCATTTGATAACGCAGTTTGTTTGTTTGTACGGTGTTAAGGATAACCATTACCAGTTAGTTTCCTATTACCCATTACAGTGTTTTGACCCTGTTTATTTACTGCAAATATCCTTAAGAGGCAATAACATTATGTGGTACATGTATGGCTATTGTTACGATTATGGTTCTGAAAATAATATAAACGTATTAAGTTAAGAATACAATTGTATGTATTATTTTCCTCTTTTGTCCTTATCATTTTCTGCCTGGTCTTTTCCGAACTATGCTGGGATTGGCGTTCCGTCTAACTGGCTTTATACGAGGATTTCACAAGGAGCGGCTGTCTATCTGACATCCCAACCCAGTTTAAACAGGGTAATACCATACCCCTTGATACGGCTGGCTGACAGAATTTCGGGCCACTGATAGCAACTGTCAAAGATCTGGTATTTTTGAAACCTTATTTGTAATACAATTAAGCACATCAAAGAGCAGTGGTGGCCCAGTGGAGGCGACCCCGACTTACAAAACAGCTAGTCGTGCGTTCGATCCCTGGGCAGGCGCATTACTGTGTGTAATTTATTTCATCACCACTGCTCTCAAAACGGTGTACGAAAACATCGTGAGGAAACCGGCATGTTTTAGAACCAAAAAGTTCGAAGACATGTGACATCCACCAACCCTGGGCCAACGTGGTGGATTATAGCCCATTCCCTCTCATAAAGACGAGGCCTGAGTCCCTGCAGTGGGAACATTATAGGCTGATGATGACATCAGAAAATTCATTTCTTGCCTCAGAAGTCCACATCAAATAGATCACAACTCTTGCCTATTTCAAAACAAACCATTACTTCCAGTATTAAAATCAAGAGAGACAAGTAGGTAAGCCCGGCTTCTTCCACAAAAGTAACAAAATCCCTTACACAAAACAAATTAATTGATGATTTGCTCAGAGAAACGTAATTCACTAAAATCGTTCAGGAACAATGAGATTCCCGTTGAATATTTAATATCACGCGATGCGGGCTCTCGCTCCGAATTGAAAGCTTTATAGGCACTATTTTCACTGATAAAGTACTTTATATAGTTAATTAACTGGTAACAGTACAATTTGTGGGGGTATAAATAAGAAATAATTGATCGAGGGGATTTAAATTGGAAAAATAGTGAGATTACCATATTGCATATTGCGATTGTGTGCGACTTGCACGTAATTGGCGAAATGTTTATACACTGTTGGTATATCTCTGCTTAAATCTTCGGGCATTACAGGCGTGATATATTTGAGTGAATACCTACACTTACCATTTGGTGAAAACGGGTCAAAATGAAAGAGCTGGATAGAGTTGGACATTCCTTTTTGGTGGAAACGTTAATGTTTTTGTTTCCTTTCTGGACAAAAAAGGTGGAATCTTGAAGTTTGTAAATAGCACGGTTAGCCCCTTTTGAGACAGCTTTCGAAGTCAGGCTGAAGTTCTGAGTTCTTCGGAGCTAACAATAGCGTCCATCGATCTAGTTAGACCTTTACCTATTCGTATTTGCATGCACTAACAATAACGTCAAAACACTGCGACCACTTTACAAAAATCTTACAACGAGTTTATTGCTCTTCTCCAAAACAATAAATAAACGAAAATAACGGTCAAAATTCGCAATACAGCATTATTTTTAATTCAAAATACAGAACAATACGAATTCACTTTTGCAAAACTCGCTTAGTTGACAAACGTGTGCCTCCACGGTGGCCTAAGGCTTCGAATTTTATTACGTAGTTAGGCGGGGTGCACACGGCGCTGCATGCGGTTTGCAAGCTCAGCTGACGCCGTTTTATGCCGAATAAATTTATAGCTGAAGCGGTTTTGTGTGCATTCGGTTTAATATGTGTTTCAATTTGCTTAGACGTAAGATTTAGATGTGTTTTGAGAATGGTCTTATTTGAAAGCTCACTTTTATGTAGATGTTTAATGTAATGATAGCTTCACAGAGACCTCAGGACCTGCATTTATTGCAACGTAGGATTCACAAAAGCTTTTCTATCGTTGTTAATTTGTTATAACTGGCTGAATGTCACTCTAGACTGTTGGTTTGAACAAACTACGAGCTGGTAATTAAGAAAATAAAACGTCACTGCTTAAAAAAAATATGTACCTACATGTACAATTTTGTGAGCCACATTTACGACGTCCTCGCGTCCCCAAAAAGAGAGGTCACCCATTCTTTCTGCACGAGTAATTATCACGCTGGCGAGCTAGTTTCAAATTAAGAGAGCGACCCTCCAAACTTCTGCCAACTTCCCCAATTCTAATCAAAGAAAAACCAGTAGACTAATACAACATTAATCCACAATTCCTTAATGAAAACGCCAAAAGTTGAAAGTAATTTGCATCAAAAAGTACCTTTTGTTGAATTCTCGTAAAGTTTGTAAATTAAAATTAAGATTTAACGTGTTTCGTCGGTCAGAGACTAAGTTTCGAGTTTTTTTTTATTATTTACGAGACGCCCACTCGGGCTTGACTGTCGCGGTTATTTCCTCAAATAAATATTTATTAAAACTTCTGTAAATGTTTCCTTACTGCGACAGAGCTGTAGTTAATTTCCAACTTCACTCAGAAACTGTAAACATTTTACTGGAAGGTAGTTCCATGTTTATATTTTATGTCAGATCCATCATAATTTTAAAAAACAAAAAAAAGTACATTCTCTGAATGACTCAAATCAACAAATTGCTTTCGTTACAAGAGTCATCATCATTATCATCTCAGCCAAAAGACGTCCACTGCTGGACATAGGCCTCCCCGAAGGGGGAATTTGCCATAATTGCCACGCTTGGCAGGCGGGTTGGCGATCGCAGTATGGTTGTTACAAAGGCACAGAGAACGCTGCTGCCCATTCTCTGGTAAGTCCCTTAGTCGCCTCTTACCCATGAGAAGATATGGGATGGTGCTATTCTACAAGAGTATGACTTGGCAACTAAATCATTTGCTATAATAGCTTTAGATTCCCTGAAACTACGAGTACATGACTTCACATTTCTTCTATTTCATGCAACCTTGCTTACTAATAAAGTCCCGCACGGTATATAATTATAATAGAATCACACTTAAACGATATAATTGTCGACACAAAGCATGGTTCAACGACCGATTTTTTTTTTAACCCAACTACATCGAACGTTATCAGAACCAATCTATTCATATTACCGAGGACAGTTTTAAAAAACGGATATTCCCACATTACACACAGTATTGTAAGGAATTGTGGCTCTATACCGGCGCATTTCCATTCCAAACCGAATGCATTCGAGTGATCGCATCCGTTAACGGTGAGCCGACGAGCCGCCGAGCCGACAGAACGGAGAGGTCCAATGTATTGCGATAGTAAAGTGCACGGCACTGAAACTATGAGACGAGTAGAAATGTGGTTATTGGTGAGAACTTATGAAGTAATAAGTATTAGTTTATTTACAAACTAAAATTTACAGAAAAAATATGTATAAAAAATAGGAAAGTATCGGAAATCTAGCAGTATTGCTAAGTTAGATAGCAATGCTGACTCTTTGGCAAAAAATTGGCTAACACGCTGGTCACGAAAAGACTTGATGCATGGCGATTTCCCGAAATACCTAAGGGCACTCGGACCCCAAACGGCTTAACTATCAATAAAATTATTGCATTTGCGCCGTTTGAGGTATTCAGCACCTTTACCTTTAATTAGTTATTGTAACTTTCCTAGTGGAAAGTAAATACATTTTCTTAAAGATGTGACTACTGAAGTTAGCTTTACAGTTTGTATCTATAACTCTTTTATTGCAGCGTGCTTTAGGTCTAGACCTCATCAATGTGCAGTCGAGCAAAGATGTGCCAAGTATACTTGTAGCGTGTATTCACCGCAGCTGTGCGGAGATGTGCAAAGCGGCACTCCGTTTACCGCACGCTGCACACAGCACGCCGCTCACCGCACGCCGCCCACTACTCTTCTCGTCTCCGCTAGCCTAATCAATTACAATTACATCTCATATTCTCTCTGTTCAACCGTTTTCACTAAAACTAAGCGGAGTCAAGAAGTGTAAATAACGAAATTCTGTTGGTTTACAACATAAATTTCATCTCCAGTGTTCAATGGAGTCTGTCCCTTGGACCTTGGAGTAGGCCTCTTTGTACATACTTAGATAGGCCTTCTTTTTTTGGTGGTTAGCAAATCATTAAATGACTCCCGCTCTGGGCAGAGCGATAAGGAGTGTCAGACTTCTATTGACTAAAAACCACCCATGTTCCTTCTTAGCCCTTTGTGTCGAGGCCGCGGTATCTCTTAACCCGCAGTCCCGACGGTTACTGAGATCCTCATCTCAATTTTTATTTAGCTTTGTTTTCCTTTCTTGAGAAAATTCCTCCTACGTCTTACCCTCAGTCATGAAAAGATAAATTCAATTTATTTCTGTTATTGATTGCCAAATCACTATAACGTCAAATATATTGTTTTTAAATTAGACGGTGTTTCCGTCTATTCTGAAAAGAAACATTGAAACAAACACAAAGGGCTCTTTGAAAGACCAAGGCATATGAGGGTCTTGCAGACCAGAAGACTGGTTTTTTTCACCTTTATTTGCCGACCGTCCGCAGAACTCTTAATTCATCGTATAAAATTTCTATTAATAAACGCCTCTGTCCGAGTGGAGTCGCCTTCTTGTAATAAAATGGTAATTTATTCGGCCTATAAGTCTCCCAGCAAAAATGTGGTTCTTAACGAGTCGCTTGGAGCCCTTCATTTTTATACCAATTTACCGTTCCAAATAAATGGACTCTTCACTTATTTGTATGCTCTTTGTTAAGACCCTTGATTTGATTTTTGCAAATTAGTTTGTTAAGTTGATTTTTGCTTGAAAGTTAATTAAGTTTGTTTTAAAATGTGAATGAGTACTAAATACAAAAGGTCAGGTTTATGCCCTCCAATCTTGCTATGCTGATGACGCAGTTACTTGAGATATTAATGATTTAACTATTTATTTTAATTTAAAGTGATATTAAAATTTAATTGTCGGATTTTAAATAGAAAGAAAGGAATTTATTTTAAACTAGCGGACGTCACGCGGTTTCACCCGCGTATTTCACATTCCCGTAGGCATACAGGAATAAAAAGTAGCTTATGTCACTCAGGAATAATGTAGCTTCCCAACGGTGAAAGAAATTTTGAAATCGGTCCAGTAGTTTCGGAGCCTATTCGTTAAACAAACAAACAAATCTTTCCTCTTTATAATATTATATTATTATTATAGTGTAGATATATTTTTTTAGAATTTAGCCCAATCTGACAGTATACAAACAAACTAAAACATTATTTTTACACCGAAACCAAAGCTGGGACTGGAAATAAAACGATTCCAATACTTATAAACAACGTTAATTTGCAGTCCATAAAACTCCTGGAATTCGGATGAAAACTTGACATATTTTCATCTCCCCCAGTAATACACAATTTAATAATCTACTGACACAAAAACAAATCTATACAATGAAGACAACGAAATAAAACAATTGAGTGCGAGCTCCCGTTGCGAAGGGGAACGAAATAAAGTGATGAGCCAAGGACCGGTATCGTATCGTCATCGTTACGGTACCGTACCGCAACCGTGCCGTCTTGAATCTCGTGTGATTTATTCTTATGTGAATTGGACTTGAAAATTCATTTGGAAAGATTGGTTTACATGACGTGTTGAAGATATTTTGTAAGACAGCAGAAGTGAGTTCGTTCAACAATTTTTGTTTTAGTGAAAATGAAAAGATATTTTGATTACCTAAAGCTTTGTCGGAAAACATTGGCATGCCTGGTCTAATTGATTATTTGTATAGAACCAACTAGAACAATATTTCGTAATAATTATAAAGTTTCTGGTGTTCACATTTATTGCTTTAAAAAGACACGTATCGTCATATTAGATCTAGTGAACTAATTGAAAAGCTTCAAAAGCTTCAGACGTCCAAATTGTCAACTCTGTACAAATTAATTGGACAGACGTACAGTAATAATATTTTTATACTTCCTCATATTTCAGCCGACCTTTACAGCAGTATGCAAATTTAATTTTCCTATACGTTTCAGGCGCTCGCTTGCGTTATAAAAAATCTACGATCAGGTAAATCATAAAAGCACACAGATACGGGGGGATGTGAAATATAATTTGCTGAGAAAAAAATATTTTGTTTCAGTTAACGAAACTCCCTTTTGACATCCAATAAATTATTCAAATCCTGTCTGAGAGGTTTTTCATACAATGGTTTGAAGGAATGGTAGAGATTACTTGTATAGATTTTGGATTTACTTACGGAATTTTCTATGGCGATGTTTCGGTATCGGATTTTATAGGATAAAAAGATAAAGTTGATAGAAAAAGACATAAACGGAATTACTTTCTAAACGAAGTGATAATCGTGGTTTTAAGCACGATAAGCGTTTAAATTGTCGTGTCCTTAGTTTGTAGACTAAAGTGTAGAACACTAGAAGCTGCGCGTTCTAAAGTGCTGCGAAAGTTCCATAATTTATGGCATGAGGAATTTCTAGTTACCCGCATAACGACCGCCTCTTGACCTAAAATAAAACTACGTTCAAGGATGGGTACTAAAGCAGATTTTTATTAATGAAACGAAATTAATATTGACACATTAAATCGACGTTTAAGAGCTGCATAAATTGTCAATACTCCATACCAATTATGACACTAATAAATCCTGAACGTGGTTCCAACATGCTGATCGCGTTCAGTTTTATGCACGATATTAACCTTAAGAACACTAAAACTTACTATAAAAATATTGACCGTAATAATAAAGTAAACCTACGAAAATTTCCGTAAAATGGCTCATAAAAGGCTCTAAGACAAACCACGGGGTATATTAATAAAATTTCCTAAAACTAGGCCTAGAAAGGCCTAGACCTTGGTGTTCAGGTGTCTGTACAGACTTAATTTAAGAGAACCGTCTCCAACAACCTTTATGAAAATTAGTTAAAGCTTAGCTAACTGAAACGCTAGTGTATGCTTTAGACCAGCAAAATTGGCAAATTTTGAGACAAAACCCCTATGATTGCCTAGGCTGAGTTTATGGTATATTTTTGAGGATTACATATAAATGCAGATTAAGAATAAAGGGATGTAACTCTTGACTACGAGCCATAAAAGAATGAAAGCCAACAACATATTTTATTTTAATAACTCCACAAGGTGACCTCTTTGACTTTGTGTAGTACAAGTCTTTGTGTTTTCAGCAGAAAGTACTATATGTATCTGTTATTTAAATAAAGTATGCAATTAGTTTTTAAACCCTTTCAACTTCATTCACATTTCACGCTCAGAAATTCCTTTCGTTTCAAGTTTCCATTATCATATAAGCTGGAATTTCGAAACAAGTTTTCCAATTTCGCGAAAAATAATTTCGCGAAAATGACTTTAGATTCCAAAATACTTGTCGTTGCAAAAATAAGTAACTTTTAAGATGTCAAGAAAGAATTTGTCGATCACAAAGAAAAATATTCACTTTACTTGCAAAATGAAGCTACTGAGAAACGTCTGACTCGATATTTCAGATGTCATTTGGAAAATATAGATTTCAGATAGCTAAGACAGTTACTTTTTATGATGATTAAGAAAAATCGTGAAAATAATACGTCATTTAAATAACTTTAATTGACAAAGATAACGACTCATCGCATTTAATAACTTAAGAGGATAAAGTTCTAAATAAATTCTTTGCTTTACAGTATTTATTGCAAACAATTCCAAGAACAGTTTGATTGACTGCGTCAGTTAAATCTAAATAAACCGTCCGGAATATTACCTTTAAACCAGCCATTTTTAATTTACCAAATGGACGATATTTCAAATTATAAATTGACTTGCGTGAGTATTCAAATAACTCTTACGATTGTTTATTCTACTTATAGATACTAGTATATATATCATTCTAGTGTTTTTGGTATGTTTTCATATTTATCATTGTGTATTTGAGCTTCGCTTAGACTGTTTTTTTCTTTAATACTTTTGTATTATTCGTCATCCAAGAAGTCACCTCCTTTATAGCCTTTAAATTGTATAAACATACATACATAGTTACATACATAAACTCACGTCCTTTTCCCATGGGGATAGGCAGAAACTACAGAACGCCACTTGCTACGATCCTTACATACTCCTTTTGCCTCGTCCACATTCATACATCTGGTCATACACGCACGCCGGTTACGAGTACTGCGCACCTGTCCTTTCTGAAGAACAGCACCAATAAGATCAGTGTATGTCTTTCTAGGGCGTCCCCTCCCGGCGTTATCACTCACATCTGCCTTGTAAATACCTTTAGTTAATCGACTTTCATTCGTCCTCTCCAATGACCGAACCACCTTAGCATACTCTTTTCAATTTTTGTCACTACATCTTCTTTTAAACCGCAACGTTCTCGTATAACCTCATTCCTCAATTTATCATTCAGAGTTACACCACACATGCTTAAACATATTGTAAATATTTCAGGTACCATATTTAGGACAATTCTTTTTCAGATTTATGTGTCGTGTTTTTACGAAGTAACAATTATATCTGTAATTGTAATTTATGTATATTTAAAAACAATGGTTAAAGCTTTTTCATCAACATAATTAACAATGAACTTCGTTTACATTTAGATTTCGTAATAAATAACATTAATTAGCAAGAATTAACAAAAGGTAAATTGTAATTTAAATAATGTATCATTGTAACTAGAAGTTAGTTGTCACTCAAAGATATAAAGCAAAAGGACCACTAGAAAGACATTATTTCAATATATACCCCTGCAGTAACGGTTTTCCTATTTAGGATCCTATCCTTGAATCTCTTTCACGTTCCACCTTCAGAGTTCGTTTCTCTTCCTCTTCCTGAGCTGGTCTCGGCGAAGACATTTATTTATTTTTTGTTTATAATTGTTTGGTAGGAAAACATGTTTGTTTGTTAATGATGCCACTAAGTGGGGTCTGGTGACCTGTAATACAGATTTTTTCGAAACCTACGTCAGGCACCAGCTCTCACAATGTGAATCTCAGTTAATTCAAAACTGTTAAGCGCTGCAAAACCATTGTGAGAGAAAATAAATAAACTTATTAATAACCTACTGAACAATACCTATTTCCTAACCTAACACCAAAATCGACCAGAAGAAACTGGAGAAACTGGTTTTCCAAAACCTATCAAAACGTTGACTCATGATTTTCTACTTGGAAAAATGTAATTGATTAATTCTCTTAGTTCAATCATGGAGGGTGGAGACTTCTTGTTAATTTCTTGGTTTGTTTTTGTTTTTTAAAAACACATGGCCCTACACTGCCCAGCCTGCGCGTCCAGTATAATAATGCCTTAAGGATGTTGTTGAGACTTCCTCGGTACTGCAGTGCGTCGGGGATGTTTGCGCAAGCTCGAACCGACGGATTTCTCGCGATAGTTCGCAAAAAAAGTGCCTCGCTACTCAGGAGAGTGAGAGATAGTCGCAACAGCATCTTGAGAACTGTAGCGGAGAGCTATAGCTCTCCAATCGTAATTTCTCTTGTGCAGAGGTCAATTGGTACTAACACTAGATAATAAGTTATTTAATATTATGTTACTAACACTCTATGGATCTTATTGTGTCTGAAATAAAATAAATTATTATTACTAAGAATTTCTCCTGTATCGTGGGTGCGTTTACAAACATTTAAACTCACATACACAACAACACTTTGCTTCTTCGCTCAGCTCTGTTGTGCCAGCGTTACCCGGTTAACCTTTTGACCGTCCCTATATTGTAGTTACCGGTGGTAGGATTACATCAGGGACTTACCTTAGTCATAAATTACGTTGAAGGACATGTGAAATTCGTGTAGGCCTTAGTTTTGGAGAGTTACTCTTATTTTGTTTATTTATTTAACAGTTCATGTGTGTGTAGGTGCTGTTATTGTTTTGCGAAACGTACATCAAAACATGATTTAGAAGCTCTCGCCCATGATAACTATATGTAGCGTGACAGTATCGCTGCTATTACAATATTTTCCAATGTAACAGGGAACGAAGAGAGGGTGCCACGCGTTTTGATTGCGAGTGCATTGCGACCGAAGCGTAATAGTATCACGGTAGTAGAGACACTGAGTAGTGGTGACGCATATCGTTGCCGTAGGTACACAGCCATCGACAGTATCGCAACTGTATCGCCGCTATTTTGCGTTTGCATCGCTGCAAAGAGTCACGGTGGGTAAGGGCCTTCAATTCTGAATAGTAGAGGAGTGTTTGGAGTTAAATGGAACACTATCGAACATAGTTATGTCCCGTTTGACTTTTCTTTTTCTTCTCGAATCGTTTACTTAGATTTATCATAGCGACCTAAAGATCTCGCTTCGTTTGGTGCTGTAAGCACACGGCGTATTTGCCGATTTTTGCGTTTTTATAGACACAAACGCGCGTGTGCAGCGCGTTCGAAACTTGTTTGACGCGCGTACAAAGAGTTGCAAGTAGTTTACAGTGGCAAGCGCGTAGACGCGCGTTTCACGATCGCCCCGTGTGCTTAGATTACAAGGTCGCTTTCAAATCTCGTTTGAAGCGAGGATACGCGCTTCATTTGTGCGTCGTCTGCGCGTTTTAAATACGCCGTGTGCTAGGGGCCAACACTCATTTATTGGTTCTGCTGTATATCATATTTGTACAGTTCATTTGATTTGATTCATATGGTTAAATTATCATGTTGTCAACGATTACTGAATGTTCACACTTTAATGCTTTCCATACTTTACCGCTTTAAAATAACTTATTTTCTAAACAACACTCATCCGTAAACAGAGCTACCACATTCTAAATAATTCATACAAACAAGAAACCGCTGTTCGAATTAACAGTAACAACTAAATCACTATTCAAAATCATAATACGATTCCGTTTCGACAAACTTATGCAGATCTGTTAGGACGGTTTTACACTAGTTCGACGAAGCACCTGCTACTTCAGAGTGTATTTGCATAAAGACAGCGGAGTGTGCCGCCAGCCTATTGCGAATTCCATTCCGGGATTTGTATTTACTTATTATTTGTTGTTGTAGTTTCAATTTATGGTGATCTGTGAGTTTTGTGACGGGATAAAAATGTTGTTACGGATTCTTGAGTTTTTATGTGAGGAAAATAAATAACACAACTACTTTATACAATAACAGTTTCTTTCCGAGGATTAATATGAGAATAAAGTTATTAATGGAGCGGATTTTCGGTACTATAACATAACATAACGCAAGTGCGACTGCTGAGCATGAGAGGTTCGATTCTCGGGTCGGACAAAGTGTTACTGGGTATTTTTAGTAGCAGCCACAGTGTCTGGATTTGTGCCCGGGTGGTACCAATAGTTTTGCCTCATTTTACATGGGACTTAATAAACATTACTGGAGAAATGGATCCATGACCTGGTGAAGGTTGCGGTGATCAGCTGGATGCGAGAAGCACGGGACGGGATCAATGTGGCGACACATAGGGGAGGCCTATGTCCAGCAGTGGACGGTTTTCGGCTGAAATGATGATTAAGACTGGCAAAATGTGAGTGAACTACTAGGTACTTCTCTGCTTCGAGAATTACAGACGTGATGTTATGTACTACTCAACGAATTAATTTTCAAGGCCTTTTCGTCCTACTAAACTTGACCGAATAAGCCTGAAAATTTCGACGTCCTCGCCTTATAATATAAACTTATTTAACGATGAACTCGAGTGTTCCAGACATGTGTTATCATTTGACAGCCGTCGACCTCTAGACGAAGCTTTGGGTTGAACATTTACATGTTTACTGGTCGGCGAGGAAACTTGAATTGACTGCGATTGTTAAGAGATGAGATAAAGTTAGGTATTTATAAAGTTAAGGAATTATTAACGAAATAATGATTTTCTAAGAAAACCCGGAAATGGTTTCCTCAAGATTGTTACTGGTGTACCTACATTTATTTATTTAAATCTCGGTAATTTTTATCATTATGATGCAGAATCACAATTTCACATCCTTTGTAATTTGTTTTTTCCTTCTTCAGTTGTGTGCCTTGATTTATTTCTAAAACAAGTTTTACTAGCAAAATCGTATTTTTACAGGCCTCAAGAAAGGAGAAGATTCTCAATTCGACTGTATTTTCTTTTTTTTGTATTTTTGTTCTTCACAACTCTGTCATTTATAACGCGATTTGAAAAAATCTTTATATGTAAGGATTTATCATAATGCTTTCCAATTAAATTATTTGATTGGTTTCATCAAAATCAGTTCAGTACTTTAGTATTTTTTTTACAAGACTTTTTGTGGTCTATAACAAAAAACTTTTTGCAAAAACAGAAACCAACTACCAAAACATCTCTTAAAAATCGTCTAAAATAACTGTCCTTTTTAATTAAATAACAGATTCAATCATTGAGAGTTTACCTTTATTATGGCCATACAAATACCATAGTATTTAGTTCAAAAATAAATTACCTACGAACAATGTCATTGCTTTTCAACAATTAATTAATAAAATCCCATTTCCCGTCATTCAATTTGTAATGAAGTGAGACTAAGCTTCCTTTATTCCAATTTGAAACGGGAAACGGAAATGAACAATTTAAAATAACCTTTAATCGTATCATTGAATGATATGCACACGAAGTGGGTTGTTTGATTTGTATCTACTAATTGAATTTAATTAAATCGAAACTCGTCCATAAATCGGATGGGACGGCCGGGACAGTGATTAAATATATCATGTTTTAGCAGATGGGGCAGTGTATTGACCTTTCAAATAATATTATCCATATTGACCTTTCGAATAATATTGTACTGTATGGGATATTATGTATTCTGAAAATTGTTGTAACATTAACATGAATTCAAACTCATTGTTCATTCTGAATTTGAGCGCATAGTTACACAGTAACAAGAATAGACATAAAACAAAATGTTAGGCGAACAAATATTTAGTAATTGGAAAACAAGTTTCAATCCTGTCAATTCACAAAGTCTGAAAATACAAATACAGATCATCCTATTATTTTTTAGCATGTAAAAATAATAATGAGTAGTATGACTTGTATGAAATTTGGCAATCTGAAATGTTCAATGTTGAATACTGTATTGAAAACCGTATCCATCGTTTCATGCGGCTGGACATCCCATTGTAAAATTTTATTTTTGTGAGCACCTATTATAATACATTGTGAACTAGTACACCATATACATCTTGGTGTCTGTCGGCTTATAATATAAAGATGATGAAGATTAATGTTACCAAGTATAAAAGTAAGTATTATATATAATAAGAAAATGCTACAAGCTCTCTTAACAAAGGTTCAGAATAAAGAACCAGATATGTGAAATACAGAAACGCAACGAGAATCAACTGTAAACACTTTTGAAATGTCTGCAAAGTACGGGGACTTTTACAATTTTATAATAATATCCACTACACTAGTTGCTACCATTCAAGCCACGTGCGAAGTATAAAAATTGACAAAGTTGGTCAAGCAGCTTCGGTAGTAACACGGCACGAATACTAAGTACCTATAAAACTAGCACTAGTGGTAGATTTTAAAATTCAACGACAAGTCTTACCACTTTGAAGTTTCACCTTAAAATACTATTCATTCGTAAATGTGAATTACAGCTTTCATTCTGGAATTTCGAGAGGAGCAAAGAATCTTCTACGCTAATTTAAAAATGGAAGTTGAAGAAATAATATAAATGCGTCAGCTATTTCTATCGTCCTTTTAATCAAATTAAATTATGGGGTTCCTTTTTCGCGTCGTTGGCGTTGGATCTTTAGAAGGTACCTGATTTCTTGGGGGATGAGGGTGTTTTAGATTCAACTCACTCTTTTGAGAATTGTGCTGAGCCTTTTAATACTTTGCTGTGATTTCGTAACTGAATGGAAAATAAATCCTTCCGAAAAATATCTTCTCAGGACCGCTCCTCAAAAAGCACGCCAAGTAATAAAACGAATTACTTGAGATTCATAACTAATCAAAAGCTAAAATGTCCTGAATTCTATTCCCAGGTCGGGAAAAGTTAAAGGGTAGGGCCATCAGGATTTTTTCAGTAGAACCCACGGAGTCTGGATTTGTGCCAGGTTGATGGCAATAGGGTCGCACCCCTATTACATGGGACCTAAATATAACTAGCGAAATGTGGGTGTACTATTGGGTACTTCTGCCTAACCCTATAAGAATTACAGGCGTGATGTTGTGTTACAAAAATATATAGAACATTCCCGTGGATTCTTAGACATGACTTTCGATTCCCAGAACATATAATATCAAAGACCAAAACAACAAAATCCCAGTTTATTTTAAATTCAACGAAGCAATTTATTTGATTTATACAAGAAAAAAACCCAGCTATTTGGCCTCAGTCAGTCTTCACGTACATAATACAGCTAATCTTGTAAATTGCTGAAGGGATTCGCCAGTTATCTCCAAGACTATTTCTCTTGGGATACTAAATAAATGTACTAAATTCGCGGATTAAAAAACAAAAGCTAAGAAGAACGTCTTGATTTTTGAAGCGATGTTTTATGTTTGATTTTCTTTGTTTTCGGTATTTGGACTGTGTTGATTTTTTTTTTGTAATAGAGCCTTATAAAGAATTTACTTTTAGTAAGTAGGTGATCAGTTCATTTGTGTTTATTTAACGACAATTTTAATGTTATTATTTAGAAAATAGGGAATTGTTTCTTCTGTCGCATAATAATTCAGATTGAATGTTTCAAGCGGGTGTGGATGACTAAACCGAAACGAAAAAAAAAAAACGCGCTTGTGTGGTGTATGCGATCGAATTTTTGAGTGTGTGTTTTGTATGTAAGTTTATTTGAGGTTTCAGTTAGGTTAAATTATAATAATGCTGGCGGCAGTAGGCTGTTTCTAAATGCGGAATTAGTTTGAAAGAGTAACCGTCTCTGGAACGCAAAGGACATTAGAAGAAACATGGATGGGTTTTAATCGGTAACAGTCTGACACTCCCTTCTGCTCCACCCAGAGCGAGAAGAGTCATTTGATGATTTCCCATCCTTACCTATAAAAAAGGTGCTTCTAAAAACACCGGCTGCTAACATCGATAGCGTAGTTGACAAAAATAATAATTAGTCCGTCAGATAGATTTCCAAAAAATATTGGACACATTTGTTGTATTTTTTTTCGTAAACAAACAATGAAGACGAGACAGTGCTTTGAAAACTCGTGTGGCGTCATATTGCATGACATTTTTTACAAGAAAGTGACGTCACAAGCCCGCCGCGTTTTATCTTCGTATTTTTTTTAATTTGGTAAAATAAAAAAACACGTTTCCAATATTTTTCGATAATCTAACTGACTGACTAAACAGAATCAAGTTTTAGTCAGAAAACATTCCTATTTTAGTTCCAAATTAAGTGAAAGTCGTAAAGTAGATATTGGTGATGATTTATTAATAATGTGACATCGCGTGTCTTTTTTATTTATTAGTCTTTGGTGTTAGTGTAAAGTGATTTTATTTTGGGTACAATCAATCACAGCTCGGTCGGTAGGTGGTTCATTTAGAGAATTATGTCCATTTATTTGGTTTTGTATTTCAGTTAAATGATGCACAATGTTTAATTTATTCGAGGTTAAACGTTTATTTAGGTTTGTGTGTTAACGAAGCTGAAACTGATAGTTCCGTAGAAATAGCAATGGTTATTTTATTTGTTAGGTAACACAAGCTTGAACTAGCTAAAAAACTAATTATAACCTTTTATCAAAATCTGATTAGTCGTTAAGGTGCGACAAAATGTTAACTAGATAGTTAGATACATTGAGTTACTTCACATGTATTATTACTTCTTAATAATCATATTCATACACGAAATCGATTTTTTCAAAATTGAAATTCTTCATAGCGAAAACTATGTACACTTATATACCTACATAATTGTTTAGATGTTAACAATAGTTAAGTTCTTAGAACTTAGTTGCCTGATTGCGTAGGATATAACTCATTATAACACCCGTGTCTACATTAATATTAATGACTGTGGCTAACTAAACAAATAAATACATTTATTTCAAGTATGCTGGAATTAAGCGCCCAACATTTGAGCAAACATTTGCTTTGGCTAATTACATTTGTTACACTCCAGTGAGTCGATGCGTTTGGTCGCGTGTAACCCAAGTACATAGGTATTATTATGTTCTGTTTATGTACCTGTGTATCTATTTAATAGAGCATTCATTATGTTTGGAGGGCGTTATATTGCGATTGCTTTTTCCCGCGGGATCGTTCGTATTCGGAAGTTATTCCATGGTACACTTTATTTGAAACTTCTGATCCGATTCTGATCCGGAATCTTGACTGAGTTTGATCAGAAATTCCGAAAATGATCCCCTATATCTAAGCTTACCAACTTACATACCTACCTCTTTATAATATTAGTATCAACAACTCAAATCTAAAAATATCATAATCTAGACATACACTGATCTTCAGAAAGGACAGGTGCGTAGTACTCGTAACCGGTGTGCATGTATGACCAGATGTATGAATGTGGACGAGGCAAAAGGAGAATGTAAGGATCGTAGCAAGTGGCGTTCTGTGGTTTTTGCCTACCCCCATGAGAAAAGGGCGTGAGTTTATGTATGTATGTGTCAAACCGGTTAAAACCAACAACTTCACATTTTGAACTCATCGGTATGATATCAGAAGCACGAAGAATGTGTCTCGATGTTATTTTATGTATCCACCTAAGTTTGTGACTGTATTCAAGTAACTTTCTGCCAACTACTTTCATAACACATATTGTACGACACTTGAGAAGACTTCGAGCATTCAAACATCTTTAAAACTTGGTAACCATGCATAAAACTACAATAAAATATTGACAGCGTACAGGACAGGCGTTTGTTTCCCGTCAACATTCCAAACATTTTTGTTGACTGTACAACATGACGTGAAATGACGTAACGATGCGGACACGACGTCAAGTCACGTCAAGTTGTCGTCTATGATTGAGTGAGAACGTGTGCTTCTACTGCGATATCTAGCGATTTACTGCCATACTCAAGATAATGTCTATTGTAGGATATACATACTCAAAATAATGACATGTCTATTGTAGGATATATATACTAATGATAGTATAATGATTTTTTGACTTATGAAAGCATGAAACCTGAGAACACTTGAAATAAATTCTTAATTCTTTCTAGAGCCCGGACACAGCCAGAAGGCATCGCGACCGACCTCGTAGAAGATGGCAAGACGTGTTGGACAAAACCAACGTAAACGGTCCACAATAGCCCTGGATCATAACAACTGGAAGTCATGAGGAGAGGCGTTTGCCCAGCAGTGGGATGACGTGTTAACAGTATCAGTATAGCTTAATGATTCATTAACGTTCTCACAGCTGGGTCGTAGGCCTGCTCTTTCTGTTGGAGGCAGTGATCCTTGAAGCGGACTTAGTGCCTGTATGTCTTTTTTTTTGGGTTGTGAGAAGTCATCAAATAACTCCTCCCGCTCTATGTAGAGCGGTAGGGAGTGTCAGACTTCTACTGACTACAAACCACCCATGTTCCTTCTTAGCCCTTTGTGTCCTAGGCCGCGGTTTCTCTTTCGAACAAACTGCAGCCCCGGGACAACCCGCAGCCCGGGCGTGAGTGTAACCTTTTTTTTTGGCGGGTGGAAAATCATCATATAACATCTCCCGCTCTTGGGCAGAGCGGAAGGGAGTGTCAGACTTTTACTGACTAAAAACCACCCATGTTCCTTCTTAGCCCTAGCGCCGAGGCCGCGGTATCTCTATCGAACAACCCGCAGCCCCGACGGGGCGTGAATGTCACCTTAAATAATGCTTAGGAGTCATAAATAATCGAAAACTGGGATGGTTTTACTAGCTAAACATATTTTATACTCCGTTATAATATTATTATCACCCTTTAGTAAAATGTAGGACAATAAGCTCATCACTCATTTTGCCATCTCTTTATTAGTCGAAAGCACTAATCAGCTTGTTTTCCAACCTCAAAAATCTGGGGTCTTCCTTAAAATCATTGAAAACGACCAATCTATTTATTTCCTCTTTAAAAATAGACCTCCAGTCACTTCCTATCTATCTAAATTAAAGTCCCATTCACTACGCTTTAGGCCGAAAAAAAGTTAGTGCGAACTCAAATTATTCTTCAAAAGGGCTAAGTGATAAGAGTCCCTTTTTAAATTAACTGAACAGCAAAATAATTTGGTCGTCTCGTTTTTTCTCGTTTTTTTATATCGCCATAATTCAAGCCGTAAATCAGAAGTAAGGTAACTGGGAGAAATTCTTAATTACGAAGCTTAAAAAAGCACTTAGGACGGTAACGTGGAATTTAATTTTTGCTGGTTCGATGTGTTGTGCTTTTTAAGCCGAATGAATGTGCTGGGCGAAGAGGCCAGTGTATGATAGCAACATTTTTATTGAGGATCAGAAGGATCAGATCATACTTTTTTAACCGACTTCAAAAAAGGAGGAGGTTATATGTTCGTGTGTATGTATTTTTTTTTTTAATTTTTTTTTTTATGTATGTTACCTGATTTCTCCTCCATTTGTGAACCGATTCTCAAAATTCTTTTTTTATTTGAAAGAGTATACTCCTGAGGTGGTCCCATTTAAATTTGGTGAAGATCTGATCCTGATCTTCGGAGATATACAATAGAACTCTTCAAAAATAGACGGCATATCTGTCGTGATTGCTGCAATCGCTTGGATGTTTATTGTTTACGCAACATCTTAACTTACCATCACGCCTGTATGCTCTGACGGGGTATGCAGATGTGTACAGGACGCCCAGATTTCGAGAGTTAGGTATGTTAAGTTCCATTTTATTGCGGATAAGCCTATTACGTGACATGTATTGTTAACAACGTAAAATTAATGAATATCAAATATTTGTAAAGGATATTACAACTAAAAATGGAAAAATAAAAAAACTTTTATGCAAAAAATAAAACCGACTTCAAAAACACAAAAAAGTGAAAAATAACTTTAGCTTCTGAAGTCGGTGACAAAAAAACTGAATAAAACAAACAAAAGTCACCGACTGCAGAAGCTAAAGTTATTTTTCCCTTTTTTGTGTTTTTGAAGTCGGTTTTATTTTTTGTCATCTTTATGAACGTTTAATATTAAAAAGAATTGAGTAAGTATGAAAGTGCAAAGTTAAAGTGCTGCCTTAAACTTTTCTTGTTTGTTCAAAAAGTTACTGACTTCTGTTAGATAAAGTCTATCATTTATGTAAATCGATAAAACTGGTTTTCGTGACAGTGTAACTATCAAGTATATTAATTTTCTCATTTGTTGTTGTTTTTTTTTTTTTTCCTGTATGTCTCTTTGTTTGCTCGTTATGTTTCTGCGACAAATAAATATATAAGATACCGCGGCCTAAGCACAAGGGCTAAGAAGGAACATGGGTGGTTTTTAGTCAGTAGAAGTCTGACACTCCCTTCCGCTCAGCCCAGGAGCGGGGGGGGTTATTTGATGATTTCCCACCCCCCAAAAACAAAAACAAAAAAGGTCATTGACACCGATTTATAAACCATTTCAAAGAATCCAGACATCAGATATAGGTGATCAAACATTCTTTTCTTTTAATTCTACGTGAATTCAACCGTAAAATCCAATATAACCTTTCTTTACGGGCAAAGGTAAGTGAAAAACGTTGAATCCAAGCGTTCTTATTGTGTCTGCGCTTCAATTGAATCAGACTTCAATCTCCTACCTCGATCGAGTTAGTGCCTAAGATGACGACCCAACAAGTGGTCGGGTGTTTTTATATATCACCTATTTGTACAGGATGTTTTGGATGTATTTGGGGTTTATGGTCAGATTTGATGAGATTAAGTAGATCAAGGTGAACTAAGATCAATCCCAAAACAGATGAAAATATTTTGAGACCATACTTATGAGATGCCCGATGTGTGAGGTTTTGAATTTGAATGTGGAAGGATATACGAGTAGAGGAAGACCAAAGAAACGATGGATGAACTGTGTTAAAAATTATATGGTAAAAAAGGAGGTGTCTCATGAGATGACGAGAAACAGAGAAGTATGGAAGAGGAAGACTTGCTGCGCCGACCCCAAATGAATTGGGATAATGGCAAGAGAATGATGATGATTATGATGACTTATGAGAATTGTCCGAAGCTACACGACCCGAATTGGTTGTTTTTGATGAAGGAAAACTGGTGCGGAACTCCTTGGTCACCATGCCCTTAAAATGTACGATATATTAATGCGGGTGTTCGCCAAAGAAGTGGGTTTATAGTACAGTGTATTTTATATTAAACTAGCTGTTGCCCGCGACTTCATTCAAGTGAAAATTTTTAGAAGTTGTGTGAGAAACAAGGTTAAAGGCAGGTTTACTAGAATTTTCCAGAATATAATCTATTTCCTTGCACATTTGCATTACCATGTTATTACCCATTTAGTCGTGAAAAGGTAATAAACAAACAGAGCTAATTTCACATTTATAGTATTAGTATAGATTATGAGTTTTAATCAAGAGACTGCTTTGCCTTTAACCAAGCATAAATCACGATTCCAGTGAAAATTTCCTTTCCATTGGAAAACAGCACTGTCGAACGTAAGATCTCACATTAAACAAACAAGTTTATGACTCGTACCTAAAAATGTAGGATTCTCGTAGGCGTTGCTACAAGCCACGCTACGGCGTAGCATTGTCCGACGCTCGCGTAGCCCCTACAGAACATTTTTAGAAGCTTCGTTTGCATGTCAACTACAAGCATTTTTCAGTAAAATAATCCTCGATTTATCATTGTCCTAAATCTATTCAGATGTCCCAGAAACATCCTGTATTTAAAGAGTAATATTTGGAATCAAGCTAGCATGAATAATCGGATTTCTGATTCGGTTCCCAAGAGATATTTTGATACTTGAGGCCGGCCTAGATTTTCTTATTTAGAATAGATATTAGGCTTGTCGTGGTAAACAAATTATGTTGTGAGAAAAACAGCCTTTGGTTTCCATTTCATTAACTTTAGCCCGAATATCTCTACCACAGACAACATTGAAAATTAATGAACTTTGGTTGACTTTATGATAGTCAGCTGACGGATATTATTAAGTAAAGGTTCTTTTTACCCGACTGCAAGGCAAGGGTAATGTTTTAACGGACGATTTTTACTTAGATTCCTATATAAGTAATAAGTCATGCTTATGAACGGGCGCTGTAGGGACTTGTCATTTCTTAGTTGACATGGTTTATTTAAATTTTGAATTGTTCACTGTCTTTTTACTCTAGAAGCTCTTAATTTGCACATCTTTCTTCATAGTTTACACATATATAATAGGGGATCGGACTAAAAAAAACTAATTAGTCCGTCAGATAGATGTCCAAAAAATATTAAACACATATTTTTTCTTTTTTCACATAAACAAAAAATGAAGACGATACAGTGCTTCGAAAACTCGTGGAATCCTCGAAAACGTCATAATATGTCAGTACATTTTTTACCTACAAATGACGTCACAACCCCCCACTCATGATCTTTGACGCGTTTTATCTTCGTCAATTTTTCGTTATTTTGGTAAAACAAAAAACACGTATCAATATTTTTTGATAATCTAACTGAAGGACTAATTAGAATCATATTTTTTTGACCCAGTCCAATTCCTTTTTACGTAAAACGTCCGCGTCACATCTTATTAACACAATGCTGTTTTGCGGTTTGAATCAATCTAATTTTTTCACCAACTCTCATAATAATATTCTAGATTTAATCTTTACTAGTTTTCCTATTACCATTGTAAAGTCGAACTGTCCATTGGTGCCGGAAGACGCATTTCACCCTGCAATTATTATGAATGCTATAGATATATTAGTTCCTCCCTTGAAACTCACGTTATTTCAAAAACATGTTTATAGGAAGGGAAATTATGAAGCCATCAACGATGAATTACATAAGTCTGATTGGGGAATTCTCTGTAATAATGATAAACAACTTGAGCGTATAATAGAAGTGTTCTATTCGGTAGTTGATGCTGTGATTGATAAATATGTTCCAAAAGTCACCATTGGGGGTACCTATAACTACCCTGTCTGGTACAGTCGTGCATTAATTAATGTTATAAAGGAGAAATCCAAAGTGCACAAGCAATGGAAAAAATACCAAAATCCCCAGGACTACGCTGCTTTTTCATTATTAAGGGATCGACAAAAAAAGATGCAAGTTGAGTGTCATAAGAATTATTTATACAGATCACAAGAAAACATAAAAACGTCTCCTAAATCTTTTTGGGCCTACGTTAAAGCTAGGAAGAAGAATAAAAATACTTATCCTAAATACATGACGTATGGTAATAGTCAATTAACTGGTGAGGCCGAAATTTGTAACGCCTTTAATGACTTTTTCTGTAAGAACTTTAGCAGCAGACTTGGGACTTACACCCCTTTCTCGATGAATTGTGAGGTGTATGGTGACACACTGCATACCTTGACCATTGACAGTACGATGATCTTGAAAATCCTAGAGAATCTGGATACGTCAAAGGGACCAGGGAGTGATACTATTCCCCCTCTCTTCTTCGTTAAATGTGCCAAGTCGCTCTCCATACCAATTACTTATATTTTTAATAGATGTTTTCTTGAGGGATACTGTCCAACTATCTGGAAAACTGCGCACATTGTGCCCATTCATAAAAAAGGTTGCAGAAACGCTATAGAAAACTATCGTCCAATATCCATACTGAATGTTTTGGGGAAAGTAATGGAGAAAATAGTACACAACTTTATCTATCCTACACTATCTAAATTAATTCCGCAACAACAGCACGGGTTTATTAAGGGACGGTCTACTAACACTAATTTAGCAGTATTTCTTGAGAATGTGGTTCGTGATATGGACGGCGGTGGACAGGTTGACGTGATCTACACGGATTTCGAAAAAGCATTCGATCGTGTGGATCACGACATCCTTCTGCGTAAGCTGCAGGAGCTTGGAATTCGCGGTAACTTGCTCAGATGGTTCGAATCATACCTTAGGAATCGGTCTCAAATTATCACATTGGGCGGAGTAAGGTCTAACTGCGTAACCACACCATCCGGTGTGCCTCAGGGCTCAATTCTGGCACCTCTCTTATACTCTGCCTACCTTTATGATATAGGGGCGCATGTTCTTAATGCAAGGTTCCTGATGTATGCCGACGACACCAAGATTTTTATGACTATAAGAAATAGGAATGACTGTGAGAAGCTACAGAACGATTTAAATAGACTATCAAATTACTATGTCATGAATAGAATCAATGTGAATGTAAGCAAATGTCAAACTATAACCTTTACTAGGAAACGAAATTTTATCAACTACAGCTACAGTCTTAGTGGTGGTAATGTTGTGCGTTGCAATGTTATTAGGGACCTTGGTGTCGTCCTGGACTCGAAACTTTTGTGTTCGGAGCATGTGTCCTACGTTGTCGGCAAGGCATACAAAAACCTGGGATTTATTATCCGTACATGTAAACTATTTACTGATATTGATTGCATCAAAGTACTTTATTTTGCGTACATTCGCAGTATTTTAGAATACTGCAGCAATATTTGGAATCCGCACTACTTGGTTTATAAACAGCAGGTGGAATCAATTCAATCTAAATTCGTTAAATACATCAACTATCGCAGTGGTTTTATGTCTACAGATTATCTGCTATCATGTAAACATCATAATATGCTACCACTCGAGAACAGACGTATGATTCTAGACATGCTATTTCTTTATAATATCTGTAGTGGGAATATTGACAGTACTGATTTAAATAACTTAGTTATAAGATTAAGAGCCCCGTCCCGACGGACTAGGCACACGCAGTTGTTTGAAGTACCACACAGTGGTACTAACTACGCTCAAAACTCGGTTATTGGTAGGATGCTAAGTAATTTTAATAAAAGGTTCTCTCATCTTGATATATTTAACACTAAAAAAGGTACATTCAGGAAAGAATTGATAACGTCAGTTTGTGTTGAATTGACAAGTACATCTCAACTAAATAAATATAATTGAACAGATGGTACACATACACTCACCACACCACTATAACATACTCACACACCTATTTACACTCCTCAGGCACACTATACTTACACACTCATACACGCTGTACTCTTAGCAATGTAAATGTTTAGATATTAAATTGTAAATCCTTAATTGGCTGTAGGATAAGTTTATATTTTTAAGATAAAATTTCAAAGAGCTGTGGATTTTGTGAACAATAAATAAATAAATAAATAAAATCTCAACATGAAGGCTGTAACCAAGGTTTTGTAACAATATTTTGATTTAAAAGAGTGTACATTGTATGGAGTTTCATAACCATACTTTTCATAAAGATCGACACTTTGGGTGGGCAACTACATTACTCTCACAAGTTATTATGCCTTGTGTATGTGACTGTAGCTCCACTTTTTTGTTTTTGTTGACATTCAAAAGTGGCTGTAATGGTCTAAAACGGGTCCACCGTAGACGCGGGCCTGTGGACGGTGAGTGATGGGTAAGCTCGCCGTCCGTCCGTCTCATGACGACGACAGGCCGTGTTTACGGCGCGTTCGTGTTCCACGCGCGCCTCAAAGAGATGTCAACAACATGGTAGGGGCCCGCAAGGGCCGACGCCTGTCGAGGCTGCGGGTTGTTCGCAAGAGATACCGCGGCTTCGACATGCAGGGCTAAGAAGGAACATGGTTTTTAGTCAGTAGAAGTCTGACACTCCCTTTCGCTCTGCCCAAGAGCGGGTTGATGATTTCCCACCCCCAAAACTAATAAATGTTGCTAAGAACCCATTACAGTTTTCTAATTAAGCCTAGAATTTTCAGGTCGTGCAAGGACTCAGTAAAATTAACGTACAGTCAACCTTAACTACATGCGTAATATAACATATTCAAATACATGTAAATTAATCAAACGGGGATTTTAAGATGAAAACCTAACATTATATTAAATTATTTTGCTAGGCATATACAAGGCTGATAAGATTAAACTGACAACTTGAAATTGGGGTCGTTGAAGCTAAATATCTTTGGGTGACACAGGATTCTGTCATATTATATTGGTTGGTTAAATCTACTTCTTCGTCTTTTCGATGATTTAATGTGATATTTTATATTAACTGAGGCTTAGATGAAAAGGCTTTTAGTGTCATTCTGTCAAAAAACGAAGCTAAAATTAAAATATAGTATGACAACTGCTTTTCATGTTTTGCGTAAGCTTTCCTGACTGCACAGATCATCATTTCAGCCGAAAAACATCTATTGCTGGACATAGGCCTCCCCCGAGTTACGGTAACCGGTCGCGTGGGTCCACCTAGTGGGAGGCCTTCGAACGCAACGACTTCAACTTCGCAATGACTTGCTCTGTGAGAAATGTTCTTTGCCCACTGCCACTGAATTCGGAAATTCTTCGCGCTAGATGTAGCGCGAAGAATTTCCGAATTCAGTGCGCATATTCGCAAGAGAACCAAGGTTACCGATGGGTAACCTTGGTTCTCTTGCGAATATGCGCACACAGATAAGTTGGTTGAAGTGTATATATTATTAATCTTTACTACCTACCAAAAAGAAACGGTATTTTGACTATGTATAAAGATGAAACGGTTTGATCGGCCAGTAGCTGGACTACACACTCACATAATTATATTTAAACATTAAGTACCTGTTTTGGTGCTGCGTCTGTATCAACACAAATTATAAGATTAAAGTTGATTTTCGTGTGACCACATCAATTTTCTAAACGACGCAACAAATGTTCATGTGTTTAACACCACCATAAACAACTTTTAGCCATATACCTACATCTAAAAATCCGTGCAAATTTTTGTTGATTTTTTAAAAAAGCAAAGGTAACCGAAATAATGACCAACATAAATCAAGTAGGCAATACCCAGAACATATAAATACACAAACTTTTAATACTTCCTTCACACATAAGCTTATAGTATTACATTTTTCGCGGTTACAGCAAATATATCAACACGTCATGAATTATGCTGAAACAATTTTACTGTAGCGGATCGTGTTTATGAAAACCAAGTTTTTTATGGCATCACCAGGCTTAAGTAAATGATGTAAGGTTTGTAGGAATTTTCTGGTGTATTGGTATATTGACTAGCAATTCAGCAGGATTTTCTTGCTGACTTTAAACCAAGTCCGAGCAGAAAAAGATCCAGATTATACCTGCACTCTTGATATTTAGGTTCACAGAGAGCCTGAATTAACCATTTATACTTACATTACAAAGAATAAAGAAGATTATTACCAAGGTTATATTTAACCGACTTCCAAAAGGAAGAGGTTCTCAATTCGTCGGATCTTTTTTTTTTGTATGTTCCCCGATTACTCGAAGAAGGCTGGACCGATTTCGATTTTTTTTGTTTTGTTTGAAAGGGTATATCTCCTAGGTGGTCCCATGATCATCAAGTCAAGATCTGATGATGGGATCCTGGAGAAATAGAACTCATCAAATTTTATAGGCACACTTGTTGAAGATTATTTTTAAGTAAGTAAGCATGTCAGTAAGTAAGTAATACAAAGAGTTAATTTGCCGTCAAGCAAGTATTACAAATCTGGAAACCAAGGCTAATTTTAACCACAAAAACTAATGTATGAAATCCTCCTAACCTTACAAGCAGAAGAAAAAAACATGCAGGTAATACAGGGAGGCAACAGTTACTGTATGTGCCGTGGTTCGATAACGTGATTGGTTTACCCAAATTCGCTTTTCTTTTGTCGTCTGCGCCACTGCCGACATGTAAAGAGCTCTAAAGATCACTGCGTTTGTCCATCGGTTTTACCGGATTGATATGACGTTGGTAACGTATTCATACAGACTAGTACGCTCAGCAACAGAAGTTGCTTAACATTTTGGACTTTTTATTATTTGATGCACAGGACTCCAGCTATTATTTTTCATGTATTTATTTATTATTTACAAAAATCACAGCTCTTTGAAATTTTATCTTAAAAATATAAACTTATCCTACAGCTAATTAAGGATTTATAATTTAATAGCTATACATTTACATTGCTAAGAGTACAGCGTGTATGAGTGAGCCTTTTTTTTTTGGGGGGTGAGAAATCATCAAATAACCCCTCCCGCTCTGGGCAGAGCGAAAGGGAGTGTCAGACTTTTACTGACTAAAAACCACCCATGTTCTTTCTTAGCCCTTGCGCCGAGGCCGCGGTATCTCTTGCGAACAACCCGCAGCCCCGACGGGACGGGACGACGGGGGCGGGAGTATAGTGTGCCTGAATATTTACCTTACGCTTTAATAACTTGTTAGTAACGAGTAATATTTGATCATCATCATCATTTTCTCCCCAAAAAGACATCCACTGCTGGACATAGGCCTCCCCCAGGTGTCGCCACATTGACCGATCTCGTGCGTCCTGCATTTAGCCGGTCCTCGCAACCTTCACCAGGCCATTGGTCCACCTAGTAATATCTAAAAATTTTTAATTTAAAAACCTGCTGGAATGGTGTTAATCTACTTTGATGCCGACTGTACATAACACTCCGTCGTACGACCGCGTGTCTACCGCATGTGCGACATCCGAGTACGCCGAGAGAAATGTGTGTATCGTAACTACGGTAACGGTATATCGTTACATTTCGATCGGTGACGGATATGATGGTCAAACACTGATACAGTTGAGTTCCTTATTTAACTTAACTTAGTGCATACTGAATATATAAGGCGACTGAAGATCCCTTTTTTTGCGAATGGTAAATCATAAAATATACCTCAAGTGTCAGACTTGTACTTAGTAAAACCCACCCATGTTCCTTCTAGGCTTTTGTATTCTGGGGCCGTGGTATCTCTTTAAAACAGCCCCGCAGCCCCAGCTGGCGTCGGCCCTTGCCCTTCTCTCTGAGGCATAAGTGGAACATGAACGCGCCCTCGGAACGGCCTGTCGACATAAGACGGACGGCGCGCTGGCCCATTACTCACCATCCACAAACCCACGCCTATGGTGACCCGGGGCGTCTCCCGCTGTGTCTGAAAATCCCTGAACTGCAGAATGTGTACGATTTGAACTAACTTCAAAACTGAAGCATCCTCTAGCAGAACTTTTGAATAAAACAACTTTTAACAACAAAATAAAGACTAAAAACTATGAATTTCGCAATAAAACAGCAGCGTATATCAAAACATGACAGTTAGCGAGTAATCAGCCAGACGAGGGTATAAGTAAGATTTACATCGAATCGCCGCCCTTAAATATTAACTGGACGGTGACAAGGGTAGCTACCAGCTCTAACGGGACCTTGTTGTGCGATAGTGCTAACGTTTAAATTTTTAGAGTGATTAAAAACGGAGTTTTTTTTTCATCATATGCCTATTATTTTTCCAACAACGTTGGGGTCAGCTTCCAGTCTAACCGAAAGCAGCTGCACTTTGTATAATGAGGATGATGAATCTAGAATGTTAAAGCAGCTGCCTGCATTCTAGCTTCATCATCATTTCAGCAGAAAGACGACCACGCCTCCCCCGAGTGTCGCCAAATTAACCGGTCCCGTGCGTCTCGCATCCTTCAATCCCCCCAATCCCCTCAACCTTCACCAGGTCATGTGTCCACCTAGTGAGAGGCCTTCCAATGCATCGTCTTCCCGTTTGCGGTCGCCATTTTAGAACTTTTCGCCCCATCGGCCATCCGTTCTTCGAACAATGTGCCCTGCCCATTGCCACTTAAGCCTGGCAATTCTTTGGGCTGCGTCATTCGCATTCTAGCTTATCTTCGTGACATCTTTATAGTCATTATTATGTATTTACGACATACCTACAACTAAAACTCGATTATTTGCAGACACCATGGTTTTTGACACAAAGAAAATTGAACTGTATACACGTCATATTACTAATTTCATCGCAAACCTAATCGTGTTTGCACAGCAAGTAAGTAAGCTAGTGATTAAAGTGTATATAATTCGCACGACTGTAGCCCAGCCGAATCGCATGTAGCCTCCCGCTCTTGGGCAGAGCGAAAGGGAGTGTCAGACTTCTACTGACTAAAAACCACCCATGTTCCTTCTTAGCCCTTATGTCGAGGCCGCGGTATCTCTTGCGAACAACCCGCAGCCCCGACGGAATCTCTTTGAGGCGCGCGTGGAACACGAACGCGCCGTCGACACGGCCTGTCGTCGTCATAAGACAGACAGACGGCGAGCTAGTCCATTACTCACCGTCCACAGGCCCGCGTCTACGGTGCCCGGAAGCCATCCACATTCATATTCAAAGCTTTCCTCACGATTTGTAACTAACTATGCATGTGCCATAAAATGTATACTCACATTTCGAAAATTTAATAAAGAGCGAGGCTTTTGCCATTGGACACGAATTCATGTGAGACATGGAGATGTCTACTGAGAAATTCTTGATGAAAAACCAAAAATATAATTCTGCCCAAACTGGTAGTCGAACCGAGATCTCATACTCTTCATTCGCGCTAGATCAACAAGGCATCGTTTCCATAATTATATTGTTTCGTTCCTATTACAGAAGCAGTTAAACACAGAATGCGTACCAACTACAATTTTACATGTAAATCCAACCAGTACGCCCAGACGCTGGTATAACGTTCTTCTTTGCGCCGTTAATTACAACGAACCAGTAAGAAACCTAGAATTAGTTTGTACGAAGGCTATGTGGGCGCAGATTTGCGGTGCTGTTCACTTGGAAAATGTACATACAGTTTTATTTTAGAATAAAATTGCGTAGTGTGAAAAGCGTCCAGTTTTTAGATGTAGCTTTTTGATTTGGATATTGGATTATAATTATGTAGAATTACTTAACTCAAATTAAGGGTTTTGCTTGACATTATGGAACAGGGCAGGATATCTGCTATACGCGTAGATGGCCGATGGAGCAAGACTTTGATTGAGTAGTGGCCAAAATTAGGCCATAGAAACCAAGGCCATCCTAAGGCTCGTTGGGTTGACGATATCGTCAGTCGCGGGAAACACCAGGATAAGGGACGCACATTATCGGGAAATGTAGGGGAAAAAAGGGCATATAGCCAGTTAAGTAGTAGGCGATGACTTGAAATTCAAAATTAAAATAATAATAATCGTTTAGTGGTCTTAATTAAAATATAGCATAATACAATACTAAAAAAGGCAAATTTAAAGCTAACTGACTTACTTCACGAGCACACCTCCACCTAACCCTTCGCGGATTACAGGCATTATGTTTATATACCTTAATTACATTATTAGCATGCATCTTTTTCAAACCGTTAGAACCTATGGGATCGGGGTGCGGGTTCTTCGCAAGAGATACCGCGGCCTCGACATGAAGGGCTAAGAAGGAACATGGGTGGTTTTTAGTCAGTAGAAGTCTGACACTCCCTTTCGCTCTGCCCAGGAGCGGGAGGGGTTATTTGATGATTTTCCACCCGCCAAAAAAAAATAAAAATAAAAGAACCTATGGGATTACAATTATTCTAGTCTAGTTTTAGCGTTTTAACCCATAAACTGGACAAAAATCCTTCCACCTAACTTAAAAAAGAATGCACCCTTTTATATTTTTATGGTTCATAAAGCACGGTGTAAACCTCGGTCACATGGAGTTACGTAATGGGCAATCAATTTCCGGTTCCCGATTGATGTACTACGGCTACAGATATTATCGACAGGGCATTAAAATATCACAGATTTAAATTATGATGAATATTTTAAAGTTAAATCATGCTGAATTAAATGGATCGCCTTTTAATTATTGTGATGTATTTTAACTGAAGCGTGAATATGACATTTACTGGTGATACAGACAAGAAGTTAATAAAGTAAAATTCGCACGCAAACTAAAAAAATATATGTTAGATAATATGTAAGTGTAGGTATTAAGAACATGTGTATAGGTTATAGATGTACCTATTAGTTTAACTGGGCTTTTGTCCGCACTTAGCCTCTTGATTGGGCCATTGTGCGTTTTTTTTTTTGTTTAGATGTACCTATATGATATTATCAAGTTTATTGTGAGAGACTCTGCGATCTCACAGTTAAACTGCGTAAGCAGTTTTGTAAGGCAATGTATTTAGTTTTAAGATTTTGTATGTAAATAAATCATTCATTCATTCATTCATACATTATAATTGTCATCTGGGGGCGTCTCTTAATGGGATTGGGCAGGAAACCTGGCAAGGTGCAGAGATGGCAGGTGGAGTACGGCGGCTACCGCATGGCGTCCAAGAACGGGGAAAATAAAATAAAATGTAGGTCGCCCGGCGGCGAGATGGACAGACGATATAGTTGCCATCGAGGGAAAAACCTGGATGAGACTGGCAAAAAAACGTGGCGATTGGCACCAGAAAAGGGAGGCTTATAACCAGCAGTGGGTGAATTCAGGCTGTGGATGATGATGATGATGAATATGATAGAGTAGTATACTCTTTGTCAGATATTCGGGCCACTGGCTACCTGTAGTGACTGTCACAAATCTTCAAATGCCAGCCGGGACCAAAGGCTTAACGTGCTTGCCAAGGCACAGAGGAAACATGGTATGTACTGGTGATCCATATAAGCTGGCTCTTATGGTATTGGTGAACCGACTTTTTGCCAAATGAGGCAGTAGGCTATGCCCGTCGGGGCTGCAGGTTGTTCGCAAGAGATACCGAGGCCTCGACATAAAGGGCTGAGAAGGAATATGGGTGGTTTTTAGTCAGTAGAAGTCTGACACTCCCTTTCGCTCTGCCCAAGAGCGGGAAGGGTTATTCGATGATTTTCCACCCACCAAAAAAAAAAAGGCAGTAGGCTGTTGCTATCAACAGGGTACCAATTTTGGAAATCAAATTCAGGAACTCATGCTTAGTAGACTTTGTGACCGCTAGACAAGAGAGTAAACAGATATTAAGACTAACTGCGGTACTCAGAGATATTTAATGATTACTTAAGCCGTCACTTAGTAGAAATTTTGACATACTTTTGTATGACAAAACTTTCAAAACCTTTACTAAGTAATGACCTAAGTAATCATTAAAGCTCTCTGAGTGCGGCAATTAGTGATAACACTAACTGCCGCTTTGTCGCTTTATCCTCATTACACTATAAAGTGTAATGAGGATAAAGCGACAAACACGCCATTAACCTCAGTTTAACTCCCGAAAAACATGTTGTACTAAGGTACGCAGTTTCGCTTTTACTAGGTACACGTGTCGACAAATCAAGCACTAGTTATGTATAGTTCGATTGGCCACCGTTCGTACTTAGTCAAACTTTCGCTGATAAGTTTCAAGAATACCGGCGATACCTGCTGCCTCTGAAGGAATATTAAGATTTCGCTTTTTGAACATAAAATTCCGTCGAGATGAGAATTTAGATAAAATAACATTACACCTCAATTATTTTACTCTATCTTAAATAAAATCTGACTGAATTCCGTGGATTTTAGACTACATTTTAATTTTTTCTAGACTTTCGTTATGCCCCTTTTTATTAGGCTAAGCAATTAGGATAGATTTATGAGCTCCTTCGCTTTTATGTTGTTTCAGAGAAAACGGCGTTTTAAAATAGTATCACAAATTAACTGAAAGGAAATATTTCTCCTTTTTTCTGTTGCCAAGGCCAGGCCCAAAAGTTTAGTTCGACCTGGTAACATTAAAAGCAGTTAGATCCTTTTTAAGTTTCCGTAATCCTTTTCCTTTCACAACCTTTCGTCGTATTAGAAAACCAATTTTAAGTACAATGAATGTTCTTGTATTTCAGTAGAGCCAGTTTCACATACAATCTCGAATTCGCCCAAGGTAAAAAAACCTTTTATCATTTTTAAATTGCCACAATAACTCAACCAAGTCCCATTAGTATGACTAATGTGTCTCTCCCGCCTATCCCATAGGATTTCACAATAAAATCCTTGTCACGTCATGTCATTCTTGTCCATGTCCAGTGTCCTTCTCCCCACGATTCTGTGCGATTAACGACGGACATGTACAAATGTAGCTTAAAGACTCATGCATATGAAAGTGTGACTCGTTCAAGATTCATAGCCCGAGTGTGGTCACAGTATCCCATGAGTGCGACGTTGGCGCCCCTGGCGGAGGGTTGGGGCATCAATCAAAGTCAGTTGCAGGTTAGGGGTGTGACCTACGGGCGTCGACGTTGACCAGCGGAGTGTCGATTTAGGTCGGGTTTAGGTTTCGTGTTGAGATAAACATTTTGATTAAGTGGGAATTAGTTTGCGATAGTGATTTTGATATTTCGTGGAACGATGATAAGAAAATTACAATAGCTGTCTTTGTTATCAGTATTCTATCCTAGAGACACTAGTTTATTATTTTATTTCATTTATTAGGAACGAAAATCGAATGAACGTTACTATAAATATAACTAGTTGTAACCCACACTTTTTTTATCTATGAAATAATAGCGTATTGTATCATTATCACTAGCTTTGGTGTAAACAGCCAAGAGGCTCATGGGCGACACAAAAGCTCTGACACCAGATTGGCTACTAAAGCATGCAGCATAAAGTGTCATTGGTTGCTCAATCGGCTGGTATGTGTGTGAGTGTCCACTGCCCGCGGCACTGCGACTCCCACGTGATGAATCTAGGCAAATGTCACTCATTGTCCAGGCGAGAATTTATCGCACTGTCGCCTATTAAACTTTCTAGATTTTCTCTATTTTCTTTTATCTGACTTTGAAAAATGCTTCCAATATTATTCAGCCATACATAATAGTTCATGTTTGTAACTTTTTGTAGAAAAACTGTCTCATATATTAAGACACTATACATTTTAGGAATCGATGTTTAGATAGCAACGCGCCCCTGGAGCACAAGTCGAATAAATATATCACAAAACAAACAAGGATATCACGCCGAAATAAAACGTTATTAAGTAAGTTCATAATAATTAAACATCACCCACACAGATCACGTCCTAATTCCGCCGAAATCCAAGAAAAAACAACCAATAAATAATCTCAATGTCACATTACCGCGCGATCAAAATGTAACTACCCTCATTCAAACAAACGCTGACTTTTCTCGCTTTTCCTCCACTTTATTTCCATTCTTTTGTTCCCCAAAAAGAAATTCAAAGAAAGAAAGCAATTGTTCTTTCAAAGTCTTTGGTGTTTTCTGGTTTTCTTTGGATAATCTATCACGTTGACCTGAATGTAGTGTATGTAGATTACGCATAGCACTAGGCGTTAAAACGAGCTGGATCGTAGATTTTCTTGATGGATGACGTGGCAAGCAAATGGGCACGCTGTGACAAGAATTTGTTGGGTATTGCAGAACGGTGTTGTTTTCTGCAGGATAGTTTCCGTCGAGTTGCAATGTCATTGGAACGATTTGTGCAGCTCTTAGTGTACAAACAATTATTGTTTTTCGAAAAACATAGACGGAAACGGATGACTTTTGCTTCGAATAATAAACTATTACCATGGAATTCACGGAAAGTAAATTCGAGAAAATAGTATGAGAATCGATCTTACCACATTATCATATATATTATTATAATCAAATCACCTGTATATAACTGCACAATATAGAATATAAAAAAACGTCACTTTATTTATTTATGATCTATAAACAGTTGCCATGGTTTATTGATAGCTCTACCAACAAAAGCAAATCGTACAGGTAACCGAATATGATCGAGAATATCCTATGTATTAGCGAGAAACACGACAAGTTGACGAAGGTGTTACATACATGAATTATAATTATCGTTACAAATGCGTAAGTAACAAGTCTCAGCCTATAACATAATTAGGAGAAGGTTAATGAACTGCCACATTATTGAGATAGATTAACATTAAACTTACACCTCCAGAAACCATACCACGACGGTTTGTAATTTCTGTATACAAAATTAACATTGCTCCTAATCGTCAGACACCAAAAACGCAAATCCCCTAACTATACCTACGTTACCTAATTATATTGAATTAAAATCAGGACTAGAACAAACATTATCATGCTTCATAGTTTGAGTGAGATTAAAACCACAGAGCACCGAGCTACAAGATGCGGCATCGCCGATACTTTCTACGTCTAGTCTACAATTTGGAATATTACCTGGTATTTGATCCATCATCAAAAGTAACATAACATCACGCCTGTAATCCCCAGAGGGTTAGGCAGAGGTGTACCTAATAGTACACCCAAATCAAAAGTAAAATCATCATTTTCCCCTTTAACTTGAGGGGCGACCCACGGATGCCCCTCAAGTTAAAGGGGAAAATATACAAGTCCGTGATTAGACCTGTCGAACTGTATGGATCAGAGTGCTGGGCTTTGAAAATGAAGGATGAAAAACGATTGCATGTAGCGGAGGAGAATGTTGAGATGGATGTGCGGAGTGACAAGAATGAATAAAGTAAGGAATGAGTATTATTAGAGGAAGTTTGAAAGTGGCACCTGTTACAGAAAAATTTAAAGGAAGTCGTTTATCTTGGTATGGTCATGTAATGAGGAGGAATAAAACGCATGTGACTAAAAAAGTAATGGATATAAATATTGATGCATGGAGAGGGAGAGGAAGGCCAAAGAAAAGATGGATGGATTGTGTGAGGAATGATATGAATGAGAAAGGAATAAATGCCACCTTGACGTGTAACAGGGAAGAATGGAAGAAGAAAACGTGTTGTACCGACCCCAAATAGAATGGGATAAGGGCAGGAAAATGATGATGATCAAAAGTAAAATCATCAAAGTATTTGTGAGAAATAGACTCGCCCCCTATTACATGGGACTTAAACACAACTGGCGAAATGTGGGTGTACTAATGGGTGCACCTCTGCCTAATACTCCGGAGATTACATGCGCAATGTTATGTTATGTACCAGGAATTTTGTGAAATAATGGGTTTTGGTGGGAATCATGGTAGATGTGGAGTTCATTATACACCATCTATAACATGTTAACTTATAAGGTACAGAAACGGGTGGCGATCCGTTACAGATGTAATGCAACAGGAAGGGCTTTCGGAAGACTGCCTCTTGTAAATGTTACCGTTAAAAAGTTTTGCATATCATAGAAAAGAAAGAAAAGAAAAAAAAGAAAGAAAAGAGATAAAAGAAAGAAAAGAAAGAAAAGAAAGAAAAGAAAGAAAAGAGAGAAAAGAAATAAAAGAAAAGAAAGAAAAGAAAGAAAAGAAAGAAAAGAAAGAAAAGAAAGAAAAGAAAGAAAAGAAAGAAAAGAAAGAAAAGAAAGAAAAGAAAGAAAAGAAAGAAAAGAAAGAAAAGAAAGAAAAGAAAGAAAAGAAAGAAAAGAAAAGAAAGAAAAGAAAAGAAAGAAAAGAGAGAAAAGAAAGAAAAGAAAAGAAAGAAAAGAGAGAAAAGAAAGAAAAGAAAAGAAAGAAAAGAAAGAAAAGAAAGAAAAGAAAGAAAAGAAAGAAAAGAAAGAAAAGAAAGAAAAGAAAGAAAAGAAAGAAAAGAAAGAAAAGAAAGAAAAGAAAGAAAAGAAAGAAAAGAAAGAAAAGAAAGAAAAGAAAGAAAAGAAAGAAAAGAAAGAAAAGAAAGAAAAGAAAGAAAGAAAGAAAAGAGAGAAAAGAAAGAAAAGGAAGAAAACATATTTATTTAGCACATGCCACAAGTGCACACAACAAACAATAAAAATTATAAATAAAAGAAACTAAAAAACTAAACTGAAATAGCATAATTAGCCTTTAATGTTCCCACTACTGGGACTCCAGACCTCCTCTCTAAGGCGGGGAATAGGTTAAAATCCACTACCCGAGCCCTGTGCGGGTTGGTAGATGTCACATGTCTTCTAAGTTTTAGTTATAAGACATACCGGTTTCCTCACGATGTTTTCCTTCACCGTTTTGAGAGCAGTGGTGTGGTGATCTATACTAATATTATAAAGCTGAAGAGTTTGTTTGTTTGTTTGTTTGAACGCGGTAAACTCTGGGACTACTGGTTGGAATAGAAAAACTCTTTTTGTGTCGGATAGTCCATTTATCGAGGAAGGCTTTAGGCTATATAACATTACGCTACGACCAATAAGAGCGGAGCATAAATGAAAAATGTTGCAAAAACGGGAAAAGATATTCCTTTTTGAGAGCTTCCGTTGCGTGCGCTGCGAAAACGGTTTAAGTTACGCAAATACCAAGTTTGAAAGAATTGTTCCTCTTTAAAAGTTCTAAAAAAAAGTCCGCGACAGCATATGTCTATCTTTTAAGATTGACTCACTGTAACCATTTTTTACTATTAAAATGTTAGGTTAAAAAGAATGATATTTTGCGAAGCTTATTTAACCCATATGGTATTAATCTATATCTAAATAAATGTGTTTGTTAGCACAGAAATTTAATATAGAATATTTGTGCCCTTTACTCTATACAGTTTAAACAAATATCTTAGGAGATATCGCAATGTAAAAATATCCGCGCGACAAAATAATTAAGCGCGCGGCAGTCATTCGGTCCGGTGCGGTAGGTTAGTGGGGATTCTGGCCTCCGGGGACTCCGGAGAAATTCATATTCAAAATATTTACTGCACCATAATGTTTACAAGGTGTTACTGTATATTTAACAGTAAGAGATACCAATAGTAATTCACACTTTAATATAATCTAAACTAATATTATAAAGAGGAAAGATACGATTTTTTGTTTGTTACGATTTAACTCAATTTATGTTGACATTTTGTTATAAGCTATATTATGTGACGCAGACGAAGTTGCATGGGTCAGCTAGTACAATATATTAGACAAAGAAACGCGCCTGCTTGGGTTTGAAACCCACGACTTTTTGCTCGTATGTCGAGGTCGACACTACTGGGCCACCGCTGCTATTAAAAATTAATTTTATTTCTACGCTTTTGGGACCATGATTTTATTAATATTTTGCCGTATCTAGATGCTGCCGGCGCGATGTTTTCTTACTCTGTGACTGGAACCTGCAGAAGAATGGGAGCTAGTTAGAAAGTCTTCCATTAGAAGTATTAGCACCCTCATTTACATGACGTGAGTCTCAGGTGACTGACCTGTGAATGTCTTTAGGTGTGCGTGTATGGTTAAAAGTATTTTGACCCTATTGTCTTGTAAAAATGATCGTAGAACGTGATGTTCAACGTGAATGTGACTGTACTTAAACAATTCGTTGTATTTTTTTAATCAGTCACAGGAATTCAATCTAGCCTCAAAAATAAACCAAAGTAAATCAACCTTAATTTTAAAAACAATGAAGATTTGAAACAAAATATAAACTTTTTAAAGTTATATTTCCTGGTTTTTATTTCACGTTTTATTTGCATCAAAACAGTGTGAGAAGAGCCGCAGGATGCGTGCAATTGGTGAGCCTTTTGTTTTCAGTTGTTATTTTTCAGTTCTGGAATTTTTATGACGCTTGTGAAACATCAATATTGTTTTTTTAATGTTGAAACGGAACACAGTAGGTAAGTTTGCCTGGCAACAGACAAAAAATAAGTTCAGAAAAGATATCGGACAAAAGAGTAAGATAATGGAAATTGAAAAGTAATATTTTCTTACGGGGCCGCAAAATATCAGGTGTCATTTTAGAATATCTATATACTTAATACTATCACGTTTGCAGTATTTCACGTGACCAATAGCGAAACTTACCTTTCTGAAATTATTACAAACCTCTAAATATTACTTTGGAGCGTATTGCAAGACTAGTCTTTGCCCACGGCTTCGCCCGCGTGGATATCGGAAATTTTCCACACAAACTTTCAACCCTTATTTCACCCCCTTGGGGGTTGAATTTCGAAAAATCCTTCATTAGTGGATGCCTACTTCATAAGAGGAATACGTGTACGATCCTCAGTCAGTCAGCTTTGCCTTTTATAGATATAGATACATTATAATAATGATATAATCAATGGTGACCAGAATAAACTGTGAGTTGGCGTGGTGTATAATGTCACGCTTGCTCTCACAAAGAGTCCCCTATATCCCAAAGGTGGGATCGATACAGGTTTGGGAACATTGGCAGCAAAAACAGGTATGGACTTTCTCTGATTCTGATCATGACTTTCTTACCACCTTTTTTGTTTTTTTTTTTGGCGGGTGGAAAATCATCAAATAACCCCTCCCGCTCTTGGGCAGAACGAAAGGGAGTGTCAGACTTCTATTGACTAAAACCACCCATGTTCCATCTGAGCCCTTCATGTCAAAGCCACGGTATCTCTTGCGAACAACCCGCAGCCCCTACGGGATTTAATATTTAAATAAATAAAAAGTGTACTTAAAATGCATTTTGTTTCTCCACTGCTAAGCAATGGCATCCCTAATTCCTTTAAAGCTCTCCCGGTGTTCGGCCTTCTCTAGCCAACCAATAAGGAACTAGACCAGATCGCCACGGTAGTGTTTCTTGGGCCAGCCTCTGTCGACCGTTTTCAAGCAGTGTGAAGATCCTAGCCCATGAAATTGTTATATTTAACCATTGACTTATATATTACTGCGTAAGGACTAGGCGGACGGCATGTTAAAATGACGCCTCAAACGTGGTCCCAAAACGGTCTTTTCTAAGCCCAAGTGAACTAGTCCACGATCGGCTCTCTTCGTGTGCGTTCGTAAATTTTATTAAAAGCTTTATTTATGTTCTTTATACCTCGAAAATACCACACCGCTTATACAAGGTTACGTTAACAAGCAAACTACACCGATTCTCTGTATAGCGAACGCGTCGAGCATATGTTCGGAAGACCGTATCTTTAGTTTTTATATCAATGTATTTAACAGACATCTTTTTTCTTGAACACAGAAACGATTACTTTCCAGACACTAAATAAAAATGTGTCACCAATGCCAGAAGAGTACAGCAAATACTAAGAGACACGTCAATCTTGGAGAGTAGCGAAGATTTCGCGATGACAATACGTACTTGAGTGATGAACGTTTGACTTTGATTGCACTTGTGTTGGCGACGACTCTTCGACATGTCAAACGTTTTTGAGATGTAGAATTGTTTGGCAGAAGGGATTATGAGTATGACGGATTGTCAGGACTTATTCCATTAGGTTAACATCATGGGTAGAAGTAGTGTGTTTCGTACAAGAAAACATTAAACATCATCATCATCATCTGCCTAGCCTTTTCCCAACTATCCAGCCAACCACCAGCCCAGGCTCACCAGCTAACCGTGCACAGTGGTCGGCTTCCAGTCTAACCGGATGCAGCTGAATACCAGTATTTTACATGGAGCGACTGCTTATCTGACCTCCACAACCCAGTTAATACTAAGGTAATACGATACTCTTTGGTAAGACTGGTTGTCAGAATTTCAGGTCACTGACTACCTGTAACGACTGCCAAAGATCTATATATGGCAGCCGGGACCAACAGCTTAACGTGCTTTCCGAGGCACGGAGGAAACTCGGTATGTCGGGCGGTCACCCATCCACAGACCGACCTAGGCAAGCACAACTTTACCTAAAGATCGACCCGAGTGGCAGTTCTTATTAAGCCACGAGCTCTACAAGAAAACATTAAACATTGGGTGTGAAACACTGTTTTTCTTTAAATTTAAATTTAACACAATAACACGGGGTATAGTTTCGGGACGCTTCAACTCCGCTGCGATCAGACACTGTATTACATAATTTCCTCCTTTCTGAAAACTCAAAACACCACGTCTCTGTCATGCTTTGACTGAAACGTTATGCTGGTAAGTAGGTCGGTAGGTTTTATTACCACTGGCGTGACTTCGATTCATTCCACGTCCATACTAATGACCGGATCCTATAAGTAGCTGATACATGGCTAATGTTATGAGAGTATGAATACTAAACAGAAATAGCCAACTGCGGTGACAGCGTCTTGTCATCATCTACCTATCCTTTTCTCAAGAATGTCGTGTAATGGGTATGCTTCCAGTCTTAGCGGATCCGATGCAGCTGAATAAACTGCGACTGCCTATCTGACCTCCATAACCTAGGTTGCCTTGTATGCAATTAAAAATAATGCAAAGGAAATACAGCTATTGGATTCCATAATCAAAATATAAAACGTCAAATAAAAAAAGTCGCTACACTTTTTACCGTACTTTTTTGTTCCCTATTTGACAGAGCCTGCGTAACTTAGCGTGGACATGACGTGGTAGTTTTTGTAACCGAAATATCCAAAATGTTCGGCAAAAATCAAGCCGAGATACCTTTCGGGACCAAATCACGAATAAAACCCCACTATTTTTCACCAGCACATTTTAATATCCGTCGCGTAGTACCTCAATGTCACGACGCGAGTACATTGCAATCAGTCGGAAAGGATTGTGCCATAAATATTTGATAGGCATCCCGCTTGGATCGGCGTATATGTCATAACGGACGGATTTTGTTCAGGTTCCCAATGTGGAGAGGATATATTTATTTGTATGGTGCGTTGTCTGGTATTGAAATTCGGTGTGGGCGACACTGTTGTACTTTAATGCGTAGGTTTTTTAGTTTTTTTATACATTCATACATTGTACGAGCTACGCTGTACATTGAGCTTTGTGAAGTTTGTACGTCATACTCATTTATATTGTGATTATCTTTATAGACAACGGAGGGAGGACAACATCGTCAGATTTACCTTAGCCGACATCATTGAACTCGTATTTCCACGGGCAAATATCATATTTTCAATTACTTCTCTCACTTTAAAACTACAAAACTTCTTAGACGCGGATTACTCTTCAAGTCGAGACCTTACTTGTAGAACCTTAAGCCAAAATGCACTATTTTTAAGAAGAAAACTGTTTCTTAAATGAATTAAGGTTCTTAAATCAAAAGTTGGTAGCAGTTGCAGCCTAGGCACCGAGTTAACTTAGTATTTGCATGAACTTGTATTATTTTAAATTTATTTCAACAGAATAAAAGAGGAAATGAAGAAACGCTGGTAACTTATGTAGTTTTTAAACCGTTGTGTAAGACCTAATTTTAATAATGAAACTAGAGTTCTTAGTTGAATTTGTGAAACTTGACTGTAAAGATCAGTAATTATACAAGCAATTTCTATTTAATCGTCATTATGAATTAAGTTTTAAAACATGTAAACAAATTCAAACACGAGCTTTAAGACTAAAAATACTTTAAAATGAACATAACATCATCGCACACAATATCAACGCACACACACATTCACAGACACCCACACCGCACAAACACCCGCACACATACACGCACACACAGTACATTTAGAGTCACTCTTGGCCACCTTATCTTATTGAATTTTTTGTGTACTTCGTAATTGGCGTACTGTTTTGTAATAATTTTAAGTTATTTTACTGTAACCTGTGAAGTTACTTTTCATAAATATACATCTTTTCACCACCAAAGTTTAGTGGAGTTTGGTCGGTGGATGCCACATTTTTTTTTCCTTTTTTGAAAGAAAGATCACACAGGTTAAAATTGTTAAACTAAAATGATGAAATGAAAAAAAAAAATGAAAAAAAAAAAAAAAAGATCATTAAAAAAATGAAAAAAAAAAAACGATTCTAAATGATTATTATTATTAAAATAAAACTTTAATTCAAAAACAAGACTAACAAAAAGGTATCTAGGATCTATCGATTGTCGCACGATGTGTTCCATCATTTGACCTAAGCTTTTGTCAAAACCCTCAAATCCACTGGTTGTAAAACACAAAGTGAATTGGTACGTCCCAAAAGAACCCTTTACCTTATCTTAACTACAGTCCTCTATAAACCGCAAAACAGGCATCACTACCATAGATTGATCGTATTACGTACTATTCCGAAAATGACGTCACTCTCGGTCTGTTACTGACACACTCCAATTTGTGGCCGAGTCTATGAAGATGCCATCCAATAAATAATTTAATACCATTCTGACTTATCTTACTTTTACGATCTTTTGATTGTTTCTTGGAGCAAACTGGACTGTAGGTACTTCACTTATAGATTTTCTTTTTGTTTACTACATAAATAACATCACGGCAGTAATCCCCGAACGGTTAGGCAGAGGTGTACCTAATAGTACACCCACATTTTGCCAGTTATGTTTAAGTCCCATGTAAAAGGGGTCGACCCTATTGCCATCAATCGTGCACAAATCTAGACTTTGTGGCTGCTACTGAGAAATTCGTGATGGAAAAACATAATAACACTTTGCCCGACCCTGGAATCGAACCCAGAACCTCATGCTCAGCTGTCACGTTAGCTACCACTGCACTGCCGTAGTAGCAGTCAAACAGCAGACATAAATATAAGACTAAAATATAATAATTCAGACATGATACTACTTTGTTGGACTCGCATAATATCTTTTAAATTATATTTATTGCACTAGTCCCCGTCGGGGCTACGGGTCCCGTCGGGGCTGCGGGTTGTTCGTAAGAGATACCGCGGCCTCGACATGAAGGGCTAAGAAGGAACATGGGTAGTTTTTAGTCAGTGAAAGTCTGGCACTCCCTTTCGCTCTGCCCAAGAGCGGGAGGAGTTATTTGATGATTTTCCACCAGCCAAAACATATTATGGAAAAACTACTAGATGTATCCACTTAAAACAATTTATTTGAACTTTTGAATAAATTATCTATCCCTGTACGGTTTTACTTTTTCCATTTTCATACTACATAAGTTATTTATTTACGCCGAAAGATGAGTTCCAATACTTCCAATAAGTGTTAAAATATTGAGGTTTCGACGCTCATAACTTCTAAACCAATGTTTTTTTTTTCAATTCTGCTTCCATACAGGGCTAGATAATGACAAGACCAGTTGATACAATTTTTAGTTTTGAATCTTCATCCATACTACGTTTGTATGGAAGAATGACCGACTAGTTCATCCTTAAATGCAGATAATGATTATCTCGTCTGAGTTTTATATAACCATGACCTTAATGGAACCTTGCCTGTCACCAACAGCAGCAACAGAGCTGCCTAGGTTGCTACGAACTAGTCGAACAAAATTAGTGCCATCGATTCGAAAAGATGGAGAATAGGACCTTACATCTGGTTAGACTGGAAGCAAATGCAACACAGTTGGTGAAAGGCTAAGCATAGGATTCGGTCTCTTTTACTCGAAGTGAAACGCATAAACACTAAACGAACTGAAATTTTGTTCAAGAAAAAAATAACCACTACAACATACTGTTTACTAGAAACTGATGAGTCTGATTAGCAAATAAAGTTCTGATTCTGATTCTGATATCAGTATTCATTACAAATATAAACAATAATTATTTTCAATTAATTAATATTCAACTTTCACAGCTATAATAATGTACCTGCAAACGAATGCTACAGTATAAAGCTTCCAGATCATTAACATTTCCAAGAACTCGCCTTTGTTCACCAAAAATTCTCCTCTTACGATCTAATAGACGTACCCATTTGTTCTTTTATGACATTGTACAACATTTAAAAGGGACAGGATAATCCCGGATTGCCCCATAAACCGGTAGAAGGCAGTTTTCCGCAATAATTGTCGTACATCGATGGGAAACTCATCCATGGCTTTAAATGGTGACCTGAAGCGATATGTGGGACAATAAAAATTGGACTGAAGCTCCGTTCACGACCTCATTGCGTCTAAAGACACACACGCGTTTTTCTTGTTTACTTCGCTTATGAGCCTGCGGGTATGAGCTCGTATCGGGTTACGCGCTTACAAATTGTTTGCTTCGAAAAACCAAACACGCGTACGTTCCCCTTCTCTATCTATAGTGTTCGCTTGAACCGGTGACGGGCACTCGCGCTAATATGCGTTTATAAGTATGTCAACAGTGGTACGTGACGTGTGACAAAAGTCGCGCGCATACACGCCTACACGAACTTCTAAAACGAGCTTATACACGTAAAAAAATACTAATCATGAAACCGCCCCTACATAGTTTTTCGTCGCTTGTTTGCTTTAGTAAACTTCCCTTTTTTACACGACTACGGCGAACCCAAAAGGTAGGGTAATGATTTTGGCAGTCTATATATATAATGTTGTTTGTATGTTCTACCTTAGCGCCTCAACTATTGCACCGGAAAGTTATTATAGAGGACAGTTGTAGTTGCATGCCACCTTGCTAATGGCAACGAGCACCAGACTTCTGTATCAATGAGAACGCTATGAAGGAGCATCAGGTATCAGTGGCATGCGACTACGGCTGTCCTCTATAATAATTTTACTTATAGTACGTTAAATTGAAATATACAAATTATCTACTTACTAGACAATAATCAATTAATTGGATCAGGCGTTGATAGATCAAAATATCAGACAAGAATAATTTTCTTGTTTTTTTCTTTGCTTTGTCGCAAGACGTGTGTCGTTTAACTCGTGGCCAAGCCGTTTTGCGACAATAAAAACTGATCTGAATGGTGTTTTGACCGACAATACTCAGTTGGGAAGAAAGTGATTATTTTTAAATGATGTGAGTTGGGACCGGAAAGGGATATTCGAGGGGTATTTACTTTTACTTAGTTTTGTTTTGTATTGATATAAAAAGTTTAGGGACCGATTTGTTCATTCTAAGTAAAGTTTGACAGGTCGTTTGTTTGTTACAATTGACTTGGTCATCATTTACGTATTTTTTTTTACAAAAACGTTGCCCCACACTCGAGGAGCTCGTGGCTTAATAAGACCTGCCACTCGGGTCGATCGTTAGGTAAAGCTGTGCTTACCTAGGTCGGTCTGTGGATGGGTGACCGCCTGAAATACAGAGTTTCCTCCGTGCGTCGGAAAGCACGTTAAGCTGTTGGTCCCGGCTGCCATATATAGATCTTTGGCAGTCGTTACAGGTTTATTTATTTATTTAGCTTTATTTTATCCCTTACATCTAGTTTACATTTAGTTTTATATATAATGTGTTGTGTACTTATTTAGTTATTTGTTAGTAATGTTAGTATTTGTACTTAAAATGAGATTAGTATTGTTAGGTGTAAGGGCCGCCTTTTGCGGTGAAAGCCTCCTCCAAACTGTTCCAGCTGACTCTGTCTTTCGCCAATCTGGGCCACAAGTTTCCGGCTGTTTCTTTTAAGTCGTCGCTCCATCTTTTAAGCGGTCTACCCTTCCTTCTCTTTTTACTTAATGGATACCAATTTGTAATGACTTGTGACCATCTTTCATCCGTAGTTCTTTGTATATGGCCTGCCCATTTCCATTTAAGTGTCAGGACCTGTTTGACCACATCCCTTGCCTTGGTTTTTTTCCTTATCAGTGAACTTTTGACTCTGTCACTCAACCTGATGCTCAAGTAACTCCGTTCTATTCCTCGTTGACAGCTTCTTACTTTGCTTAGGAAGGATTTTTTGAGAGGCCAGGTTTAACATGCGTAAGTAAGAACCGGTATTAGGCAAATATTCATTGCTTTTGTTTTTAGCTTTATGGGTAAAGGACCCTTAAAAATTTTCTTCATACTCCAGTGCCTATTCCAAGTATTTTTCACTCTGCGGTCGATTTCCTTTTCTGTGCAAGACTTTGTTGAAATTAGGTGGCCAAGGTAAATATAGTCCACGACATATTCTATAAGTACTGTCTGTATAGATATAGGTATTTGTTCACGGTTTGTCATGATTTTGGTTTTGTCCCAATTGATCTGTAGCCCAATGGTCTGAATAATGAATGGAAACACATGATAGATTCTCTTAATCATCATAGTCGTTACAGGTAGTGACCTAACCCAACCAGCAAAAACTAGGCTTACAACAATCTCAAGACTACTGTTTTGTTGCTCTTACATCACTCGTATATAATGATATAAGCCTGGGTTTGGGCACCAATTATAAGCGTATTTAGTTTAATATCGTTCTAATATCAGTCTAATTGAATGCTGTTTGCACTTACTGAAATCTAGCCAAAATTAATTTAAGCCGACTTAGGCTAATATTGCTTTTACGTAAGTATCATGTAAGCCTGGCATAGGCTTATATTGGTCTAAGTTTAGAATATTTTGAGAATTTTTCGTCAGATCCAACTTAAAAGTTAGTGTTGGATTGAAATTAAATGAAAACAAATTAAAGTTGCGCGAAGTTAATGTTTATACTGTGCGGTACGGCATTTTAGTATAAAAGTAAAAGTAGTTATACGGTAAGTAATCGTATTGGAATTTATTATTTACTGTTAATTAGACCTCATTTTACGCTTCAAAATTCATGCGCCTTGTTAAATAAGGTATTTCCTGTTCTCGTTTAATTATTTTATTTGTTAATTTGTATTGATAGTGTCGCCATTAGTATAGCTGCATTTTACAAGCGCACTATTAAACTAATGTAAGATTGTTTACTCTAATATTAGCATTCGGTATACTAAAGATAACTCCATATTGGAATAAATTAGGGTTCCTCGCAATTTTACTTAAAACCTTAAATCGACAAGGAGAAAAAACGAAAAAGCAAAACCTGCAGAACCCTCGCTGATATTTTTCTCAACACTACTTTGTCCTGGCAGCGGTATATTTGTTTGACTTTTTAACATTTCATTGTACTTCTTTACAATTTTCCTCCTGTAGCCACCAGTTTTCATAAATCTTTTCCAGTTTTTGTAATCCATTATCACTATTAAATTTAAAAACTTAAAATAAAATATGGCCAGCAAAATTACTCTTAAAACTATTAAAATTAGTTATTCCCAAAATCGATCTAAGATCAAACGCTCTTATATGGGTCTTGTCTTTTGTATTGTAAATATGTTGAACCAAAATCACTCTAATATCATACTTATCCAGTGGTATTGATCTTATATTAGTTTCAAATAAGATCAGAAATGCACGTACTCACAGTACTCTTATGCTATGCTGATATTAGTCTGACATCTTACAATAGCATTTAGCAAGTCTAATATAAAATCAAATGAGCTTAGAAAATACCCATATAAGAGCAAGTTTTTCTCAAGTGCAACTAGTCTTAGTAAATGCTCTTATATACATATATGAGACTTGGTTATGAGACTGAGCATTCTTGAGGCCATACCGGCTTGTCTAAAAGTAATATAGGATCGATGGTATGTTCTAAAACAAATATAGAGTGCTTTAAGCCTACTACTCTTAAAAAGTGCGAGTTCTGAGACTGTTTTGCTGGTTGGGAAAAATCTGACATCTTGAAAGGGTATTAACTGGGTTGTGGAGGTCAGATAGGCAGACGCTCCATGTAAAATACTAGTATTTGGCTGCATCCGGTTAGACTGGAAGCCGACCCTGACATAGTTGGGAAAAGGCTAGGCAGATGATGTTGCCTCACACTAGGATTTTTTCCTGTATCATGGGTGCGTTAATAAACATTTAAACTCACATACACAGAACACCCGGTCCCGAAACAACTATTTGTAGGCCTTAAAAATATTTGTTACGTGCGGGGATCGAACCCGCGACACGAAGCGCAGCAGTCCAATCGCTCAGCCACTGCGAAAACCGTGCCGTCGATATTTTTCTTTTAGAAACTACTGCTACTTTTACTGTCGCGTTATTCGCCAGGTACAACACTAGTCTACCCAACTATTCGCCAGGTACAACACTACCCCCAACTATTCGCCGACAACGACTGTGTGCTTTCTTGAAACTTTTGAATAAACTTTCAAAGCTTTTCGACTCTGAGCTGCGAAAATAAGGCTGCAGGTGGGTCCATTGTTAAATGCAATACGATTTATTTTCGTAAACCACCGTGGTGCACTTAACTGTTGCAATGCAGTAGTTTTATTTTAGGCAGCTCTAGATGCGAATAAGGAATGGATTATGTCAACATGGATTGAGGACTTACGCTGCATGTTGTTCAAAAGAGATACCGCGACCCTGGAACACAAAGGGCGAAGAAGAAACATGAATGGCATCTAAGGACTGGAAACTGGAGTGTTGGTCGTCCGGCGGTGAGATGGGCACTTGGGCAGATACTGTTGCCATCGCGAGATCATCCTGGATAAAGCTGGCATATGAATGTGGAGCTTAGCACACGCAAAGAGAGGCCTATACCCAGCAATGGGTGAACTCGTACTGTGATGGTGATGATAAATGGTTACTAATACCAAGCATACCTTAAAACGAGCTTTCACTTACACTAGTTAATGCCTTAATACAAGTGCACTATTGAATATCAACTCTTTTCAATCAGTCTCAATTTTAACACATGGACTGATCCATGAGTTAAAATTTCAATTCAATTCATTTATTGCATCAAATATTTGGTATTTCAATAGTGTTATAAAAGGCATTTTTTTTTCAATTTTAGTGGAATTGTCAATTGTGTTGTTCGTTTGAGATACGCCATAAGAATACGGAAGAAAACCCTCCCATCAAGCAAGATTGTTCCAAAACTTTTCTTGAAGCACTGTCAAATTCAGAAGAAAAACCGAGAATCATAAAAAATCACATCAATCCTTTGGACCGCGTTGCGTTCATAAATCATTCCTCAAACTAAGGGGCGTACGCCGCGGCGTTATAACATCTATTCCTCATAACATATAGCTTATAGTTCTGTTGCAGGCCTATACCACAGATCAGATTGATGGTGGAGTTACAGAAGGTCAACAAATGATACACGCACATATAGAAGCGTACGATCGGCGATCTTTGTCGAATGCGTAGGTACCTATATACTTCTTATAACCTTATGAAATAGCGATAGTTTTTGGCAGATGTAATCTGATACTATCTTTTTTTATTTCCAGTTGTTCACTAACAATTAGAATCAGGCAAAATGTTTGTATACGTGAAGGAGATACCTAATGGAAATTTATTTTTTATGTAAAACATTACATCATCCCTGTAATGCTCAAATGAAAAGGCAGAGGTGTAGGTTATAGACGCCTACATTTCGCGTGTTAATTCCGACGTAATAGGCGACGAACCTATTGTCTTGCCTCATTATAATTACTGTGTGATTGCTATTCTGTCGCTCCGATACTAGTTATGAGAGCGCTTGTACACGCTGTACCTGAAACGCTTCTATGAAACCTTTCAACTCACTATGGACCTGGGCTTCTGTATCTAACTATTCTGTATCCAGACTAACCGCGTGGAGGGAATGATGACGTGACAACATGACATCTGAATCACCTCCCCTCCGGTTGGCGAAAGGATTCCTTTATTGAAAAACATTATATTAGTCGTGATTGCGACCGCATATCAGCCGGGCGGAGGGGTGCCGGATTCTTGCCTCGCTCGTTACAAATATGGATTTGTAACGTGCTTTTAGGCTTTAGCACATATGTTTTTTTTTATTTTTATATTTGGCAAGTCTACTAGGTAATAACTTAGGTTATGAAAAACAGCGCAACCAGAAATCGCGCATTTTTTGTTTGTAGTACACTTACTATAAGCAAAGACTCACCTACTCGTAACGACAAAAAAAAAACCACGAAAAAGAAGCAATTGCCTTACTCCTTCTTATACTCATTACGTTTTAAGTACATACTTCCCCATTGGTCAGGAAAAACTAGCGTAACTAACAATTAAAATCCTTTGAACCTATCATGAAAGAACCACAGAAGTCTCAGTTATACTTACTGGAGTTCTCTGGGACCGTGGGATCCGAATCCTAAGCTAGCCTTCTAAAGAAATTTCGAAACGCCTTGTTGACGCTTCCTGTGACCCTTGGCCTGATTCAAGTATTGCCATACAATGTGGCAACGCTGCCAGTCTCTTGGGCACTAGCTGACAGCGTTAAGGAGGAGTTATTAAATAGATTTATATTTTGTTGATGTGTTTATTATAGTTAAGACCTGCATTAAATTAATATCTCCAGGAACAATGGACACAAGCACAGTTAAGTAACAAACAAACACAGACACAGCGAGTGTGGCCACAACTTGTATTCGGCAAATCTTCGACAGTCTGAGGTTAATCTCACATCACGCTGATGCAGAATTAAAGTCTCTCTTGTTTTTAACCGACTTCCCAAAAGGAGGAGGTTCTCAATTCGATCGGTATGTTTTTTTTTTTGTTAAGTTTTGAAAATTGTAAGGCTAATGTGTGTTTAAAAAAAGTTTCTATAGTAAAAAGAAACAACCTACTATTGTTTGCAAGGTGGACGGCATTGTTACTTTTTGCATCCAAACCTGGAGCTAGTTTTTGCAGAAATTATTTTGTTTCACAACCGCTCGGGACTATATCCAGGTTAACCCGCACTTGTCCAAGTCGGTTCGTGGATGGATGACCATCCATTACATACCAAGTTTCCTCTGTGCCTCGCAAAGCATTTTAAACATTTTAAGCCTTTTTGGCTGGTCCCGGCTATCATTTGTAGATCGAATTAGCAGTCGTTAGCCAGTGACCCGAAAATCTGACAACCAGTCTTACCAAGGGGTATCGTATTACCCAGTACTAACTAGGTTTTTTAGGTCAGATATACAATTGTTTTATGTAAAATACTGGTATTCAGCTACAACCGTTCAGACCAGAAGCCGAATCCAACATTGGATTCGGCTTGGCTTGGAAAAGGCTAGCCAGATATGATAATTTAACAGAAATAGATTTCTAAAAGTTTCGACTGACTACAAACTACATTAAATTAAGTTAACATACCTAAACCTCATGACAAAGATGACTCGTTTTTAAGAGAAAAAGAGTAAAATGCCATAGAAACGAGTATCCACGGAACCTCAGTTCGAACAAGTTAAGCCTTCCCATCTGAGTGAAATCCGTGACAAAAACAAACATCCCATCGGTCCGAACCCAGGAACACCTTTACAAGATTACGTTAAACTCCGCACAATATAACCACCGTGACGCGTGTCTATGATAAATCCCTTTCTTACGGAACCCTTTGGAAAATCCGAGGGACCCGACCGCCTTTGTACAACGGAACCCTTTGAACTTCACAGAATAAACACGCAGATAATTAGGAAGGTCAAAATCTAGAGGAAATTTTAATTCGGAACGATGATTTATGATGTTTTTTGGAGAAAAATAAAGAAATGGTTTGAAGCGGAAAGTTTTTATTTCTTATTAATAACATATTTTAGTATAAATGTGAATAGAAAGAAGATATAGTCACATTTTTTTTAAAGAGTATGCTTTAATGGTTTGGTCATATGGAGAGAAGATGAGTGAAAAACAACTAAATACTTTATTTACGAGGCAGATGTGAGTGGCAACGCCTTACCTTACTGGTGAGGTTCTTCAGAATGGACAGGTACGTTTATGACCAGACCTATGAATATGAATGAGGCTTTCTTTCTTTCTATATTCAAAGCTTAATTAGGTGTTTAAAACCAACCATGTAAAATTGTCCGATTTTTTACGTTTTAAACGTAAACGTAACATAAAGAATGAACTGACTGTATTCCTTTAACCCCCTAAAGGTTATTCAAAGTTATCCCTATAGTACACCAATAGTTTATCAGATAAATTAAATAAATTAAATACATTGAGTTTAATACAGTAAAGAACTTGACTATACACCGGACGAGCCTGCATCCTCTTCAAAAATAAAATGTCTATACACAAGTTATCAAGCACCAAGCAATATGCACTTAAAATTTAATAATCGTCGAATTGAGAGCAAACATTTTATCGAACTCGTATACGGGTCAAATCTTCTACTTTTTTCACCAGATCGACTCTAGAGTTTCAAAGCGTTAATCCGATTTATGTCTCCTATTGTCGGCTTTATAGGATGTCCACACTTTCTCATACAATGTATCCCGTGATTCACATATTATAATATCACGCCTTTAATACCCAAAGAGTTAGGCAGAGGTGTACATAATAGTAAACCCAAGTTATGCCTGTTATATTTAAGTCTAACCAATTCGGGGTGAGCCTAATGCCATCTACGGGGTAGAAATCCAAACTGCGTGGCTGCTACAGAGAAATTCCTGATGAAAAACCCTATAACCCTCTTAGCCCGACTTGAGAATCGAACCCAGGACCTCATGTTTCGCTGTCGCGCTTGAAATCAGTAGACCATCAAGGGAGTTTTTGCACACTTTCAATAAAATTTGTGTCGCAATTTCATTAATGGTTGTTTAGTTTTTGCCGTAGAAATATAAAAAGGAGGTTTTTGCTGCTGTGGTAGAAAATTGAGTTGGTTTATGTGTTTTCTGAAATAATGGAGAAGGGTAAATTATGGGTCGTAAGTGGTTGACTTTTACGATTTGTGCGAGGTGATAAAAAGCTGGTACGTTGGCTGTCAATTTCATGGATAGGTGATTTTGTATCCATACCTTTCATTTATATTACCAACATCCCCAAGTAGTTCGATGTGCGTCAACTAAGATCTGTTATGCCCGGGATACATGAGGCCAGTTTTTCAAGCCAAGACACCCAGCTAGTGTCTGTAAGCTAGTACTTCTGGCTTCGTGTAGACAAAACTAGCTTCATTTCTGGCATGTTCCAAGCCAGAACAGTAAGCCAGGACAGTTTAGTAGAGAACTAACTTGCTGACTTGAAAAACTGGCCTCGTGTATCCTGGGCATTATTAGTGTCGTTTTGTAAAATGTCTTTAAACAATACACCTCGCTACAAAAACCTTGGGGGGTTGTTAAAAACTACACAACGCCACCGTTACAATATATTATAGGGACTCGTATAACTGCGTCCACTTTCTTGTACCTAATCCTGTCCCTAAATCATTATCTAAACCCTAAACCTTTTTGCATCATCTTCCTATTCCTAAACTTATTTTTTTTTTTTGGGGGTGGGAAATCATCAAATAAAGCAGAGCGGGCAGAGCTAAAGGGAGTGTCAGACTTCTACTGAATAAAAACCACCCATATTCTTTCTAGCCCTTGTGCCGAGGCCGCGGTATACCTTTCTAACAACCCGCAGCCCCGACGGGCGTCGGCCCCTTCCATGTTTCCTACCGTTTTTATCTTCCATACTCCTCTGTTAACCGTCAATACTCCAAAAACGATACGTAAACAAAATCACTGACATCTGAGAGCAACGGCCTTTACATTAGAAAAAAAATAACAAAAAAAGTTGGACGTAAATTAACAAGACACATGGCTACCCTACCTAAAATCAAGCGGAAGAGATTTAACGCTTTATTTTTATCGAGAGAGGAACTCCATCCTTTCCGGATGCTTTGCTCCATTGATCTACTGGCGTTTTTCTAAACATATTTATTTACTTTGAGCTAAACCTAAACGGGGTTTAGAACCTCTGGGAAAAAAAGATTTGGGGATATTTTTGGTGGATGACTTATTGAGGTTTGATTCTTTTATAACCTTCGAACTTTGAGGAACCCTAGGATATCCTAAGTTTATAAGGGTATTGAGAAGGAAAAGGGTACTTACTTTGAATACACAGGCTAAGGTTATTATTTTGGTATTAGGACAAATAAACTAGATACGTAAGATCTATGTTCTGAGTTAATAGTCGAAGTATAGACGTTAATAGTCGAAGTTGTTCGAAAGAGATACCGCAGCAACATGTGTGGTTTTTAGTTAGTACAAGTCTGTCAGTCCCTACCGCTCTACGGAGCGGGAGGAGTCTTTTGATGATTTAGCAACCTACAAAAAAAATTACCGTTTTTCTCATTCGGCAATAGAACCCTGTACATTCTTCGTATCCGTCTGTATTTTGTCCGTCCGTATACTATGTATACACACAGTTATTTGACGAGCATTTTTTCTATAAATCGCTACACAATTATTCTGATTCAAAAATAGTATTCAAAACGATTCGATGACGCCGCGAATGATAAAATCGTGGTGAACACATACATAAACTCACGCCCTTTTCCTATGGCGGTAGGCAGAAACCACAGAACGCCACCTGCTAAGATCCTTACATACTCCTTTTGCCTTCCTTCTTTTTCCGTGGTGAAATCCTGATAAAAACCATGATATTTTTCATGACAAGTCTTCACTTTTAAAAAAAGAGAATGCAAAAAAAGAGAGTGCGAACAACACAGCGCTGCCCCCATATATAAAAAGAATGGTCAACATCAAAACTTAAAATAAAACATAATATCTTAACACTACCAATACAGACACTTAATGCTAATCATCATTCGCTTGCCCTTTTTACCCAATTAATTTGGGGTCGGCGCAGCATGACATGTGTTCTTCTTCCATACTTCTCGGTTTCTCGTTATCTCATGAGACACCATCTATTCAGCGTTTCTTTGGTCACTAAATATAGACACTTTATACTATTATTTGATATTAATCCAATAAAATACTTCATAAAACTTCCCCGTTCAGATAAATCATTCCACGACACCAACTTGTCTAAAATAATAATTATATCGCAAACAACAACAGAAGGGAGTTTTCTTTTGCAAACAAACAGAAAACATCTTTCCGGTTACCCGTTATCCGGTTGAGTCCGGATAAAACTGGATTAGACAACTCCAATATTTTTGTTTACACAAAAAAAGTAATTCTTTACGTTCTAGGATAAATAATTTAGTGAAAATAACAACTTTTTTTAGTAAAAATATTTTTTTCCTGTGACCAGACGTTTCCTTAAGGATTTTTTAGGTAATATTTTTAAACCCAGTAGCTTGACGATAATTATTTCATTTCAAAACATATGAAGGTTAAAATTGTCCGTGCAGATAAAGGTTATCGACCCTTTCTGCAACAGACAATTATTATTTATTGCTCACAATACATAATTATTATCATATTACACATATTATTTCAAATTAATCGGCATGTTTATCTCCATAAATTGCCATGAGGGTTATGCTCTGAAAATGTAAATAATGTAAAGTGAATAGATAATTAATTTGTTCATAGATTTATTTCGTAGACCACGACTGTAAACTCGCCCCCTTTTACATAGGATTTAAATGTAACTGGTAAAATGTGTGTGTACTAATTGGTACACTTCTACGGAGATGACATGCGTGATATGATGTTATGAGACTGCAGTATACACATTATACTCAAGTATTACGAATAAAAAAAGTTCTTTACGTAAGTACTACTTGCCAATAATATGTTCGTACTGAAACTGCTATATATTATGTATACTTAACCAATTTGTTCTAATCAAGCAAAACATAAACCTCAACGCCAAGACAAACAGTTAACCAGACAGTTAAACAGTTAACTCATCACAACTCGCCTACCAAACAGTTTAACAGCACAAAATTCCTTCCCCACCATCTTTGCATCCATTGCTTACAATTAAAACTTCCCGTCGCTTTTCCAATTAAAAATTCCCATACATCCGTGGAGGAGAACATCTCCTCACACGTAGGTACCGATGGCCCAATTAAATACGCCATTCACCAGAGGGTTAATTAAGAAGAAAATTATCTCCTCAAACAGTAGGCTGGCGTGACATGCGAAAGGGTGCCAAGTTGAGAGAGCGCAGCGAGCGTTGAAGTGGAAGTGGTACGGTAAAATAAATAAAAAATACCGTCAAATCATAATTTAAGAAACAACAAGAATTAACAATTAACAAAATAATAACAAAAAACAACAGCAATAATAACAACAACAATATTAATGTTAACAAATATTAAAATTAACCGCGGTTAAGCTAAATTGTTACTAACACAGTGGACCTCTCTGATAAACAAAAAATAATAATGATTTCGTTAACATAACAGGAAAATTATTTCTTATTTTTGAACCAGAGTTTAAAATCCGTGGCCTAACCAAAGTGATTATCGCGAGAACAGAAACTACCACAATGGTTTCGTTTGAAGAATCCAAAAGCATCATCGTACCGACAGAGACCGCTTTTCAGGGTTGTTCGGAACAAATGACTAACATATAATATATTTATTCAAAATTAAAATTGGCACAAATGAATACAATTTAAATCTTAGAAATAATGTAGGTATAACAAAATTCGATGAACGCACATGCATATTTGCACAAACAATCACTTTGATTAGGCCACTCTAATTTGTCATTCGAATGGTTTAAAACGTTCATAAGAGTGTCAATGAATGTATCTTGCAAATTGTATACCCACTTCACCAAACTAGGTCGCCAAAAATATTCTGGAAAGCGTTCAGCTCCTAACTTGCATCACATTATAAACTGAACGACCGCTTGAAGCTGAAATATGGCTGAAATTCCAACAGGAATGCCTACTCCCACTGAATTATAGCTAATGAGACGAATATTAAAGGAATTGATGGTGCGTCGAGCATTTTGTTTTTTCCCCGTGTTATTTTGATAAGAAACGAGATTGTAAATAAGATCGATTTGTTCGGGAGCAGAGTACTTTGTAGTGGTAATGTGTTGTGATGTTGTATTTCGAATCGGGTACAATAGAAATGGTATTGTGAGGCAGGGAGAAATAGGGCTGCTTCTGATTTGCTTCTATTGAAATGTTAAGAAGTGTGTAAGTTGTGTTTTGCCTGAATTTGTTACGAGTTTATTTTCCTACAGTTTTAGTAACTAATCGATAAGTTACTACGAAACGATGAAATAACAAGGACCTCCAAAATCATTATACTGTACCTACAGAGCTGGGTTTTGACCCAGGCTGGCGCCAATCTTTGTTTTGTGACTAATTTTGTAACCACTCTCAAAACAGTTCACTACAGTGAGAAAATAAAAGTTTAATTATGCTAATAACCTCATAAACATCCCGCAAAACCCCGCTTACAAATTTACCTACACTTTTATAATTACGTTTCTTATTGTCCCATAGCGTAAAAAACCACAGGCATTTACGAGATACAAGGCAGATGCCAAAAAAACAATTCAATTATACAAAGTGAGTAAAAACAACATCGTACAAAATGTTGCCATGCAAATCTGGCTAAAGGGAAGGGAGGTAAATCAAGTGCCACACTCTGCCAAATATTAGAGCTATAAGGAAAATGAATTATTTAGCCAAAGTAGGCAAAAGATTAGCCGCTTTGATTGTTTTTGTTGTTTCGATTTGCAAGTTGATTAAATACTTTATGGAGACAAATTGGGAGAAATTGAAAAAGATTATGGACACATGTTTTATCGAGGAGGAAAAGTCCAAAATGTAAGGTTTCTGGTGTTGGACGTAAGGTATGTCCTGTAGTTAATTTACCTGTATGTAAAATGTGTTGAGAAGAATTCACGCCGTTTGCTCCTGGGGGTAAGTTGAAACAACAAAATGCCACTGAATATATGAATGCCACTGATGCATTCATATTAAAAACTTTTTTTACAAAATAAGAACGACTACCTACTATAAATAATCCTAAGTGGAAAATAAAATACTTTCGTAAGTCTTTCGATGGACTTTTTTGCCACCGACTGCCGAAAGTCTTTTTTGGAAGTCTGTTATTTTTTTGGAAAGAAGTTTCTCTTTTACCCTTTTTACCCGACTGCAAGGAAAGGGTAATGTTTTTTTAGCTGTGAAAATATCCTACACAAATCCTTGTCAAGTATTAACCTTAGATTGTTACCTGAAGTTATAACCGAAATAACCACCATAGATGAAGAAGAAAAATCCACAATATAGAGGGTAACTCAACGTACGTACCGAAGTAAAGTTGATAAAATCTCTTTTTGACTACCATCTTTCTTCCTCTGCCTAACGTTTCGGGGATTACAGAAGTGATGTTAATCTTAAACGATGTCAATGATGCCGATGATCTTACTGCATCGGTAATGGACCATTCCTGTTTATGTGATGACTTTGTGTTAGGGCCACTAAAACAGCGAATCCATTTCAACGAGCTATGAGACTGCCTCATACTAATGAGAATAAGATTCGATTCTCAGGCTACGCAAATAAAACCCAATTTATATTATTGAGTTTTGCCCGGTTGTTAGCAATAGGGTCGCCCCTATTACATGAAACTTAAACGCAATTTGAATGAATATAGGTAAACTATATGTACAGTTCCGCCTAACCCTTCGGGAAATACAGGCGTGATGTAGCGTATTTATGTTGTTATAGATCATGATCTAGGTCAACTGCTAGGTCATTTTATCTCCAGGATATGTAGAAGAGGATAATTATATTATACAGCTTAGTTCGTCGCATTTTGCCGCTGGGCGCCATTAGAGTGGTGCACGCTAAAATTTAGTTACAGACCAATATAGCTGTAGGTACGTTGGCCATTTTGATTAAATTTACAATCATACGTAATATTATAGCAGTATGGAGCTCGTGGCAAAATTATAACAGTTGCTCGGGTCGATTTTCAGGTTAAGTGGAGCTTGCCTGGGTGGGTTTGTGGATGGGTTACTACCCATTATATACCGAGTTTCCTCCGTGCCTCGGAAAGCTCGGTAAGAAACCAATAGTTATAGGCTGAAATTTGTAGATCTTAGACAGAAAAAGAAAGAAAGAAAAATATTTATTTGGGACAAGCACAGGAACTACAAAAATAATAAAAAAAGAATCTAAAACTAAATAATAAAAAATAAAAAAAAGACCTGTGCGAGGCCAAAAAGGCTCCTATCTCAGCATGGTGCTGCGATAGATGAAAAAACAAATACCGCAGCGCTGGTATTCTGATAGGGCCCACTGGCTGTTACTGGTAGTCAGTGGCTCGAAAGTCTGACTCTGAATTATTTTGTTCTAACTGGGTTGTGACAGTCAGATATGCAGTCGCTCCATGTTAAATATTGGTATTGAGCTGCATTCATTCATTGGTTGAATTGAAAGCCGACCCAACATAAATGGGAAAAGGCTAGGCGAATAATGGTGTAGAGCACATTTGAAAACAATTAGTTTCTAGAATCGAACTCACTTAAAACAGTTAACTCTCCGCCCGTCTATCGCCACAAACCAACACAGAGCCATAAATTACCCACAGAATAGGCAATAAAACTTAATTCTGCCAAAAGCCGTTATTATAGTATTAAACGTAAATTAATAGCTGACTTTATGGCCACAACACACGCCTACTCTTCGGGGAGATTCGCTGGTCAGCAATTCTTGGAGATGTCCTCATTAATGAGCTCTTCAATACACCTTAAGAGAGCTATCATGGGCATTAATATCCGATACTGGGTACACGGTTATTTTGTATGGCTAACTTGTTGGGTGACTTGCATGACTACTTAAAGTTGATTATCGTGGTACGGACATGTAATGCGGAAAAATGATGAAAATGTAGTGAGGAAAAAGTTGAGTATGAATGTAAATGGCTATAAAAGTAGAGAACGATGACGAGAAAAGATTAACTGTGTGAAGGATGATAATACAGGGTGTAAATCAACCCATCACACAGCCGTCAACCAAGCATTCTGTACATCAAACTAAGTACCCCTACGCAAAAATATTTGCTGCGAAACGACTTTTTTTTTTTGAGTCAAAAATACAATGTAGGACTGTTAAAACATTCTGCTAGTGGATGCTTTGAATAGTAAACGGATCATGGAGGTAATTTAATTAAAGTTATAACCTGAAAAACTAGTATTTACAAAAACAGCTGTGAAAAATTTGGAACTTTGACCCCCAATATCTCCGTAACTAGAGGGTTCCCAGGTATGGTTTAAAACAAAAAAATGATCGCAGTGGTGGGGAGAACAAGTGCCCTTCGTTTGCGTTAAGGGTACTTTTACACCCTATATAGATCCCACTAAAAACAAAACTTGTAAAAAAAAGCCAAGTCGCACAAGTCAGTTCTTCTACCTTAAAAAGTAATACCAAGTCAGTTAATTTATTCAGGCCCTACTTAAAGGACCACCTATCTTAAGTTATTACGTAATAAGCTAACCTAGCTACATCATACAGTGACCATATCAATATTGAAAACATTTGATGTTTTAAATAAATAGATTGACTTGGCCACCGCATCACATTGGCCAATGCGATGGCGAGTAGCCATTAGAATGTGGTATTTAATATTGGTGAATGCGATGCGATGGCCAAGTCAATCTATTTATTTAAAACATTAAATATTTTAATATTGAAACATGCTGCAAAAACCGAAAATCAATTGAGACACGGACAGGAGAATAATGATGATGATGAGAAATGCGTTACCTTAACCAGTAGTCATCATCTGCCTAGCATTTTCCCAACTATGTTGGGGTCGTCTTCCAGTCTAACCGGATGCAGCTGAATACCAGTATTTTACATGGAGCGACTGCCTATCTGACCTCCACAACCCAGTTAATACTACTACAACCCAGTAATACGATACTCTTTGGTAAGACTGGGTGTCAGAATTTCAGGTCACTGACTGACTGTAACGACTGCCAAAGATCTATATATGGCAGCCGGGACCAACAGCTTAACGTGCTTTCCGAGGCACAGAGGAAACTCGGTATGTCGGGCGGTCACCCATCCACAGACCGACCTAGGCAAGCATAGCTTTACCTAAAGATCGACCCGAGTGGCAGTTCTTATTACGACACGAGAACCTTAACCAGTAGTATAACAGTATAATCAGTCAATAATCCACCCACTGCAGCGTCCCAGACCTCAACTTTGAGAATGCAAGTGGGAGTACGCGGATCATGTTCGAATTGGTGGATGTTTCTTCAAGTTTTTTTATTATCTTACAGAGTAGATTGAGCTACTAAAATGAATTATCAAAATATGCTTTGTCATACGCCTAAAAGTATTAAGTTTAGTATGGTTACATACTAAACTTAATACTTTTGCAACAAAAGTATTTGTATAAAATCTTAACTCGAATACAAAATGACAAAGACAATTTTATATTTATAGGCTACCTGACATAAAGAAAAATAAATAAATTAATTAAACTCAATCCTCTATCAAGCAAGAACATTCTTAAAATTCTACATAAAACAGGTCTAAGAAATTAATGGTAAACAATAATAATTATGTTTATATAAACTACAGGAAAGTATGGTATGAAAGCCGCAAGTATTACGTCGCAGCCAAGATAATAATGTATTATAATTTCCAACAATTTGTACTTTGCAAGTCTACCGTGAGTTAATTTTATCTATAATATTGTTCTTACACGTGGATCGTGATAATATCCTAAATACATCAAAAGTGTCGTCTTCTTGTTGAAACTTAAATGTTACAGCTAATAATAGAATTGACTTTTCTCTAAACATTGTTTCAAAATATAACAATTCTCTGTTCATAAGTATAGAAAACAACGTCAAAGACAATGTAGCTTTAAGTTTCGCACTAATGGGCTTCGCTGTTGATTTTCTTTTGTCTTTTAGAATCTCTACATTATATTTATTTGAACTTGATGTACATCATCTGCCTAGCTTTTTCCCAACTATGTTAGAGTCGGCTTCCAGTCTAACCAGATGCAGCTGAATACCAGTATTTTACATGAAGCGACTGCCTATCTGACCTCCACCACCCAGTTAATACTGGGGTAATACGATAAAAATCAAAAATCAAAATCAAAACTCATTTATTCAAACTAGGCTGATAATCAGCACTTTTCGAACGTCAAAATTTACTTTACTTTACTTATTTACAAGTGACAGTCCCCCAAAACGCCCTCTCTTCGACACTTCCTACTGTTTTTGCTGGAAAGAAGAAGTGGCGGAACAAACTCTCCAGCAACACATCTGTCTGTTTGGATACCCTTTGGTAAGACTGGTTGTCAGACTTTCAGGTTTACTGACTACCTGTAACGACTGCCAAAGATCTATATATGGCAGCCGGGACCAACAGTTTAACGTGCTTTCCGAGGCAAGGAGGAAACTCGGTATGTCGGGCGGTCACCCATCCACAGACCGACCTAGGCAAGCACAGTTTTACCTAAAGATCGACCCGAGTGGCAGTTCTTATTAAGCCACGAGCTCCTCAATTAATGTAAAATAGTGGTAAATAGGCAGACTTAATGCCACGAGGCATTCTGAACGAAGGAGCTGGCGGAACGTGAGAGTGAGAGAACCTCTCGTCCCAGCCGCCGCGGGAGACGCTCCGGGCGTCGAGTGGCCCCGGCCACCGTAAGCGCGGGCCTGTGGACGGTGAATAATGGGCTAGATCACCGTCCGCCCGTCTTATGACGACTACAGGCCGTGTCGGCGCGTTCGTGTTCCTCGCGCGCCTCATAGAGATGTCAGCAACATTGCAGGAGCCGACGCCCGTCGGGGCTGCGGGTTGTTCGAAAGAGATATAGATACCGCGGCCTCGACACAAGGGCTAAGAAGGAACATGCGTGGTTTTTAGTCAGTAGAAGTCTGAGACTCCATACCGCTCTGCCCTGAGCGGGAGGAGTCACTTGATGATATCCCGCCTCCAGAAAAAAAATGGGCATTCTCTACCAGTTAACTCAGTAGAGTGTGTTAAATAAGATAACATTATTATATCTATTGGAACCTAGGGCCATATTTGCAATTCCGTTTATCGCGTTCGTGGTTCCAGTACAGCACAGTATCAACCTACTGAAATCTGTCATTGTATAATTATCTTTAATAGATTTTCAACTTTAACACTAAAGTGTTAGATTCAGTAAAATTTCAAAGTTTCGGGTAGCCAGATAAGCTGGCGTCTGTACATCACAATATATTCCAACAACAAAGCTTTCCATCCAGACCGACAGTATGTCACTAGCAAACAACCTAAGCGATGCAGGCGAAAATTTTCCGATAAAATTATCATAATGATCCGAGCGAGAAGTGCCCTGGGAATGACAGGATAATCTCCCGCACCTGATACGTGCCACATAATAGACTAGCTTTTTAGCCTATTTTATAGTCTAGTTAGTTCATTTTTAGTATCTGTTACAGACTTTCTTTGTTGCTCGTCGTCCACCGGTAATTACAACGAAAGCTCGTTTGCGAATCTATAAAGTTGAGCATAGTTTGTTTGTAGATACTTAAATTAAGTGAGTGGAACAATGTAACCTCTAGTCATTCTTTTGTTTTATTGTCAATATATTTTAGTGTGATCTTGGAAATCTGAATCGTTTTGAATATCTGTAGAATTGTCATACAATTTCAAGATTTTTGATTGCCGCGAACGCTCAAATGTCACGCTAATTTTATTTTATTTTATTCAAATGGAACAGCAAACAGCTACAATATATAGAACAATTAAGAAATCCACAAATATATAAACAATACTGTAGCCATAACGCTGTTCACGGATTCACTGTGGAATATATCTTACAATTAGTTAATTAAACGCTAGGATAAAAACTAATACATCATCATCATCATAATAAAATTTCAGTGAAACTACTCGTATTAATTGCTTATTGTGTTAGCGTAAAATTATAATTTTTGCACGCCTTTTGGTAAAATATGGCTGAACCTGCCTCTCATTTGTTTATATCACCATGTACTGTACCCATATTTGCAAAATAAACACTTACTTACTTAAAACTAAACTTACTTGACGATCATGCTTTACTGTACATTTTGTTCGGTGAAACCTAACGCGTAAGTGACGTAATAATATGCACCTGACAGTTGCGTATTCGCGCAGTCAATTGCTTATACAAAACGGGTCAATGTGTGTAAGGTTATTAGAAAAACACACCAAAAGCAAAAAAGTGACACTATGAAAAACTGTATTTTAACTAAAGCACTCACAATTCACCACAAAATGAGCTCAAAGTTGTAATACTCTTTACAAGCCATACTTAAACTAAATAATTTATTACTTTGAAATTACCCCAACTTAAAACCTACCTTTATGCCATAAAGCTATGCGACATTTTTGCCACAGCCAACCTCGAACTCTGGACTAAATAACGAGGCATTCTTGAGCCGTCATGCTGTAATGGCAGATGCGTCAGCATCATTAGTTCATTACGTTGCGGTTACGCCCAATGATAGTGCTAAAGGAGCAATGAGTGTGACGAGCGGAGCGGACAGCGTTTTGAGCGGAATGAGCTTATGATTAACATGTCAAATTGAGGTCGTTATGAGACGGGCCTTTGGAAGGGGGGGGAAATCATCAAATGAGTTCTCCCGCTCTAGGCAGTGCGGTAGGGAGTGTCAGACTTCTACTGATTAAAAACCACCCATGTTCCTTCTTAGCCCTTAGTATTGAGGCCGCGGTATCTCTTTCGAACAACCCGCAGCAGATGGGCAAGCCGGATATCAACTTAGATGGAAATTTCTCAAACAAGATAATAAAGGATATTATTATAAAGAAAACTTACCAAAAATACCTTAAATTCTCATAGCTTGGTCCTCCTGTTTAAATAAAACAAAAAAAACATGGTATTTTCATCTGGTGCTACTTGCTGGTTAATTTGTAATGTAATGACAAAAGAAAGGATCGGGAAATTAACTAGAATCTGTTAATAAACGATTAATTTAAATGTAATAATATTGTTATTTCACATTACATTATGGTACTCGTAGCTGACAAAAAAAAACTCATTAGTCCGTCAAATAGATTTCCCAAATATATTGGGCACATATTTTTTCACGTAAACAAAAAATGAAGACGATACTTCGAAATAGTCTTTTGAAAACTCGTGTGATGTCACATTACAGTACATTTTTACCGGTCAGTGACGTCAAAAGCCCCTGTGACTCATGATATTTGACGCGTTTTATCTTCATTTTTTATTTAATTTGATAAAACAAAAAAACAATTATCCAAAATTTTTTGATAACCTAACTGACGGACTAAACAGATTTTTATTTTTTTGTCAGGAAAAATCCGTATTGTTTATTTTCTTTTTCAATAATATATTGAGTGTATCATCATCTGCCTAGCCTTTTTCTCAACTATGTTGGATTCGGCTTCAAAATTAACCGAATGCAGCTGAATACCAGTATTTTTCGTGAAGCGACTGCCTATCTGACAACCACAACCCAACTGGTTGGTATCTGTACCAACTGTAGATCCACAAATAACAGCCGGGACCAAAACAGCTTAACGTGATAAGCCAGGCACAAAGGAAATTCGGTATGTAACGATGGTCATCCATCCTCGGACCAACTTAAGCCAATCGAAGATACACGAGAATTTATACCAGTAACATTAGCATTTATATCTCCTTAGAAAACACAAAAGTTTCCCCAAAACATTTTATATTTCCAAAACACGAAACCAGAATCTACTGCTACCAATATTATACGCCAGGCCTCTCAATCAGCCTCCCGGCACAGCATCCCCTCCCTAACAAGTTAATGGCGTCTGTTCCACTGAGATACGGACGAAACACTCTGCCTACGACACTATTTCAACCTAAGGCCCTATAACCTGTGCCTGCTTTTTATGCTACTGGCTTTATTTTAAGGTTTATAAAATGTGGGGTTGGATTTTAGGGTCGCTGATGAGCTTATATCGATCTGAAATATTTCCAGGGATATTGAATCCACTTTCTGACTAAATCTTCTATTTATTGTAAAATTTATTTTGCTAGAGACTCGGTTTTTTAACAGAGTTCAAAATTAACGAGATAATTTGAGAACATTACATCAACTGGATTATAATTTAACTATTAATAGCGCGTAGATAAAAGCAGCAGACATCAGACAGCAGGTCTAATAGGAATGTTTACTGGCTAAAAAAAATATTCTAATAAGTCCGTCTGTTAGATTATCGAAAAATATTGGATACGTATTTTTTGTTTTTACTAATCAATAAAATGTGACTAAGATAAAACGCGTTAAAGATTTGAGTGGGGGGTTGTCACATCACTCACCGGTAAAAAATGTCACACTAATGTCTTAGAAAATGACGTCACACGAGTTTTCAAAGCACTGTATCGTCTTCATTGTTTGATTACGTGAAAAAAGAAAAAATACGTGTCCAATATTTTTTGGAAATCTATCTGACGGACTAATTAGTTTTTTTTTGTTAACTACCCTATTGTGTGCTTTGTTTAAGTGTAACTTGTAATTTATAATAATTAATAAACATTAATTAATTCGAAAATTATCGAATACTTATCAGATGATACAAAACTACACATGCATACACAAACACTATTACATGCGACCTAAACATAACCGGGGAAATGTGAGTATACTAATGGGTAACCCTCTGCCTAACCCTTCGGGGATTACACACGTGATGTTATGTTATGTATTCACGTGTCATCAGATGCAGATCTTGATTGAAAAACTGTTTTTTTTTGTACTGAAACAGTTATTTTAACGCAGTAGAATATAATCCAAACAGGTTCTTTATTGACCCTCTTAATACTCGTGTGAAATTCAGCAACAGTTTTTTTGGGTTATATAGTTATTATGACGTGTAGTAAGTCTACATATATTACGTAGTACTCATTTACGAAACTAGCCAAAAGCATCGTTTAATAAATTAAATTATTGTAACCCCTATTTACTGTTATTACAATTTCACAAAATCCAGCGTGACATGAATTACCAAACATGTTATAATTAGCTGCGAAACGCTAAACCAGCGTATGACACGGTTGCTACGCGATCGGCGTACTACGCGGTACGCCACAATTATTGGTGATTATTCGCCATAACCATGTTTCTCTCTAATTTGGATAATGAACCTAATTCTTGGTAAATCATTCGCTAATTAGTGGGTATGGAGAATCTCTATTCTATCAAGAACTGGAATACGTAGTAGCCACATGATACATCATAATATTACTAATATTGGTCACTAATGTTGCGGAGGAGCTCGTGGCTTAATAATAACTGCCACTCGGGTTGATCTTTAGGTTAAGCGGCGCTTGCCTAGGTTGGTCTGTGGATGGGTGACCGCCCATTACATACCGAATTTCCTCCGTGCTTCGGAAAGCACTTTAAGCTGTTGGTCCAGGATGCCACTTAAAGATTTTTGGCAGTCGTTACAGGTAGTCAGTGACCTGAAAGTCTGACAACCAGTCTTACCAAAGGGTACGAGTATTAATTACCCAGTATTAACTGGGTTGTAGAGGTCAGATAGGCAGTCGCTCCATGCAAAATACTAGTATCTTGGTTACCGGTTAGACTAGAAGCCGACACGGGTTTCAGTTGGGAAAAGGCTAAGCAGATGATGGCCACTAATGTTGCGATCACTCGGAGTATAACTATTTTGTTGCAAACATGAAATTAATATGATTAGCTTTACTTAATTCGCATTTGGACAGCTGGATTCTTTTTAACACATAGCGAAACATCAACCTTAGTCTTCAATTCTCGAAAGTGTAGTGAAGTGTATCGAAAGAGGAGCGAGCCTATTCCTATCAGCCAGATACAAATTCAGGTTTCAATTGGGAAGAAATTTAGGGATGTTTAATTCAGGGAATGGAAACCTAGACACTTTGGAGAACTAGACCACACTAGGCAGTCTTGCAGTCAGAATTCGTAATAATATTTTATGTCCCACTTCTGGACCAATGCCTTCCCTAAATCTTTCTACTCGTTTCGTCATCAGTTGTTGCAGTGCGTGCCCAGGAAAACTCGTGAAAAAAAAATCTCTTTCTGGGCGAGCCTCGGCGACTAATTCCATCCACAAACATTGTGTGGAAACTTCAATCCAGCGGTCGTTGTACATGCGGTGCACGTGAACCGCCAATTCCCATTTTTATCATTTCTAGAATTCTTTTATCCCAATTGTAAAGATATTCAAACTCGCATTTAATAACACCTGACCGTTCTCTTTCACCTTATAAACTACGAAAGGTACGTAAATTGAGGGAGTCAGGCGTTTCCATCCCACGCATTAAGTGTAAAGGTCTGTGTACTTCTGTAGGCGTTCCTTTATGTAGTAACTAGCAGACGTCACGCGGTTTCACTCGCATAGTTCCGGTTCCCGTGGGAATACAGGGATATAAAGTAGCCTATGTCACCCGCGGATAGTGTAGCTTCCCAACGGTGAAAGAATTTTTGAAATCGGTCTAGTAGTTTCGGAGCCTATTCGTTACAAACAAACAAACAAATCTTTCCTCTTTACAATATTAGTGTAGAAAATATTAACGAGACTAACTAACTTCGTTTTAAAAAATTCAGGGCCAGTTATGAGCATTAAACTTTCATCGGCCAAAAGTTGTAATGGCTACGTGGTTAAAGAGGCTATTGTCTAAGAGGTTATGGGTTAAAATCCGGCTAAACACCAATATGACCTTCTTGAATCTCAGAAGATACAACACACACACATACATACATAGTTATGACAGGGTCGCACTATCATAAACACTAAATACGAGAGACTTACGTTTTACTATTTATTTCATGTTTCGGTTATTTTGGCATTGTTGAAAGCGCCATGATCACGAAAGCACTGCTTGTCATGTCATCAAAGACATAAGTAAAGCAAATATCGTGAAGAAACACATTATAAAGAAACTTGAACTTGTAAACAATTCTATAATGATCAATTGATTTAGTTTTCAAGCGTGATGATCAAAGTAGTTTATAATAGGGTTGAAGTATAAGTTGTATTCGTGTTAAAAATGATCTTTCAAATACGCAGTAGTTAGTAATGTTACAGATAAATCGCTTGCTATTAATTACGTTAAAACCAATTGATACTGCTATGCTTTGAGCATGATATTGGAACGAAGTTCCTTATCGCGCGTTGTGAAAGGGGGCTAGACGGAAAAAATTCTTACGAAAAGTTGTCACGACACTTTTTGCTATAGTAAGCTATTGTAAGCTGTGCGGCGTCGCATGTTTCTCTGTCTGTCTCTCTCTCTCTTATAGAAAGCAAGCCAGATATTTTCATTTCTACATTTTTTTTAAATTTTTTTTTACATAATAAAAAATAATAACAATAACTTCGTTCCATCCGGGTGTTCCTTGACACCTCTCAAGTTTTTTATAACTATATTTCGGTAATTCGAGAACTTTCATTAAGATGTTCATCAAATTACACACGTCCCTACCGCAGCCAAATTCATGTTTTCATTAAAATACGCAATACATTAAAGTGTATATTATATTTGACATTTATTTCAACTTCATGTAGGTACAAGAGTGGTACATAGGCGGACTTAACGCCACAAGACATTCTCTACCAGTCAACCTTTGGGTCAAATAGGACAGCATACATTGTAGACATACCAGTGAAAATATTCCCAGTGTTGGACATAATCCCTCCCCCAATCGTTACTACATTAAAGAGTTCTGCGCTTCTTCATCATGATCATCCTGCTCACACTTCAGCCGCTACTGGGTATAAGTCGCTCTTTGCTTATGGCAAGCTCCACGCTCTTGTCGCAGCCTCGTCTAGGATATAATATCCTCACTAGCAACAATATCGTTTGTCCATCTCGCCGCCGCCGGACGACAAACAACGCGTCAAAGATTTGAGTCGGCAAGTGACGTCACTCGCTGGTAAAAAATATAATACCAATGTCTTAGTATATGACGTCACACGAGTTTTCAAAGCACTGTGTCGTCTTCATTGTTTGTTTACGTGAAAAAAGAAAAAATATTTGTCCAATATTTTTTGGAAATCTATCTGACGGACTAATTTGTTTTTCCAGTTCATGTATGGTCAATTAATCAGAGGTTTACTCCAACTGCTACCACCGTGCCTTGCTAAGCGTTCTGTCCAACTCCATCCAATGGCCTAAGTATTTCTTGTGCTTCTTGCAAACAGTGAATTCCCGTGGCTTTAACTAGGAAATCCACCTTGATCCCTCGATCCTGCTTCTGTTCAGGCTCTGGCCTTCTTGCGCTGCCCAAAGTCCAGGACCTTTTGGCCGCATTAGCCATCCGTTCGGCGCGCAACGTGCCCTGCCCACTACCTACTTTAGTATGTTGGCAATTCTTTGCATTACTTTGAACAAACTAATTAGCCCATGTTCAAATGTGGGTCAGCTGAACCACAAGCAATGCACTTCCCTTAACTACAAGAGTTTCCTCAGCTTTATGTTACATTTTAGCAAAACTTTCTTAACTTAGCAGAAGTCTTAGAATTTTTATACCTCCTTGAGTGCTTATGACCTGATTTCCAAGTTTTCTACCTACTTCGGAGTTTGCGTGGTTTTAAGAAAGATAAAAATGAAGATCTTTGTCAGCAGAATTGTCTCTTTTCTTTTTGTTTTCCACTTAGTCGTTTTAGCCCTTTTTGCAAAGATCTCGAATCTTTATTCTGATCTGAAACGATAACGCAACTGGATTTTATTTCATACTCCAAGTAACAAAGGTTAAGTATCTCATAATTTCATTGACTTTAAAAGCTTTGACGACACTGTTGGCGCAGTGGTAGAGCGATTCGACTCTGCGCTGCGTTTCGCGGGTTCGATTCCCGGACGGAACAAATAATTGTGTGGCTTACAGTACAGATAGTTGTTTCGGGTCTGGGTGTTTGTGTATGTGAGTTTAAATGTTTGTAAACGCACCCACGACACAGGAGTAATTCCTTGTGTAGGGCAACACATATTGTGTAACTTTTTTTTTTAAACTTTACACAATAATTATGGTTATTACTATGTGTTAGGCTCTAAAATTCCTAACTTGGAGAAAACTCTACTCTTCTCGTGAGCATTAACGTTTTTGTAAGCTTATATAACTCTGCCATCAAATATCCCTCGTTGCCCAAACTACGCCCTGTTCCTCAAAATATGGCCTGATACCTAAAATATGGCCTACTCTTAAAATATGAGCCGGTCTCAAGCTGTTTGCTCCTCTTAAAGCACACAAATATGCGGCCGAAGATACGTTCGCACGTAGAAGGCCCTGCCGTTACGGCTGTCTCATATTTTTGCTGGAAGCTCAATAAGCGGAGGCACACCCAAGTTTGCCAACCTCTTCTAATTAATTTCTACTCCGTGCCGGTAAAGTGGGAACTTAGTGTGTGGCACAAGTTATGACAGAGACCGTGGAGCGAGCTTTTAGTATGTGCCAACCGGTGTCGCTGGCGGAGAAGCGACCAGAGCAGTCGTTCGATTCGCCGCCTCGGTCCGCCTTCGGTTGGCCTTTTTTGCTTAATGATGACTACAATGACGAACAAGTCAACCATGTTTGTAGTTTTAATCGTACCTCACATACTTTTTGGCCCGTCCCACTTCAATCGCGGTTTAAGAATAACAGACGAAAGTTTGACAACCAGTCTTACGAAGGAGTATTGTGATACCTAGATGTAGCGGACTGGTCTTTTATCTCCACTGCCGGATTTGGAGACTTTTACTAATTTTCTGGGAGATTATTCTACCAAATGAAACGCCATGACCGTTGCTAAACTCCATGTAATGAATCGAAAAACAATAGTGTATCAAAATAAAATAACATTCGAAATATAAAAAAAAATTCATTGTATGCATTGACATAAAAACTAAAGATACGGTCGTCCGAACATTTGCTCGACGCGTTCGCCATACAGAGAGCGTCATTTTAACATGCCGTCCGCCCAGTCCTTACGCAGTAATATATAAGACAATGATTGTATGACTGGTTTTTGGACCTGGCGAACTACTCTGTGAAGTTCCTATTATTATGAGCAACTAGTTTATATATTATAAATGCTAGTATTCAGCTTCATCCGATTAGACAGAAATCCGACCCTAACATAGTTTGGAAAAGGCAAGGTAGACGATGAATCGCTATAATTTTGTACATTACACCACAAGTTTATGGGACTTTACACGGGCGATAGTGTAACTTTACTGAGCTCCGAATTGGTGAGATTAATTCTATAACAAAAGCGTTTGATCTGGGCGAGTGGCACTCCTAACTGTTGTATGTAAACCGTTGAGCATTGTGTTTCTTACTCGTGCTTCCGTTTGCTTAGTCAATGGCGGAAGTTGTTCTTGCAAACATTTATACTTCTACAAGTTACCATACGAAAATATGAATGGAGTGTGTGATATGTGGAAAAAGGAGCAAATGATAGCTTGACGTGTTGCGTCGACCCGAAATAACGGGGGACAAGGCTTGGAAGATGATGATGACATGTTATGATACCTTGTAACCTCATGTGATTGCAGACGTTTGAAACAGATATAAGATTGGTGTCAAAGCCTTTTTTTGGCGGTTGAAAAATCATCAAATAACCCCTGCCGCTCTTGGGCAGAGCGAAAGGGAGTGTCAGACTTCTACTGACTAAAAACCACCCATGTTCCTTCTTAGCCCTTCATGTCGAGGCGGCGGTATCTCTTGCGAACAACCCGCAGCCCCGACGGGCGTCGGCCCTTGCATGTTGCTGACATCTCTCTGAGGCGCACGTGGAACACGAACGCGCCGTCGACACGGCCTGTCGTCGTCATAAGACGGACGGACGGCGAGCTAGCCCATCACTGACCGTCCACAGGCCCGCGTCTACGGTGGCCGGAAGCCATCGCGTGGCCACCGACGCCCGGAGCGTGGTGTCAAAGCCTCAAATTAACATACCTACAATTTTATCCTTAACGTTATTACTACTACCAACGGATCATTATGGGGATTCTAGACTAACGTAATTTGGGACATCTCAATTATGTGTTTGCAGTTTTGATAAGAGAGCAATAGTGCAGGTCTGTACACATACGAATAGATTTATAGGAAGATTTTATAAGTCATGATTGAAAACCTCCAAATGGAAGGGATCCCTCAAATATTTGAGGGTTTCTTTATCCTTTTTTTGAGGTTGTCAACCATACTTCTTTTTGCTTAAATAGTTCTTATGTAATCATTTTATGGAACAGAAAGCATAATACAAGAAATTCTATCACGAATTTATGAACAAAATAAATATACCTCTACCTTATATGTTATTCTCAACATAAATATAAGAGACTTTCCTCCTAGATTTATTTAAAGCCCAGATTATGGAAGGTTTGACTGAGAAGTAATGTCAATATTAGACTGTCGAGTTTAAATATTGATCGAAACTAGGGATATTATTAGATTTGAAAATTAAATATTGGCTAAGGTTAGAGACTGTTTTCACTAATATTTATTTTGGTATCAGTTGTCTTTTTCATTCATTTTAATTTTGGTGTATGTCGTTCTCAAATAATGGTAATTACTCAAATGGGTTGGCTGCCAGTCTAGCCAGATGCAGCTGAATACCATACAATGTAAAAATTACCATTTTATCTGCCTAGCCTTTTTCCTGTGTTGGGGTCGGCTTCCAGTCTAACCGGATGCAGCTGAGTACCAGTATTTTACATGGAGCGACTGCGTATCTGACCTCCACAACCCAGTTAATACTGGATAATAAATACCATTTGGTAAGACTAGACACGTAAAAGGTCTCTATTAAGGTTTCTATTTTTTAAGTGGTCATTGTACTCATAACGATGTCGATCTTTACCTTCAAATATTTCGATAACGTGACACTTTGGGGTACTTTGTTCAATGACATTTTTTGTTCGTCTAGGTGTCCTCTATCCATACATACTAATTTCATAGTGGGCCGTGATTTCTAAAACATATCAACAAAAAGTTCAAACCTCTTTATTCCTTAGATAAAAGTTTTCTGGAACCGCTTCGTTGTTCAGTCGCAAGTGCAATTGCTATAAATGAGGTTCTGGGTTCGATTCCCAAGTTGGGCAGTGTTATTAGGTTTTTGAGTTTTTCTATTAGGAATTTCTCAGTCGGCAACAGGCTCGTTCCCTATTAAATGAGACCTAAACATAACTGACGAAATGATGTGTACTAATGGATACACCTCTGTCTAACTCTTTGGGAATAACAGTCGTGATGTTATGTTGTATAAGTTTTCTGACCATTGAAAAATCAGCCTTTAATCTTCACGATTGAGTCACGTCTCCACAGCATATAATAATATATTGTACAAATAGTTACAAGTGTTTACAGACGCCTCCGCAAAGAACGATGTTCGGAAATATCTTTCACCCACGCAACCTTAGATGTCAACATTGTCACTGAAAATTGACTTGTTTCAGCCCACGCTGTGATAACAGCTGATAGTCAATAATCCTGGGTTAGAAAGTTGGGCTTGAGGTTATAATGTAATAGAAGTTAAAGATTAGGTAACTTTAACGTTCTGCTGTAATAATATTATAGTATTAATTATAATAATATTATATAATAGTATCTTGACTTGGCTCGCGAGGTTGTCGACATATGGGGTATGGACTCAGCGATCATTGTGCCGATAGTCGTTACAGCCAATGGCTTAATTGCCAAGAGGCTCGACCAACACCTGAGGAGGCTCTCGTTAGGCGGCTGGATCAAGGGCTTGGTGCAGAAAATGGTACTCTTGGACACGGCTCGTATTGTTAGGAGGTTCCTTTCTCTAAAGCCCTGACCGCCGGTAGCTTGGACCCTGTTCTCGATACCGGTGGGCTACAATTTTTTATATTTTTAAATGTTTTTTTTTATTGTTTTTATAAAAAATACTAGCTGACCCATGCAACTTCGTCTGCGTCACATAATATAGGTAGCTTATAACAAAATGTCAACATAAATTGAGTTAAATCGTAACAAACAAAAAATCGTATCTTTCCTCTTTATAATATTAGTTTAGATTATATTAAAGTGTGAATTACTATTGGTATCTCTTACTGTTAAATATACAGTAACACCTTGTAAACATTATGGTGCAGTAAATATTTTGAATATGAATTTCTCCGGAGTCCCCGGAGGCCAGAATCCCCACTAACCTACCGCACCGGACCGAATGACTGCCGCGCGCTTAATTATTTTGTCGCGCGGATATTTTTACATTGCGATATCTTCTAAGATATTTGTTTAAACTGTATAGAGTAAAGGGCACAAATATTCTATATTAAATTTCTGTACTAACAAACACATTTATTTAGATATAGATTAATACCATATGGGTTAAATAAGCTTCGCAAAATATCATTCTTTTTAACCTAACATTTTAATAGTAAAAAATGGTTACAGTGAGTCAATCTTAAAAGATAGACATATGCTGTCGCGGACTTTTTTTTAGAACTTTTAAAGAGGAACAATTCTTTCAAACATGGTATTTGCGTAACTTAAACCGTTTTCGCAGCGCACGCAACGGAAGCTCTCAAAAAGGAATATCTTTTCCCGTTTTTGCAACATTTTTCATTTATGCTCCGCTCCTATTGGTCGTAGCGTGATGTTATATAGCCTAAAGCCTTCCTCGATAAATGGACTATCCGACACAAAAAGAGTTTTTCTATTCCAACCAGTAGTCCCAGAGTTTACCGCGTTCAAACAAACAAACAAACAAACAAACTCTTCAGCTTTATAATATTAGTATAGAAGTATAGAAGTATAGATTTAAAAATGTATAAAGTTTGTTTACTAATAAATAAAGGGATTAATAATAATCATATATTTCAGATTTCATCCATATCATTTTGTTAGTAGAATTATTGCAAGCTTACAAAGTAGTTTTCGTAATAATTACTATTAATGGGACGCCATCGCCTCCTTCTGCGAAGCAGTGATGCTAGCGAAAAGGAGGTGACGGAACGTGAGAGGGAGAGAACCTCTCGTCCCAGTGAGTGATGGGCTAGCTCGCCGTCCGTCCATCTTATGACGACGATAGGCCGTGTCGACGGCGCGTTCGTGTTCCACACGCGCTTCAAAGAGATGTCAGCAACACGGAAAGGGCCCGCAAGGGCCGACGCCCGTCGGGGCTGCGGGTTGTTCGCAAGAGATACCGCGGCCTCGACATGAAGGGCTAAGAAGGAACATGGGTGGTTTTTAGTCAGTAGAAGTCTGACACTCCTTTTCGCTCTGCCCAAGAGCGGGACGGGTTATTTGATGATTTTCCACCCGCCAAAAAAAAAACGAGTAAATGATGATATGACGTCTGACATGATTGGGCAAAAAGTGATGATAATTCAAACTTTTATCCCACACAGCAGGATACGCAAAAGGTTACCCAAATGACCTTTTGCACTCCGTAAAGGTCAAAACCTCAGATCGCACGAATTTATTGTAGCTAGCCAGTTTTAGAATACCCTTCAAACTTTAAGATTTTCAAATGACAAGTCTACAGTCTGTTCAACTAAAAGCTTTTCTAGTATTAGACTTTTTTATTAAACTTTGAAATTATTGTTGCGCTTAAATGCCCTACTCGGAGGCCCATGGGCTCAGTTACAATGCTAAAAAGAGTGAGTTCATGATTTTTAAAGCCGGTACCAAATCTCACACATCTGTACCTCATGTCACTCTTTGCGGCATTCCTTTAAAAAGGGTGCAGCATTTCAAGTACCTGGGCCACTGGGTCTCTGAAGACTTGTGCGACAATAATAATATGTTTAATTTGATTATTGATTGTGTGTGTCTAATGTGTATTATTATTATTTGATTGAATTTAATTTGCTTGACATTGGTTATATGTAATTTTAATGTGTTTGTGTAATTTTATTTTTATTGATTGCTCGACATTGATTATATAATTCTAATGTGTATGTGTAATTTATTTTTTATTGATTATTTTAATATTATGTTTGTGTTGAATGTCATTTTAATTGTTGTGTCATGTATGGACTGTGTCTGAAATAAATAAACAATTATTATTATTAAATAAAGTTGAAAATTAAATAAAGAGAGAATAAGTATTTTTGGTGCTTTATTGATTAAAATAACAATCTTGAATTACCCGTTCGTCTAGTGGTTACCACCGCTACCGCTGGACGTGAGATCTTCAGTTCGATTCCCTGGTTTAGCCAAGTGTTATAGATTTCTATCATGCGATTTTCATTACAAAGATCGACGATTTTCATCACTCATCATTCATTAGAAAGTTAAACAAAAAGCCTGGCCTTCCCGTGAGTATTGAGGGTCAATCCGATGCTAGAACCATAGCTAATAGATTTAAGGATCACTTCTTTGTTAGGTCACCACTTGGTCCGTCTGTGTCGATGCTCAGTACTGGGTCCCAGGGTGTGGGGTTGAACTTAAAAGTCTCAGCTAAAACTGTGACACAAGTTATTCGTCAAATGAGAAGAGGAAAGTCTCCTGGCCATGATGGACTTAGTATTGAGCATCTGCAACATGCTGGACCTCACATTGCACGAGTGCTGGCTATGTTTTATTCGTTATGTATAAGTCACTCTTACTTGCCGGAACAGTTAATGAAAACTATTGTAGTGCCCATAGTTAAGAATAGAACGGGAGATGTCTCCGACAAAAATAACTATAGGCCGATATCTTTAGCGACGGTGGTGGCTAAGGTGCTTGACAGTTTGTTGGATGCACAATTGGCTGAATCCATAGTTCTGCATGACAATCAGTTTGGTTTTAGATCTCAGCTATCGACAGAAAGTGCCATATTGTGCTTGAAACATACTGTCAGGTACTGTACCCACCGGGACACACCTGTATATGCTTGTTTCCTCGATTTGAGCAAAGCATTTGATTTAGTCTGTTATGATATTCTGTGGAAAAAGTTACAAGAAGTAGGGCTACCGTCTGAACTTGTAAATATCTTAAAGTACTGGTATGGCAATCAAAGCAATAATGTACGGTGGGCGGGCATCTTCTCAGATCCATATCAATTGGAATGTGGCGTGAGGCAGGGTGGTTTGAGCTCGCCCCGTCTTTTTAATTTGTATATGAATGCCCTAATCGAGGAGCTCAGTAGCCTGGGGGTTGATTGTCGCATAGATGACGTATGTGTTAATAATCTTAGCTATGCGGACGACATGGTGCTGCTGAGCGCCTCGGTTTGTGGCATTAGGAAAATGTTACAAATTTGTGAAAGTTATGCAGAGGGTCATGGCTTGAAGTATAATGTGAAGAAAAGCGAGTATGTTGTCTTTAAGGCTGGTACTAGGTGTCCCGCTAGCGTGCCCGCTATTAAGTTGTATGGAGATGAGTTGGCTAGGGTACGTCATTTCAGATACCTGGGTCATCTAATTACCGAGGACCTTAAGGACGACATGGACATTGAACGTGAACGTAGGGCACTGTCCGTGAGAGCAAACATGATTGCTCGCAGGTTTGCCCGATGTACGAATGAGGTAAAAATCACTCTCTTCAGAGCTTTCTGTACATCTTTTTACACCTGCAGCCTGTGGGCAGTCTATACTCAGAAAGCGTACAGTGCCCTACGGGTACAATACAATAATGCGCTTAGAGCGATGTTGCGGCTGCCCCGCCACTGTAGTGCGTCACGTATGTTTGCAGAGGCGCGCATCGATTGCTTCTACGCTACTCTGCGCAAGCGGTGCGCGTCAATGCTGAGCAGAGTGCGGGGTAGTCGCAACAGCGTTTTAATTATGATAGCCAGTAGGCTTGACTGTCTGTACATGAGTCGATGTATTAATGTTCACATGAGTATTGATACATCGATTCGTGGATCAGGCAGGGGGCGAGTAGATTAAGCTTGTTTTACTAACACTAGTTATAAGTTATTGTACTACTAACAAATTGTATCACAGTTTATTTTATTTTTAATTGTGATTGTGATTTTTGTGCCTACTAACATAGTTTGTAAGTTCCATTGTTACTAACCATTATGGATCTTTGTTATCCGAAAATAAATAAATTATTATTCCCTTTATTCATCTATAAACAAACTTAATACATTTTTAAATATTTCTTATAAAAACAATAAAAAAAAAACATTTAAAAATATAAAAAATTGTAGCCCACCGGTATCGGGAACAGGGTCCAAGCTACCGGCGGTCAGGGCTCCAAAGAAAGGAACCTCCTAACGATACGAGCCGTGTCCAGGAGTACCGCTCTCTGCATCAAGCCCTTGATCCAGCCGCCTAACGAGAGCCTCCTCAGGTGTTGGTCGAGGCTCTTGGCAATTAAGCCATTGGCTGTAACGACTATCGGCACAATGATCGCTGAGTCCACATTCCACATGTCGACAACCTCGCGAGCCAAGTCAAGATATTTGATTTGCTTATCTTTCTCGGCTTTCACGAGGTTCTCGTCATGTGGGACGGTTATGTCAACAATCATTGCGCGCCGCTCTGATCGATCCACCACCACTATATCAGGCTTATTAGCTATAATAGTCCTGTCAGTGATGATGGATTGATCCCAGTACAGTGTGATATTGCCATTTTCGAGAACTGGGTCGGGCACATACCTGTAGTACGGCACTTCCGATTCCACAAGGTTGTATTTTAGAGCAAGTTGCTGATGGATAATCCTGGCTACAAGGTTGTGTCTATGCAAGTATTCTCCGTTAGCCAGACGAGAACACCCGGAGATAATGTGACGGATTGATTCGCCCGGACGGTGGCATGCCCGACATATGTCAACCGTACCGTCCTTCACAATAAATCTCCGGTAGTTATTCGTCATCATAACTTCATCCATAATTGCACAGACAAAACCTTCGGTTTCTCCGAAGAGTTCCCCGGAACGTAGCCAGGCTACGGACGCCAAGAAGTCTACGTCAGGCCCGTGTAGGGCCCGGAAAAAGCGTCCGTGAAGCTCCTTACTCTGCCATACCTCCATACGGTCATTAGTGTCAAGCACTACAGGTTTGCGCCAGTTCTCTTTAGCCAAGGAGAGCGGGGTAAGGCCCTTGTCCACCGCGACAACATCTCGATGCATCCCCATGTCGGCTTCCAGGAAATATTCCCTGAGACTGCATATCTCACGATTGTGGAGAGTCTTAGTATTTAAAAAACCTCGACCTCCACACTTCCGTGGGATATACAGTCTCATAACCGAAGAACGTGGGTGATGCATTCGATATGTCGTCAACAATGTACGGACCCGCCTATCCAGGGCGTCTAGCTCTGTTTGAGTCCATTTGAGTATGCCGAAAGAGTACATCAAAACCGGCATGACCCAACCGTTGAAGGCACGCACCTTATTTCCGCCTGATAAAAGACTATTAAATACTTTTCTCAGGCGGCCAAAGAAACGCTCCCTCAACGATTGTTTCATGTCAGCAACATTGATGCCCAGCGCTTCCGACATACCCAAATACTTATAGGTTTCGGTTGCTGAGAGGGATCTAAGATTTATGGAATCCGTAAGCTGGGTTCCCACAGATTCCACAATCTCCCCTCGCTTGACATGCATGACCGCACATTTGTCCACACCGAATTCCATCCTGATGGCGCTACTGAAAGCTTCAGTGACCTTCAGTAGCTCCATCAGTTGCAAATCGTTGGGGGCAAAGAGTTTCAGGTCATCCATGTAAAGGAGGTGAGATATAACCTGACCACCTCTCTTCAACCGATAGCCTAGACCTGAATCCTCCAGCAGTGTGCTTAGAGGATTCAAGGCTAAGCAGAACCAAAGAGGACTCAAACTGTCGCCCTGAAATATACCTCGCTCTATCCTTATCGGCTCGCTATTCCCGTGAATTTGCCGACATCCTGGATAGCAAAGGACTGTTCTCCATTGCCCCATACACGACATCAGGAAGGTGCGCAGAGTTGCATCAATTTTATACAACTCTAGCACCCTCATGAGCCATGTATGTGGCACCGAGTCATAGGCCTTCTTATAGTCTATCCAACATGTCGACAGATCCTTTCGGGAACGGCGAACCTGTTGGCTAATGGCCATATCAATGAGGAGTAGCTCCTTAGTACCACGGGACCCGTTCCTACATCCATTTTGAGAAGCAGACATAACAGAATTTTCTTTAATATGTTTATTTATTTTAGCTCTCAAAATGGAGGTAAGAACTTTATAGACCGTTGGAAGACACGTTATCGGTCTATAATTCTTGGGTTCCGCAGTACTCCCCGATTTATGGAGTAGGTGGGTTATTCCGGTCGTTAGGAACTCTGGCAGCGACCCTGACTCCAAAGCTGACTGGAATAGGGCTGCCAAGCAAGCATGCGATCTTGTGAACCATTTAATCCAAAAGTTGTGCAGTCCGTCCGGCCCTGGTGATTTCCAATTAGGCAACGGACGAACTGCACAACCTACATCTTGGGGGCTGATCGTTATTGCCCCCATTTCTGTTATTCGATCGCATGCTCGCTCGACCTCCCGAGTCCACTCACCCTCGGAATGACTGACAGGTACCGACCAGATGTTGCGCCAAAATGAACACATGGCGTTATCATCCGGTAGGCACGTGTCAGTCACACCTTGGTCCGGTCGCTCCCATGCTCTGTAGACCCACCTTTCATCGCTTTGGAAGGTGCGATTAAGAGTGTACCGTTCCACCCGACGCTTATACCTACGGATACGGTTTGCCCATGCATACACTTTCTGCTTCCAGAAGTCGATGCGCTCTGTGATACGGGACATGTAGTCTCGAGGACTGATATCAGTCCCCGTAAATGCCCGCCTCACAACGCGGATCACTCGAGGGCGATTGTTGCCCTCCCGGAAGCAGATTAGTTTGCCGATGAACGCTCTGGCCCCAGCAATGCGTCGTTCAATCCTGTTCTGCCAAGCCGGTACGGCTGGTTTCGGTCGTGTAGCTCTGTCATCCGGAAATTTGACATGAGCTACACGACATGCCGTTACAGCCGCGCAATACAGGATTGAATGAGCATCAGTGAGGTTTTCGCAGTTATCAAAATAGCTTGACAACTGCGAATCCAGAACAGCCACCAGCGCCCTATTTCTGTTATGCATGGGCAAACGAGGTAACCGTGGTCTAAGTTCGGGCGTCATGAACCGATACTCTCGGATCGCACCCTCCAAAGTACTCCTCATCTCCTCACTGCACTGGTTACTTACATTAGTAACCATGTCATTACTTACGTCGTTTTCACGAATATGTGTTGTTGTAGGTTGTGGTGTTACCACAGTCTGCGATGGCGTAGTAATGACACGGTTACTCTGCATTTCAGTCCGCAAGCGATCAAGTACGGTGTCATCCAACATATGATTACGCTGGATGACTCGCACCTGATCCGACAGTCGTTGTGCCGATACGTTGACAGCTGGCTCAAGCACCTGAAACAGAGAGAGCATCCGAACACGGTACGCGGTCAGGTTGTTTCCTCCCTCTGTAGCCCCATAGTATGAGCGCATGACATTTTCGTTGATGGATTGCGTCCATCGCATGCGCTGCACACTTCCGCCGGGAGCTGGGACCCTATCAGAGGCCGGTGGGCCTCGAGGTCCTAAGCCGTCCGGCGGCCGGCGTCCTCTTCGTCGCCGAGCAGGTGGTGGTGTCGGGGACAGCGAGAAATACTATAATATTATTATTATTATTATTCCCTTTATTCATTTATAAACAAACTTTATACATTTTTAAATATTTCTTATAAAAACAATTAAAAAAACATTTAAAAATATAAAAAATTGTAGCCCACCGGTATCGGGAACAGGGTCCAAGCTACCGGCGGTCAGGGCTCCAAAGAAAGGAACCTCCTAACGATACGAGCCGTGTCCAGGAGTACCGCTCTCTGCATCAAGCCCTTGATCCAGCCGCCTAACGAGAGCCTCCTCAGGTGTTGGTCGAGGCTCTTGGCAATTAAGCCATTGGCTGTAACGACTATCGGCACAATGATCGCTGAGTCCACATTCCACATGTCGACAACCTCGCGAGCCAAGTCAAGATATTTGATTTGCTTATCTTTCTCGGCTTTCACGAGGTTCTCGTCATGTGGGACGGTTATGTCAACAATCATTGCGCGCCGCTCTGATCGATCCACCACCACTATATCAGGCTTATTAGCTATTATTATTATTATTTCCTTTATTTATTTTCTTACATATAATTTACATTTTTAAATATTTCATACAAAACTTATAAAAAAACATTTAAAAATATTAAAAATAGTCGTCCACCGGTGACGGGAGCAGGGTCCAGGGATTTATTTTGCTCGGCTATCCGCCGATAGCCGGAAAGTACTGATTGCACGGGCCTAAGCCATGTGGTTATCAGCTGGGTTAAGAGTTGAAAAAGAAGTAGAAATAGATACAACACGGTTTTGTGCTGTAGGTTGAATGAAAGCTGGAGGGGGTATGTTTGATTGAAAATGTTGTTGGTGTGGGTTGTCTGATTCACATTGTAGGAACTTCCTCACCAGTCTGCACGTATTTAATATCACTGCTTTCTGCAGGATGTAGTAGGTTGTAGAGGGCAGGTTCAAAGAAGTAAGCGACTGGTGAAGTTGTTTTGGAATTACTCCTGTTGTGGACAACACTATGGGAATTATCGTGACTTTTTCAAGATGCCAAAGTCGAGTTATTTCATCTTTTAGTTCGGTATACTTAGATATTTTTTCTGCTATTGTACTTTGTAAATTGTGTGTATTTGGTATAGCTATGTCAATGAGAAATCCAGTTTTGTTTGTTTTGTTTATTAATGTTATGTCCGGTCTATTAAAATGGACAGTTCGGTCTGTAAAGATACCTCTATCAAAATATAATTTAGTCGAAGTGTTTTCTAGCGAAATTTCGGGATTGTATTTGTAGTAAGGCACTATGGAGTCTATAAGTTTGTATTGGTGGGCTAGTTTCTGGTGTATGACTTTTGCAACTTGGTCGTGTCTATGCTTGTAGTCTGTCTGGGCTATTGATTTACACGCTCCGGTAATATGCTGGATGGTTTCTGGTGAACTATTGCATTTTCTACAAGCGTCAGTGCTTAGGTTTTTTATGATATATTTTCTATAGTTTTTAGTCTCGATAACTTGGTCCTGTATCGCTAGCATGAAGCCTTCAGTCTTTGGGAAGAGTTCACCTCGTTTAAGCCATGCGTTCGACGCTTCTTTGTCGACATTAATTTGGCTTAAATCTTGGTAGTGTCTTCCGTGCAAAGACTTCTGGCTCCATTCAAATAATTTGGTTTTGTTGTCGGTTATTTTTTCGTTATTTTGTTCGCCTTTGTCTTTTAAATTAAGAGGGGTAAAGTGGTGATCGTTGTTTGCTATCTGCCTATGAAGTTTAGATGATTCGGCTTTGGTAAAGAAATACTGTCTGAGGGTTGTTATCTGTTTATTGTGTAAGTTTTTAATGTCGATAAGCCCCCTGCCTCCTTCTTTTCTTGGCAGTGTTAACCTTTGCACACACGATCTTGGATGATGCTTTCTGAATTTGGTCATGGTTGTATTTATTTTTCGTTGTAAGTTGCTTAGGTCTGTTTTGGTCCAGTTGATAATCCCGAAAGAATAGGTAAGTACGGGTATTGCAAAAGTGTTGAGTGCTTTTATCGTGTTTCTCGAATAAAGTTGTGTTTTTAAAATAGAATTTAATCGGTGTTGAAACTGCTGTTTTAATTTTTGTTTGGTTTCTTTATGGTTTATCTGCCGTGTTTGGTTGTACCCTAAGTATTTATATGTATCGTGTTCGTCTAATGGGTCTATGTGTTCTCCTGTTTCTAATGTGTACTGGTGTTGATAGTATTGTCCTGCTCTAACTGAATTTATTTTGCATTTATCTATACCAAATTCCATTTTAACATCGCTTGTGAACTGTTCTGTAATGTTTGCTAGTTCATTTAGTTGACTCTCGCTTTTTGCATATAATTTAATATCATCCATGTAGAGTAGATGATTTAAAGTGTTATTTTGTGCCTCGCGCTGCCCGTCGCGAGTTGTGTCTTCTAAAGGGACTCCTACGCATGCTGAATTTAAAATGTTTGATAGAGGGTTTAAGGCGAGGCAGAACCACAACGGGCTCAGAGCATCTCCCTGAAATATACCTCGTAGTATTTTGATTGGACGGGCATTCGTTGTATTGGCTTGGGTATTAAATCTAAGGACAGTAGACCAGGTTGTCATCGTAGTTTTCAGAAATGTGATTATTGTTGGGTGTATTTTGTAAATTTCTAAAATTTCTACTAGCCATGAATGGGGAACAGAGTCATATGCCTTCTTGTAATCAATATACATACTGAAGAGGTCGGTTTTGGATTTTTGAGCCTTTCTTAGAATTACAGAATCTATGATTAGTTGTTCTTTGCAACCCTGACTAAACTTTCGACATCCTTTCTGCTGTTCGGCTAAAATGTTGTTAATGTCAGTGTGTTGGTATATTAGTGAGGCTAAACAGGATGTGATAATTTTGTACAAGGTCTGAAGGCATGTGATAGGCCTATATTTTGCTGGGTTAGAGAGGTCGTTGCGGTCTTTTGGTATCATGTATGTTGTACCTGAAGTTAAATAGGACGGAATTGTGTTGGGAGCTTGGATGAAATTATTTATGTAATTATAAAGGAAGCTATGAACGGCTGAGAACTTTTTGTACCAGTAACTATGAATTTGATCTGATCCGGGTGCCTTCCAGTTATGTAACCGGGCTAGCACTTCATGGAATATTTGTGGCGATATGTGTTCGAATGTCATTGGCTGAATGTTTGCGCTGGTATTAGACAGTTCAGCTTGTATCCAATCTGCTTGGGTGTTATGATCAATAGGCTGTTCCCATATTCCTGCCCAGAAATCTTGTAAGGTCTCCAGGTCCAGATTGTTATGAACATCGTTATCATTAGTGTTATTATTCTGAACATTAGTGGAAGACTGTCTGATGTTACGATAAAAAAGTTTTTCGTTAAGAGTGAATTGGTTGTTTTGCTGTTTTCTGTGTGTGCACGCTTTATATCTTTGTAGCCGACCTGCTACAACTGCGAGTTTTTGTTTTAGTGTGTCTAATGTGTGTTCGGGTTGTGTGTTTGGTTCTTCGTGCACAGTGTGGATTTTATATTGTTTGCTAATACTTTTTACATGTTTTATTATTTTTCTACTTCTATTGCCGTTAATAAATTGTGTCATCCTGCCTATCTTTACTCGTAAGTCATTTAGCTTACGCTCTAAACGTCTTTGCCAATGGGGCGTGTATACTTTTTTTTGTATTTGTGTTCATTTCCCTCGGCTGAAGTGTTAACTTTGCTCCGTTAACTTTAGCTGCGGTCCAAGCCGCACTGTATATGGCTGTCTGTAACGTATGAAAGTCAGTGTCTTTATTTACGTTTTCAGGGAGTGTTATTTTGTTGATGAAGTTCACTATTCTGGCCAAATTCTTAGACGGTTTTTGTTTAGGGATGTACATTCTGTTTGTAGGACTAGTTGCTATGTAAAATTGGAGTGTTTGTTGAAAAGTTGCGTCTATTAATGGGTCTATCTCTTCTACAGTTGTTTGGGAGATTTGTGTTCCGTCTGTTGCTATATCTACTGGTTCGTTATTTAATATTTGTAGAATTGAGTCTTCTGTAAAGTCTAAATTTATGTTATTTGCATTTGATTGGGTTTGATTGGTGTTGTCATTAACTGTGATTGCTAAATTATTATAGTTGCTATTGTCTACTTGTAATTCGTTTGATATTTCTAACTTTAGTGAATTTAACCTTTCAGCGCTAATGTATTTGTTGTTTACTATTGCCCTCCTTTGATCAGCTATTCGTTGCTCACTTAAATGAGCAAGTGATGGAAATTTTGTAAGAAAATCTTCATGCATAAGTTTTCTATATACCGTTTGGTTAGTCTCCAAAGATGTTACTCGGTAATATGACCTCATGACCGCTTCATTTAATTCGTTGGTCCACCTCATTCGAGTTTGTGTTTTGTTTTGTACTCTAGGTGTATCCAGTGTTGTAGATTGTGTTTGTGCAGTTATGGGTGTTGACTGAGTATGGACAGGGGGAAATTGAGTTTGGGCACTTAATTGTAATTGATTTAATTCTTCACTGACTTCGGCTTCTATTTCATCTATTGTGATTTGTGTTAGTAGTTTGTTAATAATTATAGCTCGACGTTGGTCTCCTACTCTTTGTCTGCTGACTTGCATGCTAGGGTATTTCTCTATGAATTTTAGGTGGAGCGGCTCAAGATAAGTTTTTCTATCTGTGTCTAATAAGGTAAGTTGAAAATAAGTACGCAGTATGAACTTATTCATTTCTGGTGTCCATCGTCTGCGAGTTTTAGGAGCGCTTGTAGCGGGTGCAAGCTCAGAGTCAATGTTGACTTCTTGCACAACACTGTCAAGCGTTGTAGTGGTGGACAAGCTAGTTGTTCTTCTTGTCATGTATGATGGGCGAGTTGAAGGGATGGATGAGAATAAAGAACTGGTATCATCGCCCGAGGAATCGGCTGTAGCTTCTACGTTGTGAGCCCGCCTGTTCAGCTCACTACGACCAGCTGTAACAATTTTATCGGTAGGAGCCCGCTTGCTCAACTCCTCACCGCCGACGGTTCGCATGCTGTGGCACCCAGCATCGGCTCCAGATGCGCCCCGGCGCTCCCCGGGAAGCGACCGTAAATTATATACTCTTTTACTCATCTCCATAAAGGGTTACCCTGCCTTGTTAGCCGCGTAAGTTTTTTGTACAGTTGTACAGTACGCGTGTCCGCCCCCCACGTGAGCTAGGTGTTCAGCTCGGACGTAAGGTTGGATTTTAGGGGGCTTATTATTATTATTATTACGACGAATATTCTTGACGACACGGTTGGCGCAGTGGCTCAAGCAGTTGGCTGCTGCGCTACGTGTCGCGGGTTCGATCCCCGCACGGAACAAATATTTGTATAGCCTACAGGTAGTGGTTTCGGGTCTGGGTATTTGTGTATGTGAGTTTAAATGATTGTGAAGGCACCCACGATACAGGAGGAATTCCTAGTGTAGGCCAAAGTTTAAAAAAAAAACAATTGTAGCCCGAAGTCTAGATTAAATGCCCGGTTAATTGTATTAGGCTCGCCTCCTATTACATGACACTTAAACATAGGTAAATGGCGAAATGTGGGTCCTTCCTGAGCATTACAAACGTGATCCTAAAATTTAATATTTAGAATCTTTTTAAATGAAAATGAAACTAAATAATTATAAAGCTTGCCAAGATAAATATTCATCGCCAAAAAGAGAGCTTATCAGTAACCAAAACATTAGTTTAGCAGCCCATAACCCTCATTACCCGCGATTAACCCGTATCAATTAACAAACGCACGTAAACACGTTTGTGGTTTGCGTTAAAGTTAACTAGTTAATGTCACATGAAAATGAAGCCAACGTAAACTTGTGCGCAATTGCCGCAGAGACTAAAGTTAATTCGCTCATATATTAGGGGAACGATAATGTTAATAATTGGACCCTTTTCACGGCTGTCCGCTAGACAGTTTAAATTGTAGTTGACAATTGTTTAATTTAAATTAAATGGTACCTACGATGTGGCTACATTTTGGTCTACAAATATAATAATATTATCCGTGTAATATTGAGAATTAATAAATATATATGTCGTGGATTGATGGCGCCATAGTGTAACCGACAGCGCCATCTAATAATTCGATCTGGAACTAAATAAACCTTTACCGGAAACGCAAGCGCGCCCTACCGCTTAGACACAATCGTCGGTAGAGGGGATGCAGCGAGGACTGGCGAAAAGACGGAGTGTTCGCTCACTTGAACTCCGACAGTCTCGGCAGACACGCAGTACCAACACACGTGTTTGTTTCTTGTAAAACCGATAGTCTATTTAAATAAAAAGTTATTTGATTAAATTCTGTTTCGTTCCAATACTCACGACAGTGCCCACATTTAACTAAAACTATCTACTATCACTTCTACGATCACGAAGAAGACCCGATGCTTCACATCTCGGCCACCCATGATGTGACATATAATTATATGCACGACTAATTCATGCCCGTGGTTTCACTTGCATTTTTTAGACCATACCCTATGTACAGTCAGGACCCAGCATTATATGCCCCCGTATAAAAAAGAAGAGGGCAAGTGGAGTGAGAAGAGGGGTCAGGTAATCCTGGATACTGACTGTACTAATAAAATCGATTGAGGCGCGAAAACAAGATCGTCGTGATCATTTTGTTACTGCTGTTTTTTCGGAAAATAGTGAGCCATCTCAATCAGAGAGAGCTCATACCTCTAATAGCTCGATGATGCGTTTTGGTCAGCCAAACGAACTAACGAGACGACCAAAGCCATGCTACTTACTTGATATTGAGCCAAGTTTGTATAATCATTGAAAATCATGCGGCTTAATTAACCTTTCGTAGCCGGAACGTAGATCCACGCGAGACACAATGGCTTCTAAATTGTGTCTATACGAAAGGAACCAAACATAATTAGTAGTAGTATCTTCATCGTCATTTGCTTAGTCTTTTCCCAACAAAGTTGGGGTCGGCTTCAAGTCTCACTAGCCAGTATTTTACACAGAGCAATTCGTATTCGTACTGCTCTCAAAATGGTGAAGGAAAACATCGTGAGGAAACCGGCATGTGTCAGAACCAAAAAAATCGAAGACATGTGACATCTTCTAGCCCGCACTGGGCACGCGTGGTAGATTATAGCCCATCACTCTCCTAGAGAGGAGGCCTGAGTCCCTGCAGTGGAAACATTATAAGCTGATGATGATGATGATAACATTAAAGTATAAATTACTTAAAATTGAAACATTTTTAGTAACACAACTAACATTTTGTAGGATTACGCCATGTATTTGCAGAAACTACGTCTCCACCTTTCAGAAAGATAAGAAAAAGTAAATATTAGGAATTCTCTAATTCGAAGCCTTCGAAGTACAAGGAGCATGTTTGAACGAAATAAATTAATCTTTCTAAGTTTTAATTTTGGCATCAATCAGGTTTTCTGGCGAACTTTGCTGAAGTAGCACAAGTTTCTAAATTATTCACAAACATTTTGATGAATGAACGCTGTAACTATGTAGTTTTTTTTACAAAAAATTTACTTTTTCTCAAGATCTTTTGTTTATCAGAGTTTTATTAAGCTTCATCACAAAACTGGGCGGGGTTATTGCTTTTTTAAAGTTAAGAAAAGTTTTGGAGCAGAAAAAAGAAATTTAATTAAAATGTGTGATGTATTATTTAACAATACATAAAAACATTCAAACCTGTTTTAAAACTTTTTTTTTTGCTAGCCTGCTCTGTCCTTCTCCAGGGCAAAGGCCTCCCTCCACTCTTTCCACTTCTCGCGAACCCGCGCGTCCTCCTTCCATTTTAGACGGAACCGATCTAGTTCATCCTGCCATCTCCTTCGTGGCCTGCCCCGTACGACCCCGTCTCACTGTGTCAGGGTACCAGTTTCCTGCTATTTTGGCCTACAGTTTGTCCAGCATGCGGCAGACATGTCCTGCCCAGTCCCATTTGAGTTGAGCAGCCTTTTGGGCCACGTCAGCTATTTTTGTTTTGGAACGCAGCATTGTGTTTCGAACACGATCCGTTAATTTAACACCTAGTATACTGCGCTCCATTGCTCGTTGGCAAACCTTGAGTTTGGACTTCTGGATGTTAGTCAAAGACCAAGTCTGTACACCATAGGTCAAGACGGGAAGAATACACATGTCCATAAGTCTCCTTTTCAGTGCTATAGGCAACTCACTTTTAAACAGTTCTTTCATGGACCAGTAGCTCTTCCAGCCATTTTCTGTAAAATAATATTTACGAACTGAATAATATAATTTGGTACCAAGGGTTATTTCGCCTTAATATCAAATGTTAACCTTTTACTTCTCGTTCGTGTATAAATGACTAGTAAAGGTCACCGACCAACTCATAAGTTCAATTAATAATATGATTCTCGTTAAAATGCTCCAAATCTAGTCGCGTTTTCGTCTCAGCGATAATATCAACGTTAATAACCTTTTCCTTTTAGCAGGAAAATACTTGTAACCCCAGGTGTTTTTCACCCCGTCGGGGCTGCAGGTTGTTCGCAAGAGATACCACGGCATCGACATAAAGGGCTAAGAAGAAACATGGGTGGTTTTTAATTAGTAGAAGTCTGACACTCCCTTTCGCTTTGCCCAAGAGTGGGAGGTGGGAGACGTTATTCGATGATTTACCACCCGCCAAAAAAAAAAGGTGTTTGTCACAGATTGCATAATTGTGAGATCTGTGAGACCTAACTAACATCTTGATATTTCAGTAACGATGGATGGACGGTGCGAAGGATGATAATGGCTAGATAGGAGGTGATAGCTGACATGACGAGTAATAGACAAGTATGAAAGACGACGACGTGCTGCGCCGACCTCAGATGAATTGCGTTATGGGCAGGAAAATGATGATGACTTCTTTCTGACATTCTTAACAATTTAGTATTATTGGAACGAAATTCATTATCGCGCGTTGCGAAAGGGGGCTAGACGGAAAAAATTAAGACCAAAAGCTGTAACGACACTTTTTGCTATTGTTGTAAGCCGTGCGGCGTGCGCGTGTTTCTCTGTCTGTCTCTCTCTCTCATAGAAAGCAAGCCCGTTATTTTCGTTTCGAAATAAATGCTTAGGAACTAAATAATAATAAATATATATATAGCTTAAATAATAATAATAAATGCTTAGGAACTTCGTTCCATCCGGGTGTCCCTTGACACCTCACAAGTTTTTTATTTTTCCTTTCCCTCCAGTCATCACGTCATCAACGTTAAGGGAAATCAGAAGGCTCATACTCCATAAATACGCAATCTTTATTTAACCCAATAAAACCCAATTTTTTATCCAGAAAACAAAACCCAACTTACGAGATAACGAAAACATGCAAAAATCCAGTAATACAGCCCCTCCAACATATTTCGACTAAGTAAATAAGTAAATTTCACCAAAGTCGTTGGCAACTTGCGTTGTTCGTTGTACATTATCGTCATATTCTACTGAGGATCTTTGGAACAACCAACAGTTTATGAGTTTATCCTATCGAAGTGATGGAGTTTGGTAAACTTTGCCAGTTTTGATAATAATGATTATTTGGCCTTTTTGTAGGCAGTTGGTTTTGCTTTTATGGTACGAATTATTGACTTAAAATCGTAAGTATTGACAACCAAGATAGAACAACATATTTTACAATTATGGAACATTCGAATCGAATACTTGCTTATGATGTTTATAGGTTTTACAAAAACGAGTATTGAAGTAAAAGTATCTATAGCTAAAAGACAAATAAAAAAATCTAATTTAATTAATTCATGTTGGGGTTGCGATGAAACAGACAGATACACATTAAACTTTAAAAACCTTTCTGTTTTAGACGAGATTTAAAAGAACTGACAGACAAATCAGCTTCGCTATGGGACTAACCAGTATTCAATATTTAAAAAATTACCCTGCGTTATCGAAACGAAGAATCTACTTCAAAATTATCTTCAGATTCCTTCGAAAAATTGAGGAAGCCGTCCCAAAATTGTAAGTGAGAGTACAGCTCACAAAGAAAATACGCCACATGCCTAAGTTTAGCTGTACCCAGCTTAATACATCGGATATTAGAAGGTTCGACACGGTTAGAGGGTTGCGAAGATCGTGTGGGATAGCGGATGCCGTCAAATGACGTCGTGAAGGCTCCATACAATCTACCCAGGCCGAGGTGCGAGCCTTCCAGCCATAAAAACCTATTTTGTTAAAGGAAGACTTCGGTGTAGTTAGGCTACTGTCCCACCGCAAGCGAGACTTGCTATAGGCTGTTCTTCTATTCAATGAATGTATAAAAGATTGTAAGTCCCGTGTGAGTCTTCCTCTTCTTAGCGTGTCAATGACAATTTAAATTGAGTCACCAAAAATTTGGCGACAAGTTTGGCACTTTCAGTAGCGCCCATCTGCCCCTGTGATGTGCAAGCAACAGAACAGGTAGGACATGAAATCAAGTGTCCGATCGTTAGTGGGCTAACACCATATTTACACAACAAGGCAGAATCATCTATGAATCTCCACCTGAACAAGTGCCCGTAATCTCATGTCAGTAAAAGAGGTACATGCTCTCCTCTCTGCTGTCTAAATAACAGTCGAAATTACTCGTAATTTAAATTAAATTATACTTATTTCTGTAAGTTGGTACAGAAGTCAGAATTAGTAATTACAAAAAAGAAAGATTAAGTCGGTGTTTGCTATTCGATTAGTCTGAGAAAAACAGCCGAAATAAACACAGATGTAAAAAACTTTAAACTGTATACGACGTGGTCTTTGGACCTTCATTTGGAAGCTGACTGTTCACTCCAACCAGCCAGACCTCTTTTGAACAAGCAACTCTTTTCTTTACCCATTTCTCGCTGGTCGCTGGCGGTGGGACATAGGCCTAAGAAAGGTTTTCGCTAGGATATTTTCACGATTACTGGCTTTATGAAATTGCTGGTTTGTAGTTGGTGAGTGTAATATCAAATTGGTATTTGTGGTCTCTGAAGATCGGGGTTTAAGCCTTTTGTCCCTAAGTTTGTGTTTGAATATCAAGAAGGAAGGACTAGAAAATTACGCAAAAACTTAAGCTAGAAACTAAATATTTTTTTTTTTTTGTTTTGCTAGACAGACTGATAATGATGATGATGATGAGGGCTGTTTTCAAATTCTCCGGATATTGATATTATCTATCACACTAAACTACTAAGTTCCTGTAAATAACCCTTAATAATACGCAAAATACATAGACAGTAAATTGCCACCCAACAAAACCAATAAAATGGCAGTGTCAAAGTATTCCATAAAAACCATTTTTCTACAAGAAAAACAGCCACCGGCTTTGTCTATGACTTACAACGTATTTTACTATTGAGCTCTACAAACACTGAGGAGTTATGAATGGAGGGATAACTAATACCGTTTAGGGTGCGACTAGACCGCGGTCGATAAGTATGATTTAGCTTAGGAAAGTCACTTCACTCGAATGAACGAATCCCCGAGTTTCCTCGGCATTTTCGTAACATTTCACGGTCACGCAACATCATAAAAAATGTTACTTGTGTATTCCGGACGTATGAAAGGAGCCGATTGCTCCTTTTTTTACTTTTGATTAATTTTGTGTTCCATCGTTTTAGTTTGAGTGAAAGTTTCTAAATAAAAGGGAAAAAAATTATAAAAGTGTCAAGTATGATATTGGTTACCAAGGATACGAATTTTACTCAAATTAAATGCCGTCTAATACCAGGTACCTACATGTTCACACAGGTATAAAATACAAATCGCATCCCATAATCGTGTATAGGGCGATCAATCTTTACCAAACTCTATTCCAACGAGAACATCATCTATCGTACATCATCACTCCATCTTATCCCTACTCCATGTCCCCGACAGAGTCCCACAAACAATTCCAATTTGTTCTAATGTCTCTATAAACGAGTTACAGCAAGCCTGTAACTGGGAAAAACTTCACTCATTTATTTAGAGCCGATGATACAGGGCTCAATTGTATCTGTCATGTTGCCTGTTACACTGTCCATCTGTCAAAAGACTTGTGAAATATTGTGTGCAGTTTTTTGTGCGGGATTCGGTTAACCTCGTTTTTATTTACACAAAATAGTAAGTTATTAAAATATTGAAAAATTAATACTGAAAAGTTGTGTGGTAATTAGTTGTCGTGGTTAAAGTTTTTAGTATGAATGTGGATGGATATAAGAGTAGAGGAAGACCAAAGAAACGATGGATGGACTGTGTAAATGTGATGATAAGGCAAAGAAGGCGGTGTCTAGAGAGATGACGAATCATAGCGAAGTATGAAAGAAGAAGAAATACTGCGCCGACCCCAAATAAATTGGTATAAGGGCAAGATAATGCCCGTCGGGGCTGCGGGTCCCGTCGGGGCTGCGGGTTGTTCGCAAGAGATACCGCGGCCTCGGCATGAAGGGCTAAGAAGGAACATGGGTGGTTTTTAGTCAGTAGAAGTCTGACACTCCCTTTCGCTCAGCCCAAGAGCGGGAGGGGTTATTTGATGATTTCCCACCCCCCCAAAAAAAAAAAGGCCAAGCTAATGATGATGACTAAATTAAATATTGTGAGAGTTTTGGGCATAAAAAGAGATTTATCATATTGGAATTAATTATTAAAGACTTTCTGCAAGGTTGTGTCGGATGATGTTACCAGAGACAGCCAATCACTGAAATTGACTAGTGGTTTAGACTATTACTGCGGTACTCAGAAATATTTAATGATTACTTAAGCCGTCATTTAGTAAAGATTTGACATAATTTTGTATGACAAATCTGTCAAAACCTTTACTAAGTGATGGCCTAAGTAATCATTAAAGCTCTCTGAGTGCAGCAGTTAGACTTATTAAATTAAATAAACAGTATTCCACACGATATTCAGAGTTTCTTTACCCCCTTGAGAGCTGTGGTACACAATACACCTACAGATCCCCCCTCCCCCCTATCCCTACAATTTTGTTAATGGAGTTCTGCCCTGCATTTAAGTCAATAGTATTGTATCTGTAAAAGTATATTACTACATAGGGACACATACCATAACATCACGCCTGTAATGCCCGAATGGTAAGGCAGAGGTTGTACCCATTAGTACACCCAAGTCCCATGTAATAGGGGGCGAGCCCATTGCCATCAACCGGGCTCAAATCCAGACCAAAAGTAAAGTACATAATATTAACATAATCCGATTTATAAATAAAATACACTAATACCCCGGAATCCAGAAAGCGAAATAGTAGCACACAACATAATAAATCATATATACTGCAGTTGGTTTACCATCCGCGGTCCAAACGAGTATCTGATTGGGGTGGGCAGGGAGGCAGCTATCAAACGGTAGTTAGGCGACGTGGTCCCGCTCTGAAACGAAAAGTGAGAGATTCGAGTTTAAAAATAGACTGTGGTAAATATGTATTTTATTTCTTGCATTGTTCTGTTTGAGGTGTACTGTTTTGTTTTTTTTTTATACTGGGTTTGGATTCTCGGTTTGATGAAGACTGTGCTCATGACTCAAGTCACTCATGATATTATGCGGTAATCACAGATATAGAATTATACTAAGATAACGCAAGAGCACATACTTCGCGAACTGGTTTAAGCATTTTATGTTTAGAAATCCGAAGAAATCTGTCCTGAAATTGATAATATCAATGCATGTGAGATGATAACTAAACACAGATCAGTTATAAAAAATAAATCCTATAACATATGAAAAAAGGGGTTTTCTCAAAACAGTACACTAAAATAATATTTGTATGACTTATATTTATAAAAGATCCGTATACAAACTCAATTACGTTTCTGTCAATAAAGAAACAACATTCAATGATTTTAATTTTACGAATATCGACGCCTATCCTTCGGGTATTTTATTTAACACTATCGTTTTTGCATAACCTTTAAATCACAGTGATATGCACACAATGTAATGTCTGTTCAGCTCAGTCCGTCATTCATTTTACAATCACACAATCTATCTTATCTGTCATTCACTCACTCATTCACGCTTGAATGAGCGCGAATAAATTCAAATTTAATCAATAAAAGATATGTAAGTAGATAATGATTTCCTTACATATTTTTAACTGCGCATGAAAGGAGCGTCTCCGAGGGACATTAAAAAAAGTCGTACCTCGATTCAGAACGCGTGGTGCAACTTTTTTTCTACGGATGGTAAATCATCAAATTACCTATCCTGTTCTGGGTGGAGCAGAAGGCAGTGTCTCTTACTGACTAATTTCCGTCCGTGTTGCTTCTAATGGGGCCCGCAGCCCTTGAACGCAAAGGGGCATTCCAGGGCTGCGGTAACTCTTTCGAACAAATTCCGTAACCTTGACCCTAGTGGGCCCCGGTGTGGTGAACCATAGGCAGCTGATTCGGTAACGCTGAGTCTAGCTTACCACGATAACTCAAACATAAATATTCAGCAGAGGTATGTTCCCTGTATCTCAGGGGGCCTACAATGTTCTACAGCAGTGGAACCCAATATTACCGTATAATATCACAAAATATTCGTCGATAAACACTTTTGGTAATGACGTGGGTTGACATATACGTGTCGTGGATGTATTATTTGTAAAATGGAAATGTTTCGGGTCAATAAATATACATTATTATATCCTACTCAAACGTCATTTGATACCGTGTCCTGCCTGAACTGTTATTTGCACATCACAAGAGCTGATGGACGCAACCGAAAATGCCAAACTCCTCGTCGTCAAAATTGGGCTGAGTCAATTTGAGTTGTCATCGACACGCTTAGAAAATGATGTCCTCTTTACAAACAACAAGGGAGGGAGTATACTCAGCCACTGCGGGAGACACTCCGGGCGTCGGGAGCCACGTGATGGCTTCCGGCCACTGTAGGCGCGAGCCTGTGGACGGTGAGTAATGGGCTAGTTCACCGTCCGTCCGTTAACATACCTGCTCTTTGAAAACGGTAGTGGTGTATAGTAACATGCACATTTTGCCGCATTAGGTAGGACTCGTTAACGGAGACGCGGGGCGCCGCGCAGCGCGTGCAGAAGGCTCGTCTCGAGCTTTTTTATTGATTTATTGAGGGGCGCGTCCACCGCAACGAACGCTGCATTTTAGCCCCTTCGCACATGGCGTCGTATCGTAAGCGTATCGTAGAACGCGCGTAGTACGAGAGCAATACGAGCAGGAACATGTTCAAACAAGTCCGCACACGAGGCGGTGTTGCAGCGTATCGTAAGAGGTGATCATTGTCATTACGATAGTCGTAGTGTACTGGCGTAAAAATGGAAGCGTAAAGAAATTAATTTTAAATTGAATACTGCAAAAGTTATAGAATTTGTGAGCCTAATCGAAACATTTCCTTGCCTATATTCATTAAGTGATTACTCGTTCGTACTAGTTCACGTGCAGCAAATAATCTTTTCTTGTAATTATTTGCGATGTATGGATGGATCCAATGAGCACGTCGCTTTCTACTTCTAACGAAATCAAATGACAAGAAATCCTCTTCGTCTGAAGAGAAGGTAAGGTCATCAATAAATTCCCCAAACACATCTGGTACGCTTGGCGCTTGGCGCCATGATTTCAACTGAGATATTACAAAACGATACGTCTACGCGACGCGTAGCGTAATTACGATACGCGCACGAGACAACTACGCTTACGACCCGTGTGCGAAAAGCCTTAAACTAACGAGCGAAAAATCGCTTCTCGTAAAATCGACGTTTGAAATCGTTAACGTTGTCATACATCGCCATGTGTTTGAATTAAAAACGCACAACGCGCCGCGCGACGCCCCGCGTGTCCGTAAATGAGGCCTAAGTTCACACATTATAAGACCACTAACTAAAGCCTTGACTACACTGCTGCACTGAGGTGAATCTCGCGCGATGTATTCAGGATACTACTACGGGCTTGTGACCATTTCAGCCCACACAAGTTAGTTGACACAACCGGCGAAAGCTTTCGTCCCTAGCTTCACAAAAAAAACTGAACGAAATTATTATTTTTTCAATGAATAAATTTAATACCATCTATCGCCCATATCTACTAGACCAGAGATGGCGTGCCATTGATGGCACGTTACACAATATGTTAGACACACCGAATATTTAACCATATTTTCATCTGCTTACGAGTAATTATTTTCAAAGATGAATAACATAAGAATCTATTAGAAATCGTTTGGTAGAGGAGTCCAGTTCAACTTGCAATCTACTAAAAGTAATGTCTTACAACCTACATACTACACATAAAAGTTACTTATCTATCATCCAATCAGCAACAACAGAAGTTACAATAATGTTACTTTAATTTGAATTCCACGTAGGTACAATTGGATAAATAAATATGGATCAAGTTTTTCTTTTTGGTAGTAAATAAGTTTTTAGTTGAAAATATTTAGTTTAATTATCTACCATTAAATATTAAGCAATATTTTGGACGGCACGTGCAAGGTCTCAATAAATATTGCTTTAGAAAAAATGGCACGTTGATCCATAAAGGTTCGCCATCCCTGTACTGGACCAAGAGTCTGGCTCTATACCAATTTGAAGCCTACACTAATTAACAACGAAAGGCATCTAGTTTCTAAAGTGTAATTACTTAAGAAACTAATCATCTCATATTGCCGCGTAAGGTGGGATAGCGAAATTCTATGCCTACATTATCGTTATTTAATCGCTGGTAAGTAATTAATATAGAAACATTTCAAGATCAGCCTTCGATTTCTGCTTGCTCATATCGACTGTCATAGGCGTAAAGGTCACACGAATCATGACGAATCCCGCGCAATGCTTAAACGTGTGCGTTGACCTTTACATGACTTGCCGACGGCGACGTTTAGAATCAATATTCGCCTACTGTATTATATTATTATTATTGTGTTATGTTACATAACGAAACTAATATTGTGAAACCCATTCATAAACTTGGTCATATCTAGTAGTTGCAATCGTTATTTCATGAGAAATTAATATGAACTTTGCTTATTATTTAAAAATAAAAAATAAAAAATTAAATCTTTTTATTTCAGACATTTTCGTCCATAACAATTTATCTGTTACATTTAAAAATTAGGACATTACATTACAAAATTAAAAACTTTACATTAAATAATTAGATTCAAAAACACTTAATACTTTACTTTAAAATAATTACATTTAAAAAAAAAAAAAAAATTAAAATTCCATCAAAATAAAATTAAAATTAAATCAAAATTAAATCAAAATAAATCAAAATTAGATCAAAATAAATCAAAATTAGATCAAAATAAAATTAAAATTACGTCTAATTTAAGTATTTGCCCTGCGCTGGGACTCCGGGCACACGCACTTGTGCTTGAACCCAATGCCCCAGAAGGGGGCTGTCCAGCTTGTGACTAAGCACGTTCAGGACGGTTACGGACGGACGGTTATTGCACGTGACTGCACGACAACCGAAATTGTGACTTAAACGTTATATTTAAGCATCGGCCGGTTTTCATTTGTAAATAAAATTTACTATCAAAGGCTACATAACGCGTTTATAGAAACTATCGGATATGGACCTCCTCTATTCATCCGGTTATGACGACTAAATTCATAAAAACGCATATTCACTAACACTTCTAATGCTAAATTAGTTTGTTTTATATTTTCTTGTTTTGTTTTTCCCTACGACTTATTGTCGAGCTTACGTTATCCCCCCATACATAAGTACTAATACTGTAACATAAAAACATTGTGAATTCAAATGATTTTAAAAGAGTAACCATGGATTTCTTTGCCGGTTATTCTCTATGGGAAATGATCAACTCGAACCATGCCTTTTACTTCACGTTTCATAAGTGCCATGTTTTTTGAGGGGGTGGGAAATCATCAAGTCTTAGTGACTCCTCCCGCTCTGGTCAGAGCGGTAGGGAGTGTTAGACTTCTACTGACTAAAAACCACCCATTTTCTTTTTTAGCACTATGTGCCGAGGCCGCGGTCTCTTTCGAACAACCCGCAGCCCCGATGGGCGTCGGTCCCTTCAAAGTTGCTGACATCTCTTTAAGGCGCGTGGAACACGAATGCACCGTCGACACGGCCTGTAGTCGTCATAAGACGGACGGACGGCGAGCTAACCCATTACTCACCGTCCACAGGTCCGCGCCTACGGTGGCCGGAAGCCATCACGTGGCCCCCGGCGCCCGGAGCGTCTCCCGCGGCGGCTGGGACGAAAGGTGCTCGTGCACGTTCCGCCACCTCCTTCGCTAGCATCACTGGTTCGCAGAAGGAGGCGACGGCGTCTTATTCCCTCTCGCCCTGGACCATGACTTGCACCAGGGCCGGACGCGAGAGGTCGCCGCCACCGATCGCCGCCACGAGAAACATTTTATAAGTGCCTTTGTAAGCGTTTATGAAATAAAATATTTCGATTTTAAAAATAGGAAAATGATGATCGCTTCAAAAATCCCTGATAGGTTAAACAGACGTATATAATACCTATATCTAAACCGCTAAGTTTCTCCAGTTATATGTATATACTATACTAATGTTATACCGTCAAAAGACACAAATCTAGACTCAGAAAATAAAAATCCGATGGAAAAACCCAATAATACTTTACCCGACCTAGAAATGAACCCTGGAGTCCCTGGACCACATACTTGAATAGCCTACTATTGCGACAATACGTACAGGATACAAATAAGTCCAAATTAAACAGAATTTGCATCCAGTTATGCAATGTTGCAGCCGTGTCCGACATTTGGCGCCACACACACCTCGTCCTAATCGCCGCATTATATTCTTACCAAACAAACTTAATCTATAAGACTTCCTCAATTTTCCATACGTAAGTCAACCCTTTGGGCTAAGTAACAATACATACCGGGTTAATGACCTATAAAGCCTCGCTGATTCGTTCCCTAATGTGTTTTTAATGGCGTACATTTTGCTATTGAACTGTCATTTAATATGGCTAACAGAATTTACGAGAACACACGGAGCTTTGTTAATATTTGCGGCGAGAATTTATGACGAGTTTTGGGTAATTATTGCGCGTATTTTTCAGCAGGTTTTTTGTTTTGTGTGCTGTTTTTCTGACAGAAAATTTGTGTTTGTGTGAAAGGATGTATATTGGTGCTAGAGTACAGAAATAATGGTTTAATATTCGAATATTTATTTATTTATTATTATACAAATTGTATTGGTAACCTTAAAGTAGGGATTAGGATGTTTTCCCAGTACTGGGTCACAAGCCTCTATGGAAGATATGTGCGTGCGGGTTGGTGTGAATTTGTATTATATGCCAGTTTTCACACGATGTTTTTTTCCACCGGTTTAAAAACATATATAGCATACACAAAGTAATAGCCTGTCTGACCAACAGCACATAAGCTGCAAATCATAAGGCCAGGCCGTCCCCAGCACTCAGCCACTACACCTGCATTAGGTATTTTACACAGAAATGGCGATCAACGAAGGTTTCTTCCACCAGAGCGAAAACAATACATCATCTGCCTAGCCTTTTCCCAACTATGTTGGGGTCGGCTTCCAGTCTAACCGGATGCAGCTGAATACCAGTATTTTACATGGAGCGACTGCCATCTGACCTCCACAACCCAGTTAATACTAGGTAATACGAGACTCTTTGGTAAGACTGGATGTCAGAATTTCAGGTCACTGACTACCTGTAACGACTGCCAAAGATCTATATAAATGGCAGCCGGGACCAACAGCTTAACGTTTCCGAGGCACGGAGGAAACTCGGTATGTCGGGCGGTCACCCATCCACAGACCGACCAAGGCAAGCACAGCTTTACCTAAAGATCGACCCGAGTGGCAGTTCTTATTAAGCCACGAGCTCCTCTAGAGCGAAAACAATACATAGAACATAAAATACAGACATTTTTAGAAAGTCATTATCTACGTTAGGTCACGTGCTTCCACAAAAATAGCATTTCCAGTAAAAAATAAAAACGGTCCCATTCTATTTTTATACATCAACCTTATTTTATTTTTGGTACAGTTTCACATTTAATAGCCGCCTGCTACATGTGACTTCGGAAAATCGAAAATAAATTTTCTTGAATTAAGTCGGCAGATAGTGTTATAAGTGTCATTGACATGACTACTAGTGATAATATAACATAACATTACATCACGCCTGTAATCCTCGAAGGGTAAGGCAGAGGTGTACCTAATAGTACACCCACATTTCGCCAGTTATGTTTAAGTCCCATGTAATATGGGGCCAGCCTATTGCCATCAACCGGGCACAAATCCAGACTCCGTGGCTGTTACTGATAAATTTCTGATGGAAAAAGCCAATAACACTTTGCCCGACCCGGGAATCGAACCCAGGACCTCATGCTCAGCAGTCGCGCTTGCGACCACTAGACTAACGAGGCAGTCAGACAACTAGTAATATTTTTGTTATTTTTCCATGAACGAGATATTTGTTTGTAGTTTTACTGTGAATTTTAATACTGGCTATAAGTACTGTGGAGGAGCTCGAGGGTAAATAATAAAAGCCACACGGGTTAAGCCGCGCTTGCCAAGGTCGGTCTATAGATAGGTGGCCATCAAGTTGGGTTAGGGGTCCTGGCTGTCATATGTAGATCAATGACAGTGGTTACAGGTAGTCAGTGACCCGAAAGTCTGACCATTCTTACAGTATCCAGTACTAACTGGATTGTGGAGGTCAGATAGGCAGTTACTCCATGAAACATACTGGTACTTAGTTGCACTTGGTAAGACTGGAATTCTGCTCCAATAAAGTTGGAAAGACGCTAAATTATGATAAAATAAGTGTGGAGTAAAAATAGATATTAGTCCAAAGTTATGATATACGAGTATTGAGTGTTATTATTGCTTTAAGATACTTTTTTTTTTGCCTTCACTGTCCCACTGCTGGGCAAAGGCCTCCCCCATGGCTTTCCAAGTTTTCTTACAATCTGCCTTCTCCGTCCAATCCGTTGGGAATGAGTCCAGATCGTCACGCCAGCGTTTCTTGGGCCTGCCTCGGTTACGTCAGCCGTCTTCAGGCACCCATTCTGTTACTATCTTCGCCCATCTGTCCAGCTCCATCCTAGAAACCCACACAGTCCCATTTTAACCTGGTGGATTTAAAGCTAACATCGGCGATGCTGTCTAACTGCCGCACTCAGAGACGTTTAATGATTACTTAGGCCATCACTTAGTAAAGGTTTTGACAGTTTTGTTATACAAAAGTATGTGAAATCTCTACTAAGTGACGGCCTAAGTAATCATTAAATATCTCTGAGTACCGCAGTTAGACCGTATTAAGGTTTAAGATACTGTCATTCATTTACGTATAGTGTCGGACGTGAAGAATAGCACCATCCCATATCTTCCCGTGGGTGTCGTAAGAGGCGACTAAGGGACTTACCAGAGAATGGGCAGCAGCATTCTCTGTGCCTTCGTAACAACCATACTGCGATTGCCAACCCGCCTGCCAAGCGTGGCGATTATGGCAAATTCCCAATTCTGGGGGAGGCCTATGTCCAGCAGTGGACGTCTTATGGCTGAAATGATGAATGATGATACTGTCATTTCTTATTTTATTATCTGTTTTTTATTCTGAATTTGATTTGTGATTCTAGAAATCATTTTTAAATGGTTGTGACGGGATAGAATAGAGTCCAATAGATGTAGAACTATCCTGATTTTGACTTTTCTATTTTTATTTCACGAATGTAATGTTTTTTTTGGGTAGTTTCGTTTTGATCTGGATATGACAAGGAGATCGGAACGGAATTATTTGTGTAGTGTAAACATCTTTCACATCATAATGATAGATGTTGTAAAGTTATTGTTAAAGACCTATTCTGATACTGACATTTCCTTTTTATTTCATGTTTGAAATATTTTTCTTTCATTCTCCTCTGTCAATGTTCACATCACTGTTTAAGTCACATACGATTCGTGCCTCCTCATCACATACCACGACTATAAATTGATATTCTTTCAACTTTTCTCTTTCTGTACTTTTTCCATACTTGTCACACCACATATCCAACAGTAGTCATCATATTCATCTGCCTAGCCTTTTCCCAACTATGTTAGGGTCGGCTTCCAGTCTAACCAGATGCAGCTGAATACCAGTATTTTACATGAAGCGACTGCCTATCTGACCTCCACAATCCAATTAATACTGGGTAATACGATACCCTTTGGTAAGACTGGTTGTCAGACTTTCAGGTTTACTGACTACCTGTAACGACTGCCAAAGATCTATATATGGCAGCCGGGACCAACAGCTTAACGTGCTTTCCGAGGCACGGAGGAAACTCGGTATGTCGGGCGGTCACCCATCCACAGACCGACCTAGGCAAGCACAGCTTTACCTAAAGATCGACCCGAGTGGCAGTTCTCCATATCCAACACAACAGTATGAACAATTAAATTCAACATATAATATTAATCAAATTCTTCGTACAAGTTTTAAAAGAAAAAACTTTATCATCTTCTCACACACGGACAGTCATCAGCCGAAATGTAAATCTACCCTCAACATAAATTACTTGGAGGAAGTCGGTCTAACAAGCCGTCGAGTACATCTCTTGTGAATAAAGACGGTAGTTATAAATCTTTGCGTTTGTTCTGCGGGTGAAATGATGAAAAAAGTAGATTTTAGGGTAGGTTGGGTTTTTATTGTTATTACATGGTCAGTTCAGTTGTCGGTTTTTTTGGGTAATTAGGATGGGTTATAATAAAAAAACTGTATGTTAAAAAAAATTTTACTTAATATTATAAATGTGAAAGTAACTCTGTCTGTCTGTCTGTCGCGCTTTCACTGGCGTGAAAACTATTGAACCGATTTAAATAAAATTCGGTACACACATAGTCTAGAGCCTGAGAAAGGACACAGGCTACTTTCTAATGCAAAAACAGGGTTGTAAGAGGTTCAAAAGATTACTTTTGGTCGTGTTATCCGAAATCCACGCGGACGAAACCGCGGGCACCAGCTAGTACTGAATAGTCTTGAGAATATTAACCCTACGCTTCAGTCTCTTAGGTTGCAGATGTGGAGAAAAAACAGCAAAGCTAAAGTGAGAGTGAACTGGTCACGTAGCACGAATGTACGCGGAGAGGTGGGCATGGATCGTTACTCACTTTACACCTGATGCAGGAAGTTGCCGCCGACCACGTAGACCGCAGCGAAGGCAGTGCGGTGATTAAATTGGTTGGTATGCCGCGACCCCAGACACAAAGGGCTAAGAAGGAACATGGGTGGTTTTTAGTCAATAGAAGTCTGACACTCCCTTTCGCCCGCGCGAGTGGGAGGAGTCATTTGATGATTTCCTACCCTCCAAAAAAGACAAAAATGGTTGTTGGGCGAACATGGCCAGAGATCGCACAAGACAGACAGGTTTGTAAGGAAAAAAGGGAGGTCTTAGAGCAGCAATGAGACCTTGGATAGGCCAGCATTTTTTTTTTTTTATTAATCGGACTGTCGACACAGACGCTCTGATATACAAACGCAGAGTACTGTGCGTTTTGAAAATGGACTGATTTCCTTTTCCTTGCCTCGAGGCACCAAAAGTAAAGAAAAATTGCTTGGGGAGAAAAATATTCCAGCAAAGCAAAGATTTTTTTTTAAACCGTTTTTTTATCTATTTGTTTTTAGTCAAATCAAAATCAAATCATAGTCAGTGCCTGATATTTCGGGACATTTACAAGTATCAGTGCCATGTTAGTTTTTTTTTTTGCCATGTTAACTGACATGTTCCTGATTCATAAGTGTTTTTTTAGTTCCTTTAAAACAGCTAAGTTAACCCAGATTGCTTCAAATTAGTGTCTGTCACTCAAACGTTATTATATTTTGTACAAGTTAAATGAAGTTTAAGATATACACCAAGACTGGCCACACAGCAAAATTTTCCCGAAGAGATTAAATAAAAATATTGACAAAAAACTTTGATGAGTTCGTAAACTGTGAAGAAAAACTAATTTTCATGTCTGGACATCGCAATTATACTGATCAAATAACGTTAACAGCACATTTCTGAGAATTTGACTAATAGATTTTATTTTCACATTAGGAAATTTGCTTCGTAAGTGAAAATTTTTAGAACCAAAAGCAATTCATGGTAATAAGAGCATCATTTACAAACACGCAAGATGTAATCATCTTAAGTTCATCACGTCTTCAATAATATAAGTGCCCCATCGTGAATCGTAACTCAACTCCTTCGCAGTCCATTCATGAGTCAAATGGTTCAACGCGCGGGTGGTGGAGGTAACCAAGGTGGGTGGGCTTAACCCAAGATGGCTGCGTGGGTTTTATTGTGATACATAGAGTTATCTGAATACTGGAATTCTATTATTATAATGATAATTGTTCCTGAACTTCAGACTGCAGTGCAGTGTTATTGGGTTTTTTCCATCAGGAAATTATCAGTAACAGCCACGGAGTCTGGATTTGTGCCCGGTTGATGGCAATAGGGTCGCCCCCTATTACATGGGACTTAAACATAACTGGCGAAATGTGGGTGTACTAACAGGTACACCTCTGCCTAACCCTCCGGTGATTGCAGGCGTGATGTTATGTTATGCTTTAGACTGCAATTTTCACCTTCTTTTACTTTTTCCTGTATTTTAATGTTACATACTGTTGAGCTACTTATGTTTTAAGTAGAGTTACACGATAACTGACAAATGCTTGGAGTGACTGGACGGGTCCACTCAAATTCGTGTGGTTCTTTCTTCAAATGCCATCTCAAAGTATTTTTTGTTGTTTAATTAATGTTTGTTTGTGTCTAAGCTGTTGAGAGCAGTGGTGGCCCAGTGGTGGCCCACTTACGAACAGTGTGTCGTGGGTTCGAACCCAAGCAGGCACATTACTTTGTGTAATTTTATTTCATCAGCACTATTCTCAAAACGTTGAAGGGAAACATCATGAGGAAACCGGCATGTCTTAGAACATAAAAATTCGAAGACATGTGACATCTGCCAATCCGCACTGGGCACGCGTGGGGTATTATAGCCTTCCCTCTCCTAGAGAGGAGGCCTGAGTCCCTGCAGTGGGAACATTATAGGCTAATGATGATGATGATGTGTCTAAACGGATGTTTCTTCTTAGAACAGTCAGTTTTGAAACACCAGTCCCATCTACATAGTTTAAAAAAGTGACTTATAAAAGGGTTTCTAAAACCTATTTGTAAATTAAACATCATTTATCATATAGATTGAGGTTTGTAAAGCTTTCAGATTTCCTACACGAAGCGTAGGAAATTGAAAGGTTGTAATATTTTAATTGTATATTTTAATTCTAGTTTTCATATATTTGCAAAATATATAAAAAATAGATGCCGATGACCTAAAACAATTATTTGGCCAGCTGCATGAAATTCAGTCGTATTAAACCATGCGGAATAATTTTAATTGCTTTCTAAATGAACTTGTTTTTGTTAAAACAGCACAATTCAGAAATCAAATTAACAAAATTGCTTTAATTTAACGACTTAAAGTGTCAAAGACTTTTCCACTTTCTTTGTTTTTCATTATGGAAAGAAAGGAATAAAAACCAATTGTGATATTTTTCATTTATTTGCATTATTTGAGGACGTCTTGTGTAAACTACCTTTCAAAATGTTAGCTATACCTTTTAAAAACCTCAAGTTGCAGAAGTGATACAAAACTACTCTTGTTTTTTTTTTCGGTTATAGGTTCCGTGTGGTGTCAGACGGAATGAATAGCACCATCCCATATCTTCTCGTGGGTGTCGTAAGAGGCGACTAAGGGACTTACCAGAGAACAGGCAGCAGCGTTCTCTGTGCTTTCGTAACAACCATACTGCGATCGCCAACCCGCCTGCCAAGCGTGGCGATTATGGCAAATTCTCCCCTTCTGGGGGAGGCTTATGTCCAGCAGTGGACGTCTTATGGCTGATATGATGATGATGATGATGATATTTCCATCAAGAAGTGGACAGTAGCAGCTACAGTGTTTGGATTGGTGTCCGATTGATAGCAATAGGCTCGCCTCCTAAAATGGAACCAAACACAACTGGCTGAATTTGGTTATACTGCTAGGTACACCTCTGCCTAACCCTTAGGGGATTACAGGCGTGAAGTTATGACAATTTGTGGATTGTGGCACACTTCAGTATACTTTAGGGTCTTTCCACAGCTTTTATTTTTGTAGGGAGGGAAATCATCAAATGACTCCTCCCGCTCTGGGCAGAGCGGTAGGGAGTGTCAGACTTCTACTGACTAAAAACCAACCATGTTCTTTCTTAGCCCTTTGTGTCGAGGCCGTAGTATCTCATTCGAACAACCCGCAGCGTCTTTCCATAGCTAAAATCTGCTTATCAGAGTATTTCGTTGTAAATCTGATGAATTACTTGATCAGTTAATCTCTTGCTTAAATAAACAAACTCCAATATCCATATACATATGATCCAAACCACTAAGCAAGCCAGCGATATGAGCCCCCGTATGTTACGTGGCGGTCACGTCAATAAAAACGTCGCGCCACGTAAATCCGCGTCGTACGGAGATCAGCGCGTCACAAACAATAATCCTATGAGCACGATATGATGGGGGATATGGTGAGTATGAACATTGGATTTGCTCGCTCGTGGATCATCAAACGAGGATTTAAGTAGAATTAAGAATGTTATAGATAGGTAAAGAATTTAATGTCGTCTCTTTAATTATCCTAATTATTTATGTGCCGGTTCCGTATGGTGTCGGACGTAAAGAATAGCACCATCCCATATCTTCCCGTGGGTGTCGTAAGAGGCGACTAAGGGACTTATCAGAGAATGGGCAGCAGCGTTCTCTGTGCCTTCGTAACAACCATACTGCGATCGCCAACCCGCCTGCCAAGCGTGGCGATTATGGCAAACCCCCCCCTTTTGGGAGGGCCTTTATCCAGCAGTGGACGTCTTTTGACTGAGATGATGATGATGATGATGATTTATGTGCTGGTAAAATTACAATTATTTAAGAAAGTAATAAAAAAGGATTCATCATCATCATTCTCTGACCCTTATCCCAATAACAAAAAAAATCTAATTAGTAGATTTTCAAAAAATATTGGACACGTATTTTTTTCTTTTTTTACGCAAACAAACACTGAAGACGATTACAGTGCTTTGAAAACTCGTCCCAAGTACCAAAATATGGTTCTGTAAGTATCCTAGAAGCACGTGTTATTAAAAGGTTGTAGATATATATGTATATGTATTAATATCCACCAATTAATTAACTTTAAGTGTCAAGATGATTGCTCGTTATTTGTTGTGTTTGAAAGTATCTATAGGCAGTTGTGTAGGGAACAGGGTTTTTATAAAGTAAAAGCACAAAAGACAAGACTATTCATTTTATTTCTTTTGGTCTTGTCAACAAATCAACTCGATTCCATTCACTAGGTCCCTAGGTCTTCGCGGAGAAGAATGGACAAGAAACTCCACGGGAACATCTTTTAAAGTATTATGCAAGGACAACCTGACATTGTTCTGGACTGTCTCTCAAGTTATAGCAATTTATCAGTGTACATAAACAACAAGCAATATAAACCATATCATAGTACATATTTCTAACACATAGTAATCAGTAATAATCGTAGCATAATATCAAATAACTTACATCAACATTGTGGATCCTTAGAGTAACACAAATAGGTTTCAGCTTTTAAACATTTGATAAATATCTTCACAACTAGGTTACAATATGTAAACTTAATTCTTTCTATCTTTCTATACACAATAATACACAAATGGAATACACAATATACTACTCTGGGTCTGTCCTAATCCTTTAACAGTTGCAGCGTAACAGTAACAGTACAGTAAAAAAGTACTTTTTGTTGTATCCAATATTTTTCGAAAATCTAACAGACGGACTAATTAGAATCATATTTTTTTTAGTCAATAAACATCCCTATTACTTTGAGGTCAGTAAAACGTGTCTTCTTCTTCCACACTTCTCTGTTTCTCGTCATCTCATTAGACACCTTCTTTCTTACCATATCATACTAAACACAATCCATCCGTTTTTTTGGTCATTCTCTACTCTTATACCCACCCACATTTATAGGGCCATTTTGCGAACATAATATAACATAATACGACAAAGGACCCACACAAACTAGGCATTTCTTACTAAAAAGGTCGCCCACAACTTGTTATTTCACCAACATTAATAAGCTGTTTATGAAAGCTCTCAAAAAACATTTCTTTACTGCTTCTAATGGGCATTACCCATACACAAAATTCCCCTTTAAACAAATTTAATGGAACGAAAACCTATTAACTGAAATTTATTTAAAACGAGGCCTTAATGACGTCAGAGACACGCGTGATAATAATAATTGATTTATCAATGCCGCCATTGTAAAGTACTGGGAGAAACATTAACTTTTACGTTGCCTATTAAGAAGGATAACTGTCAAAATGTCGACGTAATGAACCTTGTGTGGTGTTTGTGTCGCCGGCAGGAAGTAAGCCGGATTTTGTGAGGAAAATGAAGTTAAAAGTTCGTTTGAAAATTCGAAGTTATTGCGAAAGTATAATTGAGCACGTGGGTAATCAATGACAGACGTTGAGATCAATCTTCAGATTAAGCCGAGCTTTCCAAAGTTGGTCTGTGGACAGTCAGGCTATACAATCAGATAAAAGTTGAGGTTAGTTGGAATAATATGAGTAAACTACTAAATTATGTACCTACATTAATTAGAAACTATTAAATAAACTCAACTACCAAGAACTCAAACTTACTTGAAACTATAAAAGAGTATCAAAAAACTTCTCCTCAACGCTGTCAGCTGGTAATGTGCCAAATAGACTTGCGTGCGACATTACCACGTTGTATGGCAACACTTAGCATCTGGCCAAGGTAAAAGCCAGCCCTTGGGTCACGAGAAGCGTCAACTAAACGTATTGAGATTTCCTTGAACAGGATATGAGCACTCGGACCCCACGGCCCCAGAGTTTCAACCCAGGGTATTTGTGTGTGCCTGTCGAGGCTGCGGGTTGTTCGAAGATACCGCGACCTCGACATGAAGGGCTAAGAAGGAACACGGGTGGTTTTTAGTCAGTAGAAGTCTGACACTCCCTTTCGCTCTGCCCAAGAGCGGGAGGGGTTATTTGATGATTTCCCCCCCCCCTCCCCCAAAAAATAAGGCTATTTGTGTGTGTGAGTTTAAATGTTTTTTTTTTTTTTTTATTATTTTTTTTTTTTTTTTTTTTTTTTATAAAAACGTTGCCCCACACTAGGAATTTCTCCTGTATCGTGGGTGCGTTCACAAACATTTAAACTCACATACACAAACACACCCAGACCCGAAACAACTATCTGTAGGCCATTCAAATATTTGTTCCGTGCGGGGATCGAACCCGCGACACGCAGCGCAGCAGTCCAATCGCTCAGCCACTGCGCCAACTGTGCCGTCAATAATCTGTTGTTGTTGTTGTTTGTAATCGCACCCACTATGCACGGTTAATTTTAGGTCATTCTGGTGCTTATTATCAGAACTAACTCGAAGTAACACAGAGCGGATTGCGTACGATCTTGCGTTAGTAAATGAGATAAAGGATGCGATACTAAAAAACTACAATGACAGAAAAAACTGTTTACATGTGTTACATGTCTAAAAATAATAATAATAATGCCAATAGTAACTATTACTCCACTGTAGTTACTGTGTTTTAGCACCAGAACGATGCAAAATTCACCGTGTATAGAAGAAATTCCTGGCAACGATTTTATAATAAAGGAAAAGACAATCGTTGGCCAGTATCTTAATACCCTGATAACTTCAAAGGGCTCTCCCCAAAACATCGTAAACGTCACCATCTGACCCCATACATCACCAGCTGATCTGACTTACCGGTTTGCGTACATAGCGACTCAAATAAAAAGTGGGGTGGGTAGAGTTATGACAGTAATTTGTCTTGATGGGGGTAAGTATGGCAGTCTTATGGTTCGACGTTATGTTGTTTCATATAAGGGGTTCAGTAAGGGTTAAGAGGTCATATGGTACGGATTGTGGGCGAGAATGTCGATTAATTATGAATTGAGCGATTGGTTGAAATTCCTACGGTAAGGCAATGTTTTATTCCCCGTCGGGGCTGCGGGTTGTTCGCAAGAGATACCGCGGCCTCGACATAAAGGGCTAAGAAGGAACATGGGTGGTTTTTAGACAGTAGAAGTCTGACACTCCCTTTCACTCTGCCCAAGGATGATTTTCCACCCGCCAAAAAAAAAGGTAATATTTTATTAAATTAAAAGACCAAATTAAAACCAATGCTTGTCAGAATTATCTCAGCACTACAGTTCTGAATCGTGAACGCGTAATAATTTATTACGAAGCCCTTCAATGACTCAAATTTGATTGCAAGCTGTACTCGTCTGAAACGAAGTTCTTTCAGTCTGAAATTCAGGTCAGTCGGGATCAGTCTCGTATCTGTTAATTGTTATAATTACACAGAACAGTTTGAACAGATTCCACGAATTTTTCACGGTTTCGTTTTTCATGGTATTGGATAACTGGATCGATAAGCCCGACTGACTTTTTCAAATTCTCTAACACACTTTTTTGGATTTAGATAATTTTATGTACAATACTGATACTCGAGCCGATCTTTAGGTTAAGCCGCGCTTGCCTAGGTTGGTATGTGGATGGCTGCCCACCCATTACATACCGAGTTTTAAGTTATAAGCTGTTGGTCCCGCGTGCCATATTTAGATCTTTGACAGTCGTTACATAAACAGGTAGTCAGTTACAGGTTCCGTATGGTGTCGGACGTAAAGAATACTCGTAGCACCAACCCATATCCCGTGGGTGTCGTAAGAGGCGACTAAGGGACTTACCAGAGAATGGGCAGCAGCGTAACTATGTGCCTTCGTAACAACCCGCCTGCCAAGCGTGGCGATTATGGCAAATCCCCCCCTTCTGTGGGGAGGCCTATGTCCAGCAGTGGACGTCTTATGACTGAAATGATGATGATGATGATGACAGGTAGTCAGTGGCCTGAAAGCGTGACAACCAGTTTTACTAAAAGGGTACCGTTACCGTGTTACCCTGTATTAACTGGGTTGCGGAAGTCAGATAGGCAGTCGCTCCATGTAAAATACTGGTATTCAGCTGCATTCGGTTAGACTGGAAGCCGACCCCAACATAGTTGGGAAAAGGCTAGGCAGATGATGACGATGAGAGATACATAGACGGACTTAATTTTCTATGATTGTATCTATCTATTTGTAATGTTCTTGCTTTTAATATTTTGTCTTTAACTTTGCTCGTTGGTCTAGCGGTTGCATGCTCAACTGCTGAGCTTTATTAGGTCCTTGATTCGATTGCTAGGCCGGGCTAAGTTTTATTAGGTTTTCTATCACGTATTCCTAAGTACCAGGCACTGAGTCTGGATTTGTGCCCTGCTGGTGGGTATTAGGCTCGCCCCCAAAGGGATTTTAACGTAATTGTACCGTACAGTACCATTACTTAATGGTACGCCATTAAGTACATTTCTGTCCATCCCTTGTAGAATTACAGGCGTGATATTATATTATGTATCAATTATAGAAAACTGTTTTAAACTACCGGTGTTTTCTCTCGCCCGATCTAACAGAGGACACACACCGCCGTGATTCGTGAAATTACCATTCAATGAGATACAGTGCGTATTTCTAACCTCCTCAGAACATAAAATGTTCTACTAAAATAAATTATTCACTCTCACTAAAACATGAAATCCTGTCACATTTATTACTTAACTAATAAACGAGTATTTTTCGTGGCATTGCTAACACGTGTCCCGACGAGACATCGTTTATCACGTTTTTGTCACAATTCAGCAAAATAAGCCGTAAATCATTTCTTCACTACAATAATTGTCACCAACAGATTTCATGAAACAACGAAAAGATGGTATTTTACTAAAGAGAGAAGAGTATATGGACCAGAATACATTTGAAGAATCAAAAGTTTTGGAAGCAAGGTTATTGACGCTGGTTTTCCTCTTTTTTTGTCTATCTGCTTATCCTTTTCCTAACTATGCTTAAATCTACTTCCAGTCCAACCCAAAGCAGCTGAATACCAGTACTTTAAATGGAGAGACTACCTTCTTATTTCCACAACCTTGTTAGCACTGGGTAACACGATACTCTATTTTTTTATGGTGGGTGGAAAATCATCAAATAACCCCTCCCGCTCTTGGGCAAAGCGAAAGGGAGTGTCAGACTTCTACTGACTAAAAACCACCCATGTTCCTTCTTAGCCCTTCATGTCGAGGCCGCGGTATCTCTTGCGAACAACCCGTAGCCCCGACGGGGACACGATACTCTGACTACATGTAACGACTTTCAAAGAAGTACGAGCTTTCAAAGGCATGAAGGAAACTTGGTATCTAATACGTGGGTGCCATGGACCAATCTAGGCAACCCTAAGATCGTATTATGCCACGAGTTTCACTTCCATTGTTTACAGAACCAATGGCATTTTTAGGTCAACGATGGCTCATGCCAGCGGTATCTTAAGGTTGCACCCACCTACTGAGGTGGGTCATGTCGGGGCTGCGGGTTGTTCGCAAGAGATACCGCGGCCTCGACATAAAGGGCTAAGAAGGAACACGGGTGGTTTTTAGTCAGTACAAGTCTGACACTCCCTTTTGCTCTGCCCAGGAGCGGGAGGGGTTATTCGATAGTTTACTTCACCAAAGCAAGTGATAATTTTACAATACGCGCATGAATCCGAAAAAAAATAATAAAAAGTATAGGTACGATCTTCTTTTGACAGCCAGATTGACATACATTTTCGGTAGCACATTCCAAACAAAATAAACATTATTTGCGGATAAAATGTCGCTCTAGGGTCTCAGGTCGAGTACTAAAAATAGAACACTTTAATAAAATAGGTAAGCCTTAGGTCAATGAAATAACGCCCGAATAAATCGTGTCAAAGGTCGAAGTTTATGTGCCAAGAAGCGACCAATAAGAAATTTTGTCTAGAATATTCAGGGCTTATTTTTAATAATAAATTGATTACACCAAAAGATTCATCCGCTTCAACGATTCCACTTCATCAGTATTTTAACTTAATTCTAAATAATCAAATAAATTAGTTTATTTCGACTCGTTCCGCTCAAAAGAAAATTATTCGTTCAGAAGAAAACGTGTTGCGCCGACCCCAAATAGAATGGGATAGGAACAGGCAGATGATGATGATGATGATGGACTCTTCAGCTCAACAAAATCATAAACGAAGCTAAATAAAAATATTTTTTATTTTACCCTTTTCATCAATCAATTTTAAATTGTAAATAGACGTTAAGACCATCATGTCAACATAAGCCAACAAGAAGAATTTAATGTTTTTTTTTATGGGACTAATCGGGAAGCATATCCTTGACATTTTTGTTGTTTCATACACTTAAAACTCCTGGACTCCTGACGGATTTATGATTCGATTGATGACTATGATGCGATTGTTTTAATTTTTTAATATAAAAATTAAAACTACTACTCCTTGTTTTGAAGTCGGTTAAAAGAAAGCACAGAAAAATGCATATGCCCAGACATTTAACCGTTAACAGGCTGTTTCTGTAATAACGTGCGTACTTACTTTTTAATTTGGCTCTAACCCGCCACCGCTGGCCGGGTCGGTAATACCAGTCAAATAAATTTTTGTGTAAGCCTTCATAACCATTGGCTGGTTGTTCTAATTAATATCTGGGATAATATTTAAGAGATATGATATCGTTTTGCTGTCTTCAAGATGAGGGTTTTATTAGGGACTAGATTTCGTAAGCTTGTTTGAGTTAGCACGGTCTTCTGGGACAGATAGTGTCAGGATAACGGAATTATGTTTTGGGAATTTTTGGGGGTAAGTTTTTCTTTTTAAACCGACTGCAGAAAGGAGGACTGACTCGTTGGTCTAGTGGTCGCAAGCGCGACTGCTGAGCATGAGGTCCTGGGTTCGATTCGCGGGTGGGCAAAGTGTTATTGGCTTTTTCCATCAGGAATTTATCAGTAAAAGCTACGGAGCCTGGATTTGTGCCCGGTTGATGACAATAGGCTCGCCTCCTTTTACATGGGACTTAAATATAACTGGCGAAATGTGGGTGTACTATTAGGTACACCTCTGCCTAACCCTTCGGGGATTACAGGCGTGATGTTATGTTGTTCAAAAAGGAGGAGGTTATTGACTTCTGTGGTCAGTGAAACTTCAAAAGTACATAATTTGAGAACTCAGATTGCTATTTACTAGCGAACGTCACGCGGTTTCACCCGCGTAGATCCCGTTCCCGTGGTAATACAGAGATCAAAAAAAAACAAACAAAAAAAAAAGAAAAACTCAATCAAACAAAGGTCAAGCTTCAGAAGTCGGTGACAAAAACACTAACCTTGACTTTTGTTTGATTGATTTGGTGTTTTTGTCACCGGCTTCTGAAGCTTGACCTTTGTTTGATTGATTTGGTGTTTTTGTCACCGGCTTCTGAAGCTTGACCTTTGTTTGATTGATTTGGTGTTTTTGTCACCGGCTTCTGAAGCTTGACCTTTGTTTGATTGATTTGGTGTTTTTGTCACCGGCGGCTTCTGAAGCTAAAATTATTTTTCACTTTTTTGTGTTTTTCTTTTTGTATTTTTTTTGTTTGTTTTTTTTTTGAAGTCGGTTTTATTTTTTTGCCAAAAAGTTTTTTATTTTTCCATTTTTAGTTGTTCCCAAACAAATAATAGGTTTTATTTATCCCCAATAAATGGAACATTACATAATATCTTACTGTCCAAATCTGGGTGTACACATCTGCGTACCCCCTCAGATCATACAGGCGTAATGTTATGTCATGATGTTGTATAAATAATAAACATCCAAGCGATTGCAGCAATCACGACAGATTTGCCGTCTATTTTTGAAGAGTTCTATTGTATATCTCCGAAGATCAGGATCAAATCTTCACCAAATTTAAATGGGACCACCTCAGGAGTATACTCTTCCAAATAAAAAAAGAATTTTGAGAATCGGTTCACAAATGGAGGAGAAATCAGGTAACATACAAAAAAAAAAAAAAAACATACACACGAACATAGAACCTCCTCCTTTTTTGAAGTCGGTTAAAAAGTAACCTATATCACTCGCGGATAGTGTAGCTTTCCAATGGTGAAAGAATTTTTGAAATCGGTCCAGTAGTTTCGGAGCCTATTCGTTACAAACAAACAAATCTTTCCTCTTTATAATATAAGTGTAGATTCATAGTGTCAGCCATCATAGACGGTAGTCAGAAAATTACACGCTTAGTTTTCAAACGGATCGTAATGCTTACATTATCTAGGTACCAGATGTCTATTTATATGTGATTTTATCCATTTCAGCTGAATTCATACGAAAATCGCGATCGGCATTGGATGGCTTTTCATTGAAACTCTAATTATCATTCACATTGAATCAAATATTCCAGCTTTGCATTTCGAAAATCCATCATGTCTGAACAATCATAATCCTTTTGCCAAACCGGAGGTAACATAGCGACAAAGAAGAATATGTATGTGCATAGTAAACATTTCCTTTTAGTCTTCAAATGTCGTTCCACTATGGTGGACACTTCGCCAATAATGTCCCGCCATCGCTCGTAATTAGAAACCACAGTAATCGAGATGTTAGGCCGTGAATGGGTAACAGCCTGAAGCGATTTATGTTGTTTCTTAAGTTTCTATAACTTCTGTTCTGTGTTCTGTTCTGCTAACTTTTTTTTTGTTATCACTGCCTATAGTATTACTTAATATATTATTTGTTATGCGTTGTATGTTTATTGCTTTTTTTGTGTCTTGCTCTTTGTGTTATGCTCATCCTGTTTTTGTGACACATACATATATTTTTTTTCTATTTAAAATTAAAATGATTCATTTTTAAACTTCTCCTCTCGACCACCTGCATGAAACGGTCGGTTTGTGTCGGTTATCGCGACCAAAAGTAATCTTTTCAACCCACCCTCCTTCAACCCTTTTTTCGCATTTAAAAGTAGCCTATGTCCTTTCTCAGGCTCTAGACTATCTGTGTACCGAATTTCATTGAAATCGTTCATCGTTCAGTAGTTTTGGCGTGAAAGCGTGACAGACATTTAGACAGAAAAGTTACTTTCGCAAGGATAACTAATGTTGCGTTGTTCATATTCTAAAACTTTATTCTACTATTTATTTATTGTTCACAAAATCCACAACTCTTTGAACTTTTATCTTAAGAATATGAACTAAACTTACAGCCAATTAATTAAACCTAGCCTAGGCTTAGCCTTTTCATTATTTGTTGTCTAACGTCACGCTCAGTGATTTTATAAACCGACATAATTGTACAGTTTGTATGAAAACTCTTTAAACGTATTTTCTTTCTTGTTTTTTTCGCAAATGGCGGCATTGTCATACTTTAATATAGTTAATCTCTCTTTAGTTCAAGTTTTCAGAAACCGGGGATTGCTACACTGAACAATATTCTTGGAAAGAGAAACAACGAACCACCTTCATCATATTCCCTGGTATTCGATAATTGAAGCTGTATTATTAAAGTAGTCCTTTTGTCTAACATTACAACTTCAATGGTTTAAAACTTTGAAATGAATGTTAAACTTTTTCAAAATATAATATACAAACGATTAATTAATGTCCAAGGCCAATTGAGTCCGCCTTTGTACGGTTTTTTTACTTGTGCATAAAGTTTTAATTAATAAAATTAATTATATTTATTAAACGACCATCGCACATAGAGCCAGAAAAAGCTTAATATAAATAAATCACACATTGAAAATTCTTAATACTTATCGCCTTAAAATATATATTATTATATTTTCACCTTTATTTTAACACCACAGTCTATTTAGCTTAAATCCGCTCCCCATAACACTATCGCCGCGACCGCGGGTCGGTTCGACCACAACAGAATGTCTGTCCGTCCGCGTCAGTCCGTAATCCGGTCCACGCCGCAACTCACACCGGTCAATCGGCTGAGAAATGATGTGGAAGATGTTATGTCCAGGTTCGCATTTCGAAGGTTAGATTAGAAATAGTTTCAAGGTTGGATTGTGTTTGATGAGCGGACTATGTGACTTATTGTACTATTGTGGTTACAGTGTGTTACTAAGATGAACGATGATTGATTTGGGTGTCAGAGATTATCCTACTAATTATAAACGCGAAACTTTGTAAGTTTGGATGAATGGATGAATGGATGGATGGATGGATGCATGGATGGATGTTGGTTACTCTTTCACGCCAAAACTACTGAACGGATTTAGATCAAATTTGGTACACAGATGGTTTATAACTTGGAGTAACACATAGGATAGCTTTTATCCCGATTTTATGTTCCCGTGGGATTATTTTCGAGTTGTAGCGGGTGAAGCCGCTGGCAACGGCTAGTGTTGACATAATCTGGTACAAAGAGAACGAAAAACTTTTCAAAGCTCGTGCTAAGTTACTTATAAAGACATCGGTCTGCATGTTGAAACTATGTTTGACATTTAGGCCTGTTTAGTGGACAAATACGTCTGTATATTAATCAACTTAGTACACTTCAAAAGATAGCTGGATCTATATCTTAGAGAACTTTGTCAGTCGTTACAGGTAGTCAGTTGCCTGAAAGTCTGACAACCAGTCTTACCAAAGAGTATCGTATTACCCAGTACTAACTGGGTTTCGGATGTCAGATAGGCTGCATCCAGTTAGGGTGTCAAGGGACACCCGGATGGAACGAAGTTCTGAAAATAACTGGCTTGCTTTCTATGAGAGAGAGAGAGAGAGACAGACAGAGAAACACGCGCACGCTGCACGGCTTACGTGTCGTTACAACTTTTGGTCTTAATTTTTTCGTCTAGCCCCCTTTTGCAACGCGCGATAAGGAACTTCGTTCCAATATTTATTCGTCGCTGAAACATAACGAGCATACAAAGAGACATACAGGAAAAAAAAAAGATGAGAGAGATGAGTTGGTGAGAGGTATTAGGTAACGAATGCCTCTCATTTTAGCAATTGGTGCATCAGTATACTTACTGGTTAAGGTGGACCAATAAGTATACTGCCAATGTAAGATATAGATTAAGTTATGTATGAGTGTCAGGTAACCGACACCGTTACAGTTTGTGAGCATTTCATAGGTCAATGGCCCGAAAGTTTGACAACCAGTAGGTATAGGAAAGGTAAGAGATACAGCGGCCTCGACATGAAGGGCTAAGAAGGAACATGGGTGGTTTTTAGTCAGTAGAAGTCTGACACTCCCTTTCGCTCTGCCCAAGAGCGGGAGGGGTTATTTGATGATTTCCCAAAAAAAAAAGGGGTGTATTACCCAGTACTAACTGGGTTGTGGAGGTTAGATAAGCAGTCGTTTCACCATGTAAAATACTAGTGTTCAGCTGCATTCAGTTAGACTGGAAGCTGACGCTGACATAGTTGGGAAAAGGCTATGCATCTGATAAGACTTTCCTGAAAGATAACTCTGCTACTTCTTTTAAAGTAAAACGGCAAAACAAATATCTGCCTGTAAAACTTACGGAACCAGCCAGATATTTTAATATTCAAGTCACAAAAACATTATGTAATGAAATTTTACTCTTGTGGTGCCAAGGAGCAAACCAAAAGTTTACGTTCCTACAACATTAGTGTCCGAAATAAAACTACTTTCATGAATTATTTCGTCGTTCGTTTTACTTTACATCTTCTGTACCTATATTTCTCTTCATTTTGAACTTTACAAAGGAAAATGTGAACGACACTTGCACGTTAAACGAAAACCTTAATTTTCTCCTCCTATTACTTATACAGGTACATCGTAAAGAATGAAATAATTATTATACCCAAATAAAAATGAAGATTATTGGCCATAACTTCCTGTTTGCGATACTCAGCGGAATTTTAAAAGAATTCAAGTACTTTCAAAAGTCTTTAAACTCTGCAAGGTGAAAAACTATTAAAGCAAGTCTCGAATAAAAAGCAGCTGTGCTTTATAGCTTTTTGAAGCCGTAAATTAATGTACATTACAGAACAAATAGATTTACAACAAAGCTAAAAAGCACTCGCTTAAATAACCGAACGGACCTTTTTAATATTTTTGTAAGATTCCAGTTAAAGTAACTGAAAGGTAGACATTTTATATCGAAAAAGATTCTTTTCTTTACAAATAAAACAAAAAAACTTGAATATTTACAAAAACATTTTACATAAGGCTGTAAACGTAAAAAGGAATTGCTCATTTAAATTAACGATCATCATAATCTGAAAACGGATCATTAAACCTTAATATAAGCATGTAAAAATATTCCCGAACAATGCTGAGGGGTCTAACGGACCCCATCAAGATTCCGTAATCAGAACGGGAATGTACCACGAATGTGACCGACCATCGGAGGGTAAGAGTAATTGAAAACAGGTGGGCAGTGTGAGTGTTAGTTTTGTTTTAGTGCGGGGGTACTTTAGACCCCGCATTACGCACAATGACAAAGCGGCCGCTATGCGTTTTAGAGAGGTTATGTAATTTTATTTTATTTGTTTTTCTGACTTCCTGTTTTCATGAATTCAGCAACTAACATAGGGGAGACCTGTACAAAACCGTATACCGGGGTAAAACAGTACAGCATGTCTATTCTTGTCAATAATTTAAAGTTCCCGCGCGCAAACTGCACAGCGGCGTCGACCAATGAGAACTATTTGTCAACAAACACTTGTCGTTGCATGCACGCGCGTTATCAAATTACTCGATTTTATTGTTTTTCGGCGTACTTGATCTTATTTTTGTGAAAGTTCAATCAATAATAGTGAAATTTCGGAATATAACAGGTAAGTGTCCAATCAACTATGTTAAAGTGTGTGTATTTACTCGTAATTAACAAATATTTAAGTAGGCAAAATTGGTTTGCGTATGTAGTAGTGAGTGATATATTCACACATTGAGCCTTGGGTCAAAACCGTACGGGGCAAAACCGGCCACTATACGATTTTGACCCGCATGAATGAATGTAAACTATTTTTTTTTTTAATTTAAGGTTCAGCTAAAATGCCGCGTAATTATAAAAGAACTTCTTCTAGACAAGAATGGGATTCGGATAACATGAAAAAAGCCGTTCAAGCCGTATTTGATGGCACCATGGGTTACTTGAAAGCTGCCAAAACTTTTGAGGTACCGAAATCAACTTTACAAGATCGAGTAAACCGATTTAGACAGAACAATGATCTAGACTGTTCCACACGCAAAGGCTTGGGACGATTTAAACCGATTTTTTCGACTTCCCAAGAACAAAGTCTAGTTGAGCATGTGTTGATCATGGAAAAACGATTATTTGGTCTCACGTACAAAGATCTTCGACGCTTAGCGTATCAACTCGCAGAAGCAAACAATATTAACCATTGTTTTAATAAGGTATATAAATTAGCGGGAGAAGATTGGTTAGCTGGGTTCATGAAGCGACACCCACAATTATCACTGCGTGCTGCCGAGCCGACGTCGGTGGCAAGAGCGATGGGGTTTAACATGGTCAGTGTCAACAAATTTTTTGATTTGCTAGAGGAAGTTATAGATCACTATAAATTTCAGCCTACAAACATTTACAATGTGGATGAAACGGGCCTGACAACGGTGCCAAAAAGACAAAGCAGAATAATCGCTTTAAAAGGAAGAAAACAGGTCGGACTGGCTAGTTCAGCGGAAAGAGGCCAGCTGACTACTGCTGTCCTGTGTGTGTCTGCTTCTGGAAATTATATTCCTCCGTTGCTAATATTTCCACGAGTTCGGATGAAGGCTGAACTTCTAGATGGTGCTCCACCAGGGACAGTTTCGGTTTGCCATCCAAGTGGCTGGATACAAAGTGATATTTTCGTTGAGTGGTTGAATCACTTCATATCATCAGTAAAGCCCAAAAAAGAAGATCCTGTTCTTCTTTTACTCGATGGACACTCGACCCACACAAAAAATCTCGCACTAATCGAAAAAGCTAGGGACAATGGAGTAGTAATTTTAAGTTTCCCCCCTCATTGCACCCACAGACTTCAACCGCTAGACGTGAGTATCATGGGTCCATTGAGCACATATTACACCCAAGAAGTAAACGCCTGGTTACGGAATAATCCGGGTAGAATAGTGACACAATTCCAGCTGGCAAGACTTTTTGGAGCAGCGTACTGTAAAGCGGCTACTATACAGAACGCCGTTTCTGGCTTTACCAAAACAGGCATATTCCCGACGAACAGAACAGTATTCGGTGAAGCAGATTTTGCCGCGGCTGAGACAACAGAAATACCTTCTACAACACCATCAACTTCCGCTGATGCATATATAAACCCGACACCATCAACTTCTTTAGCGCCACTCATTCACTCAACGCCATCAGTTTCTGCACTCAATATTGATCCGATGCCATTAACTAACACTGCACCGCCAGTTCCTGTTACGATGAATCAAAATTGTGTAACGGTGTCACCAGCGGATATAATGCCAGTTCCTAAAATGAGCGTGGACCGAAAAAGAGCAACCAATCACCGAAGAGGAAAAACTGCGGTTATCACTTCCTCCCCCTATAAAAATGAGTTGATAACCATCTCACAAAACAAAATTCCTAAGCTTAATCTGAACCAACCATCTAAGACCAAAAAACCGAAAGAAAAAATAATAAACGATAACATTTGCTTGTACTGCCTCGAAGAATATGGTTCAAGCCGCGTGGATGAAGGTTGGGTGCAATGTACAGAGTGTAAAGGTTGGGCTCATGAAGGCTGTACAGGTTATGACTCTGATGATTTAGATAATTTTGTATGTATGGGATGCGTTGCTTCTAGATAATTTCTGGGGCAGTATCGTATATAATATACGGTTTTACCCATGTGTCGGGGCAAAATCGTAATTAGGAGAAGTTTAATTTTTTTTTGTTTTTATTGTTTAATATTTTAATTATGCCAAATATGTGCAAGTGATTATGTTCCTTAAGAGACTGACTAATTATAATTGTTTAGTACATAAATTAGTGTTTTGAGATGAAAGACCTACAACCCTAAATCCTTAGCTGTACGATTTTGACCCGGTCTCCCCTACTACATTTGCCTTAGATACAACTTACGAGTGATTAAAAGTTGTGCATGTGGCCAAGAATTAACACCCTTTTTTTGGGAAATCATCAAATAACCCCCCCTCCCGCTCTTGGGCAGAGCGAAAGGGAGTGTCAGACTTCTACTGACTAAAAACCACCCATGTTCCTTTTTAGCCCTTCATGTCGAGGCCGCGGTATCTCTTGCGAACAACCCGCAGCCCCGACGGGAAGAATTAAAACCCTAAAGGCGGATTACACTGACACGGTGGCGGTTTAACTGAACGCTATCGTCTCAACAAAACCGCGTTCAACTGTTAGTGTCACAATGGTATGGAATTTTGACACTCACTTTGGCTTTCAATGCCATTTGTAAAATTAGCTGAGAATAGGAATTGAAGTTTGTTGTCGTGTTTTCGTTTTTTTTTATGTTTTTCTCTCATTTTTGTTATCTTGTGTTAGCAAACATGTACAGTCACGAGCAATATTTATACAGTTGGCAAAGTTCAAACGCGCATTTCTCGTGAAAAAACGATTGCAACTTTGAGGTTGATGATTATGATTTGATTGATTTGATTTGATTTGATTATGAAATAAATTAGTTTTGTTACGTAACATGAAAATGAAATCAATAAAGTAGGCGAAAATTACTTCTAAACGTTACTAAGTCATATTGGTGCAGCTGCTGAGTGTACCAACGTGACAGATAAAAAATACTTTTCCAGAGGAGGAAATTTTCAGACCGCTAAGTCCAACGCGGGTTTCGGGTACACGCATCTACTTAAAAGCATTTTAAAACGCATCCTACAAAAAATCCTGAACGAAAATAAACTCCTCTTTATATGCATTTCGTGTTTAGGCGCCTTTTTAACAAAGAGGCAGCTCAAATTCTGCTTTGCATACATTTGCATGTTGGACGATGTAACTGAGTTTCAGACGAATATCCCGACACAATCGCTTGTGTGACACTCCGTAGAACATTTAAGCTTAGTCCAGGGTGACAGGCGGCAGCGGGAGCGGTGGCGGACGCGGGTAGAAGCGAAGAGACGTATTGCCAAAGGGTAAAACATTTGACGATCGCTCGGTAGACAGAGGACTTAGACTAGTGACAATCGCTTTCGATGTTTTTAATACACTGCGATCAACTTACCTGTGTAGGCGGGAAAACACAGAACTGAAATAAATGTACCAAGTTCGACATATCGATGTAAATTTTCTTAACAAGCAACGCCGCTTTGAACTGCACTTACAGTGGGCTTAGTATACTACATAGCCTTCCAACATGATTGACATATTTTAGCATTCTTTCACTGATATACTGTGACTTTGTCTTTGCTTTGACACGCTAGTTTTGGATCTATCATCCATGGCGCTACTCAAGAGTAGCATCACAAGCTCAAATATCGGTGACTAGCCGGAATATCATATTAAGAGTAATATTTATATGACAGTCCAATGACGTGACATACTATCACGATATTATAGTAAAGTTTCATTATGATTGGTATTTCACACCCGCCTCAGCTTATACCTTCCCTCATCACCCTGACCAAGGCCTTAGAGAAGGAATATGTGTGACATGGTCTAGCTAGGTGGTCACAATTTTCGGAGTAATTCCCGTCATGATCCTGCACCATACGTCGTTGTAAATGCTGTGCTGAGTTACTGGTGTTTCGGATGCAGTTGCCAGAATTACTTACCTGTGTAGTGTGTGGCTACAGGAGTATTTGCTGTTTATTCACGTATATTCTGTGGGGAATAGCGGGATAGTGTCAAAGGCTAATGAAACCATGCCTTTCGTTTTAACTAACACTGAGGCCGTACTGCCAACAAGCCGCTGTGCGTTGCGTCTATCTCAATGATTATGGTTCGCCGCACCTCGATGTATATTTCTGCATCTAAATCCATGATGAACACATGCGCCTTATTTGGCAGAGCAATGGGATCAGCATAGCTATTCAGAATCACAACCACTCGATTGTCCGTCATATCCAATCGATCTAACGTAGTATCGAAATTTCATTCGATTGTAATTCGAGATGAAAATATAAATCCTGCCGACAGCTATTTGCTATCCGAAGTGCAATCCAATCAGAAATACGACGCCATTTTGTACTATACCATAAGCAAGAGACATTGCGTATGCATTTAAAATTAAAATCATATTTAAATTGTTTTTAATTATATATATATTTTTTTTTACTCGGATATTCAGTACAATCCATATTAAAAATGTTCACCACAAGTGTTTATACCATATCGATCAAATCTGTGAATAGCATTAGCCAATCGTTCGATCCAATAATCTGATACTCGAAAAAGTATCAAGATCGATTCGACTTGGATTCGACTGTTTGTAAATAGCTATGCTGAGCCTCGAATTGCGCTGGTCTACGCTGTGAATTATAGCCTACTCCTTCTGATAGAGACGAGGCCAGTGTCCCAGCAGTCGGATATTGTTGGCTAATTATGCTTTTGTTAGTGCTTAACCAGGTGTCAGAGTTTTAATGCCGCCCATGGGCATCTGACTTGGCTTGACATACCGTCGAAAAATATATAGTGTGTAAAAGTACCCTTAACGCAAAGGAAGGTCACTTTTTCTCTCTTTATTTTTTTGTTCTACACCATACCTAGGAACCTTCTAGTTACGGAGATATTGGCGGTCAAAGTTCCAAATTTTCACACCTGTTTTCGTAAATACCAGTTTTTCAGGTTATAACTTTACTTATATTACCTCCATGACCCGTTTACTATTCAAAGTATCTACTAGCACAATGTTTTAACAGTGCTATATTGAGTTTTACCGTAAAATGTGATTTTTGACCCAAAAAAAGTCGTTTCCCAGCAAACATTTTTGCGTAGGGGTACTTAGTTTGATGTACAGAATGCTTGGTTGACGGCGCTGTGTGATGGGTTGATTTACACCCTGTATATCAAGTTGCTGGTTTCCACACGATGTCTCATAAGTGATAATTATTATACAATACGCATGAATCTGAAAAGTCTGACTGACTTTTTTTATTAAGGGTGGGAAATCATCAAGTGACTCCTCCCGATCTGGGCAGAGCAGAGCGGTAGGGAGTGTCAGACTTCTACTGACTAAAAACCACCCATATTCTTTCTTAGCCCTTTGTGTCCGAAGCCGCGGTATCTCTTCCGACCAACCCACAGGACTGACCTGCAAATTACAAAATACGTATAATATGAATTCACTTATTCATTTGAGGATATTACCGACGAAATGTGGACAAACTATACATATACACCTCTGTCTAACTCTACCAGTAATACTGGTATGATGTAATGTTTGTACACACGTGCAATGACTATGAAGCCCCTACATAATTAGAGGACGGACGGAAACGCAGAAAATAGCTACAAAATTACACAGAACCTTAATTATTCAGGGAAGTACCGCATCATATAATTTTTTCCTGATTAAAATGAAGATTTTCTGCAGGTTTTCACGTTTTAATGTTTTGTACAGGAATTACTGCAGAAATTATTAAGGAAAATGTTTGTGGGGTACGTAAGTGTGATAAACTGTGTTTTAGTTTTATGATCATTTTGTTTGGATATATTTTTCAATGCTTAAATTCTGTGTGGGTTTAGAATACAGCTACTGAGCAGCCACGGAGTCTGAAGTTGAGCCCGGATGATGACTCGCCCCTAAAATACATGGAACTTTAAACATAACCGGCAAAATGTGGGTGTACTATTAATTCCCCCTCAGCCTAACCTTTCGGGGCTTACAGGCGTAATGTTAGCTATGGTAAGGCATTGATAAAGGTGTTACCTCTTGTTAGTGGAAACAGGTATAATAACTTTAAAATAGCATTTGGCTTCCACGTGAACTGTAAAGGATAGCCCACGCAGATTTCTTGCAATTTGTTACCGCCTACACTTTTAATATTACCCTTGATATGGACTTTAGTGGCTTGTGGCTAAATAATATCAGCTACATGGGGTGACCTTTAGGTTAAACCTCGCTTGTCAAGGTCGGTTCGTGGTTGGGTGACCTACTTCTTCTTATCGTGTGAGCAGTAAGGTCAAAACACGATAAGACGTTGTTTCGGCTGTCGGTTTGTAGTTCTTTGTTTGTCATTTGTAGATGTTACTGGGTAATAATTGGCCTGAAAGTCTGACAAACAGACATACCAAAGGGTCATTATACTAATTAGGTAGTGGGGTCTTCGGCAGGGGTGGGAACGGTCAGATAGGCAAGCGGCTGCCTATATTACTCAAATCAAAATCAAATCCACTCAAAAGTCATTTATTCAAACTCGGCTGATAATCAGCACTTTTCGAACGTCAATATTTACTTTACTTATTCACAAGAGACAGTCCCCCAAAACACCCACTCTTCGATACTTCCTAGTGTTTTTGCTGGAAAGAAGAAGTGGCGGAACAAACTCTCCAGCAACACATCTGTCTGTTTGGTTAGAAGAACCAGACTCGATACAATAGTAAGGTGTAAGTAAATAATAAAAAAGTATATAATAATAAAAAACTGTTCCTAACCTTGCCGAAGAACATCACCAATAGGTCAGTGTAACAATGTCCTTCTAGGGCGTCTCGTCCCGACGTTTTCACTCACTTCTGTTAATCTTTTGTTAGTAGCCTTTCATTATAATTATTTAAACCATCTAAGCTTAGTATTATATTGGTATTACATCTGGTGAAGAAGAAGTGATCTGTTAGTACGAAACGAAAGTTTTTCAAGTATCTCGTACGATCGAATTACCACAAAAAGGAGAACTATTCCATTCTTTACCCATTCAGAACTATTATGAAGTCAGAATCGGCTTTCGGATATAATATTTCCTATTTTATGATCTAGTTTCCTCCATTTTATAGTCATCTGTTGCTTCGGAGACGTGATCGAATTACTAAATACGCAATCGACTATTCTTTCTTTGAAATATGATTAACCAACTTCTAGAGAGTTCTTTTGTGTTTTTTACAATAACGTGGAGTGAGTTTTAACCAAATTAAACAAGAACTAGGACAAGACCTACATTACTATTTTCTTGATAATTATATTATCGGCTAGTCTTGGTAGACGAACGAAAGAAAGGTCCTTTTTACACGAAATATATTTGAGAAAGTCGGGATAGTATGTAGGTAGTAAGTACATGTTTCATGTTTGAAAATTAACATAATATAAGTAGGTTCGCGAGGATCTAAAGAAAAAGGATATAGTCTCGGAGCCTCCTCATTTACCGTGGTTCTGTAGTACTAGATTTAGCAGAAAAAATATAGTTACTGCTCACAGACTGAGATCTGGACACATGCCGCTCAAACATTTTGGATTTTTAATGAAAAAAATTGATTCACCAAATTGTGAAGTGTGTGGTACACTGGACGACGTAATGCATTTATTAACGGAATGTGTCAGATTTCAGTCTGCAAGAGAGGATCTAATTAGAGAATTGGAGATAAATATGCACGATGTTTCCATGTTCCATCATATTTTGTCAACACCTAGATCCGGATCTGCTTATAATTTAATTAAGTTTAATATGTTGTTACGATTTACTTAAGAAGGTCCGAATAAGGTCCAAAATAAGGAATGAGTACATAAGAGGAAGTCTGAAAGTGGTGCCGGTAAATGATAAGTTGTGTGGTAATCGATTGTCGTGGTATGGACATGTGATGCGAAGGAATGAAGAAAATGTTGTTAGAAAAATGTTGGGTATGAATGTAGATGGCTATAAGAATAGAGGAAGACCAAAGAAACGATGGATGGACTGTGTGAAGGATGATATGGCTAGAAAGGAGGTGACTGCTGACATGACGAGAAATAGAGAAGTATGGAAGAAGAAGACATGTTGCGCCGACCCCAAATAAATTGGGATAAGGCCAGGAGAATGGTGAGAATGATAACTTAAGAAGGTCCGATGGGACTGGCATGTACACCTGTATAAAAGTCCCTAAAAATAAATAAAGAGAAAAAAAAAAGTAGGATCGCAAAAATTCTGATGTACAGTGATGGCCTATTAAGATTTCTCTTAAGTATTCGGTGTACCTACAGTTCTTTTGAAACTAAGTATAGGAAAACTTATTGTTGAAAATAGGGTTAGAAAAGTTTGGACATTTCAAGACTTGCTCTAGTACCATTGTATTTTTGACAAGGATAAACTATTCTCTGGTAGGCTTTCTAGGCAGTTTAGTCCAAATGAAAAGCATAAGAGGAAAATTAAGCCAATTTGCCTACATGTATCTTGAAGATTGGATGTTAGGGACCTATCCCACGGTACTTTTATGTCGCTATTTATTTGTGTTCCTGTTTTCCTTATACAGTTTATGACCCAATATGTTGTGAAGAAGGAGTGCATGTCTTGGGGGATATTAACCTCATAAAGCTATAAAATGTATTGTTACAAAGGTAACGGTGTAAATTATGGTGACGTACAGCCTAAAAATGGTTTACGTTGGTTGTAAAAATAACATAAACAAACAAACACATTGTTTCGTATGGTTACAAGAGCCTGCTCGACAACAAAAATAACTCAATGGAAATTGCTAAGTTATCCTAATAATAAGCACTCTGAGTCTCCGAAACGGCCTTAAAACTAATAAAATAATCTTTCACGAGGTCTTATTGCATACATCAGCAACGAAAATGTAATAAAAAATATCTAAAACTTAACCAAACAATATAAAAATGCTATAACCACGCAACACCAATCCGATCGCCCGCAAATCGACACTCCAAAACACCAGATGAGAAAATAAAACAATTAGATGCAACAACTTTAACTGGATAGCTTTTTTATTACTTGGGGCTGGCAAAAAGGCTGACTTTTAACAGCGGTATTAAAGCTCAAGATTAGTAATTTTCGGTGTAACACCAATTAAGGGCAGACTCCGTTGAGGTTATGACTGCACTCGGCTGTAACGTGACTACTTAGGTGACGACGCTTGAAAATGTGAGGAGAATTCATTTCGGTTTTCGTGTTTATTTTTGCTGGACTAAACTCGAAAATGTGCTGTATTTTATTTACTGTGATATTTCTTTCTTGGAGAACTGTATTGTGTCTCGATGGGACCTACGAGTAATGTCATAATGTAAATTTTATTTTCGTTGTATAATATTGCCTTCAAACCAGTTAATGCAACTGCATGCCCCTGATTACACCTACTATAAAATTGCATTTATTTTTTTTAAATAGATAATTTGTCTAGTACTTTAATATCCGAACCCTACCAGAATTTGCTCTTTGTGCTACTTCGCCTGCATCTTAACAGGATCGAACCCATAGTTGACGCTGTCTGTTGTGTTCTGGTCGAATTTCATCGAAAACAAAAAAAAGAATCTTCGACAACGGAAAGGAAAAGACTTCGAGCGTCCAAACCGCAGTCGTTAAGCTACTGAGCAAATCCGCAAATGCTTGCAAAAATAAATTTAATTCACTATTAAGTTTTAGTAGCGGCAATCCCGTAGAACAATTATTCTCGCCCTTGGATTCTGTGGCCCGTCACGTTTCGCCAAGGAGGTGTTTTTACGAGCCCCTAAAACATGTTAGCATTAGGTGCTATTAAATTCTCGAAATTATTTTAGAGAAGAAAATATTTAGTACTTAAAATATCAAGTGGAATTAAGGGTGATTTATTTTCATCGTGTTTTAATGGGACGAAAGATGCAATGAAAGGATAGGACTGAAATATTTACTCTTAGCGCATGGCCACAAGTTACGCGGTCGATTGAGTGTGTGACAGCGAGCGCGGATAAAACATAAGAATGAAATTGTTTAGAGCTTGCGAGCTAGCGTGATGTGACACTCAACTAGACAGTACTAATGACACGAGTGGGGTTTCCAAAACTTATTCATGAATATACGGGGATATGCACATTTTAGCAATTATATAGCTACCATTGTAGCATGTACTCAACGCGCCGGCTGTACTTTATTTGAATGTGTGCCAGGTTTACCATAAAGCGGGACAATTAGCATCCGGCAGACATACATCACGGGATGCATTATTTGAACCTCACTTAGGATGATTGGCAACACTATTCGCGCGTGTTATTTGACCCAAATCGTGTCGCAAGTCGCACCACGTGAAGTCGTAAATAGGTTGTAATTTGTGCTGCTGGTCCGCTTGCAGTCCTTAATTATCTATTTGCGAAAATAAAGAAACAAAGTAATGTACAATGAGATTATCAAGGCTTTATTTGAAAGGAATTAAAAGGATGAGCGGCTACAGTAATAACAAGAAACTGGTATTACAGGGAATTCTCTGTGAATAACTTTCATTCATGAAGAAAATAAAAAATATTTATTGACATAAATAATATGGTACACGGTACGCACGTGCACGCGGTACTGTCTGACTTCTAAGATAGTTGAAACTGTGTTGCGAATCCTCCCGCAATAAAGTAACACATTTTTTGTTTTGAAAATATAAACGAAATCTTTTACTTTGAATCAAATAGAATAGAAACAAAATTTCAAAAAATACATTCTGTTTGAGCGTGAAGTTCTGTTTATGTATCTGTGTGTGCGAAAGTACGTATGGGTTTATTAGTGGTTGCTTTCATGCTATGATTCAGCCACACATACCCAATTTTGGGGGGGGGGAAATCATGAAATTAAATAACTCCTTCCGCCCTGGGCAGAACGGAAGGGAGTGACATACTTCTACTGACTAAAAACCACCCATGTTCCTTCTTAGCCCGTGTGCCGAGGCCGCGGTATCTCTTGCGAACAACCCGCAGCCCCGACGGGACCCGCAGCCCCGACGGGACGTAACAACCCCTCACTCAAATCTTTGACGCTTTTATTTTCGTAATTTTTTATTGATTGGATAAAACAAAATATACGTATCCAATATTTTTCGATAATCTAACAGACGGACTAATTAGAATAATATTTTTTTTAGTCAGTAAACATCCCTATTGTTCTCAGAAAGTTTCATATTTCTACAACGAATACTCTTCTTATTAGCGTGCCGATGACAATTCAAATTGAGTCGGACCAAAATTTGGCAACGGGTACACTTCACGGGTGCACCTTCAGTAGCCTCCATCAGCTCATATGATGTGCACATAACAGGACCGGCAGGACACGTTATCAAGTGCCTCACTCGCTTGCCCGTTCTTCTTCTTAGCGTGTCGATGGCAATCTAAATTGTGTTGGCCCAGAATTGAGTTTGGCGCTTTCGGTAGCGTCCATCAGTTCCTGTAGTGAACAACTAGCAGGCTGTCCTGCTAGTATCGTGCCCTGCCTGTGCAGGGCACGATATTAAGTGCCCCATTGTTTGAGGAATAGCACCACATTTACACTCCAGTGCAGAGTCATTTATGTGTCCCCACCTCAGCAAGTTTTCTCCATAATATATCGTTTTCGCCCGTTCTTCTCCATAGAGATCTACGCTAGGAAATGGGCAACTACAGTACTTTAACAAGTTATTATGCCTTGTGACTGTAGCTTAGTTTTATTTGTTTTTCTGACATTCAAAAGTGCATGTTATGGTCTAATAGAAATAAATGCTTTGAGTTTGAGTTCATAGTTTGTTGGGTGACACCTCATCTACACTCTATCTATAAATCAACGACTATTAACAGGGTTAACGCGATATTTTCGGTAGCTTTATTATTTTAGCAATCAAATACATTTTTGACTTTACCAAGAAAGTTACCACTGACTGTTGTGAAAGCCCTCTGTCTCAGACATCTGGACACGAACAATTACAATCTGATTTCGAAATAATTATCATAAGATCGGGTAAACAAACAAACAAATCTTATTCCGTGTAACCACCATCTAACTTCAAAATGTTATAGTCGAAACTTTCCCCGAAAACTATCAAAGTGGACTTAAACAAAACCGATACAGAACTTGGAAAATGCAAAATATAGATGTTATAAAGTTACAAAACAAGCAAGCCTTTGCATTTTATGGGCACAGCACATGTGCCGAGACAAAGCAATGGTTCGGCCCGAATCGCTTCGAGAACGATTTCAAATTACATTTTTTACGTACAAGTTAGAAGAGAAAGCAAGGTACAGGTGAAAAAGTTGATTACAGGAATAGGAGAATGAATGAATGAATGATTTATTTACTTAAAAAATCTTACAACTAAGTACATTGCCTCACAAAACTGCTTACGCAGTTTAACTGTGAGATCGTTGAGTCTCTTACAATAAACTTAATATCATGTAGGTACATCTATAACCTATACACATATTCTTAATACACATAATTATTATGTAATAAATATTTTTTTAGTTTACGTGCGAATTTTACTTTAATAACGTCTTGTCTGATGTCAGCAGGCAGATAGGGATCGAAAGATATTTTTAAAGGATCAGTCAAACTGGTAAAGATGCATGGCAAATCGTCTGTAGGTATATTATTTTTAACCGACCTCCAAAAAAGGAGGTTCTCTATTCGTGTACATGTATATATATTTTTTTTAACTCGAACAGATAGTTCAGGATACCAACAAAAGTCTGAGAAGTTGTCCCTGTGATTTTTATGTATTTAAGAACAGATTTATAAACAATGTGTTTTCATGTTAAAACGAGGAAACGTTTTAACATTAAAAACACATTGTTTGCGACAATAAAACACTTGTTTTCCTAAATTTACATTATGCAGATATACCTATTCATAATGTTTCTTTGTGTGATCTCAATAATATAATATAATATATACGAATATATCGCTTTCGGAAACGAATACAACCCTTTTCCTTTATTTTGATTGAAACTTCCGGAAGTTGATAAAAAAGGGGAAGCATTTACTCCCCATGTTCAATAAACGGTGCTCCCTAATGGCATACTAAGTGCTTTGTCATGCTTACATAGGTATTTATACTCGTACAAATCGAGACAAATAGTCCACTAAGAAATAAATAAAATAATCGATGTTCAGACAATAACTATGTTTGTCTGGTCGATCAAAAACGAATTGGTATGATTAAGGTTTAAAATTAAAGGTTTAAATGAAAACCCCTTCTTCTTAAAAATTCTGTGTAAAAAAGGTTAAAATCAAGTACACAGTTATGTTATTCATGTGAGCGATTTTGAGAATCTAAACATGGTATCCTAGTTCCTATTAGAAGCTTTATTTAACTTGCCTTACTAGCCTGTTGATGAATTAGTTACTAATATCGTATTAGTTATGGAGCTCGTGGCTTAATAATAACTGCCACTCGGGTCGATCTTTAGGTTAAGCCAGGCTTGCCTAGGTTGGTTTGTGGATGCGTGACCACCCGTCACATACCAAGTTTCCTCCGTGCGTCGGAAAGCACGTTAAGCTGTTGGTCCCTAAATATCCATAGATCTTTGGCAGTCGTTACAGGTAGTCAGTGACCTGAAAGTTTGACAACCAGTCTTACCAAAGGGTATCGTATTACCCAGTTTTAACTGGGTTGTGGAGGTTATATAGGCATTCGTTCCATGTAAAAATACTGGTTTTCAGCTGCATCCGGTTAGACTGGAAGCTGACCCCAACATCATCTTCCTGCCCTTATCCCATTCTATTTGGGGTCGGCGCAACACGTTTTCTTCTTCCATTCTTCCCTGTTACATGTCAAGGTGGCATTTACTCCTTTCTCATTCATATCATTCCTCACACAATCCATCCATTTTTTCTTTGCCCTTCCTCTCCACCCATCAATATTTATATCCATCACTTTTTTAGTCACATGCGTTTCATCCCTCCTCATTACATGACCATACCAAGATAAACGACTTCCTTTAAATTTTTCTATAACAGGTGTCACTTTCAAACTTCCTCTAATATACTCATTACTTACTTTATCCATTCTTGTCACTCCACACATCCATCTCAATATTCTCATCTCCGCTACATGCAATCGTTTTTCATCTATCTTTTTCAAAGCCGAGCACTCTGATCCATACAGTACGACAGGTCTAATCACGGACTTGTATATTTTCCCCTTTATCTTGAGGGGCATCCGTGGGTCGCAAGTTGTTCCAGTGACCTGTTGCCATTTCATCAATCCTGAGTTGATCTGAAGCTGACCCCAACATAGTTGGGAAAAGGCTAGGCAGATAATGATAATCGTATTAGTGAAATCTTGCAGCTAAATTCAAGCCAGCTGCCTCCCACCAGTTACGCTGAAATTTTGCGCACATCTTTGGTTCTAGTGACAATCATTTTTTTATGAAACACATGCCTTGAAGCTGCAGTCAAGATCGCTTGTTCAAGAAAAAACAGTTAATAGCACGGGGACGAAACTTTTATACGCTTTGAAAGGTAAGATTTACTTCTTTTCATTTAAATAAAAGTTTTATTATTTTGTTTATAAAATATGTGAAATTTGATAAAAGTAATTAAAGGTAAGAGCAAACAGTCGGGTAATACGTACAAAGGAAATGTTCGTTGAATAACAAAACACACAGCGTATGTAGAAAAAGTACAGCGCTTTACAAACTTAACACAAAAGCAACGAAACTAGATTATTCTATTCACCGCGTAAGCTCGTTACATGTACCATTCAGTTATGCATTCAATGCTTAAATGGAAGACGACGTACTTTGACTGGATTTATGGTTCCTTTGAGTGTCCTGCTCTTTGATGTGTCGGTACGTGTTTCTAAAACTGAATATTAATGTTTTCATTGGTTTTTCTGTACATTCAAGTTTTCAGTACGCTCCCGAGGTAGCATTTTGGTTTCAAATTCTGCGACAAGCGAATTAAATATGGTTCACCCATAGATTTGAAGAATGCCTATGACCAGTTTGTGTTGCCAGTGATTACATACGGGACCGAGACGTGGTCGCTCACAATGGGCCTCATCAGAAAGCTCAAAGTCACCCAAAGGAGAGAGAGGGCTATGCTCGGAGTCTCCTTGCGTGATCGAATCAGAAATGAGGACATCCGCATGAGAACCAAGGTTACCGACATAGCCCGAAGAATTGCCAAACTTTAGTGGCAGTGGGCAGGGCACATTGCTCGCAGAATGGATGGCCGATGGGGCGGAAAAGTTCAGGAGTGGCGACCGCGAACCGGAAGACGTTGCGTTGGAAGGCCTCCCACTAGGTGGACCGATGACCTGGTGAAGGTTGCAGGTATCCGCTGGATGCGAGACGCACGGGACCGGTCAATGTGGCGACACCTGGGGGAGGCCTATGTCCAGCAGTGGACGTTTTTTGGCTGAAATGATGATGATGATGATTATAGATTTGAATCATTGTCGTCATCAGTCTACCAGTCCTCTCCAATTAAACGCCATTCATGTTTATTCGAAGCAACTTCCATTCATTTGCTACCAGCCATCCAGCCATCCTAAAAAGATCATCGCTCCGTAGATAGATACCGTTAGTAGATACCGTGAACCAAAGTGCAGGGTGCACTTTGGTTCACGGTATCTAGCTAGTCAGTGATTCGAAAGTCTCAAAATCAGTCTTACCAAGTGCTATCGTGTTACTGGATTGTGGAGGTCAGATAAGCAGTCGCTTAGGAAGCCGACCCCAACATAATATAGTTGGGAATATGCTAGGCAGATGATGAACTACATTAAACTACTAAAATAGAGGACCAACCTCGGATACCAGAAACTGACAAATATTTCAGCATAGTATCCGTCTGATTCCGGTTTCTGGAGCTGTCCTTGTTACTATTTAATCAAAACTTATACAGTATAGTGTGAAACGAATATTTTCTGTTTAAAAACGTTATTCCTCCGACCGTTTGGACAAACAGTAATATTTTGATACTATGACTGAATGAACGCAGAAATTAATGTACTGTAAATACAAACGTACGTAAATAAATTCCTATTTGTATCGTGAAAATACAATGTTGTAAAGTTTCTGAGAATTCGAAAAAATTTCAAATATGTGTTCCCTTTTTTTTTTGGCGGGTGGAAAATCATCAAATAACCCCTCCCGCTCTTGGGCAGAGCGAAAGGGAGTGTCAGACTTCTACTGACTAAAAACTACCCATGTTCCTTCTTAGCCCTTTCGCCGAGGCTACGGTATCTCTTTCGAACAACCCGCAGCCCCGACAGGAATATGCGTTCTCTGAGTTCAGCATCAATTTAATGAATATTTAGGGGTAGTATTAATCATTTTCCTAAAATACTCGATTGTATATTGGTTAGGGACACCTATTCACCACATTACCATCATCATTTCAGCCAAAAGACGTCCACTACTGGACATAGGCCTCCCCCAAATGTCGCCACATTGACCGGTTCCATGCGTCTCGCATCCAGCGGATCCCCGCAACCTTCACCTGGTCATCGATCCACCTAGTGGGAGGTCTTCTAACGGAACGTTACGGTTCGGTACCTAATTGAGTGCCAATGTTATTGTACTGTTGAAATTTACAAATTCACAGCGCTGAGCCGAGCAACGTTACTCTACGAAGTTCCATACAAACATACATCCCCAGGCGACGATTGCTTGCATGGGAGTACTATGTTCATGTTTCTAGAGCGGCCTGTGTAATGTGTGTTTTTAATGAATTTAAGATGTTTACTTCAGTAATTCATGGGTTCGAACCCAGTGCATTACTTTGTGTAATATAGTTCATCACCACTGGTCTCAAAACGCTGAAGAAAAACATCGTGAGGAAACCGAATTCGAAGACATGTAACATCCACCAACCCGCACTGGGCCCGCGTGGTGCATTATAGCCCATCCCTCTCCTAGAGAGGAGGCCTGAGTCCCTGCAGTGGGAACATTATAGGCTGATGATGAGTTTTGCTATAATAGCCGTTATGTGATTCTTTGAAAATATTTCGTGCATGAATAGTTAAAACTTACGAGTATAAACGTCGCTAACGTGTGTTAATAGTTTTATTTCTAACTAGCTGATACCTGCGTCTTCGCCCCCGTGAATTTCGGTTATCGCGACCGATGTCGGTTATCGCGAAGAAAAGTAATCTTTTCATTCCCCCCTTTCAACCCTTTACAACCCTTTTTGCGCATTAAAAAGTAAATTTTGTCCTTTCACAGGCTCCAGACTATCTGTGTACCAAATTTTATTTCAATCGGTTCAGTAGTTTTGGCGTGAAAGCGCGACAGACACTCAGATAGACAGAGTTACTTTCGCATTTATAATATTATTAGTAACTTAGTAGTTAGTATTAGTAAGGAAGTAAGTAAGGATTACACTCTCCCTGTCGGGACTGCGGTTTGTTCGCAAGAGATACCGCGACCTCGACATGAAGGGCTAAGAAGGAACATGGGTGGGTTTTTAGTCAGGTGAAGTCTGACACTCCCTTCCGCTCTGCCCAAGAGGGGACGGGTTATTTGATGATTTTCCACCCGCCAAAAACAAAAAAGGATTATACTCTCTGTAAAACTCGTATGTCAATAAAACACTAGCTCAGGTTAACGTCTGAATCATTTATTCTCTTCCTTCACCTTGTACCCTCAGTTACATTTATAATTACTAATCTCATAGTACCGACACTCTCTGCTAGCTATTGTACGGATATGTTATTTTTACTGTACGTCTTTCAAAAGACTATATTACCTTCATGCCAGTCTTGCGCCGACCTCTATCACACTATAAAACAACTATACCTAACTCCACTTTGTACAGCGGGCAAAACAAACAGGGATGTAAAGAGGTCGTTCCACGAACTCGTTTCGGCTAATTCTGTCGTCTCGGCCGTAAGTGCCTTTTATGCGTAACTATCAAAGTGTTAAGCAGGCACTAAATATGCTATTATAATAAGGAGGACCTTGAACCCAAGTGGTTGTTGGTGCTATTTTTAAGATGAACAAATAATTATAGAGCTTTCTGAGGACTAACGGAAATATGAATTATACATTCATCATCATCATCATAAGCCTTTTCCCAACTATGTCAGGGTCGGCTTCCAGTCTAACCGGATGCAGCTGAATACCAGTATTTTACATGGAGCGACTGCCTATCTGACCTCCACAACCCAGTTAATACTAGGTAATACGATACTCTTTGGTAAGACTGGATGTCAGAATTTCAGGTCACTGACTACCTGTAACGACTGCCAAAGATCTATCTATGGCAGCCAAAGATATATGCCAAAGATATATCTATATATGGCAGCCGGGACCAACAGCTTTACGTGCTTTCCGAGGCACGGAGGAAACTCGTTATGTCGGGCGGTCACCCATCCACAGACCGACCTAGGCAAGCACAGCTTTACCTAAAGATCGACCCTGAGTGGCAGTTCTTATATATAAATATGAATTATACATTATATTATTCTATATTATTTTTCTTTTATAAGTTTTTTTACATAAAAAGGCGACAAAAGTGACATTGGCAATTACCGTCCAATCAGTTTAACATCTCACATTTACAAGACCTTTATTAAGGTAATACACAATCGCATAGATGAGAAACTGGATAAACATCAACCACCCGAACAAGCTGGATTTCGCCCTAGTTTTTCAACAACCGACCACCTACAGACCTTAAACCAAATTCTAGAAAAATATACCGAATTTAATAAACCACTATACCTGGTCTTCGTAGACTATACGAAGGCCTTCGATAGCATCAAACACTCCGAAATATTCAAATCTTTATCAAATCAGAAACTGGAACAACAATATATAGACCTTTTAAAAAACATCTACCATAACAGCACAGCAAATATCAAATTAAATACTGTAGGACCTTCGTTCAGCATACAGAAAGGTGTAAAACAGAGTGACCCGCTCTCTCCGAAGTTATTTACCAGCACTCTTGAGGAGATATTTAGAACGCTAGCAGCCTCATGGACCACCAAAGGCATTGAAGTCGGCAGTAAGAGGCTGACAAACCTCCGATTTGCCGACGACATAGTCCTTTTTGCCCCCACAGCCCTGGAACTACAGACTATGCTCCAAGAACTGAGTACGGCCAGCTCTAAGGTGGGTCTTACCATGAATCGGTCTAAAACTCAGCTTATGACCAACAGCAGGTAGATGGTATGAGAATGGAACAGAGGTAGATGGGCAGGAAATAGACTATGTCGATGAGTATATCTACTTGGGCCAGTTAGTATCTTTCGAAAACAGGCAAGAAAGAGAAATCGATCGCAGAGTCGAAAACGCCTGGAAAAGCTACTGGTCCATGAAGACGCTAATGAAGGGCGATCTTCCGGTCTCCCTGAAGCGCAAACTCATTGACATGTGCATTCTGCCCGTCCTAACCTACGGTGCTCAGACATGGTCTCTCACCGAGACTCAGAAGTTCCGCCTTGGAGTATGCCAAAGGGCAATGGAACGCAGCATTTTGGGTGTCAAAAGACAAGATAAAATTCGAAACACCACGCTGCGCTCCAAAACGGGCATTGTAGACGTTGGCAAGAAGGCTGCTGGGTTAAAATGGGATTGGGCGGGTCACGTCAGCCGCATGCACGATGACCGCTGGGCAAAAGTCTCCACACGATGGTTACCGGAAGACGGACGGCGCCGCCGAGGCCGGCCAGAAAGAGGTGGCGAGACGATCTGGACGCGCACCACGAGGGCTGGTTCGAGGTGGCTCAGGAAAAAAGAAAGTGGAAGGAATTGGGGGAGGCCTTTGCCGAGCAGTGGGACAGTACAGGCTAGAAAAAAAAAAAAAAAAAAAAGTTTTAACTGCCATTTCCTTTTTTGTTCCCCTCATGACGTAGTGTGAGGAATTGGGCTGTCAAACGCAATAACATTTCTTCAAATCTGACTGGTAGTTATTAAAGCTAGTGCGTTGAAACAAACAAAAACTCTTCAGCTTTATAATACTAGTATAGATTATACATTTAGCTTTGTTAAACCCTGAAAATATTTATTGATTGCCAAAATTGTTGCAGAACAAAAACTTATTCTTCTTATCATAGTGACGTGATGAACGATAAACTCAATTCAATCATCACTACTGAAGGTTAGGTATATTCATTGCCGGCTATATTTGTCGCCTAAAAAACGAAGACTGTTGTATCCAAACAAGGCAGGAAATATTCGAAACAAAATACGTCAAGAAAGAAGTTATATAAATGTAAAAAATACATCCTATCAGCTGCATCTACTACTTACTCGGAAAGGTCACAAAGAATAAAGCAGCCACGTGTCCCAGACAACTATCTTGTATTCCAATTTCATTCGTTTATTTCGAGATGAAAACATAAGTACCTAGTCGAATATATTTTGTAACTTTTAGATTAGCGCTTCGTTCTCGCACCGACGCAAGTTGAGTCAAATGACACGCGCATAATATGTCACTTGTTATCTTCGTCACAAGTAACGTCACGGTGACTCATAATAATGCTTCAAGAAAATGCTTGTTGTTGCTCATTTGTTTTTCAGTCGCAAAACGCGTCCAGCTCGTAGCCAAGCAATCAACAAGAAAACTTCTCAACATTGCAACTAGTTAGCAACATCATCATCTTCATCATCAGCCATAAGACGTCCACTGCTGGACAAAGGCCTCCCCCATAGAACGCCATAACGAACGGCAACCTGCCGTTTGCATCCACCGGTTGCCGCGACTCCCACGATGTCGTTGGTCCTCCTGGTGGGAGGCCGACCAACGCTGCGTCTTCCGGTTCGTGGTTGCCACTCGAAAACCTTTCTTCCCCATCGGTTGTCGGTTCTTCGAGCGATGTGGCCTGCCCATTGCCACTTCAACTTGCATATTCTGAGAGCTATCTCGGTGACCCTTCTTCGGCGAATTTCCTCGTTTCGGATTTTGTCGCACAAAGAAACTCCGAGCTTGGCTCTCTCCATGGCTCGTTGCGTGACTCTGAACTTCTTTATGAGGCCAACAATTAAGGACCATGTTTCTGTGCCAAGTCATCACTGGCAACACACACTGGTTATACACCTTCGTCTTAAGACTAACATGCAATAATTTATTTACTGTTGGTGTTAAATGTACAAGTTTTTATTTTAAAACGCTTTTTCCAGCCACGGCCGGTTTGGTCCGGTCCGAATCCTAGTATCATCTGGTATAATCCGCTTTGGTGCGGCCCGGCCCGGTTTTAGCAAGTGCTGTGCCGGTACCGGATCAGAATTTTTGCTTTCACTGAGCGTTGTATCCGGAAATCGTAGTGCAAAATCCGGAATATGTGCACTTGCAGTTAATGCGAATTAGAGTGTTGGCAGTCGGTACGGTTTTGGTTTATTTTTATCCTGGTAGCTGAGGACAATAGTTGAAGAAAATGTTTTTCATTTCTTGACGCCGAAATATTTTATTAAAGATTTAAATTTAAAACAAACAAAATCAAAAACGACAAAATATTTCGGCGTCAAGGTTTCGGAGGTCTCGGAGTTTATGGTAGTAAAAGTTAAAAACCTAGCCTTTTCCCAGCTATGTTATTAAGACCGGCTTCCAATCTAACATGAAGGTACTGCCTATCTGACCTCCACAAATCAATTAGTACAGGGTACCACGAAACCCTTCGGAAAAATTCCAAATGAACTAAAAAATCGAACAGAAAGTAAAGCATCTGATTTCGGCTTCACAAAAGCAAAAGCCAGCATATAATATTAAAAAGTCATGTCTAATTCTGTACAGAAACGAGTATCATTGCGCTTCCCAGCGGGTATCAATCACAAAGGCTCAGAGCGTCGCTCCCAATTTGCCGAGGACATTTGCACGAAATAAGCCACGTTTTTAGCTTTCTACACTGGCACTGTGCCAGTACATTTGTATCTAGGAATATTGTGGAAATGCTGTAAATAAGAATGTAAAGTTAAATTGTTTGTCTTTTTGTTTTTGAGAGTCTTAGCCAACTAAGACTCTCGTCCATGGTAATCAAAAGGAGTGGTCATCCTTCTGGACATGACTTGACTTTTTTTACTGCCTCCGTGGTCGAGTGGTTTAAGCGTTTGCCTTGTGACCCGGTGGTCGTGGGTTCGATCCCCACGGGAAACATACTTTGTAAAAAAGTTGTTTCCAGTTTGGCTAGGACATTGCAGGCTTGAATCACCTGATTGTCTGATAAAAAGTTGATTCCGTGCTTCGGAAGGCACGTATAAGCCGGTGGTTCCGGCCACTAAATGGCGGTCGTCAAACCATGTCAGACGCCTTAGAGGCGGGAACTCTGACTCTAGGGTTTGTGGGGACGTTAGACCTTACTATCCAATCGATAAGAAGAAGAAGAACAGATTTTGGACCCAGAGTGGCCAGAAGATTAGTCTGTTTTAACTTAACTTGCTTCCACGCCACTATGCGCAAGAGAGACACGTCGCTGGTGCGGCGAGTGCGGAGGAGCGCTAATAACATGCTGGCCGATCTCGCAGGATGGTTTGATTGTGCCATCATCTCCCACTGTTGTAAGCGACATATGGAAGGCTGTCGCAACTGACAGTTTTAATATGTGAATTGTTAATTATGTTTTTTTATTGAATTATTGTGACTGACTTATTTTAATTTAATTGAATTAAGTAAATGAAATCGTTATTGGTTTGAATTGAATGTTGTGTATGTGATGTGACTGTGTGAATGTATTATCTCTATTATGAGTCAGTGATACTCACGAATTAAATGATTTTATTTATTTAACTTTTTTTTTGGCAAGCCTGCTCTGTCCCACTCCAGGGCAAAGGCCTCCCTCCACTCTTTCCACTTCTCGCGAACCCGCGCGTCCTCCTTCCAGTTTTGACGGAACCGATCTAGTTCATCCCGCCATCTCCTTCGTGGCCTGTCGCGACCCCGTCTCACTGTGTCAGGGCACCAGTTTCCTGATATTTTGGCCCACAGTTTGTCCGGCATGCGGCGACATGTCCTGCCCAGTCCCATTTGAGTTGAGCAGCCTTTTGGGCCACGTCAGCTATTTTTGTTTTGGAACGCAGCATTGTGTTTCGAACACGATCCGTTAATTTAACACCTAGTATACTGCGCTCCATTGCTCGTTGGTAAACCTTGAGTTTGGACTTCTGGATGTTAGTCAAAGACCAAGTAGCTTATAAAGTGTGAACTTGAAGCTGTTCCACACTCTAAATAACATGGGACAAAAGCAGGAAGAAGAAGAGAGCAGCAATCCTGCGGCCGACTAGCCTTATAAATTATTTTTACTTTGCAAATAGATATTTACAAATAAAACGACTCTTTTGTAAAACTAGATTGGGCCAGTGGTTGTGTTAAATGTTAGGTACTAGTTGATGCCTGCGGTTTCGCCCACGTGGATGTCGGTCAAATTATATACTAAAACCTTCCTCGAGAACCACTCTATTCATTGGTGAAAACAACATGAAAATCGGTGCAGGAGTTTTTGAATTTATCTCGAACAGACAGACAGACGCGGCGGTGGAGGAGGAAGAGGTGGTTTGTTTTATAATAATATGTAGTGATATGGGGACTAACAGCCCCTTCGTAATATTTCTCTCACTTTGTCATCTTAAAACGTCACCTACATATCACGAGCTGCAATAAAACCGTTGTCGAGTGCTATAACACCGGTATTAAAGAGCTACAAGCAAGATCTATTAACCTGTCTGCACTTGTGACGTTAAGTTGTCACTCGTACACTCGGCTGGGATGTTCAACTGTTCAACACTTCACAAACTGTCAAGGGTTGCTGAAATACAGACCTTTACAGTCACCTTTAACAAAGGCAACTCAAAAACACCCTTTTTGCAACAGTAATAAATATCACTGTCATTTAGACAATGATGCAAATCAGAACTAAAATTATTGTGAAGGGACTGCAAGTGGTAAATTTGAGAAAGTGTGATGTGAGTAAAAGACAAATTATTAAAAGTTTGATTATAGTTGTATCTTGTTGCATCTCTTATTCGTATTTTGTTTTCCACATTTTTCCAATACTTATTATTTATACTGAAAACGGGATATTTACCATGTTTACTGTTTGGTATGGTGCTTGTAACAGCGTTGAAATATCGGGAACTCGAAAAAATCAGTTAACATGGTAAATATCCCGTTTTCAGTATAAATAATAGTGCTAGTGACCATGTCAGTTTAAAATCTTATTTCCAATATTTTTTTTTTGGCGGGCAGAGAGAAAGGTAATGTCACACTTCTACTGACTAAAAACCACCCATGTTCCTTCTTAGCCCTTCATGTCGAGGCCGCGGTATCTCTTGCGATCAACCCGCAGCCCCGACGGGCGTCCTTGCGGGCCCCTTCCATGTTGCTGACATCTCTTTGAGGCGCGCGTGGAACACGAACTCGCCGTCGACACGGCCTGTCGTCGCCATAAGTCGGACGGACGGCGAGCTTGCCCATTACTCATCGTCCACAGGCCCGCGTCTACGGTGGCCCCCGACGCCCGGAGCGTCTCCCGCGGCGGCTGGAACGAGAGGTTCTCTACCTCTCACGTTCCGCCACCTTGGCTCGAACGTCTGACAACCAGTCTTATCAAAGGATATCATATAATTCAGGACTAGCTGGGTCATGGAGGTCAGATTGAAATTGAAATTGACTACATTTCTTTTTTCATTTCTCCTTCTGCAAGTCTGCTGACAGAAATTTCTTGAGAAATAAGCAGTACCTTTGTACTCATAATTATGTTATATTATGATATTTTCCTGTGTTGTCTACTGTGTGTACATAAATAGTAAAATAAATAAATAGTTAGGAAATAAAGGCTAGACAGATGATGATGACTTTCTAAATGTATTTTTTAGTATAGTCATATTATTGCATATCATTGAATAATTCTTCAGGCATAATGAGTATGTGTACAAAAATAAATTATTCACTAAAGAATAACAATTACTGTAAACAAAACATAACATATCATCACGCCTGTAATCCCCGAAGGGTTAGGCAGAGGTGTACCTAATAGTACACCCACATTTCGCCAGTTATGTTTAAGTCCCATGTAATAGGGGGCGAGCCTATGGCCATCAACTGGGCCCAAATCCAGACTCCGTGGCTGTTACTGATAAATTCCTGATGGAAAAAGCCAATAACACTTTGCCCGACCGGGGATTCGAACCCAGGACCTCATGCTCAGCAGTCGCGCTTGCGACCACTAGACCAACGAGGCTGTTAACAGTAAAGTAATAACCAGCCTCTCGTTAAATGAAACTTAACTCTATTTAATTGTTAATAGTGGTTATTTTATTTTAAAACTGCTAGTTTCATTAATTTTTCAACCCAACACAAAATTCTGCTCGCCAAAGCTTTAGGGAAGAGACTAATTAAAATTCTATTCGTTCTTTACGAGAAATTGAGTGTGAAAATGTTCAAGTTAAATTAATAAATTAATTCTTCATAAATTATATTAAAACAGCGCCATTTTAAACACCATTCTGAGTCTGTAAACTGATTCACGGAGTATGGAAATATGGGTCAAGCATATTTACTTTTTGCTCAAGAGTTAAAAGTGCTAAAAGAGACGCATAATTTAGTAAAATTCTTTTTATTTATCTCATCACTTTACAAGCTTTCGGTTGAAGTACTTCATTAGCACACCTGTAACTTATATAAACAAACATTTTATTTCTCAAGTAAATGAAGAATCTTGTCGTTTTAGAATGCAAAGATCCTAGAAAATTATCAGGAATAGTCTTATCGTTATGTTTGTTTGTGCATGTGTTAATTATATTTCTACAACTCGAAAAATATCCCACGGTAAGATAAAATGGGGATAAAAACTATCCTATGTGTTAATCCAGGTTATAAACTATCTGTGTATCAAATTTTATCCAAATCCGTTCAGTAGTTTTTGCGTGAAAGAGTAACAAACATCCATCCCTACCAACAAACTTTCGCGTTTATAATATTAATAGGAGTAGGATGTATCTATATGTAGCTTCCATAACATTATACCATGTCTGTAATCCCCAAAGGGTTAGGCAAAGACGTACCTAATAGTACACCCACATTTGATCGTGCATAAATTCAGACTCCGCGACGGCTAGTGAGAAATTCCTGATCCCAAAACCCAATAGCACTTCTACCCGATCATCATCTGCCTAGCCTTTTCCCAACTATGTTGGGGTCGGCTTCCAGTCTAACCGGATGCAGCTGAATACCAGTATTTTACATGGAGCGACTGCCTATCTGACCTCCACAACCCAATTAATACTAGGTAATTCGATACCCTTTGGTAAGACTGGTTGTCAGACTTTCAGGTCACTGACTACCTGTAACGACTGCCAAAGATCTATATATGGCAGCCGGGACCAACAGCTTAACGTGCTTTCCGAGGCACGGAGGAAACTCGGTATGTCGGGCGGTCACCCATCCACAGACCGACCTAGGCAAGCACAGCTTTACCTAAAGATCGACCCGAGTGGCAGTTCTTATTAAGCCACGAGCTCCTCACTTCTACCCGATAGTTTATTGAAATAAATGAAATGTTAAAGACTAGGGCTTTTTTATTTTTTGTTGATGGGAAATCATCAAAATGACCTCTCCCGCGCTTGGCGTAGCCCAAGGGAGTGTGAGATTTCTACTGACTAAACCCACCCATGTTCCTTCTTAGCCCTTTGTGTCGAGGTCGCCGTATCTCTTTCGAACAACCCGCAGCCCCGACGGGAAAGACCAGGGCCTGTAGTGGAGACTGACTATGGTGATGAAACTATACAGTGCATAATCCACGTATTCTGCTTACCTCTTCCAGTCCGCTAGTTCCCTGGTACTAAAGAGTCGCAGGTGCATCTGATACCCTCGTCACAGCTCTCCTACACTAATCCCGTCAGTTTAGATGCCACTTAATTTCCTTGACGCTGCGACAGCCATTATGGCCCACGTTGATTTTAGATGACACTCCGTTTAGTGGGTAGTTCTGAAATATGATTATTGTTTAAAATTACGTCACACTTTCAGAATTATTGAAAGTCTAAATAATTCTGTCTGAAAGACAAGTTTATGTTTTTTTCTCATACCATTTTTTTTGGGGTTTGGAAAATCGGAAAATAACCTCTGCCGCTCTTGGGCAGAGCGAAAGGCAGCATCAGACTTCTACTGACCCCGTCGGGGCTGCGGGTTGTTCGCAAGAGATACCGCGGCCTCGACATGAAGAGCTAAGAAGGAACATGAGTGGTTTTTAGTCAGTAGAAGTCTGACACTCCCTTTTGCTCTACCCAAGAGCGGGATGATTATTATTATTATTTGATGATTTTCCACCCGCCATAAAAAAAAATACTTCTACTGACTAAAAACCACCCATATTCCTTCTTAGCCCTTTATGTCGAGACCGCGGTATCTCTTGCAAACAACCTGCAGCCCCGACGGGTTCTCATACTATCTGTCTAGGCTTTTTCCCAAACAATGTTGGGGTCGGCTTCCAACCTAACCGGTTGCAACTGAGTACCAGTATTTTACATGGAGCAACTGCCAACAGCACCACCCAGTAACTGGGTAATACGATACCCCTTGTTAAGACTGGATGTCAGACTTTTGGCGTCTGATACCTCGTTACGATTGACAAAGATCTACAGATGCCAGTCGGTACCAACAACATAACGTGCTTTCCGAGGCACGAAATTCGGTATGTAATGATGGTCACCCATCAATGGGCAACGTAGGCAAGCACGGCCTAACCTTAAAGGCCGACCCTTGTGTCTGTTATCATTGAACCACGAGGTCCTCGTTCTATTTTAAAAATATTATCGTATTATTTTTTTTTTTTTATTATTATTATTATTTTTATAATTTCGTAATCATAGTGCAAAATGTTGGCAGCCTACTAAGTAAGAACCTTTTTATAATTTAACCGAAATATTACAATTCCTACAAGATGATATTCTTTTTCAAAGATAAATATTAAAGAGGATTCAATTTGCAAAGTTTGATCGAACCCAAAATCAAATTATAAACTTTTATTACATATCTTTTGTTTTAAATAGAATTTTATAAGTGTTTTGGTAAAATCTAGACCAAAGTTAGGTAGGTTAAGTGAAAAAATGTGTTTCGATTCTAGAAAAGTTATGATCCGTTAGTTATTTAAGAAAAACTTCCATCTACAACACTTTTCTCTTGAAACTTTTTATTCTAAGTTAGTGAAGAAAACGCGCGTTCCTATTTCTTACATTTTTTTTATCGGTCAGACGAACTGGTTTTTTTCAATTGGTTCGAAAAAAAAATATTTGAGAAAATTTTGAAATTTGCGTTCGAGGCGGAATTCACACCCGAGCCGCAGGTGAAGTTTTCATAGAGCCGGGAACTGCAGTATCGCCGCGGGCAATAGCTATTAAGGACACTACAATATTACACATCTATTTGCAACCATACTAACTTTCGGAACGCAACTTCCTACTACCCACTTAAAATTGTCTCTTTAAACTTCTCTAAACAACAGAAACAACCCCATTCAGTAACACATACGGCCCCATGTAACAAGACACTCAATCACATTTAAAACAAAGCACTCCCCGTAGGTACTCATCTCCAATACCTCTTATCTCTAATTGCCGAACTCCATCACCAAAGCAATCTGTAATTAAAACAAATAAACATCAAACTAATTGGCGATAGACAAAGATCTATGAGATGACAGAACTGTCAGAGCAAATCGCCATGGAGAGGCTGTGGGCACGTTTGGAGCAATGACTAGGTATATTTAGTCATTGGTACAGGAGTAGGTAGTCAACGGAGACTTAATAACGGTACCCAGAAGTTTTGTTATGAATCAACCAGGGCGTTTAGACTAGTTAAAGTGGCAGTCGCTTTCAAAAAGTTTCGTATTTCTATAATGATTGTCAACAGGATTATCATAAATTAAATATTCATATCAAAAACACACCGAGGCAGCCCTAAGAAACACTGGCGTGACGCTTTGGAATCGTTCCTTGCTGGTTGGCCAGAGGAAACTAAACACTGAGGGAGTTGGAAAGGAATGTGGAAGGCCTTCGCCCAACCGTGAGGCAGAATAGTCCAAATTAATAACAAGAAATGGTCTATTACCATTACTCGGACACAAAAGTTAGTGCTTTGAGTCTGAATATAATACAGAGTGATCCGAGCCGAAACATACAAAAACCCGCTTTCGCGCTTGCTATCGCCAAAAGAACGAGGCCATCATTTCCATCATAGGAAATAATAATATATTTCACACGCACACTCTTGTTCATCATTCCGCTGGCACGACATCATAGTTTATTAGCATAAAACTTCAACACTTCCACGTTTGCGTTGGTGGCAGGTTAGGAATATAATAAATAGACAGTTAGACACATATTAATAAACTCAATATTAGTCTCTGGCTATTTTATCTATTCCAGTACAAGGAGCATACATAATAGCACCCAATATCTTTTGTTATTGGTTTGTATTGTTTCGTTTGCTGGCAATTGTTAAACGATCAATATTGCTGGGGCGGAATGTTAAGCTTAAGTTGCCCTGAAATTACTAGTTCTGTTGTTGTAAACTTAAATACTTATACGGTTATGGATGAGAGTCGTTAAAAATTAAGTAACAGGATTTAAAACGAATTTCATCAATGATACTGAACGTTATCGAGGCAACATTCAAATTGTTGTCAATATTCCATAGCAATCATAACACAAATAACTGCTAGCTCTTGAACGTATTACTAATGTTGATCGCGTTTATTTCGTGAAATTCTCCCACAGTCAAGAATCTTGATTTTTATTGACTTGTGTAATAGGTTTGCCGCCGCCTATTACTTTTAAAGTAAAATTTGCGAAATATATAATATTATGTACTGAATAGGGTACACTTCTGCCTAAAGCTATATCTGGCACTGAAATTAATAGAGAACACGATGAAATGGTCTTAATCAAGCTAGTAATTTCCTCTAAAAATGTGTATTGGCCAGACTTAGGACAACGCCCAAACCTAGGTGTGTAGATATTATTTGCTCATGAGATTAAGCACAGAGGTGGACCAAATGTCAGCTCCCGAACTAAAAAGATTACAAAACACACATTCCTTTTACGTTAAAATTACAATCATAAGCGTCACAAATTTATTCCATTACGTTCGTAATCATGCAAAATCCAAATAAAATGCGCGTGAATAATATATGCCTACACTTCACCAGTCCCATGTCGTGTTTGTCAAACAAAAATATCACTGGAAATGTCTTCGGAAAATGCGATATTTTCATTGAAATCGCTTATGAAATTATATTTTGATCTGTTAGAAGTCGCTCCACGTGTAGAATGTCGAGTAAATTCAATGTATCAACGAATTTACAGCGTCTAGACACATTGGCGATGTAAAACTGTCACCTGGGTAGGGTGACCAGGTATTGGAAATTTTGGAAACTGATTCACAAAACCCTCATTTCACAGGGCGGGTCAACGCACTTCGTACACATACATACATGAGATCACGATCTTTTCCCATAGGGGTAGGCAGAAACCACAGAACGCCACCCGCTACGATACTTTTTTTTTTTTTGGCCAGTGGAAAATCATCAAATTCCCGCTCTTGGGCAGAACGAAAGGGAGTGTCAGACTTCTACTGACTGAAAACTACCCATGTTCCTTCTTAGCCCTTCATGTCGAGGCCGCGGTATCTCTTGCGAACAACCCGCAGCCCCGACGGGACCTGCTACGATCCTTATATACTCCTTTTGCCTCGTCCACATTCATTCATCTGGTCATACATGCACGCCGGTTGCGAGTTCTACTCACCTGTCCTGTCTGAAGATCCTCACCAATAAGGTACCCCTTGGTTTGACTGGCTGTCAATGTTTCTGGCCACTGACTACCTTTTGCGACTGACAAAAATCTACAATTGACAGCCGGGACCAAAGGCTTAACGTGCTTTCTGAGGCACGGAGGAAACTCGGTATGAAATGGGTAGTCACCCAGATACATACCAACCTTGGTAAGCGCAGCTTTACCTGAAGATTGAGTTGCTCTAAGACGAAGTTACAATATATTTATACAGGTTGTAAATCAACCCATCACACAGCCGTCAACCAAGCACTCTGTACATCAAACTAAGTAGCCCTACGCAAAAATTTTTGCTGGGAAACGACTTTTTTTAGCGTCAAAAATCACATTTTACGGTAAAACTCAATGTAGCACGCTTAAAACATTGTGTTAGTAGATGCTTTGAATAGTAAACGGGTCATGAAGGTAATTTAAGTAAAGTTATAACCTGAAAAACTAGTATTTACAAAAACAGCTGTGAAAAATTTGAAACTTTGACCCCCAATATCTCCGTAACTAGGAGGTTCCCAGGTATGGTCTGTAATAAAAAAATAATTGCAGTGGTGGGGAGAACAAGTGCCTTTTTTATGGGGGGTGAAAAATCATCAAATAACCCCTCCCGCTCTTGGGCAGAGCGAAAGGGAGTGTCAGACTTCCACTGACTAAAAACCACCCACGTTCCTTCTTAGCCCTTCATGTCGAGGCCGCGGTATCTCTTGCGAACAACCCGCAGCCAGAACAAGTGCCCTTCGTTTGCGTTAAGGTTACTTTTACACCCTAAATACCAAAAAGAATGGTTACCCTTCTACCTCCCGGTAAAGTACGTGTCATAAAAACTGGATTTTCTTGAGATACGTTTTATTATCATAAATCTTTTGATTCATTGGCTGATAAAAAAATATTACCTTTTGTTTCTCTTATAATTTTCAGACCAATTTGGTAAATCGAATGATTATTTTGAGTACACATTGTTGTACTTCCATGTTATTTGTTCGTCATTTGTAGTTATTCTTGTTGTTAAGTGCTATAGACATCTGGATGTCATCATGATGGAAACATCAACTGCAGTCGCCTCTGCACGTCTTTTTCTTCCATAATTTCTGTATCCACATTTTAGAAGTAACCTCTCTTCTAGCGATATTATCCTTCACAAAGTCCATTTATCGTTTCACCAGTTACCTACGAAATCATCTAATCTGTGCCACATTGTTTCAAACAAAAAATTACAATTTATTAAAAATTATTTATCATTTGTCAAAGCCGTTTAAAAAACTTTACATTGTCGACCAAATATTTCGATTTTATTCGTTGTTTTAATACAACAATCACAATGCACAGCCGCAAATAATTTATACGCAACTTCGTACAAAAACTGTCGCAAGACTCATTTTCTTTTTACTAGCAAACTTCATAACTAAACTGTCAAGTTAAAAAATGTGGCTAAATATACGATTACGGTTACTAACAGGGTTCAAATGGGCTTGCATACATTTTGCTGACGTCCAAAGAACTGCTGGTTATGTAATGAAAGAAGCAAATAATTTCCAGTGCCGGTTGTATTTAAACGCCTAATTGCACTCGGTACACCACTCATCTGCTTAAGGGTAGGTGGACAAATCTGTATGTGAAGATTGTTTTTGATACAATTTTGAAGTTTTTAACCCGATGTATTAAGTTTTTAACCCGATGTATTAAGTTTTCAACCCGATGTATTAAGAGGGAAGTTATTTTGGCTGATTGCTTGTTTGTTGAGTAAGTGAGATTAATGTCTTCTCCTTATGAAACAACCAACCCGAACCGTGCACCTTTTTGTTGAAGTTTTACAAGCACTCATGTAGGCCTATGTGAAATAAAATATTTTGATTTGATTTGAGTGGTCGTCATCGCAATTTCGCTACCTACTGCTGAGCATGACATTTCGATTCCCGGGTCGTTATGTTATGGACCTGTTGTTATGTGCTGTAGTTTGAGAATATTACTTTTTAACCGACTTCCAAAAGGAGGAGGTTCTCAATTCGTCTGTATGTTTTTTTTTCTATTTTTTTTTTGTATTTTTGCTTCCGTATATCTCCGTCATTAATAAACCGATTTTCAAAATTCTTAATGTATTCGAAAGAGTATACTCTCGAGGTGGTGCCATTGTCACCAAGTCAGGATCTGATGATGGGATCCACGGAAAATCGAGGGCAGCCTTCAAATTTTATAGGCACGTATTACGCGTTTCGTACTTTTTCTAAAGCTATTCAAGTATTCGCATCTAGCAGTCATCACTTCATGTTGATGAGTTGTTGATCCTTAACGGTTAGGGGTTGGAGGATAATTCTTTAATCAAATATTATGGGGACGCATATATTATGGTTATATTCTTTCAGGTTATCTTGGTGAGCTGATTACAGAAGGTACTACTCCTCAACAGTGAGGAGTTGAAAGCAATAATAAGGGAATCTTGAAGGTTAGGGTTAGGTTTCTTGGTAAAATTTGTTTTCAGTTTGTTTTTTTTCAGTATGACGTTTGGATATTTTTTTGTCTGTGTGTGACGTAAAATGTGTCATAAAGGCATTTTTGCAAAATGTCGTGAAAACTGGTTTTTATGATAGGTAGGAGGTACATAAGTTAATAATTATTTGGACATGATTCTGACCTTAAATCTAAAACATTTTGTATCACAAACATTACTCAGATAGGACTATAAGTTCGTTACATTTTATTTCAGAGTTTATATGATTTACCAAACATAATTGAGTTGCCGTGGACATGTTAATTTATATTTTTCCTGTTTCGTTTATATTTACAACATATATTTTTACCTTTCCCGGCTATAATTTGGACCAGATTTTTACCTCACACAATATTCCTTTGTTTTCCTCGAATCAAAACTCAAGGGGTGTAACCCACATAGATAATTGAGATCCCTTACCCCCGAGTAAAGATACGGAACCGCACCAAATCAGATTGGTCAACTAGTAACCCTTCGTAATTGGACCGAATCCTTTGTAAATTGACTTGATTGATTTAATAATCGTTAAGGTGGTCTCAAGGATACATGACTTAAATAAAAAATGGGGCTCGGACCATGGGCTCCATAAGCTTATTAATTTAAATGGACTCTTGTGTCTGGACCTGAGCATGTTAGGTAATGCTGATTCAATACCTCTAAAAGGTTTTTCCCTCAAGTTATCTTAGGTACCTAAGAGCCTTTATCTTCTGTTTTTGTGTTTCGGCCGACACCTGCCAAAACATTTCAAGTTGGCTAATGATAGAAAGATATATAGAATATACTTTATCTTACACTAGACTCCAACTTTTCGAAGAAAATATCAGGTATTTAGGTCAACGTGGTCTTAAAATAAATACTTCTGAAGGCAAAACAAAGCTCTAAGCCCAGACATATTAAGCCCACTATGAAAACTAATTTTGATGAAGCTTTTGAAACTATTTTCCAAGAAATAACCAAATAACATAACGTAACATCACGCTTGTAATACCAGGTAGTTTATGCAGAGGTTTACTTAAATTACACCCACATTTCGCCAGTTATGTTCAAGTTTCATTATAATTGGAGGTGCCAATTGACCTTTTGCAAAATAAAAAAACTTTTAAACACCATTTTAGATGATCACCAAAAAAAAAATACAAAAAAAAGGATTTTTTACTATTGCACCAAGCCTCCCCTTAAGCGTTGCGACATTGGTGCATATAAACAAGCTCTAACGCGGCCGCAGGACTCCGGCCCCTTAATTAAGTAGGAAATGCAAAACCTACAGTATTACAGCACTAACACATAATTATTGCAGCTATACATAAACAGTGTTGCTGAAATAAGAGCGGGTTTATTTTTAATTTGTGCAGCTGACGGTGGACGGTATTTGTAATTATGCAACCCGTGTTTTTTTTTGTTTGTGGTTACTTTGGTGCTCTGGTTGTGAAGCGTGGTTACTGAATGTTGTGTCTTAGGTTTAATTCTTAGAAGCAAAGGTGTGCTTTTGTTTGCAGCTAACAGGTGGTGGTCTGAAGTAAGCTCGTGGCTAATTAATAACTGCCACTCAGGTGGATTTTCAGGTTAAACCGCGCTAGCCTAGGTTAGTCGGTGGATGGGTCTCACTTTACATACCGAGTTTCCCAGCTGTCATTTGAAGCTGACTCCGTCATAGTTGGGAAAAGGTTGGGCAGATGATTAGGTGGTGGTCTTAAGTATTTGTCCAAGCATTGAGGCTATCGATATGGTGCGGGTTGTTCGAAAGAGATACAGCGGCCTCGACACAAAGGGCTAAGAAGGAACATGGGTGGGTTTTTAGTCAGTAGAAGTCAGACACTCCCTTTCGCTCTGCCCATCCTGCTGAGCGGGAGAGGTTATTTGATGTTTTTCCACCCCCCCCCCCCCAAAAAAAAACAAAAGCCGGCGATAAAATTTTAATGAATATTATCACGGTCTACGCACCATCTCTTCCTACCGATTTGTACGTCGCGATATGTGGCTGAACATGTTAGAACTTTCTGTATCTCATTATTAACCTGCATGCAATGTATCATGTACACCATGTTTAAACAAATAAATATTACTTACTTACTTACTTAAAAAACTTTTATATTATTCAGTTCAATAAAACTACTCAAGAAAACACGTGTCAACTTTGACATGAATAAATGTAATGTCATTTACATTCCAACACCGTTTATATCTATCAATATGTGTAGCATACGTTACACGAAGCGTTTATAAACTGATCGACATTTTCAGGGCGAACAAAAATAATACATTTTCTCACAAAAATAGTGTCCCACGCAGATTTATACTGAAAATAGAAAAGTTATTATTGCACGTCATAAACAGTAGGTACTAAACTAGAATATAATCCTGAAAATGTTTGATAAGAATAAGTTACGTCATAGTTTATTTCAAGTAGGTATGTCAGTTAATGGGGTGCAACGGTAGCCCAGTGTTGGCAGCCCCGACTTACGAATAGTAAGTAAGTTCGAACCCAGGCAGGCGCATTACTTTGTGTAATTTATTTCATCACCGCTCCTCTTAAAACGGTGAAGGAAAACATCGTGAGGAAACGAGAACTAAAAAATTCGAAGACATGTGACATCCACCAACCCGCACTGGGCACGCGTGGTGGATTATAGCCCATCTCCTAGAGAGGAGGCCTGAGTCCCTGCAGTGGGAACATTATAGGCTGATAATGATGATGACGTTAGTTAATAGCCCTGGACAACAATACTAGGAGGGACAAAGCATAATAAATAACTGTGAAAGTTCAGTAGTTGCCCATTCCAAAGTGTAGATCAATGTCTTTGGAGATGGACGGGCAAGAAACTCAATGGACACTCTTTAAAATCGGATAACTGCATCTAGTTAGACTGGAAGCCGACCCCAACATAGTTGGGAAAAGGCTTGGCAGATCCCGTCGGGGCTGCGGGCTGTTCGAAAGAGATACCGCGGCGTCGGCGCAAGGGCTAAGAAAGAACATGGGTGGTTTTTAGTCAATAGAAGTCTGACACTCCCTTCCGCTCTGCCGAAGAGCGGGAGGGGTTATTTGATGATTTTCCACGCCCCCTAAAAATAAAAGGCAGTTGAGATGATGACTTTTAAATCCGAATATTATTACAAAACCTTAGTTATGTTGACATGGTATACGATGTAGCAAGATGTGCATTTTAAAAGTGTCCTCAGTAAAGATAATTTGAAAATAAAATAATTAATTCAATTAAGCCGTGGCAACTAAGAGATAACCAGTCACAACTGACCGAACCATTCAACTCAACCATTTTGAATGAACCAACACATGAGCATGAGCAATGAGCTACATAAAGTGGTTAGTGAACTTGCGACAAAAATCACTGCTCTCGAGTGCAAAATTGATGAGCAAACCTCTATTATAATCAAGCAAGAGGAATCATTGAAGTTGTTAACTTCAGCAATTGAGGGTACACTGAAATCGGTCCCTCAGAAGCCATTGGATGCCGACGGTGGTCAAGAGAAGCCAGGGATTCCCACGACCACGCAGCGCCCTATACGTCAAGCGCGAGTTAATTCTAGCGCAAAAGCCAAAATTGAATACGCAACCGCTGCAAAAAAGTCAGCTGTTGCAAAATCAAGGACCGATGGTGACACAAATAATTTGCCGAAGACGGGTACTGCTACAAGTGTAAATCCGAATCTGCCTTCAACATCAGAATTATCATCGTTGGAGTGTCAGGCCACGAATTCAGCGGAAACACGCGCGGTTCACACAAGAGATGAGCGCCACGAAAACATTACCTCTGAGGAAGGGTGGCAACCAGCGCGCAAAGCTCGTAATTCTAAACGGCGAGTGGTCACTGGCAGCGGACAAGAGGATGATGAGCTCAAAGCGGTAGAAAAGCTTAAATATTTGCAGGTTTGGTCTTTCAAGCCGGAGACAACGGAGCAAAACGTGCTTACCTATTTAAAGAAGCTTCAGGATTGTGACCAATACATTGTGGAAAAACGAGTTATTAAGACTGATAGGCACGCAGCATTTGTAATTGCTTTTCCTGAAAGCTTAAATGAGAACATAAACACGCCGGCGGCGTGGCCCGCTGGAGTGAAGTTGTCTGACTGGTTTCCGAGGCGTCCCCGCGGGCAGCGGGGGGACGCGAGCTCCGTGCTTCTCACCGGCGACAGTGCACGCGCAGTCGTTGGATGTTCCCAGTGAACAACGTACTGTACGACTAAACAGGAATGACTCACAGTGTCGGTATGCTAATACTAGTGGTTTAAATAGTTCCCAGTCGCAAGCGTTAAGACTGGTGTGCTCGAATGGTGTGAATGTGGTCCAAGCTAGTGGCAAGAAACCTAAGTGCTCGTTAGATATATTCTACCAGAACGTTAGAGGCTTACGCTCAAAGTTGAAATCGTTTTATAAGAATATTCTAGGATCTATGGTCGATTTAGTAGCGATAACCGAGACTGGAATTAATGACTCGATACATGATGGTGAACTAGCTCCAAGCGGATACACAATAATAAGATGTGACCGCACGGATGGCCGTAAACACGGAGGTGTCATGCTGATCGCCACACCGCGCGGTGATCTCGACTTACGCGTAATACCGTTACCCGATAACACTAGCTTGAGCCACCACCCGTTCGAAATCGTATGTGCGACGGTATATCGTCGAAATACTTTTATGTTTTTGTGTTGTGTTGCGTATATTCCACCCAAGACTATTGAAAGGGAATATATGTTTATGTTCCATTTACTGGAACAGTTTAGTTTAACTGGGCTTTTGTCCGCACTTAGCCTCTTGATTGGGCCATTGTGCTACTGGAACAGTTATGTATTAACTATGACAAAGTTGTTTTAGTAGCTGATTTAAATATGTACTCAACAAACCAAGACGTACAATGTTATTATGAATACTTTGTCACTTTCTGTGGGTTTCGCCAAGTTAACAATATATCTAATTGCAACAATCGCACGCTCGATGTTGTCCTAACTACTTTGCCCGTAGATGAGATTGTCGTAAATGAAGAATGTGATGAGTATTTGTCATGTATTGACCCGCAGCATCCGCCGCTGCGAATAAGTATAAGTCGGATGCGAGTGGATTCTAGCCCTGGTTACCCTGTACCACAGGCTTCCACTTCCCTCCCACGATGGAATTATAACAAGGCGGACTTCCATTCTATGTACTTAGGACTTGCGGGGGTAGACTGGAGTGCCCTGTATGAAGCGACTAATGCCAACGAAGCATTTAGAATATTTTACGCGATATTTTATAGGATTTTGGATGATAGTACTCCAAGAAAGAGCTCCAAGGGTGTTTGCTTTCGCTATAACTACCCTGAATGGTTCACTGCAGACATAATAGCTCTTATTAAGAAAAAGGCTTTGTGGCACAAATCTTTTAAGAAGACTGGTTCAGTCAGCGACTATGTTCAATTTTCTCACTGCCGTTCTCTGGTCAAAGATAAACTGAATACCGCATACCACGATTATCAGACGCGTACAGAGCAACAATTTGTGAAGGAACCGAGGTCTTTTTGGGGTTTCATTGGAGGTAAGCGCTCGAAACGAAGTAGGCCTAAGGTAACTAGAAATGGTGACCCATTGCCAGAACATGAGTGTGCTCAGGCGTTCGCGGACTATTTTCATTCGGTCTACGGGGCGGTGGCGCCGCGGTTGGATGCAGCTGCCGCTGGGCAGGCGGTGCCCGAGCGTGGCGCACGCGTTCACGTGGGTCAGCTGTCTTTCGGCGAGGTGAGTGCCGCGCTCGCGCGCCTCAAGCCCAAGCGTTCGGTTGGGCCAGACGGGGTGCCACCCTTCGTCGTAAGGGATTGTAGGACAGTACTGGCCCGGCCGCTCATGTATTTATTTAATAGCTTTTTACGGGAATGCTCGTACCCGGATGGCTGGAAACTGACTAGGGTTACTCCGGTACCGAAGGGGGCTCCAAGCTCGGATCTTAGCGGATATAGACCAGTAGCAGTACTGTCAGCTTTTGCTAAAGTCTTCGAATCCGCGTTGTGTTCTATTATCCACTCGCAAGTAGCCTCACGCCTTAACGACGCGCAGCATGGTTTCCGTGCGGGCCGTAGCACGAATTCTAATTTAATGTGTTTTTTAAATCAGGCCACCACAGTGCTGGACTCGGAGGCTGGTGCCCAACTGGACGTCGCTTATTTCGACTTCAGGAAGGCATTTGATAGTGTCGATAACGACATCCTTTTAAGTAAATTTGCGGGGGTCGGTTTTACCCCAGCTCTCCTAGAGTTCTTTGCTAGCTACTTGGGCAACCGCAAACAAATAGTAGAATACGCAGGTTACATCTCGGACTCGTATTTCACCCTTACGGGAGTAAGTCAGGGAACAAATTTAGGACCTTTGGAATTTATAATCATGATTAATGATCTTCCAGAAGTCATTAAAGACGCTAGCTGTTTGTTATTTGCCGACGATCTCAAGCTATTCTTGCGTATCACAGATGAGTCGAGCTGCGAAATGCTCCAACGGGACATTGATCGGGTGGTAGCTTGGAGTGAAGAGAATAAACTGCTATTCAATACGACAAAGTGTAGCCTAATGACATTCACGCGGGCTGTGGTTCCCCGACGCTATGATTATTGCATGGGGGGTCAGGTCATATCACGGGTGGAGTCAGTACGAGATCTCGGGGTTACTTTCACTGGGGATCTTTCGTTTCGAGCTCATGTAGTGCAGGTGTGTAAAAAAGCATTTAAAAATCTTGGGTTTGTCATGCGTGAAACCCGTGACTTCACTAATATGACTGCAGTGAAAGCACTTTACAATGCGTTGGTGCGAAGCAACTTGGAAACTAGTGCTATCATCTGGAATCCTTATGAGGTGAAGTATTCCCAGATGCTGGAAAAAATGCAGAATAAATTTACCCGATACTTGTACTTGAGGCAGTTTGGGGTTTACCCTTTCTATCCACTTATGTATCCAACTCTCTTTGTTATAGGGATGGTTGGGTACTATAAGTTGGACGTAAGGCGAAACCTAGCTCTTGCAAAATATGTTTTTATGGTTTTTCGTGGAATGCTAAATAATCCACAAATATTGGAATCGTTGGGATTGGTCGTTCCAAACAGGAGGCTGCGGTTGGGACCGAGAGAGGTGACTTTTAAAATTCCAGCATCCCGTACCAACTTATTAAAGTTTGCGCCAGTGATTCGTGCAATGAGAACACTGAATAGTGTGTCTCGGTGTTTGGACGTATTTTCTTGTTCTTTGGCGGAATTCCAGAGGGTGACACTTAGTATGTTGTCCACTGTGTAACTTGTATTTTTACCCAGACCCGTTACTTGGGACTGGACTATTTGTAATTTATGACTACTTTTGTTAGCTTGGGTCTTACCTGTTAAAACAAATGTATGTGTTAATGAGTAAATAAATAAATAAAATAAATAAATAAACACACGCGCCACAATCATTTGAGACATTTGAGACACACATAATCCCCGTCGGTCTAGTGGTCGCAAGCGCAACTGCTGAGCATTAGGTCCTAGGTTTTCCCGGGACGGGCAAAGTGTTATTGGCTTTTTCCATCAGGAATTTATCAGTAACAGCCACGGAGTCTGGATTTGTGCCCGATTGATGGCAATAGGCTCGCCCCCTATTACATGGGACTTGAACATAACTGGCGAAATGTGGGTGTACTATTAAGTACACCTCTGCCTAACCTTTCGGGGATTACAGGCGTGATGTTATGTTATAATTAAACTATGTATGTAATAAGTTAATAAAGAGTTAATGTAATAATAACGGTTGATACAAGAGAATGGAAGAAAAAACTGTCCAAGTGAGAGTCGGACTTGCACATGAAGGGTTCCGTACCATTGTAGTAGATATTGAGGGATCTTCCATGTTATGTTAGCACCAGAGACTTCTTATAGGTTTTCCTGTAATCTATAAGTGTTGAACTAATTCCTGTATTTTTTTTTAGGTTCAGTAGTTTCGGAGATAAGGGGGTGGTCGGATAGACAGACACACGAGTGTTAAGGGTTCGTTTTTTTCTTTTTGAGGTACGGAACCCAAAAGACGTGTTTTACCGACCCCAAGTGACATGGTACAAGGGCAGAAAGATAATGATGATGAAGTAATGCTACTAATATTATAAACAAGAAAGTTTGTAAGTATGGATGGATGTTTGTTACTCTTTCACGCAAAAACTGTTGAACGGATTTGAATAAAATTTGGTACACAGATATTTTATAACCTGGATTAACACAGGATTTTTATCCCGATTTTATTATGTGGGTTAATTTACGAGTTGTAGCGGACGAAGCCGCTGGCAACAGCCAGTGTAACATAAAAGAACTTCTCGTGTCTGTCTGACCGCTTTATTTATTAAATTAAGTTCAAGTTTATGTGTAACTTACACATATTTAACTTTAGGATTGGTCACCATTTAGTACACTCGTGCAAACCAAGGTCGGGGCGCTAGTATATAGGGTGTAAAAGTACCCTTAACGCAAACGAAGGGCACTTGTTCTCAGCACCACTGCGATCATATTTTTGCTCTAGACCATACCTGGGAACCTCCTAGTTACGGAGATATTGGGGGTCAAAGTTCCAAATTTTTCACAGCTGTTTTTGACCCTTTTACTATTCAAAGCATCCACTAGCACAATGTTTTAACAGTGCTACATTGAGTTTTAGCGTAAAATGTGATTTTTGACCCAAAAAAAAAAGTCGTTTCCCAGCAAAAAATTTTGCGTAGGGGTACTCATTTTGATGTACAGAATGCTTGGTTGACGGCTGTGTGATGGGTTGATTTACACCCTGTATAATTAATAAAAGCTATAAAAGGGATATTTCAATATCAGGTAAATCTGATATAAGATACCATTGAGATGATATTTGGCTATTTAAAACATACACGTGTAGGTTTTTGGAATATAAAAATATTGTGAAAACCTCCACGTGTATTGTAAATTGCTAGCGGCTTTATTCGCTTACATAAATACAAAATGTATTTTTTTATCCTGTAGGATATTCTGAAATTATGTCTCTGTCTTCAATTGTTCAGTTTCAGTTGTTTTGACAATTAGGAGGAAACTATTATTTCCTAGACTAAAGTCTGAAAATTATATTAATTAAGATCTTAGTGAATTTTGGAGGCAGTAAATTTGCGCAAAAGAAAATCGAAAAGATCAATATAATATTTAATTCAAATTCAATAACACCACATTTTTCGTCCGAAGCTATAAGACCTATGCGGGTTGTTTGAAAGAGATACCACGGTCTCAAAGCGCTAAGATGGAACATGGGTGGTTTTTAGTCAGTAGAAGTCTGACACTCCCTTCCGCTCTCCCCAAAGCGGGACGGGTTATTTAATGATTTCCCACCCGCCAAAAAAAAAAGATCTAGACAGAATTAGGTCGTACTTTTGCACTAAATCCTTGATCTAGTCTCGAATTATATCCGAGTAAGCTTTAGTGCTAGGCTCTATTTATTGGTTTAATTAAAACTTAACTGTTCCGAGTCAAGTTACTATCGAATATTTTGCTGTTTTGTGGAAATAGGAAAAATAGAGGTTCCTTTGCTGATAAAAAAAGTTCTCTTATCACCTGCTTAGCCTATTCCTAACAATGTTGGGGTCGGCATCCAGTGTCACCAGAACTAACTCTACGACTAGAGGTTTTGAAGTGTGCATTTTTATACAGGGTTTTTTTGTACAGGGTCCCCCTAGTTTAGGATGCAGGGTTGTCACTATCTGCGCAGCCTTTTTACAAAGACCAATGTACCTGTGTGTAAATTTCTTTGCATTGTAAACAAAGGTGTTTTGTATCAATAAACTTTTTTTTTTTTTTGTTTTACCTGGAGACCTTCGACATACCTGATATTTGGAATAGTGTGACGGGCTTGTCTTATTGTTAGACATGTTTGTCAGAATATGACAATTTTAATGTATTAAAATGCCCTAGTAAAACTTGACATTAAATACGACGACGGCACGTTTGGCGCCGTGGCTCAAGCAGTTGACTGCGGCACTGCTTGTCGCGGGTTCGATCCCTGCACGGAACAAATATTTGTATGGCCTACAAATAGTTGTTTCGGGTCTGGGTATTTGTGTATGTGAGTTTAAATGTTTGTGGGCGCACCCAAGATACAGGAGAAATTCCTAGTGTGGGGCAACGTTTAAAAAAAAGTAGATATTTAAATCAAAAGGGTATTTCAAACAGAGTCCCCGACTGATGTGATGCACGTTGTTGTGAATTTTAATATAAATTGACAACAGAACCCAGAAAAACATTAAACAAAGCATCAACTTCGAAGTCAAAAAGAAACCGTCATAACGAGCCAAATGTAAAAAAAACCTCATTTAATATCAAAACCACGTCTTCATAACGAACTAATTAACAAAACGCCCCAAAACACGGTTCTCACTTGTTTCCTGAAATTAAAACTTTCAAAAACAAAGAAATCAAAGAAAGACTTTTCATGGGGTTCTAAGAATAATGAAGGCGATTTAAATTAGCTAGGAGGACTTGCAAAAAGTCTTTAAAGGGCAATAATTAGCCTTTTGTCCGATTCGGGGATGAAGTTTCATCTTTTCTCATAAATCATTGATGATAAAGCCGTTTTACCGCTGTTATGATTAGTTACTTAGAAGATTAAAGGATGAACCACATTTAGGGGTGCAATTTTCTACAGGAAGTTATTTTTTGACCCTGTTTTAGAGCGGAACTCGGAACTTTATTAAAGAAATGGTTTTGTATGTTGATTTTCATCGGTATTTTGCCATGAAATCTTTAAGGTAAGTCTTCCAGATAATAAAAATTACATTTCCATTTTTTTCTGCACAAGTACACTTAAGACTTTTTAATTCTGTGAAACAAATTCGTGTGGACAGATTTCGGACGCAACTCCGGACAATGACACTAGCAGATACTTCAGTAAGTATTTGTAAGAAACAGCGTCAACAATTTATTATATTACTAATTATGCCCGCGGCTTCGCCCGCGTGGATGTCTGTTAAAGTACAAAAATGATGATTTACCATACAAATTTTCATTCCCTATTTAACTACTTTAGGGTTTAAATTTTGGAAAATTCTTTCTTCAGTCTACATTTTAAAAGGCACCTTTTCGCCAAATTTCAGCTTTCTAGGTTTAGTGGAGGGTGAGTGATGGGCTAGCTCGCCGTCCGTCCGTCTTATGACAACGACAGGCCGTGTCGAACGGCGCGTTCGTGGTCCACGCGCGCTCAAGGAGATGTCAGTAACATGGTAGGGGCCCGCAAGGGCCGACGCCTCATCGGAAATAAGAGGAGTGATGTTATGTTACAGACTTCACATTAGTAAACAAAAAGCTCAAACAAAGTTCGTCCTTTCTTCAGGCATTATATGCTTTTTTTTTTGGCGGATGGAAAATCATCAAATAACCCCTCCCGCTCTTGGGCAGAGTGAAAGGGAGTGTCAGACTTCTACTGACTAAAAACCACCCATGTTCCTTCTTAGCCCTTCATGTCGAGGCCGCGGTATCTCTTGCAAACAACCTGCAGCCTCGACGGGACCCGCAGCCCCGACGAGAGGCATTATAGCCTCAAAAAGCGATAAAAATGAAGTTGATAATATTATACGTCGTCCTAATTTGCTTTCTTTAACCAATTTTTTACGCATCCGTCACTCAAAGTCGAGTGATGATACATTGCTTATTATAATGTAAATTTTTGCCATACAATAACGCTTTGGAAACGTAATCCATCATGTAATGTGTTCTCTTCACGTAATTACTTAGTCACACATTATCTGTGTGTGCTAGGAAGTCTGTGTTTGTACATTCAAGGTTTTTATGCCCTCGACAGTTTTCTGACTCTCCCTCCTTCAAAAGATCTGCAGTATTGAGCAGATACATTTGTATAAAGGGTGTAAAAGTACTCTTAACGCAAACGAAAGGCACTTGTTCTCCCCACCACTGCGATGATTGTTTTGTTCTAGACCATACCTAGGAACCCCTAGTTACGGAGATATTGGGGGTCAAAGTTTCAAATTTTTCACAGCTGTTTTTGTAAATACTAGTTTTTCAGGTTTTAACTTTACTTAAATTACCTCCGTGACCCGTTTACTATTCAAAGCATCCACTAGCACAATGTTTAAACAGTGCTTCATTGAGTTTTACCGTAAAGTGTGATTTCGACCCCAAAAAAAAAAAGTCGTAGTTTGAAGTATAGAATGCTTGGTTGACGGCTGTGTGAAGGGTTATTTTACACCCTGTATATGCATTACGTACTTACGCTTTTTGAAAAACGTCAACAATGAGGTCATCCATACACTGTGTATTTCAACAAATGATTATCTAAATCCAAACTAGAATTCATCATCTTTCTGCACTTGTCCCATGTGATTTGGAGTCGGCGCAACACGTTTTTATTCTTCCAGTCTCCCCTCTTACAATCGTCACCCTGTCATACTCCTTTATCCTTCATATCATTCCTCATTATTATTTATCAATTCAAACTGGAATTGTGAAGAAAATATTGCGTATTCCATACTCTCCCGTCCAACAGTGTGAAAGGCATTAGACATTCAAAATCAAGTTTTTCTTGAAAACTTTCAAAGTGAAACTTGGCAACATCTTAAGGCAGTGAAGAGGCGACTATATGAATTCTATGAGCTGAACAACTTTCCACGTGGCTTCGTTAAAACGAACTTTTCTTTAGAATTCAACTATATCTTGAATCAGTGCAGTTTCTTTAAGTTTTTATATCGCGAAGTTTAGTGCTGTATCTGATTTCTTTTTATTTTGTATCTCATTTTCATTTTCCTCCCACCTTTCCTATTTCCAATCACATTAGGAGTGGCGCAGCATATGTATACGAAGGGCAGTCCCAAAAGTACTATAACCGACGCCGACGTATTGATGTCTGATTAACTCATGAAAATACTTTTAATACGTTAATAACAGGAACACAAAAGCTTTTCAAAAACAAGACCACCTCATCTTTGATAAAAATCCAGACAAGGGCGGTCAGGTCATCTAAAAATGAGTCTAGATAGGTTTTACAACCCTTTTAGCCAGGTAGACTAAACAGGTGCACGCGACAAGGGTCTACACTTCAGCAACCAATTGTATTTAAAACATTATATTTTTTGTGCAGTTTATGTGGACCGTAAGTTCTCTACGCTAAAGAAGATTTTACCGTGATTTAGACCGAAATAAATTGAGAGTCTCCCTATCTTTTTAAAGGTCATTGAGAATTAAGTTGACATGGGACAGAGTATTGTATTCAAATAATAATTTGCTTTTATCTTTTTACATGAGCTGTTATGCATATTTTGAAAAGCTGAAATGGGGAAGAGACTTCAAATCTCTTTGCTTTTGTTCCAAAAATAACTGGAATGTCGGAATTCGGGAATTGCGTTCTTTCTTTATTTAGAAACGCCTTTTTTGTTTTATGACTCGTATTGGTACAGGTAAAGTTACCTCTCGGACAAGTGTTCTCGAGGGAAAAAACAGTAAAAGTAGTGACACTTTGCCAATAATACGACATTATCGGTGCAATACACGCATGTAACTTTGTGTATATGTTCGCCATTTTGTTTTTTATTATTATTTTAACAACAAAAAGTGACCTTATACAATTATTGGGACAAAAACTAAATACACTCGTCATTTCATTGAAACTAAATGCTGTCAGCACTCTAAAACTGCGTTCAGGAACTGTCTATTATTGTCAGTCCCAATATTAATTTCATAACAATCGGGACACCTATAGTTTTTGTACGAGGTATAAATACTTTGATCGCGTTCAATATCATAATAAAACTGAACTTACACTGTCACTTACGGGATATCTGCCGTAATTTTCAACTATTGTAATTGTGATCATGGCGCCTGAATGAAACATCATGTTTACAAAACAGTGGTTGACATTAAAACTAAAATAATCCTTCTGTTTTTTATTGCGTTTTAATCTTAAAATATATCTTTATCTCATTTCCACCGGCGTCAAAGTAATATAAATCTCCTCGCCACATTCCTCCAGTCTTAACCCGAGCTAAAAATTCAAGCTGAGGCAAACTTGGTCAGTTTCATAAATTAAATATTCTTTGTGAACAACACTATGAGGCACAACAACACTAAAAGGTAATAAAAACTATGGATGTACTTGTTACGGTGATATTCCAGTTACAGAGCTGCTTTTAATATCACAGAAAATTTCATTTTATAAAGTTTATGCAGACTAAGGCAGATTTTATAGCCTTAGGCATTCCTTATCAGAATACTTCGTTCATATTTTTTCCTGCTGATCTTGTATGTTACACTGGAAACATTAAAATAGTTTGCTGATCTATTTTTCACGACAATGGAAAACTTAAAAAAAAACATTGTGATATGTGTATTCATTTCGGAAAATTTGGCTTAATGTTCAGTGGAAAGAAACCCAGCCAAATTGTGGAACTTTCTACCATTTTAAAACTCGGATGCCTTTAAAGAAAGAAGCTTCTAGGCAGGTTCGATTCAGCATTTTCTATCAGAGGTGATCGCGATCAAGAGCATTCTCATTTTGCAATAAAAAAAATCCAATGAGCTCCTGTCTTCAAATACAATCTTTCCGTTTTTGCTTTTGCTCTTTTCCAACGAAGAGAACATCCATCCCGAAAGCGGTTAACATCGTAAGAAGCAAACCAATAAATTGTTCGCGTCGCTCATTCTTCGCATATCTTTGAATGGAAGTCCTGAACACGAGCATAACTTCAGCGACATTTTAATATTTCGCAACTCACAACTTGAGGGTAAAGGATATTAAAAATTCCGTCCCACCTCTATTTCTTTGCGGACCACGCGGGATGCGGGATGGGCAGGTCTGCACGAATTATGAATGAAACTGTTTCAGTTAAAATATTTGTTGAGGTTTTTTAGGGTTGAGCCCACCCGCCTGGCCTATTCGCATTCTCCTAAAAATATAGTATTTTACCATGTTTTCGAGACACAAAAACAGATGCAGAGAAATCCGAATACAGGGTTGTTCAGACGCTGCGGGTTGGTTCGAAAGAGATACCGCGGCCCGGGATACCAAGTGATAAGAAGGAACTGGGTGGTTTTTAGTCAGTAGAAGTCTGACACTCCCTTCTAATCAGCCCAGAGCGGGAGGGTTTTCATGGTTTCCCATACTCCAAAAAAAAAGTAGTTCAGACCCAGTCCTTATAAAAACCGGCCAAGTGCATGTCGGACCACGCACAATGTAGGGTTCCGTAGTTGCCCATTAAAGTATGTGAACTTACTAAACTGATTAACCACCCTGCCTACCTGCCTCCGAACGATGATTTTTAATGTAAAAATAAAACAAACTTACCTACAAGTGCAGTTTAGAGACCTGATACATTATGTATAGGAAATTTTTTCTTACAAGTACATTTTATAAGATGGTCGACTATTCCTCGTTAACTTGTAAAGCCTACTTAGCTGTGATAGTTTTCCGTTTATTTTCGTTATATATGCTACTACCATGAATTTTTTCACACGCCCAAACATAATCCCTATAGGTGGTTTAGATTGCCAGACTTGAGTCTAACAAAAAATTACACTTTAAAGCTTAATATTTCACAAACGAATCCCTAAATCGAAAAACTGTTTCAGCAAACTAGCAATATTTTTTAAAGACCTATCCAACAACATCCCACACAATGGACTTCGCGAGAAAAAAAAATCATCCCCACTTGTGTACTGGAGATTTTCAATATTTTACTTTAGCGGTTTGTAGGCGTAACTCATTTGTATATTCATGCCAAATTACAGCTTTATAGTACTAAGAGTCTTGGAGATATAGTGCGGACGGATGGACAGATAGACAGACAGACAGACGGATATGGCGAAAGTATAAGGGTTCAAACAAATGCTACGGAACCCTAAAAATGTTGGCAGCAACCACTAAACAATCCATATTCCTCTTCAATATAACGTTTGTAAACTTATGTACTTAGATTAAATGTGCCTAGTAATCTACTCATCAGAGAGCAATAGATTATTCTATTTATAGCCATTCGGTGTACTGATTTAAATCTACTTTCCCACCAAAAACCATTATCCAACATAGCCAACTGCTACGCAGAACTTCGCAGTCTAGATCTCACAAAAGCCTTCTGAATAAACCGAAACGCCTTGATAACTAAAGGTACAACGTTTACACAACAGTCTAAAATTTCCCAGGATCAACCCCTTAGCTGAGCCATTTACATAAATATTGCACGAGACTAAGACTTGAATAGGTATTTAATTCTCATTCAGGCTGCAGCTTGGACCTTTAAAACCAACCGTATTTTTCCGATACAAAACACGCCTTTCAACACACATGTTCTCTATGTCTTACGCAGCAAAGGCTGAAATAGCTGAGAAAATTTTTCGGGACCCGAAAATGTAACATTGTCGACTTTCGAACAACTATCCCTAATTTGCACCGGGATTTTGGTTAGCGTTTTAGAATGTGCACTATTGTGAGGGTAAGAAGGGTTGAAATTGAGGGGTTTTTTTGTCGGAAATGCAAAGTTATGTTGGCAGAGTTATTGTACAAGGAAGACGGACACAAATAGCGAATGCTGATAGTGTGGCGAAGCAAGATTGCAATGCGCGCGGGTCAAGTTTATTTTGAATCAATTTACATATTGAATCGAAGGGATTACCTAATAGTATTGGTCCTAAATTCTTGAATAATAGAACTTTAGGACAAGGAGGAAACAATGTATTCAAGGTCCTCTCAAATGCTTATTGGTTTTGCTAACCTTATTCAATTTTACAGACGTTTCCAGTTGACCTATTTTCCATTTTCTTTGTTTCGTTTTGTATGTGGCAAAGGTAAAATTTGAATGCTATCGGTATTTGGGTGTATGAATAAAACTATTGCTGGGGAAGGTCTGAAGGAGGTATGAATGTAATATTTGTGTTTGTTCTTATTGGCTCCAATTTTTTGGTCTGTTTCTTAGAAATACCTTTTATCGGTAAACAATATTCCAAGTTTCTACCAATTTCTGAGTTTTGATTGCGATAATCTGGCCGAAATAATGATCGGTCAAACTCAAACTCGTTAGATTCGTTTTAAAGCCAATCAAATAGTTCAACTAACTCTCCTAATTAAGCGTAATTTGTTTGTTATTTTAGTTAGATTACTCGTATATTAATAAAGTAAAGGATAAAGGTCAAACCGACGATCTCGCCTTCACCTTTCAAAAAAATCGTTAATTCTTAGTTGAATTTAACAGAACCCTGAAAAATCACACTATGAGCAGAACCGTGACATAAAACCGCACAAGTGCCAGCTGTGTGCTGTCTATCACCACGTACAAAATAAATGTTTCCTTAGTCAAATAATAGTCACATATTGGGACCGCACAGAAGACTGACTAACATTGGGATCTACATACAAATGAAATGTGGGTAACCAATGCATGCAGCCGCCCGCACATAGACGCATAATGTGGTTTCCGTTGTACCTACCAAGAAATAGGATTTGCTAGGAGCAAGTAAGCCATAAACGGCAATTTAAAGCCCAACCACGGCACAAGCGGGCTTACTAGCCTCCGTATTCCAATATATAATGTTACTTAAAGGCAGACTGTTTCTTAATACCATAAGATAGAAGATTTTCTTGTAAAACTACTAGGCGTACTTTTATAATGTAGTTTGCAAAGTCTATTTTTTACTTGACTCGTTTTTGTCCAGTCCATTTTCCAACTAAAAACTTTCTTCAACAACCCATTTTAGTTTCGCATCATTTTATAATGCGCCTCGTACAAAACGTCCAACAAAAAGCCATTTCGAGCCTGACAGCACATTTGCTCCACTATATTCAGAAACTCTCTACATTTAAAACGAAAATGAACACACAAATTTGTAACGAAAAACCAAAATTGGTCTATTTTCGTGCTCGTTGTGTAATCACACAGATGACGCAGCCCACAACCGTTCATCCGATTGTTAGGAAGCCGTTATACAATTTGCACGACAGTGTAAATGTCGCAATTACACTGTCGAGCAGTATTAGCAAGATGCACGGAACCGCTGCAGTACCGTTATGACCGTTCTAGTAGTATTTGAGCACTATCGGTGGACATTATGAGTGCAGTTTCGGTTAGCTAATAGTTTTGCATGTCATCATCGGTTTATAGCCACCGGTCTGGCTATACCGGATGGCGACAGTCGTCCGACAGTTTTAGGTGCAAAGGATAATGTTACGCTTTAGAATATTTTTAAAGATTTAAATAGCTAAACATCGGTATTTGTCGGTTTATTTGGAAGAAAGGGAAGTGTTTTATTGACTATCTGCCGCACTCAGAGAGCTTTAATGATTACTTAGGTCATCACTAAGTAAAGGCTTTGACAGTTTTGTCATACAAAAGTATGTCAAATCATTACTAAGTGGCGGCTAAGTAATCATTAAATATCTCTGAGTACCGCAGTCAGAGACATAATATGTCTAATTGTTAAATGGCCGGAGCCTAACTGCCGCACTCAGAGAGGTTTAATGATTACTTAGGCCATCACTAAGTAAAGGTTTTGACAGTTTTGTCATATAAAAGTATGTCAAATCTTTACTAAGTGACGGCTTAAGTAATCATTAAATATCTCTGAGTACCGCAGTTACTGTGGTTAATTAGCAACCATTGTTAAGTAATATATAAGTCAATGTTACCAACACATAATCCTCCACAAATAAAGGGTGTAAAAGTACCCTTAACGCAAACGAAGGGCACTTATTCTTCCCACCAATGCGATATTTTTTTCGTTCTAGACCATACCTGGGAACCCCCTAGTTACGGAGATATTGGGGGTCAAAGTTCCATATTATTCACAGCTGTTTTTGTAAACACAAACTTTTCAGGTTATAACTTTACTTAAATTACCTCCATGGACCGTTTACTATTCAAAGCATCCACTAGCACAATGTTTTATGAGTGCTACATTGTGTTTTACCGAAAAACGTGATTTTGTGACGTGACCCCAAAAAAAAAAGTCGTTTCCCAGCAAAATTTTTTGTTGACGGCTGTGTGATGGGTTAATATTTATTTTTATACACCCTGTATAATTAATAGGTCAACCAATTAACGATAGTGTGATTAGTATGAGGGGTATGAGAGGACTTACAAGTACATAATTATAAGTACCTACTCGAGACGGTTTGAGAGCACTCCATAATAACGGGATTTCGTACATTTGCCACAAATTAAATTCGCCACTAAAAAAAGTATGTGTAAACTCGCCACAGTTCTATTTTCATACATACATAAACTCACAAGCTTTTCCCATGGGGGTAGGCAGAAACCACAGAACGCCAATAAGCCTTACCTCTGCAAGCGCGGCACTGCAGAGTGTTGACAATATGAAACCCTAGCTGATCGTGGGAACAGAATGAGAAATATTATAATCATTAAAAAAAAATAACGTCAGTTAACAAATGCATGAAGGCTTAATAATAACTGCCGCTCGAGTCGATCTCTAGGTTAACCCGTACTTGCCTAGGGTGGCCCGTGGATGAATTATCACGCATTACATACCGAGTGTCCTCCGTGCCTCGGAAATCATATTGCGCCGTTGGTTCCGGCTGCCATATAGCGATATTTGGCGACGTTAAAGGTAGTCAGTGACTGAAAGTCTGACAACCACTCCTACCAAATTCGTATCCGTATTTCCCAGGGTTCTGGAGGTTAGATAGACGGTCGCTTCATGTAGAATACTGGTTTTCAGCTGCATCCCCAAATAATGGAAGACAACCCCAAAATAATTGGGAAAAGGCCAGGCAGATGGTGGTAGCAAAATAAACTAATTTGCGGTGCAAACAGAACGTCAACTCAAAAGGTTCAAGCTCCTGTATACAGTAAAGTATTAATTTACAACCGAAACAAGTATTTGTAACCACAGTTTACAGTGAACAACACTTGTAATTGATTTGAAATTAAACTGTTTATTTGACACGTAATTTAAACAAACAATTCAGCACTATGTGGTTAACGTTTTCGATCAGAATTTCCTACCGTAATATTATAATGAACTTATTGAACGCGAAAATAATTATAGTCATAATTATTAGGTAATAGCTTCGATTGAGGCTTGTGTTGTAGGAGGCTACGTGATGACTACAATATATGACTATAATGATCATGAAAATTTTCCTGTTAAACTGAGATATTGTCGTAAGTGTTCCATATTCTAAGTATTCCATATTTAATGCGTTCCATATTCTAAGTATTCCATACTTAATGCGTTCCATATTCTAAGTACTTATTCCATATTCTAAGTACTTATTCCATATTCTAAGTACATAATTCATATTCGTAGTTTTTATGACAACAAACTCTACCGTTATCGCGAGCTATTACCGGCGCTGCCGTGGGCATATTTCATAATGTTGCGACTACTTCTGTTGATAAATAATGTAATTTTACAAGTATAGTTTTATAACATAGAAGTGCAATGTTTTGGGTTATACGGGAACATATTTTGGCGTCAAACACACTTAGTAACCTCTGAATTAGAATCAGAATTAATAAAATTCTATGCTATGAATGTAGGTACGGTATGGAATCCATCAGAATCCATCTTGTATGACGATACAGAGAAGTTTTAAATCGGATCAAGGAAGTAATTTGGTTACTATAATCTAAGTAAAAATCTACAAAAAGTCTAGCCTCCATTTCCATAAGTATATTGTGGTCGGCTTCCAGTCTAACCGGAATCAACTTCTTCATCAGCAAAACGTTTTCCCAACCTTGTGGAGGTCAGCTTCCAGTCTCTGTGGATGCATCTGAGTACCAACCAATATTTTACATGGAGCGACTGCCTATTTGACCTCCGCATCCCAGTTGGTACTCGGTAATACGCGCAAATTACCCTGGGTAAGATTGGTGGAAGGTGAAAAGTGGGAACTCATCTTTGAACTGTGTAGTAACTTACTAAAAAAATATTAAGACCGCCTATGTACCACTCTTGTGCATGAAGTATCTATCTTCTATAATATAAAAATGAATCGCTCAATGTGTTGGTAAGCGCATAACTTAACAACGACTGGACCAATTTGGCCAATTCTTTTTTTTAAATGTTCGTTGAAGTTCAAGGATGGTTTTTACGGCGAGAAAAATTCGAATAATGGCCGGAGCCCTAAAAACAGCCCTTTTAAATACTTAAAAGTCAATTTGAACTTTAATGTCATACCTTAAAGTTCAAGTGTCAGTGGAGAGGTTCCGGGAAGGCAAAACAATTGAGTGACGTTAGTATAACAACTTCAAACAGACTTTATGTACGTCATATCATAATGTCAAAATATACAACGTAGTAGGTAGGTATGTATAAAAAAGGGCATTGCAACACATGCCGGGAACAGCTAGTAAATACATAAATAAAAATGCTTGACGCAATACTCTCCCGTCTATTTCTCTTATGAACTACCATCAGTACTTATCTTCTCGTAAAACATACGCACTTAGCTTTTACGCTCCATATTTACTACCACGAAACATTGTCATACAATACTCATACAAAGTTGAATGTCTTTCATTTATCATTTGATTTTATTCCCTTTTAGAAGCAATATAGTGTTCAACGAGGAAATGGTACGATCTCATAATTTTTAAACTATTATTTTGTACTATACAGGGTGGTGCCGACAATACGACAATAAATGAAACCACTGGTAGTTCTAGTCCATAGGAACATTATTAAACTATCAAAAAAGTTTTAACACAAAAATAAAAAAATTAAAAAAAAACAATAAAACTAAGTAGCATAAAACTGTTAACGAAATACATTACAATTAACATATAAATATTGGTTTACTAACCTTAGGCATAATTTGCACCGATTAACGAGTGGAAATAAAATGTAGCAAAAGAATTTGGCAAAGACATTTAGGTAGTTTGTTGTCGTATCGTCGGCACCACGAAGGTGTTAGGATTTATTTGATACTTTAAAAATGTTCCTATGAACTAGAACTACCAGTGGTTTTATTTATTGTCGTATCGTCGGAACCACGCTGTATAACATCACCATCTCAAAACGGTGAAGGAAAACATCGTAAGGAATCCGGCATGCCATAGAAACAAAAAAATCGAAGATATGTGACATCTACCAACCCGCACTGGGCCCGCGTGGTGGATTATAGCCCATCCCTCACCAGAGAGAGGAAGCCTGAGTCCCTGCAGTGAGAACATTATAGGCTGATGATGATATAGCATCACACACACGCCTCTCACGCATCACGCCTACAATCCTCGAAAGGTCAAGAAAATTTCGCCAGTTATGTTTAAGTCCCATTAAATAGGGAGCAAACCTATTGCCGTCAACCGGTCACAAATTCAGACTACGTAGTTGTTATTGAGAAATTCCTGATGGAAAAACCCAATAACACTTTGCCAGATCCAGGAATCGAACCAAAGACCTCGTACTCTGCAGTCACGCTTACGACCACTAGACCAACGAGAGAGCGAGCCAACAATATTCAAATGTCAACGGAACTGAAACGGACGCAAGATCCGACATCTTAGGATTCAAATCATGAAGTCAATGAACACCTTTTTTTTGTGGGGTTGGGAATTCATCAAATAACTCCTCCCGCTCTGGGTGTGTCAGACTTCTACTGACTGAAAACCACCCATGTTCCTTCTTAGCCCTTTGTGTCGAGGCCGCGGTATTTCTTTCGAACAACGCGCAGCCCCGACGAACGAGCCTAATGAACACCTAAGCCTACATTGTGGATTGCGATAAAGAATTGAGTAACACAAACCCCCCATGTAATTAAATCGTTCTCAAAGCAGAAACATGATAATGTAGAAACACCAATAAAAGCTATAACACATGTTAGTTCTATCTTATCTACCCACGAAAAGCACTTTCTCCCAAAATGTTCCTATAAGCACCTTCCTTGTTTACCCAATAATGAACGGGTAACACACTACACCGGCGAAATATGACGTTTCCTCAAATATATTAGCCGCGCGTTGCCAAGCACGGAATATTAACTTGTAGGCATTTATGGGTAGATTTATTGCGGCACCATCTTGGATTTTAGCGGCAAAATGGCGGTCATAATTAAAAATTGATGAAAGATTCGTGTGAAGTAATTTTTGGTTTCATGTTTAGTTAAAGGCATTTAATTAGATTGCTTTGAACTATTGGGATTTCGGCCTTGGAATGTATAACCCTTTGCAAAGGCCACTGCTGAACATGGCGTCCTGAGTTCGATTCCCAGGTTAAGCGAAGTAATGTTAAGTTTTTCATCAGGTTCTCAATAGCAGCCTAAAGCTAGTATACGTGGTATATTGGTGGTAGACATAGGCTCACCGTTTATTCATGAGATGTTGCAGTTCTGCCGCACCTAAAAAGGATGTTAGGCGCGAAGTTTTCTTTTATAATTTAACGAATAATTAACTATTCGTTATTGCTGTCTAACAAAGCAAACAAAACAGTCTTCAAAATACATGAAATAAAACGTAGAGGTTAGATACCAAACTGCTTAACCTATAAATGTTTGAGGATTTTTCAAAATTTAATGCCAGAAATCAAATTAAAGAAGTACAAATACACATTTCAAAATCAAAATAGACAGGGAGATAAAAATAAAATTTTCCATCAAAATTGTAACACAGCACAGTGAACCCACTCAACATTTTTTTCGCAAAAAATTCCATTCTAAAATAACATCGAACGCTAAAGCCTAACAAAAAACAAGTGCTTCCCAGCTCAAAGTAAAAACCCATTGAGTTTTGCACACAACACCCTCAATTTTGCCCCGGTTTTAACCAGATCGTTCGAAGCCTCTCCATGTTCTGAAGAGATGACTAGAGGCTGACGGCGCAAGAGCCTCGTTTTATCGGCCCCTCGGGACGTAAAGAGGCCCTTAGACCGCGTTAAGCCACCCATTAGGGATCGCGGTCTTGCCACTCAATGTTTTGAACACGCTTGACACATTTTTTGGTGTAAGGTGAGCTCAAGTACTTACGCCTAATTTTGGCAAATATTTTGTTGGGAACAAGTTTGCTGAATTTTGGGTGAGAAGGTTCGATATTATTATAAATAACACGATTTAAGTTTTAAATTGACATAGTCACCTAATACACTAACATTGAAATCACTGAAACCCACAAAAACACACAACACTGAAATCGGATCATTTTCTATGTTATTTTAAATATCAAAGTATCTATTCCATTTTTCTGCCCTTGTCCTGCTACTTGAGCTTGGTTCAAACAAGTTTATCGTTTTTCTCTCCACTCAATCTTCACGCTCTCATCTAATTCATTTTCTTACAAATCAATCCTCATAAAATCCATCCATCTTTTTTTTGGACTTCCTCTCCCTCTTCATCCCAACCAACTAGCTTTTTCCCAACTTAGTAGGGGTCGGCTTCTAGTCTAACCGGACGCAGCTGAACACCAGAATGTTACATAGAAATACTGCCTATCTGACATCCATAACCCAGTAAGTACTGGGTGAAACGATACCTTTTTGGTAAGACTGGTTTTCCGAATTTCAGGCCTGTGAGTACCTGTAACAACTGGTTTTTCTCTCCCTCCCCAAAAAATTCACCACTTTTAGTCTCGTTAAAATCAGCCTCTGCATTAAGAACACTACCCACAACATTATTCTAAAAAAAACACAAAACCCATTCGTTCTCCATCTAACATTTAAAACGTTGTTTCCCATTTTTCTGGTTCATTACTCGCAAGCAAGATGTAGTTAATATTAAGCACTCGCAACCTATTAACAACGGAATAGGCTTGTTCCAGACTGTACCTAAATACGAGCTATTTACTGCAATGCTTGTTGTACATGGTTGTACTCTAGTGTTTACGCTAACCGTTGTGAGGATGATGTTTACTTTTGTATTACACTGGTTTTCAGTTTAAGAAGAATTGCGTTGTTTTTTATTTGTGGCACAGATGCAGTTCCTTTCTTTATGGTGTGCCTTATCCCAAATATATTGATATCACATACACATACATAAACTCACGCCCTTTTCCCATGGGGGTAGGCAGAAACCACAGAACGCCACTTGCTACGATCCTTACATACTCTCATCCATTGATGTCGTCTTTTAGTATAACCGGTTTCAGCTGATTACCAACGTGGAGAGAATACCTATCTCTCATCCGCAACTCTTTACCTTTCCATAATGGATAATATAGATGACTTGTCGGACTTTCAGCTTCGTATTCCAATCTATTTTATTTTTATTTTTTGGGGGTTGTAAATCATCAAATAACCCTCCCGCTCTAGGGCAGAGCGGAAGGGAGTGTCAAACTTCTACTGACTAAAAACCACCCATGTTCCTTCTTAGCCCTTGTGCCGTGGCCGCGGTATCCCTTTCGAACAACCCGTAGCCCCGACGGAATTTCAATCTACCTAAGTTACTAAGTTGTTATATCCAATATACAGGGTGGTGCCGACAATACGACAATAAATGAAACCACTTGTAGTTCTAACTCATAGGAACATTTTTCATCTGCCTAGCCTTTTCCCAACTATGTTGGGGTCGGCTTCCAGTCTAACCGGATGCAGCTGAATACCAGTATTTTACATAGAGCGACTGCCTATCTGACCTCCACAACCCAGTTAATACTAAGTAATACGATACTCTTTGGTAAGACTGGATGTCAGAATTTCAGGTCACTGACTACCTGTAACGACTGCCAAAGATCTATATATAGCAGCCGGGACCAACAGCTTAACGTGCTTTCCGAGGCACGGAGGAAACTCGGTATGTCGGGCGGACACCCATCCACAGACTGACCTAGGCAAGCACAGCTTTACCTAAAGATCGACCCGAGTGGCAGTTCTTATTAAGCCACGAGCTCCTCTGGAACATTTTTAAACTATCAAATAAATCCTAACACCTTCGTGGTGCTGACGAAACAACAACATACTAGCTAAATGTCTTTGCCAAATTCTTTTGTTACATTTTATTTCCACTCGTTAATCGGTGCAAATTATTCCAGGTTAGTAAACCAATATTTGTTTGTAAATTGTAATGTATTTCGTTTACAGTTTTATGCTACTTAGTTTTATTGATTTTTTTTTTCAAATTTATTATTTTGGCGTTAAGATTTGTTTGATAGTTTGATAATGTTCCTATGAACTAGAACTACTAGCGGTTTCATTTATTGTCGTATTGTCGGCACCACCCTGTATAACCCACTTTTTGTCCTTCTTCTTCTTCTCAGCGTGTCGATGGCAAACTAAATTGTGTTGGCCCAGAATTGGGCTACTAATTTGGCGCTTTCGGTAGCGTCCATCAGTTCCTGTAGTAAACAATCAGCAGTCACGCAGGGCACGATATTAAGTGCTCCATTGTTTGAGCAACAGCACCTTTTATCCTTTAAAGGTGAGACTACTTTATAGAATAAAGGACGGCCATTTTTTAATATTTGATAAAAACAACTAAGCCTCAAATATCACTCCAAACACCCCTGTTGTAGAGTGCTGCCAACCCACTCAGTGGCGCTACGAGCCGAGGTTATAAATAGAGGTTAAAACTACCGAGTTATTTTTACGCCGCCGAGCCACCGCAAATTAGATAGGGTTGAAATTGGAGTGAAATTTTAATCGACTTCGCGTTGATAACACTAGAACTACCTACCCTCTTTGTTAACTGAGTATATTATATATACTCTTTACCTTTACGCTTTTTCCAATGTTATATTTAATTATAATCAATTTAATTGTGTATTACCGGATTCTTGGTAATACTGTGACAGACTTGTTACCTGTGTTTTTTCATAAATTATCCCCTGGAAATAGTCACGTTGTCATTTATTACACCTTTTTCCTTCATTACACTTCCTCTTTGGTTAATATTTTTTGGTATTTTTCTCCATCTCCATCCATCGACATTAATATTCATCACTATTCACATAGTAACAAATAATTCGCCCCTCCTTACATCTAAAGATGAAAACATTCATGTTAAATTAGTACCAATTAATTCATTTTGCTTACAATTGATCCAATAACTCTTTAGTCTTTGTAACTCGTCAGTGAAATAGTTAAACCGAAACGATTATTCAATTAACTAACTTTGTTTATCCGTCGAAGTTATTCATGTACCTTTTGAAACTTTCCGTCTTAGTTTGTACACCAAGTCTTTTGAGGATACCTACCCGCTAAAGTTTCCAGTATTCCAATTATAGCTCTCTAAGCGAATATTTAAACAGAACAGATATAAATTGACCGTCTTAAAGAGACGGTCCATTTATTAGAAATAATTTCGAAGACAATATCGGTATTTATTTTCTAACTTAACCGGTATTGAATTTTCTCATTATAAATTTTGGAGAACCACGTTTTCTGGATTTACGGATTGACCATCAAAATCAAAATATTTGTTTCAAGTAAGCCAGTTACAGGCACTTTTGAATAGTCGAACAAATACTAAATAAACTAAGCTACAGTCCCAGTCATAAGGCATAATAACTGTGAGTGTACTGTAGTTGCCCATTCCAAAGCGTTGGTCTTATGAGAATAACGGCAAGAAACTCCATGGACACTCTTTTAAATCATAATATTGTTACAAAACTTTGGTTACATCATTCATGTTGAGATGTTATATTATGTGAGAACGACGTAGCAAGATGTGCACGATAAGTGTCCACTGTAAAGTCAAAAACGACGATTCAAAGATAAAATAATAATTCAAACAAGCCGTGGCAGCTAAGAGGTGACCAGTCACTACTGACACCGTTAGATGGAAGCTGTAGGCCTTCTAAACCAGGGCTATACAAAACGAAAGTCTTTATGTTAAGTTCTTCTTTAACGTGTGGTTAATGCCTAATCTAGTGTCAGACTTTTCGTCTCTGACTTGACTTAACACGCCGTCGAGAAATATCTTTTTCAGGCGTTCTCGTTTCCTCACGACGTATTCTTTCATCGAAACAAGTGACAATTTATACAATACGCACATGGATCCAAAAGTATGTGTAAGTTTGTCAGTTGTTGTAGAGTTTTTTTAAGGAAGCCATTCAATTAAAAAATGATCACTCAACATTATATGTTATGTAGATGGGTACATTCATAAAACAAAAACAAATGAATTGAAACCCTCTTCCGTTTTTATAAAATCTGTTAAATTATTTCCGAAAACCCCACTTCAGCTTCGTACAAAGTCCGCTTTAAAACGGAGTATAAATAAAACATGCCTTCATCCAATTTTAATAGATTGTTCGCGGTCAATTTCTTCCACTTACTTCCTCTGATAATTCGCTCTTTAATCCCCTCCGTTCTGTTTCCTTTCCATTAATTAATCAGCTCTTCAGAGCGTCTCGACCATATTGCTTCAAGTGTACACTTTTAATATTGTGTAACGTGTTAATTCGATTTGTTTTTCTTGGTTCCAGAAATAATAGGTTTTTTAATGAAGTTTTCATTTTTAATCATGTCAGAGACAGTAAAGCATGAGTGATCGCTTAATAATGGGCCCACAGCTGGGATACAGGCCTTTTTCGTGGGATGGATTAGGTCATAGGGCACAGAGGAGGATTTGAATAATAATGTCAGCAATGATAAACAACAACTAAAACTCTCAATTTGGATATATTCGTGACAAGCGATTGATTTTCTGTGACCTGACAAAACTAAAGATTACTTTATTAAAAGTAGGGTTATACAAATGGTTTATGAACCTTTCATACAATTAAACATGAATAAAGAGAGAAACTGGAGCTCGTGGCTTAATAAGAACTGCTACTCGGGTCGATCTTTAGGTAAAACTGTGCTTGCCTAGGTCGGTCTGTGGATGGGTGACCGCCCGACATACCGAGTTTCCTCCGTGCCTCGAAAAGCACGTTAAGTTGTTGGTCCCGGCTGCCCTATATAGATCTTTGGCAGTCGTTACAGGTAGTCAGTGACCTGAAAGTCTGACAACCAGTCTTACCAAAGGGTATCGTATTACCTAGTATTAACTGGGTTGTGGAGGTCAGATAGGCAGTCGCTCCATGTAAAATACTGGTATTCAGTTGCATCCGGTTAGACTGGAAGCCGACCGAAAGACAAAAACTGCTACAAAATCCACTTTACAGACAAACGCGACTTTAATAATTTACACTATTTACAAATTACAATTACATCCATCAAAACATTTCCTCAGTACCTAGCAAAGTTAACTTAATAAACTATATTCCTTTCACAGTACTACAAAATTTAATACAGACAGAGGCTATTATAGTAAAAGCTGAGCATTCATTTCCGCCAGTTTTTAGCAGCGCCTGCCTTTCATCCTTTAAAGTCTGCTAGGTATTTAAACGAACACTATTAGTGACTGTAAGTGGCTGACTCGGCATCCCCAGAATTGTAAATTTTAGGTCACTTGTATATTTCAGACTCGGTCGGGTTTCATTTAGCTGGCAAAGGTCTTCGTTCTGCTGACTAAATGAATTTAAGATCTTGTGAAGAAAGATTTTTAAACGAAAATTGGAGCTTATTGTTCAGTTCGGATTACGTGTCTCACGGTGTTTAGTGTGATCTCAAATACGCCTTTGCGATAATTTTCGCAAGTGTAATAATTATATCGTTACACCATCACGCTTTGTAATCTTCGATGGGTTAGACAGAGGTGCACCTAACAAGTACACCGACTCTTCGCCAGTTAAGTTTAAAGTCCCATGTTATCCCGTCGGGGCTGCGGGCCCCGTCGGGGCTGGGGGTTATTCGAAAGAGATACCGCGGCTGCTGCACAAGGGCTAAGAAGGAACTTGGGTGGTTTTTAGTCAGTAGAAGTCTGACACTACCGCTCTGCCCAAGAGCGGGAGGGGTTATATGATGATTTGCCACGTCCCAAAAAAAAAGTTCCCCATGTTATAGGTGGGCGAGCATATTCCTATTAACTGGGCATGCATCCAGACTCCGTGGCTGAAAAACTCAATTACACTTTGCATCTGGAAATCGATCAAGGTTCAATACTGGGTCCGTTTTTATTCCTGGTTTATTTAAATGATCTACCATTTTATTTAAAAGATTTTTGTGACGTTGTACTATTTGCAGATGATACCTCTATTATCTTTAAAGTAGATAGGAATAGACACGATTTTGACGACATAAACAGCACGCTATCAATGGTGACGGATTGGTTCACAACAAACAACCTTGTTCTTAATGCCAAGAAAACTAAAAAAATTGTGTCTGTAGTCAATCGTAATATTAACTTACACGTTTCTATTGTATCGAGTCTGTTTCTTCTAACTAAACAGACAGATGTGTTGCTGGGAAGTTTGTTCCGCCACTTCTTCTTTCCAGCAAAACACTAGGAAGTGTCGAAGGGGCAGCGTTTTGGGGGACTCTCGCTTGTAAATAAGTAAAGTAAAGTAAATTTTGACGTTCGAAAAGTGCTGATTATCAGCCTAGTTTGAATAAATGACTTTCGATTTTGATTCTAGAACCTCACCTCACCACTAGACTAGCTAGGTAAGCGATCTCAAAAGTCAAGTCTATGACTATCGAACAGACACAAATCTAGACTTTGGGCTGTCGTAATGGAAAAATCCAGGTCCTAACAGTAACGCTTGCGACCAGTGTACCAACAGACAATTTACCGTTAATTTTAACCAATATGGTAGTATTTTTAGCTCGTGCCTTAATAAGAACTGCCACTCGGGTCGATCTTTAGGTAAAGCTGTGCTAGCCTAGGTCGGTCTGTGGATGAGTGACCGCCCGACATACCGAGTTTCCTCCGTGCCTCGGAAAGCACGTTAAGCTGTTGGTCCTGGCTGCCACATATAGATCTTTGGCAGTCGTTACAGGTAGTCAGTGACCTGAAATTCTGACATCCTATCTTACCAAAGAGTATCGTATTAGCTAGTATTAACATGGTTGTGGAGGTCAGATAGGCAGTCGCTCCATGTAAAGTACTGGTATTCAGCTGCATCCGGTTAGACTGGAAGCCGACCCTAACATAGTTGGAAAAAGGCTAGGCAGATAATGATGCTAGTCTTTTAATCTGGCCCCATGTTGTACTTCGTAATAAGATACTTTGATCAGACTGGTTGTCAGACTTCAGGTCACTAACTACCTGTAACGACTGCCAAAGTACAACTGGCAGCCGGGGCCTAGTAGTTAACGTGCTTTACAAGGCACGAATAAGACTTAGTATAATTACAATGGTTGCTCACCCATCCATGTAACAACCGAGCAGCTGTAATTATTATTTACCCAGAATTTCCTGACTTATTTGTTTTTGATTTCAAGTTCCTCCAAAAGTAAAACAGCTGTACTGTAACGTTTTCAACGTTTTAGATAACAAAAAACAAAAACAACTCCCTGATTAAACAAAAAACGAAACACTACAAACTGAAGAACTTCGCTGAAAACAGCCTTCTGTGCTATCAAAATAGTAGCATAAAATATAGTTTTGAAAGTAGTCTGAAATTAAAGCAAGCACAGGAAGTGGGGAGTAGCGCAATTTTCTACAACGGATCCTGGGCGGTGGCGACCACAGAAAAATGGAGGGTAGAATAATTTGAAGGGCTTTGGATATGGTACAATGTTTTTTTTTCTTTAAAAAAGAAACGTTGCCCCACACTAGGAAATTCTGCTGTGTTGTGGGTGCGTTTACAAACATATAAACTCACATTGACAAACACACCCAGACCCGAAAGAACTATCTGTAGGCCATACAAATATTTGTTTCGTGCGAACCCGCGACACTCAGCGTAGCAGTCCAATTGCTCAGCCACTGCACTAAACGTTTAATATTACTATTGACCACTGTTACCCCACCATCCTCCCATGACTTTTAGTTTTTGACCAACTTGCCCCACCCGTCTATATATAAAACTGTTTTACATCCGTGACCACTCTAATTTAAGTTCAGTTGAAAACCAGCGTCAGGCACTAGTCGCCCGGCATTTTGCTGAACTGGGCCTTTTTGACGCAGCCGTGAGGCACACAGTGGCACGATTTGTTTAGTTTTAAGTTCTTTTTTGTTTTACATTGTGTACTTGTGGCATATATGCCAAATAAATGCATTTTCTTTCTTTCTTTCTGTCTAATGTTGATGGATGAAGAGGGAGAGGAGAGCCAAAGGAAATCTGATGAAGAAGTAAATGATGCCGTGACCGGCGAGAATGGAAGACAAAAAACGTGTTGCGCTGACCCCAAGTAGAATGGGACAAGGGCAGAAAGCTGATGGCTGCGGGTTGTTCGCAAGAGATACCGCGGCCTCGACACAAAGGGCTGAGAAGGAATATAGGTGGTTTTTAGTCAGTAGAGGTCCGACACTATCTTTCGCTCTGCCCAAGAGCGGGAAGGGTTATTTTATGATTTCCCATTCCCCAAAAAAAAAAGCATAAAGGTGATGATGAATCGAGGGCGAGCCTATTGCTATCAACCGATACCGCGGCCTCGACACAAAGGGCTAAGAAGGAACATGGGTGGTTGTTAGTCAATACAAGTCTGACACTCACTACCGCTCTGCCTAGAGCGAGAGGAGTCATTTGATGACCGCCCGCGCACCAAAAAAAAAAGGGTCTGTTAAACTCCTAATCGAAAATCCCTATAGCATCACGCAAAGCAGTAATGCTTATACCAGTGGACCAACAGAATATTATAATACCACATCCACGATAATTCTTAGCTAGCACATCAAAGTGCCCATTACAGAGATCTCGCAGGGAAATTGCTTTCTTGCGCGCTCTTCATTTCTTGTGTAAATTTTATTTTTTAACCGTTCACGTTCCTCAGACCCGTTTATGTAGCTGTTTACTCTTTTAAAAGCCTTCACGTAGGTAATAATAATGCTTTTAATATTTAAACGGAGGTTAGTTTAGCGTACTGAGTTTAAGGAAGCATATTATCAAGGAAAGTAAACGCGATTGGCACTCTTAACTGCGTTTAGGAAACTGTTATAATCATCATTGTTGTGGAATAGTAATATTTATTCTACAAAGCGGTGAAGGAAAACATCGTGAGGAAACCGGTCTTAGAACCAAAAAAATCGAAGACTTGTGACATCTGCTAAACCGCAATGGGCTCGCGTGATGGATCATAATAGCCCATCCTTCGCCTAGAGAGGAGGCCTGAGTCTCTGCAGCAGTATGAACATTATAGGCTGACGAATCAGATCAAGAATATCTATTCTACAAAACGGTACTTGCACACTGTTTAAAAATGTTCGCAACAATCATGTTGAAATTCGGTCTAAGTGACGGAATTATAAAAAGAAGTGAAGACATGACTTGAGGACCGAAGATTGATTTTGTGTAAGTAACATTAGATTGTCAAAATATTTTTTTTTTAATAAACTTTGCCCCACACTAGAAATTTCTCCTGTATCGTGGGGTGCGTTCACAAACATTAAACAGACCCGAAACAACTATCTGTAGGCCATACAAATATTTGTTCCGTGCGGGGATCGAACCCGCGACACGTAGTGCAGCAGTCAACTGCTTGAGCCACTGCGCCAACCGTACCGTCAAATTAATTGTAAAAAAAAAGTCACATTGTTTCCGTTTGGGATTGAGATTTCAGCCGATTTACACACGCTAAAGAAATAATAATTCGAACACGCATTGCGATCGATGGTTTCAAAATAATTTAGGTAGGAAATAACTTTTCTTTAGCTTGATAGCGACGTAGTTTTAGGGGTTTTCTTTCACAGAAGTAACTAACAGTTATACAGTACCAACCAAAAAATGCGAAGACATGTGACATCTACCAACCCGCACTAGACCCGTGTGGTGGATTATAGCCCATCCCTCTCCTAGAGAGGCCTGAGTCCCTGCAGTGGGAACATAATCGGCTGATAATGACGATGAATCGAAGTTAGGCGAATTACTTTTTTACACGTTCTTGGCATGTACAAAAATTACTTTTTGACCCAATGAAGCCGTGGCGTGTAATATTAAAAGAACATATTATTTTACTTTAATGTGTTCCTCTAGCAATATACTTGGTCTATTTCTTTAAGACCCCGATTTAAAATAAGATGTTTATTTCAACTTCTTTGCAAAATGCTATATATGGGCAAGGTAAAAGCCATTTTAATTAAGCCTCATGTAATATTTATAATGAACCTTACAAGTAAAGAAACAGAGTTCATATTCCAATGATTAGTATGACAGGTTTCTTACATCGCAGGCAACATTTCCTTTGGTTTATCGTGTAACTTTATTTCTTTTTTAAATGTAAGCTGTTCAAGCTGTAAGCAATTTATCATTGATGATAAGAATATTTAGCTTACTTATAATGCTGTGATATTTTTCCTGTCTTTTTAACCGACTTCCAAAAAGCAAGAGGCTCTCTATTCGTGTGTATGTATTTTAAATGTAATATATTCACCAATATCTCCGTCAATTATAGGCCGATTTTCATGTTCTTGTAGTTGAAAGAGTATACTCCCGAGGTGGCCCCATTTTCAAGGATCTGATGATGGAATCTGAGGGAAATCGAGGGCAACCCACAAATATAGGCACTTATTATGTAAACATATATTTTCTAAAGATATTCAAGTATTTCCATCTGATAATCAAAATATCATGTGGATGCGCTGATGATTGAAGGTACAACTCCTCAACGTTAGTAGTTGAAAGAAAATTATTTTGGTTTAATTAAATAAATTACATCTTCTTCTTAGCGTGTCGATGACAATATTTAAACTGAGTCTGCCCAAAATTTTGCGACGAGTTTGTCATTTTCTGTTCCGTCCATCAGCTCCTGTGATGTGTAAGTAACGGGACAGGCAGAATACGATATCAAGTGTCCCATCGTTTATGAGGCAACATCATATTCTCCAGGGCAGAGTCATCTATGAATCTTCACTTGAACAGGTTGTCCTTGCTTCGGCCAACCTGTGTCCGCAGTCTATTTAAGGACTTCCAGGTCAGCCATGGCAACTCATGTCGAGGTGGGAGATTTTTGGCAAGTTCGATAGGTAGGCAAACACTTTGTTAAGGTGATAGATTGAGAAAAATGTGTTTTTTCTAGGTCTACGAACTTGTTGAGTATGTAGAATAAGGATTTGACATTTTGGTGAATGGTTTTTGACTCTTTGGTCTAGTATCGACGAAAATGAATACACGATTCAATGAATTTTTCTCGATACAAAAAAATTGCAAAGTTATATCAATTTTTTTACTTTCTTAGAAATCACGGTGTAACACTTAAGAATTATTCAATGGAATTGACTTTGAAACATAGAGAATTATTATATCAAGTATCCAGGAAAGTAATTTAAAATTTTATTTAAATTTTCTGTTAAAAATGGAGAAAATTCTTTTTGGCACATACGTTGTTTTATTCCGAGCAGACGTACATTATTGCCATCTCTTCTTTTGCGTTTCAAAAGTATTTGCATCACTTTCGCTCGCTTGTCAGATCAGTCGCCCGGTGGGCTTCATCGACGCAGGACCTATGACATTTTTTTACAAATCTGTGCCATCAGATTTTCGTGATTATATTAATTGATTATTCGTAAAAGATAGTAGATTGTTACTTAATTAGTGTTGAATAGGTATATAAAGACTATTCTTGAGATTTAACAGTACCTATAACGTATCGTTTTCCATTTGTGATGAGTATTTAATTGTTTATAAATAAAAATGTGAAGAAATATGAAACCAAAACTAAATAAAGTACAACGTTTGAAGTTCCTGAGGGTGAGGGCTCAGAAAATGAAAGAGAGTAAGAAGTAAGTATGTTATTTTTAATGTTATTATGTACAATAATTAATAGTTTCTATTTTATCAGTAACTATGAGCACGTTTTTAGCTGCAATCGAAGTCGCCACCTCTGCTCATATACTTAGATAATCAGCTACAACCTATATTTGCCTCGCAAAGTAATATTGGGTTAGCATTCTATTTGCTAGAGCAAAATATTTATGAAATAAAAATAAAACAGGCTAAAATGTACTAATAAATCATTTTAGGTTAGACATATGTCAACAAAACATCATTAATACGTCAACTTCTATTACCGCGTGTGAAGAGCACAATAAACGAATGGAGTCACATTTGAATTGCAAAAAGAGGTGAGTTTAGTCGAAATTATTTTTTTGGTCTTTAGTGAGGTATGGATTTGAAGTTTATTAATCATTTCAGTTTTCCTTACAAGTAGAGTAATTTTTTTTGTGATTTTTAAAATAGTCCAGTCATTTGGTAGTTTTACCTGGAAAGTTTTCCGGGAGTTTTGAAAATTGGTGAGTTTATAGATTTCGACGTGCTCTTTTCGAAATTTCACTTTGCCACCTCGTAACTGTGCCGCTCGCGCCGCCATTTTGGAAAAATGACACTCAAAAATAGTTTTTTGAGAATAATATCGAAATAATATCGTTCCGACTCAATTTACGATAAAAATAGTTCAGAATTAAATTAAACTAGAGAAAATTTCCTACATTTATGTCCTAATAACGTTTTTCGTAAAATCAATAGTGACGGCGTACGAGCGCCGCAAATTGTAATTTAAAATGTGTTTGCGCTAATAACGCGTTTCCACACCACCTTGAGGTAGAGTTAGAAGCGCGTTTTTTAGGGTACCTCAATAGGGAAAATCCCTTAAAAATGGAACCCTTTTATGATCACTCTCTTGTCCGACTGCCGTCGTGTGTCCGTCTGTCCGTGGTTCACCACCGATTTTCTTAGGAAGGGGCTATGCTTTTACTACTATTGTTTTATAACGTTACAATTTGTTCTACTATAGAATCGATGTCCTGAGAGCATAGTCAACTGTCTAATGGTATTCAAAGTGATTTGCATTTCTGCAGAACTTTTAGGATCGACCTAAATGACTTTCAGTAGCTTATGTCGGTCGTTGTATTTGTTGTTGTGTTTCAAAGAAAGAGAATGTTAACGTAAGTAGTAAGTTAATAAAGGCTATTTTTATTTTATTTTATGTCGGTCATAGTCCAGCACCCCCTGGACCAAGACGTCCGTATGTAGTAACATAACATCACTCCTTGTGAACACTGGACACCCCACACACATTTCACCAATTATGTTTAAGTCCCATGTAATAGGTGGCGAGCCTATTGCCATCAACCGGCCACAAATTCAGACTCCGTGGCCTCTACTGAAGAATTCCTGATGGAAAAACGCAATAACACTTCACCCGACCTGGGAATCTAACCCAGGATCAAGCAAAGTAGTTGCACTTGCGATCACAAGAATATTCCCTTTTTTTTTTAGCGTAGTTGTATAATGGTTTACGGCGCTCGTACGCCGAAACTATTGGTTTTAATAAGGAAAAAAAAGGTTATGACATAAATTGTAGGAAATTTTCTCTACTATTATTTTGTATAGATATGTTTTTCTTGTAAAATGCGTCGGAAAGGAGTTATTATCAAAAAACTGCTTTTAGGCGCCATTTTTGCAATATGGCGGCGCGAGCGGCAAAGATACGAGGTGGCAAAGTTAAAATTCGGAAAGAGCACGTCAAAATCTATAAAATTACCAATTTTCAAAACTCCCGGAAAACTTTCCAGGTAAGCTCTATTTTTTCGACCAAATGACTGTACTAAAAGCCGTAGAACAAAAATTATCAAAGATAAAAAACAATCTGAATGTTATTATGCTCCACTTGAATGTTGATGGTTTTTATTCCAGAAATAAAAGGAAGCAACAACATGATATTGATAACGAATATAAAGAAGTTGAAGAAAACGTGAGTTCTCTCATTTTATTTACTTCTAGCTTTTGCCCGCGGCTTTGCCAACGTGGATGTCGGAAATATCAAAAATGACGATTTTCCATACTACAAACTTTTATTCCCTGTTTCCCCCTTGAGAGTTGAATTTTGAAAAATCTTTTCTTAGTGGATGCTTACGTCATAAGAGAAATACGTGTGCGAAATTTAACGTTTCTTGGTCTAAGGGTTTGTATCCTCGGTCAGTCAGCTTTGCATTAATTTTATATATACAGATATATTAAGATCTTCCCAGTACTAGAGCTTGGCATAAATAGTATTTTTCCAAGTTGATTTATACTTCTTTCAGGGTTCTAAAACTGCCGACATCAGCGGAATAATAATATTAATAACAGTCATCAAATAATTAAATTTCCAAAATGTCCAGTTACTTCTGTTGCTGACCGTACAAATAGATACAAGATGTAGTATCTGACGAATGGGAAGTGATGGCATGGTAAGAGATGAGAAAATCGGGGGAACGGGAGAAAAAAGCGGCAGACAAAGTAGGAAAGGTTACTAAAGATGGTTACCAATAATAGATTTGTAAACTTAGATGGTTGTTGCGGTAAACGTTCATACAGAACTAATTATGCTGCACTATTGGCGATTTCGTAAAGTTCTTTTCATGGAAGTTAAAAACAAATACTGATGTATTTGTGCTTGAGTGGGAAAGGCAAATGAGATAGTAAAACAACATGAGTGTTTTAAAAATTATAGCGGATCTTCAACAGCTATGGAATCCACTATTATCGCCGAAGGATTTAAACAGTCTATAGAAATGCATTCGTATCTATGGAAGATCATAGCTAATGGAGACAGTACCACTTATACACAAATACTTGACAATACTGTATCTCTCAATCACGGTCGAAAAGATTGGTTGCAAAAATCATATATTTAGAAAGAACAATGTGCAAAAATGTATGGACACCGTCCCCGAAAACGAAATCAGTCACAATAATAATAGGGTAGTTCACAAAAAAAAAAAATTAGTCCATCAGATACATTTCCAAAAAATAATGGACACATATTTTTTCTTTTTTCACGTAAACAAAAGATGAAGACTATACAGTATACAGTGCTTCGAAAAGTCGTGTGACGTCACAAACTTAGTACTTTTTTACCCTGAAAGTGACGCCCCTCATAGTCTTTGACACGTCTTATTCAATTCAATTCATTTATTTATCTCAGACACAAAGATCCATACATTGTTAGTAAAAGTACACTTAAAAATTATGTTAGTAGGCAGTTAATTTATCAAAAACACATACAGACAAATACACACTCACAATACCAAATTAGGACATCAGAATAAAAATAAAATAATAGAAATTAAATTAATAAGTATTTTTCATGTCAAGTAAAATGTAAAATGTCCACAAACCAATATTAAAATGAAATTAAAATAAGTAAAATGAAATAGAACATAATGTCATAAATGAATTAATTAAAATGTCATGAGTAAAACAATTAAGCTAATTAAAAAGAATAATAATACAAATATGGGGCAAATGAGGCTTAACAAAAGTGAAGCGTACTGCATGTTGTGCTAACTACTTAATTCTCTTTGATTCATGTAACTGTGCACAATGCCACAGTATTGGACAGTCGAAACGGCCAGCCACAACATTGAGAATGCTGTTGCTACTGCCGCGGGCACGTCTAAGCATGGATGCTGCTCTCTTTCTGAGAATGGCATGAAAGCCATCAACATGAGCGTTTGTAAACATGCCCGACGCACTACAGTGCCTCGGCAGCCGCATCAGCATCCTAAAGGCATTGTTATACTGTACGCGCAGGGCGTTGACTGTCTTCTGCGTATATTTGACCCATAGACTGCACGTATAAAACGATTGGCAAAACGTCCGAAACAATGTTATTTTTACTGCCTTACTGCAGCGCGCAAATCTACGGGCCAACATATTGCATCGGACAGCCAACGCCCGGCGCTCCCTCTCAATATCGTCGTGGTCTGATTGGTCCTCCGAGACCCAGTGGCCCAGGTACTTGAATCGCGAGACTCTGGGTAATGAAACACCGTCTATGAAGACGGGTGGTACGTGTGTCACCTTATGATCAGGAGATTGAAATACCAAGAGTTCGCTTTTCTTAACATTATACCTGAGCCCATGAGTCCCGGCATACTCCACACATATGGCGACGAGTTTGCGAACGGCGCTTATGGAAGGACCCAGTAACACCATATCGTCGGCGTAACTAATGTTGTTGACGTATTTGCCGTCAATGGAGCAACCAACTTTGGTGTCACTGAGTCTTAGTTTCGTATCCAATATTTTTCGATAATCTAACAGACGAACTAATTAGATGTTTTTGGTGAAACACCCTATTATGTTACCGATCCCGATGCTTGTTTTTTTTAATTATTACTGTGGAATGATATCGTTCGTAGTGTTCACACCTCGGAACCTCGGAAAACATAATTTAAAAATATTAACAACAAACAAGATTTTAAAGATACGAAAGTACATAAATGTATCGCCATAAAAAATCATGGCTTACAAAATCTGCAGCAATCAGACAACATAAAAAATCTGCACCAAGATATTACGAACCCTGCCATTTATCATGCATTTGAAGCCACCTCAAATATTTTTATTACAAGAATCATGGTGATTCTTGTAATAAAAATATTTGAGGTGGCTTGATACAGGTAAAGGTCGCGCCATGTAAAAAGAACGCTGGCGGTCAAGATTTATCGGCCTATTTAGTGGTAAGAGGTGGGGGTGGTATTTATGTTCTTTCTATAAAATTAGTTTACTGATATGTTGCTTTTTTTTAAATATTTTGTGTTATTGTATACTTTTGTCATTTCGTTCCCATTACCTATTGTAGAAAGGAGGCCTGTGTCTCAGCAGTGGGAACATTATATAGGCTGATGATGGTGATGATGATGATGTAGTTTAAAATAGGTTCTCTTAAAATAGGTTTTCTTAAAATAAAGTTTTTATTTTATTTGTTGTGTGGAGCTCTGTCATTTTTCGATTTTATAGTTATACCTAAGTCTGTTAATAAGATTGACATCTTAATATTATGTTGTACACTAAATCTATACGTCTTGGGCTTCCTAGAATATACCAGAGAATGAATTAAGTATTAAAATCGGTTCAGTAGTTTACGCTGAAATTGCGAACAAATATTATTATGCATACAAATAGACGAGTTTTTGAAAAGTAGATTAAATATAGATAAAAGTAAATTAATGTGTTAAAAATATTGATAATACATGCACCACGTTTTTATTATAAGAACACAAAAAGAATAGAAATAATAATTTGTTATCATACCTTCATTACTTAATGAATTCGTATTACATATTAAAAAATGGTTGAAAATTAATTATTTGTATTATTTTATATTTGTCTACTCCATACCTCCTGTGTGCTAATATTTCAAGAATTTCAAGTAGTGCGTGACAAGGACAACCGCGTAAACCCTCGTAAACTGCATTGCGCGCGCGGGGGCGCCGAGGAAATCACGCCCATCGAGCTATGACTTATTTTCGGCATAGCCCGTTAAGGGCGTTCGTCAGTGAGCGGGGGGCACACACTTTAAAAAACTGTTACGGCTTTTTAGCCTTTGTGGAACGAGAATATTGTTGTGTAAAGGGTGTCTCCTGTCGAGGCTGCGGGCCCTGTCGAGGCTGCGGGTCCTGTCGAGGCTGCGGGTTGTTCGCAAGGGATACCGCGGCCTCGACATGAAGGGCTAAGAAGGAACATGGGTGGTTTTTAGTCAGTAGAAGTCTGACACTCCCTTTCGCTCTGCCCAAGAGCGGGAGGGGTTATTTGATGATTTCCCACCCCCCCAAAAAAAAAAAAAAAGCGGTGTCTAATGTCGGAAACCATTTTGGCTCTCTCACTAGAGCTTGCCACCGCTCTACGGACTTCTGGTGGCGCTATGCCTACATAAATTACGGACAAAATACAAGCGCTAATTACGGGAAGTGATCCCAAAAAGGCATAGACACAGCCTCCTATATAAGCGAGCGACAGAAACACTATTCATTTTGTACATTTATCACCCCTTTGACCAGCATCATAGCTACAGGACACAGAATAGCGAGTAAATGGAAAGCTTTAAATACTCGGCGTAATTTTCGATTATTATTTTTATATTATTTACTAGCTGTTCCCGGCATGCGTTGCAATGCCCTTTTTCCTACCTACTACCTGCCTGTGTACCAACTACCTACCTACCCTACCTACCTACTACCCTACCTACCTTAGTAGGTAGGTAGGGTAGTAGGTAGGGTAGTCCCTACCTACCTACCTACTACCCTACCTACCTACTACCCTACCTACCTACTACCCTACCTACCTACCTACTACCCTACCTACCTACTACTCTACCGACTACCCTACCTACTCTACTATCCTACTTACTACCCTACCTACTACTCTACCTACTACCCTGCCTACCTACCTACCACTTTCTCACCTTTTAAACCTTCCCTGGACTACCACGAATAATTCAACACTATAATTAGCCAAATCGGTCCAGCCGTTCTCGAGTTTTAGCGAGACTAACGAACAGCTATTCATTTTTATATAATATAGCTGTACCCCGCGTGCGTTGCAATGCCCTTTTACCTGCCTACGTACCAACTACCTACCACCTACCTGTTACCTACCTACCTACATACTACTAATTTCTCACCTTCTCTGGACTGCTACAAATGTTTCAAAACCAAAATTAGACAAATCGGTCTAGCCGTTCTCTAGTTTTAGCTCGACTAACTAACAGCAATTAATTTTTATATTATACGCAAACACCATTTGAAAAATCATTTTTCTATTGGTGATTATTGTGATAATGTCGTATGGTCTGTTTGAAGTTGTCATTCGTTGACTGAACAACTGAACGTCACTCAATTGTTTTGCCTTCCCGGAACCTCTCCACTAACACTTGAACTTTATAGTACGGTATTAAAGCTCAAATTGATTTTACGTTTTAGTTAGAAAACGTTTGTATGGGAAAAAGAAAAGGGCTGTTTTTAGGGCTTTTCCGGCCATTATTCGATTTTTTCTCGCCGTAAGAACCATCCTTGAACTTCAACGAACATTTAAAAAAAAAAATCAGCCAAATCGGTCAAGCCGTTTTCATGCCAAGTCGTGACAACGGAAAACGGGTTTCATTTTTATATATATAGATTAATTTCCACCTTATCTTATTTAACTTTTTTGTGTACTTCGTAATTGGCGTATTGTTTTGTAATAATTTTAAGTTATTTTACTGTAAGCTGTGAAGCTACCTTTCATAAACAAATAAATAAATTAGTCCACTCTTGGTCCTTCGACCCCTAAAAATTTATTTGTTCATCAAACCTTACTTTGGGAGCAGCTTTCAGCACATCTGGTGACATTCTTGAATACCATTTAGACGTTCTGATCACGTTTAGTTAAAGTTCAATAATGTACACCCGCCTTTTTTTTTTTGGCGGGTGGAAAATCATCGAATAACCCCTCCCGCTCTTGGGCAGGGCGAAAGGGAGTAAGTATCAGACTTCTACTGACTAAAAACTACCCATGTTCCTTCTTAGCCCTTTGTGCCGAGGCCGGGGTATCTCTTTCGAACAATCCGCAGCCCCGACGGGCGTCGGCCCTTGCCATTAAGCGCTCGTGGAACACGAACGCGCTGTCGACACGGCCTGACGTCGTCATAAGACGGACTGACGGCAAACTAAAAATTGGACGCCCTTAGGCTCGGAGGAGCGCCAATCCACGCAGGGTGGCTGGTAGCGACTGCATGAGAGTTGCTGAACGTCGAGTTTGAGTGGCCTACATCCACCAGTGGACTGCTGTAGGCTGATTATGATGACGGCAAACCATTCTTAATGACATAGTGGACTAACTAAAGAATTCCCCATGCAGAAGCCAACTTTGTATCGTCGAACTTAGAAGCACGTCGAAGTATTTGCTTCCTATTGTTAATCCTTACTCCTTACTATTTATATATCACATCACGCTATCACACAAATATTATGAAGCCGAAAGTTTGTGTGTGAGTGTGTATGTTTGTTACTCTTTCACGCAAAAACTACTCAACGGATTTAGATAAAATTTGGTACACAGATAGTTTATAACCTGGATTAACACATAGAATAGTTTTTATCCCGATTTTATCTTCCCGTGGGATAATTTTCGAGTTGTAGCATGCGAAGCCGCTGGCAACACCTAGTTAACAAACATAAATGCGAAAGTAACACGCGGGCCTAGCCGTGGGCATCAGCTAGTTTGGTTACAAGTAATCTGTCCATTTCTTTATTTACTCCGTGACACAGATCCTATTTCTAACTGTCGGAAGTAACGTAGCGTGGAAATGCGGCTGTCAGTTTGTTCCAACGCTGTTTCGTTAAAACAGTGTGCTATGAAGTATAAGATTCGTTTTGCTGTAGATATTAGGTGCTGGCTTTGCCACCATTTTGTTGGCACGGTGGCTACGTGACGTTTAGTTAATAAAAGTTGTAGACGGTAATGTTCTTTTCACACCAGAGTTCCTGTTTTATTGGTGCCTTTGTGTCAAGCAATTACACAGTTGCAGCAAGAGCAAATTATTCATCATAATAATGATTCCAATGTTGGGACCACAAGCTCTCTGTCATTATCTGCCTAACCTTTTCCCAACTATGCTGGGATCGGCTCCAGTCTAACCGGATGCATCTGAATACGAGTATTTTACATGGAGCGACTGCCTATCTGACTTCCACAACCCAGTCAGTTCTGCGCTGATACACACACTTGTTTTCAGGTATTTACTTTTCTTAAATTGCCTCCATGACCCGTTTACATTTAGTTTTACTGTAAAATGTGATTTTTCACCCCAAAAAAAAGTGGTTTTCCAGCAATAATTTTTGTGTAGGTACTTACTTTGATTTACATGATGCTTGGTTGGCGGCTTCGTAAAAAGTTCGGTTTGACTGTACATAAACAGTTTCATACGCGTTAATAATTCTCCATCAAAGGTGACTTACCAGCCAACCGAACAGCTGACTGCATTAATTACTAATAATTAACCACGAATCATCATCTAAGGACATTACAGTTATATCTCGTGACTCGGCTATAATTGTATTAATTAAATTAATTAATAATGTCTCTGTAATCTGTGGCTGTGTGTTTGTTCGTGTATGTGTTTGTCTGTGTATCTCCACAATAATGATCTGTTTGCGGAAGTATGTTATACGCCAGATGATTATTGTTATTACAGATAATTATGTGGAAAATGATACTATACTGAGGTTGTAATTTTATGAGTGTGTGGAAATTATGATAAATATAAAACATTTTGATGTAATTTTTATAGTGTGTATTTGGTTATCAAGAGTGCAGAAGAAGTGAGAAAGCAAGAAAATATATCTATAGACACACATACATTCTTTTCAACCCCCGTGGTACGCGTCCAGATCGTCAGGCCACCTCTTTCTGGGCCGGCCTCGGCGACACACAGATACGTTTCTTTTATTTTCTTTTTTTTATACCAATCAGAAGTTCGCTGGTAACGCCTGGTTGAGACTTGCACTGGCCAGGGAAGTGCACCAAAAAAGGAGCAGGCCTATTAGTAATACTCAGCATACAAACACACAAACAAAACACAAACAGCATACAGCTTCCTGGTACAAAATCACAATAACTTTTTGCACGACCCAGAAATTGAAACCAAGACCTCATACTTACACCGTCGCCTCCTTCTGCGAAGCAGTGATGCTAGCGAAGGAGGTGGCGGAACGTGAGAGGGAGAGAACCTCTCGTCCCAGCATCGGGGTCCATGTGCCTCCGGCCACCGTAGACGCGGGCCTGTGGACGGTGAGTAATAGGCTAGCTCGCCGTCCGTCCGTCAAGGGCCGACGCCCGTCGGGGCTGCGGGTTGTTCGAAAGAGATACCGCGGCCTCGGTACAAGGGCTAAGAAGGAACATGGGTGGTTTTTTGTCAGTAGAAGTCTGACATTCCCTTCCGCTCTCCCCAAGAGCGGGAGGGGGGCTATTTGATGATTTCCCACCCCCCCAAAAAAAAAAAGAACTCATGCTTAGCACTCGCGATTACAATCACTAGACCAACGAGGCGGTTGGTCCTCTTCCAGTATTTTTGTAACCTTTCATCATCATCATCAGCCTATAATGTTCCCACTGCAGGGACTCAGGCCTCCTCTCTAGGAGATGAATGGGCTATAATCCACCACGCGGGGGCTGTGTGGGTTGGTATATATCACTTGTCGTCGATTTTTTTTTTGTTCTAAGACTTGCCGGTTTCCTCACGATGTTTTCCTTCACCGTTTTTGAGGGCAACCTTTATTCCTTAACTATTTTGACCTATAACAAAACCAACTTCCCTACTCCTCTCCCAGAACACCTGTAACCAACATTGTAGTTCCTAAAAATTTATAAAATCGTTAACACTTCAGCGTTTAGCACGTAAACAAAGCTGCGTAAATTACGCATTTTTACGCGAAACTTTTAATGGAATAACATAGTAGTGACCCTGGACGGGCACAAAGTTTTATTACGGGGTCCTACGCACTTCGGCGAACAAAATTGTTTGATTACAGACTGGGAGTTTGAGATAGTTTGCGTCTATTAGAATGGTTGCCTGGCAGTGATGACTTCATTGAGGCTGTGGGCTATTGCTTTGCCTAAGTGTGGAGATAGGAATTCTAGCGTAGCTCTGTCAATGGAAATATTTGTGAAGTTTCAAGGCTATTTGCAGAGCATATTATTATCAAAGAAAATGAACACTATCCACTTAGTTGATGGCAATAAGCTCGCCCCTATTACATGGGGCTTGAACATGACTGGCGAAATTAGGGTGTGCACCTCTGTCTTATCTTTCGGGTATTACAGGCGTGATGTTATGAATTATGAAAGGTATATTGATACCGAAAAAAAAAAGTTACATACTTTCAAAAATATGTGGCGATTGCTAACATGTGGGATCATCAATCCCTAGAGGACCGAGCCATAACTCCATATTAACTTATTAATAGATTTGGGAATTCAAAAAATCCTAAAACTCGGCATCAAAGCCCTTTCTACCTTAATAATAATGAGACTTTCAATGACACAAGCCGTAAAAGAGACATAAACAAAAATTTTGCAACCAACAGAAATCTGCTCGAGGTGTGTCCACGTAAATTGATAGGGTTTTTATAAGGATACAAAGTTTTACTGGATATGGCAGGAGTTGGCGGAAAACATAATGAAACAACTATTATAATATATTATATAATCGTCATTTATTTGGCTTTGTTACTCCCACAAATCAAACTAGATGTTAAACTAGAAGAGTTTCTAGCGACATAAGAATTATGCTGGGTGGAAGTGAGACCCCACTCAAATACAGTAACCATGTAATCAATGTTCTTAGCCCCCACATAGAAGTTGTGACTTCGAACCCAGGCAGGCGCATTACTTTGTGTAATTTATTTCATCACCATTGCTCTCAAAATGGTGAAGGAAAAAATTGTGAGGAAACCGGCATGTCTTAGAACCAAAATATTCGAAGACATGTGACATTCTACCAACCCACACTGGGCCCGCGTGGTCGATTATAGCCCATCCCTCTCCTAGACAGGCTGGAGGTCTGAGTCCTTGTCCCTGACAACAATATAGGCAGACGTTTTTTTTTATAAAATCTTACGTTCCTTACGCTTTGAAAGTATTGCACTTTTGTAGAAAACAGAAAGATGAGGATGCTTCAATAAGATTTTTAGAATGATATCACTCTTAAAATCTTACCTGCCATCCTCACGGCTAGCCAAGTGTCGTGCCGACCTCCAGGACTAACACTATTATTAATTATTGTAATACAATTATTGTAGTACAACCACATTTTAAAACACTTCCATTAAATTGCATCCACGGATTGATCAAGCTAATGAACTTTTCCAAATTAAAAAAAGGTCGTGGCTAACATATTATCCGTTGGCACGCACCCCACCTCAGAAACAGTAATTTAATCCAAAGTCCCGTTTTGTCAACCCCATGCGGTTCATTTGGGCTTACTTTTTGCGGTACATTTAGCCCTTCAGCATAATAAGGGTTGAGTTTCAGTATTTTTGATGGTACTTTGTTGTTAACATGGAAGATAATACTCGGGGGTTTTGAGGAGGTGATTTTCTACATTATATTTATTTAGGGTATGAGGTATTAAATCTTTTAAAAGAGACGAAACATAATCATTGAAAAAAATATATTCTTATCATCATCTTCCTGCCCTTATCCCATTCTATTTGGGGTCGGCGCAACACGCGTTCTTCTTCCATTCTTCCCTGTTACACGTCAAGGTGGCATTTATTCCTTTATTTTTTTTTTATATTACAATATATAAATATATTCACTCTGTTTTAAAGTAAAAATTCAAGTACAAAATGTCAGTAAATTATGCTTCAATCTGAAACATTTATTAAAATGTTTCTGAGTTCAAGGTTGATTTTGGAAAATTTTACATTTTCGGTTTGCTTTATATACTGGCATATGTTACTAACTACCTATTATTTTTATATGGGAGAGTGTCGTCTTCATGAATAAAATAATATATGAGTACATAAGAGGAAGCCTGAAAGTGGCGCACCGGTGACTGAAAAGTTATGTAGTAATTGGTGTTCGTGGTATAGGCATGTCATGCGGAAGAATGATGAAAATGTCGTTAGGAAAGTTCTGAGTATAAATGTGGATAGGTCTAAGAGTAGAGGAAGACCAAAGAAACGATGGATGGACTGTGTAAAGGATGGTATGACACGAAAAGAGGTGTCTCTTCAAATGATCAGTAAAAGAGACGTATGGAAGAAGAAGACATACTGTGTCGACCCTAAATGAATTGGGATAAGGGCAAGTGAATGATGATGAAAAGTGTCGTGTAACGATACGTACAATGTACAAACATTCAAACTTATTTGTAAAACAAACGGTAAAGGGGTTTATTGTATGGGAGCTGGCATATCGACGCACCGCCATTTAGATTTTTTTATTGAAATCGCGGCCCACCATGAAAGTGGTATGTATGGATAGAAGACATATAGACAAACAAAAAATGTCCAGCAACACGGTACCCCAAAGTGTCAAGTTACTGAGATATTTGACGGTAAAGATCGACATATGAGTACAATGACCACATAAAAAATAGACCTTTTACGTGTCTATAAGCATTGATTATTATTATTACTGTTTATTAAAAGAGAGTAGGTACATTAAATACTACTAGAAGCACGAGAAAACTATTCTTTGCCAAAACATAGCGTTTCATTGCGATATAAAGCGATTTTCTCGTGCGCATAATAATAATCAACCTGGGAACGACTATTTGCATACAATTTAACGCCTATACACGTACGAGTAATAAGTCTATTTTTAATGATTTTCGTTGTACACATTTGTCGATCTTTACCTTCAAATATCTCGGTAACGTGACACTTTGGGGTACCATGTTACTGGTCATTTTTTGTTCGTCTATATGTCTTCTATTGATACATACCACTTTCATCGTGGGCCGCGATTTAAAAAAAAAAACAAAATGGTGGGCAGGTTGATATGCCACATCGGTTCTATCCCCTTAGTTGACTTTATAGATATAATATTTAATCATTACTAAACTTTGCCCGGTTTTGAAGTTATTATCATTAACATTGTATAAAATATAATGAGATATTGTAGAATAAAGTTATGAATAGAACTTTGCGGTTAAAAGATGTAGTGACACAAATTGAACAGAGTATGCTTAGATGGTTGAGGAGGGGACGGCCGAACAAGAAGTACACTAACCTTATTGGTGAGGTTCCTCAGAAAGGACAGGTGCGTAGTAGTCGCAACCGGCGTGCGTGTATGATTATGTACAAACGTGAACGAGGCAAAAGAAAAGTATCGTAGCATGTGGCGTTCTGTGGTTTCTACCCACTCCCATAGGTAAAGAGCGTAAGTGTATTATATACTACTGTAATCTATTCGTTTAGGAATATCCGTGGCATACATGCCAATATAAGCACATACTACACAAAATATAGAAACACTATTCACAATGTTAGCCAATTTCACCCAGTCTTCACTGCTTGACTTGCTATCAACTGTAGCGTCATCAAAATCCCATCGAGGATACACTAAATACGTTAAGTAGTTGTTATCATACACAAAATCATTGACTAGTTTTACACAATTGTGTGACGTTGGTTTGAACTTACATATTGCAGCCAAAAAAAATGTTAAAAGAATGATAATAACAGATAGAACTAATGAGCCGCGATAGTATGAAAATAAGGTCGGTGGGAAGTGAGTTTGCTTCGGTAAGTCCGCAGCTAATTCCGTCAAGAAAAAATAATGACCCATCACACTGAAGCAGATGATTGCAAGTCTTACTTTACGCCTCACATCCAAAAACAACGATAAAATACTAAGAACAGTTAAAACAAAAGCAGGAAAAATGACAATCGCAGACAACCCCACTCCTTCACGCATTAAAAAGAAAGTCACTTTTGTCAGACCAGTACTATTATCTTGTTCGAAATCGAACATATACCAATTAGAACCTTCAGATTCAAGCACTATAACATCCAAGTCAAGTGTATAATTTTCTGTTTTCCTCGACGAGAACACAAAACTGCATTCTTGCGTATCGTAGGGCCAGTTTGTGAGCTTGACGTTGCACCATGTTTGTTGTTTCGTCTGATGTTGGCAGTTGACGACTCCAGTACTCTTTAAGTTGAAACGAAAGAAAGTTACGTCAGAATCAAGAAAGTCTTCGGAGTTAAGTATTCCAAAGCTTGGAGTCCAAATGAAGAAGCCCGGATCATCTGTCTCTTTGATTCCGTGATACTTCTCAGGATCCCAATTCAGTCGTTCATCTTTCCACTTAGTTTTCATGACCGCTTGCACCGTCAACACTCCCTCTTCATCATCGAAGTGAAAAACTTTTACGAAGAAAGTAACATTAATTTTAGAGGCTTCTCTTGGTGCATGGTGTCGCATGTAGCCGCACTTTAAATCTTTCAAGAGTTCTTTTTCCCAAGTGATGTATTCTGGAGTATTATCAGTAACACAGTTTTCGGCAAGAGTATGGTCTAGGAAGAGTACCAGGACAATATAAGTGTATAGAGCCATGGTTTCCTAGATACTGCGAACAGTATCAGTCGTTATGTTATTTCTTGTCATATAATACGGAAACGCCCACTGCGAATGTTTCGATAGGCTGGAAATGTTATCAAACTGCACCTATTTTATATCTCGGGAAAATATTATGTATATTCTATTCATATAAATTCGTGACCTACAGACAAATGAATGGCTTAAGCTCAATTTACACTGACAGTTTTTTCTGCAATAATCGCCTGCAACCATAGGGATGTTTACTGACTAAAAAAATATGATTCTAATTAGTCCGTCTGTTAGATTATCGAAAAATATTTGATACGTATTTTTTGTTTTATCAAATCATAAAAATTGATGAAGATAAAACGCGTCAAAGATTTGAGTGGGGGGTCGTAACGTCACTCACCGGTAAAAAATGTCATGCTAATGTCTTAGAATATGACGTCACACGAGTTTTCAAAGAACTGTATCGTCTTCATTGTTTGTTTACGTGATTAAAGAAAAAACACGTGTCCAATTTTTTTTGGAAATCTATCTGACGGACTAATTAGATTTTTTTAGTTAACTACCCCATTACTGGTGATAGTTTAGGTACTAAAAGAGTCACGAAGAGCGACGTTTCTCCTGTTTTGTCCGTAGGTAAGGTCTTTTTGAGTTTCTTTTCCAAGGTAATATATTCTGGAGTCAATGCCTCGGAATACATGACCTCGGAAAAAGAACTCTACTCTCTATTGATAATTCAATAAAACACTAACTTATCGGTACGAGTGTACTTCAGAAAGATGAACAGACCGCCTTATTACAAAAGGTAATAGGTACCTGGTTGAACTTAGACTTGGTTTATCTCGCATGACGTCTCACTTCAATAGTATTCAAAAGAAAGTGATAGCATGCAAGATAAACCAAGTCTAAGTTAAACCAGGTACCAATTACCTTTTGTAATAAGGCGGCTACAGTTTACTGTAAACGAGCAGGGTCATGTTTACCTTGAAACTATGTACTACTTATTATATACGGAAACACAATTTTTTTTATAGTGAATGTAAGTAATTTTAGTGAACATTTACGAGTAGCATCGTGGAAAAATATATTGTATCTCTCTTTGCTAATAATTAAAGAAAGATTCACAAAGTCCTTGCGTTCTTTCTCTTCGAATCGCTGCCGCGCTGGTATATTATATATGTTCGTATAAACTAGTAACCTGCTTGTCGCAGTCACCGCGACGTGCAACCTTTTTATTATTATTGTTGCTTTGTTTATTATTATTGTTTGCTTGTTGTACTTTTTAATATTTGTTATGCGTTGTATGTGTATTGCTTTTATTTTTCCTGTGTGTCTATGTATGCTATGTTATGTTTCTGCGACAAATAAATATATTTCTTTCTTTCTTTTTTTTTAAACAATACTTGCAATAGTTTTTAGAAGGATATTGTGTAAGAACGTTTATAATATTGTTGCACGTTATCAAATAAAGGTGCAATTTGATAACATTAACGGTCTATCCAAACATTCGCAGTGGGCGTTTCCGTATTATGTAACAAAACAAACTAACCACTAATACGGTTCGCAGTATCAAAGGAATCATGGCTATGAACACTTATATTGTCCTGCTGCTCTTCCTAAACTATACTCTTGCCACCGAAAACTGTGTTATTAACGATACCTCGGAATACATCACTTGGGAAAAGGAACTCTTGGAAGACCTGCGCTGCGGTTACTTCCCAGATCAAGCACCAAAAGAGGTCACAGCAATTAATGTCACTTTCTTTGTAAGAGGATTCCACTTTAATGTTAAAGAAGGAGTGTTGGCGGTGCAAGCGTGGTCAAATATTAAGTGGAACGACGAGCGACTGAAGTGGGATCCCGCAAAGTATCACGGTATCAGTGAAACAGATGTAACAAACTTCTATATGTGGACTCCACACATTGGAATATCTAACTCTGAAGACACTTTTTATGCCTATACATCGTTTTATCGCTATGAAGTAAAGAGTACCGGAGACGTCCACTGCCAACATCATTTACTACAAGAGACGTGGTGCAGCATCAAACTCTCAGACTGGCCCTACGACGTGCAAGAATGCAGTTTTGAATTCTCTTCGATGGATAAGACTCGGCATGGAAGAAATTACACACTTAATATTGGGTTTGTAGTCATTGATCATGAAGGTGCCGAATGGTACATAATTGATTATAAACATGTGCAGGATAATACTACTAGTCCTAAAAAACCGGCGAAAGTCTCCATTTTTTTGATGCGTGAAGCCGTGGGCTTGTCTGCGATTGTCGTTTATCCTGCCTTCATTTTAAGTGTTCTCAGTATTTTGTCGATGTTTTTGGATGTGAGACGTAGAGTACGGCTAGCAATGACCTGCTTCAGCGTGATGTGCCATTATTATTTCTTGACGGAGTTAGCTGCTACCATACCAGTAGAATCTCACTTCTCACCGACCTTATTGTTGTTCTATCGAGGCTCATTAGTTCTATCTGTTATTATCATTTTTTTAACATTCTTTTTGCGTGCAATATGTAAGTTCAAATCAACGCCCCACAATTTTGTAAAATTTATCAATGATTTCGTGTATGAAAATAACTACTTAACGTATTTAGTGTATCCTCGATGGGATTTTGATGACGCTACAGTTGATAGCAAGTCAAGCAGTGAAGACTGGGTGCAGTTGGCTAACATTTTGAATAGTTTTTCAATATTCTGTGTAATTTTTGCGTATATTGGTATGTATGCCACAGATATTCCTAAACAGGCACATTACGATGGTAATGATGACATTATAAAAATAACTTTAAAACCGGGTGAATTTTAGTGATCATTAAAGATTCTGTCTATACACACGGCGACACACATCAAATTTTACACTTCCATTAAGATGAACCGCTTTTGCCAACAAGAACCGCTGCGGCATAGCTCCATCGGAGCCCAACGTGCCTATTTAAGTCGAACACTCCGGTGTTCATCTCCCGCCTGCACTACAAAACTACGACGGAGGATATCGTGCAGTTCGTACGCCAGAAGACCAATAACGTGGCAAGAGTGCAGTTGCTTGAGTCTGTTGAGACTTTAAGGCGTCCATAGTGCGGACACCAAAGTATTATTTGCACCTCGTCTTTGAAGAGGAATTTTGTCCGCAGGGAGTGGCGTTCCGTTGCTTCTACGGGCAAGTGGCACATGAAAGCACAGTGACATAGTGCTCAAGTAAAGTGAGACTAATATAGTTTTAAAGTTCCATTTAAACACAATTATGATGTCACATGTATGTTAGTCTGTAAGGTTTCTATTGGCCGAACTGCTTGAAAATAAATAAATGTTATGGTTTATCCAGTGCTTGCTTTGTAAAGATTTCCCGTACAATGAGAGATCTGCATAAACTGGTTGTATAGTTTGTTTTCCTACATATTATCAAACAAAGTCCTCCACCGCGTCTGTCTGTCTGTCTGTTCGCGATAAACACAAAAACTACTGCACCAATGGGTAGAGTGGTTCTCGAGGAAGGTTTTAATTTATATATTTTTAACCCATAAAGAGTTAAATAGGGGATGAAAGTTTGTTGGGATATTTTTCGATATCCACGCGGGCAAAGCCGCGGGCAAAGCTGCGGGCAAAAGCTAGTTTTTAAATAAATAACTTTTAAATATATGTACGCTGTTGTAGTAACTGCTTCGTTGTACTAGTGGTAGCAAGCGTGACTGCTCAGCATGAGTTCCTGGCTTTGATTCCCAGGACGGGCAAAGTTTAATTGGGTTTATCCATCAGGAATTTCTCAGTAGCAGCGACAGAGGCTGGATTTGTGCCCGGTTGATCGTATTAGGCTCGCCCCCTATTACATGGGACTTAAACATAGCTTATATCCCATATCTTCCCGTGGGTGTCGTAAGAGGCGAATAAGGGACTTACCAGAGAATGGGCAGCAGCGTTCTCTGTGCCTTCGTAACTGGTGGTGCAACGGAAAGTTTTTGACTTTGATACTGCGATCGCCAACCCGCCTGCCAAGCGTGGCGATTATGGCAAATTCCCCCCTGCTGGGGGAGGCCTATGTCCAGCAGTGGACGTATTTTGTTTGAGATGACCAACAGCTTAACGTACTACCCGAGGCACGGAGGAAACTCGTTTGTGGATGGGTGGTCACCCATCCACAAACCAACCTAGCTAAGCGCGGCTTAACCTAAATATCGACCTGAGTTGCAGTTATTATTAAGCCACGAGCTCCCACACAAATAATAGGTAGTTAGTTAGGTACACGAATGGCTGGCGTGTGATGTTCCACTATTATCCTAATTAATCAGAGCAAGTGAGAGCGCCTTGTCTTATAATCGCTTATATCGTTACGCACTTTCAGTCTAACGATAATTGATGGCGCCAGAAATTAGCAGGAATTGCGCGAAATTCTTGCTGAACTTGGAATTTGTCGGTGGTTAGTGGTGAGCAGATATTTAGCTTTAATAATTGCGTAAATAGTGTTCAATTTTGTAATGAGCTTATAATAATTATAGATTTATGTTTGGTTTAGTCGGGTTTCGGTTAATGTTAAGCAAATTTCGTTATTAATATTTCTAGGGTGCGTGATGCAGCACCGCCTTCATCATAATCATCGTATCAGCCCGGAATCACCTTTAGAGGTCGACGACGTCATGTACGGGAACTCGTACAGGCCAAACGGTGTCGCGATGGCGGTCTTTGGGATGTCGTCTAGGCTGACAGGAATCGGGTTGTAGGCTTTCACGAGGTCGATAGTGCTGAAAATGCGACACCCTGCAAATCTGTGAGCAAATCGTGTATGTGCCTAATCGGATACCTGTCAGGGACTGTCCGCGCGTTGAGCATGCGATAGTCACCGCATGGTCGCCAACCGTTGTCCTTTTTAAGGGCCAGGTGGAGTGGAGATGACCAGGGACTCTCCAAGGGTCTGGCAGTTCCAATTGCCAGCATCTGTTGGAACTCCTGCTGTGCTTTTTTCAACTTGTCCGGCGCTAATCAACGGAACGAAGAAGATACTGGTGGGCCTAGGGGTCGTGCGGATATGGTGTACCGTGTTATATGGTATAGTGCGTAGTCTTCCGGCAGGTCGGGTGATGTGAAACTTGTCGAGTATTCTGTAATACCTCGAGTCGGCAGAAGACACCTTGACTGAAAATAAAGACGAATCGTGCTACTGTCAATTAACCGTTGATTTCTACAATCAACGATTCAGGCAGACATGCTCGGTATTTAATGTTTGGTCACCTAGCTATGGACTAACCTAAGCAAACGCGGTTTAACCTGGAGATAGACCCGCGTAGCTGTTATATCTAAGCCTCGAGCTCTCCTAAAATGCACAGACTGTGGTATTAAAATTACTAAAAAGGTCACGTAACAACACAAAAACTTGTCAAAGGTCCTTCATTTAGATTACCTTTGATGACTAGTACGTCCTTCCGCTTTAACGATCCCCGCAGGAAAAGATAGTGGCCATTACCTTACCCTTTAGTTCACGCAAGGACAATTAAACTAACGTACCGTAAGTACTATCTGTTACACGTGGCTTTGATTACAACATAACATTTGGGTTAGGAAGAGCTGGTGTAGCTAACAAGTACACACAGTTTTTATTCTTCTTCTCTGCCGTCACACTCTTGGCAGAGTGGTCGTGGTCTTCATGACAGAGGTGGTGGCAAGCTTCACAATTTGACGCCATTCCTCTCGTACTGTTGCTTGCCTCGTGCTTTCGTGGAGTGGACCATTTAGTGCAGTTTCGATTTCGTCGGTCCTGCTTATTGGTGATCTACCGCGCGCCCTTTTTGTTAGTGAAAGTAAAAATGTTTATTAAACGATTCATGAACTTTCGTTCCTGTAAATTTCAGCGTTCAATTATGGCTATAATAATAATTTAAATTATTTATTTCAGACACAAGATACAGGTTCATATTATGTTAGTAGGTAGGTACTTATAGTTATATTAGTTACATTTAAAACAATTATTATTTTCCACGAAATATTATGTTAGTAAGTACTTATTAGTTAGTAAAATTTAAAATAGTTATTACTTTGGAAATGAGTGTGTGACCAATGCTTTAAAATTTCACTGTCCACTCTGCCTGACACCACGCTCATAAGCATGTTGGTACTACCTCTGACCCGAGAGGGATGACGTTCTATTACGAAGCACTGCCTGGAAGCCGTCCGTGCTGTGGTCTGTGAACATGCCCGAGGGAGACCCAACAAACCCCTGAACGCGTTGTTATATTGGACGCGCAGAGCATTGCAGTACTAGCTACACTGCTACTGCTGCTGCTTCTGGTGCTGCTGCTTATACTAGTTACACTTGGTAGAATGCTTGTATTAGGATGCTCCGCCCTTCCAAATATTGTAATTGATATAAAGTTATAAAGTTTGCACTTATACCAATAAAAATTTAGAAACTAAAGAATGGCATGGTGTTTTTTTAGGAAAATAAATAATTAATAGTTATGTTTAAGTCCCATGTAATAAGGGCGAGCCTATAGCCATCAACCGTGTGCAAATGTAGACTCCGTAGCTGCTACTGAGAAACTACTGATGGAAAAATTCTATAACACTTTGCCCGACCCGGGAATCGTAACCAGGACCTCATGCGCAGTACCGCTTGCGACCACTAGACCAATGAGGCAGACTTTGCTGAGCCAGAGTGGCTTTAAATGTAAAAAAAGATAATTAAAAAAACGCTGTCATGTAAGTAAAGTCATCATCATCATCATCATCAGCCATAAGACGTCCACTGCTGGACAAAGGCCTTCCCCATAGAACGCCATAAAGAACGGCAGCCTGCCGTTTGCATCCACCGGTTGCGGGCGACTCTCACGATGTCGTCGGTCCACCTGGTGGGAGGCCTACCAACGCTGCGTCTTCCGGTTCATGGTCGCCACTCGAGAACTTTTCTTCCCCATCGGTTGTCGGTTCTCCGAGCGATGTGGCCTGCCCATTGCCAATTCAACTTGCATATTTTGAGAGCTATGTCGGTGACCCTGGTTACTCGGCTAATTTCCTCGTTTCGGATTTTGTCGCACAAAGAAACTCCAAGCGTGGCTCTCTCCATGGCTCGTTGCGTGACTTTGAGTAAGTTAAGTAGAATAGGACAATATAAACCTGCTAAGCTGGTCTAGTAGTAGCTAACGCGTCTGCTGAGCAAGAGGTCAGAAACTCGTATTCGAATCCCAGGTAGGGTGAAATCCCGTCGGGGCTGCGGGTTGTTCGCAAGAGATACCGCGGCCTCGACATGAAGGGCGAAGAAGGAACATGGGTGGTTTTTAGTCAGTAGAAGTCTGACACTCCCTTTCGCTCTGCCCAAGAGCGGGAGGGGTTATTTGATGATTTCCCACCCTAGAAGAAAAAAAAAAAAAAGCTATGGTGAAATGTATTAGAAACTTTTCAATAGCAGCCGAAAACGGTTTTGTGCCCTGTTGATGGCAATAAGCCTGTTCCGTATTACATGTGACTAATAAATCTGCATTTTTGTTAGCATACTGTCGGAAGCTTTGGTATTAGAGGCCATAACCGGCGAAATGTGAGTGTACTATAATGTACGCCTCTGCCTAACCCTTCAGGGACCAGAAAGCGTGACGTTATGTCATGTTATTAAGCGTAACTTAATCTGTTTTTAATTAATTTAATAACACCTCATGTCACTGACCAACAAACCAAAAAAAAACCTTCATAATAATAATTATCGTTGCTTTTTACAACCACACTATTAATCTCTGCCGGTCCCCAAAGACACGCAGCGTGAAATTAATTAGTAAACTCAGTGCCATCACATCGTATGTTTTATTCACTATGTTTTTAATTTAAAAGTTAATTATTGCAGTCACAGGGGACCGTGCGTGGTGAAAATTTTGCAGAGGGTACGGTACTATCATTTATTTATAGATGCCAGCAAACGGTTGGGGTGGTTTCCGAGCTTGTGCTCGTAATCAGGTCAAAGGATCATAAAATCATCTAAATTTTCCCTCTGCTGGGACACAGGCCTCCAAGGGCGGATCCAGGGGGGGAAGGGGGCATTGGAACTTTGACCCCCAATATCTCCGTAACTAGGAGGTTCCCAGGTATAGTCTAAAACAAAAAAAATATCGCAGTGATGAGAACAAGTGCCTTTTGTTCGCGTTAAGGGTACTTTTAAACCCTATAAATGAATAAACCTAACTTATAGAACATGAGTAAAACTCTTGCGCGTTTCTAGCTTGAATAGGATTTTTTCTGGGGGCACATGCAGTAGTCAAAAATCTTTTACCAAAAATCACTTGTTGACTAGACCACATTTCATGTGCCCCTCCCTCCCCAGAAAAAAATTCAAGATCTGTCCTTGGGCCTCCTGTCCTTGAAAGGAAATGGGGAGAGGGTCCTGAGCCAAGCTCAGTGCTAGAATAGAGTAGTTTCATCTCATCTAACTCTTTTTCATCTATTTGAGTGTTGAAGTAAGTAAAACAAAGTAGCACCTACCGGGGTTCGAAACCACGACTGACCAACTCAGAAGTTGGCACCATTAAGTACTGGGTCACCACTGGTCATGGTATCCTCAATAACTTCAAAATTCAAAGGTGTCAGAAGTTTTTGAAAGTAGTGACACATTTTCAAGCAAAAAAGGTTATTATAAGGTATTCTTTTCTGGCTTCAAAAGACGGCCTTCCTACTAAATGTTTACAAAATAAATACGAAAATTAATTACAATTATTTCAACACAAAAACATCAAAGGTAAAAACAATTAAATTAAAACATTCAGTAACCATCTTCAAAGAAACAGCGTAAACATGAAAGGGGTAAAGACCGCGCGGAAAAATTCAACATGGCCGTCGTATTAGGCGCCATTAATATTCTTGTAAAAGTTGACGCAACGTCAAATATTCTATGATTAACGACCGAGTATTGTTTGGTGACCTTATTGTACAGACACAAAGGTTTGAACTAAAACCGCGGACAAGAGAAATTTTTCGGTGCTTTTTTTAATATCTCCGTTGAAATCCCGTCTCGTGTCACTTTACGTTGGCAGCAAAATGGGAAAGATATAAGCAAATATTTGTGCTCATTTTTCAGCAAGTGGCCACTAGGTGTAAGCGTGAGTTATTGTAATATATAATTTTTATATTTTATAATTTTGTTATCTTCTCGAGTTTTTTAACTAAACATGAAAACATATTGATTAATAATTACCTACACTTTCTAAACATTTACAGTCAATTAATTGCTCGTTTGATTTGTAAAATAACATGAGCCATCTCCGAACCTAATGGTGGTACATTGAGAAAATATATTTAAAAAAAATAAAGTTAAATGTGGCATGTCAACAAACTAACATCAATTAATCCATTTACTAACAAAACAGAAGCTGCCATAGTATATTTACCTTACGTTTTGTTTCACCATTTCTTCTCGAAGTGAAATAAGTATGTTTTGTAAAAGAATTTTCGATATCCATTTTTACAGAATAAATAATTTCATTTCAGTTTGTTTAATTTTACTGAAACTCCGTACTATACACTAGGCTAGCTACGGCCTTCATACTTCGCTTATTCATAATTCCTTATCCGCTATTTCTAAGGGCCGACCGCGGTCACGTTCATGATAAAAGCTATCGTGGTACAAATAGCCTCCGTTGGTAATACTACTACATCGCCGAATTTATCTCACAACTCAAGATTTTTATGTTTTGTAGCAAATTGGAAATTTAAATTGGATTTGTCGTAGTTTGTTATTTTTAAACTTGGTCTTGACTCTAGGAATTTCTTCAGTAGCGTGTAAATATTTAAACTGACAAACGCCAAACCCGGAACAACTACCTGTAGGCCGTACAAGCATTTGTTCCATGCGGGAATCGAACTCGCGACACGCAGCGCAGAAGCCAACCGCTCACCCAGCGTGCCGTAAGTTACGATGCTATGAAATTTTAACTAAAAAGATTAGCTATCACAGGAAAAGTAAAGTATTTTTAAGTAATTCGGGAGAACAGGAATTTATCGTAATATTATATTGCAGTAACAACAAGGCAGTTGGCCATGATGAAAAATACTGAGTCTCATACACATAAGGTCTTAGCTCAGCTTTCACAGGTCTTGAGAATAGACGTTTTTTCTTTATCAGAAATAGTTCACATAATATTATTGTTGTTCTTTGTTTGAACTCCTGTCTTTCTTTAAGCAAGAATAATAAAATAGGGCTTTCTCAACATATTCCAAACGTACCTCGGCAATCGAAATAACTTTCAGTCAAACCATCCAATTCCCTGAGGCCAGAGTGATGTTCCTTGAAAAGATCTGGTAAGTAATTGTGTAGTACTCACAACTGGCGTACATACCTTATAGTATAGTATAACGGGCTAGTGTCCGCAACTCCACGTCTAAAGCAGGGATGTTGCGAATATTCGCATCCGCATCCGCAATTGCGGATCTTCCGCATCAATTTGGACATCTGCATTCGCATCCACATCCGTAATAATCATTGCGAATTTTCATGCGGATGTAGAGTATCACAGGTCGCAAGAAATAGGCGGGGCGTAAGTGAATAATTATGTATTACAAGCGAAGGTGTACGCGAAGATTTCGTTCGGTGACAAGAACCGACATACACGTTCAGTTTGCTAATGTGGATTATTTGTTCGCAAATCAGTCATCACAACGTATTTTGTTGCGGTTACTTATCGTATACAAACATTCAAGATTTTGAGCCCTACTGTGAAGTTGTGGATCACTAACACTCGTTTTATTAAAAATAAAATCTTAAGATCCGCATCCGCATTGGCATCCGCAGAAGTGAAAAAATCGGCCTTTTCAACATCCCTGGTCTAAAGGGCGTATTTTGCGTACAGGTGGGAATATTATTCGATCCACCCCAGCTCCCCGAGGAGTTTACCGAAGTACTTGGCCCTGTAAGGGGCAACCCCCGGACAGTGCAGGAGCACGTGGGCTGCCGTTTCTTATTCCTCCATGCAGGCTCGACACAGAGGACTATCTGTGACTCCTATAACAAAGAGGTGCTTGTTAAAAGTACCGTGTCCAGTGATGGCGGCTGCAGCTTAGTCAGTCGGAGCGCTTGTTTGGTGAGGCGGGCGTCGATGGCGGGAAGCGCCTCCTTGGCCTGTCTGCACTCGCCGTGGTCTAGCCATAGCCTGGAATGAAGTTTGCTGGTACATTTCCTTACCAGCGTGCGAAGATAAGGGCGTATACCTTACTAACCAGATGTAGATATGAATTGAATGTAGATGAAATGTTGTTCGACAATCTGTTTTTGAACAATATTTTTATTCTGCTCATTTCTGGGAAAAGGCGTATGTTTGTACAGTGTGTTTGGTTAAGGGTTACCGATACTTTTGGGGTATATTATATACTCATTTCTATCGACAAATACACGCTTATAAAATAATACTCCTAATCCTATTATCCTAAAACAACACTAGAGTAGAAAATGTAACAAAACGATAGATGTAGTGTAAAATTTCGTATTCTCTTATTTTTTTAGGCGTTTTGAGCAAATTATTCAGGAAAATTTGTTTAGTAATTCGAAAACCACGACGTTTACCCTTGCAATGAGTAATTATTATATCATTTGCACGTCTCTTGGTCTCTTAGAGTCAAAGATATTAACATTTTATTTACCATACCTAGATCAGCCGAAAACAAATAAGATGGCTGCCTTTTTTTTTTCAAACTTTGGCCCACGCTAGGAATTTCTCCTGTATTGTGGGTGCGTTCACAAACATTTAAACTCACGTACACAAATACTCAGACCTGGAACAACTACCTGTAGGCCATACAAACATTGGTTCCAAGCGGGGATCGAACCCGCGACACGCAGCGCAGCAGCCAATTGCTTGAGCCACTACGCCAACCATGCCGTCTGCTATGAGCGGGTTGTTGGGTTAAAAGTGTAGTATTTCAGTAGTTTATAAACGTATATTTCTAGATATCAATAAATATACAACAATGTGCCCTTAAAGTATCAGTAACCGTTAACCAAACACACTGTAAATGTTTGGAAACATCCTTGTTACTTGAAGGTGTTAACTAGTTCCAAGTATCAACGATCAACATGCAACTTAAACGAGTTCAAACTGTCTTAGACACATTCACGCCAGTTTGCCAGCTTTCAAAGGGCAGAAGACAAACATGTCGAAATTATTCCGCCAAACAAGTAGGAACAGTCTTACGGCGAACTAAACTAGCAACTCGTAACATTCACGTAAAATATTAGAGTGACGTGGAATCCCATGGATGTAGAAATGGAGGAAGAGGTAAGGAAACTGGAGGAGTAGAGGGACTAGTTTGTAAATAGAAGATTTTGTATAATTATGCATCATCTTTGTAGCTTTTTCCTGTTGACTTTCTGTTCAACTGCAGTGCACTGCACTTGTAATACAAATCAAATCAAACATGAATTGACTGCCTTCATACGTCAATTATTGGCCAGGATTGGTTATTTATAGGCAAGAGTTTGCATTTGAGTAGTATAATTAATCGCACTATTGTAGCCCAAAACGATTTAATTTCTTATTATCAGAATACGCTTTTATGACAAGTTGCCAAAGAACTGATCAATGGAAAATACAAAAACTACATCAAACTTATCCTCATTAAAAAAGCATGTCACAAAATCTAGGACTACGTCAAATCAAGAAGTTTAATTGACTTTAACTCCTTCAGCGTATTCCTTAATAACTCATAAACGGCACTAAAATATGGATGTCCCTAATTATTACCGATGCTATAATACTATATTACTATTTCGTTAAAACCGTCTTCTTAATTTCTTCAACGATATTTCGACCTGAAAAATCCAAAGCATCTTCCAGCAAAACCACATCCGTGTAACTCCAAACAAGTTTGCATACCTAGCTTGCAGATTTCACGCTCAACCGGCGAAACGAACGGCAACCGCCGTACTTAGCTGTACCGGTTGTCCTGCAACTTGTCCTACAACTTGCTGCAAGCTTGCACTACTTGCTACGTTTTAGGTAATTAACTTGTGGGTCCCGGTAATTAAATTGTTTTCCGTTTTAACTCGTGCTGGCGTAGACTTTGTGGTTCGTTGAATCTGATTTATTTTATCTTGTTTTCCGGTGTTTTAATTTTGCCTATTAAGTAAGTAGGTAGTGATGATTTTATAATAAAAGCTGATGCACGCGGCTTCACCCGCCCGTCCGCCCGATGGATGTCGGTCAAATGATATACTAAAACCTTCCTCTTGAATCACTCTATCTATTAAACCGCATCAAAATCCGTTGCGTAGTTTTAAAGATTTAAGCATACATAGGGATAAAAGCGACTTTGTTTTATACTATGTACTGATAGTGATTATGTTGTTTTTGTTATAGCCCAAATAACAAGAAGCCAAACTTAAGTAACAGTCGGAAAAAGTAAAGTGGCGACCGCGAACAGATAAACGTAGCGTTGGAAAGCGTCCCTAGGAGGACCAATGACCTGGTGAAGGTTGCAGGGATCCACTGGATACGAGACTCACGGAACTGGTCAATGTGGCATTAACTGATGAGAGGTCAATATGGCGACACTTGGCTGGAGGCCAATGTCCAGCAGTGGACCTCTTATCCCTGAAATGATGATGCTTCTGTATATAGATACATAATGGCTGAGTGTCAAGCTCCAGTTTTTGGTGCTGGTGGTCTCGACTAAATAAAACTGCTTGCGATATGAAGACTATATATAATTTTGAGTGGTCTACAATTTTAGAAAATGGCCGATGTATGAGCACGGTAAGTGACAGCGAGCGAGTGGCTCCCGATATGGTCAAGGGCCTAGCCAAGGGGCGCTGCGGTGACGTAGGATCGCGTGTCGCGATCCCACTGGCCGGCGCGATGTGATGATCCGGAACAGGAAGCATCATCATTTCAGAAATATTCTAGATAAGATAGTATATAGATACTATCTAGAATCTCTCTGAAATAACAGTTATTTATTAAATTTGTTATTAAATAAACGAATATAAACCATTCCCACGGCATAGATGGCTTTACACTTAATACGGGACCATAGTGTCTAGTACAACAAAAAAATTGTAAATGAGTCAAGTTGAGGCAATATTGATCAGGTGCAATTATATGCGGCGTTAGAGAAAAGGTCTTTTTTCTGAGTCTTTGTCACATTTATCACCTCATTTCATGTGATGATGCCGTTGCGATAGTCATAAATATGCATTGTAGTCAGGTTGTAAATGAATGTAACTTTTTTTTTGAAAAAACCTTGTTCTACACTAGGTATTTCTCCTGTATCGTGGGTGCGTTCACAAACATATAAAGTCACATACACAAACACCCAGGCCCGAAACAACTATCTGCAGGTCATACAAATATTGTTCCGTACGTAGATCGAACCCGCGACACGCAGCGCAGCAGTCCAATCGCTGAGCCACTGCGCCAACCATGCCGTCTTTTGGTTTTACTGTCGGTCGTCTGTCTGAGACTAAGGGTTAATGTCAGTCCTTCTTTCGTCCTTGGGAATGCATTTGATGGCGACTTACCCGTCACCATTCGAGAACCCAAGGTATTTTGTCGTATATAAACTGGGTCTTAATCTCCCTTAGCCGCCTCCCATCACGACACACGATGGGGTCCACGGCATAGATAGCCATACTCTTAATACGGAACCACATTATTTAGTACTAGATGATGCCCGCGGCTTCACCCGCGTGGATGTCGGTCAAATTATACACTAAAACCTTCCTCTTGAATCACTCTATCTATTAAAAAAACCGCTTCAAAATCCGTTGCGTAGTTTTAAAGATTTAAGCATACATAGGGACGGACAGACAGCGACTGCCACTTTGTTTTATACTATGTAACAAAATAATGGTCAATGACTCGAGTTCAGGGTAATATTGATAATAATAATATAATGCAGTGATATGTGATATGTGTGTGGCGTTAGACCTAAAGTATTTTTTTCTGAATTTTTTTCTCTGATGCAACTGGCATAGGACGGAATGTGAATTATTCTTATTAATAATGACCAGTAATGTAATTGATAAAATTCCATCCAGAAAAAGGAAAACGACCGCACTAAGTGATATCATAATAATTTACACGCAGACTTTTATCACAAGAAACGGTCCTCCATCAAATATAATGACCGCAGTGATCACCCAGAAATCCATCAAAACATTTTTATTGGGAGCCATCAATTTTGTTTTTACAACGAACCACGATGTCTTTTACAAATAAGACCAATTTGTTATAGTCTTTCGACACAATTGGTTCAAACCTATGACAAATGCTGGCCGTTTGATTGAGACGGTTACCGTTGAATTCAAGATGGCGGCGGTATGACAAATTGAACCATTAAAATATGTTCTATGAAGATCTTAAGACAGTTCCGGGATTAAGAATTAATTGGACAGAGTAAACGTTTGGAAATGAATGGTTGGAATTAAGGTTTTTTGATCTTTGAAGATTACTTAACACCTTCGCTTCCCTGATAAAGTTCTTTGACAAGAATTTCGCGGAATCAGGTACTTAGAGTGTGAATTTGGAATGGGGTTACAATGTTGCGAAAAGTGGAATGAGGCTTGCCAAACGTAACACCTTTTAATTAATTATAATAATTGATTAACTGCTGTACTCAGAGATATTTAAAAGAGGCTCGTGGCCTAATAATAACTGCCACTCGGATTGATCTTTAGGTTAAGCCGTGCTTGTCTAGGTTGGTCTGTGGATGAGTGACCACCCATTACATACCGAGTTTCTTCGGTGCCTCGGAAAGCACGTTAAGCTGTTGGTCCCGGCCGCCATATATGGATCTTTGGCAGTCGTTACAGGTAGTCAGTGACCTAAAAGTCTGACAACCAGTCTTACCCAAGGGTATCGTATTAACTGGGTTGTGGAGGTCCGATAGGCTGTCGCTCCACGTAAAATACTGGTATACAGCTGCATGCGGTTAGACTGGAAGCCGACCCCAACATAGTTGGGAAAAGGCTAGGCAGATGATGACTCAGAGATATTTACTGCCGCACTCCTCTGAGTGCATTGAAGCATGTGCATTGAGTCCATTAAAGCTCTCTAGCTTTAATGGTTACTTAGGCCATCACTTAGTAAAGATTTTGAAAGTTTTGTCATACAAAAGTCACGTCAAAGCTTAAGTAATCATTAAATATCTCTGAGTACCGCAGTTAATGATTACTTTAGCCGTCACTTAGTAAAAAATTGGCATGCAAAACCTTCACCAAAGTGTAGTCATTAAACGTCTCTGAGTGCGGCAGAGGTAAAAAGTGTAAGCTTCAGTTACCTTATCATTTTGTTTATAAATAGAAATCACGGTATTTCCACGTTTTATTTTTAATATTAATGGAAGGCCCATTGAACTCAATCTTGTTTTGAGATGAGGTCGGCGATTTTCCAAGAAGTTTTCATTACTTAGAACATTAAAATGTCTTCTATGTTCAAAATTTTTACACAACTAACATCTCAGCCAAGACAAACTATCAGAAGCATAACGCCAACTTCTTGAATCAAGAAAATACATTTAAAAAAAACTTCGTACTAAAGAAAAGCGCGCGATGGCCGTTAATGAGCACCCCGTGTAAACTAACAACGCTATTGTTATAAAGGAGTTTGCATTTTTAAATTTCTCAGAAGAAAGTATAAAATTAGCTGGACTATTTAAAATGCCGGGCGACAACGGGAGGCGACATAAAGAGACTAAAAATGGGAAAAAACACGTTATTACTGCACTCAGGAGAGGTCGAACTCCTGGAAGGTGCATGGAGGCGCTAAGTACTAAGTACTTGATTAGTTTGGTGTAGGATCGTGAATCGTAAGGAACGCACTAAGGCTAGATGGACGAGGGCCTGTGGACGGTGAGTGATGGGCTAGCTCGCCGTCCGTCCGTCTTATGACGACGACAGGCCGTGTCGACGGCGCGTTCGTGTTCCACGCGCGCCTCAAAGAGATGTCAGTAACATGGAAGGGGCCCGCAAGGGAAGACGCCCGTCGGGGCTGCGGGTTGTTTGCAAGAGATACCGCGGCCTCGACAGGAAGGGCTAAGAAGGAACATGGGTGGTTTTTAGTCAGTAGAAGTCTGACACTCCCTTTCGCTCTGCCCAAGAGCGGGAGGGGTTATTCGATGATTTTCCACCAGCCAAAAAAAAAAAAAAGGCTAGATGGACGATCTTCACAGGCCGACTGGTGGCAGTTGGATGAGAGTTGCTGAAAATCATGTTCTCAGTGGCTTGTAATCGGAAAAGAGGGGCACAGCGAGCGGTGCGACCGCATCTGGAGGCGCCGAAAACCCCCGAAACCGCTTGGCCCCGTAAAAGACCAATTTAGTTTGGCATATTTTAATTGGTTTCTTTGTTTACATACATTCATACATAAACTCATGCTCTTTTCCCACAGGGGAAGGCCGAAACCATAGAAAATCTGCTGCTACGATCCTCGATAAATTTTTAATAAATAAATAAGCTAAATAAATAAAATCATTTAATTCGAGTATCACAGACTCATATCATAATCGACATACAATTCAACAGTCACATTACATAAAATAAAAAGTAAAAATTTCATTCTCAAATTAAATTACAATAAGTCATCAAAAATTGCATTCACATAATCCTACTCAAAAATAAAAATAATCCTACTTTAAATAATTTAGTTACATTGTTAATTTTACCACTTTGTTTTGTCCTATAGGAGGAAAATAAACGCTTTACTTCCTATAGTTTACAATAACGTAGGTACACGGAACTCCATATCGTCGACCGTAGGTTCAATTGAGGTAAGGGACAAAATACGATTTTTCAGGAGAGGCCGACAAAGTTTTTTTTCGGACTAAATCGCCTATAACTTTTTTTCTTATTAACCTTTTTCGGGTCTGATTTCACACATAGTCTTGTATTTTAGTGCTCTATCTACACGTGTAACATTTATTTAAATAAATTAGCTATTTAAGAAAATAGATGTCCCTTACAACAACGTATTTTGTTAGTAATGTCCCTTACTGACCAAGTATCTTGTAGTCTCGTCCCTTACATTAAATTGACCTCTGCGTTGGATTCAATTTATTAATGAAAAAATAGTGTAAAGCACTTGTTGAAAAAAATTATGGTAAAAATACAGTGTAAAGAGATTTTTGACATAAATTGAAGTACACACTTTTGACGTACGGATATCATAAATTTGGAAATCGTTATTATTGTTACAAGAAATCATTTAAGAGACATGAAAATGTATTAGAACCGTGTGTCTGTTTTTTGTGTGTTGCTTACATAGTACAATGAAATGAAATGTTTGTACATTGTAATAGCTAATTTGTATAGATTTAATAAAACAATTTATATTTCATTTAATATGTTTATTGTAATCAAATTATTAAAAGAAATGGTAACAATTTTACCTATAATTACTTTGAATTTTTATTCAAATAAAAAAGTAGCTGCAAATAATCCTAATAGAGCCTCTAAGGCGACTGGATTACGTTACTCCGAAGTTCGAAATGCCGATGTACGGTATACAGAAAGTTTGTGAGTCCGAATTACGTCAGTCAGAATGTACGCTATGACGAAGTACGGTATTCAGAATGTTCGTTACTCCGATGTACGTTACTCCGAAAGTTTGCTACTACGAAGTACTGTATTCAGAATGTTTGTCATTCCGATGTACGTTACTCCGAAAGTTTGCTACTACGAAGTACAGTATTCAGAATGTTTATTATCGTTAAGTACGGAACTACGAAAGTTTGCTATGACCAATTACTTAATAATAATTGAGAAAATTCCTCATCGAATTTCTGAGAGAGTATTTCGAATTAGTCAAGTAGGTATTTTAAATGATGATTATTGTGCAAATAGGTTTTACAAGTATTTTTTTTTTAAATTAGATAATTATTAATATTTTAGATTCCCTCCTCGGATGTGGTCTGTGTTAGATTGCGTAAAGACGAATATACCAACAACACAGAATTAAATTGGCACAACCGTTAAAACAGTCTGCTCAATAGAAAAAACTGGCCAAGTGTAAGTCGGACTTGCACATGAAGGGTTCCGTACCATTGTAGTAGATATTGAGACATTTTCTTTGTTATTTAAGCACCATAGACTTCTTATAGATTTTCCTGTAATCTATAAGCGTTGAACTAATTTCTGTATTTTTTTCAAAATTTTAGGCTCAGAAGTTTCGGAGATAAGGGGTGGTTGAGCATGAGTGATTCTATAAGGGTTCCATTTTTTCCTTTTAGGTACGGAACCCTAAAAAGCAGAATATAAATATACAAAACATTAGTAGAATTATTAAAAGAACAATAAAATACGATTTTGGAAATAGAAAGAATAATGGCAAACATTACGAAACGCTAAAGAAATAGCTCACAAACAAGATTAAAGAGCATAATTATGGTCAAGAAAGACACCGTGTCTTGAAAGGAATATTTACGAAGTCATACATACATACATCAATTATTTTAAAACTTGTTTTTTTATTATTACAATTAAATTATTTTATTTTCAATTTTAGTGCATAGAAAAGTTAATTTAGTTTTTTATTACCCCATGTTTTAAGATTATTTTGAATTGATTAACCTGCTTTTACTTAGATTTTTATTTGTACACTGTTATAGATAATTTACCCTCACAGTGTACATTTATAATACTCGACTAATTCGAAATACTCTCTCAGAATCTCAATGAGGAATTTTCTCAATTATTATTGATTAATTGGTCATAGCAAACTTTCGGATTTCCGTACTTCGCGATAATGAATATTCTGAATACAGTACTTCGTAGTAGCAAACTTTCGGAGTAACGTACATCGGAGTGACGAACATTCTGAATACAGTACTTCGTAGTAGCAAACTTTCGGAGTAACGTACATCGGAGTAACGAACATTCTGAATAACGTACTTCGTCATAGCGTACATTCTGACTCACGTAATTCGGACTCACAAACTTTCTGTATACCGTACATCGGTATTTCGAACTTCGGAGTAACGAAATACAGTCCTCTAAGGCATTGTTAATCAAATTAAAATAATCAATTTTACTTACTACCGCTTTACCGCTTAATCAGCCTTCAACATGAGATCAAATTTCTGTCTGCGTCAAAGCAATTGGTTTAAATGGTTTTGTTTTTCCATTTTTACCACTGTTTTTGTCAAAAACCGTGCACAATCCCGACCAAACGACAGATGAACTCGCACTGATAGCGACTTTTTTTATGCCTGCGCGCTGTTTTCACATTGGTATCATCCTCTCTTTCGCACAAAGAAAGACGTTGTGAGATAGAAAAGGATGGTAATAGTGCAAGTACGTGCTATCTTGTGTTATGAAGTTAGAAGTGTGTGTAAATAAAGGTAACAGGGATAAACAATTCAATACTTCTCATCAGCAAATTAGTGTAACGGACACCGAACCTAAATATAATTCGATTCAAATTGGTGTAACGTTGACACTGCTTAAAGTATGACAATGCAAATTGAGGTAAGGGCTATGTCAGAACTCGTGCAATCCATTTAAAGTATGGATGATATTAATTTTTTTAGATAACAAAGACATTAGTGTAAGGCCAGTTTTATTATTGTTTCTTCAAAAATAAACCATGTAATGGTAATTCGTTGATTGGGAAGACCCTTACCTTATTTCAAGTGGATTGGCGGCAATAATTACATCATTTCAAGTACCTATATTGCATAGTTTTTCAGATACATTGTTATTATGGGGCTGATTCGAAATTTGGATCCAAAAATCATTAGGGTAAGGGACATTTTTCTTAAGCTAGAATTTTTTCATATACACCATTCGATAGAGCGAAAAATTCTGAACAAAACTGTATACTTAACTCATTTTGGGTATTTTGTCCCTTACCTCAATTGAACCTACGGTCGACGATATATACTTTTTAAATGACACAATATTGGTAACATAACGTGCTACTTAAATTGAGGCTACAAGTATACCCGTCGGGGCTGCGGGTTGTTCGAAAGAGATACCGCGGCCTCGGCGCAAGGGCTAAGAAGGAACATGGGTGGTTTTTAGCCAGTAAAAGTCTGACGCTCTTGGGCAGAGCGGGAGGGGTTATTTGAGGATTTCCCACACCCCAAAAATAAAAAAAGGATACAAGTATAACACTACGTACTTGCGTGTTGAAGTTTGTGTAAAAACGAATTTACAATACAAACATCATTAATTTCTTTATCAATTAATTAATCTTACTCAAAAGAAAACATTAATTAACGGGTTGCAAAAAGTAGCTTGAAATAATGTTGAACGTTTATAGTGATAAAGTTGATGTAAATAACGATTGAATGCGAGCAAATATTGCCAGCGTTAATTACACGAACGCACCTCAAAAGCAGATGAATTTAAATTCGGTATTTTAAAATAAACATTCAATCTTTATGCGTGGTTTTTTCCATAGTAGTAAGAATATATTTTAAATTAAAAATAATATTTTAATGGCGAAATAGACCGTAGTGTTAAGCATAGAATTAACACGGGATGGATCAAATGGCGGCAGGTCACGGGAACAATCTGCGACTCCCGCTTTCCCCTTAAACTAAAAGGAAAGATTTATAAAACAATGGGTAGACCTGCTGTCTTGTATGGATCAGAATGTTGGGCCACAAAAGGGATGAATGAAAGGCATTTGCATGTGGCTGAGATGAGAATGCATAGGGGGATGTGCGGTGTTACGCGAATGGATAAAATAAGGAATGAGTACATTAGAGGAAGTCTGAATGTGGCGCCGGTGACTGAAAAGTTGTGTGTAAATCGGTTGTCGTGGTATGGGCATGTGATGCGGAGGAATGAGGAAAATGTTGTGAGGAAGGTTTTGAATATGAATGTGGAAGGATATACGAGTAGAGGATGACCAGAGAAACGATGGATGGACTGTGTTAAAAATGATATGGTAAAAAAGGAGGTGTCTCATGAGATGACGAGAAACAGAGAAGTATGGAAGAGGAAGACATGCTGCGCCGACCCTAAATGTATTGGGATAAGGGCAAGAGAATTATGATGATGAGAAAGAATATATTTTTATATAATGGGTATCAAAGTACCCTTAACTAAGCACATAATTTAACTCTACCCTATCCAGTTATCCTATATCACGGTTAGTTACAGCAGTTAAAGTTCTCCAAGAGGCTTTTTAAGCATTCTTCTCCATCCCCGCGACAGTAGATGCAGAAAGTTAACACTTGCAATTTCGGAGTCGCGCGTACAACTTTTTGGTAACGACAATTCACTTCTCCCAAGTTTTTGGTGACTTTTTGTTACCTCTCCAAGAATCGCTCGTGTTTTTGGCGACATGGTGACCTAATTTAATTGTTTTTCTTTCTTTGAATGAAGTATTTCTGCGTGTGTCATTGCATTTGTCATCCTGCAGCCATTTGCCGGAGGTTTCATTCCTGTTGAGGTCGGAAATTATTTTATTTATTTATTTAAACTAACATGGTACAAGAGTGGTACCAGTCAACCTTTGGGTCAAATAGGACAGCATTGTGGTAGAGTATTTAGTTAACATAAATTGATATACATTATTAGCCAAACAAATATAATTATTTAATAAAAATAAAAAACGACATTGTGTATACGCACTGCCTTCCCTGAATTTACATTATTTATACTGAAAACACTTATCAGCAAAATGTTAGCATGAGGTCATGTATTTTATATTTCTATTAACATAAAGAATTACGTGATCAAATTGTAAAGCAGTTACAAGAATATATTTATGAAAATTTTATTCATAACGTAGAAAAATTGTTAGGCTTGATTCCGTAATACCAACAAATTGGACTTATTATCATAATTTCCTTCGTAAATAGTAATTTTGAGTGTAATTATGGACTATATTTATACATTACTTTGTTATCTTTTTATATTGTAACTAAAAGTACGACCAGAAACCACGCAACGGTAATTACTTATAAAGTACTAGATAGGATCCACCGTAATGAAAAGTCAATATTACACCACTATCATTATGTACTTTGATTCATAGTTTGAAACAAATAAAAGCGAGGTCGACATTAATGCTTCTTATTCATGTCAACAAAAATCAATTTGACTGCTTTAAGCAAATAGAAAGGTAAAAGTATGGCAAACAGTCTTGTCCAAGGGTATCGTATTCTCCGTCGGGGCTGCAGGTCCCGTCGGGGCTGCGGGCCCTGTCGGGGCTGCGGGTTGTTCGCAAGAGATACCGCGGCCTCGACATGAAGGGCTAAGAAGGAACATGGGTGGTTTCTAGTCAGTAGAAGTCTAACACTCCCTTCCGCTCTGCCCGAGAGCGGGAGGGGTTATTTGATGATTTTCCATCCGTCAAAAAAAAAAAAAAGGGTTTTGTATTACCTAGTACTAACTGGGTTTTGGAAGTCAGATAGAGAGTCGCTCGATCTAATAAACTTGTAATCTGGTAAGACTGGAAGCCAATCCCAACATAATTGGGAAAAGGCTAGGCAGATGATGATGAAAAGTGATGTCGGTCACTCATCATCTATCTAGCCTTTTCCCAACTACGTTAGGGTCGGCTTCCAGTCTAACCGGATGCAGCTGAATACCAGTATTTTACATGGAGCGACTGCCTATCTGACCTCCATAACCCAGTTAATACTAGGTAATACGATATTCTTTGGTAAGACTGGATGTCAGAATTTCAGGTCACTGACTGCCTGTAACGACTTCCAAAGATCTATATATGGCAGCCGGGACCAACAGCTTAACGTGCTTTCCGAGGCACGGAGAAAACTCGGTATGTCGGGTGGTCACCCATCCACAGACCGACCTAGGCAAGCACAGCTTTACCTAAAGATCGACCCAAGTGGCAGTTCTTATTAAGCCACGAGCTCCTGCTTTTTGAAAAGAAAATACAAGTTATCTATAGATGACGATGGCAAAAGACCGGACGGCATGTCTTTATTTCCTTAGAAGATGGGTAGGTCTTTAGTGTGGGACGCAACATGTGTCGATACTCTTGCGCCATCGCATCTTCCATGTTCATCGTGCTGCGCAGGTGGTGCCGCTGCGGCTGCAGAGAACCTCAAGCGGTGTAAATAGTAACCTTTGTGGAAACTATACGTTCGAGCCGTTTGGGGTTGAAACTCTGGGGCCGTGGGGTCAAAGTGCTCATAGCCTGTTCAAGGAAATTTCTAAACGCTTAGTTGACGCTTCTTGTGGCCCAAGGGCTGGCTTTTATCTTGGCCAGAGGCTTAGTGCCATACAACGTGGCAATGCCGCCAGTCTTTTGGGCACATTACCGGCTGACAGTATTGAGGAGCATTTTTTAATACCTTTTTATAGTTTCTTGTTAGTTTATTTATTAGTTTTTAATCTACACTAATATTATAAAGAGGTAAGATTTATTTGTTTGTTTGTTTGTAACGAATAGGCTCCGAAACTACTGGACCGATTTCAAAAATTCTTTCACCGTTGGGAAGCTGCACAATCCGCGGGTGACATAAGCTACTTTTTATCCCTGTACTCCCACGGGAACGGGAACTACGCGGATGAAACCGCGTGACGTCCGCTAGTTAATGTATATAGTTAGTTTACTCTCATAATCAATAAAGTTATCTATGAGCTGTTTCGAAGAAGTTCGGTCCTGGTTTCGATTCCTGGGTCGGGCAAAGTGTTATTTTGATTTTCCATCAGGAGTTTCATAGTAGCAGCCACGGAGTCAGGATCCGTGCCCGGTTCATAGCAATAGGCCTTTAACATCCCGTCGGGGCTGCGGGTTGTTCGCAAGAGATACCCCGGCCTCGGCATGAAGGGCTAAGAAGGAACATGGGTAGTTTTTAGTCAGTAGAAGTCTGACACTCCCTTTTGCTCTGCCCAAGAGCGGGAGGGGTTATTTGATGATTTCCCACAACCCAAAAAAAAAAAAGGCCGTTAACATATCTAGCGAAATGTGAGTGTACTATTAGTTACACCTCAGCCTAAGCCTTCATTTATTACAGGCGTGATGTTATGTTACGTAACTGTTAATTCACATAGTCATATAACCTAATCGCCAACAAGACACGCCGCCCTAATCCGGCAATTTCACGTCAATCTCCACTCGGCACTCAAATGACTGACAATTAACGTTTATCTGAACAATTAGAGAGAGTTTAAAAGGAGGATACATGTCTCCTCTTTACAAGGGTTATAATAATTTATATACACGCTTAAACTCACGCCCAATGGGCTAGGCAGAAATCACAGACCGTCAACTTCAACGATACTTGACATATTTCTTTCACATAATTATCCGCATTCATATATCTCCGAAATTACATTAACGAAGCTTATTTAGCACAAAAGTATCACTATCACTACATTATAAAACAAAGTCCGTCAGACGCGGGTGTGTTAGTCTATCTGTTAGAGGTAAACTCAAAAACTACTGAACCGATTTTCATGCTGTTTTTACCAGTGCAATGGATAGAGTGGTTCTCGAGGAAGGTTTTAGTATATAATTTGTCAAGTTCCGACATCCACGCGGGCAAAGCCGCGGGCAACAGCTAGTTGTTTATATTCTGATGAGAAAAGACTCATTCCTTATTAAATGAAACTTCAACATATCTGGCAAAATGTGAGTGCACTATTAGGTAAACCTTTCCCTAAAGTTTCGGGGAGTTCTTTAGTGGAAACCACAAGTCTAAAAACGGATTAATTAACATCAACTGACGTGTTGTTATAATAATAATAATAATATTTCTTTATTTCGGATAAATATCAGGATCCATACTTAATAAAATTATCAGCACACAATGGACTAAAAAGTCAAAATTAAAATCAAAAACAAATGTCTAATCACAATCTAAAATAAATTTAAAAATAAATAATATTAATCACAAATAATATTTTACATTAAACTACTACATAGAGGTCCACTGTGTTAGTATTATACAACTTATCCTATGTAAGTACTTAACATAATACAATTTAAAATTAACATACTACAGCCTCCTCTCCGGCACTGGTACAACGACATGCCTGTTACAGCAGTGCCGAAGAAAAGGGACAGTCAGTCCTTCCCCCAATCATTGCAAGCACGGTGTTGGAGCTGGCTCGTATTCTGCGCACCAAAGAGGCGGCGCGCTTACGCATAGTCGCGTGAAAGCAGTCGATGCGCGCTTCTGCGAACATACCCGAGGCGCTGCAGTATCGAGGCAGCCCCATCATAGCCCTGAATGCGTTATTGTACTGGATACGGATGGCGTTGTAAGTTCTTGCAGTGTATTGTGCCCATAAGCTGCACGAGTAAAGAGCTGTACAGTAAGCTCTAAAGAGGGCTTACTACCGGACTACTAGCTTTTGCCGGCGGCGGCTTCACCCGCGTGGATTTTGGAAATATCAAAATGACGATTTTCCACACAAACTTTCATCCGTAATTTTACCCCCTTGGAAGTTGAATTTTGAAAAATCCATTCCTTAGTGGATGCCAACGTCATAAGAGGAATACGTGTGCGAAATTTAAAATTTGTAGCCCTAACTAAGGGTTTGGCCTGTGCGTCGATCCTCAGTCAGTCAGCTGTGCCTTTTATCACTACATAGTATAAAACAAAGTCGCTTTCTCTGTCCCTATATCCCTATGTATGCTTAAATCTTTAAAACTACGCAACGGATTTTGATGCGGTTTTTTTAATAGATAGAGTGATTCAAGAGAAAGGTTTTAGTATATAATTTGACCGACACCCATGCGGGTGAAACCGCGGGCATCAGCTAGTATAAAATAAATAGACAGGTAAAGCCATGTTGAATTGTTGAGTCTTCTATTACAACGATAGTTGGTAGGACAAGTACCTGAGCAACAACTTCATGACTTTTGTCTTACCTAAGTCAAGTGTTTGCGGCGGGTAATCTGTAACCTAGGCACCAGTTTACCCCAAAGTTTGTGCGTTAAGGGTTACGCTATACTTTATAGCCAACCTGTAATGCCTTGGGTCTTGCTAAGCTAAGTTACTTAATGTTACTTTAGTGTGTATTCTGGTTTCACTTAGGTCTGACGTGTAACTCTTTGAATGGCCACCATCTTACTTTATGTTCTGAACATAACTTTGAAGCTGTCTTTAGTGTATGAACTCGGTTGTTTTTAATATTGATGTAATAATATTGCTCAGTAGCAACCACGGGAGTCTAAAATTTCAGCCTGTTTCCATTTATCGACATATTACCTCACTAGGCCCCCTGGTACCACATAACTGGCGAAATGGAGTGTACTATTTGGTACGCATCTGCCTTACCCCTCAGGGATTACAGGTGTCACGTTATATTATGTTTTGTTCATACCGAATCATATTTAAGACTAGCTGACCCACACAACTTCGTCTGCGTCACATAATATAGCTTATAACCTTTCTCGATAAATCGACTATCTAACATATTAAATTGAGTTAAATCGTACTCGTAACAAACAAAACATCTTACCTTTCCTCTTTATATTACCTATTAGTTTAGATTGGCTTCGATTATATTATTAAAGTAACAATTACTATAGGTATCTCTTACTGTTTAATATACAGTAACACCTTGTACTTGTAAACATTATGAAACTCAAATTCAAAATATTTACTGCACAGTAAATATTTTGAATTTGAATTTCTCCGGAGCCCCCAGAGGCCAGAATCCCCACGTACCTACCTACCGCACCGAACCGAATGACTGCCACGCGCTTAATTATTTTGTCGCCCGTATATTTTTACATTGCGATATCTTCTAAGATATTTGTTTAAACTGTATAAAGTAAAGGGCACAAATATTCTATATTAAATTTCCGTGCTAACAAACACATTTATTTAGATATAGATTAATACCATATGGGTTAAATAAGCTTCGCAAAATATCATTCTTTTAAACCTAACATTTTAATATTAAAAAATGGTTAAAGTGAGTCAATCTTAAAAGATAAACATATGCTGTCGCGGACTTTTTTTTAGAACTTTTAAAGAAGAACAATTCCGTCATACATGATATTTACGTAACTTAAACCGTTTTCGCAACGCACGCAACGGAAGCTCTCAAAAATTAATATCTTTTCCCGTTTTTGCAACATTTTTTATTTATGTTCCGCTCCTATTGATCGTAGCGTGATGTTATGTACCCTAAAGCCTTCCTCGATAAATGGACTATCCAGCACTAAAAGATTTTTTCAATTCCAACCAGTAGTCCCAGAGTTTACCGCGTTCAAACAAACAATCAAACAAACAAACAAACAAACAAACTCTTCAGCTTTATAATATTAGTATAAGTATATATTTAAGATAACGATTCACAACTTACAAATTTTAAAGAAACATCTTTGTTGTGTCTTTAGAAAGTGGGGAAATAATCATTACATTCTCACTATATGGACCATTTCATTCCATTAAATAATAAATTAGTATTTTTTTATGAACTTAGCTATTTATTTATTTAAAACGGTTTAAATCGTCATCTGATCTAAACGGTTTTGTGGGTACAGATTTTATAAACATTGTTTTGATAAGTAATAAGTAAGTAAGTATATATATCATCATCTGCCTAGCCTTTTCCCAACTATGTTGGGGTCGGCTTCCAGTCTAACCGGATGCAGCTGAATACCAGTAAACCGTACTCCACAACCCAGTTAATACTAGGTAATACGATACCCTTTGGTAAGACTGGTTGTCAGACTTTCAGGTCACTGACGACCTGTAACGACTGCCAAAGATCTATATGTGGCAGCCGGGACCAACAGCTTAACGTGCTTTCCGAGGCACGGAGGAAACTCGGTATGTCGGGCGGTCACCCATCCACAGACCGACCTAGGCAAGCACAGTTTTACCTAAAGATCGACCCGAGTGGCAATTCTTATTAAGCCACGAGCTCCTCCTCCTATATATACTTACTAAGTAAGTATATATATAAGGCTGTGAATTGTCTTTAGTAACAAAAACAATCAAAAAGTTCTTAGTGATATTGTTAGGTACGTTCACAAACAGAACTCACTATTCACAAACCCCGTTACCAGGGACACAGAACTTCTAAACAAAACTTTTCTTTTAAAAGGCCCGACAAATTAATCTTATTTATTGTAATCCTTTAAGTGAAAACATAACGAAGTTTTCTCTTCGCGATTAATTCCCGACTTGTAACCGGGTAGCCGGGTAACCGGTAACTCTGGCCGCTTTTACGAAGATTGATGTTCCGTCAAGTATTACGTTTTATTTCGGGATTTATTTGGTAGAAACACGGGCTGGAATGATGGCTGAGTTTTGTGTTTTGGTTTGGAAACTTTTGGTATCTTGATTTTAGATACTAAAAAAACTGGCCACGTGCATGTCGGACTTGCACATGAAGACTTCCGTACCATCGTAGTAGGGAAGCCCTCTTGTTAAAGCGGCGACAGAAAAACATATTTTGTGATAAGTTTGTTTTTCATAGTGTTTGTAAGAATTACAAAGTTATATGTGTGGTTTTTTAAATGTGCTATATCTCAAGAACTATTTACTACATATTGTTTAACTAATTTTGATAACTATGTAGTTTAAAATTTAGAGAGGGGGGGAAATACATTTTACCACTTTGGAAGTGTTATCTTTCAGACGATTGACTTTGAGAAAAAATGGTTTTAGAAACTTCAAAACTAGAATACGTCTACGTACCTAGTTTCAACTGTGTAGTTTTAATAGTTTCCGAATAAAGTGTCTCTGACATACGGACGGACAGAGACAGACAGACATGACGAATCTATAAGGGTTCCGTTATTTGCCATTTGGCTACGGAACCCTAAAAAAGATAGAGACTGCCTTGTTGGTCTAGTCGTCGCAAGAGTGACTGCTATGAGGTGCTGGGTTCAATTCCCGGGTCGGGCAAAGTGTTATTGGCTTTTTCCATCAGGAATTTATCAGTAACAGCCACGTGGCTGGATTTGTGTCTGGTTGATGGCAATCTCCTTATTACATGGCGAAATGTGAATGTTCTATCAGGTACACCTTTACCGATACCTTTGCGAATTACAGGCGTGATAACAAAATCATCATCATCATCTTCCTGCTTTATCCCATTCTACTTATGGTCGGCAACATATTTTATGTTAACAAAATATATCCAAAAAATAGTGCTTCTTGAAACTAAATATCAGAATATTGAACATGAAAAGGACAAAGGTTAACAAGGTAATAAAATTCAAAGTCACAATTCTATTTTGCTTCCATTATATTTCTACGAAAGGAAAAGGTCAGAAAGCTTAAAGCAGCTACGGCGTAGCTGGGACTGCTACAACGTAGCTGGAACTGCTACGACGTAGCTGGGACTGCTACGACGTAACTGCCAGTGACGTAGACAGCCTAGCTACGTCGACTGGCGTAGCAAAGAACCAGTTTACTACGCATTAAGTCTTTAAGAGTCTTATAAAGATACTATGCGATTTAGAAATTGAGTAACTACAGAAAAAGTGTAGTGCTACTACAAATAGGTACAAAACACTCAGAATTAAGAAGTATGGAACACTTATTTTTGGGGCTGTTATGTGCAAATTAAAATGATTAGTACCTATAGATATTAACTCTTCTCTGAAGTAGGCCGTCGGTAGACCCATTACTTCATTAGTAACCTATCACAACTTTGAACTTAAAATAATCTATTTAAATTGAAGTTATCAGTAGCGTAAAGGCTAAATTTTTACCGACAAAACTTAGAGCCAACCTTTTTTTCAACGACCTCCGTTCGGCAAAAGATAAATTCATTTAAAACTCAAAGAAAACTTTCTTCTAATTACTATTCGTAAAGTTACAGTATCAAGGATATCCTCCTACGTAACAATTTAAATTTAATCTTGCACCTAACTTGTTAATTCCATCGAAACACGGACGACTGAAGTTTTCAGTTTCACTCGTTCCAGTATTGAATAAGTTTCAGATTAGTTTCAAGTTTCCGCTTGGTAATGTACTTACATAGTATAATTTGGTTGTACAAGTCTATGGGTATCGCGGAAGTTTTGCTAGTGGCTTGTTTCCGGTTTAGGATAGGTATTTATAGCGACAATGGGTAGAACTGGCCGTTTAAACAACAGAACCGATTGCTTTTGGGACAAACATGTTCTTTAGAATGCTTCCTTGATAAGTGGTAGCAAGCGCAACTGCTGAGCGTGAGTTGGATGGTTGGATTCCCGGGTCGGGCAAAGTCTTATTGAATTTTTCCATCCTCGAAGGGACAGGGTCTGGATATGTGCCCGGTTAGTGGCAATAGGCTTGCCCCCTATTAAATGGAACTAAATTATGATTGGAAAAATGTGGCAGAGGTATACTATCAAGAAGAAATGAAGGGAGGATAGTAGAATGAATTATCCTGTATTTTTTTTTTTAACTCTTTCTTCAAAATCTGTTTTTAGAAGTGAGGACTTTTAATTGGCTGTCAGTCTCACATACTGTTTTTTAATCTGTTTATATTAGCTGTAAGTCTTCCATAGTAAATAAATAAATGAACTAAAGGGAATTAAAGAATCGAATCATCATTCGATTCGATTCTTTCATTCCTTCTCGAGACCAACGGCTTAACCTGCTTACCGAGGCTAGGATGATATTTGGTGTGTAATGGGTGGTCACCCATCCACAAACCTACCTAGACAAGCGCAGCTTAACCAGAAGACCAACCCAATGGCTGTTATTACTTAACCACGTGCTGTTAACCCCCAAAAACAAGTAATCTCGATGAAACAACCCTTTCACACCCCCCGCACTCGATCAATATCCCGACACATGTCTCAATGTGTCAGATATACTCATCTCGTCGTCGACAAGCGTGTAATACAAGGCCAGACCGACAGGTGGCAGCACCTGTTGATGTTCAACCACACACAGGGGTTATTGTGATAATATATTGGTAAAAGAGTGAATTTATTTAAAGGTGGACGATAAAGAGTTGTAATAAGAAGGTTTTCAGAAAAGGAGACGAGAGTAAACATTAGTTGTCACCATCTCGATATCGTCAAAAACCTATAAACCTTAAATAAAATATTCGAACTAAAAGTAAAGGCCCCACCTACATAACGATGACAAAAAGACACTGAGACGTCAAAGTGTGGCCATCCTTGCCACGTTGAATGACAATGTTAATTCTTTGGCCAAAGAAAGAGCCAGCAGCTTAAGACGCTGACAGGACCGAAACTAGCGCCACCCACATCTTATTTCTTTTACTCTAAAATCACATCAAATTTGAAAAATCCAAAACACTATCTTGCTAGTATGTATGCTGTGGTATTTTTAATACCACTTTTCATGATTCTAGACTTGATAAATTAAGAGAATTACTGATTAAAGATAAAAGTGGCCACTTTTGGCGGTAATAAGGTGTTTTTCCCATTGGCGTCTAATAACATTCGTTCCCACTGCTGGGTCACAGACCCTGTCTCTGTGCGTGGTTGTGGTTGGCAGTAGTCCACCACGTGGGCCCACTGCTGGCTTTATTGCCAGATGCCTCTTAAAATTAAGTTTGATGAAAATAAATACTCAAAATAGTGCCCTCTTAGTTTGTAGCCTAAAACCGTTACACGTAAGTAAGTAAGGTTCTGCGAAATTCGTTTAAGTATTTTAATGAAAATGGAAATAGGTAAGGCAACAAAGGTAAATTGTAGACATAACATCACGCCTGTAACCCCTAAAAGTTTAGACAGAGGTGTACCTAAAAAGTACACCCACATTTCACTAGTAATGTTTGAGTCCCATGTAATAAGAGGCGAGTCTATTGCCATACTGGGCACAAATCTAGACAATGGCTGCCACTGAGAGATTTCTAATGGAAAAACACTATAACACCTTACCCGACCTGGCAATCGAACCCTGTATTATTTAGTACTGCCAAACTTTAGGCCATGTTTTTAATGCCTGGAAGAAGCTAACTACAACCCTGCGTTCTGCATACTAACTATTAGGATTTCGTTTTTTTATATTGTCCCACTGCAAGACAAAGGCCTCCCTCCATTCCTTCCAACGATCATGATTAAATCCTTTCCAATTCATCCAGTTCGTCCCGCCATCTCCTTCGTGGTCTGCCGCGAACTAGTGTCACTGTTTCAGGGCACCACGTCGGGGCTGCGGGTTGTTCGCAAGAGATACCGCGGCCTCGACATGAAGGACTAAGAAGGAACATGGGTGGTTTTTAGTCAGTAGAAGTCGGACACTCCCTTTCGCTCTGCCCAAGAGCGGGAGGGGTTATTTGATGATTTTCCACCCGCCAACACCAAGCCTGAGCTTTACGGGCCCATAGGCTTGGATTTAGTAGACTTCCTGAAAAACCACTCACTAAATTCGTTTTAAAAGCCTAGCCTTACTATGGTGGACGTTATTTTTTTTAAATAAACATTACTAAAAAAAAAAAAATAATAATAATAATAAAAAAATAAATAAATAAATAATACTAAAAATCCAAATGACATAATGTCCCATAAGTACACGTAACTCAATCAAAATAATAATCCCAGTGGCAAATTTTGTAATCTGTGCGATTCATAAACTGATTGCCCGAAATTGCGTGACGTGACGCAATATCCCCATTTTATAGCCCGGACATTTCACTCGGGCAATATTTACGAGTTTAATGCACTACCTCATTTTAAATGGAAATCGTACGTCGTTATTATAATTAGGGGAGACTGTATACTCGTTTTAAATGGAGTGTATGTGTGATTTTTATTACATTTTGTAGTAACTGTTATAAAATTATGCGAGTTATTGTGGTGGAACGTTTTGTAATTAATTAATGGTATTGTTTTGACATAAATGCAGGGAATTAAATACATGTACATTTTTTATGCTTTATGTAAAATACTGGTATTCAGCTGAATCCGGTAACACTGTAATCCGACCTCAACATAGGTGGGAAAACTCTAGGCAGCGGATGGTGATTGCTGAGAGGACGAGTAGCATAGAAGTTGTTGTTTTTCCTACGCTGACATTTAACTATTGTTCCATTAAAGAGAGGCCAACCCCTCCAGAAAGCCCGGAGGATGTGTGATCAAGCCTATATAAGCCAATGCGCAGCGTCCCAAGGGCTCATTCAGCTCATTGCTCATTCCCGAATACGGCGCGCGCGTACTTACTAATTATTCCCTTTGATTCTGTTATTTGTTATTTTGTTCACTTCATTAGTTTTGTAACGTATACTCAGTACTTTTGTGTTGTATTAGATTACATTTGTGTTTTAATAGATAACTTTTGTATTGGAAAGTGATTTCATTTCAATTCCTAAAAATAGATAATATGCTGCACCGGCGGCGTCCGTTCGTTTGTCAGTGTTGCCATTTACACTCTTGGCGTAGACAAATACTGTAGCTCGTTGGATGTGACATTTTATTTTGATATTTATAATACATTAGTTATGTACATATTTATCCTCGCACACCATATTGTTTTTGTTATATTTTATTTTATTTCTGTGAACGTGGCGTCACCTGGGGCCTTAACAGAATACCAGCGCTGTGACATTTGTCAAAAATGTTGCAGCACCATGCTGAGATAGTGGCCTTTTGGCCTCATACCGGACTTATTTAAATTCTGTTTTGTTTTTAGGTGTTTCTCTTGTTTTCTTTTTTTGTCATTTTTTTATTATTAATTTCTTGTCCTGTGTGAGACCAATAAATAATTTTTCTTTCTTTCTTTCTAGAAGTGTGGAAGAAGAAGACATGCTGCGCCGATCCTAAATTAATTGAGATTGGTGATGATGATTTAACCCCATTACGGGATTAGTTTCCTTTCTATATTATATCCTTTTTAAGTCTCACATTCATTGCTTTAACACCCCGCAGTTTAGGTTTTACTTTGTCTGTTGGAGAAAAGTAACTTACATGGGTATTGTACGGTTTGTATCACATGAGTGATTAGTTAATCAACATTTTTACAAAAAACACCTGTTTAATAATATCAACTTAACTGTCACGTTTCTCACAAAAATATGGACAAAAACCAGCGGCAAACTAAAAGAAAACGGTACATTCTACAAAGCACTGAACAAAACATCTTTTATCCAAAGAAAACTAAATGAGAAAGCCACAGTGTATCGACTATCGGCAAAGAAAAGAACTATAGTTTCAATATTTATTTGTAGTTATTATTGTTTGTGTTGCCAACTATTTCTAGCCAAGTGAGCAAGACAAATCGCAACCGACTGGTGGAGACGCACTGGTTGGAAAAAACGTTAAGTTATCTCGGTACCAAGAGGTGAAGTAAATACCAGTGGTAGATTAGTGACCGTCGAACTCTCAAGTCATGGGTCTCAAGTAATGGGTCTCAAGTAATGGGTCTCAAGTCATGGGTCTCAAGTAATGGGTCTCAAGTCATGGGTCTCAAGTAATGGGTCTCAAGTAATGGGTCTCAAGTCATGGGTCTCAAGTAATGGGTCTCAAGTTATGGGTCTCAAGTTCGAACCCAAGACACGCCACACACACCTCTGAATTTTCAGATTCTTGTACATATTGCATAGTTATAACTTGTTTCGGTGAAGGAAAACATCGTTAGGACAGCATGCCTGAGAAGGATCACTTCATATTATGAAACAAAGTCCTCCGTCGCGGCTGTCTGTCTGTCTGTTCGCGATATACTCAAAAACTCCCGCTCCGATTTACAAGCTGCTTTCACCAAAGGATGAAGTGGTTCTCGAGGAAGGTTTCAGTATATTGTGCTCTTCTTTAAGTGATGGGGCACTTAGACTTAAATTTGAAATGTTTTTTTTTGTAAATGTAACAGTGTACTCATTGTTGAGGAGCCAAATTAAATAAATAAATATATAATTAACCAAAAAACGGGTATCACCTAGTTTAACGAATAAATTGAAGTTATTGAGGTAGATAATAATGGTTATGAGTAGACAAATCCGTATGGTGTCGGACGTGAAGAATAGCACCATCCCATATCTTCCCATGAGTGTCGTAAGAGGCGACTAAGGGACTTACCAGAGAATGGGCAGCAGCGTTCTCTGTGCCTTTGTAACAAACATACTGCGATCGCCAACCCGCCTGCCAAGCGTGGCGATTATTGCAAATCCCCCCCTTTTGGGTGAGGCCTATGTCTAGCAGTGGACGTCTTATGGCTGAAATGTTGATGATGATGAGCAGAGAAATCGGCCTACGGACCGGATTCCCCGTTCCAGATCGGGCCAATCAGTCTTCAGTCTGTATATCCGTGATCATGGTGCTTGCAACAGCGCCGAAGTATCAGTAACTCAAAACAAAATGTAAACATGGTAAATATCCCGTTTTCGGCATTTCTAATATAGTCAGAAAAATTAATGGCAATAGAGAGTCACGCTCAGTTATTTAAATTACTCACACTAAAATGCAGGCACGCAAATCCGAAACTACATAATAAAATATATACATACAAAATGGTTCGCGTTACACGGTCGCGAATATAAACAACAGTATTTAGTTTCCAAATGTACTAAACTAAAACAGAAATCCATCGTGTCCGACACGATTTATTATGGCCCATTTTAGTTTAGAATAAAACATTTCCGTATAGTTTGATTTGGAAGCATTATTCTAAAAAACGCATTGCAGATGTACATAAAAATATTCGTAGAGTACAATTGCCAAGATAATATGTTTTTGTTGGCAGGCAAACAAAATAATGTTTAAATAGTAATTTATAGAGCTGCCAATAGACGGAACATATTTTTTCTAAACTGTGCTTGAGCTGTTTTATTATTCTGTTTACATTCTTATTTTGATGCTCCGACTCGAAAAAGCTTTATTTTTTTATTATCCTGTGTTGTCTCTCTCATAGTCAAAAGCCTCTTTTCTCGCTAACAGTTATGGCAATAAAATATAAAAATACCTTTAGATTTGCATGTCGAACTTAAAAAATATTTTAAGTAAAACAATTTTTTTTGTTTTTAATAATTTTGTTTTAATTTAGAATCTATAGTAAAAAGTGTTTCATCATGACTTATAAAAACAGTCTGAAATTTATTGGGTGTTTCGACCGTAAACTTCACTCATCTTTCAAGAATTCATAAGTATTACTTTAGACATCACCAAACACCTTTGGATCCGCATTATGCAGCCGGGCGGGGCAGACAAACCCAATATTTACAATGTACCACAATTCAGCCACAGAACTCATTACCACGCCGATCCCTGATTAGTCGATTGTCACCGTTCGTATGCGATCAATATGCGTCACATTCGTCCCAATCAACGCTACGTAAATAACAATCGGTAACTTTGATATTTAGCTGGAAATAGGGCTGAAACTAGGATTTGTGTTGTGTAGAAAATCGTTAGTAAGAAATCTGATCGGATCTGTTGTCTCGCCAAAGCTAAACGTTTAAAACTATTTACGCAATAATACTTGAGAGCCATTTAAACACAGTTTGTTAAATATAAAGACTTATAAGATTTTTAACAATCAGTAAACATGGTAAATATCCCGTTTTCAGTATAAATAATATAAAGACTTGCTTGTTATTCAAATTCGATTTTTTTTCTTCAGACCATAGATCCATATTTCGTTAGTAATAATAATAAAACTTAGCTTAATGTTAGTATTAAATTAAATTTACAACAACAAACAACACTGCATTATTTGGAAAAGTGTGTCTGAACACTTACCGAATTACGCAAGAGGGGTGAGTCCCACCGGTCTGAAAACACATTCAGGATGCCATTGGAGGAGGAGCGCAAGCGGGCCATCATGGAAGCGCATCGCATGATCGCGGCGAACCCGTCGACGCACGCATCCACGAACATACCTGACGCGCTACATCGCCATGGCAAACCCAACAGCACCCTGAATACGTTATTTATTTATTTATTTACAGAAATACATTTAAGCTCACAGTTTTTCACCAAAACGCTTAAAAGCTAACAATAATCATATTACAATGTCAATTACATCTTATATTCACAATAATTCAGAAATAAAAATAAAATAAATTTAAATGTCAAATAGTGTCTTACATAAAACAAGTAGATTAAAATAAAATCGGAAATTCATAATATGTCAAGAAATAATGTGCAATGCAATGTTCAGTTATATTAGCAGCCGAACGAAAACGGCAGTAGATGATGATGTCAAAATTAATATATAGTTACACTAGTTTTACATGTTATACGGTAGGTAAGAATACAGTCTTAATTAACATAAATTAAAATAAAATTTACAAGAAGGCTAGGTACAAATCAATGGTTTAAAAATGACAATACACCTTAGTGTACTGTACGCGCAGGTCACTGTATACTTAGTCCACAGGCTGCACGTGTACCCGTCGGGGCTGCGGGTTGTTCGAAAGAGACACCGCGGCCTCGGCGCAAGGGCTAAGAAGGAACATGGGTGGTTTTGAGTCAGTAGAAGTCTGACACTCCCTTCCGCTCTGCCCAAGAGTAGGAGGGGTTATTTGATGATTTTCCACCAACCAAAAAAAAGGCTGCACGTGTAGAACGACTGGCAGAAGTCCTTAAGAAAGTTATGGAATCCAGTTTTCATCATCATAATCTGTATCGCCTTTTACCACCCATATTGGGGTCGGCTTCAAGTCTAACTGAATGCAGGCTAAATGCGACTATTTTATTGATAGAAAAACTTCATTGACTTGAAAAATTCGTCCTTTTTCTCCGTCCTTATCCACTATCCAAACTTATCACTTAATATACATTGCAAACCACCAAGTTTTCCCCACCCAGTGCGTTCTCCCCGCTAATCTAAGACGTTTTACACAAACACCATCAATCAACTGCATGACAGAGCAATCGGAAACGGATTGTGAGCAACAAATTGAACGACGTCCCTCACAGGGGCCTCTCTTATCACCACCAGAGGGACTGATATGAGAGGTTTTTTTGGTTGATGAAGTTGGTAGGTTGTGTTAAGAGGACTTAAATTTTGTGACTTGTGACTTCGATTACACGGACACTAAAAATATGGGTAGATATCCAGCTTCTGAATCGAATAGTCGGTGAATATTGACGATGTTTCAGACAGCCCATGGAAAGAAAAATATCAATACAGCACGCCTTTCAGATGTAAAACCCAATAACACTTAACGTAGTCTCGAAATAAAACTAGGAACTGATGCTCTGTGCTTGCAGCCAACTGGACAATTACCACCCACCCACTCAAACAGCTACTGTTTTTCTTGCGGAGACAGTATAGGCTAATAAGCCCCGATTACGTCCAAGAACTGTTTTCTTGTGCCTTCTCTAAACAGCCTTCGCGGTACCACTGCTTTACAACCCAAAAGACTTGTAAGTTGCCCATATAAATGTAGTTTATTTTTTTAGCAGGGGTCTATCATACTTACCGCAAATATAAAACAACTCCAATACGTTTTAACAAACAAAGAATCGTTTCGCCTTCCCAGGTAACGCATCTTATACCAAACACAATGGAACATAAGCACAAAGCTGTATACCATCTGAATACAGCTTCCACATAACAATCAGACAACACATTCACAAATCTTGGATAGCATTTAATAATATCTGCTAGCGAAGCAAACTCGCGCTAACTACATCTCTAGTTTACCTGCACGTTTAATATCTCAACTAGTGTTGTGACTGTAACGCGGGATTGCCACGGGACTACGAATAAAAACACATTTTATGTATTTTTTTTCAAATGGTTGTATTGGTCATCATCGTCATCATCACCCATATACTGCATGGTAGATACTTATACTACATACTATCTAATATTCGAGACTATGATAGAAGACAATGGACAAAAAAAGAGATATTTTAACGAAGTACCTTATGCACTACAACTACATGAATGTGATTAATTCTTAAAAACTTTTCATCAATTTTATGCATCGCGAACTGTTCTAAGTTGGATGGTTGCAAATAGATTTTTAATTTAATATAAATCAACACACATGGTTTTAATACATTAAAATTCTAATTACATATTTAAAATTCTACGCTTAATTCCACATTTGCTGTACATTTGCATTTGATAAACGGAACGACAAAAAGAGGGCTATCACAAAAAATTGTCCCAAAAATTATTACTCCAACATACCAGTACCCCGGACATATTTCCCATCACTATTCCAACACAAGATAGTGTTGCGCCGTATATATTTCTCCCGAATGTGTAAACTTGTCCCGCGCTCGAATAGTTACGCACTTTACACAATGACGGTGATTCTGTTCTGAGATTAATTAATTCAGAGCTGTACTCGAGATAAATAGACGATGCTGGGCCGTATGTGTAGGCGGGACGGTTTCTTCTTGAATAAAACTAGTATTATTACTGCAAGTATTTAATACGGCGATTGAACGTTGTTGGATTTAGCGCGAATAAATAAACAGGATTTGTTATTTCGGCCCTATTTTACTGGCCTGTTGCGCTGTTCTGCGCAAATTAAAAAAAATAAACAGGCCTCTTCCCATTCCTTCCTAATTCGATGTTAGGATATATTTGATTGTTTAAAAATATTCCTGTGAACTAGTAACGCCTTAATGTATTCATATATTTATTGTATCGTCATCTCCACCTTGTATTATGCGCATGCACTTGCACATAATAAAATACTATAATTACCAGTGAAAATCGAATAAAATACTATAATTACCAGTGAAAAAAAGTGGTGATATTGGGAGAAAGACATATTATTATGTTCTGTATTAACCGAGCCCACGTGATATATTTTTCCTCGAAAACTTGTGCACGTAGACATTGGAGAATCCTGCAAACATTGTAAAATATTTGGTTTAATTTGAACTTTTGGTTGGAAATGCAACTGCCCAGGAATACCTTAGTTATAAGAATAGAAAATTAGTGTAACGCCTTACAATGTTCCTATCAGTGCAATAATAACTAGTTAATTTAGTATGTAGTTCAAAATGTAAATATGTACCTTTGTATTTGATAGGTACCCAATTCATTATTTTTTTAAACTTTTATTTTAAGTTTTAAGTTTTGCATACCAGAAATGGTTAATATGAGGATCTTTTTTGTTGTAATTATAATGCATTATGTATCATCTATTTACCCATATTATGCGAATAAATTATTTGATTTGATTTGATTTGCAGTTAGAGGGAAAATATATTCAGCGAAGAAATTTTTATATTTGACTTTTTCATAAAATATTTAATATTGAACTATAGTAACACATGGTGAAGTTCTAAAGAAAGTTATCCCAGCAGTTATTATGCGAATGGTGTATTCAGTATAGTTATTATTTTATATAAGGAACGTCTACTTATGTTACCACCTCATAAAGGGATCTTTAATGACTTGACACCATGTCGTAGTTGCGTGTAAATGGGACGACTCATATTTTTCAACGACCTGAAAAGGAGTGTTTCTGACATTGATCAAAATTATGTAAGCCATTAGATTTTGTTGTTAGTTTTCTTAGTTTTTTTATATTATATTATTATATTTATTTATTTAAACTTCATGTACAAAAGTGGTACATAGGCGGACTTAATGCCACAAGGCATTCTCTACCAGTCAACCTTTGGGTCAAATAGGACAGCACTGTGGTAGAGTACAAAAAAAATATTTTATATAATATTTAAATATTATTTATCCTAAGGTGTAATATCTCTGGACTACGAATAGGGCCCCAAGATGCGTTCGTTTATACGAGCTTAAGTAAATTTCCAGTACTACAGGCCCATTGGCTTAGCGGGAGGTGAAACGGCCTGCGAATATAGCAGTTTTGGGTTCTGTTTTATATATCTTCGCGCTAGTTATCTGCTGGGGTGCGCAGAATATTGTGGATTTCAAAACTTGCTTTAGTTTTTAGTGAAGATAACTTTAGTACCTCTTTAAACTTTATTTACTTTTCTACGTACATTATTAATTTACAAATAGCCTGCAACTATTTCTAAAACCACGGTTATAAATAACTGAATCTCATTGATGATGATGATGATTTATGCATTTTGTGGAGCTTGTGACTAAATAATAACTGAAACTCGGGTTAATCTTTAGGTTAAGCCGCGTTTGGCTAGGTTGGTCTGTGGATGGATGGCCGCCCATTACATACCGAGTTTCCTCCAAGTTTCAGAAAGCACGTTAAGCTGTTGGTCCCGGTTGCCATATATGGATATTTGGCAGTCGTTACAGCTAGTCAGTGACCTGAAAGTCTGACATCCAGTCTTACCAAAGGGTATCGTATTATCCAGTATTAACTGGGTTGTGGAGGTTAGAATAGGCAGTCGCTCCATGTAAAATACTGGTACTCAACTTTATGAAATATTAAATTAAAGCCCCTCGCTGACTGCCCCGTTGGTTTAGTGTGCGTAAGCGCGACTTTTTTGCATATTTTTTGTTCGATTCCTAGGTCAGGCAAAATGCTATTAGATTTTTTCCATTAGGAATGTCTCAGCAGCCACGGAGTCTTGTTTTGTACCCGGTTGATGCCAATAGGCTCGCCTCCTATTGCATTGGACTTAAACATTACTGGCGAAATGTGAGCTCGTGTACTCATTGGGTACACCTCTGCCTAAGTCCTTTGGGAATAATATACAGGCGTGATGTTATAGGTATTATGCTATCATAGCCCCTATTCACATTAGACCCTACCCTAAACAGTTTTTAAAGCAGTATGCACAAATAAAGTGCGCGTGCATTGTAGTAATAAAGCTAGGAGCACACAGTTAACGCGACTGTTTGAACTATGAAATTGAGCCGGGTATTCACTGTTTGCGCGGTGACGGGCGGTATAGTGTATACTCTGCTTTGTCACGGTGAATAAGATGTAGAATATTGCTAGATATGTCTTTGGAATGTGTTGAGGAGAATCATCATTTGCCTAGCATTTTTCTATATAGTTAAGTTCGATTTCTAGTCTAACCGAATGCAGATGAAACGGGTATTTTATACGAAGCGTCTCTAAAACCCATAAATTGGGAAACAACATTTAATTCGCAAGACTGGTTGAGAAAAGGTCTAGATTTTTATTACGTAGATTATTAAGTCTCACGACCCCTCTTTTTATTGGTGGGTTAGGAAATCATCAAATAACCCGCTCTTGGACAGAGCGGAAGGGAGTGTCAGACTTCTACTGACTAAAAACCACCCATGCTCCTTCTTAGCCCTTGTGCCGACGCCGCGGTACCTCTTTCGAACAACCCGCAGCCCCGTTCGAACAACCCGCAGCCCCGGTCTCACGACCCCTCATGAATGAATTGCGATTATGAGCTTTTACATAATTATCACATATCATTCACCGGCGACGATTTACAATTAGTGAGCCCATATTAATACAAACATTATAAACAATAGTTTAGTCCGGTTCAATAAATACCAGCGCAAATAAGATAAAACTTCCATTTAACAACTGCAACGCCCACTTTTAAAATTACTTCGTTTACTGAAACTAGTTACAAGTACACACTAACAAGTTTTTGAATTTAACTTTGTCGCACTTTATGTTAGTGATAACCACGGTGATAACGACAAAACTAACTTAAACTAAATTCTATGTTGTATATTTTGGGAAAGTCAACGACACGACAAAAATATACATCAAAACTCTTTAATTAAAAACCATGGCTGCATTTTCAATTAACTGAACACTCAAAAAGAACACTCGGAAAATAAAATGAAGTGAATTTAGAAACTATAAGAGTGCGCGAGAATCTCATCAATTAATTTACATTTGACTTTACTGCATGCATATTTCTAATATTGATTAATACTACATTTGATGTTAAATGTTATGTTTTGCACGTCGAAATTAAAGACAGAATAAGATATACCTATAATGTATCTTAAAGAGCCTTTATTTGCGTAATTAGGGAACAGAAGTTCACGCAAATTAATGATTTAAATTTTGACTTGACCGTGCTAAAAATCCGATATGCGTCAATTTCATCTGTGATTATCATCTGCCTAACCTTTTCCCAACATTTTTACGACCGGCTTCCTGTTTAACCGCATGCAGCTTAATGCCACTATTTTACTAAGCTACTGCCTATCCGTATGGTGTCGGACGTAAAGAATAGGACCATCTCATATCTTCCCGTGGGTGTCGTAAAAGGCGACTAAGGGACTTACCAGAGAATGGGCAGCAGCGTTATCTGTGCCTTCGTAACAACCATACTGCGATCGTCGAATCGAATCGTCACAGATCTACAAATTACAGCCGGGATCAACGGCTTACCTTGCTTGCTTGTCACTCATGCACGGACCGAACGTAGGCAAATACGGCTTAACGATACAGAAGAAATTTGGAGAAATAGTGTATGAATGTTTAAAAAAGGAAAGTAAGATTGAAGATTGAATTGAGAAGAAGAAATGAAATTTAATTTAAACTATTTGCTAAAGCAACCAATCCAGCACTTCTACATCCTTGCCTCTCACTTACCGTTAATTATATCCGTAATACTCGTCTGGCTAAACAAATTTTCGTAATAACTCAGTGCATTCACCCCGACGTTAGTTAAACGAAACGCTTTCTGCTGTATAATATGCATATATTAAAACTTAAAATGGAAAAGTCGAAGGGTTGTTTTATGTTAGCTACTTTAATCACACGGTTATTAAAATATCAATTTGAACGAGGCATAATTATGTAGCTTTTGCTTTGAACGGGGCACTAAACTGAAGTCAGCGTTTATTTCAAATTAAAATGTTCGTTTCCTTGAATTTCTTTATGTGGAAATTCTTATTCCCACTTAAAGAACTGTTTTAATACTCGTGTAAATTAAACATATTGCAGATATTTTTATTTGTCTGTACTGTGCCACTGCCGAGCAAAGGCCTCCCCCAATTACTTCCAAGAGCACTTTTCCTGTGTCTCCTCAAACCAGCCCTCGTGGTACACGTCCAGTTCGTCTCGCCAATGTCCTCTGTCTTGGCTGGCCTCCGCAGCGCCGTCCGTCTTTCAGCACCCATCATGTGGAGGCTTTTTCCCAGCGGTCATTGTGTATGCGGCTGACGTGTCTTCGCAGTCTTTTTGCTTTTTTTTCGAAAAAATATGTAAAAAAACAAAAAATATATATATATATAAATGGGAAACGTGTATAGCCTTACCTAGCGACTCTCCTTGTTCACGTAGTCGTATGGCCAAGTGGCGGAGTTTGGTGTAAAGTTAAAGGTGGACAGTACATCAATGTGTCTTCGCATATTAAAACATTTTTTTCAAAAACACAAATACTTCATGATTCGTAATTTAATTTGAAAAGCAGGACATTCCATTCGGTGGTATTTAAACCTTAGCAATCACAGTATCACAAAAGCACATTTTACAGCTTAAATGTGAACTACATAGGTTAGAAGACGTAATAAATGAAGAGCAAAACCCGTTGTTTTCTCTGTGTTGATATTTTTAATTGCGACGATAAAGTGCATAAAAATAAGAAAAGTAAAGTTAGGGTGTAAACACATCTGTGTTATGCGGGTGTACAACGCAACTTTTTGCAACGCACCGGGCGGTGAAAACAGTAAATATATCTCTAAATCGTAAAACGCAGATTTTGCACATTCTGTCTTGTGTCGTACATTGTGGTACGTAATAAGTTCTTGTTAAGACATTTCATTTATTATACGTTTTTGTAATGCTGTGTTAAATAAAGAAAAAATAAATAAAAAGAGAAAATCTGTTGCGCCAACCCTAGTAACATAAGACAAGGGCAGGAATCATTGCATCGTATCAAATCGTCGCTTAAAAAACTGGCCAAGTGCAAGTCGGACTTGCACATGAAGGGTTCCGTACCAATGTAGTAGATATTGAGAGATCTTTCATGTAATTTTAGCACCATAGACTGCTTACAGGTTTTTCTGTAATGTATAAGTGTTGAACTAATGTCTGTATTTTTTTCAGAATTTTAGACTCAGTAGTTTCGAAAATAGGAGGGGGGGGGTAATGGTCGGACAGACAGACACACGCGTGAACTATAATGGTTCCGTTTTTTCCTTTTGAGGTGCGGAACCCTAAAAACATTCATAGTACGCGTTAAAAGTCAACTAAAATCTTAGGCTTTACCCGTATCCCGAATACAATAAACTGCACCATCGACACGGAGAACAGAACTTGCTCCCCGCAGCGTTCTATTGTGTGCCCACCCTTACATATTAAGCGGAGTCACATTACATTCTCAAAGAAAATGCACCCGTCTTTTAGATCCCTTGCTTGTTTGCATAAACAGTTTCCACATTGGAGAAGTATGCTTACTAGGTATACCCCGCGGCTTGGCTCGCGAGCATTTCGGAAGTTTTCCTACAGCAACTTAATAGTGATGTTTACTGACTAAAAATATGATTCTAATTAGTCCGTCTGTTAGATTATCGAAAAATATTGGATACGTATTTTTTGTTTTATCAAATCAATAAAAATTGACGAAGATAAAACACGTCAAAGATTTAAGTGGGGGCTGTGACGTCACACACCGGTAAAAAATGTCATTCTGTCTAAGAATATGACGTCACATGAGTTTTAAAGCACTATATCGTCTTCATTGTTTGTTTACGTGAAAAAAGAAAAAATACGTATCCAATATTTTTTGGAAATCTATCTGACGGAATAATTAGATTTTTTTTGTTAACTACCCTATTATGGTCGTGGCTAAATAACAACAGCCGACGCAAGGGTTTACCTGTAAGTTAAGCCGCGGTTGCCTAGGTTTATCTTTGGATGGTTGACCACTCATTACATACCGAGTTTCTTCTGTGCCTCGGAAAGCAAGTTGAATCGTTCGTCCCGGCTGTTATATGTAAATCTTTGACAACCGTTATAGGGTAGCTGGTAGCCCAAAATTCTGACAAACTTTCTTACCAAGGGGTATCGTATTACCCAGCGCTTACTGGGTTGTGGAGATCAGATAGGCAGTCCTTCTTTGTAAAATACTGCATACTAATATTCAACTGCATCCGATGTAAAAAGACGTGCACATTAAGAGCTTGAAATGGGATGATCATAAGCTACCGAAGCTACCTTCATGCGAATCGGTAAAAGTCATTGTGGAAGATACGAAACGCTTGCCACAGTTCTAAGCCTTTCTCTTATCTTCTTCATTTTTCTAAATTTCACCGTAATCCTTTCAGTCGTTAAGACGTGCAGGAAAGACAAACAAACAGCCGGGGCGGCGAGGTTCTTCGAAAAAGATACCGCGGCCCCAGAACATTAAGGGCTAAGAAGGAAGTTGGGTGGGTTTTTAGGAAAAAAACTTGAGAGGTGTCAAGGAACACCCGGATGGAACGAAGTTATTGTTATTATTTTTTATTACGTAAAAAAAACAAAAAAAAAAAGGAGAAATGAAAATATCTGGCTCGCTTTTTATAAGAGAGAGAGAGACAGACAGAGAAACATGCGACGCCGCACAGCTTACAATAGCTTACTATAGCAAAAAGTGTCGTGACAACTTTTCGTAAGAATTTTTTCCGTCTAGCCCCCTTTCACAACGCGCGAAAAGAAAAGACAAACAAACAACCAAACTTACTTTCACATTCATAACATTAGTTAGGATTTTAATGGCCGCCGGGATACATAGTAAAATCGATATTGACTATAAATGTTGTTATGTGTTCATTAAAAACGAAGCGCGCATAACTCTTTACGAGGCTGTATACTTTGGATACATTTCATTATACCAATTTTATATTTTATTACGTTTTGTTTAAGGGAATATTGCTTTTTTATGGCGTACCCCTTTTTTTCTTTGGGTTAAGGAAAAGGTTTGGGAGCACCTGTATTTTGTTTATGGCTTTGGAGGTGCTGAAACAGTGGAGAATATTTTCTTTTAAATTATTTTAAAGCACGTCAAAGAGGATTGATCAATCAGTAGCGGTCATATGTTACAGTACTGCATGTCTTTACCTGACTGCGGCGTTGCCCAAAAGGAGGGTTATTTGTTTTGTAGTTTGGCGCTTGATTACCTGGATTATAACATTACTATGAAAATTAGCGACATAAGTTAATCTATACTTACTAAGTATAAAATAACAGTGTGTTAGTAACTTGTAAAATTGTTTTGTGAAAAAGTACTAAAAAGATAAAATTACTGCATTTTGGTCTAGTGGCCCAAGTCGGGCAGTATTATTCGGTGTTTCGATCAGAAATAACTCAAAAGCAGTCACGGAACCTGGATATGCGCTTGGTTGATGGCAATAGGCTCGCCCCCTTTTACATTGGACTTAAACATAACTGGTAAAATGTGGGCGTACTGTTAAGGTACACTTCCGTCTAAACCGTCGCCTATTACAGCAGTGCTATTATGTTAAAAGAAACATATACTTGAATATTGAAACCACTTACATAAGTACTATGAGTCCGCCAAAATTAAATAACCTAGTAGCTTACTTACAATAAAACAGACAAAACACTATCAAAACCTATCCATTACACAATGTGCTTCCAGTAGAAATATCGCAGATGTCAAATGATTTATACTCTAACAGATTGGGCCCAATATTTTTTACGGCTCCATTGACGTTTTGCAATATAATGTCCATCCGAATGAGTGCGACTGAATTATTCATTTTCCCTTGTCTTTTTTTAGTAAGTTTGTTCATTTGAGTTTTTATGGGGTCGTTTGACAAATGTCTGTGTCCAATCGAGGGTGAATTACTTTAAATCGTTTTGTATAATGAGGCGGAAAGTATTTTAGATACGTTTTTGCGTAGGTATTATTATAATAGGAATGTTTCCTGACTAAAAGAAATATGATTCTATCGAAAAATATTGTCTTAGAATATGAGGTCACACGAGTTTTCAAAGCACTGTATCGTCTTCATTGTTTATTTACGTGAAAAAAGAAAAAATATGTGTCCAATAATTTTTTGAAATCTATCTGACTCACTAATTAGTTTTTTTTTGTTAACTACCCTATTTAAATCTTTTTGCTCTCGACAAGTTAAGAGGAGCTCGTGGATTAATAAGAACTGCCACTCGGATCGATCTTTATGTAAAGCTGTACTTGCCTAGGTCGGTCTGTGAATGGGTGACCGCCCGACATACCGAGTTTGCTCCGTGCCTCGGAAATCACGTTAAGCTGTTGGTCCCGGCTGCCATATATAGATCTTTGGCAGCCGATACAGGTAATCAGTGAAACCTGAAATTCTGACATCCAGTCTTACCAAAGAGTATCGTATTACCTAGTATTAACTGGGTTGTGGAGGTCGGATAGGCAGTCGCTCCATATAAAATATGTGGTATTCAGTGCATCCGGTTAGACTGGAAGCCGAACCTAACATAGTCGGGAAAAGGCTAGGCAGATGATGGTCTCGACAAGTTAAAAAGAGAAATTTGCTGTAGGCAATACGTAAATTAAGTAACAACATCACATTAAGTCTTAGCCGGAGGTGTACTTAATGGTATACCCCAATTTGCCAGTTATGGTAGTCTCATGTAGTAGGGGACGAGTGCCATGACCCGGAGACAAATCCAGACTCAGTGGCTGCTAATGAGAAATTCCTGACAGACAAACCCAATAACACTTTGCCCGACCCGGGAATCGAACCTCTCAACACACACTGCAGTCGCACTTGCGACCACGAGGCCAATAGGGCACCCGTCGGGGCTGCGGGTCTCGTCAGGGCTACGGGTGGTCGAAACACATACCGCGGCCTCGGCGCAAGGGCTAAGAAGGAACATGGGTGGTTTTTAGTCAGCAGAAGTCTGACACTCCCTTTCGCTCTGCCCAAGAGTGGGAGGGGTTATTCGATGATTTTCCACCCGCCAAAAAAAAAGGCAAATAGGGCAGTCCAAATAACCAAAAACTTGAGAGGTGTCAAGGAACACCCGGATGGAACGAAGTTATTGTTATTTTTTTTTATTATGTAAAAAAAAAAAAGAAAAAAAAATGTAGAAATGAAAATATCTGGCTTGCTTTCTATAAGAGAGAGAGAGACAGACAGAGAAACATGCGACGCCGCACAGCTTACAATAGCTTACTATAGCAAAAAGTGTCCTGACAACTTTTCGTAAGAATTTTTTCCGTCTAGCCCCCTTTCACAACGCGCGATAAGGAACTTCGTTCCAAAAATAGTATAGCTGCGAAAAGCCATTAACAAACTCTTTAGAGCCAAAAGAAACAATTTTCTTTCCTCTCTCGTTCTCTCCAAACTTTCTCACAGAAAAAGTCAGCTTAAACAAACCCTTCAGTACACTGTGAGACACAAGAAATGTACAAACAAATGTTTAAACAGCAACTAAGAAAATAAAAGGGTGGGATGTTAAACGTGCAACAGTGTATACAGTGTATATACCGTCGAGTGTAGAGCACAAACACAGGTGATCAAATGTACGTATGTACATACTCGTATAAACAACCGTGTGCGTTTAAATTGAAGATTCTTGTCGCGTTGGACTGGGATGTGGAGAGATGGATAAGAAATTAAGAATCGCCCGAACACTGCTTTCAATACAAACTAGCTGATAGCTCGTGAAAATGACGATTTTCCATACAAACTTTGTCCCCCTTTTTCACCACGTTGTCGGTTGAATTTTGAAAAATCCGTCCTTAGTGGATGCCTATGTCATAAGAGGAATACGTGTGTAAAATTTTAAGTTTCTAGCCCTAAAGATCTGGCCTGTACGCTGATCCTCAGTCAGTCAGCTTTGTATTTTATATAATATACTAGCTGATGCCCGCGGCTTCACCCGCTTGGAGGTCGGTCAAATTATATACTAAAACCTTCCTCTTGAATCACTCTATCTTTTCAAAAAAACTGCTTCAAAATCCGTTGCGTAGTTTTAAAGATTTAAGCATACATAGGGATATAGGGACAGAGAAAGCGACTTTATTTTCAACCGACTTCCGAAAAGGAGGAGGTTATCAATTCGTCTGTATGTTTTTTTTTTTTTGTATGTTTGTTATCGCATATCTCCGTCATTAATGAACCGATTTTCAAAATTCTTTTTGTGTTCGAATAGGTATACTCCCGAGATGGTCCCATTCTCACCAAATCAGGATCTGATGTTGGGATCCCAGGGAAATCGAGGGCAACCCTCAAATTTTATAGGCACATAATATGATGTTTCTCATATATTTTCTAAAGCTGTTTAAGTATTTGCGTCTGACTATCATAATATCATGTGAATTCGCTGATGATGATGGAAGGTACAACTCCTCAACGGTTAGGAGTTGAAAGAAAATTCTTTCTTATTTATATTCACTTAGGGAACGTCTCCAACCTATACCCCTCCAGAAAGTCCGGAGCATGTGATCAAGCCTATATAAGCCAATGCGCAGCAGGCTCATTGTTCATTCCCGAATACGGCGCGCGCACTTACTAATTATTCCCTTTGATTCTGTTCACTTCATTAATTTTGTAATGTAAACTCATTACTTTTGTGTTTTAATAGATAACTTTTGTGTTGGAAAGTGATTTCATTTCAATTCCTAAAAATATATATAGACTGTGCGAAGGCCGGTCACACAATTGAGAGTCAACCAATGTAAGCTAAGTTATGGATGTTAAACAATCAATATCTGTTTAACTCTGTGTATTGTCTACATTCTCAGATCATAAAAACAACTACATTATATGAAAAGTGTAAGCAGACCCTTCATTCCCAGAAAAAAGCCGTTTACAAGGCTTTCTGTACATCAAATTAAGTAACTCCATGCAAAATTTATTGCTGGGAAAAACTGTTTGTTATTTAAAAATAACAGCTTTTTACTGAATACATATGAAAATATTTGTCTTTCAGTTTGATCCCGTTAATCTCCGAAACGGCTGAACCAGTTTTGACGCGTGTTGTACTGGCAGAAAGCTAATGATATAGGGAGTAAGCTTCATTGATTTTAGAAAAACAATTAGAGTTCCGTGTAAAAAAATTGGTTACAAAATCCATTCAAATAGGGAAGTAATATCGTTTTTATAATAGTTTCACACAAACAAAGGTCGCGGGCAACAGTTTCTAGAAAATAAAAGATAAAGAACTTCTTATCCAGCATGCACAGTTCTCGAACAACATGTAAGGCAATGTTTACAACGTTAGAGAGATGCAAATAAACTCCGGTGGCTTAAAATTGACGACGCAACATTCGCACTGTGCCTGTAGCCATTATTCTTGGCTGTAAGTGTTGTTTGAGAGCGGCTGTTAATCTTAATGTAGCTACGTACGAAATTAAGGGAAAAATCTGAAAATACGTTGATACTAAGTGAAATATGGGACAGTAAATGTCGTGTCCTGTCGGCCCTTTGTTTGCACATACGGGACGTGATGGACGCTACTGAAATTGCTAAACTCGTCGGAAAATTTTGGGTCAAATTGATTTAGTTACGAAGAAACAACAAATCTGATCAGCGGACCAACATAATTATTATGAATTTACAAAAGACATAGAAAAACAGTTGATCAGTTTCATAGCCTAAGTTACCACACTAGAGGTCTTGCGTTTAATTTACACTCTGTATTTATGTTAAGTAAGATGTTAAGGAGCTCGTGGCTTAATAAGAACTTCCACTCGGGTCGATCTTTAGGTAAAGCTGTGCTTGCCTAGGTCGGTCTGTGGATGGGTGACCGCCCGACATACTGAGTTTCCTCCGTGCCTCGGAAAGCACGTTAAGCTGTTGGTCCCGGCTGCCATATATAGATCTTTGGCAGTCGTTACAGGTAGTCAGTGACCTGGAATTCTGACATCCAGTCTTACCAAAGAGTATCGTATTACCTAGTATTAACTGGGTTTTGAAGGTCAGATAGGCAGTCGCTCCATGTAAAATACTGGTATTCAGCTGCATCCGGTTAGACTGGAAGCCGACCCCTGGACGAAAAGGCTAGGCAGATGATTTATGTTAAGTAAGACCAGCACTTTTATATCACAGCACACTCCAGACATATAAACAAGATTTTCTTCCATTCGTCCGCAAGATGCAAAAGAGCGTTGACCGCAGAGAGTGTTCGTCATCGAAGGCCGAGTCCAGTAATCATCTAAGTAGCCTAACTTAGTTGGGGTCGGCTTCTGCAGCTTATGCAGCTGAATACCAGTATTTTATGTGGAGCGAAAGCCTATCTGACCACCACAACCCAGTTAGTACGATACTCCTTGGTAAGTCTGGTCAGACTTTTGGGTCACTGACTACTATTGTAACGTAAAGATTTCAATACTCAATACTCAAACTTTATTTGCATTCCACAATGTGTACTTAGGTGGTGAATTAAAAAAAATGAGATCATTATGGACCCGGTCGGGCACAGCAAAAGACAAAAATATAGTAGGAGAAAGGAAGCTTTAAAAATACAAAAAACTATATTTAAAATAAATCCAATAATAATATAATAGGAATTCTTTATATACATAGAATTTTTATACCTACATTATTTATATTTCATCGTTTAAATATTCATTTATACTATAATAGCATTTTTCTGTTTAAAATTGTTTTAGTTTTTTTATAAATATGTTTAATTTTTCTTCTTTTTTTATTATTTCAGGTAGTTGGTTATATATTTTTATAAACATTACATAGGGGCTTTTACAAAATGTAAGCCGGGACCGACTGCTTAACGGGCTTTCCGAGGCACGAAAGAAACTCGGTATGTATTGGGCGGTCAGCCTAGGCAAGCGCGGCTTAACCTGAAGATTTTTTTTTTTGGTTCTTTTTTTTTTTTTTTTTTTTTTGATTGAGCATCTGTAATTATTTAGTTAGTTCCTGAATGCTAAATCCTGAATTCTTCCCGTAATAGGGTAGTTGACAAGAAAAATCTAATTAGTACCTCAAAAAGATTTCCAAAAAATATTGGACACTTGTTGCCGCACTCAGAGAGCTTTAATGATGACTTAGGCCATCACTTAGTAAAGGTTTTGACAGTTTTGTCATACAAAATAATGTCAAATCTTTACTAAGTGACGGCTTAAGTAATCATTAAATATCTCTGAGTACCGCAGTTAATATTTCTTTTTTCACAAAAACAAACAATGAAGACGATACAGTACTTTGGAAACTCGTGTGTCGTCATATTTTTAATCAGGAAACATCCCTATTTTTCTAAAAAGTTTACCCTGGAACTAAATCAAATCAAAAGTCATTTATTCAAACTAGGCTGATAACCAGCACTTTTGGAACGTCAAAATTTACTTTACTTATTTACAAGTGACAGTCCCCCAAAACGCCCACCCTTCGACACTTCCTAGAAAACATAGACCCAGGTATAAAGACACACTTACCCGTAATTTAATTCCATACGCCTCTCAGGCCGCAAGGCACCTTAGTTAGCTATCCAATTTTTAACACACATATTCTAAAAATGAGTAATTAATTAGTTTTCACCAACCCTTTAGAGCACGAGGGTGCAAAAAGTTTAGCACAACAATTTTTACTTTGAGCTAAAAATTTTACCTGAGCTAAACAATTTAGCTTTTAGTTCTGAATTTTAATATTCATATTAAAGTTTAAACTTCCTGATTAACTTTTATAGAGTGGTTCGTTGGTGTATTCATCTAGTGGACACAAATGGGATTGGTAAGCGTTTTGGTTTTTATCTCCATGTCAGGCATAGTGTTGTTCGTAGCGGCGATCGGCGACGGTGACCTCTCGTGTCCGGCCCTGGTGCAAAGCCATGGTCCGGAGCGAGGAGGAATGGGACGCCGTCGCCTCCTTCTGGGAAGCAGTGATGCTAGCGAAGGAGGTGGCGGAACGTGAGAGGGAGAGAACCTCTCATCCCAGCCGCCGCGGGAGGCGCTCCGGGCGTCGGGGGCCACGTGATGGCTTCCGGCCACCGTACACGTGGGCCTGTAGACGGTGAGTGATGGGCTAGCTCGCCGTCCGTCTGTCTTATGATGATGACAGGCCGTGTCGACGACGCGTTCGTGTGCCACGCGCGCCTCAAAGAGATGTCAGCAACATGAAAGGGGCCCGCAAGGGCCGACGCCCGTCGGGCTGCGGGTTGTTCGCAAGAGATACCGCGGCCTCGACATGAAGGGCTAAGAAGGAACATGGGTGGTTTTTAGTCAGTAGTAGTCTGACACTCCCTTTCGCTCTGCCCAAGAGCGGGAGGGGTTATACGATGATTTTCCACCCGCCAAAAAAAAAAGGCATAGTGTTGTTTATTTAAGAATTTTTCAACATCCTAGAATTTGGATATAACATAACATCACGCCTGTAATCCCCGAAGGGCAGGGCTGAGGTGTACCTTATCTTACACCCATATTTCACCACTTACGTTTAAGCCCCATTTAATATAGTGCAAGCCTATCGCCATCAACCGGGCACAAATTTAGACTCGGTGATTGCTACTGAGAAATTCCGGATGGTAAAACCCAATTTTGGTTTGCCCAAGTCGAGAATCGAGTCCAAGACCTCGTGCTTTGCATTTCTGAACACCGAAGCAGTCAGACATAATTTGGGTATAACGTGGCTGGTTCATTGCTAATAGCTTGGCCTCTATCGCTACAGTGGAGGCACACCGGTATCAGTCCCAACTCCCAACTTAGGAGATGGAGGTTTGAACCTAAGCAGCTCTTTTACATCGTGTATTTTACTGCTACTATTGCTCTCACAAAAGTAAACGGAAACATCGCCCTGTCCTTGAACCAGAAAATTTATAACATGTGACATCACCGATGGTCTATTTCCCAGCTGTGGGAACGTTAGAGGTTAATTAAACTTCTTCTCTATTAAATACCCCTTATAAGTGGTAATATTTAGGTCATTAAACCTTTTCTGCAGTATAGTTTGTACAAAGATGGTATGTTCAATATTTATTTACACACAATAATTTATCAAAACCTATCGGTTATAGATATTGTCGTGACAAGCCATTTCCATCCATTTCCTTAAGGACACAGGAATCTACTGATTGTCTCCTACTCCTTCCGTCGTGTGACATACAGACATTGATGTTAACATTTCTTATTGTACTGTCAGCTGTGATGTTATTATTTGTATTACTTTCGTATTTTTATTTTCAGAGACTCACACCACGATATGAACATGTTCGCGGGACAAACATGGCCAGAATTTACACATCACTTAGCTTTTGTTGACGGGATGGTCCAAAATAACTTCTAGTTATAATGTAAAAATTGATTCACGACAAGAATTTGTGTTAACAAAAAACCAAATTCGTAAAAAACACTAAAATAACATTACTTTTGGAAGTTGGTGGCAAAAATGTTAATGGAATAAACAAAGTCACCTACTTTTATAGGAAAGTTATTTTAGACTTTGTTTGTTTAATTCTATTCTATTATTTTGAGAATTTTACAGCTAATACAGACAAATACTTAAACTTTTTGTTTAAGTATTTGTCTGTATTAGCTGTATTATATAGGTATATTTGAAGGCCAATTACAAGTTTCCACTTAAACACACGAAAACAAAGAAAAAAACAAAAAAAGGTAATAAAAAACAAAATGAACAAAGTAACACGATCAAATAATATAAACTAAAAATCAACAATCACTTCTCTAAATGTTTTACAAAATGTTTATTTTTTTTCACCTTAGTACATTACATTTAACTTGGCCAGCAATAGACTCTATTTACACCACACATCGCTTGTCTAACGCTAAACATTTGCTTAAGCTGTAAACATTATGATATTTGTCGCTAAACGCAAAAAAATATTGGTGTTGCAACCGTGCCTAAGCTAAGAGTTCTTACTTCTATGTGGCTTTTGGTATTTTATTTTTGGAGTTTTTTTGTTTCTTCCATTGACTACTTGACTCATAAATCATTCACCATTTACTAGAAGACGCTTTTAAGATAACACCTGCAAAAAGAATATTTATCTAACACACAAAAACTTACAACGGAGTAAAGAACAACAATCAACCTTCTTTGATAAAGTTTCGCTAAAAAAGTTTTGTTTACGAAAACAAGGACAGACAGAGGGGGTGAACGGTGAGCTGTAGAGGGGGGGGGGGCAGAAAATAAAGCAATCAGTTATCCGTTAGGTTTGTTTTTTGATAAAAACGTTGACTTTGCAATCTTGCGTCTGAAATTAAACGTTATGCGGTACAAAAGTTGGGGGGACCGTGTCTCTTTTTTTACAATTTTAGGATTGCTCTCAAAATTGTAGAGGAAAACATCGTGAGAAAAGCAGCCAAGTTGATATAGGGCCCCCACACCTTTTTTCCAGTAGTAGAAATATTATTGACAAAAATATGCTATTATAGGAAATTAATTAATGTGACCGATTCTTGACTAATTTTAAACATTTTTTTTTCAATACTAACTTTTACGACTCACACATTCTAACCTACATTTGCAAAGACTGCAGTGGTGGACTGAGAGGTGTATAAATCGGGGCTGCGGGTTGTTCGCAAGAGATACCACGGCCTCGACATGAAGGGCTAAGAAGGAACATGGCTTTAGTAAAAAGAACGCCGATCATTTATCGACTAACTTACAAGTAAAGTCTGTTGCTATACCTAGTATTGCAATCAAATGTTATTTTAACAGCTCACAACTTAAGACCCATTAATATTTATGATAGTATTTATCTGTGGTGGAGCCCATGGCTTAATAAGAACTGCCACTCGGGTCGATCTTTAGGTAAAGCTGTGCTTGCCTAGGTCGGTCAGTGGATGGGTGACCGCCCGATATACCGAGTTTCCTCCGTGGCTCGGAAAGCACGTTAAGCTGTTGGTCCCGGCTGCCATATATAGATCTTTGGCAGTCGTTACAGGTAGTCAGTGACCTGAAATTCTGACATCCAGTCTTACCAAAGAGTATCGTATTACCTAGTATTAACTGGGTTGTGGAGGTCAGATAGGCAGTCGCTCCGTGTAAAATACTGGTATTCAGCTGCATCCGGTTAGACTGGAAGCCGACCCTAACATAGTTGAGAAAAGGCTAGGCAGATGATGATTTATCTGTGGTGGCTGGTAAATGAGTTAATCCCTGCTGATATGGAAGTGGAAATGGTGTTTTAAGTTCTACTCCTCCGCTATTCTTTTATCATTAATTTCGTTGCGGGATCCAAGACAGTTAAATTGATTCTCTGGGATTTCGACAAGCTTCATTGTGACGGCCCTTTTCTGGTGTTCGCCGCTGTTGATTTTGGCTATCAGGAGTAACATTGTTTTAGAAATAGCGTCACGGGCTTGACCCATATAAAAAAATCTATGACCGGCTTAACTTACTAATAATAAAACATACTTTACATACCTGAGGTCGTGGCACCAGGCAATGGGGGTCTGTTCGAAAGAGATACTGCGCCCCCGAAACACATAAGGCTAATAGGTGGGCTGTAGTCAGTACAAGTCTTACACTCGCTTCTGCTCTGCCCAGAGCTGGCAGCATCAAATGTTTTTTTCTTTTTTGTTAATTTTTTTTTTTCTTTTTTGGCCGGTGGAATACCATCAAATAACCCTTTCCGCTCTTGGGCAGCGCGAAAGGGAGTGTCAGACTTCTACTGACTAAAAACCACCCATGTTCCTTCTTAGCCCTTCATGTCGAGGCCGCGGTATCCCTGGCGAACAACCCGCAGCCTCCAACCCGTGATTTGATAATTTCCTATCAACAAAAAAAGAGCAATGCGATTAGCGTCAAGTGAAAAATACGACACGTGTATTGCTTGTTTCACACTACAATACACTTACACTGCTGTCTGTGACACGCCTGAAAGTCTAGTTTGTTGGTTGGTAACAAACACTGCGTTGTAGAACAATTCTTTTAAAACTCAATATTAATGTGTCAGCAGTTGCTTGCACACTTAACTCTTTCGTCTTCCGTACATAAAACTATGTATTTTACTTAATATATTGTGTTACACGATACTCGTACCATGTAATATCTAATGGAAGCGAATCGCTAGGGGCTACGAATATTTTAACATGCAGGAAATATTATGTAAAAGCAGTTCGTGAAGATATGCCGTTTCTATCTTAGTAGATATTTACACAATTATGTGTCGCTAGTATCTCAAGGCCAGCCTTGAGTTAACGATTATTCCAACATGAATGTATTCCAACATGATTGTGTTCCAACTTGATTGTGTTCCAACATGATTGTATTTCAACATGATTGTGTCTCAACATGATTGTATTTTAACATGATTGTGTCTCAACATAATTGTGTTCCAATATGATTGTGTTTCAACATCATTGTGTTCCAACATGATTGTGTTCCAACATGATTGTATTCCTGTGAATTTTCTGAAACAGGTACAGTGTAGAGGCAACTGGAATTTACATTGGACGTGTTTCTGAGGACTTTTATTGATTGACTTCTTCCCTCCAAGTCGAGTTCCCGACACTTCAGGACTGTTATTATGCGCTATGATATCACCTAAGCTATGCTCAGACTCTTCCAAACCATATTTTAGTCGACTTTTTTGCATGGAGCGAATGTCTATTCATCATCATCATCAGATAAATCTTCCCACTGCTAGGATACAGGCCTGCCCTCTATGAGAATGAGTGGACTATAATCCACTACGCGGGCCCAGTGCGAATTGGCAGATGTCACAAGTCTTCGAATTTTGGTTTTAGGATATACTGGTTTCCTCACGATGTTTTCGGTCACCGTTTTGAGAGCCGTGGTGATGAAATAAATTACACAAAGTAATGCGCCTGCCTGAGTTACTAATATTACTTACAGCTTGTAAGTCGGGGCACAACACTATTTATTGCGATACCCCTTAGAGGAAAAATATCAACAACAATTTTATAAAAAAAGTGCAGCTTTGTGATCGCTTAGAGACAAGTTTTTTCTCATATTTCTTTAATAATTATAGTCTACTGTACTAACTGCCGCACTCAGAGAGCTTTAATGATTACTTAGGCCATCACTTAGTAAAGGTTTTGACAGTTTTGTCATACAAAAGTATGTCAAATCTTTACTAAGTAATCATTAAATATCTCTGAGTACCGCAGTAAGTGTTTTTAATATTACACAGGTATTATAAATTCCTCAATTCTTGTACCCTATTCGCTTCCCGTACACGGGACGAAAGAAATTTACATTTTAATTTTGTTTCACGGTGACTGTTCGAAGTTTGAGACGGTCTCAGTAACGGATCTGTTTGTAGCGATACAAACTTTTTGTTTTGCATAATTAACTGACGATGGGGCCGTGGGATACTTACTAACTATAATGTATAGTTTAAAAAAAAGTTAAGTGGGATAGTCGGAGCGGAGCTTAGTTTGCTGGTGTTAAAGTATTTTTAGAGAGATTTATGTATCTTCTTTTAACTAAAAACTAGTTGAAAGAAGTAGCCTTTGGGTTTAAAAGGTTAAGAGGGTGTTCAAAGCCGTTTTTGTCTCTGTTTGCTACGAGATACGCTACGGCGTAGCAGGCGTAGCTGGCACTGCTACGAAAACGGGATCTTTCTGAACTACACTACGGGCTTTTAAAATTTGGGAAGTGTAATGTGTGATAGATTCATATTTCTGTCGGGTTGAGTGTAGTTTTTGGCAACTTGATTTCGACTAGAAATTATTACTTTGTATTTTTAATACCTTTTTTTATACCTGAGTTTTCCATTTTATTAGCAATTTGGTAGTTGAGGTTCAAGCAACAGTCTTGATCGTATACTTGTAGAAGCTTAGTTATTAGGGTTCCGTACCTCAAAAGGAAAAACGGAACCCTTATTGGATCACTCGTGTGTCTGTCTGTCCGACCATTCCCCCCCCCCCTCCCCGTTATCTTCGAAACTCAGTAGTTTAACCTAATTTTTTTTTAAATACAGAAATTAGTTCAACACTTATAAATTACAGAAAAACCTATAAGAAGTCTATGGTGCTTAAATAACATGGAAAATCTCTCAATATCTACTACAATGGTACGGAACCCTTCATGTGAAAGTCCGACTTGCACTTGGCCAGTTTTTCTTTAACAGAAACCTCTTAAAATCGCTTCGTCACAAAAAAACAGCTGTTCTCTACATTTAGACGATTTACGTGAGCATAAAAGTATGTACCTAAAGTTGTACATATACAAGTCCAATAAGATTCTCAGTAAAATGTGATTATTCCCTCCCCTACCTACGCCGTAACAGGAAACAAGTGTGATGTCATAATTTAATTTTAATTACATAAATTCCATATTCGGATAGTTCTGAGCAAAGCGTGAACTGACGACACATGTCATATCCGATATGAAATTCCGTGGTTACACGGATATCATTATGTCACATTCGAAATTAGAATGTCATGATGAAAGTCCCATATGTTTCCAATATAACCGTATTTCAGCAATGAAACAGTTTTGAAGTTATTATTCCAGTCAGATCTTATGTTTAATTTTCATTTTCGAAACAGTCACAGCCTTTTTTTTTTTGGCGGGTGGAAAATCATCGAATAACCCCTCCCGCTCTTGGGCAGAGCGAAAGGGAGTGTCAGACTTCTACTGACTAAAACCCACCCATGTTCCTTCTTAGCCCTTTATGTCGAGGCCGCGGTATCTCTTGCGAACAACCCGCAGCCCCGACGGCACAGCCACAGCCTCAATTCAACTTGCAAAAAAAATAAACAAGCTAAAGGTAACTAAACATTTGTGTTTCCCATCCACAGTCCGACCTTGGCAAGCGCTGCTTAACCTTACACATCAACTCATGCTGTTAATATTTAGCCACAAGCTTCCGAATGCTAGTATTTGAATGACATCTGTTAAAACATTTGTACAGTACCCAGCGATAAATATTCCACATCGACCTTTGGAAAGAGACAATCGGCTAATTTCGGCTTCGTAGAGCGTTATCTCTGTCGCACGAAATACAAACAGTCCGGTATCTATTAGGAGCTGTTAAAACAATTATGATTTGCTTCTTTTGATAATTATTTTTATTCTTTGTATAAAATACACCAATTTCAAACAGTCGATGTACGTGCAATATTTATCCCCGGGTACTGTACAAGTTGTACAACGGTACTATCTATACAAAATACACAAGTAGTCTTATAGTTCTCACAAAACAAACCCTTTACTACAAACCCGTCCTACCTACCCCAAAAACACGAATATTCAATTAATACTACCCCAAGTAGTACTTTGATCCAATTACTTATACTTTGTATCAAAGGGACAGAAAACTGTAAAGTAACTATTTTGATACAAGGAACGTCCATTTTGATTGAATTGCTAGTCTTATGTCGCGGATTCTTGGGTTGCTGCTATATTCATGAGCGAAGCGAATAGATATAACATTTTTTTACAAAAGGAAATTGTCACTGTCGACAATGGGAGAGGGATTGGGTATTGTTCCAATAGGGTAGTTGACTAAAAAATCTAATTAGTCCGTCAGATAGATTTCCAAAAAATATTGGACACGTATTTTTTCTTTTTTAACCGACTTCAAAAAAGGAGGAGGTTATATGTTCGTGTGTATGTATTTTTTTTTTTTTTATGTATGTTACCTGATTTCTCCTCCATTTGTGAACCGATTCTCAAAATTCTTTTTTTATTTGAAAGAGTATACTCCTGAGGTGGTCCCATTTAAATTTGGTGAAGATCTGATCCTGATCTTCGGAGATATACAATAGAACTCTTCAAAAATAGACGGCAAATCTGTCGTGATTGCTGCAATCGCTTGGATGTTTATTGTTTATACAACATCATGACGTAACATCACGCCTGTATGATCTGAGGGGGTACGCAGATGTATACACCCAGATTTGAACAGTAAGATATTATGTAATGTTCCATTTATTGGGGATAAATTAAACCTATTATTTGTTTGGGAACAACTAAAAATGGAAATATAACCTCCTCCTTTTTTGAAGTCGGTTAAAAATAAAAAACTTTTTTGCAAAAAATAAAACCGACTTCAAAAACACAAAAAAGTGAAAAACACAAAAAAGTGAAAAATAAACTTCACAAGAAAAAGCAGCTTCTGAAGTCGGTGGCAAAGAAAACGAAATCAAACAAACAAAATGTCACCGACTTCAGAAGCTGCTTTTTCTTGTGAAGTTTATTTTTCACTTTTTTGTGTTTTTCACTTTTTTGTGTTTTTCACTTTTTTGTGTTTTTGAAGTCGGTTTTATTTTTTGAAAAAAAAGTTTTTCGAAAATCTAACAGACGGACTAATTAGAATCATATTTTTTTTAGTCAGCAAACATCCCTATTTGGCCCCATTTTACAGTACAACATTTTACAAGAATAGCTAGTTCTTACTCTAATTTAATTACAATTCCCTTTATTTATTTTCAAACAAACTTTATACATTTTAAAAAACAATAAAAAAAACATTTAAAAATATAAAAAAATTGTAGCCCACCGGTATCGGAAACAGGATACCGGTGGTGGTTTGTTTCAAGCTACCGGGGCGGTCAGGGCTCCAGAGAAAGGAACTTCCTAACAATACGAGCCGTGTCCATGAGTACCGCTTTCTGCAACAAGTCCTTGATCCAGCCGCCTAACGAGAGCCTCCTCAGGTCTTGGTCGAGCCTCTTGGCAATTAAGCCATTGGCTGTAACGACTATCGGCACAATGATCACTGAGTCCAATTACAATTATTATTTAAATCTGATTTCAAACTACCCTTTTAACATGTACTAGGCCATATAAATTGATTGCATTTCATTTGCTATTAGTTGTTGCAAAATGCTAATTGTAAATTGCCACAATGATCACAATATGTATTTAGATTATTTTAGATAAATGGTATTCCTGGTAAATTGGTATGAAATTATTGTCTATTTCAAACTGTTTGTTGTTTAATTTCAATACCAATTTAGTGACTAATGCATTGATTAGGGCGATCAGATGTAAATGTTATCACTGATTCAAATATGTTTTGTTTACGTTTGGGAATATGGACTGTTACTGATTTATAGACTTATTGGTCGTTAGTATGGGGTCGTTAAAGTGACTGCTGAGCCATGGCTTTTGGGTTCGACACCCAGGTCGATGATTTTTGTTATTTTTATAGGCATCCCAAAGTTTGTATTTGCGCTCAGTGGTTAATAGACTGAACTTTAACTTAACTTTCCAAATGTGGGGTTATCCTTCCCGCCGCTTCCTGCCTGCCAAGCGCGGCGATTATGGCAAATCGCCCCCCCCCCTCCTGGGGGAGGCCTATGTCCAGCAGTGGACGTCTTATGGCTGAAGAGATGATGATGGGGTTATCCTTCGTATCGATAGTAGGACCTATTATTTTTTTGGGCCACGCCAGTCATCATCTGCCTAGCCTTTTTCACAACTATGTTAGGGTCGGCTTCCAGTCTAACCGGATGCAGCTGAATACCAGTATTTTACATGGAGCGACTGCCTATCTGACCTCCACAACCCAGTTAATACTAGGTAATACGATACTCTTTGGCAAGACTGGATGTCAGAATTTCAGGTCACTGACTACCTGTAACGACTGCCAAAGATCTATATATGGCAGCCGGGACCAACAGCTTAACGTGCTTTCCGAGGCACGGAGGAAACTCGGTATGTCGGGCGGTCACCCATCCACAGACCGACCTAGGCAAGGACAGCTTTACCTAAAGATCGACCCGAGTGGCAGTTCTTATTAGGACACGAGCTCCTCTTGTGGTCAATGAAATGTGCTATATTATGTCGTAGAGTGCAGTTCTGTATATGGACGATAATGGAATGTCAATCATTTATTGTCGTTTAGTACAAACTTTTTAGTATTCCTTGAGTGTGTTTGGTTATGCCGCGATTACCAACAGCAGACGATTGACAGGTAACAGCTGTCAGGTGGCCGATAGATGACGGTAGATAGATGACATAAGACAGTTCGCGGATTTGGAGAAGCCGGACGCACCAACGGAGGATTCCATGGCGAATGGAGCTAACGGTCGGTCTGATCGTGTTACAACTAACCTCACTACATTCCATGTTGTTGTTATTAATATGATTTTTTAATAATTGAATATCGTGAGCATCCTTTATCGTTTTGCAACCTGTGTGATTACCAATAAGAAACAGTGTCTAGAACACCGAGTTTTATTTGACGTTTCTATCATGTCAGAACATCATGAAAATGAAGACTACCCACCGTCGCCTGCATATTATATAAGTACAACTCTGCGTGACCTTTCGGGAATTGCTGGCGTGATATTATCATGTTATGATTATTAGAATAATGGAACTCTTTCTAATCGCTCTCGCTTCCGCCTAACACTAAGTCGTCTCCACTTACGCCCACATACTTGTATTCGCAAAAGTGTGTGGCTTGTAAACTTTTCCCACAAGGATATTTCATTAGAAGAGTTGTTCTCAAGAATTTAGTTCAGTTATTTACGTTGAAAGAAAGATGAAGAATTTGCGTCTATATCATATTGACGTCATTTTAAAATAAATTATAGTTTTTGTTAACCATTTTAAGAGTTGGGTTTTCTCATTAGGAATTTTCAGTTCTGGAGTCTGGATTTGTGCGCGGTTGATGGCAATAATCTCGCCCCGTATTATATGGGACTTAAACATAACTGGCGAAATGTGGGTGTTATGAGTACACTTCTGCCTAACCCGTTGGGTATTACAGGCGTGATATTATGTGGTGATTAAATTTACACAAAGTAGAGTGCCTGCTTAGTTTCATTCAACATCGAAGTAACAAGATTTATTATACAAGAGTTGGTTCTGCGTCCAATCTCTTCAATGGGTCATAATGCCGACCTAGTCTCCACTTACTATGTCGTCTGCCAATCTCTGATATTAATTGGTATAATTGTATACCAAGTAATTGCATTCTCTTGACATATTTTTTTTTTTATGGTTGGTGGAAAATCATCAAATCCCGCTCTTGGGCAGAGCGAAAGGGAGTGTCAGACTTCTACTGACTAAAAACCACCCATGTTCCTTAATAGCCCTTCATGTCGAGGCTGCGGTATCTCTTGCGAACAACCCGCAGCCCCGACGGGTTCTCTTGACATCTGGAAATGTAAAATTATTTGCTGTGTTGAGCAATAAAGATTTTATTTCATTGAATTTTTGAACGGAAACGATCAAACGGATTGACTGTGTAACATTTTCACCACGACTTATTATCAGCAGCCCGCCTTCACCCACTGTTGGGCGCGTATGTCCATTCTCTCTTTGATTATACAAAACAATGTTTATGTTATATGTTCTTTCTTCAAAATTAGTTTACTGATGTTGAATTGTATATTGGTGAATACATAACATCATAGAAGTATAGATGTTTGAATAAAATGTATTCAAACTAGGATGATAATCAGCACTTTTCGAACGTCAAAATTTACGTTACTTATTTACAAGAGACAGTCCCCCAAAACGCCCACCCTCCTAGTGTTTTTGCTGGAAAGAAGAAGTGGCGGAACAAACTCCCCAGCATCACAGCTGTCGGTTAGGTTAGAAGAATCAGATTCAATGCAATTTATAGTGAAGTGTAAGTTAATATTACGATTTACTATAGACGCGACGTTCCGTATGGTGTCGGACGTAAAGAATAGCCCCATCCCATATCTTCCCGTGGGTGTCGTAAGAGATGACTAAGGGACTTACCAGAGAATGGGCAGCAGCGTTCTCTGTGGCTTCTTAACAACCATACTGCGATCGCCAACCCGCCTGCCAAGCGTGGCGATTATGGCAAATCCCCCCCTTCTGGGGGAGGCCTATGTCCAGCAATGGACTTCTTTTGGCTGAAATGATAATGATGATAGACGCAAATATTAAAAAAAAAATACGTAACATCAGTAAGCAAATCTTGGAGAAATAACGGAGGACTAATAACTTAAAGATAATTACTTTTGATTTTGATTTTATACTTTATTCAAAACCAAAAGTCGTTTTATGAAATGACTTCCAACCAAATCAAGAGGACACGATCGTCTCCAGTTCTCATCTCAATCAGAACCAAGATTAAACAGACTCCCATCATCTGCTTACTTTCAATTCGCCATAGAGCTCTTTACATAGCGCACTGTCGGCGCACGCAAGCGATACAGTTTATATTTCTGAGAGCACTGGAGTGTATTAGTTGTGGATACGATAGTTCATTTAAAATGGTTGTGTATTTTAGGCACATAATTATAAAAATGTACAGGGATTATTTCTGCCGGTCAATCTTTCTGCTGTGCAGAGACAAGTATTTATGTTAATTATAATAATTACTATCAGAATTATTCCTAGGAGAAAGAGGAGGTATTTGCTCAGCGGTTGGACACATGTAGGCTAACAAAAATAAAACAGTAATACAATACTAGTAACAAATATTGCTTTCATGGAGCTTCCTCAATGAACCACAGAATTAATTTAAATATTAATTACATAATAATATAGATTTATTCGACTATCACCATTATTTCGCCTGTACTTCCCGGAACCTAAAATAAATCCCACGTACTTAATCAATTTCAGCTCAACAGTCTTGCTTACTTTCGAAAACTAACAAGCCAGTTAGCCAAGAGTTTTTTTTTAATAGCCTGTACTGTCCTACTGCTAGCTAAAGACCCTCAAATCCTTTCAAAGCTCATTGCACGTGCCTCCTCGAAACAGCCCTTATGGTACGCCTCTAGATCTTCACATCACCTCGTTCTGGGCTAACCTCGGTGGCACTGTCCGTCTTCCCGTAACCATCGAGTGGAGTCTTTCACCAAGTGGTTATCATGCATACGGCTAACCTGACCCGCCCAATATCATTTCCCGTAAGCCTATCTATACAGGGTGTAAATCAACCCATCACACAGCCGTCAACCCAGCATTCTGTACATCAAACTAAGTACCCCTACGCAAAAATTTTTGCTGGGAAACGACTTTTTTTTTTGGGTCAAAAATCACATTTTACGGTAAAACTCAATGTTAAAACATTATGCTAGTGGATGCTTTGTATAGTAAACGGATCATGGAGGTAATTTAGGTAAAGTTTTAACCTGAAAAACTAGTATTTACAAAACAGCTGTGAAAAATTTGGAACTTTGACCCCCAATATCTCCGTAACTAGGAGGTTCCCAGGTATGGTCTAGAACAAAAAAATGATCGCAGTGGTGGGGAAAATAAGTGCTTAGGGCACTTTTACACCCTATATATATATAAAAGGCAAAGCTGGCTGATTAAGGATCAATGCCGGCACGATTGGCGCAGTGGCTAAGCGATTGGACTGCTGCGCTGCGTGTCGCGGGTTCGATCCCCGCACGGAACAAATATTTGTATTGCCTGCAGATAGTTGTTTCGGGTCTGGGTATTTGTGTATGTGACTTTATATGTTTGTAAACGCACCCACGATACAGGAGAAATTCCTAGTGTGGGGCAACGTTTTTTTTAAAAAAAAAAAAAAAAAAAAAAAAAAAATGCACAGGCCAAACCCTTAGGGCTAAAACCTTAGGGACTCCCCGTTGGGGCTGCGGGTCCCGTCGGGGCTGCAGGTTGTTCGCAAGAGATACCGCGGCCTCGACATGAAGGGCTAAGAAGGAACATGGGTGGTTTTTAGTCAGTAGAAGTCTGACACTCCCTTTCGCTCTGCCCAAGAGCGGGGGGGGGTTATTTGATGATTTTAAACCTTAAATTTTGCACACGTTTTCCCCTTACGACGAAAGCATCCACTAAGGAAGGAATTTCCAAAATACAACTCCCAAAGGATTGAAAAATGGGGGCAAAGTTTGTATGGATATTTCCACGCGGGCGAAGCCGCGGGCAAAATCTAGTCTAATAATATACCAGCTCCATACACCTTCTATACTCCTAAACGCTGACTGCATAGCAGTAACGTTACCAGAATAAATTGAAACGTCTTGCCACCAGCGAGCGATCTTCCGAACATTACACCATGCGCTGTCTTACTCGCGTGAACTATGAGAGGCTGGGACCAGTGTTTGTTCTTGTAAAGTGATCTAGAGATAGTCTAGATAAGCGTAGTGTTAATAGTTTCGTGCTGAAAGTTTTGGATGCAGTACAAACTATCTTTCTTGCACCCTACACTTATGTACAATAGTTACCTTTCTCGGTAACTGCGAGACTTAGAATGTTTTGCATAGCATTACATGGCGTTCCCCTACTAAGAAATAGGTTTCCTCTCTTATAATTGGGTCATAATCATACACGCGTACTGTTGTGGGTTGATGGATGTTATATTTCATCGATTTATTGATGCCAAGACTAGGATGTTGAGTACTCGTCTGTTGCCTAGTTTTTGAGTCAATAACCCAGTTAACTGGTTTGAAAAATCATCATCATCAGTTATCGTATTGTAAACTTTCTACGCTATGGGGGACCCAAAGCACAGCGCTGGGTTGCAGTGCCGACCCGTGAAAATGAACTATAAAAACATTATATGAGTGAAACTTAATCCAAATAAATAATACCCTTGTGGCGTCAACATTCTTGACCCACAAATGTAACAATATTTTATAGTTACAGCGCAAGTTCTGCTAACCCCTTTTCTTCGAGCCGGCGTGAAGGTGCGCGCGTTTCGTCATCATGCGCGAGCGCCGCCCGGCCGCGGGAACCTGTTGCTTACCTCACCCCGGACTCCGCGCGCCGCACCGCCTTCTGCAGCCCGCTCCAGCCGCAGACGACGCCGACCACCGGCGAGTCAACTTGACGCCTTCATCGCGAATCCACGCCGCCTTGGCTCGCTACCGCGTTCTCGTTATTGTCTCGCGTAAACCTATTTTTCATTCTAACTATCACCTAGCTCTTTAGTTTATATTCTTCCTTTCTCTTAATCTTCTGTATTCGCGCTATACCTTCATCTCGTCTTCATCTCGTCTTCATCTTCACTTCTGTAAACCTTTGCTTGCGCTTAGCTTAATACAAACCTGTGTATAAACATTGCCGAGTATTATTCCGCACTCCCGCAATCCTCTAAACCCTACAAACGTCTCGTTACTTTACAAATTCTGGTTCTCTTATATACAAAAAAAAAATCTGTAAGCCCCAGGTACTAACATTACAAAGCGAATCTCAACATTACCTTCTGGGAACTCCGATCAATACATAATAATACCTCTTTAAACCCTAACTGAAGTCAAATGGAACTTACATAACATTCAAGTATCTGAAGTAAGCTGAACAATACTCAGTCGGCTCACGAGCAAACTAACATGAAACAGTTTTCATACATTGTGAAGCATTCAAGTGCTCTTCAATACATCGACCAAACTGGATCGAAATGTCGAGAAAGATTTTTTTCCGAATAGAATGCTTTTCTTTAATAATATTATAAAGAGGTAAATTTTGTTTACTCGAATTATACATACATACGTAAACTCACGCCCTTTTCCCATGGGGGTAGGCAGAAATCACAGAACACCACTTGCTACAATCCTTTTTTTATTTTTGGAGGGTGAGAAATCATCAAATTACTCCTCCACACTGGGCAGAGCGGTAGGGGGAGTATCAGACTTCTACTGACTAAAAACCACCCATGTTCCTTCTTAGCCCTTTGTATCGAGGCCGCGGTGTCTCTTTCGAACAACCCGCAGCCCCGACGGGACCTGCTACGATCCTTACATATTCCTTTTGCCTCGTCCACATTCATACATCTGGTCATACACGCACGCCGGTTACGGATCCTACGTACCTGTCTTTTCTGAAGAAAATATACTTAAACATAACTGGTGAAATGTTGGTATATTATTAGACACAGCTCTGCCTACCGTTTCGGGGATTACAGGCGTGATGTTAAGTCTATGTATAAATTATTATTAACAATCTCATCATCATCATCCAGCACGCGGGCCCAGTGCGGGTAGGTAGATGTCACATGTCTTCGAATTTTCGGTTCTAAGACATGCCGGTTTCCTCACGAGGTTTTCCTTCACCGTTTTGAGAGCAGTGGTGATGAAATAAATTACACAAAGTAATGCGCCTGCTTGGGTTTGAACCCACGACTTACTGTTCGTTAGTCGAGGCCGCAACCACTGGGCCACCACTGCTCTTTACCTTAAATTTTTCATTTCATCATTTCAGCCATAAGACGTCCACTGCTGGACATAGGCCTCCTGCCTTAATCGCCACGCTTGGCAGGCAGGTTGGCGATCGCAGTATGGTTGTTACGAAGGCACAGAGAACGCTGCTGCCCATTCTCTGGTAAGTCCCTTAGTCGCCTCTTACAACACCCACGGGAAGATTATGGGATGGTGCTATTCATTACGTCCGACACCATACGGAACTTAACCGAGAAAAAAACTGGCCAAGTGCGAGTCGGACTCGCGCGAAGGGTTCCGTACCATTATCTATAAAAATCGCGTTTCTTGTATGGGGTCCCTTAAATTTTTATTTTATTTTGTTTTTAGTGTTTGTTGTTATAGCGGTAACATAAATACATAATTTGTGAAAATTTCAACTGTCTAACCATCGCGGTTCGTAAGATACAGCCTGGTGACAGACAGACGGACGGACAGACAGACAGTGAAGTCTTAATAATAGGGTCCCGTTTTTACCCTATGGGGACGAAACCCTAAAAAACAACAAAAAATAACTTGTAATATATTCATTTTCTTTCCTCTGTTCTGACATAATCAAGTATTGAAACACAAGTTATGTTTATTAGATCGCACAGATTCCTTTGTCTCATCACAGCGAGTATATTCGAGTTTATTGAACTGAATCAAAGGTTTATTATAATACTGTTTCGAGCCTCGTGTGTGTTTATTGAATTTTCGAGTTGATGACGAGGTTATTTTAAAACGGACATTTTTTTAAAATATCAGATAAAGTCATCATCTGCGTAGTTTTTTCCCAAATATGTTGAAGTCGGCTTCCAGGCTTTCCGGATGCAGCTGAATACCAGTATTTTACATGGCGCGACTGTCTATCTGACCTCCACAACCCAGTTAATACTGGGTAATACGATTCCCTTTGGTAAGGCTAGTTGTCAGACTTTCAGGTCACTGACTACCTATAACGACTAAAAAAGATCTGTATATGGCAGCCGGGACCAACAGCTTAACGTGCTTTCCGAGGCACGGAGGAGACTCGGTATGTTATGAGTGGTCACCCATCCACAGACCAACCTAGGCAAGCGCGACTTAACCGATCGGCCTGAGTGGCAGTTATTATTAAGCCACAAGCTCCTCGTGAGATAAAGTATTAACACTAATATGAAGTCTCGGTGGCGATGCCCGGGTTTGGAAAAGTCTTTTTGGGTTTTCCAACAGGAATTTCTGAGTACCAACCACGGAGTCTGAATTTGTACCTGGTTGATGGCTATAGGCTCGCTCCTCTACTACATGGGACATAAACGTAACTGGTGAAATGTGGGTGTATTAGTACACGTCTGCCTAACCTTTCGGGTTTACAGGCGTGATGTTATGTAGCCAGTTCAAATATAAAATACTGAGTATTTTCAAAATCCATGTTGAATATTTGAATGAACACTAAAACTACAAAAATTACAAAAAACGGTCCAAGGATTCCTAATCTACATTTTCAACAAAAAGCAAGCAATAATAAAACCTATTTTCCTGAATAAAAACATGGTTAGATACCAACAAATGTCCGATTCGCGTTACAGAACGACCATTGTAATGTAAACTCAATTCTTTCGCAGTACGAGAACTTTACATAACATTACCAAACAACACATTTACAACACATAAGCACCCGTTATTACCCAGAACTGGGCGTTACCTAGCACTAAATCGCTGAACACATACATAACTCTATCGCCCCCATAAAGATCCACACATGTTTCGAGTCAACAAATAAACAAACTTTGTAAAAATGTTCACGCAAAGCATCGTTAAAAAGCTAGTTAATACACATTTTAGTCATAAAGTTGCCGTCATAATATTAATATAGCGGCCCGAAATAATTTGAGGGAAGTCGTTACCTACCCGCTTTGCGCCACTACACATTTAGGCCGCCGCTTCTGAACTCTTAACTGGAACTACTGGCTGGCTGTCACACCGAAGCGAACTGTTTGGCTCTTTTTTTCTTTGGACGGTTGGAAATCATCAAATGACTCCTCCCGTTTTGGGCAGAGCGGTAGGGAGTATCAGACTTCTACAGACTAAAAACCACCCTTGTTCCTTCTTAGTCCTTTGTGTCGCGGCCGCGGTATCTCTTTCGGACAACCCGCAGCCCCGACGGGAACTGTTTGGCTCTGAGAATAGGAAAAAGCAGGGACTGAATTACCCAAAAATTACGGTACCTTTAAATTTCGGTATGACGTCATACCGTTAAAGGGTTACCGAAATATTTCGTTGTTTTTCTATTAGATATTTCTTAGTTGCAAGCACGTAATCTGGGTTTGTGCCCGGTTGATGGCATTAGGCTCACCACCTATTCCCTACATGAGACATAACTGGCGAAATGTGAGTGTACTAATCGGTACACCTCTGCCTAACACTTTGGGGATAGGGATGTTTCCTGACTAAGAAAATATGATTCTGTTTAGTCCGCCTGTTAGATTATCGAAAAATTGTCCTTTGTTTTATCAAATTAATAAAAATTACAAAAAAAAACGTGTCAAAGATCATGAGTCGTCACTTCATGTCAAAAATGTACAAAGCTGTGACGTCACACGACTTTTCAAAGCACTGTACCGTCCTCATTTTTCATTTACGTGAAAAAAGAAAAATAGGTGTCCATTATTTTTTGGAAATCTATCTGACGGACTAAATAGTTTTTTTTTGTTGACTGTGATTATTTTGATAAGTGTTAAGCCGAACGGTGTTCCTAATGTCGTTACATCTCGGTGTGACAGTCACTCTACCTCGGCAAAGGCCACTTCACGGGATCTTTATGGGCATATTATGCAACATTATGCATCTCGCATGCAAAACATATCGCGCCCCATCTTATATAATTTTAGCTTAGAGTCTTTGAGATTTGAGATCCTTTAAGCAGCTTATTTTGTTGTCTTAAGGACTAAGTTTGTTTGTGTGGTTTAGTTTTGTTTATATTTGTAGTGATATATAGATAGATAGATACTGAGCTCGTGGCAGAATAAAACCTCGAGTCCGTCTTCAGGTTAAGTAAGCCGCGCTTACCTGGGTTGGTACGTGGATGAGTAACCACCCATTGCATACCGAGTTTCCTCCGTGCCTCGGTAAGCACGTTAAGCTGTTGGTCTCGGTTGCCATATATATAATAGATCTGTGGCAGTCGTTACAGGACCTGTACCGACTGCCACAGATCTATATATAGCAACCTGGTAGCCAGGGACCTGAAAGACTGACAACCAGTCTTACCAAAGGGTATTGTACTACCCAGTATTAGAGGTTAGATAGGCAGTCACTTCATATAAAATACTGGTATTCAGCTGCATCCGGTTAGACTGAAAGCCGACCCCAACATAGTTGGGAAAAGGCTAGGCAGATGATGATGAAGTTGTGAGCTGTTATACTTGATTCCAATAATAGGAAAGGCACGTTGATCCCGGCTGGCATTTATAGATTTTTGACAGTCGTTACAGTAGTCGCAAGTCAGCCAACTGGTCTTACCAAGGGAGGGGTGAGGGGTGGGTCGGATAGGCAGACGCTCCATGTAAAATACTGGTGTTCAGTCAAATCCAAAGAGACTGGAAACCGACCCAAATTGGGAAAAGACTAAACAACAAACAACAACTAAAACTAAAACGAAACAACTACAACCTCTCACCCTTTTTTTGTTTTGGGGTGTGGGGAATAACCCCTCCCGCTCTGGGCAGAGCGAAAGGGAGTGTCAGACTTCTACTGACTAAAAACCACCCATGTTCCTTCTTAGCCCTTGCGCCGAGACCGTGGTATCTCTTGCAAACAACCCGCAGCCCCGACGGGAACCTCTCACCCTAAACGCATAATACCTTCTCTGTCAAATCGTGGGTAAAAAAAATTTACTATACAAATCATTAAAGACAGCGGTTCCAGTTGACCAATTCAAAAAATAGTTTTGGTCGATTGGACCCGCAGGTCCCATCTAAGTGGGATCAATTTACCAAAGAGCCGGTAGAAGTAGATGTTGAGAGATGGATAAAGTATTAATTTGTTTTATCAGTAGCCCAAATGTTAAACAAAAATTTGCAAATAATAATATGTGACATCTGCCAACTCGCACTGGCCCCGCGTGGTGGATTATAGCTCATTCCCTTTTATAGATAGGAGGCCTGAGTCCCAGAAGTGGGAACATTGTAGGCTGATTATGGTAAGGTTGAGTTATACTTGCACCTTATATATTGCTAAAGTTTAAAATGGAAATAAAAGCTTGAAAACATGACATAAGCCACCTATGTGACGGAAATCATTATCGCTTCTTTTCCGTTCATTCAAACTCAGAATTTAATATTTCTAACTAAGCCATACTTAAAATTAATTAAAGGACGCGTTTTTCAAAAGGTTGCCTCGTCGGTCCAGCGGTCGCAAATACAAGTACTGAGAGCATAAATTTTTTTCATAAGAATTTTCTTAGATGCAGCGCAGCTTGAACCCGGTTAATTGCAATAAGCTTGCTCCTTATTACATGGAACTTCTCTTATACCTCGTTTGAAATATGTATCTTGTAATTTTTACACTAAAGCTGTCTTTTCAGTAAAGCAGTGTATTTTCCACCCTAGTTGATACACTCTTGATCTTAACCACGTTGCTCACTAGGGATTTGTGAACGGTATCACACCTTGGGATTTCTTAGCGTTCTCGTGAAATAGAGCAAATTTCTGGATTTGAGAATTATAGATTTTCTTCGTTCTCTTTGTACTTTAGATACTCCATCGTAACCTGTTCAATATTACCGTTTTTACTAGTGTAAAAAGGCAGCGTATAACTAAAAAGCCTTGTGTTAGGACCCAATTTGCCTATGTGAAGCGACGATGTGGGCTTTGAAGAAACAGATTCATTCGTTTATAGAAAAGATCAAGGTTAAAACGATCGGGAAACAGAGAATTCGGCAGTGAATTCCAGACCGGCGGAAGCCAATTGTTCGTGTCCATCGAATTTCAATCATAGAATATTCTAGATAATATTTGATGTAGGTATTCAATTCTTTAATGAATACCCTGAAATATTCCAAACTTAACTTATTATTTACAACCTACGATTTACAGAACTATAATTATAATACGATAATGTACATTAATTTGTACAAATCAGTATCAAAAAGGGAAGAATTACAGGACGTCAAAAACTTTGTCCACATCTTCGTCAACAGGAAAAGTGCCCAGAAAGCTAGCAGCATTGCCACGTTGGATAGCAATGCTGATACTAAAACCTAACTTAATTATTTACGCAAACAGAAACCTACCAACCGTCATCAATATATTACCACCACACAATCATCTCACAATGCCTATTGTCCGTCCACAATATCCAATAATTCACACGAACGGGCTAGACACATGGATTCGTGCGATAAATACAACTTAAGCCGATTTACCGGACCATTACCAGCCGTTTAGACTGGATATTACTGGTTTCGAGCGGCCGTAACTAGTTGTAACCGGTGCAAACCGGCACATGCGCCCGTGTTGCATCGTAATTGGACGTGTTGTGTTAATTAAATTGATTAAGGATGCAGGTAATTAAAGGTGGTTCGTGGTTTCTAGAAGTAATAGGTCAGATTCTTTTCAGTGCAGATTCTTTCTTACTTGATAACAGCACCACATCGGAATTCGCTTATAGAATAACATTTTTGTGTTGTTTCTCTAGTATGCTATTTACTCACCCAACACCTCTGCAGTTAACTCAAATGTATGACGGAGGCAACACAATACTACCGTCGGGCTCGGGGCTGCAGGTGGTTCGAAAGAGATACCGTGGCCTCGACACAAACGGCTAAGAAGGAACATGAGTGGTTGTGAGTCACTAGAAGTCTGACACTCTCAGTAGGGAGTATCAGACTTCTACTGACTACTACTGACTTATTTGATGATTTCCCACACCTCAAAAATAAAAAATAAAGGTAATACTTCCACCATTGCATGTCATTAATTGTCAGAAGCCTTTGCAAAACAAGAGAAAGATACGGGTAAAAACAAAAGTGCTCTATTTTGCAATGGCACAAAATAGAGTACCTACTAAAGCAGCTGTGGGAACACATTCACCATCTCTTATAGCTGTGCAGCTGTAGTGGTGGCTCACAGGCTGTCTTTCTCTGAAAATAAGTGTCTGATATTTTAAAGAAACACGGGTCCTAGTGCGGGTTGGTAGATGTCACATGTCTAGAGGATGAACGAAAGATGATTTTTCTTGTGCTTTTTTGAGAGATGATGCAGGAAAGGTAAAATTTTTTGTGTTTTTTTTCGTTTGGTTTTTCCTGTCTAATATCAATGTGGATATAGCTCTAATTTAATTTAATAGGGTATTTCACCAAAAAATGTAAGAACACACAGAACCATAGTGCTCAACAACAACAAAAATCAACGTTGTGGTTCTTAAAATATTTATGCTTAGACGTACATTTTGTCTAATGAAATAAACCCCCAACCACGTACATATTTAATCATTCATGCTTGAATATAGGAAACGTTTCAAATGTATGTTAATTATAAATACAAAGTATTTTAGTGTTAATCATTTCGAATGTAATTTAATTACATTTTCAAAACATTCCCTAAATAGGTTACGTTTAAATTAATAGACAAATTCGTAAATAATGTAGGAATGGTGTAATTTAAGTTCTTGGAAATCAAGTTTTCAGCTGTTTCTGACAACTGCTTAGAGCTTTTAGACTTCTTTGGAAATATCTGTGACGAGAAAATACTTATGAATATGAAAAACTTTTACTTTGAGATCAACTTTGTAATATCATCCTAGGACATAATCTGCTTGCCATTTTCGAACTACATAATATGTTGGGGTTGGCTTCCAGTAACCTGATACTGCTGAATACCAGTACTTTACAATGAGCCACTGCCTATCTGATCTCCATACCCCAGTCAGTACTAGGTAATACGACAACCTGCCTTTTTTAAGGCTGCCTGTCCATTCCCATCGGGGCTGCGGGTTGTTCGCAAGAGATACCACGGCCTCGACATTAAGGGCTAAGAAGGAGCATGAGTGGTTTTTAGTCAATAGAAGTCTGACACTCCCTTTCGCTCTGCCCAAGAGCGGGAGGGGTTTTTTGATGATGTTCCACACGCCAAAAAAGAAAAAAAAATGGGGCTGCCTGTCCATTGAAGCGTAGTGAGGCTGCAGAGTGGAGAAACGGAGAAAAATTAACCAATAGGACTGCATAAAATCTTCGCTCCGCTCTCATGCAATAATATTGGTAAATACTTGTCCGTCTCTCCGCTCCGCAGCCTCGCTCTGCTTCAGTAGACAGAGAGCCTAATATTGGTTATCAGACTTTCGGCCCATTGACTATCAGTAGCAACTGACAAATATTACAGTCAGGTCAACGGCAAACCGGGTGAGGAAACTTGGGAGGTTTCCACCGGGTGAGGAACTTAGCCGATTTCGAGCCAATTCGTAAGTTCTACTATTACACATTTTCACTAAGCACCTTCTGAATTTTGTATGAAATAAGGAACTACTAAATAAACCACTGAATGTTAAGTCCTAAGCTTCACATATATTTCTTTTGCTGTGCCCGACAGGGTCCATGATTGTTTCTTTTTAAAAATGTTTACCACCTAAGCCTACATTGTGGAATGCAATAAAGAATTGAGTATTGAGTACTACAGCATAATATCTGTACAGAAAAAGTAAAGAAAAAAAACTATTTTCACTATAGTCCCTCTCAATCAGTTCTGCAGTAAAATTCTGTTGTTCACGAATCACAAATAAACCACTTTCACAAACGCCCAGACTCACTGGAAATATCTGTGGGCCGTACAGATTTTTTGCCGATACGAAAATTGAATACAACACTCGACTTTCCGAACAAGAATATAAAAACGATGCCGAATTCTGTTGGATTTATAAAATTGTAGTTTCGTGATTTTGATCGAAGGGCTTTTAATTAAAGATAGCCTTTTGGGGGGGGGGGGGGGGAATCATCAAATAACCCCTCCCGCTCTGGGGAGGGAGTGTCAGACTTCTACTGACTAAAATCCACCCATGTTCCTTCTTAGCCCTTCATGTCGAGGCCGCGGTATCTCTTGCGAATAACTCGCAGCCCCGGCGGGCATTAAAGATAGCCTTCAGTGAGTATAGTGATTAAAATGGAATGTAATTTTATTTTCCTACTGCAACGAAAATATAATCTGTTTTAATATATGTACTTAGATGGAATTTTTATAGAAACCTTTATCTCTCTCTTAACGACGATCCTTTAAGCCACATTGCACGACAATATTGATTCTTAGACCAAAATATAGTCGTTAAGTTAATTCCCTTCCACACTAACTAACTAATCATTCATTCATCAGTGGGCAATTATTTAGCCATCAAAATCATTAAATTAGAATAATTACGGCCATAAACAAATGAAACAGCAATAGAAATAAATAAATAAAGTAGTCATTAAACTAGAATGGCGACTAGACCAGAGCATAAAGTTGAAATTAAAACAACACAACCTCAAAGGAATAGATGGTGAATGCTCGCATTTAAACTTTATTATAATTTACTTTACGGCCAAAGTACGTTAACCGCCCATTGTCGGGAATAAAGTAGGTAGATGTTATACCGTACGGACTTTAGACTTACAGATCGACTTTCTTTTTTAACCGACTTCCAAAAAGGAGGAGTTTTCTCAATTCGACCGTATATATATATATATATATATTTTTTTCTTTTTTTCTCATTATTAATATCAAATTGTGTAAAAGTTTGTTATATTTTTTACATTGTTGGCGTCTGGCGACCATGTTAAGACGCGGCATTGGAAGGCTGAAGGTGGACGAATGACTTGGTAATGGGTGATTTGTAAGGTATTGGCAAAAAAAAACTTGAGAGGTGTCAAGGAACACCCGGATGGAACGAAGTTATTGTTATTATTTTTTATTATGTAAAAAAAAAATTTAAAAAAAAAAAAAAAAAATGTAGAAATGAAAATATCTGGCTTGCTTTCTATAAGAGAGAGAGAGACAGACAGAGAAACATGCGACGCCGCACAGCTTACAATAGCTTACTATTGCAAAAAGTGTCGTGACAACTTTTCGTAAGAATTTTTTCCGTCTAGTCCCCTTTCACAACGCGCGATAAGGAACTTCGTTCCAACAGCCCATCGGGTCGATCAAGCTGTGTTTGCTAGGCCGGTCTGTAGATGGGTGATGATAATATCTACCATTAGATACCGAGTTTCCTGCTGAGCGCTATTGGCTCCGGCTGTCATTTATATAGGAAATGGGTGTCAAGAAAACAGCAGCAATTTGAATTTAAATACGTTGACTCGTTTTTTATTCAAATATAAAATAACTCACAAGGAAGGTTATAGTAACTGCCTCCTAGCACAGTTTAGATAGAAGTGAGAGTGCGACTAAAGGCAACCGTCCTTTTAATAACAGACGTTTAGTGACTGTGTTGCCAGTTTAAAGAAAATCAAAGATTAATTTTTGCATAATAAAATCGACTAAATATCAACAATTTATAGATCTTTGACCGTTGTTACAGGTAATCAGTTGCCCGAAAGTCTGACAACCAGTCTTACCAAAGGGTATTGGAAGGATAATGAACGCATTACCCAGTACAAATGGGTTGTACATCAGACAAGCAGTCGCTCCATATAAAATAATGGTATTCAGTTGCATCCAGTAAGACTGGAAGATCCCAACATTGTTGGGAAAAGGTAGATAACATGAGCATCTGGAAAACCGGAGTTGCTCTGCCATCTTAAAGACAAAGTTAACATGTCTTATGTGTTTGTAATTACACTAGCATCCATGTCCTTTAAACTGGAACACAACAACTCTGCTTCTACGGTCAGCAACAGAAGTTGTTTAACATTTTGGAATTTTAATTATTTAATTTAAAGCATTTTAATTTTGAGCATGAGGTCCTGGATCCGATTCCCGGGTCGGACAAAGTGTTATTGGCTTTTTCTATCAGGAATTTATCAGTTACAGCCACGGAGTCTGGATTTGTGCCCGGTTGATGGCAATAGGCTCGTTCCCTATTACATGGGACTTAATAACTGGCGAAATGTGGGTGTACTATTAGGTACACCTCTGCCTAACCCTTCGGGGATTACAGGCGTGATGTTATGTTATGTTAATTTACAGGATTCCAGCTATTATTTTTAATGTTTTCTTAATTCCTTCCTCTTCAATAGCTTGCTATTAACAAGTAATATCTAACAAGGTTTTATTTGGAACTTTTGGAACTTCCTAACACAAGTATACTTCTTACTTAAATGGAAATTCCCTGAAGACCAAATGTAAACGTATTCTTAAGTTATTGAAATAAACATTTATTATTTTACTAGCGACCCGCCCCGGCTTCGCACGGGTGCAATGCTGATACTAAATTAAATACACTACAGAAAAACTATGAACGTTGTATATAAAAACATAGCGGCCCGCTCCGACTTTGCACGGGCATAAAATATATATGCCTATGTCACTCAATGAAAACATGATTAAAATCGATCCAGTATTTTTGATTCATTCATTACTGCCCTTGGCCTGCACGCATTAAATTTGGAGTAAAACAATTCCTCTTTCCCTATACTTACTATGAAGATTTCCTGCTATCTTTGGAATATCTAAATTCATACAATTTTTATTACATTACACATTTTTACTTATTTACTTTTTACATTTTTACCTAGGTATTTATTTTATTTTTACAACAATTAATATATTACAGGATGTCTTTATACACAACGTTCACAGCTTTCTTGTCATTAGACAATACAAACATGTTTTCTCATTGTTACTCTTGAAAGAGCGACATACAGTTGGCCATGTGAAAAACAGTCAACGCTCAAATCTAGGCCTGCAACGTTGAAGGTTTGACCTTTCGATTTATTAATGGTCATTGCAAAAGATGTCTTTACCGGAAACTGTAAACGTTTAAATTGGAATGGTAAATCCGATGGTATCAGAGGGATTCGGGGAATCAATACACCGACCGGTACCGCCCGCCGCAAACGCAAATTTTAAATTTGTAATATCTCCGAAAATATTTGTTTAATTTACATGCTGTAAGGAACCATATTGATCTATATTAATTGCACACTGTATTTAAGGTACTTAATTCGATAAGGATTAATGTCGTATTGCTTAAAATAGCTTCGTAAATAAGCCATTTTTTCACGTAAAAAGTAAACAATAAAAATGGTTAATGTGGGTTATCCCTAAAATATAAACATATACCATCGCGGACTTTTTTGTAGACCTTTTTATGGTGTACAATACTGTAGTACATTAATTTGATCTAACTCGTAGGGTTTAGGCAGCGTTTTTGCTAAATTGCTAAATAAGCCCAAAAAAATAGGTTAATTTACGACATCACGTTAGAAACCTCTAAAATTAGCAATGTTGCCTTAGTATATGATGCATGTATTATACATATAAACCTTCCTCTTGAATCACTCTATCTATTGAAAAAAACCGCATCAAAATCCGTTGCGTAGTTTTAAAGATTTAAGCGCACATAGGGATATAGGGACAGAAAAGGCGACTTTGTTTTATACTATGTAGTGATTTATTAAAAACCTGCTTTAAATCTTTGAGTGGTGTGAATCTACTTCTGATGCTGGCTGTACTTCATCGGACGAGATCCTTCACAAACAGTTGTATTACTTGGTACTAAAAACGTGTTGAAGACACCGTAAAGTCTTGTTTAAGTACCTGCAGGGCCATTTAAACCCGAGTCCAGTAAATAAGGCGTCCTCATAGAATTAGATGACCACGTTGCAGTTTTTATGTTACAAAATTCAAAGTATTTTATTTTACTTGTGGTCGTAAATGTAGATTGTAGCGGCACTGTAATATCTTCAGAAGTATCTTTGGAGGGCTGTAGTAGACTTGTTTTCCCCGTCATTCCTGATCATACTTGGGAATCTTCTGATTACGAAGTTCCAACTATTCCACCGTTTTTTTATACTAATTTATAATGTGTTGAACCGCACAGGAACAAAAAGGTATATTGTCATGTGTCAAAGGTTATATTAGTTTAAGTATTTCTAACTAGATGGAGATGGTCGATTCATGACGGTTTTCTGAATCGCGGTGTAGAGATTTTGCGCCGATGGTATAAATACTAGGATCAAGAGATCTGTCAGTGAGTTTCAAACAAACCACTGTAAGCACTACATGTGGAACAAATACCAAGTCACTGTAAGCACTACATGTGGATTAAATATCTAGTAAATTCAAAAATGTTTTATCTTTGAGTCGGCACACCACCACCATAACCCTCACGAAGGAGAGGGTTATTCAAAGGTTACAAGGGACATTAAAAACCTCCATGACTCGTTTACTATTTCAATTCATCCATCAATGAGTCAGTTTTGAGTACGTAACACTAAATTTTACTGTAAAACGTTATTTTTCACGCAAAAAAGTCGTTTCCCAGCTATATTTTTTACTAGCTGACCCACGCAACTTTGTCTGCAACAATATATAATGATAAATGGACTATGCAACACAAAAATATTTTTTCAATTCCAACCAGAACTTCCTGGGTTTTTGCGTTCAAACAAACAAGCTCTTCATGTTTATAATATTAGTATAGATGTAGGTACATATAGTTACATATTTTGATGTACATAATGCTTGCTTGATAACTTCGTGAAGAGAGTACGTTTACAACCTGTATAAATTACAAAAGAGCATAAGCAGAGATACAGCCTCACCAACAAAGATAAACTACAAAGTTGGACATGCAATGCATAGTATTGTAAAAAGTAAAGCATTAATGAACGTTCTCTACTAACTCTGCTCTGAATACTGATGTACTCCGACTTCATTTGCTGGTTCTAATGGAGACATTTTGTTGTCTGTGTGAAGGGTACTAGAGGTTAGTGTTGCAAGTGGACAAGTTACTTTAAAGTTATTAGTACTTCCGTAGCAAAGGCTTTAAAGTCCATTTCACGAAAGAAGTCCCGCAGACGCAGCGCTGTATGTCGCGCGACATAATGTTGTTTCACAACTTTTGGCATCGTAAATAAACCTTATAACGCACTAATCCAATAATAAACTCACAAAATATCTACCACAACAAACGCACCTTGATAACATCGACAAACGACAACATGGCCGATCTGTTAAATTTAGTTCCACAATTGTCCGCGGGACTTCTTTCGTGAAATGGACTTTAGCTTTCCCGTCGAGGCTGCGGGTTGTTCGCAAGAGATACGGCGGCTTCGACATGAAGGGTTAACAAGGAACATGGGTGGTTTTTAGTCAGTAGAAGTCTGACACTCCCTTTCGCTCTGCCCAAGAGCGGGAGGGATTATTTGATGATTTTCCACCCCTAATTCCATAACTAATGAAAGAGATTTGTGTGCTGTGTTGAGGTTTCATTTGAACTAAAGAATAATATTTTTTGTCCCTATTACAGAACTACCTTGTCGGTCTAGCGGTCGCAAGCGCGGCTGCTGAGCTTGTGGTCCTAGATTCAATTCCCGGGTTCATCAGGAATTTCACAGTAGCAGCCACAAGGTCTGGATTTGTGCTCGGTTGATGGTAATAAGCTCGCTCCTGATTACAAGGGCCTTAAACATAACTGGCTAAATGTGGGTGGATAGGTACACCTCTACCTAACCCTTCAGGGATTACCAGCGTGATGTTATGTTATGTCCCTACCCAAAAAAAAACTCCATACACCTATAACTCTGCTCACCCAAAAACCTAAACAAATTAAAGTGTGAAAGTCCCGTCAGCGCCCTACAATGGTATTTAATGTGCGAACATAAAACAAGCATAATTACGAACACGGGGCTGCGAGTAAACTCACCTGTTTTCGTGAATATTACACACTTGAGCGAGGTCTATTAATTATTTAAATTCATACGGAATCGTGTGAACGTATCGTGAGGCTGTTTAATGAAAGTTTATGGGCGGAGGGACTGCTTGGGAGTTGATTAGCCAGCGGAGTAATTAGGTGGCACAATAATATTGTTTGAAATTTTGCCAGTTTTGAAGCACATTCATTTTTACAAATAAATAACATTGAAGTGTCTGTTTCTAAGTTAAAATAACAGCTGTTTAATAAATACCTTTGAAAATATGGTACTTATAAAAAAAAAACATTTTCTGTCTGTCTGACCTTCTGTCTATTTGTTCCAGCTAATCGCAATTGAAATCGAGTGAAAGGGACAAAGGGCTCCCTTCTAACTATCTCGCTCCTCGCCGCAGTTATGATAACCTGACAAAAGTACCATACAACGTGACCATTATGGTTCATTTTTGTGTGTTACAAATTGTGGAGTACTCAGTCCTGTTAGCACGCATGTATACAGGGTGTAAATCAACCCATCACACAGCCGTCAACTAAGCATTCTGTACATCAAACTAAGTACTCCTACGCAAAAAATTTTGCTGGGAAACGACTTTCTTTTTTTTGGGGCAACAATCACATTTTAAGGTAAAACTCAAAGTAGCATTCTTAAAACATTGTGCTAGTGGATGCTTTGAATAGTAAACGGGTCATGGAGGTAATTTAAGTAAAGTTAAAACCTGAAAAACTAGTATTTACAAAAACAGCTGTGAAAAATTTGGAACTTTGACCCCCAATATCTCCGTAACTAGAAGGTTCCCAGGTATGGTCTAGACTCTAGAACAAAAATGATGGCAGTGGTGGGGAGAACAAGTGCCCTTTGTTTGCGTTAAGGGTACTTTTACACCCTATAATAATATACTAAGTTCATAGGTGCTAGACACTCATAACATTAGTCAAAACTTTCAGATTTCAGTAATCTTGTTTACTGGCTAATATTTTTAGCACGACATGAGCTTTTTTTCCTACTACACGATCGAACATGATGGTGATTGATGATTTTATTTATTTCGCTTTTATACAATTTTAATAAAATACTAACTAGACAGATAACCCTTTGGTAAGACTGACCTGAAAGTCTGACTACCAGTCTTACCAAAGGGTATCGTTTTCATCATCATCATCATCATTTCAGCCATAAGACGTCCACTGCTGTAAATAGGCCTCCCCCAGAAGAGGGGGGGATTTGCCATAATCGCCACGCTTGGCAGGCGGGTTGGCGATCGCAGTATGGTTGTTACGAAGGCACAGAGAACGCTGCTGCCCATTCTCTGGTAAGTCCCTTAGTCGCCTCTTACGACACAAACGGGAAGATATGGGATGGTGCTATTCTTTACGTCCGACACCATACGGAACACGGAATACGGTATTACCCAGTATTAACGGGGTTGTGAAGGTCTGATAGGCAGTCGCTCCATGTAAAATACTGGTATTCAGCTGCATCTGGTTAGACTGGAAGCCGACCCTTACATAGTTGGGAAAGCTAAGCAAATGACTAACTAGACAGGTACACTGTGTAAAACAAGCAGACTTTTACTTCTATTTTCAGACAAGTACAACTAACAAAATAAACACAACAATAAATCAATGTTATAAACTTTAAACAATCCATCAAGTTCTCAAAATGTCTCTTTACAAAAGTTTAATAATTTCATGTAATAACCAAAGACTTCCGTTTCCATTTGAATTCTGTTGATAAACTTAAATGTCGGACGCTTTATTCTAGAATTTGATGTTTCAAACTTTTTATTGAAAGGTACAAAATTGTACAAAGCTTGTTGAAAAATGTACTTTGAATAAGGCGACCAATCAAGCTATTAAAACCTTTGTACTATGTTGAGTTCTTTTCGTTATAAGTTAAGTTACACGATAAAGAACTGACAAAAAAGGGTAGTTGACAAAAAAAAATCTAATTAGTCCGTCAGATAGATCTCCAAAAAATATTGGACACGTATTTTTGCTTTTTTCATGTAAACAATAAATGAAGACGATACAGTGCTTCGAAAAGTCGCGCGCGTTTGGTACATTTTTTACCAGAAAGTGACACGTGACCAGCCCCCACTCACGATCTTTGACACGTTTTAGTTTCGTGAATTTTTAATAATTTGATAAAACAAAAAATACGTATCCAATATTTTTCGATAATGTAACAGACATACTACCCTATTGCATGCACTGACTGGACAGGTTCACTCAAATCTTTGTGGTTCTATCTACAAAAGACCGTCCTAGACACTAATCTGTATAGTCGTCATGTGAGTATACCAAGATTGTCTGGACCGTAAAAGACAGCTTTTTTTTTTTTTTTTGGGGGGTTGGGAAATCATCAAATAACCCCTCCCGCTCTTGGGCAGAGCGAGAGGGAGTGTCAGACTTCTACTGACTAAAAACCACCCGTGTTCCTTCTTAGCCCTTCATGTCGAGGCCGCGGTATCTGCGAACAACCCGCAGCCCCGACAGGCGTCGGCCCTTGCGGGCCCCTTCTGCGGACATCTCTTTGAGGCGCGCGTGGAACACGAACGCGCCGTCGACACGGCCTGTCTTCGTCATAAGACGGACGGACGGTGAGCTTACCCATCACTCACCGTCCACAGGCCCGCGTCTACGGTGGCCGGAAGCCATCACGTGGCCCCCGACGCCGACGCCCGGAGCGCCTCCCGTGGCGGCTGGGACGAGAGGTTCTCTCCCTCTCACCGTAAAAGACACCTCTGAGTTTGTTTCGACAGTTTCTTCTCAGAGTAGTCAGGCATCCAGCCCAACCAGCCCACCTCCCTCCAGAAGCAGATCAGACTTCCCGGTCTCCTCAGGGCATCCACAAGGGATTTTGGTGTTCCTGAGGAAACCCTAGGAACACCAAAATCCCTTGTGGATGCCCTGAGGAGACCGGGAAGTCTGATCTGCTTCTGGAGGGAGGTGGGCTGGTTAGAGTGATCGGCCGACATGGCTCACGCACAATGGTCCACTTCAAGGACCAAGTGCGGAAACCCAAACCCCCAATAATAGAATAGAATAGAATAGAGTAGTCAGGCACGAAACACTGGCCCCATCTAGTTTTAAAACAATGACTTGTAGAAGTGTTTGTGAAACCTATTTGCATAATAAACATGATTTATCATTTACTTACCTGCCTACCTATGTTCCTTATCATCTTGTAAGATGAAGGTGCTCTACACAACACAAGGAATTCTAGTGTGGAAAGTAGTGACGTTTTGATTGTATATTTCGCACCTTCAGAATGATATGGACTTAACTCAAAAATCTAAGAAAATTAGTAACGGTCATAGAGGGTTACTGAATGGTACGCACTTTTATGTAAATATTAAAGAAGCGACGCATAGCGGCGTATTATTGAAGAAGCGGTTTTATGGTACCTATGGCTTTATTCTACATTCTCATCATCATCTGCCTAGCCTTTTCCCAACTATGTTAGGGTCGGCTTCCAGTCTAACCGGATGCAGCTGAATACCAGTATTTTACATGGAGCGACTGCCTATCTAACCACCACAACCCAGTTAATACTAGGTAATACGATACTCTTTGGTAAGACTGGATGTCAGAATTCCAGGTCACTGACTACCTGTAACGACTGCCAAAGATCTATATATGGCAGCCGGGACCAACAGCTTAACGTGCTTTCCGAGGCACGGAGGAAACTCGGTATGTCGGGCGGTCACCCATCCAGAGACCGACCTAGGCAAGCACAGCTTTACCTAAAGATCGACCCGAGTGGCAGTTCTTATTAAGCCACGAGCTCCTCTTAGCCTCTCAGCCCTTTATTCTACATTTTATTATATATAAATATATATCTATGGATGGCATCCATCAAAGTGGATCATCAATGGCTCGCAATCACAGCAATGTGAGCGTTAATACTGAATAGCTTCATAACGCACCCCGTATTATCTACGTATTCAGACCCATGATTCGGAAATAGACATTAATTATTTGGAGATATGGGATTGATCGACAATCTTTAGGTAATAATCAAATGGAATAAGTCCCTACGGTAAGATATTGCGTTATCAAATGGGCAAATGGAAGCAATTTTCTTTTGTAAAAGCTTTGCTGAATTTTATCTAGTTATATATTTATTTTCATAAAGACGAGTCTACTTCAAACTTAAAACAATTCTGAATCAATTTAAGTAAACTTATTCTATTACCTATGTAGAAATGTAACATCACGCTCGTATTTCCCGAAGGGTTAGGTTAGGTTAGTAACAACCATACTGCGATCGCCAACCCGCTTGCCAAGCGTGGCGATTATGGCAAATCCCCCCCTTCTGGGGGAGGCCTATGTCCAGCAGTGGACGTCTTATGGCTAAAATGTTGATGAATAGGGGCGAGCCTATTGCCATCAACCGGGCACCAGCAGTTTTCCATCAGAATTTTTTAAGTAGCAGTCCAGAGTCTGAATGTGAGGACAAATAGGCTCCTGATGGACAACTTCAATAACAGTTTGCCCGACCCGGGATTCGAAGTAGCAAGTCCTTAGCATAATCTTTAAACAGATGCATTCGCTTGAGTTAATTTTTCTGCCAGCTTAGGTATTTGGCAGAGAACCTCATCATCATCAGCTTATAATGTTCCCAATGCAGGGACTCAGGCCTCCTCTCTAGGAGAGGGATGTGTTATAATCCACCACGCGGGCCAAGTGCAGGTTGGTAGATGTCACATGTCTTCGAATTTTTTGGTTATTTATGCCGGTTTCCTCACGTTGTCCCTCTCTTCACCGTTTTGAGAGCAGCGAAATAAAATACACAAAATAATGCACCTGGGTTCTAACCCACGGCTCAATGTTCGTAAGTCCGGGTCCCCACCACTGGGCCACCGCTGCAGACATCCTACACAATATTAGCCTAAGCCTAACAGCTATTATAAAAATTATAATTTTATTTCTTCTTTAAAATTAGACACACGTTGAACAGTTTTAAATGCAGTTAGAATTAAGTACAATACATAAAACACAAAAAAGTGAAAAATAACTTTAGCTTCTGAAGTCGGTGACTTTTGTTTGTTTTATTCAGTTTTTTTGTCACCGACTTCAGAAGCTAAAGTTATTTTTCACTTTTTTGTGTTTTTGAAGTCGGTTTTATTTTTTGCAAAAAAGTTTTTTTATTTTTCCATTTTTAGTTGTAATATCCTTTACAAATATTTGATATTCATTAATTTTACGTTGTTAACAATACATGTCACGGTAATAGGCTTATCCGCAATAAAATGGAACTTAACATACCTAACTCTCGAAATCTGGGCGTCCTGTACACATCTGCGTACCCCGTCAGAGCATACAGGCGTGATGGTAAGTTAAGATGTTGCGTAAACAATAAACATCCAAGCGATTGCAGCAATCACGACAGATTTGCCGTCTATTTTTGAAGAGTTCTATTGTGTATCTCCGAAGATCAGGATCAGATCTTCACCAAATTTAAATGGGACCACCTCAGGAGTATACTCTTTCAAATAAAAAAAGAATTTTGAGAATCGGTTCACAAATGGAGGAGAAATCAGGTAACATACATAAAAAAAAAAAAATACATACACACGAACATATAACCTCCTCCTTTTTTGAAGTCGGTTAAAAATGAGCAACTGTGCCCGAGCTAGGCTGAGTCTGTATTTCAGGTCACTGTTGTCTTCCCAGTGTTTTGAGCGGTATTCGGAAATCTCTAAATAGACTCCGAACCCAGGTCGGCCGTAGCAAAGACAATCTCTTCAGATGGGGGTTCATTGACGGCTCAGACCTCAAGTGTATGCGGCGTATCTCCACAGATAATGTCCCACCTTTCTATCTTGCGCTGCATGCCCTGACACCTGCACACTTGACGACCTTATAACTGCATCAGCGAGTGGAGTCCGCATAGCTGAATTTTGGGCCAAACGATTTGATCGTTTAGAAATTTGCCATCGACACGCTAAGAAGAAGAAGCGGTATTAACAATGGTTGGACATTATGATTTCATCATCACCCTATAATTTGACCATGACCCTATAATGATTTGCTCCTCCCTAAACATAATTAAACAGCAAAAAGAAGGCTTAAATCGCATTTACATACAAATAGGAATACCTTTTTGTTTAGAAGATTAGAATGAGGGAACTATAGATAAAAACCTATGTCAAATTGAAGAGGGCTTACCAAACTTTAGGTAGGGTCATTTTCTGTCCTTCAAGTTTGAACATACATCACGCCTGTAATCACCAAAGGGTTAAGCAAAGTCCGTCGGGGCTGCGGATTGTCCCGTCGGGGCTGCGGGTTGTTCGAAAGATATACCGCGGCCTCGACACAAAGGGCTAAGAATAAACATGGGTGGTTATTAGTCAGTTCCTGAGCAGAGCGGGAGGAGTCATTTTGATGATTTCGCACCCTCCATAAATAGTTAGGTCCATAAATAGGTAAGTTAGCCATTTTTTTGGGGGGGTGGGAAATCATCAAATAACCCCTCCCGCTCTTGGGCAGAGCGAAAGGGAGTGTCAGACTTCTACTAACTAAAAACCACCCATGTTCCTTCTTAGCCCTTATATCTCTTGCGAACAACCCGCAGCCCCGACGGGCAGGTAAGTTAGCCTGCTCTTTCAGCAAAACATTACGCCATCAAGTGAAGTTGTTAGCCTTATTAATATATTCGTAGAATCCTCGTCTAGTTTCGTATAATTAGTTATCTAATTAACAAACTCAACTCTAGGGACGAGTTCAAAACTGCGCGCTATGGAGGTCGTCGTCACTTTAAAATATCAACAATTATTACAGTTTTTAACCGACTTCAAAAAGGAGGAGGTTATCAATTCGTCCACTAAAAAGTGTAAAATAAAAACGTTTTTACAGCAGAAAAATCAATTCTGAAGTCGGTGACTTTTGTTTGTTTGATTAATTTTTTTTGCCACCGACTTCAGAAACTGATTTTTCACATGATCACATGTGCTAACCCCTTCACAGCGTACCGGGCGTGATGTTATGTTTAGAACTGATGTAAACAATAGACAGACATGAGATTTCAGCAATCCCAGTCCATTTGCTATCATTTATTACGGAGTTCTGTTGCCTATCTCCAAAGTTCTTCATCAGATCTTCGCCAAAATGGGATCACTCCTAGAAGGCACTCTTTCATAAACTTTTGAAATCATCTCAAGTGTGCCTATAAAATTTAAATAGTTCTCTCTATTTCTCCAGGTTCCCATCATCAGATCCTGACTTGATGATCATGGGACCACCTGGGAAGTATACCCTATCAAACAAAACAAAAAAAATCGAAGTCGGTCCAGCCATCTTCGAGTAATCGGGGAACATACATAAAAAAAAAGATCCGACGAATTGATAACCTCCTCCTTTTTTAAGTCGGTTAAAAACTGTAATAATTGTTGATATTTTAAAGTGACGACGACCTCCATAGCGCGCAGTTTTGAACTCGTCCCTAGAGTTGAGTTTGTTAATTAGATAACTAATTATACGAAACTAGACGAGGATTCTACGAATATATTAATAAGGCTAACAACTTCACTTGATGGCGTAATGTTTTGCTGAAAGAACAACGCAGGCTAACTTACCTGCCCGTCGGGGCTGCGGGTTGTTCGCAAGAGATATAAGGGCTAAGAAGGAACATGGGTGGTTTTTAGTCAGTAGAAGTCTGACACTCCCTTTCGCTCTGCCCAAGAGCGGGAGGGGTTATTTGATGATTTCCCACCCCCCAAAAAAAAAAAAAAAAAAGGCACAGAGGGGAAACTCGGTATACAGGGTGTAAATCAACCCATCACACAGCCGTCAACCAAGCACTCAGTACATCAAACTAAGTAGCCCTACGCAAAATTTTTCGCTGGGAAACGACTTTTTTTATTGGGGTCAAAAATCACATTTTACTGTAAAACTCAATGTAGCACTCTTAAACATTGTGCTAGTGGATGCTTTGAATAGTAACCGGGTCATGGAGGTAATTTAAGTAAAGTTATTACCTGAAAAACTAGTATTTAAAAAAAAAGGTGTGAGAAATTTGGAACTTTGACCCCCAATATCTCCGTAACTAGGGGTTTCCCAGGTATGGTCTGAAACAAAAAAAAATCGCAGTGGTGGGGAGAATAAGTGCCTATCGTTTGCGTTAAGGGTACTTTTACACCCTTTATATAATTAATTATCACCCATCCACAGACCAACCTCGACAAGGTGCTGCTTAACCTTGAAAATAGACTCATGCGGCTGTGATTATTTAGCCACAAGCTCCACTCTACTTAATGTAAAAGGGCTAATGAAGACTCATTTCTAAACACAAAACTCCCCAAATTTTCTTTTGTGTTTCTTTCCATCCAAACCAATCTAGCCTCTGAAACACCTAGCCAAGAAAAGCAGGTCGTAAGCCGAGGAAAGCCTTCCGATACGTATTTCCCAGACAGTTTGAATAGGCCCGGAGTTGCAATATGTGCACCGGTATATAAGCCGGGCATAAATCTGCATGCCCGGGTAATATCCGCAGAGATACTGCCGCTAAGATTATTAGCTAGATATTAGGGTAGATTGAAATTTTGGCTAGATATTGCGTCTTTGAGAGTGGAATGTGATTTTGGGTGAATGTTTGTCTTGGATGTGATTACGCAAGTCTTCCACATCCTCGTGACGTCTCCACAAATGTCTTAAAGTAAATGTCGTTTCTCAGCAATAGGGATGTTTACTGACTAAATAAAACATTATAGTTAGTCCGTCTGTTAGATTATCGAAAAAAATTGTATACGTATTTTTTGTTTTATTAAATCAATAAAAATTGACGAAGATAAAACGCGTCAAAGATTTGAATGGGGGGTTGTGACGTCACTCACCGGTAAAAAATGTCATATTAGATGTCTTAGAATATAACGTCACACGAGTTTTCAAAGCACTGTATCGTCTTCATTGTTTGTTTACGTGAAAAAAGAAAAAATACGTGTCCAATATTTTTTGGAAATCTATCTGACGGACTAATTATATTTTTTTAGTTAACTACCCTATTATTTTAGCTCAAAGTTACTTATTGAGACGAACAGTATGAGTAGTGTATGGCTGTGTGAGCCTTTTTATGCCCTGTATTCGATAAAATGGCCTTCTATTGGGTAATTTCTAAAACCATTTGGCCGGGTAAGACATATTTGATGCTATTTTAGAGCATTGATATAAGTTGACTTGAGTCTCTGTTCACGGTATCGCGATATACACGGAAAAACTTTCCGTGTATTACGAATGTCACAATATTTAATATTGTGACATTAATGAATGTCACAATATTTAATATTATGACATTCGTGGGTAAGCTGCTGGGATTATTTTTCGGTAAAAGCCCACCACACTTTATAGTATATCTCTAAATAAATAGTTCGCTACTTTACCATTAAAGATTGATAATTGGTAATTCATATTCTGATACTGATACTGTCAGCCTGTACCATCCCACAGCTGGGCAAAAGCCTCTCCCCATGACTTCCAGTTATTTCGATCTAAGGTGGACCATTCCTTTTTCTTAGCGTGTCTATTAAATGGACCAATGTGGACCACTGGACGCTGGTCTTGTCCAGATCGTCCCGTCATCTTCTTCGAGGTCTACCGCGACGCCTTCTGACTGTGTCAGGGCTCCAGAAAGTGATTATTTTGGCCCAAAGCTCATTGGACACGAGGGAGACGTGCCCAGTCCAGTCCCACTTAAGTTTAGCGGCTTTATGAGCAGCGCCAGTAGTATATATTAGAGCAACAAAAAAACTGTTAATTTACCATTTAATTAATTTAGCTAGGCAATATAAACAACCTTTAAAAAAGTTACAAAATAAATTACAAACCGACTTCAAAAGAATCGAAGCCTATATAATATAACTCCTCAGACATCTTGAGATTAATATGCCAAGCTTTCATCCTCTCCAACTATCAACATATTAATATAATAATTTATCAAGTTTACATAATTAACTTAAATTATACATTAAGTTAGCAAAGATTTTCTAAATTAAATAAGCCTTTCAAAATTATTAAAGTTATTTCAAAGTCTTCTCCACATTTTCTCCTCTTAGACTGGCTTCGTTATTAAATAATGTTATTGACCTTAAAGGTTTTCGCCCGCGGCAGATTTTTGTGAAGCCAGGAAACAGACGAGCTATGATATGGCTAACTATATCGGTACTTAAATGCGTAAATGTCAGACAGCATCGGCGGAACGAAAACTGGCGAACGGAAGCATTTAGAAAGCAAGAAAATATATTTATAGGTATTTGTTAAAAAAAAAAAAAACATATTTATTCAGCACATGCCACAAGTGCACACAACAAGCAATAAAAAATAAAAAGAATACATGCTGCGCCGACAAATGAATTAGGAACAAGTCCCAATCGTCACACCTCGGTGAAGACGGCCTTCTTCAGATACCCATTGTGTGACGATTGTGGTACTTCTGTCCTGAACCATCCAGACCACAAGCACAGAATACATATTAGTACTACGTACAGAAGGGACACTCCTTTCCCCGCACTCATATTAAATACCGCACCTCACCCCGCAGTTCGAGGTATTCGTCGCCGACTCTTGAGCAAGGGCGCTCGCAATCGTAAGAAATCATTCGGTTTTCGCGACGCAAACCGTTGCACTTTCCGCGCCATTTTTTACGCTACGACAACTCTACTAGAGTTTACGCACACATTTGCACGTGCACAGTGTGCACACACGTTATTTGATTACGTAGTAGTAATAGGCAATTATTTTGCGAGCGTTGTATGGAGTGTCCGAGGTGTGCCACAAGTATAAAAAAAGAAAATATTTCTGAATCGTATTTGCATAGGGATACCTACTCCTGCCCACTCTTCGTTACCCCGATGACGTCAGACAAAGTCACAGATGCGTGGGTAAAGGTCAGCACCTTTGAGACCTCTATGGTTATTAATTAAGAGGTAACTGGCACATTGTAATTAAAAAGATGTAAAGACTATTTCATAATAAGAGAATTAAAAAAATATGAAATGAAAATAGAATGGACCTGGTTCCAAGTTTTGTTTCATTTAAAATGTGCTTGTTTTTTGGTTTTCAGTTATTTCAGTCGGATTTTTTAGTTTCTTTTTATTTCCAGCTGTTTAGTATGTCACGTAAAATACCTTGCCGACGGTTTAACTTTTTTATACGATTTGTCACTTTGAATATCTTTTAAACATTAAGTTGTATATATTTTCGTCATTGACTTATATATTACTGCGTAAGAACTGGGCGGACGGCATGTTAAGGCCGTTGCAATGGTCAAATCCCAAAAACGACGTATGTTTAAAGAAATTTGTTGAGGAATCCTTCCGTACGATTTCCATATAAAAAATATATGTTATACTTAAAGTCATCACAAATAATTCGTATTGTTTAAAATTTTAATAAACCTTCACATTATTTAATAAAAAATCGTAGTATGTCTTAACCTAAATCGAATTTTGTCTCTGTAACGGCTGAATAGTTCGGTATGAATTTTATACCCAAAAATACGTAGTGATGTATTTATCAATCCGTATTGTTTATTTTCTCTGATTTGTAATAAAATTTAAAAAAAATAAATTAATTCCCGACATTTTGAGGCAAATGCGGCGCTAGACCCGTCGCGCATACTTGGAACGCGCTGCGCCAGTGTCTCGATGACTGTTGTCACGGGTGGACTGCACGCATGTCATTACTTCACAAATAAAATTCAAAAGTTCACGTTTCTAATGTTTTCTGAATTAAAACATATTGCAAATTGTATAGTTATCAATATTTCGTAAAATAAGAACAGAAAATAAGTTTGTAAATATATTTAAAGTAGTTTGTAATTTCGATTTGTTGTTTGCACCTATCATAGACTAAGCTGACTATGCCTAATAAACGTAAAGTGACGCGTGGCCGAGCTCTCCAAAACTATTGGTAAATTATCTACGTTTCTTAGTAGATATTTTGGTATATAGATATATCTATGATATTATTTTAATTTTGGACTGCCTCGTTGGTCTAGTGGTCGTAAGCATGATGCTGAGCATGAGGTCATAGGTTCGATTCCCGGGTCGGGCAAAGTGTTATTGGGTTTTTCCATCAAGAAATTATAAGTAGCAGCCACGAAGTCTGGATTTGTGCCCGGTTGATGGCAATAGGCTCGCCCCTATTATATGGGACTTAAACATAACTGGCGAAATGTGGGTGTACTATTAGGTACACCTCTGCCTGACCCTTCGGGGATTACAGGCGTGATGTTATGTTATCTAACTATTTTGTCTTGAGATTTTCGTTTGATGGAAGATGGAGATCTAGATGACTGATGATGTCTCGTACCTAATGATGGTCTCTCATACTACATGATACATTTTGAAGGTCTGATGAAGACCAGGTAACTGCATATCGGTTCTCAGTCACGGAAATAGTCAGAATGCTCCAACTTTCAGCTTTTATCTCATTGAGCACGGATGCTACTACATGATACATTTTGAAGGTTTGATGATGATCAGCTAAGTGCTAACTGGTTCTCAGTGACGGATGTAGTTAGAATGACCTAGCTTTCAGATTTTATCTTATTGAGCACGGATGCTACTACATGATACATTTTGAAGGTTTGATGATGATCAGCTAAGTGCTAACTGGTTCTCAGTGACGGATGTAGTTAGAATGACCTAGCTTTCAGATTTTATCTTATTGAGCACGGATGCTACTACATGATACATTTTGAAGGTCTGATGATGACCAGCTAAGTGCTAATTGGTTCTCAGTGACGGATATAGCTAGAATGACCTGGCTTTCAAATTTTATCGATCTGAGCACGGATGCTACTACGTGATACATTTTGAAGGTCTGATGATGATCACCTAAGTGCTTATCGGTTTTCAGTAACGGATGTAGTTAAAATGACCTAGCTTTCAGATTTTATCTTATTGAGCACGGATGCTACTACATGATACATTTTTAAGGTCTGATGATGACCAGCTAAGTGCTTATCGGTTAACAGTGACGGATATAGCTAGAATGACCACCACCAGGTAAATGGCACCATCAGTCTCCAAGGCCACTTCGAGCTCTTTCGAATAAGTCCACACACGACGGTTCTACGTGGTGCCATCAATGAGATCCTATACTTACCTTCGGAGTCTACCATCAGGTAGCTAGTATCATCAGTCTCCAAGGCCTCCTCGAGCTCTTTCAAATGAGTCCAAACACGATGGTTCTACTCAGTGCCGTCAATGAGATCCTATACCCACCTTCGGAGTCCACCATCAGGTACGAGACATCATCAGTCATCCAGATCTTCATCTTCCATCAAACGAAATTCTCAAGACAAAATAATTAAAACGATAAAACAATTAAGACCATTAAAACAATAACATACATTACATAACATCGCGCCTGTAATCCCCAAAGGGTTAGGCAGAGGTGTACCTAATAGTAGGCGTGATGTTATGTTATGTATGTTATTATTTTAATGATTTTAATTGTTTTATCGCTTTTAGCGTTAAAACAATTGTAGCAAAAAACAATTGTAGTCGTTCTTGTAGCACGGATGCTACTACGTTTTGAAGGTCTGATGATAACCAGCTAAGTGCTTATCGGTTCTCAGTGACGAACGCAATTGGCATGACCTAGCTTTAAAATTTTATCGATCTAAGCACGGATGCTACTACATAATACATTCTGAAGGTCTGATGATGACCAGCTAAGTGCTAATTGGTTCTCAGTGACGGATATAGCTAGAATGACCTAGCTTTCAAATTTTATCGATCTGAGCACGGATGCTACTACATGATACATTTTGAAGGTCTGATGATGATCAGCTAAGTGCTTATCGGTTCTCAGTGACGGATGTAGTTAGAATGACCTAGCTTTCAGATTTTATCTTATTGAGCACGGATGCTACTACATGATACATTTTGAAGGTCTGATGATGACCAGCTAAGTGCTAATTGGTTCTCAGTGACGGATATAGCTAGAATGACCTAGCTTTCAAATTTTATCGATCTGAGCACGGATGCTACTACATGATACATTTTGAAGGTCTGATGATGATCAGCTAAGTGCTTATCGGTTCTCAGTGACGGATGTAATTAGAATGACCTAGCTTTCAGATTTTATCTTATTGAGCACGGATGCTACTACATGATACATTTTGAAGGTCTGATGATGACCAGCTAAGTGCTTATCGGTTCACAGTAACGGATATAGCTAGAATGACCACCATCAGGTAAATGGCACCATTAGTCTCCAAGGCCTCTTCGAGCTCTTTCAAATGAGTCCACACACGACGGTTCTACTCAGTGCCGTCAATGAGATCCTATACCCACCTTCGGAGTCTACCATCAGGTAGCTGGTATCATCAGTCTCCAAGGCTCCCTCGAACTCTTTCAAATTAGTCCAAATACGATGGTTCTACTCAGTGCCGTCAATGAGATCCTATATCCACCTTCGGAGTTTACCATCAGGTACGAGACATCATCAGTCATCCAGATCTTCATCTTCCATCAAACGAAATTCTCAAGACAAAATAATTAAAAGCGATAAAACAATTAACACCATTAAAATAATAACATACATTACATAACATCACGCCTGTAATCCCCGAAGGGTTAGGCAGAGGTGTACCTAATAGTAGGCGTGATGTTATGTTATGTATCTTATTATTTTAATGGTGTTGAGACCTCGAGGACGCCTTGGAGACTGATAATGTCATTTACCTGATGGTGGACTCCAAAGGTAAGTAAAGGACCTCATTGACGGCACTGCGTAGAATCGTCGTGTTTGGACTCATTTGAAAGAGCTCGAGGGGGCCTTAGAGACTGATGATGCCATTTACTTGACGGTGGACTTTGATGGTGGGTACAGGATCTCATTGACAGCGCTGCGTAGAACCATCGTGTTTGGACTCATTTGAAAGAGCTCGAGGAGGCCTTGGAGACTGATGGTGCCATTTACCTGATGGTGGTCATTCTATCTATATCCGTCACTGTGAACCGATAAGCACTTAGCTGGTCATCATCAGACCTTCAAAATGTATCATGTAGTAGCATCCGTGCTCAATAAGATAAAATCTGAAAGCTAAGTCATTCTAACTACATCCGTCACTGAGAACCGATAAGCACTTAGCTGATCATCATCAGACCTTCAAAATGTATCATGTAATAGCATCCGTGCTCAATAAGATAAAATCTGAAAGCTAGGTCATTCTAGCTATATCCGTCACTGAGAACCGATAATCACTTAGCTGGTCATCATCAGACCTTCATAATGTATCATGTAGTAGAATACGTGCTCGGATAGATAAAATTTGAAAGCTAGGTCATTCTAACTACATCAGTCACTGAGAACCGATAAGCACTTAGGTGGTCATCGTCAGACCTTCAAAATGTATCATGTAGTAGCATTCGTGCTCAGTTAGCTGAAAGCTGGAGCATTCTGACTATTTCCGTGACTGAGAAGCGATAAGCAGTTACCTGGTCTTTATCAGACCTTAAGAATGTATCGTAGGAGTACCTGTGCTCAGTGAAATAACTAATGAAAGCTAGGTTATTACTTCATTAGTCAAAGTGTATAATTTATTATTAAATATTTTATTCATACATTATGATGTAGGTACTCCAAGAGGAACAACATTGTAAGGCAAATACGATGACCACTCTGCGACACATTTCTGTTCTTTGGTACGTTTTTCTGTAGTACAGTCGTTTGCCGGTAGGGGCCGAAAAATAAACAAAAGCCAGTACAGAGGTCAAATCGTCAAAGTCATTCACTGCTGTGTTCCCCTTAAATTGACGCCACAAACGTGGTCCCAATAAGGTCTTTCCTAAGCCGAAGTGAACTAGTCCACGATCGGCTTTCTTCGGGTGCGGTCGTAAATTTTATTAAAAGCTTTATTTATGTTCCTTATACCTCGAAAATGCCACGCCGCTTATACAAGGTTACGTTAACGAGCAGAGTACACCAATTCTCTGTATGGCGAACACGTCGAGCAAATGTTCGGACGACCGTATCTTTAGTTTTTATATCAATGATTTTCGTAATCTCCTTTTAAAACCCTTTAACCTTTTTTTTAATACGCTATGACATGAAAATGGAAGGTTTTTAACTGTAGGATATCGCCCCCAAAATCCGCAGTTTTCTTGGTTTTTTTTTTTTTTATTTCAACGCAGCCAGTAACATTTCGCCGCAGTCGGGTAAAAAGGTGTTTGCATCGCTGCATAAAGGCAAGGTGGGCGAAGGCCCTTACTCAGTATATGCGTAAAATTAAGCGTACATTTAGTACGAACAAAATTATATATTAAATATATCTTGTCTTACAGCGTTATATTAAAGAAATATTTTTTACTAAAATCTCTCTCTTACTTAGTTCAACAGCCCATTTTTTTTTTATTTTCTGTCAGAATTCGAAACGTTCTGACTATTAAAATTTTCAGTTGACTAATCTCGTGCGAGATTGGCCGGAGAAAGCTGCACTAAGAGAAGAGTGGAAGACTATGGGGAGGCCTTTGCCCAGCTGTGGGACAATATAGGCTAATAAAAAAACTAGTTCTAGTGGTAGTTCTAGTTATTGTTTTTTTTTTGTTTAATAAAACGTTGCCCCACACTAGGAATTTCTCCTGTATCGTGGGTGCGTTCACAAACATTTAAACTCACATACACAAATACCCAGACCCGAAACAACTATCTGTAGGCCATACAAATATTTGTTCCGTGCGGGGATCGAACCCGCAACACGTAGAGCAGCAATCCAATCGCTCAGCCACTGCGCCAACCGTGCCATCAAAATTATTTTTTTAGTCAACTAGCCTAGATGAAATAGAGACAAAAAGAAAAAAGAAATCGTCTTTGTTCTAAAGTCGTGTTTATAATTTTAGTTTAGTTGCTGTTCTTTTGGATAAAGCATAACATTTGTCTGCAGATTTAAATATATAATGCAATAGGTAGTAAAAAACACTTGATGACAAACAATGAGAGAGACGGAACATTTTACCTATGAACGATATGATTTTTAAACCCCAGTATTTTACATTCACCGATATCGCCTACAGCGTTGTCATTGTAACAAAGCCAGTATGAAACCTGCCATCCTGCCTGTAGGTACAAGCACACAAATCCCACACAGCTTCGCGCTATTGAAATGTAGTGTACCTACCAATATGAAAGCTTTACGTGAAAAAAACTTTTTTGCAAAAAAAAAAACGAACTTCAGTGAAGTTTATTTTTCACTTTTTTGTGTTTTTCGTTTTTGTGTTTTTGAAGTCGGTTTTTTTTTTGCAAAATAGTTTTTTTTATTTTACAATTTTTAGTTGTAATATCCTATACAAATATTTACTATACATTTAACATTCAACCAAGAACCCTAACCCTTAACCTTCAAGATTAATAATTAAAAAGCTTGGGAGAAAGTATATTTATCTATGGTTGGGAGTTCTTAGTCAGTAGAAGTCTGTCACTCCATTCCGGGAGGAGTCATTTGATGATTTCCCACGCTCCAAAAAAAGGCTTATTTTATTGTAAACCATATTTTTTCGTTAATGGTGGAAAACTATTTTATTTATCTATTTATTTTGTAAACAATTTAAAAATAAAAGCTTCCTCTTAAAAATAAACATAACAAGGCATTATAATGGTTCAATCAACAATTGGCAATTATAGACACGGCGGCCAGGCTTCCGGTTGTCAAACAAAAGGTTTTGGCGCATTGCGGGCCTGACACCTGCCTCCGATCGTTTCCGATCACAATAGATGTGCCCGGAACCTGAAAATCATACTAGAGGAACCATTGCTGGAACTGTTTGCACGATATCAAGGCGTGTTGTCAGTTAGGCGGCCATGGATATTCTGTAGATACTGAGTAACACACAAAGTTAGTACTTCTGTAATAGACTGTGGCCATGCAGGGTCTTGCGAGGTCCGAAACCAATTGTTATCAGTGAATGATGATCAAGCTGAGAAGTATATGAATAGTTCTAATATTTATAAGCCTTATAAAAAGGTAAAGGTTTACAATAATAGGATAGTTAACTAAAAAAAATTAATTAGTCCGTCAGATAGATTACCAAAAAATATTGGACACATATTTTTTATTTTTTATTTTTCACGTAAACAAACAATGAAGACGATACAGTGCTTTGAAAACTCGTGTGGCGTCAAATTCTAAGACATTAGTATGACATTTTTTACCGACACTCACCGGTAACCCCCACACTTAAATCTTTGACGCGTTTTATAAAACAAAAAATATGTATTCAATATTTTTCGATAATCTAACAGACGGACTAACTAGAATCATATTTTTTTAGTCAGTAAACATCCCTATTACAATCGTAAAGATTTTAAAGTAAAATCGTGATCCATTGCTTCATTTATATTCGAAAAAATCGTCTGCTCGGCAATATAAATAATGCAATAAAGAGAGTTGAATTTATTGTCAAAGTGAAGACAGTAGGTAACAAGTATCATCATTATCTGTTTAGCCTTTTCCCAACTATGTAGAGTTTGGTTTCCAGTCTAACCAGTTTATGTCATCATCATCATCAGCCTATAATGTTCCCACTGCAGGTACTCAGGCCTCCTCTCTAGGAGAGGGATGACGACGCGGGGCCAGTGCGGATTGGTAGATGTCACATGTCATCGAATTGTTTGGTTCTAATATATGCCGGTTTCCTCACGATGTTTTCCTTCACCGTCTTGAGAGCAGTGGTGATGAAATAAATTACACAGCCTGGGTTTGAACCTTTTGACTTACTGTTTCTAAAGCGGGGCCGCCACCACTAGGCCACCGTTGCTCTCTAGCTTAATAAAAACCCACATAATTAAAACAATAAACCCAATTAATACCACTCCAATTTAACAAACAAAAACAATAACTAGCGAACCCGGAGACAAGAACAATCCTCTTACAAAGTGCCTAATAACGCCTGAACATAAGGGCAGAGACACTACATTTTAGCGTAGCTATTAATATGAAAAGTTTGATCAAAAGCCAAACTTTGCCAATCGCTGTCTGCCTTTTGTTTCCCGCCTGAATTAATGGCGGGAGGAAAACAAGAACCTCTTACATTGTGCACGGTATTGAGCAGCGTGGGTAATGTTTTTACATCATTTTTGGTAGGAGAATGGATATGACGTCATGTTGAAAGTTTTACAACGGTGATGTAAGTTTTTATTTTACCAGAGCAAAATCAATGTAAATAAGAAAGCGACTGCCTGTCACATGACCACTTGGCATGACAAATGTTTAATAACTGCTGGTATCGTTAATAACCGCCTTTTTGCTGACAAATTGGTGAAGACAAGAGCATTCTGGTGCACCTTCTTCATCATCATCATTGTTCCAATTCCCTTATCCCAATTCATTTGGGATCGGTGCAGCATGTCTTCTTATTTCATACTCTCTATTACCTTCATTGTTACAAATTTTGGCGATGACACCCAATTTCAATTTCGGAGCCTAGTCATCGACGCAGGGCCAGGTGTCCACTCTCTGCCCTCATTATCATGGTCCAATGGGACAGATTGCTGTCATCTCTCTTCGGTCGTGTCGTCAGATGACGAAATCACACAACACACATGACACTAAAAATATGCGGTATGCTGTCATACAAAAACCCACGAAAAATTAGCTTACGTCTTTTGTGACACTAAATAATATAAATAATTAATGAAAATTAATGAAAATTATAGCCGACGGAACAGAAATAGACTAATATTACCCATCACAAACTTAAAAGTTATTGGTAAAAGCCCGTACTCTAGACTAGCTAACATTTAATAAACTACCGGAAAGTCTAAAATCCTTACCAAATGACTCAATTTTCACGAAACAGTTGAAATCCTTGTTAATAAAGAAAGGCTACTATACCGTTGAGGAATTTAAACTTGACAAATTATGAATCAATCGACCCTGTAATATTATAACCTACTTGACATTATTTTTTAACTCTTATGTGACTACAGATACCTATAATATAATCTAATAATTGTAATAAATAGTAATTCAATTTAATTTTCGATCAATTCAACCAATTTCGCAATTTTCATTCTTTTTTATTAATGTTTAGTGTAATAACGTAATAATTAATAAGAATCAATTTTATATATTATGTAGTTTAATAATTTTATTTCTAACAATTTTCAGTACCCTTACTGTTAATACTGACTTACTAATAAATGACTACCGTGACCTTAATAATAGACCTAAATTATTGTAAGAAATTGTTCATTCGATTCAATTTACAATCAATTTCGCAAATTTCATTCTTTAAAAATGTTTAGTGTAATTAATAATAATTAATATTATAATATAATGACTGTAATCTAATAATTTTATATCCAGCAATTTGCAGTGCCCTTACAGGGTGCATGTTAATACTGTGCCATGAAATTTTAATGCATGCCACTAACCAGTGTTGTACATGTAAGCATATATAAATAAATAAATAAATAAAAAGGCCGTTCTTCCCCTCACTCTGAATCAATAGGAAAACTTGTGGGAGTTTTCCAAATTGATCGTACTAATCAAATATAATCAATAAATGCTCATAATTCGATCTATATCACAGTTGGGCAGTTACCACGCATTGGTGTAATGTTTCGGAAACAATGACCGCTCTTTCATTGTTGTTACATAGCGATCGTAAGGAGCGTTTAGGCTTAGGAGAGTAAATTGTCTAGTAAACAGTCGAGCACTGGCTGCTAGATACAAGCTGCTGGCCTTATGACCTAATACCGAAAGTTTAAGGCTTAAACGCTTCGTGAAGGTTTAGTGCTATGTACGGACTAACGCGATTACAAATTGCCTTGGGCTTCTGCTAATTAAATTCACTACTTTATGGATCTCCTGTTCCTCCTCCTCAGTAAAATTACCTACTAGTACGGATCGGAAGGAACTTCATAACCTCATGCAATATTATTATTAATATAGGGATAGGCTTAAACAAAAATATTTTTTTAACACCAACGTCATTAATTGCACAAAATAATAATTGTAAACCCGCTCAAAATATCTGCAATAACGTAGCGGTTAAACCTTAGTTGGGACTTCCAATTTAGGAGCTTTATTCAGGATTACATTCAAGCTACGCTTTAAACAGAGCATTTTCATAGTAGGTGGCTACTTACTAAGAGGCTAATAATAGCAGGTATATTCCGTACTGTACGTCGAACGTCTGAACTAGCCTATTAAGAAGTAAGCTAGTTGATTTAGCGAGTCGATTGCAAACCATTAATTAATATGATATTATTTTTCCCAAAATTCACCTATGCGAACTCCGCTCGCTAATGCACATGATAAGATCATCAGTGCACAGATGTCAGGGCATACAGCGCAAGATGAAAGGTGGGGTGGGCCATTGACGGAAGAGATCGACGGTCCTTACTACGACCGACTGGCTAGTCTTTGGGGGGCATGAAGAACAGGGTGTAAAGTTCCTCATCCTCCTAGAAAAGGGAGGATCCTCCGACCAGACGGCTGTTGTGTCTGGTGGGCTAACTGCTCGACATATGTAAGTCGGGACTTTCTATATAGGCTAATATCGCGGATAAAGTTGATGTCGCTGTCGCCACAAGTCCAATGTCCAACTTACTCGACCGATGTGAACGCAGCACCGCGATCTAATGAGCGATAAAACTGTGTTTATCCTTATGTTTCTGTATTTTTCTTTGCAACTTTTATAGGTCGAGATAAAAACAAGATTATAGTTGTGAACTTAATAACGGTTGTTTTTCTGATTTGTGTAACTTGCTTGTTCTTTGTATCTGTTGAGCACTGTTAAGCCTTTTCTATTCTGTCTTGGTTTTATCTATTTTTTCTTGATAGGTATTTTCATATTTTATCCGTTATAATTGTTATAATTGTCATAATGATTTATATGAAGCAATAAGAAGAACATTACAGTATTTACATCTATTCCATACGAAAAAAAAAAAAAAAATTGCTCAAAAAAACTTAATAAGACGTCACAAACACAAAGAAACAAATGAAGTCACCGACCTTCATATGTAAAGTAATTTTACAGGTTTTTTTATGGTTTTTGAAAGTCGTTTATTTTTTCAAATACTTTTGCGAGTTCATTCACCTACTCTATCTACATCAATATCATTTCACGTTACAAACGTATATGATACTAAATGCTAAACACAATACGGTACATATCTATGCTAATTTAGCCCCACATAAATATCTAACTGAACAATTGAGTGCAGAGCCCACTAATCCTGCTCGGAGCCCGGGTATGTATACCCAAGTCAGGTAGGTTCAATTTGCACCAATATGCACCTGTAACCGGGTACAGAGTAGTGCACGGAAACAGAGGCTTCTAATGTCTTCATTTTATTAAAGTAACAGGCACGGTGGTTTGAGCTGGCGCTGCTGAGAGCCTCAAACGACGTCAATACTGTAACCTGATCGGTAGTTACAGTTTTTAAATGCTCTGGTCATGGCGCCCAAATGATCGTCTCCTTTTCAAGAAAACTTCTTGCCGACTGGTTTACACTTGGAGTCGCCAGAGGGCTAGCTCTTTCTTTAGCCACAGAATTAGCATTGCCATTCAATGTGGTACAGCCATTCAATTTACTGGTTCATACTTTTTTGCTTTTTAAGGTATTGCAGTTTTGTATATGTGTTTTTTTCACAATAACCAACGAAACACATTTCTATGTGAATTTATACTGAATTACGGATAACCGTTTTACCGTCGGCGTCCATTCCACTCTGTATAACATTGGGAATGAAAACGCTTTGTAAATAGAACGAAATCGTTCAATATTTCAACATGACATAAAAAATGACGAACCATATTCAGGAATATAATATATTATAAGTAGGTTCGGAAAATATTGTAGGTCCCAGTGTATCGGCCCGTAAATCTAGACACGTAGACTTTTCCAATCAGATTTCAGAATTCTTTTTCATACAACTTCTACGACAAAATCTAGTACCTAGTCCTACATTTAGGCGTTAGTAATGTTGAGGTGGAAAAGCATTTATAAAAATGTATTAAACCAAAAACGAGTACCTATAAAATTGTATTTACCTGTTTTATTTTATTTACATAAATCGATTGCTGTAAGATTAATCAACCGAAAATTCGCAGACATCTACCAACCCGCAATAGGCCCGTGAATTGTAGTTAATTTCCTCCAGCTTGAGTCCCAGCAGTGGGATGGGAACATTATAGGCTGATTATGCTTATGCTTATTATATAGAATCTAATCTCGATACCTAATAATACATTCACGAATCAGACACGTTTTTTAAACCTAATTAAAGTAGTAGCCAAAAAAAATCTAATTACCTACATAGTCCGTCAAACAGATTTACAAAAAATATTGGACACGTATTTTTTCTTTTTTCACATAAACAAAAAATGAAGACGATATAGTGTTTCGAAAACTCTTGTGACGTCACATTGCATAACATTTTTTACCGGAAAGTAACGTCACAAGCCCCCACTCATGAGCTTTGACGCGTTTTATCTTCGTAATTTTTTATAAAATTTTATTTTTTTTAAATCAAAAAACACGTATCCAATATTTATCGATAATCTAACTGACGTACTAAACAGAATCATATTTTTTTAGTCAGGAAACATCCCTATTGTATATCCACAATTGCAGCCTCTGTTTAGCATAAACACGCGCCTACTCTGTGCGTACGTGCTAGAGACTATCCGGAATAAGCATACGATTTTCTGCAGCGCCTCTTCTAATAAAAATATGGCTCGGATTCAATCGACCCGAGATGTGGCGTGGGTTAAATTATAATCAGCTCCGTTATGAGAAGGAAGTCATTCCGTGGGTAATCTCTACTTTGTTTGTGTAATGGATAAAATATTAGGATTTTTGAGGTGAAATATAGATGTCGGTTGGAATACTGATTTGTCATGTTGCGATGGGTTTTTTCCTGAGTTACGCCAGGAATTATTTATTTTAGACTTAGTGCGCACTTGCCGCTCTTTTGAGTCTGTAATTTAAAAAAAAAAACTCGTTTATTATGTATTTCTTAATAAACGAGTTTTTTTTGGTAGTGTTTAATTAATAGAATCGGCATCAGATCGATAAACTGCAATACTACTCAAATTGTACGCAGAGAGTCAACTTAAAGGATTATTTTAAGACGAAAAGGACTTTAAATCAATATTTATTTCACCATTCATTAAACATTTAACCTTAAAAATCAACCCAAGCAGTTGTTATTATTTTAGTCACGAACTCCTTAGTCATAAGTACGTAATATCCAATCTTATCTAATATACTACAAACGTAGGTGTTGTGTTAATTATTTGAGAATAGATTCTGAAATAATTTTCACAACTATGATTGTTTAGTCCAAATCAACCCGTTAGCGTTCAAGGCTGGCATAAAATTCAAAACTCAAAGCGTTTATTTCAAGTCGACCCGTGACAGGCACTTCTGCAAAGTCAAAAATAAGCTACCAACAGTTCAGCCGCAGGCATAAAAGCTGTGAATGGACTGTAACCATTGACTTATAATTATTACTGCGTAAGGACTGGGCGGACTTCATGTTAAAATGACGCCTCAAACGTGGTCCCAACATGGTCTTTCCTAAGCCGAAGTGAACTAGTTCACGATCGGCTCTCTTCGGGTGCGGTCGTAAATTTTATTAAAAGCTTTATTTATGTTCTTTATACCTCGAAAATACCACGCCGCTTATACAAGGTAACATTATCGAGCAGACAACACCGATTCTCTGTATGGCGAACGCGTCGAGCAAATGTTCGGACGACCGTATCTTTAGTTTTTATATCAATGACTGTAACGGTAGTGGCCTAATCCAAAATCATAGATCTACTATTACATAGTCTTTTTTTTTTGGAGGATGTGAAATCATCAAATGACTCCTCCCGCTCTGAACAGGTAGGGAGTGTCAGACTTCTACTGAATAAAAACCACCCATGTTCCTTCTTAGCCCTTTCTGCCGCGGCCGCTGCATCTTTTTCTAACAACCCGCAGCCCCGACGGGATCGACTACCTATCTGACCTCCACAAACCTAATTAATATTGGGTAATACGATAGATAAAATCAACAAGGGTAAGTAATACGAAACCCATTGGTAAGACTGGTTGTCAGACTTTCAGGTCACTGACTACCAGTAACGATTGTCAAAAATCTACAAATTAAAGCCAGGACTAAAAGCTTAAAGTGCTTTCTGAAACTCGGTATGTAATGGGTAAAATATGACCCATCCACAGACTAACCTAGGCAAGCGCTGCGTAACCTGAAGATCGAACTGAATGACTGTGCTGTAATTTATTAGCAACGTGGTCCTCCGTCGCGTGCTTAAATGAGACTTATTATCTCGGGAGAGATATATTATCTCGGGAAATGCAAGTGCACACCTCTACCTAACCCTTCGCAGAAGCCAGGCGTGAAGTTAATAACAGTGGTCATCATCATAATCATCATCATCAGCCTACAATGTTCCCACTGCAGGGACTCAGGCCTCCTCTCTAGGAGAGGGATAGGTTATAATCCACTACGCGTGCCCAGTGCAGGTTGGTAGATGTCACATGTCTTCGAATTTTTTGGTTCACCGTTTTGAGAGCAGTGGTGATGAAATAAATTAAACAAAGTAATCCGCCTGACTTGGTTCGAACCCACGACTTACTGCTCGTAAGTCGGGGCCGCAACCACTGGGCCACCACTGCTCTCACGAAGCTATGGCAATTGCAAAAGGACGCCGCTATTTTCACCATGAAAAAAATAACATCGCATCTTTTCTTACCCTTGATATTTCTCACCCCTAACTTTTCCCAACTATCCTGTATTCTGAACAAAACCCATACATATACACCTACGTACATAGCAGCGAAGTTACCGAATCGCACCTACCCGATCCGTATAGATTGAACTGGAAAATATCCAATGCAAATATACTCCAGTGTTCCTCGTAAATAGGAATGGATGCGGCATTGCCAACTTGGACGTACGAAGTGAACTTGGATTCTGAGATTTGTAGGTGTACTTTTAGTATGCTTACAAGTGAAAACGCGTGGAATGTCGTCTCCTCTTTTTGCGAGGTGGTGATGCATGCAAAGGAGGTGGCGGAGAGGGAAAGAGAGCGTGCCTCTCACTCAACCCGCACCAGAAGGGCAGCCGGGCGTCGAAGGGCGTTAAACGACCTCCGGCCACCATAAGGTGGGGCCTGCGGGTGGCAAACTTAGGGCTGAGATGTCGCCCGACCAGCCAGGTCCAAAGAAGTGGCGCGCAGTAAAATGTGCGGCTTTATAGAGAACGTGCGGTCGCTGGCCGCACTTGGTGATGAGGCCGGGTAAGGTAGGCTGATACCAGTCGGGGGTGCGCGCGAATGTACTTGTATCTCCCGGGCCCCCGACACATGGTATAAGTAGGAACAGTGGATTTTTAATCGGTTAGAATCCGTCATAACCCCCGCTCGCCCCAAGCGGAGGGTATCCATGATGATTTTATCACTCAAAAAAAAAAAAAGGTGTACTTTTAGTACTGGGCTGCTGAATTGAGAATTTGTCAGGTTTAAATACCTACTGCCACGTTTGTCGAGTGCTCGCAAGCGTCACTGCTGTGTATACGATCCTGGGTTCAATTCCCAGGTCGGGAAAAATATTAAAAGGTGTCATCAGGTATTTCTCAGTAGCAGCCACAGAGACTGAATTCGTGCCCGGTTGATGGCAATAGGCTCCCTCCTATTACATGGGACTTTAAGAAAACTGGTGAAATGTTAGTGTACTAAAGTAGGTAATGGGAAGACCTCTGCCTGTCCTGTAGTTTTAAAGACCAGCCGAGAAATGAATAACATAATACTGAAACGTGCTGCCAATTCAGAGATTGTTAAAGTAGATATAAATTCTACGTGAAATACCTAAGCTGGAGTAGCTCTAATAGTCTATAGGGTGTAAAAGTATCCTTAAGGCAAACGAATGGCACTTGTTCTCCCCACCACTGCGATCATTTTTTTGTTCTAGACCATACCTGGGAACCTCCTAGTTACGGAGATATTGGGGGTCAAAGTTCCAAATTTTTCACAGCTGTTTTTGTAAATATTAGTTTTTCAGGTTATTACTTTACTTAAATTACCTCCATGACCCGTTTACTATTCAAAGCATCCACTAGCACAATGTTTTAACAGTGCTACATTGAGTTTTCCCGTAAAATGTATCGTTTCCCAGCAAACATTTTTGCGTAGACTAAGTATAGTTTCATGTACAGAATGCTTGGTTGACGGCTTTGTGATGGGTTGATTTACACCCTGTATAATACACACCTAGACGAAGTGGCTTTAAGAAAGACGTTCCACTTGAAAGTCTCCTTGGACGAGGCACTTGAAGTGCCCTCCTCTGAAAACTAAAACTAAATAATTTATCATCGCACCATCTTCCTCGTTTCGTAGCTCCGAAGTAATTGCGAGCTAGCGCCCTGGACGTAGAGAAAGGGGTGAAATTTGAGTCACGCGCCAACTAAACGTAGGGAGTCCTCATAAATATTGTAATCAGACCAACGCAGTGTACCTTTCCACTGAAATTTATTTAAATTCACCCACTTGCGTATTCCTCAGTTTTTATAGAACCTATGCTAAGTATTCTTTCTTATGGATAATCGGAAGATTTTCTTAAAAGATTTCTTTCAATACGATTCTATAATATACGGTGGAAGCTTTGGAAGGCACACCGGCAGACTCTAAAACGGTTACAACGTATTCAGTACGTCAATGAACTGAAGAACCCTTTTTTGGCGGGTGGAAAATCATCAAATAACCCCCTCCCGCTCTTGAGCAGAGCGAAAGGGAGTGTCAGACTTCTACTGACTAAAAATCACCCATGTTCCTTCTTAGCCCTTTATGTCGAGGCCGCGGTATCTCTTGCGAACAACCCGCAGCCCCGAAGGGCGTAACTGAAGAGCCCTTAGAAACTTTTACCCAGTTATTTTTTTTAAATCACCTGTGCAATACATTTGACAGTGTGTAATGCAATTTTGTAGGAAATAGGTGTTTTTTTTTTTAAATAGCCTTCGAAATACGTCATATTATGGTAACCGTTTTAGGGTCGGTGTCACTTCTACCCTGTACAGTCGGTTTGTGCCTTTTTCTTTAAATGTTTTAAGGGTAAATGTCTCCCGCCGCGGGAGGCGCTCCGGGCGTCGGGGGCCACGTGATGGCTTCCGGCCACCGTAGACGCGGGCCTGTGGACGGTGAGTGATGGGCTAGCTCACCGTCCGTCCGTCTTATGACGATGACAGGTCGTGTCGACGACGGCGCGTTCGTGTTCCACGCGCGCCTCAAAGAGATGTCAGCAACACGGAAGGGGCCCGCGAGGGCCGACGCCCGTCGGGGCGGCGCCTCGACATGAAGGGCTAAGAAGGAACATGGGTGGTTTTTAGTCAATAGAAGTCTGACACTCCCTTTCGCTCTGCCCAGATCGGGACTTATTAAAATTTGATGATTTCCCACCCCCCCAAAAAAAAAAAGGGTAAATGACTCTTCTCTTCTCTGACACTTCTCTGGAAAGAGTGGAGGGAGGCCTTTGCCCTGGAGTGGGACAGAGTAGACCAGCAAAAAAAAAAAAAAAAATGACTCTTTACTTTTGAAGAAAAAACAAGTTCTCATAACCACACTTCGCTGTAGTCCATTGTCCACCTTGCTGGATGGACCTGAGTCTTTACAAACTGTAGCTATGAAATCTGTGAAAGAACTGGAGTTGCCGACATACCTAAACAGGCTGCAGTGGCAGTATTCTCTCAGAGGATCGACTGTCAATAGAGCAAACGAACTAATCTTTTACCCGAGTGGAAAAGAGATGCTGCTAAGCAGGTCAGCTCTACCTCTGTCCCGTTCTAGAATAAGTTTAAAATAATAACAATACTGATCTAAGTTGTAATTCTAGGCCACCTGGAGCGTATAGACCACCAATCTCAAACCAGATGAACCAACGACCTCAAAAAGGTTACTGAGATAGATTCGATGCAGAAAATGGAGGATAGGGTGTCGTGGCGTAGCTTGAGAGACGTTTATGTTCAGCTGTGGGCTGCGATCACGGCTGCGATTGTATCAATAGATAGACTAAATATCCTACCTGAATGAATTCTACAGGAGACACGTTATTTCGTTTCCATAAATTCAGGTACAATTTAATTAACATAATGAAACGTGTCTCCTCATAAATCCACGACCTACACGAACACGCACTTACCATTTAAAATGTACGACAATATAGCTAGTGTAAAATATATCTAATTTCATTAGTTACTTAATATCGTTTGTGCTAAGTTTCCATATCAAGTGCTAAGTTAAGGTGTGGCTACATGGAAGCTAAACGATGCATTCGAGCTATTGTGCAACTTAAACATCACGCTTGTTAACCACGAAGGGTTTGGCAGAGGTTATACCACAGTATTACCACAGCCAACAGGGGGCGAACCTATTGTCTTCAACTAGGCACAGATTTAGACTCTGAGTTGCTACTTAGAAATTCCTTATAGAAAAACTCAATATCACGAACTTAGAATTTTAGCATAACCTAGGACCTTGTGTTCCGCAGAAGCGCTTGAAACCCACCAACAAGGCAGTCAAATTGCATTTAAACTCTTCGCAACATCCTGAGATTTTTACCTGCCGCCAAAGACAAAAAGAAGGGAGGCTATTTCATAGTACCCTCCAACTAACATAATATTATGCCTTATTAGTAATTAGAGCCACATTGCTCGCAGAACAGAACAGATGTCTGATGGGGCCAAAAAGTTCTGGATGGCGACCGCGAACCCAAAGACGTTGCGTTGGAAGGCCTCCCACTAGGTGGACCGATGACCTGGTGAAGGTTGCGGGGACCCGCTGGATGCGAGACGCAAGGGACCGGTCAATGTGGCGAAATTTGGGGGAGGCTTATGTCCAGCAGTAGACGTCCATCGGCTTAAATGATGACAAATTGAAAACTAAGTCTACATTTTCAAATTCAAATATCTCCAGACTTAGCCAGCAGCATTCTGTCCACAGCCCAAGTATGTCTCCACAGAAGCGTATTCTCAACACTGTTCGAGAGTTCCACATACACATTTATTGTATTTCAAACGTGTTCCACGTAGTTTTCGAGATTCACCCAAGTAGATTATTGAAGTACAAGGAGTGTGGCATAGTGTAAGGCCTGAAACTGCGTTAAGCGGGCACCCGCGCGGTTTCATACAAAAGTGCTCCGTCGCGGGGACCTGCGCGGGCGTCCGTCACGGGAGGCACGCCCCGCACCCACGCTACGGGGCCCGCATCCGTGCGACGGAAACCGTCGCGGGGCCACGTGCGGTGCCCGCCAGCGGTAATACGTACGGGCTTGTCGTCGTTTTGCTACGTAATAAAATAACATTATTAAGTTCTCCATCGACACGACTATACATGCACACCGTCAAAATTGAACTAGTGACACTGCGTATTACGCAGTGCGTAAATAAAATAATCCGGTCTCCGCCACGGGTACCCGCGACGGGGCCGTCGCGTTCCCACGGAACACACCCGCGTGTCCACGCGCGTCGATACGCGACGGTTGCCCGTCGCGGGCGCCCGCTTTACGCAGTTTCAGGCCTAACGCTTTGCTTTGTTTAATTTATTGTAAGGTATATAAACATAACCTGTGTCTTTGAGTATTTCTAGGAGTTGAAGCGATAAGATGCTTAGAAGTTCTAAGATTGTTTGTAATCAAAATCAAAACATTCATTCCAAGTACCTAGGTCAGTAACAGTTACAGGCACTTTTGAACTGTCTAAACAAAGACTACAATGAAATATAAGTAGCTACAGTCCCAGCCACAAGGCATAAAAACTGTGAAAGAACTTCAGTTGTCCATTCCAAAGGGTACTATACCGGGTGTAAATCAACCCATCACACAGCCGTCAACCAAGCATTCTGTACATCAAATTAAGTAGCCCTACGCAAAAATTTTTGCTGGGAAACGACTTTTTTTTTTGGGTCAAAAATCGCTTTTTACGGTAAAACTCAATGTAGCACTGTTAACACATTGTGCTAGTGGATGCTTTGAATAGTAAACGGGTCATGGAGGTAATTTAAGTAAAGTTTTAACCTGATAAACTAGTATTTATAAAAACAGCTGTGAAAAATTTGGAACTTTGACCCCCAATATCTCCGTAACTAGGAGGTTCCCAGGTATGGTCTAGAACAAAAAAATGATCGCAGTGGTGGGGAGAACAAGTGCCCTTCGTTTGCGTTAAGGGTAATTTCACACCCTATATAGAGAAGAACGGCAAGAAACTTCATGGACACTCATGGTACTTAGAAGTAAAGTAAGGTTTTTAAGTAACGTCAGCATCGGTATCTTAAATAGCAAATGTCTGCATTATAATAATATCTAGTCTCTGCAGACAAAATTTCTTGGGACACATCAAAGCATTAGGTAAAATTTTAAAAGAGAAAGTTCGAGAAATGCTTAGAATATACGCCACTACCATACCTAGGTAGGTCCTTACGTACATTATAATTCAGAATGTAATGGCGCAATGAGTACCTACACTTTTCCACGTTAGTAGGGAAATAACATGGTAATCGTATTCGGAATGTTTAGTGTACAGTCACAACCACGAGCACCAAAATGTATACACTTATCGACGGTTAACTGCCTCCGTGGTCGAGTGGTTTAGGCTTTGGATTGTGACCCGGTGGTCGTGGGTTCGATTCTCACTGGAAGCATACTTTGTAAAGTTTTTCCAGTTTGATATTGCAAGCTTGAAAAAAGTCGATTCCGTGCTTTGGAAGGAACGTATACCAGGTGGTCCCACCGGCCGTCAAATGGCGGTCGCCAAACTATGTCAAAAGCCCTTTTTGTCTTTTTTTTGGCTTGGGAAATCATCAAATGACTCCTCCCGCTCTGGGCAGAGCGGTAGGGAGTGTCAGATTTCTACAAAACCACCCATGTATGTTCCTTTTTAGCCCTTGTGCCGAGGCCTCGGTATCTCTTTCGAACAACCCGCAGCCCCGACGGGATGTCACAGAGCCCCTTGAGGTGGTTTAGAAACTCTGATACTATAGGGTGTGCGGGGTCGCTAGACCTTTCTGCCCACATGATGACAAGAAGAACGTTTAGAAGCAATTAATTTTCGCCTAGTGTATTAATTTAATTTTAGTCGCACCTACGTAACGAAACTCATATTTTAGAACCCATGTAAACATAAAGTAGGTCATATGATTATGAAAATTGCAATCGTTATTTCATGTTAAGTTAGCGTTTGAACTTTGCCAAATGAATACATAATTATTATTGTTCGTGACTGTACATGTATTCAAAAAAAGAAGTTTGTTTTCTGAAAAATACTCAGGCAAAAGAATCAAAAAAAAATCCCTTATGTACCAACCTACCTATATCAGGTATGTCCCGTATGTCATGTCTAACAAAGGTCGGTGACCACAGTCCACCAGCAAAACGCTAAAATAAATATTCCTTTGCCCCGAAATATAAATTCTTATAATATTCTGCTCAAATAGCTACACCGACCCTACTAGACAGTCCAATAGACCCCGAAGGGACTACATGAAAGGGATTAATTCATATAATATAATCACAAATTAATAGGTCACTACCAAATGTCGGTAAAGCAGTTAAAAGTGGCTTTGGAAATTGGGACGGCTTGGCATTAAAACCGTCATGGCGGTGGAGGTCAAAATTTCATTTTCCCTAATGAATAATATTCTCGCATTGCGGTCATATATCTCAGGATTCGTGAAATAATATCCACTTTGTGATCCGTTTAAACGAGCTAGTGGTTAGACGAGTAGAGTGAATGGAATGGCGTGGCGAGATAAAGGAATTAGTGTAGAATTAAATTAGTTCTTGGCTGATAGATAACTCATAAGTTTGGACTCAAATTGCTCTGACTTTAAGCGGTTTTAGTTCAGATGTTTGATTGCTCTTCAACCCCTAATTTTTTGATGAATGAAACCAGTTTGACGACCCTTCTTACACAAAAGTTACTATGGGTCAATGCTATGGGTAGGACTTTTGATGGATTCACACTTTCTTGACACTAGCTGCGCCCCGTGACCTTCGTTCGTGTTAAATTATTATTAAAAAAAATACCTACTTCCCTATTAGAATCGGAATATCAAAGGTTTTAATTTTTTTGAACGGAAACCTATATTATTTTTCTAATATAAAAGTACTCCTAAGTGCTATTGGCTATCTGCCACTGAAAGTCCGTTCAAAATCGGTGCAGCCGTTTCGGAGATTAGCACAAGCACAAACAGACACAGACAAAACAAACAAAAATGTGATTTTGTCCTAAGAACTTTCACATGCATTCAGTAAAAAGTTGTTATATTATTTTTTATTTATTTTGATTTATTTGTATAGATTAAGTATTTATTATCAACTGAAAGTTTTATTCTTTAAACACATAAGTACATCGGCGGTTTTAATCAGCTGTCCGGAAAATAATTCTCAAAACGTGTCATAAGTACCTACCCGCTACGTTTTGAGAATTTTATTTAACCTTATAATAAGTCATAAAAATGTTGTAACCACTTGCCCACAGTATTTTTTATTGGGCAAGCACTAAGCTCGTCCCAACGGGACTAAAGTGAGACTAATGTTTCGTATCTTAATAGGAATCTCGGTCTCATAATGTCCAAGTCATCAGCGTTTTCCGAAAATATCCTTCTTAAAGACCAGCATCCCGGTTTTGCTGATTGCTTCATTTTTTTAATAACCTCTCGCCGTTTCTATTTGAATTGAGTCCTGTAATTGGGTGACAACGTAATGTTCAGACGGATTTTAAGTACACTGGGACGGTGTTTAGGGTCCCCATGTGGATTGACAAGACCAATACCAATTAAAGATAAATTGAATTGGTTTCTTGAAGAAGATAAGAGAGATAGCTAGGTTCTTAAACCACGCTCGTGGCTAGGTAACATAAGTCACACGTTTGTCACGTCATGTCGATAAAGGTTAAGCTACGCTTACGACAGTTGGTCCGTGGATGGGTGAGCGCCCATTATAAATCTATTAATATAGGACCTATCTTAGTAGAATCCAGTTGTAATTCGTAAATCATTACAATAAGGAACCTACATTGCAGTAACTACCTACATAAAATCAGTAGTGTGGAAATCTGACAGCCAGTTTTAGTTGTTGTGGAAATTTAAACAAATGAAGTAGGTAGGTGCGTATTACCCCAGTGCTGGCATAGGAACAAGGAGTGAAGGGAAGAACCCTTATCCACATTTATATAAATAAAACAATAGTTTTATCCTAATTTAAGCAGGTAGGTATACTTGTTTAACGTGTTGTGCATAGTTCCAGACAAGTGTGATACACTGACGGCCATACTTAGGGACTAGATAGGGTATAGAGCAAAGAGTATAAGAATAATATGGTTTCCTTACACAACTGAAATCAATTGCGTACGGAATCCTAAAAAAATTCTTAACACCATCTTTGAAACATTGGCTACAGTTTTAGTGGCTTTGATTCTTTTGTCCTGAAAAGGTTGTCCATATTTGTTCATAGATGGCGTTTGATGCACAAGGAATATTTTTTCAAGACATGCTTTACCCAGTTTAAAGTTGAAGTAGGCATAATAAAATTTAATTCCTTAATTTTATGGATGAATACTTTTTGAATTATTTATTGGCAGCAACGTTACTCCAAATTTGTATCTGTGGAAGTCGGTAAAACAGTGATCATATGGGTTTTGTAACTAAGGTGAGTGACATCTATTGGATTTCAAACAAATAATTGAAATCCAATCCAAGAATCAGCTGCTAGAAATACTGATAGGAAAACAACGTTTTCTCTGAATTGGATACTTTATTTAAAATATTATTGAAAGTACTGTACGTATAACTTATTTTCATAAAATGTTAAGTGTTATTTTACGTGATTTCGTATCATTTTTTGAAAGTTTTCGTCCGTAACTAGTGACATCTTTCGATTCTATAGCTAAGTTTTAGCTGTCACCTATCGGAAAATGTTGTCAACAGTGGATTTAGTTCACATTCCATCCGGGGCGCTCACAACCCAAACAATGAATACCAACATGGTGGCAATGTGCTACACAGTTTGAAAATGCAGGTCGTGTCATGCTTTGAAAAAAATCATTTTATACTCGAATTTGGTGGAAAATGTCGGACCCTAAACGTGCTACTCTTATAACAGTGGGTGCTCCAAAAAGTGCAAAGAATAATGTGAACAAAACAGTGAGATTAACAATAAATTTGGATGAAAGCAACGAAAGTAAATATCCGGAGCTGAATTACAAGGAACTAGTCATTGCAGAAGAGGTAAGTTATAACAGAAAATCATAGCAATTTACGCAACCATACTGGTTTTCCAGCTCTTTGTAGTGCAGGGCATCTGCTAAAAAAAATTCAAAGCCTAAAGATCGACAGGGCATTGGCTACAGCCGGTTTCAAGGGGTCCAGTTGAAATCGTTTTAGGATATTTTTTGCTTACGTTACACGGTTTTGTATTAGGATTGTGACATGAATTTGCGTCCACGGACTGCTCGAGAAGCTCAGATAGCGGTCGCCATGTTTGCAACAATCATAGAAGTTCGTTGTCGGCTTAGAACATCATTTTACGAGAGCAATGTTTTGATCGCTAACACTTTATGATTAAAGTTGTTTTGTCTCCAATATGATTAATTTTTACATTGCTAAGCCATATAAATAACTTGTCTAATGAGTGCTGACGATAATGCATTGCGTACGATATCATTATAGCACGCGAAAGTCTCGATTTCAATGACCTAGGATAACCTACCAATTTATTGTATACAGTATCCGGTAAAAGTAAGGTACACTTTTAAGATTTAATTATAATAAATTGTAAATGAAAGTATGAACATATGTTTGCAATTTAAGTGTACATAGGCTGTATATAGATAGGTGTGATTATCTTAAAATGAGATAGAGGATGCGTGTAGGGAACAGGTATACATGTTGCGTATTGTTGTACTGTTCTAACGCATTATTAGGATAATGGGATTTATTTTAAACGATAGAAAGGGTTATTTATTATGTATTGAATGCGTTTATAGAATGTTTGGTTATGTATTTGTTTGCAAACTTGATCTGCAATGTTGCCAAGTGAGTTTCCCTTGCAAAATGCACCCGTTGGCAGATTGTATCACGACCTTTGCTTCTTTGTGAGCTTTATTATTTTCTTATTCCTCTATTCTCGATCGATAGGTAACCGTTTTTATTAGGGTACCTATATAACGTGCAAAGGTTATGTATTGCAGGCGTCTTATATACTTTTACGTGTGTGAGTGTTTGTAAAGATATTGTTATTTGAATGTGTTGCAGATTTTGGAATGTTTTTTCTTTAATAATGGATTTTCATTGCGTGTGGGACGTACTTAATTATGTAGACATAGTGATAAATCGTTTTTTTTTTGCGCTGCCGTATTTTTATTTTTAGTTGGCGGTAAGTTGTATCGTATCATTTTACGAAACAGGTTTGATTTGACTTTGTGGATATTGTATTTTTTTTTATGAGCCCGTGCAGTTTGTCTCGCGCGCTTTTTGTCAATTATGGCGCGCTTTTATAGCCGTTATGTCAGAGCAGTAAAGTCTATTATTGAGTAACTATTAATTATTGACAGATGGTTGTTATTCTGTTTCGTATATAAACACTTTAGAGAGAATGTTTTGTGTAAGTGCAATAGTATTGCGAATTCGTTGGTTTTATAGTAAAACTAACGGGTTTTTTGTGTGTTTATGGATGATTGTCAATAGTTTAGTTAGTTTCGTGGTCAATTAAATCTGACTGATTGATGATTGTGTTCAAACATATTTATGTATTTGTTTCACAGTTTTCATAGTTTTGTAATATAAACATCTGTATCTAAACACATAGATGCCTGCCTAGATAATTTACATCATAATGACTTCATTTCAATGATTTACGTTATAACGAGGATAACATTACATCGATTATTTAGATGAAATTTTCGTCTACTTATTTCAAGGTTTATAACATTTTTGGCCTTAGTGGAGTGAGTTCGCGTTATGGATAACTGGTGTCACCGTGTCATTGTCATGGCCATTCATGACTCATTCAAATTATGAATTCTCAAAGGCCATTTATTATATTAAACAAGACTGTAATCCTCGAAATGCCTTGCAATAAAATTAAAATATTCTAAACATGATGGATTTTTTAAAAAGTCCCTAATAAAAAGCTAAAGAGTTAAAACTTTAATCTGAAGTTTAGGCATACCTACCTACCTAAATATCAGTTTTTTGTAAGTTCATTGTCTAAGAAACTGTTTGAATTTTATATTTTACTATTAAAAGTACACTGTCTCTTCCTTCACACCAATCTAATAATTAAATAAAACCAATAGCCAACTTAATTGGTGCAATATTTGATTGCTTCACAAATATTGACTGTCCAACATTGGTCTTAAATATTATCCAATACAAATTATATCAAAAAACAATGGACAAACTATGTACAAATATTGGCGGTCCAACATTGGTACAAAATGTTGCTTATACTTAGTACATTAGTTTTAAATTCTTTCATTAAAAATCGGACTAAAAACCATCCATGTTCCCTCTTAGCCCTTTGTGTCGAGGCTGCGGTCCCTCTTTTGAACAACCTACAGGTCATCCACAGCCTGAGTTAGTTTTGAATAATGATGTCATTCAGATCTAGACTCCTGCTTGCTGGCTGCTTTCTATGGGACAGTAGATTATTTCTTTGTGATTACAATGTTGGTCCCAAACAGAAAAATTATCACTTTGATCATCTGCACCCTTTATCTTTTTTAAACATCCTTTAGAAATATTTGTCTGCATATTTTATATCACACACCAATTAATCAGACAAACAATCAATTCACTATCACATGTGACAAGATAATAACAATAATCTATAACTTTCAATTCTATAACTTTCAAATAGATCAAGGTGAAATCTTATGCAAATTTCCACCAATCAGAACATGCCGATGGCCACCACAAACATTCCTATTGGCTGACAATCATGTGACATCCATTGTTTTAAATATCTATGAGAACTAAATAATCCACTGTAGAATTTTGTATAGAATTCAGGTTTAGACTTGCAAATTATTTTATTAGTTTTTGGTTTATCAATTGTTATCAGTAGGTATGTAAGTTGTTACTTCACAAAAACAAAGGTGTGAAATGTTATCATTCTTTGATTGATTCTGTATGAATACCTTATCTTTCTAAACTTGATACGGTTAAATACAGGAATACGGTTATTTTTAACCATATTCCTAATTCTATAAAAGAGGAACCAGTAACAATTTTCAAAAAGAAGCTAACTGACTTACTATTGAATAAATGTTATTACTCCATATCGGATTTTCTAGCCGATAAGCTGTAGCTGTTTCATGGCTGATGATGAACAGCATCAATATTTGCATGCCAAAATGGTAGAATGTACAAGGATTCTTTAATATGATGTAACCACCTTATTGTAAATACCTATATTCTAAGCAAATAAACGAATATTCTATTCTATTCTATTGATATTTTGTAACAATGGATGCAACAACTTTCAACTTCACAATTACCGTTTCAATTAAAAATAATTAAATTATTGAATCATAGCTATAGCATGTAAAGGTACTTTAAATTATGTATTTATAGCTATGCAAATAATTAAATTGTAGCGTATCATGTTTGTAATTTTAAACTAACAGCATTTTACTAAATGCACAAATTAAACTATGTGGCTAATTTCTGATATTACTTTTGACGAGACTTTTATTAGCCGATAGCCAATAGCTGATTTTAAAGAGTAACCTAAGCTACTTTTATTTTAGAAAAAGATTAGGCTCCCTGTTCTGTGTGAAAAATAACACCAGTGAAATCATTTACAAAATCAGATTCTAATAGAATTCATATTATTAACATTCTTAACTTATCGACTGATAAGTTATAAATACATACCTAAATCGTTTAGTACTATGGTATCAAAGTCACCATCCATAAGACGTCCACTGGTGGACAAAGGCCTCCCCCATAGAACTCCATAAAGAACGGTTGTTTGCATCCACCAAATGCCTGCGACTCTCACGATGTCGTCGGTCCACCTGGTGGGAGGCCTACCCACAAAGTAAAATTCCCAATCTAATGAAATAATCTACCATGAATTTGGTATTTGTGGAATTAATTCTACCATAAAATTAATTAATACTCGACCTAGTTAAATCAGTTCTGCTATTAACATCATGAATTATGGAAACTATTGGAAACTAATTTTATGGGATTTTCACACTTATGTTCTGGTACAAACAGTGCTTAAATACTAAACTATGTTTAACTGCACCATCAGATACCAATTTATAATAATAGCTACGAAATCTTTTTTAAAAATTAATAATGTTGACGATCACTGATTTGTTTTCCAGGTCAAATAAATCAGCTGATGTAAAATCACAAAAGCAGATTAATTTAGAAATCACCAAGTACTCGAAAAAAAAAACTGAAATCCTATTTTTTTTTTAATAATCTTGTGTTGTTATGTGTACAGTTTCTATAATAACTTAGTTTGAGGACATTGAAAAAAAAAACATTAACCGCCCGCTTAGCTGTATAAAACAGGAATAATACACCTGCATAGTTACTTATCTCTTTTGTCCACAATAAAGGCACGTTTAGAAGTTACACTAACAATAATTATCTCTCACTAGTCAAAACATACTTTTGTTATCATTTTTATTTTCCAATTCATTGCCTTATTCTTTGTATATGTTCAGAAATGATAATACTGCCTTGTTGGTCTAAGGAGGAGTGTTAATTAATATGTCCATTCCATTGTGACTCCTTTACTCCTAAACAAATGAATCAATTTGGATAAATTGAATGTCACTGGCTGTATAATTTTTCTCAAAAAATTAAAAATGTTGGGCGCCATATGCTGGAATTTCTCAGTTGGGTTTTTAAATTAATTCTTCCATGACGAGTTTTTCATTAATCATCACAGAGTCCAGATTTGTGCCCAGTCTAAATAAAATAGCCACAATTAAACATATGTTTGCAATTTAAGTGTACATAGGCTGTATATAGATAGGTGTGATTATCTTAAAATGAGATAGAGGATGCGTGTAGGGAACAGGTATACATGTTGCGTATTGTTGTACTGTTCTAACGCATTATTAGGATAATGGGATTTATTTTAAACGATAGAAAGGGTTATTTATTATGTATTGAATGCGTTTATAGAATGTTTGGTTATGTATTTGTTTGCAAACTTGATCTGCAATGTTGCCAAGTGAGTTTCCCTTGCAAAATGCACCCGTTGGCAGATTGTATTACGACCTTTGCTTCTTTGTGAGCTTTATTATTTTCCTATTCCTCTATTCTCGATCGATAGGTAACCGTTTTTATTAGGGTACCTATATAACGTGCAAAGGTTATGTATTGCAGGCGTCTTATATACTTTTACGTGTGTGAGTGTTTGTAAAGATAGTGTTCTTATTTGAATGTGTTGCAGATTTTGGAATGTTTTTTCTGTATTAATGGATTTTCATTGCGTGTGGGACGTACATAATTATGTAGACATAGTGATAAATCGTTTTTTTTTTGCGCTGCCGTATTGTTATTTTTAGTTGGCGGTAAGTTGTATCGTATCATTTTACGAAACAGGTTTGATTTGACTTTGTGGATATTGTATTTTTTTTTATGAGTCCGTGCAGTTTGTCTCGCGCGCTTTTTGTCAATTATGGCGCGCTTTTGTAGCCGTTATGTCAGAGCAGTAAAGTCTATTATTGAGTAACTATTAATTATTGACAGATGGTTGTTATTCTGTTTCGTATATAAACACTTTAGAGAGAATGTTTTGTGTAAGTGCAATAGTATTGCGAATTCGTTGGTTTTATAGTAAAACTAACGGGTTTTTTGTGTGTTTATGGATGATTGTCAATAGTTTCGTTACTTTCGTGGTCAATTAAATCTGACTGATTGATGATTGTGTTCAAACATATGTATGTATTTGTTTCACAGTTTTCATAGTTTTGTAATCTATACATCTGTATCTAAACACATAGATGCCTGCCTAGATAATTTACATCATAATGACTTAATTTCAATGATTTACGTTTTAACGAGGATAACATTACATCGATTATTTAGATGAAATTTTCGTCTACTTATTTCAAGGTTTATAACATTTTTGGCCTTAGTGGAGTGAGTTCGCGGTATGGATAACTGGTGTCATTGTCATGGCCATTCATAACTCATTCAAATTATGAATTACCAAAGGCCATTTATTATATTAAACAAGACTGTAATCCTCGAAATGCCTTGCAATAAAATTAAAATATTCTAAACATGATGGATTTTTAAAAAGTCCCTAATAAATAAAAAGCTAAAGAGTTAAAACTTTAATCTGAAGTTTAGGCATACCTACCTAAATATCAGGTTTTTGTAAGTTCATTGTCTAAGAAACTGTTTGAATTTTATATTTTACTATTGAAAGTACACTTTCTCTTCCTTCACACCAATCTAATAATTAAATAAAACCAATAGCCAACTTAATTGGTGCAATATTTGATTGCTTCACAAATATTGACTGTCCAACATTGGTCTTAAATATTATCCAATACATATTATATCAAAAAACAATGGACAAACTATGTACAAATATTGGCGGTCCAACATTGGTACAAAATGTGTCCTTAGCAAAGTCAAGTTGCTTATACTTAGTACATTAGTTTTAAATTCTTTCATTAAAAATCAGACTAAAAACCATCCATGTTCCTTCTTAGCCCTTTGTGTCGAGGCTGCGGTACCTCTTTTGAACAACCCACAGGTCATCCACAGCCTGAGTTAGTTTTGAATAATGATGTCATTCAGATCTAGACTCCTGCTTGCTGACTGCTTTCTATGGGACAGTAGATTATTTCTTTGTGATTACAATGTTGGTCCCAAACAGAAAAATTATCGCTTTGATCATCTGCACCCTTTATCTTTTTGAAACATCCTTTAGAAATATTTGTCTGCATATTTTATATCACACACCAATTAATCAGACAAACAATCAATTCACTATCACATGTGACAAGATAATAACAATAATCTATAACTTTCAATTCTATAACTTTCAAATAGATCAAGGTGAAATCTTATGCAAATTTCCACCAATCAGAACATGCCGATGGCCACCACAAACATTCCTATTGGCTGACAATCATGTGACATCCATTGTTTTAAATATCTATGAGAACTAAATAATCCACTGTAGAATTTTGTATAGAATTCAGGTTTAGACTTGCAAATTATTTTATTAGTTTTTGGTTTATCAATTGTTATCAGTAGGTATGATGTAGGTATGTAAGTTGTTACTTCACAAAAACAAAGGTGTGAAATGTTATCATTCTTTGATTGATTCTGTATGAACACCTTATCTTTCTAAACTTGATACGGTTAAATACAGGACTACGGTTATTTTTAACCATATTCCTAATTCTATAAAAGAGGAACCAGTAACAATTTTCAAAAAAAGCTAACTGACTTACTATTGAATAAATGTTATTACTCCATATCGGATTTTCTAGCCGATAAGCTGTAGCTGTTTCATGGCTGATGATGAACAGCATCAATATTTGCATGCCAAAATGGTAGAATGTACAAGGATTCTTTAATATGACGTAACCACCTTATTGTAAATACCTATATTCTAAGCAAATAAACGAATATTCTATTCTATTGATATTTTGTAACAATGGATGCAACAACTTTCAATTTCACAATTACCGTTTCAATTAAAAATAATTAAATTATTGAATCATAGCTATAGCCTGTATAGGTACTTTAAATTATGTATTTATAGCTATGCAAATAATTAAATTGTAGCGTATCATGTTTGTAATTTTAAACTAACAACATTTTACTAAATGCACAAATTAAACTATGTGGCTAATTTCTGATATTACTGAACGACTTTTGACGAGACTTTTATTAGCCGATAGCTAATAGCTGATTTAAAGGAGTATTTTATGTTACTTTTAATTTAGTAAAAGATTAGGCTTCCTTTTCTATGTGAAAGTAACACCAGTGAAATCATTTACAAAATCAGATTCTAATAGAATTCATATTATTAACATTCTTAACTTATCGACTGATAAGTTATAAATACATACCTAAATCGTTTAGTACTATGGTATCAAAGTCACCGTCCATAAGACGTCCACTGGTGGACAAAGGCCTCCCCCATAGAACTCCATAAAGAACGGTTGTTTGCATCCACCGAATGCCTGCGACTCTCACGATGTCGTCGGTCCACCTGGTGGGAGGCCTACCCACAAAGTAAAATTCCCAATCTAATGAAATAATCTACCATGAATTTGGTATTTGTGGAATTAATTCTACCATAAAATTAATTAATACTCGACCTAGTTAAATCAGTTCTGCTATTAACATCATGAATTATGGAAACTATTGGAAACTAATTTTATGGGATTTTCACACTTATGTTCTGGTACAAACAGTGCTTAAATACTAAACTATGTTTAACTGCACCATCAGATACCAATTTATAATAATAGCTACGAAATCTTTTTTAAAAATTAATAATGTTGACGATCACTGATTTGTTTTCCAGGTCAAATAAATCAGCTGATGTAAAATCACAAAAGCAGATTAATTTAGAAATCACCAAGTACTCGAAAAAAAAAACTGAAATCCTATTTTTTTTTTAATAATCTTGTGTTGTTATGTGTACAGTTTCTATAATAACTTAGTTTGAGGACATTGAAAAAAAAAACATTAACCGCCCGCTTAGCTGTATAAAACAGGAATAATACACCTGCATAGTTACTTATCTCTTTTGTCCACAATAAAGGCACGTTTAGAAGTTACACTAACAATAATTATCTCTCACTAGTCAAAACATACTTTTGTTATCATTTTTATTTTCCAATTCATTGCCTTATTCTTTGTATATGTTCAGAAATGATAATACTGCCTTGTTGGTCTAAGGAGGAGTGTTAATTAATATGTCCATTCCATTGTGACTCCTTTACTCCTAAACAAATGAATCAATTTGGATAAATTGAATGTCACTGGCTGTATAATTTTTCTCAAAAAATTAAAAATGTTGGGCGCCATATGCTGGAATTTCTCAGTTGGGTTTTTAAATTAATTCTTCCATGACGAGTTTTTCATTAATCATCACAGAGTCCAGATTTGTGCCCAGTCTAAATAAAATAGCCACAATTAAACATATGTTTGCAATTTAAGTGTACATAGGCTGTATATAGATAGGTGTGATTATCTTAAAATGAGATAGAGGATGCGTGTAGGGAACAGGTATACATGTTGCGTATTGTTGTACTGTTCTAACGCATTATTAGGATAATGGGATTTATTTTAAACGATAGAAAGGGTTATTTATTATGTATTGAATGCGTTTATAGAATGTTTGGTTATGTATTTGTTTGCAAACTTGATCTGCAATGTTGCCAAGTGAGTTTCCCTTGCAAAATGCACCCGTTGGCAGATTGTATTACGACCTTTGCTTCTTTGTGAGCTTTATTATTTTCCTATTCCTCTATTCTCGATCGATAGGTAACCGTTTTTATTAGGGTACCTATATAACGTGCAAAGGTTATGTATTGCAGGCGTCTTATATACTTTTACGTGTGTGAGTGTTTGTAAAGATAGTGTTCTTATTTGAATGTGTTGCAGATTTTGGAATGTTTTTTCTGTATTAATGGATTTTCATTGCGTGTGGGACGTACATAATTATGTAGACATAGTGATAAATCGTTTTTTTTTTGCGCTGCCGTATTGTTATTTTTAGTTGGCGGTAAGTTGTATCGTATCATTTTACGAAACAGGTTTGATTTGACTTTGTGGATATTGTATTTTTTTTTATGAGTCCGTGCAGTTTGTCTCGCGCGCTTTTTGTCAATTATGGCGCGCTTTTGTAGCCGTTATGTCAGAGCAGTAAAGTCTATTATTGAGTAACTATTAATTATTGACAGATGGTTGTTATTCTGTTTCGTATATAAACACTTTAGAGAGAATGTTTTGTGTAAGTGCAATAGTATTGCGAATTCGTTGGTTTTATAGTAAAACTAACGGGTTTTTTGTGTGTTTATGGATGATTGTCAATAGTTTAGTTACTTTCGTGGTCAATTAAATCTGACTGATTGATGATTGTGTTCAAACATATGTATGTATTTGTTTCACAGTTTTCATAGTTTTGTAATCTATACATCTGTATCTAAACACATAGATGCCTGCCTAGATAATTTACATCATAATGACTTAATTTCAATGATTTACGTTTTAACGAGGATAACATTACATCGATTATTTAGATGAAATTTTCGTCTACTTATTTCAAGGTTTATAACATTTTTGGCCTTAGTGGAGTGAGTTCGCGGTATGGATAACTGGTGTCATTGTCATGGCCATTCATAACTCATTCAAATTATGAATTACCAAAGGCCATTTATTATATTAAACAAGACTGTAATCCTCGAAATGCCTTGCAATAAAATTAAAATATTCTAAACATGATGGATTTTTAAAAAGTCCCTAATAAATAAAAAGCTAAAGAGTTAAAACTTTAATCTGAAGTTTAGGCATACCTACCTAAATATCAGGTTTTTGTAAGTTCATTGTCTAAGAAACTGTTTGAATTTTATATTTTACTATTGAAAGTACACTTTCTCTTCCTTCACACCAATCTAATAATTAAATAAAACCAATAGCCAACTTAATTGGTGCAATATTTGATTGCTTCACAAATATTGACTGTCCAACATTGGTCTTAAATATTATCCAATACATATTATATCAAAAAACAATGGACAAACTATGTACAAATATTGGCGGTCCAACATTGGTACAAAATGTGTCCTTAGCAAAGTCAAGTTGCTTATACTTAGTACATTAGTTTTAAATTCTTTCATTAAAAATCAGACTAAAAACCATCCATGTTCCTTCTTAGCCCTTTGTGTCGAGGCTGCGGTACCTCTTTTGAACAACCCACAGGTCATCCACAGCCTGAGTTAGTTTTGAATAATGATGTCATTCAGATCTAGACTCCTGCTTGCTGACTGCTTTCTATGGGACAGTAGATTATTTCTTTGTGATTACAATGTTGGTCCCAAACAGAAAAATTATCGCTTTGATCATCTGCACCCTTTATCTTTTTGAAACATCCTTTAGAAATATTTGTCTGCATATTTTATATCACACACCAATTAATCAGACAAACAATCAATTCACTATCACATGTGACAAGATAATAACAATAATCTATAACTTTCAATTCTATAACTTTCAAATAGATCAAGGTGAAATCTTATGCAAATTTCCACCAATCAGAACATGCCGATGGCCACCACAAACATTCCTATTGGCTGACAATCATGTGACATCCATTGTTTTAAATATCTATGAGAACTAAATAATCCACTGTAGAATTTTGTATAGAATTCAGGTTTAGACTTGCAAATTATTTTATTAGTTTTTGGTTTATCAATTGTTATCAGTAGGTATGATGTAGGTATGTAAGTTGTTACTTCACAAAAACAAAGGTGTGAAATGTTATCATTCTTTGATTGATTCTGTATGAACACCTTATCTTTCTAAACTTGATACGGTTAAATACAGGACTACGGTTATTTTTAACCATATTCCTAATTCTATAAAAGAGGAACCAGTAACAATTTTCAAAAAAAGCTAACTGACTTACTATTGAATAAATGTTATTACTCCATATCGGATTTTCTAGCCGATAAGCTGTAGCTGTTTCATGGCTGATGATGAACAGCATCAATATTTGCATGCCAAAATGGTAGAATGTACAAGGATTCTTTAATATGACGTAACCACCTTATTGTAAATACCTATATTCTAAGCAAATAAACGAATATTCTATTCTATTGATATTTTGTAACAATGGATGCAACAACTTTCAATTTCACAATTACCGTTTCAATTAAAAATAATTAAATTATTGAATCATAGCTATAGCCTGTATAGGTACTTTAAATTATGTATTTATAGCTATGCAAATAATTAAATTGTAGCGTATCATGTTTGTAATTTTAAACTAACAACATTTTACTAAATGCACAAATTAAACTATGTGGCTAATTTCTGATATTACTGAACGACTTTTGACGAGACTTTTATTAGCCGATAGCTAATAGCTGATTTAAAGGAGTATTTTATGTTACTTTTAATTTAGTAAAAGATTAGGCTTCCTTTTCTATGTGAAAGTAACACCAGTGAAATCATTTACAAAATCAGATTCTAATAGAATTCATATTATTAACATTCTTAACTTATCGACTGATAAGTTATAAATACATACCTAAATCGTTTAGTACTATGGTATCAAAGTCACCGTCCATAAGACGTCCACTGGTGGACAAAGGCCTCCCCCATAGAACTCCATAAAGAACGGTTGTTTGCATCCACCGAATGCCTGCGACTCTCACGATGTCGTCGGTCCACCTGGTGGGAGGCCTACCCACAAAGTAAAATTCCCAATCTAATGAAATAATCTACCATGAATTTGGTATTTGTGGAATTAATTCTACCATAAAATTAATTAATACTCGACCTAGTTAAATCAGTTCTGCTATTAACATCATGAATTATGGAAACTATTGGAAACTAATTTTATGGGATTTTCACACTTATGTTCTGGTACAAACAGTGCTTAAATACTAAACTATGTTTAACTGCACCATCAGATACCAATTTATAATAATAGCTACGAAATCTTTTTTAAAAATTAATAATGTTGACGATCACTGATTTGTTTTCCAGGTCAAATAAATCAGCTGATGTAAAATCACAAAAGCAGATTAATTTAGAAATCACCAAGTACTCGAAAAAAAAAACTGAAATCCTATTTTTTTTTTAATAATCTTGTGTTGTTATGTGTACAGTTTCTATAATAACTTAGTTTGAGGACATTGAAAAAAAAAACATTAACCGCCCGCTTAGCTGTATAAAACAGGAATAATACACCTGCATAGTTACTTATCTCTTTTGTCCACAATAAAGGCACGTTTAGAAGTTACACTAACAATAATTATCTCTCACTAGTCAAAACATACTTTTGTTATCATTTTTATTTTCCAATTCATTGCCTTATTCTTTGTATATGTTCAGAAATGATAATACTGCCTTGTTGGTCTAAGGAGGAGTGTTAATTAATATGTCCATTCCATTGTGACTCCTTTACTCCTAAACAAATGAATCAATTTGGATAAATTGAATGTCACTGGCTGTATAATTTTTCTCAAAAAATTAAAAATGTTGGGCGCCATATGCTGGAATTTCTCAGTTGGGTTTTTAAATTAATTCTTCCATGACGAGTTTTTCATTAATCATCACAGAGTCCAGATTTGTGCCCAGTCTAAATAAAATAGCCACAATTACATGGGATTCAAACATGACATTTTTTTTTCCTGTACAATATCTATGTAGATATAGCTATAGTTTAATTTAATTTTACTTTTAATTTAATCGTTCTTTTCATATTTTATAGCATCGTATTGGATGATTCCGTAATGTTGCTATAATTAATCCTACTAATATTATAAATGTGAAAGTTTGTGAGAATGGATGTGTGGATGTTTGTTACTCTTTCACGCAAAAACTACTGAACGGATTTGGATAAAATTTGGTACACAGATAGTTTATAACCTGGATTAACACATAGGATAGTTTTTATCCCGATTTTATCCTCCCGTGGGATAATTGTCGAGTTGTAGCGGGCGAAGCCGCTGGCAACAGCTAGTATTAAATAAATAAAAATCAATAGCGAAATGTAGTTGTACTACAAGTCTGCAGATATTAATTTCCTGTTATAATTCCCATAACCATTATCTACTTAGGAATAAAACCATGCTGCATCTATGAGTCGTGTGTTAATCAGTGATTCTCACATAATTTACTTTGCAAATGTTTGTAGTATGTGTCCGCAGTCATCATAAATGACTGGGTTCTTGACCCACTAAGGTGTAACTGTATTATTATGCATGTACTTAGTTTGTGAATGATCAATAGGTGTTGGTTACTACTAGTATTATGTTGTACATGGCTAAATAATTTGTATGATAAATAATTACTGTTTATAATGAAGTAGATGTTTGGTGTTGTTTTGTCCTAAAATGAGGACCCTTTACAAATTACACTTGATAATGAGTTTTTTGTTTTACTACATCAACAGTAACATCACTAGGAAATGGTGTAAAATAGGTGTTCCGGGAGGGTTATGAAACTAGACTTTCAGATAGAGATTAGTTTGGTTGATTGTCAAACTAATAACTATGAATTTATGAGTTTTTGTTTCGCCTCCTGTCTCAGAACTGCAACAAAAATGACTATGACATACCCTTTATGACCATAAAGCATATTATTAAATTTTTTGGAATGTTGAAATGACACCCTTGAGTCTAACATCTACATTTTCATGTTTCAGAGAAAGAAGAGATTAGAGAGAGAGAATGGCAAGACAGCAGGGTTGGATCCCTTCTCAGAGAATAATGATGATGTGCTGCGCGTTGCCAGGCAGTTCGAGCAGAAATACGTAAGTTTAAACCTTCGCCTTAAGACTACAATGACAATTGTTTATTTGACTAGGTACTGTTCAAAATTCACGAAATGGTATGTTATTTCAAAGAAATAACACGATGTGTGAAAAAGTAATAAAATCTAAAAAAAAAATTGCTTAGTTTTAACTGATTTTAAATGACGTGCTAGACAAAGACAGCGCTACAGAAACGTGACGTCATATTTCATACCGCCATAGTTACGTAGTACAAATGGCGGTTTCGCGCGACAAGGATAGAAAGTGCCCCCACCAAAAAGTTCTAAAGCATGTTGTCTCCATTTTGTTATTAAATTTATTACGTTTTTTACACATCGTGTTATTTCTGTTAATTCTTTGAAATATACATTTTCGTGAATTTTTAACAGTAGTCAAATAGCCAATTATGTAGATGGCTAAAAGTTGAAATAATTTTGACTCAAAATTCAGCTAAAACGATCTTCCGATCTCTTGCTGATACAGTCGAAAGGTCAATTTTACTAGTTGTTATCATAATGCTTAAAGTTTTGATTTTTTTAATATAGTAAGCCAAATTACACTCACAATGGTAAAGGAAAACATGTTCGAATGAACACAAAACTTGTTTGATTTATCATAAAAAAGATAATCAAATTCGTTTTGTTTAAAATATTTTGTATAATATAACTATTTAAGTTTTCATCAAGTATTATCCTTACCTACTTAAATGCATTAAACAAACCTACATGATTAGTTTTACTTGTAAATTCCTTCATTTCATTTTGGTGCTAATATTGTTTGAGTCACGTACAACCAAAGCTGTTAATGAAATCCTTAAATATACAGAACAGAGGAAAAAAAATATGAAACTATAAACCCTGAAAAACTAAAAATTATTACCTACATTTTATTAAATTAAATAGTAGTTGAAGCATGAAGAAAATGAAACGGGTCCCGCCTACTTCCAAACATCTTTCTTATAACCGTCGGGTGTGTCAGCCTGGGTCTTTAAGCTTAAGTACTCCACTCCTTCCTCTTCTACCGAACCCACGCGTCCTCCTTGCGGGCGTCCAGGGATTCGGAGTTACGGCATGCTAGACCCCCCCTCACTGTGTCAGATTTCCTGCTATTTTGGCCCACAGTTTGTCTGGTATGCGGCAGACAGGTCCTGCCCAGTCCCATTTGAGTTGGTCCCAGGTTACCTTACAATATTAATTTAACTTATTCTGGGATATTTCAGGGCGGCAAGAGCACATACGGCCGCAAGGGAAGGTCGAAGCATGATGACTTCGCAGACATTGGTGCTGGGTACGATGAAAATGACTCCTTCATCGACAACACACATGGGGTAAGTCATTTACTCTAATAAGGATTCATATCCTGCAAGTCCTGCAACTCAAGAAGGAATATAAAAATAGAACACTTACAGGATCATATCTGATTCTGATACCCTCGATCACATCATACCCTTTGAAATGTAATTAGTCCGTCAGATAGATTTTCAAAAAATATTGGACACGTATTTTTTCTTTTTTCACGTAAACAAACAATGAAGACGATACAGTGCTTGGAAAACTCGTGTGCCGTCATATTCTAAGACATTAGTATGACTTTTTTACCGATGAGTGACGTCACAACCCCCCACTCAAAATCTTTAACGCGTTTTATCTTCGTCAATTATATATTTTTATAATATTTAACTGACTGACTAATTAGAATCATATTTTTTTTTAGTCAGTAAACATCCCTATTGCTTGAAACTTGTTCCGTATGGTGTCGGACGTAAAAAATAGCACCATACCATATCTTCCCGTGGGTATCGTAAGAGGCGACTAAGGGACTTACCAGAGAATGGGCAGCAGCGTTCTCTGTGCCTTTGTAACAACCATACTGCGATCGCCAACCCGCCTGCCAAGTGTGGCGATTATGGCAAATCCCCCCCTTCTGGGGGAGGTCTATGTCCAGCAGTGGACGTCTTATGGCTGAAATGATGAATTGCTTGAAACGCCTCTTTTTTTTACACGTTTTGAGGGTAGCTACCCTGATAGTAAAAGTCGTTTCAAATGACCAGTACAGTTTAGCTTATGGAAGAAAACTATACCACTTTTATCACCTCCATTCAAACTCAAAGGTATATTTAAAGGAGCGGTAATTAAGTGCTCAGCCAAACGGTTGTATCTAGGTCACACAGTATTTTAGAATAGGGATTGTCGTCGGAATACAATCGAATGTTTTGTAGAAGAATTCCCGTATTAGCATTAGGTTAGTTACGGAAATATACGTTTAGGATCGATACTAAATTCTTTCTTTAACGTGTGTTTAGTGGCTAACCTGGTGTGAGGTGTATGCCGCCCATAGGCCTCTGACTTCGCAATACATGTCGTTGAGAAATATCTTAGGCATGCTGGTCTCCTCACGATGTTTTTTTTCACCGGAGCAAGTGATAATAGCGTAGTTGACGGACTAAAAAAAAACAACCGACTTCAAAAACACCAAAAAGTGAGAAATAAAGTTCAGAAGAAAAATCAGCTTCTGAAGTCGGTGACATTTGTTTGTTTGATTACGTTTTTTTGCCACCGACTTCAGAAGCTGATTTTTCTTCTGAAGTTTATTTCTCACTTTTTGGTGTTTTTGAAGTCGGTTGTTTTTTTTGCAAAAAAGTTTTTTTATTTTTTAATTTTCAGTTGTAGCCACAAATATTTACTATGTTTTTAACATTCAACCAAGAAACCTAAACCTTAAACTTCAAGATTCTCTTATTATTGCTTTCAACGGTTAGGACCGTTGAGAAGTAGTACCTTCCATCATCAGCTCATCATCATGAAGTGATGACTGCTAGATGCGAATACTTGAATAGCTTCAGAAAAAGCACGAAACAAGTAATACATGCCTATGGGATTTGAGGGTTGTCCTCGATTTCTCTGGGATCCCATTACCAGGTCCCGGTTTCTATATCATGGTACCCTTGAGATATCTCCATTCCAATAAAAAAAGAATCATCAAAATTGGTTCATAAACGATGAAATTATTAGCGAACACACATAAACGAAAAAAAAACATAAATTAAAAACATGTCCATAAAATGAAAAATACTGGGCCAAACAATGTCAAATTTTTATGGGACCAAATGGCAACTATTCCGGATCAAACTAAAAACGTCACTTTCTGGTAAAAAATGTACCAAACTGTGACATCGCGCGACTTTTCAAAGCACTGTATCGTCTTCAATATTGTTCACGTGAAAAAATAAAAAATACATGTCCAATATTTTTTGGAAATCTATCTGACGGACTAACTAGATTTTTTTTGTCAACTACCCTATTATACAATCATCATCTGCCTAGCCTTTTCCCAACTATGTTGGGGTCGGCTTCCAGTCTAACCGGATGCAGCTGAGTACCAGTATTTTACATGGAGCGACTGCCTATCTGACCTCCACAACCCAGTTAATACTAGGTAATACGATACTCTTTGATAAGACTGGATGTCAGAATTTCAGGTCACTGACTACCTGTAACGACTGCCAAAGCTCTATATATGGCAGCCGGGACCAACAGCTTAACGTGCTTTCCGAGGCACGGAGGGAACTCGGTATGTCGGGCGGTCACCCATCCACAGACCGACCTAGGCAAGCACAGCTTTACCTAAAGATCGACCCGAGTGGCAGTTCTTATTAAGCCACGAGCTCCTCTAAACCATTTATCAGGACACCACCACAAAATTCCATTCTGATACTTAGAATTTTCTTGCCTGGTAAACCCGGTTTGTTCTGATTGATTATAATTCTGGAACTACACACGTGTTACTGACACGAATCATATTTTCATGAACATAGAACCTTGCACTTACCTGCAAATTGCAAAAAAACGTAATAAAAATTGAATTTATCGCACTAACCTTGTGCTGAAAACCTTAAGTTAGGGACATCCACGACCCGTCGGGGCTGCGGGTTGGTCGCAAGAGATACCGCGGCCCCGACATGAAGGGCTAAGGCTACCCTATTATACAATACGGACATGAATTTGAAAAATCTGGGGTGCGTGCGTGCAAGGTAAATTAGTCGAGAGTGTGCTATGTTTGACGAAAATCGGTCCAAGATGGCCGCCGCCACAAAATGGCGGATTACATATTTTTTGATAACTTTATCAATATGGGTATCAAATGAAAGGGCTTGATTAGTAGAATACTATACACAATGACAAATTTCAAATCCAAGATCGCCGCCACACAAAATAGCGAATTACGTTGTTTTGCAAGAAATGAAAGGTGTTGTAGAATAATGTACACTATTGAAAGGGAATGAGGAATATAACGAAATTAAAACTAAAAGCTTGAAAATTGATTTTTTGGTAACCAAGTTTGATTTAAAGGGAGTAAAAGTGGACAACCGATGTTTAATCTTTATTGCTTCTCAGCGAATGACTGCCGTGTGCGTAATTATTTAGTCGCGCGGATATTTTTACATTGCGATATCTTCTAAGATATTTGTTTAAACTATATAGGGCACAAATACTTTATATTGATTTTCCGTTCTAACAATCATATTTATTTAGATATAGATTAATACCAAATGGGTTAAATAAACTTCGCATAAAATAATTGAGTCGGGGGTTTTTTTAATTTTTAATTTATACTTGTTCTAAATGGTCACAGACGCAGTTACTATGTAATATGAAAAGTCCGTTTTACGCTTTTTAACGTAATTCATATTATAATCTGTTAAAGTCGCCATTTTAGACCCCCAGGTCATTATCACAATTCATCTTAACCCCACTTAATTGTTTCAGTATGATGAGATGATCCCGCCAGAATGCGACACGCTACACGGCGGCTTCTACATCAACTGTGGCTCGCTGGAGTTTAAGAGCGTCGCGAACAACCAGTCGGCGACATCCGACGCGGAGCCGGGCGGCAGTCGCAGGAATAAGGTAAGTTTACATGCGGAGAGCAGCGGTGGCCCAATGGTGGCGCACATTGGGGACAGAATGTCCAAAACCACCTAGAGACCTCAAATATTAACCAAATTAAACCATTTTTGCACAGAAATGTTTGAAATTAAATTCCAAAGACACTCGCAAAGCCCAATTTGCGAAATTAGGTTGTAATTTTTTTTTATAAAAAATGCATAAATTTTTTATATTTTTTATAATATGACTGATTTTATATTATATTATACATCGGAAGCGTATATTTGCACTTCCATACAAGTGCTAGTTGAAATGCGTGACTGAAAGGGTTAAAGAACAGGGTAAAACTCGCTTAACCTTGGTTTTAGTGGGTTATGATGTTTTAGATTTAAGGAATATTAGAAATCCGGCTTCGTCAGCCTCTTTAGAATTTAATTACAAACATTTATGTCCAAAAATTGTCTCATTTGGTTTATTTTTGCGATCTCTAAGTGGTTTTGAACAAAAAATTGGCTCTATCCCCTATGTGTGGCGGCCCCGACTACGAGCAGTACGTTGTGGGTTCAAACCTAGGCAGGCGCATTACTTTGTGTAATATGTATATTTCATCATCACCAAATTTCACCACCAACCAGCATGTCCTCGAATCAAAAAACTTAGACATGTGAGATCTAGCAACCCGCACTGGACCCGCGTGGTGGTTTAAGCCCATCCCTCTCCTAGAGAGGAGACCTGAGTCCCTACAGTGGGAACATTACAGGCTGATGATGATCGTAAGACTGCTCCACTGCTGGGTTTCGAATCCCCCAAATGCCAAAGTTTTGTCAAAAGAAAAGACTTCTTTTAAAAAAAGAAATTGTGCAGAGGTCTACCTTTAAGGATTTTTGTGCCGTATCTTTTTCCGATATTGTGATTGCTGTCCCATCGTACTATCAGAGCAAAGAAGGAGATTGCACGTGTATTTGTGTGTGTTTCAAATGAAAGCTGCCGTGACTAAATCTGTCAGCCGTACTAGTCACTGCGGGTTGTTCGAAAGAGATACCGCGGCCTCGGCGCAAGGGCTAAGAAGGAACATGGGTGGTTTTTAGTCAGTAGAAGTCTGACACTCCCTTTCGCTCTGCCCAAGAGCGGGAGGGGTTATTTGATGATTTCCCACCCAAAAAAAGAACGTTATCAGACAAGTTTGTAAACTTAGAAAGAACATATAAATTGAACCTCCACAAACTGATGATAAACTTCCCCTCTTACAGCGGCGTATATCGTCCAGCGAGAGCAGCGAGGATGACTCTTCGGACGGCAGCTCTTCAGAGTCGAGTCAGGATGAGAAGGAACCCAAGACCATCTCCAACGGTGACGTGGATCTGCATAAGACTGAACACCGGAAGAAGGTAAGCAGACAACGTTCCCACGATTCTAGTTACGAACTATTGATGTGGTGGCTTAATAATAACTGCCACTCGGATCGATCTTTAGGTTAAGCCGCGCTTGCCTAGGTTGGTCTGTGGATGGGTGACCGTCCATTACATACAGAGTTTCCTCCGTGCCTCGGATAGCACGTAAAGCTGTTGGTCCCGGCTGCTACATATAGATCTTGAGCAGTCGTTACAGGTAGTCAGTGACCTGAAAGTCTGACATCCAGTCTTACCAATGAGTATCGTATTACCTAGTATTAACTGGGTTGTGGAGGTCAGATAGGCAGCCGCTCCATGTAAAATACTGGTATTCAGCTGCATCCGGTTAGAGTGGGAGCCGACCCCAACACAGTTGGGAAAAGGCTAGGTAGATGATGATTAATTAACTATTTAACACAGACCTAATCAATACATTAAAATATTGATAACACACTACACAATGACATGTAAATTGGGATTTCCTCAACAAAAGGCATTGACTTTATTAACATAATATGTACAACAAAAAGATAACAATTATTAAATTACCTCTGCAGATAAGATATGACAATGTATGACTGTTTCCTTTTGGCAGAAAAACAAAAAGATTGATAAGAAGAAAGCTAAGAAGGTCCGGCGCACTGATTCATCGGCGGCCACGTCTGGCAAACAAACTTCTGATGGTATGTTATCATTAGACTAATCTTTATTGCAATCCACTCCTGCACGCGTAGTACGTCGATTCTATCTCTATTCTACCAAGAATAGACAAAGCTTTTTCCATGCAATTTGACATGAAATTTTGCTACAATATGTCATTTTGTCGATTCTTCCGTCGACAAAACCCATTTCTACGGTAGTCATGCTACGCGTGCTGGGGGGCTAATATGGCCACTTTAGCAAATCATAATAGGAACATAATATATTATGAATAGGGATGTTTACTGACTAAAAAAATATGATTCTAATTAGTCCGTCTGTTAGATTATCGAAATATATTGGATACGTATTTTTTGTTTTATCAAATCAATAAAAATTGACGAAGATAAAAGGCGTCAAAGATTTGAGTGGGGGTTGTGACGTCACTCACCGGTAAAAAATGTCATACTAATGTCTTAGAATATGACGTCACACGAGTTTTCAAAGCACTGTATCGTCTTAATTGTTTGTTTACGTGAAAAAATAAAAAAATACGTGTCCAATATTTTTTGGAAATCTATCTGACGGTCTAATTAGATTTTTTTTGTTAACTATCCTATTGCGTTAAAATTCGTGAAAAGGTCAAAGACGCAGTTACTAATGGAACTACTGGAGTTACTGATGGAATGGTCCATTTTACAAATTTTAACGCAATTCACATTATGGTCAGTATGAGGAGTATGTAAGAATCGTAGCAAGTGGCGTTCTGTGGTTTCTGCCTAACCCCATGGGAAAAAGTCGTGAGTTTATGTATGTGTTATGTTATGATCTAATGTGGCCATTTTAGACCCTCTGGACTGGACAAAGGGCTTTTCTGAATTTAATCCATATACTATTCTCAAGATTATAGAACCATATGGATATTGCCACCATTGCTGTATTAGGGTTTGATAAGTGTGAGTACTGGTGTTTAATAAATAAATGTTTTATTGATCCAATAACTTTAAATTACACACAAAAACTAAACATAGTATAGCATGGAATTATAGATACATCGTAAGTCCGTTATCAAGAATCTCGTGTACGAAATGGTTGTGTTTTGATTCCTTAAATAATAATATAATTACATTTATTATTATAGGATTTGTGCCCGGTTGATGGCAATAGGCTCGCCCCCTATTACATGGGACAAACATAACTGGCGAAATGTGGGTGTGCTATTGGGTACACCTCTGCCTAACCCTTCGGGGATTACAGGCGTGAAGTTATGTTATTATTATTTTTTTTTTTCGGACCTTAGAACCGCAAACTAGGCAAGAAATGCTTGTACTTTGGGAGTCGATTGATTCCTCCTATAGGGTTTTGAAATCGTTCACGGAATTCAGATTTTTATCACGTTTAAAATAGTTTTGAATCATTGTAATAAGATTTATTTTGGCATGTCACTAAGCTCAAGTACAAAAGAAGTGACGTGTTAAAATCAATCTTATTACAATGTTTCAAAACTCTGTTTTAAACGTGATAAAAAATCTGCTCTCCTCCGAGCCGGTTGGTGTGAATGAACCCTAAGTCATACCCAATACTGGGTAACGATGGGCAAAATGCTCAATAACTAAAAGTGTTGGTTTTTACATCAGATAATGCTCACGGTGACGGCGAGAGCGCAGACTCTCGCACTTCCCAGTCAGACTCGCTGACGTCCAAGCCGGCGCCCAGCTCCGAGAATGCCATCACATCTGATAGCTCCAGGTAACGTATTGTCTACTTTTGTTATAGTTCTAGGAGGTTGGTTTCTGCTTAACCGGGCAAATCATGAGGATTCCTATGAGTTTAAGACCTGGAGGTCTTAAAAAAATCCCCCCAGAATCAACATGGTGAATCTTATCGGATACGGCTTGAGCCGATCTCGTATCACCATATTTGTTGCATTTAGTTCAGTGTGCTTTCGATTTAGAGCGAATGACGTCTATTTTGCTGTTTTTTGACACAACGTTCTGAACAAATTATTAGTCGCACTGAACATCTCCGAGATATAAAATAAAATCCATACAGAATGCCCGAAAATAAGTAAAATAAGAAAAGTTGATATTATATAATACACTTTAGTTAAGTGCAATTAGACAAAATGGAGGAACGAAGTTTATAGTGAGAGTCCGTAGAGTATCTTTTATCGATTCTTCTCCATAGATATACACTTGGGAATGGATAACTACCGTTGTTTCATAAGTTATTATTATGCCTTGTTACTGTGACTGCAGCTTCGTTTTCTTTGTATTTCTGACATTCAAAAGTGCCTGTAATGGTCTAATTGAAATAAATACATTGAGTGGTCGGATTTTCATCGGACTTCATTATAAATTGTTATATGTGAGAAAAATAAAATAAATAAATAAACTCTCCGCTGTAATCCCAGCGTAACAAATATTTAGTCATTCGTCTTGTGAACTTTAAGTAAATAAATGCCGTCTCCGCAGGGACTTCGAAACGAAGATGGAAGTGAAGCTGCCAGCGCAAGTGGTGCAGGTGTTGGAGTCGCTGGAGCAGTTCGTGAGTAAGCAGCTCAAACTGAACCCCAACACGCCGCGCAAACAACTGTTAGCGCAGACTGATGAATACACAAGCAGGTATATTTTTTTGTTTTTTTTTTGTTATAATATTGGCTGTAAACATACCATTTACGAAGCCGTCAAGCATGCATGCACTTCGAACCAGGGACTAAATTACCCAAAAATTACGGTACCTTTAAATTTCAGTATGACGTCATACCGTTAAACAAGGCTTACCGAAATATTTCGATACCGTTATTTTTTTCGGTAACGGTATTTTGAGGTTGGAAATGCATACCGGTATATTTCGGTAGAAGTACCGTAACCTTTATAAATATATCGGAAGCGGTACCTACACCTTAATAAATAGGGGTTTTCTTTGACGCACCACCTCGCCACTCACACACACAACAAAGAGATAAGTAAAAGAGTAGCAAACAAAATGTACAAAATACACAAGTTCTAACGTTTTTCACCGCGCACACGGCAGAACCCCGTCTCGCATGCATTTCGGTACCGAAATCGTGTAAGGGTTAAATAACGGTTTAGCCCAACCTTTATTTATAAAGGTACCGGTATAGCTCAACCTTTATTTTAAACCGGTACCGGTATATTTTTGAGGTACCTTAACCTTTAACCGTAACCGCTTTCAGTCCCTGCTTGGAATTGTTGTCAAAATTATTACTAGGAAACGACGAAAAAAGTGTATTCCTAGTTAGTAGTAACTAACTAGGAATACACTTTTTTTGAATTGAAATAATCCTCTACGCAACACACTCAAAACATGATTTATAATCCTTACTAATATTATAAATGCGAAAGTAACGCAGTCTGTCTGTCTGTCGTGCTTTCACGCCAAAACTACTGAACCGATTTAAATTAAATTTGGTATATAGTCTAGTCTAGAGCCTGAGAAAAGACAAAATATGCTACTTTTTAATACGAAAAAAGAGTTGAAAGGGGGGGATGAAAAGGTTACTTTTGATATTGTTCGCGATAACCGACATCCATGTGAACGAAGCCGCGCAAGCATCTGCTTGTAAACAATAATATAAAAATATGTAAATGAATTTTGTACCTATTCTACCGGTTCATAAGTTTGGCACATCCAGTATTTTTTTTGCAGTAGCATCGTTGTTGATATAATTGGTTATTTGACTACTGTTAAAATTTCACGAAAATGTAATGTTTTTTCAAAGACCTAACAGAAATAACACGATGTGTGAAAAAAGTTATTAAATCGATAAAGAAATAGAGTAGCTACATGCTTTAGAAGTTTTTGGTGGGGCATTTTTTTTTTTTTTTCTTGTGCGAAACGGTCATTTGTACTACGTAACTATGGCGGTATGAAATGTGACGTCACATTTCTGTGCCGCTGCCTTTGTCTAGCACGTCATTTAATATCAGTTAAAACTAAGTCTTTTTTGATCGATTTTATTACTTTTCTCACATATCGTGTTACTTCTGTTAGTTTTTTGAAATAACATTACATTTTCGGGAATTTTTCACAGTAGTGAAATAGCCAATTCAGCTTTGATTGCGTTCAGGTGATACATGGTGTGGGTGTGGGGGGGATACATTAAGTGAAATGATAAGTTTAGTCTGAGTGTCGTGTCCCCTCAGCCTGGAGCGCGCGCTGCGTGCGTGCGACGTGCGTGCGTGCCGCGCGGCGTGGGCGCGCGCCGCGCGGGCGCTGGCCACGTCGCGCGCCAAGCTGCTGCACCGACTGAAGGCACGCCCGGACAGGGCCAACTGCACTGCCGATACACGTGAGGACTACTCTACACACCAAAGTCGCCAACATGTTGGCGGGCGTGTTAACTGAACGAAAGTCGCTGGTAGCTGGCGGCTTTGGTGTGTTACCGTGTCAATAGCGACCTATAATGGTTTAGCCCAGAAATTAGATATTAAAGTTCCCTTATTTCCCGTCGGGACTGCGGGTTGTTCGAAAGAGATATCGCGGCCTCGGCACAAGGGCTAAGAAGGAACATGGGTGGTTTTTATTACTTCCTTCCGCTCTACCCAAGAGTGGGAGGAAAAAAAAGGTTCCCTTATTTTGTGAATATCACCACATTTTAATTCCAAAGCCATCATGTATCGGGCTATCCGTCACCAAATTCTGGGTCGATTCGAAATTGAATCAAACAGCACGAAAGAATTTCTGAGAAAATTTAGCGAGTTCCAAAAATTTACTAGTAGCTAGCTACTAGTAAATTTTGAATTGAATATAGGCTTTCACGGCACATAACGTGCCGTGAAAGCCTATATTCTCCAGATACTTTATTTTGATTGTTCAATTGAACAGCTGAGATATTTCTACTAGAACACTGCACAACTTAAAGATCGAATACGTAACGTAAATACGTCGATTTTAAAATTAAAAATACTATGTTTTACTTTTAATTATTTATATCTCGCTCATGCTAGCGCCTCAGAACTTAACACTCGACAGTTAGTCTGGTTAGAATCCAGTGTGGTTTCGCCTAGTGGCTGGATGGACGACCTAAAGACACACACCAACGCAAAAGCAATTATAAAGATATGATTTCATAGTCATATCGACTGGAATCGCCCACTGCTAAGTATGGGTCTCCCCTTTTTCCAACACATTTCCCGGTCCTGTGCAACCCTAATCCAGATTTTATTAACGCCTAATCAAAAATACAACCTTCCACAGAACCGTCATCCACAACAATTGCTCAACCCTCAACTGCCACTGCCAACACTGCCCCAACAACGCTGACGTCATCTACAACGACAGCAACAACCAACAACAAACGCAAGGTCGACGATGATCTAGAAGACTTTGATCCTAACCAACTCACTGCGGATGAGAGAGAGGCTATGCTTGTTGAAACTTTGCTCAGGTGAGTACGCTAGCTTTGCCCGTGACGTCATCCGCGTCGAGTACAGAGCAGTTTCATCAGCTTTACATAAGTGAAAAAAATTTGAAAGTTGAATTTGTAGCTATATTAGCATCCAAACGTTACCTCTATACAGGGTGTAAATCAACCCATCACACAGCCGTCAACCAAGCATTCTGTACATCAAACTAAGTACCCCTACGCAAAAATTTTTGCTGGGAAACGACTTTTTTTTTAGGTCAAAAATCCATTTTATGGTAAAACTCAATGTAGCACTCTTAAAACATTGTGCTAGTGGATGCTTTGAATAGTAAACGGGCCATGGAGGTAATATAACCTGAAAAACTAGTATTTACAAAAAACAGCTGTGAAAAATTTGGCACTTTGACCCCTAATATCTTCGTAACTAGGGGGTTCCCAGGTATGGTCTAAAACAAAAAAAATATCGCAGTCGTGAGGAGAACAAGTGCCCTTCGTTTGCGTTAAGGGTACTTTTACACCCTTTATAAAACTACCACATAAATAATATTACTAGGATTTGTACATCATGAAGGGAAATACTGTCCCTGGTTCAAAATCAAAATCAAAACTCATTTATTCAAACTAGGCTGATAATCAGCACTTTTCGAACGTCAAAATTTACTTTACTTTACTCATTTACAAGTGACAGTCCCCCAAAACGCCCACCCTTCGACACTTCCTAGTGTTTTTTGCTGGAAAGAAGAAGTGGCGGAACAAACTCCCCAGCAACACATCTGTCTGTTTGGTTAGAAGAACCAGACTCGATACAATAGAAAGGTGTAACTTAATATTACGATTGATTACTGACACAAGTCAAAAATAAAAATGTATATAATAATAAAAACATAAAAAAGACATAACATGTCAGTAAACTAATTTTGGAGAAAGAACATAAATAACAAACAAACATTGTCTTGTGTTCAACTCAGCGACCAACTATTCCTATCATTTAAGTAGTTGTTAATGGAATAGTAAGCTTTTAAACAAAGATTAGATTTTACTTTGGCTTTAAATGCATTAAATGGCAAGTCTAGAAAAGAAGATGGCAGTTTGTTATAAAATGTTGGTTTGGCTACCTATAAGTCTCATGCATTAGGGAGACTTAGCAGTTCCAGACTATTTGTATGTAATTATCGACTGCATAAGCCTTTCAATCGAAACATTAGCAAAATGTACCGCAAAAGTTTTATTCACCATTTAATTCGAATAATCTTTATGTAATAAAAACATTACAAAAGTAATGTGTGTCTTAATTTTATTTATTTTGTTATTTCGAAACATTTTTTTTTAATCAGGAAAATCAAGAATATGTTAACCAAATAGCAATGAGTTTTTATATTGGTTTCAGGTTAAAAGCACTGATAGATGAACGTAAGCCTGGAATGATAGCTAATTACAATGCAGAGTGTGAAAGAGTACAAGAAGAGAGGTGAGTTCTTACAAAACTGTTTTCTTTGGGTATCTCTTGCCTTTAAAAAGGCGAATGTCTGATGGATGGCCCACATATTGTTTCGTTTATATCGATTACATAATCTTGTCACTTGTTGCGGCCTGTTACAGTGTAATTGCATGTAAAAAGAGGGGCCTAGAGGCTTAAGAGGCTTCTGGATAAATAATTACAGATGCACAGGTTAATCACAAGGTTAATAAACACTACTAACTGCGGTACCTGTTACACGTTTAACTGCCGCACTCAGAGCACGCACACACACACACACACTTAATAAAGATTTGACATACTTTTGTATGACAAAACTGTCAAAACCTTTACTAAGTGATGGCCTAAGTAATCATTAAAGCTCTCTGAGTACGGCAGTTAAACTTGTGATCGACCAGTGCATGGGAGGTCATCGTGACACGCCGAGTTTGCTCTGAGCCTTGTTGAGCACGTTAAGGTGAAGGCGACAAGGTAGCTCGCGAAATTCGATTTTTTTTTACGTTTTTTGCAACATCCCGGTCAGTGTTAAGTCGTATGTTAAATAAAATGGGATTCGCGGCAATAACAAATGTTTATTTATTGTGTAATAATGTTTAAAATCACCAATACAACCGTCTCAGTTCATAAAGGTTTTTGAGTGACTATTTGATAAAAATGGCATTTTTGAGACCTTTATGAACTGAGACGGTTATATTGGTGATTTTAATCATTATTACTCAGTAAATTGACATTTGTTACTACCGCAACTTGACACTGACCAGCTAACTGCAAAAAACGTAAGAAAATTCGAATTTCGCGGGCTACCTTGTCGCACCAACCTTGTCTCATACATTTAAGAAGTTTGAAAGTCTCACAATCAGTCATATGATGCTAACCTAACCTATTGAATACTAGTGATTCCTGTCACAAAGTTGCCCCTTACCAAGGTAGGAGTGAATTATTGATAATTTTTCCTTACAACAATTTCCAGAAAAAAGCTGCAACTGCTATCAGCAACGGAACGCGGGCCGCACGTAGAGAAGCGGCTCCCCAAGCGCCGCTTCCCGTGGTGCGCGCGCAGTCGCTGTCTGCTGGCGCGCGCGGCGCGGCTGGCGCGCGGGGACGGCGCGGCGCTGCAGCTGCGCGTGCTGCCGCTGTTCCCGCAGGGCTTCGTGCGCATGCCCACGCTGCTGCGCCAGGCCGAGTGAGTGTAGCGTACACCTACCGTAATCACAATCAGCATTTCAGCCCAAACACCTCCACTACTCCCCAGGTGTCGCCACGTTGGCGGTCCTGTGCGTCCCGCATCCAGCGGTTTCCCGCATTATTTCATTGTAATATTACGACGTTGACATGCCTATTATTGCAGCGCCCATTTTAGCTGAGTCGTTATTACTTAAAAAAAAGCCAAAACCACCATTGCTTGCTTCTTTCAGGTAAAATGGACCACTGGTCATTAGTTTTATTCAACTCTTCCCACCATCTTTCAAGTTTACTACGGCGTCTTCTAGCTGTGTCAGGGTTCTTATGATCCCCAGATAATAGGATAGTTAACTAAAAAAAATTTGATTAGACCGTCAGATAGATTTCCAAAAAATATTGGACACGTATTTTTTCTTTTTCACGTAAACAAACAATGACGACAATACAGTGCTTTGAAAACTCGTGTGACGACATATTCTAAGACATTAGTATGACATTTTTTACCAGTGAGTGACGTCACAACCCCCCACTCAAATCTTGACGCGTTTTATCTTTGTACATTTTTATTGATTTGATAAAACAAAAAATACGTATCCAATATTTTTCGATAATCTAACAGACAGACTAATTAGAATCATATTTTTTTTAGTCTGTAAACATCCCTATTGAGCATAGTCAGCCCAGTTCCACACCAGCTGAGTAGCTTTTAAACAACAACAGCCATTTTTTATTGGAGCCGTGCCGCCGATGCGCAGAATTCGTACAACAAAAAATTGAAACATCTGCTAACATGTATGAGTCTATGGGACCATAAAGGCGCCTTGTCAACACCACACCTAATCATTAATACTTCAATTTACGACTGCCATGAAAATTAATTAGTTATTCAACCTATCTCTTTAATTTCAGTCTCAGCAAAGAAATCAAAGTCTCAGACTTGAAGCGGCCGCGGCTCGGCTCGGCGTCCCAACCAGCCACACAACGCACCGAGCCCGCACCCGCGCCCGCACCCCGCGCCGAGCCCGCACCCCGCGCAGACCCCGCGCCCTTCACCGAACCCATCACGTTCCCGAGCTCACTCACCGTCACCACGTCCTCCAAGCTGCCGACTGATAACGATGTAACAGAGGAACCGAAACCCTCAAGCTACAAGACCAATTCGGTCTTCGGCTCTATAATGAACTTCACCCTCAGCAAAGACCTAATTGTAGAAAAACCAGACAAAAAAGACAGTGAAAAGAAAGAAGAATTATACATTCCCCCAAACAATATTGGCAGCATTACTATTACTCCGGTCCCTAACAACCCCCCGAAAGCGGAAAAGAAACTTAATAACAATGTCCAAGCAACAACAGAGAAGACATCTGGCTTCATAAGGGTTAAATCACCAGCAGCTTTGAATGATATGGTGAAAAAAGACAAGGCTAAGAAGCCAGAAAGAGACCTAAAGAGTCAAAAGGAGAAGAGAGTAGCATCACCCCTACATGTTGACACCAGTTACCAGCCCAGTAAAAAGGACCCTAGTCCCAAACTGAAAGAAGAAATCCCTCAAAAACAAATTGAGAACATGAGAGTCGCCGAGAACAACATACCGAGACCTGCCTTAGTTCCTGTCCACCACTCCCCGACGTTTGCAAAACCAGACAAACGGCCACCGGAAGTCAAAAAGAAAAAGGATGTTGTCATCATCTCAGATGTTGACCCTTTAAGTGAACAAGAACCACTCGCAGTGGACGACAGTAGCAGTGATGTTGAGTTAGTTGAGGACAATAGGACTGAACAAAGTGAACCGAAAAGTGAGAGTGTGCCTTCCAAGGACCGTGTGAATGACACGAACAAAAAAGTGAATAATGTGAAGTGTAGGAAAGATAAGGAAGTGCGGAAAACTGAGAGTGAGGAGGCTACCGATGATGATATTGATACCCTCATGAGGAATTTAAGGGAGATGGAGGTAAGATCATTTTTATTTACAATGGATTGATGCATGAGGTTTTCTTGCATCCTAATACATTAGTAATCTATACCTTAATAGTCACATGTGTCTTTTTCTTTGTTAAACTGCTTTGTTTGTTTAACTTGCATTTAATTTTGCTATTCTTGACTATTCTATGCTATGGTTGCCTATGATCTATTCAGTTTATGGTATTTCCAATATTGCATGGAAATTGACAATAATTGTGTAACTTTAGTCGCCCCTACTTTAGCTTAGCTAGCTTTGCAGCCAAGCTGAGCTAGGCACAAGCTAGGACGAGGTCAAGATCTTGCCCAACCTGGATAGCTATTCACAACCACTCGATTGTCCGTCGTATCCAATCAATCCATCGTTACTATCGAAAATCGCTATTCACAAAACCGAAGCCGAGTTCTAGATTCGAGATGAAGATATCAATTCTTCTAACCAAACAGACAGATGTGTTGCTGGAAAGTTTGTTCCGCCACTTCTTCTTTCCAGCAAAAACACTAGGAAGTGTCGAAGGGTGGGCGTTTTGGGGGACTGTCACTTGTAAATAAGTAAAGTAAAGTAAATTTTGACGTTCGAAAAGTGCTGATTATCAGCCTAGTTTGAATAAATGAGTTTTGATTTTGAATCTTGCCGACAGCTATTTGCTATCGGAACTGTAATCCAATCAGAATTACGACGCCATTTTGTACTATACCCTAAGCAAGAGACGTTGCGTATCCATATTTAAAATTATAATGTTTTTGATTATATTTTTAGTTACTCGACGGATATTCAGTACGTCTCCTCGAACTTATAGAAATACTCATTAAAGATAATTTATTTTCTACATGAAATTTTTCACTGCAACTGTTTATGTACTTACCATGTCGATCTAATCAGTGAAAAGCATTTGCCAATCGTTTGATCCAAAAAATCTGATACTCGAAAAAGTGTCACGATCAATTCGTCTTCGATTTGATTGTTTGTGAATAGCTATGCAAGTCCAACCTAAACGCAAGTTTTGTTTTGTAAATGGTCAGACAGTTAAATGTTTGTGGTTGTAGCTTTTATGCCTAAAATAGTGAACTGAGTCCCCAATACTTCAAGAGGCACAAATGTATCCAGTTATTTCTTTGCCTACAATATATTTTTATTATTTAAATGCAGTACAGGCTTACCGCATCCAGCCGCAGCGCATCGCAAAGCAAATCAAAAAAGCCTGGCGCTGGCCGTCACAATGTGAGGTAGCTTTTACAAGATGGTACGATATTCCTATTTCCGTCGTCTAACTTAACCTATCTTAACCCATCGTTCACGTAACTGACAAGATATTTTGTAGACTCATTGTTCACAATCATTTTACGTTCACTGCACTATTGTACTATACTATCCCTTAGTCTGTAAATGTAAAATGTTCTGTTCATCTGAAGTTAAACCTATATAATAAGGAGATAGAAGTTTTATTTAGCAATGTTTCTAGCCATGTAATGTCTTACAAAGGGATAACTATCTTATTTTAGTGTGTTTTTGTGATGTTCTTTTTAGTCTTGCTTACTTGCATGGGGGAAAAGGCGTGGGATTATATGTATACAAGGTGGAGACGACAATAAATAAATAATACGGCAACAAATGAAAACACTTGTAATACTAGTTCATAGAAACATTTTTAAACTACCAAATAAACTGATACAGAATTAGAAACACCATTTATAAATATTGGTAAGTGGCATTTTAATCTACATCACGTAGAAAATGAATTACTAAACGACTGGATATCTTCAAACGCTTTTTTGTATCCAGTGTACGTCATGAGGTATACGCATTTTAATATGTTGTCGTATGGTCGTTGCCACCTTGTACATGTACGTAGATGATTTATTTTGTAAATAATGCTGGGCAGTAGTAAACCATAGGACTGATATAAGTTGCACGTACATGTTTCAGCATTCCCAAGAGCCCACAAAGTTCAACAGTAACTCATACGGAGGAGTTATAACAAACGGTAATTATTATATTCAGATTTGCATGCTTACATTACACAAGGTGTTTTGATTGATATCCCATAAGTCTATGGTATGAGTAAGACTTTATTATTATCAAGGAATCAACTGGCATAATTTGATTATGAATTATTATTTTTAAGTCACAATTATTAATGTAAAACACCTTTACATAAAATTAACACATCGAGGCTGGATGATTCCTTCGTAACTATGCAGTCCTAGACTTTATATTTTTTCTTTGTTATGAGCCTGACGTGTGACACGTTAGGCCCCTTTTCCCATTTATAGAATACTACTTACTTGCTTTACTTATAGAATATATGCCCTAGAGTTATGGTTTTATCAAAAAAACACGTTGTATAGGGTCAAACGTAATTACATAGTGAAACTCGGCAGGCGTGGCGTCTATCGATATCTAAACATCATAAAACAAACAAAACACTGAAATTATTGACCCCCAAAAAATGTATTACATCATTGTGTTTTTGTTTTATCGTGTTTATGTAATGATACTCGTAATTATCTATGCCCCTAATTTGTTAACTAAAATCCTGTGTGTTTTTGGTTTTAAGGTTGGGTTACTATTGGTTCTATATGCATACAATAGGGAATCGGACAAAAAAAACTAATTAGTCCGTCAGATAGATTTCCAAAAAATATTGAACACATATTTTTTTCTTTTTTCACATAAACAAAAAATGAAGACGATACAGTGCTTCGAAAACTCGTGAACTCCTCGAAATCGTCACATGTCAGTACATTTTTTACCTAGAAATGACGTCACAACACTCATGAGCTTTGACGCGTTTTATCTTCGTCAATTTTTATTAATTTGATAAAATAAAAAACACGTATCCAATATTTTTCGATAATCTAACTGACGGACTAATTAGAATCATATTTTTTTGACTCAGTCCTATCCCCTATACCTTTACAGATATAATATTATTATGCTATTATATTTCTTATGGGATGCCAAGACCTGTAAAGTTTAACTAAATTGGGATAAAATAGGTACCAAAAACCAAATTACTGCCAATTTGGTGGTTTGTATTTTAGCCCATCTTAGTTAAATGGCTTCAATGGAAAGGTTATCTGTTAATTTATAATTTTTTAGAAGAACTTTTTATAATGAGGTGTTTGAATTCGCACATAAGCCTAACCCTCTTTTATGGCAGTTACAGAAATGCTAATTACACGTTTGAAAACACAGTAGTCTTAGAAAATAGTAGTACATCAGGGGTAACCTCTTCCGGGCCTGCGGGACTGTTCGAAAGATATACCGCGGCCCCGGAAAACAAAGGGCTAAAAAGGAAAATAGGTGGGTTTTAGTCAGTAAAAGTCTGACACGACACTTCCTTCTGCTCCGCCCAGAACTGGAGCAGTCATTTGATGATTTCCAATCCAAATCAAATCAAAAAGGGTAAACCTATTGGTACAAAACAGTGGGTAAGCTTACATTGTATGTCAACTAGCGAAACACGAGAGGTCTTCCAGCCAACCTGCGTTCCCGCGGGGCGTCGTGTTCGGGGAGGCACGGGACAGGGATAAGCTGTAAGTGCAGCTTGATCGATACCGCAGAGTATGTAGGGAATGGAGTGTTCACTTGCAAGCATAATATTAAAGTAACGTTACGGAAATTGTGATTAGGAAGCTGAATGAAAAGACGTGTTGGACAATCTTTTGTATGCACTTCCAATCAATAATACAATTGAATTTAATGTTGTTTGTTCCGTAATTTGTGGTTTATAAATCGATTTTATTTGAAATGTTCGTTAACTACAAAACATCGTAATGCAGTCCACTGTTTGACATTCTCTCTCAGTTACGGCATAGTACACCACCTCACACAGTTAAATGTAACGTGTGTAACATTCTCGAATGCGAACAGTCGAGAATGCGCGTAAACGGTCCAACAAGACTAGTAATCGCTCTGTAAAAATGTTCAGAATGTCCTCACATTCTCAACAGGACACATAATGAATACTTCATTTACTTACTACTCTGTGTTCGACATTGCTTGTACTGCTTTAGGTTGTAACGAGTTTCTAAATCCTTAGATATTGATTTCAAAACTAATATTATTTTTAGTGGGTAAATGTTTATGTCCTTTTGTTTAACTGGTGTTTTATCCGCACTTAGCCTCTTGATTGGTCCATTGTGCGTTTGTCTTGACAATGTAATTATCCGAAGGTCTGACTGGCATGTGTACAAAATATAAGAAATATTTTTGCCATGAAATTCGTTACAACCTCATCATACAAACCTGCTGCTTTGTTCCATGTTATCATTCGTGCATCGTGTAATCAAATATGTTTAATACAATGACATTCTATGTTAACCTAATAATCATTATTCATGTACTAAATGTGGCTTATTCATGTATATGTTTAGATTTAAGACACGAAATGCTGATTGAAGGAGTTCAATCAGCATTTCGTGTCTTAAATAAAAAAAAAGCCACAACCACACACCACAACGCGTTGTAGGAGTACAACGCGTTGTGGCTTATTCCATTTATAATTATGTTTTGACACTACTTATTATTATTAACCACTATGCATTGTGCGAAAGACTACATTCCATAATATGTATGTATATTATGTAATAATCACTTGTGATCTTTTTATTTTTCCAAGAATTAATAATCTTATAATTGTTTGAGCTATCCTCCATAGAGCTCCCTTTGAGTAACTCTGCTAAATTCGGTACACTGAGGCGTCAAAATACCTGTAAGGTTTAGCCGCCCGGCCAGTGCCGTAAAATCCATCCTGAAAAATTCAACACACCTAAACTGATAATGAATTGATGAAATTTAAACTGTTTTCCCGCTGTTTTCTCGTTCTTTTTCTTTCGACAAACTAACATTTGCAAATGTCTATAGAACTTTAATTTGTTTCAGTACAGAACGCACTTCTTTGAGCAGCATGGATGGATGTAATGCCGTCACAGGTGAGGAAATAACATTATTTTTATTTTCATAGTATTTAGAGTGACATCCATGTTGTTAGTAGGGTAATTTAGAGAATCCAAGGTCCAATCCAATCCCGTCGGGACTGCGGGTTGCTCGCAAGAGATACCGCGGCCTTGGCGCAAGGGCTAAGAAGGAACATGGGTGGTTTTTAGTCAGTAGAAGTCTGACACTCCCTTTCGCTCTGCCCAAGAGCGGTAGGGGTTATTTGATGATTTTCCACCCGCCAAAAAAAAAGGTGCAATCCAATTAACCTTTCATATATCCACGCGAGACACAATGGCTTTTGTGTCTATATGTGTATATAATTGTGTGTTGTGGCAATTGTGTCTAATAACACGGCATACGAAAGGTTAAGGTACCCAATTAATTTATATACCTATAGTTTTTTAGGTCATATATTTACAACATTGTTATTTATATTTTACGTAGAGCGAATGCTCATCTGACCTCCACAACCCAGTTAGTGCTGAGATACGGCCTTTGGTAAGACTTTCTGTCATAGTTTCAAGCCACTGACTACCTGTAACGACAGCCAAAGATCTATATTGGCAGCCGGGATCAAAGGGTTAACGTGCGGTTGGAAAGTATTCCGAGGGACAGAGGAAACTCGATATGTAATGCGTGGTCACGCATCCACGGCCCAACCTAGGCAAGCACTACTTAACCTTAAAATCCACTCGAGCGGCAGTTATTAAAATCAAAACATTTATTTCAAGTAGGCCAGTTACAGGCACTTTTGAATAGTCGAACAAATACTAAATAAACTAAGCTACAGTCCCAGTCACAAGGCATAATAACTGTGAGTGTACTGTAGTTGCCCATTCCAAAGCGTTGGTCTCATGAGAAGAACGTCAAGAAACTCCATGGACCCTCTTTTAAGTCATGATATTGTTACAAAAATTTGGTTACATCATTCATGTTGAGTTGGTATATTATGTGAGAACGATGTAGCAAGATGTGCACGTTAAGTGTCCACAGTAAAGTCAAAAATTATTTAGCCAATATGGATAAGTTACATAACATAACATCACGCCTGTAATCCCCGAAGGGTTAGGCAGAGGTGTACCTAATTGTACACCCACATTTCGCCAGTTATGTTTGTTGTGTTATGGATAAGTTAATTAATAAAATTATGTTTCTCGTTCCAGGTTGACACTAGAGCAGCGCTGTTGAATCACAAGAATGTTGTAACAGTTACATGAAGATAGTATGTATATCACAGATGAACTAGCCACTACCCGATAACTGAATTTATACTGTTCACGCTTTTATACAAGTCGATAGATCTTTTCATTGGCAATACATAACTATGGTCTATTTTAACACCACTGCCTAACTTCGGCGAATGGGGGCGTGATGTTATACATATTTTTTAGTTTATGCCCGCGGCTTCGCCCGCATGGAGTTTAATAATTGTCCCACGGGAATTTCTCCCGTTTCAGCAACATGTTTCATTAATGCTTCGCTCCTTTTGGACATAGCGTGATGTGATGTCCATGTCCCTTCCTCGATAAATGGGCTATGCAATTTGGCGATTTTATTTGAACTAGAAATATTAATTTTAAAAATATATTAAATACATTCATTATCATTGCTGGCTAATCTTACTGACTCATACTTTACCGCTGGTCAACTTCTCAAGTCCAGAAGGAAACTTGAAGAATCCAGTTTTTCATAAAGCCTGCGTCCCAGCAGTGGGAACAGTGGAGATATTACAACTACTCAATCAAATAAAAACATGCCGCATGTTTTGTTGAATTTTTGATGAAAATTCGACAAAATCCGTGGTATCTTTCCTTGTTTTTGAGAATTAAGTCTTCCTCATCAGTAGTTCCTAAATATAAAAAGTAGAAATCCGCGGTTTCTACTGAATTTACTGCCTTTAACTATCCAAAACAGTTCTAATGTTTAATATATAACTATACATTTCATATATAACGCGGTCTTGCTTTGTATAGATTTGGCGTACAATGAGACATCCACTTATACTAGTTTTGTATATAATTTGAACTTCTATTTTAATATTCTTGTTATTTTTATCACTTCATTACAATGCACGATAATTTCTAAATGATCAAGAAATAAGATCTATCGACTTGAATAAATAAGCGCTAGATGTCCAAGCACGTTATTGTGTCGATAGCAAATATATCTATCGACAGACTTGTCGATAATATCTGAATGTCGACATAATTGACCCTAGTGTTGCGCTTACTAAGAGAATTGTCGATATCGACATTTTTAAGCTTTATGTCGGGTCCAGAGAGTATTTTGATTACTATTTCTTAATGTTCGTATTACTTCCTTCCTTTCTTTGTTATGTTTGATCGTGTTCTAATAAAAGCGATCGCCCCGCGTCTATTCTATAGGTGCGTCGTTTTAGTTCTACCATCTGGGAAACATGATCGCTTATATTAGGACACGGAGTGTAAAGTAGATACAACGTCCTTTTTCTGTTATATTTCATTATTGTACTCCTCGAGAAGATACACGACTTCATATATTCTTTATTATAAGCGTTTATATATATTTATCGATTTATAAACTATATTATTGTTATTAATACCTTTTTGCAAGAAGATAATTATTATACATTTAATTTTAATTCTGTTTTAATGGATCTTTTTATTCCACTATCTCTGGACCCACGTGCTTGACAATATTACAAGTTTAATTTTATAAATACACTAAGTTTGTATAGAAACACACGTATTTTGTATAATAAAGCTATTAGTTTTACGATAAATGTTTTAAACCCGGCGGATAGTACTGCTCCACGTTCCATTGTCGTTTGCCTGTTGAAATTATGTAGGAAAATAAAAGATAGATATTTTATGTGAACAACACTGCGAACGATTATTGAGTTTTAAAGTATCAGGAAGCAAATCTATTATTAATGTGAGAAAAACTTAGGCTTAAATGATTTGATACCCGTCATCACTGAGATGCCTAAATGTAGTTCCTTAAAAGTACAAAGTTGGAGTAAGAGTCTTAAATCCAACGTGCTATGATAACGAAGCATTACATTTAGGTATTGTAAACGGGCAGAAAAGCAAATTATTAGTCGGCTACTAGATAATGTTCCATGGCCTATTAATATGTAAAACTACGCTTAATCTAAATCATGATTGTATTAAAAAATTATGATGAATTAAATATACTATTTGTTATTTTAAAGGTTATGTAGTAAATGCTAGTAGTCATGTTAAAATGTAAATCAAAAGTGAATATTGTGGAGCAGTAGATAATATTTTTACATGAAGTCAGATATGATAATTATATAGTTTTATTTTCGTTAAAATAAAACTATTGAACAATTTTGTTGTGATTGAGTGAGTTGAAATCCTAAATTCCAAATTATGCCCAATGTAACAATTATGAATAAATATTTATAATGAATCTAACATTTTTTATTTCAAAAATTTCAAGTGACCCGCAACTTAGAATAGAATAATATTTATTTCTGAGTTTATGGTAGGTACCAAGATCTTCATATAAAACAGTTTCACATACACACCGTTGCCGGTGTAGAAATATTAAATTATTTTACAAAGTGGCCAACTTCTAGACCGCAACAATAGAATTATAAGATTTAATATAATTAAAAATTAGCTTGAATTTGTTCATACGAAAATAGACGATTTTATATAGGTACCTACAATGTCAAGATTTACAATTTTGTCTACAATTTTTATTTATGAATTTTATGTCAAAATTGACTGGTTAGATAATGTCAAACGCTCATAAAAAGAATAAAAAAAGAAACAAAAATATTGAAAATGAAATGTCAAAATAATTTAAAAAAATCATTAACTGAATACAAGCAGTTGTCTAAAAGCAAATATTGTTTTCCTAAATTTAGTAGTGTGGGCAACACTGATGCGTCCGTTAATGGTTGAATATTTTGATTGCCATATAATTGGAATTTCTGCTCTACAAATGCAGTCTCTGGCTAGGTGCCAGTAAAAAAGAAGTAATGCAGTTAAGCCCAAATAAAGGCTTCTGGTTTTCACTCTTTGAAATGTGCTCATGCAATGGAAACATAATGTGAATGCCTTACCTACCTATTAGATGAAACACACACACCGAACAATAGGGTAGTTAACAAAAAAATCTAATTAGTCCGTCAGATAGATTTCCAAAAAATATTGGGCACGTATTTTTTCTTTTTTCTCGTAAACAAACAATGAAGACGATACAGTGCCTTGAAAACTCGTGTGACGTCATATTCTAAGACATTAGTATGACATTTTTTACCGGTGACTGACGTCACAAATCCCCACTCAAATCTTTGACGCGTTTTATCTTCGTAATTTTTTATTGATTTGATAAAACAAAAAATGCGTATCCAATATTTTTCGATAATCTAACAGACGGACTTATTTGAATCATATTTTTTTTTAGCCAGTAAACATCCCTATTTTCTGGAAATTGTTAAATATACCCAAGAGGCCGCGGATACACCAATACTAGGTACACTACTAAGGTAACGCACCAGTGAATCACACAAAAAAAACTGACTAGACACACTAGTGCAGGCAGGCCAAAGAAGCACTTTCTGCTTTCAACGGCCGCTTCACCATCATAATATAGGTATGGCTACTTAAAGCTTTTTTTTTAAATGGGACAAGCCCGCCGGGACTATTCCCAAACGACTGTAACTTTTATAAACCAGAATCAATTAACAGTGGCGACCACAATAAAAGCGCCGATACAATGAAGCTCGACGAAGTCCCAGAGATACGATTTAACTGTATTGGATCCCGCAACGAAATTAATCAGAAAAGAATAGAGGAGAGTAGGAAAAAGCATAATTTCCACTACTTGCTGGCTACGTATTAGTCCGAGGCAGGTTGTCTGCACATAAACGCATTATTGTACGGCCCATATGCGACCGAAAGTGTTAACTAACCAGACGCTCCGGCTGACCAAAACAGCTGCGCACAGTTACAGCCACCACTACTGGACATTTCTTTGTCATAGGAGACAAAGACAGCCCTCTGTGCCGTTTGCATGGAGGAACACGAGGCAGCAGACCATAAGCCTACGTGCTACTAAATGGCCAGATGATACAATTTTCAACACGGCTAAAATAAACTTATTATTATATGTCTCTTAGGCACATTACCAATTGTCAGCGTTGAGAAGAAATTTAGGGGGGCCATATTTTTAGCTTGTGCTTGCTTAAGTTAGGTTAGTTTGATTCCCGTCGCGGCTGCGGGTTGTTCGAAAGAGATACCGCGGCCCCGGCACAAGGGCTTAGAAGGAACATGGGTGGTTTTTAGTCAGTAGAAGTCTGACACTCCCTTCCGCTCTGCCCAAGAGCGGGAGGGGTTATTTGATGATTTCCCCCCCCCCTCCAAAAAAAAAAGGTTAGTTTGTTTTACACAAGGTGCAGTTTTGCATCCGCGTCTAACAACAGGGGGTCATTGTCAATCAGTATACCAACCCTTTTTTTAGCAATTTTAAGGCAGGACTATACAGGGTGTAAACGAACCCTTCACGCATCCGTCAACCAAGCATTCTGTACATCAAACTAAGTTCCCCTACGCAAAAATTTTTGCTGGGAAATGACTTTGTTTTGGGGTCAAAAATCACATTTTACGGTAAAACTCAAAGTAGCACTCTTAAAACATTGTGCTAGTGGATGCTTTGAATAGTAAACGGGTCATGGAGGTAATTTAAGAAAAGTTAAAGCCTGAAATACTAGAATTTACAAAAACAGCTGTGAAAAATTTGGAACTTTGACCCCCTATATCTCCGTAACTAGGAGGTTCCCAGGTATGGTCTAGAACAAAAAAATTATCGTGGTGGTGGGGAGAACAAATGCCCTTCGTTTGCGTTAAGGGTACTTTTACACCCTATATGATTGGTTTTGTAATTAAAATATCTAACCTTTGATATCAATTTCGATTGGTTAGCAGATCGGTGTAGTTACCTAGGTATATTGACTTACCTGTTCACAGCTTGCCAGGTAGCCATACACAGAAATGAGTAGGCAAGCCTACCTAGGCATGTTTTCTGTGTTAAAAACTATCAGTTGAGATAAAATTCATTCGGTTATCAAAAGAGTGAAGGTGTCGAAAGAAAATTGATTAAAATTAATTAAATTAAAAATAGCTATGAGCACTTTTTGATAGGCAAGTTATCAAAGGCATATTTGTTTATAAATTATATTTGATAAAAAATACGTCTCATCTGGTTATCAGAGCGGTGAAGGTCAATCTTCACCGTCTCCTCTACTATAAGGGAACCCTAACTGTGATAAACAAACAAAACACATCTGTATGAATATTTTTTTATTAATTTCACAAAAGTATTCATTAAAAGCCACAGTTTGAAGGCTTTTAAGCTGTCAAAGCGATGACTGTATATAACATTATCTTCCATCGTTTATATTCAACAGTGAGCTAGAAAACAGGAATTCACAAGCTATCTAATTAACTACATAAACGTTTATTTTTATAGAAAATATTGACATAAACTTCATCCGTTAAAAGGCCGTGAAGCTTGCATTGTCACAATGTATTGCGCGAAGAGAGTTATCATTAAGAACGGCTGGGGGCCTACCACATCTTCATTCCGCTGAATTAGGTACTTGAAACTTACTTCAGAGCGAGAAAGAGATGGAGCTACGCAAGAAAATAGCGCCAACTCTTACCCACACTAGGATCCATGAAGGCACCGCCAAACGTCCCATAATGAAAAACCCCGCCCTTAAATATTTATATATTTTTGTATAAATAATGACTTTCCACTTAGTATTAGAGTGTGAATAACACTATCTTTACGTATTACAGAACAGCTCAGTGTATCATTATATTTATATATAAGTGTGAAGCGACACTGATTTTCTAATATTTGAAATATACTTTGAAGCTATTTTGTGATATTCTAAGTCGAATGCCTTAATCTATTGAGAGAAGATGACCTTTGAATACGCTAATAATGGCTGTAGGTATTTCAAAGTCAGTGTCAAATTTAAATGTTTGAATCATCGCGAAGAACAATAAAAACTTATGACATCATCAAGTCGAATATATTATATTCAGAGGTCACCTTTCCTCTAGTATATACTATTAAGTTACCTATATTTTGTCGAAGTGTTACAGACACAAAAACACTTTACTAATAATACATTTCGAGTAACTTTGGAACTCATTTCACCTCCCATAGTTGAAACTACCATTTATGTGAAGTTTTTCTTCTGATTTGACTTTAAAAATAAGTAGATTTAACTATGGTAAGTCAAATTTAATTCGAAATTCTGTTTCATAGGTCCCAATTCCCTTTTTTCTTTACGACTCCCCTTATGAAAATTCTAATCTACATAAGCCGCCAACGGCAACCCGTCAGCCATTTTGTTTATATTTTTATGCTTGTAAAATGGCCGAATTTAGGATTTGTTTAATCTAGTTTTAAATACGAGCGGATTTGAATATTACGTATAAATATATAATATTATTGAAAGCTCAACGTGTTTCGAACACCCTTGTAACAATGAGGTTAGCTATTTGAATGGGTTTTAAATTATATTTTGATTTGATGGAAATATTACTCCACCACTCAATATTTAAAGTCTAGTTTCGAGAGTTATTGGACAAGCGAAGTCTTCCATTTTGACATTGGGAGTTTTTCTAATTACCTTTTAGACTCAACTAGTCGACTTTAAATTTGAGCCTCCAAAATGCGGAACTAAAGGGATATTTTACGCCCAAAAAGCTTAAGATTATATAAATATTATAAATACACAATGAGGTGATCATACAAAAAATATTCATCTTTAGCAATCGAAATCCTCAATATCTTAAAGCTTAAGCAAAAATAAACTCTTTATTTATACTCGTAGGGTCCTTCTATATTCGTTATAATTAAACTACGAACCAAAGTTTTTTTTTGGAAACCATTGATGCCTTACTGTCTAGGTACATACCGTGCTCAACACCAATACTTTCCATACACTCTGCCATTTTACATTCTATTATAGTCAGCATACGATTGACTATCCATAGCGTGCTGCTACCAGGTCAGCGCTGACCAGAAACTGTCCAAAACACTATCAATCCATTATCTACCTTAAATCTACTTCCATTAAGTTTACAATTATTTACAAAGAACTTCCAACATCCCAAACTAACCGTTTACGAGTCTTACATGTAATTTTACACAAAAATCTATGTTAACATCAATAGTGTTCTGTGACGATATTTTGTCACAGATAGAATATAAATAGCGTTAAATTTACAAAAGCTTAACATACCTACTGCTATGGACTAGTAATTTATAAGGTAACCTTCAAGAGACCAAAATTTTGGTAAATCCTTACGGTAAATGTCAAACTGAATTGTCAAATTTGTCAAAACTCAATTTATCAAAGTCCAATTTGACAGTTCAATTGGACAACACATCAATTAATAATAAACATCAGCCCTAAATACTTTTTGATATTCGGACATCAGCATTGATCTATTCTAAAACGTTAACCTAAAAACTAGTTAACTTTAAGTAATGTTTAAAAATCATACAATATTGCTCTATGTAGTTTGTAAGACAAACGTTTAGAAAATTGCGTATTTTTTTTAACCATTAGTAAAAGTTTAATTACAATTAAAAGGTAACATCTAACATCAAATCAAATACAGGCTTTTTACAACTCGAGGTAATTCATAGGTTTATATTTTGTCTTTAACAGATTTTAAGCAAAGAAGGGGTTGGATGTTGAGAATTGTTAATTCATCCATAAATTATAAATCTAATTTATGTTAGAATAATAGGGGGGGTTTTATAATGATTAACGATTGATATTTTTAATCTAATTAATGTTTTAGTAATACAGTCTGGTTAAGTAGGTACCTATATTGTCGAACTTAGGGCGTAGAAGTCTAGAAATGGAAGAAGCTAGCTTGCCTAATTCTGCAATTAATTTCTGTCATTAAAATGTAACACCAACTAACATTATGTTATGACTCTAACATTAATTAAATTAACGACATACTTCCATTCAATTCTTTAAGTTCTCCATACATTATTATACGTAGTTTTTTGATGATTCGTTCGTGTCATGCAAAAATGAACTTTTTATGCTGTTACATAGGTCATTATCGCCATATATCAATGTGGAGCTTTTATTTTAGCACGTTTACAATCATTCAACAGTTTTATTTACAAGTTAATAATTTGAAAACAATGGAAAAAAAAACAGGGTTTATAAAAAAACTAGGGGGCCTACCACCACTTCTTATAGCAGTATAATTATATATAAAATCATACCTGCGTATTGCTATATCGCTCATTATAATGTGTATTTATATATTTCCACTAAATATGACAGCCTATTAGCGTAAAAAAACTAATAGATATGTTCATTAATGCAGTCGAGTTTGTATAATGAAATGTCAAATTCAAGTCCTGAATGTCAAATTGAGACTTATTTTGACAAAGACTTATTGGATGGTTTTTTGTCAATGTTAGTGTATAAGCAAAACTATGATGGCTAGTTTTCTAGTCAAGATTTTCAGTCAGCTTATCTAGTTTTGTATCGTTTTAACGAGTGCTTAATGTTCTTTATTTTTCATAAACCGTGATTATACTTTATGGCAACAATATGGCATTTCGCGCTCTTTATCCTGTCATGGCGGATGGGTTGAACCAATCTCCATGCAACCACACTCTCCTCACACAGATCTGTCAATTGTATACTAACATATTTCCATCTCAAAACATTCCTCATATCAGTAGACCATTGCTAGTAGAATACTTTAGCGCCGGTTTCTGAAATGCACAAAAAAATCTGTTGACAAGTTGTCACGTACATCACGTCACGCGATTTGGATAGCAAATTCCAGCAGTTTGCCGAATTTGCCAGCAATTTTCACCCCAAAGAACCTAAGAATTTGTTGACTGACTGTCAAATTCATGTAACGCATTCGATCGACTAACCACAGCCGTCAACATGAATTTGATTTAATCTGTCGGCAACTTTTCATCAACTTTTCTTTTTGGTTTTCAGAAACTGAGTATTCTCTTTCTAACCCAATCTTCATTATGTTCAACTGTATCAATCGAAAAACTTTATTTGTCTCTGCAGTTGTTTTTTATATATAACACACTTGCTTTTCCAATTCACTTGATAGACATCACCTTTCCTTGCCATATTTAAAAATCAGAACAGACTCGAGTTTTTCTAAAATTGTCATGGCATTTTCCCTCTTTTAGGGTCTCCTAGGTTCTATAAATTGCAGACATGGCCAATATTACTCAGTTAAAACGATACAGAAGCGGTGAGTGATGACGTCACGTAATGGCGGCAAGCGGTGGCGCTAGGGCGCGTCGGCGGCGTCACTGTCGCTCGGCGCGTGCGCCGCCGGGCCGCACTCCTCCGGCGGTAATGGATCGTCTGGAGAAAGAAGATATTGGTAAAATAGGGGTAGAAGAAAAAAGTCTGCAATTAAATTTTAAAGCTGTAGCAATTTAATTTTACTTCAAATGGGAATGAGATGGGCCTGTACGTCTTGCATCTCGCGGAGAGGCGTTGAAACGTACCTAGACTTGGGTAGAACTAGGACGTGTCGAACACCAAATCCAACAACCAAATCTGTCCCCTTAAGAAAAAAAAAAAAATCACACAACAATCTTAAGGGGACAGATTTGGTGTTTGAATTTTTCCTGTAACTGACTTACCGTAGGAGCAGCTCAAGAAATATCTTTGTGTTGTCGCTAGGAAATGTTGATGGACTCTTACATAAGTTGCAGTGTTTGGGAACAGTGTGACGGGTTTCTCGCAACAAAAAAAAAGTTGACGATACCTTCGGAGTGCGGCTCGTTGAGTCCCGTTCAGGAGCCCCTGCGGCCGGTGAGCGAGCCCACCAGAGACTTGAGCGCGGCGCCCAACGAGCCGCGCCCTCCCTCCGCCCCCGCGCCGCCCGCACCGCCCGCACCCAGCGCACCCCCGCACCCGCCGTGCGCGTCCAGGCACTTCTGGTAACGCAGCTAGAAACAAGAGATGAAAAAGATAAAAGCAAAAAATTACCAGAAATCTTCCACCTGGACACGAGTTGCCATTGCTGGGCTGTTAAACAGGTTGCCCGAAGCAAGGAAAACCTGTTCAGGTGGAGATCCAATAGCTCTGCCCTGGAGTGTAAATGTGGTGTTGCCCCACATAAGGTGGGACATTTGATATCGTGGTCTGGCTGTTCTGTTAATGCATATCACAGGAGCGGATGGACGCTACTGAAACTGCCAAACTCATCGCCTTTTGGGCTGAGTCACTATAAATTGTTGCCGATGCTGACACGCTAAGAAGAAGAAAGCATAAAAGGCGTTTCTTAACTCGTTTCGATTCGGATGATGCGACTTGATACCGCGCCAAACAGATGTGGTCTTGTGGTTAGCAGCTGAGCTGAGTCACTATAAATTGTTGCCGACACGCTGACAAACAGATGTGGTCTTATGTTAGCAGCTCATGCCAATTTCGTGTCGATTAGTGTGGTAAAAAACTCAAGATGAGTGGAGCAACTTTCTCCGCAGGGTGACTGGTAGCAGATGGATGAGACTTGCTGATAATTACACTGCTGGACATGCCATTACACAGCCTATGTCCAGCAGTGGACTGCTGTAGACTGATTATGACAACATATATACCGTCATAGTTTACCAAAAAAGTGCTATGATAAAAAGTAATGTTTAAGATACCTTGCAAGCCGCCTCGATGGTCTTGCAGAGCGCGCCGGAGGACGGTTCCGCGTGGAAGGCGTGCGCCACGAACAGATCCTGAGCGGTGTGCACTATGAACGCGCAACGCCGCACGTCGCGCCCGATACCCAGGAACGAAAGGTAGCGGACGCGGCATTCTACGATGGGAGTTGTTTCCTAAAAGGATAGTGGAAATTTTTCATGTTATTAGGGTTACGTTAGAAAAATAGGATAGTAGACTGACTAAAAAAAATATTATTCTGTTTAGTCCGTCTGTTAGATTATTGAAAAATATTGGATACGTATTTTTTGTATTATCAAATCAATAAGATTGACGAAGATAAAACGTGTCAAAGATCGTGAGTGGGGGCTGGTCACTTTCTGGTAAAAAATGTACCAAACTATGACGTCGTGCGACTTTTCGAAGCACTGTATCGTCTTTCTAAATATCTCATTTATTGTTTATGTGAAAAAAGAAAAAATTGTCCAATATTTTTTGGAAATCTATCTAACGGACTAATTAGATTTTTTTTTGTCAGCTGCCCCAATAAACCGTCTAAGGTGTAACGACTCCGCGTCGGGGCTGTGGGTTGTTCGCAAGAGATACCCCGGACTCGACATAAAGGGGTAAGAAGGAACATGGGTGGTTTTTAGTCAGCAGAAGTCTGACACTCCCTTTCGCTCTGCCCAAGAGCGGGAGGGGTTTTTGATGATTTACCACCCCATCAAAAAAAAAAAAGGTATATCGACTCAGCTGGATTCCTTTTTAGCGAAACAGATGGACAAGTTCAAGTCGTCATGATGCTCTAATATACCTGTTACATTATAAACACCCTTTTAATTTGCACAGCCAGAGTTGTAAAAGCATCACAGAATAGGTATTCGTCCCAGACACAGGCTCAATTTGCGCAATGAATTAGTTTAATGTTTCATATCTCCTCGACTCCTCGTAAAAATACAAGGACTACAAGTTAGATCGTGGCTAGATGACAGCTGCTCGGATGAATCTTCAGGTTAAGCCCCGCCTGTCTAGGTTCGTTTTTCGATGGGTCTCTAATTACCTCCGTTTCTCGGAAAGCCGTCCCGGCTATCATTTATGGATAGTCAGTAGTATTCTGCTGCATTCGGTTTTTTTTTTGTTTAAAAAAAAAACGTTGCCCCACATTAGGAATTTCTCCTGTATCGTGGGTGTGTTTACAAACATTTAAACTCACATACACAAAGACACCCAGACCCGGAACAACTATCTGTAGGCCATACAAATATTTGTTCCGTGCGGGGATCGAACCCGCCACACGCAGCGCAGCAGTCCAATCGCTCAGCCACTGAGCTAACCGTGCCGTGCCGTTTGACTGGAAGCCGACCCTAACACAGTTGGGAGAAAGCTAGGCAGATGATGATGTCCTTTTTGTTTGCATCTCTAGATTTAGAAGTCCAATAAGCTTGATCTTGACTTACCCCTTCATCAGTAATCGTGATCATAGAGGGCGCCACAGCCACAGCCACCGGTCGCCAGGCGGAGGGTGGGCGCGCGGCCGCGAGACGCTCCAGCGCGTCGTTGAGCACGCGCATACCCGTCGCGCGCGCCACCTCGGCACTGCCCAGGTACAACGCGCGCACCGTCTTGCGGGGCTCCTCCATGGGAGTTGGGAAGGCGGCGCCTACTGAGAGAGGAATGGTGACGTTAGGAGTTAAGAGCAAAAGATTAATGTTAGGACACCACATTTATTGGAAAGATGACAGTCTGGTTAGGAGTTAAACATAGCTGGGCTGTCAAAATACCGACAAAGTATTAAAAAGTGATGCTTAGAATATAATGACAAATGCGGGGTGCATTTGAAGCCATTATTTAGGTCCTGTTACCGTACAAAGGTACGGTTGACCATTTATTTAAGATGGCAGTTTTTTTTACATTTTAGGAAAACTTTCAGACTAATCGCATTGCAATTAGAATATTATAACTTAATTGCTAATACTAGCCTCCACATATGGCTTTGGTTCCTTATGTTAGTTGTGTACAAACACAATTTCTTTATCCTATCTCGCAAGATAAGCCGGAAAAAACCGAACGGAAAGAAGAGTGGAAGGTTATAAGGGAGGCTGCGGGTTGTTCGAAAGAGATACGGCGGCCTCGACACAAAGGACTAAGAAGGAAGATGGGTGGTTTTTAGTCAGTAGAAATCTGACACTCCCAGAGCGGGAGGAGTCATTTGATGATTTCCCACCCCCAAAAGAAAAGGCTATGAGGGAGGCCGTTGTCCTTCCAGTAGTGTGAGAACATAGGCTAAAAGATAATTGCCCTTTCCTGTCCTAGTGAAGCCCTTAGAGACCCCACAACACCAATGAATCCTGTCAAAATTAAATACCAAAATCATGATCTTACCAGACAGCGGTCTAGGCCGCCTAGTAGACGGCAAGTCCGTGGGACGTGGCGGAGGCTGCAGGGACCTCTCGATCATGATGCGCTTGCAGATGTCTCTCAGCGCATTGGCGATGCTGCGCGCTGGCGCCTCGCAACGGAACACGTGGCACATATGCTTGCGTGTGGCACGGTCGCGGGCCACGTAAGCGAAGTCCCTGGGCAGAAAAGTGAGGGTTCTAGAAGAGTTGTGGCAGATTTGGGAGGTTGGAGGCGTGCAGATGATGGATTGCTAAAGTGGTTTTGGTTCCTTTTTTTGAGATTCAGTGGGTTTCAGTGTGCTGAATCTTTACATGTGCTGATTGCGATTGATGTTGCCCAGAATGGGTGTGCTTCAAGCTGTAATCCTCATATTTGAAATCTTAATGAAAACGAATTTTGACAACGCAAAAAAATAGTCCTGAAATAGTCATAAATAGTCATACATATCAGATAAATAGTCGCATTATAGTTTCGGCGTTATAGCTATAGGTCAATGAGGATTATGGCTTGAACATCAAGCTGTAATCCTCATCTCTAGTGCAAGCAAACGGTAAAGTCTATCGAACTGGTTTAGGTTCCAAAAAATAGTCATGAAATAGTCATAACGATATGCCAAATCTTAAAAATAGTCAATAAAAGAATCCAGAGATATAAAGGTACCCTGATGAGGATTATGGCTTGAACATTTGAAAACTTCAAATTTCTCCGGAACGCCTGCGATTTTTGGTTTGAAGTTGGTGCCAAAAAATAGTCATGAAATAGTCCTATGAAGTGAAAATAAATTTGAGCTGATTTATTTTAAAAATAAAAAGTTTTTATTTTCCCTACATTTCTATGGATGTACAGTCGTGTACAAAATTTGTAACTTCATATAATATTATTCTGAAATATTCCGCTTTATATATTATAAATTACTTCCAATTAGTGTTTTACATGCCAGCTGTTATAATTAAAAAAAAAACAAACATTACAATTTGTATATATTATTTATTACAATCGAAGGTTTGCAAATAATATGTACAAAACTGTTTAAATCTCAGTACATGTATCACAGCAATTTGTTTTAATCACAATTATCACAGTTCAATATCTATTGGTGTTGGATTAGTCCATTCAGTTTGTTTCTAGAAAATTTCAATAGATGGCGCTGGTAGATTGAGTGCATTTTCTAAAATCACAAATTCAATAAACTAATCAGACACCTAGAATATCAACAACTTTTAATTACTTACATCGAATAAAAGCAAATACTGTGAATGTATATTGTACACATTGTAGGTACATCGATTTTTAAATGACTTCGCAAGAAGGTCCTTAATTGGCCTGTATGTGTTTTTATTACTCACTTACCTGAAGACGGCGCGACCGATTTGTAAAATTCTTTATTTGTTTAACAGGGTATACTCCAGATCCTATGGTCCTATGGCACGGAAGTTGGGATGTGATGATGAAATCCTGGAGAAACCGAGGGAAGTCTGTAGGCAAACCCATACGATTTCGATATTTTTTAAAGTACCTAACTTGAGTATTTACTATTAGAAATGAACATTGGGTGAAGTGGATATAGATGTCGCCATACCGCGGCCTACCTTAACGCTGCTACTATTTGTAGCTGCGCTCCGTTATCCATACATCGCACGCATTGCATATTCTTCGGCCTGCGACCCACAACATTAGAGAGAGACACGCTATCTCGCTCGCACATGTTCCGTCTCCGTCAACACCACCAGAGTGACATAGATCTCATCCATCGATTTCAAGTTAGTTATTTAACAAAGAGTTTATAATTGATAAATATATGTTTATTATTAGGTAATACTTAGTGTTTGTGTGACAAAAATAGTATTAGTTGTTAGTTCGTAATTATTTCATAATGTAATAATTTCTTATTTGAACTTTGTTTCATAACCTTAATATTGGTATACCACTATTGTGGTAGGTAGAATACAGAGAAACTTGTTCAGGCGCCCCACATCAAACTATCTTTCAATCTATTTTTTTTATCAATCTATCAAATTTCTTTAAAACGTTTTTAACTTTAAAGCATTAAAAATAAAGTTGAAAATCTATTAAAGAACTTTAACAGATTGTAGTAGCTTGTTGTGCTAGCATCTGTAACTAAACCTGTAACATCTATAGAACTTTTTTCACCAATAAATATATTTGTGTGTAGTACTCCATACAAGCTTTATAAATGTTGTACACGACTGTACATCCATAGAAATGTAGGGAAAATAAAAACTTTTTATTTTTAAAATAAATCAGCTCAAATTTATTTTCACTTCATAGGACTATTTCATGACTATTTTTTGGCACCAACTTCAAACCAAAAATCGCAGGCGTTCCGGAGAAATTTGAAGTTTTCAAATGTTCAAGCCATAATCCTCATCAGGGTACCTTTATATCTCTGGATTCTTTTATTGACTATTTTTGAGATTTGGCATATCGTTATGACTATTTCATGACTATTTTTTGGAACCTAAACCAGTTCGATAGACTTTACCGTTTGCTTGCACTAGAGATGAGGATTACAGCTTGATGTTCAAGCCATAATCCTCATTGACCTATAGCTATAACGCCGAAACTATAATGCGACTATTTATCTCATATGTATGACTATTTATGACTATTTCAGGACTATTTTTTTGCGTTGTCAAAATTCGTTTTCATTAAGATTTCAAATATGAGGATTACAGCTTGAAGCACACCAGAATGGTGATGACTGGTGTTGAACCTTCGAGTCTAACTCGATAGATTAGTGTTACTTTTTTGCCTCAATATCGTTAGTTGTTTAATTAGGTTTTGCCCCCATTTATTTACGGGCAGGCCACTGTTAGCGTTAATGACATATTGCACCTGATGTTATAGCCAGGTAGTTTGAACGCGTTTACATCGTAGTTATAACAGAATATATTCTTTACACGACTCGCCTGCACCCACATTTTACCAATTGTGGTATGTCATACTTTAGATTCAGATAAACGCTTTGGAATGGGTAAATTCTATAGTACTCTCCCAGTGTTTATGCCTTGTGACTTGGACTGTAGCTACATTTGATTGTTGTATTTGTATCTGGCCTACTTGAAATAAATGCTTTGTTTTTGATTTTGATTGATGACGCATCGACCCTTTTTTTGGACTTTTTGCTATTCAAAATTATTTAACTTAATTACACATATTTTATCTAACAAATATGACGGCCTATAGACTATGATACATGTGACAGCGTGAAATGACTTCAATAAAGACGGTTTGATCATGTTGCGTGTATCGAAGGAAAGCCAAAACAGCACGTGAATTAAAGCTGAAGTATTTACACAAGTAACTAGAAAATTAACAAAACGAGGCTTCGGATTATGCCATAATGGATCCTGCCTAAATTGAAACCTTTTGACATGGCTTTAAAGCTCTTCCAAAACTACTGAAGTAAACGCTTACGCAAACTAGAGATTCAAACGTTTTATAAAACCAATTCACAAACACACCTAATAATCAAAAAAATATCTAAAAAAAACCCTTAAATTTCGATTGTATTTACCTTTCACTATTCCGAGGATGCAAAGACAGAAAATTTTCAGATTTAGTTGAATTTTTACGAGTTAGTGTATCAAGCTATTAGGATGGGTACTCACCGGCCGTTGTCTCTGCCCACCCCCCATACGCGGATGGTGTGGATCGGTTGTGTGTGCAGTGTGTTCAGGCTTTCTGGATCGATCAGCTTTAGGGCACCATCGTCCAGGTCCATGAAAAGGTCCTTGCCCTGTGGGGAGGAAAAAACCGCGTAATGATTAGTGCCTAAAGTAGAGTAGAAAAATAAATCAAGTGTTGTTAATTTCAGGTCTTAGTCATGACATTCAGGATCTTCAAAAGATACCTTATCTGGAACTGGAAGGCGGCCAGCATTTCAGTACAATTCTGGACGTCAACCAGTATCTATGACCAAAACAAGGTTATCCATAACGTGAAGAAAAGCTTGCCCAGTCATGTAGGTGGCAGCACTGAACATAGCTTGCGAAAGCTAGTAGATCGACATGATTTCGGAGCGTCGTCCGAACCGAAATGAAGTAAATTGTGTATTTTCCCTTTTATTACACACTAGCTGATGCCCGCGGCTTCACCCGCGTGGATGTTGGTTCAATTATATACTAAAACCTTCCTCTTGAATCACTCTATCTATTAAAAAAAACCGCTTCAAAATCCGTTGCGTAGTTTTAAAGATTTAAGCATACATAGGGATATAGCGACAGAGAAAACGACTTTGTTTTATACTATGTAGTGATGATAGTATAATAATCCTACTACCGTTCATCACTAGTCAAACAGCACTGACTTGGAAGTGGTCATTTATACGTGGTCTAAGCTGTTTAGGTCTAAAAAATCAGAAGATATAACATTCAAAATATAGCAGTTACTCACATCACCCCAGCGGCCGACCTGATCCAGTAAATCATTGCGGCCCAGACTCAGGTCCACGATGCACTTGTTGACGGCCCGGCTGGAGCGCTCGGGAGTCAGGTCAGACTCCGAGATCTCCACCCAGCCCAGGGAGCGGACGAAGAACCGGACGGCGCGGCCGTTGTCTGGCTCGGGACGGGCTGGGAAGCTGCGGCGTCTAAGGAAGGAAAAAAGGTGACAAAATAAACAAGGATATAAGAAAATAAAGAAGAATAGAATAGCGAAGAAGGAATAGGGTCTTAATGAAAATGAACGTGATGGAAAATCAAATAGTTCCAATCTTCATTTTGACTAACATAGTACCCTGTGTTAATCAAAATGACGGGTCAAAATGAATTGGAACTGCCAAATTTGGGCTGCAATAGGGTAGTTAATAAAAAAAATATAATTAGTCCGTCAGGTAGATTTCCAAAAAATATTGGACACGTATTTTTTCTTTTTTCACGTAAACAAACAATGAAGACGATACAGCGCTTTGAAAACTCGTGTGACGTCATATTCTTAGACATTAGTATGACATTTTTTACCGGTGAGTGACGTCACAACCCCCCACTCAAATCTTTGACGAGTTTTATCTTCGTCAATTTGATAAAACAAAAAAATACGTATCCAATATTTTTCGATAATCTAACAGACGGACTAATTAGAATCATATTTTATTTAGTCAGTAAACATCCCTATTTGCCATCCCCGGCACGCCAGAAGTGTGGCAGTCAGAATTGTTTTACAACTAAACTTAAACTATCGAAAAATATTGTACACATATTTTTTCTTTTTTCACGTATACAATAAATTAAGACGATACAGTGCTTCGAAAACTCGTGTGACGTCACAGTTCCGTACATTTCAACTAGTCATACATACTTAAGCCCCCACTCATAATCTTTGACGCGTTTTATCTTCGTCATTTCTCATTAATTTTATAAAATAAAAAACACGTGTATCCAATATTTTTCGATAATCTAACTGACGGAATAAACAGTTTTTAGAAGGAAATCCTTCTAATAAAGTTTCTTGTGTGCATTTAAAACAGAAAGGCGACACTCATTTCTATTGCACAATTTTAACTTTACTTGCAACAACATGTTTTAACACTTCTTTTTGTAATAGCACGTGAGCACTAACTGTGTCAGTGCTATGCAAAGTTAAACGTGAAGGGTTAAAGATCATTACGATGGAATTTAGTAAGATCTTCTTTATACCGATTGGTCAACAAGATGAAGGTAAGATATATGTTTATAGTGGGAGGAACTGTCTATTAGTTTGGATTAGGTAATCCTTTACTTGGCTTTTAATCCGCAGACGTATTCAGACAGTCAAAATATACATTTTATGTTTTTTGGAGATCTACAACAATAGGTAGTGTAATTTAAGTATGCAACGTTGTAATGCTGCTGTTTGATAAATGAAAGGCGTCATCCACTTGGCGATATCCCGAAAGTAGGCTTTCGGGATATCGCCTTTTGTTAAGGGTACTTTTACACCCTTTATAGGTAAAGGGTGTAAAAGTACCCTTAACAAAGGCGAAAGGCACTTGTTCTCCCCGTAAAACACTGCGATCACTTTTTTATTCTAGACCATACCCGAGAACCCCTCCCCCCTCTAGTTACGGAGATATAGGGGGTCAAAGGTCCAAATTTGTCATAGCTGTTTTTTTTATTACTAGCGCAATGTTTTAAGAGTGCTACAATGGAGTTTTAACAAAGAATGTGATTTTTCACCTCAAAAAAAAAAGTTTTCCCGCAATTTTTTTTGGGTAGGGGTACTTAGTTTGATGTACCTACATAAAGCTATGTTTAAGGGTTCGTTTGCACCCTGTATGGGTATGTGAACACCATCCAATTCGATATCTGGACACCAAATAAAAAATTTGACCTTGTATAGAAATTGTGACTTACTTGTAAGACATCTCCTCTTTCCGTTTCCTCTCAGCCTCCTGCCCATCATGGTCCAGAGCTGAACTGGTGGTACTCCTTGTCACGGAGCTGTTCATCATATTGCCCTCATACTTGCTGACCTCTGACAGGTTTGAGCAGTCCCTGACCATGGAAATCCGGGACTCCTTGGCTTCCACTGGGGGCATTTTGGGGATCTCTCTTTGGATGGTTCCGCTTTTTATATGCCAGTAGTAGGGCCCGTCATTGTCTGGTGAAGATGGTGGATGGTTAGTGTGGGGTAAGTTCGAAGATAGGCCTCATTTACGGACACGCGGGGGGGCGTCGCGCGGGGCGTCGCGCGGGGCGTCGCGCGGCGCGTTTTGCGTTCTTAATTCAAACACATGGCGAAGTATGAAAACGTTAACGATTTCAAACGTCGATTTTACGAGAAGCGATGTTTCGCTCGTTAGTTTAAAATGCAGCGTTCGTTGCGGTGGACGTGCCTCTCAGTAAATAAATAAAAAAGCTCGAGAAAAGCCTCTGCACGCGCAGCGCGACGCCCCGCGTCTCCGTAAACGAGCCCATAGGGCTCTAGACTGTGGCGGAAACTAGTTATGTGGTGGTTAGTTGCAAAGAAGACACACCCAGAAAATTGTGTACAAAACGTAGGGTGGGTTTGACTAAAGAAATTAAACGGGATCACAGGGTTTTGATATGTACTGAGAGCTGTCAGTGATACATTCTAAAACAGTGATGACACCGACTCTTGACAGTTCTTAGAGAACTGCGTCGCGTTTAATTTTATTGATCAAATTCACCCTTAGAAAACTAGCCAGCTGTGTTATTACAAAATAAAACACAATCTCAGATAAAGATTTTTAAGGTGAAACTCAAACTCTTTATTATGCAATAAAGAGTTTGAGTTTCAGTTACATGAATGCTCATGTGTACATTTAGTTGTAAGTAAGTTCCAACATCGTATGTCGTTACTTTGGGTTAGAATTCCATGTAACTGGTAACACACATTCATGCCACCTGTTTTAGGTGAATAACTGAATTGTCTGTGCTAACAAATTGATGTTAAATACGTAATCGCAATGATTGGGTGCTTCGTGGCTCTGATCAGTAATTAGTGTGTGGCTCTTTGTCTATTTGCGATCTTGCTACGGCCACGTTGATGGATAGTCAAAGAGCCAAGGCATATTTTTTAGCTGAGTGCAACAAGCAGTTATTGTTCATTCTAAATTAATCATACTTTATTATTATACTATACTAGCTTGTGCCAGCGGCTTCGCCCGCTACAACTCGAAAATTATCCCACGGGAAGATAAAATCGGGATAAAAACTATCCTATGTGTTAATCCAGGGTATAACCTATCTACATACCAAATTTCAACCAAATCGGTCCAGCCGTTTATGCGTGAAAGAGTAACAAACATCCACACATCCATTCTCACAAACTTTCACATTTATAATATTAGTAAGATAGTAAGATTTAAAAGCAATCAAAATAAAAACCCTGGTCTACCTACCTATCTACCATCACTAAAACTAATTCTAATACTGCCAAATAAAAGAAACATACATGTCTTACGAGTACCTTCGTGTTTCTCCCATCCAGGGGGCAACTGGGGTTCTTTTTTGGGGCGCAACTTCACAGGTATCGCGTATAGGTCGTCATTGGGCCCCTCGGCCGAGTGCGGCACTGGAGCAGAGTGACTCTTCTCTGAGTCTTCGCGATCAGCTCGCTCTTTTTCTGGTGGGGGTGATTCTTCGCCCCCATTTTGTGACGGTGTGATTAGACCGCTCTTGTCACTGTGGAAGATGGAAAAAAATTTAATAGATTTTGTTGTTATACGAACATGTGTGGGTGTTTTTTTGCGATTTCAGTGTTAATTATTTAGTAAAAGATATTCATAATGATGATGAGTACAATGAAGAGGTTGTTGGGATAAATAAAAAACATAACATCACGCTTGTAATCTCCGAAGAGTTAATCAGAGGTGTACCTAATAGTACACCCACATTTCGCCAGTTATGTTTAAGTCCCATGTAATTGGGGACGAGCCTATTGCCATCAACCGGGCACAAAAAACAGACTCCGTGGCTGTTACTGATAAATTCCTGATGAAAAACTCAATAACACTTTGCCCGTCTCGGGAATCGAACCCAGGACCTCATGCTCAGCAGTCGCACTTGCGACCACTAGACCACTGATATTCTCAGTAATAACGTCTTGACATAATTTCATAAAACGCTATTTTAAACTGGTTCAAGTTCACGATAATCGTATGCTAAGGTAACATTAACCTACCGCATAACTAACAACTGTACAAATTATGTATTACTTCTCCAAAACACATACAGCTATAATGTATATGCTCAAGATCACAATGAGTTCATTATTACGTGTAATGCTGGGCCTACACTTTGGCGATTTAAGCGTTAGCGGCTTGTATTCACATGGAAATAAGAAGAATAAACTATCGAATGGTAACGCTACAGTTTTGAACTTGAAGGCGATAGACAAGCATCCTTGTATTTAACCAAATAAATAAGCATAGGTGTATGTAGATAGATTTTTATTCACAGTTTGCCAAGCTAAGGTAAGTTTCATGTAATAGGATTTTAGCCTATTTAAAGGGGAACATGCAAACTCCAATCTTGTGATAGAAAATCTCATTCACGTTTTTTTTAGGTTGACGTATGCCGTACGTCGTTCCAATAAAAAACTCTAATAATGGTTAGTTTCCTATGCTAACGCGTGAGTTTACTAAAATCTACTGCTAACAGCTAATCAATGGCTTCGTACTAAAGCGAAAAGATAAGCCGTTGTATTTATAGGACCTTATAAGTGCCTTAACTATGATGTCATTGATATGAGCCTACGACCTATTAGATATTTTTATAATATTTCTATCAAGACAGTTTCTGCTGAACTCAACCAAAAGCCTGGGTAAATGAGTAAATGTTTGCTCATTGAAAAAAAACGAGTGAACGTTACAATCGTTTCGTGTTCACCGCAGTGTGGTCTCGCCACAAGCCTTCGTGTGTTATCCTCCATCGTGCAAGTCTTGTATAGTTGGGCTAATGTAGCGCATTGTTTATGAGTTAATAAAAACAAAACAAAGCGGTTTACGTGACTGGCGGGAGTGCGTCACTGCCTTTATAAGTTTATATGAATCACTGTGTGAGGGTGTGGGTATGGCGCTTAGGAAAGCGGGGGATGGGGCGATATCAGACAGACCACCACAAAATTCATCATCTGCACTGCCATTTCCCAACAATGTTGGGGTCCGCTTCCAGCCCGCCTAGCATGCCACCGTAGAAACGGGTTTTGTCGACGGAAGAATCGACAAAATGACAGATTGTAGCAAAATTTAATGTCAAATTGTATGGAAAAAGCTTTGTCTATTCTTGGTAGAATAGAGATACAATCGCCATACTACGCGTGCAGTGCAGCTGAATAGGTGCCATACACACAGGTGGTGGTGGTGTATTTTATACGGAACGACGGCCTATCTGACTTCCATAATCCAGGTAGTTCTGGGTAATACTCCCCTTGAAAATACTGGTTGTCAGACTTCGGGGCCACTGGCTGCCTTTTACGACAAGCCTGCACAAAATTACTATGAATCTGGCTTTTGCTTAACCGGAATATCTTATGCCTTGAATGTAAGGCCGCCTGCCAGGGCGTAAAAACATATAGACCGAGTGACAATGCACTAAGGACAGTGGGGCACGAACCTTGGCTTAGGTCATCACTGGAGATGGCAGCAAAGGGACAACCTGGATGAGACGTTATATTTTAGCGGTTGGTTTAAAACTACTGGCGAGGGGGAGCGTGAACAGGGACATCGCGTTGGCTCGGTCGGAATGACTACAGGCTGTTCAGTAAAGCGACCATAGCTTTGATCCAGCGGTGATGACTCCGCTCCCGCTACATTTTATCACCCAATCCTCTACCTAACAGCAAGGCCGCCGGCGCAGTGGCGAGCACGAACAATTACCTGATCATATTTACCGACCGAGCAACCACTATGTTTTACAAGTATTAGGGCTGTGTTTAATTCTAATTTAACTACAAGCTACTGAGATGTTTTGCTAGTTATAGAATGACAATGTAAGAGGTACAAGATAATGATGTGTTCATTGTTCAGTGTTTATAATTCTGTGTAGCAAGATTAAAGCGGCTTTGTTGTCTTTTGTATTATCAAAAGGGACCTAGAGTAGGTTTCTATGACTTTCTAGGAATTAATGGGTATTATGTATTCTCTATGTTGAATTATGACGATCGATGATTAAGTCAGTTGTCTGTAGATTTCTTTGAAACATATGGAATTATCTCTCCTTGAGTTGTTCAGCGGTGTTTCTATGCCGTCTGATAGGGAAGAATGGAAGAAGAAAAAGTAGAATGGGTGTTCAAAACCATGCATGTAAGAAATCCGCTCACCAAGGGTTTAGTTCAAACATGTCAAACAATCTCTTACAAATAGTTGTATTTTGCCTAACTAGATGGCGTTGATGTCGAATTAGAAGTCGTTGTCGGTTCAAGATCTGAGCAAAAAACAGTAGACCAAAAATACTGGGTCAAAAATTCAAAATAGTTCCAAGTTCAAATAGATCAGTAAACAGTAATTACGTGTTTCATTTTACATTCAACACCTTACTAGTATACACACAGAGCTCAATTTAACACAAGTACCGGGTGACCATCCTCGGCGTCCGGTACTAAACAATGGGACTAGGGCAGGAAAGGAAGGTTATGATGATGGGTTCAGCGGTGAAATAAAGAGGTCACAAATGATAAATAACGATCAAATTAACTATACAGCATCAGTTGTTGCCAAACATGTACCCTAGTCCACAAGCAAAGTATGGGAAAACAGGAGGATATAAAATATCTATTGAAGAAGATACTCATTTAAATTAAGTTGAATTAACAAATAGTTAAAACAGACTAGAATTTGTAATCTAATTGCACTAAGATCATAAAGGAAACAGATAGGAGTGGAACTCGCTGCTTGCGTCGGTTTTCCCGAGTTCATATAACCCCAATACGACTAAATAGGCTTCTTCTGGGTAAGCTCGCTCCATCGTAGACCTCATCTCTGCCCTTAGGGCAAGATTGAGGTCAAGAGCAAGCCCATTCCAAATAAACAAAAAAAAAAGATAGGTACGAACCCAATAAAATAATATCTTCTTTTCCTGGCGAGCATTTTATATTAACTTCAAAACGTCTTCGGAGAATCGCTTTAATTTGTCGAGCGTAAACTGTGTTTTAGATACAAACGCAAAACACGGCCACTTCGTTAAACAATTAATTCAGAACTGTAGCCACTAGTACATTTTTAGGGTTCCTTAGCTACAGAATAAACCCTTTCGTCGAGGTCCATTCAAATCTGTACTTTCTTCAAGAAACCATCTCAACCGCATGGTCCTCATATGACTTGACCAGCAATGTCTGTACTCTAAAAAAACAGTGACCTCTGAGTTTGTCTCGGTTTGTCCTTCTTAGAGTATTCGGGAGCGAAATGCCGGTCTCATCTAGTTTTAAAACATCACATGATGTGACTTGTAATGAGTGTTTGTAAAACCAAGTTACAGAAATAAATATTATTTGATTATGATTTGATTTTAAAATTTTGATTTCCACGACCTGACTTAACCGTATTCGGTCATGGATGGTGCCTAAAGTCAGCTGAAAATAGTCATCAGTGCATCATAAACATATTATAGTGCACAAATTAGTGTTAGCACTAACGCAGATGTTATATACCAGTCTTCTCTCGAACTCACAATTCGGTACGACGGCAGTCAGAAGAGAGATCAAGTGCAGGCCCACGTCTTTTCCGACGCTGCCGCCGCCGGTACCGTCAACTGCTAATCTACGGGCTGCTACCTAATAAGAACTTTGGGTGACTGCTGAGCCTGGCGCCTTGGTTCGATTCCCAGGTTAGATAAAACGGTATTGGGGTTATCCAATTAGATAATTACAGTCAATGACAAAGAAAATACCTACATTTAGTCGTCACTTTTTTTATTCTAGAAAACATGGATACCATATCTCTAGAACTATAACACACAGTCCGACTCGTGCTTGGCCGATTTTTTCCAAATAATGACTATAATAAAAACGCAATTAATATCAAGTCGGAGTTAAGACGTAACATGCAATAATTACCAATTAACGTGAATCGAGTTTCGGCTGTTACCTTACTGATGCAATCGGATAAAAACAACTTAACTGGAATCTGGAATAATGTTTGTATTTTCCTCATTACGTCCATTTTTTTCCCTCTCTATCTAAGACCTCCGACCTCCTTTTTGTCAGACAAAGTAGGTTTAATCATACATTATCTTTAAATCTTTATGACCGAATTTCGGTCGAGAATGGAATCCAAGACCAGGGCCCCGAGTCTGCTATTCAATAGTGTCAGAATGGTCTATCATTGATCTCATAATTGTTGATTTTGACAACACCAAACTTGTATAGCAGACTCGGGGCCCAGGTAACCATCAGGAAAAGTGATGGCGGTTGACCCTGTTTAGCTGTATTGCTTTCACACACAACAATATGATGTGGATGTGGATGTTTACTGACAAAAAAAAATAAGATTCTAATTAGTCCGTCTTTTAGATTATCGAAAAATATTGGATACGTACTTTTTGTTTTATAAATCAATACAAATTGACGAAGATAGAACGCGTGAAAGATTTGAGTGGAGGGTTGTGACGTCACTCACCGGTAAAAAATGTCATACTAATGTCTTAGAATATGACGTCACACGAGTTTTCAAAGCACTGTATCGTCTTCATTGTTTGTTTACGTGAAAAAAGAAAAAATACGTGTCCAATATTTTTTGGAAAACTATCTGACGGACTAATTCGTTTTTTTTGTTAACTACCCTATTCTACTTTCAGACGTCATGGTAACCCGACTGGTGGCCCGGGCAAAGCAGTCTTACTTGCAACCACGAAAAAATCTCAACACTCATTCAAATTCCTTAATTCTTCCCAAACTAGGGCAAAGTTAAATGAAATGGAGTAATAATGTTGTCAAACTACAAATAATAGATCTTTGTCTAGACAATGAAGCCGTGTAATAAATACTTCAGTATTCTGCCGCCATATAAACATATTCATGAAAATGTAGGCTTGAAAACAATTGACCCTGCCAATCTCTTTTGTACAATTAATTAAATACTTGTATGGTTTTGTTTGTACCTACGTGTCCTACGTCTTCTTTCGATATGCTAATAAAAGATGGTTGTATAAAGATAGCCTGTGAAATGAATGGAGCTAGTTTAACTAGCTCTCATCATCATCATATAATGTTCCCACTGCTGGGACACTGGCCTCCTCCCTATGAGAGGGAATGGGCTATAATTCACCACGCGGGCCCAGTGCGGTTTGGTAGATGTGACATTTCTTCGAATTTTTCTGAGGTTCTAGGACATACCGGTTTCCTCACGTTTCCTTCTCTGCAAACTAGCTCTAAGCATCCTCATTGTTCGGAAATCTGTGATTGACATGTTACATTTCAAAATAATTAGATTTCTTTTTTGTTGGTCGGTGGAAAGTCATCAAGTTGCCATTAAGATAGTTATTTCAATAGTCTACTTGGTTGCAAACGTCAGTACTTAGCCTGAGGTGCTGAAACCTATTCCCAGGTCGGGCAGCATTTTACTGAAGTTTTCAGGAATTTCTCAAAATGACGGCGGCGTTAGATTTGTGGCCGATTGATGTCTACTAGGTACATGAAACTTACATAACTGGCTAAATGTGGGTGTAATCTTAGATACACCATAAACCTCTGTCTAACCTTTCGGGAATATGCAGAAGAGATTTAGATATTACTAGCTGATGCCCGCGACTTCGTTCCCGGTAACTTTGATGGGTGACTAAAAAAATGTTTGGTGTGGACAACCCTTAATACTTAGGGGTATGAAAAATAGATGTTGGCCGATTCTCATAGATACCGGATAAGCACAAAAAAATTCATCAAAATCGGTCAAGCCGTTTCGGAGGAGTATGGCAACGAAAACTGTGACACGAGAATTTTATATATTAGATGTTGTGACACACCCGTTTAAATCGGAAACAAAAAAGCAACACATCAAAATTGAAAAGAATACGATTACACAGAACTTTATCAACCGTTTTCAAATAAATCTATTTCTAAACGCACTTCGGTATTAGGATAGACAGCAGACAGGCAGACAGGCTGTAATTAGATATTTTCTGTTCGCTCACCCGTGTCAATACGAGACAGATACAGAGTCTAGAAGGCCACTCCAGAGAGATATTAAGAAAAAAGAGGTACTTATTTATTAATTGTAAAAGAGTAGTGTTTTTTTATTTATATTATTATGTCTGTACAGATAAATAAATAATAGGTCCTTACACTGTACCATTGTCAAAGATTGTATCTCTATCACTGCATATTTTAAAACAAAGTTTTTCGCCGCGTCGTCGGTCTGTTCGCGATAAACTCAAAAACTATTTCAGTGATTTTGTTTGTTTTCACCAACGGATAGAGTGGTTCTCGAGGAAGGTTTGACGCGGGTGAAGCCGCGGGCATCTGCTAGTTCTAGATAAATTAATGATGATTTGTTCTACATTGCCTGGTGAACACCGTAACACTAGCTACAATTCCTCTCGTATAAAACCATGATCTTAAAGAATTTCATTTCAATTTAATTCATGACATTTTGTCACCTTTTGGAACAAGACTGAGGGCAGGACTAGCCTATTCCCGGGGCTGCGTGTTGTTCGAAAGAGATACCGCGACCCCGGAACACAAATGGCTCAGAAGGAACATGAGTGGGTTTTAGTTAGTAGAAGTCTGATACTCGGGATTCCTCTCCACCCAGAGCTAGCGGGGTCATTTGATGATTTCCCAAGCACAAAAAAGAAAATGGGCTAGCCTATTTCTTAAAATGAAAACTTAAATACAGTCAAAAGGTAATTTAAATACCTTGTTTTTGTTACAGGCGAAGCTGCTTCGTCTTCGACTCTGGAAAAGAGCAAAAAAAAACGTTAATTTAATCAAAATTCGAATTAGAATTTTTCATTATCTAAGCGCCCTAGATTGTAATCATTCTTTGTTGGTAGGTAGAGAGAAAGTGTTGCCCCAGATTTAAATAGAACAACGGATTTTTGTAATGAATAATCATGGTGCTTTACCGTTATAATTAAAAATAGGTTGTGTTTGCTCTAATTAAACATAGTTAATTATATGGAAATCGGAATACAAGTTTACTGAAACTGTTATTCAAACTCAAAGCATTTAGGTATTGGTTATATGGTTACTGGCACTTTTGAATGTCAGAAAAGCAAATAAACCAAAACTGTAGTCAAAGCCACATGACATAATAACTTGTGAAGGTACTGTAGTTCCCCATTCCAAAACGTAGATCTCTATCAACATCCTCTAACCGGGTTGTCGGGAACACCAAATGATGTGCATGAGGTTCTGGGTTCGATACCCGGGCGGGCAAAGGGTTACGAATTTCTCAATAGCAGCCACGGGGTCTGGATTTGTGCTCGGTTTATAGCAATCGGCACGTACCCCATTACATGGAACTTTAAACACGGTGAAGTGTGGGTATACCAGAATTGGGAACACTTCTACCTAATCCATCGGGGATTAGAGGCATGATGTTATGTTCTGTTGATGTATCCCACAGAGGACTAAGTCCCAGCAGTAGGGCTGCGGGTTGTTTGAAAGAGATACCGCGGCCCCGGACACAAATGGCTAAGAAGGAAAATGGGTGGTTTTTAGTCCGTAGAAGTCTGACACTCCCTACCGCTCCGTCTAGAGCGGGAGGAGTCGTATGGTGATTTCCCACCCTCCAAGAAAAAGAGGGACATTAAAGCCAAGCCAAGCTTAATAAGTCTAGATACTTTATTTAGAATCTTTCTGCACCCTAAACAATTTAAGCTCACAAACATTCATACACCAATTCTCCTTAAAAATCCGGAAAACACACAATTTACAAGATGGCTACTAAAAAAAGATCGGCCAAGAACTTGGTCCCATTAACGCATCCAATGGCCGATTCAAACCACCTAATTTAGGCAAGGGAGACGCGGATTGAGTGCTAACAGCCAAGTTTTGCCAAGTTACCCCAAACATTGCCAAGTTAGGGAATATGGCCTGAGTTTAAAGTAGGAATATAACTTGGAAACTTCGTATTGGTGAATAATGTTTTGTTTTGTGTTTGTATTGAAGAGTATTGGTTTTTCTTTGTTTGTAATAGGGGTTGATGATTGATTGCTTATTGTAGGGAGGGGATCACCTCCAACAATAGGGATGTTTATTGACTAAAAAATATGATTCTAATTAGTCCATCTGTTAGATTATCGAAAAATATTGGATACGTATTTTTTATTTTATCAAATCAATAAAAAATGACGAAGATAAAACGCGTCAAAGATTTGGGTAGGGGGTTGTGACGTCACTCACCGGTAAAAATGTCATACTAATGTCTTAGAATATGACGTCACACGAGTTTTCAAAGCACTGTATCGTCTTCATTGTTTGTTTACGTGAAAAAAGAAAAAATACGTGTCCAATATTTTTTGGAAATCTACCTGACGGTCAAATTAGATTTTTTTAGTTAACTACCCTATTATACAGACATGAGTAAGCTGTTCGATTCGTATTTAAACTTTTTTGAAATTGGTAGTAGAATTTCATATCTCATTATCATGGGCTTATGGTCCATTAACCATCTACCTGTTTATTTAGTTATTTTCATGAATTGCTTAGACATTGTCAGCTTTGAGGTAAGTTGTGTCTTAGTCAGTTTTCAAGGCATGGGCAATAATAGGCATGTGATGCTACAGACTGAGAAAATTTCGTGAGGTTTTGATTATGAATGTGGATGACTATAAAAGTAGGGATAGACCAAAGAAACCATGCACTGTGTTAAAGATGACCTGGCTAGAAAAGAGTTTTTTTTTTGTTTCTGTCATCGTTGTGATGAACTAGTCAGCTTGATTCTGCGTTACCGAGCGCCAGCTAGGTTAGGTCCAGGGTGCATCCCGTGTTTGAAATCCCAGTACGATTTTTTTAACGCCACTACAGCTGCTAGAAAGGGGGTGAAACTGGGGTAGGATAGGATATAGTCATAAGGATTCGAATTGAATCACTGCTATAATAACAAAACCCTATTTCGATCATCCTGGGATATCGCGGGTCATCACAGACAGTAAGTGTGTGTTCATAACTTAATTATGTAGGTACAAGCATGTACCTACATAATTAAGTTATGAACACACACAGAAACTTCCATATAAACAAGAAACAGCTAAAACTGAAGACATACGCGACAATGTATCATGTATATAAAAACTGAGGACACGAAGCGAGGCGTGCTCGCGAGAATTGCAGCCAACGATGGTATGTGCTATTTGCATACAGCGAAGTACCAGGCGAACATGACTGCATAAGTGTTATGGTGGATGGTTTACGAGTGCTTTATGTTTAGGTACTATCTATATCTTATAATATCATCAGACGTAGGTATGGTGGATGGGATCCATAAAAAGTACCACGATTTTGGATATGATGGTAGGGATGTTAATCCTAACTTAATATTATAAGAGCGAAAGTAAGTTTATTGGTTTGTTATCTTTTTACAACTACCGAACCACTCATCCTGAAATTTTGCGTATACGTTGTCAGGTGTACCAAAACGGACATAGGATACCTTTCATCCCAAAAAGAAGTATGGTCCGATAAAAATATATGTCCCGTGTGGCGATCGAACCGGCAACATGCAGCGGAATAGCCAGTCGCTTAACCACTACGCAAACTGTCCTTCAAAGTGATATAAAGCTCCGTAGCCAGTGATATTCAGTGATTATCTTCAATTTTCCTTACCTGACTTGTCAATTTATGAAACAACGTCAAAGTAAAAAGCCAGTGAAGGTCTGACACAAAGTCGCGGAGTACTTCGTGCAGACATTTAAATGTTAAAACACGAAAGAGCTCATTCTGAATGCAGACCGTCCGGTGCAAGACAATAATGTGATACTACGGTTACTTATGTAGTGCTTGACGAGCCAGATTTTAGAAATGTTTCGTGAAAACAGCGAAGGCTTGGATAAAATAAACATTATTTTGTTTATTGTGAGGAGAGGAGCTCGTCGATCTTTAGGTTAAAGCCACGCGGTTAACATAACATCACGCCTGTAATCCCCGAAGGGTTAGGCAGAGGTGTACCTAATAGTACACTCACATTTATGTTTAAGTTCCATGTAATAGGGGGCGAGCCAATTGCCATCAACCGGGCACAAATCCAGACTCTGTAGCTGTTACTGATAAATTCCTGATGCAAAAAACCAATAACACCCGGGAATCGAACACAGAACCCCATGCTTAGCAGTCGCGCTTGCGACCACTAGAACAACGAGGCAGTCTAGCAGTTAGATACAGGTAGTTAGTAGCCCGATAGTCTGACAACCAGTCTTACCAAAGGTAATACGATACCCTTTGGTAAGACTGGTTAGTACTGACTAACCAGTTAGTTGAGTTAGTAGTTCCAGATTGCGGAGATTAGATAGGCAACCGTTCCAAGTGAAATTCTGATATCTAGCCTCATTCGGTACGACTGGAACCCGACCCCAACATAGTTAGGAAAAGGCTAGACAAGATGATGATGATGATGATGAACATGTTTAAAAACAAAGCAGTCTGACCATTTAAGAAACCCCTTTAAACATAAAAGAAAAAAAAGAGAGTTTTTTACTTATTTTAAACAGTAAATAAATAATACAATGATCTAGTTAAAACGCTACTGAGAAACTCGAGATGTAAAAACCCAATAATAATTTGAGTAAATAAGTAAAAATTTCATGTTCTAACGGTTGCATGAAGGTATTTAAATCAGCATATCAAATAATTCAATATAATACAATTTGAAGCCTGAAGCATTGTTTCTGTCTACCCTTGACGGCTGTCGAACAATAAGATCACTTCTCTAAACGTTGCGTCATTTTCTAAGTTTAGCTGTGAATTAGGCAACGCAAGTTTTTAATTGAATACTGTACTGACTTTGAATTTAATTAATTGGAGTATGATGAAACAATTGCTGCTTTTTGTCTGAAGTCTGTAATCTAGAATGATGTAGAATTGTTTTGGTAGTGTTGATTCAAATTGAGATTAGGTCATCATCATTCCCCTAACCTTAACTCACTTTATTTGTATATTCATCATCTTTTTCATCCACACTTTTCTTTTTTTATTAAGTAGGTACTCTTCCTCTCATTAGGCACCTCCTTTTGCCATATCATTGAAGCTTATAATATCTTCCCCATAATACTTAGAAATCATCATCTTCCTGCCCTTATTCCATGTCATTTGGGGTTGGCGCAACACGTTTTTTTCTTCCATTCTGCCCTGTCAGTCGTCACATTATCATTTATTCATTTTTCCTTCATATCACACCTCACACACTCCATCCAATATAAGACTTAGACATAAGCGCCAAAATAAAATTGGGAAAGAATGCTAAATGTTAACCTGTAAATTAATTTACTAACCCAACACCCCCCACCAAACCAAATAAACAACAAACATTTCCACAAACCAGAACAATTCTATCAACAAAACGACCCAACACAAACGAAGAAATACAGCATCATAGAGAGAGAAACAGGTATTCCATTAGGTACCTACAATCAGATGCATCGTACGTGACCCCACTCCAATCTCGAGCTGAAATATTGAAGTCGCACGCTCCACGACTTTCGAAGACAAAAGACTTTTACTGCCATCGAGGCGTTGGCGGCGACTTCAATCCGGCCAAGTGGTTTTTTAAGACTTAAAAGATGGGGATTGCACACGAATGGAAGATAGTGTTTCTTTTGATGGCTTTGCAGTTTAACGGTGATTTTGGAATGGGTTAATGGTTGCGGAAGAGTTGGCTTTGATTAAAGAATAGTTTGTTGATTAGCGAAATCAGTTATAGACTTTAAAGACCTTATTTGGGAAGTTTGATTTAATCGGCCTGGCCTGCCCGATTGATGGCAATATGTTCGCCTATTTCATGGAATTTATATCTAACCAGTGAAATGTGGGTGTGTTATTAGGTACACCCATCACGGATTCCAGGCGTGATGTTATGTTACGTGTGATTTAATCATTTCTTCATCTCATGATTATAATAATTTTATTATGAGATAATTGTAAGACATCCAAGTGGGACGACTCACATACATAAGAGTAGGTAATAGGTATAAGTCTCAGTTGAATAACATTCTTATGATAAGTTTTTGACAAAATAACGCTAGGCTGAGATTATAACTGAATTTTACAGGTTTAAATGCAAGAATCGCTTTTTACCTTGAATACAGTTTAATATATTGTAGATATAAATTTGTTTGCACGAGTCTGTGTAGTTATTGCTTTCGGACTCAAAATATGGTCTTGATTCAAGTCTGCACTCAGCCTAACTACGATTCATCCATACAAACCACACGTTACGTGTATTGTATCATTCATCACACAACAAAAACGAGTTGTTTAACTGGCACAAATCACGAGAAACAGAACATTAAACAAACTATTTTTAGACCAGATTCACATTAAAATCTGTGCGCATAGTTTACAAACACTGGTACAGAGGAATCTTGGTTAAAAGGCATTGAGTGGGCGGCGTCTATTTATATATCTAGATCGAAACGACTTGACTAAGAAAACACAGACATAATTCTAGGATAAACTCCAGAAAAGACCAGTGTAATTCGAGATAAGACAGTTTTATTAGTTCTTCGCTGGTTGCAATGTTTACCCAAGGATGTTTGAGTGCATGCAGTTCAGAAGAAAAATATCACTTCATTTGGTAAAGTATGCTGTGAGAAAGGTTGATCTTGTTTTGTTTATGATTTTTATGAGAGTGACAAGGATTACGATTATTTATAGTTTTCAAGAGTCGTGTCAATATAGGGGTAATATATATGAAGACCCAGACCAGCATTCAAAGCATTTCGTGTTTCTACAACGGATTTTAAAAGGAGTGATAAAAGATTTCGGTAGCCTGTTTTGAGTTTCAGAAACATATTATTTTCTTCCATCATTGATATCGCTGTAATTTTGGTTCCTGGAGGATTTCGTACTTTATAATAGATTTCAATGTCTTTCATAACATCAACAGTTTATGTTCCTACTATTAAAAACAAATCTCTTACTAAAGTGTCAAAATCTTTGCTAAGTGATGGCTTAAGTAATCATTAAACGTCTCTGAGTGCGGCAGACAGTCCTTACAACTGAACCTTATCTGCCTAGCCTGCCAAGACCAGTTAGGGTTTATATTTAATTAAAAAAAAGCGAAACAGCAAAAAAAGTTTAAAAAAAGCGTTCTGTCAGTCTTTAGCGGCCTATGGGTGTCATATACGAGCGGAGAGTACAACGTCCAGCGCGTGCAATACAACAATGCCTTCAGGATACTGTAGCGGTTGCCGCGACGTTGCAGTGCGTCGGGAATGTTTGCTGAAGCACGTACGGATGGCTTTCACGCCATCATGCGTAAGAAAGCGGCTTCCCTACTGCAACGTTTGCGTAGCACTCGGAACAGCATCCTGAAAATGATTGTTGGCAGAATGGACTGCCCCATCCAAAGGCACAACAACACTAACATAGCATGTAAGCACAGTTTGTTACTAACCACTAACTACGTATGGACTGCTTAGGTCTGAAATACTCGTAAAGTTTTTTGGAACGAAGTTCCTTATCGCGCGTTGTGAAAGGGGACTAGACGGAAAAAATTCTTACGAAAAGTTGTCACGACACTTTTTGCTATAGTAAGCTATTGTAAGCTGTGCGGCGCGCGGCGTCGCATGTTTCTCTGTCTGTCTCTCTCTCTCTTATAGAAAGCAAGCCAGATATTTTCATTTCTACATTTTTTTTTTTTTTTTTACATAATAAAAAATAATAACAATAACTTCGTTCCATCCGGGTGTTCCTTGACACCTCGACTTGATAACACGATAGTCCGACACGGGATCCGTATGGTGTCGGACGTAAAGAATAGCACCATCCAATATCCCGTGGGTGTCGTAAGAGGCGACTAAGGGTTTACCAGAGAATGGGCAGCAGCGTTCTCTGTGCCTTTGTAACAACCATACTGCGATCGCCAACCCGCCTGCCAAGCGTCGCAATTATGGCAAATCCCCCCCTTCTGGGGGAGGCCTATGTCCAGCAGTGGACGTCTTTTGGCTGAAATAATGATGATGATGATGACGATAGTCCTTGATAAGACTAGTCGTCTTCGAGCTTTTGACAACCTACTTATAATGACTGTCAAAGATCTTCAAGTGTCAGCCGGGACCAGCGACTTTCCGTGTTCCGAGGCACGGAGACAACTCGGTGTGCACCCAATGATCACCCATGCACGAAAAGATATCAGCAAGCGTTGCTTTACCTTGAAGAACGACCCGTGCGGTAGTTATTTAGTAGATATTAGATAAGAAACTCGAACACACCTAGTTTATTACCTTCGCAAGGTTGAAACACTTCCGATGTGAACAATAATTGTAACTAACAGTTGTTTGTTTGCGCACATTGGCCGCGTGTGTTTCTTTCTTCGTTACATTGTAATTGAAAGGAGAATCCGGCCACAAAGTTGTGGAGTTCAATAAATAACGCCGGGATCTTGATCCGTCTAGATTGGTTTTACGTTGTTTTTTATTATTATTTTAAATTGGTTCATAGTAAGTCTTCGTATTCTGGTATCTGCACGTTTAATCCGCCGAAAATCTAGACAAAGTTACATAATAAGCGGTAAAAATAATGGAACATCATCATCATCATCAGCCTATAATGTTCCCACTGCAGGGCCTCCTCTCTAGGAGAGGGATGAGCCAATCCACAACGCGGGCCCAGTGCGGGTTGGCAGATCTCATGTCATGTCTTCGATTTTTTTTGATTCCAAGACATTTTTTTTTTTTTTATCCTTTATTAAAAAGAACCAGGTTCTTAATAATTAATTACAATCTAGCCTACAAGACTAATAAGCAATTTTAATCTAACTTAACTTTTTACGTGATAATTATTTTAAAACAGAATAGTGCTGATTGTACTTTATACAAGTCCGTTCCACTTTCTTAGAGTCTAATATTATAATATAAACTAAACACTTTGTTCATGTGTTATATGAGTGTCATTGTCACTATTATTTCTACATTATTTACACTACACTAATTCAAAAGGTTTTGTTCGTTTTAGCCTTCGCACTATATTTGTCTGGTCTAGCAGCTGAATTGCCTCGATGTTCACATGTTGGTGGAGTCGGTGTTCATGGGCCTCAGCAAATTTTTGGATTATTTTGGTGACGGGTTCCACTTTTAGGTCACGATGGAGGTCGTCATTTCTTATATACCAGGGCGCATTAACAATACTGCCGTCATTAGAAAGAAGGCCGTAATTACGTCAACGCTGATTCCGAGATAATTAAAGTTTTATCTAAAATGAAGGCCCGCGATTTACTGAATGGTTTCAGTTAGTGGTTCTTGTTTTATAAAACGTCAATAAATATAGGCGTTATTTTAAACCCTAGTTTATTTAAATTTATACACGCGTATTAATTTAATTTAATGTTTTCCCTTTTGTTTTAGCAAAAATATAATAATAAATTGCGAAATACTTATCTGAAAGGGCGTAATTGCAAATAATGTAATTACGGCTTTTCATATAAGCTTTAGGAAGATCGAGTTCGATCTTCCTAAAGCCGAAATCCTTGCATCTAAAGCCCTAAATGTGCAGTTGCGCCCTTTTTTGATAGTAAACGTAAGTTACGAATCGATTGTGTCGATTGTAAAGAAGACTTAAAAAATGAAACCAAGAATATTTACTAAATAAAATAGGTACTTCATTAAATCAGTCATGGCAGTCTCATAAGTTAAAGGATTTAGTCAAACTTAAAATAATACGTAAGACACATTCAAGTAGGTACATACAACTAACTCTAGTTACCTTGAAGCGCTTTTAAACAATCAATTCTTGCTTGTACTAATTAAATAGTATTATCAAAATATTTTTAAAGGAACATATTTATTAATCACATTTTTTTCATTATATCTATCTAAACAAAATCAACAAAACATATTATTTATACTCATAAATAAATATACATCTTCTGACAATAAAATAACACACAAAACAATTAATAATCATCTTAAACAGTTTAGTTTTTACAGACACTGAGAAACATAACTTTCATATCTAAAAAAAAAAATAATATCTTCGGACACAATGTCAATAGAATCACACACAAAACAACCGATAATATAATTTTGAGTATAATACTCTCCCCGCGCCCACTCCCGCGCGCTTGTCCTTTCAAAATACTTATATGGAAAGCCCTTATTGCGAAGTTAGGGCTATTTTTTGTAGAAAATTTAAAGTTTTGCTTAGTTAAAAAGCCCTAATTGGTAATTACGGCCTTCCTGACCTAGCAATACGAAAATATTAACAAAAAAGGCCCTTATTTTGTAATTAAGGCTTTTCAGATTCAAAAACCCGAATTTGTGTCGTAGTTATGGCTAAAATCCTTATGATATCTCTGATCTAATACGAGTTACAGCTTTGTGTGTAAGACCATAAGATAGCATTTTCTTTGCTGATTCCGAATATGTTTTTAACTCATTTTTGACAAAATTGTCAGTTACGGCCTTCTTTATTATGACGGCAGAATACTCCTGAGTACCTTATTCTGGAATGTTTGAATAATTTTGATGTTGGTCGGTTTAGTACAGCCCCACAGTTGGATGCCATATGTCCATATTGGCATAAGAATATGCTTATATAATAATATTTTATTATGTATCGACAGGCAGGAATTTCGTCCAATCAGCCAATACATGTTTTTAAAACGCATGTCCAGTTCCTGTCTTTTCTTTTTAACGTGCGCTTTCCAGCGCAATTTCGCATCAAGCGTTATGCCAAGATATTTGGCTGTATTTGCGTATGGCACTTGTTGGCCATTTATGAAAATTGGGTGGTAATCACAATTCCTGTTGGTAAAATCAATGTGAAGTGACTTTGATTCATTCAATTTGATTTTCCATTTTTGTGCCCAGTCATGAACTTCATTTACAGCAATTTGTACCTTTCTGATTGCTTCCGCATGGCATGACCCTGTAGCCATAATGGCAGTGTCGTCCGCAAAGGTTGCAATGGTATTATTTTCCAGCTCTGGTATATCATACGTGTACAATAGGTAGAGGATTGGACCCAGCACACTTCCTTGAGGGACGCCAGCTTTAATATTTTTTAACTCAGAAAAGGCTCCCTCGTGCCTTACTCGAAACATTCTATCTGTAATATATGATTGCAAGATATCGGCAAAATCATTGGGCAGCATTAGTCTTAGCTTGTATATCAAACCCTTATGCCAAACTTTATCAAAAGCTTGTGCTACATCTAAAAAAACGGTGGAGCAGACTTTTTTATCTTCAAGCGTTCTCTCGATGATGTTGGTAATTCTGTGTACTTGGTCTATTGTTGAGTGTTTCTCTCTGAAACCAAACTGATGGTCAGGGATCAGGTTTTTCTCGTTTATGATTGGTTTTAGGCGTTTTAAAAACAGTTTTTCAAATAGCTTTGAAAGTATAGGCAACAGGGAAATGGGTCTGTATGATGATGCTTCGTGAGGTGGTTTACCAGGCTTTGCAATCATTATCACCTCAGCAACTTTCCATGGCTCAGGAACATGCTTAAGCACGAATGCAGCATTTATGAGCCTAGTAAGCTTAATTATGGCTTTACGCGGGAGCTGTTTCAGGATTTCTCCCGTAATAAGGTCATATCCTGGCGATTTCTTTAGGCTAATGTTTTGAATTTCCTTTGCAACTTCTTTCGGGGTCACAAGCTTAATTCTTTGATCTTGCAGAATGTTGGCAAACTGTAGGTTGTCCAGAGACTCGTCATTTGGCTGAAAGGTTTCTTCCAAGTGATGTGCAAATCTTTGAGCTTTCTGGTCATTGCTTATGGCCCACTTTCCGTTATCATCTCTGATAGGGGGAATTGGTACAATTGGCCTTTTGAGTGACTTTGTCGCTTTCCAAAGAGAGTATTGGGTTGTATGGTCGCTGGTTAACTGACGCAGGTTAGTATCTAAAGCCTCATCTTGAAAGGTTTGTATCTTTCTCTTCAGTCTTTTGGTAAGGTTATTCAATACAGTTTTATCTTGCGGGAATCTAGTTTGCTGCCACCTTTTTCTTTGAGTCCTTTTTTCATATAATAGGTCTATTATTTCTTTTGGATAGGTATTTCCTTTAAACTTGTTTATAAGCTGTGGTGTGTTGTTCCATGCACATTGTTGGATATTGATGTTAAACTGATCTACTTCAAAATCGAGCTGATCTTTGCTTTTTAATGAAGTTTTTAGGTCAATAATATTTTGTAGCTCTAAGCTAAAACTTTCCCAATCTGTATACTTGTTAACTAACGTCAGGTGGTTTTCTCTAAGTAATATTTTGTGACTTAATTGTAATAATATCGGAGAGTGATCGGAGTTCATATGGTACCCCTCTTCTACATTCAGATAGTTGGTTGATATATTTTTGACTATGAAAAAGTCAATAAGGTCTGGTAGTTTCTGGTGGTCAGTCGGCCAGTAAGTAGGTTTTCCAGTACTTATGACCTCACAGTGCATGTCTTTCACTGCGCTTAGAAGCTGTCTGCCCTTAGTTGACGTTAATCTCGATCCCCAATGAGTGTTCTTAGCGTTAAAGTCACCGCCAAGTATAAATCTCTGTCCGAGGAGTCTGAATAAGTGTATATATTTTTCTTTGTTTATCTTGTGTCTTGGGGGACAGTATACGGCCGCTATTGTTACATTAAATTTATTTGTTTTTACTGATATCGCCACAGCTTGCGTGTCTTGTTCCTCGTATTTACATTGTTCGTAGTGACAGATATTTTCTTTAATAATAACCGCGCTACCTCCTCGCGCCGTGTTGCTAGGGTGCAGCGAGTGATAAACCTTATAGCCTCTAAACTTTACAAAAGACTGTTTAGTGAAGTGCGTTTCAGAGATCAAACACACATCAATATTTTCTGTGTCTAGGACTACTTGCAACTCATGTTGGTGTTGCAGCAATCCGTTAGAATTCCACGCCATTATTTTTAGTGTGTTATTCATGACTGATTTGTATGGTGCTTGATTCTAATTTCTCTAGTCTCTTGTCAAATGAGGATATGCACTTCAAGATCTGGTTGAGCTTGTCCTCAAGACTTGATGGCTTCGTGCTTGGATTTACTGCTTGTGCGTATGAGACACTTTTGGATGTATGTGCATTTGCCACGGTTGTCTTTGCAAACGGTGCACTTTGTTTTGTTGCCTGTTTGTCGGTGTTTCTAACAATTTGCTTAGCGGCAGGGTTGTTAGGTGGATTATTTTTAGATTTTTTGTTCTTAATCATTTGCATCTCCTTGGCAACTAAACACCCCCTGTAGTTGGCTGGGTGAGGTAAGCCACAGTGAACACACTTAGGTTTTTCTTGCGCAGGTTTGCTGCAATCAGCTGTGAGGTGTTTTCCTGTACATTTAACACACCTTGGCTCTTTTGAGCAATACTTTTGAGTATGACCATAAGCCTGGCATCTCTTACACTGGGGTATTATTTTTGACGTCTTAAGCGGGTTAATCTCAACTTTACACCCTAGAATATGTTTAATGCCGTATATTTTACTGACATCTTCATCATTCTTGAACGATAGAATAAACATGTTCAGCGGTTCTTTTGTTCTCCAGCTTAACTTGTTAATAGCATTTTCTATCTGAAATCCTTGCAATGTTAAATCATCTTTAATCCGATCCGGTAGGCAGGAAGAATGCAATTTTTTCGCCACTACTCTTATTGGCCTGGTCTGCTTGTCCTCATATGAGTGCCATAAACAGTTATTTTCTGTTAAGCGACGAGCGATCACTCTGTAGGACTCTTCAGTTTTGGCATTTACTTTCACACTATTACCGCTCAACATTTTGGCGGTAAATGTTTCTACTGGCTGAGATTCAGTCAAAAAGTCGTAGAACGTTTGATAATTCTTAACACCGTCGACTACGATTGGAGGCGGTGCCAGAATTTTTTTAGTAGTTGCCTTCTCTTTGTTGTTGAGTTGCTGCTGCTGAATGCTAGTTGTAGCTTGTTGTGGTTGTGGTGGAGTAAGGGAAGTGTTTAACTTCCTTTTCTTCCTGTTTTTCACCCTAATCCACTCAGTCTCTTTGGCGAGTTCTTCCTCATCCGTGCAGTACTCAGCGTCAGTTTTAGTAGGCTGAGCAGGTGTTATGTTCCCACTGGCCTGTTTATCTGAGGGTTCTTCTTTTTTTTGTACCTTTAAGCATTTTAATTGTCCTTGAAGATCTTGAACCTGTTCCTGCAAGCTTTGTATATGGCCGTTCAGTTGACGTACCATTTGTTGCAGGTTTTCTCTGTCCGATTTCTCCTGGATGTAACAGTCATACAACTGCTTTTCCAGATCAGTTTTGATTTTAATAGACTGTTGTGCAGCCATTATTTAGGTTTAAGGTGAGCGTGACACCTAAACAATTATAATAAACACTTCATGGCGATTTCCGCACTTGTAACTGGGTCATCACAGTGGCCCCGATAGATCGACGTACACCGCGACGACGGTGTTATGATGCGTCTGCAAAATACTCTTAACTAGAGCACGCGCTCGCGACCGGTACGTCCGTTCACAGTAGCAGTGAAACACGCTATGATTCCAAGACATGTCGGTTTCCTCACGATGTTATCCTTCTCCGTTTTGAGAGCAGCGGTGATGAAATAAATTACACAAAGTAATAAACCCAGGCGGGTTCGAACCCACGATTTACTGTTCGTAAGTCGGGGCCGCCATAACCGAGCCACCACTGCTCTCAACGATGGAACGGTCTAATAAAATGTGATGGACTGACAAAAGTTACTTACTTATACGTTTTTGTTTCAGTCATTTGTCAGATCTTTGACAATCCTTACAGGGAGTCTGATAGTCTGAAAACTTGTCTTACCAAGGGGTATCGCATTACCCATTATTAACTGGATTGTGGAGGTTAAATAGTTGGTCACTCCATGTAAAATACTGTTATAAACAGTAAAACGATCCCAACATAGTTGGGAAAAGGATAGGTAAGTGATAATAATAATTACTATTAGGTACACCGGTCCTCTGCCTGACCCTTCGCGAGTTACAACCTTGACATTATGTTATGTTCTAAATACCTTTTGTTTTTGGAGGGTTGGATATCATCAAATGACTCCTCCCGGTCTGGGCAGAGCGGTAGGGAGTGTCAGACTTCTACCGACTTAAAACCACCCATGTTCCTTCTTAGCCCTTTGTGCCGAGGCTGCGGTATCTCTTTCGCACAACCCGCAGCATGTTCTGAATACCTTTTTTTTTTTTTTGGAAATCATCAAATAACCCCTCCCGCTCTTGGGCAGAGCGAAAGGGAGTGTCAGACTTCTACTGACTAAAAACCACCCATGTTCCTTCTTCGCCCTTCATGTCGAGGCCTCGGTATCCCTTACGGACAACCCGCAGCCTCGACAGGCGTCGGCCCTTGCAGGGCCCTTCCATGTTGCTGACATCTCTTTGAGGCGCGCGTGGAACACGAACGCGCCGTCGACACGGTCTGTCGTCGTCATAAGACGGACGGACGGCGAGCTTACCCATCACTCACCGTCCACAGGCCCGCGTCTACGGTGGCCGGAAGCCATCACGTGGCCCCCGACGCCCGGAGCGCCTCCCGCGGCGGCTGGGACGAGAGGTTCTCTCCCTCTCACGTTCCGCCACCTCCTTCGCTAGCATCACTGCTTCGCAGAAGGAGGCGACGGCGTCCCATTCCTCCTCGCCCCGGACCATGGCTTGCACCAGGGCCGGAAGCGAGAGGTCGCCGCCGCCGATCGCCGCTACGAGAACACGGCGGGGCTCCGCCCAAGCGGGACACACCTCCACAGTGTGCTCCACCGTGTCCTCCGGCCGATCCTCGCAATGGTGGCATCCGGGCGTTTCCTCCCGCCTGATTCGGTGCAGGTACCTCCCGAAACAACCGTGTCCGGTGAGTACCTGCGTCAGACGGAAGGTGAGGGCGCCGTGGCGCCTCTCCAGCCACTCCTCAAAGAGGAGACTTACCGCCACTATCGTGGCGTGCCCTATGTTCTGAATACCTTGAGTTCTCATTCTCAAACCTATTCTCGTCCGACTGTTGGATCCCTATATGCAATTAACTTGACATCTCCCTACAACTCCATAAGAAGTATATCTTTCGCTCCCATTCCCAAGCACCATAACTCATCACCGAGAAATACATATTTTAAAGACACACACACCAAAAGCTACACACAGCGCAATAATCCTTTAATTAGACTTACAGTCGCACAACGGAAACCAAGCCGTTTCCACCCCTTTATTCATACAGTTAAGGTTGGGTATTGTTCAGCAGAATTAATGCAATTTCCTCCGCTAGGTGGCGCCACGTTCTCACGGGTGCATTCTGATATTGAAGCTGGGACGTGATGGCAATAAAGTAGATGGTTTCCATAACTTCGAGGACGGTTTGTTTTTGCTTTGTTTTTGTTCGTTTTAAATTGAAAATGGTGGCGAATGCTATATATTTTTTCAGAGAATAGGACTATTAATTTCTATTCTTTTTCTTTTTAGCATATCGATGACGTTTTAATTGAGTCAACCCAAAATTTTACGACAAGTTTGGCATTTGCAGTAGCGTCCATCAGCTCTTGTGATGTAAACTAAAGCAACGGGACACGCTGGCTATGATTAGAAGTGTCCTGTCATTTGTAGGGCAACACCACAATTCTATTGTAAAGTCCATTTCACGAAAGAAGTCCCGCGGACAATTGTGGAACTAAATTTAACAGATCGGCCATGTTGTCGTTAGTCGATGTTATCAAGGTGCGTTTGTTGTGGTTTATTTTGTGAGTTTATTATTGGATTAGTGCGTTATAAGGTTTATTTACGATGCCAAAAGTTGTGAAACAACATTATGTCGCGCGACATACAGCGCTGCGTCTGCGGGACTTCTTTCGTGAAATGGACTTTATCTTGGGTTCTTTCAAAGCACTGTTAGTAGTCATATTGGTTAATTTCTTTACTTAACATTCACTTATTAACCCACTGAGAGACGTCAGAAACTTTAGAAGATAGCACGATACCAATTGGTTTTTTTATGAACAAGAATCTCAACTAAGCTAAGAAGAAGATTATGAAAATGTCAATACTTAGCCAGAATCTATTATAAAGCCTACTCTCTGGACTGTGACATCATGATCGACCTAGCATTCCCAACTAAGTTGGGGTCTGGTTCGATCTCTTACACAAGCAAACATATAACTCCTTAGTCAAAACAATACAGACCAGAGCCACAGCATAACTAAATCATGCTGAGTGCAAACTTCGCCAGTTTACCAACACATTACACGGGATTTTTACGGCGCATCGTCGGGTACCCGTTAAATCGTATTAAAAACTTTTGAGCTCTCTGTTTTTTGTTGTGCTGCTTTGCTACTGTTAATTCTGCAGCGGGAAAATTAAATTTATTTTTTGATATTTCGACATAACATCACGCCTGTAGGTAAGTAATCCCCGGAGGGTTAGGCAGGTTAGGCGGACGTGTACCTTATAGTGCACCCATTGGGTTTTTTCATCAGGAATTTCATAACAGCAGCCACGGAGTCTGGATGTGTACCCGGTTGATGGCAATAGGGTCGCCCTCTATTACATGGGACTTACATACAGAACTGCTGAAATGTGGGTAGTATTAGTAGTAGTAGTAGAGTGGTAATATTAGGTAGGTGCACCTTTAACCCTAACTATTGGGGGATCACAGGATTGATGGTTTTTGTTAGTTTCAGCTAAAGAGCCAACGGAAATCTTAAGCCATTCCTTTTCAGTGCATAGAATAGCACCGCAGTGCAGCGTTTATATTATCTTTCAGAACGGATGCTATTCTGTACTTGCGTGTATTGTGTGGCCATGCAACCGGAGATCTCATGGCAAGACAAGCACGAAAGATTATAAACGTAGTTAGCAATGATATTTTTTCAAATAAGTGTCCAACGTAACACAGTGATAGGAAAAGATAGAGACATTTTTCATTTGCAAAGATAAGAAACATAATGTTTTTGATGAGCTCTGGCACCTAATGTATGTTTTAACTTGTTTTAGGGTGCTAGTGTCCTAACCTAATATTAGAACCAGTAGCAATAGTTGTAAGACGAGCACAGTACGTCATCATTAAATTATAATACTACCTAGCATTCTGTACATCAAATTAATTCTGCACAAAAATAAAACATAATATTGCTAGGCTGTAACGACATTTTTTTTCTTTGAAAAATCACATCGTACGAAAGGAGTCAATGTAACGCTCTCAAAACATTGTGCAAATGTATGCATTGGACAGTACGGGGGGTTGTGGAGGTTGTTAAAGTTATAGTATTAAAATCTTGTGTTGTAAAAAAACTTGTGTACAAACTGGAGAAGGTCTGAAACAAAACATAATGACGGAGAGAACAAGTGCCTTGCCGCTTCTTCAATGATAGTTTAGACCCCTTGGTGAGAAATCATCAAATGACTCCTCCTGCTCTGGGCGGAGCGGAAGGGAGTGTCAGACTTCTACTGACTAAAAACCACCCATGTTCCTTCTTACCCCTTTGTGCCCGGGGCCGCGGTATCACTTTCGAACAACCCGCAGCCGGGACAGTAGTTGAGTAAGACCCCTTATTTTGGTGTTTTATGTTAGTAAACGTAATATTATTGGTAAATCGCTGCCAGCTTATGCCTTGCGCCACACCGCTGCGCTATTATCTACATTGGAGCGGATGTTGCTCTGTTTGCTAGTTGCGTGTGCATCGTGAGGCTACTAAACTAGCGTTTTTTACTAACATACTGCTTTTCTTACAAAAATATAATTGGAACAAACGTCTAGTTGATTTATAGAGTGTAGTGTTTGCTTGTTTTGTTGTCATGTCAAAGATTTGAATGACTGAAGTAGGTACGAGTAAGTGCAGTCGAAGAGAAAATTGGTTGAGGCGCTGCTCTGGCTAATTGATATATACGTTATATTAATTTTTTTTTAAGTATTTACTCACTATAATATCTCGCCTATAATACGCGACCGATTTGATATGGAGGGCCAACAAATTGTTATTGGACTTTTATCTGCGCACGGTTTATGGCAATAAGCTCGCCCCTTATTACAAGGGACTTTAACATAAATTAAGAAATGTGGGTGTACTTGTTAGGTACATAGCATAACATAACATGACGCCTGTAATCCCCGTAGGGTTAGGCAGACGTGTACCTAAAAATACACCCACACCCGCCCCCTTAAAAGGTACACCTCTGTCTAAGTTCAAGATGACAAAGCGTGATGTGCATTCTTTCTCTTCAACATAAAAAACCGTGCTTCAACATCAAAAGCCCTAGTCCCACACTACATAGCGACGCTACTCAGCCGAATGCACCGGATCGATGCAGCGGCTGCGCGTTAGGCGGGTCGATGCACCCGCTTCGTGACGTAACAACGCACGTCATTGAGAAGAATTGGGACAGAAAGATCACTTGAAGGCAGCTGGGATTGATTTGGAACACGTGGGCTGCTTTTATGATAAGGAAATAACGGTTTACTTGATTAATAGCTATGAGGTTTTAAATGTTTTATGAATGGAACGGTGGGCCGCGCCGGCCGGTGCAATGGATTAATAAATGAATAAATGAAAGGATTAAAACCGATTTCATTTCCAACCAGACCGATGTAACGATGGATGGACTGTGTAAAGCAAGAAAGAAAGAAAAGATATTTATTTTGCACACGCCACAAGTGCACACAATAAAAAATAAAACACACACACACACAAGAACATGGCATTAAAGGAGGTGTCTGTTGAGATGATGAGTAATAGAGAAGAAAAAGAAAAAAAAGACATTCTGCGCCAACCCCAAATGAATTGGGATAAGGGGCCAGAGAATGATGATGAAGACCGTTTTTTAGTTGTCCTCCAAACGCGAATTCCCATCAAACTTACTCGTAAGTATGTTTAAATTATGATCGCAGTAATAACTGGATTGGTCAGCGAGCAATCATGCCTAAATAAAATATTACATCACACACACTGTTATAATTGATTAATAAATAAAGACAAAAAAAATAGTTGCAAAAATGGCAACGATCTATTTTCAATTCAAGCTTTGGAAGTCTATGGATACATCGTGCAAATAACTAGGTGAGCCTGTTGATTACCCTATCAGACACTGCCGTCCAAAGTGAAACTTCTACATATATATCTGTATCGTGTACCCGAATGTGAGCTAGGTTCGGAATGAGGAGTGTCCGATTGTTCCCCCTCGCTGTGATGGAGTTATTGCTACTTTGATGGGTTTGCTATAATCTGTATGCAGTTGTGTTCCTGTGTTAGGAGTTTATTCGTAGGGGATTTGCAGGATTAATTTATTAAAGTTTCATTGGTGCGAAATTGGACTTTCAAAATTTAATAGAAGAGAGACCTATCCGTGCTTTGCATAAACTAGAACGACGACATTTTTAATACAATTTTGTTGGGGTTATGTTCAAATAACGGATAATCTTTTTTACAAATTCAGCAATCGAAATATTAGTGTCGTATTAGTGAAACTAATAGAAATAAAAAACGACTTATCCTGCTTAACCAAAAATAGATTAATAGAATATTCAAATCGGCTTAAAATGCCGGAGAATTTCATCTCTCTTTCCTTGCCCCATTTAATTTGGGGTGCGTGTCTCATTTTATTTTCTACGGTCATTTCAGAGTTTACTTCCTTAGCTTATAAAATATTTTCCCAGTAAAGGGATAATGCAGGTACTCGTATGCATTATCCATTTACTGGGAAAATATTTTATCCATGACTTTTCCAGATCATTTTATTATTGTTCACTCTAACAAGATCTTTTAATATCACAGACGTATATTAGAATTACGCCGATATATCAGCACTTTTTGAACGTCAAAAGTTACATAAGATAGTTCCCAAAATGTTCACCCCACACGATGTCTTAATGTTTCAGTTAAGGAGAAGGAGTGGTGGAACAAACCACTCCAGCAATTCATCTGTCTGTTATTTTAGAAGATTTCTCATGGAGTTGGCGTGGACCAAACAATTCCTACCTGTGCGCAAAATTCGAGCTTTACACTTGGAGTTGCGGTCACCAGCCCGTTATATTATATAATTATTATACTTTAGAAGATGTTTAAATCTGGTCACTCACCTCCTGTTGTCCAGATAGCTGTCGTACTCATCTGGCGTATTCTTCTCGTCGTGCATGTCGTAGAGATCGCTGTAGATCGCAGACTCCATCCGGGATGGGTCCAAGTGATAGTTCGGATTCTCGTACGAGAGGAGACCATTCTCTGTGGACAAGAAAGGGTAAGATTAGTTTGTTGTAAATTGTAATACACTAGCTGAATTGTGTATTAATCAGGATTATCATCCGACAAAAGATGAGGAAGAAAGGTTCTCGAATGGTGACAATCAATCAAAAGACTCGGTGTTGGTAGGCCTCCCACCAGGTGGACCGACGACATCGTAAGATTGGCGGGCAACCGGTGGATACAAGCGGCAGGTTGGCGTTCGTATAGCGTTCTATGCCATGGGGGAGGCCTTTGTTCAACAGAGAACGGCTACTGGCTGATGATGATGAAGATGATGATATCGCAGTAACATAATATAGGACGGAACGGTAGATAATTGTCGGTAGAATTCCCACAACCGCAATGATATGGTGACGGTGATATACGCAAAATGCAAGAAATGAGCGATTAGACTGCTGCGCTGCGTTTCGCGGGCCCCCCCACGGAACAAATATTTGTACGGCCTACAGATAGTTGTTCCGGGTCTGGGTATCTGTGTATGTGAATTTGATGTTTGTAAACGCACCCACGATACAGAAGAAATTCCTAGTATTGGGTAACGTTTTTTTAGTCAATGCGGTGAATCTGGGGCTGTGACTATATCTAGAAATGAACGATTTGTGGCCGAAAGTTGGCAAATAATACATTTGCTGTGAAACAACATAAAAGAAAAAACATACTATAAAGTCAAAGTCAAAGTCAAAGCATTTATTTCAATTAAACCATTACTGGTACTTTTGAATGTCAGAAGAACAATTCATAAAACTAAACTACTAGTGCAATACGTCATCCCGAAAGCCACCACGCCGAATCACGCCGCCGAGTGCCCGCAACAACGAACACTGCGAGCACGAAAGCACGCAGCGACGCACACCGCAACAACGAATGTACGAGACTCCAAATCACGGAACAACGAATGCACGCCGCAACGCGCAACCACCGCTCCGCGACCCGGAGCCCCGCGCACCCACCGCCACGGCACGCGCCGCCGCGCGCCCCCGCACCCACAGCACTCGCCGCCGCAGACATCCGGCGACGCGCAACCCGACGCAGCAACCCCCGGGACGACGTATTGCACTCCTAAGCTACAGTCACAGACACAAGGCATAATAACTTGTGAAAGTACTGTAGTTGCCCATTCCCTAGCGTAGATCTCTATGGAGAAGAACGGGCAAGAAACTCCATGGACACTCTTTTAAATCAGAATATTGTTACAAAATCTTGGTACATTATTATCATTCATGTTGAGATGGTATATTATGTGAGAACGATGTAGCAAGATGTGCACGATAAGTGTCCACAGTAAAGTCAAAAAAAACGACGATTCAAAGATAAAATAATAATTCAAACAAGCCGTGGCAGCCAAGAGGTGACCAGTCACAACTGACAGCACCCGTTCACGAGCATGACGCATGGATCAGCACCATTCCACTCAACCATTTTGAAGGGAACGAAATGATCCGACACACCCGCCACCATCAGCGAGACATTTAAGTGAGCATGACACACTCTCAATCGCCAGGGCATATCCAAGTCAAATAAATAATAAGTAGGTTTCCAGAGAATGATAGCTTTCTAGTACATAGTACTCACATAATATGTGCTATGCGACTATATAATACTAAAGAGATTGAATTTATACATTGCAAAGATAGTTGTACAATCTTCTTCTTCTTTCTTCCTCCTATTTAATGCTATCAATTTAAGCGCCCTGTCCTTGTGGAGCAGGACCGGCATTAAGCCAAGCATTTTTATCAGCGATATAATCGTCCAACTTGTAATATGCTTGCTTGCATAGTGTGCGTTTGATGCATGTTTTAAATTTCGTTTCATTCAGTTCAAGAATGCTTTGTGGAATTTTGTTATAGCATCTCAAACAGTACCCCATGAATGATGAGTCTACTTTAGCGAGTCTGAAGCCTGGCTGAACTAACTGGTCCCTATTCCTAGTAACATAATTGTGTCTGTCCCCTCTTTTACTAAAAAGATGCAGATTTTTTCTCACGTACATTATGTTTTCGTAGATGTACTGACAATGCACCGTCATGATGTTAATGTTCTTAAACAGTTCCCTCAGAGAATCGCGCCTACGAAGACCATATATTGCTCTGATGGCTCTTTTTTGCAGAATAAAAATAGATTCAATGTCTGCAGCCCGTCCCCATAACAAAATGCCATAAGACATTATACTATGAAAGTAACTAAAATATACCAGCCTAGCGGTATCTACATCAGTAAACTGACGGATTTTTCTAATGGCATATGCTGCTGAACTTAGCCGCCCTGCAAGAGATGTTAAATGAGCACCCCATTGTAGCCGTGAATCAAGCGTAATCCCCAGGAAAACCGTTTTATCTACGAATTCTAGTTTCTCGTTATTTAATAGTATATCACAATCACTACTTTTAACATTCGGTAAAGCAAATCTTATGCATTTAGTCTTTTTTTCATTTAATACTAAATTGTTTGCTGTGAACCAATTATGAACCTGAAGAAGGGCAATATTCACGTCATCTAGATTTTGAGCCCGTCTATTTATCTTAAAAATTAGGGAAGTGTCATCAGCAAATAACACCATATTCTGAGGTTGGTTTTTCAATAAATAGGGTAGATCATTAATATATACCAGAAAAAGGAAAGGGCCCAATATGGAGCCTTGCGGAACACCCATTTTTACTTTTAAACCCTGTGAATTAACACCATTTATTTGAACATGCTGTTGCCTTTCACTCAAATAAGATTTAACTAAACTAAGTGCAAGTTTACCTAGTCCGTAATGCTCAAGTTTCAAAAGCAATGTGTCGTGATTCACGCAATCAAATGCTTTTGAGAGGTCACAAAAAATTCCTACAGCATCTTGGGACTCTTCCCACGCATTAAATATATATGCTTTAATAAAGTTACACCGGCGTCAGTTGTACAACGTCCTTTAGTGAAACCGTACTGTTGATCGTGTAAGATTCTATTGGTGTTAAAATGATTGAGCATTTGGTTAAGCATTACTTTTTCAAAAACCTTGCTAAAAACTGGCAACACGGATACAGGTCTATAATTATTAGTATCTTTACTGTCACCAGATTTGAAAAGAGGTATGACTTACTGTGTTTCATTAAATCAGGGAAAACTCCTTGATCAACACACAAATTAAAGATTGAATATATACTTGATAAAATATTGTGGTAACACAATGATAAGAAAAAGGTCTTTTGTTCGTGCCTGTTTTATATCTACAAAATGGCTACGCACTGCTGTGCATGAGGTCCTGGGTCCTAGGCACTCCTGGGTTCGTGGCAAAAGTGTCAGGGCAAAATATTATATTATTGTGATTTCCATCAAGAATTTCTCATTAGCTGTCACGGATTCTGTATTTGTGCCCGGTTGATGGCAATAAGTTGCCCCCCCATTAAATGGGGTTTAAACATAACTGGCGATGTGTGGGTTCACTTATGGGTACCTACACCATTGTCCTTCATTTCCTTTGGGGATTACAGGGGTGATGTTATGTTAAAATGGCTGCAGTCATTCATTTTCTCATTTATCAATGCCACTGAACTTTGATGTTTACTTTTTACCCACTGTGCAGCTTAATAATGCAATCCATTAAAAAGATTAAAGAAGTGCACAACCTAATACAATTTATTTTAAAAAGCATTGTCCTCTGATCGAAAGATCAGCCATTATAAAAACGTTGACTCTCTGTGCTAGCTTTATTTTCTAGATAGCTTTGCTGTCTCAGACATCTGAACTCGTCTAGAAAATTCTGAAAATAAAACGACAATGTTAGGAGATTTTCTAAAGCGATTGGGTATAAATGGGATGCACATTTTTGGTACCTTTAACTTATACAGGTCTTGGTCTTGGTTTTAATTTTGGTTATTGTAATGGGTGAGGCAATACTATTTCATTTTTATTTTTATTTTGATGTTATAATTTGGTATTGTGAGTGTGTATTTGTCTGTATGTGTTTTTTGATAAATTACTGCCTACTAACATAATTTTTAAGTGTACTTTTACTAACAATGTATTGATCTTTGTGTATGAGTTAAATAAATGAATTGACATACCTAAATCTTGCGATAATACCAATTTGTAATCAGAAGACTGTTGGTTTGGGATTAATAATTGCGAATATTTCTTTTACTTTATCGAACTTATTTTTATAAAGAATGAATACAGGGCTAATAGAATCAGTTGGAGTTTAAATCACTGCTGGGGTGGTGTTACATTTGCAATATAGTATAGTGACAATTTTTTTTTGACGTGACAACGTCTTATAAATTGGTTTGCCGGGTGACACTTCAAGAAACTGCGTTACGCTCCGCTCACGTTATGCGCTCACAATGAGAGCGAGTGAGAGGCACGCGTCCAGAGCGAGAGAGAGAGAGTGAGAGAGATAGGCATACACACCGGTTCATGTCTTGCGCTTCTATTTTCGTTGTCACGTAAAACTTTCGCCCGTATACCGACTTTACAGGCAACCAATTTTTTTAAAACAAGTTAAAGGGGTTAGTACTGACTTTAGTAACACACGAATAGATCCATGTACAAGAGTAAATATAACTTTTTAAACAATCTTCACAGATTTAACAAAAATGCTTGGGTTACAACCTAACTAAATATTCTAACTATTAAAAAACTGGCAAAGCATGTCATCCCAAAAAACTAGCAATAGTTTCGTTCTAGTTCGCCGAGGGTCGCACTTGGCAGGCCTCATCGTAACCAGAGCCGAAGCCTTAATAATAGCTGACTATCACCCACCCCCCCTCCTCCCTCTACTTCGCCTCATCAACATGTGTCAATACTACACATATAGATGTGTGTACGATGTAATTGCTGTCATCGGGCGGGACATGACCATTCGTTATGTATTATAGAATAAATTGATGTATCATTTATACACGTTAGGTACCTAGGTAGTTTTACTTTACTACTAGGTTAAAGGTTTATTGATAACATAACATAACATCACGCCTGTAATTCCCGAACCTAAGTGTATTACCTAATAGTACACCCACATTTCCAAAACCCAAAACCCAATAACAAAGAGTTATTGCCCCACCTGGAAATTGAACCCATAACCTCATCCAGAGCAGTCACGTTTACGACCTTTACACCAACGAAGCAGTCATGTGATAAATGTTTTGTTAATCGTTTTTATTTGTGGCGTTTACTTTTTACTCTATTTAAATAAAATAAAACACAAGATAGTTCCTACGTGATTCAAAATACCAAATCGTAACTAGAACAAAATCCATAAAGCTATCTAAAAGGCTCACCATACCTAAAGCACCTAAATTGATTCTACTCGTGACCTACAAAAGCCTGGATCTCTTTGAAATACATCGTAAGCACCCGCTTAGGTAGACGTCTGACCCATTTAGCCAGAATCTTGAAAACTATTAGCGAATCTAAACGTTTTAGTGACGCTACGAAACGGTAGAGAATGTTCCGTAAAAGCTTTTCCCCCGCTTTTAGGGAAGATACGTACACAGGCGCGACGCGACTTCATGACACAACTATAGTTTCTGTCGCTATTGCAATACCACACTAAAAAAAAACAAAATCAAAAGTCATTTATTCAAACTAGGCTGATAATCAGCACTTTTCCAACGTCAAAATTTACTTTACTTTACTCATTTACAAGTGACAGTCCCCCAAAACGCCCGTCGCCCACCCTTCGACACTTCCTAGTGTTTTTTGCTGGAAAGAAGAAGTGGCGGAACAAACTCCCCAGCAACACATCTGTCTGTTTGGTTAGAAGAACCAGACTCGATACAATAGAAAGGTGTAACTTAATATTACGATTGACTACAGACACAACACACACACACACTACTTAAAAGGTCTTAAAATTAGCTAAATTCATTGACGTGATGTGATTTTTTAATGAACTGTAATTTGCCACTTAAGTTTACACGAATTTAAGCAAGAAAGGAGTCTGAGATAGTCAAAAACGTTTAACTATTGAGCGTGGACCGAAAACATAGTTTGGTACGATCAAATATTATGTCTTACGGTTGACTACTGTACAGTTTTCATTATACAAGATGATTTTTTAGTAACCGTCCAAATTTTTTCTAGTCATTAGGTATCATTCACTAACACCATTTAAAAAAAAAATCGATACGTAAAATTGTCATATTAAATCATTTTGTCGAAAGAATTATCCGCTCTCCGTGAAACGTTAAAACTTTGTGATGTGATATCTCAATTTTTGTATTGAGTGATACTAAAAGAAAAAACACGTATTCAATGATTTTCGCTAAAGAATAATATATCAGAATTTGGACGGTGACTAAAAAGTCATCTTGTATAAGTAGGTACGACTCCACACGAAATTCTCCATAGAAGAAAAGCGATATCATCATAATTCTCCCAGCCTTGTTCCAATTTGCATGCCATTCAATCAGCATATCTTCTCCTTCCATACTTCTCTTTTACTCGTAATCTCAGCAGTCACCTCCTCTCCTCTCTCATCCTTCGCTACTTTGACCTTCCTCTACTCATATACTCATCCACATTCATCAAATCTTTCCTCCCGACATTTTTCAGTAGCAAAGCGTATCGCTGGACAAATCACGTGTGTGGCAGGAGCCTTAAAACGTTAGTGACGTTAGAATTTTATCTGAGACTAACTTTATCGTTAGTAGTAGCGTTTAAGTTCGTGGTACTTTGGCCTAAGTATGTAACAGTCATGACTTAAAGGTTTAAGGGTATATTTGAAGTCGTAGCAGAAAATGTTCAATAGGTTTAAGGTGGTGCCTCCTTATAAGTGCCTATGACTTAGATTCAGAAGCTATAAGTAGGTAACTATTGAAGACTGTCTCGTTGGTCTAGTGACTGCCTCGTTGGTCTAGTGGTCGCAAGCGCAACTGCTGAGCATGAGGTCCTGGGTTCGATTTCCGGGTCGGGCAAAGTATTATTGACTTTTTCAATCAGGAATTTATCAGTAACAGCCACGGAGTCTGGATTTGTGGCCGGTTGTTGGCAATAGGCTCGTCCCCTATTACATGGGACTTAAACATAACTGGCGAAATGTGTGTGTACTATTAGGTACACCTCTGCCTAACCTTTCAGCGATTACAGGCGTGATGTTATGTTATGTTAAGTAGGTAACTAATTTCAGTCATCATTCTCTGGCCCTTATCCCAATTAATCGGTATGTGCCACATGGCTTCTTCTTTCATACTTTTCTATTACTTGTCATCTTTTCAGACACCTTCTCTCTTAAGATTTTAAACTGACATGGTCACTAGCACTATTTTTTACCTTCTCTCTTGCCATCATCCTTAACACAGTCCATCCATCGTTTCTTTGGTCTTCCTCTACTCTTATTCCCATCCACATTCCGATCCAAAACTTCTCTCACGACATTTTCCTCACGTTGAGAACCCGACCGTTTTCAATCAGTTCAGCCATCGTTTTCGAGAATTCTCTAAAATACATCAACCGGTATAACAAACCCAAAACTAGAAAATCCCCAAAACACAAACCGCTTAAAACATAACAACCCAAACCACTGACATTTTGCAATCCCACCGAACACGCTATGAAATCCGTACTTTCCTATTAAACTCACCAATCGCATTAACACGCAACGATTGCCTAAAACCCCCTGGATTATCCTCTACAACCCATAATAGGGGGGTGAGTGGATGACTACATCCCGTAATAGGGGGTGTTTCGATGACTACATCCCCGAACAACTTCCAATAGGCGTTGGGATAACCCTTGCAACGATATTACACGGACATTATGGTCTAATAGTTACATGCGAGTATCGGGTCATTGGGAGTGGTGCAAGTTACGAAAGCGAGCGATTTGGGAATGACAGTTTAAAAAATTACTTGATAAAGATACGGCGATTTATTTTTCGCTTTTTTACTTTTTTGTAAGAAGATTAGCTCGTAAATAATATCAGCCACTCGGGTCGATCTTTAGGTAAAGCCGTGCTTGTCTAGGTTGGTTTGTGGATGGGTGATCACCCGTTTCATACCGAGTTTCCTCCATGGCTCGGATAACACGTTCAACCCGGTCTTTCGAGACCAAAGGCTGAGCTGGCGGTCATTTGTAGGTAGGTCTTTAACAGTCTTCACAGAAGTGTATTCAACTAAATCTAGTTACACTGGAAAGGCAAATGATGATGATTTTCTTTGTAAGGACAGACTAGCGGCAGAGTGAGAGGCAGCAGATAATAATATGAACGTGAATGAAGCAAAAAGAGCTTAATTATTATAGGGTGTAAAAGTACCCTTAACGCACACGAAGGGCACTTGTTCTCCCCACCACTGCCATCATTTTTTTGTTCTAGACCATACCTGGGAACCTCGTAGTTACGGAGATATTGGGGGTCAAAATTGCAAATTTTTCACAGCTGTTTTTGTAAATACAAATTTTTCAGGTCATAACTTTACTTAAATTACCTCCATGACCCGTTTACTATTCAAAGCATCCACTAGCACAATGTTTTAACAGTGCTACATTGAGTTTTACCGTAAAATGTGATTTTTAACAAAAAAAAAATGATGCCGATGTGAAAAGGAATGAGTTTACGTTTATGGTAACGCGTGTTGTCAACGAATTGAATGCACACAATGATTTATTATTATTTTGTGATCGCATCTAACCCATTAAAATAATAGGGTAGTTAACTAAAAAAAGTAATTAGTCCGTCAGATATATTTCCAAAACATATTGGACACGTATTTTTTCACGTAAACAAACAATGAAGACGATACAGTGCTTTGAATACTCGTGTGACGTCATATTCTAAGACATTAGTATGACATTTTTTACCGGTGAGTGACGTAACAACCCCCGACTCAAACCTTTGACTCGTTTCAACTTCGTCAATTTTTATTGATTTGATAAAACAAAAAATACGTATCCAATATTTTTCAATAATCTAACAGACGGACTAATTACAATCATATTTTTTTTTGTCAGTAAACATCCCTATTATGCTAATCCATTAACTTCTGGTTAATAATTTTTTAATGCCTATTTTACAAGCGAAACGAAAATGTAAAATTGATTTCTACATCATCATGTTTTAATTCAATAATAACATATATTACGTATATTGTATACCAATTATATTCAAGTTAACTACCGTAAACATACAATAAAGTTATATAACCGTGAAAAATCGATTATTTACGTATCTTACGATTCGGTGCGTGATTATATAATACGTAGGTAATACCGGAAGGAGTTTGTGGAAAGTAGTGAATAAATATTTGATTAAGAGGACGGGGGTGATTGACCTTTCCACCCAGGAGAAGGGTGACGACGAGCGATACTTCGATTTGTTATGCTGAAGTTAAAGTTGTTTTTAAGTTGTTCCTCTTAATACTGCTTATGTATAGTATACAAATAAATAAAACTGAAGTGTCTGTTTGTAATTTCAAAATTAATTCTTTTTACTGAATACATAAATAAAAGTAAAGTATGTAAACATTTTCTTGGATTTTTATCTGTCTGTTTGACTAATCTCCGAAACGGCTGCACCAATTTTGGTGGCTTCACTGACAGATAGCTGAATTTATAAGGAGCCACTGAGGCCATAAGGAGTCAACTTTGAATATAACTAAATCCGATTCAACTGGAGAAGTAAATATTTTATAAATAATTTCACGCGGACGAAGATCGCGGCAGCTATACGTTACAAAAACATTTGTTGTCTCATGAGATAAAAGGTGTTAACTAAGAGAAGAGAGAAATAAATAGAAATAACAAGTCGTTTAATGTCAATGGACGTTAAATGTATAAATCAGAAAACGTGTGACTTGTCTCCAATCGGTGTCGCAAGGTGTAACGCTCGAGAAGGCAGGATTACATGGTATTCTGCCCACCCTCCTATAGGGGTGGGCGGCAATGCGTGCAGCGTATGGAGTGGAGTAAACTAATTATACCTAAAATTGTTTTTGATGACGGAAATTGTTTGCAATGACGGTGATATGTTGTTGTTTTACGTTATACTGCTTTTGTAAAAGAAACTTTACAAATATAAGAAATTATTCTTTAAAAAAGTACAGTTTTCTGTGATTAGTAATTACCACTAGTCACCAACGTTATCATTAACACTGAAAACGGCATATTTACCTTATTTCATGTTTTTTTTTAGATCCGAAATTTCAGCGCTGTTGCAAGCACCATGAGCAAGGATAAAATAAAGTTATTATCGCTCTTTCTAGTTTGTTTTTTGCGCTCGGTACCAAAATATTGGGATCTCGAAACAAACAGTAAACATGGTAAATATCCCGTTTTCAGTGTTCATGATAATTATTACTTTTAAAAAAAGGACCATTGGCATTAATGAAAAAAAATACTGTAGTTTACGTACTTAAAAGTGTGTTTGTCATTTACACATATTTAGTGAAGTTTAGTAGACGTCACATCTTCAAGGTAACGATATATTCCTTTACCTTATTTCAAGTACACATCATTTCTAAACCCGCTACATCTCATCACACACACCACAAAATAAAGGCGTGCTGTCACGAACGTAACGGTCGCGCCCGCTTCCGGCCAACAATGGCGTCGCTACATAATTGATACTTTTCGGTAATATCACTGTTGTTCTGAAATAATGCGTGGCCCGTGAGTGTAGGCCTTTAGTGTGGGAAACGATAGCTGAATGACGCTGATTTGTTCGATTTTGTACTATTGTCCCGGGAATGGGTTTTGGGAGTGGCGATTTGGTAACGTGCTTTTGTGCATGGGAGAAATGTAGAAGTTCCGTGGGATTTGGTTTAGGTTGATGGGATCGTGCAGTGTGGAATATTGGTTCAAGTATAGAGAGGTACGTATGCAAATATTTAAACAGGGTATGCCCGAAATATGGAAGGTTTAGATTCGATTTTTGTTCGGGACATGACAGACAAGATTGATATAGAGTTCCAAGTGCTTTCAGTATTTTAATCAGAAAAGCGTATTAGGACAGAGATTAACTTAATTCTTAAAAAGCTGCTACTCTGGTTTCGTTACACCTGACATAACACAAAAAACAACAGCTGTTTCCTACATAAGCGCAACGGTCCACCCATGCGGTCAAAAGTATGGAACAGCGTTTTTTTAATCTTGAAAAATTTATATGTGAGGGACTTGATGTAAATATTTTTCTTTCTTTTTCTTTCTTTTTACCCGTCGGGTCTGCGGGTTGTTCGAAAGAGATACCGCGGTGTCGGCACAAGGGCTAAGAAGGAACATGGTTGGTTTTTAGTCAGTAGAAGTCTTACACTCCCTTCCGCTCTGCCCAAGAGCGGGACCTTATTTGATGATTTTCCAACCCCCCCAAAAAAAGAAACCGTACTCGATGCACTGATTACGTGGTAACCGTTTTCGTGTCAGTGTCCTCCTTTCCACCTCGTATAACAAGTAACACCTCTAGGAATAGTGTTCAGAAAAGACAACATTTTGACTTCATTCGTGCATTTCTTTAACAGATGATAGCACAGTTTGATGAAAAGTCTAGTTCTGATTTACTACTTCATTATACTATTAGCCCTATGTCCAGCAGTGGACGTCTTATGGCTGAAATGATGATGATGATGATTACTATTATTTTTCACTTCAAACAAACTGTCATTAGTCCACATCGAATGCATTACACAAACAAATAAACGTTCGTGCGAGGTGCCATTACAGTCAGGTATGTCGAAAGAATGTGACATTTAACGTTGACTACACGGCTGAGCTTTGAACTTGATAATATGAATCATGGTTTAATGCTAACTATTGTTTAGATGGGCTAGAAGAAGGCAGTTTGAGGTTAAAGGGACATCTGCCGAATACACCCTGAGGCAGTGTGTTGACCTAAGGGATAACATATTATATACACACGATACTACATCTCATTTTGGTTCCTTAAGACGTCGTGCGACATTGTATTGTGTTTTTTTTATGATGAACGTCGTAGATTACCACGAAAGACTTTAGTATCGTGTGTGTGTTTTGGCTCTAAAGCTGCGTCTATGCTAGGCGAGCCGAGCATATGCCGAGCACGAGCCGAACACAATAATTGTTAGACGAATTATTCGTCTAGTGTGGACCGACTTACAAGCCTCGAAACTCGAACTCGGCTGTGCTCCGCCAATTGTCGGTTTTTTGGCGAACACAAAGAGATATAACTACGTTCGAAGACAGTGATCGTCGTAAGTTCTTTGTACGTCCACACTTACGCCGCGAACGATGAAGCCGAGAACGGCTCCGCTTGTGCTCGGCTCATGCTCGGCTCGCCTAGCGTAGATGCAGCTTAAGAGCTGTCTTGCAGTGGAAGGGTGTTTGAGAATCGTTTTCGAGGACCTCAGAACGTGCTATAGACTACTATACTCTATTGCCTCTTTTGTGTGACTAGAGCTTTCTAAGTACCCCGAAACTATCTATTAAGACCTAGACTTTCACTGGTAAGAAACAGCTCAATGACACCAATTTAACCCAAAAACAATAATTCTTCATTCAAGTCTTCATTCTGAAGACTAATTCATGAAGTGAGGAGAAGTCCTCACTTCATCGATTTTGAATAAAAAAATCCCCCTACTTTTTCCAATTACCGTAGGCACCACCCAAAAAATAAAATAAATCAGCGCCCTATGGTAGCCATATCAATCGAACTGAAACACACCATTGAAAAAGTAAATTATTCACATACGCGAGTACGACGGCTGAGCGGCCTGTATCGATTTTCAAGCGACCTTCAGACAACCCGCCTGTTCGCTTTAAAACTTGAAGAAAACCTAATTTGAGGTAGCTTGGTGACTGACACGTGTTTGGGAGGAACTTTAAGTGTCGTTGAGCTGTCGTGGGGAGTACTAATATTCTTTTTTGTCATTTTCGATGACGTATTGTGTGTTAAAGTGCAGATTTAAATGGAGAAACATAATTCTTTTGAACGACTTGTTTGAGAAAAAAACTTGCATGTTCTTATGTTCATAAATATGCATTGTTTGGTTGCTTTGAATATGTTTGGTGGTTGACTCTTCTGGTAATTAAAATTATTTATTTTAATTTAACTGCGTATAACAACAGACAGTTACAAAAAAGTGATTTAAATTCTGAAAAATAAAGGATTCAGAAAAAATATGTTTTACGAGAAGGTATGCTTGTAAGAACAAGGAATCTTAGTGCGTTGCCGTTTTTTAAGGTTGATGAAAAAATCGAATAAGTACTCGCAGGTCCAAATAGCGTTTATAATTATAACATAACAAATGCGCAATAGTTGCTTATTAAGTTAAAAAAAAGCTAAATGCGCTTTAAGAATCTTCAGACAACGGGAGAACATAAAAACAAAATAATACTCATGCCCCTGGGCATGGAACCTAGCTAGCTCGGCAGTCGCACTTGCAACCACTACACCAGCGAGACAGTAAAAAAGAGAGTAAATAAAATTAATACAAAACCAATTTCAATTATTAACAAGATTGAATCAAATAGAATATTCCAGAGTAGCAATTTCGACTCGAAGAAGATCATAATTTACGATTCGTACTTTCCTTAATTGGTTTCCATATTGCCTATTCATCTCAATGAATGGGATAATGATTGTTCAATTGCTGTAATTCTGTAATGGATGTGGAACAAAATTGTTTTAAATAATTGTACCTACATTATTTGAATTGATTGGAAATTAAAGGAAATTGTATCATTTGAACAAGAAATGTCTGAAATAGGTTACTGTGTCAATTATTGGGAATATAAATGAAACGACTACAGAATCGTTTCTATACATCATGAGGAAACTATAGGAAATGGGTGTCAAGAAAACAGCAACAATTTGAATTGACTCGTTTGTTATTCAAATATAAAATTACTCACAAGGAAGGTTAGAGTAACTGCCTCCTAGCACAGTTTAGATTGAAGTGAGAGTGCGACTAAAGGCAACCGACCTTTTTATAACAAACGTCTTGTGACAGTGTTGCCAGTATAAAGAAATTCAAAGATTAATTTTTGCATAATAAAATAGACCAAATATCAATAGTAACCAGCTTTCCTGAGAGATTTATCTCGACCACGGCATATAAAGCCAAGTCAGAGATACGTGATTGGCATAAACACTGGGACACCAGCAGGGCTATTGCATATATTTTTAAATGTCTGGGACTATCATAGTGTCCATCGATTAACTGTCAAATGGTTCCATTTTGTACCAAACTGACAGTTAATCGATGGAAACTATGATAGCCACTGACATTTAAAAAGATACGCAATAGCCCTGCGTTAGCCACTTACCACAAGATAAAGAAAGAAAGGATATACGTCGAAAAATATACGAGTACCTATATACTTGAGATTTGAAGGATGCAGCTGAATACCAGTATTATATATAGAGAACTCGTATCCATACTTATATACTTATATATATATATTATATATATATATATATTTATATATATATATATATTATATATAATATTATAAATGCGAAAGTAACTCTGTCTGTCTGTCTGTCTGTCTGTTACTCTTTCACGCCTAAACGGCTGAACGGATTTTGATGAAATTTGGTATGGTGATAGATGATAACCTAGAAATGGTCATAGGCTATAAATAATCACGCCATCGTTCTTAGGGGGTAGGCAGTAGTTAGTTAACTTATGCGGACGAAGTCGCGGGTAAAAGCTAGTAAGGATATAAACAAAATGTTGATGGATGGAGAGGGAGAGAAAGGCTAAAGAAAAGATGGATGGATTGTGTGAGGAATGATATGAAAGAGAAAGGAGTAAATGCCACCGTGTCGTCTAACAGGGAAGAATGGAAAAACAAAACGTGTTGCGCCGACCCCAAATAGAATGGGATAAGGGCAGGAAGATTATGACTCGCTTTTGTAGTTAGCACTGGGTAATACGATACTCCTTTGTAAGACTGGTCTTGGACTAGTACTTTTGGACCCCTGTTTCGTTAATGACTTAATTCCAGGAATAATTACTTTACAAGGTAACGTTAATACAGTAGGTAAGTAAGTAGATACATTATGTTCGGTGTATTAAAGGTTGTCATTTAGACAAACTTTAATGGAAGCAAAAAATAACTATTTAGACCAAATTGCTATCAGCTTTTTACTCAGAATCGACACTTATGAAGAACTTCAAAGCCCATGACCCATGTAATCGATTGGCACTTCAGCACCACCGAAAAACCGACGAACCGGTATCAATATTCGATGAATCCGCTCAAGAACGGGCATCAAGAAATAAAGTACCTCTTAAAAACCTATCTGTTTGAACGGCCGACCATTTTAGAGCGTTACGCGGCAAAATTCGGCTTTTGACAGCTAACGTCATTATTTGACACTTATATTCGAAATTTGAAAGCGGTCAATGTTTGTCTGTCATCGGGTTTAGTGATGTAATTTGGTTTGTGTATGTAATGGTCAATGACCATACAAAAAGGTATAACGCTTACAAATACTATACGACTGACTTGTGTTTGTTTAAAGTTATAGTATGCATAACTTTTATTAGCTATAGCAATGTTTATTTATTTTGGATACTTTGCTATTTTTTTGTAACCGTTGAATTGGAAAAGTGTGGTCTGTCATATTTTCTATATAGAAACCAGAAAACAGTTTTTAGGGGTATTATGATAAACAGGTTGTAAAGTATTTTATCCCCATAGAAATGGAAGGATCCTCGGACTAGACAGGCGTTTTTTCTGATGGGCTACGGCCCGACTGTTGATGTTGGGTTTTTCTATAGTTAGCGGATAACTTTAACTGCGCCATTTACAATTTTGATTTTAGGTCTTCATTTGCGTCATAGATGTTGCTACAGTACTTTTTGTAGTGTCACTACAGATAAGATACAGACTGACCTAAGACTAGCTATTATAATATGGCCACCGTGTATTTTACCGCAGCCTTGGAACGAAAAGGGCATTTATAAGGAACACGGATGGGTTTGATAATTTACCATCCTTAAAAAAATAGGTTATTTTATTATTTTCACCTCAAAACTCAAGTTCAACATTCTCAAAACGAAATTCCACAAATCCGAAAAGGTCAAACATATGACGATTCATATGAAACACAGACTAAAATCCTCCACATTATAATGAGTCAGATAAATTACCCCCCAGGCCGGCTGAATGGCTTTCATACGGCATGAATAAGGCCAATCTGCTTGTAATCAGTCTGAGTGAGACCTTAGAATTGCCACAGTGAATCACCGTGTGGAATTATGTGATACGGCCATGGAATGTTTTGGCTTTAGTATTTTTTTTAGTGTTGATTTTAAGAATTTGATGTTAAAAGTATTTTCATGTAAAGTAGTAGACCACAGAGTCTGGATTTGTGCCCAGTTGATGGCAATAGGGGATCGGACAAAGAAAAACTAATTAGTCCGCCAGATAGATTTCCAAAAAATATTGAACACATATTTTTTTCTTTTTTCACATAAACAAAAAATGAAGACAACAATAAAACAACAATAGACACAAACAATATTTTTCGATAATCTAACAGACGGACTAATTAGAATCATATTTTTATAGTCAGTAAACATCCCTATTAGCAATTTCTCAGTAGCAGCCACAGAGTCTGGTTTTGTGCCCGGTTGATGGCAATAGGCTCGACCCTATTAAGTACTATGGCGAAATACGGATGTACTCGTCAAAAACTGTGTTTAAAATCGTTGAAGTCTCATACATTAATTTAGGAAACTATAATTGTAAAACATGTACCGTAGATTTTCTTCTGTACACATCCACATTTAACATAAACGTACTAAAGCTCCAACGAATCCCCATCGTACTGAAGATCGTTAACTCCTTGCAAAGTAAACATTCGTCTAGAAATAGACAGTTCACACTGACATAACAGAATCAATATTAAAATCTCGACATGTAATATGTTAACGCTTTCTCGTTGAAGATACTCAAAGAATGAAAGCTGGAGAAAAACATTGAGTACTTTAAACATAAGAGTATTATTTTGGATGCAATTCAAATACTATCTAGTTCAAAGATAGAATTTATCATCAGCCAAGGGAACTTCCTGTCGGGGCTGCGGGTTGTTCGAAAGAGATACCGCGGCCCCGATAAACGCTAATATGGAACATGGGTGGTTATTAGTCAGTAGAAGTCTAACAGTTGCACTCTGCCCAGTGACATTTCGATTTTAGTGCTTTCAATACAAAATATATAATTATATATAGAAAATACAGCTTTTCGAACAACTATATCTAGGCAATGTCTGTAATTGCGCTATGTTATCGAAAAAAAATCACAACAGTTACTTACAAAAATGTTTGTAAGTTACCAAAATGTGTATTACCATTTACCAAATCCGAGTACCGGCAGACCTCCTAAGAAAAAATTTATAAAGCAAGCAATACTCACTTCCCCGCTTGTGCAGTCCCATGTTTTCCGAGTTCACTTTTAAGATACAGACGAACACATCACTAACTTTCCTTCACTTACGGTCCATCACTATTCACTGTTCGTAGATAATAAGTACTCCAATCACCAGTGAGAGTAAAGCTGAGGACACACAGGACAAAATTACGTAAAATTACGCGACCAGAATTCAACTTCGCGTAATTCCAAGCAATTTTTGTAGAATTAAGTAAAATTACGGGGTTCGAATTTTGAGATGTTTTGCGCAAGTTTTAATATGTAACAGCGTAGGGTACCTAGGTGGAATAATGTAGTGGTTAGTGCTTACGTGGACATTTTACGGAATTGAGTTTAAAGTGTTTCGAAAGAGAAGTTTTCATGTCTACCTGAAAGGTTTCAACCTTAAAACATAATTAGGAGGCGAATTTAATGACGATGACAAAAACAAAAAACTAAAATCTTTAGTTAATACTTATAATGTACGTTTATTCGATACGACTTACAAAATCGTATTTTATTTGTTTTATTTTTTCCATTTTTATTAAGTTTACGTTTTTTATTAATTTAACTATTTTTGTTTGTTGTTTATTTATTCTGAGCGAGACTCTTATATTATTTTTCTTTCTTTTCTTCAAAGTAAACGATTATTGCAGTTTTTTATTAATGGCCAAACGTTTTTAGTAACTTCATGCTTACAAAATTAGTACAGTATTTTGTATTTTGAAAACGAACGGGTAATTAAATAAATTCTTATCCAGTCCATCGCTGTAAAAATGGTTCATATAATTTTCTCGGACGCAAGCACGTATCTATTGTATAAATAGGTGTATCTCCCATTCAAACTATAATCATGAAAAACCATATTTTTCATTTTGTTTAGTGTCTAGTATACATATACCTAAGTTTACCTTTAAAAATACGTATAATATTTTTATCAAACAATCTACATTAGTTTAGATGGTGCCATATTTTTATTAGATAACAACAACAGCAGTTTTTATAGGTCAAAACTATATTTTTTTATTTTGTAATTTTTTATTGTATATCTAATCTAGTTTATTATTTCGTCACTACTATTGTTTACAACTCCCACGTTTTCACTTACGTCAAATTCACACGGGCTTAAAGAAACAACAATAATTAAAGTATTGTTTAAAATAACAAGTTAGTGGTCTTGTTTATTAAATTCGCAGACATAAACTGTTATTATTTAATAATTTAATATTACTTTGTATAACAGTATGTAATTCTTAGGTAATATTCAAGACGTATTTTTTGCTATTGTGTACACTAGGCTTTACAATGAAGGTATGAGAATCTTTTTAGATGCACCTTGTTTTCAAGAAATTTCTTTTTTAGCACATTTTCTAAACTTTGTTTATCTTTGCAGAATACTAACAAACGAATTTACAATTTTATTTTTATTTATATATTATGAACATAATCTAATAGAACCTATACAAATATTTTGTTGCCAACTGTCCTAAAAATGTGTCATGAATTTAATATTTTAGTCTGATCGGATACCCCGATCAGACTAAAATATTGAATTCATTTATTATAATCGTTACGGGGGATCTGACCGGAAGAGAAAATAATTTATAATAAAACTGATCCCCTAGGGTATCAGTTTTTGGGGATCAGAACGGAATAACTCCAATTAAGTACACTCTGTATAAACCTTCGCGGATTACAGGCGTGATGTTATGTTATAAGAAAGCAGAAAAAGAAATGCCTTGTTCCACTAACAAAAGCAACAAAATAATGGAATTACCTAACTGGTGCGTATTTAAGAAGTCAAACTTCCCAACGGGGAATCCGTCTTGTAACTGGATTATAGTCAAGTATTAATCTGATAATCATTTCGGTGTAATCCTTTTTTTCTTAGGGCGGTCCCAATGGACTTGTAAAGCGTCTGCTTGGGGAACAGGAAGGGAACTTTACCAAATATAGGGTGTAAAAGTACCCTTAACGCAAACGAAGGGCACTTGTTCTCCCCACCACTGCAAACATTTTTTTGTTCTAGGCCATACTTGGGAACCCCCTAGTTACGGAGATATTGGGGCTCGAAGTTTCACATTTTGCACAGCTGTTTTTGTAAATACCAGTTTTTCAGGTTATAACTTTACTTAAATTACATCCATGACCCGTTTATTATTCAAAGCATCCACTAGCACAATGTTTTAAGAGTGCTACTTTGAGATTTACTGTAAAATGTGATTTTTGACCCCAAAAAAAACACACAGTTAATACAGAATGCTTGGTTGACGGCTGTGTGATGGGTTGATTTAAACCCTGTATAGGTATCCGAACTCTTACTTGCTAAAACATAGGAATTGGAAATGAGACACTTTACCGAAATAAATTGATTAATCGTAGAAACATAATAGAACGTTAGAAACGTGAAGGGATACTAACATAGTTTTAAGTTTATATTTACTAACACAAACAGTATTATCAGTACATAATTATGTTTAGGTTAAGGTATTTATCTGTGGGTCTTTGTTACTTACATGAAAATAAATAAATTCCATTCTATTCTATAACAACAAGTTTTGTAATTCCCAATGGGTTAGGCAGACGTGTAAGTACTTAATTTAATATTATTATTATACAGGCAAATTGTTGAAGTGCCATACAATAGGGGGCGAGCCTATTGCGTTAATCTGAATTTCATTTCACGAAGGTACTTGCCTTTCTTTGTAAAGTTTTTGTAGTTTATTCACAGATTGAAATTTTGAAGATACTTATCATTCAAGTCGTTCAGTCGTCGAAATATTTAATTAGATTTGAATGCTTTCAGTATTTTTTCATTATGACATGACGCTTGTAATTAAGTAACTAAGTGGCATTGTTCTATATTAATTAGCGACAAAGTCAATTAAAAACTAAAATCATAAGACAAACAAAAAATCAACTGAATACACTAAGTTACAACGTAATTATCAGACAATAGGAGTAGGTACAGACGCCTGAGAACGACATAAACACTACAGTCATTACACTGTTGTTGTACCTCTGACAGCTTCAATCTAAAAGCAACCTTATTTTGACAAAAACAAATATCACTGTTAGTTAGATAGCGTTGTCAGTGACAACAACCTTACAAAATTTTGACTCTTGACCGTTTTTCGGACTCTTCGGCCAATCTTAGCAGTAATTAGCCAGCTGCGCGAGAAATATTATGTGTAGATAAACAAAAATTGCGCAGTCACAGAAACAGTCTTCCTTCACTCACATAGTCCGTTGGGACGGAATACGACCGAAAAAAGATGAGTCGCCATACTTTCCGAGGCTCCAGAGTATGGTACCGCCACCTTTTCAATTTTGGGCTGCTTCTAAGAAATTCCTAATAGAAAAACCCAATAACCCTTTACCCAATCTCAGAACTCCACGCTCAGCAGATATACTGCGACCACACGACCAATGAAGTACAAACCAACAGCAATCTTACAGGACTGACTATAAAGTTCACAATAATTTGACAGTGCTATATAAAGTCAGAGGTAATTTAAACGTGAAAGGACTTTAGCTAAGTCTAATTATAGAACCAATGAAAGTGGTTCATTTAACGCGGTTTTTTTCGTCTCACGCTAAGAGCCTCACTTTCGTTGGAACCATGATTTTTGTTAATTACGAAAATGTGACGTATGCACGCTAATTATGGCTTAATTAGGTGCTTAGAGAAAATTCCTTTGGTAACGTGTGTTAGTTAGAATTTATGGTGGTACTTAATATAGTTAGATGGAGTCTGGATTATTTTTGGGTTGGTCAGGGGTCATTAGTTGATGACCTTGGCAGAGGGCATCTGCAGGTCTATTGCGTCAGGCATTCAAACGTTTGCAGTTGCCATTTGGTTTACATTGCTAGCTAGCGAAATAGGGGATCGGACAAAAAAAAACTAATTAGTGCGTCAGATGGATTTCCAAAAAGTGTTGAACACATGCTTTTTCTTTTTTCACATAAACAAAGGGTGGAGTTTTTCACAGAAACAAGGGTGGAGACGATACAGTGCTTCGAAAACTCGTGAACTTATCGAAGATGTCACTTGTCAGTACATCTTTTACCTACAATTGACGTCACAACCCCTCACTCATGATCTTCGACGCGTTTTATCTTCGTCAGTTTTTGTTCGTTTGATAAAAAAAAACAGGTGTCCAGTATTTTTCGATGATCATATTTTGAATCATATTTTTTTGACTCAGTCCGATCCCCTATTCTCAGATCTAATAGGTGTGTGGACAACTGAATTATTATGATTAATAACCCTCCTTTTAGGCTTCGAAGCAGTCGGGTAAAATAATGACTGCCTCGTTAGCCGAGTGGTCGCTAGCGGGAATACTGAGCGCGAGGTTTTGGTTTAATCGACTTCCAAAAAGATGGAGGCTTTATGTTCGACTGTCTGTATTTTTGTACTATTTTTTCTTACTTATTAAGCAAATATATAAATTATTGAATTATTTGGGTGAACTTTTCGATTATCCATTGCATCATGCATTTTGGTGAACTTTCTAACAAGGTGATATAATGGCGCTTTCTCTAGCACTTAATAAGTGATCTGATGAAAATTCAGACTAAGCCATAATCCATATTAAACACCTGTAAATGTATTGAATTTGAAAGTCTTGAAAGTTAGAATTTCCCCGTTCAAAGAACTGTTCTGCAAACTTTTAACAAATCTAAAATCGTCTTTCGAAAGACCACGTAGGTATCCATAAATGGTGATTGAGAAACTTCTCAGACATTAAACCTAGTTAGAAAGCAATGCACAGATGACACGGCGTTCCAACGCAATTTACTGTCCGTGAGTGTGAGAAATTGACAGATTATAATGATTATTGCGGTGATGTGATTGGTTGATGATAGCTTCGGGATTGGGTAAGTACGTGTGTGAGACGTACAGTGTTTTGTAACGCAACATCACGCCTGTAATCCCAGAGGGGTAAGGCAGAGGCAAGTAACAATATGTGTGAAGAGTGCCGAGTATAGGAAATTATTCTGGCTAATACCGAAATGAGACAGAACTGCATTAAAAACGGCTAAGGAGGCGTTGTACTATAAAAGCCGAGCAGTACCTTTACCAATAAGTAACGGTTGGGATGGGAGAGTGGAAGAAGAAAACAAGAGCCGCTGACCTGAAGTAAAATGAAACAATGGCAGGATCATGATGAAATCGGAGGGAGTTTATTGAAATAATTATCCAATAGTACCTAATTCCTGATTGCATTAATTCAAAACTCACTTTTATGCTATTTTTAACCGACTTCCAAAAGGGAGGAGGTTCTCTATCTAACATAACAATATCACGTCTGCAATCCCCGAAAGGTTAGGCAGAGTTGTGCCTAATACATACCAAGTACACACACGTTTTGTTTAAGTCCCATGAAAAGGGGCGCGAGGATATTGCCACGAACGCGCCGTCGACACGGCCTGTCGTCGTCATAAGACGAACGGACGGCGAGCTAGTCCATCACTCACCGTCCACAGGCCCCCGTCTACGGTGGCCGGAAGCCATCACGTGACCCCCAACGCCCGGAGCGCCTCCCGCGGCGGCTGGGACGAGAGGTTCTCTCCCCCTCACGTTCCACCACCTGCTTCGCTAGCATCACTGCTTCGCAGAAGGAGGCGACGGCGTCCCATTCCTCCTCGCCCCGGACCATGGCTTGCACCAGGGCCGGAGTGCTTGCAACCACTCAGGCAGCAACAACAACGAGGCAGTACAGCAACAATATTATAGAAAACTGTAAGTTCACAAGGTCATATTATATATGATTTTGATCGACCAATCCGTTTTCCACCGTGAGTAGGTTTCTAGTAACTAATGTTACATTTCCTTTTAAACCGATTATGTAAATATTACGCTCGAGGAAACACCACAACAATATTTTTAAGGTTATTTCTGTATATAACCTTATGTAATATTACGTTGTTTGTATGAATAATAGCCGTATTTACTGACCCGTGAAAGGTAAACAATATAGTAGGAGATCAAAATAATAATAGAATTGACCTTTTCGCTTGTTTGTTTTGACGATTTTCACCCACATTTTGCCATTTTGTTGTCTCATGTAATAGGGCAGATTATTGTCGAATGTAAACTTCAAAGTTCTTCTGAGAAATATAAGAAATTGGACTTAAAATTACCTTATCTAGAGCAAAATGGTGAAATTTCGGGAGAAATTTCCAGAGGCTCTAAATCTGGCCTACTCTTTGCAGATTCGAAATCAAAATCAAAGCATTTATTTCAAGTAGGCCCGTTACAGGCACTTTTGAATTGTCGAAACAAATACAACAATGAAATGTAGCTCCAGTCCCAGACACAAGGCATAAAAACTGTGAAAGTACTGTAGTTGCCCTTTCCAAAGCGTAGATCTCTATGGAAAAGAACGGGTAAGAAACTCTATGGATTTTGCCCGACACACACACACATACATACATACATACATAACCGCACGCCCTTTTCCCATGAGGGTAGGCAGAAACCACAGAACGCCACCAGCTACCCCTACATATCCCTACATACTCCTTTTGCCTCGTCCACATTCATACATCTGGTCATACACGCACGCCAGTTACAAGTACTACGCACCTTTCCTTTCTGAAGAACATCACTATTACATATAGTGAAGAGAAAATAAGACTAGTCTATTATAAGAACTGTCCAGTCTGTAGTCTATCTTCTATTAGTGAGTAGTTACTAATTAGCGATCCGTTCACACGGTTTTTCGACTTTAAAAATCATGTGTTCGATGATCTGTGAAGTTGTAAAAACGTCTCGTCTTAATAAAATAACAATTTATTTGCTAGAATTGTAGTGACTACATTATAAATGGGTATGAGTTTTTTTTTCAAAAAGGGCTCAAGAAATTCGCTAAATCTATCCTGTATGCCTGTGGCTTCGTTCCCTTATAGCTCTGTAAGACAGTGGAATAAATTCGATACATGATCGTGAAAACCACTTCGAAATCCACAGCGTTATGAAAACATGAAAGAAGTTTTTTAAAACTACACATTACTTTTCCTGTTGTTCAATCAGATTTTTTAAACAATGACGTCTTTTATAATTGAATATTAGATTAAATTAAAATTTAAATGAAATGCATAAGGTATGGCTAGTAAAAAATCATAAAGGACAATATTGCAAGCGTTTCAAAAGGACAGAGGTCGCGGCCGTCTCAAGGCGATTTAGTCATAACTGAGGTTTTTTTTTATATTAGGACATCGAGATCTGTGTCTTTTTGTAACATTATAGAGTTAACTCATGTTTGAGACATTTATCTAAGCCGAAAACTTGAAAATTTTTGATAAAGATAATAAATGACTTATTGTTACTTTTACTACGAGAGATTTTCATCATATCTGGGGCGGGCCAATTCTTATCGGGAGAAAAAAAATCTAGACCGAGCTGCTGCTGAAATTCGAAATGGATTAACCTAATAACGCTGTCCCACCTGGGACATCATACTCAGTGGCAATAAAACCCCATTTTCTGAAAACTGAATTTACTAATCTTTACCTCTAAGGTAAATAAAACCTTTCGCGTATTCAAATCCAGCGCGATTTAATTTACGTAATCGCCGACTTTTGTAATTTAAAATAAGATTAAAGTTATAATTCAGTTACTTTGTGAAGACAATTATGTAGATATTGTATTGTATTTAATTGGAGTCTGACTTTGGAATGAACCTTGTCTAGTTTGTTTTAGAATAAAACAATAAAATCGAAATGCTTGCTTTGAAAAATCAAGAAGTTTTAAAACGTTTGCCGCTTGATAGCTACCTAGCTTAAACTCGAGTCTTTATCTGAAGTACCCACAGCTGATGCTGTCTAAGCCAGGATAAGAGACTTCACGATCAGCTTTTGTCACAGTACCGAGCAGTAAAGTCCTTTTAGAACTAATTCTTCAAATTCTGAATAGATTCATAAAGGAATTCAAAATGGTCCACTCTTTATTAGTAGTCAGTTTGAATAGGACGCGTTTGTTACAAGCTTTTATTTAACTGTCTTGTAATGTTTGTTTTCTATGCCAAATCTTGCAATGGAATTTTAAAACAGTTCTCCCCATCCGATTGAGCTGAAATTTTGCATATAATGCAATGCATAGTAAATCCAATATGGCGGGCTAGTTATAATTTTATTATAAGGGTTCCGAAAAAAAATTACGTCCGACCTCTATTTTAAAAGTAATTTAGTAGTTTGTAAATATTGTAATTACGAGCCTTGACAGTTTAAAAAAAAATTAAATGTTTTTTTTCCCTATAAGTGAAGCTGACGATACTCCCTTAATTACTGATTTAATGTGCCTATAATATATTTATTAAATTAAGGGTTAAGACCACACAAGTATATGACGTTAGTCTTAAATACAAATTATTACTAAACTAGCTACTTCTAAATCTTAATCAAAATAAATTGACCTGGCCCATAAATTAATAAAAGTATTATTAATTTACTTTATATGCAAAGTTGGTCTTGACCTCTAACAGATGGCGATCAAACAAGCATATAAAAGAATATTAATATTAATCAAAACAAGTATTTTTATTAAATCTAGTTATTATTTTTATTGATTAAAGCGTTAAATTAAGTTTTATTCATCAATTTTATGTCTGATCTTCAGCGAAATTCAATTATACTTGAAAGATTGTTTGATTGCTTCCGTATTAAGTTGCTGGCAGTTTAATAACTCTATTTATAATGGTTTTAAATAATTTTCTGTAGGTATCTGTTAAAACGAAATACGCGACTAATATTATTTCCTCATAAATTCCGCTAATTAAGTACTTTACTTTTTTTAAGACAGTAATTACTTAAGAGTCTTTATTTCTTCCACAAAGAAAAGAAAATTTCATCCCATTTTGATAATATTCGAAAATGAGTCTACCTTTATAACGTCCTTCTAAAAAACGGAAGAGGTTATGTACTCCACCACCTTATTTTTTTTACTTTTCTATTCTAAATAAATAATATTAACTGGACACCCTAATATTAAACTGCTTTTATGAAGTTTAATTCAGTCATTTTTATCCCAATATTCATTTTAGATACGATCTAATTAGTCATTTTAATATCGATTTTCATTTTAGATTCTTCAATGAGTGGCTTCGAGGGACACCAATCTCTGTCAATTTGATTTAATTAGTCGTTTTAGATATCAAGATGTCTCTCGAGACGATATTTTTATTTTATATTGGACTATGATGTCCACGTTAAAAATCTGCTCAAGTCACCTTGACCTAAAGTGAATGATTTTGCAAATGTTCAATCATTATAATTTAAATGTTGCAGAGGTCATGTGTCATCTCATTGATAAATGGTGACATATTAATATTTGCAATACATTTTGACGCAAAAAATATCCAATAAAAGTTACGAAAAAGTAACAAACCAAAGATCTTTATCGTTTCATATTAAAACAACAATATAAAAGCGAAAGTAATTTTTTGATAATTATGTTTGTTACATCGTAACTGTAAAACAGTCGAACCGACAATGATGACGTCTAAGGGCAATAAACGGATTTAGGATACTTTATTCCCTTTTACCAAACTGATTAAAAAGTTATTTCACGCAGGCAACACCAGGCTACTTAGCTTGGTGTTGCTGCCTAGTAGCTGAATAAGGATTTATAAAAATGGTATATAGATAACATCACATCACGCCCATAATCCCTAAAGGGTTAGGCAGAGGTGTACGTAATTATAACCCACATTTCACCAGTTATGTTTTTTAATTCCCATGCAATAGGGCGAGCCTATTGCTTCACCCGGGCACAGACTCAGTGGTTGATACTCGGAAATTTCTTCTTTAGAAACTTAATAACACTTAGCCTGGTTCGGGAATCGAACCAGAACCTCATGTTCAGCAGTCTTGCGTTTGCAACTACTAGACATAATGTCAGACTATGATTTGCAGTCATATTCTCACCACAGGTAAAATCTAGATTTCCCATCCGTTAAAAACCATTTGAGTACAGTTTCATAGTTTTAATTTTACGGCAAACTCACTGGCCGGCTGTTAGTCTAGAATTCCAGATTTAACAGTTTCGAGTACATTCGACTACTTTTATGATAGCATATAAAAGCTATTTTTACCCACATGATAGACTGTACGGGTTTTCGAATAGCTCCTTTATATATAGTGAAGAAACGTATTAAAGTGTGGGAAAAATGTCTTCTTTTCTTAATTCTCATTTTATATCTAGTGCCTTTTAATAACAATTATATTCTAATTATAACACACAGGCAGATTTGTAGGTTTTATCATACCTAATTTGGATGGACCATGAATTTTTAATAAGAATTCTCCAGCATCCGGTAGGTAGGACCTGATAGGTTTATTTGTATTTTATTGTTTTAAAATTAAATAACTGTTTACCTTTTCCATTTTTCTGTTAAACTGTGCTCTCCTCCTAGGTAGGAAAATGCTTATTGTGGCCTTACATTTATCAGGCTCCCCCTGTTAAATGTAACGTTACAAGCTGGCCCCAGTCTTTTATTTTCGTAATTAGTAGATCCAATTAATTTAAATTTCTGTCATAATTACGATAATATACTCGATTTTCATCAATATCTAGATTATAGGTTTATGATATTTGGTAAGAAGATATATGCTATTAATAATATCCTTGTGTTTGCTAATAAAAGTTGAATCAGTTAATAAATTAGCATTGATTTGCATTAATGAGTTTTTAGTAAAGGATGCAATGGGCTATAAAAAACTTACAAATTTCTAAATTGAAACATTTGGTAACAAGAAAACAACTATCAAATCTATCAGAGATAGAAACATAGCTATTATTATGCTTTTCACTAATAAAATGTATATTTAATAATGATAATTTAAAACATTATCAAACCATTCCATGGAACAAACAAACACTCCATGCAGCTGACATAAATGTCATCATTGATCAATATTACCCATTGTTTCGATAATTGCTTGACAGTTCAAATAATTTATTTGACTTACAACCTTCGTTTGGCAACACATTAAGTTTCCTTTGAAGACAATAAGCTTGTATCTTGTTTTCATGAGTTATTTAGAAAAGATCACGATGTAGACTTTTCTTTCTTTGTCGTGTGGTTAGTGGCTAACCTGGTTTGGTTGGTTGGAGTTTTTATGCTGACCATGGATCTCTGACTCGGCTTTACATGCCGTCCAGAAATATCTATGTGGCATGCTGGTTTCCTCACGATGTTTTCCTTCACAGAAAATAGATAAACAATACGCACATGAATTCGATAAATCAGAGGCGCATAGACCCATGACTCGACAGTACAACGTTCAGTTCTCCAGGAACTGCTAAGTTGATGTCAGCAACATTGCAGGGCGGGTGGTTCGAAAGAGATACTGCGGCCCCGGACACAAAAGGCTAAGAAGGAACATGATTGGTTTTTAGTCAGTAGAAGTCTGACACTCCCTTCCGAGCGCGGGAGTAGTCATTTGATGATTAAAAACCCTCCAAAAGAAAGGCACTGCTAAGTTGCTACGTTGTGGTAAAAATAACAGCCTAGGGGTCATCACTGCCCAAAATCTATGAATTGACACGAGATGTATCTGTCAAAGGTGCTAAAGAAAATTTCTTAATAACTGTCATTATCATTTCAGCCGATAGACGTGCACTGCTGGACATCCAGGCCTTTCGCAAGTGTCGTCACAGTGACCGGTCCCGTGCGCCTCGCATCCTGGGATCCTCACAATCTTTACCAGGTCATCGGTCCACCTAGTGGGAGACCTTCCAAAGCAACGTCCTTATCTTTGTATTAATAACTGATTTGATGTGCAGCTACAATTGACTAGGTACCAAAATATTTCATGAAACTGAAAAACCCGGTCGAAACAACCCACCAAATAAAACGTGTCTTTCTCAAACAAAACCCTTCCGTAACATCTTCATAGCACACAACAATTCTCATATTTGTTTTATGAATTTCATCCCTTTCAGAGCCAAATTGATACAGTGCTGCCTACTATGTTATGTATAAGGGCTGCTACTAGGGCTTTCAAATACCGGATATTTTCAATACCGGTATCAAGACCGGTATTGGAGGTCAATACCGTGATCACGGTATTAATACCGGTATTACCTACTAACCTTTAAAGTACGTGTTTTTATTTTTAAAACAGTCTTCATTGTTTTTATTTATTATAAATAGCTTTCGGATATAACAATTTGGTATTGGTTGATTAATTAGAAAGGATTAAGATTTAGGAACATATTCTAAACTTAAACTTTATCAAGTGTTTTTGTAGGAAGGCATTTCACATGGAGTTTGAAAAGCACAAGTATCAAAAAAGTATACGTTTTTATTAGTATTGAAATGTCTCATGTAATCAACAAAGGTATCATTCACAATAGCCTACTGAAAAAAGCACGCTCTGCTTCAATTGTCGTAGGTCCCACAGACAATAAATATCTCTAAGCTGCCGATAGGAATGGATGGATGTGTCTTCATTTTCACTCATCATCATTAATGATCATTTCAGCTAAAAGACGTCCACTGATGGACATAGGCCACCCTTTTTTTTTTGAGGTTTGGTAAATCATCAAATAACCCCTCCCGCTCAGGGCAGAGCAAAAGAGAGTCAGACTTCTACTGACTAAAAAGAGAGAAAAGAGGCGCGCGTGGAACATGAACGCGCCGGACATAGGCCTCCCTCAGGTGTCGCTACATTGACCGGTCCCATGCGCACATCCAGCGGGTCCCTGCAACCTTCACCAGGTCATTTATTGGTCAAATCATTGGCAATGGCAACACACACTGGACTTTCGTCTTGAGACACTGCGGTAAGTTGGACGAGAAAATATCGCGTAACTGCCTGAATGCTGCCCAGCAATCGGATTCGACGACTACCACTCTTCCTCGAAGTTACACTTACCTAACTGGCCCATTTACACCATTTGTCTCAGGTAGACATAATCGTCCACAACTTCGAGTGTATAGTCTCCGATTTTGAAAGGTGTGGGTGTTACGTGGACATTCAACATGACTTTGGTTTTGTCCATGTTTATTTTAAGACCCACTGAGCTATGACCACTATATCGTCGGCAAACTGACGTTGATGCCAAGTCTTCTCCAATCCAGAACCTTGAAGACATCCTCCAGTTCAGGTGTAAACAGTTTCGGAGATATGACGTCTCCCTGTCTCACAAAAAAAGGTTCCTAGGTCTGGTCCTGAAGTCCAACTGACATGGTGGCGTTTATGTACAAACACTTCAACGCCTCGATGTACCTGCAATCGATTTGGGACCGTTGGAGACACTGCAGTACACTGCAGTCTGGATCGAATCATAGGGTTTCTCGTAGTCCAAACGCTAAACAGAAAGGCAGGTCTTCAGTCTTTTGTATAACCTGACGCAGCGTATGTATGCTGTCTACGGTACTAAAGCCTTTTCGGAATCAAAAATTGAGTCGAAGGCTGAAAATAGTCAAACCTGCGCGCGATATCATTTCAACTGCTCGTATTTAATGAAGTAGAAGGTTCTTCTATGGTCATATCGTGTTCATGATCAGTCATTGTCTTACTGTCTCTTAGAACGTTTCATGTGTCATTATTATATTTTAAACATGCAATTAAATTTACGATAATACATGTAATGTTTGCAATACCGTGATCACGGTATTGAGGCGTCAATACCGGTATTGAAAAAGGCCCATATTTAATCCGGGATCACGGTATTACGGGATCCCGTAATACCGGTATTGAAAGCCCTAGCTGCTACACACACATTCGGTTCGGCATATTCGATTCGGCAACAAGGAAGTGATTAATAGGAACGTATCTATGTATGATTATATTTTTCTTATTTATTTTATATCAAAATTCTGTCCTATTCGACCCAAAGGTGGACTGGTAGACAATACCTTATCACCTTGTGGCATTAAGTCCGCTCATGTAACACTCTTGTACATTAAGTTTAAATAAATAAATAAAAGTGTAGAAGATGAAGATATGCCTCTCTTACCATGAAATAATGAGTGTTTCTGATGAACATCAAAACTGATCCGATTCAATTAAAACAAAAATATTCAACTTCAGATTCAACCAACGTCATTCTATCAATTATTCTTATTACATTTGAAACTATTTAAGAACGTATATCAATATAATATCTTGCCGTTTGGTATCGAAAAATGCTCTCAAAACGATGAAGAAAAACTTCGTGAGGAAACTGAAAATGTCCTAGACCCAAAAACTCAAAGACATGTGACATTTACCAACCCGCACACTCATACACAGAAGACGTCTGTGTCCTAGACGTGGAAATATTATAGGCAGCTTATGCTATGCCGAAGGAAGCCGACCCGAATATGTGTATGTAACACCCCTTACACGCTGAGTCATGTGTTCCGAGGTCATCGACCCACTTGTTCTATTTAGTACAGTTTATAGCCCAGCCCGAGACTTCAGTACATCGTGAACTATAGTTAGGTGGAAGAAAATGGTGTTTGCCAAAAGAAAGCTGGTACTTTGATTGCCTTTTTGGGGCTTGAATGCTTTCGCTTTGGATTTTGGTCATTTGTATTAATGTTCTGATTTCTTTACTCAATAAACCAGTTTTGTAAATGACAAATCCTACTTCCTACTAATATTATAAATGCGAAAGTTTGTGAGTATGGATGGGTGTTTGTTACTCTTTCACGCAAAAAACTACTAAACGGATGTGGATGAAATTTAGAACACAGATAGTTTATAACCTGGATTAACACATAGGATACTTCTTATCCCGGTAGTATGATCCGTGGGACAATTATCGAACACCACGCGGACGAAGCCGCTGGCACACGCTAGTATTTCATAAATATGTGAATTTAATTTAAATATTAAAGCTAAATTAAACTTTTTTTTTTTGCTTTAGCTTTTTTAATTTGAGTTTACAGTCTGTTGTCTGTCACATATTCATTTATCTAGTTCAGAGACAAATGTTTTGTCATACAATTTGTATAAGCTAATTTAAGAAAGTTTTTAATTATTTTAAGTAAGCATCTCGAACTGAATAAATTATTGTTTCTTTCTTTCTTAAATGAAATTTGTTGATATTTAAGTAATTAATTAATGTATTAATCGTTAACGAAAGCTAAATTAATATTGAAGAAAAAATATTGTATGTTATTATTTCGGTTTTAATAGAATGAAGCCAAAGAAATGTAGTCCTCGGTGAAGCCTTTTATCAGCCTTTTTTAGCTTCCGGTTTTAATAAGGAAGTGTATCCGACAAAGCGCAATAAATATTACTGTAATCGTGTTTCTAATACCTTCCTGAATTGGTGTTTCAATATGGTGATATTTTACGTCAAAGCTCAAATGTATAAAAATATGTAAAGTAAATTGTACACTTCTTGTAATTTTTTAAATTAATTATTCATATTCTGAACTAAGTAAATGGGTTTCCTAAAGTGAAATTCGCCATGAACAGTCGGGACACCGACATGAAAAATATTTGTTATCTAATGAATTGTTGATATTTTTTGGGTTTTATATAATAAATTGTTGTTTACCATTATTAGTAGATTTAAAATAAAATACAAGTCCAAGCAATAGGGTAGTTAACTAAAAAAATCTAATTAGTCCGTCATATAGATTTCCAAAAAATATTGGACACGTATTTTTTATTTTTGCACGTAAACAAACAATGAAGACGATACAGTGCTTTGAAAACTCGTGTGACGTCATATTCTAAGACATTAGTATGACATTTTTTACCGGTGAGTGACGTCACGACCCAAATCTTTGACGCGTTTTATCTTTGTCAATTTTTATTGATTCCTAATTTTCATTGATATCCAATATTTCTCGATAATCTAACAGACGGACTAATTAGAATCATATTTTTTTAGTCAGCAAACATCCCTATTGTTCTTAGTTTTTTTTTTTGTCCATGACCTTTTCACCAGTTTCATTCAACTGGTTTGTTTATCTTAAAATTTGGGTGTGACCATTGATTCATTCCATACATTAAGAGTTTCCTAAACACTACTCATACATAGATTTGTAGCGTGACCTTTTGTAATGATTTATTGATGATGATGATAGAATTGTTGTTATAAATAGTAAAGTTCATCAAGGAATTAAAATGCTTATTCTTTTATCGTGTGAGTTCATGTGCGTACATGAGTTATATCTCTCAGGCATGCATAAAGCGCATGAATCCGGAAAGTCAGAGGTGCGCGTAAATAGCTGATCGTTTCTCAAGTTTTCTGATGTTGAATTCACGTAATTCTGGGTTCCGTAGCCAAAAATCAAACAAGAAACCCTAATAATTTCGCCATGTCCGTCTGTTCATCCGTTACTTCAACTCATTGTATTCAAGACTATTGACACAATATCGATAAACACACACACATTTCCATTTTTTGAAAACACATTACTTAATGTGTTTTTAAAATGTGTGTGCGTTTTTAAGAGAAACTTTCACCCTTCTATGACACAATATTACCGACTATTACTACTACTTATTACCACCACTCCTACCTACCCCCTTACGCAAACAAAGCGATACATTGCGTGCACCATCCGATCTATAATAGTACCATTTACTGAGGGCAACGCACTCTACGAATCCAGGTCATTTTGGAACCGATCAATCATGTAGTACCGAATGGTTTTAAGACTAGCTGTGTGTGAGCCATCATGGTACTTCCCTTTACGATGTAGGTTAAGTAAGGTTTCTGTATTTCTACTGTTTTGTTATGGGCGTTTTAGGTCAGTTGTTTCTGAGGGTAGTTTGGTGTGTGTTTAAGTTATTAGGGTTAAGTGATAGAAATTATTTTACAAATGGTAGTGCCTTCTTTGTAATGTTAGTGTAGATAAAGAGAAGATTTGGGGTGAAAAGAGCAACTATGCCTACCACAAGTCAATTAAAATGTTCAATAAACTGCCGGTAGAAAAATAGTTTATAACATATCTAATACAAAGATTGAAAGTATCATCTTTGACTTGGAATGGACATTTTTATTGTGCTTTATTTAATGAATTGACTTATGATGTTAATTCATTTCTGAATTGACCTACGACATGATTTTTTATATATTTTATTTGATTGTTTTTATAGTTTTTTGCATTATTCATATATATTCTGATTTTAATATAATTTAGATAATTTCATTGTGGTAATTATGATATGGATTGCATGTATGATGTTTCTTTTATATTTAGTTATAGACATTCAGAAACGATGAAAAAATTGTTAATAAATAAATGAATTGAAATATGGGTGAAGATAATCAAGTAAAAAAAATGGTATGGTTTTTATCACAGGGTTAGATTTTTCTTAAAAGAAAGAAAACATACAAAAACGTATACAGAAAATAATTAAATAAACGTATAATGCTTTTGAATAAGACGTCAAAGGAAACAACAAAGGAAATTGTGTTGTCAACAATACACAATGCTATAAATATGTAAGAGAAAACATTATGGTTCATTAATTTAAATAAAATTACCATTTTGTTCTTCAAATTTATGTTTTTTACCTTTAACGAGAAACTCTTTTCACACAATTTAATATGTTGGCATCTATTATGCCTGCCTACATCTGAAAAAACTTCAAAAACAGAATTAAAAACAGAATTAAAGTACACATGAAAGTTCTAAACAGAAACAATAAACTACATTAAAGCTCATAAAATCTGTCAAAAACTAAATGAAAACTGATCGCGGTTAAGCCTAACAGCAGGTTTAACAACCAGCCCCTCTTAATCTCAGTTCAACCCGGGATTACCCTAATTAATTGAGCAGATTTACTACGGAACCCGCTACGTGGTTGACATATTTTATTTAAAATGGTGTCATTGTTTGGAAAAATATGGTGGTGTTGTTACGAAATGTTTATTAAATTGGTTGATTTGTCAATGGGTGATATAATATTTTGGCATTGGTTTTGTTTATTAAATAAGGTGCTATATTGTTGTGAAGAAAACCATAGACGTGACCGTCGGATTGACAAGTCATAGAAGCTCTCGAGTTCTAACCAAAGACATGCACCTCTGATGTTTCGGATTGTTTAATTATAACCTGCTTCGGTGAATGAAAGCATCGTGAAGAAACCAGTAAGTAGGTATGCCTTTTTTTTACGAGTGGAAAATCATCAAATAACCCCTCCCGCTCTTGGGCAAAGCGAAAGGGAGTGTCAGACTTCTACTGACTAAAAACCACCCATGTTCCTTCTTAGCCCTTCATGTCGAGGCCGCGGTATTATCTCTTGCGAACAACCTGCAGCCCCGACGGGCCATTAAGTATGCCTGAGATATATTTCTCAACGGCATGTAAACCCGAGTCAGAGGTCTATGGGCAGCATGAAAATTATGACATTAGGTTAGCCCACGATAGATTGAAGAAAGAAAGTACAAAAATACCTAGTCTATGTAGCAAATATTACGTAAAAAACATACAAAACATTGTCAAATGTTATTTGTTGACACTATTACGAAAGTAACTGTGAAACCAAATACACGAGTGTAACATTGGGACGAAACAGTGGCCAGTGATTGTCCAGCCGTGACCATGAACACGGTTGTCTATGGTCACAGTTTATTTTTATTGTTGTTTCTAGCTGTGCGTTGACGGTTCATTCGGAAATAAACAACTTATATGTAGAGCCGTGGGACTCAAACATGAACTGGCGAAATGTGGATATAAAATAATTATATCTCTGCAAACCTGTCTTTGGTAACAGGTGTGATGTAGCTATTAATTTTTTTTTGTTCCGTCCTGTTTTTTTTTAAATATTTGTTATGCGTATAAGTATGTATATGTTTTTTTTGGCATTTTGTATGCCATGCCATACACGTCAAAAATCAACGCAAATAAATATTTATTCTTTATTTCTTTCCTTCTATGTATGTACTTTTTCCAGTGTTAAGTATTAATAAGATATTATTACATACGTAGTAGCTTGAAATGAAATCAAAAGTGTATAAATAACGCACTATGTATGTTTCATGAACGGTCGAAACGCCGTTTGATGGTGATTCAATTAAATCTATTTTAGATGTACGAGTAGTAGACATCTTAATCGATTTGGTTTTAAACATAATAATAAATATAGACATAAAGCCATATCAATAAAGAAATAAAAGTTAAAGCCATCGAAGCGTGCAATCGTGACGAATCAAAATAACACTTTCTTATAGACTAATCTATTCAAATGAACCATTAACATATACTGCAATTAAACAGAAGTTTCTTTTGATTTCGAATTCATTTTAGGCTATAAAAATTCCAATAAATATCTAGAATACATAAATTAGGTTTCATTTTTGGTCTAGACTAAAACAAACTGGTTATATAAAATGGCTTCTGTGTGGCGATTGCACAAAAATAAAAAACTGCATTGCCTTGAATTTGTTAAAAAGCTTAGCTTGTTTTTTTAATCCTTTTCTTTTCGACTTGTATGGTTAATCCATTGACATGGCCAGTATTTAACGAGTTTCACAAAGAGGTTTTAAAAAGAGATGCGAGTGGACTAAATCGAATTTCACTACGACCTCTATTTATTTATTTTATGTTTCTTCGTCAAGAGTGGTGTTGTCAAACTAGATTACAAAAATAAACAAGTTAATAAGAAAAAGAACTAGGTATAAATTAAATGATTCTAGACAAACCAAGATAAATAGGACGGCCATGTAACGATCCCTAGCCAAAATTGGATGGATATGTTACATAAAAAACTTAACGCATAAAATATTTCTTAACAACTTGGCATTGATAGCATAATAAGACGAATATAATAACTACCGATCCTCTAATTATGCCAAACAATGAACAAAACAAAAACAATGCTTCAAGGAGACTCAACTCATCTATTAAACATCAATTAAAATACTAATTAATTCTCATAAAACAAGGTAATAAAAATGTTGAAGAACAAATTTTATAACCACGAGTTTTTCATCGTAGTAATCCTGTTTTAAACAAAAACCGTAAATGTATTTGTACTGCTGTCAAATTAAAACAGATTAATAGAAAAAATCCGTATTTGCATCGCATTAAACGTTATTAAACTCTCGAGTAAAATTAACTGCACGAAAAACAAATTTCCTTCGAGCACCTATCCTAATAAATCCTCCCAGCCCACACGCTATTAAACATAACGAAATTAAACGCTTATTTATATTAAAACACCTCATTAATTTTACTTAAAAATACAGAATAAAAAAAACTGCCAAAAACCTTTCAAAATCCAAACAAATGTCACTTTGTTTTTTTTTTCAACGCACTTCACTATGTTCACTTTATTTTTTCACGAGCAAGGGACAGCGCGCGTTCAGCCTCGGATACGGCCGGTTGCAGACTGAACGGAGGGGGGTGGCCGCCCTACTGTTAGACCGCGTACACACGATCCAGTTTTATTGAACAGAGACATGCTATTGAAAGAAAATATTGGATTTTGATTACTGAAAGGATTGATTGTTTTACATGAACATTTTAAATAAAGAGTTTTTATGTTGCAATTGTTATTGGAGGATCATCTTAGCGTCGCGTCGTTGGTACAATTTTGATAAGTTTTTCGAGATTTTTCTATGAACTTTTGACCTTTTCAGCAGAACTAGCGTTCAATGGCTACTTGGATTTCGTTTTGTTTGTAGGTTTTATTTAGAAATATAAATTAAACAGCTACGTTTTGTTCTATGAGCGATGTATTTTCTTTATCTACTAAAGGAAATACATTTACTGTAGGACTTAAGTGGATAGATTAAGGAGTCTACTTCCTGTAAACTACATAAGTTGACTGGTAGAGAATGCCTTGAGTGGCATTAAGTCCGCCTATGTACCACGTTTGTGCATGAAGTTTAAATAAATAAATAAGTAATGCATAGTCACGGGCCCCCATTAATGTTATGTTACATAGTGCTAATTTTTCGTAGTTCGAATGGATTGTGTGTTTTTCATAGACTTTTAATTCTAAAACCAGAAACAAGTAAGCCATAAGGAAAGAAACAAAAATGTTCAGAAGATTCTTAAGTGTTAACAATTTTAGCGCAATGATCCATTAACAGCAAATAAAAACGATTTCCTGAAACCCTCAGCCTTTTTCAATTTAGTTTGAGAAGAACAAGGCATCATTATTATTTTCGTCAGGTCGCCAATAGCTGAGTTTTGGGTCAAAACGATTTGATCGAATAGAAATTTGGCATCGACACGCTAAGAAGAATATTTTGTAACATAATATGACAAAATCTAATTACAATTCCATTTCAGAAAAAAATATCATAAACAATTCATTGATCTATCACATACCCCCTCTGAGTCTCTCTCTCTCTCTTTCTGACTCTCTCTACTATCTATGAGTCTGTGTGTGTTTGTGAGATCTGTCTGTCTATCTTCCTGTCGTGTCTGTCTGTAACAGATTCAGACTTATAATTAGACTGCGAACGTGCTTAAAAATGCGGGAACTGCCCATCTTGCCAGCAGCCGTTTGCCATCAATACCATCTACCTACATTAGCCTCTGGCTGAACCCTGTTACCCTGCAGTAACCTATGCAACTGACTGCACATGTATTTGGAGCAATTGCAGTCAGCGATGGCCGACAGAGCGTTACGATTGCGCAATCACAACAATGTTGCGTCAAACGTATACATGCAGCATGCGTGAGTTTCTATATGTACCTAGGTCTATTTTGTGGCGGTTTTGTGGAGAGATTTCTTTCTTATTTGTCGGCACAGCGAAGAGCGTGTGATATTATGTACAGTGGCAGGGAAAAGAGTTAGTTGTATCTATACTAATATTATAAAGCTGAAGAGTTTGTTTGTTTGTTTGTTTGTTTGATTGTTTGTTTGAACGCGGTAAACTCAGGGACTACTGGTTGGAATTGAAAAAATCATTTAGCGCTGGATAGTCCATTTATCGAGGAAGGCTTTAGGCTACATAACATCACGCTACGATCAATAGGAGCGGAGCATAAATGAAAAATGTTGCAAAAACGGGAAAAGATATTCCTTTTTGAGAGCTTCCGTTGCGTGCGCTGCGAAAACGGTTTAAGTTACGTAAATATCATGTATGACGGAATTGTTCCTCTTTAAAAGTTCTAAAAAAAAGTCCGCGATAGCATATATGTTTATCTTTTAAGATTGACTCACTGTAACCATTTTTTTTTATTAAAATGTTTGGTTTAAAAGAATGATATTTTGCGAAGCTTATTTAACCCATATGGTATTAATCTATATCTAAATAAATGTGTTTGTTAGCACGGAAATTTAATATAGAATATTTGTGCCCTTTACTCTATACAGTTTAAACAAATATCTTAGAAGATATCGCAATGTAAAAATATACGGGCGACAAAATAATTAAGCGCGTGGCAGTCATTCGGTCCGGTGCGGTGGGTACGTGGGGATTCTGGCCTCTGGGGGCTCCGGAGAAATTCAAATTCAAAATATTTACTGCACCATAATGTTTACAAGTACAAGGTGTTACTGTATAAAGAGTAAGAGATACCTATAGTAATTGTTACTTTAATAATATTATCGAAGCCAATCTAAACTAATAGGTATTCTAAAGAGGAAAGGTAAGATTTTTTGTTTGTTACGAGTACGATTTAACTCAATTTAATATGTTAGATAGTCGATTTATCGAGAAAGGTTAAAGCTATATTATGTGACGCAGACGAAGTTGTGTGGGTCAGCTAGTTGATAATACAATGACATGATGTCACTCACAGTCAAGTCCTGGAATCAATGCATGTAGGTATACATACACTTAAATTGTCACTATTAAACGCAACGAACAAGTAGTGGCTCTTTTAAAATTATCACTTATTTGCATACGGCAAATTGGCATTTACGGTATGGGATATTATTCGCCAAATAATGGGAGACTTCCTATCAGAATTCAGGAAAGCAAGTATTATGTTTCGGGATTTTTCTCCTATTAGGTCGTTATTGTTAAATTGTCCATAAGATTTACGTGCAAAATACGAATGACCAGTGATCAGGATCGCTGTCTTAATTAAACCAGACGTTTCAGATATTAATAATACCAATCAAAAGACTTTTACCAAGATAAATATTATGTGAGTGCTTCAATTGCACTCTGAGTGAATTCACACGGGCCGTATTTTGTAAATTTAGTCTAGATTGTTAATGATAAGTCTCATTTTGTAAAAATTAACTATAACTACACTGTTGTATTAGGTTAGCCTGTAATGATAGTGTGTGTGTTTAAATAAATAAATAAATTATATATTCGATTACCAAATACATTTGACCGAAAAGCAGACCGCCATTATTGTAGTATGACGCATATGATTCAGAGCTAATGGAAAATCAATGGCGTGCTCGTATTGACAGCAACATGAAACTCATCATATCATGTAGAATTACACTTAACATCACGCCTGTAATCCCCGAAGGGTTAGGCAGAGGTGTACCTAATAGTACACGCACATTTCGCTAGTTATGTTTAAGTCCCATGTAATAAGGGGCGAGCCTATTGCCACCAACCGGGCACAAATCCAGACTCCGTGGCTGTTACTGATAAATTCCTGATGGTAAAATAGTCAATAACACTTTGCCCGACCCGGGAATCGAACCCAGGACCTCATGCTCAGCAGTCGCGCTTGCAACTACTAGACCAACGAAGCAGTCAAATACATTGGAATAAAAAGGATTGTGTTCATCACCATCATCATCAGCCTATTAATTAATGTTCCCACTGCCACCACAAGCAACCACTCTTGGATAGCGAATGGCTATAATCTACCACGCGGGCCCAGTGCGTGGTAGATGTCACAAGTCTTCAAATTTTTGGTTCTAGGACATACTGGTTTCCTCACGTTGTTTTCCTTCACCGTTTTTGAGAGCAGTGGTGATGAACCACTGCTGCTCTGATTGTGTTATCATCAGCTAAATATTTGGTGAACGGTAGACATTCGGATTACAGGCGTGATGCTATGTTATGTACAAAATAAAACATAACACTCCTTCGCAGTAATTTATACTCAGTTTACTAACAAAATAGCAAAACTTTAGCACGATTACATTCATCAAAATTGTATTATTCATCAATGAGCGTTGGAGTGTGACTAAGTACGGTCATTTGTAAAAATTGGCCATTATTTCACTAAATCTAATGAGGGTCTAGATTACTTTGACACAGTTACGGTCAATCTGATTATAAAAACAAAGGCGAATCTCGATGATAAAAATACACTTCTATTTTCGAAATTACTTATCGATATTTTTCGATGTTCAGAAATAGGAAAAATCTGTGATAACGACAACGTCGTTCAGTTTTTTTTTATAATATTGAATGCAAAAAAACATTGTTGACATTATTTTGGGATGAAAAGAAAATCAAATCTTTGCTTGAATATGGGTTGTTGCTCTATCGTTTGTATTTTGCATCCTTATGTAGGTACACATAAGGATGCAAAATACAAACGATAGAGCTTTAAACCAATTTTTTTCCCCAAATAAACAAAATAAAATAAAAAACCATATTCTGCCCTAACAAGTAAAGAATGAACAACAGTACAAGAATACTAAGTCTGAGAACCAAACTGAATTTAAACTAGATACTTTTATGTAGAGTGTGTAACTGTGCAAAATATTAAAAAAGTAAATTTTTCTTGTGTATTATCAACGAAACCTCTGCTCAAACACAAATAAATCATAAATAATCATGTATCCCACTTACTTCTCCGAATTTTCACAGGTTTAATCTTCAAAACGTAACTGAATAACCCCGAAAATATAATAAACCGGCACATCACAGTCTCATAACCCTAATTATCACTAATAACCTTATCTAGGACTACAAAAACGACCACTCACGCACACACTATGAATGAACTGAATGCAACGGTTCACTGAAAACTCACCCTTAAAAATCGTGGAGAAAATAAGAAAAACCAAAGTTTTATCTCTAAAGCGATTAGGTTGTGAATGGCATGGCAGTTTAGGTGAAGTTATGACGTTTTGTACAAAGTGGGTTGGTTGGAAAACCCGTAGTAGTGAGTCATAGTATTGAAAACTCGCCAGGAGGGGGTTGTAAAGGGGGCGAAAGTGGGCGAAAGTGGGTGGCACCACGGTGGCGCCTGAAAACCCATACATTTATTATTAATCAGGTGTGAATAACGAAAAATGGGGATTGGGGGTGATTTTACATGCTGCTTTTTTGTGTTACGGGAATTTCATTAACCTTTCACCCCTACCCGTTAAATACGGGGTGTTTGAGTGTATGTTAAATGGGTAACAAGATTGTTACCTATATAAGAATCGTTTTTTATTGTGCACTTCCTTGTTTTAAACATAAGTAACGTTTTAAGATATTAATTTAGATAAATAGATCGCGATTGGCCTTTAATGGTTGAGTATATTATATACCTACTGTTACAACACGTATCCTGTATGTAAGTGCTTAAAAGCTAGCATTAAAAGCATTTTTAACTCATTACAATTATATACGTCGATCAAAACAAATCAATGTCAATGCATTTCATAATTTTAGGATATATACAATTATTATCGACATAAATAAAAATAAAAGAAACTGATTTATCAAAAAAATCTGAGACACTTGACATCCGCCAAGACGCAAAAGACTGCGTAATCGATAATGGCCCACTCACGATTATGATTAAGACCCACCACACAGGGATTAAGTCTGGCCCAACACTGGGAACGATATATGCTGATAAATAAATATTACGACCAGCATAACGCAAGCAAAAATTGTGATAGCGCGGCTAATATGCAAGGTGATAAAATAATTTATAGCCTGTAGCACCCACGAATAATGTAGCTTTCTGCCAGTGAAAGAATTTTTCGAATTGGATCATTAGTTCCGGAGATAACCCACTACATACAAACTTAACTTATAATATTAGTTTATGTGGGCCTAAATTCAGTATACTCTTTACATAATCAGGCTACCTCTAGTTTATAAGTCAAGCCATATATATCAACGCTAACACAATAAAAACAAATCAATTTCGACATACTAAAACTACACAAAATAATATCACGCCTGTAATCGCCGAAGGGTAAGGCAGAGGTGTACCTAATAGTATACCCAAGTTACGCCTGTTATGTTTAAGTCCCATGTAATAGGGGGCGAGTTTATTTCCTTCAATCGACACTATTAGGACATCATTATCGAAAAAAAGGAAGAAGTGATCTACAATCATAAGTACCTTTTTTTTATGGTGGGTGGAAAATCATCAAATAACCCCTCCCGCTAGCTAGTATGGACTACTTATTTAACAACAATAAGAAGTCGTGACCAGTGGCCATTGCGCAAGGTGACCGTCAAAACGTACTGCCCTACATTGTGGTCAACTGGTCACCGGTTACTCTTGCTCTCTATATGCTAAGTTTTAAGAAATTCAGAGAGAATTGTGGAGATTGGTGGATAGAGGGAAAGAATGAAAACAAAATTTGGCACAAGTGCACAGTTGCAAACTGCAAATCTATATATATAAAAATGAAACCCGTTTTCCGTTGTCACGACTTGGCATGAAAACGGCTTGACCGATTTGGCTGATTTTTTTTTTTAAATGTTCGTTGAAGTTCAAGGATGGTTCTTACGGCGAGAAAATTTCGAATAATGGCCGGAAAAGCCCTAAAAACAGCCCTTTGCTTTTTCCCATACAAACGTTTTCTAACTAAAACGTAAAATCAATTTGAGCTTTAATACCGTACCCATAAAGTTCAAGTGTTAGTGGAGAGGTTCCGGGAAGGCAAAACAATTGAGTGACGTTCAGTTGTTCAGTCAACGAATGACAACTTCAAACAGACCATACGACATTATCACAATAATCACAAATAATTACTGTTTCTTTCCCAATAGAAAAACGATTTTTTAAATGGTGTTTGCGTATAATATAAAAATTAATTGCTGTTAGTTAGTCGCGCTAGAACTAGAGAACGGGTAGACCGATTTGTCTAATTTTGGTTTTGAAACATTTGTGGCAGTCCAGAGAAGGTGAGAAATTAGTATGTAGGTAGGTAGGTAATAGGTAGGTGGTAGGTAGTTGGTACGTAGCCAGGTAAAAGGGCATTGCAACGCACGCGGGGTACAGCTATATCTATCTATATAAATAAAAATGAATTGTTGTTCGTTAGTCTGATTAAAACTCGAGAACGGCTGGGCCGATTGAGCTAATTATAGTGTTGAATTATTCGTGGAAGTCCAGGGAAGGTTTAAAAGGTGAGAAAGTGTTAGGTAGGTAGGCAGGGTAGTAGGTAGGGTAGTAAGTAGGATAGTAGAGTAGGTAGGGTAGTCGGTAGAGTAGTAGGTAGGGTAGTAAGTAGGTAGGGTAGTAGGTAGGTAGGTAGGTAGGGTAGTAGGTAGGTAGGTAGGTAGTTGGTACACAGGCAGGTAGTAGGTAGGAAAAAGGGCATTGCAACGCATGCCGGGAACAGCTAGTACTGAAATAAAAATGCCAGGAGGGAAAAAATACTAAAGTACTGAACCGTTTTTGATGAAATTTCTTTGGGACCAATGGGAAAGCATATGCTTTCATATAAAATAAGAATTTATCGAATCGGAATATGGCGTTAAGTCGGAGTTATGGCGTAACAGACAAACAAAAAAAAACAACTTAAAGTTCAATAAATTATATTAATTTTTATTTACAATATTTACAAACTACAATTTACAGAACTAAAATTATAATAAAATATATACAAGTATCAAAAAGAGAAGAATTACATGGCGTCAAAAAACTCATCCACACCGCTGTCAACAGAAAAGGGCCCAGAAGGCTGGCAGCATTCCCACGTTGGATGGCAATGCTGATTCTTTGGCCAAAGAACAGGCCAGCCCTCTGGTCACGTGAAGAGTCGACCAACCGCTTGGCAATTTCTTTAAATATTAGGTGAGCACTCGGACCCCAAGGCCCTAGTGTTTCAACCCCAAACGGCTCAAACACATAACTGCCAATTAAGTTGTTGTATTTGCGCCGTTTGAGGTTTTCAGCACCTGCAGCAGCCGCCCCGGCACAGGACACCGTGCTAGGAAGATGGGATGGCGCAAGGGTGTCGACGCAAGTTGCGTCCCACACCAAAGGCCTACCCAACTTCCATGGCATTATGGTCATACCATCTGGTCTCTTCCCATCGACGCGTGCCAACCCATTGGGTTCCAAAACAGCAGGCACACCGGCGGTGGCCAGAGCACGTCGAATAAGATCATTAATGCTGGCGTGCCGGGCAATTCGACCTGCGCTCTTACTGCAGGAAAGGCCGTGGTGTCCGAGGCTATCGACTACTTCACCACATTGACAGCGATGTGGAGCCCCACACGGAGCACCCAAACGCAAACATGTAGCGAGCCGGAAGGTTGTGTCACCTAGCATAGTGCCTATATTAGGTGACGGTAGTGCCTGAAGCCAGAGGCCCGACTCCCATTCACCCACAGCCAGCAGGCGGGCACGCTCGGCAGTATTGGTAGACGTATTAATAAGGTTATTCCGTACCAACCTGCAGAGCGGCTCATCCCACTGTCCTCGGGAAAATGGGTTCTCGGGCCGATCCGTGTTCGGGCAAGCCATTTTCCAGGCGCTCTCTGCATCGGTCAAGTATGGCACTTCCGAGTCAACCAGGGAGAGGGTTAAAATTTTCCTGGTTAGCTTTTCAGTGCTGTGGACAGACGACAGGAACGCCGGTAAGCTTATACTAGAAATTTTGCGGACGCCGAGGCCACCAAAACGAATTGGAAGGGTGGCTTGCTGCCACGCTCGGTCGTCCAGGGCCACATTAAGAATGGATGTTAAAGTGTGGTGAATAATTTGGTCAATTTTGTCCAAAAGTTGTGGTTTCTTCCAAAGAGGAGAAGAACGAAGAAAATACATAAAATTTGGACCAAAACAACAGTATCTGATAAGAGTGAAAGCCGAATGTAGGTTAATATTGGAAAGTCTATCCGAAATATCATGAAAATGTTTAATTTTGTCATCGATGAAAAATGAAAAACTTTCTTCCAAAATAGGGGAACCTAGGAGGTATAGGGAACTTTTGTCTAAAACTTTTATTTGTGGGGCTATTGAATTAAATTTATCTATTGTCGATTGTCTGTCGGTAATGTCAGGGAGGTAAATTTCGCATTTAGACGGGTTAAGGTCCAGGCCAATAGATTTAAACTGCTGTTTCAGGAGTTGTAGGTCATTGAAAACCGTGTCAATATCACCTCCTAGTGTTCCATCATCTAAATACCATACGTTGAATTTTGAATTTAGTTGTTGAATTATGGGATGAATAGCCAAACTAAAAATGACCGGCCCGAGGGGATCACCTTGTTGGCAACCAACTGCAGATTCCAAAAACTTGTCCTTATATAATAATTTTGTAGGATGCCTATAACATTGCCACATAAAACCATAAATTTCGGGAAGTACTTTTTTGACTTCAGCCAACAAAGTGTCCCTGTTCACGGAGTTGAAAGCATTTTTAACGTCAACCTTGAGAATGACCTCACCTTTCCTTGAATTTAAAAAAAGAGGATAAGGCATGTACGGCAGCCTCACAGCCCCCTCTGGAGCCAAAACCAAGTTGAAGGGGCTGGAACTTAGCTGCAAGCGGTTCGCTGTACAGCTTGCAGCAAATTTTGGCTGCCATACGCCTGTAGGTGCAACCAACAGCAATGAGACGAATGCCGCCGTCCTTCTTGCGGAGGGCACACAGGTTAGCCCCATACAGGACATCAACGACGGCATCGTTCACACCGCCAGAGAGCATTAGGTTGATCAGAACCGCAAGCTCCTGCAAAAGCGACTCACCAGCTGCCCCGGCGCCTGAGCTTAACAAATCTTTCAAATGCTGTGGAGTCAGGCCGTCGAGGCCACCAGCAGAACCACTTCGGAAAGAGCTCACGGCTGCGATCAACTGCGGGGCTGTAATTTTAATAAAAGTTGAATCCTGAACGAGGGGGTCGGGAAGGACGGGCGGGTCGGGGAAGGTGAGACCATCCGCAGGCGCTGGATGTTTACTCTCCAGGGCTGAAAATGTCTCAGAAGAGTAAGGCGCCACCACATCACTGCTGAACAGAATTCTGGCTGCCCCCCTTATATCACCCTCACTTAACTTGGATTCTACATGGGCGCAAATGCCTTTCTGAGAAAAATTGTATAAAAAAGGTAATTTTGAATCCAAAATATGAGCCGAATTGTTACAGTTGTCTTTAATTTGGTTAGTTAAAGATTTTTGAGTAGCCAAATTTTTTTTGAACATGCAGAATCCTGTAAGGGAAGGTGAGTAACTGCTCCCATGCACGTTCTGAGTTCTCCTGGGTTGCGAGACGGATACATCGCGCTAAACTCAGAGCAACGGAGTGCCTCGCGCCCCGGGGAACCCTTTTTAAAACTGGAGTGGAATTTTTGAATTTGGACAGAGTTTTCCACAAACTTTGATCTAAAAGTGTTGATGTCGGGGATGTGACTGGGGTGCAAAAAGGAACACTATGAGGTTTGTGGATCTTGCCATAGTGAATCTTAAGCCCCCGTTCGCCTTTAAAAAAACGAGCCTGGGAGCAGTGAGGACATCTTACCAGCTGTTGTACATCAAGAGATGTGACAGGTTGACTGGCACTAATTCCGGCGACGCTACAGCTGGCGCCGAGCATAAAGAATAAAGGTTAAAATATTAAAATAAAAAATACACGAGAACTTACCAAGTACCTATCACAAAAGAAAAATAAAATTAACACTAATTATTAAATACACTTTAAAATCACAAAATAAATAAACAAAAAGTCAAATACGTTGCTAAGTGACACGGAGAGCGGCGCAGTCGCGCTGGCGGCCTAGGGAGACGCGCCGACCACGACGTCATTTTGGCGCAGCCCTAGCAACCGTAGAGCTGCGTCACGACGTGTCGTATGTCCATCGTAAAAAACAATGGCAGGATTTTGTCAAGACTTTTTTTAGTGTCCATAGATTTCATATAAATGAATCAAATTTAATTAATTTTCTACGATTTTTCAATTATTCACTTCTTCTCGTAAAGGCCGGAGTTATTTTATGTAAAAGCTTATCAAATGATGTTCGGATTAGGTAGATTCGAAATGTTACCATTCAGAATTTATTCATTCCAATATTATTATACGTTCTTCTTCTTTTCAAATCCAAAACTTATAATACTTGCAAAAGACAGTATGTAGTACAATCTTATTTATTCCCAAACTAAAATCATTTCTTGCTTATATTTTAAATCAAACTTGTATTTAGATGAATAAAATATTGGTTTGGCAGCGGAATTAAAGTCGAATTGAACACTTACCTCCTTTCTTTTTTGAAGTAGGTTAAATTTAAAACACATAAATCTAAACAGAAAAAAATGTATAGGTACAGCAAGTCTCACGGCTGCTTCCAATAGGCCCTTCAGCAGCCACGGACTCTGGATTTGGGCCCATTTGAGAGCTCGCCCAATATTACATGACACTTAATCAAAACTGGCGAAATGTGGGTATACTATTAGTTACACCTCTGCCTAGCCCTTCAGGGATTACATGCGTGATGTTATGTTATTTAATCAGTGAAGTAAGCGTGTAACTGTAAAGTGTTAATTAGTATTTGTGGCGCCACTCGCAACTACATTTTATGCGTTGCGTTTCGCAGTATAAGTTTTTTGCGTCGTCGACTGCAGGCGCCGTAACTTACTGGTAAAGAGTACTCCAATACATAATTATAATAAACCCTGTATATATACACTTCAAGTATACTCAGATCCGGGTACAATGTACTCGGATGAATCAGTTGCTTTGTTCGTCTGTCTCAAATGACTTCACATAGAGAAGTTAACTCGGATTGTATGAAACTTGTGTCTGCTGTGAATTGGCTATGTAATTGAGCACTGGCATAAATTGTCTCCTGGTAGATTGTTTAAACAAGAAGCAAAAATATACGCTTCAGAGTGACGTCCTTTTATTTCTCGTATTCTTCTCAGCAAACCCTCTCATTTGATATCATGAATGCATAATAAATAACTGGTTCGCCATCTTTGGGAATTCGCCATATTGAATTTTGAATAACGTCACTTAGCGTACCAACCATGAACCATCCAAACTAAACATGAATGCAAAATTCCAGCTATATAGTCCCGTGTAACTAAGTTCGGCGCATATTGTCATCAACCGGGCACGAACTCAGACTAAGGGCTGCTACGTTGTTCGCAAGAGATACCGCGGCCTCGACACAAAGGGCTAAGAAGGAACATGGGTGGTTTTTAGTCAGTAGAAGTCTGGCACTCCCTTTCGCTCTGCCCAAGAGCGGGAGGGGTTATTTGATGATTTTCAACCCGCCAAAAAAAAAAAAAAAGGTTGGCTACTTAGAAATGCATGGTACAAAAGCCCAATAATAACTTCCTCAACCTGGTATTCAAACTCAAGACCACATGATCAACACTAGCAGCTCTTCATTGCGGCAACTAAACCAACAGGGCAGTCCAAAGTCAAACAATTCGCGAAAAATACTCACGTCCTTCGACATTGTAAGTTAAAGTAGTGCTAATAACCACATTACTAACTAAACCATTCAACAATAACAGAGAGAAAAATGTCTATGTATAAACAACAATGGCATGGAGTCGTGACCCGATATAACAATATGTTTGATTGCGCCACTCGACCGCCAAAATACCGCGGTGCTCTACATATTAAGGTGGTCTTTACGAGAAGTTAAGTAAGACTTTGATGGGAGTGGACGAATTTTTATAAGTGGGCTTGTCTATCTGACAAAAAAATGTAGGCGAAGTCACGACTCTTTGATATCAGGAATTTGCTGCAATCTGATCTAAAACGAATGAAAAAATAAGTAGAATGTTAATGCTAAGGAACGAGCATTTAAGAGGAAGTGATGCGGAGGAATGAGGAAAATGTTGAGTATGAAATATGAATGTAGATGGCTATAAGAGTAGAGAACGACCAAAGAAACGATAGATGGACTGTGTGAAGGAAGATATGGATAAAAATCAAGTAATAGGGAAGTCTGGAAAAAGAAGACATGCTGTGCCGACCCCAAATAAAATTGGGATTGGCAAGAGAATGATGATGCGAATGAATCAGGAAGAGTTAGCACTATTTATCATGAGTTTACAGCATAATTAGGTTGTATTGTGCCCGATCTTATTTTGCTGGAATACAAACTTCTTTTCTGTGACATGATTAATCCACCAATCGAATACTGATGGTTGGTCCATGTCTCATTTATCAGAATATGTATACCGACAATTTGGTACACCCCTGTCTAACCCTTCGAGGATTACAGGCGTGATGTTGTGTGGAACTAAAGTGGACGACGAAAAAGGTATATAAATACAGAAACAACTAATTGAGGCCACAAAAATAGGCGGCAAGTGAGTAAGTTGCCGTAACCGTCACATTTTCACGGCGTAACAATGTGGACAGAATTCACAAGGGAGCTAACGTGAGCTGAGCCAGAAAACGAACCAAAACCTAAAGCAAATAACAGAAAAGCTTTTCATTCCAAATAGTTTGTGACCTTTTTTGACCTACCTGTGACGTAGGGCCAGAAAGAGACAGAGCATTTCACGCAGACAGTCTTGAAATTACAAAAGAAAATGTAGACAAGGGACTAAAACAAAATTAAGTAAACCTTGGAATCTGTATAAAGTAGAAAGTCGCATAATATTGGACCTTTTTTCTACTGATGACGCAAATAAAGACACGCGCGGTGACAAATTACCAGGAGTTCATATTATGCAAGCGTGAGTCTATGAACTATGAATCCATGCACCAAGGCCGCATGAATAACAAGGCTGTACTAGTTAATGACATCGACTACGTGGGACTGTGGGAGTGGTGGTAGGTATTATACAAAGAATGCAAATATAAAAGGGGTAGAAAAAAGTGAAGTCTCTATACAATTCTTGAAAGAGGGACCTGCCTCCAATGAATTTAGTAAAATCATTCAAAGAAAACCACGAAATGCTTCATTCTAAACTCTTTGACCTATTATTGACCCCAATGACAAGTAAACCAAAACACAAAAGCCCGTACGCAGCGAAGAGTGACTAAGTAAAAATTACAAAGTACCAGGACTACATAAAGCGTAGGCGTTCAGAATCTATGAATCTACAATGCACCAAGGCTGCGTCAGACGATAGCGGGGGAAGGGCGGGGTAGCGACGCGGGTTGGCGCCAAGATGTCTGCCGATAGGGCTGCCTCGCGTGACTCCGTTCGACTATTTCGGGTGAAATACGAACAGGGTTACCAGTTATTGGTATTTAGCCAGTCGATATAAATTTTCATAGATTTGGCATTCTAGGTACCAATGACTAATATAACAATCGATCTGTTTATTAGCCTGTTTTGGTATGTTTCACAGATGTTATGTATTTAACTTTTTGTACGTAACTACCTAAATTACTAATAGTAAAAGATTTCATGATATTAGTTTCTAGTGTTTATTCATGTTAAGGGGGTTAGTCACGCGAATACTTGGCATCGATAGAACGTAATTTATTGTTACAAAAATTTCTGTATTTGGGTTGGCTCTGAAAATTCTGATGAGAACAAAAAGGAATACTAATTCTAGAAGTCCAATCCAAGGTTTGTTATGGAATTGGGCCGACTTGAATAAAAAAAATGCCGATCAAAATATATTATGTCATCCTTCGGAGGCCTTTTAAGGACTCAAAAAAAGTAGCTAAGTATCCACTTAAAGCAGCTGGGTCTTTGGGGTCACGGGGACCCTGTGCGCTCACCGAGTGACCTCATAGATGAACGGCAGCACAGTGGTCATGTGCTGCCGTGCACAATTGCATAGAAAGACCCAGAGGAGGCCTCTGTATATTCGGCCCAGGTCCGCCTAGGGCCCGTCGGGGCTGCAGGTTGTCCGAAAGAGATACCGCGGCCTCGGCGCAAGGGCTAAGAAGGAACATGGGTGGCTTTTAGTCAGTAGAAGTCTGACACTCCCTTTCGCTCTGCCCAAGAGCGGGAGAGGTTATTTGATGATTTTCCAACCGCCAAAAAAAAAAGGCCCGCATCCCGCTTGGGATAAGCCTTAACAGGCGTTGCACAGAGGTGGTGGGTGTAAAGGTTCCATAAAACTGGTAATACATTCTGGACCGGCTTAGGACACTGACAGATACTTCAGGCCTGTGCGGGTTTGACAGAACCTCAAAGAATGGAACTATGACGGTGAGCATTAAAACAGCTAACCTATAAAAAGAAAGTCCTTATTTTGCCATTTTGCCATTACCGTGTCGCGACTGGAGCCGTCAAAACACTGACGTCATAAGATGGCGGGATTGGCCCGACTGGTGGTTGACACGACACTCCCCGAGAGGTGACGGAAACTAACGAAGCAGTTAGTCTTTTGGCTTGAGCACTTTTAAGTAATATCGTAGAAGATAAGATTTATTAGAATTGTAGAGAGTGCTTGAGGTATAGAAAAAACATATAATATTTAACAGTGGAAATATGATAGGAGGCATAGGAAATGCCACAGAGCTGGCATCATCTTAGGCCAAGGCCAATATACAGATGTGTTATTCTAATAACCGTTGCGTGAGCTTTAAGGTTCTATGTTGACTAGTCCTCACTTATCCGGGGCACCGAGTGTACGTATCCGTAAAGAAGTTCATCTACTAACTAATTATTCGGTATATAAAAACGAAACCAGGCGAGTTTTAGGGTCACTATAATACAATTTCGTGCATATAAGAAGAAACCGCTGGATAAGAGTTACCGAGAATCAATTTCACTATAGACCTGCGTCTAGCATTAGAATGCTGTGGGCTCACAATGATGTTCATTGCAGTTTCTCGTTCCGTGGTTTCATTCATAGAGCCCGGCCTACATACCATGGAGCTAGATTAAAAAATAAAACCAAAGCCATTTGACCAAAGATATTGTGTCGCTTACCCTAAGCTTGGCTCTTAGCGTAGACTTCAATTCGCAAAATCTATGGTCCCTAAAGCGCAAACACTTTATCGTTTCTATGTACAACATTGCATAGTCATTCAGACATTTTTCCACTAGACTGACGTCTTTCACTCTTCAACTAACACAAAAATATTGATATTCTCTTGTCACCACAACGAAGGGTGCAAAGTCAATGACACTAGATGCTAACGATAAGCTGAACCTTCGCAAAAGTCAGCTGATAGCATCAGGTCACAGTCAACGCATGTTTATTAATGAGCGAGGGTAGTTTGACATTGTTTTAATGAGGATTTGACGGTAAAATGACCCCGAAATGGAGTGGAAATGGTTAGTGTGATAAGTAAAGGAGGTAGAAATATTGGGTGCAGTTTATTTTGTGACAATATTTTCGGTGTGCGTCGGCTGACAGTAGCTGCTGATTTGACAGTAGTTACAAGTAGTCGGAAGCCTAGTCTGACAACGTCTTACCAAGGGGTATCGTATTACCCAGTATTAACCGGGTTGTTAAGTTCTGCAGGGCTATTGCGTATCTTTTTAAATGTCAGTGGCTATCATAGTGTCCATCGATTGACTGTCAAATGGTTATTGTTTTGGTACAAAATGGAACCATTTAACAGGTCAAAAAGAAATTGGAGTTAAGTTAAAACGATACGCGATAGCCCTGCTGATAGGCTAGGCAGTTGCTTCATGTTAAATACTCGTAATCAGCTGCATTTGGTTAGACTGGAGGACCCCAAAATAGTTTGGGAAAAGTTAGGCAGATGAGATGTGTCGTTTGAAAGGCATTTTATGGCCACGTAATGAGTTACCCGAAACTACCAAATTTTTCCAATCAGCCTTGGACCTAACACTTTAGTGATAAAATTGAAAATCGATTGAAGAAATTTGACAGACTGCAGTAGCTTGATGTTCAGGCGTCTGTACAATTATTAAATACCAAATAATTGTCCATGCCTTTCTTATTTAATTGATAAGTGTAGGCTGTAGAGTCTCACGTGTATGAAATATCATCCGTTCTCATACAGTTATACTGTCTTGTCGTAAATAGTAAGCAAGATTGTAATGTTGATACACAGTCGGAATGCTCAATCGAGTGAACAAACTGTTATTTTAAACATTGCTAACATTTTCGAATTCCAAATATTAATCTGTAGCTGCTAACTGCAAGAGATTAAACACATAAATGTCCGCCTGCACTGCGAAAGCTTCTCAGCTTCACTGGCAAACCCGTTTTTTTTCCGAAATTGTGTCTCGCAGGTCAACGTATGAGGCTGATTACTGCTTAACCGGTCAAGTCCTGTGGCTGCCTTGAATTTAAGGTCTCCAGAAGTCCATAATTTGTGGTGCTACTCGATATTAATACGGGTTGCACAGCGCGAATAGACGTAAGAAGTTGTTTTATCTCCTTTCAATTTACATGACGAAATACTTAAACAATCACGTAAAGGGAGTACTGCAAGGAGCTATAACTGATTCCCGAAAAGTTCAACATTTGCAAAAGACCGCTTTCCTGATAATAAAGGTAAACATAGGTAAGTAATACGTCCGTCAATCCTCGAGAAAAGAGATCCTTCAGTAATTGTGTGTAACGTTTACTCATCACTTACCTGTGAAAGCTTTTAAGAGCACATTCTGTCGAGTACTTGCCTCTTTGTGAGCCTAAGTAGATCCAATTAAAGTCTAATTGGATTCCTTAAAAAATGTGTAGGTAGAAGGCAAGATGGATGGAAATAAAAGCTGTTAAAGATGGAAACACGTTTTTTTTAATGGTTGAAGATGGAGATTTGGTTGTTCACTGGAAATATCATTATGCATTCACTGCTGCAGGTTTCAGAAGGGTTGCTTCAGACCGCGTGGTCGAGCAGTGTCGCGAGTCAAACACCTAATCTTTAGAGTGTGGTCCAATCCCGTTATCAGGATTCATTTAAATGTACTCTACTCACCTGATGAACGCCTTCTTCTCGGTGCACCCTGGCTGACTAGCTTGTCAAGACATTCGTTGCGATACGAGAGTTACAAAGAAGAATGTTTACATTATCCTTACAACGGCAACTTCAAAAGGACTCATCATCTGCCTAGCCTTTTCCCAACTATGTTGGGGTCGGCTTCCAGTCTAACCGGATACAGCTGGACCAGTATTTTACATGGAGCGACTGCCTACCTGACCTCCACAACCCAGTTAATACTGGGTAATACTATACCCTTTGGTGAGACTGGTTGTCAGACTTTCAGGTCACTGACTACCTGTAACGACTGCCAACGATCTATATATGGCAGCCGGGACCAACAGCTTAACGTGCTTTCCGAGGCACGGAGGAAACTCGGTATGTAATGGGCGGTCACCCATCCACAGACCAACCTGGGCAAGTGCTGCTTAACCTAAAGATCAACCCGAGTGGCAGTTATTATTAAGCCACGAGCTACTTCAAAAGAACTATTTTTCACTAACCTATGAAGCTGGCCTCGTCTTGGCGGTCGTGTAGTGCGTGCATGACGAGGGCGGCGAGGAGCGCGGGCCGCGCTGCTGGCAGGCCAGGGGCCAGGCCGCGCAGGGAGACCGGCGCTGCGCTCAAGATCGCGCCGCTCAGCATTCCCTAGCGCGCCACGTGGAGCATTCCTTGGGGCTGCTACTGCACCTGGAGAGAAGAAGATGGATTAGAAACAGAAGATAATACCAAAAAACCTAGCGTTGGTCGTTGGCGTTCAGAGGTGTCGTAATTAGCTACTTTCCTGTCTAAAAAAATATGATTCTGTTTAGTCGGTCAGTTAGATTATCGAAAAATATTGGATACGTGTTTTTTTATTTATCAAATTAATAAAAAAATACGAAAATAAAACGCGTCAAAGATCATGAGTTGGGGCTTGTGGGGGCTTGTGCACTCCGTCACGCAACTGTACTGAAATATGACGTCACACGAGTTGTAGAACCACTGTATCGTCTTAATATTTTGTTTACGTGAAAAAAGAAAAAATATGTGTCTAACATTTTTTGGAAATCTACCTGATGGACTAATTAGTTTTTTTTTTTTCAAGTACACAATTGCTGCATTGTATGCTATTGGATGACGATGAAGATAGAGGTAAAAGTATCCCTTGACTTCAATATTTTCTTTAGGAATAAGTGAGAAGAAGTGAACCAAGACATATAGAAATAATGAAGAGAGGTCTTTACCATGGGACAGCCGACAGTATAGGCTGACCTCATCATTTCAGCCATAAGACGTCCACTGATGGACATATGCCTCCCCCAGAAGGGGGGGATTTGCCATAATCGCCACGCTTGGCAGGCGGGTTGGCGATCGCAGTATGGTTGTTACGAAGGCATAGAGAACGCTGCTGCCCATTCTCTGGTAAGTCCCTTAGCCGCCTCTTACGACACCCACGGGAAGATTTGGGATGGTGCTATTCTTTATGTCCGACACCATACGGAACAGGCTAACCTCTGATAATATAATATGCCTTTGGCTATTATTTATGTAAGTTTCTTTCAGTAACACCCTTTCCGTTCAAATATTCTGCAAACTTCCCAAATTCGTTCTCTACAAAATAATGTAGTATGAAAAGTATTTTCAGTGTTGTATCACGAGCGAAAGGGAAGCAAAACAACATATTTTAAACTTTATGTTTCCTCCCTTCGCGAAAATATTGGATATAAACAGAATTTAACGGGTCTTTTACTACTAAAATCTCTTAAAAAGCCATTTAATGGTTGTCTGTCGTCGTGATCATTGCGTGTAAACGTCGAAAGCTAATTATGATTGACCTCTCCATTTAACTTTGGGGTGTCCAAATCGAAAAATGAGTGGGAATTTTGATGTTGCATATAATTTTGTTTTGACTGTAGTTTGTAATATCATGCCTGTGATTCTCAAAGGGCAGGTAGAGATCTACAGAGTCTGTTTTGTCTATCAGTCTCTTATAGTAGAAGTAAGGTAAGTCTGTTAATGCCATTGTTACGGCACTACAAAAGTACTACAGCAACATGGTACAAAAAGTTAAAACAACGCCATCTATGACACAACTGCAGAACTAACATAAAATTCTGAAATGGCGCAGTTCAAGTTATCCGTGACTTAAGACCGATCCTACAACAACTGCCAGGCAGTAGCCCACCACCTTTCGAGGCACAAAGCCATATACGCCAAGCACCAACTCGAGGTTATGTGGTTTTTTGCACCCGTTCGGTGCTCCTTTTTGTATGGGGTTTGAAGAACTTTGTTTTTTAGCGGGTGGGAAATCATTAAATAACCCCTATCGCTCTGGGCAGAGCGGAAGGAGTGCCAGACTTCTCCTGACTAAAAACCACCCATGTTCCTTCTTAGCCCTTTGTGTCGAGGCAGCGGTCTCTCTTTCAAACAACCCGCAGCCCCGACGGGAGAACTTTACACCCTGGTCTTCATACCCCTATACCTAACTGGTATTTTATTGACTCTGGGTCTCTATTCTTAAGATGTAAAAACCTTTGACACTGACCATGGCTAATCGAGATATCGAACCTAGTACACACGGAGACAAACCAAGCTTGTTTTTTATCGACTGGAACTGTTTAAATGTTTCTTGTATGCTTGACGATAATTTATTGTAGTTGTGTTTATGTAATTGTGTATGTCTGAATTTATATTTAATATGAAATGCAATTTATGTCAAATCTTTGGAATTCTAGAATCTTATTTTTATTGTATTATTTTATCATATGTATGCCCAAGTGGCTGATCATGGAATGGACATTATAAGCTTATAATTAATGTAATGAACACCTGTATGTAACCCATGCACCAAAAATAAATGATTTGATTTGATTTGTAATCTCGCTCTCTCACGTCCTCATGCGTACATTGAGAAATCAGTTTATTTTGTTTTTTTATATCTTGATTGGTCGTTCTGTTTGTAATTACTACTAACTAAACACCTAGCCAGCAATTTAGTTGCGAAAATAGTCACTCTGACTTCTAGCAGTCTGATCTTCTTCTTCTTTGCTCTGATTAAAAGAAACAATTCAAAACGAGTCCATTTACGCAGCATAATACGAAATTAAAATAAATCAATAGGCCAAACTTCGTCTAAGTCTCATTAATCAAACTATTGTTTCAGGCGCGGCGGCCATTTTCATTGTTTTGGTGGAAACCTCCATGGTTACCGGAAAATTTTGTTGTTTTGTTATTAAACAGACTAGTCTTCAGTAAATATTAGTAAACTTCTTTCGAATTACAGGTAAAAATATTTTACTATAAATCATTACATATTTAAATTAGGTACTAATGTCAAGTCGTCTGGACTGTGTTTATTGGGGGTCGGTTTTCAGTCTAACCGGATGCAGCTGAATACCAGTTTTGTACATGGAGCGACTGCCTATATGACCTCCACAACCCAGTTAGTACTGGATAATATGAAACCCCTTAGTAAGACTGGTTATCAGTCTTTCGGGCAACTGACTACCTGAGACGACTGTCAAAACTCTAGAATTTACAGCCGGGACCAAGGTATTGACGTGCTTTCTTTTTGTGTTGTAATGGGTGGTCACCCAAAAACAGACCAACCTGCAACCCGAGTGGTTATTATTAATTAACCTTTACTTTAACGCCCTCCACAACTGAAATACTATACTAAAATTGGCTATGTCAGTCACCAGAGGGCACACCAGCGATGCTCTTATAGGCAGATCCAAGTCGCTGTGGCCGAGATCGGTCGGGATCATATATATACTAAAACTAACAAGAGCACACCGCTTCCAGAATCTTCCACTTCTAACTTATACGTTACGCCACACAACTCGGAACTCAGTGCCTAAAGTTGTCCTAGCTTGACCTAGAAAGCCTCTAGTCCCACACTCATTGTCTCAGACAAAAGATCAAGAGAATGCCGCTCCAATTAGTGAGCTTAGAGCTTGTATTGTAATCTAAGTCACAAAGAAAAGCAGACATCTTGAAACACAAGAGGTGTTTGATACAATCTGGGAATTGATTTGATGATAGCAGCGTTTTGTAAGATGGATTCGGAGGTGTGAATTTCAATTAGTTTATTTAGTTAGGAGTTAGTTTCGTAAATTCTTTGAAGTAAATGATAATCACGCCTTTTCAAAGGGATCGGCAGAGGTGGGTCGTTCGCTACAAGCGCTCCTTTTGAATAAGTTTAGGTTCGATTCCTAGGTCAATCAAGGATTAACAATAAAGGCCAATATTATAGACGCGCCCCTGACCTTCGGCCGGAGAATTGCCAAAGTTGCAGGGCACATTGCTCGCTGAAAGAATGGCCGACGGGTGGACCGATGGTCTGGTGAAGGTGGCGGGGATTCACTCGGCATTGCAACACTCGGGGGAGGCCTATGTCCAGCAGTGGACGTCTTTCGGATATGATAATGATGATAGACTCGCCCCTTATTACGTGGAACTGAAACGAAACTGGCCAATTGTGGCCGAGTTTTTTTTTTTTTTTAATTTTCTTAAACCCCGTGCAAATAATATCTCGCTCAAGCTGGCCAAGTATTTTTAATTTCCGACTCTTCCGTGTGGTAATAACGGGGAATCCTCCCTAATCCTATTAGCTGGCCACCCTAAAGCGAGGGTGAATAAATCAATGTGCCTCCGATACCGGGAGATACACCTTTTTGTTTTAGCTTCCTATGCGAATCTGTTTACAATAGGGTAGTTAACAAAAAAAGTCGAATTAGTCCGTCAGATTGATTTCCAAAAAATATTGGACACGTATTTTTTCTTTACACCTATTTACGCTTTGAAAACTCGTGTGACGTCATATTCTAAGACATTAGTATGACATTTTTTACCAGTGAGTGACGTCACAACCCCCCACTCAAATCTTTGATGCGTTTTATCTCCGTCAATTTTGATTGATTTGATAAAACAAAAAATACGTATCCAATATTTTTCGATAATCTAAAACACGGACTAATTAGAATCATATTTTTTTAGGTCAGGAAACATCCAGGGGCTATTGTTTGTATAGTATGGTGGAATTAATTGGTCTCGACTGTCATTTAATTTTGTAGATTTGTGACAGTTGTTACAGGTAGACAGTGACCCTAAAGGCTAACTACCAGTCTTCGGTTATAGTATTACCCAGTACTAACTGCGTTGTAGAGATCAGCAGGGCTAATGCGTACCTTTTTTAAATGTCAGTGACTTTCATAGTGTCCATCGATTAACTGTCAAATGGTTCCATTTTGTATCAAACTGACAGTTAACTGATGGACACTATGATAGCCACTGACATTTAAAAAGATACGCAATAACCCTGCAGATAGGCAGTCGCTCCATGTAAAATACTAGTATTCACCTGCATCCGGGTAGACTGGAACTCAACCCAGTTGGAAAAGCCTAGGTAGATGACATAGTGGAATGAACTGAGTGCTTTATCGGAGTGACATTCTATGACTAAAACTTTGCAAAAAAGGGGATAGAACCGATATGGCATATCAACCTACCCATTTTGTTTTTTTTTCAAAATCGCGGCCCACGATGAAAGTGGTATGTATGGATAGAGAACATTTAGACCGCCATTTTGTTTTTTTTTTAAAATCACGGCCCACGATGAAATACCAATTTCATCGTGGGCCGTAATTCTCTACCCATACATACTAATGTATGGGTAGTGAACACCCAGACGAACAAAAAATTACATCATGTAACAGGGTACCCTTGAGCTTTACCTCCAAATATCTCGGTAACGTGACACTTTGGGGTACCGTGTTACTGGACATTTTTTGTTCGTCTGAGTGTCCTCTACCCATACATACCAATTTCATCGTGGGCCGTGATTTCTAAAAAAATAAAAATGCCGGTGGGTCGATATGCCAGCCTCCATACAAAAAAGGTCAAACCCCTTTGCAAAACGAGAAAGAAGGTTTATGTCAATTATTTATGGGCTACGATACTTAATCTTAAGCTTTGCAGATGTGCGAAGCAGATTCGGTGTTCAGGGGAACCTTTGGTACTTAGCGTAAAGAAACGAAACAAAGAAAAATTTTTGAGCATGAGATCTTGGGTTCTTGCATCAGGAAATTCTCAGTAGCTGCCACGGAGTCTGAATTTATGCCCGGTTGATGGCAATAGGCTTGCGTAATAAAGTAGTCGAAGAACGGATAACACGAGCCTTAAACATAACTGGCAAAATGTGGGTGTGTTAATAAGTACACCTCTGCCCAACCTTTCAGGAATTACAGGCGTGATGTTATTTAATTGCTGTTTTACGGCCATTTCAAAAAATTACGTAAAATTATGGCCGTAAAATTTTTCACTTGTTTTCACTCGATAGAAGTTTGAAGTTTCTTTCAAAGATGAAAGAAAATTTGTTTTTATTGTACAGAGAACCCGTTGCAGTGCTGTTGTATATTTTCTTCAAAACTTTGTGCTATTCACAAACAGCGGTGAAACCTTAAAGTAGTCGTAGAACTGGAAAGTTTTGCTTGAACAACGTATATTCTTGTTATATTTCGAGAGACGGTTTTATATTTTAAATAAACAAATCTGCAGAAACACTTTTAAGATTTCTTTCAAACAAGTCTACATAAAACATCGAAACCGTTTTGAAAGTGTTTTGGCTTTTATAATTGACATAAAGGGTGTTAAAGTACCCTTAACGAAGCTGAAAAGCACTTGGTCCCCCCATCAACGCGATATTTGTTTAGTTCTAGACCATACCTGGGTACCCCCTAGTTATGGAGATATTGGGGGCCAAAGTTCCAAATTTTTCATAGCTGTTTTTTTAAATACTAGGTTTTCAGATTATAACTTTTCTTAACCTACCTCCATGACCCGTTTACTATTCAAAGCATCCACTAGCACAATATTTTAAGAGTGCTACATTGAGTTTTACCATAAAATGTGATTTTTGAACCTAAAAAATAAAGTAGGGGTACTTAGTTTGATGTACAGAATGCTTGGTTGACGGCTGTGTGATGGGTTGATTTACGCACCCTGTATATGGCGAAGGGCCATCAGTGCAGACTCAGGTGGCGAAACCATGTTGCGGAATTTTTTCTAAAGATTTTCTGCGGCCCTGGAGGAACTCAAAGGACATTAGAAGGAACATGGATGGGTTTATGTCAGTAAGAGTCTGACACTCCCCTCCTACCCTGCCCCGCAGCGGGAGGAGTCATTAAATGATTACCCATCTCACTAAGATTTGTTTCTTGGATCAATTTTGTTAACCAGTCCAGCAATTTCGTTTCGATCATATTACAGATAGTCCTCGGTCTTTACATATTCTAACCAATCGCAGCTGAAAACAAATATTTAACAAGAAGAACCTGCATATCTCTAACCTTTTCAACCCAGAATATTCTGAAGCTGTCATCATCTGGCTAGCCTTTTCCCAACTATGTTAGGGTCGGCTTCCAGTCTAACCGGATGCAGCTGAATACCAGTATTTTACATGGAGCGACTGCCTATTTGACCTCCACAACCCAGTTAATACTAGGTAATACGATACTCTTCGGTAAGACTGAATGTCAGAATTTCAGGTCACTGACTATCTGTAACGACTGCCAAAGATCTATTATAGCAGCGGCCGGTACCAACAGCTTAACGTGCTTTCCGAGGCACGGAGGAAACTCGGTATGTCGGGCGGTCGCCAATCCACAGACCGACCTAGGCAAGCACAGCTTTACCTAAAGATTGACCCGAGTGGCAGTTCTTATTAAGCCACGAGCTCCTCAATATTCTGAAGCTGTGTTACATAATAATAACAAACCCTTCTAACCATTGTTTAAAGGTCCCGAACAATATCCTACCGAACTCAAACATACCTATTTGCTAAGGTTACAAAACATACAAAAGTTCAAGCAATCCTTTGTGCCCCAAACCCTTGAATTATTAAGTAATCCCGGATTTCTGGATTATTAAGTTCTTATTTCCGCCATTGTGAGGGAAAGAAAAATAAAAAGTGTGTAAAAGGGTCGTGTAACAACAACAGATGGGTAAATATAACGAGGATTTAAAACATAAGCCTACCAAGTACATATATTACCATAACATACTAAGACCTTTTTTTTTTTAGGCGGGTGGAAAATCATCAAATAACCCCTCCCGCTCTTGGGCAGAGCGAAAGGGAGTGTCAGACTTCTACTGACTAAAAACCACCCAAATTCCTTCTTAGCCCTTCATATCGAGGCCGCGGTATCTCTTGCGAACAACCCGCAGCCCCGACGGGAACATACTAAGACCTCTCTGTGTCTTGGAAAGCATATCAAGCTGTTGAAGTGCTGATCCTGGCTTCCATTTGTAGAACTTTAACTGTCAAAGATTATTATGAATTAGAATTTCTGGCCACTGACTAGTGGAAATTCTGACATTAGTACCAAAGGGTAAGACTGGTACCCAGTATCATCTGGTTACTGGGTTGTGGATGACAGATAAACAGTCGCTCCAATCATCAAGCCAGTCAGTTTTCGCTAGTTTATCTTATGTGATAGGGGCGAGCCTACTACCATTATAACTTACACCTTTCTATATTGTATCGAGTCTGGTTCTTCTAACCAAACAGACGAATGAGAATGTGTTGCTGGGGAGTTTGTTCCGCCACTTCTTCTTTCCAGCAAAAACACTAGGAAGTGTCGAAGGGTGGGCGTTTTGGGGGACTGTCTCTTGTAAATAAGTAAGTAATTTTGACGTTCGAAAAGTGCTTATTATCAGCCTAGTTTGAATAAATGACTTTTGATTCGATTTGATTAACCGGTGGGGACAAAACCAGTCTACGTGACTGCTAATGAGAAATTCCGTATGTTAAAACTCAATAAATAACACTTTGCCCTACTCGGGAATCGAAATCAGACCTCACGCTCAGCAGTCGCGCTTGCGACCATTGAACAACGAGGCAGTAAATAGCAGCTTGAAGTAGAACGATGTTGCCACGTAATTTAATCTCCACACCTTACCTTCAAGCATCACTATCACTACATAGTATAAAACAAAGTCGCTTTCTCTGTCCCTATATCCCTATGTATGCTTAAATCTTTAAAACTACGCAACTGATTTTGAAGCAGTTTTTTTTAATAGATAGAGTGATTCAAGAGGAAGGTTTTAGTATATAATTTGACCAACATCCACGCGGGTGAAGCCGCCGGCAACAGCTAGTTTCCAATAAAAGGGTAAATAAAATCATACCAACCCAGTATTTCAGTATTAAGAGTAAATGAAATTGATGTAAAAGCCGTCGATTTCCGCTTACACGAACATACACGCACGTACAACGCGTCACGTTCACTTCTCAGTAAGGGAGGGAAAATTTCATCTCTTATTGTGTTTCGACGTCCTGACGTACAAAATCTTAATATGTTTTATATTGTGTCAATATTTATTAGGTTTACGGAAGGAAATTGTAAGAAATGTAATAAATGAAGAAGTAAATGTGAAGTGTGGTTTTCTGTTGGGTAAGGTAAGGGTTTTGTACCATTATTCAATACAATTGAATTATTCATGTTTTTTTTATTAAGCAATTCTGTCTTACTGCTCCATAGGCGGACCATTCCTTACCAACTCTCTGGGTGTTGTATTCCTTGACTTTTTTCTTGAAAAAGCATTTAATACAATAGAAATACTTATTGACCCATTGGTATAAACTTATTTAAAGTTTTTAAGCCACTTTACAATGTTTGTAATGAATCCAATTATCTAGTCTGCCATGTTGAACTGGTCGATTTGGAATTTCCAAGAAACGAAACAAAATGACATATTCCTAAAGGCTCTATGAGAATATGCTTCACTAACTTCTTTCAGACATTTATCACAAGTTTAACCAAAGAGTTATTAACATTAGAGCCTCTAAGGAGAGAAGAGTTATTCCCAACAGGATTTTATCATTAAGCTGACCGATACTAATCCGAGAACCTCGAAATAATTGAAGTGACCTTTACCCTAAGTAAGAGGTAACAAGATATATAAATGATTAGCTTTTTCCCGTGCAGATCGAAATTTATCCCATGGGAACGTTCTCTACGGCATAAAACAAAAAGAAAACCTAAAAATCATAATCTGCATGTTTTATCTTCGTCAATTTTTATTGATTTGATAAAACAAAAAATACGTATCCAATAATTTTCGAAAATCTAACAGACGGACTAATTAGAATTTTATTTTTGGTCTTTCCTCTCCCACTTCATCTATCGACAATTTAACCCTTAAAAGAAAAAGCTAGAAAAGAGATCATAATTATCCTATTATGCAATATCTATATTATATCTATGGTACGGTGTACCAGAAACTCTTCCACCAAAAGGTAAAACACACTATTCTCACACCCAACTATTTATTACAACACAAATTCCCCGTTATTTATGTTATCGGGAGTTACGACGACCTAATTTAGCCGGTAATCTTGCCCCCATAAAGCAAGGGTGGCCGCGGTTACATTTACCGCATACGTCACTCAGATGGAGTGTGCGGTTGAACTGCCCCAGTAAATTGTGCTCCTTCAAGTCGATCTCATCGGTGTTTACAGTACCTGGCCGGGTTTATCTATGAATAGTTTTGTTTGAGAGTTATGTTATCGGATTTAGAATGGAACGGTGGCAGATGGTTTTAAATGACCAAATATTAAATTAATAGTATATAAAATAAGTGTCAAGAATCCACATGTGATGATAACGTCTCAGAAAAATCTAGTTATGACTTAGTTGGGAGTAGCTAAGTATGATATAATTTTAAAATACGCCTAGCGAAACCGAAAAGCGCTTGTGATTGCGGTTCTTTCTCCTATCTTTGGTACGGAGCAGAAACTTACCAAAGGTTTTTCACAAGTTTATTACATCAATCAGCATAATATTGTGATTGAATGCGTTTCATTGAGTGTAATGCATGTTTTTTTGATGGTTACTTAATTTGATGTTTGTTTGAAGGTTTCGTGTAGGGTCTGTTTCTATGTTTAACTCGAACAAGACTACGAAAGTGAATGATTGTAGGATGTAATAAGGGAACCATGGTGCCATAACAATTGCCCTTGAAACGAAAGTAACCGTGCCAAAACCCTTGAAACTCCCTCCAGAGAAAATAAAATTCTCTCAAATAAAATGGGATTCCATCGCTGATCGATATTGTGACTTACAAGTCACCTCTCGCGAGTCCTTTCACCTGAATTTTTAACGAAATTCTTCGACGAACTCCTATAAATTTGAATAAAGACAAAAATGATTATTGATGGACCCTCCTTATGCAAATTGGAGCGAAACTGGCCTCGCAAAGACACTCCGTTTTAATTTATGGTCGAGTTTGAAGCAGAAGTTTTCGTTGAATGTGAACGCAGTTATTAATTTAAGTTTTATAGTTTTATTAATAGGTGCAAGTTCTTGTTTTATAAGTTTAGTTTTGAAAGTTTCGGGTGTCCTGTCGTAATTTTTCACTTGGAGTACTATTTAGTGTGCCGATATTGTATTCATAGCTAGTTCATTCGAAATGTGGTAATCGTATTACATATTTACAGACTTTACAGTAAATATCTAAGTATGAGGAAAATGTCGTGAGAAAAGTATGAATATGTGTATGAGAAAGATCAAAGAAATAATGGATCCATGGACTGCGTGAAGGATGATATAGCACGAAAGGACGTATCTAATGAGATGATTAGTAATAGAGAAGTATGGAAGAAGAAAACATGCTGCGTTGACCCCAAATAGGTGGGAATAAGGGCTAAAGAATGATGCTCTACAATTAGGAATGCTGTCGTCATGTTTCTTAATATTCTTAAGTATAGAAAAACCAATACGAGTATTTGATGGCCCGCGTCCAAAATCGGACCTATTACAGTTATCTTGTCAATACCATATCGCTAATGTTTACCAAAACGCCCCCTGTTTATGTCATATAATTGCCAAAAGATTATTTCATTTTAATTATAGAATTTGAGCCCATATTATGGCATAATGTACCATTGTAGGTACTAAAAAAATCACTGATTAATTATAGTAGCTAGACAGATTGTACAAAAAAATTATAATTTTGACTTTGACCAACATGTTTTAGCTGAATTCTATCCAATTTAAGACCACAGAAATTGGAAGACAGTCTTCCAATCGATCCGACCACTATAATGCACACTACAGCACTAAATAGATTACGAGTCCACCGCCATTAACCCATACATAACCCACTTCCCCCTAACCAACCATAAAAGTAATTAAGGAACCCTCTTCCACCGCCTGCCACCCTGGTAGCAAGCGACGCATTTCAAACAGAAAAACAAATAAAATGAGATCGGGAGCAGACCGACAGACTCCATAATGCCATTTTTATAAAAAAAGAAATACGAGCGGAGTGTTTTTGATTGGATTGCAAATAGATGAGTGATCGCCAAAATGGTAACTGTCGCCTTAGGAATTAATGATGCATTTTGCGACAATCGTGTGAGTGCCTGTAATAGACCAAAAAGACCGGATTATAGAACCAAATCATCTTCTTCTTTTATATCGTGTGGTTAGTGACTAACCCGGTGTCAGAGTTTTTGTCTCGCCCTCTGTCTTGGCTTTACATGCCCTGTTTCCTCACGATGTTTTCCTCAGAACCAAAAAAAAACTCACTGTTGTATTGGCAAAATACATTTGTGAATAAGACTGAAGAAATGATGGATGAACTGTGTGAAAAATGTGGCTAGAGAGTCACGACCACTAGAGAAATAATAATGGAAGAACAACTATTCAGTTTGAGAGAGCGCAGCATATCTGGTCATTCACTAATCTTAGCTATTCTATATCAACATTAGAATCTCACAATCCTTACTTTAATCTATTCAATGTATTTAGCCTTTTCCATCGAGAAAATTCTAATTATCGAGTTATGGAAATATCGCCAGGCACAGTCAATCAAATTACTTCAATAAAGTACCTTGTCTTGTAGTCTCATGCTTTTAGTTTAGACTTTATGACGCTATTCATTACAGTCATAGTCATTACAATTACATCGGACTTGGACTATCATTACAACTACATCGGACGGTGACTATTATTCAACTGTCATTAACGTTCATTGATATTGATCCATGATGGTGTATAATTGGCGTCGACATGTCATTCTATTGTTTCAGCATTAATTTTAAATGTTATGTAAAAGCCATGTGTGTAATATATGGGATTTCACATATGACTATGTTTTCGTAGTGCACATCTTCAATGTACAGAGTACAGACGCACATCAAACTACCTAAAACTGATAAATTTTTACAATCAAACTTGAACCTAATACTTTAGCGATAATGTTGAAAATCTCTTAAAGTTTGTCAAATTGTAGTAGCTTGATGTACTCGCGTCTCTAATTATACCCAGCGATTCAGGCTGTGCGTAATCAATTGCCTTTTGGGGAATACGAACAAAAGATGTAGATATTGTTATGCAAAAGAGCTCAAAATAGGGATAGAACTAAGTAGAAGGAAGCAGAAGAGAAAAATAGAAGAGTTAGGTACAGTACCCGGCGATAAATATTGCACATCGACCTTTGGAAAAATCAATGCAATTTATTCGTTAATTAAGTTCTTATTTTGTATTTAGCTTGCCGTGAAACATTTTCGAACCGACCTAGCTTGCTTCAGTTACATATAAAAGCACAGCGGAAAAGAGATGTCTCGAACAGTCATTTCGTATATAGTTTCTCCAAAGGTCGATGTGCAATATTTATCGCCGGGTACTGTAAACCATGACAAGTGATCACGACTTGTTCGACAACGCGACATGTTCCTTCAAAATGTTCTTGATCTCGTAAATATGTTTTGCCCCTTTACCAACACACACGTGTATTTCTTTCAGGTAGGTCCCTATTATCCTATTTGAAGGGATGTGAAGAGAAACAACATAGGACTCAGGGACCTTTGTTTATTTTTTATATTTGCCCCGACATACGTCTTGATCTTTGAGATATATTTCATTGATCTTTTATCGAAATATTTTCTTTTCCTTTGGACCTTTTATTTGAATTGTGTATTTATTATTTTTAAGAACGTGGTAAAGCTCCTTGTGAATATCGCCGCGGACGCAGTAGGTACTACTTCCTTATCATCATTATCATTATTTCAGCTGAAAAACGTCCACTGCTGGACATAGGGTTTCCCCAAGTGTCGCCACATTGACCAGCCCTGCGCGTCTCACATCCCGCGGGTCCCAACTACCTTCACCAGGTTATCAGTTCACCTATTCCTCATGGGAGGCCTTCTTCCGGTTCGCGGTCGCCACTCAGAAACTTTTTGGCCCCATCGGCCATTCGATCTGTCCACTGAAACTTTAGTTTGGCAATTCTTCGAGGTACGTCGGTAACCTTTAACTTCACCTAACCACACCTCTGTCTAATCCTTCGGGAACTATAGGCGTGATGTTATAATTAGATTGAGTTGCTCCTGTCAAATGCCGTGATAGGCCTGTAGGTAGACACAATAGAAATAATCAATGCTACAACAAACAATCGTTGACATTCGGGCAACATCGTAGGAATTCAAACACTGATTATTTTGCTTACAACATTACCTACGTGGGTAGAAAATAGGCCACTTATCTTCACATGTAGGAGTTTGTAAGGACAACTTAGAAATAATGATAAAAGTAGAGGCAGACGTTGTTCTACATAACATAACATCACGCCTGTAATCCCCGAAAGGATAGGCAGAGGAGTACCTAATAGTACGTACACCCACATTTCGCTAGTGATGTTGAAATTCCATGTAATAGGGGACGAGCCTATTGCCATCAACCGGGCACAAATCCAGACTCCGTGGCTGCTACTGGGAATTTCCTGATGGAAAAACCCGATAACACTTCGGCCGACCCGGGAATCGAAGTTATGACTTCATGCTAGCAGTCGCGTTTGCGACCAATAGACCAATGAAGCAGTCCCGCGTCGTTCTGGTTGGTTAGTTATAAAGATACGGTCGTCCGAACATTTGCTTGACGCGTTCGCCATACAGAGAATCGGTGTAGTCGTGACCTTGTATAAGCGGCGTGGTATTTTCGAGGTATAAAGAACATAAATAAAGCTTTCAATACATTTTACGACCGCACCCGAAGAGAGCCGATCGTGGACTAGTTCACCTCGGCTTAGGAAAGACCGTTTTGGGACCAAGTTCGAGGCGTCATTTTAACATGCGGTCCGCCCAGTCCTTACGCAGTAATATATAAGTCAATGGTTATAACAACATAATTATGACAATTACCATGAATTAATGGCATGGTGATTAAAGGAAAAAATCTCCAGATTTAGATGTATGAAACTTGTTTATTAATATTATCCACCTGCCAGCCCTTTTTCCAACAATTTCGTGGTCAGCTTCTAGTCTGACCGGCTGCTGCTGAATACCAGTACTTTACATGGAGCGACTGATATCAGTAATTATGTGTGTTAGTGTATCTAATGTGGTGAGGAGCTCTTGGCTTAATAAGAACTGCCACTCGGGTCGATCTCTAGGTAAAGCTGTGCTTGCCTAGGTCGGTCTGTCTGTGGATGGGTGACCTCCCGACATACCAAGTTTCCTCCGTGCCTCGGAAACCTCGTTAGGCTGTTGGTCCCGGCTGCCATATATAGATCTTTGGCAGTCGTTACAGTCAGTGACCTGAAATTCTGACATCCAGTCTTACCAAAGAGTATCGTATTACCTAGTGTTAACTGGGTTGTGGAGGTCAGATAGGCAGTCGCTCCATGTAAAATACTGGTACTCAGCTGCATCCGGTTAGACTGGAAGCCGACCCTAACATAGTTGGTAGAAAGACTAGGCAAATGATAATAAGACTAGGCAAATATCTGACTTCCACAACCCAGGTTATCTGTTATACGGTACTCCTTGGTAAGAATGGTTGTCACAAAAAATGTACTACGCAGTCTAAAGTTACGTAGATAGCACTTTTTCATATTGAAAGCTATTATTTTATATTAGCCCTAATACCTACAAGAATGCTCATATAAATTGGTATTGTAGTATAATGTCTTACACTCAATCTTCAGAAACTCATTTCGTATTCTAATACGTTTCCCGTAGCAAGTCTTATTGCCCCACATTATGTACAAAAGAGTATATAAGTGTGCTACCATTTACTATTGGAAAACAGTCGTATAAATAAAAAGAGTCTTATTTATTACGAGGCTTAGATATTCTTTATGGTCGTATGACAGGTCTTTTACGTAATAAGCTTTCTGGAAAACAAATTGCATTGCTCACTTGAAGACGCGAATGCTCACCTTAGAACGAAAAGGTCATCTTGACAGTAAATCTAATGATTCTACTCGAAAAAGTTAGAAAAACGAACGTTCTAGACCAAAATTAACAAACTCATTTCATTTTTATTCGATTTATGAAAAATAAATGAAGTAAAAACACTTACCTTTGCCTTTCGAACACTTACACAATCTTGATTAAAGAAAAAAAATATTACGTAAGCACACGCTTGTCCAAATTGTCTCTGGGTTCAAAATTCAAACGTGGAATCACTTTAGAACTTCCGCACTTCCTTTTAAATGTATGTATCGTCCATTGCACGCGTTCACGAATGAATTTTTCGTTTTCGAAAATATGAAGTAAATGGAATAAAAATGGAGGACACGCTTTGTCGTATTGGGGTTAGTTAGTGGGTGCTCTAAGGCGCATGCGCGGTATTCGCCCCATCCCCTTGCTTCTATTGCGTTCCGAAATTCACGCAATTTTAGGGGAGCTTGTTTTGATAAAAGATAAAACTTGGATGTCATTTCTGGGTATTGAAATGTGTCATTATGTTTTGTGCTAAAATATCTGGTGTTTGTAAGAATAGCATCTTTTTGCCATTCATTAATTTGCCAGGTTTGTACACCAACACAGGTCATGTGCTGAGATTGCCATTCAATCGACGTTGACAGACTGTAGAGGAACTCAATGATAAAAAGCCAAGTCGCCAAGTCTTATACCTCCCTAAAGTATATGCTGTAGACGTAGAGTGTAGTTGCGTCATACAAATGTTTTGGTGACGTATCGTATAACGTGCCTTTGCGCACGTTTAAATTGGCATGCATTTTGATACATATTAATTTGTGAACTTAAGACGTGTTAATGCATGCGCCACAATGGCGTATGCAGTCACACTTCCTTAATCAGTATACGGACTATAAGAAACCTAATTACACCTCAGACACACAACCCTATTACGTTCCCACAGCTGGGATAAGTTTCTACTCAGAGAAAAGCGCACTCTCTGGACCACTTCTTATCACAGAATGCTAATGTCCCAGCAGTGGGAACGCTATAGGCTTGCATTATTAGACAGCTCACATGACACATGCGTTTACTAAACATTGAAGGCATACCAGTGTTATAATTACATTTTTTTTAAATAAACGTTGCCCCACATTAGGAATTTCTGTTGTATTGTTGGTGCGATCACAGACATTCATACACAAATATCGAAAGAACCCGAAATAAGTATCTGTAGGCCATACAAATATTTGTTCCGTGCTGGGATCGAACCCGCGACACGTAGCGCAGCAGTCAACTGCTTGAGCCACAGCGCCAACCGTGTCGTCATAGTTACAGCTACGGGTAGGTATAGGTACCACATGCCTTTCTTTTTCCGGGTGGAAAATTATCAAATAACTCCCGCTCTTGCGCAGAGCGAAAGGGAGTGTCAGACTTCTACTGACTAAAAACCACCCATGTTCCTTCTTAGCCCTTGCGTCGAGGCCGCGGTATCTCTTGCGAACAACCCGCAGCCCCGACGGGACCCACAGCCCCGACGGGACCCGCAACCCCGACGGGACCCGCAGCCCCGACGGGAAGTGCTTATTCCTGGGTTCGATTCACAGGCCGAAATAAGTGTTGTTGGATTTTTCTATTTAAAATTCTCTGTGGTAGCCTGGAGTTTTTATTTATGCTCTTGCCTAGTTGATGGCTCGTCCACTATGGGACTTAACTTCTGGCAATAAAATGTGGGTACTGTCACTGTGTGTACTTACATCTCTGCCTAACACTTGGGGGATTACATGTGTGACGTTATGTTTGAAGAGTAACCTGGGTCATTGATGAGCCCGAAAGTCGGGCCACCAGTTTTATCAAAGGGTATATTACCAATTTATGTAGGTTCTGGGTTATGGGGGTCAGAAAGGCAGTCGCTCCATGCAAATTACTGGGTTTCAGCTGCATCCGGTAAGACTGGAAGCCGATCCGAACATGGTTGGGAAGTGCCTCGGCTAGTGATATTGTTACTAAACATACCTAAGTCTAGAAATTTTGAGCTACACAACAATAAAATCATAACCCATCGTCGGGTAAAAAACCCGAAATTTTTACCTTACTCTCACCACACTTATAACTATGGTGAATAAAAGTACTTTTAAATCATTTTATGCTTTTATATATTAAACTATGTAATATGGCCCGTTCTCATAAAAGAAACTGTTCGTTTTTTTTTATTATCCAGCTTAGTATGTGTAAATAGGAATTTTATCTTTTCCCACTATGTTTGGTTAGGAACCGTAATCCGGGCAGATGAATATGCAAATGTGAAAACGATGTATATGACTACAGTACCTAGGTAGGATGAGCTTGTGAATAACTAATAACAGCCACTGATATCGACCTTCAGGTTAAGCCGCGTTGTTGGATGGGTGACCAGCCATTCGATACCAAGTTTGCTCCATGTCTTGGAAAGCATAAAAAGCCGTTGGCCACAGCCGTACATTGTAGATCTTCGACAGTGGTTACAGGTAGTCAGTGGCCCCCAAGTCTGACAATCAGTCTTATCAAGGAGTATCGTATTACCCAGTATATTACTGGGTTAAGGGGCTACGGGTTGTTCGCAAGAGATACCGCGGCCTCTACACAAAGGGCTAAGAAGAAACATGGGTGGTTTTTAGTCGGTAGAAGTCTGACACTCCCTTTCGCTCTGCCCAAGAGCGGGAGGGGTTATTTGATGATTTCCCACTCACAAAAAAAAGGTGTCAGATAGGCGGTCGCTCCATGTAAGATACAAGAATTAAGCCGACTCCTGTTCGACTGAAAGCCAACTCCAACATATTTTGTAACCTATACTAGCAATTAAGGTACTGAGTAGACCCGTCGAGGCTGCGGGTTGTTCGAAAGAGATACCGCGGCCTCTACACAAAGGGCTAAGAAGGAACATAGGTGGTTTTTAGTCAGTAGAAGTTTGACAATCCCTACCGCTCTGCCCAGAGTGGGAGGAGTCATTTGATGATTTCCCACCCTACAAATAAAAAAACGGTACCAAGAGCTAGAATTTGTGGATGTCTTTGGGTACATCCTTAAAAAGAGATCCTTAGAAAGAGAAGAAAGAGCTTTTCTGAAGGCGTTCATCATGCTTGTCTACTTATACGGTCAAGTAACATCAATGGATCCTAGTTTGAATGGTTTCCTTTGAAATAATAGAAATGTTTCTTGTTCTCATCTTGTATTAGCAATAGTTGGCCCACCACATCCACATAGGAAGTTCTGGAATAATATATCGAAGGGGTAGACCCTATTTTCTACCTATTAAATCAGAATCTAAGGTCATTAAGGTTAAAGGAAGATAGTGGGCCGCCATCCTCCACTTACCATGAGACCAACGCTTTGGAATGGGCAACTACAGTACACTCACAGTTATTATGCCTTGTGACTGGGACTGTAGCTCAGTTTATTAGTTTATTTAGTATTTGTTCGACTATTCAAATAAATATTTTGATTTTGATTTACTAGTGTTATTTCAGTAGCTAGGAAGATGAAAAGCCCATACAAAGAAATACACAGGTACCTATAGCAGGATTAACAGCTTTTTTTTTTTGGGGGGTGGGAAATCATCAAATAACCCCTCCCGCTCTGGGCAGAGCGAAAGGGAGTGTCAGACTTCTACTGACTAAAAACCACCCATGTTCCTTCTTATCCCTTTATGTCGAGGCCGCGGTATCTCTTGCGTACAACCCCCAGCCCCGACGGGAGCATTAACCTCTTGCGTGTCAAAAGTACAGCATAATATGTACATGAAACAATGGCTTTTAACTAGGTTAATTTTTGATGGCGAAAGTTTCTCTCTATTGTACACAAATTCTAACTTTCCACCAAATATTTGCATGTCTCGCAAAAATATTTGTAGACTCAGGTGACCTAGATGTCAAGCGGTTGTATTTGCAGCCGCCATCTGTGCTCAGGGTCGCGGGATCGATCCTCGTGTTTGAAGATATAATATTCTACGACGTGACTTGGAGCTTAATCTTTATAATAATGCAGTGTGCCCATTTACCTATGTAGAATACAAGTTTAAAAGATGCTAGTAATCTTAGCAGCGAAGTTAGATACATTCATTCTCCTGCCCGCTAATTCATTTGGGATCGCAGCAGCATGTCTTCTTCTTCCATACTTCTATATTACTCGTAATTTCAGCAGTCAGCTCCTTTGTATACATATCATCTTTTACACAGATCATCCATGATGTATGTGGTCTTCCTCTACTCTTACTGCCACCAACATACATAGGTAATTAGTAATTACCCAAACAATTATCATCAACTGCCTAGCCTTTTCCCAACTATGTTGCAGTCAGATTCCAGTCTAATCGGATGCAGCTGAGTACCAGTATTTTACATGGAGCGACTGCCTATCTGCCCTCCACAACCCAGTTACTACTGGGTAAAACGCTATCCTTTGGTAAGACTGGTTGTCAGACTTTCACGTGTACAGATCCACATGTTTTCCTAAATATAAAGGCATAGTTTGCATGGGGCTAGTCGGGTTTGTAATAATAAAACAACATCAAAACTATAGAATAAAATTTGTATTCCGTCATCAATACACGAATAGTGACCGGTTCAATACATTAATAGTGTTTGTTTAATAAAATAGAAACTATTTACTATATTATTATTATTGTAATAACGCTCAAAAATACATTGGCTTAACATCGGATAAACTATTAAATTAATACATCTCATTAACATTCGATATTTGCCGATTAGAATGTTCTAAACTAGTTAAAACTATTTATTTATAATATTATATACTATGTGTAACGCGATTTCTTACAGCAAACTCCTCATCGTCCTGAAATATAAAAAATACGTTAGAAATATTATAAAATAAATTAATTACACAAAAGTTAAGTCTCATCGTAATAAGGAGCGAGCCTATTGCCATCAACCGGACACAATTCCAGGCTCCGTGGCTCCCATCGGGGCTGCGGGTTGTTCGAAAGAGGTACCGGGGCCTCGGGGCAAGGGCTAAGAAGGAACATGAGTGGTTTTTAGTCAGTAGAAGTCTGACACTCCCTGCGCTCTGCCAAAGAGCGGGAGGGGTTATTTGATGATTTTCCACCCGCCAAAAAAAAAAAGAGCCTATGACATGGTTTGACGCCCGCTTTAAAATTTGCCGGCCGGGACCACCACCTTATACGTGCCTTCCGAAGCACGGAATCATCTTTTTATTAGACAATCCGGTGATTCAAGCCTGCAATGTTCTAGCCAAACTGGAAACAACTTTACAAAGTATGCTTCCCGTGAGAATCGAACCCACGACCACCGGGTCACAAGGCAAACGCCTAAACCACTCGACCCTTTTTTTTTTTTTTTGGGGGGGTGGGAAATCATCAAATAACCCCTCCCGCTCTTGGGCAGAGCGAAAGGGAGTGTCAGACTTCTACTGACTAAAAACCACCCATGTTCCTTCTTCGCCCTTCATGTCGAGGCCGCGGTATCCCTTGCGGACAACCCGCAGCCTCGACAGGAACCACTCGACCCTTATTATCCCTTTAATATAACAGCTACGTTAATATAAATAATAATAGTGTTACCTTGTACCTAGCACCAGTATTATTTGGTCATGCCCTGTTTTGCTCTCCTCTCCCACTCAGCCCTCATCTGCAGAATCCCTTTAAACTGTGGAGACGCATCGGCTTCCCCTGAGGGCTCCTTCTCTTTCCCACCTTCATCCTTCTCCAAATCTCCGTCCTTGTCTATCACAGCACTTTCTTTCCTATCTTTATCAACTGACAATCTGAATTTATCATCATTCTTCTGCCACGGCCTTTTTGTCAAAGTGTCGGCTTTATAAGCCATTGCTTCGCTTTTTGCTATGTTTTTAATGTCCTCTCTGTCATTTGATGGGTCAGGGAAGGTCCTATTTCTAAGTCTCTTTTCTGGAGTTGAGTCAGATACTTCTTTCTTGTATTTGTTTACTTCGCTTCTGTATACGGGGGCGCTGTCTCTTTTAGGGTTTGAAGATACGTTGTTTGTAATCACACTGTTAATGCTTACGCTTCTTTGATAATGTGGAGCTCCAAACTGGCTCACTCGGGCAGCAATGTCAACCAATCTTTTCTCTTCTTCCTTAATAACATCTTCATTTTCTTTATCACTGTCCCTAGATTTAATAGAAGCGTTAAATTCGTTTTTTAATATTTTGCTTTTAGTAGGTGGTACTTCACTTTCTTCTTTTTCTTTATTATTGTTGATGGCGGCTATTTCTTGAGCAATGCTGTCGGCTTCAGAGTCTTTCAGCTTTAGAGATCTTCGCGCAAATACTTTCATTAATTCTGGTTCGTCATCGTTTTTTCTATCACCTCGCAGTTCTTTAGAGAGAATGCCAGGTTTCTTACGATAAACGACGGTTTCGTCGTGTCTGTCTGGTGTTTTGATATCATTGCTGTCCGTGCTTTGAATGGAACTCTTGCTTCCGAAGCTCGAATGGGATTTCTGATCAATGGATATGTTGTCGTAGATTCTCTCCGTGCTACCGTCGGTGCTCATAGAATTTGTTCGTGGTTTCTCCGGTCTATCCTGTAGTTCAACGCTCATTGCTTTTCTTTTGAAGAATGCTTTGGGCGTAATAGGGCTCTGTGGTATGATTGGGATAACAGATTTCCTACCACTAAGTGGGGAGTTCGTGTCATCATTCTGAGTATTCTCAATAACATTTTCAACGAATTTGTTGCTCTTGATAGACTCTCTTCTCACAGGAATATTCTGTGTCTTAGTTTCAGTGACTTGGAAACATTCTACATCTGGTTCTTTCTCTATTTGCGGACTATCAAGTTTCTTTGGCGTAACGTTAGCTGTCAAAACAATGTTTGTAGTCGGTTTAGCGTCAACTTTGTTCAACTGAATGTTAAGAAACTCAGGGACTCCAGGCTTAGATCCAGATTTCTGTAATTTCTCATCACTTTTATTTATTTTAGGCGTTTCCACAGTTTTGACAGGAGTTTGTTCTTTATTTATATGAGTAACTGATATAAAACTTTCAGTTTCTGGTTTCAATTCTCTCTGCACATTATGTTTGGCACTTAAAGCGCTCTCGACAGATATAGTTTTCCGTCTATCTTCTATCGGCTTCTCTGGGCTACTTTTAATGCTATCTAAAGAACTAGACTTGAGTATTGGGGCAATAATGGGCTTAGGCGAACTAATAATATCATCAATTTTAGCCTCTATTTGAGAGATATCGCTGTCGCGTTTATTATCCATAGTGATATGGATGCTATTGGTGAAGAGTTTCCTGTCTTCATTAGCATCAGTTTTTAGGCTATCCAAGTAACTGCTATCAGTACTCGGTAAGCTATCGTAGTTAGCTTCGGCACTGCCGTGCATTATGCCGTAGTTTCTGGCCGAAATTCTTTTGGAGAAGTCGTTTCGTTCGCTCAGGTTCCTCCTGTAGTTGACTTCCCAGCTTTCTAGCAACGGTTCAGAAATGCCAACTATGGCCGGCAGACTAGGCATCTGGTTCTCTTGGGAGCTGATGGACGTCGACTCTGACGCGTATCGGAAGCTGTGCGACTTGCCGATGCTGCTGCGAGTCTCCACGTACTCGTCTCCCAGAGACCTCATCGCGGAGGTGACGTAAGACTCCTCAGTTTTGGAAGCATGGCGTGCTGATTCACGTTTACATTCGATCAATTTCTCAGTAAAATCGGAAACGTGCTCAGACGACCGGTGTTTGATGTTGTCTGAACTCTGATGCCTAATCGTCTTGGGAGGCGACGTCGACGCCAACATGCTCGGGTTGAAGTACGGGATGTTCTTCGGCATGCTACCACTTGTGAAGACGTTATAATCGTTGTGAACATTTTTGATGCGCATCGCTCTGATAGGCGGTTCATCATCTGAGATCGCTGGAGACTCTTCCTGTGCTCTGTTTAACAGCTCATTACTAATAAATGCTTTCGAGGAAAATGGGTCAACCAGTCGTTGGACTGACGCTGGTCTCTTGGTTTTGTCAAGGTGCAGGTTAAAGGATTCCCTCTTATCTTCAATTGCCTCTTTAGAAGAAGTCCGCTTTGTCCTTTCAATCTTTTCACAGAATTCTTCGCGTCTGCTGTACCGACTTTTCATTTCTTGGTTCAACATTTTGTCGGTTTCTTCAGCGATTTTGAGATCAGTAATGTTGTATTCTACGCCGGGGACTTTGGCAGCGCTATACACATCTTTGTACGCGCTGTCTTGGACGTAAGCGCCCTTGTTGTCCAACCTCTTGTGCATTTGGTTGGCGAATGCTTTCTGTCCGGCGGATTTGTGTGTTCTCTCAGCGGGTACCGGCTTGTACCCTTGTCCTTCATGAAAATTTCTCTCTGTATCAACAGGTTTATACTGCGCAGCAGACTTCTCAGTTTTAGACTTTTTGATTTCTTGCTGACCATCTCCGTCCGTCTGGTCTTTTTTAGACTTCTTCCCACTCTTTCTGAGAAGAAGTCTACTGAAGAATGATTCTTCTTTTTTCGAAGACTTTATTGCTTCGTTTTCTGACTTCTTGTCTGACTTAGATTTCTTCTCGAGGCAAGATTCATCGGCTTTCTTGTCAATGCGGTACTTTGTCATCCTCTCTTCTGAGTGGAAGGTTTGGATGGTCTCCTCGTGGGTTCTCGATGAGCTCTCTCTAAGGGCCTGCCCTTGGGAGCTTGACTGACTTCTCTTAATCGAAGACCGTGGGGTATTGGACTCTGCTATGCTAAGCTTGGCAGGAGACTGGCCCACGAGATGACCGAGTGCCAACCCAGAAGGTAATGACGAGGATTTGAGCTTAGTATCGCTCGGAGTCTCCAGAACTCTTGTAAGTTCTCTGTTCACATGCTGATGTTCTTTAACGATCATATGATGCTTCGTAGTGGTCGATGAAGAGAATGATTCTGAAACGAGAAGATTACAAGATAAGACTTGTGATCAAAGGAAGAGTAACCTTAAGTGGTTCAAATAAGGTGTTTAAAAGCGTGCTTACCAGTAACGACTTCTGAATGTTTGTGGCTGACTTCAGGAGTGGTGCTTCGTATCATTTCTTCGTTCAGTTCGGGCGTTATCGGCAAGGCTGATGCGGCAATCTGGAATTTGAAAGTCATCCCTTCATATTTCCTCAAAAAATTAAAATTGGGAAACACAGACGGTGAGTAAATTGATAACTTCCAGATAGAAAACCAAAGAACCCACTTAGCTGAAAGCTAGCTTTTGTTAGAAAAGACAAGTTGTTTAGAAACGCTAAAAGAAAAGTGTTAGAAAAAGACTATAGCAAATAGAAAATAAAGTAGGTAGCAAAAAGAAGTATTATAGAGGATGATCTGGGTACGAATATGAGTAAGGTAGAGAAGAATTGCCTGTTCACCTCACTTCATTTACTCATACATATACCCTGAAGACGCTATCCCATAGGTCTAGAGCTGGTTATTACGAACCAGGATAATATCTTTATAAGAGAAATCATACAGACTTGTACAGTTCACCAATACAAAAAAAAATATCTAATCAGCATAACAATTTTTTTTATCCTCTGATTCATTCAACAGTGTCTCTCAAGTCACAAGTGAAAACATTGTATTTTAAAACATCTGTAAAGAAATGTTACTTTACCGAAATAAAGATTTTTATTTAAAACTAACTGTGCCCTGCATGCGTTGCATTGCACCTTTTTCTATCTATCCCCCCTTCAGTTGGGGTTAGGAGGGTGAAAAGTAGTTAACGACCTTCTCTCATACCTACTGAATACACACACAAAATTTCATAAAAATCGGTCAAGCCGTTTCCGAGGAGTATGGCAACAAACTAATATAGATATTATTATTTGCGCTTACTAACATTCAACGTTTCTAACGCGTCTTGCGCTAAAAACGTTGTAGTAAGCGCCATCTACCTTCAGAAATCAACAACAAGCACACAACATCGCGTCAAGCAAAGCGACAGGACAGACGACACCTACTTTAAAGTTCAATACTAACTGGGTTTGCTTTCTTGCGACGCGGCGCGCCGTGAGTGCGTCGCGGTCGCACCGCCATCTTGTGTTTGGCGGCCGAGTGCGACAGTGGCGCCACGCCCGACGGCGGCTCTGATGTGTCTGGAACGTTAGGGGTACAAAGTTAGTTATTTATGGACGTAAGTACGCTGTAGGTTTGCCTCTTTCGAACAACCCGCAGCCCCGGCAGGTGGCGCTACCCCTTTAAGAAGTAAACGTCTTTGATTTGAGAGATCAGTGCCTCAGTATTTCGTTGGATAGGTTAAGATGATGATAGCACATAACCATGAGGGTTGGTATTTATCGTCTTATACCGCATCCTTTTTAAAGAAAGGCTGATGTCCAGGAAACTAAACAAGGATAACATTGAATGGCCTGTTGTGCATAATAAATGACAAATACAAAGTAAGTTAAAATCATCCTATCTTAGACACGCTTATAGGAAGCATACAGTCTACTGTATGGTCCGTATTAACAAATATGAATACTACGGTTACGAAATAAGGTCGCTATTAACATGAAAGAGTTAACCGCGAAGTCAAGCACAAATTCAACTATACTCACTGTAGAAGTCAAACTGATCACTCCTGGAGTGGTCATGCGAGTGGTGGTGACCACTGCTGCTGTCCTCATCCATCTCGGAGGAGCCCACGCTGAGGAGAGAGCCGTCGCTGCAGGAGGACTGCGATATGCCTGCATGGTGCCGCTGGAAACAAGATGAGGAGGATATTTAGTATGAGAAGATTGAGAGGAGACGGTTGGATCTATCATGGTAGTCATTAAAGTGGTCAGAGATACGCCATTACAAGAGGCATCGAAAAGTATGTTGTCAGTACACCAATGCGATATCCTTCCTTTGTCAGAGTCGCGCTCGCGGCCAACCGGTGGAAGCAAGCGACAGGTTGCCGTTCATTATGGCGTTCTATAGGGGAGGCATTTGGTCAATAGTGGGCGTCTTCTGGCTGATAATGATGATATCCTTCAAAATAGGAATATGGAACATGTTTGGCCATGTATAATTCTAGTTCATACATGCTGCCATTTCAGCGCTACAAACTAAAACCCCACTGCTACAAAAAGTCCTTGTAAGGAATTCTTCGAGTTTTATTCAAAACCTCAAACTGCTTTCGTTGACAGATGGGCACTGCTTGTCACCCACTCAAGTATGAACCGTCAATTGTTATGCAATCTATACTTGCGGTTTGTTTGTTTGGTTGAACGCGCTAATCTCCGGAACTACTGGTTCGAATTGAAAAACTATTTTGGTGTTGGATTGCCTATTTATCGAGAAAGGTTACAGGCTATACAACATCACGCAACGACCTATAGGAGCGAAGCATCTCTCTCTTATACATGTGACGCAGACGAAGTTGCGCGGGTTAGCTAGTTTACGCTAAAGACGTACTTGATAATCTTTCTCTAACATCTGTTTACAACCCGTTAAACCTACTGGTTGTTGAAAAACACTATTTGATAGGCCGTTGTAAACTGTCATGTCCTTCTACGATTATATTAATATATCAGGAAACGTCTGATAAGTATGTAAATGCGATAGCTTATCAGATATCATACTTTCATTTGAAGTTTATGCATCTGGCATTGAAGCATTTTTTTTTTAACATTTGCAACTTTTGTATTATTTTCTAAATATGGTCGAGCTAAATGATGCTAAAGTTAATTTAGTTATTAGTTTTTTTATTACCTATATCTATGCTAAGTTCACTTCTTCCCATAGCACAATCCAGAGCCATTCGATAAGTTCCTTCAATATTTGCTATGCGTTGTATGTTTATTACCATTTTATATTTTTTGTAATTTTGTGTGCATATCATTTATCTTCGACAAATCATATTTCTTTTCTTTCTTCAACATCTTTTGGAGCCTGGCTTTTGTTACTTTTGACCTTCAAAAATTGCTAACTCTCTCATTTTTAAAAAGGTCATAGGTAATCTTGCAATTTAGCTAACAATCATGCACCTAGCACGTAACGTGATTACCTTATTATAGGTATCACGCCTCCAATGCCACGCTTAGATGATTCACCTGAAGTGATCTGTTGGTGATAAGCGCAGATGATTCGAAGATTGATTGTAATGACGCAAGTCTATGACAATCGAAGCGGTTCTATCTATATTTTCTCTATCTGCCCGCGACTTCGTCCGCGTCGAAAAAATATATTCAACTAGCTCAGCCCCGTGCTTCGTTGCGAGTGAAATTATTTAAAAAAAAATACTATTAGTTTATATAATAATATAATTCGAAGTACACGTGGTGCCACTTATTATCATGTTTAAGAATCATTTTGTTGGTTTCCCTCGGGTACTGTAATTTTTTTCGGGACGAAAGATGTCCGTGTATATCTGTTTCTGTGCACCTGACAACGTACAACGAATAACACGCAACATTTCAGGATGATCGGTTCAGTGATTTAGGCGTGACACTCGTCAATTGATTAGAGCAGGGATGGCGAACCAATGGCACGCGTGCCATCTGGCACGTTACACAATATTTGGGGCACACCACCGAATTTTTAAGCATATTTCCATCTAATTATTTTCAGAGATGAATGACATAAGATTCGATAAGTAACTGTTTGGTAGAGGAGTCCAGTTCAACATGCAATCTACTAAAAGTGATTACCTCTAACAACTCTTAACTATACATACGACAGAACAACAGAAATTACACGTATGTTACTTTAATTTTAATTACACGTAGAATTGAAGCATTTATTTACGCTATAGGTCAAGGTAGTAAATAAAGAGCTTTTAGTTGAAAATATTTAGTTTAATTATCTGCCAATAAAGACTAAGCAATTTTATTGAACGGGACGTGTAAAGTCTCAATAAACATTTCTTTACAAAAAATGGCACGTTGATCCATAAAGGTTCGCCATCCCCGGATTAGAGTGCACTTACTTACATCTCTTGCAAAAGATTTTTTCATCATCTGCCTAGCCTCTTCCCAACTAAGTGGGTTCGGCTTCCAGTCTAACCGGATTCAGCTGAATACCAGTATTTTACATGAAGCGACTGCCTATTTGATCTCCACAACCCAGTTAACACTAGATAATACGATATCCTTTGGTAAGACTGGATGTCAGACTTTCAGGTCACTGACTACCTGTAACGACTGTCAAAGATCTATATATGGCAGCGGGGACCAACAGCTTAACGTGCTTTCCGAGGCAAGGAGGAAACTCAGTATGTAATGGGCAGTCACCCATCCACAGACCAACCTAGGCAAGCGCAGCTTAACCTAAAGATCGATCCGAGTGGCAGTTCTTATTAAGCCACGAGCTCCTCTGCAAAAAGATTTTTTAAATCACCTCATTCGTTTTGGAGATTATCCTACGTCCATACTTATGTATAAACTTTCGGTTTCCAAAAATCCGATACCATCACCTCTATTTATCTTTTAATAAACCAAATAAAAGGCATATAATATATCTAATTAAAGCTTTACGAAACTGCACTATAATAGCTAACATTACGTACCGTGCCGGTAGACCAGACGGCTTGAATAGCTAAACATGCTAATGTACCTCACATCCGGCTTGTGATTTATTTCAATAAGATTATCTGTGCTGATAGCTTGTTTTCTAATATAATGGTGAAAAAATGGTCGTTATTTGGAACAATACTGTGATTATGTTATGTGGCATTACTGAACGGTACACATGATAACGAATCAGGTAATGCATAACCAAATGATGCTGATCTCTCAATGTACAGGAAGCTTATACAAGGTGAGGTCAGGTTATACTGGATATGTTTAGCTTGATGTGTAGCCGTGTAAACATATTTCAGTTTGTGGATACTTAACTACCCGCGGAAAGCTTTTACGAATGTAAAATAAATACATACATCATCATCATTCTCTTGCCCCTTATTCAAATTCATTTGGGGTCGCCGCAACATGTTTTTGTCTTCCATACTTCTCTATTACCTACTCGTCAAAAAAATGAATACATTCATGAACACCAAAATAAACCTAGTTGTATTATAGTATATCTAGCTAGATTAAATTACAGATTATAACATTAACCTTTATGTTGGCACTAATACTCCTCCTCCTTGGTGGTCTCTTCACCGACACTTCTTCAGCCTGAGAAATGTACAACATCATCTTGCACTATCGATATCACCAAACTTATCGATACCGAACTTATCGACACACTCACATCACTTTATCCTTCTGAATTTGTTTGTTACACTTCTTATTCATAATTTAAACTTAATTACACGTGAATAACTGTTTTTATGATGAAAAATTACACACTGAAAATGATGCAATTTGGTTAGTACGATAATATTTTTTGTGATTTTTTTGTGTTGTGAGATTTGGGCTCATGTTCTATTTTTATACCTTACTTTATGACCTTTTATTTTTTTTTATTTGAGGCTTTTGCAGAAGCACCTAGATCAGTGAACGAATGTTTATTTTCGTTCACTGACCTAGATACCTTATAATAATGCGTTATGGACTAGCAGTAATTTTTTACCGACGAAAAAAGGGTCTTAACCCGATGTGTAGGTACTTACATAATTTTAGCTGGTAAACGCAGAAAAATCCAATATTTCTATAGTACTGTTTTCATGACTACACACACATTTGGGAACCACAAATTATGAAGTTTATATTTAAATAAAAATAATAAATAAAAAAAAGATGGCGATTGAGGGCGAACATTACCTCTTCTGTTACAGACTCCATTCATCTTCAGATAACCAACACTCTATATTTCTAGAAAGTACTTATGTGCACTAAGTAAGATATCTCTGTTATCAGTGTTATCATTTTATCAGATATTCGTAATAAACATTATCTTATCGGAAACAATCGATGTGTTATGATAATGACGGTTATTGTCATTTTGTATATTTTATCTTTACTTACCTACTTTATTGTGTTTTGTAGATAAATTGAATTTTAATACTAATTAGTATTCCAATTATTAAAGATAAGGTAACTACGGTAGGTTTAAGGCCGCTCGCCCACGCTGACTTTTTGTAGCGATGCTGTCGCGTGTTTACGAAACGGGCCTAAACGAAAGGGCCCTAAGAGCTAATCATTGAATTCATAATGTTGTTTAAGGTTTTGACATAAATAAGCTCTGTGCCTAAGGTAGTAAGGCAGGACATCTGGCTAAACGCAGAAATGGAACTTCTGACCGAACGGTTGGGCCTAAAAAACCACGGCCATACAAAAGCGCGTTGAGTGCGGAAAATAATTATGGATGAAGGGACGCACAGAACAGAAAAGAGTGATCGAAGATAAGGGAGGCCTATACCCAACAGAGTGGGCGATTCCGGGCTGAAATGATGAAGTTTATTTATTTACTTAAACTTCATGCACAAACGTGGTACATAGGCGGACTAAATGCCACAAGGCATTCTCTACTAGTCAACCTTAGGGTCAAACAGTGCTGTCCACTGTGGTAGAGTACAAATATAAATAAATTAGAAGAATAATATTTTGTTAACATAAATTAATATACCTACATAAATGGTACATACTAATACATATATATAAAGATGGAATTAAACAAACTAATATATATTATAATAAAAACAAATAATTCAAAAAACGAGAAACCAAACAATAATTACCATGACTACCACACATGAGTGATTCAGTCCGATTTTAAAAAGTTCCTTTTAAAAGATTAAAAGATGAATTGTAGAGAATCTGATTGTAATACGAATTGAACCTTCTCGATTCTGAGATCGGATAAATAGCCGTTTTTTGGTTTCTCTTTCAGGAAATTCTCAGTAACAGCCTATAGTTTCTCTCAATCGCGGTTCTTGAGATACAGCCTGGTGACAGACAGACGGACGGACAGCGAAGTCTTAGTAATAGGGTCCCGTTTTTACCCTTTGGGAAGCTCGCCCCTCATTGAGATGAGAGTGTTGGGATCTTATTGTGTGGACTGTAGGATTTGCTGGTTTGGTCGTTGGCGTCGGTGGTAGGGTAGGGTGCGTGATGACTGACTGTAAATGCAAACTCTTAACTTCTCGAAAAAGTATAATGTAGATTTTTAGGACAAACAACTTGCGTACGTTACTTTCACAGATCTCGCTTGACAACTCAAAATCAATGTTGCGAGTATATATAAATAAAAAACCTTTGTTGGTGTTGCCGTATAATAATTTTACCCCAAATGTTTAGTTGAACCTTGCTTAACTAAACCTGAACTAATCTAACTTTTACCTGAAGTAAAAGGCCTCATGTAAGCACGATAACTAATCGAGCTATATGGCACGTTTATGCGAATCTCTCATTGTACAATACAAGACCACGTTATACTGATAACGTACAGTTTGATGTGGCGCCGTATGTACGTACAGAACAGAGTTACATGAAAAAACATAAAGTTGATGAAACAGTTGGTCGGTTACCCTCTAAATACTTTCTTTTGAAAGTTCAAAACTGTCACCAGTAGGCAGTAGATTAACATTTTATCGCGATTATCGATAAGGAATCAAGTGCATGCGCACACTGATAACAGTGATAACATGGTATCGCACGTAATACGGATTATCAATGCCAATGTTACGGATAACGGTCGATTGCTCTGAATATTGTAATTTTTAGGATTATAAGAGAGTTTCTTGGACTTTAAGATGACCTTGCGAAAGTAAGTATTTGTTGTGCGAACATTCTTTGAATTTATCGGCTTAAATGCTTATTTATTTTACGGGCAATGTGTTAAAGGTTCCTGTGCGTAATACCTACTCGCAACCGGCATGACCAGATGAATGTGGGATGAGGCAAAAGGAGTATGTAAAGATCGTAGCAGGTGGCGTCCTGTGGTTTCTACCTACCCCCTTAGGAAAAGGGCGTGAGTTTGTGTATGTTATGTATGACGGTTGAAAAAACGGCCTTAACTTTAAAACATAACAGTCATGCTTTACTTGTTACAATATCGACGCACGTGAGGACAGATAGCCCATTTATTACAATACATAATTAATTATAAATATCGTGAAATAGTATAACAATATAAGATAATTTTATTGACTAGGTCATGTTCTAATATGAGCGACACGTCAAATCGCGCGAGTGTACGGTCATCGCGTCGAATTCTCGACTATAATCAGAAATCAAAAGTTATTTATTTATTGAAATTTAAGTTAAGCATTAGTACATTTACTGCGGTACTCAGAAATATTTAATGATTACTTAAGCCGCCACTTAGTAAAGATTTGACATACTTTTGTATGACAAAACTGTCAAAACCTTAAGTGATGGCTTAAGTAATCATTAAAGCTCTCTGAGTGCGGCAAATTATATTAAGCATAAGAACTGTCTTATGCTTATAAGGAACTGCCCATAACATCTGTTGCTAAGTCGACAGAAGGCGTGTTTCGAGGTTTTTCAAACAAATAAACGCGTAGAGCGCGCATTACAGCGGCTGATAGCCTTGGTTAGGACACAGTATTAGTGTCACGTGTGAACGAAAATAAACGGATTAGCTAATTTAATGAAAAATAAATGTTAGGTAAGTAACAAGTACCTATGTATGTAGTAATTAAGCATAATGGAATTATTCGTAATTAAATTAGTATGAATTACATTTGTCTAGTCCATTTTGCAAAAGGTTTCGCTGTGTGTCATTGAAACCTTATTTTAGACATTTTTACATAAATATTTATGTAGGTACTTCAGACCAAGTTTATGTTTTAAAATAAACTAAGTAATTAACTTTTTCGCACTGGGTACCAACTACTAGGGGCGTATATATATATATACCTACTTTTTGCTTTGCGAAGGAAATCAGGTACATTTATAAATATTTTGAATTGCGCATAGTAACTTTGTAAATTTAAACATATTTAAACTATTGAGCCTCTAGTATGCACTGCAGTCTAACCGAATGCAGCTGAATACCAGCATTATACATGAAGCGACTACCTATATGACCTCCACAATCCAATTAGTACTGGGTTACTACCCAGTACTAAAACCCAGTTACTACCCAGTACTAAAAACCCAGTTACTACCCAGTTTTAAATGATGGGCACTGACTTTACTAAGTCAGTGCTCATCATTTCCTGACCCCTCAGCTGACACTACTTGCCCTCTTCCTCTTTTATACGAGAGGTCAGGTAATGCTGGACACCGACTGTACGGTACCCCTTTTTTTTGGAGTGTGGGAAATCATCAAATGACTCCTCCCGCTCAGAGCAGAGCGGTAGGGAGTGTCAAACTTCTAATGACTAAAAACCACCCATGTTCTTTCCTAGCCCTGTGTGTCGAGGCCGCGGTATCTCTTTCGAACAACCCGCTGTCCTGACGGGTGTACGATACGCTTTGGTTAGAGTGCAAGACAATCCTTATAGCATGCACGTGAATGAGACTGTGTGAATGAATGAGGCCACAAGTGCAAGGCGAGGCGAAAGTCCCGCGTGGTGCGGGCGGTTGCTAAATTATATGCAGGCTCACGTAACGGTAACCGCTGTGGAAAACTGCTGAATTTAGTGTTAAGGCCGTTGCGTTGCTAAAATCCCAAAAACGACGTATGTTTAAAGAAATTTGTTGAGGAATCCTTCCGTACGATTTCCATATAAAAAATATATGTTATACTTAAAGTCATCACAAATGATTCGTATTGTTTAAAATTGTAATAAACCTTCACATTATTTAATAAAAAATCGTAGTATGTCTTAACCTAAATCGAATTTTGTCTCTGTAACGGCTGAATAGTTCGGTATGAATTTTATACCCAAAAATACGTAGTGATGTATTTATCAATCCGTATTGTTTATTTTCTCTGATTTGTAATAAAATTTTAAAATAATAAATTAATTCCCGACATTTTGAGGCAAATGCGGCGCGAGACCCGTCGCGCATACTCGGAACGCGCTGCGCCAGTGTCTCGATGACTGTTGTCACGGGTGGACTGCACGCATGTCATTACTTCACAAATAAAATTCAAAAGTTCACGTTTTTAATGTTTTCTGAATTAAAACATATTGTAAATTGTATAGTTATCAATATTTCGTAAAATAAGAACAGAAAATAAGTTTGTAAATATATTTAAAGTAGTTTGTAATTTCGTTTTGTTGTTTGCACCTATCATAGACTAAGCTGACTATGCCTAATAAACGTTAAGTGACGCGTGGCCGAGCTCTCCAAAACTATTGGTAAATTACTTAGGTTTCCTAGTAGATATTTTGGTATAAAGATATATCTATGATATTATTTTAATTTTGGACTGCCTCGTTGGTCTAGTGGTCGTAAGCACGATGCTGAGCATGAGGTCCTGGGTTCGATTCCCGGGTCGGGCAAAGTGTTATTGGGTTTTTCCATCAGGAAATTATAAGTAACAGCCACGGAGTCTGGATTTGTGCCCGGTTGATGGCAATAGGCTCGCCCCTTTATATGGGACTTAAACATAACTGGCGAAATGTGGGTGTACTATTAGGTACACCTCTACCTAACCCTTCGGGGATTACAGGCGTGATGTTATGTTATCTAATTATTTTGTCTTGAGATTTTCGTTTGATGGAAGATGGAGATCTAGATGACTGATGATGTCTCGTACCTAATGATGGTCTCTCATACTACATGATACATTTTGAAGGTCTGATGAAGACCAGGTAACTGCTTATCTGTTCTCAGTCACGGAAATAGTTAGAATGCTCCAACTTTCAGCTTTTATCTCATTGAGCACGGATGCTACTACATGATACATTTTGAAGGTATGATGATGATCAGCTAAGTGCTTATCGGTTCTCAGTGACGGATGTAGTTAGAATGACCTAGCTTTCAGATTTTATCTTATTGAGCACGGATGCTACTACATGATACATTTTGAAGGTCTGATGATGACCAGCTAAGTGCTAATTGGTTCTCAGTTACGGATATTGCTAGAATGACCTAGCTTTCAAATTTTATCGATCTGAGCACGGATGCTACTACATGATACATTTTGAAGGTCTGATGATGATCAGCTAAGTGCTTATCGGTTCTCAGTGACGGATATAGCTAGAATGACCTAGCTTTCAAATTTTATCGATCTGAGCACAGATGCTACTACATGATACATTTTGAAGGTCTGATGATGATCAGCTAAGTGCTTATTGGTTCTCAGTGACGGATACAGTTATGATGCTACAGCTTTCTGCTTTTATCTTATTGAGCACGGATGCTACTACATGATACATTTTGAAGGTCTGATGATGACCAGCTAAGTGCTAATTGGTTCTCAGTGATGGATATAGCTAGAATGACCTAGCTTTCAAATTTTATCGATCTGAGCACGGATGCTACTACATGATACATTTTGAAGGTCTGATGATGACCAGCTAAGTGCTTTTCGGTTTACAGTGACGGATTTAGCTAGAATGACCACCATCAGGTAAATGGCACCATCAGTCTCCAAGGCCTCTTCGAGCTCTTTCAAATGAGTCCACACACGACGGTTCTACTCAGTGCCGTCAATGAGATCCTATAACCAACTTCGGAGTCTACCATCAGGTAGCTGGTATCAACAGTCTGCAAGGCCCCCTCGAGCTCTTTCAAATGAGTCCAAACACGATGGTTCTACTCAGTGCCGTCAATGAGATCCTATACCCACCTTCGGAGTTTACCATCAGGTGCGAGACATCATCAGTCATCCAGATCTTCATCTTCCATCAAACGAAATTCTCAAGACAAAATAATTAAAAGCGATAAAACAATTAACACCATTAAAATAATAACATACATTACATAACATCACGCCTGTAATCCCCGAAGGGTTAGGCAGAGGTGTACCTAATAGTAGGCGTGATGTTATGTTATGTATCTTATTATTTTAATGGTGTTGAGACCTCGAGGACGCTTTGGAGACTGATAATGTCATTTACCTGATGGTGGACTCCAAAGGTAAGTAAAGGATCTCATTGACGGCACTGCGTAGAATCGTCGTGTTTGGACTCATTTGAAAGAGCTCGAGGAGGCCTTAGAGACTGATGATGCCATTTACTTGACGGTGGACTTCGAAGGTGGGTACAGGATCTTATTGACAGCGCTGCGTAGAACCATCGTGTTTGGACTCATTTGAAAGAGCTCGAGGAGGCCTTGGAGACTGATGGTGCCATTTACCTGATGGTGGTCATTCTAGCTATATCCGTCACTGTGAACCGATAAGCACTTAGCTGGTCATCATTAGACCTTTAAAATGTATCATGTAGTAGCATCCGTGCTCAATAAGATAAAATCTGAAAGCTAAGTCATTCTAACTACATCCGTCACTGAGAACCGATAAGCACTTAGCTGATCATCATCATACCTTCAAAATGTATCATGTAGTAATATCCGTGCTCAGATCGATAAAATTTGAAAGCTAGGTCATTCTAGCTATACCCGTCACTGAGAACTAATTAGCACTTAGCTGGTCATCATCAGACCTTTAGAATGTATTATGTAGTAGCATCCGTGCTCAAATCGATAAAATTTTAAAGCTAGGTCATGCTAACTACGTTCGTCACTGAGAACCGATAAGCACTTAGCTGGTTATCATCAGACCTTCAAAATGTATCATGTAGTAGCATCCGTGCTACAAGAACGACTACAATTGTTTTTTGCTACAATTGTTTTATTGCTAAAAGCGATAAAACAATTAAAATCATTAAAATAATAACATACATAACTTAACATCACGCCTACTATTAGGTACACCTCTGCCTAACCCTTTGGGGATTACAGGCGCGATGTTATGTAATGTATGTTATTGTTTTAATGGTGTTAATTGTTTTATCGTTTTAATTATTTTGTCTTGAGAATTTCGTTTGATGGAAGATGGAGATCTGGATTACTGATGATGTCTCGTACCTAATGGTGGACTCCGAAGGTGGGTATAGGATCTCATTGACGGCACTGAGTAGAACCATCGTGTTTGGACTCATTTGAAAGAGCTCGAGGAGGCCCTGGAGACTGATGATACTAGCTACCTGATGGTAGACTCCGAAGGTAATTATAGGATATCATTGATGGCACCACGTAGAACCGTCGTGTGTGGACTCATTTAAAAGAGCTCGAAGAGGCCTCGGAGACTGATGGTGCCATTTACCTGATGGTGGTCATTCTAGCTATATCCGTCACTGTGAACCGCTAAGCACTTAGCTGGTCATCATCAGACCTTCAAAATGTATCATGTAGTAGCATCCGTGCTCAATAAGATAAAATCTGAAAGCTAGGTCATTCTAGCTGTATCCGTCACTGAGAACCAATTAGCACTTAGCTGGTCATCATCAGACCTTCAAAATGTATCATGTAGTAGCATCCGTGCTCAATAAGATAAAAGCAGAAAGCTGTAGCATCATAACTGTATCCGTCACTGAGAACCGATAAGCACTTAGCTGATCATCATCAGACCTTCAAAATGTATCATGTAGTAGCATCCGTGCTCAGATCGATAAAATTTGAAAGCTAGGTCATTCTAGCTATATCCGTCACTGAGAACCAATAAGCACTTAGCTGATCATCATCAGACATTCAAAATGTATCATGTAGTAGCATCCGTGCTCAATAAGATAAAATCTAAAAGCTAAGTCATTCTGTATCATAACTGTATCCGTCACTGAGAACCGATAAGCACTTAGCTGATCATCATCAGACCTTCAAAATGTATCATGTAGTAGCATCCGTGCTCAGATCGATAAAATTTGAAAGCTAGGTCATTCTAGCTATATCCGTCACTGAGAACCAATAAGCACTTAGCTGATCATCATCAGACATTCAAAATGTATCATGTAGTAGCATCCGTGCTCAATAAGATAAAATCTAAAAGCTAAGTCATTCTAGCTATATCCGTCACTGAGAACCGATAAGCACTTAGCTGGTCATCATCAGACCTTCAAAATGTATCATGTAGTAGCATCCGTGCTCAATAAGATAAAAGCTGACAGCTGGAGCATTCTAACTATATCCGTCACTGAGAACCGATAATCACTTAGCTGGTCATCATCAGACCTTCATAATGTATCATGTAGTAGCATCCGTGCTCAGACAGATAAAATTTGAAAGCTAGGTCATTCTAACTACATCAGTCACTGAGAACCGATAAGCACTTAGGTGGTCATCGTCAGACCTTCAAAATGTATCAAGTAGTAGCATTCGTGCTCAGTTAGCTGAAAGCTGGAGCATTCTGACTATTTCCGTGACTGAGAAGCGATAAGGTCTTTATCAGACCTTAAGAATGTATCGTAGGAGTACCTGTGCTCAGTGAAATAACTAATGAAAGCTAGGTTATTACTTCATTAGTCAAAGTGTATAATTTATTATTAAATATTTTATTCATACATTATGATGTAGGTACTCCAAGAGAAACAAAATATGTTAGGCAAATACGATAACCACTCTGCGACACATTTCTGTTCTTTGTTACGTTTTTCTGTAGTACAGTCGTTTGCCGGTAGGGGCCGAAAAATAAACAAAAGCCAGTACAGAGGTCAAATCGTCAAAGTCATCCACTGCTGTGATCCCCTTAAATGGATAATTTTATGAATTGGAGATATTATTGATTGTTTTTTTTTTATATTTTAAAACTGGAAGAAGGACGCGCGGTTTCGCGAGAAATGGAAGGAGTGGATGGAGGCCTTTGTCCAGGAGTAGGACAGAGCAGGCTAGAAAAAAAAACAGGAATTTTCTGTAACGAAAAAATGAGACGATTTTATTTGATCAACAAAAACGTAAGACCAAAAAACGATAATTGATTGAAACTTCACTACATTTTCAGACAAGGCTACGAGTTGAAGTAAGGAATTGATCTAATCCACTAAGCTGAGCAAACCAGTTCGCAATCCTGTCGATATAGAAGCGCTGGACAGCTCAGCTTCATTGTTGCTCGGCTTCAATGATGTAACATACTCTGGTAGGGTCTACCTAACCGTATCTCATGACAAGTATGACAACACGCATTCCTCTCAAAAGTAAACAACTCCATTGTGATGACATAAGAAGAACTACCAGAACTCGAGGCTGCGGGTGGTCCGCAAGGGATACCGAGGCCTCGACATGAAGGGCGAAGAAGGAACATGGGTGGTTTTTAGTCAGTAGAAGTCTGACACTCCCTTTCGCTCTGCCCAAGAGCGGGAGGGGTTATTTGATGATTTCCCAACCCGAAAAAAAAAAAAAAAAAAACTAACAGAATTAGTAATAGCAAGATAGTACTTCGTCAGCGTCGACGTTTAAAACTGTTGTCTTTATGATGGAGTCGAAAAACATAAGAAGAGCGAAAAAAGGATTGATGAATGTAATTATTTAATGACCCAATGGAGTTGGTGAAACTGAGCGTTGAGATAAACTAGTTAGGTACACCGACTGCGTACCAAAAATCTGACGCAGAAGGCCGATAATACCCTCTTCCACATACTGACGATAGACTTGATGAAGTCCGTCGTCTAAGCAGCCCAGCCAGAAGTGACGAGGAGGAACACTGTGAGGTTTTAGCCAGTAGAAGTCCGACAGACCCCACGTCCATTGAGAATTTCCACAAGTAAAAAAATAAAGGTCTATGTTTTCTGTTTTTTCCCTTGCACAATAAAGATTCGTGTAGGTAAGAAAAACATTTAAAAAACGAAATGTTGATGTATCTGCTATGGGGTCACCTCTATCTAACCGAGCGCTTTTACTTGTAAAAAATCTAATTACTCTTCATATCACAAATCAAAACATTACAAACCACACCACAAAAACGGGCCCAATCTCATTGTTACCTACATTAATGTCACAACAACTAATTGTGCCGCTCTGCCGGTTGCCGTGTGCCGTTGTATGGCTCTGCCGGTGCCCAATGGGAAGCGGAAGAGGGGGGTGAGCTATCTCATGGAGCCGGATGTCATCTGTCTGCCGATCGTAATTATGTAGTTGGCAGTGTTGGCTTTGAATACAATTATGTGTGCTAACATTAAAATCTGGCTCATTAAAGTTTTTTTTTAATGTGGTCTACCGTATCGAGTGTATTACTGAAATAACAGGTAACCGAAAAAACTACAAATCATAAAAGAGCTGAAAGGTCGTGTTGTCTAGTTACTGATTCAACAACATACTGTGGCCAATTTCTAAAGGAACAATGGATGGACTCTGCATGACATGGCAAGAAATGAAGTGTCTGATTAGCATGGGTAATAGATAAGTGTGGAAGCAGAAGACGTGCTGTGCCGACCCCAAATGAATTGGGATTAGGGCAAGATGTAGTAGACAAGTTATCCTTAGGACTAATTCGATAAGGATCAGTCCGTCTTACCTAAACAGAGACAAGTTGCAGTAGAGTTGATCTTTCTCTGTTTCCCGTAGTGGGAACTTAAGAAGGCTTTTCTAAGGCAGGTCTTCATTCTACAGAATCGAGAAGTCATACAACTTAGTAGAAACGCGTTGGATTGACAATATCGTCAGGAGGAAACCGATGGATGAGGGACGCACAGAAGAGAGAAGAGTGGCAGGAAAAAGGGGAGATCCATACCTAACAGTGGGTGAATCCGGGCTAAAATGAGAGTATGGAATTATATCTGAAACCTATTTAAAAAATAAGCAGACTCTGCGGGTTATTCGAAAGAGATACCGCGGCCCCGGCGCAAGGGCTAACAAGGAACATGGGTGGTTTTTAGTCAGTAGAAGTCTGACACTCCCTTTCGCTCTGCCCATGAGCGAGAGGGGTTATTTGATGATTTCCCCCCCCCCCACAAGAAAGGTTCTTAATTTCAAACATACTTTAAATAGAAATAGATCCTCTTGACGTCAAATCAAAGTCAACACTATTTATTATATGAGGTAAATGTTATACAAAAGATGGTGAAATCAAAAAGGGTTCTTATACTGAAGTACTTAAGTTTGAAGTTTATCAAATAAAACCTAGATTATTTCATTAGCACTATTATTGCATTCAAATATATGATTGTTTTACAACCGTTTACTGATAACCAGGATACAACAATACAATATGTAAAGATAATAGGTTTGGTACTTTATCAGCAATCCCTCATGTGCGCATTTGCATACAAGTCATTTAGATAAAATAGGTACATCCGATGTGCTAATCCTGACATTTTAATGTCACGCAGTGTAAATATATAATACGAGTATGTTAAAGCGTTTGGGAGAAGAATTGGCAAATTGAAAGAATTAGATTTTTTTACTGATCGCAGCTACAATCATCATCATCCGCCTAGCCTTTTCCCAAATATGTTGGGGTTGGCTTCCAGTCTAACCGGAGTCTAACCGGATGCAGCTGAATACCAGTATTTTGCATGGAGCGACTGCCTATCTGACCTCCACAACCCAGTTAATACTGGGTAATACTATACCCTTGGGTAAGACTGGTTGTCAGACTTTCAGGTCACTGACTACCTGTGACGACTGCCAAAGATCTATATAGGGCAGCCGGGACCAACAGCTTAACGTGCTCCGAGGCACGGAGGAAACTCGGTATGTAATGGGCGGTCAGCCATCCACAGACCAACCTAGGCAAGCGTGGCTTAATAATAAATAAAAATCGCAGCTACAATATAAAATAATAATAAAACGAAACTCACGAAACTAAGCGCGAAAGGAGCAAACTTTGCCCCTCTCTTGGTATTTCTCCTGTATTGTGAATGCCTTTACAAACATTTAAACTCACAAACACCCAACCCTGGAAAAACTGCCTGTAGGCCATGCAAATATTCCGTGCAGGGACCGTACACGCGACCCGCAGCGCAGCAGCTAATCACTCAGCCACTACGTCAACCGTGCAGTTAAGACTGTAGAAGCTCATCACTTCTTCCCATAGGATATCCCACACAGCTTCACATCACTATCGCTAATTATAAAACAAAGTTCGTCCGTCGCATCTGTCTGTCTGTTCGCGATAAACTCAAAAACTACTGCACCGATTTTCATGGTGTTTTCACCAATAGATAGAGTGGTTCCCGAGGAAGGTTTTAATACCTTTATAATTTGTTAAGTTTACCGACATCTGATTCTACGCGAAGCCGCGAGAAAAAGCTAGTGTCTAATAAAATAAATATCAACACGTGGTAAGACACGTGTTCTTGGAGTGTTTACTTCGACAGGGAAGTCCTGCAAAACTTTAGGCTACTTACTATAAACGCTAAGTGCGTGTGTGCACTTGTACTATCAATGGTCCTTATGAGTGCGAACACGTCACCTTTCTAGGTGACGTGTTCGTAGTACTCATAAGAGACATAAGCATCGAGATCTGTAAAGTTTTTTTTTATATTAAACTAGCTGTTCCCGGCATGCGTTGCAATGCCCTTTTTCCAACCTACTACCTGCCTGTGTACCAACTACCTACCTACTTACTACCTCTTACCCTACCTACCTACTACCCTACCTACCTACCCTACCTACCTACTACCCTACCTACCTACCTACCTACTACCCTACCTACCTACCTACTACCCTACCTACTACTCTACCGACTACCCTACCTACTCTACTATCCTACTTACTCAAACTCAAACTCAAAGCATTTATTTCAATTAAACCATTACAGGCATTTTTGAATGTCAGAAGAACAATTCATAAAACAAAACTAAACTACGAGTGCAATACGTCATCCCGAAAGCCACCACGCCGAGCCACACGCCGCCGAATGCCCGCAACAACGAACACTGCGAGCACGAAAGCACGCAGCGACGCACACCGCAACAACGAATGCACGAGACTCCAAATCACGGAACAACGAATGCACGCCGCAACGCGCAACCGCCGCCCCGCGACCCGGAGCCCCGCGCACCCATCGCCACGGCACGCGCCGCCGCGCAACCCCGCACCCACAGCACTCGCCGCCGCAGACATCCGGCGACGCGCAACCCGACGCAGCAACCCCCGGGACGACGCATTGCACTCCTAAGCTACAGTCACAGTCACAAGGCATAATAACTTGTGAAAGTACTGTAGTTGCCCATTCCCTAACGTAGATCACTATGGAGAAGAACGGGCAAGAAACTCCATGGACACTCTTTTAAACCAGAATATTTTTACAAAAAATCTTGGTACATTACATCATTCATGTTGAGATGGTATAATATGTGAGAACTATATAGCAAGACGTGCAAGTTAAGAGCGTCCGGAGTAAAAAGATATAATAAACAAATTAAAAAAAAAAATATATATATATATAAACCATGGCAACTAAGATATGACCAGTCTCCACTGACAGCGCCCGTTCACGAACATGACGCATGGATCAGCACCATTCAACTCAACCATTTTGAAGGGAACTAAATGATCCGACACACGCGCCACCATCAGCGAGACATTTGAGTGAGCATGACATTCTCTCAGCCGCCAGGGCAACGTCACTAAAATGTAACTAAATGTAAAAAGTGGCTTTATAGTACATAGTACTCACACATGTGCCATGCAATTATATAATATTAAGAAATTGAATCTATACAATGCAAAGATACTTTTACAATCTTCTGCAGCCTTTACAATAACTTCACAGTCATGATTTTTATACAGGATTTAAAATTGCGTCTCATTCAGTTGAAGAATGTGAGGGGGTATTTTATCGAAACATTTTAAACAGTACCCCATGAAAGGTGAGTCTACTTTAGCTAGCCTGAATGTTGAGATCTTACATATATGTGAGAACGATGTAAAAAATACGTGCAAGTTAAAAGCGTCCAGAATAGACGATACAATAAACCAATAAAAATATAACATGGCAACTAAGAGATGACCAGTCTCTACTGACAGCGCCCGTTCACGAACATGACGCATGGATCAGCACCATTCAGCTCAACCATTTTGAAGGGAGCTAAATGATCCGACACACGCGCCACCATCAGCGAGACATTTGAGTGAGCATGACATTCTCTCAGCCACTAGATCAAAGTCACTAAAAAATAACTAAATGTAAAAAGTGGTACTACCCTACCTACTACTCTACCTACTACCCTGCCTACCTACCTACCACTTTCTCACCTTTTAAACCTTCTCTGGACTTCCACGAATAATTCAACACTATAATTAGCCAAATCGGTCCAGCCGTTCTCGAGTTGTAGCGAGACTAACAAACAGCTATTCATTTTTATATAATATAGCTGTACCCCGCGTGCGTTGCAATGCCCTTTTACCTGCCTACGTACCAACTACCTACATACTACTAATTTCTCACCTTCTCTGGACTGCTACAAATGTTTTGAAACCAAAATTAGACAAATCGGTCTAGCCGTTCTCTAGTTTTAGCGCGACTAACTAACAGCAATTAATTTTTATATTATACGCAAACACCATTTGAAAAATCATTTTTCTATTGGGAAAGAAACAGTAATTATTTGTGATTATTGTGATAATGTCGTATGGTCTGTTTGAAGTTGTCATTCATTGACTGAACAACTGAACGTCACTCAATTGTTTTGCCTTCCCGGAACCTCTCCACTAACACTTGAACTTTATAGTACGGTATTAAAGCTCAAATTGATTTGACGTTTTAGTTAGAAAACGTTTGTATGGGAAAAAGAAAAGGGCTGTTTTTAGGGCTTTTCCGGCCATTATTCGAATTTTTCTCGCCTTAAAAACCATCCTTGAACTTCAACGAACATTTAAAAAAAAAAATCTGCCAAATCGGTCAAGTCGTTTTCATGCCAAGTCGTGACAACGGAAAACGGGTTTCATTTTTATATATATAGACTAGCTGTTCCCGGCATACGTTGCAATGCCCTTTTTCCTACCTACTACCTGCCTGTGTACCAACTACCTACTTACCTACTACCATACCTACCTACCTACTACCCTACCTACCTACTACCCTACCTACTACCCTACCTACCTACTACCCGACCTACCTACTACCCTACCTACTTACTACCCTACCTACTTACTACCCTACCTACTTACTACCCTACCTACTACTCTACCGACTACCCTACCTACTCTACTATCCTACCCTACCTACTACTCTACCTACTACCCTGCCTACCTACCAACCTACCTACCACTTTCTCACCTTTTAAACCTTCCCTGGACTTCCACGAATAATTCAACACTATAATTAGCCAAATCGGTCCAGCCGTTCTCGAGTTTTAGCGAGACTAACGAACAGCTATTCATTTTTATATAATATAGCTGTACCCCGCGTGCGTTGCAATGCCCTTTTACCTGCCTACGTACCAACTACCTACCTATTACCTACCTACCTACATACTACTAATTTCTCACCTTCTCTGGACTGCCACAAATGTTTCAAAACCAAAATTAGACAAATCGGTGTAGCCGTTCTCTAGTTTTAGCGCGACTAACTAACAGCAATTAATTTTTATATTATACGCAAACACCATTTGAAAAATCGTTTTTCTATTGGGAAAGAAACAGTAATTATTTGTGATTATTGTGATAATGTCGTATGGTCTGTTTGAAGTTGTCATTCGTTGACTGAACAACTGAACGTCACTCAATTGTTTTGCCTTCCCGGAACCTCTCCACTAACACTTGAACTTTATAGTACGGTATTAAAGCTCAAATTGATTTTACGTTTTAGTTAGGAAACGTTTGTATGGGAAAAAGAAAAGGGCTGTTTTTAGGGCATTTCCGGCCATTAACCATCCTTGAACTTCAACAAACATTTAAAAAAAAAAACAGCCAAATCGGTCAAGCCGTTTTCATGCTATGTCGTGACAACGGAAAACGGGTTTCATTTTTATATATATAGATAGGCTTGCATTTGGCTGTAACTGGCCTGATGTGGAGCCATATGGTGGCCTAGGGTAGAGCACGCTTGCCTAGAAGAAACCAATTCACTCGAACTTAGAATAGATTCAGATAACAATAATCAGCGAACAGAGAAGCAGGCAATGAATTCCATAGACTAAAAAGCAATTTAGCAGGAAAGAACAATGAGGATTTACAAGGAGAATGAGAAAGCAAAACAGATTTTCTTATAGGTACCTAAACTACGTACTATATTATAAAACAATGATTTTGCAAATGAGGTTTCGACAAGCCAAGTTTACTTTGTAAAGTCAATCAAAAATTGTATACGATAACTACCAAAAGCGAAAACTTATACTTAACTGTCATATTAACTTATTTACTACCAAATAACTGGTATGACATTTTCTCTTTTACATAAACCAGTAAAAATAACTAGCATATTGACTTTAAACCGATACTTTAGTCTACCCGTTATATTATAACTAAACTGTGAAAACAATTGAACCGTGGAAAGCGTATAGAAAGCGTTCACAAGAGTTACTCAAGAGTATCCAATGTACTATGACCCAACAACTCTTATAAATTGTACTATAGCACGGGTCAACGTTGATTTGATGATGTCACTCCATTTTATGTAGGTCCCTTGATGTAGGAGAAACGTTTGAAATTGAGGGCTCTTTATAAATAGGTCAGTATTTTTAAGAAAACGGATTTTTAAATTAGATTTTTTTTAATGTAAAGTGGTTTACAGAATATTCAGTTTCAAATGTGTAGTCTTAATGGTTTCCGAATAAAGTGGCTGTGACATACGGCCGGCTCTATAAGGGTTCCGTTTTTTGCCATTCGGCTACGGAACCCTAAAACTGGATAAATAAATTAATATTGAATAACAGAAAGAAATCTGCTCAGCACTAACTGGATTGTGGAGATCAGGAAGGCAGTCGCTCCATGTAAAATACTGGGATTCAGCTGCATCCGGTTAGACTGGAAGCCGACCCCACAATAGTTAGGAAAAGGCTAAGCACGAGAGAGAAATCTGTCGTTCATCACAGTATTAAAAATCTTTGATATTTCCAATAATTCAAAAATGTTTGGAGCCACTATGTAGGTACTTTATTTATTGCGAAAATCTTAAAGCAATCAGAACGAAGGTACCTATTAATTGATTATGAACGGTCAATACAATAAAAAGAAAAACTTTGCTCTAGGACAAAAATAGATATTTTGCAACTGTCAAGCTTCACTGTTCTACGCACTGTTCTGTGAAACAAAACGACAAAAAAAAGTTACTAATTCAATTTTCATCATTAGATCTCGTCTGTAATCTCGGCCCACGTTACCCTTCCCTAGTACATCCACATTGAGCCTTGCCACATTAAGTCCCGTGTAATATGGAGCAAGCGAAGCGAGCCTATTTCTCATTATAGGTATTGCCTATTACTAATTCAGTTTTCTATTTTATTAATTACTAGGAGTTGCCAGCGGCTTCGCCCGCTACAACTCGAAAATTATCCCACGGGAAGATAAAATCGGGATAAAAGCTATCCTATGTGTTAATCCAGGTTATAAACTACCTGTGTACCAATTTTATCCAAATTCGTTCAGTAGTTTTTGCGTGAAGTAACAAACATCCATCCATCCATCCATACTTACAAACTTTCGCGTCTATAATATTAGTAGGATTAGTCGGAAGTAGGATTTTATTTTCTACTGAAAACGCCTTAAGTATTCTTACTTCTTTTAGGCATTGATGAACCCATTATCAATTATTTTTCAACCAAAATGAATTCGGTAAATAACCGTAAAATGTATGAGAGACATACTTTCGTAACACGATTAGTTGTTATATCAGATTAGATAAAACAATTTGTTACAACGATTATACTAATATGAGCTCAGTTTACTTTAAGTAGGTAAAAATGCAATTCAAGCATTTCTGGGGAAGTGTGAATCTTCTAGTTGTGGAGATATTGGGGGTCAACCTTCCAACTTTTTTCTGGGATCGGCTTACAGTCACACCGGATGGATCTGAATACCAACATTTTACATGGAGCGACTGCCTATCTGACCTCCACAACCCAGTCAATACTGGGTAATATGGAACCTCCTGGTAATACTGGTTGTCAGACTTTCGAGCCACAGAGTCACAGACTACCTGTAACGACTGTCAGAGATCTTTAAATGACAACCGGGACCAAAGGCTTAACGTACTTTAAACTCGGTATGTGATGGGTGGTCACCCATCCACGGATCAACCTAGGCTATCGCGGCTTAACCTGAAGAACCACCCGTGACCCGAGCGACCGTTATTATTAAGCCGCGAGCTCCTCTGCGAATGACTATAAAATCCTCCTTCCATTTGCCATCTCAAAATAAATCTAAAGCGCTGAAGCAAACCTATTTACAGCGTAAACACCATTTTCATTTGCCAGCCGATGAATATTGGAACAGTTTCAAATTGCCAACGGATTGAATTTTCAAACGCTCGACGTTTCGCTTCAAATTCGCCGGATGTACTTCCGACATAGTGATGCGCTTTCCAATGTTACAACACTATTTTCGGCAATGCGAAAATTATCATAAAACGATTATTTAGTAATCGTTTGATGTTATACATTACAAACTAGTACTTTTTTCGCAATAAATCCATGTAGTATGTAAGTTTGTTTTGTTGATTCTTTAGACCGTGACTGTACGTAGAAATGTACTCTAAATGTCAGGAAATGTTACTGTGAAAATGGTATGTCGATTTTCCTAATGTTCACACGCGAATTTATGTGAAAAGTAATTTGTAATGAAGTAGGCATATGCAAATGTGTATTGCACATGTATATTGTATGTATGTTGTATATTGTGTACACCTTTCTGTTCAATTTTACAAATGAATACAGTACCCTATCAAAAATAATACCTATAGACCAGACATTTAGATATTATCTTAATTAATCGATAATAATATTATATGTTCGTTCAAGAGTACATGAACAAGAACATGACGTTTACTTATCATCGTTTCACACAAATAATTAATGTAATTAAGTAAACATATATTTTTACAAAACAAGATATATCTGGTTCTTTTCAGACAACGTGAAGTAAGCAAATTGTAACAAAACAAATACATATTATAAATCATTTAAAAGAACATAATATATGGAGGATACAGCTGCCCCAATCTGAACTATTTCCAAAAACTCCGGATGTAACAATATATCTATTATGGTAAGTCACCATTTACCCACAAAACAACTCATCGTCATCAGAACCATAACATAATATTATATTTTTATGTAATTCACCACATTTTAATAATTTATCGGCAGGATGCGTAGGAGTCGGCGTTTATATAGTATTACGGATCTCCGCAACACAGAACAATACAAGTGGGTCAATGACATTGATATTTCGTAGTTTTAATATTATTTTAATGACGATGTAAAAAAACATAATTATCAGAGTATTTTTTAGGGTTCTGCGTAACTTTGTATCAATCAGGCAACATCCGTTTGCCTGTGTGTTTGAGGAGAATTACAATATGGAAAACCCCGATTTTAAAACTGGCCACTTTATCATGTTTTGCAGTCTGGAACATGTATTTCAGAAAGCTTTATTTGACTAAAATCAAATGTATTAATTTGTATATGACTAGTTTTACTCAAAGTATGAATGGTTTTGGTTTCTTCAGGAAAATTTGGTACATTAAGTTACACTAACGACCATTACAATAATTAATTGGCATTTTATAGGTGCGTACATTCTGACGCATGTTATTCGTACTTATAAACTTTTTGTATATGGTACATCTGTATTTCAGAGTTCGGTGTCCAGTAATACAGTCTTATGACTGTATTACTGGACACATTTACATGAGGTTTTTGGAATTCATATAGGTACCTCCTTTATTTTCAGGTTGGCACAATTACAATCCAATCAAATCTTATATGGTATACCAAAATCAAAGAATAACTTAATCTCTGCCCCAAAAAAGCAAGTTACAACATAATCCTTATTACACACGACGTAACCTAAGTTTTTCAGCCAATCAGCCAATAAGCCACATAACGTAATCGGCACGCTACAGAAGGAACCAGCCGATTAGTAACGCTGTGCGTGAATGTGCTGGCATTGACTGAACGCAAGGCCCGCTTGTGTAACCACGGCTTTATTTGGGTACAACAGTTTTATAGTTTTAGGTTTTGTTGTCGTATTTTAGATCGGCCTTCAAAAGGAAGGCTTTCTTATTTAAAGAGCATAGCAGGTTTATGTATGTATTTTATTTATATTTTTTTAAAAAAACGTTGCCCCACACTAGGAATGTCTCCTGTATCGTGGGTGCGTTAACAAACATTTAAACTCACATACACAGAACACCCAGACCCAAGACAACTATCTGTAGGCCATACAAATATTTGTTTCGTGTGGGGATCGAACCCGTGACACACAGCGCAGCAGTCCAATCGCTCAGCCACTGCGCCAACCGTGCCGTGCCGTGCCGTGTATGTGTAGATCGGATTTCCTAAGCACAGCATGTTAAGCCGTTGGACTGTCATTTATAAATCTTTAACAGTCGTGACAGGTAGTCAGGTGCCTGAAACTCTGACAGCCTGTCAGACCCCAAGAGATACCAAGAGGTATATTACCGTGTGCTAACTGGGTTGTGGAGGTCAGATAGGCAGACGCTCCATGTAAAATATTGCAATTCAGTTTGGTTTTGTTCGATTGGATGCCCTTCTAACATGTAGGGAAAAGGCTATGGTATTTTTGGGTTCGAAATCTACTGAAAACACGTGAAAATCGGTTTAAGTACTAAATTGACTAAGGAAGTTAGTAGGTCGAAATATTTTAATTTATACAACTCGATTAAAATCAACGAATATTTCGTACGGAACCTCTATTCAAATTAAGCGTGCTCTATTCTAATTAATTCTGGCAACACTTAATCGTTTAAGACAATGACTGCAATTAGTCTCATTCGTTTCGAAATTTAATTCGCTTTTGTAAATAAAGGTGGGGTCAGGGTCATTTGACAGATTTCTATTATTCAAATAACATAAAATAAAATCACGCCTAAATCCCCGAAGGGTTATGCAGAGGTGCAGCCATTAGTACACCGACATTTCGTTAGTTATGTGTAAGTCCCATTTAAAAGAGGGCCAGCCTATTGCCATCAATCGAGCACAAATCCGGACTACGTAGCTGCTACTGAGAAATTCTTGATGAAAAAACTCAATAACAGTTTGCTCGACCCGGGAATCGAACCCAATGACCTTTTTTTTTTTTGGGGAGGTGGGAAATCATCAAATAACCCCTCCCGCTCTTGGGCAGAGCGAAAGGGAGTGTCAGACTTCTACTGACTAAGAACCACCCATGTTCAACCATCCAACAACCCGCAGCCTCGACAGGGAACCCAATGACTTACAATTACGCACAGCAGTCGCATGTATTAAATAGTTTATATTAAAGTCATTTAAATGTCTTAGTTTTGAAGAAAAACAGAATGTCCCATCACTAGTCGTGCGTTTCACAACGCGGAAATAAGCGTACTGGATAAAATTATATTTAGCAATAAACATAAATGAATTTTATACTGTTTTCTTACGCACAGTGCCGCCTATTGCAGATATGTAGCTTGTTTATATTTCAATTAAATGACATAATAAGCAGTAAAATACTATTAAAGACCTAAATAATTAACATTTTTGACATCGTGTAGCCATATACATAATATTGTATGTATTTATCTATCTTTTATAAGCTTTAAAAGGGGAATTGCTAGCCAAATAAAGTGTCTTGATATACAATAACATATATTAACATATGTTAATATATGTTATTGTGTTGATGTAGCTTTACTTACCCTAGTAAGGGCATTTTATTATTATTTTATGGTTAATTAAGATAATATTTGAAAATTTAAATGACATAATGATCCAAAATTTTTGTATCATGAATACTTTTTTTGAGTGCAATCAAGAATAGGATTGTTTTCGCTTATAGAGTGAACTTTGTAAATGTTTCCCTACATGGGAAGAACTAAACAACCGCACATAAAATACAACTACCCATATTTATAGTCAAACAAGAAATAAATACAATACATACTAGTACACACAGTTACTCATGTACACCTATGTTTCACTATTCGATGTATGTATTGTGTTCATTCAATGGTTAACGTGTACTTGTGTACAGTCCCACGTTTTTGTATCGAGGTACAATTGAACAAGCTAATAAGTACACAGCCAGAAATCTTTATAATTCTATTGCACGAAAAATACTGATTGCAATTTTGTTTTATTAACCTTTCGTATGCCGTGTAATGAGACACAATTAAAAAGCCAATGTGTCTCGCGTAAATCTACGTTCCGGCCATACGAAAGGTTAAGTGTTTCGCATTAACCGACAAAGAAAAGCAAATATTTTTGATTCCAAAAGCTATATCGTTTGACATCAGTATCTGTATAATCTTAAAAGTAAATGCAAGTTAGCTGGCTATATACTTTTAGCTTTTTCGACTGTACACTTGTACGCCGTTAGTCATGGACAAACTGTCAAGTTTAGCTGTACATGAGTACGTTTGAGGCAGAGACTGAGCTTTAAAAGCTTGTCGATAAATGCGAAGTGAACTTTATAGATAGGGTTCAACGATAGCGTGACGATTGATAGGAAAAAAACGTGTAGCGCCGACAAAGAGTAACAAGGGCCTGCTTTTCCTACCATGAGCCCGGGGGACCTGATTATGATGAAGACGATTAGATTTTTTTTGTCTGTAAAACTGACAGTCAAATGGCAGCGATAACAGTGTTCATTTTCAGGCTGGTAAGACCTTTCGGGTAAACAAAGTATTTCGAAAAAGATCGAACTGAAAATCGTACATTCTCTGAACCAGCTTTTCACTTGCAACGACCTGTCACAGAGTCCTATCGAAACACTATTATGAAGCTCGGCCTCTGTTGACTGTCAACTCCTGGCTTTGGCTAGCAGTAAATGTTGTTATCGTCATATCGTATAATATTGACGTATAACGTAAAACGTAGACGGTTGAGTAAACGCGATATGTTTGAAACGATTCGATTTGCTTTTATTACTAAAGAAAAATAAAATGTATTATCGCAAACGCAATTTTTCAAAGAAAACTAATTTCGTATGGTTTTGTTTGGTATACGTTACGATACGATTACGTGCGGCATTATGATAAAGATTTAATTTTTCTAGGACGTCCATCATATTTTATAACAGCTTTACTATTAATTATAATAGTATTACCACAACTCTTTGGCTCTCATTAATAGATATTTGACTGTCATTACATGTAGTTAGTGGCCCGAAAGTCGTGCAACCAGTCTTACCAAAGGGTATCGTATTACCAAAGACTAACTGAGTCATGGAGGTCAGATTGGCAGTCGCTCCGTGTATACTGGTATTCATCTACTTCTGGTTAGACTGGAAGCCGACCCTAACACAGTTGAGAAGAAGGTTAGGATGGCGATTGCCAAAACTGCTATGCAAACAGACATCATCTTATCCATGTGTTTTGAGTAATTTAAGGATCGATTTTGTCATAAAATGTGGATTTAGAAGAAAATATTTAGCTGCATCCGATTCGATTCGACTGGAAGATAACCACTTTCAACTAGTTGGGAAAAGGTTAGGCAGATGACGATGAGATAAATACAGTGATTAAACGATATGAGATAAATACAGTGATTACACGATTGTAGTGATTACACGATTATAGTGATTACACGCACCGGGGTACCGTTAGGATGGCAGTCTGTCTATTGGAGATCGCCAAATGTTTTTATTGCCATTGTTATGTTATGGTATGACACTACTGCCCACACTCTTGTTAGTATGTCATAATCTCTTAGTCACTAGTATTTATGATACACAGTAGTAAAAACTGGCCAAGTGCGAGTCGGACTCGCACATGAAGGGTTCCGTACTGTCGTAGTAGGGATGCCCCCTTTAATTTGTATTAATTCTTGTTAAAGCGGCAACAGAAAAACACAATTTTGTGATAAGTTTCAGAGTACGAGTAATTTCAGAGGTACATTGAGGTTCCTAAAACCATTTTTTCTCAAAGTCAATCGTTTGAAAGACAGACACTTCCAAAGTCGTAAAATGTGTGTCCGAGGGGGACACACATTTTCCTCAATGTAATTTCAAAAATCGTCAAGCTCTTCACGGAATACCTACCAAGTTTCAAATGTGTAGTATTAATAGTTTCCGAATAAAGTGGCTGTGACATACAGACGGACAGACAGACATAACGAATCTATAAGGGTTCCGTTTTTTGCCATTCGGTTACGGAACCCTAAAAAGGGAGTGTTACATACTACTAGTCTTCATCATAAAATAACTAGTGTAACATAATACGTGTTCAGTTTATTTATAGCAAAGTTCAACTTTCTCTGTTGAAGGATATAGAAAATGGCTGACTTATCCGGGATGTGGCTTATTAACAGCTGGGATTGGGAAATGGTGCGAGTGCCATTTGTGCCTGTGTGAGGCAATGAGGAACTGGTTGCTTTAAAGGGCCCGTTTACGGTGGAGACATAAAAAATAATTGGTTTCCAAGATAGTGAATGCTTTGTGACATTCCACCTTCGTAACACATAAAAATAAAGTTGCAGATACAGAACAAATATCATACATAGGTACATATACTATTATATAATTTTTGTAAGTTATTAATTACTTTTTAATTTCAAAAAAGTATGTGGCATTTATGATTATTTTTAATTTTAACTTATTGACTTTGCCAATTTAATTTGTAAGTTCTAATGTAATTGTGTGTTGTGTTTTGTCTTATTTTTTATTTTTTTTATATAATGTACCTAAATGCTAATATGATCCACCTTGTGATTGAATTAGAGGAATTATTTTAAACGGACGCCCTTTTCCCATGGAAGTAGGCAGAAACCACAGAACGCCTCCTGCTACGATCCTTACATACTCCTTTTGCCTCGTCCACATTCATACATCTGTTCATACACGCACGCCGGTTGAAAGTACTACGCACCTGTCCTTTCCATTTATCATGTTGTGATAGATACGGCCAACATGGACAGGAGTCTCAAGATGGATGGATTGTGTGAGGAATGATTATGAAAGAGAAATGAGTAAATGATGTCGTAACGTCTGACAGGGGAGAGTAGAAGAAGAAAACGTGTTGCGCCGACCCCAAGTAATTATAATTTTTATAATAATTACTGCAGTACATAGAGGCTTATCTTTTCTTCTACTATTATTTTCTCTTACTTTGTTATTCTTCCAAACCTGCGGTGAATATGGTCATTGTCTAAGAACTCATTGATTAGGATAAGAGCAGAAGAATGATTATGATTGGTCCACCATTTTTACCGTTGTTTCTTTCTGTATCACCACAATCACCCGTATTTAACTTCTGTTAAATTATAAGCTTATAAATTATTACTAACAGAATTTTTTTTTTAACTTCTGAAGTATTTCCCCTATTATAAACCATCATCATTCTCTTGTCCTTATCCCAATTCATTTGGGGTCGGCGCAGCATGTCTTCTTCTTCCATACCTCTCTCTCTGTTTCTCGCCATTTCATGAGACACCTCTTTTCTTACCATATCATTCTTAACACAGTATATTCCGCTATTATAAGCCGTTAGTTGTTTATATAGATTGCGTACTACAATAGTGCTTCGTTAAGGCTAGAGAGAAAACAGCATGAAAAACCATACCGTATCTATGTAGGTACATACAACACGATTAGAATACATAATGTTTTCATGCATGATAAATAATTGTCACTGACATCATTGAAGCCGTTAAAGTTAACTGCTAGTTACGAGTACGTAACAGTTACATGCGCATTATGTCAAAGAATAATTAATTATTATCGATTTTAACTGTTAATCGTTGTGTGGTGTGTAAGGAAATGTAACGGTTAGTTGTTTTCTATTATGTCATTGCATTTTTCTGCTTTTTTGCGAACGTTTTCCAGGACGTTAGCTGTTTATCGTGTTTTATGTCTGGGGTTTGCTAGAGCCTAAGCCAGACTAAGCCTGGTAGAAACGGTTGTAGATTCGAATCCGAACAGGTACAATCACGAGCACTAATACAATACACGCGGCAACTTTTAAAAGTGATTTTCTCTTACTGTTTTGATTGTTATCTAATGTCGTTACGGACATAGCATTTTCGAACTTATAGAATTACGAAGGTCAGGAAATCGCCATGTTTTATAACATGAAATTTCGAAAAAAAAATATGGTAATGGTTTGTGGCATTATCGTAGAATAACGCAGTGTTAATTTGTATCTGATAATGAACCGTATCTAGGTACTTACTAACTGTTTTATCAATGTAAGTGGCTTTTCTTTTTATCATCACGTTTTTGCTCTCGATTCGTTATCTATGCATTTTTTTTTAAATATCGAACACTACTTAATCGACGAAATTAGTAAATTTTGGTTGATTTTATCGAAACTAGGGATGGGAACGGATAAAAACTTATCTTTTAAATCTTGTTAAAAGATATGATCTAATCATTGCAAAATTAGTTTTTAAGGCGAAATATAATTAGAGAAAATCGGGGTTTTCCCCAAATTGTAAACGACATAAGTTCCATGAGTTATTCGATAAAATAATTGATTTTCTTTCTAAGTTACGGTAAAGCGTTGTTGTAAATCTTTTCAATTGTCATGTCTCTTTTGTGCGAACCATTTCTATTCAATGCGTCTGTCTGTCTGTCCGTGTTTTAATGAGACATTTTCTTTATGAAGCGAGTTTTCTTTTTCAGGGAGAGTAGAATTTAAAACTAAGTTGTACAATATATGTGACTTTCAATTTAATTTAGCGTGTCGTGTTAAAACAGTATAAATAATTAATCAAATAGGGTCTACTAAGGAAAAGCAAAATGAAAAAAAATATAAAAGGGAACTAGGTATAGTATGGTAGGTATCCTAAGCTATATACAAGAAGATTTTTTACTAAACTAACACCATTTTAGAAAAAAAAATCGATACGTAAAATTTTCATATGAAATCATTTTTTCGAAAGAATTATCCGCTCTCCGTGAAACGTTAAAACCTTGTGATGTAATATCTCAATATTTTTGTATTGAGTGATAATAAAAGAAAAAACACGTTATCAATTATTTTCGCCAAAGATTAATTTATCAGAATTTGGACGGTGACTAAAAAGTCATCTTGTATACTCCTTGTATGTAAGGATCGTAGCAGGTGGAATTCTGTGGTTTCTGCCTAGCCCCATTGAAAAAGACGTCAGTTTATGTATGTAAAGTAAAGACTAGCCTTGTAGATTTCAATTATTAATTCAAATAATCATGTAGCACTCCAACTGCATATTTACTGAGTGAATATGCTACACTTATTTTACAATTTGGTAGAGGAACCTAGTTTCAGCTGTAGATTCCAGATGACGATTCAGATGACGGCAGACATTTTGATACTAATTTACATCATAGTATTTTTTTTATTTATAATTTATGATTCCGTTGTACAGCCTTTCATGTGTGTTATAACTTATGATTCTTTTAAGCAAGTTTTTTTACGGTAAATAAATTACAATTAATAGGATATGTATAAAGCTAGATTAAATAATTGACTCACTTAATTGACGGAAAAATGTCGTAATAAATCTTTTTTACTTTCGATTGTCATCTTTTCTGCGTATCTTTTTGCAATTTAGCGTTTTCTTTTGTGATGTGTGAGTTTCGCTTATGTTCTAACTTAGGTGTGTGAATTTCTATTACGTAGACAGTGTTTTATTTTACTTTGTTATGTGACCTGATATTTGAACTGTAGCAATTAAGTATAATGTATCTCTAATATACGTTAATAATTAGGATAAACCACTATTTTTCGTCCTATGATTAGGAAGGTTTATGAAAAGCCCAAATCTCACAATACAGTATATTGTAACTTGCACGTGAAGATCCAAATACAATATTTTTCTCTTCAATAATCTTACCAAAAGTAAAGTTACTAAAATGTAAATATTAACACTATTTATATTTCTAAAATATACTTCAATAAACTTCACTATAAAACTACCATCACTCTAACAAAACTATTTCTAAACTTCACAAAAAAAAAATACACACTTCAACTGTCAAAAATTCAAATGAAACTAAAAGAAAACACTCCCGCGGAAAATGAAACGTCAAAAAAAATCACAGACAATAAATGATTTCTTTTTTTTATCGCGCGCGCGACGCAGTGTAGGTTCGCGTCGAGACTGGCGCGTTGGTTTGTACTTTGTAGATAGGGGAAGCCTTAAATGGTGTTGTTGGTCTGACGTACACAGATTAGAAGAGCTTTGTATTGGAATAGTGGTAATGTGGCAGTACGTACATGGTGATACTGTGGTAGCATGTGGGTGTAGGCTGTGCCTTATGGGGTAAAGAGATGGGGCATGAATTCATGATGAAATGTTGAAGGGTAATTGACCTTGTTTTTTGGTTAATTGTTTAGGTGCTATTAAAATGTGATAAAGTTTTTAACCCAATGGCAAATTATAAGTTTCACGGACAAATAACGCTTAGCTAATGACACTGACTGAATGTACTGAACAAAAATTATTTAAGTTATGACTGCTTCGTTTTGACTACAGTCTGCTGAGCGATCCTGGGTTCGATTTACAGGTCGGGCAAGGGTGTTTTCCCAGGTCGGAGAAATTGAGTTTTCCAACATGAATTTCTCATTGAACGCTTTTTCTGAAAGATTCGACTGTCAGTACGTGAACCACTGCAGCATGGTTCACCTACAGACTAATAATGCAATTTTATTTTAATTCCCTAATCCAATTTTAAAGTAATTTTTTTAATGCTGATTTTTCAAATTTCAAATTTTAGTTTTGTAATATTTATTTTGTGAATTTGTACTAACATAGTTTATAAGTTCAAATTGTTACTAACCATTATGGATCATTGTTATCTGACATTAAATAAATTATTATTATTATTGTGGTTGGCGGCAACAGCAGGCCCTTATGTGAGATATACTTTAGGGACGTTTGTGTCTAACTCTTTGGGAATATCAGGCATGATTTTGTGACTTTCCAGATATTCCCCAGTTTTCACACCCAATTGTTTCAATGACCAGTTTTCCATCTGTCCCAAAACCTTCAACTGTCGCTGGCACAACCTTTCCTACCCATATAGAATCCCCAAGAGCGCCACAAATGCCACAATGAAAGTCGTCAAACCCCATGGCGCCATGTGAAAGCCATACGATGCTGAATATTTAATACGACATTGACGGTCAGGGTTCTTGTTTGCGTCACATGTCAAAGTACTATTGATTATTTCTTTTATCCTATTAGTTGGTGTTGGATTGACGGCTCGGCGCTTCTTAGTTAGTAGAATTGGAAAATTAAATATTCTATTCGAAAAGAGAAGTCCTTCCGATTTCTGAATGCCTGGTACTTCAAGTTTTTTGTTAAACACTTGTCAGACGATTTGATTGTATATGATTGTCATTTTTGACAATCAATCATCTTCATAGCAAGCTTAGTTTTAACAACAATTTTACGGAACCAATGAATAAAGGTAAACTTTTCTGGGTTTTAACTTTCAGGCAAATATAAATAAAATAATCCACAACCGACATAAACTATCCCTGAATGTAGTTTACGGAAAAAATACAGAGGTAACCAAGTCCCTCGCTCCTAGTAAACTTAAGAACACGATATATGGGAGGGTCCACAGCCCCAAAAGCAATAGAAAACGTATCACCGAACCAGACACACCTCGCCTACAGTTAAAACTGAACTTTACTGTTATCAAAACAATGTCAAAAGTGCAACACCATTCAAGTGTCACATATGTTATTTAAAAACAAATGAAGTATTGTCGATGGTGCCTGGTTACCGTTGCAACGGGACCTACACAATGGGGGGCTATAAAACTAGCCGTATGTCACTAAAGACGCCTAGACTTTAGTATAACTTTCTAGTACTTGAGTATGTATTTGTTCTGTGTGTGTGCAAATGACCTTTACAGTACCTACTGGATTACTTATATAGAGGCAAAAAGCTTGCCCCCTACTTATGCCATGTGAAACTAAAAAAAAAAGCCCAAAATAACGGTTTTCACGCAGAACGTTCGATTTACAAAACGTCAGTTTGAAAAAATCTCGTTATGTAGGTCAGGTTTTCTTGTACGGCTTCAAAATTAGATATTATATAAAAAGTGATATTTGTTCAGCCTTCAGATTTCAGTCACTACCATTATCAAATTGATTTGCCACTCCTACACTCCTCCTTACCTCTGCCCACTCTTTGGTGCTTTGTTCTTTGAAGTTTCAGGGATTTTGAGTGGGAATAACCTTCTTGCTGTGGCCGTGGGTGTCTTAAAGCTGATTAAAGGATTTCGTTAACAATAGGTGTGCTTAGCAGCGTCTTAACTGCAGATTATAACATGATACAGTATTTAAATGTTCCCAACCTATGATTAAGTCAATAATGTGTTCTCATTCATCTGCCTAGCCTTTTCCCAACTATGTTTGGGTCGGCTTCCAGTCTAACCGGATGCAGCTGAATACCAGAATATTCGACCTCAGCAACCCAGTTAGCACTGGGTAATACGATGTCCCTTAGTAAGGCCGGTTGTCAGACTTTAGGGCTCCCGTCGGGGCTGCGGGTTGTTCGAAAGAGATACTGCGGCCTCGGCGCAAGGGCTACGAAGGAACATGGGTGGTTTTTAGTTAGTAGAAGTCTGACACTCCCTTCCGCTCTGCCCAAAAACGGGATTATTTGATGATTTTCCACCCGACGACTAACGTAACGTAACGACTGTCAAAGATGTGGATGATGTTGGTGATGTGGACTGTGGATGGACCGACCATCATTAAATTTCGAGTTTCTGCTGTGCCTCAGAAAGCACCTTAAGCTGTTGGTCCCGGCTCAGTCTCACAACGAGTCTTACCTATAGTGGAGTGCCGTAAGATTTATACCTCGGAATCCAGGGCCGGTCAATGAATCTTCATAAAAACTTTTGAACTGCATTGGTAAAAGCCCAAATAAAGAAGTTAAAAAAAAAAAATTGCGCGCTCTTCTTTTTTTTTTTTTAATTCGGCAATTTACTGAAAAATGAGAGGGACAATGGAAAAAAATGTTTAGAGCTACTAAATAATATTTTCACCGTGACTTTAATGTTAATTAATTAATATTTCGCAAAAAAGAACGACTTACAGCAAAAAAAAAAAATTAAACGTATCTATCTAATACCTTTATAGGAGCAATTCTTGTAATATAGTATAATCTGAATCTCGGTTACGGCTTCAACGATTTTCATGAAATTTAGTATGCAGGGGGTTTCGAGGGCAATAAATAGGTCAAGCTAGGTTTCATTAAAAAAAAAACACGATTTACCAAAACAACCAAGCAAATTTCGGTCATCCAGGTACTAAACATTGTTATAACATTATTGTTAATTACTGTCGTTGTCATCGTTGATGTGGATTATTGGTGAAGGATAAGTACCTACAGCTGTCACAAAAGCATTCTAAATTTAAAAAAATCCTGTGGATGCCTTGAGTTTAAGGCCTCCTGCCAGAGGTATCTACTAATATTATAATTGCGAAAGTTTGTGAGGATGGATTGATGGTTGTTCCCCTTTTCACGCAAAAACTACTGAACGGATTTGGAGGTTAAATATCGCAAATAGATAGATGGTTTACAACCTGGATTAAAACATATGACACAATTTTATCTCGGTAGTATGATCTCGTGGCGCAATTATCGAGCTAGTAACTGATATACCATAAGTGACTAATCGCTAAGGAAAGCTGCTGTGGGGTACGGACCTCGGTTTAGGACGTCACTGAGGGGGGGGGCAACAAAGGGACAGGCTGAATCTGAGAGATATTATTTAGGGTCTGGTTTAATACTACTGTCTCAGCTTCGCAGGCTGGCTCTAGAAAGGGTCGGGATATTTGTATTTCTTATTTCTAAGTGTACTGGTTTCCCTACTACTTTGAGGTCCATACCCCACAGGAGGTGCCCTTAGTGATTAGTCACTTATAGTATATCAGTTACTAACTTATGGCCGCGGCTTCTCCCGCGTGGAGTTCGATAAACCATCTATATACGTTATCCAAATCCGTTCAGTAGTTTTTGCGTGAACGAGTAACAAACATCAATCCATCCTCACAAACTTCCACACGTATAATACAAGTAAGATATGCCTCTGGCAGGAGGCCTTAAACTCAAGGCATCCACAGGATTTTTTTAAATTTAGAATGCTTTTGTGACAGCTGTAGGTACTAATCCTTCACCAACAATACACATCAACGATGACGACGACAGTAATTAACAATAATGTTATAATAATGTATAGTACCTGGATGACCGAAATTTGCTTGGTTGTTTTGGTAAATCGTGTTTTTTTTAATGAAACCTAGCTTGACCTATTTATCGCCCTCGAAACCCCCTGCTTACTAAATTTCATGAACATCGTTGAAGCCGTAACCGAGATTCAGATTATACTATATTACAAGAATTGCTCCTTTATAGGTATTAGATAGATACGTTTTAATTTTTTTTTTTTTGCTGTAAGTCGTTCTTTTTTGCGAAATATTAATGAATTAACATTAAAGTCACGGTAAAATTATTATTTAGTAGCTCTAAACATTTTTTTCCCTTGTCCCTATTATTTTTCAGTAAATTGCCGAATTAAAAAAAAAAAAAGAAGAGCGCGCAAATTTTTTTTTTTAACTTCTTTATTTGGGCTTTTACCAATGCAGTCCAAAAATTTTTATGAAGATTCATTGACCGGCCCTGGATTCCGAGGTTTTACAATTTTTATGCCTTAGGGCACTCCACTACTAAGGTGTACCGCAATATTCAGTAATAACTGTGTTGTGGAGGTCAGACAGGCAATCTCTCCATGTAAGATTAGTATTCAGTGGCATCCGGCAATATTCGAAACCGACCCCAATAAATTTAGGAGATAATGTATGTGTGTTCTCTAATTTACTTCTACTGTTAATTCGATTATACCAGTATAACAAAAACCACTATCTCCTGTATTTCAATGAAAACCGCTTTTCTCTTTTAGCTTAGTTTTAGAGTCATGCGGGCGTTTGACACCTGGCAATCAATGACAACTGTTACTACTTTACGGTCTAACTGATTCTATTTATTTCTGATTTTCAGTTACTTATTCCTAGTATTCTCAGGACATGCTTATAGAGAATGGTCCTTTTTAATCGGGGTAGGCTACATAATAAGTAAGTAGGTATATAAATATTTTGATTTGGTAATTACCTACTCTAAAAGCTTCAAGCTAAAAGTTTTGTTATATAGGGTGTAAAAGTACCCTTAACGCAAACGAATGGCACTTGTTCTCCCCATCACTGCGAATTTTTTTTTTTTCTAGACCACATCTAGGAACCACCTAGTTACGGAGATATTGGGGGTCAAAGTTCCAAATTTTTCATAGCTGTTTTTGTAAATACTAGTTTTTCAGGTTATAACTTTACTTAAATTACCTCCATGACCCGTTTCCTATTCAAAGCATCCACTAGCACAATGTTTTAACAGTGCTACATTGAGTTTTACCGTAAAATGTGATTTTTAACCCAAAAAAAAAATCGTTTATCAAATAATTTTGCGTAGGGGTACTTAGTTTGATGTACAGAATGCTTGGTTGACGGCTGTGTGATGGGTTGATTTACACCCTGTATAGTGTAATTTAAAAAAAATACTTTTACATTCTTATTTTTAACTCTAAATTAGTCTCTATTCATGCGAAATGTAAAACAATTGACACCTCTTAAGAAATACAACATTTTCTTAGGGGACTCTTTTGACCAAATTTTGGAACAATACTTACTATGTATTAGCAATAGGTTTTGTAACAAAAATGCATGCAGTACGGAATTGGTAATAATAATAATAATTTATTTGCAATAAAAGATGTACATTTGAACAACATTAGGTTACAAACAAACAGATGGAGACGTTATACACTAATATGTTTGGAGACTCTAGCACCCTTGCTAAGTTGACAAGACAACTTGTATTAAAGGTGCTAGGCCCAACCCTTTTATGGGTGCCTTGTAAAGAAAGTTTGTCTAGTTTACGAGAACTTATTTTCATTTTTGCAGCAGGTAGATGGACAGAGAAATAAATCATTTAGAAAAACAAGGAAACAAAGATAAAATAAAAAGTGATAAAAATGATAGATGTAGAGTGTGTGTGTGTGAGTGAGTGTGTATATGTGTACGTGTGTGAGAGGGTGTGAGTGAGTGTGAGTGTGTGTGATAGTGCGCTGCGTAGATATTACCTAGTAATGGCACTATAACTATATGAAGTAGATATAGTAATATATCTATCTAGTTTGCAAAACTCCCTTGGGACTCAAATCCTAAGGGTAACATTACACCAACAAGAGGCTCATGTAACGCACAACGCCGACCTCGGCACCACTTTCACCGCTGCGCCTACGCCGCCGTCCATGCTGCAACGCTCAATCAACTGCACTGATTTATAACATTATATCGCTCATGATTTATGCGTTAAATGGGTTATTGGCTTTGTTCACGGAGGCTCCTTTTAAGGGTGAGCAGGATTCTTAGTACAGATAGTTTTAGGGAAGTATATTTTGGGTTCTTATCTTATTGGGTTGGCGCTTACCTATTTGAGTAACAAACAATTTCATGCAGCAATTTTGTTTAGGTAATTCATCATCAGTTTAGCTTTTTTCAGTCGACTTCCCAAAAAGGAGGAGGTTCTCAATTCGATCGGTTTTTTTTTTCTATGTAGGTATGCACACCGATTACGCCGAGATTTATGATCCGATTTACGTGATTCTTTTTTAGTTTGATGCGTAATAGTTGCCATTTGGTCCCATAATTTTAATTTTAATTGGGGCCTCATCGTTGTCACGTGAATGGTTCTCATCATATCTTCGTGGTCGCCAGCAGGCGGTGCGTGCTGATCAGGTTTATTCCGACTGGTGCGACCTGGTAGCTGGCGTTCCACAAGGCGGTATACTCTCTCCTCTGTTATTTTCATTATTTATAAACTCAATTACTACTATCCTCAAGTGCTCTTATCATCTATACGCTGATGACCTGCAACTTTACGCTCAATCTGACATTGCCAACCTTGACCATTGTATCTCATTACTCAATGCTGATCTTCAAACTATCAGGGACTGGTCCGGTAAATTTGGGGTTGCTGTCAACGTCGAAAAATGCCAGGCCATTCTCATAGGTAGTTCTTACTACCTGAGAAATTTAGACACTAGCCAACTGATACCGCTTATGTTCGACAACTTTGTGATCCCTCTCTCACCACACGTTAAAGACTTGGGCTTGCACATTAACGACACACTTAGTTGGAACAAGCAAGTAGCTCAGGTAAGCCAGAAAGTCTCATACTCACTGCGGTCTCTCTATAGATTCAAACATTTTCTACCATCTAGCACTAAAATCACTTTGGTCCAGTCACTGGTGATTCCCATTATAGACTATGCTGATGTTTGTTACTCTGATCTTTCCCAAGAACTTTTAAACAAATTGGATCGTCTTCTTAATAATTGCATTAGGTTTGTTTTTGGCCTTCGTAAATACGATCACGTCTCTTCTTACCGTTCTCAGCTTGAATGGCTGCCTATTCGGCACAGGAGGTCTCTTAGAACTCTTTGCACGCTCTTTACTATTTTGAAGGATCCATGTGCTCCTAACTACCTAAAAAAATATTTCAAAGTGTTGGGCAGTTCGCACAGTCGAGCTTCTGATAATCTACTCCTTGAAATTCCCTCACACCGTACTGGTTTCATGTCATCTTCTTACGCTGTGTCAGCCATAAAACTCTGGAACGCGCTACCCCTTGGCATTAAAAGGGCGGAAAGCAAAATGGCTTACAAAAGAACTGTGCGGAAGCACTTTTTAAAATCGGACTGAATCACTCTTAATGTGTGGTGGTCATGGTAATTATTGTTTGGTTTCTCGTTTTTTGAATTATTTGTATGTATTATAATATATATTAGTTTATTTAATTCCATCTTAATATATATGTATTAGTATGTACCATTTATGTAGGTATATTGATTTATGTTAACAAAATAGTATTCTCCTAATTTATTTATATTTGTACTCTACCACAGTGCTGTCCTATTTGACCCTAAGGTTGACTGGTAGAGAATGCCTTGTGGCATTAAGTCCACCTATGTACCACGTTTGTGCATGAAGTTTAATAATTTTTTTTCCGAACCATGTTGGGGTCGGCTTCCAGTCTAACCAGATGCAGCTGAATAACAACATTTTGAGTGAAGCTACAGCCTATCTGACCTCCACAACCCAGTTAGTATTTTAGATCATTCTGATTTTCAAAAAACTCTAAATAAAACGCGATTTAACTAAACTATGTTACAATATCGTCCGATACGCGGTCCCATTTTCTTGGCGGGTGGAAAATCATCAAGGCCCTGCTCTTGGGCAGAGCGAAAGGGTGTGTCAGACTTCTACTGACTAAAAACCACTCATGTTCCTTCTTAGCCCTTCATGTCGAGGCTGCGGTATCTCTTGCGAACAACCCGCAGCCCCGATGGGGATACGCGGTCCCTTACTTTATGTTGTTTTGTCATCGCATCTCTGAGAGATGGCGCTAGTGCCACGCAATACATCAGTTCCACGCATTTTAAATGTTTTAAAATATTTTTAACAAAGATACGCCGATTATGTATAGTGAAATATGAAGAAAATAGACTAATAAATAAGTGCAAGTGTTATCTACATATTAAACTCAATAAAAGTGCTCAAAAACCTCACCAAAACAGTGCAGATATTCAAACTGTCAAACAGTCAAATGAATCAGTGTTATGCTCTAAATGACCTATAAAACTATTAAAGTGGGAAGGAACATGTAAATAAATGTGAAATAATTGTTATAAAGCTGTGTTTAAACGTAATAAGTGCATAAATTATACTTATAAAATATATGTGACGGTTGTGTTATAAACATTAAAATAACAACACCCCCGACCTCCAATGTCAAAATAAATAATAACTAGTACGACCCATATACAAATTTCAACATGTTGCACTAACAGCTAAGTGACCAAGAGGTATCAGCTGAGACTGCGGAGCTAGAAGTCGTGAGTTCTAACCTCAGCGAAATACACGTCTTTTTGTATTTGAAAGAATTTGTTAAATTGTTGTTACACACAAATAAAGTCACCGGCTCACCGAATTACCAGTAGTCTATGAACTTTACCAGAATGTCTTCTAAAAATATTCCAAATACTTCAAACAGTGGTTGCAAGATGGCAGCACTAGTTACTTGCCACAAATGCAAAAAAAATCGTTAACATAAAGGAAACTGTCATGTGTTCAACATGTAATAACAGATATGAGTTGAATTGCGACGGTTATCCAGAACAAACATATCGATTAATGGATAAAGAATCAAAGAAAAGATGGAGGTGTAAAATGTGCATTAAAAATAAAAAAGTTGTAAGTAACGAAGAATCACACATCACGATGAGAAAAAAGCAGAACATCGCTTTACCCGAACAAACTCGTATTACAAAGATTAATGTTGAAGATAGACAGCTCACTCCACAACGCACACCTCCGGCCCTGGATTCCCATATACTCACAGATCTTGATACGTCAGGGGAGTCCGTAACACAAAAATTGTCAAAGAGTGTAGATGGTACATTATCTGACCTAATAACGATGTCCGAAATGAAAGAGACAATTTCCCAGCTCACAGATGAACTTAATAGTACGCAGAAGGAACTTGAAAATACAATTTTGGAAAACAACGACCTTCACAAACAAATCAATAAGTTTACGGCTGAAATAAAATTATTAAAGTCCCTATGCTATGCATCACCATTACAGAATAGTACTAACAGTAGTGTGCAAAGGAAAAGACATTCTCTATTACCACACAGCCTGGCCAGTACACCTGCGGCGGCTACGTTACGTTCTTCGTTAAAAACTGATTGTAATAACGACATTCAAATATTAGTCTTACAACAAGAAATTAAAGTGCTGCAAGAAAAATTAAAAGATGCTGTTCAAGAAATTATAGGTCTAAATAAACAAATAGAGAGTTTTATACAGCAGCGATACTACGAGTATAATAACACAGCTTTAGAAATATCAGCGGTACAGACACATACGGCCCTAGTACAGAAAAAATGTCAAAAAGAAAATAAAACTATTTTTAAGCATGACAAGGATAAGAAGCTTGTGATCCTTAGCAGCAACTCAACCAACAAAATTTTACCAATTGCTACCACATTATTTGGCGATACTTTTCAAATATGCCATTACATAAAAACAAACTGTGGTGTAGAACAATTAATAAACGGATTAGAGGATAAATTAGGAGAATTAACCTGTCAGGATTATTGTGTCATCCAAATTGGAGATGAAGATTTCAAGACCTCATGTGACTACAGTAAGCTGGTAAAACTAATACGGGACAAAGTAATGCCTATTAAGCATACAAATGTAATACTGTGCGTACCTACTTTTAAAAATCATTATTATAAAGATATGTATAACTGGCGAATAGAAGCATTTAATAATACAATTTATAATGACAATTTGACTCATAATTATATCTATTTAATTGACTCAAACTTAAATCTGACTTATGACTTCAAGTCTTATAATAAACATGGAAATGTAAATAATAGAGGTATTTATAGTATATTTGATCAAATACAGCAACTTATATTAGAAATTGACACATATTCTGAATATTCAAATCCTTCTTTTGAGGAAGTTGAACAACACAGTCAGTTTTTTCGAGATTAGTACCCTGACTGGTGGTTTGTGCAACTTGGCTTTATTTAGGGACAGTCACTCACATGTTACTATTTTTCACCAAAACTTATGCGGAATAACTAACAAGAAGGATGAATTCGAAGTGTATATAACTGAATTACCTAACGAAATAAGCTTTATTTGTATAAGTGAACATTTTTTAAACCAAATCATGGTATCGCAATTTGATTTTCGTAATTATATTATAAGCTCTTGCAACACAAGGTTAAAAAAAGCAAGAGGTGGCACGTTAGTATTAACACATAAAAACAGACAAGTTGAGGACTTGGACATTTGTAAAAAGCTGTATAAAACGAATAGCTTTGAGGTATGTGGAGTAAAGGACATTGAGACCAACTCTTACATAATCTGTTGCTACAGAACACCAGTAAATAAAAACTTTGACGATTTTCTAGATAGATTGGAACAATTATTGCAGTACTTTTTCAATAAAATATGCTTTATCTGCGGAGATTTTAATATTGACTTGACAAAACATGACAAAAAAAGATGTTCGTTTACTTCGTTGTTGAAATGCTATAATTTTAGATATTTATTTGATTCAATTACATTTGTGCGAAATAACTCCGAATCGTGTATCGATAATATATTGACCAATACCTGTGATAGAAATATTAGTAGTACAGACATTGACCACAATCGATTAGCGGATGGACACGCAGCCCTCTTTTGTACAGCATATCTGGAAAAAGTAACTAGCACACAATGCGTCAGTTCTAAATACATAGAGAGTAGATTGTATAACGAGAAGAATAATAATGCATTCAGGCAGAAACTACTGGACCACGACTGGAATTTCGGTACAAACACGTTTATACGAAAATTTAAAGAACTACATTCAAGTGCTTTTAAAAAACGTAAAGTTAAAATCAATTTAAAAAGAACTGGTCGATCTAAATGGCTAACAAAAGGTATAAGGATATCGAGCAAAATGAAGAGAGTACTAAATTTTATAAATAAAGCTGAGTGTGATAAATCGTTATTACAATACCGTGAACAGTATTTTAGAATTTATAAAAAGGTGATTAGGAACGCAAAAAAAAAGGAAGTATGTGATCAAATAAATAAAGCAGTTAATCCTAGCAAAGAAATTTGGAAAATAGTTAATAAGACTCGGAAAAAAATTGATAATAATTTCGAAAATGATAATATAATACTTAAAAATAATAATAAAATAATTTGTAATCCAATCGACATTGCTAACATTTTTGCAGATAAGTTTGACAACAGTAAAGGCATAAATACTAGTAATCCAGAACTAGCTAAAAGGCATTTAATTGAGAATACTGACAGAGTTGATAGGTCTATGGTTTTTAATCCTGTAATGCCGATAGAGATTTACAAAATGGTAAAGGGTATGGATGGTAAAAAGTCATTTGGATACGATGAAATACCTCTGAACGTAATCAAAGATAATATAGATATACTGGCATACCCAATATCTGAAATAATAAATAACTGCGTCAATGAAGGCGTCTTTCCTGACCAATTTAAGATAGCCAAAGTATTACCACTGTTTAAGAAAGGTGCTAAAACGGATCCAGGCAATTACAGGCCCATTTCATTGTTACCGGTTCTATCCAAACTTTTTGAAAAAGTAATCAAATCTAGGCTTGTAAGTCATTTGAGTAATCTAAAAATAATAAACCGTAATCAGTTTGGATACCAAAAAAATAAAGGGACACTAGATGCAATAGACACGTTAGTTAACAACGTAGTAAATAAGCTGAACAATAAATTTAAAGTTGCCGGCTTATTCCTAGACCTAAGTTCTGCGTTTGATACTGTAGAACATTGCATTCTAATGGATAAGTTAGAGCACTACGGTATAAGAGAAAACGTTTTAAAACTTTTTGCTTCTTATTTGAATAATAGGAAACAGTACGTAGAAATTAAATCGCTTCAAGAAGGTGTGGAAGAAATTCATAAATCGAAATTATTTACAGTAATTAGAGGAGTTCCTCAGGGATCGGTGTTGGGCCCCATTTTCTTTATAATATTTCTTAACGATCTGACTGAATATATAAAAAACATTTTACCAGATGCTGACATGATAATATTTGCTGACGATACGAGTGCTGTTATAGCTGCTGACAATATGGAGACCTTAAAATGTAAATTAAATGTTTTATTAGCTGCTTGTGAAAGCTGGTTCTCTATGAATAATCTTAAATTAAATGTAAGTAAGACAAAATGTATGATATTTAGATCTACAGTTAGGAACAAAGTTACAATGGACGTAGAATCCTTGGGCAGTAAAATTAATGTAGTAGAAAGTTTGAAATTTTTAGGGGTACAAATTGACTCTTTGCTAAATTGGAAGTCAGAACTAAATTCGATTACGAATGCAATAAGTAGTGCATGTTATGCAATCAGATCTTTGAGGGATATTTTGTCTGGTGCCCAACTTCGTACCGTCTATTTTGCTCTAGTTGAATCCAAACTTAGATATAGCATTAAATTTTGGGGAAACAGCTATAAATATAATAATAAGGCAGCCTTTACCATACAAAAGCGAGCATTAAGAACCATGCTTCGTTTAAATCAGACAGAATCATGTAAGGAGTTTTTTATTAAGCTAAGAATTTTAACGGTGCCATGTCTTTATGTTTTGGTTCTCCTTACTCATTTAATCAAAAACTTAAACGAGTTTGAAACAGACGATGAAAGAAAAAATAGAATAGAGACTCGCAGAAAAGATCTTCCTACTATTCTGCAGGCAAAGCTCAATGTTGTCAAACACTCGTCACGTGTGCAATCTGTCAATCTGTTCAACAAATTACCAGCAGAATTAAAGAATATTCAGAATGTGAACATGTTTAAAAACAAACTCAGGGCTTTGTTATTGAAGAAAGCCTATTATTCCATTGACGAATTTTGTAATGACAAAAGTTTTAAAAATAGTACTTAAATTGAATTAACTGTAGGGATTATTCTTTGACTTGTTATAGATTTTTCTTCCTTTTTTTTTTTTTACTAAATATTTCTTAATTTTTTCTTGACTTAAAAAGTATTTTTGTGTAGCATTTTGCTGGGGACTTTGTTCTGTATTAATGCGAGTATGACTGTAAAGTTAGTTTTAATTAGAAAAGACGTTTTAACTTCGGATGGCTGTGAAATGAGGTTACTTACTTGTTTATTTTTATTGTAATAGTTTATGATGTTTTTTTTTTGTGTACCTGCTGTGCAAATATTTCGACACAAATGTATTTTTGTTATGAAATAAATAACTTGAACTTGAACTTGAACTTTAAATCTAAACAAAATGAGTGTCAGTATTATCTGTATATATATTTTCTAAAATATAAAGCTATAAAAGACTTTTTTATTTTATTTTTATTGATTTATTATATATTTGCTGTAACCTTTATTAACGCAGATAGACTATAAGTAGCCAAGTTTTATCATGATTGTAATAGTTTCAAGTCTCTTAACTCGCTATAAAACAATAATTTTATTGGTATTGGAAGATTAAATAATCTAATACTTTTCTACCGTAAATTGAATAAAGTAGACCATTGATAAACACTTACTAGTAAGCATTTGACATGTGAATATGAAGTGGAACTTTTAAGAAAAAGTCCCCTATGTAATGTGTATGTAGGTATGTGTACCTAATCCTCTATGTAATAGGAGGCGAGCCTATTGCCATCAACTGGGCACACATCAAGACTCCGTGGCTGTTACTTAAAAAAATCTGATGGAAAACGCTTTGCCCGAACCGGGAATCGAACACCCAGGACCTCATACTAAACAATCGTGTTTGCGACTAACAGACCTAAGAGGCAGTTTCATCCATCCAAAAAAAAAAACAATGTTTGATTGGTCTTTTTATATACAAATGAGAGACCTTACATAAATTAATAACTTATATTGTTCCACAGCTTAGCCAATTTAATGCTCTGCTATCTTTAATTCATTTTATTTTTTTATTCAATAATCGCACAGTTTACGTAAAAGATGATTATGCAAATGTTTCAATCGTAATCTTATTAGAGGTATACCTTGGTTTTATAATAGCACTGACCTTCGAAGATTAGCGCCATATTTATTTCCTCTAATTATATCATTTGAAACTAGAAATGTGTAAATGAGAAGCCTTACCATGAATATTTTAGTAGGTTTTTTAAAAGATATCTGACTTTTAATTGAATATACCTACCTACCTTTATTATATTACAATTTGCAGTAGGCGTTTTACTATTTTATTCAAACCGTAGAAGTTAGGACCTTTCGCTAAAAATACTGAAATGAGTCAAGTAGCGACATCTGTTTAGAAGTTCTGAAACTATTACTCTCACATAAAGTTGTAGTACTAAAGTAGATGTCAGCAACTCAGCATCCACGTCATTATAAAATATTAGTTAACGCTAACTTTACATGAAATGAGATTGCATTTTTTGTTATTTTATTCGACTACAGCTAGCGCAGTGTAATTAAATAACGGTTGTTTGAGTCAGTACTCTAACAAACAATCGTACATAATAGTTCACCCCAGCACTAATAGATGGCGCGGAACTCAAACTCAAAGTACCACTAAAATCATCGACATCAGAAATGTCTCTTACCTTTTCAACCTTGTCGGTAGGCGGTGAAGCCGGTGGGCTTTGCGGCAGACCCAGGTCCTCGTCATCATCGCTGCCATCACCTCGCCCCCGCCGCCTTACTGCCGCCACTAGCTCCGCCTGGCGACAAAAGAGGGAACTATTAATTTGAATACCTCGTTTTGTAGGACAGTTGAACGCTAGATCCTTGGTTTAATTTTTGAGACGGGCAAAATGCATCTGGAAATGTTAGTATGGAATACTAAATCATTATTGTTGTACCATGTCAGAGGCCCTTGGGGCGGTTTAGAAAGTCAGTCACTAGGGTGCGTGAGACACCGTGGCCTCGGCATGAAGGGCTAGGAAGGAACATGTGTGGTTTTTAGTCAGTAGAAGTCTGACACTCCCTTTCGCTCTGCCCATGAGCGGGAGGGGTTATTTGATGATTTCCACCCCCCAAAAAAGGGTGCGTGGGGTCGTTAGACCTTACAGCCTACTGCACGATAAGAAGAAGATTAATGTAGCAAATAGAGGTGCTAAAATTAAAATATAGTTACACCGTCTATGAATTAATTTTAATCCAGTTCATACAGCGATTAGTGTATTATTTACATTACAGGATAAATAAAGTTGTATTTAGTTCGTTCAGGAAAATCTGGAGTAGGTAAAACTGCTAAACGATAAAGTGTATTGTTACAGAACAATTGTCCCAAGTGTTTGAAACTATAGTTGCGTGTGTCGAGATCGAAACACATTTTTCGTGTAAATACCCTCAACATGATCATCGCGTGAAATCGTGGAAAAAATTTGTTGTTCCTTACGTTTTGAAGATTTATCTGAACACTAATTTATAGGACAAGATTTTATATTCCCAATTTCAGGGTCAATACCGTAGTAAAAGTCGTTTTCAATCATGAAATTTATCAAACTTAAATTTATTAAGATTCACTTACTGACTTAACTTTCCTACTCCTCGATTCGACCTGGGAATTTACGCTGAACTCCATAGATGATACTCTAACATGGTTATCATCATCATGCACAGCCCGAATTCAGCCACTAGGTAGGTACTCGGTATAGGCCTCTCTCTTCTGGTGCCACTCTCCACGTCCCTGTGCCAATCTCATCCAGGTTTTTGGATATAAATTGTTCAAATTGAATGTTACAACGTTAACCATAACATTTATCACACATACACGTCATCGTGCAAAATTCCGCCATGTTTTTGACCCATAAAACGCGATATTAAGAGCGGACAGCGATAAAGATAACAGACACAGCTTCCTTTGCATATCAATTTGTTTTAGATACATTTTATGTGGCACAATGTTATATTATTTTATCATAACATAACAGACGGTATTGTTTGGGGAGAAAAGTCAGCATGAGCTGGTGAAAAGACCCATAAGAATGGCGCTGTGGTGTGATCCCAGGTTTGTGCCAGATTTTACTGACACAAGAAGTTAATTCTGCTCGTAATGAAGCTTAGAAACGTAAAGTAAAATAAAAAGGCAAGTACAGACAATACAATCGGTCAAATTCTTTTATTAGATTGTCAACTTAATCGCTAAAGTATGAGTTTCAAGGATGATAAGAAAAAAATAGTTTTGTTTAATTTACTGGTTTCATCATCAGCCTGTAAAGTTCCCACTGCTGGGACTCAGGTCTCCTCTCTAGGAGAGGGATGGGCTATAATCCAACACGTGGGCCTAGTGCGGGTTGGTAGAATTAATGCCCTGCAATACCTAAGCCGTGGAGATGGCCCATGGAGCAAGGCTTTTGCCAAGGGGTAACCAAAGTCACGTCAAAGAAACCAGGGCCGACCTAAAGCTGGTTGGGTCGACTATATCGTTAAAATGGCAAATCTGGCAGAAAAGGGAGGCCAATACCCAGAAGAGAGTGAGTGATTTCGGGCTGATGGGAGTTTAACCCCGAAACCTCAGATAACCATAGAGAAATTAACGAAACCGAATCGGAATGTCACTGGTTTTTTCGATCGTGCGAACCCCCTTTCAAACCAAAAGCCTCGCTACGGCCCGGCTGGCACATCGAAGCTTCTTAACCTGTTAGTTCGTAAATGATAACGTGACGGGTCAGGGGACAAAGGCAGGAAGATCATGCATGACTGTCTCATCAGGACAACAGACACAATATTAATTGTTATTTTCATGACTCAATTCCAGTCTCTAAATTGGGACGGGTAAACGGCTGTAAAGTATAAAATAAAATGTTATTATGAACAAACCCATAATCGAGCTAGTTTTCCGTCTGTGATCCAAGTGAATTTCTTTTTCCATCCTTGACTCATACCCACTGGTAACTTTAACACTTATTTTTTGGCACTTTTTCACTAACTTAGCATTGCACTACACTATTTATTTTAAAAGTCACTAAAATAATATTCCATTGGCACTATTATAATTTTCCTTGGTCATAAAATCTTTCTCTTTTTTAATCTGTTAATAGAAAACCTTTCTTTAAATATACACTTTTGAAATAGGAACACTTTCGCTCCAACTTTTTTAAATCACAAAGTTTTCGATGTTTTTCGGTTTTCTAGTGTTTTAATTTTTTAACAAATACGTATATTCACGCCGAAGTCTTCCGTCGAACTAATTGTAAAATAAATATGAAACAATAACAGGCATTACTCATCTCGTATTTAGTGGTTAAGTCGTACAATATTGACAGATAGCAACGGGAAGTCGAATTAATTTTATGTTTACCGTGAAACCATTAGCCGTCTTCGAGCTTTTGTTTTATTTTATTACTAACCGGTTAGATAAGTCTATAGCTAATATTTTTAGCACTAATTTTACGTAAGCTTTATTCGTGGGAAGTTTTTTTTTGTTAAGCATTAACGGAAGACAGCATTTTTTTTGTATGTTTTCCTAGACGGTAAAGTATTTTTAGATTGGTGTTCATGTATTTCATAGAATTAATTATGAATATTCTGGAGTCAATGACAATTGATTGTGTATTGTGGTTTATATTATAACTTATGGATATAAAATGAGGAAAAGGATACAACACAAGGATACAAGTCTTTTAACAAACTGTTTTAAACTTTAGTAAAATTCCTAGACAAATTCCTTCACTGCCTCGTTAGGTTAGTGGTCGCAAGTGTGACTACCGAGCACAAGGTCTTGGTTTCGATTCCCGAAAGTGTTATAAGGTTTTTCACCAGGATATGTTTTAGTAGCAGTGACGGATTTTGGATTAGTGCCCGGTTGATGTCAAAGGCTCGATCACTCAGGCCGCGGGTTGTCCGCAAGGGATACCGCGGCCTCGACATGAAGGGCAAAGAAGGAACATGGGTGGTTTTTAGTCAGTAGAAGTCTGACACTCCCTTTCGCTCTGCCCAAGAGCGGGAGGGATTATTTGATGATTTCCCACCCCCCCAAAAAAAAAAAAAAGGCTCGATCACTCGTTAACATGGCGTAACGCAAAGGCTATACCCGAAATTAAATAAATGCTAAACCACTTATAATAACTCACACCTAATTTGGAAAAAATATAGAAATCTATCTAGCTAGTCTAGATCAAGAATACCAGGTCAACAGGACATGCAAGAGATTGCATAATACATGTTCGTATAATAGCAGAGTGTGATATTTTGTAACTGTTATAACAATGGATAGGATATTAACAGACTGTCTCATTGTTTGGCACTCGCACATTTAAATTAAATAACATCACGCGTGTAATCAGTGAAGTTTTAGGCAGAGGTGTACCTAATAGTACACCCCCATTTCGTGTTAGTTTGACTATTTTAGAACTATTTGATATCGTTAACGTAAACTTCTGAAATTAAACTAGAGCTAGCTGATGATAAAATCCCATACAAATTCTAATATTGACAAGAAATAAATTATAATATTGAGAAGTTACGTGCTTTGTACTCACAACCGTCTTGCATGTGCATGAACCAGAACTATGGACGACGAAAATAATGGATCGTCGAGGCGCCATTCTGTAGTTTCTGTCTATCCCCATAAGAAAACGCGTGACGTTAACTGTATGTAATATGCGTAATGTTAAATTTTTCGCGATGGAGTAGGTTTTCTCTTTAATACAAACTCACACTAGACCTATTAGGTATACTCTTATATTCGCAAAGGAGATTATAAAGAGAACCTTTTCCATAGAATTTCAGGATTTTATAGAAAAAGGTTAGACTACTATTATGTTAGACTTGCTGAGGATCAGTTTTCACAAAGGAACTTCTAAAAGGGTACCAATCAATGCCCTCGGCCCCACATCTGTAACTTGGCCTTCTAGAAAGTTTTTAGCATCAGAATAGGCTACGAACTTAAATGGTTTGTTTCTTTTTCAGTTGGTACTGTACTACTGTATCACTGTTTGCTTAAATTTAATTTTATTGTGCATGCTGTGGTCTCCTGTAAGTGAAGGAGTACACTTACCTGATACGTTTGTTTTCCACTAGATATTTCGCATGATTGTGTATATTCTTTGTTGGAGATCCTAAATAAATAATAAATAAACAAAAGCCTTGGGTTTCGTACAGGCTATTTGATCTGTTGAATCCTAAATAAGATGATTATATTGTCCCGTCGGGGCTGCGGGTTGTTCGCAAGAGACCGCGGCCTCGACATGAAGGGCCAAGAAGGAACATGGGTGGTTTTTAGTCAGTAGAAGTCTGACACTCCCTTTCGCTCTGCCCAAGAGCGGGAGGGGTTATTTAATGATTTTCCACCCGCCAAAATAAAAAAGGTGATTATATTGTCGTTGTTTATTTTAACTAAGTAAAAAAGCTTCCTGACTTAGGTAGGTTTCAACAGAAGCAAATAAAGCGCCCCAATTGCGTGGCAAACTTTTAATGACAGTCTTATTTACGTCAGTAACACTCTAATGACAGTTTGTATTTCATTTCAACGTGAAATAAATGATTTCAGACCTTATTCCTTAAAATGCTTTTGTAATTATGACGGCACGGTTGGCGCAGTGGCTGAGCGATTGGACTGCTGCGCTGCGTGTCGCGGGTTCGATCCCCGCACGGAACAAATATTTGTATGGCCTACAGATAATTGTTTCGGGCCTGGGTGTTTGTGTATGTGAGTTTAAATGTTTGTAAACGCACCCACGATACAGGAGAAATTCCTAGTGTGGGGCAACGTTTCTTTTATAAAAAAAAAAAAGATATTGCACAATTTTTGAAGACTAGACTATCCCCAATCATTGATCTATTTTTTGCATTCTTGTAAGCATTAAGAAGTATGAAGTACGTAAATATGACCACCTAATTCAAACTAAATAAAAAATCCGATGATACTACAGTACAACTTGTATTTACGAGAATGTATTTATTTACGTGTCTGTCGACCCCCTAACGGGATGGTGATACGGTAATGACACATATTTCCCGCTAGCGTTGAATAATAGCCGGGTATCAAGTGATGATGGACAATGGTTACCGCAACCGCAGGAGAACCTTGCGTCAAACTAGAGCATGTCACTTTAAATAGTCACTTTACTTAAGCTTAGGGTTGTTGAACTTAATAGTTTTAATACGAGTAATTTTTTAATATTTTTAACTGACTTCCAAAAATGAGGAGGTTGTCTATTTATTAAAAAAGGGGAAAAAATACAGTAACTTTTTTGCAAAAAAAACTGACTTCAAAAACACAAAAAAAAAGTGAAAGAAAAAAAGCAAAAAAGTGAAAAATAAACTTCAGAAGAAAAATCAGCTTCTGAAGTCGGTGGCAAATAAAACTTCCGACTCCAAAAGCTGATTTTTTACTTTTTTTGTGTTGTTTTTTTTTGCACAAAACTTTTATTACTTACATTCATTTTAAAAGTGTGTGTGTTCTAGTGGTCGCAAGCGAGACTGCTAAGCATAAGGTAATGGAATCGATTACCAGATCGAGCAGTTTTATTGGGTTTTACATGAGGAATTTCTCAGTCGACAGCCACGGAATCTGTAGTTGTTCCCGAATGATGGCAATAGGCCCATTATTACATGACACTTAAACATAACCGGCGAAATGGGGGTGTACTATTAGGTACAGCTAGGAAAGAACATTAAGCTGTAGGTCCCGTTTGCCATGTAATAGATCTTTGGTAGTCGTTACAGGTAGTCAGTCACCTGAAAGTCTGACAACCAGTCTTATCAAAGGGTATCGTATTACCCAATATTAACTGGGTTGTGGAGGTCAGACAGGCAGTCGCTCCATGCAAAATACTGGTATTCAGCTGCTTTCGGTTAGACTGGGAGCCGACCCCAACATAGTTGGAAAAGGCTAGGCAGATGATCATATTAGGTACAGCAGCTCTGCCTTACGGTTTTGGGATTATAGACATTATGTTATGTCTTTAGTGGACTTAGTTATCATACGACATAATACAAAAGCAAAAGTCTATTTAACGGAGTCAAATAATAAACTTTTGAACTTTTATAGACTTTGGAATAGATTATGCTCAAGGAATGAGAATTAAACAACTTGTTTGACGACCGCCAACGTAAGTTTTAATAAATTCGTCATCGTATCTACTAGGAGTCCATAAAAATATGATGACTATGTATTTTATACGCCAATTTAGATATGGCTTTTAATTTTAAGGTCAAAATACAATGTAGTGAAATAACTGTTATGTAATCACAATTTAATACACGGTAGTCACTTTCATTTTATTATAACAATTGCTACTAAAGAATCTGTCAAAATTAACCCCATGATGACAAAAAGTGGTTATTTTGAAACAGAAATACAATTACCACAGTCATCATTATCCTGTCTTATTATAATTATTTGGCTTATCTTTAAATCACCATGTCGGTGGTAACCTCCTTTCTAGCCATAACATTTTTCACATAGTAATTCATCCATTCGTTTCTTTGGTCTGTCTCTACTCTTATATCCATCCATATTCGTAATAAAATCAATTATCACTATAACTACATAGTATAAAACAAAGTTGCTGTCGCTGTCTGTCCGTCCCTATGTATGCTTAAATCTTTAAAACTACTCAACGGATTTTGAAGCGGGTTTTTTTAATAGATAAAGTGATTCAAGAGGAAGATTTTAATATATAATTTGACTGACATCTACGTGAAGCCGCGGGCATCAGCTAGTAAAAGACATAAAATCTTTCTGTAACATTAAAACAGCCGTTTAGTAAAACAAAACATGTCGATAAAATGTTAACAATAATTTGAAAACACGTAAAGCCTACTAAAGCCGCGAGGTAACGTTAAATCTGAGATAAACGTAAAAATATTAAATAATACGCGCCAGTTCACAGGTCGTATCCTCTTGTCTTGTGGTCCAAGGGAAAAGAAAATGGCTACTGTTATGAGAATAATGCGATAAATCTGTAAAAACAAAGGAAGTATTATTATAGTCCTTTTACAGTTATTCTACTGATGACGTCTGCAACCCAAAAACAACTTTCTTGTACGAGAATAACGATAACTGTCATTTTTATTTTAAAACAGATGTCGAGGCTCAGCTATAATAAACTATTCTACGAGACTGTTAGGTCGCCATTGGTTTTAGTTTAACAATAGGGATGTTTCCCGACTAAAAAAAATATGATTCTAATTAGTCCGTCTGTTAGATTATCGAAAAATATTGGATACGTGTTTTTTATTTTATCAAATCAATAAAAAGAGTCCACTTGTGACATCACTCACCGTTAAAAAGTGTCATACTAATGTCTTAAAATATGACGTCACACGAGTTTGCAAAGCACTGTATCGTCTTCATTGTTTGTTTACGTGAAAGAAGAAAAAATACGTGTCCAATATTTTTTGGAAATCTATCTGACGGACTAATTAGATTTTTTTGTTGTTCGATAACTTGTAAAGCCAAGACCCTGGTCCAGGCCATGGACGGCATAAAACTTTGTCACAAAAAAAAAGGAAGTCAAGCTATCGTCTATCGTATTTGCCCCACCTGAATTCCACACATTTTTCAAAACTTGGCCTCCATTTTCCAAAATCCAACCCGCTAAAATCGTTTCCCTTGGGCCGCACCGCCACAAAAGCGAGTAGAATTTCACTTTCGCGATGATAGAACAATAACACAATAGTATCTTAGCTTGGAGGCTGCTCAGCACAGTTATAAAGGACAATGTGCTACTTCGACATTCAACTATTTCCTATCTTGTATGCAACATACGAACATAATATCACGCCTGTAATCCCCGAAGGGTTAGGCAGGGGTGTACCTCATAGTATACTCACTTTTCGCCAGTTTTGTTGAAGTCCCATGTAATAGGGGGCGAGTTTATGGCCATCATTCGGGCACAAATCCGGACCCCGTGGTTGCTACTGAGAAATTCAACATAACTGGTGAAATTTGAGTTTATTTTCACTTATACTAAGTCAAAATCAATCAAAATCAAAAGTCATTCATTCAAACTAGGCTGATAATCAGCACTTTTCGAACGTCAAAATTTACTTTACTTTACTTATTTACAAGTGACAGTCCCCCAAAACGCCCACCCTTCGACACTTCCTAGTGTTTTTTGCTGGAAAGAAGAAGTGGCAGAACAAACTCCCCAGCAACACATCTGTCTGTTTGGTTAGAAGAACCAGACTCAATACAATAGTAAGGTGTAAATATTAACTTACACCTTACTATTGTATCGAGTTTTTTTTTGTTTAGTTTGTATTGACTACAATCAATAATCAAGAAGTATATAAAACATAAAAAGACATAACATATCAGTCAACTAATTTTGGAGAAAGAACATAAATAACAAATATTGTCTTGTGTTGGAGTAATTATAAACTCACGAGCAATAATAATTATGTGGACAAAGTTCAAACGCGAATTTCTAAATAATATATATTCATTACGCAACATGAAAATGTAATCAATCCGCGTGCGAAAATTGTTTAAAACGTTTATACTAAGTGTATACATTGGTGCTTCTGACTGTACACTTCTGCATGAACCCTTGGGAATTGCAGACGTGATGTTATGTTTAAGTATGAGTAAAGTCTCAATAAAACCCTTTACTGTCGCTACCTAATTTGGTTGTAGAAGTTATGACGACGTCATTAAAAAATAACCATAGTTATAGTTTCATTGTGCGTCAAACTATATTATAATAATATGAATATAAGATATTAAGTTCATAAAACTGTGGTTTTTAACAGCATAAAGTAACTAGGAGGGCAAATAAATAATTATTCTTAAAGGGGTTTCAGTTAACCTCAATAAAATACCTAATAAGCAGAGGTCAGAATTAGGTAGAGTTATTAATGTACTTGCATCGAAATGCAATATTAATATGGATCTTCCCGGGATTTCCCGGAATTTATAATACAATCCAGTGTGGCCAACAATATTACAAATAAATCATAATAAAAACCTCAGGGATAGATAACCAAATGTGGCAACATCGCGCGTGCAGTTCTTTAAATTGTGTAAAAGTAAATTACTTTTTTATTTAATAAATCACGGGATTTTTCTGCTCTTTAAAATAAATCGCGGGATTTGAGGCATATCAGCTTTATTATTTCGCTGTATGAAATCAGTGTAAGTACCTACATAAATAACCGTAACTCTAACTAATTCCGACCTCTGCTAATAAGCAATGATATTGTGTAAACATTATAAACAACCAAGCGATTGCAGCAATTCCGACAGTTTTCTTCTGTGTATTTATTGAAGAGTTCCATTGTATCATATCTCCAAAGATCAGATCTTCACCACATGATAATATAAACGGAACCACGGCAAATTAAAACTCTTCTAAATAAAAAAATAATCATCAAAATCGGTTCACAATTGGGGAAGATATCACAGAACCCACAATAGAAATAGATAACCTTCTTTTGGAAGTCGGTTAAAAACTGTTTTCTTTTTGACATATTAAAGTTAGACTACCATCAAATCAAATCAAAATATTTTATTTCGCATAGGCCCTACACAACGTCGACAAAAGGTGCACGGTCCGGGCAACATTGCAGGGGCCCACAAGGGCAGACACCTGTCGGGGCTGCGGGTTGGACGAAAGAGATACCGCGGTCTCGGACACAATGGGCTAAGAAGGAACATGGGTGGTTTTTAGTCACTAGAAGTCTGTCACTGGCGGAGCGGTAGGGACCGCTCCGCCCAGAGTGGGGGGTGTCATTTGAAGATTTCCAAACCTCCACAAAAAAAAAGAAAAGGTGCACGATTCGGGTTTTGTCGTTTCCTGTGAAGAAGAATCGGCAAGAAACTCCATCGTTACTCTTTTAAAATGTTAGTTGACGAGTCTCATTATAATGCAGATTTAATAACAGTCTTCACGAAAAACGTTTATCATATGCTTTTATTAAAGACTGTAATTATTACTTCAGTTTTAGAGAGCTGCTAAGTGAATATATTACACAGAAGCTCGTTAAACTGAGTATAATATTGCATTGCATACATTTTGTTTTATTATTTATATAATAATTGCTAGTTCTTGATTACAGGAGAATTAAACCGGTTATTAAATCGCTTAAGTAAGATTTATCGAGAAAAGATTTAATTTGGATATGCTCTAATCATCGCACTTGGTGAAACGGAATGTAGATTCACGATTACATAAGAATTGTTAGGAACATGTATCACCATGACAGATTTAATCTTGTCAATGAAGGATTTCGCAAAATTTTGGGCTGACTCATTTTGAATATTGTCATCAAGATTCTTCAGAATGGAGGACAATTTTAGCAACACTTGCATTATAGTGAAAACGACATTTTGAATAGCAGCTGTACAGTCAGCAGCACGAATATGTATACACTTAGCATCGTTTAGAAGCAATTTTCGCCTACTGTGTTGTTTTCATTTTCATGTCACGTTACAAAACTAATATTTTCGATTACCCACATTATCATAAAAAGGTCATATCTCAAAGTTGCAATTGTTATTTCACGAGAAATTTGCTGTTGAACAAAGCCAATTAAGTGTATACATCTTATTGCTCGTGACTGTACCCAGGGCGTAGTCTTTTTTTTTGCCCGCTCTTGGGCAGAGCGAAAGGGAGTGTCAGACTTCTACTGACTAAAAACCACCTTACCTTCCTTCTTAGCCCTTTATGTCGAGGCCACGGTATCTCTTGCGAACAACCCGCAGCCCCGACGGGACCCAGGGCGTAGTCTAAGACCCGGTTTATATTAAAGCGGAGACGCGCAAGACAAATCAAAGGAAATGCGCAAGACCAGATGTAAATTTTAACTAATGTGATTGGTGGATTTCCGCACATCTCTTGTCTCCACTACTCTACACTTCGGTGGAAACTGGGCCTTACACGCAACACATTGTTTATATCTTGGGATATTTTTTATCCCGCGGAATCAAACCCGTGGGACAATTATCGAACTAGAGAGACACCGCTTATAAAATCAAATCATTTTAACACAAAAGCCCTTAATGAAGTCATTTTCCTAATCCAATTAAGTAAAGACAGACAGTCAGCGATCGCTTATGAAGACAAAAGCGAGTACTTACGCAATATTAATAATGAAATACGTAGATACTAAGTACAGTCAACCTCTCACCAGTGTGTTACAAAAATCATCCTTATTACAACGACATAAAGTCGCTGTTAATGTCAATATGTTACTTCTAAAATGCGTTTGACTATATTTAATCGTATTAATTACTTACAGTAGAATCAATTTGTCGGGAAGCAAACTCCTGAGAATCTTACTTCAATAACAAAAATAATTATTATATTGTGACGGATTATTATTTTAACAATATAACAATAATAGCAGCGTTTTCCGCGTTCAGATTGTATGTAGGGACAATTGCTAACACAATGGTTTATTGTTGGTCGATTTTTACATGGATAAGGTAGGCTCTCTTTATTATGTAAGTAAGTATAAACATCTTCTCTCTTACAACAATAAGTAAACTTAAGGTACATAGTTTCAGTATAAACAACCAAAGAAATTGATGAGAACGTTAAAAAGAAGTGCAGTATCCTAGGCGTTAGACTAGCCAAACAAATACGCAACTAGCTGACGCCCGCGGCTTCACCCGCGTCGATGTCGGTCTAGGTCATCATCTGCCTAGCCTTTTCCCAACTGTGTTGGGGTCGGCTTCCAGTCTAACCGGATGCAGCTGAGTACCATTATTTTACATGGAGCGACTGCCTATCTGACCTCCACAAACCAGTTATTACTGGGTAATCCGATACCCCTTGGTAAAACTGGTTGTCTTACTTTCAGGTCACTGACTGCCTGTAACGACTGCCAAAGATCTATATATGGCAGCCGGGACCAACAGCTTAACGTGCTTTCCGAGGCATGAAGGAAACTCTGTATGTAATGGGCGGTCACCCATCCACAGACCAACAAGCGCGGCTTGACCTAAAGATCGACCCGAATGGCAGTTATTATTAAACCACGAGCTCCTCGATATCGGTCCATGATGGTACTTGACAAATTATATAAGTACTAAAACCTTCCTCGCAAACCACTCTATCCATTGGTGAAAAAAGTATGAAAATCGGTGCAGTAGTTTTTGAGTTTATCGCGAATAGACAGACAGACGCGGCGGGGGACTTTGTTCTTTAAAATGTAGAGATACCACACAGCGCTTTAAATCTGCCGCTAAGCTGTATTACTGGGCTGGTCATCTCTGCCGTATGTCTAACGAGTTCTGGGCCAAAATAACAACGTTGTGGACCCCTGACACAGCCAGAAGGCCACAGGAGATGGCGGGACGAGGTGAACAGAACCACGGGACCAGTGGTCCACATAGGCCCTGGATCGAAAGATTTGGGAGGTCATGGAGGAAGGCCTTTGCCCAGGAGTGGGATGATACAGGTTAACGGTAACGGCCAGTGAATTAAAAATAAACCATAATTAAGATGTAGGCAGGGTGGTTTGGGAATATGGCGGTGGGCCTGTCCCAAAAAAAAATAGGATAGAACAAGGAGGATTAGTTTTTCACAACAAAATATACATATGTATAGACACAGCCTATTTCGATCCAAGACAGTTAAATCGTTTATCTGGGACCTCGTCGAGCTTCATTGTCTCAGCGCTTTTCTGGTGGACGCCACTGTTTATTATGGTTTTTAGGAGTTACAGTGGATTGGGAACAGTGTGGCGAACTTGTCCCAAAAAAAAGACAGCCTATCCGTCGAAAAGAAAAAGTTCCATAAAGGCCATTTTATTTAAATATTTTAGTGATGCGTGGGTGATCGTAGCAGAGGTAAGGAGGTCATTATCTTTTGCTACAAAGGCTGTGGACCGTGCGCCATTAAATTAATCGACAGGGAAAATGGTGGAACACTTATATTAAGACTAGCTTTTGTACGCGGCTTTGCCTGCTTGGACGTTGAAAAACGAAGATGTAGTGGCAAAAGTTGAAAGTAACGATTAAATGGTTTGGTCATGTCATGTAGAGAGGATGAGTGAAAAGCAACTAACAAATTATGTGACTGGCTATGCCGGACGGATGTGGTGTATGGAGTGACGCCCTTGAAGGACATACACTTACGTTATTGTGGTGGTTCTTCAGAAAGGACAGGTGTGTAGTACTCGCAACCACCGTGCGTGTATGACCAGATGTATGAATGTGGACGAGGCAAAAAGAGTATGTGAGGATCGTAGCAGGTGGCGTTATATTGTATCTGCCTACGTCCATGGGAAAATGGCGTGTTTATGTATGCATGTATATTTGTATTGGACCCGGGACATCTTACCCCAGGTCATGATTTAACCGTATGCCAATAATAATAAGCCGTTAAGTGTAAAAGTGTGAAAAGGCAACAAACAGACAGAATTACTCTCGCATTTATATTTTAAGAACGTATGGATTACCTTTACATCTATCTTGAGATCTTCAAGGTGGGCACGAGGTGAACTGGGGTATTCGATGTTCTATAATCATGGTGGATATTTATGGAGTGTCCACGTCGAGAATCGTGCTAAGAAAATGTTATACTGAGTTTTTTTGAGAGAACTTGGGACTGGATTGGGTACTATCCTGTCCAATGTCCTATAAGAGATATTTTTTTCATGAAAACAACATCTGCCGCATGTCATATCAAATTGGGCCAAAATGGCTTCAGATTGGATTCAGACTAATAAAGTCAGGCGTTGCGGTAGGCCCAGAACGAGATGGGGCGTGACGAACCTGACTCTTTTCAAAAGGATTGAGCCCAAACAGCCATAGAGAAAGTTAAATGGAAGAAGGGAAGGGAGGCCCTTGCTCTGCAGGACACATCAGGCTCATTATAATAAATGAATAATATGTGTATAGCGGAATGAACATATAAATAAATAATTTGGCATGCTCAATTTTTTGTCAACTTTGAATTCTTCAAATCCAATTTCCTTAAATATTTTCCTGATAGTCCCGTTTTTTTGTGAGGATCATTTTTCATTGTTTTGGGAAGATTATACCTACTGAACAAGAAGATGCCTTGACTAGGACAACAATTTCCATACTGATTTATAACACCGACTGACTAAAGAATTTACATAACTGACAACTTGATTCACAAAGTTATACGTTACGTAAAATAATTTTCTAGTATTTTATCCAGTTCATAAAATATTACATTAAACTCACTCGTATATAAATATATAAGTAGGTATGTGCATCTTATATAAACATGTACTTAGAGGAAAATGGTGATGCCATCATTCATTATAAATATTTAATAATATTGTTTCTAGTGACTTTATCGTTCAGGTAGGTATGGGGTACAAAGTACCCAACAAGGAAAAAACGTTGTATCAAAATGGGTTAAAAATAAGTTTACAAAGAGTATGTACAAATACGTAGGTGCATAGCAGGATACATTAAATAACATAATGCCTGTAATTCCCGAAGGGCTAGGCAGAGGTGTACCGAATAGTACACTCATATTCGCCCGTTATGTTTAAGTTCCATGTAATAGGGGGCGAGCCTATTGCCATCAACCGGGCACAGATCCAGACTCCGTGGCAGCTACTGAGAAATTTGGGAGAAACCCATAAACACTTTGCCCGACCCGGGAATCGAACCCAGGACCTCATGCTCAGAAGTCGCGCTTGCGACCACTAGACCAACGGGGCAGTCAACAAGTTAACAGGATAGGTACATTACATGTGTACTTGATGTCTCCTTTAGAAAGTATTTCATCAGTCTATAAAACAACATGGAAAATAGTTGTATTGTCAGAACAACGTAATTAGGCAGCGTAGATTAAAAAAATTAATTAAGACAAGTGTGCGGCACATTAAAAAATATTGCCTAACGTTTGTTGAACGATGATCGTAAGGCCTATACAGAAAGAAAGCTGGTAGCCGGCGCCGATCGACCACCGCTTGTCGGCGCTGGTCCATGTTGGAAACCGGCGCTGACATTTATATGAATAAGCGCCGATAAGCGCCGAACGTCGCCGAGAACTTGTCGGCGCTTATCGGCACTTATCGGCGCTTGTTCATATAAATGTTAGCGCCTGTTACCTGCATGGACCGGTTCCTATAAGCGCTAGTAGATCGGCGCCGGCTACCAGCTTTCTTTCTGTATACGGCCTAAGAACTTTGACTTCAGTTGTAAAACTTAGTTGTTATTGGTAAAAGAATATGATAAACAGGTACAAGTTATTGTGTGTACTTTACTTATTATATTATATATTTATATGTAATACAGGAAATACCTTGTAATTAATTTAATTAAATCTGGAGGCAATCACCTAACCACATTCCAAAGATTTAGACACAATCTGCATAAGTATTTCACGTAAATATCAAGGCAGCTCAATTACCATTTACAAATATTACACTACTACTAACTATCAAAAGCTTACAATATTTTATAGACAAAGAAATAAAAAACAATATTCACCAAAAAGACTTTAGTTGCCAACAGCCAGGCCATGTTCCAAATAGTTCGAATTGCCTCCGAAATTCGCGCCATTTTTGTTACGACAACACTTCAGATATTTGAAATTCCAAATTTGAAAAGTTTTGATGCACATTCAATTTGATTTTGAGTGACTAGATAAAATCGTTTTTTTAAAGTATATTTTATTCTCATTCTTGGTTTACGGAATTTATAAACGTATTATGTTATGGGAAAGAAACATGAACAACATAGTGAAAATTTATTTGGAATATAATAAGTACGCAGAAGCGTGAGCAAAAAAATAATTGCTTCATCATTACATTCTCTATGACTTAACATAATCACAGATGCTACGCGAACCAAATGTTTTGAACACATTTTAAATTCAAATTCGAGCTAAGTTTTTAAACAGCCATTTCGTACCTTTTAACTTGTGATGGGGCCTTAAAATCCCTTTGACCCTCAAGACCTTTTATGCTTAGAATTTAATATAAGCACACTTCCCAGGACAAACACGTAATTAAAAGTAACTCAACAAACAAAATTACCAATTCAAATTCACTTTCCGTAACTCAAGAATGAGAACAACAACTTCCAAAATTGAAAAACCGCGCAAAAATTTTTGACAGCTATTTTTTTTAATTAAAGAGGTAAAATGTTGCACAGTGTTGCACGACAGACAGAATCAAAACCACTGGAAGTAATTATAAGACGTATAGTTTGCTCTGTGAAGAGAATTTTGGAAAGTAGGAGCATCAAGCGAAACGGTACAGAGCATTGAAATTAATGTATCGTCGTCGCTTACGCCGCGTGCACAGTGGCGAATTACCGTGAAATGGTGGTATTTTTCTGTAATGTGATTTGTTTTTTTGATGAAACAATTAGATATTGTATCAGGTGATTATCATTGTGTGAATTGTTTATCTGTAACGAGACGATTGGTTGAAACGATTACTTGGATGAGAGGTTTAGAATGCGAAATCTGACAACTGTTTTTTTGTAACCTATAACACGGCTGGTGCATCAGTGCAACAGCCTCTACTCATACGGAGAAGGCACGGCGTTAATGACCACACTTACGTACATAAGCAGAATGGACAATTTTTGGACTTATAATAATTATAAGACCAGGTTCTCTCACGGTGTTTGAAACTTTAAAATTGGCTTCATATATTTTTGATGTCTTCTCATAGAGAGTCTGCCCCAGTAGTGGAAACATCATCGGCTGATTATGCTTATGCTATCATGAATTAATGTCAATTTATAGTAACCAAATGAAAAAAACCTGCAGCCTTATTTGTTCTACAGATTATTCAGAATGGCGAGAATATCCGCCTATCACCAACCGACAATGTGTCCCACACCTAACGTGCTAAACCGACGTTAGATTAGTAGTAAGCACAGATAAATTATTTGGAGAAGCAATGCGAAGATTAGCAATGCGTGGCGGTTGTTATGTCTGCGTCTCGTTAGGTTGAAGACTGCTGGCATTCGTAAGTGGTAGTCGTAGAAGACAGATTGACGAGGTGATGCATCTTACGTGTGGTCTTGCAGAGGAAAGCAAGGGTAAAATTAAAGACATAGAATTGCCTTAACTTTTGCAGTCTTCTTGTATGTCACATGTTAATTTCTTTGAAATTATTTAGTAAGCTATTTTTAATCCTTTTCAAAAGGGCCACAATAAAAAAACCTTACTGGTTTACAATGTTAACATATCCTAGATGTACCTATCTAATATCAAGTTCAGGTTATCACAAACACGCTCACCTTGGGTTCTTCCGTCAGGAGATCATTAAAAACAGTCACGAGGTCTGGATTTAACCTGCATGACTGGTGAAATGTAGGTGAACGTAGTGAACTATCAAATACCTCTGCCCAACCCTTCGCGAATTAAAGGTGTGATGTTAAGCTACCTACCTAAACTTACCTAGAACTTTCTAAACTTGAACGACAAGTGCTTTACTAGTTCTTTACTTAAAAACAATTTTGCTTACCCAAGGTGGTCCAATATGCCTTGTACATAAATACAAGCGAACAAAGTTCTTCGGCACGTTATTACAAAACTTTTATATGGGTAACTATTTCATTTTCATGATCCCGTCTGAAAGCTATCGCGTAACTTAAGAAACTTCGGCTACTAATAACGATACGATAGTTTAAGTTCTGCCGACCTAATAAAGATGATGTAGGGTGAAGATAGTGTAAGAATTCGAGCATTGTTCTACCAGGTTTACACAAGTGTATTTTCAGCGCTAATGATTAACAAAGCTTGTTGCAAAAAGGATGAGTTTTAAACAAGTTTTATGATCGTCTGCCTAGCATTTTCCCAACTATGTAGGGGTCGGCGTCCAGTCTAACCGGGTGCAGCTGAATACCAGTATTTTACATGGGGCGACTGCCTATCTGACCTCCACAACTAGTACTTACTAAGATTCGTTGTCAGAATTTCGGATGTATGATGATCATTTGAATATTTTAAATGTCTAGACGTCTAAATACGTAACACAATGCTTAATGTTATTTATGTACCCAGTTAAATATACCTAGCAACTCTTTATTAGATAACCAGTTCCCTCGCTATATTAACATTACTTGTTTGAGTTTTTTATCAAGAATTCCTAAGTCTATAGTCAGAATTTTTGCATCAATGGAATTCTTCGAATTGTTTGTAGCACAAGCTTATCTTAAAAAGTTATGTTATATTTTGTAATCTTTTGTTGAGGTATTTTTTTATGAATTCTAAAAACTAAGACATGCTCGCAGCTTCGCCCGCATGCAGATCCAAGTTAATGAAATTTTCCCAAGGAAATGGACTACAGTAAGTACAGAAGTTTCCTTTGTCTGTTCGCTCCCTATTACATGGGATTTAAACATTACTGGTAAAATGTGAGTGCAGTATTAGGTACACCTTTTTTTTTTTTTCAGAGATTACAAGCGTAATGTTAAGTAATAATAACAGCATCTATTGATAAAATAATTAAGTAGGTATCTAAACAGCCTTATAGAATTGCTTATAATAAATTGGTCTCCCGCGGAGAAAATTATAACCTCCATATTGACAAAATGGACAGTAACTCAAAAGACACACCCATTCTTATATCAACAGTTTTATTGGACACATTGTCATCAACTGCCTAGCCTTTTTTCAACTATGTTGGGGTCGGCTTCCAGTCTAACCGGATTCAGCTGAATACCAGTATTTTAAATGGAGCGTCGGCGTTTCTATCCTCCACAACCCAGTTAGAACAGAATAATACGATAGCCCTCGGTAAGGCTGGTTGTCAGACTTTCGGGTCACTGGCTAGCTGTAACGACTGCCAAACATTTATAAATGACTTATGAAAAAGGTAAATGGTAGTAAATAGGGCGAAGGAGTATGAAGCAGGTGGTAAAGAAGATCTTTGCAAAAACTTCTAACAATCCTGGCGCCGATGTGCGGCGCCAGGATTGTATCAGGCCATTAGCAGCCCAAGAGATAAGACACGGAACCTGCTTACAGAGAATTAAATAAAACTGAATCAGCTGCTCATATTTACACACAAATTAATAATGATTATTACGAGTATGTTAATTATATAAAAGCCTCAGTTTTGTGATACTTATATTACGCAACGATCGTTCTTACTTTACTGCATTCTGAAATTATTTTTGATGCTTATCGTTATTTAACTTTTTAAGGAGTGCATATTATCATATTGGGTGTTGAGTAACTGTAATGATTACCATTATCTGCCTAACCTGTTCTCCAATATGTTTTGGTCGGCTTCCGGTCAAACCAGAGTCACATGAATACCATATGGGACAAGTCCGCCACACTATTACTAAACCATTGTAACTCCTGTAAGCCAGAATCAACAGTGGCGACCACCAGAAAAGCGCCGAGACAATGAAGCTCGACGAAGCGCAACGACATTCATCAGAAAATAGCGGAGGAGTAAGACCTGTATTATACACAGAGCGGCTGCCTATCTGAACTTAAGTCAAGAGTCAAATTATCGAATATTGTCATCACCATCATACTCTCCCTCCTGCCCTTATCCCATTTTTTTGGCGTAAGTATCAACTCTTATTCCTACTTCTCCATTAGTCGTCTCTTCTAGCCATATCATCTTTCAGGCAGTCATCATCATCATAACTATATCAGCCATAAGACATCCACTGCTGGACATATGCCTCCCCCAGAAGGGGGGGATTTGCCATAATCGCCACGCTTGGCAGGCGGGTTAGCGATCGCAGTATGGTCGTTACAAAGGCACAGAGAACGCTGCTGCCCATTCTCTGGTAAGTCCCTTAGTCGCCTCTTACGACACCCACGGGAAGATATGGGAAGGTGCTTTTCTTTACCTACGACACCATACGGAACAGGCAATCCATCCATAGTTTATTCGGTCTTCCCTGACACATAAATCTACTAAATTGAGCATTAACAATATTGCTGTGAATGCACACAGGCAGTAGGTATAAACAAAACACAACTTTATCTCGCCTGCCCACGACACACCTACACAGCTCAGCCGGTACAACGAAATGACTCAACTGCGTAAACTTAGGAATGTCCACTTTTATAGCTTCATTCTTGCCAACTTTTGTTTGGTACTGCTCCGTATTTTCTCAGTTTTGCTTCCTCAGTTGTATAGACGGATAAGAAAATCTAATATGGATACAGTTCAAGGCCATTTGGATATAATTCTGGCATACCTACCTAGTCATCATCTGCATCTTTTTTGGTTGTTGCAAAATGGGCCTGCTGTTGACCTCAATCACGCCTGATGGAAAACAATGGCTGAGGTCTATAATGGAACGGGCGTTCCCAGAAGATGAGGCGTTCTCTCTTGTTTTGAAGGGTTCAATGTGGTAGGACGACACAGATGTTTATGAAACGTGACTCCTGTGATGCCCATTAGAAGAAATGGAATATGCTGCATCGACTTTAAATAAATCGGGATGAAGACAGAAGAATGATAATGTTTACCTAGTCATCATTTACCAAGCCTTGTTCCAACTGTCCATAGGGATCCAATTAAGTCCAGTCTAACCCGATGCAGTTGAATGCCAGCATTTTTACACGAAGCCTTTCTGACCTTGACTCACAGTTGCCAGCAGTATACTGGCTGGACAGATGTGACTTGATGATGAAAAGTAAATCGTCCTCTTTTTCTCCAAATAGTTACGGTAACGTAATGTTTGAAAATATTTGTGATCTTATTTTTTGTTTAACGTTTTTATAGTAACACCTAATACGAATAAGTTGGCTGTGGTTTTTGTGGAAGCATCGCGTGTAATATTCTATGCAGTATTCTGAAAATATATACGATGAAATACATATTTATGTTTTTCCCTTAACTAGTCTTGTTTGTTGATAACTATTAATTGTATAAATTATTTTATTGATTAAATGTTTATTTCTATAGTATTGATTGTACATGTTACGTAGTTGTACCTATTTCTTTTCTATATATTTTTATTGAGTAAGTGTTGCCCGTTTTTGTTTTAGTGTTTAATTAAGTTCATAAATATTAATTGGGGTGTCTGTCAGTCTTATTTCTAGGCACTAAAAAACTAAACATAGGTACAGCAGTCAGTGCTTTCTAATTTCGCAAAAACTACTAATTAAGACTGAAATTCTATTTATACTTGGAGAACTAACAGTTACTGAAAACACAATCTCACTAACATTTTAATTGAGTGTTTACTGAGCACACCAAGCTAATATTGACTACTTAACACCAAGTTAATGCCTTGTGAGATGTCAGCAACATTGCAGGGTCCCACAATGGCCGACACCTGTCGGGGCTGCGGGTTGTTCGAAAGCGATACCGCGGCCCCGGACACAAAGGGCTAATAAGATGGTTTGGGTGGTTTTTAGTCAGTAGAAGTCTGACACTCATTTCCGCTCCGCCCAAAGCGGGAGGATTTATATGATGGTTTCCAAGCCACCAAAAAAAAGGGAATCAACCCGCCTATGTACCACTAAAGTTAGCGCGAAAACAAAAGACTGACGTAAGTTATACAAAACTTCGAAAAACAAACCAATACTAAAACACACTGGCATAAAAGTTTATCGATCAGTAGTTGTATGAGTCAGAGTCAGACCGAACCCAGTTTCCATATTTGAAAGGCAGACGTAGAACATTAACCAGACTAATTAGCTTGAAATTAGTGTTCCTATTTTAAACTTCTAGCTGTCAAGGGTGGCGAGACTAAGGTGACATCACTATTCAAGTTACTATACAGTATAAAGAGGTATAGTTACTTTGGATGTAGGCGATAATCTTTGGAACTACTTAGTGATCCGATTTCAAAATTTATTTTACTATCGTTATCCCAGAGTGATATAAGCTACTATTTAGAGCGTTTTCGTGAGATAATTTCTGGCCATAACGCCACCGAAACCGCAGACAAAAGCTAAGTGAGTTACTTATAAAAATCTATATGGTGATAGCAAATGTAGATTAATTTACGTTACACATTCATAAAGCAGATTGTTTTAAGTTAGATATCCAACTTAACGATTAAGAATATTCTTGGTGACCTAGCCAAGCGCTTCTTCATCAAGGCTAGAGCTTTATAAAGCCCAGGTCAATGTCAGCGTTAAAAGCATGACCATCAAACGATCACTAAAGAGCTTCAACGGACTAAGTTATCACTTGTATAGCCTAGGAACTATCTTTTCACTACCACCGGTAGATAACTAACTTAAATTAAAACTCCAGAAAACAAAACAACACGAAAACCTCTTCAACAAAACACACTTTTCCACAAAGTCACTCTTTAAAACTTCGGACACTAAACACAACACACATTTTATTTTTTTAATATTTTAAATATCGAAGCTCTATACGCCGGGCGTAGTCGCGCGTTCGGTTCAGACTGGGTGATTCATCCCATTCGATGGAAGAAAAAAAAAACAACTATAACTTGAATTAGGACCGCAACACACGCGCGGAACAACTGTGTGTTCGAGAGAGCATAACTGAGCAACGGAACACGATCTTGTATAGGATTTCGCGTTACTACATGGTATGTGTAAAGTAAGAAATCTACAGAAGGTTTGTATTGTTGCTAGATGATGTGGTTTAGGAAACGGAAAAAAAATGCTGTTTTTTTGCCGTTGAAGTGATTTATAGTTCTTGATTGACGTTGACAGAAGCGGACTGTCAGTAAACATTAAACAGTTAGAAAGTTACAACATCCTGACAGAGTAAAATTCAAGTCTTCATGGATAAGCTGGCGGACCGACCTCGAAAAAGTTTAAGAGTACTGGTTCTGGACCGCAACGGAACAGCGAACTGCATAGAAGAGCGAGCGAAGCGAGTTTGAAAAATACGAGCTTTCTGGATCACGGTAAGTGAAGTCCTTCATTAAAGCGAACTCGAACTTGAAAAATGGCAGCTTTGTGGTCTGCGATACGTAACATTTTAATTAATTATTTATTATGAGTCTCTTATCAACAAAAATTTGAATGCTTGTAGGTGTTAGAAAGATTTTATGGTTATTTTCTTCTACACGTTGGGGACCCACCCTTGTTTCTCAGGAGTCGCGTATCATTGACCAGCTGATACTGAGGGGGTTACGTCATTGATTTGAGCAAGATAAAAAATTGTAGACTTTGTGTTGAAATAACAAGACGACATCCGATTATAGTCATGTGCCAAACGCACCATACAGTGTAGTGACACTGAATTATATTTTGTTTTCAGTATTGTTTAAAAGAAAATAGACAGAAAACAGAAAGTTTTAAATGGATAGACTGTCATAAGGATGCCACGAAAGATCGGTTGATGCACAGGGTTTCCCGCATTGTGGTTTGGCAAAGGTCCAATTAGAATTCTGCCGGGAAGGCAGATGAAACATGAAATTGGAAGAGTATTGTCGCCAAATCTGGAGCTAGAAGGGTGACCTACACTGAAGTTATTTTTGTCAGGAAATTACGGGACCATATGGTCAAGTAGTTATCTCCTCAAATTCAACTACTAGTTCCTTGTAAGATCCCAATTACCAGGTGTGACCAGGGGTTATTTGACGATTTCACGCCCCCCTCAAAAAAAAAGCCTCAATCGATGATGATTCCATGAGAAAGCCTGGACGGCTATTTATTTTCGTTTTGATGCCAATAAACACATTCTTTCTTTCTATCTTTTTTTTCTTTCGCTCATAAACTAAGTATTTCATAAGTTAATTTTAGTTACTCACACTTAAATCCCAATCCAACTAGCTGTTAACTAATGTCAGTCTCTTGCACGGAGTTGTATTTCTGATTCGTCTGTTCGATATTATTATGGTTGAATTATCACGGCTCCTACGTGATGTTGTTATGTGGTATTAATAAATGTATTAATTAATCGCGTCTGGGCGTGTCTAGTTTTCAGTATTACTACACTTTTGTTTGCTTTTGTTGCAGCCATCTTGTTGAAACGTTCATTGCAAGAAATGTAAGAGATTTTCAGCTTGCGTGTGTTTGTGGCAATTACCGATATGAACGCTGTACTCGAATTTGAAATTAGATGTAATTTTTTTTTTCATCTATAACAGCGTGTCCAGTAAAGTAATAAAAATAATGAAATTAGTAAACTCGTCCCGCGGGTCCCAAATGAGTGGGATCATTTGACTAAAGAGCCCTAGGCAAAGTGACATTTCATCAGTGATACGAAGATGGAAAATTTGAAAATTAGAATAACATCTTAGGTATGTCAATTCTGTCGCTGTAGAAATATGAATTTCTTTGAAAATGTTGTTTTTGTTTAATTAATAAGGTTGAAATTTGCGTATAGTAACATAATGGCCAGCACATCATTACCACTATTAATTTGTTTATTTATATCTACCTATAAGGTAAATAATATACCAACAAACAAAGATATTTCCTTCCTCTCTACAGGATGGGTTAAACCAGTATGAATAAATTGCGTACACAACACCGGACATGCAAACCTAAAATTAATCGAAATTGTATGTTTAAATCTGCACCTACATTAATCAATACTGTACCTAAGGCCTTTTTATTATAATACTTGTGGGGCAACTGGGCTTATCCCAGTTGTATACGTCCCTGTGTGCCTATTGGCCTTGTTCTGTTCTGTCTCCTGCTGAAATGGAGGGAAGTGGAAATTATGTTTTTCCTACTCCTCCGCTATTATTTTCTGATTAATTTCGTTGCGGGATCCAAGACAGTTAAATCGTTTCTCTGGGACTTCGTCAGGCTTCATTGTCTCGGCGCTTTTCTTGTGGTCGCCACTGTTGATTCTGGCTTAAAGGAATTACAGTGGTTTGGGAATAGTGTCGCGGGCTTGTCCCAATAAAAAAAAAATGTTGTAAGTAGGTACATCCACGCTACTTAAGCTACACAATTCACTTTTTACAGTAAGTACAGCTTTTGAGTACCCAATAACTATAGTACCGCCAAACTTCCACACACCTCAGACTAACCCTTTTTGTTTAGTTTACAGGCGTGATGTTCATACTCCACATGTTATGCCATATTCTCGAGGCGAACACCAACCTACGAAGAGGAACAGCAACTCTTTATAAAAGCTTTGTTGTTTTTAAACAGAAAATCTTGGGTCGACTAACCTTGACCTAAAATATAGGTCAGGTCTTATATCCTTTACTCTGACGCAACCTCCTTTATTCAAGGTCAACTCTTACGCTTTACCTATTATGGATTTGGAAGCTTTTATTTTTGTATAAAGTCCGGGTACTAGATTATCTGTAAGCTAAGTAAGGTATACTTCTTCTTCTCCCGTCGGGGCTGCGGGTTGTTCGCAGGAGATACCGCGGCCTCGACATAAAGGGGTAAGAAGGAACATGGGTGGTTTTTAGTCAGTAGAAGTCTGACATTTCCTTTCGCTCTGCCCAAGAGCGGGAGGGGTTATTTGATGATTTTTCACACGCCAAAAAAAAAAAGGTACTTATACCTCTTCTTGGATCGTTATAAATGCTATAATACATACAACTTTCGTCCAAATCCTGACTATAATGTTTCTTTGATAATTCAAAAATGCTTGTTAATATTCTTTATCTGACACAAGCCGTGCACATCTGTAAAAGAGACTAAATTCCACATAAACTTTCATCTTCTATTTACATGGGGATTAAGTTATCGGAAAAGAAGTCTGTCTGGGAATTGCAAATTTAAGCTTTGTGGTATTTTCATACAAACCTTAAAGCTGGGATTGCTGCACGGGAAAGTCCCACTCTTGGAGATCAATCGTGTTCAAGAGACGATTAGCCTCCAAGAGTTGCTCGGAATCCATCATCATCAGTCTATAATGTTCCCACTGCAGGGACTCAGGCCTCCTCTCTAGGAGAAGGATGGGCTATGATCCACCACACGGGCCCAGTGCGGATTTCCCAGGTCCCTAGAGAGTATAGAATAGACAGTTGGCCTCCATCTACACACTTATACTCATCCATCTTACAAGCAATTTAAGGCTTGTATTCACGCCAATGACCTTATGCATAGCTAACTACCCCTCTCGGTCGTAGATACGGACTTTAAACGGACGCATTTTTCATTTATTATAATTAAAATAATACATATTTTTAAAAAGTAACAAAACTTAATTATTTTCCTTTGTATTTCAAAGCAGTAGAATTTTTTTTTTTAAAAATGAAGGAGTAAAATGGTTCCATTCAACGATTTGGAGGTGATTTTGTGGTTTTTTTTTATATTGTGTGATATCGATAGAAAAATTATAGCTAAACCAAATTACGTGTCATATCATGTAGATTACTAACAATTTTTCTCAGATGTAATTTCTCTGTAAGTGCCTGTGAAAAACTGCTTCATCTGCACGCTGTTTTTAAGCTTTTTCGGGAGAGCAGCCTTAAAGTTGTTACCTACTCGGCCAAATACTGCAAAACAACCATTTACTAGGTACTATCAAATAGCGCACTTTGACCATTAATTCTGCAACTCATTGAAGAGCGCACAATGACCGGGCGTTTCGTTAAATTGTGTAAGCGTTCGTACAATGACATGGTACTATTATGTACTTTCTATTTGAATAGATACAGCTAAATAAATGATAGTTTTTATGTAGTCATCCGAAACGAGAATCAAATCGTGTACATTTGTGTGCAACGCAAAACCTCTGGGTGTGTTAGGTTAGGTTAGGCAACATAATAGTGATGACTATTATGTTGTCTTGATTAGTCATATTGCTAAAATATTGCTTGGCTCGTTGGTTCCATGTTCTGGGTTCGATTTCCGTGTCGGGTAAAGAGTTGTAGGGTTTTTCCATCAGTAATTCCTCAGTAGCAGCCACGCCAGCCAGTCAGGATACGAGCCCAGTTGATAGCAATAGGCTCGCCCCCTTTTACATGGGAATTAAACATAACTGGCGAAATGTGGTTCTATTCGGTACTCGTCTGCCTAACTCTTTAAGGATTACAGTCGTGATGTTATCTTTAAAATTACATAATATTACGAGCAATCTGGGACACTTCGGACACAAACACAACAACCGGCTGTAAAGTAAACTCATTACCTTGAGACTTACATTACGAGAGAAAAGAAAATACACCTCCTTCCGGAGCAGAACAATAGTGGCCTGGCTTTTGTGTCAAACATTGATTCTTTTATTATTAATAAACACATCTCTCATTATGTGAACAGAAACACCGTCCATCTCGGTGGCCTGGTGTAAGCCACCGTTAGAAAAACAAATCGGATTAGAAGCTGTAGTCACAGGGCTCACCACCATTCTCTTGCCCTTATCCAAATTCATTTGGGGTCGGTGCAGCATGTCTTCTTCTTCCATACTTCTCTGTTACACGTCTTCTCATGAGACACCTCCTTTCTTGCAATATCATTCTTCACACAGTCCATTCATCGTTTCTTTGGTCTTCCTATACTCTTATGCCACATTCATACCCAAAACCTTCCTCCCGCAATTTTCCTCATTCCTCCGCATCACAAGCCCGTACCACGACAACCGAAAGCCATCGGGCTATCGCTTCTAATGCATTTCGTTTTTCTATACCAATATTCAACAGGATTTACATCATCATCTGCTTAGCCTTTTCCCAGCTACATCGGGATCGGCTTCCAGTCTAACCAGATGCAACTGAATGCCAGTTTTTTTTTGCCTGGGGCGACTGCTTATCTGGCATCTACAACCCAGTTAATATTGGGTAATACGATACCCTTTGTAAGACTGTTGGTCAGACTTTCGATTATGACACTCAATAGAATAAGTAGCTGGAGTGACGTGTAAGACGTAAATAGGCTTATGTGAGCGCGTCAGAACTCGCGCCTTTTACATAATCTCATTTGTAACGATACATGGTGTTATTTTTAAAAGAAAATTAATGTTATCATTTAGCACGTTCTTCCGAAAGACATTTTAATTCACCAATTGCTGTGCTGATGAAAAATGTATGTTGGAGGAGTTGGAGGGGACCCATCAGGGCTGCGGGTTGTTCGAAAGAGATACCACAGCCTCGACACAAAGGACTAAGAAGGAACATGGGTGGTTTTTAGTCAGTAGAAGTCTGACGCTCCCCCTACCGCTCTGCTCATTTGATGAGAGCGGAAGGAGTCATTTGATGACTGACCACCCTCCAAAAAATAAATAAATGGAGTTGGACTTTTCCACCCTGTACACAGTGTACATGATTTGTGTTTGGCGACAGCGACATCTATCGCAACACATGCGAACGAAATTGGCAAATCCTACATCGCGCTATCAACATTATCCGCGACATTAGCCTATATAGAAAATCGCTAACCAGACTCACCACCCGTCTGGTCGGAGGATCCTCCCTTATCTATGGGGTATGAGGAACTTTACACCCTGTTCCTCATACCCACAACAAACAAAACACAAACCGAGAGACAAAATTTACAACGTTATTAATAAATGATTCCGCATGATGAGAAGCTTCCAGAAATCATAGGTTTGTAATACGTATAAGGCTGCCCAGGACAATTAATCGGAGAAACCGATCAAAATGATGAATTAGTTTTATTCCTTTTTAATGAAGTATTCGGATTTAAGATTGGAGAAAGGCTTAAGTTCTTCCAAACAGATGCCTTTTACGTTTGGGCATTTTTTTGACTCCAAACAGTATCAAGTCCAGCTGTGGACGTATCAATATTTCAGGATATAAGGGTACTTACCCGGTGCGATGTGGCGACATGCCCCAACCCGTGCGCAGGCGTGGGTCGCTCGTCACTCGACTCGTCGCCTGATCTCTCTCCGGTGAACACCGAGTCGTGGGACACTGACAGCGCGCTGCCATAGGCACCCTCCCTTTGTTGACAAAGAAAACGTGGTTAAATAAATTGTAACGCCAACGCAGGTGCATTAATTTTTTTAAACGTTTCCCCACACAAGGAATTTCTCCTGTATTAAAGTTGCTTTTTACAAACATGTAAACTCACTTACACAAACAGCCAGACCCGGAACAAATGTCTGTAGGTCTTACAAATATTTGTTCCATGCGGAATTCGAACCCGCGACACCGCAGCATCTAATCACTCAGCCTCAATAAACATACAAATAAAGATAATAGATTAAGGTGTATGTAACGTCCGGTCGGGGCTGCGGGTTGTTCGCAAGAGATACCGCGGCCTCGACATGAAGGGCTAAGAAGGAACATAGGTGGTTTTTAGTCAATAGAAGTCTGACACTCCCTTTCGCTCTGCCCAAGAGCGGGATGATATTTGATGATTTCCCACTCCCAAAAAAAAAAAAAAAGGTGTATGTAACGTTACTCTATATTTTTAACTATTTAACTATACTTTGAACACAAATAAACTTAGTTCGTTGAACTCTAAATTCAAAGAACAACAGTTTCTAACTTAGAAGTACCGCCACTAAATCATAGATGGCGCTACTCGTTGACTAACTTAACGTGAGTTAAGTTGAAGTTAAGTTTGAAAACTTTTTATATTGATAGGGAAATAGTGAGCACGAGAGATTACGAAAACGATTATAATTATAAAGTTGCAAGATTGTATCAGTACTTTTCTTAATGATTAGTGTAGCCAATTCCGCTCATTATTTGGAAGTTAAATCTCAACTAACAAAGTAGGTAATATAAAGGGTGTAAAAGTACCCTTTACGCAAACGAAGGGCACATGTTATCCCCACCATTGCGGTAATTTTTTTGTTCTAGACCATACCTGGGAAGGGGGTCAAAGTTCCAAAGTTTTCAAAGCTGTTTTTGTAAATACTAGTTTTTTAGGTTATAACTTTACTTAAATTCCCTCCATGACCCGTTTACTATTCAAAGCATCCACTGGCACAATGTTTTAAGAGTCCTACATTGAGTTATTTCGTAAAATGTGATTTTTTACCCCAAAAAAAAGCCGTTTCCCAGCAAAAATTTTTGCGTAGGGGTCGTCAAACTAAGTATTTGACGTACAGAATGCTTGGTTGACGGCTGTGTGTTGGGTTGTTGCTGGTAATTAGTGACCGATACTTCAAATCAAGTCAGGTCAAAATGTACTGAACAGCTGATTTATCTTTCGCCATTTCAGGTTTTCAGGTCCCATAGTAAAAATTGTTTGTTATCATAAGTACAATCAAGTGTTTAAAATATCGGTCACTAATTCACCACTCACCAGTCACCCTATAGAGAGAATCCCACTTACTTTCTCCTAGCATGTCGGTCAGCATCCAGCAGCTCGGACGTGGAACTGCTCTTGGGGTCAGGCGAGGCGTCTGCGCGGGCGCCGCTACCGCGACGCTTGAACATGCGCCGGAGGCCCCGTAGAAAGCGTCCTGTGCGCCCTTCGCCTGGAACATGGACAAATGGTATTAGAAAAACCGTATGATTTGACAGTTTTTTCTTTTCTCACGAGAATATGTTGGATAAGTATGTACGAGTATGTTGGACTTTTAATTCCGTTATCTTCCTAGAGAATTGGAATGGACAAGCAGAACCGAGTCCGTGAACGTTAGAAGGAATGGGAGGAGACCTTTGCCCAAAATCAGCCTATAATGTTCCTGAACTGCTGGGACTCGTCCTCCTCTCTTTGAGAGGGAATGGACTATACTCCACCACGCGGCCCCTGTGAGGGTTGCTCGAAGTCACATATCTTCGAATTTTGGGTTCAAGGACATATCCTCACGATGTTTTCCTTCACCGTTTTGAGAGCACTGGTGATGAAATAAATTACACAAATTAATGTGCCTGTGTGGCTTCGAACCCACGACTTACTGCTCGTAAGTCGGGACCGCTACTATTGGGTCACCGCTGCTCTCTTTGTCCAGCATTGGGACAATATGGGCTAGCAATAATAAATAACAATATTGGTAATGTTATTAGCTATTACCGAGAAATTTTACTTAAAAGATTTCGAACGTAGCGAGTCTTACCACTCAACCTTCGATTCGGTATAAATATTATTGAAGGCAGACGATTTTTCAATATTTCTAAATATTTGGAGCACATTATCAACAATTCTCAAAAAACCCATAAGAGGATTATGTTTTATTATGATTTTATTGCTTCGAAAGTAATCTCTCTCTAACATTCTTTTCAAACTAATTTTCTCCTAAAGTTCTTAGAGCATGTGCCGTGATTTTAGCAGGCCTAAGGGATGTTATATTACGATGTTTTTGTTTTGTCAAGATCCTCACTAATTTTGGGGAAAGTCTAATGGCCTAATAAACATACCCTCTATTAAATTTTATACCACAGCTATATTTAAAGTTGATCGCCCCTTTGTAATCATTTCCTTACTTGCTTTTTATGACACTAACAAAAACCTTTGGGGTTGTTCCCCAAGTTGCGAATTATACGATAGGTTTACGATTATAGATTTTTCGTTAAATCAGGGGTCAGCGTGCAGAATTTTCTATTGTTATTAGTTATTTTAGGGGGAGTCCACCCTGACCCTTCGTCAATCGTCGTGAATTTGTCAGTTTCGACAATCAATAGATCAAACAATTTGAAGTGGTGAGAGCACATGCAGTTTTGGCAAGCTGTTCAATGTTAGAAGAAATTATAGATTTAATGTATTATTCTCCACTGAAGATAGTTTCTTTGGAACGCTATCTATCTTACTATCCTAGTATTTGTGACCCTCTGAGTCTCAATGATAGCTATGCTGGGTTTCGGATCTCCACAGCCACCGGTTTTGGCTTGAGGTTTTGGGACATCATCCCAAAACCTCAACCTCCAGATGTATAAACGTGGACGAGGGGATAGAACTACGTAATGTAGGTACCTAAGAATCGTAGCAGGTGGCGTTCTGTGGTTTCTACCTGCCTTCATGGGAAGCGTCAGTTTATGTTTGTATGTAGAAAAAACTCTGGTATGTCATGTGACCCTGGTACTGCTACTTACCATGGTTGTGTGTGTCGGTGATGGGCGGTCGGTATGGCGGCTCCAGCGAGCCCTCGCGCACACAAGACATGAGGCCCCCGCCGCCGCCGCCCGACATTCGCGCCCGCTCCTGTAAACACACAAACAAGACGATAAGCAAGGTATTCGAGGCTAACGTGAGCACAGAGTACTGAGCGTGGAGCAGGAGTCCCAAAAACGGTGTAAAAAATAAAATTTCGCGGTGCAACCGTCATTTCTTAGAACCAAAAATTTGAAGACATGTGTGTTTCACGAGCTGAATTAAAGTCCATACCTGCTTCCAGAGGAAGTTCAGTGTCACAGGAGTAAGAAAATTATAGGCAGATCATGCAAGCTGACTTCTGTCTCTAACTTCACAGATGGAATATGTGTATCGTATCCAGTAGTACACCGTCACTCGTTTTTTCGCCAGTAATTAGCAAAGTATCTTTCCTTTTCCAAAAGGATGGATAAAATCAAAACACCTTGCAAATACGGGGGTGGAAGTAGATATTAAAATTTTGAGGGATTAAAAACTTTAATCCTGTTCTCGTGGCTTCCTTAATCAACATGTTAATTTGGGGCGTCCCTAATTTGCTTATTTATGATGATTTAATTAACATAGGAAGTTATTTAGGACCCCGGAGCTATAAATTACCGCTAGTGTTTAATTAAAACGTTAAAAACCTTTAGCTAATAAACCAAGAACCCGCAACGATTAGACCTACGTTATTTATAAAACCTGAGAGTAAGTCTGCGTATATCCCTAATTCAGGTATGAACCATGCCCGACTATGAAATTTGGATCACGGTTGTTTCTAAAGTTAACAGGTTTCAAAATTGCTGGTAGTAACGTAAGTGGTTAAAGAATAAAGCTCAGTTTTTATTTATTTCATTTGGAATAATTTTATGATTTATGAACCACCTCGTCCACTGTCAGACACTTGGTGCAGTTTTAAGTTTGCATCGACGAAGGTTATGTATCTAGGGTTAACTAGGGACCCCGGCCTTTCCTTTTTTTTTGCCGTTGGAAAATCATCAAATAACATGCGCTTGGGCAGAGCGAAAGAGAGTGTCAGACTTCTACTGACTAAAAACCACCCATGTTCCTTCTTAGCCCTTTAGGTCGAGGCCGCGGTATCTCTTGCGAACAACCCGCAGCCCCGACAGGAGGGAGAGGGGGGTCTTGGCTAGTAAAAGGCCGCGTGTTTATTACAATCACCACCAAAAATAATATTATTAAATCGGTCGAACCGTGCTCAAGTGATGCCCGTAATACCTGTTGGCCCTGTGGCAATAGTAGATGATGAGAAACACGCGGACGCAAGTCATGTGCTGAAAAGGAGGGTTTCGCTAAAGAAGTAATTGACGTGTCAGTCTTCATTTATAGAAGATACGGGTCTAATAGAGCTTCGAAGCTCGTGGAGCACTTTCCTTAGGAAGAGCACATCAACGTCAAATCATTTTTATCAATCAGTTTTACAGGTACTTTTGGAAGATAGGGTTTGTCCGTGGAAAAAAATAGATTTTAGTACAAGATGTCAACAAAGCCCACAATAAGCTTACTATACAGGGTGTAAATCAACCCATCACACACCCGTCAACCAAGCATTCTGTACATCAAACTAAGTACCCCTACGCAAACAATTTTGCTGGGAAACGATTTTTTTTTTTTGGGGTAAAAAATCATATTTTACGAAATAACTCAATGTAGCACAATTAAAACATTGTGCTAGTGGATGCTTTGAATAGTAAACGGGTCATGGAGGTAATTTAAGTAAATTTATAACCTGGTAAACTAGTATTTACAAAAACAGCTGTGAAAAATTTGGAACTTTGACCCCCAATATCTCCGTAACTAGGGGGTTCTCTCCCAGGTATGGTCTAGAACAAAAATATGATCGCAGTAGTGGGGAGAACAAGTGCCCTTCGTTTGCGTTAAGGGTACTTTTACACCCTATATTCTGACTGGCAGATTGTCCATCGGTAAAGTTTATTTTTATTTCTTTCCTTTGCTTCTAATGTCCCACGGGTGGGTAAATAACTTTTAGCCTTAAACTTTTTTTTTATAAACTTAATAGGTACCCATAACTTTCCAGCCTTTTCATTATAATATATTCTCTTCAGCAGCAAATCTCTCACAAACTCATCATTAACTTGAACATCATGTTGATAACATGTATGAGAAGGAAGGCTTTAGAAATAAGATGAATCAAGAAAACTAACTTCCTTGTACGAGCAACAAACTACTCCCACCGATACAACCACAGAATCATAACAGCACAAGTAGTACAACTGCAAAATTTCAGAAAGTTAAGTAAACTTTTAAACTTGCTTCAGACTGACTGGCTACATGAGTTTACCTATAATATACACATTCCATTGATCTACCTACCCTAATAATGCTCTATTCCTAAATATATATCATTATGATTACAAGATATTCAATAATTACGAGAATGTTGAACACAGGTTCACGAGATAATTACAATGTTTGTGCTTATCGGTACACAAACCCCTAAAGGGTTCATCCGAAATTACGTTTAACCCTCTGGGGATGATTTGTTGGATCGTAGTTTGTTCGTATTTATGTTTTTATCCTTTATCAATTCCTGTCATAAGAGAAAGTTTCAGATTAATAGGATCAGCAAATGTCCAGTAGGAGTATGTCTTTTGGCTGATTTGATGAAAATGAATCTTTCTGAGGTTTATACCCTAATAGGGATTTGCATAGAAGTCCTGGGATGGTCTTTCTTTAGAACGCTAGGCCCTCCTTATTGATGCTAACCACCACATTCCCAGATCTTATACCTGGTGATCATGGTAATGACGGCACGGTTGGCGCAGTGGCTAAGCGATTGGACTGCTGCGCTGCGTGTCGCGGGAACGATCCCTGCACGGAACAAATATTTGTATGACCTGCAGATAGTTGTTTCGGGTCTGGGTATTTGTGTATGTGACTTTATATGTTTGTGAACGCACCCACGATACAGGAGAAATTCCTAGTGCGGGGCAACGTTTTAAAAAATAAAAAAATAAAATAAAAAGAAGCTCCTTTGAGTTGTCTATGTTTGTTTTTCATGGCTGCTAGGGTCTTGCTTCGAGACAATTGACAAAATCAAGAATAACGATGCTCATGCATAGGTATCCTACAATCGGCCACTTTTGACAAACTTGATAGTTTTGCATGGAAGCTCTCAGATAAAATAGACCTTATGGTAGTAAAGTAAGTACGAGGGCCTAACCTACATTAAGTTGTTTATAACTCAGACAAACGGCGTTGTTTCTCTTAAACAAGCGATTTAGATCAATAAACAGAATTGCGAATGAAACGTAAATAGAATGTACTGTGCGTCCATCTCGAGCAAACGTCAAATAAAGCTTCATTACGACGCAATAAATTGCTCGGGAAATATTGCCCGGTGTAGGCAAACACTCCCTGAAGTAACGTTACTTAGAGCGCAATATAGCCCGGGTATAGCACGCACCTATGTGAACACATTAGTATACCTACTCTGATATAGGAAAGTACACATTGGGTGGAAGGCACTGGAAGGTTTTCATTGACGCAATTTGGTTCAGTCTATGTTTTTTTTCGCATTCCATTGTAGCCAAAGCCGCCACACCATCTCAAAACGTCGCTTTGACGTTTTGAGAAGGACTCATTCTGCGAAAGCGACATTATGAGAAAGATACATTTTGCGCCTAAGCCAGCACACCAGCCACAGGTCCGAGTTTTGAATGGAAGTCTTTATCTCGCAATTTCTCTCTCAATATTGACACTTTTTGACGCGCGTTTTGGGCTGCAGAATAAAATAATTCTATCACCCTCAAGTTCATCATCATCATACCACAGCCTGAATTCCTGGGTAAAAGCCTTTCTATGCGTGTGTATGCTCCGCAGTCCTGTGCCAGCCTCATCCAGGTTTCGTCGTCTGCCCATCTCGCAACCGGACTACCCGTGTTTCTTTTGTCAGTTCTTTTGTTCTGGGATTTTTTCATCGCTTATGCACAAACCCTGAACAACATTTATGCTGCTCCCAGTTCCCTAAATGCTGAGAAAAAAAAGTGTGTAAAACGATTAAGGTGTGAAATTGAATGAGAGCTGCCTCTTCTAGTTTTCTATGTTTACGATCTAAATGAAAGTACTTCTGACAATGTTCTCGCTAAATGTAATCATTGTAAAGTGCTTCTGTTTGTATTTTTATGACAGTTTTGTTACGTATCAACAAGCCATGTGCTATGATGTTGTATAACATGTGGCATGTGTGTTCATGACAGCCATTTATTCTATAAAAAATATACTCATAACAATCATATTCGTATTGTCTTGTTAATACTACTAATGCGTTCCGAAAACAAACTTCCGCTTTCATCGCGTTCATCAGAGTAAGGTACTGCTGGTTAAGTATGCTGCTAGAGCTTTGAGCCCAGATTTTGGATGGGCTGCCGCAAGGTGAACGTTGATGTGGTGCCGCTTGGGGGACTTCTTTGCCCAGCAGTTGGTCTGAAAAGCTCATAAGAACCCTTTTTAAACACTAGGAATTGTCCTGCCTCGTCACATTCGATTTACAAACATTTAAACTAAATAACATCTAGACCGGGATCAACTATCTGAAGGCCATACAAAATATTTGTTCCGTGCGGGATCGACAACGCGACATACAGCGGCCCAGCCTGTCTCTCAACCACTGCGCTAACCGTGGCATCGAAATCTTTTGTCACCATCATCGCGATATAACGGCATCCACTTCTGCACAGATCTTACAGTCTCGCAGTTCCCGAATCGATCAAATTCTGCGACTATCGAACCGGATCTACATTGTTTATTATTATATACTTTTTTTTATTATTGATTTGTGTCTGTAGTAAATCTACACCTTATTATACTATTGTATCGAGTCTGGTTCTTCTAATTAACCTAACAGACAGATGTGTTGCTGGGGAGTTTGTTCCGCCACTTCTTCTTTCCAGCTAAAACACTTAGTGGAGTGCCGTTAGATTTATACCTCGGAATCCAGGGCCGGTCAATGAATCTTCATAAAAACTTTTGGACTGCATTGGTAAAAGCCCAAATAAAGAAGTTAAAAAAAAAAATTTGCGCGCACTTCTTTTTTTTTTTTTTAATTCGGCAATTTACTGAAAAATGAGAGGGACAAGGGAAAAAAATGTTTAGAGCTAATATTTTCACCGTGACTTTAATGTTAATTAATTAATATTTCGCAAAAAAGAACGACTTACAGCAAAAAAAAAAATTTAAACGTATCTATCTAATACCTATATAAAAGCAATTCTTGTAATATAGTATAATCTGAATCTCGGTTACGGCTTCAACGATTTTCATGAAATTTAGTATGCAGGGGGTTTTGGGGGCGATAAATAGGTCAAGCTAGGTTTCATTAAAAAAAAATACGATTTACCAAAACAACCAAGCAAATTTCGGTCATCCAGGTACTATACATTATAACAACATTATTGTTAATTACTGTCGTCGTCATCGTTGATGTGGATTATTGGTGAAGGATAAGTACCTACAGCTGTCACAAAAGCATTCTAAATTTAAAAAAAATCCTGTGGATGCCTTAAGTTTAAGGCCTCCTGCCAGAGTCATATCCTACTAATATTATAATTGCGAAAGTTTGTGAGGATGGATTGATGGTTGTTCCCCTTTTCACGCAAAAACTACTGAACGGATTTGGAGGTTAAATATCGCAAATAGATAGATGGTTTACAACCTGGATTAAAACATATGACACAATTTTATCTCGGTAGTATGATCCCGTGGGGCAATTATCGAGCTAGTAACTGATATACCTTGTGACTAATCGCTAAGGAAAGCTGCTGTGTGGTACGGACCTCGGTTTAGGACGTCACTGAGGGGGGGCAACAAAGGGACAGGCTGAATCTGAGAGATATTATTTAGGGTCTGGTTTAATACTACTGTCTTAGCTTCGCAGGCTGGCTCTAGCAAGGGTCGGGATATTTGTATTTCTTATTTCACCAAACCAGTACACTTATGTACTGGTTTCCCTACTACTTTAAGGTCCATACCCCACAGGAGGTGCCCTTAGTGATTAGTCACTTATAGTATATCAGTTACTAGCTTATGGCCGCGGCTTCTCCCGCGTGGAGTTCAATAAACCATCTATATACGTTATCCAAATCCGTTCAGCAGTTTTTGCGTGAACGAGTAACAAACATCAATCCATCCTCACAAACTTTCATACGTATAATATATATATATATATTATATATTATTATATATGCCTCTGGCAGGAGGCCTTAAACTCAAGGTATCCACAGGATTTTTTTAAATTTAGAATGCTTTTGTGACAGCTGTAGGTACTAATCCTTCACCAACAATCCACATCAACGATGACGACGACAGTAATTAACAATAATGTTGTTATAATGTATAGTACCTGAATGACCGAAATTTGCTTGGTTGTTTTGGTAAATCGTGTTTTTTTTTAAATGAAACCTAGCTTGACCTATTTATCGCCCCCAAAACCCCCTGCATACTAAATTTCATGAAAATCGTTGAAGCCGTAACCGAGATTCAGATTATACTATATTACAATAATAAAGGTATTAGATAGATACGTTTTAATTTTTTTTTTTGCTGTAAGTCGTTTTTGCGAAATATTAATTAGTTAACATTAAAGTCACGGTGAAAATATTATTTAGTAGCTCTAAACATTTTTTTTCCCTTGTCCCTGTCATTTTTCAGTAAATTGCCAAATAAAAAAAAAAAAAGAAGAGCGCGCAATTTTTTTTTTTTAACTTCTTTATTTGGGCTTTTACCAATGCAGTCCAAAAAAATTTATGAAGATTCATTGACCGGCCCTGGATTCCGAGGTTTTACAATATTTATGCCTTAGGGCACTCCACTAACTAGGAAGTGTCGAAGGGCGTTTTGGGGGACTGTCTCTTGTAAATAAGTAAAGTAAATTTTGACGTTGGAAAAATCCTGATTATCAGCCTAGTTTGATTAAATGACTGTTGATTTTGATTTTAGATTGTCGAAATTCTCATATTTGAAATATGAGGAAGCATTAGATTTTGTTTCATGAAAGTACCATATATTTATTTAACCCGCAATGGGTGAGACGAGAATTTAATAATCAATTTCATTAAGTCAGCTCCTAACTCTATCAATTAAAGTTTCTTCAGCTCCAATTATTCAACGATGTTACAAACTTCATTGAAATCCCTTTAACACTATTATAATTAACTTAATCCCAAACTCGGAGAATACGTAAGGGCTCTAAAGTTTCTTGACCTCAATTCTCTAATCTTACACTATAAGGTAAGACCAACATGATACAGTTTCAAGATAAGTTTGCCCTATTTTGTATTGAGTCCATCGTGTGCCCTTTCTAATCATCACAAAATGGTGTTTCTGCTGGCTAAAGGGTTCTTGTATTCACAAATGTTCGTACTTGTATAGAACTGGCGAAGAAGGCTTTCTGTAGGTCCACCCTGGAAATGGCGTGACATTAAAGTGCTTAGGATAAATAGGCCTAAATATTGCCATAGGTACTGGCTTTCGGATTTGGTGCTGATTGCCGAAATACAAGCTTTTGCCTAGTTCGGTTACATTTTTTTTAATGTGACATTTGAAACATTGTATAACCAATTATTGAATAAACTTTTTATTTATTGTTCTGTTTTTATGCAACTGCTCTTTATGCGCAAGGGTATTCGTAAAATATGGCAATTTTACCCGCACCAATACATTCTGACTTACCCGTACCGAGAACTTTAATCTTTATCCTATTTTTTTTTCGTATGGCATATCTTTAAATGACCCCCCCCCCCCCCCTCCCGCTCTGGGCGGAGCGAAAGAAAGTTATTTTAGCCTCATCAAGTCCAAAAAGAGAGTGAGGTGTAAAACTTCCCCCCCCCCCCCCCGCAGTCATAGACAGACTGACATTCTATCAACCATCGCAATGGTGGAAAAGTCAATTATGTACGAGATCCACATTGGCTACCGAACAGCTGATCCTGTTCAAAGTTTTGGAAGAAATACGAAAGACTTTGAAAGAAAATGAAATCTTACCGTATGTTGGGAAGCAGTCTATAATAAGCCAAAATAACATTACGGAACAACAGAAGACATTTTATACGTGAAAGCCTTTACACGTGCTCCGGGTACCGGGAATAAGTGTAAACACGGATATATTTAGACTGTGCGAACGTGCGTAAGTTTCCTTACTTATCAATACATATCGCCACCTGATACCTACCGGGTACAGATCCAGCATATATTATATATATTGCTATACCAGTATTTTTAGTGGAGCGACTATTTATGACCTCCACAATACAGTTATTAGGCACTGGGTAATACGATACCCTTTGGTAAGACTGGTTGTCAGACTTTCAGGTCACTGACTACCTGTAACGACTGTCAAAGATTTATATATGGCAGCCGGGACCAACAGCTTAACGTGCTTTCCGAGGCACAGAGGAAACTCGGTACCTATATAATGGGTGGTCACCCATCCACAGACCAACCTAGGCAAGCGCGGTTTAACCTTTTTTTTTGGGGGGGGGGGGAATCATCAAATAACACTCCCTTCCACTCTGCCCAAGAGCGGAAGGAGTGTCAGACTTCTACTGAATAAAAACCACTCATGTTCCTTCTTAGCCCTTGTGCCGAGGCCGCTTTCGAACAACCCGCAGCCCTCACAATGCGACCGGCTACGACTCTCACAAAATCCATTCGCCTCGTCCACTCGTTTCATAGTTTTCTCACCCATTTACTGACCCTACAATATAATACTACTATACAAACCACAATCCAAGAAACATCACATCCTGTAACCTACCATTAAAACAATCATCAGGCCTTTATCACGATCCAACCGGTACTACGACATCATAACGACATCCATTACCGTTCGCAATATCGCACTCTCTCACCCCAGTTTCATGGTACAAGGTCGGGAACACAGGACATACTATGCCGATCTCCTAAGGTCAAGGTTAACAGCCCGATCGATACGGATGCTGTGGGGAACAAGGATAGAGGGATACCACATGCAAGAGTGTGACAAAGATGGAGCATTGGAGTAAGAGATATGAGGATAGTGTTTTCCTATTATAACACAGTGTACTTGTGTGGAAATTTTAATTAGTTTAAGGTCATTGGTTGGTGATTAATGAGTTTTGACAATAGGAGAGAGAATGAGTTGGTATTCTAACCGAGTGTCGTGGAATTTGTTTTAACAAGATAAAAACACTTAATTACACTTTGGGGAGAAATGTTTACTGAATTATTAAGTTCTTGAAGAACTTTATGTAAATGTACTGTTTTCTCTTTGTTTTTTTACGATGTAGGTCGAGGTCTTACGATGTCTGTAGCTACAGATTTAAGCGAGAGCTTTTCGACTTGTCTTTAGAGAGAACTTCTAAGTACTTGACTACTGGGAATAGTGGGTACTGGAGGCTTTTTTTTGTTATCTTTAACTTTATATACTAGCTAGCTAGGTTTTAAGCTCGGCTTCACCCACCATTTCACTTTTTGCTCGGTTCTTTTTACTCGCAGCGTAATGTTAAAGCCTTATTCAAGAATTGGGTTATCCAATTCAAAATTTATGGAACTGGTGATTTCAGAGAATAGCACGTTTAAATAAAAAAAACTAGCCAAGTGCAAGTCGGACTTGCACATGAAGGGTTCCGTACCGTTGTAGTAGATATTGAGAGATTTTCCACGTTATTTTAGCACCATAGACTTCTTATAGGTTTTCCTGTAATCTATAAGTGTTGAACTAATTTCTGTATTTTTTTCAAAATTTTAAACTCAGTACTTTCGGAGATAAGGGGCGGGAGGGTGGTCGGACAGACAGACAGACAGACGCACATGAGTGATCCTATAAGGGTTCCGTTTTTTTCATTTTGAGGTGCGGAACCTTAAAAACACTTCAGGTCTTTTCATATTTATTAGTTCCTAGACGTTTCGATTTATTGTGATCTAAAAAACGTTTTTTTTTCATTGAGTTATTTCAGTACACGTGTATTCATATTTATCTCATTCTGTTTATCAAATTGCAAAACAAAAAGAGGATTTAGAACTTAGGGTCATGAACCTCTGTAGAATGTTATAATAGGATTATAAATCCTCGACCCTTTGTTTTAACCCTAGAAAGATAACCATACCACGGCATACGTTAAAGATAACCATACGCTTCAGAGGCGCACCCTTTTATAATACGTGTTTTTTAATTGATTTAATAAAAAATATTTATGATTTATGGTATTGTGTTAAAAGGTGTAATATAAACTATCAATTTTCAATACATTTTTATTTAATTTGTTTATTTAAAAACAATTTTAAACCAAATGAGTAGACCTCTAACATAAATCAACAGCCTTATGCTTCAGGAACAAAAACACTTATAACATCTAAAAAAATTGAGTTATTTCTTACAAGCTATTATGACTACAATATAATGAGTATAAAAGAAAAATCTGTCATCAAAAAAAATAATTTCAAATTAATTAATTCTTAAATGTTTCACAAAAGATAACCATACGCCTCGCGAGACTCGTCATATAAACAAAACTATAGAACTTACAGCAAGGAAACAGCTATCCCGTGAAAGGGCTAACCGACGACCGAGTTGGCTCAGAAGGACAAACAAATACACGCGTCGGATAAAAAACTACAGTAATATGTTTCCCGCGCAGGCGCCTCTGCGACGTAGGTTATCTTTCTAGGGTTAATCTCCTACGTAAATTATTGTATGGAATATTTCGAAACAAAAACTTATTTAAACAGTATTATAGAAGCGTAAGTCCGGACACCGGACACTAACTTGTTATTGTATCTGATTTAAAGAAGTATCTCATCATCTACCTAGCCTTTTTTCCCAACTATGTTAGGGTCGGCTTCCAGTCTCACCGGATGCAGCTGAATACCAGTATTTTATATGGAGCGACTGCCTATCTGACCTCCACAACCCAGTTAATATTAGGTAATACGATACTCTTTGGTAAGACTGGATGTCAGAATTTCAGGTCACTGACTACCCTGTAACGACTGCCAAAGATCTATATAATGGCAGCCGGGAACAACAGCTTAACGTGCTTTTCGAGGCACGGAGGAAACTCGGTATGTCGGGCGGTCACCCATCCACAGACCGACCTAGGCAAGCACAGCTTTACCTAAAGATCGACACGAGCCACGAGTTCTTAATAAGCCGAGATTTACTGAAGTATCATCTTTGATACTTCAGTAAATCTCGGCTCATGTGGCCCGAAAGTCTTACTAACTGGGTTATGGAGGTCTGATCGGCAGTCGCTCCATGTAAAATACTGGTATTCAGCTGTATCCGGTTAGACTGGAAGCCGACCCGTTGGGAAAAGGCTAGGTAGATGATCTATCATTCAATGTATATTAATCATTAAAGTAAGACTATACTTAGGGATGTTTACTGACTTAAAAAAATAATATTCTAATTAGTCCGTCTGTTAGATTATCAAAAAATATTGGATACGTATTTTGTGTTTTATCAAATCAATAAAAATTGACGAAGATAAAACGCGTCAAAGATTTGAGTGGGGGGTCGTGACGTCACTCACCGGTAAAAAAGTTATACTAATGTCTTAGAATATGACGTCACACGAGTTTACAAAGCACTACAAAAAATACGTGTCCAATATTTTTTGAAAATCTATCTGCCGGACTAATTAGATTTTTTTAGTTAACTACCCTATTATATAAACTAAACTAACCTAAAAATTTATTAATTAATTCAATTATTCAACAATGTATTGTTTACACCATGTCCAAATTACACTAAAACCAACGAATACCAACAAACTCTTCATTGAACTCCGAATTTAACAGTGTTTTTCAGTGTTACCTTTGAACAACCTATTTTAGACACTGTGTCTCTCTGTGCCTACAGTTGAAACACCCCCTACGTTTAGGGGTATGTCGTCAACCGGTCATTTATAAGGGCAGGCTTAACCATATTATGTGAGAGAAAAACATGGGTGATTGATGATTGTGATATGCGTTAACGCTGTTTTTCTGATGGGGGTAGGTAGGTCTAGTGTTTTTACGTGGGTATGTCTAACGGGCGCATAAAGATAGGTCTGGTATGGTAGTTAGTGATTTAGGTATAAGGCCTCATTTACGGAAATGCGGGGCGTCGCGCGGCGCGTTGTGCGTTTTTAAATCAAAAACATGGCGATGTATGAAAACGTTAACGATTTCAAACGTCGATTTTACGAGAAGCGATTTCTCGCTTGTTAGTTTAAAATGCAGCGTTCGTTGTGGTGGACGCGCCTCTCAGTAAATAAATAAAAAAGCTCGAGTTGAGCCTTCTGCACGCAACGCGCGACGCCCCGCGTCTCCGTAAACAAGCCCTAAGGGTATCGTATTACCTAGTATAAACTAGGTTGTGGAGGTCAGATAGGCAGTCGCTCCATGTAAAATACTGGTATTCAGCTGCATCCGGTTAGACTGGAAGCCGAACCCAGCATAGTTGGGAAAAGGGTAGGCAGACGATAATGATGATAGTTGTTAGGGATTTAATATAGGACATTTATTTATAGGTGGAGTCAGAAGCAAGAAGACCGAGGTAGTTTTATAAGTAGAGTAATGTAATACTACGTTCCCTTGCTTATATTCTTCAGAGTTTGTTCCAATGCGGAAATGAAACGCGCGACTGTGAAATGCTACGACTTTGTAATGGCCAGGACCTTATCTAAGAAATCTAAGTGAAGAATGAAAGTGATCGTTTTCAAGGTGTATTACTAAGAGAACTTTGAACAGGATTGTCAAAAAGTTTTCTATTTTCTGTAGGTAAGTGTTTTACTTTTCCGTCATGTACCGATGACGGAAAAGTTAGTAAATGATAAATAGTTATTTGTGCAACAAGAGAGCAAAGTGGGTTTTTGCTGCGAGTGTTGATTTTGAATCCCGAGTAAGCGAAGGATTCTATAGTTGAATCACGAGCGTAGCGAGTGATTCTAAAGTTGAATCCTGAGTGTGGCGAGGGATTCAAAGGCACGAGATGCAAAAAAACTTTGCTCTCGTGTAACACACATGACTTTTCACTTCAGCAGCGAAAACACTTTAGGAGATGAAAAAATAAACAGGAATAGATTGAAATAACTATTTATTGTGAATCAAAATAATTAACATTGTAGGTAGAGGTACCAATTCAATAAAATTAGCCTTATGCCACTGACATTCTTTTTTAGAAAAGATACGAGTTTTGCGTATGTTTCAATATGCACGTTATGTTTTGTTTTTAAAGTAGCTTTCAACATTGAGTAAATACTCCACATTGTAGATGATCGCCTCGTCTGTGATAAATCTAAAAAATATGATAGCAACACCGTCTCCGAAAAACTGCTTGCGCCTTTTGTAAGTCTCCATTCATTGAAGACATGGTATGCTTTCAGATATTTTTCGCGAGATTTTTTAGGCAGGAAACTTAATTCTGCATTTTTTACATTATTCTTCAATTATTCGGGTGTAAAATAGCAGACTTCCTCACTGGACTCACTCATATTTATTTATTATTATTACTTTAGTAACCAAATTTTATTGTACTTTGTAGCTAGCGTAACAGAGAAAACAAAAATTTGAATCCCGCTGTTTTTTTTTTAAATTCGTTCTGAAACTAAACTCGCGGTATTCTGTCTCAATATTAAAAATTGTTAAAACTATAAATAAATAAGTTGATACCTACATGATAAACTTCGTATTTTTTTCTTCAACATTCTTCATCTTGATTTGAATATAAAAAATATTAATTCGATTATTTGAAATATAACAATTTTTCATTTCATCACGTGATTTACAATATTACGGTTATCGATTTACAATATCGGTATCCGAACGTTTTATTGTTTGTTTCTTTTGACCTATAAAACCGAAATTTGATTTTCAAATTCCATATTTATATATGGAATTTGAAAATCAAATTTCGAATCGACTTGTTTTTACCTCTCGCTTTTTTCAAAGTGAAAGTGACAGAACAAAACGAAGTTTAAATCTTTCGAATTTTGTGAGTAGACCTGCACAGTTCTCGATATTAAAAAAAAAATTAAAAAGTTACTTTGTCTCACGCTCGCAGCAAAATCGAATTTTGCTCACTGTCTGTAAACAGCAAAACCTGCTTGTTTGAGGTGCTGAGGTGAAAATGTCATTTTATCTTCATCTTCACGGCCTTAATCACATAAAACTTGAGAGCTGCCACCCAAAGGACTTCCACAGGTTTTTGGATTTCCCACACCCTTGACAAAACCCCTTAACCTAACCATTACGACACACTCAACCATAAAACTCCAAACTAGCAACATTAAAAACCGCGCTCTGCATGGTCTGGCCGAAAGTTTCGCGGTCTACAATTATACGTTGCGGCATAGCCTGGGAACTGGGTTGACGACCAGTGTTACCACATTATTGTTGTGGTCATACTGTCATTTTGTTTATTGTCGACTAGTTGATGTTCCTGACTTCTTCTCGTGTATTTTGAAGTAGGATTTCAATTAAATTTAATTTTAGACGACACGGTTGGCGCAGTGGCGGAGCGATTCGACTGCTGCGCTGCGTGTCACGGGTTCGATCGCCGCACGGAACCAGAATCAGAATCATTTGAACAAATATTTGTATGGCCTACAGATAGTTGTTTCGGGTCTGGGTGTTGTGTATGTGAGTTTAAATGTTTGTAAACGCACTCACGACACAGGAGAAATTCCTAGATTGGGGCTAAGTTCAAAAAAAAAAATATTTATAAAAGTATCGTTAACGGATCGTAATATGAGAGTAAAATAAGAGAGTTTCCTGTCGGGGCTGCGGGGTGTTCGAAAGAACTACCGCGGCCTCGGATACAAAGGGCTAAGAAGGAACATGGGTGGTTTTTAGTCAGTAGAAGTCTGACACTCCCTACCGCTCCGCCTAGAGCGGGAGGAGTCATTTGATGATTTCCCACCAACCAAAAAAAAAGGGAAGAGTTTCTATGCAGAATAAGACTTAACAGGCCCAGCATTGCAGCACTTTCTAACCTATCTTAAAGTGAAGGTCCCTATCTGAAGAAGGGACAATTTATATGGACACTCCATACGAATGGCCCCCTTCTTGTTCATTCCAGAGTTGGGTAAACACAAATATCTTGGATAAAAACCTCCTCCTTTTTGGAAGTCGGTTGAAAAGTGGCCTATGCCTTTACCACACAGGAACGTAGACCTTACTTGGCACAAACAAACAGAGCCCTGACCGCAGTGGATGACGTTAGTTTGTGCATGATTACGGTTACCAGGATCCAGGTTACCTACCTATACACTACACTTCACTGATCTATCGTTCAGGCCTGAAAATCTCACAGACAAACAGACAGAGTTACTTTCGCATTTAAACTATTAGTACCTTTGTATTTGGGACCCGTGGTTTTTGACAAGTAAGAAAATTGGAGAAAGGGCTCGGAATTGGTCTTCTTTTGTCCGTTTTTAATGTAGATTTGAAAGGGTTTTTCATTGTTATTCGGGCTTTGTAATAAGTTTGTGCCCATCATTATCCGGCATCACAGTTTGAATTATTTTTTACTTATTTTTCGGGGTCGTTTACATAAACGAAATCCTTGGCCCAAGTTATAAATACGTTCTTCTTGCCAAGTTGGGTTTTACGATGCCTCCGGTTAAAAGGACCTAAAAAAATGTGGCTGGGTCAGACTGGACGCGGAAGGCACAGGAAATGATGTATGGTCGTGGTGCAATTTGGCGGATGCCCATGTCCATTAGACTGTTGGTTGTGATTGTTATAGTTGAAGGTAGAAGTAGGTTGCCCGTCGGGGCTACGGACCGCGGCCTCGACATGAAGGGCTAAGAAGGAACATGGGTGGTTTTTAGTCAGCAGAAGTCTGACACTCCCTTTCGCTCTACCCAAGAGCGGGAGGGGTTATTCGATGGTTTTCCACCCTCCAAAAAAAAAAAGGTAGAAGTAGGTTAATACAAATATTCTGTCTTCTTGCAAGAACCTCTAATTAGTGTGTGTCTGTAAAATTGCCTTTACAATCATATATTTTTGATGCTCCACTGCTACTTTTGTTTTGTTTTACAATATATATTTCCATTCTAATTTCTTATCATACTTTATTTACGGTGATAATGATGAGGCTCCAAAGAGATTACGGAAGATTATAAACCTGTTAGAATATTGACGAAACGTCTATTAAGGAGCTTCGACTAAATCCCAATGAAACCATCTAAAAGGTTTTCTAAATAAAATCAATATCTTAACGTCAGATTGGCCTTCAAAAATTACAAGGCCGGGCTTCTTTAATTATTTTCTTAAAAGCTCAGGTGGCCCTGTGTCTTTCTTACTCCAAAACCAAATAATTTATAAGTCCTTCGTGGGGACCCATTATAAGCCGGGTATTAAATTGCTTTCTGTCAAATGCTTTATTAAATGGGTAATTTATTTTAGTTGAAGTCTTGTTTTCGTTGGGAAACCTCTGAATTTAAAGCTGAAAGAGAATGCTTTTAATTGATTGTCGTTGCCATGGTGATGAGGTTGTTGAGCTCCAATTAGCGGTCGAGTGTTTGAGAATGGTAATGATGCGAATGAGATTTTGATCTTCAAATGTTTGTTGCCATTATTCCGAGTTTAAGTTTTTGGTGTCAACTTTAGCTTGTTAATGAGGTGCGAGTACTGTCAGGTTATTGGGAAATAATGCTTTGAAAACAAAGCGAAACCAAACCTAAGTTTAGAAAATCATAATACGTTTTTGAGCATTAAATTTAATAAATTAAAAGGTATTTAGGAAAAGCATTGCTTCTACAGTTTAGGGTAGTTGACAAAAAAAATCTAATTAGCCCGTCACATAGATATCCAAAAAATATTGGACACGTATTTTTTCTTTATTAACGCAAATAAAAAATGAAGACAATAAAGTGCTTCAAAACGTACTTCGTAACATCACAGTCTGGTACATTTTTTACCTTTGACACGTTTGATTTTCATATTTTCTTATTAATTTGATAAAACAAAAAACACGTATCCATTATTTTTCGATTATCTAACTGACGGCCTAAACAGATTTTTATTTTCTTTGTCAGGAAACATCTATTAGGGTCACTACGCTTGCGACAGTCTGTTCCAAACCAAGTTTTGATTTGTTTTTCTTTTTCGCGTAAAAAGACATTTGCATACTTAATTCAAAAAAGGTTGCATAAAGTGACATTGGGTTCTCTTCAGGAATTTTTCAGTAGCAGCTACCAAGTCTGGATACAAATCCGGTGGCTGCTACTATTGGTGGGGGCGAGTCTATTGCTATACAATATACAACGGGTTCATGCAAGAAAAATAAATAATTTATTATTATTATTTATTTTCTTTATTACTTGGACCTAATATAATAACTAATATATGAAAAATGTGGATGGATATTAGCGTAGAGAAAGAAACAATTGAAAACACTCTTTTTTTTAGGGCAGTCGTGTAAAAAATAAACGATGGATGGACTGTGTTAAGAAAAAACTGGCCAAGTGCAAGTTGGACTTGCACATGAAGGGTTCCGTACCATGACTTCTTATAGGTTTTCCTGTAATCTATACGTGTTGAACTAACTTCTGAATTTTTTTCAGAATTTTAGCCTCAGTAGTTTCGGAGATAAGGGGGGGGGGTCGGACAGACAGACACACGAGTGATCCTATAAGGGTTCCGTTTTTTCCTTTTGAGGTACGGAACCCTAAAAAGGAGGTGTCTCATGAGATGACGAGAAACAGAGAAGTATGGAAGAATAACACATGCTGCGCCGACCCCAAATGAATTGGGATAAGGGCAAGAGAATGGTGATGAAATGGAACTTAACATAATTGGCGAAATGTGGGAGTACTATTAAGTGCTCCACTGCCTAACCTTTAGGGGCATTATAGGCGTGATATTATATAATGTAAAATGTAAATGACATTGCACTCAAAACTAGAAACATTTCCATAAAAATATTCTAAAGCATCTCTAGTGTCTTTTATAATTATTTTCCATGTTGCCGTCCGTTGAAAAATTTTATTTATTAAGTTGTATGAACGGCATTGCTAGGACGCGTCCTCATTTCAGCCGTGTGTGTGTGTGTGTGTGTGTGCAAATATTATCTGTGTTCTGTTGCCACAAGTGTCAGGAGTTGGTCAATCGTATGGATCTGGAATATGGTGGAGTAAAGACGTAAGAAAGAGTTTATTGTGTGAATTGACGTATGTTCTTATATTTATTTTCAGTAATAACCTCTTTAGGCGAAGGTGTAAAATAATTGAAAGGCGATACTTATAGGAAAAATCGGGCCCAGATCCAGCAGTGTCTGACAAAACAGCCTGCAAATAATGATGAAGAATTAAGAAGGTTTTGGAAGCTCTCTTAACCCAATGGATGATCGACTCATCTGACTCGCGTTTGCCAACTTTATTGGGATCGGCTTCCAGTCTAACCGGATGTCAGTGAGTGCAGTGAGGCATTCGCTCCATGTAAAAGACTGGTACTTTTTCATCTTTGCCTATCTGACATCTACAACCCAGTTCTTACTGGGTATATGGTAAGACTGGAAGCCTTGGAACTACAGTCTATGCACCACTACTCTTGATTCATTCATCATCATCATTTCAGCCATAAGACGTCCACTGCTGGACATAGGCCTCCCCCAGAAGGGGGGGATTTGCCATAACCGCCACGCTTGGCAGGCGGGTTGGCGATCGCAGTATGGTTGTTACGAAGGCACAGAGAACGATGCTGGCCATTATCTGGTAAGTCCCTTAGTCGCCTCTTACGATACCCACGGGAAGATATGGGATGGTGCTATTCTTTACGTCTGACACCACACGGATCCTGTTGTACATAATTAGTTAATTACACAATATAATCACTCGGCATCATTGGCGGTCTTGATTAACCCCTGAGTATACACATAGTATGCCTCCTCCCTTCTGTACAATGATTTCCTGGTCTGTACGGGTGTAAAACCTGACCCCTGGTCTCGCCCCCTATTACAAGATACTTAAACATAACCGGCGAACCGTGAGTGCACCATAACCTTTGCATACTCCTTCGGGAAATACAAGCGAGATGTTTTGTAATAAAAACTGAATTCTATTACCTACTAAAAGGGTTTTGCTAGGATGCATGTTTAGGGAGGAACTTTGGGAGGGACTCGTATTAAGAGATTTTAGGAATTGTTAATGGGTCCTGGGATCATGTGGCCCCAGCACCACCATGTTTTGTCGTAAATGATGTCATCATCATCATCATTACAGCCGAAAGACGTCCACTGCTGGACATAGGCCTCCCCTAAGTCGCACCACATTGACCGGTCCCGTGCGTCTCGCATCCAGCGGATCCCCGAAACCTTCACCATGTCATCGGTCCACCTAGTGGGGGCCTTCGCCACACTATTGGCCATCCATTCTGCGAGCAATGTGCCCTGCCCATTGCCACCTAATTCGTCTTTGGTAAATGATGTAGCAAAGCAGAATTTGGGTTAATTTAGTGGGACTAGCACCGTACCATGGGATCATAATACCCATTACTGTGTTATGGAGGTTGGATAGGCAAAATACAGCATCAAGTAAGACTGGAAACTGAACTAACATTGGGTAAGTTGTAAGTTCGTATGTGAAGGGTAATCTGCGGAACTACTAATCCGATTACAAAAAATATTTTTTGTAGAAACGGGAAACTTTATTATTCCCGAATGTCATAGGCTACATTCAAAACGTTCTCGTGGATTACTTTCTAAAGCTATTCAAAAATATAGTAATGTTTTCAGTGACATAAATAAAAAACGGACTTAATGTTCTGCCATTGCGATAATATCAAACAACTCAGTACTCAACATAAATGTATCAATTTGCTTAATCTCTAACATTGACAGTCATCATTTTGAATTTCAAATCGACTATGAAATTATTCGGTTTCTCTCGCTCTACTTGGAAATCTCTTGAATTAATGATCTTCGAATAAAATTGCTTAGAATACATTAAGGGAGGGCAGATAAGTGTTATCCAGCATAATTTGAGTGTACGATAAGTTTGAGTACTGAGTTTGGATCGAGGAAGTATTGATCTATCGTTTAAAAGAACGTGATTTCTCGGAATCATTTGAGCTTTTGGGTACCTAACAAATAACATAACTGTGTTTATAAGGCAGATGTAGTGTTAGTCCAGTGGCGCGACCGTCGGACTGTCGGTTTGTGTTACCTTTTTTTTTTTTGGTGGGTGGAAAATCATCAAATGACCCCTCCCGCTCTTGGGCAGAGCGAAAGGGAGTATCAGACTTCTACAGACTAAAAACCACCCATGTTCCTTCTTAGCCCTTCATGTCGAGGCCGCGGTATCTCTTGCGAACAACCCGCAGCCCCGACGGGGGACCCGCAGCCCCGACGGGACCCGCAGCCCCGACGGGGGTTTGTGTTACCTGGTTCCTCGAACAGTGCATGGACGGGAGGCACGCGCCAGGCGACTGTTCGCCACCAGCTTTTGTAAACCCAATGCTGGTGTGCGCTTCACCGCTATACCTTTTATTTGTATTGGCAGGGTCTGTATTGTACTACATTTTATTAGAGACCCTGAATATTTGTAGCGTAAAAACTAAGCCTCTCTGAGGTCCTGACGCGGAGGCGATAAATCCTTGGAGTTTTATACAGAATAACTATCACAGACAGTGATATTTTTTGACGAATTATAAGGTACAATACCATTCAAGATACTAACACGGGAAAAAATATATGGAATTTTTCTGTTAGGAATATGTCAGTAACAGCCACAGAGATTAGATTTGTGTCCGCTTGCTCGCCCCCTATTACATACTCTTCAACATAACTGGCGAAATATGAGTGTACCATTAGATACACCTCTACCGAACTGTTACAGAATAAGAGGTGTGATGTTACTTTATAACAGTGTTGATCACTTGATAAAAACAACAATCCGCAATGGCGTTCACCATAAAGCGCTTCAAGCAATCATCCATCACTAGACGATTAAAACTTCTTTAATTCAACTTTACACGCCTCAGCGCCATTTCCGCTTGATTTCCAACCTTCACCTCTACCTATAACACATGTAGGTTAGGTCGTGAACTTACCCGTTGGTTTCAGGGGTTTGTTTCAGTAGCCGTTGCCATGGTAACCGGTCGGCCCGACAAGACCTGTAAAAAGAGAGGTTATCATTAGCGTTGGGTTACGGTACGTTTTTTCATGAAAATTGGTGGGGATTATAGCTGTGCGTGTGTTGTTTGGATAAAGTTTTTTGTAGTTAAGTTTTGGTCTATGAATAATTTAATATATAGGGTGTAAAAGTACCCTCAACGCAAACGAAGAGTACTTGTTCTCCCCACCACTGCGATCATTTTTTTTGTTCTAGACCATACATCCTGGGAACCCCCTAGTTACGGAGATATTGGTGGTCAATGTTCCAAATTTTTCACAGCTGTTTTTGTAAATAAAGAAAGAAAGAAAGAAAAAGTATTTATTGGTCTCACACAGGACAAGAAATTAATAATAATAAAAAAAATTACAAAAAAGAAAACAAGAGAAACACATAAAAAATAAAACAGAATTAAAAATAATACTAGTTTTTCAGGTTATAATTTTACTTAAATTACCTCCATGACCCGTTTACTATTCAAAGCATCCACTAGCACAATGTTTTAACAGTGCTACATTGAGATTTACCGTAAAAAGTGATTTTTTACCCAAAAAAAAAACGTTACCCAGCAAAAATTTTTGCGTAGGGGTACTTAATTTGATGTACAGAATGCTTGGTTTAACGGCTGTGTGATGGGTTGATTTACACCCTGTATACAGGGTGGAAAGGAGACCGACGCGAAAACGGTTATTCACTACATAACATAGAACCCAAAATTGAAATTTTTCAATATCTATAGGTACACATGAAATGTATGGAATAGCTTAATTGAACTATTAAACGCAATACTGCTCATTAGTGATCTATCCTTAATCCTCCAAGGATCGTCTCCATGTATAATAAAAACGTCATACTAGCACAAAAGTCTTCATACTGGCACATAAAAAAAAGTTTCAGCTTCCGTCCATGCAAAATAAAATTCGTACCATATAGACATATATACAAAGATATTTATACATACTTATCAGTACAAATATTTGGAAACAAAGTAAAATATAAAACCGTCCCTAACCACGAGCGGTCCTAAAAGTCAAGTAATACTCCAACGTCCCCTTGCCTTGTAAATAATCGGAACCCGCCATAATTGCGGCTTGAATTTTTAATATAACCTAAAACACTCATACATTGTTGCCGACCGGCTTCAAAAAGGAAGAGGTTCTTAATTTGTCGGTATTTTTTCGTATATTTGGTCATACGTTCGAAAGTCTTGCAACCAGTTTTACCAAGGGGTATCGTATTACCCAGTACTGACTGGGTTTTTGAAGGTCTTATTGGCTGTCGCTCTATGTGAAATATGAAGACCCTAAAATTTTTGGAAAAAGACAAGGCAAATGATGATGTTTTGGTCCCTACAAATAATGTATATATTTGGAAGGACTATTTCTTTGAAACGGATGGTCAATGGAGCTAAAATATTGCAGCCCTAGGAAGGCCTAAAAAGGTGGACCAAAGGCCTGATAAAGGTCGAAAGAATCCGCTGGAATCGAGAAACATAGAACTGGTTGATTTGATGACGTGACAATATCGTATGAGAGACATATGGGACCAGCTAATACGGTGGCGATGATTACTTGTTTGTTTGAAATATCATCCACTAAAAGGTTCCTAGTTCACAATGATGAAGATATAATAGTACTGTGGAGATAACACTGGAACTTTAACCCAAGCAAGTATTAGAGGTCGAACTGTTGCCGATAACCGCACACATATTTAGAGTTCAGGACGCTACTGAGTGCCCGTCGGGGCTGCGGGTTGTGTGCAAGAGATACCGCGGCCTCGACATGAAGGGCTAAGAAGGAACATTAGTGGTTTTTAGTCAGTAGAAGTCTGACACTCCCTTTCGCTCTGCCCAAGAGCGGGAGGGGTTATTTGATGATTTTCCACCCGCCAAAAAAACAAAAACAGGACGCTACTGAGTCATCGGGGAACCCAAAACAGTTTTTTCATCTGGGGATCGTATCCCACGGGTCCACGTTCTGCAGTCGCGCTTACAACCACTTAGCCAACGAGGCAGACATTTTTAATAAAAATCACTTACATGTATCATTACGCTTGGTCCCCTTGTGTGTGGGTAAAGAGATTGATAATTGAGAAGTTGAAGACGTTGAAGTGGCTTTAAACTCAGACGTTTCCGTTCCAAGACCAATCTGCCTGATTTATTGGCCTTCCGTTTGTGTAATTGTTTTTGCGATCTGTTACGATTATGAAGTATGTCTAACTTAGCCAAAAACCGGTCTAATGGTATTTTTTTCTGAATAAAGACTTTAGAGCCTGCGCACACCACGTTTTTTAAACGCGCCGTCGACGCGCGTTTTGGGAACGCGCGTCGCCGGCGCGTTTTTATCCTGCAGAGCAGTTTGTTGTCGTTTGTATCGATACAAACGCGCGGCACCGGCGCGTCTGTATCGATACAAACGCGCGGCATCGGCGCACTGTATTTTGACGAGTTAATTCCGGTTTAAGAATTTCAAGAAGTTCTTGAAATGATGAATACGACATTCGATAACAATTTGCAAATTTTTTTTCATGTCCTATTAATTTTCTAAACGTTGTTGTATAATGTCCACACAATCTTCTCTCGCTTGTAAATGGGTGTACCCAAAAACGTCGGTAATTTTTCTTCTTCTTTGTTAGGGTTCCGTACCTCAAAAGGTAAAAACGGAACCCTTATAGGATCACTTTGTTGTCCGTCTGTCTGTCTGTCTGTCTGTCTGTCTGTCAAGACCTTTTTTCTCAGGAACGCGTGGAGGTATCAAGCTGAAATTCATATCAAATACTCAAGTCTATGGTCTCTTGGAGCTGTAAAAAAATCAAACTTCTAAGTCAACGCGATCAAAAGATACTCCCGTTTATGCCGCAAATTTTCGACACTCGCAAGGGAATCAAAACCTACAGGGTACTTCCCGTGAACTCAGAATCTTGAAATTTGGTATGAAGCAACGTCTTATAGCAGAGATATAGGAAAAATTGCGAAAAGTATACATTTTTAGTTATATCATATAAAAATACCAAAATACCATAACTTTTACTTATATACCTACAGGTTTGTACGGAACCCTCGGTGCGCGAGTCTGACTCGCACTTGGCCGGTTTTTTTTTAATTAATACAGCGCATGTCATCAATGCTGTCTCGACCGACGCCATCTTGCTACTGTTGACGAGGTTCTGCTTAAAAACGCAAAATGCCAGCGCGTTTGTATCGCTACACACGCGCGTTTGCATCGCGTCTGTATCGCTACACACGCGCGTCTGTATATAAATACAGGTGTGCAAAGGTCTACAAGCTGCGTCTGACTTGCGTGCGTATCGCATCTGTATCGCTACAAACGCGCGTCGACGGCGCGTTTAAAAAACGTGATGTGCATAGGCCCTTAATGCTCCGCCTGTTTGAATTAAGATGTTGTAAAATATCCCCCGTCTATTTTCTAGAAATAACGATACTTGCTAGACTTAATATGTGCTTGAATTTGAACGCAATTTTTTTCAGACTTGATTCTTGTAAGATAAGACCGTTTGGCAATACTACATATTATAATTGTGAAAGTTAGTGATAGGAACACAGATGTAACAGGAACTTATGGACTCTATTGGAGGCGTAAATTTTGCACTATTCGGAATATGCTCAAACAAGATTGCCATGTATCTGCCCTTTTAATACCTACATAGATTTTTATGAATATTGTCCGTGTTTTGAATCATTAGCCAATACTAGTCTTTTAACAACATATTGAATTCCCACCACAGTACACGAAAACCACACAAAAACACAGAGCTCAATAATTTATCTTCAAAGAATTTCTAACTTAAACTAACACAAATAGATTCTCCCACAAAAACTGAACTAAATCGTTAACAATAAATTATAAAAAATAAACAAATGGAAACAATACAAGTTGCAATAACTTTGCGTGACCGAACCCACGGTATGGCATACTACTTTTTTACTCAAGCCATTGAACTATTTACCACAACACAAACGCAGTTACCATTACTCTTATCGTTATTACAATAGGTTATATTTTATCTTGATTTAGCCGTAATTGTTAGTTTGTGTAAGGTGTATTGACTGTGCAGTTGTAATCACTCTTATTTCTATTACGTAAGGTAGAGTTTTCCTTGAGTAAAGTGTTGAAATAGAGTTGTTAACTTGGCATAAACTTGTCTTGGCAGTAAGTTCAAGGTTTCGCAGTGTTTCCGGATGATTACGGTTGGCGGTTCGTTGTGGGGATAATTCACTTTTAATTGGTCGTATTTAGCCGATGATGAGTGGTAGAAAGTAAGGGCCATTTGTATTTGTCACGTTTATGAGAGATTAGGCTTTAACACGATCGCTTATGACAGATAATTGTGGAGCAGTAAAGATGATACCTACTAATTGTTTTAGTTTAGTTCACTGGTCGTGATCATCATTTATTTTTGCCGGTTCCGAACAAAGCGCTATGCTTCCACATTTATTGTGCGAACCGCCTGTCTGCAAAACCCACTGCTGGCTCGGTTTCCCGATCATTAACCGACTTCCCAAAAGGAGGAGGTTCTCAATTCGATCGGTGTGTTTTTTTTTTATAAGCTTGAAGTCGACCCCGACTGGTAAAACTGTGGGCAAATGACTGAAGAACTGGATGGAAAATAACAACGCCGTCAACTCCACAAACATTCTCATCATCATCATCAAAAAGTGAGTGTGTTATTAGTATTAAACAATACGGACCTTACAGAGACAAAATTCAATTTAGGTTAAGAAAGGACCTAAATACTACGATTTTTTTTAAATAATGAGAAGGTTTGTCGAAATGTATGACATCCATCACACATCACGCCTAGAGTTAGCCAGAAGTGTAACTAATAGACACTCACATTTCCCCATTTATGTTCAAGTCCCATATAATTGGGAGCGAGCCTATTACCACAAATTCAGACTCCGTGGCTGCTACTGAGAAAATCCTGATTGCAAAACCCAGTAAGTCTTTGCCCGACACGAGAATCAAAACCAGGACCATTAAGAATCGCTCAAGTTGCGCTTGCAACCTCTAGGCCTACTAGGCAGTCTGGCTGATGACTGCATGGAAAATAACGCCACCCTCAACGACGCCAACGTCATCATCAAATGTCTGTGCTTATCTGCCATAAGACTTGTTACAGTAGCCCGGTTTCCACCAAAGCGGAGAGATGTGCCAAAATCGACCAATCACAGGAAGGGCGAAAGACCAAATGTAAATTTTAACTAATGTGATTGGCCGATTTCTGCACATCTCCTCTCGTCTCCACTCCTCTCCGCTTTGGTAGAAACCAAACATTTTTTTTTTTCCGGGTGGAAAATCATCAAATAACCCCTCCCGCTCTTGGGCAGAGCGAAAGGGAGTGTCAGACTTCTACTGACTAAAAGCCACCCATGTTCCTTCTTAGCCCTTCATGTCGAGGCCGCGGTATCTCTTGCGAACAACCCGCAGCCCCGACGGGTAGAAACCAGGCCTTAAACTTATTATCACACATTCTCCGTCGAAACTAGTCCATAAATCTTACTAAATAGCAATAAAAAGCATAAATCCTCCAACAAAACCTCAGCGGACCAAATCTGTCATGTTTCTAAAATAGATCTGTCCAAGTTTAATATTTCTCGTGGATAGATCGCGATAAAAATAACTTTATGTATCTCCGCTAGGGATGTGCAGCGGTCCAGAGACTGAGACGCGGGATCCGATGCACTCCTCTGAGGCTGATACGAAAATAGAAATTCTCTTATTAAGTAGGTATTTGATATGCCATTTCCAATGTTATACGGATTTTACAAGATTTTATAAAATTTGGTTTAAGGGGTCCTGTCGGGGCTGCGGGTTGTTCGAAAGAGATACTGTGGCTTTGACACAAAGGGCTAATAAGGAACATGGGTGGTTTTTAGTCAGTAGAAGTCTTTAGGGAGGAGTCATTAAAATTTGATGATTTCCCACCCTTAAAAAAAAGGCTCCCATGGATTTTCTTGACCATTTTTCTCCATAGAGATCTACGCTTTGGAATGGGCAACTACAGTGCAACTACACTTACACAAGTTATTATGCCTTGTAACTGTAACTTCGCTTTGTTTCTCTGACATTCAAAAGTGCCTGTAATGGTCTAATTTAAATGAGTAAATGCTTTGAGTTTGAATTCTGTTACGCCAGTAAAATAACTGAGTACTTCAAGATAAGTACTCAAGGAAATGCACAATTAATATGATCACTTAAGCAGCTAATTCCCCTCTTTTATTGATCGTGGTCAATGAACCTTATAATCATATTTACCGTCTTCCGTAAATAAGCATTATTTTCATAAAATTGTGCATCCAACCAACCAACCTTTAACTTCTAGTAAAATCTGTATTTTCTGCAAATAAATGGTTCATAATTATATGCCTAGCTTTTTGGAGTCAGCTTCCAGTCTAACTTGATGCATCTGAATACTAGTATTTTACGTGAAGCGATTGCCTATATGACCTCCACAATCCAGCTAGTACTGGGTTCTCAATCTTTTGGGCCACTAACAACCAGTAACAACCATCAAAGATATATAAATGAGAGCCTCTTAAAGATCTGTATAAATAGATACGATCATAATATCAACCAACGGCCTAACGATTTTGATTCTGAACGTGCTTTCGAGGAAACTCGGAATATAGGGTGTAAAAGTACCCTTAACGCAAACGAAGGGCACTTGTTCTCCCCACCACTGTGATCATTTTTTTGTTCTAGTTCTCCATACCTGGGAACCTCCTAGTTACGGAGATATTGGGGGTCAAACTTCCAAATTTTTCACAGCTGTTTTTGTAAATACTAGTTTTTCAGGTTATAACTTTACTTAAATTACCTCCATGACCCGTTTACTATTCAAAGCATCCACTAGCACCATGTTTTAACAGTGCTACATTGAGTTTTACCCTAAAATGTGATTTTTGATCCAAAAAAAAACAGTCGTTTCCCAGCAAAAATTTTTGCGTAGTTTGATGTACAGAATGCTTGGTTGACGGTTGTGTGATGGGTTGATTTACACCCTGTATAATGATCAACCATCCGCAGACCAACGTTGGCAAGCGCGGCTTAACCTGAACCTCGACGAGCGATCCTCCTGTAAATAAAAGATTCACAAATCCTAAAAAGTAATTCCTCATATCTTCCCACTTGGTTTCGCAACGCTACTCATATCGCAACATCTGGGGAGGCAGCAAGTCGGTTTCCTTGCTAAAATAGGACTCCGGATCCGTTCCCAAGAGATATGATTTACAGAACAGCCGCAAATGGAAAAACCGCCGGTTTCCCAGATGCTTACGGCTTAATAATGAATCATGCGGCTCGTAATAAGTGGCGAATTAATCTTGAATTATCTTATTATTGTTCTTTTTTGTTTTTCTGTGTTTGTGCGGATGGAGGAAAATGTTTGTGTGGTTGTTTAAGGGTAGATAAATATGGTGGATGGGGTCTGAGGATAAGTTAATTTGTCATGTCTTCTTTACAATTTTATTTTCTTTCTTAGATTTAAATCAGGAAATTCTCAGTTTGCAGCTACAGAGCTTGGATTTGGGCCCGGTTAATGGCAATAAGCTCGCCCCCTATTATGTGGGACTTAAACATACTTAACTGGTGAAATGTGGGTGTACTTATAGGTACACCTCTGCCTAACCTTTCGGGGATTACAAGCGTGATGTTATGTTATGTGTTCGTTTTCAATTTTTGACTGATAGTTTGGCACACTAAAGTTGCATTACTAAATTGTACCCAAGTTCTATAAATAATATGTTTCCTATATTACTTGGGGTTGGTTCAACCAGCTATTTTTCTACGATTGCCATTGGAGTCCTGGCACTGGCCATGACTGGCCATGTGCCTGCCTTGTCTTTGGTCACAACAGCTTAATCAAGTTCTTGTACTCTACCTACATCGCACCGTAATATACACATTACCAAATCCTCTTCTTCATCCATTTAAAATCCAACGCATCATTGTGAAAGTGGCCTTACTAAATTCGTGAGCAGCGTTCACTTCAAGTGCTATGAGGTCACGACGTTACAATTATATCCCACAATGGCTTGCGACATAACTATTATGAGTTTTTGTAATTTTGGGAACTTGCCTGAGAATTAGAACGAGGTATTAGTATCTACTAATTGATTTTGAGATGATTATCTTATTTTTCGAGAGAGCTGTGAATTTAAAGATAAACGTTCATAATTTTAAATCGGTTTGCATGCGAAATATGACCACTTTACAAACAGAAGAAATAAAAGACAAAATAAAAGGAATAAAAATTCTGTAATGCGATCTCAAAATGAGGCAAATAAAATGTAGGCCGCGGGTTGTCCGCAAGGGATACCGCGGCCTCGACATGAAGGGCGAAGAAGGAACATGGGTGGTTTTTAGTCAGTAGAAGTCTGACACTCCCTTTCGCTCTGCCCAAGAGCTGGAGGGGTTATTTGATGATTTCCCACCCCCCAAAAAAAAAAAAAAAAAAGGCAAATAAAATGTGAGTTTATCAGCCGTACAGGGTTGAATTGTAGGTCTTGCTAAATGACCCGTTTTGCTCTTAGCCTTCGTTCAACTTCTGCTAGTAGAGAAGCCTATTCCTTTGCTAGAACTTCATTTCAGCCTAAAGACGTCCACTGCTGGACATAGGCCTCTCTCAGAGGGGGGTTTTGCCATAATCGCCACGGTTGGCGATCGCAGTAAGGTTACTACAAAAACACAGAAACGCTGCTCTCCATTCTCTGGTAAGTCCCTTAGTCGCCTCTTACGACACCCACGGGAAGATATGGGATGGTGCTATTCTTTACGTCCGACACCATACGGAACAAGCTTGCTAGAACTAAAGGGAACAAACCCCAAGTTTTTCTGCTTCAGTCAAAACCAGATCAACAGATACATGACCACAACAAACAACAATAAGTTCCATAAACAATCACTTCAAGTTCTCTCCACGACCATCATTATTCACAATTTAATGCAAATCAACTCAAATTCCTCCACGAAGTCAAATAATTGTCCGGTACGGTACCAGGGCACCAGAGAAATGAGAACGGAGATATAATTCAATGTATTTTAAAATTGCGAACCGGTCGTGTTCGGAAAACTTATGTGATTATCATTCTTCGATGATTAAATTTAATTATGTCTGATGAGGAACATTATTTGTTTCTAATATCACATTGTATGTTATTCCCTGGTTTGGAGGCAAGATTCCAAGATTCAGGAACCGCTAACAAGAGGTCGAACGACTGAACCGGCACTGACCATATCTCATACATAATGACAAAACCGCCAAATATGAAGTGAAAAAAACTTCAGCAATGGATGACCAAAGGTTGATGAAGAGGGGCCGCGGGTTGTTCGCAAGAGATACCGCAGCCTCGACATGAAGGGCTAAGAAGGAACATGGGTGGTTTTTAGTCAGTAGAAGTCTGACACTCCCTTCCGCTCTGCCCAAGAGCGGGAGGAGTTATTTGACGATTTTCCACCCGACAAAAAAAAACAAGGTTGATGAAGAGAGAAAGAAGATATAATCACCAAGTTCTCACCAAAGAGAACGTCACAAAAGCGGTCCCAAATTTGACTATAGCAAAAAAAGTTTCATATCCTACTTATTTTGACGCAAAAATTGACTGGTTGTGAGTGCCTTGTAGCATTAAGTCCGCCTATGTACCACTTTTGTACATGAAGTTTAAATAAATATACAAATATCCTGTCTCACGTACGTCTGTCGCCTTTACCTAACAATCTCGTTTACAGGTATCACATCAAAAATAAATCGGCTTAAAATACACCTTGATCTACATCCTAGATATCTGCTTTCCCCGAAGCGAGAACCAATCGAATCACTCGCAGAGGCAGACATTCAGGAAATGGCGACGGTCCTCGACGATTCAATTTCCTTATTGTTACGTCAACCGAATATGAAGGTATTACACGTAAATGTCAGGTTTTCAGACATGAATTTCAGGATATATCGAATGGTTAAAGGTGAAATATATTTAGGTAGGTTTTACATTCGTTGTTCCGTATGGTGTCGGACGTAAAGAATAGCACCATCCCATATCTTCCCGTGGGTGTCGTAAGAGACGACTAAGGGACTTACCAGAGAATGGGCGGCAGCAGCGTTCTCTGTGCCTTTGTAACAACCATACTGCGATCGCCAACCCGCCTGTAAAGCGTGGCGATTATGGCAAATCCCCCCCTTCTGGGGGAGGCCTATGTCCAGCAGTGGACGTCTTATGGCTGATGATGATGATGAGGGTTTACATAACATCACGCCTGTTATACCCGAAGGGTTAGGCAGAGGTGTACCTAATAGTACACCCGCATTTCGCCCGTCATATTTCAAGTTCCATGTAATAGAAAGAGAGCCTATTGCCATCAACTGGGCACAAATTCAGACTTAGTGGCTGCTACTGAGAATTTTCTGATGGAAAAACCTAATAACACTTTGCCCGACCGGGGAATCGAAACCAGGACCCCGCGCTTAGCAGGCAGCTTTGCGACCCCGAGAGTGCCCGAGACCAAACGGGGCAGTAGATGATAAACGTGACCGTGTAGAAAGTTTTTGGTAAAAGAGCTCATCTTTAAGTTAGTAAACACTAACAGTTTTACTGCCGTAGGTACTCAGAGATATTTAATGATTACTTAAGCCGTCACTTAGTAAAGATTTGACATACAAAACCTTCAGTAGAGTGTCAAACCTTTACTAAGAATTGGCTTAAGTAATCAACTTCTCAAAAACGTCTTCAGTAAAGTAACTTCTCTGAGTTCAGTTAGTCTCAATATTTCTATCAACAAAGACGGTTAGTAGTTAGTAAGATTTTTCGTATTCTGGTGCCTTTAGTAAATTCAATTTAGCACAAAATGATAAAACCTAGTGTTTCGTTTAGATTTTCCGGACGTTTTTGGCTAAATGTATCTAATTTCCGGACCTTCCTTCTCCAGGCATACTTTATGAACGTTTTGTTATAAATATGTATACAGAGTCTAGGTTTCATATCCTGTTTGGGAAAATCTAGATTTTTCTTGATTTTCATATTAAATAGTTTTACTAACTACTGTTTTTAATCATGCTTATTCCAAAATTACGTCTTAATACACTGGGTTACACCAAAATAATGCTACATAAGGCGAACTGCCCCGTTGGTCTAGCGGTCGCATTTATGACGTTGAGCATGAGGGTTTGCGTTTGATTCTCTGGTCGGCAGTGGTCGGCCAAATTGTTGTTGGATTTTTCCATTAGGAATAGGGATGTTTATTTACTTAAAAAAATATGATTCTAATTAGTCCGTCTGTTAGATTATGGAAAAATATTGGATACGTATTTTTTGTTTTATCAAATCAATAAAAATTGACAAAGATAAAACGCGTCAAAAATTTGAGTGGGGGTTGTGACGTCACTCACCGGTAAAAAATGTCATACTAATGTTTTAGAATATGACGTCACACGAGTTTTCAAAGCACTGTATCGTCTTCATTGTTCGTTTACGTGAAAAAAGACAAAATACGTGTCCAATATTTTTTGGAAATCTATCTGACGGACTAATTCGATTTTTTTAGTTAACTACCCTATTAAGATTTGTGCCCGGTTGATGCCAATAGGCTCGTCCTCTATTACATGGGTCCTAAACATAACTGACGGAATGTGGGTGTTGCATGAGGTGGACCTCTGCCTAACCCTTCGCGGATTACAGGCATTATGTTATAAAAGAGATCTTCCAGCTCCTTCAATATTGTATCCTCGCAATTATGTCCAGCCAGTTTCCTTTCCCACAATTTATCGAGTGCTAAGACCCAATGTTATGTTTAGACAATGTCTGTCTGTGTCTAGGCTATAATGTTTTTCTCTAATGTCTGGCAATTTCCTTTCTTGTGACATTCCACTAAATTTATAGCCAGTAACTTCTCTTATTATTTTAGTTTAGTGTGTAAGTTTTGTACAATTTATTGTTTCCTTTATTTCTTGTGTGGTAGCAAATAAAATGTCATTTCGGAACGTATTTATTTTCAGTTTATGAAAAATATTTTTTGGGTTCCGTACCCGAAAAGGAAAAAACGAAACCCTTAAAGGATCACTTTGTTGTCCGTCTGTCTGTCAAGACCCCTTTTTCAAGAACGCGTAGAGGAATCACACTGAAATTCATATCAAATATTCAGGTCTACTGTCCCTTGGAGCTGTGAAAAAATCAAACTTCTAAGCCAACGTTATCAAAAGATACAGCCGTTTATGCTGCAAATTTTCGACACTCGCAAGGGATTCAAAACCTACAGGGTACTTCCCGTGAACTCAGAAATTTGAAATTTGGTACGAAGCAACGCCTTATAGCACAGATAAAGAAAAAATTGCGAAAACTATAAATTTTTAGTTACATCATATACTTAATAAAAATATTTTTAATAATTTTACACTTTGTACTGAACCCTCGGTGCGTGAATTCGACTTGCTCTTGGAAGGTTTTTCTCCCCGACTGCCTCGTTAGTCTAGTAAGTAAATGAGTAATTATAGTTAGCTATTCGTTACTAAACTCTAATCTAGATAATATAATTTTAGCCTAACTTAGTCATTCTAGAACAGCTGCATACTTGAAAATAAATTAACATACTAATGTGGTGATGGTAGTATTTCATTTATAAATGTAGATAGCTTGTGAGAACCATACTTAACTAACAAATTAGCTTGTTTAAAATTACACCCTTGGCTGGAGGCCTTAAAATCAAAGCATCCACAGGGATTTGCCCGGTTTTCGTTCGGCTACCATTAGAAAAAAAAAAACAAAAAAATAATAGAGATTTTCGTCACCAGAGATAATTTCTTCTTATTCCTTAAATACAATTACAATCAAGAGATTAGGAGAAAATCACCTATAAAAGTCACTACTTGTATACATTTTACTGCTCATGTCTGTACTCCGCAAATAATATTAACAGGTCCCAGGTGGCAGGAAACAAGCCTATAATACACGACTTTCACCACCTCGCAAACTGTCAATGTTTCTAAACACTGTATTTCCTTTGCTAAGTATAGAATCTACTGCACGCATTCCTTAGTTCGCCACAAATAGATAGAACCATCCCTACCAAATCTGTAGCCACAGAACCATCGATCGAAACGATATGTGCTGCACACATTGCTGACTTTACATTAACTCTTCAAGTACCGGCTCTGTTTGAACGAGTAATGTAATAGGATTTGAAATAGGTTAGGGTAGTGCAGTTTTGAAGGATGACGGGGCTAAACCTTAGATAGAATTTTGTGCTACGCTGTTCTTTGAGTTTGCTGTTTTAGTTTGAAGTTTTGAAGTAAAGGGGTAATGTTTGTTCTATGGTTGAGCAGGTTTCATATTTTAAAACAGTTTGTTGTTCGCTTGCGTCGCTTTAACATTTGCGGCTAAGAAATATTAATAAATTGCAAAAGAATACAGAGAAATTAAGCTACAATCTAATTATCGAGTGCCGTAATTCAGTGGTGAACAAGCCCGTCGCTCATAAGTTTTATGATTTAAATGCACAATAATTTTTAGGGTTCCGTACCTCAAAAGGAAAAAACTTAACCCTTATAGGATCACTCGTGTGTCTGTCGGTCTGTCCGACTATTCCCCCTGGGGCCCTTATCTCCGAAACTACTGAGCTTAAAATTTTGAAAAAAAAAATACAGAAATTAGTTCAACACTTATAGATTACAGGAAAACTTATAAGAAGTCTATGGTGCTAAACTAACATGGAAAATCTCTCAATATCTTCTACAATGGTACAGAATTGTTCATGTGCAAGTCCGACTTGCACTTGGCCAGTTTTTTTCTTCTAAGCGTATCGATAGCAAATGTTCAAACAAATATGTTTGGCCCCAAATTCAACTCGCAGGTGTTCTGTTCACAGGTGCATTCAAAAGGTCATCAAGTGTGCAGACGACAGGACATGCGGTGCAAGATTGACACCGTCATTTAAAATTGATCTGAATTTTTCTTCCTTATCGCCATATAATTTCAAGGTTTTAAGCCTCTTTTTTTTAGCGGGTGGAAAATCTTCAAATAACCCCTCCCGCTCTTGGGCAGAGCGAAAGGGAGTGTCAGACTTCTACTGACTAAAAACCACCCATGTTCCTTCTTAGCCCTTGCGCCGAGGCCGCGGTCTTTCGAACAACCCGCAGCCCCGACGGGAGCCGCAGCCCTGACGGGAAGATTTTAAGCCTCAAATTGTCTTAAATCAAACCACACGAAAGCATGCATCACTCAAGTGAGTACCACACATGCATTCCAAAGCATTTAATTTATAGCCTAGTCCATCATCTGGATCTGCCTGTACTTCGTTATCTCGAACACTATCCAGTCTGCGATCAAGGTTTATTTATAAACGGTCTGTCGGTTTGTCTGTTTCAACTGGAGTAGTATTCACATCTGCAGGGTGACTCAGATCAGTATTGGAAATGCTTTTAATATTTATTGTTTAGATGGATTCCTTGTTTATCGCAGCTGCTACTGATGGGTTCAAATTATCGTTTGGACACGTGGGTACTGTGCCTATGTGGTTGTTTATGTGTGATTCCTTCTCTTTTTCGTGTGGTTAGTTTTTAACCTGGTTTTTTTTTCCATTTATGACATGGCTTTACATGCCGTAGAGAAATATCTCTCAGACATTCGGTTCGGTGTCCTCATGATGTATTCCTTTGCCGAAGCAACTTATAATAATACAATACGCATCTATCAATCCGAAAAATCAGAGGTTGCGGGTTCGAACTAGAGACTTGGAAGTCCGATAGTCACTCCACTTAGCTCTGCTGATTCACAGCTGATTCACTTCTACTTTTTTCTGCGTGTAAAAGTAATTTTGAAAATCAACAAATTACATTACATTACTTGATTGTCACTACTACTTTCTTGAGCTAAGTGGATACTGCACATACAACTTATTGATCTGATTAATTACATTTCATCAAATCGTTAGAACTCTCTCTCTAATATTACGAAGAATGCCTATTAAAGCCTGTTGATTTAAAGTTTTGTACTTAGAGACGGATTATTCCATAGCAGAAATTCATTGCATAGCAAAGAATGCGTCTTTTATGCATCAAACGGACAACAATAAATGAATCCAGGAAATATTAATATCCTGAATGCCATTTGCAGTCATGAAACAAACGATATTGAGTGTGATTAAAAAGGGAATAAAAAAGAGATTCCCCCGCAGACGCCTGAATCGTCCGGTAATAGGAATTCCTAAGCCGAGGTAGGAATGCCTAGGAACATTATATTTGCGGCTTCATAATAAAGTCTGGCTGAGTTTTATATTTGTTGAGCTTTTTATTGCTTTCCATGAGGGATGATTGTGGCAGAATGGTTTTCGTTCGGTTGGATGGATTGCAATGGATTATTACCTTTTGTATTATTAGTTGCTCTGATTTGTTGGATTCGTGTGCGTTTTGTTTAATTATCTCTTGCTTTGGTGAAGGATAACATCGTGAGGTAATTAGCATAGCTGAGAGATTTTTATCGGGGGTATGGGTGCCATGGGGATTAGCATGTAAACCCAAGTCAGAGGCCATAAAAACTCTGATACCAGGTTATCCCAGGAAGATTAGGCAGAGGTGTATCTAACAGTACACCCACATTTCGTCAGTTAGTTTTAAGTTCCACTTGTAATAAAGGGCCAGCCTATTGCCATCAACGGGGCATGCATTCAAATTCCGTGGCTGCTACTAAAAAAATTCTGATGAAAAACACAATTCCAAATTCGAATCGAACCAAGAACCATCCATGGTTAGCAGCCACGATTACAACCACTAGCCCAACGAGGCAGTGGCCACATGATAACATTGGAACAATACACTGCGACCATTCTTTCCAAGCAGATAACACAACAAGCAACAATACAGTTCACCTACACGTGGTCACAGAACTCGACGCACAGGCTATGAAAACGAGCCAGGTTTCACTCGGTCAACACACTGGCTCATTACTGGGTCTACTCGCCGTGACGAGTGACGCCGGCAGCATTATACTGGCGTGACTAACTTCGTATTAATAGTTAAACTGTTTATTAGTGTGGGTATAGAATAGACCTACAGTTATCATCATTCTCTTGCCCTTATTTCAATTCATTTGGGTTTGGGATGTCTTCTTGTTCCATACTTCTCTATTACTCGTCATCTTGTCAGTCACCTCCTTTCTGGTCATATCATGCTTCACACAGTTCATCCATCGTTTCTCCCTCTACTTTTATACCTATCCACATTCACACTTAAAACTTTCTTTACGACATTTTGCTCATTCCACATCCAAATAAAGATGATCAATTTGAACAGAATAAAGTTGAAAGTCTGACAATCAGTCTAACCAAAGGGTATCGTATTATCCAATATTAATTAGGTGCAGGTCAGATAGACAGTCGCTTCATGTAAAATACTGGTGATTCAGCTCAGTCGACTGGAAGCTGACCTTGACATAGTTGGGCGAAAAAGCAAGCCAGATGATGAATGTTTTGATTCTATACTTCTCATAACATGCTATACATGAATAAGTCACAATCTGCTTCTAGTTTCTCCTGGTCATCACTCCGCAACAATTATTTCGTCTAAACTCCGTGACGCGAAGTGTTGGTAACGATAAATCATGCGCAAGTTTTTGTTGCTTGTAATCTATTGTCATTTTCGTAACAGCTAATTAGTAATTACTATTTATTGTTTTTGTTCTAAGAATTACGGGTATTACAGGTCGTTTACGTTTGTCACTTATTAGCAATTGTTATTGGTAACAGATAATGAGTCGAGGATTGTTATGAATGGATTTGTGGTTTTCTTTTTAACATGTAATTTTGATGTATGGAGAGGGAATGGAAGGCCAAAGAAAAGGATTGTGTGAGGAATGATATGAATGAGAAAGGAATAAATGCCATCTTGACGTGTAACAGGGAAGAATGGAAGAAGAAAACGTGTTGCGCCGACCCCAAATAGAATGGGATAAGGGCAGGAAGATGATGATGATGATGTAATTTTGATGCACTTTATAGTTACACAGTCACGGAATGAGATGAATGAGGCATGGGATAGTGGATGGTGGGATGGTGGTAGCAGCCGCGGAGTTTGGATTTTTGACCGGTTGATGGCAATAGGCTCGGCCTCTTTTACATGGGACTTAAACATAACTGGCGAAATGTGGGTGTAGGTACTACATATATTCGGAGATTACCGGTGTGATGTTATGTTTATAGAGGAGTTCATCATGACGAGTTTCAATATGATTGTGGAAATGTTCAAACAAGGGTCAGACATGATGCTGCGGGTTGTTTGAAAAAGATACCGCGGCCTCAGACACAGAGGGCTAAGAAGGAACATGGGTGGTTTTTAGTCAGTAGAAGTCTGACACTCGCTACCGCTCTACCCAGAGCGGGAGGAGTCATTTGATGATTTCCCACCCTTAAAAAAAAAAGGCTTGATGTGGAATATCTGGCGCAGCTTGCGAGACCATGGCATATGTCCAGTTTATTGTCTTTCTGAATATACAATTTATGTGCCCTACAGTATTATTAAGGGTACTCTGTAGAGTAAATGTAATGTAGAGTAAACGGTGTACCATTTTCTGAAGTGGACTGTGATGGCCGTAGTTCCCTGAAATGGTTAAAGACATTTAGTAAATAGCAACTTTGGTGATCCCCATAAATTGACCTCCTCCAAATTTGAGTACCTACTGTACTCACATTTGGAGACTTCATTGCCAGGCAAAAATCTAAACTAAGGTCAAGAATTCCGTATAAAATCTATACCGATGGATTCAGTTAACGTAGAATTTTTCAATTTCACAAGGAAATGGCCCAAAAATCTTTATTACTTTGCTGAAAATAAGGTTATGTAAAACACGTTCATTCTAGCAATGTATCGCACAATATCGTTCAGATTCACGCCTCGTCTACCGTGAATATAGCCAGCTGTAGGGGCCATGAATTCGGCGTGGCTGGGACTTTCATTGACCTAGTTTAACGGATTACCAGGCTGAAGTTTGTTAGGAAAATAGATTTGCGACTTGATTATAGTTTTGGGTAGTTAAATTAAGTTAAATAAGTTCCCTAAGTTTAAACTTCAGGTTAAGCAGTGCTTGCCTAGGTTTTTCCGTGGATGAATGATCACCTATTGCATAGCGAGTTTCCTTCGTGGCTCGGAAAACACGTGGTCTCAGCTGTCATTTTATCTTTATTTTTTTTTCATCTTTAGCAGTCGTTAAGAGTGGCCCGAAATTCTGACAACCAGTCTAACCAATTGGTATATGGTATTACTCAGTAGTTACTGGGTTGGGGTGGACGTCAGATAGGCTGTCGTTCCATGTAAAATACTGGTATTCAAATATACTGGTATTCATACAGGGTGTAAATCAACCCATCACACAGCCGTCAACCAAGCATTCTGTACATCAAACTAAGTACACCCACGCATTTTTTTTTGCTGGGAAACAAGTCAAAAATCACATTTTACGGTAAAACTCAATGTAGCACTGTTAAAACATTGTGCTAGTGGATGCTTTGAATAGTAAACGGGTCATGGAGGTAATTTAAGTAAAGTTATAACCTGAAAAACTAGTATTTACAAAAACAGCTGTGAAACATCTGGAACTTTAACCCCCAATATCTCCGTAAATAGGAGGTTCCCAGGTATGGTCTAGAACAAAATAATGATCGCAGTGGTGGGGACAATGAGTGCCTTTCGTTTGCGTTAAGGGTACTTTTACACCCTATATTGAAAGCCAGCTCTAACATAGTCGGGAAAAGGCTAGTAGGATCGTAGGTTCCCTTAGAAGTTCATGGATTTAAAATAGATTCTATTTTTGCTAATCGTTGTGCGTTTTTTTCTGCCTTAACCAATAGGCTCTTGCTATCCTTGAAAGTTGTGATGCATGGTTACCCATTAGGAGGCCTCGAGGGCTTACCAAGCGAAATCCCACATTACCTAGCAAGGTGATGCGTGAACGGACATACCGACTAGGAGTACTTTAATACAGAATTGTCCCTATCTGTATGTTTACTTCGTGGTCCTTTGAATATGTATAAAATTTGGTCGGGCATACGGCAGACATGGCAAGCCCAGTCAGCGGTTTTTTGATATTTTGTATGATGGAACTTAAATATGAAGTTATTAAAAATTTACCAGAATACTCTGCTTCAGAATATTTACACACCATCAAAAACCGCATCTCCATCTCCCAAACAGCAACCAACCACACTGCTCACCCAGCTTTACTGTACCACCGCATCGAATGCTCGCTTTCTCTCACGCTCGGCTGCTACTGATGCTGCAGGGAGGTAGGTAGGTAGTCACAGCTGAGCGAACATTCGCACTGCGCTTAGATAGGCTCTCGGATTTTAAATAACACGCCTATTATAGCTAAGGTCAAGTTTATTACGGGTTTTAGTTGATTTTTGTTGGTTTTGGGCACCTAGTTTTAGCAAGTGTGATTTGAGAATGGGTGTTTTGGATTTGTTTATTGTTTTAGATTGCTGCTTTATTTATTTATGGCTCTGCTATTATTTTCTGATTAATTTCGTTGCGGGATCCAAGACAGTTAAATTGTTTCTCTGGGACTTCGTAAAGTTTCATTGCCTCTGCGCTTTTCTAGTTGATTCTGGCTTTCAGGAGTTACAGTGGTTTGGGAAAAGTGTGGCGAGCTTGTCTCAATTTATTTATTTTTTTACCTGACTACTCTGAGGAGAAAAATCTTAAACAAATTCAGAGGTCGCTCTCCCTTCTAAAGATACCTAAGGAAATCATAACAGATTAAAACAGATGTCCACATAAAAATTGATCATTCAATAACTTTAGATCTTCGGAGTGTATTCAAAACGTCTGTGGAAGGATCACCCGTTTATCTTTTGAGGATTGCTTTCAAATTAGATAGTTAATATTTTAATTGTATTTTATTATTCTACTTTAAGCGTAAATGCTTATTCTTCAGAAGGGTCAGGTGCGTAGTACTAGCAATCGACGTGCTTGTATGGCTAGATGTATGAACGTGGAAGGGCAAAAGGAGTATGTAAGAATCGTAGCAGGCGGCGTTCTGTGCTTTCTGCCTACACCCAAGCAAAAAGGCGTGAGTTTATGTATTTATTTATTTAAACTTTATGCACAATAATGATACATAGGCGGACTTAATGCCACAAGGCATTCTCTACCAGTCAACCTTAGGGTTGATCAAGACAACATTGAGGTAGGTTACAAAATAACTAAAAAAAAAAACAATGTCAACAATGTCAATGTCAATGTGTGTATGTACATAATTGTAATATGTTCATTCCTAATCTGTATTTTCAGTATGAACTGTTATTAAAAGGCTCTTAAAACGGTGAAGGAAAACATCGTGAGGACCGGCATGTAATAGAACCAAAAAATTCGAAGACATATACATCAACCAACCCTTACTGGGCCCGCGTGATGGATTATAGTCCATCCCTCTCATAGAGAGGAGGCCTGAGTCCCTGCAGTGGGAACATTATAGGCTGATGATGGTGTTATTAAAAGAATACCTGATGCCTTATCAAGATGTTGATTTGAAAGATTGCAAGTCGAGGGCAACAGACTGTTAATAAATATTCCTCTCATTACCGTACACTATTCGAGTTTGATTACGATAATAAATACTTCAAAGCATTTACATATATGTAGTAGTTAAATAACAACATATTTATTATTCCAGAGAATACCGAGTTCAACTATTTGTTTTATGTCTGTGTTTGTCCAAGATAAACTAAGGGCTGAATAAATTTCATTCAGGTTGTACCTAGTTCACTGTCGGGTTTCAGCCATCGATAAAATTCCATGCAATCAATTCCAATATCTTCGCAGCAAACACAGGATCTTCAGATCAACAACCTTTAAGGTGCTATCTAGAAATGAGGTAGGTAGAGACAATTAAAACCGGTGCACTTTTCATTAATTATATGCATGCAATCTGAGTCAATTTCGCATGCTACATAATTATCAAGCCACAAAAAAAACTGGCCTGTAATTCCCACTACGGGAATAAACTTATTTTAATACGAGAAGGTAATTATTTCCACAAGCTTCATTGAGTAAGTATTGATGAATTTGGAAGAAGGTCGAAGTTCGACGGTCATTCTTCACTACTCAAACCGGGATAAAGCAAAAGAAACCGAACAAGTGTGGAAAAAAGTTCGCGAGAGGACACAGTGAGTTTTGTGTGTCGGGAACAGAATCGTGTAGTGAGTGACAATGGTAGTGGTACCGAACGCAAAAAACGAACAATAAAGAGGGTAGACCGATTTGTCTGCTCATAAACATCCACCCGCAATGACTTCAGTTTATCCGTGATCATGGTGCTTGTAACAGCGCCGAAATATCGGGAACTCGAGACAATCAGTAAACATGGTAAATATCCCGTTATCAGTATAAATAATAACGCAAAAGAAGTTTGAAAGGATCGTAGCAGATGGCGTTCTATAGGTTTTACCTAGGTGTGTAAAATGATGGAAGGCCGAAATGGAACTTGTCTACCAGGTTTTGGCTATAAAGTGGCTGGAAACTGGTAGCGAGGTCTCATCTCTGACAGCAACGGAGCTGGACTGTGGTCCAACACAAATGCCTTTACGAACTGGTAAGTACGTGACCTCCAAACCACCACAATATTATACAATTCATCGAAAAAATTACACAAAAAGATAACAATATGAATCACAAAGATTTCTGGCCACGATTCCTTGTTACTTAGTTCTTAGAATTCGACATCATTGTGTTTTCTTATCACTTGTGTACATAGCTTTATAGCTTAAGTGTTTGTACATAATATACGTTGTTGGTTATGTAGTTAGTGGCGATCGAAGGTCAGCATTGTAGGATGAGATAAGGAACTTATAGTACATATTTGACGAGACGAACGGCTTCATTGTAAGACATTGAAAAAGAGAAGATTACGGGAATAACTTTATGAACTAACAGGAAAGTATGATAGTGAACTACTTTATCAGAGGCGGCGCACACAACGAAATCATACTTACAGGTTTATAACTAACCCTTACTATCCCAGTCAGAGAGCTTTAATGATTACTTAGGCCATTACTTAGTAAAGGTTTTGACAGTTTTGTCATACAAAAGTATGTCAAATCTTTACTAAGTGGCGGCTTAAGTCAAATCAAATCAAATCAAACTAGCCATTTATGTCCCACTGCAGGGCAAAGGCCTCCCTTCCCTCTTTCCACTTACGAGTATCCCTATCCAATGCTCTTAAATGCCAATCTTCTTCTGGGCCTGCCGCGCTGTCGTTTACTGCTGTTTGGGTCCCATTGTGTGGTTACTTTAGCCCATAGCTTCTCCGGCATGCGGCAGATGTGCCCAGCCCAGTTCCATTTAAGCTTGGCAGCCGTGTGACCTACGTCGGCAATTTGAGTTTTGGAACGTAGTATCGATATCGGCGGCTTAAGTAATCATTAAATATCTCTGAGTACCGCAGTTAAAGGTCAATGTCAAACTATAACCACAGGTATGGCGTATACATCTTTGTGTCACTCTTTTCCACACTATTAAAACGATACTGCTTTAACTGCTTTACTCAGAGATATTTAATGATTACTTAAGCCGTTACTTAGTAAAGGTTTGACATACTTTTGTATGACAAAACTGTCAAAATCTTTATTAAGTCATGGCCTAAGTAATCATTAAAGCTCTCTGAGTGCGGCAGTAAGACGGCATGGTAGCCCCACTAATTTGCGAATTCTGTGGTTGGCTGTACTGTGTATAATTCCATGCTATTGACTTTGTATCATTCAACTCCGAAAACGTTAGAAGACGACATTTTGAAATCCGGACAGGAAATGTTTTCAGATTTCTTAAAGATAAACGATAAATTCAACCAACAGATAATAGGGATGTATCCTGACTAAAAAAAATATGATTCTAATTAGTCCGTCTGTTAGATTATCGAAAAATATTGGATACGTTTTTTGTTTTATCAAATCAATAAATATTTTCGAAGATAAAACGCGTCAAAGATTTGAGTGGGGGTTTGTGACGTCACTCACCGGTAAAAAATGACATACTAATGTCTTAGAATATAACGTCACGCGAGTTTTCAAAGCACTGTATCGTCTTCATTGTTTGTTTACGTGAAAAAAGAAAAAATATGTGTCCCAATTTTTTTGGAAAACTATCTGACGGACTAATTACATTTTTTTGTTAACTACCCTATTTGTACAAAAGCAGATAGATACTTCAAAACCATAACTTCACAACAAAGCGAATCGACGTAAAATTCCGAGATTTCCTCGCTAAGTCTCCAGTAGTTACACAATGATAATGCGTACCTACAATAACAACAACTACTAATATATGTAAGTAATAATGTATATCACCTTAAAATACCGTCCACAGATAGCAGTGAATCATCCTTCGACTCCTGCGCATACAGTGCGCACAGTATCGTCTGTTCCGAGAACCTACACTAATTGCATTCACTTAACGTTGTTACAATAACATACTGGGCTTGCGTCACGGCGTGTGATGTCACGATGCAGATGTTGGTTAGACAACAAAGGTTGTGTTGGAGGCCTCTAATTTTTAAATAAGTGCTTTTTAAATTAGAATAGGATAGATACCGGTAACAAAATTTTATAAAACACCTTTTGCAAGTTTTAATTAGACCGCTTTTTACAAGCCTACGTGAAAAATAACAAACGTTACACATGAAAAACAATAAATTGGCTGGAATAACAGAAGCGCAAAAGTAGATTGTGTTGGTATCAAATTATTAATATCATCCGTATAGCAAAAATGCTTGATGTTTTGTTTAAGACAGTCGATTATCTCAGATGAAATTCTTTGCAAGTTTTCCGCGAAACGAGGCTAATTTGTCTTAAATTATTGGTATTATTCGCTATGTTAGCTAGCGCTTAGCTGTGTAATTCTAATAAACTAATGATTGTTATGCTTTTGTTTTCATGTTTAGTGCTGTTTTGATAAACTTGAAACGCTAAGAATTTTAAAACTTATACTATTCTTTGGCGAAAGACTTTGAATTTTTTCCAATTATAGTATTACTGGTTGATAGTAACATAATTATAATTATTGTTTTATAGTAATCATAGAATCTACATTCTCTAATTCTGTTTAGGTTCATTAACATATTTGTACTACAAAATTAAATAGAACAACCATGTGTCTTTGTGCGTCAGCCAATTGCGTTCACTTACTTTTTTTGTTAGGCTACCCCGAGTCGGCGTGCGTTCATTCAGCCCAATGACGTCACAAAAAAAACAAAGCGTAAGCTAAAACTGTGCGTGCTTCTAACATTGCACACAGTTCAAATGCAATAAAGATTCCCATGCACCGTACGTTTGAGGACAAACCAGTCAGGTGTGTGAAAAAGAGATGAAGATATTGAGGAAGTATAGCTCTATCTCTTTCAAGTTCCAGTTGCACGCAAGTAATTGTCTTGACATGAACAGATAACGAAGTTCCTCGTACATAATGGCGTGGCACATATTTTTTGTTTTTATCTAAACATGTTATCTGTGTAAACGTGAAGTTTCACCGTGTTTACTTTTCTACTATGTTTACCAATTATTTTAGTGAGAGTTGTAGCAGTTGTAGGTTTTAACAATGTAAAATAATATGGTTATTTATTAAGGGTATTACGGAAAGCACGTGAAACTGATGGTCCGGACCCGATCAGCTTTGACAGTCGTAGTAGTCAGAAGCTCGGAAAAAAAACGAAAAATCGGATAACCAGTTTTGCCGAGAAGTAGCCAGTTTTGGGTTAGGAAAGGTAGGCAGTTAGGCACTCCATGTAAAATACTGGAATCCAACTAAATCCGGATAGATTGGAACTTTGAAGCCAACCAATACATAGTCGGAAAAATTTAAACAGATGATAATTACAGGTAGGTATAAAGAATTGGGATAAGTATCACTGTTAAAAGTAAAAAGTAATACTTGTCAATAAAGTTCTAAAAACATTTTTTTTTAGAGTAAAATGTGCCTTTTAAGAAAACCGACCCAAATCTAGCCTAGAATACCTACAGCAAAAACTTGCCATTATCTGAACGACCCTTATCAAAAAGTTATTCCACTAAATTCCAGACAAACATCGTCCAGTCGCATAATGAATGCGAGGCCTTACAAGTGCGGATGACTCACTCTATGAACTTGTCCGTCGCTAGTCGCAAGTTCAACGTTTGTCGCAGGGGAGGTCGCTCTATCGATTGTTTGTACGTGACGTGAATAGGCGGCTTTAATTATTAGTACCTACCTACTACTAAACTTATGTAATTTTAATTTATGAAGGTAATTACTACTTTCTTGAGACGATAGTTAATTTGATGCGTTTGTTTTCTGGATTGATAAAATAGTCCTGAATTCAAACGGAGCCATTGTTCAACGTTTTAGATGAATACGAAGTTTATAGTTCCTTTTATTGACATTCAAAAGTAGTAGAATTTATCAGAAACTAGCTTCACCCCATGATTTTATCACACAGAAGCGTGGTACCGGTCGAAGGTAAGTAAAGTCTAACGTCTACAAACATGAAAACCAGTTCATCCGTTAAGTTTTGACAGAGTAATCAGTCAGACAGACGTCCCCATTTATGATATGTATTAGCCATATTTATACTGTGTTATTAGTGAGGATAATGATGAAGATGAGATTATATAAAACATGGAAGCTAAGGAAGTAGTGAATGGAACAAGGCTAACCAGTGATGATGTAGAATGAGATTAAGAATATTGAACCTCAAAACCGGGTGGTCTTCAGCTAAAAAGAACTCCACTTCATTCGCTATTGTCGAGAGGTTCTTGAGAGGCCACTTAAAGATAAAACTCTCGCCTAAGAAGTGGCTATATCGTGGCCTTTTGGGTGCTATAAGGGGAAACTTTAAGTTGGGTAGCAACGTGTATCTAAAAACTTCGAAATGAGATACTGAGAAGGAAGTTTTGTTTCAAAGGCGAAGCGTCAAAATATTTTCAGTAAAATATTTTAATGCGGCTGACCAAGACAGCTAAAGTTCTCCTAAGAGAAGAGTGCGGGATGTCTTGGATGGCTTCCTCGCTAATTGGCGAGAAGAAATACCTTCGTGGATGAAGGTAAGTGAAAGGATTGAGGAGGATTGCTCAGGAGTGATACAGTAGGGTACCTTATAAAAAAGTACTGATTTAAAAAAATGTCAAAACGATTATCTCCGAATGTTAAAAGTCAATGTAGCAGCGGGCTAGCAAACGGCTACTGAGAAGTCCAATCTCAAAACCCTGACTTTGTGACTGAACCCAAAATCACACTCAACAGTCGGTCTTGCAACCGCAACATTAGCAAAGCAAAATGTAAATTCCAATCAATTTTCTTTACTAAACCTCTCTTTTGGCACAGAAACATCAAACAATAAACAAGCTAAGTGGTACTTATAAAAAGCATAATAAACCAATCCCATGTCAGTCATTCATAAGTTCAGAACGTTGTTTACTTTTTCTAGAGTTAACTGTAAACGCCCAGTAAACAGTTTCCCGTCATTAAAGCGAACTATCATGATACAAAGGCGACTTGTTGCGACAGAGCTCCCGATATAGTGAGCCACGGAGTTGCTAAGATAATGGAGTGATACTTTTGAATATGTGGATTCTGTACAATCAAACTTTATTTCTCCCAATAATTCAACACTGTGACGTTTATTTGCTGAAAAAAGTATTGGAAGACAGTATGACGAGATTCTCGAACAGTGGTAGTGCATCACACGTTTGTAGTCATTGTTATAAATAAGGAGTAAAATCGACCAAAGAAAATGAGTGACTGCATTTATCAGCACAAGTGTCAAGTAATTACAGGTACTTGGTAATTTAAGGGCTCCCGTTACAAGCCTACCACACTATTTGCAACCACTACCGTTTCTAAAAGTCTGAATTATAAGCTGCATCTACCAGAAAACCACCGACGCAATGTAGCTAAAGAAAGTTAAAGCTCCGGTGTGTTAAAGTTGACTTGAGTCTACTGTTTAGGCCGCACTTAGCATTCCATTAGCCTACCACTCCATGTCACAGCCCGATACGGCCCGTTCCAGTCTGTCTTGTTACACCCACAGCGCAAGTTGTTTGATGGACGTGAGTCCTAGAATTCGTTATTAAGTTTCGTGTTGTCTATGTAAAGTTTGCTGAGCACGATTATTGCCCGTTAGCTTTTGAGGGTAACTGGACGGGTTTGGCGGATTTACAATTAGTATTTCATGTTGTTAGCAAAAACCTTACGGGTCTATCTTTAAGGTTAAACAACGCTTGCCGATGACCTTCGAAGAGTGGCTGGTAACAACTGGATGAGAGTTGCCGAAAAATTGAGCTGAGTGGCGTAAGAATAAAGAGGCCTATATCTAGCAGTGGATTGCAATAGGTTGATGACGATGATGAACGCTTGCCGACGATGGGTGACCAACTATTTGATTCAGAAAGCACGTCAAGTGTAGTACCTATACTAACGTCATTTATAGATCTTTGACGGGTACGTATTTGAATATCGAAGATTAAAATACCTACGCTTAAAATATCGATGTTCAAAACATCGAAAATGGAAATATCGAACGACCATAAAACCGAAACATAAAATATCGAAAGTTTATATTATCGAATGGTTAAATAACCTACGTCCAATACATCTAAAATCTAAATATCTACAAAAGTTACATCGAAATACAGATTATCGAATGTCCTAAATATCGAAGTACAAACTATCGAACGTCCTAAATATCGATGGGTACATATATTATTTGAACATCGAAAATTAATTTTTGATGTAAGTAGTATGAGTGGAAAAAGGTTGTTTCTGCAACGTCTCCGGCGCTACGGGAAGTGCAACCCCTTCGCCCTTGCGTAACAAAGGATAGGCACCCATGTTCACCTCCGCAGCTTCGGCTTGCTGGTCGCCTCCGGCGACCAGCCTCAGCCGCTACGGCTCCCACGGGTGCCTATGCTTTGTTACAGCGAGCGGGGGTTGCCCTCCCTTCGCGCCTCCGGATTTTTATATACACTCTAGGGGTAACAGCCAAAAGACTACGTAAATTCGGGGTACCCTAATTCGGTATTGGAACAGTTTCGACCTATTTTATCCATGAAAGTCAGTGTCCAGTGTACAAGCATAGGTCAATCGTGAAGGTATTATTTAGGTCTTTAAATTAAAATATATTTTTGAAAGTCAATATGTTATGCTACTGAAGTTAGTGACAGAAACGTATCGCTGCAAAATCGACTCTACGTAGTCTTGTATGCCCTACCCCTAGAGTGTAATTTAGAATCGCGTAGGCGCGGAGGGGCGCGGCAGCCCGCGAGCTGAGGAGCAGGTGGTTTTAACGCCCGCCGCCGCAGCTGAGGCTGGCCGGCGAAGCCGGCCAACAAGCCGAAGCTGCGGTGGTGAGCGTTTAGATCATCTACGACGTTAAGCTTGCGTGGGACTGCCGGAGCCCTGCAGCGCCGGAGCCGTGACAGAAACCATGCTTGCTTGCATGTTGCATGATTGCTGCAAGCTTGTTTGCTAGATGGTAATCAGTTACTAGGTGGGTTACAAAAAAAAAACAAGAAAAACCTCATGTAATGTAGGTACTTTAACTATTTTTACATAATAAAAACCCAAAATAAAACACATTTGTACGCAAATGTACACCACAACCACTGCGATCATTGTTTTGTTCTAGACCATACCTGGGAACCCCTAGTTACGGAGATATTGGGGGTCAAAGTTACAAATTTTTCCCAAAAAAAAACGTTTCCCAGCAAAAATTTTTGCGTATGGGTACTTAGTTTGATGTACAGAATACTTGGTTAACGGCTGTGTGATCGGTTGATTTACACCCTGTATAATTTTTTTTCGGTATTTTAACTAGTAGGTATTTTGAACGTAGATATTATGAACTTAGGCATAATGTCATTCGATGTTTTGAATCATTCGAAATTTTAATCACTCGGCATTTCAATTTTCGATGTTTTAAGCGTAGGTATAACAATTTTCGACATTTTGATACAATCGATATTTAAATTTTCGATGTTTTGAACATCGATATTTTAAGCGTAGGTATTTTAATCTTCGATATTCAAATACGTACCCTCTTTGACAGTTGTTACGGGTAGTCAGTAGAGCAACACGCTTGGCAAGGGGTTTCGTGTTACCCAGTATCTGGATTGTAGAGGTTATGTAAGCAGTGGTTTAACATAACACCACGCTTATAATCCCCGAAAGGCTAGAAATAGGTGAATCTAACAGTACTTACACCCACATTCCACAGTCGTTTCTTGAAAAATAATGTAGTTAAAATGTTTCATAGTTAGGAAAAGGCTACGATGGACGGGCCGTGTTTGGCTGGTTTTCAATTCGAACGACGTTGTGTCTAAGTCATGTTTAGCTGTCTGGTGTGAAGTGGTCTGTCAGCTGTAGACGTATTCAGACTGCTATGAATCATGCTGTGAACTGGAGATTGACCCGACATAATTTATTGAACGTCAGCCTGTTATGGAATGATACATCTGAGTACCGAGAGAACGAATTTGTCAGTAATCGTGTAGCCCAAACTACACGATTACTGACAAATTCGTGCACTAACTAGACAGGGTTTTCAAATTTGTCTGGTTATTTTCCCAAAAGACTGACAATACATAGCTCTCGTGTGACTTGACCTAGATTATGTCGGGACTAAGATATTGCTACTCCTGAGTTTCGGCGTTTCTTTTCAGAACAGTCAGATAGGAATTATTACTGCCCCATTTAGGTTGAAAGTGACATCTGACATATTTAAAAAAAAATATTGTCCAGAAAGAAGAAGAAAAAGTAGTTGGACGAGTTGTAGTCAATATTTCTTAATACAATCTTTTGGCTATGTCTGATGAAGATGAGATATTCTATAAACAAAAAAAGATGCTTCATCATCATCATCAAAAAAATGTCACCTAAACCTCAGTTCATAGCTTCATTTTAATTTAAACCTTTCAGCAAAACATTAATATTAATTACCTCAACTTTGCGTCGGCGATACTTGATACTTGCCTTCCGTTTAAAGACAAATTATTCTGTATTCTCATATTACAATCAGATTTATTAGTAATCGCTTAAAGGCGATATTTTTGCGATGCCAGTCAGAATTTTAAGTCAAGCGTGGGTGTGACTGGTACATGTTGTTATTGAGGTTAATTTGGGAATAATAGCGAAAATTGGAGTTCTATTTACATTGATATTAATGACAGGTTAATTGGGAATATTGAATATTGGAATTAGGTTTATATGTATGTAAATGAAGCTCTCTTATTCTTCATTTAATTTGAATTTTCCGCGCATTCACTTGGACTGCATACGTTATCTGTGTAGACGACAGCCCTGCACTATGGTCAATCTATGATTGGAAAAAATCTCTTTGGATTTATAGAAAAATATGTGAACACGTTTTTAAGGACATATTATAGAAAGTATAGAAAAACTATTGAAGCAATAGCTTTTAATGTTGTTTCTCCTTACAGGATAGTAATAATGATATTACTTTAATGTAGAAATAAGTTGTGTTTATAAAAGTATGTACAATTTGTAAAATTAAAAAAAAATCTCCTTACAGAGCAATAGCATAATGCAGTTGTTTCATTAACTAACATATTACATGTATATAGTAAGCAGGATGCAGGATTTAAATTAGACATAATCGGAAAGTCAAACTAATTGGGTTGTTGAGGTCAGATGGGCAGTTGCTCCATGTAAAATATCGGTATTCAGCTGCATCTGGTCCGACTGGAAGCCGACCTCAACATAGTTGGGAAAAGGTTAGGCAGATAATGAGGAAGAAGCAAAAGGATAATGCAAGGGTTGTATTAATAATACAACCCTGGATGTGGTTAGGGTTGTTTTGTTCATTAGGTGGCATTCTGTAGTTTCGTTCTTCGAGCTACCCGAAACTGTGAAATTTTCCCAAATAATCTTGAACCTAATACTTCAGCGATAAAATTGAATAGGTATCTATTAAAGAAAATTGACAGATTGTAATAGCTTGATGCATCTAAAAACAGGAACTGGATTGCTGTCTTTCACATTCTCTGTCTCTACATTTCTAATTTTATAAATTCTGTGAACTTTATCCCACTTCGTCTGAACATAATCTCAATAAGCGCTTATTATTGGACTCCTGGTTGTTCCCTCATTAATCACGCCTCCAGGAAGGCCGTTACGGTCGACGAATACCTAAATAAAATTACTTTTCTCCGAAAACTGAATAGTTTCCAAACCCAGAGACTATACTAACCAGAATTACTTTACATCTCGGAAAACTTAATTCGTCTCCCAAATCCAGTTTCATAAAATTCTATGTAGAATCAATTAATTTTTCCCTGAAAAATTCTTGTACGTAACATCGAAAACACGGATCTAATTCCGAACAGCCGGTTACATTTCGACATGTGTCACCATCGGCGGATAACCGGGTTTCTGTCGCTGGCATACTGCCAACTGCTCGGCGTGCACGTTGCATCAAATGTAGTGTTGTTATGTTGGTAACCGACCGCTTGGCGTGATGTAAGCTGATGTTGTTTTTTAATAATTTGGATTTTGATTTTAATTTAGTTGATGAAACTTTGTGAAGATGTAAGATTTAGCTTAACTTCGAGGATTTTCCAGTAGCAGGATGTGTGTGACTTACTTTATTTTTTAAGAGCAGAATAAGCTCCCTCGAAAAAGAGTGCGTCTCTGGTTCTCCCAATCATTTTTATCAGTCACAGCAATTGGTATGTTCCGTAAGAAATAACGTCTGTATTCTGTAGCCACGTGTTTCTGCAACTAAGTTTAGTTCTATCACAGATAATATAATACTAAGTTAGTTCTGTCTGTGGTCAGTCTGTCATATCGCGTGACCTAACTGAACCTGGATATTTACGTTGTGTGATGGTTTGATATAGTTTGTTTGATATTGAGTGGTTTAGTTAAATTAAAACATCATGTTTTCGCCAATCATATTTCTGTCATCATCTGCCGAACCTTTTCCCAACCATGTTGGGGTTGACTATTTAAAATGTCACACCCAACACAACCCAGTCAGTAGTGGGTAATAAACTAATAAGATTGGTATCTTATTAGTTTGGTAAGACTGTGTCAAGACTTTCGTGGCACAGACTACCTGTAACGACTTTTACGAGGCACGGAAGAAATTCGGTACGTAATGGTATAAACGCTGGTTACCCATCCTCGAACCAACGCAGGCACGCACGGTTTAACCTGTAAATCGATCCGGGCGTCTGTTATTATTTAGCCACGAGCTCCTCGATCATCTGCCTAGCCTTTTCCCAACTGTGTGGAGGTCGGCTTCCAGTCTAACCGGATGCAGCTGAACTAGTATTTTACATGGAGCGGCTGCCTATCTGACCTCGACAACCCAGTTAAAACTAGGTAATCCTGGACTTTCAGGTCACTGACTACCTGTAACGACTGCCAAAGATATGCAGCCGGGACCAACAGCTTAACGTGCTTTCCGAGGCATGGAGGAAACTCGGTATGTAATGGGCGGTCACCCATCCACAGACACACCTAGGCAAGCGCAGCTTAACCTAAAGATCGACCCGCGTGGCAGTTCTTATTAAGACAGGAGCTCCTCGTGCGAATGAACTAAATCCGTATACACTTGCTAAAATAAGCACACTAATCTAATAATCTTCACAATCTAATTCCATTCTAATTAACATACCTGCCTAATTCCGTCACACACAGGAGGACTTACCAGTCTTCCCACCCACACATTAGCTCTTACCCACTTACACAACAGAAACCCTATTTCGGTAGAATACGCAAAATTTGGGCGCCATAATTGAATTTAGTACGATCAGTTAGGTGAGCCAAACATTGGATTATGTTTATAGTAGTGGTACAAGGACTTTATGACGTCATTAGGAGTGGATAGAGATATTGGTTGGATCGTTTATATTATAATTTGGGAGAATTTAGTCGTAGTGGAAAATTAAGAGGGAAAATTCTTGTACTTACAGGTGTAAATTTTTTATTTGTTTTTTTGAAGAAGCAAGTGATAATTATGCATTATTATTTTATTTGTTATGTTTGTTAATATTATAATAGATTAAGTAGATTTAACACAGAGAGTATTAAAGATAGGTTTATTTAGTACTTAGACACAAAGAAAACATCATAATATGCTTATCACTACATAGTTTAAAACAAAGTCGCTTTCTCTGTCCCTATATCCCTATGTATGCTTAAATCTTTAAAACTACGCAACGGATTTTAAAGCGGTTTTTTTAATGGATAGAGTGATTCAAGAGGAAGGTTTTAGTATATAATTTGATCGACATCCACGCGGGTGAAGCCGCGGGCATCAGCTAGTAATATAATATATAACTCTTGCCCTTCAAACAAGATAGCAAAAAATATGCTAAGTATAGATATTCGTTTGGAATACTTACTTCTTTTTCGATTTGTTTCATCTACTTATGTCTATGTCAGTTTTATTATAGGTCGTGTATTTCCTGTTTTATAGGTAGGTTACCGCAACATGTAGATAATTAGAATAACTATGCTTAATAATACCAACTCGTGAGTCTAACCACGAGCAGATTGTAAACAAACAAATACATTTACAACCAGATGTTAATGATGTAGGAAAACCGTACGTAAAAAGGGCAAACTGCATCTGAGCTAGCTTTTTAAAACGTATGCATAATAAAATGCTAAACTACAAAGTAGTTATAGTCCTTTAGCGTCTTTATAGTCAAGAAAAATGAGATAATATGCTTTACAATAAATGGATTGTGATTTAAAGGAAACCGTCTGCAAATAACGTTGCAAAAATAGGATTAAAATAAAGACTGATTACTTTGCATTCTCATAGCACAATTGCATATGGATGCCAAGACTCTAGAAATTGTATAGTATCATCAATCAAAATCCGTGGCTACTACTAAAAAATATCCTGATAGAAAAACACACAACAATTTGCCCAACCTGGGAAATGAAACCAGATCCTTATGCACAGCAATCATGCTTGTTTTTACTTTACCAACAAAACAGTCCAAGAATAAGAATCAGAAAATGTATTTGCTGAAACATGTGTTTACATACAGAATTAAAATAAAATAATACATGCATGCAAGATAATAAAGAATAGGGGCTCACGACATGTCAGCCAGTTCTCATGGCGTGCAAATATCTTGTGTACATAAAATTACAATTATTATTATTAAATTAATGATTTTAAAATATCAGTCAATCAGAGTCATCAAACAAAAGTCTTATATTCCATTGGGACCATCACGGTCGGGACTTGAGGGCGTGACTCGGGGGCAGGAGCTCAGCGTAAGGTTTACGGCCAAAGAGGTTAGAAAGGTTATCACGACCATGACCCGGGGCAAGTCTCCTGGCCACGATGACTTGAGTATCGAGCATCTTAAATATGCTGGCGTCCATCTTCCAAGGGTTCTGGCTATGTTTTACTCCATATGTCTAGGGCATTCATACCTGCCGCCAGCTATGATGCAGACCGTGGTGGTACCGATCGTAAAAAGAAAAACTGGTGATATAAGCGACGCCAACAACTATAGACCCATCTCTCTGGCTACAATTCTGTCTAAGGTACTTGACAGTCTTCTTAACACACTGATGAGTGGTTGTCTCGAGTTGCATGACAACCAATTTGGTTTTAGATCGGGACTCTCCACTGAGACGGCTATTCTGTGTTTGAAGCAGACTGTCAAGTACTATACTGATCGCAAAACACCAGTCTATGCTTGCTTCCTCGACCTTTCGAAAGCGTTTGACCTGGTTTCCTATGATATCCTCTGGGACAAACTTTACGACACATCCCTGCCAAGTGAATGCATTCGTATTCTTAAATACTGGTACGGGAACCAGGTCAACGTAGTTCGGTGGTCGGGGGCGTTGTCTGAACCATACAGGTTGGAGTGCGGGGTGAGGCAGGGGGGGTTGACCTCACCAACGCTCTTCAACCTGTATATAAACGCACTAATCGAGAGGCTGAGCAGCACGCATGTCGGATGTCATGTTGGTGGAGTTTGTGTAAACAACATTAGCTATGCGGACGACATGGTGCTGCTGAGCGCCTCGGTTTGTGGCCTGTCTAAGCTGCTCGGTATTTGTGAGGAATATGCTCTCAGCCATGGCCTGCTCTATAACAGCAAGAAAAGTGAATGTATGGTTTTTCGGGCCAGGGGTAAATGTCCAGATATTATCCCTAGCATTATGTTAAATAATGTACCGCTTAATAGGGTTGACACCTTTAAATACCTTGGGCATCTGGTGACCTCTGACCTGAGGGACGATTCAGACATAGAACGGGAACGTAGGGCGTTGTCTGTCAGAGCGAACATGATAGCTCGCAGGTTTGCACGATGCTCGGAGGAAGTGAAAAACACTCTTTTCAGAGCGTACTGCACTTGCTTCTATTCGAGCGCCCTGTGGGCTAACTATACTCAAAAACAGTACAGCGCCCTGCGAGTCCAATTCAACAATGCTTATAGGAGGTTGTTGGGGCTGCCTCGGTACTGCAGTGCGTCGGGGATGTTCGCCGAGTCGCGCATTGATTGCTTCTATGCGACGATGCGGAAACGGTGCACATCCTTGGTGCGCAGGGTCCGCGCCAGCTCCAACACCATCTTGAGGATGATGGCTGAGAGGTTCGACTGTCACTACCTTAACCATTGTTGCATGATTAATGTAGTGACAATAAAATGAACAAATGACAACACATTTCTATTTTCAATCTGTTCGTGTTTTTCTATTTCCCAAAATGTAATTTTATTTTTATTTTTTTTTTTAAATAATTTTATTTGTGATGATTTTCCAATAATGTTTGTATTAGTTATTTATTACTTTTTAATTTTAAATGTGACATTATGATTATTTTTAATTTTAATTTGTTGACATGTACCAATTTAATCTGTAAATTCTAATGTAATTGTGTTTTGTCTTATTTTTCTAGTATTTTTTTTTTTTTTATTGAATGTACCTAATTGCTAATTATGATCACTTGTGATTGAAATAAATGAATTATTATTATTATTATTATTATTATATTCAATTATTAAAATTATCCATTGATTTATTATTTCCAAGACATCTTCATTCAAAAACATCTTCATTCCTTCTCATTCAACTTTGCACATCCACACAACCTACATAGTAATTAAGTACGGTTCCGTGGACGAATGGCAAAAAACGGTACTCTTATAAATTCGTTATGTCAGTCTGTCTGTCCGTATGTCACAGCCACTTTATTCGGAAACTATTATTTTCTTCTCAGAAGCTACGTAGGCGTGAAAGCCAAGCTTATCTAGTTCCAAGTGAGTTGACACAGCGTAAAAACAAAACGATTGCTTGTCACCCTACCTAGCAATATTTGTTCTCTGTGGTTTCTAAGGAAGTGTTTCCGCTAGTCACGCTTTCTGCAGAACTATGGCTAAATGATTACGTACATAGTGGTTATGTAAACAAATAATTGTAGATTTTGTGTATGTATGAAAGTGTTATTAGATTTTCTATTGCTACATTTGCACCTATTTGCAAGTTAATGGTAATGAGTTTGTCCCTTGTTATATGACACTAGTAACGTACGTAACTTATGTAATGTAGTGATAGGTATGTAAGTACGCTTCTGTCTAACCCTTTGGAGATAAGAGACGTGATGTTATGTAATAAATAAATAACCTAACTGGTGAAAAGTAAATGTGTGAAATATCCATGTTTTTCTTAGACCATTGCAGGACCTCTTTACAAAATAATAAAAACGAAAATGTGAAGCTACCTACAGTCCCAGTCACAAGACAGTTTTATGAATGTTACTTAGTTAGTTACATAATTCTTCCAAGGCGTCTCTTGCGAGACAAAAAATGTCATTAATGGGTCCGCTCCGCTTGCGGTGGAAACCGGGCTTTACCCACGGCAAGCGGACCTAATTCATACCTAATTCCACAATCACAACCACGAAGCTAGGTATGGTACAGGAGGTACACACGTTCTACAACACAAATGCAACAAACCAATCAGTAGGTACCTCCCCACACCTCCACAACACACACAAAGCGATCAGATGATTCACGACTATGCGCATGCGCTTCCTGTCGACCTTGACTGCTCGTCTGCATGGCACGTCCGTGCGTGATTGGTTGATAACCAGTGTGTGGTTTAGTGTTTGAATAGTGTGAATTAAGACCGGGTCGCTAGGTATTCAATGAAGATCTATGGTGATGAGGTGATGGTGCTAACCGTGACGGATAGGCTGTCGCTCCATGTTAATACAAGCATACCTACTATTTGATTAAAAGGATTCTCCCAATTGTAATTGGAATAAGTAATTTAAGATAAACATTTTTATTTTTATACTTTTTTTATATTCAGCTGCATCCGGTTTCTATAAAAAACCAGAAACTCGCTTTAACACATTACACAGAATCACGCCTTTAATCCCTAAAGGGTTCGGCAGGCAGGGGTGTACGTACCTGATATTACACCCATATTTCGCCAGTTATGTATTAGGTCGCGAACCTATCGCCTTCCATCGTGCACAAAAATGTTATCTCCGTGGCTGCTACTGAGAAATCCTTCATGGAAAAATCCAATAACAATTTGCCGGACCCGAATCGAATCCACCACATGTTACCAAATAGGATTAGTAGTTACTAAGCTGACAATGACATACCCCACTCACCAACCACAAACCACATAAAATCAGAAACACAACACTTCCCATATAACATTACATTTAATTTCCTGAAAGGTAACTTTGAAATAGTTTTCCGAGTCGCCCATTATGAAATATAATAGTAATAAGTAGTAAGGAACATGGTATTACGGCTTCTTTATCTGAAACGTAAAGCCGCTGTAAGCTGGCTAGTCGATGTCACTTCGTAAGCCGCTTCCATTTTTATTTTGTGGCTATGAGAGCAGCGGATTAATGATGTACACCTTTTTTTTTTGGACGGTGGACGGTGGGAAATCATCAAATGACTCCTCCCGCTCGCAGTCTGGGCAGAGCGGGAGTGTCAGACTTCTACTGACTAAATACCACCCATATTCCTTCTTAGCCCTTTGTGTCCAGGCCGCGGTATCTCTTTCGAACAACCGTTTTTAAATTAGTGATGAAAAATGTATGTGGCGAGTATTCAGAATAGTATACTGAACACGTGGTTAATTTTCCCATTTTCATTCACTTCCACCCTTATATGTATAGAAAATTTTCAGTACATTAGGTACATTTGTAATTATATGTCGCTGTTGCCTAAATTCCAATTTGCTAGTTGTAATCAAGTTAAAATTGGATGTTGACTAATAAATACGCGGCCAGAGCAAATTGAGTGAAATACGACCAGTTTGTGACTGTTTCATTAGTTTACTACCACAGAAGAATAAGGTTTCAGGATTTAGAACTTAAATTACGCAATTATAGCATAGGTCATTCCTACACCCCGATTTGCATGAAATTCTTTTCAAATACGAGGGATATTAAAAGTATTCTATTGCTTCGTAAATGTATAATATTGTGTTATGAACATTCAAAAAACGCAATTAATATTATTTTTGAGTTGTCAAAATTAATAAAATAGGATTGAATAAAGTGTGATATAAAAAAACAAAATCGACCCATCAATTTTATTTCCAAAAATATTTAGTAATCTATACTAATATTATAAAGCTGAAGAGTTTGTTTGTTTGTTTGTTTGTTTGAACGCGGTAAACTCAGGGACTACTGGTTGGAATAGAAAAAATCTTTTTATGTTGGATAGTCCATTTATCGAGAAAGGCTTTAGGCTATATAACATCACGCCACATCCAAAAGGAGCGGAGCATAAATGAATAATGTTGCAAAAACGGGAAAAGATATTCCTTTTTGAGAGCTTCCGTTGCGTGCGCTGCGAAAATGGTTTAAGTTACGCAAATATAATGTATGAAAGAATTGTTCCTCTTTAAAAGTTCTAAAAAAAAGTCCGCGATAGCATATGTCTATCTTTTAAGATTGACTCACTGTAACCATTTTTTACTATTAATATATTCGGTTAAAAAGAATGATATTTTGCGAAGCTTATTTAACCCATATGGTATTAATCTATATCTAAATAAATGTGTTTGTTAGCACGAAAATTTAATATAGAATATTTATGCCCTTTACTCTATATAGTTTAAACAAATATCTTAGAAGATATCGCAATGTAAAAATATCCGCGCGACAAAATAATTAAGCGCGGCTGTCAATCGGTCCGGTGCGGTAAGTACGTGGGGATTCTGGCCTCCGGGGGCTCCGCAAAAATTCAAAATGTTTACTGCATCATAATGTTTACAAGTACAAGGTGTTACTGTATATTTAACAGTAAGATATACCTATAGTAATTGTCACTTTAATAATATAATCGAAGCCAGTCTAAACTAAAAAGGTATTATAAATAGGAAAGGTAAGATTTTTTGTTTGTTATGAGTACGATTTAACTAAAAAAATATGTCGGATAGTCGATTTATCGAGAAAGGATAGGAGCTATATTAAGTGACGCAAATGAAGTTGCGTGGGTCAGCTAGTTTTGAATATTTTTTATTCCGACAGCAACAGTGAACGGTCGTGAGGAAGAATCGTGTAAGTGTCTTTTGACCTCTTTTATAAATCACAGGACAATTCCAATAACACAATAAACAAGCAAGACCATTGGAATCAGTTAATTCCCCTCTCATTAACAATATCGCTCCTAATTATCAAAACAACGATAACCGCGGTTTTCGCAGCCCAACGTGCCGGCCGCCTTGACACCCAGTTTGATCTCGGTTTAATTGCATCCGAGCTCAACGATAAAAATCAAGGGGACACTGCTTCACGACGAATATTAATTTAAGGGCTAAACACTGGCTCCATTGCGAGGATCGGCCGGAGGACACGGTGGAGCACACTGTGGAGGTGTGCCCCGCTTGGGCGGAGCCCCGCCGTGTTCTCGTAGCGGCGATCGGCGGCGGCGACCTCTCGCGTCCGGCCCTGGTGCAAGCCATGGTCCGGGGCGAGGAGGAATGGGACGCCGTCGCCTCCTTCTGCGAAGCAGTGATGCTAGCGAAGGAGGTGGCGGAACGTGAGAGGGAGAGAACCTCTCGTCCCAGCCGCCGCGGGAGGCGCTCCGGGCGTCGGGGGCCACGCGATGGCTTCCGGCCACCGTAGACGCGGGCCTGTGGACGGTGAGTGATGGGTAAGCTCGCCGTCCGTCCGTCTTATGACGACGACAGGCCGTGTCGACGGCGCGTTCGTGTTCCACGCGCGCCTCAAAGAGATGTCAGCAACATGGAAGGGGCCCGCAAGGGCCGACGCCTGTCGAGGCTGCGGGTTGTCCGCAAGGGATACCGCGGCCTCGACATGAAGGGCGAAGAAGGAACATGGGTGGTTTATAGTCAGTAGAAGTCTGACACTCCCTTTCGCTCTGCCCAAGAGCGGGAGGGGTTATTTGATGATTTCCCACCCCCCAAAAAAAAAAAAAAAAAAAAGGCTAAACACTGGCTCGGAACTTTTAAAAAGGATTCTCCTGTTCATTCGGTTGATGTTTTGTTTTAATTGGTTTGTGGTTTTTTGATTTTATTTGATGTTGCAACGATCGCAATTTGTTTTTTGGATAAAATTTTGTTTAAGATTAAAGCGGTGGGGTTTAATTAATTGGGGTTGTAGGTATGTGCCGCGAATCATGTTTTTATCATGATCAACATACAACCTGACACTGACTTGATAATTGCAAAAAAAAAAATCCTGTAACTAAGTTTTTTGTTACCGTAGCGGTGATTATTATTTTCACTGTTATAATATATTCTTTTAATTAATCAGTGAACAACGTTGTGGGCTGCAAAATTGTCAATAAGTCTTGTTTATTTATGATGTCTATGTTTTATATTGTGGCTGATTGTTGTTCTTTTTGAATAAAAAAAAAAAAAAGCTTGTTTCGTTTATTGATAACGGATATGAATTAATATTAACCTTTTCGGTTGCGCATACTAAAATCAATAAAACTATAACGTACAGATTGATGAATAATATATCTTTCACACCGAATTTCGGCCACAGAGGTCCACAACAAAGTGAATTTAAGTATGCAAGAGATAATAGTGCACAAGCGTGATGCTAAGATCAAGCTTGTGTCTCACATTAAACAAAACTAAATAGACCAACGAAAAAATTTATAACAAGCACTCACTTCACGAGTTAAAATATGAACAGCAACAGAAGTTATTGTTCAACGTTTCAGCTCCGTGCATTTTCCATTTCCCGACATTTTAAGCTTTTGTCGGTTCTGTACGACACCTGCCATTGATATGTTTCGTGTTTCGGGAAATGTACAGTCAGCATCAGAAGTAGGTTAAAGTTTCACAGCAGGTTTTTTAATAAAAACTTGTTAGATATTACTCGTTACTATTGAAGAGTACGGAATATTTTGATGAATAATCTTCTGAAATATTAATATTGTAGGAGTTCTGTACACCAAATAATTAAAATTTCGAAATGTTAAGCTACTTCTTTTGCTGATCGTACCGAGAGTACAGTGCAATTCACAAATAGACTGTCGCCGTTCAGGTGATTTTAATCTGTATGAGAGCACTGCCTCTCCTAGCACATTATTTTAGGTTGACAATTGATATTACTTGTGTGATGTTTCTCATAGGAATTGGTCAACTGTTTTTTTGACAAGGACAAACCCTTTCAAAGTTTTACATAATTCAACGACTTTTTACAGAATTCACAGAAGATTTTCGGTAACTTAAATATGTCAGTTCAATACATTTTTGACTTTCCATCATAGCTGTCGCTTATTCGATTGTTATGACTTCATCTATTTTTACTAATCAAGGGGTCTAAAATGGCCCGTTGGGGCTGCGAGTCCCGTCGGGGCTGCGGGTCCCGTCGGGGCTGTGGGTCCCGTCGGGGCTGGGGGTTGTTCGCAAGAGATACCGCGGCCTCGGCATGAAGGGCTAAGAAGGAACATGGGTGGTTTTTAGTCAGTAGAAGTCTGACACTCCCTTTCGCTCTGCCCAAGAGCGGGAGGGGTTATTTGATGATTTCCCACCCCACAAAAAAAAAAGTGGACTAAAATGGCCGCATAGATAGCTATGAATTGCGTTAAAAAGCGTAAAATGGACCTTTCATAATAGTAACTGCGTCTGTGACCGTTTTACGAATTTTAATGCAATTCATATTATGATCTGCTATGGTGGCCATTTTAGACCCCCAGTAAATCTGCCGGTTAACATCTCATAGTGCTCTGTTATTTTATTAACGGACAAAAATATCATAAGGTTTTAACAACCCATGACCCAACTCTTATTATTATTAAATCTTATTATTATGACATAGTAATTCATTAACTAAAATCAAAATTAACTAAAAGGATTTTACAAACTGACTCCTGATGAAAATTGGACTAGGCTAACAGAAACCGAAAGAACAAACATTAAAAATAAACCGTCGCATATTTTTTGCTTCCAATTTTTCACGCAAGTGTTTCGCTCCAAAACCAATAGGAGCGTAATACGAGGCTTAATCAACCAATCATGATCGAAGGCCATCGGTCCCTCGCCGACCAATCCCAACATCTTATTAACGTAGACGGGAATCTATTTGGGCATAATCAACGCTGTGACGCCAGTATTTATGCGAAAATTGAGATGAAAATCGAAATTTTGGGGTTCGATTTTATGTCAGGAAATTGGAAAAACAGGGCTTGTATTATACTATTTAATAAACAGGTAAAAGATTTTAACTGGATTGCTGATATTTTGGCAAAACTTACAAGTCTTGTTATTTAAGTTATTATTATCAGTGAAAACGGGATATTTACCATATCTACCGTTTGTTTTGAGTTCCCAATATTTTGAAGCTGTTGCAAGCACTATGATCAGGGAAGATCGTGATCATGATATATCGCCAATTTTTAGTGTTAATGATGAGTTCTGTTATCACACTTCACATTAATATTAAAAAGTTGTTTGTTACTCTTTCACGCAAAAATTACAGAACGGATTTGGATAAAATTTGGTACACAGATAGTTTATAACCTGTATTAACACATAGGATAGTTTTTATCCCGATTTTATTTTCCCATGGGATAATTTTCGAGTTGTAGCGAAGGCGCTGGCAACAGCTAGCCTAAAGATAAAGTTTCTTAACAGAGAGACGGACGGACGGACATTACAGCAGGTTTAGTAATAGAGACCAGTTGGTTATCATTCGAGTACGAAACCTTTAAAAATGTTTCCCATCGAGTTGTCAATAGTACATTTTGATACAAGTGCGGAAAGTTTGTTATTGCATTCGAGGCGGATTGATGGGGTCGAGAAATGCAATAACAAATTCCCACGTGTATCAAACGACGTTTTTCAATACACTTTCGAACACTGCCGACTCTAAAGTCGGTGACAATTTTTTTTTTTAATTTCATAAAACATAAAATAAGGTATAGTTATCTGTGATAATTTTCTTTCCCGCCCTTGGTTGCGGAAAAATAAGACAACCGCACGCGTGCGAAATATGTTGCATTTCGAACCTAATCGTAGTGCAATAAGAGCTAGTTTTCGAGGAAGTGTATTGAAAAAGATATTATGGCTTACCTTTGCAATCGACTAGCCTAGACAAAAGTTAGCAGAGTCTTATCTGATATCTTCTAATTCCTTCTCCAAATTAAAGCTCAGGTTTTCACATTTACCTGAAACAAAAAATACGTATTAATTAGTACAGAATACATTTTTAATTCAACAGATATCAAGGAAAATGGCCGCCGTTACTTCAGCTGGAAACCTTAAGACGATTAAGGGATTATGTCAGATGGGCAGCTGCTTTCATTTAGGTATTATACGTTAGTCACTTCGCCACGTACACGTAGAGATAATGGCTGTATACTGTTGTGTATGACCTTACAGAATAGGTAGGCTAGATTATTAGCAGAGTTCATTTTAAGGGAGTATTATGTTTGAAGAGAATAATTATAATGACTCTCACTACATATTATAAAACAAAGTCCTCTGCCGCGTCTGTCTGTCTGTTGGCGATATACTCCAAAATTACTGCACCGATTTTCATGCTGTTTTCACCAATGGATAGAGTGGTTCTCGAGGAAGGTTTTAGTATATAATTTGACGGACATCCAAGCGGGAGAAACCGCGGGCATCACCTAGTACCATATAAAGGTTTATTAGGCAGCCCGGGGATCCGCAGGACACGAGATGCACGGAATTACAGAATGCAATGCTCGTTCCATCGTCGACCTCACCTCTGCCTTTAGGGCGAGATGGTCAAGAGCAAGCCCATTCCAAAAAAAAAAAAAATGCAATGGCGGCACTTGGAGGAGGCCTATCTCCAGAAGTGGACGTCTTTCGGCTGAAATGATGATGATGATGAGGCTGCCCGAGCTGAAGCTGTTCGGAACTTTATGATAAGTAACTAATTAGGTCTACCGGATTTGCAGTGTTTCCACATTGCCTACCCTTCGCAATTTCAGCATGCTTTTAGTTCAGTCTAAATACTGCTCCACAAATATGTACAAATAAACACGTCTTACACTAAAACTGCAATGTCCCCGTGCATGCTAATGGCGGAGTTTCGCGGCACGTTAGCAAAGTGCCGCAGTTTGAGACGCGTTAATGACAACCCACTGACGTGTTTCTAAGTTTTAATAGTTAGGTGCTATAATTGCTGTTTTAAGGGTTTGTTTCATGTGAAAGTTTGGCTTTGATGTTGACTGCCTCGTTGGCGTAGTGGTCGCAAGTGCGGCGGCTTTGCATGTGGTCCTAGGTTCGGTTCCCAGGTTGGCCAAAGTGTTTTTGGGTTTTTTATTAGGAATTTCTCCCCTATTACATGGGACTTAAATATAACTGGTAAAATGTGGGTGTACTAATGGGTGCACCTCTGCGTAACCCTTCAGGAATTACAGGCGTGATGGTTTTGGCAAGAGGTGTGATGGACTGATCATGATGTTGTAAAGCCTGTGATGGATAAGAAATACGGTAGTTATAGCCTTTGATAACAAGCTTTGTTCCTTTTAGTTTTTAATTATTTCAACCAGCATTCCACGGTTAGATAAACATAACTCTGTACCCGGGTTTTCATAATTCACATACGGAGTTTTCGTAGGATAGCAAACAAAGACGGTCAAAGCAAAAAAAAGTAATGTTGGCGGAACGTCTAGGGAAATTCTGCCAAAATGCACTAATTTGCGTAAGTTTAAGTACCCATACCTACCTGCACCTAAGTACCCTTAATATTTAGAAATTCTAAGTAGGTAAATGATCAAAACTTTAGCTTATCTTCCGCTTTACATTTCAATTAGCAACTAAATGCCATTACGGCACTAGTCCATAAAGCACATCCTTTTCGCACTAGTGCTAAAGTTGTGTGGTATCGCGAAGTGCTAAGTGCAACGCGTCATGTGCATTGACACTTTATAGTTTAGCACTTAGTAATGTATAGCCGTTATGGTATGGGATGGCTGTCTTATGGACTTATTTATCTACGTATAGGAGGAGCGATTTCAACGAGTCTGTAGTGTTAATCATTGTAATTAAGTTTCTTATCCTATATGGATGTTTACTGACTAAAAAAAAATATGATTATATTCTGTTAGATTATCGAAAAATATTGAATACGTATTTTTTGTTTTATCAAATCTATAAAAAATTACGAAGATAAGTTGAGTGGGGGGTTGTGACGTCACTCACCGGTAAAAAACGACATACTGATGTCTTAGAATATGACGTTACACGAGTTTTCAAAGCACTGTATCGTCTTCATTATTTGTTTACGTGAAAAAATAAAAAATACGTGTCCAATATTTTTTGGAAATCTATCTGACGGACTAATTAGATTTTTTTAGTTAAGTACCCTATTGGCAAGGTTCAGAAAAAGTAATTGCGGATTTTTATTCTTATCATTACCCTCTGAGAGTTCTTAACAAAACATCATAGATTTATACTTATTTCAGTAAATCACATTTTATAGCGTGAACTACTAAGCTGCTGGTCCCAGGCGTCATTTGTACATTTTTGACAGTGGTTACAGGTATTCAGTGGCCTGAAAGTATAACAATCAGTCTTACCAAAGGGTATCATAATTACGTACAAATTGAGTCGTGGAAGTCAGATAGGCAGTCTCTGCATGTAAAATACTGGCATTCAACGTAGTTGGGAAAAGGCTAAGCAGATGATGATGATCATCATCATTTCAGTCATTAGATGTCCACTGCTGTCTGTGTGTCTCCCCCAGAAGAGCGGGATTTGCCATAATCGCCACGCTTGGCAGGCGGGTTGGCGATCGCAGTATGGTTGTTACGAAGGTGCAGAGAACGCTGCTGTCCATTCTCTGGTAAGTTCCTTACTCGCCTCTTACGACACCCACGGGAAGATATGGGATGATGATAGTGGCAAATAAATCAATTGAAGTTTTTAAGTTTTACAGCAGTACTTTTGAAAAATTATGAAAGCAGTCACCAATTTTATAGAGTAGCTCAACTAGCTCATGCGACTTTTTGTCAATTCATAAGAAGTCGGTCGTGAATGTAAACATCTCTTCACGTCGCAATCGCAGTTAGTTCGCGACGCAAAATATAACGCAAATATTCGAGCCCGTGTAGAAGGACCTCCATTTTACAAAATAATCCGAGAATTTTACAATAACTACCAGACAAAGACAACAGACAAGAATGGCAGACATTCTTACAATTTGTAGGTATTATTTGTGCAACGCGTGTGTTCTTATGTAAAACAGTTTATGGTATTATGTCTGCATTCCTGTAAGCGGAGGTTGAATTTGAAAATTATGTGTTTTAGTGCATTTACATGGTATTTTAGGTAAAGTATCTTTAGTGTTTTGCGTAATCAATGTAAAACACACTGTAGAATACTAGGTTCCTTACAAAGTTTATATTTATGCAAAAAGTTTTTTGGTTTGAGAATATGACAGTTATGACAGTCAGACAGGAGCTCGTGGCTTAATAATAACTGCCACTCGGGTCGATCTTTAGGCTAAGCCGCGCTTCCCTAGGTTGGTCTGTGGATGGGTGACCACCTATTACATAACGAGTTTCCTCCTTACCTTGGAAAGCACGTTAAGCTGTTGCTCCCGGCTGCCATATAATAGATCTTTGGCAGTGGTTACAGGTAGTCGGTGACTTGAAAGTCTGCCAACCAGTCTTACCAAAGGGTATCGTCTTAACCAATATTAACTGGGTTGTGGAGGTCATATAGGCAGTCGCTCGATGTAAAATGGTAGATGATGATGATATATCAGTTTCTTCACGATATTTTTCTTCACAGTTGTGATTGTGACAGCATTTAAGATGAAATAAGTGCCTCTTTGGGAAACTCTTTTAAAATAGTTGAGGTCGTTGACTTGCCATTTGGCTAACACCGTTGTAATATAAGGTGTAAAAGTACCCTTAACGCAAACGAAGGGCACTTGTTCACCCCACCACTGCGATATTTTTTTTTGTTCTAGACCATACCTGGGAACCTCCTAGTTACGGAGATAATGGGGATCAAAGTTCCAAATTGTTCACAGCTGTTTTTGTAAATACTAGTTTTTCAAGTTATAACTTTACTTAAATTACCTCCATGACCCGTTTACTATTCAAAGCATCCACTAGCACAATGTTTTAACAGTGCTACATCGAGTTTTACCGTAAAATGTGATTTTTGACCCAAACAAAAAAAGTCGATTCCCAGCAAAAAATTTAGTTTGATGTACAGAATGTTTGGTTGATGGCTGTGTGATGGGTTGATTTACACCCTGTATGTATTTTATTGAAATAAACCCATAAACATTGCTGCAGAAGCAATTCTACAACGCAATCTCAATTTATGACAGTAAATAAGCCGATACACGATTTATGTTCACCGTAGAGCCTTTTACGATGAAATAAATAATGTCAAGTTATCGCTTATAATAAAACATTGCAGAGAAAATTACCTATTGTAATTAATTTTTATGCCATACAACGTGGGAATGCCGCCAGTCTTTTGGGCACATTACCGGCTGACAGCGTTGAGGAGCAGTTTTTTGATGCCCTTTTATAGTTTATTGTTAGTTTATTTTTTAGTTTTTAATTAATGTACATAGTTAATTCTAGCAAATTTATATGTGTTCAGGTAATTTGTGGTTCAGGTGTATCGGTAATTGCATTAGATAAATGAAAAACGATTGCATGTAGCGGAGATGAGAATGTTGAGATGGATGTGCAGAGTGACAATAATGAATAAAGTGAGAAATGAGTATATTAGAGGAAGTTTGAAAGTGGCACCTGTTACAGAAAAATTGAAAGGAAGTCGTTTATCTTGGTATGGTCATGTAATGAGGAGGGATGAAACGCATGTGACTAAAAAGTGATGGATATTAATGCTGATTGAAGGAATGGGAGAGGAAGACCAAAGAAAAGATGCATGGATTGTAGGAGGAATGATATGCAAGAGAAAGGAGTTAATGATACCGTGACGACTGACAGGGAAGAATGGAAGAAAAACGTGTTGCACCGACCCCATGTAGAATGAGAGAAGGGCAGAAAGATGGTTTCCCGTCGGGGCTGCGGGTTGTTCGAAAGAGATACCGCGGCCTCGGCACAAGGGCTAAGAAGGAACATGGGTGGTTTTTAGTCGGTAGAAGTCTGACACTGGATTTCGCTCTGCACAAGAGCGGGAGGGGTTTTATATAGTATTTGATGATTTTCCACACGCCAAAAAAAAAGGAAAGCAGACAGAAAGATGGTCAACCAGTGTTTTCAGGATTTTTCACTAGCAGCCCTGGCTCTAGATTCATGCCCATGTACTCATAAATTATTAAAAAACTCCGCAAAACTGCAATACCTACACGGTCAAAATGTATGGAACAGCTGCTTTTTTTTATTAAAAATCATCATCATCATCATCATTGGACACTCCACTGCTGGATATAGGCCTCTTTAATCTTGCGCCACTCAACTCGATTTTCGGCAACTCTTATCCAGTTGTTACCAGCCACTCTGCGAAGGTCATCGCTCCACCGAGCTTGAGGTAAAAAATCTTAGGTTAAAAACAATGACAAAATTGTATGTCCACAATAGCTTTTTTTGTGTTCTCTTCGTATATCGGACTAGAGCAGACTTGCCGAATAGTAAAGTATACACACTTCTACATACCCCTACAAGGAATGCACACGTGATGGTATAATATTAATTTAAATAAGTCTTTCAATTAATTGAATGGCACACAAGTGGCAGGAGCCATATTTTACTCAAATGTTAACTTAGCGTGGACAATTAAGATTCATCAAATATTTTTTACCGATTGTCAGTTACTTCATTAGCGAGAAATCGGTAATTATTTGTGTTTTGATGTGTCTGTGTATCGTCACACTTTTTGTGATTATTTGAAGAGAGATTTGAAAGTGAGGAATAAATTGATAATGTTGAGGGACCAAGGATGACTTTATTTTACTATAATTTATTATTTTTCCGGTCTAATATTCAGTGGAGCGAATGTCCGACAACCAGTAGGTATTACCATGGGTTATGTTATATCCCAGTGCTAACTGGGTTGTGTGATTGTGCCGCGTCATGTAAAATATTGGTATTCAGCAGCATCCAGTTACGACTGGTAGTCGACCCTTCTTTTTTTTTTTGGGCGGGTGGAAAATCATCAAATAACCCCTCCCGCTCTCGGGCAGAGCGATAGGGAGTGTCAGACTTCTACTGACTAAAAACCACCCATGTTCCTTCTTAGCCCTTCATGTCGAGGCCGCGGTATCTCTTGCGAATAACCCGCAGCCCCGACGGGCGTCGGCCCTTGCGGGCCCCTTCCTTGTTGTTGACATCTCTTTGAGGCGCGCGTGGAACACGAACGCGCCGTCGACACGGCCTGTCGTCGTCATAAGACGGACGGACGGCGAGCTAGCCCATCACTCACCGTCCACAGGCCCGCGTCTACGGTGGCCCTAGTCGAGACCCTACAGTGGTTTTAATTCTCGTTCCAATCCCCTGCCTCGCCTTTCTTGTTCGGTTATTGGAGTTGCTAATGTGAAAAATAAAATAAACTGTGAATATACTGTACTTACATCATTTTTATGGCAGAATGACTAAAAATGGCAGTTCAAAAAAAGTGCCTTGTGCTAAAGAAATCTGTTCGAAAATCGTTTAACATTATCGGTATTTTTGACCCTACTGACCTTACCTACCTATTGGAAACAAATTGTAGACATTAGGACTGTAATAGCAATCGATGTGTCCTTCTAACGACTTTTTTTTGGCATTTTTATTCTTTATGTGACAAAATTTCCGCCAAATAACGGAAAATTATATATCTACATCAACAGTCTTAACTGTTTTTCGATAGAAGTTGCCTTTTCAGCAATATTTTTTTAACAGTTAATTTTTTCGCAATTCTTATACTTAGTCGAATAAAATAGGTCTTTCAAGATTTTACATTACAACTTTGCGTGTCAAAGAATTTGTCGCACAAAACTGCGACGGAAATAGTCGCAACTATTCTGTCTCTGGGACCCCTATGTCTGCATCGCTCGTCATTAAAAAGAAGAGTAAATCTGAGATGGTTCTTCAGACACGCAGCGAAACCTAAATAAGAAAACGCTGCTATACCGAATTGTTTACATTGTAATTTAGTGGTAATTATTTAAGGTCATCATCATCTGCCTAGCCTTTACCCAACTATGTCGAGGTCGGATTACAGTCTAACCAGATGCAGCTGAATACCAGTATTTTACAAGGAGCGACTGCCTATCTGACCTCCACAACCCAGTTAATACTAGGTAAAACGATACCTTTTGGTAAGACTGGTAGTCAGACTTTCAGGTCACTGACTGCCTTTAACGACTACCAAAGATCTACCTATTATGGCAGCCGGGGCTAAAAAGGGTGGATATTTCATTTCAAATCGCTCAAAACTCCTCAACCTACAAATAACTTTGATAGGATACAACTTAAGACTTGCCTTTGCTTGTGGTTCGATCGTCATGAAAAAAAAATTATCGAGACATTTGTTTTCGAATAACAACAGTAGTAAACAATGTTATCTTTGAACTGTCAGTTATCATGCGGGTGTTCGATTGCACGCAAAATGTGAAATGTACCGCACGCGCACGGTTACATGAATGATAAAAGAATGACTAGTTTTTTCCCGTGCCTTTATTCACACTTTTTCTTCATTAAATATCAAGAACTCTTACTTATCGTGTCCACTAACAACTAAATGAAAGCTAAATTATATTTGAGCAATCATTTTGATATGATTGAACACGCATAATGTGTTTATGCGCGCTTACGCACTTTATTATACTCGTAAAGATACCAAACATAATCAATAATTAAAGCTAAAGCATTTTTGCTTGAAGCACATGAGTAACGAATATAAATCATGCTTTTTGTCAACCACAAATACCAGCAATTAATTTATTGTTTAATTAGAGTATAAACACTTGTAGACTCTTGTTCTATATCACATACATATTATATATCAAAGTCCTATGCCGTGTTTGTCTGTCTGCTCGCGATAAACTCAAAAATTACTGCACCGATTTTCATGTGGTTTTCACCAATGGATAGAGTGATTCTCGAGGTAGGTTTGGTATTAGTATATTATAATTTGACGCGGGCGAAGACGCGGGCGAAGCCGCGGGCATCAGCTAGTCACAATTATATGAATTGCGTTAAAATTCGTAAAATGGTCACAGACGCGGGTACTATTATGCAAGGCTCATTTTATGATTTTTAACGTAGGTAATTCATGTTATGGTCTGCTAAAGTGACCCCCAGATGATTGTCATTATTCTCCTGCGTTTATTCTAATTTATTTGAAGTCAACGCAACGTCTTTTTCTCTCATACTTCTCTATTACTCGTTATCTCAGCAGTTACCTCCTTTCTAGTCATAATAACTTCTAGTCAGAAGAGTCATCGGTTCTTCAACAGACGACGAGATTTACGAATGAAATTAACGACTGATTTCAAACTCGACCCCCGCCCCATTTCTTCGCTTTATAATGACAATACCGTGAGAGACAGGAGTAGACTTTTTTGTTCAAGAACTGCGCTCGTCTGTGGCAAGTTTTGGAAGACAGCCAACTATGAAGGATCAACAGGACATGTTTATTGGCTATTATTAGATGCCTGAAAGTAATCAGCCCCGCTATGGAGCGAGGTACGCTCTGAGTTACTTTGTTGGATAAGATACGGCATGAAGTTGTCTGTAAAAGAACAGGGTGCCTAAAATGAATTAAAGTCCATTTCACGAAAGAAGTCCCGCAGACGCAGCGCTGTATGTCGCGCGACATAATGTTGTTTGACAACTTTTGGCATCGTAAATAAACCTTATAACGCACTAATCCAATAATAAACTCGCAAAATATCTACCACAACAAACGCACCTTGATAACATCGACAAACGACAACATGGCCGATCTGTTAAATTTAGTTCCACAATTGTCCGCGGGACTTCTTTCGTGAAATGGACTTTACGTTCAAAATCGTAAAATGGTCACAAAGTAACAACTCATAATATTACATGCGTCTGTGACTAATTTAAGAATTTTAACGTGGTTCATATTATTATCTCATTACGATTCTGCTAAAGCGGCCATCTTAGGTTGACTGACATACCTTTATTTTTTTGGAGGGCGGGAAATCATTGAATGTATCCTCCCAGTCCTCCTGCTGTCAGACTTCTACTGACTAAAATCCACCCATGTTCCTTCTTAACCCTTTGTGAAGAGGCCGCGGGATTCGGCGGGATCTCTTCTTAACCCTTTGTGTAGAGGCCGCGGGATCTCTTTCGAACAACCCGCAGCCCCGACGGGTGACTGACATAGCTTGAAGCTGAAGTGCCAGCTGACCGGCCATCAGAAGGACAGATAGCCGATGGACCAAACGGAATCCTAGAGCGGAGACCGCGAAAAGGCAGGCGTTTCAACTAGTAAGAAGTAAGTAAGCGTTCGCCACGGACCTCGCTCTCTATGAGAGAATGATCCAACACACGGTCCAGTGCAAGTGGTTGTACTTCCTGGAAATTCATATTTCCTCACAATGTTTTCTTTCATTCACCGTTTTGAGAGCATTTACTAAAAAATGATCTGTAACACTGAGGCCATATGGTTGATGATGCACCACCCCTTCACACAGAGGGAGGCCTGTGACCCAGCTGTTCAAAGCAGCCGTTTGCTGATTATTGTGGAGTTAAAGAGCAGTGGCCTATCGTTGCTAATGACTTGTTTATAACACTGATTTTTAAATTACGATGTGTAACATAATTAAGTATTATTATTATTGTAATTAATTAGTCCTACCAGCTAAGTGATAATTTTATAATTGAAGGAAAGAGTAGAGTCCTTTCACCTTTGCAAATGATAATGGAACGTAATAATCTACACTAATATTATAAAGAGGAAAGATTTGTTTGTTTATAACGAATAGGCTCCGAAACTACTGGACCGATTTCTAAAATTCTTTCACCGTTGGGAAGCTACACTATCCGCAGGTGACATAGACTACTTTTTATCCCTGTATTCCCACGGGAAAGGGAACTACGCGAGTGAAACCGCGTGACGTTTGCTAGTAAAATATAAAGTTACACTTACTGACAAATCTGCTGGAGGTCTTCGAGATTTTATCAGCCCTTGTCATTATCATCAGCTTTAGTAAAAGACTCCTAGAACTATTTTCGTATACCGTAAGGCGCACTGTTAAAAGATCTCCCAGAATTTGGAGTACCTAAGAAACTTGATCTCCCGATGACATGGTGAAGGTCACAAAAATACGTTATAAGTTGTAGTTGAAGAACAGGACAGGTCGATATGGTGGCACTTGGGCGAGCCTATGTCCAGTAGCCGGCTGCCCAATTTCTCACAGGTCATGGTAACTTTAAGAGTAAATTGTTTTCCTTCAAGCTAGTTGACTCACCTTTTTGTCAATGTTCTACATCTGACTGCGAATTTGAACAATCTGCACATCACATTTTATGGGAGTGTAGTCTTTGGCAGAATGAACGTAATATTATGTTAAATAGTGTACGGGTTACATCCGGAGTTATTTACTATACGGACCTTGTAGAAACTAGAACAAATTTCCGTGCGTTCAAGCATTTTTGTCATACCTATTATTGGAATCAAATATAACAGCTCACAACTTAGGACCCAGTAATATTAATGACAATAATATCCGTGGTGCTAGGCAACTGGGCCTATCCCAGTTGTATACGTCCCTGTATGCCTATTGGCCTTGTTCTGTTCTGTCTCCTGCTGATATGGAGGGAAGTGGAAATTATGTTTTTCCTACTCCTCCGCTATTCTTTTCTGATTAATTTCGTTGCGGGATCCAAGACAGTTAAATCGTTTCCCTGGGACTTCGTCGAGCTTCATTGTCTCGGCGCTTTTCTTGTGGTCGCCACTGTTGATTCTGGCTAACAGGAGTTACAGTGGTTTGGGAATAGTGTGGCGGGCTTGTCCCAAAAAAAGCCGGCTGATATGATGACCATAATATAATCTATTGCATAAAAAAAGTTTCATAACCTTAATTCTTGTATATCTTCGCTATTACATAACCAACCTTAGCATGATTGTTTCCTATACGACAACTTCCCTTTAATGATTAAAGTTCTTTTTTTTATTAATTTCCTCTCCATTACCAATTTCTTCACGCGAAAATAATTTCTAAAGCACCATAAGCTAGCAAGAACATCACAAAACGACAAAAATTACGTCACTATTCCAAGTCGCATTTCATTCCGACCCAAAGGATGACTTCAAACTTCAAACGCATTTGAAAAGATCTCTCCCTCACATCCTTTTTCAAGGAAATCTTATCCTTAATCTAGCTTTTCCTAAAGTTTAATATCCCTTGGCAGGTTTAAATGAGTGAACGGATGGGTAGCAACAAAATCAGGTTAAGTGTGCTTACCTACAGGTGGCATAGCCTTTTTACATTTCCTGCTTGTTACTTGATGGGGCTTAACGTGGGGAAAAAGTCAAGTCCTAGATCTAGGCTCCCTAGCCAAGTTTCATCCTGAGTTAAGAATTTTGAACACGGTCTTTAAAGCACTTGGATCTATTGAAGGAAATGTGGGTTATTTTTTGAAGGGAGGTTTTTTAATTTAATTAGTTTTTTTTTTAAGTTGGTGAAGGGATTAATTATCGGGAAAAATAAGATGGAAAATTGGTAAAAGGAGTGTTGAGTTTTCTCAAAAAGTTTACCACCTTATGGTTAAGATAAGTCTTTATTTGCTTTAAACATAGTATAAAGTTGTTACAGTCAGATATTAATATAAAGTCCACATGTTTAGTTATAATACAGGATATGTATCAAATGCATCCAAAATAATATTTATTAGATAATTGTTGTTCAATGCCACAGATATAAGTAAAGTCCATACAATAATAATTACAATAATTTGTATCTCAGCATTATACGCAATGTCAAAAGTCAGAAGTTTAAAGTTTTGAAGATTATAAGGTAAGGTTTATTTCATAAATAATCTACTTAAAACAGTGATGTCTGTTGTCACAATTTCATTAGATTGCCCATGGACATTTTGAACAACAAGACGTATAGGTGCAAACGTTCCTGTGTATCGTCTCAAAATAAACGATATTACAATAGCCTACTGTGTTCCAGCCGGCTTTTTTGCCAGTCAGGCAGAATCCACATCGCTTTGTTTTCCTGATCCATATTCATGACTTACTTAGAACTCTGCCTGCCCCACAAAGACACACATAGCTAGCACATGCTCTCCAAGGGCTGACGTAAGCGACTGGCAATGCAACCTTTGATGACGCCACACTTACATTATGTGCAGAGCATCGTATGTAGATATTACAATACATTGAAATTCTTGCATAGCGGAAGATAATTATGAAAGATATTTCTAATTTGTATGTAAGAAGAATAAGGATATAAATAGTTATGACTTGTTTAAATGCCTATGATTATATCAATAGGACTACGTAATGGATGATCCGCTGATGATGATGATGCGAACATCATCATCATCAGCGGATCATCCTCCTGTCGTTTTCCCAATTCATTTGGGACCGGCTTCTTAATAGTCACACCTTTGCTAATCATTTCATCATTTACACATTCCGTCAATCATTTCTATGGGCTTGTCCGACTTGTAGATCCATCCACGTGCATACTCGAATTAATTTTATTAATAAAAAAAAATAACATAATTACGATACTCAGCAACTAAAGACGTGCTCGACTTCCAAATCGTAACATTTATAACCTTGAACCCAAAATAGATATAACATCATCATATTTCAAAATTGCCTACAAAAACGACAATAATAATTGAATTTACCCAAACATTCCGTCCCAGTGATATAACAACGTTTTTTTTGATATCATAACAATATCTCGGTCGTCAAGCTTTCTGAGACAGTTTTTCTGCTGAAGATAAGGACCAAAAAACTATATAATCAATGAAGCAAAACATTGCGTGATGGCATCTTTACGTCTCGCTTCGCATCACAAAATGTTGAGAGTTCAAGGCGATAGAGAGGGATGCAGATAGGAAAATACGTGAGTTGGAGTAAGATAGGTATAGATGTCGCAGAAGGTAAACATTTTATGAAAGTGTACTTAATGATCGAGTGTTGGCTGAGTCTGAATGTTTGGATTATGCAGTGTGATATTGTTTTAAGTGGAATTGTTATGTTTTACTCGTAAAGTGTGGCTTTCGGTTCAGTGTTTAGTATTTTGGAGATGTAAAGTGTAAACTGGAACTGACAGGAGCAGAGAATTTATTAAATGAATTTTTATTTTTTAGGCAGAGGGGACTAACACCCAGTCTTACCAAAGAGGTATCGTATTACCTAGTATTAGCTGGGTTGAGGAGGTCAGATAGGCAGTCGCTCCATGTAAAATACTGGTATTCAGCTGCATCCGGTTAGACTGGAAGCCGACCCTAACATAGTTGGGAAAAGGCTAGGCAGATGATGAGGCAGAGGGGACTGGTGAAATGTAGGGGACCTAGTAGGACACCTACATGTCACTAGCTATATTTAAGTCCCATGTATTTGGGTGCGAAACTTTTGCTATCAAGCGGACACAAATCCAGGCTCCGTGGCTGCTACTGAGAAAATCCTGATTTAAAATCCCAAAAGCACTTCGCCCGACCTGGGAATGGCACCCAGAACCTAATGGTCATGCACACCAGTCGCGCTTGCGGCCACTAGACCAACGAAGCAGTCTAATAAATATCATGTTACTAATCCTATCTAGAACAGTCCACAAAGTTCTCATTGTACAAAATTCTTGGAAGTAGACCACAAAGATTTTTTTTTAAGAATACTCCTATATTAAATCAATGACGTTACCCAAACGATAACAGTTATAAAACCACACATCAACACAAAAAATATACATAAAAAACAGTCCGACTTCAGCCAAATAAATCTCCTCAACATATTTCGTTTCAAAATAAAAGCAAAAAGTTTGCATCTCATTTAACGGTACTTTGCCGACGTTTCTCAATGACGTCACGAGGGGGAGTGAAGTGAAGAGAGGGGGGGAGGTCAGGGGTCAATGATTACGAAGTTAGGATCAAAATAGAATTTAGTTTGAAGATGAGACAGAATGACAGATGTGGTAGTCGTGCGAATGTTGACAGTGGAATAAATGATGATTGAGATTAAAAGCTTGGCTGCGGGATGTATGCAAGAGATACCGCGGCCTCGACATGCAGGGCTAAGATGGGTGGTTTTTAATCAGTAGAAGTCTGACCCTCCCTTTCGCTCTACCCAAGATCGGGAGGGGTTATTTGATGATTTTCCACCCGCCAAAAAAAAAAAAAGTTTAAAGCTTGAATAAGATTATTTTACTTAAAAAAATAATTAGACGAAGAAATTTCGTCTTGAGAAGTTTGTCTCCATTTTCAATTACTTAAGTTTTTGTTATAGTTCCTGCAAGGGTTTTGTTTTGTTTTTTGTTTTCTTGTTTTTAGTGCCGTAACTGATGTCAGAGTTTCTATGCAGCCCATGGGCATCTCAGGCACGCTGGTGCAAGTGATAATTATTCAATACGGAGAAGCAAGTCTTCGTGTTGTGCTGGCGCTGCCGCAGCGGCTGCGGAGTAAACATACCTCAAGCGGCGTAAACATAGTACCTTTGTGGAAACTATATTTTCGAGCCGTTTGGGTTTGAAACTCTGAGGTCCTAGTGGGGTCTGTGGTCACTAGGGGGTCCTAGTGACCACAGCCTTTTTAAAGAAATATATAAACGGCTTGTTGAGGCTTTCTCTGACCCAAGGGCTGGTTTTTTCTTTGGCCAGAGGCTAAGTGTTGCCATACGACGTGGCAACGCTGCCAGTCTCTTGGGCACTTTACCTGCTGACAGCGTTGAGGAGGAGTTTTTCGATGCCTTTTTGTAGATAGTTTGTATTTAGTTTAATTTATATATGTTGTTGTTATGTTTAGTATAGTCATATTATACGGACATAAATCCGTAAAATCAAAGGTCTGAGGTTCGAACTACTTCGAATTAGAGACCACAGTCAATCAGAGAGACATGGCAGTCCGAAGCGACGGCCACACTACTAGATTATCACTGCTAGAACTAAAGTAAAGAAAAACTTTGACGTCAGAAAAAGTGCCCTGATTGGCTCTCCTATCCAGGTTCAAATAAATAGGGTAGTTAACAAAAAAATCTAATTAGTCCGTCAGATAGATTTCCAAAAAATATTGGACACGTATTTTTTCTTTTTTCACATAAACTAACAATGAAGACGATACAGTGCTTTGAAAACTCGTGTGACGTCATATTCTAAGACATTAGTATGAGATTCACCGGTGAGTGACGTCACGACCCCCCACTCAAATCTTTGACGCGTTTTATTTTCGTCAATTTTGAATGATTTGATAAAACAAAAAATACGTATACAATATTTTTCGATAATCTAACAGACGGACTAATTAGAATTATATTTTTTTTAGTCAGTAAACATCCCTATTACCTACCTTCACATATGTTTGACATCATCATCAGTTGACCTAGTTAAACCACAAGCCACTAAACAAAATAAATGTCATATTACTCTGTCATATCAAGAAAACACACAACAATGAAAATAATCTGAAGTTTCATTAACATCGACAAAGAACGAACGAAGAAAAGGATTACATCGAACCGAAGCAAAGTAATCAACTTCGGAATGAACGACAGACGAGACTGAATGAAAATGAAGGTCCGAAAAACCACTTTTGGGGAAAAAATATTTCTAGGGGGATGAAATCCTGGGTTAATTTTCCGCCAAACTGCCTCGTTGGTTCAGTGCTCGCAATTGCGAATGCTGAGCATGAGGTTTTGGGTTCGATTCCAGGGTCGAGCAAATTGTAATTGGATTCTTACATCTGGAATTTCTCAGTAGCAGACACGGAGCCTGGATCTGGGCCAGGTTGGTGACGATAGATTTGGCCCCTACTTAATGGAATTCTACACCCACATTTCGCCAGTTATGTTTATAACTGGCGAAATGTGGGTGTTTTTCGCCTGTTATGTTTATAACTGGCGAAATGTAGGTGTATTTCGCCTGTTATGTTTATAACTGGCGAAATGTGGGTGTACTATTACCTCACACCTCTGCTCTGTCAATCCCTTCTAGGATTACAGGCGTGATGTTATGTAACATAGATGTAATCCCATTGCATCGTCACGTGCGTGTAGAAGAAAGATACAAAGACACAAATTCCCTAGCTTTTATGAATGAAGAAGTTTAACATCTATCCACTTATTTCATCTCCTTTTTGGAAAAAAAAAAGTTTCAAACCGTAATCCATTTTGAGCAAAAACACGATTGATAATTTGGGGAAATTAAAAACAAGATCTAGCAACACCGCGAAAGATTGAAATGAAAGATCTCGTTGAGTTGTATACTTAGCAGTGTTTATGGAACAAAAGATTAAATTGTTGGTTTCTGAGAGAATCATCTTAACGAGTTTTGATAATTAATTTTCGTTATTATTAGACTCGGTAGCGTTTTGTAATTAGTTTGATTTCTTGAGTTATATCTGTTCATGATGAATGAAGCATGTTCTTGAATCAATGATAAAGTTTGAAGTAGATAAAAAAACCCTTTATTTAATTGTTGTAATATTCTATGTTAATTTTTAGTAAGTATACGTATTGCTGTTGGTGTACATATTTAATAAATAAATCGGAATATTTTGAAGATTGCGGTACTGGTGAGAGTGAACCGTTAGACGATAGACTTGCAATCTTTACTTAAGGCTTGTATTCCCGCCAATGACCTTGTGCATACAAACTACCCCTCTCGGTCGTAGATACGGACTTTAAACGGACGCATTTTTCATTTATTATAATTAAAATAATACATGTTTTTAAAAAGTAACAAAACCAAATTATTTTCCTTTGTATTTCAAAGCAGTAGATATTTTTTTATATTGTTTTATTAAAAAATTAAGGAGTAAAATGGTTCAATTCAACGATTTGGAGGTGATTTTGTGGTTTATTTTTCCTATTATGTGATACCGATAGAAAAATTATGGCTAAACCAAATTACGTGTCATATCATTTAGATTACTAACAATTTTTCTCAGATATCATTTCTTTGTAAGTGCCTGTGAAAAGCTGCTTCATCTGCACGCTGTTTTTAAGCTTTTTCGAGAGAGCAGCCTTAATATTATAAATGCGAAAGTAACTCTGTCTGTTTGTCGCGTTTTCACGCCAAAACTAATGAACTGATTTAAATGAAATTTGGTATACAGATAGTCTAAAGCCTCAGAAAGGACATAGGTTACTTTTAAATGCGACAAAAGGGTTGTAAGGGGTTGAAAGGGGGGATGGAAAGATTACATCTGGTCGCGATAACTGACATCTACGCGGACGAAGAATCAGCTAGTTTTCTATAAATATTGTAGATGTGAGTTCGTTACCTTCATAGCCCTTCGGTCATTTCTCCAATTTCATAGATCTTGGAACGAAATATGATACGGAAATCCCTGTGAAAATAATAGTACTGAAAACACTTCGCTGACTTTGTAAAGGTAAATCCCAAAATGCTCAGATCACTTTTCCATTATGAATTTCCCAGTAGCTGGCACGGAGTCTGAATTTGTGAACGGTTGATGGTAATAAGCTAGCCCCTTATTATATGGAACTTCTACAGCTGGCGAAATGTGACCTCTGCTAATTCTCTTTTTTTTTTGGAGCATATGAAATCATCAAATGACTCTCCCGCTCTGGGCAGAGCGCTAGGGAGTGCCAGACTTCTACTGACTAAAAACCACCCATGTTATTTCTTAACCACACACTTCTTCTCGACACAAAGGTGTCGAGGCCGCGGTATACCTACCTCTGCTTAACTTCGGGGGTTTACAACGATGTTATGTTACAAAGTTCCCAAGACTAGGACATATTTGCCTCCTTAAACATTTGTTCTAGATCAGTGTTCCTTTAAAAGATTCCTCTTCTTCACGAAACAATCCGTTGGTTTTGCAACTCGCTCTCAGTGATTAACGGTTGTGCATCAGTGACTCAATAACCCAAATAAGCCAGAAACTGACAACAACATAAATGTGTAGACAAAGGAAGATCGTTAGCGTGTGACTCCGAAATGTTGTAATATGGCGGTTGCGACATTGACGGTAGGGTTAGCAGACTTGTGTCCTTTTGTTTAAATGAGATTATGTTTTGGGAGTAACTAATACCAAGGAAACGATGGATGGATTTTGTGAGGAATGATATGAATGGAGAGGAGTAAATGATAGTTTGACGGTTAATAGAGGAAAATGGAAGAAAAATACGTGTTGCGCCGACACCGAATAACATGGGACGAGGACAAAAAGATGATGATCACAGATTTATGACAGACTACTTCTTTGAGAACAAAGATATTAGGTTAAAAATCGAGGCTTTACAAGAGGGAGTTTGGAATTGCGTTGTGAAAAAAAATGTTAATAAGAATTATGCTTTGAAATCGAAAACAAGAATAAGAGAAATGCATACTGACTCCTTGATCAATTCCTTGATGATCCATTTAATTCAACTTTAGTACAAAGAAAAAAAACTACAAACACACGAATAGAGAAACTCCTCATTTTTGGAAGTCGGTTAATAAATCTCAACCCACAGCATCAAGTGCATATCCAACAAGCCTGGTGCCATCATAATATAGAAAGGCCTATCGCCATCCGCCGACCCTAAACACAGGTGACACGTATCCGGGTCGGTGATGTGCTGTGACCTGCTCCACTTGTGCACAAAGACCAATTTATTGGCCGTAACTATCGATGGAACTAATTCTTGTTGGTCTATTATGTGAATGAGCTTGTATGAGGGCGTTGACTATGATATGTTGTTTATCTGGTTTAGTTTGGGCATTATTTTGGGCTCTTGTAATTTTTGTCTTGTTCCGTTTTTCCTTCTCCTCCGCTATTACTTTTTTCTGATTAATTTCGTTAGGGAATGCAAGACAGGTATTCAATATTCTAATTAGTCCGTCTGTTAGATTATCGAAAAATATTGGATACGTATTTTTTGTTTTATCAAATCAATAAAAAATGACGAAGATAAAACGCATCAAAGATTTGAGTGGTTGTGACGTCACTCTCCGGTAAAACATGTCATACTAATGTCTTAGAATATGACGTCACACGAGTTTTCAAAGCACTGTATCGTCTTCATTGTTTGTTTACGTGAAAAAATAAAAAATACGTGTTCAATATGTTTCGGAAACCTATCTGACGGACTAATTAGATTTTTTTTGTTAACTACCCTATTGTTTCTTTGAGACTTCGTCGAGCTGCATTTTGGTCGCCACTGTTGATTCTGGCTTTCAAAAGTCACAGTGGTTTGGAAATAGTGTCTTGTCCCATAAAAAAGGCTTCTTCGTTCTTCTATCTTTGGATGATAGATTATGATGTTGCAGACTTGCAATCAGTTTATTAATGACGTTGACATCATGACGACTCTTTTCTATTTCCAATCTGGAGAAAAAGTTTAATTACGATACTGTTGATCCTACATCAATATCTGTCTCATCGCATAAAAAGTACTTCTCTTGCTGACTGCGGTACTCAGAGATATTTAATGATTACTTAAGCCGTCACTTAGTAAAGATTTGACAATGTACTTTTGTATGACAAAACTGTCAAAACCTTTACTAAGTGATGGACTAAGTAATCATTAAAGCTCTCTGAGTGCGGCAGTTAGTAAGGTAATGAATACAACAAGTGTCACAAAACACAATTGCTTACTTTGTACCTTAAGTTCGTGTATGCCAACTTTTCTAAAAAGTGACTGTTATGTTGAGGGCGTGGGTTCGTATCCCACGTCTGACACCATGTTATGTTCTGTAGGCTTGATGAATAAGACACCGGTGAGATTGACTTGGTTTATTGATACATGGCACAAGTAATTAATACAGACAGACAGCAGTATCACAGACGGGGACAGACATCGTAATCTCTAGCTGGAATGACAGATAGGAACCGGATACATAGATAATATCTAGTGATGTGCACACTATTAACATACTAAATAGTGATGTCCCAACAGTGACTATTTTGTTTACCAAAAATCTATAGCGATATAATCCCATCCATAACTCACACAACCCCACTTTACATCTTAAACTTTAAAAACCCCTATAACTTAACCAAAACAGTTCAAATAAACCACCTAACCGTACAATAAATACCCTTAGTAATAATATTAAAAATTACCATAATAACTTGCCGTTAGCAAACCTCGGTGGATATTATAGTAAAATTAGATGGCCGTCAAGACATCAATCGATGGTTGCATTAGTATTCTCGACGTGAGCTTGTCGATGGATATTTCATACATTAATGTTACTTATTGGAGAACAAGGCAGAGGATGAAGCGGTTTAGTAATTTAAAATCCTGTATTTAGGGTTCCGTACTAGACTATCACTGATTTTAACCGACTGCTCTCTCGAAAAAAGCTTAAAGACAGCGTGCAGATGAAGCAGCTTTTCGCCGGCACTTACAGAGAAATTACATCTGAGAAAAATTGTTAGTAATCTACATGATATGACGTAATTTGGTTTAGCCATATTTTTTCTATCGGTATCACATAATAAGAAAAAAAAACACAAAATCACCTCCAAATCGTTGAGATGAACCATTTTACTCCTTCATTTTTTATCAAAACAACATAAAAAAATATCTACTGCTTTGCAATACAAAGGAAAATGATTTGGTTTTGTTACTTTTTAAAAACATGTTTAATTTTTATTATAATAAATTAAAAATGCATCCGTTTAAAGTCCGTATCTACGACCGAGAGGGGTAGTTTGCTCCGCCCAAATGCACAAGGTCATTGGCATGAATACAAGCCTTTTTTGGGGGAGGGGGGGAATCATCAAATTTTAATAACCCCTCTCTTGGGCAGAGCGAAAGGTAGTGTCAGACTTCTACTGACTAAAAACCACCCATGTTCCTACTTAGCCCTTCATGTCGTCTCTTGCGAACAACCCGCAGCCCCGACGGGCATGAATACAAGCCTTAATAAATGTTTCGATACTTTCACAATATCCGCTATCAGTTTCTCAATTAGATCTTTGTCTAGTTTTTCCACTACAAATGCAAACCTACCTACCTACGAGCACTCTATCACCAAGGCTCGCATAAATTTGGAAGTACGGAAACTCGAACCAGTCCATTTCCTACACCATATCTCTTGACCTTCAGACTTCGACTGGAAAGACAGGTCTTAGCAATATTAATTAGCAAACTGGTTTTATTTGAAGCAGTTCATTTACATGCGAATATGGATGGGTCGTGTTAGCCTGGTCTTGAAATAGACGATAAAATAAATGCCTGCCTAAACGACACATGAACGAGTGTCTATATAGAATACTTGCCCAAGCTCACTGTTCGATATACAGGGTGGTGACGGCAATACGACAATAAATGAAACCACTGGTAGTTTTAGTTCATAGGAACATTATTAAACTATCAAATAAATCTTAACACCAAAATAAAAATTTGGGAAAAAAATCAATAAAACTAAGTAGCATAAAACTGTAAACAAAATACATTACAATTTACAAACAAATATTGGTTTACTAACCACGAATACTTTGCACCCATTAACGCGTGGAAATAAAATGTAACAAACGAATTTGGCACAGACATTTAGGTAGTTTATTGTCGTATTGTCGGTACCACCCTGTATAGGCAGCTAGCTGTTGCCAGCGGCTTGGCCCGCTACAACTGGAAAATTATCCCACGGGAAGACAAAAATCGGGATAAAAACTAACCTATGTGTTAATCCATGTTATAAACTATCTGTGTACCAAATTTTATCCAAATCCGTTCAGTATTTTTTGCGTGAAAGGGTAACAAACATACACACTCACACACAAACTTTCGCCTTTATAATATTAGTGTGATAAGTGTGATAGTGCAATACTTAGTTCAATGCGGTACAACGACGAAGTAGAATGTGACATGTGGAGCCTCATCGCTGACGAAGACTCGCCTTCTCTCTTTCTCTTTGTGCACCTGTATGTACCTGCTCCTAGAGGGACCCGACCGAGGCAAACTGAGATGGCAGAGTTCTCTTCGACTGTTAGATTTCCAACAATCAAAGCAGCGCAAAAAGTTATTATTTCACCATTACATTTATCAAGGAGCTGGTAAGTCAGAAAATTCGGAGGAGCTCGTGGTTTAATAATAACTGCCACTCGGGTCGATCATTAGGTTAAGCCGCGCTTGCCTAGGTTGGTCTGTGGATGGGTGACCGCCCATTACTTACCGAGTTTCCTCCGTGCCTCATATAGCACGTAAAGCTGTTGGTCCCGGCAGCCATATTTAGATCTTTAGCAGTCGTTACAGGTAGTCAGTTACCTGAAAGTCTGACAACCAGTCTTGCCAAAAGGGGTATCGTATTACCCAGTATTAACTGGGTTGTGGAGGTCAGATAGGCAGTCTCTCCATGTAAAATACTGTTACTCAGCTGCATCCGGTTAGACTGGAAGCCGACCCCAACATAGTAGGGAAAAGGCTAGGCAGATGATGGTAAGTCAGAAAATTGAAGATACAGCACACACTCACAAAAAACGACAAAGAGAGCAGCAAAGAATTTTAACGTATCAATCATGATAAGTTTAAGACTGGTGAAGGTAGCAGGACTTGCTGGAGAGATTGATATTAGCTGGTGTATAAAACCTTATGACATTAAAAGGAAATAAATAATTTTATTCCTCCACCGCACATGAAAATTGTTAAAGATCATAAGCTCACCATTCTCAATAGTAAATCCACCTTCTGTTATGAATGGAGCTTAAACGGAATCTGTTCACACTGACGTGGCGCCATAAGCTTTTGCCGTCGGATTTGAGCCTGTGAACTGACGTTGTGGCATTGTGCTGACAGCTTAGGTCCAGCTTTGTGCGGCAGGATAGGCACGGAGGCTTTGCAGCCGACCTCGTCATAGCCTGGCTATTATTCGGACTTGCGAAGCCGGATAAACTGCAGCAGGCAGCTGATAATTTTGGTTGTGCGCATACATGTTGATGCGTTGAACATCTATTATTTTTACTAATTATTATATAGGGTAAGTACCCTTAACGCAAACTAAGGGCACTCGTTCTCCCCACCACTGTGATCATTTTTTTGTTTTAGACCATACCTGGGAACCTCCTAGTTACGGAGATATTGGGGGTCAAAGTTCCAAGTTTCTCACAGCTGTTTTTGTAAACACTACAATACTAATATTTTTCAGGTTTTAACTTTACTTAAATTACCTCCATGACCCGTTTATTAATCAAAGCATCCACTAGCACAACGTTTTAAGAGTGCTACTTTGAGTTTTACCGTAAAATGTAATTTTTGACCCCAAAAAAAAAAGTCATTTCCCAGCAAAAAATTTTGCGTAGGGGTACTTAGTTTGATGTACAGAATGCTTGGTTGACGGCTGTGTGATGGGTTCATTTACACCCTGTATACGTAATATAACGCCTTCTATCCGCGAAGGGCTACTCAGAGGTGTACCCTAAAAATACACCTATATTTCGCCAGTAATGTTTAAGTTTTACTTTATGTAGTGGGAAGTCACCCATCCACGGACCAACTTAGGCAAGCGCGGCTTAACCTGAAAATCGACCCAAATGGCTGCTTTTATTTAAGCACATGCTGCTCCAATCCACCATCATCTATAAATAATCCAAATCACTAATCATCCTAAAAACAAACATACGATGACGGTCCTAAACTGAAGCTATAACGAATAGCCGTCATCCCTTCAGGACGGGTGAATGACCGGCTATATCGGGATTGTCTTGGACTGCAGTTATATCTCGGGATAGTGTCGCCACGATTTCTTGGGACAGGAGAAGATGTAGCTAGCGACGGTTGGTTGTGGAGATATGGGACGAGAGGTGCCAAATTGATATTTTCATTTATGTACTCATTGTGTTTGTGTTGTTTAGTGTTATTTTATTTAAGTAAGTATTAAATTTTATTTTTGTTAGAATGTATTTTGTGTCCGTAGGTGTGACCGTGACATCACAGTGGGCCCTATCAGAATACTAGCGCTGCGGTATTTGTTTTTTCATCTATCGCAGCACCATGCTGAGATAGGAGCCTTTTTGGCCTCGCACAGGTCTTTTTTTTATTATTTAGTTTTAGATTCTTTTTTGATTATTTTTGTAGTTCCTGTGCTTGTCCCAAATAAATATTTTTTTTCTTTCTTTCTTTTCTTTAAATTGGATAATTAATCAATAAGTAAGTTTGTTGCTAAGTGGCCTAGATAGGTTGGTTTCATGAGACATTAGGAATTACTTTATGCTTTGATTCTACGAGTATCTAATGAGTGCTCCTTGACTAAAGCCCGTATGCTCCAATAACACGCTGTATGCATACAGCGTTGCAGTTTACGACTAGCAATATCATGCTAGATGTTACTTTTTTATAGCAGAAACGGACCTAGTGTGGTAGTAAAGAAATTTGACTTACTGCGGTACTCAGAGATATTTAATGATTACTTAAGCCGTCACTTAGTAAAGATTTGACATACTTTTGTAAGACAAAACTGTCAAAACTTTTACTAAGTTATGGCTTAAGTAATCATTAAAGCTCTCGAGTGCGGCAGTTAGTCTATAGACTCTCAATCTGACACTTCCATTTTAAATATGTAACAAAAGCGTTGGTCTAGTGGTCGCACTGCATGAAGGTTCGATTCCTGGATCGGTCTGTGTTATTGGGTTTTTCTATGAGGAATTTTTCAATAGCAGTCACGAAGGCTGGATTTGTGCCCGGTTGATTCATTCATCAACTCAATCATTATGAACGCAATTTTATTGCCATATCATTGTCATTTAAAGAAATAAGGTTTTCAGGAATTTCTGAGTAGCAGCCATGGAGTCAGGCTTTTCGGTTTTCGGCTTTAGTCGGAATTTGTGCCAGGTTGATGGCAATAGGCTCGTCCCATATTATCCCACCATGCTAAGTCCCACCTAATATTATTATTAGGTACACCTCAGGCCAACCCTTCAGGGATTACTGACGTGCTGTTATGTATGTATTTATCAAGTTAACCCTTTACACAGTCTTCTAAAATGTATGGCTACCACAGGACATTGACAGTGATCCGAGGGTTACGCCAATAAATCGTGGCTCTAAACAATTTACGACAGAGAACTGTCTTATCGTGTCGTATCGTCGTACGGTCGTACGATTCGTCTTGCAGGATTTTATAATACCGTCTTTATTACTTCTGCTGGGTTTAAACGAGACCTAGGGGGAGGATCGGGGTGGAAGATGGGAAGACACATGTTAAGGTGGCAGGTGATACAGTGTTTTGAGAGATAGATTGGTTTTCATTTGGGCTATGTGGTCTGAAGTTAGTTTTCTTACTGCCGCACTCAGAGAGCTTTAACCTTTCGTACTTTAACGAACGTAGATCTACGCGAGACACAATGGCTTTTTAATTGTGTCTAATTACACGGCATACGAAAGGTTAATGATTACTTAAGCAATCACTTAGTAAAGGTTTTGACAGTTTTGACATACAAAATTATGTCAAATCTTTACTTAGTGAAGGCTTAAGTAATCATTAAATATCTTTGAGTACCGCAGTTAGTGTTCTGTGGTTTGCTTTGTATTTACTTATTAAAGTATAACATAACATCAGGCTTATAATCCTAGCTTTTCGGGGCTGCGGGTTTTTCGAAAGAGATACCGCGGTCCCGGACACAAAGGTTTAAGAAGGAACATGGGTGGTTTTTAGTCAGTCGAAGTATGACACTCCCTTCCGCTCCGCACAGAGCGGGAGGAGTTATTTGATGATTTCCCAACGTTCTTTTCTTTGCAAAGGCAGAGGAGTACACCCACATTTCTCCGGTTATTTTATATTTAAATCCCATGTAATATGGGGCGAGCGTATTGCCATCAACCGGGCACGAATCTAGTCTCCGTTGCAGCTACTGAGAAATCTCATAAAAATGTTGATAGTGTAGTATCCACTAGTAACAGATCTAACCGGTTGATTTTACAATTAACTAAGTATCACAGGCTCACACCAGACCACCAAGCCTTTGTCCAGGATCACTTCACTTCCAACTTCCCGCCATCATGTAACTGACAGATGTCATTAGTGACAGCTCCTCTGACCACTAATTGTGGTTGTGAGACATTTACATATCTATAGATATACACTACAGATAGTATTCCTGTTGGATTTTACATGATCCTACTGTGTCTATTAAAACGATCTACCACTTGATAGTTCCGAAAGACAATAAAGTGAATGACAGTGACAAGTTTACGAAACCACTTATTCATGAACAAGGGGAAGTCAACCCGCAACCCTAATCCATAAAAGCTTGACATCAATAAATCTTTTCTACCACCTTTAACTTCTTCCGAACTACGACAAAACCGCTTTATTCACAAACTTACTAAATAGTTATAGAACTATTTATTTAAATAGATATTTTAATTATCTGTTTATAAACAGGGTGACAGACCCCAAAGTTACATTTATAAATATGCAAAAGTAACTTAGTATGTTTTCCTTGAAGATTTATGTGGTCTAAACTTACAGCATGACCTGTGTTAGGACAAATTTATTCTGGTAGTGCGTTCCCTTGAGATAATTTGGTATATTCGCAAGCTGCAGCCAAAAGCTAAGAGTAACTAAATCTTTCAGCATTGTTATAAAGTTATAGAATCCATCACAGTTTACGACTAACAAACTGCCCTTTTTTATTTTGTTTTGGGGGTTGGGAAACCATCAATCGGATCGGCAAAGGCATGTCCTTACATCTTAAATACAAGAAGGGGGGGGGCTGTTCAGACATGTACTGAATTATACGTGCTAACCGTTTTCGCTACGGTGTCCCTTCCACTCCATATTATATTCTACTTCCTCATTCAGCCTCTACATCTTCACAAAGAAATCTAATCCAACTTATGGCACTAACTCTTTATACACTAACCCACTCGATGTGTAGTGGGGCCGATGGGGCGTCAAATTGGTTCCATTTATCAGTTCAGTAAACACGACTAGCCTAGATTCGATCTGTTTACTATTAGAGCAATGTAAACAATGTCATGTACTCTTGTAATGTTTGTTATGTTCAGTGATTCATTTATCGCAGTTGTTCGCTGGAGTCTTCACGTGGTACTTACAACTTAACTAAGGAAATACAGCTACTAACAATGTACCAACAAATATTCTTCTCCATAGAGATCTACGCTTTGGAATGGGCAACTACAGTACTTTCACAAGTTTTTATGAAGAAGAACAGGTTGCTCTACTTCCAACCTATCTAGCCCCATCATCGTACAGCGCGTGTGCGTGCGTGTGAGACAGGCTTAAACCACGTGCTTATGAAAAGAAGTCTTAAACTATCACACGTATCTTAAATTATATCCAAGTGTTTACTTGAGAGAATGTCAATATTTGAAGTTAGAACAGTCAAAAGTTAAGTTGATAACTTGATAAGGTAATGGTGTGTGGTGTATGTCTAAGCCGCTGAGGATAGAAACATAACATTTAAAAACTATTCTTGTTAGAGGTCTTAGAGGGATCCCGTCGGGGCTGCGGGTTGTTCGTAAGAGATACCGCGGCCTCGGCGCAAGGGCTAAGAAGGAACATGGGTGGTTTTTAGTCAGTAGAAGTCTGACACTCCCTTTCGCTCTGCCCAAGAGCGGGAGGGGTTATTCGATGATTTTCCACCCGCCAAAAAAAAACACGTCTTAGAGGGATTTCCCTTTGGGATCACGTGATACCCTTTCTTTCAACGATGTTTTCAAAAATATTGAAGGAGTGAATTTAAAGCAAGTAAACATCAAAGTTCAAGAAACATCCCCTAGGGTACGACGTCTTCAAAGTGACAAACACTATAGGGGTGCGAAAAGTGTGATAAGTATGAAGCTTGTACGAGTTTTAAAGCAAAAATATAAGTTGTCTATATGTTACGTCCCTTGAGAAATAAAACTTGGAAGTCAAGAGAATATAATATGAATAAGTTAGTTTTAAGTTAAAGTTTATAATAAACTAACAGTGTCAACAAGTTTTAAGTTTGGTTTCATGATAGTAGTAATGGACGTATCACGGAGTGGTTTTCCACGTAGAGATGTGAAAAGTATATAATTTTAAAATATTATATTTACATGGAATTTTTCTGGTGCATCCTAAGTTTACAAAGAATAAAAACACCTCGGTTTTCACTTTCTCGCAATGACTCACTTAAATCCTTCAGTTTATACACCAAATCTTGCAGCTTCTGGCTTCCACAAGTGAACCTGATAATATCTTCACCGCTGTTCATCTTAAAAATAATAGTGTTCAACAAGTTTGCATAGGTTTGCAAAAAAGACCTATCATTTTATTGGCGACCGGAGCTGAACAAAACCAACGACCAAGGGCCCATTGTCCCTTGATCGAAACTACTGGAAGTCGTGGGGAGATGCCTTTGCGCACCAGTGGGATGACACAGCACCGGACTATCAGCACCATCAACTAGATTTTTAAGTTGTGATGATTATTTATCGTTGAAATGGTAATTAGTACTTGTAGTATGAACAGGCGCCAGCACATGAAGCTACTATGACAATCAGTCAAATTCCTTCAACAGATTTTCAAGTTTATCACTAAAGCATTGTGGTATTTACCTTTTTTTTTGGAGGATGGGAAATCATCAAAATTAAATTACTCCTTCCGCTCTGGGCAGAGCGGAAGGGAGTGTCGGACTTCTACTGATTGTCAGGCTTCTACAGACTAAAAACCACTCATGTTCCTTCTTAGCCCTTTGTGTCTAGGCCGCGGTATGTCTTTCGAACAACCACAGCCCCGACAACGGGATCTTTACTGTAAAAAATCTTTGACTCTTCCAATATTGGAACAAAGCGGTCTAAAATTAAATACCAGACAAGCAGAGAAATCAAAACTTTTATTTTTGCCTAACATAATGATTTTATTCTAAATAATCATGACATGGTCGACTGTTTTTATCATGAACTAGTTACCTACCCAAATGAAGCGTCTTTGATAAATAAACATTTAAGCTACGGAAGACATTTCCAATTGCCTTGGCATTCGCTAAATGTTACTTTTAAATGCTAATTACTGTGTTTAATGTATAGCTAAATTATGAGTCAATTGCATGGTTTGTTTGTGTGATTAAAGGTTGATTCACACGACGAATAAATGGTAAAAATCCGTCAAATATACAACATAACGTAACATCACGCCTGTAATCCGCGAAACATAGGCATAACGGGTGAAATTTGGGTGTTGTATTAGGTACACTTCTGCCTAGCTCTTCGGAGTTTACAGGCATGAGGTTATTTATTTATTTGGTTCACCAACAATTGATTACACGGGTACATGGTATGGTAACATTCACTTACAGGAACTCTGCATGCACACAAAACGTTGTCATAACTTACAAAGAAAAAATAGAAATATTAGTTACTAGCTGACCCATGCAACTTCGTCTGCGTCACATAATAAAGCTTATAACAAATCATGTCAACATAAACTGAGTTAAATCGTAACAAACAAAAAATGTTATCTCTACTCTTTATAATATTAGTTTAGATTATATTAAAGTGAATGACTATAGGTAATAACTACTAATTACTATAGGTATCTCTTACTGTTACACGAGGAGCTCGTGGCTTAAAAAGAACTACCACTCGGGTCGATCTTTAGGTAAAGCTGTGCTTGCCTAGGTCGGTTTGCGGATGGGTGACCGCCCGACATACCGAGTTTCCTCCGTGCCTCGGAAAGCACGTTAAGCTGTTGGTCCCGGCTGCCATATATAGATCTTTGGCAGTCGTTACAGGTAGTCAGTGACCTGAAAGTCTGACAACCAGTCTTACCAAAGGGTATCGTATTACCTAGTATTAACTGGGTTGTGGAGGTCAGATAGGCAGTCGCTCCATGTAAAATACTGGTATTCAGCTGCATCCGGTTAGACTGGAAGCCGACCCCAACATAGTTGGGAAAAGGCTAGGCAGATGATGGTATCTCTTACTGTTAACCATACAGTAACACCTTGTACCTAGTAAACATTATGGTGCAGTAAATATTTTGAATTTGAATTTCTCCGGAGCCCCCGCAGGCCAGAATCCCCACTAACCTACCGCACCGGACCAAATGACTGCCGCGCGTGTAATTATTTTGTCGCGCGGATATTTTTACATTGCGGTATCTTCTAAGATATTTGTTTAAACTTTATAGAGTAAAGAGCACAAATATTCTATATTAAATTTCTGTGCTAACTAACACATTTATTTAGATATAGATTAATACCATATGGGTTAAATAAGCTTCGCAAAATATCATTCTTTTAAACCTAACATTTTAATATAAAAAAATGCTTACAGTGAGTCAATCTTAAAAGATAAACATATGCTATCGCGGACTTTTTTTTAGAACTTTTAAAGAGGAACAATTCCGTCATACATGATATTTACGTAACTTAAACGTTTTTGCAACATTTTTCATTTATGCTCCGCTCCTATTGGTCGTAGCGTGATGTTATATACCCTAAAGCCTTCCTCGATAAACGGACTATCCAACACAAAAAGAGTTTTTCTATTCCAACCAGTAGTCCCTGAGTTCACCGCGTTCAAACAAACAAACAAACAAACAAACAAACTCTTCAGCTTTATAATATTAGTATAGATGTAAAATTACCGTCATATTGTAGAGAACTGTGCTAACTGTGCTTGTATAGTATTTACTTAAATATGCTATGATAATTATGATACAATAATGTAATATTAAAGGAATAAAAATGACGCATTTTACAAATTAATTTCGTAATAAATTATTTATTTATTTAAACTTCATGCACAAACGTGGTACATAGGCGGACTTAATGCCACAAGGCATTCTCTACCAGTCAACCTTAGGGTCAAATAGGACAGCACTGTGGTGGTAATTATAAACTTATGTCACCAAAGAATACAACATTAAACCTTGGCAGAACGATTTCAAAATCACTAAAGTAAAAATACAATATCTACATAAACATTTATATTCAAAATCATAAAAATGCATCAGCCTTGCAATCTGCATGACAACTATAAAAGATGATTACCTATCAATTTAGAAATTTTGTGAAATCGTTAATATTTTGATTGTAAAATAAATATATAAGTATTGGTTCAGACGGGCAAGCGTTTTCGCTTGTTTAGAAATGTTGGGAACTTACGCATTAAATTCTTATAGTTTGACTGGGCCACGTGGCTTCCGGCCACGACGGTGAGTGATGGGCTAGCTCGCCGTCCGTCCGTCTTATGACGACGACAGGCCGTGTCGACGCGACGGCGCGTTCGTGTTCCACGCGCGCCTCAAAGAGATGTCAGCAACATGGCAGGGGCCGACGCCCGTCGGGGCTGCGGGTTGTTCGCAAGAGATACCGCGGCCTCGACATGAAGGGCTAAGAAGGAACATGGGTGCTTTATAGTCAGTAGAAGTCTGACACTCCCTTTCGCTCTGCCCGAGAGCGGGACGGGTTATTTGATGATTTTCCACCCGACAAAAAAAAAAGGCTTTAAATGGACATCTAGTACGAACATATGAATATTTTTACAACGGTTAAACGTGCTTTCCGAGGCAGGAAAAACATCGGTATGTAATGGGTGGTCAGGTCACCAATTCAAGACCAACCTAGGGACCTACCGCGGCTTAACCTGAATATTGATCCGAGTGGCTTTAACTATCTAGCCACGAGCTCCTGGGAGCAGCGGTGGCGGCTTACGAACAATAAGTTGTGGGTTCGAACTTAGGCAGGCGCATTACTCTGTGTAATTTATTTCATCACCGCTGCTCTCAAAACGGTTAAGGAAAACATCGTGAGGAAACCGGCATGTCTCAGAACCAAAAAATTCGAAGACATACATGTGACATCTACCAACCCGCACTGGGCCTGCGTGGTGGATTATAGCATTTATAGCCCATCCCTCTCCTAGAGAGGAGGCCTGAGTCCCTGCAGTGGGAACATTACAGGCTGATGATGAGCTCCTAAAACGGAAAATTATCATACAGAAGGTATCAAATTACCAATACATATAGGGTGTAAGAGTACCCTTAACGCAAACGAAGGGCACTTGTTCTCCCCACCACTGCGATCATTTTTTTGTTCTAGACCATACCTGGGAACCTCCTAGTTACGGAGATATTGGGGGTCAAAGTTCCAAATTTTTCACAGCTGTTTTTGTAAATACTAGTATTTCAGGTTTTAACTTTACTTAAATTATCTCCATGACCCGTTTACTATTCAAAGCATTAACTAGCACAATGTTTTATGAGTGCTACTTTGAGTTTTAACGTAAAATGTGATTTTTGACCCCAAAAAAAAAAAGTCATTTCCCAGCAAAACTTTTTGCGTAGGGGTACTTGGTTTGATATACAGAATGCTTGGTTGTCGTCTGCGTGATGGGTTCGTTTACACCCTGTATAGCATTCATCACTTCAGCCCTAAGACGCCCACTGCTGGACATAGGCCTCCTTCAGAAGGGGGGAGGGGATTTGCCATAATCGCCACGCTTGGCAGGCGGTTGTTACGAAGGCACAGAGAACGCTGCTGCCCATATTCGTGGTAAGTCCCTTAGTCGCCTCTTATGTCACCCACGGGAAGATATGGGATGGTGCTATTCTTTACTTCCGACACCATACGGAACATTACATTACAGCATTATATAGCATTACATTACAGCAATATATATATAGCATTACATTACAGGAAATAATATGAATAGTCGCAGCCACATCCGCGCCTAACCCGCGTCGTCTGAACAACCTCTTAGTTGCATTTTGTTAAACTGCAAAAACCAGTGTCTATCCATCTCTAATGGGTCGTCTGACCTTAATGATGTACGGGCATTGCCTCACACCGCGAATTTCATCAATACTTGTTTAATTTGACATGACTGACTGACTTTAGTCTTTACGTAGATACTTTGAAAGAGGAAGGAAGTCGTTTAATGATGTTGTTGGGTCATAAAATATCAATTAAGCTACTGGAAGTGTCGTTAGAGGTGATTTTAGTTCATTAAGTGTGGTGTATGAGAGATGATTTGTCGAGGCATTGTGTGTAGTAGTGCCTAACAGAATGGTTACGGATATATGGGAGAAGTATTGACAGACCGCCTGAGTATGACCTGGTGAAGGTTGCGGGGACACGCTGGATGCGAGACGCACGAGACCAGTCAATGTGACGACACCTGGGGGAAGCCTATGTCCAGCAGTGGACGTCATTTAGCGGAAATGATGATGATGATGATTGACAGACCAATAGGCAGGGTATTGGGCTAATCACTTCAGCCACATGCATGATGACCGCGGGGCTAAAGTCTCCACACGATGGCCGGAAGATGGACGGGGTTGCCGAGGCCGGTAAACAAAGAGGTGGCGACACAAAGTGCACGTTGGACGCGAGGGATGGTTCGAGGAGGCACCCGAAAAGAGCATGTGGAACAAATTGGGGGAAGCCATTGCTCAGAGCAGTGGGACAGCACAGGCTATAAGGAGGCGGTTAAGTATTTGGCCAGAATTTGTTTTTTCATTGATTTTACTGATCAGAATCAACAAATTCACCAATTTAGCTCTCACAAAAGCCATAACTCGACTGTTTGATCAAGTTCTTCGACAAAACTTAATGGCTGCCTCGAGACGCCTGTCATCACATCAATAACAGTTTATAATAATGATCAGTCTCTTTAAATGAGAGACGCTAAAATTAATTAATCCTCGTTATAAGCCTTCTTAATTAGTGAAGATTTCAACGCTGACATAATTGCTAATTCGATCATTCTACTTTGTCTCTATTTATCTGACTGCTTCTGTGGTCGAGTAGTCGAAAGCGTGACTGCTGAGCCTGTCCTGGGTTCGATTCTCGTGTTGGATAAAACGTGCTATTGGATATTTCCATTAAGAATTTCCCAGTAGCCCGTAGTTTGGAAGTTGGCGGTATGAAATCCCAGTGTCTCGAAAAGCATGTTATGCCATCGGGTCTGCGCCTGATCTCTCACCGGTCGTGAAGAATTACCGTTCCATCCGACGACTATGAGAGGAAAGGTACAGAGCGAACCCAGACTGTCCACTGTAATGTCTTCCGCGCCGATGCAGCGACGGCTAATTTCGAAGGTTGACCGCCGTGACTAAAAAATGGTTTGAACTAGATATAATTGTCTGATATCCGAGTCTGACCAATATGATGACAATATGTTTTAGTGATAAATATTAATTTCCTCTCGTCATTATCATTGTCAATTTCGTTCCATTCATTACCGTATATAAACTTTCCAGATCTGTGCGCGTCAAAATACTTACTCTACAAATTCTACTATACCATTACTCCATAACTATCTTGCAACGTTGCGAAGTAAACTCGATGCTTACCTGGAAACAAATAAAAACAAACATTAGTTAAATTGCAATTAAAAACATATTAATGCACATCAATTACTTTAGTTTATGAAACGTATTAAAAATACTTGATATTGCAATATTTAATGACTAGAAGGTATATAACGCCTACTAACTGCCTTGCCAGGTATATAGGCAGGTGAATGCAGTTATATTGCAAATATAAATAGTTGATCATAGTTTATTGCGACTTTGGTGGTGGGCAGAACTCTTGGCTAGACGTGTTGATGACAAGTGAAGTAGAAGCCCTACCGAATCGTGTACGGGCGAAGGTAGAAGGAATTCGAGACAGGACAAAAGCAAGATGAATGGATATTTAGAGTATTGTTGGTAACACCTGAATTAGAAGGATGGCACAAGAGGAGGAATTCGGTACTGAAACAGCCTTGTTTCAGTACCGAATCAATGGTATTGTATGGTGGGGTCAATGGTAGCCTTACCATTGACCCCGTCGGGGCTGCAGCTTGTTCGCAAGAGATACCGCGGCCTCGACATGAAGGGCTAAGAAGGAATATGGGTGGTTTTTAGTCAGTAGAAGTCTGACACTCCCTTTCGCTCTGCCCAAGAGCGGGAGCGGTTATTTGATGATTTTCAACCCGCCAAAAAAAAAAAGCGTACAATTGATGATAATGTTAGAGCAGTTATTACACAACGATCAACCATTCTAGGTTATTTTTTACAAAAGTTTCAAACCAATACCACAAGTCCACAACAGGCCACTTAACATATTTTGAAACGTGTAATTAAATTAAGACATCAATTTATAAAACTGGGGACTTTACAAGATAAAACTTCAGCAACTTATCTTACGAAGAAGAAATCCGGGGAAGTCCATGATGTTTGTTTGTTTTTGATTGTATTGGTGTCAGATAATGATAAACGATTAATCCTGTGATTGCGATTGATACTGTCGGTTATCCAGTAACCGGTAGTTAGACATTTGTATTATCCTATGAGCTGTAGACAAAATTCCGAAACGATGTAAATGAACTAATGAGAAGTGGAAATTATGCTTTTTCCTACTACTCCGCTATTCTTTTCTGATTAATATCGTTGCCGAATTCAAGACAGTTACTTAAATTGTTTCTCTGGGACTTCGTCGAGCTTCATTGCATCGTCGCCACTGTTGATTCTGGGTCTGGCTTTCAGGAGTTACAGTGGTTTCGGAATACCGTGTCGGGCTTGTCCCAAATAAAACAAAATAACTATAAAGTTTTTTTTAAGTTCTCATTGAGAAAGTAAATAACAGCGTGTGCCTACTTTTTCTCTTAAAATAAAACCTTGCACAACTTACTCTTTTTTTTTTTGGCGGGTGGAAAATCATCAAATAACCCCTCCCGCTCTTGGGCAGAGCGAAAGGGAGTGCCAGACTTCTACTGACTAAAAACCACCCATGTTCCTTCTTAGCCCTTAATGTCGAGTCCGCGGTATCTCTTGCGAACAACCCGCAACCCCGACGGGGCACAACTTACTCCTTGAAAGACACTCTAAATAACAAACACTATGGAATATCGATGCTCAATTGTGTCAAACAAATGTTCTAATAGTCTGTCTGTGTGTGTGTGTCTGTGTGTGGGTCTGGGTGTGTTTGTGAGTTTAAATGTTTGTAAACGCACCCACGATACAGGAGAAATTCCTAGTGTGGGGCAATGTTTTTTAAAAAAAAAAAAAAATAGTCTCCCCACAGTCTGGACCCAGGTCTAGTCTAGGCAATCAATGCGACCTTGGATTGGTCACTGTGGCCCACATGTAGTAGGTACCTACCTAGTTAGCGACGATGGATTGTTATTGGATGACTTTTATTTTTAGAAAAATTCACTAGGAGCTCGTCGCTAAATAAAAACAGCTGGCCGAGACGATCTGGTTAAGCTGCACTTGTCTAGGTCGGTTCATGGATGGGTGATGAAATAGTTTGTAAATAACAATTACAAGAACATTCCAGGTAAGTTAGGTACTTTTTTTGAAAAATAAATAAACCCACACAGCGATATGATGGTTTTTATAATTTTCGATAAACTAAAAAAAACTAAACAATTAAAAATAAGGGTTTTATTTACAATATTTAAAAATTACAATTTACAGAAATAAAATTATAATAAAATATATACAAGTATCAAAAAGAGAAGAATTACAGGGCGTCAAAAAATTCGTCCACACCGCTGTTAACAGGGAAAGTGCTCAGAAGGCTGGCAGCATTCCACGTTGGATGGCATAAGTAAGCATATCTAAGAGAACGAGACGAGCGAGCGAGACTAAAAACAAACCACATCCTAGAATATGTTGCGTCACGTTCAGAAATTACCAGAAATAGTTATAACATTTTAATCCATGAAAAAGAAATTAAAGAGTGAAACCAATTAAAATTCCTATCTCAGGAATTGCTAGTGTAAACGTGGCTTGCCTACTGGGTTGCCAGATTCTCCTGTTTAGCATATTCTCATCAGCAGCTGTGGCGAAATACTTTCAAATTTTTACTGAGAAACTTTTCTTATTACAGCTTTGATGTCATTGGCACTTGGGTTTCTAAAAATCTAAGGCATCCTTAAGGTGAATGCTCCAACCACCCCGCGAAATTCAAATTTTCTTACGTTTTTTGCAATTTGCAGGCCAGTGAAAGAAAGAAAAAAAAGAAGAAAGAAAAATATTTATTTGGGACAAGCACAGGAACTACAAAAATAATAAAAAAAGAATCTAAAACTAAATAATAAATAAAAGACCTGTGCGAGGCCAAAAAGGCTCAAGGCTCAAGGGCAGTGCTAGTTTGTATGTTGATTAAAATATAAATTGCGGCTGTAAGACGTATGTAGTTACAGAAATATAATCATCAAAATCATCAATACAAGCCTCCAAGTTCATAAAGGTGCAAAAATGACTTTTTCAAGTTCCTGCACAAAGGTGCAGGATGGGATTCAAATTTTCTTACGTTAGTTCATAAAGATGAACTAACGTAAGAAAATTTGAATTTCGTGGGCTAGTTGGAGCATTCACCTTAATAATAACAAAGCTAATTGCATCACGCATCGTAATCCCCTAAAGGTCAGGCAGAGGTGTACCTAACAAGTACACTCCGCAAGTTATGTTTAAGTCCCATGTAATAGGGGGCCATTTTGCCATTAACCATGCCATTAACCGTGCACAAATCCAGATTACGTGGCTGCTGTTTTCCTTCATCAAAGCAACTGATAATTACACAATAAGCACATGAATCCGAAAATGGACAGGTACGTGCTTTGTTCTTGTTTCAGAAGACTCCTCCCACTCGGAGCGAAGCAGAAGGGAGTGTCAGTCTCTTACTGACTAAAACCTATCCTCCATATCTCCCAGGCCGCGGTAACTCTTTCGAACAAATTCCGCAACTCTGGCAGGAGAGCTGGGCTGGAGAGGTGCGTGTCTTAAACTAAGAGTTTAGCTAGGTAGCTGATCACATTACTAGGCTATCATTGCTGGCTTTAAGAAGAAGACGAGTCATACACTGTTTGAAAGTCTGATTTAAAAGAGTGTTCATGGAGTTTCTTGCCCGTTCTTCTCCATGGAATGGGCAACTACAGTACACTCACAGTTAAAATGCCTTGTGACTGGGACTGTTGCTTCTTTTATTTTGTATTTGTTCGACTATTCAAAAGTGTCTGTAACTGTCTTACTTGAAATAAATGTTTTGATTTTGACACTAATTCTTTATACCTACATAATATTCCATATCTAAAACTATTAACAAGTAATCAACGACACTAACATTATAACCCGTGACGTGCTTTGCATACAATAGCGCTGAACACTCGTGTCATACATTAGTACTACGAGCACGTACGGAACCCTTATTGGGTATGTACTAGACTAGATAGTGCAGGTGTTAAAGGTGGTATGTAAATAATAAAGTGTAGGTAGCACGAATATGGCAAGTACATGACAGATGCAGGTGCCTGTGCGACTAGTATATTCAGTAACGTGTTGGACGTTATAAAGGGTGTAAAAGTACCGGGTTTAACGAAGATAAATCACAAAAGGTAGTGTTCTCCCCATCACTGCGATCATTTGTAGGGGTCCGTACCCAAAGGGTAACAACGGGACACTATTACTAAGACTTCGCTGTCTGTCCGTCCGTCTGTCTGTCACCAGGCTATATCTCAAGAACAGGCGGTAGCTAGAGTTGCAATTTTCACAAATTATTTATTTCTGTTGCGGCTATAACAACAAATACTAAAAACAAAATAAAATAAATATTTAAGGGGGGCTTCCATACAACAAACGTAATTTTTCGTTTTCGTACGGAACCCTTCATTATCAAATTGATATTGAGTGTGTTACGCAATAGGGTATTTCACCAAAGAAATGTAATTAGTCCGTCAGATAGATTTCCAAAAAATAATGGACACGTATTTTTTCTTTTTTCGCGTAAACAAAAGATGAAGACGATACAGTTAACAGTGCTTCGAAAAGTCGTGTCAAGTCGTGTGACGTCACAAGGTTAGTACTTTTTTTACCCACAAAGTGACGACACAAGCCCCCACTCATAATCTTTGACACGTTTATTTTCGTAAATTTATATTAATATGATAAAACAAAAAACATATAGATATCCAATATTTTTCGATAATCTAACACACGGACTAATTAGATTTTTTTGGTGAAATACCCTATTACCCAGAAATGATGAAAAAAGAAACGTAATTTTGTTTTCGCAGAATAGAGATAAGAATTAGTCATGCTATGCGCACATTATATTATATAAGAATGCTAACGAAGATAAAATGAAAACAGTCGACCAAGAAAAGTGTTTATACCAACAGAGAACAGGACGACAAACAACAGAATCGAATGACAATTGAAGCGAAAAATCTACAAAACGAGGTGTTTTATTTACATTTAAAAACACATCGTATGCACTTTAACAAGGTCGTTAAATTAAACTTCAATGTCGTAACAGCAATTCAACTAAAACATTATCTACATAAAAAAACACACACATTCACAACATTAGTCATTCCAAAATAGTAAACGTTTGTCACAATGTTTCCTTCACAACAGAACATGGTTAAAAATGCAATAACTCGTACTAACGAAGGACATTTTCATACATTACGTTCGTCATTCAAGTCTATTCAAACCCTAATTTTCAGTTGATGTTTTTGCCACTTGCAAGAAAATCAACCTTATCTTCGTGCAGATTAAGCTGATTTCAGAATGATTATGATGCAGTTAAGAAAATGCGAATATGTTGAAGTTGTAGAGCAATCATGAAATTTATACGTGCTTAATAATGTTGTTTTTTCTAGAACTTGGCATTATGTAAAATTTTTGGAAACTATATCTTGAACGTGTGTAATTGACCTTCACCATTATTCCACCTGTAACTTTAGATCACTGTCAAAATCACAGTGCAAGCTCTCTGTGGTTTTGACAGTAATCTATCTCTACTTTATTCTCGTAAGAATTAAGTTGCAGATAGCTAGCTGCCAGTGCCACTGACAAGTCTTTCCAAACTACCGTAATCCTTATACTCATAAAGATAAGGTTGCAATCGGGCTACTGATGTCAAAGGTAAACCCATTGTGATGGAACTGTAGTCTTGTAACAAATTCACGTTATGGCAGCTTATTATTAGTAAACAAATTGTATCAGTTACAAAAGCGTGCTCAAAACAAAGGAGCTTCTAATAACAATGAAGGCAGATTACAATGGTACTGATTCTTGAATTTTCTCGGAACTATATCAATTGAGTACGGAATTACATCATTTTAAGTAAGAGACTAGCTATTGCCCGCGACTTCGGTGGCGTGAACATTCAGATATGTTTATGTGAGAAAATAAATAAATAAGGTAGGTACTTAGGTACTCGTTCTTGGCATAACTTTGTAATCGTGGAAGACCATCATCATCATCTGCCTAGCCTTTTCCAAACCACGTTGGGGTCGGCTTCCAGTATTAGGAACGGATGCAGCTGAATACCAGTTTTACATGGAGCGACTGCGTATCTACGCAAAATAAAATCCATGTAAAATACTCCTCCACAACCAAGTTAGTACTGGGTATACGGTGGAGAGCAGCGGTGCCGGCCCGACTTACGAGCAAGTCGTCTTAAGTCGTGATTTCGAATCCCGGCAGGTTCATTACTATGTGTTATTTATTTCATTACCGCTGCTCTCAAAAACTTAGGAAATCGTGAGGAAAACGAAGCCATGTGACAACTGACAACCAACGTATCAGATTATAGCCCATCTCTCTCCTAGAGAGGAGGCCTGTGTCCCAGCAGTGGGAACATTATAGGCTGATGATGATAAATACGGTACCACTTGGTAAGACTTGGAAGACAAAACTAGAAACCTGAGTAAACAATAAAACTGTTAGAGAATAAAAAAATTCCGCTAACTAAAAACAAAGGGGTACTAACATAACTTTGCTTACAGACGCACTTACTACTTAAACAACTTTACATTATAAAACTAAAACTTAAAATACTTCAAGGTAAGTAAATAAGTATTTTAAAAAGCCTTTTGAAAAGTCCCTGGTTTTAAAATGTTCTTAAAAGCGTTTGAGAAAACTGTCAACTATGATGATATCAGTGAACAAGCCAAGCTAGTGCTCTTAAAATTTTCTAAAGGAAATATGAAAGTGACGTACATTTCCTATGACATTTTAAACGAGTTTCAGATGGAAGACTGTGGTTATAGTATATTTTTATTCTATCTAGTTTTGAAATTGGCAGGCTGAGAGTTGACATAGAAAAAGACTTAAAGAAATAGTGAACTAATCATGCGATTCTAACAATAATCCGCTAAAAGATTTCATTAGAGTACTCAATGGTACTTTTACAGTTAAAGTAAAGAGAAATTCCTGATTGAAAAACCGAACTACATTTGCCTGACCCGGGAAAAAAAAAACAGTACCTCATGCTCAGCAGTCGCGATTGCAACCACTAGACTAACATCTTGATCAATTGATAATAATTATATTATCTCTGGTCAGACTAGATGCGGAAATTAGACAAAAAAGTTTGGTGGTGCAATTTTGGAGATATCCATGTTTACCAGTGCACTGCGAAACTTTATGATACCCTTTTTCATTAAATCTAGCGTACTTGACTTCAACACAATCACAAGGAACGCTAAAACTACGATAGCAAGCCACACATGACTCATAAAACTATAAACAAAACTAACCAGTAATTCTGTCCACACTAAAAAGACAGTAGCAAACGATACAAATGATTTACAAGCCGAGCTAATATATGCCGTGACTGATGGCAGCCGAGTGACATAAGAACATCGTAACTCACGGAACTGATGTCTGACCGTCCACTTACAAGTTACAACGCGGAACTAGTGGGGTAATGTCATTTCGATATTAGGTAGGATCATTTTCCTAATATTTTTGAGTTATAGGTGTAATTAGAGGTTGTGAGTTATGGGAGTATGAATGTGGATCGGTATAAGATGACCAAAGAAACGATAGAGGGGCTACAAGCTCGCCACACTATTCCCAAACCACTGCAACTCCTGCAAAAGAGAGAACAAACAGCGGCGACCACCAGAAAAGCGCCGAGGCAATGAAGCTCGACGAAGTCATCATCTGCCTAGCCTTTCCCCAACTATGTTAGGGTCAGCTTCCAATCTAACCGGATGCAGCTAAATACCAGTATTTTACATGGAGCGACTGCCTATCTGACCTCCACAACCCAGTCAATACTAGGTAATACGATACTCTTTGGTAAGACTGGATGTCAGAATTTCAGGTCACTGACTACCTGTAACGACTGCCAAAGATCTATATATAACGCAAGAAGCTCGACGAAGTACCAGACCATTAACTGTCACGATGGACGGACTGTGTGAACTGTGAAGCATGATATAGCTAGAAAAGAGGTGTTTGATGATATAATGAGTAATTGAGAAGTGTGGAAGAAGGTGACATGCTAAGCGCGAGCCCAAATAAGTTGGGGTGAGAGCAGGAGACTGATGATGTTGTGAGTGATTGGGACTGATTATAAAATTGTTAAAATTTGAATTTATTACAAATAAAACATGAGTATCCTCTGCATTCTGACTTTAATATCGTAACAAGACAAAAGTGGTCTCGTGGTCGCAAGCGCGTCTGCTGCGCATGTGAACTGGGTTCGATTGTTTGTGTTGTTTGTTTAAAGTGTTAGTAGCGTTTTCCATCAGGAATTTCTTAGTAGCAGCCACAGAGCTTGGATTTGTGTCCGGTTGATGGCAATAGGCTCGCCCCCACACGAGACTTAAGCAAAACTGGCGAAATGTGGGTGTACTATTAGGTACGACTCCACCTTACCCTTCAGGAATTACAGGCGTTACATTGTAGATCATGTATCAGAATTCCCCATAAATATGGCACGAGAACCCGTTACTCTTGGTACTGTCGTTGCAATCAACACTTTTATAGCAGATCGTTAGTGGGTCTATACGACGTTTTTATGTTCCATTGCCGATACGTGGTTGTTTGCCGCGTGGTTGTAATATTTACAATTTTGTAGTCGTAGAACATTGTGTTTAAGGTGATTTGGTGAGGTAATACTGTAATAGGTGCTTGTGTTCAAAGTATAGATTAGTGTCGTTTTTCTGAGGTTGGTGGAAATAGTTTCGAGGTATTGAAAATTTGTGCGTGTCAGTTTGTTTTGGATTTTCAGGTATCTTCCCTCTAAAAATGTTGTCAGTTATAATTCACTAGTACCTACTATGCAGTGGTCGCCAAAAATGCGCTGCTTAGAATTGAGACCTAGGATTATCACTGGTAATCATGCGGTACTACATTAAGTCTTTACATTTTCTACAGTATTTTACTTCATGTTTATCTCCGCCACTACAAACCTGAACTAATCCAATAACATTCAAATATTAATAATACTTACAAAAAATAAAGTTGAAGCTTACTCAACAAACCAAGTTATGTCATCTCTATTGCAATCTCCACTTAATCTGTTGCACAAATAAACGTTAAACGCATTCGCTTAATCCACGATATAATAAAAATCAAGTATAGAACATACTAGTATGACGTAACGAGTGCATTGTCGGGCGAATGCACCCGCCTTAGCGAGAGTTCACGTCACTAGTGGCATAGGGTTGGCAAATTGGCAAAAATCCGGAATATCCCTTTTAATGAAATCTAGTCTGAGGAAGTCGGCTTTAAGTATCTTCGAGGTGTAGTTACTTTGGCAGGTCATCATCATCTGCCTAGTTTTTTCCCAACTATATTGGGACCTCGAAAACCCAGTTAGTACTGGGTAATACAAACATGTAAAAACTGGAAAGATTGGGAAAAACTGTCAGACTTTTGGGCCTCTACACTACTTCAACGAACTACAAATGACAGCCGGGACAAACGTCTTAACGTGCTTTCCGATGCACGGAGGAAGCTCGACATGCAATGGGTGGTCGGTTACCCATCCACGGGCCAACACAGGCAAAAAAGGCTTAACCCGGGGTCAACCACAATTTTTTTTAAATATTTATAAAGAAATATATTTTTATATGTCTGACTGTACAAAATTTGCTTAAAGAAGTATAGTCCGACACACACAAAAATATTAATAATAATGAAATTCCTGTCTCGGCCGGTCCAGTCGGGCGACACTCAGCGGCCGAGTCGCCTGGTAAGCCAAAAAGAACAAACAACTGCTTTTGCTTGAATTTTTTTTTTCAATATCTTTACCTTCCCTGCCAACCCTGTCAGGGAGAGATCATTGCACCACAACATTGCACTATCCTCAGTGAATCGGATCCTAAGTGGACCGTACCAGATATTTATTGCAAATTGTTTTACGTACACAATATGTTATAGCCTGCGTTGTAACACCACAAATTGAATAGGAATTTGTTTGAAGGTAGATTGCGAGATTAAGCAGGTTTTAGTTTTACATGAAATAACATCACGCTGGTAATCCTCGAAGGGTTAAGCAGAGGTGTATCTAATTAATAAAATACACTCACATTTCGCCAGTTATGTGTTAGTCTCAAGTAATACGAGGCGAGCCTCTTGCCATCAACCGAGCTGACACCGTGGCTGCTACTGAGAAATTGAAAAGATGATTCCGTGATTCGGAAGCCGCAGAGGCCCTTTTTTTTTTTGGGGGGGGGGGGGGTGGGAATCATGAAATAACCCCTCCCGCTCTTGGGCAGAGCGAAAGGGAGTGTCAGATTTCTACTGACTAAAAACCACCCATGTTCCTTCTTAGCCCTTCATGTCGAGGCCGCGGTATCTCTTGCGAACAACCCGCAGCCCCTACGGGCGTCGGCCCTTGCGGGCCCCTTCCATGTTGCTGACATCTCTTTGAGGCGCGCGTGGAACACGAACGCGCCGTCGACACGGCCTGTCGTCGTCATAAGACGGACGGACGGCGAGCTAGCCCGTCACTCACCGTCCACAGGCCCGCGTCTACGGTGGCCGGAAGCCATAACGTGGCCCCCGACGCCCGGAGCGCCTCCCGCGGCGGAGCCGCAGAGGCCTTTGAGGCGGTTTAGAAACTCTGACACTAGGGTGTGTGGGGGCCGTAAGACCTTTCTACCCGAGTGGTGAGTTTCTGGTGGAAAAATCCAATAACACTTTACTCAATCTGGAAACTAACCCAGGACTCAAAGGAACTGTTCCTTCATGGATCTTGTGTTTAACGTTTTAACTCAGATTTTGTTGAAAAGATTTCAGCTTTATAGGCAATGTTTCGATAAAGTTAGACTTTGATTAAGCTTTTCATTACTTATATTAGAAAACTTGTAATTGGTGTTTAGTCAAGATTTTCAATTAGTTACTAAATAAGACAAACAGAGGCAAATAGCTAAACAAGAATTAGAAGTTAAACATAAGAAAGGCCTTATTTATTTTTTATTCCTTAAACGTTGCCTACTAAACTTGACCTCGACTGCACTTATAAGGGAGCCAAGGCATCTAATTCCTTCCGTCGGGGCTGCGGGTTGTTCGAAAGAGATACCGCGGCCTCGGCGCAAGGGCTAAGAAGGAACACGAGTGGTTTTTAGTCTGACACTCCCTTCCGATCTGCCCAAGAGCGGGAGGGGTTATTTGAAGATTTCCCACCCACCATAAAAAAGGGCCTCTGCGGCTTATACATGCCTTCCGAATCACGGAATCAAAAAAAAGGCATCTAATTCCTGGTGTTGAAAATGCACCAAAAAGTATAAGCGACTTGGTGGTCTACCATGATGTTTTAAAGCAGAATTGATTTATTCCAGTGTTGAAAAGAGACGGCACTAGGCACCCTGTGTACTTGTGTAGCTCTGTTGTTTAACCACACTAACGGGAATAGTCTAAAAAAAAAAACTCCTATAATACGACCTGCAGGGCTATGTCCATCGATTAACTGTCAAATGGTTATGGTTTGGTACAAAATGGAACCTTTTGACAGTTAATCGATGGACACTATGATAGCCACTGACATTTAAAAAGATACGCGATAGCCCTGCTGGTAATCCCACTGATCCAGTGTGATCCACTACAACAGCATCAAGTATCAACAGTAGAATCCACTTTTGAACTGACGCGGGCAGTGTTGACACTTTGACGGCACTTGGCTTAGTGTAATTTATTTCATCACCAAAACGGTGAAGAATGAAGACAAACATTGTAAGTTATCCTGCATCTTCTAGAACCAAACACTCGAAGATATGACTGCAGTGCTGTGGTGGAAATGTACGATCCACGCCATCCCACAGGGAGGACACTAGTGTCTCACCAGAGAGAACGATGTAGCCTGATCATGCTATTATTGAAACTGACACCTCAAGCCCCAAACTCCCACCAGACGAGCCCCTCATACGTAACGTCATCAAGTATTATGCATAAATCTTGCAATTGCAACAGATGGCAACAAAGGTTGCGCAAGCGCATCTTTACGACGCATTGTCTTCAGAATTGGTAATTGCTAATTGGCCGCGTGAAATTGACCGATCGAGCATCCTATAGTACCTAAGTAAGTTATGTCATGGGTTAAATGTTGGATGGGTTGATTTTCGTGTATTTAGATTACATGCCGACTGTGTTTACCACGAAAGAAAACTGGTTGAGGTTTATAGGTAGGTACTTGAATTGATTAGATATCAATTCAAGTTTTAAAACTAATAATATGGTCTCTACCACTATTATTAATACTGAAAACGGGAAACAAAAAGTAAACATGGTAAATATACCGTTTAGTATAAACCTCAACCATTAGCTTATGTGGTTTTTTTTACATAGAAGTCAAAGAATTCTGGATAATTATTATGGGAATTTTGTAGTCTCAGTTCAGTTATTGAAATCTAGAACCTATTCCAACCCTTTATTTACTGTAAATGTCTTACAAGTTTCTGAAATAAACTTTTTATTTATTTTTGGTTGGACTTACATTGCCTTATTTCCAGAGACGCCTTTGAAAAGCATCACTAATATTATGCGCTATGTTATTTCTACTATCTGTCATAACATCAATCATGTTTGTCGTGTCCATTGATATAAAAACTAAAGATACGGTCGTCCGAACATTTGCTCGACGCGTTAGCCATACAGAGAATCGGTGTAGTCTGCTCGGTAACGTAATTTTGTATAAGCGACGTGGTATTTTCGAGGTATAAAGAACATAAATAAAGCTTTTAATAAAATTTACGACCGCACCCGAAGAGAGCCGATCGTGGACTAGTTCACTTCGGCTTAGGAAAGACCGTTTTAGGACCAAGTTCAAGGCGTCATTGTAACATGCGGTCCGCCCAGTCCTTACGCAGTAATATACAAGTCAATGGTCGTGTCTGTATTTATTTACATTGTATCGGTAGTCACTGCCCTTTGCGACGCTGCCATTTGAAGGTGAGCTCCCTTCAATGCAAAATACCACTATACGTAATATTAGAAGCAGCATAGTATATAGGTACCATAATTTATGACACATACGTGCTGATTATTTTTTTGCCAAGATTCTCTATTACTTTTTACGTAAAAAGATTTGTTGATATAGTGGTCGTAAGCGCGAAGTACCTGAAGTCCCGAGTTGGATTCCCAGGTCGGGCTAAATGCTAGTTTGGATTTGTGCCCGGTTGATGGCAAGAGGCCCTATGAAATAGGACTTATACTATAACTGGCAAAATGTGGGTAGCCCTGTGACTATTTTTTTTTATCGGGTGGAAAATCATCAAATAACCACTCCCGCTCTTGGGCAGAGCAAAACTGCGAAAGGGAGTGTCAGACTTCTACTGACTAAAAACCATCCATGTTCCTTCTTAGCTCTTGCGCCGAGACCGCGGTATCTCTTTTGAACAACCCGCAGCCCCAACGGGCACCCGCAGCCACGACGGGCACCCGCAGCCCCGACGGGCTAGCCCTGCGCCCTCCGGGTATTACAGGCATGAATACCAATGAACTAGTAACTATAGGCACAGATGAAGGAAAACTATTCATTCGATTTTTTTGATTTCTCTTCCGATCCTCAGTAACTTTTTACTTTTTCATGAGTAGATTCAACCCTATTTAAAATCCTCGCATCGTTAGTCTCCAAAGTGAAGCAATAGCCAACTAAAGAGTATATAAAATAGAAATAGTTTGCAATCTATTGTGGATAATCTCTGCATCTGTGTGGCGTACCGTGAAGGGGCCCACTATTGCATCCGTGGGCCAGAACTTACAACACTATTGTTCAAGACGCACTTTACGAGTTGCGATAGTTTGCGAGTAATCTATTTTTTTTTTTAGATAGGCGCTTCACTATCACTACATATTATTAAAAAAAGTTCTCCGCCGTGTCCGTCTGTCTGTTCGCGATAAACTCAAAAACTTCTGCACCAATTGTGATGCTGTTTTCACCAATGGATAGAGTGGGTCTCGGGGAAGGTTTTAGTATAATTATAATTTCTCAAGTTTTTGACATCAACGTGGGAATCAGCTAGTTATGTATTAAAAAAGTATTACCACTTTGCTTTTTTTTTTATTGCTTTTAATATTTCGCGTACACATTGCTCGCAGAACGGATGGCCGATGGGGCCAAAAAGTTCTGGAGTAGCGATCGCGAACCGAAGTCGTTGCGTTGTAAGGCCTGCCACTATGTGGGTCAATGAGTTGGTGAACGTTTTATAGAACCTCTGAAACCGAGACGCATGGGACCGGTCAATTTAACGACACTTGAGGGAGAAACGTTGATGTGATGATGAAACTTTGCTTGCAATAATCAGGGCGAATGCTTATTCTTGTAGTTTCAAAAGAACATGCTCAGAAGAGTTTGAACACTTACTTGAATATTTGCACTATCCCAAGGCTAACTGGAAGAAAATACCTTCTGTACATGCATGTATGCTTACTATAATAAATACTGCCAAGCCACAATTCTCGAGTATGAAACCAAGACACCTTTGTTTCGGTGAGTAACGGGCTAGCTCACCGTCCCTCCATCCTATGACGATGGCAGGCCGAGTCGACAGCGCGTTCGTGTTCCACGCGCGCCTCAAAGAGATGTCAACAACATTGCAGGGGCCGACGCCTGTCGGGGCTGCGGATTGTTCGAAGAGATACCGCGGCCTCGGACACAAAGGGCTAAGAAGGAACATGGGTGGTTTTTAGTCAGTAAAAGTCTGACTTACACATCCTACCGCTCCGCCCGGAGGAGTCATTAGATAATTGCCCACCATCCAAAAAAAAAAGGCACCTTTGTTTTTTTTATTTATTTGACTATTTACATAGGTAATTCAGTGGTTTCTAATATTATAAATTACGTAATTTCTTATCTAAGTTGCTGCATTACGTTGTTCCATTGATCGTCACGCTTTTTTCTCGTGCTGAATGAAGTAAATTCCAAGGTAAGCACGTATGTGTGCATCAGACTCGCTTAATGCCACGTTACGACTCTTTCTAGTGTTTTACAGTAACAATATTATTGCGATAGTACCTCTATTGGGGATTAACAGCTAGCATGTTGTGATACGTATGGTGTCGAACGTAAATAATAGCACCATCCCATATCTTCCCGTGGGTGTCGTAAGAGGCGACTAAGAGACTTACCAGAGAATGGGCAGCAGCGTTCTCTGTGCCTTCGTAACAACCATACTGCGATCCCCAACCCGCCTGCCAAGCGTGGCGATTATGGCAAATCCCCTCCTTCTGGGGAGGCCTATGTCCAGCAGTGGACGTCCTAAGGCTGAAATGATGATGGTGATGTTGTGTTCGGTTCTCATTTGGGAGAACTATCATCATCATAATTTTCTTTAATTTGCTAAAACCTGTTTGATTTCTGAAGTCCTCAAGATCTGTAGTCATCACAACGTAATTACAACACCTCACATAACATCACGACTGTAATCCCCGAAGGGTTAAAGCAGAGGTGATATTTAATTAATCTCAAGAATTTAAAATAACTTTATCAATATTTTTTTTAGGAATATTTCTCATGTTTACTACATTTTTTGAGTTCCCAACATTTCGGCGCTGCTAAAAACTTTTATTTAAAAAACTAAAACAGTTTATCCCATGAAAGTCTTAGTTATAAAAGTTATCTTATTTATAAACTTATAAAACTTATAAATGGACTAATTTAATCAGAGAGGTTAATAGGTAGTCTTGCTACTTTAATGACAATTACTATAGCCAACAAGATTTCATGAAAGGGATAAACAAAACCACGTGGGACCCATATCTGGACAACGACCCAACCACTATTTGTTTTACAACTTTCCATTAAACTCATCGCTTTAATTCAATAGAGTTTATTAGTCTATTAACAATCATAGTTCACACTCAGTAGCATAATTCAATTGTCGTCAAAATTTCATGCAAATCTGACCTTATTTTCATTTCACTCAAAACCACACGTTGTTTCTGCGTCATAAGGTCGTATTTCCCTTGCTAGTGAGGAGGGAATTCGGAGTAACCAAATCATGTGTGTCAGCGATTTAATTCGTCAGTTACGAAACGTATGCGACTCCATTCGTTTGAATAGGGATTTAGTATCATTGTTTGCCACCAGTGGCGCTGGACCTGTGAGGAAAATGTGAACTAAAGTCTATTGAAACGCTTGTAGTTGATGGTAGTTCTGGTGAAATTAATATCAACTTGTGTTTGTGTTTATGAAGCTGATTTCAGGTTTATTCTGAATGCAGTATTTTTGAAAACTCCTGAACTTTATTCTGTTTTTCCCAGGCTAATCAACACTGGTGTACTGGTACACCTCTATCTACATAGAGGTGTACCAGTGCACCCACATTGATTAGTTATGTATGTTAAATAAAAAGATGTAAAGGGAGAGTTGAAAGGAGAAAAAACTTGTTGAGTTTTAATGCCTTCAATTTCATAGTCCAGGGAAATGCCAGAGGATAAAACACTACATTTCAGACCAGTGAATCAAACCTAGGACCTCATTCAATCGTAGCACCTAACATTAGCGACCACTGAACTAAATCATGATTTAACGAACGAAGACACAGTACCTTCATAGCTTCAAATGTAGTAACATTTTAGAGACTAGTCTTTGTCAAAATCAAAACATTTTATTTCACACAGGCCTACATGGGCACTTATAAAACTTCGGCAAAAGGTGCACGGGTTGTGTTGGTCGTGTGCTATGGAGATGAAACGGCAAGAAGCTCCACGGTAAACAGTGTCTTCATGATGTACCAAGTTACACTAGTTGATTGTGTCGACATATGTGTGGGTTGGTTGATGGCACTTTGTTTGTGGTTTCAGAATAAAAGGTAAACATAATTTATGTCAGCTGATTATACGCCCACGCTTGTTATCGTGTTTTGAATGGAAACCAAGGATTATAGTGCCTTTTGAAATGTCTATGGCGCTTATTATAAGCTCCATTATTTGTTCAAAAGTTATTTATTCGTTCCCAATTTCGAACTAAACTTCAACCGCTAACCATGAGGGATAAATAGCCATCATGGCTCACGCTTGATGGGGATTTTTAAAACAAACTGGGATGTGGAGGTCTGATAGGCAGTCGCTTTAACCTCTTAACAACGTAACATACTAGTACTCCGCGATCAACTAATAAGCCAAAAATATGAATGAATTTCAGTTTCTTTATCATGTTTAATGCACAAACCTGCCAAACAACACCATAACCTCGGCATTCATACTTTTCCCACAACATAGCCTTATCAGACGATAACTTTCCCACTGCTGGACTAAGCCTACTACGAGTCTAGAGTAAAGAGATATATAAATCTATTTATTTTCTCTCACAAGAAGCACTTGACAGTTTTGAACTACATAATATTCACATTGTGAGAGCTGGTGCCTCAAGGTTTCGAAAAAACCTGTTATATTTAAATCAACAATTCAAAAATAAAGTAAACCATGGCAACTAAGAGATAACGTAAAGATTACACAACATAAAAACATACAATGTAAAACTTTATCCGGACACTGATTGCGAACAAACAGAGTTTCATCCGTGATCCGACCCATATGAGAGGATTGAAATTACACTGAATTTTCATAGCAATCAGAGCGGATAAAATGTGATTGTGACTGCACAAACGTAACTGCATTATAGGTAACGTAAACCTATTGTGATTATTGTGTTATACTATACTTAAAATTATTTATTATGATGCAATTTGTGTAAAACCTACTTGCTTTCAGCACGGAAAAAGTAATCTGGTAATCCGAAAGAATTCAGTGGTTTTCTGTGACAGAACCAAAAGTAAGTATGAGTAACTTCCTTGTGAAAAAAATGTAGATTCCTAGGATTGAAAGAATCCATAACACTTATCAGAATGTGGAAGGCTGGACTGGTTGAGATGTTTTTTTCACGCGAATGCATATATGTATATAATTATATATTATGTATATTTATACTGGTCGAGATGTTTTTTTTGCCTTAATGCATGGATTGGACGGATTCAGTGATAATAAATAGAATAGAATTATAATAAAACCGTTATATAAATTCAATATTTTGTACCGCGAAAGAAAAAAGACAACCGCGACCTTCCGTTTTAATTGACCTCCATTATAAAAGTAATTAATTATTTCCATAGTGTCCATGGTCCAGGTATTAACTCAGTTTATCTATATATATAAAAATGAAACCCGTTTTCCGTTGTCACGACTTGGCATGAAAACGGCTTGACCGATTTGGCTGATTTTTTTTTTTAAATGTTCGTTGAAGTTCAAGGATGGTTCTTACGGCGAGAAAAATTTTGAATAATGGCCGGAAAAGCCCTAAAAACAGCCCTTTTCTTTTTCCCATACAAACGTTTTCTAACTAAAACGTAAAATCAATTTGAGCTTTAATACCGTACCCATAAAGTTCAAGTGTTAGTGGAGAGGTTCCGGGAAGGCAAAACAATTGAGTGTCGTTCAGTTGTTCAGTCAACGAATGACAACTTCAAACAGACCATACGACATTATCACAATAATCACAAATAATTACTGTTTCTTTCCCAATAGAAAAACGATTTTTCAAATGGTGTTTGCGTATAATATAAAAATTAATTGCTGTTAGTTAGTCGCGCTAGAACTAGAGAACGGGTAGACCGATTTGTCTAATTTTGAAACATTTGTGGCAGTCCAGAGAAGGTGAGAAATTAGTATGTAGGTAGGTAGGTAATAGGTAGGTGGTAGGTAGTTGGTACGTAGCCAGGTAAAAGGGCATTGCAACGCACGCGGGGTACAGCTATATTATATAAAAATGAATAGCTGTTCGTTAGTCTCGCTAAAACTCGAGAACGGATGGACCGATTTGGCTAATTATAGTGTTGAATTATTCGTGGAAGTCCAGGGAAGGTTTAAAAGGTGAGAAAGTGGTAGGTAGGTAGGCAGTGTAGTAGGTAGGGTAGTAAGTAGGATAGTAGAGTAGGTAGGGTAGTAAGTAGGTAGGGTAGTAGGTAGGTAGGGTAGTAGGTAGGTAGGGTAGTAGGTAGGTAGGTAGGGTAGTAGGTAGGTAGGTAGGGTAGTAGGTAGGTAGGGTAGTAGGTAGGTAGGTAGGGTAGTAGGTAGGTAGGTAGGGTAGTAGGTAGGTAAGGTGGTAGGTAGGTAGGGTAGTAGGTAGGTAGGTAGTTGGTACACAGGCAGGTAGTAGGTAGGAAAAAGGGCATTGCAACGCATGCCGGGAACAGCTAGTATTTTAATAAAAACAAACACTTTCACTCCCTAAAAATACAAGTTCTAAAGGAGTGAAAACTTGCATGTATTTTGCATACAAATGAGTATCAAAAGCATTGATACTACCGTTATAAAGGACCGAGTTTTCCCTGGACTTAATCTAAAAGCAGTCCTTTTAACCTTTTTAGTAAAGGTTCAGGTAAAAAGAGCTATTTTTTAAACGAAACCTTTTTAAATACATTAATTTTAAAATCGAGTTCATTTTAACATTTAATGTAAATAAGTGAGTGGGTATTTTATTTGACTATATTAGAACTGCCTCTTTGGTCCAGTGGTTGCAAGCGCCAATACTGAACATGAGGTATCGACATCCAGGTTTGATTCCCAGGTCGGACAGTGTTGTTGAGTATTTCCAACAACTTTTAGGTACACCTCTGCCTTTTTCTTCTGCTCTTTCAGTGGTAACGATGTTGGAAATGTCAAAAATGTATTGGAATGTGATTATTTGAGCCACTTATCCTCTACAACTGTCAGTTTTCGAAAATATTCTAAATACAAAAAAAACTTTTATCGAATTGGGCTGATATTTTATCTATGGAATTGGTACATCTCCTTGTCACTCTAATCATCTTCTCACTCTCAACTAATCATATCGGGAAGTAGCAATATTTTCAAGCAAGAGAAGCAGTGGATGTGGCATAGTTAATTATGGTTTTAAGTAACGCTAACGAGAATGGAACCACGGCTCATAAATCACCTAATTAGTATTGGATGCAATTTACTATTATAAATATTCATATCAACACCAATTAATTTAATTTGAGCTATTCTGTAGAGTCAAGTTATTTGCAATTACGTGTGGGTTACGTATTATAAGGTTAATTAAGTCAGTAAATACTTGGATATGTATGTATAATAGTACTTCTTATAGCTGTAACAGATTTTGATTAACTTCAGGTAATAACTATAAATCTCCAATGGAATTGAATAAGTGTGGTGCATATCATAATGCAAGAGAAGACAAAAAAAAACAGTTAAAACAATGATGTAGTCAACTGGACCCGCGGGTCCAGTAGCGAGTGGGTCCAGTTGACCAAAGTGTTTCATATAACTTTCGTACGGCGGGCCTTCTTTCTGGAAAAGCAACATCATCTTAGATTGTTCCAGGTAGTCAGTGGCCTGAAAGTCTGACAACCAGTCTTACCAAAGGATATTGTATTACCTAGTACTAACTGGGTTGTGGAGGTCAGAATGGCAGTCGCTCCATGTAAAATACTGGTATTCAAATGCATCCGGTTAGACTGGAAGCCGACCGCAATGTAGTTTGGAAAAGGCTAGGCAGATGATGATGTAGTTTAGAGTCTGTACAACGTCAAGTCTTCTATGGCATAAGTATTCAATTGAAATGAATCATTCATCTAAATATACACTTGGGAGCAAATAAATCGAGCCACTTCCTTTTTCACGCATTATGGTAATTATTTTTGGTATTATGGAACGCATCGATTCGAAACATATATCGCCTAAAAGGGTATTTAATAACCTTTACAAAGAGGGTAGTTAGTTGTCAAAATTTCATTTTTTTTTTATTTAAATTAAAGTTTAAAGGGTAGAATAAAATTATCGCATTTAATTTGCTTATGACATTTTTATTGTACTCTGTTAAGAAAAGATTAAATTTGAGGTTTTTGTTAATCATACCCATATTACTTGTTATTGTTGTCTTTATCTGTGTCTGTGTAATCAAAATAACCTGATAAAATGGATACTACACCGACGGAAGCTGCCCAAGTTGTAGCTTTACTTGAGGTTGGACACGGACAACGTGAAGTGGCACGCAGACTTCATTTGAGTCGTTCAAAGGTACAGCGGGTATACCGCAGGTATCTGGAGACTGGTGCTTTTGTTCGGCGACCTGGAACTGGCCGACCACGGGCAACAACAGAACGTGACGAACGCTTTATTGCAACCAATTCGTTGCGCGACCGTGGACTTAATGCTGTTCAGCTACAGCAAGCGTTACGTGACGTTCGAGGAGTCTCAATCAGTAGGTGGACAGTGAGACGAAGACTAAAAGAACGAAATTTAACATCACACAAACCAGCAACTGGCCCAAAATTGACTGTAGCTCATCGCCGATCTCGCTTGGAGTTTGCTCGAGAACACATTAATTGGACGTTAGAAGACTGGAGGTCAGTTTTGTTTTCTGACGAGTCAAGAATCTGTCTTTTTAGCAATGACGAGAGAAACCGAGTGTATAGACGTCCTGGTGAAAGATTTGCCCAATGTTGCATTCGAGAAACTGTGAGTTTTGGTGGTGGTTCTTGTATGGTGTGGGGAGGAATTTCTCTAGACGGAAAAACGGAACTTGTCTTCGTCGACCCCGCCAACGATGGCAGTGGTAGACGTGGATTAACAGCTGACCGATACATAACTGACATTCTTGAAAACCACGTAATGCCGTATGCTGGTTTTGTCGGAGAAAATTTCTTGTTTATGCATGACAATGCGAGACCTCATACCGCGCAGATCGTTACGGAATACTTGTCTGCGATCGGGATTCAACAAATGGTATGGCCAGCACGAAGTCCCGATTTGAACCCGATCGAACACCTATGGGACGAGCTAAAACGGAGAGTCCGAGCCAGGGTTCCCGCTGTTTCATCCATTCCCGAGCTTAAAGTCGCTGTGCTTGAAGAGTGGGAGAACATACCACAATATGTCATCGTAACGCTGATCAGATCGATGACTAATAGGCTACAAGAATGTATCAGGGCACGGGGGGGTAATACCAGTTATTAAGAATATTTTTTTTGCAATAATTTAGTTTTTTATTGTTTTTATGGACTGTTTTAGCCCTACTAAATTTTCTATCAAAATTACCATTTTTCTTGCAGAGCCAATAATTTATCATTCAATAAGGTTATTATTCAATAATTTACCCTCATTGTAAAGGTTATTAACTAAACTTTTAGGCGATATATAGTTCGAATTGATACGTTCCATATTACCAAAAATATTTACCATTTTACGTGAAAAAAGGTAGTGGCTCGATTTATTTGCTCCCAAGTGTAGATGTTTTCATTGAAACAGAGGCCTTTTAGTCTCTAGTGTCAATTAAAATACCAATTACTTGCCATATAAATAAATGGCAATAAGTCTTCATAGTGACCATTCATTCGTCTCGTCTCGTCCGCAATAGGAAAATACCTTGAACTCAAATAATTTAAAAAAAATTGTCGCAATACCAAGTTTCTTAGAACACATAAATCTGATTGATTTAAAGATATTATTAAGTTCTTTATTGGTGCTAGTTTTCATAAATAAGTATTTGAAATCTGAATTTCAATACAAAAACATGCTCTAAGAAGTCTTTGGTTACCCATGGACGTCCAGAATCAAAGATAACTATTTACTGCCATTCAACTACCTACACATTTCCCTACAATGAGACATCACTTTAATCAGAACTTTTGAATCAAAAATCCTCTTTAATCTTCCCTCCTTACATCTATTGAAGACCAGACCGCTACGTCCACGACCTCAGAACTTGCGATTGCGAAGCTACACGCGCGAGCTTCAGTTTCCTTCACGTGAGTACCGTTCTTTCTGCAAGTCATGTCGCGTTAGCTCGTGACATGCAACAACTACAACAACTATATAACTTTTCTTCGTTATCGTTGTAGTAACAGGTGTCTCGATTAGACTAGTTTCAGATTAGCTTATTTTCGGCGCGTATAAGCTCGGACGCACATGGAGTCGTCGCTTATACGTGCGTCTTTTGTACCGTAAGCGTTGACGCATATAAGTTGACAGATGTCATTTCAATCAAGCGAAGACGCCAGAATAGGCGCGAGAACACGCGTAAGCCGGTACGAGCTATACAATACGCTAGTCTGAAACCGCTCTCAATCGTGTAGCTTGTGGCCGGTTGGTAAGAGTCTAAAAGGCCAGAGTTCACACCCAGGTCGAGATCCTATATTTGTACGCCATGAATAAAACACGGCAAGTCCTTTTACGGGCCTTGACGAATTTAGCAATATTTAGTAAATGGCGTCGTTTTATTTATGCCTTTTATCGGTGAAATGTCGGGAGGTTATCGTCGAGTGGTCTCGGTGATATTTTCAGCCTTGTGTACGCGTAGCAGTTCATATTATATTTCGAAAATATTCTACACATGTCCATAAGAATGTTATTATATGAGAAGTGTAGTAGTGTGTCAGGGCATTTAGAAAGAGCAATTTTATCATAATAGGGTAAAAAATCTAATAAGCCCGTCAGATAGATTTCCAAAAAATATTGGACACGTATTTTTTCTTTTTTCACGTAAACAAAAAAAGAAGACGATACAGTGCTTTGAAAACTCGTGTGACGTCATATTCTAAGACATTAGTATTACCTTTTTTTACCGGTGAGTGACGTAATAACCCCCCACTCAAATCTTTGCGGACTAATTAGAATCATATTTTTTTTAGTCAGTAAAGATCCCTATTCCAGTCTAGCCTATCTAGAAATAAGTTACTTTGTCGCCCTCTAAAAGAGGAAGCCTAGGGCTGATTCACCATCTGCTGGCTCTTGACTCATGTTAATTGGAATCGGTGTAACACATTTACTTTTCTTTATGTCAGCCATTAGCCACTAGCCTAAATATAGTTCTTAAGGTCAAGTTTTACAAATATTAAGAATCTTTTATACAATAACTAACTATATAATATGTTTATTGTTGAACAAGCAGTGCCTTGTGGCAAGTCTGCTTATGTAGGTACCACAATTGTACATGAAGTCAAATTAATAAAAATAAATCTTAATTTTTTTTATAACTACATTCCGTGTGAACTCTGCCGTTTAACCAAACAAACTAGTAGGTTATATCTAGCTACTTATTAACCTCCATAATGATTCATCTCGTGGTTTTACGGTAAATAATTACCCGTTAATCATTTTCACGCGTAGCTAAATAATCTCTCAAATTAAACAGCGGTTTAGGAAGCCATAGCTCAAGAACTGTTTTTGCGATGTCGGCTACAGAGCTCCCATTTTGATAAATTCGTCATCCTATAACTTGTATTTGTTAGATCTTTTTATAGAGACAAACGCAATGCCGAAAAGTATATTTTTAGATAGCGTTCGTTATTACTTTGTGTTGTGAGATGTAAAGGCTAGCTCATTCTAATAGCATAACATAACGCCTTGTAATCCCCTAACTAAAGGTTAGGCAGAAGTGTACCCAAGAAGTGCACCCACAATGAAAATTAACCAATATTTTTTTTATAATGAAGTACTCTAACAAATAATTTTCTACTACTTATAAGCTTATTTTGCTGTCTTTATAGTTGGGATAATATGGTTTTCCGAACAACCCAAAGACATAAACTAAAATACAAGATCGTGGAATCACGTCGCATGTATCTTATAAAACGTATATAATCTCACTTTTATTCTCTCGTTTACAATACGTGTATGATTTATTTGCCTATTAAAATTCCTACCACAAAAATCTCCTATTGTTGCTTAAGCGGTGAAGCGTGCATTAAAACTATTAAAATAATTTATGGGGCCAATGTCAAGGGCAAAGATAAGGGGCTAACTGTTTAAGCCAATATTAGCCCCTTATCTCATGTAGCCACACATTTCCCAGTGACAGTAATGTGTCTCTTGTCGGATGAATTAGGTAACTAGATCATGGTTAGGTAAGTAAGTAGTCTTAATTTTAAACCGACTTCCAAAAAGGAGGAGGTTCTCAATTCGATTGTTTTTTTTTTACAAACAAGTTGGTCGTGATTCGAAATAATAAAAGTTTTGTTTTGAGAAACATCAGTTGACGGAATAGTATAAAATAGGCTTGTTTACACCATTTTCACCAAAGATAGGAACAGATGTACAGACGGCAGCAATTAAAGGACTTTCAACTTTATCGCTGAAGCGTTAGGTTCAATGTTGATTGGGGAAATTTGACAGTTTCGGGTACCTGGATGTGCTCGCGTCTATACTTACTATATGGATGTTTACCGACTAAAAAAAAACAAGATCCTAATTAGTCCGTCTGTTAGATTATCGAAAAATATTGGATACGTATTTTTTGTTTTATCAAATCAATAAAAATTGACGAAGATAAAACGCGTCAAAGATTTGAGTGGGGGGTTGTTACGTCACTCACCGGTAAAAATCTCATACTTATGTCTTAGAAAATGACGTCACATGAGTTGTCAAAGCACTGTATCGTCTTCATTGTTTATTTACGTGAAAAAAGAAAAATTAAGTGTCTAATATTTTTTGGAAATCTATCTGACAGACTTGTTAGATTTTTTTTGTTAACTACCCTATTGCCGCTTTTTACCCGACTACGGCGAAGCCAAAAGGTAGTGTAATGATTTTAGGTAAACCTACTGAGGAGCCAGACGACGTAGAGTCAAAAATGTTAAAGCTACAGAAATATAGAATGTAGTTCTACAAAAATATGGAACGCCTCAACAGCGATTATCATTTGTTAATTAAAACGATACTGATTGTGACGATAAAGTTCAAAATCCCGTACAACACTTCACAACATCTCAGCTATTAAACTCGCAATTTCTTCAATGTCGCTACAGAATCCAATTTCACATAACAAATGAACCCCACGGAGCCTTGAACTGCTAGTGGCCATAACTTGGTCATAAAACCGGATGACTCACACCTCGGGATGTATTCTTAGAACCGATGGAAGCCATGTATGAGTCACGGACTTCGCGGGAAAGCCTTGGATATGATACCGGGATTGAACAGGAATTAGGAGTTGTCGTTTTGTTTTTGTCAGTGTGATTCACGGGACCTGTTGCAAGGAGGACAGATTTTAAGCTATTTCTTGGATATGCCGTTGATTATTTTTAGTGTCCTTATAAGAGTATGTGACTGTGAGAGGAGGACAAGTGGAGTAGCGAGCTAGAAGACAGGGTGTTGTGACGCAGTAACGACATCGGCCATGACCATGCAACCAGAAGTAAATCACAACACGGAACCGCGAGTAAGTAAACACACGACATATTAATAGAACTGCAGCGGGTCACATGCGGGTTATAGTGAGGCCTATATCAAGCAGTGGAGCGCGAAAAGCTGAATTGATTGACCGAAGTAGAAGAGTAAGGACAGTCAAAGTAAGGACACTGAATTAGTTTGCCACCTCGATGTGTGAAAGGGAAAGGAAAACACTACTTTAGTGAATAAAACAATAGCAGAAGTTAAAAAAGATGCTGTGGCAGAAGAATGATCAATAACCACAACGACCATCAATCTATATTAGCAAAACAAGGTCAATAAAACTTAGCAGCAGAATCAGCAGAAGTTTTGAAGTAGTTATGGTTCGTAGCCGAACAAAAATAGCAACGAGTTCTCCAATTTCAAATAGTCATCACATCACTACATCAGCAACTTATTTATTTGAGTAAATATGCACCAATATTATAGACGTAAATCTAATAAGTAGCACAGTTAAATTAAATCAAAAATGCGTGTATACAGATAGAATACAGAATCCCGATACAACATCAATCTCCATTAGAGTATTAAAAACGGCAATAAAAACGTAAATTAAACACTAAACATCGATGACTACCTAAAAAGTAAAATTGCTAATTCACCACATTCTACGCACGATTCCCTCAAAGTAGACATTACTTACACCTGACAAGCTGACAACTAACAAACAGATGCTGTTTTTATCTTAGATCTAGAAAAGGAAATAAATTCCGCAGCAACATGATGTTTATAGCACGTCTTGCAAGGTAGTGTGACATCGCAATGGATGGTCGCAGAATATCCACTGCGCGTAAACATGCATTCATCTCGGTGTCAAGCCGAACGAAATTATGGCTGGAGTACAAATCAAGTGGATGGGTTTAGATAAAGAATAAGCCGGTCTTTTCTTACTGTTGGTTTACGATTTAGAAGATTCGTTCGTGAGCAAGATTGGAAGCTATATTTTTGCAGAAGCATGAGTAAAATCAGCATCTGGTTGGTTGCATAGTCCATCATGATCTTTTGTCTGTAAAACGGTGTATTACATAATGTAACATCTGAACATGAATGATATCACCAAGGTTTTTTAACAATATTCTGATTTAAAAGAGTGTCCACGGAGTTTCGTGTCCGTTCTTCTTCATGCTTTGCAATGGGTGACTACATCACTACAGTACTTTCACAATTATTATTGTGACTGTGTTATTGTAACTGGGACTGTGGCTACATCTCATTGTTGTCTTTGTTTTGACAATTCAAAAGTACGTAAAACTGAAATAAATGTTATGATTTTGAATATAAATAATAGTCCATCAAAACCGTGCGTAAAACAGTGTATGAAAGGGCTTAACACTAGGGTGAAGAAAGAGACTACAATTATGTATTTGAATATGGTGATAAAGAACTGGTTGCTAGTGGATTAAGGTTTCCAGGGTAGAAGTTTCTCGCGTCCTAAATTACACAGTAAATCCAACCGCCGCATTTGTTTTGTGGTTTCAGGGCTCGTCAAACCAATTAGTGTCAGTTTAATTCGAGAAAGTTTATAAGTTAGGTGTTCAGTTATGTAGGATTTTTGGAGTGCAACCTGAAACTACAACAGTGAAGATTTCAAGGAGATTTGGTACGTGATCTGAGACCTCTTCCTACCGTTTGTAAATTATACCAGAACGCTGAAAGGTTAACGTTTACGCTGTTGGTTACGGCTGCCATATTTTAGACCTTTGGCAGTCGTCACAGAAACATTCGCTCCATGTAAAATACCGATATTCAGCTGCAATCGGTTAGACTGGAAGCCGAATTCAACATCGTTGGGAAAGGCTAGGCATATGATGATTTCTAAAAATTGTTTATTTTTTGTTTTCGTTGTGTTTATTAGGCTCTTCATCTCTGTTTGTTTTAAATTGCCCTTCTGTTAACTCTCATCATTCTGGCTTAGTGACGCAAATTAATATGAATCAGCTATCACCGACAATGATGCGATATAAAACAGTGGCGCTAGTGGACCGCGACCGAACCAATGACCGTGTTAGTGGACGGTGGGGAAACTCGGTTAATTTCTAATGGTCGTGTAGTAAGTTGTGTTGATGATAGTATTATGTCATTGGTAGAATGTGACATTGGTAATTAATTGATTGGGAATGACGAAAGTTCATTGATAGTAATAGAGATGGGGTTTCGTAATATCGGTGCGTTTTTCGAATTCTATGAATTAATTATTGAATGTTGGGCTTGCTTATTATAGTAAGCATAGCGTCCCTCTACATAGCAACGGTGTCTGTGAAGGCAACTTACAAGTGATAGATGTGGGTTCAAAATTCGAACCCGAACTGGGATCTCGTGGTGAATTATAGGCTGGTTAAGCTGTCTTATATCTAGTAGTAAACGTAAAATACTACTTCTGTTTACCTTAGAAATACCGCACAATATTGAACGAAAGAACAGTTTAAAACGCATCAATCTTTTAAAAACCTAAAAACAAAGCAATTCCAAATAATGATCACGAATCACAAAACTTTTCATAGATCGAAGACCGATAACGATTTTCAAGAACTGTCAAAGCATTTTCAAACCGCGTTCGACAATAGAAACCGTTACCGCACGTGACACAACAACGTCAAAACTACCCACATTTCACCGACTCACACACAACTCACCAAAGCGATAACTGCGTGAGGTTCTCTAGTACCAGCACTAGTTAGCGTGCACGCTTACTACACCATCACGATACAATTAGCCAACTTATTGAGTTTCAGATAGTAAATACATCAGGCTAGGTGAAAATTAGCTCAGTTTTATGTGATTTAAAGGAATTTTTATTAGATTTTATAATAAGTAGTCGGTGTGAAGTAGATTCATGGATGTTTTTGCTCTAGTTACTAACATGTATTGGTTACGTTTACCAGTAACGCGTGAATTTAATTATTCCGTAAACTTGAAAGCGTGTGGTTTGCTTTAGGTGGGGTTTGTTGTTATATTTTGCAGATGAAATAAGAAGAGCTACGTAATTGCGCGAAACACTTTTCCATCTAAAGGATCAAGGATCATCGTATTACGCATTACTAACTACGTTGTGGATGTCAGATAGACAGAACCGCCATGTAAAATATTGGGATAAGCTCCATACTAATATTTTACATGGAGGTTCCTTGAGACGGTTAAGAAACTCTGACACCAGAGTTTGAGGGGTCGTTAGACCTTACTGCCCACACGATAAGAAGGAGACGGAGGTTCAAAGTAATGTATCAAAAATGGAAAAGGCTAGGCAGTCGAAAATCCAACAGTGTTACAATATTATGAGAGACACAGTTTATAAAATATTTGCAAATCAGCCGGAGTTATCTTAAGCGCCACCAAATGACGTAGGTCGTCTTCCGATTTTATTCGCAAACGGACCACCTACCTGACTTTCGTGACTAAATATAAAAACGATTACTCAGACGGATATGCGTACAAAGGAAGTATGCTAATAAGATTACTTTTAATGCTTTTCCGACACGTACTTCGAATAAGGATCCTTAGAACATGACGTAAAGTCCATTTCACGAAAGAAGTCCCGCGGACAATTGTGGAACTAAATTTAACAGATCGGCCATGTTGTCGTTTGTCGATGTTATCAAGGTGCGTTTGTTGTGGTAGATATTTTGTGAGTTTATTATTGGATTAGTGCGTTATAAGGTTTATTTACGATGCCAAAAGTTGCTACTCAGACTAAATCAGTATTTTATTCACAAATCTTTCATTTTCAAACACACAACAGATCTTACAAAACAAACAGCACAAGGAGAAAAGGATGAAACTCCAAACAACACTGATCCGACATTACAGAAAGATTTGCGGTTCGGTCGGTCCGGATCGGATGATCAACACACGGGCCCGGATAACCGGATGAGTGCCACAATGTGGAATTATGGCTTTCTTATGAGTTGGCACGACTCTTTACTGAAGGATTTTGAGATCTCAAAAGGTATTGGAAAACCAGGCACATATTCAATGTTCACGTATTGGTAAATAATGTTTGCGACGGAAAAAACAGGAGTACGCCCGAACCAGGTATTTGGTATGTACAGTAAGTTAACTTGCATTTACTTCTGATGTTAAACGATACAGCGTTTGATATCAGTCTAAAAAGAAATTATATTGTGAGCAAAACGCTTTATACTAATTTTAATACTAATTTTGTCAGTGTACTAGAATTTTTTGTGACCATGAATTTCTGCATGTTAATCAAATAGCTTGTTCGGCTGTATACTAACAGCTTGCCGGTGATTTTATAAACTATTTATTAGTGGATGACACACACATAACATCAGGCATGTAATTCCTAAAGGGTCGGCAAAGGCGTAGGTACCCTTTAGTACACTCACATTTCGCTAGTTATTTTTAAGTCCCATGTAATAGGGGGCGAGCCTATTGCTATCAACCGGGCACAAATCCAGATTCCGTGACTGCTACTGAAAAGTTACTGATGGAAAAACCTAATAACCTTTTGCCCAACCCGGGAATGGAACTCAAGACCTGATGCACAAAATCGAAATCAAGTAATTTATTCAAACTAGGCTGATAATCTTCTCGAACGTCAAGACAGTCCCCAAAACACCCACCCTTTTTTTGTTTTTGGCGCATGGAAAATCATCAAATAACCCCTCCCGCTCTTGGGCAGAGCGAAAGGAAGTGTCAGACTTGTACTGAGTAAAAACCACCCATGTTCCTTCTTAGCCCTTGCGCCGAGGCCGCGGTATCTCTTTCGAACAACCCGCAGCCCCGACGGGACCCCTCTTTTCTCTTTACCCGCAACACTAAATTGCGACCATCACTGTTGTAGGGAATTAGTCAGTATCATATTCTTAGCTGCGTCACGAGGAATTGCCATCTAAAACCGCCATTAATCGAAGCTAAGTGGTAAATAAAGTAAGAAATTGAACTAGTAAACTGTCTGCACCACGGATAGGTGCGCCAGCTGTGAGCCATTATTGTGTTAACCAGTCAAGGTTGCAGGGACCGTAAACAAGCAACAAGTCGTTGTTCTTGATCTTGGCTGCCGTCCACAAGAACTAGGAGAAAATATTAATGAGTTAGTAGTGGAATGAGTTTCGTGCTTTCAGAATTTCCTCCGTGCCTCGGAAAGCATGGAAAGCTGTTGGTCCCGGCTGCCAGGTATCGATCTTTGGCAGTCGTTATTGGTAGGCAGTGGCCCGAAAGTATAACAACCAGTGTTACCAAAGAGTATCGTATTACCCAGTAGATTGGAAGCTGACCCCAAAATAGTTAAGGAAAGGCTAGGCAGATGATGATGAGTGGGTAATAGTTTAGGACGCTGTGCTGTTTAATATGGCAAAGGACAAGGCAGCATTCTGATGCCGATGGTGAACATTTAGGAATTGAAAAGCATTTGGAGAAATACCAGAAAAAGAAGAGAACAGAAAAATAAATAATTCAACTTAAATTCTTCACATTGTACAAAGTTTTCTGTATTCATTCAAAACGACATCCGCCTTGCCCTCCAAAAGAAATAAACTACGTTCTACAAGTTTCGGATAGAAATAGGTAGACAACTAGACACATCGTCACGGAAATTCATAAAAAACAATAAATAAAAATGCGAAACAAATCGCCTGTCTACTTGTAATAGTTATAAAACAATATCGAATGTAACAAATAAAATAAAAATAAACTCGTTCGTTGATTCCGTTTAACGAACTGTGAAGAATGGTATGATAGGCAATAGACAATCTATTTGGAAATGAAGATTCGGATGACAAAACCCGAAGAGTTACTATTTCAAAGATTGTTCAGAATCCATTTGGAGATTACGAGAGCCTCTTTGTCAGATAAAATCAAATAATTAAATTATTTTGTTGCATTTGGTACGAAGAAGACCATAGCGGATACGATGTTCAAATGGTTGCTGATTGATATTGGCAATCTGGTGAATATTATCATCATCGGTTGTTCCCCTTTTGTGCCATTCTTCCACGGTCTCTACGAGTTTCAAATTCTTACTGGCGATTTTCTGGATGACATTCACCAGAAGCCTGCAACCCTTCTGGTGAATGTATCTGAGAACATCGTCTCGGAGTATGGTGTACTTTGCATTTTATTCTATGGCCGAAGTTCTTAACAATACCAGAAAAAAAGAGAACTCGGGACAGAGAGAGCTGACAAAGAAATTATACTTACAGCAAAGAAGAGCAGACAAGAAAAGAATACCGAGTATCCTACATCATTAACGAAAATAAACACGAGTTTTTTCTCAAGAGCAAACAAAACGTCATCTGCCTCCACTTTATCTAAAGAAAAACAAAATGAACTCAACTCAGCCCACATTAGCATAGTGCACACAAAATATTCACGCGTTCTGTATGAATATGCGCATGTCTGAGGACACTCTGAGTCACACACTGAGTATTTCAATGTAATGTAGCAACTATAAGAATAAATAATAGTAAGGCTATATTAATATATTGAGATGAAGCGGAATAAAGTAGCACATGCCATCTGCACTGGTTTTGCTAAATAAGTAGTTACTACTTCGACCCGCCGGAATCCCTTTTCTAAAGGTAGCAAATTGAGATTCTGATGCATAAGACCTTCAGAGACATTATTATGGGCATATTCAAACCCTTATATGTATGGCAGGTTTGGTCAAATATTTTTTTCTATTAGTAAGCTAAAGAGTGAAGTTACTGCTTTGTTTCCAGTTGACACACATACAAAACTACTGAGTAGTTCAGTACGAGTAGAACCGAGTTCTTGTTTCAACAGGAAAACAAACATTCCTTAAATAAAAGCAAATTCTTTAATGGCAATGTAACATAATGTTAGCCTCCAAATACAGAAGGACGTTTTAAACCCATGTTAAGTATCGTTTTCAACTCCCGAAACAACACGTGTCCGTTAAATAGAACATAACAGAACACTGTTGAAGACAAAATTTATCAGTAAACCATTACTGCCGTAAACGGTAGTCATTACCGCAGTGTAGTTTTAACTAATTGACGACACAATCGGACACGGCTATGAGTTAGGAGGTGTACACAATAAAATTACATATCTGCGAGATTGTAGCGCGGTTTCGCAGACTCGCGGTTGGAGAAATTATTAGTTATTTCCTCGTGTCGGAGGATTTAAGATTTTGGTAAATCTCGGGGAACAGGTGAATGAAGGACGGAATAGAAGAAGTACCTGCAACAGAAGGCCTACTCCTTGAGCATCAGCTAATTCTGGGCCGAAAAGTTGATATTTATGAACGGATTAGGAACGAACGGATTAGGCGACCGCAAATAAAACTGTTTCATGTAGCCTTCTTCGATCAGAGTTACAAGTCTTTAATGTATTTTCTTTATCACAGAACGGATGTATGTTGGTACCGAAAGGTTCTTGATGTACCGGAAGGAGAAGCATTGTATGGCCTCCCACAAGGTGGACCGATAACCTTGTAAAGGCCGTGGGAATCCGCTGAAGCGGGATGTACGGGACGATCGGTGCATGTGTCAACGCTTGCGGGAGGCCCATACAGCGGATGGCTTACGGCTGAAGTGATCATTATCATGATTCGATTTAGATTTGTTATTTGGGACAAGCCCGCCACACTATTCCCAAACCACTGTAACTCTTGTTAGCCAGAATCAACAGTGGCGACCACAAGAAAAACGCCGAGACAATGAGCTCGACGAAGTCCCAGAGAAACGATTTAACTGTCTTGGATCCCACAACGAAATTAATCAGAAAATAATAACGCAGGAGTAGGAACAAAACAACAAAACAAAAAAAAAAGTGTTTTTCAGATTAACAATATATGTATATAAAAAATCTTTCTGGGCAATAACTGCGTCCTCCAAATGACAACCCATCATGTCACCTTACTTTCCCAACCCCCTACAAAATCCAGGAAAGTCGCGCTAATATCTCTTACATGTGCAACCTCCTTTAACAAAATACCAACCGACTGCTTCAACGATTTTGTTAAAGTATCGATTAGACAATGGCGTCCAATGGTGTACAATGGCTATCTTACTACCCAACTACCCACACAACCGACCAGTAATTCATGTTAGTTTAAAGTAATGGCGCTGTTCACTATTAGTGTTGCTTGCTTTACAAAATGGTGTCTTGTCTATGGTTGTTTAGGAAATAGAGCCTGTACTTTTGTGGCGTTAGATTTCAGTACGAGTAAACAGTGTTTAGCGTGGAGCTTGGTACAAGCAAAGAGTGAAGTCGATATGTGGAATGGTGAAACAGTGTTAGGCGGTTTTTGAATATTAAAGCATGTATCCAGCTGCTATTAGAAGATCAGATTTTCAAAGTAAACCAGAATTATGTTGCCGAAAGAAGCTGCAGAAAACGCCACTGCCTTTCTTTCAAAGATCTGAATGAAAAAATAATCAATATCATATCGATACGATCATAATCATCCTCATAACAATGTCACGCCTGTAATTTCTGAAGGGTAGGCAGGTGGTGAAATCTCATCTAATAATAGGTGGCGAGCCTAACGCCATCAACCGGACACAAAGTCAGACCCCGCGCTGCTAAATTGCTGATTGAAAAACCCATTAACTGCTCTGCCAGACCAGATATGCAACAACTAGACCAACGAGCAGTTTAAAGTATTTTAGTTTTTTTTCTGTGAAATTCTATAAAAGTTTATTAAGACCAAACAATGATTGTTCTACTTATGATCAATCACCAAGACCTCTATCTCTTCTCGATATACAAATTGGCCCATACAAACATCACTCAGCACTTGTTTACCTCTTTTTCCCAAACTAGCACACACATCAACAGAAATGGTGGATAAGAAGGCTCTATTTATCGGAATACTGAGCTGAATACACGAAGAGGTCTTTCGAGAGGACCGCAAATAAATTGTAAGCCTAGTCTAAGTATGGACATATTTGGAGAGGAGCTAGATTGATTCTGAAAAGGATCTCAATTTGTTGGGTTTTTTATGTGAAAGCCTTGAGAGTATTTGGAAGGTCTATCTGACTACTTAGATTATTGGTTGCTGGTATTTTAGTCAATTAATTATAACAACAGCCCAGTATTTCTCTACTTTTGAAACCACCTCACTCAAATAAAAGCGTTCTTTTAAGTTAGAATTTGCTTGGTTAAATATTGTATTGTAACTTTATGAAATAATAAGTTAAGCTTTAATAAAAATGTCTCCAACTAAGAAAGCATTATTAGTCCATAACTTGCCCACTGCTGGAACACAGGCATTCTTCCTTTAATAGAGTGGGCCAAAATCCACCATGGCTCAAAGTGACATAAAACTACAATACTTAATGAAAATTATAATTTTTCCATGACACAACCTTAATAAAAAGATTTAAATCAAAAAAATCTGTGTAACTCTTCAAACTGCCAGACAGCGACCTTCATGTTGAAAAGTTAATTAATTCTAATTAACATGGTAACTGGGTCATTTCATAATATATTACAAGTTTTGAACAACAATACGTACTTTGTTACAACATTGCGAACATGAATATACCTAAACCATCTTGTTACGATGGTTGGACCGTGTGAAGGCTGATATGGGTAGAAGAATGCATGCTGCGTCGACCCCTAATACGAAGATAAGGACAGGAGAATTATGATCATTGATATAAGGAGGCACAAACACCTCGAACAAGAAAATGGGGGTCAAGGAGCGTACGAAGCCCGATCGCTAAATGGTAAAAGAAAATGACATGATCATCTGCTTAGCCTTTTCGCAACTATGTTGGGGTCGGGTTACATTCTTATCGGATACAGCTGAATACCAGTATTTTACATTGAGCGACTTCCTATCTGACCACTACAACCCTGTTAGAACTGATAATACGACACTGCTCGGTAAGACTGGCTATCAAACATTCAGGCCACTGACTACTTATAACGACAGTCAAAGATGTACAAATGTGTGTAAATAACTTTCGGGAGTTCAGGTCCAACGGTTTCACGTGCTTAAATATTATTCTCTTCAATAAAAGCTGCAATGTCCCTGCAGAAGCCACAAATAATTATGATGCACTTTGTAATCGCACAGCAAACCAGTAATCTCCAATAATCTTAAGTTCAGGTTGAAATGACACAAGATGAAGGGAAATCACACGTTGCATTGATGACAGCGTTCCCATTTCAGCTTCCAACGCGATCGAACCTGTGTGCTCGACTCGAAATAGTCACAGAAATATTCGACTCTTATTACTTGTGTTTTTGACGACCAATCGACCTAAATGGCACATTGTCTGAATCTGGAACTCGTAGTCCAAATACTTCTACAATAGTAGGCACATACTGAGACAATAGTGTTTCTATTTCCCACGAAAACTATAAAACTGGTTTTCGTGGTTGTATTTGAACTAGTTAAATGACTCTCCGAGGTTGGAATTCGGTTTTTTTGAGGAGTTCGCGTATTACTGAGACCGTTTCGGGGATTTGACAGTTCCCTTGATTCGATATTTCCGTAAAAGTTATCAATTAGGGAATTGAAATAAACTGACTAAAGAGGGTAGCTGACCAGTAATACACCAACTCAGGGAGATAATTGCAAACAAGTTATTGTACGAGTATGCAATTACTAGATGCTTTACGAGTTCGAGCTTCGTGCCGTGTTACAGGTAGTCAGGGTCAAAAAGCCCGAAAACTAGTATTACTAACTGGGTTGTGGAGGTTAGATAGGCAGTTGCTCCAAAATACTAGTATTAAGTTGCATTCGGTTAAAAGAAACCGACCTCAACATAGTTGGGAAAAGGTTAGGCAGATGATGATATGTAATACCACCTCGAAGGCTCGAAGTCTGACGCATCTACGTCAAAGTAGCCATATGCAAACTCCATCACCCTTTATACAATGTCTAGTCGACTTCCACTCATTCAAGTAACAATAAAACATAAATCAAGAGCCTACTCCTTTCCCGTCATTGACAAAGAACTGAACAATTGCATCCTGAGCGCCATAACTTTGCATAACACTCGACCAATGTAAATATGAACCCGTGGCAGTAGCTACTACTAAAACAATAGGGTTCAATCATAACAGTAGATGTTATTACGAATATTACGATGTTAACCTAACACTATTGTTGGACATCCGTTGTTAGTTTAGTTACGTAAATTCATAGTTGTGTACTTAATATTATAAATGCGAAAGTTACTCTGTATGTTACATTTTCATGCCTTTTAACGGCTGAAGAGATTTCCCTGCCATGGCTAAAGACGACCACTGCGGACTTTCTAGTCCTAGTAGAGTAGTTCTCCTAAATTTTTGAGGGTTTATCAACTTAGCCATTAGCAGTACCACAACAAGCAACGCCACAACACCATGTCCTTCGCCTTCCGTATCACGTCTGATGCAGCCACCCTTTTAAGGTCGCCAATCTATATACTTCGGGGCCTCTAGTACAGTCTCCACTTTATGACACATTTGCTCCATCAGCTATCAGTCTTTCAACAAACGAGGCCAGCCTACTGCCATGTCAAACCTGACCTATCTTCTTCCTTAACAAACCATAAGAAATCTGAAATACCGTTGCACATAAAATAAATCTTCCACAGCGAATACATTTGAGAAAAAAGTCGCGAGATGAGATAAACGACACCGATAAATCTAGACACGTTACTTTTCCAGCTAATTGACTTTTTATCCACTAACACATTAGACTAGTTTCGTATAAATTATTCATTAACATACTAACGCATTTAAAATGGTAATTTTGCTGTATAAACAGTGTGAGGAGATGTCCATTACTAACACGGGTTTTATACGATCACTGTTATAGTTTATGATCTTGAAGAAGTCTTATGGAAATCTTTGATCATCAGCCTGCGTGATGGTAGCTGTGAAAAGTATTGGTGCTAGCATGCATAACCAGTTCCTAGATACGTCTTTGGTTGAAAATCTATTTATCAATTTTAAATTTGAAAAAAATCCCTTGACTTCTTTGGTCAAATTGGACTTACAGCTATAGCCACGCCATTTAGAAAAATGTTCGACCGGCGGGCGTTCCCCATTACAAGGCTTCTTTATATAATTTATGCTAAACAATGATCTTGATCTCCGCAGTGTGGTTAGTAGCAACTGGATGAGAGATGAGATTTGAGTGGCGCGCGATTGAAGAGGCCAATATGATGATGATGATGAATGATCTTGGTCTTGCCAGAAAATTGTGCCGTTGGAACAGTCAGACACATCATATTTGTGGCTACCCTTGTCATTGAAGATTCCAAGTAAGTTTTTGCCTTCGACAAAATAAATAGGTAGGTAAAGTGAAAATTGTAACCAAAGATTACACAAAGACAAACTACCCACATATTACTTAGAAAAACTTTCTTACCTACCAAATATCGATATGAAACCGTTCGAAAGCTTTCGGAGTTTATCCTAAAACTTTTATCGAAGGAGTTCCATGATTTATTCACAAACCTTTTTGTAATATCGATATACAAAGGGCTATATTTGAAAACTACTTTATGAAGACTGTTAATAACAATTGGGTAGGTAGGTTGGGTGTTTGCGGGTTAAAAGGGGAATAAAACGGAGGGTGTAAAACGGAAACAGGGTTCAGACTTGAGTACTAGCATTTTTATGTAAATGTTAGGTTCAGTTAGGTCTCAAGCGAGGGAGTATTGCGCTTGTGATTTTTATCTAAGGCTACGGCCTAGGTTCATAAAGCTTGGCTGAAAAAAAGTAAAAGTTCGTTGAACAAGGGTCATTAGCCTAACCACTAAAAATATTTTTGCTTTTGGTATGTGTACTTAGAAACCAGTAAAGCTGTTAAGTACTCAGTGATCTTGGGACGATCACCGAGTGAGAATAGATGCCTCCCTTTTCCAGTTTAAAAGACTACAAAACATAAACAAATAAGGTGCAAATTATATAACCTGTATCAATCAGTCGTATAAACAGTGGATGAACTGGCAAGAATGGGAGGTGTCTGATGGTATGACGAGTACTAGAGAAGTATGGATAAAGAAGATAATTATGCTACAGATGACCGCAAATGAATTGGGATAAGGGCAAGAGAATAATGAGTCAAAAGAAAGACGGATAAAGTTTATAGTAGGAAGCAGAATAGCTGGTCGTTGAGTTGAACACAAGACAATGTTTGTAATTTATGTTCTTTCTCCAAAATTAGTTTACTGATAACATGTTGTCTTTTTTATGTTTTATTATTATATTATTATATACCTTTTATTATTGATTGTAGTCAATCGTAATATTAACTTACACCTTACTATTGTATCGAGTCTGGTTCTTCTAACCAAATAGACAGATGTGTTGCTGGAGAGTTTGTTCCGCCACTTCTTCTTTCCAGCAAAAACACTAGGAAGTGTCGAAGGGTGGGCGTTTTGGGGGACTGTCACTTGTAAATAAGTAAAGTAAAGTAAATTTTGACGTTCGAAAAGTGCTGATTATCAGCCTAGTTTGAATAAATGAGTTATGATTTTGAGACCCAACTCTAAATCTAAGTAAGGAAGGGACCCAAAGGAAGTGATAAACACAACATCACCAAAGGCAGTTCGATATCTCTAATTAAACATTAATTAACGCTGTACCAAGCTAATGAATACCATGAAATCAACACGTTTACACAGGAAGACGGCGTATCGTAAACTAACTGCGGATATTAGTCATATGTGCTAAAACGTAAACTTGAATGTTCGTAGGAAATCGATGCCTTGAACTGGGTGTACTAGGGAGGCAGACCTTGCAGGAGGCCGAGAAATGCTAGCGGGTTGTAAAAGGTAATTTATTTTAAAGGTTTTGTACAATACCTGAATGACGTCGGAGAGTTGACTTCAATAAAATATTCTTAGATTCTCCTCCAGATATAGTGGGAAGTATGTAGGTAACGAAACAAGTAGAAAACGGAAAGTTTCGCAAGTAAACTGGAAGATATTGATGATGAAACTATCCTCCGCGCTCCCGTAATAGTAAAGTGCATCCATCAGCGATATGTGAGTTAAGTGCGTTACATTAAATCCTATCTACTGTAAAACGTGATCTATCACCCCAAAAAAAATGTCGTTTATCTGCAATAATTTTTGGGTAGAGAGCCTTGATTTTAAAAACCTTGTAGAAGCGTCGTTGTTATGCGGTATACTCGTACTAAAAGTTCTTCATGCGCATTCTGAATAGTTTAACCGGACCACCAACCTGACAGTTAATTGATGGACACTGACATTTAAAAAGATACGCAATAGTCCTGCTGTTGACTGACTAACCTTTATGAAGGCATGAGCACTTATAACATTATCTTTACTAACTTGAACAAAAACAAGAGAAGAGGGCAGCTGTTGATTTGGATGACAAAAATTGCTAAAAAGTCAAGAAGTTGGTGCAAAAGAACTTTGAAAATGTTCCAATTTATTAGCATTTGGCAAGGCTGGTAAAAAGAACAGATGCTACGTGTATACTTACATTTTTGCCTCCAGCAACCGATTTGTCAGTGTTCGCAATATTTACTCGATTTTTGCCGATGCGATCGACAGAAATCGAGTTTGTAAGCACGTATAACCGTTAACGCGAGTCATAATTTAGGAAACTGAAGTAAGACACCTAAATAGAGAAAGAATTTTGAAAACAAAGGAGATTACTATGATATTTGTATTTGCGATGAAAATAATAATAGTTTTTAACTTGTCGCCTTATTGGTTTTTTTTTTAATATAATTTAAATAGAGTCTTGTGGTAATAAACCATGTGTGTGCAGAATTGCCTAATCATGACATGATGAGTTGAAATTCCGCTACGAGACAAAGTCCTCCCCTCACACTTCCGGCTGATTTAAGCTTCTCGAATAAAGCGGATTCTGGCAGCATTCGGTCATCGGCTCGGTACAGAACATGTTGACACGATATTACCACGTCAGTCCGACCGCATTCTCAGCTAGTCCTATTTAAATCACTTAGTACTAAAACTAATAAATCAATCGTTTGGCCACCAGCACCTAGTTCTGCATGATTCAATCCTAACATTAGCATGTGAAGATCGGTATCGAGTCAAATAACACAGTGAACACACTCGGTACAAACGCGACGCAATCACGGCATGTTTTGAATCGATAAACACTTATTTTGTACGTCATTTCACTTTAGCTTTCTAAAATGTACGTAGATTGTCATTTAAGGAACGTTTTGGTGTGCGGAAGATGGAGAGGAATGTCTCTTGCATGTAACTGCATAATAATGGGTGTAGAAACGACCTTAACGAAGCTTATTTTAATTTTTGTCTGTCTGTCGCTTTGTTCCGCCCAATCTCCAAAACGGCTGTACCGATTTTGACGGGACTTACGGGCACACAGCTGATGTTATAAGGTCTAACTTAAGCTACTTTTATTATAGAATAATTGGGTTCCGAGCAAAAAAAATGAAAACCTTGAAAATGTTCCCAAAATATGTTTCAAACAGCTAAAACAGTGGACAGTATGCTTGACTCTTGTTTGGCGAAATATATTCAGTTGCACGATGCTCAGTTTGGGTTTTGCGCTGGCCTATCAACCGAAAGTGCTATTCTAGGTGTCAAGCATACTGTCAAATACTACACTGACCGCAGGACGCCGGTGTACGCCTGCTTCCTTGACCTCTCCAAGGCTTTTGATCTCGTTTCTTACGACGTGCTCTGGAGCAAGTTGAGGAGTAGGGGTGTACCGGAGGAACTGCTCAGTGTTTTGCAGTACTGGTATCGTAGCCAGACAAACCGTGTTAAATGGTCTAATGCGCTCTCGGAGTCCTATAGGTTGGAGTGCGGAGTGAGGCAGGGTGGTCTATCATCCCCTCGGCTCTTCAATCTATATGTTGATGACCTCATTGTCGAGCTCAGCAGCATGCGTGTCGGATGCAGAGTAAATGGTGTTAGTTGTAACAACATCAGTTATGCGGATGACATGGTGCTGCTGGGGCCGTCACCGGGAGCCATCGTGGAGTTGCTTCATGTATGCGAGACCTTCGCTGCTGCACATGGACTTGTCTATAATGCCAAAAAGTGTGAATACATGGTCTTTGGGGTCGCTGGTAAGTGTCGGGAAAGTACATTCGAACTTTTTATAAATGGTACGTCAATTCGTAGAGTAAGAATGTTTAAGTATCTTGGGCATTTTCTTACTGACGACCTCAAGGACCATGTTGACATTGAACGGGAGCGTAGGGCTCTGGCGGTCAGGGGTAATATGTTGGCACGAAGATTTGCTCGGTGTACTGATCAAGTAAAGGTAACGCTTTTCAAAGCGTATTGTCAGAGTTTCTACACCGGTAATCTTTGGGTCAGCTATTCGAAAAGATCGCTGGATGTCCTGCGCGTCCAGTACAATAATGTTTTTAGGATGCTGTTGCGATTGCCTCGTTTTTGCAGTGCCTCGGAAATGTTCGCGGTAAACCATACCGATGGGTTTCATGCCATCATCCGCAAGAAAACGGCCGCACTCCTGAGCAGAATAAGGGGCAGTCACAATAGCATCCTGAAGGTGGTAGCCTCTGATTCTTCCTCCACCATAATAAGGCAATTTGTGAGAAGACTAATACCTTAGTATGTAATTGTCACTGTGGGTGGTCTTCTCATCTACTCGTCTTTAGTTAAGTTACTAACAATAGTATTAAGTGCAAACCTGTTACTAACAATTTTATGGATCTCTAAGTTGTCCGAAATAAAATGATTTATTATTATTATTAAAACATTTGGGCATTGATTATACCGTAAGTTAGTATTTCCGTCGGGGCTGCGGGTTGTTCGCAAGAGATACCGCGGCCTCGACACAAAGGGCTAAGAAGGAACATGGGTGGTTTTTAGTCAGTAGAAGGCTGACACTCCCATCCGCTGGGGGGGTTGTTTGGCGATTTCCCACCCCCCAAAAAAACAAAAAACAAAAGGTTAGTAGTAATTATTCATTACTTTTCATGAAGATCAAGTTAAAGCCGAAACCTTAGTCATCGGCACAACCTACGACGTCGCAAGCGCGACCGCTGGACATGAGGACCTAGGTTCGATTCCCAAGTCGGGTAAAGTGTTATTCGGTTTTCCATCAGGAATTTCTCAGTAGCAGTCATGGAGTCTGAATTTCTGCCCGGTTGATGGCCATAAGCTTGCCCCTATTATATTATAGGACTTAAACATAGCTGGTGAAATGAGGGTGTACCTACTAATTGGTACACCTCTGCCTGACCCTTCGGGAATAGGGTAGTTAACAAAAAAATTTGTCCGTCTGTTAGATTTCCAAAAAATATTGGACACGTATTTTTTATTTTTTCACGTAAACTAATAATGAAGACGATACAGTGCTTTGAAAACTCGTGTGACGTCATATTCTAAGACATTAGTATGACATTTTTTACCGGTGAGTGACGTCACAACCCCCCCCTCAAATCTTTGACGCATTTTATCTTCGTAAATTTTTATTGATTTGATAAACAAAAAAATACGTATCCAATATTTTTCGATAATCTAACAGACGGACTAATTAAAATCGTATTTTTTTAGTCAGTAAACATCCCTATTACATGCGTGATGTTATGCTACAGCATAATTTAAGGCTACAGCTACTTACTTGCTCTTAAACGTTCTTAGAAAAAACACCTAAAATCGATATTCAGTAAGCGCTAAACACAATCATAGGCAGATAAGTAGAATACAGAGTGTTTTGCAAAAGGATCTTTGTTTGAACAGCCAGGAATGCCAGCCACACTCGTGACGTGGCCATGCTCCGCAGTTTATGAATCGACGCCATTGTTCCGGACCACATCTGTTGTAACACCGTAATGTATTGCTAACACTTGTAATGTACATAGAATGGCAGTAACTTGTACCTATGTTCGCGAAGAATATAACATAACATCATGCATACAATCTCCGAAGGGATAGTAAACCTGTACAGGTGGTGAGTCATAGATGACTCTGCCCTTTTTTTTTTTTTGGGGCGTGGGAAATCATCAAATAAACCCTCCCGCTCTTGGGCAGAGCGAAAGGGAGTGTCAGACTTCTACTGACTAAAAACCACCTATGTTCCTTCTTCGCCCTTCATGTCGAGGCCGCGGTATCCCTTGCGAACAACCCGCAGCCTCGACAGGGGATGACTCTGCCCTGGAGTGTAAATGTGGTCTTGCCCCACAAACTATGGGGCACTTGATATCGTGTCCAGCCTGTCCTGTTACTTCCACATCACAGGAGCTGATGGTGGCTACTGAAAGTGACATACTCGTCGCCAAATTTTGGGCAGACTCAATTTAAATTGTCATCGACACGCTGAGAAGAAGTAAACCCACATTTCACCAGTTCTGTTTAAGCATCATGTAATATGGCGAAGCGTATTGCCATTAACTGCTCACAATTCCAGACTACGTGGTTCCTACGGAGAAATTCCTGATAGAAAAACCCATAACACAGCCCAAATCGAACCCAGAACCTCTTGCTCATGAGTCGCGCTTAAGACTAGACAAGGCAAGAAGCAGTTAAAAAAAAACGATGTAATAATAACGTCTAAAACGTTAAACTTTTATTTGGAAACGATTTAAAACATTAAAGAAAACACCATAAATCTTTATCGTATAATATCTTTTGTTAAGTGTTTCTTGCTTACGGCTATACTGCCGTTCTAAGGACAAAAGGGATATCTCAAAAAAAAGTAAATTCGATTTTAATGGCATCTGATACGTTAAATACGCATTTAATGATTTAAGCCTAATCGCAATATCTATTTATTTTTAAAACATAATAAACCTAATAAGAAAAGATCAATCCGTAATGTTTCACAAACCTTAAATTTTCTTGAAACTGGTTTTCCTCGAGATACCGCTTTTACGCTTACCACGGCTGTATATAAAATGTAAACAAAAGAAATATTAGCTTTTTCCAAGAAGCTATCTAATGCTTTCAAGATTATCTTTTCTTCTGAGTAGGTCTGAAAGCGAAGGTATAAGAATATAACAAGGTATTTATAAACTGCTTATCTTTCAGGGATATAGGGCAAATAATGTACAGCTGAAGATAATAAACAAGGAGAAGAAACGTTTGATAATGACAGTCAATCTAGAATATAAAGTTGAAGTAATAATCGTAGTATGGGAAAACAGGATAAGTTCACGCATGTACGAGAACCTATCTATGCTCCGATACGGCTACTGAGAAATTTCATATGGAAAAACACAGTAACACTTTGCCCGAACCGGGAATCGCACCCAGGACCTCAAGCTCAGCGGTCGCGCTGGCGACCACTCGACCAACGGGTTTAGTGCTAATGATCACCTAGGTGATATTAGTTTCACCCAGGTGAATAGAGGTACCTAACTACTTTAGTGTCTACTGTTCAACTGGGTGATATCACTCAGGTGATCATTAGACACTAAACCGACCAACGAGGCAGTTAAAGAAATCCCATTTGCTAAGTTGCTTGTTAAGTATTTCTTTATAGTCAGATAGAATATCCTACTCTTTTGTCCAGTCCAGGTACCGCGGCAGGTACACGAAAATAGACATACAGTTACTTATGTAATGCCCCTATCAACTAGAGGCGATTAGCACGTTTTCATTTCAGCCATAAGACGTCCACCGCTGGACATAGGCCTCTCCCAGAAGTAGGGGATTTGCCATAATCGCCACGCTTGGCAGGCGGGTTGGTGATCGCAGTATGGTTGTTACAAAGGCACAGAGAACGCTGCTGCCGATTCTCTGGTAAGTCCCTTAGTCGCCTCTTACGACACCAACGGGAAGATATGGGATGGTGCTATTCTTTACGTCCGACACCATACGGAACATAACTTAGCACGTGCTTCACTTTTAATCCGAGAGTTAAGTACCAAGTAGTAAAAATATACTAAAGCCAAACCGGTTTCCATACAAAAGTGACAAAATATCACCCGTTACTTGTACCAAAACATAACAAAACACGTAATGCTTAAAACTTTCAAGAGACACGAAATGCTTGGCTTAAATTCTGCTCACTTAGCAAGCGAAAATCCGACGAAGATAATTTATCTTGCACAGGTATTTGTGCATTCTTATAAATGGCGGTCCAAACTATTGAAAATAACACGTTACGAAGCCTCGTACGTGATGATACGATTAAAATAACACAGCCACATGTCGATGAATTGAAAGGAGTTGACTGGGTTACAGACTTTCTCCGCACCAGTTAGTAAGTGTACTATCCTCATAGGTACGCTATCAAATACAGTATCGTATTACAAAAAAACCCCAGCCCGCATGGCGCATCCTGTTCTCGAAATAAACCCTCTTTACTTTTTATTCTTGCATCCACAGGCAATATTGTTCTTTCTTTTTTCTAAAATAGAACGTGTTAAAGAGTTCGAAACTTTTTGTTTGAACTGTTAGAACAACATTGAGTCGAAAAGTAAACAAATGAACCTACGAGATGGGCCAAGGCCGAAACAAATAAATATTTGGAGTAAAACGAAGGCTGAATAACGTAATGAGCTTTGGGAAAGGGAGACTGTTACTGTAAACCAATTTTGATGGAGTTACTAGAATAATAAAAAAGTAAAAAGATTTGATTATAAATTGGGGGTCTCCAAATATGACAAGCGGGAATTACTATGGATTTGATTATTCCAGGCTGAAAAAGTGAATAATTACTAAGAGGTTGTACTGAATATCCGCCGAGTAACAAAATAAATAATATAATTAAAAACAATTAAAAAATGCACGATTGCACTTCCGATAGCAAAGAACTGTCGGCAGGATTGATAATCTTCTTCGGTTTTGTGAATACCGATTTTCGATGGTACGATGGATCGATTGGATACGACGGACAATCGAGTGGTTGTGAAAAGCTATGCAGATGTATGAAAAAGAGAATTAAAATGACGCAGCCAGGTTTCCGAGTACGAATAATAAGCCTATTAAAAGTTAGTCAGAGTTTCGTGGCAAATTGTAGGTTTCAAATTCATCGTAGGTAGGTGTACCGCACACACGTTGTATTTGACACACGTACAGAACGCCGAGTTCCTAAATATCAAATAGAAAGTTTAAATTGAATTGTCATTCACACTGAAATGAGGGGTTCGCCACATTTAAATACAGTTTACCTAACAGCACCTAGCATTTTGGGAGAAGGTTTAAAGGCACCTGGGACAGGATTTACGCTCGATTCCGAATCAAAACTTATATTTCCTGAAGTTCGATTGTAACGCCAACTTCAACTCATAAATTACACGAGTTCTGCTCTGTCATTTGTTTTCTCAGAGCTGTTCTGGCGATCTCATTGGAAAGTTTATTCTTAGGTACTCCTAGCGTTTGATTAAAGGTCTATAGTTCCATTTCTGTAATCGTATCTCTAATTAATGCGGTTGATTCTGTCGCTCCTTGTTAGGACTATTATCGTTATTATAGAAACGGCTTGGAAGGAATTTAAATACATGTGTTCTGATGGGATAAAAAATAAGCTTCGTTCGAACACTTAGCGTGTCTCGCAGGTGGCTTGGATCAACAAAAACTATTTGTTGAAGATTTTTTAGAACTCCCTCGCATTTTTAACCACTCTTCAATTTAGTCAACGCTCTTTGGAAGCATATTTGGAGATGTACTATATAGTAATGAGTTCACTAATAAGATGCCCCAAATCTTTGTGTCAAATTCTAACGACAAATGACATGATCTCCAATAAATAATGATTGTCGATAGCAAAATTCGAATGACATATTGTATAAATTGAAATACCTAATTGCTAATTATTCACATCAATAAAAGTGCTATTGAAAAGCAATTACCCGTCTTATTGTATCATTGGATACCATCTGGCCATCATCACTACATAGTATAAAACAAAGTCGCTTTCTCTGTCCCTATATCCCTATGTATGCTTAAATCTTTAAAACTCCGCAACGGATTTTGAAGCGGTTTTTTTTAATAGATAGAGTGATTCAAGAGGAAGGTTTTAGTATATAATTTGACCGACATCCACGCGGGTGAAGCCGCGGGCATCAGCTAGTAATGTATAAAACGCAGTAGGTGGTAATTTCGTTCGGAACCTCGGACTAATTACGCACTGACTGGTCATGCTACTGTGAAAATAACTGTGTTATTGCTGAACCACTAACAAAATTTACATAATACAATATCCAACACAAGTTACTATTCTTTTGGCGCGAAAAAGATCGTATCTTCCAACAGTTCTTGCTTTGCTAGCTGTAATTGCCCAAAAACGATCGAAAATCGGTAGCCATTACTGCCGAATTCCACAGCGATAGGTTCCTAGTGATGTTTATCCAATTTCTTTTGCAAGTAATGACTTCGATAATAAAGGGTGCCAATTTCGTTTGCTTATCTATCTTTAACCGCTGGCGTTGCTTGAAGTGAGTCACGATTACGTCACCAAGTGCTCAGCGTTCGAAAAAAACGGCGGCCCGCCGCGCGCCATACGGCCGGGCTCATAAATTATTTTTTTGTTTACGTTTTATAAACAAAGGACGCTTCGAGTAATGTTTTTGTTCAAGCCTATGAATGACTCTTTCAAGTGGTGTCAAGTGTTTGTTAGTATTTCGTTTCAAATTTATTATACTTAGCGATAAACATTGACTGTAGTTGAAAAAAACAATATGTGGTGAATAAAAATAATATATATATAATAAAGTAAATCGGTAACACATATATTTTATGGCTTCTAAAGTTGGAACGGTTCTATTTACGTACGATAAAATAAAAATAAACATACTTGACAGTATAAAAATATTTATTTACATTTTTTCAAGTAACTAAGCCAACCGCCATTTTTGTTTGTTTACATTAAAATTTTTTCAAGGTTAGCTTGAACAAAACATGTAATCTTGAATTATATTTACTATTTTTGCATATGTTTTGACTGAAAACTATTGTCGAGTAAATATTCAATGCAATAACTATTACTTTGGTTACAGAACTGGTCTTACAATTTTATTACGAAAGCATTCTGACAAAATTCTAAAACCGTTACAAGCACACGTAAAAATCACTCAGAATTTGAAAAATACTTACCTTCAGGTTAAAATCCGGTTGCACACACATAATCACATATATAATTAACCATATAATTAGTAGTTTATTCAAAAATACTCACTTAAAACCAATAAATTAATCGAAAATAGTCTGGAGCTATTTCTATCGCGCGCGAGTTTCAACGACTGACTTTTGACATTTTTTTTTTTAATTTAAAATGAATTTATATGAACTTTTGTCGTATTTTTAGCATGAAGAATTTTAGAACGAATCGAGTAGAAAAGAGAAAAAGGATTAAAACTTCATATAATAGAATGGGATAGATATATTATGACGAGTAATGATGACAAAACGAAAAAGGGACAATAGTCACTTAGGAGCACGCAACGGTTTTACGAAATAGGGACAAAAGTCACTTGGAAACACGCAAGGGGGTAAGAGAAAGTTGCTAACCTTGTTCGCTAGATTATAATCTTCGGAATTGTTGAACCGATTTAGATCACTGTTACGTTACGCTATCTTTTCATTTTACAAAAGAAGAAGTTCTAAAGAATAAGTTAATTCAACGCCGAGGTTTTTTTTTATCACAAAGGAAGAAAAAAGTTAATTAAGTGACTCAGGTTTCCGAGTAAGTTACTTCAATATTAGAATTAGTACCTAGCCCTCTAAAGTTGTTCCCTCTTTTGTGTTTTTTTGCACGCTGCGCTGGCCAAGTCATCTGTTACTCAACATGTTTTTCTATCGAAACCATCGGTTTATTATTCAATGTCAGTTGAAACCTGACTTTTTTTTTCAGTGAGCCGTTGGTGTAGGAGAACCGGCTCGACGGGGAGTGCCGAGTCAACAGGTAGGGTATAGGGCACTGACCTACAGTTGCGCTGCATGAATGGCATCGAAGTCGTTCAGCTGGCTGCCAGTCTTAATGAACTATCGATTTTTGAAAACAGAAGCAATTATACCACAGGGGTTCTCCTACATTGTGTTAAAAAGAAACAGGCCTAATGGGAGCTGTTTCGATGGTATTAAAAAAAGAACTTGTTGCAGTTGTGTTTACGAAGTTCGTGCAAGTTGAGAATGCGAGTGAAACCTGCTGCACATGATAAAATAATAATAACTACGCTCATTAGCAACATGTAGACTAAGGGTGGGTTGCACCATATTACTATAACGATAACCAAACCGTAACAAGCCATCAAATTATGCTTTTTATATGGTTTTATGGCTTGTTACGGTTTGGTTATCGTTATAGTAATATGGTGCAACCCACCCTTAGTAAACCAACTGATATCAAGTCAAATAACGGCACTTATCTAACTAATTCCAAAGTGAAAGAAATATTATTTTGAATGCAACGATAATAAAAAATACTCTCGTTGTAGAGATAACTGTAGTTTGAAGAGTAACTAAGTAGGTAATTCATGCCGCTCACCTTCTCGCAAACTGCAGGCGAAACGTGTCGTTTCGAGCCAGTTGCACGCCAGTGTCCTTTTGAACTTAACAAAGGTCTACTTTCACCGACGCCAGACCCCAAGATTCAACTATACCATATACGGCCCTCTCGACGAATATTGCAACTTTGCTTACGCGCTTTTTTATCGAACAAAACAGTAAAGTACAATTGAAACGGTAAATTACGATCGCATAAAAAAAACCGTAGACGCACTTCACAAACACTCGTCAAGATTGACCACTTTTATTTCACCGCACTGCTGATTCTGGAGAAAAAAGTGTTGTATCATGGGCCCGTTTAAAAAAGTTGGGAAACTTTTCGACTGTTTTCGTTGATCGAACGTAGTAGCACGTTCGTCGTGGGGCGATGCCGCCGCGCGAATGGTGGCTGGCCCGTTTCGGCGACGAGAACAAAACGAGTCGAGAGAAGCGGAGCGTGCGCCGAGATGCAAGATACACCCTTCGTGTGTGTGCGAAAGAGACAACGACACAGAACCGTTTACTAACCCCCCTTGCCCCGCATGCTAAATTTAAGGGGAAGTAAAACACCTGCCTGTAAAACATTATTTTATTGAACATTATCGACCCAGATGTTTTTGCAAAGTTTATTTGTTACAAAGTAGGTATTGACTTAATTGGAAATTATCAGTCAATATGACGTCACAAAAAATACTTTACAAAGTTATTGTTTGTAGGAGTGTCATTCTTCAGTCTTATACAAATTGTTAGGAAGAAAAAAGGAACACATCAAACAATAATATTGTAAATAATGTATTTACATAGAGAGAATAATATATATAACTATAGGTGATTTAACAAATGCAAAACAATACATGTAAAAACAAAAAAACAATTACATACTTACTTATAATTAATATGATCTTAAAACTTTAATTTAAAAAATATTTAGATATTCAAATTTGACATAGTATAAATAATCTCAGTGCATATAAAATTGTATAAAACATGTCTACTTAACTTATCAGTTTTCAATCTTAGTTATTAGTGCAGCAAAATAATTGGAGTCAATAAAAATGGAAAGAAACAATAAATATTAATTAAGATTCAAATTAGATTTCAGTGATACACAATATTCATAAAAATCTCTATATACAATACAAAATTCGGTAAATAATAATACCTAACACTAATATTCATTTGCTATCAAGGTCTTACTAGTTCTACGGGAACACTTAAATCTGGTGTGACTAACAACGGATTCGTCTGCGGATATCGGAGTATCTTAGCATCATAAGCTTGTTTGTGCGATACCCCAACGGGCGCAACTTTCTTGAAAAACTTTGTTCTTATAGATAAAACTATAGTACTCATAAATCCAATCACGACGTATATGCCACCGATGATTGAAAACAGTCTTAGCATAAATTGTAGTACATTTTCTCTTTCTTGGAATACTTTGACTTTTAACGCAGCCATGTCATATTTGACGAACACACCGGGCACTCCGTGAGATCCTTTGGAATGACTGATCGGTCTTTCAAGCTCTTTGACGGAGTATTGGAAAGTTTTTATTGTTTCAAATGCAGTGTCTACATCAGTAGGGACAACTTCAATAAAATATTGGAACAGCATGTTTTCTTCTTGCGTGATTTTAAGATCACCTTCTAGAGGGTATATTATTCCATTGGCTGGACTACCGAAGCTAAGCCGGTGTATTCTATGACTGAAGTTTTGGGGTGTGTCATCAAACAACATGTTTAAATGTATGTGTCCTCTTGGTAAATGTAAACTTTTTCCTGCTGTTACATGGAAGTTTCCAGCAACTTTGTTTAGTGTAAGAACACCATGGAGTCTGCATGCATCTGGTCTACGGTTAGGCTTTGTTTTTCTTGCTGGTATTGTAGCACGAACTGATCCATGACCTTTTTTCCACAACAATTGCCAAACGGAATGGTATTCTTCTCTGAGGTACGAATTTAGATATTTCACAGCGTCAAAGGCGTCTTGTTGCTCCTGAGTGAGTTCGAACCAAGTATCCTCCTCCTGTAGCTCACCGAAACCGAATACGCTTTGTGAAGTGGAATCCAGGATATCTGCGCCGATGTTAGAGCAGGGCATAGCAACAGTCATATCTATGTTTATTCGGAGTTTTTCGTCCATATCAATGTCTGGCATGAATTTGAACACTAAATTACTGTCTAGATAGTAAGTAACTTCGCTGTATATCAGCCACATAATTATAAAAAATGCGATAACTGAGAATGTGCCGCCTACCGGTGTGCTGTCCACGTACTCTTCCGGAACTTTGGGGAATGCATCCAACTCCTTCACTCTATCAATAACTTTCTTTTTACCTCTATATCTTAACATTTTAATTAAAAATAACCGTAGCCAACGCAAAGTTTTAAGTCGACGTGTTTTTGACTTCTTGTGATTTTTTAATATTTTGCTTCCACTTGACAAATGACAAGTTGACAGTGACACTTGAATGAAACCTGTGAATTTGACAACAAAGCAACGAATCACAGGAGTGCGTTCAGTTCGTGCGTTGCAGGAGTCGTTGTCGGGTGGAATTAATAAACACTCCTATTACGTGGAATGTTATTAAAAAAGATTCACAGAGAGTAATATTGGAAGCATTGAATTATTTTTATCAATCTACGAGCGAAATAATTAATAATCATGAAAAGTACAACTCTTACAAAAACTCTTAAACATATTCCCGAACGAAACCTTCAAATTTGACAATGACATTTGTATGTTTTCTGTCACTCTGTGTGTCATATCATAATCATAGTTGTCATTTTTGCTTTCCGAGTTTCGCCCGCTGCGAAATACGGAATTTTCTATTTTTATCTGCATCGGGAGACAATAAATACAAACATTTATGCAGTCCGACGACGAGGACAGTTCGTTGCATTCATGCTTCGACTCGCTAAAAACCGCCGTCATGGGGTGCTGCTACAGTATTTGCCACAAAGACACTGATCCACAGGTACATTTTACGCTATTTTTACATGTTGATTTGTTAAATAGCGTGCATATGTAAGATATACGTTTTTTAAATGTCTTGAGTATGTTTCGAGTGTGAAATATGGGTGGTTATTATACTGTTTGTCCATTTCCCATTTCGTTACTTTGACACTGACATACAATCGTTATCTATCGCTTAATTCCCAGTTTAGTGACATTTTATCCAATTAAATACATAAACAGCACGGTTTAGTAGGTAATGTTGAGTTTTTAGATAGCAAGAGATTACAAAAAACTCGTTGTTTTAGGAAGTTCTGCGGAGGTCTTTATGTATTAAGACCATTGTGCGCCGTCATTTATACCTACATACTGCAATCTTTTTCAAAATCCATTACTAATGCTCTTTGAACCACCATTAATGTTCCTAGTAGATTTAAAATTGAACCTAAAAATCCAATAAGACTAAGTGTAACTTCTTTGTTGTCCAATTGTCCAATAGCACAAACAAGTTTACATAAATACACATTAACCTTGTTTTCGCAACCAGTTTTCAGTTGGCAAAGTCTTTCTTATGGTTCAACGGACACATATTTCTTGATTTACAATGCAGCACCTAAAAACATATTGCAGTATCCTTCTAGGAGTAGTTAATGATTTATATATCTAACTGCTTCATAATGTCCTGGTATCCACCCACTTCTATGTATATATGAATGTTTTATAGTAAACAGAGACATAAGCTATTTAATTTAAATATTTTGAACAAATAGAAATCATTTATGTAATTTGTAATCAATATGAATAAGATGGAGTTTGAATAACATGTGTACCCTGCACAGTCTATAGAGAAGTCCCCGCTTCTCAGTTTTAAATTAACATTTGTATCCAACAATTAATGATGATTTTCTCAATCAACCTTGAACCTAATGCTTTTGCGATAATGTTGAAAGTCGATTAAAGTAAATTGACAGATTGTAGTAACTTGATATGCTGGCCTCTGTATTGTAATGAGGAAAATTTACTGAAAATGCTAACAAATATTATGATCAAAATTGTGGAGCTCTTACGAAGGAGGAAGCTTTGTAGGCAAAAAAAAACTTTATTTCAGACTACAGTTCATATTATTAGTAACAATGTTGCATAAGTAATTAGGTTAGCATTGTTAGTATTTACAATTTTTTACCCGACTGCGGCGAAGCCCAATAGGAGGGTTATGTGTTTGGCGTGTATATGTTTGTATGTATCTCCGTTTCTTTGTTCCCTCATAACTCCTAAACGGATGAAGGGATTTGAACAAAAATACGTCGTTAGATTCGTCTTGATGGCGCGAGTGTCACTGGCTACGTTAAAATTAAAAAACAAAGAAAAATGGTGGATTTTGGGGGCCATATCGTGGAGTTAAAAAATTTTTTTTTTTCGGTACCATCGAGTAAGGTATCAAAATGAAGGGTTTTAAAAGGAGATTACAAAAATATAACACTTATTATGTTTAAAAAAAATTCAAAGCGACAAATCCGATAAACAAACACAAAAGTCAAATCATCTGTGAAGAATTTTACGCGACCAAGAAAAGAACTAAAAAGTTGGAAATAAAAAATAGTAGTTAATAAACTAAAAAACCCAACTGAAAAAACTGAAAAGCAAAAACAAGCACATTTTAAATTAATCAAAACTTGGAAGCAGGCGGGGTCCATACTATTTTCATTTGATTTCATAATTAAATATTAAAATGTTTTTTTATTACAACTAAAAACACAAGTAAAAACTTTACAATGGCAGACTAACTGCCACACTCAGAGATGTTTAATGATTACTTAAGCCGTCATTTAGTAAACATTTGTCATACAAAATCTTAACTAAGTGATGCCTTAAGTAATTGTTAAACCCCTCTCAGTGCTTGTGGAAGGGGGTTTCTGTCACTACCATGCAGGCAGTTGCCAGACAGGTTAAAAGAAAATATTTTATTGATTTTAACCACATTGCAAAATACATTTCAATTGTGATAAATATGTATAACATAACTTCTATGAATAACTATAATTTTTTCAATCGCCATTCAATAGACAGGAAGTTGTTATCTGATAACGGGTTAAACATTGATAGCAGTCAAAATATTGCAGGTCACAATAACAATGTTTTCGGAATAACAACAATTTACTACAGTAATTGGACACCATTTTGGTCTCTTTTCTAATAATATTGGTATGCAGCTACAAAACAGCCATGTGAAATCATTTGAATACATTAAAGTAAGGTTATACAATATCAGTTTGATATATAAAAAATGCACACAAAATTCAATGTCATGAGCCATAGAAACACATAAGTGGAATATTCAAAGTGGATTTAGACCCCTACTAACTGTGCCGGAATCCTGCAGCAGTCTGGGATGGCTACTACAATTCGGGGACGATCTAGTTGGTTGAAGTAGGGAATATTTGAACATCACGCACAATATTTAGGTATGACACTGGATCCCGCAATAGGATACCCTGTGTCGCAGGATCCAGTCTCTTTTGACAGATAATATATGAGCAGTTTTAGATAAACCGTTAAAAACATTGAAGTAAGAAAAACTGTACTTCAATGTAGTAAACAGATCAACAATGAAAGCATACAACTCGATACTGCATTGCAAAACAAGCTTGGTATAGGATTACATGTCTGTGACAACTTGTGTTGCTCATTTTGTGCTGAACTAAATGTAGACTTGATTGCTGCTTATTGTACGGGGTATCGAAACAATGAATGGATGTCTTTTGTGAGGAATGATAATGAAAGTCTTAGGAGTCAATGGTTGCATGAAATTTGACATTGTACGAAAACTTCAAATAACATTGGAAAAGGGAAAATTATGATGGGTATCTAAAGCTCTATAATTATTTGCCATCATACCTGTTCATCATCAGCCTACAATGTTCTCACTGCAGGGGACTCAGAGGCCTGAGTCCCCCGCAGTGAGAACCTCTCTAGGAGAGGGTTGGGCTATTATAATCCACCATCCAGGCCCAGTGTGGGTTGGTAGATGTGAAGATGTCACGTCTTCGAATTTTTGTTATTGATAATTACTGAAATTCTCATTTTTGAGAATTTTGTGTAAGAATTTAATCAGAACCGTATGAAAACTGTAGCATTATTGCTTATCAGACAATATTACCTACTCTAGTTGCAGTATAACCATTGATTAAACCAATTTAGTAGACAATGCATTTTAATCGTATGTAATTGTTTTAGCTGTGGTGGCCCAGTCATCGAACCCAGACAGTTGCATTATTTAGTGTAACTTTTTTGCGAACTGAGCCGGGATATTTTATTATACCTTACTCTTTCTCACAGAGTGGAGGCCTGCGTCCCAGCAGTGGGAACAGTATAAGTTGATATTTACCCTTTCATTCATTTGAATAATTCTTACAATTTAGAAAAATAAAGAAAACATTGTTTATTGATACTTGCAATTAAAGTTATAATTGATTGCAATATTAACCTAATAACCTTTTGATTGAATAACAAAAACATAACTCTGTCTTACTTTGTATTTGATCACCTTTGAAAATAGTGACTAAATAGTCTTCTGTATGTGGATTGATGAGGTCTGATCATGGATTTACATTTCATACCATGTTCCCTCCATGCTCCGGAAAGAATGTTGATCCCAGCTGCCTGCCAATTACCCTTACCAAATGGTTATGTGATTCTGGGAGTGAAATAGGCAGTTGCTCCATGTAAAATAACTGTGATTGCCTCATTGGTCTAGTTTTAGCAAGCGCGACTGCTGAATATGAGGTCCTAGTTTCGATTCCCAGGTCGGGCAAATAACTGTTGGATTTTTTCATCAGAAATGTCTCAGCAGCAGCCACGGAGTCTGGATTTGTGCCCAGTTGATGGCAATAGGCTCGTCCCCAATAGGGATGTTTCCTGACTAAACAAAATATGATTCTAATTAGTCCCTCTGTTAGATTATCGATAAATATTGGATACGTATTTTTTGTTTTATCAAATCAATAAAAATTGACGAAGATTAATAGCGTTAAAGATTTGAGTGGGGGTTTGTGACGTCACTCACCGATAAAAAATGTCATAGTAATGTCTTAGAATATTACGTCACACGAGTTTTCAAAGCGGTGCTTCATTGTTTGTTTACGTGAAAAAAAGAAAAAATACGTGTCCAATATTTTTTGGAAATCTATCTGACGGACTAATTAGATTTTTTCTGTTAACTACCCTATTATGAGACTTAAACATAACTGGTGAAGTGTGGGTGTATAAATAAATAGCTATCCCTCTGCCTCATCCTTTGTGGATTATAGACGTGATGTTATTCTATGACGTTTATGCAGTTTGACTTGACGACAACGCCGATTTGGGACAGCTAGGCAGGTGTACCATGATGCAGATATGCCAAGAAACAGCTATAACTTTGTCTAAATCGCCCCTTCCAGGAGAACACAGTGAACGAGAGGACACATCTGCTCGAGGTGACGGAACAGCAGCAGGAGACGCCGGTGCCGGCAGCATCGGCGTCCACTCCTCCCCGCAAGCCTGACGAGCAGAGCGCGCTCAACAGGATACTGCACGAGACTGCCACGTGAGTACAACCTGGGCCCCGAGTCTGCTATTCAATCGTGTCAGAATGGTCTATCAGTGATCTCATAATTGTTGATTTTGACAACACCAAACTTGTCAAAATCAACAATTATGAGATCACTGATACACCATTCTGACACTATTGAATAGCAGACTCGGGGCCCAGCTCGTTGCAAGAATTCCATGGGTAATTGTTGATTTACACAACACCAAACTTGTCAAAATCAACAATTATGAGGTCACTGATAGACCATTCTGACACTATTGAATAGCAGACTCGGGGCCCAGCTCGTTGCAAGAATTCCATGGGTTATTGTTGATTTACACAACACCAAACTTGTCAAAATCAACAATTATGAGATCACTGATAGACCATTCTGACACTATTGAATAGCAGGCTCGGGGCCCGAATCGGTATGCCCATTCCAGATAGTGAGGACCACAGAGGAAACCACGACACACCAAGCGTGTTAAGTTTTGCTTGCACTAACTGATAGCTTTGAGGGCTGTCCATAACAGAAGTTCAGCTCAAAGCACATTCGGTGATCTATGCTGAGTAAACGGCAACTTTCCACTTTCAACCCTCCCACTTTCAACGTTACCCTTTATTAAGCTGTCCTTCTATTTCCGACCTTATTTCTTATCGCTAAAGCCTCATTTCGCATCAAATCGTTCTACTTACCTTAAACCTATTTTATTCTCATCTCTATTTCTCACAATTAAAGCCTCTTTTCGTTCACCAGCAACGTGATCGACGTAGGCGCCCTCGGTCCGTACGCGCTAGAAGCGGGCGCGTACAGCGAGCGCGTGCGCGTGTACAGCGCGCGGGTGGCGGGGATGGGCGCGGGGGGAGCGCCGGCGCCGCGCTTGCTGGCTGACCTGCCGCATTCGGAACGAGCTGCCTTGCTGGCGAGGCCGGCATTAGCGGCCGAGGATAAGGACTTGGTGAGTTTCTTTTCTTTTTTCGTTTCTCACTCGGTGTTGTAATTGCTTTAATTGCTAATAATTGAAAGCTACGAAATGGGTATGTGTCTGGGGCTGTGAGTTGTTCGAAAGAGATATCGCGGCCTCGACACAGAGGGCTAAGAAGGAACATGGGTGGTTTTTAGTCAGTAGAAGTCTGACACTCCCTACTGCTCTGCCCATAGCGGGAGGAGTCATTAGATGATTTTCCAAACCCCAAAAAAAAAAGTGGGTATGTATGTGTCGGGCATAGTGGACGTTGGCAAGAAGGCTGCTAGGTTAAAGTGGGATTGGGCGGGTCACGTCAGTCGCATGCACGATGACCGTTGGGCAAAAGCCTCCACACGATGGTTCCCAGAAGACGGACGGCGCCGCCGAGGCCGAACTAGAAAAAGGTGGCGTGACGATTTAGACGCGTACCATGAGGGCTGGTTTGAGGCGGCACAGGAAAAGAGCTCTTGGAAGGAATTGGGGGAGGCCTTTGCCCAGCAGTGGGACAGGGCAGGCTAAAGAAAAAAAAAAATCTATGTGTCTGTATGTTGATGTACAATCAGTGCCCTGTCGCCTGTCGGTCAGGTAATGAAGGGCACTGTTCCTGACATAGAAGAAGTGGGCACAGGTAACGTTACGGAGTACTGACTGTTAGAATTTTTGAACAGAGTAGCGGCAATAAATACAGAACCTCCTCTTTCGCTGTCGGTTAAACAATATATCAAGAGGCAGTTTCTATGCAAAGCGGTTCTACAATAGTTTTACTTTATTATTGTCACCAATGCCACCTGTGACTAACTACAGACGTCATTAAAAATATGTTTTGTTCTCCATAATCTAACTAAACACTAAACAGACGTTAGCTATGACCTTCAAGGTACACAATGTACAATCCAAGTGTATGATAGCGAAGCCATATTGTGTGAATAAGAAGCCCTGCTTTGTATTTACTTAATCCACATTAAATGGTTGATTAATTTTAGACGGAAAGCTGACGGCATAGAGGCTTTTGTGCGATATTGACTGGAGAAAACCGCATGGAGAGAGGAGTGGAAGGCTATGGGGGAGGCATTTGCCCAGAATATACTGAATAGGGGAGTATAGGGTGATATTCTCTAGTTCCCCATGACATACACGAACACGAACATGTACGAGTCCTTACTAAACTCGTTGGTTTAATGGGTGCAAGCGCGACTGCTGAGCATAAGGTCCTGGGTTCTATTCCCGGGTCGGGCAAAGTGTCATTGGGTTTTTCCGTCAGGAATTTCTCAGTAGCAGCGGCGGAGTCTGAATAGGGATGTTTACTGACTAAAAAAAATACGATTCTAATTAGTCCGTCTGTTAGATTATCGAATAATATTGGATACGTATTTTTTGTTTTATCAAATCAATAAAAATTGAAGAAGATAAAACGCGTCAAAGATTTGAGTGGGGGGTTGTGACGTCATTCACCGGTAAAAAATGTCATTCTAATGTCTTAGAATATGACGTCACACGAGTTTTCAAAGCACTGTATCGTCTTCATTGTTTGTTTACGTGAAAAAAGAAAAAATACGTGTCCAATATTTTTTGGAAATCTATCTGACGGATCAATTGATTTTTTTTTGTAAACTACCCTATTTGTGCCCGGTTGATGGCAATAGGTTCGTCCCCTATTATATGGGTCTTGCAAATAACTGGCGAAATGTGGGCGCACTATTAAGTACACCTCTGCCTAACTCTTCAGAGATTACAGGCGTGATGTTATGAGTCTTACTAGCCTAATCTCTCTCATTTCAGATAACAAACGCAGTTAAAAAAGCCGCGGCCGCCATCTCGGAGCTCCGTGTGGAACACCACGAAGACCTGGTGGTGCCGTTCAGGGTGCCATAGCAGCGGCGGACCGCGTCGTACTGCGAGGACGAGCGGCCTTACTGACGCGCGGACGTGGACGTGGACAGGGACTGTGACTAAAGAATGTAGTAGGTGGAGGACAATGGGATGAGGGGATTGGAAACCGGGTCTTGGTGAAGTAGCTAGTGAAATTTTGTAGATGTGATGTGGTGGGTATAAAAATGATGAATGGTTTTTTTGGTGGTCTCTAATGAAAGTAGATTACTTGAAAAATACCAATCAGATTAAAAGCCGCTTTTTTCTACAAATGTCACATTGACATCGAAACACGCTAAGGCCTCATTTACGGACACGCGGGGCGTTGCGCGGCGCGTTGTGCGTTATTAATTCAAACACATGGCGATGTATGAAAACGTTAACGATTTCAAACGTCGATTTTACGAGAAGCGATTTTTCGCTCGTTAGTTTAAAATGCAGCGTTCGTTGCAGTGGACGCGCCTCTCAGTAAATGAATAAAAAAGCTCGAGACGAGCCTTCTGCACGCGCCGCGCGACGCCCCGCGTCTCCGTAAACGAGCCCTAAATCAAATATAAATTCGCATCTTCTAAATTTGTAGTAACATTTTTCTGTGTCGGGTGGTAAATCATCAAATGACCCCTCCCGCTCTGGACGGAGCGAAAGAGAGCGTCAGACTTGTAAGGACTAAAACCCACCCATGTTCCTTCTTAGCCTTTTGTGTTCCAGAGCCGCGGTATCGTTTTCGAACAGTTTCGTAACCCCGTGATTAAAGTAACCTGCAGTTATTGACCCCAAAAACCATTTTTTTGTTTTACTATATTTTGCTAACAATATCCATCACTTCTGTAGAGTTTCGCTAGCTAATTTAAACCGAACTTGTATAAAAAACCGCGCGATTGTTGCGAAACAGTCGCGCGACTTTTTTGTATGAAATAACTGGTGTGAGGTTTGTCAGCCTTTTAATTGGAATGACTATTTGAAGTGGTCTTTAAACTTGTATTATTGTGTATTTATAATAATATTGGTTTAATGTATAGTGCCGGTCACAAAATTACTATGTTATTTGAAGCAAAAGACACATAGAGAAGAAACTATAAACGACATTCCGTTTATTTTTGGCCGTCCGATAAGCAGAAACGGTCTAAACATAAAAAATAACGATATAGATTTTTCAACATGTCTGCCTTTTTCGTCTTTTTCAAATCTCGAACAATTTATTAACTATCGAAAACAAAGTTGAGAAAATTATACAAAAATACACCCAGTGTCCTGAATGTAATCTTGACAAGAAAATACTAGTCCCGCCTTTTGAAGCAGTCCAGTAACTGCCAAACTTTCTTATAAGTACTACTAAGATTTAATGAATACTTGCAGGTTACTTGCTTTTATATCCGGAAATGCACATGCTGAGGGTATGCTAGTTTGTCACGTGACATTGCGATCAGAAGTGGTCATAGCAATAGGAGATCGAACTGACTCAAAAAAATATGATTTTGTTTAGTCCGTCAGTTAGATTATCGAAAAATATTGGATACGTGTTTTTTCTTTTATCAAATTAATAAAAATTGACGGAAATAAAACTTGTCAAAGATCATGAGTGGAGGCTTGTGACATCACTTTCTGGTAAAAATGTACCAAACTGTGACGTCACACGACTTTTCGAAGCACTGTATCGTCTTTTTTTTTGTTTACGTGAAAAAAGAAAAAATATGTGTCCAATATATTTTGGAAATCTATCTGACGGACTAATTAGATTTTTTTTTGTCGGATCCCCTAATTGTTTTCTGTATGGTTTTATCTCGCAAAGGTATGCAGACAGCTTGCTTGCTATTGAACACGCAAGGTTTTTGCCCACCTTTGTGCAAGCTATTGGCACGTGTATTTTTGGTGTAAGCTGCAATATAGAACTGCTGTAATGTAGAAGTAAAAGTATAATTATTTAACATTTTTATAAAATTTTCCATTGTTATTTTTGTGTGCCATGGCTATATTAAATGCCAGGGTAATCTAGATTCAGCTTGTGTGGCAATATTTAACTATAGTTGTTAAAGCATCTTAAATTTTTCAACGAAATTGTAAATAATTCACAGAATATTATGTTTTTCGGTGTTGTTGGATTCTAAAAGAAAAAGTGTTATTAATTTTTACAACGATTTTATTATTCAATTCTAAATAATATTCAATTCTATGTAGGTGTAACATTTTTACTTTTTTCTATAACACCAATCAGGTGTCTCAAACTAAACACCATTGATCTTTTTCCCAGATTAAGAAGTAGGTACATTGTAAAATGTATACCAACAATAATTAAAACGGAATAGGACCATTATCATATCATTTATTGAAAAAAAACAATAGATTTAAGTTGTATGGTAACCAGTATTCATCCTGTGTGATAATTTAATTATTCATGTTTCACTGTTTCTTAAAACTTTGGGATATTCTACTAGAACGGGGGAAAGCCCTAAAAGCGACTGTAATCTGGCTATTTATCTTATGGAAGAAAAGTGTTACTGATGTTGATTCAATTGGAGCCACAGATTGCGAAAGTTGCACGACAACCGCCCAACAGTTGCGCCACAAACGCGCAACTGAATTCATAATGGCTGGAAATATCGCAATCTGTTCTTCAGATTGAATGTTACTTTAATTGAGAACATTTAACTCGTATTGCGAATACAAAATGCGATCTTTATCCCCTTTTCTACAATTACGATATTATGTTTTTTTTTTTCAATGTTTCTAGAGGCAGTGAAACATTGTCAGTCAGTATAGCACAATGTCTCTTAACATATTACGCTCTATCCTAGACTAATTTCATGATATTAAGGTACTACCAAGACCATTAACATTATTTGACAGATAAAAATATGAATAATTGAATGTTTTTCTAAAAAAACATAACGATATATCGATAAATTAACATTTAATTAATTTAACATGAATTATTGCAGTCATTTTTCAGTTTATTTATACGTGTAAACTAAAATTTTGACTAACATCCTAAATTAGAACCAAAAATATATTTATTGTAATAATATGTAGACAATTTGTAATGACTATACCTTATTTAGTGAAACTAAATGCTATGCAAACTTCAGATAGGGTATAAATCAGCTGTTAGCATAATTATATACCTTGTGAAATAGTTAAAGTCTTCGACAGAGACTTGTAAACCGGTACTATCTAATATCAGCACACCGTGTTCCCACTGCTGGGACACAGATTCTCCTCTCAGTGCGCTGTGAACCACCACATGGGCCCAGTGGGAGTTTGTGAATGTCTCTAATGTATTCTGGTTTCCTAAGGTCCCTGTGTAATGGCAATGGGGTAACATATTCTAAAACAATCGAACTGGCGAGTCATTTTGGTCGGCCACAGTCTAAAGTTAACCATTGAGGCCATACAGTAGAAGGTTTTCGTGAAGGAGATAGCAAAATAATTTACCTGCTTCGTTTACTCTTACAGCTGGATCGAATAAGTCTGTCCATCTTTTATTTTTACCATCATATTTTTTTTTATCTAGCCTTCGCCCAATAAAGTTGAGGTCAGCATCAAGTCTACCCGGATGCAGCTGAATACCAGTATTTTAAATACTTACTCTGTCTTCACAAATACAAATGCTCGTCGACTTTTGTGCCAGTCTTTTGTTTCCCTAAATAAGGTGGTCGACGAACATGCGACTAGTCTTGCATTATCTGCGATTAATCGCAAGTTTGCAGCGTCTATTTATTAACTTTGTGTAAATAACCAAATTAAGCCTAAAGGAATCTGTGATGCAGATTTTTTTTGTATGTTATAATGTCACAGGCTTATTACGTGTCTGATAGATTTATAATATTATTGTGGACTGCTTTGATTTTTGTAAGTTTGTATAGAATAAGTATCTGAATAATATCTATGTAATAAAAATCATCAATTGCTGACAGACAATTGAGTCTGAAATCATAAAATTTTGCAAAAGTAAGGGGTTAATATGGAATGAAATATATAATACCACACATCAGTTCCTAAATTAAAAAAAAAGAAATCTTTAGTATTTCATCTCAGGTGGATAATAATAAAACTGGAATCAAAGCAGTCTAATACCTGTGTAGATATTAAACCTATCATTTGAGAATATAACAAGATGACTGACTGAATGTAGTTAGTTTTATTATGTAATGTATAAAAATCTTATATAGCGTGATAGTATATCTATGGGTACTTTAAGCACATAAAAACAATAAGTATAAAAATTGTATTGCCTTCATGAAGACAGATAAATAAAAACTGTCAATGTCAGCCTGACAGCTGTCAGATGCAAACTTAAGTCCATGTCACGAAAGTGTCACAGGTGTGAAGCTCCTGTCATAAGACGTTCTACTTAGATTGTAAGTTCAACTTAACACGTTTGAGACTCACAATTTCTGTTATAGGTACTTGAGAAGTTACTTTGACAGGACCTTTTTCGTTTATTAATCTGTCATTTGGACTTCAAATATCTTTGTTGATATCATCAATAACTTAACGGCTACCTATAGATATTCCATCACCCTAATATTCGTGTATAGAATTTTGCTACATATATATAAAAGAGCTTAATCTTGATTTAATTTTATTAACATCGATGCCATTTTTACATGTTTTTCTATAAAGACGCTATATTCAAGCGTCTAGCAATTTTGTAGCGATCGTACGCTAGTGTGGAGCCACCCTAAGAAGTTATTTTAAGTTTATAATTCGAATGATGTGTGTCGACGGTGCGATTTTTTATGGAAAGTAAGTACCAGTTGGTAACGACTTAATTGGAATTGTTGCAAAGAAATGTATTGTAAAAAACTTAAGTACTATGTTTGGAACCCAGATTCTGTATTCAAGTTTAGGTTCTACAAAATTATGTCTTGCTCTGTGTCCTAATCTTAATAGAATGCGACTGACGCGTAAACGCGATCATTTATTACGATTATGACGAAAGCACTATTGAGGTCTACTGACAGTCTGCCACTTTTCACCCTTATGCCCTAAGCAATAAGGTTGAAAAGAAGTTGACCGTCAGTGAACGTGGTAGTATAGCGCGACTTGGTTGTTCGCATTCGTGTACGTCATGTTTATAACTAATCGCACTGATCACTTTCTATGGACAAGGCCTAAGGTGTTTCCATATAAAAAAATGTAAAGTTGCCATTCCGACAAAAAATCGCACAGTTCACACTCAAACAGTACGGTCACGCGTTGAAAACGACGCGTAGAAAGTATGTATTGTAAGAATTACAGAATTATTACAGAATTCCCAATTATTTTGTTATGCACACCATTAATGTATAGTAATAAAAGTGAATATAAATTTCTATTTAAATATTTTGTGTTATTGTTTTTGGAGCAGTTGATGCGAAGGCCATTCGCGAAACTCCTTCCGTTCTTCTTTGATCAGACATTTGCAAGTAATTTAATAAGTAATTATTTAACATTATGTATGAATATTAAATTTGATAAAAAAGAGCCTAGTGGGGCAGGAAGATGATGATAAAAAATCAAAATATTTTATTTCACATAGGCCTACATGGGCACTTGTAAAACGTCGACAAAAAGGTTCACGGTTCGGTGCATTGGTCGATTCCCTAAGGAGAAGAACTTGCAAGAAACTCCAAAGGTTACTCTTTTACTCGTTTTCATTTCAGCAGCATAAATATTTAGATATGATGGGACAGCTTTTTTTTTTTTTTTTTGTGGGGGTGGGAAATCATCAAATAACCCCTCCCGCTCTTGGGCAGAGCGAAAGGGAGTGTCAGACTTCTACTGACTAAAAACCACCCATGTTCCTTCTTCGCCCTTCATGTCGAGGCCTCGGTATCCCTTGCGGACAACCCGCAGCCTCGACAGGCGTCAGCCCTTGCGGGCCCCTTCCATGTTGCTGACATCTCTTTGAGGCGCGCGTGGAACACGAACGCGCCGTCGACACGGCCTGTCGTCGTCATAAGACGGACGGACGGCGAGCTTACCCATCACTCACCGTCCACAGGCCCGCGTCTACGGTGGCCGGAAGCCATCACGTGGCCCCCGACGCCCGGAGCGCCTCCCGCGGCGGCTGGGACGAGAGGTTCTCTCCCTCTCACGTTCCGCCACCTCCTTCGCTAGCATCACTGCTTCGCAGAAGGAGGCGACGGCGTCCCATTCCTCCTCGCCCCGGACCATGGCTTGCACCAGGGCCGGACGCGAGAGTTCGCCGCCGCCGATCGCCGCTGCGAGAACACGGCGGGGCTCCGCCCAAGCGGGACACACCTCCACAGTGTGCTCCACCGTGTCCTCCGGCCGATCCTCGCATGATGGGACAGCTCAATCGGTTAATGGCATCTGTTTTAAAATTGAGTTGCAAGATTCCAATTTCCATTTGAACAAACATATTGTGTACAATACATACATTGCAAGTTGAATAAAAGCTTTTATAAAAAGGAGGTATTGTTTTGAAAGAATTGTTAGTAAAAGAGGTCTGTAAGTAATCCGATTCAAGGAAGGAAACTTATATTTGTGCAAGTAGGTGACATATTCCTATAATATAAAATTAATCTATGGTATATGACTTGGTATAAATACGACTGTCAGTAAGACATCAAAATCTAGCCTCGGAATTAATTTAAGTTTTTTATAATACAATTTACATAATGTCGGTTTTCGACGGCGAAATAGAATACCGATCGGTTTATATGGTGGACTATGTAAAGAAGAACAAACCGTGAGTACCTGCCGATGTAATGAGTAATATTAATATTCGGTATGATCCTCAATATCATAGCAGATCATAGCAACCTCATATTAATTTTCTTGTGACTTCTAAGGGTCCGTTCACACAGACGGACTCTGAGAGCATTGGCTGGTGTTTTTCATACTATGCGCATTAGGTTTTCTCTCAAAAAAAAAAGAACTGATATGTAAAAATAAACCTGATAACAACGATTCAAAACTCTGACTTAGACGTGATAAAAATTCTGCTCTCCTCTCCTAGTCGGTCTGTGTGAAAGGACCGACTAGGAGAGAAGAGCAATTTTTTTTTATTTGAATTTGAATGTGACCAGCCGTCTATTACGAACTGTGTTGCCACGTTGCAGGGCAATGGCCTACTTCATCCTTTTCTTGGATTACGTAGTTATAACTCTACCAGGGATGCGGGACTGTTCGAAAGAGATACCGTGGCCCCGAAACACAAAGGGCTAAGAAGGAACATGGGTGGATTTTAGTCAGTACAATTCTGACAGTCCCTTCCACTCCGCCCAGAGCTGGAGGGGTCGTTTAATGATATTCCATCCACAAAAAAGTAGTTATAATTAGTATAGGTAGGTACATAAATCCTAGGCCTTACTTACGTTGTAGGAGTCCATGATATTAAAGTAAAAGTTATGTAAAAAAAATAGATCCTGGCTTGAATGCAGTATGCACTCACGCAGCATCGCCGCGCCGCTCCATCGCAGGAAAAAAGCTTGCTCCCAAACCTATACTAAGGATACCTACTCGCCATATGTTTGTTTCCCCTCCACGGGGTATTCCCTGGATATATTGACACGACGCGCTTACCGCAACTCTTGGTTTAACTACCTGTAGGTACATCAGATCACCCAGAATTAACTGGATTGTGGAGGTTAGATAGGCAGTCGCTCCATGTAAAATACTGGTAAGTGGTACTCAGCTGCATCCGGTTAGACTGGAAGCCGATCCCAACATATTTGGGAAAAGGCTAGGCAGATGATGATGACATCAGATCACCAAATCACAGATTCCTAAAGATTTACCTTAGCAGAACAGACTGGCAAAATGTGGGGGTTGGTTGACGAAGCATACGGACGATAGATCGGGGAGTCTATCGTCGTCGCATCGCACGGCCATGAGTGGTGGTGATGTCTCAGGTGAGCCCGGACATCGCCAAAGGAGCTTGGAGCCCGGAGGCGGGCTGCGCTGGATGGGTAGTGAATGTCATGCGTAGCAGTTCTCGTGGCTCATCCAACAAGGCGAAAGTAGGTTCACGCGGAGTTTTTTTAGTGAGTGCAAGCCAAAAATTTGTCCGTCACATAGATTTCCAAAAAAAATTATGGACACATATTTTTATTTTTTCAGGTAACGTCACAAGCCCCCACTCATGATCTTTGACGCGTTTCATCTTCGTCAGTTTTTGTTAATTTGATGAAACAAAAAAAACGTGTCCGAACTCACTGACTAAACAGAATCATATTTTTTTTAGTCAGGAAAGTAGCCAATTCCTGACTCCGTGGCTGCTATGCGTGCTCCGTCCAACCGTTCTCATCCTGTTCACAGAAAAAGTCCCCGTCGCAAGCGCATTGATGACGACTGTCTGATAGTGGGCCTGGGCCGTGACATGCTGAAGGCTAAGGATGAGCCGCGCCAACATCCCGACGTGCTCTGTCCATTGAATCCGGAATTCTACAAGAACGCTGTCAAAAGGGTATATTTGTTTCGGCTTTCTATCGTATCTCCTGCTCTAACAAGTCCATCCAAAGGTTGTGGCAATAAACATCGCTTGCTCGCCAGCTTCAGGCCGGGACAGGACCTTATCTGTCGGCTAGAGTGTAAGCCAACCATCCTGCCCGGGTTTCAAAATTTGCCAGTGTTGCAGAATTCGTTCGAAAGAGTTAGGCCCTGGGCACAAAGGGCATTAGAAGGAACACGGATGGATTTTCGTCATTAAGCCTGACACTCCAATATGCTCCGCCCAGAGTGCGAGACATTTGATGACTTCTAATCCTTAAAAAAAGTCGACCTTAACAGAAAGGAAAGGCATAGGTTGATGGTGTTGATTAAAAGCTGGTGTTGATGAATAGCTCTTCATTTTTCGTTGGCTTTTGGTCATAGATAGTTAGTATTTTGGTGTAGCCAAGAGGAAGATAGTTCGACGTACCTACCTGACAAAGGATAGGAGATGACATTCTTCTAAAAGATCAAGATAACTCCACGTCTTCCTAACGCATTTCCGTTAGTTTGCAGACGACTATCCGAAGCTCACAAAGATGTACATGGCGAAGGACATCGATCCGACTCCCATTGAGAACGAGATCAAGGATTTGAAGAGGACAGAGTATCTAACTAAATACTGCTCTAGAGGTAAATTAACGTAAAATTGTGGCTTGTTCATCTACTATCTCTTTCGAATGTCATAGTATTTTAAGATTATGTTTAGCAAAGCAGAAAGTGACCAGGGTACAGTTTTTTCGACCTTTTGAGAGCTTAGCAACTTATTTCATCATCATCATCAACAACTTATTTATTGGACAAATCTTAAAGAAGATTCAAGATGGGCATTTCGGCATATTATGCACATCACAACCACTTCACGGTAGGCCGATGTTTTAATGGAAAGAGCACTGTTCGATTTCCTAACGCTAGGTTAGCACCGAAAGTTAGAAAACTTATAAGTAGCGTGCTTTTATTAGAGACTTAATTTAAGTGTTCTATAGGTACTGGTAGTTACAACGGTTAAGCAACCCAAGCAAAAGCCATACGGCTAACATCATCACTATCACTACATCATCATCACTACATAGTGTAAAACAAAGTCGCTGTCACTGTCTGACCGTCCCTATGTATGCTTAAATCTTTAAAACTACGCAGCGGATTTTGAAGCTATTTTTTTAATAGATAGAGTGATTCAAGAGGAAGGTTTTAGTATATAATTTGACCGACATCCACGCGGGTGAAGCCGCGGGCAGCAGCTAGTTTTGCCTATAGCAACTTTCAATTTGTGAATAAAACACGAAAATGGCAGATTTGACCCCTTTTCCCCCTGTCCACAGACCTTCCTTTCATGTCCGTGAACCTAGCCCGACGTGCGCGCGCGCTGCAAACCTTGCGTCTACCGGACGACGTCATCATACCGGACACTACGCAGACAGGCGCCTTCCGTCCGCCCAGGCCTGAGAAATACAAGGACCCACCTTCATCCATGTCTATGAGGCCCAAATTTGATGATTCTTTGACCAGTTAGTACTACAATTATGAGATTTTCATGGACCTTTGTTATTGACCTCGTGAGAAATAGAAGAAGGAAAGTAGAACAGTTTATTCTGCACGTTGAAGTTGTTCTACTTACATCTTCTTACTTAATGATACACTGTCGTAGTGAGGCAAATACAGGATACATTCATAAACCTTTGTTAAGGTAGAACTGGTGCATATTATGTTGGTGTTGTAGCTAAATGCACAAATAAAAGGCACTTTGCAAAAAAGAGCGGAGATCCTCTCTGTGTGTAGCCGTCTTCCAACTTTCACTTTCACGGGCCAATTTCACCAGTGCAACACTCATCGCTCATTTACACTACGTTCTAATCTCCACGTCTTCAAAGTTCAACAAAGCTCAAGCTATTGGTTGACCTATCTTACTTCTTACTAATATTATAAGCGTGAAAGTTTGTTTGTATGGATGGATATTTGTTACTCTTTCACGCAAAAACTACTGAATGGATTTGGATAAAATTTGGTACGCAGATAGTTTATAGCCTGGATTAACACATAGGATAGTTTTTATCCCGATTTTATCATCTCGTGGGATATTTTTTGTGAGTTGTAGCGGGCGAAGCCGCTGGCAAGACGGCTAGTAATAAATAAACCTCATCGAGATTTTACCCGTGATGGCAACAATGTCGTCGGATGGACGACCAAAATTTCTCTTTCCAGTCCTTGGACGCTATTTGGTCACAACTTGCCTTCACATGCCATCAGCGTGCATTACTACTAGGTTCTCCTAGGTGAATGTTGCCTGCCGGGGCGTCAGGAGTGTTAGAAAGAGATACTATGGCACCGCAATAAAAAGGGTCATTAGAATGATTTCTCATCCACAAAAAAAAGGTGCACGTTGCTGTCGATATGAAGCTTTGACCACAACTTAATTTATTATTCCATTCCTCAGAGGAGCTCCGTCGCATCTTGCGGGTGAACACAGGTGACACAACCTATGGCGCATGTCACGGTCTACTGGCCAAGGTCGTGTTGGAGCAAAACCCTTTCGGCAAACCCCGCAAGGAACCGAGATACGGCCGCTGGAAGAATCCCTACATGTTTACTTATAGAATCTGACTGTGTTTACTCCTTTGGATTAAAATTGTTTGGTGAGAAGATGAGTTGGTTTTATTAAAAGAAAGTTATTTTCGTACTGGTAAAATAAACCATAAAAGTAAACAATAATTGATGAGTGCAAATGAAAAAAATAGCATATCCGAAGTCACCGACACCTAAACCATCGTCAACTGCCTGGTCATTTCCCAACTATGTTGGAATCCCAGTTTCCTCCGTTCCTCGTAAAGCACGCTATGCCGTTGGTCCCGGCAGTCATTTGTGATATATGACTGTCGTAATCAGTGTCCGGATAGTATGACCTTATGTCATACCAAATGGTTTCACATTCATTCCCAGTGAAGTGGTTGTGGAGATCAGATAGACTGATAGACAGTCGCTCCATGTAAAATACTGTTATTCAGCTGCATCTGGTACGACTGGAAGCCCACCAAACGTACCTACGTGGCAAAACGCTAGGCAGATGAAAAATGCTTTTCTCAGAGTATATTGTAGGTACAATACTAATTTGTCTTTAATTCCAAAGACAACACAGTTTCTAATAGAACCTTCACCGCTACTAAAATTAAAAACACAAATCGAGTCAACACCACCCTGACATTATGGCAACAGTCACGTCATTTGATAAATGCTAGTGTAGTAAAAATAAGTAAAATAAAATATGCAAGCTGTTTAGACCTCATCACAAAATTGCCAGTAGGGAAGGAACTGATTTCGTAATAAAAAACCAAGCCATGCGCATTGTATTTCTGAAGCCATGGATCACTACCTGACTACATATCGAAAAGACTACCTATGGCCTAACCTGCCAGGGTCAGCTTCGGCGTCATCAGCAGGACCTGGACACGGGACGGGGGAAGGTGGGCGTTTCGCAGAGTTAGTATAATCAGCCTATATCGTTGCCATAGCTAAGACGCAGACGACTTCTCTGTGGTAGGAGATCACACCCAATCGTAATCTACCTATCACGCGGCCCAGTTTGTTTTTGGTTTACTCATGATGTTTTCGTTCTTCATAGTTAGCGTAGACTTGCTGAGGATTTCAGAGGCGAGAATTTGATAGGTACTAAAATCTTGGAACCCAAGTTTTATTTTTTTGACTTGGATCCAATTCTGGTCCACTCTGTTCATGTTGTGAATACCTACAGAGAACAGGCAAGACCAGGCTAAAACACAGAACATAAACCTGGTGACCTGGAGATACTGAAAGGTTTAGAACGTGTGTATTACGGTCAGGCTGGAACTCTTCACCCTGTTCCTCATACGTCTGAACTATATTCAACCAAAATACGGCTGTTCTGTTTTTACCCTGCAACATTTGCTACATTCGCAGTGTGGGGAAGCTATCAGGCGAGGAGTTGGCTTTCTACCAAGCATGCATGCAGCACTCTCGACCGGCAGACTGCCGGTGTCCTCAGTACTCTGGCGGGGAGATGCCCAAACTGCCACCAGGGAAAGAAGGAGGCTGGAGTCGTAATGAGGTAGACATTCAACTTAGTATAAGTCGGCAAATAATGGGATAGAGTAGTTGCATAAAGATTCAGGCTCGCATTCAAAACCTGTCAGTTTTAATATTATGATAAGGTTATTTCCCCCGTCGGGGCTGCGGGTTGTTCGCAAGAGATGCCGCGGCCTCGACATGAAGGGCTAAGAAGAAACATGGGTGGTTTTTAGTCAATAGAAGTCTGACACTCCCTTTCGCTCTGCCCAAGAGCTGGAGGGGGGGGGGGAAGAAAGGCTACCACTTTTTCTCCCACCTCCTTAGAAGGGGGGACACACACACCACTTGATACTCATAAGGTCAAATTCATCTGATGATTGACCTGATCCCTGATCCTGATCTTAAAGAAAGTTATCTTTAGATCAACGGCACAGGGATCCGGGGTGCGGCATCACGCTGTCTCAAAGTCTTTCTGCCGTTACATTTTTGAAAGCCCTTAGTTGTCACGACCACGCATGCCTCTTTCGCCACCGCCCGCCGCCGTCGCCGCCGCTCCGCTTAGTCGCAGGCCACGCTGGCGCTACGCATCTTGCGTTTGCGATGAGCGGGAAAAACAATAAAACGGGTCGAACGGGGGGCACTATGTTGGCGCGACTGGCGTGCGCGTCAAACGACCGCGACCAACGGATCGAATAGTACGAGTTCGCGCGTTAAAGCCTAGATAATCTGTGGCGAAGAACAGACTGATTTTAATTTGTGCAAAATAACTTTTATTTTCTTTCTTTATTATTATTTCGAAAAACAAAAAAAAACCGATTACTAACCTAACCAAATCATTTACTGACTGCAAAACAACGGACTGCTCATAGGTAATAAATATCTCAATGAGAAATAATATTCTGCTAACGTTTCACTTTACAGATCATGGGACCAATGCTAGATCCAAAACTGTATCCAGTGCGGGTTGCAGCAGCACCTGAAACTCCTAGTTCTCGTTACGACCAGCCCAATGCGTTCTTGGATAAGGTAAACTTGTTTTCTAAATCACCATCATTGATTTTTACCAGATTTTTTTACACTTGGTTTAAACTTAGTACAGAAGCTGTAAGCGTATTGGGTTTCGAACTCCCCAATTTAACGTTACGCCAAGGATACAACCAAGCTATCTGTACATCAATTTATGAAATTCTACGTGGATGGTTGTTTGAAAAACAACCATCCAAATGTGATCCAAATGCACACTTTTCTTGTGTCATGCATTTTACTAGCTAGAAAATATTAAAAAAATTCGTTCGCCTCTATCCCTCCAGTTACAATCGAAGTACCCGATGCTGTACAGCATCCTGCAGAACGAGGCGTCTCCGGAGCTGAAGCAGAGGATAGACCGAGACCGGAACAAGACGACGTACCAGGTCGACTTTTGCGAAGCAGGTATATTTCGTCAAATATGTTTATAGCATCATTGGAAAAGGAGTATGTAAGGATCGTAGCAGGTGGCGTTCTGTGGTTTCTGCCTACTCTCATGAGAAAAGGGCGTGAGTTTATGTACCTATGTATGCTTCATCATCCCAACGACGTTTCTGTGCCCTTTCTTTTGTGGCGGGTGGAAAATCATCAAATAACCCCTCCCGCTCTTGGCAGAGCGAAAGGGAGTATCAGACTTCTACTGACTAAAAACCACCCATGTTCCTTCTTAGCCCTTCATGTCAAGGCCGCGGTATCTCTTGCGAACAACCCGCAGCCCCGACGGGACGTTTCTGTGCCCTCAATCAGGATTTTTATTTACATATTATTAAGTGCCGTATAACAAGCTACGACCCTAGTGCAAATAGCCCAATCAGCCGTTTCCACTGCTCGGACACAGCCTCCGATCCATACAATCACCATTAGGACTGGGTTAGCATAGCAACCATCAGGCAGTATCCCAACATACATAGGAGGTACCTGGTCTGGTCTGTGAATCCTACTTTTCCTGTGAAGAAACTTTTCACTTGGTCCCTGATTCCTCTATAAACTATTGTCCACCAGGTCCCGGCGCCAAGTTCGAGGGTCTGCAACGTGCACAAGACGAGAGCGGCACAGGTCCGTGTGCGCAGCCGATGCGTCTGCCGGGAGACCCCTGCCGTGTCGGACCCAAGCCAGGCCAGAAGTCTGCGCCCAGGACTATCTCCAAGCAAGCAGGAGCCAGTGCTGCCAGTGATCCCAGGGCGAAATGCGGTAAGACTGATGTTCATAGTGACAATGATTATGATAACCCTGATAATACTTATTTAGGCAGAGTAAGGAAGGTTTTTTGTAGTTCAAGTGTTTTTTCAGAAGCGTGTTTGCTATTTTGGCAAGAAACATGGAAATAATTTAAGAAGTAGTATACTGACGAGCTGATTGTGGACGTCATTTGGTAGCATCACTATGACACTTAAATCAACATCATCGTTATTATTTTACGATTCATAGCTCGAAAGAATTTTGTGACCTTTACATACTTCTTTGCTCCAAAAGTTCACTTTACTTTCGCACGTAAAGCTTCTGGAACTTGGTTGTCTCAATGCTGGATAATGGCCACTCTGCACACAGTGAGGGTATGAGCATTGATCATCACGGTTTAGGTCTCTAGTACTAAATTATTAGAAGGTTTCCACACGTTTTGTATGACTTATGTCAGTTCTACAAACTTCAGTCATATCGCCGCTAGACTACTGAAATCACTGTGAAGACCTAGTGGTCCAAAACCTGTACCGCCAATAGGTAGGTAGGCTATCCAATTTTCTGGGTAGGTATCCATACTTTATTTTCGTTGGACACCAATGTAGGGTGGCTGATGGTAAATATAATAATTACATGGCAATAATCTTGGCAGAAACGTCTTCGGCGACGCCGCCCCTCGGTCGGACGGAGTACCAAGACGGCGTGTCGAAGCTGGGAGGCATCATCATGCGAGACAAGCTTCATCGGAGATAAATCACGTTTTACAGAATCAGTCAGAGTGTATAAAAACCATGGAATAAATTGTTTGGACGACTTGTTTCTTGGTGTTGTTATTTTATCAACCGCCACCATAACAACTAAAAAAGGTATCAATAAACCAGGGAAATCTCCAATAAAACACTCGCCAAACTGATAAATATTAGTGTATGTATGTAAAGTCGGTGTATATCGTCACGTGGAGGGCCGCGCGCTAGAGATCAGCTCCCCGCGCTTGTACAGCGTGCCGGCCGTTGGACCCGCACCCGCTACTGGACCCGCACTCGCTACTGGACCCGCACTCGCTACTGGACCCGCACTCGCTACCGGACCCACGCTCGTGCTTTCCTGGCGCGACGAGGTGCGCGTACGCACCGTGGTCTCGTCGTGCTGGCGCAGCATCACGGCGCGAGCGTCTGACGTGTTGCGCTCTCTGGGGACAAGAGGGATTTGATGTTAGAGGGTTGTGATGTAACTGTGGAGGGTTAGTAGCCTGGTGATAAGTAAGTAAGGGTGACTAACACATCCCGTCGGGGCTGCTTGTTCGCAAGAGATACCGCGGCCTCGACATGAAGGGCTAAGAAGGAACATGGGTGGTTTTAGTCAGTAGAAGTTTGACACTCCCTTTCGCTCTGCCGAGCGGGAGGGGTTATTTGATGATTTTATACCCGCCAAAAAAAAATGGTGACTAACACCATCTTTTCGATTCTGCCACACGGACGTGTACGGAAAGTAGCAAAGGATTTCTCAGCTGGTGTCCATATGCGCCATAGCGGTCCAGTATGAGTTAAAAAAGGGTGGGAGAATTGAAACGTAAAGTGCTTGTTGTATCAGACTATCTTTGGATTCAAAACACGTACTGTTCGCGTCAAATAACTGTGGCCCTCTGAAGTTGGCTACGAGTGGCTCAAAATTACGAACAAAACTGCAACTGCGCATGCGCGAGTCATGGGGGCGCCCCATTAGGGCATTATAAAACTATGTTTTCTTTTAAAAATATGTATTTAATTTGTTCAAATAATTTTCTACGTGACTGCACTTGCGCGATCTTTGCAAATGGCTAACTTCAGAGAGGCAAAGTTATTTGACGTGAACTATATGTTCGATGTCATGATAAAAAATACTTTCGACTGTTTTCTTTTCAAGTGACAGCCCGGACTACCGCAAGAGCCTCATTTTGAAGTAAATCTTATCACGGGCTCTCAATGCAGGCGGACTGTTCAAGCCACAGATATAATTATATATCTGTGATTCAAGCAGAACAGTTAGTCCTCTTGTGATTTACAGCTACTTGTGTAATCTTTGATGTCTGGAGAGGTCCAGACCTTTTGAATCTGTACATATGAACAGGGAACTAACCTGCTTAGCGCCATAAGTCTGTCAAGATCAGGTGAGGGGCGTCTCAACTCCGCCGCTGACGTCAGCGTCACGCGCAGCGGGGTGGGCGCGGGGGCGGGGGCCGAGGTGGGGGGCAGCGGCGTCACGGGGGGAGGGGAGCTCGGGGGGGACGAAGTCGCCGACGCGGAAGCCGGCGACGACGAGCCCACCGCGGAGTCGCGCTTGTTGGACGACTTGTTGGAGGATTTGTTGGAAGACTCGGAGCCCGACGTGGAGCGGCGGCGGGGGGTGGAGCGCGGCCCCCGGCGTCCCCCACCGCGGCTGAAGGCGGCGGGGATGTGCAGGGATGCCGTGATCACGCAGCTGTCATCGTCTGACCCGCCTAGCGTCTGCGGAGTAACGGGGTAATTAGAAAGAGATTAGCAGCAACAAAAACATTTTAGATTCTTTGCACACAGCATCTAATGAAACAGCAGCAACCTGATCCTCTCCACAGGCGCTATTTAACTCGAGCCTGTTTCTTTTTATGACACCTGTACTTAGGATTGACAGAGCCCTGTAGGTGGGATTTGACATCAGTGGCAGTCTTTAGAGCTTTAATTGTAAGTTAACAGCTGGACATGGTCTGTTTAATAAGTACCTATCGCATCATCCAACTACCATTTGTTGAGTGTTCCGAAATCGTTAACCTCTATTAACTATTTGGTCACGTTTTCTTCTTCTATACTAATATTATAAAGAAGTAAAGTTTGTGTGTTTGTTAAATTGTAAGGGGTAATCTCGGGATCTACTGAACCGATTTCAAAAATTCTTTCACCGTTGGGAAGCTACACTATCCCCGGGTGACATAGGCTACTTTTTATCCCTGTGTTCCCACGGGAACAGGAACTACGCGGGTGAAACCGCGTGACGTCCGCTAGTTTTCTATATTCCGCATGGATGTCTTCCGCCCTGGGGTGAGCGGAGGGTCCCACACACGACGTGGAGTTGTGGACACCAGCGCGTTAAACAATGCAATGTACAAACCTGTGTCAGTGTATAAACTTTCCTCTTGTATCATTCTATCTATTGCTGAAAACGGCAAACCGTCCAAAAATCCGTTTCGTGGTTAAAAGATCTAAGCGTACAAACAGTAGGAGCGACTTTGTTTCATCATCATCATTTCAGCCGAAAGACGTCCACTGCTGGACATAGGCCTCCCCTAAGTGTCGCCACATTGACCGGTCCCGTGCGTCTCGCATCCAGCGGATCCCCACAACCTTCACCAGGTGCACGGTCCACCTAGTGGGAGGCCGTGCAACGCAACGTCTTCCGATTTGCGATCGCCACTCCAGAACTTTCAGGCGCCATCGGCCAATCATCATCATTTCAGTCAGCCGAAAGACGTCCACTGCTGGATACAGGCCTCCCCTAAGTGTCGCCACATTGACCGGTCCCTTGCGTGTCGCATCCAGCGGATCCCCACAACCTTCACCAGGTGCACGGTCCACCTAGTGGGAGGCCGCGCAACGCAACGTCTTCCGATTTGCGATCGCCACTCCAGAACTTTCAGGCGCCATCGGCCATTCGTTCTGCGAGAAATGTGCCCTGCCGGGCGCATTGCTCGCAGAACGGGCACACTGCCACATAAGTTTGACAATAGGGATGTTTACTGACTAAAAAAAATATGATTCTAATTAGCCCGTCTGTTAGATTATCGAAAAATATTGGATACGTATTTTTTGTTTTATCAAATCAATAAAAATTGACGAAGATAAAACGCGTCAAAGATTTGAGTGGGGGTCGTGACGTCACTCACCGGTAAAAAATGTCATACTAATGTCTTAGAATATGACGTCACACGAGTTTTCAAAGCACTGTATCGTCTTCATTGTTTGTTTACGTGAAAAAAGAAAAAATACGTGTCCAATATTTTTTGGAAATCTATCTGACGCACTAATTAGATTTTTTTAGTTAACTACCCTATTCTTCGGGCAATGTCGGTAACCTTGATTCTAATGCGGATGTCCTCATATCTGATTCGATCACGCAAGGAAACTCCGAGCATAGCTTTCTCCTGAGAGGATGAGGCCTTTGTTTTATACTATGTAAATATAATATGTAAAGAAGATGTACCTCATTGTAGTCGCTAGCGGAGTCATTCGAGTCATTGCTGTCGGTGCGCGCGGCCGGCGTGCTGCCGCCGCACACAACGCCGCTGCTGCCGCACTCCTCACTGCTCCGTACCCTGGAACACGAAACAAGGAACATTTTCATAACATAACATCACGTGTAATCCCGGAAAGTTTAGGGAGAGGTGAACCCATCAGTACACCCATCCGGACACAAATCCAGACTCCTTGGCTGCTACTGAGAAATTGCTTATGGAAAACCCCAATAACACTTTGACCGACTTGGGAATCGAACCCAAGACCTCATTCGCGCTTGCGACCACTAGACCAACGACATTTACATATCAAAAACCAAAGAATTCTCTTTGGTTTGGCTCAAATCAGGGGTCTCCTAACTGGAGTTTGACGCGATTTTTTGCAAGTTAAAATTTTCTCTAATCAAATCTGTAATTGGTGAAACTTGCAGAGTCATCTTTTTAAATGCTCGCAAGTTGTTATTAATAATTTCACTCAGTTTAAACCGAATAAATTAATATTATACGAATTGTTGAATCAGAAATGGTCTTAATATCCAGTTCGAAGATCATCTATAGCTTTCCTAATTTTACTAGTCATGCTAGATCTACTAACAGTATCCACACGTTTATCTACGAACCTGGTAACAATAGTCATGGCCGAGGACAGCGATCCCGACGAGGTGTCAGAAGCCGCCGTGTCTCTCGTCCGTCTGCTGCGTGAGTAGGTCTTCTCACTGCGCCTGCCGAGAGGAAGCAGGAGGATTAACTGGGTGAAGTTCAGAAAAGAAGATAGTGGAGCCTAACAGAAGTAGCAGATCTGCTTTGGCTTTTTAAAAAGAAAGAAAGAAAAAGTATTTATTGGGGATTATATTTTAAGGGGGAGGCTCGAAAGAATACAGTGTCGACATCTGCAGATAATTATCTGTCTGTCTGCAGCCTCACGAATCTGACTGACTCATGTTTATCTGATTGGAATATATCAGTTTTTGTTAAGGGTGTTTCTACCAGGTGACTCTGGCAAATTATAGTAAAAACAAAAAAACATATATAAAAAAATATACATATATATATTAAAAAAAAGTATATATATACATATAAACATCTAACTCATCTTACGTAATCTAAAATGTTACTCGGGGACCAAGACCTGATTCTTCAAATACGGTTTATAAAAATTGTCATTGAGTTACAGTGTTACTTGTCGGAATATTTTCTCCTAATGGATAACATTGCATGCAACACAGCATGGTGTAACTGAAAGGGAAAAAAAAACCTTCATGCAGCCTGGAAAGTGTTTACCTAGGCATGTTGCCAGGTCCACCCGTGGCGGCTGCTCCATGTAGGAACTGTTCCCGGGACCAGACCTGCCTCATGCTGTTCTCGTTGTTCTCCGCGGTCGCCTCAGCAGCACACCTGGAGAAGAAGGTGTGGTGAGGGAGGAAACACACACGCAATCATGTCGTATTGTACAGGTGGTCGGTTGGATCCCACGATAGCTGTGGTCTTTCGATCCGATTATTTACAATGAGGTTGATTTTTCAATGGACATACTCGTATAATTATGTTGGTTTGTGACGGATTTGGAGTCTCTCAATTGTTTTAAGCAAACCCTGGTTTTCATTGTATTCGCTGGGGTTTGAGTTCATAATTGGCTCGCCTGATCGGTAGCCAGGCATATCACGATACACTCGAACACATTAATAAATTTATAAAAACAATAACAGAAGTGCTGGTATGTATGCTTATTATAGGTATACGCAGCATTCACCATAGGGCACATTAAGTTAGTTAATCATGCTTTTCAAAATACTTTGTTCAGTTAAACATATTTCCACACACAACAACAAATACTTACTGTTACATGCAAGGTTCTATAAGCCCTCCAAATACCATTATTGCTCATAATCCACCCTACCGCTGATTGCCACAGCTGCGTCATCCTAAAGACATCAAGTGTACAAACCTGAATGCCTCCAATAGTCACTTAGGTGACTTGCATTGTTGCCAGATAGTGGATTCTGGTACCTTTCCCTCGCAGCGTCATTCAGCATAGCTATTCACAAACAATCGAATCGAAGTCGAATCGAACTTGACACTTTTTCGAGTATCAGAATTTTGGATCGAACAATTGGCAAATATGCTATTCACAGATTCGTTCGACATGGTAGTACATAAACTCTCGTGGTGAAAATTGGTACCTATGTAGCCTTTAAATTGTTTTTATTGAGTATTTTCTATATATTGTACTGAATACCCGTCGAGTAACTAAACATATCATTCAAAACAATATAAAAATAATTTTAATTTTAAATGGATACGCAACGACTCTTGTTTATACTATAGTACAAAATGGCGTCGTTATTCTTATTCGATTGCACTTCCGATAGCAAATAGCTGTCGGCAGGATTAATAATCTTATTCGGTTTCGTGAATAGCGATTTTCGATCGTAAGATCGATCGATTGGATATGACGGACAATCGAGTGGTTGTGAATAGCTATGCTGAACTGATGGAGGCCACCGAAAGCGCTTAACTAATAGTCCAGTTCTAGGCCTACACAATTTAGATTGCCATCGTCACGATAAGAAGAAGGTCACTCCCTGGAAACTTCATATGCTCCAAACTTTACGACAAATTCTACCATGCTGGTTACATAGCATTGCTCCTAAGTACTTACTCAAATGATGGGGTACTGCTTATCCTGTTGTTTGCTCGATACAAGACGTCCAAAGGAGCCAAACTCGTAGCTAAAACTGCCTCAATTTAGATGGCCGTTGAAACGCAAAGAAGAAGAAGATGGTACTTACTCAGCTCTCCTCAGTAGCAAGGAGTCGAGGTGTGCGGGCGCGGTGTGTGCCAGGTGGATGTAAGCCTCGTGCAGCAGCTCGGCGGGTAAGGTCCACAGCTCGCCTTGCTTCTCCACTAGCTGCCGGACCACGTTGATCACGTCAGCGCGTTCCGAGAGCTGTTCCACACTGGAAATCAAGAAGGAACTATTAAAATTCACGTCTACGTTTTTTATGTTTATTTTAACACGTTTCTCCATTCTTGGACTTTCTCTTGTTTCATAGATGCGTTTACAGACCTTTAAACTAACAATACACAAACAGTCGAATACAAACATGTACATGTAGGTATTACATCTGTCTGTACCGAAATAATTGTCTTATGTAGGTACATGTATTACATCTCCGAAATAACTGGCATGAATTTTCTATAACTTTAAGGTTACTATTCCGACTTCCACAAACAGCAAAGTAGTGAACAGCTGGTCAACTCAAGAATGATTTTTTTTATCTTAATACCAGGATCAAGGTGGTAGAATACTTTATAAATCACCTCGAAACCTTTCGGCGCCCATGCACGTTTTGTATAAGTAAACTTTCGTTTTTCGAAACTAGTCCTTAATAGTAGCCAACTTATCGGTTAATCCCCCATCCGATGTTGCCTTGTTTTATTCAGAGTGTGCGGCTGCAGGTTTCCGCTGTGTTATTTGAAAATTATTATTATTTATCTTATATTTTGTTATTGTTTTCGCTGTCCCTCACCTGGCAGGCTCATTAGGTTTATTCCTATGCAGTATATTGGGCGCGAAGATGGTGGCCAGGTTGGCGGCGTCCATCTTGTTCCCGGGCTCGCTGCGCGCGTCATACGCGTGCGCCGCCAATGCCGCCAGGAACGACAGCAGCGCGTTCAGCGTGTCGCGGTGCGCTGCCGGCAGTAGCTGCACGATCAGCTTTAGTGCCTCCCACTGGAAGCGCCGGTTGTGGATCTCTGGAATTTCAAAGAGGGTTTTGTAAGAATAAATCGGTTGTTGGAGAGAGTTAGCTGTTGTTGGCAGTTTTGCGCCAATTCACCTTTTATATTATATTTTTTTAAGAAGAAGATTATTTGCTGCTCTGAACCCAATACATTGGCAAAGGATCGGTACCATCAGCCTTTATTTATGAAACCATACAAGGCGAAAAGACCACCGACGCTAAACCGGCTACAACTTAATCAGTACATCGTTCTGAACCCGTGGGGGTTCAGAATATAAACTTTTTCTTCGTTATTAAAAAAAACATTGTCACCGTTTTAGCATCGGTCTCTTCCACACTGTATAGGTACTTTATTTATGTAAACAATACTGTATTTTTTTGTTTCTAAAAGAAATTTATAAAAAAATAAATAGCAACACTTTGCTAATAGATCGTTCGGCCAGTTCTTCTAATAAACACGTATTCGAAAACCCCACTCACTTTGCGTATGCAAAAATGCGGGGTACAGGTCCCTGCATAGCAGAGGGTCGGGCAGGTCTCGCAGGAACTCCTTCAGCAGCGTGGCCACGTCGTGGGGACACACGGCTGAGTCCAGTGCCGCCTCCTGACTCCGCTCCCAATCCTCGCGTAACTGGAACGTGAAGGAAGAAATTATGGTTAATTGGAGATCACTTAAACAGGTGATGTTTGGTTTGGCTTAAGATTTTTAGATGATGTATACAGCCATTTTATTAATAAGGTGCTCCGGCTGGACTCAAACCGCCAATAGTTCACATTTCTTTAAAGTATTCAGGATTATCGTGACGTTCATGACGCTGTTTTAATTTAATTGAAAAGTATTGTAAAGGGCCGACCCCTTTTACTAATACAGTATTAGTAAAGTCTTAAGGTATTCCTAACAACTGTAATACAAAAAAAGAGGACCGTAATCATAAACTAATAATATTTTTGCAATTGAACTATTTACTACAACTCCTCAATTTTTTTTTTTTAAAGTTGCTTACACTAGGAATTTCTCCTGTATCGTGGGTGCATTTACAAACATTTAAACTCACATACAAAACACCCAGACCCGAAACAACTATCTGTAGGCCATACAAATATTTGTTCCGTGTGGCGATCGAACCCGCGACACGCAGCGCAGCAGTCCAATTGCTCAGCCACTGCGCCAACCGTGTCGTCATTGTCACTGTACGTCTATGTGTAAAGCTCAAATATTTTTTTTATTTGTAAATATTTTAGCATAAATACCAGTACTACTATTACAATTTTGCACTTTAATAACACTCAAACAATTCGCCCAACTCCCAAACAGTTCTATATTCGTCCCCCTACAATGTATCGGCAATCAGCACGTAACATAATACTTAGCAGAACAGCTCCAAGTAGGCCACGGAACCACTCGGCGATACCTTCGTTTGGGAAAACATCTAATTCCGTCGATCAGCGTACTATTCCCACGGAGCTTGTTGATGCTCGAGTGTAAACAAGGGACTCTGGCTGATTTAGTGGCATTAATTCTGTCATAGCGGGAACACTTAGTTGGAGGAATGCTAGAGAAATCTAAAATCTTTCATTATCTTGGTAGTGGGTTGATTTGTTAGTATCCTTTCAATGTCGTGAGAAAAGTTTTCAGTATGAATGTGGTTGGCTATAAGGGTTTTAGAGCAGTGGTGGCCCAATGGTGGCGGCCCCCACTTACGAACAGTGAGTCCTGAGTTCAAACCCAGTCAGGCGCATTACTTTGTGTAATTTATTTCATCACCACTGCTCTCAAAACGGTGAAGGAAACATCGTGAGGAAACCGGCATGTCTTAGAACCAAAAAAATCGAAGACATGTGACATCTACCTACCCACACTGGGCCCGAGTGGTGGATTATAGCCCATCCCTCTCCTAGAGGGGAGGCCCTGCAGTGGGATCATTATAGGCTGATGATGATGATAAGGGGCACCGTCTACGTGAAGACCAAGAATATAATAGACACTGTGAAATATGAATGGGCATTTTTCTACCTTTACGCTCACTTTAAGCGGAAAACATACTTTTCGCTGATAATCAAAAATCAGCTGATCCCTATTGTTGACTGTTAATTTGGTAAAGTACTACGATCACCAACGAGAGCGCACAATATCAAGAAGAGACATGTTACAATCCAAACTAAAAAAAATAAGTCATTAATAACTTTGCCTTCATCATTTTAATGTTCAATAAAACGATGAAAGATACACCTACACACCCTAAAATGACCATCACTGAAGACATGGTCAGTGAGCTCACCGAATTATAAAGCATCCACATTTAGAAGCAAGCCCAAAGCCAGAATGTGGCGTTATCTTGCCAATCAAGGGAGTGCAGTTTCCTTAATTAAGATCTGCAGCTGATAAGTCTTCGGACGCATCATGTGCTATTATTGAGGCGGTCGAAATAGATCGTGATTACACTCTAAATGTGATAGCTCTATTAAAGGACTGTGCTATGTTTAGAAAACTGTCGACACCGACAGCTGAAAGTACTGCTACTAAGACGTTACGAACAACTGTATTATCAGTGTTTGTTGTGTTGCAGATATGAGTATCATTTATTTAAACTTCAAGTACAATATTGGTACACAGGCGGACTTGACTTAATGCCACAAGGCATTCATCAAATGTCAATCAGTAGCTAGTCGGTGTTTTTCGGAATAAGAAACATGAAATGTTTTTGTTAAAGTTCCTATTTTGTTATTTTTGCCCTTATTATAAGTATTGTCATTATCTTCAATGTCCATGTTGAATTAAAGTATTACTTCCTCCTCTTTCTTACCCTTCTGCCATTTATTCAGATGTGATTTGATTTCTTCTTAAACCTATCTTTTTAATCAACTTTGTTTAACAAAACTTTTGCACTATTGCGGCCGTGTCTGTATTTCAACAACAACCATCGGGCAGAAGCCAACCAGATACAATACATTTGGTCGGAGGATCCTCCCTTTAAAATGAGGGATGAGGAAATTTCACCTCCTTTCTCCTTCCTCATATCTTTATTGCGCTGTATGACACCGCTATCTATTTGCTTACAGTATGATATCTCTTACCTGTCTAACTCTCTTCTTGGAGGCGGATACCCTGAACAGCCCGAGGGTGTGCATGCCATGTCTCCTCAGATGCGAGAGGCAGGCGGACACGATCCCCGGCACCTTGGGGCCTCCCAAGCCGGCCTCCTCCAAGCCAGCCCAGCCCCATTCTCCTGAGTCACAGGATTCACTCTGAAATGGTGGGAAAGTTGAGTTAATTTTGGCATTACAATATTTACTGCATTCTTCTTCATGGTGTCCCAATACTTTATGATTATATCTGAAATAAGCGACTAACACTAAGCGAACAGGATGGTAACCCTAACTAATATGGAATATTAACTCTATTCTAACGATATTTTATCCGTAAGCGTCGTGTAATCTTGAAAACCATTCCATTTGATTGGCAGTAGTAGTCAAAATGCTCTTGCTTATTTTCAGATTTACTTCATCAACAATCTTTTACCCATTTCTTTTTACAAATGAAGAAGTGCGGTTCTCTTCATTCGTGACCTTATTCAGTTGACGTTAGCACTACATTCGTTTGGCTTCTCCAGATTTTTCTCATTCTTTATTTTTCTACCCACATTACAGCAATAACCTCAATCAGCCATGCAATCACATTCTCTTCCTTTTGTAAGTCAGCACTCCGTTCGCACAAGGTAAGTAATTTCATTGGATTTATTATAGACCTGGTTATTTTTGTTCAGGGTATATATACACGGTGCGCACGCGTCATACGATAATTTTATCGCGGCCTTAATGATCAAGATGTGAGGCAGGTAACCGGATACGGATGACGACATGTGACATCATGAATGACCTATTGACACTGTAATACAAGGTTCTTTGTTAATTACAACTTATTTTCAGATGGTTTAAAATGAGCTAGGAAGCTTTTCTTTGGATTTTATTTTCGTAGATTAGCAGCTTCACCATCGTCTGCCTAGCCTTTTCTTAACTATGTTGAGGTCGGCTTTCAGTTTAAGATGCAGTTGAATTGCGCTGTCCAGTGTTTTGCGCAATAAGCTTACCTGATCTCCACAATCTACTTGTAGATTAGCATCGACTATAGCAGACACCCTCTCAATTAGAGGGAGAGGGCTATAATGCACTACGTGGGTGCAGTGCGGGTTGATAGATGTCCAATATTTTTTTTTTTTTGTTTTTAGACATTTCCTCGCAATGATTCTTTCACGTTTTTGAGAACAGTGGTGATTAAATACAAACAAATTACACGAATAACGCATCTGTATTTGAACCCACGTCCCTACCACGCATAGGTATATCTCAGTTGGGGCCATTGCCACTGACCCACCATTGTTTTCTATAACTGGTTACGTATGACGAAATAAAACACAGTATAACCTGTAATCCCAATTGACCAGAGGTGTACTTTACTCGGTATAGAATCATCATCATTCGCCAAGCCTTTTCCCTATGTTGGGGTCTGCTTCCAGTCTAACCTCATGCAGCTGAATACCAGTATTGTACATGGAGCAACTGCCTATCTGACCTCCACAACCTTAGTGCCAGTAGTACGACACCGTTGTCAGACTTTCGGGCTACTAACTACCTTTTTTTTGGGAGGGTGGGAATTCATCAAATTTTAATAACCCCTAGTGTCAGACTTCTACTGACTAAAAACAACCCATGTTCTTTTTTAGCCCTTATGCCGAGGCCGCGGAATCTCTTTCGAACAACCCGCAGCCCCGACGGGACCCGCAGCCTCGACGGGGGCTACTAACTACCAGTAACGGCAGTCAAAGATCGGGTTAATTTGCTTTTCGAGGCTTTTCGTCAGTTATGTATAACTCGCAAGTAATATGCGTGGAGCCTTGTTCCGACTGCCGATATGTGACGTCAAAACCAACCCATTGACACTGGATCACAAGGTCTTAATTACAAATAATTTTCAGACAGTTTAAAATTTAAAAATAAACTAAGAAGCTTTTTCACGTTCTACAGTCTTTATTTTTATAAATTACGTGGAGAAATTACTCAATGTTACGCTTTGGCGAGATTTTGCGAATCTAAATTAAAATATTTCTGCGTATTATTACCCGTTGACATTGATGATCATCTAACATGTTAGCGCGTGTTACATTTTGTTTACATTTTCATTTTAAATGTTACTATAATGTCGCTCATAATGTGTGTTAAATTATGTATTCCATATTGCCGGAATTGGCTATCCGTAGCAATCATAATTATTCGAAGAAGATGACCGTTTTATTCTAGTTTTAGCTAGAAGCAAAGCACAAGACTTTAAGAAAAACTTACGCATAGTAAACATAACAAAAATAAAAACAAATAAAAAACCAGCCAAGTGCATGTCGGACCACGCACAATGTGGGGTTCCGTAATTGCCCATCAAAATATGTGAACTTACTAAACTGATTAACCACCCTGCCTACCTGCCTCCGAACGACGGGCGAACGGGCGAGCCTAGCCATCAACCGGGCACCGAATCCAAAAATCCGATAGTAAAAGCCAAACCATTTATTTAAACAAGGCCAAGTATAGAATTCATTGTAGTTACCCATTTCCGAATGTAAGTTCGTATTTTGCGATAATAATGTACAAGAAACTCCATCGTTACTCTTTTATAATGTTTTGTTTAATCCTGCTTTAACGAACAGTGATATTCAGAATGGGTAACTCGGCCCAAAACTGGGATGTGCACTTACAGAAGATTACTAAAACTGGAAAAATATTCAAAGGAACGTGGCATTAAACATATTCCGATGTTGAAAATGTGACAAATGAACATTATTAAAGGAGTACTGCAAAACTTTTCGCACAAGTTATCGAAAACCACGGTCCATTAGGGCAACGCCTTTCAAGTAATAAATCTCCAACATCAAAGTCTGTAAATGAATGCTACATAAATATAATATGACGTGTTGTTTGTCACGATCAATATAAACTCAAGACGCATCGCACATACTTCGCATGCCAAACACTGGCTGTAATCACTGGCGGCTGATTGGGTACTAAATCTTTACTGGTTGTGACTCAGTTAGTCTTTTTAGCTGGAAAGGGTAGAAGTCTGCTAAGTGGACGGTAAGTAATAAAGAAATGTGGAAAAAGAACACGTGCTGCGCAGATCTAGATAAATGATGATGAAGAGGTGTGTGATAAAGTTAAAATGAATATCAGTAACTATAGAAAATATTGGCAAGATAATTAATTCTGAAGAACTTGGATAAACGAGGATTAAACCAGGACACAGCTCCAAGGAAATGGACTTTTTCAAAATTAAACAAAATAAAAACAGGAAGATACTGGAAATTGTTACGAGCTTTCATAAACCTGTCTAAGGACCAGGTAAGTTCAAAATTACGATCAAAATTTAAATATTTAATGCCACATAGGCCAACATGAGCACTTAAAAAACGTCGAGAAAAGGTTCACGGTTCGGGTTGACCGTTTCCTATGGAGAAGAGCCGCCAAGAAATTCCATGGTTACTCTTTCAAAATGACGATTTAAGCTAAGACGTAACAGTTAATGATATAGCAAATAGGTCGAAACTAGCAGCTGTTAAAACCGCTATCACAAACTCATTACATAAACCGAAGCTCAAACTGCAATAAACCAAAATTACCTAACAACAATGTAACTAGCTAGTTAACTGCTAGCCCACAAACACGCAATGCCAAGACATCTCACACAACGCACGGATGTGTACTACAAGGAATGTCTACAGTTCCACCACTGTTTATGAAATCGGCGAACTGACGTATATCATGCAGACGGGAACCTGTCATTGGTTGGTCCACAATTGATATTGATGATTTACTAATCTGTTATGGCTTGTGTACAGAGGCCTGCACATCAAGGTACCTCAGTCTATCAAATGTTTTTAATAGATTTTCAACCTTAATGCTAAAGTAGGTTCAAGGTGGATTGGGGAGCCCGTCGGGGCTGCGGGCTGTTCGCAAGAGCCTTTTGTGTCCAGGCCACGGTATCTCTTTCGAACAACGCGCAGCCCCGACGGGATTGACTATGTACTTCCGATACACTTGGAGCTGGTTTCGGCTAGGTAGCCTAGTCTCGCAACAAACCTCTTTTGAGTAACCTCGTTTGCTAAATCCACCTCTATACTTTGTGCTTGAAGTGTTTATTAAATAATTATAGAGGATTCGGTAATTCCTTACATAAGAACAGCCGTTTCAGTAGCAAATTCTTGCTAACTACTATATAATTCAAAACGCGTATCTCCAAACCGCACCCGCGTTAACCGAGACGTGGTGTTTACTCATCACACCGACGTAAATCTTAACAAGACGAAGCTCTGTCATTACTAGGATTTATTGACTCGTTAGCTGTGATCTGCGTTGTCATAGCAACGCCTACGTTACCGCCGTCTGCGCAACTGTCTGGGCCCTATTTGTGAAGGATTAGTAATTTGCTAGGGTAGCTGCTGGTTAGTGTAAACTCGATAGTAGTGAATTTTGTTCAGTAAATCATTTCACTTTAACTGAAGTCAAACATTTGTGACGGATTTCATCTTAGTTATTGCACCTTTTTTAGACATATTTGTACACTGAGACAGACCAGCTTCAGGTCTCTATAACTGGTATATATTCAGACATAGAAGCTTGCTCTTAAAACTTATCCCTACTTTCTCTGCATTATACGAGTATGCAAATTACTGACGTTGCTCTATGTTAACCGCTTTATGCTGCCAAACAAAAATGAGACTGGATAGGCAATGTCTGCCGAAAAAGTATAAGTTACTACACGGGGTTGCGGCAAACCGAGGAGAGTATGGCTGGACACGCAATACCGAGAAAAGTGAAAGGCAATGGGGGAGGCTTTTGCCCAGCCGTGGATGAACAGAAGCGTGAAAAAACAGAAACTACAAGCTTTTCGTAATCAAGGTCTTCATCAAATAAAGCTATTCTCCCACATAATGATGTCGGGCTCAATGTGTTTAAGAATTACAGGTAAAATGTTGATTCAGGTAAAAGGTATATTGCTGTTGCAATTATTGGGTTATTGGTTTTAAACTCCTGTGTTTTGTTCTTTGATAAACAATTTATCTTTTACTAATGAATCTACTTTCGAACGTTTTTGTGATTTTCTTTTTTTACCATTGGCGTACGTGATCATGATCACGGGTTAATTAGTCATCGCATACCTGTCTATTTGCCATTGTTTGTAATTTTTTTTTTCTTCTTTTGATATCTGAATATCCTGATTATGTTGCGACTGTACGTGCATGACGCGGACCAATTCACCATCATCTGTTTAACATTTTCCCAACTATATTGGGGTCGGCTTCTAGTCTAACCGTTAGCAGTTGAATACCTGTATTTTACATGGAGCTGCCGGAGCGGTATGGACATTTTGGAAATTTTGATCAGATTGAGAATAACTATGGATTAATGTTTGACCGTATTCAGAAATTTGCCGCTATTGCTTGTTGTTGAAAATAAGGGGAAAAACAGAAGTAAAAAAACAAAATAAAGAACACCCTAAAAACAATTTGTCGCTTTTCTCAGTAACGACAAAATATTACAGTTCAGTGTAAATATAACGTAACCAACTAAATGTGTTACAAACACGAAACATAAAAGCGTCGGTCACAAATATAATGCAGCACAATGTAATGCTCGTTTACCACATTGTTCCATGCCAGTTTTCTGCTAAACGTGGCGTATGAAACCAATGCAGTGCGGAAAATTTTGTTGGTCACACAAATATGATTTAACTTTTGGTATTTGTGTAGTTCCTTAATATTTTTTTATACTTAAAGAGGAGCTCGTGTCTATCCGCCGATCGTTAGGTTAAGCCGCGCTTGTCTTGGCTGGTCCTTGGATGGGTGACCACACATTACTTACCGAGGGTTCTCTGAAGGCATGAATCTGATAGGACCGAGAAGGACTTACACCACGTATGCCCAGTGCGGTTTAGTGATCTACATTAGCTAGCAGAAATACCTGCCTAACTTAGTTATGTTTTAATAGGGATATCTCAGAATGTAACACGCGTACACTTTATCTTCTTCCATTCTTCCCTGTCAGACGTGACAGCATCATTTACTCCATTCTCTTGTATTTTATTCCTCACACAAATCATCCATCTTTTCTTTGTCCCTCTTCATTCATCAACATTAACATTGCGTCATTTGCATCCTTCATTTTTTTTGTCACATGCGTTCCTAATTACATGTCCATACCACTTCCTTGCAAATTTTCTGTACCAGTAGCCACTTTCACTTCTTCTAATATACTCATTCCTTACTTTATCCATTCTTGTTACCCCGCACTCCTATCTCAACATTTTCATCTCCGCTACATGTAATCGTTTTCAAATCACCATATATTTTATACAAATTCTCCAATCACCCTTCCTCTTCGCGAGTTGCATGGCTGATAGGCCCAGGTGCAATACTACGTCACGCATTACGTGTCTTGGCGACCACTCCACAACTATTTCTGAGCGCTCAAATGGCGAATGACGAACACTAGCATTTACATGACCAGTCTCACATGACCCTCCTGACCCCTCTCTATTATAACAAGCGAGGTTTGATAGGGGGGGATTTTGTTGGGATCCAAAGGGTCAATGAATATTGGGTGGGACGGGACTGGGTTGCAGTAGAAAATAGATGACAATTGTATTATAGATTGATCGATTGATGCATCTTTTAATTCATCAAACGGTTCTATTGTTAGTTTTTGTGATCTATTTTTGGAAACTATGTTTGGTTATCGAACTTTGTGGTTATGACTCATTGAAGCTGTAAAATTCTTACATCTGGATTTAACGTGGCCGATAGACAGGCGAAATTGATGCTTTGAGCTACTCATCGTTTTAAGTCTGTTACAATACTCGGTAGAATAGTTTGTATCGTGGTTTGACTTTAATCTTCTTACAATCTTAAGAAGTTCAAGATACCCAGATATGCAACCATTTTGCCAGCCTGATTGTCTGGTCGACTAGCCAGTTTGCAAGGTCTCTAGAAACGTACATAGTAATCTTTCGCCTTTTTTCTGCGCTTAGGGCATGCAAAACCCGATTTCGGTCCCATAAACCGGGAAAAACTTTTTTTCTATGAAACCAAGACCCTGTTTTTCCATTACTAGGTAGTAGGCACAAATTGTAGAACTCTACGTGACTATCTTTACATATTCGGGTCATACTCTATGTTTGTAGCTATTCCACGCAAAAACTGCTGAACGGGTTCGGATGAAATATGACACACATATAGTTTATAACCTAGATTCACAAGTAGAACTTTTTATCCCGGTATTACGATCCTGTGGGATAATTATCAAACACCACGCAGACAAAGCCGCAGGCTTAAGGTATAAGTCTAGTAATACGAGTAATAATACACACACGCCTGCCACAATGAAGATAGAAAATGATGGATGCCTATCGTCATTGTGAGCTCGTCAAACTAGGTTGAAACAAACACTTACATCATCGCCCTTCTCCAGGGCTCCGAGGGAAGCCAGCGAGGCACGGGAACCGCCATGCTGCTGCCGTCGCAACGCACGTTCACTCTCCACGCACTGCGTTAGTGGCACTCCGAACACACTGCCGCCCGTTGACTCTGGAGATAGAAAAGAACGTTCATATGAATTACAGGGAAATAAGAAAAAGAAGAATATCTTAATGTTGGGAGCAAATAAGGAGATATGGGGTCAGTTGGATTCGGGGTAGGACTGTTCGTAGTACTCAGATTACGTTACGGTCGTGTATCAACTATTAGGTCTTTAGGCGACCAATATCACCCGGTTTTCTTACTCCTCCGCTATTCTTTTTTGTTTAATTTCGTTGCGGGATCCAAGACAGTTAAATCGTTTCTCTGGGACTTCGTCGGGCTTCATTGTCTCGGCGCTTTTCTTGTGGTCGCCACTGTTGATTCTGGTTAACAGGAGTTACAGAGGTTTGGGAATAGTGTGGCGGGCTATCACCCGGTTGGCCGATATTAAACTAACTTAGAATCTATAGAGGTTGAGACTTGAGCATGTCAGCATGAAAACGACAGAGCCGAATAAAATATAATATTAATACCGCTCAATAAGTCATTATGCACTAAGGATAAAATAGTGCATAATGACTTATTGAGCGGTAAGTAGCAGACGCGGTTCGAGGAACAAATTCCTAAACTAAAACAGACTTCCGTATTGTGAGCATCTGGGCATTCTTGAAACCCAAGTCGGGCTTCCCCGAAAGGGTAGGCGATAGTGCATTGTCCTACACCCACCACGCGTCTGTATTTGTTGATGGAATTCAGTAGTTTGCGTATCAGATGACGGGTCTACTTAGACAAGGTGGTGTTGATGGATCATTTACGTAACGCTATGTATTAAAACTGTTCATATGAGGAGGAAGATATAAACTCTTTCTACAATCTGCAATTTTATCTTCCGCTCCTTTTGTTTATGCGATGGCCGTGACACGCGTTGTGAGGGTCCAGAAAAGTGGCAACCGTTTCTTTCTTATTGCAAAATGCGCCTGCAATTGACCTCGCCTGATGGAAAGTGATAGATGAAATCTATGTTGATGCGTTTCTACAAAATTCAACTTCACAAACTTTTGCGGTTGCAATCCAATGCAACATTGACTATTGAGCGTAATCGCTGATAGGAAGTCCTTGTATAGGGCTCTCAGGTCTTAGAAGCAGAATGCACTGCTTTATAGAAATCAATTCCCCAAAATTGACAGTCTCGCTGCTTCTAGTGAGTATCATCATCATGATCATCATATTACCCACTGCTGAGTATAGGCCTTCCATTTTTCCTGCCACACTTCCCGGTTCATTCGTACCTTATCCAGGAATGCTGTAGAAAAATCCCTGAGTTACCTTCCAGGACATCCAGATCTATTCTCTGCTAGGAACTAAATGCCATCTAATATTAACCCGTCTATTTACACCGTGGTATTAATATGAAGCTAACCGCTTCATAAAGCTAAGCGCGGGCGCAGACGCGCGTAACGCTGCGACAAAGGTCGGGTCTATTCCGGGCGCCGTCGTCGTATGCGCAACGTTGGTACGTTGCTAATGCGGTAGCTGTGCATTTTTCTTGTCAGCATCAGCTTTGTGTTTTTGGGCTGATTACCCTTTATGTATGTGGTCCTAGTACTTTTATGTTCCAGCTTGCAGTTAAAAAGAAATAAAGAGTATTTACAAATCGGCCAGGTAAATGAGAGTTACGGTTTACGGTACGTGTCTGTCATTGTCCGGTGCCTGCAGTCACTCCTCAATTTGTCCGGACAAGTTAGACAGATCTTACCAATTTTGGCTTGTCGTATTAGGTAGGTACCTACCAGCTTTCAATTCAAAAGTTAATTGGTTAAACTACTTACTTCAAAATCAAACCAAAATCTTATTCTTCTTTTATTTCACTTAGACCTACTCGTACTTGAACGTTGAGAAAAGTTTGGGAACCAGAGAGAGAATGGTTCAGGTTGGTCGTTTTCCTATGGAGAAGAACCGGCAAGGAACACTATGGTTGCTCTTTTAAAAGAGATAGTAGAATTTTATATTTGAGTCTGCTACGTAAATCAAATCTACCGGTTGGAAGGCAAGCAAGGCTTACCACCAGTGGATCAGATTTAAGGGCTGGCATAGTAATATCTAACCAGGTTAACCGGCTTGGTAACCCGCTCTGGGCCCGCTTTAGCTATCCGCACTGGGCCCGCGTGGTGGATTATAGCCCACCCCTCTCCTAGAGTGAAGGTCTGAGTCCCTGCAGTGAGGACATTATAGGCTGATGATGATGATAGTAATATCTTAAATTTAGTTATCTAGACCATGCGTAAGCAGACTTCTATACAGAAAAAGGCTATCTATACAAAAAAAAGGAAAGCTGTACTATTCTTTTCTCAGCTTCCCAACATTTATTATAGATTCGTACAAACATTTGTCAGCTGGGAACAGTCTAACTAGCCTAATTATAACCCAGAAACGAACACAAAATCCTAGACAATACCCACCCATATGTTTTTCATCACCTTCTTTACTTTTTGCTCCGATGATGGATGCAAAGAATAGGTCAGCCACAACATTGCTCCTCATATTTGTAAGATGACTAACTTTTGCTATTTTAAACTAAACAATAATAAAGAACTTAGTCATTTTCCGTGGGCATGAGGAAGCGAGTGTTTACACACGGAGCGGAGTGTATGAGCCTCTCATACAAGTCATACAATTGGTATTTTGATGTAAAACATACAAAGTTATATTTTAGGAGGATCGTTACCATGATGCGTGAATTATAGACAAATATACATACATCAGATATGATTGATAAAGACGTGGGTGATGGAAAGAACAGTGCATGTGCTTTTTTTATTTGATAGGTTAGCAAACAGACCGACGGGCTGCTTGAGGCAGAGTTACACCTGAAATATGAAGGGTATTTCCCATCCTTTGCTGCTCTATGTGTCACGGTTGAAACGAAATATATGCCAGTAATTAGTTGAAAGAGAGATCTTTGAATAGATTGACAGATTTTCCAAAGGCAGATGTACTTTTTTGACAAATTGGTTTTCGAAGGATATTTTCGTTCATGATCTATTGGAAAGGTATTAGCAATTATTAGAAAGGTATTAGATCTATTGGAAAGGTATTAGCAATTAGAATTAACACCCTGAACAAAGAAGATTTCTCACAAATAGCAGTTTATGGCGGAATCTTTGAGACTTCGGTTTCTTAAAAACAACCTAGTTGGGGTCCCAAGTTACCTAGGTCAAAATTGTTGCAAATAAGGTCTAGTATGACCCATTTCAAGGATTGAACCCAATTATGAATCACCCAATATACAAGTGGTGATTGCTTGCTTAAATATTGGTATTTACAGTGACTCTCAAGGTTTCACTTTGTTTGACCCTCAGACATATTTACTAGTCGAATAAGGATATGACTAACCAACATATAGCGTATTTTTAATCAACATCACCTAATGTAATTAGATTTTTTTATGGTCGAGAGGAAAGCTCGGTGCCTCTTAATCAAAAAGGCACGAATAAATACCGTTATTCCGAATTAGTAGCATAGGGCTAAATCAGGGTTAAGTCGATCTTTTGGATACAAGCAGACAAGACTAATTTGGATGTAAACTGACCGCTTTTAAAACTGGTTACAACCGGTGTAAATGATGAAGACCACACACGTAAAACCACTACTTACTACACTTTCACACATCTGCACCAATTTTCCCATCATCCAAGGCCGAATTAACTAAACAAACCTATTTGCAGGTTCCCGAGAAAATAGCAATAAAAACGCGGTTGGGCCTATCAAAAATGTGTGTGTATGTGGGTAGCCAAACAATATAGGCGCGCGTTGACGGACACTTCTCAAAACCGAGTCTGCTTCTATTTTTAAATCTGTACTATACGCCAGAGTTGGCGCTTACGATATTTTAAAATTCATATTTCTCATTTTTTTCTTCGTGTTCGATTTTTGTATCATAGATGAGTCAGCATGTTTTTTTTCAAATCGATTGGCGGTCTCTATTGTTTTGTGCTGTCTGTCGATTGTCGTTGGATTTGCAAGAAATTCTTTGGAATATAAGTAAAGCAGTTGCATTATTTTTATTCGTGAACGTGTAAAAATGATTTGCAATTTGTTTTCAGTCATGTTCTCGTTTTATGACTGCCTTGATAAAAAAATTCAAACATTATGAAAAATATTGGTTTATCTTAAAGTGATGATAATTTGCACTTGACCTAATTCTAGTTTCCGCTCAACATAGAATAATCTCTCGCTTTTTCTCTGTCACAACAAATATATTTTGCATAGAACATACGCTTGCATTGTCAAAAAGCTAAAAATAATTAATATAAAGACTACAGCAACGTTTATCGTTTACACAAACTTCCTATAAAAACTGGGGCGTATCTGACCGTTGCAAAACATTGTCCAGACGCTCCGCTCTCTTCATGACGTTATTGTTACACCTTGATACATTAAGGCCGAGGTATCAAACATGGATACTGGACAACAATCAAGGTTACCTTTATTTTAGATATAGGAATAAAAATAAACATCTTCATCTACACAATGTAAGTACAATAATATTATAAAGAGGTAATCATGTAAAGCTATACACTATTACACAGTTCCATAGGGTATAAACATGTATGAGAAGTAGTACCATGTACAATCAAAGCAGTCATTCTTCGTACCACAATTATAGTTTTCTTTACCATAAAATATAAAAAAATAAAAATATCAAGTGCCAAAACCACAGGAATGATCAATTAATTATCCTATGTGGTGGGCCAGTGCTGGCGGCCGCGACTTACGAACAGTAAGTCGTGGGTACAAACCCAGGTAGGCGCATTAGTTTTTGTAATTTATTTCATCACTGCTGCTCTCAAAACGGTGAAGGAAAACATCGTGAGAAAACCGGCATGTCTTAGAACAAAAAAAAATCGTAGATTTGTGACATCTACCAACCCGCACTGGGCTCGCGTGGTGAATTACAGCCCATCCCTCTTCTAGAGAGGAGGCCTGAGTCCCTGCAGTGGGAATATTATAGGCCGATGATGATGAACATTATTAAGCACAAGCTCCTCTAATACAACTAATAAGGAAAATTAATTCGCTTAAACGTACTCAACCGAACATTTTCTTTCTGTAACGTAACGATTTACGCAATTATAAACACAGGTGAAGTTTGTACCGACCTTGGAACTCAAGCCGACAAAGTTAAGAAACTGGCCCACAAAATACCAGTGTTTCGGTTTATTTTAGCGGCAAATGTAAATATTAAACATTCGGTAATAACCGTGTTTACATAATAGTAGTGACCCCTGCGAATTAGTTTGCGAATCATGTTATTTGTTATTGCAATCTTGCAACAATTTAGAAGCTAATTTTGATTGTGATATCATGTTTAATGGTATAGGAGGAATTGGTTTTCTTCGGAAGTTTACATAACTATTCTATTAAGCATTAAGCTGCGGACTGTGACATATGTTTCAGTACGTTATATGTCAAAATTCAGTGTCCGCGATAAGGTATTTAACCAAAAAAATCTAATAAGTCCGTCAGATAGATTTCCAAAAAATAATGGACACGTATTTTTTCTTTTTTCACTTAAACAAAAGATGAAGAAGATACAGTGCTTCGAAAAGTCGTGTCAAGTCGTGTGACGTCGTAGTACTTTTATACTCACAAAGTAAAGTCACAACCCCCCAGTCATGATCTTTGACACGTATTATTTTCGTATTTTTTTTATTATTAATTTGATAAAACAAAAAACACGTATCCAATATTTTTCCATAATCTAACAGACGGACTAATTACAATTTTTTGGTGAAATACCCTATTTGGTCGGTTCTCATCTTCAGATAACGAAAGTGTCTTTACGATACTTGATTATTAATACGTAAATCTTACAGACTTCTTACTTACTATAACTTACAGCAATCAAAAATAATCGCGATGACGAACAAGTCGATAATATTTTCTATGTGCTTCATTACGCGTTAATCATTTGGGGCCGACACTCGATATCCCTTCATCATCTGCCTAGCCTTTTCCCAGCTATGTTAGGGTCAGCTCACAGTCTAACCGGATGCAGCTGAATACCAGTATTTTACATGGAGCGACTGCCTATCTGACCTCCACAACCCAGTCAATACTAGGTAATAAGATACTCTTTGCTAAGACTGGATGTCAGAATTTCAGGTCACTGACTACCTGTAACGACTGCCAAAGATCTATATATTGCAGCCGGGACCAACAGCTTAACGTGCTTTCCGAGGCACGGAGGAAACTCGGTATGTCGGGCGGTCACCCATCCACAGACCGACCTAGGCAAGCACAGCTTTACCTAAAGATCGACCCGAGTGGCAGTTCTTATTAAGCCACGAGAAACCCCGACATCCCTTCCGCCCTGTAAATTGGTACACCTATTGCTCAAAACTGCTGTGTGGTATTTTATTGGTATCAATGGTATTTTATTTCTGTAAAATGATTTATATCTCATCCATTTTCATATTATTATTTATTTCATTGGGGTTCGTCTCTTCAAACTTCAAAGACCGCTATCAATCAGACTATTTATCACAATAACGTTCTCCAATAACTCATCTGGATATTTTCCTTAAACATTAGAAAGCGCGTGATATTTTTATCGTGGTACAGCTATTCGCTCAGAATTCGCGGAATTTGCTTCGTCATAGGTAGGTAGGTACATGTTGCTGTTTCTACGTTCACGGATTCTAATGAGCGTGAGTGTAAGATGAGTTCAGTTGCTAACTGCGGTACTCAGAGTAATTTAATGATTACTTAAGCCGTCGCTTAGTAAAGATTTGACATACTTTTGTATGACAAAACTGTCAAAACCTTTACTAAGTGATGGCCTAAGTAATCATTAAAGCTCTCTGTGTGCGGCAGTCAGTCTTTAGATACTCGTAATGGGTCATTCCGTGGTTTCGTGCAAAAAGCAATTCCAGACGAATTTACCCATGAATTTATTAGAAAAAGTGAACTGATTTTTGCTTAGAGGATAAAGACAATAACTTTAAAAGTAGTATCGCTAATATTACGTTTTTTTTTTTTAAATATTTAAAAAAAAACATGTAAAACTGTCTGTAAAATCATTCCTCTCCGTTTCCAACTAGGGACTTCGGCAGATCTTTCGAAGTTTATTTGTCTACATTCGAAATTATGACTTTAACTAACACGCAATATTAAAGCTAAAGGCCTGAACTACAATTTATGTATTTAAATTTTTAATTTATTGCAATCTATATACGTAAAAAGCTCCTTTTTCGAATTGTCACAAAAAAAACTTCATTACCATCCGTACACAGAAACTTCTTAATTTAAGAGAATTCGAGACGGTCTCCGATACGATTCACGTCAAAACGTGTTTATACTGGTCAGTCGGCCTGGTAACAGAGACGAGTGGACGTGCGTGTATTGTGGATAAAATTATTTACGATCTTCGAATTGTAACCAGTGTTTCGTCCATAAATCAGATCATCACCTTCCTTCGATTTCACAAGGTACTGTAATAAATAAATTAATATAAATACGTAATATGTATATCTCTTAAAGCCATATTGGTCGTGTTTTAAAATCAAATTTTAAATGTATTCTATAACGAAGTTATCAATAAAAATGGTGAAATTTTTCATTCATCTCCTCTGCATTACCATCCGTTCCATCCATTTTTTTGCGAGAAGGTAATGAACAATTTTGGAAGGAAATGAAGAATTCTTATTTTTATTTAAACACTAGCTGACCCACGCAACTTCAAGTCACATAATATAGCTTTTAGCCTTTCTACTTCAACATACCTATTAGTTTACACACATTGTACTTGTAAACATTATGGTGCAGTAAATATTTTGAATTTAAATTGCTCCGGAGCCCCCGGAAACCAGAATCCCCACTTACCTACCAATTATCATCTCACCCTAGTTCATTACAATCCATACAGTTTTCATCACCATCCTGTAGATGATTTTCAGCTAGCTATATCTCCGTAAATAGATAATATAAAAAAGTGCCTTCCACTTTTTATAAATGTGACAACGATTTTAACCCGAATTAAAAAAAAAAAAAGTTAAATCTAACATTTCTTTTTTGATTCCGCGGGTCGTCGCAATTTGCACGAAACGACGGAATCACCCTAATACACGAATGAAGAGACCTCTTGAAGGCTAATTATATTAATATAATATTAGTATACAGGGTATAAATTAACCCATCACACAGCGGGACACAGCCGTCAACCAAGCAATCTGTACATCAAACTAAGTACCCCTACGCAAAACATTTTGCTGGGAAACGACTTTTTTTTGGGTCAAAAATCATATTTTACGGTAAAACTCAATGTAGCACTGTTAAAACATTGTGCTAGTGGATGCTTTGAATAGTAAACGGGTCATGGAGGTAATTTAAGTAAAGTTATAAAATGAAAAACTGGTATTTACAAAAACAGCAGTGAAAATTTTGGAACTTTGACCCCCTGTATCTCCGTAACTAGGGGTTTCCCAGGTAAGGTCTAGCACAAAAAAATGATCGCAGTGGTGGGGAGAACAATTTAAGTGCCTTTCGTTTGCGTTAAGTATACTTTTACACCCTATATTAGTAGGTGAAGGCGCTTTACTCCCGACCCAATCCGGATTGTTGGCAGTCACATGTATTCGAAGTTTAGGTTCTAAGATATTCTTCTCCCGTAATAGGAATACAAGGTTCTCAAATAATAATTCAAGGTCGCTGAGCGAACTTTAGAGAGGCCTACGCTTGGAGTCTTTCTGAGGGATCGCATCCGGAATGAGGTCCGACAGAGAACGAGAGTTACTGATATAGCTCACAGAATAAGGGAGTTGAAGTGGCAATGGACCGGCCATATTTAGCCGTAGATCCGATGACCGTTGGGATATATACATGTTCTTAAGAGGAGATCGCGAATAGACAAATGTAAGGTAGGACGCCCTTAACTCGACGATCTTTGCACTGTTGCTGGATGAGAATTGTAAAGAATTCTGGCGTGCTATTGAAAAGACCCATATCCAGCTGTGGATTGCTGTAGGTAGGATGATGATGTAATTTAGAATGGTGTTATTTAATATTATTGGGTATTTTGATTGATGACTAAGAACCTAACTACTTGACGAAAATCGTTACTAAGTTTTTTTAGGGATTCCCCGAGTTGAGCGTCTCCGTATTTAGACGTACAGTCAGCATCAGAAGTAGATTAACACTACATAAAGTTTCAAAGCAGGTGTTTTAATAAAATCTATTTAGATATTACTATATACATATACTCGTTATACTCGTTATATTTTAAAGAATAATATTCCGAAACATTAAAAATAATAACTGGAGTCCTGTACATAAAATAATTAAAATTCCGAATTGTTAAGCTACTTCTGCTGCTGACCGTACGTAGTTTTGTATTTTGTTGTGTAATTTGTTAGTACAAAAGCACCAGGTTGAGAGTAAATTCACAAAAAAAACTTTATCAAAAAGTCACGTCGCCGCGTCGTTGCGGTCTTTGGCATTACTTGTTTTCTAACCAGTACCTTTACTATTTAAAGTTAGTCTTTACTTTTGTTTTTTTTATGGAGATGTTTTCTTTTATATTAAGCTGGTTATTCTAAAGACCTACAAAACAGTCTTTTCTTTTCCAATCAAATTTTTCATTACCCACATACTTTATACATACTTCTAAACAGCTGTCATAAAGTTCTCTTTCGGCGTTATAATCGATGGTAGTTTGATAGCGCAGTGCTGATAACACGACGCGTGTAAACGAAGTGATTTAGTCTCAACTAACTCTTGGCACGGGTTCAGATTGTCGGCATATTTCACTTGTCTCCTGCCCCCGCAATAACCATGTTTTAAGGAAGTTTTTTGTTAAAATGCTATTTAAATTACTAGGTTTAGGGTTCCGTCAAACTAAAAAATAGCCATAATAAAATAACTTTCTCTACATCATCTGCCTAGCCTTTTCCCAACTATGTTAGGGTCAGCTTCCAGTCTAACCGGATGCAGATAAATACCAGTATTTTACATGGAGCGACTGCCTATCTGACCTCCACAACCCAGTTAATACTAGGTAATACGATACTCTTTGGTAAAATCAAAATCAAAATCAAAAGTCATTTATTCAAACTAGGCTGATAATCAGCACTTTTCGAACGTCAAAATTTACTTTACTTTACTTTACTCATTTACAAGTGACAGTCCCCCAAAACGCCCACCCTTCGACACTTCCTAGTGTTTTTTGCTGGAAAGAAGAAGTGGCGGAACAAACTCCCCAGCAACACATCTGTCTGTTTGGTTAGAAGAACCAGACTCGATACAATAGAAAGGTGTAACTTAATATTACGATTGATTACAGACACAAGTCAAAAATAAAAATGTATATAATAATAAAAACATAAAAAAGACATAACATGTCAGTAAACTAATTTTGGAGAAAGAACATAAATAACAAACAAACAAACATTGTCTTGTGTTCAACTCAGCGACCAACTATTCCTATCATTTAAGTAGTCGTTAATGGAATAGTAAGCTTTTAAACAAAGATTAGATTTTACTTTGGCTTTAAATGCATTAAATGGCAAGTCTAGAAAAGAAGATGGCAATTTGTTATAAAATGTTATACCGAGCCCTACGAATGAATTATGAACTTTGTGAAGCCGGTGAAAAGGAGCGCGTAGTTTATGCTTATTTCTAGTGTTAAAATTGTGAATATCACTGTTTTTAGTGTACAGGTGAATATTTTGTCTAATATATAAAATGTTGGCAAAGATGAACTGAGAAGCAACCGTGAGAATACCAATCTCCTTAAAAATATCTCTAAGAGAAACTCGGGCACCCAGCTGATAAATTGCACGAACCGCTCGCTTCTGCAGAACAAATATATTTTGAATATCAGCAGCTTTGCCCCACAGCAGAATACCGTAGGACATAACGCTGTGAAAATAACTAAAGTAGACTAACCGTGCTGTATCAACGTCAGTGAATTGTCTTACTTTTCTGACGGCGTATGCGGCCGAACTTAGCCTTCCCGCTAGGCTTGATATGTGTAAGCCCCATTGTAATTTTGAATCTACTGTTATGCCCAGAAATACAGCAGAGTCGGCAGTTTCCAGCTCTTGATTGGCGAGGATAATATTGGGACCTAGATTTCTAACATTGGGTAAAGCGAACTTAATTATTTTAGTTTTCTTAGCATTAAGAACAAGGTTGTTTGTTGTGAACCAATCCGTGACCATTGACAGCGTGCTGTTTACGTCGTCAAAATCGTGTCTATTCCTATCTACTTTAAAGATAAGAGAGGTATCATCTGCAAATAGCACAACGTCACAAAAACCTTTGAAATAATATGGTAGGTCATTAATATAAACCAAGAATAAAAACGGACCCAGTATTGAACCTTGAGGTACACCAAGCCGAACCGGTAGTCCGGAAGATTTGGCGCCATTTACGTCTACACATTGGAATCTATTTTGTAAATACGAATCTATCACATTTAGGGCCTCATTTTGAACACCGTAATGACGCAGTTTCCGTAAAAGCGTGTCGTGATGTACGCAATCAAAAGCTTTAGAGAGGTCGCAGAAAACACCGACTGCATTTTGTGCGTTCTCCCATGCGTTAAATATGTGTTTTAGCAAAGCAACACCTGCATCCGTAGTCGAACGACCCTTTGTAAAGCCATATTGATCATTGTGAAGGAGATTATTTAAATTAAAATGTACTAACAACTGTTTGAGAATTAATTTTTCAAAAATTTTGCTAAATGCGGGTAATATAGAAATTGGTCTAAAGTTACCAATATCATGTTTGCTGCCAGATTTAAATAGAGGGATGACTTTACTGCTTTTCATAAGATCAGGGAAAGTCCCCAAATCAACGCATTTATTGAAAGTGACAGCAAGACAGGGGGCTACAATGTCGATTATGTTACTTAATAGTTTAATAGAAATGCCCCAAAAATCACCTGTGTTTTTAGACTTAAGTGAATTAAAAACGTTAACGGTAAGACTGGATGTCAGAATTTCAGGTCACTGACTACCTGTAACGACTGCCAAAGATTTATATATGGCAGCCGGGGCTAACAGCTTAACGTGCTTTCCGAGGCACGGAGGAAACTCGGTATGTCGGGCGATCACCCATCCACAGACCAACCTAGGCAAGCACAGCTTTACCTAAAGATCGACACGAGTGTCAGTTCTTATTAAGCCACGAGCTCTTAACTTTCTCTACATACATAACATAATATCACACCTATAATCCCCGAAGGGTTAGGCAGAGTCTAATAGTACACCTACATTTCGCCAGTTATGTTTTTAACTCCCTCGATAGGGGGCGAGTCTATCACCATCATCATCATCCGTAAGACGTCCACTGCTGGACAAAGGTCTCCCACATAGAACGCCATAATAAACGGTAACCTGCCGTTTGCATCCATCGGTTGCGGGCGACTCTCACGATGTCGTCGCTCCACCAGGTGGGAGGCCTACCAACGCTGAGTCTTCCGGTTCGTGGTCGCCACTCGAGACACTTTCTTCCCCATCGGCTGTCGGTTCTTCGAGCGATGTGGCCTGCCCATTCCCACTTCAACTTGCATATACCATAAATCACCATCAATCACCATCAATCGGGCACAAATACAATCTCTGTGGCTTCAAATTAATAATTGAAAAACCCAATATCACTTTGGCCGACCCGGGAATTACAACCAGGACCTCGTGTCAGGAGTCGCTCTAGTCGAGGACCACTCGATCAGTGTGGTTGTTGAAAATGTGACAAAATAAATAAAAGAGTGACTAATAGGAAACCAGTTACTCTCGCACAGTTAGTTGATTTGAAAAACCTTATTAACCATTTTGCCCCACTCTAGGAATTTCTCCTGTATCGTGGGTGCGTTTACAAACATTTTAACTCACAAACACACCCAGACCCGAAACAACTATCTGTAGGCCATAAAAATATTTGTTCCGTGAGGGGATCGAACTGGCGACACTCAGCGCAGCAGTCTAATCGCTCAGCCACTGCGCTAACCGTGCCGTCGAATTGTAATTTGTAGTTGCCTTTTTTGCAGCCGTCAAAATAACTCGTCGCAGGAGAACCAGCGATGTTTCTAATCAGGTTTAAATATTATTTTTACCATGATAGAACATTTTGCACATTTGAAACCCTTTATTATGAAATCAGACGTTACTTTGCCGAAACTCTTGACACTAAATATTATATAAACTAATATTATAAAGAGGGTTTGTGAGTTTATACGAAGGGCGTAATCTCCGGAACTAATGATCCAATTTAAAGAAAAAGTTCACTGGCAGAAAGCTAAATTATTCATGAGTGCTATAGACTATAAATTATATTTATATCATGCATATTAGTAGAGCTATTACAATTTATGTGGTGGAAGTCGCGAGCGAAGTGCTAGCGAAAAAGAGTATTTTACATTTAACCTTTTTATTTTTATTAATTACAGTATTCTAGCTATTGGTTAGGTTTTCTTATTTAAGATATCATTGTACATTCAAACAAATACAAGTGCTACGGAACCTTTTTTGCCCGGTCCGACACTCTCATAACGATTTACTTTTTCAAGATAAATTCGCTTGGCGCGTCTCGTGACAATCTAGGTAAACAATAGACGGACAGAGTCCATTCGGCTAGCCGCTAGCTAGCCTAATATATCAATAAATCTAGTCTAATATAAGCTTTATTGTGCCAAGTCATGCCACGTTACAATTAATATCTGCAATCAAATGGTTACCAAAGTTTATTGGTGTAATATTTATTTTTAATTTCTACGAGTGGTAATGGTCCAGTTATCATCATCATCATCATCCGCAGCCCTACTTCACCCTCTGCTGAGTATAGGCCTTTATTGCTTGTGACAAGCTCCACGCTCCTGTGCCAGCTTCATCCAGAATATTCCCGTAATGGTAACAATATTGTTTGCAGAGTTATATTAGCGTAGAATAACGAATTGCTGGCCATTTCAGGTTCGAATCCAGACACTTTAAATGCAAATGAGCTGGAGGTGAAGAAACCGACATGCTCCAAAACCGAAATTCGAAGACACCCCCACTTCCTCCACCAATCAAGAAGAGTTCGTGTCCCAATACCAGTATCATTCATCTGCCTAGCCTTTCCCAACTTTAAAGGGGTCGGCTTCCCGGATGTAGCTGAATACCAGTATTTTACATGAACCTATGACTGCCTATCTGACCTCCACAGCCCAGTTGGTACTCGGTAATACGGTGCCCGTTGGTAAGACTCAGTACCAGGATCATGATGGGATGGGCTGATTATTCGTGGTATTTCCGCCACGGCAGCATTGATCAGTGGTAACAGGGTCGCTATAACAGTAATCAAGCACAAATCAAGATTTTTTTTAGATGTAATACATAAAGTCCTCACCGCCAGATGGAACGTGTGAAAAGGCACGTAGTAGCACAAAATTATGAAATCAGCATTGTACAATCACAGCTAACATTGAAATACCTTTCTTTTGCGAGCAAACGTTTCGCGCTAGTTCGCGCTATAAACTTTTTTGGGTAAACAATGAACAGTTGAACTGTAAATATTTGGAGAGGAGGCGATTCTGTGAAACGGCGGAGATACGAGAGGTATGCGATTGTGTGTGATGGCATGCTGCATGTGGACTTTGTCCTTGGCGCATGAATACGGCACTAGGTTACAGCATAAATGTTTGATATGTCACCGAAATTTTTTAAATACCGTTAGATTATAATCTATTTCGCGAGCTAACATGCTGCTTACAATGTAACACATTCTTTTTCGCTAGATTATAATCAGATATACCAATTTAATATTCAAGAAAGTGACGAAAATGTTTCAGCTCATGATTTGGTTACTAGTTTGGATGTAGGAGCCCTGATACCATTGTCTGGTATTCAAATGGTTAAATGCTACTTTATAAACTGATGCATCTATGACCAGAGATGTATGAACGTGGATGTGACACAAGGAGTATGTAAGGATCGTAGCAGATGGTGTTCTGTGGTTTCTGCCTACCCCTACGGGAAACGCCTGAGTTTTTGTATGGATGATACTACTATTAATATAGAAATGTTACTTAATAAACGAACGCGTGAAATAAAAAGTAACTACATTAATTGATCTGTATATATATTTGAAACCACAAGGTACAAGGTTACAAGGTGATATACTCGTAGGATATCTAAAAAAAACAAAAAAATGTTTATTTCAATTACATAATGGTTTAACACATGATTTGGAGATCACCTTTTAAGCAAGAAGATAATAATATGCTTGTAACTGAAACCACAAAACATCATAATACAGGAGAAACAGGATACAAGAGAAATTCCTAGTGTGGGGAACCAATTAAAAAAATTCTAATTTTAAGTATTCCTCACTAGCATTTGATATTAGTGCTAAAATCTGTTACAATTATTCTAAGATGGGAGTTACCCGTAGCGCCAGTCATAAAACGATATAAAATAAAGTAGAGCATATTAAAAACATATGGTTCCCAGTAGATTAATACATTATTGCCTTCTCGACTTTTACGACTCCGCGACTAATACATGGGTTTTCCCCGAGAACAGATAAAACGATTTTCATAGAAATGTAATAAAAAAAGATTAAGAAACGTTGTTTTTTCCTGTCTATCGAAGTCTACTTAAAAATATATTCCATGGCTCCATGGTTTCATTTTATGAGGCCTCGACCTATCCACAGGTCTGCCACATTTTAAAACACTATCCTAATTAACCCGACAGAAGGAAATAGAATCTGTTTATTCTGAACAAAGAGAGTGAAACTATGATGAAAGTAATGCAGTTCTCCATTACAAATCGTAGATATCTAGGAGAAGAACGGGTAAGAAACTCCACGGACACTCTTTTATCGTGAATCCGACAAATAGCCCTTCAATTCAAATTTTCTTACTTTTTTTGCAATCTTGGTCAGTGTCAGGTTTTATGCGTATATATTTATAGATAATTAGATATATAAGCATTAAAATCATGAATACAATCCTCTTGAGTTGATTTAATTCCATTGAGTGAGTATTTGATGAAAAAGACATTTAAGGAAGTTACATGAACTGACAGGGTTGTATTGGTGATTTTAATCATTATAATTTTGTAAAGTAGCATTTCTAAGGTCGCGTATCCTATTTCATTTAACATACATCGAATTACGTGGGCTAATATACCTTGTCGGATTCACCGTTTTTTTTTTTGTGGTAGGAAATCATCAAATAACCCTTCCCGCTCTTGGGCAGAGCAGAAGGGAGTGTCAGACTTCTACTGATTAAAAACCACCCATGTTCCTTTTTAGCCCTTGTGCCGAGGCCGCGGTATCTCTCTCGAATAACCCGCCGCCCCGACGGGGTCGGATTCCCAATAAAATCAAAATATTGTTAAGCAACTAGATCAACGAGCCAGTGATGTGAAATCTAGAGCACTGCCTTTACATTGAGCCAAATCCTTTCTTCCAACTTCATCATCATTCTCTTGCCCTTATCCCAATTCATTTGTGGTCGGCGCAGCATGTCTTCTTCTTCCATACTTCTCTGTTTCTCGTCTTCTCATGAGACACCTCCTTTCTTACCAAATCATTCTTAACACAGTCCATCCATCGTTTCTTTGATCTTCCTCTACTCGTATATCCTTCCACCGCATCACATGCCCATACCACGACAACTGATTTCCACATAACTCTTCAGTCACCGAGGCGCCACTTTCAGAGTTCCTCTTATGTACTCATTTCTTATTTTCATCATCATCATCATTACAGCCATAAGACGTCCACTGCTGGACATAGGCCTCCCCCAGAAGGGGGGGATTTGCCATAATCGCCATGCTTGGCAGGCGGGTTGGCGATCGCAGTATGGTTGTTACGAAAGCACAGAACGCTGCTGCCCATTCTCTAGTAAGTCCCTTAGTCGCCTCTTACGACACCCGCGGGAAGATATGGCATGGTGCTATTATTTACGTCCGACACCATACGGATGATTACGGATACATTACGGATTTCTTATTTTATTTGAATAAATAATCTTCTCACATAATAAAACCTCAGGAATTCTCGTATAAATACTACTCAAACTCTATAAAAGTGCACAACAAAAGATTCGTTCACATCTTAGTAACTGACAACGATCAACTGACAAACCGTAAATCTCAAGAGTAGGTGTTAAACCGAGATCAAAACCGAGTTTTACGATATTCTGGTTTACATCTCAATTAAATAACTATACGTATTGTTTACACAAGTATTTATATATTTCATTGTTCGGGGAATTACTAAAAATAGAAATACATTTTGATCAAACGGCAATGAGCTGAATATTTATTTATAGTAGTAATTCGCTGTAATTAAATGCTTATTACCGAATCGTTGGGATTGCAAAAACGACTGCTAAATATCAGGTTTACAGTATTAATACAATATTATTAGGTATAATTATTAATTTACTACCAGCTCATGTTTTCACGGTGTTTTCCTTCACAGATATCAGTATTCGTTGCTTTTTATTTTTTGAGACGAGCCCCCCGCACACTTTTCTCAAAAGCACTGTAACTCCTAAAATATAGAATCAGAAGTGGCGACCATCAGAAAAGTGCCGAGACAAAGTGCGTGCACGACGAAGTTCCAGAGAAAAAAATTAATCATCTTGGTTTCCGCAACGATAATTACCACTTCCCTCCATATCAGTCTTCATTGCTTACTAATGATTAAGTCAAAGAATACGGATGTTTACTGACTAAAAAAAATATGATTCTAATTAGTCCGTCTGTTAGATTATCGAAAAATATTGGATACGTATTTTTTGTTTTATCAAATCAATGAAAAATGACGAAAATAAAACGCGTCAAAGATTGAGTGGGGGGTTGTCACGTCACTCACCGGTAAAAATGTCATACTAATGTCTTAGAATATGACGTTACACAAGTTTTCAAAGCACTGTATCGTCTTCATTGTTCGTTTACGTGAAAAAAGAAAAAAATACGTGTCCAATATATTTTGGAAATCTATCTGACGGACTAATTAGATTTTTTTTTGTTAACTACCCTATCGTAATCTTTTACCCTCACACAATTTCTTGATGATCTACACACATCTACATCTTGTTAATTTATCTCTGTTTCCACATGACACATTCAAACACGTGATTATAGAGAATTTAATACGAAATATATTGGCGGATATTTACGAGCGGGATTATAAGATATTTTGTAACAGCTGTTTATGTTCCGGCAGACGGGAAAGTTAGTTGGTATGGGAAAATCTCAATCAATTTTGTTCAAACAAACATTCGTTTTTAGGTTCCGTAGTCAATATGGAACCCATAGTTACCCTTAGTCTGTCCGTCCGCACTATACCTCAAAGACTCTTAGTACTAGAAAGCTGTAATTTGGCATGAATATACAAATGAATTACACCGACAAAGTGCTAAAGTAAAATATTAAAATTATTTTTTTTAGGGTATCTCCAGTACACATTAAAGTGGGGATGATTTTATTTTTCTCGCGAAGTCCGTTGTGTGGGATGTCGTTGGATAGGTCTTTAAAAATATTGCGAGTTTGCTGAAACAGTTTTCGATTAAGGGATTCGTTTGTGAAATATTAAGCTTTAAAGTGCAAATTTTTATTAGACTCAAGTCTGGCAACCTAAACCACCTACACGGGTTGTGTAAAAAAATTCATGGTAGTACCGTAACCCTACATTGTGCGTGGTCCGACATGCATTAGGCCGGTTTTTAAATGGGTTCTGCTCAAGTTTTTGCCACGAGGTTTACCATCATCATCATTTCAGCCGAACGACGTCCATTGCTGGATATAAGGCTCTCCCAAGTGGTGACACTTGGGAGACCCTTATATCCTACATTGACCGGTCCCATGAATCTCGCATACAGCGGATCCCCGCAATCTTCACCAGGTCATCGGTCAACCTAGTGGGAGACCTTCCAACGCAACGTCTTCCGCTTCGCGGTCACCACTCCAGAAATTTTCGGGCCCATCAGCCATCTGTTCTACGAGTAAAGTGCCTTGCCCAAGTGCCCAATTAAGTTTGGCAATTCTTCGGGCTACGTTAGTAACTATGATTCTCTTGTGAAAAAACGTTAAATCTACCTTTACTTTATTGTTTTTTAGATTCCTAGTGAGAACTAAATAATAGATATTTTACCAAACATCCATAAACTCTTCTCTTAAACATTCTTCTGCAAGAAAAATATCGTAAAGTCCGATCTCATAACAAACTGACCTTTAGTATGACGCATAGATTGCCTTTCTACGACATGTGCTACGGCGTAGGCGTCTACGGAATGCCTCCGCTACGGGCTACATACAAGTTACGTAGCCGCGTAGCAGTTAGTTTAAACATGTAACATCTATATTTGGAAACAGTCGTTTGTAAAAATAGATTATGGTTACTAGCTCAGTAATAATTTTGTGTTTTAGTTTGTGGATTAAATGAGTTTTTTAATTAACAGTTTTTATAATGGAAAGGTTAATTAGATGAGGTCTAGAATTTTATTTAAATGTTCGATAAATTCTATTGTAGTGTTTTTACTCCCAAAAACGTCTGGTTAAAACTAGATATTTTAAATTGAAATTATGGTTAGAGATGGAAAATTCCGATATTTACTATTCAAACTAATATGTTTCTAGAGCTATTATGTAGATATTACTCTGGGTCAAAAAACAAAAATAAGTTGGTTATTTGCATTCCTCAAGCGTTATATACTAGAATAGGTTTCTATCAATACTTATTCTAGTATTTTACGATTGAGGAAAATTAAAAATAGTTCTGGTCAATCTATAAACATAGTTTTATTGCATCATAATATTATTATTGGTATTTTTCTCTTCTTGTGGTGGAACATGGATATTGTGATAAATATGTAGGGAGTGTAGTCAACAAGGTTATATCTGTTACGTCCCCCCGAGGTTATAAAGGGTGTAAAAGTACCCTTAACGCAAACGAAAGGCACTTGTTCTCTCCACCACTGCGATCATTTTTTTGTTCTAGACCATACCGTGGAACCCCCTAGTTACGGAGATATTAGGGGTCAAAGTTCAAAATTTTTCACAGCTGTTTTTGTAAATACTAGTTTTTCAGGTTTTAGGTAATTCTCTCTAATTATAATATAAATTATAAAAAAAAAAAAAAAAAAAAAAGAATAAGCCATAATCGGCCATTCAAAACTAGTTTAAAACATGTTAGTACATTTCGTTGTATGTGGTGTACAATAAAGTGTTCCACAAACAATGGAGCACTTAATATTTATCGTATTTATTGCAGTGAACCATCAGTTATGGACGCTATCGAAAGCGTTAAACTATGTAGCTCAGTTCTAAGCAGAAGAAGAATAAAGTAAGTTATTTTTTAATTATTATTTTGGACTGGTAGAGACCTCCTGCATGGCTACTTCTATTCTCCTGCTAGTTTGTGCCGTAGCTGTACCCTAAACTGTGTGATAGAACGAATGAGAAACTTGAGTCCCGCTGGTTTTACGATTTTGTAACACCCTTAAATTATATCGTAGAACTAGTGGGATTTTTGTTCCCACTAGTTCTACGATTTCGTACCACCTTGGATCGTAGAACTAGTGGGAAAAAAAAATCCCACTAGTTCTATCGTAGGACTGTGCAGTAGAACTAGTGGGAATGATCCTTAAGTTCGCCTATGTACCACTATTGCACATGAAGTTTAAATAAATAAGTAAAGTGTTTATAATAAATCAATTGTGAGGTTAAACTCACCCTTATCCTTGTCGGCGTCTTTGGCACGGCTCTGGTCGAAGAAGCCGGTGGTGAGCGCCTTCCTCTTCAGCAGGTACGCGCGCCGCTTCGGCTTGGTTGCTGCCACTGCATTCTCTGATAAACAGACAGTCACGTGAGGCTTTTTGGAAAATCAGGGTACCACAGATTCTTTATGAAAAATAATTTGGATGATGAAGAGTCTGTTTTCATATCTATGAAAAATGTATATTTAGGGTATGATGGGACTGACACACGCATTGTGATTATAAATAACTATAAATAAATGAAGTAAAAATTGCCTTCAGTCACCATTAGGAGTTGATTTATAACGATAAACTTCATTATCAGCAGTAGGTTTGGATATTTACAATATCTCGAAGATTTCACTGTTACCAATTTTAAATGGATTTGAAGAATTTTTGTTTTATCTAATTGTGTCTAAACACAGAACCGAACCAGACACAGCCTGTGTCTACTGAATAGTGGTCGTAAGCGCGACTCAATAGTGGTCGTAAGCGCGACTCAATAGTGGTCGTAAGCGCGACTCAATAGTGGTCGTAAGCGTGAATACTGAGCATGAGGTTCGATTCCTGAGTCGGCCAAAGTGTTATCTATTTTATCCGTCAGTAATTTCTCAGTAACTTCCACAGAGTCTTGATTTATGCCCGGTTGATGACAATAAGCTTCGCCCCCCATTTTATATGGGTCTTAAAACATAACTGGTGAAACTTGGGGCTACTATTAGGTACACCTCTGCCTAACCCTTCGGGGATTACAGGTATCCTGTTAAGTTATGGAAGCAGTTCATCACAGTGCCATAATAGGGAATCGGACTGAGTCAAAAAAATATGATTCTAATTAGTCCGTCCGTTAGATTATCGAAAAATATTGAATACGTGTTTTCTGTTTTAATTAATAAAAATTGACGAAGATAAAACGCGTCAAAGATCATGAGTAGGGGCTTGTGACGTCACTTGTAGGTAAAAAATATACTGACAAGTGACGTTTTCGAGGAGTTCACAAGTTTTCGAAGCACTGTATGTGTCTTCATTTTTTGTTTATGTGAAAAAGAAAAAAATATGTGTTCAATTTTTTTTTTGGAAATCTACCTGACGGACTAATTAGTTTTTTTTTGTCTGATCCCCTATTAATTTCGTCCACAATATCTCCCGTCATAAACTCAATTATTTACCATGATGGATAGTTGCAATAGTTCCAATTGTTACCCGACGATATTGTGTCACACTATTTTTGTCTTGGCGGTGGCTTCGTATAAATAAGAATAGACCGTTAATTATAGTCTTTAATCAGCTGATCTCTTTACGTCAATATTGATAAAATATTTTTAAATACTATTTGGTTGAAGTTTACACTGCTTCTGTCTCTCTCTATCTGTGTATTTGAACTTATGGACTTTGGACGTTGTCTTTTAAAAGATATGGAGCGGTTTTCACTCATAATTTTTTTTGTCACTTTGGTTATAAATGTGAATTTCTTGAACATTTTTATGCCCAGTTGTGAAAACAATAACAAACATCATCTGCCTAGCCTTTTCCCAACTATGTTGGGGTCGGCTTCCAGTCTAACCGGATGCAGCTGAGTACCAGTATTTTACATGGAGCGACTGCCTATCTGACCTCCACAACCCAGTTAATACTAGGTAATACGATACTCTTTGGTAAGACTGGATGTCAGAATTTCAGGTCACTGACTACCTGTAACGACTGCCAAAGCTCTATATATGGCAGCCGGGACCAACAGCTTAACGTGCTTTCCGAGGCACGGAGGAAACTCGGTATGTCGGGCGGTCACCCATCCACAGACCGACCTAGGCAAGCACAGCTTTACCTAAAGATCGACCCGAGTGGCAGTTCTTATTAAGCCACGAGCTCCTCAAACAAAACAAAACAAACAAAACAATAACAAACATACAAAAAAAAACATACGTATACGAATTGATAACCTCCTCCTTTTCGGAAGTCGGTTAAAAATTAATGACAACTTTTGCTTCCGATCATACCTATCAGTTAACGCGATGTATGAGGTCTATGGTGAGACAAGCGTGCCCGGAAGATGCCTGATTACTCTTTGAAGGCAGACGGGTGTCGGGGCTGCGGGTTGTTGGAAAGAGATACCGCGGCCCCGGACACAAAGGGCTAAGAAGGAACATGGGTGCTATTTAGAATGCTACGTTTTGGTTACAAATGACAAAATAAATCTTAGTAAATGCGATCAGCAGTATTAAGATTAATTTAATTTGTCATTATATACAGCTTTCAAGAGCTAGGTATGGGTGAATCTGGCATCTTAGTCATCACCACAAAACATCCGTGGTGATCCCAAAATACGCGAGCTGAATAACTCACACGAACAAACAAATATGTAACAGTACTCGTGAACCCGACACTTGTTGTCATACAACTGCAGGTCACAGCTCCCGCACTATGCCAATACCTACAGCTCTAGGAGTATGTAGGTAATACGTCTATATATCTAAAAGGCAAAGCCGACTGACTGACGATCAACGTATAAACCCTTAGGGGCAGAAACTTAAAACTTCGCACACGTATTGCTCTTATGACGTAGGCATCCACTAAGAAAGGATTTTTCAAAATTCAAACCCCAAGGGGTTGAAACATATCACGCGGGTGAAAAGCAAAAGCTAGTGAGAAATAAGAAAATAAAATCCATCATCATCTGCCTAGCCTTGTCCCAACTATGTTGAGGTCAGCTTCCACACTAACAGGATGCAGAATACCAGTACGTTACATGGAGTGACTGCCTATCTGTTCTCCACAATACAGCTACTGGGTAATATATATGTCTTTGTAAGTCTGGTTGTCAAACTTTCGGGTCACTGACTACCTGTTACAGACTTTCAGAGATCCACAAATGACAGCCCGGACCAAAGGCCTAACGTGCTGTCCCAGGCACGGAGGAAACTCGGTTTGTAATGATGGTCACCCATCCACGAATGAACCTCGGCAAGACCGGTAGTATTTAGCTAATAAGTCATTATGTTAATGCACAATTTATGATTGAATACAAGGAACTTCGTTCCAAAAACACGTATCCAATATTTTTCGATAATCTAACAGGCGGGCTAAACTGAATCATATTTTTTTTAGTCAGGAAACCCAGAAAACGTCTCAATCAATTGTAAACGTCAACACAAACAAAGTCGGCGCTCACTAGAAGAGTCATAAAATGAACACGTGTGCTCAACAACAACGGATGACAGGAATTCCACCAATGCCCTATATTAGTGTCATTAAAATGCCAACACAATGTATTCGTGCGAACAAGGGTGTGTGAAAAACTTGTTCAATATTTTACTTTAACAATATCTACCAATTCAAATCGTGACTGAGGTGATTTTTTTTTTGGCGGATGGAAAATCACCAAATACCGCTCTTGGGCAGAGCGAAAGGGAGTGTCAGACTTCTACTGACTAAAAACCACCCATGTTCCTTCTTAGCCCTTGCGCCGAGGCCGCGGTATCTCTTTCGAACAGAACATACTCCTTTTGCCTAAAAAAATATTTCCTTAAAGAAACAAGAATTTTATAAATCACTAATAATGTTGTTACGATCAAACCATCACCCGTATCACACCAACAATTTTACCGTCTTATTGCAAACTAAAAATAGAACTAGGTTAACAGTGTAGCCATCAACCACCCTAACTATAACTTACACCTAAAAATAGCCCAGTATTTCTGTCCCACACAATAATGCAGTATCAAATGATTCACTTTAGAGTCGCGCGTGTGATCAGACAATGCAGTTTGCTTCGTTGCTTGCATACCGCGAATATTTGCGGCTATTTATAAAAACGCATTAGTGCGACATGTCATGTGATGGCTTACCTGTTCCAAAGGCGCACGTGGTGAGTTTGTTTGTGTACTTTACTTTATTCTCATCAATAGTAACCTACTTACCTACCTATTAATGTAAACACATAGTCTAGGAGGAGCGCGTGGCTTAATAAGAACTGCCACTTGGGTCGATCTTTAGGTAAAGCTGTGTTGTATGGATGGGTGACCGCCCGACATACCAAGTTTCCTCCGTGCAATGAAAAGCACGTTAAGCTGTTGGTCCCGGCTGCCATATATAGATCTTTGGCAGTCGTTACAGGTAGTTAGTGACCTGAAACTCTGACATCCAGTCTTACCAAAGAGTATCGTATTAGCTAGTATTAACTGGGTTGTGGAGTTTAGATAGGCAGTCGCCCCATGTAAAATACTGGTATTCAGCTGCATCCGGTTAGACTGGAAGCCGACCCCAACATAGTTGGGAAAAGGCTAGGTAGATGATGACATATTAGTCTTCCTATCGTATTCTTGGCCGTCACGTCTGAAGAAGAAAACCTGTTGCGCCGACCCCGAGTAGAATCGAACAAGAGTAGAAAAATCATGATGTAGCTCTTTCGTCTACTGATTGTGACTGCTGAGTATTGCGTTTGATTCCCAGGTCCTGCAAACTATTATTGGGGTTTCCATCTCGCCTTAAGTCGTAAGTACGCATTATTGCCTATTGGAGCTAGTTTTGAAGGTCCATATATACGTTTCACCTAGCATTTTTGTGTGGTTTTATATGCAGATCTACTAAAATATTATTGTTGAAGTAAGTAAGAGACTCAAGCGTCACAGAACGCTTCAAATTTTTCCGTCTAAAGTTAATGTCTTATAACTAAACTCATTCAAAGAGTTTTTCTAAACTTCGATAATGTTTCTGGTGTCTAGTTTCTAGCAATTTTTCCAGCATACCAACCAATAATAACATGTCTGCTTATCCACAAAGACTTTCGTGAGCATAGCGTATCGTGTGAACTGACAAGGTGGGCAGGGAAGTAAATAACCGGAACGGATGGCGCCCCGCACTAGACGACCAGTAGGGTTGAACGAATGACAATAACTTCTGTGTGTACTGGGGAATATTGAAATCAAGAATACAAAGGATGTACAGACTTAGTGAAAAATGAAATAGCTAGAAAGGTCTGTTCTTCTCCATAGAGATCTACGCTAGGGAATGGGAAACTAGTAGCCTGTTATTCTGTAGGCTGTGGAACATCGACAACGTATGGATGATAACCTGCAGTACGTCTAGTCTCTCGATGGAAGAAGGGAGATAGTGGAATCAGCCCGTGGAGCTCCTGCGCACACTCTCCAAAGTACAAAGCGCTGCGCTCAAATATTTTCTTTTAGACTGTAAAATATTGAAGAGTAGAAGAAGCTATATTAATTAATATTACTAATTAGAAACACTTGGCAGCCCTACAACCGCCACCGGCGCCTGCGCATGCCTACTCATAATTATGATTTATTTGACAACAACAGAAAAGACGACACTAAAACACCCCGTGTAATAATATTTAATGCTAAACTCTTCAACATCGTAAACACTTTAGTTTCAAATGCATATTATTTTAGCCTCTAGTTTATTATATTACAATACAGTCTTAGTAGACCTACGTATGTATATTTTCTTCCATTACCATTGAGTAACATATCAAAATGAAGGTTTCAAAAGGAGGTCACAAAAATGTATCACAATAGTATTAAAAATGTATTGTTTATTAGTAAAAACGGCTAGGAAACATAGAAGCCCAAAACTTTGAGAACCAGTCTTACCAAAAGGTTTATAATAAAAGTCCTTCTGACCGTTTTCGGCAACCGTGGATTAATCTCGGCGGAGATACAATTGGCTTTCGGGACCGCGGTCCCGGTCCCAAAAGCCCCACGACCCAGATTAGCCATCGTCGGCGCGGGAGATATTACAGTGCAGGTGTGTGTGCACAGACACAGGTGCACTCTGTGTTCTTTTATTCTCAAAGTCCCATAGCACGGCAATCTACACACAGGACGAGAGAGAGATCAGACGCTTGACCAACGGCTTAACGTTCGCACAGAGGCATATAAATGGTGTAAAAGTACCCTAAACGCAAATGAAAGGCACTTGTTCTCCCCACCACTGCGATATTTTTTTTGTTCTAGACCATACCTAGTTACGGAGATATTGGGGGTCAAAGTTCCAAATTTTTCACAGCTGTTTTTGTAAATACTAGTTTTTCAGGTTATAGCTTAACTTAAGTTACCTCCATGACCCATTTATTATTCAAAGCATCCACTAGCACAATGTTTTAAGAGTGCTACATTGAGTTTTACCACAATATAAATATGGACAGTACGGAAACTACCTACAAACGCTCGAAACCGCACACTCACACAAACATGCGCATCGACGGGGCATCTCGGCCGACTTCGCGGTGCTCTCAGTTGTGCGTGCCGCGCCGAGACGAGTGGTCAGTTGGTCACGTATAAGTTTATATCTCCCGATATTTTTTTAAATGCCACGAACGTGTTGCGCGGTATACGACTGTGTGAACTCGGCTTCATTTAATCGACTTCTAGGTTCGAGGTTCTCAATTCGTCTGTTTGGTTTTTTTTTTGGAAATTTGTTTCCGCATAACTCCCTCATTTATGAACCGATTTGAGATTTTTTTTTTTTAATCGAAAGAGTATACTCCCGAGGTGGTCCCACTGTTACCATGTCAGGATCTGATGATGGAATCTACGCGAAATCGAGGGCAACCCTCAAATTTTATAGGCACGTATTACGTGTTTCGTACTTTTTCTAAAGCTATTTAAGTATTCTTTTCTGGCAGTCATTACCTCGTGTTGATGTGCTGATGACGGAAGGTATAACTCCTTAACGGTTAGGAGTTGGAGGATAATTCTTGAATAAAATATTATGGGGACGTATTCATCATCATTCATTCTCCTGCCCTTATCCCAATTTATTTGGGGTCGGCGCAACATGTCTTCTTCTTCCATACTTCTCTATTTCTCGTCATGTCAGCAGTCACCTCCTTTCTAGCCATATCATCCTTCACACAGTCCATCTATCGTTTCTTTGGTCTTCCTCTACTCTTATAGCCATCTACATTCATACTCAACATTTTTCTCACAACGTTTTCTTCATTCCTTCGCATCACATGTCCATACCACGACAATCGATTACCACACAACTTTTCATTTACCGGCGCCACTTTCAGACTTCCTCTTATGTACTCATTCCTTATTTTATCCATTCGCGTCACACCACACATCCCCCTTAGCATTCTCATCTCAGCCACATGCAATTGCCTTTCATTTATCCCTTTTGTGGCCCAACATTCTGATCCATATACGACAACAGGTCTAACCATGGTTTTATAAATCTTCCCCTTGAGTTTAAGGGGAATGCGGGAGTCGCAAATTGTTCCCGTGACCTGCCGCCATTTCATCCATCCAGTGCTAATTCTATGCTTTACACTACGATCTATTTCGCCATCGCTTTGCACGAGAGAACCGAGATACCGAAAATCGGAGCAAACTGGAAGAAGCACGCCGTCTAGCGCTATGGCTGTATATGGTTGTATTCTTTCAGGTTATCTAGGTTAGCTGATTCTGGAAGGTACAACTCCTCAACGGTTAGGAGTTAAAAGCAATAATAAGGGAATCTTGAAGGTTAAGAAAACTTGTAAAAGGTTACGCCGCGCGCGCCGTAATGACAAAGTTAAAGATTAGATAAGTTCTACAAGTTATTGTGTATTAATACTAAACTGTTTTCCGTGTTTAAACTACATAATGTCTTTTGTTAAGATTAACCGACGCCTTAAGATAACCTATTTAGATTGTATTTGTTAGCTAGTTTTTTTAAATTCGGTTGATTGATCACAACATAATAAAAATGTTTTAATAAAAAAAAAAAATATCAACAACAAGCTTAATTTTATTGAATCAATAGTTAATTTGATCTCTCGAACTGTATCGAGAAGTTATCTGGGGACTTCAGCAACCGTTCATAAATGGAACAGCCCTATGGCTTCAATGGAGCGTAGGTAGTTATCGCATCAACTAGGCTTAGTTTCGGTACTGTCCATATTTATACTGTGGTTTTCTGTAAAATGTGATTTTTGACCCCAAAAAAATAGTCGTTCCCGGCAAAAATATTTGCGTAGGGGTACTTAGTTTGATGTACAGAATGCTTGGTTGACGGCTGTGTGATGGGTTGATTTACATCCTGTATATCATACCGCTTACTTCTGTCACGCTTAAGTCCACCAGTCAAAGGGACCACTTCGTATCCTATAATTACTCACTAATTAAAGGGTGCTCAAATAAGTAATGGTTTTCTGCTGAATTTGGTTAGATTGCAAGCCAACCCCAATATATTTAGGATGTAAGCAGATGATGAAAAACAAGTAACTCATAGCCATATTAGGATTGAAATTTATGAGCGTGTTATAATGAAGGAGTTATCGAATGTAAACGGGTAAAACTCCACTAAACATTCTTTCACAAAATCTACATTTCATAATAAATAATATCTTTTAGTAATATGAGAAGTATTTCAACTAAATATTTTGTTAGTCTATAAATTATACGTATATTTAGTATTCATGAAAATGTCTAGTAAAAAATGCTTACAGCGTTTTCTTAGAACCGTTTGAATAAAAATTCATAGAAGCTTTCTAAAACTTTGAGGAGAGCCAATGCATACATTGGAACAGGTATGAATTCATGGAAATTGCTTTTTTACATATTATTGTGAGTATTATGTTGCTGTCATTTTTATTAAAATTAAATGTTTTCGTTGAAAAATATATACTTCTAAGAAGGATTCAACGATGGAAGTTTGCTCGGTTATTGTATACTATTACTAATACAATGTTGTGTTATAATAATTTATCTTAAAATAACCATCATGCAAAACACTGTTTTAGTTAAAATAAATTCGTTTTCACCACAAGTCAATAAACACTTTCTGACCTACTCAAACGTCAAAACAAAACACGCCAGGTACTAGTGATGTAACACACAAAATTAATTTAACCGTTATTAATCAAAGATATTTTCGTAACCGCCTTCTGTAAGAAATAATTAATAGTGCTGGAAATTATTTACAACATTGTATATAAAATGGTGGTCATCTGCCCACAGAATGGCATTAAAACTAATTATGTACGACCACGGCTACTTTTGATGCGACAAATAAATGTTGTGGTGATATTTTGCAGTTTACATCGTTAATTAGTTACATTTATTATTAATTTAGAACATCTACAGCTTGTATCAGAGAGGTGTCATCTGGGTCGAGTATGTTTTGAAATTTTGTGAGGGATAGCTAAATATTTTTTTGTATTTACGATGGTGTTCTACAACGTGTTTTTTTATATCCCATAACTCTAGTTTAGGGTTATATTCTATTAGTAAACACAATACAAAAGTCTTAGAATAAGTGGGTCAAAATGTATAATTTCGAAGATATCAAGATTTTCAAAGTTTCATTGATAAATACGAGTTAATTTTTTTCCAAACCTATCTTCCATATTTAAAGTTAAGAAAATGAGACGTTGTCATATTTCACGAAAGGGTTTTCCACATTGGGATCGTGCGGTCCATGGCCCTTTACGGGGTCCGGTGTGGGCGTGTGCTTTGAGAAAGCGAGCCGCCCACTACCTTACCTGAACAAGCCTCAAAAGGTGGTAGCCGTAAGGCTAGTCCGGGGGTACCGCACGATCTCCGGCGAGGTGGCGAACCTCCTCGCCGGATTGCCGCCATGGGATCTGGAGGAGATAGTCCTCGCGCGCCTGCCAGAATGGCGCGCGGAGGCGCTACACCGGGAACACTCCGTCGCCGCGGCAAATTGCCGCTTAGTGGACGGATCTCCGGTGCGATCTCATGGCGACATAGAGAGAGCGACTGTCGCAACCGCGTGCAGGGCACGCCACGATAGTGGCGGTAAGTCCCCTCTTTGAGTGGCTTGAGTGGCGCCACGGCGCGCGGCGCCCTCACCTTCCGTCTGACGCAGGTCCTCACCGGACACGGTTATTTCGGGAGGTACCGGCACCGAATCACGCGGGAGGAAACGCCCGGATGCTACCATTGTAAGGATCGGCCGGAGGACACGGTGGAGCATACCGTGGAGGTCTGCCCCGCTTGGGCGGAGTCCCGCCGTGTTCTCGTAGCGGCGATCGGCGGCGGCGACCTTATGCGCTCGGCCCTGATGCAAGCCATGGTCCGGGGCGAGAAGGAATGGGACGCCGTCGCCTTCTTCTGCGAAGCAGTGATGCTAGCGAAGGAGGTGGCGGAACGTGAGAGGGAGGTAACCTCTCGTGTCAGACGCCGCGAAGGCGCTCCGGGCGTCGGGGGCCACGAGATGGCTTCCGGCCACCGCAGACGCGGGCCTGTGGATGGTGAGTAATGGGCTACCTCGCCGTCCGTCCGTCTTATGACGACGACAGGCCGTGTCGACGACAGGTTCGTGTTCCACGCGCGCCTCAAAGAGATGTTAGCAACATGCAAGGGCCGCCGCCTGTCAGGGCTGCGGGTTCTTTGAAAGAGATACCGCGGCTTCGGTACAAAGGCTAAGAAGGAATATGGGTGGTTTTTAGCCAGTATAGAAGTCTGACACTCCTTTCCTCCTGGAGGAGTTATTAAATGTTTTCCAAAGCTACCCAAAAAAAGGGTGTTTCACATTAATAATAGTGACGTTGTTGAATTATTTTTTATGCAAAATTACAACAAAAAAATGATAATTGAATAATTGAAATTTTCATATTATGCCAGTTTATTCTTTGATATGATTTCATGAATACCCTGGAGTTTAGGATATAATATAGAGTTTTTTTGCCGTACACATATTATAATTAATTATATTAACCGTGCAACAGCTAAGGGCTTATAAGTGGTACAAACACAAGAGCATGTAGCTTTTGTTACGGGGTGCGTTGATTGTGCAAGTATCAAAATCACTGTTGCAATTTATTCATTTTATTGAACCTGTCAGTGATTAGAAGGTGCAAATCGCACAATTTGTGTCTGCTATTAATTTGACCAGTGTTGCTGATTTATACTACAGCATTAAATTACGTTTAGGTAAATAAAAAAAGCGAAAAACCTTTGATCTTGAATAATCTTGATAATTCATAACAGTCGCTTACGCGAATCACGCCCACTTTATGGGCTTCTTCTAAAGTTAGTAACAACCATAGAATATAGTTTAATGCTCTGTTGTCACAACACTATTTTTAGTTCTGCGGTCACAGCAATATTTTATACTAACTGATGCCCGCGACTTCGCCTGTGTTGATGCCGGTTATTTTGTCAATTTATATACTAAAACCTTGCTCGAGAACCACTGAAACAGCATGAAAATTGGTGCAGCAGTGTTTGAGTCTATCGCGAACAGACAGGCCGACGCAACGCGGCGAAGGACTTTGTCTTATAATATGTAGTCATGATGATAGTGTAGAACAAACTTTTAAAAACTATTAGCTGTCTGCTGTATGTATGCTGTGTTTATTAGGTTTTGCGTGCGACTTCGCTCGCATGGAGTTCGGAGAGTATACTTCGGGTAAAGCAGTGAAAGCCTAATAGTGTAACCGTCGGACTGCTAACTCATAGGTCACGAGTTCAAACCCAAAACACGCACTTCTGATTTTCAGAATCTGGCTAGTGCCTACACTAACCACACGATAAAGAGAGACTGGAGGACTATGTCCCAGTAAGAACATAGTATGTATGTATTTTTTTAATCCGAGAAAGATTTTCAGTACTTCTTATTACCCTTTACAAAACATTTATTTTTAGGCTTATTCTCAGACATAACGAATCTGATACGCCACATTCCCAGTTCCAAAATAGCGTTTTTTCGCTTACAAAATAACACGGTAATTAATATCGATAATTGTATTTAGATCTTTGTTTACATTCTCCTTTGAAGTGGACCTTGAAGGTTACTCGATTTACGTGTCAACACTGGGTCTTTTATATAGTGATGGGCACACTGAAGAACCGTGTCTACTGAGCGAGACAGCGTTACTCGCAAACTGTGCGTAAGAAAGAGAGGGAATGTCTTGTAACTGTCAGAAATGTCACTAAATAATCTACCTGAGTAATAAAGTTATCGCGACTGTCGAAAGACATCGTTTGTCTGTCTGTCACAGGGCTATAACTCGCAACCGATTGAAGGCAGGTTCCAGTTGAAATGGAACAAAATAGTGTTATTAGCAAACTTCTCATTTAATAATGGGTAAATTGGTGATTTGTTCGTGATTGGTTTAATTTGACTGTTTTGTGGTGTCTCCTGCGGAATGAGACGGCTATATGGATATAGGACGGTCAGAGGGTTTCGTAAGACACGATAAATACCTATGTTTGTGAACGCACCCACGATACAGGAGAAATTCCTAGTGTGGGGAACGTTTAAAAAAAACACACAGATTTGAAACTGACATGGTCACTAATAAATACTGTGTATAGTGAGTGACAATGGTAGTGGTACCGAACGCAAAAAAACGAACAAGAAGGAGGGTAGACCGATTTATCTGCACATAAGCATCCACCCGCAATGACTTCAGTTTATCCATGATCATGGTGCTTGTAACAGCGCCGAAGTATCGGGAACTACGAACTAATAGAAAATTACTACTAAATAATTCGTACAAAGCGGTTTGCTACATCTTGCGTACAGTCCAAGAGGGGAACTCCCTGCCCGAGCTGCGTCGGTTTGCCTTAGTTCATTTAACCCCAATCTATTTAAGTTTATCCGGTCAATGTTAAATAAAATAAGATTCGCACCGTAACAAATGTTACTTTACCGATTAATAATGATTAAAATCACCAATACAACCCACTTTTTTTTTTTTTTTGAGAGTTGGGTACAACTCTGCCTAAGCCTTCGGGACAGATGAGAAGTTATGTTATGTTTTGCTTTGTAAAAGAACAACTCTTGCAGTAAGAATTTTAATTAAGTCTATATGCTATTTGGTCAGTTTCTCTTTTTAATTACAGTGGAGAATAATGGATAGAAAGAAAAGTCTGATAAACGAAAATATTTTTTTGGTATCCAGTATTCCAACGTGATGTGTGGTTAATTTAAAATTAGATCAATCAGATAAGTCTACGGACTATTCGAAATTATTGTTTAAATTATACTCAGACGTCGTGGCCCATTTGTAACCTTTGAATCTAATAGTACATAACTCTTACGTAAATAAATATACATAACTAACACTAAATTGTGCGGAAAGACATTTTCATGGGAATAGAAAGTATAATTGTGAACCTTACGTAATTTTTTCTGTATTTTTTTTCTATCATTCATTTTCTCAGAATTACTGAACTATTTCTCGCTCGTGGGTCATTGGTCAGAGTTTTGTTTTAAATGGCAGAATTTCAAAAACTCGCATTATAATGTAACTGTTTTTTAAGCATTTTTGAAAGCGAATATTTTTGAGTTCTCTAATTATTCTATAATTCTTATTAGAATCTCATAAAAATAAAAATTTAAAGTACTACAGCCACATTGTACGAAAAATAACATCAAAATCCTAAATCGCGCAGTCTAAGTTATCAACGACTTAACACTGTATAGAGAAACCTGACAACAACTGTCGGACAGTAGCCCACCAAACACAACACGGAACGTCCTCCCTGAAGAACATTACAGCCTTTTTTTCGGGTGGAAAATCTGTCTGGATGGAGTGGAAGCAAGTGTCAGATTTGTAATGACTAAAACCCACTCATGTTCCAACAAATAACCCATCCCGCTCTTGGGCAGAGCGAAAGGGAGTGTCAGACTTCTTTTTTTTTTGATTTTGATTTTGATTTTGACTGACTAAAAACTACCCATGTTCCTTCTTAGCCCTTTATGTCGAGCCCACGGTATCTCTTGCGAACAACTGGAGTCGGCTCTTGCGGGCCTTCCATGTTGCTGACATCTCTTTGAGACGCGCGTGGAACACGAACGCGCCGTCGACACGGCCTGGCGTCATCATAAGACGGACGGACGGCGAGCTAGCCCATCACTCACCGTCCACAGGCCCGCGTCGACGGTGGCAAGAAGCCATCACGTGGCCCCCGACGCCCGGAGCGCCTCCCGCGGCGGCTGGGACGAGAGGTTCTCCCCCTCTCACTCCTTATCAGCCCTTTGTTCTCCAGGGCCGCGGTATCTCTTTCGAAAAGTTATCCCCGGTAGGCCCGTACCTCCTTCGCTAGCACGACTGTTCCGCAGAAGGAGGTGACGGCGTCCCATTCGCTCTCGCTCCGGACCATGTAACTTTACACCCTGATCTTCATACTTGAATGGTCCCTGAACCACTAGACTTTAAATACAAGCAACAAAATCGCTAAAACGTTAGAATTCGTCGCAATCAGAGCGTCTACAGAACCGACTACAATAATACAGCGCTTACTGTGAGCTGTCGGTCGTATAAAAAGATTGATTTATTTCGGCCGTCATCTGGGGAACGTATTAATAGATTTATTGACTGCTTATCATTCTTGCGGGCTCAGAGACATTCGCGTTGCCATGGCAACAGCTCATAAGCCGACATCTATGAACGATACTCGATAGTCGTGACAAAAATCGTTTTCTGCTTGCAGGAGACAACTATCTTCTTGTTCTAGTGTGACTTGCTAACTTTATGACATTTTGCTTCTTCAAGGCATCACTGAGAAGGGCACGCCACGATAGTGGCGGTAAGTCCCCTTTTTGAGGAGTGGCTGTAGAGGCGGCACGGCGCCCTCACCTTCCGTCTGACGCAGGTACTCACCGGACACGGTTGTTTCGGGAGGTACCTGCACCGAATCAGGCGGGAGGAAACGCCCGGATGCCACCATTGTGAGGATCGGCCGGAGGGCACGGTGGAGCACACCGTTTGGGTGTGTCCCGCTTGGGCGGAGCCCCGCGGTGTTCTCGTAGCGGCGATCGGAGGCGGCGACCTCTCGCGTCCGGGCCTGGTGCAAGCCATGGTCCGGGGCGAGGAGAAATGGGACGCCGTCGCTTCCTTCTGCGAAGCAGTGATGCTAGCGAAGGAGGTGGCGGAACGTGAGAGGGAGAGAACCTCTCGTCCCAGCAGTCAACTGAGATCAAAATTTTTTTCTATGGCATTTCTTTATATATTATAGTCATCTTCCTGCCCTTGTCCCACTCTATTGGGGTCAGCGCAACACGTTTTCTTCGTCCATTCTCCCCTGTCAGAGGTCATGGCATCATTTAATACTTGCGAACATATCGGTCCTCACACAATACTTCTTACATTTTAGGAAGTATCATAAATCTCTTTGCACCGCACGATGTTATGGTTAGGTTTGTACCTGTCAATTTACGGTCACTATCTCTTATCTCTCAAATTAACATGATTCAACCAAAACTTGAACTAAGTAATGTTTGTAGACCTCGGCGTTAATGTTACACGTGGTCTTGTGGGCAGTCAAGGATACGCAAACATTATAAAAAAAAAGCAAACTGTCTCTGTGAGTTCATGCGTGCTGCGCTTTAAAAACCTCGAACATTATCAATACTCGCGAAGCAATTATTCTGTTTACGATGTAGTTTTTCAGTTTCTACATATTTTCTTAGGTAGTTAACACTTTTTAAGATTAATTAAGAAGAGCTTAACAGGCAGTGGGCAGGGCCCAATGCTCGCAGAACGTATGGCCGATGGGATGGCCGAAAGTCCAGGAGTACCGACCGCGAACCGCGAAGACGTTGCGTTCGAAGCTGGTCAGCGTTGCACCAGACTAACAAATTCTGCTGAAACTGCAAGTTTTAGCCGAACTTTCAATGACATCACGCCGTCCCCGAAGGTTTTAGAAGAGTTGTGTTCACAGTTCACCACTTACATTTACGTCCCATGATCGGCATTATAGCAATGTTAATAAGGCGCAAGTCGAAAAAATCAAGTAAGCGAACAGAGGAATAGGTTTCTTCTTTTCTCGGACACGACAAGCCCGAATGAAACGCCGCGCGCCGACCGCAAATTGTAGCAGAAGCACAATAATTCGTATTTGCAACCAATGTGCATTATATTTATCGCATCGTCAGGATTTATTCCGTTAGACTCGAGCATTATGTGGGCGGAACATAGGTTTCGTGCAATGAAAACTCATAGGGTGCGATACACTGTTATAATTACACTAACGAAGTACTTGAAATTACAACTGAACACATAACTACAATAATAATTTATAGCCAAACGAAACGTAGGACAGTTCCTAGGCCTGGAGGTTCCGTTCTATAGGACGGTCGGAAGGCAAGTGTCCCTCGCCATCGCGCTCCTCCACTAGCTAGGCTCCGTCGCAGCACGAAGTTGACCGAGTGTAGGTGCTGCCAACACTCGGGTCACGTGCCGCGCTTCGTTTAGCGACTATATTATTGACAGTCTCTGCCACGCTTGATTTAGTGACCATACTATTGACCGTCTCCGACATATTCATATTCGTGTACATGTCGTAGGATAATTTGATACTTCGAATCTTCGCGGAAATCCTAGGAAATCCTAGGGGTTTCGCGAAAACGCGGATAATTAGGCATAGGCGAAAAATTTTTTTAGGGGCGGCATGGGCACCGGGCCGTAGGCCGACGAAGGAGGCCGTAGGCCGACGAAGGAGGCCGGCGCAGGCCCGGCACTTCGGGGACAGAAGATATTAGTGTTATTTAATATGCGAGCGAAGCGAGCGCGCGTTGAAAAAGCTTTTGCTTTCGACGTATTTGGTGACCATTAATCCATTTTGGTAACTATGTCTAATTATCCGCGTTTTCGCAAAACCCCTAGGATTTCCGCGAAGATTCGAAGTATCAAACTATCCTACGACATACATATACAACTGAAATAATACAGGCTCATTGATTCAGAATATTTTTAAAAATCATACCAATTACTTTGAGTATGCAAATACATTTCAGAAAGCTCGTTCCTCAAGATCAGTTAATAGAAGTTGATTTATGTAGGTATATTGATTTATGTTAACAAAATAGTATTCTCCTAATTTATTTATATTTGTACTCTACCACAGTGCGGTCCTATTTGACTCTAAGGTTGACTGGTAGAGAATGCCTTGTGGCATTAAGTCCGCCTATGTACCACGTTTGTGCATGAAGTTTAAATAAATAAATATTTTCATGCTACGAGTTTTCGAATACTTAGCTATGAGTCTTGTAGAGCCTTCGTACTAATAGAGGGCGAGGCTATTTCTATTAACCGGTCACAAATCTAAACTTCGTGACTGCTACTGAGAAATAACATAAACATAACATCACGCCTGTAATCCCCGAAGGGTAAGGCAGAGGTGTACCTAATAGTTCACCCACATTTCGCCAGTTATGTTTAAATTCCTTGTAATAGGGGACGAGCCTATTGCCATCAACCAGGCACAAATCCAGACTCCGTAGCTGTTAGTGATAAATTCTTGATGGAAAAAACCAATAAGACTTTACCCGACCCGGGGAATCGAACCCAGGACCTCATGTTCAGCAGTCGCGCTTGCGACCACTAGACCAATGAGGCAGTCTTAGGAACAACTATAACTAATAACTTGTCGCTCAGGGAAACTCTTTCACAGAATCGAAACAAAAAACAACAACAACATTGCTCCACATTCTAATCCTGGGTGTCACAAAAATGTGGCCCACGTTGATATTTTTACACGACCAACTTACTGACTCACATCACATTCCCAACTTAACTGCACACCACAACCCACATACCAAAGTCCACGTGAACATTCTTACAATGACACACGGACATACAGACAAACAGATACGCGCGAGATTCTTCAGCTAAATATAGAATAACCTGGTTGTAAGTGATCGGGAATTGGCAGCAAGTCTACGTATACTCGTATGCGCACGTAATGCCTGTGCTTGCGCCGGTGACGACTGAGGGACGACGGTTTGGAGGTATGGTCTGGATGGACGTGTGTGATTGGTGGAGATGAAATGTGGAGGGACTGAATGATGTGTTGTTTGATGGTAGTTACTGCTATTTTGATTATTGGAGAATTATGTGATATAGTTACACTAGGATACCTACAAGTGAAGTTTTGATTCGTTTATTTATCAAAAATAATGATTAAATTGTAATCTCTATACCATAGAGGTTCTAAAACACTCGAAGACCGGATTGAGAATATTTTTGACACAAGAATGCTACCATAGATACCGATTTTCTTCGTCTTATTAATCTTTCAATTTCTTTGGCCCCAAAACTTAAAAAAAATATTCGAAAAGTAAAAACCAAGTAATGAGGCTGAAATTTTAATGATTGTAACGTCTTTTATTTCAAAAAGGTCTTCAAAGTATTATATAATGCCTCCTGCCTCCTAAGTTTACATTGCAGTATACAATAATATTCAGTATTGTTTTAACGAAATCACCAATTTACTTGACATGACGATCTTTTCAACAACTTACTTCAAATAAAATTGAGATGTTGTTAACATATCTTACACGTTACTAGCGTTTTAGTAATCAAAAGATATTTCAGCCGCGACATTTCCCAGCTGTAATTCTTACAACACTGAGACAAGAAAGCATCCAGGTAATTATTCTAAAAATAAATCATATTAAAATAGAAACACAAAATACGAGTTGTATACGAAACAGCAGTCAGCCAAGTTTATTTCGCAACAACAATTATACAGAATAATTTATCTAGTGCACGCACGAACAATAAAACCACATAAATATCTACCTACAGTTATTTTAGGATTAGATACCAAGTCATCTTTCACTGACTAATCATAATTTCTTTAAATATCTGTCGCGAATATATTTCATGCAAAGAAACATCAGACAGACGTTTATTGGTGACATTTAAATAGTTACAAGTATTGTGAAGGAAAACATAGATCTGTGAAAACTACAATAGGAGACAGATTTACTATCGTGCATGACACGATACTCCAGAGTAACACCGCCATTGAAATACTAGCGCAGTGATATCCTACTGGCGAGCTACTTAACAAAATCCTGTTTTTTCTTAGATTTTGGTAGGTAGGCTTGACATTAACCAATTTCACACAAGACACAACACAACAACAAACAACCTTTTTTTAGCCTGGTGAATCTTTCATCATTCTTTTTCTTAATTTACTGCCGATCGACTGCTAGTTTTAAATGTTTCAGCGTTCTTTTCCACGCAAGGCACGGTCGCCCCTGTCGAGGCTGCGGGTTGTCCGCAAGGGATACCGAGGTCTCGACATGAAGGGCGAAGAAGGAACATGGGTGGTTTTTAGTCAGTAGAAGTCTGACACTCCCTTTCGCTCTGCCCAAGAGCGGGAGGGGTTATTTGATGATTTCCCACCCCCCAAAAAAAAATAAAAAGGCACGGTCGCCACCAAAATGGAGAGGAGACGCGCGGGAATCGACCCAACACATTGATTGATATGCTTATCGCGTCCATGTCTCCAGTTATTGACCAAATCTTGCACATTTCCTCTCCGCTCCGCTTCTCACAGCTTCTGTTGAACCCGTGCCTAACCACCATCTTTACGACAACGGAGTTCCCTGCCAGAAACAAAAAAACTATCTCCGTGCACGCGTCACCTAACTCTTTCTGTGACAATACATCGGGACAGTGATTTAAGTCCCACCTACACCCACATTCCTTATCAAAAATATAACAAAGATACCATGTGATTACACGTAAGTGCTAATTTTCCCTCTGCCAAGTACCAAACACAAGTTTCAATGAGTTAAAGGTGTATAATAAAGGGCTTTCTTAATGATCAGGAAAAGTATTTTAATTGTCATCTTTGGTGATTTGCCAAATGATGATGATGGGTCAAGGTTGGGTGTAATCGAAGTTCTCTTAGTACGGGGAAGTTGAAGTGTTTTCTCGTTTTATTATAGCATAAGATACCTAAAATGTTCCCACTGCTGGGAGCCAGGCCTTCTCTCTATGAGAGGGAATGCGCTATAATCCACCATGCGGACCCAGTCCGGGTTGATGTCACATGTCTTCAAATTATTGGTTAAAGGACATGCCGGTTTCTTCACCGTTATGAGAGCAGTGGTGATAAAGTGATAAGTAAGGGCCGCCAACACTGGGAGAGTGGCTAGAACACTTGTTCCAATGGTGATTGGGAGAAGAGCCTTTGCATCGAATACAATACTTCAAAGGCAGATATTTAAAACAAGAAAGTTTTTTCTTAAATTCAAATAAGTATCCGTTACCGATCACATAATAAATCACAGAAAAAAATTAAAAACAATTTTTTAAAAAGCGCCACCTATCACAACGATTTAAAATATCATTTCTCCCTTCTAAAATACTTTACACTTCATTACAAAAATCACGATTCTCAATTGTCAGTTTCAAAAATACAACACGATGTCATAAATAAAACAATTTAACTTCGATATAAGCGTACACATGTATATCAACAGCCTGTATGTAAGCGTAGGCATGTGTGTCAACACGCTGTATAATGTCCCGACGTGACGTCAGAGCGCGTCACGTTTGCGTAATGGCGCAAGCGCATACGACTACAACGTATTTGTAGAAAACAGATAAATTGGAGAAGTACCATTTCAAAGAAAGTGTGGTGAAAAAGAAAACAAAGAAAAATATAATTGATAGATTTGTGAACCGCCGCGGCGACGACCTGGTAAAGATTTAAATAGATTGTTATCAATGGAATGCAAGAACTTCAAAAACTACATTTCCTACAGTTGCGTTTTATAGGTGGCTACTTTATTGGGGTCTGCTTCAAATCTTACCCATATCTGATCTCCACAAGTCAGATAATACTGGGTAATAAGATGCCCCTTTGTTTAGGACTGTCAGACCTTCGGGCCACTAGCTAGTGGTAACGACTGCGAAAGATCTACAAATGGACCGCGTCGGCGACGGCTTAGCGTGCTTTCCAAGGCAAGAAAGAAACTTGATAAGTTATGGATAGTCCTGGTTAGCCATCCACGGACTAACCTAGGCAAAGGCGGCTTGACCTGAAAGTAGATCCATACGGCTATAATTTAGCATAAGTTCTTCGTAGCGTTCGTAGTACATATCTTTTCCTGGTGATATGAAGGGAATTGGAAATTATGATTTACCTACAACTTTTTTTGGTTGATGTTGGTAAATCATCAAATGACTCCTTCCGCTCCGCCCAGAGCGGGGAGTGTCAGACTTCTACTGACTAAAAATCACCCATGTTCCTTCTTAGCCCTTTGTGTCGAGGCGTATCTCTTTCGAACAACCCGCAGCCCCGTTTCCTACTCCTCCACTATTCTTTCCTGATTTATTTCGTTGCGGGATCCAAGACAGTTGAATTGTTTCCCTGGGACCTCGCCGAGCTTCATCGTCTCGGCGCTTTTCTGGTGGTCGCCACTGTTGATTCTGGCTTTCAGGACTTGCAGCAGCTTGGGAATAGTGTGAATTTAAACAAAATGGTTTTCTGTACTACCTTATTTTTTATGGTGGGTGGAAAATCATCAAACGACCCCTCACGCTCTTGGGCAGAGCGAAAGGGAGTGTCAGACTTCTATTGACTAAAAACCACCCATGTTCCTTCTTAGCCCTTCATGTCGAGGCCGCGGTATCTCTTGCGAACACCCGCAGCCCCGACGGGTCCGTACTAAACCTTCTGTCCCCTTCTTGCCGGTTATACGTATTTGTTAGCAGGCCATTTTGAGAATAGCACATGTCTTGTATGTGTCAGTTATTAATAGCCGGGACTGGGTCACCTGTAGCGGCTCTTCACTATTCACAGGTGTCTGCTCGTCATACTTATACGTAGGGTTAAAGGTATTGACTGTCATGCGTGGTGTAGGGTTTGTGAAGATTGATCTTTTAATTAAATCAATTTATATCAGACTAGCGGAAGTCACGCGGTTTCACCCGCGTAGTTCCCGTTCCCGTGGGAATACAGGGATGAAAAGTAGCCTATGTCACCCGCGGATAGTGAAGCTTCCCAACGGTGAAAGAATTTTTGAAATCGGTCCAGTAGTTTCCGAGCCTATTCTTTACAAACAAATAAATCTTTCCTCTTTATAATATTAGTGTAGATTGTTTATTTTATTTTCTCAAAGATATCTTTGAGAAAAAAAAAGCAAAAGGGAAATGTCGACTTCATACGGCTTCTTACGAAGACAGGTTTTATCTGGCTTAAAACCGTGCCTAGTAACTGTTAAAATAGGCCTTGAATTTCACTTCCATTTAACGCGCGGACCTAACATATTGTAATTTTTTTTAGCATATACTGTCCTATTTTTTGCCCACTGCCCAGCCAGTGGGCAATTCCCCAATTTCATTCAACTATCTCGGTTTTTAGCCTACTCTGGCCAGTAGTCAGGAACGTGTCCAAATTGTCAATCTCCAAAACGTCCAAATACAGCTTATTTTTTCTGTGTAATTTTACGTTAACAAAAGTTGATAATCGTGATCTTTGACTGGTCAGCAATGAAATTCGAGGGTCAAATAGCATTAAAAAGGTCAGAAATCGTAAAGTTTTATAACTATACGGATGAAAAACTAGATCAATCTTTATTTCGCTGCCAAGTCGATCAACTCAAAATGTTTCCATTTTTATAGCGCCGTATTTTAGACTATTCTATTCGACTTATTCTGCTGGGTATTAGATGGACCGCCAATGAAACTGAACGCGATCAGTCCATCTTAACTCCGTTCAGGTGCATAACAATGATGATGCTGTGAAGGACGACAGGTGTTAGTTGCCAAGAGCCTCGATCAATACCTGCGGAGGCTCTTGTTATGCAGCTGAATCAAGGGCTTTATACAGAAAGCGGATACGGCTCGTATTGTTAGAAGGTTCATTTCTCTGGAGCCCTGACCGCCGATACTTTTGATACTGTTCCCGATACCGGTGGACTAGTTTTTTTTAAATATTTTTTTATTATGTTTTGTAAGGAATATTTAAAAATGTGTAAAGTAATTAAAAAAGAAAATAGTGATGACACTGATTACTGATATAGTTATTAAATTGCCTTAGATGTTCTGTTATGCACACAGCCAGCTGGCTACAAACCCGCTTTATTACTCCAAACCCTTCCTGCTTTCTCCCGCTAATCCGCCAATCTACAACACTTATAATAATGAACGCGCTACGTAGACAGAACGCGATCAACAAACAAAACGACTGGCATTCGACCAAGTTTCGCAACCGTCGCCACGCTCGGCTCGCAACACACGCCCCACACTCACCCGACAGTTAATCTTAACTCATATCCCGGAATGTTAGGAGGAGACTACAATATCTATAAGTGAGCGTATTCGGTTGGCCTATAACAGAATCGATTGATTAGCTTCATCATCTGCCTAGCCATTTTTTATGGCGGGCTCGGCTTTCAGTAAAACCAGATGTAGCTGAATACCAGTATTTTACATGGCCTATGTGATCCCCACAACCCAGTTAGTACTTGTTAATTAATATCTGTATTTTCCATTAAATATCGATTATATTAGAGGAAGTTCTAAAGTTGCGCCAGTTACAGAAAAGTTGAATGGCAATCGACTGCCTTGTGTTGCATTTGTCTAATAGAGTGATGAATAAACGTTTATGGATGGAGAGGGAGAAGAAGACTAAGGAAATGATGAATGGATGATGTGAAGAATGATTTGAGGGAAAAAGGAGTAATGATAGCGTGTCTATCGATAGAGAAAAAGGAAGCAAAATGTGTTGCGCCGGCCCCAGGTAACATGGGACAAGGCAGATGACCCCGTCGGGGCTGCGGGTCCAGTCGGGGCTACGGGTTGTTCCGTCGGGGCGGCGGGTTGTTCCGTTGGGGCTGCGGGTTGTTCGCAAAACATACCACGCCTCGACATGAAGGGCTAAGAAGGAACATGGGTGGTTTTTAGTTAGTAGAAGTCTGACACTCCGTGTCGCTCTGCCCAAGAGCGGGAGGGGTTATTTGATGATTTTCCACCCGCCAAAAAAAAAAGTGTAGGCAGATGATGATGACCCATTGAATATCGAGGCGATAGCATGACCATAATCTACCTATTCCCTACTCCGCTACAAATCACGGAAAGCGCGTAAGTCGATGGTCTTAGCTGTCATCCTTTTAGTGTCGTTACCGGTGGTCAGAAGCCCAAAAAGTCCAGACTTTTCAAGAGGTATCGTGTTATGTTATGTTATGTATTGCTTTGTTCCGTACGGTGTCGAACGTAAAGAAAAGCACCAACCCATATCTTCCCGTGGGTGTCGTAAGAGGCGACTAATGGACTTACCAGAGAATGGGCAGCTGCGTTCTCTGTGCCTTCGTAACAACCATACTGCGATCGCCAACCCGCCTGCCAAGCGTGGCAATTATGGCAAATCGGGCCCTTCTGGGGGAGGCCTATGTCCAGCAGTGGACGTCTTATGGCTGAAATGATGATGATGATGATCATGTTATCTAAATGCCCACAAAAAAGTTTGGTATTCCAAACGAAACTTCGACAATTTTGCAGTCGATGTGCCTAACTCCTAAGTCCAAATCTCATCAATTTTTTAACAGCTTACTAGAGCCTATTACTCCAGCCTCCATTATCTCCTCATCAACAAGGTGATAAGGGATTTACTGAAAAATCACTTTCTAAAGACCCTTTGAACCACAGATTTGTTTTGAAGATCACCCAATTAATAAATTCAATTTTATATGACAGGTAAGAATTAGTTCTAGTGGGCTTCGTCGTGGTTTCATAATGTTTGTTTATGATGTGTTTAATATCACAGATTATTTAAATAATAAAAATGATGTAGGTGTATTAACTTATGGGATAGTTTGGAAATTATAAAATGAGTGTGGTGTTTACGAAGCCATTGGTTCCAAAGGTTCACCGAAAAAATAAAAAAAAGTCATCGTTAGAGATGTATAGCTAATAGGAATAGGAATGATTCCTGACAAAAAAAAAATGATTCTGTTAAGTCCGTCAGTTAAATTATCGAAAAATATTGGATACGTGTTTTATCAAAATATGTTTTAAAATTAGTTATAAGTAACAATTAAGTTGGGATTAAGTAATTAAGGCCCATTTATCGCACTGTAGTTGCTCTGTAATGATAGATGTAAGTTGATAAATAAATAAATAAAATATTGGTAGTTGACAAAAATATCTAATTAGTCCGTCAGATAGATTTCCAAAAAAATATTGGACACATACGAAACAGACGACGAGTTGCAGACGAAAGTAGTCCTACGATCTAATACTCACCCTCCGGTATCTTGATAGCAGTTCCAAGGTTGATCTGCTGCAGCCTGGCCAGCGCGGCCTGCTGCAGCGCCTTCCTCTCGATCTCGCTGAGGGTCAGTAGCGAGGTGTCTGTCAAGCGCACACACCTCCCACTGCCGTCTGCCCAGCAACAGCTGCCCTGCACATAACGCGTGACGTCATCATACCACACACAGGCTGTGACGCGGAGAAGGCTAAGATGGACCAGTAACAACCCATCATCATCATCCAGAAGACGTCCACTGGTGAACAAAGGCCTCCCTCATAGAACGCTTCAAGAACGGCTACCCGCCGCTTGCATTCACTTACTAGCAACTAACTATATACAAATAAATATAGAATAAAACAGAAAGCAGTTTATCATTATGCAAGCGAACGCAAAATTGGATACAATGTATACAAACTTTCATCCCCAATTTTCAACTTTAGGAGATGAACTTTAAAAATCCTTTCGTAGTACTTACCTTTTTTATAAGGAACTCTAGGTTTTTTTTTTTGGCGGGTGTAAAATCATCAAATAACCCCTCCCGCTCTTGGGCAGAGCGAAAGGGAGTGTCAGACTTCTACTGACAAAAACCACCCATGTTCCTCTTAGCCCTTCATGTCGAGGCCGCGGTATCTCTTGCGAACAACCCGCAGCCCCGACGGAACAACCCGCAGCCCCGACGCGCGACGGAGGAACTCTAGGTCTCTAGTGCGAAATAAGCTTCAAGTCTAGAGGAACAGTTAGGGTTCTTTTATCTATAAGTTAATTAATGAACTTAAGATTTATACATAAACTCGGGGGTTAGGTAGCGTAAGCATTGGGTTTTAGTTGAATTTGATAAGTAATTTGTGATTGCAACAGCTATTTATTGAAATAAACAGAGGAGCTCACTGATGCCCAATATCTTGACTTACTCTTGGCAGTGGTTAAAATTAAGCACACTAAACGGAAAAACGACTGTTTTATCCTGCTGCTGAAACAGGACTTGATTTTTTGGAGGGTACTAAAAACCACCCATGTTCCTTCTTAGCCCTTTGTGCCGAGGCCGCGATATCTCTTTCAAACAACCCGCAGCCCCGACGGGATCAGGTCATTCCTCTGCATCACATGTCCTTACAACGATAACCGATTACCATTTCAGTCACCGGCGCCCTTATGTACTCATTTCTTATGTTATTCATTCGCGTTACACATTTGCATTCTCATCTCAGCCACACGCAATTTGCCTTTCATTCATTCCTTTTGTGGCTCAACATTCTGATCAAAATTAAAATATTTTATTTCACATAAATCTACATAAGCATTTATGAAAAGGTCAAAAAACATGAAAAAGAAGAATATGGAGAAGCTTCCGCAAGAAACTCCATCGAAACCTGCAAAAAACACTAGCCCATACCACGACATCTCCACTACAAACAAAAGCCAAAAAAATCTCAAGGTCACTCCAAGCTTCCTACTACCAGCCACGACAAAACAAATACAAAAAACTAACAAATAGGAGTAAAGAACCCGTAAAGTGTTGCCTCAATGAATAGTACCACGTTAATGTCACAGATATACGCAGTAAATTATCAACAGGTGTCCGTATGGCCGGAGACGTCACGTATAATATACCCACGCCTTTATATCAAGAAGCTTTTACGATATCAGAGCGGTTTCCCGGACCGATGTGGGGGAATAAATGTCTTACTTGGCAGTTTAGGTTAGAATGTGAGAGGTCGTTGAAAACAGAAGTATTTCACAGGGACCATCGGGGCTGTGGGTAAAGAGATACCGCGGCCTAGACATAATTATGTGGTTTTTAATCAGTAGAAGTCTGACACTCCCTACCGTTCTGGCGGGAGTAGTCATTTGAGGATTTTCCAAACTCCAAAAAAAAAAGGCGTGTTACATCCATTGCATTATATGTGCATCCGGACGTAGCAGTCTCTTTTGATTTAGTGTAGTTTGACAAATATTATTTAGGTTAATGGTTCGTGAGGTAGGTTGTGCAGTGTTTAGGAGTGGTCTACTAAAAAGGCTAGAATCTGTGAATAGAATTGAGAAAAAGTAAATAAATTACAATTATCACAGAGCATAAATACTGCCAGTCCAAGAAACTTCAACCTCATCTCGCAAACAGAAAGATGCAATAATAAAAAAAGAATGTGTGCTTAAGACCACACGGCAGAAGTTTAGTGAAAACTTCATAAAATAATTATTGTTACGTACCAATAATAACTATTAAATTAACAAGGACAATTATTAGGCATGAATTACTAAACAGCGACACAACAGTGAAGAGCAGCTGACTCGGCGGTCCCAAATTCACCCGATCGAGCCTTTCAACTTAGAGCGTGAGGGATCCGCCTAACTTACTACTAATGGAAAAAAAACTGTGTGCGGTGCGCTAAAAGAAGTTTTTACTTCAAATAAAATTAGAATTCGTACAAAACTTTAGCAAACACCTTTGTGAAATATAGTTTCATGACTCATTCACAATGCGCAAAATTATTTATAAAGAAGAAAATCTTACAATTTTAAACAAGGAAGTTGACGAATACAAGCTTTTTTCTCTCAGCCTTGTTGGAGGTCATTAAAATGAATACAAAATAGCAAATAAACACAATATTCAATGCAGCAGATGTTGAAAACATTCCTATGTGGGTCACTTGTCAAAATTAGCAATACAATCAGAATAACAACAGGAAAAAGAGAATAAACGCAGCAACAAATTCACACGTTTTCAAGGCAAAATATTAAAATGTTTTGTCACACAGAAACTTGTATTAATATTCCACTTGCAAACCAAGGTGATAATTAGGAGGAAACATAAAAATATAAACACACAAGAAAACAAGCGTATAAATAATTTGTTAGTATGTGTTGTACATCTAACAAATTAAAGTTAAGAACCCATAATCTAGATTAATAATTATGAAAATGACGACTTTTCGCATTCAAAATGAAATATAATTAACTAAACCTACACACTAATGTCTGCTGCGTGTGAAATATTATATTTTTGATAACGTAACTTTAAAATAACAAGCGTAAAAGAACTGCCAATATATCGAGCAAATATAAGAACAACCTACATTTTGGTATTGACGGTACAGTGACTCGTAAAAGAAACACAAAAGTCATTAAAAACAATGCCATTTTAGTTAGAAGCAATGCACACACAGGCAATGGATAGCTTCAAATTGAATAATAAAGACATTTTGAGAAAACTTTAAGCTTGCAAACAAGTGCTCGAATAACATAGCCAACTTAAAACCCAATTCAAAAATACAAATCAAAAATGTTGAATAGATTGTGTGAAAGATGATATATACTGATATAAGGGCTAGCAAAGATGAAAAGTAAGAACATGCTGTGCCGACCGCAAAAAACATAAAAAATGAACAAGTTGATGATAACGGGGTAAATGATAACGTGACGAACGACGGGTTAAAATGGAAGACAAAATCATTTCCCGTAACATAGACAAGGTCACTCAGAAGAAGAATAACCAACAACAAATTACCTCAAACACACAATCCGATATTACAGTGATTAACGACAAGTTTATCCGTGCGTCTGTCACTAGCTCAATATTAAAAGAAAAGCTGATAGTGAGTCAGGCACGGCTAATAAATGTGTTGTGTCTCATGCACGCCTACGATACTCTTTGATAGTCCGCTTTTAAACGAGCAGCGGGCTTGGACGCGGCATCTGTATATATTTTTTGTTATATTATGTAATTTGAATGTTGAGTTGGGTGTGAAAGACGAACTGTTTATCAAGATCGTAGTGCATCTAGATTTTAGTGGAGAAGTGTTGACAGATGGTGGGTGTCTGGCTTGCAATGAAAATGCAGAGCTGGAATTAGATTTTGGTTTTTGTGCAGATGGTGTAAAGTACAACTATTGGCATTGAGGTTTCTATTGATGCAACTAATATACCATTTTTTTTAATTACAACTTGTACTTTTAGGTACAACTCTGATAAACTCTCACAAATACATTGTAATCTTTATTATTCCTGTTTTTTCATTTTTAAGTTTTAGTTTTAAGTGTTTTTGTGGAAGACAATAAACATTTCATTATTTATTTTTATTTTTTATTATTAATTGTTAGTTGTGATGGATGCATGATAACCTTTTATTTTTTCAATTCATAATATCTATAACCGAAATTATTGAAATCATAAAAATAATTAAAAGCATCAAAGGGCGTCAAATATATTCGTCCACATCGCTGTCAACAGAAATAGTATCCAAAAGGCTGGCAGCATTGCCACGTTCAACGGCAATGCTGATTCTGATAAATATCATTATGAAAACTGTGAATCAAATCACGAGGAAACTTCACAACTTGAATGTGTAGTAAAGAAATACCAACTAAACTGATGGATGAACTGTGTGAAAGGTTATATGGCCGAAAGGGGGTGAAAACCGATGCTTATAAATGCATGGAAATTAAATAAATCACATTTTAATGAAGCGAAAACTTCCTTAGCAGCGTAGCGGCGTAATTCGTAAGACGGCGCAGGGCGCTTGCGGGAATGTGCGTGTGTGTCAAATGTCAAAAAAATTAAATGTTAAGTTGATTTTTCTGAGAATTAAACTTTTTTATGTAAAATAATTGTAATCGTTCTGAAGGATGAAATTTTTTATGTAGGTAATATAAATTGTCATGTTTGTGTACGAGAGCGCAATAAATGAATATTGTATTTAACCACATAAATGATAGTACTTTTATGCTGATAAATAAAGCAATTCGTGCGAAATTATTAAATTAATTATTTTGTTGAGGTAGGTACTATAATGTAGATAACTTTAATAAGGTTTAATCAGTTGGACAAAGCAGTTCAACGTTGACTGACGCACAAAATCTACACATGTCTCAACTCGATCATTTTTATTTTATTTGAATCAACTACACACATTTGTTAGACGAACTAGATGAAGGTCAATGTTCTGTAATGATCATTTTACAGCGAATAGTTTACGCAGATGAGTAACCGCAGCCTGTGCCTGATTAAACGTCAAACGACGGACAAGAAATAAGTGCTACAGAAATATGACTGATTGATGACAAAAATAACTCAAATGACTAACAAAATTCAGAAATAAATAGAAAATCTAATGCACCATGACATGTGATTCAGTACTAGAGAAGCATAAAAACTGACAGGTGTGTTTTTAAACTTGCCTGGCATCGGATCCATGATGACTTAGCCTGTATTAAATTCGCTCAGACAAAGTGTATAAATAGTGAAGCAAAAGGTTTTCAGTATAAATGTATTGGGATAAATATAAAAGGTTATTTCTGTATGTGTAAATATATTCGGATAAATTTAGAATGACACGAGTTATCTGAATTTCAAGCGTTTCAACACAGGTGCATCGGCACCTCTCATCGGTTTGCAACCCCGATATAAACGTGCGAATTTATATGAAAGCATGTACGAAAATAACGAGCATGCACAAATAACATCTAAAATAAAGTTATGTGCTATATAAATGATAACAACAAAATGAAAGAAAACATGTAGTAGTCAAACAGAAATGAAAGAAAACAATGGACATGACAATAACAACAAACAAAGGATAACGATAGATGAATGACAATGTAATGAGTAAACTGATAAATTGACTGAACCAAGAAAATAACCATGATGGAAATGGAGACAAATTCTGAAAGCGCCATGAAAAATGGAAAACCTATGTCTTGCCGTAAACTGCATAAATCGTTCGTAAACTCGGTGAGATGACAAAACTGTCATTAAAAGATGTAACGAACTATATTGTGAATTAAAAGAATAATATGGCTAATCCTGTTGATGAGCTTCAGAATAGAAAGATTGTATTGAGACAATAGAACTTATTGTTATTAGTTGATATTACCTCTCCTTGGGATAAAATGGCTAAAAAGGGGATATTCACAGACATGGTGACTGAAAGAAAGTGTGAAAGAGCAAAAAATGTTGCGCCAAACACTAATAAACAGGAGACTGGAGATGTTAACAACATCAATTTTAGTGTGTAGTAAAGTATACTCTACTTTGGATGATGATAATAACATACCAATCGTAATTAAAGAAGACAATATCCAAATCGGTCCTCATGAAAAATCAAAAGCACCCACTGATACTCTTGAAGCTTCCAACAACACACTTGAAGAACTCTCAAGCCTACGCTCGTTGAAACGGAACGTCGGCGCGACTGGAGAGTGCAATACCGACGCAATTTATGATGCTCCGAGAATTATTAGTGTAGTAGACAAGTTATGTGGAATGCGGCTTTGGGAGTCATGTGATATGAGGATATGTTCGTGAGGATTGAATGGAAGTGGAGTGAAAAGTTTATGGGATTATGGTTGGATTAGCAGTGGTGGGAGAATGTCAAATCATGATCTTCCTATTCTTGTTCCATGTTACTTGGAGTCGGTGTAACACTTATTTTCTGTCAACAGTCATGCTTTCATTTACTCCTTTTTCTTTCATTAATTACTATGGTATATAAATAAAAATATACCACAGTGAGAGGGGGTCGCGGCAGGCCACGATGAAGATGGCGGGGTGAACTAGATCGGCTCCGTCAAAACTGGAAGGAGGACGCGCGGGTTCGCGAGAAGTGGAAAGAGTGGAGGGAGGCCTTTGCCCAGGAGTGGGACAGAGCAGGATAGTAAAGAAAAAAAAATACTTTCATTTCCTTGGTCTTCATATTCACACTCGTGTCAAATGACGATTGAAAAATGGCTTATATAGTAAAAGCATGTAGAATAGAAATCCCTGTCAGCTGTATGGATTAGAATAGGATATGGTTCACTCTCTTGACAAAATATACTTTTATCTTGGTAGATATATTTAGTGGGTCAAGCAAGACACGGAAAAAAGTTTTATAAGATATTTAATTTACAAAATACTTTGGTCAAATTGAATGTATAATAGACAATTGCTTATTAAACCATGAGTAAAAGAAGACATAATTAAAAAAATCATCAAATTCATTCAACATCGTTGCCAAATTCTTTCATCACATTTGGGCAAACTTCAAAATATAGTAAAAGTTAAATTGAAAGTTCTTGGCGATAGCAAAATAACAAATGTTTATACATTATTTATTAACCAAGGAATTCCATAACAATTTAGAAATAGTGCAGGAAGGCCGGATGTAATAAATTGCGAGAGTCAACACTTAATGTGTACCTGTTCAGTACTAATTCATTCAGTGCATAGTTGCTGAGAGAACACAATGTTAAGATTTACTACTCTGGTAATATGAGGTGAACTGGAGAAAGCATTTAAACTGAAATATTCAGTTAAAGTACCGAATCTCTCGGTGGTAATGGCAGACATAAGGAACCCCGTCCGGGCTGCACGTTGTCCGAAAGACATACCGCGGCCACGACACAAAGTGCTAAGAAGGAACATGGGTGGTTTTTAGTCAGTTAAAGTCTGACACTCCCTACCGCTCTGCCCAGAGTGGAAGGAGTCATTTGATGATTTCCCACACTCTAAAAAAATAGACATTAAGGATCTCTAGGACCAAAAGTGCATCAACTCAGGATTACTTGTGATAGGGTACTTGCGGATGTTTTAGAAAAAATGTCGAGAGGAAAGATTTGAGTATAAATGAGGAGGGGTATAAAAGTAGACAAAGAAACGATGGATGGACTTATGTAAACTATGATCTGGCAAGACAGAAGTTGTTTGGTGAGTTGACATTAATAGAGACGAATGGGGGAACTGGGATAAGGGCAAGAGAATGATGATGATGAGGGTAGTATAAACTTCAAACCAACTTAACTCTACACCGCCCCCCTCTCCCCCCTCTCTCTTCTCTCTACTTACTTCTTTCTTATTTGCTTTAATAACAATTACTGTATATAAACATGGATGAAGCAAAATAAACCGGGATGAAAGCACGTGGTTTTCTATATTTTGTGTTTAACCCCTTGAGAAAAATGGGGTTCATGTTTGTGTAGAAGTGTGTATATAACCGACAACATTTAGCATATTATACATTTAGCATAGCATAATGCAGCTATTACGATGGTCTTCTATGAACACTAATAACACACTAATAATAAAAAAACAAATCAAATAAGTCGCTAGAATGCACGCGTTTTCTAACTAGCAAGAGTGTATTCATTACTTCGCTTTTTTTAAACATTCTTCAGGAGTGAAAACAAAATATACACTGTAATAATTTTCTCAACAACTAATTGCTCAATAGGCAAAATATTATTAGAAATCGACGGAATATCCCAGCAATAGATTTTCTGGGAATTCCCAAAATAATACAAACATTATACAATGTACAGTTGCACAAACATCTAGACTCGGAACAAATATTTGTAGTCTCCATGGTTTACCTACAGAAAACTCAATCAAGCTGTTTACAATATACTTTAGAAAGAGTATCTTATTTTTTTTAAATAATTAAGTAAACTTTATGTATCTCAATAAGGCAAGTATATTTATACAGTGTGTGCTTGAAGACGTTCGTCGTTGCCGAAGCAACCTGACGATCTGGACTAGTTCTTGCCCGATTGGATCAAGAAGTCGAAACATTGGGACGTTGAAAGAATTATGGGGTTTATAGAACCTATCCCAGCAGTGGGACAATATAGGTTTACAAAACAATTACTGAATTGGTATGAATTCATAAGAATGTTGTTTCAGTAACTTGTACTAATGGTGACACTGATAAAGCAGATGAAGCATTATTTACTGTAAATGTTAATTAAGCTCGTGCAATAAATTAACAAATATTATCAATATATCAACAAGTATAGTCAATACACTCTTTTAGGACAGCAGACACCGCCGTTAAGCGGCGCGCTGACAGACGTGAGATGACAAAGCCACTTCTCGTGATTTAGGTATGACATTGTTTACTATTTGTTTGTATACAGAACATAAACAAGATGACGTAAGCATCAACATACACAGACCAATACCCATATGCAAACACTACACAGACTATAATATAGGAGACAACATTGGCTATAATTTTACACACAAAACAAATTATAGTGAGACACAGAACACATATACGAATGTGACACACAACAGGCCAGAATACACACCGCAAACTACACAACACAGAATATAATGTGCTTCACAACACATACTACACACATGATGCAACACATAACACAGAAGGTAGGCCACAACTAACACAAACTAGAGTTTTATACACGACACAGAATATAATATGTAAGAAAACACAAGCTACAATGTTATACAGAACGCAGTATATTATGGGGACAGATAATACATACTGTAATGGGGCAGAGAACACAGGTTATAATGCGATACACAACACAGAATATAATGCGACTGACCTGAGGCGTCCATGTGGCGGCGACGCGCGACGAGCTCCGACTCCTCGTGCGCCACAGCTTCTTGCTGACACTCTGCACCACGCTGCTCGAAGACCGCGACTTCTGCATGCCACCTGCAGGAGGAGCCACAGTCGGAGCACTTCTACCAAGCAACGTCGATAAAAACGAATGCGACTGCGTTGGGGACGCCGGCGACGCTGGCGACGTCGGCGTCGACGCTACTGACGCAAAACGCAACTCCCGATACGTCATAATCCACCCTTCTTCGGTCTGACAACCCTTGTGAGGACCATCGTCATCTACGTCACTCGGCATCCGAGGTTTAATGTTTCGCAAATTCTTATCGTAATTGATACGCTTGAAGCGGTCCGCTTTATCGGCGTCCACGCTCTTCTTGCGCGCCATCCTCAAGTAGCGCTTGATGGTGTCGCTGACAGACTGCGACACGTCGTCGTGATCAACACTGGAGCGGCGGCGCGCTGGTTTGAGCAGGGCGGGCGCCGGCCCCGTGGGGCTCGTCGGCAACGACGCCAGCTCAAGCTTCTCTTGGTACGCTCGCTCCAGTTCCAGCAACACTTCCTCCGAAATCGCAGGCGTCTGCGTCCCACAATCCACGTACTTGTCCTCCAACGACTCATGAAATACCTCAATAAGCGGTGGTGGAGACATCGGTGGCGATCTATAAGGGTCATCATCGTCTTTAAAACGCGTAACACCAACAGTTCGACGCGGAACACTTCTAGAGTTAGAGCTAAGCGCACTGACGAATCCACTAGGTCCATAGCCTCCGGAGCCACTACCACCACTGCCACCACTACCACCACTCCTACCACCTCTGTAGGGTTTGGTCTTGCGAAGGTCATGATACAGTCTTTTCAATAAATTCCTATCGTTTAACAGGTCCTGCACTATATTGTCCCTGTTCGGGGATCGTACGTAGTACCTGCCGAGGTTCTCCAGCAGGGTCCTCTCCCGAGTGGGATTAGAGTCAGCATCTGCCGGGATCCGTTCCGACTGCTGCTTAAGATACTTCCTTAACGAGCGAACTAGTTCTTCTGTGTCCGATTGCCTCGCCGGACCGGAATCATCCTCTACTTTCAGGTACGTACGCAATAAATCAACTAGACAACTCTCCTCCTCCTCGGGCACGGTCCTGCTCACGTCACCGAACGCTGCGACCGTGCGCGCCTGAGACGCAGCACGAGCTGCTGCTGCCGCGTTGAACTTGGTCGTGGATGCTGCCGGGCTCGGCGATGCGAAGAAGTCACGTCTGAGCTTGGCGATGTCGAAGCGGCCACCCGAGGTGTGCCCGATAAAGAGATCGGTGGGTCTGGACGGAGCCGCGGGCGCGTCCTCCACGGGCGAGCGGGCGCGCACAGAGCCACCGCGCGCGCGCTTCTTGCGGCGCGGGCGGGGCAGCGCGCCCGGGTACGAGCTCTTGCGCCACAGCAGGAACCGTGGCTCCTTGGCGCATACATCCTGGAAGTAGGCCTCGAGGCGCGGCACATCCTCAGGCCGGTTCTGCGCGCCCTCCGGGATGAGCCGGCGGCCGGCATCGGACATGTACTTCCATGTCTTGCGCGTAAGCAGCCACCGCTCGCGCGGCTTGTCGCGACGGCGCGCTACCTTCGTCATGGGGTCGGGCGCGGGCTCGAGGCGGGGGCGGCGGCGGCGCTCCATGGCCGCGGGTCACATCGGGTCAGGCGTCAGGCATGTCCGACCTCGGCCCGCGCACCTGCCTGCGCGAAACTGAACACTACTCCGCACGGTGCGGTATATTATGCGCCGAAATAGCCGTCCGGTTATAGAGCGGCCGTGAACTGGATAGGGTGCGCTCGCGCACGACGGACCGGCGCTGGCGGCGGCTCGGCACGGGACTGCCGCCCGCCCGTAAACAAAACCAAGCCCGCCCACGCGCGCCGCCCCGCGCCGCCCGCCCCGCGCGCCTTGACCTATGTGGTGACATGCCCTAGCATCCGTGATTGACGATGGTCATGGCTCATAGTTCCGATGCGCTTCATTCAAAGATGCACGAGTGGACATCCCAGGACCAGTAAATTCCAAAGTGGGAAATCAGCTGGTTATAATCACATAGTCTCAATTTTCAATGCAGTCTTCCAAATATTAGTTTTCTGTAAACCACCGACCAGTTCATAATAATATTCAACAAGAAAATCTGTGGCTTCAGCACTTTCTTTATTTATTTGCTAACACCAGTGAGCTTCACCCACCTGTTCATGTTTTTATAACAGTCTCTGAGTGCTTTAATTACTGATTCTTCGATCCAAATAGTGCTAATAGTCTCTTATACTTGATCTTACAGAAGCAAGCAAGAATACTGGTTTATCAAGGTAAATCATTTGCGTGTTTTATTTGATGACAAACGTATTTTTTTTTAAATAAATATGATAAGTGGTTATGCCAAGTCTTAATAATAACTTTCTAGATACAATCGTTTAGTAAAAACACGAACGAACATGATTGCTCTGAGTGAAGAAATTATTTGGAGAAGAACTGGACAAAATGGAAATAGAAGAACAAAAAATAGCAGTAACAGCTGGACCAACTGAAGAAGACCTTCTCGGTGTAAATATGACTACCAGAATTAAAGGTCATAATATTTTTATAATTGTAACATCACCAGTAATTTACAAATATCTCACAAATGAGCCAAACGAGAAACTCATAGCTGCTAATTAAGGTAACGAGGCACTGACCGCGGTAATTATAATTAATTTCAGTGCGGTCATCAAATCATTTGGAATCATTTTCATGGCAGTTGACACCAAAATTGGGCAATGGCAAGCTAATGACACTACCAAACGTGGGAAAAGCGAATTACCATATCAACTCGTAAACTAGGCCTTTTTTGTGGAGGTTGGGAAATCATCAAATGACTCCTCCCGCTCTACGCGGAGCGGTATCCGGAGTGTCAAACTTCTACTGACTAAAACCACCCGTGTTCCTTCTTAGCCCTTTGTGCCCCGACATAACACATAGGCCTTACAACTACAAAAATGATGAAATGATCATGAGATGACCACAGCTGACCGCACCTAGTGGTCACCCGACTTTCTTGACCAAGACCTATTCGGCTTTATTTAGAAATACATGAAATATTCAAGGTAGACCGCTAAATTAGATTTTTTTACATTTTTTACAATTTGCCAGTCAGTGTCAGGTTGTATATGTTAAAATAATAAGATTCGGGACCGTAAAAAAAGTAACTTTACGGAGTAATAATCATTAAACTCACCAATAAAACCCTCTCAATTCATATTACTTTCTTGAGTGACTATTTGATGAAAAAGGCAATCATGACTGCAGCTATATTTAACATATAGCCTGCCGGCAAATTGCAAAAAACGCAAGAAAATTCGAATTTCGTGGGTTACCTTGGAGCATCAACCTTAAAGGAAGAATTTTTATAATTCGAAGAATTGATTTAGAATTACATGACAATATTACTATATTATTATATTTTCTTGTGAATATGTAAGAAGTGGAAGGGTAGAGAGTTCTTCTCTACAAGCACCCGAGATGACAAAACTATGTGGGAAACTAAGAGATATGTGACTTTTATTGGGGTAATGAAACAGACTTTCAGAATAGGGTAGTTAACAAAAATAAACTAATTAGTCCGTCAGATAGTTTTCCAACAAATATTGGACCCGTATTTTTTCTTTTTTCGCGTAAACCAACAATGAAGACGATACAGTGCTTTGAAAACTCGTGTGACATCATATTCTTAGACATTGGTATGACATTTTTACCGGTGAGTGACGTCATAACCCCCCACTCAATCTTTGATGCGTTTTATCTTCATCAATGTTTATTGATTTGATAAAACAAAAAATACGAATACAATATTTTTCGATAATCTAACAGACGGGCTAATTAGAATCATATTCTTTTTAGTCAGTAAACATCCCTATTGACAAGCTCTTAGAATTGAAGAAGCAGACAAGCTCCGTTTAAGCAGACACAGTAAAGGAGACCCTAAACCAAAATCGTGACGTAGGTTTACACCTAGTTTTATAGTAGACAACGAAAGACATTGAAACTAATTTAAAAGGATATATTGATGAAGGAGAGCCCAACATACTTGGCAAATACAAGGCAGATGATGATGAAGACGAGAGGTTTAGTTTAAAATTTAAAATGATTCTCCATGAATCAATTCATCATAATACTGAAATCTATATATCTTCAAAGATAGACATAAGTTAATAAGTTGGTTGCTAGTAGACAAGCTATAATATCTTCTGCATCTAAAAAATATCAGTAAGGAAAGTTTTGGAAGTGTTACGCTAAGATCCAACAAGCCATTACAGGACGTCAGTACGTCTGGCTATAAAGTCTGCATCACAATTATTACCCAATTCATTGAAGAATTCCTAAGCCTACACTATAAAACAAATTCTTCAGCATCAGTGGCCTACAATTCTACATTCTTTCCTCGTTGCAGCACCACTGCTGCCAACTAAATGACTTTTCTATTACAAACTATCCGCCTACCAGTGAACTAATCCCAAAACAACAACGGACTAAAACTTTCCCACCGTTGAGCGTCAAAACAGACTGAAAAAACATTTTATTGCCTCAGTGAAATCAATAAAAATCCAACGTAAAGTGTTGGTAGCGTAAAATCGTCTCGGCACTGCATTGCCAGCACCACATTCTGCACAGCCGCGGTATACATAACTTCCTAGGCCACTTATAAAACGCTCCGATTTAAAAATAAACCCACGACATAACATAAACAAAATAATTTGGAAGCTCTCCTCGATCACTACTAACGCCATCTAGCGTGCGCAGCGTAAACAAGGAAAATTGAAAGCTTGCCAAATTACACCCGATTAAATTCGGATTCAAATCGGGATTTTCTTATGGTTCGAGTTCAGGCATTGGCCGCTAGATGTCGACACTATGAAATCAATTCTGAATGACACAATATATTTAAACATGCATGTATTTATACTGCACTATTCATATGAATTAGACACTATGAATATGTCTTACGCAATAAAATGTATTTTAGTAAGTTCGCTACGTTCCAAGAAAATTGACAGAGTGAAATGCTGATGCGATAGTTTTGTACCTCTCGAGCAACATTTTAAGCTACAAATTCGTGCAAATGTAATATCGATCATTAGGTGAGTTAACGAACCGATGACAATTGGTTTGTAATGAAGTTTTGGCATGCTCCCGCGCATTGTATCACGCGTTCCAATTTTTGTGATTCCATAATTGATATTGCATTGTGACGGTCTACAATGGCAATGGTAGCCTGCCAACATACCGGGGTAACATTCGAGGAACAGTTTGCGTCAATAGTTAGAAACAATAGAGGAACACGTAAACGATTATCGATTTTGTTTTGAGGACAAATCTATTTAAATGATCGGATAGGTATAGCTACGGAAACTAAAAAAAACTTCAAACCTCGCTTTCTCACGTAAACATTTCCAGGAGTCTAAAATTAGAGAAATTGACAGCAAAAACAGAGATGTTGATATAATTAACATAAAATAGGCCACTGATAATGAAGACAGTTATATTTAGAATAGAAAACATTGGAAAAATGTCAAAATAGAAACTTCAATCTCTTGAGTACATAGTTTATTAGACATGAATGCAAAATAGGCCAGTGATAATAAAAAGAAAAATCACTGACGTTCCATTTTAAGATTTCCAAGATTAATTTTCAAACGTTTTATCAATTTGCCAGAAACTCATAAAAAAATAGATAGAGAGTAAGCGGTATCTTGGACTAAATAAAATTAAGGAGACGCAGGGGAGCCAAAATCAGTTGCCAACATAAAACAGTAAATTGAAGTTGTTGAGGAAAACAGACAAACAGTTGTTGATGCGATCAATGCTAAATAGGCCACTGGTGATGACGATAGCGGTTTTACTAAGAAAAGGCTATAAATCAAGCCGTGTCTCAGATTCAGTCTAGGCTACATACAATATTTGTGTATCTCTTCGAATTATGCCACATGCTAGCAATACTAGCATTGAAATATTATTTAATCCATTAAATCACACCACATCGTAATGATGTGGAAACGGATAAATGTATTTGAATGCTTGGAACAGAATGTTGTTGGTCATTGGGTGGACCAGATTGTTGGGAGGAAAGTTTTGAGTGTGACTTTGGATGTCTATAAGAGACAGAGAAGATCAAAGAAACGATTGACATTTTCATTCATCGTTTCTTTGCAAAATAAAGTTTGAAAGAAGATAAGGGGTGAAAGTGAGTAAAAACAGAGAAGCATGAAAAAAGAAGACATACTGGGCCGACCCCAAAAAAATTGGGATAAGTACAGGAGAATTCTGACAGGAGGACAAGATTTATGATTAATTGGCGATCCTTTTGTGTAATCACTTTTTCTTGTGTGTGTTAAATTACATCTCAAACTAAGCACAACATTAATTAGTGATTATTAAGATGACCAATCAGTCTGTCACCAGTTTTTCCTTTTAGGTTTGGCTTGATGTTCAAGTGGACCAGTCAAGCGTCAGACGATGATACTCAACAGATGCGCGGTCTCATAAATCACACACATCTCGTTAATATAGAAAGGTAATATGAATAATACTACTCGTACTTACACATAAAATCTTAATAACGTCAAATGAACTCTTAAGCTTCAACCAGACAGTACAAAAACACTAAATTCCTCATTTCCAATTCGGATTCACAACATTAAGAATTATCAACTGAAATAAAACTCCTCAAAGAGAATGAAACAGGGAGGTACATTTAGAAAGAGAGAGATAAATTCGCAAACGAAAAAGATAAATGATGCGGGCGCAATTATTTTGTCGCGAAGGAATATTTTTTTAGTGAATTTTGTCTTGCGGTAATCGACCTGACGGGGTCTAATGAACTTTTGGAGTTCTACATTACGTCTCATGGGTATCATCTACAACCAAACGCAGCTGTTTTAGAAAATACAAAAGCGTCCTAAAGGAAAGACATCACTGGAGATATAAAATAAGATTTCATTTTATCCATATAACTAGGTTGAACTACCTCGCAAACGACAAGGACAAATAATCGAAGTTGATGGACAAATAATCGAAGTTGATGGCCAAAAATCAGTAATTGATCAAAATTCAAATCATTTGTTTCAAGTCGGCCAGTTACAGGCACTTTTGAATTGCCGACACAAATACACCAATGAAATGTAGCTACAGTCCCGGTCATGAGGCATAAAAACTTCAAAAGTACTGCAGTTGCCCATGCTAAAGCGTAGATCTCTATGGAGAAGAACGGGCAAGAAACTTCATGGACACTTTTGTAATCAGAATAGAGAAGCATAAAATACCAAACGAAAGAGACGATACCCGGAATTGCCGGGGCAGGACATGCGCCATATGGCGACAAGGTAGTAAGAAAGAGTTGCATACGGGAGACCTTTTTTTTTTTTTTTTGGGGGGTGGGAAATCATCAAATAACCCCTCCCGCTCTTGGGCAGAGCGAAAGGGAGTGTCAGACTTCTACTGACTAAAAACCACCCATGTTCCTTCTTCGCCCTTCATGTCGAGGCCGCGGTATCCCTTGCGGACAACCCGCAGCCTCGACAGGCGTCGGCCCTTGCGGGCCCCTTCCATGTTGCTGACATCTCTTTGAGGCGCGCGTGGAACACGAACGCGCCGTCGACACGGCCTGTCGTCGTCATAAGACGGACGGACGGCGAGCTTACCCATCACTCACCGTCCACAGGCCCGCGTCTACGGTGGCCGGAAGCCATCACGTGGCCCCCGACGCCCGGAGCGCCTCCCGCGGCGGATGGGACGAGAGGTTCTCTCCCTCTCACGTTCCGCCACCTCCTTCGCTAGCATCACTGCTTCGCAGAAGAAGGCGACGGCGTCCCATTCCTCCTCGCCCCGGACCATGGCTTGCACCAGGGCCGGACGCGAGATGTCGCCGCCGCCGATCGCCGCTACGAGAACACGGCGGGGCTCCGCCCAAGCGGGACACACCTCCACAGTGTGCTCCACCGTGTCCTCCGGCCGATCCTCGCAATGGTGGCATCTGGGCGTTTCCTCCCGCCTGATTCGGTGCAGGTACCTCCCGAAACAACCGTGTCCGGTGAGTACCTGCGTCAGACGGAAGGTGAGGGCGCCGTGGCGCCTCTCCAGCCACTCCTCAAAGAGAGGACTTACCGCCACTATCGTGGCGTGCCCTATTCGGGAGACCTTAGATCGGGAAGCTGATGTGCAATGGAGAAGACATTCAGCATCGGATGATCACTGATAAGGTTTCCTATTAATTAATATGATACCATCATACTGACTGGTAGAAAAATAATTCTGGTCGGATTTGATCTTTCAAGCGAATTTATAACATTTGATTTAGATTTGTTTTGACACGCTAAAGTAAACACGTTTTCTTGAAAACAAATAGATAAAATGAAGCAGAGCTTTTTATTAGCGGATGAGCGATATGTAAGTAATACATTAGGTACTATTACAGCTATATTGAAACAGCCTTACTGCAATTTTGCTTTCTTCACAGGACATTTGTAATCATCATCATTAGCATCATCTGCCTGAACATTTTATCTTGGGGTCGTGGGTTGGGTTGAATATCAATTAGTACTAGGTATTACGATATCTCTTGCTACGACTGGTGTCCAGACTTACGGTACATTGACTTGTAACGACTGTCTGACTGCCGCACTCCAGAGAGCTTTGATGATTACTTAGGCCAACACCTAGTAAAGGTTTTGACAGTTTTGTCATACAATAGTATGTCAAATCTTTATCTTATAAGTAATCACTAAATATCTCTGACTACCGCAGTAAGATCTACAAATGACACATAACAAGCTTTTAGTGGCACGGAGGAAACTTACAATAGGTGGTCACCCATCCACGGACCAACACAAGCAAGCCTGGCTTAACCTAAATATCGATCGCGAGCGGCAGTTGTTATTTAGCCACGAGCTTTTCGTCGAGCTCACTGGACATTTCTAATCAGCCACAATAATAAATTCTGCCTTTCTGGCATTAACTCAAGGAATCAAAGCTCGATCGATCGTCGTCTCTGTAATGAGAACCGTAGCGAATATGGCGGAAACACTTCAAAATCATGGTGAACGGATCAGTAAATCTTGCATCACTTCACTAATCATAAAATATCTTCTCATTTTTCTTGTTCATTATTTTGTAGATATTATTTCTGTCCAAGTTAGTCACTTTTCGTAAGAGAGTGCGTCAGGCGATGTTCCTTTTACAAATGTTTGTTTATTTTTTCTTGTTTAGCAGATATTTTGCTTTCGAAGTACTTAAAATTATCCTTTCCTTCATTATTATGGATATTCTTTCTTATTTAGGTGTGATTTTACTTACTTCTTACTAGTTTCTGCTACTAGTACGATTCTTGGTATGTGAATGTGTGTGTCAGCTACATATCTATCTGTATCTCTTGCTATTTATCACAATACTTTGTCTACAACCTTATCACCCTCATTCTGGTAACTATTATCACCAGACATTGTTTCATCGATGACTCACGCAAATAGATCTTCCAAAACGTGGAACAAAATAGTTCTTGATTTCTACTTTGTCATAACTTTTAATTTCAATTGACGTTCAGCAGCACTCAGTCACAATATTTCTACTGTTATGACATCAAGGTCTGATCCATCACGAATTGAGGTCGTTGATGATGTAGGATTGTAGGTTATTCCCAAAATTGCTCATATTAATGTGTCTGTCATATCATATCGACAGATTACTGTGGTGTTTTGACGTTTGTTAGCGTTATAGCGAAAATAGTGCGCAGGCGCCGAAATACCAACATTAATTTATATTATCGCCAGTATTTCTGAGCTAGTCGCATTCGTCCGTTCTAGGCCGTACGTTTGACATTGAACTTAAACTAAAATTGTAAAATAAAAATGTTTAAAGACACTGAAAATAGAAATCATGACTTTTTAGAGGACAAGGATGAATGTTTCCTGCTTCTTTGCTTCGATAGCAGATTTAGTGTGTTCTATATTGGAATGTGCAAATAAATGAATGTGAAGCGAGACTTTCTTGCCAATATGGTTATTTAAGAGTTCTTTTACATGTGCTGAACTTGAAACCAGGCTGAAAGCGTGTTTTATTTTATTTTTAAACCCCTGTAGTGTTGCGACGTTTATATTTAATGTATTTTCTCCAGACTCAATACATGTGTCACGGCATAATAAATATAACACAGATAGTATGACATAATCATACTAATTTTGCCGCTTAGCATTTATTCGATCGACATGATTCTGTTTTGATCTTATTTTTACTAAATCGCTTTACTGACCTGTTATTTGTTGTATCAGCTTATATTTTTTACACTCCCGTAAAAAAGTGTACCACTACCAAGCTTTCGTAGAAGTGTTTATTGTACTTTTATTTTACGAAAAATCATTCGGAAAATCAAAGAGCCGTTACTTAGAAGAAATAATAAATACTATGCTTTTAAAACTAAAGTGGTACTGTATTAGTAAAAATTTAACTGAAAGCGCTGCACTTATTGTTGTAAAATTATGAAAAGAGCACCTGCTGTTATTGATAAATAATCTTAATGTAATTTTTATATTATGTAATCCATCCATCATAATAGCAAAAGTTACTGTTTATTAATATTCGGAAGAAGAATCCAAAAATTAATCAAATATTTTATTAATTACTTCAAATTTGTTTATGTATTGCCACTACACTGCTCGTTAGTGTTGCCGATGCAAATAAAATTCTTTCTCGAAGGTTAATACTATGTGACATAATAATATGGAATGAAATATGCCTTGGAAAATATTCTGTTACTGCTTACTTATATCATTCCACAGCTAGACAAAATAGTACCTTGCAGTTCATTAACTCTAGAGCTTTTTGATCTTTTTTGAAATCAACAGATTATGTACATACACCATTTAAATGCCAATGGAAATCATGTTACGACACGTTTAAGCGTTTGTAATTTTGTTTACCTTTCTAAAACTTAAATTGAGTTTCATAAAACTGGTTCTAAAATTCAAATTGCAACGAAACTTTTTAATAGAAGTTTAATAGCGTGATACTTCCTGGCCGCGCCACAATCGAATTTTTAAATCGGGGTTAATGCGAATAAATGTTCGTAATTTGTTCATTATTGTTCATTATATTAAAAAAAAAGTACTATAAAGGTTCACGAGATATTTAACAAAATCGGTGGCGCGGCCAGAAAGCATGCTTCCTAGCCGCGCCACCGCGTACACTGCAATAAATTGGATATTTCTATACAAACTCAATGATAAATAATTGTACGTCTATTGTTTATTCTGTTGATGATGAGAAATACTGCAAATGTGTGTTTATTGAATGAGAAATAATTAAAATTACTTCATCGAGGTATAATGTACTACGTACTAGAGAAGCTATTTTAAACAAAATAATGTGCGCGCACTTGATGACAGCGGGGCAGGTGGGGGGTGTCAATGTCTCATAGATTACTATCAATGCGTGCAGATGCGACATAATGTTATTATTCTGCCTACTTGGTGTTGTACGTGTGTACTTATCCAGAAAATAAATAAAAATGTACTTAAACTGGAACAATATTTTAATTTCCTTAAATAATATAAGTTGTAATAGTTTCTGTCGTTTGGTATAGTAATCCACTGTTGGATCAGTTTCAGCTTCGTGATGCAATCTAATTTTTGTATACTAAGCAATCTAGTTCGAGGCATAATAATAATAAGTTAAGGCTCGAATTAATTCGAATCCATTCAAATGGATTCTGTGATTTAATGTATATGGCTGATTGAGTGAATGTTTATTCTAATTTACAAATAGTTCTTTCCCAATTAAATGCTTTAGGGTGTTAACAGACATATAATTAATCTCATATTTCGAGGCAAGACTTCCACCACTTTGCCGTTTTAAATTACGTATGACAGCACTGTCATGGAGAGTTATACATCCAGCGCAAAAGCAAAGAAGGAAGTATGAAGTACGTTCATTGAGAGAGGCCATGGTAGAGCGAACCAATTCAGCCATAAGTCTTGTCTCCAAGTGGGGTAACGAGAATCTGGTTGATTTCAACGCCACCAAAACGCAAGTGTGTCTGTTCACCGCCAAAAGGAGTCCGTTCAATCTGGCCCCTAGTTTCCGGAGTGCGTCTGTACAAGTATCCGACAGTCTCAAGCTTCTTGGCACGAAGTTGGACGCGAATCTGAACTTCGGCGCCTACATTGAGTCGAAAGCTCAAACTGCGGCAAAAAAGCTGGGTATTCTAAATAAAATTAAGTGGTACTTCAAGCCTGGACAGCTTTCAATATTATATAAAGCTCAAGTCCGAGCCAGGAGGCTAATTGGTGACGATAAGCTGGTGGCCAAGCTACATAGCCTGGCCCACCGCCGCAGAAGTTGCATGTCTGTCGGTCTTCTACAGACTATACTTCGGAGAGTGTGCCCAGCAGCTCCACGGGCCGTTTCCACCATCTCCCTTCTTCCATCGGGAGATTAGACGTATTGCAGGTTATCACCCTTGTCGATGTTCCACACATTCGAACGAAGCAAGAAGCAAACAGTCAAGGAGTGGAATTCCCTGCATGCGTCGGTTATCCCGAGTTCATATAACCCCAACCTATTTAAGTCACGCGTAAATAGGCTTCTTCTGGGTAAGCTCGTTCGACCTCATCTCAGCCCTTAGGGCAAGATTGAGGTCAAGAGTAAGCTCATTTAAAAAAAAAAAAAAGATCTTTTCCATAGCCTAGTAATAAATGTGTGATGTGGAAGTTTATGGTATAGTCAAACTAGAAATTCAATCTTCACATTTTAACTTTTCTGTTAATTGTCTTGATACATATCCAAATATTATACAACCTACTTTCAATTTTCACATGTAGAGAATTTGTGGTCAAGCATTGAATACGTCGATAGTGTTAAGTCTGCGCATACAAATGTTTTACTCTTTGACATGAACATGACACTGCTACATGAACTATGACTGAACTGTCAGACATTTGTTCCACGAATTTTATTCGGAGTTTATATTAATTATTTCTCATTACCAATAGAACAAACACACATTTGCAGTATTTCTCGTCATCAATAGAATAAACAATAGACGTACAATTATTTACCATTGAGTTTGTATAGAAATATCCTATTTATTGCAGTGTACGCGGTGGCGCGGCTAGGAAGCATGCTTTCTGGCCGCGCCACCGATTTCGTTAAATATCTCGCGAACCTTTATAGTACGTTTTTTTTAATATTATGAACAATAATGAACATATTACGAACATTTATTTGCATTAACCCCGATTCAAAATGCGACTGTGGCGCGGCCAGGAAGTATCACGCGTTTAATAGGGTACTGTATTGCAACACATTATAGAATAGTCCTTAATCGTCGAGGAGTATTAAAATACTCATTAAATTTCACTGAGTCCGTGTCTTTTCCAATGTGTAAAAGAACTTTTTTTGCAGAAGCCTGACTTAACCCTTCAGCGATGGGTATTATTTGCACATGTTCTATTTCCAATAAGATAAATATAAGTTTACTTTAAAAGTCTTTAGAAACATTCAAACTTGCCTAATTAGTAAATATATACCATATTTATGATACTTTCTTTCATTCAGCCAATTTATCACCGTCACGTTCTGCAGATTGCTCTGGCGAACATTGTTGGCTGTATGAATTTAAGGATTAGTGACACTATGATGTCTTTCTTTGCCTTATTTTATATTAAACTTTTTTTGAACTTTTAAAACACCAAGAAATTTAAGCTCATGAAACTCTTCCGATTCCAAATACGAAAACCATCATGAGTATATCCACTGAATAATTACGTGGAAGATATCATATTTTCCAGTATATTTATATATAATATATCTATATGCTATCACTAACAGTAAGTAACGCCTAAATAAGTGTCTAAACATAATTGCACTCTTGACACTGAGTTGTCCGAACGTTTTGGGAGATAGACTCTTGTTAACTTTAACAATCTTGTGACTTTGAAAGTTCTGATTTTCAGCCTAATTTTTATAAATAAGTAACTTTTGATTTTGTCAGTGTGCTTTTATTTAGGCATACGTTTAGGTGTCTCTTAGTGTTAGTGAAAACAGTCATTACTAACTACCCTATGGTAAATAAGTCAAGTGACTCAACTTACATGAGTTACTGTTATAGTTCACAGAATTCTCCACTTGTATGCCCATGGTGCTTCACACCATGCTTTCCCAGTGATCCTCAATCGAACCACAATGCACTTCATCCAATCACTTTGCACTTTACATCTTACACTTGTATTAATGCACTTTTTTGCACTTTCACTTCACTTTTTGGGGACGTTTCATTGTTTATGCATTCACATTGATCTTTGACTATAGAAAAAGTAGAAGTTTTAGTCATGATATTCCAAAATAGACCTTAATACCGTTAAAATTTTCAAAAATTACACTTTTAGCACGAATTATGGAGTAGAAAAAATTAATAATCTGTCAATGACATTATTAATGTAAAACAAAATCAATATGAATGCAATAATAAATAACCGCACATGAATAACTGGAATGTTTAGTTAGTCGCTGCGTAGCGTGCGGACTGCGCGCGCGCAGGTCCGGAGCTGGCATGTCACTGCGGCTGCGTCTGAAACCAACATAAAAATCCCTTTATTTTCGTTGTGCGCGGAAACGGAATGCGGAAACAATGGAAATAATGGCTGCTTGTTTTTGACAACTGTCGTGGTTTTCGATCTGTTGAGGATACAAACTATGCTTAGTTTTTTCAGGATTTTTGGGTTTTCTATAATTTTTTGTACTTGTAACCTAACAGGGATAGTTCAGAGATAAGACTCTCCACATTTTCCTATTACTCAATTTGGAAAATAAGTGTTTTTTCCCTTTTACTTAGAGGTTACTATAGCGACAATAATGTAACCAGTTGATTATTTCTTAATATTATTTTAAAAGCCTGAAATGTTGTTACAGCAGAGCAAAGATAAGTCTAGAGACACAGACACGTTTTCATTAAAAATACATACCTAAAAAAGTGTACAAAATACAGTCTATTAAATTATTGACCCATTTTTTTTTGGCGGGTGGAAAATCATCAAATAACCCCTCCCGCTCCTGGGCAGAGCGAAAGGGAGTGTTAGACTTCTACTGACTAAAAACCACCCATGTTCCTTCTTAGCCGTTCATGTCGAGGCCGCGGTATCTCTTTTGAACAACCCGCAGCCCCGACGGGAAATTATTGTCTCTGGCGTCGATGTTTTCATTTATACATAGAAAAGAAACGCGGAAGTCAGTGACAGTTTAGTTTCTAAATAGGTTACTACAATGGTTGTAATGTAAACAATATTTCATGTGTCGCCCCGCTAATGTTTTGACAAAAGTGTTGAAATATCTGTGTCGTATACACATACATCTTGCGAGAAAATCACTTAGATAATGAGACCATTAGAAAATTAGTACATACTAGCTGTTGCTCGCGACCTTCGTCCGCGTGAAATTATTAAAAATACTCCTTTCCCATTTCAATCCAATTTTGATAACAATTTCAAGGGTGTTTTTATCTCGGACTAATCCTTTTTCTAAAATAAAAGTACTTCTGTAATTTGCCCCATGGAGCAGAAACTATAGAACGCATTCGCTTATGCTGTTTCATTTTTAATATGCTCGAAGGAATATAGTTTTCAAATAACAAAAAAAAAAACATTATCTTAAAACACAGATTCAAGATAACGACATGCTTATGCTAATCGAGCTCTCTGAACGAATCTTAATATTGCATATAAAAGAACAATGAAACTCCACGTAAACTTAATAAAAGTTTTACACCCATTCTGCGAAGTACTATAATAAAACCAACGTATTTCTTGCAGTCTGCACGCGTCTATAAATTCCAGTATTTTCTACGCATTTAACGATCTAGCTTAGCTTAATACAGTATACTAAAGACTTTGATTCGGTGGTATTATCATAAAATTGCAACTGTTTTTAGCTGTATGTGTATCGTAAATTATTTTCCACCTTCTATACCACCCTCTGTGCCCCAAAATATGCATTCTAAGTAACCTCTGCGCTGTCACCGATGACGCCGTGGACGTAGCGATGATTTGTACCAATATGAGACCCAATGTCATCATTGTTGACCTTCCCCGTGGAACTGGAGCGACAATGACCAATTCTCTAAGCCGTGAGCATAATACTTGCTTTGGACATCTCTAGTTGCGGACACCAGCCCGTTTTACAAATCACAAGAATCCCCAATGTCATGCCAGCGACACCATGAAGAAAATAACTGTTCTATGTCTTGATTCTATAAAATTAAGAATACAAGCCGGACATATATTCAAATCTCAAGCTGGACGAAAGCATAGGGCCAGTCATGTTTGAAAGTGCTCTTGGTCCAGCAGTTGACGTCTTTCGACTGTCAGAAAATCATAGCAGACTCTTAGTAGCCTAAGAAGATAGTCAAATTTTTCAGATTACGATCTTAAAAATTTGACTATCTGAAAAACCTTCAAACCAAGTATGAGAAAATTCCAACACACCTAGGATTTCAGGTAACCGATTATCATCCAATTCATCTTCCTGCCATTGTTCCATTCTATGTGACACACGTTTTCTGGGAACCCAATTATTTTAAACATAAGTTTCCAAAACTGCTTCACATCATAGTTAATCAACCCCCAGAAACTGCAAACTAACGATAACCATTGCATAATACTAAAAAATCATCCTACTGACTGATACACAGTTACTAGAAAACCAAAAATAGCCACTTCCATCAACCAGGCTGTTAGGAAAGCAAAGGAGCTATCTGTTCCCATGAAAAACGCATTTATCATGTTTTGAAACTGTTTCAAGTTCCTGCCCTAATGATTAATAGGTTTCAATTTTTCTTTGACAAGAAATTAGTAGGGATTTGGAGAGGTTATTAGTTTCTTTTCATGTTAGAAACACAAGGTTCTTGTGTGTCGGGAGTATAACAGAGATACATTTCAATCAAATTAATAATGTTTTTTAAGGTCGTAAGAATCGATTTAGGAATAGAATCCAATAAACACGTTTGTATTAAATTTGTAACAAACTACTATAATTTGTTATTTTTATGGTGTTTCTGAAAACTAGTGGCTCGGAAGAAATAACAGCCCTCAGCAGGCGCATTTCTTTGTGTATCTAATTAATTCTATAGCTAGTGCTCTCAAAACAGCATGAAAAACTGGCATCTTCGGACCAAATTCGGGTATTTGTGTATGTGAGTTTAAATGTTTGTAAACGCACCCACGATACAGGAGAAATTCCTAGTGTAGGGCAACGTTTTTTTAAAAAAAAAAAAAATAATTGGAAGACTTGTGTCATCCAACACGCACTGAGCCCCGGGTGGATTGTGGCTACTTCCCATTCACAGTTCCAGTAATGAGAATGGTACATATTGGTTTATTGAGTGTGTATGTTCAGGGTGACATGGTCGAGAGAGCTACCGTGGCCCAGGCACACAAAAGGCTAAGAAGGGACAAGGGTGCGTTTTTGTCAGTAGAAGACTGACACTCCTTGCTACGCTCCGTTCACAGCAGGCCCCTCCTGCTGTGAACGCAGCGTGAGAAAGCAGCCTCGTGTGATGATTTCTCATTCGTAAAAAAGTAAATGGGTGACATTCAACAGATGGATAGCGTGAAGAAAATGTTATGAAGTGTATTGAACTCAGTAAAAAAATGGCAATCACTAGTCAATAAATTGTAGTTATAATGACAACACAGGTCTAAAAACTCATGGTAAGATATGAGATAAGAGACAATAAACCTAGAAATCGTAAAAAGCTACAAAATGTTGATGATAATGATAGCGATTTGTATTTCTCCACCTAATAACAAAATCATAGTCTTTAATACAATCTTTCTGTCAATGGAAAGTTTAAAATCAATGGAGATCACTGTGGGTGGAACATAGCAAAGGTACATTAGGTAGGCACTAGAAACATTTATTATAAAGTATATTCGTTGAAAGTTGTGACAGTATATCATCATAGCACCTTTTAAACAGCTCTGTCTATCAACTAATAGCTGAGTGGAGAAATAAAATGATATTTCTAGAGAAATGGAGGAAAAATAAGATAATTTAGTGCTAAAATCATGCGTACCCGTCGGTCAGCGACGTTGATATTTTTGGCAAATATGCACTAAATTATAGTTTAATGCAGTTTTTTAAAGATTGCTTTGCGTATTTTTGATTGCAATTTCTTAAAATATTATAAACTGCTGTATAGGGTTGTTAACTACTAGATTTATTAAAGTATTTCAAACAACTTCTTTTCAAAATACATAGACATTCGAAACTGATACTTATTATTAATCTGTGCGATTAATTAAGTTACAGAACTTTTTGGTTAGAGGAGGCCTGTCCCCACTGTGGGTCTCTTGGTCTATTTGTTTATGTCCACTAAGTGGACCGATGACTTGGTGAAGGTTGCAGGGATCCGCTGGATGCGAGACGCACGCGACCGGTCAATGTGGAAACATTCAGGGGAGGCCTATGTCCAGCAGTGGACATCTTTTGGTTGAAATGATGATGATGTTACACATTCCAAAGATAACATTTTGTCATACGATCATCTTCTAACAATAACTTAATACCGTTTCTGACCTCATTGCCATCAATTCTCAACAGATAGAAGCATCTCATAGTTCCATCTAAGATAATTCATCATCATCACCACCAGAATAGCCTTGTCACATGCATTGTATAAATGTCACCGACAGCTGTTCAACCCTACAATAAAACCTCCCACACAATTATCCACTAAATAGTTTTGCAATCTTCTACATTCAACCAACATAACTTGGTCTTTCACTACGGCGCCACTTGTAAAGACTACTGTCAGATTTGGTACGGTATTAGCATAGTTGTCAATTTTCCTGTGGGTCGTAATACAGTAGGTGGTTGAGCTATTAAATATAATAGAGATGTCATCAGGCATGCTCATTCGCGATCCAATGTCAGAAATACTATTATTTATTCGTCATAATTTGTCATATTGACGTCATTGGTTACGTAGAATTCAGCTGATTTGATACTTAAAAAGATACTGAGAACTGTCATCGTAAAAGCTATGTTTTTCAAGAATGTCAGTTGCAGTATGGGGGTGTATTGAAATAATCTTATCGTGTAGAGTTGCGGAGCAGTCCACGCATGCTGTGATCTTTATACACGCTAATATGCTAACGTCACTTGACGTCACAGGCAGCCACGTCATAGACCGACCTGCACAGCATCATTAGCCCCCAATTAATCCTCTCATCTAGTTAAAAGTAACACCTGACTGGGAGATGAGCCAACAGTGCGTTTTGTTCTAGATCGTAAGTAGTAGGATGTTGGCGGATGGCGCATGATGTGCAGGTCATTGTCGTGGGGTTAATACAAGTGTTGGAGTGCGTGGGTTGAGTTAAACGCTTGGGATTTGTGGCGCAGCTTAGAAGAGGCCTATGTCCAGCTGTGGTCCTCGAAAGGATTGTCTTTTTACTCTGGACGCTCTTATCTTGCACGTATTTCTAAATCGTTCTCACATATGCTGATGTCAACATGAATGATGTAGCCAAGACTTTGTGAAGATATTTTTAATTTAAAAGAGTGTCCATGGAGATATAGCCTAGTAGGCTATCACTGCAAATAGTGGCGGTATTTTCATCCAAGTCGCAAGCTTGGTTTGCCGTTTTAACATACTAACTCTTCATGATGCACTACTGCTGTGATTTATTGTTCGCAAACATTACTATAGAGCAAAAGGTTGGGTTTGATTCTCGGGTCGAGAAAAGTTTTATTCCTTCAGGTGCTATCAGTTTATTTTTTTTTACACACATACATATACATATGTACATTAACTCACGCTCCTTTCCCTTGGGTGTGGGCAGAACGCCACCTGCTACGATCCTTACTCTTTTTGCCTCGTTCACATTCATACGTCTAGTCAAACACGCACGCCGGTTGCGAGGTACTACGCACCTGTTCTGTTTTTTTTTAAATTTTGAATAATTATAAAAACACACGAGTCTTAATGAGATTAAGAGTTCGTCAGGTAAAATTGATCCATATTACAACAGCATAATGACTAGAATTAAATCTTGTCTTGCAGAGCTGAATATTATGTGACCTCAGTGAGTCAGGCATCAATCACGACGTCAATCAGCGATGAACAACGTTACGTTATGCACCGCTGTAACAGGTTGTGACGTCGGTGGACGTCATCAAGGTCTACCCTGACAAGGCAGTGATAGATAGTATTGAGTGTCTATTGTCACGATATTTAGCACAAATATTCATTTTTGGAACTTAATACTTTAATCTTTAGCAATTAAACAATCTTAAAATGGCTTGAGGGGAATAATCGCCAACGCCTGCTAATGGAGGCCTGTGGTTGGGTGACCACTGACCATTCAATATATCAAGCCCCCCCCCCCCCTCTTCGTGCCTTTTTTTTTTGGTGGGTGGAAAATCATCAAATAACCCCTCCCGCTCTTGAGCAGAGCGAAATGCAGTGTCAGACTTCTACTGACTAAAAACCTCCCATGTTCCTTCTTAGCCCTTCATGTCGAGGCCGCGGTATCTCTTGCGAACAACCCGCTCGTACCTCAGTATACCGTGATACCCTGTTACTGGGTTATAGAGTTCAGATACGCAGTCACTCCATGTAAAGTACTGGTATTCAGCTCTGACACCACCACATCAAGTTCCCCGAAACTGAAATTTTTCCCAGTCAACCTTGTACGTATTCTATAGCAATAAAGTTGAAAATACAATACTGGTATAATACTAATTCAGCAGCACTCAGTTAAACTCGAGGCTTGTTGTGATGACTTTGGACAACCTCTCTCCCTCCCTCTCCCTTGGAAATTCTGCAGTTGAAAAGGCAATCGACTCTTCGAATCTTTATATCATCAGCGTAGGTAATAACTTCACAACAAATACTTTTCCCAACCTCAAAAGTATTTTATGTTTCCTGTTTTACCCCATGATTGCAGCCAATAGATTCTAAAGTATAAATATAACATTTCAGATCAAACTAAACTTATCAAAATAAAACACACACAAGAGAAAAGTGTTCTTCTTAACGTATCAAAATAACAGTATTTCCCCAAGTCATCATCATCATCAGATGATGATGATGATGACTTGGGATCTGCCTAGCCTTTTCCCAACTATGTTAGGGTCGGATTCCAGTCTAACCGGATGTAGCTGAATATTTTACATGGAGCGACTGCCTATCTGACCTCCACAACCCAGTTAATACTAGGTAATACGATACTCTTTGGTAAGACTGGATTTTTTTATTGGGACAAGCCCGCCACACTATTCCCAAACCACTGTAACTGACTACCTGTAACGACTGCCACATATCTATATATGGCAGCCGGGACCAACAGCTTAACGTGCTTACCCATCCATTCATCCCATCCCATCCACAGACCGACCTAGGCAAGCACAGCTTTACCTAAAGATCGACCCGAGTGGCAGTTCTCATTAAGCCACGAGCTCCTATTCTATTATCCCAAGTGTAGTTAATAAAGATAAATGTCTAGGTAGACAAGGCTACGCACTTTTTCATCTTACAAATTGATACAGAAATATACGAAATATCTTACAAGAAGCTATGATAAAGAAAACGTGAGAGTGTTTGCAAAAATATAAACTTCCGTTGTGAATAGAATATATTGGATCTATGACGTATATTTAGTTAAATTTTCAACGTCTTGAATCTAATTCGACTCAGACGAATCGTAACCGTAAGGTTAGGTTGCGTAGCAAGCGGGCAAGCATTGTTGTATAGAAATTGAGTTTTTTAAGACAGAAATCTATACTAATATTATAAAGCTGAAGAGTTTGTTTGTTTGTTTGTTTGTTTGAACAGGGTAAACTCTGGAACTACTGGTTGGAATTTAAAAATTCTTTTAGTGTTGGATAGTCCATTTATCGAGGAAGGCTATAGGCTACATAACATCGCGCTACGATCAATAGGAGCGGAGCATAAATGAAAAATGTTGCAAAAACGGGAAAAGATATTCCTTTTTAAGAGCTTCCGTTGCGTGCGCTGCGAAAACGGTTTAAGTTACGTAAATACTATGTATGAAGAAATTGTTTCCCTTTAAAAGTTCTAAAAAAAAGTCCGCGACAGCATATGTTTATCTTTTAAGATTGACTCACTGTAACCATTTTTTAATAATTAAATGCTTGATTAAAAATAATGATATATTGCGAAGCTTATTTAACCCATATGGTATTAATCTATATCTATATAAATGTGTTTGTTAGCACGGACATTTAATATAGAATATTTGTGCCTTTTACTCTATACAGTTTAAACAAATATCTTAGAAGATATCGCAATGTAAAAATATACGGGCGACAAAATAATTAAGCGCGTGGCAGTCATTCGATCCGGTGCGGTAGGTATGTACGTGGGGATTCTGGCCTCTGGGGGCTCCGGAGAAATTCAAATTCAAAATATTTACTGCACCATAATGTTTACAAGTACAAGGTGTTACTGTTTATTAAATAGTAAGAGATACCTATAGTAATTGTTACTTTAATAATATAATCGAAGCCAATCTAAACTAAAAGGTATTATAAAGAGGAAAGGTAAGATTTTTTGTTTGTTAAGAGTACGATTTAACTCAATTTAATATGTTGGATAGTCGATTTATCGAACCTTTATAAGCTATATTATGTGACGCGGACAAAGTTGCGTGGGTCAGCTAGTGTTATATATTAGTGTCATGTGTCTATTGACAAAATGAAAACAGAAAACGTTGACAAAAAGGTCACAAATGTATTGACTAACACACAAAGTTACAAACTACCAAAAATCTTATTTCAATACTAATGAATATCGTTCTCAAAATTTGAAATGCTTTTAAAGTCGCCGCTATTTGTCTAGTCCACGTTCTTGATAATGACAACATGCAATTAACTGTAACACTCACAACTAAAGAGTCATAAATGTCAATGACTCACACATTTCTCATATTAAAAATCAACACTCAACGCCCTATTAAAATTCTAATCATATGACTCCATCTTTTTCCTATACCGTTTATGACGTAGAGAAACGCCCTCGCTCCGTCTACCGCTGACTGCGCGACCCACGCCCTATAGTCATCGGGTATATATTTAAATCGGTATAAACCATTATTAGTCAGTGAACTCTTCCATATGGTGCGTGGTAGAATTTTGCTACTTCACTTGTATCTTAAAAGTAGATACTACTACTATTTGATAGATAGATTAGTTACTGAGTCAATAAGGCGCTTTGCACATGCAGCAACTTAAGTTGAGACAACTATCAACATTTTAAAAGTTTCTAACTAGTTGATAGTTGCTGTAACGTTTACGGTTGCCGCAATTTTATGGCAATCTGTGAGCTATTTTCATAACCAAGTTGCTCAATTTACGCAGCGATCAACGTTCCGTGTGACGATGAATAGCGAAGAACTGCTTCTTCGATACTGCACTTGCTCTCATTTTATTACCTCGTCGCCGTCGACGGCGCCAACAAAGACAAATTATTCGCAACAATCGTCGGTTTTGGATTCTTCCCTTTTTTCTAGATTAATCCCAATTTATTAACATAAAACATCTGCTAAGTCATGAATGAAATCGCCCAAAGCGTTGCGATTGACGGTTGAGGAAACCGGCAACTTTAAAAACCGGTATAATATTTAACAGTTGCTAGTTGTGGCAATTAGGAACTAACTTAGTCATCGATTACAGCAACTGAAAACTGTTGACGGTCACCGGAACTCGAAACTCGAGTTGCTATGTGTCCAATTGAAATATATGTAAACAGCTAGTTGCCAGTTGCTGCAATAGTTGCTCCATGTGCGAAGCGCCTTTTAATTTATAGATGGAACCATTATAGAATAACAATGGTTGCTTTTCGGTCAGTGGTTTCTGCCTACTTGCATGCGAGTTTAGTTGTCTTATAATAAAATAATGATTAGAATACATTAATGTTGGCGACCATTAGGTGAATGAATCATTCACTCCGTCCAGTCCATTGTTTAAGTTTGCTTTACAATACGTAAGGAATGCATTGCGAATAGGCGTGTGAGTTTCTGTAGCTCTGATTATAATATTTAGATATTTTATGTAGATAGCTGGGAGTCGTAGGACTTTTAATAAAATCGTTCCTTTCGGTTGAACGGCAAGACTGTCAGGGATATTTATTAACTTAATTATGGTTGTTTCCAAAAATAAATAACTTTTTGTGCTACGGTGCTATGCACAAAACGCTACGCTAAAACCTACACATCAATGCGTACCAAACTTAACCCCAAAAAAGTATATATCTGTATCAAGACTCAGTCTGCGAAAAGCAGAAGTAATAAATAATAGTGGAAAACATTGATATTGCCAAACGAAAAACTATTTTCAGCATAAATTACCTTCCCCACCTATTACGCTACTACGCATAATAACTATTAATAGTGCAATATCAAACTGTAACAGCTGCTTGTCTATTATTGATTATTAAATAATAATAGTTGGCAGTTTCCCCGACACAGGCGCCTTCGATCTTGGCGGATGCGCAGACGCATCTACTCGTTACGTGTGCGTTGATCATCATATTTATCATCAGACCATGTGATGGACGCCAACTTGCAACATGTAAGTAGGCTGATAGTAGGTAAGTGTACAAAGTTGTACGTTTAGTGTTGGCCGCGTGTTTATTGGGCCATTGATTTAAGTTGTAGAATAAATTGTAACTGTTTGCACAATTCAAGTTACAAACTGTTGAAGTAGCGGCGGCTGGCGTTAGCCCTGACTTAGTTTTCCTATCAATTGTAAGCATAAATACAATTTTTACAAACATTTGCTATTAGTGGTTGTATTAGTTATCAATGATTTACATGTTTCTTGTCTTTTATAGAATCAGACTTTACTGCAAAAATATGAATATGCGGAATGAGTGATAGTAAAATTTACCAATATCATGCAACATACAAACCAAACATATACGCATAGCCTATCTGTCTCCATATACGTACATACATTGTACAGGCATAGATTTTGAGTTTTATGGACCCAATAGATCGAATATTCGCGAAATTAAAATTTAAAACTTGTGCTTACTGACAAATTCTATAATTTTAATTGAAGGAAAACATTGTGAGGAAACTGGTGGTCTTAGAATCAAAACATTCGAAGATATGTGACATCCACCAACCCGCACTGGGCTCGCGTGGTGGACAAATAGCCCATCCCTCTCCTAGAGAGGATGCCTGAGTCCCTGCAGTGGGAACATTTTAGGCTGATGATGATGACTACAAAAACAAACACACACACGACAACGGCAAGTTGTTGTTGTGTGTAACCCTGCAATTCCCGAAGCTAATAAGCGCAATGTCCAAAAGAAATCGTGGTTGATACCAACTTCAATATGCCAACAGCTTGCCAGAAATTGTTGGCACAGAAAGGTGTGATGGCCGAAAATATTTTTTCTCACACACGCTACTAGTGTAAGTCTTGTACGAATAATATAAAATGTTGCTCATATATGTGTCAATGGTTATCATATTCGCATCAGCAGGAGACAATGTTGCTTGTTTTTAGTGGCTAGTGATGTAAAACTACGGAAATAGTAATGGGCCTTTTTTTGTATTTGTAATTCTTCTTCTTTTCATATCGATATAAATGTTTATGGATGGAGAGGGAGGGCAAGGCCAAAGAAAAGATGGATGGATTGTGTGAGGAATGGTATGAATGAGAAAGGAGTAAATGCCACCGTGACGTGTAACAGGGAAGAACGGAAGAAGAAAACGTGTTGCGCCGACCCCAAATAGAATGGGGTAAGGGCAGGAAGGTGTTGATGATCACAGATATAGATAGACCTAGATAACGCAACAGCAACACTTCACGTGTCTAGCTTACGTGCAAAAATCGTAAGTGGCCACTTTCGCGCTCAGTCGGCATCGGTGTATAGCGCTAGTCGGACGTCGGCGCTGGTGCAAAAGGCGGTGATTGGGGAGAGGGGGGCGCCATACACGGCGCGGTTTTGTATCGATTTGATTTTCCGATTTTCCATCACCAAATAGTGCTTGTGACGTCATATTAGGTAGTCAAAAAATGGCACGCTTGGTTTTCATACAGATCGTGATACTTGCGTTATCTAGGTCTATCTATAGGGTGTAAAAGTACCCTTAACGCAAACGAAGGGCATTTGTTCTCCCCACCACTGGAATCATTTTTTTGTTCTAGACCATACCTGGGAACTTCCTAGTTACGGAGATATTTAGGGTCCAAATTTTTCACAGCTGTTTTTGTAAATACTAGTATTTCAGGTTTTAACTTTACTTAAATCACCTCCATGACCCGTTTACTATTCAAAGCATACACTAGCACAATGTTTTAAGAGTGCTACTTTGAGTTTTACCGTAAAATGTGATTTTTGACCCAAAAAAAAAAGTCATTTCCCAGCAAAAATTTTTGCGTAGGGGTACTTAGTTTGATGTACAGAATGCTTGGTTGACGGATGCGTGAAGGGTTCGTTTACACCCTGTATATCTGTGATGAAGATACATCAGGGTGTAAGTGACAGTTCTCCGCAGACTGAGGGGGTGAATTCAGTATATTATACTAAGATGACCGGTACAATAAATTATTTTAGGATCGTTATGGGAATCCAAAAGATTGGTTTTTTTTCCTCATACGCAATGTATCGTTACTGTGATAAAACGCACGTAGCGAACGGCAAGCGCGAAACAGACAACAAGTTGTTGTTGTATGGCAATCCTAATTGTAAGCTTATCAACCAACAATTCGTTTGACGAAAGCAGAAAACACTACTGACTGGAGCGCTCAGTTAAACTGCGTAAGCAGTTTTGTGGGGCATTTAGTTTTAAGATTTTGTAAGTAAATAAATCATTCATTCATTCATTCAACATTTTACAAAAGCACATGCCAAGTGCTTCCGCTTACACCTCCTCATCATAGATTATAAAAACATTCTCCAACTACACATCATCATCATCAGCCTAATGTTCCCACTGCAGGGACTCAGGCCTCCTCTCTAGGAGAGGGATGGGCTATAATTGACCACGCGCGGGCCCAGTGCGGGTTGGTAGATGTCACATGATGTCTTCGAATTTTTTGGTTCTACAACATACCAGATTCCTCACAATGTTTTCTTTCGCCGTTTTGAGAGCAGCGGTGAAATAAATTACACAAAGGAATGCACCTGTCTGGATTCGAACCCACGACTTACTGCTCGTAAGTCGGAGCCACCACCACGGAGCCACCGCTGTTTTATAATCCTAAAGCTTATCAAGCAATAATAAATTAATTCGTCTGACGAAAGCAGAAACGTTATACAAAAGCACATGCATGCCAAATGCTTCCGCTTACCTCCGCATCAGAGATTGTAAACATTTTCTCCAACTACACGTATGTACTTATATCTCTCTAAAATGGCGCCAAGAAGTCAATTTAAATACATAAACAAATAATATCCACAAGCTAATTGGCGTCCATAGCGTGGTGACGGTATTCCCTCTCTTTTATCTTAGTAAGACATAAATAAAGCACTTTGAACTTCGTCACGGTGGATCATTTTCTGTGACAGCTTCCATTAGCTATAATTAGGTTGTATGAAATGGGTATGTGTACATCAACTATTATGAGAATAACTACATAACATCGCGCCTGATAGCAGTATATAATATATATAGGGTGTAAAAGTACCCTTAACGCAAACGACGGGCACTTGTTCTTCCCACCACTGCGATCATTTTTTCGTTCTAGACCATACCTGGGAACCTCCTAGTTGCGGAGATATTGGGGGTCAAAGTTCCAAATTATTCACAGCTGTCTTTGTAAATATTAGTTTTTCAGGTTATAACTTTACTTAAATTACCTCCATGACCCGTTTACTATTCAAAGCATGGATGCTTTGAATAGTAAACGGGTCATGGAGGTAATTTAAGTAAAGTGGACTAGCACAATATTTTAACAGTGCTACATTGAGTTTTACCGTAAAATGTGATTTTTGACCCAAAAAAAAAGTCGTTCCTCGGCAAAAAAAAAAATTGCGTAGGGATACTTAGTTTGATGTACAGAATGCTTGGTTGACGGCTTTGTGATGGGTTGATTTACATCCTGTATAGCAGTGATAACCGAGTGGAGTTCGAAACCAAGACCTCTGATTTTTCAGATTGATGCGAAAAATACGGATTCTTGTTGTGTAATTATCACTTGCTTCAATTAAAGAAATCATCGTAAGGAAGCCAACATGCCCGAGAGAAAGACCAATGGGCGTCATAAAGGCTCTGGACACCAGGTTACACAATAATCACACCATAACGAAGAAGATGCCTCAAAAGTTCGGCAGAGGTGTACTCTATATGCCCGTCGGGGCTACGGGTTGTTCGCAAGAGATACCGCGGCCTCGACATAATGGGCTAAGAAGGAACATGGGTGGTTTTTAGTCAGTAGAAGTCTGACACTCCCTTTCGTTCGGCCCAAGAACGGGAGGGGTTATTTGATGATTTCTCTCCCCCCAAAAAAAAAGGTGTACTCTATATGTAAAACCGCATTAATGCAAAAAAGTTTTTTTGGTATTGCCCCACGCATTTATAATAAAGTACCTAATTCTATTAAAAAAATGACTTTATTACAATTTAAAAGGGCGCTAAACGAAATTTTACTTGCAAAAAGCTACTACTTAATTGAAGAATTTCTTAATGATGACTCACTGACTGATTGATTACTTATAAAATACGCTATACACGTATTGTTATTGACTGATTCATAATATACCTTTACTTTTACTATAATTGACATTATTGTTGTTCTAGTTGGCATAATTCTATTCTGTTTGACATTATTGATAGGTTTTTTATTTTGTCCTTATAGACGTTGACATTTTTAATTTAAATTGTTTTTCTTTTTATTGTATGTAATTTTAATGACATTTTTTATTATTATTTTATTTGACATGCCGCTTATTTTAAATTTAAATTTGTAAACCAATTATTTGCATGCCCATGTGACGGTAAAATGTGGAGATCTATATTATAAACGAACATCTATGTGCCTATTACCCATATTTGCAAAGAATAAATGATTTGATTTGATTTGATTTGATTTGATTTGATTTGATTTGATTTGATTATATTTAGCTATTGCTATAAATGGGGTGCATATCCAGACGAACCCAATAATACTTTGTCTGACCCGGGAATCGAACCCAGGACCTCATGCCCAGCACTTGTGACCACTAGATCAACGAGGCTTTAAATAAAGTTTCTTCCAAAAAAACTAATGGTCCTAATAAGACCCTTTTTTTTTTGGCGGGTGGGAAATCATCAAATAGCCCCTCCCGCTCTTGAGCAGAAAGAAAGGGAGTGTCAGACTTCTACTGACTAAGACCCATACCCAAAGATAAACTAGATGACACAAAAACCTCGTAATTTGGCAGCAAGTTTTTGCTGGCAAATGAAAAAAAAAACATCAACGCTCTCAATTTCATATCTCATTACAGCCACGAGCGATGACGTCTTTTGACATTTAGTTTGACAAGTGACATCACAAGTCTAGTGTCAGGTACCTTCCAACCTGTCACTTCATGTTAGGAGAGCTATGATATCACCTCAGGAATATTTCCACATGAGATTGAGGTAAATTCTTGGCATTGACGGTTTAAAGAAAACATTCTGATTTCTGTGTAGTGTGCATCACGCCGCGCAGATTCTATTTGATATGATGGTACGAATCCATTTCGTTTTGTTAAACGTGGATACACGTAACTTTCATGTAGTTATTTTTACATTTAACATACATAACATCACGCCTGTAATCCCCGAAGGGTTAGGCAGAGGTGTACCTAATAGTACACCCACATTTCGCCAGTTATTTATTTATTTACTCATTAACACATACATTTTTTTTAACAGGTAAGACCCAAGCTAACAAAAGTAGTCATAAATTACTAATAGTCCAGTCCCAAGTAACGGGTCTGGGTAGAAATACAAGTTACACAGTGGACAACTTACTAAGTGTCACCCTCTGGAATTCCGCCAAAGAACAAGAAAATACGTCCAAACACCGAGACACACTATTCAGTGTTCTCATTGCACGAATCACTGGCGCAAACTTTAATAAGTTTGTACGGGATGCTGGAATTTTAAAAATCACCTCTCTCGGTCCCAACCGTAGCCTCCTGTTTATGTTTAAGTCCGTGGCCCCGTGTAATATGCGTTCAACGATACTCGTGGCCAAATAAAATAGAAAAATTATAATATTTTCTGTGGACCGTGTGACGCAAATTAGTTTAAATTATTAACCTCTTGAACGTCCGCTAACATTGCTTGAATGTCTTATGATCCACCGGGTGATCATAAGGACGCTCGAAGACTTAATGCGATCGGTGTGCGCACGCGCCGCCGCTCAGACGATTCACACTTCGTAATATTAATATTTATGGTGAGTCATTCATGGTCTACACATTACCTGTGACATATCAATGGTGGGACTTTGAAATAACATAATAGACATTGACTGTGCTGATGGACTATCAAACCGGATTAGGCGCACAATGCCACATTCGCAAAATGACATACTGACGCAAAATGACACGTTCTCAAAATCCCATTTCTCAAAATGCCACAATAGCAAAATTATTAAGGGTATATCATTCTCTAGTTTCATATTCACGCCTTCAGTGTTGAGTAGGACATACTTAAAGCTGAATTATTTACTGAATAGTTTCTTTTGATTAAGTGTTTTGCAGGAAATTGACTTTGGACGTGATTTAGTTCCACGAAAAAAAATTTAAAATTTGTTATTCGTAAATAATAAAATTCATCTCTTCATTTAAAAGTTAATATGAAGGACTTTGGTTTTTGGAATTACAAATAGACACTTCAATTTTATTTATTGAATAGACTAAAAAACTGCCTCTGAAACAACACCTAAATCTTATCTGTATCATTGCCTCTTCCGATTCTAAATCATGTTAACTTTAATTGTCAGTTTTGTTCAGGAGTTGGCAATATTCTGCCAAGTTCAGGGAATCTAATATTTAATATAAAACAACGCGTTTGTTGACTGATATACGAGGTATAATGAATACTACCGTTATTTACATTATTTACGGACAAACTGACGTATATTTAGTAACTACAAGCTATGATTTGTAGTTTAATTTGTACCTATAAGTAAGATCGTAACTATCTGTTAGTCAGATAGTAATAATTCTCCTATGGTGAAAGGGGAGGTAGGGCTATAAAAGTGGCCTCAAAAACCTATCGTAATTAAAGGATAGCCCCTTATCTGTAAAAATATGATAATGCAGTCTCGGTTTTGGATGAAAAACGATTTAATGTAGCAGAGACGAGAATGTTGAGATGAATGTGTTGCGGCAACCCCAAATAGAAAAGAACAAGATCAGGAAGACGAAGATGATGATAGGCCCTTTTTGGATGAGGATCACAAACAACTTTGACCAATTGTGCGTAACGCTCTTATACTTCTCAAGAATCCTCGTTAAATAAATACAAGACAATGTAACACCCATTCCCGCAATCCCTTTGTCAAGTTCAACAACTAAGTAAGCCAAGAGAATGAGTCACAAGCTTATTTCAGATTGCACTGGCTGTTAATTAATCCCTTTAGGGCTTCGGGTTTCAGGAGAAAGGGAACAAAACCACACAGGAAACGAACTGGCTAATAAAACATGAGTACGGTTTGTTTCAGGATATTTCAGGCCTTAAAACAAAGATACGTAAAGGATATTCATTGCCGTTCTTAGAAATAACTTGATGAGTGAATAAACATGTTGGAATTACGAGTTTTATGGATCAATTACTGATGAGTTTCCAATGTGTTTAGCTGTTAAAACTTTTGATTTGGCAAATTAGTAATATCTGCTGGTTTTAATTCGATGGTAGTTTCCTAGAATGAAAATGTTACCTGTATTATCACAGTTTTGAAATAAATGAAACATAACATAATATTACGCCTGTAATAGGGATGTTTACTGAATAAAAAAAATATGATTCTAATTAGTCCGTCTGTTAGATTATCGAAAAATATTGGATACGTAATTTTTGTTTTATCAAATCAATAAAAATTGACGAAGATAAAACGCGTCAAAGATTTGAGTGGGGGGTTGTGACGTTACCCACCGGTAAAAAATGTCATACTAATGTCTTAGAATATGACGTCACACGAGTTTTCAAAGCACTGTATCGTCTTCATTGTTTGTTTACGTGAAAAAAGAAAAAATACGTGTCCAATATTTTTTGGAAATCTATCTGACGGACATTACATTTTTTTAGTTAACTACCCTATTCTTGAAGGGTTAGATATAGTTGTACCTTGTAGAATCTATACCCATATTTCGTCAGACCACTAGACCAACGGACCTACCGTTGGTCTAGTGGTCGCAAACACATCTGCTGGTCATGAGTTCCTATGTTCAATTCCCTAGTCGGAAAAAGCGTTATTGGTATTTCCCACACGGCAATTCTCGGTAGCACGGAGTCACATGGGACTTAAATATAACCGTCGAAATCACGTACTGGTTAGATACACCTCTGCCTAACCCTTTGGGAATTAGAAGGCGTGATGTTATGATGTTAATTTCCCGGCACAAAAAAACATAGACATCTAAAACTCGACTAGTACTACAACTAAAATCGGAACTAAACGAAACATCAGTTCCCTGAGGAACATGTAACCTTGACCTTGAAGCCCTGAAACAAATAATTTACGAACATCGAGCGATTACCATTGAGTTGTCATAACAACTAATATGATGGACGTGTTGGGCCACTACATTAGCGGGGACGTTGCGACTGAGCGGACAAGGTTAAGTGTTATGGCCCTACGAGTGGGGTGGAAGTGTTAGCGGGTTTAAACGTGATCTTTGACTGTTCTTAACCGCTGCTACAAGCTACACGCGTGTAGAGACAACGACTGCGGAGAAAAGGGACGAAAGAAGTTGTTTGAAGCACGGTACGAGTATGTCATCGAGACTTGAGTCGTGACGAGATAAAGTGTGCGCGTCTTCAGGAATTCGAACAGAAAATCTCTTTACAGATAAAAGATAGACATAACTCTGCTATGTAGGTATTACTTACTTCCTAGGACGGACGCAATCGGCAGTAGGCTGACAGAATTCGTGATAATTATAATAATACAGTTCTATGCGTTACGTTGCACCAAAGGTATCATCAACCAGGTTTTAATAAATTTTATAATAATAATAAATTTTTATTCATAATTATAAGGTAACGTTTATACAATTTTTCTTAAATCTAAATAAAGTTCACCAATAATTTGTGCCTGAACTAGGTAATCCTGTGTTTCAGGCGATTGTAGGTAACATTAATCTAACAAATAATCACATAATATATTAATCTTATAATTAGGCAGGTATGTAAACAGGTGTATAAAATTAAAGTTAAACTAATCTTAACTTAGTTAACTAATTTAACAAAACACTAACTTTAATTATTTTAAAACAAGTAATAACTTTTCTGTATCTTCATACGACATTGTTTGGAGAACTTCTTTTAGGGTTTTTTTACAGTCACTATAATTTAAGGAGAAGATGTTACTTTTTTGATTCAGTCTGTTATAGAGGAGCGGTCCGTTGTACATATAAAATTTAGCTGTAAAAGCATGTTTTGTACTTTTTTGTGAGCAAACTAAATCTTTCCGTCTCCTTTTAGTAAAATCTGTGCTGTATGGAAGTGCTGCGTGTTGTTTTAGTACTGTGCTCATTATAAATAACTGTCGAACTGTTTTAAACTCACAATGCAATGCTTGTATAGTCATGTTCTTCTTCTTCTTTACGTGTCAATGAACTCTAGTTGTGTTAGACCAGTCTTCAATCTTCCAATCTTGAAAGGTGCAAGTGGTTGTGCATAATGGACAGGAGGTGGCGCATATATCCTGCAGAGCAATTTCTTTGGGATAACCCATTTGGCCAGATTTGGACAACTATGTTTATTCCGCTTGAAGTGAAACCCCGCACCCTAAGGGCTATTCGACACAAATGATTCAAGAGCACACAGTCACGTCATACGTGTCTCGTCGTCCTGCCAGCGAACATGACACCTTATATCAGCTCCAATACACCTTGTATACGTTAGTTGTTATTTATTATACACTAGCTGACCCATGCAACTTCGTCTGCGTCACATAATATAGCATAAAACAAATAATGTCAAAATAAATTGAGTTAAATCGTAACAAACAAAAAACCTTATCTTTCCTCTTTATAATATTAGTTTAGATTATGTTAAAGTGTGAATTACTATAGGTATCTCTTACTGTTGAAATATATACAGTAACACCTTGTACCTTGTAAACATTATGGTGCAGTAAATATTTTGAATTTGAATTTCTCCGGAGCCCCCGGAGGCCAGAATCCCCACTAACCTACTCGTACCTACCGCACCGAACCGAATGACTGCCGCGCGCGTAATTATTGTGTCGCCCGTATTTTTTAACATTGCGATATCTTCTAAGATATTTGTTTAAACTTTATAGAGTAAAAGGCACATTTATTCTATATTAAATTTCCGTGCTAACAGAAACATTTATTTTGATATAGATTAATACCATATGGGTTAAATAAGCTTCGCAAAATATCATTCTTTTTAACCTAACATTTTAATATTAAAAAATGGTTACAGTGAGTCAATCGTAAAAGATAAACATATGCTGTCGCGGACTTTTTTATAGAACTTTTAAAGAGGAACAATTCCTTCATACATGATATTTACGTAACTTAAACCGTTTTCGCAGCGCACGCAACGAAAGCTCTCAAAAAGGAATATCTTTTCCCGTTTTTGCAACATTTTTCATTTATGCTCCGCTCCTATTGATTGTAGCGTGATGTTATATAGCCTAAAGCCTTCCTCGATAAATGGACTATCCAACACTAAAAGATTTTTTCAATTCCAACCAGTAGTCCCAGAGTTTACCGCGTTCAAACAAACAAACAAACAAACAAACAAACAAACAAACAAACAAACAAACTCTTCAGCTTTATAATATTAAGTATAGATGTTATATAGCCTAAAGCCTTCCTCGATAAATGGACTATCCAACACTAAAAGATTTTTTCAATTCCAACCAGTAGTCCCAGAGTTTACCGCGTTCAAACAAACAAACAAACAAACAAACAAACAAACAAACAAACTCTTCAGCTTTATAATATTAGTATAGATAACGATTCAAGGTTTCATAATGTTTGATGTTACGTTTCCAGATTAATGTTCATTTTCGTGTCATGATTTCATGAATAAATAAAATGTGAATGTTATAGTTAACTAAATATGATTATTTTTGTGTTTATTAAATATTGTTTGAAAATGTTGTTACATTATTATTATCTAGGAAATGTAAAAGTAACAGTAAAAAAAACAACAGTTTCCGCAGGAAGATTATAGTGAAGCTTAGTTTTTGCCATTCCCATGCACAATAATAAAAATAACTAACTAAAAATGTTTGAAATAACTAACTTTGTTTAAAAAAAATTAAAAATGTTTTGTTTGTTTCGGGACTGCTTCGCTTTGAATCTCTATATAATTATTATTTTATAGGAAAGTACTACCGAGGTAGCAATTATTCTGTAGACAGACAGTTCTGTGTGCCAGACATCGGAATGCATTCAACTTTTAAGCATGAAAAGGCAGACATGGTTACAATATTTTTCCAAGATTTTCCTTCGCCAAAAGCCAATTCCACCCGGCAAAGGAAAATTTTAAAAGAATCTAATTTCACGTTTACATCAACCAAGTTTGTGTAGTCATCGTCCAATGACTGCGATCTTCTATTTAAAGAACGGATACATTTTTTACAAGGCTCAGAACATAAACGTTATAATTCGATGAAAAGCCGGATTTTACGGATTTAAAGTGACAACTGCTCTGAATCCGTTCCGGTTAGTAAGGTACGTGATGAGCTCATGACAGCGAATATGTCACATTTATGGGGTGTTACTCCTTTGATTTTTAGCGAAAAATATAGAATTTTAATAAGATGTGTTGAAGGAAAATTTTGTGAGGAAACTCATCGAGATTATTATATCCTGAAATTGTCAAACAACTTTCTAAGATATATTTTCTATGGTGAAGTGGTGTGACGATCTGATCTTGTTTGCGGGTTGAACATGGCCAAACATAGGAAGGAAAAAGGGGAGGTCTTTGCCCAGCAGTGGGACAAATGACAGTCTAAGGAAAAAAATGGAAAAAGTTTTGACAATACAATAATTTTAGGTGCATCGCTGATGACTGTATTACGTTACTCCGAAGTTCGAAATAATTACTATATTGGGGTCAGCTTCCTTTCTGACAGGAGACAGATTAATATCACAATTTTACATAGAGCTGACCATCTGACCTCCGCGACTCAGTTCCTGGGAAACACGATACTTCTTGACGACTGGTTGTCAGACTGCAGATGCCATATGTGATTAATAACTTAAGAGTTTTCTAGTCATCATCAGCCTATAATGTTCCTACTGCAGGGTCTCAGACCTCCTTTCTAAGAGAGTGGTAGGCTATAATCCGCCACGCTTGCCCACTGTGGGTGTGGGACATGTCTTCGTTTTTTTTGGTTCTAAGGCATTCCGCCGGTTTTCTCACAATGTTTTCCTTCACCATTTTGAGAGCAGTGGTGATGAAATAAAACTCAAAGTAATGTGCCTGCCTGGGTTCAAACCCACGACTTACAGTTCGTTAGTCGGGGTCGTAACCACTGGGCCACCACTGCTCTGCAACTCTGCTTTCCAGTAGGTACAAGATTTCCAAACGCAGCTACGACGATTCATAAAAACAAACATTTTTCTCTATTCTCATTCACCTACTTCCAACTTCCTGGTACTCCCCCTGACCCCATTCCGTGCATGCCAGTAACTCTACTGTCCCATAAACACACCATTAGACACTGTCCTCTGCTGTCCCCAAACATTATAAACGAGAAGTCATTTTTTGTGCGACATTCAACTAATATCTACTTGTCATAACCAGAGATATGTGGGGAATTCATTTGTTTTTTTACTTGCCTCGGTTCTAGATTTGTAATGGATGGAAGTTTCCATAGTTTTTGATAAAACAATATTTTTGGGAAAATAAAATTCAGTTGGGACAAGATGGACGGAGGTTGACAAAACGGTTAGTTAAAAGGTGTGTATGTTGAATATTCATTCAACAACCTTTTATCTATTCTTGATCCAGAAGGTTTGGAAATGGCGACCGCTTACAGGGATGGCCAACTTTAAGCCAAAGAAACCAAGCTCGTTTGGTCGACGATATCGTCAAAGTCGTAAATATGGCAGAAAAATGAGAAGGCCTATACCCAGTAGTGGCTGATGCCGGGCTGATATGCTGATGATGATGGCCGCGTACTGGAAAATGCAGTGTGGTTAGACCTACCAAAGTGGACTGCTGAGACTCCACTGGATGCACGAAGCACTGAACCGGTAGAAGTGGCAACTCTTAGCTAAGGCCTATGACCAGAAGTAAACTTCCTCAGGCCGAATTAATGATGAAAAAAAACAAGCGGATTGATGATTCCAGAATTCCTCTAACAAAAACACTTTTCTTAGAAAACCTATCAAAGATCCATAAGCCTATATTCACCCTCCCGACCTACTTATTCCTAGAAACCAGAAGCAGAGCTATCATTTATTAGCACTGGATATAAAAACGCCGATCACGCATCAATCATATTGGCGACTATACCATCAGACACACGGACACACAGACATACACAACGGCGCATCAATTTTGACGCAATCGCACGCACCAAGCCATTCGACTTTAGTATAAACGTTCGATAGTGTTAAAAGCTTCTGATTCATGAGCTTTGCGTACGTGACAGCATGCATGTATTGAAGGTAAACATGGATGGAGACTGGGTTGTGTGGGTCAGAATGGCGGGTGTATTGTTGCAGAAATGAATAATTATGTTACATTTATAGGGAATGTACCAGTAACGGTGAAGACATTTAGAGTGGGGTTATACTATCTCTATCTCATTCTGCTATGTAAAGGTATTTGGTGATGTGAAAAGTCCGGTCGCAAGCACTTCAACTTGCGATTGGACCTCTCACTTGTGACAGTGACAAAAGGGCAAAATATGCAGAGAAATACGATGTGCGTGTGATTGTTTAGAGAAGCTATTAGAAGAAATAACAACATGACATAACATCACGTCTGTAGTCCCCGAAGGTTTAAGCAGTGATGTAGGTACCCAATAGTAAACTTCAGTTAGTTTTTTTGCGAGCTTTTTGAGATGAATCGGGTGAAAATCCACCAAACACACTTTGCCCCTTCGGGATTACAGGCGTGATAATAAGGGGAAAAAAAACATCATCTGCCTACCCTTTTTCCAACTATGTTAGGGTCGGCTTCCAGTTTAACCGGATGCAGCTGAATACCAGTATTTTACATGGAGCGACTGCCTTTCTGATCTCCACAACCCAGGTAATACGAAAAAAAATAAAAAAATATATTAGTATTAAACAGTGTTTAGTGGTTTATAAAGAAAAGAACCACACAGGTTTCAGTGGACCTATCTTGTCAGTGCAAGCATTTGTCAGTAACATCGTGTAGCTCGGCTTGCCAATAAGGAAAAAAATCAAGACATCTCATTTACATTCTGGCATGTGCAGAAATATCAAACAAACTGCCGTTTAAACAAAGCTATGAGTACAAGTGCTCATTAAAAATGCTCAACATGAGCATAAATAATTTCCGTCGCTGCTGAGCTATGTATATTCACGGCGGCTATAAACCGAGCACCGGCTGTGGTCGTAAACCGTGGTCAATGTGACGTCATATGACGTAGGTACGTAGACATGCGCATGGGCCGTGACGGCAGCAAGTGAGAGACTGAGATATATCTTGAAACCACAGCATGAAACCGTTTTGCGTGTTCTAGTAGACACCCAATCATAAACAATATGAAAAACCCGAAAAAAAACTATGAAAAGAGGCTACGTTTTCTCAAATGTTAAAAGTACAAGACTTCGAATAACTTTTAGTACGAAAATTCCAAGGGAATATAACCTCCTCCTTTTTTGAAGTCGGTTAAAAATAGAGAAAATGAATATTGAAACCTATGTATTTTCAAAATAAATATCACTTATCATGATATGCCTAGATATACCTATATGATCTACCTAGCTAGATCGTTTTTTTTCGCCCCCGTTAAACTCGTTCGTTGTAACTTTTAGCGAAATCGGTAGAGCTGTTTTCGAGAACGTGATTACAAATATAGGAATCATTGTTATGCCTCACTTTAACTCTAAGGTGGTTTAATTTTTTTTTTAATTTTTATTAGTGTGTGCGGCACGTCCGCTCGCCTCCGACTTCTGTCAACGTAATGCCGAGCGGGCGGGTCGCAGTTACACATATTTATTTAATTATTTTACAGTACATCACAATTATCATCCTCATTGTTTTGCCCTCATCCCAATACATTTGGGTTGGGCTCGGCATGTTTCTTCTTCCATACATCTCTGTTACTCGGTATCTCATCAGACACCTTCTTGCCATATCATCCTTTACAAATATTGCTCATTTTTATAGTATAGAATAGTTACTATGACTAAGAAAATTCCTGCGTCTAGCAAGAAAAAGGGTTAACCTAAATTTTCTGACCGTCGATTAAAATAATTCTAAGCAGTAATGGATTGAATTTGTCAGCTGACAAACCACCCTTTCTCTGTTACGTATCTAATCACTTAATTACAAATAAATTCCCATTAATTTTCTTTTGTGCAACATCATAATTAATCCCGGTGACAGGAGCTGACGTCATAGCACGGTATTTCGTCACTTCCGCCATTTTTATGCGCAAGAGTTTTGTTTTAGAGCTTCGTAAGCTTGTCGTTAATTTACGGCTAGTCCGACCTCATAAAACTTTTTAATTTCAGTGATGTCATCAGGGATGTTAAAATGTTTAGATGATGAAATAACTTGGATTCTTTTAGTTTTAGTAGCGTGTCGACTTGACAGATGGATGAGTCGTATAAATGGAGGTAGAATAATTGTCAGAGTTAACAGGGCGTTGAGGTACAGCTACTATTATTGTAGATTAACAGGTACGTACTAGGATATACCGATTCGAATTATCTTTCGTGTTTCATGTTTTTTTTTGGTGGTGCATTTCAAACCATCATTTTCTTCTTCATCAATCTTACTTTTCTTACACACTATCGTGCACATTTCGAAATCATTTTTCCTCTTGCAGGTCTAACGGCTTCAAAAATACTGTGTGTCTATTTACTCAAATATTATGTTATTTATTTTTTTAAATTAATTAAGTATAAGTATAAGTTTATTAAGTAAAGAAAGAATACAGTTCATACAATATCGGTGAGCCACAAACTAAGTATAGCTTGTATCTTGTGGCTCGGGAGTGCGAATTTCACAAGTTTAAAGTTGTTACATCAACTAAGGACATACAAAGTAATAATAAACAATTACAGGTTAAGAAATTAGAACATAAGAGAGCTTCTGTAATGTGCTCTGAAATCAAAGTAAACAAAAATAATAATAAAATAAAACATTTTTTTTGGTGTGTGGTGTGTCTGTGTGTATGTTTGTGCGTGTTTGTGTGTGAGTTTGTGTGGGTGTGTGTGTGTGTATAAGGTTATTGTGCAAGTGTCATACCAAGGCTTCGGTATCGTCGTATGACAATTTTAGTAGTGCTGATCTTAATATTTTTTTAAACGTGAAAGTTGTGCAATCTTGTAGGTCGCAGATTTTAATTACTTTATTATAGGTGTTAGGAAAGGAAAACATTGTACAACGTCTAGCTAGGTCCGATCTGGTATTTGGTATAGGTACTCTAAATACCCGCTTGTTTAATAATCTATTGTATTCTGGCAGTTTTCTTACTGCTGCATGATATTAATTAATTTTGATTAATTAATTAATTTGAAAACGATGAATTAATTTGAATTATTTAATTTGAAAACGATGAATTGTTTTTGTTTTGTTAACTGTGTTAACCTGTTTTGCAAATAATTTCTAAATGTTCTGTTTTATAGCTAGTGGTTTAATAATAACTGCCATTCGGGTCGATCTTTATGTTAAGCCACGCTTGCCTAGGTTGGTCTATGGATGGGTGACCGCCCATTACATACCGAGTTTCCTCCGTGCCTCGGAAAGCACATTAAGCTGTTGGTCCCGGCTGCCATATATAGATCTTTGGCAGTCGTTAAAGGTAGTCAGTGACCTGAAAGTCTGACAACCAGTCTTACCAAAGGGTATCGTATTACCAAGTATTAACTGGGTTGTGGAGGACAGATAGGTAGTCGCTCGATGTAAAATACTAGTATTCAGCTGCATGAGGTTAGACTGCAAGCCGACCCTAACACTGTTGGGAAAAGACTAGGCAGATGATGTTCTGTTTTATATCTTTGTTGAATCGGGTGAAGGATTCCACCTAATACTGGTAACAACACGATCAAGATAAAGCTTAATATTATAAACATAATCAAATCTATTAACAATGGCTATTTCGGTACATACACCAACCATATACCAACCAATGTAACTATTATGTAATCATCACACATATTTTCACTAATCAACACAATAATGATGCCATATCCTGTTATTGCAACTACGGAACAAAGCTATTATATACAGGAGCAGACAGGATTGACGATATACAACAATAAATAGCCGAGCATAGCCGAATATAGCCGAAGAAACCGCCTATATTTAACATGGGGCTATATACAATATTGCATATCGTTGTGCTTGAGACGTCAAGAGGAAATATTTAAAATAAACAATTAATTAAAACCAATAATAATAAATGAAAGCCGTCCAGTCGGGGCTGCGGGTTTTTCAAAAGAGATACCGCGGCCTCGGCGCAAGCGCTAAGAAGGAACATGGGTGGTGTGAAGGAGCGGAAGGGGTTATTTGATGATTTTCCACCCGCCAAAAAAAAACCGTGCTTGGTTTACCACCCATTAAATACTGACTTTCCTCCGTGCCTCAGAAAGCACATTGGACCCGGTTGTCATTGTCTTGGAATGTTATAGATTTTCACCCATCTCCGTATCTACTTCAGTAAGCGTTGCTTACCCCAAAACGAACCGTGCCGCACTATATATTGTTACGTATAAAAGCAAATAACTTCTAATTACTACAACAAACACTAGAGATGAGAGCATTACCTTGTACTGAGCAGATGTGTTTACTTTCATTGGCAGCAGCTTAACGATTGCAATTAAACAGTTTTTCCGTTTCCGTTAAAATTCAAGGAAGGAATGTTGCTTTTTATAACATAACTAGCTGATGCCCGCGGCTTCACCCGCGTGGATGTCGGTCAAATTATATACTAAAACCTTCCTCTTGAATCACTCTATCTATTAAAAAAACCGCATCAAAATCCGTTGCGTAGTTTTAAAGATTTAAGCATACATAGGGAAATAGGGACAGAGAAAGCGACTTTGTTTTATACTATGTAGTGATAGTGATAGTGAAGAATAAACTTTGTCGAATCATCTATCAGATATCTACTGTTTCTTTTAAGGGTGGTCAGGTACGAAACAATGGATCCTTGTAGTTTTAAAACATAAAATGATGTGTCGTGTAAAAGTGTTGTGTAAAACCAATTTACAGAAATAAATAAATAAATAAAAAATAAAAAAGCCTTTTATTCCATGCATTTACAAAATAATTTTACAATAAGTATTGAATTTTAAATTACATGCTTGTGTTGATTATTATTACTTAAATCAATTCAGTTATATTATAAATTATATATCTATTAAAAAAATAAAAATTGCAACAATCAATAAACATCATAAATTCATAATATGGGTAAATTATTATTATTTTTAAGATATTATTATTCAAATTATTATTAAAATTTACAGAAATAAACATGATTTATTATCCAAATAACTGAAAAGGATTCGTTACGTCAGGATTCAGGGGTAAAGAACTTTAATAATACAACAAGACTTTAATAAGAAAACAGTTCTTAGCTAACAGTAACACGTAATATTTATTTGTGGATCCTTCAATACGAGTTAAATATCGCAGTTATCAACTGTAATTGCGTCAGACCGATCTTTGAGTTTGTCCAGATAAACGTTTCAGCTGCTCGTGAAACAAGACAAGTGGGGTTAGATGTTTCATACATAAACCCACACGGTTTCCCCATGTGGTATAAAGCTACAGAATTCCACCTGTTATGATCCTTACTTATAGCTTAGAGGTATTCCATGAAGCACACCCAAACGAAGCCCACCCAGACGAAGCACACCTAAAGTATTCCACTTAGCACACCCATAGGTGGGCTTCAAATAAAATTTTTAAATAATTAATTTCCTATTCCACGAAGCACACCTACGAATATTACTCGCATAGTGCGGGGACTATGAAATAAAAATGTCGATATAAGAAAATATTTATTATTTAAAAGACTAACTTAAATTTCTAACATCATTCAGTTTCATTACAATAATGTGACACAATATTTGTCATTTTTGTTATCTTACTATTTAAAATCACAGATTGTTTCATAATTATCTTCCCAAAAAAATTTTTTTTTTAACTATTTTTCTAATAGTTTCCTTTTTCGTGCTCTTAATAAAATCACAGAAGAGACAGAGAAAATCAAAACATTGTAAATATTGTTTTACATAGAGATCTATGTTGAAGTTTTTACCTGTTTAGTGAATAATAAAAATACTCTAATTTAACATAAAAAATCACAGATTGTTTCATAATTGCAATAAAAACTTGGACAAATATAAAAAACATTGTAAATATAGTTTTGGCTAACATGGCCAGAGATCGCACATGACAGAAAGGTATGGAAGGAGAAAGAGGAGGCCTTTGCTCAGCAGTGGGACACAACGTAGGCTAACAAAAAAAAAATATATATACAGTTTTCTATAGAGATCTATGTTGAAGTTTTCTTACCTTTTAACTAATAATAAAAATACTATAGTTTTTTTTTGTAAAATCACAGACCGTTTAAAATCACAAATAACAATCTTTAAGATTCTTAAATAATCTTGAAGAAATGGGCAATTTAGTATCTAAACTTATCAATTAAATAAATTATTGTTTTATTAGAATCTTAATTTCTCTAGACAATGTCCAACTGAAAGTAAGCCATTTTTATAATCTTTTATTGTGTTTTCAATTATATTATTTTTTATTTCAGCATATTTTTGATGATTTGAAACACCCATTTTTACTCTAATTTCGGCATAATTATTGCAATTTTTTTGGAAGCAATCTAAAAGTTTTGCCAGATTTATGGCTCTTTTTTATTGAAAATTTTTAGTTTTATTTTCAACTTCTTCCAAGTTACTTAATGTGAGTAAGCCATTACACCCTTTTTAGGGTTCCGTACCTCAAAAGGTAAAAACGGAACCCTTATAGGATCACTTTGTTGTCCGTCTGTCTGTCTGTCTGTCTGTCTGTCTGTCTGTCAAGACCTTTTTTCTCAGGAACGCGTGGAGGTATCAAGCTGAAATTCATATCAAATACTCAAGTCTATGGTCTCTTGGAGCTGTGAAAAAATCAAACTTCTAAGTCAACGCGATCAAAAGATACTCCCGTTTATGCCGCAAATTTTCGACACTCGCAAGGGAATCAAAACCTACAGGGTACTTCCCGTGAACTCAGAATCTTGAAATTTGGTATGAAGCAACGTCTTATAGCAGATATATAGGAAAAATTGCGAAAAGTATACATTTTTAGTTATATCATATAATAAAAATATTTTTAATAATTTTAAACTTACTACCCCTTTCCTCATGAACGCGTAGTAGTATTATATTGAAATTCATATCAAATACTCAAATCTATAATACCTTTAAGCTGTAACAAAATCAAACTTCTATGTCAACGCAATCAAAAGAAACAGGAATTAAAACCGCATATTTTGAAACTCGCCACTACTCGCAAGGGAATCAAAACCTACAGGGTACTTCCCGTGAACTCAGAATCTTGAAATTTGGTACGAAGCAACGTCTTATAACACAGATAAAGGAAAAATTGCGAAAAGCATAAATTTTTAGTTACATCATATAATAAAAATATTTTTAATAATTTTAAACTTATTACCCCTTTACTCATGAACGCGTAGTGGTATTATATTGAAATTCTTAACAAATACTCAAGTCTATAATATCTTTAAGCTGTAACAAAATCAAACTTCTACGTCAACGCAATCAAAAGATACAGCAATTAAAGCCGCATATTTTGAAACTCGCAACTACTCGCAAGGGAATCAAAACCTAAAGGATACTTCCAGACGACCTGGAATCTTGAAATTTGGCATGAAGCAACGTTATAAAGTACACATATAGGAAAAATTCCGAAAATCTTAAATTTTTAGTTACATCACATAGTATATTTTTTTTAATAATCATAAACTTACTAGCTGACCCAGCAAACGTTGTTCAGCGATTAAAAAAAAAAAACTAGTAATAAAATTATGTCTATCACTTCTCTTCTTAAAGAGTTGAAGATTTTTCCGAACATACATAATGTTTTCATATATGTATTGACAAGGTACCGTCAGCTTTCCACATTGTTATGTTATGGATTTCATTTAGCAATAAAAATACCATAACTTTTACTTATATACCTACAGGTTTGTACGGAACCCTCGGTGCGCGAGTCTGACTCGCACTTGGCCGGTTTTTTAATACACCTCCACAAAGCATTACCGTTTTTATAAATCTTGTGTTTACTATATTGTTTGTCATTATACACTAACACTTGTGTCCCCTTCCGGCCTAGTACGTAATTAATAGATGGGTTAAAATTTCTACTACTTGGACCTGCCATCGGCTCCATTATTTTGTTTGAATAAATTGCACGAAAAACAGAAAAAATAACAACAACAAGACCGCCGCACAATTGCATACACTCCGCCTGTGACGTTGCGATAGTGTAATGAGAACTAAGTAAACAAGTTCCGGAAACGCTCGGCTAAATTCGGGTTGGCTCGGGAATGCAGTGGCGGGCGCACGGTTTTCTTTTAGCGCATCTTGTATACGTCTTATCTATGGGATTTATATATGAACATTATGAAAATTACAAGTATTGTATCACATTATTATAATGAAACTGAAAGATGTTAGATATTAAGTTAGTCTTTAAATATTTTCTTCTATCGACATTTTTATTTCTTAGTCCCCGCACTATGCGAGTAATATTCGTAGGTGTGCTTCGTGGAATAGGAAATTAATCATTTTAATTTTTTATTTGAAGCCCACCTATGGGTGTGCTAAGTGGAATACTTTAGGTGTGCTTCGTCTGGGTGTGCTTCGTTTGGGTGTGCTTCATGGAATACCTCATAGCTTAGTCTACAGAGAACATCAATTTCTTTTTTTGGCGGGTGGAAATCATCAAATAACGGGGTCCCGCTCTTGGGCAGAGCGATAGGGAATGTCAGACTTCTACTGACTAAAAACCACCCATGTTCCTTCTTAGCCCTTCATGTCGAGGCCGCGGTATCTCTTGCGAACGACCCGCAGCCCCGACGGGCGTCGGCCCTTGCGGGCCCCTTCCATGTTGCTGACATCTCTTTGAGGCGCGCGTGGAACACGAACGCGCCGTCGACACGGCCTGTCGTCGTCATAAGACGGACGGACGGCGAGCTAGCCCATCACTCACCGTCCACAGGCCCGCGTCTACGGTAGCCGGAAGCCATCACGTGGTCCCCGACGCCCGGAGCGCCTCCCGCGGCGGCTGGGACGAGAGGACTTACCGCCGCTATCGTGGCGTGCCCTACCTTCCTGCCCTTGTCCCATTCTATTTGGGGTCGGCGCAACACGTTTATTTCATCTCACATTCTCCCCTATCAAACGTCATGGCATCATTTACTACTTTCTCTTTTATATCTATTGGGATTTCTTATCGTAAACCTCCCTTGGATTGCGAGATTTGCAAAGCAGAGGATATACCTATGTGCATAATAAAAGTACATTTATCCTCTCAGCAATACCAAACCAGCTAAGATATCTAAAATACGAAAGTGGAATTAAATTAGTCCTTTTTAGTTTTATTATACATAATCTTTGATGAAGAGATATAAGGATAACGAAAAAAAGTGTCTCAGAATAAAAAGTCACACTCAGCATTGGTTCAAAAAACCCTGAAAGAGAAGAAGAATGTTTCACAATCTCATGAAATGGCAATGGGATAAACATCTCTACAGAAACACGGTTGAATTCGACGCAAAAATATCCGTTTAAATATGGTCTTATGATTTATGTTTACAAATGAATCAAAGCTTTCTCAATGACGTCACGGAGACACGAATACGTATGTTTGTTTGCTTTCAAATGAGGCGTCTCACAAGTACAATAATACATCATATAAAATCTTATTTGTTGATACTGCAAAACTTTCATGTTTCTTCAGAGAAATAACCTATGTACTCGGAAGACTGTGCGATGAACTAGAGATGAGAACGGAGGAGGATCATACACGCCAGCTTTCTTTGAACTTCAACATTTCGGCAGAACACCTTTTTTTTTGGCGGGTGGTAAATTATCAAATAACTCCTCCCGCTCTTGGGCAGAGCGGAAAGGAGTGTCAGACTTCTACTGAATGAAAACCACCCATGTTCCTTCTTAGCCCTTGCGCCGAGGCCGCGGTATCTCTTTCGAACAACCCGACGGGTCGGCAGAACACCTGCCACCTGGATACGAAGTACAGCGGCCAATCTGGAATTCTGTTTAAACCGACAAATTTCAGAAACAGCGCCATTGTGGCCTCTTGACAGTAAATACTATGTCTTCTTGTCCATCCGAAGAACCCATGACCGTTAAGGTACACGTGTTCTTGAGTGGAAACCGCGAATTGGCAAGTGTAAGGTGGGCACCCTCAGGCTCGGTGGAGTGGCAAGTTTCGCAGGGTGGCTGGTAGCAACTGGATTAGAGCCCGGAATCGTGTTGAGTGCAGGCGTGCGATTGAAGAGGAATATATCCAGCAGTGGATTGCTGCAGGGTGAAGATGATGACTTGTCCATCATCCATAACCACCTACCTACGCATTCCGGGCATCAAATCAAATGGCCACTTTAACGGATCGTAATTTGAATTGCGTTAATAAGCGTAAAATGTACCTTTTATAAAACTGCGTCTGTGACCATTTAGGTAAAAGGAAAATGATATGAATCAGGGGCTGAATTACCCAAAAATTACGGTACCTTTAAATTTCGGTATGACGTCATACCGTTTAATAAGGCTTACCGAAATATTTCGATACCGTTATTTTTTTCGGTAGCGGAATTTTGAAGTTGGAAATGCATACCGATATTTCCGGTAGAAGTACCGTAACCATTATAAATGTATCGGTAGCGGTACCTAAACCTTAATATATAGGGGTTTTCTTTGACGCACCGCCTCGCCACTCACACACAACAAAGAGGTAAGTAAAAGAGTAGCAAACAAAATGTACAAAACACACAAGTTCTAACGTTTTACACCGCGCACAAGCGCGCCTGCCGTGCCCCGTCTCGCATGCATTTCGGTACAGAAATCATATAAGGGTTAAATAACGGTTTAGACCAACCTTTATTTATAAAGGTACCAAGGTTATTTTAAACCGGTACCGGTATAGTTTTGAGGTATCTTAACGCTTTCAGTCCCTGATATGAAGTGCGTTAAAATTTTGTGAACAATAAATAAATAAATATTATGATCTGATGAAGTGGCCATTTTAGACCCCCTGTTTCAAAGTAACACTATCTACAGGAACAGAAGAAAACTTGTTAAAAAATATATTGTTGTTCCTCGAAACGTTTCTTTCACAAAAGTGATTCAGATTGAGATCAAAGCCCATCATTCAATTAATTCTTTGCACTTGATCTTCAAGAGTTCAAAATAATACTCATCTAATGTACTGTTTTTCTCGTATTTCCGACCAGTATTTATAGAATCTACTTACTAACTATAGTTAGATGTACGCGGAAGTTTCATTTACTCATGTTCAAAACACTGATTTGCTCAAGGTTGAATCTTTTTATCTGTGAACCCGTAAAATTGACCGCGAAATTGTTTATTCACAGGCGACGTTTACGACTGATGCGGAATAAGCCATCATTATATTCTTTTATTGGGTAAACAAGATAACTTGCCAACCTTCTTAATAACATGCCAGAACCTGACCAGTACCTGGTGAAGATTGCGGGGATCCGCTGGATGCGAGACGCACGGGATCGGTCAATGTGGCGACACTTAGGGGAGGCCTATGTCCAGCAGTGGACGTCTTTCGGCTGAAATGATGATGATGATGAACATGCCAGAAAGTTGACTATGTCGTTGGTGTAGTGGTCGCAAGCGCGACTGCTGTACACGAGGTCCTGGTTTCGAATCCCAGGTTGGACAAGGTGCTATTGGGTTTTTTCATCAGGAATTTCTCAATTACAGACACAGAGTCTGGATTTGTGCCCGATTGATGGCAATAGGCTCGCTGTCTATTACTGGTGAATGTGTGTGTGCGTGTGTACGTGTAGGTAGAAACCACAGAACGCCACCTGCTACGATCCTAACATACTTCTTATCCCTCATCCACGTTTATACATGGCACGCACCTTGTTCTTTCTATAGAACATCACCAATAAGGTCAGTTATATGTCTAGTTTATGTACGGCGCCTTAAATATTGGATAAACTCTTTGCCAAATAGCTCATGATATATCACGCCTATAGCAAACATTTTCAAACAAATTCTCCCACAAACTAACATAAATAACAACCGCAATATCATTTACTTCGTCGATAACACAAGCAACACACACAACACAGTTCAATCGAGATACACACAGTACACAGTTTACACTGAACGTGTTTGTTTTAGTTTTTATAAACTTTGCTAAAATAAATACTAACTTGTTATTACATGATTTACTCGTGTTGAGTCTAAATCGATTCAATTTCTGTTCTATTTTCTGAATAAAGGTAAACCGTATAAGCTCTACACGGGATTGGCATCACCTCATCGATTCATTGTCAAGGCAACAGAAACAATCGTAGCAATGGTATCAGCTTGGCAAGTTTAGTGAGTTTGTGACTGTGTCGTCGACCGCTTTCAGCGTAGAAAGATTGGAATAGGGATGTTTACTGACAAAAAAAAATGTGATTCTAATTAGTCCGTCTGTTAGATTAACGAATAATATTGGATATGTATTTTTTGTTTTATCAAATCAATAAAAATTGACGAAGATAAAACGCGTCAAAGATTTGAGTGGGGGGTCGTGAGGTCACTAACCGGTAAAAAATGTCATTCACATCTCTAATGTCTTAGAATATGACGTCACACGAGTTTTCAAGGCACTGTGTCTTCATTGTTTGTCTAAGTGAAAAAATAAAAAATACGTGTCCAATATTTTTTGGAAATCTAACTGATTAGAATTAGATTTTTTTAGTTAACTACCCTGTTGTGACTAAAGTTCACCGCAAGGAACCGGACCAACCACTGTAGGCATTACTGACAGTCCTCTATACAGAGCATGCATGGAGGCAGGGGAAAAAGTGGCGCATGTACTTCTCGAGTGCACCGATGTCACCCAGATCCGTAAGGAAACTATTAGAACACCAAGACCCTTGCGGATGCCATGAGAAGACTGGAAGGTGGGCTGGTTGGAGTAACGGCCGCCATGGCTCACGCACAATGATCCACTTTAATGATTAAGTGCGAAATTAAAATCCATTAATATAGAACCTGCGTAAGCAGTGCTGTTTACTAAATTGATCCCAAGCACAGCATATCAGTATAGTGTTTAATAGAAATTTCAGAAAACAGTTGAGGTGATGATGTTGATCCCGTGCAGAGCACACAAGTGCGTGCGTTCGCCCTAACACGATTAATACTCGTAGCTTCGTCATATTCTGTGGGCGTGCCAAGGGATTGAATCAAGATTCAAAATGGGCAGCTCAGGTGTTCATGTTTGCTTATAATATCACTACGATTTACTCTTAGCATCGTGACTCAAAAGCCACTGTTATGTAGCAAGCAGTGAACCCTATAGTAGTGTTCTAAATGCGACATTGAGTGTAGGTTTTATCTCAAGAAAGATGTTATATGTCTGAACTGTGTATTGGTGTCTAGAACAGATCATGGGAGATAAATACTAATAGCGTTTGAATTTCACAATCACTTTATAAATTGTGCAATTTTCTACCAGAGAAGCAGCAAACTTAAACATTTTTTTTTTTAATCTTTGTCTCACATTAGGAAATTCTACTGTATCGAAGGTACGTTCACAGACATTTAAACTCACATACAACCAGTACCCAGACCCGAAACAACTATCTGTAGGCCATGCAAATATTTGTTCCGTGCGGGGATCGACCCCGCGACTCGTTATGCAGCAATCAACTTCTTGAGCCACTGCGCCAACCGTGCCGTCAAAATTAACTACACCACCATTCTTCTGCGCTCATACCAATTTATTTGGGGGTCGGCACACCACGTGTTCTTTTTCCATACTTCTAGATGACACGTCAACTCATCAGCCTCCTTTCTAGCCATATCATCCTTCACGCAATTCATCCATCATTGCGTTGGTGAGGAATTACTCTATACAACAATGTAGAATAGATATATACACCAGAATCCCTCAGTCCAATTCACCACGTGCCCGCATCATCCAACACTTGTGATACAACTTCCCGATGCGTGGTTGTCTGCTGGCAACATTGACTCACACGCAAACAGATCCGCGCGGACTATAGTGGCCATTTGATATAGGGCTGCCGAACGATGACTGCTTTTGAATTCTAAATCTTCCCAATAATATAAGTAGTAGGTTTACTGAAGTTAACAATGAGTTGTTTATTAAGTACGTGCAATATAAACGAGTCTGTATTCCCCTTATATTAAAGAAAAGGCTAATTAATGCGTACTTGTAGCCACAGAATAAAAAATAATTTTAACGAACTAAATTGCTAACAGTCCGCCAACATTTTTGTAAAAATATTGTCTTTTTGTGATGGAAAACCGAAATGACTGTCCTGGGATTTTCACGGTCTACAAGCCATATCCAACTACCCTCATTGTAGAATTTTAAAAAACACGCTAATCATGAACTCTCGTATGTCTCTAGTTTCTTGAGCTCGTACAATGTGAGTTGACAGTTCGAATAAATTTATAGTAATCAGCATGAATCACACTTTCTGTAGGTATAGCTTTAATGATTTTAAATTTTATATCAATCAATCAATCAATCAGAGTCCCAATGTAGCGTAGGGTGGCCCCGTTTCTGTAATATCCAATAATGATATATTTCTGTTTAGACCAATTAAATGAGATGTTTTTGTTTGGAATATAATTTTAACTCTATCGATGACTCCCCTCAGGGTAAGTGTTATTGGGTTTTTCCATTAGGAATTTGCCAGTAGCAGACACGGCGTCTGGATTTGTGCCCCTTTCTTTTTTTTTTGGCTGCTGGAAAATCATCCAATAACCCCTCCCGCTCTTGGGCAGAGCGAAAGGGAGTGTCCGACTTCTACTGACTAAAAACCACCCATGTTCCTTCTTAGCCCTTCATGTCGAGGCCGCGATACCTCTTGCGAACAACCCGCAGCCCCGACGGGGGATTTGTGTCCCTTAAATGGAACTTCAACATAACTGGGGAAATGGGTGGGTGGATAACATCAAACCTTGTAATCCCTGTTGTAATATTAAAAGTAAATAAAAAACATACAACAGACTACTAGTTGCAACAATTGCTTTTTGTGATATTTATGTAGAGCATTAAAGAATTTGTAATATTAACTTTTGCGGAATCCGGAAGTACAGTTCTATATAAATATTCTCTTATTTCTCACAAGAAAAAGCTGGAACAACAACTCTGCCAAAGCAACACAGGAAAGGTCAATGAATGTTAACGATATGGGTCGTGAACTTGAAAGCACTCAAAATAAAGCGGATCTTAGCAATCACATTTATATCAAAACAGTTCAAAATAAAAACTAAAGAACAGCAATCCACGGGAGTGAAGAGATGTGAAACCTTCAAACTTTAGCATTCTAAGCTAATCGGTCAATGTCTGAAAGAAAAACCATGTTGGTACACTCACAAAATTAAAACATTAAGCGCCACTGACAATTCACCCTCCCGCACGGATTTAATGGGCGCCAGAGGGGTAGTAGCTACGCGATTTGCTAGTAAGAAAATCCATATAAATAATTAAGAAAGTTATTGGTAAAAATAAGCCGAAGGTCCCCTCGGCACCCCGTCGGGGCTGCAGGTTGTTCGAAAAAGATACCGCGGCCTCGGCACAAGGGCTAAGAAGGAACATGGGTGGTTTTTAGTCAGTAGAAGTCTGACACTCCCTTCCGCTCTGCCCAAAAGCGGGAGGGGTTATTTGATGATTTCCCACCCACCAAAAAAAAAAGGCCCCTCGGCATGACTTTATATAATATATTGATGGCAATAAAAAGAGAAAAATGGTAGTTAGTTACAAAAACAGAGGCTACTTTGCATATTTATTTATGATGTATAAATTTATTTTTATTTTTTTTGAAACCAAGAGGACATGCTCTAGATTGTGTAGATTAACATATATGTTAAAAAAAACCGGTGATGGTTGCGGAAAAATAAGGTCAATTCACTTCACGTATTTTTTGGAAATCTATCTGACGGACTGATTAAATTTTTACTACCCTATTAGGCACAAATCCAGACCGTCAACGCTACTGAGACATTCCTGGTGGAAAAACCGAACAACATTTTTCCCGACACGGTAACCGAATCCAAGTCCTCATACTCAGCCTGGAAGCGTTAGTGACCACTAGAATAACATCACAATGACGGTGTTAACAATAAACTTGAAACTGCATAACCTTTCATTCCGCGACTGTACATAAGACGCCAACACGCCATCATCAAACGAATAGGTTTCTAACTCTTCCTATTGTTTGCTTTGAAAACAAAGTGGTTTACAAGCACGGATCATCAATAATACTTTTATTAAAAGAACAGTTTTTGAAAGAAATTGAGATTTATCTCACTCAACAGAAACGGCTCAGCTTATTTCTGCCATTCAGAAGATTTTAGAACAATTCTTAGAAGCTAGACTAAGGTTAGATCTAGACATCTCTTAGATTTTCATAAACCAATTCCACACCTTTTCCTCCTCTTCAGAATTGAGAGAGATGTCTGTTGGACAATCAGTTGTTTTTTTTATATAAAACCCTAGGTATAGATTTTCATTTTTAATTTTTGTTCTGCCGACCCCAACATGGTTGGGAAAAGGCTAGGCAGATGATGTTCTGTTTTATGATAAAAGCTTCAAAATGTACTTAATGAAGGCAACCATACGAACGCAACTTATGAAAATCAATCAAAAACTTCAATATCTGATCTACACTAGAGAGCAATAAAATCGCCTTGACTTTTATTTTGTTAAGGCAGCTTTTTTACATGAAAATGAATAAATATTAAAAAAAAACATATTTCAGTACCTTTCTAATGATATCAATTACTGTTTATCTTCGGAAGAAGATAAACTAGCTTCATAATTTCCTAAGCATGAAGTTAGTTTACTCTTGGTACAGACTACCATATTCTTTGACCTTCAGACTGCCTTACATTCAGTCGAGGCTCTCAGAGACCAGATTTCATTCACCCTATCATCATCAATCTTCAAACCATTTGCCACGAGCCCTTCACATTCGCATCATGGCGATCGCGTCACATGCTCGTTTAAAATATATATACCCGTATACTATATACAGCGTATATGTAGTGTATAAATATGTGGGTTGCATCTAATACACTGCGTTCAATTAGCGGGCCACTGTATTTGGCCAGTCGCCCGCCATTCGGCTTTACGTTGAGTCCACACGGAGATAGTTACTGGGTTGTCTTGCTAGCTTTTGATAAGTCCGGCAAGAGAAGAATCTGGACTTTATAGAGCTTTGCATCGAAAAGAAGATTATGGTGACAACAAACACTTTCATTTAATTACAAAGAAACACAAGCTTTATCTACATATTCCAACTTGCGATCATAGAATAATTATGTAGAAATTAAGAAGAAAGTCTTACATCTTTCGAGATAAAATTGTGATTAAACAGTAATGCCATTCTCAAAGAAGACGAATGTGTCAGCATCAGCATTCGGAAAATTATACAGCATTATAGCTGATTTTGTTTAAACAGTAATCAGTCAATATTAAAATCTGTTTATTTTATAGTTAGACTGACCACACAACCTGATAAAGTACTAACAAAAATCTTTATCAATGTCTTTCTAGCTTTTTCCCAACTACTTTGGGGCCAGCTTCCAGTCTTGCCAGATAAAGCTGAACACCAGTATGTTACATGGAGCGAGCGGCTACCTATTTGACCTTTTTTTTTTGGGGTGGGAAATCATCAAATAGCTCTTGGGCAGAGCGGAAGGGAGCGTCAGACTTCTACTGACTAAAAACCAGCCATTTTCCTTCTTAGCCCTTGCGCCGAGGCCGCGGTATCTCTTTCGAACAACCCGCAGCCCCGACGGGAACAACCCGCAGCCCCGACGGGAACAACCCGCAGCCCCGACGGGATACCTATTTGACCTTCACAACCCAATTAGCTTTGTAAATCAGTCTTACCATGGTCTATCGAATTACCTATACGACTGGTTGTCAAACTTACAGGTCACTGAGGCTGACTAGATGTAACGACTGCCAAAGATCTTCAAATGACAGCCGGAACCAACAGTTTAACGTGCTTTCCGAATACCTTGACGAAAATACAGTTTATTATTAACCATGGCTGGAACACTCGACTCATCCCAAACAAATCGCCCGTGTGGAGCCTCTCTGCAGGATATGCGCGACCTACTGTGCTGCCCCTCCTGCACAACCACTTGCACCTTTCAGGATTTACTCGAAACAAATGCTAGAGCTGTTCATTTACAGCATCAGCAGCCTCAAATTAATATATGAAAAAAAATAAAAAAAATAAGAATAAAAAAGTTCGCAAAATGGTCGCATACGCAGTTACTATTATGAAAGGTTCGTTTTACGCTTTTTAACGCAATTCATATTATGAGCTGCTAAAGTGGCTATTTTTGACCCCCTGGTCTGGCCCAGTTTGGGCACCATCAAATCAAAAAACCAAATCAAAAATGTTTATTTGCAAGAAAATACAAAAAAGTTACAAGGAAAGATCTCACGACACGACCACACGAAAACGACACGACACGACACGATCGACGCGTAAAGATGAAGGATTAACCATGAAGTTGTGCGTTACCAAATCAACTTGCCAAAATCACGCTATCACCATGTGCACCCGCCATTACGGCAGCGCATCGGTATCGCTCGAGTGCCGTGTTTGGATTCTGTCAAACAAGAATAGCTCGCGATCTTTTTATAGTCCGCGTCGCGTTGGAAGAACAAATATAGCAAGTGTTATTATCTGCTCGGAGGAGTGACCTTCGCAATTGAAGCAGCCAAACTGTTGCTGCAGTTATTTGGCACTGGTTTAGTTCCGAGTCTATTAAGCCTTGGGTACGTGAGTATTTGAGGAGTGGTGGTCCCGTGGAGGCCCTTAGAATTTCTCCAATATCGTAGGTGCGTTTACAAACATACATACGTTTACACTTATGCTCAAACAGCCAGACCCGGAGCAATAACATGTAGGTCATACAAATATTTATTCCGTACGGTAATCGAACCGGCGACACGCAACGCAGCAGCCAATCGCTCAGCCGCTGCATCAACCGTCCCGTCTTTACTATCTTTTGTCTTTTGTCCATCATTTTTTTGTCAACGTTTTTTTAAAAAAAAAAAAAAAAAAAAATTAACACTCTGTTAAACCCTGTTTAAATTATGAACAAGCTACCATACCTGTCTTGTATTCCTACTTCGACATATTGGGTGTAAAAGTACCCTTAACGCAAACGAAAGGCACTTGTTCTCCCCACCACTGCGATATTTTTTTGTTCTAGACCGTACCTGGGAACCTCCTAGTTACGGAGATATTGGGGGTCAAAACTCCAAATTTTTCTCAAGCTGTTTTTGGAAATACTAGTTTTTCAGGTTTTAACTTTACTTAAATTACCTCCATGACCAGTTTACTATTGAAAGCATCCACTAGTACAATGTTTTAACAGTGCTACATTGAGTTTTACCGTAAAATATGATTTTTGACCCAAAAAAAAGTCGTTTCACAGTAAAAACTTTTGCGTAGGGGTACTTAGTTTGATGTACAGAATGCTTGGTTGACGGCTGTGTAATGGGTTGATTTACATCCTGTATAGCGGTTAGTAACCACTTGTTACAATGTAACCGATGGTTCTCATCGTATTACTAGACAGTGTTGTAGCCGTCGACAGCCGGTGTAATGTTAGCCTCGTTTGGCACACTGTAGCCAAGTCTAACGAGGTGTCCGGTGAAACAATAGCCCACCAACGGAGCGCTGACAGACTAACAGCGGGTCGAATTGCAAATATTATGGGCAGGTTAACTAAAATGTTGGGCCAGTGTGAAGTGTCCAGTAGTGCCGGGGATCACCAATCCAAAGTCAGTTTTGAGATATTATCGATACATAGAATAATAATATACTTTATTGTAAAGCAAAACGTTAGCAGAGGTAACAATGACTGAAGGCAACCCGATCAATAAATAGTTGTAACTTGTAAGTAACCGTAGTACGTAAACGCCTTTTATGAATAGTATTCTGAAAAGTTTTCTTAAATGGAAAGTAATAATGCTCGTCGTGACACCTGTTTTTAGAAATTCTTGCAAGTCCAGTCTTGTATCTATAGAGAACGTTGTTGGTTGCATATTTTGTAAAACCGCTTATTTTTCTTTTTTTTTGGCGGGTGGATAATCATCAAATAACCCCTCCCGCTCTTGGGCAGAACGAAAGGGAGTGTCAGACTTCTACTGACTAAAAACCACCCACGTTCCTTCTTAGCCCTTCATGTCGAGGCCGCGGTATCTCTTGCGAACAACCCGCAGCCCCGACGGGGTACGTAAACGCCTTGAAGTGGAAGACCTTCATTAACCGCATTGCTGGAAAAGTTTTTGCAGATGTTCTTCCATACTTCTCTATTAGTCTTCATATCCATATACAGCAGACCCATGTCCACGCAGTTCATTCATCGTTTATTTGCTCTTCCCCTAGGGGAAAATTCAAAACTTCCCTTACGATAGTTTCCTCATTCCTCCCGATAGCACGCTCACACCATGTCAACTGATTACCTGACGTTTCAGTCATTGGTGATACTTTTAGACTTTAAGTCACAGCTAGAAAACATAATTACTTTAATACTTTACGTTTCACACTTTTGGCACTAATCGTATCTTTGTTACACCCATTACTTTCAACCATGTAGTCTACATTTATAACCATAGAGAAATCATAAATCATTAGAATCTCCTTCGAGTTTTACAGCTCACTTCACGTCTTCCACAGTCAATATAATACTCATGCAGGCTCATCCGTATCCCAAGTAAATAGGCTATAAAGCCGATCATTAATCGTATTTACATTGCAGCCCTGGGCACAGTTCGGTCTATATAAATACCCGGTACGACAGACTTCTCCGAAGCGTCAAGTGTGGGACGTAAATAGAATCGCATCATGCAGTGCGATGGGCAGGGATTCAGCAGTAAGTCAGTTATTTACGTATGTTTTGGTTATAGGTGTGTACTATTGTTAGTCATGTCACGATACAAAAGATACCCAAATATTATTACATACCTACATACAGAAACTCACGCCTTTTCTCAGGTAGAAACTACAGAATGGTACCGGCTACGATCCTTGCGGGCTCCCTTCGTCTACGTTTAAACGATTAATATCTTGCCTCCCACTAGGTGGACCGATGATCTGGGAAGGTTGCGGGAATCCACTGGATGCGAGACGAACCGGACGATGATGAATGACGATGATGATCTTGTAAAGTCTAACTCATCAGTGTCAGATTGATACGAGAGAGCGTACGAACTCTTGTATTCTTCGTTTCTATTCTTTGACTATCAGACATTCTTACCATAAACCCTTAAGCTGAACAGATTAAAAACATATCCTGAATGATCAGGAAAAAATGTTATTCGTATTATTCGGCCCACGAACCAATGGGTAAAGGTCTTGGACTGCTAGAAGTTGGGTATCTTCTAGCAGTAGGAGCCGCTGTGCATCTTCCACAAACAGCAGAAAATGTTAGATTAGTTATCAAATCAATGACTCAAAACACCAAATAGTTTATTTGTCAAATCACACGTACAAATGCCGCAAGCATGCCAAATACTGCAAGGCGTGCATAGAACAACAATGTGTCATAGAGTGTCGACAGACGCGACAGTTCATTACATTTGTGTCGCGCCGCACGATGTGCCTACGTTTGTCGCACCTCGCGTGTCCGCATACTGTGTGGTGGAAGGACAGTAGGTCAAGATCAAGGTTTAAAAGACGTAAGAACAATGTTGCCACAAATTAACTTGATTCCTACGTTGGAAACTCTGCCAATTCCGGTAAGGAATAACAGTTAATGAATGAAATCAACCAATATTACTAAACACGATCAGCTTGTCTAAGCCGCGTTAAAAACTGCCAGCATCAATTTACTGTCATTTATTGAAGAAATTCGCTCAGTATGGTCGAGGTGGCTTTATAATTTACTACAGAAATTAAAACGTATTCAAAAGAGGGAGACAAAATAAAGCGACAAACTAATAAGATAGCTAGGACAGACTGGAAGCTTAAAGATAATGGAGGGACTATGTAGTCCCTTCGTGGATGCGGGTTGTTCGAAAGAGATACCGCGGTCTCGACACAAAAGGCTAAGAAGGAACATGGGTGGTTTTAAGTTAGTAGAAGTCTGTCACTCCCTACCGCTCTGCCCAGAGCGGGAGGAGTCATTTGATGATTTCCTACCCCCCAAAAAGTAAAAGGTCTATGTAGTCACAATAGTGGACTTCCATATGCTGAGCTTATAGGCTCAAGAAGAGGTTGGTGGATAGGACTGTGCAGCGTATAGTACTCGAGAGATATCGCCTTATTTCCAGCTACACGTTTCAAAATTATATGCAGGTAAACAGAGGTGATTCAGACTTATTAAGTCACAGTCGAGCTAAATGACGGCTTGTACACGCTCATTCCCTTAATAATGTTGCAAAACACGTTTTCGTCATAATTATGTTACCCACCACACCAGACGTTTAGTCTGACCACTCAACCGAGTGAATTTGATGCTTTCTGCTGGTGACACTACCAGGAAGTGCTATAACTATGTCCTTAAACTTTTGCAATAAGAGACCTACTTATTTGCCATAAAAAATGTTTTAGACTATTCGTTTTTAGTGTCTAAGTAACTCCTGAAAGCCGGAATCAATAGTGATGACCATCAGCCCTCCACAGAAAAGCGCTGAGACAACGAAGCTCGAAGAAGGACGCCAAGCAGTTGCACTTCTTAACTTCACATTATCAGTGATGTTGTCGTAAGCTGCGCGCGCGTCGCACTGTTGGCGTGTCCACAAGGGCATTACTAACTGGCGGCGTACGACTTACGAGTAATGTTGTATTAGTAGATCTTTTGTTTAGCGACAAAGCTTCGTATTGTAGCTAGTTATATCATTCGTTAGTCACTGAACTGCACTGGACTTCGTAAACGGAAGACGTCATTTCGTTGTCTTTATCCGTGCTTATTGCTTCTGGTTTACTGCTCATTTAAGTACGAAATATGAGGATATGAAGTAGTGATCCGCCAAGAAGCAGGCAAGCGCGTTGTTGGCCGGAGAAAAAAATCGCGAATAAGCTGGAGTCAAAAGCGCTGCTGACCTGTTTCACCTTGCAATAAAGGGAAATATTCGAAGTTTGTGGTCAAACTTCAGTGATTAGAGAAGCACGAGAAGAAACTGCTTTTATTTACGAGTATACTGTGGTGTAAAGATCAGTTTAACAGCTTAGGGAGAAGTAATTCATCCAGAACTTAAACTTTCTTAAAGGGATTTCTATATCTTGGGGATGTTTAAGTGAGTGAATGAGAACGTGACGATTTACCTACTAGGGAGAAAGGAAAAATGTGTTGAAAATGGGTTGCCCCATGTCACTTGGGGTTGGGGCAGAAAAATGATGATGAGGATGTTTAAACAACAATCGAATACCAATGAGCTGTTATGCGTGAATGTGCAGTCCGACGTGGAAACACCCTGATAGAATGGGATATGAAAATTCAAGACTGGCATTTCGAAAAAAATATTAAACTAAATAAAAATAAGGATGATACACCATCCGCACCAGATCTGCGTGAACGATACCAAAATATGCATCCATTACAGCAAGGATTTATAGTAGAGAATGAGCAATTTGAAATTGAAATGATTTACAGTATTAAACGTGACAAAAACTCGTCCAACAAACGTTAGATAAATAATGAGTTTCAGACTGAAAGCTAAAAGTGTCGTCTACTCACCGATGAATCAGTTCTATTACGGAAAATAAATAAATATCTATCTAGATACTCCACACACACACACACACACATCACCAAAAAACATGCAAATAAATACTTTGACTTTGACTTTGACTTTACTATAACGAATGAAATACCTGTTAGTAAAGACGGCACGGTCGGCGCCGTTGTTGAGTTAATGTCTCCCGTATTGAACACATATTTGGATCGCCTACAGGTAGTGTAGTTGTTCCAGGTGTGTGGCTGTTTGTAAACGGACCCACGTTTACAATACAGGAGAAATTCACAGTGTAGTGCAAAGATTTAAAGAAAGGTTTTTTTTTTAAAAAAGAAAAAAAAAATTATAAAGGATATGAAAATTTATCCACTAACGGCAAGTAAAAACGTTGAAGAAAACATCGTAAAGCCCAGCAACTTCGTAGTCATGTATGTATATGTCCCAGAAGTGATTATGGTACATTAGGCCCCGGGGCCTAACGGGGTATGGTAAGATTTGAAAGTTTGTATTTATAAGTTTGTCATTTTTGCCGAGCGTTTTCAGGGAGTTCTATCGGATATCACACGGCTTGTTACCAAATTGTAATGCTGGAATTTTATTTTGATGGGACGCTGTCAGGCCATATTAACATGATAATCACCTAACTATCTTCATAATTAATCTAAGTATTCATAAAAGCACTTGGAAAGAAGATGCAACAGTGGGAATACACCGTTCATTTAGCAGAAAAAACCACGGTCTTAATACAACCCTACATCTTCGAGTTCTAAATTGATTCAAACTATTGCAAAACTGACATTAATTTTATTCATTTATACGATGACATAATTTGATGGTGAGTTAACACTGATTCGAATCAAATTCAATTTTAATCATAATAGAATAAATGTTAATATTAAAGAGAGATAAAATTTGTAAGTTTGAATGTATGGATAGTCTACTGATCCGATTACGAAACTTTAACTTTCACTAATGGAAAGGTACGTTATCCGTGAGTCCCATAGGCTATAAACAAGATGTTCCCGTGGGATAACTTTCAACCATCACGCAAACAAATCCACGGGTCAAAGCTAGTCTAGAATAAACTAGTTGTTCCTATTATATCTCTGCTACCGAATGATCTCAGACTCATTTCTTAGTGAAACACAGATCCATTCCAATTATACTTAAGTCAAACGTTTGACATTGACAACGCGGACATAGGAACATAATTATATACACCACTCCCACGCACACTGCGAATGAAAAAATCATAAATCTGTATTAAATGTGGATACGGGAATATAGAGTAAAATAAATGTGGTTCTCACGTATTGTACCCGGATTTTAATGAGGTTAATACAAATACTATATGCTTTTATCCTGGTGTCTTTAATTGGTTTTCTCTGATTTCTTCATTGTGAAAAAAATATAGTTAGTCAGCAAGCGTAAGCGGAACTAAGTGACAAGTGCGCTGAGCTAGTTTACTGATTTGTTATGTCTTTTTTATGTTTTATTATTATATACTTTTTTATTATTGATTGTAGTCAATCGTAATATTAACTTACACCTTACTATTGTATCGAGTCTAGTTCTTTTAACCTAACTGACAGATGTGTTGCTGGGGAGTTTGTTCCGCCGCTTCTTCTTTCCAGCTAAAACACTAGGAAGTGTCGAAGGGTGGGCGTTTTGGGGGACTGTCACTTGTAAATAAGTAAAGTACATTTTGACGTTCGAATGCTGATCACCAGCTTAGTTTGAATAAATGTCTTTTGATTTTGAACCCGAGTATGGTGTACTGAGAAATTTTTGCTCGGGAAACTCAATAACTCTTTGCCCTACCCGGGAATTGAGCCTAGGACTGCTGAGGACTCAGCAGTCACGCTCGGAACCACTCAAGCAATAAGGCAGTCGTGAAAAAAGCTTTTCAATTACAAACGCGCGAAATGATTCTAGCTAGAAAATTCTCTGTGAGAATTCCCAATACACAAAGCTTCGTATACTTGAATTCTTATTCTTGGAGCCTTCTAATACAGGCATTGTTTGCCTAAATGGGGGCTCAAAACACATTAACATGTAATGTAATACCTAATTGGCACAATAAACTATTTTGTATTGTATTGTATTTGTATACTCAGCCAAACAAGAAAACACCTGCTTCTCCGGAAAACCACAACACGAAACCAGTAGACCGTTTCAGTATCACTATGGGTAAAATTAGACGTTTGCAGGCACAAATATCTACAAGTCTTACGTTGCCCCAGTAGGTGTTAAATCAAAGGAGTGTAAACCCCCAGCTTTCAAACAAAGATTATTATAGGAACTTCGTTATAACCATTTTGACAGATATTGCTATAAGTAGATTCAAGAAATCTAACGTATTTCTTTTGGATAACAAGACTCCATAGGTGCTTGCATTGGAGAATCTTAGTGTAACTATTACATTTGATAATTAAATTGATGTTTACAGGAAATTATTCCATAATAACCAAACCACAAACACGTCAAAAAATTGATCCTATTTTTTTTTTGGTGGGTGGAACATCATCAAATAACTTGTGCAGAGCGAAAGGGAGTGTCAGACTTTTACTGACTAAAAACCACCCATGTTCCTTCTTAGCCCTTCATGTCGAGGCCGCGGTATCTCTAACGGACAACCCGCAGTCCCGACGGTAAAAATTTGGTCCTCACTACACTAGTACACACCGATAGAAACAGAAGGCTTCCTATAACCTCATTTTACTAACAGGGAGTCAGAGGCCCGTCGGGGCTGCGGGTTGTTTGAAAGAGATACCGCGGCCTCGACACAAAGGGCTAAGAAGGAACATTACCGTTCTACCCAGAGCGGGAGGAGTTATTTGATGATTTCCCACCCTTCAAAAAAAAGAGGAAGCCCTAAAATTTCCCTTTCATGTATTAAAGATGTTTTTATTCCAATTCAATGATGGCAAAAGCAAAACAGCAAGGCTGATTCTTTGGCTAAGAAATAGGTCAGTCCTCTGGACACTAAAAGCGTTGACCAACGTTTTGGCGACTTACTGAAATACTAGGTAGGACCCCATAGTCCAAGTAAAAAGGTATTTTTTTGTTTCGAGATATTCAACGTAGACTGCTATAATCCTATTTTGCACACCTGTCGACTTTGGATGCATCATTTAATGCCATTATTGCCTCTTAAAACAGTCGTTGCGCAGTTAATGACTTTTGCACTAACAAACAGAGTTATAACATCTTAACACCTGTCAAATGTTTACGTACACCTGGCACCTGCAAGAGCTACATCAGGCATAATTATATAGGGTTGCCATTCGTCCCGGTTTCCCCGGATTTGTCCTAGTTCAGAGGGCATCCGGGGAGCGTCCGGGCGGGGCTTTATTTGTTGTCCGGGTTTAAAAATTTAACAATTACAATCACTATCACTACAGTATAAAACAAAGTTGCTGTCGCTGTCTGTCCGTCCCTATGTATGCTTAAATCTTTAAAACTACGCAACGGATTTTGAAGCGGTTTTTTTTAATAGATAGAGTGATTCAAGAGAAAGGTTTTAGTATATAATTTGACCGAAATCCACGCGGGCGAAGCCGCGGGCATCAGCTAGTTAAAAATAAAACGATCTGTAACAAACTGTAATAAAATTCTGTTTTGTTAGGTACATTTATAATGATGATACGATAACTTTAATTTAATTACAAAAAGGTGATTATGACATTTTCAACTGTTTTTACACTGACTATGTTTAAAAAAAAACCTGTTGATATAATGTCCGGGCTCTAAAATCCGGGGTTTTCACGCATCTTGTCCTGGTTGCCAAATTTTTGAGATGGCAAACCTAGGCATATACATACAGCTAGGAGAAGTAATGGCACCCGCTATATTTTGTAGAATATATTCTATCTATATATCACGAATACAAAAATACTCTTAGTGCAACAGTTAGGGCAAGTAAAGTCCTCAAAACGAGAACACTCAGATGAATGGCAGCCTTAGCAAAAACAAAACACACACCCATAGTCCATAGTTCCTCCAAAGTTGTTCCTATTTAAGTTTCGGTGCAGGTAACGTTTTGTAGACTCTGCCTACCCCCATGGAAAAAGACAAAAGTGCATATAAAGGGTGATCATATAAAAGTACCCTTGACGCAAACGAAGGGCACTTGTTCTCCCCACCACTGCGATTATTTATTTGTTCTAGACCATACCTGGGAACCTCCTAGTTGCGGAGATATTGGGGGTCAAATTCCTAATTTTCCACAGCTGTTTTTGTAAATACTAGTTTTTCAGGTTATAACTTTACTTAAATTACTTCCATGACCCGTTTACTATTTAAAGCACCCGCTAGCACAATGTCGTTAGAGTGCTTCATTGAGTTTTACCGTAAAATGTGATTTTTGACCCTAAAAAAAAGTCGTTTCCAGCTAATTTTTTTGCGTAGGGGTACTTAGTTTGATGTACTTGCTTGGTTGACGGCTGTGTGAAGGGTTAATTTACACTCTGTATGTGCTCATACAGTAGATACCCACACTACTACACTTCCTCGCTATGTGCACATAATGTAGTAACACACAGTGTACTGACATTAACAAGTAGGTACACATTAAAACGGTCGCATTTAGCGATCGACCGTAAACAAAAGCGCAGGCGCTCGTCCGGTGTGAATAGTTCGTCGTACGAATCGCGAGTCGCGACGGAAATCTGGAATGTCCGAGTTTACAAGTTCTAGATTGTACTAGCAATATCTAAGCACGGGGAAACGGGGATACGAGACGCACGGAACCAATCAATGTGGCGACACTTTGGGGAGACCTGTGTCCAGCAGTGAACGTTTTTCGACTGAAATGATAAAATATATTGCCAGAGAAAGGCTTTCAAGCAGCGTGGCAACCCCATCACGGTGACGAAATATAAGATCTATCACTCTTATTCTCAATCTCACTCTAGCAATTTTTTTGGCTTTATACTTCTTTCCAAAGTCAGGATTTGACTCGTGATCCTGCCAGGGAATGGGCGCGTAGCATGGCGATTCTATCTCTATTAGTCTATTCTACCAAAAATAGACAAAGCTCTTTCAATGGTATATCTCGACATGGAATCTTTCAACAATCTGTCATTTTGTCGATTCTTCCGTCGATAAAAGCCGTCTATACAGGGTGGTCGTATGCAACGCGTGTTAGGGGGGATTTCAGGGGGTTACAAAACAATATGTTTGAAAACTTCTTTCACGAAACATCCAGCATTCGTCATTCATTTTGAAACGTGCATATTTGATTTGTGTTTTTTTTTTCTTATTTCAAAGGAGGAGACAGGGCGCCACTATCACGTTTCTGCCCCGTGGTTCCAATATATCCTTCAGAATACACCATGGTGCTCCTCGACAACACCTACACAAAGACACCTAACAAATCCATTGACAGCCAGTCATTCAATTTCACGTCATGTAACAGCACCGGTTCAGCTATGCGACCGACACCATGTTTTGTAAACACGTCTCCGTCAGGTCACTGCTGACAACACAAGAGTATAACACAGAAGTGACTTTTAACTTGTTGTCGATTCTAGGCGTTTTGTATGATAGTTCTTGTTATTATATCTTCATCGTGCTGTTAGTGCCTAGCCTGGTTTCAAAGCTTTAATGCCGCCCGTGGACCTCTGACTTGACTGTGCAATAGGGGATCGGACAAAAAAAACTAATTAGTCCGTCAGATGGATTTCCAAAAAATATTGAACACATTTTTTTTCTTTTCGTAACGTTTTTATTAATTTGATAAAACAAAAAACACGTACCTATCCAATATTTTTCGATAATCTAACAGACGGACTAAACAGAATCATAATTTATTTAGTCAGTCAGCTACCGTATTCTCACGAAACGACTGCCATAGATATTAGAGAAACTTAAATAGAGGTGTAAACTCTATTTTAGGACGTAAGAAATATATAAATTAAATAGAATCATTTGATTGTTACTGGATAATAAACATTGCTTACTGTCTCATTTAGTTACGAGTATTTTTTAATGTTAGTTTTTCTCAAATAAATTTAAGAAAACGAAAACATTTACTAAGTTTTCTTTAATTTATTTTGCTATTTATTTATTGATACAAGAGAAAAACCCACGCATTAATTACCTACTGTGTAATTTATTATAAATAATAATAGGTACTTTTGTCACTATGAACTCTGAATTATTTGGATATTAAATTACTTTCATTTATTTGAGTTTTTCCAACCAGTAAACATCCTACAAAAATGGATGACACCAATTTTAAGTGTTTATACCATTAAGACTCACTTTACTAATACTCAACAAACAAAATATTAAAACAGATTCTAAAACGTATTACAAAAATAATGTTACAAACAGACACTATCTCAACAAACAGTGCTGCGCATAACATAACATATCGATAATATTACATCGATTCTCGAGTCGGTCGTAAAATCGGCGAATCGCGTTGATTCGAGATCAAAGGGTAGCGGAACGCTACGCCAGATGGCGCTGCTATCGCTGATGCGTTTGTGTAACCCACATACAGCCAACAATATTAAATTGTGGGATTTACTGAGCTAATCGCATGTTGGAGGTACTAATATAGGGGTGAACTTATCAATTTCGAAATCAAACCGTAACCTTACTACAACACGGTCTATTTCTCATGATTAGGATGTCAGCTTTCAAGTCATAGAATAGCAATATGTGATCATCTCAACCGAAAAACGGTCTCTACTGCACGGACAAAGATGGTGATGATGATAATGGTGTGATGTTTCTGATGGTCTCTTCTCCATTACCTACTATCAGTTGCAGACTACGTTTCGGGGTAAAAATGAGTTAGAGAAGAAAAAGAAGAGCCCTAGTGAGAGAAACAGAGAGTTAAGGTTATAAAGTCTCGAGAGAGATAAGACAACTGGTGTGTAAGAGTTGAAGAGCCACCAGATGATGCCACAGTTTCAAGACCATAGTAGTGCCATTTACAATAACAACAGCAGCGCAATTAATAAGCAACGTAGTAAAACCATTTACTAATTTCAGCAAATTTTCATTACCCAGTTACTCACCGTTGAGTCTGTATAGTTTATTGTCTAAATCTGTATTTGATAGCATCATAATCGATTTAATGATAGTATTTTAATGCACTGTTGAGCATTTGGAAACTCCATTCCTCCTAGATCTAGAACAATTAAAATTAAATGCAAAAGTAAATCTGCCCGTCGGCTTGTTACATATTCATCATCATCATCATATTCTGGTCCTTGTCCCATGTTCTTCGATGCTCCCCTGTCAACCACTACATTTTCATCGGCTTGTTACTGATTCACTGAAAGGATTTCGCACTCAAGTGATCATGTCGTTGGTCAGGTTGTAGGATACTTTTGATCCCGATAGGTGTTAATAGGATAATTTCTGGCCCGACGGGCGATAGCACAGCTTAATAAAGCTTGGATAAAAATACTAGCACTTCTTCCACGACTTCGTCCGCAAAAAATGTAATAAATGTAATTTAAAGACCATATAAATTCTATAAATTATATTATCTATTACCCACGAATAATGTATCTTTCTATCAGTGATATTTTTCTTAGAATTTACTCGTTAGTTCCGGAGATAACCCTCAATATATAAACACATTTTACCTCTTTATAATATTCGTACACGAGTAGCCTCAAGCCCCAGGAGAAGTATCGTGGGCTCGACCGTCAATCAGACGCCACATTCCTTATATTTTTAACTCCAAATTAAAATTAGTTTCTTATATCTGTTTAGAATCACAAGCTGTTACGAAATAAACCTCAACAGATCTCTTCACTCAGCTTTATTCTACCATCGACGCATGTCTATCAATTCGAATGTATCAAAAAATCCTAGAATTCGCGCACTCCAGCGCATTTTATTTTTAGATAAAATCAATGACAGATGACGAAGGAGTGAGCGAGAGGCAGATAGTGTCGTCTCTGTTTATAATGGACGTAATTTATAATAACTTCATTTGCTATTTTGTGTATTGGCGCAGGTCGCATGTGAACACACAGATTTTCAATGAAAATATATTGGATAAGAAATAGAAAATGATTTAGTATCAAATAATGTTCTAGCCTTTTGCCATCACTTGTTTTGGGACAGACCTATTTTCATCATGGGCTGTAGGTAATGCGGCTAAGGTCATAGGTCACTAAACCTTTCCCTTATACTTATCAAGAATGTCAGTAGCCGAAAGAAGAGAAGAATATTTTAATGAAGATCTTGAATAGTTGGTTATACAAGGATGGTCACTAACCGCTATCAGTCCATCACCGAACAATTGCCGAATGTTACTCGTACATAAAAACTAGGTATGTAAAACATGAAATATAAATTATTAAATCGGTAAGATTTCCCACTACCTACCCCTGATAAACTGAACCTTGCACAAGTTTACAAACATCTCCACAAAACACCAAAGTGCTAAAATTAAAAAATACTGACATTGAAATTACATAAACATAACATGCCGTAACACACCTGCAATCCATGAATGGTTAAACAGAGGTGTACTAGTGCACCCACGTTTCGTCAGTTACATGGATTCTGTAACTTGCTTTTCGAGCAAAATGGTTTAATTAATTCATAAAACAGAGATAACTTAATTGAAATGGAGTTGCAAACTACTATCTACAAAACCAATCTATTAGTTTTTTTTTTTTGAGGGTTGGAATTCATCAAAAGACTCCTGCTCTATGCGGAGCGGAACGGAGTGTCAGACTTCTACTGACTAAAAACCACCTATGTTCCTTCTTAGCCTTTTTCGAAAGAGACGCGGTATCTCTTTCGAACAACCGCAGTCCCGGACACATATTTATATTTTTATTAAAAAAAAACTTACTAGGGACGTCCATCAAAAATCCATCGACATTATTTTATCAAACATCGATTAAAGTGACGCGTTGCCGATTTATACATCGATTTTATCGTCCAAGGGATTAGAGGGTAATAAAGTACATGCTCACGCGCATTGCGAAGTAAATCACTCACTATCTCTTCACATACAGAGCTATAAATTATTTGACGGACTTTATCCGATCGCGTTTGATCTACACTTGGGAGCAAATAAATCGAGCCACTACCTTTTTTCACGTAAAATGGTAAATATTTTTGGTAATATGGAACGTATCAATTCGAACTATATATCGCCTAAAAGTTTAGTTAATAACCTTTACAATGAGGGTAAATTATTGAATAATAACCTTATTGAATGATAAATTATTGGCTCTGCAAGAAAAATGGTAATTTTGATAGAAAATTTAGTAGGGCTAAAACAGTCCATAAAAACAATAAAAAACAAAATTATTGCAAAAAAAATATTCTTAATAACTGGTATTACCCCCCCGTGCCCTGATACATTCTTGTAGCCTATTAGTCATCGATCTGATCAGCGTTACGATGACATATTGTGGTATGTTCTCCCACTCTTCAAGCACAGCGACTTTAAGCTCGGGAATGGATGAAACAGCGGGAACCCTGGCTCGGACTCTCCGTTTTAGCTCGTCCCATAGGTGTTCGATCGGGTTCAAATCGGGACTTCGTGCTGGCCATACCATTTGTTGAATCCCGATCGCAGACAAGTATTCCGTAACGATCTGCGCGGTATGAGGTCTCGCATTGTCATGCATAAACAAGAAATTTTCTCCGACAAAACCAGCATACGGCATTACGTGGTTTTCAAGAATGTCAGTTATGTATCGGTCAGCTGTTAATCCACGTCTACCACTGCCATCGTTGGCGGGGTCGACGAAGACAAGTTCCGTTTTTCCGTCTAGAGAAATTCCTCCCCACACCATACAAGAACCACCACCAAAACTCACAGTTTCTCGAATGCAACATTGGGCAAATCTTTCACCAGGACGTCTATACACTCGGTTTCTCCCGTCATTGCTAAAAAGCCAGATTCTTGACTCGTCAGAAAACAAAACTGACCTCCAGTCTTCTAACGTCCAATTAATGTGTTCTCGAGCAAACTCCAAGCGAGATCGGCGATGAGCTACAGTCAATTTTGGGCCAGTTGCTGGTTTGTGTGATGTTAAATTTCGTTCTTTTAGTCTTCGTCTCACTGTCCACCTACTGATTGAGACTCCTCGAACGTCACGTAACGCTTGCTGTAGCTGAACAGCATTAAGTCCACGGTCGCGCAACGAATTGGTTGCAATAAAGCGGTCGTCACGTTCTGTTGTTGCCCGTGGTCGGCCAGTTCCAGGTCGCCGAACAAAAGCACCAGTCTCCAGATACCTGCGGTATACCCGCTGTACCTTTGAACGACTCAAATGAAGTCTGCGTGCCACTTCACGTTGTCCGTGTCCAACCTCAAGTAAAGCTACAACTTGGGCAGCTTCCGTCGGTGTAGTATCCATTTTATCAGGTTATTTTGATTACACAGACACAGATAAAGACAACAATAACAAGTAATATGGGTATGATTAACAAAAACCTCAAATTTAATCTTTTCTTAACAGAGTACAATAAAAATGTCATAAGCAAATTAAATGCGATAATTTTATTCTACCCTTTAAACTTTAATTTAAATAAAAAAAAAATGAAATTTTGACAACTAACTACCCTCTTTGTAAAGGTTATTAAATACCCTTTTAGGCGATATATGTTTCGAATCGATGCGTTCCATAATACCAAAAATAATTACCATAATGCGTGAAAAAGGAAGTGGCTCGATTTATTTGCTCCCAAGTGTACATTATGTATGTTTAGTTGTTAAAAGAACGGAACAAAGACGTTTTGTATGTTTGTTTTACACCGCGATAGTCAAGGTACGGTTTTCTTTTCCCTAACGTATCTGTTGAATTAGATTTCCGTCTGTAGTTTCGATAGTTTTGAGTTGTGTGTCTATTTCTGTGTTGCAGTTTTGTTTATAATATGTTTCATTGATGTAGTCTATGTGGGTTTGTAACGATGTAAAAGGGTTTACATAATACATTGTCTTAAATAAATCCGTGTAGTGCTACAATCAAAGACTCGGTTCGATTAATTATTATTTTAGAAGGCTGTTTTACCATTCTATTAATGTTTAGATAGACAAGTCTTTTGTACGCCAAGTCTAAGAAACAAAATAATAATACAACAAAAGAACAATGGGGTTTTTTAAATGCAAGTAGAAAGTATCATGATTTCATGTGTATCAATCAAACATAGATATTCTTGTGAGTTGTGGGCTACAAAAGGTGATTAGTTAGAAGTGATGATATTATCTGGGCTATTATATTTCTGGTGCCAGAAGTCTGGCATGTGAGGTGGCTATGATTGGTCGACCAGGGTCGAGGATGGTTTTATTTGTTAACCTAGCTCGTCAGATTAAATGCTATTGGATGAAGCCTAAGTGTAGATATACCTTGTTATATTATCCTAAAAAAATTTCATTCCACTAGATTCGTTATGTAGTATTACTTCAATATTTAAAAGACCGCAACATAAAATAAAACATTCAGCGTGTGTTTTAATATTAAAGTAAAGTTTATTAGCTCCCAAATAGATTGCTCAATGGCAGAATATAATTTGGTACCTATGTTATATTTTTGCCAATAAATCAAATAAAAACTCGTAGACTTTGTAAACGTCACACTAAAGTGTCATCAACTTGTTGACGACCCCAATAAAATCTGCATGCATCGCCCAGTTGGTCGCACAACTAATAAAACTTATAAATAAGTATTAAGGCTTAAGGTCTTTGCACCAACCGAGGCTGGTAAGCCAGATTTACGACTAGATTTATTTCTAATGCATTCACAAATAAATGAAAGATATTACCATGGCGTCCGAGCGAAATCTTCCGCGGATGTGGAAACCGGACACTAGTGGAAACAAATCAATCGGATCCAGTCACAGGACAGTATCGATGAATCGATAAAACTTGATCATAATCACTTGTACAACACTGGCTGTTTTACTAAACCACTGCGGTATTCCAAACTGTTTCGAACGCGGAAAATCGATTTTCAAAAATTTTCAAATGTCACTCGCGGTCGCTTAGGCGGGAAAACTGGAGGGCGGTCCGGCCGGCGCACGCGCGGTTGCCACTGAAACTGACCGCGACTTGCCAGCGGGTGCCAGCCGACGTCACCGCCAACATTTGGCAAACACGCCAACATTCTGACGAACCATTTCGATACACCACGGATTGTTTACATAGCGGTACAAATTGGTAGTATTGTATTTTGTCGCGTTGGTGTCACACAGTTGAGCCAACGTTGTTTTGGCTTGAGTTAATGACACATAAAATGGTGTTATTTTGATGTTGGTCTTATAATACGGTTGATATCGATGCTAAACAAAGCTTACGAAGGTTCATGATACGGAATTGGAGTGAGGACAATGGTCGGGAGCGGTGCGCGTCTCCTCAGGGCACCGGCTGCGCTAGACGATGCGACGTGGGGATATTTGTGTTGACACGTTTGTCGGCGAGTTCTGTGAAAACGTATCTAAAATAGTATCACAATAATTATTCGTTTGAGAGCAGAGAGAATGGCTAATCACGAAACTGGATCGTAGACGATGAACCTAGTTTCTTAATGACGCCGTAGTTCTAGTTTTCGAGTCATTTAACTGATATGGGGATTAGTTTCAGTCATTTGGGAGAAGTCTTCTATTGCAATGACTTTATTTTCAACTGGGATGATACAATCGTAGTTAATCGTAACTGATATTGTGTATGTCTCTTTGTATGCTCGTTATATTTCTGCGACAAATAAATATTTTTTCTTTCTTTTACATTTTGTGCGAGTTTCGTCCCACTTTTCTCGCTAAATTGGTTTCGTATAAATTCTATTTGATTCTTGTCGTTGTTTCGTTCTTGTCCTTCTTGTCTCAGTTTTCTACAGAGGAACAAGCGGACAATAGTATGTTTATTAAACTATGATCGTAAGTGGCATGTCGTAGAGCAATGTCTATGAAAACATAACTAACTGGTTTTCCTCAGTTGAGTCATTGCATGCGCAGGAGTGAGTTGAAGTGGTGAGCGTCACTGCAGAAAAACAGGCTTCATAGACGTTGTTTCCTTTGAGTTAAGCTGCTGAATTCATGGGATTTTAACTGATACCCTAATAGTACTTTAATGTCTTGATGATGTTAAATCTGAAAATTAACTAAAAGTACAGTTTAAACAATGAGTAATATTCCAACTCCATCTCTTTCCTATAAAAAAAATCTTAAGAAAATCTGCTTTCAAAATCTCGAAAGCCCACATCAAAGTCCACTTTGATCCTAAAATCAAAATGATAACATTAACAAAAACCCCCGTTGATATGATACAACTGAGAGTGTGATTCGGAACATTTGGGTGATACTAAACAACAACACGACGTCCTCGCCTGAGGACAGGGCCGAACATGTCCTCGACCAAGGTCTGGGGGCCTACCAGCACTGCTAATAGCAGTATTTATTTAATCTTACGGTCGTCTCGTGGTCTCCAAACGCCACTGCTGTGGGTGGGGTTGGTGTTGTTCGAATTTTCCATTAGGAATTATTCGACAATTCCTAATGGGAAGCCGCAGTTTAAAAGCCGGTGGTATAATACCGTGCCTTGGAAATCACGTAAAGCCGTTGGTCCAGCGCTTGATCTCTCGCCGGTCATGTCAGATTGCGCTACCATCGGGCTATGAGTGTGAAGCGAGAGGGAGTGCAGCTATGTGTCTACGCACAAACTTGTGCACAATAATAACATCGCATGGCCAATCTTCGCCAAGACTGACGGCCATAGCAGGACGAGTCGGTCAGAAGGATTTTAAATCTTAGTCAGTGTGAACAAGGAGCTAGACAACCTGTATAGTTCCATCTCATTCGCACACTGAAGTGACCTTAAAGTGACACCTATAAGAGTTGGTGGTACAACCCTGCGCCGATACGATCAGTTACATTTAGACTCTCTCAATGTCAATGTTATTTCGGAAGTAAAGATTAAAGAAGCAGACAGATATTACACGGCTGAAGAGAAACGTGTTCATTTAACTGTTTCTTATTCCAAGGTTTATGACTTTATGTCGTATTATTTTCTTCAATCCAGAAATCAGCATTATTCTCCTGCCCTTATCCTAATTTATTTAGGATCGGCGTAGCATGCTGTTCTTCTTCCATACTTCTCTATTACCCACTCATCATCTTAGCAGTCTTCACACAGTCCATTCAATCCAGAAATTATATATTAAAGAGAAATGTTAAGTTCAAGGGTATCCTCAGTTAAATAACTTCTCAGCTGTACCTTGTAGAAGATGAGATTCAATCCAAACACTTATTAGTCGGACTGAGTCAAAGACGCATTTGAACATAAAAACTGGGTTAGGTTGATATTCAGGCGAGCGTATCCTGAAATGCAACTTTTAATTCCGTCACAAAATTCAAAATAACATAAGCAGAAATAAGCTTCATCTAAAATCAAACAAAAACAATCTTAATTTAAGAAATTCAAGAGAAACGACCTCACACGAGTTCAGACGACTTTATAAAATGTTGTATTTTTACAACTTACTTCCCTGAACATTGCTTACGCAATGAGCTTCCAAAAACTATGTGACATCATGTTCTTTGTCCTGAATGCTAAGAACACGCAATTTATCACTTCACCCATCTTATTTGGGATGATTTAAAGCCGTCACAATTACATTTTCTTTTAAACATTGTAACAAATCTTAGGAGTATTCTCAAAAATTCTAAGTCGATTGAAATTTTCTGGGAACTCAATGATATAGAACAGAGTTCGTTCGACGAAATGAGAATCACCTCTTCCTTAGTAAATTGAGTTAGTAATGTTCTGATGAAACGATTTCAGCTTACGTAGGCTTTGTCTGATCTAGAAACTATAGTGAAACATACAATCAACGTACTTTTGAGAAGTAAATATTTGTAAAATCAGAAAACTGGCTAATCACAGCTGATTTACTTAAAAATCTAGGTGTTAACCAGCAAAGTGATGGAATAAAGTGAATTTATTCACTCAAAACAGTAGATTGTGGTTACTATTATAAATATATTGATCATAGTTTTGTTCAATTCTCAGTCCTATTGTGTTGTCAGGTATATATAGGTATTATATATTGTGTTTACGAAACCGTCAATCAAGTCAAATATCGTGCCACTGCTGAGCAATGGAGGCCTTCCCCATACTCTTCTCTCTGTGCGGTTTTCTCCGGCCAATTTCTAACACAAGAGCCTCTAAGTCGTCCCTCCAGCTCCAGCAGCGTTGGCGACGAAGCCCGGTACTGATGAATTCTGACGTGCAGACATGGCATGACATCATTTCTGTACCTACACATAATATTTTGATAGTGTGCAACATGCTATAGTATTTAAGCGACTCCTTGTAGTACTCAACTACCGAGTACCAAGTAAAATGCAACTTTTCTATCTCTTTGGTACCATCTTTATTTCACTGCAACTGGTTAATAATGTATTCAAAATGTCGTATACTGTATTACGTGAATATGCTAGTGTTGCCAAGAATTAAGTCATTACATTATTGCCAATAGATTAATTAGCATTTAACGTAGAATTGTACTTAATTCTCCGTGGTACAGTTTCCTCTCCAAGTCCATTCCCGAATTTTGGATCGGTTTTCCTGTTAAAACACATGGCACTCTATTTTGTTGAAATCTTAGATCTTTGTTGCATATAAATTGTTTTACAATTTCAGCGAAATATCCTGATGCTTTTTACGATGTGAACCAAACCCGGGTTTTCCAATCGCATAGATTAACGGTATTTCCAGAATACCAGCTGCAGTAATGTGATATCTTTACACTTGAAATCTGGCGGGAAATCTCAGAAGACATTATATTGCAGAATATCCTGTCTGTGTCAGGGAGATATTATTCGCATCCTCTTACTCATAGACATGATATTTTAATTACAGCTAAAAAATAACAGCGACTCGGATCAAACTTCAAGTTAAGGCGTGCTTGCCTAGGTTTGTCTGTGGATGAGTGACCACACATATAACATACCGTGCCTCGTAAAGCATGCTAAGTCGATGGTCCTTTTTTTTTTTTTTGGGGGGTTGGAAATCATCAAATAACCCCTCCCGCTCTTGGGCAGAGCGAAAGGGAATGTCAGATTTCTACTGACTAAAAACCACCCATGTTCCTTCTTAGCCCTTCATGTCGAGGCCGCAGTATCTCTTGCGAACAACCCGGTCGTGGCTCTTATTTGATGTGCATCTGGATTGAGGGCCCATTTTTTTAAACCTTGCCAAACGAAATAAGACTCATAGGGAAATTACTTAAAAATAGTTAAAACTTAAAGCCTATGGCCACGAATTTCTTAAACGTGAATTAAAAATGTTATGATTAAATAACTTGGGCCCTCAATCCAGACGCGTGCATAAAGTGGCCTAGCCTAAATCTCAGTAAGTCATATCTCTGGGTTCATAATTTTTATTCAGGAATTTAGTTAAGAATTTCTTAAAGATTTTAAGAAATTCCCAAATCTGTAGAATGTGACATTACAGATTTATGGCGGTATTTCTAGGGCCCTCAGTTCAAATGTGTCTGTACTGAGGAATCTGCAAAACATGGATTTATCTGAAGAAATACATAAATGCGACTTTAACATGTTTTACTTAGATACTTAGGTGAATTAGTTAAAAAGAAATAATGACAGAAAAGTTAATTGTTACGTAGTAAATGAAAGTCAAATTTTACTAAAACGTCTGAACTGAGAGCCCAACATTTTCGGCTTTATTGACTAGGCTCAACCTCATAGATTAACGCAAATTAGAATAAGATTTTTAACTATTTTTTAATTAAATTTTAACATATCGTCCGTTCTTCTAAATATCATACTTTAAAAGAAAATTGATTTTCTTCTTTTATGTAAGAGAAAAATTTGTAGGGTGACCATAATGATCATAGTTAGTACCGGTACATTTTCAAGATTGATCTAGAAAAGATCTGACAGTTTAAAATAAAACAATTAAATTCACCTAAGCATTATTAAATGATTTATGTGATTTCGGAAATTGTGTCTTAGTTATTAAAAACTTTTTTGCAAAAAAAAACCGACTTCAAAACATAAAAAAATGAGAAACACAAAATCGAAAAACACAAATAAGTGAAAAATTAACTTCTTTAAGAAAAATCAGATTTTGAAGTTGGTGACATATTTTGTTTGTTTGATTTTTTTTTTTTTACTTTTTTGTTTTTCACTTTTTGTGTTCTTCAATTTTGTGTTTTTTACTTTTTTATATTTTTGAAGTCGGTTTTTTTGTCCTTTTTTCTTTGTAATATCCTATACAAACATTTACTATTCATTTAACATTCAAACTAGAAACCTAACCCTTAACCTTCAAGATTTCCTTATTATTGCTTTCAACTCCTAATCGTTGAGGAGAGTACCTTCCATAATCAGCTCACCTAGATAACCTAAAAGAATACAACCATTTATACGTTCCCATTATATTTTGTTAAAGAATTATCCTCCAACTTCTAACCGTTGAGGAGTTATACCTTCATCAACATGAAGTAATGACTGCTATGTGCGAATACTTGAAAAACTTTAGAAAAAGCACTAAACACGTAATAAGTGCCTATACAATTTGAGGGTTGCCCTCGATTTCTCTGGGGTGCAATCATCAGATCCTGATTTTCTTATCATGGTCAAATTCTTTTTTTGTTGAAAAGGAGATATCCCAAGGGTGGTCCTTGGGATATCTCCTTTTCAACCAAAAAAGAATTTTCTATATCGGTTCAGGGGTATTCGAGTAATCGGTGAATATACATATAAGAGATTTTTTTTTTCTTTCATTTTATGCAAACACTGGTATAGCTGAATAAATGTTATTTTTTTATTTGCTTTAGGCAACTAGGCCCATAATAGTACCTTAAGAACAATAAAGACTAACATCACATTATAAAAAATAGTAATACAAATAAATAAAACAAAATTGTAAACTGTAGGTACATATATAATACGTTTAGCTGCAAATATTACGACTTTTCGACTGCGCTTTACAAAATGTACTGGTACTAACTATGATCATTATGGTCACCCTGCAAATTTTTCCCTTATAAAAAGTAGAAAATCAATTATCTCTTAAAGTATGATATTTAGAAGAACGGACGATATGTTAAAATTTAATTAAAAAATAGTTAAAAATCTTATTCTAATTTGCGTTAATCTATTAGGTTGAGCCTAGTCAATAAAGCCGAAAATGTTGGGCTCTCAGTTCAGACGTTTTAGTAAAATTTGACTTTCATTTACTACGTAACAATTAACTTTTCTGTCATTATTTCTTTTTAACTAATTCACCTTAGTATCTAAGTAAAACATGTTAAAGTCGCATTTATGTATTTCTTCAGATAAATCCATGTTTTGCAGATTCCTCAGTACAGACACATTTGAACTGAGGGCCCTAGAAATACCGCCATAAATCTGTAATGTCACATTCTACAGATTTGGGAATTTCTTAAAATCTTTAAGAAATTCTTAACTAAATTCCTGAATAAAAATTATGAACCCAAAGATAGGACTTACTGAGATTTAGGCTATGCCACTTTATGCACGCGTCTGGATTGAGGGCCCAAGTTATTTAATCATAACATTTTTAATTCACGTTTAAGAAATTCGTGGCCCTATGCTTTAAGTTTTAACTATTTTTAAGTAATTTCCCTATGAGTCTTATTTCGTTTGGCAAGGTTTAAAAAAATGGGCCCTCAATCCAGATGCACATCTTATTTGTAGATCTTTGACAATCGTTACAGGTACTTACACTTAAGGGTATGGTATTAATGTAGGTGCTAATGTTTGTGGAGGGCGGATAAGTTATAGTCGCGACATTTAAAATACTGGTATTTAGTTGCCACCGGTAAGACTGGAAGCCGACCTCAACATAGATGGGAAAAGGCAGGCTGATAGGTCTATCTATAGCAATAATAAAAGGAGATAGTTTCATTCATAGAAATAAAAAATCATTATTTTTTAAAATGTATCTGGTTTTAAGATTCAAACACATACGCATGCCTTTTCTTCATCCTTCGTTCACGTTCACACATCCGGTTGCAGGAATCACCAGGACCTTTCTGGAGAAAATCACATTCTTGGCAACCCCAACCAGTGTTTCTAGTCCAGTAAAGTCCAGTTATAACCTATCAAAACTTCTAAAGATTAAAATATTCTATTTTTGCTCTGCCCTGGGCTGCGCTACTTCCAAACCCTACCTTAATTTTCCAGAAATAAGCATTTTCTTGCGTTATAAATAAACATGCACCTCTCGTAATAGAATAATATGGTTATTATTAGTTTCATGTTTACGCCGCTGCGCTGGCGCCGAGCAGATACGCTTGTGACGACACCTGGACGATCGTTGAGGGAACTGAGAGAGTCATACTAAATGCCAACGAATCGTCTTCTTCTTCTTCTTAACGTGTTGGTGGCAATCTAAAGTATGTCAGCCCAAAATAATAGTTTGGCGCTATCGGTAGCGTCCATCGGTTCCTGTAGTGAACAACCAACAGGTTACACAGGGCACGAGATTAAGTCCCTATTGTTTGAGGAACAGCTTCACATTTACACTCCAGTGCAGAGTCATTTAATATAAATCTCCACCTCTGCAGGTTTTCTTTGCTGCGACCAACCTGGGTCCGGAGTCTGTTTAAAGACTTCCAGGTCGGCCATGGCAACTTATGTCCAGGTGGGAGATTTTCAGTACATAGAACGAATGGGTTAGGTAAGGATGCACTACCTCACCACAGCTTTAATCTTTCCGTAGACCGCTCGCCAATGAGTGGGATGACACACTTCAGAAAGCTGTTTCGGCTTTTTGTCAGCCTTAGCAATACAAGGGTGTTGAGATGTAAAGGGTGTCGTGTGTTAGAGACCATTTTGGCTCTTTTGCTAGAGCTTGCCACTGTTCTGCGAACTTCAGGCGGCGCTATCTCTGCCAGTGGGTACAGCATCTGTACCGGGGTCGGTTTAAGGCAACCATGTGCAGCGACGATCCGGGCCACGCTAAAGATAGTGCGAGCGCAGTAATCCACAAAACATGAGGCGAATCACCCCACTCCTAAGAAACTAGTCACGTAGGGAATCACCATGCCATCGACGCTGATACAAATTGAGCCACACACTTTTTTCTCGCATATACACATCATCACAGATGCCATCCTTAGTTGGCTATTGAATTTCAATCAGTTTATTTTTATTTATTTTCTGACTATGACTTAACTGGAGTTTTCCATTTCTTCTTTCATGTAACTAATAACATGTAATTAATAATATTTCTAAAGTCTAGTATCAAATGAATAATTGTGTATGACAAAGAAACACGAATATCGGATTTCAGCGAACTATTTCTAATTTCTCCAACTGTCACTTGAAGAGACAAAAAATGGATTTCTAAAAGAAATTCACTTCAAAGACTTTCTAAATCTGGATTTCAGTGCTTGTTAACTAAAGTCAGACTTCTCTTGTGATATTCTTTTATAGGTTTACCTACTAAAAACTTATTGAATTTACTTTCATCTTCACAAATATAAAAGTTCATGAATATAATCATTTTCACGGTCTATTACTTTAATATCAAGTTTATTATTTCTGCGTACAAGAATAAACGTTGTTACGATGACAGTTTGGTTTAATAAGTGTCTATGTGTAGATTTAGACTACAGGCCCCAGGTGACCGAACTCTAGATAGGAATCGTAAATCTTTCAGGGTAAGCTCTTCACATGTTCACAGGCAGATGTAAAAAAACACATACAGCGTAGTACTGGCAACCAAATGTACCAAATGAAGGGTAGATATGAACGTGGAGGAAGCAAGAGAATTATGTCAGGACAGCCGTAGAAGGCGTTCTGTGCTTTCTGCCTAACCCCATAAGAAAAGGAGTGCGTTTATGTATGTATGTAACCATGTAATGTCAACATCCAAAACATACATACAACATAACACCTGTTTGATGCTCGCCATAATTATTTTAACGTTGGTGGACCATATCACAGTATAAATATGGACAGTAGCGAAACTAAGCCTAGTTGATGCGATAACTACCTACGCTCCATTGAAGCCATAGGGTTGTCCCTTTTATGCACGGTTGCTGAAGTCCCTAGATAACTTCTCAACATAACATTTTTATTCTGTTGTGATCAATCAATCGAATTAAAAAAAGCTAGCTTACAAATACAATCTAAATACCGCGGCTCGCTCCCGCCAAGACTTGTAACAGGTTAAGCCGCGTGCGCCGTTATGACAAAGTTAAAGATCTATAGTTCTACAAGTTGTTGTGTACTAAACTGTTTTCCGTGTTTAAACTACATAAATGTCTTTTGTTGAGATTAACCGACGCCATAAGATAACCTGAAAGAATACAACCCCATAAGATTTTATTTAAGAATTATCCTCCAACTCCTAACCGTTAAGGAGTTATTCCTTCCATCATCAGCTCATCAACATGAGGTAATGACTGCCAGATGTAAATACTTAAATAGCATTAGAAAAAATACGAAACACGTAATACGTGCCTATAAAATTTGAGGGTTGCCCTCGATTTCGTTAAGATTCCATCATCAGATCCAGACATGGTAACAGTGGGACCATCTCGGGAGTATACTTTTTCGATTAAATTTTTTTTTTTTCAAATCGGTTCATAAATGAGGGAGTTATGCGGAAACAAATATGATACAAAAACAAAACCAAACCGACGAATTCAGAACCTCCCTCTTTTTGGAAGTCGATTAAAAATACTTTCTTCTGCTGATGAAGCCGAGTTGACACAGCCGTATACCGCGCAATACATTCGTTGCATTTAAAAAAAATATCGGGAGATATGAACTTATACGTGACCAACTGACCACTCGTCTCGGCGCGGCACGCACAACTGAGCGCACTGCGAAGACTTGCCAAGTGCCCCGTCGATGCGCATGTTTGTGTGAGTGTGCGGTTTCGAGCGTTTGTAGGTAGTTTCCGTACTGTCCATATTTATATTGTGACCATATGCAGTCATTCAAAAAAGGTTTTATTCCAACAATGAAACAATGCACATTTGGCATCCCGCGTCCGTATGAAGAGATCAAACATCTTGCACCGTTAAATTCGGTTTGATGTGGTTCGGCACCTAAGAGCTTTTTACTGAAATACATAAAATCACTGTTAATAAAATGCATTAAATGAGTTAAAAATATTAAAAAAACATTGTATTTTGCATACAGGCACGCTACCACCGTAGCACTGCATTTGTTATGAAATCACATTAGTTTCAATTAAAAAGTTTTCAAAGAACATATTAACTGAAATCGGAAGATATGATCAAAAAGTCTTCTAAAGACCACAGAATACCTATTATTATTTTCTTTCAAAGAAAATTAGTGTACCTAGCTTACGTTTACAATAACCACATAAAAAATCTCGTTTCCTCAATTACAATTACTATAAAGTATGAACTACTCACAAAACTTCAGAACATTAAACGATAAAAATAAAAACCCATCTTCAAATAGACACACAACCTCTTAAGACTAGTACTGAGTCAGACCTAAATAAAGTCCATGACATTACATCAAAGAGATCAAAAGGTTCCCGAGCTAGGCCAATGGCAGATAAGAAGAGCAAAACAAACGAAAGACGTCGCAGGCGCACGCGTTTTGTCTCATGTGGGTAATGACAATGGAAGTGCGCTTGTAAAGTCCATTTCACGAAAGAAGTCCCGCGGACAATTGTGGAACTAAATTTAACAGATCGGCCATGTTGTCGTTTGTCGATGTTATCAAGGTGCGTTTGTTGTGGTAGATATTTTGTGAGTTTATTATTGGATTAGTGCGTTATAAGGTTTATTTACGATGCCAAAAGTTGTGAAACAACATTATGTCGCGCGACATACAGCGCTGCGTCTGCGGGACTTCTTTCGTGAAATGGACTTTATTGACAACTGGCCAGAGAAATTTACTTAGCTGTGGCCAGACTGTCTGGAGTGTAGGTTAAGAGCTAAGTTCAGATAGCAGATTCATCATCATCATCAGCCAGCTGCCTATAGCAATCGACTGCTGGCCAACTCAACGCAAACTCAACCTCGGCAAATCTCAAAATAAAAATAGCCTAAGTTGCTCTAGTTGCTCTTTAAAACATCAGCTATCGGCCAGAAAATCCCGTCAAAATCAGCCCACCCATTTCGGAGATTAGCCGGAACAAACAAACAGACAGACAAATATTTTAAAAAATAATTTGAAATGAGCATATACTTTCGTATTATGCATTTAGTAAAAAGCTGTTATTTATATTACAAACAGACACATTGTATTTGTACTATATATATAGCTATACGATCTGAATAAGTTATTCACACTCGCAAGCTCCTTGTCCACAACAAATAAACACGTTGCTTAAACGTCCCTTTGTCAGATATTTCCTTGTTTTCAAACAAATAAACAACACATCTTGCACTCTTCAAGTGTTCAACAATATGGCCCCTTTTTCCCAAAACTCGTAACTTTCCTTTTATTACGCGTTGAAAGATTGATTTTCAACACCTTTTATATTTTTTTCAAAATCCGTTGTTTAACAAGCCTTGAGTAAAGCACTTTTGAAGTTTCACTCAGACATCGTAAACGTCAATTTATCAGTGAGGAACATTAACACGACTCAGACACGTGAAATATCAAAGAAAGCTAGTGAAATAATGAAAAAACTTTTTTTACTACGTGTAAATGAGGTGAACATCTCAGAAAACTGAATTAAAACGTACCTCTTTATAAGTACAGTGTGAAAAATAACATACGAATTAATTATGTCTGGACGGAACAAATCTCTGTAAGCCATTCGCATCCGTTTTATTTCAACACGTTGTTTTAAGTTTCAAAAGCCCTTTGTGTCTCGCTCGCTTGCTTTACATTGAATCTACACTTTTATATAAGACTAGCTGACCCACGCAACTTCGTCCGCGTCACATAATATAGCTTATAAAGGTTCGATAAATCGACTATCCAACATATTAAATTGAGTTAAATCGTACTCTTAACAAACAAAAAATCTTACCTTTCCTCTTTATAATACCTTTTAGTTTAGATTGGCTTCGATTATATTATTAAAGTAACAATTACTATAGGTATCTCTTACTATTTCATAAACAGTAACACCTTGTACTTGTTAACATTATGGTGCAGTAAATATTTTGAATTTGAATTTCTCCGGAGCCCCCAGAGGCCAGAATCCCCACGTACATACCTACCGCACCGGATCGAATGACTGCCACGCGCTTAATTATTTTGCCGCCCCTATATTTTTACATTGCGATATCTTCTAAGATATTTGTTTAAACTGTATAGAGTAAAACGCACAATTATTCTATATTAAATTTCCGTGCTAACAAACACATTTATATAGATATAGATTAATACCATATGGGTTAAATAAGCTTCGCAATATATCATTATTTTTAATCAAGCATTTAATTATTAAAAAATGGTTACAGTGAGTCAATCTTAAAAGATAAACATATGCTATCGCGGACTTTTTTTTAGAACTTTTAAAGGGGAACAATTTCTTCATACATAGTATTTACGTAACTTAAACCGTTTTCGCAGCGCACGCAACGGAAGCTCTCAAAAAGGAATATCTTTTCCCGTTTTTGCAACATTTTTCATTTATGCTCCGCTCCTATTGATCGTAGCGTGATGTTATATAGCCTATAGCCTTCCTCGATAAATGGACTATCCAACACTAAAAGAATTTTTAAATTCCAACCAGTAGTTCCAGAGTTTACCCTGTTCAAACAAACAAACAAACAAACAAACAAACAAACAAACAAACAAACTCTTCAGCTTTATAATATTAGTATAGATTTGTTTGTTTGTTTGTAACGAATAAGCTCGCGAAACTACTGGACCGATTTCAAAAGTTCTTTCACCGTTGGGAAGCTAGACTATTCCCGGGTGACATAGGCTAGTTTTTAAGCGGTTTTTATCCCTGTATTTCCACGGGAACGGGAACTACGCGGGTGAAACGCATGACGTCCGCTAGTACATGAATAAAGAGATTAGTTTTAATATTTAAAATTAATTATAGGTATCCAAACGGTGAAGGAAAACATCGCGATTAAACCGAAACGTCCTAGGATTAATCATTCGAAGGAATGTGGCATCTAGCCCGCACTAAGCGCGCGTGGTGGATTATAGCTCCATTCCCTCTCATATGAGGAGGCCTAGCTGTTTCCCAGCTGTAGGAACAGTTTAGACAGATTGTTTTTTTTAATCTATGTTATCTGCCCTTTGAGCTTAGGAAGCGGAATTCTGGACGCAAGCCCGATATACCTACATTACTCTGCAACACTATAAAATATACGTTAAAAATAACTAAAAACTTTCTAAAAATATAGGTTAAAATGGGAAGGGTTTGTAAAACTTTCTAAAATATAGGTTCAAAATAAGAAGAGAAGGTAAAACTTTCTATTTCAGCACGGCACCAGACAAACAACATTTTTTATTTACTAGAACGAGATGCGTAACAATAAGAAATCCGTCAACAGCCTACAAGCGTAGCACTTTGCTACGACAAGTCTACGAACATTTGCTACGGACCGCAACATCGTACCAAGTTAACGGCCTGCGAATCAATGAACATTCACCTATCATAGTTTATGAACACCTAGTATAATATAGCATACACAAACTGTCTAATAAAGTATTAAAATGTTGAAATGGCTGTTATAATAAATACATTCTTGAGTGTTTCATATTATGAAAATGTAAACACGATCATCAAAACTTCATACTAAAGATTTCTTTAAGGTAAGTTTCATGTTTTAAGTTTTTTTTTTGTGACTAGCGTAATGCGAATACGATACTCAGCATCGACACAAGACGAATACATACAGGGGTAGGATTAATTGAAACACTCCTTAACTGTACTGGCTTAAAATAATGTTTACTGTAAAAAAAACAACTGTTTACAAAAAAGTCTTATAAAAAATATCACTACACACAATTTTCAATGAACACAACCTCTCACCTTCCGAAAACTTATCTTACATGGCATTTATAAAAACCATTTAAAGAGAAACTGTAAAGCTAAATTAATTTAAAATTTGCATGGCTTTTCAGTTGTCATGTACATAACGTTCAACTGAATATTTTGACTTTAGCGAAAATAGTCCTTCGAAACTCGACTGTGCACCCATTTTTTATGACAGCAATGATCGCAAGTATCTGATTCTGAACTACTCTGAAGTACTGAACTCTAATTCATTACTAGTCACACAATACAAAAGGCTATTAAGACCCAAATACGACAAACTCCACACACACACTTTAGACTGTAACAGCAACAATACTAACGACCAACCAGCTAGGTACTTTAAAATAGCCTCTCTCCATCATAGGGCGCTCCGTCCAGCTCAGGCTGCCTCTCTCCCTCCGGAGGCAGTCCCCACCTAGGACGGCACCCGTTGTGCGCGTGGTACCGCGGGATACGATCGTCGCGGATCATCTCGTACGCCAACCGAGCTATGCCTCCCTGGTAGTCGCTAATGCCGGTGTGCCACAGCTGTGGACGGGTGTAGCCGAGTACTGTGAAAGAAAAAAATATGGTTATTGTCTCTGCTATAATATTATGCATAGAGGAGGAGGATATGGATTTGTAGCATCATGAAAGCGAGACTAAAGTAGATCCCGTGATCTAAAATAAACGGCCAGACAAAACCAACTCGTTACACATAATCTGCCTGGAAAAAGTACCGTATGAGACTTTATGATAGCTGAGTGTTTGAATTAGAAAGAAGACCAACATCTGATTTCATAATATGAAATCTAGAAATGAACCGTGAACAGTGCTCAAGCAACCAAGCACATGTATGTCGTGTGGAACAGAAGCGGAAACCTCCATGTCAGGCACCTTGTTTACACCCTATCAAAATAAAATGTAAATATACAGCGACATGCAGTAAACCGGAACAAAGGAGGGGACTGTAACATTCTCGTTTATTGCTCTTGACATTTTTGTAGTAGTTTGTATAAAACAATTTTGCTACTTTAATACATAACAAAACACTAACCTACATTTAACAAATTTCATACAAAAATTACCTACTTTCTACTACATGCTACAATCTAAATAATTCACCCACGAGTCGAACAAAATCTTATTTATATCAAAACTCGCACTCTAAGAATATCGTTAACAAAATGAAAACATCATACAATTAGTAAAACAAACATTGTAAAAGGAAGTGCGATGGAATTAGCCGAGTGTTAACGAAAATATCAGTGCATGTGCTGTTTGTTTGTTCATAACAATTATATACTTACTTGCGTCAATGGTTCGTCCGTTTAGAAAACAAAACATTTTGTTACACTTTGTACATTGTGCATTCTTTACAGATCAGACAATATGGGAGAAAATACCAGTGCTTTTTATTATTTTATCTCTCCTATTTTGACCCTTATGCACTCAACAAGGTTCGATTCTATTCTAAACCAGATATTTTTATAATCTTAAACAACAGTAAGGTGCATAATTTATTACATTATAAGTTCATCTTCACACTGTCAGATAGCGCATAGCGTTAATAGTTTGATCCAGAGACATGCTATTTTTCTGAAGAGTTCCTTACACAACAGAAGTCAGAACTAAGAAAGATTTTGAAAAAAAACAATACTTGTATGAAAATTTGTACGGAAGCTCTTCATTTTTCCCGATGCCGAAATCCGAACATGCACAAGACTTGTGACAAATAAATCTAGACTGAAAATATCGCCAAAAATAAAGATAGCTGTCATCATCTCCCTAGCGTTTTCCCAACTTTGTGAGGTTCCAGCCTAAACGTTTAATTAAAGTTGAATACCAATATTTTACATAGAGTGAGTGCCTATCGGCCATCTGACATCCACAACCTAGTTACGATGGTGTGATGATCTTTAGCTTTCAGTTAGAAAATGCCATACGTATAGATTTTAAATGAAAGGATATCTAAAAGCCCCGAATCAAGAACTTGAACGTCGGTTACCTACAATATTACACTGTGAAAAACGAAATAGTTTGCTGAGCTTAAACTTAATTTTAAATGCTTATCATGCGGTTTGTATAACGACTTCCAATCACGTCTGACTTTGAAACTTTCTTTAACTTATTTATTTACTTCTGCCAAGAAAGCTTTAGATATTACTTTTGACATTTCCAAGTTTATACTGTTAGCAGAACTTTACGGATTAAAGTTGTTTAATCATTTGAAACTAAGTAAAATACGGAACTACGTAGCTAGGTACTGGCGACAGTATTGGGTACCTACCTATTTTAAGAAATAAAACCTACTTTCTACATTATAAAACGGATTTAATGACTTACCTACAACTATTCTTACGACTTCACATAATTACTTAGATATATTCCACAAGTTTTTAATCTTAACAAAATATTATTTATACTGAAAACGGGATATTTACCATGTTTACTAATTGTTTCGAGTTCAGTATAAATGATAGTGCTAGTGACCATGTCATTTTAAAATCTTATATCTTAACAAAATAGTCAACTATATACCACCTAAGTATCTACAAATTAAATCTTCCTATTTGATCACCTTCCCTTTTTGACCTTCCTTTTGCTACAGGAACCTAGGAACTGTAAAATTACTTTAGTACTAGGAAACCTATGTGAAACATGACTAACTTCTCAAATGTGTGGGCAGCGGCTGCAGCGTAGGACTATCCTGGTCCGAGTCATACAGTTCCTTGGCCACCTTCATCAGCTCCGTATCCTTCATGGCCAGCTTCATGGACTGTGTTGGTGCTACCGCCTCTTCTTCTTCTTGCTTCTTCTCGTACAGCTCCGAGCAGGGCCGGAGTTTCTTCACGCGAGGCACGAAGGGACGGTGCCCGAAATCTGGACGGCATTTGAGACAAAAGTAGTAGATTCTTTGTAAGTGAGCTATTTCATGTTTGTGAAACTATTCCGGACACCAAGCCGCGTTGAAATATTCCAGTTTTAATGACAAACGAGCGTTATTTATAAATAAATATTTTTTCTAATTACATGATATAAATTTTATGAGTCGCGAAAATCGCATTTCACAACTTCATGCGACACAAACCAGACTTTTATATTAAAACTTTAAAACGCACGAAGCGTGCATTACGCGACTTGCATATTAGGTCAAAACTTTGCCAAAATACATAATAAGGAAACATATATCTGCCTCTGTTTCTATTCTCAAATTGACCAGAACCCTTGTTAAGCTAAATTTAATAATAGTTTGCGTATTAGGTCAAAACTTTGACAAAATACATAAAAGGCAACATACTTATTTCAGGTGCCTCTATTGCTGTTCTCCGGTGAAGTATGACGTGAATGAATTATAGCTACTATTTGCGACATAAATATCACTTATGTTGGGTTTACGGCCAGGTTTCATACGAACTGCCCATGGACCTTACAGCAACGGTTCATTATCTCCAAGCGTCATTGGATAAGGATATTAAACGTTCTCTTGGCTCTTGGGGTAATTGCCTACCACAAAGCGAGAAAAGTCTTGCGCAAAAGCTAGTCTTATACGTTACCTTCTGTGTGATGAGCGCAGTAGGAATTATAGTAGGTGGACTGTCCTCGGAGACTCCTCATAGTCTCCTTGATGAAGCCTTGGATCTCATCATCTGTCCATTCTTTCTGTTACATATGAGAAACGGAACATACTTATTAATAAACAACATCTACAGGTTGGTACTGATCTAGATTCCTTTGAAGCCGCAACTGCAGCGATATAGACAGTTCAATTTTGTCACGAAAATACTGCGAGTGATTATCCACTCGTGGATTGATGGTTGGCACACACGTGGATAACTAAAATTAATATTTCTAATATTATTTAGGTAATGCTGAATGGAAGAGAAGTGTTGGTCGTCCGGCGGTGAAATGGGCAGACAACATTGTTTTGCCATTGCGGGAATGTCTTGGATGAGGTTAGCATAAGAGCATGGAGCTTGGCACAAGCAATGAGTGGCCTATTCCCAGCAGTGGGTGAAGTCACCCGACCGAAGTCGCACTAAGTGCCCGACGGCTGTTGATGATGATGATGAATGCAGAATAAAAGATTCTTACTAACTTCGAGTGGGCAAGATCATAGACAAAGTCTCTTAGGCATAAACTTACGTCTTGTGTGCCAACTTTTGGGTCCAGCCATTTTGCTTCCAATTTCGCCCACCTAAGCTCTGGTCGACACCTGAAGGAGTTAAAGAAATCCCAATAGGTAAGCACTCATAAAATAACAAACTAAACTAAGCCATAAAAGTTCCCGCGCAAAAACACGAATTTATTACTGTAGCTGTCAGTACTATATTAAAAGTGTGTGCAACTGCAAATGCTATAAAAGGAACATAAAAATTAAGCGGTCAAAAACGGAATACAAAGGAAAATCCAAAGAGTAGTCCTACTTATGTAATTAGCGAATAACCAGTATTTTTTTTTTGGGGTGTGGGAATTCATCAAACGACTCCTACTGCTCTGGGCAGAGCGGTGGGAGACTTCTACTGACTAAAAACCACCCATGTTCCTTTTTAGCCCTTTGTGTCGAGGCCGTGGTATCTTTTTCCAACAACCCGCAGCCCCGACGGGATAATCGTAAACCTAACCTCGTATAAGAAGTGCTGAACGTGAACAGTATTTGATGGCAGCCTTCAGAGACTGAATAGAGTCTTAAACAATGTGCCTAAATATTTTGGTTTTAAGAAACTTTAGGCAAGCAACTTATGAATGAAACTGAAAAACACAATCATCTTTTACATACATATGCAACCGTCTGTTTTCAAAACTTACATTGATGTTTTCCGGATAGGATGCTGTCGATACTCGTCGAAATATTCCGTTAGAAACGACATGATTCACTCTTTAATTTAAATCACTTAATTGTTTATATAAAAAAATCGTGAAAATTGAACCCAAAATTATTTACAGATTACAAACGTCAATTGTAATTTAAATTAAAAAAAAGTTACAAAGCATAGAGAATTTGAAAAAGGTCAAAAAAGGATTTTATTTTAGTTCTCCTGCGGTGTGTTGTAGGTTTTCTAATCAACTGAACATAAGCTTGTAATTTTTCTTTGTAAGTTTCTTTCATAATAAGGTTAGAGTTATTGCGGTTTTGCATGTTGAGCTCGACTTTTTTATGGGGTCGCCAACGGTTTGACTTTGATTCAAAGTAACTTTTACAAACAATAAAATTATTTTTCTTTTCAACTTTTATGTTTTTAGAACATAAATAAACGTTAACCTTAATCATTTCAAATGCGAAAGAAAAAACAACATTAATAATTGTTTAGCATAATTTATTATCCTGAAAATTGTGATTTACGATCATTATAAAACGCTCAATCACTCGCTGAGGCCCAAATAAACATCACGACAGTTGTCCTCTCAGGGTTTTCAGAGTGTGACACAAAGAGTAGAATAGTCGACTTCCAGTCTAACCGGATGCAATTGAATCTTTGAATCTGACCTCTACAAACGTTACTACTGGTCAATACGGCACACTTACACACACGTATTGTTCCCAAATCATAATGCAACGAAAAGTAAGACTGGTGACAGACCTCGTGACCAGAGGCCAGATACATCACTCCCAATATAACTTCGAAGAAACATATCTTATAATAGGTACTCGGCATTATAGTGTGGTTCTATCTCTATCTCAAGAGCTCATCACTGAAATAATTATTGAATCGTAGAGTTGTTGGTCCTACCGAGTTCGGATTTAAAGAGACCACTTTTCAGTAGACCGTCAGTGAACTCAGCAGTACCTACACCACACAAAACCTTTCAGACACAACCCTAAATTCGACCCAATATGAAACAACAGGACACGTAGTTTAATAAAATAACCTCGTAAATGCTTAGAAGTACTTAGATGGGTAGTCCAGTCCACTTATCCTTAACAAAAAATCTATACCTACCTTCCCTAAGTACCCTGCGCTAGCGCACGCTTCCCTGCGACCCATTCAATAAAAATGACGCACGAGAAGCAGTGACACGGCACCGCTGCGTGATCGTCGAAACATGCCGGTTATCGTGACGTGTTCAGTAAAAACATGCGTAACCGCAGCGAGTGATGCGCGGTCTATTACCGTCTAGCCAGCGAGGCGCCTGCCACGCGACTTCTGTGTCTTGTAACCCTAGTACATGGACAGATGCCCATGACAACTCCAATTTCAGCAAGTGCTGTGGCCATTTTGAAAACTAACTGTTCTATCAATAATTTAGCCTAGCATAGCACTCCACTTAGGGCTATTGCAATTGTTCCAAGGTGTGACGCAAAACCCTCTCCCAGGCCTTCACCGTCCAGTCTAAACAAGGCACCTTTCTGACAGACAAATCGTCTGGGGCGACCCACACTACGACGAGCAGACGGACGGGATACACTGCGACCAATATTAGTCAAAATTAGGTTAGTGTAGGATACATCTGGAAACAGGTTCTAGTTCATCTGATACCGAAAAATGATGAACTGTAGGTCAAGCGTCTCCGTCGCTAGCAGGTCGTCGGGAATCCCCGAGCCATGCTATATATCATTAGAGAAGTTGTCATGACACAATTAGGTACATTCAAGCCATAGGTACTTTCATGCAACTTACTGGCACGTGTATTCCCGACTACAGAAAAAGTATTCATTTAACTTTACACCTTATGAAAATCCATGCCGAATTCACCAGAAGAAGCGATATGTGGAGAAGATTAGAAAAATATCGAGAGACCTTTGAAAGGTATAAGTTTTTAAACAAACATGGTCACTAACTAAACAATAAGAGTAATGGTAAATATCCATTTCAGTGTTTATGATAGGTACCTTACCGAAAAAGGGCTAGCAAAAAAAATAATATCCTTACTTTCTAAACCCATCCTCAAGTTGCGACTCCCTTCCCTGTCGCGACCTTTCTTTCATCGGCTCACGATTTTTATGCTCGCTCGCTACTCCGGTAGCGTGACCAGCCGGCTTAAATCATGAGATCGCGCTATTTTTAGCGTACACTTTGTCGTAAACTCGTATCTGCAAGCCGAAGCATATTGAAGGTCAGCATCGATCAAAATTATGTTGTGTTCCGTTCAATTTGTCGGCTGAGCCATGTGACCCTATCGCTTTGGGAGAGGAAGCGTGTTTGCAGGTGAGAGGGGTAATTGGCTGTTTGACTACTGTTAAAAATTCACAAAAATGTTATGTTACTTCAAAGAACTAACAGAAATAACACGATGTGTGAAAAAGTAATTAAATCGATTAAAAAAAAACATTATATTAATAACATGACGCCAATTTTTTTAACATCACAAAAAGCGATGGATTTATTCCATCATATAGAACAAGCGTCCCAAGAAAGTATCTGTTCACTCTAGATTCTAGAGTTAAATGTGTAAGGGAACACAGATAACGGTAGAGATTCACACTTTGAACGTGAAGCGCTGAGTACGACTCGTCGAGATATCAACCAAGTGTGGATGGTACGCCGCAGTACGTTTCCTATTCCGGTGGTAAAAGGGCGATGGTAGGATCAGATCGTGGAGCTCCTGCACACACTCGCCGAAGTACAATCTGTAGGAGACTGACCGCCAACTGACTGACTATACCGATGAGCTAGACTGTGACGCGTAGCCACCAACGTCTCGTCGCCTTTTAGAGCTCTGCATTCCGTTTTCCTAAGGGATAAGAGCAAGCCGTATGGTCTACCTATCTATCATCATCACCATTTCAGCCAAAAGACGACCACTGCTGGACATAGGCTTCCCCCAGGTGTCGTCCAGGTGTGGTGCGTCTCGCATCCAGCGGGTCCCCCGCAACCGTCACCAGTCATCGGTCCACGTAGTAAAAGGCCTTCCAACGCAACGTCTTCCGGTTCGCGGTCACCATTCTAGAACTTTTCGGCCCCATTGGCCATCCGTTCGGCGAGCAATGTGCCCTCTGCCCATCTAGCCCGCGAAATTCAATTTTTTTTACGTTTTTTGCAATTTGCAAGTCAGTGTTAGTTTGTATGTTGATTAGAATATTAATTGCGGCTGTAAGACGTATGTAGTTACAGAAATATAATCATCAAAATCAATACAAGCCTCCAAGTTCATAAAAGTGCAGGAACTTGAAAAAGTCATTTTTGCACCTTTATGAACTTGGAAGCTTGTATTGATGATTTTGATGATTATAATTCTGTAAGTACAGCTTACAGCCGCAATTAATATTCTAATCAACATACAAACTAACACTGACCTGCAAATTACAAAAAACGTAAGAAAATTTGAATTTCGCGGGGTGGTTGGAGCATTCACCTTAAGTCGGGCGATTCTTCGGGCTACGTCGGTAACCTTGGTTCTCATGCGGATGTCTTCATGGAGCTCCTGCACACACTACATTTATATAGTAAAGCAGTAGTGACATGCATGTATTGTGGTAAATGAGATAATTGAGTGCGGTGTGTTGTGTGATGCAAGTGAGTGAGAAATGTAAGTGTTTTCGTGAGTGGGGATGACAGAGTTACGAAGCATGTAGCAAGAGGGTTCCGGTGTTTCCTCATAAGTAAGAAGTTTTAACCATTCAGTTATATTTTTTTTGCATTCATACATTTTCTTGGTGTATAAAATTTATACACCAAGAAAATGTATGAATGCAAAAAATTAAATAAAGAACGACATTTAATGTCGTTCTTTATTTAATTTGTTGTACAGGTGAGATGCACGTCTGTCATATTGCATACTACAGAAGCTGGTTTTAGTTTGTGGTATAGGAGCCACAAGATATTTTCTTCTCCTTGCTAGATTCCCAGCATTTTATGGCAGTGTCTTGTTTCTTCAAAACAATTTGAGCAACATACAACTTTCTCACAGAAAGCAGATCACTAATCTGATATCGCCTATAAGTGGGGTACTTTGTTCTCTTAAAATGCATAATTTTGATCAGAGCTCTTTGATGCCAAGTCCTTTCCAATCCAGAACCTTGAAGACATCCTCCAGTGCAGCGGTGAACAGTTTCGGACATATGACGTCTCCCTGTCTCACGCCGCGCTGCACAAGGATAGGTTACGAGCTCTGGTCCTGAAGTCGGACTGACATGGTGGCGTTTTTGTACAAACACTTAAACACATCGATGTACCGGTAGTCGATTTGGCACCGTTGGAGAGACTGCAGTACAGCCCAAGTCTCGATCGAATCGAAGGCTTTCTCTTAGTCCACAAACGCTAAACAGAGAGGCAGGTTATACTCTTCGGTCTTCTGTATAACTTCGGTCTTGTGTCTACCTATACCTACCCATATTTCGAAATAAGTGTTGTCTGCAGAACCAAACAAGTTTATAAAAAACCATTGAAACTGTTTTCCAGTGTTAATCCTTTTGACAAATTCAATTAATCGTTGGCAATAGAAATTATTATGTCACCAGCCTATAATGTTCCCACTGCAGGGACCATATAATCCATCACATGGGCCCAGTGCGGATTGGTAGATGTCACATGTCTTCGAATTTTTTGGTTCTAAAACATGGCCGGGGTTTTCTCACGATGTTTTTGGGATGAAATAAATTACACAAAGTAATGCACCTGCCTGAGTTCGAACACACGACTTACTGTTCGTAAATCGGGGCCGCCACCATATTAGAAGAGCAGCGTTGGCCCCGCTGCTCTTCTAATTATTAAGTATAGGAATCCAACTCGCAACTTGTCAACATTTTTAAATTGTTCAGTTGTATAGTAGCAGTATTTTCTTGATGTATACCACTGTGCCGTTTAATCCCACAGAACAATTTTTTTGACATTTATTTATTTCTAAATGACTTGTCAACTGTCGTTATTTACCTCACTATAAATGTTGGTATTGTTATTGCCACCCAAAGATAATAAAATAAAATACAGATATCAGTCTTGATTCGTTTTTGGAGGTATGAGGAACAGGGTGTGAAGTTCCACATCCCCCATAGAAAATGTGAGGATCCTCCGACCAGACGGGTGTTGTGTCTGGTGGGCTAACTGCTGGGATTTTCTATATAGGCTAATGTCGCGGATAAAGTTGATAGCGCGATGTAGAACTAGCCAATTAGTTCGCATGTGTTGCGATAGATGTCGCTGTCGCCACACGTTTACGCTTTGTATCGTAGTGTCTAGCTTTACTTTTTTTTACTTATTAACACTGTAAATGATAGTTGTAATTTTTTTACCCGACTGCAAGGAAAGGGTTATGTTTTTCGCCTATTGTCATCAACCGGACACAATCCACAGGTCATATGAATGATGTATGTACGAGAATGTAAATAATCAAAAGTAATAATATATTAATCATAGTTTATTGTAGCTTATCATAGGATGACAATAATTTGAGAAATACGTAACATAACGCAACATTCACCACTTTGGAACAAATTCAACATAAAACTCTTTAACCCAACGTGGTCATCATTTACACTTATATACGACGTTAATATTAAAATGATTATCATCTTCAATTCATTTACGTCAATATCTTAAACTATATAAACCCAAGGACAAAAGTATTGCGGAACACTTTAATTTTAATTTATTACTCTTTACAAATCTAAGTACTTATAAAACAATCATTTATTTTCGTTATCATACTTTCTTATCATATATAAAAATTAAGGGTTGCCCTTTTAGTCATAAAATACGTTTTTATATTCAAGGTGATAATAAATTAGCTAGCGAAACTTTAAAATCCAAAATCTTTAAATAATAAAATAAATCGGGCGACCTATGATGGTAATAATAAGCGGGTCGCGATCGACACCTGAATACGATTGAACAAAGATTTTTACATAGTTCCTCTAGCTAGTTTATCTCTCCTGTATTTTGTTCTGCCATTCTCGCAACGCTACAATAAAATGAGAAAGTATTCGTGTAAACCGTTTATTCAAGTAAACAGACGTTGCATTATGACTTAACGAATAAATTGTCTTATATTAACATTTCCACAATAAAATTAATTCAATGTTTCTATAGGGACACTCACGGTTCTGTGAAACAAACATTTATTACCACTACACAACGATATTATATCTGTACAAGGATCTTTTGGCAAAAATCAGAACTAATGACTTGTAAATTCAAATCATTTTCACGAAACAATTTCGCAAATCTATACCCAACAACGCACCTCTTTCAATGAAAGAAGACATACAGAGAAAAAAAAAATTGGTTGCCTGTAAAGTCGGTATACGGGCGAAAGTTTTATGTGACAACGAAAATAGAAGCGCAAGACATGAACCGGTGTGTATGCCTATCTCTCTCACTCTCTCTCTCTCGCTCTGGACGCGTGCCTCTCACTCGCTCTCATTGTGAGCGCATAACGTGAGCGGAGCGTAACGCAGTTTCTTGAAGTGTCACCCGGCAAATCAATTTATAAGACGTTGTCACGTCAAAAACATTTATTTGCGCAAAACATAACGCATATTCAATGTCATCGTAGCGGCAAAGATTACTACACATTGATATATTGAAGTTACATCAAACTTATTCTCAGTCATTCCAACATTCAGATAATTTAAAACGGCTAATTTAATCTTAAACCTTGGCTAGTACAACAATAAAGTCCAAGTTTGCTGGGCCAACAATAAGCTACCAACAATAAATACAATTCTGTTCAGTGTTCTTAGCTATCTATGAATATTGATTATAACATTTGCACATAAGGTATTTTTGAGTAGTTGAAAGTATAAAGAGAACAACTGTCTTGTGCCTATGATTTATAAATCAGGCATGAACACATAATGGATACCTTTCGACCCTGCGCAAGAGTTGATCTAGCGACGACCAAACCCTTTATTAATAAGATAGCTATTCTCTCTGTACTGATTTAAAATATTAATATTAAACAAGCGCTGATTCAAAACAACGCTTTAAAGTCCAACACATCTCTAATTACTGGAGACACTACGCCACGGGCACACGATTGTCACTTTTACACTTTTGTATTTAAAGTCCATATTCGCACACAGAAAGATACAAATGAGAATTCTTTGTAGAAAGTAAACTAGATTGGAAGTTTTATAAAAATATAGAAGAACATTGATGTAGTGAGGAAAGTTGGTCATTTGATATTTTAATTTATTCACAAAATAATAAGATTTAAAAATACTTATGATTCCAACATATTATAGCCGAGATTTTGATATTAGCTTCAATAAAAACTCAAGATTTTTCTTTTAATTTAATCACAATGAATAAACTTAATCAAACGTACCCTGTGAATTTCCTAAACACTTTTTTTGAACCGAATACGTGAACCAAATTTCAATCTAAGTGATATCGTCAAACATAGTCTGATGACCTAAGAAATAAGATTAATTTATTAGACAAATGATGTAACTTTTACAGAATACTTAACGTCGTTATTATTTTTTTTTGTCGTTGTTCTATATTTACGTACGTTGTTTATATCGGCTACTTCCTCGTAGTCATATCTAAATTCTACAAACAATACTGCTTCCTCTCACAGAGAGGAACACAGGCCCAAAAGCAGGAACATTACACGCTGATCAATTTTTATATAATTATATCTTCCATAAAAGTTACTCCATTTCAAAAATCAAAAAACAGAAGAAATTATCAAAGTTATTCTGTTGCCTCCTTTATATAATCGATATCGCTATCGTTAGCAGCGACAGCGTTATCATCATCGTCGATATCGACGTCACCATCGGTAGCGATAACAATAATGGTCTCGGTAGCTTCTTCGGTATCGTCGTCAGTGATGTCTCGGGTGGTGTCAACATTATCGACAATTTTAAAACAGGGAGCGTCAACACTATCGTTACCATTACCGGTGAGAACTTTACAAAGGGAAATTAAAGGTTTATCGTCGCTATCGGTGGTGGACGCACTGCCGACATCACCATCGTAAGCGATAGAGTCATCGCCTCCATTCGAGGGGCTGGCTCTATCGCTGAGGTTGGAAGTGCTGGTAGTATCACCAATATTCACAAAACTGCCTACATCGTCAATTTGGAAATGTGGCCGATTATTGCCATGACCGGAATATGTAACCGCACCGTTTTTGTATGTAGCAACATCGGTAGCACTGGAAGTGGTAGCAATATTGGAATTGTTCTTTTCATTATCTGTAACTATGGAAGGGTAGTTTCTAACAAACTTGGAAGTGGATGCAATAATGCTTGCAACAACTCTATTATGTCCATTGGAAGTGGAGGGTACACCGCTAGCATCAGTAGTGGTATTCAAGGCCTCGTAATTCACAGAAGCGTCGGGTGCCCCGCGGGCCAGGGATCAGAACCTCGCTCGGATGTAGACGGCGGCGACGTCGTGGTTGGCGTAGCCCAGTCGCTTGGCGTGCTTGAAGATCTCATTAGTGGTGGCCGTCAGCGGCAACGACTGCTCCAGCGTGTCGCCCAGACCTAGCGCCAGCTTCAGGTCCTTCTGCATGTGCATGAGGGGCTGGTGGGTGGAGTACGACGATTCTATCATTGCTGGAATTAGAGAAAGGTTTGGTTGGTTTATTTAGGTCTAATAAATTAAAGGTTAGATGGTTAGATTAGGTTAGGTTTTATTGTACTACAGTCAGTACTATTATGTATTCTGTGCTGCAGTATCAAGTTTGTTTTTTTTTGTGTTGAAAGTTGATAGTTTTTTATTGTAATTTTGGAAGTAACTATGAGGAAGTATATGTTTTTGTTGTTATCTGTGGAAGTTTGTTATTAGCAATTTAGATATATATTATTGTTATAATTATAGTTATTAGACTGTAACCTTTCCTAAAATAAATAAATAATAATTCTGAAATAGGCTTGTCATTTATATTTTTGTAATCGACGCGCCTGTCCTAGTATGTTTAATTATGTCGAAAAACTTCAATGAGAATAGGATCATCCCTAAATATGGGTCTATTTACCTTATTAAAGACATGTACCGTCTATTGTATTACTCTTTGCCACTCACAAAAGTTTTCTCTTTTATTTTTTTGGTGTACAATAAAGAGTATAGATTAGTATAAATGAGCATAAATAAACACATGGAACACAAGCGTCCTATGTGAGAGCGACTTCTAGAGCCAGAATACATTAATTTCAAATTTTACTGATGTCTGAGTCTTACTAAAAGCTGCGATTCGTGCCCAATTAGTAAACGTGATTTCATGACCGAAAGTTATCTCTATCTGTCTCTTGATTCGTTAAAAACCGACACCAGACGGAGAGAAAATATCGTAAAGGAACGTTACTACGCACTCGTCCTGACTCGGAGTGCCTCGTCGAGAGTGTACCTTCACCATAAGGTTCACAAACGCTCTACAACAAGCCAGCTACTCACCACGTCCCTTGAGTATGAGATGCGGCGAGGCGAGCGGCGTCAGCGCCAAGACGTCGAGCAGGTCGGCCTGGTTGAGTCCCGCGCGGTCGGCCAGCGCCAGCCCCTCCGCCAGCGCCGCCAGCGACACGCCGCCCACCACCTGCAGCACCGAGTTCATCTTCGACGCGTTGCCGATGTCGCCTGCGGACACGGGTGTGTTGAGAGACCGTACACACAGCTCTCGACATCAGGAGCAGAAGGTCGGATGTAGAAATAAAGGGAGTTTTGTACATTTAACCATTTTGGAAGGTGGGAAATCATCAAATGACTCCTCAAGCTCTGGGCAGCGGTAGGGAGTGTGAGACTTCTACTGACTTAAAACCCGCCCCATATTCCTTCTTAGACCTTTGTGTCGAGGCCGCGGTATTTCATTCGAACAACCCGCAGCCCCGACGGGTTCACCTTTTGCATCTGATGTCGAGTTTTGTTTGTACATCCGTTATACAATAAAATTATAAAGGCCTGGATACGCGACCCAGGTGAAAGCGGTGTAAGACTTTTTTATACAATAAAAGATTGGCCACAGACAGCAATAGACAAACATTGAGATTAAGTGGAAGAAGGAGTCCTGAGCCCTGAAATTAAACACAAAACCTCCTTATTTTTGGCTCAAATATACAACAGTTTTGAACAATTCAGTCCGACTATAGTACATAACTATGAGCTCCATGCAAGAGTATAGTAATTTTTCTTTAGAATATTATGATGAATTGATGATACTGTTAGCTGCGCCTCAAACCTACACCCCTGCGTCTCCAGCCCCTCCAGAAAGCCGGGAGTGATGAAGCCTATAAAGCCAAAGCGCAGCGTTCTCATTGCTCATTCCCGAATACGGCGCGCGCACTCACTAATTATTCCCTTTGATTCTGTTATTTGTTATTTTGTTCACTTCATTAGTGTTGTAACGTAAACTCAGTACTTTTGTGTTGTATTAGATTACATTTGTGTTTTAATAGATAACTTTTGTATTGGAAAGTGATTTCATTTCAATTCCTAAAAATACATAATTATGAAATATTTACAGGTTTATATTTGTACATCATAACATTTAGTCCACCAAAGGCAAGCAGTATTATTATTGTTTTCTGCTTTGATGGGGTGTGGATACCAGAAAATTATGTACAAGCAAATTATGCTTGAGAATATTATTTATGCTTCCAGTATTTTATAAAGTCATAATATTCCTGATTAAAGAGTAAAACTTGCAATTTAATTAGGGGGAGAGTTATTTTGGTTTTAAAAAATCGGTAAATTACGCTGATAGCTGTAACGTCAATTAAATACGTGGGTCAACGACAGACTGGTTTATGCGAAATGGCACTAACTGCGATACTCAGAGATATTTAATGATTACTTAAGCCGTCAATGAGTAAAGATTTGACATACTTTTGTATGACAAAACTGTCAAAACCTTTACTAAGTGATGACCTAAGTAATCATCAAAGCTCTCTGAGTGCGGCAGTAAGTACCCACCACCATAAAATTATTAGGAACGACCGATATCACAATAGCAAACGGTACCCGCTGTAATAAAAACTCAAATAATATAATATAAGTTGTTGGTGAATGAATGTTTCGTCATGAACGTTAGAAATTATGTTTTGTAATAAGTGCACTTTTCTCTTGTTGACGTTTATGATAGCAACGATTATGATAATGGCTATATCTAAAGATGGCTTTAATACCAAGCATTTAAAGAGAAAATTGCTGTGATGAACAAGAATAGAAACCTTCACCAGTATTAGCTTGCTATATTATAACTAACTTATTTTATAAAAGGACGCCCAGATTAAGACGTTGACAGTTAACCAAAAATAAAATCGAATAAATAACGTAAAAATTAAAATGCAAAATAAAAATAACTAAAAAAGCCCGCGATGTCATTCTCAACATTTTAGTGGAATGAAATAAAAATGTTTAAAAACAGTAAAAGAAATCGATTGTCGAAGTAGAGATATTTTTACTGTGAGCAGATCTGACACCCATCATAGCTAACTACGGACACATAACATAACATCACACCTCCAAACCCCGAAGGGTTAGGCAGTGATGTACCTAAGAGTCCATCCACATTTCGCCAGTTATATTTCCGTCCGGAGCGAACATATTGCCATCAACAACACAAATCCAGACTCCGTGGCTCCTCCTGAGAAATTCCTGATGGAAAAACCCAATAACACTTTGGCCGACCCGGGAATCGAACCCAGCACCAGCTAGATCAACAAGGCAGCTATGGACACGCCATAAGTCGTTGTCAAGGCAGCTATGATCACGCCATCTCCAATAATTCGTTGCCTACCCCACCGCGGGCCAAAACAAATATAAATGTCAACGTCCAAGGTTCTGGGCGGCCGCAACCGGAGCAGCTGACTACTACCAAGGTAAAAGGAGTTCTTGCTCATGGCCTTGAAGCAGGACTGGCAGTCGTCGAACAGCGACCTGTCTCCCGCCGCCAGGATTATCAGGGTGCCTTCTTCTGCTTGTGTTTTTGAGCCTTGGATCTGGAAATTGTGATAGATTTATGTATTATTATTTCGATAAATAGTAAACAAATTAACAAAACAACTTTAGAATTTTTGAGTACATACAAAGGAGTCTTTGGTCAACTGGACTCACTCGAACTGGTCCCGCGGGAACTTTCAACTAAATCACATTTTAACTTGGTCGTCAGCTGCGCCGATAGTAGCAAGCGGGTCCAGTTGCAAGAGGGTCCAACTAGTTGATCGAAGACTCATACAAAGGCTACTTTGTTGTGAAATTTCTTCTAGTCAATAATATGATGAGTGTTTCTTTCATCAAGGTTTATAATTATGTGTCGTGACAGATGACAAAATGATGATTGCTAAAAGAAGTAGCGTTTATTTTCTATGTTAGTGGCCATTCATACGACCATATTATGCACCATGATCTTTTACTGAAGAGATCAAGTTCACATTCGCCTTTGTTATATATTTTTGTGAATTATTTCTTCTACTATTTAATCTGAAATAATATTCAAAGGGGCAAAGTGACTTTAAACTGAAGTATTTAAGGATATTTCAATTTACTACTATAAGAGCTTTTAATTGCTTTTTTGCGGTGGGAAAAAAGTATAAAAGTCGACAAGTCCAGACGAAGGACGCAATTAATTGTAACAATAAACATTTCATGGTTGCAGTAAAACTTAATGAAAAGACATAACTACGAATGAGTGTGTGTGGCATAAAATTTTCTGCCCGCCACATTTAATTATCATTCTGCTTTACGCAGAATCATCATCAGCTTGTAATGTTCCCACTGCAGGGACTCCGGCCTCCTCTCTAGGAGACGGATAGGCTATAATCCACCACCCGGGTTGGTAGATGTCACATGTCTTCGATTTTTTTGATTCTAAGACATGCCGGTTTCCTTCGCCGTTTTGAGAGCAGTGGTGATGAAATAAATTACACAAAGTAATGCGCCTGTCTGGGTTCGAACCCACGACCTACTGTTCGTAAGGCGGGGCCGCCACCACTAGGCCACTACTGCTAGGCTACTCAGAATGCATAAAACAAATTCAGTAGAATCTGATTGAAAGTGAGTGTGGAGCCCCAACACAGGACATGCCACACCTTCTCTCCTGCCCGTCATGCCCAACTTATTGCACGTTCAAAGACTTAAACGAAGCAAACGAAAGAGCTATCCAGGTTGCTACGTACTGGTCGGACAAAATTTGAGTTGTCGAATCGAAAAGAAGAAGAATCTAAATAAATTGAAAATTTCCTTTTAAACTTTGCCGCGTATAAGCTGTAAGAAAATATTTCTCTGATTTTTTTCTAATGCAAGTAAGTACATAGCTACTATCTTAGTAGTACATCCATCAAGACAGGCATATAAAATATACATTTAACAAAATTATCATCTCCACTCGAGTCTGTACAGTCATGATAACTAATAAATAAAACGAAGCAACATTTTAAAATGCGATTTTACGATGAAATATTTATATATTATTTTAAATTCAAATCGTTAATGCAATCCATAATGTACATTTTCAGGTGATAGGTAAAATAATTTTAGACACAATTATGGACCCTGTCGGGCACAGCAAAATTTTATATAAGTAGAGAGGAGGAAGAGCGCTTTGCTTTTTTTATATTATAAAGTTGGTATTATTTCTATATCTACTCGTACCTTATATAGGTGTAAAAGTACCCTTAACGCAAACGAAGGGCACTTGTTCTCCCCACCACTGCGATCATTCTTTTGTTCTAGACCATACCTGGGAACCTCCTAGTTACGGAGATATTGGGGGTCAAAGTTCCAAATTTTTCACAGCTGTTTTTGTAAAGACTAGTTTTTCAGGTTATAATTTTACTTAAATTACCTCTATGACCCGTTCACTATTCAAAGCATCCAATAGCATAATGTTTTAAGAGTGCTACATTGAGTTTTACCGTAAAATGTGATTTTTGACCCCAAAAAAAAATCGTTTCCCAGCAAAAAATTTTGCGTAGGGGTACTTAGTTTGATGTACAGAATGCTTGGTTAACGGGTGTGTGATGGGTTGATTTACACCCTGTATATCCTATTAATCTATATTAGAGATATAGATACTAGTTATTCTATTAATATTTATAAGCGCTTATAACTGCTAGTGGCAGTAAAGTCGGTAATGTTGTCTCACCTGTGCCTCCAGATATCGTCCGCCCTTCCCGCTGATAGCCTCGACGATATCGTGCGACGTGTCGGAGTCTATCGACGTCATCTCCACGTAGCCCTTGGACTCCAGGGAGGGACAGTGCAGCACCCCGCAGTTGCCGAACACCATCTACATATTTACAAGAACATTATGTAATTGAAAGGAACGAATACGTTAAAGAAGTCTTAATAGATAAATATAGCATGAGGTCTTGGGTGCAATTCCCAGTTCGAGCAAAATGTTATTCGGGTTTTCTATCAGAAATTTCTCAGTAGCAGCCACGGAATATGGATTTATGCTCGGTTGGTGGCAAAAGGCTCGCCCATTTGAACATGAGACTTAAACATAACTGGCGAAATGCGGGTGTACTAATGGGTGCACCTCTGCCTTACCCTTCGGGGATTACAGGCGTAGTGTTATGTTACATATACTAGATATCGCTAATGCTAGCGCCTGTATTCCCCAACGAAAAATACTCCTAGGTAGCGAATCAGGCATGATGTTGTTTAAGGTTATAAGTGTATACTACGCCCACATTTCTCCGATACGTAAAAGTGTGACCGCGCCAGGTAATTATTGGTTAAATAAATAAATAAAGGTTACTCCCGGATTAACCTTTCCATACACGTAGGTTTGTGAGTGGTGCATCACAGTTCATCACACGAACATACATAGTGTGAGTGTGATATGAACCGCAATACCGTTGCTACAGAACACAATGGGATGAAAGGCGAGAACTACCATTGTTGATATTCCGTGCAATGGAAATCTAAGTGTGCATAAATCTGTGTTTATGACAGAAAAACAGTTACCTTAACTAGGTTACTACTTACTGGTTTTTACCTTTTTGCTTATTGTTATTTTATTAATGTTGTTTTATCTAAGCAGTTTTATCTTTACTACATTCCTAGTACGTAATTTTACTAAAAACACTAAATTCAAATGTTATCTTTCTTAATAAATGAAAACTAAAAGCTATTTTGTGAAATATAGATTTTACGCAATTATTTTATTGACTAAGGTTTGGTCAAACCGGTGTGGACTAATTCCGGACGCTACTCTGACATAATTATAATGTTAAAAAATATCTCTTACTGTCCGATGTCCCCTAGTGCCGTCCACGATTTAACCGTGTCTTTAAGACACTTTAGGACTTAATGCGTGTATAAAGTGGTTCAAAACAACCTTCAGATCACTAGGGATTTTATCAAAGGTTCATTATTTATAACAACATAGCAACAAGCTAAAAGACACTACAAAACATCTCAAAATGGAATATTCCCTTCCCAAACTTCATAGTAACGAAAACCTTGTTCACGCATTTGAGCAAATCCCTTTCGGTTCGGTTCCCCGTCAAACCCTCCGTGACGCATAAAGATCCCCAGTAAAGGTCGGATCAGAGCCCGCCCCTGACTCCGGCCTGACCTTTGTGCAAACACATCTACCCGTGAAATCTACTTTTATTTATGTTATGATAATGATATCACTATGTTTTTTGGGAACTTACTAAGTTCTTCGAATACAACTTGACTTTTTATAAGTGCTTTATAGGTAGAATTCCTCAAATGGAAGTTTTCGTTTCGTTATGACTTTGATTATTATAAACAATTACCTAATAGGGCATCCTTTCATTCATTGCCGATTGTATTGTATCGTGCGTGAACGGCTTAAGGCAATATATACAAAGATTTATCGTCCTAATAAAAGTAAAAGTTTATTTGAGGACAAGGAATTTGTACCCATTGAAAACATTCAGAGCATTTTTTTTCAGCGGCAGTGGTCTTCAAGAGTAAGAATGCATGGAAAACATCATGTTCCTGACACACGACCCCTAAATAGGCAATAGCGTGCCAGAAGATGAGGACTGGTAAACCTCCTTCCAGGGATGTTTTTCAAATAATATAATAATGATTGGATTTGTGTTTGTTCCCCCCCCCCCCCCAATGAATTGGGATAAGGGCAAGAGAATGATGATGATGGCAGTGTTTGTTACCTCTTTAGCTGCTTGAGGGTCAGCGACGCAAGAGAAGGTGATGTCCGCCTCCTCCACCACGTCGCAAGGTGTAACTGCCAGGGTCGCTCCGACTTTCTCAAAATCTTTGCACTGGAGACAACAAAAATAATACAATTAATACATTATTTCATAATTAAATGACTGAAAAAAAATAACAAACTATTTCCCTATAAAAAGCTTCATACTACAAGCGCCATCTATCATCAGAAATAGAGCTACAAGTATTCGCGCTTCGCCACAAGATGTCGCTGTACGTCGACAAGCCGGTACCTAAAACGCAATCAATATCCGCGCCACGCCACCGACCGGGCCGCGTCAACGACCGCGGCGCGCAATGGCCGACGACGCCACGCGCCGCCATTTTGACGGCGATAACGGCGCCTATTCTAGCAATCGCGCAAGCTGCGGCACCGGCGAACACCGTGACGAGCGTCAAACGAAAGTCTCGGCCGATTCATTCTATAAACACGACACTGTGTCCGTTTTATATAGTACTGGAAAACGGAGAACGCATCGATGCCTTTCTAGCAGAAGCAAATCTGCGGCTGGACTTTTTTGCTGTATTTGCAACATTTTAGCAATATATTGACAAAGCAATTTGAGTATTTGATTATTATTCATGATTTGTTTACGGAAAAAAATATTGCCAACAAAGAAACGGCGATGCTCTCGTATTTTAGGTGACCTCCCAGGCATTGACAAAAAAAAACGCATTTAAAAATAGTTTACAATATTTCGGCTGTGTTATTTCGAAAAGAGGTCAGGCAGTACCCAGTGTGCGCCTAAACTAAAACGTAGCAGTTATTGATTCAGAAGGCATCGTACATATTATTTGCATATAGTTAGCTGAAAAAAAAGGGAAGACTTAAGTCCCTGTCGGTGAGAATTCTAACTTTCAATGCGAGAACAAGAGGCATTGAATTCAGTACTATTGATTTTGACTACAGAAAGAACTGAACAGGTGAACAGAATATTAAAATGAGTGCTGCCGCTGGTGTGAAAAGATCAATATTTTCAAATTCAATCTTATGTTTATAGCTATCATCAAAGCGTTAAGTGTTTATAATAAAATGTTCAGAAAGAATTGATGGTTCGCGACAAACAACTGTAGCTGCGAAGGTCAATATCAATGTTTGCACAGATGGCGCCAGTTTCGCGTCCCGGCTACATACATTCTCTATTATAGGATAACACCCACGCGGACCGATATCTATATACGACCTACATACATAGTAGCTACAGATATGAACAAGCGATCTTCCCGAAATGTAACTGAAGTTACAATAACTTTAATAAACAATGGAGATATGGATGGGTCAGCAAAGGTCACGTTTAAAACGTTAATTTGTTTTTCCCTGACGTCAGTATTTTGAAATTATACAATGATATATGAAGGACAGCTATCTCATTTGATATTTATGTAAATAACAAAAATTATATTTTGCTTGGTGATAAAAAAAGATTCTACTTTTGAATCCTTTATGCAATATCCGCATCGGTGTATCGGAGAAACATTCTCTTCCGCAATCGTTTTAATATTGAGATGATAGTGGATTTGGCACAAGTGCAGCACTTGGCTTCGTAATCTGAATCACAGGGCATCTGCTAACGGAAATTAATAGCTTATCTCTTGGATCTTCTGTAGCTTTAGTATAAACTGTTTCGTTTATTTTTGGGATCCCGTTTGGAGGTGGTTGGGAAGTGTGCGTGTGAACTGTAAATGACCGGTCTGCGGGCTTCCCCACAAAGGTGTCATTCACAGTTGTTGCTGCAATTTCGCTGACATTTCAAAGCGGTATTTCAACAATTTCCTTCGAGACCCGCTCGTAATTGCTTCTACAGAGTGCATTTGTACCGTATTGGTGTATGTATACAGTAATATGTTGAACTAAACGATAAGAGGAGTACATTCATGATAAGATTATTAGAAGCTGTATTACTTTCTTCAGATGTTAATATTAAATGAGTAAACTATAATGTGTATATTTATCGCTATCCAAAAAAAACATCAACTCAAACGTTAGCCACGCTAAATAAATACCGTACGTGTGACCTTTCTTAGCACTTTGTAGAAACTTACTTTCATCTGCAGATTTCGTTTGCTCGTTCCCACCCACGATGAACATATTTTCTCAAGAAAAGCGATTACTCAGGTTAGCTAACGCTTTCTGTAAAGCTTGCACTTTAGACGTCTAAAAGGGTATTAGTCTAGAAGAGTGCATTGCAACACTAGATTGTTAATTGTTTAATTACTTTCCTTTTTCCGGCAAAAGCAAAAATCTATTAATTCGTAGAATTCTTGTTGTTTTAGTTATTACGATGATTTATGTTTGTCAACAAATACAGGGTGTAAATCAACACTGCCGTTAACCAAGCATTCTGTACATCAAACTAAGTACCCCTACGCAAAAATTATTGCTGGGAAACGACTTTTTTTTTTGGGTCAAAAATCACATTTTAAACTAAAAACGGTAAAACTCAATGTAGCACTGTTAAAACATTGTGCTAGTGGATGCTTTGAATAGTAAACGGGTCATGGAGGTAATTTAAGTAAAGTTGAAAAAGTAGTATTTACAAAAACAGCTGTGAAAAATTTGGAACATTGACCCCCAATATCTCCGTAACTAGGAGGTTCCCAGGTATGGTCTAGTAGAACAAAAAAATGATCGCAGTGGTGGGGAGAACAAGTGCCCTTCGTTTGCGTTAAGGGTACTTTTACACCCTATATTGTGTGTATGAACTTATCTCACCTATTCCATACTAACGATACTAGAACTATACCAATCAATAGGAATTGACATGAAACTCCTTCGAAAATAAAAACCCTACTCAACATTTTTCTTTCCATTGAATATCAAAACAAAAATTCCATCAACTGGATTAAATTATTGTACCAAACTTCGTTGATACCACTTGTTATCTGAGTTCTGTTCTATTTTAAGCCTTATCACTTTTTACCGTGAGTGTAAATTAGTTTGCGGTATACATAGCTATTACTATGTCTGTCTGGGTCTGTGGAAATGTCTGTATTATACCAAAGACTGGAAAGAAGGTGTTCAGTAAATTGATGTGTAGACAGGTCGATACTTCTACAACAAATTGAGCACCTTCTTCGAATTGTTTATCGATGGAACATTTTCGGTCAAGGTCTTCCATTCCAGTTTAAAGGATGCCTTTCGCTTCTTTGGGCGATAAATTCTCACAGTTTGAAAGCTGGAAAAGTGTTTGTTGCAAAGTTTCAAACTGCTGAATTGAATTCGTTAATCTCTTTGCCGAGTGCTCTTGGTTGGGAATCGATACTTTCATAACAGTTCTTATTGTTAGAAAGATGAGTAGGTACAGCCGTCTTATGGATGTTGTAAAACCGCGTGTGGTCAACACTATCAATTCTGGCAAGAGTAACAAGTACTGATAAACTGCCAGGATTACATGTTGTAGATTTGTTTATCAAAGCGTACTCCGTTCCTGTTTCACTCAAGCTTGAGATGACCCAATAAAAATTTACATGAGCTGGCATAATTGTTACAACTAATTCCTTATTATACGTAATGGACTGCATTTTGTGACCAGATTTATCGAGGAATTTTGTCAATTATGTTTCTTAAACTGTGAATAATTCGCCCACAAAAGTGGGCGAATTATTCACAGTTTCTAATTTGTGTTATTCTGGCTATCCGTATTGTGGCTCTTCGTATCAGTTGTTCCTATGTTTATAAATTGAGAATTTGATTTCTAATATCTGTCATAGGTACATAACCTCTACCCTGTAACCACAGTCATCAGCCAAACACGGTCTGCTGCTAGCCAAAAACAAGTTATAACGTTCCCACTGCTCAGCGGGAACAGCAGCCTGCTCTCTGTGTGGTAAGTCTTTTGCTTGATTGACTATTATATAACTCTATTAGGGTATATGCAATCTTCCCATTCTCTCTCATAGAGAGGAGGCCTGAGTCCCAGCAGTGGGGACATTAACAGGAAGATGATGCAATCTTAGAGAAGTTCTGTCGGTTCTCGGCTTTAGATCCATTGGGTCAACCAATGTACTGTAGCACAATGGTGATAATTAAAAGTTCAATATGTCGGACGGAACCGTTTCGTCAGTTATTTAGTAGGTCGTACGTGCTCTTTCATCGTACTGTCTTATGTTGCCAAACAATATTATGTCTACTCTCTGCGTCATGTAATTGGGTATCGAGCGTTAAATGATGGTTGCTCTGACATTATTACGTTTGTGTGCTAATAATTATATAAATCAGTCCATGCTGGGGCAATGGAATTGGCGACAGAGCATAGACTGCTGTAAACATAGGGATGAGTACTGGGTAAGGTTTTACCTTTTTTGCAGTGAAACTCAAAAATATGAATTCTATTCACGTTATTGCACTCGTAGTTTAGTTTTGTTCTATGAATTGTTCTTCTGACATTCAAAAGTGCCTGTAATGGTTTAATTGAAATAAATGCTTTGAGTATGAGTTACTGGTAGGATAGGTACTTGGCTAACCAAATTCTATTTACAACCATGTATTTACTTATTAATTAGTTTTCAAGTGCGTTATGTACAAACACTGACCCACACTGCTCCTTACTACCTAACAAGATATCCCGTATAGTGGCACTGTGGCCGTGTGAGTCTTGCGTTGATTATGTACATTTTATTTCCTCATAGTTGAGGATAATTTGTTAAAGTGATAATAAGGAAACACTGACTCAAGGATATAAGAAAATATTATTTGATTTTTCATAAATAATTTGACGTAGTAAAGAAGCTACAATAAAATCAATCAAAGTTACTAATAGATTATATTGATTGTGATAGACAGATAGTAGTGAGGTCAGGGCAATTAAATAGAGACACAGAATTAACAAATTATCCATCAAAATAATAATAAATGTACCATCTCAAAAACGATATACACAGAAGTGAGCAACCTTATAACCGAAACGAAATTACTTAACAATGGCACGACGCAATGCAACAGACAGAATATTACAAGAACTAGAACAAGTCACACTCAATAGGATTGTTACATCATTTCGGAACTAGATTTGGTGTCAACTGTTCCTTCACCTAAACTTCCAACAACTAGCAAGAATAACAATAAAACTGGCCAAGTGCAAGACTTGCACATGAAGGTTCCGTACCATGCCCGTCGAGACTGCGGGTTGTTCGAAAGAGATACCGCGGCCTCGGCACAACACTAAGAAGGAACATGGGTGGTTTTTGGTCAGTAGAAGTCTGACACTCCCTTCCGCTCTGCACAGGGCGGGAGGGGTTATATGATGATTTCCCACACCGTCTTTTCGTGTTCCACGCGCGCCTCAAAGATATGTCAGCAACACGTAAGGGGCCGACACCCTTCGGGGCTGCGGGTTGTTCGCAAGAGATACCGCGGCCTCGATATAAAGGGCTAAGAAGGAACACGGGTGGTTTTTAGTCAGTAGAAATCTGACACTCCCTTTCGCTCTGCCCAAGATCGGGAGGGGTTATTTGATGATTTCCACCCCCCAAAAAAAAACTCTCTCTCTTCTCCCCACCACTGCAATCATTTTTTTTGTTCTAGACCATACCTGGGAACCTCCTAGTTACGGAGATATTGGGGGTCAAAGTACCAAATTTTTCACAGCTGTTTTTGTTAATACTAGTTTTTCAACTTTACTTAAATTACCTCCATGACCCCTTTACTATTCAAAGCATCCATTAACACAATGTTTTAACAGTGCTACATTGAGTTTTACCGTTTTTAGTTTAAAATGTGATTTTTGACCCAAAAAAAGTCGTTTCCCAGCAAACAATTTTGCGTAGGGGTACTAAGTTTTATGTACAGAATGCTTGGTTGACTGCTGTGTGATGGGTTAATTTACACCCTGTATATGTTAGTATGATTAGATAGCAATTATCTCAGCAACGCCAACAAATCTTCTAAAAATATAGACAGTATTAATAAAGTTAATATCAGTAGGTGACAAAGTAACTTTCAAACGGATGCAAAGGAAGGTTAAGACTAGCAATTGCGTCAAACTGATAGAGATGAAAACTATCAAACACAGAATAGGTAGCGGCTCTAAATACCCATGAAACAAATACTGATATATCACTAGCAAACAGCTCTCTATCAACCGATCCACCTAAAAGCCTCCAAAACAAACCAAACGATATTACATAACTATCAGTCAAGGTTATAGTCAAATAACATTATTAGGTATTGAAGTAAAATATTCACGGACGCCTAAATCACAACACGTTTCAGAAGACCCGGACAGTATAATAAAACTTCCCAATGAGATCGCACTAAATTATCTCAATCTCAGGGCACTTGCACTGAATTTTTTGGCGACAGTCCATAGACAAAGAAAATTATTGCTTTAGGGACAGGTGGTGAAGCTGGAAACATCGAAGGAGGAGATATTTTAAGATCTAACTATTTTTAAAAAAGCTGTGCCAAAACTAAAGAATAGGTAATTAATTTTGATGCAAATTATATTCAAGACAATAACGTAGGAGCTAACAATTTTAAAAACAAATGATATTATAAACAAGAATAGAGAAACGTATTTCATGTGTGTGAATACAATTGTTATGGTTAATGGTCCAGCCATTGTCTTAGACATAAACAATGGATAACCAGGTGGATAAGAATTTCTTTCTCGGAAACCAAGCATTGTTAGCCATGGTTTCTAGTTATATTAAGATAGAAAATTAAGCTGAAAATGATTAAGTTTAAAACTCCAATACAGGATGTTATGCAAAAAGCGCTATATAACACACAGACAACCATAGCTAAACAATTACTGTTTCAAGTTCCATGAGGTAGCCTTTGAAGATTAGCGGTGTAAAAGAGCAAAATCGTAGCGATGCACGCTATAAAAATTCGCTACACATGTTCACAACAATCACAACTAAGCTAAAGCTCTTTTTAAAACACAATCTTGAAATAAAAATTTGGCAATTTTATATTTTTCTCAGTTGTTTATTCATTAAATAATGCTCTTTGATAAGGAGAGAATAGTTAAGCCACAATAAACACAGCTAGAGATAACCAACAGGAATTTAAAGAGAAAATTTTCGATTGTTACAGTAAATAAGCCTATGTGTGTTGCAATATGCGGCTGCACAAAGTTTTAGCGCTGGCAATTATTTGCGCAGCGGTGAAGGCACAGGACTGCCCCCCAGCCTGTTTCTGCAACAGCACCCACCTGGCCTGCGACACCGCCGCCGCACCGCAGGATCTCCTCCCCATGGCCTACTTCCAAGAAACCTACGGCAACCTGCTCCAGGACATCTCCTGGACCAACTCCAAACTCAACACCCTAAAAATCCACCTCTTTGACGGACTCCAAATCTTAAAATACATCGACTTAAGCAGAAATTAAATTAGAAGAACCGAACATGGCTTGTTCAGCGGTCTGAGCCGGCTCAAATCTCTCAACCTATCGCGAAACCTCATTGAGGATATTCCCCGGTACACGTTTGTTGATTTAGTAAATCTAGAATTCCTAGATGTGTCTCATAACCGTCTCCACGTTCTACCAAGTAAGGTCTTCCAGCCGATGATCACACTCCAATCTTTGGATATATCGTATAATCAAATAATTAATTGCATAAATGATTTTTACCCCTATTATTTGCCACTGAAAACACTGTTGCTAAATAATAATCGCATAGTCAACATAACGTCTAAGGCTATAGTCAACTTGAAAAAATTGGAGACACTGGATATCTCGAGCAACAAACTAGAATACATACCCAAGTCTATATTCGATAACTTTGAACAACTGAGAGTATTGAATATAAGCTTCAACCAGTTTCAGGACATATCACAAGATGTTTACAAGAATCTTAAGAACTTAAGGTGGCTAAGCATGGGTGGCAACAGACTGCGAACACTGCCGCCGATGCTCTTCCAACATAACGAAAATCTTAAAACGGTCTACCTCGATCACACTGAGCTAGCAGTTATATTTAACACTGATTTTAAAGGCTTAAGTAGTCTACAGCAATTATTTATAAGAAATAACAAATTTTTACAAGAAATAGGAACGTTGGCATTCCAAGACACGCCAACCATTACGCATCTGGATCTAAGTTCAAACGCGTTGCTGTCCCTACCCCAGTCTTTGACAATGTTGGACAACTTACAAGAGCTGAGGCTGGCAAACAACCCGTTTGCGTGCGACTGCCGCATGGCGTGGTTTGCGGGTTGGGCCGACAAGAGGAAAGACATCATCAAGTCGGACTTGAGCTGCCCCCTACCCTACCCCAACAATATGATACAAACATTGAACCAAACCAACTGTAAACCAATCATAAGTTCAGCAGTGAGTCCGCAAAACTGCCCACCAGCCTGCTCCTGCAACAGTATCCGCCTGGCCTGCGACAGTGCCGCCGCGCCACAGGACAGCCTCCCGGCAGACTACTTCGAGGCAACCTACAGCAAACTGCTCCAGGACTTCTCCTGGACCAACTCCAAGCTCAACACCATAGAAATCCGATTCTTTGACGGAATCGAGGTCTTGGAGTACATCGACTTGAGCAGAAACGGAATCAGAAGAACCGAACACGGCCTGTTCGGCGGATTGAGCCGGCTCAAATCTCTCAACCTGTCGCGAAACTTCATCATGGATATTCCCAAGTACACGTTTGTTGATTTAGAAAATCTAGAAGTCCTAGATATGTCACATAACCGGCTCGAGGATTTAAATTTCGCAATGTTCGATCCGACACCCGAACTCCAATATTTGGATATATCGCATAATCAACTATCAGTTTTCTACGATATGTCTTTTTTTCGTACTGTTAATCTGAAATCACTGTTCCTCAATAATAATAGAATACACACACTTACGTCTCGTGCTCTAGTCGATCTGAAGGAATTGGAGACACTGGATATCTCGAGCAACGAACTAGAATACATACCTAACTCTATATTCGATAACTTTAAACAACTGAGAGAATTGAATATAAGCTTCAACCAGTTCCAGAACATATCACAAGATGTTTACAAGAATCTTAAGAACTTAAGGTGGCTAAGTATGGGCGGCAATAGACTGCGAACACTGCCGCCGATGCTCTTCCAACATAACGAAAATCTTAAAACAGTCTACCTCGATCACACTGAACTAGCAGTTATACAAAATGCTAATTTCAAAGGCTTAAGTACTCTACAACAATTATTCATAAGAAATAACGTTTTTTTACGAGAAATAGAAAAGTTGGTATTCCAAGACACGCCAACCATTACGCATCTGGATCTAAGTTCAAACGCGTTGCTGTCCCTCCCCCGGTCTTTGACAATGTTGAACAACTTGCAAGAGCTGAGACTGGCGAACAACCCGTGGGCGTGCGACTGCCGCATGGTGTGGTTCGCGGGCTGGGCCGACAAGACGAAAGACATCATCAAGTCGGACTTGAGCTGCCCCCTACCCTACCCCAACGATATGATACGAATATTAAACCAAATCAATTGTAAACCTCCGACGTTGCTATCTAGTCGTCCTCTGACCCTGTACAGATTGCAAAAAGACGCTCTACTAGAGTGCAAATTCGCGGGAAACTCCATGCCGTCCATTACCTGGATCACGCCTACGAAGATGGTGTTCCACTGGAACCCAGAGCCGCAGGTCCAGGACATTTTCCACAAGCACGGCGTCGCCCAGGACCGGTACTACAACGCCATAGATAATTCCAAGTCGCGAGTGCGAGTACTCGATGACGGGTCACTGTTCATAGAAAATATACATAAAGAAGACTGTGGAACTTACTTATGCATTGCAACGAATCCCTCTGCCAACCTGACGGCGGAGGTCGTGCTCAACATAGATCCCAAGACTAAGTTTGAGATTAATAAAAAAAGATTTCCGCGCCGCCGGCTTCTAAGGATGTACACTGCTCGTGCACTTCATGCGCTATATACTCTTCAGGTGATTTTAATTCTATTACTGATATGTAAAGTTTGTGTGTCAGTCATACGAAACGATACTGGTGTTTTTTTATTTCAGAATCCGGTAGATGGTTCCGTGCTGCAGTTTCTGAATATTGATGATATATAAGCATGCTGGACACCATCGAAAAATACAAGAGGCAACTGTTAAAGAAACTATAGAAAAATTGCGCCGTTCAAGTGAGTTAATCGCACTAACTAGTTGCCGCTCGTCACGTGGTTCACATGTAACCTGTTCTAAGCCGCTAATAATGTTACAGGTTCATCGCATCAAAGAGAACTGTACCCAAATGGTCTGGACACAGAACAGTCAGATGGAGCAGCTGGAAACACCGAAGAAGACATTTTAAGATCCAACAATGTTTAAGTGGCTATGCCAAAACTTCCATTTTGCCCTGTCGATCGTCACGCTATCATTTACTCCTTTTACCTTCATATTATTCCTCACACGATCCATCCATCTTTTTTTTGGTCTTGGTCTTCCTCTCCCTCAACAACACTCTTTTAGTCACGTGCGATTCATCCCACCTCATCACAGACATGTCATATTACGACAGTCGCTTCTCTTTCAACTATTCTGTAACTGGCACAGCTTTTAAACTTCCTAAATACTCATTCCTTACTTTAGTAATTCTTGTCACACCATACATCCACCTCAACATTCTTATCTCCGCTCCATGCAATCTTTTTTCATTCATCATTTCAGTCAACATTCCAGTCAGTCATTCCGTATTCAGTACGAGAAGCCTAATCACGGGCTTGTATATTTACACGACTGCCCCAAAAAAAAGAGTGTTATGTTTTCAGCGTTCATGTATGTATGTATGTTTGTTTGTGAGTTTCTTTATTCCACCACAACTTCTAAACGCTTGAACCGATTTTGATGTATGTGGTATCGTAGGCCATACAAACATTTGTTTTGTGCGGGGATCGAACCCGCGACACGTAGCGCAGCAGTCAACTGATTGAGTCACTGCGCCAACCGTACCGTCAAGTCGGGTCGCAGTCGGGGACCTGTAAAGAATTTATCTAGCGAACTGTCCCCCGACTGCAATCAAAGTTTTAGTTTTCAGCTTTCCATTTTCGAATACATTTACGGGACCTTGTTCTCAGTCATCACTGAAATCATTTGACTTGTTTTTAATTTTTTAGTTTAGTTTTTGACATGGCATGGCCGGCGTGTTTTAATTTTTTTTAATTATTTGTTTTTTTTTTTTCTTTTAACTTGAGGGGCATCATTTTCATAATTTTTCAGTAGTCATGTTTTTATTTTGAATTTGTTTTTAAGATAAACACGATCTTAAAATAAAAAGCAAGTTATTTTCATGAGCATCCCCCTGCATCGTCTTGTCCAATCTAATAAGCGAGTGGGAAAAGCGGGAAATTCCGGCAGATCATATACGTTCCCTCAGAGTCCAACACCGATTAGAGGTTCATCGATCACTGCTATAAGCCACGTAACATTAGTATATATACCTTCTATAGCTAACTGTCGGGTAAAAATTTAATGATTACATCCATCATTAGCAGATTGTAGTATTCCACGTAACGAGGCTTCCCAGACCTTGTATCGATAATTGAGCTATTTAGCTTCATCATACTGTTTGTCAAAACAACCCGGTTATGAGGCGTCTTGGCAATGTTCCTGCACATATTCGTTATTCCGAATCTTAAGATCATTCTTAAATAATTCGTAACATTGAGCTTTATGTAAGCAAATTACGTTGATCAGTATTTAATAAATCATCAAGGTTAGGCTCGGGAAATTAACAAGGTGTCTCTAAAGTATGACGTCTATAACGTACGACATTTCAAGGATTTAGTTTTACATTTTAATGAAGCATGTTTCTGTCAAAAGAAAGATTTGGCGGAATGAGAAGGCATGACAGCGAGATGAGTTTGTACAGAGAGACAAAAAGTGAGGTACGTACACACAACAAAATTAGTGCAATAGAGACTACAAAGAGTTGTTAAGTGTCGTTAGTGAGGATTTCAGAATAGTGTGCTGAGTGGTGGGCGTCGTACGTCGCGTGTGGAATCATAGTCACGTGAAAGGAAACACCCACCATTAAATGAAGAGCTTTTTTGTTTTATTAATGGCACCGGAACGTGTCGAAGTAGCAGTCACAGATAAGAATTTGCTTAAAATTACTCGAGGTTAAAATCGGCTCCATATTTACACAAACATTACAAAATGGAGGTCGAATAATATACAGTTTGGCTTCGTTAAGTCCTTCATGAATTTTAACACTGGGAAAATAACAATGAGGTTATAACACGTAATTCTACACGTCCAAACCATTTACAAAATGTAATAAATCATTTGATTTTCATGCAAATGTAATCGTTACGATATTATAAACATAATACTACTGATAATTGTAAACACTGAATTTAAATATTTTGATAAGGAATCCAGAAATAACGTGTTTCATTTAGTAATATTTTCTCTATAGAGCGGAAAACGTGTCTATGCCAGAGATGGCAATAAAGCGGTCAGAGACTAGAAAATCCGGTCGCGGTCTACATAAACAAAAATGTATACGCATGAGTGTTACGAAAGCATCGCATAAAACGTACAAAGAAGGTTCACTGCTGAACTTGACCCTTCATACAAACTGCTATACAATGAACACTTATAACAGCATTATAATCAGCTTGATAGACTGGTCATGGTTGAGGAGTAAACGCAGAGTCCATAGTCCGGAATAGAAAATAATTAACAAACTAGCTTGAGACTTCTGCAGCAATACTCGTGGCACTAAACGTAAGTATAAGCAGTATTCATATACACACAGAGTTGCAGACAGGATGGGCTATAAATATAGAACACCTGGGCATCGGCATGAAGCAAGCAGGTCACCCCGTGACTACGGAGAAACCGCAGCGGTAACACTACAGTTTATAGACATGCAGGTTCCCGGACATTCGCGAAAATAATGTACAAATATTTGGACTTTTTTTTTTTACTTTGCATTGTATTTCAAACATTGGAAGAAACCATGATATTGTTCAGATTCATTTTTCATTTCAACCTTTGTTATCCCCACGTAAATGCATTAATCTCCGTCAAATAATTTTGGCCTGATTCATCCGTTTACATTTCTCGATCTTTCCAAATCTATTTGGAAATCCTAAAGAAATACGCGTGCATATTTCGCAATGCTTTTAAACCGCCATCAGCAAGAGGCTGGAATCCGGAGGCGTACTAAGCTCTTTTGCGAACAATAGGGCTGCAACTACACAATGGCGCCAAGGGCAGGTACAAGACTGGAGCCCCTTGAAGGTACAAGACACAGATCGTTTCTTACCGCCTCGTAAATGTACATTTTGAACAAGGATAATTATGAACAGTAGGCTACGCGATTGTGCGTTGACTCATTAAAAGTGCTAATGGTTATAGTTTGTTAAAGTGCCTGATATGGTACCAACATCCGAATGACAATGGTAAGCCGTCCAACACTGAGTCGTTAACGTCAAGAGAATGGTTGATCATTTAAACGTTAGCTGTTATGTTTCGAGCTCCTAAATTGTCAGCCTGATTTATTTTGGTCGTCAAAAAGCAGGATAAGCGTATCTCGGTTTCATATGGAAAATCATCGCAATTATTAAAATGTTTAAGCAGTTTCGGTTAATTGATGCGAATTGCTTTGCGTCACCAGCGAACAATTCGCGGCGCATGCACCGTGCGTCTTTGTTCTCGAGTCTTGACACAACGTCCGATTCATGCATTTGTGTTCGAGACAGACACCTGGATATAGGAGCATTCCGTCTTATAAATGATTTTGTTACAGTCTCTAAGTAATTTAAAAACAGTAAAAGAAATTCAACTCCATTATAAAATGTTTAAACATCAATTGAAGTAGTAGTCGTAAAGTTGGAGAAACTGCTCTGTTTTATGACGAAACGAAATGAAAAAAAAATGCCTGGCAATGCTCCGCATTTTTGCTTTGATACGTACGTATGTTTGTTTTGGCCGCTCCGTTTCAAATTGCGAATGAAAAACTAAACATGGCGATTTGAACCGGTTATAAACAAAACTAGGTAGATCTTAAGCAATCTTTTCAGAATGTTCCAGATTACACGTTTCAATTCAAAGTTGTGACATCGCAATCAAGGCTTGGTTTATGACCCCAAATACGATGAGCATACTGTGACACGTTTGAAAATAATTGACGTGCGGCAGCATACATTTAGATGTCTCAACGGTCGTTGGAGTATCAATTTAAAGACACGTATGACTACAATGGATGGAGGAGGGACATAGATGGTGAAGCTAACAAAAAACAGAAACGTAACTCCCAAAAAAGTGCAGGTGACGTTTTTAAAACGGTAAACAATCAAAGGTCAAACGCTATGAACCGTGGAGAAGGCTTTGGAGTGAAAAGAAGAGTATGTACAATTCGTTGATGGAATTATTTCTTCGATCGGAACGGGGAATTCGGATCTGACTTCAGTAACACGAATACCCAATTTGTTACAGAAAATGTAGGCATTGAGTGAGAAAATTGGTTGTTAGTATTAGACTTTGAGAACCTATATTAAGACTTGATCGATATGCTCCCGAAGTCCCGATGGAGACCCTAAGGAGGCTGATATTGGAGCACTGAGAAGCCATATTTATAAGTCTCTGATAGCTAGTATTTCACACGATATATCATGTTAATAGATATTCACATTCAAACCTCCATCTCACCTTTCATAGATCGTTCAAATCGTTCTTTAGTTTGGCACGAATGCATTGTACAAGTTGATTGATAGTTTATCACCTTGGCATTCAGAAATTTCTCGATGAATTTTATGAAGATTTACGCAAATATTAATATCATTACTGAACGGGATTGAAGAGTTATTGATCACTTGTTATAGGTTTTTATAACTTTAGGCATCTAAACATTTCAGTTTCAAGCTAAAAAAATTAAAGACCATGAGTAAGTGAATTAGAATATAATTGTGTGCAGTTATATCGTGTGAGGAAGATAGAAAATACCGGTTATATTAGCAAGATTAAAGGTCAACATCGTATCCGCAATTAGTGGAGTTATTCTTAGATTTTAAGTGCAAATGGTATTCATTTTTGTTGGAGAAGAATTATACAAAGTATCAAAACAAGGACAAGTATTTACTTGTCCTTGTTTTGATATAATTGAGTTCGTTAAACAGTTAAATCAAAACAAGGACAAGTATTTTCAATTAATAGTGGCTAGAAGTCGACCACAAATTAATCATAATTATTACTAATTGTTTTTCATTACGAAAGTGTCATTTTAATGGTAAATTCAAAAATATTTGTTTATTTATCTACAAGCAATAAATAAGGAAAGGCTTGGAATTTCATAACTATTATAAGGACGAGAGATGGTATGAGATGAAAGATTCTTGAAAATAGGTTCAGGTCTCCCAAATATTTTTCATTAACTGCGAATAAAATTATAATAAACGAGAACGTTTATAATAATTTTATTTTCTCATAACTTGAGAATATAAAACCGAAGATTACTGAATGAAGTTTCATCGACCACTTCCGTCCAACCGTTTCTATTTTAAGACGTTTCTAAAAGAGTCATTCACTGCTTTAGCAACCAGAAACAACTCCAAACCAAGTTTATTCGTTTTATTATTCATTTCATACGGAAGAAAACCCATAAAAACTCCCAAGTCTCCATAAAGCGTTACAGTTTGAATGGCGTCTATTTTCTCCGTAGACTCTGGTCGTAAGCTCGCTATAACCGAGCCTAGACCGCCTGGCTCACTGGCCGTGACCTTCTAGAACAAACTGCGTGATAACATTACGTATAATATGTCTACATAACACACGTTACACCCTAAAATAAGCGGCGATCAATCCTACGTGTACCGTTTTCTTTTGATGTCTGTGAACTATACAATTTTTGAAGAGCGCGAGTTTTTAGGTGACTGACGTTTTCAAAACAATGACGTGGTCAGGGATGACCGGATGACAGACGGACAGTGTAGAGATAGGTAATAAAACACTTTTGATTAAGCTGTAGTTACTAATGAAGATGAGCAATTAAGCGTTAGAAGAGTCTGCCACATAAGCCCCGAAGTGGAAGAGGGGGGAGAGAGGGGGAGAAGGAGGGGAAGAGGGGGGGGAGGAGGGGGAAGAGGTGTACCTAACAAGTACACCCACATTTCGCCAGTTATGTTTAAGTCCCATGTAATAGGGGGCGAGCCTACCATCATCCGGGTACATATCAAGACTCCGTGGCTGTTACTGAGAGACTCGTGGTGGAAACACCCAATAACACTACCCGACCCGGGAATCGAACCCAGGACCTCATGCTCAGCAGTCGCGCTTGCGACCACAAGACCACCAAGACTCGGCTAATACTATTAAAAATGTGAAAGCCAAGTGATTAATCATATCTAACGTTAGAATAATTTTGTGGATACAATTTATCCACATATTTATAACTCCAAAAAGCGTTCTACATCGATCACTTTTGGCGTTATTCTTGTCATAATGTATCATCAAGGCGTCTGGTACGATTAATTCTACCGCGCCGAACTCCAAGGGCGCATGTAGGTCAGGTTGCCAACCTGTATCTCGAGATAAAGGAAACCTTGTTTCCAGCCAGTTTTCGCGCTTCCTTTCATTATCTGTTTCATTTGCAAATACTTCGGTGAGTTTTCCGTTAGGTAATTCCAATTTCGAGAAATTCCAGTTTGATAACCTTGTTTCGGATAAATTCGCTTTAGGATAATTCTTCTGCGTAGCATGTTTTTCGACAGAAAAATGTTCTGATGGATTGTCTGAAAATATTACTGATATTCTGCTTTTGATCGAATATTCGACAATTCCCATGAGTTTTCAATATTCCGTCTTGAATAAAGTCGGACTACATACTGGTGACTGCCTCATGGTCCAGTGGTCGCATGCGCGTCTGCTGTGCATGATGTCCTGGGTTCGATTCCTAGATCAGGTAAAACCGTACCCCGTCGGGGCTGCGGGTTGTTCGCTATCTCTTGCGAACAACCCGCAGCCCCGACGGGGTACGGTTTCGCGGCCTCGACATAAAAGGCTAAGGAGGAACATGGGTGATTTTAGTCAGTAGAAGTCTGACACTCCCTTTCGCTCTGCCCAAGAGCGGGAGGGGTTATTTGAGGATTTCCCACCCCCCCAAAAAAAAAGGTAAAAGCTTACTGGTTTTTCTATCAGGAATTTATCAGTAGCAACTACGTGTTCTGGATTTGTGCCCGGTTGGTAGTAAAAGGTTCGCAGCTCGCACCCTAATGGGACTTACTGCGGTACTCAGAGATATTTAATGATAAGTAATCATTAAAGCAATAATCATTAAGTGATGGCCTGAGTAATCATTAAAGCTATCTGAGTGCGGCAGTTAATGTGGAATTACTAATGTAGGTCCATAACCTAGTCCTAACCCTTCGGAGACAACAGGCGTGGAGTTATGTTATGTTGTAAGTAAACATACTGGTATGAATTCAATAATTTTACCCGTTTCATATTATTTGTGTGTAACGAACATAAATATGAAAACGGGCTAAGTACCTACAACTCATTGACGTCATCGGGCATATTTCAGATTGTTTTATTTCAATAACATTAAAAATCGTCAGTCATCGGGCTTCGTAGAAAAAGTTGGTGCAGGGTCATACTTTGTATTACTATCTGTTCTGTATTTTGCAGAACATTATATTTCTCAGATCCTGTCCAGGCCAAGGACTGGATCTGGGAAATATCACGAGGGACGAGTAGTTCACTCCCTTTTATAAGGTGTTTGGTTAACGGTTACCGATACTGTAAGAGCATATTATATACACATTTCTATCGTCAAATACACGTTTATAAATATCTCTAACCCCTCGAGAATGGCAGCTCTTTTTCGATGAAATGAAAAATCTTTGCATCTAAGTGACCTCATCATTTCAGCTGAAAGACGTCCACTGCTGGACATAAGCCTGCCGCAGGTGTCGCCACATTGACCGGTTTCGTGCATCTCGCATACAACGGATCCAAAACCTTCACCAGGTCATCGGTCCACCTAGTGGGAGGCCACTCCAACTTTTCGGCCCCACTGGCCATCCGTTCTGCGAGTAATGTGCCCTGCCCGTTGTCATTGCTTGCAGTGACCTAGAGACATGCAAATGATCTTATTGCAAGGGTATAAGGGTCGATAGAAATGTGTATATTATGCCCTTTTTTTTGGCGGGTGGAAAATCATCAAATAACCCCTCCCTTCCTTCCTTCTTACCCTTCATGTCGAGGCCGCGGTATCTCTTGCGAACAACCCGCAGCCCCGACGGGATGTGTAAGTAAAACCTACAGCACAAGTCTGAACTGACGAATGAAATGTGATGGAGCCGTCCTAACTTCCTAAGACAAGCCAACAATCAGTAAATGACAGATGATTGAGGTCATCTTATTACATTATCCACTTCTAGTAAACTATAGCCACGTGAGTGTTTGACCACATAATAGCGTATAATGCAGACAGGCACCCGTGTGTCCATCGATCTTGCCACGTTAACGTCTCGAACGTTCTCTGTAAGTTTCCTACGGATCTCATCCGTCCTTGTCGTGGCATTTCGTCTTGTATTTTGGAACTCAATTTTGGACTTTAGTGCTCTTTGAATTTGGTCAAAATTTTATCACGGTCTTCTCTCAAGATTTACAGAAAGTTCTTCATCCTAAAATCGTTATGCGCACAACTTTTAGCAACTTAGTATTTTTGATTACGAGCGGAGCCTATAAATATAGTCTCGTAAGCTAATTTAAGCCATGTACCGTTCGCGAGGGGTTACTTTGCAAAGTTATTATTTACTTATTTATTAATAGCCATACCAGTCTGTATTTAGCTTATTCATAAAGAGTAAGTGAAAGGTCTAGCTTGATTTAGAAGCTTTTCACTTCATTCTTCCCGACTCCGTGGCCGTGGGTGCTACTTAGAAAGTCCTGATGGAAAAAGTAAATAACACTTTGCATGTCCCGGGAATCGAACCAGGGCCTCATGCTCAGCAGTCGCGCTCGCCATTCACAACGAGCCAGTCCAACGTATTCATAGTTTATATACTGCTCTTTGGTTTATTAATTTTAATTACTCGCCTGTGAATCTATAGAACCTGTTGAGAATCATGACTTCCAAAACATATTATTATGACGGTGAAGTTCTAACGTACGCCGAACATGATTTCTTGTTAAACTTGTTTATAGTGAGAATCTCATAAAACATTATTTGTTTATGAAACTATTGCCAATATAATACAACATCCTATCAGGTGTCATCCGCGTGGATCGTGGGTGTTACAATAATCCAATTTTTGTTCTTACAGTGCCGTTAACATGATTGAAGCCTACCTCAGAGACTAGCAGGGATTGCGCCATTTTGTACCAAACCATAACCATTTGACAGTTAATCGATGGACACTATGATAGCCACTGACATTTAAAAAAAAACGCAATAGCCCTGCAGGTTTAGTTTAGTTTAACTGGGCTTTTGTCCGCACTTAGCCTCTTGATTGGGCCATTGTGCGTGCTGTTTAAATAACACCTACTCCAACCAACATAGGTCGTCCCAGAATTTTAGCAGCCTTCCCAGACTGCTGCAGGCTTCTGGGAGAGTTAATGGGGATCGTAGAGTTTGTGCCCGGTGATCTGCCACGCTCCTGCACTCTAGGAGTACGTGCCTTGGCGTTTCTTCCGCCTCCATGCATCCTCTGCACAGTGGGCTGTCTGTTACACCTATGTTATGTAGATTGTAGCCCTGCAGGTATTAGGTATTGTAGTACAGCCTGTAGGCCCTAACAATTCACATGTCCATTCATTCATTCTTTTGGTCTGACCAAACCATTTGGAGTTGGCGCAGCATCCTTACATGCATACATATGAACTCACGCCTTTTTTTCCATAGGGGTGAGCAGAAAACAGAACGCCACCTGCTACGATTCTTTTATTTGCTTCATCCACGTTAGCATATCTTCTTCCATACTTCTCTATTACATACTCTTCAACTCGGCAGTCGCCTCCTGTCTTCACACCGTTCCATCCATCGTTTATCACTAACAAGTTTTTAACTGTATTATTTTACATGGTATAGTAGCAGTCATACAGGGTGTAAATCCACACCACACACAGCCGTCAACCAAGCATTCTGTACATCAAACTAAGTACTCCTACGCAAAAATTTTAGCTGGGAAACCACTTTTTTTTTTTTGGGTTAAAAATCACATTTTACGGTAAAACTCAATGTAGCACTGTTAAAAAATTGTGCTAGTGGATGCTTTGAATAGTAAACGGGTCATGGAGGTAATTTAAGTAAAGTTATAACCTGAAAAACTAGTATTTACAAAAACAGCTGTGAAAAATTTGGAACTTTGACCCCCAATATCTCCGTAACTAGGAGGTTCCCAGGTATGGTCTAGAACAAAAAAAATAACGCAGTGGTGGGGAGAACAAGTGCCCTTGTACTTTTACACCCTATATAACTTCACCTTCATAATAACGACACTCGATCCAGTTCAATCGATGTAACTGGGTGTACACGTATGACATAGATAATAACTTTGACAATGGTCAACAATTCGATAAAACATACTTACATCAATTAATCTAAATAGACGACATTGTCGTTATTGGTAGACCCGTTGTCACGTGATCAATAATCTGTCTGAACGTCATCTGAATAACGCATATAAACTACCAGACAACCTAGATAAATTTATGGCCTCCAGAAAGATGGAAGGGAGCGAAGACCTCGCTGGACTGATCAAGAGAAAAGGAAATCAATGATGAAGTGAAGCAACAGCAAAATCACCCGATGCGTTACAAGGCCCAAGATCGTCACATATGGAGGGAGAAAGTATAATCAAGCATTTTGCACTAAACTGCTAATCTGCTCTAATCCGCAACTCATTAGGAAAAATAACCTGAAACAGCATTCGCCTTTAAAATCGTGCCTTTAGCGCAGTACAACCTTATGTCCATTATAAATCTTTACAATTCTAGGTGTCATGGCCGATGTATTCTAATTTGTATAACCAGCAATGAACACTAATGCGAGTTCTATTATTATACTGAATACCGTGCGATAAGGATCCTATCGGTGCGTCTGTATGCATGGGCCGTGACGTAACCCTAATGTGCCAGTACAGCTATCAGAATGTGCAAAAACCAAACGGCCTTGTCAAAATTTCACTACTCACACACACACAGATGCAGCGTGTAGGTGTAAGTTAGGCAACGCGCGTTCGATATAATCCTTTAGGTTTTTATAACTATGTTTATTTGGTACTTTATGTATGACTAACGGACTTATAGAGTTGAGATAATAGATAGCGGTTATCAAGGAAATTAACTGATAATGAATATTCGATTTTGATTGCTTCGTTGTTTTTTTAAACATCTGCCTGATTGGACACAATATTTTTGGGAAAATAACGAGATATAAACAGTCAATAAAGTAATTTGGTGATGAATTGTTTTTTTGTTCTGATTTAATCTTTTTGTAAACAATATGTTTATTTTCACAAGATAGGTACAATTCAATGTTTAAATACCTTATTATTATAACTAACTACTTTATCAGCTTACATACTCGTACATCATTGCGACAAGTTTTGTGTAAATAAGGAAAAATGAACACCGCTAGAGTATTTTTGTCCCACAATTTCGAGACGCACAAAAGGATTTTATTATTTATTTACGTTATTCTTCCAAACACCTGAGGCACGCCTATTTGTCCAATCAATGAACGACTACATACAAGATTTACAATATACTAGTAGCAGGGTCAACATATGGCCGTGAATATGTAGGTTAAATCTATAAGTGCTCTAATTATTATAGAATTATACACACACAAAGACCGTGTAGGGAGGAAATGTACAGAAATTATAAAAGCTCCTTTCAACAGGTTTTTTACATTTCTTTAGTTTAAACACAATGATTGGTGGCACGAAGATGAAGAAGGGGAAGTGCTCTGTCTAAACCTTCCGAGATTACAGGCGTGATGTTATGTTATGAAACGCTTTTCTGAACTAGAACGGTTAAACAAGGTCAGCTGAAATCTTATTTAAAGAAAATATGGTTTTAAAGATTTTCGCACGAAAAGCGAATCTGAATCTACTTTTCACAAAATTAAATCAAAATTTTGTGTTCCTAGATTTTTTTTAAACCGATGAAAGAATTGTATGTAAATCAGAATGATGAATACATGGTAACCTATTGTACGTCGGTGTTCCTTTCAGCCTGTAGGTACCTTTTGTCTATGGGTATAATACCCATATATTTCGATGAGTATATACCCATAGAGGCCCATAAAGTCCATAGTTTTTGTAAGAATGTTCCGCTTTTGCCTATTGTTACAAAAGTAAAACTAATTAAATTACACATTAAAACATCGGAACAATTCTAGAAGCCATCGAACCAGAAGCCCCTCAGGTGACAAGGCCAAGTTCCTTTTAGACTCACGTGTCTTCTAACCAGTTCCTCTATCTTCTTCTATCCTAGTACGAGTAAAAAAGACAGTCATATAACAGACACGGGTCTGGGGTTACAGTTCAAAGCAAACTGTAATAATGTATGTATGTATGTGAGTTCTAGACGAGGAAAAATGCACGCGAATTGCTGATAATAGAATTAATAAAGTCTGGACGCATATGACATTATTATGCGATCTTTGAACTCTCTTATGATCGTGTTTGGCATCTCTTCTATTTATCTTACATAACACGCATTTTATTTCATCGAAGGGATGGGAAGAAATGTGGTTATTACAACCATATTTCGTCAGTCATACTTATGTCGCATGGGTAAGGCCCAGTATCCACCAAAGCGCAGACGAGCAGAGCGGAGAGGAGATGTGCCAAATTCGACCAATCACAGGAAGGGCGAAAGACCAGATGTCAATTTTAACTAATGTCATTTGTCGATTTCCGCACATCTCCTCTCGTCTCCGCTCCTCTCCGCTTTGGTGGAAACCCGGCCTAATAACACTTAGACCGAACGTCAAATCGAACTAAACACCTCATGTACGGAACTAAGGATGTACCAACAAAGCAGTAAGTTCTTGAACGAAGTTTTCTGATCACGTTCAGTATCATATCTGAAATTCACCCTAAGGTAATATCAACTAGATGGTTTCATATTCAAGGAGTGCCTTCTTGTTCTGTTGACTTTGAAGCAGAGGGATCGTTAGCACAAAGTCAGGGTCGTATTACTATTTCGGCACGTGACCAAGATACTAGTACGGCGATTAGGGAGACAGGGAATTAATGACCGTGAACGGCATGATTGCATGAACTAACATTAATCTTTCTCAGGAACTCTGGAATATCTAGGTTAGCTAGATAACAAATTGCATCCGAACCTGAGAAGGAAGCCTCCTGCAATGCATCATTGAAAACACGTGTGGATTATTTATAGCACAGCTAATATCTATCTGTCCTTTTCATACTTCACCGTTTTGAGGGAGATAAAAAACCACGTGAATTCAACGACCGGTAAAGCTGACGATTTTTGGACAGACATGGGCCCTTAATTATACTAATGGACCAATTCCTTTCATAAATAGGAAACCTCCTAGTAATTCACAAATGGATAAGCTTGATATTAAGTTGATGATCCTCTTGCACGCCATTTGTATCTCTATTTATATAATTAAATACCACCTAAATTGGTGCGGAGTTTAACAGTATTCGTATCCTTAAACATATATTTTCAAAAACAATCATAATGAATTCGCAGAAAGTTTCGTAACAGTTGTTTCGGAATTAGTGTTGCTAAAATGTTCAACGCCAAATGGCATTCAAACACCGTCTGTTTCTCATTATGTTTATCGAGTACATTTCCCACACTTTCGTGAACAAATTGAGGAAGAAAATCTATGTGTATAATTGGCTGATAATATTAATAATTATCGCTGCGATTAAAATACGCGGCCAATTAAATAGCCGATTTGTATTTAAAATACTTCATGCGCGATGAAATGTGGAGGTTGCCAAAACTCTGACGTCTGTATCCTAGTCTAATTGGATTTCCCAATTTAGTTGTGTCCTCTATTAATTTATGACTTACGACATTAATGGGAACTACGTACATCTAAAATTGCATTTACATAACACAAAGCAATCTCATACGCGCCCTATGATTGCCTAGTACAATTTCTCGGTCTTTGAATATGTGATCCTGGTATTTGGCAGATTTATTTACACAATTCAATTGCATTAGCGTCTCATTGATATAGAAGCATGGCTGGCTTATTATGCCAGCCAACCTTGGCATATGTTTCTATAGGCTTGCCAGACAGAGGCAACCTAATAAAGCCAGTCAATTCAATAATCCTTAAATCTATTCACGTGTATCCATGTATATCTGTCGTATCGTAAACCGAATATCAAACTTCAGTCTTGTCTTGAATTCTGTTTGTTTTGTCTAACTCAGTCCATTCACTCAGCACCACAAGGTCGTATCTATATCCTCTGAGTTATTTACTGTTCAATTATTGTTCAATACATTTACTATAGCGTTCCTAGAATAGACTTCAGTGTCTCATGCGATGCGTGTATCTAACTGATGAATTTTACATGGCATACTTAAATATTTGGGCATTAAATATTCAAGAGTTCGCTGTAAATATCGGCGTGAATACTACTGAGAGAATATTTCAAGTTAAATGAATAAAACCTAGTCGCCGCGTCTTCATATATTTCCTGTCTGTCGGGTAATAAATAATACTGTGAAATCTTATCCTTTCAATATCTCGTGTTCTTATGTCACCTACTAAGATAAAACTATGATCAGATATGATATGTATTTCTATTCCTAAGCTAACCTATATTTAAAACCGTAGCTAGAAAAAGTTGAATGTTGGCGAAATGGCATCATGTCGTGACTGAGTAATATTAGAATGTCCTCATTCATACGAACCCATACGCGTTCAGTCTACCCATAGGCTTTCTATAGTTAGAAATGAAGGTCGTCAGGGATATTACCTCATGTTGGGCCAATCTTTATCGCTGAACCTACTGATGAACCAACGGAAGCAGGTAAACAGTTTCCAGACATTGACACCTTCGCAGTTTTGTCAAGTTAAGATGGATAATATATGTATGTGCCGAAAACGACGAAAAAGTACCAAAAGACCCGATCAAGTAATAAGTATTTTACGGCGTCTATTCAATAGGTACAACTTCTACGACAAATTCTTTGAAATTACTATCAGGCCCGCTCCGCGCTCGATGTGTAGAACACAATACATTATTTAATGCTCAGCGGAATCTGCACGGGTATTCATTGTAAATGCTACCGTTTTATGAGACGGCGTGTAATGAGAAGTATAATGTAACACAATGAGTACCATGTTAACGCATACTTAGAAGTAACAGTTATAGATGAAACAGGGGCGAGTGTTGCTGAAGAATGTAGAATGTAAGACTCAAAGGTGTTCAGCAAGGGAAGATATTGATCCTCATCGTGGTGAATTTTAAACCTTTAATAAATAGTTTGCAACCTGTCTAGACAAATAATGTAGTGAGGGAGGAGGGGACCTAAATAAATCAGTCAATTTCCAGCTCCAACTCGTCCCAAAACCGCCCATTAATGTGATAAGACAAAACGGCAGCACGCGTTGCTAATTTATATAGCACTCGTATCAATCACAAACTCCGCAGGAACTAACGCGATACCCGCTGTTCTCGACCGAGTCTAATGAACGAAAATACTGAATACAGGCGCGACATTTATGACTCACAATTCACAAATGAAGAGGCGCTTACTTAAAATGATTGGCGAAACTTTTAGGAGAGGTGTACACGTGATTCGCTTGGCAACGGTTCCACACGCAACTACGTACGAATCTTCTGCAAATAAAAATTACTGTTGTGCATCAAATGCTAAAACAATTACTCTACGGACTTTGATTATACAATGCGACATTATGTTGTGACCAAATTGTAATATACTTTGCATGTCTGGCAATAAGGAAGACTGCTCATTAAACTTCGTGTTGTGATAGTCTGAGTGCTGCCAATATTGTGTTTAGAGCGTTTGAAACTACACAATAAATTATATTTACGTTTATGAACACCTAGAACAGGTCATTTGCACGTATTTCATACACAAACACCTACTTCGAAGGCAAGTCTATAATAGTACTAGACAAGTAATATTCAAAATTTATAGATTAGTAATAAGCAACAAGATTATTCCAATCCAGAATCTTACTGACTCAGTTGTACTGATAATTTTTCTAGAAATTGTAACCTCGGTCGGAATCAAAGGCCGTACGGAAGGAGCTCGCCACTAAAGCGACTATCAATTTTATAAATTGGTACTAATCTACTGGCATACGACCACATAAGTGTGATAGCGACCTATTCTTATCAATTGAATTTTACTGGTTTACGAAAACATGTCTGGCAGCACGGAATAAACAATTTTGGCCGGTTACGTAATAGCAACGGGGAAAATCTTCTTTTTGGCAGGACCCTTGCCTTTTGTCTAACTATCTACTACCAAATGGCCGAAAGATATCTCTAACACGTGTTTCCACTAAACTTCTAGATCCGTCGGCGCTAAATGATAAGGATAACAATCATGATGACGCATAATGCCGAAAAGTTAATCCGTCTGCACACAAAGATAAAGAAATAAGCATGCTAAGTCAGCTTTAACAAATAAAAATGTTTGATTCGCGATTACGCGACCTTCACGGAGTAGCACTGATTTGAGGCGAGTCCATAACTAATTTTATAAAGTGTTCTGCGGGTTTCAGTCTAGACTATTATACTGAGAAAAATTTGAAGAGCTAAGTAAATCGCCAATGTTTATTTAAGTTTATAAAAGTAAGAAGTAGGTACTAGTAATGTGGACCTTTGGCCAAATGACCATCGTCTTGATTAATGATATAATGTCAGACTCGCTTCTCATAATTCCATGTTTGGCGCGTACACTCATGAATACACAATCAGCTTTTTTAGGCAAATCACAGTTGGCAATAGGCCAGTACAACACCGTAATAATACAGAGAACTTATACAATGTTATTTTGTATTCTTGTTATGTCAGTCCGAGACCACAATAAGGGTAGTCCGTTGCCTATCGGCTTACAATAGGCTACGCAGCCAGTACTGACGAGATTTTGCTTGGATCGCGTATCGATGGCGTATAATAGTTTTAGCTAGTTTTTCTGACAAACCAGTCTCGAAAGATGCTCAATAGTATCTTCGTGGCTCCGTGAAGGTATGACTGAAATCAAAAACAACGTAAACACTTCAATCATCAATGAAGTTACGTGATTGACCTAACTTTTATGCGGATTGTACTTCACTATTTGACATTTATCGCGACTCGGTTGGTTGCGGAAAAATCCCAGTTTATGATCCAGTTATATTGTTTTCCCTAAACTCCAGGTTTGGCAGGTAAATAATAAGGCACGTGTAGCCAGAATAACAGTTACGTTCGAGCTACCTCGTAACGCCATGTCCATGACCTCAGGCGATGCTTCGCGTGTCATTTCTCTAATTCGCGTCACGATAACTGAACGAATGGCATGTTCAAAGCAGCTTCGTTCATTTCATGTTCTGTCGCAAAAGGTTTTGAACATTTAGCTCGTGGCCAAGCAGTAAATATTTGCCGAACGCATGCCACTGAATAAGCAGCTGAAATTATAAACATGTAACCGTTCACGTATCGGTCACGGATCGTTACGTAATTCTAGAAGTTTCGCAATTAGCGTAATTATGGTAAACACACAATGGGGCCATGAATGGAAAAGGCTATTAAGCGAATAGATTACCTACTATTTTAATTAAGGGCCGTTTCGCTGAACCGATTAAATCGAAAGTTGAAAACTTGAAACCCTATTACTGTTGAACTGGGTGTGTTTGTCGGACATCAGACAAATGTCAGAGTAGCCTTGGAGCGCTCAGGAACAGTGGGAGGATAATACAGAGGATTACAAGCGAACTTGTGACGTAAGCTTAGCCATCTAAGTGGAGGATTTATCAGCGTTTTCGAGACTTATGTAACGTGACACCACGTCCATATTTCCCGGAGGACTCAGCTGAGCAGTGTAGTAGGTTATATTTATCACATAACTGGCGAAAACTAGGTGATACGGCTAGAAAGGGGGAAATTGCTGTCAACAAAGATGGCCGGAGAAATAATATGATTTTAATTATTCCGTCTGCTAGATTATAATCGAACAATATTGGATACGTATTTTTTGTTTTATCAAATCAATAAGAATTGACGAAGATAAAACGCGTCAAAGATTAAAATTTGACGTGACGTCACTCACCGGTAAAAAATGTCATACTAATGCATTGAGGTATTACGTAGTGCATTATACCTCAATGTACTAATGTCTTACAATATGACATCACACGAGTTTTCCAAACACTGTATCGTCTTCATTGACTGTGCATGTGAAAAAAGAAAAAATACGTGTCCAATATTTTTTGGAAATCTATTTGACGGACTAATTAGATTTTTTTAGTTAACAACCCTATTACAGGCGTCAAGTTATGTTATCTAGACTCCGTGCCTGGCTAAAAATTCCCAACAAAAAAATAACAAAACACTACCCTTCCCTTGCAGTCGGGTAAAAATATCTCTCTAAATGCAAAATGGTGCAAAATTCGATTTCAATTTCACAAAAAACAACATTCTAGTGGAAAGAGCAGATGGGATGGTGCCGCATTCTGCACCCAAGCTTGGGTGTGTTGTTTTTGCACGATAAATAAATGTTTTTGCATAGTCCAACTGTCATGAATTTCCGTTGGATGGTGAGAAATCATCAAATGACTCCTCCCGCTCTGGGCGGAGTGTCAGATTTCTACTGACTAAAAAACCACCTATGTTCCTTCTTAGCCCTTTGTGTCCGGCCGCAGTATCTCTTTCGAACAACCCGCAGCCCCGACAGGTGTCGGCATGTAAAGTGCCGCCTGATTCCATAACATAACTTTAGACTACATTTTGAACTTCACGAAATCAATAATATGTTATTTTCAACGTTGAAGCCAAATTACAAATAGGATCGAATTTCTGTCCGCTTTCTAATACACGTCAATATTCTATTTCCTTTGCAAAGGTCCAACCTTTTCAGGTAGCTATCTTCTTTGAACATATAACATCACGCTTGTAGGTAGTCCCCAAAAGGATAAGCAGAGGTGTACCTAGGTTTAGTACCTACATACATCTACTTTTCGCCAATACAAGTTATATCCGATGTACTCGTAGGGAGCTAGGGCGGCCCGATTGCCATCAACCAAGTACAAGTGATGACACCAGACAAATACGTAGGGTCTAGTGGTCGCAAGCTCGACTGCTATGCATGGGTTCGATTCCCAAATCGGGCAACATGTTTTTAAGTTTTTCGTTCAGAAATTTCTCAGTAGCAGCCACGGAGTCAGGATTAGTGCCTGGTTGACGGCAATAGACTCGCCCCCCATTAGTTGGAACTTAAACATAACGGGCGAAATGTGAGTGTAACAATTCATACACCTCTGCCTAACCTTTCAGGGATTATAGTCGTGATGTTATGATGTTGTGAAACGTTGATAACTAGACCGCCACGTTATCTCAGAAGAAACTCATCTGCACGCCGCTTATCTGTTCCGTGTTATAGCGAGTATACGCTTTATGGCGCCAACCTTTATGTGTGGCATTAGCTTTATCACCAGCTCGGCGGTATTACCACCAATAAACGGCTGTCATGGGGATTTTCTCATGGAATAAAAGAGAATAGATTAGTGTTAAAGCCTTCAAGGTGAAGTACTTTGGTATATGTACATAATACAGGGTGTAAATCAACCCATCACACAGCCGTTAACCAAGCATTCTGTACATCAAACTAAGTACCCCTACGCAAAAATTTTTGCTGGGAAACGACTTTTTTTTGGGTCAAAAATTACATTTTACGGTAAACTCAAAGTAGCACTCTTAAAACATTGTGTTAGTGGATGATTTGAATAATAAACGGGTCATGGAGGTAATTTAAGGAAAGTTATAACCTGAAAAACTAGTATTTATAAAAACAGCTGTGAAAAATTTTGGAACTTTAACTCCCAATATCTCCGTAACTCCCAGTAAGGTTCCCAGGTATGGTCTAGAACAAAAAAGATATCGCAGTGGTGGGGAGAACAAGGGTAAGGGTACTTTTTTTTAACGCAAACGAAGGGCACTTGATCTCCCTAACACTGCGATCATTTTTTTGTTCTGGACCGTACCTCGGAACCTCCTAGTTACGGAGATATTGGGGGTCAAAGTTCCAAATTTTTCACAGCTGTTTTTGTAAATACTAGTTTTTTAGGTTATAACTTTACTTAAATTACCTCCATGACCCGTTTATTACTCAAAGCATCCACTAGCACAAAATTTTAAGAGTGCTACATTGAGTTTTACTGTAAAATGTGATTTTTGACACGAAAAAAAAAGTCATTTCCCAGCAAAAATTTTTGCATGGGGGTAATTAGTTTGATGTACAGAATGCTTGGTTGACAGCTGTGTGATGGGTTGATTTACACCCTGTATAGGTAGTTCTCCTCTGAAAAACTAATCGTAAGTAACACATAAATAGCAGTTTTGTGACACAGACGTTTTGAAGGTTTTTCTCTACTACCGATGCTTTCCGTAAAAACTCAAAAAACTTTTGTCCGCCTTTCGATATCTTTAGTGAAGATATTTTTCTATCTATGACAAGATTCACAAAATTGCCAAAAGTTTTTCACATTCCACCCAAAGTGGTAGATATAATGGCCTAAGAGTAATGTAGACTTTCAATAAAACCTATGAATAGAGTTGGCTACTGTATGTGGGCCACGGAACCTCGCTAAGCAATCAATGATGAGTATCTATGGGGATCCGTGAATGTTTTCAAATCACAATGACATAAAGTTCATTCATTCCTATCGACTACTTATAAACTGTCATTGTTTTCCGTCCACAACCAAATGGTCGATGCGATATCCGCATCAATTATTGCGGACTAATGGTTTTCATATTACGAGTCTATTCGATGAATTTTAACGAACCTATTAATATAACGACCAAATTCTTCAATCAGGCTGTTTGTATATTATCTATTTATCATTGAGTTTGTGTACAGATGACCTCTCGTCAATGATAACGAAACTAATGTAAACTGAATCTTCTTCTGCCTCATAATGTATTGAAACTCAGTAACTATTAGAGCTAGGGGGCCTGGCCAGCTCTAAGGTTTACCTTACCGCTGACTTTGGGTCTCGACTATACTAAAAATAGACCCACCACTTTGGGACTTCAACATAGCTGGCGAAATGTGGGTGTACCATTTGGTGCACCTCTATCACCTGCATGTATGAATCTTTCATTATAAGATAAATATGGTACTGTACCAGTCTTATAGCAGTGAGATTTTAAGACAGCTATACAGCTTCATCTTTTTCCCATGCCGAAATACTGCATTGCTATAAGTCATGGATGTATATGATCCTGAACTCATCAAAGTAATATGGCTGACAGACAGTATGCAGCGGCACAGTCGTGTTAGTCTCCTAAACGCAAGCGAGTGACATTTGTTTTTTTCTTTTATTCCACGAGCCCTCCTCATGACATTCACACAGTGTGACGGAACCGGTTTTGCAGAATTATTTAGTAGTCTATTTGATAACATCTCAACATTTTGCAATGCCCCCTCGTGCAAGCCACGACCATGAGAACTTCAAAACTAGTTTTTTTTTTCAAGGAACATCACTTGATGAATTTAATTCCGTAGGAACTAGCGACAAATCAAACAAAACTTGTTTAGTAAGGAAAGGAAGTTAAAAATTAGCTGACCCCGTTGGATTAAGTGTACCTACATGGCCATGATTTCTGTGATTTCGTCGGTTCGTTTAAATGATAAACGATATTACGGTTGATATCACAATGTTACCGGTTTACCTACGCAATCCTAAATAATCTTATCATATCACCCAGTTATCAGGATTTTCCCAGTAACTAGTAGGTACCATAGTTTTTAACTAAAATAACGCCGACCCTTCATCTTCCTTAGCTCGCTTCCTATTTAATGAAACTTAATAAGGGCATCATTCTTCTGCCCTTATCCAGTTATCCTAATATATTTGGGGTCGGCGTAAGGCGCAACGTCTTCTTATTCCATAATTTTCTATTAGACCTTTTTTTGGGGGCTGTGAAATCATCAAATGACTCCTCCCGCTCTGGGCATAGCAGTAGGGAGTGTCAGACTTCTACTGACTAAAAACAACCCATGTTCCTTGTGCCGAGGCCGCGGTATCTCTTTCGAACAACCCGTAGCCCCGACGGGATTAGCCCTTTAAACGGGACTAAAATACAATTGGCAAAGTATGGCTGTTCAAAACACATCTGCATACCCTTTCGGTGAGTACAAACAGGCGCGATGTTGTTATATAATAATGCCATGATCCTAGAAATAAACTGGAAAGGGAGAAATTTTCCAACTTTGATTTAGCCTGCTTTAAATGTCATTTCTGCCGTCGTAATCAAAGCCTTTGCTAATTCAGTGAATAATTTTGCTACATTGTACATAAGGTTTCAACGTTAATTTATAGCCTTTATATAACCACGGTTTTTAATAAACCATGTTAGCTACCTACATTATTTCTTAAAATAGTTATATTATGGCGACCATAGGCGTCATTGTAAAAGTAAGGACCGCTCTGACGTATTTTCTTTGTCAAACATCTGTCAAGAAATAAAAAGTAACAAAAACTTCATGCCATAACATGCTTTATTGCTTATAAGGTAAAGAACATTATTAAAGTACATACATTTTGGCAACGACACTGCCTAATTTTCAGTCTCGAGTCTGGGTAACAAGTTGAACGATGAATGACTCACAAAAAAACGAAATAAAAACGTTGTATGAACGTTATTGGGGTACGGTGCACGGCTGTAGGTCGCGCATGGGTTATTTGACCTTTGAACTTGAGAATTTTTAAGCCAGCTGCTAAGTTATGTAATAAAATAATGGAATACGATAACTATCAGTCCGCGCGCACCCTTTTAATTCTCATTTGACCAATTTATACGCTCATTATTACAACGTTCAATAAAGTCACTTGTTTATAGAAAAACCGTTATAACATTCCACTACAAATTATCATTATTAAATAACATTGCAGGTGTAAAATGAATAAGCGAACGTTTTTACAACTGCCAGACGGATCCATAATAAATAGACTTGTCCCCTCAGAGCCAAGAAATACTTGCAAGAATGCGTCGGTGTTCGGACACACGGCGCGCTTCCGAAAGCACTTTCGCCTACGTTCGGCATCGGTCGGCAAACTCCGCACCCCACAGCTGACTGGGCCAAGGTGGGAGCGAGAAGAGCATGCGCAGTACGCTCGCGCGCGACAAGGACCGCGGAGCGCGCAACTCGCAGCGCCGCCATTTAGTTCTTTTCAGTGCTCGGCCCCCGTCGTAGTGACAGTGTATTTCTTTTATCACTAAGCGCAGAGCTTATTCGTTTTAGTTGTGAAATTCATATATAAAATTGTTTACAAATGTTTGGAAACGTGTAATTTGTGAATGTGCAATGGAGTTAAAGTTAAACAGGTGAAGACACAAGCCATTCGTTCGAGCATGGCTGGCTTCATCGCATCTGTTGTCAACATAAAATAACGTGGATTATGCAAGTTGGAGTAAAATGTGGACGAGTGTTAGGTGAATTACGTGTTTTTATTACGTTAAACGTGTCAATAGTTGGTTTTGTGTGTGAGTTTTAGTTACAAGTGCCCCGTAGTACCGTACACGGTACAATACAATAGAGTTGGTGTAGGTATGTACGGCTGACGGCTGGCGACTGTATGGAGCACGTACGTAGTGTAACTTCAAGTAACTTGGTGTTAAAGACGAACACAGTGCACGCAGTGCAATTAGATTATCTCCAATTGCAATACATAACACGAGTGTGGCAATAAAGACATGCTAATGAACCGCTCATGCTCGGCCCGTGTTTTTGTAACAAAAACCTTCCACGAGCGGTCGACTGGATCGTTTCCACTCGACAGTGTTAGTAATTAAACTCACAAATTACAAAACATATAAAGTAACTGTGTCATACAAAAACTAAGCTGATAAAAAGTTACACGCACAATGAACATGTTATTCTTGGACACTAATTACAAATGATTTAGGGAAGTGTTCTAATTGCCTTTACAGTAAGTTGATTACGGATTAAAACCTTGAAATCTAGGTCTAGGCGGGCAACTATTTATTACACTAACATGCAATGTAACAGTATCGAAACCGGAGTCTGCTATAAATGTGATGGCACCGGTAAATACCTACCTGTTTTATTGAAAACAAAGCATGAACTCATTCGATAATATTTACAATCACGAACAATCGTGTTTATGAATTTTATGCCATGCACGCTTTCTATTAGAAATACTAATATGCCGAAAATGAAATGCAAAAAATGTAAATTACCTGACAGAATTTAAAATAAGTAAAATATAATATTCTATTCATTCAACTGGCTGCTCTTTGATAAAGAGTGAATGGTTAGGCCACAATAATCAAAGTGAGTACAATAGATAACAGAGCAAGAACTTGAGCAAACAATTTTCTATTGTTACAGTAAATAAGACTATGAGGGTTGTAATATAATGAAGCGGCTGCACAAAGTTTTAGCGCTGGCAATTATTTGCGCAGCGGTGAGGGCACAGGACTGCCCCCCAGCCTGCTCCTGCAACAGCACCCGTCTGGCCTGCGACACCGCCGCCGCGCCGCAAGATCGTCTCCCGATAAACTACTTCCAGACAAACTACGGCAAACTGCTCCAGGACATCTCCTGGACCAACTCTAAACTCAACACCCTAGAAATTCACGTCTTTGACGGACTTCAGGTCTTGGAATACATAGACTTAAGCAGAAACGAAATCAGAAGAACCGAACACGGCCTGTTCGGGGGCCTGAGCCGGCTCAAGTCTCTCAACCTGTCGCGGAACTTTATCGAGGATATTCCCCGGTACACGTTCGCCGATTTAGAAAATCTAGAAGTCCTAGATGTGTCTCACAACCAGCTCCACGTTATACCATTCCAGGTCTTCCAGCCGATGAACAAAGTCCAATATTTGGATATATCGCATAATAAAATAGCTACTTTTTTAGATTACTATTTTAATCCTAATAGACAACTGAAAGCACTGTTCCTAAATAATAATAGCCTAGTCAAAATTACGTCTAATGCTCTAGTCAACCTGAAGGAACTGGAGACACTGGACATATCGAGTAACAAACTAGAATACATACCCAAGTCTATATTCGATAACTTCGAACAACTGAGAGTGTTGAATCTTAGCTTCAACCAGTTTCAGAACATATCACAAGATGTTTACAAGAATCTTAAGAACTTAAGGTGGCTAAGTATGGGCGGCAACAGACTGCGAACACTGCCGCCGATGCTCTTCCAACATAACGAAAATCTTAAAACAGTCTACCTCGATCACACTGAACTAGCAGTTATACAAAATACTAATTTCAAAGGCTTAAGTACTCTACAACAATTATTCATAAGAAATAACGAATTTTTACGAGAAATAGAAAAGTTTGTATTCCAAGATACGCCAACCATTACGCATCTGGATCTAAGTTCAAACGCGCTGCTGTCCCTACCCCAGTCTTTGACAATGTTGGACAACTTGCAAGAGCTGAGGCTGGCGAACAACCCGTGGGCGTGCGACTGCCGCATGGCGTGGTTCGCGGGTTGGGCCGACAAGAGAAAAGACATCATCAAGTCGGACTTGAGCTGCCCGCTCACCTACCCCAACGATATGATACGAATATTGAACCACACCAACTGTAAACCTCCGACGTTGATGTCTAGTAGTCCTCTTACCCTGTACAGATTGCAAAAGGACGCGCTACTAGAGTGCAAATTCGCGGGAAACCCCATGCCGTCCATCACCTGGATCACGCCTACGAGGATGGTGTTTCACTGGAACCCAGAGCCGCAGGTCCAGGACATATTCCACAAGCACGGCGTCGCCCACGACCAGTACTACAACGCCATAGATAATTCCAAGTCGCGAGTGCGTGTGCTCGACGACGGCTCACTGTTTATAGGAGATATACATAGAGAAGACTGTGGAACTTACTTATGCTTTGCAACGAATCCCTCTGCCAACCTGACGGCGGAGGTCGTGCTCAACATAGATCCCATGACTATGTTCGAGATTAAAATGTATAGTTTATTGTGCGGGGCCATCTGTGCCGCCGGCTTCTTAGGACTGACACTGCTCGTGCAGTTCTTGCGCTACATATTCTTCAGGTGAGATTAATTACTACTGATCTGATAATTAGTGATCTGTAAAGTTGATGTGTGTTTGTGTCAGTCTAACGGGATAATGTACTTTTGTTTTCAGATTCAATCTGATGGAGACGTGCTGCAGTTGCTGCACATGCGTGAGCCGCGACGCGCCGCGCTCGCGACAAGTATTCAGTATGCTGGACAACATCGAACAATACAAGAGACAACAGTTAGAGAAACTACGAGAAAATTACGCAGTTCAAGTAAGTAAATCGCACAACTAGTTGCCGTTCGACACGTAGTTCATGTGTTGCCTATTCTAAGCCCGCAATATTGTTACAGGTTCATCGCATCAAAGAGAACTGTACGCAACAAATGGACTGGATACAGAACAGTTACTCTTCGCAAGCCAGCCATTTAAAAAACATAAAGGAAATCGGCAGCAACCACTTGAGTGCCATGAGAGACCAGTATTACGACCAGGTATTAACACACATTTTTAGAGTTCAATTTAGTCATAACTACATCTCTGCTTAGTATAATTGTCAACAATTATGGAATCAACTAATTTGAATTTCGTTGATTGCACAGGTGAAGCGGGTGCGGGAGTACTCGACGTGCCAGCTGAACTGGGTGCGCGAGAACTACGTGTTCCAGCGGAACAAGATCCGCAAGTTCAGCGCGCACCAGGTGCTACGGTTGCGCGAGAGCTACAAGTACCAGCAGCAGACGCTCAACAAAGTGCTCGAGAACCTGCCCAGCCTGTACTTCGAGAACTGTCGGAGCGGCTCCTGCGGCAGGAGTGATTCCATGGCTTTCGACCCCGACATCGAGGTCATCGACATGTACCTCAAGACGAAGATCGAGAAGCTCTCGAACTTGCCCAACCCGATATTCGATGACGAGAGCAAGATCTCCGTGTACTACACGCCGACTGAGCGGTCGCTGAACTCGCGAAGAAACTCGCCAATACCGGACGGCATACACATCAATATGATCGAGAAGGGTCCGCCGCGGTTACTGGCGATGATCAAACCGCTGCCGATGGAGCCGATGGGGCTCGAGCTACCACCGGAGCTGGCGCTTCCGACGGAGCTAGGGCTTCCGCCAGAGTTTGCGAGCGCATCGCCGCCGGGCTCTCCGTCGCCCACCACGAGCAAGGCGACGACGTCGGGCCGGCACCGGGCGCGGGAGCGGAGGCCGCGCCCCGAGGAGCCCAAGCCGTCGAGCGAGCCGCTGCTGGGGCGCGACGCGGTGACGTACGAGCGGTCGCGGCGGCGCGTGACGCTGCCGGCCAGCGCGTCGTCGCCCGAGCTGGCGCGCGCGGCGGACGCGCACGCGGCGGCGCGGGTGCTGCTGGCGGTGGAGCTGGCGCCGGTGTGCGGCGAGTGCGCGGCGCGGCCGTTGTAGTACCGGCTGCTGAGGCGCGTGCTGAACATCTACGCTGTCTCGGACCGCGGCCGGCCGCGCTTCGACGTGCCACTCTGTGATTTAAGCGGCGAATCCCCTTCCTTCGTATGATAGTGTTCGTGAATGGAACATATCTTGCCGGATGTCAATAATAATGTAAGGTTAGCCTAGTGCGGAGGGACCGTTCGGACTCGGGTGACGCCGCGCACGATGCCGCTTGTACTTCTAAGTAAGCTGTGATAGACTAGATTTGAATTTAGCGACAATTTAATTTCGAACTGTCTCTATAGTGGTAGGCGATAAGGAGTATAACATACTGAAACGATCTGTTCTTCATCGTTCGTAGTAGTGAATCGAATGAACCTGTTTAATTAAGCATTCTGTGGGTATTAGAACTTGTAAATAACTTCCGTTTGTTTCAATATGTTTTCCATTTTGATGTATGGTTAGGGTAAACTCTTAGAGTTATGCATTTTATATTGTTCGACTTAAAGTGAGGTATAAGAGAGTTGTTACTGTATTGTTGTAATTGTTGCGCGGTCATTGTACATGGTGTATCTGCTCGGGAGGCGAACCTGTGACCCTCTGATCTCAACTCACTGCACATACCATCGTCACACTTCACATCGTCTATTACATAAATGCGTGTCAACAAATTTATCTGTCTGTAATTCTAAACTATTCCTTATGATATTTATATATTTTGTGACTGTCCTACAGAATGTATAGCAGAGTCTTGCAGTGATATGCCAAAAATACAATCCAGCAATGATTATTATATAACGTTTCTTAATATAAAATATACAAATATTGTTGAAATTTTTCTAAATATATAATAACAAGAGTAAAACCGCTAATCATGGAGAATAAATTATTTTTCAATGTACACTTTTGGTCTTATTTGTATGGCATTAAAATGGCAGTAATCATACTGAACAAACCCAAAATACACTAGAAACAACCAAATTATTTAGTAATATACATCTGATGGCATGTTATTTGATTTTTATCTTGTGCATCCATCAGAATATCAGTCACAATCGAAACAAAAAACTATAATATTGAACAGACTAATAACTTTTGCATTAATTTATTTAATCGGCTCTCATTCAAATAACACTAATGTAATTTTAAAAACTTCCGTACTCAACAATCACAAAGTACCTACTTTTCTTTATTTCGATTTGCTGTTTTACAAATTGCTGTTTTTAAACTTGTGGAGTGTGCCTAATCAAATAGACTCTTCTGATAGTACATTGGTGCTCTCTTTCAATTGACAAACAAAATGTGTCTTGTAGGTACAAAACTAAAATAAATAATGGCCAACACAGCGCCATTTTATGAACTTTCATAACAAAATGAATGCTCTTTATATAGAATTGTGATAGCGCATAATTTCAGTTATGACCTACAAATTCGTGTACATGAGTAAAATTAAAAGTCAATGACCGCATTATTGCAAGTCAAGATGGCGGACAGCGCGACTGCGAATATTATTGAAGCCGTACAAATAAAACACTTTGTTTACATATCAAAGTTTATTTGACACGACGCATCTTGCATAACAATATTTTTACTAATATATTAATGAGAAACACACACAATTTTACAATATAGTAATGATTATGGAAACTGATAAACAGCTAGATAAATAAAGAATAAAGCCTCAATTATAAAGAAAAAAATGGAGAATATCAATAGTAATCAACTGAAATTTTATTTTGAACCATCACGCGACGTTTACTACTGACAAATAAGTCAAGCCATGACGAGCCCTACTAAAAATATAAGTAAATAAAGATTACATTCGTTTGTCCAGAAAGTAGATGACATACGGGCTATTATGGCGTGGCTACTACGCTAAGAATTACCCTGTCACGCATCATCGACAATATAGTTCAATATACCTACATCATGAATTAATAAACTATTACCATTTAAATAGTTACTATTGAATATTTAATAATATGTCCAAAATTTTCTATTATTGATATGTAATACTATTCTAAGGACTTAAGGAAAAGTATTGGTGTACTTACATCTTAATTAGTCCTATTCCAGCTTGCTGTTTTAATATCTAACTTTAATATAAATTTTAAAAAAGGTTATGCGACGAAGTCGTACTGTAAATAAGACTAAAGAATCACTATCGTGTTCCCACTGCTGGGACACAGGTCTACTCTCTGAGAGCAAGTGCGGCCTGTGTGGGTTAGTGAAAAACATAACCAATTATTTAAATAATGCATCCTGTCCTAGTAATTAATTTTAGTAATCCGTTATGTAATTTACCTAACATCTAAATAAATAAAATAGATTTATAAAATATCAATTGCCGTAGCTCGAGCCTTTTTCCTAAGGGGGTAGGCAGGAACTACCCTATGCTACATACAACGACCATGTCTTAACGCACCATACTATTTGCTTATTGTGCCATATCCTAGTAATACATGAAGCTTTATTAAAAAACTGGCCAAGTGCAAGTCGGACTTACATATGAAGGGTTCCGTACCATTGCAGTAGATATTGAGAGATTTCCATGTGTTTTTAGCACCAGATATTAGTTCACCATTGTTGAACTAATATCTGTATTTATTTCAAAATTTTAGGCTCAGTAGTTTCGGAGATAAGGGGGGGGGATGGTCGGACAGACAGACAGACACACGAGTGATCCTACAAGGGTTCCGTTTTTCCTTTTGAGCTACGGAACCCTAAAAAAGGCTAATCTGATCACAAACAAGACAGTGTGCTCAGTGCAGTGCAAACAAGTGAAAGCCGACACCGGGGGACAGCAGAAATCACGGCGCTTGTCACTGAGATCAAGTTACACTGTATCAGCTTAATTATCGGATTACTTCAACGTAGGGGGTTTTAATTAATTTACTTTAATAAGAACACTGTATTCTGAGTATTGGTAGACAAAGACATCTGCATTAATCCTTCATCATTGACAATCGTTGCGAGAAGACACAACCCTAAAGGTTGACAACCAGGCTTACCCAAGGATAGGAAAATGCTAGTATTTGGCATCCGGTTAGTTAAGACTAATGGGTGATTCCAATGGAAAAGTTGGGCAGACAAGACTTTTTTATGGATGGGATATCATCACATGACACCTCCCGCTCTGGGCGGAGCAGGAGTGTCAGACTCTTACTGACTGAAACCAATCTGTGAGCATTCTAATAATATGCCCTTAGCGTTCCAGGGCCGCGGTAACTCTTTCGAACAAATTTATTGATTTACCACTCGTTGTAACAACATTACAGATTAGATCCAATGCGATGCTATAAGATACAAAAAAGGACAATATGAAAAAGTAGTAAAATTACATTAAACTATAGCTAAACAATACAAAACCCTGGCAGGCACTGGTCCTAGCGGGCCCCGTCTACAATGCTGACATCTCTAGGCAGAAAAGACTAATACATCATCATCTGCCTAGCCTTTTCCTAACTCTGTTGGGTTTAGCTTTCAGGCTAACCAAATACAGCTGAATATCAGTAGTTTACATGGAGCGACTGCCTATCTGACCTCCACAACCCAGTTAGTACTAAGTAATACACTATCCATAGGTAAGACTGGTGTTCATAATTTCGGGCTACTTCATCATCATCATCTGCCTAGCCTTTTCCCAACTATGGTGGGGTCGCCTTCCAGTCTAACCGGATGCAGCTGAATACCAGTATTTTACATGGAGCTACTGCCTATCTGACCACCACAACCCAGTTAATACTAGGTAATACGATACTCTTTGGTAAGACTGGATGTCAGAATTTCAGGTCACTGACTACCTCTAACGACTGCTGTAACAGCTTAACGTGCTTTCCGAGGGACGGAGGAAACTCGGTATGTCGGGCGGTCACCCATCCACAGACCGACCTAGGCAAGCACAGCTTTACCTAAAGATCGACCCGAGTGGCAGTTCTTATTAAGCCACGAGATCCTCCATGATTTCGGGCTACTTACTATCTGTAAATAATGTCAAAAATGTATAAATGACAGCAGAGACTAAAGGCTTAATGTGCTTTCCGAGACACGGAGGAAACTCGGTATGTAATGAGTGGTCACCCATCTGTGGACCAATCTAGGCAAGCGCGGCTTAACCTGAAGATCGACCCGAACGGCTGTTATTAACTCAAAGCTCCTCTCTTCTCTAGACTAAAAATACAGTGACAAAAATAACATACCATCACGCTTATCCACATATTACACGAAGGGAAAGGCAGAGGTGTAAGTACCTATAATCCAATCAAAGTTTGGTTATGTTTTCGCTCCATGTAATAAAGGAGGAGCCTATTGCCATCAACCAGGCACAAATCCAGACTAATGACTACTGAGAAATATCTTTATAAAAGGCTGGATTTGTAAAATAAATATTAGAACAGACTAGTATTCATTATTAATTTTATAAATCTTCCCAGTAACTGCATACTAGTTGTATTGCCAGGATTATCGACCTACAGCTGGCCAGTGATGGCAACACAACGTTATCCATAATTTGAGCAAGTCTCAGAAGACAGTCAGATGTGTTGCTAGGTTGCAAGTTAGGGGAATGCCTATGTCCAATAAATAACTTCAGATTTTGGTTCCTCCTCTCCTGAAAGAATTATAGCCAATTTCCAACTTGAATATCAAAAGGTTGCTAATGGCATGTTTGATGTTCTAACAGTAATGGGATCTAGAAACCTTAAAATGTGACAGTCACATGTAAGGGGCTAGTGGCTTGCCCGTCGGGGCTGCGGGTTGTTCGCAAGAGATACCGCGGCCTCGACATGAATGGCTAAGAAGGAACATGGGTGGTTTTTAGTCAGTAGAAGTCTGACACTCCCTTTCGCTCTGCCCAAGAGCGGGAGGGGTTATTTGATGATTTTCCACCCACCATAAAAAAGGGGGCTCTAGGCTACATTATCACCTAGGAATGAACATGTTGCCAGTTATGTTTAAGTTCTATGTAAATTAATATTAGTCCACACTAATATTTTAACTATTATTCATTTTACAAATCCTCCAAGGACCCAGCAGCTTTGCCAAATAGGTTATATACCTACAGATATCCAGTGATGAGGACGCCATGCACTGCTACTCTATCTTAAATCAGTGGTGTAAGCTTCAGCAGATGGTCAGATGTGTTGCTAGGTTGCAAGTTGGCGGACTGCCTATGTTCAATAAGTAACTTAACATTATAATTTCTCCTTTCCTGAAAGAACTAATACTATAGCCAATTACCAACCTGAATATCAAAAGGTTGCTAATGGCATGTTTGATGTTCTAACAGCAATGGGATCTACAAACCATAAATCTATCAGTTACATGTAAGAGGCTAGTGGCTACATCATTCCTTCGGAATTAACATGACATCACGCCTGTAATCTTTGAAGGGATAGATAGAGGGTGCATCTAGTTGTAATTTTAAGGTTTTTAATTTCACTAATTAGTATAACTTGGACAACACTAGTTAGGAATAAATGGTGTGACAAACGAGAATAAAATTCTTGTTTGTCATACTGGTGTGACTATGAGTCGGCAATAGTTATGTTTACCTATAGGAAAATCAATAAGTTTTGATTATTATTAAGACCTATGTAATAAGGGCGCGTCTATTGCCATCAACCGGGCATAAATTCAGTCTCCGTGGCTGCTACTAAGTAATTCCTGATGGAAATACCCAATAAATCTCTGTCCAACCTGGGAACCTAACCCAGGACCTCAAGCTTAATAGTTGACTATTAACCACTGGACCAACGAGACAGTGTATCACACATTCTTCATCTGGTCTTACACACACCGGTTTCAAGTAGTGACTATTCTGAAGAAAATCAAATTAAGGTCAGAGTAACTATGTCCTAGAGCATTCTCTCTCTACATTACTACTCAAAACTTGTCAACGTAAAACATAATAATGTTTATCTCCTATTAAATCTTATTGAAATTGAATGCTTAAAAAGATTTTTCTGATCTCTAAAACATACTTTTTCGTTTGTATAGAAAGAAAGCGTCATTTACCTATTGAAATTAAGTATAATCAGTTTATTTCTCTTCAAAATCACATAAATATATTATTGCATGACATGTTTATCTTTACATGATGTAATAAGTTTTATCAAAAGGAGTTAAATAATTAAAGGAGTTCAAAATTGCCATCGCATTGCTGTCAATGGCTAAAGTGCCCAGAAAGCTGGCAGCATTACCACGTTAGATGGCAATGCTGATTCTTTGGCCAAGAAATAGGTCAGCTTTCTGGACACAAGATGAGTCGAACAACTGTTAGGCGATGTCCCGATTCTAGGTGTTTCAGTGAAATTAAGTAAGTAGTAATTTAATTACACAAGAATTTTAGCTATAAGTAATTAAATAATTATCTAATTATAAATAGTAATTACTAAATGTTCTCGTGCGACGAGGGCATTACTATAGATGTAATCATGGCTTGAATAGTTCCAATGACGAATATTTTTGAAATGTAATGAAATGTAAATTAATTAGTCTTAAATGACATGGTAATCAATGTACGTCATTATTTTCATGGTGTACTAAGAAAATTGTTCAACATTATGCAATAAACACAATGCTTCAAAAATATTACTAATGGCTCAATTTGAAGTAATCTCCGGCTTGCATATTTTCTAAGATGAATATTTTTAAGAGTAAAATGCATATTATTTAGGTCTAAATTACATAGTAATAAACAGTTCCATAAAACAATCTAGCCAATCAATGTAATCTAATCAATCTAATAAGTATACAGGTAGAGTTCTTTATAATTCTAGAACACTGAAAATGATGATTGCAATTTTGTTTTTTATAGTGTTTCGCATTAGGCGACTAATATCAAACGCTGTATCGTTTCACATCCGTCTCTAAATGTATCTGTATAATCTTAAAAGTAAATGCAAGTTAGCTGGCTGTATACTTATTAGCTTGTTCGAGTGTACGTCATGATTTCCATTTTGTATAATGAAAATTTATTATTCAATGTTATGAAATAAACACTGAATAATGGCTGATTTTTAAAAGTAAACTCCTCAACCTTTCTCATAAGACATGTAGTCTCTGAAAGCTTAATCAAGTCTATGAGCAATAAGTGAGTTCATCTCAAATTAGCTGTTCAGGCTGCTTTTAAAAACAGCAATTACAACTATAAAACTTCACATACAAAATCCAAGATGATAGGTCTCCTTCAAGTGAATAAGACCAGCATAGAAAATCCTATGTAGGTATACCTCTATTGAGTATTAAGTATCACCCTAACAAAATGGCCCTAGGCGAGACTAGCCTGGATCGTAGATAAATATGATGCTGTGCACCAAATATAGTAGTACCCAGTATGACGTACCTATGTACTCTCCCTTCTTGTCCTGTACAGAAGAACCGTAGGACGCTAGTGATGGCGCCAAACTGATCCCTAAGTTCTGGGCTAGCTCTAAACAAATAGCCAACAATATGCTAGAAAGAAAATAAACCTAGCCACAACAACAAAAAAAAATCGAAATGGTCTCTATAATCAAATCCTACAATTTCTGTTGACAATGTAAAAGTCGCTGTAATTGCTTAAGTAGCTCGTTCAAGTGACACCAAGTATCCCACTTACCTTGGCCGCAGTTCTGTTCCAGATGACGACCTTATGGCCGGAGTTCAGCAGGTTCTTCACTATACCGCTGCCCATGATGCCCAGCCCGAGGAAGCCGAACTTCATCTGGCTGGCCTGGATGTTCTTCTCCAGGAGAGTCTCCGAGACGTTCTCGAGGTCCAGCGGGGGGGTGTCCTGCGGAAGAGGGGAAAAGGGGGATTATAGAATAGGTTTATTTTTTCTCGTAAAGCATTATTATTTATTTCATGGGCATGTTTTATTTATTTATTTATTTAAACTTCATGCACAAACGTGGTACATAGGCGGACTTAATGCCACAAGGCATTCTCTACCAGTCAACCTTAGGGTCAAATAGGACAGCACTGTGGTAGAGTACAAATATAAATAAATTAGGAGAAATTTTGTTAACAATAATTAATATACCTACATGACCTGTTTTCCTTGATGACAGGATAGGGATTTACAAAGGTGTATTTACACCTAGATTTGTGTGCTATATATTTGTTTGTAATCATTTTCCTGTAAGTATGTATTATAGTCACTTTAGTAGTAGTTAGTTATTCGTAGATGGGTACGCCAGTCAAACATCGTGAGGAAACCGGCATGTCTTAAAACCAAACAATTCGAAGACATGTGACATCTACCAATCCGCACTGAGCCCGCGTGGTGGATTATAGCCATCCCTCTCCTAGAGAGGAGGCCCGAGTCCCTGCAGTGGGAACATTATAGGCTGATGATGATGGGTACGCCAGTCAAGTGAGAGCACATGAAGGAGCAGCATACTTACACTCTGAACCACGAACCACCCCAAAAGCTCACCGATGGCTGACGTTGCATCCAAAATCGGTTATGTAGCATTATTAGTTTTATCGTGAGTAAAGATATTATGGGGCAAACCCGCCACACTATTCCCAAACCAATGTAACTCCTGGAAGCCAGAATCAACAGTGATGACTACCCGAAAAGCGCCGAGACAATGCAGCTCCACGAAGTTCCAGAGAAACAGTTCTCTTGGATTCCGCAACATAGGTAGGAAAACATAATTTCCAGTTCCCTCCGTCTTAGCAGGAGAATGGATAAAGATTTGGTACGTGTGGGAATCGAACCCGCGAAGACAATTGCTGCCCGTTGTGCTAATGATTCAATCATCACTGACGACACGGTTGGCGTAGTGACTGAGCGATTGGACTGCTGCGCTGCGTGTTGCGGGTCTGATCCTCGCACGGAACAAATATTTGTATGGCCTACAGATAGTTGTTTCGGGTCTGGGTGTTTGATTTGTGTATGTGAGTTGAAATGTATGTAAACGCACCCACGATGCAGGAGAAATTCCTAGTGTGGGGCAAAGCATTTAAAAAAAAACCCGATAAGACATTTTAGAATATTTTATTGATGCTTTGTCCTAGAAACAATGTGGACATCGTCCACCACACCTTGGAAACGTAGACTTAAGGCCGAAACCAATTTGGCGTAATCCCCTTATATTCCGTTGCGTGAAAACGCATCTTCGCTCGAATATATGGTGAGAGGTGAATTGCTATTGTCTAGCAGTGGAACATTTACTCAATCACAAGCAGTCACTCAAAATTAAGAATGACTTTATGCGGCACATCCTGGGAGTCATCTTGTTGACTGGTTCTAGGTTTTACTACGTCTTCACTTTAAAGCCAACTCAAAGCATTTATTTCAATTAAACCATTACAGGTACTTCTGAATGTCAGGATAACAAAGAAAGCGAAGCTACAGCTTCTCTATGCAGGTGAATGGGGAAGAAACTATATGGACACTCTTTTAAATTTAAATTTACAAAAACCCCTGTTTTCCAACCTGTGTTTCTGTTACAAAATATTGGTTACACCATCATGTTCAAATTAGCACCACAAAAAAACCGAAAAGCAAAGCTTTTGTTGTTTAGTTGGTCCGGGTTTGGGTGTTTGGTTTGTTTGTGTATTTAAGTTTAAATGCTTGTGAAGGCACCCACGATACAAGAGAAATTCGTAGTGTTGCAACGTTTTATAAAAATAAGGCGATGAGTTAACACTCTATTAATACTAGTAGCAGTAAGATGAATGGCACCGTTTAAAGTAAAGAGTGAGGGCGTGAGTTTGGAATGAACTCCGCATACGAATTTTCTGCTCAGCCACCCCAGTTCAGTTCAAATTAGTGTTTAAATACAACAGAGGCACGGAGTTAATAGGCTCAAGTTGCGCCGTGTTAAAACAATCAGCAAGGTGGCAGATTGACCAGAGGGGTGTTTCGAAAAAAGGTGATACCAGTCGGGGGTCCGAGCGAATGTACTTTTATCTCCTGAACCACTAACTCATGGTAGTATACTGCTGTGTCAAGAAAGTATCGGGAAAAGATCAATAATACACAAAATGTTTGTTATTCATCCAAATTTATTTTATCACCTTCAAAGTATGCTCCTTCAGAAACGATACACTTACGCCAACGAATAATCCAATCATCAAAACATTTTTTAAACGCTGTTTCCGGAATTGAGTTCAGCATTGAGTTCGCCGCGAATTCTTCTTTATGTCTTCTACCGATTGAAAACGGGTGCCACGAAGTGGTAATTTGAGTTTAGGAGAAAGAAAGAAGTCGGCTGGAGCCATATCTGGTGATTAAGGTGGTTGCTCGACGGTATTGTTGAGTGTTTGGTCAAAAATTCGTTCACAATGATGGCTTTGTGCAAAGGCGCATTATCGTGGTGCAAAATCCAAGAATATTGTTTCCACAAATCAAGCCTTTTTCGTCGAATTTGCTCTCTTAAATGCCGCATAACGCTCAAATAATATTATTTATATTTACCGTTTCACCTTCCCGCAAGAATTCCGAGTGCACAACACCGCGATAGTTACACACTTTTTTGGTGTTAACTTCAGTTGCAGACGTTGATGGCCTACCAGCACGCGTAGTATGGCGATTCTACCTCTATTCTTCCAAGAATAGACAAAGCTTTTTCCATACAATTTGACATAAAATTTTGCTACAATCTGTCATTTTGTCGATTCTTCCGTCGACAAAACCCGTTTCTACGGTGGCATGCTACGCGTGCTGCAGGGCTATTGCGTATCTTTTTAAATGTTAGTGGCTATTATAGTGTCCATCGATTAACTGTCAAATGGTTCCATTATGTACCAAATTTGAACCATTTGACAGGTAATCGATGGAGACTATGATAGCTATGATTTAAAAAGATACGCAATAACCCTGCAGAGCGAGGCAAATCTTCCATCACATATCGACCGCTTTGTACCACTCATAAGCACGTGTTTTTGATAAAGTCGATTCACCGTAAGCCTTCTGTAACATTTTCAGTGACTCCGACCACGAAATTCCATTGGCGATACAAAATTTAAGACAAACTCTTTGTTCGATGTTTTTGTCCCTAAAACAGCACTGTATTTAATTTAGATAACTATGCAACTCAAACTCCGCGCCAAAATGGAAAACAGTTGTGCCAATCTAACAACAACATAAAAAAACAAAAATTTGAATTTGGAACCATAAACAAATCATCCATCCCCGATACTTTTTTGACTGAATGTAGGAACAGTGTATATGAAGTAGGAACAGTCGGATCGAGTCCGAAATAACTCTCCGCTTGCCCCAGACGGAAGGTATTCATTAGAATTTTGCTAATAAAAAAAATATTTGTAGAAATTGTGTTTGGTTGTGTGCGTGTGTTGTGTGTGCGTGTGTTGTGTGTGTGTGTGTTGTGTGTTTGTGACTTTCTACTAATATTATAAATGCGAAAGTTTGTGAGGTATGGATGTTTGTTACTCTTTCACGCAATAACTACTGATCGGATTTGGATGAAAATTGGCATACAGATAGTTTACAATCTGGTTAACACAGGATACTTTATATCCCGGTAGTAAGATCCCGTGGGACAATTACCGAACACCACGGAGGCGACGCCCCGGGGGCATAAGTTTGTATTGCTATATTCGTGGAGGCTTTATTAAATTATATTATTCAGCATTAACTGATTAAAAACTAAAAACAACAACAAGCCTTAACCAGCTCTCCAATATTTCCCGGAAAATTATTTCCGATTCTACCTGTAATGGATAGAGCAAAATACAGTTTATAAAAAGGTTGTTTCACGTTTCACAATATTCATACTAAAAATAAACCTGAACAAATTGCGAACTAGAGATGTACTAACTAGACGGGTAAGCCGAATGCCGATTGTCGATGTCGGGCCATATATTTTGTAGTCGGCAAAAAGTGGAAGTGATTCAAATTAAATTATAAACTTTATTGTCTTCTTGTTCTTCCTCTTCGTAAAAAAATTGAAAACAATACAAGAACTAATACATTAAGATTCCACTATGCCAAAAGTCAAAAACATCGTATCGAACTTTTACACAACCCGCATATCCCAATGTTTACGCACAATTGAATTTCGATTGGAAAAATCAACGGCTGACAGTTTCAGGTTAGTAAATAAGGAGCACTACGTGAGAGAACAACGCTATACAGGTAAAACAATTCAATTACTGCATGTGAATTTTCTTGCTAGCATACTCTCTCGTTTCGTGACATCTGACAGGCGGGAATAGAAGAAGAAAACGTGTTGCGCCGACCCCAAATAGAATGGGTTGGGAATAGAACGCGTTTCGGTGATCAAAATTGCCCCCTATCTCACGTTATTTAACACCATTAGATTTCTTTTTCATCGTTCTAAAATCAAAATCAAAAGTCATTTATTCAAACTAGGCTGCTAATCAGCACTTTTCGAACGTCAAAATTTACTTTACTTTACTTATTTACAAGTGACAGTCCCCCAAAACGCCCACCCTTCGACACTTCCATAGTGTTTTTGCTGGAAAGAAGAAGTGGCGCAACAAACTCTCCAGCAACACATTTCCTGCCGTTATCCCAATTTATTTGGGGTCGGCGCAACGTCTTTTTCTTCCATACTTCTCTATTTCTCGTCATGTCAGCAGTCACCTCCTTTCTAGCCATATTATCTTTCACACAGTCCATCCATCGTTTCTTTCTCTACTCCTATTATGGCCATCTATATTCATACTCAACATTTTTAGATTTCTTATTATGGGATTATTTTGAAGTCAAAAGTCTATACTGACAAACGCACAACCACCCGTGCATTGAAGTTAGGGATTCAATACTGCATCAACAAAGTTCCGCCATTTATGCAAAATGGTCATGGATAACTGTAAAAAGGAGCGTATGTGCCAGCAAAGCCGTTGCATACATAACCATATTCTGTGTACTATAAGATGCAATGAATTAAGTTAAAAACAAAATAATGCTTTCTATGATGACGTACCCAATGCAAGCGACTCAGCTGTTCATGAAACACCATCGACATTACAAAAGCCCCGTAAACTTACCCGACTAGTCGGCCCATCTCTACTGCAAAACCAACGGGTTGTCACAACCAATTAAACTACTCAGCCACTCGCTTCGGCGAAAAGCTTTATTAATAAGTGAGCGTTACAATATTGTCCTATGTGCAACCCGGGAAAATTGTTTTCCATTGAATATTCAAACCTAAAATCAAAGCGTACGGTTGAAATTCGTGTACTATGATTATGATTGATTTTATTCAGGTAGGAGCGTAGAGCGGAGGAGGGGTAGAAAAGCGGATTGTTTGTGTATACTGTGTGTTAGTATATATGTAATGCACTCTCTCCCTCTTTTCCTAGAATTGAGATTCAATAATCAATACCTCTCAGTCAGCCGACCCGGACAGGCGGACATGCAACAACGCAACAACGCTGTCAGAATCACGACGTGGTTTTTAAGTACAGTAGAATCCTGATTATCCGAACCTCGATTATCCGGACTCATTGTTCACGGCTCTTATTACCGTATTTTATATCCTATTGTCTAAATGACGTAGGTATGTGAAACACTATCTATAATAAAAAGTTATTAATATTGTTTTGATTTTATTTAGAAATCGATTATCTAGATTTTCGATTATACGGAATACTCCTGGTTTTAATTGATCCGGATAATCGGGATTCTATTGTAATTGCAAATGCGCAAAATACGTGGCTTGGACGTGGAGTTGCGGACACCAGCCCGATATAAATAGACTACAAAATGCTGCCTAAGCTTATTATACAGGGTGTAAAACTGTAAACGGACCCTGCAACCGTCAGCAACACATTATGTACAGTCAAGTCATATGTAATTATGTACACACTTTGCAAAGTTCAAACGCGAATTACTCGCGAATGAAATAACTATTGCAATTTTGAGATATGAACATGAAAACAAAATCAATACAGTAGGCGCTACTGACAGTACATAAAACTATATATATACTCGTAACCATAAGTACTCAGAAATTAATGCTGGGAAACGACTTTTTTTTAGAGCGTTACCATTCTATTTGAGGGCGCAACACGTTGATTTGTTCCATTATCTCCTGTCAGACGTTATGGCGTCATTCACTCTTTTATCATTCAAATCATTCCTCACACAATCCATCCATATTTTCTTGGGTTTTCCTTAACCTTTTCCACCCATCAACATTATTGTCCATCATTTATTTTGTCACATGCGTTTCATCCCTCCTCATTACATGACCGTACCAAGATATACAACTTTCTTTCAATTTTTCTGTAAGTAGTGCCACTTTCAAATTTTCTCATACTCATTCCTTACTTTATCCATTCTTGTCACTCCGCAAATCCATCTCAACATTCTTGTCTCTGCCACATGCAATCGCTTTTCATGAATCTTTTTCAAAGCCCAACATTCCGATCCATACAGTACGACATGCCTAATCATGGACTTGTATATTGTCTTCTTTAACTTGAGGGTCATCCACGGGTCGCAAGTTGTTCCAGTGACCTGTCGCCATTTCATCCATCCTGTGTTGATACGAGGCGTTACGTCCCGGTCTACTTCGTCATCCCCCTGGACAAGATAGTTACTTGGTATTATGTATAGAATGCTCCGTGAAGGGTTAAATTACATCTTTAATGTTTTAGGGTTCCGTACCTCAAAAGGAAAAAACGGAACCCTTATAGGATCACTCGTGTGTCTGTCTGTCACAGCCAATTTGCTCCGAATCTCGGTGTCCCTTCTACTTTATTAAATATATGGAATCATCACCTGCGTATCCTTTTCACAGCCAGGACCAATATGCTTTCTGAGGCACGGAGGAAAATTGATAAGTACCTATTATGTCATGTCATGGTGGACAGTTGGACACCCAACCAGGAACCAAGCTAGGCAAGTCTAACCTAAAGATCGATTCCGAATGGCTCCTATTATTAAGCCACAAGCATGTGTATTAGAAATTCGGGCATAGTTTGGTGCATTTGTAAGCCGACTTCAACGTCGAAAATAGCATAAACTATTGATTTTGTGCAGAAGTTCTATCTATATTTTAAATATAAGTTATGGAATCAGGCATTACGTTGCAAACCATGACAGTCGCTCCAAATACAGTATTCAGCTGCACCTGGTTGACTGAAAGCCGACACCAACATAATTATGTATGTACATAGTTGGGAAAAGGCTAGGAAGATGATGATAGCTCAAGGTTTTTTTAAATACACACAGTTTTAAAAATGCAGTTCTTATGCCCAGATTATGAATGCACTCGCATCATATTAAACTAGATTTAAGATGGTAAATACCAGTAGTGGTTCTAAATAAGATTGCATTGTTAAAAATATCTTTTAGTTTTTAGTGCATCTTCCTGTTTCACATATTTTGCATCTTTACAATTGAGTGAAACAGTGAGGTGCAAATGCAAAACGATTGTATGTAGCGGAGATGAGAATGTTGAGATGGAGAGTGCCAAGAATGAATAAAGTGAGAAATGGAAATATTAGAGGAAGTTTGAAAGAGGGTGTCTCTTTCAATTTTTTAGAAAAATTAAAAGAAAGTCGCTTGTCTTGGTATAAACATGCAATGAGGAGAGATGAATGAAATGCATGTGACAAAAAAGTGATGGATGAGAGGGAGTGGAAGATCAAAGAAAAGTATCTTAGTTTAATTCCCCTTTTGGGGGGGGGGTGAGAAATCGTCAAATGACTCCTCCCCCTCTGGGCAGAGTGGTAGGGAGTGTCTATTGACTTAAAACGACTCATGTCCCTTCTTAGCCCTTGTGCCGAGGCCGCGGTATCTCTTTCGAACAACCCGCAGCCCCGACGGGAGTTTAATCCCCTTAATGACATATTTCATCAGCAAGCGTGCGTATAGATTTCAGTCAACTTTCTTGACGACGAGGAGCAGGTAAATTTAATTTAGTAAGCATGTATGAGTATCAATTTGTCTCTAAATTATCTGGCATCCACTGGTCAGGCAGCACTAAGAGTAGATACTCGTAAAAGGTACTTTTGCCAAACGCGCAAACTCCAAAAGAGATTTGGGGTTGCATACCTAATAAATAAAAGCCAGTATTACAAAGAAATCTATGATTTATTTGTAAATAAAGTATGATAATTTACAAATGCATTTTAATTCATGTATTTAAGACAGAAACACCACATCTAATGGTTGTACAGTCGGTAAAGTCTAATACAATTATTTTTACATAATATTTTGATATATCTTGATTTTCATGTCGCTAAGAGATTAATTTTATACATACGTTCTTTTTTTATGTAGTACCTAAAAAGCGTGAGTAGATTATTTTCACGGACTGTACAAACTCACATAATTTTTGCTTACATAAATAGAATTCCAAAATCTTTGGTACACTTAAGAATGACATGATTTAGAATCTAATACAAACCACACAATGATGAGAGGACTACACTTACCTTACTTCGCCTTTCGGCTATTAGAGGAGACAATTTCTCTTTGACATTTTACATTCTTACACTGCACAATAGTTGTACATGAATCTTTTGGCGCGTGGTCTTTATCGGAACGAAATCGGCCACCATCTTCGTTATTTTTTTTCAATATAATTGTACAAATGTATACCAACCTCCTAGCGCGTCTGTCAGTTCACTAAGGCGCCAAAAGAACCATGTAGCACAGTAACTGCGGATTTCACCAAGAAACTGAATGCGATCAACACATCTAACCGGCGTTCAAGAGCTGTTATTGCTAATATTTCATAGTAATCACCGACAGATTTTAAACAATGTATGGATTTTGCGTGAAATCTCATATACACGCACGGATCTGCGTTTTCGCGTATCTTTATCTCATTCTGTCACATGAAGGCGTCATTTAATAGAGCGAGAAGTCCGATCACAAGCGTCCGCATTAATACGTATCGGAAGCATTTTAACGTGTGATTGAAACTCTCACTTCAGTGAGTTGTTATGTGAAAGAAAGGGACTAAGATTCAAGAAAACGCTGATCAGTGCGTGTAAATGTAATTTCACCCTTATGCTGATCGCGTTCTGTTAAATGGTGAAATTCGCTGAAGTACTTTAGTAAATTATTTAAAAAACGCGCGCGCACGACTCGCTCGAGTGTTACGCGTAGGGGCCGTTTTGGTGTGTGCGCGCTTGGGCTTGTGGCCCGCTGTCGCCTGTGTCTTGACCGCCTCGCCGGGCGGGTGGCGTTTAACGCGAGTGCTTGACCGAGTGGATGCCTGGTGCAAAAGAAACTGTATTCGCAACTCTTCTTTACTAAACGGTGGCTTTAAACGCCTAATTATACTAGTAGGTTAAATAATAAGTGTTTTATAGCAGGCAAAATACCCGTGTATAAAAATAGGATAAAGAAAACATGGAGGTGTATAAAATAGGTATCAATAGTCTTCTAAAAATATTATAAAGTTTTTCATTTATTTTTTTACTCTCGTTTAGGTAGAACAGAAACCCATTGTACAAATAAGAGACTTGCTTCAACGAGATGACCCACTAAATGCTACCCTTTAACATGAACGTCTTAAACTGCTAGACGCGACCCTCAACCTCATAATGGCGTAAACGTCCAATTATGATCGCCATTCAACCAATCTAACGTAATTTAGGTATAATCAATTTAATAGGTAGCTTTTAAAACCTATTTTGGTTAAAGTTTAACAAAAAAATTAAAACTAATATAAAAAGGTACTCACTGGGCGCAGAATGTTTGAAGGGCGATGCAGCAGACTGGACTTCTTGGAGAACGAGTGGTTCAGCATTGACGGCTTCTCATTGGCCGAGTCGATGTCCGTGTAAGAGCGAGACGACACCACCTTGCTCTTCTTACGATTTGTGGGTTTGCCCGCCGACGACGACCGTTTTATAGGCTTCACCTTTGAAATGCCCAAACGAATCTATAAATATTGAGAATGGTCATTTGTGAAGTAGTGAGGTTGCTGCTATGCCATAACCAACATGCTTTACTTTTACCATGTTCCCTTTGCAGGGTTCAGGCCTCCTCTATCTGCTCCTTATGCCTTTTCAGAGGGAGTGGGTTGTAATCCATCATGCCAGGGCCATCACCACTGTTCAATGTTGCCAACTATACAAGGTATATGGGTATACCCTTCAGGAAACCGTCAGTGACGGTCAAGGTCAGTGAGAACAAGTGCATTTCGTCTTCGTTAAGGGTATTTTTGCAACAATTGTTATAGTCCTTCTTCGATGACATCCAAAAATGATCAACAATCAGCCTGTTAAATTGCCACAGCTGGGACTTAGACCTCACCTCTTTGAGAAAATGTTAAGCAGTCCCAATAGATTACCATGAGCTCCATGTGGGTTGGTAACAAATTAATGGGGGCATGCTATGTAGATGTGTCCTGAGGAGTTAGAATGTAAATATTTACTGTGAAATATAGATGATTTTATTCAGATTTGTCTACCAGATTCTGACCATCAAATTATTCAGTTGACAAGATGTTGAATGCGCTGTGAAAGCACTTCGCATTTCGACTGATCAGTCTCTAAGACAATAAGCCTTATTACAAACCTTTGTACATCCATTAGTAAGCATGTTAGTAAACAAAGAAAGGATTAGTCAGTGAAAACTGTATCTTATCGCCCTCACCTTAGGAGTGGAGCTCTTTTTCTTAGAAGTGGTAGGCTCAGTAACAGTAGTTTCAGCCTCTTCGTCGTCATTCGGCTTCTCGTCCTGGCTCTCCTCGTCCTCTGTCACGTCCTTCAACTTGTCGAAGTCTTCCTCTGTGTTACGGACGTGGTCGTCCAGGTCAGGGAATTTCTGAACAGAGGTTTTGGTTAAAAAAACAAGTCATATAATCAAATGCTGAGAAAAGCAGTGCTAGTCTAGTGGTGTGATCGTCGGACTACCAAGCCTTAAGTCTTGAGTTCGAACCCAGGACCCGAATCTCTGATTTTTTTCGGATACATGTGCGCATTGCATAATTATATCTTCGGTGAAGGAAAACATCGTGACGCCTAAAGTAAGGCTAGTCAATCCCATAGGTGGCATAAAAATTGACATTGATTAGGCACTAAAACACGATAAAGAAGAAGAGGAGTTGAGAATCTAGAACTTTATGAGCGTCAAGAATCCTCCAGTCCCCCGCTACGCCCACCCTTCACCACTTCCTAGTATTTGAGATGGGGATACGTAGCAGAACAAACTCTCCAAGATATATCCAAGTTAGTTGTATGAAAATTGGATGTTTTGTTGAAGAATTTCTAAGAGAAGTAGAGCTGGACCAAGTAAGTTGAAAGTAAGGAGATTGGTTGTTGATTGGACTGGAGTTATTGGAGGAAATATCATATTTTTTCATAGAATATTTCTGGAATACTTTTAATTTATTTTAAATTTTTTCAGCTGTACCGGTTGACGTCAACGGCGGCTGCGCCAATGTCTCGCATATAACGTGAGGGTGACGTATATTTTCCCGCTGCACTACATAATCGTGAACCGTTAGGAAAGTCTCAGTAGCAGTTGTGGAGTCTGGATTCCTGCCCAGTTGTAAATAGGTTCGCCCCCTATTACATGGGACATAAACATAACTGGCGAAATGGTGTACTATTAGTTACACCTCTGCCTAATCTATTATGATCGTGAAACATGACGTTTTTTGCGGATTTTTTTTTTTTTTTAAAACGTTTCCCCACACAAGGATTTTCTCCTGCATCGTGGGTGCGTTCACAAACATTATTTAAACTCACATACACAAAACCCACGATCATACTAATATTTGTTCCGTGCGAGGATCGAACCTGCGCTTGAGCCACTGCGCCAAACGTGCCGTCAAAATTGACAAAAATGCCAATTAAATATTACTTCTTTCTTTCTTTAAAACCAGTTCATGAAAACTAGTTGAACAAAGCATCCCTGGACCTACCTCCGGGTGAACAATGAATTCTTCAATCTGCGCAACGGCCTCCTTGAAGGCGGTAGTCTTGCAGGACTTGATCAGCTGCTCCTTATACTCATGATAAGGCTTGATGTTGTTGTCTTCGATCCAGGCACTGTTAACAAGAAGACCTCATCAGTTTCTTGGTCTACATCATTGACAAGGACAGTTGATCAGCGGGACAACAGAAGGGATTAATAAAACACACATCAGATTTAATATACTTTATTAAATTTTTCTTCCTCGTTGATTCAGTGGTAGCAAGGCCACTGCTGAGCCGGTTCTTGGGTTCCATTCCCACAATGACAAGCGCGGCGTTGCCCTTGAGCGCGCTGGCCACCTACTCGAAGTGTTTTTGAGGGTTTTCTAACAAGAATTTCTCAGTAACTGCCCGGAGTTTAGATTTGTGCCCGGTTGGCGTCCAAGGACTGGGAAAAGAAGTGTTTGGTCCCCGGCGGCGAGATGGGCAGATGGCTTTGTTGCCATCGCGGGAATATCCTGGAGGAGGGTGGCACAAGAACGTGGAGCGACAAAGAGAGGCCTATGCCCAGCAGTGGGTGAAGTCCGGCTGTAGATGATGAATGATGATGATGGCAATAGGCTTACCCTGAATTACATGGGAATTAAAAATAACTGGCCAAATATGGATGAACTTAAAATACTACTACCCCGCCTAAGCCTTCGGGGAAATATAGGTGTGATGTTATGTGAATTGGTATTCGCAGGATATTTAGAAAAAGTACACACTTTAACTATAGAGATGTAAGATTTCCCAAGATCGATTCCTATCAACTATCAAGGTATACATACAAATATACCTCAGAAGTGTAGCTACAACATCTTATACCTAAGTTTATGTAGTAACGTTCATACGTCGCTATTGTAGTGGCTTGCATCACACACTCTTAGGCACCCTAATGTAACCCTACCGATTTGTCGTTTTAAAACCGAACTCATTCTCGACGTCACAGTAATACTATAAGAGTGAAATTGAGTTTGTTTGTCACGTCTAGCAGCTAGAGGATTTCGATCAAATAAATATTGGATAAAATATCCAAAAATCCTTTAAGTGTTTCTTTTAGGCCAGCAGAATGTAGGTACCCATGATATAATGTCGAACATCCACGCGATCGAAACCGCGGGTAAAGCTTGGTCCACGACAAATTCAGTAAATTAAATATAACCGCAATTTCAAAATTATACCCGCATCGCACTATTTTTCACCAACATGCAAAGTTCAATGTATCAATCTATGTATTCAATTTATACCCGTTACGAGAAAACAATATTTCCCGCAATATTGAAGTCGAATTCAGTGTATTTCTCTTCAAAAGGATTTCCGGATTAATTTTCCAATAACAAACAGTTGGTACTAGGTATTTCATTTCATTTCAGTTCTAGGAATTCCCCTTCAAAAGAATTCCTGTATTCATATTCGAATAAAAAAACCAGTACTATGTATAAGCTGGAAAATGGAACACAATATTTGTTCAAACATTTCGACGTAGTTTTGCAGTTCTCCGAATTTCAGCTCCGCATCCAACTCGGCTTCCTAGAATGGGGTGGACGGGGGATGAATACACCCCCAGTCAGCGTGATATGTAGAGATAGGTGATCTATACATATCACACTGCATAGCAACGACGATCATATTACGCATTCGTCAGAACCCGGTCGATACTGTGCAGGACACGTGACCCTCGGATCCTATAATATGTATATTAATAAAGCTAGGGATTATTGCATTGCGAATTTCACGGGATAAATTCATCGACGGGCCTGTCCATCTTAGTTAGATGGACAGGCCCGTTAGCGTATTAGTTCATTTTGTGGAGTATTGTAAACTGCGAAATCCGCCCTTACTGTTACGGCATATCAAAATGCGTTGCGGCGAACACGAGACGTGGCATGTTTAGTTCATTCCTATACTGTTTAAGGAATTTTCTCTGCACCGAATTCTCTCTCAGGCTGTAGAAGCTCTGACCATGGACGTGTGACTGTGATGCTTTGGACGAATAAAACCAATGTTTATGGCTATGGCAACTTTAACAATAACTGTCGATCCCGAATGAAGTCGCGAAGCCGCTGAGCTAAGTCAGTACCTAGCAAATTCTGGAGGGCTCAAAAAATTCAACTGCAACTAAAATTTTCAAAACAATAATAACCTTTCCAGCAGTCCGATGACATCGAATCTGAGACAGAACTAACGTGTGAAAAACATTCACCAACAGTCGGGCAATATGTGAGCCTCTGATCTCCAACAGTTTCTGTCGAGAAGCTAAGATTGTGTAGGGCTACGCTTCGTTGATAGGTTCTAAGTCACACTCGGATGTCCATAAATTCGATGATACTCTCAGTATCATGATCAAACAGAGGAGACCAAAAGATTGGCACAAATTGCCAGTAAATTGAAGGGGAGATTGCTAAGTGCATAATGCATTTCGTAACGACTAGTCTTGTGACTCCATACGAACAATACACGGTGTAAAGGACATTGAGGTTTTTTTTTAAAAAAAAAGAACGTTTCCCCACACTAGGAATTTCTAATGTATCGTGAGTTCAAACTGATATCTAGAATTCAGCACATGATAAGATTCTAGATCCCTAAACGTAGAAACTTTTGAAATTCATTTTTGCTAGCGGTTTTTTTATAATCATGAAAATCATCAATACAACGCTTTAAACTAATGAGTTTAATATTAATGAGTTTTTCATGAAACTCGGGCGCTTCCACACACACTTACATGTATGGAGGTCTATCACCAATTACAATGGTGAAAAATTTACAGTAGATACAGACACGAATGTTCCAGTTCTGTTGGCGGTAGACTTTATAAAAAAAACTTTTTGCAAAAAAAAGAAACAACTGACTTTATTTTTAGCGTTTTTGTTACTGACTGGTTTTTTTTAAGTCTGTTGTTTTTTATGCAAAGTTTTTTGTGTTGGCCTTTTTAGTTTTCACATAAATCAAGATTTTTTTCAAATTAGTTTATAAATAACGGATTTATGAGTTAACCAAAATTAAAAAAAATATTAGACCGATTTTGATGAAAATTTTATGGGACCAACCGGGAAGCATATCCTTCCATAATGAAAAACGATTTTTTTAAATGGGTTCATAAATGACAGAGTTTTGAGAAAACGCACAAAAAAAACTACAACCGAATTGAGAACGTCCTCCTTTTTGGGAAGTCGGTTAAAATACGACTTCCGTAGACACATTTTACAAATGTTTACCAACCGCACCCCCGGGTAATGTCAGTAAAATGCCAAAAGCACCACGCATTGTAACTATAACATAAGTCTGACACGCATGCGGTATGTTCAGCCATCGATGCACGTGGGCAACAAGTGTTACGTAAAATGACGTAACGGTGCTTTAAAAACAACAGTTCTGCGCTGCATGACTGACTGTACAACATTTTGTCGCTCAATGTTATAGATTGCAACAAAGTAAGATGAAACAACTGTTATTGATATTGGTATGTTAAATATATCCTTCTGATCTACCAACCCGCACTGGGCCCACGTGGTGGATTATAGCACATCCCAGAGGGATGTGATTATAGGCTGATGATCATCATCATCAGCCTATAATCATGTTCCCACTGCAGGGACTCAGGCCTAGGAGAGCCTAGAGAGGAGGCCTAGGATGATGATCCTTCTGACAATCACTTTGGAAAAAATTAGATGTAGGCGATTCCGTAATGACTAAAGAAAAAGCCTAATTTAGGATTTCCAACATTGGACTCTGCGCTCGAAATTGTGTTCCAAACCTGTCAAACAGTTAGGTTAAAATTTAGAAAATGATTGGTCACGAATAAATGATTTATTTAACAGAGCAATATTTTTTAAGCATTCATTTATATTCTGTGAAATCGGGCATTACTAATTCTATGCTTCCCGCAGTATACCTTTGCCACTCATGATGTAGGACTGAAATAAAATTCGTGTGCTCCACCGGATACCTCATTCAAAAAAACAACGAATTACCGTAAAAACTTTCATCCGCGAAGGACTTTCCTAGTGCGCATGCTTCGTGCTTCTAGTTATATCCGTGCGGACTCGTGCGGTGGCCGTCCGAAATAATTTTGCTTACTGAAGCATTGATTTTTACTTAGGGATATTAAAACTTTAAAGTGATAGCGTGATTGGGAGCGTTGGAAGCTGTTGTGCTTTCGTATGTTGTTTCTTTCTATGTACGTTAGTAGAACGATAGCTTTGAAAGCATGTTGCTCTCCTCCCTCATTGTCACTAAGCACGATACGTGTATTTAATGATTGTTTGTAATAGTTTTATGCACATGGTGTCATGGTTGGCACTTTTTACCACAACCACTATAGGGATGTTTACTGACTAAAAATTTTGTTTAATTTTAATATATATTTACCGAACTTGTGACCTATGATCCAAAATGAATGAATTATTTAAATTTGAAGTCCATATGATTTGTTAATCTGACATAAATATTTTACTATTTTGCCAATTTAATCAAAATGTATTGCATGACAGATTTGATGTATTGTAATTTGTATCTTAATTTTATTGTTGTTTGATCTCAATTTTATTGTTGTTTGATCTCAATTTTATTTTATTAATTAATTTCTAGTGTTGTATTGTTTTTGCCGAACTTGTTACATAAACTTTGTATGCCTCAATGGCGGGACATAGCTGACGCCTGTATTTAACACAACATCTTATGAACCTATGATCCACAATAAATTATTTGAATTTGAAAAAAAATATGATTCTAATTAGTCCGTCTGTTAGATTATCGAAACATATTGGATACGTATTATATTTTTTGTTTTATCAAATCAATAAAAAATGACGAAGATGAAACGCGTCAAAGATGGGAGGGTGGGGTCGTGACGTCACTCACCGTTAAAAAATGTCATACTAATGTTTTAGAATATGACGTCACACGAGTTTTCAAAGCACTGTATCGTCTTCATTATTTGTTTACGTGAAAACAGAAAAAAAGTGTGTCCAATATTTTTTGGAAATCTATCCGCGACGGACTAATTAGGTTTTTTTATTTAACTACCCTATTGGAGTTTCAGTTGTGAAATTTTGTAAATATTACATAACATTATACATGACCAGCCAATAATGTTCCCACTGCTGGGACACAGGCCTCCCCTCTACGAGAACTAGTGGGCTGTAACCCACAACGCAGACCCAGCGCGGGTTGTAAATTAATTTCCGTTGCAAGCAAAACTTTGCTAGTCACAACAATTGGAGTAAAAAAAATCCAACGACAGCGTTTCAGCGTTCAGTCCTTTACAAAAATAAAATATAAGATATCAATTAGCGTGAACGACTCTAAACCCCACAGCTTTTCCCCGAAGCCAGATCAATACAAAAACATGCTCATAGCAACATAGTACGTTCTAAGTTTTATAAAAATGGCGGCGATTGCTATCTCTACATCTATTAAGTTTAGGTGAAGTGAAGCGCCAGAAACGATGAATGAATTGTGACAAATAACATTTATGGTCAAAAGACGTGACAAAAAGAGAAGACGGCGGAAAAAAGAGACCCCAAATTCAATGGGACAAGGGCAGGAAGATGATGTTGATCTCAGTAAAATTAAGAGAAATAAAGTAGAGCAAGACAAGCTTTAAGAGAATAGAACAAAGGACACATCTTCTAGTTTTCTAACACTCGCAAGGAAAAATAATATCTGAATCGACCAGATTATTAATTACTATTCATTAAAACAACCAAATAATATGAAAAAAACACGAACACTTTTTACCCGGCTGCCAGGTTATTTACGATGTTTCGCATACGAACGTTTATAATTCGGGCGAATGCTCCTCGATCAGTCAATCGAGCTGCCGCGGTATTGAATTTGTAACGCATTGTTCAAAACTTTCATAAAACGCGAATGCACCTTGGTATTTCTAATTCAATAAAAAATCAAATGACACGTCACGGACGCCATGCACGAAATGAAAAAAACTGAAATAAGTTCTTCTTTCTACCGAATAAACGAAGTTCAAAACATGTCAATCGTTGCAAGTGTCGTAGGACTTTGTCAGTCTGTGTACCTACCTTGTTTTGCCCAAAGGGTGTTTATATTAAAAGGAATCGACTATCGTGGTATGGGCAAGTGATGAGGAGGGATGAAACGCATGTGACTACAAAAGTGACAAAGTAAATGTAGATGGGTGGAGAGGGAGAGAAAGACCAAAGAAAAGATGGAAGGATTGTGTGATGCGACCCCAATAACATGAGACAAGGGCAGGAATATGATGATGTATTTATTTTATATGTATCCAGCCTGTGTAGGTTTTGATGGCATGAAGTTTACTTTGTTTTGTAGCTTTACATTCTAGACACAATTTTGGAAAAATGTTTGTAGACAATTAAATGATTCTTTGTCCGTGTTTACATCTTTTTGGAGCTGACTGTACGTAATTACAATTACCGAATCGCGAGGTTTGATTCAAAACGGGACAAAGTAACTGGCAGGATTTGAGAGAGGCCTTTGCAATGCAGGGGGGCCACAATGACCAAACTAACAAAAAAGACTACGGCCACGTATGGCATCACGGAATCCTTAGCTGGTTAATTTCTGGGCGAGGACCTACCCCTTATACTTTTCAGTTATAATAACATGTTTAAGGCTCGTCTCGGGCTTTTTTATTTATTTACTGAGAGGCGCGTCCACCACAACGAACGCTGCATTTTAAACTAACGAGCGAAAAATCGCTTCTCGTAAAATCGACGTTTGAAATCGTTAACGTTTTCATACATCGCCAAATTGTGTTTGAATTAAAAACGCACAACGCGCCGCGCAACGCCCCGCGTGACCGTAAATGAGGTCTGAGAAGGCTTTTCTCAGGGGTTTTTTTTTTATATTTGAGCTTTTGAATGAGTTTACGCATGTTAAATAGAACAAGGAACTTTGTGACAAACAGGGATAAACAAGAATTCAGACGAGCGTATCGCGACTGATTTGAAACAACGCGTGAAACAGGGATGTTTTCTGATTAAAAAAATATGATTATGTTTAGTCCGTCTGTTAGATTATCGAAAAATATTGGATACGTGTTTTTTGTTTTATCAAATTAATAAAAATTTACGAAAATAAAACGTGTCAAAGTTCAGGGAGCTTGTGACGTCACTTCGTGGTAAAAAATGTATCAAACTGTGACGTCACACGACTTTTCGAAGCACTGTACGTTTTCATATTTTGTTTACGTGAAAAAAGAAAAAATATGTCCAATATTTTTTGGAAGTCTATCTGACGGACTAATGAGATTTTTTTGTCAACTTTTTCTTTTTCTGTTATTGTCGGTTAGCTTGGCGGGTCGCGAGTCGCGGGCGGCGCGATAAGGATGTTTTCTCAAAAAAAGTTTTTACGGCTACACAGTCATGGAATTTCGGGCTATCTATGTACACTTAAGAGAGTACGTTCACGACAAATTAAATGATAAAATGCAATAATAAAAACCCACTTTTTACTTAAATTCAGTGACGGTTTAAGCACAGCTTACAAAGGATGTGATACACTCTTTAAAGCCTAAAACTGCTGGGTCTAAAAGCAAAAGGTGTAGGTACACACACACGAAAATCACACGTCTCGTCTTGTTGTACACGAGATGGTATTTATTTATGCATACTGACGTCAGCATAGATATCTCTATCAAGCAAACAACATGTTAGGGCGTATTTTTTCAATGCGGCGAGCTGCAGCCCGCCTTGGTTCTAATATGCACCCAGGTAATTTTGGGGTTCAAAAATTACTGCCCATGTGTTTGACGGACGACCTCACCTTTTGGCTAGGGAACACTAATAAACACTTCATTGTTGGCATGAGTGGTTCCACTCATAAGCACACTCTTGAGCAGGCAGACAGAGAAACGTTGCGTTTTATAATAAGGGGTGATGTCGAGCTAGCGTACTTTTAGTTTGTGAGGCGCGTATTCGGTTTCATATAATTGTTAGCTCAGGTGATGTATTTCTTTTTTGTCTTTAAAAAAAAAAACAATTTTGGACAATACAACAATATTTCTGGACAATACAAATAACAAAATCGAAAACGTTGCTTACAGTTAACTTGAGTCATCATTCTTTGCCTAGCTCTTTCCCAGCTACATTGAAATCAGCTTCCATTCTAACCGAATGCAACTGATTACCAATATTTTAGACCTCCACAACCCAGTTAGTAATAGATAATATAATACGCCTTGGTTTGGTAAGACTGGTTGTCAGAATCTCGGGCCACAGACTCCCTGTTACGACTTTCAAAGATCTACAAATGTCAGTCTGGATCAACGGCTTAACGTGCTGTCCAAGTCACGGAGGAAACTCTGTGTGTAATGGGTCCATCCCGTCGACAGATCAACATAGGCAAGCGTGGCTTAACCTAAAGAATAATTCGAGCAGCTGTTACTATCCAGCCACGAGCTCAGCAGCTAAGTAACCTATAGAATATAGCCAGGAAGACACTCCACTCTAAATCATGCACGTAGCTTGCGTACCATTGCGCCCTTGTTATCACTAATCAGATGTTGCCTTGACTCAATAACGTGTAGAGTCAGCAAACTGAACTGGCGCAGTGTGCTGGTCACGTCTATTATAAGACCAATGGTTGATGGAGTGAGCGAGTCATGGAGTGAACACCGCGTATTGTCTAGTGCAGCGCTCGACATCCACCAACTAGAGGAATCGATGGCCTTAAAAAGGTAGTAGAATCTGACTGGATGCTGCAGGCGGAAGACAGGGTGTTATGGCAATTGGGAGAAGTCCAGCAGTGGTTAGGCTGACTTGATTGAATGGTGTACGTACAAGCGACTTGTAGATATATTTTTGAGCAAGCTACTGGCATGTTGTCTGTTACTGACTTTTATTATCGCAAGCATTAGTGAAAAATGTAGGCTACGTAATCATATCACTAGTTTAATTATCACGAAATGGAACAATGAATAAAATATTAATGGCAGAAAAAAAAATGCGCACCTGTGCAATTAGCATAGGATAGCTTCGGGCCCGTTCTGATCGTACTTGTACATACTTAATATTAAACTTTTTTTTGTATTAACATCCAAATTGAAGTTATATTTATTTTTGTTACAAATAAGGCTCGTGGGTTGCAGATACAGTTTCGTCCAAAGGTAAAATATCTGTCAAAGGCCTGTAGCTTGAATTAGTCGTAGTACAATCAACCTACATTAACGAATTTGCCAACGTAGCAAAGTAATACTAAAAAACTTACGAATTGCAGAGGGAGAGGGCAGAGTTGCCATATTGCAGTTTGGAACATAATAAAATTATACATATTAGTTCGAGAGTCGGAACAGCAACGAAAAGATGGATGGTTTGTGAGAGAAATGATATGAAAGAAAATGGAATAAATTATATCGGCAGAGCTGTCAGGAAAAAGAATGGAAGAAAAAAACCTGTTGCTCCGCCCCAAAGTAACATGTGAAAAGAGAAGGAAGATAATTGGTAAAAAACTCGGAATACGGGAAACAGCTAGAGATATCTAGCCAAGTGTGGTAGACGTCATAATGACAGGTGGAATAGAGCGCTTGTTGCAAATAGACGTTGGTGGGAGAAGTTTAGGCAGGTCTACAGCCAGATTGGTGCACATTCAGAGAAGATGGCGGGTAAGACCTGGTTGAGACTCACACAACGAGGGGGAAGCATTGCAGAGAGTGAGAAGGCCTATATCAGTTTGAGATGAAATAATGTTGCCCAGTGATAAATGATGATGATAGAAGACTTTTGAGAGAGTTTAACCATATTTAGGCTTCAGGAATAAATAACCTATATTGCTTTATTATTATTAGCCGTGTGTTCTACAGCCGGGCCTCAGCTGACAAAGGCCTCCCTTCCCGCTTATCATAACAGCACTGGACAGGCCACAGCTGTTATCCGCCAATCCCTGCGAAAACGGTTCGTCCCGCCATCTCCTTCAGGCAGGGCCTGCCGCGTTGTCGTTTGCTGCTGTATGGGACCCATTGTGTAGTAACTTGACCCCATAGCTCCTCCGAGATGCAACTGATCTGGACAGCCCAATTCCATTTGAGCTTGGCATCCGTGTGACTTAGATCGGCAATTTGAGTTTTGGAACGCAGTATCGAGTTTCTTATACGATCAGTAAGTTTAACTCCAAGGATACTACGCTCTATTGCTCGCTGACAGATCCCGAGTGCGGACTTTTGAAGCTTGGTTAGTGACCATGGCTGCGCTCCATATGTGAGGGTAGGATGAGGATAAGGAATGCACATGTCCATAAGTTTTCTCTTTAGGCAGAGAGTGCACTCTCATGAGAGATCCCTTCATTATTTTCTTCATCGACCAATAGCTCTCGCGAGCGTTCTCTGTGCGTCGAGCAACTTCTTTATCTTGTCTTGCCTGGAAGGAGACTATTTGGCCGAGGTAAATGTACTCATAAACATATTCAATCCTCACACCCCCAATTCCTATGTTGAGCTTGGTACTGTTAGTCATCACCTTGGTCTTCGCCTTTTTCATCGTGAGTCCGACCTCCAGGCTGGCACGCACTTCTTCTATCGCCCACGATGACGCCCTTGTCCCAACTGCTATTTAGTTTTCTCAAGAATTCTTCAAGCTTGGCAGTGAAGAGTTTTGGAGAAAGAGGGTTGCCCTGTTGGACCCCTTCTTGGATATTGAATGATGGTCCTGTAGTGTTTATTTTTATGGGTGCTGTGCTACTTTGTTATATTTTTTGTAGTAGGTATATAAGTTAATGTATGGAGGATTTGGATTTGATTTTGAAGAGCTTGGAAAGTGTTTTGTGATAAACTGTCAAATGCTTAAGAGTAATAATGTAACCCAGGGTTAAAAGGTGAAAAGTGGAAGACCATCAGTTAGAAACCATTAAAGATTTCCTTTTTTTTAGTTTTACAGCAATTTCATTTTGTATGGAGAAGAAATGAATATTGTAATTAAAAATTATTGTAATTAATTATGAATATTGTAATTATTATAAATATTTTTATGCACTATTTTAACAATATTAATTTGTGGTGCTATGTCTTGTCATAGTGTCATGAATAAATAAACAAAACAGTGACAGTAATTTGCAAATTGCCATCAGAACAAAGACCTGAGACTCGAACCTGGGTGTGGTTCAAATTGATAGATCAAACAAGGTGTGGGCCCTGTCTTTTCTAATATCGTCCATTTCGAAAACAAGGAATGTTAATTGTATAAACCTCCACACAAATTTTCTTACCCTATTTAACCACTCTAGGGTAGACATTTGATAAGTAAACTATCGAAAATCTTGTCGGCCCTGCAGTACCTGTACAATGTTTAAATCTTCTAACTGCGGTACTCAGAGGTATTTAATGATTACTTAAGCCGTCACTTAGTAAAGGTTTGACATACTTTTGTATGAAAAAACTGTCAAAACCTTTACTAAGTGATGGCCTAAGTAATCATTAAAGCTCTCTGAGTGCGGCAGTAAGACCTTGTACTTTAGGCATTTCCAGACAGTGAGTGAAAGAATTAATTTTAGTTTTTATTCAGTAGAACATTTTAAGTATTGAGTTTAAGACAAACATATCCTGTTGTTTCCACTGTAAAAAAATCTGTATTGTGTATTTACTCTGTTCATTCGAAAGTTTGTCTCTAAGGTTGTTTGTTTGTTCTGTTTGCCTATGTCTTCAAATTATTTATTTGTAATCAAGTACATTATACATGGCAGACTGAATGGTAATCCCCAAACTAGATGATTGTATCTAGACAATCCAAGTAGTAAATATTATTCATAGATGTATAAATGTCCCTACGCCCTATGGGAAAAGGGTGTGAGTTTATGTATGAATTATTCTCCTTTTTTAATTAGTATTTTTAATTTACAATAAAAGTAGTACAAGTTACTCCTTATCCTTATCTATCTTCCAGTAATAGTCTTATTAAAATTGGTTTAACTGTTTTGGAGATTAGCTGTTTGAATTGGATTTTGTTAACAATTTCAATTGTTTTCCTTTTTTTGCACGAAACCCTAATTATATTACTAAATTAAAAGTGGCATAAGTTACTCCTTATCCCGCTATCTGCCAGTAGAAGTCCCATCCAAATTGGGTTAATCATTTTGGACACTAGCCGCAACATACAAACATTGCAAAAAATGTGTTTTGTTATAAGTCCTGTATATATTTGCATTCAATAAAAAGCTGTAATTTTGATATAAACAGACACTTCAATCTTTTTTTTATTTATATTCATTCAAATAAAGCACTTCCTTTTCGAAAATTGTAGAGGCTGAGGTATGTGTGCATACTTAAACAAAAAATTGTAAGAACCAAGCCACAAAAATTGAATGGGATGGCTTGGTGCAGCTTGGGAATGCATCCTTAGTTTTGTAGAACTTAGTAAATGAATCTAGATTAATAGGATCATTTCTTAAAATAAAATTGGCAACATTAAGTTGTCAGATAATGTGAAGTTTTACTTTTTACACAACTTGTATTGTTATAATTTTTTCTCCACTAGGAATCTTATTTCTTTTTTCATATAGGTCATTACCTCCTGACAAATATTACTAAGCCTTAATTAGCACAAGTTATTAATGGGTGTTGCTACTGAAAAAATAAGCTCCAAAACAAAATTAAAAAAAAAAACACATTAGAAAAAAAATACAAAAGGATTTATGTGGTTAGTTGGGATTAATGTGCTGCATTTTACTGAATTAACACAAGTTGAGTGACGGTGACGGTGAAGATAATGCTAACCCAGCAGGTGAAACTTTATCAGTTATTGTTGTTTACATAATGAAAATTGAGTACTTACTAGTTATTAGAGCCGAAGAAGTAAATGCATTGCACGTTCATCGCTTTCTTTGGAGGCTTTAGCTCCGGAGTAGGGATGGCTACCTGAAAACCATCACAAACCTTATTTAGGGTCAATGTTTTCTTTCAGTATTATGACATTTCTCATTTTGTTTATCAACTATGACAGCTTAGAATACTATGCTATAGGATATTTAGAGTGTTTCTCCGGCCTTTTACCCCAGCCACGCAGCATTAAAGCCAAGCATTCCTAATTATCAGGAAATTTTCCCGCCCATAATTGCGTGAATCTAATCTGTCAATTTTATCAACAAACGCTTTAACAGTTGTTTACCAATTTTAATTATGTTATTTACTGATAGAAAGCGAGTGTTTTTATTATTTTTAACTTTAAAAGTAGTAATGAAGGCGTCTTACCCGGCCGGGCCAAGGGCTGAATCCCTTCATTTTGGCCCTGAAACAAACATAAGTCATGTATTATCAACACTGCAATCGAGTGAACAGCACAAAAATTCTCAAATACGTCCACAATTCAATACATACCACACAAGATCACCAAGTTTATAACTCTCAGTCATTGTACACGTCTACTCTGTTCAGCTTTCCACGACGAACTAACCAAAGAGAAATTGTATTCATCATAGAATATAGCAGCCCTCCGCGTCTTTTGGTTTGTCTCTGGTTGTTGCGAAAATCGTTATTTTCCGCAAAACAATAGATTTAATAAGCCGGTTACACACGCTTGATACTTACCGCAAAACTACAAACGAATAAACCAGTAGATTCCTTTCAAAATCTACATTAAATTAAAGACACTGAACGAAAGAACATGCAGACCAGACATTTGTTCACACGCTTTAGTTTGTGGTAGTTTATCTTCTATAATAAGTCCTGTTTCACACTGCAGTGATTTTTCAAAGGCTTGAAAGACTACGTTCCAGTTGCAGATTTAACTTTTGACAGTTTCTAATATTTTTATCTGTATTTTGCTATTTTCGTTTTCAGTTTGATAAATTGGCGCACGTACCGCCAAAATTAAATTTTTATATTGTTTTGGAATGAATTTTGTATAAAAATGTCCAAAAGATTTTATCCGCAACATCTAGGAGAACGAAAGAAAGCCAAACTCGATATTAGCATATCTGATCACAACTTTCCATTGAGTCAAAACAATGAATTTAACAAAGGTAAACTTCCTGAAACTGCATAATTACTGAATATTCTTTGATTATTTAACTGTTGCACAACAAAATTAAGTTATCAAAATGTCTCACAATAGCTACTAACTGTAAAACACAATGTATAATATCTCAAATTAGGTTATGTATAAACTTTTTTGCCATAGAACCTAACATCGATGACAACTGGGGGGATGACAATGATGACGAGATCCTACTCCTCGCTAGCCAGGCTTGCGAGCAGGCCTACAACACCAGTGAAATCAGTCAACTGGCCGACTACAGTATGTGCATGAAACCAGGGTCTACAAGCACTCAGCTGACTTTCGAACCCATAGCTAGCACTAGCTCCTCCAAAACCGAATTCACGTTCAAAAAACCGTCGTTCCACACACCCACCGCTATATCAACGCATCTCAAAGAAAAATGCCACCGAATATCCTCACCACTACCTGGAATCTCTTCAAAAGTTATACCAAAGACTAACGGACAAGTCAACATGTCAGATGACTTGATATTCAGTGACAAGGTGTTCAAAACTCATGACTCGGACCAAGTGTATAGGCAACTACTTCAGATGCAAGAGGAGAATGCTAAACTAAAGTCTGAAAATGGAAAATTATTAGAGAAATGTGTGACAAAGGAAGGTGAGGCATCTATACTGAGGACCCAGCTGAAGAGTTGTCAGTCAGCCGTGGATAATGCCAGGTTAGAGAAGATAAAGGCCCAGGAGAAAATCCAGATGGAATGGCAAGAGAAACTCGGTACTGCTAACAGTCAGATGCATGATCTGAGGACACAGCTGGACTTCAAGGTAATACTTCTATTTAAATATTAAGAAGTACTGAAATTAGATAACCCTGTGTACTTTATATAAGAAATTCAAAATCAAATAATTGTGTTTTGTTAAAATAAACTCCAATTAACTTCAGTGAAATTCCAGGAGCATTTTATAACTCAACTATAGTTGTTAAACTTGCTCAAAATTGATGGGATGACGGATGACATAGTTACCTTTGGAGGGGGAAACCTGGATGGGGCTGGCACAAAACCGTGGAGAAAGCACAAGAAAAGGGAGGCCTATACCCAGCAGTGGGTGACTTCAGGCTGTGGATGATGATGATGTCATATTTATTCATCTGCATCTTAATTTCAGAATCTCGAAATAATAAGTGTAAAGGAAAAATGTAAGAAACTGGAATCTTCAAAAGTGAGACTAACACAAGTTACTGTTGGAGGGAATGACATATCACAGAGGTAAGAAAACTTATTAAAATAATACAACGGTTCCATCCAGTGGATATGTTAACAATCCATTGAAATAAGTTAAACTGAAGCTGCTGTAAATGACCATTATTATCTAGAATTACAGTATGCAAGGTGTCAACAGACCCTTCATGTAGCTGTCAACCAAGCATTGTGTTCATGAAACTCATTAACTCTATGCAAAAACTGTTGCTTGGACAACCTTCTTTTTGTGAAAATTATGATTTACGAAATTATATTTTAACTCGAAAATTATCCCACGGGAAGATAAAACTATCCTATGTGTTAATCCAGGTTATAAACTATCTGTGTACCAAATTTTATCCAAATCCGTTCAGTAGTTTTTGCATGAAATAGTAACAAACCCACACTCACACACAAACTTTCGCCTTTATAATATTAGTGTGATAGTAGTGCTCAATGTGAGTAACACACTCAACACATTGTACTGACAGATGTTTTAAATAGTACAGGGGTCATTGAGGTATCTTAAGTAAACTGGTTATAACATTTTAAACTTGAACAAAAAAACAATAATGGAAAGAATAATTACCTCCCTTCCCTTATTATGGGTGATATATCACCCTTTATTAAGGATCATGAACTAGGATTTTATAAAACACGAACAGGCAGACGGACAAGAAAGTGATATTATACCCTTATAATTATGATCACTGTCTTGTCCATCTGTCTGTTCCTTTTTTTACCTTTTGAGGTAGGGAACCCTAAAAACCATTAAGAATCATCAAGAATTGTTATAAAGTACTGACCCTTTTTTTTTTGGCCAGTGGAAAATCATCAAATAACCCCAGCTCTTGAGCAGAGCGAAAGGGAGTGTCAGACTTCTACTGACTAAAAACCACCCATGTTCCTTCTTAGCCCTTCATGTCGAGGCCGCGGTATCTCTTGCGAACAACCCGCAGCCCCAACCCTAAAAACCATTAAGAATCATCAATAATTGTTATAAAATACTGACCCTGTAACCCTGTTTGTTTTTGCAGGCATTACAACAACTCATTACAGAATGAATCAAATGCAACTCAAAGTAGGAGAGTGAAGACAGCATCGAATGCAGTACAAACTGACGACAAGGCTCACCTACTGAAACTGAACAAGACATGCAGATCAGGTACACAAACTTATTTCAGCAAGAACAACAAAGTTCTATTTATAATTCACAGTTATATGACCAGATGTATGAATGTGGATGAGGCAAAAGGAGGATTGTAGCAGGTGGCATTCTGTGGTTTTTGCCGACCCCCATGGGAAAAGGCCGTGAGTTTATGAATGTATTTATGTGTAAGTTGTTTATCTTTTTTACCATCTTTTTACATGGGACTTGAGATTATGAAACTTGAATTATGAATTGACAAAATGACAAAAAAAAAACGAAGATCTGAATCACGGATATGGTGCTTCTCAGAAGTTAAATATAATAGTTGCTATAGGCATAGCTAAGTTTAATCTAATGTTGCAAAAAAAGAGTTTTGCATACTTTTAAACCTAGTTGTCCTAAAATTAATAAAGAATTTGAAAATAAAAACAGACTACACTCCAACTAAGATTTAATTTAGCAAGAACCACACAAACCATGCTCGCACAAATAGCAAAAACACTACATCCCTTTAACCGCTATTTTACCTTTCTTCCAGAACCAACAAGCAACCCCACAATCCTCCCCTACATTCTAGAACCCTGCACAAACCACCAACACTCCATACTAGACTACAATGAGAAGCTGCAGAAGACCACGGACCTCTCCCAGAACAAATGCAGGATCTACAGCACATTCCACCGTCTACCCACCACTCCTGGGCCTAAGGAGACGGGGAAGAGCAAAGTGGTGATGAGTTGTGTTTATGAAGATGTTACCAGCGTGTTTACAGGAGATGGGGATCGGATTGAAGAGAGGTATTTAAATGTAAGTATGGTTGCCTTCATTATGGTCGTTTTGTAGCTGGCAGGCTAGCTCTGAACTCCGTGTCAACGACGCGTGCGTGTTCCACGCGCACCTCAAAGAGATGACACCAAATGTAAGGGGTGGGGGGGGTCCCGTCGGGGCTGCAGGTTGTTCGAAAGAAATGCCGCGGCCTCGGCACAAGGGCTAAGAATTCAGTAGAAGTCTGACACTCGTCGGTTATTTGATGATTTCCCACCCCCCCCAAAAAAAAAAGTAGTGGGGAGGGTTAAAGGGCCGTTGACTGCCGGGGCTGCAGGACGCTGTGACATTGCAGCCGTTGTTATTTTGCTTGGCGTCATATTCTAAACTAGGTGCTGCCAACGGCTTCGCCCGCTACAACTCTAAAATTACCCCACAGGAAGATAAAATCGGGATAAAAACTATCCTATGTGTTAATCCAGGTTATAAACTATCTGTGTACCAAATTTTATCCAAATCAGTTAAGTAGTTTTTGCGTGATAGAGTAACAAACGTCCATACTTACAAACTTTCACGTTTATAATATTAGTAGGATAGGAAGTACATGATTATTTTGCGTCATTTTACAGAAAAAAGTCTGAAAAGATGTTTTACAATGCACATGAAACTCAACGATTAAAACATCAAATTCCAGATCTTCAGCTCCATAAAGTCCATACTGCTGGAAACTCGCAGTCGCCTGGAGACGGTGTGCCAGCGCGTGACGTCGTCCTTTCAGAAGGAGATGGACGAGAAGTACATGGAGGTCACTGCCAGCTACCACTACGTTAGCAGGGAGGAGCTGCTGAGAGGCAGGTTGGTATCTACAAGTCTGTACAATTATTATTTTTTATTTATAGTTCACTAGCAACTTCGTCTGCATCACATAATATAGCTTATAACCTTCCTTGATAAATGGACTATCCAGCACAACAAGATTTTCTCAATTCCAACCAGTAGTTCCTGAGATTTGTGGTGGTGGTAGCAACATAGTTGAGGAAAGGCAGATGATAATGATTTATAGTTCATTAAAACGGTACAACGCCAATTACAAACAATAACATAGAAACAGAATACAAAACAAAGTTTCGCGATTGCAACCACTAAGCAGTCACACATTCTGTTCTCTTCTATTTAAACCCAAAATCATATAAAATGTACAGCACCTGCAAATTTAATAATTACTATTATTTCTTTTCAGAGCACTGTATAAAGAAGAACAAGAGATCCTCTCAAGAAGAATGGTGGCCACACTATCTTATGTTCTAGACTCTTCTATAGGTATCTACTGGTTCTTCAAACATGAACAAATGCCTGACGAGGGTACAGAGAAGAGTGGACAGTTCCTTGATATTATGTACAGGATATGTGTGCTACTTGACAATGCCGTAAGTTGCCTACCATCATATGTACTTATTTTTACGCAATCAAAATACCACAAATTGGCATACAGTCCCTTTGGTGCTGATAGTAGCTACCTCATCGACATACCTGCCCTTTTTTTTTGGCGGGTGGAAAATCATCAAACATCCCGTTCTTGGGCAGAGCGAAAGATAGTGTCAGACTTCTACTGACTAAAAACCACCCATGTTCCTTCTTAGCCCTTCATGTCGAGGCCGCGGTATCTCTTGCGAACAACCCGCAGCCCCGACGACATACCTGCCCTAATCCCAATTTATTTGGGGTCAGCGCAGCATGTTTTTTTACATACTTCACAGAGTCCATCAATTTAACTGCCAAAGGTTATTACTAAAATACTTGTGTATTCAGTAAACTCAAATGGAAGAGACTTCATAAAAAATAATGTTGTTGTAACTTTCCAGTCTTGCGCCACTCTATACAGCGGCCTCCTACTATCAATAACATCCCTTATCGAAGCCCTAAGCTCATCAGAACTCAACCAATCGAAAGTCCTAGACATACTAAGGACAATTCTGACATCTAGGCCTATGCCCTTTGTGGTGACTCAAGTACTTAACATACTGAAGTCCGTGGCGCTCTGGGATGGCTTTATGAAGACTTTCTGCCCTGGAAATGGGACGGGGAACTTGAAGACTGATTATGATCAAGGTGTTCTGTTGTATAAGAGAGGTGAGTTGAGTTTTGGAATGAAAAATTATTTTTATAGCAATATCCTCATCATCATTCCTTAGGAAAAGGCTAAGCAGTTGATGATGATCGTTAAAACTGCCTCTTTGGTCGAGTGGTCGCAAGCGCAACTGCTGAAGGTCCTGAGTTTAATTCCCGGGCGGGCAAAGTGTCATTGGATTTTGCATCAGGAATTTCTCAATAGCAGCCATAGTCGGGACGTCTGTCCGGTTGATAGCAATACCTCACTCCCATTACATAGGACTTACAACATAACTGGCGAAATGTAGGGCTATAAGGAACATCATCAGCCATAAGACGTCCACTGCTGGACAAAGGCCTCCCCCATAGAACGCCATACTTCACGGCAACCTGCCGTTAACATCCACCGGTGTGCGCGACTGTCACGATGTGGTCGCTCCACCTGGTGCGGCCTACCAACGCTGCGTCTTCCGGTTCGTGGTCGCCACTCGACAACTTTTATTCCCCATCGGTTGTCGGTTCTTCGAGCGATGTGGCCTGCCCATTGCCACTTCAACTTGCACATTTTGAGAGGTATGTCGGTGAACCTGGTTCTTCGGCGAATTTCCTCGTTTCGGATTTTGTCGCACAAAGAAACTCCGAGCATAGCTCTCTCCATGGCTCGTTGCGTGACTCTGAGCTGCTCTAAGAAGCTATAAGGAACACCTCTGCCTAACTCTTGGGGTATTACAGGAGTGATGCTGTGTTCTAAAAACTTTCTTTATTCATTTTTCAGACTCATGTTTCATACAAGTGCTTCTAAAGCAAATAGAAGCTTGTCTGAAATGTATGGAGAAACAGATGCTTGCAGACAAGGCGGCGGAAACAACACAGAACCTCATCATATTGTATAGTAACATTAGTGACAATTCTACTAGCAGTTTGGCAAGAGAAGCATCTAGGTATTGGACCTTTTATCTTTTTTTTTTGGAGGGTGAAAAATCATCAAATGACTCCTCCCGCTTTGGGCGGAGCGGTAGGGAGTAAATAAAATAGAATAGAATGCATTTATTTGTCAGAATGTTGTACAAAGCTGAAAGGTGTTTTGTATATTAATGATCAGAATATGCTGCCGTTTCCGGCGTACAAATATGTATAGTTTTGGATTATCATTACATTAAAATTAAGTTATCAATCAATAGAAATTACATACCTATAATATAAATGAATTGAATACAAGTTATAAATCAGATTAATTACTAAAGTCAAAATTCAATGATGTCAAAAGGATAAAATATGATTTATAAGTAAATAATGTCAAGTATTCAGGTGAATTTATCATTCATAAAATCTTGTGTCAGACTTATACTGACTAAAAACCACTCATGTTCCTTCTGAGCCCTTTGTGTCTGGGACCGCGGTATCTCTTCGGCTGAAACGATGATGATGATAATTTTACAAATGATTACATCATAGATGGATCACGACGGTCGACGTTGCTAACAATATCAATTTTTAATATGATTTTTCTGATTATGATGTCCTAAGATCTTGGCTAAATGAAGTAATATATTGTTCCAGATGTGACTGCAACCTCGTTCTAGTCCAAGTAATAGTCTACGCTCTACGGATATGCGCTGTGATGTTGGAGAATTTGAAACATAGTTTTATAGGTAAGTTACAAATTACACGTGAACCTGACTAGACAAGATCTTTTATCAATCATGGCAATTTAAATCTTAAGTAAATGGCAGTAAAATGACATGTTGCGCCCACAACAAGGAACGAACCTTCGGCCGAAGAAACCTCCTTCGGTTTGGTCCAAAATGGGCCGCAGTTAAATAGTAGATAGAATACTACTGGCTTCTAAATCTCTATGTATCCGACCAATCTCCTTCTTAGCATGTCGATTACAATTTGAATAGAAACCCAGAATTTAGCGACAAGTTTGGCACTTTAAGTAACGTCCGTATCAGTTCCTATGATGAGCAAGCAACAGGACAAACAGGGTACGATATCAAAAATTCCAGAGAAACACTGCAGAGCAGCCATCTATAAATCTCAACCTTAACAGGTTTTCCTTGCTTCGGCAATCCTGTGGCCGGAGTCTATTCAAAGACATTCAGGTCAGCCATGGCAACCAGATCCCCGCCATGGTATAGTCATCATCATCTTTTGAACCAAAAGACGTCCACTGCTGGACATAGGCCTCCCCTAAGTGTCACCACATTGTCCGGTCCCGTGCGTCTCCCATCCAGCGGGTCTCCGCAACTTTCACCCGGTGCACGGTCCACCTAGTGACTTTTCACCTCCAGATCTTTCAGCGGCATCGGCCACCTGTTCTAGGAGCAATGGCACTTAAACGGTACTGTAATTCAGTTCATTAAATTGCAGGTGACGTACCAACAAACGCGTCGTCACTACTCTCGGTATGTCGCTGCGGCATACAAGTGTTATACCAGTGCGCCGTGCGCGACGTGGAGTTCAGTACGCAGCTGTCGCACAACGAGGGACATCTCATCGAGTTCTGTGAGCTCATGAGGACGGAGCAGCATTCTGACACTTACAGTGAGTATACTATGTGAAGACTATTAAAACCTGTTGGTTCCAGTTACATAAAAGTAAATTTTATTGTAAACTAACGGACGTCACGCGGTTTCACCCGCGTAGTTCCCGTTCCCGTGGGAATACAGGGATAAAAAGTAGCCTATGTCACACGGGGATAGTGTAGCTTCCCAACGGTGAAAGAATTTTCCAAATTGGTCCAGTAGTTTTTAAGTTTATTCGTTACATACAAAAAATGCAAATCTTTCCTCTTTATTATATAGACGTACATTATAATTATATTTTTTTAAAGTTGATTTTAGAGAAACGATTGAATATGTCGTTGACTGCCTCGTTGGCCTGCCACAAAACCGACTACTAAACGTGATTCCTGGGTTCGATACCCGGGTCGGGCAAAGTTCCATCAGGAATTTCTCAGTAGCAGCAACGGAGTCTGCCCTATAATATGGAACTTCGAGATAATTGGCGAAATGTGGGTTTACTTGTTTGATATACCTCTGCCTAGCCCTTCGGGGATTGCAGGGCGTATGTTATGTATTGAGTGGGTCAAAACGTGAATTAGAACTATATTATTAGACCCAGTTAAAGTGGACGGTTCACGGACAAGGAGCTAAAATAACATGCGTCAGTGACTACACCCGCCCCCTGCCTGCACCGAACTTAGGCAAATACTTCAGTACATTATCTGAAAGCCTGGTGTCTGGAGTCAGATTCTCAATCAGTACCAGTTTGACAACATCTTCAGACATATTATTTCACTGCTTGACTAAGGTCTTCAACAAGAAACATATTATTTTAAACTGTACACTTCATTTACTCAAAAACAACTTATTTTTTCAGCAAACATGCTAACAGAACTCGCCGGCACCCTCCAGTCCTCACCAGAAGATATGCCGCCATCATTCCATAGACAACCATGGCTGAAAAGCTTCCAATCATTCTCTCTGGTCGACTAAACTCGAATTACATGCTTCTTGCATGAAATTACTAATAAAATTCTATTTTTAGAATATCAGTGTAAATATTGTAAATAATCGAAATGATTTTGTATGATTCTATGATTATTTAAGAAAGAATACAATTATTATTTATTTTAAACATTTATTTGTTTTATTAACATAAATATAAGACTTTTTACATTAGGAATGTGGAAATCAAGAAATAAATCTTATTATAATAACTTTATAAATCCATATAGTACATGTTAATAATTATCAGTAATACACCTAAAAAGTGAGAGGTGTCTTTGCTCCAAGTATGCTTCATTCATGATTTTCAGTTCTCTCTTATAATTTCACTTATCACTGTGTACTTTCTTATTTGAAATGACATATGCTACATGTCTGTCCCCCATAAGTTTTCAAAGAGAATGTGCATCTAAAAGTTACTTGAAGTGAGTGGTTTAACATCGAGATAACGTAAATATATCACTGTACCAATAATACAATATTAAGATGGCATAAACTAAGCGGGCTGTGTCATTCACTAGGCCCCATCACAAAATCCATAGTGCCTACATTATAAATAGTTACTGTACTTGGGCCGAAAACTCAATGCTTATCACTTAAACAAGTGGTACTAATCAATGTATATCATCATGTCAAATTAACATGTTACCATTAACTAATGTGTCCAATCTATGCCTGGTCTTGAAGCTAAGTGAAAGGGCACAATATCTCCTGTTTTCTCTCTTACAATTGATAGCAGCATTGAGATTTTGGCCTAAATATTAAAAAAATTAAGTGCCCAAAGGCTTTATAGTCGATGCAACAATAACATCTGGTGTACTCGGCTGATGGAAGAAGTACAACATGAAACCAGCTGCTAAAAGGAAATGAAAACCTAGAATGCATCCAATAAGAATCAAAAAGTACTTCGATTTTCTTAAGGCTGGCATGAGCCAGAATATGAGGACTGCCCCGGAGACGAAAGCGGCCATCAGGACGAAGAGCCATTGGAGCCAGAATACTTGGATGGTCCATAATACTGCTACTGGTATGTATATTGAGAGAGAGTATCCATAGAGGCAGAATAGAGACATCATTGATGGTGATTTTGCATCCTGAAAAGAGAAAGGTTTTGTTAGGCATCTTATATCTTCAGGCTTTTGCAGTACCTATTCAATATTATCGATGGGGCACAGGAGAACGAATTGTTGGTAATCCACAATTTCAAGACAAAATTGACAAACTTATTGATACAACTCAACTCTGGTAAACTTCACTCACGCATAGTTTTACTATAGTAACATAATTTAAAATCCCGAAGTATTTGGCAGAAATGTACATTTATGAAGCATCATTTGGTATTTTAAATGGAAATGGGGTCATCATAAGTTGCATAATTGTTGTTTTACGATATACCAAGTGAGTCGCCATTGATACTGTAATGAATGGTAAGTGGCTAAGCGATTGGACTGCTGCGCTGCGTGTCGCGGGTTCGATCCCCGCACGGAACAAATATATTTGTATGGCCTGCAGATAGTTGTTTCGGGTCTGGGTATTTGTGTATGTGACTTTATATGTTTGAACGCACCCACGATGCTGGGGAAATTCCTAGTGTGGGGCAACGTTTTTTAATAATAATAAAAAAAAATATGGAATTACCTACTAGCCTATTTCAAAACCTTTTCGAACTATTAGCAGATAAAATAAATATAAAAGTAAAAAATTACTAATCTGAATAACTAACTAACTAAATAAAATTTAACTCGATAAACATTGCTTCACATCGCTGTCAACCAGAAACCTTGATAAATTAATTGTGTTATATTGTCTATTTACCTGATTCTCTATCTCATCATGCCCATCCGTATTAGAGGTCCACTTCAACGCAGCCCACAGCGCAAGCGGCACAAGCCAGACATAGCAAGTGATGGCCGTAGCAGCGATGGATACCAAGTGGAAGTCATAGCGCCATACGAAGCCCGTCTTATTGGCATTGTGCAAGTAACTCGCTATGTTACCGCTTACTGCTATAGTGAATATCTGGAAATAGAAACTAGAAATAATTAGTCATGTCTTATATTTTACATAAAATTGTATAAGTAAAAAATTTGAGATTGGAATTTCTCAGTAGCAGGCACTGAGTCTCCATTATGTGCCCAGTTGATGACAATAGCTTACATGGAACTTAAACATAATTCGCAAACGATATTCTATTTTGCAAATAGGTTTTTACAAACACTTTATCAAGTCACTTTTTTTTTAAACGAATTGGGGCCGCTTTTTCGTACCTGACTACTCCGAGAAGAAACATCCGAAACAAACTCAGAGGTCATAGTCTCTTTTAAGGTCCAGACATAATCTTGTTATACACACATGAAGACTATGCAGATTAGTGTCTGAGATGGTCTTTTGAAGAAAGCACCACACAGATTTGAGTGGACCTGTCCAGTCAGTGCACGCATTTGTCAGTTATTGTGGAGCTCGACTTGTAACTCAAGGAGCTCAACGTCACAACGCACAATACCAAAGAAAGGACACGACACTGTGGACGTGCTTTTAGGTACACCTATATTCACAGACATCTGTGGATATTTACCCCTTTGAGGATTACAGGCACGATATTATATTATACAGGCTGGTGCCGACGATACGACAATAAACTACCTAAATGTCTTTGCCAAATTCGTTTGTTACATTTTATTTCCACGCGTTAATCGGTGCAAAGTATTCCTAAGGTTAGTAAACCAATATTTGTTTGTAAATTGTAATGTATTTCGTTTACAGTTTTATGCTACTTAGTTTTATTGATTTTTTTTCTAAATTTTTATTTTGGTGTTAAGATTTATTTGATAGTTTAATAATGTTCCTATGAACTACAACTACCAGTGGTTTCATTTATTGTCGTATTGTCGGCACCACCCTGTATATATTTTTAAGTGTAGGTACTTTTACTAACAATGTATGGATCTTTTTGTCTGAGATAAATAAATGAATATTATTATGTTATGCATAACGATAACACATGAATAATATGTACCTAGCATCTAATTACCTTTCCTTCTAAAAGGCCAGGATTCTTGATGGAGATAACATTATTCAGTAAAGCTTGTAATAATAAAAAAAAAAGAGTGAGATGAGAGAGTGAGAAGAGAGTGAGATGAATGAAATTAAACTGTGTGGTGTGCTCCAAATAAAAATAAGTAAAAGTGAAAATTCGGGCGCCTGGAGTACACACAAAACTATGCCAAGGATAGACTTACCTGCGGGAGCTTGAGACCTTTAATCTTCAAGCGGGAAGGCATCAATAAAAATCAATCATGAAAAGTAAGAACGACTTTATTACCCGAAGGCTGCTGGTTTGAAAATTCCTTTCTAACATTAACAACTCTAATGTGTAAAATTAAGAGAAAATTGTTGTTATTATAAGACCTGTCATTATTGCACTTTTTTAAAATAAATTGAAGTTATGTATCATAAACCATACCAAACTCCGTCGACTAAATTAGGAACCTGATGGATTATCCAAGAGCATCTTGGTGATATTCGCCGAGATTGCCAACGGCGGTCCAAGATATATGCATTTTGGTAGGGGCGTGCGTTCAAAAATTTAAGTAATATGGAAAAAAAACGCCTTGTGGCTGAAAACAAACATGAATAATCGTTAGCGGATAAAAAATGGCGATCGATTTAGAAATCGTTACGGACAAATACAATTAAACTCACCGTTTCTTCCAAAAATTAAAATGTGGTCATCAGTAGATGAATGAATCCAAGCAAATAATTATAAAATGAAGTTAAAAGATCCTGAAACAATTAAATATCGGAAACTATTAGCGTCTGCTATCAAAATAGCCATGACAACGCGGAACGGACCGAAATCACAAAGAATTCGCTTACCTTAAAAAATAAAGGCTATCCAATTAGGATCATGACAAGGGCAATCGGCTACCACATAATTAGGGACTAGATGCCGCCCATCTCAAGTTATATTTTGAGATTTTAATGGAGCGCTCAAAATTCACGCCATTAGGTCCAAGCTATAGGTCGAAAAGCAACAGATGTCAAAGTCAATTTGACAGCATCGAAAATAAAACTCAGTGTGACCACTTCACGAATCCAAGTCAACCAAAAAATGAATTTTCATAAGGCAACACCACCATCAGAGCCTACAAATCAAAGCAAATAATTCAATAGTATGTAACAGGCTTAAAAGACTCGTTACATTACATCCCTCCCCGAAAATAAAAGAAAGGAACTTTCTTTTATTAGAAAGAAATCTTCAACACAATAGACCAGTCTTAACAACTTTCTAAATCCAAAAAAAGAAAAGAATCATAAAAGATTCAAAGTGTAAATGAATTCTGAAAATGTCAAACGACAAGGTCTCAAGAATTTAATAAAAGTAAAAACATGCAAATGACAAAAAGTCAAAAATGAAATATGTGAAAAACAGGAAAAAATATAAGTTATAAAAACTCGTTAAATGAAACGAAGAGAGAAATCTCTTAGCGCTTCTAAACTCCAAAACAGTGCAGTTAGGCACTATAGCCACTGACTACAAATTTCAAACGAATTCGAACAATTTACCAATACAAACTACAATTTTTAGTGCAGTTAGGCACCATCGCCACCGACTAAAAATTTCAAACCACTTGGAACAGTACAACTTTCGAGTGCAGTTAGGCACTATCGCCACTGACTACTATGTCAACTGCTTCCAACTCTACCATCTCTATGAGTGCAGTTAGGCTCTTTTGCCACTGACTAACTCCGTATCCAACAATCCAAAAAAAATTTGAAACTCCAAACAAAAGTTTTTAAATAAAGCTGAAAGACCTTATTTAAAATATTGTTACAGGCACAACCTGCAACGAAACAAAGGAAAGCGTATTGTGATCGGCTCATCACCACCGAACTTCCGAACACAATAGCTGTAAAAGAATGTTGCTGTGACTGGCTCAACACTACCAATCTCCCAAACACAGACAAACACAAAAAATCATTGAGATCTCCAATGAGAAATCTCAATAACGAAAAGGCGAAAGCCAAGGTTTCACAATGCGATCGGCACATCACCACCGAACTTCCGAACGCAAAGAAAAAGAATGACGAAAGTCAAAAAAAAAATCCCGCATTGTGATTGGAACAACAATGTCCAACACAATGGAAAAAGGAAAAAATATGGCCGGAGCCGAAATCCCACATCGTGATCGGCACAACACCACCGACTTTCCGAGCACAATGGAAAAAAGAGTCGAAATCAAGGTCAAAAGTTACACCAAGATTCAAAAAATAATAAGGCATTTTGTAACAAAGGTTACAGAATGACCCTAAAAAGTAAAGTCCAGGATGAACGCGTTACTAACAAAGTCAAATCCGATCATTAAAGAGAATGAAACTCTAGTAAAAATGAGAAACAATTCTGTCAATGAACAGCACAAAATAGATTTAAAAATCGATTACTATTTATGACGAAGAGAAAATAGAATGATTTCAAACTATGAAAAAAAAAGATTACAAAAACTTGAAATTGAGTTCAAGTTTTTGATCTCAAGGTAAAAATAACCTGAAGTGTAGGGTTACATAAGATCTTAATAAAATGTAAACAGGTAAAAGGTTACCCTTAAAAAATAAGATCTTATACAATCCAACAAAAACGAACAAAACATAAAATAAGATCCTCTGATGTGAAAAACATTTAGTGTGGAAAAAAATAGTATTTAATTAACAAGAATGGCCTAAGTTTTATTTTTAGAATGTTAAGAATTCAAATTCAATAAATTTATAAGAAGTTACCTAACATACATCTTTCAAATCGTTGATAACCTATCATCCATCCCCTCGTACATCACACTGTCAAAAACGACCTTCAAACAGAATTTATCAAAATCAAGACTAACACTTGGAAACCAAATTAAAATTTAATAATATCTTTAACATGATAACGTCCCACTGAACCTTTATTTAAATCTTTCAAAACATAAACGTTATCCGAAACCTTTTCAGTTATTTTACACTTTACAAACTTAGGTGCAAGCTTAGCTGAAAAATATGCAGGAGCATGAGATTGAACAAAACTTCTTCTCCACACCATATCACCCACACCAAAAGAAATGACTTTCCGACCTTTATTATAATAAGCGGCATTTCGCTTATACCCCTTTAACAAGTAAGCTTGAACTTTAACAAAAATATCACTAAGTGAATTAAGAGAAACTGCATAAGCATTCCTATTTGAAATTTCTAGTTGAGATAAGTTATCAACAGAACTACTAAAGTGATGTAATGACGCATCAAGAATAAGCTCCCTACCAAACATCAGAAAGTTAGGAGTAAACTCAGTAGCAAGGTTTACACTATTATTTAAAGCTAATTGAACATTGGGCAAAAAACTTGACCAAGTTCTATGATCATCTTTAACAAAACACGATATGCAGGTTTCGACCGTTTTATTATATCTCTCAACAGGGTTATTTTGAGGTGTATACAAAGTATTATAAAATATTTTGGTTATATTAAAACCTTTCAAAAAATCTACAAAATGTTTTGAAGTAAATTGAGTTCCATTGTCACAAACTACTATTTTTGGACAACCAAATTTGAGAAATATTTCTTTTTCAAAATGTTTACAAATTACTCTAGTGGTAGCATTGATCATTGGAAAGAACCAGCAATATTTAGTAAAAACGTCTACAACCGAAAGTATGTATCTATGACCAGAATAAGTTTTAGGTAGAATTCCTATGATATCAACTGAGAGCATAAGCATGGGACGATCAACCTTTTTAGGATTAATCATAATACCAAAAGGTGGAGATGTAGTATGTTTATAAGCTTTACAGGTATCGCAAGACAAAATGTATTGATGAATATCATTAAACATTCCCTTCCAAAAATAATGCTGTTTTAATTTCTTTAAAGTTTTATGTATTCCTAAGTGTCCAGAATTCACATCATCGTGATTTGATCTAATAGTATCTAAAATATGCTCTTTGGGTATAACAATCTTCCAGTCTAAAAGACTGTGAGGATTATATTTATTTCTACAAAATTTATATAAAGTATTATTTTCAACTCTAAAATTCTTATACTTTCTAGGAGATTTTTGACAATGGATAAATATTTTTCTATACCAAGGGTCAGTAATTTCATCGTCAGGTAAGACTAAACTGTCCTGAGCGTTTATAGCGGCGGAAACTGAACTCCCTTGTCCATGACTAACAAACAGCAAGGCGAATAGCAAACGAAAAGCAAAAACTAAATTTCAAAAAGTTAAAAGTTTGAAAATAAATTCTCAAGTTTGAGGTTAAGTATTGAAGTCAATGTGGTATTCCCATGAAAAATTACTAAGTTAATTTTATCGTTTTAAAAGTGCAATAATCACTTACAAGCAGCTTAAATCTAGATAAATTAAATGTACAATATTGTACTTACAATTAGATTAAATTATTTTCTTTAAAAGTTAAACTTAGTTTTTAAAATAACTTTACTGTTGAGAACAACAAAACACGGTCAATGCTATACATTTCTGTTGGTTTTGCTAAGAAAAAAACATGTTATTAAAACAAACAGGTCAATAAACAAAATTATCAATAAGTAAACACCAAATATTGTTTACAAAGATTCACCAAATTAAGTTAAGTACTACTTATGAGTCAAAAATTAAAATAAACACAAAGTTATTAAAGTAACAATGTAGAACAAACTAATGCAAACAATAGACTCATAAGTTAATTAATAATTGTGCAATAATGACAGTATATAGGTACCAGACAAACCTACTTCAAGTCCCTGTTCGCTGAGCGACAATTGTAATAATAAAAAAAAAAGAGTGAGATGAGAGAGTGAGAAGAGAGTGAGATGAATGAAATTAAACTGTGTGGTGTGCTCCAAATAAAAATAAGTAAAAGTGAAAATTCGGGCGCCTGGAGTACACACAAAACTATGCCAAGGATAGACTTACCTGCGGGAGCTTGAGACCTTTAATCTTCAAGCGGGAAGGCATCAATAAAAATCAATCATGAAAAGTAAGAACGACTTTATTACCCGAAGGCTGCTGGTTTGAAAATTCCTTTCTAACATTAACAACTCTAATGTGTAAAATTAAGAGAAAATTGTTGTTATTATAAGACCTGTCATTATTGCACTTTTTTAAAATAAATTGAAGTTATGTATCATAAACCATACCAAACTCCGTCGACTAAATTAGGAACCTGATGGATTATCCAAGAGCATCTTGGTGATATTCGCCGAGATTGCCAACGGCGGTCCAAGATATATGCATTTTGGTAGGGGCGTGCGTTCAAAAATTTAAGTAATATGGAAAAAAAACGCCTTGTGGCTGAAAACAAACATGAATAATCGTTAGCGGATAAAAAATGGCGATCGATTTAGAAATCGTTACGGACAAATACAATTAAACTCACCGTTTCTTCCAAAAATTAAAATGTGGTCATCAGTAGATGAATGAATCCAAGCAAATAATTATAAAATGAAGTTAAAAGATCCTGAAACAATTAAATATCGGAAACTATTAGCGTCTGCTATCAAAATAGCCATGACAACGCGGAACGGACCGAAATCACAAAGAATTCGCTTACCTTAAAAAATAAAGGCTATCCAATTAGGATCATGACAAGGGCAATCGGCTACCACATAATTAGGGACTAGATGCCGCCCATCTCAAGTTATATTTTGAGATTTTAATGGAGCGCTCAAAATTCACGCCATTAGGTCCAAGCTATAGGTCGAAAAGCAACAGATGTCAAAGTCAATTTGACAGCATCGAAAATAAAACTCAGTGTGACCACTTCACGAATCCAAGTCAACCAAAAAATGAATTTTCATAAGGCAACACCACCATCAGAGCCTACAAATCAAAGCAAATAATTCAATAGTATGTAACAGGCTTAAAAGACTCGTTACAAGCTGTGTGGGAAATTAGACATGAAAGGGTTTGATAACTCTCAATATAAGATAGAGTGATAGTTGTGTACCTACCAGAGTAACAGAAATCCATACAGGTCCATAAAGATCTGGCTTTCCCTTGATTTTCTCATCAAAGTAGTTGCGGGACACCTTCTGTGGCAGCACTGAGGATATGATCCTCTCCACAACCTCATTTGTGTGGACGTCAAAGTACTTCTGATAGTATTCTATGGTCCAGAAGTTGTGGTTCGCTGGAAAACAATACATAGTAAGATTTTAAACATGGTAAATATCCCGTTTTCAGTATAAATAATAATACATAGTAATATTAGGATACATGGATTACGTAACAACTGGGTTGTAGGGGTCAGATTTGTAGTCCTTCCATGTACATATATTGCGGTATTCATCTGCAAACTAGAAGTGTAGCCTTTCCCGACTATGTTGAGTCGGGAAAAGGCTAGGAACAATGATGATTAGGATAAATTAACATGTTTTTGCTTGAGGTAAAATTTAGATAATAACTATGACCCAAATTCAATATTTATATCACTCAATTCAGGAAGGAAACAACAGTAACAGACACCAGAAAGTCAACAAAATTGTAATGCATAAACCACTGCTTAATGTGCCTGTTACTACGATCTTTCACCACGCACATGGACATCAACAGAAATTATTCATTTCTGTTTATCACAAGCTATTTCCTATGTTATTTTTAACTTCTTTTGAAATTCCATGGTTTAGGTTAGATTAAAAGTTCCTCGTTACCCTGTCGATGGTACATGCTATTGTAATGCATTAGGATTTGTGTGGGTAGAGTAAACCACTACCAACGAGTACAAAATGTACTAATAAACAAAGCAAACTGTTAACAAAAAAAAAAAAGAGTAATTATTACTCAGAATTCAGTTAAATAAAACAGTGAATGTAGTGTTACTAATGCATAGATTAGATTAGAATCTAGTTAAAATGTACACTAATTGGTGATAAATCTAATTGCTTACAGAACCAATATGTTGTACTTTGGAGGTCTTTCTTCTTTTACTAATTTCTACCTAAGATAAGTATTATTAAGTTAAAGTAGGTTCTTACTCTGTGGTGCTGCGTCTGGTTCATCAATTGCTTTGGGTTCTTCAAAACTATAGTTTGGATTAGACATAGTGTTATTGTATTGATTTGTGTGCACTGCCTCCACGTCGATACGGGCACTACGATTGTTGTGGTCAGGGGAATAGTCCTGGAAGTCTAAAAGTTCACCCGTGTTTACGTTCGCCATAGTTATTCACTTCATTAGACACCAAAATAAATAAGATTCAGACAATTTTATTAAATTTTACTTATTCGAAAATGTCACATTCGTCATCCTTAAATAAACTGTCAATTTTGACAAAACTCAACAAAAGTGTATTTGTCACCAAATTTTGAAAGGCAGATATTCTCGCCACAAGAAAACATTCCAACCGCGCACCGTAAAGTTTTTTTCGATGCCAGTTTGATAATAAAATAAATTAGCTTTAAGTCTAAGCCGTGTAACTACCTATGTTTACAAACAAATGTTAATTATTCTTTAATTTAGTTTTAACTCCAAACGGCTCTAAACTGTAACTTACTAAAAAATTACAACAGCTACAAATTACGTTACAGTATTTCCGCAATTGAGGCTCTCAGTAGCAACAAAAGCCTCGCCAGCACAGCCCACCGTCCTTGCAACATGAGATAGGGCAAAAGTGTCAACGCAGGTTGCGTCCCAAACAAAAGACCCACCCACCTTCCAAGGTGTCAGCATCATGGCATCGGTTCTGTTCCCTTCATCAAATTCAAGTCGTTAAGTTCTATAACCGCTGGTACACCAACGGTGCCAAGAGCTCGACTAATAAAGTATATTTATCTATGCGACTAATAATGTCGTTTATAATGGTGTGTGCCGTTCTGTGCTACATCTACATAGCTATTCACAAACAATCGAATCGAAGTCGAATCGATCGTGACACTTTTTCGAGTATTTTTGGACCAAACGATTGGCCAATACTATTTACAGATTCGATCGACACGGTAGTTCATACAAAGTCGCGTTGAAAATTTTATGTAGCCAATAAATTATCTCTAATGAGTATTTCTTTAAGTTCTACTAATATGGTACTGAATATCCGTCGAGTAACTAAATATATAATCAGAAACAATTATTTAAAAGTAATTTTAATTTTAAATGGATATGCAACGATTCTTGCTAATGGTAAAGTACAAAATGGCGTCGTAATTCTGATTGGATACGACGGACAATCAAGTGGTTGTGAATAGCTATGCATCTCTATTAGCAGAACATAACTTCACTGCAGTGACATCGATGTGGAGCAAAGCCACACAAGGTAATGCAGCAAGCGAATATCCAATCGATTCATCGTACTTTCGAAGATCGGTATTCACAAAACCGAAGCCGAGTAATAGATTCGATTGTGATTCGAGATGAAGATATCAATCCTGCCGACAGCTATTTGCCAAAGAGTATAATAAAATAATTCTATGACAGGCTATTTGCTATCGGAAGTGCAATCCAATCAGAATTCCAGAGTCGTTGCCCATTTAAAATAAAAAAATAAATTTTAATTGTTTTTAATTAGATTTTTATCTTATAAAAGTACTTATTAAAGATAATTTAGTGGCTACATAAAATTTTTAACCACGACTGTTTATATTGTTCCATCAAAAAAACTGATACTCGAAAAAGTTTAAAGATTGATTTGACTTCGATTCGATTGTTTGTGAATAGCTATGCTGATTCCTATTTCCTATTCAACCACGGCTTGCAGGCGAGCACACTTTGCAGTTTTAATGAAAGCAACAGTAACAAATAAATGTCAAAACTGAATGAATATTGAATAAGTCGTCGTCTTTTCAAAACATCATTAAAATTTTGAATATAATCCTCGATGGAAGAGAGAAATGACTCGTCAAAAATTGGAGTTGAACAAGGTAGGTATTTCTGTAAATTTGGTATTGGGTGGAATTTTGGAATTCAATATTAATCATCGTTGTGAGTGTGTGTTTCACGCTTTTGGTTGTTTTCGTCTTCCATACATGCATCTATGATTTCCTTTTCTTACAAAAAGTCTTGGGCTGAGCACGCATCTTTCTTTCAATTATTAAATCATGGTTCTTTTACTTAAAGGGATAAATGAAAGGCTATTGCATGTGGCTGAGATAGGAATGCTAAGGGGGATGTGTGGTGTGACACGAATGGATAAAATAAGGAATGAGTACATAAGAGGAAGTCTGAAAGTGGCGCCGGTAAATGAAAAGTTGTGTGGTAATCGATTGTCGTGGTATGGACATGTGATGCGAAGGAATGAAGAAAATGTTGTGAAAAAAATGTTGAGTGTGAATGTAGATGGCTATAAGAGTAGAGGAAGACCAAAGAAACGATGGATGGACTGTGTGAAGGATGATATGGCTAGGAAGGAGGTGACTGCTGACATGACGAGAAATAGAGAAGTATGGAAGAAGAAGACAATAATTATGTTGCGCCGACCCCAAATAAATTGGGATAAGTGCAGGAGAATGATGATGGTTCTTTTACTTAATTTATTTTTATAACTTCAAAATCAAATAACGTGATTGAAATTTACAGATATCCATTCTCCACTCTGAATCAAAAACTAAAGTCGGCCAATTTAAAATTGCTCCTAATTTTAATGGGAAATTACAAACAACACTGGCAACTCCCGAGTTCCCCACCAACGCAACTCCCACTCTTTACGCACCGCATTGACTTGACGACGACGTCGTAGTCGCGTGGTCGCCATTTTGTTTTCAACAAGATTTCGTTACGTCAATACGTATTTTCTGTCGCGTTGAATAAAACTTGACTGTACGTGATTTAGTATTAATAGATGTATTCATTCCATTGTACGTGAGGTGATTGCAGTAATTACGTGTGTTTATCGTCCACAGTGCTGTGATATTCGCGATAACGTAAGTTCACTACGTGTTCATTTCTAAAACCTCGCCATATTGGTTATCCACGTAACAAATGAAGTTAAAAGCGTAGTATTTCGTTGTTTACAGTGATGTGCAGTTGAAGATTGTATTTGGCATGGTGACATCTAAGACTGCGGTCGTCGTTCAAGATGTCAAAAGAAATAGCGGAAGAGTATGCGTCGAGTTTGGCGGACCTAACCGTCAACAGCAAGCCGCTGATAAATATGTTGACGATCCTCGCGGAAGAAAACATCGAGCACGCCGGGGTTATCGTTGAAACAGTGGAGAAGCATTTGGAGAAGGTGAATTTCCATTTTTAAAAATTAACGCGTGTGCGGTGCCGCGGAATTTATGCCACAGTCATGTGAGAGTCAGGGGGAATATTAGGGAAAGTGTTCTCTAAACGATGACGCATGCTCCTCGTTGCGTGCTTTACGTGTATACATGACAAATGTGACTAATTCGACGTCGTTGTAACCAGTCGAATCATTGACAGGTATCTCCTAGCAGATGTTCTAATTTCACAACATTACCTCAAACAAAATGACAGCATTCAGGCTATCTGTACATTTCTGTAAATTGTTCTTATCAGGTCTGTAGTGTATAACAACCTTGTTTTGAGACAATTGGCTGCTTATCTTTTCTTTTTATGTTTGCACAAGTATTACAATAAATTTCTAGATGCAATGTTGATTTATGCATGTTCCAATACTGTTTCATAAATAATTGAATATTGGAGTTGTAAGACATAGTCTGTGAGGCACATTCAGCAGCACTTGAACTACTTTCCTACTTTAGTTTATAAAATTGCATAATTTGACCTACATTCAGATGCCTTCTTGTCTGTCAGCCAAGACCTTGCAAAGTGCTCAATAGCATTACCACATTGTAGCTAGTTTTAATAAAAGGGACATAATAATAACAAGTATGAAACTCACCTAGATTACAGTATTTCCTTGTAGACCTGGCACATGTCCAAATTACGAAACTTTGTAAAATATATCAGATATTACTTTGAAACAAAGTTTAGGAAACATTTATAAAATATAAATCAACAGCAATCATGTTATTTCTTGATGCAAACTAACAATTAGGAGATACCTGTATCAAAAGATAATAATAACAGATAACAAGCCTCCAAGGGTATGTAATCCTTATCTCTTTCAGTTGTATATTCAAGAAATTGTTCACAATAAAAGCTTTTTGAAACTGACTTCTTATTTATTTTTCACATATTAACAATTAAAAAGGTTGATAAAGCAAATTCTTGTCTTATTCTATCCCGTACCATTATGAACAGTGGGTGCCAACCTTTTAGAGAGGAGGTCAAGTACATACTTGGCTAGCCTGGGGTTTGGGACTAGAAGTTTTTTTTCCTCTATGCAGGTACACCCAGACATCAAGCTGCCACTACTGTATTTAGTTGATTCCATTATCAAGAATGTTGGCGGAGCCTACACTACGAAGTTCTCACAGAGCATCGTCAATATGTTTACAAGGACATTCAAACAGGTAATTGTGAGTTAAATTGTCATATAAATGCATTGTGAATTTGTTGTTTATTTTCTGGACATTCTCTAATATAAAATGTTTCTGCAGGTTGATGAGAAAATCAGGTCACAAATGTTCAAGTTACGAGAGACTTGGCATGATGTCTTCCCTGCCATGAAGCTGTACCAACTGGATGTGAAGGTGAACTTGATCGACCCGGCTTGGCCGATACAAGCACAGCCGATACAGCAGTCAAACATCCATGTAAATCCAAATTTTCTGAAAAAGGTGTTTTTTAGTTGATTATTGTTTTGACTTTGATTTAGTTTATGGCCTGACTTTTAAGAGCGCATTGGCAGCTGTTGGTTTGAGGCTAATATACTAGCTTACTGCGTAATATGTTCAGTAAATAATCATTTCATTTGCTGTAATGCCTACTGCAGTATTTCCATTTGTCACTAACTTGGGAACCCATGCTTGAGTATTCTGCCTATTTTCCACCTAGTATTATTTTTACCCAGTATGCATTTGAACCATACCCATACTATAAGTTCCTATTATTTAATGCAACTGGTGGTTGATAAAATATGTGTCATGTGAAAATATTATCACAGCCATATGGAAGTCATAATTGAATATTCATGAATGAACAAAAGAGGTTGCTGTAAAAAGGCTGGTTAGCCATAACATTCAACAACTTCAAACTTAAAGAAGATATTGGTTCAGCTATGGGATAGGATACTTGATAGAAAAAAATTTGACAACAGCATAGATAAGGGATCTCATTTATAATTCTAATCATGTATTTTTCTCAACAGCCTGTAAATCCTACAACCAGCACAACTGTCACACCAGCACCAACAGTTACTCCTGAGGAAGATGAAAAGATGAGGAACATCCTCGCCAAGAAGGAGCAAGAGCTACTGATGCTGCAGAGAAAGAAGGTGGAAATGGAGCTCGAGCAAATGCGGCGGCAGGTCGAGATCGCTGAGAAAACTGTCACTAATAAAAAGGTAAGATTTATTTTGTAACTAAGATTTTACGGTTTTAAGGATCTTGTGGTATTTTCCACAGATCCCGTGATTTTTCCGGGACAAAAGTATCATATGTCACTTAGTTTGGCAAAATTACCGATTTGTTCTTCGGCAATAGCCGGTGAGCGCTACATCCAGGTTGGTAGCATCATATCTGCAGGAACATTCGTATTTTTGAGGGGCCGCGCCGTGAACATTGTTATTTTTCAGACAAGAGAAAAGGTCGAAACATTTAACATTACGAGTCTAAAGCAGTTAGATGTGGTTAACATAAAACATTTGATTCTGATGGTGATTTTTTAGACAAGATCACTCAAAAACTAACTTTAGTTGACTAATATTAAGGGTATCTTCACGCCTATCGCTAAAGCCATAATTTTACGAAATAGGTCGTATAACATAGTAGAAATCGTTATTTTACAAGAAAATAACTTTAGAATTTTGCTAATTGAATATATATTTGTGTTCGTCACTGTACTGTACACCTCATCAGTAAATCAATAATGATTAATAATGACCAAAATATGATGAACGACAAAAACAAACATTTTCCACCTACTTACGACTTTTTTAATCACTTACCTTGGAAATGTTTTCTGTGCTTCTCCATTACTTAATTACTTTTACATTATTACTAATAGCTCGTATCTTTCCATTGTTCATAAACTAATTATATTATAATTTAGACATGATAGGCATTCAAGTCATTACAATAGTTTTAATAAAAAATAGCCGTTATTTACTAATTATTATATTCCTCGTAAATAATACGCGGAATATAATAATAAAATGATAACATAAATAACTACTTGCGATATGTATTTCCCGTTTATAATTAAATATGCTAATAAACCATATTTCCCAAACATATATTTATGCAGCTGTACAAAGAACAAAATAAATATGGGCAAGATAATATAGTTCGCACATATACAGGGTGTAAATCAACCTAGTAGTAAGTAAAAAAAAAAAGTGGTATCCACGCAAACATTTTTGCACAAAAATCACATTTTACGGTAAAACTCAATGTAGCACTATTAAAACATTATGCTAGTGGATGCTTTGAATAGTAAACGGGTCATGGAGGTAATTTAAGTAAAGTTATAACCTGAAAAACTAGTATTTACAACAGCTATGAAAAATTTGCAACTTTGAGCCCCAATATCTCCGTAACTAGGAGGTTCCCAGGTATGGTCTAGAACAAAAAAATTATCGCAGTGGTGGGGAGAACAAGTGCCCTCCGTTTTTCGTTAAGGGTACTTTTACACCCTATATAGAAGTAGAGGAAGACCAAAGAAACGATGGATGTGTAAATGATGACATGGCAAGAAAGGAAGTTTCTGATGAGATTCCATGCTTCGCCGACCCCAAATGAATTTGGATAAGAGAATGATGATGAAGATTGCACATTTGCTCAGATTCGTATGAAACTCTTTTTAGCAGTCAAGGCGTGGTGTGCGAATCATGCAAGCTTTCGTTTGTGTTCAAACTGTGCAAACATGATCAAATATCCGTACTACACATCGCTACTAAGTATTTCCGTATTAAAATTTATGTGACACCAAGGTGATAGTTTCCAATCGATTGTCGAACTGTCCCACTCATTTAGCATGTTAATTGATTAGTCCCAGTTCTGTAAATGACCTGATAATAGTCATCGTTATCAAAATTGTTTCCGATTTATTGCACCTAGCAATATTTTATTAGTACAAAACTGGTGACTGAACATGTCGACACCTCCATGCAATAACATCGTAACTCACTTTTTTCCAAAAATTGAGTTACAACGGCATTGTTGTGTAAAAAAAAAATGCATTTTTTCTGTACTATCATTGTAATTCTATTTCCTTTCGTTTCTAAAATAAACCAACGTCAAAGTATTGTAACTAATCCAAAAAATATTTTTTGTCAACAGTATAATTGCAACTTGATTTACAATTTATAGAAAATATTATGAGTAGCTTGTTTATCAAGTACAACAAAATTGTAACATTAGATACAATCTATGTACATGATAAAATTACGGTTTATGATCATAAAATGTACTGTTACTGCATTGTAAGTTGAGTTACAATGATGTTGCACGGATCTTTACGTTAGTTTTTAGTGCATTACGACAAGTTAAGACGAGTTGCGATGTTCTATTTAGGGCGGATTCGACCAAACACCATGTTATATCAGAGTAACTAACCCTTGAATAATTTTACTCATTGATTTTACTCTCGAATAACTTCGTTTGCGTTTTTACACATAACTATTTTGAAGTAGGACACTCACAATCTGAAGGGGATGCTATGCACGCGTTGATAGAGCGCCGGAAGAAAAATCAGATTATTTTTGTACCAGAACAATGGATGACCCTGATCAAATGTGCTAAAACTACGGGGGCTCCACTCCTTATGATGTTACTGAATTAGATCAAAACCTGATTCTTGATTATAAATGTCTTATAAAGAAAAAACTAAACTGGGACTGGAATAGTTCTGGAAAAAAGATGACATGGACTAAAATACAACACATTGAAATAGAAAAGGAAAACCCTGATTTAATTTATTTTCAATACGATTTTCTCAGTGATCAGCACTTATCTATTAACCTTGCTATGAAACCAACTTCACGAATCACACGAACGAAAAGAGCACAAGAGACTGTTCAGTGTGAACAGTTAAACGAAGGACAAAGTATTCCTTTATTGTACAATAAAGTGCTCCCAATATCAACAGCAAAGTATAAGGACCTTGTAAGCTTGTGTCAATGTAAGGCAATACCAGATATTTATCATAGTTTTTATTTAAATCTTCCACATTCCACTCAGCTAGCTACAGACAATGACAGTGATGAAGAAAATTAATATTTTTAATAAGTTTTTTTTTGTTTTTTTAATATGTTTAAAAAATTGTTACTTACCTTTAAAAGATACATACTTAGTGTCTTAATTTGATGTTGAATAATATAAGAAGGTATTCAGTTAAGTTCTGCTATTTTGTAATTGCTGATTCTGATTTTGTGATCTTATTAAATAATAATATTTAAGTACTACAAAATGTTTCTTTTATCTTTCAAATTAATAAGACAACATAATAACAAACACAAAAATAGGTATAATAATAATACATTATCGCATTATGAGATGTGTATTTACAGATTTGTTTTGGATTGCATGAATTAACTTAATTTTTACTATATAAAAACATTTTATGTAACTTAACACCTTGGAGTTACAATTATCTGACCACAAAAATAAATTAAACTACAAAAAAACTAAATTGTAACTCAGACATACAATGTTTGTCCTCGTAACTTATGTGTCATTTCACTGTTTTGTTTTTCACGTAAGTCATGAAAACCCATGAAAACAATTTTTCTTTTACAACTTAACCATACCTATTTATAGTCCGCCTAAACTATATTAAGTAGAGCCAGCTTCAAAAATTGTAAGGGGTGTTTTGAGTTTGCTATAATTTTTCAAACTTTAAAATCGCTCTCCTGTAAAATCACAAAAAGTGAGTTACGATGTTATTGCATGGAGGTGTCGATGTAATTGGTCTTTTAAATAGCAAAACTGTTTTACCCGACTGCGACGACATCCAAAAGAAGGATTATGAATAGTAACCTTGGCCATGTAACGTAACATGACGCCTGCAATCCCAGAAAGATTAGGCAGTGGTGCATACTAAAATACGCCCTCATTTTGCCAGTGATGCAATCAATGCTGCCCCTACAAAAATAAGAGAATCACTAGCTGACCCATGCAACTTCGTCTGCGTCACATAATATAGCATAACAAATCATGTCAACATAAATTGAGTAAAATCGTAACAAACAAAAACTCGTATCTTTCCTCTTTATAATATTAGTTTAGATTATATTAAAGTGTGAATTACTATAGGTATCTCTTACTGTTAAATGTACAGTAACACCTTGTACCTTGTAAACAGTAAATATTTTGAATTTGAATTTCTCCAGAGTCCCCGGAGGCCAGAATCCCCACTAACCTACCGCACCGGACCGAATGACTGCCGCACGCGTAATTATTTTGTCGCGCGGATATTTTTACATTGCGATATCTTCTAAGATATTTGTTTAAACTGTATAGAGTAAAGGGCACAAATATTCTATATTAAATTTCTGTGCTAATAAACATTTATTTAGATATAGATTAATACCATATGGGTTAAATAAGCTTCGCAAAATATCATTCTTTTTAACCTAACATTTTAATAGTAAGAAATGGTTACAGTGAGTCAATCTTAAAAGATAGACATATGCTATCGCGGACTTTTTTTTAGAACTTTTAAAGAGGAACAATTCCTTGATACCTGATATTTGCGTAACTTAAACCGTTTTCGCAGCGCACGCAACGGAAGCTCTCAAAAAGGAATATCTTTTCCCGTTTTTGCAACATTTTTCATTTATGCTCCGCTCCTATTGGTCGTAGCGTGATGTTATATAGCCTAAAGCCTTCCTCGATAAATGGACTATCCAACACAAAAAGAGTTTTTCAATTCCAACCAGTAGTCCCAGAGTTTACCGCGTTCAAACAAACAAACAAACAAACAAACTCTTCAGCTTTATAATATTAGTATAGATTACTATAAATGTTCGTATTTAGACGTATTGTGCCAATGGCAGTCTCATTTTACGCGCTGCTGACAGCACTAAGTACTTAATGACATAATCGTTGATGGTCTTCCCCTTCGCGTTTTATAATTCAGTGCTCTGAATATCAACTGTAGATCCAACCTTGGCTGTCTATCGATTCGCTTTCTAACTAAGTGTTTGTATACGTACGGCTCTTGTTTATAAACGCTTTCATCAACATACTACTTGTAATAAGTTGAATTGTACATGACGTTTGAAAAATATATTTTCTTTCGCCTACGCCTTCGATGTTCTTCGGTTCGATTCACACGCATGCAAAGAGTTGAAAAATTACACCTGTTTCCTTTCTCAGGATTCACACAAAGATAGCTTATTCGTAAAATAAGCATAGACTCATGAAAATCATTTCAGCCATTTAGCGGCGAAAAGATAGAGAGACACTTCTTGTTTTAAAAGTAGGGATTATAAAAAAAAGAATCAAGTCAGGAAAGTCAATTAAAAATAGTCTGCCTTACTGCGGTACTCAGAGATATTTAATGATTACTTAAGCCGTCACTAAGTAAAGATTTGACATACTTTTGTATGACAAAACTGTCAAAACCTTTACTAAGTGATGGCCTAAGTAATCATTAAAGCTCTCTGAGTGCGGTAGTTAGTGCCTATTCTTCAATGATTCGTTTTGTTTATGTCTCCTTTATCATGGGTTTTTTTAATCATTCAATTGACGCAAGCTATCTCGGTGGTACCAATATGGTAACACTGTGTGTAAGCAGATAGGGCACGAGTCAATATACAGTTAACTGTCTCACCCAAGATAATATGCGAGCAGACGTGCTAATGTGATAGTATTGCTAGTGCACAGTTCGTTGGGCTGATTTCCACAAACTAACTGATTATAGTTTGTTATAACAGCTGGTTGTTTCTCTGAAGTAATAAATTGTTTAATTCCTAGCAAAGGAAAAAGGCGATAAACCAGCAATACTGACTTTTACTAACAGAAATAAGCTTGCATAATCATTCCTTAGCGGATGATCTTCTTAGCGTGTCGATGACAATCTAAATTGTGTCGACCCAGAACAGACTAGTTTGGCGCTTTCGGTAGCGTCCATCAGTTCTTATAGTAAACAAACAACAAGACACCATATTAAGTGCCCCATTGTTTGTGGAACAGCACAATTGGACACAAATCGCGTTTGTAACCTCAATTGTGTAAGGGAAAATTTGGAGCTGACACGCTGTAGGATATAACTTAGGGGTCGTCTCCACGAGCGAGAGATATAGTATCGTCATGCCACGTAGTTCTAATTATCTAAACACACTCACTTGACACGATTCTGGCTGATGGAGACGGTACATAAGAGTGTTTATCGAGAAATACGTGGTACGACGATAATATCATCGCGATTCTCTCGCTTAAAAGAAAAACAAAAATCGTTTGTCTGTTGCTGTGCTAATGCACTCAACACAACACAAGTTTCATATTTATACAACTCAATAAGGTAGTTAGTAGTATTAGACCAAAAAAAAACTTATTAGTCCGTCAGATAGATTTAAAAAAATATAGGACACATATTATTTCTTTTATCACGTAAACAAACAATGACGACGATACAGTGCTTTGAAAACTCACGTGACGTCATATTGTAACACATTAGTATGGTCGGCGAGTGACGTCACAAGCCCCCACTCAAATCTTTGACGCGTTTTATCTCCGTCAATTTTTATTGATTTGATAAAACAAATCATACGTATCCAATATTTTTCGATAATCTAACAGACGGACTAATTAGAACTTTTTAGTCAGGAAACATCCCTATTGATTAGATCAATAATATTGTCATTAGAAAGTGGCCTTGGTTGGCTATGCCTACTCGTTTCTGTTATGTCCTTCGACTTTTATAGAATAAAACGTCAATATATTTTAGTTATAGTTATGATCTTCTCGTTGAACAATGTTGAGTCGATCTCAAGTTTAACCGGATGCAGCTGTATACCATTTTGTCTAACAGTCATCATTCTCTTGCCCTTATCTCAATTCATTTGGGGTCGGCGCAGCATGTCTTCTTCTTCCATACTTCTCTGTTTCCCGTCATCTCATGTGACACCTCCTTTCTTACCATATCATTCTTAACACAGTCCATCCATCGTTTCTTTGGTCTTCCGCTACTCTTGTACCCACCCATCCACATTCTTATTTAAAACCTTCACAACATTTTCCTCGTACCTCCGCAACATATTGCCTAACCGTATAGCATTTTAAACACAAATTCTTCATTACCCAGAATGTCTGCTGAATGTGATCACACTTGGTTCCATTTAACTTATATAATAGACAAACTCAGTTTCGCGTTTATTGCGAAGTTGTTGGTATAATTTTATTCACGCTATGTTTTTCCTTGTCCAGTTCTTGGAAGGCAAACTGGTATTTACCATCACAATAATATGTGGTAGGTATTTTAGTCTCACAGCTTGACTTTTGCCCGACAGAAAGCAGATTAATCATTGCTTTGATCTCATGTATAATGTTTACAGAGATGCTAGCCTATTTGTACCCTGTTGTACCCGGGTATAACATGTTTTGTCCCCGGTTTTGTAGTACCTAACTTCAACCGTCCATGTAGTATCTTGTCGATTCTTCTTCGCGGTTTAGAATGGGCAACTAATCCTTACACAGTAGTTAATAGTACCTGTGGCAGGAGTAGGTACCTATACATCTTTCTTTCTATTCAAAAGTGCCTGTAACAGGTCTATTTGAAATAAATTATTTTTATTCCACCATAATTTAAACCTTATTATATGTCAATGTAAATGATACCCTTATCTCAATATATTTAAGGTCTGCTCAACACGTCTTCTGCTTTCATACCTGCCATCTCTAAATAATTAAAAACTTATCGCGCTGGGGAAGCAAGTTTAATCCATGAACGGTTTATTTCCCTCGCTGTTTATGTTAGCTACTATTATTAAACATAGTACGCTTGACAGACATCGATAATTTTATCGCAATTATTTCTCAACCTTGCACGGAGGAAGCCTTGTTGCGACGCAGCAGTAATTTGTCGAGACGGTTCTACTTAAGCTTGCAGAGAGAGTTTAATACTAGCAAATTCAATACTGATTCTGTTAAGGTGCATCATTCTACTGGATGACAAAGGCCCCTTCCCATGACTTCCAATAGGGTAGGTGACTGACTAAAAAACATATGATTCTGTTTAGTCCGTCTGTTAGATTTATCGAAAAATATTGGATACGTGTTTTTTGTTTTATTAAATTAATAAAAATTTACGAAAATAAAACGTCAAAGATCGTGAGTGGGGACTGGTGACGTCACTTTCTGGTAAAAATGTACCAAACTGTTACGTCGCACGACTTTTCGGAGCACTGTATCGTTTTCATTTATTGTTTATGTGAAAAAAGAAAAAATACGTGTCCAATATTTTTTGAAATCTCTCTGACGGACTAATTAGATTTTTTTTTCAACTACCCTATTGTTTCGATACGAGGTCAATGTGGACCACTGCACACTGGCGATTCTATCTCTATTCTACCAAAAATAGACAGCTCTTTCAATGCAAGTCGACATGAAATCTTTCTACAATCTGCCATTTTTCGATTCTTCCATCGACAAAACCCGTTTCTACGGTGGTCATGAATTTCGCTAATCTTGTCCAGATCGTTCCTGCCATGTTCTTCTTCATACTAAAATCTGTGTATATTTAACGATTGTTTGCTTGTGCATTTTAGAATGTAAGCTTCATGCTTACATATTTTTAGAGAAATTATAATTTTAATTTGCTACGCTATAAGTTTTATTCAGTTAGACATTAGTGTCGGACTTGGATTTGAAACAGAATTATGTATGTATTACTGAAAGAAAGTAGTATGTACAATTTTACATAATAATAACTTGTCGAGTTATCGTGATAGTTGCTTACGGTTACTGGTACCAATATATTTATCCATTTTATTAGAACAGCCACTTTTGCACAATATTACGCAATAACACAAATGAATGAAAGTTCTTGTTACTTTGCATAATTAAACCTACTAAGAAATGTAAGTTACGTATATATTTAACAAGCGATACATTATTTAAAAAATAATTTTTAAATAAACTAATTTTTTTTTGTTCTCTCGGTTTTTACTGACAATTTCTGTTCATGATAAGTTCATCGGGTAGACGTATTTAGCGACACATTGTACATTTGTTTTTTTTTTATTTCCCGAGTACGATAAAGCGGTATATTGTATGACACACTATTAACAATGTATAGTATAAACATTACACTCAAATGAAAAGCAAAAAAAAAATCATTATATAAAACTAAACATTTATTTGTAGTTTTTAACAAGTGACATAAAATCCCTATGTTGCTTTATAGAGTCATGTCAATAAATTCGGGGTAATAATTTCCCCATCCATGTCCGTGTAAATGTGACCTGTTGATTTTTACAAAGAGGAGTATATTGTTACAGGTACCATCAAACCCAGCAGCAAACAGTAACTCGAACACCGTGGTGGCGACTGTGCCGCCGGTGGTGCCCGAGGTGACCAGCATTTCTGCCAGACAGCGGCTTGGACCGGTAAGTTAATATTCACACTACTTTTACTACAGCTCCTACCTAACATTGACTAGTTAGGGTTAATATTAGTCTCTTGAATTAGGAAATATCAGGATTGCAGCATCGTTTTGTTTTATTTCCAGCCTGTGAACAAGCCAGCTGGTCGCATCGCGCCCGTCAGCGCCGCGCTAGTAGCCGCACGTCGCGACCCGCGCCTTGCGCGACACCATCCCGCGGTCACTGCGCCCCCCCCGCCTCAGATCGCCATCGTGAACCCCGCTCCACCGGCCGCACCCCTCGTTCCCATTGCATCCAATGTATTCGATATCAAACCGCTCGAGCGCGTCACCAAACGGAAAAACGTCATCACCGTAGACGTCAGGCCCGACGGGGTTCCAGCCAGGCCCAACGCTCGAGACCCGCGGCGACACGCCCGCGACGTTGACAAGCGCGACCCGCGCAACGCTCGCCCGCGGGAGGAGCGCGAACGCAGGCGCGAGGAGCTGCGCCGCGCTGAGCTAGAGCGCAACCACGTGGACACTAAACCAGAGCTCGAACGTGCCCCCATGGCCGCATACGTCGACAAGATGCCCGACGCCAAGAAAATAAGCAAAATGCCACCGATACCTAAAATCTCTCGGACTCACCCGAAGCGAGACGGTGAGGTCGTGCCGCCCAAGCGCAAGCGACACCAGCTGCGTTCCGGGCGCAGGCGGCGACGCGAAGAGGAGGCTCAGAAGGAGCTGGCGCGCGGCAAGGCAGTGCCGGTGCCTGCCGCGCCTGCCGCGCCTGCCTCGCCCGACAAGAAGGCGGAGGAAGTGGTGACGTTCAAGGAGCTGCGCAACTACAACCGCGAGCACTACATGCGCCGCAACCGTCAGAAGTCGGACAGCCCGGAGCCCGGCGCAGTCTCAAGTAAGATATCCTTCTCTGTAGTCGCGCGCGTCCAGACCTCTGTGATACTAGATATAAGCCGGAGCGTGCATACGCTTGTTGTGTGGAAAATAAAATGTTTTTTAACTGTTGGAGTATTCATATTGATGTGTTTTCTACGGCGCTTCTGTACCCTACTCTACACCTAAGTTATCTATGTTGACTATCGAGAGTAATTAGTAAAACTTAAATTGGTTATTCAGTATTCATTGCACTTTTCAAGATTAACTCTAGTCATTGATCAATAACATTTTGTCAACTGATGAGAGGATTCATGCACAATCACATTTTCTTCTTGGTGTGAGACAAATACTTAACCTGACGATTTTATTTACTCTTGTAAGTTTTGACTCGAGTAGTATTTAGGTTCGAAATATTCATAAAAACTGGCATTCAATGCCAACGATAATATAAAAAAAAAGTGGACTATCAACGGTGGATTATCACTATCAAACATTGGAGTGCAACCCGAGGACTGGACGGGCCTGGACATCGCTGAAATCTGTGGATCAACTCAAGATTCTCAAGTATAAAATGAGTGATATTAAGTGAAATGCTTCTCAAACCTTGTAGTCGTCACATCTTTGCAAGGAGATTTTAGTTCTGTTTGTATGAGGCATTGGGGCATTTTTAAAAATGAAAAGAAACTCTTAGTTGTACTTGTGGGTGTTTTTGGGAAATTTAAATTAAACTAACAAAATAGCAACGTAGTAAAGTGATAAAGAATATGTCGTAAGTATATAACATGTTTTTATATTTGGTGAGTTAGTTAATTTTTATGTTAATCTATTTTATTTGCCACAGAGTATGGAACACATGGGGTGCCTATTTTACTAATCTACAATAAAAGGTAAAGAAAAGCTGTTGACAAGACAACCATTCGATTGAAACACATAACATCACACCTGTTTTACCTGACGAGTTAGGAGAACTGTGTGTACACCTATAGCACATATAGTACACCCACATTTTGCAAGAAAATTTCATAATTCTATTGAATTTATTGACACAATTTATCGATTTTATTACTTTTTTCACACATCGTTATTTCTGTTGGTTCTTTGAAATAACATAACATTTTCGTGAATTTTTAACAGTTGTCAAATAGTCGATTCTCCTATTTCATGGGACTTTAACATAACTGGGTGTACTATTAGGTGTACCTCTGCCTAATCACTCGGGTATTACAGACTGTTATGTTAATGTTATGAATTGACACTTTTTTGGATCGAATGGAACCACGGTTGGAGTGGCCGTCGGTGAATTTTGTAAAGTAATTGCTATCCACCATCGAGTCAATTTGAAAAGCATCGTTTCTAGCAGGATTACTGCTGTTGGATTATCATAAATGCAGCCAACGGGATATTTTGGAAAGCGCGGGTATAACGCGTTAGCCTAAAAATGAGCACTCCATTTGTTTGCGACTCCGTGGTTCATCTAGTAGATTTCCTACATTTTAAATTAACTCGGAAATTTTCTTATCTGTCGATTTCATCTTCTATAATGGTGTTTATTTAGTAGATAGTAGCCAGCGTTACTTGGGTTAAGTTCTAATCCGTGTACCTTTCAGTTACGACTACCACATGAGTCTTTGAACCACTTTGTGTCTAACAAACATCCCCAGCTGAATATTATTCATATTCATCAGTATCAGTATTCATAACTCTTGCCGGAACGCCCATACTGATCTGCTCCAACTTCCGGTCCCTCGGGTCGCTTGTCCAAGGGGATGGTGAAGTAGACCGGGACGTAACGCAATGGATCAACTCAGGATGGATGAAATGGCGACAGGTCACTGGAACAACTTGTGACCGACGGATGCCCTTCAAGTTAAAGGAGAAAATTATATAAGTCCGTGATTAGACCTGTCTTACTGTATGGATCAGAATGCTGGGCTTTGAAAAAGATAGATGAAAAACGATTGCATGTAACGGAGATGAGAATGTGATGAAGAATAGATACAAGTAAGGAATATTAGAGTATATTAGAGGAAGTCTGAAAGTGGCGCCTGTTACAAAAAAATTGAAAGGAAGTCGTCTGTCTTGGTGTGGTCATGTAGTGAGAAGAGATGAAACAGGCATGCGACTAAATGAGTAATGGATATAAATGTTGATGGATAGACAGGGAGAGGAAAGCCAAATAAAAGATGGATGGAATGTGAGAGGAATGATATGAACGAGAAAGGAGTCAATGCCACCGTGACGTTCAACAAGTTAAATTGGAAGAAGAAAACGTGTTGCGCTGACCCCATATAGAATGGGATAAGTGCAGCAAGATGAAGATGATGATTTCTAGTACTAGCTGTTCAGTCACTTCATGGGTGTACATCATATGCTCGGATAAAAGCTTTGTTATTATTTTTTACGGATACGGATATAAGATTTGTCTGTGCTTGATTGCCTGTTGTACTGTATGGATAGGAATATTGGGCTATGAAGAAGATGGGATGAAAAAAGATTGCATGTTGCGGAGATGAGAATGTTGAGGTGAATGTGTGGTGTGACAAGAATTAATAAAGTAAGGAATGAGTATATTAGAGGAAGTTTAAAAGTGCGGCAGTTACAGAAAAAATTAAAAAGCAGAGGGTTGAATCACATGTGACTAAAAGTGCTGGTGAGGGAGAGGAAGACCAAGGAACAGATGGATGGAGTGGGTGAGGAATGATATGAAGGAAAAAGGAGTAAATGATGCCGTGACAATTAACAGAGGAGAATGGAAGACAAAAAGGTCTTGCGCCGACACCAAATAATATGGAACAAGGGCTGGAAAATTATGAGGATGGGGTATATCTGTAATACTAATATTGTGAATAGTTAAAATGTTATTAAACACACTAAACTGAAAAATAAACTTCAGGAGAAAAATCAGCTTCTGAAGTTGGTGACTTTTGTTTGATTGATTTCGTTTTTTTTTGCCACTGACTTCAGAAGCTCATTTTTCTTCCAAAGTGTTTTTTTTACTTATTTTTACATCGGTTTATGCGTTTTCGAGTAATCGATGAATGTACATAAAAAAAGATTCCAACTAATTGAGAACCTCCTTTTTTTAAAGTCGGTTAATGAGATTAACCTTCTATCACCAGGTCAACCTAATATCCTGAAACAATACAACTATCGGTCCATAAGTACGTAAAATTTTGAAGGAGTTTTCTTTCAACTCCTAACCGTTGAGGAGTTGTACCTTCCACCATCAGCACAGACACATGAGATTATGATTATCAGACGCAAATAAAATGAAACAGCTTCAGAAAATATATGAATAACGTTATAAGTGCCTATACAATTTGAGGGTCGCCCTCGATTTCTCAGGGATCCCATCATCTAATCCTGACTTGATGACAATGGGACCACATCGGGAGTATACCCTTTCAAACACAACAATAACTTTGAAAATCGGTCCACAATTGACGGAGATATGCGCGGACATACATATAAAAAAAACATACACACGAATAGAGAACCTCGTCCTTTTTGGAAGTCGGTTAAAAAGATAGGTAGATCTGTTCGCTTCACTTCAGAATGACGATCGACTACTGAATCGGCGTGAATATCGGTGACTTCGTGGAGGTCATGGGCTTGCTCACATCTGACCTATTACGACAATTTCAGTGTCATTGTTCGACGGGTTAGCAAAATAGTATTTTTGTGGCGGAAGTGACGCTGTCGTGGCGTGGTAGTGAATAAGTAATTTCACTAACTTTTCTTTTATAATCTGGTGAAGTATGTACTCCGGTATTGTCGCAAGCGTGCTGTGGGATTTTGAACTTTCGGGCCTGAGCCCAACACCGAAATTTTACCGTCGATATCCGTGGACACAAGAAATCTATTATGTTATTATTTTAAATAGGTACTGGAACTAAGTTATATTCACACGAAAGATATTAACCCATGACAATAATTAGACAAAACTTTACTTTCTTCGTTTTTAACCGATTTTAAAATTAAAGAGACGTATTCGACTCTTGCTTTTTTCTTCACTGGGCTTGATGTGTAATTTTATTGAACCACCACCATTTTGGAGTGATTTCATTTGGGTATACACAAAAATGATGTTTGATACTACACCTATTTTGCTGAATAACTAAGTTCTTACTCTCGATTGTCACTGGATATTCTTAAAACCACAAAAGAACGACATCATAAAAGGCTGTTGAGAAATACTGCCACATACAGAATTTATCGAATGCAATGGATCGTATAGTACCTGGGTTAGAGGTAACTTTGTTGATGACCATGTAGAATTATTATTAAAAATAACTTTAACTATTATTTATTAGTAACTTTAACTTTAGAAGTGTTGGAAGTAGAATTTTGTAAGTACTTAATATTATCCTATTATTGAATAATATCAAGTTTTTAGCGTATCTGTAATCTAATATAACTGATTTATAGTGTAAATAAGGTAGAATGTTTCATATAGAATGAATATTTTCTTGGTTTCTAAGTAAATAATTGTAGTTTATTGTTTCTTTATAATGTAAAGTAAAAACATATTGTAGCTAACGTAACAGTAAGTAACATTAATTTGAATGTCGCCATTAATATAAAAAACCTCATATATTTGTTACCAGTTAGTTATACTTAGCACTTATTTAATGTGACAAAATAAGAATGAAAAACCTCAACAAAGTTACCTACAATTCACACAAACAATAAAATTGCTTAATGTCAACCAGAAGGTCTAGACTGAACAAAATAAACCTCTCATACCAATAAGACGAACGAAAATGATCCAAATATTGAAGCTATTTACAACAGCTGTCATATTACAACATGGATATAAAGAACAATACGTTCTAAAAGAGACATGCTGAAATAACTTCACACAAGTGCTAAATATACCACAACAAGAGATGTCTCTTCTTGCATCACTGGGAGGTATCTACGGACCGCCATACCTCGCCTATTGTACTGCACCGCGAAAGCTGGGTCGACAGGTAACAGAGAAACGGTAAACAGTACATGGTATGGCAAAATGGACCTAAAACACAGCATTAACCAACGCTATAAAGATAAAGTCGTATTTACAGGTGTTCCAGAAGTCGTGACAGAGAATAAGGATGTAGATCTTAGGGTATTGCCGGCTGTGGTGACTGAGGCCAAAGCCGCCACAGTTGCGCAGAAACGTCCTTCCACTGAAGCAGTTGAGGGTAAAGCCAAGAAGAATAAACTGGATAAATTTGATGTGTAAGTAAATTGGTATTGGAGAATCCTGTAGTCTGCTAACATTTATATTTTCGTTTTACCAGATAGATAACAATGATAACATCTAGCTCAGTAACTTTTCTTGGTTATGTCATTTCTTCAACCATTCTAACATGAATCAACCTCAATCCTTTGAAAGCGCCGGTGCAACTTTTCATAACACTTATCTACAAGCTCCGTTCCTCTTCCTGTTTTAAACGTTTTCCACTTACTTCTTGATAAGCTTTATTCGGTTTCACTCTCACTCCATGAATAAAATAAGCTAACTCTCAATATTGCTCACGCAAAACAACCACAATTCTAGACAACTAACACACTACACGTTACAGACTATTCGGCAACGAAGACGTGGACTTACGTCAACTTCCCCAAGTGGACGAGCTGAACGCTCCCCCGCCCCCCTCCATCACTTCCTCACCCAAGTCTGACAGCAAGGCTGATGACAACGATGTAGCCATGGCGTCACCTCCCAAGGGCTCCCCCAAGAGAGACTGGAATGAGGTCAAGAAAAGAGATGATAAGAAAACTCCATCGAAGTTAGACCTCGTCAGAGCCAAGTTCGCTGAAGTCACGAAGGGTAAACAGACAGACAGACTGGGAAGGCCGCTGTTGTTCAGTAAATCACCTAGTAAGTATTGTTTTTAATATTCCTCGTGATGTCGAAGTGATTAATTTTGTTATGGAGGAAGGAAATATGGTGTAATCGTGATCCATATAAATATATTTTCACATTTTAAGAACCTTCTATAAATGAACATTTTTATTCCAGGTGTAGAAAGAGAAAGACGTCGCACTATGAGCGGTGATGACGGAGAGATTATCAGAGAAGAAGACGAACAAGGCTTCGTCGAAAACAAGAAATCCATCTCCATCATTATGTCGCAGGCCAAGGAACACTTAACTGACGGACAACTAGACAAGAACCAGTACAACACGCTCATGTACCAGATCATACAACTCAATGAAAAGCTGAAACTGAAGGAAGCGAAACAGAGAGAATCCCTGGAAATATCTAAGAGAAGACTCAAGGCACACACATTGGAGGAAAACCACAAAGTATCCAGCCCGAAGTCCTCCCCAACTGAACAAAATAGATTCGGAGATATTGATGAGCGAATCACCCCAGGTGTGTTCCTCGACACACCTTCAGATAGCCAGGGCATGTTGCCGACGATAGGGGCTGATTCAGACATGAGGGTTAATCCCGACGGCGTCGATGGCGGTGCCAAGAAAGGTTTGCTACCTCTCCCGCCCGTCATGCCAATGTTCGGACCTTACAACCAACCAATGTGGCGGGGACCACGGCCGAGGGATGAAGAGTTTGGGCCCAGAAGGTTCCGAGGGCCAGTACCACCGTTCTTCAGGGGGAAGTTTGATAAGAGAGGCCCTAGGCCACTTTTCGAACCTCGAATGCCAATGCCTCCTTTACCCACCCCCAAACTGGGTGTGTGTCAAGGAGAATGTCCTTTACAACCTTATGAAAGGAGTGAGTCCCCGCCACCTCTAGGAGCTCCGGGCTTCGCTATCCCTCCGACAGACTTCACAGTTATAGAATACATAGACCAAGATCCTTTCAAAACTATCCAAATTGACGGCATTCCAAGAGAGATCAGGTTCTACGGTGATACCGCCGTCATTATGTTAGACTGGGACGATCCCAGGGAAATCAAGTTCTTGCCCGGATGTAGAAGAGTTACGTTCGATAACAAAGACTCAATAGTTCTTAGTTTTAATGAAAATTATAAGCAAGTAGAGATAGATGATCAAGTATTTGATATAAGATTTGGTGCACCGACAAGAGAACTGTACATCAACGGCAGATGGTACGAGTGTTTCTTTGGCGGACAGCCTTTAGGAGTCATTATAGACGGAAAACCGAGATTAGTACATCTGGAAGGACCGATGCCCCAAGTGGACATCGGCAAAGTAAAGCGCACGGACTTAGTCGCTGGAAAAATCAACCTTATTGTGAACGCCACACAGATGCATCCAGTGTACTTGGACGCGAAAGTGCAGAAGATCTTAGTCAATGGCAATTTCTTGACGGTTCGTTTTGTAGATTCTTTGCGAACTGTGTTAATAAACGAACAGCCTTTCAAGGTTGAGTTCGGAGATCTTCCGAAACCAATCGTCGTTGGCAATCAGAAGTATTTCATCAGATTCTCAGCCCTGCCTCGGAATATCAAGCCTGGTCACATTCAGATCGCGAACATGGAAGGTTTGGGCTTGCCTTTGGTTTCACACGTCAAGAAGATCGAGGATGTGAAAGAGGAGAGTGTGAATGAAATGGAGGTCGATGAACAGGAGCCACTCACAAGGCCTGTGAAGACGCCCAGCCCGGAGATCAATACAGAAAGCTTAGGTAAGCGTATTTACTAGTTTTTACCTATCAAAATCAAGTCATTTATTTAAATTAGGCTGATCAGCACTTTTCGAAAGTCAAATTCTACAAGAGACAGACCCTCAAAACGCCCACCCTTCGACACTTCCTAGTGTTTTAGCTGAGAGCTATAAAGATCATCTCAGATTGTATGTGGTGTAGTGGTCGCAGGCACGACTGTTAGCATGACATCTTAGGGTCGATCCCCACCTCGAATAATGTCATTTGTGTAAGGTAACTTCTTTGTGCAGCCCAGTTTGGCTTCGTTTTAGCTTGGGTGTACCTCTACCTTATTCTTCGGGAACAGCATTGAGTATAAAACCGCCCTTGAAGCGCGAATTTATACTCAATGCTATTCCATCTAAACTTGGATGATCAACCATGTCACGGTGACTTAGTATAAGCGTGTTCTCCAAATCGTGTCTTTCAAAATCATGATAATAGCCTTCATAATTTTAAAACAACCCTTTTCTTCTACCAGGTCTCGACATGCTAGCAAGCGTGATGCCGTCAAGCACAGTACCGGCTTCCGGATCAGACTACAGCACAGCAGAGCCGCTGTTCGCCAAACCAGAGAAGATCCCCGGCCTGGAAACACCCTCAGACGAGAAACCACCCGCTCTTCCGCTTCCAATACTAGGCAACATTAACGTCAACGATTTATTTGCCAAACTAGTGGCCACTGGCATCGTGCAAGTCAAAGATGGGAAAGATGAAAATGGTGGAGGACAGGAAGAAACTAAAGTGGAAGAAAAGACTAAACCAAGAGAAGACAAGAATGTTATTCATAGGGTTGACTTTATGAGGATAGAGACATTCAGAGTGTAAGTATTGTTTTATTTGACCATGGTTTCATTTGAGATACCGATAGATAGATAGCGATAGCATTGTTGGAGGTGCTGAAGATTATACATCTATCTTATTTTATAAATTCAATTCAATGGCTGTCATCGCTGGTAAAACTAGAAGATTTTCTCACCGTTTAACTTCGCTGGTGCACAAATCTTATTGATGTCCAACTATCCCCAGTAAAAATATGATTCTAATTAGTTCGTCTTTTAAATTATCGGAAAATATTGGATACGTATTTTTTGTTTTATCAAATCAATCAAAATTGACGAAGATAAAACGCATCAAAGGTTTGAGTGCGGGGTTGTGACGTCACTCACCGGTAAAAAATGTCATACTAATGCCTTAGAATATGACGTCACACGATTTTACAAAGCACTCTTCATTGTTTGTTCACGTGAAAAAAGAAAAAATGTCTCCAATATTTTTTGGAAATCTATCTGACGGACTAATTAGATTTTTTTTGTTAACTACCCTATTACCTAAAGGCGAATTTCACCAACAAAACTGAACGCAATGATCATCATCATTCTTCTGCCCTTATCCGAATATATTTGATGTCGGCGCAGCATGTCTTCTTCCATACTTCTCTATTACTTGTCATCTCAGCAGTCGCAGTCATATGAACCTAGTAATGTGTGTTCCAGTAAGCAGCCGGGGCTGGTGTCGCGCCTGTACGGCGGCATGCAGTGCTCGGGCTGCGGCGCGCGCTTCCCGCCCGAGCACACGGTGCGCTACTCGCAGCACCTGGACTGGCACTTCCGCCAGAACCGCCGCGACCGGGACTCCGCCCGCCGCGCGCACAGTCGCCACTGGCACTACGACCTGTCTGACTGGGTGCAGTATGAGGAGGTCGAGGATTTGGAGGAGAGAGGTGAGATATGTTTTTGTATATTATACATTAGAAAATTGCACAGACATAGAGTTGTTTTGAATTGTCTGCCTATGCTAGAGAGGAAGTCTCCAGTTTACATAACAATGCTTGTGAACTCTAAGAACGAGCCAACTAAGAATAGCGCTGTCAAGACGCCATTTTGTTCAGCAAAACTCGCGAACTTCATTACCAAAGCGTATGGTGTGCAGAAAAATCAATGAAGAAATTATACTCAGTTTAATTATTTAATGTTCAGTTTTTTGGTATTTCTAATCAATTTTACGTTAAATTAGTTATACATGAGTAGGATATGAAAGAAAGCATGTTAATAAAAATATTACACGATTTTTTTCACTTTCAAAGTACTTGTGTACATTAAAACGATTTCTCGTGCTCTAGGATGGAGTACCACACCTCTCTTTGAACTTGAACATATATTATAATAATTAAATCTATGATTAAAAAACATAACATTTGTTACTCGCATTTCTTTTATTGCCATCGACTGAGCACAAATGTATGACTTTATATCTGTTTCTGAGAAATTCCTGATGAAAAATCTAATAACATTTTGCCCGACCCGGGACTTTAGATTTATCAAATTATTTGAAATGAAATTATTCGTTAGAAATGATTTTTTATTGAAGTTTTATTGCTGTTCATAGTGGTTGTAACAGTTGTTATCTTTTTCTTGGTCGCTTATGTTAATATTTTTGGACTCATTGAATTTCTACATAAGGATGCAATGAACAAATGATAAATTAGTACTCATTTCCATGGGCAAACTACAAAATTCTTCATCATTAAAAATTGCTATTTTGTCGAACAGAAAAGAGCTGGTTCGAGACGGGCGGAGCCCCGGCGGGCAGCACAGCGGAGGGCGCGTTGGAGGCGCCGCTGCCGCCGGCCGCGCCCGCGCCCTCCGCCGCCGCGTCCGCGCCCGCAGACCACGCCTGCGCGCTGTGCGGCGACACCTTCCAGCAGTTCTACAACGAGGACAAGGAGGAGTGGCATCTCAGGAACTCCGTCAAACACAACGATGACTATTATCATCCGCTGTGCTATGAGGATTATAAGGTGAGCTTTATGTTGAAGAATAACAAAATATACAGATTATTACTATTATAATCGTGATTAAGGTGTAACTCATAAAAAACCGTAACGAGCTTATATATGCGAGCTGTGAGTTGCACATTTCCGCTATATTGCTTTTTTTGGGTACAATACAATCTGGTTTGTGACAACAAATCAAAATGAGTCCACGATAAACATAAAACCGAAGTTAGCGTTAATTACGCAACACAAAAACTCGACTGACAACTCAATCATTACGTTCGTTTTGTGTAAAACTAAATTTGAAAAAGATAGCCTGTATAATTGTTAATGAAGCAAAATAACAGATAGATAGTATACAGTAAAACAGAATTAAAAGATTTCTTCGGTACCTCAATCAAAAATTTCAATGGTACTGGACCCTACTTGTCTAGTTGAACACTTTCCGCCCCCTGACTCACACTAGTGAATAAACATATTTCTAAAAACAACCAAATCTCTACAGGCATCCCTAAACAAAGCAGAAGAAGAACCATCCCAGTCGTCCGATGACGTGACGGCCATAGAGAAGGCAGAAGAAGAAGAAGAGGCCATAGAGATCAAAGACATAGAGGATGACCTGGAGGAGCAGTCCGACAACGAGTCGGTGGTCGAGGTCGTCGAGGAGAAGGACTTGGATCCTGTTGAAGTGAGTACTAGTGAATTTTATCAAGCATAATCAAGTCAAATGTTCCCACTGCTGGGACTCAGGCCTCCTCTCTATGAGAGGGAATGGGCTATAATCCACCACGCGGGCCCAGTGAATTACAACAAAAGATTTAAATTTTCTTTGATGAACGTCAGTTTTATTTGATGAAAGAGCGAGCCTATTGCCACCAACCGGGCAAAAAACTGAACTCAGTGGTTGCTACTGAGAAACCCGGGAATCGAGCCAATCTTCCACAATATCGCTTATCCACAGCTATCAACTGTGCACCTAAAAGTTGCGGCCCAACTTGGAGAACACAAAGTCTAGCAGTGGACTACCATAATCCTGAGTCGATTAATAAACTCCGTACTAACATAAACAATTTCCCCTCCCCCCACAGATCGACGTAGAAGAAGAAGGCGAAGAAGACGACGTGGTGTTCAAAGCGGAGCCTGTTGATGAAGTGGTGGTGAATGATGACGTGGACACGGATGACGAGACGACCGCCGAGCGTAAGGAACGCGACCGGCTCGCTGACATCGACTTCAGCAAGATCAAGGTCAAGCAGGAGCCGATTGATCCTGGTGAGTTACATGCTCTTATTCTGCTTCGTTGATGATTCCATAGCACCTGTATTCTTTCGACTTTTCTAAGCCTGTCATGTGTCCCAATGCTAGCCAATGGCCTCCCCTTTCTACTTCCAAACTTTCATGTCTTGGGCGATATCTGGCCATGTTCGTCCCGAAAAGAAAATCAGATCGTCACACTATCTTTGCCGTGTTCTACTTTTGCAAAACATTTTTCTAAATAATTACACTAATAACGCCCCAAAGCTCGCCCAATAGCGCCCCTCTGTAGATGTCTGTTCAAAAGATCCTTTTAAAACTTTATATAAGTTTCGACCACACTTTCTACTAATTTAACAGCGTTAGCTCGAGTCTGGCGAGTATTATGCCCGGGCCAGCCTAGGGCCAACCATACGGCAAGCCCATAAGGGAGGCAGACTGTTCAGAAACCATGAAAAGTAGTAGATTAATTAGGGCAAACCAAACTTTTCGGCTTCTAGGAAATGACCGCCACTAAGTCTAGCTAAGGCCTTTCATAGTAGTACCATTGCGAGGATCGGCCGGAGGACACGGTGGAGCACACTGTGGAGGTGTGTCCCGCTTGGGCGGAGCCCCGCCGTGTTCTCGTAGCGGCGATCGGCGGCGGCGACCTCTCGCGTCCGGCCCTGGTGCAAGCCATGGTCCGGGGCGAGGAGGAATGGGACGCCGTCGCCTCCTTCTGCGAAGCAGTGATGCTAGCGAAGGAGGTGGCGGAACGTGAGAGGGAGAGAACCTCTCATCCCAGCCGCCGCGGGAGGCGCTCCGGGCGTCGGGGACCACGTGATGGCTTCCGGCCACCGTAGACGCGGGCCTGTGGACGGTGAGTGATGGGTAAGCTCGCCGTCCGTCCGTCTTACGACGACGACAGGCCGTGTCGACGGCGCGTTCGTGTTCCACGCGCGCCTCAAAGAGATGTCAGCAACATGGAAGGGGCCCGCAAGGGCCGACGCCTGTCGAGGCTGCGGGTTGTCCGCAAGGGATACCGAGGCCTCGACATGAAGGGCGAAGAAGGAACGTGGGTGGTTTTTAGTCAGTAGAAGTCTGACACTCCCTTTCGCTCTGCCCAAGAGCGGGAGGGGTTATTTGATGATTTCCCACCCCCCAAAAAAAAAAAAAAAAAGGCCTTTCATAGTGCTGTTGTTTTTGGGGCTGACCTAGTTTTTTTTATGGGTGTTCAGTCGAGTCTACGTAAATAGCGCCACGTGCTTATTGTTGGCAGTTTGCCAAGCATTAGATAGAGGCGAGCGACCTATACAACTGATTTATAGCAATGCACATGCGCTTACTGATAAATATAACACATCTAGTTTTGTAAAATAATGTCTGACTCGAAAGTCTCATTCTAAAAGGGTCACGAGTTAGCAATTCAAATAGATGGGTGACAAAACTATGTTGCTTTTGCTTTCCCAAACTAACTGTCATTCTTTTATTCACAGACGACGAACCAATAGTAACAGCAGAAGAAGAGAACATCCAAGCGCGAGTGGACAACACGCACGCCACAGTGGAGTCCTCTATCGACGGCAACTTGCAACTAGACGCGGCCAACGCTCCCGCCACCACCATCCCACTCGGCGGGATCCGCATCAACATCTCCAAATCTCTCCCCACCTTTGTCACTAACAACATAGAAGATAGGTCACTAGAGGATATCAGTGCTGATGAGGAACCCTTGCCCCCTGGTGAGGAACCAGAGATGGAGTATAAGTTGAAGCCAAATTTGGAAGGTGTTCAGTTCAGTAGACAGCCACCGGTCAATAGAGGCAGTGAGCTTTCTGGATTGTGCTCTATAATGTAAACTAACACTTGTTTTTGGTGAAATGTGGGTGGTAATATTAAGTACACCTCTACCTATATATATTTGTTTCGACGTATCCAGTCCTTAGTCGACTTTGGTTTTAAGTTGCCAGTATATTCTCACGAGAATAAAAGCAGCCGAATTGGTTGTTTACTTGCATTGTGTTACTAAATATAATTAGTATTTAAATACTCTCTAAGGACTGGACCGTCTCATCGGAAAAGGTTTTAGTAAAACCAACTAATTTAATCAAATATTTGGCATAAGGCATGTTTTAGGTTAAAAAAAAACGTTGAATGGTAAATCCATAGACTGATAATAATTATGTGTATAATCAAGTTTAGAATTAATAAAAACCCAAGAACAGGGGCACTGGAAATAGATTTAAATGAATTAAAATCGTTACATCTAGTTTCGACCAATCAAATTCAATCAATTGTTATAGTGAATCAATGACTGAATTAGTTGGTTTATTGAATGTATGGAGCTAGTAATTACTACATACGGTTTTATGGTTCTAATTTCCTATTAAAGTAAGTTGGTTGTTGTTTTGTGTATTCATTGGTAGACACAATTATGATATTTGTTTGATTGCAGTATGGATAGCAATATTATTATTATTATGTATGGCCTAAATTAAGTTGTGTCACATTTGTGTGCACATGTGTTTGTGTGTAAAATTCACCTGCAATACAGGTAAACCAGCCAATACAGGGAACCCTAGAATCAGACAACGGTCATTTGAAATATCTTACATAGTGTCGTGAGATTGTTATTGTCAACAATGAATGTAATCAACAGTTTATCACCCCTCGAGTCGGCACAAAACTGATGAAGACTCCAAACAATCTTGCTATAGTTGCTGCCAGTTATAATGTCAATAGCGGTCATTGCCCTTTCCCTAATATCTCTTCATACGAACCAAAAAAAATGAAACGTGTATAGTTTTTCATCAGAAAAAATGTTAAAGATCACGATAGATGACGATTCAAGATATGAACAGGCTTATTTTTGGATTTCAAAGTTAAGAACTTTAATAAATGTAGGTCAATGACCGCTATTGACATCATAACTGGCAGCAACTATATTTATTTCTTGTTGATTTTCAACTTTATTCCTACAACAGTTAAGTCTATTGTTACCAATAAGTACTGTTCTACTTTTTGTCAAGTTTCGCACCGATTTAATTCGAGATTAAGAGGCTCCGAAATGTTAGAATATCTATCGGATACATCACGTAAATGATTGTATGTGTATAAAGATTTAATCTATAGTTTTGAGTTACCTGCCTCGCTGGTCTAGTGCTGAGCAAGAGCTCCTGGGTTCGATTCCCGGGTCGGGTAGTGTTATTGGGCTTTCCATCAGTAATTTCTCAGTAGCAACCTGGGTTTGTGCCCGGTTGATGGCAATGACCCTTTTACATAGGAATTAAACGTAACTGGCGAAATGTGGGTGTACTATTAGTTACACCTCTGCCCAACCCTACAGGGATTATGGAGGCAGCTACATGCATGTGGTCATGAAACAGAGTTTCATCGTAACTTGTGGGATAAATATTGAATAGTATTGCTAATATTATTTTTATGCAAAGCTATATATATAAAATACTGCCAATTTATCTTCTTAGTTATAATCTAGTTAAAATTAACTACCTATGTTCTTTGAGAGAGAGGGAGAGTAACTACCAACCTTTCATAATAAAACCTCGAAGAATATTTATAACGAAATGTGATATTAAACTTAAGTTAACTACTTATTTAACTACAAACATGCGTTTTGTTTGATGAATGAATTGTGTATATCATGTATTAAATGTAAATATTTGGTCAGCTTGTCTATGTAAATATCTAGAATATTTGTAAGGGGTACAAATTGTTACTGCATATGAATTTGTATGACTGAATGTGTAAATATTTAATTATAGAGAATCTCTGCGTTCGAAGGGTTTTTATTTTCTTAAGTATCTTTTTCTTTTCTTTGCCACGTCAGTGGTTTATCCTTTTTATTAAAAAAAATCTATAAAAATAAAAACAAAAATTTAATAAATTTATACAAATAAAAAAATGATAGTTTAATTTAATTTTTAATGGTAATCGGAAAGCAGTCTAATATTTTCTTTTCTAAATCAACTCGCTCTTCACTATCACAAGGTGAAACTTGGATCACAATGATTTGTTTAGTTTACAATCTGTAAATAAATGTTTACATCAAATTATTTTTGTGTTTTTTCTACTGAACCCTACCTACCCTAAACACTTGCCTGTTTTCTCTAACCAACAAACAATAATATAATAATATCTAAATAAATGCGAAGTCTTATTATTTCTTTTGGAATTTGATCATCCTTGCAATTCAATTTTGAAAAAAGTGTATCTGTTTGTGTTACTGAAAATGGGACAATATTATTTGACCTAAACTCCAAATATTTGCAACTGAAGCTTTGTAAGGGTTGAACCTTAATCACAACGGAATAGTATTTTTTTTTCGTGCTGGTTCCCTTTTTCGTCGCTCTCAGAACCGTCAATGTGGGAACCGTGAGAAAACAGAGCGTTACAGCATGCGAGAGTATTGACGATGCGCTCAGCAGCACGATAATGAAAAAAGCTGCGGTTCGTGAGCTGATAGATCGACTCAATCGTCAAGCATCACATTTTTTTTTATAAATCTACCCCACTAGTAATTCTCCTGTATCGTTTACAAACACTTAAGCTCGTCACAGACGTTGCTATAACGACCGAGAGCACAAAATATATATTATATTTTATAGCATAGCTCCTGTATGTGGTAGCTTGCTATACTGTAATATATATCTCGATATATTAATGTCTGCCTCGTTGGTTTGGTGGTCGCAAGCGCGACTGCTGAGCATGAGTTCCTGGGTTCGATTCCCGGGTCGAGCCAAGTGTTATTCGGTTTTTCCATCAGGAAATTATCAGTAACAGCCACGGAGTCTGGATTTGTGCCCGGTTGATGGCAATAGGCTCGCCCCCTATTACATGGGACTTAAACATAACTGCCGAAATGTGGGTGTACTAATTAGGTACACCTCTGCCTAACCCTTCGGGGATTATAGGCGTGATGTTATGTTATATATTAATGTATATTATAGCTACGTCTGTGACGACCTTTAAACTGACATACACAAACCCACCCAGACCCGAAATAAAATTATATGTAGGCCATACAAATATAATATATATAATTGTGTCCCGTGCGGACATTCGGGATATGAATGATGAAATAATACACAATAATAACATTTATATTGTGATTTTTATTTTATATACCTATTTACAATAATAATTTAATCTATAACTACATAGTTACACAACTACAAAAATGTTTTTTTTTAAATATGGCCATACCACCTATCCTAACAAGGCAAAAAGGAACAACTATGAGTATATTAAATCAATGAGTAACAGCACTTTAACAGTTATGTATGTAGAAACAATATTATCTGAAGCTGTTAGTCTATTGTAGGTGATTCCCCTGAACATGATATCCAAGTTTAGTCCATTAAAAGGATGACTGGTATCAGTGATACTGATAAGATTGCCACAGAATTAGCAAAATAGTAAAAGAGCTGTGTTATAATTCTGGTTTACAAAGTATAAAATAACTTTCATAACTAAGCAAGAAAGAAAAAGAAAACGTATTTATTGGTTTCACAGAGGACAAAACAAATTAGCAAAAAATGAAAAAAGTGAACTAACAACAGTAACTCAACAGTCTAAGTAAATAATAGCACAACATATCCTACATATCACAATTATGTGGCCACCTAGGAAAAGGCAATGTATCCTTGATATTATTAACATTACACACAACTTGTAGCAACCTCTCCAGGCCTAGGCCATACCCCCCAGTGGGGATATTACCAAACTTCCTCAGGTCTAAGTACCAGTTCAGTCTCTCTGATGGTAGCTTTGACTTCAGCTTGTCATAGTTATCTTCTCTCAGGCTTCCACCTACTACTTCGCCTGTGATGGGTGTTAGCAGGTCTAATGCATCCACCTGGAATAAATAATGATTTTGATTTTAGTGAAAATAATACAATGGGATTTTCTCTGCCTATTATCCTGAGAAAAAGTTTATAAGCTTGTGCAGTTATTAGTTTTGTCTGAATTGAAGACATAAAATCCTTGATATTATTTTAATTACATATTTTTTTTACTTTCTTTATTTGTTCAGTGATTTCACTTTTTCAAAGTAATTGCAATTCCTAATTTAGTAATTGAAATTTAATATTTGAAAAGTACTTTAAAAACATCTCTGTATTAAGCAAATGTTATTTTCTTGGTTTATCCCAGATCCCCTTTTATACTATATATGTATAATAATGGGTGACCGCCCGACATACCGAGTTTCCTCCGTGCCTCGGAAAGCACGTTAAGCGGTTGGTCCCGGCTGCCATATATAGAGCTTTGGCAGTCGTTACAGGTAGTCAGTGACCTGAAATTCTGACATCCAGTCTTACCAAAGAGTATCGTATTACCTAGTATTAACTGGGTTGTGGAGGTCAGATAGCCAGTCACTCCATGTAAAATACTGGTACTCAGCTGCATCCGGTTAGACTGGAAGCCGACCCCAACATAGTTGGGAAAAAGGCTAGGCAGATGATGATGTGTATAATAATATCTACATACCTTTGTGCTATCTTGAGAACTCTCTTTCATATAAAAGGACTTCATATCCTTGGGCCATTTCACCACAAACACTGGCACACCGTTACAGTGTTCCACCAAGGTCAACTCCTGTTCCTTATTGATGCCCTCATCAGTCAGTGCTGATCCCTTCTTCTGCAGAATCTGTCTAGCTTGATCATAAGTTAGTGTTATAAACTCCTTGGTGACCCAACTTGGAGCTTTATTCTCTTTGTCAATTAGAAAAAGGTCAGCCTCATTGGTGTTTCTTGTCTCAATGAAAACATACTTCAGTAAGTCTTCAATAGCTCCTTGTAACTGGTTTAGGGTTTCACAGAATGCTAGCTCAGCTTCCAGCATGTAAAATTCTGATAAATGGAGCCTTGATCTGGAGTTTTCTGCTCTGAAGGTTGGACCAAATGTGTAGACATTACCCATTCCCCTACATACTGCTTCTAAATGCAACTGTCCTGATACTGTTAGGAATGTTTTTGAGCCAAAGTAAACAGAGTCTCTGTCCTTATTCTCTTGCATCATTGCCTTAACTGTATCTTCACTATCTGGCTGTATTTTAAACACTTCTCCTGCACCCTCACAGTCATTGGAAGTGAGTATAGGTGTATGAATGTTTGTATAATTGTTTGCAGCAAAATAGTCATAAATGTGCTTAGTTACAGCACTTCGTATCCGTAAAATGGCAGAGGTGTAGTTAGTTCTGGAACGTAAATGCAGGTACTGCCTTGTGTATTCTGGCGGATGTGTGGTTCTTGGGTTAAATGGATACCCATCCAGTACAACACAGGTTCCTAAAACCTTAACAACGTCAGCGACGAGTTCTAACTGGCCTCTTGGACTTTTTGACAGTTTTCCAGTAATATGGACCGACGAACCATAAGTTAATGAGTCTGTTGTAAGGTTTTTTGGAATAACTATCTGCAGTTTCTGTGCGCACGATCCGTCGCTCACATCAGCGAATATAAGGTCTTTCTGTTTCCGCAAATTCTTCACCCAACCCTATAACACAAGAACAAAACTAGTATTACAATACTTCAACTCCATTGTTCTTACTTCTAGGTTTTTGTTTAGAAAAAATAGTTAGTTACCTTTATTTCAGTAACATTGCCGACATTCGGCTTTTCTAAAACAGCAGCAATGACGCTGTATTTCCTGAAAGTCTCATTATTTCTTAAAACGCTTTTTAGTTTACTATAATAACTACTTCTGTACATCATATTTAATAATTTATTTGGGTTTTATAAAACTAGTTTTTGGTTATAAAATATAACAACAACTGCTGTAGTAACTGAGCTGACAGCTGCCATATTAATTTATATAAAAGTACTCTGTGGGCAGCTGTCAGTTAGAAACCAAACGCACTTAGCCCAATTTTTACCTATGGCTATCTAAAACAAAAACACGTTTAATTTTTTTCACATCATCCAGTCTTGAAAAACACCGGTTTTCCCAACTCGTGGTTAGTCTGCGTAGCTGGCAAGTTTTTTTTGCTGTCAAATGTCATTCGGCAAATCATGCATGTTCGATTTGTTGCGTTGTGAAGAATTTTGTGGAATTTAATTTAAATATTATATTTATCTGTGTTTTAAGAAATTAGTGTAGAACGTAAGTACACCAGTAAACCAAATTTCTCTAAAAGTTTACTATTTTTCTATGAATGCCATGATGACACTATTTTAGTTCTATTGTAATAATTTTGTTAATAATTGATGATTCAAACTGGTTTTCCGAGTTATTGCGTCCTTGGTCATCGCGTTATGTTAATACTGCCATAGAGAGCCCTGAGTTTTAACGCTATTTTTAATAGTTTAGTTGGAATGAACTGTCCAAAAACTTCATGCATGGCCTACTGTTCCACTTTTTTCCTCAAAAAGTGTTTTTAATGGCACTTTCTACTTTGCTTGTGGTCACGTAAACGCATTAGTTGGCGTTTAATTGTGGTTTCGATGTTCCACTGTACCCAATATGAGCTTTTTATCTTTTGTTATCAGATAAAAATGAGACAGTGAAACAACTACTTCTTTATGAATTACATACCTAGCTCTTGATAGTGATACGGCAAGTTTGTGGTCACTCTTTTCCCTAAACTTTGTTACGAGTCAACATTGTATTTTCTTATTAGTTCTGTTGTAGTTTTATCATGACAGGAAATAACCAACATTCAATAAAAGTTGGTCTACTGCATGACATCAAACTTAAAAGTTAAGCAAATCTTATAATTTTTTCAGAACTTTACTATCAAATGTATGTATGTATGAAAATTAACTTATGGACACAACAATACCCTTAAGTTTTTTGTTTCTCTTTTAGAAAATGGCAGATACAGAACCTCAATCTGAAAACGCAGGGCCCCCCAAGGGACTGCCCGCACTGAAAGCACATGTAAACGCCAACAGAATAGATGTAGCCTTATGGGCTATCCGAGTACTTACTGTGCTCTTCACTATAGGATATGTACTGCCTTTATTTAACAAGTAAGTGGAAGCTTTATTTCTTATTTACAGATATGTAATTATCATAAAACACACAGTGTTACACAGTAAATAACAAAGAGAACTGTACTGACATTAACTTTCAAGTACAAAAGTACTGTTTCTGTTCTTAATTTGCTTTGTTTTTCACTTTATTTTCTTGTTAATTTATATTAATTTAGATTTAGACCTTGAAGAAGTACTCAATTTCTGTACAATATGAATCAATGACTTCTGATTTTGACTTAATTTGGATTCCTAAAATTAAGGGTCTCACTCTCAACCCCCAATTTTAAGAATATTTTTGTAGAATCATAATTTAGACAACAGATGTTTAATCAGAAGGGATGTTATTTAAATAATTTTTATAATTAGCTAAATCAGTAAATAAATAAGCATCTGTCTCATCTTGGCAAGGTTTTTATAAATGAATTGTTTTTATTCTTGTGACAATGGATGGCAGGTGTAATGTTTCTGCATATTCAGTTAATTCAGGGTTATCTTTGTTCTGTAATTAAGACAATGAAGAATAAAATAACAGTGAGGGCAATGACCTTAACCTCTTTGTTATAGAATCAACTGTTCAAGGTTTTTATTTCATGAAGTACAAGCATATTCTGTTACATTCCCACTACTGATGGGGCATAGGCCTCCTCTCTATGAAACAGTGGGCCTTAGACGTTACACATTGTTGACTAGATAAGAGAGACATTAATGTCTTGGTTTTTTTTCTTTAATTGCAATTATAATAAAAAAACTCCCGTCACAATGCATTGTTTTTTTATGATTTGTGATGTCATTTTTAGAAAAAATGAAACGTAGCAGGGTATTGGAACTGGACAGTTGTGTTTAAGCTGCCAAAGCAAGTAGCAGTCAATCCTAATGAGGAATGACTCACCAGTTAATCGATCCAAAAACTCATCTGCTCATAGCCAGAAGGGCTGATTGCATGATACGACAAAAAAAAATAAAAAATTTTTAGAAAAAATAATAATAATTAAATCAAAATACCTATACAGTACTTTGGTGGGAACCAGAACTAAATCATAAGATACGCAATCTCTCAGATTACAAGCCAGTCAAGAGTGGGATTTGTTTTTGATATGCATTGATAAATAAATTCCTAATTGTTGTATAGAGATCTTGTTCCTGACTGAGTCATTGACTCTTCAGTGTTGCCAACAATTTTTAAACACAAATATATCACAGCTGTAAACCTGGAAGGGTTAGGACTTAGGCAGAGAGTACACCTAATTTGCCTGTCGGGGCTGCGGGTTGTTCGCAAGAGATACCGCGGCCTCGACATGAAGGGCTAAGAAGGAACATGGGTGGTTTTTAGTCAGTAGAAGTCTGACACTCCCTTTCGCTCTGCCCAAGAGCGGGAGGGGTTATATGATGATTTCCCACACCCCAAAAAAAAAAAAAAATTTAATTCGGTTTTGTTTGAGTTTCATGTAATAGGGGGTGACCGTATAGGACCGTGGGGGTACGGTCAGCAACAAAAGTAAAGTAACATTTCGGAATTTTAATTATTTGATGTACAGGACTCCAGCTTATTATTTTTAATGTTTCAGTAGATTATTGTTTAAAATATTCTTTAATCTTCAATAACTTGTTAGTAGTTGTTTATCTTGGTATGGTCATGTAATGAGGAGGGATGAAACGCATGTGACTAAAAAGTGATGGATATAAATATTGATGGATGGAGAGGGAGAGGAAGGCCAAAGAAAAGATGGATGGATTGTGTGAGGAATGATATGAATGAGAAAGGAGTAAATGCCACCTTGACGTGTAACAAGGAAGAATGGAGGAAGAAAACGTTTTGCACCGACCCCAAATAGAATGGGATATGGGCAGGAAGATGATGATGATGATGAACTTGTTAGTAATGAGTAATAGCGAAAACTTTTAATAAAAAACCTACTTTAAAACTTTGAGTAGTGTTAATCTACTTCTGATGCTGACTGTATCTACTTGGTCCAACCTGGGAATAAAATCCAGGACTTCATGCTTAGCAGTTGTGCTTGAGACCACTACACCAAGCCAGTTAAACATACTTTTGTTTACTAATTCTCAATAAGGTGAAGAGAACCTTGAAACACATTTAGTTATTTTAAATACAAACATGCATCACTCAGTAATGATTCCAAAATGATTTGTTTAGTATGTTACTCACAAAAAGTAAAATAACCTTGAGTAAAGTGTTTATCATCAACTCATCAGTAAGTAATGATTGATTTGAATGGTTTTATAGATGACAACTTATAACAGAACTGTAAGCATCTATTTACAAAATTGTTGTATATATTTCATCATTTTCTGGATTTGTTTTACAGTAACTTTTCCCCGCGGCTTCGTTCTCGTTATGTACGGAAATGAACCTATGAGAGTTTTAAATGTAGTGTTAGTCGGCGAAAAATTAGCTAACCGTTAGTGAAATAATTTTCGGAAACGGATAAGTAGTTCCGAAGATTACTCCTCCCTACTCCTACGTAATAATATGAACTTAAAAAATTAAAATATATTAGTATAGATGTGTGTTGTATTATGTAAAGTGAACAACATCACTAAATTTTGCCTTTTCTAAAGTAAATAAACAAAAGTCAACGACATTGAAAATGGATTGAGTTGGACATCTTTAAGTTCTTTTGTGCAGCTGTCTTGAAGCGTTGAGTTTCACAGAATACATAAAAACCGGCCAAGTGCATGTCGGACCACGCACAATGTAGGGTTCCGTAGTTTCCCATCAAAATATGAACTTACTAAACTGATTAACCACCCTACCTACCCGCTTCCGAACGATGATTATTATTGTAAAAATAAAATAAAAAACTTAGAGGTACATTTGCAGTTTTGAGACCTGCGCTCCCATACATTATGTATTTATAGGAAATTTTTTTATACAAGTACATTTTATAAGCTGGTCGACTATTACTTGTAAACTTGTAACGCCTAGCTGTGATAGTTTTTCTTTTATTTTCGTTATATTATGCTACTACCATGAATTTTTTCACACGCCCAAACACAACCCGTATAGGTGGTTTAGCTTGGCACACTTGAGTCTAACAAAAAGCTCACAAACAAATCCCATAATCGAAAAAGTGTATGAACAAACTTGCAATATTTTTTCAAGACCTATCTAACGACATCCCACACAATGGAATTCGCGAGAAAAAAAATCGTCCCCACTTTTTATGTGTACATAAAAATAAAATTTTTTAGGGTATCTCCAACCCTAAAAAAAATTATTTTCAATATTTTACTTTAGCACTTTTTCGGCGTAATTCATTTGTATATTCATGCCAAATTACAGCTTTCTAGTACTAAAAGTCTTTGAGATATAGTGCGGACGGACAGACAGACAGACAGACGGACATGGCGAAACTATAAGGGTTCCATATTGACTACGGAACCCTAAAAATATGTCGTATTCATTCTTTTCAGTTAATGTTTTTAAGGAATATGTTTTGAATTGTTTCGCCCAATTTGTACATAAAGCTAACAAACTGAGTGCTCTATATCATTTATTTATTTTCAACTTTATATCAACATCCTTATTATAGTTGAAAATTTAAGGTCAGAGAAAACGTATGTGACGCCAAGACAGTCCTGTCCTGACCCTTGGAATAAATTTATCCTACCACGATACCAATACGATGTTGTATAAAACTGAGTTGCAATGAATAGTCTTCAACTTTTTTTACAAATCAAAATCGAAAGTCACTGATTCAATTTAGGAAGAGAAAGCAATTTTCTCAAAACGCCCGCTCTTCGCCACTTCGTATTTTACGTGCGGAGAAGAACTGGCGGAACAAACTCCCCAGCAACACAACAAAAGTGTTCTTACGACGTTTTTCCCCTACAGCCCAGTATCAGCATTCTACAAAGCGCTCCTAGCGAACGCGGCCACATCAGCCCTTCGTCTGCACCAACGCATCCCAGCGCGCGAGATCTCCATCTCCAGGGAGTTCCTCGCGAGGTTCTTCCTCGAGGACAGCGCACACTACCTGTTCTACTCGCTCATATTCATGAATGTGGCGCCTAACTTGTGTATCCTTTTTCAATATGGTTGATTTAGATCTTCAATGTTCTGTAACCGATCATCGAATTGATATCGTATTTATACTAGGGGACTATAGGATGGATGCAGTCGCTCCATGTAAATTACTGGTATTCAGCTGCATCCGGTTAGATTGCCATGGAAGCCGACCAAAACATAGTTGGGAAAAGGCTAGGCAGATGATTTGTAAGTCAGAAGCTTTATAATATCAGTGACGTGGTTAGTGGAAGTAGACATGATGATCAGAGAATTGTCGCTAAAATTACAGTATTGCCGACAGCATTTCTGTTGGTGGCAGTAACGCTGCTGGCTCTGCATTTAACAGTGAGAAAAACTCCATCCCCACGGTAGTGAACGATGCTCACTCACGTAAAGATATAGTAGTAATGAAATATTAAAACATTACAAAAAAAACACTATCTAAGTAAGTACCTTCTCAAAAAGTCAGTTAACAACTTTTCCATATGTTTTCATAAAAAATGAGAATGTACTCACCTGCTAATATCTCATAACTCATGCAGATAGATATATAAATAAATCTACGCTTTCTCCCCACGTGATTTGTCAAAAAACTACAGAACAACACCTGCTACGAAGTTCAGATACTATTTTGTAGCGTTAACATATATTTTATTATTAATTCTCATCTGAGTATTACGTCAGCCTCAAGGTGAGCGACTACGTCATCGTCCTCATGTAATCTGAACGTTTTAATTACTTTTTATCCTAGTCTATTACTACGTAAAAATATTATTTTTACTATTATGAGCCTAATGTGTCCCACTGCAAGGCAAAATAGGGATGTCTCCTAACAAAAACAAATCTGTATAGTCCGTCAGTAGATTATCGAAAAATATTGGATACATGTTTTTCGGTTTGAAAAATTAATGAAAAAATGTACTGAACTGTGACGTCACACGAGTTTTCGGCAAAGGTATTGATAGGGGTACTTATCGACGCGGAATCAGCTTGAATCAATCAGAAGACGTCTATAGTACAGGGTATAAATTAACCCATCACACAGCCGTCAACTAAGTACCCCTATGCAAAAATTGGGAAACTTTTTTTTGGGGTCAAAAAACACATTTCACGGTAAAACTCAATGTCTCTTAAAACATTGTGCTACTGGATGCTTTCAATAGTAAAAGGGTCATGGAGGTAATTTATTTAAAGTTATAACCTGAAAAAGTAGTATATAAAACAGTTGCGAAAAATTTGGAACTTTGACCCCTAATATCTCCGTAACTAGGGGGTTCCCAGGTATGGTCTAGAAGAAAAAAAATGATCGCAGTGGTGGAGAGAACAAGTGCCCTTCGATTGCGTTAAGGGTACTTTACACCCTTCATCATCATCATCATCATGGGGTTTGGGTTTCCGCACTTAGTCCTTGAAGTGGACCATTGTGCGTGAGCCATGTTGGCCGATTACACCCTTTATAGTTCTAGGTGTTGCCAGCGGCTTCGCCCGCTACAACTCGACAACTATCCCACGGGAAGATAAAATCGGGATAAAAAAATATCCTATGTGTTAATCCAGGTTATAAACTATTTGTGTACCAAATTTTATCCTAATCCGTTCAGTAGTTTTTGCGTGAAAGTGTAACAAACATCCATCCATACTTACAAACTTTCGCGTTTATAATATTAGTAGGAAGAAGGATAAGTAGGCTTTAGATATCGATATCCTTCTAGTCCAATTCCATTTGACTTATTCTAGTTAATTTATTTTAAAGAAAAAAGGCGTTTCTTAAATAGGGGACACAAATTAAGACACGGATACGGCATACAGGCTTGCCTAAATATATTTAGACATGTGTATCACACTATCATGTTCTTGTTGACCTTTCGTGTAATTGTAATCAGGTTTAAAAGTTATATTTATAGAACAAATTAATTAAATCTACATATTTTTATTTAAACCATAATCATGTCTGATGGAATCAGTAGATTAGTAACCAACTTGAATATGTGATTACATGGGATAAGAGCACAAACAATTTAATATTAAAATATGTCTACATACGTAGAATAACATTTATTTTTATTTTCAAACAACTTGTTTTGCTGTCCTTGTCACATATTACTTGACGTCAAAGATATTTTATTTTATTTTAGGATCAATTATATATACATACATCCACTCACACCTTTTTCCCATGGGGGTAGGCAGAAACAACAGAACTGCACCAGCTACGATCCTTACATAAGATCATCTTATAAAGCTTACACATAATAATCACAATTATATAAAAGAGTAATTAGTACTTACCAAGTTGCTGAAGTCCATTGGTTTTGTTGATAAAAGTTCATTTATATTTATTGCAGCTATCCGAATCAGTTAATAAATCTTATTATTATATGGGTCAACATAATTATCCATTATATTAGCATATTCTTGACATGTAAACGTACCTAGGAATTTATCCAGGTCATTTTCACTTAAGGAGGGTAACATGAAATGTCTTATTGTTATTAATTTATTTGATTGCAATTATCTCATTAAAAATGATGTAGGGACTACGTTCGGTAACAACCACTATAATTTATTATAAATAATCTATCTATTTACCATGTTTGTTGAAACATAATGCCTTGACCAGCACACAGTGATCCTGACGCCAATATTCCTGTTCGCGCTGCTGCACGCCGCGTCATACTCGCTCACCATTCTCGATGTAAGTACACACATACTTGTATAATATTACACCATGTTCCCAACTTCCCACTGCTGGGACATCGGCCTCTTCTCTGTAAGTGGAATTACGGGCCCAGAGTCAGTTGGTTGCTATCACTAAGTTTCGAATTATTGGATCTAGGACTTCCTGGGTTCCTCAAGTGGTTTTCCTTCATCGTTTTAAGAGTAGTGGATTCTGTGGTAATGGTAATACATAAATGGTATGGTAATAATAAATAGAAAAAAGTGTCTGCATAGGTTTGAACCTGCGACCCAAAACTCAAAGGGCCACCACCACTGCTCTATTCTCTCAATATGATTACATACAGTTACGTTTAATTGTTTACTTCCTCCATATCACAATTTGTATGTGAAACGTAAGGGGACAGTGGCAGCAACTTGATTGAAGCGCGTTATTCGTATAATACATATTATATGGTCGTTTCTTTTCAATACTGAGTATTAAAAATTGTAAGTGTCAGCAGAAAAACCTTTATTACAAGCTTAAAATTAGAAAAAACTAGATAGCTCAGCCATTTAACGAATGGTGTAGAGTTGGATTTTTAGGTCGAAGGACCTGATTATTTATCGCATCAGCTTATAACGTTATAACTACGAAAATCCATCTTCTAATTGATATTCTGTGGGCGTACGATGTCCTCAGCCAATCGGTAATACATACGGACCTACCTGCCAATATAAAAAGAATGCATTACCCGCATAATGTGACATTTATCACAATTAGCTCTGTATCGCGACCAGACGGTAGACACTGATTTTATCAAATCATATTCACAGTATAGTCATACTCTCATAATAGGTGTAATAATTTCATCATTTAAATTCGCCAGATATTGGTTTTTTATCAAAACTTTATCAGAAATAAATACAGATTTATAGACTTTCTTTTGATTTATATCGTCCTTTGATCTTAACATAGATTGGTTATTTATATTTTATGTACTATTTGCGTATTTGCACCAGTGAACATTGAATAAATATAACATAAGCAGTAAACTGTGCACACAATCGAATTCTTACATGTACAAAGGTACCTTATTTAATACTAACAAGAAATAAGTACGACTCTTGCGTCTTTTTATTATATAATGTATGTATAGGTACGAGTATGTAGACATAACAGAACTACCAATTCCTTAAATCTTCTTAGCGTGGCGATAACAATTCGAATTGACTCGGCCCATTTAGCAATGAGATTGGCACTTTGAGTAGTAATTCCTCAAATAATTATATTCTTAACAACAACCACTCAAAAATTTTTCGTAATAAAAAAAATTGGAAAAAATATAATAGAATAAAGTCGGACAGAAAACAATTGTCAAAGTGTTGAAACAGATATAGTGTAGGTTGCTAAGTAGCTTATTATTCACTGATATTCCATCAATCAATGAATCATTGAAATAAATAGAATGATTTGACCCGATTTTCGTTGACCAGACAAAGCACTTCACTCTACATTTATAACAGACGCATGCAAGCTAACGTGAATCATCTGCTTTGTGTTAAATTTATATAATTTTGAAGGCAATTTCAATGCAAAGTAACATGATTTTCTTTGTTTGAAAATGAAACACGAAAGTGTTTTTTCCTTCTTAGATTATTTTGAAATTGAAATTGTTTATTGAAAAAATTGATATACAAAAATGTTTACAATATGGCCTTAACAACTATAGGTATACAGTTTATTGGATTCTACCTGAACTAGGAATAAACCTGTATCTCAGGTAACTCACTCTAGTGCTTATACATAATAATATCTAAGATTCCTTAAAGAAATATAACAACAACATATACACAACATATATAATACTGGATACAGAGTCCCCCTGCTTGGATAGATATATAAATTGTAACGTTCATAGATTGATTGGAGCAACAAAACACATAATACCACAAAATAATACACAAAATAATAAGAAAGACAGACTAATTTTATAGCTACACACATATTTTACATAAGTAGTAACAATTCTAATGAAATTGTCTGATCATACCTGAAATTACTGTGGTATCTACATTGTTCTTAGAGTAATAAACTTTTCAGTCTTGACCTTTGTGTGGCTCGCTCTACGGCCAACCATTTAAACTGGCGCGTGTTGGTGTAAGAACACTGTTTAACTATTATAATTATAAATATAATAAAATGCAATAATTGACATAATTATATTATACATAGGTACTCGTAAATGTATCTCTGCACACTCGAGTATTCTAAACGTGAGCAGAATTTTAAGTAGTTAAATAATTATACAATTTATAAATGTAGGTCGTAAACCTACTTACTGAAAAGCCAGTCTAGGGAAGTAGAAATGATTAATATCAGTGTCAGAATTACTTATTAGGGTACTCTATTATGAATAACAGAAAAAAATTGGGTGTTTATAAATAAAAATTTTGGGAAAAGAAAACCCATAAGTACTGAATTTCTTATAATAAATAGACTCCCAAAGATCTCACTACAAGACAGACTTCAATTCCTTAAGTGAGATCACAAATACAGTTGATACAAAATGGTCGCCATGCAAATGCAAGCATCATTCACCTGACGATATGACAACAGTTCAAAGTTCAAGCAGAATAATAATTAAATACTTACAGCTTATGAATTAACAAAGCAAATGCTCAGATTAAGACCTCGTTGTGTGAGAGAGACCTACATACAGCACACTGTCTCTTTTGCACAGATACAATGGTAACTTACCACATAAAAACTCGTGAACAATTAAATAGAATGTTACAGGTAGTTATAAATTGTTATAAAAAAGAAAGTGGACCATTTGAAAGTTATAAACTGTTACATTTCTTCTATGGTGTTACTTACGTAAATCACTATCTAGAAATGGAAACTTACAATTATATTGTTTATCTGCGGTACTCAGAGATATTTAATGATTACTTAAGCCATCACTTAGTAAAGATTTGACATAGGTACTTTTGTGTGACAAAACTGTCAAAACCTTTACTAAGTGATGGCCTAAGTAATCATTAAAGCTCTCTGAGTACGGCAGTAAGTCTGTCAGTTAATTTTGCTATGTTTCAACTGTCATATTTGTAACGGGTCATTTTCTCTTTGTATTATTGCTTGTTTAAAAAAAATAATACAAAATCACACTTGTAATCACCGAAAGGTCGGCAGAGATTTATTACCATAGTATTACCATAGGTAGGACTAGTTAATGTGTAATAGGGGGCGAGCCTATAGCTAAACTGCAGGGTGATACTGAGAATTTTCTCAAAATTGATGATTTGCAAATGATAGAATAGCTCAAAAAAAATCCCCGTACAGCCTGATAACCCGCACATAAAACAATAATACTTATCGTGCGAAATGAGTAAAAAACACCAAAAACCCATTAAACCATGTAAAACACGTTCCTAGATAAGAGAGAAAACAAATGTATCGGTAAAATCTAGACAAGTAATACGTTAAAAAATGTTAACATCCTATTATACAGGGGAACTTTGACCCCCAATATCTCTGTAACTAGGAGGTTCCCAGGTATGGTCTAGACTACAAAAAAATGATCGCAGTGGTGGGGAGAACAAGTGCCCTTCGTTTGCGTTAAGGGTATTTTTACACCCTATAATATAGTAGTGGGCGTCGCATTGGATTATATCAAACAGGGCTAATGCTGTTATGGCCTGGATGGCAAAAATGATCAGCAGTTTTTAAATGTAATATGGTGTTTTCATGCCAACTGATCTAAAGATATTGGTGTCCTCACCTTTGGGACATCCTTTCCAAATCACCTTTGTACTTACACTTGTAGAAGTATAAAGGTTTGAGGTGTGTGTGGAAGTGGACAGGACTCTTGTCACTTGTGACACGAGTGTCTTTGAATTTTTATGCCTCAAAACTTCGCCACTTGCACAAGATTTTCGGTAGCAGCGCAGATATCACTGAGAGCATGTTTTGATGCTGATTGTTAAGAGGTGAGACTTAGTTTGCGACACAGTTCCATACACAGTCTGCTGCCATTCCTCCGAAGTAGCATTTTACGGCTGGGGAGTTACATCTTGCCTTTTGTATTCAGAGATGGTTCAAGAAAGGTTGACCAGGGAAGGTAGACCCTGCATGAAGATGTTTACTTGGTGGTTGGTAGTGTGTCGTGGAACGGATCCTATCACAGTTTGCTTCAGGAAAACAGATGCATTTAAGGAACTATGCCATCCATCGCCATTCGCCACACATCATTTGAAGAAACTTAGCAGTGCATCTAACTTACTGTTTACCCTGTTTTTCCACAGACCCTGGGCCAGAACTCGATGTGGGTGGCCCGCCTTCTGATCTCGCTGGTGGAGTTTCAATCGCGCAACATCCTCCGCGCCGCTGCACTCGCCGAGATCATCCTGTTCCCGCTCGTCGCCATCATGGCGCTCTTGTGAGTACACCTTGACCATCTTAAATTACCGCTAGATGGCGCACAAAATAATAAATTAGTTTCTAACTACACTTAATTGAAAAAAAATGTAATTACTCACAATGTATACAGCTATAACTCTTCATTCTTCGCTTCTTTACCATGGACAGATGACAAACAACAAAACACACTGAAGGCATAATATTACGGCTGCGGGTTGTTCGCAAGGGATACCGCGGCCTCGACATGAAGGGCGAAGAAGGAACAGGGGTGGTTTTTAGTCAGTAGAAGTCTGACACTCCCTTTCGCTCTGCCCAAGAGCGGGAGGGGTTATTTGATGATTTCCCACCCCCCCAAAAAAAAAAAAAGGCATAATGTTACTAGATAGATTTACAGATACATATCAGCAATGACATACCTCCAGTGGCTTTGATAAAAGCCGTTTGTTGTCAATTTGTTTGAGTAAATGATTTTGGAGCATGCTTTTATTGTAACGATTGTATTGTATAATAAAAATCTATCTATCTATCAAAATAGTTTGCATAAATGCTGAGTAACGAATGTAATGCCGCTGTCGGAAAATTTTGATTATAATTATTATATTGTTTAATAAACAATATAATAATTATAATCAAAATTTAAGCAATTGGAAAAACTCTAATTTAAACATTTCTGAATATCTGTCTTTAATTACAGACGATATGTTATCAATTACTTGAACAAAGATTCGTTTATACTCTGTACCTATGAACGCAAGTAGGTAACGTTACGTCTTAAACGAGGAGCAGAATTATTTAGCAAGGCATTTTCGTATATTGCATTGAATTGCGCAAGGAATTCATTTCGCAACCATGACTCAAAAACTTTAATTTGGTTGACGCAAAAAACAAAATAAATCTTGAGTAGGTTTAGGTGAAGTAACGAGGTTATATTTATCTGTAAAATTCAAAGTATTTACCTTGCACAGTAATGCTTTCACACACTTTAATCATCACAAGGAACAATTGTATGCGTTTTCGAATTCATTTTAGTAGATATTAAGAAACTTTAATCACTTCAAAACAAAGCTAATTAGGTACAGCAAAAACGAATCAAAAAACTTTAAATTAATTAATCACTTCAAAACAAAGCTAATTACAGCAAAAACTATTCACAAAACTTTAAATTACTAACAAATCGAAATCCCATTCAATCGCGTCGCGAGCCTGCATTCACTCACATATTCACATTTTCTCTCAATCTTCATTCATTCAACCAGAAGCTATGCATAAAATCCTATACATTCTGTCGTAAAACCGGGAAAAAGTTCGAAACAAAAACACCTAGAAATGTTGGTAAAATAGAGAGGTCGGAAAAGCAGCGGACCTACCGCTGCTATTGTAGTGGGTGTGACAGAGAAAGGGCTAGCCTAGCCCGACTATGCCCGATCGACCTGTTCGACCGATCGGCCGGGGTCGGGAGCTCGGGAGACATATTAACTAATATGAAGTTAGGCAACGACGAGAGAATGACAGTTATTGAGTACGTAAACCTGACAACGTTGCATCAATACGTTCCGTTTAACGCGTGGCATGCAGTTTGAAGATAAATTATAATATTTAGTTTTTGCATTGACTCATGTTTTTTTAATTCGTTGTTTTATTAAGGCAAGCTGTGCTTTTCAGCTTCTATGGAAGTACCGCCACTCGCCTAACGTTGTAACGTTAACGTTTGGGTTGCAATTCTCACCGTTTTCTTTCTGAAATAGGCTCTAGTAAGTTGTATTGCAAGCAGGCCATAACCATGTAAGTTTCCACCCACAGCGGCTACTGCGGCCTCCTCACCCCGTTCGTGTACTACTACTTCGTGACGTGGCGCTACGCGTCGCGCCGCAACCCCTACACACGCAACACGTTCCGCGAGCTGCGCGTGGCGGCCGAGCGCGCCGCAGACAAGCCGGCGCTGCCCGCCGCGCTGCGCTCCGCCGTGCACTCCGGCGTGCAGCTCGTGTGCCGCATGGCGCCGCCCATGGAGCATGTGCAGCAGCAGTACGTATCACTGACACTTTACGCCAGGCGTACACCTAAACCGATATCGGCCGATCTTCACTCGGGCGTCTTCGGCCAAACTCGGCCGATCAAATCAAACCGCACCTTCAGAATAGTATAGGAAAGGTACGCACTTCTAGGTGAATATTAAAGAAGCCACGTTTTTATGGTAGAATAAAGCCATAGGTACCATAAAACGTCGCTTCTTTAATATTCACCTAAAAGTGCGTAGCTACCTTTTAGTCACCCTCTGTGACCGTAACTCAATTTCTTAGATTTTTGAGTTAATTCCATAGTTCCATACTGAAGGTGCGAAACGTTTGTCAAAGAAAAGAAGCGCGTACACTACTTCAACCGCCATCTTCCGAAGACTCCTGATGGTTTACGTCCGAAGATACTATGAGTAGTTCTGTCAGTCATCAGCCGACAAAATCAGTTTTGGTGTAATCGTACTGGTACAGTACTACACAAGCCCGCACTGCCTGCCGTTCAAATGGCGCTGTCCTGTACAATATAATAATTATGGTAAAACCGACCAGTCTGGTGTATAGCAGCTAGACGCCTACGGTTGATCAGCAACTGTTTTTTTTTCTAAAGTGCTAAATGGTAAAATCGTGTGTATTCCACTGGTTGCGACGATCGTTTTTATCGATCCATGTTCATCATTCGACATTTAATGCTCTATTACCTTAGCAATTCCCTGCAATCCTAGTAGTCTGTATTCCCCAAAGTGGGCTCGTTTGTAACATATATATATATATATATATATATATAATACCTTGATGTTAACAGGTGTGTTTGTTTATTTTCAGGTAAATGTCTCGTACGTAAGGTTAGTTAAGGTGAACAGAAAACTTTCTACATCACTGTCGTTCTTTTATATTGAAACTACGCAAGTGTGCAGTCTACTCGTCTGGATGTGTCCATGGGTTTAGTGTACTTTGGTTGCGATTTGTTTGAATACACGGATTGTTACACGGGTTACAAATAAAATTGTCTATTTAGTTTAGTGCATTTTCTCGGTATGTATTTTAAAACATGTTAAACTGTTGTAAATTCTCACTAAAATCTGTTGAAAAATGTTCATTATTTTTTGTATAAAATTGACAGCTTAATAAAATCTAATTTTTTCGAATAAAAATCATCCTGTGAATGTCAACATCCATTTAAAGGCGAACAAACCACCGCTCATTTGAGCGTCACTAAATGTAAGAACAAAATATCCAAACCATTGCAGTACAAAAATTCTACATAGCAGGCACATTATTTAGCTATGGCAACCTTGAAATTTAAGAGTGAGATAACGCTATAACACAGCTAAATGCTAGAAAGAGTCGAAATACTTGGAAAGTCTACCATTGCCGAGTAATCCACCCGTACAATGTATTCCAATGCATTTCATAGCATAATCTTTTGGTTGTTAACAAATCAGTATATTATATTGTAGTTAGAAGATGTACTTTATGTATTTAAGTTTAATTTCTATTTAATGATGGTCCAATTTTATTTAATACATAAGGAATGTTTAAGTTTAGACTGATAAGTGATTTATTCAATGTAGTTTTTTTATTATCTAAATAAACAGAATTGTCTGTCAGTATTTTTGTCACAATGGAATTAATTTGTCGTTGGGGTTTCGTCGAAATCTTGTAGACATGTGTTTTCTAAAACTAAGTATACCTTGATGGCTAAAGCTCTTAAATATATACCAGTGATTTTAATGCTATTTCACGGGTATGAATATGACCCTGTTCACGGATCATTCCATTGTGTGTAGTTCTACAGTCTTCTGTTACTTATTATATATTATTTTCATAAATGCTTACAAATTATCAGACATCTCAACGAACACATGTATATCTCTTTGGAATTGAAACTGGTCATAAATATTATTTTAAAGTTACATTATTTTTGTGAATCGTGTATTCCGTATTATTTTGGTTTATGATGTGTAATCGCCGGAGACGTTTTTGTATTTAGCAATAATTTTAATGCACTTGGTTTGGGGTGAATGTAGTCGTCAGGTTTTTAAATAAATGTTGGTATAAACGGTTATTGTTTGTCTTTTTATTAGCTCCATACTCCTTACTAGGTTATGCCCTTGGTTTCGCAAACATGAACTTCGGGAATTCTAATTACCGAACAATGGTGGATCGAGGTTATAAACTATCTGTCTACTTAGGCCATTTTGTTTTACTTTCAAAATAGTGGTTACGCCTAAAACCTGTATTAATTAATACAAATGAAAGCTAAGCGTTAAGGGCTTTGAATTATTTAACTTGCCAAACATCTGGCATTTTTTGTTTTTCAAAATAGCGACCACGCATTACACCTGGCACCAACACAAACATATTTAGGCCAAATATAAATCTTCTAATGCGTCACGTTTCCGAGATTTCAAGCCATATTTATATATAGCCATATCAAGCCATCAAAGTAATAATCTACGCCATCAGCAGAACTTTGAAAGCTTTATTTCGGAAATGTGACACTATAGAAAATTTTGTCTCGATAAGTACATGTTTGTATTGGAGCTAGCTGTTGCTTGGTACAGGTGTCCCTGACTCAGAATTTGTCGCTCACTGGTTCAAAAGATATTTAGGGTTTTTTCAACACACTTGCTCATAAAGTGGCTCTAATTTCACCGCAATTAGGCATAATGACACCTGTAATCAAACTGTGAATTTTTTCATTACCATTATTCACAAGTGAGTTATAGGTTTTTTTTTAATTTTTTTGGTTGAGTTGCTTTGTTCTTAAAAAAGTTTCGATACTAAAAAGATTGTGTTCCTTGCTCATTTCATGCAACTTCGATTTTAAATAGATAATTTCAACTTGTATATACGTTTTTAATAAATAAATCTTTTGTTTTCTCTGTAAAAAAAAACTTTGAATTCCCCATCTTGTACGTGGCTGCAACGCTATCCGCGAAAAGCCAAAAAAAAACTTAATCTTTTAGTCTATGGCCGATTGCCACTGTTAGATGCGCGCGCAGGAAAACTGATTAATTTTTCCCGCCATGGGGAATTTTTTTTCACAACTCATTTTAACTGCTAAAAATGATTTTTTTGTGTTATTTTCTTCACAAGTGTGTTGAAAAACGTCGTATGATACACGTGTGTATTGATGATTATACCGTCCTCGGCCCTCTTAAGACCCTCACCTAACGGCTCGGGTCTCAATGGCGCCTCAGCGGTAATCACCAACGTTACACACTTATACCATAATGTACTAATAGGTGGCCCTGCTGGAGAGAGTCTCCCCAGCAGGGCCAAACCCTGAAATAATACAATTATCGCTCCATAAGTGAGTATAAATAAGAAAGAATTTTCTTTCAACTCCTAACCGTTGAGAAGTTGAACCTTCCATCATCATCAGCGAATTCACATGATATTATGATGGTCAGACGCAAATACTTATACAGCTTTAGAAAATATATGAAAAACATCTTAGGTGCCTATAAAATTTGAGGGTTTCGATTTCCCTGGGATCCCATCATCGGATCCTAATTTGGTGACAATGGGACCTTTGGTGAATATGCTATAAACTTGTATATTATTATTTATTAAAGTAAATTTAATAATTAACTCTCGATTTTATTGCTTTCCTTCAGATCCATCAGTTATATTAAAAAAAAATACCTTTAAAATATCTCACCAAATAAATGGCTCTCAAATACGACAGATGAAGCCGCATCATGAAGAACAAGACTCCTAACATTCATTCTCCCAACTGTTTTACTTAGCTTTTAACTTTTGCCACTGCATTGAAGTAAGCTCAGAGCTTTATGGGCGTAAGAAGAGTATAATAATACTATGGCAGTCTAGGGTCAAGAGAAGCGTCGACTATACGCTTAATTTTATACACAAAATATTAGTACCTTGCGATGTAATCGGGACGGTACACTAATGAAACTCCCTTTTTAAATTTAATACTTAAAAGAAAATTAATAAAGAAATATACTAATTAATTTGTAAAAATACTGAAGTTTAATCGATTTGATTGAATTCGATTACTCTCCGTTATAGTTTCCGAACGTTACTAAAAATTGACATTGACGTTTGTATAATCTGTTTCCTGCCTTTTCCTTCGCTCCCCCGTTGCAATCATGGCGGTGACCAACATTTCTAAAAAGCGAAAAGTACGTTGAAACCAGTGTTTATTACTGAAATACATCTTTCAAATTGTTAAACGATAACTTACAAGCCAATAAACCTATATAATGGGCCCTATAGTTTTGTGAAACTTGTGATGTTAGTGGATATTCCAGTACTTGTCACCTGCACTGGGATTGTTTGTTTCTCGCGTGTCTTGATGTACCGTAACGTATTTGCGCTGAATCTGTTAAATAATGATGTGGCTAAAGTACCAGCGGTGTGTCCGGAAAGTTTTAGTTAAAAAATGCGATGACCAAAACATAACCTCTCGGTGAATTTGCAGTTCGTCGGAGACGGAGTTTTCAAGGCGGAACTCAATGAGTTCTTGACCAGGGAGCTTGCTGAGGATGGCTACTCCGGTGTGGAGGTGCGTGTCACTCCGACTCGCTCGGAGATCATCATTATGGCGACGAGGACACAAAGTGTGCTCGGAGAGAAGGGCCGCAGAATCCGTGAGCTGACATCGGTGGTGCAAAAGAGGTTTAACATCCCCGAGCAGTCCGTGGAGCTGTACGCCGAGAAGGTGGCGACCCGCGGTCTGTGCGCGATCGCGCAGGCTGAGTCGCTCAGATACAAACTCATTGGAGGTTAGTTACTTCACTCTCACTCATGTTTTGACTGTTCAAGCCTTGTGGATGCATCTTTCTTATTTTTTTACAGTATCTCGTGAATGTAGGCATGTAACCTTACATAGGAAACAAGCCTACATTCTCAAGAATAATAATAAAATCACATCATCATCAACATAAGTAACAATTTTCTCGCGTCTTACGGGCGGGTACTGCACTATTCTAGTAATTTGTGGTGATGGTGAAACTAGGTAGTTTATAATTCCATTTCTGATTCTTCCAATTTTATTTGAGATGAAGTAAATCAACAAACAATCTTAACCAACATATTTAAGGTATCGGGCGAAAAATACACTTAAGGAAATGGGTTCATTTGACCATTAAACATGTTACTTGGGCTGCCCAAGTAACAAACTAAAAACGGGCTGGTGTCTGCAACTCCACGTCTATAGCGTCTCAACGTTTGTGTTTCTTAAGTATGCTTGTCTCTGGTGAAGACCTGTAAATACCACGTCTTATCATGTTATACCTGTTACTGTTGCACTACTGCCAAATCTTATGCTTAAGCATCACATTTTATAATATTGTTCAGTGACTAGTGAAGTCACTTGAGAGTACATGAGAGAGCATCACACCAAAGCTCTTACAACCATGCTAGAAAGCCATCAAATTCACTTTATGGGATCATCAATATTGTACCTAATCATTTATTGTTAGCTCACTAACCGCATGCCCTTATCTAGTAACATGTCTACCAAGCTTTGTGTTCAGGGTTTAAACAAGGGCTGGAGCAAAAGTCAAAGCATCACCTTGATTTCGTACAATTTTCCATTGTACTTGGGTTTATTGTCTGTGAGCAAGGTCACATTACTATCATAAGTACTGCTTAAATAAATAATAAAATTCATGGAAGGTCATATTGTGTTTACTCAAAAACTAGAGGACACCTTAACATATCCCTCAATACATTTACACTGTTGCATTTTCAACTTTTGCCACTGATCAGATTGTTGAAAATCCAACTGTCTTTATTTAGGCATCCATTTAAATGTCACAGTTCGAGAAAAACACCATAATTATTTGTATTGTAACTCTGTGAAGAATTATACTTTTCAAAAACTTGAATTACATAGTATCTTATTTTGTTTTAATCCACATTCTTAAATTTCGCCAGGTCTCGCCGTACGTCGTGCATGCTACGGTGTCCTCCGTTTCATCATGGAGTCTGGTGCCCGTGGTTGCGAAGTGGTGGTCTCTGGCAAGCTGCGTGGTCAGCGTGCCAAGTCCATGAAGTTCGTAGACGGCCTCATGATCCACTCCGGTGACCCATGCAACGACTATGTCAACACAGCTACAAGACACGTGCTGCTAAGGCAAGGAGTACTTGGAATTAAGGTGAGAACACAATCTTATCAGATTATTGACAAAGTAAGCATTTCGAAATTTGTGACTTCAAAAAATTAAACTAGCATAGTTTTGACTAGTACTGATGTGTGAGAACTGTTAGTATATTCCCTTAGCAATGATGATTAGGACAGCACAAACGCGGCATAAATGTGCGGGTTCCGATCAGTTTCTGTGGTGAAATTCACTCTTTGGGACCAAATCATGGGCTGTGGGTTGTTCGAAAGAGAAACCGCGGCCTCGACACAAAGGGTTAAAAAGGAACATGGGTGGTTTTTAGTCAGTAGAAGTCTGACACTATGACTTCCCATTCTCCAAAAAAAAAAAAGGGATCAAATGTAGTGTGCACAACACATGGCTACATAACATGACGCCTGTAATCCCAGAGGGGTTAGGCTGAGGTGTACCTGATGGTACACCCTCATTTTCCCAGTTATGTTAAGTTTAAGTCTTATGTAATAAGGGGGCAAGCCTATTGCCCAGGGTATCAACCAGGCACAAATCAGTAAACCGTGGTTGCTACTATTGTAATTCCTGCTGGAAAAACCCAATAACACTACCTGAACTGGGAATCGAACTCAAGAGCCTATGCTCAGCAGTTGCGCTTGCGACTGCTAGACCAACTAGGCAGTTTTTTTTTTTAAAAACGTTGCCCCACTCTAGGAATTTCTCCTGTATTGTGGGTGCGTTACAAACATTTAAAATCACATACACAGAACACCCAGACCCGAAACAACTATCTGTAGGCCATACAAATATTTGTTTCGTGCGGGGATCGAACCCGCGACACGCAGCGCAGCAGTCCAATCGCTCAGCCACTGCGCCAACCGTGCCGTCAGTTAACACATGTCTAATTCTATAAAAACCTAATAAGTGTGCTCAGATTCAAGGAAAAATGAATGACAAAATTTGCTTAGGCTTCATTCTTTACGCCACAATATCAGGGATTTCTCGCCTCTCAATGGCTTGATGTCTAATATTTGTGGCAGATTAACTCAGCTTGTTTATTGGAGGGCTTGTCTGTACAGGCTCTGGTACGGTGCAAGCTGGACATTTATATTTCAAATCATAGATACATTATTACTTCTATGCTAAGAAATGAATGTTGTTGAGGCAGTTCTGATTATTATTTGTTCAACAATCTTTAAACATTAAACTTTGTTGATGAATCTTATGAGGATAAAAATCCGCCAAATTGAAAACAATCTCCAGATTTTAAAATCTGTGATCTCATTTCACCAGATTTAATAGTAACCCACATTTTCTCTACTGCAGGTCAAGATCATGTTGCCATGGGACCAACAGGGCAAGAACGGCCCCAAGAAGCCGCAGCCCGACCACATCCTGGTGACTGAGCCCAAGGACGAGCCAGTTCCTCTGGAGCCCACAAGTGACGTGCGTTCTCTTGCGCCCGCGCCGCTGCCCCAGCCCGTGCCACCCGTGGCTTAGGTCTTAAGAAAATAATTAATAAAAAAATGTAACAAAACCTCTTTGTTTCTTTTATTGTGTAGTACCTGATGAAGTCGTACTGGCGAAACATTCACATATGTTGAAAGGTCTATTTTGCTCAAATAGATTTATTTTGTGAACTTCCGTAAATGTCTCGCTGTTAGGCCATACACATTAGATATGACACTTCCCTATTTTTTAAAGGTAAATAGGCCTAAAATCTAGGTGACGTAAATAATGCCCTGCGCTGCGCTCCGCCATATGTGCGCCGACCCTAAGTGCATAAGATTTTGCGATTCTGAAACAACTTCGGTATCTCCGTGGGATGAGCCGCCGACAGAATGTTTCGTTTTTAAGTTTTTCAACGACAGAACCTTTCCACTACAAACGTTTCGCCGACAGAACGATTAATTCAAATTCATGAGTGAATCGACGACAGAATCTTTCACCAAATAAGGATTCGTCGACGACAAAACTGATAAAGGCATGGTGTAACACTATTGACTAAATCTAAACTTGGCCTGAACCAACCGAGGTAAACACTGCTTTTCATTACGAATACAAGGAAAGTAAAATGGTTGTTTTGTTGGCAAGCCTATTGCCATCCACCCATTTAATTGGCGGTGAGCCAATTGCCATCAACCAAAAAAAACAACCATTTTACTTGTGTTCGTAATGAAAAGCACAGTGTTTACCTCGGGTTAGACTTATTTTTAGGTCCCTCGAACTATTAGCGCCTCGGGCGCCAAACTCCGTGTTGGGACTAAGTAAGTTGCTTTCACCCCATTTTTTTTTTGGCGGGTGGGTTATCATCAAATAACCCCCTTCCGCTTTTGGGCAGAGCGAAAGGGAGTGGCAGACTTCTACTGACTAAAAACCACCCATGTTCCTTCTTAGCCCTTTATGTCGAGGCCGCGGTATCTCTTGCTAACAACCCGCAGCTCTTGCTTTCACCCATAAGGTAACAATGTAGGTACTATTGAATCATCATACATGTAAGCAGTAAAATGACAAGGTAGCCGGAAATATGAAAATCTTTCGATATGACCGAGTTACGAAGTAATATATCTGTGACCGAGTTTAAAATTTAATTTTATGTATTTAGTTTTTTATTTATTTCATGCCAAATAAAGATTTCGTCAGTAGTGTTAAACCATGCCTAAATCAGTTTTGTCGACGAATCCTTATTAAAATTTGGTGAAAGATTCTGTCGTCGAAAAGTTCGGTGGAAAGGTTCTGTCGTTGAAAAACTTAAAATCGAAACATTTGTCGGAGTCTACCACGGGTGTTTTTTTACACGACAGCCCCAAAAAAAGAGTGTTTACAGCTGTTTGTTTGGCATAAATGTAATGGTTTGCTAGCAAATCCGATTTTTCAGATTTTTGAAACAATTACATGAGATTACGCCAACCAAATCAAAAACTAATGATTAAACAAATTCAGGTCTCATATTGGTATTTTATTCATACTTCTGCGTTGAGTCATTTTCGAGCTTTGGGATGATATCCCGAAACGTTACCGCAGCAAAATCTTGAATAACTTCAGAACCATAGCACACACAAATTTTGCTATTTACACAGCTTTTCTTTCAGTATTTGGTTCCGGGCTGAAACGATTTTGCTGCGGTAACGTTTAAAACATTACCCCAGCAAAATGTATTTTTCTCAACTTACTTTAAAACTACTATTCACATAAATTTTGCTATTATTAAACAAATTGCACCCCATGACACACTATAATCACTATAAAAATCACATACATTATTTATCAAAATTGTTCGAATTTGACTTGAAAATAAAAGGTTTCGTAGTCCTGCTTCTGCGAGCCTCTTTTGTCTAATGTTATAAATGGAGTAGGTATAATTATTTTTTATAGTCTCAACTTTCTAAACCACAACATTTTGCTGGGGTAGGTAACGCACACGACACGTAGCGCAGCAGTCAACTGCTTGAGTCACTGCGCCAACCGTGCCATTAATTTGTCGGAGATTACTTTCAGAAGCGTTACTTATGTCTTATGTAATGTTAATAAATGTTGCTTATTTTAATATAAGAAATTCTTGTCTAAAAAATGTTATTCACATTTTGCACGACGGGAATCGAACCGGGGACCTCATGTTGAGCAGCTGCACTTGCCACCTCTAGAGCTAGATATCTTCTTTTAGGTACCTACAGACGTCAGCAAGCCAACCTACCCGAAACTTTTCAATTTTTCTCATCAACCTGCAGTCTAATACTTCAGACCAAATGTGGAAAATCATTTAAATTAAGTAATTTGATAATAACTGCCACTTCGGTCGATCTTTAGGTTCAGCCGCGGTTGCCTATTGCCTGTTGACTTGGTCTGTGGATGGGTGACCAGCCCTTAGATACCAAGTTTCCTCCGTGCCTCGTAAAGCACGTTAAGCTGCTGTTGGTCCCGGCTGCCATATAATATATAGATAGATCTTTGGCAGTCGTTACAGGTAGGTAGTCAGTGAGCTGAAAGTCTGACAACCAGTCTTACCGAAGGGTATCGTATTATCCAGTATCAATTGGGTTGTGGAGGTCAGAAAATACTGGTATTCAGCCGAATCCGGTTACACAGGAAGCCGACCCCAACATAATTGGGAAAAGGCTAGGCAGATGATGATGAAAGTGCTACCTGGGAAATTTACACTAGTCAAATAATTTTGCAACAGAATGTTCAGGTGCTGCACTTGTAGCCTGTAGGTTGTATCTTTTAGTCTTCAGTACTATAGAAGGAAAGGAAAGTGGTACATAAATAAAAAATATTTTATTCAATGCAATTTATTCATTACTCGAGATCTTTTCATTACATACAAACGCACCATATACTTAGCATAACAATAATTTATTTATGGACATATTGCCCTAACGTGTAAAGTATTGAAAGAAGACATGTCATGCAAATTAATAATCCTGCACAACGAATTTATAATTATTACAAATAACAGTAAACATTCAATAAGTTTAGTCAGTGGTTAGTTAAAAAAGCATGTGCACATTATACAAATACAATTTAACGATCGTGAAACATTAATGTTAATAACAATATTGAACATGTTTAACGAATCTATTCTATATTATATTATCTGTGGCCTAGCGCGGGAAATTCAGATGTTCTTGGACTGATTTCGTTCCAACTATAAAACATAAAAATGAAACACTGATTGATGTAGAAAACCATAGAAGATCTAACAATATTGCTAAAATTATCGTATTGTGTCTAAATTCTACAACAAATTGCACCGTGTTTAGTTTCTAGGTGCTAAAAGAACAAACACTTACTAAAACTTAACGGTTTCCTATTCACTTCGACGCTTCTAGGACTATCAAGAGAACTTCAAGCAAGCTAAGCGGACACATGGTCTGTAGCACTTGAATTACATTTACTCACCAAAACAATAGGAATATTCTAATCCTTTCAAAATACTTAATAGAAATGCCGATCGCGTTCACCAAACTAAGCCTACTGCGTTACTACAATTCTACAAGTTCTAGGTCTATGAAATAACTATCATACGCTCAACAACTTTTACAGTGTTCATTATAAATATTTATAAACTATTAAGTTCATTACACTAGGCGATACTTTTGTAAGGGCGAAGGCAGTTGGTACCTATATTTTATTACTTGTGTTCGATGCGGGACTAATAAGAAAACAAGATTTTATAAAAAGAAAAATTCTAAAAACATTCTATAAAATATATAAAGGTAACAGGATTTACCCAATATTTTATAAGCTTTCTTTTTTTAACGCGTGATAAGCGTGATTAGATTTCATGCATTTTGAAAATATGTAGATGTAATTAAGTTTACCATTCAAATCGAATAATTTTAGCGACTTTTACAATTACAATCACTTGATGTAGCTTACATTTAAATGGACAGTGATAATTATCATACAAGGTGCCTTATCCTACTAAATAAAAACGTTATTTTTATTCTAGTAAAACATCCACGACCTATAACCATTTAATCTTATTAATAATGGACAGAATTGCGTGTAGCGTGTTTTTGATCAAACCAAACGTTTAGTGAGGGGCGTGATTTAGATTGGGAAGGATTTTTAAAGTGATTGTGCTAAGGATAGTAATAAATATTTAGATTTTTTTTAAAGTTGGTCACTCTGAATTTGTAGTAGAATGTCTGTACAGACAGCGAGAAAAGTGTTTTCTATAAAACAGAAAATAATTTAGTTTCTGGAAGCTATAGCACATGTGCTAGAACTTTCTGAGGATAACTGAATTGCACTGATAATGAGTGATAGATAACGACTAAGGTTTTAGAACTGATAGGATAGTCTAAATTGCATCTAAAACAAAACGATTTGTCTACAATAAGCATAGATAGCTAGTGGACTATATCATAATAAATAGAAGGTACAATCTACGTGTAACTGGGTACGCTACGACTACAGAGGGACGTGAGATCAAGGGTTCAAGAGTCATTTGTACAATTATCTAATAACTACGTGAATAATTCAACTATAGATTTTTTCTAGAAAACATTTTTTAGCTAAGACTAGAAGGATCCTCTTTACCACGACGTTCTGTTTTCTTGTTCAGAAGGTACTAATGCTTTTAACTTCCGATGTTATGGTGAATCTAGATGGTAAGGAGGAAGTTCGGCCTAATATTGAAGCATGTTATGAATGAACTATTTAGTAGTTTCGTATTATATAATCACTGATCTGTCTCTCATATTGTTAACCTTAGTTTTGGCACAGAGATAGGAAATCGACGAGAAGAATAAACTTTCGTATGTCTAGGAGTGCATTTAAGCCTAAATCACAGAACGGAAGGAGCGGTGCGGGCGTAGTGATGCAAAAATATAGTTTATAATTGATTGTATATTAAATACAATTGTTACACGACATATGCGTAAAAAACTATGTTTTTTTTTCGTAATGTGTATACGTCACTTAGACGTAACACAACTTTATTTAGCATTACATTACATTAATATACATAGTCTAAACTCGTCCTAACGTTATATTGACATCGTTTAATTAGCGAAAATGATTACTTTATTGGCACTTTCGCGCTGTTGTCCAACCTCCTCGAATACAATAATGCTTTATTGATATAAATTAATGAATCTTTCAATATAATAAGCAACGCGTGATGAGAAGCACAAGACAGGCTATTATGTTTTGCACTAAAACGAAATAACAGGCAGTCAAAAATCTCAACTACTAAAATCATAGCATTGAATGTTATAACTTAAGGGCAAAATAAAAGAAACAAAATAATTCGCTATAACCATTTAATAAAAACCAAAAATTAATTACAACAACGTCAATTATTTATCATAATATTCAAAATTAAGTACTTGTTTACCCACCACCATAAAAATAGCACAAGAGTGAAAAGTAGGAATGATTCAAATAAATTCTAATTCTGGAATGATAGAAAGAGAAAGCACATCGAAAATATAAAATAAATGTGATAGGTAGCTAGTGATCCATATTTAAGAAAATATTGCACTCGTTGTCAATGAATAAAATAAAATAGATTTAATCTCAAAATAATACATTGAAAAAAATAAAATGGACGTAATTTGAATGGAGATCTCTAGTTACATAAATAAATTAATCAAGACACTATATTGCGTTACATTAATCAACTTTCCCTATGGCACTACATAAATAATTTCTTGTAAATTAATTGATTCATTCAATAAAAATAAACTTTTATAATACATAGAATTCTATTGGTAGGCCCCCGGTTTGAAAGAAAAGTTTCTCCTTTATTTTTAAGTTATATATTCCTACAAACCAAGGGCCTATCTATACACTCGGCTACGTTATCAAACTAAAGCTTCATCAGTAGCATTTTTTATATTTCACATTGGCAACACTGAAGTGGTACAGTTAAAGCCAGAAATGTTGTAGTGTTTTAATGAAATATTAACAATATATGCTACGACTTCATTTTTCTTTTACTTAAAATAAATAACAACTGATTAAGTACCAATAAAATATAATTATTTATAACTACATTATCTTTTATCTTAGAAAAAATGTTAACAAAAAAGATCTTATTACAATATTAATTTGGTAGCAAATTGTATGGAATGTTTTGAAGTCGTCTCATTTTAATGTCTTAGCAGTTTAATACAGTTAATTGTTACTGAATCAATTATATTAAAAAAACAATGGAATGTCAATGCAACTAATAACTAATTAAGTACTTACTTGCCAGTTGCTTACTACTTTTATAATCCAATACAGCATTAATGTGTCGAAATTTTACAACCCAACAAGATTTTTTTATAATTTAAAATTTTCGTGCGGTAGTTTAAACTCTAGCTGAGTTTAGCTGCCATTTTATTTAAAATACCACACTTTTTAATAGTAAATGCACTGTTCTGTACAATTTAATTACAATCTTTTGCTCTTAAATTTATGATCAGCAATTCGACGAGAATATAATCCCATAATTCATTTAGTTTACATTGAGCAGCATAGATGTTACTGTACAATAACCTCGAAACTACTCTTAGTCGAGATGGCTACTGAACATTGTAAAGAACAGTGTTTTTTAAATCGTAATAGCAGCCATTACGTTCTATCGCCTACTCTGAGCGTAATATCGATACCTAGATGCGAACGGTGAAGCCAGAGACAGACTTGTAACATCCAACACAATTGACACTATGGTTGGGGTCGGGTGTTGCAAGTGTGTCTGGCCGGTAATTGAATTATGTGTCGTAATAATAGATGTACCCCCCACTTCAGTACCGCTGTTGGTACTCGTGGTGCCATCTGTTGAAGTCTATGTGGAACACAACCAGGGAGCCATTCTCTAGACCCGCTAACAGGAACCTGTAACGAAAAGTAAGATGTGATTATTTCGGGTACAGATAACAAGGTTCGCAAATGTTCCGTCGGGGCTGCGGGTTCTTCGCAAGAGATACCGCGGCCTCGACATAAAGGGCTAAGAAGGATCATGGGTGGTTTTTACTCAGTAGAAGTCTGACACTCCCATTCGCTCTGCCCAAGAGCCCAACTCCCAAAAAAAAAGGTTCGCAAATGTTGTGAAAATGGACCAATTTTGCACCGACCAAAAATAAAGGAAAACGATGACAGAATGTAGAAAGAGAGCAACTTTTGCAGCCTTTCATTGCATTATAATCTGGTCTTAATTAGTTTAGTAAAAGGTAACTCTTATGATTTACGTGATGGCCGTTCAGGTATCATATCAAACATTTTTGTAAGGAGTTAACTTCCTTTCACAAGAAGAAGCCAGAGTAACAGCAGTGGGAAGATTTTAGGAGTATGTATTGATGTATAGAACGATAGTCGGTCTGTGTGAAAGAGGACATGGTTAGTATAGATGGCTCATGAGATGGCGGCTAATAGATAAGAATGGAGGCAGACATGTTGTATGGGCAGGGGTCGGTGTCAGGTGCGACGTTGATCCGGGTCCGGGGCTGCTGGACAGTTCGAAAGAGATACCTCGGCCCCGGAACACAAAGGGCTAAGAAGGAACATGGGTTTTAACTGTTTAATCAGTAGTCTGACACTCCCTTCCACTCCACCCAGTGCGTCATTTGAGAATTACAAAAGAAAGGTGAGAGGTTGATGATGTACGTACTTCTGGTCGTGCGAGAGCGCCAGCGAGCAGACAGGCGCGCCGGCCGGCGGGAAGGCGTACAGCGGCGCCAGGGTGAACGCGCGCCACACCTCCACCACCCCGGCGTCCCCCCCGCACACCAGGTACTCGCCGCAGCGGGACAGCACCAGGCACTGAGGATAACATAACGTTACACTTTAATACCCAATGACGATCATTTATGTTTTTGTGTACAAATAATGTTTAAAGAATGAGTATGGGACTGAAGGTAGAGCCTTGTTGCACTCCATCACTGGCTGTACCGATAAAGTTGAAAGTAAACATGTTTGTACTATTATATTAAATTAAATTTTAAAGGATTGCCACATCATAAACTGCGACCTGAAAGAATTATATCGTATATTGTAATCAAGTGAAAAAAATAGCATGGTCGACCCTATCAAAGGCGTTACTAAAGTCTAATGGTGCGTAAATAAGAATGTCAACATTTTCGAAACTTGACTAATGCTCATTTATACCAACGTGACGGTTTTCTTTTAACCCTTCAATTAGTTACATTCTCTATTCGAAATGTAACTAATTGAAGATAGCAGCCCATACCTGGAAGTTATCATTATGCGTCTCATGTCTGAGTCTCCTGCCGTTGAGCGTGAAGGCGGCGAGGTGTCCCTTGGCGTACGCGACCACGACCACTCCCTCGCGCGACAACGCCAGCTGCTGCGGCGAGCACACGCCCTCGGCCGCGCTCAGTGCGCGCAGCACCTCGCCGAACGTTGTGTGGATCAGTACGGGGCCGTCTGCAACGAATGGATTTTAGTCAAATATAGGCTTCTTCTGGGTTAGCTCTTTCCATCTTCGACCTCAGCTCTGCCCTTGAAATTGGCTTACTCTGGACCTCAATCTTGCCCAAGATTGAGGTCCAGAGTAAGCCAATTTCATATAAAAAAGTAACGTTATATTTTGTTTCCATTTTTTAACTCATACAAAAATCTTCCAAGTTCGCCCTATTTAATCTAAATTCATGATTTTATTGTTGAAACCACATACACGTATGGAATTAATAAATTGCGCATCTACGCTGCTGATAAATTATCCTTAGGTCCACACATTGTGGAGTATGGTGATCCTTTCTATTGAGAGATGTTTCCCCGTTGGATGCGTGAACCTAAGGTTGAAAGTTATGGAACACTTTTAAACAAGGATCCTAATATAAAGGTATATCAAGAAGAATACTTACTGACTGACGAGGATATAACCAAGCCGAGTTCAGCGGACACCAGTACTCCATTGATGGGCGCGTCGTGTCCCGTCAGCGTGACACGCGGCGCGGGAGTCTCTCCCTCACCCACGATGCCGCCGTGACGTGCAGACCTGCCGACATACACGTAGTATTGTTATACATCACTCAAAACTGGAGAAGGTGAGTGAAAGGCGACTAACAGAAGGTATTTACAAAGGTAGATCTGAGTCGCAACGCCGAGAGACGACGCCGGCAAAAGGAGATGTAAAGATGCCAGGTGCCGTTTTGTGGTTTCTGCCTACCTCCATGGAAAAAGGGCGTGAGTTTAGGTATGTAACACACAAAACATCTTCTAGCGACCACGGACTGATGCAAAGGCAAGTTGGTCAGTGTTGGTGAAAAGAGTCTTGGGAAACCACATGGAAAATCACATATGTCGACACAATAATTCTTATATATGTTTAGTATTGGAAGAAGCCTCTGGAAAGTTCGTGTAGTGATTGTAAAAATGCAGGAAAAATGAAGAGTGTAGGCACTGCAAAACAAGGCCCTGTCTCAATAGGGTAGTTATAGCTGCCTAAACAGAATCATATTTTTTTAAGTCGGGAAGCATCCCTATACTGCATAACTTACCAAAATTGTATATGCTAGCCGCTTAAGAGCACATGGAAGAGCAACACAACAAAGCTCTTGACAACCGTCCTAGAAAGCCATCGAATGCAGTGGCCGTAATACCTAGATGGCATCATCATCATCAACTTACCAATGCCAGAGCAGCACGGTGCAGTCTTCAGACCCTGACGCGATGTAGCAGTCAGACGTAATGTTGCACTCCGAGCGACACACGCACGTCACCACTCCGTAGTGACCGAAGATTATTTGTACTATTTTTGCTGTTGAACAAAAACAAACAATTATTGCGGATAGTGAAAAGAAAAAATACGCTGAGTTGAGATTGGCCGTGGCGGACTATTATGTTCTTAGTACATGAAAGGTTAAGAGCGTTTAAGTCCATATTTTTCGAAATGACTGAACCGATTTGAATGAAACTTCACACACCTAAGCACGATACATAGGAAAATTAGCTCGATTTAAAATTGTCATAAGACATTTCAAAAATATTTTCTAAATGTTTTGGGCGCAAACATTCTAAATGGATTATTCTCAAATAGTTCTCTTAATTTAGTTGAGAGATAACTCACCAGTCTCGGTGCTGAAGACTCGGAAGCTGTTGTCCCAGAAGCCGGCCGCGATGAGGAACCGCGAGTCCACCGTGGTGACGAAGCAGTTGCTGCGCGCGCGCACGCGTTGCGAGAAGTTGTCGCCGAGCTGACGTCGGGATAGCGCCTGCGCACCGCCCGCCGCTGGGGATTTATTATTTGATTAGTTAGCTATTCAAAATAATATCATGATGATAGCGAATGCATCCTAGGGCATTTTTAGTTAAAGTGTAATGACGGGAAAGGTCTTTCAGTCAGAGCTGTAAATGAGTCTCATAGGGTTTAGTCCACTTGTTTTTTATTATTTGGAATTTCAAAGACACTTCCATCAAATAGACATTTTAAATTAATTGGCAGACAACGCACGGGCACGGCCTAAACCGCTGGGTCTAAGTTACGGAAGCCTTCCTTTTGTATCGAAGGAGACCATTAAAAATATTTTGAAGAGAAACCCCTGAAGTGGAATCTGCAACAGGGAATGAAGTTTACAAGTTGGTATTTTGTGGTGCATAGGACATCCCATTAGTTGTACACTCACCCCACACCGGGTCCATGAGTAGCGGATGGTGCGGGTGGTGCGCGTGGTCGGGTGCGTGGCGCGGCGCGTGCGGCAAGTGCGCACACCCGCCCCCCCCCCAGCGGTGCGCTGCGAACGCACGGGCGGCGCTCACCTAAGGAGGAACGACAAACATCTTAGTACTAACTATGATAGCATTCAAAATATCCACTAAGTATTATGAAGATCAAAAGAGAGAGAGAGAAGATTACTGATTCTAAATTAAAATTTTGTTTCAAAGCTTTAGTAAAGATCTAATCAAATTTCTAGTATGCCTGGTTATTAGGTTCAACAGTTTAGCGCATGTAAAGACATGTGCTGAACTCAAAAATAAAATATATTTTTTAAATTAAGTTACTGAAGAGCAATTTAATTTTAAAAAATAAACCCCGTTTCTTAAGTTCACAGTAAGTAATGTCTTAACGGTAACGTTTAAGGTAAACGACCACCCAACTTACCGTAACAACAGCAGGCATAGCCAACTGCGGGTAAGTATTAGCGGAGACATGCACGACGGCCGCGTTGGAGGGCAGCTTCAGCCTCAGACACACGTCATCAGGTGCCGCTGCGAACATCAGCGGTGCCAGGTGCATGGTGGAGGCGCGGGGAGGGTGGGGCTCACTCAACAGCTGCGCAGGAGTCTGCCCGAAGCTGCGGATCTGGTCCTCAATGGCGGCGCGAGTCACAGGCTCCGTGATCTGGTCGAGACGGACCCCGCCTTCGTAGGTTAGGTAGTAGAATACGTTGGTGGCGCGGACCGCTTCGGGACCTAGGAGGAATGTGAAGTGTCAGGGTTCATATTTCGAAAAGTAATATGCTTAAAAGCTAATTCCACAGAGACCATGGAAGTTGTTTTTAGGCGTGGTTTCACATTTTACCTAATGTTCTTACTTAAATGCACCATAAAACTCTTTTTTGCGGTTGTATAAAAAAATTAAGACGGTCAAATATTAACTAATTACTGCCATTACACCCACATTATGAGGGATCATTTAATTTATTTCTGAAGATCATATTTTTTTTTTTTATAACTTTGAACGTACGTTCTCCATAACAGCAACTTACCTCTCTGCTTATATCCGAATATGAGATCAATCCACTGATGCAGCTGGCAGCTGACGAACTCTGACTCCAGCGCCATGCGGTTGATGCGCACGAACTCCTCGGCGGAGGAGGCCCAGGGCGGCAGGATGACGTCACCGGATGGAGACTCCGCGATGCCCAACCGGAACCCTGAGCTGTTCACCAGCATTTCCGGGAGGAAGAACAGCTCTGGTATTAGCTCCTGCAAAATTAAACACACAAAGGTATAGTTACCAAACCGGACACAATTTTTCCAATTTTTTTTAGATCAGGTACAAGAGGCATATTATGAGATTTTTGGCTTCTTTCAGAACATTCATATAAGTTCTGGTATGTACAAAGCAAGCAAAAAAAGGTCCTCCACTTCTTCAAAAGTCTTGACATTAGAAAATTAACTACATACTTAAATGCAGTAGGTATAATATAATTTTAAGTTATTTTACTGTAAGCTGTAAAGCTACCTTTCATAAATAAATAAATAAACCATTGTATCATTACCATAGGAATATTGGCGATTTAAGAACCAATAAAACCGATTTCAAATCATTTTAGATATTACTTATTTTTAGTAAGTAGTCAAGTAATCTGTGTATCTGTCTTACCAAAGGGTATAGTCTTACCCAACGGGGTTGTGGAGTTCAGATAAGCAGTCGCTCTATGTAAAATACTGGTATTCAGCTGCATGAGGTTAGACTGGAAGCCGACCCCAACATAGTTGGGAAAAGGCTAAGCAGATGATGAGTAAAGTAATCTGTAAAGAAGCATCCGTCCAAACTGTTTACCTTGACGTCAGAAGTGTCTCGCTGGCAGTTCTTCCACGACATAGCGATGGATGAGAACAGTCTGTTGGGGTGGTCGAACTTGCCACCCTGCAGCGCTAGGAACATCGTCGTCATCGGCTCCTAAAGGGGAAACAAACGTTCGTGTCGTTATTTTAATGGTCCAAGATACCATATTTAGAGAAGTTAAAGGTAAGCCAAAAGCCAAGTTTTCATTCTAGTAAACGTCTATTTAGAACTTGAATTTATACGGTTGTTTAAAGACATGCTGTTAATGACTCCGCCCGCTCTGGGCGGAGCAGGAGGGAGAGTCAGACTCTTACTAACTGAAACTCATCCGTGTTCCTTCTCTACTCAAACTGCCGCACTCAGAGAGCTTTAATGATTACTTAGGCCATCACGTAGTAAAGGTTTTGACAGTTTTGTCATACACAAGTATGTCAAATCTATACTAAGTGACGGCTTAAGTAATCATTAAATATCTCTGAGTACCGCAGTAAGACCGGTACCTACCCTAAATTAAATTTGGGGTAATGGCAGGAGAATGACAAAGATGACTTATTAGGAACAGTTGACTTTTTCTTTAACTTCCAATACTTTTCCCCTAAACCATAAAAAATACGTGCTATTTCGACCGCGTTTTAACATCGTTTACCTTTTTCTTGTCACATACGATCGCGCGGCGCTTGCGCATCTGTCGAGACGCGTCTCCTGCATGTCTGAATGTTTTGACGCGCACCCTCTTAGTACAGACGACTTAATGCACTTAATAATTCACTATGACCGGTAGCAAAACGATCTTCTTTGAAGATGTCCCTAATAGCACCCACAGGACTATTGTTCAAAAACTTAGAGACTCCTACTTGAAATAACTAGTCGATGACTTGTAAATTAAGTGTTCAGAATAGATGGTTCCATTAAGATTTTGCAAGTTGACCGTGCGGATTTAACAGAACCAAAAGAACTATGTTTATTTTAAGTAATTCATTTTATTATTAACTTTATAGATCATAAACATTTAGTTTGCTAGCAACACATCCAATCCCACATAATACGCCATGTGCCACAATATAAACAAACATATAGACAATACCGAATGATAACTAGTCGTTTATTACAACGATTGACGCGTTGAACAGACCATGAACTGTACAAGATAAATAAATTACATTGTTAAACTAAGATTCAAGAGCAGTCCTTGACACTGAGCTAAGTTATGGTGCATCTGGGCGCTTCATTACGTCATTGAGATACCCCTACTTATAACTTAATCTGTGTATTTATAAAAGGCAAAGCTGACTGACTGAGGATCAACGCACAGGCCAAACCCCTATGTCTACAAACTTAAGATATCGCACATGTATCCTCTTATCGCTCTGGGCAGAGCGGTAGGGAGTGCCAGATTTCTACTGACTAAAAACCACCCATGTTCCTTCTTAGCCCTTTGTGCCGAGGGCGCGGTATCTCTTACTTTCTCTCTCGGGTAAAACGGGGGTGCTAAGTTAATATGGAAAATCGTCATTATTGTAGTCTAACCGACATCCACGCGGGCGAAGCCGCGGGCATCAGCTACTTAGTCATCAGATAAAAGTAAATTCGTCATGAATGCACCTTAACTTATATTTATTTGGTTTTCTTTCTTTCTTTGGTCTGTTTTGGAAAGCTGCAAAAAGTGCACAACAATGTTTATGAAGTTATTTCAAGCGTCGAAACTGCAATCAGTTTTGGACGGGTGACATTTAATTTTGTCGCCAAATGTTGGGTGAAGCATCAAAATGGATGTGCCGTTTATTCGCCATAAATCATACACGCGCTATTACTGGCAACACTCAATTAGTATTTAATTTTACATGCAAATGAGTTGCCATACCGAGAGGAGACGCGTTTCGGTTTCAGGGCACGTAATTAAAGATGTTGAATTGGTCTTGAATAGATTTGTTTGTTTTAACCATATTGGAAATTATCTTGTCTGGTATAATAAATCATCAAGAAAGTTGAATGGACGTTAAAAGCTGTTTAGATTTTTCATTGATACCTAGGTACCTACTAAAAGAAGTCGTATAGTATATCTGAAATGGTTCTTACTGTAGTAGAACGACTACCTTCTGGGCATATATTTTTATAGATACTCATCATCCCAGCATCAGTACCTACCTATAATTCTATCTATTCTTTTTTGAGGTTCCCTAATAACTGATAGTTGTGGCGAGATAGTGTTTCTCCTACCCTATTTCACTTCAACTTGACATGAGCCACCTTGGTTGCCCTGGAAGTCTGTAAACAATTTCGGACCCAGGTTGGCCGACGCATTGAAAACCTGCTCCAGTGGAGATGTTCATACATGATGGAAGCTACTGAAGTCGTCATACATGTGGTAATTGTTAGAAGATACTTACAATGCGAACGAGCCAGTTCAGCACGAAGGCAGCGGTGGAATAGTGTGTCCCGTAGTGGAAGGGTGGCGTGGACTCGTGTTCCCACGTGTTGTAGCGCTCCTCGAAGTAAGCACGCCTGCTGGGGTTCAATGCACCGATGGGCTGTGGAAAAGGAAGAAATAGGTTAATATTTATACTGCGTTGGTTGCTGTCTGCATGTTACAGGATCTGATGGATCCCACTAAAGAGGTTATACTCATAGCTAAATACTAGGTTGGCTGAAAAGAGTTTTAGAAACTACTGCTAAATGTTTCGTATCGGTGATTACATAGAGTCAACGATGTCCAAGCTTTTTCGCAATAAATTACGTAGGCGATTGCTTCAGTAAAATCAAACAATTTAGTTGCGGTTCTGAACGATGGATAAATTGTGATGTAAATTGGATCTGAAGTGACAATCGTAAACAAACAATCACATTAATCTCGATTTAATTCATCGCAATTAGCACCGTATTTACGATGACAATTTCGTGTGCACCAGTAATTACAAGAAATAAAAATTATTGTGGCATTACTGATAATTAGGTTACTCTGCGCCACCTCCAGTAAGGTCCCTTAGGAGACGAAATCCCTGTGAGATATTTCATCACATCTCGTGTAGCTAATGTACCAGGCAATCATAGCGCGTCAAGGAGTCAAGATTATGTTTACCTTGGAGAGATCCCTGTAGTTGGAAGGCTGGCTCAGGTCCAGCTCTTCGCTCTCGTAGTTTGTCAGGATCCATGGGAACACCGGGTACTGGTTCAAGTCGTTGTATGTGCGTCCTGTCAACAAAACATGATTTAATATTAAAACTAGCTGGTGACCGCGGCTTCGCCCGCGTGGTAATTGTAGACTAAAACCTTACTCGAGAACTACTCTATCTATTGGTGAAAACAGTATTAAAATCGGTGAAGTCGTTTTTGAGTTTTTTGCGGACAGACAGACGTGGTGGTGATAAAGGTAGGGGAGACAGGATATGCGATTATACTGGCGTACTATATACATCTTCAGATGAAATGCAGGTGTTATAATGAGAGATTTCAATTAAGATTTCGCATGGATAATTTTATGACAGGGTTTAATAGTTTAATTAGGTATATTTACGGAGGGCAAAGGAAGGATGTGGTTCCACAATTATAAAAAGCTAATAACTTTTTCAAACAAGATAATTACATTACAGACCTAAGGCATAGTCATAAGAAAGATACTATCAAAATTAATTAAATCCATATACCAAGTACCAGGACAATAGGTAGATAAGGCGCTTACGGCATACAATGAAAACTGCTAACTTTCTATATATTTTCGGCCCCGTCACTAGGTCGAGTTTCCCCTTTAACAAAGAGTTCAAACCATGGCACCGACCTCGCACAGTCGACCACTGTTGCGCCACAGTTTGCCAATCATCCTTCGCAAATAATTCGTTGACGTGACACTTGAATGATTTAGGTATTGACCCTGTTTATGTCAACTTGTTTCGTACAGACGTTATTGTTTTAAGTGCCGACGATGATGAAAATAACAATCAAATTGTTGGCGTCGAAAGCGACGCAAGTAAGTACGCAACTGAACCGAAGCGGTCAATGTTTACAGCATTTTTCACGCGTAAAAACATTGAAAACTAAGAATTAGGACACATTGCTCAACTTTGTTTTGGTACTAAGATCTGTTGGTATTTATCAAAGGCCATGATTAATGAAACATTACATAGGAATACTTCATTTTACACAGATCAACGTGGGTTTATAATTACCTACGTCAAAATTTACCGAAATATTTTTATTTTTTTATTATTATTTTTATTTTTTGCGAAATATACCGAATAATAGGTTTTACAATGTTATTGTGTTTCATTTCCGCAATAATCGTTCTTAGATGGTGATCTAGTACATTATACTCGTATTATAGGCAAAAATACTCCACGGTATTTCATCTAAGTCATAATTTTATTTATTGTCGCACAAAAAAACAAACATTATATTGTGTTTTTTTTCCGAATATATAATCAAAACAACATATTTATGATGACATCTCATATAAGCATGTATATAATGACGTATTTGCCACGTTCCACGACAACAACAAGCGATATACAAGATGGCAGCGTATCAGATCTCTAAAAGAAGTATTTTCCCAGCAAACACACTCCATTAGAATATAAAGAGGATTTCTGTTCTGTTGGGTTAATTAGTAATTTATCTAGATATCAGGAAATAGGTGAACAGCGCGTGTCTCTCATGTGAAGGCAATCAGACTGATTTATGTGAATGTTAAGTTTATTGGAATCTTGAAAATAAACAATCAAGTACCTATCGGTATTTCTATGAGGTATTTATATGTTAATACTTCATTATCTTTCGGCCCTTGTGATTTTACTTTGAGTCGGCCCAATGTTTTCTTCGGCTATTGCTCTATATTAGTTCTATTCCATCTGTCATTCCGAAATAAGCACCTTTTAGTAAAGCTCTACCATTTTTCGATTTATTTTAGAACCTTCAACTTGTGGACAACCTGAACCTATTACGATAATGCCTTCCTCAAGTCATCTGCCTGATCTATTGATCTGAAGAACTGGACCACTGTGCACGGTCTCACGCAAGGTTTATAACCATAAATCTTTAGACACAATAACCGCAGTTAAGAACGTCGGTTACCGTCTCGTTATCGGGTGAAAGTGGCTATAAATATCAATAGAGTAACAATTGCAGTTAGGAAAGAGTTACTTTATTAAGACTGCAGCCACCTCCTCACAATTGTTGGCCATGTCACAGAGATTGTGGAAGAATGTAAGAAGACTATTACTATTTATTCCATTTTAAAAGTTTTCCTAATAACTTCGCACCAACATTTTGTAACCCGTGTTGCGGTCACCAATCTACCCGGATGCCGCTGAATAACAACTAGTGTTACTGCCTATCAGACCTCCACAATTTTTAATTTCAATATTGAAACTATAATCTTGACCAAGTAGGACGACAAATTGCTATATGCATAGACATCTTTTCCTGAAACGATAGAAGCTTATTTTGGTATACAGTTAGCACATTTTGTGTAATCACTGTATTAGTAGCTATCTATATTATACAATACTCACGAATTATTTTGTTTTGTTTAGCCTATGGTTAGAGCGATTGGGGCATTGATTGGATTCAACCTTAGAGCTTAGGTAGTTTGTTACTATCCTTACATCAAAACACATCGCAGGTCTCGATGTAAATATGTATCGACGATCGCTTATCACTGGCCTGTGACTCTGTGACCCCATCGTACAATTATCATTATATGCGTGTCCGTCGCTATTGTTGTAGTCACGTGTTAACTTTTCCCGTCTGCCAGAGAGCCAGCAAGCCGGCTAGCCAGTTCAAACGCCTGCCAACTTTCGAGACAACCGCATCTCTTGACAATGATAGTGCAATATAACCACGAAAATAAAAAGAAAACTTTGCAATACCGTTGAATAAAGTGACACAGTGAAGTGAGAGTTGCGTTCGCGAGTGAAATATTACCGTTGCGTTACAAATGACAATGGTACAGTGAGTGAACAACGCTGAGCTAACTGTCAACATGTTGCGGAATAAGGCTGTGGAGCTTCTGAAGAGGTTTGTAGCGTTTACATTTCATGATATCCTGGTAGAACGATTCAAGGGCACGGTTATGGCGAAAATGTGCATAGGAAAATAGAAATTTATTTATAAACAAGGCAAATGATTACTTATCTACAGGTGTGATTACATTTATATATTGTACAAGGTATCCGCCACTGCTTCGCATGGTGTTAATCCAGAATAAATGCTGTAAATGCTAATGATTACTCTCTCAAATCAAAATCCGTGACTCACTCTAGAAGAACGATGCGGACGCACGAAAACGAACTTTAATTTATAGCATGCATAGAAATAGATGACACAACAATGAGTGAGTGTGGCAGTGAGAAATACCGTCTGCAATTCTTAGAAGGAAAAACAATGTCAACGAACGATATCCTTCAGTAGTTTTGGCACACTGATTTTACCTTATTAAGATGTTACGAAGTCAACAAAGATACATTATTGTAGTGATACATTTTTGGCTGTAGTTTCAGTCGAGATAAGCCGTTAACAAAAACCGGTAAAGATAACATGTACCAGAGTATGAAGTTAAAATTGGAGCAAGTTTCATTGACTATCAAGCAGTTGGTATTATTTATGCAAGCAGAAAATGTGTATCAATTAATTAGTAGGTACAATTAGAGGAAACGAAAATAAAAATGTTTTTGTATTAGATGGTGTGGGGAAAAGGCCGTTATTTTTTTTGAGGGTTTCATGAACTTCTTCCCGCGGTCAAAAACTTTTTGCATTGTGCTATTGTGAAAAGGAAGGTTAATCTACACGTGAAATCTGACAGGATCATCATTACACATACTAAAACTTCACGAGTATAATCCCAAAAGGGTTGGGAAAGGCTGAGACATTTCGTCAGTAAGGTAAGTATGGTTTAATTTCATGTCATCATCATCATCATCATTTCAGCCCGGAATCACCCACTGTTGGGTAAAGGTCTCCCCTTTTTTCTGACCCCCCTTTCTGAGTTTCATGTAAAATGGGCTAAATCAAAGCTAATACTATCAACCGGGGACAAATTCGGATTCACGGCTGCTACTGAGTAATTTCTGATGGAAAACCCCTTAATAACTTGCCCGAACTGGAAATCAGACTTAGACCTCCGAGACCCCGTCGGGGCTGCGGATCCCGTCGGGGCTGCGGGTCCCCGTCGGGGCTGCGGGTCCCGTCGGGGCTGCGGGTTGTTCGCAGATACCGCGGCCTCGACATGAAGGGCTAAGAAGGAACATGGGTGGTTTTTAGTCAGTAGAAGTCTGACACTCCCTTTCGCTCTGCCCAAGAGCGATGGGCGGGTGGGATGATTTCCCACCCCCCAAAAAAAAAAAGACCTCCGAGACATATTAATTCCATTATTTACAAAACGTAAGGGCTGAACACTTCACTAATTCTAGTACGGTGTTTAACGGCTGTAATCATCGCCTACCGGCAAGGATCTTATCAGTTATCAAGTAATGGATAATTGCAGGCGGTTGCATAAACGTTGCCAATAGGGACCAATTATGACATTAGGGTAACCAGCTCTAACGAGAACAAATTAGGGACGTTAGCTAACCGACCATTAGTTACGGCTGTTTACCTAGATACTGTTTTTGATCCGAGATGTTTTCAGCTACAGGAAGGAATCATTAGAGACGAATGAAATTCATTTTTGCAGACCAGAATAGTAACATAACATCACGCCTGTAATCCCCGAAGGGAAGGGCTAGGCATAGGTGTATCTAATAGTAAACCCAAGTTTTGCCAGTTATGTTTAAGTCCCATGTAATAGGGATGATCCTATTGCCATCAACCGGGCACAATACCAGACAACGTGGCTACTATTGAGAAATTCCTAATGGAAAAACTATAATAATAACACTTTGCCCGACCCGGGAATCGAACCCAGGACCTCATGCCCAGCAGTCGCGCTTACGACCACTAGGCCCACGAGGTAGCCCACAATAGTGAATGGTTTAATTACGTAAGCGAATTGCAAGTGAAAGTTGAGTCATACTAAATAAAAACAGTATCTAGTGTTACGCTTTTGATGCTTTGCTTCTATCTATCCAGTATCATCTTAAGGCTAATGATCGGCGTTTCGTAACAGAATAAGTACTTGTCTTTATGACATAAAACGTCTTTCTTTATTAGTCGCCTCAATTGCAAGAGGTACTTTACATTTTGAAATTATAAATCACTCTTAGTTAGCACATAACAGTTAAGTACCTATTAGATAACCTAAAGCGCATAAGGGGATCATAGACAACACAATATGGCAACAGCAGTGGTTGCGCTTTGCACCCAAAGCGCACTAAAGTGTAAGAACAACTCAACAGTGACAGCAGTGCGGTTTCCCTTATTGGAAAAGTTATTGTGACTTTTAATTTAGACGCTTTCCCGTATTGGAAAAGTTATTGTGATTTTTAATTTAGACGCTTTCCCGTATTGGAAAAGTTATTGTGACTTAATTTAGACGCTTTCCCGTATTGGAAAAGTTATTGTGACTTTTAATTTAGACGCTTTCCCGTATTGGAAAAGTTATTGTGATTTTTAATTTAGACGCTTTCCCGTATTGGAAAAGTTATTGTGACTTAATTTAGACGCTTTCCCGTATTGGAAAAGTTATTGTGACTTTTAATTTAGACGCTTTCTCGTATTGGAGAAGTTATTGTGACTTTTGTTTTGTGTGTTTTGTGAGTTTTTGTGTTTTTTTTTGTTTTTTTTTTTTTTTTTTTTTTTTTTTCTTTATTTTTCTATAGAACTGCTGAATTAATTTAGTTATTAATATTATTATTAGTCTTAGTCAAGTACTTGCTTTGTTGATTACTTTTATAAATCGATAACCTATACAGGTTATCGATCGTCTGGTGTAAATTAAAGTCTCATAATACAAGTTGATTTTTAATTTCCCTCTTCAATAAATTAATGAAGTTAAGTAGTTTTCAGGCGTGTTTCAATTACAACACACGGAGCTATAGATTACGATGATTACAGTGTTGTAAGCAGAAGGCGTCGCGCTCGGCTGCTGAAGTAATCACAATCAGGTGCTAACAGCTACGGTCAATCGATAGCATAACGCTTGCACGACTCCTATTGAAGAAGTAGCTCCTAACGTAATAGGACGGTGATTCAAGTGATTTTGAGTAAATAAGCAATGAAATTATTACTCAAAAATTATGTCAGAACTTCAGAAAACCGAAATAACGATCGTAATAGGCCTGTAGTTCAAGTGATTTTGAGGAAAAAAACAATTTTAATGACTAAATAAATAGTATACTAATAAATAGTCAATAATTGCCTCATTGCAGGATATACATTATTCTTTGGTCACCTTGTTTACTGGGAGTTTTTAGACCAACCTAACCTGACTCGAAGGTTCCTTTACGAGAAATTCATTCATTCAAGTATAATAATTATGTAGTTCAAGGTTAACTAGGATACTCAAAATGGCACTGAAAAAGCCATTGGTTTATTTTGAACCCATGACCTGCTTTATCCCTACAATTACAGGCGGTTAAATATATTTTCAAGTTGTAATTCGATAATTGTAATTTCATACAAATTACCTGCCTACACCATACCTTGTGATTACATAATTATCAATAAGTATTGAGTAAGTCCTGTCTTGCCATCGTGTTACCCAGCAGTAACTGGGTTGTGGAGGTCAGTCAGCCGGCCCCAACATAGTTGGGAAAAGGCGTGGCAAATGAAGATGAAGTAACGATCCCATATAAGCGAAAATTGTTATCAACATTACCTACTTAACAGGCAGGGTTTTTTATAAGCTGTTAATTAGATAATTAGTCAGGTTATGTATTAGACATGCTTAGGTAGGTACAGCAGTGTAAGACAAGGGCGCAGGGGCGGATCCAAGATTTCTTTTCGGGGGGGGGCACATGTAGAGCTTTTTGGTAAAAAAAAATATTATTCATTATGTTTCGGATGCGGAGATTTTTTTTTTTCAAAAAGCACTTGTAAAACTCCGTAGAAAAAATCCTATTTCAACAAGAAACGCAATTTTCACTTATGTTGCTCTGATAATTCGATTTGGCTAATAAGTATGTACTGTGATGGAAACTCCATTACCGTCTGGGGGGGGGGGGGTGGCGCACGTGCCCCCGTGCCCCCCCCTGGATCCGCCCTTGCAAGGGCGCATTGTGTTTGTTTAAGATTACGCATGTTAATTAAGCAACAGTAACAAGATTGTAAACAGGAAATATTTAGAAAATTAAATGAATCACCTGATGACCTGCGGTTTATTGTCTCGCGATTTTGGTTTAATCAGTATGTTGTCAGTTTCAAAACTTTTCAAGCGGTAGTCCTTGTGGCAGTTTGATGAACAACTCAAACATACATCCACTATCAAATGGTTTCTAACAGGTAATCATCATCATCTTCCTGCCCTCATCCCATTCTATTTGGGGTCGGCGCAACACGTTTTCTTCTTCCATTTTTCGTAAAGGTACCAAATAAACGATTAAATGAACCTTTTCATTTTGAACACGTTTTACCGAGTCTTGTGACTTCCCAATCAGTAAACCAAACTTTTAAAATAAATCAATCGAAGTCACAATCATAACTCAACAGGATTATCTACTTATTATATGTGCAACACAACTAAACAAACAAATACATAAATTGGAGCAAACACATGTTGTAGGTCATACAAATATTTGCCTCAATGCGGAACCGACTCTCGGCCCTTAAGTACGGAAGGATGGAACCTTGCGCCACTGTGTTAATTGGGACCATGGTACCAGCAGGGCACAAAAGGTACAATGAAAGACGGAATAAAATATTATGTTGATCGGTCGAAACGGAAGTCGGATGAGGGCTTATGCACGAAAAGATGGAAACTTGCGTCACTCTGCTAATTAGGACCAAATGTAAACTAGGTACCACGAGACAAGGTACAATGGGAGACGGAACTGGTGATGATATTGACATATTCAAAAGGAAAACGTAAACATAATTAGTGAAAAATCTCCTACTGGTTCTTTTACAAGGAAAGGTGCCAGTATTGTCCATAATCGCCAGATTTAGCACAAAGTGATGACTGTACGAAATGTGGATTCATAAGGTAAATTCCCTTTCTTATCAACTCGGTGCTAACTAGGTTGTGGAGGTCAGATACTCAGATACGGAGTCGCTCCACGTAAAATACTGGTATTCAGCTGCACCCGGTTAGACTAAAAGCCAGGTACACCCTAGTTTAGAAATGGCAAGGCACATGATGAGGTATAATCCCTTTGGAGAAAACAGCATTTGCCCTGGCTGCCAGAGTCATCTATAAACGAGAATCATGAGTATACAATATTCGGTTATTTTATGAAAATCCTAGGCAAATAAAAAATGCAAAAAACAAGATGGTCTTTCCACGGCAAGCGGAGATAAATGCAAACAGTAGTAATTTAGTATGCACACGTAACAATAATCGTGACGAGGCGCGGTAATTGATGCGTTTGCGCTTACAAACGAGGAATTCCTGCTCATCAGCCGTGCCGGCAGATTGGCCATCTTGTACATTATTGTATGCTAATCAGGTACCCTAGGGACTATTATACTTTGTTTGGTTATTGATTAAATTCTTTGTTGATTGTCTTTTACGAATGACTGCCAGACAACAACAGAATTATTTTACGAAATTGTTGAACATATTCGTTTCTTAATGTGTTATTATTCTCGTTGAATAGAGCTTCATTACTTTATCCATCTTTTCTTATCAATTTGATAATGTTTTCTAACCTTTCATTTGACCTCTTACAGCACGTGGTACTAGGAAAGCATAACACATGAGTCATGACTACATGAGGCCTCATTTACGGAAACGCGGGGCGTCGCGCGGCGCGTTGTCCATTTTTAATTCAAACACATGGCGATGTATGAAAATGTTAACGATATCAAACGCGTTGTCGATTTTCGAGAAGCGATTTTCTCTCTCGCTGGTTAGTTAATGCAGCGTTCGTTGCGGTGGACACGCCTCTCAGTAAATAAATAAAAAGCTCTAGGCGTGCCTTCTGCACGCGCCGCGCGACGCCCCGCGTCTCCGTATACATACGAGCCCTGAGTCAGTGGCTCAGTACGGCTACTACCGGGATGCATGTGACCGATAAATTGGTTTATTTGTACCGTTTGCACCGACGACTCATTTTCTAATAAAGGCCGTAGTTATTGCGCAAGTATTGTTATTCGGCCAGTCGGGTCGTATGGCAACGCTTGTTTCATTCTAACAATTTAACTTGATGGGACATCCTTGATGGGGAAGATTGGGCTAGAAACTGTGACGTGGTACCAAAGCAGTAGAATAACGAAGCGATTTGAAAGAAGTATGTAAGAATAAAATAGCCGAAAAAAGCCATTTTATAGACAGCTTGAAGCTTCTTTAGAATCTAGGTTTATCAGGTTTTTTAACTGTGTTCAAGTGCTCTACAATTTAACAATAATCTAAATTGAATGCACTCAAATACACCTTCAGGCAAAAAGTGCCATTAAATCATTATATTTCACAATTTCTTTTAGGAAATGTCATGTCCGTTTGCTATTATACTAAAATCACATAATTTGGTAATTGCCACCTTCTAAATCGTTCGCGAAATGCATTTAAGTTTGCACAATGATTGAGTTTCATTCGTTTTTCAATACAATCCGTGTTAAGTTGAAGTTACATGAGCGGTTTGCGCACGTTATATCATGGGGCTGACAAGTGCTGGCATAATGCTCAGGGTCTTATGTAAAAACATATGTAATAACAAAAGGAGTAAAAATACACGTGTTTCAATAGACTTCATAAATGCTGAGTCACTGACCATCAGGCGCTTAGTGCATCATCCTACTGATATTATAAATGCGAAAGTTTGTGACTATGGATGGATGTTTGTTACTCTTTCGCGCAAAAACTACTGAACGGATGTGGATGAAATTTAGGACACATATAGTTTATAACCTTGATTAACACATAGGATACTTATTATCCCGGTAGTATGATCCTGTGGGACAATTATCGAACTCCACGCGGGCGAAGCCGCTGGCACAAGCTAGTACATAATAAATTACCTAGGTGTATGTATGTTTGTCATTAACTGAATATCAGTTTTTTCATTCACTAAGTCAAGTTAAGTTTACAATGTAACACTGAATTATGATGTAAGTACGTAATAGTTTAATGAGTTGTATTATAAAACTATAATTTAAAATAGTTTCTATCCGTTGGATACGGTCAATTGGCTACCTCTATAGCCAGTACCCTACCCTAGTATGTACCTACTTGAAAACAAACTGAATAATATGCAAACTATTTTCTAATTTCGCAAAAACCACTGGTGCATCTCATTTATGAAGCTGGTGATGGTGGGCATAAGAAGAGCCCTGTTTAAAATATTTTCAAATTTCATATGCAGAAACAAACGTGTTGTAAACGTTAGTTTAAACTTAAAACGTATCAGACACACAAGTACACAAGAATCTTGCATCGTAGTAAGTAGTTCATTTTAACTTTAAATAAGTAGATAGACATACCTAATTACTTCCTTCCCTTTTCCCTTTTCAGCAAAAGCCTTTTTTTATTTTAAAAAAAAAATTGTAGGCAGAAACCACAGAACGCCACCTGCTACGATCGCTACAAACTCCTCAGTACCTAGATTTACTGAAAAAACCGTCTAAAGAATTTTGAAGGTCACATCATTCAAAGGATCAGTTCTACACATGTTATAATGTGTCTGTCACGTCCACGCCTCCAAGAGACATTTTTTGCACTATTACTGTGCTGAATGTCAAGGTCTTCACGACATTAAATTAAAGAAACATATTATTAACAACGAGACAAAACTTGAATCGGCGTATTAGTTTGAGTATTACGACAGGCGTTTTAATAGTACATGTGTCGCCATCTAGCTTCAGCTCTTGGAGGTATATTGGACGAACGTTTACGAATGTTTGGTGTTTTTTTGTCGCTATGATATTATGTTAACCCGCATCCCGCACTGGACCCGCGTGATGAATTATAGCCCATTCCCTCTCATAGAGAGGAGGCTTGTGTCCCAGCAGTGGGAATACTATACCTAGACTGATTATGGTGATGAGATGATATGTTCCATGCTCGATGCATCTTCCAGGTATATTGACTGTGAATGTAGATGGCTATAAAAGTAGATAAAGACCAAAGAAATGATGGATACACTCTGTCAGAATGATATGACAAGAAAGGAGGTGTCTCATGAGATGTCGAGTAACAGAGAAGTATGGAAGAAGAAGACATGCTGCGCCGACCCCAAATGAATTAGTATTATAAGGGCAAGAAAATGATGATAGTGTTTTTTAATTATTTTAAATGGCTTGAATCTAATAACAGGTAAATTATGAAATGGAACTCAGCTTTTGGGAAATTTTCTGTAGCAAAAGTTGTAAACTATCCTATTAGGAAATTAAAAAATGCAGCCACAGTTATGAGTTATTATTTAATTGTGCGTTATTATTGAAAATTATAGTTGTAGGTATCATAAACCCATCTGTCAGAAATTATAATAATAATTGCTCTCCAACTTTTGACCGACATTTTTAATCTAAACCTTAGTCAAATAAAAAAATGGCGCGGTAAATTAAAAACTTGTGAAGACACTATAACCAAAAGTTAAAAGGTCAATTTGTCCTGTGAAAAAATTGAGGTATTATTCTGAAAGGTGGTCTGCAAAAGGTATTTACAAAGTAAATGTAAGTGAAAACACAGGGTGGGCGACCCAGAAGTACATGACCATATTGGTGAAGTTATTCAGAAACAGGTGCGGTACTTGCAACCGGTGTGCGTGAATGATTAGATGAATGAACGGTGACGACCAAAGCCGCATTTAAGAATCGAAACAAATGGCTTTTTGAAGTTTTTGACCCCATGAAAAAGGCTTGAATTTATGTTTATGCGTGGTACCTACGTCCTATGTAGGAAAATCTAGATAGTTAATAAAGGTTACATTACGTTAGATTGCAGTTTGAAATGACTTGCGTTGACATTTCTGCAATTACCACGAGTAGTTAGCAGTGTTTAACTAGTTGTTAGCTTGCTCGGCTGAAGAGATAACATTATGCACGGGTTTTCCACCATCATGATTTATAAACGGTCATGTAACTGTGAGTCTGAAGTTCAAAGACAATCTTTTTTCACAGTTTTTTCTGACATGTGTCCAGTTGTACCTTGGTCAAATCCATTACGATCATCATCAAGAGTTTCCCTCAATGTTCCTCATTTCATCGTATTTCCAATATCAATATCCTAAATATTATTTATACCCAAGCCGTGCCTCTTCTGGCTTTTAAACAGTAAGCGGCACCTAAATCTAATGCCTAAATAAAGGGTGGCTGTTTCTAGTAATTTTCAAGGGTTCGCCTAGGTTCTGCGAGATAAAAGGTAGAGTGTAAAAATACCTTGTGTTAACAATAATGTAATGTACCTACCTGTCTCGTCGTAATAATTAAGTACACATACTAGTAACTATAAAACCGAAAATAGACCCTGCACTTTCTGTTTATCTTTACCTGATCACTTAATAAATAATTCACTGACCTGCAATAGTGTTGAGGAACATGAGGTACTCGAAGTTGGAGATCTCACGTCGCTGCCACTTCTGCGTCATGTTCGAGTTGCGCATGAGTTGCCGCGGCGACATCATCGACGCACGTCTGGAACAATGCAACATTATTATTAATAAACATAGAAATAAGATACAATCTGAGGTCTATAATAGTACTTCATTCAAAAGTTTTAGTAAGTAATAGTCTCATCATAATTCTCCTGTCCTGATCCTAATTTATTTGTGGTCGGCGCAACAAGAGTAGAACAGTAAAATAGTAGAGAACTAATAGTAACAAAAATAAGTTTTGTAAACAAACGTAAAGTAAATTAGACGGCATGATTGGCGCAGTGGCTAAGCAATTGAACTGTTGAAATATTTGTATGGCCCACAGATAGTTGTTCCAGGTCTGGGTATTTGTGTATGTGAGTTTAAATGTTTGTAAACGCACCCACGATACAGAAGAAATTCCTAGTGTGGGGCAATGTTTTTTTTTAAAGAAAATAAATAAAGAAATACCTCTAAGGCAAACGGACAAAAAGTGACATTATAAAGGTTCCGTTTTACGTTCGAAATAAATGATGATAAATTGTGGTAAAGTAAATGATACTTTTATCTTATTTTTTGCGAGAACCGTTTGAAATCTAACTGCCTATTATTAGAATTTGAATAAACATGAAACACTGTAAAATTGTACAGGCGCTACTTATAACTAATATTTCATTATTTTAAGAATAGCGTGCTTTAAACTAGATATAATTAAAAATACACGTGTTTAAACCGCAGTTTTACAAGTTTGAGGAGCATTTAAGATCAATTTATAGGCGAAGACCTATCAAAAGATGCTTTGTTTCGCTCTGGTGGATGGATGGACACAGAACAGCCGCGATTTAAAGATGGTTCGCAAAAAACTATGTTATCATGGAAATTGCGGGCGATAATGTTGGGTAATTTATTTTTGCCAACATGACCTTCATACTAGAAAAACTTTATCTAGTTTATCTACGTTAAGTAGTTTATATCAAAGATGTTGTACTGGTGCCAATATATATAGTGCCAAAATATAATACAGTGACCTTTCCTGGATGTGACATGATTAATTAGTTTCTACCTATTTTATTTTATTGCAATGAAGTTTTATTGCACATCGGGTCTGATTTTCTCACATAGTCGCTAATCTTAGGATCGACAGCCAAAGCTAACCTAACCTTAACTTTGGCAAATTCATGTGTCCAAACACATGAAGATTTTATTTTTTATTAGACCGCTTTAGAGGAACAGAATTTATCTAAATTAGTTAGATACATTCTGTAGAAAGCCACAACATCACAAATCATTATATCTTATTATGAAGTTGATAATTGGCCTAACTTAATTGAAACACAAAGGCAATGCAAGCATTATTTTTTTGTGATGGGCTTATTTTTTTCTGTCTACGGTTCTAGCTTTACTGATTACAGATTTTATCTCATTTTTTACTCGCAACGTGAAAACTCATGTAATATTCTTAATAAGTACAGGTACAGGTGCAGGTACTTGTAGCGTGCGGTAGAGTCGTTGACCCACTGATCTTGACCATGGGCTTACGGATAAGCCATTTTTCCAAAATATACCATTAAAAAGAGGAAGTTAATTTTATCTGTATCGTAAAGTTTGAGTCATAATAATAATGCTATCTTACTAAAAGTTACGGGTCGGTGACCCAGTGATCTTGACCATGGGATTATGGATAAGCCGTTTATCCAAAATATACCATTAAGAAGAGGAAGTTAATTCTGTATCGTAAACCGTTTCAGTAATATGCTACCTAAGTAAAATTTACGAGTAAACCACGGTTGATGGTCGGTCACTTCCGAGTCCTTCCAGATTTGTCTGGTTTTTTGGTCCTACGTACGATTTTGTACGGCCTTGTCCATTTTCCGAAATTTTTGACGTAAAAGGAGTTTTGCTTAAAATAAAAACAATATACAGTAAGAAGCGAAATGTTAAAAGTTTAATGTTCAGACTTTGCAAAACTGAAATTCAAAGCTTTTATTTCACTTAAAACTGAAACTATTACAGGCACTTTTGAATGTCAGAAAAACAAAGAAAGCTACAGTCAGAAGGCATAATAATTGAGAAAGTACTATAGTTGGTCATTCCATAGCGTAGATTTCTATGGAGAAGAAAGGGCAAGAAACTTCAGGGATACGGGTCAGGACTTTTCAAATTTCGACATTGGAACGCCACTAACGTATTATGTAAATCAGCTGCTCTGATATTGAACTGTCTGTCAGTATCGAGTTATTAACTACAGCTGTTCTAGGAATCTTTACCATATTTCTTTGTTAGAGTTTGATATTAATCTTGTTTACGTTTGTTGTTAATACGATTGTTTTCCTGTGCGAAAATGTTGCCCACGCTAAAATAAAGTTTATGCTTAAAGTTTGACGGTTGTCTTTGGTAGCAGTCAATCAACTGTGCTAGTAAGATGACTATCTGCGGTACTCAGAGACATTTAATGATTACTTAAGCCGTCACTTAGTTAAGATTTGACATACTCTTGTGTGACAAAACTGTCACAACCTTTACAAACTGCGGTACTCAGAGATATTTAATGATTACTTAAGCTGTCACTTAGTAAAGGTTTGACATACTTTTGTATGATATAACTGTCAAAACCTTTACTAAGTGATGGCCTAAGTAATGATTAAAGCTCTCTGAGTGCGGCAGTTAGTGATGGCCTAAGTAATCATTAAAGCTCTCTGAGTGCGGCAGGCTCAATTCTAAGAATTATAATTGCAAGGTATTTTGAATACTCGTGGTCACGTGATTACCTAATACTTTTCTTACGTTAAGCGATTACTAGACAATTAAATCATGTCTAATTAACAAAACTCGTTAGGCGATGGTGTGTGACAGTTTTGCGTGTAAGCTAACTAAAGCCGGCATCACACTAAATGAAACGCTTGCTTAGCGCGAATTTCACCAATAAAACTTCAACGCGATCAGCGCACCTGAACTGCGTTCAGTGTCCGAGAAGAGCTGTCAGTGTCCCTACGGAATAATTGACTGACTGATAATCTTAATAGGTAAAAAAAAAAAACAAAATATACCATAGAAAGTCTAATTAATTACAGGTGTTTGGACTTATCGAAGTCCTAACAAAAATATAGGGTGAAATTGAATTACCTAGCAGAACTCGAACTCGGCAGACGTTATGGGTCGATACCCATAACGTCTGCCGAGTTTAATTTTGATATTGATTTTAATTGAATTTATTGTTTAAATAGCTGTGATATGTGGATGAAATTTATATGAAACCAGAAAACAGAGAGTCTTACATCCTCACTCACTACACAAAAACACACTCAACATTCCTCCATCCCCACACATTACTAACCATACTAACACTAATGTTTACTGTGAATGCGGCCTAATATCGCAGACAGCGCCGCGTGTTCGACTAGTATTATATATTAAAGTGCAATCGGTGTCAGGGTCGGAGCGCGGTTGTCGACCCGCGCCGCTGCGTCTGCGACTGTGCTGTGGGCCTGCGTGTGCGCATGAGTGTGAGGCTTTCTCATCTGTCACTGTAAGGACTATTACATAATAGGTTGTTGTTAATTTTTGGCTGTCCGGTTTTTAACTTGAGTACGATTCTCGGGTCGGACAAAAATATGTAGTTGAATTTTTCATTAGGAACTATTTGTAGCCAGAGTCTGATAACCAGTCTTATCAAAGTGTATCGTATTACTAACTGGGTGAGGTCAGATAGGCAGTCGCTTAGAGTAAAAATACTGGTATTCAGCTGCATCTGGTTAGACTGGCAGCCGACCCCAACATGCTCGGAAAAAGGCTAGGCAGATGAGTAACCACAGTTTGGTAGTGGACGGTATTATAAGCTGGACAAACCCGCCACACTATTCCCAAACCACTGTAACTCCTGTTAGCCAGAATCAACAGTGGCGACAACAAGAAAAGCGCCGAGACAATGAAGTTCGACGAAGTCCCAGGGAAACGATTTAACTGTCTTGGATCCCGCAACGAAATTAATCAGAAAAGAATAGCGGAGGAGTAGGAAAAACATAATTTCCACCATTTAGTTGACGGTATGCTACCCATTGGGGCATTGGCATCTGATCTCTTTCAATTGATCCCATTGGACCATGAGAGCGAGGGAGGATAGAGTGCACTTGTGCCTGCATCATACACACTTGTTTACTACAATATCTCCCGCGCCTCCACTGAAGATTGGCCGCCATGACCGAAAACGGCGAGGAAGACACTTAGTATGTTGTTAATTTGGCAGTTTATGATGATTAAGCTGTCAAAGTGGATAATTAAGGGAAATAAGATGCGCTGTTTAATGCTGTGACAATGTGTAAGATGATAATCTCTTATTGGATGCCAAGGTGTTCATTAAGGTATATTGTTACGATAACCAAACATTTGATACATTTCTGCTTGAATTGGTTTCTTTACTGCAATGTTTTGGAATAAATTATTACGGTTGCATAATAAGATGTGGACATCTAAATATGTCATTGGTTTGTTTTATTTTGAACTTGACAAGCTAAGTTTAAAAAAGCTTTTACGACTCATTAATAACAATAAAACTAATAACACAGTTATAAAGCTTCTGAACTTCATTCAACCAATTAGCAATAACCAAATTCAGACAAAATTGCCAGCAAAGGCCAACCTCGAGAGGTCAAAAGCCCACTTGTTTTATAAATACTGAATATAAATTATAAATAGCGTCGAGACCGATACCGAGACCGGTGAGTGGGTGACCAAGTGATCTCGATACCGCAGTACCGGAAGCGGATGGGGCTATAAGACCTTATCTTGTAAATAAACAAACAGTTATCTAGTAGGAACTAAAAGTTGATCTATTTTATTCGCGATTAATGAATTATTCAAGCCGTTAATCATATTTTGGCGTCATTTATAGAGAGCTATTTGTCAAATTTATTTATGAACTGCTTTATCTAGTTTTTGATAGGAATCGTTTCTAGATAAGTTTTGTATTGGTAGGTACTTCAAAGCTTTCGAATTTTATAGGCAAAATAAATAATGTTGCAAAAGTGAGCAAGCGAGCTACTATTAAGTATTAAGTAACGATTTCAGCACAGAGTAGACTACTATTGCAATATATTTCTCTAATCGTTCAGACATCTAAGAGCAGGAACTTGAGTAACAAACATTACCGTTTTCTCTCATACTTCGTTTTGCCACACCAACAATAATGAAAACAAATAAACAAATATAAGCATTGCAACATTAAAAATATGAAGTTGCCAGCATTTACGAATGCCAACAACCATTTAAAAAATCAAATGAGGTGAGGTAAACCTCTGTGGTACCTTGTGACCCACGCTTGACCAAACTCTTGTTCCGAGTTCAATTTCTGACCAATCGGGGAAGGTCACAGATGATTTAACGACTACCTACCTCTTTGGTGAACAATCCTGCATTGTTTTGTTGCGAAATTTTCTACATTTTGTTATTGTTTATGGCCAAAAATGACTTTGCGATGGCGAGTCAGCTTTCTGTTGTATGGTCAAAGTTTATGATCACGTAAATTGTTGTACAACTTATTTTATTGTTAAAAACAACATTGAAGTTTAATATGTATGTGTGAAAAGCTGTAAAAATAAGGTACCAAGGTATTTGCCGTCTAAAGATGGATGTTGGTCCTTTATCGATTTCGATTCAACAATATAACTAATTCATTGGGCGTAATATTTTATGCTGTAATATCTACCTACATGAAATATACCTGTATGACATGTTCTAATTATAGACATGAAACTAAGTATTAAGAGATTTTAAGAGAGAAAATGCGAAATTGAATAAAGCGGAAATATTGGACCGGAAGATTTGTTGAGAAGATGACTTATATCGGAAATAATATTTGACAATACGGAAATGTGCCATCCCAAATTATCTTGGGTCATTTTGGTACTTAACACTTTGTCAAAGATGTTTCCCTGTCGAGATATATATGACCCCAGAAGTTAGCAAAGTATGATAAAGGTTAAGACCTAAATGGTCTGAAGAGACCCATGAGTTTCATGAAATACGTTGCTTCAGATGTAACAGATTAAAACGTCAAACAATTGACCTTACTTAAGAATTTCGGAATCCTTTGGGAAGTTTGCGGAAGTCAACATTTTACCAAGGGGTAAGTAATAGAGACGACACGCCGCATTTATATATTTTTTTTTTCGTTCAAATATTTAATTCTGTACTGATTCTTATTTTTGTTAATCATTTACAATTTACTGAACTACAGATTTGACCGCCGAATTATTGATAAGCTTTGACAGAGCGTTTTAGAATCCACACACAACGTGAAAATAACCAAACTCCCATTTTTTAGAACACTCTATGAAAATGCAATAATAAAAATTACGCCAGTTAAGGCTTGTATTCACGCCAATGACCTTGTGCATACAAACTACCTCTCTCGGTCGTAGATACGGACTCTAAACGGACGCGTTTTTCATTTATTATAATTAAAATAATACATATTTTTAAAAAGTAACAAAACCAAATTATTTTCCTTTGTATTTCAAAGCAGTAGATATTTTTTTTATATTATTTTGTTAAAAAATGAAGGAGTAAAATGGTTCCATTCAACGATTTGGAGGTGATTTTGTGGATTTTTTTTCTTATTATGTGATACCGATACAAAAATTGTGGCTAAACCAAATTACGTGTCATATTATGTAGATTACTAAAAAAAATTCTCAGATGTAATTTCTCTGTAAGTGCCGGTGAAAAACCGCTTCATCTGCACGCTGTTTTTAAGCTTTTTCGAGAGAGGACCCTTAACTGAGAGGCCAATTATTCGAAATAATTGCCAAGACAATGACGTCTCCGGGGCAAAAGAGGCCGCCGTTGTCAATCATTCAATTTCGAATAGAAACAACATTTTCGCGCTGTAATCCTACATAATTCAGGTAATCATGTCATCATACACAATCATGATGAGAGGAAGACGCTGGAAGAGGGGGGGGGGGGGAGGTGAACGTCATCGCATGATTGTCTCATCCACAATCATTGTTTACTTTCGTACACACGCCAAACGAGTTTATCAGAAAATTGTAGCATTGCATTCTCAACCATGAGAAACAATTTTCGTAAGACAAAAAACGTTGATCGCTAAAACTCAACAATTTAAGTAATTTCTGCGACTGTATATGCAATAGTTTTAGATTTTTGGTCAAATCGATTTAGTTCGCATAGAAGTTCGCCTCGGCGCACACTCTCGACACAATGTTGCGAATGACAATTTATGTAAACCGCACGGAATTGCTTATTAGTTAGTCCAGCATTTTTTTTCGCGAAAACAACCAGAAATGGTAATAAAAACCAGTTCATTAACAAATTGTTTTGGCTCTTGTGTGTGATAGAGGAACTCCTAGTACAAGAGCCAGGGCTACACTGATGTTTGTGAGTAAACATTTGGTAATAAAAAGTTCTAAATTAATTAAATATATGTAGTAGAACTGCTTATAACAGTTACTGATTTGCACAGATAAGAATGTAACTGCAAAATTCTATGACATTGTCAAAGAAGTTAGACTTTGAACTTGAGATAAAACCTTTGTGCGAAAGTCCATGAAGGTGAATGACCCAGAATAACTGTAAACTGTTATTATTTTAAGGTTGAGAGAATTGCAAACGGTTAATTATTGACATACTGATTTAATTATCAAGAAATTAAAAAGATGACTAACGGCTAATAAACGTACACGTGTTTTAAATGTACTTACTGGAGCTTATGTAAAGTCTAAATGTAACTATTTTTCTTGTGCAGTGAACTATTTGTCCATAATTAAATTAATGGTAGAACTAATTAGTATTCATCTATAATATATCATGAGTATTATCTATGTTGAAATGTATCTAGGAAATCATTACATTACGGACAGCGAATAATTTAAACCCTATTCAATTCATTAATTAAGACGTTTTGTTTCACGACTATTGATACTTACTTGAATAGCTTCAAAAGACGCGACGCGACAACATCGTGAAGTTGCGACAGAGTCGTGTAGTCGCGAGTGTGCACGAGTCGTTAGTCTGAGCAACAAATTGGCGAGCGATATGTCACACATGTCCGGTAAACATTGACATTGACAACTGTACGCTCGCGTACACAAATCATAGCATGTTTACATAATTTTATTCATATGTTTTTGGGCAGATGTCATTTAGAATGTAGATGCAAGTTTGCTAAGTTTTAATGCCCAAAATATTTCGATGCTATTTGGAAGAGTGACTTGACACGAGAAAAATAACAATGGGAGGTGCCTACGCTACACCCACATCCACAGAGAAAAGAAAATTGTAAAAGTTTTCTGCGTCCCGATAGAGTTGCAATGGTGGCTAGTTTACAATACGTATTTACAAAATACAGCTGATAAAGTTGTTCCCACGGGTAATTAGACACGTCTTAATTAGTTGTTATCGACTTCTTCAACTTAAACGCGTTTATAATCATCTGTTTGTTTTCATAGCTTTAATGGATTTCATAATCACAAATGTGTAATGTTTTTAATGATAAATGTTTTAATTTAATTAGTTTTTTCTGTGATTGTTGTTAAATATATGGGTAGTTATTTAAACCGGGGGTTTACTTTGACTGTGATTAATGAACTATTCTGTATCAATTTCAAATATTTCGGTAAATAAACAGAATAATTACCTATCATAATTGTTATTAATCATATTCATTAATTAACGACTAAAATTAAGTAATTGCTCAGATATAGGAAACGAATAGCCATTGTTTACCTCACCTAGTGAGATAATATTGTGTTTTGTCCACCGGAACTGATAACAAACATCACTTTAGGGCAAGAAGCTGTTTAGTTAAACTGTTTGTACTTGAGAATCTTTGTTTTTTGAGTTAAAGTACCTCGTTTCTTAAATTTATTTTAAAAGTAATAATGAAACTTTACACATTTGTATTGTGAAATATATCAAAAATATCGAAATTATCCCTTGCTTGTGTTTCAAAGCTCACTTAGAATAATACAATTTACGTTACTTCAAAACATATTGGACAGTTTAATCATCTTCGCTATTTTCTCATTTTCAGCCATTTAATCTGGATGTAGGTCCGCCGACGATTTTTTGCGACCTCGTGGCAACCATTCGGTTAGGTTCGACAAAGTACAGAACATTTTTTTTTCTGCCAAAGGACTTATGTATCTAACAGTACCCAAGTCGACATTAACATACAAGCAATCAAGTATCTTAGATGTAAGATCAACGCACTTCTGTCATTAGTAGCCACGATCTATTGTTTATCACGACCTATGTCAGAGGAACCTTCAAAGCCACCTCTTACGATACCTATTCTCCTGGTTATCGAGAATTACGAAGGATAGGTAAAGTTTACGATTCCGGTAGATAATTGTTCTATTTACGGTCTTGTAATTATTCCAAATAGATCATTCTTAGTAGTTTATAAAGGTAATAGTTGATAAAAAAGTGTATGAATAGATTTATCATATTATTTGTGATTAATTCTTGCAGAAAAACTTAGTAGAGATGTAATTACTTCGATGTAGAAAAGAAGAAAACTAGAAGCCCGCGTGGGAGTCAAAAATCATACCGCAGGACCGTATTATCGGGATAAAAAGTATCCTATGGCCTAAACAAAACCCAGGTTATAGTGAATCCGAATGCTAAATTAAAAAAGTAACAGACAGACAGAGTTACTTTCGCTAGTTTTGCATTTAAGTTTACTACATCAGTGGGGAAGTATGAATTTTAACAGCTCGTAAAATATGAACGTACCTATCACTAACCAGAACTTTTGTTAAATTGCGCCGGAACTAGGAAACTTCACGTTGAGTATACTTTACATTAATTAAAGGCACTTCATCCCGGCGCTTACGTCTAATTAGCCAATATACATTGCATTATCAGCTGTCCAAGGCGAGCTATCGACCCGGCAGGCACCTACGGAGCAGTTCCTACTTTTATAATAATCATGTAAAGTACCAGGTTAGCAGATTCTGAAAGAGTTGTGACCTTTTGTTCCGGTGTATCGGATTACGTGACTCAATTGTTTCTTTGTAATACTCGTATTGGTGTTTATAGGTGGTTGAACTTTATTATGAACCATTTAAGTATTTATAAATAACTCGATTGAAAAAAGATATTCGGAATTGTTAATAACATCTTGTAGGGTTTAATTGTAGGTACTGTCTCAATGCTAAAACATGATTTTTAATATAGTTTGAGCATTTATTGTACAAATAAATTATGTCTGCATAAGACTCTATTATAATAAACCTGTTAATTACATGTCACCATATGGGGTGTTTAGCATTCTCGTAAATGGCAAGAAAAACTAATTTTCAGCGTCATTTTACATTGCATGTTGCCAGTAACTAAAGCTCTTGCAAAATGATTCAGTAATATTTAAAAAAATGAATCGTCACTTATACAAAAATGATTAACACATCGTCAAAAGAAATAAATTGCGAAAATTGGTAACGCAAAGAGACTATTTGACCACATCACTTCTACAAATGGTTATATCCAGTTAAAGGCAAAATTCGTCATAATTTACTTTTGTGACGCTGGGTTCAGTTTTCCCAAAACCGAGTAAAAGTAAACATTAAAACTTATATTCTGTCGTGATATTACAGTATTTTGTTTCGTATTAACTCGAATTTTCCGAATTAAGTGTTGACTTCTATGTCGATAAGTTTATTAGTAAACAGTTTATTTATTTACTAAACCTATTATGGTCATTCTAGTTACTTGAAATGTGGTGTATGTATGCCACATTACTCAGAAATTTGTGGGCTGCTATCATATTATGGTCAGCATTATTTTACAGACTCTTTGAAATACCTCTTATTTGAAATAATTCTTTACAGAAAGATTTAAACTTCTACTAAACACTAATGTGTAATATACAAGAGGAAAAAACAAACAAAATGTGTAATGCATTTTTCATGTAAACTCAGCCTAGATATAAATCAGGTACCAGGGTGACAGGAATCAAAAGTGCTGAATCACAGACAACCGCAGACCGCATGTCGAGCTTTCAAATCAATTGTAGTCAGTGACGAACCTTTGATTCACGGCAATGCATAATACGAGTATTGTCATGAATCGGCAAGGATACGCAAAATTTATTGGTTAAAAGATTTACAACCTTTAAGTAGGAGAAACCCAGATTTTTCGTCATATAGGGAAATTGTATTATTTATTTAGTAGGAACGTATTTAACTTATACGTAGTAAGACAATTTGTAACAATAGTCACGCATCACTTTATCGTTTCTTAGATTGTTACGTATTATGTTTCTCCTTAGTACAATTTAATTTAATTAAAATTACAACGCCATTTTATAAACTGAATCATGATTTATAATATCGCAGAACACAACAAGATTAGATTATAAAGAATGTATGCCATACCGTACAAGGGCTATAATATAATAGCCGAGCTATTTATATTATTTTAATAACAATATTGCTCCGCATTCACCACGTTACGGTTACAACGGTCACTTCCGATTTCCGCGTACAGTTATAATAACTTGTGTTCGTGACTGTTCTCGCAGTTTACACTCTCTTGTTTGTAAACAAACACATTGTTTTTCATTTAAAATGTAATACAAATAATAATTAGAAAATAGTGATGTCCAATGTAGAAACGTGAAAGATCGGATCAATAATTTACTGTATATGAATATTTATTTATATTTTAGACTTGTTTAAAATCTGGATTCTTCTCTGCAGGTATTGTAGTACTGTAGTGATGTTTTCGTAGCTGTTAATAAGTATTAGGTAATGTTAATTACAAGCAAGGCGGGCAGCGCGTGCGTTATATTGAGATCCGATCCGATTCGCTGATCAGCAAAACAAACGTTGTAAATAAATGCAGTAATTAAAAACAGTCCTCCCAGCTTTTTCCATGAATGACACAACCAGCAACATGGCTGGAAAACCATGACAAAAGAGAGTAGGTAAATAAAAGTGGATTCTTTAAATTACTCAAGAATCCATTTTTACCCGCAATAATGATATAAATTATTTCCTAATAAACCATAAAATATGGTAGGTATGATCTTAAAAGAAAGAAGATAAGTATGTACCTAATTAATATATTAAATGTTACATAGACTTGTTGCGGTTTGGAAATTTTCTAAAAAACTGGAAAATTTACGTTCAAAAACCCAATGTCAATATAATGTATTCGACAGGTACTTGTCAATTTAATCATTTGTAGTTGGTAATTTGGCATAAATAAATTTCATAACATAACATAAACATCAAAATTAAAATACGGCTTTTCCTTTAAAATCTAATTTTATTTTCTTTAGTAAAGCCTGAAAGGGTGTAAAAGTACCCTTAACGCAAACGACGGGCACTTGTTCTCCCCACCACTGCGATCATTTTATTGTTGTAGACCATACCTGGGAACCTCCTAGTTACGGAAATATTGGGGATCAAACTTCAAAATTTGTCACAGCTGTTTTTGTAAATACTACTTTTTCAGGTTATAACTTTACTTAAATTACCTCCATGACCCGTTTACTATTCAAAGCATCCACTAGCACAATGTTTTAAAAGTCCTACATTAAGTTTTACCGTAAAATTGATTTTTGACCCCAAAAAAAAATCATTTCCCAGCAAAAATGTTTGCGTAGGGGTACTTAGTTTGATGTACAGAATGCTTGGTTGACGGCTGTGTGAAGGGTTAATTTACACCCTGTATACCCACAATCTCGAAATAGACGTAGAAAGAAGTCGGTTAATCATTATGAAAGAATTGAATGCACTTGACGGAATTGTACATCAAGTACCAGTTATACAATAGACATAATTAATTATAAAAAATGCGCTAATGATGTGAATAATATACTCCATTGAACAATGTTATGTAATACGCCATATTCAGAATATAGGTTAAGACAAGTATAGCGTAACGACATAGACCAATTCTGGTAATTTAAAAAAAAATCTTGTCCTTTCATAGACAAATGACTTTCAAAACTATGGCTTGCTCGAATATTAATTAACATTATTTGTTAATATTAATGACTTTTTACCCTAATTAGGCAAAGTAATTAACACAAAAGATGATTTGATGATGACAAAATGATTCTTTTAAGAAGTATACTTGAGATTTATTGGTGCCATTCGGCATTCGGTAGCCAAACTATATTATATTAAATATGATAATGAGGAAGATATAGATATTTGTATGGCCTACAGATAGTTGTTTCGGGTTTGGGCATTTGTGTATGTGAATGACAGAGTAACTCGCAACTCATACATATATTCGTAATACCTTCATGAGCAATAAGGCAATTAATCAAACATGTTCAGATACACATTACATTTACCTACGGCAGGCATCCTTTAGCTCTGGTTTCAAATCGAAGTAACGCTTCTTTTAACAACGATCAAGAAGTTTCCACCAAAAGAAAGTCCAAACAAAATGTCAAGCAGAATTCCAGTAAATTGATTTACATAACAATCAGAGAGTGATCATCACGCTGGCGACAGATTGCATACATTGTCGGTCATATCAGACCGATGTCTGACACTGACGCTCTTCGAAATTGCGTATTGTTTGAGCGTATAGAGTACGGAATCTCCAAGTGGATAGAGATGCCAGTTATAACGGGAACAGGGTTTAGGAGACTGGGAACTAAACCCAGGCTTCTGCATCAGAAATTTCCCAGTAAGAGCCAGGTGTTCGAAGAAAACTACATTATTCCGTTGCTGCGGCGCCTGATCACTTTCAGATAGCGTGAGATTGCAGTCCCATCAGACTTTGAGTGAGGGAAGAGAGATTGTATGTTTGCGCACACACAAGTTCTGGAGTGGCGATCGCGAACCGGAAGACGTTGCGTTGGAAGGCCTCCCACTAGGTGGGCCGATGTCCTGGTGAAGGTTGTGGGGATACGCTGGATGCGAGACGCACGGGACCGGTCAATATGGCGACACCTGGCGGAGGCCTCCGTCCAGCAGTGGACGTCTTTTGGCTGAAATGATGATGATGATGACACACTAGTGCACCTGTACTGTATTAATTTCTGCATCGACGACAAGTCTCAGCTGAGATTGGCCATTAGGACCGAAGATGGTCAGGAGGACTCGTAGTTCAAATAAACAGTCAAACGCTTTTTTGTATAGAGGTGTTGACAATGCCGCATCTAGCATCAGCTGCTGAGGTTTCTGTGTTCTGTGGTCGCGCCCTACTAACCAAACAATGGAGATATAATACATCTGTCAAGTACGTAGAAAGTAGCCTTGATTCCTCTGCGGTGTTCTCAAGTAGGGATGGTGTTATCTACTGATTATTGCAGTGTCAATAATTGCATAAAAAGATGATACTGCACGCTGGGGAGTTTGTTCCGCCACTTCTTCTTTCCAGCTAAAACACTAGGAAGTGTCGAAGGGTGGGCGTTTTGGGGGACTGTCTCTTGTAAATAAGTAAAGTAAATTTTGACGTTCGAAAAGTGCTGATTATCAGCCTAGTTTGAATAAATGACTTTTGAATTTGATTTTGAGTCTTTTTTTATTCAGTCTTTGTAAAAATTGGACTAGCCCATTTCTTCTAATCAGAGGGCACAAGTCAAAAAGTAATTTACTTAATAGTCATCCTAATATATGTAGATACTTTAAGTAACACTTTGTAGACAGAGCGTCATATTGTAATGTTCTGAAGCTGTATGTCTACTGCTAAATATGAGGATCCTAATAACCACCTTAAAGGTTCAAACTGCTGCACCATCCATCCATTCTACAGCTTATTTTTACCCGATAAATAGAGACTGCTGTAAATCCTCTGAATTTGTCAACTTCTTCCCGTTTTTTCCTCACCATATTTGTTTTTATATTATCTTCTGTTCATCTTTCATTTTGATGTTATCTCAGTGTTCACCTGTTATTATGGCGTGGTATACATTACATAACAAATAATGAGAGGCATGGTTGTCGCGTGCCCACTTCCTGTGAAGAACGATCACGAACGGTATAAACCGCTCATTTTCTCTGCCGCATCACAAATTACTGCACATGTCAAACACAACATATCATAACAAAACCTGGGGATTTTCCTTTTACATGATACTTTGTTTATTTTTTCCTTTTCTTGTAAAAATGTATGGTTCTGCCTTATGTGCAAAGGTATCTGGGGTATCTGGGTCTCTCCCAAGCAGCGCCATGATACCTTATTCTTCACCTTCCGCATTCACTCATGCCCAGCCACGTCATTGATACAATCGGTCCAGCTGGGAGCGTTCTAAACAACGCTTGCCGATGTGCACTGAATTAATAAGAAGATGATGAAGAAGCAGGATAACTTAACTTGATATTTTAAGGGAAAAAACATCCAATCAATGTTTTGATTTCGACAAAAATTACGTCTAACAATAAAATCTACGTTAAACAAAGCGATATCTTTCTAACTTCTTTAAAATTTCAAATATTGTCACAATATGCTAGAAGTATGTTCTGTGCACAAACCATGAAGACATAACCACCGCAGTGTTTCATAAGCGTGTGCGCATCGCATTACAAACCGCAACACTTCATCTCGACCGATCTTTTACATAACACGCGGAAACTATTCTTATTTACCTATAATATATAACACGCTGGTTCCAGAAAATACTATAAAATTATTATAGACAAAAGCTCTGTTATGTTGGTCTAGTGGTCGCAAGCGCTACTGCCGACCATTTAGGTACTGGGTTCAGTTCCCGGATAGAACAAAGTTTATTGATTTTTACCAATAAATATTTCTCAGTCGTAGACCGAAGTTTGGGTGTGTTCCCGGTCCATGGCAATAGGCTCGCACTCTATATCCTTCACGATCCTGCTCTTCCTTCGGGGATTACAGGCGTGATGTTGTTTTGATTGTGGGAAACTGTGGCGTAGTACCTCTACGCTGCTACGCCGTAGCTGTTCCCGTAAAGTATTGGCTACGACGGTGCTACGAGCGTAGCCCTAAGGGAGCCTACTACGAGAAGATCGTTGAAAGAAAATATTGAAGTCTGAAGTCGGTGACTTTTTTTGTTGTTTGTTTCATTCAAGACTTTGTAATCAAGTGCAATTCGTTATTTGTTTGTAGTACGCAACATAACAGAAACCTGGACAAAGTGTTTGAGGAGTACGGTGTTTTATTAGAAAACTGTCCTTTGTTTTATGCATTATAAATTTTATTGACCTCATTCAACTTAGCGTTTTATATGCATCTAAATTAGACGGTCTATTAAATGGAAGATTATCATTTCTGATGATCTGTATATATATATATATCGGGCGTTATTTCTTGATGTGCCGGGAATATGATTTACAATGAACCGACAGGATACTAGATATCGTGTCCTGTCAGTCCTGTTGTTTGTACATTACCTACAGGAGCTGATAGGCGTTACTGAAAGCGCAAAAAATTTAGGCTGATTCAGTTAGGATTGCTATCGTTACACCAAAAAAGTTTCCGCAATTGAAGAAATAATAAAAAAAAATAGTTTGAGGAATCAATACATTTCTTAATGTAGGTATACTGTGACAGTACGTAAACTGTGATTCACGTAGGTAGAGGTACTCGTGACAGCTGTCATTCCTTAAAACATAGTGATGATACCTTCTTCAATCTTTTTTTTTATTGCGAAATGAGCTTGCTCTTGACCTCGATGACGGCTGATGAAAAGCGATGGCTAAGGTATATTTATTCAGAACTAAATTGTCGATGGTTTTCTACATAATATTCTGTTTTTTTGTTTTCACTTTCTTTTGATAAATCCCAGTGTGAACTAGTCTGGATACGTGGATTTATTACACATAGTCGTACAAGTATTAAACGGTATTTGCCTTTTCGCTAACCTTGTTAGCACACAATTAAGCACTTACTAAACATGTTACGAAATACTATTTCCTTGAAGTCTAGACTAGCATTTGAGATCTAGGCTTGGTTGCACTACGCATTTTTGATGGACGTCTTGCATTAGAAGTTTTTGTTATCTAAGTGCACTATAGTTTCTCTCTCTTTAAAGGAATTACATCGGCTATGCTAAGAAATTGAGCTTTACGAAGTAATTCTTCTGAATCTACGGAGACTCGTCGGAGGGCCATGTTTATTCGTCGCTCAAATATTGAATATTGCCTACCCGCATTTTCAGTGTACGTCATTTTTTAAACAGGGAAACCTAAAAGGGTCCTCATATTAGAAGCGGGTTACTTCGTGATGTAGAATGTATGATGGGAAATTTAAATAACGGGAAATGTACGTATCATGGGAAAAGCCCGTCGATTCGGAAGTTGGCTCACGTGCTAAGATTCCCATTGCATCTCAACGATATAGAATTAGCACTGTTTACAATGGTTAATTAATGATGTTTATAACGCCGAACTATTCTAGAAGCCACAACGTAGGGCTTTGGGAAAACAAAGATTCAAAACAACATTTTCTGTATTGGATTACAAGATCGTCATGATATTTTTAATTCGACACTGTAACGTTAGAAAAAACAATAAGAAGGCTAATTATAACAATCAATAGAAGTTTAGTTTGCAACGTGTGAATTTATTTATAAAAAAACACCGATTTAATTTCCCTTATATATTATATATTTGATAGTGACACATTGATTTCCGGAGCACCCACTGCCCGCCAAGCTCGTCAGCCGTCATCCAGTCGACGGCACTATCAGCATTTGGCGCACACAGTAAAAGTTATGACAACAATAATGCGTTATAAAACACGCGGCGTCAACGAAAAGTCGCTTCAGTCGGACCGAGCAGTCGCAAGGTCAAGAGCATATGGACTATTTCGAAAACAGTCGATCGCCGGCCTGAATCGTGATGTGACATACCCAGTACTACTAATAAAAAAAAACATCAATTTGCATTAATAAAATAATAAACATTACTTTTAAATAAAGAACAACGTCTTGAATTTTGACAATTCTTATTTTAAAAGTTAACGTTACGAAGACGCGCATGTGAGCGCACGTGCGGGTAAAATTAAAACTGAGCTTCGCGCGGAAATAGTTTTCACGCACAACGCCTGTGTTCGGAGAAAACGGAGATTGTGTGGCTAAATATTTTGTTTTAAAGGAAATATTAATTATTATAAACTGTATAAAGTGTGATAAAACGGAATTGAAGGAGCTTCCTGTACTCGGGCTTTTCATAGAAAACGGAGTAAGTATTTTATGTGGAACTTATTTATTTATGGGAAATAGGTAATTATTTATTTTAATGTGGTCGTGGTTTTTCGTTCGTTATTGAAAATATTTAATATAATAACATTATAAAATTGCAAAAATTAAACAATTTTCCATCTGGTTATTTGAGAAAATAACTGAATACACACAATTCCATACCTGTATTTGTACACAAACAAGACAAATAAATGCTAACAATGATTGCTACTAGTCCATACAGCAAATAATATAATAATGTCAAAGAAATAATACACATGCAAGTGCATTGTCAACTGTGACAACAGAATTATATTATAATCGAGCCATTTACTATTAAATTAAAACAATGGAAAACATATTATTATATTCATTGTCAAAGATTTTATGACCTATGTCAAGATTTGTAGGGCTTTCAGGGTTAGGAGAGAAAGATTTTTTAACATTATTTTTGTTCTTTTTTTATGATATAAAAATTATATAGATAAATGATCGAAAAGTATGGATAGAACAAAGCCGACATGTTACGCCGACCCCAAATAAATTGGGGGTTGTCTCCACAGATTCGTTTCCACCAATAAAAATATTAAATTTTATCTCCACGGATTCCACGATCAGTGGCTAAAAGAAATAAAAAATAAATGTGGGTGTGTGTAGGTATGTCTGCTTAACTCTTTGAAGAAATACAGGCGTAATGTCGTGTATTTTCATGCTGTGCAGTAGCTCAGTGAGTGTATGAAGCAATTTCATTTGGAACGATTCATCACGCACAAGTCACGGGTACTTGATCAGATACGATAAACAAACATTTTCATTTAATATTATTGTGTTTTAATACATTTATATTTCAATTTAAACATTTCTGGTTGAGGTGTCATACAAATTATGGTGACCTGTGGCTACATGAAAAAAGAAACGTATGAAACTAAATGCATTTTTTTATTGTTTGCCTAAAGCTCATTTTGACGTATTCGCAAATAACCCATTCAAAAATAGTTCTAATATGAGCTTGTTTTAATTCAGTTTTTCAGGTGAAAATTAAAACTTTCGTAGATAAACTTTCTTAACACTTTACATTGTACTTAATGTTATCCTGGTACACTGGTCGTGTGGGGGTCGATGGAAAGGTGATTTACATCTTGTTAATAAAACAAGCGATATGTATGTATATATCAATGAGTACATCGCTTGTATATAGATATACGATAAGCAATAATTGAACTATCTTGATATGTAAATAGAATGAACTAGACCATTCGATACGTCTTATTAATACGACGTCTATATATGCGTATGTTTGTATCTACATGTGTTTAAGATCAAGAACTGCTCGACATTTGCTAGTGATAATAAATGATCAATGAACCAAAGCTACTACTAATGAGTATTATATAGATTGTAATTGATTGCCAGTGAATCAGTTAGTTGAGACTATCTAATGGAAAATAATTAAAACACAATGTAAAATGTTTAGAAAACTTTATTACCATGAATGTACTGTTAGAAAGATGTGACGACATGGAAGTATGAAAAAAAACATGATGCGCCGGCCCCAGATAAATTGGGATAAGGGCCTACTAAGATATGTTTATTTATATTCTTAACCTAACCTTGATTCGCGGTCTCGTGTCTTACTCACAAATAATTTCACTTATTCATGAACTCGTAAAACAATGTGCTTCGTTAGCTTAGCTAGCTTGTGTGTGTTTTCGTTAGCTTAGCATATCTTAAAATGAAGATCTCGTGTAAGCTAGGCGGTCAATGGGTGATTGTCTGATAACAGCTGATAATCTAGGACTCCTGTGTCAGAAATTAGGTAAATGATCGTAAAAACTGAGATAAGTCATGTTGACTGGAGAGTTATTTGAGATTAAATTAAATAAACCTCTAATTTATGTTATTTGAGTTTATATGCTGTCAGATTTTTTATGTACTATTAGGTAGGTGCACCTCTGCAAAACTCTTCTGGAATTACAAACATGATGTTTATGTTATTTTAATTACTACTCATCATCTGCCTAGCCATTTCCCAACTATGTTGGGGTCGGCTTCCAGTCTGATTCAGCTGAATACCAGTATTTTACATGGAGCGACTGCCTATCTGACCTCCACAACCCAGTAAACACTAGGTAATACGATACCCTTTGGTAAGACTGGATGTTAGACTTTCAGGCTATTGACTATCTGTAACGACTACCAAAGATCTATATATGGCAGCCGGGCCCAACAGCTTAACGTGGTTTCCGAAGCACGGAGGAAACTCGGTATGTTATGTGCGGTCACCCATCCACAGACCAACCTAGGCAAGCACAGCTATCACACAGATCGATCCGAGTGGCAGTTCTTATTAAGTGACGAGCTTTAATTACTACTATTAATGTTTATTTATAATGTGCGTGTGTTGTAGTTGTATAGGATAAACAGTTTTTTTTTTCTTAGAAGTCTCGATCAGTGTGTTGATAAAGTGTTTGCTAAGAACATGTCCTCTTATTGTTTCTAAACGTTACTGTTAATTACCTGTCAAAAACAAACACAAAACAATAATACTAGTTTATTGATCTAATTATTTTTATTTATTACATTCATTTATCCAGCATTTCTGGCTCTATCCCAAAATGGTTCCTGAAAAATAATGCCTGGTCGAGATAATGTAACGATTGAATCAGTAATTCATCGTTTGTTTAGAGCTACATTGGCATACCAATACCTTACATACTCGTTTATTTTCGTATATATTTAAAAAGAAAGATTAAAAGAAATAAAATTAAGTTTTCAAACAAAACGTGCCAACTTAAAACGATGACGGATGACCGTCTAAAAATACAATTGATTTTCTGAACACATATTTAATTAAAAAAGTAAGATATTCATTTCACGCCAATTTTACACTATCACTACGCACTCTTTCAGTTTCAGAGAAAATACTGCGCCGAATGTAAAACCCTTCCCCATAGTTACAATAGATGCAGTGTTACCGCATTTATCATTAATTTTACGATAATTCTCACACTTTATCATACAGTTATATTCAGTGTACTTTATGTAACAATGCATCAATACATCAAGACTATACAAAGGACGATTATATATGTACCTAAATAAACGTAGATCTTCTTATTATTGCGGGATTTGTGCATAATAACTGCAGAGTCCTCATACGTATGAGGACTCTTTCAAATTATCGTAAAATGTATACAGCTGTAGTACCTGTTCTACAGTTCTATTTACCCTTTAGAGGAAATAGGCACAATGTTATGTTTATTTCGGAACATTCAGGTCAAACAAAAGTAACATTTAAACTAAACTGTTATTAAAACCACACGTAAATAATCCAAGCGTCCGTTATCTCTCAAATTACAGAATTGATTGGACCGAAGCCTTAATACTATAATGCAGATACCCCAGATTTTGGCAAACCCGGTGATTATAGGCTATTTGGCTATTGAAGGCCCATTGACCTGACAGGCCAGTTAAAGCCTATAATGTACGGCCAGCAGCCCAGTTGAAGTTAGCTAAATAATATTTACGGTTACAAGTGGAACAATGGTGAATGAATGGTAATTGTTCGTCGTCAGCTGTTCATTTGTATTTTTTACCGTTCTACTTTGATAAACATCGTTTTGCGTATTCAAATATTTAGGCTTTATTCACGAGATGTCATTTCATAAAAACATATAAAGTTTTTTTGACGATACTATTCTAGTTATTTTTAGTGTTGTTTAAATATTTTTACTGTAATAAATTAATAAATGTATATTTTCGAATAATGAACATGGAACATGGAGTAAGTATGAATGGATTGCCAACCTTTTGTTTCTAGAGATTGAATCCATTCGAAAATTCATGTTAGAATAACTTGTGTACCTTCCTACTTATAATGAAACACGTAAAAAGTGACACGACAATGTACAGGAACTGTTGAGTGTTTATATAATTTAATAATATTAAAAGAATAATATTTTGCTTCGTGTAGCGCTGATACGACATGTACTGACTGTGACTGATTCCCTTGTACACCGCATTGTGTTATTTTTCGTTGTTATCAACGTTTTATATTAATATAAACACTCTTTAATATCAGTGGACACTTGTGAGAATTGTTAGAAATACTTCTATTTTGCCACTTCTAAGGAAACTCTGATACTTGTACAAAAAGTCCCGTGAAACTAAGTTAGCACTAGGTTATAGTGGTTAACGATTAACCCATCGCATGTCTAGTTTATAGACACAATTCAAAAGCCATTGTTTCATGTACATATGCTGTACTTTTGACACGCGAAAGTTTAATAGTATGTATTACCTTTACAGGGTGTAAATCAACCCTTCACGAAGTCATCAACCAAGCATTATGTACATCAAACCTACCTAACCCAACCCTGCGCAAAAATTATTGCTGGGAAACGACTTTTTTTTGGGGCGGAAAATCACATTTTAGGGTAAAACTCAATGAAGCACTCTTAAAAGATTGTGCTAGTGGATGCTTTGAATAGTAAACGGGTCGTAAAGGTAATTTAATTAATTTTGACAGCATGGTTTGCGCAGTGGCTCAAGCAGTTGACTGCTGCGCTACGTGTCGCAGGTTCGATCCCCGCACGGAACAAATATTTGTCTCCGTAACTAGGGTGTTCCCAGGTATGGTCTAGAACAAAAAATTATCGCATTGATGGGAAGACCAAGTGCCCTCGGTATAGCATACGGTTTAAGGGTCACGTTATATATGAAAATGTAAATCAATCTGTACGAGTATTCTTGATATAATCGATTCTTCAACTACAATGCGTTCAGAAAACACATTGTATCGTCATCTGATTAAGATAACTTTATTTCAATCATTCATATCACCATGACAAATTATCATAATACGAGAAGTTTACATTATCAAGATTATAAGTAGGTAAGATTATAAGTCATCAAATAGCCCAGGTTACTAGAAGCATAATATTACCGTGCTAGAAGGTACCATTTAAATTATCTACAAGCATCGAAGAAACTAGTATTCCAGAAGTTAAACTCTTTTGCATTAACTGTGTGGTTCAACATTTTTAACAGTCTGTTGTCTCATATAAAACTCAATGCTGATAACACGAATATCAATAATAATTTAACGTAAATCCTCAAAGGATACATAATAATCACAGCAATTTTTGCGTAGTTAATTTTGGATTCCCAAAATCAAGACCGTATAAAAGGCGTGCTTACAAGATGGCGTATTGATCGCATTTAAGACAAATGTAAGTGTTTTGATGAGATAAAAATAGAAAAGTAGGTCTATTCAGCTTGCCGAAAAAATATTCCAGACGAAGATAAAATATACAAAATGATCTGGCACGAGTTTTATCTTATGTCTCTATCATATTGATAATAATCGATACAGGAGCAAAGCTATCTCTCCGCGGTCTGAAATCAATCGTCAAATGATTGATTCGTCAGTTGTTTATAATATATATATGACTTACTAGCTGATGCCCGCGGTTACGTCCACGTGAATGTCAGTTATCGCGACCAAAAGTAATCTTTTCACCCCCACCTTTCAACCTTTTACAACCCTTTTTTCGCATTAAAAAGTAGCCTATGTCCTTTCTCAGGCTTTAGACTATCCGTGGCGATTCAGTAGTTTTGGCGTGAAAGCGCGACAGACAGACAGAGTTACTTTCGCTTTTGTAATATTAGTAAAGATGTACCTACATTAGTACCGTTATGTACCAGACGAGTACTTGTGACATAATCACTTTTAATATAGATAGGAAGTAATGACATTCTCTCAGTGTCGGCCGCGCAGTTCAACAATCTTATCAAAAAGAATACAATAATAATAAAATTTCCTTTGTAACAGTTTGAATAGAAGATCAGTGTTGAATGTTCTAATATTGTTGTGGAGTGCGTGTTCTCTATGTATGTGTAGTTTAAGTCAAAATTAGCATTTTGTTACTGCATAATGAAATACCTACTAGATTAAGTGTTTTGTGCGTCGTAAACATAATATTTATCAATGGGGTAAGGAGTCACGTTTACCATTGTTTCAAATGTATCACAAATATGCATTAAGTGTGCTTTCATTGAAATATTGAATTTTATGACGCAAATCAAAGATTGCTGTCACAGTATGTGCTTGGGTCCCTTTATTTAGAACAAAGACTTAGTTTTAGTATAATATTATAATGCTCTAGTTAGTATGAACGTCAGGCATCGCACACGCATATTGCATTGTAATGGAACTATCAAAAACAAAGCGATTTGCGAAAATACTGCGGTTTTTAACACGAAGAAGGCAGTTTCCTGTACACTGTACTATAGTGATAAATGACTGTCGAATTTTGTAGTCTAGTTCGTCTATTATCAATCAACAATGACAATGGGTGCAGTAAACCAAATAGGCACAAGTAGGTGCTTACAACATACATTCAAAAGAATTGTAGAGAACGAAACAGTTTCGAACAAAAAAAAGTTTATGGGCACAGGTCATTGATGTACGTTAAATCACAGAACGAGTCATACTTAATCGTGTGAACCATGTTATTTAAATTAAATCTTCACGTAAAAATATAAGACAATAATCAAAAAACATAATATCGTAAATGATAGTTAGAAATCACCATTCATTTCTTTGGGGCTTTTTCTATTGTCTTTTGCCAAGGATAGAGATTATATCTTTCGGTTATCGGAACATCAAGTGCGTTTTTCCCTGAAGTATTTCTCATTGGTCTCGTGAAATATCAGGACAACATAGCAGAAGCAGTCTCTTTACTTTTCCTAATTCATTGCGAAATTCCGCAAATAATTTCTCATGTAAAATACCAGGGCCGCATGAAACAGCCGTAGGTAACTTCTTACCCTACTTATAAATTGTCCTTGTTTGTAACAAAGGTTTTGAATTGTTTCAGGGGTGCTCGCGGAGCGCGGGCGGCGGCGGGCGCAGGCGCGGCCTGTTGGGGGGGCGACCGGCGCGCGCGCAACATGCTTACCAGCATCAAGGGTTTCTGGAAGGTGTGCCGCTATGGCGACCTTTATATGGTAATGTATCTTTCTACCTCTATTGATAAACTGATCGTTGGTGCTGTTGCCCTTTTCAAAAAAGATTAATAATAGATTTTGATTCTGTGGGAGACTCGAGGAAAGTTGGCAGCCATGATTTTTTTATGCTACTGTCACATTATTGTCAATAATAATGATACTTGTATGGCACATTCTCCGTACGATGCTAAATATTATTGGAAAATATTATCAATACAAAATAACATAGCAACGTGTCATTGTAATGAATCCCGCATAGCTGTCAATTAGACGACCGCTCGTATCAATTGCATTTTTTATTGATCTCTAAGGATGAAGAGATATTTTTTTTCATATTTATACAAGTTTCAAGTTTAAACCTTTGTCTGGGTACATGTATCGCGATCCTGGCCTTAAACCCAGGGTCCTTTAACCGATATCTGAAAGTATGGCGAGTCGTGATGACTGCTACATCTCGATATCCTTTCAAATATCATGTTCTAGTTTCGCAGGCAGGTTTGCAGGTCAAGGGCGAGGTGAGATAAATTTATTTGAAAACACTGAATTTTGCAATTGTATAGTCGTTGGGTTTGGCGAGAACAATCGTAAAAGGCAATTATATAATTCAAACGCCCACTGAATATTGCTTGCGACGTTTTTTCACTTAAAGTTTGGTAATACTTTAACCATACAATACTGTTTTAAAGTGTTGAAGAGATTAGGTCGACAGTTGTAGGACAATTTCACAAAGTATAGATTTTAATTAGGACAAATGAAGCAGACTAAAGAATGTCAACTGGAATATAATTATTCACATGTATAAATTCATATTCATTTCATAATTATACAGGTAGTTGGTACAACTACATTTATTGAAGTTTATTTGCATAAGTACATTTCTTAGTTAATAGTTCCAGTTTTTTGAATATTGGCATGATTAATTTGTCTGGGTTTTTAGATGATGTAAGGTACATAGGTACTTTGCATGACTAGGTGCTCTAAAGTTTCAAGTCACTAGGTCAAATAACGAAAATGAACCAAAATGAGCCAATTTTATAATCGTTGATTTTTCCGGAAATCCGGACCGGTTCCTGTTCCGTAACTATATTAAAACTTAATAAAGTTTTGAGATAATAACAACGACAAAATTAACTTTAGATTAATTTCGGATAGGAGTACCAGGAAATCATGAGCATGAAGCGGTTCGCACTCGCGCTTTACATAACGTTAGATCATTGGTCCACGACTAGTGACGTACCTCTAGCTAGCATATAACCGAAAGACCGGTATTCCTCATGAGACTTAGACATAACGTGAATGAAACTGGTTCCACATACAGAGGCTAGAAACATTTAATCTCGAAAATGCAATAAAAGTTGGATGCTCAAATCAAATTATTTACGATTACATTAAAAAAAAGTTGGAATTAAATAGTTTCATTAAATTAGCATGAAACTTCAAACTTATTTCCGACTTTTCTCAAACATTTTCATCTCTATCATAATCTATTTTGATGAAATATATGTTTTTATTAGTCTGATATCAAAGAAGTATCTATTTATATATTACTGGTTATAAGTTTCCGGACCGACGCGGCCGTGCTAATGTTTATAACAAGTATACTAAGTAACAGATAGAAATTACACCGTTTTTTACAAGATTTTTTTACGATCAAAATGATATTTTTTTGAAGTCTTCTTAAGATGTCATTAAGAAGAACTTGCCTTCTACAATTCTAGATAAAGTTCGACTGAATCTAAAATGTTGTCTGCCTAGACCTAGTCGAGACCAGTGACCTTTTTGCAAAAGATTTACTACTGTGGTTTGATTGATATCAAATCAACAGTTTATATAAAGACGTGTTGCTGGGCAGTTTGTTATGCCAGATTTTTTTCCTAGCTCACTAGGAAGTGACAATGTCAAAGTTTCAGGTACTTTGTAGATTTAACTATTAAAAAGTGCCGGGTTCTAAATTTAATCTAAATAACATCAATCATCAATTTAGAGCATCAGCACCTTCTAACCGAAATATAAAAGACAATTATTTCCTATATTTAACCACACGATTATCATAACCAAAAAAGTATCACGATATTGCACATCAGTTTAGCATACATCATCATAATAGCAGATACCAACAAACGCTGTTACATAAGACCGTGGCCGTGGCTCGGTCAAACTTCGGAGCCGCTCGTTCAAGTTCAATAACGCGCTTCGTGAACGTACGCCCGCTACAATGCTGCGCCGCCGCCGCGCCGGTGCACACCGAATTACACGATAATTATGCATCTATTCAACTATTTGTGACGTCGGCGTCGTAATAGATGGTTAATCGCTGCTAGCGATAATGAAGTGCCATAGGCATTAGGCTTTCATTAGGAAATTGGAATAATTGCAATTTTGAAGATGTATGATGAGATGCATGATGGAGAGCAGTGGTGGCTCAGTGGTTGCGCCCCCGACTTACGAACAGTGAGTCGTGGGTTCGAATCCAGGCAGGCACATTACTTTGTGTAATTTATTTCATCACCACTGCTCTCAAAAACGGTGAAGGACAACATCGTGAGGAAACCGCCATGTTTTAGAACCAAAAAAAATCGAAGACATGTGACATCTACCAACCCGCACTGGGCCCGCTATCCCGCCCATCCCCCTCATACAGTGGAGGCCTGAGTCCCTGCAGTGGGAACATTATAGGCTGATCATGATGATGAGATGTACCCTCTTTTTTTATGGCGGGTGGAAAATCATCAAATAACCCCTCCCGCTCTTGGGCAGAGCGAAAGGGAGTTTCAGACTTCTATTGACTAAAAACCATCTATGTTCCTTCTTAGCCCTTCATGTCGAAGCCGCGGTATCTCTTGCGAACAACCCGCAGCCCCGACGGGCATGAGATGTACCCTCAAAATTATTTTGTGAAATGTAGCGGAGTACATTGCTGAACTTGATTTCATAGCCAAATGTGTGCTTCCTGTTATCAAAATAGAAACGGAAAAACTATATATTGGTCCACTTCCTAATTGCAAGTAGATAGATGGACATAACATCGATGTAAATATGTTGTACATAGAGTAGGTACATAATATGTAGTAAACAAAACGTAAATGAAAGTAAGCGATAATCAAGGTGAATTAAATCTGTCTTTATTATTTTATTGACGGAGCGGAAGCGGAAGAAAACGGCGACATTTTATGTCACACAAGAAACTGAATGTTGGAAATATTTTTGTGGCCAGAACAAACGAGAAATGTCTGGAACTGTGCGTTATAGGTAAATACAACAATGTATGTAATAAGTTATGTATCATTGAATGAAGTACATAGGTAGTTTTATAATTTGTTCGCAGAAAAAGATGTTTTTGTTATGTCAGATGGTGGAATATTTGCCGTAATAAATTATACCTAGATGTGTATTTACATAGTTGTGAAAAGTCTAGGCAGATGATTAACCTATTTGTTTTATTAATTTCTTAACGACTTTCTGCACCTTTGTAATTATTTCAATAGTGTAACCTCACTAGTTTTTAGATGACTTAACTATTAACTTTGGTCTTGGGGAAAATTTGATTTCATGTAATTAATATGAACAATCGATGACGATTTCTGACTAAATGATTCGAGTTTAATTTTAATAACTAAGGTAAAAAAAAATAGTTTAAGAAATGTCTATAAGGATAGAGAACTTTTTATTATTTTGATATTTTAAGCATACCTACGTACAACTCACGTATATTTTTGAATATTTGTTAGTATGATTTTCATAATAATCATATTAGAAAATTTTGACAAAGATCTCTGTCAGGAGATAGCTTCTTTTGACTTTAAACTGTAAACCGATTTTGATAATATCGCATCATAAGCCCACAATACATGCACTTTTAATATAACTATGTTTAACGAGAGGTGATTTACTGATAACCAGCGTGATTTTATTGATATTTAACTTAGCCATTATTTACAGACATGCTTTGTTTATTTACTAGGGCCATTAAAAATATGTATAAAAATGTATTATCGTCTGATTGTAGAACATGAATGCCTAGTACCCTTTTTTATTTTGGCGGGTGGAAAATCATCAAATAACCCCCTCCCGCTCTTGGGCAGAGCGAAAGGGATTGTCAGACTTCTACTGACTAAAAACCACCCATGTTCCTTCTTAGCCCTTCATGTCGAGGCCGCGGTATCTCTTGCGAACAACCCGCAGCCCCGACGGGCATGCCTTGTACCCTTACTAGAATATACTCATTAAATTAAAAGCTTTGTTATTTCTAAAACCTAGTTAAAACAATTTTTTTTGTGTGACATTGACATACATTTTCTATTATACTTTGTTGCATTGTCCTCGATGATTAGGATTATTAATGTAGTCACGGCTTTAGTCTGTGGCGCCAACACATAAGTTTAAAGAAAAAAGTTTATCTGTGCTAGCTTTCTGTCACCGGCTTCTGTAAATATCTTCATTCGGATTTTATGTCTTAATGGCGTCACTCTTTTCGATTATTTTTAGATTTCTTTTAGATTTTTAAACTTCATTTTAAAGTTAAAATGGAAAAATAAGGTTAATATTGACAAAGTCGAGGCCAATGAAGAAATCAAAGAGATTACGAAAAGCGCATTAAACATAATTAGCTCTGATTCGAGTGTTAAGTGTTTTTATTAGTGTGTTGTTCTATGTAAGAAAACAAAATGGCTTACCTTGTGTGTGCCTTGATTCGTTTTTTGCCTACTGCTGAAGAATTGGAATCAAAAGCCTAAAGCTCTGTTGTGTGGCAATAATCGCTACATCGAAAACATGGTATGTTTTATATGCCTTGCGCTTTGCACGTGTTTGCAACTAACTGCATGCCTGCCACGTGGGCACTACATCGAAGTTCAGAGAGTACCTATTAAAATGTTTGCCTTTATTGGCTGCTAGCATGACCTGAGACCGCTCTGTTGGAGCTTGCAACGGAACTATGAAGCCCAAAATGGATACATTATGTACGACTTGCCTGGCCTGGGGACATCCTGCGGGGGTGTACATGGCCTGAAACGGCAGTGTCGTGAACTCAGCAACCCTAAAGGGGTGTCCTGGGGGGCACACACGGTTGACTGCTATTATAACCTTCATGGATACAATATGAACGACTTGCCTGGCCTGAGGTCATCCTGCGGGGGTGTACATGGCCTGAAACGGCAGTGTCGTGAACTCGGCAACCCTAAAGGGGTGTCCTGTGGGGGCACACACGGTTGACTGTTCTATTATAACCTTCATGGGAAGTTCTGTGGGAGCTTACTTGGTTATATAAGTGTAATGTTGTTCTACAACATGCATTGTGTTTTATCCTCGAGAAGTTGATACCTATAACATTTTTAAGGAGGTTACCTTATAGAAGACAATAAAATTGTCCCTTCACAGTCATTAGAAAATATCCTCCCGTTATCGGTTGAGAAGTTGAAAATGCAGATCAAGATAAATGAAAGTGAATTAAGGTGGTAAGTACCATATAAAGAATTATTATATAATCAAGTTTCTTGAAATACTTGGTGTGGATCTATACCCAGAGAAAGAAAGAGAAGATTCATATAAAAAATATTAAATAAGCGAGTAAAACACAAAATGAAAACCCGCCATTCACTATTTATAAACAAATGTTTTATTAATTCTGAAGATCATACAGTGGTGAATGAGGTATCCAAAAGGCATAAATAGACATAGTTAAGAAGTTGTATCTACCAATCCACACTGGGCTGGCGTGGTGGATTCCTCGCCTAGAGAGGAGGCTTCCTGAGTCCTTACAGTAGGAACATTACAGGCCGATGATGATGATGAAGAAGCTGAATGATGCTTCTGTTTTGTGTGTATACATATATATACAAGCAGGGGGACGTAGATCTCTTATTGTTGGTAACCAACAAAGACAAAAGAGTTTGTTACAATCAAAGACGGAAACATAAGATCAGCAAAATCTATAAATAAATCTGGTTAAGGATTAAATATGAGTATACCATAAAAGTTCACTCATAGAGTGAGCACATGGGAGCCGTATGTGCTTCAACAATAAATTTTTAAACTGGCGGGGCCCTCCTCCATAAGTGCAAAGAAAGGGGGGCTGTCATCAAAAGTACTAGTGCAGCAGACAGAATGCGGATGGCCAGGAGAAATCATTCCCTTCAGAAATAAATTCACAGGTTGGTGGACTTAAATATAATTTATGTGATTGGAAACCAATCACTCAAACAACCCAGTTATTCTTAATTGGATGGTGGTGATGGAGTTATTAATTTATTCAGATAGTATCTGAAATGAAGAAGTGAATTGCTTTCATAGCAATTAAAGTTTGTTACCTACACTTTACAATAACAACTTTGTTTACCATTTTTTCCTTGTCAAAGAGACAGAAATAAATTAAACTTACTGTCTTTTATATAAAAGACATTACATTATGTTTAGTTTGGTTGGAGATAATCTTGTATACAACAGTATACCAATTTTTTACAGAATAATGGTTTTTCCTTAGCACATTGGATTGGATGCTTATTACATGATAGACATAGGCAAGGATATAGGAAGCTTTATTTTTTCAAGGCAAATGTTATGTTTTCAATATGTCTTACCTTCTGGTTTATTTTCAGCCCCATAAACATAAATTACAAAAACATTGAAACCCATTACAGGTTTCAAAGCTTCCTTAGAGACAGAGAGGCTGTATAATGTTTAGAAAACATGAAATCATCAGTACCAAAGAGAAATGTGATTTCATACCTAAACAACACAGTAAACTTCTAGGTTTACTTTTTTAATACTATTCACTAAGCTTTAACATCACTGAAGAGAAATGAAATATAAGAATTTATTGATAAAAGGCTATTAGAACTTTAATATGCTTGCCCAGTTATTAACTAAAGGACTCTATTCACTAAGAAACTCAATTGGCACAAAAACCTTGTTCTAAGTGATAACAATGATAAAATAACATCATGCCTGTAATCCCGAAGGATTAGACAGAGAGGTACCTACCTAATAGTACACCCACACTTTTGCCAGTTCGTTTTTTATGACAATTATGATATAAACACTATGTTGTATATATTGTATCATTTGCTGTGGTCCATAGACATAGCCAGTTATTTTGAGTTAATAATTAAAATACACACATATAAATATGCTTCATCTGCATGGTACGGAATATTGTGTGGCTCATAGATTGCTAACAGACTATGGACTGTAGATTCAGCTCAGTTTTTTAATACCAAAATTGAGTGCTGCCCCTTTTTTCTGGGCTAAAGTGTTCTGTCAGTCATTTATGAGATAGTGAAATTTTTTGCCAAGAATTGAAAATATAACATCAGAATCAGAATTTTTATTTGTTAAACATAGGTATGGTACATAATGGATACAGTATCATACTCATTTAAATAAGGAGCAGTTAAATAAATTTCTAAAATCCTTGGCAATAGTGTGAATCTAGGTATATATGGTTACTCGATATTACTTACATTAATACCAAAGGTAATAATATGATATCAGCATATTTTGAATGTGGAAGGGAATCTTAGGTGTTTTAAATTATTAAAATATTATATCCGTATTGGTGAACTTACAATTGATTAATTGTATCATGGAATAACACTAAGTATCACAGTTATGTATCGTGGCCCCGGTATCTCCAGGGGTTGTAGCGGTGATAAGTGGTGGATGCTCCTTGCCAATACAAGGTGGCATTGGAAGGAATGGGTATTTAGACCAATATCATTTATTCTATACTTTTTCCACTATTCTCTACTGGGATTGATGGCAGGAGTATTATCAGGAACATTTTTTAAGATTTTGGAATTAGTATTGAAGCTGTTGATATTATTAGGAATTCAATAACTAAAAGTACACAATACCAATGCTTGCCTCATTGCCTGCAATTGTAAAGACAAGATACTGTAATTAAAATATTATAAGCATTAGCAAACCATCACTGAAGTTATTCAGTTTTTTCGCTTTAAGGATTAATGAAGGTTTCTTCCTCTATTTTCATATTCTGTTAGTTCAGTTCTATCTCTAATTATAAGACCACATATAGGTACAGATGATAGTATCAAAATACGGTTCAGAGACTTGTCCTCCAAGATCCGGAGAATTCTTGGGAATTGGGATGTTTTTCAGTTTTTTATTTTCTCTCTACTGGATCACATTCAACAAAGTGATTTACAAATAATTACCAAAAAAGCGATAACTATATTACTGCTAGCCACAGAAAGAGTGCAAACAATACCTATCTCTATTTTATACTTATGATATAGTGATTAAACAAAATCGTATTACTTTAAGGGTTGATACGCTAATTAAATTTGTGGGCCAAACGAATACCAACCTTTTATAACTGTTTCTTTCTTTAGCAATAGAATAGGAGTATGTAAACCCAGCTATAGGGGTGGTTAAATATTTAAAATTAACGCATGGCCTGTGGGACTGTACTAATTCATGAATAATATCCACAAGAGGCCTTAAAGATGTGTGAACTCAATTACAATAACGTGTTGGAAGATATGGAATTGACATTAGTACATGCTCAATAAACAGTACACCCGCCATGCAACAACATTGGCAGCCTCCAGCAGTTCAATATAGACGATATTAGACGAGCAAATGTTTAAATTAATCCTACTTATCCTACTAATATTATAAATGTGAAAGTTTGTGAGAATGGATGTGTGGATGTTTGTTACTCTTTCACGCATAAACGGCTGGACCGATTTGGTTGAAATTTGGTATGTAGATAGGTTATACCCTGGATTAACACATAGGATAGTTTTTATCCCGATTTTATCTTCCCGTGGGATAATTTTCGAGTTGTAGCGGGCGAAGCCGCTGGCAACAACTAGTGATTTATAACTAAAACTTTAAAATGAAACCTTTAGTGAACAATAGAAGGTTCCCTGAAGCAATTTTTTAATAACACTGGTAACGATTAAACCTGAATTGTAAAAATACTACCTTTAGGTAACTAAAGTGGCCTTAACAAAATTCTAAAAAATGACATATGACTTATAAGTTATATAATATTCATCTGAATGATTTTAGATGGATGTTAATGGATTTTATATAATTTTTTATTGATTTCGTATAAATGTTTATCGATTTTATATGAATGCTTATTGATTTTGTATAAATGTTTATTGATTTTATATAAATGTTTATTGATTTTACAACTAGTCTTTAAACATCTACATTAATAATCCTAATCATCGAGGACAATGCAACAAAGTATAATTGAATAGTCAAACGAACTTACCTGTAAGTGAAGTTCGACGGTAATTATACTTTGTTGCATTGTCCGAAGATGATTGGTCCCACCCGACCCAAAATCTCCATGCTATTTATTCATATGAGCATGAACCCTATGTTGTAAAACCAATAAATTGCTATGAACTTAATGAAGATATTTACAGAAGCCGGTGACAGAAAGCTAGCACAGATAAACTTTTTTCTTTAAACTTATGTGTTGGCGCCACAGACTAAAGCCGTGACTACATTAATAATCCTAATCATCTTCGGACAATGCAACAAAGTATAATTACCGTCGAACTTCACTTACAGGTAAGTTCGTTTGACTATTCAATTACCATGGAGACGACGATAAAATGTATAGACACTAAAACCTTCGGAAATAACCTATAGCACCCGTAGGTTTTTCACAGTACTTTATGGGGGCCATCTTGATAGACTATTTCGTTCTACATCATTGGACTTCGTTGAGGTGTTTGTCCTTCTTCCATTCCTTCCTGAGGTGAAACAATATAATCTCTTACCATCGAAAAATGTTTAACTTAGTTTAAATGTCTATTTGATATAATTGAATTATTAACAATTCAAATTCAAAACTTTGCTCCTGATTAAACCAACATGTTCTGATAAATAGACTTACGTAAGCATGGAGAGTCACACGTGGATATTTTGTTCGGGTCCATCGATATCTATGATAAGCAGAAATATATTTTGAAAGTTTAATGTCTTATTGCGAAATCTGAGTGTCAATATCGAAACGGTTTCAATATGTTTGGCCCTTAAATTCAGCTATTCCCACAATTATGGTGCGGTGAATAGAACAAATAAATTACGTAGTTTTCCATTCAATAACGGCCTGGTGCTCATTCATAACTAGACAATACATTAGTTTTTGCTAGCTAGCATAATATTTTTGACAACAACGATTGTTCTGAAGAATTCTAGATTTTACGTCGTTCCTATTTACATTTAGCACATCGTCAATAAAAAAGATTCCTAAATCATTCGCACAAAAAATCACTTGATACAAGTTAGTTTTTGTGACAATCGATCCTGATTTTCGTATAAAACAGAGTCGGTGACCTGAGCAGGACGGAACGCAAGCCAAATCATATAAGAACGTCGAACGTAGGTGCGACTAATAATAGATTATTTCAGTTCTGTGCCTTCGGCTTGACCTTCGGAGATAACCTACCTTACCTATCTGCACACACATGTGTCTACTTACGTTCCTTCGTCTCTGTTCGTGTTCCAGGCGCGGGGGTGAGGCGCGGCGACGCGCCGTCCCCCGCGCGGGGGGCGGCGGCTGCCGCGCGCCGGGAGAGCGCGCGTTCTCGTTAGTACGCTTACTGTTACCTGATGTACGCACATGTTTCGCTTACGTAGTGATTACGATTAAAATAAAACGTACCTATTATTTGCGAAGTGTTCTATTTCAACGTTGTTGAAACGTTTTGTGAGTGGTTTACCATTGGATATCGGGGTAAGTCATTCAATCGTTTTATTCTTTGTTTCTGTGTTGTTATGTTCAAGGTGCGGGTTTACTCTGAATTTATTGTGAATGTGAAATATCGCAAGCTTAGCATGCTCAATGGCATTGCAGTTAGCATAATTTTTGTCGGACATGCCATCCACAAAATATGCACGAGTTATTATTGTATTTGTCGGACATACCATCCACATATATACATACCTACATGAGACGATCTCGACGCAGCAACTGCGCTCGTTTGACATGTCGGCCATTCAGCCACAGTCCGTCTAGTTATAGCCACAGCCCGAATAGTGGGCAGCGCGGCCCGAAACTTGGGCGGCGCGGCCCAGGACTTGAGCGGCGCGGCTCAGGATTCCGGCGGCGCGGCTCATGACTTGAGCGGCGCGGCTCAAAATTTAGGCGGCGCGGCTCAAAACTTTGGGCGGCGCGGCTCAAAACTTTGGGCGGCGCAGCTCAGAATTTGAGCAGCGCGGCTCATAGATTGAGCGCCTCGGCTCGATTATTATTAGGCTTTGCTTAATAAGTGAGCCACTAGAGGTAAATTTGAATGGACCTACTTGGGTTTTGCATGACCGCTTTGCTTTGGCTTCAGATGACTCAACGAGGGAACCTGGTAACCCTCGGCGAGCTACTGGACGAGCATGCAGCTACGGACCAGGACGAGGAGATTTTGGAGCGGGTGAAGGTGCTAGCACAAGAGCAACTACCGGATGGCTGGTCATCCTGGGAGGTGACTACAGCAACAAAAGAAGAAGTGTTCGGTGAGAAGTTCGATCCCAATATACTAAATAAATTAGTATTCGCCCTGCCTACCGTGGGCCTAGTCCGCGCATTTGTACCAGAGGCGGATCACCTTTCGGAGAAAGGGTACCGAGACATAAGGTGTAAGCTTCTTGATTGGGCCTTTACGCGGGCTCTTATTCTCGGGCCACCAGCTGTGGCAAACCGCATACGGGGCTCAGCAGCGCGCACTGAGCTTTTTAAACAGTCAGTCGAGGCACTACGGCCACTGTTACACACTAGGGCCGAAGCCGATCAAATTCTTTCCGGTGCCCGCTCTGAAACAGAAGAAACTAATCGGAAGAGAAGGAGTACGTCCTCTTTAACGTCACGAAGTCAAGAACCTTCGGCACGTAGACGCAGGAGGGACTCAGACTCACCATCCACATCGCGGGATGCCAGAATCGAAGCTCTGGAACAAAGAGTGGAGGGTATGTTTGCTGTTTTGTTGGAGAAGATAGAGCGGCGACAACAGTCCGACTGTGATTCCGATAAAGAAAACTACTACTCCAACGATGAAGAGGATGCAGTTTCGGAGACCTCTGATTCTCCGTCATGGAGAGCACCTGCTCTGGACCCGAATTGGCAAGTCGAGGGAGACGAGAAGGAGCTCGAATTTCTGCCCACAACCAAAGAAGTGGACCCTCTGATACCCGAGCCTTCGGCGCAACTTAAGAAGGAAGGAATCGAGTGCCAAAGGCTGGGCACTGATAGCTGGAACCGGATCCGTTACAAGGAAGTGGAGAAGCACTTGCAGGCGGCGTCAGTATTTAGCGCTCTTAAAATCAATATGGAGCTGGGCACTCTAGCTACTCAACCTTCTCCCTGGCTTACGAAGCAAGAGAATCTCCTAGGCACAATCACGCACGGGTTGCTACTCCAACGTAGGGCCCTTGCGGAAAATTTAAACACAATTGTTAAAAAGTGTCCGAGTGCCAGCACAGAATTAAGGCAGCTAGTGGCGGAGGACTCCACCTTCAAGACGATTTCAGATCAACTTCTGCAGTTTGTATGCGCTCATAGGTCCGAGACCATCGACCTTCGTCGTAAAGCATTCAAGACAAGGAATGAGATCCTTAATAGCGCACTCCACAATATTCCTCCATCACCGACCCACTTGTTTGAGGAGAAGCAGCTTAGTTCTTTAGTCAAGGATAACGGAGGAGTGACAGCTGTTTTTATCTCACCAAGAGCCACGGAAAAGACCGTAAATTCCTTTCGTAAACCAGCTCCACCTGCTAGATCCAAAGCCACGAAACCATCTTGGCGCTCCCGACCGGCTACTCAATACTCCGCTAACTATCACTCATCGGCCTACAACTCATCCTCTCACAACTCATCATCCCGCAATCCGCCATCGAAAAAACCGTCTAACCACGGTCAACGTAGGGGTAGGGGTGGAAGCGACAGGAAGTCTCGAAAATCCCGTGCCACATATTGACGGTTTTCGAGGGGGCCAGCTGGGCGAGTTCCGAACACAATGGGAGAAGATAGGGGCACCAAAAGCGATTTTAAAAATAATTTCGGGTTACACAATACCTTTCGTGTCCAAACCGCCTTCTATCCCCCTGCAAGAAAACTTGGAAAGATTCGCGACAAGACCCTCAAACGCAATGTCCAAAGAGCTCAGGCAGCTTCTAGCCCAAGGTGTAGTCGAGAAGTGTCATTCCAAGACTGGATTTCTGTCGCGAATGTTTCTAATTCCAAAAACAAACGGAAAGCTCAGGCAAATTTTCGACCTTCGACGCCTGAATTGCTATTTAAACCCTCGAAAATTTCGCCTAGTAAACCAGGCTCAGGTCCCCGATTTTCTCCAGCCCGGCGACTTCTTAGGAAAGCTAGACATAAGTCAAGCCTACTTTCATGTGCCAATAAAAGTGAGCCACCGGAGATTTCTCGCGTTTTGTTATGCAAACGGACTCTTCCAGATGTCGTCCCTTCCCTTCGGCCTGTCCAGCGCACCGTTAGCCTTCTCTCGCGTCACCAAATGGGTAGCAGGGTTTCTTCGAACAAAGGGACTACGAGTTCTAGTATATTTAGACGACTTCCTATTTGCACATCAAGACCCAGATGTACTAAAAAGTCAAATGAGCTATGCAGTGGGTCTTCTACAAAGTCTCGGCTGGTGTGTAAACTTGGAAAAGTCTGTTCTGGAGGCCACAACAAGTATCGAATTCCTAGGGATTGTGTGGGATACCGAAAGAAACGAGAAAAGACTCCCGGAAGAGAAAATAATTCGATTATTGACAGATTTAGAGAAGGTATTGCAAAAACGTCAATGGACGTGGCAGTTAGGAACCTCACTCATAGGTCGACTGGGTTTTGCAGCTTTGGTGACCCCTCTAGGTCGTCTATTTACCAGATGTATTCAGCGCGCCAGCCTGAAACTGTCTCAGAACCAGCCCGACCGGCTGCGTATCTTACCGCCTCAGGCTGTCAACGACTGCCGTTGGTGGACTCTCAATGTCAGAGTGCCAGGGAAAATGTTTCATCCAGAGCCTACGATTTTTGTAACGACAGATGCGTCAGACGAAGGCTGGGGTGTTCAAATCGGCGATGGTCACCTATTGGGGAAATGGACCAAAGAACAAGCTACTTGGCACATAAACAAAAAGGAATTATTCACCGTGTACATAGCTTTAAAGAAATGTCAGAACACGGTAGCAGGACAATCGGTCATGATTCAATCCGACAACAAAACGGTGGTTTCGTACCTGAGGAATCAGGGAGGAACACGATCTATGGTGTTGTTAGAGGAGTCCAGAAAGATCTTGTTACTAGCGGAGAGCTTAGGAGTAACCATTCATTCCTTTTACCTTCCAGGCCGATACAATTCCATAGCCGACAGATTGTCAAGGGGAAAAAGTCTCCCGGATTGGCATGTCGTAAACGAGGTCACGACAAAAGTGTTCCTAAAGTGGGGTACCCCTCAAATAGATTTGTTCGCAACCAGTCGATCGAAAGTAGTCTCGACATATGCGTCGATAGAAGCATGGGACTCACAGGCGATGTTCATCAACGCATTCAGCCAGACCTGGCATTACAAACTGGCATGGATCTTTCCGCCTCCACCTCTAATACCCAGAGTACTACGGCACCTCAACCAGTCATCAGGGACCTACCTACTGATGGTTCCTCGCTGGGAGACAGTTTTTTGGAGAGGCGACCTGAAACGAAGGGCTCTGGAAGCCCCCATTCAGATACGCAATGTCAACAGTTGCCTGATCGACCTGTCCACCGATCGCCCTCTGCCGAACGCAGGAGACCTCTCTTTCGAGGTTTGGAGGATACGGGGTGGAGTGAACTTATAGCAGATATGGATCCTGGCGATATTGATCTTGTTCAGTCAGCATGGCGTGATTCCACGTGGCGCACTTATCAGTCTAGCTGGAAACAATGGGTCTCGTGGTGCAGACAAAATGGGAAAAGCCCTAGTAATCCTCGACCTCAGGATTTAGCTACCTATTTGGGGTACCTATCCCGTGTTAGAAAGCTCGCAGCTTCAACCATTCTGGTTCAAAAGTCAGTTATTTTAACGTTGGCCGATCCTACACAGGAAAAAAGGTTAGCCGCTCACCCTTTAGTTTCAACAATAGTCAAAGCTATAGGAATCAAAAAGTGCGCATCCTCATCATCAAAGTCACAAATCTGGGACGTCCACGATCTGCTAAGATGGTTGAGATCTCATTGCCCAAATGAAGATAGCATATTCCAGGTGTCTCGGCATGTAGCCTTGCTTTTATTGTTGGCGTCAGGACGTCGTATCCACGACCTTACACTCTTATGCATTGACGATCAACATTGCGATAGATCAAGCTCTTCGATAACGTTCTGGCCTAAATTCGGCTCTAAGACCGATAACACCAAGAATCGGCAGTCAGGATGGCAGTTATCTGGCTCAGATGACCCTGCATTGAGTTTAGTCAAATGGGTGAATTGTTTGATAGACTTGTCAGCAAGTAGAAGAAGTGCTCGGCCGAATTTGCATAGTCTATTTATCACTACGCGTGGTGAAGTAAAGGCCGCCACAAGAGCTATAATTTCAGGTTGGATTAAGGCTCCTTTTCGAGATTTAGGTATAAACTATAGTCCGGGCTCAATTAGATCAGCCGTTGCGTCGAGTGACTATCAAAATAACGTCCCTTTAGACATTATTCTGAAAAGAGGGAACTGGAGAGGTTCCGACAATTTCTTTAAGCATTATTGCAAATCGCTAGAACGTCCTGGAAATGAAAACTTAAATGTACTTAATAATTCATTCTCGGCAGTTTGATTAGCTGTTACTGTATCTAAAGATTGTACCTGTGATCTTATTGAGATTTATAAAGACTGATGATACCTCACTATTTTAATTAACATACATACTTAATTATCTAATTGTTATTTTGTCTTTAAAAGTCTAATTTGACAACGAATGTTTGATTGACTAACGTCTTATTTTGTTACTATTAGACAGAGCTCCATTAATTAGTTCGATTATACTAACTCTTTGAACGATGTAAGTGAGACCTAAGACTTTTAAGATAAGGATTTGTACTAGATTCAAGATTCTTAAGGGAAATAACAATGTCTTCATTTACATAAATCTGGGTTTTATTTCAAGAATGCTTGACACCTACTTCTGTCACAGTACGCTATAGTTGGAGGGCGCCGGCAGAAAATAGACACGTCTCCGAAGGTCAAGCCGAAGGCACAGAACTGAAATAAGACCGTTTTCCACCCCAAAGGGAAGAAAACGAGTATTTCAGGTCTTGCCGAGGCTTGACCGAAGCAAGCCCTTGCCGGCTCTTCGGAGTAAACATACTAACGAGAACGCGCGCTCTCCCGGCGCGCGGCAGCCGCCGCCCCCCGCGCGGGGGACGGCGCGTCGCCGCGCCTCACCCCCGCGCCTGGAACACGAACAGAGACGAAGGAACGTAAGTAGACACATGTGTGTGCAGATAGGTAAGGTAGGTTATCTCCGAAGGTCAAGCCTCGGCAAGACCTGAAATACTCGTTTTCTTCCCTTTGGGGTGGAAAACGGTCTTATTTTGTGTTCACTGCCACTGAAAATATACCCCGTAACTACATAATTGTCTGAAAACGCTGTGTGAACACATAAAGACAATTGATAATAACCGTGGCTTTATTGAAAATTATAACCGGAATAGCATTGCTAATAGCAGTTCTTAGCATGTTTAACTTTGTAAACTCTTTGAGAGTATTTTTTTTATAGCACCATTTTAAAACTTGCAAGCAAAAACGGTAAGAAAACTTTGATTTTAAATAAAGCTTATGGATAACTAAAAGTTCGCAATTAGTTCACAAGTACCAGGCGCATATAAGCTTCCAAGAAGTACAACTCTAGAGCTCGGTTGGAGTCAGAGTGAAGGTAACACAGTCGGCACGGTCAAGGTTGCCTACAAACGGGCTACTACTCTACCGCGGTATCTTTGTCCACATCCTTCCGATATTATGATAGCCTGGTACTTGTATTGCAGAATTAGAGATCGATTGATACATCATGATTAATTAGCATTCAATAACAATTTCAATGGTGCTACTTGATCAATATTTTAACATTTATGCAAAACAAATACAAAGATAGTTCATAACTATCTTTTTATTTTATCATCGTCATTATTTTGGTATAAATTTGTGATTTTGATAAAAAAGAAACATCTGGTCATTCAAAAACTTGAGACGTTACAATTTCTAGAAGTCACGAGATAAATCTGTATGTCTATATATTATAATGTCACATGTAGAAAATATCGCCTGATCAATCCTGTGAAAAACATAGATGGCCTTACGTTCACTCCACGTCCGCGCTGTATTCGAGTTAAGTCTACTGGAAGTGACCTAAAGGATCAATGGCGTTAGTCAATTGTCATACTTTGCAGTCAGGGAGTCTGGCTCTAGCAGTTCTAATATTCTGATACTGTTGCACAATATTAACATTAAGAAAATTCTGTCTATTCTTATTTAATTTTGTTTTTAATTATAAATATTCAGAAAGGATAAAACGTTGCTATTTTCATCGTATTTTTATCATTTTAGAATGGGGTCATTCCGGTCAAAGTTTATTTTAAGACACACATGTTTATTTTTCTTATTAAAATTAAACAAACTGAGAAGAATTTTAAACTGACATGGTCACTAGCACTATTATTTATACTGAAAACGGGATATTTACCATGTTTACTGATTGTTTCGAGTTCCCGATATTTCGGCGCTGTTACAAGCACCATGATCACGGATAAACTGAAGTCATTGCGGGTGGATGTTTATGAGCAGACAAATCGGTCTACCCTCTTTCTTGTTCGTTTTTTGCGTTCGGTACCACTACCATTGTCACTCACTACACGATTCTGTTCCCGACACACAAAACTCACTGTGTCCACTCGCAAGCTTTTTTCCACACTTTTTCGGTTTTTGCACAGTTAAACCACTGGATTCCAGGCTCTCGACAGTTGAAACCCATCCTCCCGGATATACGACAAGCTACCGTCGAAATATCGGGAACTCGAAACAATCAGTAAACATGGTAAATATCCCGTTTTTAGTATAAATAATAAACTGAGAAGAACAACATCTGAAGAAATGCTTTGACCTTTTTATTAGCTTTTATTCAACTTCCCGTGTCAGTTGGTTTTTTCTATATAACACAGACTATCTAATGGTTGTTTTTTTGTAAACCGGCTCTTCCATGATATTTTTATTTCACTAAACCGGGTTAAAATATAATATAAATGACCCGCAGAACGCCCGAAGAGGCCAGTACACACACGGCATTGGGTACAATAGCCAGTGGGAATGTACACTGATACGGACAAGTATTTCGATTCCATCGGAGTTTCCCTCACCGTGAGTATTTTTCATATACGACTGAAAAAATATTTTTCGAAAAAATTGTAGCATTACATAGAAGGAAGTATCTTTAACATAACGGTAGTGGGCTTCGGTTTTACAGAAAACGATGTCGGTTTTCCTTTTCAACAAAACAATTTTATTGTCGGCTTCATTGAAATAAAATCACCATATTTTGTCTAAAAATACATATTTTCATAAGTTCGTATCCATTGTCTAAAAACGTGTCCACGTGTAAAAACATGTGCACAGAGGGTAATAATATCGCACTACGTAGGTCGCAGACCGCGAAAATCGTGTGAAAATGTATGATCAATCATTTGACAGACAAGTTTTCAGCAGATACTGAATCATACGTCATTCATTGAGAGACTTAACTTAGCGTTTTTTACACGTAACAACATAAGTGCGGTTTTATCTATTATTCAAATCTGTAAATAGGTACAGCTGATATGCCATGTGTAAAAGAAATAGCGATTCGATGCGGGCTATTTAGTTATCTTAGTCATATTTTAATAATACTGTAATTGCAAAATAAATATATTCTTCTAGCATAAAATATTTATTTCAGCGAGCTGAGTTCGCATAGCTGAATTTTGAGCCAAATATATTCAATGAAAGATTGCCTACTCTAGCGTGTCGACGGCAAACAGAAATAAATATTTTACTCCAGTACAATACAAAAGCTCAACTGTTGGTTAGGAACAACCTGTGAATCTTGGTGCTTCGTAGTTACCTACAGAACTTTGACTGTTGTTTTCACACAATAAAATAATTGCAAAAAAATCGCGAATCACGCGAAACAATAATCGAGTATTTAGTTATTTACGGTAATTAGGGTCCGTCCACATACCACGGTATAATGGTCGTTAGCACAATCACAAGAATCGTTCGCCAGTTATACTGTTCCGGTAGTTGACTGCTATTTATAGACCACTTACACGCATGTAAAGTCATTTTAATGTGCTTTGACATTACAGGAAAATAATCACAACTTTGCACGAGAAAAAAACAAAAAAGAAATCACTTGCAAATCATTTTACAAAGATTAAGGAATAAGTACATATAATGGTATCAAATTGTAAGCGTTTATGAAATTCGGGGAACACCAAAACATGATTTTTCATAATTTTCTTATTTAGGTACATAATGTTCTTGTACGAGTATATCGCCTAACTACCAACGTTTTAAAGTCTTGACACTTTTTACGCAACTTAGCTAACATACTGTTGTGCAGAGAATATTTTGGTCTTGAAAATAAAATTGTCATCTTATTTATTTTGAAAGACGCCTAGACCAGCTGCAGACAATAGACGCATTACGACAAAATTACAAATAGAAATTACCTGAGATGGACACACAATCGACAATAATTAATTAGAATAATGAGTGTTCATCTACCAGGGCGACATAAACTGTAAGTACTATGTGTGCCTACTTGTGCACGTGACTACAGCAGTGGACTATAATTTTCCTTTCAGTGCACGTTTTAAGATAAACATCGGTGTTGATGATTACGAGGGGTGATCCAAAAGTAATGATAATCAGTTATTTCTAGTGCACACAAAAATACAAAAAAAATATCAGTCACTTGCTCAGTTACCCACTAGTTCAGGAAAAAAAAATCATATAAATAGGCCACGATTCCCGGGAGCTACATTCATTTGAATACGGACTGTCAAGGAGTGAACATCAAAATGGAAAAACACGAAATCAGAGCTGTCATTAAATACCTCTGCTTGAAAAAAATGTCTACCAAAGACATACACAGCGACTTGGTGGAAACATTAGGGGACTCTTCTCCACCATATTCCACAGTTGCACGCTGGGCTAAGGAGTTTAAGCTGGGAAGAACATCGACGGAAGACGAACACCGCGAAGGACGCCCATCGACGTCTCTCACTGAAGAAAATGTGAAAAAAGTTGAAGAAGTTGTATTGGAAGATCGAAGAGTCACTATCAGGCATGTAGCTGAGGTCACAGGGCTCTCATATGGCAGCATTCAAAGAATCCTTGCAAACGAATTGCATATGAGAAAGGTCTCCGCGCGTTGGGTACCGAAAATGTTAAACGACGAGCAAAAGAAGAAACGAGTCGACATGTCAAGAGCAAATCTCGAAAAGTTCCAGGCAAACAAGGATAATTTTTTGTCACGTTTTGTGACCATGGACGAGACCTGGATCCACCATTTTGATCCTGAAACAAAACAACAATCGATGACATGGAAACGATCCGATGAACCGACGCCGAAGAAATTCAAAGTGTCAAGCTCAGCAGGGAAGGTTATGGCGTCTGTTTTTTGGGACGCTGAAGGAATAATCATGGTGGACTACTTGGAAAAGGGGGCCACTATTACAGGCTCCTACTATGCAGAACAAATAAGAAGATTGCGGGAGGCTATTAAGGAGAAAAGGCGAGGCAAACTGCGGGCTGGAGTACTGTTCCATCAAGACAACGCACCGGTTCACAAAGCTGCAATTGCCATGGCTGCCATTCAGGAAGCGGGCTTTGAGCTGGTGGAACACCCCCCCTATTCACCAGATCTAGCCCCCAGTGACTTCTATCTCTTTCCACGACTCAAGGAACACCTCCGAGGCAAGAAATTTGACGATGATAGCGACGTGATGGCCGCGGTTGAGGACTTTTTTGAGAGTCAAGATAAAGATTTTTTTTCTAAGGGAATTTTAGGTTTAGAAAAGAGATGGACTAAATGTATAGACTTGCTAGGAGACTATGTTGAGAAATAAATTTATTTTTTTATTTTATTCATTGTGTTTATTATTGATTATCATTACTTTTGGATCACCCCTCGTACCTAGTCGCTGTTGATGTTTTGTCGCTGTCGTTTGGGATAATTTCAAAGTACATATTATTAATATATATTGTTCTTAGGTACACTATAATTTTTCTGGAATTGAGATTGATTAATATCACAGATTATTTTAACTATTCCTTACACTTATTATAATCACAAAGAATAGTACATTATGGTACAAGTGTGTAATGTTGGTGACTACCGCTGAGGCGCCATTGAGACCCGAGCCGTGAGGTGAGGGTCTTAAGAGAGCCGAGGACGGTAATCATCAATACACACGTGTATCATACGACGTTTTTCAACACACTTGTGAAGAAAATAATACTAAAAAATAATTTTCAGCAACAGATAAAACGAGTTGAGAATTTTTTTTCGCAATGGCGGGTAAAATTAATCAGTTTTCCTATGTGCGCGCATCTAACAATGGCGATCGGGCATAGACTAAAAGGATGAGGTTTCTTTCTTTTTTGGGCTTTTCGCGGATAGCGTTTTAGCCACGTACAAAATAGGGCCATTCAAAGTTTTCTTTATTACAGTGAAAACAAAAGTTATATTTGGGTGAAAGTTTTATTTATTAAAAACGTACAAGTTGAAATTATCTATTTATATTCAAAGTTGCATGAAATGAGCAAGCAATAGGTACATTAATTTATTTGTACTATTGAGCGACCTTTTTTGTATCGAAACTTTTTTAAGAATAAAGAAACTCAACTCTAACAATAAAATAACAAAAAACCCTATAACTCACTTGTGAATAATAGCAATGTAAAAGTTCAGTTTGATTACAGGTGTCATTATGTGCCTAATTGCAGTGAAATTAGAGCCATTTTATGAGCAAGTGTGCTGGCGGGTCGCGTTTACAGCTTCACGAACTATTATGTAGTAGTTTGCTTCCTGGTATACCAATACCTAGTATTGGGCCAGTCTGAAGTCTTGATGCTCTAATTATTTGATTGCTTGCTTATTGCCACAAATGGGGTAGCCTCTGTAAAGGATTCTGTCACTTCCTAGTAAATAGAATTCAAGCCATTAGTAACAGAATAAAGTCGTTGACCGAAAAAATACGAACATTCGCGTAAAACCGTAAATGAAGAGGTGACTTGATGTTTTATAACACATGATATCACGCCTGTAATCCTCAATGGACAGACAGCGGGAGAAGTTCCTATTATAAAGTCACATTTCGTCACAAAGTCACATTTCAGTTGAGTGATTGAGTTCAATGTTATAAGAGCGAGCCTTGCTGTATGTTTATGAAGACAAAATTACATGCAATTTTGTTTTCACTTATATCAATAAAATACAGTACTATCAACCCAAGAATGGTTCTTGTTAATGTCGACATTACAGATACTTTACAAAAACACGTGAGAATAGACGATAATGATACCTTTTACGATAATTTGATATTGTAAGACAAGTATGTACGGTAATAAAGTCATGATGACTGTAACACGGACAATTTAGCCGTTGACAACGCACTTACTGACTTGCACGTTTGGTAGTTAATCACGAGGTACCTAAAGATTTACTTGTACTTGGAAACTATTTTTGCCACGTTGTAAATAGGTAGTTGCACAAACTTTCTCTTGTACATACCTATTTGTATGTAATGATCATTCCCAATCCCAACCTTTCTTAACAGACTAAAGAGATTTCTCAGAAAATCGTTACCATAATGTACTATTTATGGTATAAGTGTGTAACGTGTGAGGCGCCATTGAGACCCGAGCCGTTAGGTGAGGGTCTTAAGAGCGCCGAGGACGGTAATCATCAATACACACGTGTATCATACGACGTTTTTCAACACACTTGTGAAGAAAATAACACAAAAAAATAATTTTCAACAGCTAAAATGAGTTGTGAAAAAAATTTCGCCATGGCGGGAATAATTAATCAGTTTTCCTGCGCGCGCATCTAAAAATGGCGATCGGCCATATACTAAAAGAATGAGGTTTCTTTTTTTTGCTTTTTGCGGATAGCGTTTTAGCCACGTACAAAATGAGGAATTCAAAGTTTTTTTATTACAGAGAAAACAAAACTTTTATTTATTGAAAACGTATACTTATACAAGTTGAAATTATCTATTTAAGGGCGTTGCGTTGCTAGAATCCCAAAAACGACGTATGTTTAAAGAAATTTGTTGAGGAATCCTTCCATACGATTTCCATATAAAAAATATATGTTATACTTAAAGTCATCACAAATAATTCGTATTGTTTAAAATTTTAATAAACCTTCACATTATTTAATAAAAAATCGTAGTATGTCTTAACCTAAATCGAATTTTGTCTCTGTAACGGCTTAATAGTTCGGTATGAATTTTATACCCAAAAATACGTAGTGATGTATTTATCAATCCGTATTGTTTATTTTCTCTGATTTGTAATAAAATTTTAAAATAATAAATTAATTCCCGACATTTTGAGGCAAATGCGGCGCGAGACCCGTCGCGCATACTTGGAACGCGCTGCGCCAGTGTCTCGATGACTGTTGTCACGGGTGGACTGCACGCATGTCATTACTTCACAAATAAAATTCAAAAGTTCACGTTTTTAATGTTTTCTGAATTAAAACATATTGTAAATTGTATAGTTATCAATATTTCGTAAAATAAGAACAGAAAATAAGTTTGTAAATATATTTAAAGTAGTTTGTAATTTCGTTTTGTTGTTTGCACCTATCATAGAGTAAGCTGACTATGCCTAATAAACGTAAAGTGACGCGTGGCCGAGCTCTCCAAAACTATTGGTAAATTACCTACGTTTCTTAGTAGATATTTTGGTATATAGATATATCTATGATATTATTTTAATTTTGGACTGCCTCGTTGGTCTAGTGGTCGTAAGCACGATGCTGAGCATGAGGTCCTGGGTTCGATTCCCGGGTCGGGCAAAGTGTTATTGGGTTTTTCCATCAGGAAATTATAAGTAACAGCCACGGAGTCTGGATTTGTGCCCGGTTGATGGCAATAGGCTCGCCCCTATTATATGGGACTTAAACATAACTGGCGAAATGTGGGTGTACTATTAGGTACACCTCTGCCTAACCCTTCGGGGATTACAGGCGTGATGTTATGTTATCTAACTATTTTGTCTTGAGATTTTCGTTTGATGGAAGATGGAGATGTAGATGACTGATGATGTCTCGTACCTAATGATGGTCTCTCATACTACATGATACATTTTGAAGGTCTGATGAAGACCAGGTAACTGCTTATCGGTTCTCAGTCACGGAAATAGTCAGAATGCTCCAACTTTCAGCTTTTATCTCATTGAGCACGGATGCTACTACATGATACATTTTGAAGGTCTGATGATGATCAGCTAAGTGCTTATCGGTTCTCAGTGACGGATGTAGTTAGAATGACCTAGCTTTCAGATTTTATCTTATTGAGCACGAATGCTACTACATGATACATTTTGAAGGTCTGATGATGACCAGCTAAGTGCTAATTGGTTCTCAGTGACGGATATAGCTAGAATGACCTAGCTTTCAAATTTTATCGATCTGAGCACGGATGCTACTACATGATACATTTTGAAGGTCTGATGATGATCACCTAAGTGCTTATCGGTTTTCAGTGACGGATGTAGTTAGAATGACCTAGCTTTCAGATTTTATCTTATTGAGCACGAATGCTACTACATGATACATTTTGAAGGTCTGATGATGACCAGCTAAGTGCTAATTGGTTCTCAGTGACGGATATAGCTAGAATGACCTAGCTTTCAAATTTTATCGATCTGAGCACGGATGCTACTACATGATACATTTTGAAGGTCTGATGATGACCAGCTAAGTGCTTATCGGTTAACAGTGACGGATATAGCTAGAATGACCACCACCAGGTAAATGGCACCATCAGTCTCCAAGGCCTCTTCGAGCTCTTTCATATGAGTCCACAAACGACGGTTCTTCGTGGTGCCATCAATGAGATCCTATACTTACCTTCGGAGTCTACCATCAGGTAGCTGGTATCATCAGTCTCCAAGGCCCCCTCGAGCTCTTTCAAATGAGTCCAAACACGATGGTTCTACTCAGTGCCGTCAATGAGATCCTATACCCACCTTCGGAGTCCACCATTAGGTACGAGACATCATCAGTCATCCAGATCTTCATCTTCCATCAAACGAAATTCTCAAGACAAAATAATTAAAACGATAAAACAATTAACATCATTAAAACAATAACATACATTACATAACATCACGCCTGTAATCCCCAAAGGGTTAGGCAGAGGTGTACCTAATAGTAGGCGTGAAGTTATGTTATGTATGTTATTATTTTAATGATTTTAATTGTTTTATCGCTTTTAGCGATAAAACAATTGTAGCAAAAAACCGTCTTCAAAAACACAAAAAAGTGAAAAATAACTTTAGCTTCTGAAGTCGGTGACTTTTGTTTGTTTTATTCAGTTTTTTTGTCACCGACTTCAGAAGCTAAAGTTATTTTTCACTTTTTTGTGTTTTTGAAGTCGGTTTTATTTTTGCAAAAAAGTTTTTTTATTTTTCCATTTTTAGTTGTAATATCCTTTACAAAAATTTGATATTCATTAATTTTACGTTGTTAACAATACATGTCACGGTAATCGGCTTATCCGCAATAAAATGGAACTTAACATACCTAACTCTCGAAATCTGGGCGTCCTGTACACATCTGCGTACCCCGTCAGAGCATACAGGCGTAATGATAAGTTAAGATGTTGCGTAAACAATAAACATCCAAGCGATTGCAGCAATCACGACAGATTTGCCGTCTATTTTTGAAGAGTTCTATTGTATATCTCCGATGATCAGGATCAGATCTTCACCAAATTTAAATGGGACCACCTCAGGAGTATACTCTTTCAAATAAAAAAAGAATTTTGAGAATCGGTTCACAAATGGAGGAGAAATCAGGTAACATACATAAAAAAAAAAAAAAAAAAATACATACACACGAACATATAACCTCCTCCTTTTTTGAAGTCGGTGTTTAGTATTATCATACTAATTTATATATCTATATCTACACATCAATCTGTTCCTTTCTCACTCACACTCTCTCGCTCTCTCTCGGTGACTGTCATTCGTGTCACACGCGCTCTGTATATTATAATTCAAAAGCTGTGGTTTTACTAAGTAAATACGGTTGTGCAGTGCTTATATATGTTTAACAATAAACAGTTCGTGTTGGTGCATATTAGTTTTTCAATTAAGAACCCTCAGACATCAAGAATCTTCAACATAAAATTGGTCCTTCGAGCCGGATAAACATAACTTAAAAGAGTTTCTAGTAACTTTACAGCAAAGTCTAGATTCCCTTAAGGCTATTAAGCTGCCTGTAGACAGTTGGGATGACCTATTAGTATTCCTAATATCACATAAACTGGACAACTCGCTGAGAGCAGCATGGGAACTAAACAGAAAAGAAAGTACTCTCGCTACATTATCTGAGTTACTAGATTTCTTAAACTTAAGGCGATCAGCATTTGAATTACTCAATGACAAGCCTTCGGATAGGAATACTGTTAAAACTACACATGTGTCGTCAACCTCGAGATCTCAAATAAATTGTTTACTATGTCAACAAAAACATGACTTGCACAAGTGTCCTAATTATATAGAACTGAGTGTACCTGAGCGTATTAACTTAATTAAGTCTAAAACTTTGTGTTTTAACTGTTTACAGCCTTACCATGCAAAACATAAGTGTTCAAAACTGAAGTGTTTGTCCTGCCATCGCAAACATCATACAAGTATACATATGGATCGTTCTAGCCAAGTAAGTCCCGCCACAGCAGATGTCAAGCTACCTGATACTATTGCCTCACTGAACTCTTGCGTGCAACAGCACAATACTACAAATCCAAATGTCCAATGCGAAACAAACTCTCAAACTAACCCATCAGCGGTTCTTGTCTCAAACACTCAACATCATGTTACCTTGCTATCAACAGCTATCATAAAAATACGGGATGCTATGGGAAACTGGGTAAACGCACGAGCACTATTAGACTCGGGCAGTGAAGTTAGTGTTATTACACACAGGCTTGCAGGCGTTTTAAAGCTTCCATACAGCTACCATGCATGCACAATTAAAGGAGTAGGAAACAAAGACAGCCTTGCACAATTAAGCATAAATGCTAATATATCTTCTCGATACAATGATTATAACTCTAATCTAACATTTGTAGTAATGAACAACATTACAGTGCCACTACCGCATACTTACATACCTACACACAACTGGAACATACCTCCCAAGCTTACATGCAAACTAGCTGACCCCACATTCTTTATACCTAGCACTATAGACATACTCATAGGGGCAGAGCTTTTCTATTCACTCTTGCTAACAGACCGCATAAAGTTAGGTCACAACCTACCGGTCATGATTGATACAGTATTTGGTTGGATTGTATCAGGCGCACTCACAAGTGACACCTCTTTACAGACAAGCAGTCCTGACCCTCACATTAGCATGTATGTATCTTTATTGTCAACAGATCAGCTTCTACAACGCTTCTGGGAACAAGAGGAAATCACACCTCAAAAATTAATATCTCCTCAAGATAAATATTGTGAAACATTATATGAATCTACAACAATACAAGATCACCAGGGTAAATACACAGTTAATCTACCCCTACACACAGACAAGCTACTAGATTTAGGTAACTCATTTAATACTGCTTACCGATGCTTATTACAATTAGAGTCTAGATTTCAAAGAGATCCTGCATTATTCACTCAATATAAAGAATTTATCAATGAGTATATTGCATTGGGTCATGCATATTATGTAAAGGAATTCTCACCTACACAAAACAATACATATTACTTACCTCACTTACCTGTCATAAAATCTGAAAGTAGGTCAACTAAGTTGAGAGTTGTTTTTAATGCTAGTTCCAAAACATCAACAGGCACATCCTTGAATGATATTCTACATGAAGGTCCAAACATTTACAATGACTTACTTAACATAATTTTGAAATTCAGATTATACAAATATGCCATTTCTTGTGATATAGTTAAAATGTTCAGAGGTATATTTGTGAATCCAGAGCAAAGATCATATCAAAGGATTTTATGGAGAGAATCTAAATCTGATCCACTCAAATGCATAGAATTAGCAACAGTTACATACGGCACTAAGTGTGCACCTTATCTTGCATGCCGCACTATGTTAGATTTAGCTTACAAAAATAAAGAAACTCATGGTCTAGCTGCAGAATGCATAGAAACTTGCAGTTATATGGACGACTATCTATCTGGTCAACAGACCATTGAACAGTGTACTGAACTCTGTTTACAATTAAAAGATCTGCTTAATAAAGCCGGGTTCAAGTTGCACAAATGGACTTCAAACAATACTCATATTTTAGCACAAATTGCAAGTCCAACTATGGACACATATAGTGAACATAATTCACAAAATAATTCTAGTTTTCAAAACAATTCCTATGATTTTAACAAGCCAGACTCCGTTAAGACGTTGGGTTTGATGTGGCAGCCTACACATGACATACTCCATACTCACATACCTGAAATCACAAGCATTTGTAAAACTAAAAGATCTATATTATCACAGATAGCACAGATGTTTGATCCAATAGGTATCTTAGCGCCTACAGTAATTATTCCCAAAGTTTTAATGCAAGACATCTGGAAAGAAAAGATTGACTGGGATAGTCCCATACCTAACCATTTACAAGATCATTGGCAACAGTTTATTGATCAATTAAATTACTTAAAGTCAATTAAGATTCCAAGATGGTATTTTACTGATATACCTATTGATATAATCCTAATTGGGTTTTGTGATGCAGCTAAGAAAGCCTATGGTGCTTGCTTATATTTGAAAGCAAATTATCCTAATAAAGAATCTACTTGCGTCTTGATCATGGCCAAGTCTAGAGTAGCTCCTATTAAAAGACAACAGTCAATTCCAAGACTTGAGCTATGTGGGACATTATTGTTATCACAAATATATGATAGGTTTATTAACACTACAAAAAATAATATAAAAATTGATCATAAATTTCTATTTACAGACTCATCCATTGTTCTAAGCTGGATTAAATCCCCTTACAAACATAAACATGACACTTATGTCTCTCATCGTATAATGCAGGTTATCGATTTAACTGCCACGGATGATTGGTATTATATAAATACCAAACAAAATCCAGCAGATTTAATAACTAGAGGGGTTATGCCCAAACAATTGTCCACTTGTGAGTTATGGTGGCAAGGCCCTACCTGGATTAAACAGGATAAATCTACATGGCCTATTTCAGTGCCCCAAGTAGTTACTTCTCAAGTAATAACTCCTGTCCACAACACATGTACACAACTATACCATACATCCACAGATACATTTAATAAAATTTCTATAAATTATGAATATTTTTATGACTTGTTTCTTAAAGTTTCTAACTTCACAAAGTTAACAAGAATTATTGCATTCATGTTTAGATTCTTAAATAAACTAAAAAACAAGGGTCAAAACTATTCCCCTTATTTAACAGTAGAAGAACTCAACAGAGCTACGAATTTCATTGTTCAAATAACACAACTTAAATCATTTTCAAGAGAATATTTAGAATTATCATCACTCAGTCAATCAAATAATGCAGACTTGCCTAAACGAAAACTATATACATTTCAATCCAGTCCTATAAGGAAACTAAATCCCTTCCTAGATCAAGACCAGCTCATCAGAGTTGGAGCTCGTATCCAGCATTCAGACATATCCTATAGTCAAGCTCACCCCATTATACTACCCGCTAAAGATTACATAACATCATTAATTGTTCAACATTATCACCAAAAATTGCTACACTCTGGAATACAAAACACTTTATATAATATTAGATTAAAATACTGGATTATGCATGGTAGGAATGAAGTCAAAAAGATTATTCATTCTTGTGTTAAGTGCATCAGATTTAGAGCACAAACCTGTGGCCAGCAAATGGCTAGTCTCCCTTCTCCCCGAGTAACCCTAACAAGAGCGTTCCTTCATGTAGGCATTGATTTCAGTGGTGCAATGGCTATCCGGAGTTCAATGACTCGAAACTGTAAATACACAAAGGGATACATATGTCTATTTGTATGTATGGCGACTCGAGCTATACACTTAGAGCTTGTTACTGATTTGAGTTCCCAGGCATTTATTTGTGCTTTGAAAAGGTTTGTATCTCGAAGAGGTACTCCAACATGTTTGTATACTGATAATGCTACTAATTTTAGAGGTTCTAAAACTGAACTACATGAGCTTTATAAAATGTTTAAGTCAGATAAGTCATACAGCCAAATAATTGATTTTTGCACTTGTAATTCTATTGACTATAAATTTACAATACCTCTTGCCAGTCATATGGGTGGTATTTATGAAGCTGGAATAAAGTCAGTAAAGTCTTTACTTAAAAGACATTTAGTTTCTACTAAATTAACTTACGAATTATTATATACTACTTTAGTCCAAATAGAGGGCATATTAAACTCAAGACCGTTATGTACAATTGCTGATGTTCCAGATGATGTTATCTGTTTAACTCCAGCCCATTTTATTATAGGAGCTTCTATAACAGACATCCCAGAGCCTAGTGTGTTAGATTTAAATGAATCTAGATTAAGTATATTCCAAAAAATTATGTTAATAAAACAAAGATTTTGGAAACAATTTTATTTTACATATATTTCTGAGTTACAAAATAGAAATAAGTGGTTAGACATTAAGAAAAACTTAAGAATAGGAGACATTGTAATAATTAAAGATGAATGTACACCTCCTGCCTTGTGGCCTTTAGGCAAAGTTATATCAACTAATGTAAATAAAAATGACAAATTGATAAGATCTGTAACCATTCATACATCTAAGGGTGATTATACTAGGCCCATACATAAGTTGATTTTGTTACAACAGTGTAACAACAGTAGCTAGTTTAAGAATTTTTACTGTATAAGATTTGTTTGTACTTATATTTTAAGTATAGTGAAATGGAACCTGTAACTTAATGGATAACTTAGCTTAACATAATTAATTAATAACTTACCTTAAATTGTGAAATTATTTACCTGTTCTCTAAATTAACTTGCATTGCCAGCATTGTCATCCTATCAAGTAGTGCAGCTTTGTTAAAAGAAGGCGTGAGAATGTTTAGTATTATCATACTAATTTATATATCTATATCTACACATCAATCTGTTCCTTTCTCACTCACACTCTCTCGCTCTCTCTCGGTGACTGTCATTCGTGTCACACGCGCTCTGTATATTATAATTCAAAAGCTGTGGTTTTACTAAGTAAATACGGTTGTGCAGTGCTTATATATGTTTAACAATAAACAGTTCGTGTTGGTGCATATTAGTTTTTCAATTAAGAACCCTCAGACATCAAGAATCTTCAACAGTCGGTTAAAAACAATTGTAGTCGTTCTTGTAGCACGGATGCTACTACATTTTGAAGGTCTGATGATAACCAGCTAAGTGCTTATCGGTTCTCAGTGACGAACGTAGTTAGCATGACCTAGCTTTAAAATTTTATCAATCTGAGCACGGATGTTACTACATGATATATTTTGAAGGTCTGATGATGACCAGCTAAGTGCTTATCGGTTAACAGTGACGGATATAGCTAGAATGACCACCACCAGGTAAATGGCACCATCAGTCTCCAAGGCCTCTTCGAGCTCTTTCATATGAGTCCACAAACGACGGTTCTTCGTGGTGCCATCAATGAGATCCTATACTTACCTTCGGAGTCTACCATCAGGTAGCTGGTATCATCAGTCTCCAAGGCCCCCTCGAGCTCTTTCAAATGAGTCCAAACACGATGGTTCTACTCAGTGCCGTCAATGAGATCCTATACCCACCTTCGGAGTCCACCATTAGGTACGAGACATCATCAGTCATCCAGATCTTCATCTTCCATCAAACGAAATTCTCAAGACAAAATAATTAAAACGATAAAACAATTAACATCATTAAAACAATAACATACATTACATAACATCACGCCTGTAATCCCCAAAGGGTTAGGCAGAGGTGTACCTAATAGTAGGCGTGAAGTTATGTTATGTATGTTATTATTTTAATGATTTTAATTGTTTTATCGCTTTTAGCGATAAAACAATTGTAGCAAAAAACCGACTTCAAAAACACAAAAAAGTGAAAAATAACTTTAGCTTCTGAAGTCGGTGACTTTTGTTTGTTTTATTCAGTTTTTTTGTCACCGACTTCAGAAGCTAAAGTTATTTTTCACTTTTTTGTGTTTTTGAAGTCGGTTTTATTTTTGCAAAAAAGTTTTTTTATTTTTCCATTTTTAGTTGTAATATCCTTTACAAAAATTTGATATTCATTAATTTTACGTTGTTAACAATACATGTCACGGTAATCGGCTTATCCGCAATAAAATGGAACTTAACATACCTAACTCTCGAAATCTGGGCGTCCTGTACACATCTGCGTACCCCGTCAGAGCATACAGGCGTGATGATAAGTTAAGATGTTGCGTAAACAATAAACATCCAAGCGATTGCAGCAATCACGACAGATTTGCCGTCTATTTTTGAAGAGTTCTATTGTATATCTCCGATGATCAGGATCAGATCTTCACCAAATTTAAATGGGACCACCTCAGGAGTATACTCTTTCAAATAAAAAAAGAATTTTGAGAATCGGTTCACAAATGGAGGAGAAATCAGGTAACATACATAAAAAAAAAAAAAAAAAATACATACACACGAACATATAACCTCCTCCTTTTTTGAAGTCGGTTAAAAACAATTGTAGTCGTTCTTGTAGCACGGATGCTACTACATTTTGAAGGTCTGATGATAACCAGCTAAGTGCTTATCGGTTCTCAGTGACGAACGTAGTTAGCATGACCTAGCTTTAAAATTTTATCAATCTGAGCACGGATGCTACTACATAATACATTCTGAAGGTCTGATGATGACCAGCTAAGTGCTAATTGGTTCTCAGTGACGGATATAGCTAGAATGACCTAGCTTTCAAATTTTATCGATCTGAGCACGGATGCTACTACATGATACATTTTGAAGGTCTGATGATGATCAGCTAAGTGCTTATCGGTTCTCAGTGACGGATACAGTTATGATGCTACAGCTTTCTGCTTTTATCTTATTGAGCACGGATGCCACTACATGATACATTTTGAAGGTCTGATGATGACCAGCTAAGTGCTTATTGGTTCTCAGTGACGGATATAGCTAGAATGACCTAGCTTTAAAATTTTATCGATCTGAGCACGGATGCTACTACATGATACATTTTGAAGGTCTGATGATGACCAGCTAAGTGCTTATCGGTTCTCAGTGACGGATACAGTTATGATGCTACAGCTTTCTGCTTTTATCTTATTGAGCACGGATGCTACTACATGATACATTTTGAAGGTCTGATGATGACCAGCTAAGTGCTAATTGGTTCTCAGTGATGGATATAACTAGAATGACCTAGCTTTCAAATTTTATCGATCTGAGCACGGATGAAATGAAATGAAATGAATTTATTTGCCAGAATATAGGTACATACATAATAAGACGGTAAAATAATTTTAGTCTCACTATATTCGACTCATCAGTCGTGCAAATGTTTCTGTTAGATGCTACTACATGATACATTTTGAAGGTCTGATGATGACCAGCTAAGTGCTTATCGGGTCACAGTGACGGATATAGCTAGAATGACCACCATCAGGTAAATGGCACCATCAGTCTCCAAGGCCTCTTCGAGCTCTTGCAAATGAGTCCACAAACGACGGTTCTACTCAGTGCCGTCAATGAGATCCTATACCCACCTTCGGAGTCTACCATCAGGTAGCTGGTATCATCAGTCTCCAAGGCCCCTCGAGCTCTTTCAAATGAGTCCAAACACGATGGTTCCACTCAGTGCCGTCAATGAGATCCTATACCCACCTTCGGAGTTTACCATCAGGTACGAGACATCATCAGTCATCCAGATCTTCATCTTCCATCAAACGAAATTCTCAAGACAAAATAATTAAAAGCGATAAAACAATTAACACCATTAAAATAATAACATACATTACATAACATCACGCCTGTAATCCCCGAAGGGTTAGGCAGAGGTGTACCTAATAGTAGGCGTGATGTTATGTTATGTATCTTATTATTTTAATGGTGTTGAGACCTCGAGGACGCCTTGGAGACTAATAATGTCATTTACCTGATGGTGGACTCCAAAGGTAAGTAAAGGATCTCATTGACGGCACTGCGTAGAATCGTCGTGTTTGGACTCATTTGAAAGAGCTCGAGGAGGCCTTAGAGACTGATGATGCCATTTACTTGACGGTGGACTTCGAAGGTGGGTACAGGATCTCATTGACAGCGCTGCGTAGAACCATCGTGTTTGGACTCATTTGAAAGAGCTCGAAGAGGCCTTGGAGACTGATGGTGCCATTTACCTGATGGTGGTCATTCTAGCTATATCCGTCACTGTGAACCGATAAGCACTTAGCTGGTCATCATCAGACCTTCAAAATGTATCATGTAGTAGCATCCGTGCTCAGATCGATAAAATTTGAAAGCTAGGTCATTCTAGTTATATCCATCACTGAGAACCAATTAGCACTTAGCTGGTCATCATCAGACCTTCAAAATGTATCATGTAGTAGCATCCGTGCTCAATAAGATAAAAGCAGAAAGCTGTAGCATCATAACTGTATCCGTCACTGAGAACCGATAAGCACTTAGCTGATCATCATCAGACCTTCAAAATGTATCATGTAGTAGCATCCGTGCTCAGATCGATAAAATTTGAAAGCTAGGTCATTCTAGCTATATCCGTCACTGAGAACCAATTAGCACTTAGCTGGTCATCATCAGACCTTCAGAATGTATTTTGTAGTAGCATCCGTGCTCAGATCGATAAAATTTTAAAGCTAGGTTATTCTAACTACATCCGTTACTGAGAACCGATAAGCACTTAGCTGGTCATCATGAGACCTTCAAAATGTATCATGTAGTAGCATCCGTGCTCAATAAGATAAAAGCTGACAGCTGGAGCATTCTAAGTATATCTGTCACTGAGAACCGATAATCACTTAGCTGGTCATCATCAGACCTTCATAATGTATCATGTAGTAGAATACGCTCTCAGATAGATAAAATTTGAAAGCTAGGTCATTCTAACTACATCCGTCACTGAGAACCGATAAGCACTTAGCTGGTCATCATCAGACCTTCAAAATGTATTAAGTAGTAGCATCCGTGCTCAGACAGATAAAATTTGAAAGCTAGGTTATTCTAACTACATCAGTCACTGAGAACCGATAAGCACTTAGGTGGTCATCGTCAGACCTTCAAAATGTATCATGTAGTAGCATTCGTGCTCAGTTAGCTGAAAGCTGGAGCATTCTGACTATTTCCGTGACTGAGAAGCGATAAGCAGTTACCTGGTCTTTATCAGACCTTAAGAATGTATCGTAGGAGTACCTGTGCTCAGTGAAATAACTAATGAAAGCTAGGTTATTACTTCATTAGTCAAAGTGTATAATTTATAATTAAATATTTTATTCATACATTGTACTCCAAGAGAAACAAAATATGTTAGGCAAATACGATGACCACTCTGCGACACGTTTCTGTTCTTTGGTACGTTTTTCTGTAGTACAGTCGTTTGCCGGTAGGGGCCGAAAAATAAACAAAAGCCAGTACAGAGGTCAAATCGTCAAAGTCATCCACTGCTGTGTTCCCCTTAAATTAATAAGTTTTCCTGCGCGCGCATCTAACAATGGCGGTCGGCTATAGACTAAAAGATTAAGTATTTTATTTGGCTTTTCGCGGATAGCGTTGCAGCCACGTACAAAATGGGGAATTCAAAGTTTTTTATTCCAGAGAAAACAAAAGTTTTATTTATTAAAAACGTATATACAAGTTGAAATTATCTATTTAAATTCGAAGTTGCATGAAATGAGCAAGGAATAGGTAGATTAATTTATTTGTAGTATTGAAAACAATCTTTTTAGTATCGAAACTTTTATTAAGAACAAAGCAACTCAACCAAAAAAAATAAAAAAAAACCTATAACTCACTTGTGAATAATGGTAATGAAAAATTCACAGTTTGATTACAGGTGTCATTATATGCCTAATTGGGGTAAAATTAGAGCCACTTTATGAGCAAGTGTGTTGAAAATTATATTCCGTATGACACGATGTTATAGTGTTGATAATATTATGTTCCTACGTAGGTTAGGAGCGCTGATTTTAAATGAAAACAAGGATAGCAGAAACTAGGACATTAACTATGTTCATTTATGATTTGTGGTTTAACCACTCATTATAAAAGATATAGTTTCAACCCCAGATATATTGTGATTGACATTCACTTTACCAGGAGTTCACATATTCCAGGTGCTGGCGGCACTGGCCGCGCAGTCAATCAACATATCGGTGGGGTTCTGCCAAGGCTTCTCAGCGGTATTACTGCCCCAGTACACATATGAACATCCCACGATCTCGTACGAGCAGAGTTCATGGATCGGTAAGCTATATTTTGTTTGTTTGCATATTAATAATACTTAAGGGCTTATAACCGAAGAATTGAGACCTCTAGGAAAAGTCATCATACTTGTGACAATGCCATGGCAATATTTATTTAACAGCATTGTAATTAAGTAAATTACAGTGTTTGTTTACAAAGCAAATGTGTTATATATATTGAATACAATCGTTAATTATTATCTCAATATGACATCGTGGAAAGACAATGCATCATCTGCTTCTCGTAAGAGAAAAGTGCTTTGTGAAAAGACCTTCGTGAGCTAGAACTTTAGTATATTTTTGAGCATAAATAATAACATAAACAAAGAGATGGAAAGTGATGCTATCGGCCAAGCTGAATGGACAGTGCTAAAACAATGTTTACGTTTTATTTCGGGACGGCGCGCGATGCCAGGATTTGCCAGGGCGACACGGCGACACGTGAGCTCACCCAATGAGGTCGCTAAAAATAATGCTCTGTCACACAGCACGTTTTCATTAAAGTAATTTGTAACTGAAAGCTTTCGAAATAAAAGAATATCGATGTTTTGTATCTTAGCCGAACCTCGAACCAAATACGAAATTCTGGTCTTACATACATACAATAAAATATCAAATACAGTAGACAGATATTTTATCAAAACAAACAAAGCAACATTTGTTGACATCGCAAATTAAATATTGACGCGAACTGCCGACGTGTGCAGACAAGATAGCGTTGTCAAACACATCATTTGTACTAGGAGATAAGTGACACGATGAGGTAGGCTCGTAAGCTGAGCGCCTTATGGCGAGGCACGCACGGTATGAGGGTATGGGGAGTTACGGTTATGATCCGTTCAGGAGCTGGCTCTGATAAGGCTAGGTTTAACATGAGGTTGGGGATGCAAAGTGTAGATAAGTTTGGTAGTAATGAGTTGTGTAGAGCAGTTTAAGGTCCTATTTTGGTTTTTGATACAGACAAGATTAGTTGGCTCGAATATACTAGAGTCTGGGAACAGTAACACTGAAAATCTTGTGAAAAATTACTCTAAGCGTTCTATAGAAGATTTCAAATTAAGCATTCGTCATTACCCCGTCTTGCAGAGTTGGTCCAACATTGAGAACTGTAGTCATATAAATATGCTATACTTGTTCCTATGCCCCATGTAACGGTCATTATTTTTGTCTTACAGCAAGTTTGGGTGTGATATCAAACCCCATCGGGGCCCTGCTAGGCGGCATGATGGTGGATGCTGTGGGCAGGAGACTACTGCTGCAGTCCATCGTGCTGCCCAACTTGGTGGGCTGGCTCGTCATCGCCTTCTCTGAGACCTACATCTTCCTATGCGTTGGAAGGTTCATCACTGGGTTTACCATCGGTGAGTTGCGACTCCAGACTGACTTATTATTTACTTTTTGTATGATTTTAATTCTTAAGAATAGGAATTGCATTTCTGTGTTGGAAGACCATAATATCATATTTAGATTAGTCATAGACTATGGCGTCACAAAAATCCATTCGTTTTGAATATATTAATAATAGAAGCAGTTAGCTTATCTGAAACTGAAATGACGAAAGTCAACGACTGGTGAAAATTGGATGACTCACTAATTGAAACCCTAACAAACGAACTGTGGCAACTCTTCACACTTTAACAGCGTTCCTAATGAGATTAACTGGTCACATTGCAGGCATGTCAACGGTCTCCTACATCTACGTGGCAGAGATCACGACGCCAGAGAAACGAGGAGTGCTCAGCGCTCTCGGGCCTGGCCTCGTGTCCACCGGCATTTTCATCGTCTATTTCCTGGGAGCCTTCATACACTGGCGGAAAGTCGCAGCCATTTGCGCAGGAGTGTCTCTTTTAACACCTTTTCTAATGTACTTCGTCCCTGAATCACCTCTCTGGCTCGCATCAAAAGGACAGATGAAGGAAGCCTACAACGCAATGTTTTGGCTTCGACAGAACAACAGCACCGCGCAACAAGAGCTCATGGAGTTTACCAAAGATAGAAAAGTAGGAGAAACCATGACCTTCAGACAGAAACTCAGCCTCTTCAAGAAGAGGAGCGTTGTCAAACCGTTCCTGCTACTCATCATCTTCTTTATATTCCAAGAGATGTCTGGTATCTACGTCATTTTGTACTACGCTGTGGACTTTTTCAAGTCTGTGGGGACCAGCGTCAACGAGTTTACGGCTTCTATAATTGTTGGTGGAGTGCGAGTGTTCATGGGCGCTGTGGGAGCATGTCTGATTAACAGCTTCAGAAGAAAAACCCTAGCGGCAACCTCTGGACTACTGCTAGGTATCACAATGCTGGGCGCGGCGGTTTGTGACAGTCTCAACGGACCACCCTTAGTAAAACTCGCTTGCGTTCTACTGCACGTGTCATTCAGTATGGTTGGGTTCCTGCAACTACCTTGGATAATGTCCGGGGAACTGTACCCTCACGAAGTACGAGGAGTGATGTCCGGCGCCACGTCGTGCTGTGCATACGTCCTCATCTTCTTTAACATTAAGACTTACCCTCAGCTAGAAAAAATGATAACTAGTAACGGGACATTGTACCTCTTCGGATTCTGTGCTCTCCTAGGAGCAGCGTATTGTTACTTTTTCCTTCCAGAAACTAAAGGAAAAACTTTGACTGAAATAATGAGGCAGTTTGATAGTGAGAAGAAGGAAGCGGATCCGGAAATTGGGTTCACGACGGAGAAGCCTTTGACAATAGAAGGAAAGCCAGTACAAAGGCGACATAGCGCTGGAGCCACAATATCTTTAGAAAAGAATTGGACGCAAGATGAAAACAAGAAGACAGGCCACCGCGAGTGAACTTCTCCGTCTTATGCTAGCCTAGTACTTTTTACAGAATAAGTTACCAATGAATTTGTATAGTTAACTATTTTTAATGTTTTATTGTTTGTGAAGTTTTGTGATCAGTATTAAATTAGGACGATCTTAATGTTTTGATGATGTTACATTCCACTAGTGATAAAATAATTTTAATACAAGGTGACGACATAGGTATTTAAAGTTTTGCCTAGTTTTAAGTACAAATTTTGGTGTAACAAAATCGAGGAACTGAAGTGATTAATAAAGTAACTATTATTTTTATACCGCGTAGTAAGTAAATATATTTATGTAGGTTTGTTATACTGCAATAAGCATTACTATTTATTCCTCTTAGAAGATCTAGGTTTACCTATATATTTAAGAGCAAGAGCTGTATACAGGGTGAATGTATGTATTTTAATATGATAGAAGGGAGAACTTACATAATATAAATGAAAGATAAATGCTGTGATGAAGTGTGAATAAAGGAGCGAGTTGTTTACAATGTTTGTTTCATTTAATATATGTTGACCTGGATGCGATAAGAGATAGTCATGTACTGGAGAAATGCGGTCAACGGTCAAGAGCAAAGATAGCGTGCAAATAGGGTAAACAAAAACAATGAATATCATTCATCTATTACGTAGATGTCATGATCAATATCTACTCAAAGCTAACACTATTTATGTCAGCAATACACCATAAGATACATAGGAATACCAACTGGTGCTGAAATACCTATTTAGTACATCTTATTTTCTTTTAAGTGATTGTTATCTTTTAGATTTTGTAGATTCGACTGTAGTAAAAGACAAGGCTAAAATATTGCAATTAAAGTAATATGTGTTAGTAAAATGGCATCTTTCTTTCATACAAATTGCACATGTTTCAGAAGTCACCTTGACAATGTAGTAAATAAATGAAGTAATATTGATAAAAATATAATAATTCCATACGTAATAATAGTATTGAGGTACAGATCCTATTATGATAACGAGGCGGCTAAAGTGAATATTGTTCAACAATATGGTGTAAGTAGCGCCATCTATCTACAGATGTGAAACATCAATCGAGTTTTTCACATCCAGTAAAAAAGTAGGTCGCAAGCCTCTTAATATGTCATGCGTTTACTAGATGGCAGCACATCCGATCTCTAATCTGATTGTCTCGGTGGGAAAGACCTTCACAAGACGATATTCTGGTTTGTTTTGGAAATTCTCCGATGAGATTCACTAAACAATATTATCTTCTTCGATGGCAATCTAAGTTGTGTCGGCCCAGAAGTGAGCTATTAGTTTGGCGCTTTCGGTGGCGTCCATCAGTTCCTGTAGTGAACAAACAACAGGACACACAGGACACATATTAATTACTCCATTGTTTGAGGAACAGCACCGCATAAAATTAACGATATTATGAAAGAATGTCACTGGTAGTCAAAATTGTTGTCTCTGACGTAAAATATTGTACAAATTCCATTCTTCGTTGCGAAACCAAACAAACTAATAAAAAAGATATCACTAACCTGGACTGCGGGATGCCATATTTGATGCCAACTCCAACCCTCGGCAGTGCCTTGATGACTTTCTTCACCGTCGTCTGGTCGGGGAACGCGAAGAATATGGACGCTGAAACATGGAGAACACCTGATTATTGACGTGTATACCTGTGCTCACTCACCGGGTACGGGCAGCTGCGTCACCGGTGCTAGAGGAGGGGGCTGCGATCACTAATCCTGAACCAGTTTGGATAACAGGCTCCTATCTTTTTTAACCGACTTCCCAAAAGGAGGAGGTTCTTATCAGTGTTCAGTGCTCAACATTACACTGTGAAGAGCTTATCATAACAATGGCGATGATATTGAAGCAGTTGTAGAATTCGTCCTTAGTCACGATATTGACTTTTAATTCTTGCGCCTAATAGTGAAGAAAAATCCGAAGTCTTTAGTCTGCGTATTGCCTAAAGAACAGTAACAGGAACCATGTGTTATTGGTTTTTGCGAGCCAATAACTTTTACGTTATTTCTAACTTGTCTGATCATGAAACTGATCATCTATTTCGTCGCGTAGGTGTTCAGTAGCATAATCAGTCTGTAATATGCCCACTGCTGGGACACAGGCATCATCTCAATGAAAAGGAGTAAGTATCTAATTCCTGCAAATTTTCAGGAGTAGGTCATGTCTGTAGGTTGCTAGAGGGCCCAGGAGACCAGACGTTCGTAAGTGTTAGCCAGCGTGCAGTGGGGGGAATGCTGCCACGTGCAAAGACACTCGCGTGCAAAACTGCAAACATTGACACCAATATTTTTTGTCGTTGTTTATTCTTCATCAATAGGTACCTACTAAAGATATTCCATTGGACTTAGTTAGACTGGGGCGGCACCTCCTAAATACCCCCCCCTCCCCCCATATTTTTTAAGAAATCTCGGTGGATGTGGTCTAAAATAATAAAAAGAAAAGAAATTGCATCTTTGAATGTTTACCAGCATTAGAAAATGATTGAATGACATTTTCGAATAAACACATTTTAAGTTTTATTCAAGTAAGTAAGCCGCACACTGAACAGACAACGAGTACAATGAGCCCAGAATACTAAGTATAAAACTTTAAAATACTCTTTATTATATTATTAAAGGACTAAGGGTAAGGTTAATCAATAACCCAAAGTTGCCCGAGAATAAATAAATGTTATGTTATGTTAAATTACACAGTGGATCTGAACGCGATCAGCACATCAAAACTGACAACAAACGCTGTTGGTGTTATGGAATATTTTTTTATTTTTTGGATGGTGGGAAATCATCAAATGACTCCTCCTGCTCCGCGCGAAGCGGAAGGGAGTGTCAGACTTCTATTGACTAAAAACCACCGATGTTCCTTCTTAGCTTTGTGTGTCCGAGGCCGCGGCATATCTTACGAACCACCCGCTGCCCCGACGGGGTCACTGACACCCTTGTACGCAGTTTAGATGTTCTCATCGTAATTAGTTTCGTCCTAAATATTTCAAGGGAGTCTTTCGACGGTCGTTGCCATGGAGACTCTACAGGAGATGGTATTGAAGCTGGCTTGATGTACGGTTCATAAAAGTGCAGCGTACGATGTATGAGTGCAGTAAGGTATACTTACTCCTGCTGGCGAGGAACATCTCGATGGCGACATTCTGCAGCAGGTACCGGCGCGAGAAGATCGCGCGGATCTCGCTGAAGTACCATTTGCCGTGCAGGTGCTCGCAGTACTTCAATACCTGGAAACGAGAAGGTTGGAAATCAGAATTTGAAAAACAAACAATGAGATATTAGGGGGTAAAAATGTCAGCAAATTGGAGGGGTTCCGCAGTTCGAAAGAGATACCGCTGCCTTGGGACACAAAGGGCTAAGAAGACACATGTCTGACACTTCCATGTCCATCCGTTCCGCACAGAGCAAACAAAAAAAAGGCTCTTGGGTAGTTTTCTGAAAATGAGAAAAATGTTTCGAACTTTCAGTGCTTTAGATTCGTTAGTTATAATGTATCTAAGTCTTAATGTTAAAATACAGGAGTTGAATTCGCGGCCTGAATGCAGAAAGGCAGTCGTTCATACTTGAGTCACTGCACAAACCGCAAATGTTTGTCGCCAATGCAACCACGAACTTGTTTTGGGAAAACTGGTTATGGGCACATTAACACCACAAAACTGAACAAACAAGCTGATAATTAAAACAAAACTGTCATTTATCTCCATTAAATTAAGGCATAAACACAAGCATCTATAAGTTAGTCATAAACTCGCCCGAAAGATGGCGTTGAAAAACGAAAATAGCCGAGTGTTTCCGAATACCGTCGTAAACGAAGAACATCGTAAAAAGTTCGTTAGTTTTAATTTATATGTACAATAATTGTGTAAATCAACGTGAGAGTGCGTCTGTTATATTGTTTTAATGTGTGTTCAACCGTTTTATATAATGTCGTCGTAGACTTCTGAATATTAAATATGTTAGTAGGTACAAAGGTTTTTAAAGATTTATGAAATAGACTGGAACATTACTTGTCTAGAATTTACGGCCAACAAAAACATTTGCAAGCACATCTAAACAGTGACATTTCTTCCCGTGTTTGAATAGATTGCCCTGAGTACGAAGCTATGAATCAGGGACCTAGTATACATGCTATAACAATAGGTTTGATCGTAAATCTAAACATCAGCGAAGTGCAGAGTTGGCAAACCGCCGACATATTAGCCACAAGATGACATGATGGTTGCAAGGAGCTATCATCACCTGTCAGGTTATCTAACCCTAGTCTAAAGTGTAAAGTGTCTAAACTGGCCAAGCAGACTAATTAATTACTAAATACTTTGATGTGGCGATAGATTTATAACGTTTTGTTGATTGAGAACTATCTGTATGCAGTGTGAGTCAATGGAGAAGAAGCTAACGCCTCTGTAACTAATATCAGGCAATCATGTTAGTAGAAAAGCACGTTGGGATACCAGGGTAACATTAGACTAATTTAGCGATCCGCCTCTGCTTCACAAACGGATATGCAGTCAAAATATCTCGATGCTTTATCTAAGTTAGTTACTGAGATTATTTGACATTAAATTCTGCGAGGGTACAATGTTCTACTACAGCATGGAGAAAAAACCGCATTAAAAGCCATTGAGTGCAGTTTAGAAACCAAGCCACATTTTGACTAAGGTGTAGTGTAAAGCTTGTACAGTTAGGGTGTGTAGTTAGAGTTAAAACCTTGGCTCTACATGAGATCTGATAACTTTTTGATAGTGCGAGTCTTTGCAACAATTTACATGAAAATGTTTTTGGTGGGATATTATGTTACATTTCTTGTCTCATTTTCCTACAAAACCTCAAAACAACAAAAAATTAAAACAACATCCGATACTCTATCGTACCAGGACAACAGAACAAAAAAGGAGCATTCACATAAAAAGCAACCACGTGTCAGATCCCCATACAAAGAGCCATGTACCATGCATGGGGTCGCTAATTGGCACGCGAGATGGATTGGCGAGAGAAATGCACTGATTCTTATGGTGTGCAGTCTATGGGGTGTCCATTGTGTGTGTGAGATACGACATGTGGTACTAATGTGGGTGATGATTTGGTTGGAGATTTCGTGTAGTGGAAGAGGTTCATTTGATTTTGTACATGATTTATTAATGCTAAAATTATTATACTATTTTGGGATTTAATGTCTCCTTGAAATATTTAGTGTACTTAGTCAGAGTTATTCCATCTTTAGGCACGAAAGTGGAGACGAAATGACAGGAGAGGAGATGTGCTGTAAAGCAAGCATAGAATTTCGTTATTTAAACTTCACGTCTCCGCTTAGCCTTAGATTATTGTATTGTAGATTGAGTTGGTGTCCAAACCTTTTTACACGACTACCCCAAAAAAAAGAGTGTTATGTTTTTAGCGTTCATGTATGTATGTATTTCTTAATTTTTTCTTCTAAAACTTCTTTCTGTTAGTCAACTCAGTGTTAGCACAAGGTTGATCCTTATGTCCACGTTTCAATTTGATTTTTTTTCATTTATGCCCCAAAAATAGCTAATCTCAAGTACACTACAACAGTCGTGTTCTACAAAACATTCAACAAATAAACATCGTATTATCCCCTTATCCAGTGATGAGTCTTGTATCAAGAGCACTCCGGCGCCCCCTGGCACACTGTACGTGAACTAATCACAACACAATATGACAATGGAACACCCTCTGAGTATGCTTGTTCACACCATAAACATGGATTTGTATTTAACTGTGTTATTCAGTGGGGAGGTTAAATTAACGGTGTAGGAGGAAGGAAGGCTTTTGCCCAGCAGTGGACTAAGAAAAAAAAAGGAGAAGAAAAATCTTTGTGAAAGTAAAACATCTAAAGGGACACGGTTGGCGCAGTGGCTGAGCGATTGGACTGCTGCGCTGCGTGTCGCGGGTTCGATTCCCGCACGGAACAAATATTTGTAAGGCCTACAGATAGTTGTTTCGGGTCTGGGTATTTGTGCATGTGAGTTTAAATGTTTGTAAACGCACCCACGATACAGGAGAAATTCCTAGTGTGGGGCAACGTTTTATTAAAAAATAAAAAAAAATAAAAAAAATAAAGCAGTAGATGCATGTAAAATACTGGTGTATCAGCTGCTTCCCGGTAGACTGGAAGCAGACCCCAACACAAATGGTAAAAGGCTAGGAAGATGATGATGTTACATGCAGGCAACGGCAAATAAGCCATTATTTTCAGTTGGCTTTTTGCATAAGATTTTCCTTTGTTCAGATATCTTATGCTAAACACTAGGAAGTGTCGAAGGGTGGGCGTTTTGGAGGACTGTCACTTGTAAATAAGTAAAGTAAATTTTGACGAGTGCTGATTTTATCAGCCTAGTTTGAATAAATGACTTTTGATATTTTGATTTTAAGTTGAAATAGAGGACAAAATAAAAAACAAAAAAATCCAAAACACCGAAGATACTACGAATAGTGAACCATATTAACACTAGGAACGCACCCTCTCTTTAGGAACGCATAGAGGGTGCGGGTGCAAACGTCCACTTCAATTGTAACGCAATTTGTCAACCAACCCTCGAACATCGGATACTCTAGTACAAAGCTCCGATGATGTTTAAATAAACAATAGGTATTGTTTTATTTTGGTTTGTTGGAAAGGAAAAAAACAAATGTAAACATTGATATAAAAACTAAAGATACGGTCGTCCGAACATTTGCTCGACGCGTTCGCCATACAGAGAATTGGTGTAGTCTGCTCGTTAACGTAACCTTGTATAAGCGGCGAAGCATTTTCGAGGTTTATAGAACATAAATAAAGCTTTTAATAAAATTTACGACCGCACCCGAAGAGAGCCGATCGGGGACTAGTTCACTTCGGCTTAGGAAAGACCTTATTGGGACCACGTTTGTGGCGTCATTTTAACATGCCGTCCGCCCAGTCCTTACGCAGTAATATATAAGTAAGTCAATGAATGTAAAGAAATCTTTCCGTTTACATTCTATTTATCGTGTCCATGAAAAATTTTCGCTAAATAAAATTGCCCCAAAAATCAGCTATGCGAACTCCGCTCGCTCAAGCAGAGTTATAGGATCACAAAGTGTGCAAATGTCAGGGCATGCAGCGCAAGATGGAAGGTGCGGGGCCATTCACTTACATTTTGACCCTTAAACACATAATATTCTGAATAGAAATTTTGGGCCCAATACTGCCTAAGCTGATCCAATCTTGTTGTGAAACATTAAAATGCTGATATTCGCTAATCAATTATTAAATCCGCATGGGAAACTTCCACCCCCTATTAAACCTCCAAAGTTATGCGCAGAGGTTACTCCATCCACCCCTGGCTAATAAGGCTGCTATCACCAAGTTGCCATAGCCGAAGAGAGACGGTAGATCGAATATTCAGATTAAGATAGATCACGTCCGGGAGTGATCGTGAGAATATTATTAGGTACCTAAGGACTCGTGGCACTGCCAATTTTAATTCATCATACCTACATCGAGTTATGCTAATAGACGGCCCTTTGTTCCTAAACGGAAGACTGAGAAGATCCAAAGTTTAGAAAAAATTATTGCATGTTTACAAGCTGATATACGCTAGGTCGTTAAATGCAGCTCATCATCATCAATATCTGCAAAGCTATTTTTTGAACAATGTTGGGGTCGGTTTCCAGTCTAACCAGATGCATATTTATTGCATTAAATGAAGACCATCATGGGAGAAAATAAGGACATTTCCGTGAGAGTTCGTTTAACTTTAACCCTATTAGAAAAGTCTTAAAATAGCGGTTGTATTTTTTTTTAGGAAGACTGTCTATAATCTATATCAATTAACCTACTGCCACTCAATTGTACGTCTATGATTGGGAGCTATACTGTGAAAAAGAACGGGCTTTTGTTTTTCTTTGAAAACACTATTTTCAAAAGAAAAGCTACTATAATTTTGATTCAATGACAAGCTACAAATAGCTGTCAATTGGGATAAGGGCAGGAGAATGATGATGAATGATTAAGACAATCTACACGGCATAACGGCTGCATGTTCCTCTGTTGTAAGTTTTTACTAAAACAAATCTTTACATATTCGTACAAGTATTTAAAGTTTCATATCCAGCGGACTACGGGATGCTTCACGCAGTAACATCATTAGATGATAACGACCTCTTGTCACGACACCGAGGGATGCAGCGCGCCATCCCGCCATCCCGCGCGGTGGGAAGCAGGCATATGTGTTCCTCACTTGATTTATTTGCTATAATACCATTATGAGAGCATTAAGCGAAATGGTAGATGAAATTATGTAGCACTTAACGTTTTTCTCGTTTTTGTTATGAAATGGGTGCGTTCTAGAAATGGGAACCCTCTGTTCCCTCGTTTGTTTAATTTCTGTTTTATTACACATCTGAATAGTGAGGAACTCAATAATACAAAGTTAGGTAAGTAATCAATTTATTTCGTAAGCTTTGTCCACTTAATTAATGAGCAGATCCTATCAGCTGTTTTATTGACGTTTGAAAACATGGAGCGTAAAACCTAGATTTATTGCAAGATAAGAAACAATATTTTATAAAATAAATAAACCCTAGAGTAATTACAAGACATACTTTATAAAATAAAGCAACAATGCAGAACCAATTGCACTAGCAATTAACATCTATTTCAAATAAATCTTTAAGAGAATAACCTCATAAACTTAATTTAGTTCTCTGTAGTTTTTTTAGTTGCGGTACTAGGGACTTAGCATGAGCAGCAGGTTGGGTTGGCGATGGTTATCGGGCCCGTAAATAAGGGCCCGGGCGCGTGACAAGCGCGGCCATTAAGGCAGCGGTGACGGGCCGAGTCGCGACAAGACGCGAAAAAACGTCGCGTCCCGCACCGCGCGCCCTTCCGCGGACCGTGTACTGGCTGCATAATAAAGAGAGTTTTTATTTTAATTAAAGTTGCAAAAAGTGTGGAAGTGAAGGTGTGAGGCGGCTAGGAGCTTTGTAGCGTTATCGGTGAATATAATTTAGTGGTTCATAATAAAATTGTTCCTATAAGGTAATCAGATTACTGTTTAGATTGTGATAGTATTTTAATTAAACTGGAAGGTAAACTAGAGTTCTACGCGGTGATAAGAGTATCGACGCGCAATTAATTAAGTACTATGAATTCGGTACATGATTCGAGACCCAAAGCGCGCAAAAACTGCAACCCTCATGGGTCTTGAATTATGTTCAGAATGGTATATGTTGCTGGTTGATTCCTTTCCACGTAGTATACTTATTACAAAAATGCTGTGTTTTTGTACTCTCTGAAAAGCAACAAAGTAATTCAATCGATCCTGAACCGTCATTTTTCCTATCCCTACCATAACAAGGTGCGTCAAAAGATAGGAAATGTAAATAGCGGGCTGTCACCACAGTGCCACAGGTCCTTACGTCCGGGTTGGGACGAGCTACTCCGATACAGTGTGTTATCTGTAGCAGGCGAAAGGTGGCAAACAACTGCCAACTGTGACTCGACCCTAATAAACTACCAATTAACTACAAAAGGACATTTTTGAAACATATTGAATTGAATTTTAATTTTATTACATGAAGATAACTTTTCCCTTTATGACGCGTCAGTTTTTTTGCTTTTAACGATAGGCGCTTAAGTTAATGTTAAAGAATAATAGTATTACCTAATTAAAATAAATGAAAAGGGCGGGCACTAGCGGTGAGACGGATATAATTAGCATAAGTAATGAGCCTTAAATCAAGCTCTCCTGTGATTACAAGAGTGCAAGTTTATGGTGATAACTGAAATGAGGGGCTGGTTAGTTAACAAAAAAAATATAATTAGTCCGTCAGAAAGATTTCCAAAAATTTTTTTTTTTCACGTAAGCAAACAATGAAGACGATACAGTGCTTTGCAAACTCGTGTGACGTCATTTTCAAAGACATTAGTATGACCAAGTATGACATTTTTTACCGGTGAGTGACGTCACAACCCCCACTCAAATCTTTGACGCGTTTTATCTTCGTCCATTTTTATTGATTTGATAAAACAAAAAATACGTAAGTAACCAATATTTTTCGATAATCATCTAACAGACGGACAAATTAGAATCATATTTTTTTTAGTCAGTAAACATCCCTATTGTTTAAGACAACAATACCTGGTAGATTTTATAAATAGATCGAGTATACCAACTGGATAAGTTCCCGTGAAACATTTAAGTAATTCAAGTAAATTCTTAAATAAATCAACTTTGTCCTAGAAATATTATAACTAGTACCCTGAAGGATATCATGGGGTTCTTTGGCAAAAATCGGGTTAAAAGACCAAAAGTAGTTTAGCAACGTTTATTGAAAAAAATAATAAGAATTAGATAATGTGTAACTGAAGATGATGGAACCAAAGTGCATCTTATGCTACAGTACCCGGCGACAAATATTGCACATCGACCTTTGGAAAAATCAATGCAATTTATTCGTTAATTAAGTTCTTATTTTGTATTTAGCTTGCCGTGAAACATTTTCGAACCGACCTAGCTTGCGGCAGTTATATATAAAAGCACATCGGAAAAGAGATGTCTCGAACAGTCATTTCGTATATAGTTTCTCCAAAGGTCGATGTGCAATATTTATCGCCGCGTACTGTACATAGGCGAGTTCGCTACTGATTTTTGGGTCCATGTGCGTATTGTGTAATTATCACTTGCTTCGGTGTCGGAAAACATCGTCAGGAAACCCGTATACCCGAGAGATATTTCTCAACGGCATAAAAACTGACACCAGGTTAGGCACACAATAAAGAAAGAAGAAGAAGCTACATGAGGTTACCATTCACAAAGATAGCTGGAATATGCTGCATGCTGGCAAAGACTATTTCTGATTTAGTTTGGAAAGAAGATTTAGTTACAACCACCATCAAAGCTGGTGATTGTCAAAATAAACCGATGCTCATTCAACAATTCCGGGCATTCAGTAACACAACTACTCATCATCATCATCATCATCACCCACTGCTGGGTATAGGCCTCCCTTTTCTGATGCCATTCTCCACGGTCCTGTGGCAGCCTCGTCCAGGTTTTGCCCCCGATGGTAACTATGTCGTCTGCCTATGTCGCCGCTGGACGACCCACACTTCTTTTTCCCGCTCATGGACGCCATTCGGTGACAGCCTTAATCCACCTGGCATCACTGCGCCTTGCTAGGTGTCCTGCCCAACTTCATTTCAATATCGAAAACCACACAACGACTAGTCAAGTTTCACTTCCATGATATCATGTTGTAGGTTTATAATTCGCGGCTCGCCTGTTTCCAATTAACATCAATCCAATTAGTAAGTAACTAATGTGAATGTGCGGCTGTTGTACAAAACTCTACTTAATTAAACTAACAATGTTTTTGCTGCATATTTGTTTGGGAAAGTAATCTCTTTGTCTTTTCACGGAAGTCTATTTGTACGAGTGCTATTTACAAATAATTTTCCTAAGTAATTAAAATAATTATAACATGATAGTTCAAGTATCCAAGTATACCTATATTCTGGCACAGTAATTGGTGAGCGCTTACAGGATATTTGTTTTATAGACAACAAGATTATTCTCAATAGGCATGACAAATAAATAGCAACAAAGTTTGGATCAAGCGAATAAGACCAAAGCTAAGCTAAGTTTGGATAAGCTTATTTGAAACTTAACCTACGACTAAGACCGAGAAAGGACCTTATATCCAAAATTCACGATTTGCACTAAATCCTCTCAAAATAGAACCCAAAAACAACCGCTATCTCATATAAAGTCCAACTGATATACCAGGGAAGCAGGACCTCCAAGGCCGCAAGGGTAGCGAAGGTATCTGGTTGATATTTATAGCGTGGGATCACCCCCGGCCCGTCGCTTCCACGAACCCGCTGGGACCTTACCACGCATCCGTAGCGAAGGCACGAAGGACCAACGTATTCAAATTACACGTGAAAAACGATGTCGTTTACATCTCGTGGAAGGAGAGGTTTCCTCTTAGATGGTAATGATATGGGAGATTTGTGAGCGAAAGGATTCGGGGTCTACACACGGGTAACGTTTGTTTTTGCTCTGTAGTCGAGAGATTCTTTTAAAAGCTGACGGTAATGGAAATTTGTTTCCTTATCGATGAAAACCTTTTTGAAAATAGTTCGTGTTTTCTCCTTTTAGACAATATAATCTTGGTTAAGCCATATGAGGACCATGGAGGTTAGTGTCCAATTTGCTTGTCTGAGAAAAGCTCTAAACACATTTGCGTAGATCTGTCCAATCAGTGCATGCAGCTGTTTTAAAGCTAAAGTTTAGAAAACGTTTACCAGGAGTTTTTGAGGCTATCAGCAGTTTAAAGCAAGTCAAAGACACCAGTCGAGTAGCAAAGGATCAATGAAACATTTCAGTCACAATAGTCGCAGAACTGAAGAATTTCATTTGATGTCCACAAACAATATCTAGTGCCAACTAAATCATTATTTCTCACTAACTTTTCTAGGAACTTCCTTTGATCATATCTTCATTACTGTTATTTTCTTTTTAACTGAAAACCCGTGTACCAGGAGAACATGAGCATCGTACAGTTGTTGGTATTAATGCAGCGTTCGGTCGGGTGTCGGCGTCTCGTGTGAGGAAGTCCTAATTAAAACGCCATACATCACGCTCGTGTGAGGCGAGCATGCACCTCTATTACTGGTGATACTACTACGGGGTGTCGATGGTGTCCTAATACTATGTGGCGAATATAAGTTTTAAAACTGACATGGTCACTGGCACTGTTTTCAGTATTAATAATAGTGTATGTGGCGGATGAATATATATCTTGGTTAATAAATTAAGGACACTATTTAAATTTAAAACATTATTCTAAAACAGATTTATGTAATTTTTCATAACAGGACGAGTTTCATAGGAAGGATTTTTTATATTGCAGAGTTTTGTGTCAAAGCCGTCAATGGCATAAATACTTAACGGGCTATGCCGAAAATAAGTCATAGCTCGATGGGCGTGATTTCCTCGGCGCCCCCGCGCGCGCAATGCAGTTTACGAAAGTTTACGCGGTTGTCCTTGTCACGCACTACTTGAAATTCTTGAAATATTAGCACACAGGAGGTATGGAGCAGACAAATATGAAATAATACAAATAATTAATTTTCAACCATTTTTTAATATGTAATACGAATTCATTAAGTAATGAAGGTATGATAACAAATTATTATTTCTATTCTTTTTGTGTTCTTATAATAAAAACGTGGTGCATGTATTATCAATATTTTTAACACATTAATTTACTTTTATCTATATTTAATCTACTTTTAAAAAACTCGTCTATTTGTATGCATAATAATATTTGTTCGCAATTTCATCGTAAACTACTGAGCCGATTTTTTTTTTGATTTTTATTATTTTGATTCATTCTCTGGTATATTCTAGGAAGCCCAAGACGCATAGATTTAGTGTACAACATAATATTAAGATGTCAATCTTATTAACAGACTTATAACTATAAAATCGAAATATGACAGAGCTCCACACAACAAATAAAATAAAAACTTTATTTTAAGAAAACCATAAGAACCTATTTTAAACTACATCATCATCATCATCACCATCATCAGCCTATATAATGTTCCCACTTCTACGATAGGTAATGGGAACGAAATGACAAAAGTATACAATAACACAAAATATTAAAAAAAAAAAAAAGCAACATATCAGTAAACTAATTTTATAGAAAGAACATAAATACCACCCCCACCTCTTACCACCAAATAGGCCGATAAATCGCATAATGCGCAGCTTGACCGCCAGCGTTCTTTTACGTGGCGCGACCTTTACCTGTATCAAGCCACCTCAAATATTTTTATTACAAGAATCATGGTGATTCTTGTAATAAAAATATTTGAGGTGGCTTCAAATGCATGATAAATGGCATTCGTAATATCTTGGTGCAGATTTTTTATGTTGTCTGATTGCTGCAGATTTAGTAAGCCATGATTATTTATGGCGATACATTTATGTACTTTCGTATCTTTAAAATCTTATTTGTTGTTAATATTTTTAAATTATGTTTTCCGAGGTTCCGAGGAGTGAACACTACGAACGATATCATTCCACAGTAATAATTGAAAAAAAACAAGCATCGGGATCGGTAACATAATAGGGTGTTTCACCAAAAAAATCTAATTAGTTCGTCTGTTAGATTATCGAAAAAAATTGGATACGTGTTTTTTGTTTTATCAAATTAATCAAAATTTACGAAACTAAGACGTGTCAAAGACTATGAGGGGCGTCACTTTCAGGGTAAAAAAGTACTAAGTTTGTGACGTCACACGACTTTTCGAAGCACTGTAAACTGTATAGTCTTCATCTTTTATTTACGCGAAAAAAGAAAAAATATGTGTCCATTATTTTTTGGAAATCTATCTGTTCGACGAATTTTTTTTTTTGTGAACTACCCTATTATTATTGTGACTGATTTCGTTTTCGGGGACGGTGTCCATACATTTTTGCACATTGTTCTTTCTAAATATATGATTTTTGCAACCAATCTTTTCGACCGTGATTGAGAGATACAGTATTGTCAAGTATTTGTGTATAAGTGGTACTGTCTTCATTAGCTATGATCTTCCATAGATACGAATGCATTTCTATAGACTGTTTAAATCCTTCGGCGATAATAGTGGATTCCATAGCTGTTGAAGATCCGCTATAATTTTTAAAACACTCATGTTGTTTTACTATCTCATTTACCTTTCCCACTCAAGCACAAATACATCAGTATTTGTTTTTAACTTCCATGAAAAGAACTTTACGAAATCGCCAATAGTGCAGCATAATTAGTTCTGTATGAACGTTTACCGCAACAACCATCTAAGTTTACAAATCTATTATTGGTAACCATCTTTAGTAACCTTTCCTACTTTGTCTGCCGCTTTTTTCTCCCGTTCCCCCGATTTTCTCATCTCTTACCATGCCATCACTTCCCATTCGTCAGATACTACATCTTGTATCTATTTGTACGGTCAGCAACAGAAGTAGCTGGACATTTTGGAAATTTAATTATTTGATGACTGTTATTAATATTATTATTCCGCTGATGTCGGCAGTTTTAGAACCCTGAAAGAAGTATAAATCAACTTGGAAAAATACTATTTATGCCAAGCTCTAGTACTGGGAAGATCTTAATATATCTGTATATATAAAATTAATGCAAAGCTGACTGACCGAGGATACAAACCCTTAGACCAAGAAACGTTAAATTTGGCACACGTATTTCTCTTATGACGTAAGCATCCACTAAGAAAAGATTTTTCAAAATTCAACTCTCAAGGGGGAAACAGGGAATAAAAGTTTGTAGTATGAAAAATCGTCATTTTTGATATTTCCGACATCCACGTTGGCAAAGCCGCGGGCAAAAGCTAGAAGTAAATAAAATGAGAGAACTCACGTTTTCTTCAACTTCTTTATATTCTTTATCAATATCATGTTGTTGCTTCCTTTTATTTCTGGAATAAAAACCATCAACATTTTGTTCTACGGCTTTTAAAAATCACAAAAAAATTACTCTACTTGTAAGGAAAACTAAAATGATTAATAAACCAACTCCATACCTCACTAAAGACCAAAAAAATAATTTCGACTAAACTCACCTCTTTTTGCAATTCAAATGTGACTCCATTCGTTTATGTGCTCTTCACACGCGGTAATAGAAGTTGACGTATTAATGATGTTTTGTTGACATATGTCTAACCTAAAATGATTTATTAGTACATTTTAGCCTGTTATATTTTTATTTCATAAATATTTTGCTCTAGCAAATAGAATGCTTACTCAATATTACTTTGCGAGGCAAATATAGGTTGTAGCTGATTATCTAAGTATATGAGCGGAGGTGGCGACTTCGATTGCAGCTAAAAACGTGCTCATAGTTACTGATAAAATAGAAGCTATTAATTATTGTACATAACTACATACTTACTTCTTACTCTCTTTCATTTTCTGAGCCCTCACCCTCAGGAACTTCAAACGTTGTACTTTATTTAGTTTTGGTTTCATATTTCTTCACATTTTTATTTATAAACAATTAAATACTCATCACAAATGGAAAACGATACGTTATAGGTACTGTTAAATCTCAAGAGTAGTCTTTATATACCTGTTCAACACTAATTAAGTAACAATCTACTATCTTTTACGAATAATCAATTATTATAATCACGAAAATCTGTTGGCACAGATTTGTAAAAAAATGTCATAGGTCCTGCGTCGATGAAGCCCACCGGGCGACTGATCTGACAAGCGAGCGAAAGTGATGCAAATACTTATGAAACGCAAAAGAAGAGATGGCAATAATGTGCGTCTGCTCGGAATAAAACAACGTATGTGCCAAAAAGAATTTTCTCCATTTTTAACAGAAAATTTAAATAAAATTTTAAATTACTTTCGTAGATACTTGATATAATAATTCTCTATGTTTCAAAGTCAATTCCATTGAATAATTCTTAAGCGTTACACCGTGATTTCTAAGAAAGTAAAAAAATTGATATAACTTTGCAATTTTTTTGTATCGAGAAAAATTCATTGAATCGTGTATTCCTTTTCGACGATACTAGACCAAAGAGTCAAAAACCATTCACCAAAATGTCAAATCCCTATTCTACATACTCAACAAGTTCCTAGAACTAGAAAAACCACATTTTTCTCAATCTATCACCTTAAGCATTTTCAGCGCCATTTTTGTTTATTTTCAGAAATGCTGTCCTTGTCATTTCAACCGTAGGTAATGAAGTAAACTTTTTTCGAGCTCATTTAGTTGGTATCACACTGTAAACTGATTTAAAACTCATTTCCGTTGAAAATCTCACTTTTTTCTCGTTCCCCGTGAGTAGTAACCTCGTGGTAATCCGTCGGTTCCCTATTTCGCAGTTAGTCATCCCGAATGGTTAATAAATTCCCTGTCATCGCATCTCTACGCTTCACATACTATTTCTGGAGTTATGGTTTTTTTAGATCCTTGTGTTTTTTCTTTGGAACATTTTGAGGATAAATCTCTGGTGTTTTCTGTTAGCGGTGAAAGTACTGAATATTTATGTGTTTTTAATTTTATTAGATTCAGGGTACATGAGCTTTATAAGATTCAGGTCCATTTCGAAAACTGGCCCTAAGATCCAAGAAAGAGGATATGTTACCTACAGAACACTAACATTTCGCTAGATGCGATTATGTTCTAAGTAATATATAATGTGAGCCTATTGTCATCAACCAGGAATGGATCTAAGCTCCAAGATGCTCTTGAGAAATTCTAGATAGATAAACCCAGTAGGTATCACTTTATCCGACCTGAGAATCAAACGAAACACAATGAGGTCTTGAACCCAAGATAACGAGGTAATAAAACTTCGTTTAACGGTAATGAAAACTTTCCAATATGAACGAAGGATGAACAGGCGTTTAGTTTCACAAGTTGCAGCGGCTGTCAGTGTGAGGATTACCGGCTTAAAGACTAACATGACACTATGTTAGGATCACATAATATACCGCACGGCGCATGCGCAATGGTGAGACGGTTATAGTCAGCGATTTGTGACACGTGGGACATCATCATCTTGACTGTTCTTAGCTGTCATATTTCAAGTATTGGTTACCAAAAAAATGTTTGTTAACCAACACTAGGAATTTCTCCTGTATAGTTTAAATGTTTGTAAACGCACCCAGCGTTTACAAACATTTAAACTCACATACACAAACACATCCAGACCCGAAACAACTATCTGCAGGCCATATAAATATTTGTTTCGTGCGGGGATCGAACCCGCGACACGCAGCACAGTAGTCCAATCGCTCAGCCACTGAAGGTTGACTTAGGGAATCTTGGAAGGCGCACTAGTTCCTATGAACACCGGTGTGGTTTTAGTCAGCAAGACTTGACAGACCCCTGCACTCTACCCAGGGCGGAAGACGTTCATTGTGGATTTCCATATCGTGAAAAAAAGGTAAGAGGCAGTAGGCTCGATTGCCGTAGGTACTGGCTGATTTGTGTCCAGGCTTTATATTTGCACATTGAAACAGAGGAGTCTGATAACCCGTTACTGGGATAGATTAGACTGGAACTTAGATTGCTCCATGTAAATACTGGTATTCAGCAGCATCCGGTAATAAAAAAAAAACGGACTTAAAAAAAAACTGAGTTTTCGAAGAAGAAGAATCATCCGGTTACACTGAAACCATTTGGGCACTTCTGATCTAAAGCAAAGTCATGGCGTTGAAAACTTTTCCATGTATGAATGTTGTTGGTACCGTACAGCTATCTCGCCCTCTGTTTCTAAGACCTAAATAAGATATTGCATTTAATTTATATTCAAAAATAGAAAATTCATCAAAACCCATAACATAAGCAAATGATCCACTTTCATCTCATTTGAAGTCAGAAACGTAACATTCAATTTAACCACGATCACCTACAGCAGACAGACATTTACACAAAAATAAACCCTCACACCCACTGGATCGTACCAAACAAAACGAGATACAATTAGATCTGTCTCCTGCGAGCGTCACGTTCGATTACAGTTCGCGTTCGCGCGTAATTCGCGCCACGTGCGCACGCGCAGCGGAAGTACGCCATCTGTCGTCAGTTAGTGGCGCCACCGTCGCCCGCGCTTCCGGATTACCGCGAATTTTGAATTAAGAAGGGTGGCGGTGTCTAGGTGGAATTAGTTAAGTGGTCTTCGGAGTGGTCTGAACCACTGACAGGTCGAATTTAAAGATGGAAATGATAAGACAGTGAATGGAATTGTTTTTTCTTTTTTCTTTGATGTAGTCTGTGATAATTAGGTAAGTCAAGGTAGTCTCAGACAACTATTCTCAGTCCCAACAAACCCTAGTTAGTTAAATAGACATACCATCAATCAAAGCTGAAGGAAGAGGTGAGCTCCACCCCGTCGGGGCTGCGGGTTGTTCGAAAGAGATATCGCGGCTTCGGCACAAGAGCTAAGTAGGAACATGGGTGGTTTTTAGTCAGTAGAAGTCTGACACTCCCTTCCGGTCTGCCCAAAAGAGGGAGGGATTATTTGATGATTTCACACCTCCCCCAAAAAAAAAAAAGAGATGAGCTCCACAAAAATTGAATCTCTAAATAGTACCTAAACAAATTCCTACCGTTCATACTGTTAAATAAAGTATCGATAATCACAAAAACAAAAACAGAAAATCAAATTAAAAGCCACTAAATAAAAAGCCGCAGCTTCTCCCAGTAACCAGCAATAAATAAGGCAGCCGCCCATAGACAATCAACAACAAGTAGTCATAGATAAGAGCGCAGTAAAACGCGCGCGTTATCTGGCCGGCGCGCTGCGCACGCGCACGCACCATAGACAAACCTTCTACAAATTTTACGTTTCGTTAACATAGTGTTGGACTGTTTGTGATAACGATGCTGGGTTCTTGTCGACTACTGTGAAGTTGGTAAGTAGGGTAATGAGTTTAATGTGGTTTGTTGTAAGTAGGAAAGTGGGTTATTGGTTACCTATGGGTGATGGATGGGTGAAGGGTGCTTCCAGCGTATTCTTGGGTCACAATGCCCGTCGTCAACCAGATGACCTAAACAAATTAATCATGGCGGGCAAGATCGAAGGAAAGAGACCCCGCGGCCGATCACCTAACCGTTGATGTGATCAAGTTACCGCACTCACTGGACTCTCTGTTACAACTGCTCTAAGGAAAGCCGAACAGATTGTAAGATCTATGAAGGACACGACATCAGGGACACGACCTTCAGTAATGAAGAATACGACTACAAAGAAGATGCTGTAGGAGCCATACTGATGTGAAAATTTCTAATGTCGTAAGGTTCAGGTCATAATTATACCAACTATGGGTATACCTAAATAATCGCTCTAGATTTTTCATAGGTATCAAAAGTTCATCATCATCAGGTCTAAAACAAATAGATAAACAGCTGAAAAGAAGTTTCTTCCTAACAAATAACACTAATTTAAAAGACGTGAATTCTTTCAAAAACTTTTTTACTTCAAACGCAATTTAGGTGAACATCTTCATTAGTTGCGGCCATGCACAGAGCTTGTTCGCAGAAACAATTCGTTAATGATACCAAACCGGCACAGGAACGGCGACAAAACAAAGAGATCCGAATATTATCTCAAATCTTTATAATAATTACAAGAGACAAGTGTACGTCTCAATCCGGGGACGAAGCCGATCTCCACGCATGCTGAATCCAATTACCGAGGGCAGGCGACCGAAATATCTTTGCAATCGAGAAAAATAATCGTTAAAAAACACATCGACTTGTTTTGTACAACCCTATCTTTAAGCCTCCAATCTGAATTAAAATCTTCAAGACTGGCGTACAGAGTCGAAATTCAAACGTTACGTTAAAAGTACTTTGTACCTTTTGTTATTTAGTTGGTATCCCTGATTGGGCGGAGCGTCCCCCCCACTCCACGCGCCCCGAAGGGTGGGACAAACGTCAGTCGCGCGCCAGCGGTGGGGGATGACAGATGTCTGTCTGTAAGCATCGTTCATATCTCAACACGATAGCGAATTCAATTCTCAATAAATAATAAGTTTCTGCCTCCGACGTGTTGGTGGTACAATGCCGTCTGTCAGTATGTTTGCACACGCGTGGTGATTGAACGGCCACGGGATCCAGAGGGACATTTCAACTGTTATTATTACACGAGTGACTCCTCAAATCCAAACATTTGATTTAACAGTGCTATTAACGAACCTAATGCTGTTTGTCATTATGATAGTTATAAATTCCGCTCGTCTGGTCCAAATGAGCGGCGCTAGTATATTCGTACGTGATTGCAATAATGTCTGGTAGTGAATTAACAATTGTTTTGTGTTGAACAAAACGTATCGGTATGTGGAGCTGAAGTATTCGATCGTGTGAATTTTTTTGAAGTTATAACAGATATTATCATCAATTTGTCTAGTCCTGATGTCTATCTACAAAGGAATTCAATGTTGTTAGAAAATAAAACAAAGAAATAAAATCTGGATCTAGGTAGTGATCACTGTGAGAAGTGAAAGAATTTGTGTTTTGGGAAATAAAGAAAATCACTTCGTCCAAGTATTATTTTTTAAGGATAGCGTTTATTCCAGTAAAGCATGTAGGAAAAACTTTTCATTCCTATGGATAGCAAATTAATTACGCTTTCACAGTTGGAAGAGAAATAAGTGCAACCGTGTGGTTTCAAACCTGTTCTTCTCCATAAAAACGAAAATTTTTTGACTGATGTGCACTAAACTTTAGAAGTTACATAAAAGCCCATGTTGATTTATGTGACCTACTGCGGTATTCAGAGATATTTAATGATTACTTAAGCCGTTACTTAGTAAAGGTTTGACATACTTTTGTATGACAAAATTGTCAAAACCTTTACTAAGTGATGGCCTAAGTATTCATTAAAGCTCTCTGAGTGCGGCAGCTAGGCTTTAAGTTTGAGATAGGTGCCATTCTCAAACTTGCTTCAACACAATACTTATAATAACAAGACAGACAACCTTAAAATGCGGCATTACTTATTCAGTGAATAGTTTTGGCCTGTGTTACTTTTAACTATAAGTAAACAACACTTCAAAGTTTCGAAAAAGGATGGTAAACTTAATTACCAAACGGTGAAAGAAACATTGGTCCTTCGGCACTAAAATTGGTCCTTTTACTCCATAAAATCATAAATTATCAGTTTCAAATAGTTAATTTCAATTGCGACAAGTTATCGGCGAATAGCTTTGGAAATAAACAAAGGTTAAAGCTTATTTCTTTTTAATCTTTTCAAGCTTTATGATTTGCTATATGAAAACTGCAAAAGCTTGAACAATAAATAAATAAATTAATGTATGTATTGCAGCAAAAAAATATCGGTATCAAATTGATTAAAAGAACAACACGGAGGCCCAACCAATTATATTTTTTCCTCTGAGGGTCCTAAATATTACCAAGATGGTAATAAATAAAAAAAGTAGTTACCTACATACTGTATAAAAATAAAGTAATTCAATAGAAGGGTGGCTTCATCCGTCAGGGCGTACAGCCAGCGGACATCCGGCGGAAGCGGGCGGGGCGTAGCGGCCGCCATTTTGCGTCGCTCGCGCGTGCGCGGTGCCGACGGACGGCTTTATAAAATAATAAACAAAGCAGAATTACGAAGCGTAGCGAATTTTGAGTTCTTTTTTTATATTCCTCAGAGACTACTGTTCAAAAATATGGTTAATATTCTCACAGGTCAGTGTGGGATTACCGTATGTTATACAGGGAAAGGCTCATAGCGTTGTAAATTAGTTGCTCGTGTGAGAAACATTAATATACCGTGTATGTGAAAAGCATTTATGAATATCATTCGGTCGTATGAAAGTCAGGGTAATTTATTCCGTGTTCATGTTTGAACTAACCAAAATACGTAACATGCTATATCCAGCGTTAACGCACAATTCTGCCATTCATTGCAGAAATGGGGCTTACACTAACTGTTTCATCATCAGCCTATAATGTTTCCAATGCAGGGACTCAGGCCTCCTCTCTAGGAGAGGGATTGCCTAATCAACCACGCGGGCCCAGTGCGGGTTGGTAGATGTCACTTATCTTCGATTTTTTTGGTTCTAAGACATTTAGTTTCTTCACAATGTTTTCCTTGACCGTTTTGAGAGTAGTGGTGATGAAATAAATTACACAAAGTAATGCGCCTGCCTGGGTTTCGAACCCACGACTTACTGCTCTTCACAGAGCCACCACTGCTCTTCACTGGGCCACCACTGCTCTGTCTCTGTTCAACAATTAGTCAAATGGAATAGGTACGTGTGTAAGCCCCGAAGCGTTAGATACACCTCTCTTTACCGGGGATTATTTATTTATACGCAAGATAGGTAGCTAGAGGTCAGTACCTACCCTCACATTTCGCAAGTTATGTTTAAGTCCCATGGAATGGAGGGTCAGTCTATTGCCGTCTACCGGGCAAAAGGACCTGCAAGAGGAAATCTGGACAGAATTTGGTAGTTTTTCATAGATATTGCTCACCCACATTAATGCAAGTAATTCCCGCAGTCCTGCCTTGAACAACGAATTTCTGTTTCTCCTCTGAAAAATAGGTTGAGATTTTAACGAGCGATCATTAAAATCTCAACCTATTTTGAGAAGAAAACCCTTAGCCCGCAAAGATTAATATCTAAAACAAAAACCTCGCCACAAAAATAGCCAACCGTTATGGTTTCATTTAATAAAATTATTACAGCGATTAAAATTCCTTGTTATTCCAAGTTTATTTCCTTTTCCGTCTCCCGATCTATCCCGTCCGTATACCAGGCTCACATGAATCGTCAGGAGTGAGCCAGGACGTAAATCAAGCCGCGTCGTCCCATCCATCACGCGACTCCGTCCCATCAATCGCGTTGCGACCAAAATAGCCGCGCGGTGTATAGCTAAACTTGGACATCTTCTCACCTAAGGGACGCGGAGAGCATATCTGAGAGGATTGTTAGCTAGCCATGCTACACTTTATGAAGCCCTAGAGAATGCACAAGTTATTTAAATGAGTTTGTTTATTGGTATTCAACATTCTTGCTGCTACGCGTGTTTATGTTAGGAGAGCATTCGATCAGTAGGTATTTACTACTGGGAAACGTAAACTTGCGGGAAGACTGCTTATTAGTTGAGTTGAAACGATATTTTCCATGTGACTGCATCACGCAATGAAGGGATCCACAAGTTTTGCACTACAGCTCATGGTAGGCCTTTTTGAACGATGCTTGGACTGACGTAGAACCAGTAAGTTTTGATCTAGACAAATATCTCTAATGATAAAAGAACGGTAGTACTAGGCAGAAAGAAAATACTGTTCACGTATTCATATCTCGGAAAAACGAAAAAAAAAATAACACCCAAAACAGTAGGCAAATTATTCTGAAAATCTGAACTTGGACGTTTTTAAAGGAAAGGAAAGGGAAGAACTCTTTCACAGAGAAGGAGTCTTATTAGTACTGAATATTCTTTAAATAAAATGTTTAAATTCACAAAGTATGATTCTTCAGATTTAGTGAAAGCTCTTCGAGAAGTTTTTTGAAAACTGAACCTGGACCCATGCCCGGAAGGCTCTTATCTGAAACTTTTCGTAGTAGTTTTAGTCTTAGCGATCTCTCAATACACCCTTCCTAAATTTTCATGTCAATATGTTTGCTGAAAAAACCTCTGGGAGATTTTTTTGTCCTTTCATAATCACAACTACACAAAAGAATAAGTAAACCGTGTGTAACTGTGCGATTCTTTCCTCAGAAGACCGCTACAGACACGAATCTGCATGGTCTTCATAGGACTTGATTATGTTTGGACTTTGCAACAGAGTCTGACTTCTGAGTTTGTTTCGATGTTTCTTCTCATAGTAGTCGGATAGGAAACACTAACTTCATCTAGTTTCAGAAGATGTCTTAATTTTGTCGTCTAAAATGATTTTTTAAACGAATTTACAGAGATAAATATAATTCACCATTTAGGTACAGGGATCGAACCGAACATAAGAAACAAGAAAATTAAATGGAAAGAAAATGTTAGTTTTCCTGGGTTTATTTATTGAGTCAAGGAGTACCTAAAGTGTACCCACAATGAAACATTCCTACCAAACAAGCCCCTACTTACCACTGAATGTAGTCGAATAGGGTGTCCATGTTAGAGGTAAAATACTGAAGAAGTCTGAAGCCATGTCCATGACTACCATGATTTCGTTTTGATACGATAAAAAAAAATGTTTATAAAAATTGCAAACAAGATAAAAAATCTGTCTATCTCACATTTACAACATGAACTTTGGTAAGCAAAAAGTTTAATTTACCAGCGACCATTTACCCGTGTAAATCACAATTTAGGAATTAAATTAAAAATTACGCAATCATCTTGTTAGGTTGCCTATTCACAACATCCTGACCCGCCTAAAATTGAATTAATAGGCCCAATTAGAATCAAGATAACAAGCGGCTATAAAAAATATCCTCATTAATAGAGCCAAACTTGTTACTGCTACCGAATTAACGAGCGCCGAACTAACGCAATCATGTAATTACGGACACCTCACTACAGCCAGCCAACACCACTGGGATACCTACAGCCTCGCGGAGGCGGAGCCTCGAGCCGATCAATACGAGAATAAACACGCTAATGTTACCGAAGGGAAATAGTTGCGTCCCTTTCTAGTTCGCTTCTTACCGCTTTCGGAGTGAACGAGACGGAATCGGCCCACCTCATTCGTTGAGACGCATCCCGATGGGCGTACTCCGGCTTCACAGTCGGGTAATCCGACATGGCTCAGTCGGCAAAGAACCGCGTGCCGTGCGCGTGCGTGCCCGCCGCCGGCGTAATGCACTCCGCGTAGAGACAACATATAGTAACCATGCTCGTGCCACCTGAGATGATGGCAGCGCAATCCAAGCTAGTCTACCAGATGAACAAGTACTACAACGAGCGGGTCGCCAACCGCAAGGCGCAGATCACCAAGACCATCCACGAAGTGTGCCGGATAGTGCAGGATGTTCTCAAGGAGGTGGAACTACAGGAGCCGAGGTTCATATCCTCGCTCACGGACTATAATGGACGTTTTGACGGTTTGGAAGTGGTTTCACCTCATGAGTTTGAGATAGTTATTTACTTGAATCAAATGGGTGTGCTAAACTTCGTGGACGACGGCTCGCTGCCCGGCTGCGCCGTGCTGAAGCTGAGCGACGGCAGGAAGCGCTCCATGTCCCTGTGGGTGGAGTTCATCACCGCGTCCGGCTACCTGTCCGCCAGGAAGATTCGCTCAAGGTTCCAGACGCTAGTGGCGCAGGCGTGTGACAAATGTTCCTACAGAGATTGTGTGAAAATGATCGCAGAAACGACAGAAGTGAAACTACGGATTCGTGAGAGGTACATTGTGCAAATAACACCAGCGTTCAAGTGCGCCGGCTTGTGGCCGCGCTCGGCCGCGCACTGGCCGCTGCCCGCGATACCCTGGCCACACCCTAATATTGTCGCTGAAGTCAAAACTGAAGGTTTTGACTTACTATCGAAAGAATGCCTAGCGTTACAAGGAAAGAACTCTGCAATGGAAGGTGACGCGTGGGTGTTGAGTTTCTTCGAGGCTGAGAACCGTCTCCTGCAGGGCGGCTGTCGGCGAAAGTGCTTAAGTATCTTAAAGACGATTCGGGACAGACATTTAGACTTGCCCGGGAACCCTGTGACGTGCTATCACATGAAGACATTGCTGTTGTACGAATGTGAGAAGCACCCGAGGGAGCACGAATGGGACGAGGTTGCAATCGGGGATAGGATCAACGGCATCTTCCTGCAGCTGATCTCGTCGCTGCAGTGTCGCCGGTGTCCGCACTACTTCCTGCCACACGTGGACCTGTTCAAAGGCAAGTCTCCGACGGCGCTGGAGAACGCCGCTAAGCAGGTGTGGCGCCTGACGCGCGAGATGCTCACCAACTCCAGAGCATTCGAGAAGCTGTGAGCGTCCGGACACTTGAGTGATGTGTTACGTGGAGTGGTGTAACCGTGTAACGCTTGTTTATTGGTCCTCCAGTCATTTTCAGTAGTTTTAGCGAAGCATTTCGTGTTGATAGGCAATGTGTTGCGAGACGCACAGTGTAAAGTATACGCTTGTAGCGTGCGAGCTATCTGAAATATTCCATTCGGATCGGACAGACTGTAAGTAGAAGTGATACTAATATACGCTAGGGACGCAGTTTCGATATAATATTTTTGTGATATACTGTAAATAGCTTAAACGTTGTACAATTTTAGTGATATATTTAATTTAAAATCATCGTGTATTTATTTGACTGAAATCTTATAAAGTAGGCGCATAATCTACTTATAGTTAAAAATAAATAATTTGAAACTATAACTTTTACTTTGATTTGTAGACATGTTCCCACACTAACATTTACACACATCATTATAAAGACTTATTCATGTTATCCATTCGAGAAAAGGATTAACATATTGCATTTTTCATTGTGCAAAGTAGGCCTAACTGCTGCTATGGCGGAATGAGCACAGTTGGTTTCGCAAGCAACTATCTGTGTAACCTAAATAACCAATCATATGCATGCACATTCCGATAATGTAGGTTTTGTGCAAGCGTCCATATTCTGCATGATTTGCATAAGCTAATGACCGTAGATTAATTTAAATCGTCGATAGTATAAGCAGATAAAATACCTTCACATGGAATATGATTTTACAAGTTTAATTCACTTTAGACTTCTCAAGAGAGATTCGTAAATCATAAGAACACGCTGAGGAAACAACTCCCGTTTTTCATTAAAAAAATCAAGAAGCTTTTTACGAGCATTTCTAAGTTGACAAGCTTATCTAAACGACCGCATTTTACACTGTAACGACTAACCCGAAGCGTGACATTCAAATAACGATATGTTAATTTTATGGATAGGTAAAACACGAAACTTGTATAGAAGGTCGAACTTCAAGTCCTATCAGATATCATGTATCCCAGCCTACTCGGAAATACAGGCTATTGAATGCAGTTCCACATAAAGTAACAAAAAAAGCACAAAACGTTGTGAAGTGACAGCGTTTGGTACGTCCTACGTAGACAGTATCAGGTTACAAGTCGATATTTTACATGTAAAAGCCCGTGGGCCGAGTCCGACTCGCGAGCCTACGGTCCAAGGATAGTTGGCGACCATTAATTTATACAGTGATATCTAGACGCGATACTCTGCGAATATACGATGGAAAAATTGTGTGTAAAGGATTTTAGATGTGAGATAAACCTTGGATAAGTTACTGACGCTCTGTAAGCTTGTCGCCCGAGATAGGGATCTTATTGATGAAAGGATAAGACGCGATGAAAACCGAATTGATTGGGGAATTACGTCCAAGTACTTGAGCAGATGCACAAACATAAATTATAATTATGTATAAAGTTAGGCGATAATAAGCTGCATATCTTGATGGTCGAGCTTTAAGTCTGTATAGATACGAGTTTACAGCCTCCGTATGGTATGTGAGATGTCAATCTGGTGTTTGCATAACGTTGCATTTACGTACTAACACGCATCTGGTTAGACTGGATGCTCCTAAGCTGGGAAAAGGCCCGGCTGATTGCACAAGATAAAATCTATAAAATATTCTATACTTCTAAAAGTGGAAATATATGTATATTGAAACGTGAACTCGTCTCAAGACGGACATGTAAACGAACTCGTATCAATACCTACACTGTAGCCCCCAAAAAGAGTTAATAACAATAAAATCAATAACCTCAGAACATAACATTATTAAAACAAACATTAGTATAAACAATGCCATATCAAACACACGGGGACGGTCGCTAAGTGTCCTCAAACCAGTTTGTCAGTTGGTCACCCTACGTGGACCGACGCCTACGCGCGCATTTGTTTTTAGTTTTAACTTGCGCGTACAAAGACAAACAGACATACGGACACATTTATAAATAAAATAACCTTAGAATAAAGAAATAAAGGGAACCTGCAACACTGTGACACATGAAAAGCCGGATGTAATGTAATTTTCGACCCACACATTAGATTTCGGATGACGATATATAACCTCTTTTGCTGTTTATCGGGCAAAAGAAATATCTGACTGGTCTGAATAAGTCACATTAAACAAGACTGCTCTACTTAGAGCATCTGAAATACTTCCGTACTCAGAGATATTTAATTATTACTTAAGCCGTCATTTAGTAAAGATTTGACACACAAAACGTTCACGAAACTGTCAATATCTTTACTATGTGATGGCTTAAGTAATCATTAAACCTCTCTGAGTGCGGCAGTTAGGTATTTTGATCCGTAACCTATGTTCGAGGTCAACAGACCAAAGGACCAATATTTATCTTGTTAATGAAAATGTAAGTCAGAATATGATAAAATAGAGAGCACTTTAAGGAACGAATACATCTGGTGATTTGACGGTGTTACAGAAATAGAGCAAGAGTTTTTTATTAGTTGTTGAGTGGAGATACTTAATAAGCTGCTGATGACATTACTATTACATTATAATTAACTATTAACGTATTAATATTAACTGTTTAGTCGATGAAATGTTACAAGTTGATTTTTTTAAAAGATGTTTTAAACAATGCCTGATTGAGTTCCGTAACCATTTTTGTGTTACACTGAGAAAATTGGCAATCATAAAAGAGGTGAATTCAGCTTAAAGTATGATGAATTCACTCCAAGGACGGAGCATAGTGATTCACCAAAAAGAACGATGATAATACTGATGTTGATGATAACAGTATTTAAGATGACGTGTCACCATGGATTTAGTAGGACGTATTTTTCCTACTATTTTACGATGACTTCCTCACATATCCAGTTACGTCCTACTTTTTTAGAGATACTTCTTCTTAATAAACTATGAAATCTATTTATATTATGGTGACTGTCATTGTGTGTTTTAATTAGAATCTTATTTACAATTATCATACTAATTTATGGGACAGTGACCATTTTCTATTACATTGTGTTATCATTTGAAGAAGACAATGTTATTTTATAATTACCAATTTTTACGATGACAAGTATCTTATTATTGCATTATTTACCCAAACAATTCGATTCCATCTTAACACATTTCAGTTCTAGCGTAATATTGACTTATTATCAACATATTTTAGGACAACGCATCTATTTTAAACCAACGTCACGATATTTTAAGATTATGCCAAAATGACATTTTTCTCAGTGTATAGGCGAAAAATCTTGTCAGAAATAGTATTTCTAGAAAATAAATTGTTTTTTTTTTATTGTATCTACTTAATGTAACAGTAGATTTGACATTACCGCTGGATCTAATTCTAATCATGGCTGCTGAGGTCTTATGAAGTATGTACTTAGTTGTACCTATCTAAAATATCTTAATGGGTGGCCTAAATAAAACACAAGCCAGAATCTGAAATCGTTTATGGGCTGATAATAATCAAGAAATAGTCTCAATAATATAAATCATCGCCTATGCCATTCGCTTCAGAAAACTCTATTTATAAATCACTCCCTTTCTACATTTGTTTTTATGATAAAAATATTAATCAGACTTAATGATCCGTTAAGACATTGTTGGACAAACTAAAAAAGTGCATTCTATTCTATGCAAAAACATAAAATGCTTATTATGTAAAAAACACAGCCTATTTCTTTATGACATCTAGGTGTGAGGTTCGATAAAAAATTTAAACTTGCAATTAAGCATTAGCAAGAATGTTTGCAATTGAAATTGTTCTATTAACCAGTAAATTATTACTCCTATTTATCTATAATTATGACCCTAATTATGAACATTTTCTATAAGGTGATAGTCGTACATTCTTGCAGTAATTATATAAAGAACAATCCCGTAATAAATAGCGATCTAAATTGTGATAAATACTTGGATATGTAATTATAATAAATTGTTACCTAGATAGTTTCAGTTGGCGAAACTTAAATTATTCGTTTCGTAGCGTCTAAGGTTTTATTTTTTTGCATTAATTTATTAATTAGCCACTTTTTTACGTGCCCTTTACACATGAAATAATTTCATAAGAGGTAATTTTCTTGATAAGGGGCGGTCTCTTAGTTAATAGAGATGCAATCAATCGATTAAGTGTTTTGTGCCAATTATTTTTACACCTTGGCTTGCTGCTTTAATTGAGATAACTATTGGATAGCTAGAAAATTCATATTTTATAATAATATAAATTCCCATGGCTTAACCTTAATTAATTAAAAAAAAAAAACGGCAAAATGCGAGTCGGACTCGCGCACTGAGGGTTCCGTTCGAACCTGTAGATGAGTTTTTTTTTTTCCCTTATCTGTGTTAGAAGACATTGCGTCGTACCGGTACCTATTCTGAGTTCGCGGGAAAAAATTGCAGCTTAAACGGCTGTATCTTTTGATTGCGTTGGCTTAGAAGTTTGATTTTTCACAGCTCTAAGGGACAATAGACCTATTTGATAGGAATTTCAGCTGGATACATCCACGCGTATCTGAGAAAAAGGGTCTTGATAGACGAATAACAAAGTGATCCTAATCTATAAGGGTTGAGTTGATGAATTTTTTCACATGCATACTTTCATACATAAACTCACGCCCTTTTCCCATGAATGTGGGCAGAAACCACAGAACGCCACTTGCTACGATCCTTACATGCCCAAACACAAAATAAAGTTAAAGTTATAAAATGTACTTGTTTAAAATATTTTTCTATAAAACTGTAGATGTACATTTTTTTTGAATTTTTACAATAAAAATCATCGTTCGAAGGCAGGTAGGCAGAGTAGTTAATCAGTTTAGTAAGTTCACATTTTTTGATGGGCAACTACGGAATCCTACATTGTGCGTGATTCGACATGCACTTGGTCGGTTTTTTCCTTTTGAATTACGGAACCCTAATTACCATAACCAGCCTATAACCTATAGTCTATAACCATAGATCTTACGAAGACAGAATTTGAAGTAGTATTCAACTTAGAAAATTCCAAAACTCTTCACGAACTTGGTTCGACTTTTTTCTCTTACATTTAATATCCGTGTAGCTTTTTAATAAATTACAGTGGGCGTTTAGTTTTCAATAAAACACGCATTATAGTTATAATGAAGAGGCGAAAGGGGGCGTTGCAGGCGCCGCGGCCGACCAAACAAATATTGACGTAGGCCCATTGTGATTAGCGCAGGAAAAAATGGTCCCCACAGTAGGAAATATTGAGGAGAATTAAATATAGTATTTATGGCAGTTCTTATTTATGATATTGGTTTGCTTCGTGTAAAATTTAGTTAGTGTGAATAGGGATCGGGAGTGAGAACAAGACTTTAGGTGATACTGTGGATTTTTTACCCTTAGAATAATCTTTATTTTAATACAGTTTTACCTAGAAGTGTTTCTTTTTCGTGTTAAATTATAATTTTTATTTTCAGGCTGCTTTAATTGTGCAAATCTGGTCTTTCAGGTGGTAAGAACATTTACCTGTATCGGAGACCATATTTTCAGCACGTTTCACGTTAACGAACTCTACGAGATTTTGCTTATAAAAACTTTTGCAACAAGTAACACGATAGGCCTTTCGATCAATTTAGTTCCACGCTTTGAAAACTACGTATATATCCATATCGATTACCGTACATCATGAAAGGATCTCCATTCCTCAGAGGCATCCTCGCGAGGATCACTCACGACTTAACTATCCAGTACTTCAAAGCTGCTAGTTGAAGCCACTTGACGTCAATAATTGCCTATTAAGTACCAATTACAGATACCAGGAGAGCATAGGATCGTTGGTGATCGATTACCGAAGATTTATAGGGCTATTAACGCAGTACAGGGAAATATGGGCGCACTACCGATTTGTTTTAGAGGTTTTGAATATTTAAATTGTTGGATTTAATTAGGGAAATTCTTGGGAATTTTGAAAGCCGAGTTTTTTTGTTTATTGTGACCTTTGGCAGGGTTTTAGAAATACGATGGTAATAGGAAAATGTTTCACAGTTTAGTTACTATTTGGATTATAAAACCATAGCTCACATTTTTCTACGTAATAAATTTGGAACAGCTTGTAGCTGCACGTGTAGCGTGGAGAAAAGGCTTTTCACAAACTGGGAGACATATAATTCACTGTTATCTAAACATTTCAGTACTAAATAAGTAATCTAAGTTCTTTAATTTATAGCTAGTTTGACTGAAACCGTTTACTGCTTTTTAATATTCTACGCTACCCCTAAATGCCATGAAATTAACACTTTCTATACCCCGACAAACCAACCTCACCATACCAAACATTTTCAACCATTCCTTAAAAACATTCAGTAGCTTTTATAACAAAAATGTGCATCAAAACCTTATCTACGATTAGTATGCGACACGACAAAACGCGGCGACGCGCGGCGCCACTTCACGACACACGACAATAATTCAAACAATACCGCTAGACTACGTGACTTTCACAGTACACTATTAATATACATTAATATGCATCATAATCATAGAATATAATAAAGTCTATGTATTCTGCTAGAGTGTCGGCTAAGCGTTTCTTGTAAACTCTGTCGTATGTAAATGAAGGAAGAAAGGTGGCGTCTTGTGCGACTGCGGTGTGGTCTACTGTCCTAAGTTCCTCTGATAGTGATCAGCCCGTGGGTTTAGACTACCAAGTGATTTTGGCAGAACAAGCGCCGCAGATGTGGGAACTTTTTGTAATATAGCAAGATCAGTAGAATAGTCTCGTTCAAGAATAACGGTCATTCAGGGAAAATTTTCTGTTTAATTTCGGAAAAGATTATGTTTAATTTTATTACTGTCAAATCAATACCTACCACACAGCAGTGGTAACCTTAGTAGTCCGACGGTCACATCACTTTGACCGTCGGAATATTAAGTCATAGGACTAATGTAGGACGCTTCTCTGATTTTTCGAAATCATGTGCGTTTTGTATAATTATCAGTTGCTTCGGTGATGGAAAACATCGTGCATCATGCGGAAGCCAGCATGCCTGAGAGATATTTCTCGACGGCATGTAAAGCCAAGTGAGAGGTTCATGGGCAGCATATAAACTCAAACCAGGTAAGGGTCACCTCACAATAAAGAAGAAAGAATACCACAAAATTCTGATCTATTTTGAAGTAAGGCCCTTGGATTACTAGACAAGACAAGAGAGACGGCAAGACATAGCGATATTTTTTATTAATATGACATCTGTACTTTTTTTAACCTATGTACTACAAATAAAAATATTTGAATTACTAAAAGTTACCAGCTAAATTTTTCATATTAAAATCTAAAAGAGAAAGATTTCGAGAGTCTATAAACCGAAAAACCTTTGAGAAACATAGAAGTACAATACATTACAGACTAGGTGACAAAATCTCCACCAGCCCAGCGAGATATTTCCATCGGTAATGGCTGGGGCAGTTTGCATATTGTATTAGATAGTGTAGCGGCTAACTGAGATGCAATATTGTACGACGTACAGATAAAGATCGCGGAAGAGAATGTTATGTGCCGCCGGTTACCAGCTATTCAATTATTTTGTACTCTATTGCACACTACAAATTTTCAGTGTGCGAATAATTATTTAAGGTTAGGAAATAATCCTTAAAATAGAAAATTAGAGAAAAGAAGAATACCGAGAAAAAGTCCAAGGACCAAATAAAGATTATGATAAAGTCAAGACAATCAGGTCACAGGTCAAGACATAACTAGAGAAATTAAGCAAGCAAAAAAAAATTTTGCAGGATGGAAATTATCTCAACAAAAAGTGCCCAGCACGTAGATTGGGGAAATAATTGATTAAACCTACTACATGTCTCTTTGACATAACGCTTTAAAATGTGAAATACATAAAACGATAACGTAGTACGTAGTTCTTATCATGGCTAAAAAAAAATCATAGTTGCTGCTGAAATAATGGAAAAACTAACGGACAGTTTCCAAATATATTTACAGGAAATTTCTCGGTTATGCGAAATACCCATTTAAGAAGAGATCAAGATAATTATAAGTTGCCTCTTGGATAGAGAATAGTTTGAATAGAATGTCTTCTAGGAATCCGGGATGTAAAAGAGTTAGCGGAAAACGGATGACCCGGACCTGTAGCTAGTCTTATCTGTACAAAACACTGATGTTCCACGAACACAGTAATTCCTAACAGTACTAGGTACTTGCATAAACAACGGCCTATCTTGTCGTCTAATCCGCGCCTCGCAGGACCAGGAGTCCAGAATTCGTGCGAAACGCAAAATTTTCACGTTGCGATTGCATAACGAATGCGCAAACGCGTCCACGGCGACAAATTTCAATGTAATCTGTATAATATTACAATTTGCTGGATGAATTATTCAATATGGTGGACGGGGCACGATGTTTATTCGATTATAGCGAGATTTACATACATATTTATAGGTAGGATATGTGCGAGGCTGTAACCTGTTGTCATATCCATAATTTGAGCTACCGTGCGCGGTGACCTACGGGGTGGTGAGTTGGTGCGAGCCAGTCGCCATGTTTGATCAGCTGATGGTTATTAGGAGAGGAATTTAATCAGTTTGTATGCAACTGGTAATGTTCTGCAATCTGTGAAGCAAGTTTCGTTGGATCAAATGGTTTATCTATTTGGTTGTTTGCATTTTAAGTACTTATGGCGTTATGTGAGGCACAAAGTTAAATGAACACGCGCAATGGTTAATTGGAACTAGGTACCGGAATGTTTCTAAGTTCTTAGTAACAACTTCGTTATAAATATCATTGCAGTAACATTATTTTAGATATTAGTGTTATGGAGCTCGTGGCTTAATAAGAACTGCCACTCGGGTCGATCTTTAGGTAAAGCTGTGCTTGCCTAGGTCGGTCTGTGGATGGGTGACCGCCCGACATACCGAGTTTCCTCCGTGCCTCGGAAAGCACGTTAAGCTGTTGGTCCCGGCTGCCATATATACATCTTTGGCAGTCGTTACAGGTAGTCAGTGACCTGAAATTCTGACATCCAGTCTTACCAAAGAGTATCGTATTACCTAGTATTAACTGGGTTGTGGAGGTCAGATAGGCAGTCGCTCCATGTAAAATACTGGTACTCAGCTGCATCCGGTTAGACTGGAAGCCGACTCCAACATAGTTTGGAAAAGGCTAGGCAGATGAGTGTTATGGCAACAATACATTTTCCTTGGGGAAGAAGTAACTTCAACGTTGTAAACTGGGACACTATATCGCAACGAAACAGCAGTAGTATTGGATGTGGAAATGTATCGATGACTATGATCATCCTGATTTTTGTACCCCAAAACATGCAGTCTATGCTACGAGCAACGACTGATAAATCTTGGGCCAAAAAAAAATATTTATGTCCAGCCAGCGAGTGTCTCTAAAAAATTAGAAGCATAACTTCTCCAGTGGTTTGAAAAGAGATTGCGTCACCTTAGTTACCAGCAGACGGCCATGTTTCAATACTAGAAATTCATGAAACTATCAGTAAATACATTTAAGAACATTACAAAGTGCCTGGGTGGTCTACCCACACTCAGAGACATTACGAGCTGAGCTCTCTGAAAGGACCCTTTAGCTGTGTTTTATAATATCAAAATATTGCATTCCTCACAAGTACAGACAGACAAACCCACGTCTATTAAGTTCTCGGGCTATTTATTTACTTGAGCTATTTCCACTGAAGCAATTTATTTAGCTTAGTTATTTCCTGTGACACTTGGAGCGATAGTTATTACATAAACTATGACATTTACGTGTTCCGCGGTTAGACTGTTACTTAATACGACACGTTTAAAAGGTAACTAGATATTTTAAGGAGGTTGCGTAGCTAAGGACCAAAACATGGCTTGCAAGTATCTTGAGATATTAAGGCTTGTATTCACGCCAATGACCTTGTGCATAGCTAACTACCCCTCTCAGTCTTAGATACGGGCTTTAAACGGACGCATTTTACATTTATTATAATTAAAATAATACATGTTTTTAAAAAGTAACAAAACCAAATTATTTTCCTTTGTATTTCAAAGCAGTAGATATTTTTTTATATTGTTTTATTAAAAAATAAAGGAGGAAAATGGTTCAATTCAACGATTTTGAGGTGATTTTGTGGATTTTATTTCTTATTATGTGATACCGATAGAAAAATTATGGCTAAACCAAACTACGTGTCATAATATCATGTAGATTACTAACAATTTTTTTCAGATGTAATTTCCCTGTAAGTGCCGGTGAAAAGCTGCTTCATCTGTACGCTGTTTTTAAGCTTTTTCGAGAGAGCAGCCTTAATTGGCTCTTAGAATATATGAATAAGTGGAACCATACCTTTGGTTCTACTTGTTCATCTATCATAAACCGTTGTAAATAAATTACAATGGTTTGTGAATAAGTACCACGATGAACATATAATTTTCCTTAAGTTGGATTTTGCAAGTTGGCAATTTTATTTAACCACGGTCAGATAGGCAGCTACATCCGATTATACATACATATATTAGACTGGCAGCCGCAATAATTGGCAAACGTAATGCAAATGACGAAGAGAAGGCCTCTATGGGTTTAATTACGGTGCTGAAGCAAATAGACTAGACTAGGTACTGCCTATTTTAACTGTGGCACCATCTAGCTAGTAGATACTAAGCCATTTCATGATGGCAGCAAATCATTTACAGCAATATCCTTAAATCGCATAGAACACCACGTAGCAACGACCTAGTACCCTCCCAGAGAAACATTTCAATAGGTAATCTCAATGTCTAGACAGCCAAATGTATTCTAGTATTTGTTATACAATGACTGAACACTAAATCAGCTGCAGACTTGTCCGTAAGACCTAGGTTTTGAATACTGATGTCATCTCAGCCTTCGAAAATTCAGGCAAAGAGTCGGCACAGTACGTACATAGGTATATGGTTTAATCAGCATCATTAAGAGACATAAATATGTCTTTATATAGGCATATGTCTCATGAACATGTAAATAAAATCGTTAAATGCAGCTGCGTCGCTTAATTAACTTAAATCGGTACATTTTGTGGTTAAATGTTCACTTTTTGGTTGTTCCAACTTTGTAACTTTCATTCGTATTTAAATACGAATAGTTTACTGCTTAATTTTTAAATAACGGGTAAATAATTAAATATAAGAAAACAAAGAATCGTGTTGGCTCACTGGTTAAAGCTGCATGAGATTGTGAGTTCAAATCCGGCAGAAGAACTTTCTATGTTTATCTTGGAGCTCACTGATAACGTTGAAGGAAAATCCTGAGAAAACTTGGGCTTACACTAATATACGACGGAAATCGTCAATCCGCACGGAGCAAGCGTGTTAATCAGACAGCAATACACGTACTTTGTCTTTATAAGAAGAGGCCGAACTTTAGACCACCACCTGGTCTGATCCCTACATACTCCTTTAACTTCGTTCACGTTCATACATGTATTATCAATGAAGAAAAATAATAATCCAATAATGAAATACACAATAAACTTAAGACATTTCCTATCCTAATATCCCCAGACGGGTCAGCAACAAAAGCCGTGCAGTGAGGAACATCAAAGGCTACGACTGCGCCTGGCAAATGGCGGAGTAACCGAACGCTGTATACATTCGCTTGATATTTAATAATTCATCCGAACAGTGTAGCCGCTCGCGCGTGTAATGCGTTGCGACGGGTGTGCCGCACTGACAGCGGGGAGCGATCAGCATAAGCGGAGCGGACAAAACAAGTACAGTGCAGCCCATTCCAATGTGGGCTAAACTAGCCGCTGAAGGAAATAAAAGTGTATTTTCACGAGAAGAATGTTTTTTTTGTGATAGCAAGTCGTTACTACAAACTAGAAATAAAATATAAACGGAATTATAATCTAAGTTGTTCTGGAAAGTTTTCAGAAAAAATCGGAACCGCTGCAGTAACGCTACCTTTTCAGCTTGTTCTGAAAGGGTCCGATTTCATAGCTGAAAGAACAATGCTTTAAGTACACTTTCCTCCACTAAGTTCAGTTAATCTGTATTTTGTTTATGGTCTGCAGTTCTTTGGGCAGTTTATTTATAGGTTTGGATATTAATATTTGTTCCCCCTAATCGCTGTCACTGGGGCCTCAAGCAACTCATTGGTGCGTAAAATATAGAATTTTGTAAAAAAAACGGTTTTCTATCGAGATGTTATTACGGTCTATTATGAATAGAGAATAATGTTTATTTGTATAAAGAGCAGGCAGTCAGGCATGAGATACACAATACAAATATATGTTATTATTTATTTATTATACATACATCAGCGACTTCCTTGATGTATTGCAGTGACGTTTATGTAGAGACGGAGATTATACAGGGTGAGTAGTCGAGAAAATATTTTTTTGCAACAGATAGACAGAAAGTACTTTACTGTAAAGAAAGGAAAGACAATATGGTACATACCATAAGTGCAAAAATTGTATTATTAAAAATTATTGTTACACAGCTCTTTTAGGATAAGAGCATTTGGCCGAGACCAATTACGGATCTAACCAAATGTTTAAACTTATTTACTGCGAGAATTACTCGAAGCTTGCGTTTTGAGTTTCCTTATCGATATGAACCACTAACACTTAAAGCAGAGAATTCAGATTCAGTTCAAAGATTGGGATATTTCTTGTACTTAAGTTATAAATACTTCAAGGGCAGGGGTCAGAGTTTTTCAGTATTTGGTTAATGCAATTCTAGTCGCTGATAACAAAATGTACCAAAGGACCAATTTTAAAAGCATCGGAATAGGTCTAGCATTCCCAAGAATTACCAGAACCTACCGTATTACTAAAAAGGTTAATTGCTATAGTTAATCAGAGTTATATACTTTTAATACTGTGTTGCTTAAATTAAAATTCTTTACGATAAGTTTGCCGATGTTCACTATTTCGCAATGTGATGTTTTATTTATTTCGCGATATTAAATTAATAACAGATGCAATAATGTTACATGTAAATACGGCTATAAATGTCCTACTCAATTATCACTCATGTGGTTACTTATACTACCTACGTAGTTACGAACTGTTTTTATGTAAAGTAAAAACCCTTTGTATATTTTGCGTAGTCTGTTTGCGTGCATTTTTATGACGAATTCTTCCTACTTATAATGTAAGTTAGAGAGTTTCGTTTATTATTATTTCCATTAATTTTACTCAAATTTTGTACATTTTTTACAAAAATTAAAGCCAACAATAAGTATACTTATTGTCCCACTGCAGGGCAAAGGCCTCTCTTCCCTCGTTCCACTTCTCGCGATCTAGTGCGACAGTAGGCCAATCCTTTGAAAATGAGTCTAGTTCATCCCGCCATCTTCTTTTGAGTTTCGTTTAGAAATGTAGGATTTTTTCAGTAGCAATCCAAGGCCTAGATATGTAGTTTTATATGGCAACAAAAGAACGAAATCTGGTTGTACTGTATTTAAGTATACCTCGATGTAACCTTTCCAGGATTACCGGTGTATTATTATATGATTTAGATACAGGTATGTATGGCTATCACTAACATACAAAACAATTACGAATGTGTTTGCCGTTAAGTAGCGTGCTAAAAGTTAAGCATTTCATCCGACATTTTAAAAGAGTATGTATTCATTCTTGTATGTATATTTTTTTTTAGAACCTGAAAACATGTTGGTAATGAATGACTAAAAGACATGCGAATTATTTTTCGGTGAAATGATTAGTAGAAGTGGTTATTTTTAACGTATTCGCTAAAACGGCTGTCGTTAGCAATTTGTTAATGCCAGCTCGGTGACAGAATTCAAAACAAATGGCATATTAATAGTTCTTATGTGTTTAATCACAAAATTATTTATAAGTGCCTAGGAACTTATTCCACAAACAAAATAGACATATTTTAGGTACCTAATTATAACTATCCTGAATATAAAGAATCAAAACAAACCCCAGACGTTATTTATATTATTTTAGCGAACATTTAGGCAATTTGAATACAAAGTCGAGGTTGTAAGCCGTTCGCAAACTTTTTGTACCCGTACGATAACGCACGTCACACAAAAAGCTTTTCTGTGTCATTCGATGAAAAAATAACGTAAAAAACAGTCGCAGCCCGTCAGTGATGCATCCGACGACATTTTTCAATATCGAAACAAAAAATAGTCCGAAATTAAGGTAAAAATAAATGCTATCTGGTACCGGACGAAGCTTTTACCGAAGGGGCAAACCTTTTTGAATTTTCGCAAAAGTGAACCGGTGTTATTTTACTTTAAAACTGTGTTATGTTGTTATTTATTTCAATATCTGAAGTGCAATCGGTAAATTATTTCAGTGAAGTTATTTTCGAATCCAATTTACGATTTAAAAATACGAATCGATGCTAAAAGATAGTCGAAAATACAGTCCCCATCACTATTCAAATAAGGTTTGAATTTCAAAAATAAACGTGATTGTTTCAAGCTATTCACGCATGGCTAGCCAGAAAGAGACAGTTTGAATGCGCCCAAGTGCGAAAGGGACGGGATGCGCTATGATGGACGGGCACCGTCCACTGCTGGGACACCGATCGTAGCTCACGACGTCCCGCATACTTTCTCATCGCCGTACACCAAAATAAACTCTAAACTTTTTATGCGTTCCTGGTATATTTAGATGATATTGTCGCTGCGTTTTCCAGTTTAAAAAAAAGTGTTAAGTGGATGATTTATATTAAGTGCGGCCCGTTATGGGCGGCTTCCGGCGTAATTATTTACTAAAAGAGTACGACAGTGGCGTTCTGAAACGTGTGACCTCTACGATGACGATGCACTGACAGAATAATTCATGTATCCTTGGTGCTACGCTCCCTTTGTCGGTGGTAGCGAAGGGCTATGTGAGAAGAGTTCCTAACTAAATAACCACACTCTTGATATACAGGCATCAGGCGAGGCGGCTAAGATATACGCGCACGCGCATAGTTTTGAAAATTGAGTTAGTGCGTGCACACTGCACAGCTATATCCAACCAAAGGTTTAATATAATTTATATTATAATATGTGTAAATGCATAAAAAACCATTCCCTGGTTTCCTGCATTAAACGTTAAACAGTTAAGGAGGAAAACCGTTATTTTACAGCGAGTCGAGCATCATACTGACTGCATAAAATTTAATAAAAAAACTTATTGTTCATGTTGCCACTGCTGGGGCTCTGGCCTCAGGAGTCTCTAAGACGGAATTAGTTGTGATCCACCATTCCGGCCTAAAGCGGTTGGTTCCAGTAGATGCCGGTATCATCACGATGTTTTTCTTCAGTGTGGAGAACAGTGGCGATGAAATAAGCCACTACACAGTAATGTGCCAACCCGGGTTCGAACTTACGGCATCTAAATCGAGGTCGTTAGTCGTTACCACTGAGTCATGTCTGCTGTCCAGGGTAACGGCCTCCCCATTTCTTCCTCTCCGTGACAATTAATTCAGCTAAAAATTACTTCTTCCCCAACAATCAATTGGGCAGCGTTTATTATTATTACAAGAGAGGTAATAATATTTTTTATTCTAGAAAAATCACCGTAAATTAATAAATCATCGATTATTATTATTGATTATTGCATTTAAACTCGTACATAAGCAGTTATTGAACGAGACAAGCGATTGCGCTGATTAATTAGGCATTAACAACGCATGGCTGCGCACGCGCATGCATATGCATTGCTCATTGCTCTGCGCAAATACGTTTAAAAATGTGCATAAGTACAATACTGTGTTGTTTCTAGTTTTTGTTTTGTTTCTCTAACACCTTTTAAATCAGGAATGAATAAAGCATTTTGTATTCGGAATGTAGATTTGTTGATTCAGATTCATTTAGATATTTTTCAGACGTCAAAACTTAATTTATTTAAAGTACATAATCTTTTATTCTCGACTTCACACCAAAATCACAGGTTTCAGATGTACGAGTAGCAACCGTAGTTCGTGAAGCGCTGTTGTTTCTTCACAGGTTAATCAATTTGACAAATAACAAAAATAAGATAAGTAGAAGTCAATTTTTCATTGAAACGCCCAGTGTTTCAGCAGCAGAGGCATGATATACATACGACTGTTACTGTTAGCCTGTGTTACCCACTGCAAGGCATAGGCCTCTCCCCATGACACCATAGCGTTCGATCCAGGGCCAACGTAATACTGAAATGCTTCAAATTCTTAGGAAAATTGGTGAAAACTCTAATAAGCATTTTTTTACAAACTATTATGCAACCAAGTCAGATAATTATACTTATTTTTACAACAAAAAATTATGAGCATACTGAAAAATAAATCAAGACAATTACGCAATAAGATCCATATCAAAAATCTTTATTTATTGAAATTCATATTAAATTGGTCCTTCCTTGGCTACTCTACCGGACGCCACTTAAAGAAATACTATAGCTAATATTTTAGACACACGTGACGCCTAATACTAAATTAATTCATATTCTTATAGAAAAAATAACGAATGTCTGCCTAAAGTTTATTTACTTGGAATTAAAACAGCCGTTTAAAGAACATGGCTATTTTATCACCGATCGAGTGTTAAGATAAGAATTATTAACAAAATGGCCACTCCGAGACATTAACCTTAGTTCAGAAGAGCGAAATATCGCCTTCTTATCATTTAATTATTCATTAAACGTATAAGAGTGAATATTTTTATGAGCTCTAAGTGCGTACCTAAGGGTTTTATTATTTTTTGACTGCAATTTTATGATTTTATTTTCTTTTAAGTGGAACCTTTTGTATGGGTTTTTTATTATGCACAATGACGCATGAAACATAATATCATCATCATGTATTATTACATAGATAAATAAATTAGCATTCATCTTGTCAGCGAGGCGATGCAGAATAACTGTGAGCCGCATTTTTGTGGACCGCCATTACCGTTCGATCGCCATTTCCTAGTCGACTAACACCTGATAATCTTCAAACTTTTCACGCAAACATTACTTCAGATGTTGAGGGCTTTTAAAAAATCATCGCATCGCTCACAGACACTGCGAATTTACGAGTAATTGAGATGAGACACATCCTTTAGCAATCATAATAATTATCTAACCGGTGAAAATTCAACTGTGTAGACTAAGCTTTACTTTTCGTCCATGTGTTTAAATAAATGCTCATGTACGGAAAAGGCAGATATTTTAGAATGTTAAAATATACCTATCTAGTATGTTTTTTTATAACAAATTTTAGTGGGCCGTTCAGCATACAGTGTTTGATTTGTGTAGAATTATAATTGGGTACATTGTTTTTGGCACTTAACTGAGCGCCTATCACATAAAATTGGATAGGTTTTTGCATTTATGGACTAGCTAAAGTTTTATTAATGTCAAGATTATCAGAATTAATAAATAAATAATAGGTACATAAAAGTCCAGTAAATGTTTTTTTTTTTAATTTTTGGTATTTAGGTAAGTTGTACTGCTAGCTCGTCGTATATATCGTCCTCCCACAATATTTGGCCATTTTAATTATGTTAGATACCAATGTATGTTTTATTATAACATAGCACGCAAGAAGCGAGTTTCTCAGATTGTTGTGCTATCTGTCATGTACTGTTAATGTACCAGGCTACCAGCAGTGTGTAGGTGTAATGAGAACTAACGGCCTGCATCTATATTTGGTTTATAAGGTGATAGAAAGTGACGACTGCTTGCTTAATTAGACACGTGATGAATAGGGAAAAACGTATACCTACGTAAATTATACCTTGTGTCTATCTGTCATGATTCGTAATGATCACAATCTATACTAATATTATAAAGCTGAAGAGTTTGTTTGTTTGTTTGTTTGAACGCGGTAAACTCTGGGACTACTGGTTGGAATAGAACAACTCTTTTTGTGTTGGATAGTCCATTTATCGAGGAAGGCTTTAGGCTATATAACATCACGCTACAACCAATAGGAGCGGAGCATAAATGAAAAATGTTGCAAAAACGGGAAAAGATATTCCTTTTTGAGAGCTTCCGTTGCGTGCGCTGCGAAAACGGTTTAAGTTACGCAAATATCATGTATCAAGGAATTGTTCCTCTTTAAAAATTCTAAAAAAAAGTCCGCGACAGCATATGTCTATCTTTTAAGATTGACTCACTGTAACCATTTTTTACTATTAAAATGTTAGGATAAAAAGAATGATATTTTGCGAAGCTTATTTAACCCATATGGTATTAATCTATATCTAAATAAATGTGTTTGTTAGCACAGAAATTTAATATAGAATATTTGTGCCTTTTACTCTATACAGTTTAAACTAATATCATAGAAGATATCGCAATGTAAAAATATCCGCGCGACAAAATAATTACGCGCGCGGCAGTCATTCGGTCCGGTGCGGTAGGTTAGTGGGGATTCTGAAATTCAAATTCAAAATATTTACTGCACCATAATGTTTAAAAGGTACAAGGTGTTACTGTATATTTAACAGTAAGAGATACCTATAGTAATTCACACTTTAATATAATCTAAAGTAATATTATAAAGAGGAACGATTCGATTTTTTGTTTGTTACGATTTAACTCAATTTATGTTGACTTTATTTGTTATAAGTTATATTATGTGACGCAGACGAAGTTGCATGGGTCAGCTAGTGTAATTATAAGATTAAAACCGATTGTATAAGAAATCCTGTGCAAGAAAAGATTGTATAAGATAAGATGGTATAAGGCAAACTGTATTAGATAAGAATGTAAAAGATAAAACTGTAAAAGAAAACGGTGTAGAAAATAAAATTGTAGATGATAATCTATACATATAATAAATCTGTAGAGAAATCATTTTTGTACATCGAAATTATTAAAAAAAAAAATTGTCAGGGTATTAAAGTATAACCAACAGAACACATTTCCAGCATTTTTGGAATTTTTGTCTGTTTGTCTGTTTATCTGTTTGTCTGTTTCGATGACTAAGCATCACGTCAAATTTACGAAACGAATGTAGGTAACTTTTATACATAAATATTGTGCGTAACTTGGGCTATTACTTAGTCTTTGTTTCATCGTAATCGGTGCTCTCTATCAAAAGATATATGAATTTATAGTTTTCAAGAAGAACTTATCGTTATGGTCAAGAATGAGACAAGCAACGACATCTATTGAACGAATATGGTACTTCTATACATATAATAAATCTGTAGAGAAATCATTTTTGTACATCGAAATTATTAAAAAAAAAAATTGTCAGGGTATTAAAGTATAACCAACAGAACACATTTCCAGCATTTTTGGAATTTTTGTCTGTTTGTCTGTTTATCTGTTTGTCTGTTTCGATGACTAAGCATCACGTCAAATTTACGAAACGAATGTAGGTAACTTTTATACATAAATATTGTGCGTAACTTGGGCTATTACTTAGTCTTTGTTTCATCGTAATCGGTGCTCTCTATCAAAAGATAATTATATGAATTTATAGTTTTCAAGAAGAACTTATCGTTATGGTCAAGAATGAGACAAGCAACGACATCTATTGAACGAATATGGTACTTATTACTAAATGCCTTCACAAGATAACTTTAAAAAAGTTATGATAGCAAAAGGTACGTAAAAGTCTAAATGACGCTGCTTTCAAAATCTACATAGCCTAAACCTTATAGTGTTTGATCGCTCTTTTTTAGCAGTTTATCTTCGTCTTCGACAGATGGCGTTATTCATTTGATGTCATTTTCTGAACCGCGGTGATATTTAACATACACGTCATTATGTTTCGTGAATAGTCAACAAATAAAAATTTACTAATTACACAGTATTAAAATACTATTTTTTTAAACTAAATTAAAATTAGATAAAACCCAAGACATATTTTTTTTTGTACCGTGTGGGAATCGAACCTGCGACACGCAGTGCTACTGTTAATCGTCCAGCCATTGCGCCAACCATGTCGTCATATAGATGTGGTGTGTTGTTAGCCCTATGTGTCGAGGCCGCGGTATCTCTTTCGAACAACCCGCCGGCGTCGGTCCTTGGGGGCTCCTTCAATGTTGCTGACATCTCTTTGAGACGCGCGTGGAACACGAACGCGCCTCCATCGTCATAGGACGGACGAACGATTAACTAGCCCGTTACTCACCGTTCACAGGCCCGCGCCTACGGTGGCCAGAAGCCATCACGTGGCCCCCGATGCCCGGAGCGTCTCCCGCGGCGGCTGGGACGAGAGGTTGTCTCCCTCTCACGTTCCCCCACCTCTTTCGCTAGCATTACTGCTTCGCAGAAGGAGGTGGCGGCCATTTCAGATTCGATGTCCCAGATTCGGTACAGGTACCCTCTCGAAACACCCTCTAATCCCCCCTTTTTTTGTGGTTCGTAAATTATCAAATGACTCATCCCGCTCTGGGCGGAGCGGAAGAAAGTGTCAGACTTCTACTGACTAAAAACCACCCACGTTCCTTCTTAGCCCTTTGTGTTTCGGGGCCGTGGTATCTCTTGCGGAAAACCCTCAGCCCCGGCAGACGTCCCTTTGGGGCCCTTTAATTGTTGCTGACATATCTTTGAGGCGCGTGGAACACGAACGCGCCAACGACAATCTGTCTGCCTGTCGACTATAATGTACCTGTTTCAAATTTCTTCAAGATCCGTTCGGCCGTTCTGACGTGGTTGATTAACAAACACCCATCCATCTAAACTTTAGTATTAGACATAGTCAGTACTTTGCATTACTCTCTTCTTATTTTCTACAGCGTCAGTAAGTTAACGCAGGGCAATGATTAAATGTACTTTTATGTAAGCGACGCATTTTAGTTTCCGACAAGCACGCGAACGAAGTCGCGGGCACAGCTAGTTATTAATACTTTAAATTTAAGACCTGTAAACTGTAAGGATTTTCGTCAGCTCATGAATATTGTGCCCATTTGAAAAAGGGTAGTATTTAAACGAGTGACTATAAATTAAAGTTTTAAGTGACAAAAATAATTAATTTATGACAAAGAATTACTAAGTGAGCAACTGACTGCAAGTGACGAGAAATCAACAGAACAGCAACAAAAATTTGAGTTACTTATAATACAAAATGAGTAGCTTCATAATATTTGAGCGACCTAATAATTGTTTGAGTGTCAACGTTACATCCTGCATTTTTTTTCAATATTTGGCTCATGATTTATTTATACTGAGCAGCAGTTTATCTTAAATGTAGTGTTTCGAATAGAAACACCACTTACCTTCCCTAGGCTCAGTCGATGGAGCCCCGCAAATGGTTTAAAAAAAACAAACCACGAAGGGGGGGCGGGGTCTATTCGCTCGCTTGGCTCACTCACTCGACCCCGCCACCCCCTTCTAATCTAACCTGTCCGAGTCGGGGTGCCCCAAGTCCCGAGCTCGCTTCGCTTGCTCTTGCATTCAAGTTTTCCTAGTAGCTACGAAATATATCAACCCTTCGGCTATGTTTGGCTACTCCTAATTTCTAACAGGTCCTTCAACCATTTTTCAGGAAAATAAAATCAAGAAAAAAATAATTTATGCCTGAATGAAATTTACTTTACATTTTCTTTAGTCTCCTTGCATTTTTTATTTTATAATTATTCATCATATCTTTATGAACACTTCATCTACTAGGAACCCAGGAAGACAAAGATACCATCAATTATGACTGAACACAAAGAAGATACGATGATAGGTGCAATATTTATCTCCTATAACCATTTACCTTGTTTTTCAAATGGCACTTTAATAATCAATGCGACATTAGACGAGCTGAGTCATGGCCGGCCTTCGACTAAACATGCCAATACTGTGCAGATGCCACACCAGATGAGTATTAATGCAATTAGTATTGACTCGCTCGTGTTCGCAGACGGAAAGCGTTTCATCCCTAATTGGTTTATGTTATCCCGGTATTAGAAGTATTTAGCAGCGAAACTTACGGAGAGTAGCATTTTTCCTATGCTTTCTTCTTGTTCAATATTTAAGAAATCTACTTTATGGCAGATTTATGTCATCAATTCATCATGTTATTACTTTGTTATTGAAAAATAATATTACAGATTTTGCCAAAAAAGCTAGATAAAAATATGTTACTCAAACAATAATAAAATTATCCTGTAAATCATGTCAGGTGATAAATGCGTGTACTAGGAACACTATATTTAAACTTCTTCTGGTCAAGGTAAGCTACAGTTGGTACATGAAACATCCACAGTGATGTAATTCTATCACTATTTTATTAAAAACATGACTTCGCCGGAGGGATTGTGTCAATTACTATGAAGATCATCATGTATTCAAAGTAAAGCGCTCAGTTGTAAATGTAACAACAACTGTGAACACAAGAGCTGTGGGAGTGAGTAATATCATAGAAACATGATCTAACAGGGAACATTACCAGTGAGGAGCCGGTGAGGTACTATGCGAGCTACGTTTTTATGGGAAGTCACGGCAAGTCCGCGCGGCATGGGGCAGGCGCCACGCGTACGGGGGTTCCATTCCACCGATCCTCTCTACACACAAATATTATATTTTTATTGGTTTCCTATCTAATCTTAAGTCGTAAATCTCGACATTTTGTTTATACGAGATTGTCCCTTAAAGTTTTTTTAATTATCGCCCCAATAAAAATTGATAAAAGCCCCTAATGCGACGTTTTGTTTCTGCGAATTCATTTCGGCGGTCAGCGTACATGTTGCCGTTTTATTTATTTTGTTTATACTGCGCTGTTTAGACAACTGGATAATAAGAACAATGCTGGTTTTACTCGTATATTGTAAGACTTATGGCTGATTATGATTGGATCCATAAATCTGGATATCCAAGTATCCTAATAACTTGCTGAAACTCCCTGAAGAATTAATTTTACTCAATGGTATTGTTTTATATTTTGACAAAAGTGAAAATGTAACATCATAATAAGCTCCAGAAACAGTTTCATCATTTACGTTTTTTTCTACTATTTCTGTGAGAACGAGGGCGAAATATACGAATGTTATGAATTCGGCGCGACTCAAGTCATTAGCGGTGATAATCACTAGGCATCCAGTTATTTTATTGTTCTCGTTCTACCATAAACTAGAGATAAGTACTTACATTTGTTTTACAGATTCCAAGTGATTCTCTTGGTGTTTTCATAAATTGGCATATGTTCAAGTCAATATACTTACATTTTAGTGGAATATTAGAAATCTACACAAAAGTAATGTTTAAGAATAATTAAAAAGTAATTACAAAGTAATGTTTAACATGGTCTGTGTATATCCTTTGTTGGAGATCCTAAATAAATAAATAAATAAAGAAGTGGCCAAAGCAAGTGCTAGGGGGTTGAAAAAATGCACTCTTAAAGTTAAGTGGTATTTTGGTGTAAAATGGTATGAATGCTCTACTTTTTCAACATCTTCTGCACACGAGAAATATTATCAAGATCGTAATGAAATGAAAAAGAAATTAAGACTACCAGGCATGCGTACAAAATTGAGACGAATAATATCGTAAGTGTTCGAAATACCATTTGGAAAATAAAGATAAAGATTATTTGCTAATATTTCAAATCGTTAGAGCTATTAATGTCACTGGTTCCGTCCGCATAATAATAACATTTAAATCAAGAATTCAAGAGCCATGCAGCTTACATACAGACGGCAAAAATTATTGTGATCTTCGTCAGCGTAGGCATACAAACTTTTTTCTTGAGGGGTAAAGCGTAATGAAAACAAATGACAGAGACCCACGCGCGTCCCATAAAAAATTCAATTCATGGTTCACGAAAATAGTAGCACTGTATTGAATTTAATATCTGAGAGCATTTAGGGTTTTTTTGTCGTCAGAGCGGCAGCGGTTAGCGGAGTGAAATACGACTGTTTAGATTGAATTTGAATATTTTAGAATCAGCTGTTTTTAATATATTGACGGCTCAACATCATTTTAAACGGAACTTTTCTCGTAGTATTTCTATAGATACAAGATAGAGCTACCGGGTGTGTGTGTATCAATCGGAAGACATAACTCACACACACGGTACACTATTAGCCGGTGTTTGACACAAATCCCTTAAATACGTCTCATTTACAACAGTGGCGAAAGTACCAGGAACTCATAGATCTAAAGTGGATATAATTTACAACGTCGCCTAATGGAAGGAGCACATTAAGAGCGCATCTTTAAGCGTTTACGTATTAATAGAATAGAGGCAGTGTACCAGGGAGCCAGGTGCTACACTTGGGAGGTAATTGCTTAATAGCCGACGACTCATTAGAGGGACGATATTTTTAAAGAAAGCCCTCCGGTGATATAGTTTGTTGATATAAGCTAGTCAATTTATAATGAAGCAAAACCTGCTCCATTATATTGGTAATTAATTTACGACGATATGACATTTATAGTAATCGTTTCATTGGTAAAATTGTCAAGAAAATAATCTAGTAGTTGCAATGAATTCTCTTACAGTATTTTGTATGTTAACAAGCATATATACGTAAAAGAAGTGAGGAGACGGCTACATTTTTGCATATCGATATACACCTAACCCATTCTAACGCAAACATTCTTTGATTTTTATGAACTCCTAGTAATCCCGCCCTAACTTCATCAAAGTACACAGCAAAAGAGGTTGATACTACACACAGACCACTCTGCAACCCCCCAAATTGTTTCCCGAAAACAAATTAAAAAGCATAAAACATGATTCAGTGTTCACCTCACTTAACCCTTTGCTGCGTCGCAATAAAATTACTCTCGTGAATTAACCCTTCCCCCTTCGGAGTAAAACACATTTACTTGCAAAACGACCCCCGAGCTTTTAAATTATGATAGATTGGCGGGTAGTGACAGGAATCATTTGGGTTTTCGTCTTGTAATCATAGAATGAGTCCGATAGAAAACATTTTTGAAAAGTTTTGTTACGAATTATGTGCAAATTAGAGGGAAATATTGAAGCAATAATTTTACATTAGAAACGAAATTCGCTTAGTATCGAAAGGTCAAAATTTGTAAAACCGCATAAGCTGAACTAGTGGCGCTACTTTCTTACAAGCCTTAAAGCTTGGTTTGCCTTATAGCATACTACTCTTCATGATGTTAGGGATTCGGAACAGTCTGTTTGCCTTATGGGCTTGCCCTATTGTTGGCACTTAAGCACACCATTGAGCTGTACAGTCAGCATCAGAAATAGATTAACACTACTCAAAGTTTCAAAGCAGGTTTTTTTTTAAATAAAAACTTGTTAGATATTACTCGTTACTAACAAGTTATTGAAGAGTAAGAAATAGTTTAAATAATAATCTTCTGAAACATTAAAAATAATAGCTGGGTACTGTACATCAAATAAATCAAATTCCGAAATGTTAAGCTACTCCGGTTGCTGATTTTACCTATCCACTTGAAAATACTTGAAATACGCACAGTCCCGTAATATCTACACCTGTACAGGAGATAATATTTTTTCATTAGGAAGCCAGATGCAAAAACCTACATCCGCTTACGGTAACGTGGAGAGCCCTCGAGATGAGATCTACATCCCAGGGGAGGCGCTTCTGATCTCCCATGCATCAGCCCCAAACGAGAACTGTAGGGTTGCTCCGAAATTCAGAAATAATAGTATATTTACAGATTCAATACGAAAAGTGATGCGATTTTTTTTTGTGCTAAGTTTGATAGTCTGAAAGATAATGTGAACGCAACAGAAAAAAAAATATTTATAATATTTACAAACTACAATTTACAGAACTAAAATTATAATGAAATATCTACAAGTAAGTAACAAAAAGTGAATAATTACAGGGCAAATTCGTCTATTATTATTTTCTATATTAATTAATTTTAGCCTCGAATCAGTTTTTTTTTAAATATTGCCATAAACTCTAATAAAAAGAAAAGAATGAATGAATGAATGAATGTGGACGAAGCAAAAGGAGTATTGTAAGGATCGTATCAAGTGGCGTTCTGTGGTTTCTGCCTACATTCTGCTCCATGGGAAAAGGGCGTGAGTTTGTGTATGTATGTATGTAAAAACAAAATTAAAGTTTAGCAAATAAGGTAGGGAATATTGTGAGAACTATGAAGCTGCTCTTTACCAGCATTATCAGTCGCAGAATCATTGTTACAAGTGTGAAAAATTGTAATTACGGCTTTTGTACCGTATATCTTTATATTTACTAATGAAAGTTTTATGTGAAGAAAAAGCGCATAAAAATGCGCATCTTGTTAGCCCTAGTGCGCGTTAGGCGGGTAGCAGACCGCGCGCACCCTGTATGTTGTGACTCCGGCGTTTCCCGCGAATAAATCACTTGCTTAATGTATCGAAATGACGCACCAGTGCACAGACACAACTGTGTGTTGCCATCCTTATTTATGATACAAACGAAATTGCACTCTCTTTCTTTTCACTTAGAATAGAATTTGCTACTCTTTGTTTCTAGTTTTTAAAGCGAAGTTTGTTATTCGGATTCCTACCAAATATTTAGAGAGGTAAGGTCTAATATGCATTGAATTCGAAGAGACAATTGCAGTTTTATAGAACAAGAGTCTAAGCACATTGGCAGAAATACCACCATGAGATTAAAAAAACGCCGTTTTGGCAAAGAATAGGGTTGAAAATTGTGTGAATAACAGATTTTCATAAGCAAATGTTAGCTGGTCTCCATGTAATCCACATGAAAGCTTTCGGATTAGTGTTTGATGACATCATTATTTTTCAAATGACGATCGTGTTGCGATTTTCTCTGCCCTTAAGGGATCGGGGGTTGGAAAAAAATCGTAGTGATTTATTATCAAAACGTAATCTTTGGAAAATTGGTATTACTTGAAAAAAAATATGTAGAAGCTTTTAGGAAATTAGTTTTTTATATTCTTTGTGTTAGACGATTCAAAAGAAAGAAATTTTATGATGTTCAAAAGTTTTCAACAGATTCACTAGTGATAAAGGTGAGCAAACATTTTTGAATCTTTTAAAAGCTTAACTTGCGCTCTTTGGAAATTTTATTATGTAGGTATTATGATAATTATAGTATGTGAAATGTGTATAGATTTTTTTGTGCAGTCTATTTCTGCACGCATCAATCCGAAATACAATGAATCCCAATACCCCATAAACATTAAACATTAATACAAACACCGGTCGAATTATTTCCTATTAATTCTCTTAAATCCTTAAAATCGCTTGGGACGTGGCAGCCCTATAACCATTTCACCAACCACTTGATTTTTAACCTAAACTCAGTTGGAATAAGGGTGTTAGTGAATGCATGATTATGTTGGTATATTGTAGAGTTCCCTTGTTTCAATTTTCCAGATCAGCGGTCCCTGTCGGCTTCAGATTAGGAATTTGCGCGGACAGGAGCGCACATGTTGGGATATGCCCGTTTTTGATAAATAACATGTTCATTATTATGCACAGGCGAAGATGTGCATGGGAAATAGTGTAACATTATTTTTACTTTTTGAATGACTTAATTTTTTTCTGTCTGGTCCATGAAGACGCTAATAAAGGACGATTTTCCGGTCTCCCGCAAAGCACAAACTCATCGACATGTGCATTCTGCCCGTCCTAACCTACGGTGCTTAGACCTGGTTACTCACCGAGACGCAGAAGTTCCGCCTTAGAGTATGTTAAAGGACAATGGAAAGCAGCATTTTGGGTTTTGGCAAAAGACAAGATAGGATTCGAAACACCACGCTGCGCTCCAAAACGGACATAGTGGACGTTGGCAAGAAGGCTGCTCGGCTAAAATGGGATTGAGTTGGTCACGTCAGCCGCATGCACGATGACCGCTCGGCATAAGCATTTTGCTATTACTACTTAGGTCCTGGGAAGAAGTTTGTCCATTTTAACGGTATATGCCACGTTTACTTAATTTTGACCACACCATTCTGATACACTCTATTGACTCAGTATAGTCCTAAATAAACCCTAGTTTATTATTCAGTAGAAGTGTCCTAATTTATTAACATAGCAATACACAACGGTACATTATTTATCCCGAGGGGCAGCGTCCCGGGCATCCCGGGTAATACCGGGTCCCGCGGGACTCGTAACGCGAGCGCATGGACAAATAGATACATTTGTACTCATACATTACAATATGTTAAGAGGCAACCCTACTGCGATGTGCTTGCAAATATGTTATCTTAGTGATAGTTCTTTGAGGGTAAGTAAGAAGTCTCAAGTGAAGAAAACTTTGAAATATTTCTCTATGTTTTGTAATCTGTCTTTTAAATTATGTAAGGTTATGTTTTATCAAACACAACCGCAATGTCATTCTACAAATTCTACCTACATTAGAATTTTGTAGGTAACCGTAAAACCTGATTTCTTATTCGTCGTATCTGAAAATTTATTTCCTAAAATAAATCTAATGTAATAGTGTTAAAAGGAGACTTATAATTTTTCATGGTCCTTCGACCCGGATGATGACGAGTAATCAACTTACACATAAAAAAACTTAATTTCAATTACTCCTTTCCTAGATCTATTACAAAGTAAGTTGTAGTAAGTCCCTTCTCTTGGCAGCTTCCAAAACAAACAATTCAGTTTTAACGGCGACCTCACCAAAACCATAAAAATAATATCACTTACCTCCCGTCATCGTTATCGCCGCATCTCTCTTCCATACATACCCTATCAGCGATCATCTTACTAAGTCGTGTGTATGTCTGTCCGTCTGAACAAACTCTCGGGTTACATCAACACTTACCTGCAAAGATACAAACAGATACGTTACACACCGTTGGGAAAAAATACCAGGAACTTATGCATGGGAATGGCGAATTTTTTTTTGCGTAATTTATTTTCGTAGCGTTCTTGATATTTGTCGAGATAATATTGTTTTGTCAAATCATTCTATATTTTTTTAAGTGGTCTACATTTTGCTCTTACATTGTGTTCCATATGGGTGGAGAATGGGTTCTCTATTATAGTGCTAGGCGAACGAACGTATTAAAATCTCGAGTTTTTTCAGGTCAAATTCTGAATGTTTACATAAACAGAAAATTTTAAGCTGTCTCAGGGCAGGATACAAATTGGGTCGATAGATGATGGCGTCAGAAAATTGCTTAATAACCGGGAAATATTTAAGTTACAATAACAGGAGAGCACGAACCTGAGAACGTAAAATAAAACACCTATTTTACTACCAGGCTTGACGTGAACAATGTCGTTTCTAGAAGTCGATAAACATCGCGTAACTATGTAAACAATTCCACTATCTCCTGCCTCTGTTACCCTGGTACCTAACAAGCTAATTCAAACACATCTAATAAATAACACGATTACATTAATTGTATCTAGTTATCTTACTCGGGCTACTATAAACACACAGTTTTATGATCTGAAGGAGGCTGCATTCAAACGTGTGAGTATTTCGGTGTTATCTTCCTAACATTGAATCTTTAATTGATGTCAATTAAGTTAAACTTTAACGACTGGTTGGTTTGTGTCGAGGTATCAATAATCTAATGTTGGATATTTATGACTGTCTGTTTATTAAACTTTGAATATAATAAAATAATCACTGTTATGAGATGAGAGACGAGTCCTCTTCAAATATTATTAAAGATCTTTTCAATACCGCTAGATAACGTAAATATCAGAGGCTTATAGTTCATTATCTTCGTCTAACAACCGACGCTGAAACCACAAATAAAATTATTATTTGGTCATCACAAAGTCCCCCGACTGAGTTAATCTCCATACAAACTACACGAGCAAGAGCGGTAGCTGTCAGTTTCCTAGACGTCCCCGAGCACCGAGTCACCCACATAAATAATGTCAACAGTCGGTGAATCAGAACAATCGATGATCCATGATACCGCGTCACCGGCCACTCACCGCTTCACGATCAAAAAAATACATTGGAAACACCACTCCCGGGAACACAACGCATAAATATATCAAATGAAAACAATAGGGCGACATCAGAGATATCGCATCACACACCACGGACCCACGGACATATTTCAAAAAGCGGAGATAAAATAAAAACAAAACGAAGAAAAAGTCAGTTGAAAAACCAACATCGAAAAAAATACGTGACGGGCATTAATTAAAACGGACCCACGACCAGGAATTCAGAAAAACAAAGAGGTTAAACAAACCTTCGCAGTGGGATCCCTCGCAATGATCATCATCTCACATTTTTAATCATCGGACATAAAATCTTTTTTGTCGATGGAAAACTGACCGTGCGCGGACGGATTAGAGATGGGAGTGGTGTCGTGGCCGATACCACATTTATCGACATAAAGAGCTGTTGAAAATTATTTTTTGGTTGGATTGTCACCGTTGTTTTAATGGTATTACGCATTGAAGAAGGGTTATCTGTTCGATCCGATCTCTGGGTCCAGGTATAAGAAGACCAAGATTGATTGGACACGACCCGACATTTTTATGTCCGTGCTCTCGGGTGTCGTCGACTCCGTTGTTAAGGAATAGGTTATTAAATTAGTGGTATCGATCGAACAAAAAACTCGTAATTATCGCGGCCGTATAACCAAATATGCATCATCATTCTTTTTGACGTTTTGTTGTTGGTTTAAGTGAATGAAATGTCAAGATAATTGATTTAGACGCTGCCGATTGTGGGCTGGCTCATGACATAATTGTGTTTTGGCAAATAAGGTAACATTTGTTATTGAAATATACCTTTAGAGCTTTTGGTGTTATGAAGACATTTTTACGGCAGTTAAGGCATTGGATGCATGCAATTATAGTTTCCCAAAAAAACCCAATTAAACGTTTTTTATATACGTTTTGTGCAACTCTTCCACAAAAAGTCCACCCATTACATTTATTACGATCACTTAAAGTAGGATTTATAAAGGGATTGAAGATCATTATTATACGGGGCGATAGGATCGCGGCGCAGGCGCAGCGCACAATGGTTGTCAACACAATATCAGGGGACAGCCCGAGTCCCGACCAGGGGATTATGACAGACGCGAACAAAAGCACAACGGCGGCGCTTAGCGGTTGTTCAGGGGAAACTAACGTACTTGTATGCTTTGACTATGTGAGGGTTATACAGTACTTGATGTTTCATAGAGCTGCGGATAATGAATATTTAAGTAACTAAAAGTACTCCAGAGAATTTATTGCCGTTGTTCTATTTGTAACAACAATAATTTTAAACACGAAAATACAAGAATTAAACGTTATGGCATAAACTGTAAAGCATGAATTAGTTTTAGCACCGACATGCCTAGTAGATAAAACTACGAAGAGCAAAAACCAAAACCAACCGAACATCTCTCTGCATCCAGGTGTCATCATCAAACTAGACAAATAAATAAAAAACATAACAAACAAGAGACCAGATGATCCGACACTCGATCCCATCGAGATAAAGCAACAATACCATATTGCATTACCGACGTTTATCTACACAAAAACTGTACCAAAAACGGCATTGCTGAAGGACTAACAATACTGAATAGAGATTTAAGAAGGGATTTGGATTCAAAGGGCCGTCGAGAGCGCGCTTTGTTTCTCAGAGCCTTTTAAATTTCTCGTGTTGAGGTAACTGGACCGTGGTGAGGTGTGGTGCTAGTGTGAGGTGACAGCGGGGATGGGTTCATAAGAAAGTAAGATAAGGTGAAAAGCAATGGTCATAAAGAAGATATTAGAGAGAGGGTGAATATGGAGATGACTATTGATAGGGATGTGGAAGTAGAAGACCTGTTGCTCAGTTTTGGTGTATGAAATGACCTAAGAAGCGATGGATTAATAATGGTGGTGAAAATTATAAGGCTACAAAGGAATTGAGTAAGTAATTAGAAGGTAGTTGATAGGGCCGTACAGAAGAAGCCTAATCCAATTTAATTTGGATAGGTCAGTAGGATGATGATGTAGAATTAAATCTTAACGCTGTAGTAAACAAAGCCAAAAAAACCAGAATTAATAACGTTCAGTCAGATACCTAAATACCTATAAATCCACCCTGAAACATCACATGTTCCTTCTCAATAGACTCGAATGAATAAAGCCTTGGGACACTTTCTCATGTTACTTTCCGCTTACTACAGCACTCAACCTTTTCGTCGGATTTAGCGTACTCGGAAGGCTGGCGCGGCGTCGCTTTGTGCAAGCTCTAAAAGGGCGTGTGATTGTAGTGTCGAGTAATGGCCACTTTTTGCGCATGAGCTGTAAAAAGGCGGCGCTGCAAGGAGCGCGCGCGCATCGCCACACTGAGGATAGAGTTTCTGCTTAAAAGGATTATTGTAGAATTTCTGCGTATATTGGGAGAAATATTGTCTACCTGTGATGACTTGATTTATGTCATAATTAATGACGACCATTCAAAATCGTAGAGCAGTGTTGGACCAGTGGTAAAGGGCGATGAGTGAGTTGCAGGTCGTGGGGTCGAACTCGGGCAGACGTGTACAGTATTTTTGCTTTCTCGAAACCTTGCGAGGGAACCGACAGGCCCTCGAATCAAAACTTCGAAGATATATGACTATCACTAACTCGCTCTGGACTCGCATGGTGGAACACGGCCAGCTTACATATAAGAAGCCTGTTTGCCAGTAGTGGGAACGTCATAGGTTGACCTATGTTTAAACCAAATCTGCTTAGCATAATTTTGGATACGGAAAGGACTGGTCCTAAGATTCAGTTCCTAGATAAAATTACTTACTAATTAGGTTTCCGTGATATTTCTCGAAGGGTTGCTCACGCGCAATAAACAGTGTTCGTAAACTAGGAGTCAGTCACGATCGGTGTTCGATTACTATCTTACACTTGATAAGTTGTTGCAACGCGTTGCTTTGCAACTCCGACATAGTTGGGAATACAGTATCCATACTACCGTAATAAAGCTGAAGAATGTGTTTGTTTGAACTATGTACCAGTTAATTTGAAAAATATGTTTGAATTTTTCAAGTAGTAAGAATGAAAAGACCGTGGAGATTGGCACAAGAACCGAGGCCTATACGCAACAGTAGGTGTGTTGGATGATGATGATGGAATGTTATCAAATAATGTTTTATTCTTGAGGAAGGTCAGGCTATTTAACATCACGCTACTACCCTTAGGACTCCAGCAAAAAAGAAAACGTCGGGTGAAGCCGCGGGACATGTTTAGTAAATTGATAATAGTTGATACAACCTAAGTAATGTTCCAAGATACTGTAGGTGAGGTTTACTGCGTGTTCATTGATATTGGATATAACTTTATGATTCACTTAGATTATGTCTATAACGTGAATAAAGAACGTTGCAATTATGTAAGACTGGTGTTAAATATTAATAAGAATTTTAAATTTTGTGCTTATAAATATCTTCATCGCATCATGTGACCCTAGCTATTTATAAATAAGAAAAACTATCATGAATTAAGAATCATTGGTCAATTATTGCTTCAAACGACGTAGTGACAGTGAAGTATAAGTAAGCAGTGACCAATTACCGACAAAATTTTCCGTTTTACGTGAGTAACGCCCGGGTGGCCTATCAAAACCAGAGACCACACGCCATCATAGAAAGCATAGCCAAATATGAAACCTGATACTAGGTACACATGAGTGAGATGAGTGTCTCAAACGATGAAATTCACTCATTCGTAATAAAATGTGCACTATAGCATAATAGTGTTGTGCAGTGACGCGTAGTCGCGTACCTCTCGATAGTCGAGTCGATAAGTGATGGTGACAAAGGTCGGCTCAGACAAAGCGGTTTGTAATCAAGATATCAGACAATGTCTGAACAAGTCATAAACCAATAGCGGAATTTCTTAGAGCGAATATAACACTAACAGCTATTGTACCTACTCTTTCAGTTTTAATGGTAAAACTAGCCGCAGTATATTCAGCAACGTACACGAAGACAAATCTATGCTAAGATTGGGTATATCCTCCTTTCCTCAGATAAAAGGCAAGATATTTGCATTTTGTCTTAAAAAAATTAAATATTCTGTAAGTTAAGTTACTTGTGTATAATCTTAGCAATACATAAAGTTACTGATAACTGACAAAGATACCGAAACAAACCCCATTTCAGCAACGACTTTCTTTATTTAGTAATTTACGATAAAAGTGTAACTCGCATCATGTAAAAATCGATAACAAGTTATTGCATGCAACATCTGTAACTGCAAAAGTAAATCAACTCATCTCGCTGCCTGTTCATCTTTTGTACCTTCTACAAACGCAACTTGCATGCGTCTGCGCAGCGGATTAGTGCAGCGCAGCGGAGCGCACGCGCGCACCAGACCCGACGTAATGCGCGCGGCGCCAACCGCCCACCGATCATTTACATTTAGCCTTTTTAGCCTAAAAACACAAAATTTTAATCTCCCTATTGTATGGAACTGTTCGACCATTAACGGAGACGTCTGGGCTGCACCGGGACCTCATAATTACTGTATGAGTTTTGCATAATCAAGTCTGCGGTAATTAGTGATTCTGATTTCTTGAACAAACAAGATCGTCGTATTTTTAACCGACTTTCAAAAAGGAGGAGGTTCTCTATTAGTATGTATTTTTTTTAAGAGTTACAATTTCGTTTCATTATCATCTGCCTAGCCATTTCCCAAGTATATGGAGGTTGGCTACTAGTCTAACGGTATGTAGCTGAATACCAGTATTTTACATGGAGCGACTGCCTGTTTGACCTCCACAACCCCGTTAGTACTGGGTGATACGATACCCCTTGGTAACCAACAATTTCTTTACATTCTGAAGATAATAACAATTATGTATCTGAACATACTTACTACTTAAACAAAGAAACGTAAACTACATTTCCAGAATGTCAGAAATCTATTCTCAATCTCAATTCCTAACACAAACAAGTCCATAGTTTACGGGGCCGCATTTCAAATGATTGTCAAAGTATCATGTGAAGATCATGGCGTTTTATTTTATACGTTTTGGAAGACATTAACGTTACGTATCGAATTACTCGCCGGTACACGGGCGGGGATAATAGAGCGTGGCCCGTGTTTGTGTAGATACTCATAGGAACTACTCTGGTGGCCGCTGGGTGATACAGGTCACTGTGGGCGGATGTCTGTACTGTCACACTGATACTTGGTTTATTTTTCATGTTCTTTTAAATTGCACAAATTAGTTTTTGATGACACTATCCTTAGCCCAACCAATATTTAAAAAAATATGTTTTTTGATACACCTTCATACCTTAACAGAGAGGCGGATTTTGATATATTTTGGCACATAGATAGACCAGGAAAATACTAGTTAATATATGTTATTTTTGGTTAAAATTATTTTAAACTAACTCTACCATAAAAAGAACATTCGTTTCTGACCTCTGTGCTAATTAGGACCTGTTTCACAAAGCCCGAATGTACATTAAAAATTAGAAACAGTATTTGTATGAAATATTCTGCCAAGTAATTTTGAGTAAGGTGCCTCGTTGATCTACAATCGCGACTGCTGAGTTTGAGATTCCTGGGTTTTTTTGTTGTTGTTTTATTGTCAATTTATCAGTAGTAGTGGCAATAAGCATGCCTTCTTCTTTGTGGAACTTATACAAATTGGCAGAATGTGGGTGTACTATTAGGTACAACTCTGCCTAATCCTTCAGGGATTACAGGCGTGATGTTATGTAATTTCGTAGAAACTTAATTATACGCAGTGGCTAGGCCCTCAATATAATTAATATAGTTAGTATAGCTACTTAATCATTTAATATCTCGTTATGTAAACAGCGGAAAGGTGATAAAGATCAGGTATAAAGACGATCCAATTAAAGAAACCGAACAAAACGGAACATAACTACATAATTAACGGCCCACGTTTAGTTTCCCACATTCACTACACTGCACAAACCTCCGCCGAGATCTAAGTAAACGACATCCGCATATAAATTAAAGCTACCCAAACATAAATAATTTCCAGAATATGTTCTAATTAAAATTTTGTACTATTAAAGAAACTCGCGACGCCAAGTAATTTCTGCTATAGAAAAGCGCCCCGTTGTGATTTTAACGTTCGAGAGTTCCAGCCCTTTATCATTAATCTGGGTACCAGTCGATAAAACTGTAGACGTACGAGGCGGTAAAATCCATCGACAAATTTTATGTGACATCACTAGTCGGCGTAGGGCGTCGTAAGCCCCGCCCACTTGCGTACGTAGCTGGGTAATGAGAGTGCGTCCCTTTCACTCACTTCTAACACATTACATTCATTGATTAAATACTGTTTCAGTACTTTTAACTGAGTTATAATTTAGTTCGATGTCAAAACTGCAATGTATTAGAAATTAATATGAAGGATTAATATGTTGTGTTTAATTTGCAACAGCCCTGATGATTGGCTATAATATAAACATCATTTTTCAATTTACATAAATAATTAATAGTGTCAGTGAATCTAATTAAGTTATATAATGTAAGTAATTAATGAAGGAACTGTACTCAGTGTGCTGGTAATTAATATTTTAACCTGATACAGCGTAATAGAGAAAAATGGAAGAAGAAGACAGGCTGCATCATCTGCCTAGCCTTTTCCCAACTATGTTGGGGTCGGCTTCCAGTCTAACCGGATGCAGCTGAATACCAGTATTTTACATGGAGCGACTGCCTATCTGACCTCCACAACCCAGTTAAAACCTACTAGGTAATACGAAGAAGAAGACAGGCTGCGCCGACCACAAATAAATTAGGATATGGGTAGCAAAATGATAATGATGATGATAACAATGTCAATTTTACAGGAATATATGTAATAATGAATGGACTGTGTAACGCATGATATGACAAGAAAGAAGGTGTGTGGTGAGATGACGAGAAATAGAGGAGTACGGGAAAAGAAGCCATGCTGCGCCGACCCCAAATGAATTGAGATAAGTGCAAGAGAATGATGTAGTCAGGGTAAATGACACTTTCGTCGGGGCTGCGGGTTGTTCGCAAGAGATACCGCGGCCTCGACATAAAAGGCTAAGAAGGAATATGAGTGGTTTTTAGTCAGTAGAAGTCTGACACTCCCTTTCGCTCTGCCCAAGAGCGGGAGGGGTTATTTGATGATTTCTCAACCCCCCCCCCCAAAAAAAAGGTAAATGACACTTTTCATTTATCCATTTCAAACAATCAAAGTATGACAGTAATGATAGAAATATCCAGGCAATTTAAGTCCGTCAGTCAATTTACTACACAATTAATTTTTACTGCCTTGGATTAAGACATGAAAAAGGCTTTAGAAAGATTAACCCCAGCCTAATAAACTTCATAAAATAACTGAAATTAAAATCAATTTATGTGAGTGACAGATTTTTCTGAAGACAGCTGCAATCTTTTATTTCTTTAGCACCGTTTAGGGCGTTGACAGCTGCGGTTATTAAATCATGTTCCGTTGAGTAATCCCTGGGATTAGTGCACGCTCAGCTGAGTATCTCTGGAGCATCAGTCAGTTTGTGGCTTGGCGGGGTTAAGCAGAAAGATTACTTTAACATGCTACAAGACACATTTGTTAAATGTTACTTCCTTTTTACTGAGAACGATGAGGATTTGATGAACCGTATATCGATGCTTTTTAATCCGTAGAGTTAACGGTGACACGGAAATGTCTTAGCTAATCATGTCGCTGAGATAAGCTTACACATAAGTGTTGGTCTTCAATGTAAAATGAAAGCTATAGAGGTAGTACAGGGGCTGCCAAGATACTCCCAAACAAAAAATTATTAAGGAGTTATTTAAAAAGTTTTAGCGGCCATTGTTAACCATGGTCCATAACAAAGAGGAAAATGTGTTTTAAAAATATCCTCCTTTTTTTTCAGCAAAGTACGCATTTTTCCCAGGCAGGACAATTTTCTGCATCAGTGTCCACGCATTTTATCAACGAACCTTTTTTCCCTAGCCAATAATTCATAGGGACAAACCGACAGACCGGCAAACTATGCATAATATTAATCGGAAAGGCATCAAAATCCTATTTCACGCACCAAGAGAGCAGCCAAGTGCAGGAATATTCGCGGGCGTGTCGGATGTCGACGCGTGGCGACGCGTGCCTTCCTCGCCAATTCTGCGGCCCTGGTGCTCTTACACAATGGAAGCTGAAGTCATTTGCCGCTAAATAATGACTAATCTAATGATGGCATGATTAAAGGGTAACTTAACACCATTCAATAATATCCTTGTCGGTTTTGGGAAAAGTTGTGTTTGTTTATATTCCTCTACATCACGGGGACATAGTTTACAACGCGTTTAGAGACTTAGCATCTGAAACAATATGTACCCTTAGGGTTAGGATCTTCATTTCACCATAGGCCTTCCCTAAGTATCGCCACATTGGGTTCGGTAACCTTGGTTCTCTTGCGGATGTCTTCATTTCTGATTCGAACACGCAAAGCAACTCTAAGCCAACCCTCTCCATTGCCCTTTGGGTGACTAGCCTTCTCATGAGGCCCATTGTGAGCGACCACGGTTTGGTCCTGTATGTGATCACTAGCGACATACACAGGTCATGTACTTTCGTCTTGAGACACTGCGGTAAGTTAGACGAGAAGATACCACGCTTGTACCGCCTGTGAAGTACCTACTATCCGCGAGAGATCTATAAGAAGCTGAAATAATATCTCCTCATCATAGGATTACACTCCACAGACAAACAAATACTGCCGCGAATGCACTTGCAAGTTAATTCGATAAGTATAATGTAATAACGTCCAAATGAAAACTAATGTCAGTGCGGAGCCGGTCAGGCGGAAACTTCCGCGCACAATCTAATTTGTGTCCCCCTTGCCACTGTACTGGATGCTGTGGGGTGTATAGATGAACTTTTGATGTTTTCCTACTTCAATTTCTTTTATAAATGTTATTAGAATTAAAGTTGAAATAATTCGGACTAAAATAAATTACACCTGAAAACAATATTTGAATTGCCAAGGAATCACAAAAGGAGTCACAAAGTTGAAGCTACTTTTTGGTTGAAATGAAATTGAATGAAGAAGAACGGGTAAAGAAGGTCCTTTTCACTTTAAGCGATGAAGATAAAGATTGATTTTCTTTAAATTGCAGTTTGCATCGACATAGCCGAACCTAAGATGCATATGAAAACATGTATGACTGTTACAGATGTGAAATCCCACATGTAGGTTAACCAATTCAAAGAGTCTCTATGTTGATATTGATATTGTTTATTGAAATAATTGAAATACAAAACATTTACATTAAGGCCTTTAAAACTATAGGTATAGAATATATTGGGTTCCTGAACTAGGAATAAACCTGTATCTCAGGTAACTCACTCGAGTGCTTATACCTAAATATTATCTAATATTCCTTAAACAAATTACTATTAAATAACTTAGCTATAAATATAATAAATACATAACAATTTTAATAGTGCTATTCAACGTTAGAAAAATACTTTCTTTAGTTAACTTCTTAGAGACATACACAAATCCAGGTCACGTTTACTTTGTACCTATCTACAGCGAAAATGCAATGTCACTAAAATGTATCTAAACACTGTTTTGTAATTTATGAATGCTAAAATATAAAATTATTTTAAGTGCGACAATTGGCAAAGTAGGTCAATATATTTACTTATGAATGCATTGTACACAAATTACTAAAAAGAACTTATTAAATAAAGTCGGCGCTCTCACGTGTCATTGTAATCAACGGAATTGATATATCTTGCCTCAGCTAATTTCTTAGCGGGGCATTCTAGATCGCCTGTTTTGTGGTTGCTCGGTTTTTTGAAACGCAAGCATGTTGCACACTGCGGTTGTTCTGCATTTTTATTGCACTCGTTAGACTGATGACCTTGTTGTCCACAATGTCCACACGTATATGTAGCTTCCCGACAAGTCTTTGCAGCATGTCCGTACTGTTGACATTTAAAGCACCTGGTCACAAGTGTAAAGTCCCTCACTGTGCAGGATGTCCAATTAATATATACTCGGTTTTGGTTTATAAGGGCCTTTCTTATGCTGGCAGTAACTTCAAAAATAAAGTTGCAAGTAGGTCCTTCCTTTTTACCCGACTTGTGACTCAATTTTATAGAAGCCATAAAAGAGTCACGAGGTAAATTGGGCAGCTTGTCGGCTAAGTTCTGCTCATAAATGCAATCGTAGACTTCCTGATCAGTTAAAATGGTTGGTACTCCTAAAACAGCAATTCTTGGTCTTTTCTTATAGGGTTCTTCCATTTTCAGGCCGGAACTACTTAGCTGTGATGACTGTCTTAGTTTTTCGATATCATCTTTTGTCTCCGTGCTAATTATAACGCCCCCGTTTTTTGTTTTACGTAATCCTCTCACGTGCAATTTCATTTGTTCTGGGCATATTATTTTTTGTACCAAAGATTTAGTGTCGTCACTTGATTTCAATTTATCTGTTGGATAAATTGCAATAGAGCTGAGGTTATTTGGGAGCAAGTAATTGTTCTTATTTGTTTTAACCATGTCAGCAAACGTAACTTTTTCGGACGGAGTTGTTTTATTGCAGTTTTCCTGAATGCTAGCTTGAATTGTTTTCTGGAAATTTTCAAGGCAATTCGTGAGGTCCCGTTTTTCTTTCAACACTTTAGCAGAATTTTGAAATTCTTTTACCTTGAGCTTCAAGTCCTGGTAGTAAACTGCCATTTGCGAAACGCCATGTCCTACCTTGCGCGAAAGAGAGCTGATCTTCAGCTTTTGTTCAGAGTTCAGCTTTCCTTCTTGAGCAATGAGACATAGTTCATCCAGGTATTTATTGATGGAGGTCAACCAGCTACTAATATCGCTGGTTTCCACTACTTCAGGTCTTCCTTCTGCAATATGATGGGGAGTTTGAGGTTTGGTCGCAGGGCTGCTCGGAGGTGGAATACTGCGAGGGCTGTTTTCCATATTTGACATAATTATCTAGGTAGTTCTTAGATATTTGTCATAACTACTTGTTATTCACCAACGTAAATTACAAACTTAGCACAAAAATGCGATTTGGTATCTAGGTCACTGATTACTCGAATACTTTTTACGTCATGTAGGTAATATATAAAATCGCTAATACACACGTCCGCTCTACTTGAGTGCTAGCAGAGCAATGATGTGTATTAAGGCTAGGCTAATAAATAAGTCATCTTCAAAGTAGCAACTTTAGCAATTTGTAATCTTATGTTATGGCAGTCATCACTAAAATGGTCTGACATAACATGAATCTTCGCCAAACCTAATTACGGAAAGCTCTCAAAACATCTCCAACATCATCTGGGGACAATAGGAACAAGTGCAAGAACACAAACAAACAATCACCAGGGGTGCAGCAGTAATGAAATCCGAACTCGATTAGTTGGGGGGCTAATGAGGCAGGGGTCCGAGGGGTCGTAACGAGATTACACCTCTGGAGAGCGAGCTAAAGTGATTACATGACAACCCTACCGGGCCCGCGCCCGATCCAGCGTGATGATTTGTGAGACAACACTAGAGTAGGATGGTGAATTAGTTATTATATGTTTGCTTTCGATATTTTTAGCTTATTTTTGTATATCTGGTCACAGATAGCATGAAGAACTTGACAATATAACCCTTAAGCTATTCAAGAAAGATCAGGGCTCTCGATTTGGAGGAAAATAGTTTTGGCTAAAAATGTATGTCCAGATAAGATATACCAAGTAGAAAGACATTTCCCCAGTTTTCTGCCATTTTGTATACCTAAGGATAACTATACGGGATCAATCTTACATTCTAGCAGGAACGCGTCCCTTTTACAACCGCTTCGGTCACTAAAATAGAAAAAAACTTTATCGTAGCGCAGACCGCAATAAATCATAAATTAAAACTCCATCTCGTTTTCCCTACAAATCCCACGAGCTCCATCTTGCCCTACCTCCCTAGTACCTATGTACCTATAGCTTACCTATCTACCTACCCTCGTACAGCGAAGGTGATGGATGGTAATAGTGCCATAAGTAGCGACGGGAGGCGATGGTTCGCGGGCACAGCGGTGCGCAGTGTAATGCACTTCCTAATATACTTACAACGTGACTTAAAATGCATGTATGCAGCTTTTACACCTCAGTTAAGCTGCGTTTCCACGTAAGATGAACGAGGATGCATAGCGAGGGATGTGTGTGAAATTAACTAATAGTAGTAAACCTTCTTTTTCACGATTTTAAGCTAAGCTAGCTACGCAATTGGTCAGATTAACGGAACAACACATCTCGGATGAAAAAGCAGCCTTAAAAGTGGCAACAGAAATACAAGTGGGAGAAGTCAAGGGTCCTCTAAAGATGTTCTTCTTCTGGTCAGGAATTGGTTTCATGCAAATAAAGTGTATAGGGTTGGTTAGTTAGCTCGGGAAAAAAAACAAAACTAAAGGCTCTTTGCACAATTTTGGCAAACGTGTAGCCTAGGTCGAACGTGAAAGGCGTGAAACTAACAAATTCAGTCTCAGCAATATATTTCAGGGATAAAACACCGATCGTGTGACTTCATTCTATTAAATTGGATAAAAGTGACGATTGCATGCTGCATTCTCTATATGCTGTGCAACAATTTTGGAGTACAATAAAGTACGAGTAGACCCTATTGATCTATTTGGTCAAACAGGTATTTGTTACATTTACCTCTAAAAAGTATACCCAAGTGTAAATCAAAGTGTCATGTGCAAAACTACAACCAAAGAAAAAAAGACGTGTGGCACTGGAGACTGCCGCGGTAAAGCTATTGCATAGCATTTTTTATCAACTTATGCAATTATAATTATTTATTTATTTTATTAATGCAGTATTTAAATATAGTATTTATACTTACACTTTTACTAATCATCCTCATCTTTTATAAAATGTCCTTTTACGTCTCATGTCGCGCCTTGGCGACAACTATTTTTGTTGGCAGCCTTATAATCGATCTTATTCGATTTATTAACTTTGATTTTGCTGTTTTAAAATATTAAATCTAATAATTTTTCAATGTTTACTTTTCATCTGACATTACGTCAGTTGTCAAGATGTCATTTACTTTTTCTTTTATTTTGTGTCATAGTTTTTCTTAGTGGTTAGAGCTATGAAGGTTACATTTGATTTATATAATTTAATTTATTTTTATTAATATGTTAGCTCAAATAATGTAATTTATTGATAATTTCTATTAATAGTATCTTATCTTACGCTTATAAAATTAATTAACACGCTCACAGAAATTCTTTGAGGAAGTTTTTGACTGAATAATACAGGCCGTTTTAAATACAGGCAACTCACAATTTTTGATTTCAAGAAATTGTCAAGTGTCAATTTGTCAAGTGTCAGTTCGTTAGGTTTTTTTTTTATTTTCGTTACGGAATTTCTGGATTCGGTCCCCACGCTCAAGGCCCGCGATAGAAGCTATGCAATAGCTTAAAAACAAACGTACCAAAACCGTGCCGACTTTGTACCTAATTTAAAATTCAAGAAGACCTTTAAACAGATACCCTAAATTATGAAAACAAACATTGCTTCAGTTGCGGCTCGCCACAAAGGGTGTGCGGCCGCGCAACTTGCCCGCGTTGATTTATCAATCAATTGCGCGCATCGTTAGTGCGCCGCGGGCTCTGCGCCTTTTGCCCAGCCGCCGATACATGCGGCTTATGTACTCCTGGTACCTGTATGGTGTACTATGGTATATTGATCAACGGCTCCAGAGCATTGTATTTATGCAAACCCTCATGGGCATACGTGTTGCAGTCGAATGAAGTGGTACGAAATGAAAAGCGTAGGTTTTGATTGAGGACTTTTGGAATATTTGAACGAAATCTTCAGCAGGACTTATTGCAAGCGAGGTGGAGACGATGAGGCTTCTCGTCAGGTGATAATTTTGGGGTGATATAACTAAGGAAATAACGGATGTGAGTAAGCTGTACTTTCAGCCACAATAAGGCCAACCAGCTTGTTCAATAAATCATTGAACATTCAGCAACTGGTTCACAGTTGATTTCACATCGTACAGATCTTCAAACTCAAGAATCGATAACAAATGATAGTGGCACGATTCTGGGAAGTAGAAAAATGATTATATGTTGATGTTGGTTCAAGCTCTAAAACAAACGCAGGGCATTAGAGCACGATGATCGCTGACGCTACGGTCACGCACAACTCTCGACCATGATTTATCGATACCCTGCGCGCGCGCCGCTCACTACCTACTATAAATTATTATCGGTAATGATCAATACGAGTGATTTATTATTACGATAAATAAATCGATATGCGCCCGAATAAAATATATATCGATGTGATTGAAATCGATAAAAAATATACGATTTAGCATAGATGGCTTAATGAGGATCACATGTTATGCGCAAGTCTGGTTTACGGTAAATTATTAATCATCACTACGTTCGGATAATTTCTGGAGAAATATAACGAAGAATAATTTGCGGCTAAAGACTCCCGTAGCTTTCACCATGTTTTACCACATTTAGAAAAATTGTTATTGATCTACGAAGAAAACACACGCTTGGTCTAGCATAAAAGCACAGACCGGACAGAAGGAAAAAAATAGTTGATTGGTTAAATGTTTCAGTACCTACCAAGTAGAACCTTCCCGAAAAAAAATGTCAACGAAACTTAGTACCTATGAAAACGTAGCCAACAAGCAGCAATCAAGATTTTTGGAAATCAAACAGGCATTTTCATAAAAGGTTCTATATCAGCCACTCATACAATTCATTTCACATCGCCGTCCCGCCATTTAAATTTATAAGATCTTAATTTTTGGCAAAGCTCTTGGTATTCACAATCATCCCTATTAGGGGGCCACAAGAAGCCACATAGTGACGGTGGTCGTTTGTACGACTGTGGCATCTTAACGAGCAGGACGCAGGACGCGACAATGAAGCGATTACAGGCAGCACCTTGTTTTTGTACCGTTTGGGAACAAGCGTGATGATGCAGAGGAGATTTTTTGTTGTTATATTTTCATGTGAGGCTAAATAATCCCGTCGGGGCTGCAGGTTGTTTGAAAGAGATACCGCGGCCTCGGCACAAAGGGCTAAGAAGGAACATGGGTGATGGTTTTTAGTCAGTAAAAGTCTGACACTCCCCAGAGAGGGAGAAGTCATTTGATGACTTCCCAACCCACCAAAAAAAAGCTAAACAATCACAGCCGGTCGGCTCGATCTACAAGTTCAGCCACGCTTGTCTAAGTTGGCCTGTGGATGTGTCCTCACCCATTACATCCAGAGTTTCCGCCGTGCCTCGGAAAACACGAAAACCGCTGGTCACGACTGTACTGAAGTTATTATTATTGTTGATGCCGTAGCAGATCAAATAATGAAAAGCTCAAAATTAACTAAATCTTTCGAAAAAAATGGCTTCAAATTATTTAACTTAGTATTTTCAGGGTAGGAGAATCTGTCTTACCAAGCGGTAACGTATTACCCAGTAGGTACTAAGTAGATTGTGGAGGTCAGATAGACAATGGTTCCATGTGAAAATGGTATTCAGTGCTATCCGGTTAGACTGGAAGACGACCCCAACATAGTTTGTTTTTGTAGGGACAGTATAGCTTTTTAACCCGTGATAGGAAAAGGTCGCCTAGACAAGTGTGTGTCAATAACTTTCAAGGTGTTCCGTATTTCTACAGCGAGTTTCCACAAGAATGCCTTATGCGTTGCGGTAGTAACCTACTTGTCTCTGCGATAGTTTATCAACGTTTCCATCATCGTTTTCGCTGATAGCATTAAACAATGTTTAAGGTCTAAGAAGTAAGGTGTAGGTAAGGCATTAAGGCAAAAAAAAATCAGTTACAAACCACAATAGCTTAGTAAACATTCCAAGTGCCATGAGCCATTTTGCTGTAAGAAACGCAATAACATAAACCGCGTGTTTAATTTTCCATGTAACACTACCAACCATGGAGGTTTTTCCACTGAGTGAGCGCGGGTCCCAACTCCAAGCAGTAAATAGTGGTTGCCGGGCAACCGTTGTGTTGTTAGTCCGCGGGTCTCCACAACCTCGTAAAATAAATCGTAAGACGGTTGAGATACCATCTACGTCCCGTACGTTTCTATGGTAAAAATGCAATGTTTTAATTCCGAGCTTGGCCGGGAAACACTGCGATGCAGCCGACAGATAAACGTCGGAGAATATTCCTGACTTTTTATTTTTCGAAATATTCGAGAGACGGCCTTTTTTAGTTCCTAAGTTATGTGGACAGGCGCGGTAGTAAAATTTCATTGGGTATTCGAAAATTCCGAGATGGTGAAGATTCGAGGCTCTGAATGTTGAAATGAAGCCACTGCGCTTCTTTATTGTGGTTTTAATTATCGTGGAAATTGTAATATAAAATATCGTTTTAAGTTATTGCTGTTTGGTTAGGCGAGATAGTTAATGACTGATATATTCATTAAAAGAAAGCGTCGTCTGGTTAGTTTATTCGTTTTGTTACACAAACAGAAATTCCTTTTGCACCATTAAAAATACCTCGGAATCCAATGTAACCTTCCTTTGGTAACAAGAATAATTCAAACAACGGTAATTTGCTACCAACTCAACAATACTACGAATCATACATTCAAAAGAATCTATCAACCTTCGAAAGCTAGGTTATCAGCAACATCAAACAAGTAATTTTATTCTCCCCAACAGCCATGATACCGGCCAACGGTCACTAAACACATGTACAAGATAAGAGCAGATAGGTAGATACAAGTGATGCTGTGTGTTCTGCTGATGACGTTAATTACAAGGGAACATGACTTGAGATACGCTTGTTAGGTAAGCAACGATGATAAGTAGATTTTAGTAATTGAAGAGCACGATATCGTTTATGAATGACTGTTTGTTGTGAAGTCTAAACGTTTGTATATATGTCATATAACTAAGACCCACTCGCACCACAAATAACTAAACGCATTTAACGTTTTGAAAACATCATTCCAGATTTGTCAGACGATTGATGACAGAAGTCGTTTAGATGCAATACCGTCTTTTACCAGTCTTATCCACGAATACTGAAACGTCACTCAAAATTTAAGGGCTGCTTAACATTTGAGCAGCTCCTAAACTTTAGATTTCGTATGGTCAAACGTCACTTTTGAGTATCTGTTAAATATAAGTGCTACTTAAATTTTGAGTGACGTTTCAGTATTCGGGGGTTAAACTCATGAAGATCAGAAGAATTTTCGATTCATATTTTGATAACCATAAAATGGCAGCTCAGAATAATATGACCCCGTGATGCTTTCACATCATATTGAAGTATAGTCTATTCCAAAATTATTAGGCGAATTAAAACATACTCAACATACTTGCGAGTACCAACATACGTCTCTATATTCTCCTGATATTCCCAGCCCATAAACAAGAAACATCGAACGCATAATATATGACAACAAAAACATGTCTGCAATTCTATCCACAACTCATAACACATTACTTCAAAAGATTAAGATGCACCAACTACTAATAGATTCAACACGACATACGAGTGTTGCCAGGGAGAAAAAAACTGTCGAGGAATAAAAATCCGAGAGTACTGGAGTAGTTGTTTATACATAATACATGATGGACATGTGTCGTGGTGATTGGCTTGCATCTTGCAACACCGAGCGGCTGTTTTTGCTGGCAACACAGCGAATTCCTAAACCGCGTCATTTTCTTGTGACGCGATTTTGAGATGTTCTGGTGATTGTGAACACCGCTTCATTATTCGGATCCGATGAATCGGCGTTTGTCAATTACTTGGGTTTTTCTGTGGGATCACCAAAATCAAAGACAGTCTTCGTTTATTGAGAAGTAGATTCTTGGACGGTTTTGAGTTCAGTTATATTACATTCAGTGAGTAGGAACAGAATTACCCAGATTATACATTAAAAATACTCGTATAAATGTCAACACCCTGTCAACGTTCATGTCTATACTTTCCATTCCTTGTAAGCCTTTTGCCACCTCCTAAATTATGCAAACTTTCATCAATATTTCATCTCTGCTTTTTTACACTTTCAGACCTATTTGCCAACCCCTATCCTTGGAGATTATCAATATTAATCACGCCTAAATAACTGGGCACATCCAAGACCGTCTGAACTCCTAGTCGATGCCTAATCAAATTCCTACACGCTGTGACAAAAACCAGGCATTCATAAGTGGCAAGCATCACGCTGTTCGCGTCGTGGTCACCGACGACAGACGGTCACGGCAGACGGTAAAAACCACTGCAGTGCCACTATGCATCGAGGTGCAGAAGGTCTGTTTCTAACAGGACAGGCACAAAAAATTACAAACATAAAAAAATGTTTTTTTTATATGAAATGGACCCACTTTTTACCTCAATCTTGTTCCGAGTACAGAGATGAGGCCTACGATGGAATAGTTTGACATGAATATTAGGCAGGACCACAATCGGAAGTAATAATCCCATCTTGATTTTTCAATATTATCTCATGGAAGAGGTCCAAAAACACGCATAGGCACAGCGTGGTGTTCCAAGAATACCTCCTCCACGCCTGTGCGTGTTTGTTCCTTCAAGGGGAAAAAGATCATTGTAGCAATGTTCAGGAGGAACTTTAGGTGTTCAAAAAATATCCTGACAAGCACACGGAGGATGTGGATCAAACATCATCATCTGCTTGGCCTTTTCTAAGTATATTTTGGCCGGCTTCCGGTCTTATCGGATGTAGTTGAATACCAGTGAATGTCACAATTGACACGGGTAGCTAGATCAAATTTCAGGACCATGGGTACAATCATAATTTTTGGGAGCAGTCCATGTCCATATTCTCCACAGCCTCAGATTTAATAAAGCATATAAAATCCAACATAAGCTAGACTAATAATAAAGGTTTATAAGGGGCTCAGTGGTAGTAGACGGTATCTTCGACAGAGGAATCACTCTTGTGCTGGGGCTTCTGTCCATAAACTCTTGGGTAGATAAGAAGAGAAACACAATGGTCCATAAATCATAGGACACTTGTCACCGCAACCATTGTGTGTAGTCAAGTGGTTCCATTAGCGGGCGGCTAATTATATCGTGTCCCTTTAATTGTGCAGCCATACTTTTGTAGCCAAGTGTTTGATTCAGCGAAAGGAAGAGGAATTTGTTCTTGTACTGCATTTGTTTTGTAAGATATGGCGTTGATAGTTGGAATCGGTGTGGCAGCAATCCTAAGAATCTATTTATTCGTTTCTTAATTGGATAGGATGTTACAGTTTTTTATAGGCAACTAATGAGATTAGTAATGTCGCTGCTTGGCCGTTTGCTCCTCTATGTTAAGATATGAGGTGTCAATGTATACATCTGTGCGTTACTGTTAGAAGATCACATTGTTCAGCACGGTTTTGAGAGATTAGTCGATTAGTTTTCGGCATTCATACAGATAGGGCACAACAAATAGATGCATCACTTCTGCTCTCTTATTTTTGCTGAAAAGTCATTTCAAAATTGTTAAAACTTTGTGAAACTGCTTAAAATATGTAGTACGTCTTGAAAAAATGCATCATTTGTTCTTTGGAGACCAACCGCATTTGAATCGTCCTAGACGTGTAGCACACCTCAGGTTTAGCAGAGGTGCGCTATCATTGCGCTATCTTAGCGAAATGAAATTAAAATAGTAAGACCGCAGCAGTCTACCTACTCCAGCATTCACCAGTCCCTCGGTTACAAAGTCAGTCCGCGTAGGCCCTCATTTGGGGCGTGCCATATAAGGCAGTGCGGAGCGACGTCTCGGGGCGCGTCACCTGCGACCGAGCCCTTTTTGTGCACCCGCGCCGCCAGCCGACACACTGCAGATTTACTGCCGCCGTGGAGCGAGGATGTGGAGACACTGGATTGGACGAGGTTAAGGTACTTCTACGTTGTTGAAAATATTTTTAGAGTATAAAGACATTATTTAGGCTTAGGGTCTCCCATCGAATGACGTTATTTCATGAGGTCATAAAACCGCTCCACGAGAAGGGTTAGGCAGATATGCAATTTTGGTAAACCCACATTTTGTCAGTTGTGTTTTGTGTAAGTCCCGTCACAGGGGCCGAGCCTATTGCCAGTAGTCGGTACGCGTTGACTCCGGGATGCTACTGAGAAATCAAGAAACACAAATATCACATCACACTAATATTATAAAGGCGAAAGTTTGTGTGTGAGTGTGTATGTTTGTTACTCTTTCACGCAAAAACTACTGAACGGATTTGGATAAAATTTGGTACACAGATAGTTTATAACCTGGATTAACACATGGGATAGTTTTTATCCCGATTTTATCTTCCCGTGGGATAATTTTCGAGTTGTAGCAGGCGAAGCCGCTGGCAACAACTAGTGATAAATAAAGGTTTCTACAGAATCACTGATTTAACATGATTCGAAATGAGACACACGGAGCCCTAAACCTAGGTAGCCTGGCCAGCAGACGACGATTCCAGTGGTGTAGGTGTACCCCACAGTTCGCCAGTTTAAATCCCATACCACATATTACATTGCCATCAACTGTTACTAAGAAATTCCTGACGGAGAACCATTTCGCCCGACCTGGGAATCGAATCCAAAACCTCATGGGTCAAACAATTTTAACGAAACTATCGCAGAACACTTTTGCCCAGGAAAAGCTTGTGGCTGACCTTTTTTATTCTGTCTAATGCTAAACGCCTATGTAATTATCTGGTCTAACGCTAGTTAACTAAGGATATGATCAAACCTTTGGAAATTAACTGTAAAAACTTCTACCGAAGCCATTACTAAAAAACCATAGCTTAATCCATAAACTATCCAAACACAAGCATTTACATTAAATCAAATGAAGGCATTTCCAGAAAGTGTAATTCGTTCCCGGTGAGTCCACGTGCCGCCTCGCTACGCCGAATATGGCCTGAACGAAACAACCCATTTTCTTTATGGCTCATTGTGACATTTTTGTCAAAATTTTAATACGAAGAATAAAATTGCTTAACGGTTTATAAATATCAGCTTGTGAATGTGCATTCATCCTTGAGAATTGTCATGCTGTACAAAGAAGTGCTGCATAAGGCATATAATCATTTTAATGCCAAATGAAACATCAAAGTTACTGGCAAGTTTTTACTAACGCGTACTTTTTCCACAGCTCTCTATAATCGCATGATAGCTCTCCGATTTACATAGATTCCTTGACCAGTAAGTATGACAAAAAAAACATTACCCATCAATAAAGCTACCTACTTAAAACAATTTAAAACTCTCCTCTATAAATAGCCATAAGTAATTGCTGCTATTGCCGAGTCAAATCCATATTTCAACGCGAATTCAATAAGCAAACGCAAGTGATTCACAGCCAGCCATAAAAAGAGGCCATAAATCCATAGTTTGTATGAGATCGCGTGATCGCCCAGTATTTAACTTAGGGCGCCATGATAATTACAATCAATAATCGCTTACACGATATATAAACTGAATAGCAACTATTAATCTGATGATTTCGATGTGCTCTGGGCATTCCTTACGCATTCCGATTACCATACAGCCGGTTTATTGTTCAAGTAAAATCGTTCTTAAAGTTAATGCCACAAAACATGGAATTGTTTGGTATTTTTCTGGGTTTGAGGCGTTTGATTCAGTGGAAAGTATCGAGAGCTAACTGTGATAAATAAAGTTTAAGTAGCTCAACTGCGGCGCACGAGACTGAGACGGCAGTATAAGATTGTGTGTCAGAGTGAGAGAGATGGGGTGTTCTTGAAGAGTTAAGGGGGTGAACAAAACAAACACTGGGCGGCAATTACAAGCGCCCGCGGTGCGCGCGTCGCCGACGACACGCGCCGACCGCCTGCGCCGAATATTTACCACAGACACAATAAAATATTATTTATAAATGTTTTTTTTTGTTTAAAAACATTCCCTTCATGTGGACAATCAACGGAAACCGGGCGAAGTGGTCATGATATGATATGAAATTAATAATATATGCAAGCAACAAAAGGTACTTAACTTTCCTTCAAAACCTCTAAAGGCAGCTCGTAAACTTCCACATACTGGATTTTGTTGATGAGAATATGCAGAGCTATGGTTCTTTAAATAATGATAATGGTACTATCTATCGGTTACCACAAACCAATCACGAATTTGATAAATTACCCAGAGTATTATAATATCTGCTAAAAATAAAAGGCAGTGGAGTAGTTCTGAGCATTACTCACTGATGTATTAGGAGTACAGCACGGGTCAGAGGTGAGCATTAATATTCAATGAGGCTAATATCTAACACGAGTGACGGATGGACCGGCTCCCAGTGTTGGACATACGTGGGACTAGTATCAAGGTAATAGATTAGATCTTTACGCTTTAATGGTTGTATGATCTAGAACTCTTGTGTTGCTATCAATTATTTTAATAACGGCTAGCAACAAACTGACCTAGAAATGTCGATGAAATATGGTTGGCAGAACTTACATTTTCACAGAACAAACCATTTTGCACAAGTAATATGCATGAAGTGTACAATAGATTAAATGGTACCTACATAATAATGTAACGAATGAGTTTTTTATTCCGAAAGCCGATTATCTGTATATCTGGAACTCCAGTTCAGTGCATTCCAGGTTGAAATAAAGTTATATTTAATCAACCAAAAAAGTAACCAATCTGTCGAGGCTGCGGGTTGTCCGCAAGGGATACCGAGGCCTCGACATGAAGGGCGAAGAAGGAACATGGGTGGTTTTTAGTCAGTAGAAGTCTGACACTCCCTTTCGTTCTGCCCGAGAGCGGGAGGGGTTATTTGATGATTTCCCACCCCACAAAAAAAAAAAAAAAAGGCTGTCAGAAATTCACCACTCGTCCTGTCCTCCAATTAGGAGCGTAGCACTACTAAGAAGTGTCGTAATAAGAAATAGTGGGACAATAACGAGGTTGAATTTAAGAACAATACACACGATTTGCGAGGGCAACAGCCGGGGAACGCTGTTTAAGGCATTAATCGTCGCCTGCGAGCGGATTCCGCGAAAACGACCGATATCGCACGAACCATCTCGCCGGGACACGGAGCAACCACGCCAAAAACGTTAAATTAATTATAACACCGCGTCGGTAGAATGGTCACGTGGGTTAACGGGGACCACGGTTTCAGAGGCGAAACCAGACTCTCAAGTCTCACCTTACCAACATACAATTACACCATCATGAGATCAAAACTGATTGTTCTGCGTTGACCGAAAAAATACAAAGAATTGAGAAAACTGGACAAGAAATAAGACACAAAACTTCAAAGTCATCATAATATGACTGTGCAAGTGTGCATGGAATGATTAGCAAGACTAATGAACCTATGTTTAACGTATCCTTATTGAGGTCTGATTCGAGGAAAGATGAGCTCTGACTGTGCGTAAGGTTCAAAAGCAGTTCCACGCGCGCCTCAAAGAGATGTCAGCAACATGGAAGGGGCCCGCAAGGGCCGACGCCCGTCAGGGCTGCGGGTTGTTCGCAGATACCGCGGCCTCGACATGAAGGGCAAAGAAGGAACATGGGTGGTTTTTAATCAGTAGAAGTCTGACACTCCCTTTCGCTCTGCCCAAGAGCGGGAGGGGTTATTTGATGATTTCCCACCCCCCAAAACAAAAAAAAATCGGTTCAAAAGCAGCATGTCGTCACTCCGACGACTTTCGTTTTCGGACGTACAATAAACCAGCAAGAGAGATTATCGAAGAATTGGAACGATCGTTAAATCCATTAATCGTCGGCATACCGATTAACTTTTTGCTAACCTTGCATTAGACCAGGGTTTCCCAAACTATGGGTCGCGACCCACTGGTGGGTCGCGAGCGAATATTGAGTGGGCCCTGCCTATAGTACCAACCGTCCGAGCCTCCTCCCCTTTACTACCTCATTCTTATGTGAGGCTGGGTTTTCGAATATGGTGAACATTAAAACTAAATACCGAAATAAATTGGACTTATCAAACTCACTGCGATTAAAAGTAACTAAAGTTGAAGTTGATGTCAAAACTGTAATGGCGAAACATAGGAAACAATTTCATCCTTCCCATTAAATTTATATAATTAAGTAATAAAAGATTGTATTAAAACAGTTTGTTATTTCAAAAGTCCTTTATTAATATTGCTAACGCTTAAATTTCCTAGAGGTGGGTCCCGAGTTTGTAAACTTAAATCAGATGAGTCGTAGCCCAGTCAACTTTGGGAACCACTGCATTAGACGGTTCACGTGGAATCGAACGACGATTCACATTCAGACAACATTCACGGCTGCTTCACTTATCGGGTTCCCACGACTTGCTCTAGCTACTTTTTATCAAACAAAGCTTTCACACATGTAATAGAATCAGCGAATATGTGTAATACGGCATCGGAATATTGCGAACACGTTTCGGATTCGATCGTGACATTCCGATACGGTTTGATTAGCCAGCGCTCGATACAAATCAGCGGTTTCATGTCAGATTGAGCTAGTATGTTAGTAGATCTAGATATCGACAGATGCACAGTTGTGTACACTTTCTGCATAGCTAATATTGGAGATGTCGATTGCAGCCTGCACGCGAGATATCCTGGTATGCCATTACTAATTATTTGCATCGCCTTTTGTTTTCTAGAAGCTACTTACTGCGGGTACTGTTTCTTTAATCAAAATATTATGCATTTATGGAATTCTATTGGAGTTTTCCCACCTGAAGTCATGCCATTAAATCAATCAGATGTTTAATTAATTGCATTCTTGTGAGCGTTCTAAGGCGTCCCGCACACGAGGGGTTCTTCAATGACTGGCTGCCGGCTGGGCAAGTGGGCACGGGCTGGTCGCACACGACGAATCACGCAAAAACTATAATTATGAAGATCATGCGCGTTCATTAGTTTATTATTAATATACCACTCCTGTTAAGGACCAGTGCGTAAGAAAGGTTTTCTAGAGGATATCATCGTATTTTTTACGTAATGTATTTTGAAAATTAGGCGTTATTTATGACCTATTTCGCGTAAAAACGTTTGAATATGAAGTTACTATTTTTTAATTAATTATGCGCGTTAACATGTTGAAATAGATTTTAAATATTTATTCAATTACCTGTAAAAATAGCGATGGAAGAATTAATCAATCAATAAGACTTGCCCTTAACAGAGCCATTATAAAAATAATCTCTAATCATTGTCTATAATTAATTAATCACTATCATTATGTTTCTTGTCGACAGATGTGTTATTTTTTCATCATAAAACTATGGTATTATTAATAAATAGTTCTGACTAAAGATATATATTATTTTTTTTAGGAACCTAAGTATAAATTAATTTTTCATCCAATTTTTTTTTAATGATTGTTTATTTTGATAACCTAAATAATTTAATCAATCAACATATCATTATCACACGTATCAGTCCAATTCATGATAATGGGCCTAAGTCACAATTGATTTGGTAACTTGGCTTTAACTTAATTAAAGATTTAATTTGAATTTCTCATCATAAAACATCCAATCTCAAAGGACAGTTCCTTCAAACAGAATTCTATTCAATTATAAAAGCCCAAAATTCTATTTATTCGACTACAATAAAATAGGGGTAGGATATTAAATTACCATAAATTATAATGCCGAAAAACAAAAGCGGAACAAACGCGAATGCACCAGGCAAGCACAAAACAAAGGGGTTCGGATGGTGGCATAAATCAAAATGCGACCGTTTGTGAGGAGGAAGCGGTCAATCATCCCCCTTCTTATAAAACACACAATGTGCTATGCAGTGCTAGCTGTCGGCCACGGCTGGGTTATAAAGTGAGCGGGATTATAGGCGCAAGTTTTTGAGCCCTACGAAAAAAAAAGAAAACATCCCATAAATTCTATTCTATCCTATATTTTTTTAAATGCGAATTTTTGTGAGCATGGATGGATGGATGGATGTTTGTTTGTTGCTCTTCCACGCAAAAATAACTGAACGGATTTGGATGAAATTTATCTCTCAGGTAGATTATAACCTGAATTAACACATACGATACTTTTTATTCCGGCAGTATGATCCCGTGAAACAACAAATTAAACGCGGGCGGAGCCGCAGGCGTAAGCTATTAGGTTTATAAGCGCCTTCAATATCTGCTTATCAATTTCTGGGAGCACTCTGTAAGCAAACTCAGACCTTTCCTTTTAATAAGTTATTTGCCGCAATAAAACCGATAAGTATTCACACTTACAAAGTAAAAACTTATCTCTTAACGATACAGGCACATATCACCAGTCGTTACATAAAAACGCCGTATCTCCCCGCTAATCTAATGGCCCTATTTGACATTATTATGGTACACCACAATGACATACAAAACACCTTTTGTGGTTAAAAAAAATGTTCTTTCTTAAATGAACGTTTGATTAGTAATAATAAGGAAAAAACCTTTTATTTTATTTAACTTTAACGAGGTGAAGTAGTCAGCCGCGAGTTTCCAATGTACAAATAAGGTAATATGATAATTTTCATTAGACTTAGTTGCAAAACTGCATCCAGTGCGGCTCACAGTAAGGGCAAAAGGGTTAATGAATACAATGATAATAAGCTACGTTATGTTCACGCAAATCGACTTCGTGTCCCTTAAAAGGATATTCTATTTAAAGGCAACTTTACTTAAAACAAATACGCTATAAATTTAGTTTTAATTCAATTACATGGGTTGGAAAAGTACCAGGATGTTATATGGAGTGAGGAGTTGTTAAAAACGCATCAAGCGTCAGTTACTGGGAGCACTTAGACTAATCGACTTTTGGGAAATGCTATACCGGCTAACGAGCTTAGTGCTCCCATCCCATCTGTAATTATAGATATTTGAACCAGTGATATTGTTAATGAATATGATGAGGTAAACCGTGTAACGTCTTGTTGGTATCTCATCAAGTTAATTAGAAAATTATAACCATCTTATAAAAAAAATATATATTAAACGCTTCCATGTTGTTGTGCAAAGACATAGCGAGAGCGATTCACCATGCAGAAATATGCATCATTATCATCACTCTCCTGCCCTTATCCCAATTCACTGAGGGTCGGCGCAGCATGTCTTCTTCTTCCATAACATAACATAAACACACATGACATCACGCCTGAAATCCCCGAAGGGTTAGGCAGAGCTCCATACTTCTCTATTTCTCGTTATCAAACGAAACTCCCACCATATCCACATGAATACGTTTGAAGGAACTTGTTACTGATTCAATAGAAAACCGGGCCCCAGGTTTAGACATTAATTTGCTTTAACCTCTGAGAAGGTCCCTGAATAATGGTAGAAACAAGATTTCGAGATCCCTGCTAAAAATAGGCTATCACCAGAAATCATCAAATAACATTCTCATTGCTGGGACACGGGCCCCCTCTTCGTGAGAGAGATTGCTTTGTAATCCACCACCCGGCCCCAGTGTGGTTTATAATTTCCTTGAAAACTTATCTTGGAAATATCCAGTATGTACTTATGACGTGGATATGTAAATACCAGGGTGACATAAGGAGTACGGAGGTATACGCAGGCCCCGTCGGCTCATTAGCAACGTTATCAAGCGGGCGCGGGCCGCGGGCGCAGCGCATATCATTATGCCGATGCATTAGTATGAGGACAGGCGTATATGGAGATGTAATGTTGATGTAGAGTTTTGAAATTATTATTTAGGTAGAAGAAAAATTAAGTGGCCAACATAACTGAGGAGTTGTTTTGCGACGAGTATCATTGAATAGGTTGCATTAAAGTGTGATTTTCAGTAAGATGAAAAGACCATCAATAGGTCTTAGGCTTTTGAAAAATATCATAGGAGCAAAGATTCGATCAGAGTTCAATTAGTTTAAAACTAAACCAAAACAAAGTCTAAATCAGGTTGTATTTAGAGACGTGTCTTGCGTAATTGAGTATTATGTGAGTAAACTTTAATTTTTTCGCAATCCAGTTTTTACTTTTGATTCTTGTCAGCCATGTAAACCCAGCAGATTACAATCGCATACAGCGTTGCACCGGATGGATGTATGCTTTTAGCGAGGCCGCGATACCGGCGGCGGGTTTCGGCGACATCACTCGATAACCACGACTTACGGCCGCGACACCAACGAAGGATATATTCCAACCATTGCAAGATAAAAACCCGGCTCAGGGCAAATATCACGTTTTATCGGCGACTGTACTTGTTTATTTGCACTACGTTTTTTTTTTCATTTTAATGTAGGTATTATTTCAGTCAGAGGATCGTCCAAAAGCCGGCGCCGTTTGTGAACTACTACGGCAATAATTTAAACATTTAATAAACCTTTCAGGATAAACCTTTCATACGGGCTTTATGTGGAGAAAATTATTGTTCGATAGTTTATGTAATTAAATTGTTTTTTGAATGTAAATAGAGTTCGGAATGAAATTAAAAGACATGATTATAGCAATAAATTCCATTGACATATTCGAGTTTAAGAAATGCTTATTTCGCAACGAACCCGACTTTGAAGTTGGAAGACAAACATGTCTTAATCATCATCTGCCTTACTTTTTTTCCAACTTCATTGGGGTCGGCTTCCAATTTTACCGGATCAGGTGATCCGGTGAGATTAAGAGCATACCACCATTCTATTACCTTCATAATCGATCGTTTTCGAAATCGATCACCCGAGTCCGATCTCTCCCGAATTGGATGAAACCTTAAACCCGTTTAAAACTTCATTCATCACAACCCAAATTCTACTTCCATTACAAAATCATCAGTTTTCACAAAATTACCATAAATTCAATAAAAAAAACCGGCCAAGTGCATGTCGGACCACGCACTGTAGGGTTCCGTAGTTGCCCATCAAAATATGTGAACTTACTAAACTGATTAACCACCCTGCCTACCTGCATCCGAACGACGATTTTTATTGTAAAAATATAACAAACTTACATTTGCATTTTTGAGACCTGCGCTCCCATTCCACTCCTATTCACATAAATTACAGCTTTCTAGTACTAAGAGTCTTTGAGATATAGTGCGGACGGACAGACAGACGGACATGGCGATACTACAAGGGTTCCATATTGACTACGGAACCGTAAAAATACCCTTCAACTGCCACGTTACCACTACTCCATAAAAGTAAAAATTTAAAAAACACGCCTGCCATGACAAAAAGTACCTAAACTAAAAAATAAAAAACAAGTCAAACGAATTCAGCGATGAATGGGAGCAAGGTCCCGTAAATGTATTCGAAAATGGAAAACTGAAAACTAAAACTTTTATTGCAGTCGGGGGACAGTTCGGTGGAACAATTCTTTACAGGTCCCCCGACTGCAATAAAAGTTTTAGTTTTCAGTTTTCCATTTTCGAATACATTTACGGGACCTTGCTCCCATTCATCGCTGAATTCGTTTGACTTTTTTTTTTTTAGTTTAGGTACTTTTTGTCATGGCAGGCGTGTTTTTTAAATTTTTTAATTATTTATTTTTTATTTCATATCTTTTATTTTGACCTATAACCAATCATTTAAGCCATAAGACGTCCACTGCTGGACATAGGCCTCGCCCAGAAGGGGGAAAATGTGTTTTTTTTAATTTCTCAGGATTCCGATCGGCAAAATCGGAACCCTAATAATATGTACGCTTTGTTTTCCGCCTGTCTGTCCGTATGCCTATCCGTCAATCAAGACCCTGTTCCTCAGGAACGTGTGAAATGATCTGAATGACTTAATTGCGTAATATAAACCTACAAACATTTTTCATTTCATGTAGGTATCTATTTGTAAACAATTTACGCTGAATTTAATATATACATGCAATTTACATACAATGATAAGAACTTTGAATATTTTGTTAACATTCTAAGAAATTCAAGTGTAGTGCCAAACAGTTTTAAGTATAGTAGATACCAAAAAACTTTTACAGATCCCTTGGTGCGTGGGTTCAACTCGCACGGTTTTTTTAAACTATTGTTTTATAACACACGTAATGATTTATTAATTTGTGTTAGTAATGAGTTTCAAGTTGAATCTCGCAGTCAGATTTGTCCATACCAAAATCTACCCTGATCTTCTTTTTCTACCCTTTAAGGGGTGATCTATTATTGCAAATATTATTATTTCTTTAAATTAATATTTTTGCCATGTTACAAGTAAATTGATTCACGCATACTGACTTTTCATACAAACTTAAAAACCATTTAGGTGCCGCCGTAGATGGATTTGGGAGTTGTAACCTAGCCAGTTTTATTTCTTTCATTACAGAGAATCTATTGATATGTAGCTTATTCGTATCGGATCCCGGGTTTAAAATGTCACTATATCATTTGTTGAGTAGTATTACTAGTAAACAATAGATATTGAATACTACTGTGGTATATTTTTGTAATCTACTTAATAAGTTCTAGACGATGATTATATTTTTCATTGAAATTTCAATAAAAAAAAATTAAAAGTTCTTTTTTTTTCTAAACCATGGCCACCCTATTATGTTTTTTGATATTTTATCTAGCCTATGTTACCCGGGGTGACGCAATGAATCTAACGATACCACATACATCAAAATCGGTTCAGGCGTTTAGAAGTTATGGTGGAATAAAGAAACTCACAAACAAACATACATACATACATACATACATACATACATGAACGTTAAAAACATAACACTCTTTTTTTGGGGCAGTCGTGTAAAAAAAAGCCCTACCTGCGGTCGATCACGAATTAGAGAAGTACGCAGGTGATATTGTAGTGCAAGCTATACTCCCGTAGTCTGATAACATGGCAATCCGTCACGAGGGGAGAGATCAGGCACAGGACCAACGTTACCAACCTCAAAACTCCGGACTGTTACTGAGGATATTCCTAACGCAAAAACCCAATAATACTTTGCTCGGCCAGGGAATCGAAACGAGTACCCCAGTTCAGCTCAGCAGTCGTGCCTACAACCACGAGACCAAGGGGGCAGTTAAAACAATAAAGCATGTATTACTGCTCGCCTGAGGCCGGCAATATTCTCCGCCTGATTTATCGAGCCTTGCTTTTGTTTACTCAGCCTCATTGGCGCACTGTGTAATTAATATCTACGTTTATTTGTTCGATGCGCAAGAGTCGATCGTGAGCGGTAATGTAATAGACGCTGCGAGCTTCGTGTGCTTGGGTTTTATGAGGAATAGTTAGCAATGTGAAATCGAGCTTAGGTATGATTGGAGAATTGTTGACAGAATTAAATTTTGAAGTAGATGCAATCTGCGGATGGATATCCAGTTTACCTAGCTGTTTACTCAGTAAAGTGAATATTTTCTTCTGTACGACAGCAAGACTTAAATTATTGCGTTTTGAATGATGATGACGTATAGGCCATTGTAATAAGCGGTTGATCGGTCAAGCATCGAGTATACTGCTTTCAAATTAAGCAGCACTTGAACAGGACGAATACCGAACTAACCTTTGCCAACCAGTTTCGTTGACTGAAAAACAGGCAGACTCAAAAGGTTCCAGGACCCACCCTGAGCGACACTGTGACACTTGCCTAGCTGTTGTCTCCCAAACATGGTTGGTTCGACCAAGCTGAAGACCACCAGTACGTTCGTTGGCCAGTAATATATTCTGATGGGCTCTGTCAAGGGTTAATCATTCGATGCATCCTCACGCTGCCCTTTTCAAACAACAACATCTGAAGAGCAAAGTCCCGTTGCACGATTACCGCCCACCTCGCGATCCATCACCGCATCCTTAGCACGGCAATTAATATCAATGTTTACTGGCGAACTGGCGAATATCGCGATAGTTGGGAACTTGTGAGGCGAGTCAACAACCTGCGCACACGTCACCCCGCTCGTTTGCCCATCACTCAGAATGTTTATTTTTCAATTTAACCCGTCAGTGGCGCGGCCGTGCGGGCCCCGCTGAGTTAGGGCCGCCACACACCGCGCCGACAGGTTACCGCCGCACAGCGCCGCCTACCGGCTCCGCCCGTAACTACACCACTTGCCCCACTTGCTATTAATTGCTGGTTGTGGTTATTAGTTGATTAGTACGTTGGGTTATTTATTAGATTTGTGTTAATGTTAATATGTTGTTTGAACATCAATTTTAAAACAACGATTATGGTCTACAGGATATTAATCTTGTTATATTTTTGGTTAGATTGTTTTCTTGACAGCTGATGTTTATAGGAGAGAAGTGTATAATTAGAGACGTTACTGAAACGTTCACTATTTGCTTAGTACTAGCTGATCGGTATTATTACCTATACTCACTGTTAACTCTGGCAGACATCAAAACACAAAAAGAGCCAATAAATAAACAGGACAATGAACCAAGCATCTGATATTTTTATCAGTCGACCTCGATCTACTCGCCTGCCAAATAACTTAGACATACAATCTCAATCATCAATTGAAACCAAATAAAATACAAACATCACAAATGTTAGTGCTAACGTGGCCACTAGGCAGCCCTACAAACAACCCGTGGCATACAGGCGTCGAGACCTACAATTAGGGCCGGCCAACACGACCACGACGAAACGCCGCTAATACGCACTCCACCGACTAGTTACACACACACCACGCTTATTGGCACACAACAAGCGCGAAAATGTTCCTTTGCCACATCGTAACATGGCCTTATAAACCGCAGACAGAAGTTTGAGGGTTAAAACATCACTATGATGTTGTACAACTTTATTATTGCTACTGATTTTAACGAAAACTACTCTTATTAAACTTGAAATAAGGGTGACGGAGAGAGTAAGGTGAAATTGGTTTGTCAGGTATGGGAAAATTGTTCTTTATTGTTTATTGGCTCAACCATTCATCAATGAGTTATTACACCGTGAGTTCAGTAAAAATATTGGGTGAAAATTGATTTTTAAATTAATTAATTAGTAAATTCTCGGTAGTTGGAAATAGCGGGGAGAACAGGCTTTCCGCCTAGAAAGCTAAGATATGCTGAGATTTGTTCAAGATAATTGCCTAAACAAGTGCTTTGCGAGAAAATCTAGATATTCGAAAGCTTTCACAGCTTATCACGGACTATCTAGTATCTAGTTTTACTTGTAGAGCTGCGTTTCTTCCTTACTTTCCACCACCACTGACCACTGATGGTAAATGGAAGATCCAGTACCTTTCTACAAATCGTAAACTTCTGTCAACTTCGGCTCCCCTAGTACATCACTGCAATTGAGTCACACCTCCTCAATAAAGTAGAGCACGAATGATGTGTGTGGACCACACGTGTGGCTGGCGCCGAGTACCAGGACCACACAAGCGGGAGGCGGTAGCCAGCACTCCGTGGTTAACGTAGCAGAGGACGGCCGCAGGCGGTGGTGGACTGCTGGTGTGGGTCGTTCCTAGCTGACGACATTTTATTGGGTCTTATTTCGTTTTAGAACCGTTGGCGTTGGCTGCCAGTAGAGCTAAGACTTTATGGCCCAGGAACTAAGCTGTTTATACAAATCAAGCAGGATGAATTTTGAAATCAGACCTGACTTCGGCATTCATTAAAAAAAATAATGATCCACTAAACTGCCCTTCAATATCCTTAAAAGTCTGGCCCGAATTAGTGAAAGTCGTACTTTTCTCGATTTTATATTTTTATTCAGCGTCATATTCCTACGATTCTCGATATATTTTCTGGACACCCTTGTATCACTATTTGATCATTACAAATAAATTCATTCCCAAACAACATTCTCCCTAAGCAGTAACACAGTGCACGTCGCAAGCAATCATTTTCACAAGATATACGGGTTTCTGACGCGATGATCGCGATTACAGTGATTACACAGCTCCAATGCGTGCTGGACTGCTGGTACAACGGCCTATTATCTCAAGTAAGCTTTATTGAAAAATTAATTCACTTCACTTATATCGCTGACATTTTTATACGTAATTAATAGCACTGTAACGGCATAAATTGCATTGATGGTTAATTACTTTGCGCTTTCATGTAAGTCTAGTACTAAAACTTTTAGAATGCCTATTATAAAATAAACGTAGCGTTTAACGTTAGAAGTTCATTACTGCATGTATGATCTTCTAGATATTATAATTAATCAATCATAATAATTAGAAGAATCTCTTTCTTTCACAAACAGAAGGATTTTAAAATAAATTCCTAATTCCAGTCTGAGGTCTCATTGACCACGCAACTTACGCAAGGTCGCAATGAATATTTTTGAAATGCGAAAATTATTTGCTTTGAGATTGTGAGTAGCGCAACTATCCCACCGGTTCAATTTTATATTATTAGCATTCAGAACAGCCAAAAACATCCATAGGATGCAGAAACGCACTAAACTTATTCAACATTATAACGAGCAGGAAACATCTTTTTTTTTTTTTTTTTTTTTTGGGGGGTGGGAAATCATCAAATAACCCCTCCCGCTCTTGGGCAGAGCGAGAGGGAGTGTCAGACTTCTACTGACTAAAAACCACCCATGTTCCTTCTTCGCCCTTCATGTCGAGGCCTCGGTATCCCTTGCGGACATCCCGCAGCCTCGACAGGCAGCAGGAAACATCTGAGTTCTGTTTATCATTCCATCAGCTATCTTCCTCGGCCTTATCAACTTATTGCTGACCCAAGGTGTTCATCACTGTCCATATTTGTGATGACCAGGCGTATTCCTTACTTCATCAGGGCTTCAAACCACGTCCATAGGTTCGTGCCCAAATACTACGTGACGATGCTTATTCAACGTTTACTGCAAGTATTGGAATTTAGGGAAACAACTACAAACTTTTTATGATTAGTTTATCGTCAGGTGAGGTATACTTGATGATTTCAATGTTGGTGTAGTGAAAATGTATCTGATAACGACCTTTAAATACGTTGTAACCGAAACCAGCAGGCGGGTTTTAGTGTAATTTATTTCATCACCACTAGGTATCTATGTCTAGCCAGAAAGTTGAAGACACGTGAAATCTACTACCGTACAAGGCCCGCGTTGCGGACTACAGCACGCTCCCTCTCATATGGAGGAGGCCTGTGTCTCAGCAGTACCTCAATTTTAGGCTTATCATGCTATGCTTTACTAATTGTTATTGGACACAGAGCAATCATTAATATAAAACAAGCTGAAAATAATACAAACACAATATTTTATAAGTGCGTTTAACTTTTAGTAATCCAAAAATAGCTCATCACAGTATTAAACACAATTCAACAATAAATCCATTAAATCCTTTGTGGTGACAGAATGCAGCATCAACATCGCTGTTCACAAAATAAAACGTTATTTAAAATATCTTTAGCGAAAATTAAGAGCACTGTATAGTGGGTAATTAAAACTATAAATATAAGGAGAGAGTCACAAGACCATTTAAAAGCAAAATGTCGCTTGCCAAGGAATGTTAAAACAATATTGTATCAGTGTTAATTACTTGTTTGTGGTTAACGCGCAATTATTACTCTCTACGAGGACAAATGATTGTCCGTTTGTCTGTCTATAGATTTGGAATTATGGTTCAGGTGACAAGCACTTTATTGATTACGTTTTTAGATCAATTTAGCATAATTGGAGCCTACCCAAAGATTACTTTAGATTATATAAAATTCTAATATCTTTCTCTTTTTCATAGGAATTCGAGTAAAAACTCTAAGTAATGACGTCTAATTCCCTTTGAAGAACCTAACTATCTCTAGTAGGCGAACAAACTCGCCTTCAGGCACCCTCAAATAGTTTGTCATATGAATCGCTCTTATTTAACGCAAGACCATCTCTCACTGAGAGGCCCGTGTCGCAAGAGCTCTGATTAGTGAGCATGCTTATGCTAACGTAAAACTTACGTTTTCGTGGTTGAACTTCCCCACAAGTATTAATTATTTCTTGTTCTTGCACCTACGTCAAGACCTCGATATCGTCTTACGTGAGTGATGCCGCTTTTCCTTCAATATTTCCCACTGTAATATCTTCCATAGAGGCATTTAACGTTATCATGTATTCAATTAAAAGAACAGTAAGTACTAACTGCCGCACTCAGAGAGCTTTAATGATTACTTAGGTCGTCACTAAGTAAAGGTTTTGACAGTTTTGTCATACAAAAGAATGTCAAATCTTTACTAATTGACGGCTTAAGTAATCATTAAATATCTCTGAGTACCGCAGTTAGACAGCTGCTTCTCATGACGCCCGTGAGATTATTCTATCTCTAATATAAATTATTTACAGCTTATCATTAATAATGCGATTTTAATTACGATAGCTTTATATTAGCACTTCCAGTAACATGTTTCTGGCATTATATCTTTGTTAATTTTAATAAAAACTAGCTACTTGTGGTGATCATTAATACCTTATTAACGCCTTTAGCTATCCTTGTTTTGTTCACCATCATAAATTAAAACAGGTGGGTCGAGACCATGTCTCATTTGTAAAAGCCTTTGTCATTATACTATCTGCAATAGTGTAATTCCTTGCCACAAACTTCATCATCATTGGTAGTCTTGTTCCACCGACTGCTGAATAAAAGCCTCATTTCCTTTTATGTTTCCCTGGTAGGTTTGTGTCGCTGTCGAGGAGTTCTCACCCTCGAACTTCTTTTGCAAGCGAATCCGTGATTGAGGTATACACCTCAATCGCTTGGTTGGACATTTATATAAAAAGTAATCCTGTCACTTTACGAAGCTGTATGCAGTTACAACTCATTAGTACGAGAGCTAAATTATTTGTTTACCTTTTCACTCGGAATTATAACCTCGTTTAGACACATTTACACGATTTTTTGGACGTTTCTCAAGATTTATTAGTATTTTCTTTGAATCAGCAGAAATGAAACGTTAAACATTTTATTAGCAGTATGTTTTTAAACTGCACTAAAGGAAGTCAAGGAACTATATTTTAAGGCAAAATGCACTTAAGATTACAAGGACTTAAAACTAAACTTACCTGAGTGCGAGAAGATCGACGTTTTTCAGAAGAATGGGGATGAAATCGGATCACTTACCTGCAAAAGAAAAGAAGAACATCGTTTAACATGTGTTTCATGAAAATGTATATAAAAGTTTTATTGGAAGAAGTAATGTCCCCAACTAAGTCGTAACAATAGTAGTTGAATGGTTCAATTGCTTAAGTTTTTATTACAAACAAACGTGCTGAATAAATAAATCCGTGTCAATCATAAAGAAAGTCGAACAACCATATCCTTTTAGTGTCGACGCTAACAAAGTCGTGTCTCAAGCAAATATCCGCGGCAAACTGCTGTTAGTCGCCATAAACGAGAACTATGTGAGAATGCCGTGACTTCGGCCTATTGCCAACGTAAGACGGACCTTACACACGCGCGCTCGAGAAAAACTAACCAAAACACACGTGTTACTCATCAATTAAAATCAAATTAACAATTTACCTGTCAAAGGCAATTTTCATTGTCCAAACTAGAGTAGATATACGTATTTTTCGATCAAGTGATTCTATACTTTGTTTTTGAGACTGTACGATTTAAATTCTATCGTTAGTGAGTCAGTGTGTTATAAAGATGAGTGGCTACGCGAACAAATTGTGTTGGACACTGGCCGCCTATGCCTTATTGTTTTTTAATGGCCCGTCCCGCCCCCGCCGAGGCTTCACCATCGATCATCCTACTTGAACATCCACTTCTGACGTTTTTTCTTAAAGTTGTTCAAACAAAAAAGATCCGAATTCCCCGCGGCGTTCACTGACATTCCTTAGAAAGTTAAAACAACATATAAATTAATAAACGATCGTAAGGGTTAATGTTGTTGGTATAGTTGGGATAGCGATGATTCGAGCTCGATTAAAACACGATTTCCAGTTGAAACGTGCTTAAACAGATTCCACTTTTACGTTAAGAACCAAACTAATCTGTATGGTTAAGCATGGAATAATCTACTTATACTGTACGATAGTTATTCTTGTAACTACATTATTGCTTTTGAAGCTGAGTGATGTTTCTCTTTCAAACTTATTCAGTTTCTAAAAGTTTGTTATAGCTTATCATACCTCTACATCAAGGTTACTATCGGAAGGGGTTCAACTTTTACTATTGATAAGCACATTTTAAAATAAACCAATATTTTGTCATCCCTCATTTAACAAGTACAAAGTTGACCTATTAAATATTCGACCCAGGCCAAGTGTCCCATAAAGTTGCTATCAGTAGAACAATCGCGGACGATTCGATCGACCCGTCTGCCGTCGATACCTACACATACGTCATGGGCTCCTGGTAATAACTTACGAGCTCTTTAATAGTAACCTATGTAAATGAGTGTCACCCTAATGAGACGTATGGGACATTCAGTGGGGTTTTTGAAGGGGTATCTAAATGAGTGAATATATTAAGGACGAGATAAGGGAGGTGCATTAATTTGTTGTATGTTTTTGGATTCTATAGTATACCAACTTTGCCTTTGGTTAAGTAGGTATCATTTGATAGGTATAAATGCATTATTCAAAGTGAACCAAATTAAGAATTATCTCTAATTTCTATCAACATCTATGACTTTTATCTATCACGCACAATGCCGAAAAAGTCCAAACCTTATTGGATTGCGCTGAACTACCGAAAAGCTCACGTCAATCTTGTTGTAAGCCGCTGCACGCTGTAGAGACACGAAACGCTTGTAAAACGATGGCTACTTGCCGACCTTCAGGTAGATATAAAGATACTAATAAAATCGACACAACACCGCATATGTTCGCGATCAGCTGACGAGCAGAGGTCAGGGAGGGCTCCCACCCAGGGCACGCACGCACGACAGAACTGTCCCCCTGAATAGACACGCTCAGAAGATACACAATCAAATACGTAAGAATTCACACAATAAATTCGTATAAGGTTCTTATCGCTACCACTTATTGAACTAATAACGGAGATGTAAAAAGGACACCGCCTAAACCTGCTCGAAAAAGGCTATTTGATAGATTTGGTCAAAATCTTGCGAAACTATTAATTGTATAGTACAAACAAACGGAGTGTGCGAGAGCACTGAGCTCGTAAATTGAATGAGTATATTAACCACTTGAACGTCCCGCTCCATGCAAACAATTCGGTTCGAAATCCGAGAAGTCATCCATCAGATGCGTATTCTAAACTGCCCCCCTGAACTTTGTTACGTGTCTGTGTGTCTATTGCATTAAGTTGAAATTCCCTTTCATCTGTTGTACAATGAACAGCGGCTATCATTTGCTTGGTCTACCTGACAGGATGACCAGTGTTGACCAGTGAGAAGGAGCTTACATAAAGTTCATCTTCTAATTAGGTGGTTGAAAGGTTAAGCTAGCATTTATTTAAGTCTTTAAGCCAACCTAATTGAAAAACTTGACGACCCAGCAAAACATGAATAGATATGCAGTGTTAGAAAACAACTTGATAATTCAGAAAGTGCAAAACACTTTAAAATTAAGCGAGTGCGACGATAAGGATTCCTTGAGCCTCAATTTCCATAAGCGAAGAATTTCCCACTAGGTCGTTCGCTGGAAGCGTAACAATAAAAAACTAAACGTTCGAAAGCACGCTAACTAACGAGATCCCAGCAAAGTTTTATTATTGTTGTATGGCGCCCATAAAAATGGCGCCTGTCGAGCTTTTATTGATCCGTGAATGGTCGACGAATGGCCCAAGACCTCAGTTACGACCAATTTAACCGATATCAATTAGCGATGTTTGATATATTTGAAGGGCAATAAATTAGTTTTCAATTTGCGTGGAATCCTTTTAGTATTTGTTGGCGACACCTGAAGTACTAGGGGTACATAACTCAGCTGAGAATTAGGAATGCCAGTATTTCGTCATAAATGAATTGGTCACAGTGTAAATTACACTTGACTCAAGGATGTCGGAATTGCAATGGATGTAGGAATGTTAAACAATTACTGTCCAAGGGTTTCCACAAGACACTTTGGTATTTTTTATAATGAAATAAGTTACATATTTACACGGTTCAAAAGTAACAAGATATGTTTTATTTGTTTGTCATTAATCGCGCTGCGCTCACGCACGTCGTATGATTGACGCACGCCGCCGCCCGCGCAACGTTTTACATATAAATTACCAATTACAGACCCCTCACAGATTTCACAGAGTTTCAGAGGTGGCATTTTTACGATATTTATAATGTGTATTTATTCATACATGTTTATTTTAGAAATGCCTATTAAATTAGATATTTTTGTAGGCGTAGATAATGAAGACCGGATTTTTAATCGACGTGGATTGCATTGATTTGTATATTTTATAGATAAACTAGCATCGCTCGCCTAATTGGGCTCACACGCTCAGTGTAGGAATGCATGGACCAATCAGAGATGTTTTCAAATATGTCATAATTTGCATCAAATCCAAAGATAGTTTATAATCTCGGAAATCCGTTTAAAACCACGTTAATTGTATTCAAATTAAACTATGCGGTCCAACAGTTTTGTACTAAAAGTTCGAGTAAGTAATAAGGTTGTTATTAGATGAAGTACTTAGTTACTTACTCATAAAGTTTCGTAACTTTTTACGTATTACATTCTCGAGAGCCAACAAGCAAACACAAATACACATGGAAGAATCGATTTAGTATAAATCAGTAGGACATAATCTATAGATTGTGCAGCCGCCTCCACAGTAACGGTAGCCACTTCTAATAATGAGTAATGAGCTAGAAAGAATGCAGGATAACAACTGACGGCCAATTGATGGGAAGCATACCGCCGCGCCGCTTCTGCCCGCCTGGTAACATTGTGCATTAAATAGACACCGCTCATTAAATTCCGTGATTGATTTTGTAGCAAAACCAATACAGTAGTCGCTACCGGTATGATTAGTAATTAAAATACGTCTAATTAATAAGACTGAGATAGGCAAACAAGTTGCGCACGGCCGAACAGTCCGTTCTAATGAGTTGACATTGATAAATCACTACCGAATTGTGAATTAGCATAAGATTTGAACAAGCTTCAAGATAAAGATTCATTCATATCGGAATTTACAAACTGATTCGCAAAGCTTTTAGAATTTAGATTGTTTATTATAAACTGAGAGGACACGACAGAATCGGAAAGATAAATTGCATGATGTGTAGCTGGAGAAACTAAACTTCTCGACTACGTAATATGGTGGTATTTCATTTTAATGCTCTTTTAACAACAGCAAATCTTTCAATCAGATACCAAGCAATCATAGGATAGCAGGTATGGTGAGTACTGCGAGTAGGCAAGCGGGGCCCACCCGCCGAGCGGCCGCGGGCACGCACGCGCTCTTGCCAAATTGCCCAACTGATGCAAAATATCCCCTTGAGGTTACAAGGCCTCTAACGGTTCCTTTCATGATAGAACCTCTTATCTCAAACACTTCCTGACAATCATCGCAAAATATTGCTAACGGTTGGCATTCATTTATATCTGTTATCTTCACTAGAAGCTGTCTCATTTTCATATTGGTTACACGGACAATGTTCTGTGAATTCAAACATAACGATAGCTTTATTTTAACGTGCATCGAAATTGATTGTGAGAACATTACGCACGTAAGAATGTCACGCCGCCACATAGTACCAGTTCCCATATTCCAGCGACCATTTCCTGGAACATTTAGCATTACACGTTATAATATCGTATTGCTTTCCTATCACGTCCAAAGATGACTTTATTTTGATATTGCACGCTTGTACTTTATCGCCCATTGTCTTTTTTATTCACACTCCTACGTGCCTCAATGTCGGCGCCTGAACTTTGTGCATATTTCACTAATACATGTTACATTGTCATTCGGGGGAGGTGTATGAACTGTGAAAGTGCGCTTTGAATGACTATCACCCGAGCTGACAAGCTGATGAGACTGTGTCGACGTTGTGACAGGTTGATAGCGGGTCCGGACGTTGTCGAGCCAACCTATGTTATGGATAAATAAGTCGCAAAAACTTTCCATGACCCGCTGGCGCTCTATTCTTTATTCGGACTAAAGGGACGCCCTGCAAAGATGTTTTTGAAAAAATAGATATTCGTATTGACGAGTAATCTTCGGTTAATCAATAAATCTTGCCTAGATGGTAACTTATATTTCTGACAACGCAAGCTATTTTGCCATAACAAAATATCACAGCGTGAAAATGTCCGCTGTAAGCATACTTCCCCGATTCAATTTTGTAAAATAAACAGAGAAGTGTCACGGAGCAGGCCATAACGATTCTGTTTTACTGAGCTAGCGTGTTTCACTCGAATAATGTACAACAGATAGGCGCTTTTTGTTTTGCTAAACGGGCAAAGTTACTCGCGTGCCGTCGACGCTCCTGCGGTCGCATATTTTTATCCTTGCTTTATGTGTCAGTACACTAATCGATAGAGTAACCTTGGGAACGATAAGGTCATCCAGACAAAATACTATAATATATCATGAAATGACAACGACACAAACCTACAGGCCATTAGGCAAATCTCTTCAATTTATATGTCAACGAACTTGAGAGTTTAATTTATAAATATTCAGAATCAGTTGGAAAAATTAAGCATTCGTGTCGAACATTGTTTGAATTAATGTGACATCCAATAAATATATTGAAACACATCACTGCATGTTTCGAAAATATATAATACCAGCAAACAAATTAGGAAACGAAATCCCAAGAGAGACATATTTATCCAATCCATTTCCTAGTGTAACCAGGAACACATGAGGACATTTTTTCGAATAGTTTTTCAGTGTAGTATCAATTAGGAAACGTTCTGTGAGATCCGCCTCGACGTTAGCGCTCCGTTGGTGGCAATTAGAGCTGCGATGGCGCCCGCGGGACACCGCCGGATGCCCGGAATGTCTGAACTGCTGGCGCGGTATGCCACCCTGATAATTATTCTCGGGTGATGCACGGTCTATTGCTCCTGGTGACTAATTAAAAACAATTTCCGTGATTTATTTATTGGTGGTCCGTTATTTATGAGTCACCTCAAATAGAGCATACGTTATGATAATATTATTATTTTATAAAAAGTTTAAAGACATAATAAGTTCCATGTATGATTTGTGAGTGGAAAACTCAGTTTAATTTCTATTAGTTTAAACCTAGATAGGACCAAGGATGTTATTTGTTTTCCATTGCACAGTCATGCTTTCAACTGCGAGACCTACCACAAAGCTTACAAAATGGCCTCTTATAAAAGCTACCGTATAAAGTTTCCGCTCCGTAAATACATTGGTTCAACGAAGCGGAGATATCAATTAATGCTAACTAACCTGTGCCACAATATAAATATGGACAGTACGGAAACTACCTACAAACGCTCGAAACCGCACACTCACACAAACATGCGCATCGACGGGGCACTTGGCAAGTCTTCGCAGTGCGCTCAGTTGTGCGTGCCGCGCCGAGACGAGTGGTCAGTTGGTCACGTATAAGTTCATATCTCCCGATATTTTTTTAAATGCAACGAACGTATTGCGCGGTATACGGCTGTGTCAACTCGGCTTCATCAGCAGAAGAAAGTATTTTTAATCGACTTCCAAAAAGAGGGAGGTTCTGAATTCGTCGGTTTGGTTTTGTTTTTGTATCATATTTGTTTCCGCATAACTCCCTCATTTATGAACCGAATTGAAAAAAAAAAATTTTAATCGAAAAAGTATACTCCCGAGATGGTCCCACTGTTACCATGTCTGGATCTGATGATGAAATCTTAACGAAATCGAGGGCAACCCTCAAATTTTATAGGCACGTATTACGTGTTTCGTATTTTTTCTAATGCTATTTAAGTATTCTATTTAGATTGTATTTGTAAGCTAGCTTTTTTTAATTCGATTGATTGATCACAACAGAATACAAATGTTATGTTGAGAAGTTATCTAGGGACTTCAGCAACCGTGCATAAAAGGGACAACCCTATGGCTTCAATGGAGCGTAGGTAGTTATCGCATCAACTAGGCTTAGTTTCGCTACTGTCCATATTTATACTGTGCCTGTGCTAAGTGGTTTATCTCTAACAGTAAGGTAAGAAATATGTAGGTATGTAGTACATAGTTGCATGTTATTTACGTATTTCCCCATCTAAAGTAAATCAAAGATGATAATCTAAGCACGCACAATATCAAGTAACAAGATACTGTCCCTTACAATTAAACATGAAAATCATAGGAACGCAAGATATTTCATAAAGTAACGACTAGTGATGAGCAACGCTATCTATCGATAAATCGGAGACGCACAGCGGGGGCCGGCTTATCGACTTACATCTGGCGCCTAAATTCTTACATGCAACGTACACCGGTTGTAAATAAGCCAGGAATCGCCACTGACAGACAGACAGACAAACGGAACAATATACGACTGTAGCTATGCTAGTATGGATACGGTCAGGCCAATTTATAATCAATAAACGGTTTATAATAAATCACGTGTAAAAACGATTAATAAATCAACAAAGTGTCTGAGCCAATTCAAATGAGCATGGAGTTTACTATTCCTGTTTTATAAAATTGAATAATGAATTTGTTTTTTTTTGTAAAAGATAAAAAGAAGAAACAAACGATGTAAAGATTAAGAAACACGGAACTCCCTCTAATAAAAAGGTGCTAAAAGTTGACACGACATCCCATCATTATCATTATTTTCAGAATGTTAGCTCTTTTTGCTAGAAGACTCAAAACTGTTGCGAACTAAGTATTTTGCATACAACAATTTGCAAACCCAAACACAGCATGATCTGTAAAGTCCTAACGTCAGAAAAACCTTATCAGCTTTCATAATCAAACATTAAATAGAATGTTGGAACGACAGGTAGACACTGTGAAACAAACCTGCACTTACACACCCATTTGAAATACAAACTCTAACATGTTTGGAACAAGGTTTAAATTATGTTTGATATCGAAATAATAAATTTGAGGAGTATCATGACACGTGTCAGTTTGGCTGGGAGCCGTCAGAGCGGAGATATATATTTATTTATGACTGTGCTGCCGCGGCTGCCGTGTTGCCTCTGTCAATGATGACGTGAGAACGGAAAGGAATACTTCCTCAGAGCCTATGAGCTGCTGGTACTTTCGATTTATTGCCGATATAATAATTAGTCATTGTTAAAACTGGATGTCCAATCCGAATTTGTTTGTGAACGGAAATTGCCACAGAAATGTATGTCTCTTAATCATTAAAATTATTACAACTACAATATCTTATCTTACTACTATTATTTGCGAAAGTTTGTGAGCATGCAGTCTTACCAAAGAGGTATCGTATTATCTAGTATTAACTGGGTTGTGGAGGTCAGATAGGCAGTCGCTCTATGTAAAATACTGGTATTCAGCTGCATCCGGTTAGACTGGAAGCCGACCCCAACATAGTTGGGAAAAGGCTAGGCAGATGATGATGATGATGATGTGAGCATGGATGCATGGATGTTTGCACACACATAGTTTATAACCCAGATTGACACATAGTATATCCCCACCATGGGACAATTACTGAACAACCTGCGGGTTATACGAAAAATTAGATCATGCAACAAGTCAAGTTCAATACTGATCACTTATAAGCATACCAGGCCATTCGCTCCGACGATCGCTATGTTATTGCTAATTAAACGTCCAAGCGAAAGAGTAATTATTTAGGATTCACATTTAATTTGTTATGTGTATTTAATTACTTACTCGTAATTATGTGGATCAAAGGCGCACTAACTATGCTAGTTTTGTTTGAAGTTGTCTGTTTGTGCTAAAATGAAATGAAAGTAGATATAGTACCTATAAATGGTACTTTTCTTGACTGCCAATTGAAACCATGGAATGTTACCTGCTATGCTAATTTAAACAGTGCTTATTTATCATCAGCAGCATCTTTTATTAAATTAAGACATTTAATACTGTGTCTAATGCTAATTATTTAAATATTCCAATAAATAAAATATTAAAATGCATTTTGCTTAGAACTATCAAAAATTTTTTTTTTATATAAAATCTTAGACAAAAAATTATTCACCACATTTTTCCATTGCCACCCAGAAAACAATTTCCAGTTTAAAAAAAATGTGAACTAAAAAAGCACCCATTAATTTATCAAAAGTTTAATTATGAAATATGCACCAATAAATCGTTGTCGTTTGTACGAACGACAGGCATAGCCGGGATTCCGACTGAGTGCGTATGCTCTGTCCCTCTCGCACCGACTATAAACACGACACGGTTAATTAAAACGGTATATTAGCATAAACAAATAAAATGCCCCATTACGAATTCAATTTACAATCTTTGAAATCGGTTAAATTAGTCGCAGTAAATAATATCTCGGATTCAGTTTCGATAATAGCGTTGTGACGCAAGACACGAGCGGAGCGGGTAGTCACAGACTCACAACTCATCGACTTGTATTGTACAGGATTTTCCTGAGACTGTCTATTATTTGCTTTTACTAAATCAAACGAAGGATTTTTATAGGAACATATCGTTGATTTTTATAATATTTGAAATAATCAGATTTAAATATCAGGACACTATACTTAGGGGAGAGGATGTCCAGATGTATGTACGTGACCGAGGCCGAAGAAGTACGAAATGAGCGTAGCAGGTCCTGTTCTATAGTTTCTGATAACGCGGCCTACGCCCGTAGGCAAAATGCGCGAGTTTATGTACATAGGTAATACAATCTGAACGTGCCATGTTTAAGAAATGTCAGTAAAAAAAAATTACACTAAAAATACATGTTACAAACACAAAGTCACAATAAGAGGGCACACGAGTGTATTGCTACAATTGAGAAGCTAACCCCCAATTATTGGTCGACTTGCATATCCCGGCCACATAGTTACTGGAAAATATATGTAGCTTAACCCGCTACAGCTTATAAGTTAAAGCCGATAACATGTGTTATAACGTCGGTCGAGTAGTGGATCGATGCCTTCATTTAAATTTGGTGCGTTGAATATGGTAAATAGTGCAAATTATTAATTATACGCTTATTTTATACAATTAATGTTAGATATGATTGATTCACTACCGGTCTCGTACATAATTTAATATGAAATGTGGTGCAATGAATTCCAAATAAACTTTTTATAAGTAGATGAGTAAAATATTTAATTAGGACTTAGTTTTCATATTATTATTGTCTAACCATACTCAAATATGGAAACTAAATATTAGAATATGCAACATAGACCAACAAGCAGCGTCTAGCAGATATATAGACCAACGAATTGGGAAGGATGGCTGATAATATTAGATGGATGTGAAGTAACCTAAGCTCGAACTTATTGGCTCGAAATTGGGAAGATCCTTGAACTGCTATAGGTTGTTAATGTGGAAATTGCAGGATCAGCAGGATTTCTCACTCGTCTACACTCGACGTGCGTCGGCGTTGCCGCGCGGGGTCCTACTCTCGAAAATATAAACAAAAATATGCGATCAACTTTCAGGAAAACAACATCGCATGCCTGAAAACAAGCACACATCATCCTCCAGTCCTTAATTCCATGCTTACAACACTAGCCCATCTCTCCACCACGTGATGTACCGTCAATCACAATCCCAACTAGGAATTAACAGTAATTACACGATGCGTCCGAATCAAACGCCTGCACAGGTATGCTGCCCCCCCCCCCCACATGCGCACGCGGCGCGCGGCAGGGAGCCATTGTCCCGCTGTCAGGCACGACCGGCGCCCCACACAACGACCCGGTAGGCACGAGCAGGCTGGCCCGATATCGATATTATGTTACTATTTCAAAACGCGCTAAAGACACAGTACCGGTAAGATGTTCTGATGTGATCAAGAAGGCTGTTGGTGGCAGCGTGTATACCGAGTGATCTGCATTGCAGAAAACTTTAAGTGGCGCTTGGCTTAGAGACATATAGTGGCCCTGCGTGTTATTAGAGCTTAAAAAATCAACGATATTTTTTTTAATCATCGCAAACATTATTCAATAACGGCACCTCATCGTGAAAATCATTAAATATGTAAACGAACCCTTCACGAAGCTGTCAACCAAGCACACTGTACATCAAACTGAGTGAGCTGAGATTCGACGCAAAACTGATTGATGAAAAACTACTTTTTCTATGTGAAAATCAAGTCCAGACGAGCCTTATCCAAACGAGCATAATGCGCAATGAAGGTAGCAAGTGTCTTTCGGCTTTGTTTAGGACACTTTTACAGCGATTTGTAATGAAGTACGCAGAATTAACATGTTTTCATAAAATCACTTATTTTAGTGGATATGTCAACGAGTACGTATTTAGTTTTAATTATATGTAAATTAAAGAACAATAAATACATATTAACATGAAATTATCGACCGCGGGCAGCACTATCGTGGCGCCTGTTCGACAGCGCGCCGCGGGGACGCATTGTCCGCGCGTCTAAGTGCCTCATATTCGGTTACCCAACTATATTACACGACCATACGCAATATCGATATCTCACCCAAAACAAATCATGAACATCCTTACTCCTCACCGCGCCAACTAACTTTCAACTTTAGATATTCACAAGAAGGTATATTTTTGAATGCATGCAAATTAGGTGATTATGCCAGTTAGTTTGAAATATAAAACGATATAATTTTCATTTTACTACTCCTTGAATACACAAGAGGTTCAATAAATAACAAAACAAAGCTCTCACGTCGCACCTTATTTGAAGGCAGTTTTGTCAAACGATTGTCTCAGCTTCACAAATAATTTATATTATTGTATAATAGATTTGGGAGAAAAAGATATACATTTTATAGCGGTTAGAGAGTCGATTTATCGCGTGCTTTTAGTTAATAAGTTATAAAGTTAATTTATATTATAATTATCGTAACTTGTTTACGTAAGTCATTAAATCAATTTTATGTTTGTTTGTATGGGTTAGGTTGGTGAAATGTAGAAAAACTAGGATTAAATTAGCAATAAACTTAAGTTTTTTGACACCGGGTACTACTTCTGAGAAAACTAGAGGTATCGTGCTGCCCAGCGGGTTGTGCAGGTCAGACAGGCAGTCTCTTCTAGTAAAATATTGATATTCAGCTGCATCAAGGTATACTGCACGCCTGTACCAACAAAGTGGGAACTTCTGAAAAAGCAACCCGACAAAGGCCTGGCTGAAACTTGGGGTATCATATACAGCGTGTAACAGAAAGGGCATAGTCAGAAAGTGTGCTACCATCGAACTGAACAACTTCCTACATGAGGCCGACATCGTTTCCGCGACAAACAATCACATGCTCCATACTACAATACCTGACCCAAATGTAGCCAAATATTTAAGGAATAATTGCTTAAGTACTTGAATTTCGTAACGATTTTGACACGAACACATTTTAATAACTTTCAATTCTCTTATCCGTGTCCAAAAGGACTGTGAGAAACATAACCTTTCTTAATTTGTTGATATTGCAAACTAACTAATTTCTTATTTCAATTCCGATTCGACGATTACTTTTCTGAATGGATTCCACTCGTATTGGGTCAATAAACATTATGACAAACATCAAACAATTGTTGTAAACAAGTCGCGAACAATGTTGCAGAACATTTTATTATTTTTGATTGCAAGGATCCTCTTTTATCGCGTTTTATAATGCTTATGCTTGTATCAATTACTTTAAAATACTTGACAAACGACAAAAGTTGATCTTTGCAACTTTCTATCACAACTTTCTTTGCTGCTTGTAACTAACGTAAGGCGATAGGCTAACGTCAGAAAGGTAGTGTACATCGAATTTCATGGTCTATTGAGCTATTGGGTTACACACTACGCTAAATAAGCCCTGCTTATAGCACAACCTCTAATTTGCGTACCGTTTAACGTCATCTTATTATAGTTACAGTGCCTTTCCTGTAAGTCGATCCCAAAAACTGATTTGAGAAAAGGCTAGGCTGCCCCTTCCGAAAAAAAAGTTGGTTTTAAGATCTCCAAACAATTAATGTTCTAAAGCTGAGAACCTACCTCTGGGTCAATCTTCTTATACTCGGGGTCCTCCTCGTCCACCTCGAAGTACAGCTCCGTGGAGGTGAGTGACACGGTGCCCGGCGCTACTAGCCCTGGAGCCACCAGCCGCGCCTTCGTGCTTATGTTCACCGGACCTATGGAGTACAAGGAGACAATGAGGATAATGAACCTATTCTTTTCAAATTAATTTCGTTGCGGGATACATGACAGTTAAATCGTTTCTCTGGTACTTCGTCGAGCTTCATTGTCTCGGCGCTTTTCTTGTGGTCGCCACTGTTGATTCTGGCTAACAGACGTTACAGTGGTTTGGGAATTGTGTGGCGAGCTTGTCCCAAAAACAAAGGTGTGGCCCTTTGTTTTTGGGAACAGAACAAAGTAGTCCGGTCAATTTAGACCAAAAAATGAGAGTGAAGTTACATAAAGTCCCAACAAGCTGAATTTCTGTGAAGTTGTTCAAAACATAATTATAAACAATGTCTAGAAGTTCCCCATCATTCCCCTGTAAGGAAAAAAAAATATTCAAGATCAAAGGTCCAAAAAATGAGTTTTTCGCGATTTTCAGCAAAACGGTAAGTTTTATCATAAAAGTACCTCAGACAAAAATTGTAGATCATAAAATTATCTATAAAAATGAATCAATACTTTTTTTCTTACGAGCCACCGTTTCTGAGATATAACGATTCAAAAAGTTATAAAAGTTGTTATCGTCATAATATGCACACGTTTCCACGCCACCTATGAGGTAGTGTACTTAGCGCGTTTTTTTTAACGTGGTTTCCCCAGTAGGCCTACTCCACGGGTCAGTTGTGATCCTGTTTAATGTAAAACTATTGCAAAATAACGGAAAATTTCAAAGATTGGGAAAGATAAAAGCGATGTAAATGAAAAAAAAGTGTTGAAGTTTATTCGTCTTATTCGTAAGTTTCAAATTCTTGTTCTTCTTCTTGATCTTCTTCTTGTTCTTCTTCTCCTGCTTCTTCTTCATCTTCATTTTGGATGCAAGTAAATTGCGTCAATAGCGATGTATCGCATGATACTTCGTCGGAGTCAAACGAATCCTTCATTGTTTGTGATTCAATATTAGAGCACGACCGGCCTTGACAATTTGTGCATGCCAAAGAACAAGACAGTCCGACTTTTTTGCAGCCACATTTAGCACTGCATCCCTTTTTGCAGTTGCAAAAAATAGTGTTCAGCAGTTTTTCCGGCGCAGGTGGAAGTAAAGTTTGAACTGGCTCTAATATATTGTTGACCAACTTCCAACCCCAGTCTGTAGGGTCTAGCTGAGAACCAAGCCACACTTGAACTTGGTAATATACTCGAAAAAGATGTTGGTGAGCAGCAACTGAGGTTGGAGGAAGACAAGCTAATTGAACTTGTTTTTTATTTTTAGTATTTTTAACGAAACATGCATATCGATGCTTATCTAAACAGGTAGTTTTTTTAGGAGCTCCGTACATAGAAAGAAGAAAGCGGATGCCGTTGGTAATAACTTCTTGTTGAGTTGAATTACTCTTTTTAAAAACTTCAGCACATTGAATTAAATCTTGTTTTTCAAGCATTTTGAAAACTGCTGTTTTTTTTTCATCAAAAAGTTTATTTACTTTAGTAAAGTGTAAAGATCATGTACTATTTTTACACGCAATAACTGGCTGTGATACGACATCTTCATTTTACAGGAGGGTTCAAAATGTTTGAAAAACAAGATTTAATTCAATGTTTTTAAAAAAGAGTAATTCAACTCAACAAGAAGTTATTACCAACGGCATCCGCTTTCTTCTTTCTATGTACGGAGCTCCTAAAAAAACTACCTGTTTAGATAAGCATCGATATGCATGTTTCGTTAAAAATACTAAAAATAAAAAACAAGTTCAATTAGCTTGTCTTCCTCCAACCTCAGTTGCTGCTCACCAACATCTTTTTCGAGTATATTACCAAGTTCAAGTGTGGCTTGGTTATCAGCTAGACCCTACAGACTGGGGTTGGAAGTTGGTCAACAATATATTAGAGCCAGTTCAAACTTTACTTCCACATGCGCCGGAAAAACTGCTGAACACTATTTTTTGCAACTGCAAAAAGGGATGCAGTGCTAAATGTGGCTGCAAAAAAGTCGGACTGTCTTGTTCTTTGGCATGCACAAATTGTCAAGGCCGGTCGTGCTCTAATATTGAATCACAAACAATGAAGGATTCGTTTGACTCCGACGAAGTATCATGCGATACATCGCTATTGACGCAATTTACTTGCATCCAAAATGAAGATGAAGAAGAAGCAGGAGAAGAAGAACAAGAAGAAGATCAAGAAGAAGAACAAGAATTTGAAACTTACGAATAAGACGAATAAACTTCAACACTTTTTTTTCATTTACATCGCTTTTATCTTTCCCAATCTTTGAAATTTTCCGTTATTTTGCAATAGTTTTACATTAAACAGGATCACAACTGACCCGTGGAGTAGGCCTACTGGGGAAACCACGTTAAAAAAAACGCGCTAAGTACACTACCTCATAGGTGGCGTGGAAACGTGTGCATATTATGACGATAACAACTTTTATAACTTTTTGAATCGTTATATCTCAGAAACGGTGGCTCGTAAGAAAAAAAGTATTGATTCATTTTTATAGATAATTTTATGATCTACAATTTTTGTCTGAGGTACTTTTATGATAAAACTTACCGTTTTGCTGAAAATCGCGAAAAACTCATTTTTTTGACCTTTGATCTTGAATATTTTTTTTTCCTTACAGGGGAATGATGGGGAACTTCTAGACATTGTTTATAATTATGTTTTGAACAACTTCACAGAAATTCAGCTTGTTGGGACTTTATGTAACTTCGAATGTCTAAATTGACCGGACTAAAGAGGTTTTATCTGTTCTGTGAGCTAGACAATGACATTTTCAAACTTAGTCGGTTAAAAAAAATTAATGGGACTGACATGAGCTACCAAAAAGTTTATGTCAATGTTATTGAATATCGCAGTAAAAAGAAGCAACGCTTTGAAAGCGCCTGACATTTATTTAGGCCTCTCGATCTGGTTGACTCGGGCTCACCTCCAAATGACCTCAAAGTGAATTCATTTTAGGATCAATCAATAAAATATGACAACTGTGACATCATTCGGTGTGATAGTGAGGATTTACCGCTATTACCAAACCAATTCACTCTTCAGTATATCATTTTGTCTGATCGTATAGTTTATATAATGTTCGAACACAGTAGTTTTATTTGAATGCGCCTGATGTAACAATGAATGCAACGCTCACAACGCACACTGCTCAAGTATTTCGGTCAGGCGTTGAAGACATTTAAGAATCAGTAGTCATAATAAGACGGTTGAAATGAATATATTTTTACAATGTCATCGTCAAATAAAATAAATACTGCGTCAAACATTTAAAAAGAAACTTCATATTTTATTTAAATAAAATGGGTTATGTTTTCAATTAAATTAATCCAATGATATGGGCCATTTTAGTTTTATTCGATACCAGGAAACCACAAAATAAAGGAGTTTAGGGCGAACTCACACTACAAACATTTATTGTGTAAGTAATCGATTGCTTACCAGTTAGGTCGGCATCGATTTCTCTGTCATCTACCAGGAGCTCAGCATCGTCTAGTAGTTCTGCGGCCGCGGGGGTAGGTAACTGCGCCCCTCGACCCGCACCGCCCGCCGCTATCCTTGAGTGTAGTTCTTCCGTAGCCTGTGATTGGAGAATGGGTACATTTATTACAGTGCGAAAAGGAGAGCATCTATTGCCATTTCATACTGTGGGTTGATTTTCAGGTGCAATATTCACTTAAAAACATGTTGCCTGATGAGATGAAAGATTTCAAATATCAGAAGATGGACTGAGAGAAAAAATTGAGATTTCAACCAATTGCAGGTTTTTTGTGAATGATTCGCAAGTGTTAAAGCGTGGCTGTATGGTATTGTTTTCTAAATGACATCTCGCAGGTTAACCACAGCTGATGGCAAACTCCCATACATAGCTCTATAAAGAATCGTGGTGTGACCGGTTTGGCAACTGTACCAGGCTCACATACGATAGGAAGAGCTTCAGGTTACCTGTAGGATGGCGTCGTGATGGTGCGTGCTTGGGTGTGGCCTGGCCAACGCAGCGGCCACGTGTCTTCTCCCTCTCGCATCGGGGACCAGTCTTCGACGTCGACGCGCGTCATCTTCCCAAGAGTCTAGTTTCCAGAATTGACTGCCACTGCTGGATAATATAGAAACGTTGATTCGAAATTAAATCTTATATCAATGGAATCCATCGCATTTTTAGGTGATACATTTAAATATGCGCGCCTTTTTTTTTTTCTGGGCGGGTAGAAAATCATCAAATAACCCCCTCCCGCTCTTGGGCAGAGCGAAAGGGAGTGTCAGACTTCTACTGACTAAAAACCACCCATGTTCCTTCTTAGCCCTTCATTTCGAGGCCGCGGTATCTCTTGCGAACAACCCGCAGCCCGGACGGGAAATATGCGCGCCTAGGCAGTAAAACGGACTAGTATGCCGTGGCGGAAGATGGCATAACGCTGTCATGGTGTGAACCCTCCCCTCTTTCACGTCCAATCCCATTTAAATAAATTTTGGAACGATTGTTGATCTATATATTCCGTTTTTTTTTTAATCTACGCTACTCAATTAAGAAAATTCGTAATATTTGTTCTTTACTTACTCCATATTTCGTTATAGGTTTGTTTTAAAAATCATGAATTCTAATATTCACATAGACGTTTCACATCTGCCGGGTGTCCCGTGGCGGCCGATTTTTTGTCAACATTTGGACCAGACAATTCTATAGAAGTATAGACTGCAGATAAAAGTCTCATAAGAACTGCGTTGAATAGGATTTCGTCTTGCAATTTAGCCTCTTGCGACTTATGTTCTCCTAGTACAGTTTGCGAAAATAAAAGCAATAAAGCAACCGTTATACAGTTACTTTCCCAGTCAAATATATAACCTATCATTATCGACAGATTATGTTATGTTAAAAGTTAGTAAGTGTTGTGAAATTGACAACATTAATTTCTATGACAATTCGAAGCACGAAATATTGTACGAGGACTTTTGGGCACGTTGAATCGGAACTCTTATCGCCATCTTTCTACATCATTCAAGCACCAACAGATCCTTGAAACTCTGAATATGTTCATGTACTGGTATCGATTCTTATTTGCTTCAAAGTGGGTAGATGTATGTCGTGTTATGTTTGAGTTTCTGTGAGAGGATGAACGAAAATAGTTTTTTTCTTGTGCTAGTTGTGACGGATGATGCACAAAAGGTCAAATTTGTTTTTTATTAGTCCTGTACGACAGTTTGGATATTTTTTATCAAATCATACATGCTTTTCCTCAGATAAATGAATGTATTTTTACCCAGGATGTGGCGTGGCATGTGAAGCCGCGTGTCGCAACTTGTCGAGCAGTCGCGCGGCGGCCGCGTGGTCGCGTCTCCGCGCGGCGGCGATCAGTCGCTCGCACGTTCGCTCTTCTTCCGCTCGTTCGGCGCTACTCGTCGCACATAAACACTGTATGGACAAATAATTGAGTTGACAACGTGACTGGTATTGTTAGACCTCTAATATAGTTTATAGAATCGTTACAATATCAAGTGAGATTTGAAGTAACAAACTCCATCTCAAAAGGAGTTATCTGTTCATGAGGATGGTTTTATCCATTGAAGTAAGGTCCCGTGGTACTAAAAGTAGGAAATTACACCTATAACATCTCAAGTTCCAAAACTCCCGTTGCACAGCTTCTAGTATTTTTATCAAATATAAAAAAAATAAAAAATACATACACACGAATAGAGAACCTCCTCCTTTTTGGAAGTCGGTTAAAAAATAGGAATGTTTCCTGACCAAAAAAAATATGATTCTGTTTAGACCGTCTGATAAATTATCGAAAAAATATCGGATACTTGTTTTTTGTTTTATCAAATTAACAAAAATGTGACGTAACTTTCTGGCAAAAAAAATATAATTGTCAACTACCTTTTTGTAAATTTTCTACATTTCTAATTTGTAAACCCCTACCTCAAAATCAGCATGTTTCAGTACATCATCGGCCCTCATCCTGTTCAGTATGAACTCTGCCTCATTGGCGACTCTGACGATATGATCTCTCATCGCATGTGACAGAAGCCGACCCTCATTGATCAGCTCGATGAACGCCAGGCCCGCATGCTTCTGTAACGAGTTCTGCCATTCTTGGGAGCAGAGCAACATCACCAGTTCTACCACTGATGTACTGGATTTGAAGGTTTGAAGACCTGGTAGAAGTAAATGTAAAGGATTAATGTCATATGGATGTAAAAAGGTGACTTTGCCAAAGTTACTATCCCAAAACATCTACTCTAAAACCATGTGCATCTTCTAATAAGAAAGAGCAGTTTGATAGAACCACATTCAAAGCCCATCTATAATCTACTAGCCTCTGTGCCCGCCATAACCAAAGCATACTAAACTATATTCACAAACACAATTTTCCCTTATTTTTTATTTTTAACACCTTAGTTATTGAATGTCCGTCTTGCGTCTGTCATATTTTGCTCTCGTATTGCATTTCTGATTTGTGATGCTATCTAGCCGATTTCGACCACAGTGACTGCTTTTCAAGAGGTTTTGCTGTGGTATATTTCCATAAAAGCGCCGTATACTCGTATAAGTAATTACAAACCTATTTCACATATCTATCCTACCTTAGTAACATGTTAGTTTTAACCATAATATCTAAAGCTAAGCAAATTCCTCCATGAAATAAAGATCAAAGCATGATAAGCGCACTACCATGCCTAATACCGTCTACCTTTACCCTCCATTAGCAGCTCCTGCCCGTGGCTGCCTACCAGGGTCTTAGAGAGGAACGGAGCAAAGTCCAGCATGATCTCTCTAAGTAACGGGCAGACTGGCCCGAGGGCTGTCTCCAACTTGTGAGTGAGGGAGGCCTCGCGAGACACTCCGTCCACAGACATAGTGGTGTTCATAGCACTTAGACCCGCCAGGGTCTCGTTGTCCTGCGAAGAAGGGTTTTTTACTGTTAATAGAATTGCATAGTAGAATCATAAAATTAAATTGAATTGGGACCATTTTATGCCAAGCTTGGCAAGAAAGACCAAGAATCACCGGTCAATTTTACTCTGAGAACTGATTAAGTACATCAAAAGTAATTTAGTTGGAACATAGAATTGAGTTCTTATTCCTGGTCTGGATCGAGTTGGAACGTGCTTTCAGTTGAAACATTAGAGTTGCTTACAAAATAGAATGTTTGTCAAATAGAAGATGTACTTACTGGATGTAAATGTCTCTGCGCTGCTTGTAGGTTTCTGTTCTGATGCCTCTGTGTGAGATGATGGTGCGACTCTGAGTTCCTCATGTGAATTTGTTTGTCTATATCTAAAATAAAACAAAATAGAAATGTTACAAGAGTTTGCTTTTTATATAAGATGAGCAGATTTTCCCAAGTAGGCACTCCACTGTGTATTGTAGTTCTGTATATTTTGTTTGTGGTATACAGTTCCTTACTTTATTTTACTATTGATTGATTTCACGACGTTGTCCAAGTCACAGTTTACTTTTCACATTTCAAATTCAGACGACTGATATTGGGTTGCGGCCAACATCAAGTCTATTAACATCACAATGTTTTCTCATAAGGATAAGATTACTGCTATTAGATGTAAAACAAACGGCGGCAACACTGTAAGTCAATCATCGATAAGAAAATTGCTACACCATCATAATTACCTTCATGTATATTTCCTTCATGGTCGCGAGTCCTGCCAGTGATGGTGGCTGGTCCACGCTCTCCGTCTTCATTCAGGTTCACGTCTGTCCATGATTCGTCATTGCTTACCTAGACATAATCAAATATTCGTTACAACTTGTGTTCTTCAAAATTATTCTTTTCTCTTTAAAAAGTTTGATATTTGCATTTCATTTCTATTAATCTCCACATCACTCTCAATTATCAGTTTTATCTGTATGTCAGTAATCCAATTAAATAACTTTGGGACTCCAAACTAATGCTTTTCTTTCACAGTTTATTTTTGCCAGAGGTCCGATTCAGGACGGTGTTTCGGGGACACTCAATTTAATATAATCCTATTTATTTTACTTTTTATAAAATGTACGAATATTCTTTAATCAGAATGAAAAAAACTTTTAACTTTTTTGATAAACTTCACTTATGTAAGCTTTCATTTCTTTATCAATATTTTTAAGGAGAGAGACAACCCCAACACAAATATTTTTATTTACTTACTGGGGTTTTTTCATTCAGAATTTTGTGAAGGTAACCATTTAAGACATAATAAACATTTTTTTTTATTTTAAATCTCTAACCAGTACATCATAACCCATACGTACCGGATGCTTATTATCATCGAGAGCGATCTCGCTGGACGTCTCCGGGTCGTTGTTGGTGGTCTCGTTGGAGTTCAGGTGGAAGGAGCCAGCGTCCTCGATGGAGTCCACGCTCTGCAGACACACACGCGTCATACACACTCTAACCACACGTTCAGACACCTAACACGACTAAACTGCTCTAGACATTGAGAGGGAGGAACTAGCGATGGATTACTTAAGGTAATCTGCTTTTTACGTCTAATAGTTAGGTCCACTTGAACCACAAATCATTAAATGCATTAAACGCTAAACGTATTTAAAATATCCCATTGTTTTCTGCCATCCGGTCAAAGTTGACGGAGACAGAACGATATTTTAACTAAGTTCAGTGATTTGTAGTGTAAGCGGGCCTTGGCAAGGAAAACTGAACAATTATAATATGTCTAATTTATTATTAATCTAACATTGGATTTCACACAAAAACGACGAGATCACTAGACTATATTTGAATAATGAAAACTAACTCGGGACTTGGTCTAGTGAACTGAAATATATAATTTAATAATAGATAAAAGATCATTTTGTATTTAGCACAGTATAGAACTCAAATCTTACCTTTTCACCTAAAACTATGTCAAATAATAAAATTCTGTGTAAATATTCTACTATGTGGTGAAAAGAGAATGGTAAACAGTGGACAATACAATAACACCATGCTTTAAAATAATCCAGTGAAAAAAGCAAGCATAGCACACGCATGCCGGAAACAAACTTATGTTACAAAGTGGAAAAGATTTAGAACACACGAAACATCGAAATTTTATTCACTATAAAAAAATCTGAAATGTGAAGTTTCCATATAATCATAACTTCATGATGTTATACATACAAATATTAATTTAATCCAATCATATTTCTTTTAAGATATATTACATAATTACAATGTTTTATATTTGATTTGTGTCTGGTGCTTATTCAGTGCTTTAATATATTGTGATTTCTTTGTAACGAATATTGTACTTACATACATTACGAGTGAGCGTAGCTAGCCTATATTGTGTTTATTCGTTTCATTTAATTTAAAATATACATATTTTGTATGTATTGTGGAAGCAGTGTACATGATTGGAACTGGAACGTCTCTTTGCGATTTCATTCATTCTTCACAAGAATAAATAAAACTATATTCAAATTAAGGCTCTTACAACTCTTTTTTAACAATAACAACATAGTATAGTAACATTCTAAGTGACAATGATATCAATAAAAAATACCAGGATTACAGAACCAATCAGGAGTGTCAACACTAAATTGATTGTGTATGTTCACACGAAGTCAGAATGTGTACAAACCAAATTGACCACCGACACCGTTATCCCAGACAATGTTTTGGACCTTGCGGTTGGAGGCTTACAAAAAGACAATAACATTTATTTATTAAAATTATAAACCAGATGGATAACAGCTAGGTAAGGTTTCAATATATTGCAAGATCTGGTTGAACAAAAAGCATTATTAACCCAGTTTGCACCAGAAAAATCTAGCAGAAGAAAATCACCCCCTTTAATTTTTAGTAAAATAGAAACTAAACTGCAGAAAGGTACCCCAAAGACCATAGTTAAAGAGACGCAGTAACTAATAGAAAGAGATAGAGCATCGGCCGCCTCCCCACAGATCTACTAACCTTAGGTTTGAGCTGACTTTTGATTCGAAGACTCGACTTGAATAGCGGTTCTTCTTTTTCCGAGGCGGGAGACAATTCCGGCTTATCGCTAGGCTTTGCTTTCTCTCCCGTGCTAGGCTTCAGTTCATCAGTAGTCGTTTCTATTTTCGCAACACCCTCTTCTTTCCCATCCGTCTCCTTTATTAATTTTATTGCAAAAGCAAAATAAAACGAATATAATGAAGCGTCCACGTATCACATAAAATCTTCCACATTTAATGTTTCATTCAACATTTAATTTATAGCGACATTGAAAACGAAAACCAATCGGCAAACAGCAAATGAATTTGCCAAACACAATGCAACGGATGACTAGACTCGACGTAATTGACGGAGTTCTGAATAGCATGCGCGTAACGCTAAGTTAATCCTACGTCTAGAACTAACCATATACTCAAGATCACTCTAAGCTACTTACAATATAATTTTCTTACTTTTCTGTGGTACACCTAAATTGGAAGAGTTCGAATAAATTGGAAAAAAACATGCTATGGAAAGAGAAATTTGGAACAGGTCAATGTCATAAAACTATTAATATGGAGGCTAAAAATAAAAGCTTTAAAACAAAATTTTGAAAACTTACTACCGTTTACAGGAAAACACAGATTTAATGAGAAAAAAGTAAGCTTTTATATTTAGCGCCAATCGACTACAAGAAGTGACTGTTACTGCCTACTGAATTTTTAATTCAATCCTCACAAAAAATTTAAAGGTAGAAAAAGAAAGACAGGGGTCTATCAAAATTCTTCCATGCAATTATGATCCGTACACAAACACGATCCGGTCTATATTCGCATACGACACCATCCACATAGTATGAACAGTTCTAATGATCTTACCTTCATGGATGGAGAGTCCAGATCGTTAATGGTAGAATTATTCTCATCGACCACAATCATGGCATACTCCACGTCATCTCCATTGTGTTCTAGAGGGGACATAGAAATGGCATTGGTTAGTTGTTCATAGTGATATGCTGCGTCGTTCGAGACAACATCGACAAAGCTTTGCCTTAATAAAGCGAGGGGTCAGGTATCCTACTCATTATATTACTATTTCTGGGAGTTAAACTTCTATATTTACATGGAATTCTGTACAAAGCTGATTATTCATAATTCTTACTAGTTACTTTTATATCTGAAGCGCTTAATGTATTACTATCGGCAGTTTACAAGGGAGTTAAATTTAACGCCTAGTCTACGAATACTCCTTCATGCATTATCCACAGTAAAGGATCGCACAGAATTCCAGACGGTTACTACTACCAATTATTAGAACTTTATCTTAATCTTATACATGCTTCTTAAAAATGGATAACTCAAGTTCTACTTCAAATGATGTCGCAACTTAAAGAAAAATGGAAAATAATAGAAGCGGTGCCTCAGCGGTGCAAAGATTTACATTGCTTTGTCTTCGGACACGAGAATATTGAACAGACGAACAACGATTAGGAAGCTACAGACAGTATTGTAGAAGCCTTGTTTAAATATCATTCAAAAGACAAAACAGTGTACGCGAACATCGACCACATGTAGTATTTTGGGCGTCCACATCACAAGCCTATTTCGTTATTTGTGACTTTGTTGAACGCACGAGAGAGCAACTGAAACCACTATGAAGCGTGGAAGCGAAACTGAAGCACGGAGAAAAAATAGTGTTGTTGCTCTGTCGTGCATTCCTATTTCATTCTTCTTGTTACTGAATTTTGTAGCATTTCGATAGACATTCTAGTAATTTATTTGTGTTCACACGAAGAATATACTGATAGGTACATTTGCGGACTTTTCCTCGCATTTTTTATTAAGTGTTCCACAAGGGACCATTTTGGGCCCTCTAATTTGAAAAACTTTTTTTACGTCTGTATTTAGCGTTTTGCATAAAGCGGCTTTTTATATACTTTTATTTAGTAAGTAATGCGAACGCCGTAAGTCTATGGCCGCGTTACCTGCGTGAGCGCGGTGGTAACTAGCGATGCGTGTGTGTGCGAGCGTATTATTGTTAACGTGTTGGCCGCATTCGAGCTTGCAGTGCGAGTGGGGGTGGCGGTGCGCCGGGTGCCCACCGGGCAGGAACTGCGGGTACACGTGGTGCGACCACTGCGGGAACAGCGGCCGCGACCCTGCGTCCGCCACCAAAGGTACCAGGGGAACGGCGGATGGGAAGGTATTCATCGAAAGGGATGCACGGGATAAGATTACAGGCACAAGGCGATACCAAGGTATTAGGAAACAAGGTGAATGTGTTGGAATCGTTCAAACACAAAGTGCAATAGACACAGTCACAGTCACATGATGGTAACAGGGAAACAGGACACGGTAGAAGTCAAGACGCACGATAAGATTAGTGTGAAAATACATCATAAAGGAACGAGGATTACAGGATATGGAAATTTATAAATAGAAAGATTTGCGTAGAATTGTATACAGTGTAGAAAGTTTATAGATAGTAAGTACATGTTGGTAAGGAAATATATACAGTTGGAAGGAGAAAGGACAAGAGGAAGCGGAAAGAAAGAAAGTTAAAATACGAATTTTGTTTGCAATGTTAAGAAATTCGATCGTTAGACATCGCATTGTTTACAGCAGCAAGTGAAGTGCGGATTATAAAATCGAACGATCGATGCAAGTCATGGCAGTGCCGCAGTGTAGTAAATGTAGACGATTTTACCAGTGTCCCAAATCGTGACGCGTATATCAAGCGGCGTGAAAAAAGGAGAAACGACACAATTCAGATATACAGTCTATAAGTATCCTTTTGAACTGTCGCTCTCGAAAGTATCTACATGTTCTATGTCAAAGTATATTGTAATATCACCAGTTTGGCCAAATCTTTGAGAACCAAAATGGTAATCGTTCGCTCAACTATTGATCGACTAAGTTCTGTTACTCTGTGTGCTATTATTTATACTTCCGACAGCGACAACACACAATGATGATGACTGTGACATTCTTAATATGGTAACCAATATATTTGATATAAATATGTTTTATATTGAGTGCGATAAAGCATATAAAAGAAGCAAAAATAAATAGCATACAATTTAATCCATATCTAAGAAACAAACCCGATATGACTATAGTAAACAAGAAAGTATACTTTTAATAATATTTCATACACAAAATATTATATCAAGACAGATATATTTCTACATACATAAATAAAGTTTAATAATAGTTAGATATATTTTAATCAATTTTGATTAATTTTTAACTTTTCAAAAGTGCTCTGTTTTAAAGATCAAACAAAATTGGTAAAGTTATGATATAAATATAATATAGAAGGTAGATAGAATAGATAGTCTACTACATAGAACAGTGAATGCTGGACATAACAGTGCCACTACGTTTGTAAGTTATTGTGGAAAATAATATAATAGGTATATAGGTAGGTATTTGGTATGTACAGAAAAGATGACGAAGAATAACTGAGTCGAAATTCATAGAACTGGATAGCTCATAGTTACGTGAAAAGGAAAATACATGTGGTTATTTCGGATCGAAACAAATCGGACTTTCATAAATATTATTGTTCGGGTCCAAATCACAAGAAACTAACTTTCACAAATACTTAAAAAAAAGCGTGCATAAATTATAATTCTTTTAGCAAGTCCAATTGTGACCGTGTGTTAGTTAAAAATAAGATGATTATCTTAGTTGTGTGCAGGTAGCGCGACATACCGTGATGCTCGTGCGCGAGGTGCGCGCGGCGCGAGCAGTCGGGCGGCGCGTGCGCGGGCGGCTCCAGTATGTCGCGGTACTTCGACACCATCAGCACCGAGATGAAGTACACGATGGCCAGCGACAGGAACTGCGCCTGCTTCGTCTCCTCCTGCCAAACCAACAGCATGCAGATCACTTGCTACCTCTTGTTGCCACCCAACACCAGGAATTTCAGTAATCAGCAATCAGAATATCGTCAGCCTACCTATTTCACGAATATCATATTTACTTGAGAAATGAGTCATTTTAGACTAAAAATTAATAAACTCTCAAAGCAGTGAAGGGGAACCTCGTAAGGAAACGGGCATTCTTATTTTAACAGTCTGCCCTGTCCCACTCCTGGCCAAACACCTCCCTACACTCTTTTCATTTCTCGCGAATACGCGCGTCCTGCTTATGTTCATGCCTTCGAATCTAAATAATGGAAGACATGTAAAATATACCGCTAACCGTCGTAATGGGACCGAGTGGTGGATAATACAATCCTCTCATGTCCCAGCAGTGGGAACCTTTTACTGTTTATGTTTATCTATGGTATAAGCACTAACCAATGGATTGCAATCCAACCTATATGTTATTATGAGATAGACGTTATTGTTATCTATTGAAAGGCAAGTCATTATAACTCATCATCCAGAGTCCGACTTTACCCACTGCTGCCTCTCTTTACATCTGCCAAGTTCCACGTTCTTATGCCTGCCTCATCCAGGATATTCCCACATTAGCTACAATATCATCTGGCTATATTGCCGCCGGACGACCAACACCAAACCATACCGTTATTTAAATGAAATGTGTCAAAATATTATAGACTTTTTTCAACTTACCACGTCTCTATAAATCACAGCTCGTAGTCTATTCACATCCATGTCTTGGAGAAGTCTTTCCGGGTCCTTGACAGGACTTGATGCGTCTGCTAGACTCGCCACCACACTCTAGAGTTATAAAAGAGGACAAAATCTATCAGATAACAACAAATGAAACACCAAGGGTTGGTAAAAAAAAAATAAGAATAAAGTCGGTAAAGTGTATCAAAGTACTAGGAGACCATGACCGCTGCAGAGGTCTTTAGGGTAAAATGTTTATAGTAAGTTAGTAAGTAAGTTGTAAACGAAGGAAAAATACATCAGTTACATGACATGCAATAGAAAAAGTCGTGATATATAAATGTTGAAGCGTGTTCTACGTTATTTTCTTTCAACATGCAATGTGCTCGCATCTAATATATTATAGCGCAGTGTGTTGTGTATATTTAAACATTGAATTTTATTTACCAAATACTTTTTTGTGAGCAGTGCAAGGTGTTGAAAGCTGTCATTAATATCGATTAAAGTTTTTATACCAGGACGTTAGAAGAGACAAGAAAATTCTCAAGTTAAAATGCAAATCATCAAGCTGCACAAAAAAGTCCTTTTGTTGAAGGGTTCGTTATGACCCTTTTTTGTAAACGTCATACAAGCACGTGATTGGCAGTTAGCAAGAAGAGTGTAGCTTGCTGACTCGTGATTGGACGAAGACTATATTGAACTCGGAATTAAGTTTTGAAGTTAATTTGTGTTCACACGTGTTCCCTAAGGAAGTGGGTGGATCAATTAACTAAGTTCGGTGTACTGGGAGTTCATAAATGCAAGAGGATAGAGTGAACCAAAACTCGACAGACTTTCTTTGACTTTAATTTAGGCAAAACCCCTCAAAATTAGGGCAGAAAGGGTAGATCACTCAAAAAGTACCAGGGGCCCAGAGACGTGAGGAGGTGTATATATTTACCTTAGGCTCGGGCGAGTCGGCGTTAGGCGCGGCGCTGCGGGCGGCGGCGTAGCGCTGGCGCTCCTTGCACTCCAGGCAATTGCGCACGGCACACGTGCACACCTACGCACACACACACTCGCCATCTACGCCTACGCCGCTACAACTCGCTACACACTAGGAAGTGGTAGCCGTACACGACATCGGCCGTACTCCAACGTTTTATGGCGCCTTAGTACTTTTGAATTGAAGGGTAATGATGATTCATAACGCACTCGATTTGCTATTTCTTATGGATTGTCATGACTATGCGCTTTGATGCCATAACAATATAGTTAATCTGGGGGATCTTAATGGGGAGAGTTCTCCACTCGTTACACAAAAGGTAGCGAACATAAAACCAAGAGTACGGCCAAGAAAATAGAACTAAACTATAATAAGAAGGAATACAGAATCTACTTTTACTTGAACTAAGACAGAATATTCAATCAGCCTATTATATAGAGACTATAGTATGATTTTTAGAAGTCATAATTTCTATACGGTCTATGTATTATGAAGATGGAAAAACATTAAAAACATACTAATTCTGTCACGAGAAATCTAGGTATATCTTGAAATGCAGACTAAAACTGATGATATAATTATATTTTCAATACTTCATGAAGTAATTAATTTAAGAAACACAAATAAAAAAAGGAAAAAATAATCATTTAATTTAAAGTAAGTCATGTTATTTTTTGGCAAGATCCATTTGTTTCTGAAATCAAACCAGCTTGACAAAATTGCAAATTCGAGTAGGACGCCCAAAAACAGCATGACTTACGTGTCCCTTCCCATACAAGTCCCTTACTCACCAATCTGAGGCACTGGCGGAGAATGCCTCCACTGGACATGTTCTTCTCCGCCTCCAACTCGGCGAAGTTGAGTGCGGAGGCGAAGATCAGCACGTCTGCCATGCTGACCAGCCGCTGCAGGAACGTCACTGCCACTTCCACCGGCATGCCTTGCGTGGGCTCTATTACGTCTAGTTCATTCTGTGAATTTAATCAAGTTTACGTTTATTACATGACCGATCTTGGCTGGAGTAAGAACGCAATAAGATTTTTTTTTTCAGCTGTTTTATTTTCAACTATGATGTCGTGAAGTCTCGACACTAAAATACGCTCGTGGAACTTTCCTTGGAAGATGGACTTAAGATCAATGGCAGTAAGCTGCATAAGTCTAACTGGGAAATGCATAACTCCAATCAGATTCTTAGTTTCAATAAATAAAATGTCAAGGAATAATGTGTATAGTCATAATATCCCAAAATAAAAAGGGAGCAGAAGTACCTTAGGATAGGGCTTTTCAAAATGTTGGCCCATATGTAGGATTTTCAGAGAATACCTCAAAGGATTTTTGAAATAAGAAGCTCTAAGCTCCTTGACCGAATAAAAGGCTATGAGTTACATTAGGCGAGGTAGCGGACGCGAGTAGAGGCAGCAGGCCGCCGCACGCGATGATGAGGTTGTCAGCGAGCTGGCTGATGAGGTGCACCGTGTTCACCACGAAGATCGCGTTCTCGCTGCTGTTCACGAAGTCTATCACCGACTTCGTCGAGTGACTGCGCCATACCTGGAGTTGTTGATTTGGTCTTTTAGTAATAATAAATATTATAGTAAAAAAAACTCCTTTTGAGCTTCGCCGCAGTCGGATAAAAACATGCATTACTGTGAAGTAATTTTATTTTTCGTACCTATTATTTTCAGCAAATCTTTTTATTTGGCCCTTATCATTAATGCTTGAATACATTGTCATCTAGGCTAAATATGTATGCAAAATTTTAGCTCCATTAGAAAACGGGAGGTGGGTCAAAGTTACCTTATAAAATTGTTTTAGGCGACAAAATACAAAAAGCGAGCAATCAGTTGCGGGCAGAACGCGCAGTTCAATCATATATGTACTACGGATAATTTGTGGATCCAATTCTAGACATCGGGCTTCGGACTTTATTTTAGATTCGGACGACCGCGACGTCCAAGAAATGTTTGGAAATACACTTTTACATATTCAAAACAAATTGATTATATTGACTGAACCTAATAAATAAATAGAACACTTACTTGAATATCAGTTTCCAAAGAGAACAGAACATCGGAGAGTAATCTTTGGTGTATGTAGGACCAGCGGAACTCTGGTATCCTGAACGGAGGCCGAGTGGGGCCGGGTGAGAACATCGGCCTCGAACACTTTGATGGCCGCTTTGTTTCTGTAACAGTGCGGCACTCAATGAGACAACAAAATAATGCAATAGCCTGAAAAGGAACCATCCGTTGTAATGGTTTATGCATAATAATGACAAAAAACGAGCCCTATTTAATTAATTTAACAACAGTATTAAAACTGATCACTATCACACAACGACCATACAGCCACTAGACGCCTAATAACAGGCGACAAATGTCTGTCAACACATTAGGGTAAAAATCTTATGCATGTCGTCACTCACAAAGTTCGAATTAGTATCGACCACTTCTGTGAGCCGTAAACACTTCTGCACTACACCTTTGAAAATTCGAGAAAATAGACATAATATGGGCCCGTACTGTGTTGGTGTGATAAAGAAAGCCGAACTTCAAGTTTCCTGAAAGACGGTATCACATTTCATCGGTAAGTTAATAGTTCCATAATCTAAATAAGATTAATTTTCCGACATTATTTTTCGGAGTTCATCGTATACTGGTCATAGTTGATGTCTTTTATGATTGCGTCTCTTTCTTTTGAAAGTTTTTTTTTCGCCATCTCTTTTCCTCGATTTTAAGCAAACATAATTAGTGATGTTCCAAATCGTATGACTACCTCTGTTATCGATAAAGCAACAAAAACCTATAACTAAATTTATTTCAGCAAAAAATATATTAAAAAAAAAAAAAAATTACAACAGATTCAGCTAATAAATTATTATTAAGAAACTTTAACGATTAATTTTAGATACCCAAACGATCCTGATTTAAAAAATAAATGGGTAATTGCAACCAAGCGAGAGAACTTTATTCCATCTAATTATAGTGTAATATATTATGTTCACGTCATTTTACCGAAGATTGTTTTTCGATAGTCTTGCCCTTTTTTACTTTCTTCTCACTTATTTTTTACTCATGAAAATATATTATCTCTTATAAATATGCTGTGTGTGCGATAACTGTGCACCCCATACCACACACTACCTTATTTCGGAATTTATATAATCTGCTAATGCTTGTGATTGTGAACAAGATATTTTGGTGAACAAAACATTTCGGCTTGTTTCTCATCTAAAATTGAATAATACCTAAAAACTACTACTCCCGAGTTAGATCACAACTCTATCACATTGCGCGCTGCATTCAATTAAGTTAGTCCTCCCTCACCAAAGACTTCGAACATAGCTTGAAATAATTACGGAAATAATTTTAAAATATTGTTTTAATTATTTTTGAATGTACCTACATGATTCAATCATATTCAGAATAAAGAAGGTACTTAAATGCAAGTTATGTTTTATTAAATACAATAAAAAAATATCGATACTTTCTTGTTTGATTTAAACCTGTCCCATCCCTAGTGAAATGGAATGAACTTGAAAGGGCCAATCAGAACGCAGTACCCCGTTCCCCCGCACCTCAGCAAGTTGACAGAATTTGTTACGTGCAATAAATCAAGTATTAGGCGTCTAGTGGCTGTATGGTCGTTGCTATCACACAACTTGCCCTAGCCACCAGGGCTTCGGAAGAGAGAAAGAAGATAGAAACGAAAAAAGAGTTCACTTACCAAAATGATTAGAATCCACTTGAGTGCTAGTAGAGGCACTGCGCGGTCTCTTCGGTGACGATGAAGTGTTAGTACCTTGCGTGGCAACACCCTCGCCCCTGTTGCTGTCCTGCTTCATCTCACTGTCACCAGGCAAGCTTACACGTCTTTTGTCCTTCTCACTCTCGTGACTATCTTCTTCACTCTCAGCCTCCTTGTCAGCTAAGAGTATGCTCTCACTGATTGTTGAGATAGGAGGAATTTCTGGGGCTTTCTCGTCTTCATCTTCTGTTGTCGGCATGTCGACTCTTTGGCTTTCGTTTTTCTCATTTTCTTCCGTAACTTCGTCTTTCCTCTCTAAATCTAGTTTCTCAGCCTCTTCAGTTCTAGAATTGACTAAAAATTCACCATCAAGAGGCAATACATTGCCCTCGTGTGGGTGATCAGAGGGAATGACCCTCTGTGGACTATTATCGTCAGTCGTTATATTTTCACTATTCTCTTCAATATGTTTACTATCTGTTTCAACGTTTTTACTATCCGATTCAACGTTATTGCTATCCTGTTCAACGTTTTTACTTTCCGACTCAACATTTTCACTATTAGGCTCAACAATTTCACTATCAGCCACTATATTCTCACTACTACTTTCAGTAATTTCAACATTCTCACTTTTTGTCACAACCGCAGAAATTAAATCCGTAACTAAATCATTAGCGATTATCTCAGCCGCTCGTTTCTCATCTACAATCTCTTCGATTTCTTGTTCGAAGTCATCCCGACCGTTGGGAGTATTTCCTTCAGAGTGTAGTCCTCCGGATATCGCTCCTGAATCCGTATCATCATCAGTCTTTAGCCTCACAGTTTCTAGCGCGATGCTCAGTACATCGTTGACGATATTGATGGCGACTCGTTTCGGGTCGTCGGGGTCATCATCTGATTTATCTAAAGATTTCTTCGGACTCGTGGCCTCGCTAGGGGTTAAGTATAAGTCTGAGCGATCCGACAGTTCAGACTCGCGTTCTGTGGCCACATTAAGTTCTGCGACGCGTTCCGGACTGGCCGTCTCGCTAGCAGATAGACTTGAAGGGATCCCTTCACTGCGATCAGTAGCATCATCTTTCGAAACGCCATCACCGACGTCTCTTACCGGAATATAATCTAAACTACCTTGCCTCGTCAATGGCTCGTCATTCTTCTCAAGCGTACCGACACCGGATTCCGTGTCTTCTAATAGCTTAGTATCTTCAATAATAGATCGGACGAGTTCATTTTCGGGCAGCACTTCACTCGGGGTCACTACGCGTTCTACGTCATCAGGAGTCTGCACTTCATCGATGGCGTGTTCGGTTTCACCGTCCGACCTGACGTTGGCGTCCCGCTTGGGACTGTGCACCTTGCACACTTCACTGTACACGGCGCCACCGCGGTCTGCGCTGGGCGGCGGGTTGCAGCGGCAGTGGTCCAGTTCCCGCAGCGACAGGCCGGCGCCGATCTCGGTCTGCGCGGCGTGGTGCAGCGGCGTGGCGTGGTGCAGCGGTGCGGCGTGGTGCAGCGGCGCGGCGGGCTGCGCGGGCGCGTCGCGGCGCTCCCAGCCGCAGATGGTGGAGATGGGGCGCTGTTGCCGCTCCGCCGGGTCCGTGATGTTGTCAGCGCGCCGCTGTTCGTAGTGCTCGTACATTTGAGCGAATTGGAGTTTGAATTCTTCGTAGGATACCTAAGGAACAATTAGAATTCGTGAAGAGTTAAGAAAACGAGTATAAAATAGTAAATACCATCTTTTGTCGACATTTTACAGGAATCTAAAACGATATTTAGCAAAATCTTCGACTAATTGTCATTTCTGTCAGTATCGGCCTACTGTCACACTATAAGTACAAGTCACAGCATGCACTAGATTTTCGCTTCAATACTGGTACAGGGCACTAGTACGTACCTTAGAATGCACGATGGCCAAGGTGTCGACCCACACGCGCCACCCTCCGTACTCGTGCTTGATGGCGTGATGCAGCAGCATCCGGAACAAAGAGTACACCATGTCGGAGATCTTCTGTTCTTCCGCGTTCTTGGGGTGGATGTATGCCATCGCTATTAGCCACTCCTGGAATATATAGGTTTATGATTAGTCATATCATATTATAACGTCATACGTTGTTTTACGAACTAGATTACATTCTATAAATGGTACTAGGGTAGCATGAATGACAAGGGAACTGACCTGCCACACAGACATCTGCAACACCGTCCTCCTGTTCTCCCGGTTGTTGCTGCAGAGAAGCGTCATGTCTGACAGGAACAGTTTCTTCACTTCTAACAGTTGCTCCGTCTGCTTTGATTGTCTGATAAGTGTTGCTACGACTTTCAAGATCACTGTAAACAAGAGTAAATTTAAAGAGAAGCGTAAGGTTGAATTCCTTGTGCATGTGAAAAAAAAATTCAGTCTTTTACTCTCTACTCGAACACAAGTACTGCAACGGGTCGTCAGCACTCCGCCTCATTCCTACTAGGTGTTACGGATCCGAAGTACCGTTAAGGTCCTTACGAATGCGAGTGCAGCACGGCTCGACATGCAGTGTTTCTTTAAATTGACATAATTATATTTAATCGTATTGTCCAACTGTCCCTTTGGTTACGATGTGAAGACGATAGGCGGTACAATCAGTATCCCTAGGACCCCTTTTCTCCTATTCTTCTCTCAAAGTAATACAGGGTAGTGCAATACATTTACTTATATTAGAGTTACTCACTAGGATTCTCCAGGCGGAAGTGTGGCTGCGGCTCCGGATGGCTCGTGTACAGTATCTGCTGGCCCACGTGCTCGGTCAGCAGCTCGTACAGAGCGTTGTACACGGGCAGCGCCAGCCCCTCGCCGCACGCGCCCAGCCGCGTGGCCAGCAGCGTGTACAGGTTGTGCGGAGACATCACGTCGTACTTGCGTCTGAAGAGCAGAGACCAACCATAGATGGAAGACAAAGTGGATGAGAATGATGGCTACTTTTACTTTATCTCCTTCCTTAATATTTACTTTACCTAGTATAACCTAATTTATGCTGTTTTTACCAAATGAATACTTCGTTCTTTATTGATCGGGATGAACAAAGTAAATAATGGTCATAATTGTAGCTGCGTGTTCTAGTTTTTATTTTTAATTAAGCTAGTTATGGCAATGGTAGTCGTCAAAATTCCATAACTAGGATCATTGTTACAGATGAATTCAATTACAAAAAAAAACAGTTGCAAAATATATAGTTAAGAAAATGTAATATGAATATGTGGCTCTTAAATGTATTAAAACATAATATTTACTTGTGTGTGCTTCTACTGAGGAAGAATCCCAGCAGTTTCAGCGCTTGCAGTCTGATTAATTGACTTTCTGATGACAGTAGTTTGAAGATTGTTCTGACCCCGCCCTGCAATCATTACAGTATCACAATTAAATACGTCGAGCAGTTTAAGAGTTATGAAGAAACAGATGCGCACATATTACATGACCTGTTACAGTCATAACCCACCCATCACCCATCCGCCTGTCGTTTCGCCGTAGTCGAATAAAAATATATAGATAACAAATGATAATGATATTTACCTTAGCATCAAAAGCAGGCACCATAGAGCTTGGGTGTTCCGACATCAGTGATATTAACATTTGTAACACGTCGTGCAAGTTTTCGTCCTGCAAATAAGGCAATTATTATACTTACGTAAAGTTTATCGAATCGAACAACACAGCACATAGGTACTACAAAAAGATCTACATAACTTATTCACAGCAAAGGGACGATTCATTAAAAAAACTAATCTATACTAATATTATAAAGCTGAAGAGTTTGTTTGTTTGCTTGTTTGTTTGAACGGGGTAAACTCTGGAACTACTGGTTGGAATTAAAAAATTCTTTTAGTGTTGAATAGTCCATTTATCGAGGAAGGCTTTAGGCTATATAACATCAGGCTACGATCAATAGGAGCGGAGCATAAATGAAAAATGTTGCAAAAACGGGAAAAGATATTCCTTTTTGAGAGATTCCGTTGCGTGCGCTGCGAAAACAGTTTAAGTTACGTAAATACCATGTATGAAGAGATTGTTCCTCTTTAAAAGTTCTAAAAAAAAGTCCGCGATAGCATATGTTTATCTTTTAAGATTGACTCACTGTAACCATTTTTTAATAATTAAATGTTAGGTTAAAAATATTGATATTTTGCGAAGCTTATTTAACCCATATGGTATTAATCTATATATATATATAAATGTGTTTGTTAGCACGGAAATTTAATATAGAATACTTGTGCCTTTTATTCTATACAGTTTAAACAAATATCTTAGAAGATATCGCAATGTAAAAATATACGGGCGACAAAATAATTAAGCGCGTGGCAGTCATTCGGTCCGGTGCGGTAGGTACTTATGTACGTGGGGATTCTGGGCTCTGGGGGCTCCGGAGAAATTCAAATTCAAAATATTTACTGCACCATAATGTTTGCAAGTACAAGGTGTTACTGTATATTAAACAGTAAGAGATACCTATAGTAATTGTTACTTTAATTATATAATCGAAGCCAATCTACACTGACCTATACTAATATAATAGGTATTATAAAGAGGAAAGGTAAGATTTTTTGTTTGTTACGAGTACAATTTAACTCAATTTAATATGTTGGATAGTCGATTTATTGAGAAAGGTCATAAGCTAGTTTTTAGATAATTTTACTTCGATTCCATTCTATTATAAAATAAGACATCTTTCTACGTTGTTTCCCATTCGCTAAACGTCTCAATTTCGCACACAAGTACCAGGACATCATACCTCGTGCATAGTTGTTAGATAGTTGAGTATGGATTGTAGTTCGTCTTCCTTGACTCCGTTCCCGATCATGATCAGTTGTTTTAGGAATAGAAGAATGTATGCTCGGATTGTAAGAATGTCTTTGTGGGCTGGCCTAGGTCCTTCTGAAATGGTATTATTATTAAATATTTAAACAATTAGTACACTGTAATTAAGAAAAATATTTGTCTCAATTGAAAAGTAAGAATATCAGAACCCTCAAACAAGTACTTTCAATATGTTTCTCGTTAAGGCAAGAGGGGAGGGTATGACCTTCGCAACCCCCGGAATATTTAAATAGATTAAATGTTTGCGAATAATTATGCTCCGTCATGTCATTATAATTAGACCAGTTAAATTTGAATAAGACGGATTTGTTTAATTTTCAGAACGAGAATTATTATTTGCCAACGTTACTCATTCTTTCATTTCGCAGAATTAAACTGAGCTATCTAAATACCAGTTTGATTTATTACAGAAACATAAATTTTTAGATAACTTCCATAAGGCTTCATTCATAATAAATCTGACCGGTCCAGAAGAGTTCATATTTAATAAATTCATGTTCTGCCAAAAAGCATCTAATTACGTAGTCTCCTTGAGGTACCTGAATTATAAATGAAGGGAGCGTAACATGCTACTTTGTACTTACCTAATCCCTTAGGAGTGATTCCGCTCTTAGCTCTCGGGTTCACAACCCAGTAGTAGAACTTGAGCGTGTGTACGGTTTGTAGGACAGTGCTGACGCGGCGCACACTGCCGTATATGTGAGCATCGGCCAAGAAGTCCGTGGCCAGGTAGCAGTACAGCCTGGCCTGCACCGCGGCCGGCGTGTGGATCCACAGCGCGGGGTTGAACAGAATGTGGTCCAACAGCTGCCAAGTGAGGAAAGATTGGCAGAAAGACTGCGGTTAGCATAGACCTTAAGCTGTCCGATGGTTGAAAGCGTATTCTCTCTTGCTTGTTGCCTAGTACAGGGATATGCCTACGTATTATCAATACCATTACGTGGAACTTCTAATTACGAACCTACATACAATTTTGCTGATTTCTATTGAATAAATATTGCAAACTCTTGTGGCTACTTATTAAATAACAAGAACTCTTGGAAAAAAAAATACAGTTTATTCGAAATACGTTACTCTTATTGCTTTGTCATCTGAAAAATAAGGTTTAGATATTTTAAAATAATGAACGCTACTCGGCTGTGACAGGGCTTCATTTTTCACTGTAAAAGCATTAGTGCAGAATAAACTAAACTCAAATAAATATCATTTGATATAATATTTAATACCTTTGTGTACATATAGCAATTGTGTCAACTAACCAACCCTCTGAATGCTGTATGAAATAAATATTTAAGTATAAATTGAATGAGATGAATAATAAATTTAAATAACTTAAAGTACAACAGCAAGCGCTACCAGGGTTTCAAAGATCTGGTGAAGCACTATTTTTACAAGGGAATGTGTAAGTGTAGGATCAGGTTTGTAGATAAATAAATAAAATACTAAAAGGCTTCAAATCCGCAAATAAATACAGTTTTTACAGATTCATTACTCTTTACAGTAATCTAGAATTTCCTTGCACCTTTTATTTACAAGATTGTGAATTGGAAGCCAAAAAATCGGGTACCATCAAACTACATAAATATTGATCAGATTTGATAGTCCCCTAAATCCCTGGATGACAGTGGGTGTGCAGAAACAACTGTAGAAAACAGTCGAGGTGAAGTAAGCAAGAGGAACATGCGCTAACAACCATCGAACAAATCACTTGGGAAACACATCGTGTTCACGTGCGTCAAGGTGTTCTATTCCATCTCGATTGGAAATATTCCACAGTGTAAAAAAAGCACAAAGGATCTCTTTGTATGTTTTGTACTCCTGGTACTCACAAAGAGATTACTCTTGCAAATCGACTTTCCAAAAGTCCTTTGTGCAAGTCATTAAATATGTAACAATAAACAAACCGAATAAATATTTACAATCGAGAAAAAATCCAGTACAAAATTTACATAAAGGACGGGGCACCAGTCACACTTAAAATAAACCTGCCGATACAAAAGTGAGAGTGATTGATTGTTGGTTTTATACAAATTGGAATCCGAATTTAGCCTGTACAACATGTTTGAATAACATTTTGTGAATGCCTTGGCTTTTAAAAATACAAAGTTGTTTTCAAAAGAGGCGGCGATGAGTTGGTGTACTTGGAAGAAAATTAATGATATTTGTACATAATGTGTGAACAATAGGCGTGTAGCTTCCCGGTACAATCTATAAGAACAAGCATGTTACCCCAAGCATATTGACAGGTTCGTTACCACAGGCGCCAGCGTAGGCACCGAGCCACTATAATTGTACAAAGGGAACCGAGCTGCTTATCGCGTGTTTGTTCCATTATCTAATTGATTTGTTTAACTCAATTACGCTCGTGTACAACTTGTACAAGCCCCCAAACCTGTGGTGTGTGGTTTCGTTTCGATATTGTGCAGTGCTTTCTGTGACTTTTCTTTGAAATTGTGCTAATTACACGATATTGTAAAGTTTGTTCACGAAAAATCGCTGGAGGGAAAACGAAAATTAATAAATATAATTATATGGTAACTGTTTTTACTATGTTGTTAATGACTAGTCTGTTTGTGTTACTTAGATAAATATAAGTCAATGAAAGTCAAGAAAACATCTGTTTTAACGAATAGGCGAGCCAAACAACGGCCCGATATAAATTACCTTATGAAGGCAATTTTCTTACTTATTTATGGGTTGTTGTACCTTTGTAGCGCGTTTGAAACGAGCTGTATTATGGTAATATCCGACGAATTAATCTTGATGTTTCGGTAAAACGATAAAAACAAAATTTATCGCATTAATTTCGAGAACAAACGAACTTGAACGAAATAGAAAATTAGTTACATCGAATTTGGGAACTTTTTGTAAAGTAACTTGATAAAAACAACAAGATATTATTTTCAACTCTTTTGCTAAAATGACTTTGATAAAATCTTAACAACAAAACAAAAGAGTTTATTTAGGTGGTTAAAAGTGCTGAACAGTAAATAATTAAAAACATACCTGTTTTAGTAGTAGATCGGAATTAGGGGAGCAGCAAGTGACAAGATGTTTGGTAAGATGTAGGAAGGAAGCAAGAGTATCAGGCGTTAGGTGGTCGCGACTGCATCGCTGCAGCATGTGTGAGATGACCAGGAACCCACGACACTGCAGCATGTGCTGCTGTACCGTGCTGCACGACTCCACCAGCGAACACACGAACCCCAGCAGTTTTGAACTGAGGAATCACGAGACAATAGTTATAACATCCTGCAGGCTCTGTGATCCCAAGATCACAGAGCCTGCAGGATGTTACACACAGAAACCCTGCGTGTCACGGTTCTGTAACCAATTACAGAACCGTGACACGCAGGGTTTCTGTGTACGCGTTACCTCAAGAATACATACATAGGTAGGTAGGGAACAAAGAAATCGTCACAAACGGAAAAGTAAAAACAATTCTCCAGCACTTTTCACGACACAGATTGCGACATGAAAAATTTACACCGCTAAAGACGTAACCTAAAAAGCGATGAATCTCGTTTTGAGTCTATAAATAATACATGTACAGTCGGGGATAATGTCCTCGCAATTTCCACCGAATAATGACGCGGTAGGTTTATACGTAGCTGACGTATAAAATATATTCCGAATTATCTTTCTGGGTATTCCGTTGTGAGTATAATGAGATGTGTTATTAGATGCCACGGGACCACCTAGCCCAGGTGACTCTTATGCATAAATGTAATCCGTTGGCTTTCATGTGTTGGTACAATTTTGATGGAGCGAGGAGGTCTTGTTTATCCGGATCCATCCAGCCGTGACACGGGTCGTCGAAGGCACCGCTTTGAACTGTCAGCGGCTGTTATCATACGCCTCAACCCGCGTCAATATTAAACATGTGCCACCAAAGCGACGCCGATGTCAGCAAATAGCCACTGTATCTCTGTATACCTTAGCACAGATTTTTGAATTCATGTGCTTTAGGAGTGTGCTACCGAGAACATTTTGCATAGAAAATGGCAACTAAATTATGCAAAGGTTTTTCGCATCAATACCTCATTGTTATTTTTTTCTCGAAGGGAAAATAAGCTAGTCTAGTATCGATAAATAAACTGCCGCTGGGTATTGAGTCACTAATAGGATTACGTTTAATTTAACGGTGAAACCTCCCAAGGGAATCTCATTCATCTAAAAATGTCGCGTATAAAAGAAAGAAATAGAAAGATAATTTCTGAAAGCATGAATAAGTAAGCATTAAATTCATGTAAGCTGACCTGTGTGATAAATTGATCTATTATCCTGCCTAATAACTGTGGGTTCATTAGGGCGTACTATCAAATAAATCCGATGTTTTCGTAACCCTTTAATATTTCATAAATTTGAAGGTCTCCTCATTAAAATTAATGTCACGCTCACGGCTGATAATTTAATAACCGCCCTTCGTAACCCTATGCTAATATAAATTGTCGCCGCAAAATGTCGCTCATAAATCTATTCCGTTAAGCGGAGTAGACACCAGGCAATTAGGAGTTGGCAGGAGTTAGTTCCTGAGTCGTATTACAGAGTCGCTTCTGGCCGGTGTGGAGTTGGAGAGCCCACTGCCGGCGGACAGTGAAAGTGCATTTAGTCAACTAACGCGCCCGAAGCCACTAGGAATATTAATGAGTGGCTTTGGAACTCGCAAATGCCCGCTAAGCCAATGCCAATGATTTAGTTCTGGAATTCCGCACAACTTTATTTCGAGCCTAAGTAATGTGCCCAAACTATGGAGTAACTAGGAGCTGAGGTAGCAATTTGTTCAGGGGACGTTCAACACTTCCTTTGTTTCAGTAGCGCACTGAATCAATTCGCGCAAAGTTTTGTAATAACATTTTAGGCAGTTAGGTTGCTGTCACCTAACTAAACTTCGGAAGCACCTACTTACGGGAACTTTCAGCATTTCATTAGATGAAGCACATTGTCTCCCTAAGCTTATTATAGTGAAATATTACCAAGAGCACATACCATAGCATGGGGTCTCGCTTGGGGTCTGTGACGGGCGCATCGTGCGGCAGGTCCAACTGTGCGAACAGTGGGAACAGAACCTGCACTCCACCGATGGAGTTTAGTGCACTGTGTATTGAATGCGTGACCACTGCTTTCACCTCCTGTGAACACAAAAAATTAAGTTATCATTAGCTTTAGTGCATGTCTTCAAAAATGCAAGAGAGCCTCTGGCCATAACGGTAGACAGAGCAGATCATAAATCGGATCATCGATCCAGGGATTCTGGGCGAAAACATCTAAGTTATTAAGTAGGAAAGATCGCAAGTTACTTTAAAAACTAAAAGTCTTCAAAGTAAAGAACTTGGATGATTCTAGAGCACAAATTGAGTACTTCATACAAGTGTAATCGAAAACTAAGTGAATCATAATCTAATGGAGCTTCGATCGGGCGCGGTCAGACGGAGAAAACTATGGATAACTTATAACTTGGTAACTTGGAATTATGCTAAGTTACGATAGCTTATTTACATTCCACCGACTTTAGATTACTTGGTAATATCTTGGTATCGACCACACTTGGTATTTGGTGGCTATCAATACGTGATGCGAGGAACATTGATGCGAACTAGTTACCATGAATTCAGTGTATTATTCTAGACCTCCCTAGAGCATAAATTAGTTAGAATGAGATCTGTTGTTTGTGCAATACCTAAAGGGTCAAAATGTACAATAAGTGGTTAGCATGTTTACTACAGGAACTGATGGCGGGTACTGGACCGATACAATTTAGTATGTCATCGACACGCTTAGAAAAATGCGGTCAAAATGTTTCCTACAGCTGTTATTACTTGACTGTGGCGAAGCCCAAATGAAGCGGTTATTCTCTAGGGTTATGTGTTTGACCTGTATGTATGTGAGTGTCATTGGCTACATTAACAGAAAACGCCTGCTTCCACCTTCAGACTTTTCAGTTTAATCAGTCAGGATTTTTTTTTTAACTACAATTTTATGGATAAATTAATAGTAACCGTTTGCACGTTGATGTTCCTTACAACCTGTATATCTCTCGCTGAAAACAAGTTTCAATAATTTCCCACGACCATTATAAGAGGTAAGCCGAAAGGAATCGTGATAATAGGCTGTTCCCCGTGTGGTTCAATAAACGGGTTAGATAACATAACTGTTATGAGACGTGGCGGGCCTTATTGGATGGATGCTGAAATCTATCGTGTGCTGAAGTCGTTTAATCTCTAAAATAAGTGAAACGAAGAGTAATGAAGCTGTGTAATAGCGAGGTAGGCAGAAAACTTTGAAGTGACCTTTCTGTTGAACTGGATGATTGCTGACCTTACCGAATAACAATCGAAGAAAATCTTCAGAATTTAGGATATTTATTTATTTAATAATGTATGTACACACTAAATATACAAAAGAAGAACTGAACAGAAAGATAGTATAAAGGTGATGCTCAGTTCTAAGGAATCCTTTCCAGATCTCTGATATAATAGTTATAGGATATTCTGTAAGTTTAAGGAATTGAAAATTATTATTACTTGTAAGCTTTTCATATTGACGTAGACATAGCAACTCGGTGGATTTAGTCCCCGAATGTTGGATGCCATTTGAACTGTGCGTTTTCAGTGGCGAAACATGACAGCATAAAACGTGTTAAAAACCCTATTTTTTTTTCCTTTTATTTCATCAAAGTACATATTTTTTTCTGCCAATGGGAACGCACAGTTAACACAACTGTAGTTCTGACTGTCAAATGAAATAGCAATATATCCCCGTGGATATTTGGTCACAATTTCCAAGTTCGGCATGACTTACCTGCAGCATCAGCGCATGTGGCGTGTGTACGAAGTAGGAAACATTTCCTTTGGGAGCGGACTGGAGGCACAACTGTCCATCTGTAGCTACCGGGTTGTACATGAACACTATTCCTGAGGACAGCTTGCCGTCGTATAGGACCTGGTAATGTGAGGATTGTATTAGATATCTTATTGCTGTTAATGATAGAAACAAGAACACGCAGTGCGTTAGTGAGAAGGAAAGGCCTTCAAATAATTAAGACCAAACTTCATCAATTCAACTGAACGCAATCATCACGTCTAAACAGCGCTCAAGAACTGTTACTGGAATCTTAAGCGCGGTTTAGTTGACTTGATCGCGTTCAGTTTAATTGGTTAAATTAGTAAATGACTTTCTAGTTCTAAAGCAAACTATACACGATCTTTGTGTTTGTTTTGTTGTTTGTCTTTGTTTGATTGTCAGCACTATAACACAGATCATAACATTGATCTGACGAAGCAAATGATCGCACAAAGTTTACTTAGGAATATGGAGCAGTTTTAGAACTTCATAAACGATTTATAAATCTACAGTTAGCTAAAAACATTCACAAACAGTCAGAAGGATCCAATAAATACATGCAAAGCTTTATAGCAGCACTATTAGCCTGCTGCTACTAGGATAACAACAACCACACGTACTTCACAACAAAAACCACACCAAAACGTAAGTTTCTAAAACCGTTTTCCAGGTAGGTATGAATGAAAATTGCGGAAAATTCTACCAAAAATTATAAGAAGACGCGCAGGAAATTCATATTGTGCGACGCACAATATACTCAGCGTATAACGTTACAGCTAATGCGTTTACTTCCGTATACCAGGAAAACAGCCATTATAAGAAGTAAGTCCGTAATAATGCACATAAAACACAATAACGATCGCATTACTGAAAGTAACATGGGTTAGATAGAAAACCTGCCAGGTTTTGTAAGTAACATGTTCCGTAAATAGAAAACCGCATTAGAACTTATTCCACATGACAATATCCTATATTTAAAACAACAAATAATTAACAATGTAGTGAGTACAGTTCAGTTAAAAATAAAACTAAGCAGAAATGAAAAACATTTTCACAAAGATTTATAAAACACTAGGACAGCACGGCAGAATAAAAAAAGTAAGCGTCGACCGCAGAGTAGTGTCACCGTGGGCATTAACCACGAGAGGACGTCACCTCTCGAGAGATGTGACCACTAAAACCTATTCAGAACGTAGCCACTACACTACGTAGCCCTACGACGATGACACGTCGACAGATTCGAAACAAGTTTAATTAATGGAAAACTTTTCAAAATAGTCTATTCAGCGATGTCAGGACCAAAATGTTTTAAAAGATAAATGTCAGCGTCAGATTTAGCTTTCACAATTTTCATTTAAGCAGAAACGCAATATGAAATCGGATGCATGTTTCCATTTTACAACCTTTTAACCAAATTGATATTTCTATTAGTCACAGTCCCGTGGTTAAACCACATTTACCGAATGTAATTCCAGTTAAAACTTAGTTAATGCCACATGAAACGAATGCAAGTAATTCTGGGACTGTGGGATTTAAAGTCGCACGTGCTATTGGTTCCGGTGGCTTCCTAAAGTGAATCCTAGCTGGGTTGAAGTTTGCACAGCGCAGAGACTTGCATTACCGGGCTAATCTAAGTACCGTCTCACCGGGAGTGCACTTAAGCTTTCGCTACTTTCTGGGCGCCTAGTGCGCGTAATGAGATTACGTGTGTTGTGTTAACAAGTCACCGGGTTTACTATAAATGGTAATGACCATTTGACGACCGCCACTAATGAACCATGAACGAATGAAAATTGTTTATACATTTCTGTTCAATAAAATAAATATGTTCACATCAAGTAAGTTGAAAGGATTAACAAGCATTAATATGATGATGAAAATGAAATTTCTCTACTTGATACGGTTTTGAAATGAAATAGTATTATTCAGCAGAATATCATAGCGTTTCTATTAGCTTTTCCAGGCGACTCCCTCGCGTAGAACTTGAATTTTCAGCTATCTCTTAGAATGGAACGTGCTTAATGGTGTTTAAAAAAGATTTCGAGCTAAATCCTTTATCTTAACTACTCAGGTAAAAGTTGTTAATATTCCAAATCTGTTTGACGTTAAAATGCTCAACTGTTTAAATTAAATAGATGAGCTAATCAGAGCGATCCAACCCGTGACAATTCAATGATAAAAGGTTACATGTATAAACCCGCCCAACCCAGTCGTAATTAGCAGACGTCAAGTAATTACATAAAGTTAAAGACCCGCATAAGTAACTAGTTAAATAACCACGAGTATCGGCCCTTCTAAATGACAGACGTAACTTAGTTTTAAAACTGAAGCCTCAATTAAAACTTGTAATCGTCTTAACACCTCCAGACGGCATTGGCAGTCCTCGATTATCCTAAACTTGTCCCGAGAGGAATAAACCGAGATGTCACTTTGCAAAGTCAACGACAGCTATCCATTACAAATGTTTGACTAAGACGGAATAAGCTCCGACCGTTCATAGTCTCCCAGTCGTTGATCATAAACGATTCGCGAAATGTAATAAACGTAGCAGTAGCAGTGCAGTGAACTTGCGTAGTTACAGCTGCAGTATCCGGGTTTATCGCATAACTTGCAAGTTATGACATCCTGGTCCGCAAGTGAAAAGTTTTACACTTAACAGAGTGTCTTTGACTTAGTTAACATGAATTATGTCTCTGTTAGAACTTTAAGTGCTAGAGCGTTCTTTTATAGAGTTCTTGTTTGAAAACAGTTCGCGACGCGAAAATTGGATGTGGCAACTATTTCTGCTAAGATTTTTAGTTTAGAGGGCTAGATTGTTGTTTTATATAGTTGTTTAGTTGACTTATTGTTGATCTTTCAACCTTTCATATATACGTAGTCAAATATACAATCGTACCTAATCTTGATCAATTAGTATGTATTATTTGAACGTATTCTCTTTGCATCAATCTAATAGCATATGCCTTTCCAGATTCCAAACAAATGATGTCTACGAATGTTTTAAACAAACTACATCTTAATAATAGATAATAACATACCCATAATAATATGCCAACTTCATAAGTTAAAGTAAATTCTGCAAATAGCGTGCAAGAACAATTTAATATTAAAATACATAAGACGAGGCAAAACAATGTCGGGTGAGTGCCGTAGCCATCTCGTTACACAAGATTGTTTTACTTTAAAATGCACTACTGCTATGCTACTGCTATGGCGCTATGCGATGTACGCGAATGCCTGACAGCTGCCTGGATGCGGCATACTTTAAATTTTTCGTTTCTAGTACTTTGGAAACATACTTACAGTTTGTTGCAAGGGAATTGTGTAAACTGTTTTTGCTCACGGGAATGTGAATTTCTTTAGGTAGTTATTATATAAGTTTTGGTGCGAACACATTAGTTAGTTAAATTTGACTGAGTAGGTGCCCATTTAAGCTAGGCAGAAGTTGATGAGGTGCCCACGTAGTTAAAAACAGTTTCATTATTCGCCCAACATTATCCATTTGACCAAAACTATCGTAATTTAGTTGACTTAAGCACCAACCAAATCACTAATCGATTGCTATAAGCTCCTAGTAAATTTACATCGTAATTAATTACTAAGCATCTGCACACCAATTGATTCGCGATTCGATGTGAATAATTGATAACCAGGGATATATCAACCGCTTAATTTCACAATCAATTAGCACAGCATGGTTGCTAGGGTCATTATTTGGTTGGTTAACGTTAGTGCATGACATTTGATTTCAATTAGGATGATTATGCTTTAAAAGATGTCTGCTATGCTTTATGCGTATTTTACCAGCGTTTGTAGGTTGGTTCAAAAAAAGGCTCTCATAGCTTGGATTATCTATTTAAAAAACCATGATCCCAGCAACAATAACGAATCTTCCATTTAAACTTTAAATAACATGGCTTAAACACACACACATTATGTCCTATTCAAGGTAAGTACGTACAGTATTGTGGCTGGGCCATAATAAGGACCAAATTCAACTCCGTTCTAAAATAGTTCAACAATATTCCATGTTGAACAACTAAACAATTCATTACACTGCAAATTCTCCAGACAAGTTTACATCCTTGTCGGAACCGCCATAGTGTTCCTGGAGGCCTGGTGTCACAACTTGGTTCCGCTTCTTAATAAAACTTGTAGAACACTGGGACAGGCTCGAGCGCCTCCCCTCCCTATACTCCTTACCTCGCTACCCCTCTATAAAAACTACACGGCTCATAAAGTAATAGGAAATAAAATGAGTAGAAGGTAAACTGAGTATAGACCTCAATCGGTTTGTGATTTAAAGTTTAAATCTACTTAGACACAGAAAAGGACAAAAGGGGAACATGTGAAAGAAAAGAAATAAGGAAAAATAAACCTTACTAGACAATAAAGGCAACATCTACTAACGCTGTATGTTTCTACACCTTTGTGCCTCGAATTTACTCCTTTTGCTCATAACACCAGAATTTATATTGTTGATAATTCAGGTTCATTTAGAACCCCTGTTACCTTTGACGATTATATTATGATCGTGACCATGTCACTTTAACAACTTAAATACATTATGTTAGTTAAGTATACTTTTCGTTTTCGTGTGTATCATTAGTAATTTATAGTTACCTACGGATAAAATCAAAATCAAAAGTCATTTATTCAAACTAGGCAGATAATCAGGACTTTTCGAACGTCAAAATTTACTTTACTTATTTACAAGACACAGTCCCCCAAAACGCCCACCCTTCGACACTTCCTAGTGTTTTTGCTGGAAAGAAGAGGTGGCGGAACAAACTCCCCAGCAACACATCTGTCTGTTTGGTTAGAAGAACCAGACTCAATACAATACATGGCCTCCCCCTTGTGATATCGGTATCACTATTTCTGAGAGTAACTATCTCCTGCTGCAACTATGGCGTACCCGCATACTTAACTCGCATACGAACTTCATTAAAAACTTATAATCAAGATATAAGTTTGGAACAAAGCGAAACTTGAATAAATAATTTTGTTACAGAAAATAACTAGAGTTATTAACATAATAAACTTTATTTTTACAAAGAATTTTATTTCGAGACAGAATTTAATTAATTTTGATTAGTTTACAGGCTTATTGAATCTTATTTTGTGCCTCAAGCTTCGTCCAAATTGTATTGGCTCTTTGAAATTCGAGGCTCAGGCCTTAGGTCTAGCCTAATGAAGACAGTTATAATGAAGTCCCTCGCTAAGTCGAGATGCTTACTGAATATTAATTTATTTTGATGTCAAACAGTTAGTAGGTCGTGAGTAGATTTGATCGATAGATATCGATAAAAGAAAATACTTAAAGAGGAAACATGGTGGTGCGATTATCCATAAAATGTATTCCCGTTTATTCTTCCTGAAAAATTGCCTTTAGAACAATATTTTTTTCTTCTTAAAATCAAGGTCTACTAACATTTCCTTTTTTTTCTAAGTATTTAAAATATGACCCTCCAAGAATCCTCCCCGTTTTTACGACCGTGATTAGAGGACTAATAATAATTGTATCGGTTCAGTTTTCGAAGCGAAAAAAGGGGAATACGAAACGTCGACCTGATCAATTTTTTTGATATAATCTGTCTGAGCTGCATCCCTATCGCACTCTACGGGGGCAGGGTTGACGCAGCGCGAAGGCAATAGTTTCTTCAAATACCTATTTGTGGCTCTGCACCCTCTTAATGTAATATTTATTCTTTATTTAAATCAATATTTCGTTATAGGTTTTTTATAAATAATTAATTCTAATATTAACATAAATGTTTCCCATCTGTCGAGCCTCCCGTGACGGTAAATTTTTTAACTAAGAAAGAAGAACAATGCGACATCCACATCTGAATCTGACTAATTACGAATGCCAAATGCGCGCCACAAAATAATACCGACCAAGTTAAACATTAATTTGCGTTATGATTAAAACTCTGTCAGAATTTTTTACCAAATTAAAAACATTTTCTCTTATTTTTAGAGACAGCATAAATAATTACAGAATTAATTCCAGTTGGCAGATTTCATTTTCTCATACAAAGTTGGTGAAAATACGTGAACTGTGTACTAAGATAGCATAGACTAGAGATTAACGACCTTCTGAAAGTCGCAGACATAAAAAATACAGATTTTATATTGCATTGTGACCCTCCCTTTAAGGTGAATGCTCCAACTAGCCCGCGAAATTCAATTTTTTTTACGTTTTTTGCAATTTGCAGGTCAGTGTTAGTTTGTATAATATAAGCCTCCAAGTTCATAAAGGTGCAAAAATGACTTTTTCAAGTTCCTGCACCTTTATGAACTTGGAGGCTTGTATTGATGATTTTGATGATTATATTTCTGTAACTACATACGTCTTACAGCCGCAATTTATATTTTAATCAACATACAAACTAGCACTGGCCTGCAAATTGCAAAAAACGTAAGAAAATTTGAATTTCGCGGGGTGGTTGGAGCATTCACCTTAAAAACACGAGGTTACAAATACCCGTATAAAGTTTAAAGCCTCCAAATGAAGTCTGTTTACTGAAGACAGGGTTTTCAAAATCAACCTTCCGTCAAAATTGCTCATAAAATTCGTTTTACTACCCCTAAATTTTACGTGCCAAGTACATTCTCATTACGCAAGTTGTTTTATGACGTCACACTAGAAAAGTTATATGGCTCAGTGCGGACCATAAAGCTGCGACGCGAAACGCAAGGAGGTTGGAAGGTTACACTGGCCCAGCCAATAAAGTGTGCGCTGCCGACAACTTTCCTTAACTTACGAACCGTGTGCAAATATGCGCTCCTGGTAAAAGTATTTGCTGAGCGCTTGAATATTTGCAACATTTTTGTGGATGAATATGGTAGAAGAGATTTTATTTTTGCTAAATTTAGTGCACCCGGAAAAATATTTCATGCAGTCATTTAAATCCAGGTAAATAGGTACCTATTCTAGTTTGGATTAAATGCTTGGTGTCACACCGTTAAACTGACGAGTTCACGACCTTTCCATCACTTACGCAGCGGGCCATGTCGGTTTAAATTATAATAGAAACGGCAGGTCCCCGTCGCGTCGGTCTGCCTAAATAAACGTTCAAAATAAACAGTTTGTTGTCACTACGCAATTACGGATCCCTGACTAAATTAAACACAATTTCCTTTATTAATTTCTAGCAAAAAAGCGAGATAGGTACTCTTAGATTATTCATGAAGCTTTTTCAAGTAGTGACGGAACGCGTGAATATTAGTCAAATTAGTACGCCGAGAGCGATGGCGAAGCTCTCCAAACTCATTATTATCCCTAACTCCGTCATAATTAATAAAAAAATCAATTAGGAAAGTTTTAATTGCATTCCGGCAGTGGCAACACTTGCTTTTTTTTTCTTTTAAGCAAAACTTTGTCATAATAACTTTTTGAATATCTATTACGGTCAGCAGAAAATAGGATTCCACAACTCCAGTAAGTATTTTCCTGCATTTGCCGTTTTAGTTAAAATCCTGTTTGACTGAGAAGAACAATAAACAACAGTAGTACAAAAAATCAATTAGAATTGGTACTACACTGTCACTTACGGCACATCTTCTGTGATTACTATCAATTACTCTGAGCTGTATATTATATTAGAGCTACTGAATTTTCTATTTTGATAATCACGACAGATATAACAGTATAAGTTATAAACCGTGAAAGCTTACACCAGTGTTAGAATTATTACTCTCTTTAATCTATAACTTACTTAATTTATACGACATTAAGAAGTTTTCATTGCTAATCAAAAGAGATCTTGTACGATAACAGAAACATTGGGAACCGTTTCTGAATATTAAAAGCTGCTTAAAAAGTAGTCATAAGCGGGGGATACTTCAGAAAGCATACAAAGTACAAAATTATCTGAAACCTGAACACGATGTCTAAAAGACTCAAAAACTCATTATGGAATATCTTGATATTAAATACAAGCCGAAGTATTTAAATATCTTTAAGGTTTAATAACTGGAATACTTAAACATAATAGGGATAAAGGTATTTTCAAGTTAATCTTTGTAACGGTAGGACGAACAACTTTATTGTACAAATTGTGTCTTCAAAGACGAAAAACGACGTTGACTTAAGTAAAACAGAATTATTCACTAAGGGTCTTATGTACATATATATAAAAATACCTGAAGTTTCGGTAATAAATAATGACTGTGATGAAACGAGAGCTTACAGACGTGAATGTACTCCACAAACTATTTCTGAACAAGATAAAATTAAGACCTTAAGTATTTGTAAATATTAGTCTTTATTTGAAGCTAAGCTACGCGGGATTTTTCAAGTTAGTATTCACTGACAGACAAGACTAGATTAATCCGCTTCAAGAAAGATTTTCCAAGAATTTCCTCAAAGACCGTAAACGATTCAAGAACTAAGTCAACCTGGAAATATTCCAGAGAGTTCTACTATAAACATCTTGAACTGTAAATTTCCCCATGTCGCATTATAATGATCCGCTAGAGAGAGAGGCGGCTATTACGAGTGATATCAAATGGCTGACCTTCTGTAACTGCTGCTCTTCTAGTACTTCGTGCGGTAAGCCCAAAACTTGCAATACTCGTGAATAAGGTGGAACTTGTGCGAACGACCGTGGACAACGGCCTGTTCGTAGTTGTCTCTTAGGTGGCGATACTGCGGGGTCGGTACACTTAACGAAAATTGCTCATTTGCATCCGTTCCCAATGTTTGTTAATTGATAAACCCTTGATGCAATTAGAGATAGCACCCCATTTCCCATTCACATTAGGGGTTCGTAATTACGAAATTATAATATGCATGCTACTTAGGTTATTTTCCCCGAAACCTTTCAGTTAGATATAATTATTCTTATCCTTATTGTAAACATGCTCTCTAACAATAAAGTAAACCAATCTATTTTCAAATTGGAAAGCACTCTATCGCAATATAAATCATAAATCTGTGTGAGTTGGCTATAAATAGCTAAATATGCCATACCGCAGTACTACAAATCCGGACCCCTATTTATTCAGGACTAATGAAGCCCTGAATGTTACCTGAAACTTTTACAATCCGGGGCTAATAAATAACTTTTGAGTCGAGTTTAGATTTAGCGGAGCGAGCGGACATGCCAACAAAACCGATACGTCCGGCCGTATGTACACAATTGAGCTACTTAATCCACACAGTTCTATATAACTCACAACTTTAGATTAATATTAGACTCAAGATTAAAGCAACGCTGGATTAACAGAATATTTGATTTAACGAAACCCTCAAGAAACTAAAATATTCGTCCACTTTCATTAAGTAAATATTGAGAGAAGGTATAATTTTAAACTCATTTTAATGTAATTCTCATTAAATATGAATCACAAACACTGCGACATTATCAAAGTTGCAAATGGATTTACTTTGTGATTCAAGATAAAACATTGTGCAAATCCTTTAAAATATCAGGTTGGAAATCTTTTGATAAATCGAGCGATTTAGCTAATTTCCTCAGAAATTCGCATTACTTTAGCAATTTTAAACAATCGAAGACATAAGCCGCTTTTGTCGGTTCGTTACCTTTTGTGCATTTAATCATATTTATCTAAGAAATCTGTTTCAAAGCAGAGCCTTATTACGGTTATATATTTCTCTAATCTGTTTACCACAAGAAGAATGTATTAAAGTTAGATAAGTTAAACCATTCCATGCAGTATATTGATTAAATCTGTACCCCAATGCACCATCAAGTTAGTAGAGAGTAATGTATGTAATTCCCGGATTTCCTTTAACAAACAAGATAAAACCCGTCTAGCACATTGATTCATGGACCGTCTTACATCGTGAACGTTCTGCGTGGGATCGTGAATGAGGTCGCCGTAGCGGTCCACGCGGACCTCCATGGACGGCAGCGGCGTGTGGCACTCGGCGTCGAAACGGAACTGGCCCTGCCACCACACATCAACAGCAATGACATTACACAGTGACACTGTACAGGGAGTGCTCGGTGGCGATTACACATATTCACAAAAGCAGGACAAAACAACAAACTGAATAAAGGGCAAGCGGCGCGGCATGCTTACACGCTTGCATGCTTCAATATCTACGAGCATGGAGGCATGCGCGGCGGCCACTTCGCGCGCCTCGTCCGCCATGCGGCGTCCCCGAGGAGTCGCGTCTTCTTTCACAACTACGCATGCTTCTTCTGTATCTGCGGGCTTAGTATCTTCTTCAGCGGAAGCTACATCAGGCGGCTCAATCTCAGGAATTTGGGGGATAGTTTCAGGATCGGGAGGAGGGGGAACATCAGCGTTGTCAAGCTTGGGAGCGGTCGTCTCGCTCACCCTTTTATGATTCTCCGGCAAACTGATGTTGCATTCGTTGTCGAAACGGAATTGACTCTGTTTCCGTGGTAAGCAAGAAACAAAATGTAAACACGTCATATTAATATTATAGAAATCTTTAAACAAGACTTAAACAGTTATTTAGACTCATGTAGATAAACCACTGTGGCGTTATAGAAGACTCACCTTATAGCCGGGCCCCAGCCTGTGCATGGCGCAGATCTGGTGCGTCGTGAGCGCCTCTCCGAACAGGTAGATGGCGGCCATCTGTCCGCAGAACACTCGCTCCTCGTCTAACTCCGCCGTCGCTCCGATGTAGCATTTGTCGAAAGGCTGTTTGAAGAAACCACACGTTTTATCTAACAAGAAAACAAACCTTCTATAAACAAGTTAATTGATATTGCTATAAACCTGTTCTTACTCCCAAAAAAGCCCGATAAGTTTTCATCTTACAATTTTCACAATCCGAAAAGTTAAAAGAGGTCGAAGAATTCGTATTCAAACATCTAGTCTTTAATATTGCACAAACACCAAATCAAACTGGTTAGATGTTATTAAAATAGGACCAAAAGATACTTCAAGTTCAAGTAAACTCATCTTATCCAACTAACTTTCGACAGCTTCTCTTGAACTACAAAATTAGTTTAGAAGCACAAATTACTTCAAAAAATTAATTTTCTTCTGCAGAATATTTCGGTAAAGGCGTTCGAGATTGGGAATTTCATTTTCGTCGATATTTTAGTAAAGATCGAAATAAGGTTGGAATTGAATGAAAAGTTATTGGTGGACGAAATTCCTATTAGAGTAGGCAAAGCAAACATTTGTGGCAAAAGTTCTCTAATACAAAATGAAGAATAAGGTTACCGCGAAGTATTTATCGGAGGAATTTGGGGCCAACAAAGGGAAGCAAGTTTACCCGGATTGGAACCGAGGACGACGGTCAGACTGGTAATATGTTATACGTGTAGATTTAGTAAACCTTTAAGTACATTTAATGAAAAGTATCTACCATAACATAACAGAAATAAATGAATTTCATAATAAAAACACGATGCAATTGATAAAAACTATTTGTCAGTAATGAAAATGATTCAAATTGTGTTTGTGTAATACATATTTTTCAAGGTAAATATTTTCAGGGTAAATATGAAATCCAAATTAAACGCAATATTGGTTAATTATGACGATGTTAATCAAATGTAAAACTAACAGATTCTCGTTGAAATGAATTGGGAGCCATTAATAGACATGGAAAATCGTGGTTTTAGTTGTTTAATCCAAACTTATTCCACTCTAATTCTGTCAGAGAATAAAAGGTAACATCCAGTTATAGCTCTTGCACCAGTTTTCCTAAGATATACAGGTACAGATGTTCCTGAATAAAAACTTCCTCATAACACATTCCCAGAAGGCAGATAGCTACTTGACATAAAGGACGGATGTGGGAGTTCACATAATACATGCTTAATGTAATAAAAAGTACGTCAATATTGTGCGGCGATATTTATAGACTTTATATACCACTTTTCACAGGAATTTGTTGGGAAATGTTTCGGGTTACTTCAATATCAATCACAAGTTCTCTCGTATGAGAAAAATTTTGCAAAAGTAGGATTATTAAATAATATATTACCGGCACCATACAGACGAGCAGTCAAAGCAGGATATTTTACGTAGTAATTAATGAATACTAACCAATTTGTATCAATTAGGCAATAGCTAGCATGTAAAGTAGCATAGGTTAAGCGGTTAGGGTATTCATGTCAAACGTTTGGTGTTGTTATTACAATCATATTGTACTAACAAAACGGTATTCTGTTACCGCATACTAGGCAATAATAACACTATATTGTAAGGATATTGAAACATTATTGAAAATAATGGCTTTCATCATCTGTTTAGTCTTTTCCCAACTATGTTAGGGTCGGCTTCCAGTCTAACCGGATGCAGCTGAATACCAGTATTTTACATGGAGCGACTGCCCATCTGACCTCCACAGGTAATACTAGGTAGGTAATAAGATACTCTTTGGTAAGACTGGATGTCAGAATATCAGGTCATTGACGCTTTATCTAAAGATCGACCCGAGCGGCAATTCTTGCTCCTAGATTAAAAATTCTATTAGATTGAAAATAATGGCTTTGAGTATACCATTACATCGAAATTCTTCGATGCTATCTACTTATATTTAGCACAAGAAATTAGACCATTGAACTTATTTAATTAATACTAGATCATCATCATCTGCCTACCCTTTTCCCAACTACGTTGGGATCGGCTTCATCTAACCGGCTGCGATGAATATTATAGTATTTTACACTGAGCGACTGCTTATCTCACCCCCACAACCCAGTTAGTTCTGGATAATATGATACCAAGGGATCTTGGTAAGACTAGATACTGATGGTTTTTTCAAAAACTCTACAAAGTAAATCGCATTCTTCCAAATCAGTTGCCGGGACCATTAGAGCTAACATTAGATACCTCGTCAGCGGGTTCAATACACATCAGCGATTATCGCCAAGACGCGTTATCGGCAGCCCTGTGCACAGTTATGGCATGTAAATCCACATTTACAGCTAAAACACTCGTGTTTAGTCCCAAATGACACTTTTAAGCGGTACGTGGGGCTTTAGCGTTCTCGATTTTCCTAATATCGTTCGAAAGCGACGCTCCAATATCCTTTACGTGTCAAATTTTATACCGTTTTACGATTTTTTCTATGAAAAGCTTTGTGTTAAAACATTTTTTAGGGAAACAGCCTATACACCTAGTTTTATTTTCGTAGGTTTTAATTAAAGCATCATTATAGAAGCGGTCCTTTAAAGTTACCAAATGAAAGCCTTCAATGCCATTATTAGTGCCCATTCTGGCCGTTATTCAAAGGGTCTAATAATTCAGTTCTTTGTTAGCCGGAATTTACATCAAAGAGTATTTTTTCTAACAACCCTTGGTTTCAAAATACCGAACTGATAAAATAATTCAACCCGCTGTAATGCCCCGCCGTACAATATAAAATAGCCAACCGTGTTAAATTCAGCTTTTGTTCTAATTTAATTTAAAAACTCGATACCAAATAAATTCTGTTTTATTGAGTGAGGAAATAAAATTTAGAATTAATGTGATTTATATCTAGATACTTACTCTTTCAATTATTGAATATTTTATGTGCAGGTATTTTGTTTACTAGTTAGAACGTGTTCGACAGGAAAGCTCGCCTAGTCACACAGGGGCACGTTTATCACAGTCTCAAATAATTAGTTTGTCTTCATAACGTGACGTTAGACAAGTTCATTTTGCAGCAAGTATGCGTGACCACGTCCGAGCCTCCGTGAATATTCATAGTGGCATGCATGAACTAACGCCAACTTAATCCCTCAAGCGGGAAAGAGAATACCAGGAGAACACGAACTAAATGTATCTTCACAAAACAAATAAGTAAGAATCCCAATCAAAACAATACAACAGTGTCTGTACGAATTCGCGCGCACGTTCAATCGCTCTAATTGGCTGCGTATTTTTTAATCGGATTACTCGCAGCACGGAGCTTTTGTAAAGGCTACATACAATTAATTAATGTAGCGGAACGAATATGGAAGCGAAGGTATTCGATAGACTGGTGATTCTGACGTGATTCTGGTTCATTTCCACAATGATGATAACAAGGTTGAAAGCTAACGTCACGCATCGGACATTTGGTTCACAATTGTAATAATATTCGGGGACCAATCCCTTGCGGCAAGCTAGCACATTAGCGATCAATCGCTGATTTTCATTTGATTCGAGTTCAGGTACAAATTAAAAGTTAGTTAATTATGTTTCTAAGTTATTGTACCTGTGTTTGTGGTATGAGATCGTTAAAGTAAACTGTTCTTTTTCTTTTGATTATCAAGTCAAGTAAGAAATCAATGTCTTCAGACAGTAAAAGTTTTGTGAAACTCTTAAAACTTGCATTACTATGAAGTCCGCGTACATCCACAGAAATTTGCATGGCATTACTTGTAATAAATTGCTGCTAACGACACGAACGTGACGACTCGAACGCACAACTTGTCGCAAAGGGGGTGTTCGACGTAGATAACCGAATGTATTATGCTAAGCTCCTATAGAGTTATGAGCACTTGGTACTTCAGGCTGGATTAGGGGTACCATTTAACTACTTGAGGAACGACAGATTACATGTAAGAAATATAGGTTCATGTAACATGTAAATCTTAGAACATCTACGACCTAGCACGAAATTTATGTTTTTGAAACTAGAAAATCCGCTTTGATAAACATAGAAAATCCGTCATCTCTGAAGCTAAATCGTACAAATAAATACAGTACAAATACAGTGTATCTGTATATCGTTATACCTAGTCTAAGCCTTTAGATTCTATTAAAGTGATACTTATTCAATTTATGTTGTAGTACTTACGTCGTTTGTGGAGACGAACCACGCCATCTCTGTGCTGGACGCTAGCTGCCCGTTGACCAAGCATTTGATCTCGCTCTTCGTCCATCTGTTGTATATGTACACCACGGCTATCGCGTACCATCTGCACACAAAATCAAACCAAACTATACTATAACAGTTGCAGAACTTATTTAGCTTGACTCGCAAATCATCAAATCTAATCATGAACATTCAATCATGAGAATAATCATCAATTATTCATTCCATTCATTTCATTCCGTGCTTCGGAAGGCACGTAAGCTGGTGGTCCCGGTCGTCAAACCACGTCAGAGGCCCTTGAGACGGTTTAAAAATTCTGACACTAGGGTGTGTGGGGTCGTTAGACCTTACTGCCCACACGATAAAAAGACGAAGATCAATAATAACTTCTATATCCACACAATGTGTGTGGTTTGGTAGCTGAGTTCAAATTTATGGGTTAATCTTTAATACCATCAAAAATATAGAAGCACTTTTGCACATAATCAAGTGAAATGAAGTGTGTAACTTTGAAAATGTTCAGTGTACTGTCAGTAATGCTCTGCTCAGAGTTCAAACATGTTAAACATTCTCACAAACAAACAAAACGAATACAACTTTTGTTTGCGCTTGTTCAGTTGATTCCACATAAAAACTCTAGAACTGATCCGGTTCATGCACTTTGCTAATAACTGCTCTCACAGACGAAAATAATTAAATAAAATGAAATGGATAATTTTTGGGGCAACTTTTCGCACGAAAGCCGACCGTCGTCATAAACTGAGTACACAGGAAAGTTTATTATTTTATACTGCTGCAACTTTTTCACTGCCCTGATTTAGTGTTTTGAACAAAGTTTTGGTGGAAGCACGTTCAAAATTAACCGCACACCGGCTCTAAAAATTTCATGTTTTAACGATATGGAAGACCAGTAATGTTTGGTAGCTCCGGCCAGTTACAGTACATATTGTAGTTGAACAGACTCTTAATAAGAATCACATACCAGCTATTTGCTACTACGAGTACAAGAATGGCTTTCCTTGATAACTACGGTATTGAGCGTTGTGGGTGACTATTGGAAATTATCTTTTGTGGCCCTTTAAGAGAAAGCAACCAACGTATGTATAGTTATTACGGGTTTAGTTATCTTACCTTCTCGGCTGAAATTCGTATTTGACACAATGCTGAAACCCCTTGCCGCGCACCTTCATTGATGTGAGAACGAGACAGTTTCCGACGAAGTGTGCCGTGTAGCCCACGCCTTTGCTCGTTTTGAAGCTGTTGAGCAAATGAATAGTGTTAGTTCATTAAATCACGTGTACTCAATAATCTCGATTAACCACTCGGCTTAGCTACATGAAAAGCATAAATCGTATTTGTACGATCCACTCCAGATAGAGCTTATTCAGAAACACTCGAGCATCATGAAGGTATGTAGCCTTTGCAGCATATCATGTACTTCTAAATGGACGTGGAGCGCGTGGCGCACTCGAACTCGCAATTCAATTATCCCCGGACACAAACCGAAAATGATTTAGCTTAGTACCAGGATAGCAGAGCACAACCGAAACTACACTTCAAACGTCCGAGCTCCACTCAAATCAAATGAAAAGTTGGGAACACAGGTGCAACCGCGGTCTGTGGCCCCACGCGATTTACGGAATACATTTGGCATTCGCGCTGTAATACGCTTTTAGTACAAATTGACTTGATATTGCCTATCTAACTGTTTCCAAATTAAGTTGTTAACCCTTCTACTGGAATTATTAAATGTTTTCGCTCCAGTAGCTGTGTTTATTGCCGCGAATATTATAACACCAAGTAAGGCGTTAACGTGTTACTGAGAATTTTGGGGAAATATAAAAACTTAAATTAGTGGTAGTATGTCTTTTGCGTGGGTTTGATATAGTTTCATTATATGGAATAAAACTAAGTAATTATGTATCAATTTTCATTTAAAACAAGAGATGAAGTAAAGAGTTAGAAACAAACTACAAATATATATTAGCTATACTACCCCAGCCGGTTTGTACAAAATTGCCACCATGTCAGTCAGACTTCAGGAACCTATCCTTAAATCGCGAGGTATTAGACAGGGAGACGTCTTATCTCCGAAACTGTTCACCGCTGTACTGGAGGATGTCTTCAAAGTTCTGGACTGGAGAGGACTAGGCATCAACGTCATGGGTGAGTACATCACTTACCTTGAGACATGTTTTGTAAACCACCAGTAGAATTTCGTTATTTACACTTCTCGTCTCCGCTTAGCTTTATTGGTAACGGTTGAATAGAGAGGACAGGAGCTAAAAGCTAGGACGCTCTCAACAGCTGACGCATTTCCTCTTCCCTCCGCTTCACACATCTCCGCTCGGCCGGAGCTACTACAGCATAGACAGTGACATAGTTACCAGTATAGATATGGTTTCTCCCTCTCGATGTTGACGGAGTTGATGGGGTCGAGCCGGAACCACGTGGTGAAGGTGAACCCGTTCTCGTAGGGCCACCTGGCGAGCGGGGGCAACACTACTGCCTGCAATACAAGAACGTCATACAGTGGCGAATAATAAATGTGGGATTGTTATAAATGTAAAACATTATGCCAATAGTTTGAAATTAAGAAGAAGAGTAAACTTAGATTAATTGTAACGGTTATTAACAAAACATCATTTGTGACTTGGGAAACCACAAAATATAAAAAATAAAATGTGAGAGGAACAAATAACCCACCACGTGGTGTTTGTTTCTAACAAAGTTGTTTACTATAATCCAGAGTACATAATTATGTTACAATAGAAGTTACCAACTTTCTTACTTTTTGTTACAACAGAACTTTTAATTAGATTAGGTCCAAAATAAAATACATAGAAAATTACTTTTCTGATCCCTCTCCAAGCAAACAAACTCAGAGCAGTGATTTTCTTTAAAATGTCACATAAAAATGTGGAATCCAAAAGAGCCAAACTTGGCAAGTGGTGCGCTACTCGACAGTAAAAAGTTATTTTATGCTCCGATGGCAGGCCACCAGGCCGCTACACAGGGATCTCTTGTAAGGCGTCTATCGAGATATCGCCTCAATAAAATCTTTATATAAGCTCCTTTTGCCGTCACTCCAATCTCGTGTGTGTATATTCCAGTATATATAATAATATACAAATGTTCACCAACGAAATAAATAAGTTATTTTCAACCTTTTCCACGAATTATTCGTAAAGATTAGTATCACGACATGTTATTAGGCCTTAGTTGAGAAGATTTACGTACCAGGATAAAAGAAGTAGGACGGAGATTACATGAGGCTCAGATCTTTAGTGGCAATAAGCTAGAAGACTGATACGAACAAATTAATGGGTTCATACGACACTGATTAAACTTATCCGTTCTAGCTTAGGTCTAATTATAAGTTAGCTAGATTAATTTCGTTTTCCAAGTTATTGAAGAACTGGTAGTCTAAGAACTAGAATGAAGACAGGAATGTTGAACGTGAGAACATGACATTTGTCTAATTAATATTATCTGTTTCAGTCCGTTATTGTATCATTTAATCCTTACTTTACGTTTTCATGTTTAGATTTTTTTTAAACGATAATTTGTATGTGTGATTGATAAGTAATGTTAGTGAAAGGTATATTATTATATGATAATTGATAATACTTTAAGTTGACGATTGCCCCGCGTCCGGTCCGGTATTCGGTAGATAGGTACATTTTTGTAAAAAAAAAAAAATTTTTAAAATGCAAAAAAAAATCTAGACCAGTAACATTGATTCCACCGAACGGGACGCGGCGCAGTCGTCGATATAACTTGCGCACACACCGCCATCACGTACGTACATGACAATAGACGCGTCCAATCGTCAAATAATGATGTGCGACGAGTCGACGACACACGGACACGACGCAGCTGCGCGACTGGTTCGATATGCGTCACCGACTGGTTCGGAACTTCGGACTTCGAAACCAGTCGCGCGGGGCCCGCCGCTGAGATCACTTGTGAGTTGCGTACCGGTCCGCGATCATGTCGGTCAGCGAACAGAATGCCAACATACGCTTCGTGCAGGAGGTACAGAAATACCCTACACTATACAACTACGAGCTACCTTCGTACACCCGGAAAGACATGAGCGACGAGGCTTGGGGCAATGTGGGCAGAACTATGAATATGACACGTAAGTTGACGCTACGTATTAGTACTATTCACGTCGCTTGTGGCGCTAGTTGCTAACGAACATTCGAGACCCATGCGTCCTTTCGTTCCCGTTTCGTAAAATTCCCGTTTCTTTCCATTCCGTTGTTTTTTTCAATGTTACTTTTAAAAGTTTCAAGAACATGGGCTAGTATAAATTTCATGTTTTTTTTTCCAAAAAAACGGATAAAATACGAAAGAAACGGGATCTTTCATTTTTTAATTATTTACGTACTTTTTAAGTTAGGATATTCTATGCTTTAACTCTTTCCTTTCGTCTACCTAGCCTTTTTCCAACCATGCTGGGGTCGGCTTCCAATATTACCGGATGCAGTTGAATACCAGTATTTTACATGAAGCGACTGCCTATCTGACCTCCACAACCGTTAGTACCTATTAAGTAATACGATCAACCTGTCAAGTCAGACTGGTTGCAGACCAGTCTTAGTAGTCTTACCTTTAGTAAGACTGGTTTGTTGCAACAATTTGTTTTCTTTTTTCGTAAAAAAAAAACAAATTGTTTTTTTGGCGTTTTCAACGCTATCCGTATATCTATCGTCGCGCTAAAAAATGCGCGGCAATTATCCTTATCAATGTTTTGGCGCGCAAATAAGACATGTTCGGATTTGCTTTGTTATTATGTGCGCTTTTGTTTACCTAACTTTGTTACTTTTGTTACATTCTTATGATTATAGGTTTTATTATTGTTTGTAGTACGTTCTTGACACATTTTGTTTGTTAGTCATTGAAAAGTAGGTACGTGTATGCATCGTGCGTGTTGCATATCTTTGTTATCTCGTTTGACACAATAATATCGATAGTCCGGTATGAACGCTCGCACAATGTTGTTGGCTGTTGTCATGTCAATGATACAAGCTCGCGTTCGGGTTGGCTCGGCGTGCGGCATCAATTACTTGACCGGGTGTAGTGAGTGGCCCCTCTGTGACGTAGTCAATACTAGGTAATAATATCTAAGGAGATTCCAATAGTGCGGATTTACTTTTACGATATCCGTGTATGGTTATGAATATGATCCTTACACAAAAATAAGTAGCGTGTGTTTACATAAGAATGACAGAAATATGCCTAGTTAAATATAATGGTTCATAGTTAGTTCAATACATTAGCATAACGCCTGTACAGTATACAGCCCAAAGTGTGGGCAGAGAAATTGAACTTCGCTCCAAGGCAGAGACCTTATTAAGTATTACGTCTAAGGTGATACTAAGATCAAGGGCGGCGCTGGCGTGCACTCACGTTTACGTCTATTTCAGGGGCCAGTATTATTCGACATTTTAATTAAGTGGGAAATAAAGGTGATGAAAGGCCGCAAGTTATGATAGAAGTCCACGAAGGGACAGCCACTATGAGCTTCATAAAGAAAAACCTACATGTATTTTAACTTACGGAAGTTAGCTTGACCCGGGCATCGAATATAGACTTGTGCGCCAGTAATCAGTAATCGCTGTAAGCGTCTAGCGACGACAAAGCTATCTTACAAGCGGAGGAAAAATTAATATGTGATTTAATAAATGTACATTAGTCTGTGACTCCGTGGTTCTTAGAGAAGACGAAGTGATAGCCGTACTTAATAAATAAATGTAATTTCTTGTTTCAGCGTCAGCGTGCAGAGAAAGATGGAGGAACCTGCGAGCAGTATTCATGAGAACCATGAAAGCTCCGCCACGCTCCACGGGGAAGAAAAAACCATACTACCTATCAGAAGTGATGCAGTTCGTAGTTCCTTACATGAGACCCGCCAGGGCCGTAGAGGTGCAAAGTAAACTAGCAAAGGACCATGAAGAAAATTCGAAACCCGTAGAAATTCAACAATTTAAAATAGAGGTGCCCGACGATGAATGTTATGACTCCAGCGAACAGAGCGCTGAAGAAGAGACAGAGAAGGAAATACTAGCCTCGAGGAAACGGCTAGTACAGGACGAAGAGGCTCAACAGACAATGAAAGTTGCGAGGATAGCCCAGCCAGCATCGTCGTCAATGCCTCCTGACAGTGATCACGTTAGATCTTTCCTTGACAGTCTGTTACCTGAACTAACCGAAATGAACTCGGCGCAGTTCAAGCACTTCAAGAGAAGAGTCTTACTGCTGATTGACGATATCGTGACGGAAATACCAGCCACTCCGAGAAGACCCACTGATGATGAATATATCATGTAAACACTACTGCTACTATTTAGGTGATATAGGTTATGTAAGAGGACGTTAAAGTCCTGTTCATTTAGATTTAATACTTTGTGATAAAAAAGACTAGTAGAAATACAACAGTTATTTTAAACTAATTGTAGAATTTATTTTCCCGTATTTTTTACACTCTTTGTACATGTAGAATTACTTATTTTTAATATTTAAAAACACACTGATAATATCACACTTGATTTGATTCATATGGAAGGTAAGTAACGATTAACCATATAAATCATTTCATACATAGCTTGGTTGAACTTGTTTTCGGTATCTACAGCCAGTTCCTAAATGTCTGTTTTTCTCTATTCATTAACAATTTAAATACCCTTAGGCAAACATGCAGTAGTGAGGGCTACCTAAAACAAAACGTTATTCTGGCACAGTTCCAAAGTTCTCGTTACATTTGCGCGTTCATGTGAAATTGCACACAAGTTGCAAACGTATGGGAAGCTAGTTACAAGATTTGGTAACAATGATTAAACGGTAGTAAATCACCGGGTTTCTTAATTAAATCTTTTAAAAGTATATTCACAGTAGTATATTCAGTCTACAGAAATCTAGACACTGGGGCGGATTGTTACTTAGAAATTCTATCGGAAATTCATTTCAATCTGGATATTTGTACAGTCGATGCTTAATTCCTTTTACAAGAATTTAAACTTTAGTGGCTGAATGCGGGTAAGGTACCATAGATACACGCATATCGTACGTGTGTCTTTTAGCATAACTCTAATGATGGCAAATAGGCCATAATCCACCAAACGGCACGAGTTCAGTCTGGGGGATGCTGGATACGACATGTATTTGAACTTTAGATTCTAGGACGCGCCGGTTTCCTCACGCCAATTTTGGGGCTATAGTGTCCCAGAGCTGGGCAAAGGCCTCCAACATAGCCTTCCACTCTTCTCTTAGTGCGGTTTTGCGTCGATGTTTATAAAAAAAAGTAATAAAACAAAATTCTCATTCTTCCCGGATTCCATAAGCGGCAGTACTTGAACTCGATATTTTTTGCGAGCACATAACATTAATATAGTTGAGGTACACGCTCGGCCGAAGTAAAAATCTCATTTTTATTTTCGACGGGTATTTATATTAAAATGGTATTTTGCCCGTGTTTATCGTATGTCCTACATGTGTGGGTAATAAATGGGAACACATTGTATTGACAAAGGTTGCAGTGAAGATTGATTGGTTTTCATAGCCCTCGGCCCTAACATTACAAGCCGGCACTGTACCAAAAGGATATGCTTGAAATATCGCTCAAGTATATTGCCATATTTCACTTGAATTCATCTTAAAGTTATTTAAGTATTTGAAGTGATGAATTGTAAGTAACATTTAGTAGAACTTTTAATGAATGTTGTATTTTTAGATTTTTCTTAATTAAGCTGTAATCAGGCTCTTCAAATCGAGTTAATATTTATTCCTCATATTCATCCATTCCTTTTGACTCACAAAAATTAGAGCTGAAAACATAAAAATTAACAAATGGAGAGGTCCATCATTATCATACAATAACAAAACGAAGGCCCATCTAAACCTACGTATATTATGAATCTCACACCTTTCAGATCATGTACAGTACTCGTTGAACAGCTACAAGCCAATAAAATGGAAATATACCCAAATACACCTCGCTCTCTGAATACATTCATACAGCTTACATATTTATGTGTGTCAGTGCTGCACAATATAAATGAAATCATTTCATTTCGTTCCGCAGAGGGTTTAGTCCAAGAAACCGTACCTCGAAGAAAACTATTTTGCAACGGCTGGAAATGTTTCCTTAGGTTTTAAGCGGCTTCTACAGCGCTCGGGAGGCAATGTAGCTTGCAGTTTGTATTTGTTTCGTTTGCCGTCTGCTCTTCCAATGTTTTTACTTTTTGTGATTTCTATTTTCTAGGAAATAAATTACATTTCGTTCATATCTATAAATGCAGCAATACATACTGCCATGTTTACTTACTTGTCGTCGACCCAGCGTATTCATATAACACACAAAGCTTTTCTTTATTGACACTCATAAATCATGCTTACCACATATTTATCTAGTATTAACGTACCAAGCAAGCAGAAGCGGCTAAGAAGCGTCAGTTCGCCGTCAGATCTCCGGATAAGTACGACAGAGAGAAATGGACCGGCCCCGGGCGGGACGGCGATAAATAAGGAAAAAACGGACACACAGATAGCCCAGTATGTCACGCGGATTACGCCGCCGGCCCGTATTTGAATAAGAATTGCCAATAAGGAGGGGAGGAGACGCTTAAACTGCGCTCCTAAAGTGTCCTACTACCCTAGTATCGATCTGTTTAAGCGGTGAGGTTTTCAGCAATGCTGGAAAAGAATGAAGTGACGATTTGTTTATTATTTGGATGATGTTAGGGACGGATGATACAATACAAAAGATTGTTGAAGACGAATTGTGTTTTCGAAGAAAAGTGGTACCATTTTTCCCAACAATGTACTTGGTTTAGGTTCACAATTCAAATGCGATTTCTTGTAAATAAAACATAAAAACGTCACGCCTGTAATCCCTGAAGGATTAGGCATTTATAATCATCTAATAGTTCACCCACATTTCACCAGTTATGATTAAGTCTCTTGTAATAAAATTAAATAAAGGGCGAGCCTATTGCTATCAACCAGCCACACATTAAGTACCGTGGCTACATAAAAAAACAGTAAACAATGGGGTAGTTTCAGGTGCTTGCCATTAAACGACAATTTTTACTTTATGATTTTAATTACGGGCTACCGAAGCAGGTGGAGAAAGAATTCATGATTCCGGTATAAAAGCAAGTCCTTAAATGAAATTTGCGGGTGCTTCTTTCACGGTAGCGTCTTCCAACGCGCAAGATCAGAAATATCAGGTTACCGCAGCAAAAAAATTTAAGTTACTTTTCCTTTGAGGGGCATTTCATCAAAACCGAGTTACAATTATGGCTTTATTCCAAGAAATTTATGGCAAGGAAGTTCAAATTAGTTAAAAATCTCAGAGGAAATTCTTACACAATACAATTTTTCGTGGCTTCAGAATGCCGCGCTGAGGCTTCTCCATTACCGAGATGATTTCATTAATGCTCTTTAAAAAGCTACGAGTCTGTTGTTTAAGTAATTACCGGGTCAAAGGTCGAATCTTAATTTGCTCTCGTCTCGATTAGAAAAAATGACGTCACAAATAATAAAACGTCCTTTACTGCGTTGGGTAGATGGATGAGAATCCCGTCAAAAACATTTTGCAGTGTAGAATAATGGACAAATCAGGGTCTGGAGCAGGCCGCAGCTGGGGAAGGTCCTTTGAAATATGAGCTCTGTTTATAAATAAAAGCGGTGGGTAATGGGCGGGCGTTTCTCTTCATTTCGTTTGAAATATATTGTAGGTTCGGTAAAATGGCCGTCAGGTGCTACGGTGCAGGGCGGCAGGCACGGGGCGCCAACTTGTGATATTGGAACATATTTCGGTGCTAGAGGCTGCGTTTTGTTATTAGATAAATAAATCGTATTCTTTGTTTTGCCCTCTGTTTGCGTGGAGGGAACGATTTATTCTTGTTATATAAGCGAATCAATTGGAAGGGCGCACTTTGTTTGACGTTTGAAGAAACAATATTTCATCGGCTCAGAATTAAATAGCCCTAGGGCTTGTTAGAACCAATGCTATTATTAGGTTCACATAAAGGATACCTAGCGCTGTCGGTCTCGGTTCTTGTTGCGGGTAGTCAGTGGTCCAAAAGCCTGACAGTCAGTCCACAAAGGCGTAGAGCCAGTGACTGGGTTGTGGAAGTCAAATAGGCTGTCGCTTAGTGTTGTAAGAAACTCGAGTCTTTTAGACTTTATTTCGAGACTTGAGTCGATTTTCAAGACAAGGACTAGTTAGTCACATGAGTCCGAGTCCTTTGAGGCTTCTGAGTCCTTTCGAGTCTTTGAAGTTCTTTGAGCTAGACTGAGTCATGAACTTGAGTTGGTGTATTATAATAGTTAATACTGGGTGATTTTATATCGTCATCCATATTTATTAACAGGTTGAAAATAAATTTCAAAAAAAAATGAAGCAATTAAATTACATTAAACGCAAATAACCTTTGAGTTATTTTTGGCCGGACTCAAGTCTTTTTAATAAAGACTCAAAATTCTGAAGGACTTGAGCTTTAAGGCTTGTATTCACGCCAATGACCTTGTGCATACAAACTACCCCTCTCGGTCGTAGATACGGACTTTAAACGGACGCATTTTTCATTTATTATAATTAAAATAATACATGTTTTTAAAAAGTAACAAAACCAAATTATTTTCCTTTGTATTTCAAAGCAGTAGATATTTTTTTTATATTATTTTGTTTAAAAATGAAGGAGTAAAATGGTTCCATTCAACGATTTGGAGGTGATTTTGTGGATTTTTTTTCTTATTATGTGATACCGATACAAAAATTATGGCTAAACCAAATTACGTGTCATATCATGTAGATTACTAACAATTTTTCTCAGATGTAATTTCTCTGTAAGTGCCGGTGAAAAACTGCTTCATCTGCACGCTGTTTTTAAGCTTTTTCGAGAGAGGAGCCTTAAGTTTTATTATAAGACTCGAGTCTTTAAAAATAGCTCAAGTTTCATTAAATAAGACTCCAAGACTCGAGTTTCTTACAACACTACAGTGTCGCTTCAACTAGGTAACATGTATTCCGAACGGTGACCCCAACATAGTTGGGACAGGCTAGGCAGAAGATACTGACTCAAATCTCAAGATAATAATATTATGTTCATTGAAACATAACCAATAGATGAAATTCCGAGCCATATCAATCACAAATGCAAATGAACTTCATTTGATAATAAAATATTCTAAACACACAAACACAGGCGTTTGAGAACTTGTCAAACAGAGAAGTTTGCCGAAAGGAAAAGTTCACGAAGTGCGTTCCAATGCCGACGGCTGCCATTATACCGAACATATTTGAGTTTACAGAACTCGCTGAGATTCGTCTCCAGACACGTTTACAACTTCTCTACAATAAAGATTGCAGGATATGCGGAATTTCAATTTAAAAATCCTGTGAATCAGCATTGAGTGAATTAAGGACCCAACAATTTAAACGAATTCATTAAAATAATCTCAGTGGGTCGTTCAGTGGCTGCCTCTTCGATCTAGTGGACGCAATCGTTATTGTTAAGCGTGAGGTCCAAGGTTCACGTCCTGTTTATTTGTTATTTTTCACTCGAACTGAAACATTCCAGTAAAAAATGCATCAAAAGTGAACGTGGAGCGGAAACCGACACGCTTAAAATCAACAAACGTTAAATAAAAGTGTAACAAAGAACATTAATTTATCTCGATTGAAGCGTCTGCTATTAGTTTAAGTTTAATTAAATGATAAATTAAACATGACTATTAACAAACTAACTATGGGAAGAACCTCTGTTACGTACTCGTACATTTATTCCGGTCAACTGTCAAAATGGTTTACGTTGAGCTTACGCGTAAATAATGCAAACGTAGTAAATACTGCTGCGACCTGGTGAAAGGTAAAAAATAACTTTGCAACAAATCCTTGCTCGAGCCAACGCTGCCGGCCATTTACAATGCAAACTATACTTTCGACTTGCCAAACAACAGGGGCCGGGCGCGTAGCTCAGATGGTAGAGCGCTCGCTTAGCATGCGAGAGGTACCGGGATCGTTACCCGGCGCCTCCAATTTTAATTTTTTACCTGCGTTCACTTTTAAACTATGCCAATTGCTAACGTAAACACCGAATGTTTCAATAACGCAAAGAGCATCAATAATGAACAAAAATGTGTAAATAACTGATGTGCTAAATTAGCATGGCCGCTGCCTCCAATTACCATATCGTGATTGTTTTAATTGGATGCAGATTTACTCGCTCAGATAAATCCTCAAAAATACTGTAACCAGTTAATTCTGTAAATGACACTTTACTTATTGAGCAGTCATTTCTGTGAGTAAATATTGAATTTATTTGTTCTGTTCACGAGGGGTTCGTTAAAAAATTGTCTGCAGTATTGAAAATTGAAACGCGACTTTTCATTGGCCGTGCCACTAACAAGACTTTGAAATGGGTTGTACCTTAAATATTAATGTGATTCCCGCAATTCCACAGGTAGAAATCTGTAAAGTATAAACCCCTTCAATTTTATGCGATCCTTATTTACGAGCGCTCCTGGTCACTTTCAATGCGTCGAGTTACACCGTCCCGGGGCGAAGTCGATTCTATTATAAATAACAATGTGAACGTACCGATCCTTTCCGTCCAGGGAAGCTGAAGAACACGTCGGGTCCGTTCCGGTGGGGCATCTGCCGGAGCACGTTCAGCAGCTTAGCGGAGTGCCGGGGCTGCAACATACACACCTTATTGATTCTAATACAATAGAAGCCATTCATAATAGAAATAAAGAAACGTATAAAATATTATACCATTTGGAATGTTATAAAACCTCAGAAAACGGTCATTTTTAAAGCATTATACTAAACGTTTTACATGACCATTTCTTTATTTAATAAGCTATTCAATTCCCGCTTAATGCCAACGGAATGGGCTCGAATGTAAGCCACATTTTCAAATTTCGCAGATAACAAAGAAAAATCCCTTTCAACTTAAAAGTTTTAAAATACTACGACATAAACCCTCTCGATATTGGCAGTAATGGCGCTGATAAAGGAAGCCTTGCCAACTCAGAAATAAAAGGAGGAATTTTTATAAAACCGCCATGCCAGACAGGCTTTATCTCACAAAAAATATTTTAATCTTGACTTGTACACTGCTAATGACTTGCTTTAACTTAGACCTAAAGGAGCTACTTAGGAATAGATTAAATGGGAGCTAAACGGACAAGCGATTCTCATTCACAGTCAAACATAAACACAAAGTAACTGGGCCGCCTGTGCCGGCTAATTACCGTTTCACCGCACTGTCTGTAAAACGATGCAAATTTCAGAAGCATTGGCGGTGCGGCTAATTGCACGTTTGGCCGTAGCCTTCCCCATTTGTCCGCGTTCTTCTCGTATCCCTCTAGTTTATGTTGCCCTGGTCGAATTAGTAGGTTTTTGCGGGGGCGGATGCCGGGAATTTGCGTCAGGAACGCTTTCAGTTGGGAGTGGGGCCACAGTGGAACTTTGTAATGACATTTTTAAATGTCAACAGAGATAGGAATGTTGTTTGTGAGGCAATAAATTGGTTGTTCGGAGCAAAAGTTCAAAGCTGCGTATTTTTTATTATATGCCCCATAACCCTTTACATCACGTACCTACGTAGATAAAGCATTTCTTTAACGGCTTTTCATTACCGCATTTCATGACTAAAACTTCCTTATTTATCTCTGAAGTAGAAAGTAACTTGACTTGTAACCTAGAAGTAAGTTTGAGAGGCAATAAAAGCAGTTGTTTCTCTCTCTGGCGTGTTGAGCAAAGCGGTTGTCTCGAGAGGTTGCTCGAGCGTGGATGCCCGACTGCCGAGTATACTTGAGCCGAGATGCCCGGAAACTATCACTTATATCGTAGGCGGTTTCTTTTCTTCGACCGAATATAAAGTTACACACTGTTTACATCCGGAAAACGTGTACACATTACTTGATAAACGTTTTAATGCTTTAAGCGCCATATTTTATATTGATATTATTTGATAGTGGTGTTAGTAATTTTATTGACAGTCGTAATTTATTAGCCAACTGACCTTTTAAACAATCAAAAGTAGACAATAAAAGTTCTGCTTACCCATTTACCATTAACCGCTTTCATGGCACTGAAAAGCTGTTTGAGTTCTTTGACTGTGACGCTATAGCTGGCCAGGACTCCCAGCATCTCAATGAGCAGATCTGCAACAAAAGAGAACCACATTAAATTACATGTACCAGAAATACATAAGGCTGGTGTAGCATTCACAACTGGCTCGGGGCAATGAAAAGGTTCACCGATGCGAAAGGGATTTCCAACTGCATAAACGGTAGTGGTAGTACATAATTTCTTGCTACTCTGGTGAGAAATATTTGCTTTACTTAGCATGTATATATGTGACCTAATTTGGTATACATAGGATACTTCGAGCACAAGTGGATAGATATTTCCGCACATCAAACCTCTTTATCATGAATCTCATTAACTCTGGCAGAGTGTCCATTTCTAAAAGCTTTAGCAAGTAGTTAAGTATCATCAATATGTATTCAGTGTTTAATTACACTGTCACACACAGTACCAGCGCTATTGTAAAACACAAGCGAATTGAAATGTTCAAGTAATTAATTCAAATTCACATTATACATTCTAACGAGGCGACCGAAACAATGCAATACATGCGTATACATGCCCTATATTAATGTGAATAATGAATCACTCATTAAGATTATGTCTGCAATCGACGCCAACGACGCATACTATGATTCTAAATAGTCCGTCAATATTCACAAAGGATTTCGGTTTGGAACTTTCTATAGCTGATAATATTATTAATGTATCTCTGTAATTATTGTTATCCCAGACAGACTAAATTGATAGATTACACTCATGTGACCACACTAATTGAATCAAATATTTCTTAGAAGTACAATAATTATATTTGACCCCGAGTTTGTGTGTATTAAGTTAATAGAAAATAAAAATATATTCATATTCAGAGCTTTTATGAATAAAATACTATTCGTTAAGTATAACTCTATTATATATTACACATACGTTATAAACTTTATTATTTATAAGGGTCCAAAAGATTTGTTTGCAATAAAATATCTGCAACTTTTCAGGCCAATTTATTGCCCATTGGTATACGATCCATTAACTTATGAAACCAACGAAATTGAGTATCTTCTACTACATATAATTGAGCTCAAAAACGATCGTTACTCCTATGATTATTTTTATTGCCAACCATTTAAAAACATTTCTAGCAAACAATTTATATAGCGGTAGTGATACATTGTAACAATAGCCCGCATCAATAATGCTTCTCATGCAATCAATTGAAACCACCGCACAGTTCATGGGAGACTGGTAATTATATTGCGAAATCCTTTTACAAAACCCACGGGAGACGATGGGGGATGGTCCTATCTCCTATCTATGGGACCACACGGCGAAGTATTGAATATTAATTCTCAGGAAATTGCCGAAGCCACAGCCCCTTGAGCCCGCACTTAAGTTTCAATCGCTTGCCTGTTTAATAAATAAATAAATAGCTTTCCGCTAAATATCTTCGTAGTTACGCAATTGTTCGGGACTGCTCGAATCAATATTTGATCAGGATTTGAATTATTCGGATTACTTTGTGAAACAACTCTAACTTCTAAAGTGAAATGAGGAGTTTGGATTAAAGTGGTATATTTAGCCGTCAAGAATTTTAATTTTGGACCGACTGAAACCTTGCAGCGCAACTGCGCGTTATCCTTGGAAAGAGCCTTTTGTAAGCCAAATCCAGAAGGAAAAAGGTCTTTAAATTATGTTCATTACGTCTCTTGACATTTTCCACTAGGAAACCATAAAGACTAGTGCATGACATTTATATAAAATCATTTCGAGGCATCTCATCTCTCAGGCTGCGGCTGGTGGCAATCACGCAAATTATTCCGCTTGAGAATACCGCGAGTAGGGAGCAACGTATTTACTTCTCCTTCGTCATTACTCATGTTTTACCTGCACTCATGTAATTACTAATTTTGTGGAGTACTTTTTTTTGGTATATACATCAAAGCATTTGTATTTTTTAACTCACTTTTAATAGGAAATAAAATAAAGAAATGTTTACTAACTAGCTTCATAAGTTTTTCTTTTTCTAAACGTTATTATACTTCGGTAACATGGTTAAACAACAACTTTAGCACAATGTTTCATTGGTTTCATTAGAAACGTTGTATGCGGTGCCTGCCAATTCCTAGAAATTATATTAAACAGACGATATTAATGTTCGGTTGGAAAAAGCAATTTTCACGACACAACACAACGTCTCATACATAATTGAGCTATGTCGTCGTCAATCTGTTTCTAAACATGTCTCCCTGATCCCGCTTCGTATCAATCACGCTCCCTTTGAATTCCGCTTTCATCATTCAGGTAGGTCACATGAGCTTTTTAAAAATCACCTAACAAAACAACAATGAGGAAAGTCCATCTGTCACGTAATGGCCGGCGCATTGTTCTCGGGTTAATCCCGGGCCGCGTCGGTGGCTAATCCCGGCGTAATTCCGACACAGTCCGGGATTCGCGCTTCCCGGAGTCCCGGCGCCCGGCGTCCCGGCGCTCGCTACGCCTCTGCCCCGGTTAATGCCATCCTCGGGATATTAAAATGCTTCTCGCGTTTATGCTTTCGAAATATTAATGGAGATTTTTCGCACCAGTTCTCGGTGGAAAGTCATGTTTATGTTACTTTTATGACCTCAGTTTAGTTTATTGCTAAGTACGGCTTCGCTTGGGCAGTGCTGTTTATGGCTATCTAGGGAATATTATATTTATTAAAAATAACCCAAACTAATACACCCTGTGCCAAATGAAAGGAATAATATTTATGTAATCAACTATTCACACATGCAAAATGGGCCAACAAACAATATGAAACCGTCGTTGTCGTCACCGAGGCAGGCCTAAGAAACGTTGGCGTGATGGTTTGGACTTGTTTCTGGCTAATTGGTCAGAGAAAGCAAAACACCGAGAGAGGCGAAAAGAAATTGAGGAGGCCTTTGCCCAGCAGTGGTACAGGATAGCCAAAAAAAAAGTAAATTAATGTTATGGCACATTTTTCTGACGTAGTAGTACTAAAATTGACCATCACACATTCAACCGTGGTCAAGTTACAAACGAAATAAAAGAAAGAGCTAATTCAAAGCCTCGATTTGCACCAGGCAAGCATATTACCGCAAGAGCTCTAGTGGCACTACGGGTACTAGTGGCCGGAAAACAAACCGATCGAAATATTGAACGCTCTCAAAGGCACGCTTGTTTGACCCGCGGAGTTTATAACAACGTCAAAATGCACCTATTAATTTATTGGCCAATGTCGGGCAGCGCAGCGCAAATACAGATTACAATGGAGCTTTTATACTTAATTAAATATTTTCTCCTTAAACAATTTAATTTCGATATTTTCATGAAATTCGTGGTATTAAATCTGAAACTGAATCCGGTACAATTGGTGTATGATTTACAGAGTGATTAACAGGTATTACATAAGTTTTTAATTGAAAAAGTTTCAATATTCTGATATAACAAGTGTATTGCAGCACTTATGAAAATGATGCTTGTTTTACAAATGAAACGTGATACACTGGTGCGATTTCAGTTGCTACATAATAGGGTAGTTAACAAAAAAAAAATTAATTAGTCTGTCAGATAGATTTCCAAAAAATATTGGACACGTATTTTTTCTTTTTTCACGTAAACAAACAATGAAGACAGTGCTTTGAAAACTCGTGTGACGTCATATTCAAAGATATTAGAATGACATTTTTTACCGGTGAGTGACGTCACAACCCCCCACTCAAATCTTTGAGGCGTTTTATCTTCGTCAATATTTATTGATTTGATAAGACAAAAAAAAAACGTATTCAATATTTTTCAATAGTCTAACAGACGAACTAATTAGAATCATATTTTTTTTAGTCAGTAAACATCCCTATTATTATGAGTTCAATAAAATGTACGTTCAATCACTAACGAACATAGACGAACCATTTCTCTTTATCGACGACAAAGTTCACAAAAACCCTTTAGTAACAGAACAACAATATATTGCTCGCCGGTAGAAAGATGATTGTGCTGAAAGCTGACAGCACTATTACAGCCCGTCCAGTCCAGCTTACCTTAAGCACCCTCCGGAAGCAAGCTATTATAGTTCAGACATTGTAAACGAACGGAGCCTTTAAGAGCTGAAAATTGATTCTCTGGTTCATATTTCATGGCTAGTTTACTCAAGGTATACTAAACGGGATAGCTAACAACCTGTGATGATAATGGTGTGTGTCTGGTTAACTGTCGGCTAAACGAAAGAGAGAGGCAATAAAGCTGTCATGGAAGAATCAGTAGAAGTTGTAGATATGACGCCACAACAGCATCTTGAATTTGCCAAATAAACAAATCTGTTATCAATGAAGAAAACATTCGTTAGTGAGGCTTTGTGTTTTGGAAATAAGAAGGAAGCAGATTTTTTTAAAAAATCAAAAAAAAACGTCCTGGAGGCGCCGGGTATCGATCCCGGTACCTCTCGCATGCTAAGCGAGCGTTCTACCATCTGAGCTACGCCCCCTGATACTAGAACTATCGAATATAACATTCTGTTTATTGCATTACGGTTGCTCAAGGTAAAATATTGTGACAAGAATGTCACGTATAATTTTTCAGAAAAATAAATTCAAAAAGATTCCAGTTGGAGGCGCCGGGTATCGATCCCGGTACCTCTCGCATGCTAAGCGAGCGCTCTACCATCTGAGCTACGCCCCCTGTTGACAACCACCACTAATTTACCGTTGTACATGATCCAAGGCACACAGTACGCAATGCCCAAGGCGATATAAACTAGTTTACGTGACATTTCGTCATACGCGTTGTTATTCGACGCAGGCGCACGTGCCTTTCACTTAACAGTTATACCAAGATATATAAAACAACGTAGGAGGGAGTGTGATTGCTGATTCAATAATAATTACTGTGCCATATTATGATCACATATTCTGGTTCAGGACGACGCGACGTGACCTCTTGGTAAACATGGTTTCCTGGTTCCGACTCATCATCTGATTACTCTGAATATAAACTGGGAAGTGGTGTCCGAGCGTTAAAATAATGTAATCAGGGTGAGGTTTCCTTCATTTTCTGCCCAAGTTTGTGTTGTTTACGAGCTGGGTAAGTGATTGCAAACGCCGCACCGCCCATAAAGATGAATAGCTCCTTAGGGTAGCCCACTGCCCTGAAGGTCACGGGTCAAATTACACAGCGGTGTAAATTATGAGGAAGGCTTGTCTAAAACTAATACAAAACTGTTCTTCTGGAAGGGGACTTTGTACGATCTATATTCGATATTATTTTAAAATTTTGAAAGATAAAAAACCAGTTTCAATTCTGATTATCAAAAAGCAATTGAAGGACTACGAGTATTATATTATTATCTTTGCAAAAAATGCACCACGAACAAGATTTTCCAAAAGGATTCCAATTGGGGTATAGATTGGAGGCACCGGGTATCGGTCCTCGTACCTGGCATACTAGACGAGCTATCAACCATCTAAGATTCTAAGCTATGCCCCCTGATAGACATCATCATTGTCCTGCACCTAACCCTTTTTATTTGGGATCGGTGTAGTATGTCTTCTTCTTCCATACTTCTCTATTACTTGTCACCTCAGCAGTCACCTTTCTAACCATATCATCCTTCACACAGTCCATTCATCGTTTATTTGGTCTTCCTTATGCTTATACCAATCTACATTCAAACTCAACATTTTCCTCACTACATTTTGCTACGCCCAACATTTTAAAAACATTACTTTATTGCGGTTCAAATGTGTGCATAGAATACATTGTTTTTTTGCGTATACAATGGTCTGTTCGTCGTCTCAGGAAGCTTTCCAACGTCTTATTAAAAATGCATAAACAAAAACATGTTGCCTTGGCAGGTAGAGTTGCGCCCTCCGTCTTCAAATCGCCAGGGGTATGAAAGTATGAACATCCGACAGCTGTCATGTTTAGCCCAATAAAACTCCATGGCGTTATGATACCCTGGTATCCCTGGGAATCTTATTCAAACCTTTTTGAGAGTCAGTGAAGGTGAGAATTTGCGATTTTGCTAAAATAATATTCTCAACTTATTTTGTTTTCATTTTGATGCGAAACATCTATAATTTGCGCAGTCCTAGGCAGTAAAACCGAGTTACATGCCGTGACATATAGATAGAATGGCGTTTTCATAGCGTTATGCCTCCTCTTTTTCCCATTATGTATATACTTTGTTTTGGAACTATTGTTGATCCACATATTCAGTTTTGCAAAATTCCACGCTACTCAATTAGTGAAGTAGTTAGGTCGTACGCTGATTTCATCGATGGCTGATTTTGATAAAAGAAAAAACTTCATTCCATACTTCGTTTTCATATGGGTTTTTTTTTTATAAATTATTATTTGTAATATTAACATAGATGTTTCACATCTGCCGGGCGTCTCGCGACAGCCAGAATACTGTTAGTATCTTGAGGCCCATAAAAACCTCATTTAGCTGTTCCACATTTTTTGTGCAGGGGTTGGGCTACATAAACCGCCCCCACTTCCCGTGGGTGTGGTAAAGATCAATTACCACGTGGTATTAAACCTCCATAGGGGTTGAGACGCCCTGGTATCTATGGGAAACCATTGCAACCCTTTTGCCCTAGGGTAGTTGTTCCACACCGACGGAATGTCAACCGGCATCCTGATTCGTTCTGATATCCCAGTTGCGATGGGAATAGTAAGATTGACAACATTTCTTAAGATGGAATCTTTTTTTCCATATTAATATTTCAAAGAATTTAACCGTCATCACTTTGTTGAAAAGTTTAAGGTCCCCTAAAAACCACCTGATCTGCTCTGGTATCCCAGTTGCGATGGGAAAAGTAAGATTGATATAATATTTCTTACGATAAAATTTACTTATTACTTATTATTCCAAAGAATTTAACCGCCACTTTTTTGCAGAGAACTTTGAGTTCCTTTGAAGAAAAAATAAATTTAAACCAAAACTCCCAGCATGCTTGTGTTATCCTGGTACGCGTGAGAATTTAAGAGGCTCCCTGAGATTTAACATATTATATGGGGTGCGTGCGCCACAAGAATGCGTGCACCGGAGCAAATGTTTTTTTTAGTGTTGAATAAAGGTACATCACTTTTATTCTGGATTTTTTGGAAATTTCAATGATTTGGGATTATTGGAAATTTCAATTGGGACCCATCGTTAATACCTAAAAATTGGCATCTAAAACTGGAATGGGAATTGTGATTTTGAAAGTTTATTCAGTTAACAAGAACAAATAGATTAAATTAAGCTTAATACGAGTACATACATAGAGGCAATTGATAGAAAATATGTAGATAACACACTTCACTTAATTTCACATCACACATTGGAAAGAAACACTTACGGGAAAGAGCCTAGATTCATTTTCACTACGCCTGTCAAATTATTCAACATCAGGGGCGTGAAAATATATAATTGCAAAGTTGTAACGCGTCAACTCGTGGTAACAGCCAGACATTTGCACCTGCAGCGGTGTACGGCGCATTTCATTAAAAGTTTTCCACTTACATTTTCCGGCAACAAGTTGTCTAACTTGTTATTTGATACGAAGGCAAAGAACTCTTTATTTTCTAGATCTATCAAATCTTCTAAAGTATTAAGGAATCTTTTTTAATTTTGCGTTATCGTTGTAAATTTTATTACTAAAGGGAAACTGGTATAAAATATAAATTTTATTAATCTTCGGTGAAACTTTTTATGACATTCCTCGTTATTGTTAGGTTTCCGTCAGCATTAAAACAACCCCTATGGTGCAATGGTGCCTTGGTATGTGTGAGAAAGTATTTAAAAACTAAATCAACGGCGAGTTGCCATTGCACCATTTTATGAGCAAGTGTGTTGTAAAAACGTTAACGTTTGTACATTTCGCGCCATCACTCCACAAAGATTGGGGAAGTAGTGAAGTACCTGAAAGTGAAGACCTACTGAACTCTGAGGGTCGAAAGGTTGGAATTGCGCCACAACATCAACTTTAAGTCATTTGTGGTACGTGTTCCAACCCAACGTCTCCAGACCTGTTTGCAGGAAGAATTTTGGCCGTAAGGTGTCGTTTTCTGTCGTTTCGGCGCCGATTTACGTGTATACTTCAAGTTTATAGTTTTGGTTTACTGTTTTGTATGTATTGGTTTGTTATTATTGTTTTATATTATTGTGTGTATTTTACTATTATTTTGACATACATTTAATGTTCTCGGCTAAAAGTTTTAGCCGGGGAGAGTTGATAACACGGGCCTAAGCCATGAGATTATCAGTTGGAATAGATGGAGTGCGGTTAAACGCAGAAAATTGCATGCAAGATTATTGTTAACGTTTAAGTAGGATTATTTTAAAAAATAATCTTTTTTTGAACTTTTTTATGACATTCCGAACTGTTGTTAGGCTTCCGTCTCCCTTGTGCCAGAAAATAACCCTTATGATCCTATAGTGCCTTGGTATCTGTGAGAAACTATTTAAAAACTGGATCAACGGTGGATTGCACATGCAAGCACGGGTTTAATTTGGCGCCAAAATAAATTCTGGATGACTCCTACATTCCTATGAGAATCCAGTTATCTTGGACGGCAGACTGCATGTACACACACCCAACAGACGTTTTAATTTTGCGCCAAAATAAATTGCAGACGACTTCTTACCCTTATGAGTCTCTAGTTTTCTTGGGAATTTTAAGATTGAACAGTTTTATTGCACAACGTCTTCCAAACACAAAAATGTTAAAAAAAAAACTTATTTCTTCTTCTTTAATTATTTTGTGGCATTCTTTGTTATTGTTAGGCTTCCCGCCAGCATTTGCGGGCATAAAACCACCCTTATAGACTCATGGCGCCTTGGTATCTGTGAGAAATTATTTAAAATCTCGATAAATAGCGGACTCACCGCATGCACACGAAGCGACATTTTAATTTTCCAGACGACTTCTTACTAGTTCTTACCCCTTTAACATAAGACAAGTCTTCCTGGGAATTAATTGCAAGATTGTGAACAGAATTATTACGGAGCGTACTCTCTTCTCAAGAATATTAAAAAAAGAAAACATTATAAAAACATTTTGTTTGTGTGAAGTTATGAAACGCCTAATCTTTACTGGCTCTTTTCATATTCGTGAAGCGTTCTTGAGAATCCCTCAGGTTCTTACAAACATTTTTAAACGTCTACCTGAGGGGTTATGGCTTCCTAGTACGCGTGAGAATTAAACACACACCGTGCGAGTTAACGTTTAAGGGAGAGATTTTAACTCCCCTTTGCCTTCTTATAAAACATTATTCAATATTATATACACTGTATGATAAAGACGGTAAACCACTATCTTACTTTACCATAGCCAGTATACACGCACTTAGGTAGGTAATGTAAATATCTCGTTTAATTAATTAATAATCTTAATGTAAATTACAAAAAATCTTGGAGGCGCCGGGTATCGATCCCGGTACCTCTCGCATGCTAAGCGAGCGCTCTACCATCTGAGCTACGCCCCCTGATAGCAACTCAGCTAAAAATAACGTTCTTATTAAAGTCCAGTACTACAGTAGGCATTGCCTCAAGCAATTGAAACTAGATCAAGACCGCATGGAGTAATACTTTCACGCGCATTTCAAACGACGCGCAACGCATAATATTCTCCGTTAAGGCCGTTGCAATGGTCAAATCCCAAAAACGACGTATGTTTAAAGAAATTTGTTGAGGAATCCTTCCGTACGATTTCCATATAAAAAATATATGTTATACTTAAAGTCATCACAAATAATTCGTATTGTTTAAAATTTTAATAAACCTTCACATTATTTAATAAAAAATCGTAGTATGTCTTAACCTAAATCGAATTTTGTCTCTGTAACGGCTGAATAGTTCGGTATGAATTTTATACCCAAAAATACGCAGTGATGTATTTAACAATCGGTATTGTTTATTTTCTCTGATTTGTAATAAAATTTTAAAATAATAAATTAAATCCCGACATTTTGAGGCAAATGCGGCGCAAGACCCGTCGCGCATACTTGGAACGCGCTGCGCCAGTGTCTCGATGACTGTTGTCACGGGTGGACTGCACGCATGTCATTACTTCACAAATAAAATTCAAAAGTTCACGTTTTTAATGTTTTCTGAATTAAAACATATTGTAAATTGTATAGTTATCAATATTTCGTAAAATAAGAACAGAAAATAAGTTTGTAAATATATTTAAAGTAGTTTGTAATTTCGTTTTGTTGTTTGCACCTATCATAGACTAAGCTGACTATGCCTAATAAACGTAAAGTGACGCGTGGCCGAGCTCTCCAAAACTATTGGTAAATTATCTACGTTTCTTAGTAGATATTTTGGTATATAGATTTATCTATGATATTATTTTAATTTTGGACTGCCTCGTTGGTCTAGTGGTCGTAAGCACGATGCCGGTCCTGGGTTCGATTCCCGGGTCGGGCAAAGTGTTATTGGGTTTTTCCATCAGGATATTATATATAAGTAACAGTCACGGAGTCTAGATTTGTGCCCGGTTGATGGCAATAGGCTCGCCCCTATTATATGGGACTTAAAGATAACTGGCGAAATGTGTGTGTACTATTAGGTACACCTCTGCCTAACCCTTCGGGGATTACAGGCGTGATGTTATGTTATCTAACTATTTTGTCTTGAGATTTTCGTTTGATGGAAGATGGAGATCTAGATGACTGATGATGTCTCGTACCTAATGATAGTCTCTCATACTACATGATACATTTTGAAGGTCTGATGAAGACCAGGTAACTGCTTATCGGTTCTCAGTCACGGAAATAGTCAGAATGCTCCAACTTTCAGCTTTTATCTCATTGAGCACGGATGCTACTACATGATACATTTTGAAGGTCTGATGATGATCAGCTAAGTGCTTATCGGTTCTCAGTGACGGATGTAGTTAGAATGACCTAGCTTTCAGATTTTATCTTATTGAGCACGGATGCTACTACATGATACATTTTGAAGGTCTGATGATGACCAGCTAAGTGCTAATTGGTTCTCATTGACGGATATAGCTAGAATGACCTAGCTTTCAAATTTTATCGATCTGAGCACGGATGCTACTACATGATACATTTTGAAGGTCTGGAGATGATCAGCTAAGTGCTTATCGGTTCTCAGTGACGGATACAGTTATGATGCTACAGCTTTCTGCTTTTATCTTATTAAGCACGGATGCTACTACATGATACATTTTGAAGGTCTGATGATGACCAGCTAAGTGCTAATTGGTTCTCAGTGATGGATATAGCTAGAATGACCTAGCTTTCAAATTTTATCGATCTGAGCACGGATGCTACTACATGATACATTTTGAAGGTCTGATGATGACCAGCTAAGTGCTAATTGGTTCTCAGTGATGGATATAGCTAGAATGACCTAGCTTTCAAATTTTATCGATCTGAGCACGGATGCTACTACATGATACATTTTGAAGGTCTGATGATGACCAGCTAAGTGCTAATTGGTTCTCAGTGACGGATATAGCTAGAATGACCTAGCTTTAAAATTTTATCGATCTGAGCTCGGATGCTACTACATGATACATTTTGAAGGTCTGATGATGATCAGCTAAGTGCTTATCGGTTCTCAGTGACGGATGTAGTTAGAATGACTTAGTTTTCAGATTTTATCTTATTGAGCACGGATGCTACTACATGATACATTTTGAAGGTCTGACAATGATCAGCTAAGTGCTTATCGGTTCTCAGTGACGGATGTAGATAGAATGACTTAGCTTTCAGATTTTATCTTATTGAGCACGGATGCTACTACATGATTCATTTTGAAGGTGTGATGATGATCAGCCAAGTGCTTATCGGTTCTCAGTGACGGATGTAGTTAGAATTACCTAGCTTTCAGATTTTATCTTATTGAGCACGAATGCTACTACATGATACATTTTGAAGGTCTGATGATGACCAGCTAAGTGCTTATCGGTTCACAGTGACGGATAGCTAGAATGACCACCATCAGGTAAATGGCACCATCAGTCTCCAAGGCCTCTTCGAGCTCTTTCAAATGAGTCCACACACGACGGTTCTACGTGGTGCCATCAATGAGATCCTATACTTACCTTCGGAGTCTACCACCAGGTAGCTGGTATCATCAGTCTCCAAGGCCCCCTCGAGCTCTTTCAAATGAGTCCAAACACGATGGTTCTACTCAGTGCCGTCAATGAGATCCTATACCCACCTTCGGAGTCCACCATTAGGTACGAGACATCATCAGTCATCCAGATCTTCATCTTCCATCAAACGAAATTCTCAAGACAAAATAATTAAAACGATAAAACAATTAACACCATTAAAACAATAACATACATTACATAACATCACGCCTGTAATCCCCAAAGGGTTAGGCAGAGGTGTACCTAATAGTAGGCGTGATGTTATGTTATGTATGTTATTATTTTAATGATTTTAATTGTTTTATCGCTTTTAGCGATAAAACAATTGTAGCAAAAAACCGACTTCAAAAACACAAAAAAGTGAAAAATAACTTTAGCTTCTGAAGTCGGTGACTTTTGTTTGTTTTATTCAGTTTTTTTGTCACCGACTTCAGAAGCTAAAGTTATTTTTCACTTTTTTGTGTTTTTGAAGTCGGTTTTATTTTTGCAAAAAAGTTTTTTATATTTTTCCATTTTTAGTTGTAATATCCTTTACAAATATTTGATATTCATTAATTTTACGTTGTTAACAATACATGTCACGGTAATCGGCTTATCCGCAATAAAATGGAACTTAACATACCTAACTCTCGAAATCTGGGCGTCCTGTACACATCTGCGTACCCCGTCAGAGCATACAGGCGTGATGATAAGTTAAGATGTTGCGTAAACAATAAAAATCCAAGCGATTGCAGCAATCACGACAGATTTGCCGTCTATTTTTGAAGAGTTCTATTGTATATCTCCGATGATCAGGATCAGATCTTCACCAAATTTAAATGGGACCACCTCAGGAGTATACTCTTTCAAATAAAAAATAATTTTGAGAATCGGTTTACAAATGGAGGAGAAATCAGGTAACATACATAAAAAAAAAAAATACATACACACGAACATATAACCTCCTCCTTTTTTGAAGTCGGTTAAAAACAATTGTAGTCGTTCTTGTAGCACGGATGCTACTACATTTTGAAGGTCTGATGATAACCAGCTAAGTGCTTATCGGTTCTCAGTGACGAACGTAGTTAGCATGACCTAGCTTTAAAATTTTATCGATCTGAGCACGGATGCTACTACATAATACATTCTGAAGGTCTGATGATGACCAGCTAAGTGCTAATTGGTTCTCAGTGACGGATATAGCTAGAATGATCTAGCTTTCAAATTTTATCGATCTGAGCACGGATGCTACTACATGATACATTTTGAAGGTCTGATGATGATCAGCTAAGTGCTTATCGGTTCTCAGTGACAGATACAGTTATGATGCTACAGCTTTCTGCTTTTATCTTATTGAGCACGGATGCTACTACATGATACATTTTGAAGGTCTGATGATGACCAGCTAAGTGCTAATTTGTTCTCAGTGATGGATATAACTAGAATGACCTAGCTTTCAAATTTTATCGATCTGAGCACGGATGAAATGAAATGAAATGAATTTATTTGCCAGAATAATAGGTACATACATAATAAGACGGTAAAATAATTTTAGTCTCACTATATTCGACTCATCAGTCGTGCAAATGTTTCTGGTAGATGCTACTACATGATACATTTTGAAGGTCTGATGATGACCAGCTAAGTGCTTATCGGTTCACAGTGACGGATATAGCTAGAATGACCACCATCAGGTAAATGGCACCATCAGTCTCCAAGGCCTCTTCGAGCTCTTTCAAATGAGTCCACACACGACGGTTCTACTCAGTGCCGTCAATGAGATGCTATACCCACCTTCGGAGTCCACCATCAGGTAGCTGGTATCATCAGTCTCCAAGGCCCCTCGAGCTCTTTCAAATGAGTCCAAACACGATGGTTCCACTCAGTGCCGTCAATGAGATCCTATACCCACCTTCGGAGTTTACCATCAGGTACGAGACATCATCAGTCATCCAGATCTTCATCTTCCATCAAACGAAATTCTCAAGACAAAATAATTAAAAGCGATAAAACAATTAACACCATTAAAATAATAACATACATTACATAACATCACGCCTGTAATCCCCGAAGGGTTAGGCAGAGGTGTACCTAATAGTAGGCGTGATGTTATGTTATGTATCTTATTATTTTAATGGTGTTGAGACCTCGAGGACGCCTTGGAGACTGATAATGTAATTTACCTGATGGTGGACTCAAAAGGTAAGTAAAGGATCTCATTGACGGCACTGCGTAGAATCATCGTGTTTAGACTCATTTGAAAGAGCTCGAGGAGGCCTTAGAGACTGATGATGCCATTTACTTGACGGTGGACTTCGAAGGTGGGTACAGGATCTCATTGACAGCGCTGCGTAGAACCATCGTGTTTGGACTCATTTGAAAGAGCTCGAGGAGGCCTTGGAGACTGATGGTGCCATTTACCTGATGGTGGTCATTCTAGCTATATCCGTCACTGTGAACCGATAAGCACTTAGCTGGTCATCATCAGACCTTCAAAATGTATCATGTAATAGCATCCGTGCTCAGATCGATAAAATTTGAAAGCTAGGTCATTCTAGTTATATCCATCACTGAGAACCAATTAGCACTTAGCTGGTCATCATCAGACCTTCAAAATGTATCATGTAGTAGCATCCGTGCTCAATAAGATAAAAGCAGAAAGCTGTAGCATCATAACTGTATCCGTCACTGAGAACCGATAAGCACTTAGCTGATCATCATCAGACCTTCAAAATGTATCATGTAGTAGCATCCGTGCTCAGATCGATAAAATTTGAAAGCTAGGTCATTCTAGCTATATCCGTCACTGAGAACCAATTACCACTTAGCTGGTCATCATCAGACCTTCAAATTGTATCATGTAGTAGCATCCGTGCTCAATAAGATAAAAGCAGAAAGCTGTAGCATCATAACTGTATCCGTCACTGAGAACCGATAAGCACTTAGCTGGTCATCATCAGACCTTCAGAATGTATTTTGTAGTAGCATCCGTGCTCAGATCGATAAAATTTTAAAGCTAGGTCATGCTAACTACGTTCGTCACTGAGAACCGATAAGCACTTAGCTGGTTATCATCAGACCTTCAAAATGTAGTAGCATCCGTGCTACAAAAACGACTACAATTGTTTTTTGCTACAATTGTTTTATCGCTAAAAGCGATAAAACAATTAAAATCATTAAAATAATAACATACATAACATCACGCCTACTATTAGGTACACCTCTGCCTAACCCTTTGGGGATTACAGGCGCGATGTTATGTAATGTATGTTATTGTTTTAATGGTGTTAATTGTTTTATCGTTTTAATTATTTTGTCTTGAGAATTTCGTTTGATGGAAGATGGAGATCTGGATTACTGATGATGTCTCGTACCTAATGGTGGACTCCGAAGGTAGGTATAGGATCTCATTGACGGCACTGAGTAGAACCATCGTGTTTGGACTCATTTGAAAGAGCTCGAGGAGGCCTTGGAGACTGATGATACTAGCTACCTGATGGTAGACTCCGAAGGTAAGTATAGGATCTCATTGATGGCACCACGTAGAACCGTCGTGTGTGGACTCATTTGAAAGAGCTCGAAGAGGCCTTGGATACTGATGGTGCCATTTACCTGATGGTGATCATTCTAGCTATATCCGTCACTGTGAACCGATAAGCACTTAGCTGGTCATCATCAGACCTTCAAAATGTATCATGTAGTAGCATCCGTGCTCAATAAGATAAAATCTGAAAGCTAGGTCATTCTAGCTATATCCGTCACTGAGAACCAATTAGCATTTAGCTGGTCATCATCAGACCTTCAAAATGTATTATGTAGTAGCATCCGTGCTCAGACAGATAAAATTTGAAAGCTAGGTTATTCTAACTACATCCGTCACTGAGAACCGATAAGCACTTAGCTGGTCATCATGAGACCTTCAAAATGTATCATGTAGTAGCATCCGTGCTCAATAAGATAAAAGCTGACAGCTGGAGCATTCTAAGTATATCTGTCACTGAGAACCGATAATCACTTAGCTGGTCATCATCAGACCTTCATAATGTATCATGTAGTAGAATACGCGCTCAGATAGATAAAATTTGAAAGCTAGGTCATTCTAACTACATCCGTCACTGAGAACCGATAAGCACTTAGCTGGTCATCATCAGACCTTCAAAATGTATTAAGTAGTAGCATCCGTGCTCAGACAGATAAAATTTGAAAGCTAGGTCATTCTAACTACATCCGTCACTGAGAACCGATAAGCAGTTACCTGGTCTTTATCAGACCTTAAGAATGTATCGTAGGAGTACCTGTGCTCAGGGAAATAACTAATGAAAGCTAGGTTATTACTTCATTAGTCAAAGTGTATAATTTATAATTAAATATTTTATTCATACATTGTACTCCAAGAGAAACAAAATATGTTAGGCAAATACGATGACCACTCTGCGACACGTTTCTGTTCTTTGGTACGTTTTTCTGTAGTACAGTCGTTTGCCGGTAGGGGCCGAAAAATAAACAAAAGCCAGTACAGAGGTCAAATCGTCAAAGTCATCCACTGCTGTGTTCCCCTTAAGACGTAGACGAGTTTGGAGTACTTAAATCGGTCCAATTACGAATCTAATCTAATTTTCTCTTCTTATCCCGATTTCCAAGTACTTTGGTCATCGAGCTTGGAGAATTTCTAATGGCTAGTAGGGTCTACCACACCCCTTTTAGTAATAACAATGTTTATATTGAAAACTATGGAGACTTAGCTCTTGCTGATACATCCCTGTGAGGCTACCGAGCTTTTCAATGATGTCCACCTTTATCACTATGACATTAGTAGTTTACTATTTTCCGTGTGCGGGGAAATAAATTAATGCTACAAGCAGGCGTTGCAGTTGCATCTGCAACTATTCCCAAGTAGTCTGATAGTTCCATTTAATTAAAACTTTCCTATACGTTCACATAACTTCTGGTTAGTTACAGGTGCTTAACGGGGTGGAGACAATGATATTTGTGACTGCTACTGTTTTATATTTTCCTAGGATCCTGTTTCTTATCTTTAACGAAACACAAGATAATATTGGCCATGACTAAACTTTTATCGTGGTATCTTTGTTTTGGTATGATTTTCAATTTTGGTGGCGCAATATTTGTTTTCGTAAAAAATAAGTACCTATAAGATAGTCGTATTTAGAAGCCCTTTTTTATTTTTTTGGGGGTGGGAAATCATCAAATAACCCCTCCCGCTCTGGGCAGAGCGAAAGAGAGTGTCAGACTTCTACTGACTAAAAACCACCCATGTTCCTTCTTAGCCCTGCATGTCGAGGCCGCGGTATCTCTTGCGAACAACCCGCAGCCCCGACGGGGTATTTAGAAGCCCTCAAGATTACTCAGAATATCTCGATAATTCTTTGGGATATTTCGGTTCAAGGTTTAGTGTGACAACCAAAATTGAAAATCACCCGCAAAATTAGAATTTGCTATTTATAAAAAAATATATATATATTTAGTCCGTATTGTCCCACTCCTGAGCAAAGGCCTTCCCCCATTCCCTCCACTTCTTACGACGTGTGCTTCTTCTCGCCAGTTGGTGAGAAAGCAAACAATACTATCTAAAATCTACTGATGTACTTACTTTGTCCTTCAAGACGATTCATTTAGATCTATTATCAAAGTAATGGTTTTACTAGGTCAGAGTTTCAGTGTGTTTACAAGATAGAACTTGTCCAAAGTTTCCGACACAGTAGGTCAACAGTTTTAAATGTAGCTTTTAAAGGTCTATCTATAGATTCGCTCAGTTATTGCTAACAGTCACTGAAAAGACATACGAGTAGTTAAAAAAATTAATGAAAATAGTCCGAAATTAAAAAGTGTAAAATCTAATTGGAGGCGCCGGGTATCGATCCCGGTACCTCTCGCATGCTAAGCGAGCGCTCTACCATCTGAGCTACGCCCCCTGATAGCAAACATTATCTAATAACTGGTTGAGATAGTACAAAGCAACGTTACGTATTGCTCAAGGCAATTCATTAATTGTGTGTTGCGCGTACGTGTATGTGGTTTGTTTATTATTATACTAGCTGTACCCGCATGCGTTGCTATGCCCTTTTTCTTACATAATACCTGCCTACCTACCTGCTACATACCTACTACTTACCTACCTACTACCTCCTATCCTACCTACCTACTACCTCCTATCCTACCTACCTACTACCTACTACGCTACCTACCTACTATCCTACCTACTACCCCTCACCTACTACCCTACCTACTTACTACCCTACCTACCTACCTACTACCCTACCTACCTATTACCCTATCTACCTACTACCCTACCTACCTACTACCCTACCTACGTACCTACTACCCTACCTACCTACCACCCTACCTACTACTCTACCTAGTCTACTATCCTACGTACTGAGTTGTGTTTTGTTATTCTGTCAGTTGCGTTTTGTTATACCACGTTGGGAAAGATTAGATCTTCTAGGACGCGGCATTGTTATTAATATTAATACTGAATGTGCACTCGCATAAAACCACCAAACTGAACTTTCGAGACATAGACAATAGCTCAAAGAGTATATAACCACTACGTATGAATAGCTTATCAATAAAAATCATAGACAACCTATAAAAAGACATTTACACTTTTGTTAACCTGTAGAATAAATTTTAGGTATTATTTTCGGAAATTAAAAATTAAATAATTAGGTAATAAACAATTTACACAAATTAATGTCTAAAACAAACAAATATAACAGTACCTGAACTTTCGAGACATTTTACAAAAAAATAAATTTCTGAACGCACACATGAATAGTTGTTACAGTATTTGACAACAAATGTTTGACATGTAATAAACAAATCAGCATTTATTGAAATGATTAAGTATTCATTACACATATCGAGTTTTCATTGTTTTTAAGATGTATTATGCTATTCGGGACGGAGACAAATCCAACGAATCAATAACCATGAAAATTTTTTCAGCAGATCTCGAGTTATAAGTGTTGTAACAAACCCGTCTTTGTTTTATATATATAGATATATACGTATATTATATATTACGAAATATCTCGTTCAATTAGAGCCAGCTCACTGTCCTGCATTGAGGTTACGTTTCTTCCTTGCATTTCTGAACACCTAGTGACTTAATAATTTCACATTTAACTCAAGAAATTGTTTGTCAAAAAACCACAAACAAGAAAAAAATAACTGTAATTAATGTATGTTTATTGTACTTTTCGTTAGGACGGCAGAATAATTATCGTAATTAAATTAGGTATGAAATCTCCTATTCAGGACACAAGTTCCCTGTGTTTCTTCAACAGAAACTTCTACAATAACTATATTCTAGTAGAGTAAACTAAACTCCGGTCGAATGAGTTCAAATTTAACGCAAAGATGAACAGCTCCCAGGAGTATTTCCCTGAGGGTTAGCGAACAGAGTTAATGTGTAGTGCTTGGAATCTCACACTTAACTAATTGACACGTGTGTTTGGCTCATACAACTACAGTGCCTTCACAGTAATTATTGTACCATGGTATGACAGGACAGTGATCTTGATAATCGTAGATTTAAGGATGTAAACTAAAGCTGAACAGACTGTAAACTGGGCTTACAACAACGCGGCAACGCCTTCCTGACAACGTTATTCGTGCGCCAAAAGATCTTGATGCATTGCCTGTGGTATTGTTGACATAGGTTGTCAATGGTATAGGCCATGGAACTGTGATGAGGAGGAATTAAGAATATTCCGCGAGAGTGCGAAAAATAATATTGAAAGAAAAAGATTAACTACTGCAATAACACGACTAACAGAAAAAGTTAACGAAATGGGGAAGGAATAAGGAAGAAAAACAAGAACGCGTTAACACTAAAAAAAATGCGGGATGTATAAAACACGTTTTCTAGATTTATCTGGAAATTGATATAAAAAAATCTGTAATGGTCCAAGTAAAAGTTTACAGTTATTTAAGCCCCAAGTAACTAGGTCTTTGATGTTTCTACATTAAATAGCTATTACGAGTGCCTTTGGTTTTCACAGCTGTTCACTCTCAATCAAATAAGAAAAACTAAACTATTGGAATTCACCGACACGAATAACCAATCTTCTACAAAAACGAAACTTCAGTCTAGTTTAAAAGTAAATAATAAGTTTATAATACTAAAAGAAACCCATATCAAAAAGATTCCTATTGGAGGCGCCGGGTATCGATCCCGGTACCTCTCGCATGCTAAGCGAGCGCTCTACCATCTGAGCTACGCCCCCTGTTAATCTAAACAGTCAAACAATCCACCGTATTCTGATCAGATTGTAAGTAGCCTTGTTTTAAAGCAAGGACGTTGCAAGCAATTTCGAACATGAATGCCGTACCTTTCACTCGGCCAAAAGGCACGTTTTCGGTTGGCCACATAACTCGGTTATCTCACGTACTGTAAATTACTTTGATATGCCACTGGTAATAAATTGGTTGTAAAACATTATACAATGCCGATAATTATTAAGATCAATGATGTTTGTATTTTGAGCCGATTGTTTCAATCAACCAACTCACCGAATAAGTACTACAAAAATTACGAAGCGAAGTGAAAGACGCTTTGGGTCAGAAATACCTATACTTATTTTAACTAAACAAACAATTGCCATGTCAAGATAATTGGAGTAAACACAACGACTTTGTTCAATTTAGTTTTATCTGATAACACACTTTAGCGCCAGGTGATAGTCAAGTGACTAAGCGTTACTCTCATTCAAGCTTAATAGTGGTAAGGTGGTGGTAAGTAGAACACCTGGAACAGAGAGCCGGATTTTTTTTTAATTTTTGAATGTGGGAAATCATCAAGTGTCAGACTTCTAGTGACTAAAAACCACCCATGTTCCTTCTTAGCCCTTTAAGTTCGGGGCCGCGGTATATCTTTTGAAAAAGATTTTTTATTCGTTTCGTTTCTCTTACCAACTTTACCTGCAGCCCAGGCTCGTCATCATCAATCATAATTCAACCGAATAATGTCCAGTACTGCGGCCTTCTCCAAGCATAACCAACACGATCGAGATAGTGCTTCCCGCATTTCCAAAAATCTCTCTCCCTTCATCGATTCACCTTGTGTGTTGACCAGCCCATTGCACATGACAATTATCTGGGTTATCAAGACGACGTTGCCTGTCATTTCAAACCAATGACGACGAATTGATTTTTGTTGATGGTTCTGTGGTTATTTAGCTTATTTAGTTATATTTAGCTGATCGAGATGCTTCAGCTGTTTTTATTGCTTTGGCTAATACTTTTTGGCGAAATCTTGACAGCTTGTTCAGCATTCAAGTCAGAACTGTACGACCGTGATAAAACACGTTCTACCACTGATTACGTAGTAACTTGTTGCAAAGCTAATATATATTTTGTACGATTACCAACAGGGGGCGTAGCTCAGATGGTAGAGCGCTCGCTTAGCATGCGAGAGGTACCGGGATCGATACCCGGCGCCTCCAACTGTTTGTGTTTTAGACACGCTTTTTTGAGAAAATTCGTTTTTAAATAAGTCGTGTATCTTATTCGAATTTTTTAACAGTATTAAAACTTTTTTTTTTATGTTCTACCAAACCCGGTGAACCTATTAGTTACGGATAAATTCAAGGTCAAAGTTGTTACTTTCTCACACCTTTTTTTTAATATTATAACTTTACTTTAAATATTATATACCTGTATGACTGCTGACTATTCAATCTATCAGCGCAATGTTTTGAGGTGCGCGTTACATTATCACATGGTTAAATATGATGCTCTAGTAAGTGTGAGAACACGAATCTATAATTATCTTACCACTATCGAAAGATTTTTTATTCGTTTCGTTTCTCTTACCAACTTTACCTGACTTCTTTCGCTGCGTACCCACCCTTTGACGTATCCCTCTGAGTTCTTCTGAAGTCTTAGTTAAGGTTTGAACGAATTCATGTTTAGTTTTATATTTATTTAAACATAAATAATCGTCATAGCTGCCGTGAGAAAGAAACCATGTTCGTGGGAAAAAAAGTCGCGTGCGCAGCGCAGTGAAAATTCTATAGTATCCTTGTGACATAATTATGACGAACTAGTAGCTGTAGTAAAACTAGTTGTTTCCATTCATCAGCCAAGTAAAGTTGCGATCAGACCAACACGATGTTTTTGTACCTTTACGAGATATAGATCAGTGTTCTCACATTAACTAGAGCATCATAGTTCACCATGAGATGTAACGATAGAAGTTTTGCACTCCTATTATAAGTTTTAATTCTCACGAAGGGGCAAACTTTCTCATAGCGACGACGTAGTAGGGCGATTATTTAAAATTAAGTAAATACCCTAGTAAAAGCATAAATTTTACTTCATGAAATTCATACTCAAATTAAGATAAACTTCGGTTCGTTAGGATTCAGAGAACATCTACATTAGACAAAATACAGGTATTCCATAAAAAATAACGTCTTGAAATCTCGGCAAAATATGGACCACTTTTCCCACAGGTACCAGAGTATTATTATGTAACAGAAGTTTTACTACTCTCGGCATTTTGTTCTCTTCGCTACTTTTAACTTTACCTGACTTTTTACGTTGCAGACTCACTGGGTAAGATTCCTCCGGAGTTTTTATGATGTCTTAGTTTCGGTGAGAACAAATACATATTTAGATAAATATTATTTCATTTATAAAGATAATCTGCAAACATGCCCAGAGAAAGCAGCTTTGGTCGAAGGAAATAACCGCGTGTGCAAGTTATAATCAGATAGCTAGCAACCTATGATGTTCTTATGATACTCTAGTTACTGTGAGAACAGAGATCCCACATCGTAAAAGTCGTTATTTTCATTTTTCAGTCAGGTAAAGTTGGGTGGGTAGAGATCGAAACGAATAAAAAATATTTTGCACATATGAAACGAACGAGAAAAGCTGCTAACCACTTTTTTTGGTTATTAAGTCTTAACAATATTTATCAAGTCTTAGTGAAGTGAAACTTCACGGTTTATGGTAAGCCATAGTAATTTTGGCGTAGGCTTACTAAATTTTACAAAATGCTTGGTTTACGGCTTTCGTGAAAGGTCCGTAAACATTGTACTTATAATCTCGCCAAGTTCTAAAGATTTTTTATTCGTTTCGATCTAACTGAAGAATGAAAATAACGACTTATACGACATGGGATTACTGTTCTCACAGTTACTAGAGTATCATAGGAGCATTATAGGTTGCTATGTGATAATAACTTGCGCACGCGGTTATTTCCCACGAACAAGCATACTTTCTCATGGCATGTTTGCAGATTATTTAAAAAAATTAAATAATATTTGTCTAAAATTATGTATATGTTCTCACCTAAACTAAGACATCAGAAAACTCAAGAGCTATCTTACCCAGTGGGTGTGCAGCGTAAAAAGTCAGGTAAAGTTAAAAGTAGGGAAAAGAACAAAATGCCGAGGGTAGTAAAACTTCTGTTACATTATGATACTCTGGTAACTGTGAGAAAAGTGGTTCATATTTTGTCGAGATTTCAAGACGTTATTTTTTTATGGAATACCTGTCTTTTGTCTAATTTAGATGTTCTCAGAATCCTAACGAACCTTTTAAAGTTTATCTTAATTTTAAATAATCGCCCTACTACGTCGTCGCTATGAGAAAGTTTGCCCCTTCGTGAGAATTAAAACTTATAATAGGAGTGCAAAACTTCTATCGTTACATCTCATGGTGAACTATGATGCTCTAGTTAATGTGAGAACACTGATCTATATCTCGTAAAGGTACAAAAGCACCGTTTTTTCTGTTCCTAACGTTACCTGGCTGATGAATGAAAAAAACTAGTTTTACGGTATGGGACCATTGGTATCACAGTTACTAGAGCATCATAATGTTAAAAGGTAACCATAGAAGTTTCACTGTGCTGCGCACGCGGCTTTTTCCCACGAGCAAGATTTCTTTCTCATCGGAGTTATGGCGAGTTTATTTTAAATAAATATACAAGTTTTTTTTTTCGGTATTGGGATAAGGGCAGAAGAATGATGATATGATAGTTAACATGAATTCGTTCACACCTTCACTGGGAGATCAGAACTCAGAAGGATTCGTCAATGGGTACGCAACGGAAGAAGTCAGCTAAAGTTGGAAAAAGAAACGAAACGAATAAAAAATCTTTTGATAGTGGTAAGATATAGATCCGTGTTCTTACACTTACTAGAGCATCATATTTCACCATGTGTTATAATATGTAAGTTCTTAGTTTTTTTTTAACACCATTCGTTTAACTTGAATTCCCATGGAGAGGCCAACTTTCTCACAACGACGACGAAGTAGGGTTCATTATTTCCATTCACACCAAAAATGAGCCTTATCAAAGTCATTACAATTATAGCACAACTAAATAAGGCAACTTGAGAAAAGTCAGCAAAGTCATAAAATAACATGATCTTGCAATCTCAGCCAAATATGGACCACTTTTCTCACGTAACTTACCAGAGCATCATATTTTATAGAGGTTTTACTACCCCACATTTTTTTCGAGATTTCTACGGCCCACCGTAGAAATCTCGACAAAAATTATGCTTCCAACAAAATTATGTTTACTTTTTTCACAATATACCCACGACGGTGTAGTGGTGTACATTCAGTCAAAAAAGTATCGGGAACGGATGATTTGTTTATGGTTCCAAATTCAAATTTTTGTTTTTTTTTGTTGTTGTTAGATTGGCACAACGACCATACAGCTACGTATGTATGGTCGTTGGATTGGCACAACTGTTTTCCATTTTGGCGCGGAGTTTGAGTTGCATCTGTTATTTATATTAAATACAGTGCTGTTTTTAGTTATATCATATCTAGTGTGTATAGCGAATTTCATTATGGACAAAAACGTAGATCAAACAGTTTGTCTAAATTTTGCATCGCCAATGGAAATTCGTGTTCGGAGTTACTGAAAATATTACAGAAGGCTTACGGTGAATCGACTTTATCAAAAACATGTCCTTATGAGTGGTACAAAGCGTTCAAAAGCGGTCGAGATGTGATGGAAGATTTGCCTCGCTCTGGTAGGCCCTCAAGGTCTGCAACTGAAGTTAACATCGAAAAAGCGTGTAACTATCGCTGTGTTGTGCACTCGGAATTCTTGCCGGAAGGTCAAACGGAAAATAAGGAATATTCTTTGAGCGTTATGCGGCATTTAAGAGAGCAAATTCGACGAAGAAGGCCTGATTTGTAGAAAGAAAATTCTTGTGTATTGCACCACGATAATGCGCATTCGCACAAGGCCATCATTGTGAACGATTTTTTGACCAAACACTCAACAAATACCATAGAGCAGCCACCATATTCACCAGATATGGCATCAGCCGACTTCTTTCTTTTACCTAAACTCAAACTACCACATCGTGGCACCCGTTTTTAATCGGTAGAAGACATAAAGAAGAATTCGCGGCGAGAACTGAACTCAATTTCAGAAACAGCGTTTAAAAAATGTTTTGATGATTGGAATTCTGCGAATCTGTCATTACGCGAATCTGTCCTTATCAGATCTTGTCATTTTACGACACCTGGCATTATACGTTTCTGGCAATTTGCTAATCTGTCATTTGCATTTTTGACGTTCTGCGCCCAAACCGTTGCCGTAATGTGTCGTTTCTGAAGGAGCATACTTTGAAGGTGATAAAATAAATTTGGATGAATAACAAACATTTTGTGTATTATTGATCTTTTCCCATTACTTTCTTGATACAGCAGTATACTAAAAGTAGTTTAGTTATTTTTAATAGTTCACATCTTAACTAAGAGATCATAAGTCAGCTGAATATGCAATATGCACTTATTTTATGAATATGTATCTAAAAATCTGGAATATGAACCACTGCTACTAGAGAATATAGATCACTGTCACTAGGGAATCATAGTTTGCATACAATGTGATATTAGGAAACTGCATGGAGCAATAAACATTGTTGTGTGTTACGAGTGCAGAACTGTACCGGAGTTTAATTGTAATAGTTTGTTCTGATACTCGTATTAGTTCAGTTAACGCAGGGAACATACTCTCTTGTTGTGGATATCGTTTTACGATGCTTTTAATGCTGAAAATGTAAGAATACTATAACAAACATGGCTATCTGTATTTCCCTTTTAGTTTTACGATTAGTTGTGCTACAATGAAGTTACTTTTTATAAAGTTTTCATACATAAACCTATGAAAATAAGAAACATAAATGTATCTGCGATAAAAACTGCTATTGACATCGTCAAGTTACCCGGGTACTGTGGGCTGTGGGGTACGATCTAAGTAAACCAGGCCGTGCCTGCCATCACCATACACTGCTGTAGACAAAGACATAGTCCGATGTTTTCGACATTAGGTTCCAAAGAAAATTAATGTTCACAATTGTTAGTATTTCATTAGTACTGAAGAAACTTTCACTTTTTAACTGTTGTTTCGGAAAAAATCAAAATCAAAGCAAATTAGGTATCTCGAGGGAGGTTCACTACAGAGTAGGTGGTCGCTTCAGCGTAGGTAATTAAATACTATTTAAGATTTTTACAAATTTCAAACAGACTTTTTAGTTATTGGCAATTAAGTTGTATCTAGGTCTTAAAAGAAATGTAGACGTCACCCATAGTTACTCTTCTTCGTCCTATTCTGCCGTTGTATGTTCCTAACCACAAAATATGATTCAACGCTGATAACTTAGTATAGCCTTGTTCATTTCGGCACGTTCTGACCTTGCTTAATACAACTACTGGCACTTGAAGACAGTACTTGATCGTGTTTTTATATGTAAACGCAACAGGGGGCGTTGCTCAGATGGTAGCGTGCTCGCTTAGCATGCGAGAGGTACCGGGATCGATACCCGGCGCCTTCAACTTTTGTAGACAAGAATATTATAATTTAAAATACTGGTCTGGTTATCTAAATGAACGCCACAATATTTTGTCATTTTACAAAGGCTAAGAAATTAATTTGTTCTAAGTAGTATGTCACGAACTAAACAAATATAATTCACCAGTGCAAAGTGAAAGTCAAAATTTTTTTGTAAAATTCTGATGTAAAAGTGCTAACAAAAATTCACCGGACTCCGTTTCATAACGAAATTCTCAAGGGAGTCTCATTATTCCCAAGGAGACTAGGGTATCAGAAGATACAAGGAAAAGGATCAAGGTGTCGTGTATAGGGATAATGGTGAACCTGTACAAAAAAATCTTTTGAAGTCAAAGGGTTTCGAAAGGGTTGGGATAGATTTCTCACAGTTACTAGGGCGACACAGCGCTCATGAAGTCATAGGACTGCGGCTGTTTTGGCCACTTGCAAAGTAAAAAAATATAGCTGACGTGTGATCTTGCAAATCGATGCCTGTGTGGTTACACAGGAAAATAGACAGCGTGTGATTGATAAACTAAATCATGGTACCTATTCAGAACGAATAAATTTATTATTTATTTCGCTAAGTAACAATTGACAACAACAACAATACAACACGATGTGGCAAGTGTTGTGTGTGATTTACAATGTGCATCTATTCTATGTGAATGACTTGACTTGCTATATTTGTGACTTGATATATTATTTTATGTTGCCGTGCCCTAACCGGGTTTCATGTTGGAACTTAATATAATGTAAAAACTTTTTAACACATGGATGCAATAAAGATTTGAGTTTGACACTAATGCTTAAATTATAATAGGGTAGACGACAAAAAAATCTAATTAGCCCGTCAGATAGATTTCCAAAAAATATTGGACACATATTTTTTCTTTCTTCACGTAAACAAAAAATGAGGGCAATACAGTGCTTCGAAAACTCGTGTGACATCATATTTCAGTAAATTTTACCTAAAAGTGACGTCACAAAGCCCCCACTCATGATCTTTGACGCGTTTTATCTTCGTAAAGAGCATTGAGTAACTTTGTATGGACTAGTGGCGTCGTTTTTTTTTAGCGGCCACCAATAATTATCATGTAACTTTGTTGTGCTGTGTACACATATTACATGTTCAATTATTTTTGTCTTAAGTGATTTTGAAGCTGAGATATTTGCATTTGAAAATGCCGTATTTTATTACTGTCCTGCTTAAAGAAATCTTAGTTATGTTTTTAGAAGTTTGATATTAGAGCTGGCTTTACTGTTTTACGACCGTCTGCAGGTTTTGGGAAATAATAATAACACATTATTAAACTATTCTATTATAATATGATAAATAAAAACATATCTTTAAGCTCTCTTCGTCCATTTGGTTCTAAATGTCATGTCGAATAATTATATCTAAAAATTGTGCCCGCGGAGTAAAATTATTTTAATATGTGCCCCATCCCATGTACCATATTGCTTATGAATAAACAATGTTGTATGTAACTGATGGTTTTCATTTTCTATCGATAAAGTCAGAAGTCAGGTATCAATCCATAATGCCATGGAGCCACGAGAAATTTAAATTACCCATGGACCCGGTAATGGGTCGACCCACTGAGACCACGGGTAGCGAGTCATAGACATTACATGGAAACACTAGCTTAAGGTACGTTTCCCAATAATACATGAGCAATTAATAGTGGCTCAATATTGCATCCAGCCCTTGTACAGCTCTTTCTACGTGAATGTACACGTAATATGTCCGTCTAGATTACTATAGATGAATGTCCAACACGATTTAAACTTCGTCGGCAACAGGTACAAAATACACTGTTAATTACATCCATATCCAATAAAACCAGTCTGGACCAACGGGATTAAGTTATGGGGAGCCTGCTGTGATTTGATATAAATATCATTCAAAGAGTTCAGAACTACATTCTTAAGCAAATTAGCAATGCTTAATGGTTCAATGGTTCATTAGAAACAGTGAAGTTCACGAATACTTGTACATGCCAACAGTGAAAGATGAGATAAAGAAATTCGCAGGCAAATACAAAACAAGACTAGACCACCATCCTAACCAGCTCACAGTCCAGCTCACATTACCCGAGTGTCTAAATCACCTGAAATGGCGCAGAACCTTGGATCTCGGGGGCGCCGGCCGGCGTTGACTAAGCCAATATATTAATATGGAGGATGTTCCTAGTGTGGTACACCTCCTCAAGACTAATATCCGTTTAACACATCAGCTCATAGTTAGAAAGACTGATTGCAAGATTCAAGACAATTAAAAAAAAATTACATCCATGAGTTATAAGAATATGTAAGAATATATGAGTTGGACTCCTATATTCTTACAGTTTGGATTAGAGCTATGCTGAGTCAGTCACAATCAACGACCATACAGTGGCTGTATGGTCGTTGGTCACAATACACAAACGATTATAATGTCCAAGGAAATGGTCATGCAATCTACGTTTTTAATTTATTTTATTTAGAATGGTTAAAAAAATACGGCAGGAACCTAAAACAGTGCAATGGAGTATTTAATTTCTTCGATTTTAATGAGCAATACAAAACTAAATATCTCCGCTCCGATTAGATTTAGAGAAATGTTTCCATAGTAACTTTTGACCGCTTTATTCTGCTCTTTCAAAATATCCAAGTTTCATTACTGGCCGCGCAACTTCAAAACGACGCCAACTTTACTCAAACCCCTTTTTATTAATTTGGTAAAACAAGAAACATGTATCTAATAATTTTCGATAATCTAACTGACGGAGTAAACAGAATCATATTTTTTCACAGCTACTAGTTCGAGTTTCTAGTACGCAAATGTCTGCATCACCCCAATACACACTCATTTCAAACTCGGAGACACATTGACACCGTTTCCATGTAAAGGTAACATGGAAAATAAAGAGCGCGCGAAATGAAGGGAGAGAGGTACTAGGTAAGCATAGAGATACAATAGGTGGCGTGCACTGAACAGACTACGTGGAAAAGACGGGTCCCTTTTACGTGTTTTGCAACCGTATGACCTGTGCTTTTGAGGGCATTGTGATGCGCATCATGTTTAAAAACATGCTGGAAATTAAATAGGTACTGTGATTGATCTGGAATTAGAAAGGATTTTACAAAGAATTGAAAAGGGTTTTTGTTAATTTTGATTCCCGAGGTTATTTGAATATCCACACATAATATCGGTGTTATAAGCTACTACAATAAAAGGTTAATTTATTTATATCATTACTGCAAACCAATTGTCAAATAAATTCATCTAACGTAACATTAGGGAAAAAGCTTAAAAGACGAGTTAAAAAAAAAACAAATAAGACGCCATATTAAAATTAAAATACAAGGGTAGCTTCATATCCAAGAACACTTTAACTACGCATGAGGGTCTGATATTATACGACGAGTCGTTCAAGAGTTTACCATAACGGATATTGTTGAGAATTACGAGTTTTTTACACGAGGGGAAAAAATCATTCATTCAAGGAAATAAAATATCAAATTATTTCTGATTTTTCACCACGTTGAACGATACCTACCATGTGTATTTTCTTCATAAATAAAATAAATTACCTTTTACAAGATTTTTAAAAAGTTTTATCAAGACGTTTGTTTGATTAATTGAGGTAAAAGACGCAACGTGATGAGTTGACATCTTGATATTAAATTAAGATGGCGTACTTTTCTCAAATTATTCTTATAATTTCTTAGTATACCAGAGCTTTAGCACGTCACAAGAGGTGTTCAAACCTTACAAGAATTTATTCCGTCCCTTTCTTTTTTTACTAAACAACAACAGGTGCCGCAGACGGGGGCAGAACGCATACTAGGGCCACAATATAAATATACTGTACTAGGGCCGACAATTTTGTTAGGGATGTTTATCATAACAAAAAGGGCGTGGAGTAATGGAGGGTTAAAATTAATTAAGTGGAATGGGCGGAGTCAAGATTTTTTTCATAAGAGGTCCTTCATAAAAACAGAGCACCAGTTGTGAACTATGCTGTTCATTTATAACCTTTACTAGGACAACATAACATGGGAGTTACATACCTGCGACGACTGTTTCGGCTCGGGGTAGCCTCTGCAGGACATGGTGTATGAGGCCGACGTCGGTACAGGCTTGAAGGTTACGCACACTCTTGCGCAGGATTGCGATAAAAACTGACCATATTTCCGCCTGCAACAACAGTTATTTGTTTACCAATTACCTACATAAATAACACAATAAGTCATCATCGTCCTGCCCTTATCCCATTCTATGTGGGGTCGGCGCAGCACGTTTTCTTCTTCCATTCTACAAAATAAGTAATAGTACATTTTAATACAAGTGGGGTAACTTTATCATTGAAGTCGAGGAGGAATTTACGCCTGAGCCATCAGCGAGGGTGTTATGGAACCGAGAATTTATCAATACACTTAAAAGAAAAAAGAAAATAATAGAAGACAAAGTATTTTGTCATTAATATGCTATTTGTATCAAAATGAACTTTTTCTTGTATCTAATCATTGAACAATTCCTTTACAGAATCACTTGTCTGCCCGCCCATAAGTGGCGAAAAAACGATACAAAATATTATATTACATGAAAATAAAGTGGATGACATTGGAAACAATCCGGGGAGTTAAAAAGTTAGAATAAGCCAACAGAAGCTGGCTAGCGTATTAAAGCATAATCCACTTGCCGCGTTTATTCGTCCATACTAACGGCGCGCATCAAGGCAGAAATTTTCAATTTCAAAGCTTTCTGTTTAATAGAGCCTGCAGTGTAACGACGCAGCGACGGTATGCGAAATATTTTTAATGAAATTCTTTTCTGTTTGTGCTCTCGCGGTACCGATGTGCTGGTTGTTAATTTTAATTTTACACAACACTATGTGCGCCTGGCTTAATTTGCTCTAATTTACGCTAATGTAACAGGGATGTTGAGTTGCATGGCTGGGGAACCACGAAAACATTACACGACGGACGGACCTTTGTTATTACTCTTAATGTTCAAACTAACCGTTCTGTTTTAATTTTCATTAGCAAATGCAAATGTCAACTAAATAAGCCATTTGATGAAAATGAATGAAGCTTAAAATTATAATTCACGCCATTATATAGTATATAGTATAAATTTATTTTTCAGGAAAACAATGGAATAAACTAATTAAAAACCTTGTTCACACGCGCTGTAAAAGGGTTGCGTTAAATTCCCATCGGTACTAGGGCAGCATGAACACGTGAGCGGTGTACCGACATTCCAGAGAGTCCACAAATTCACACAAGCATAATTTTGTTCCCAGATGTATCAGCGCAACATGAGTGCGGTGGCGGTGGTCGCTGCACACATGGTGTAGTTTTTTTTGTTCTCGTCGAACTGATGCTTTATGAATGGTTGTAACTTATTTTTCAACACACTTGCTGATAAAGTGGCTCTAATTTCACCGCAATTAGGCACATAATGACACCTGTAATCAAACTGTGAATTTTTCATTACCATTATTCACAAGTGAGTTATAGGTTTTTTTTTTTAATTTTATTGGTTGAGTTGCTTTGTTCTTAAAAAAAGTTTCGATACTAAAAAGATTGTGTTCAATACTACAAATAAATTAATGTACCTATTGCTTGCTCATTTCATGCAACTTCGAATTTAAATAGATTATTTCAACTTGTATATACGTTTTTAATAAATAAAACTTTTGTTTTCTCTTTAATAAAAAACACTTTGAATTCCCCATTTTGTACAAAAAAATATTTTAGTCTATAGCCGATCACCATTGTAAGATGCGTGCGCAAGAAAATTTATTAATTGAAATAGATAATTTCAACTTGTATATACGTTTTTAATAAATATAACTTTTGTTTTCTCTGTAATAAAAAAAACTTTGAATTCCTCATTTTGTACGTGGCTAAAACGTTATCCGCAAAAAGCAAAAAAAGAAACCTCATTCTTTTAGTCTATGGCCGATCGCCATTGTTAGATGCGCGCACAGGAAAACTGATTATTTTTTTCACAACTCGTTTTAGCTGTTGAAAATGATTTTTTTGTGTTATTTTCTTCACAAGTGTGTTGAAAAACGTCGTATGATACACGTGTGTATTGATTATTACCGTCCTCGGCTCTCTTAAGACCCTCACCTGACGGCTCGGGTCTCAATGGCGCCTCAGCGGTAGTCACCAACGTTACACACTTATACCATAATGTACTATTTCAACACACTTGCTCATAAAGTGGCCCTAATTTCACCGCAATTAGGCATATAATGACACCTGTAATCAAATTGTGAATTTTTCATTGCCATTATTCACAAGTGAGTTATAGGTTTTTTTATTTTATTTTATTGGTTGAGTTGCTTTGTTCTTAAAAAAGTTTCGATACTAAAAAGATTGTGTTCAATACTACAAATAAATTAATGTACCTATTCCTTGCTCATTTCATGCAACTTCGAATTTAAATGGATAATTGCAACTTGTATACGTTTATACGTTTTAAAAACGTTTTCCCATTTTGTACGTGGCTGCAACGCTATCCGCGAAAATCCGAAAAAAAAGAACTTAATCTTTTAGTCTATAGCCGATCGCCATTGTTAGATGCGCGCGCAGGAAAACTGATTAATTTTTCACGCCATGGCGAAATTTTATTCACAACTCGTTTTAACTGTTGAAAATGATTTTTTTGTGTTATTTTTTTCACAAGTGTGTTGAAAAACGTCGTATGATACACGTGTGTATTCATGATTACCGTCCTCGGCTCTCTTAAGACCCTAACCTGACGGCTCGGGTCTCAATGGCGCCTCAATGGTAATCACCAACGTTACACACTTATACTATAATGTCTAATAACCAACGACGAGTGTTTGTTGAGTTTTATTTATACAGTCAATGATATTGTCTCAATATTACACTCATGTTTTATTTAAATTTTTGGAAAACTAGTATTTTTCAATAAATAATTGACGTTTTATTGAAGTGTTTACTGATGTTGTTGTAACTGTACAGCGGGTCGTTATTTAGTTCTTGATTGTTTATTTAATCTGAATTATTCGTAAACTAGACCAATGTTAACAGAAATAATGATTTAAACAACAAGAAACCAGTTTTAGAAACCTTCACTTCGATAACGTTCATTGATACACACAAAAGAAAAGTAAGCAAAGTGAGCAAACACTTGTTTGAATACTTCGAGTGATACATTATTCTTTTCATCATTATTATTGTGTTCACGTGCTTATTTCCCATTGTTCAGTCCTTCCTTGTGCATGCGAGAACAAAACCAATCCAACACTGGGGTACCAGGGCAGCAGAAAGCGTAGTGTACTTGCATTACAAAAGCCCCTCGTAGCTAACGAGACCGGTTGTAATTATATTACATTCTTCTGCAGTTAGCAGAACAATCTCGGTGAAATTACAAGTTCAGAGAGAATTCTCGCAATTCACTGTGCGAAGCGAGAAGGTATTTTTATTTCCTTAATTTCTTAGGCCCGGTCACTTCATTATTTTGATTTCGGCCCTGATTATGCATAATTAAGGGGAATATGAATTCATTTAATGAACTCGCTTCCTTTTTGTAAATGGTTTATCTTTTCTTTTTGGTTGTTTCACAAAGTTTTAATTGAAGCTGAATCAAGATAAAGTAATTGACCATTTATATTTAGTTCTTTTTTGTGTTCTAATACAATTTTATACCGTTACTTACCTCATTGTTGGTTACTTTCGTAATCAAAAGAAATCTATTCATAAAATATTCAATGTGTGCCAAACTCACAACTGTCAACTTCGGAAGTACAAACATGTTGTTTCTAAATTAATAAAACATTTGTATTTGATACAAACATTTGTAAAGGCAAACTTCGTTAAAGCATGTCGCACAATAATGAACAGTCTCGTCGTCGGACGAACAAACTTTTCACTCACTTAGCGCGCGCGACAAACTCCTCACAATGAGTGGCTACGGGAGAATGTGGCTGTGTGTAATGATATCCGTAGCCTTACGTCATTATCAGATGAAACTCGCAAGACGCCTCATCTACTTGAACCTGCCGCCTAGAGTAAGAGGCAAGGAATCTTCGTATTGTTCGAAAGTGTTATATCGTCTACATCAGGGATGGCGAACCAATGGCACGTTACACAATATTTTAGGCACACCACCTAATATTTAACCATATTTTCATCTAGTAATTAATTTCAAAGATGAATAACATAAGATTCGATTAGAAACCGTTTGGTAGATGAGTCCAGTTGAACGTGCAATCTTCTAAAAGTAACCTCTTACAACCCAAATACAATACATAATAATATAAGTTACTTATTATCTAATCAGCAACAACAGCTAGGTCAAGTTTTTTTTCTTTTTGGTAGTAAATAAGTTTTTAGTTGAAAATATTTAGTTTAAATATCTACCAATAAAGACTAACTGCCGCACTCAGAGAGCTTTAATGATTACTTAGGCCATCACTTAGTAAAGGTTTTGACAGTTTTGTCATACAAAAGTAAGTCAAATCTTTACTAAGTGACGGCTTAAGTAATCATTAAATATCTCTGAGTACCTAAGTAAGTAATATTATTGGACGGCACATGCAAGGTCTCAATAAACATTGCTTTAGAAAATGGCAAATTAAAATGGCACGTTGATCCATAAAGGTTCGCCATCCCTGGTCTACATTTACTTGTTGGGGAAACGTAAAGTCGTTAATTTTAAATTTACAATGAGCAATTTTCGTTATTCGTCGACTTTTTGGGTAGCTAAGGCAGCTAATAACGAAAATTGCTGTAAAAACATGAAAGCTATTAATTTCCCAACATGACTACCACAAAAAGGCCAATAACAAGGCTAATAAAATCGTTGTTGAGCACAAGTGTTGCCTAAAAAGCACCGTCTGAGGGCTGACAGGGGCGATGGTCCCCACACGTCCCTAAAGAAAAACTTCTCATAAGATGACTCGGCGGATTCCCGCCACTACGACGCGGCGCGTCGTCCATCACGCCGTGAGTGGCAGGCGCTCTCTGAGATCCTGGTAGTGTGCGCTACGTTTACAAGTGATGTATCACTTCATTAGACTGAGTTTTGAAAACGTACTCTTCAGTCGTCCTAAGAGCCTGGTGAAGTGCGCACTGGTGCGGAAAATGTTAATACAAGCAACAATGGGATTGTTTGACAAACATGGTATGTTGCTGTTGTTGTTTATTCTTTACTTCTAGTAACATGATACATACTAAAAGATACAACTAAGTCGAGATCAGGAAGCAAACTGTTTTATTATACTTTTACCCTCATTACAAAAATGTTACAATTGACAAATAATGAAAACCCCACTAAAGGTACTTCCGTAGGACGTTTTGAAACTAAAAGTGATGCAATTAACGCGAAAATGTCCTTGCCGCACTGGGAGAGAGTCCTTTGTCGAGGTTAAGTTTGTCACAACCCGCCGCATCAAGCGGGCACAGTAATTGTTCTTTATAATCACACCACTTATCAGTCTTTGGGTTAAATTAATTAATAATAAAATAAAAGAATAATAATGAATAAGCCAATAAAAGATACAACCAAGTCGAGATCAAAAAGCAAACTGTTTTATTATAGTACTTTTACCCTCATTACAAAAATGTTACAATGAAAACCATCAACAAGGTTCAAACATAACACATACAATTCTACGAATCTAAAGAACACGATTAAGAACGTAGGCGAACATAACGTGTCAATATTTTTTGTGAACATTTGAGACTTTAAAGTCAAGTGACAGACAGTGATAGGTGACAGAAAGAATCCGTCAGAAGCGTATTCAGCGGAGCACAACATCTTAACCTGTAAAACCTACCAACCAAATTAAGGGCCACAGAATGTGGAATCATAAAATTCATTTACAATGCACTTTTCAAAATATTAATTATTCAATACGATTTTCTGATCAGATATATTTTGTAATACAGATAAAACTAATCGCTCTACCTAACTTTTTTCAGTAAAACGTGGTTCAGAATTATTGTTATTTTCAATCGGAAACAGAATTCTCTTCAGTACAATCGTATTGGATTCCATTCAAAAGGAAATCTACCGAGGTAGATAAACAAATACACAAAACGAGTTTACTTTTTCTTTTATGGCACTTCTATCACAACAAACGATTTTAGAACAATATTCAGTAACAGCTTTCTTTTGAAGAGAATTTTGAGTTTAACAAGCAGAAATAAATGTCAACGAGTTGACAAGTGACAGAGGTATCAAGATCACCTTTGAGGGTAAGTAGTAAGTAAATCACCTTGCAACTAGGGAAAGAAGAGGTTTACAGGAATAAAGACAATGACCTAATGGGCAATCAACCAGTACCCAGCAGGAACAAGGAAGAAACCCGCAAGCTGCATACGACAAAATAAGAGTTTTTGAGCAATTTCCTAAGCAATTCCATTTAGAAGCAGTCGCAATGCGCACCACTATCATAATTATTCACTGCCCAAGTGCCCAACCGTGTTAAATTGTTTCTCTGGGACTTCGTCGAGCTTTTCTGGTGGTCGTCACTTTTGATTCTGATTTTCAGAAGTTGTAGTGGTTTAGGAATAGTGTAGGTAGCAGGTTTGCTAAATTGCACACTGCCCAGCGGTTTGCTAAATTGCTCAAAGCCGCTTGTTTTTCTGCGAAGTTAGGTTGTAAGGTAGTTAGAGATTACAGATGAGACAGTCAATAGAGAATACGAAGAAAATGAATAACTTATTTTCTACCCCCACGAAAAAGAGTTTTTCCACAAATGACTAAGTTAAGAGGTAATAAACATAAAAAAATAGAAAAACAATACAAGCGAATTGAAAAGCTCCTCCTTTTCTGAAGTGGGTTAATGAGTTTTCAGTTTGACATACACCAATCAGTACAAGGAGTTTATGTTGCATCAGCAGGCTTTGAACACCAACACACGGCGTTGATTCATATTTATGCAATCGCAATACACGATATCAGTTACCAACTGCTATTACACCAAACTGGCATTTGGGATACATACAACCGTTTCATCATCATATAGATCGGATATTCGGATGCATATTTACCTATGTGTGGGTGTTGGCTATTATGGAATGAACTTTTGCATCGAAAAAATCCCGGGAATTCGGAATCGACAAATTCAGTTTTTTTACTATAGAATCAAATCGGGTGTAGGAATATTTACTTTGTTTAAGGTGTTGGCTGATATTATGGAATGCACTTCTGTACCGAAAAAATCCCGGGATTTCGGAATCAACAGTGACCAAAGCACAGTGATATAGTGATTAAAGTTGTAGTAACCGAGGTAATATTTACGCCCCTCAGGATATCAGTAGGGCTGGTTGGAAGATATCTCTTACTCACTTTTGTACACTTCAATAAAGGATAATTGTATTATTTTTATTAAATTAACACCTACCTACTACCTACTATTCCTCTTACACTCAACATAGACATAAATTGATAGGGAACTTAAAATTAACTTCAAGTAAATATTAATAACTATGTACCTAATCCCCCTGTTTTTTTTTAAATAAATACCACATGTTAAAGACGACGTTTCCTCATCATGTTACAGATTTGTTTTGCATTCCCGAATTTTCTGGAATCCCGGGATTTATATTTAAAAAAATATGTTTTAAGAATAATAATTTTCCATAATTTCCTAACCAAAAATGAACTTTAGGTAAATGCATCCGAATATCCGATCACTAACATCACACAAACCATAATTTGTTGCAGGCATTACAAGTAGTACAAAGTAATTCAAAAGAACATCATGTGAAGAAAATTATGTATCCGGAAGCAGAAGAACTAAATTAAATATCAATAAAACACAAAAAAAAATGTTTCCGCCCGGTATTGAACCGGGGGCCTTGTGCGTGTGAAGCACACGTGATAACCGCTACACTACGGAAACGAAACTATCAAGTACAATATCGAGTAACTAGACAATTGATAACAATCAACAACCAACTAGTTTATTTAGCGGATGTAGAGCAACTTTCACTGCAATCGCGACCTTGGAGTTTGGGCAATTACACTATTATCATCTAACAAATTACTAGTACAGTCAACAAGTTCAAAAACGTGTTAAATAGAAGTAAAGCTCCTAAAAATATGTGCGATAGCTCATTCGATTCGGAGTGACGCCTAGAAAAATGTTTTTAAGGGTTTTTTAAGCACATAAAAAATTGCGACTGCAAGATGTGTCTAAAAGGATAATTTATGAAAGATATTGAAACACCCCAGGGATTGGCCCTTTGTCAGACCCAGACAGATCCCTTGTTAGTTACATTTTAAAAAGACCTAAATACTTCAGTCGTAGTTAGGTGACCGTATATAAATGTGACATGGGTTTAACAAACAAAGGCCTCCTCCTTTGGGAACGTCATTAATTTAAATCTTTTTAAGCTCAAACGTTTGGTTATCTAAAAGTCATCATCATCTGCCTAGCCTTTTCCCAACTATGTTGGGGTCGGCTTCCAGTCTAACCGGATGCAGCTGAGTACTAGTATTTTACATGGAGCGACTGCCTATCTGACCTCCACAACCCAGTTAATACTAGGTAATACGATACTCTTTGGTGAGACTGGATGTCAGAATTTCAGGTCACTGACTACCTGTAACGACTGCCAAAGCTCTATATATGGCAGCCGGGACCAACAGCTTAACGTGCTGTCCGAGGCACGGAGGAAACTCGGTATGTCGGGCGGTCACCCATCCACAGACCGACCTAGGCAAGCACAGCTTTACCTAAAGATCGACCCGAGTGGCAGTTCTTATTAAGCCACGAGCTCCTTTTGGTTATCTAAAAGTAACCCTTTCAAAAAGATCCTCCGTGTTACCAGGATCCCAGAGCCAGCGAGGAGATTGAACCTCGGTAAGATGCGCCGAGGGGACGATGACTCACGGATTGTGCTCCCTTTGCCGCGTTGCTATCTTCTGTCGCAGTAATTCTATCTCTCTAATAAGATGCTTATTATCCTTTATGCAGATAAACCGTTGGATATTTAAGTTTTCATACACGTGGACTTTAACTTTGGAGTCTTTTTTATAAAATTCGACGCAGAAGAAATGTGTCTTTTGCGATAACGTAGGTTTGAGTAAAGTTGGAATACGTCACACAACTTTTTGCAAAAAGAATTAAAGTAGGTGTAAAACAAGTAAAGGGTTAAACTTGATCTAAATTCATACCAAGACCACAAGCGTTTAAAGGAGGTCTTCTTATAATATTCTTATAATAAAAAAGGCACGCAACTTAAGGATCTTCGTTCCAACAAAAAGTCCTACAAAAACTGCATTCAATCTTCTGTCTCTCTCCAACTTCGAATACGGCGTGCGTGTTATAAAACTGTTATCCTTTGCATACACTCGCAGGGTACTGCGGTGCGTTCTGCTGCTATCCTAGTATTTAAAGGACGTTCTTTTTTGTCTCACCCTTTTAAAACGATGCTTGGGTTATAATAATTCCAGACACCAAAAACTAAACTTAAAAATTCCAACCGTCATCTTGGCCAAACACCCTCCACGTTTCAATTTTCAGATTAATAAATAAATGTATGCAAATATTTACCTGTAAGCTAGGTGGACAGTGATCTAGAAGTTCTAACATGTGTTGAATATTCTGCGCGTCCTGTATCACGAAATTCAACTCCATGTCGAACTCGCCCCCCACGAGCTGCGAACAAAAGAAAACATTATTCAAAAGACGTCAAAACACATTTTTGGATTTTTACAGATGATATGTGCGAATTACGATTTAGGGAAGGAGAAAAATTTTGGGATTGGCGGTGATAGTCGTTTCCGACACAATATTTATCATTTTACTTATTTTTTTCCCGCCGGTATTTTTTTTTATTAAATATCTATAACCACTGTATGGCGTTACGGCAACGTGCAGCGGTTCTACGCGCAAAAACTAGTTCAACTAGAGTAGTGTTTTTTTTGGATTTTACGTCGCGTTAATCGGATTTGCCTCTCGGGACTACCGGACCGGTAAGTTTGGCACACTTAGCGTCCGGACACATCCGGAAATCTGTACTTCGACCGGTTGCCTTGTTACCTGAAGTCCGAAAGCAGTGATAAGCAAAAAAACGTGGAACGTATGGAAAATAGTGGTTGCGCCAGAAGAACATTATATTTTCTTAATGGCATTGAATGGTCTAACTAAATATTTGAAAAAATGGATTTGCCACCCAACCAGTAAGCTTCGTAAAACTTTTATTTAATATGTAGTACGTATAAAGTAATAAAATAACTTCTACTTGACCTTTTAGAACACGGCTGAGTGCTTTCGAAAGGACATTGTACGTGTCTTTTTGGTTTTGACCATTTTTTCTATCGATAGAACATTTTGTGACCGAGTGAAATATTGGCCGTATCTTGAAAAGCTAGGCACAATGGGGTGTTGTCCCCGTCGTGTTCGACGGACATTCAATTTGCGCGATCGGTCAATCGCTGTATAGCTTCTACTAGCCCGGTGCCCGGGCCCTTTGTGTTCCTCACAATGGCGTAAGCAAAGAACATGAAAAATGTAGCCGACTAACAAGCTCTGTTTCTATAGGTTTCCGTATTTTTTCCTGCATTGAACGCTCTATTAATTTTATCTTTTGTCAGTGTCTTTTAAAAATATTGTCAAACTAAAAAAAAATAATCAATTTTCTCTCTGTTTCTGTCTCACTCGCACTAAAAACATGAATGAAGTTGTAAGCACCTTGTGCAAGGGGCGGAGCGAAAGAGCCATTTACAATATGTATCACTATCTCGTTCTATCGTTAGATGCCACTTCATGGTTAATTCAATGGTGTCGGCGCCCTTACGCAAAGCCGTTAACAATGGCGTTTCACCCCCATGGTGTTGCGGTACTAGGCGATCAGAAAAATAGAGAAGTTGTTATAACCATGGGGTTGCCAAGTGTTGCGTTGTTCTGCATAGGGGCAAACGCTATTGTATGTTCTTTTTTATATTAACCATATCAAACCGTTTTGAAAGTTTCTTAAACATGCGACTTTTTAAACTGTGTGTAACTTTATGATTTCAGAAGCGAATCTATTATTCTACGAGTGAATCTAATCACATAAAAATCGGTTATGTAAACAGTGTAAGTACCTCGATTTCGGCAAAACAATCACGACCCAATGGCCTTTGTTGTACCCATACACCGACCCTCATGCTTGAATGAACACAGAAACCTGATCGATTGCATAATTCATATAGGATGGACCTAGTTGTGCTCCACTAGGTCCCCATGGTTCTAGGACGTGATTATTGTAACTCATAAATATTAATGTAGGTACCTAAAATTTAAAACATTGATAAGTACCTAAGTAGGTAGACAATCGAATATACATATAAGTCTAATACGTTTTTACATAAAAAAAAAACATTGTGAAAACAAGCTTTTATTTAAGTGCGTGTTTCAATACTACTTTTTTGGGGTTCCGTAGCCGAATGCCAAAAAACGGAACCCATAAAGATTCGTCATGTCTAGTCTGTCCGTTCGTATGTACAGCCACTTTATTCGGAAACTATTAGGACTACACAGTTGAAACTTGGTAGGTAGATGTATTCTGTAAACCGCTTTACGATGTTGGTACAAAAATAAAAGATTAAGGCGGGTGTTCTCATACTTACATGGAACTGTAACTATAAAAAACTTTTTTCATCACACCTATTCGTGTCTATAAAAGGTCTTTAGAAATGACATTGAGGTTCCTAAAACTATTTTTTCTCAAAGTTAATCGTTTGAAAGATAGACACTTCCAAAGTGGTAAAATGTGTGCCCCTTCTAACTTTTAAACTAAGAGAGTGAAAAATCTAAAAAAAATATATGCTGTAGATCGCAATGAAAACTTTCAACAAAATTGGTTTGAATGATATATAATGTATAGATTTTGAGATATAGCACATTTAAAAATCCGCAAATATAACTTTGTCATTCATACAAACACTATAAAAAACAAACTTGTCACAAAATATGTTTTTCTGTTGCCGTTTTTTAACAAGAAATAATAACTTCTAGCTTCCCTGCCAAGATGGTACGGAACCCTTCATGTGCAAGTCCGACTGGCACTTTGCCAGTTTTTTTTATTTAATTTATGCTTTAGTAATACCTAGTTTTCGGTGGTTTCATATTCTTCTGTTAGTGTTCATAAATAAAAACTAATTGCCATCTTTGGAAGTCCATCACACTGGATTAGGAATGGCGTTACTTAGCATTGTCATTCAAACTATACGTGTACATACAAAATATCAGCTCAATCGGTTGGGGATAACTGCTTTAAAATTCATTAGCAAGATTTGACCTAAACAAACATACATACAAGAATTGCAAGTTAGATAACAGCTTGTAAAAACACGCTATCCAACCACACTGAACATTAATTTCGTTTAACGAAATTCTCGGGGTTTAAAATCACAATTAATTTTAGTAGAACATTCTAAATCCGCATTTAGAATGTTCTACTATTATTCATGTTATTTTAATATTAAAGCAAGACTGAAATAGGTTTCATGTAATTTTATGCGGATTCTGAAACCACACAAATTTCGATGGAAGATTCTTAATCACTTCACTCCCTTGGAAGGCGAAAAACAAAAAATTAGTAATATCTACCAGAACAGTTTATTTGGAAGCAAACACAAACTTTTATATTTTATATGGCGGACATTTCGTGTTCTACAAGTAATATATAATAAAAATGTATTTTTTTCTAAGTAACGCCACTTGCGTGGCCATAAGCGCCTTAGCAAATATAATAAGAGTTGACAAGGCATCAAAATTTTCAAAGCGAAAAACCACGTAAGCCGAATGAAAAAACCTTATTGAGACCTAAGGTACGCAGAGTAATATAATAAAAAGTCTTGAACCTGCAGAATGGCGTATCATAAAGTCCCTCGAGGAAATCATCCGACGAATCTTTGAACTTTCCAACGGGGAGGAAGCGTTCCACTCAACCCTAAAGTGCTGACGTTAAAAATTATGGTGTCGATAAAACTGGCCAAGTGCGAGTCGGACTCGCACATGAAGAGTTCCGTACTATCGTAGTAGGAAAGCCCCCTTTAATTTCTATTATTTCTTGTTATAGCGGCAACAGAAATACACAATTTGTGATAAGTTTGTTTTTCATAGTGTTTGTATGAATGACAAAGTGTGTAACGTTACATTTAACAGGGGGAGCCTGATAAATGTAAGGCCACAATAAGCATTTTCCTACCTAGGAGGAGAGCACAGTTTAATAGAAAAAGGGAAAAGGTAAACAGTTATTTAATTTTAAGACAATAAAATACAAATAAACCTATCAGGCCCTACCTACCGGATGCTGGAGAATTCTTATTAAAATACTATATAAAATCAGGGAAACCGGGGTGAAGGTCCAGAGATATGAAGAGTCCAGGGGGTTTCTAAGATGGAAAACCTCAAGTCAGGCCTTCCAGTCGTTGAGCTCGCAAAGGGGCCGGTTGTAGCCTGCAGTCAATCTTCAGCTTCCATCAAACGCAGAGGAGGCGCGAGGATCAAGGAAACGTCCCTTCGGCTGTAGCAGTAGCCGGCGGACGTCAGGAGTGCCGAAGAGGAGACCCGAAGAGGAGGGCCGAGGAACGTCACTCGGGCACTTTTCTTCACGACGCAGACCACCGTAATGAGGATTATATTGCTCAAAAAACTAGTAAGCTTCGTAGCTGAGATGTTTTCCGTACCGAGCCCTGGCGTAGACTGGCTCTGACGACCCGGTTCCCAGTCATCCTGACATTTTTAAATTGCTAGCTTTTGTTCTAGAACATTAAAAAATAAAATCAATTTATAACGACGTACAAGGAGGTATCAATAACTTATACAACCTACTCCTAACTCCAGCAGCGAATTAAAAATAATAACTCTTATAGAAAAACACAAACATTACAAGTGAAAATTGCGATTTTTTTAAATTTGCTATATCTCGGAAACTACTAACTACCTATACCTTTTTTTTTTCTTGGGCAGAGCGAAAGGGAGTGTCAGACTTCTACTGACTAAAAACCACCCATGTTCCATTAGCTTTTCATGTCGAGGCCGCGGTATCTCTTGCGAACAACCCGCAGCCCCGACAGGAGCCCAGACCCCCCCCCTTAATCTTATATTTTTGTATAAAAATCGTAAAGCGGTTCACATCTACCTACCAAGTTTTAACAGTGTAGTCTTAATAGTTTCCGAATAAAGTGACTGTGACATACAGACGGACAGACGGACTGACGGACAAACATGACGAATCTATAAGGGTTCCCTAAAAAGTGTACGGTCTGTGCCGCCCGGTGTAATTGCACAGCGGCACAGTCCGGTAGCGGCCGGCGGCGACTGGCACTTATAAACGTGATTATTGCCGGTAGCCGGTCGCACGGCAAGCGGCGGCAGGCCCGGTAATTTGATTGCTTGCCCGACGGTTATTATCGGCAACCCTATATCCGGACAGATCCGGTTATGGCGTCTAATAATAACGCTGGCACTCGTCGCTTGTTATTTCATTAGTATCTGTTGGTTGTCACGGTGGCCTGTCTCGCAGGTACGCACGACGAGGGTTCGCTGGGACGCTAAGCTTATTATGTTTAGATACGATCCGCTTTGCTTTTAGATTTAACACTTCTAAACCCGACTTAGACACAGTTGCTTAACCGTGTTGCTGACGTTTTAATTTAATTCTCAAATTAAGTTTCATGCGTCGCCTTTGTTATGTAAAACAGTATGTTCCGGTGCAAATTAAACTAGAACTTTATGAACCGAAAGTCGCTTTACACTTCTTCCACAGGCACAAACAAAAATGTTCTTCAAAGCTGAAAGTTTTCCTAATGTGACGTCAGGGGTTAGTTCGTGAAAACAGTTACTTAGCTAACCTGTGTCCGCATGAGTTGACTGGTGGGAAAATATTCGTGTGTTTTGTGTGGGTAGTCGGATAGAAAGTCAGGACATAAAGCTGTAGGTGCGGTAGGTCGAACACTCGCATTACCATTCGGTGCGGTGTAATTACTCGGAGTGGACGTCTCTCACGGCGCGGGAGGTGGTGAGCGGGGATGCTGGAGCGCCCGCTGGGAAATATTCCGGACGACTGTATAAAAATGCGATTACATCACGTATCGCTGACGACGACGTCTATACATGTTGATTATTTTCAAACATTTCTAAATGAGAGCTCTAAATAAAAATAATTAGACGTAGTGCTAATTGCAGTTCCCGCGATACTGCAATTAGAGACTTGAAATGGCGCGATTTATTTAGTTGAATTTGTTGATGTAACTTCTTTATTTGTATAAGCAAAGCTAGAATTCGATATTTAACGAAGCCGCCAATCAAGTATTGTCTACATTAAATTAAGTTTAAATGGGTCGTTTCCCAGCCAAGTTATTGCTGGGAAAAATTCAATATATCTCCGTGACTAGACGATTCCCATGTATGGTCTAGAACTCTAGACCAAAAATAAATATCATAAAGACGAGGAGAACGAATGCCTTTCGGCTTTGTTTAGAGTATTTTTTACACCCATTATTTGTCACCCGTTCCGTAAGAAATGATCTGAATTTTGACCAAGCAAAAATATAGTAGGTGGGTAACCGTCCTGGATCCATGCATAGGATATTTTCCATCCCGACCTAGTAAGATATTTCCCGGTTAGTGTAGTCACGTGCACAGCTACTAAATAATAAATGCGGGATCGTAAAAGCTGTCAAATAAGCTAAATGTGGGGTAAACAAGAGAGCTCAAAAAGGCGTGCGCACACGGCATTAGTTACGGCAGACAAAGTGCCCGTAAAATCTCACGCAGAACAGCCCCGTGATAAATTGTACGGGACAGACTTCAGACGTACGGTACAAGTTACACTGGTGAAGCTGTGTAACGAGTACCTAACAATAAGAACAAGTAAAGAAAAGAGAGCAAGAAAATATTTGTATTAGTATGCATTGGACGCACTAACTTAACGTATTTTTTTTAAATATAAAACTTACACTGCCACTTACGGGATACGAGCTATGATTTCAAAACAAATATCATTTTAATTCTGTTGAAGTTACACGCTCATTATTAGCCACGACCCTATAAGACAGACAACAAAAAGTGAGTATATTTTTTAACCGACTTCCCAATAAGGAGGAGGTTCTCAATTCGATCGCTATGTTTTTTTTTTGTTATGTATGTAAACCGATTACGCCGAGATTTATGATCCGATTTACGTGATTCTTTTTTTAGTTTGATGCGTAATAGTTGCCATTTGGGCCCATAAAAATTTTACATTGTTTGACCCAGTACTTTTCATTTTATGAACATTTTTTTGAATTTATGAACTTTTTTCGTTTATGTGTGTCTGCTAATAACTTCGTCGTTTATGAACCAATTTTGATGATTCTTTTTTTATTGTAAAGGAGATATTTCAAGGGTGGAACCATGATATAGAAACCGGGACCTGGTGATGGGATCCCAGAGAAATCGACGGTTGGGAGTTGAAAGCAATAATAAAGGGTAATATCTTGAAGGTTAAGGGTTAGGTTTCTTGTTTGGACTACAACTAAAAATGAAAAAACAAAAAATCAGCTTCTGAAGTCGGTGGCAAAAAAACTAAATCAAACAAACAAATGTCACCGACTTCAGAAGCTGATTTTTCTTCTGAAGTTTATTTTTCACTTTTTGGTGTTTTTGAAGTCGGTTGTTTTTTTTTTTTGCAGAAAAGTTTATTAGGATTGTACTTTTTGTAAACTTACATATTTATAAATTTGTAGGTGACATGACATGTCCACAATAACTTGGACCAGGCAACTATAAACTGTTACGATCCAAATAGGACGCAAACCTTTCTGCGTCCGTCGTGAAAAGGCCCCGCATGAACAAATAAACATCACAATGTACACGATGACCTAGTGGCGTCGTAGTTTACTAAACCCAGGTATAATGCGATTGTCGTAAAAGCCTCCGTAGAATTGCCTGTGGATTACTTCAGAAGCCTAAACAATGCGAGATTCTGAAAACCGTTTTGGGTGAACGAGTCTCAATTACCGGAAATTCTGCGTTTAACTGACCTCCGCCGGATTTAGTCGTTACAGACTTCCTTAGGGATTTTCGAAGAAAAAGGTTTGCGTCAATAAAACGAAACCATTATTTTGCAACAGTATAATAGCACCCGTGAGCCCGTGACACAAAAACAAGTAAACATTCTAAGATCTTTGTTAAAGATTGGAAACAATCACAAACGTTATCTAAATAGATTTTTTGCCAAGTACCATGAATAAATATGGTACACTAGTTTTATATGGGCAAAAATCTGTGGTGCGTTACAATACTTGCAACGTTTGACTCTACCAATCAGATGAAAAGGAACCAGTTTTGGGGCGTAACTCCGCTTTTCAAAGTCCCCTTTTTATAAACGTTCTAAGCGCAGGAGTTTATTTTAACATACTGTTCAGTTATGAAATCCTGGTACAGGGATTAGAAGTTGCTATTTAGAAATTCACATAAATAAATAGCAAGGCGGTAAAACATATTTCATCAGGTGTTGCCATGTCGTTATCAAAACAGGAGAGTTTAAAAAAACGTTGGAGGTGAAATAAGTCAAAAATTTCACAACGATTAGGATCATTCCTTCCCAAAGGACCGTAAAGGGTTAAATGGGAGATCACTTTTACTAGGCGCACAGAAAACCAAAGGTCTAATAAATATCCCGGCGTTCCTGGCTGTTTTTTCTCTACAGGGCGAGAATGAGTTCCCTCGGGATTATCCTAAAGCATTATCGATTCACATGGACATTAGGCGCGCAGTAGTACGAAGGAGGTTTTATGTTCATCCGATATTTATTTTTTGAACAAAGTAAAACGATTCTAGACCCTTTGAACGACCCAGTATAAAACAATAATAGTATTGGTGGTCCATACTGTGTTGGTAGACAGAGCCAGTTGATTAAATTGAGCTTTAGCTTTTAAAAATTAACATCATTTTCATTCTTATTGCGCTCGACGTATAAAATTGAGTAGATTTGAGCTATCCCTCGTTGGTGCCATACCACACTAAGAATGTCACTTGTCCGTTACCTACGTTTTATACGTCAAGGTTTTATCCCAGTTACGAGTTTCAACCTTTTTTTCCTGGGTTCACATATTTGTTTCTGATATTTTACAAAAGTGACAAAGTGCTAAAGTAGTAAAATCACTATTATAGTATAAAACAAAGTCGCTATCGCTGTCTGTTCGTCCCTATATATATGCTTAAATCTTTAAAACTACGCAACGGATTTTGAAGCGACTTTTTTTAATAGATAGAGTGATTCAAGACGAAAGTTTTAGTATATAATTTGACCGACATTCACGCGGGCGAAGCCGCGGGCATCAGCTAGTAAGATTATAAATAGTAGTACCAGATCTTCTCCCGGATTTCCCGGATTTTCTTCTTCCGGATCGGTTGTGTCTATAAGCACTCTGGGTGAAATTAGAACAAGCAAACAAAGTTCAGCGATAATTGTTTCTTCGAGATTTTTTGCGAAAATCATAATTTCCTGAAGGAATCAAGACCTCGTTTAAAGTTTAATTATAACATATAAAAAGGGAACTAAGAAGCAGTCAACACAGCACCACACAACGTAAATAAAGCTGCGTTCACATCACAGATATTAAAAGAACCCTTGATCGCCAGCGCCGCCACTCACAAAATGTTTGCGAAAACTTAGGGGCCATGAATATGCAATAAAAGTACCAGGTTGACATAGAACGCGGAGGATGGCAGTTCGCAACAAGGGATGCTGCACTAACCCCTGCGGTTAGGGGCGGGGAGTAGCTTGAATGGAGCGTAGGGTGCAGATTTATCCCCGATGTCAACGTCAGAGGACGTCGGGGATCGTTTAACATTTGCCTGCCGACTATTATACTAAGTTGTGTGCATACACGAGTCCTGTGAACTTTTCAAAGCGATTCTTTATTTTATCGTTTGTGTGTCAATATTTGATGTTGCCAAAAAAGTTAGCATTTTAATTGATAACTTGAGAAGTGTGCGACATATTGGTTCATAATCCTAATACAAAAGTTCTCAACCGTTTGGGGTGAATTTCATCAGTGAAAACGAATGCAATCAGCACGTCTAAACCGCGTTCAACTCTAGATGCGATAATGAAGATGACACAGATGGGCTTAAGAGGTTTTTCCTAGCGGGACAAGATGATATTATTAATACACACCTCTCGTCAACAAACCGTCATACAACGTCAAACTCAAATTCATTTATTGTTTGTCACAGGTGAAATATCAATCGTTTGGCTCACCACTCAATTCGTGTCTCAATTACTCCACCATGTACGCCAAAGTGACTAAAGATACAAAATCGTGTGGCTCTGCCTATAACAATTTATTCCGAGTCGTAATGGGATGATTGAGGTGAAGGGCATCCGCTAACCCTTCAAATGCGCCCGTTAGCGCCAGGTCAATGAGTCCCGTCGTTTATTAAACGACTTTGATGTCAGTTCTGCTATAGGCAGCAAGTTCCCACGGTTTAACGTAATTTCATCTAAATTATAACATTTTGAGAAGAAAATAGAATAGTATGTAATTCAAAATTTTTAAAATTGATAAAGTACATATTATTGAATCATGTTATTCGAAAATTATTATATTTATTATAGTGACATGACTGACAAAAAAACGAACACTGTAAATTGAACTATTTTTTCAGTCCAGTTAGTATTATTAGTGTTTACAAGATAATTTTTGGTTCTAAGACATGCCGGTTTCCTCACGATGTTTTCCTTCACCGTTTTGAGACCAGTAATGATAAAATAAATTACACAAAGTAATGTGCCTGCCTGGGTTCGAACCCACTGAGCCACCGACATGACACCACCACCACAGACATGTGACATCTAACAACCCGCACTGGGCCCGCGTGGTGGATTATAGCCCACCCCTCTCTTAGAGAGGAGGCCCGAGTCCCTGCAGTGGGAACATTATTGACTGATGATGATGACAATATAATTATTTATTTAGACCTTAAACTGTCCCCAGCCCGCCAGCCAGTTATTAATTTGAAGTTTGAACGTTCAGGACATTGTATCTCGTGGCGTGTATGACAGCTACAGGCCGCTCGTGTTGAATGATGACAGCACACCGACCGTCGATCAACTTAATCCTGCTTACATACATACTTAAGATAATATTTATTTGCATTACTTAAAGCTCACATTCCCTTGTGAATAACCGTCACTCGTTCTTAAAACAAGTTTAATATTTTTTACAATAAAACCATCGAATCCCCCTTCTGTGGGCAAAAAGTAGCTCCGCCCTATTAGTTTCACATCGCTTCGCCGCTTATGGGAGCCTGGTACTTACTATTGAACGGAATGCGTGACGTAATATTGACGGGGTGGTGTCTACACAAATAAAACGTGTAAAATTGTCGTACAAAAGTGTCTGTTTGTAATTTCAAAATAACAGCTTTTGCCTAAGGAAGTAAATACGATCCTTTTTACAAAAAAAACAATATTTGAAATTTTGTGTGTCTGTCTGGAGCAACTTTTACTGGCAGATAGCTGATGTTATAAAGAGTAACTTAGGCTACTTTAATTGTAGAATAATGTCCGGGATACACGAGGCCAGTTTTTCAAGCCAGGATAGTAAGATATAGTGTCAGTGAGCTAGTGTCTCGCTAGTGGCTTCGTGTAGACAAAAGTAGCTTCATTTCTAGCATGTTCCAAGCCAGGGCAGTAAGACGGGACAATTTAGTAGAGAGTTAGCTTGTTGTCCTGGCTTGAAAAACTGGCCTCGTGTATCCCGGGCATAAGAATTGTGTACTTACTTGCAAAAAAAATAAAACCCTTGAAATTGGTAACTAAATCCGATTTGAAACGGGAAGTGATATTTTTCATAATAAGCTTACGAGAACGAAGGTCGCGGGCAACAGCTAGTCTATAATAAAATTGGACTTTTGTTTTGAATTCATTGTATTTCGCAAATATTCGAGCATACAAACTGGAATAAATTCCCTGAACGCCACATAAAGTAAAAATGCATATTGTACGAGTGCCATTACGTAGATAAACAAGATCACGGGCTATGAAGTCGAAACGCTTTCAACCAAAAATGTCAACTGACAGCTAAGCTGAACTTCACATGCATTATTATACCTTTGTACTTTTACTGTTTTCTGTGATCCTTGTATATTTTTAGCATCATCGGTGTTAGATTTTGCAATAATTGTCAAAAAGAAATATTATTATGTTCACGCTTTCTCGTTATTAGAGACTTCAATATTGTTTTTAATTTTTTGGTAATTTTTCGATTTTTGTATGAATGTCGACAACAGTGATGGTTTGTCCCAGTCTCCCGAGTTGTCAGTGTCGTCACCATGCTTTTATCGATCTTCGAGAATAGTCTATCCAAGTTCCAATCACATCGTAGCTTTCAATTCGTTTTAATCAATTTAGATGTTTGTTGTCGTCGCACCGTGGACGTCTACGGACGTGTAGAACGGGCTAGAACGGGCCAGAACGAGGCCGGGAAACAGCCGGCCGGCCCGATAAATATCTCATGAATAAGAATATTGCATTACGTATTCCCTACGAGTAGGACACACGTACGGCGACTGAAAACTAATTTACTTTAAAGCGCATGCTTATAGGCGTCCGACTTCCTATTTATAGTATCGAGGAAAAATCACGAGCTTCATATGTTGTTTGCTTTGGTAAATAATTTATTTATGAACCGCTATTTGAACGAGCTGCCACGTACAACTTTGTAAGTTTAGCTCATTTTCAATTATCAAAATAACAATGAGCTGGTCAATTTATTTGATCCACTATAAATTGTGTTCGTCATTTAATTTTGAACCCAACCAAGCATACCAATTAATGAACATTATATTTAAAATATGCTGAATACCATCAAAATACAAAATTAAATCATAAAAATTCAAGGGGCCAGTTTGTTTAGAACTACATCGTTGTTTTTATCGCAGATTTTATTATTTCCACGTTATATTAAAAAGACTGTACGCTGAATGGAGTCACATAAGTGCTCTCCACGGCAGCCCCATTCAGTTTATCATTGTGGAATGGTATTGGGAAGTCACACTAAAAGCTCTCGAGGAGTCGCGAAAAATCGTTTATTTTTTATCTCAAGAAATTGATTTTCGTTGAACACTCAAACAGACTAGAGAATCCTCGACGAACTAACACTCATGGCGAAACTTTGAACAACCATTTATCAATAGATAAGTCACTTCTGTAGAGAGTATTAGTAGAGCGCGCTTATTAATTATTTCATTTGTAAGCGTTTCGCGGATTAATATTCACAGAACATTACAACGTTCCAATTCCAACTGCGGGGAGCTTACAAGTCTTACAACAATGAGTGGCGAAACTAACATTAGTACGAATTAGCTTCATGATTCTAAATTATACGAAGAAGAAAATAACAGGCGAGTCCCGCCGCGTGCCTAATTTACGTCATTATAACCGGGCAAAAAGTATCCTCTCTGCAGAGCTCAACGGTTGTTATAGTTTTTACTGGAGAAACTTTCGGTGAAGATGAATAGGGCGCTTTTAACGTTAAAGAGCCCGAGCTATCTCATGATGTTTGCACATCTGGTGTCCGGCTTCAGACGCACGTAAAAAGGAACTTTTTTATGTGCTTTAGGAATATGTTGCAAGAATTTCAGGTTGTACCAAGGGATCATAACTGTAAAGGGCTGAGTTTCCAAAGTTTGGAACTCATTAATAAAGTACAGGATCCGGACCTTGTATGAGGTGTTGCTAAAGTTCCTAAATGTCTAATAATTAAACTGGTTGTCCTGATATCCCTGGTGAGTGTTACCATGAGAGAGATAACGGCCTGATATGGATGTAGTAACAACAGGATAACAATCGAATGAGGATCATTCCAGTCAAGCTCATAGTAAGGGACAGGAATTATTATCAAAGACACGTAAACAGGAATTTGGCCGTACAGCTAATAAACTAGCTGAACACAATACATAATAATCAGAGGCAACCTAATAAACATGTACAACTGTGTAAAATGACATGATAGTAATTTCAGCCTCACACTACTCAAGTTCTTAGTTTGCATAATACATTGGTTTCTGTGTATGTGTGTTTAATTGTGTATTTACATTAATAACGAGCTCACCTAACAAAGTAATGAAAAATCAGTCGCGATCCTAGGTTGACAGTAAAAATCTCTTTGAATTTATTCTAATACATTTGTTTTTATTTGCTACTCCGCCTCAGGAACATTTTCGGCTGACTTTTCCGTAGTTGTTTTCATTTCCTAAAATATCAACGGGAATATAAACAAAAGCGAAATTCTTTGCCTTTCTCTCATTTTCAGAATAAAATGATCTTTTACAAGTCAGCCTGTTTCAACAAAAACATTCAGTTAGACTCACAAAAAATTAAAAATACCATGGTAAGCATAAACAGGGCTCACTAAAGCCTTTGAGTTGAAAGCAGAATATAATTAGGTATGAAAGTACACTATTGTGGAGTCTACTTGCTTTGTGAGCGAAACAAATAGTGTGGCTAACCGTAAATCCGCACATAACTTCATACATACTCATAGATTTTTGTTGAGTAGGTAAAGAGTAGGTTTAGTTACTAACCATAATTATAATGAAGCGAGTTACTCGACGAATAACGTTAACTAGTTAGAAAACTTCAGTGAAGTTGGTAGCAATCCTAATAACTTTAATTATAATTAAACAAAGAGTTACGGAAGACAGGGTCACCAGGTGGCCCGGCCACCATTTTTAACAGAACTTCAGCAAAGTTTTGGTGACATCTTTTGGTATAAAACGAGGAATAATAAGGAGTAAAAGATATAACGGACTGAGTTTCCAGAAGTTTTTGAAAGTAAAAGGTTAAATTCCGATAGAGAAGATAGTAACCATAACATAAACAATTCGATTTTTTAAGAATTAAAAGCAGTTCCCTATTGGAAAGAACGCGCTGACTTGTTGATACAACTATGTGGAGAATTTAGTTGGGGTTAACGCTGTTTTTTCAATCTATAATAATATGTATGCTTCTTTACTTATCTATACTAATATTATAAAGCTGAAGAGTTTGTTTGTTTGTTTGTTTGTTTGAACGCGGTAAACTCAGGGACTACTGGTTGGAATTGAAAAGTTCTTTTAGTGTTGGATAGACCATTTATCGAGGAAGGCTTTAGGCTATATAACATCACGCCACAATCAATAGGAGCGGAGCATAAATGAAAAATGTTGCAAAAACGGGAAAATATATTTCTTTTTGAGAGCTTCCGTTGCGTGCGCTGCGAAAACGGTTTAAGTTACGTAAATATCATGTATCACGGAATTGTTCCTCTTTAAAAGTTCTAAAAAAAAGTCCGCGACAGCATATGTTTATCTTTTGCGATTGACTCACTGTAACCATTTTTTTTATATTAAAATGTTAGGTTAAAAATAATTATATTTTGCGAAGCTTATTTAACCCATATGGTATTAATCTATATCTAAATAAATGTGTTTGCTAGCACGGAAATTTAATATAGAATATTTGTGCCTTTTACTCTATACAGTTTAAACAAATATCTTAGAAGATATCGCAATGTAAAAATATACGGGCGACAAAATAATTAGCGCGTGGCAGTCATTCGGTCCGGTGCGGTAGGTACGTGGGGATTCTGGCCTCTGGGGGCTCCGGAGAAATTCAAATTCAAAATATTTACTGCACCATAATGTTTACAAGTACAAGGTGTTACTGTATATTAACCAGTAAGAAATACCTATAGTAATTGTTACTTTAATAATATAATCGAAGTCAGTCTAAACTAATAGGTATTTTATAGAGGAAAGGTAAGATTTTTTGTTTGTTACGAGTACGATATAGTTCAATTTAATAAGTTGGATAGTCGATTTATCTAGAAAGGTTATAAGCTATTTATGTGTTGCAGACGAAGTTGTGTGGGTCAGCTAGTAATATTATAAAGCTAAAGAGTTTGTTTGTTTGGTTGGTTGAACACGCTAATGTCAGGAACTATAAGTTCGAATTGAAAAAATCTTTTTGTGTTGGATAGTCCAATTATTGAGGAAGGCTTCAGGTTAAATAACATCACGCAAGTAACTATTCCATGCAGGCGAAGTCGCGGGCAAAAGCTACACTTTAATTATAAGACTAAGGGAAAACTGAAGCGAGAATAATTTTCAATGTAATAACAAGTTTCATTTGGTAGTTACACAAAGTATGTAATACCGGGCCCAGTTTCCCTGAGCCTGTTTCCAATTTCCAGGCAGGTTGATGAGCGCCGCGAGAGTACCTTTTAGTGGAACTCCTGTTTACCGGCCGCCATCGGAAACACTCCCCAGACGGTATCCTGAACATTTCTTACAGCTAAGTATAATTAAATGGCCGTAGGCGCGCTTTGAATATATTATTATTGCACATATTATTCTGTTTAGGACTCTGAAAGTGGTGTTTATTAAAGTTGGAGCAAAAATGATAGTTATAGACACTATATTTTGCTTTTACGGTTTACAACTAAACATACACTACAACATGGTGCTTGCAACAGCATCGAAATATCGGGAGCTCGGAATAATCTAGATTATTTAAGCAATTAACACTTTGCAGAACTTGCTAATGCAATCATCAAATCATATGGACAATTCAGAAGCAGTCACAAAATTAATTATATATTTAACAGAAATTCAGCAAAAGTGTAGTATCTCAGCGACCCAAATCATAAACAGATAGACAAGTGGGCAAATAAAGTGGCTCGGTGTCCTGAACAAAAGGGAGGTAGCACCCCTTAGCGCCACTGCCGACAGATATTATGAGACCTTCATTATTAACGACAACGCACAATTTACTCCGCAGATTTCGACCCTCCACTATTGCTGTAATCTCAGTAAAATACCGCCGCTTGTTTATGAGTTCCTGGTAAACGTGATTGTATAATGTCTTTGTCTGTTATTAGAATAATGTCGGAAATAACGTCTGCACGTACCTTAGCTACTTTGTTTTCCTTCCTTACAACGTGGAACTTTTCACGCAGGGTTAGCGTACGGAATCTTCATAGATTCCGTATTAGATTGATTAGTTCATTTGATATTGTTTGTTTATGTAGGAACACGGGTCTCTACATCGCTGATCTTCATTTTCCTCATATTTATTTATTTCTATCTCTAAATAAACTCCGCAACCAAGTGTATCGACTGAAGCAAATACAATCTCTACAGATGGTTTCATGGACGGCTCAGATCACAAGTGTGTTTGCGGCTTGTCTCCACATCAATGGTCCAACTTGTGATGCATGCTGACACTGGCGCACTTGACGATCTTATGTCTGAGAGCGGAGTTTACATAGTTAATTTTGGGTAAAATCTAACGAAATATTCAAATTAAAATTATTTTCATAGCATTCGCTAATTTTTGCCCTATGCCTAGCCATATGACCATACGGATATGTATGGTCATATGGCTCTATTTATTTTAATCATTCATACAACAAAATAAAAAAATGCGACTGCTAGTCGAGATTTGTAATGCGAAAACCCGTTGAGCTTGGTAGGCTACCTAAGGACCCTAGCACACGGCGTATTTTGCGCCGACGACGCGCGTTTCTGGAACGCGCCTCGTGGGCGCTGTAGATGCCAATTTTAGCGTTTTTATAGATTCAATGGCGCGTAAAACATGATACAAACGCGCGTGTGAAGCGCGTTCGAAACAACTCGTTTGAAGCGCGTACAAAGGGTCGGCTTGGGATCGCTGTAGATAACGCGTGCTTCACGATCGCCTCGTGTGCTTAGGCTACAAGGTTGCGTTGAAATGAATCGTTGAAGCCCGTATACGCGCGTTTAAAATATGCCGTGTGCTAGGGGCCTAACATATTGTGTTGCGTATCAGTAATTTTGGTGGAATAAATAGCCTAAGACGATGGTTTGAAATGTTTATTACATTAGCCTTCATATCGTCTTGGCCAGCATCGCGGCATCGGGTGAACAAGAGCAACTCATGCAAAAACGTTCGCCACAATGCGTTTTAGCTGTGTACCAGGGTAGCAAAAGCTAACAAGAGTCAATTGTAGGCAGCCGGGACGGGACAACCTCCACAATGGCGTTAAATCGCGCCGGGAGAATTAGTTCGAGAGGCCGCACGTCCCGGCCACTTTGTTGCCATTTGTAGCAATTTACTGCTATTTCGAAACTAGGCGGGCCCGTCATAACCACTATGTTTTAGCACATGCTCGTTGGATAATGCGGAACAACTTGAGACTTTTCTATTTAAACCATTGCAAATTCAATTTCGAACAAATAACCGTAATTTCAAATTGTTTATATGTATTGCATAATCTCACATGTATCTAATTAGTCCGCTGATTTACCTAAAGAAAGAACAAGTAAAATTTTCATATTCTTGGTAAAATAAACAAAAAAGAAAGCTCCCGTCTCACAAGTCCTGATTGCGAAGTAATGTTTTTCTGAGATTTTTCCGCAGTGAATAGCTAATGAAATAGAATATGTATGAGGGATTTACGTTAATAAGCTAATCTGTTAGAGTCGTTGTACAAATTAGCACGACCAGTAAAAACGTCGCGCGGTATTTTCTCAACAAATGATTATGTTATTTGTGCAGAGTATTTGGTCGTTAGCGGTGATTTATTAAATTAAATTTAATTTAATTTGGACTGAAACTGCCTGATGTTTAGAAAATATTTCTTATGTATGTAGCAACGTGATACCTGGCTTCAAAGCTACACGGTCTCGAGGTATTACGTCGGTAAGTTGCAGTGGCAACAGCAGGTGCTCTAATGAAACACCTTTGTTAGCCTGACCTCATGTGGGTGTCGTTTGCTCCCAAATTAAATTTTCGTAAATCCTTCCTCATTGGCCGAGATTACGAGCGGATGACAGCGAGTATTTAGCAGCAAGCAACTTTTACCGGACCACCCACTAATTATAGATCGCGACTAATTAACGGATCCCTCTCGCGGGCGCCGACTTAACTTTTATTACATCACAACTTTGTTTTAATTCCTCAGTCTGGTCAGTTTAGCTTCCCCGTGCCGCGGTGCTAATGCAATTGTTGTTTTAGCTTTAATTAAAAACAAGGCATTTTGATATTAAATTCAGTATTGTGAGTGTGTATATTTTGTCTGTAATAGCCTGTATGTGTCCTTTATGAATTTATCTGTTTACTAACACAAATTTAAATGTAATTACTAACAAAGTTATGGATATTGTACATGTCTGAATCAAATAAATGAATTTAAATTAATTGATTGTTTGTCAGAGGTGAAATAACATTTTTTATAATTTTCACATAAGGTGTACAGTCATACAACACGTGTACAAATCTCTAGCCACATTACGTAGTCACATTATGTTGCTTTAGCTTATACTAGCTCGAGTTGTTAAAAACTGCTTAGATACTAAATCACGCAAGGATTAGGTTTGTGAAAAATATGCACATAACTAATAACCTACTTGATTTATATTCGATATCAACGGCATCTTCATAACCTAAAGATAAAATAAATTATGATGACAATATTCTTTATGAATACAAAATGGGTTTCATAAATCACACACGAAAGTGTTGATATGAAAGAATGTCAAAGAAAAGAGTTCCGTGAAGACTAAAGACAAAAAGTTAATGAAGCAGAAAATTATAAAACAAAAGAGTTATGATGACATTTCTTGTGAAATACCAGGGCATCATAAGCTAAAAGAGGTCATCTACGAAGGGAAGCGAAACTATATGGAACAGATGCATGGCAAGTTTTTTGTAATGACGAAGGGAAGAAGGCGGGGCGACAAGGACAGAAACAACAAATAAAAACTGTAGTATTCTACATAAACGGGTACGCCTTAAAAAAGGCCCCCACTTGCATTATTCATACAGATGCTAATGGAAATGGCAGGTCTTAAAACTGTAGACGTAAACAATGCCCAACTTTATTGTTTTTGAGACTCAAGGAAAGCCTGCGAGGACAATGTTCCTTGATGAAAAATTTGCGACACAAAATGAAAAGGGAGTGTTTGTAGTCAATTAACAAATCCGTTTGCGCATTTTATGACGAGCCAGGACAATGAGGAAATCCGTGATGTTTTTCATTTAGTGTTTACTTTGTTATATTGTCAATATCACGTTGTTTCATTAATAAATTGGTAAACAAACGTTGTTGAATTTCGTACTGGAACGTGCGACAGGAATAGACGAATTTAAAAGCAAACTGATGGATATGTGTGGATTGTTATTAGAGAAGTATACTATATATTTATTTAGTATTTCCAAGAACTTGGTAGATGGACATTGTTCTGATTAACATTTCCGATAGATTGGACGTGCGGAGAACCACAAATTAGTCTGTTGGAAGTCCTGCATCGGATTGTTTGTTAGTAAATTGATTGATTGAACCATTTCAGTGTGTCTATGTATCTTGGTACATTCTGTATTGAATGTAGGTAATTAGAGGAGCATGGTTGACTGCGGTAGTAACAGTGCCATCAGTATTGATCGCGACATGTTTTGATAGTAGATCGTCTATCTAGTATGTACAGTGCGATTTGATCGCATCAATGAACCGGCACTATCAATTGTCGCGCGTGCATTTATTGCAAATTACTCCAATGAAACATAGTTTTACATAGCTGCCAGCTAGAGATAAGTACATAAATAAAACTATAAACGCTAAGTAATTAGTGTGGTTGAGTTTCTCATTTTTAACTCCGCGGGAAAGTCTGATATCCTCTTAACTATGCTTGCCCGAGCGCATTCCCCAGTGGGCACTTAAATGCATTCACAGAAAGAGGGTATTTAAATGTCTGTCTGTAAAATCCTCTCCCAAGGAAGAGCGGCTCCACAGGAATTCCTTTTTTTTATTTTGTACGTTTAATATGGTTACGGAAAAAATATTTTTTCATTTCAGGAATCCTAAGCTGTCATTCCGTAATTAAATATAATACTCCAGTCAAAATATGCATAAAAAGGTGGTTTAATAAAAAACAGCATTCGCATAGAACTGAAAATTGGTTAAAATGGCATTATAAATGAAATGTCAAAAGTTACTGTTTCGCAAAAACAGCACAGACGGCAATAGTAAGAAATCATACCTATTACAATAATATGGAGCGTCCTAATGTAAATTATTTAGACGGTTATACCGTCTAAATAATTTACATTAGGACGCTAGGTAACTAGTTTTCAGGGTGATAATAACTTTTAGAATCGTCGGCGTCGTCAGTGATTTTTTGTGCCAATCTGAAATTGACTCTCCTTAACGCACCGAGTGTAATTGCATATTTTGTAGTTTTGCAAGGATAAACATACAGGTAAAATTATTGAAAAAAAAACTGAATTTACAAATTCTCATAGTTTATTAATATAAAGGTGTATTTGACTGTCATCTGACTAACTGGTTCGTGTAGATTAAACCTTTGTTACTAAATCAGTAAAAAAACTCTGCCTGTTAGTGCCTTTTCGTCTGTTTTCTCACTTTTGAAGGTACTCGTAGTAAGTGCCTAAGTGGAACGAAAATAGTATTTTTTTGTACTTTGTTAAATCTTTGTTTTTGTTTGGTTTTTCCCATAGTAGTTCGAATTAGAGTCACCAGAAAACGGTTGTATGACAAAATGCATGAATTTGGTAACAAGTCTTGGCCACGACTAAAAAAAAGATTATTTCCTATTCTCAAAAAAAAAAACGCCAGAAATATTGATTCCAGCAAATCCACTAGAAGGGAATGACGATTTAGATTCAGAATCTGATGAGGATCTCGAGGAGTCCAGCGAACAGCAAAAAAAAAATGTACCTAACAATTTTTTTTTCTGTAGTAACAAGTTTGAAAATAAAGTTTTATTATAATTTATCTGTCTTCAACTAACACAGTCTACAGGTCTACAGCGGGCACTACCGGCAGCTTCAATGTGGCTGTCGGCTTGCACCAAGGGTCGGCCCTCAGCCCTTACCTCTTCCTGATGATAATAGACGCTCTCACGTCAGATATCCAGGGAGAGGCACCCTGGTGTATGCTGTTTGCCAATGACATTGTGCTGGTTGCCGAGAGCGGCCCAGAGGTCCAGAGCAGATTGGAGGTGTGGTGGCAAAGACTGGAGAGTGTTGACCTGAAATTGAGCAGAACCAAAACTGAATACCTGTTTTGCGATTTCGGCGGTCTCTCTAGTCCAGTGCCCATAACTCTTGCCGGAACTCCCATACCGATCTGCTCCAACTTCCGGTACCTCGGGTCGCTTGTCCAAGGGGATGGTGATGTAGACCGGGACGTAACGCAACGGATCAACTCAGGATGGATGAAATGGCGACCGGTCACTGGAACAACTTGCGACCCACGGATGCCCCTCAAGTTAAAGGGGAAAATATACAAGTCCGTGATTAGACCTGTCGTACTGTATGGATCAGAGTGCTGGGCTTTGAAAAAGATGGATGAAAAACGATTGCATGTAGCGGAGATGAGAATGTTGAGATGGATGTGCGGAGTGACAAGAATGGATAAAGTGAGGAATGAGTATATTAGAGGAAGTTTGAAAGTAGCACCTGTTACAGAAAAATTGAAAGGAAGTCGTTTATCGTGTATGGTCATGTAATGAGGAGGGATGAAACGCATGTGACTAAAAAAGTGATGGATATAAATATTGATGGATGGAGAGGGAGAGGAAGGCCAAAGAAAAGATGGATGGATTGTGTGAGGAATGATATGAATGAGAAAGGAATAAATGCCACCTTGACGTGTAACAGGGAAGAATGGAAGAAGAAAACGTGTTGCGCCGACCCCAAATAGAATGGGATAAGGGCAGGAAGATGATGATCTGTCTTCAACTAACAAATCAATAAAAAGTAGAAACAATATTTTGTCCGTCTAAAACGGCCAAATCAACTTATGTGCAATGCAGCGGCCAGCAGAACAGGTCTTACGATCAAATAAAGCGCTATTAAAACAACAATTTCCACCATTGCTGTTGATATTTAAGTAGAGCAAAAAGATATCGGTGCACCAGGCGCACAGTAATAAGAAGCGGTGAGACGCTTGCGGGTGACACCATGCAATATTGATGTGGCAGGGACGGATGGCCGGTGCACACTGAGCACACGGGTGAGCGCGGCAGACATTGTGGTGACGTCACGTGACGACCCGTTTTATAATGTACCAGGCAACCATGCAATGAAGGTGGTTTATAATAATGAGGGGAATTTCATATTTATGGCATTCTATATTGTATGACATGTTTGGAAATGTGAAGAAAGACTTAGTAGCTGGAAGATTTAGGTCGTTTCAAAATTACCCAAGAAAATTTTGAAGAGTTGGTACCTATGGGAAGAGACTTCACTGCATTCGGATAAATAAATGAACACTGCTCTCTCTTCAATATGGAGAGCACCAAATTGAATTTAAATCGCAATGATTTAGGTATATAGGTCAACATGCAGTATTATATATTTATAGTAGCAATATATTTCAGACAATAGTCACATCAGTGGGTGGGGCATATTCGCGGCTCGTAGGAACTCGGTGCATACCTTCCATATTAAATAAGCGAGTGCGCGAACAAAGGATTCCGCTTTGTCGTGCAATATTGACGGAGCCAACAATAGTTCCGTGAATAAATGCGTCCGCTGCACTGCGGTCGCTGATAAACTGCTTTTTAAGTCGCACAATACGAGCTCCCCCGCCGCGAGTCGCAAGTCGCAACCGCCTGACAACCACAGAAACACAACTAATGAACTACTAGTAAAGTAAGCTACGAAAAAAATAGGAATTTCTGCAAGTTAAATTGGTTTATTGTTATTGTAATGGACGCAGTATACTGTTATTCTCTCTAAAATAAACTGTCAGAACCAACCATTGCCAAAGATAATCACTTTTTAAATGTTGCTAAATAGTTCTGCACGATAATGATCTTGCGCGGCGCCACAAACGCCAGAGACAAAGCTTATCCGACCATCCAAGAAGCGAATCTGACAGAGACCTCCATCAACATCCTCTTATTTCTGCGATCCCGGTAGTTGTCAGCCACAAACGTGCACAAGGCGGAGCGAGCACACTGGCGTATCCGGTGCCGCGGCCGTGCCACCTCCGGCCATCAATAAGGTCGGCTCGTATCCGGCCCGGACGGTAAACACCATTCCCTTGGAAGGCGTTTCAGGATTATTACAACTAAAATATGTGCTGCAGAAGTTTCAAACTGGGCGGTGCTGAAAATACTGATGTTGTTAGTAATTGCAACGTACTTTTGCAGAAAATCCGACATCAAGAAGAGTAATGCTGCGCCAAAACCAAATAAATAAATTGCAACGATGTTGAGTGTAAAATATAAAACATAACACAAGCCACACATGCAACTGGCAAGCAAATAAGATGGCTCTTTAGTAAACTGATCCCACTCATTTGGGACCCGCGGGATGACTTCACTAATTCATTATTTTTATTTTATTTATTTTTCTTTAGTCGAAAAAAACATGTCATCGAATTTCAAATTCGAGTACAAGCATGGTTAGACCGGTCTGCAGAAAAACGGATCACAAGTTTCGACAAATTAGACAGAACGAAGTCCTTGAAGTGATTATATTTACTTAATATGTTAGAAGGAGTGGGTCTTTTGTAGCTATCTTGTTTGTACCTCTACCAACTATAACGGTTTTAATGAGGGTCCTACTACCCAGTATAATGTTAAGCAGCTACCTTTGAAGATACCGAGATAGCTGTGACGACCAATACTCATTACATGTAGTCCTGCCAAATTGTTGTACTAATTTAGGTATAGATAAGCCTCCGATTAAATCGTTAAATGAAATTATACGTAAACTAATAAAGTTGGGCTTTCAGCGTTCATGTTCATATTACTTGGAACCATTTGATTAAAGAGTTGATAGAATTGAAAGGCTCCTGGAATCAAAATATTAAACACTACGATGACGAAAAGATTTGATTTTCCACTAAATGTAGTTTTTTAAACTTTTAGGAAAAATATCTCTTATATGTCTTCCCCAACGGTTCTACAAAAATAATTTTAAACCAAAGCAAAATCATGCCTATTTACAAATTCGTCGGTTTGCAGAAACATAGAAGAGTTTAAAGCTTCGAGCCTGAACGACCGCTATTAGAGGAGGAAGTCGTCGGCGGCGCCGGCACCGCGACCGGCACAGCGGCACAATGGCAGCAAGACCGTTTCCGTTTCCGTCGTGCACACACACGTCAGTTTCCGCCCATCAATAGAGCCTCCGACAAAGATTCGCTGTTTTGTCTTCACGGAACATGGGATTTAACTCCTTGGCAGAACATCTACAGTTAAAGAAAAAACTTGTATATTCTTTGTTATGCAAATCTGGTTTGTGTCATTTGGGCCGATGATAAAAAAATAACACCCACGATTTCGAAGTGGTATAAAAAACGTCGCTTTTTTGCCCTGCGAAGTTTCACCTGTCGAATTAAAAAGTTCCCTCTGAATAGAAAATATATTAGCTTGTTTCGAAATATTCACAGAATCAATGCCTAAAATAGTATATAACTTTATTGTACACAAAAATTGAAACAACTGTTTGAAAGTAAAGTATTGTTAATTCTAATAGTAGGTGTAAGAAGGCTTCGGAATAAGATTACGTATATACGTAGTTTGTTCGAATTTGTTCGATTTTGGTGAGTGTCGAAAAGGCAAAAATTAAGTGTACTTTGGTTCGACCATTCTCTCAGGATTGTATTCGATATTTTTATCTTCAATATTATCGCCCAGGGTCATATTTATAGAACATACTCTTTATTTCATCTTCATCAAAACATACAATGTACTAGAACTACATACGACTAGGACGTCGCTGACCACACCCATAAACTTTAATACTAACTATGAAAATAAAAGAAGGGTTTCATAACTATAAGTGAAACGGTCCATATAAAATAAAAGTGGTGAGGACAGAGCAGTTGTTTCGCTCCGTGAGCTAACTCCGCTTTATTGCCACAATCGTAACTTTTACAACTGGATTGCTGCGATGCATAAAACACCAGGGAAGTCGCAAAATCGATCAGGATCGCGCAGAAGCGTTGTCGGAAAAATTTCATTTGCTCACCAAAGCAGTAGTCGTGTCGCAGTTATAGAAAATAACAGGAACCGGAATGTTCGGCATGTTTTCAGGCGTGTTTGGTACGGCCGCCATGCGCGGAACCTTTTAGGCATTCAACCGCTGAAAGCCGGACGCACCTGTGATACGCTCGCGGCCTTTTGACACGGGTATCCTGTTGGATTGTCGAGTATGTGGCACTAAAAGTACCTGGTCGATACAGTGTTACATTCCACAGCTCCGAGATTTTGTAGTGCACCACACCTCTTCAAATGTAGTGTCCTCTAACTACCTATATAGCTAACGAGTTGTGCCCTTATATGTTTGGACTAAGAGACAGAGAGACTTGAACATTTATAGCGCCGTTAATATTGGTCATCTAAAATTCAAAATGGTAAATCATCTCATTGTCAACTCCACAAAGCACGTTTAGTTTACGACGGCCACGAAATTATTATCAGACATTGTTTACGATAAAGCGGGCTAGTAATAACAGCTCATTCCGCGCGTTCCGAAACTATCAAGTTGCAACTATTCAGTTGAGAAACTCCATTAGGAGGAGGGCTCGACTAAGATGACATTGTTTGCGCTCCGATCGAAAATCGATAGTGTCCGGTTTAACACCATGCGATTGTCGAAGATATACGGTGGTAATAGTGAGCAGTACCAGGTACGCATGACGTGGCCGCACGTTGTCGATGGGATTTAATTGGTATCGAGATTGAGACCATATTGCACATTGTCGAAAAGATTTACGAACATCCATGCTGATGTGTCATGTTCCTGAACGGGCGCCGTCTGGAGGAACTGGCCATCGCTAAGCAGACACGATTTAAAAAAAAATAATGATCTTATTTTTTACTCTGGGCACTCTTGACTTGCTCGTCAACTCCCTTCTCTTATATTCAGGGTACAGTGCCAAAACCCAATTATTATGTAAGTATTATTTTCGAGATATTCAATGTTTCAGTTTTAAGGACAAAAAATCCTATGTTATCTAAGTATAGTCGTTACAATGAGTATTTGTGGTTAAAGTATATAAGGATCATTCCAAAAAATTATACATATACCTTTAACATTTTAAAAAGGTAAAAATATATATGCATACAGTTTTGGAGTGATCCTATTTAATATTCAAAAATTAAAAGATACAAAAGGTATCAACTTATTGGGTTTTATCTCAAAAAAAAATAATCTCTGTCCTCAGGACAAAATTGTTGAGTTGTTACTTCAAGAACTTAATTTGATTTAGATATTGACATCTATGCTTTGAGATAAGCAACAAAGTACATTCACAAGTTATTATGCCTCGTGACTGTAGCTTCATCTATTTGTTTTTGACATTCAAAAGTACCTGTGATTGTCTATTGAAATAAATGCTTTGTGTTTGAGTTGAGATGCAAAGTAACATCCAGTTTGTAATATTATAAGTAGACTGGCTACCATCATGTTAATGCAGCACCAAGGGAATAGTTGTTGTAAAAAACTTATTTTTGATACTTATTATATTTTGTAGAGTAATAGTTGAAATGTTTGCCCCTGACTCAACCTTTGCCGATCTGTTTTCCAATAAGTCGAGTCGGGCTCCAGTCCCAGACGATATTAATCTTTTCATACATCTTAATCCTCACGAATCTGTAGTTAGATTCGGAGAGCACTACTGCGATTACATTCCAAAAAGCTTTTAATAAAAATATTGAGGCAGCTTTAAGTGGCCGATTTATGAATCCGTCTTACTTTAGGCAGATTAATGCGATGTACGACTCGAAAATAAAATATGAAAATAAAATATGATATAATAAAATATGATAGCTGAAATGAATCTGTCTCCATTTACCTGTCACTGCATTCGTATTGTAAGTGATAAATGATCGTCTCCTTGGTCAGGTTGGTAAAAGGCGTGGATGCTAAGGGACTCCAAGGTCCCTTGGGACTCAAGTCCATACCAATATGGACTTGAGTAATCAGGTAGAAAAACGCCGAACTCATCAGTCACTAATTCCTTATCTACCAGCCCTAAGACACAAAACTATGACGGATTTTACTTTTTAATGAAATTTATATAATTTATGTGGGTTGTTGTACATTTGCCACAAAATAAATTCGCCACGAAAAAAAGTATGTGTAAACTCGCCACAGTTCTATTTTCATGAATAAAAATCCGCCTTGTATAACTAAATTGACTATAACGTACGTTATCTCAAATAAGTCTGTTTTATTAAATACCTACCACTAAGATACCAGCGAGCTTATCAGGATAGCACGGGATTGACGGAGACAATGTTAACGCTTAAGCGCTCGTCAGTTAGGCAGTAGCTACAACGATCCAATACACCTGTCTTCATTACTGAAGGAGCTGCTTGGTTGGGTTCATGTTCACCTAGTTTGCTAATTAGTCGTGCTTCATTACGGTATTTAGTGATATTTATAAGACTGTATTAACAATTTGTTAACATTTTACAGCATTGCTTTAAGTGGTTTGCTATAAAAATGCCGCTTACTCAAGAAAGGTTAACATAACTTTGAGAAACTCAGTGGCTTAGCTCAAGTAGGCACCAAATTATGTAACTTTTGTTTGAAGCTCAGATACTTCTACATCCTTGAACTTTCCTCTTTGAAATAAAGACGTTTACAAACAAGTGAAACCTTTTTAACCGAAACTTAATATTCGTTGAATGAGATCAACGCTCTTTAGTCTAAAATTAATATATTTTTCTGGTCGTGAAATATAAGTACCTATATACACTCATGGACTTATTTAGAGGAACGCTTCATTAATCAAAGAAAAATACTAAAATATGTACAAAAAGTTCTTAATACAAACTGGCCACATATACATTAAAATTTAGTTTGAAAAAAGAATTACTTCAATAGTCCTTTGTTTCTGGCTTTCATTTGTTTTTTTCGTTTATTTGTTATTTTGACTAGTCTATTGGAATAATTTTGCTGACGTAGGCGTATTAAATCCTTACACATCAATGAATACCTGAAGGCACAATGCCGCCGAATTTTAGCGTAGCTCAGGTTTCCAAAGCTGTTACTTTAATTGAAAATGGTCGCAGTTATAAAGAAGTGGCTCAAACATTGCAAGTTTCCAAATCCGTCATCTTTCGAATTGTCAAACGTTACCGGCAGACTGGAGAATACACGAGACGTGCAGGGCAAGGTCGCAAGAGAGTCACATCAGCGAGAGACTACCGATTTATGGCGAGCACTGTTCTGAGAAATCGCACTTTGATGTCTTCTGAAGTCAGATCTACGCTCCAGGACGTTCGACAATGTGACAATTAGCACTAAAACCGTAAGAAGAAAACTTAAAGAAGCTGGACCCTTACAACAGATCATCGAGTAGCTCGGGCTAACTTTGCTCGCTCATACCAAAATAGGAATGATGGTGACTGGGGGAAAATATTGTTCACTGAAGAGTCTAGGTTTTGTCTTAAGTCAGATGATAGAAGGGTCAATTTGGAGACGACCCGGAGAAAGACACGCTCAGTGAAACATTGTCGGAAGAGAGTCATCTGGTTGAGGGTCAGTGATGGTATGGGGCGGCATTTGCATAGGGGCACAAACGGAGCTAAACATCATAGAAAATGGATCCCTGACTTCGGCTCGGTACGTAAATAACATCTTAGAACCGATTGTCAGGCCCCTTGCCTCATATATCGAAGATAGTTTCCAATTAATGCAGAACAATGCGCGTCCCCACACTGCAGCGATAGTTTCGGGGTATCTTCGAGAGGTCGAAATTGACATTTTGCCATGGCCAGCACGCTCGCCAGACTAAAAACCCATCGAATATGTCTGGGATAAGCTCGGCAAACAAGTAAAACAGCGGGATCCAACACCAACAAACATAGGGGATCTGAAAAGGCTACTGGAAGAAGAGTAGAATCGAATACTTCAAGATTTCATTGATAACTAAACCAAAAGCATGCCGAGAAGATTGCAGGCAGTTTTAACAGCTAGAGGGGGTAACACCAAGTACTGAATGTACTCAAACACACGACAAAAAAATTTCGTTATGTCATAACACAATCACATTTTCAATGTGATGATAAGATAAGATAAGATAATAAATAAGATAATATATTAAAGGGTTTATTCACCAAAACATAATTTTTAACATTTCTGTTTATTAGTCTTGCGTTTTTTCCTGAAGTAAGTTTTATTTTAATTAAAAAGAGTAAAATTAATAAAGTGCATAATATAAATTATTTAAGACATGTAAAATCTGATCTCTCTTTATTTTGTTCCGTTCTTCTAATTATGTCCATGAGTGTACTTTCATACAAGTTTTGCCTTCGACAACAACGCAATCTGCGCAAGTTGATTTAATAAACTTGAACTTTAAGGTTTGTCATCTATGTAAAGCTTTAATACTTACGTAATTATGCACGAGGTAATATTCTTTGAAACAAAATATTTTACTGTGCTAGGTAACTTACGATCCCAAAACCACATTGATCTTACCTGAAAACAAAACAGAAAACATTTTTAGATCACATTTGCATGAAAAGGTATTAAGAGTTTTCAGCTGGATACTTTTTTTCTGTCTGATATAATCCGTGTAAAACACACAGGGCACCAGGCCAGCATGACTGTAGGGGATCATCCGGATTGTCTCAGAGTCGTGTTTTCTGGAAACCTTCCAACATATAGCAGCGAAGTGCACGCTTTAAACCTTGATAATATCCTACAAATAGCACTATAAAACAGATATAAAGAGCTTATGCGATTGGAGAAAATACTAGGTTATTCTACTGACTACCATCTGCTTTTGAAAGTGCCATCCTTTCGGAATAGCAGTTTAATAACACAAACTGTTTGTTACGTTGAAAGCTTCTCGTTTCCTTTACATGCAAAAGAAAATATTTGTGTAACCGCAAGCCATATTGAAAACGTCGATTACCGCATGATTTCATCGACATAACCCTCTAAGATTCTCATTTCAATAAATTTGAAGCAAGGGATTCTGCGAACACATCTCGTTCTCTAATACGCAATCCGGCCGCGGGGCATCTGTAATAATGCACCATATAAAAAGGCATTAGCATTTTAAATGACGTCGTTACGCACCCTGCGGCAGAGGATTTTTATGTAATATCTTTTTCGTTTTCCTCTCTAGAGAAAATAAAGTGTTGGGGAAGATCATTTTTCTTGATCGCTTGCAAATTAATTACGGAAATATTAAAAGACAATCTCAGTACCGGGGAGGACAGGTAAGGAATGTGTTCGTGAGGTTATAGCGCAATTATCAAGGAGCCTCGACTAATTGAACAGGCGTCTCGTTCCCGCAGAGGAGCCGCAATTTACCAGGAGCCAATAAACGCGGGCGAGGCGTGACAAGCGCCGTGAATTATGCAGCCGCGTACAGAAGACTCCTCCGCGGAATGTCATTGTGTGCTCCTCATGTTAATTTAATTTAGCTGCGTAGTAAACCGCCGCCTAATGCCGACAATATTGGCTCAATCAACCCTTGCACGCTACGACTCAATTATTCAGATAATTCTATGTGTGTTAGTCTGTCACTAGGAATTAATTTGTAATTGATATCGTAGATTATTTGGTGACTTTGACGCTATGTAGATTAATTTAAGGGTAAACATTGTGTTGTCTTAGTTTAATTGCTAAATGTTATTATGACGCCTTGATAGAAGATTAATTTAAAATTATATATATAAAAATCCGCACTAAATCATTGCCTTATGAATTTGTACCGGTAAATTAAACGGGCTACTTTTAGATAGAGCACTATGCCATACCATCGCCCAAACAGATGTTCAATCAACTGCAATCATGCGGATATTAATGAAATTAACAACAGCACTCAATCAACGTGGTTCACAAATGACACGCGAGGATGTATTTACCCACGCATTCAACACACAGTACAACCAGTTCGTTTTCATTAACTATCCATTGTCAGCACCACGGGTGCGCAATCGTGCGAGCACCGCCCGACAAACATCCTCACAGACACCATTTTAAGTAGATTAAAACATTAACTTTTCGACCACAGTACGTTTACATTTTTTCCCCGACATCCCTCGGAAGAATCTTAATGAGTCGTCGAAACTTTTAATTAATTCAACGAGTTAAGTATACTTTAAATAAATTACTTATACAAAATCATAAGCGGTGTTTTTGAGGAGCTCAGAATTGGGCTCAACTAAAAAGTTTGCTTGCAATTTTTTTATCAATTTAACTATATAAGCTGAGCTTAGTTGGGAAGTTTACAAAATAAATAAGTACTGCATGAACTTTAATAAACATTTACCGAATAAAATCTCTGACTAGAATATAATAGTTCTTAATTTGCACAGGAAGTAAGGTTACATCTGTGACTTGTACAAGTTACAGACAACAGACAACTCACTTGGGTGAGGTATTTCAGGCCTGTTGTTAATTATGTTAGAAAACACTGTTTATTTTTAACAGATTTTTCACAATATATTTTGTATGTCACCTACCGCTATTAAATCTAAAAACAAAGCCAAACAAGTGAGTTAAAATCTCCTTGACCTGTACAGTTATTAATACGTAGGAGCATTTACAGCTAACGTGCCGTACTTCTATACCGATACTATTACTATTTTCATACGTAGGTAGAGGCAAAATTCGAGGATATCATAATACACACTTCGGTTGGTATTAGTTGTACTGTACATCCCCAGATCTTTTCTCGTAATATCTCTGATGCAAAGCCAAATTTAATAGAAAAAAAGAGGACTTCTCACCAAGAGCCAAATAGAAACCAAATACAATAAGTGAACATAATTCAAACAAGCGAAAAGTGTTCCAAAAACAATCAGTGTCAGGGCGTAAGGGGCGGCAGTCGGCACTGTGGTGCGATTCGCAAAGAGTCGGCCCTTTGATGTCGCATCAGGTATTCGTGCCGGCGTTTGACTGCCGATGTACCCGCTGCGGGATAATTTGCTTTCCCACGCGGCCATTACGCCGGCGAACTAATATTTGTGCTAGGCAGTCATTTTCGTGAGCCAGTTGGAACTGCAAAATATTGGTGGAGCATTTGAATTACACTTACTGGAGAAATACACATTTTATACATGTTTCTGCGCTGCAGGGTTTTCATAGTAACAGTTGCGGAAAATTGGTATGTTACAAGAATAACATTTCTGTACCCCAGGCAATTTTCTGAAAGCAAGGTTTTGGTGACGAAATCCTTGCTTGGATTTGTAACAATATAATAAACTTATTATTACTATTACTAATGTCGACTCCATCTGTCTCCAAAGCGTAAACTGCAGCTAAACATGGACACAATTTAAATAAATAAATGGTCGACTAAGAAGCAGCGTAATTCTTGTAAAAAACGGAACCGTATAACAAGTCGATTTCCCTGGCAAGTTTCGAGGCCCTACATCTACCACTTGCCTTAAAGACGTTGTGCGTAGGATTGTACATTTTACTGTACATACATGTTTCTCGTCGCAGGCGACATATGTCACGGGTGACGCGACACACGTCCCGGGGGCCGGCAGAGTGCACGGCCACTCTACATATCATGCTTTATAAATCATTCACTGGTGGTATATTTAGACAGAAAAGCTTTAGAATAATATCTGAAGCTTGTCATACAAATACAAGACGTTGCCGTGTTATGTTGGTACTTATTATATTACGCGAAACGCGTTGGTTTTTCCAATAATTCAACAAGTACTATCTCATTTCTAATACGTTTAATAAATAAATAAAATGTTTATTTAAACTTCATGCACAATAATGATACATATGCGGAATAGCACATTTTTGATTTGCTAGATAATAATCAGCCGAACTTGGGTCTAATAAAATTACCATCATGAAAAGAAGAAGCCCGTTAATATCTACTTCATAAGTTTGACGGTCTTTCAGGATTTGATCGCTACATATAATATTTAGTGAGCTACACAAATAGGTAATTTCATAAACAAGGAAGTTTCTGTTTCTGTCTCGTATGTAACGTATGAGCCGTCGATATAACTCTCACAAGAACGCGACACGTATTAATTTCTATGACAAAAACAGGCACTTGCGCAGCGCAGAGACAAGAACTTTGCAAACTACCCGCAAACTTAAGCCTAACGAGGGAATCGGTTTTACTATGTAGGTATGTCGCGGGAATGCGATCTGCGATAACTACTCATATAATGACTATGTGCTTGTGTCACAGTCGCTTAGGGTTTGCTACTCAATAAAATCACTCGTTGATCTCCATTTGATGCTATTTTGTGAGCGTTATAGAGACTCTGAATAAGGTTTAAATTAAGAAATTTAAAGCTTCAGAGTTTCTATACTTATGTTTATGCACTATCTATACTAATATTATAAAGCTGAAGAGTTTGTTTGTTTGTTTGTTTGTTTGTGTGAACGCGGTAAACTCAGGGACTACTGGTTGGAATAGAAAAACTCTTTTTGTGTTGGATAGTCTATTTATCGAGGAAGGCTTTAGGCTATATAACATCACGCTAAAACCAATAGGAGCGGAGCATAAATGAAAAATGTTGCAAAAACGGGAAAAGAAATTCCTTTTTGAGAGCTTCCTTTGCGTGCGCTGCGAAAACGGTTTAAGTTACGCAAATATCATGTATGAAAGAATTGTTCCCCTTAAAATGTTCTAAAAAAAAGTCCGCGACAGCATATGTCTATCTTTTAAGATTGACTCACTGTAACCATTCTTTAATATTAAAATGTTAGATTAAAAAGAAAGATATTTTGCAATGCTTATTTAACCCATATGATATTAATCTATATCTAAATAAATATGTTTGCTAGCACGGAAATTTAATATAGAATATTTGTGCCTTTTACTCGATACAGTTTAAACAATTACCTTAGAAGATATCGCAATATCAAAATATCCGCGCGACAGAATAATTACGCACGCGGCAGTCATTCGGTCCGGTGCGGTAGGTAAGTGCGGATTCTGGCCTCCGGGGGCTCCGGAGAAATTCAAATTCAAAATATTTACTGCAGCATAATGTGTACAAGGTGTTACTGTATATTTAACAGTAAGAGATACCTATAGTAATTGTCACTTTAATAATATAATCGAAACCAATCTAAACTAATAGGTATTATAAAGAGGAAAGGTAAAATTTTTTGTTTGATACGAGTACGATTAAACTCAATTTAATAAATGTTGAATAGTCGGTTTATCGAGAAAGGCTAAAAGCTATATTATGTGACGCAGACGTAGTTGCGTGGGTCAGCTAGTGCACCATAAGTATAAAGCATCGATTTCAGTATAATTGGGAGAAAATATTATTATTTGAGAACTAACACCAACCGAACTTTGACTCTTAGATCTCCAAATAAATGGTACCTTCTTTATATTCATAATTAATTAACACTGTTAACAGCATTTCTACGACCTGCACAAAAAAGTATTGGTGAAATAGCTGACAAAGCGACATTTTTGCTTTGACTCTATTTGGCAACGCTTCGACAACCCTTAGTGTTGTATTCGCAGGCCATGCGCTGGTTTTCATCGGGTTAGCCGGGAGTGCGTTTGCAATAGCCATTAGGTTGGGCGGGCTTGTTTGCGTGGTACGAGCAACATACAATAAAATTCAATATAGCAACATATTTAGTTTAAAATATATTTAAATTAGACAGGAAATTAATCGTTATCTACACTGAACAGATACAGGGTCTAATCATAATGAATAAACAATTTAATACCAACTATCGACGTGTAACATGTTGTAAGGACCATTTAAATCTTATACGATCCATATGGCCTTTAAAAAAATTCACCACCGATATATTTACACATGGCAACATTTTACCTAAAAGAGCCCTTTGACAAACAGATTCCTATAATGAAAAAAGTATGTGTAACTTTGTGAAAAGTTTCGCGCAACAATTAATATGGCGGCCGAAGAGAGCTGTTTACCTTTTTGGGAATTATCGTTGCCTACACGTTGTGGTGAATGGTTGAGATTTAACATCCTCCGATCCTGTGCTGGAAAGAAATCTACTGTTTTAGTTCTTGATAGGAATATTTACGCTTGTTACAAGCTGTTTCATTTATTTAAGATTTTCAGCAACAATATACATAAGACATGACATTTAAATAAATTGAAAAAAAAAAGTTTTATGTTGGATATCCTTCAATTTATAAAGATCACACCATGCGATGAAAATATCTTATTAGATGTTGTGTTACATATTTGATAAATCCATGCTATAAATTGTAGTTGTTGTAGCTACTTAATTCATTGGAATAACGGCCAACATCTAATAATATATTTTTGTACTGAATGACTTACTATTGTTATTCATTCTATGAAACGAAGCCCGCAGCAAGCATGATTGAAGGACCGCTAAGTTAATTAATCCTGATATTATTCTTGGAATCATTTTCCTGTTCCTCCTGAGAAAATATTACAATAAGTCGACAAGCCATAGCAAATAATAGAACAAAAACATAAGACATGACATTATTAATAAGTCCCCTACATCTGATACCGAGGTGTTTATTCGGTTAGCTAATTAAAATGATTGAGGTCAGCCAGTCCCGCTGGGAGTGTCCTACGAGCTACGTGAGAATTTACTTACTTACTGAGGGGTAAGCTTCTAAAATATATAGCGTGTTTGGGTAACGGTTTCTGATACTTTAAGGGTATATCATGTTTACTCATTTTTATCGACAAATATACGTTTATAAATACTCCTAATCCAACACCCCACGAATTGCAGCTATTTTGTTTTTTATTCGGCTGACCTAGGGGATGTGCAATGAAATTCTTATATTTTTGAATATAAGATCTCAGAGATGTGTCGCCCGTCGGGGCTGCGGGTTGTTCGAAAGAGATACCGCGGCCTCGACACTAAAGGCTAAGAAGGAACATGGGTGATGTATAGTCAGTAGAAGTCTGACACTCCCTCCCGCTCCGCTCAGAGCGGGAGTAGTCTTTTAATGATTTCCCACAATCTAAAAATAATGGTAAAAGCCGAATGCCTCGTTGGTCTAGTGGAGTGCTGAGCATGACTTCCTGGGTTCGATCCCCAGGTCAGTCAAAGTGTCATTGGGTTTTTGCACAAGGAAATTTACAGTAGCAAAATGGCAAATAGTAAACGCACAGACTACTGCCAAAGGCAAATAAATCAAACCGCTCATATTTGTGTAGACAACGCGGCAACGTTACGAACTGACGCTCAGCACTGTCAATAATGAGCGGTATGTTTCAGTGCGGTGATATATTGACGCAGCCGCCGAGTGCAGAGCATACAGCGCGATATTTTGCGCAAACACACCCGCTGCGATACCGCGATTGTTTGCAGCGCCATATTATCTGATGCTGCCGTTCGCGTGTTTCACTTATTAAAAGATAAGTTGGGATTCGGCAGGATTTGTCGGGTAATTGTGCGGTTGTAAAGGTGAAATGTTAATGAAATGGGTAACGTTGGCTTTTATCCACGTTGTGAGTAGCATTTTTTTACGTTATTCGATAGTAGTCAATTATGCAGATTGCTGCTGTCACCATAATCATTTCAGAAACAGTATAAACTATTACATGACGACACTCTTCAAGTTTTTAAACCATACTAAGATAGCACACAACGAAACGATTTTAAAGCTAATGAATAATATCCGTTCCTGGGACACTGGACGTGTGTGCAGGCAGTCCAGCTGCAGGTAGTTCATCGGGAAGCGGACATAGTTATATGTATTTAAATTTTATTTTACTGTGGTGTAAAGTTACAAACTACAATATAAATCATCTGTGTTCGATTAAAACAAATACTAAAAACATAATACACCATTCGATGGATTCACCACCTAATACACACCTTGAACAAGGTGTTTGTAAAAATAACTTTTAGTCGTAAGATCGCACACGTGTAGGACCAGGGGAGCAGAACAGGCGAGGATGGAAGGACCTTGAGGTAGAATTTGTTGGTGTATTGTTCGCGCCGCGCCCCATTCCGAGCGGATTATAAAGTTTAAATTGGTTTACGTAGGCATCGCTGCGAAGGAAGCAATCTCCGTGTACTGCGTGCCTAGACGTGTCACAACAAGGTGAGTACACAGCCCTTATCACTAAAGCTTTCACCAAAATACTTTATACATCAAACATAAATAAAGTAAAACTATTCACTTAAATATAAAAACACTACCGGTTGCCCGCAACTTCACTAGCGTTGATACTTTCATGAGTATGTGTGAGAAAAAACAAGTAGCCTATGTGCTATTCAAAACTATAATCTATTTCTGTGCCAAATGTCATCACGATCCGTTCAGCAGTTTTAGCGTAATTGCGTAACAAACATCCTCCCATCAAAATTTTCTCATTTATAATCGTTAATAAATAATATAGAAAGATTAGCGACGACACATTCTGAAATCAGATATACAGTTCATTGCTAGATTCTACGAATAACTAATGGGTTCGCATCACATGTGAGCGCAAATGTTATTCATAGAAGTGGAATACATCGTGATTTGTTTTCGTATCTATTACATGTAACTTTTAGAGAAATTTCAACATGTATTTATTCATATATGCTAGATGCATGACGGTATGTAAAAATTACGGCCTTTTCTGGCGTCATGCCCATCAATGCGATTGTGGAGGTACAATTATGGGGCACTAAACAGATAGATGGTTTAATAACAAGGTATTTGCTAGTGTAAACTGACAACAACAAAGGATTTGCCAATAGGTAGATACGTCGCTACTGTAATAAACAAAGATGAAATTCTTTTAAAAAATTTTGTATTTGTAATATTCCTTGGCGTTACAATTTGGTGTAAGCTCTGTCACGAACTTAACTGCTATTTAGTCTAGTCGACAAGTTGAAAATGGTACAAAATAGAGATACTGCTCTTAAAATTATGTGCGATAGCTCATTGGATCCGGAATGACGTCTAGAAAAATGTGCCAAAAGCGTGTATTAGCACATAAAAAATTGCAAAAGTTATAAACAATTAAAGATGAAAAGAAAATGGCATTTCGTTTTTTGCCAATATTTAATAAACTATTAATATTTAAGAAATTTCAAAAAAAGATTCTGAAAGAGGAGGAAATTTCCAATAAAAAACTCCTAACTCCCGGAACTCTATCTCCATTATTTATAATTTTAATTTAACGCTGAAAATAGGTCTGCGCGTGACATTTTTAGGATGCGCGCGTGGCGTCAAAAGCGAGTACGGCACATTAATTAATTTATTTAAGGTATTGAATATTTTTTTTAAATTTGAAAAAATTATGGTGTGTTCTGAACACTATAATTAATTTATTCCCGTTGGAAATTTTACTTAAAGTTAATTTTTCAACAAGTTAAACAATTGTTAACTAACGAAATTTTCAACTTGTCGACTAGACTAATTGAACTAAACAGACATGCTCTCAAAACAATTGACTACATACTTGTAGTTATAGAAAAGAAACAACAGGCGTCCAATCACACCTCGCTAATCCCATGCTATCCGCTGCGATTGCACAAAACAATCACAGATAAAGAAATGACATTTGACAGTAGATTAAACAGAATGCAAAAACATTAGGTTTTTTTCGTTGCCATGAATCAACATGTTTTAGCACTCAGCCGTGTGTCACGACGAATTTTGTTGCGTCAGATTTGCGTCTGCAAGAATTATGTAGGGAACGTGTGACGGGTGCCTCCCTAGAATGGGGGAGTATGGGGACGTCTTATCCCCGTGACAAAGAATGTGAAATGACACGACGTCTAACCATGTAAACGCTCATGTGGTTACTAATTTTACCGTTTGTTAAAATTACTTGTTTGCGATTTTAAAGCTTTGTTTGTTGAAAGATTAATATTTGGGTTTTATAATTAGGGTTGGTGTTTGTGTTTCTGTTCTGTAGCGATGTAGAAACACGTGTAGCTGCCCACAATGAGCCCCTTGAAGTAACTCTAAAATTGGTAAAATAAAAATAACTTTAATGATTGATAAGTCCTGGCTTTCTTCATGTTTTCCTAGTCTAACTTAATCGCATTTAGGTTAGTTTGCAAGCTTTCGATTATGTGTATCTTTTATTTATGTTTACATACACACACGTACACAATTTGAATTGTACAGTCAGCCCCAAAAAGATTATTCCATAACTGTGTTTACAATGTAAATCTAAAAAAACATAGTAAACAATTCATTTCACCAAAACCTCATGTACAAGCCGGATACATAATATTATAAACACCCTATGGCCAATACAGATTACACAGACTCACAATTAATGTCATACGACTTTTAACCATTGACATGACATGTCTTAAAGGTAACACGAATTTACTATGTTTAGTAGCTTACCAATGTTTACACAATTTTAGAATAATGGTTGTAGTCAAATAAATAGATTTATGGGCTGAATGAACAACTCGTAACTGTGTCGATGACAGTATCAGTGTGTGTCGGACACATTTGTTTGGATGTCACTATGACACCTGCTGATCCGTCCGTGTACGAAGGGAGACAAGTTGACAGTGTGCGTTATTTTGGTTACATCCATCCATCAGAGCAAGCTTAGTGCCGGGACATAAGACGGGCCTACCGCCTGTGATACGATAGTTTGAAGAAGGTTGACACTAGCTAAGAAACGATACACAATTTTATATCGCGAGTGCTTCTTGTTTGTACATTCACAGGGTTATATTTGGAATTCCTATAACATAACATAACGCCTGTGTTCCCCAAAGGGTTAAACAGAAAGAGGGGTGCCTACAGCACACCCACACCGCCAGAAGTTTTATGGAAACATCTGCTTCGATTAACCGGGTACTCATAAATACCATAGAATATCTGGTTCCGACATATCATTCTGATTTTGATATAAAATCATCTGCATATTTTTTTCTATTACAGTCACTTTTAATATAAAACGCAATAAAGCTGTGCGACTAGCATGAAGTTGGAAATCATTCCATTGTTCTAAAAGGAAAATCGTTTGAAGTGGCGTTCTGAGGAAACTTCAAATAAAACTTTTATCGCGGAAACGAAGTAATATAAAGTGTAAACTACGTATGTGTGATTATTATAACTTAGTATGAAGTTACGGTTAAAGTATTTATTAGTACAAATTATATTCTGGTTTTGGCTTCCTCAAAGGTAATGGAGTTATCGTCAACTGTCTAACTTCCAGTCTTCACCTGACTGTCCACTGAAGCAGAGCGAGGCCGTGGAGCAGAGAAACGGAGAAATATTGATATTGAAATATTGATCAAAAGGATTGCATAAAATCTGCCCTCTGTTTCAGTGTGCAATTCTATTGGTTAATTTTTCTACGTTTCTCCACTCCGAAGCCTCGCTCCGCTTCAGTGGACAGGCAGCCTTAGTCTGGGTCACCTTCCAGTCTAACTCGATGCAGCTGATAACAATTCCAATCATTGGATGGATAACAATAACACAATACCGGATTGTGAAATTGGAATTCGATTCAAAAGTCTGTAAATAAACGTTCTCACCAACTTGTAACTAACACTTTCAACTCCGTAGACAAGTAGAAACTCTGTGTACACCCGTAGCAATTCGGCGTAGCACAGCGCTACGAGCTACGAAGGTGCTACGCGTGACGTCAAAGACGCCGCGACGTCTGGGCGCCGCCCGCGCCGTCGACCGCCAACTACATACTGAAATGTACTACAGTTATAGATGCCGAGTTTAACTGGGCTTTGAGATATTTTGAAAGGCAAAAATCATTGATATTATACTTATGGTAGTATTTTTTTACAAGTAGGTTTGATTAATCTATTTGTGGTCGGAGCAGGCACTATCTGGCTACTCTGCAAAAAAACACCGGAAAAAAACCAGGGATCATGTCACGAGGACAGTTTCTTGCCAAGACTATGCAATTGGCTCTTCAAAATTATTATTTTTTCGTTCAAACTCGAATAATATTTTTAGATTTTCAGTAATAACCTAGTTAAACTAATGTAAACTATCATATTGCATGTATTTACATAATACGTATTACTAACGCAGGTAATTGATTGGCGGCAAACATTTAGGTTACGCGTAATAGCATCGGATTAAGCTAATTAGTAAATAGATTACACAAAATTATGCCACGGTTATTAGTATTAGAGCTACCTCTAACAAGTCGTATTAATAGGTATTACAGGGCTGCCTGTATTATATTTAATAACTAAAATCGTCGTACCAAGTATTTTTATAAGTACTATTTTAAAATGTTCACGGAGCAATAAAATTCAATAAGTTGTTGAACGACCCTCCGAGCAGATCTGAATCTTATGATTTATCTCAGATCTGCAATATCGAGATAAAAGATCTGATTTTAAAAACAGAAGGAACACTGGACAAATTCACTGATTAAATGGTGAATCAAATGGCAAAATGACACACATTAATAATATGAACTTCAAATCATCTGTCTGACGACTTTGAACCTATCCTGTCCAGTGCGATGAGTTACCAGTGTCTTTTAAAAAGCATCAAATCGAAAGACGCGTCGCCTGAAGCCGTGAACAGGGCTTAAGGCATAACAAGTTATAGCAGCATTCTACAGCTCGTCTTAAGCTTGCTTATTGCCCCCAGCACCTGCACCTGGTATTATCAACAAACAGCTGCTATCTCGTGCCAGAACCTCTTTGTAATTGTTTCGCGTCGAGATTGCTTGGCGCAAATAATTCAACTAATGAAAAAGTTTAACGACCGCGTTCACAAGTGACGAACCTCAACCTCAAGTTGACAGTTGATAAGGCTTGGATATGAAACTAATTCTGTTCTGTTTTGAGGTAACATGAAGCGGAAAGGTGACCACGCATGCACTCTGAACGTACACAATGTTAGTAAGTGAGTTGAGAGATGCACAGGATTTATCGATGTGGTGACGCTTATAGTCTAGTCAAATTAGTAGTTTCACCTCGGAGTCGGAATATTCTCTACAATATTAATCATACATAGAAATAGCGAGGAACCCATAGGAAACGAGATATTTGCAAAAAAAACGTTTTTTGTGACCTTAGATTTTTAATAGACGCGGGCACTCTAACATAAGTGGGTTTTGAGACAACTTTTAGAATGTCAAAATACAAGTTTATACGAGTTTGTAGCTGGGTATCTCAAATTCCGAGATTCTTACCTAATGTTGGCTAATTTGGCTGGACTATTAGTGAAGGCCTTTGTGTAGCAGCGGGACGTCTTTCGGTTGATATATTATGTTGAGAGTATATTAAAACTAAAATAATGAAAGTTTTTATAATAACTAGTTCTCAAATAGGTAAATAAAGCTTAAAACAAGAAAATGAAACGTACCCTCGCCACCAGAGACACATAAATGCGCAGCGCTTATCCAATATGCATCCCCGATGAGAGGGGCAAAGTAACGATCGTCTCGGCAAAAACGTTCACACCTGTCACTACCACGTGACATCCGAGATATTGCCATGGAAACCCGTTCCATAAAAACGGTTTGCATAAAGAAACCCCTTCCAAAGCTTCGTTTTTGCGATGCTTTACGTGTAGAGTAACGGTATTATAAGTGGGTAAGTATGTTCTCACGTATGGGGAAAGCTTTGAAAAAAGTTTTGCGTATCTGTCAAACATTACCAATATTATAATTTAACAAGTTGCGGAGATTGCATGACCAATCGAGTCCTGTATAAATGTTCAGCTTTGAGAACGATTATGCCGAGCTCACAGCTGACAGCTCAAAGTTAGAGAGCCATACAAACGGTAACGTCTCGTGACGAGCGTGTCTGTAGCCCGACGGCTTAACTTAACACCCTCCTTGCGTCATGTCGCCCTGGTACCCGGTGCACTGAACCGTGTTATTCGCTGTACAGATTAATTCAAACTCATTTCAGGAAACGAGAAAAGGATCAACAGAAATTAGATCTGTGAGATTTATTAGAATATCTGCGGGGCTTGCGGTTTGTTTACTCTGCTTGTTCGTCGTTGTTTGAGTTTATGTAAAAACAAGAAATCTAATTAGAATCTTACTGGAATAATAACATAATCCACTGCCTTGTGTCTTTCGATATTACTATTATAGTAAGTGAGTGGTAATGAAATTAAGGTGCAGGAGGTGTGGTTCGTGGGTGTACAAAAAGAAATGTCGCCGAACAGCGCACGCATGACAGAACTGCCTGCAAATAGCTCTCGGCGATTCGATACACGTTCGAGCCACATCACATATGAATTGGGTAGGAAACGCTCCTAATCATATCGGTGAACTAAACGGAATTTGAGAGGATTCTTAATTTAATGGAAAGCTATTTTTGTCAAAATAGCAAAAATTATTACAATACTGGATCAAGTTAAACACGGCATAAATCTTTGTAAACCGGGTTCTATGCATTATTTACACTAGGGGAACCAAAGCGTAAAGTATTCAAGCTTTCGAGTTTGGAGTGGTTTCCCGAAACAAACAAAACAGTGTGTGTTTTGCAAAACTCATAGGAACTGAAACATCTATCTATCATTAAGGGTTGGACCCGGGCCCGAAACTGTTTTACATTGGTTAATGTGTTATGGGGTCCTGGTAGTTAGGCCGTAACTACTAAACTTGCGAAACTTAAATGTTGCATCTATAGAAATTAATAAATTATCTTAAATAAAATACGCTACTTTATTCACTATAAATAAAAATAGTATATTATGCAACTAGTGAATAAAGGACGGATTTAAAGCGAGGGCCGTAGATGAGTCACGAGCAAGTGAAGGATTCTAATGATTGAATCACGAACGCAGCGAGTGATTCAACTGTTAGAATCCTGAACGACGGGAGTGATTCATGGCCCTCGATATAAATTCTTACTTTATTCAGGAGTTGCATACTATACTTTATATCATGACTACGAGAAAAGACATAATTTAAGCGAAAATAGAAATTTAATCAAGAAATAAGAATTGTTACATTAATTGAAATGGACATTAAATTTAGAGCAATGACTGAAATTAAGCGTAATTTTCTTATTATTATCATTAGGGTGGTCAACTTGTGAAACAATATTTATTTTTCTATAAAGGCAGCAAAGAACACAAAACAGTTTTTAATCTAATGCCAAACTCCTTGTCGCAAATATCGACCAATCAAATCTCGAGAATTTATTTGCACCAAAGAGTTTTGAATTTCGAATCTTAGCGCAAGGAGTTTGTGTAAGCATTGAAATAGAGACCGGATATATTTTTGTGTTCCAAATTCAAACACCAAAATAGTGAATAAAAACAAAACAGTGAATAAAAGGCCTTTTTATTCACTGTTTTGCGTGAATAAAATAAGCTTTTTAGAGTAGGTATGGTATAAAAATATATTAATAACAGTTTCTCACAAACAACCAAAATCATGCGTTTTTGCTTGTTTAATATCGTTTGAAACAGTTTCTTTGATATCCCATTATTTAATAAAAATGAGCATTCTTTTATGAAGACAGCGAGTAAAACAGTAAGTTTCCTATCAAATAGCCGATTGCATGAATAGTAATAAAAGTTGGATCGGTTTTTCAACAGTGTCTCACAAACGGGGAGTTGTTCAACAAAAGACTCAATTCAATAAACGCCAACACATAAAATCCCCGAGGAACAATAAAGGCTCAACTTTGTATTCTTCCGAATATAGAGTACAATTTCCTCAAATAGCCCAAGTTTTTGTAAACGTACGTGGCACTCGTACAGTCGTACATACCACGGAACGATGGGAGGAGATTGCTAATGAAAATAATCTTGAAAGTTTTTTAATTATCGGCACGCGAGTGTGTGGGAGTTGGGCCACTGTGTACACGTCCGTGCCTCTCTCAGACGAGCGCAGGTTTTCACATGATTAACGCGTATTGTTCAAGGCTGAGAGTAATAGTTCCGAGGCGCGGTGCTCTCACCAAATGAAACGATCTATCCGTTACTTTGTTCTGAACTCATGGTATTTGTGAGGATTGAGTTACGAGCAGGCGATACGCATCTCATTGTAAACATACACACAACACACATTTTATGAGCAACCAATGAAAATCTTGTCGTCGCCATAAATTCGCAAGACCGTCAATATAAAAAGGCAACGACATTAATAACACATTTTTACGACTACAACACATAATTTAAAATAATCATGGTTCCATCAAATTGTTATTAGGAAGTAAACGCATGGGTTCCATTGATATGTTTACGACTTTATTATATAACACTTAATCTAATTGAACAGCTTTTATGCAGATAAATCACAAAGTTCAAAAGCAAACAGTTTATTAAGTTTCCTTGCACTGGCCATGTTTTCCTTGAACTCAAGAGACGGAAAACATCCAGCCGAAGAAACCTGACGGTGTTGTCGCTAACATGCTGCCTGCAAGTGATCAAAAATTGCCCGTACAAGCTGATATTATAACGAACAGTGAGCACCGATCCTTCGATCATTAACGTGTACCATCCTTAACGGCAAACTTTTCTAATACATCAAACATGGACAGCATAAACATTCTTTCCGCGTACACTATTCAAACTAAATTCATCAATTTAACTTACGTTCAAGAAAATTATTCATCTATTGACATTACACAACTGGAATACTACTTGCCACCAATTAGTAATGAAGCATTTCATGGGGGTAATTAGATTTGCAAAGCATTTTGCTGAAACATACCTGTGTTTATTTGCGGTGAGGTTGATAATACCAATTTAAGTACGAATATAGAATTTTATCCATATTGACCGAACCGAGCAACCGAGCTGAACTTCGTAAGATTGTGTGCGAGTTTTATGCATTTCTGAGAAAATCTATAGTTGTAAATTGAGTACACGATATCGTAATGAAACTAATAAATAAAAAGGTTTCCAACCAACCATAAAACCTTCGCGTCGCATCGACTAAAATAAATTTTCCTTTTCCAAGAAATGGAAAATAAATAAGGTACGAGCGCATTTTCTATTTTCCCAAGTAACGAAAACGCAGCTGTAATGCCTTATACCAGGAGCTGAAAGGTCATTAGGAGGTCTTAGTTGTAAGAATTGAACGCCAATTCACTAGTGCTAATTGAAAGCAACCCCGTCCAGTCTGGCGGGCGCGGGGCAACGGCAAACAACTTTAAAGCTGAAACTGTTAGACTCCGAGGCAGATAAATGTTCGTCGATTCGAGCGCGATTGCCAACGGCTAAGAGCACACAGAAATTGATAGTTTCGGTTTCAAGTGAGCTTTAGCTTGAAATTTATTTTCACGAGACGCATGGTTGTTGTTGGTTGTGTGTAGCGCTAAGTTAGTAGCTATATATATCATTTCATGTTGACAAAATTCGATTTAAGTACGGGTAAGTTATATTTTTATAAAAATTTCAACGGACGAAGGTCGCTGGTTAAGAATAGAAGTTGTTTTCGTTCACTTCTGTCAATACCCCAAAGGCTATTTCTTTTGTAGTGCCTCATTGTTGTGAATAATTTAAGATATAAGGGATATAGTTCACTTATGAACCAAGAATAAAGACGGTTAAAATACCCTTTTAGAAGTATATATAAATACCCTTACAGTAACGGAGACATTGGAAGTCAAAGTTCCAAAAATGTGCCACAAAACGACGTAAAATTTTACTTAGTTTGATGCACCTTCCATAACGCTTGGTTGACGACTTCGTAAAAGGTCCGTTTACATCTTGTATAACCAGTTCATAATAAATTAACAACACAACTATAGAATAAAGGCTTTCGTCGGTGTCGCTCGTCATAATTTAATCAACAAAGAAATGGACCTTAACCCATAACCTTAACTTTCCTTTTTACTGTGCAATATGTGACGGCACGGTTGGTGCAGTGGCTGAGCGATTGGACTGCTGCGCTGCGTGTCGCGGGTTCGATCCCCGCACGAAACAAATATTTGTATGGCCTACAGATAGTTGTTTCGGGTCTGGGTATTTGTGTATGTGAGTTTAAATGTTTGTGAACGCACCCACAATACAGGAGAAATTCCTAGTGTGGGGCAACGTTTTTAAAAAAAAAAAAAAAAAAAATATGAGGAGAGAGTGAGTGTTATTCCGAGATCACAAAATCTTTTATACCAGGATAGAATAAGTGTGACGGGTATAAGATCACGCACGACTATTGTTTGCGAGCCACATAAAGTGCGCACAACAACAATGGAACTCCTTAAAAAGCCCGTAAATCTGAGTTGATGCGTGCGCCGCGTTAAATAAAGACTAGAGAGACTTATTGCACGTGAACACCTCATAAAAATGGTGATTTTATTGGGGTCGCACGTGTTGCGAGGAGGTGAAGCTTTCTAGCCAGGTGGATGGCACGCGATAAATAATAACGGGCTACACACACCTGAAATTTCTGAAAGCCTGTCCTCCTCTAACCACTAACCAAAAACTCATCATCTTAAACCTAATTGGATTTACTGAAGAAAAAGCTAAGTTTAAGATTGTTTTCAGGTAAAATTCAAGTCAAAGTCAGCCTTAATTTTACTTAGAAAACTCATTTAATTAGTGGAATGTAGCTTCACTAAGATAGGATGAAAGAATTCGTTAAGTTGCAGTTTCAAAGAAATAAGAAGAAAGTAAGACACTAAACGCCGATTCACGCCCCCTAATTGAAACAAACTCAGCTCAAAGTTGTTCGTTCACAAAGGCACTTGCCGACTGCGACTCAGCAGAACGCGGCGCGGCGCGGCTCCACGTAAACCTTCATTTTGCCGGCGATGATTTAGTGGAGCGAATTTTTCGCGACCTCGATCCCACTCCATCTCGTGTAATAGTTGCTGATTCGAATATTACACTCAGATGCCAACGCGGATCCATTTCATCCGCCGCGGTGCGCTCGCACCTTTACAAGCTCAAATTACACTGACCGAGCTCGACGATGGAAAAAAGAAAGGAAATTATCTCCAAAATGAATACTCCCCGGGGTAGCAGCGAATTATCTCCATAAATAGTGTCAGACGATGATTTATACTGGGTGTCACGGTTTGAGAGGCCGCAATGTGACAAATGAGGTCCCGGAGTCCTGGCGCAGAGCGGTTCACTTAGCGGAGGCTGTGGCGGCGGGCGGCTCATCCGCGGAGCACCATGTACGTTTATTTCTATTATCCTTCACGCAAACAAGTCGGTACTCATTAATATAAGGTGTGAAAGGCGGCCGATATTTTAATACTTGTTTTTGTAGGTGAAATTGTTCGACAGGGGTAGATGTTAACAAAAGTATCTTTCGTAAGAATTTCGTTGAACCGGAGGGCGTGCGCACTCAGCTGTCAAAATTATTACTCGCACGCGTCCGCCAGGTGAGTCTAAGTTCAAGCAATATTGTTTTGTTCATTCACGCGAGAAAATCTACAGAAAATTACTATTATCGAGCGATGGGAGCCGTGAGCTGAATATCTTATGATTATGTTCACCTTCTCAATATGTGAATGTGACCCTTTCATATCTAGTACTAAATATTTTTTTAACGTGTCTGTATAAACAGCACCTTAGGCGAATGTGTTGCCCAACTGGGTCTTCTTTCTTTATTTCTAGATGCATCTGTACCTATGTTGTTGTCACACACCATGAGAGCATTATAACACAAAATTGGAATGGAGACATTTCTAAAAACAACATGTTTACCTAATCCATAAATCATTATGTTATTTAATAAGACTAAAAAATACACTGTCAGACAATATATACGTACATACTAAACCGATATGTTGCAAAGTATGACACGAAGGAAGGATATTTTGGAAATTTTGAGTCAGATACACGACTCGCGTCTTTTTGAACTTTCGTATAAATACTAACTTTTATAATAGTGGTCTCTTTTCATGTGGTCGGTAAGATATTCGCGCCACATACGGCCGGCAATGCAGCACACCTGCGAGCTACTTGCAGTACATTAGAGTGCCAGGTGCCGCCAACCTTCGGGGTCTCTCTACCTTGAGGATTTTGTTAATGCGTTAATACCAGTGTTAAGATAATTTAGTCATTATTCTTCAATTGTAGAGAAGATTGATAAGTATCGTAAGTATTAAAATAATATTTTAATATATAATCATAAAAAATTGCTATTTTACAGGTTGTTATAGCAATCACGAATGAGCTAATATACCGAATTAATGTACGTGTAGCCGCAACCTTCAAATCGAGCAGAGCCTAATCATTCAATATAGTATTATGCGGTAAAATAATTAATTTCAAGACGTTCTGCCAAACTGTACAGTGTAGTGTACGTATTTAAAAAAAAATTAAGTCGAGTTCAACAACACCGAGTCACCTTTTAACAAATATTATACCTACATTTAAAGTTAAAGTTATTATTCTTCAAGTCAAGGGTGAATAAATCTTTTGAGAGTGCTCAGACATGAAAGTATTTCGAGCTTTTAATGTTCGTCTAAAAGCAGTCTAGAATTAAAATATAGAAAAACCTTTGATGAGTGATGTTATAAGTTATGACATTAATAGCTGACGATTAATTTATCTCAGTCGCTTTTAAAAGTCACTGAGCTCAATCTTAATTACGTGAGTGATTAGCCAGATCCGAGATATAAACATGTTTTTGAAGTGAATAAGCAGAAATGTATATTCGGAATAAAAACTTGTGAATATTTGACAGCTGAATAACATGTCTAAAAATTTTGTGATTAGGTATTCATGTTCACGTTATTTTTTTTTAAAGATGATTCGGATTTAAATTAACATAATTATTTTCTTCGTGCTTCCCTTCTATAGAAGCACACTCATTTTTTGGACAAAATGGATCAAATTATAACACAGGTATGAACTTCTAAAAAATGAGACTTTGGACAACCGAGCTATTGAACACAAGGTACTCTTCATACTCGCTCGCACGCTCGGTGGCCGCATTTCTAGTATTAGTTTACCGACGTTCATATCCTCGGTCCACTGCACTGAGAAATTAATCAGGAATATCCTGGCCTCCATACTAATTGATTTTCATGTGCCGTGCCCGTACTAAATCGTTGTCCCATAGACGGTGGGACGAGCCACTCTGCAGAGTAGTACGACCCACAAGACAACAAAAACTGAGATATAATTTCACAGCTACAGAATCCCATACTCAGAAATAGTATGCCACTGATACAATTGGACATGCTGAGTGCGGTGAACATGGATGGAATGCAGTGTGCTACAGCGATGCTGCAAGAAGTTGCCGCGACGTCGCGCGACAACCGCGGTGCCGTGCGACGCCGCGCGATGCTCAGCTTCTATTTCACGAGCCAGCGAATGCAATTCCCGGGATCCGATACGGAATGGAACGACACGTCGATACGAATGACGATCGCTAAACGGCTTTGAAGAATATGAGGATATTGGCCACGGACCAGCTCTCAATTTAGCATTATTTTTCGAGCAAAATTCACTCGATATTGCATCGAACGAAATGCGATACGAAAGCCTGATAGATTGGCTTTTTTGTATTTCAGAAAATGTATTAAAGTGAAATCCTAGAATTTCGAATAACTCCATATTTTCAAAATTGGAGAGGATAATAAAATAAAAACGTTTACGAGAGCACCGATTTAAATTTACTTAGAAATGAATAAAACAACAAAAGCGGTGTCTTCAAAGCTCTTTTGTGAGTAAGTATGAACAAAATTAAAGGCTTGAAGGCCCTACCTACGTAATGCTCGTTAATTTCTGAAGTGAAACAGATTAAAACATAGTCCCTGACAGATCGCTTTGTTTCGTTATGGCATCTGTCAAGTGAAATATATCATGGAGTGATACGAGTACTGGTACTCTACATGCATTTAGGGAGCTTCGGCTTTCATTTCGTAACACCATAATTGTGTTGACAAAAGAATATTTTACACAAAAGAGTATTAAAACATTTTCGAGCAACGTAATTATCGAAGAGATGATAATTTGTCAGCTCGTTTTACACAATTAAGATATTACATTGTATATTAATATTGAAATAAGGCTTTTTCGCGCAATCAGCATTTTATAACGAAGGGAAAAATCACGATATTGAAACAAGAAACCAATTAATTTCCGCTGATTGGCAACGATTTGAATATCCTGCTAACAAGCTCCGGCGAATAAAAACAAAAAAGCAGCGCGCGAACGATTCTTTATAAAAAAAAGTTTATCTGAAATACATTCCATTTGACTGACTCCCCATTCAGAAGATTTGCAAACTTGTATATTTAAGATTTTCTTGTTTAATAAAGCGTTCAATCACGTCCTCTGGCAGCGATGCGAAGGTGAATTGAAACGAAATAACGCAAACGTATATCCATAAAGTAACGATAAATTATATATGTAAAGTAGTCATTGTAGTCGGAAAGCGGCCCGAGCAAAGGAGGAATTCCGTAAAACTATGTAAGTCTGTCTGAGCCGCACCGCTGCCGCCGCGGGGTCGTTCCGCCGATCGCTGGGCCGGTATCGCGCTCCGCGGCGATATCGCTTCGCGTTTATTACGCCATGATATTCCCTTTATCTCGAATGTCTCGTTACGAATGCGATCCACTTACGATACGACAATCGCGAGTTCCTTCGCAACAATTCACATTATCGTAAATTCAAAGTACAGACATTTGCAATTTATGAGATGCGAATTCCAAAATCGTCGCTAATGTGATCATTACTCCATTATACTCGGGACCATTGTACCTCAAAGTACTGCGGCGTCTAGAGCTAATTTCAAATTTATGCTCTTCTCAGACGTAATTCTCATGTGTCTCGGACACCATAATGGGCAATTTTAAGAACATACAGCTGTGTGGGATACACGGATTGAGAGCAGTTCTGCTATTACTGAAACTGAAGTACAAAATTCCGAATACTGACTATTTGTCTGTTGAAACGTAAATTCTACAAAAAACATACCTTCCTTGTTGCAAAAACAAGCCATCGTTTCACCCGGACCGTGTTTTTCATATTACGAATTGTTTGTATGAATAATGAGCGTGTGATTTGTCAAGTCACACGTGCGTGCACTTAACAAGGAGGTTCAGCTCCAAGGAACACATACCAGGCTCCCATGAGACCGCAGCAAACACATTTACCCAGTAGGCACAGTTTACATAGGACCTCGGATCGCTAAATTAAGCAAAAGGTCGGTCGAACAAAAAACGAGAATTTGATTAGCATTTGAACCAGTTGGACCAAAGTTCAGTTAGAATACAGATGAGTGAGACACGCTGTTGCTCTGAACAATATTCTGACAACATGAAAATACACAGCCGAGGGGTTATAAATATAAATCATAAACTTGAAATCGATTAATGGATGTTCTAAAAGCTTGATTCCTGAGGCTACACTTGTCCCGAAATAGATTGTTTACATGTTTACCCGAACAACTAAACAAGGTACACAATGAAACGTGATTGAAAATGTGTTTCAGATCATTTTTGTTTCTGGTTTAAAGACCCGGCTCTGTGCCACCGTATAATAGCTATGGTTTATAAAACTAAGAGTAAAACACAATGGAAGTTATAAAACTTACAAGCTAACGGTTTTTATGTTTGTATTTACGGTATTCTGTGTCGGGTTTGTCCCCGGAGAGCATGAACAGATATAGGTAAGAAAGCACTTAAAAGAAGGCTTGTCAAAGTCAATCAACCGCCGAAATCGAAGTGTATGGATAACGTAGAGACAAACATACTGTTTCCAAGACGAAATGTTTGCAAAAGATGCTATACTATTCTTGCACATTGACTGTCCTCATCTATACATATAATAAATCTGTAGAAGAATCGTTTTTGTACATCGAAAATATTTAAAAAAAAAATTGTCAGGGTATTAAAGTATAACCAACAGAACACATTTCCAGCATTTTTGGAATTTTTGTCTGTTTGTCTGTTTATCTGTTTGTCTGTTTCGATGACTAAGCATCACGTCAAATTTACGAAACGAATGTAGGTAACTTTTATACATAAATATTGTGCGTAACTTGGGCTATTACTTAGTCTTTGTTTCATTGTAATCGGTGCTCTCTATCAAAAGATATATGAATTTATAGTTTTCAAGAAGAACATATCATTATGGTCAAGAATGAGTCAAGTAGCGACATCTATTGAACGAATATGGTACTTATTAATAAATGCCTTCACAAGATAACTTTAAAAAAGTTATGATAGCAGGTACGTAGATATTAGTCTAAATGACGCTGCTTTCAAAATCTACATAGCCTAAACCCTATAGTGTGTTTGATCGCTCTCCATGCATAAAATTTTAGCAGTTTATCTTCGTCTTCGACAGATGGCGTTGTTCGTTTGATGCCATTTTCTGAACCGCGGTGTTAATTAAAGAAATGTTCCGTGAATAGTCATCAAATAAAAATTTACCAATTATTACACAGTATAAAAATTGGGTTCCGTAGTCAACAAGTAACCCTTACAGTTTTGCCATGTCCGTCTGTCTGTCTGTTTGTCCGTCCGTCCGCATTTTTGCTCAGGGACTTTTAGTACTAGAAAGCTGTAATTTGGCATGAATATACAGATAAATTACGCCGGCAAAGTGGTAAAATAAAATCTCGAAGAATATTTTGTTTAGGGTATCTCCACTACACATAAAAGAGGGGTTAATTTTTGTTTTCTTGCGAATCCCATAGTTTGGGGTGTCGTTGGGTAGGTCTTTGAAAAAGATTGTAAGTTTGCTCAAGCACTGTTCCGATTAAGGGATTCGTTTGTGAAATTAATATTAAACTATAAAGTGTAAATTTTTGTTAGTTTCAAGTCTGGCTACCTAAACCACCTATAAGGCTTTGTGTTTGGGCGTGTGAAAAAAATCATGGTAGTAGTATATAATAACGAAATTAAAAGAAAAACTATCACAGCTTAGTAGACTTCACAAGTTTACGAGTAGTAGTCGACCAATGTGTATGAAATATTTTCTTAAACATAATATTGGAAGCTCAGGTCTTAAACTGCAAATCTAAGTTTGTTTTATTTTTATAATAAAAAACATAGTTCGGAGGCAGGTAGGCACGGTGGTTAATCAGTTTAGTAAATTCACATAATTATGTTGATGGGCAACTACGGACCCCTACATTGTTTGTGGTCCGACATGCATTTGGCCGGTTTTTAAAACTAAATAAAAATTAGATAAAACCCACGGCGCACAAAAACCAAACTCAATGGCCAAGACTAAGAAAACACTTTGCTCGACCCGGAAATCAAACCCCGGACCTCATGATCAGTAGTCGCGCTTGAGATCACTTGATCAACGAGGCAGTCTCACACATTTACTCATCAAAATTTCCACGTGAACGAAGTTACTGCCATCAAATGACTCCTCCCGCTCTGGGCGGAGCGGAAGGATCCATCCATCCATCTAAACTTTAGGATTATACATAGTCAGTGCTTTGCATTACCCTTTTCTTATTTTCCACAGCGTCAGTAAGTTAACGCAGAGCAATGATTTAATATACTTTTGTCTAAGCGACGGATTTTAATTTCGATAACCACGCGAACGAAGTCGCGGGCACAGCTAGTAAAAAATAATTTCGGTGGCGTCGGCAGACATTTGTCCAACATAATTAAAGTGCCATTATGTGAAAGCTATGTAAGTAATAAGAAAAAGTTTTATATATAAATTGAATTGAACTTGAACGAAATGCTCACTGTAGTACAGTGTCAGGCTACGCGACGAGCTACGGCGTAGCTCCAGTTGCTACGACTACGTCGAGTTCGCAATCGAAAACTCAACCATAGCTTTATTGTATAAAGATTTTTTTTATGACTTGATAAAGTCATTAGTTAGCTCAGTAAAAGTTGAAAAATCACATGTGTATTCAAAACTGTTCATAAGACTGGCTTCGATTCAATCTGAAGTTATGTTCGATAGCCGGCCATTTTTCGCAAAGTTCGCGTTAACTTCGTTCGCATAAGTTTGCTCTGCCATAGACTGCTGCACATTGTTATCTGACTTGTCTGTAGTGTTCAGTCGTGTCGAATTGTCGCTGTAAAACTGTGAACATTCTGAACATGTCAAGTTTTGTATCTCAAATAGGTATTATTCGGATTTCAGCAGTAAACATCATTTAAACAGTATACGATTGTTCCTAGATAGTCAAGTAGGACTAATATTGTATAGGTACTTTATACATGTATGTTGTCGAATAAATAAACTTTTGTATAAAACTAAGTGTGTTTTGAGTGTACTTGAAGTTTATTCTAAAGCTCGTTATTGGCACTATTCAGTATTTAAAAAGGCTTTGGCTTTATGCAGCATCAAAGTAATACGAATCAATCAAATAAAAATCTGTGGACATATCCAACTGTAATTGCCCTCATACGTGTCGATAATCACACGTATTCACGAGCCTACAGAACGTGAACGCTTTATTTACCTAAATCTATTTACTCGCAGTAAATAACCAGTGGAAATACACATACAAACATGTCAGTATTCATTTGGCTCTTGGATATAAAATGTATTTTTGTCATAGTGAACAAAAGGGTCTGGTTCCATTGATATATTAATAAATTTCCTTTCAGGCCGCGTGACACGTTCCCACCTATAGCTACCTGTGTGTGTATGGACTTGTCATCATCGAAGACGTATTAAGTCAGGTGCTACCTCACCCTTCTAGCCCCTCCGCCCCTTCACCAAATGCTCACAAATTAACCACGAGCCACTGGGTCCCGATGGGAATCCGTCAGCTCGCAGCCCCTCAGAAAACAACAGAGAAATAATAAAATTATTCATTACTGTGTATTTTATTCGTCAGAAGACGTTCTTACATAAAATAAGCTAACAATTTTTGATGCGATCGTATTAAAATTTTAAATGGATGGTGGTATTAGTCCTTCCTGTAATTAGAAAAGACAAGAAATGTTGTTGTGTTTGAGATAAAATGTAAAAAAACAAGGGTATTGTTGATGATGAAGGGATTTTCAGCCTTTTGTGTTGCATGTGCGATTTCTATACTAACGTGTTGCCCTTTGTTGAACTCTTGCAAGTTGCTGAGAGCCTGGTACAATGGGTTCATACTCACCCTAGGGAGACCCCAAGTTTGCTTTTGAATCTCATTTTGAGCTTGATTCATTCAATTGTTTTATTACAAGCAAAAGCTCCCTAAATCAACATTGAAATATCGATAAAACGGCTTATTGTATTAACTTTAAACCCATGTTTTTTACTCATATTATAGCGAGAAATTACGAAAGTACGGCAAAGTACAAGACATACCAATTTTGGCGGCATTTTAGTCCAGTTTTAGAAATGAAACTATTTGACCAAAGAAAACTTTTGCAAATATAAATATCTGGGCAAGCTTATCGAATTTGTTTCAGTGTCGATTGGTGTATAACCGAGGTTTCCGAAAGAGAGCGGATCCATCACCTCTAGCGGGAATCGAATTTAGGACCCCGAGCTACCTAAATTGATTTACCTTACCCTTCCCTCCATCCACGAGGTCACGCTGATTTCAGAAAATCTTAACAAATCTAACTCTAGACGGAAGAAAACATATGGTTAGATCTGAGGGGTTTTAAATCAAAAATGTTTCTGCATCGTTAAAACATTTGTAAATCTGAAGGAAGTTTTAAAACATTGTGTCTATTATAAGCTTCTCCTAGAAGCTGTTCAAACTACACTAATACCAGCACAAAATGGTAATTAAGTACTTACTTACAGTCATTACTAATATAGCATTGCACATCTGCAGACCAACAACACTACTAACATTCATCATAAATACGCTTTGTTTTCCTAACACTTACGCTCTCTGCTCACAAATGCTACAATCAGAATCTGCTGAATCATTACAATAATTTTACTCCTGACACCAAAATCTTTATTTAATTTTAATCACGTCGAAAAGCTCCTCAGTCTGCTAAAAGCCTGGTACCTGTCAGATGTGTTAGGCACATCATTATGTGCATTGAGTCCCATTGTAAATGTATTTGCGTGGTTCCCGGCGTCCGGCAGAGAGCGATCATCGCGCTGTTTGTTCGTTGTTGCGCTCTCCTAATTACAAACATACATATACTCGATACAAGTGCTAATTGTACGCCTGTGAGCGTTTCAATATTTTGTGTGATTCAGTTCGTGTGGATGGCTAATCAGATACTAGGATCAATCAACATTATGGACTATTGAGATGAGATGAGATGAGACAATATTGACATCTGTACTTTAGTTTTACCTATGTTCTACAAATAAAAATATTTGAATTTGAATTTGAGACCAGAAATGCATTTAGGCCGATTAGTAGGTTAGAACACACTGCTGGTCAATATATTGAGTCTAACTCTCTGCTCAAAATTGTTAAGTGTTCGGTGTTAACTGAACATATTATTACGATCAGTATAAAAAAATAATAAATGATAAATGTTACAGGTGTTGTCAGCGTGTTTTCATATTGTACATCGGTGGATCCACAGATAAACAATATGAAAACACACGACTTAATCGTTCGTCCCGGTACAAAACATTCTGGAACACTATCAAGCAGTCTTCCTGTTTACCCCGAGCGTAGGAAGCTCTGTGTTACAATACATTTAACAAGTGCCGTGTACTTGGAGAACATGTTAGCAAAAAATGCGTTTTATGTGGGCCTTTCCGACCGATTGAGCCAGTCGATCAGGCTGGACGATCGATGGCTATGATCGATGTAACGGCCGGACTCGGTCGACCGGGCAGGTTAAACGATTGCGTTTGTACGTGCCTAAAGCTCGGAGGCTTGTGAAAATGTTACGCACCACTACAATCACGCGTGCCTATTTCAGCAGCCAGAGAAAACATAGCAGCGTTCAGTGTAAGTAATTTGTTCGTGGAAATATTTTTATTTCGACTAGAAGTTCGTAATTTATATGTCGTTGTATACATATAAATACGTTGCATTAATATTGAATCTCATTTTTATTAATGCTTATTAATTATTATGATTGTATTGTGCTTTTGTGCAATCAAAAAATTTTCATTTATCCCTATCTCTGTTAGTTGGTTGCACATAATTTAATTTTTCCAATTCCATCTTTCTAAACAAATATGTTCCGTGCTATTCCTCTCACACATCCTCTCACAGCTGCGAGTAAAATGTAAATTCCGTGTTGTCTCATAAATAAACCGTTGTATGTAGCACAGATACATCCGTATTTGGTCCCGAAATTCAATCAGATATTCTCCAGTAAATAATGAGAGAGCAGGAGTCGCCAGGTGTGTGGGGCCAGAGCGTCGCATTACAACGTACAGCGAGCGTGGTACATTCGTTAGAGGAAGCACCGGGAAACTAAATTATATTCCAGCTCGAATCAGTTGCGCTGACAAGATAATTATACAATGCAAGGATTTTGCGGACGAATTACATTTCGTAATATTCTGTGATAAACGCCGCAGTCCGTTTTGGTTTACACCCGTTTACAGCGCATCATCCGCCGATTTAGTGTCCGAATCTCAGTGAGGAGCGTTTGTCACTGGTCGCGACGCGGCGGCAACCGGCCGAGGGGGACCCTTTGTTTTCTAAATGAACTGTTGCCACCCACGGCGCCCTGTCTCTGACTCTGATAAAATACTTTGCCCGATTTAAATGGGAGTTCGGGTGTTTGCGGGCAGCCGCGATGAGCCCCGCGCTCGGACCGCGCCGCACGCCCCATCCACGAGCAAAGCTGATAAATTGTAAGAAGCCTGCCAGCTTTGTTGTTTAATTCCGAACAGAGTCGTTAATCAAAGGGTGAAAGAACAGAAATAGACGGCAAGTGATCCAGCCGAGCGGAACTAATAGCGAATTTAAACACCCATTAAAGTCGTTTAATTTTAATTTCGTTTTGTTCAAAGCATATTATCTGCAGAATTAACTCCACAAAATGTTTCAGATCGCACTAAATACACGTTTTTAATATTAAAATCGCGCCGAGCTACATAATTTCAGGTAATTGATGTGCCAAATTACATAAAAGATAATTGTGGCGGATTACGGTGTGGCTTGTAGATCACATCGGTCGTGTGTCGTCCACGATAGCTCCGGTTTTATGGGCGCGAGGCCTGAATTTTAATGTTTTCCAACTTAACCGACCGGGCAATACTGGGTTAAATAATTTAAACGTTATTGTCTTTGTCGTACGTAGCGTTGCTCTACGTTAAGGATAGCTAACCTCTTCACAAAGGGTCTCCATAAAAACAATTCGTGTCTCGCTTGCGGGAAATGTTCTTTGCAATTTCCTCGCAATCCGGAAATAAGCATTTTGAATGAAAATATTTCGGAGTTTATTTAAGTCTTATTTGATTAAACATTGCTTTTAAACGCATGTGTAACTTTATTAGATTTGTAATTTTTAATGGTAGATTAGTATTTTTCTGGGTCTCAAAAAGGAAATAAAATACTTGCTATAAAATGTAATTCGTTTGTAGCCATTATTTGTCTGGATCTCGTCGGACAGGTAATTACATCAACTCACCACTTGATAACAATCGAGCAAATTTTTAGGCGCAGCTTTTGCGAGAGGTTATTTTTTACCGGCACGCGTCCGTCCGGTCCGGACAAATCGTAGGCCACCATTCATCGTCCGGATTAATATGTCCGTGGACCGCGCCTTTATTTTATTACATTTTTATTGTGAAGATATATGGGCCTCGGCCAGCGGAATGGATTGATCAAACATATTTGTAAATAAAACAGCAATAACGCAATGATTGCTTGTGAATTTTATTGTTGGCTGCTGTCATACCTTCGTTTTATTTGAATGAACAATGCCCGCGTGCGTGCTCCAATCAAGCACATTCCGTGTTCCGTGTAAAGTAGGCATGTGTTACAGCAGTGGGAATGTTTTACACTAATTTATAAAAGCAGAACATTTTTATTTAAGCTCCATAAAATTATAACAAGCTAGAAAGCACAAAAATAATAATTTATTAGCCTACACCTACCTAACCTATTCGATACGGTATATTTTTTTGATCATTTTGTTTAAATTGAAGTACCTGCTCCTTCAATCACTTTAATTAAATTAAATCACTTTTACTAAACTAAAAGTGATTTAATTTAAATGTTTCGACCCATGTTCATACATTTCATCCCCCGTAAATATAATAAAAGTGGATATCGTTAACGCGTGCCCGTTAAATTAACTCGATAGATACCAGGGGCGGTGAAGCGCTGAAGCGGTGAAGATACGGCAATTCAATCACGCGGCCATTACGTCACACGTCGTCCCTAGTTCGCTCCTTCCCGCCCCTCGGGCGATACAAGCCAGAGGGTGTGGATTGGGAGACCTTGCGAAATTGTTAATGCATCTCCGTATGGCTATGGTGTTCTGGTATTTTTATTGCACATTTTTGACTTTGAATTAGCTTTTAATTATTTTGGAGATACGCAGAAATAAAACTCTTCACTGCCACTTATTCCAAACGGTAAATTAATTAAGATATAAATTATATTTAAATTCGCAATGTTTTCATTTGGTTTGGTTGGAAAATTCAATCAGTAAAGTGTCACCTACTTCAGATGTCATTTTAATAACTCGAAGGTCGAAGAAGATTTTCATCTTCAAAACGCTCTGTACGATGCTTACCTGAAAAGAAACAAAATTGAAATCAATACAACATTTCTCAGTTGGTGATCATCTGAAGAGGTACTCGCAGGTACAGTCGACCTAACCTGCGTCTGCTCATTTTAAAACAAAACCCTTTGCACAGGATGCGGACCGATAGAGATAGTAGTAAAACAAAAAAAAACGAAAACTATGCGACATTTTTTTATTATATTCAAGACAATGCGTCTTGCTATCTCAGGCTTTATTAATATCACTAGCTCTGTTAAGATCAAAATGTGCGTAATTCTATTATAATTGCCCGTCGTGGCTGCGGGTTGTTCGCAAGAGATACCGCAGCGTCGACATGAAGGGCTAAGAAGGAACATAGGTGGTTTTTAGTCAGTAGAAGTCTGACACTCCCTTTCGCTCTGCCCAAGAGCGAGAGGGGTTATTTGATAATTTTCCACCCGCCAAAAAAAAAAGTCTATTATAATTGGAATATATCGAGTTCTCCATATCCTAGTATAAGCTACTATTTGAATTTAATTTCAATTCTGTTGGTGTTACGCCCCAAGTTCATAGAACAATACACATGGTCCTTTCCTTTCGCGTCTTTGTTTCCCAGATATAAAAAATATAGTAAGTGAATCATAAAACGTTTGGGATGTATCGGTACCAGGGTAGTGCTGCATCACGTAACAATACCGCAGTGCAGGCGGGCACGGGTATGTGCGCCGCTGGACTGCACAACTGTCCCGGGAATGCGAGTTTCTTTTTTCTTCTCGTAAAAAAATACTCTTTTATAGTTTCTTCCTTTATATTGTTTCCAAACTTAATTAAAAATTCTTTGTTGAGGTAACTGCAGTGAACTGAAATGAGTTGCTTTGAGTTATACAATTTTGTCTGGCACAATAAAGTTTGTAATAATAAGCAATGAAACTTTTCTTGAATCTCGAAAACGGTCTATTGTGGGCACTGAGGCACTTCTAACGAGAACAAAAGTAAAAATACATTTGGGTAAAATATTCAAACATACTTCGACAAACAAAGGAATAAAATGTTTTGATAGGCGCGGGGTCAGAGCCTGAATTTAAATGAAACCCTGCGGACGTTACTTGTTAAACAGCAAATTGAAGGAACGCTCTAAATGTCACAGATCCTGCCAAGTGCAATATAGCCGACGTAATAAAAACGTTGTAAACAGCCCGGGGGCGGCGACGAAAATGAAAAAGAAGCATTTAGACGAGCTGTAAACTGCCGACTTATTAATTTAAAGATCGTAAAATAAAGGCGTTCTCTACAGACTGTTATTAATAACCTTTGTAATGAGGGCGCGTTCGCACAAAAACCTTGTGTAGTAAAAACTGGCTTCAATATGTAATCTCGACGGACAGACTGTCAAAAGACGACCCTTACATTGAAGCAGGGTCGCCGGTTTTGGCAGGAAAACATAAACCAGTAGATAGAAATAAAGGTATGAAATCATGGTTTTGCTACCGCATTTTCGTTAGAACTCATCATTCGTCTTATTATTTGTGTTTATATGTCCAATAGACGTTCATTAATCATGAGATTGTGTTCGGAATTGTCGTGGACGACGCAGCGAACTGTTTTCCGTGTTGTCGTATCAGTTAAAGCGCGTTATGCCGAGAAGGCCACAAGTCCACAAGACGCGAGCTCTGCGCGGGGCGTCGTGCGTGACGAGGGTTGACGACGTGCCCGCTGCTAAATTGCGAGCAATCTCTGTTGCGCGTCTGATTTCCTGGTGAGAGCAATCTCATTCAATTACACTAACGTTGATTTTCATCTAATAAATCAAAGTTACAATAAAAGAGAAAACTAGTGTCATATTTCATCATCATCAGCCCACTGCTGGGACACAGGCGTTTTCTCTTTAAGAGGGAATGGCTATAATCTACCACGTGGGCCCTGTGCAGATTGAAAGATGTCACAAGTATTCCAATTTTTGGTTCTAAGACATGCCGGTTTCCTCACGATTTTTTCCATCACTGTTCTTATACGTCTATTATACATTCACATAATTCCGGAAATGATTCAGTCGAAACTCACAACTTAACATATTTGAAATTGTGATCGCACGCTGATATAACAACGTATTAGCAAATAGTCAAATACACACGGCAAAGTATAGATTAGTAAACACGCGAGTCGGTAGTGTAGTGTAGTGTAGGGCCGCGAATAAAACAAACAGGTTCCGCGTTTCTGTTTCCAATTATTCAGAGTCGGCGTCGTATCACGACAAAACTCATCTAACTTTCGGCCGCGGCGCGAACGCCGCGTGCAGATGTGAATAATTCCTCGAATTTCGGTGAAATTTCGCGAAAACTCCTCACGTTATGAGGCGAGAAGTTTTTTTGCTTCTATAGAATCTCTGGTGTGTGAAGAGGGTTTAATTTTGTGTTATCTCGAGCCGAGTGTTATCGCAGTAATTCATTCGCTCTACATTGGGAGTGTTTGTTTTGATTATATTTCGCGGAGAGAAAATTTGTAATTGGGTTCAAAAAAAAGAAAAAGAAACTGCAAAGTTGTTTTTCCGCGCAACGAACGAGAAAACTCAACGATTTATAGTTAGGAAAACTGAGCGAAATTATACTTTGTTGAAAACTGCAGCAAACGGAGTGCAGAACAGACAGGAAGTATTAGGTGTTTGTGTGTTCAGGGCGACATTTAGATATCAGCCACTTGTCTTGTATTTTATTTGCGGAAGGCAGGCATCCGACACGACCGGCAGCGGGCGGGCCCCACGTAGAGATTGAAAACAATTTCCTCGACGACAGCTGTCTACGATTCTATCAAAACATTGATATATTTATTTACGTTACCTCCCATCTATTTCTTTTTTTGCTTTTCCCAACATTAATCTTTTCTTGCCACTAACGAACGATACTTTCCGTCGAAGTTGGTTTTCTTTTGAATTACCGATGTTACTTTCGTTCACTCGGAAATCACAAATTAAAGAAAGATTATTGACTTCGTGTTTCCTTTTCAACACTGTGGGATTCCTTATATGTAGTGATGTTATTATGTGGAGGATAAGCAGTACAAGAAGAAAGAATCTGCGTGCTCGGAGGCGCATTTCTTGGTAGCGCATAATAATTGTGCCGTTTAACGAAAAAAGTGTCGCCGGGTCGCCGTGTGCTCTGTAGCCCTGGTCGCTCTCCAACAGTTACACACAAAATACACAAGCTCGTTTGTTGGCGGACTCCTTTTCATGCTAATTTAATTTGTCCCTGACGCTCAGACCATTTTTGGCATGACTTTATATTGCTCCAATGTAAAAAACAGGGAAAATATATTATTTTTACGCACCCTCCTTTGTGGCAGTCGGAAATTAAAGAATATAATTATAATTTCGTTTCTATATCCTTTCATGCGTTTGTTAGTAAAACCATTCGGATTATCTACGAAGAAGAAACATGGTTTTATTCCGCCGATTATAAAATGAACAATGTTCATCAGAATTCTGTTAAAAAGTTTTATATTAAAAAGCTTACAAAAAGAAACTTTTAAAAGTGTGGAGGGCAGTGAAAGGCATCATTATGTCTACGATAAACGGTACTTCAAGGAGCGTTTGGCCCCGAAGACAACTTAGATAAAACTTTTCCAATCTCCAAAAAAAAGTTTAGAATATTGCAGCATCCCAGCAGAACTCAGGTGTTGTAAATATAATCAGCGGACTGACAATTAAATGAGACAACATGACTGACACGAAGATTAAACTAAACAAATTGAAAAGATAACGCTTAACTTCGAAACAGGACTCTTTAATTTTTTTGTTATTAAGGATTCAGGGAAAGTATAAAATGGATTATCTATCCCAATTTTAAAAATCACCGAACCGCATTTATGCAGGATAACGTTGCTTACTTCGTATTCTATTAATATACATGTCACGTTCGGTTCCACGCAAAAATTAGCTGTGTGAAAAACGAACACACCAAAAAAGGAATAGGTGTTGCTTACGTACCTCGCCGGGAACGGAACATGACGCCGCGAGCAAAATAAACCGAAAAATATACAAAATACGTTGCGGCGAACGTGATGATATTAAAAAACGAAATATAAAAAGTAAAGACTTGAATTTGTTTGTTGTTTTTGTATTATTTTTCTTTCATGAATCGGAACGGTTCCGGTGGTAATACCTCTGTATGCATTACGCAGTGAAACAATGAAAGTGTCCAAATGTTGTGGAGAATATTGAACGTTGCTTTACCGTTCCGAACAACAGCAGGAAAATGTGTAAACAATGCAATCCGACATGGATTGTCTTTCTTTTGTTAGTGAGAGGAACATTACCAACTTTTGGTCAGCTCTCTCTACATCATTTGCTTCAGATAATATTTTATGTAGAACCGACAGCCGTAAATATGATGTCGAAGCTAATAGCCCAATGTAAAAGCAAATAAAAGCAAAAATAAACTTCACCCTTACTTCCATCTCAAATTCATATTCGCAGTCGCGCTAAATGGCGCAAGATTCGTGTTCATCCACTAATGTTCATAATGAACATGAGGAAGTCCTCTTTGAAACACATTACCTACGGAGTTAATCTGACGGTTCTCGGAGCTGTTGCTACCATAATCTTCGATTCAGCGACACCGTCCAAATAGTTTTCAACTATTCGAATATTCGCTTGATACTTTGAGACCGTTTATCGGAATAAAAACTCTGAAAAAGCGAAAACGTAAAAGTGTGCAATAAGTCACAAAGGTGGAAGGAAGTTTCTGGTCAGTATAATAGAAATAATTGAAGAAATGAGGACATTTTCAATCAAGTTAAGTGGTAATTTCATCGATAGCAATTAACAAATAAACATACCATATTGGCATTTTATGGATGCGCACCGGCCACACTATTATGATTATGACACAACTTTAATTCGTAAAATTTTAAGTTATTCATAAACGATAAAACATTAACACATCTCCACACCTCTATTAGGAACTGAGTCGAGAAATTCTCATGACAATCCGTCCTTATTTTGAGTATTTTTTTGCTAATTACACTCGGCTATGAGGTGTTTTGATTAACCTTACATGACTCAGAAAATTGTAAATAAATCTTTTGTTGTTATTGCCAAAAATGTATTCCAACGAATTAGTGTGAGGGTCGTTAGGTTCTACTACGCCATTAAAGCAATACAATTTTACGATTGCTTCAACAATGTTCATAGCGGTGTAGGTACGTCGACCTTTATTATCAATAACAAAGACCAAAATAAACATATACCGTACTCATTTGTAGAAAATACAGTGTACGTCGCTAAATTAGAATTGAAGACTCCTAGTCGGTTTCTCAGATGTCACGATAAGTCTGGGAGGACGGCGGAGGTCTCGGAGCGTCGCTTTTTTGTCCCGGTCCTCGTTACGGATACTGCTCCGTAATGTAATGACGATCGATTATTCCGATTCCGACTTTAATCTTGCCAATATGTCGACATATCGAATTACTGTTGAGAAGGGATAATCTTTACATTAGGAACCAAGGTACAAAGAAACTGTATGTAGCCCACATTCATTCTGTGACAGTATATTAAGATTATGTGTCTCGTGCCAATTTTAGTCCTATTGTATTCGTAACATTTCTATGTTTTTGTGAAAAACATTCTCATCACCCTTTCACGGATTATTATCTGCCTAGTAGATAATTACGTTGTAAAAAGACGACACGAGCAAATAGGCTTGTTTTAAAGAGATTACATCCAAAAAGCTTTGTGCTTCGCTTCGCACAATTTCCCGACGCTTTTCAACGAGATTATTTACTGCAAAAGGCCGCTGCTAATTAAATTAGAAAAATGTCTAACACATTAACAAACTCTTCTTTTACTTAGACACAGATAGCCTTCTTTCCTTATTCCGTGTTCTTTGATTAATTTTGATTTAAATGTCAAAGATGGCGTCGAATGTTGATCGAACTTTTAAATTGGTATCAAACATAGGTCCTTCAAACATACCACCAAGTCTAATTAATCTTTCCAGATCACCGAGTTGTGAACTGATGAAGAACAACATTTGAGAGTGTAACATCTAAGACAGACATGTGAGCCCGCCGTGACCACTGCGGTACATTTAAGAGTGCTCCATTAATCCCGCTTGGAGTCCCGGGGTCCGGGACGTGTGTCCTTATGCATAATTACATTGGATCCCATCCGTCTGCGAGCCTTTGTCCTCGGCCGCCACCTCCTCACCGCAGCAGATTGTACACGTATCTTTGTGACGAGATAAAGGACATGTTCTGCACTCAATTAAATGAATCTACTTAGATCTGGGACGGGTAAGACGGGAATGTTCTGCTTTATTTTATTGGACTTTTGGTTCGAATAGGAATTTGTATCTAAAGGATACTAAAAGGATTAGGCTACCCACACTGTTAGCAAATCATTCTTGTCCGAGCGACTTTCACTAAAACTGAACGCGGTTTGGCCATGGTAAACGTGAACAACTTGAAAGCCCTGTCAGTGTCATTGTCACTGACAGCTCTTAATCGCGGTTTTTGATCACGTTTAGGTTCATTTGTGGTCTTAATGGTATATTTCTGAATCTACATCTATTGCTTTAGCACTTATATGCAGAATAGCAAGTGGCACATTTAAAGCTCAGAGTGGATTATTTGAATGTCGAGTTTAAATATCCGCCTGACTCTGTAACGGCACGCGGCGGCCTGTCATTACGGTGTAATGAAGCCTGTCATATGGATTAATGTTACCACGCACTCTTACGTCACCGTTATGACAAGTTGAGTGACGCCACCGACCCCGGAACGCTTTCACATTAAATTAAAACACAATCAAGTAAATGACTCCGAGCTTTTAAAGTAACAGCGCGTAATCTAATAAAATACGAATTTATAAAATCCCGCGCTACCCTACGCAGGAAGTTTGTTTTAAAAAATACTGCTTGGTAATTAAATCAAAAGTTTTTGGGTCAAGCCGTCAAGCGTAACGTTTTGTTTTTTAAAAAATAAGTTTCAACGAACACTGAAATACAGTCCACTTTTATAGTTAACTATGTATTGATTTTCAGCTCAATTTCTGTTCCCGTCAAAAATACCTCATAGTTTTGGAATTGCTCATTAAATAAATGAATGAATGGTGAGGTGTGGTTGTTCGAATAAATTCTCCCACACACATTATTATATTCGAGGAGCTCGTGGCTTAATAAGAACTGCCACTCGGGTCGATCTTTAGGTAAAGCTGTGCTTGCCTAGGTCGGTCTGTGGATGGGTGACCGCCCGACATACCAAGTTTCCTCCGTGCCTCGGAAAGCACGTTAAGCTGTTGGTCCCGGCTGCCATATATAGATCTTTGGCAGTCGTTACAGGTAGTCAGTGACCTGAAATTCTGACATCCAGTCTTACCAAAGGGTATTACCTAGTATTAACTGGGTTGTGGAGGTCAGATAGGCAGTCGCTCCATGTAAAATACTGGTATTCAGCTGCATCCGGTTAGGCTGGAAGTCGACCCTAACATAGTTGGGAAAAGGCTAGGCAGATGATGACACATTATTATATTATTATTTTACTACCGGACTAATACTCCTGGGGTCGTAACTTGTAATAAGACGACACTGCTTATGGTTCTCACGAGTATATTAACCAGCTGTTTCCGTATTATGGACGATACAATTCCAGCTTACCAAGACAACATAACTAAAAGGAAGCGCGCTTTTACCATTATCAATTCAGTGAGGAGCATGGCCCAGCGTATACACAGCAATAATAGTGGAAGCATTGGCATTAGGGGTGCAATAACACTAAACCAACACGACCTAGTTGGAGCAGCAAAGCACAATTAAACTAAAAGACGTTTCGAAAAACAAACAGCCGAAAAACGTAACGAAGCAATTACTGGCGGCAAACGAGCGCCATTTTGTCGATGGAAACAGAGAAAAGAAATGGCTTCATTAAAATCTTCCTCTTTTTCGCGAGTGGACAAACAAAATGTACGTGGGGAACTACCCTATATTCATTTACATGCTGTTTTGGTTGCCAATGCCAAACAGAATATTGAAACTAGCCAACATGGATAAAAATACGGTTTGGTTTAGATCATGTAATTTTACATAAGACAGTTTATAACGTACAAGTTGTTGTGGTCGCTAAGTCTTCAACTTAAGTGCGAAGATACATTTATTTGCTTTTAAAGATACGACCATGAATTAAACAGCACAAGATGCTCTAAAACTTAGCCAAGTGGATCGTGAGTTGAAAGGGACTCGGCTACAAGTGTAAGGCGGAGTTAGGAATTGGGTAAACCGCTGGCAGACATCTGTAGCAGAGACGTTAGCTGGCTAATGTACGCAAGTTAATTCCACCGCAGATTATGTTACTCGCTGTCTCATGCAACTTTAGCGAACGGAGATACGGATACTAATCAAGTTTGTCACACTCAGGCGATTCAATAACGAAATTGTATCTCTACAGCCAAACGTAACGTACGCGATGTTTATTTAATTAATAAACGGAATGGATCAAGGGAATTCAATAAGCTTTATTACAATGATGTTAATCATGAATAGCATACAGTTTTACACCCACACTAAGGTAACATAAGTATACGGCGGTATGTGAATCCCAAACATCGCCTTAATTCGTCGTAAAAGGCACAGGTACGGGGGAAGGTAGCATAATAGCATTAATAATGAAATATTCATGCGGAAACAATCTGCTGATGTCGGGCGGATCTGTCCATCCGCACTCGATGGACCCGTCCGACTGGGCCGGCCACAACTCAATATAACTTCTATACCTTTGGCCGTACAGTTTAATTCGCACGCAAAGTTAGAGCAGTATGGTGGAATGTTACAAATAAGGGCGGCCCATATCGACGTAACGCGGGCCCCATAACAATAAGCATAATCTAAACGGCTAGGATTTGTTCGACATGTGAGCTTACGGGCTGAGGGGGCCCACTCGTGCGGTTGTGCTGATTGCGAGGTTTCACCCACGCCTTACATGCGACGGAGGTTCTTACAGAAACTCTTTTGATGCAGGAAATTGCTCAAGTATAATAAATCAGCTATAATTTTTCTTATTTATTTTGACGTGTGATCCGACAGGAAAAGGAACGGAGTTAATTATGTAGGCGTGTGAGTATCGATGTTTTCATTCGATTTAAATATTTTTGTGCAGATACATCTTTCGGCACCCAGGATCAATGAAATCCTTGTATAGCAATATAGAATGTTGGACGCCAATAATTAAATCCACATATTTTATAGGCATTCCGTAATTGTTGTGGATCAACTCCTTTTTTATCAGTTTTTCATATGTTTAATGTGTCGGGCATGACTGTGATGGTAGGACTTATTTTATTTACTTGCTTATAAATTGAAGATATCTTCATAGACACAGTATCCAATACTGAAGTTATTTACTGCAAAAAGCCGATTGTTACATAATTATATGTGTACTATACAGATATCATTAGTCATTACCCACAAGGCCACGGTCGAGCAGCACTTCATGACAACAGTGCTTCATATTTACAACATTATAACGCACATGTCACAAATGGCACTCATGTAACAACTGTAGGACTTCGTTAGTGAGTATGGTAATACCGGTGGTGATATAAAGCGAGTGTATCAAACACGAGGGCCCGTAGAGGGCTCATCGAGCGCTCGGGCCAATTAGGGCTCCAGCGGGCGCAAGAGGCTCTTCACTTGGCCGCTTAGCCCCCGAGCTCCTCCAGACGTGTACACTTAATCGCCAACTTTATTATAAACAAGTGAGCGATCTCACAACAATGTTTCACGAACACCAACTTTTGGACAACATTTTTTTCGCACGTTGACGTAGATGGATCGTTAATCTAAAAATGCTGGGGTTATTTGATTCTGGGATCCCTCACGGCCGCGACAGTAATGTCACACAACTACGTTATACATATGTATAGAGTAGCGCTTCGTGAAATATTCATCGCACTCTCGTGTTTATACATCATGTTTTTATTGTCTCATCTCGTCCCATTTCTGTGGGAGTCGAAATTGGAACCTAAATCGGGAAACATTTTCTAAGAAAAATGGACTAGACAAATAAACCTAAGATTCTGTACCTACCAATAATAAAAACCTTGTTTAGTAACTATTCTTGAATATATGGTTGTTAGACTTATTAAACAAATAATTACGAATGTACAAAAAGCAGTAAACAGCGCACTTGTTACGGTTTTTGCCTATTTATTATATTTTAATGAATGCAAAAACCTTTGATACCTCTGACCCGATTATTGCCGCCTGGTGCCTACTTGTAAATTTGTTTAGTTGAATAATCTAAATAGTCATCGCGTCTTGCAGTATGACTTTATTAATTTATAATCACTAAAATTATGAACAAATTCAAGTAATATATATATATACAAGTATAAGCGTAGTTTTACGAACATTTTGCATTCAGAATAATATGAGAAGAAGTAAGATTGATTTTATGAATTGAAATAAAAGAAATAAAGGACCGTCACCGCAGATTACCTACTCATGAAGACAAAGTCGAAGTCGTAAGGACACACTGCCTGCTGAAAGACAATTCGCACGAAATGAAAACAAGTCTCAAATATTTCAACGGTATCATATTGCACAGAAAGTGGCTTAGGACGCCGTTTGTTGGCAATTAGATGAGACAAGTACGAGCATTTATTAACTTGTAATAACACCCTTATCTCTCGTTCTAAGTAAAAGGCTTTCTCTTGTGAAGTACCAAAAGTTGAGTCAACTTGGCTGACATCGTGTTATCGTAAAATAATTTGGATAAGCTGTTAAACCTTCGCTGTTATAAATAATCTTGTTCAAGTGAGAAAGGGAAACTTCTAACCTATGTATTTAAAAGTAGCTTTTGCCCGCGGCTTCGCCCGCTTGGTCTGGTTTGCGTTAATAAAGGTGTAAAAGTACCCTTAAAGAAGCCGAAAGGCGCTTGTTTTCTCCGTCACTGCGATATTGTTTTGTTCTAGACCATTCCTGGGAACACCCTAAGTACGGAGATATTGGGGGCCAAAGTTCTAAATATTTCACAGCTGCTTTTTTTAATACTAGTTTTTCAGGTTAAACTTTACTGACATTACCTCCATGACCCATTTAGTATTCAAAGCATCCACTAGCACAATGTTTTAAGAGTGCTACATTGAGCTTTACCGTATTAAAATCTGTTTTTTCACCCCATAAATGTAGTCGTTTCCCAGCAACAACTTTTGCGTAGGGAAACACAGTTTGATGTACATAATGCTTCGTTGATGGCTTCGTGAAGAGTTCGTACCCTGACCCTGATACCCTATGACAAGGATAAGGGCAAGAAGATGATGATATAGCCTATGACAACACAAATAATTTGCTTTTCTAATGGTAAAAACAAATCAAAATCGGTTCAGTACATCCAGAGATTACCCACCACAACCTCAAACTTTACCTCTTTACAATATTAGTATACAAGGTGTAAATCAACCCATCACACAGCTTTTAACCAAGCATTCTGTACATCAAACTAAGTACCCCTACGCAAAAATGTTTGCTAGGATACAACTTTTTTTTTTGGGTCAAAAATCACATTTTACTGTAAAACTCAATCTAGCACTGTTAAAACATTGTGCTAGTGAATGCTTTGAACAGTAAACGGGTCATGGAGGTAATTTAAGTAAAGTTATAACCTGAAAAACTAGTATTTACAAAAACAGCTGTGAAAAATTTGGAAATGTGACCCCCAATATCTCCGTAACTAGGGGGTTCCCAGGTTTGGTCTAGAACAAAAAAATGATCGCAGTGGTGGGGAGAACATGTGCCCTTCGTTTGCGTTAAGGGTACTTTTACACCCTATATATAAATTATTCGTCGCTGAGGAGCATTCTAGTTCATTGTTGTAGTGCAGAGGAACCAGAGCAACCATTCATCAATATTAGCGGTGGTGTGTTGCCTAGTCAAGGCTTATACCAGTATCCCGGCAGCTCGGCTACGACTGTCGACTGTCACTCACTAAGCGCATTGGTAATGGGATCAGGCAGATTCCGCACTATATTCGTGGCTATTTCGACGACGTGTGCATTATTCATAATTCTTGAATGTATTTCATTGTGCCGTTCAGAAATACGGATCGATTTTGATGCGAATGCGAATGTGTAGTACGTTATATAATATAACTAGCTGATGCCCGCGGCTTCACCCGCATGGATGTCGGTCAAATTATATACTAAAACCTTCCTCTTGAATCAATCTATCTATTAAAAAAAACCGCTTTAAAATCCGTTGCGTAGGTTTAAAGATTTAAGCATACATAGGGATATAGGGACAGAGAAAGCGACTTTGTTTTATACTATGTAGTGATGAGCTCTGATTCTGATGAATATCGAAAATACACGATCCGAGTAGTTTATCAATACACAATACATTTAATCGAATGAACCCGGTAAGTGATTGTTTTGCTGGATATGTTGTCATTAGTTAGTTTTTATTATTCACTGATTCGTATTCATTTAGCGATTTTAGGAAAATTTTACGTTGCTCATCAAATTCTGAATATCAGTCTTAGTGTAAAAATGTTTAACCAACCAGCGATTATTATTTTCTACTATATTTTTAAAGAATTTTGTCATAATTAAGCTATAAATCTCGCTGTATAAAGATTCTATCTACTAGCACTGTAGGGGCCATTGTGTAAGTCGGAGGGTGGGGAGTGGGGATGCGGCTAACTAATCCCCGGCTTACATATCTCGATAAATTGTCACATGGAGCCGAGCCGGCGTCATGATGAGTCGCCGGTTTATCTGCCGAGTCTGCTGGAAGAATTGATTGAAAGTTAACGCGCCATGATTAGTGGTGAACTGGCCCACACTGACACCCGAACGCTCAAATAATGCCCGACGTTGGTTTATGACACGAAATCTATCATTTAGAAAGACGGGGTCCGCATGTGATGCCAGTTAAAGAGCTGTTGAATAGACTCGATTTAAGAACAAAATCTAACTAATATTCAGTACGCAGTGTCTCTGTGCCAAATTCGAAATTCATCGAGTTGACGAGTGCTGCTTAAAATTCTATCCAAATAGATCCAATCAATAGTACCTTCGAGTTTGCTTTAATCTACATTTTTATAAAGATAAAGTACAAAATGTAAATAAAGTCCCGCGTAACTTTTCAGTGTAATTGAATTCATTACGTTAATTGAATGCCAAAATGGATCACTGTCTGCCTGAACGACGCTAGATGTGACATTCCTCAATTAAGCGCACAATTCGTCATGGCTACATTGCGTTCAAATATTTGGATAAAAAATATGCTGTATTGATGGAATTCCAAGAAATTGTCACGGAACAATCAATAAGGAACGGGAAATCAGCACGTATTTTGCTAATACCAACGATATCAGTAAATAAGTAACAAAATAAATACCTAAAGTGACCCTCATGCCTTTCATAACAATTTCACAAAAGGCACATTAATTATGTAATTGTGTTATTAAGTCATTACGCCACCTGATCAGATCCCAGGACATTAGGAAGCTGAGGCAGATTACGGAACGAATTACATATATAGCGTAACGTGCCGTCCCTCATCAAAAAACCCTCATCACCCGGTACAAAACCGACCAAATAATCCGAGACCACTTGTGGTTATAATAAATATGATATTCTGTGTAGTTTATGTGTGCCTAGTAACCAGACATGATAAAGGTTTAGGGTCTGTGTGGACCGTAATGAATCATAAACAAAATTACCTTTATACCATACCTACTCTAAAAAGCTTATTTTATTCACGCAAAACAGTGAATAAAAAGGCCTTTTATTCACTGTTTTGTTTTTATTCACTATTTTGGTGTTTGAATTTGGAACACAAAAATATATCCGGTCTCTATTTCAATGCTTACACAAACTCCTTGCGCTAAGATTCGAAATTCAAAATTCTGGTGAAAATAAATTCTCGAGATTTGATTGGTCGATATTTGCGACAAGGAGTTTGGCATTAGATTAAGGTGAATGCTCCAACCACCCCGCGAAATTCAAATTTTCTTAGGTTTTTTGTAATTTGCAGGTCAGTGTTAGTTTGTATTTTGATTAGAATATTAATTGCGGCTGTAAGACGTATGTAGTTACAGAAATATAATCATCAAAATCATCAATACAAGCCTCCAAGTTCATAAAGGTGCAGGAACTTGAAAAAGTCATTTTTGCACCTTTATGAACTTGGAAGCTTGTATTGATGATTTTGATGATTTGATTTGAAAGACTTGCAAATTGCAAAAAACGAAAAAAAAATTGAATTTCGCGGGCTAGTTGGAGCATTCACCTTAATAAATATTGTTTCACAAGTTGACCACCCTAATGATAATAATAAGAAAATTACGCTTAATTTCAGTCATTGCTCCAATTTTAATGTCCATTTCAATTAATGTAACAATTTTTATTTCTTGATTAAATTTCTATTTTCGCTTAAATTATGTCTTTTCTCGTAGTCATGATATAAAGTATAGTATGCAACTCCTGAATAAAGTACGAATTTATATCGAGGGTCATGAATCACTCGCGTCGTTCAGGATTCTAACAGTTGAATCACTCGCTGCGTTCGTGATTCAATCATTAGAATCCTTCACTTGCTCGTGACTCATCTACGGCCCTCGCTTTAAATCCGTCCTTTATTCACTAGTTGCATAATATACTATTATACCATACCTACTCTAAAAAGCTTATTTTATTCACGCAAAACAGTGAATAAAAAGGCCTTTTATTCACTGTTTTGTTTTTATTCACTATTTTGGTGTTTGAATTTGGAACACAAAAATATATCCGGTCTCTATTTCAATGCTTACACAAACTCCTTGCGCTAAGATTCGAAATTCAAAACTCTTTGGTGCAAATAAATTCTCGAGATTTGATTGGTCGATATTTGCGACAAGGAGTTTGGCATTAGATTAATAAATATTGTTTCACAAGTTGACCACCCTAATGATAATAATAAGAAAATTACGCTTAATTTCAGTCATTGCTCTAATTTTAATGTCCATTTCAATTAATGTAACAATTCTTATTTCTTGATTAAATTTCTATTTTCGCTTAAATTATGCCTTTTCTCGTAGTCATGATATAAAGTATAGTATGCAACTCCTGAATAAAGTACGAATTTATATCGAGGGCCATGAATCACTCGCGTCGTTCAGGATTCTAACAGTTGAATCACTCGCTGCGTTCGTGATTCAATCATTAGAATCCTTCACTGGCCCGTGACTCATCTACGGCCCTCGCTTTAAATCCGTCCTTTATTCACTAGTTGCATAATATACTATTATACCATACCTACTCTAAAAAGCTTATTTTATTCACGCAAAACAGTGAATAAAAAGGCCTTTTATTCACTGTTTTGTTTTTATTCACTATTTTGGTGTTTGAATTTGGAACACAAAAATATATCCGGTCTCTATTTCAATGCTTACTGTCGAATAAATGTAGATAGTTGGCTAGCATAGACCGTAAATTTTGGGACTGACCTGGTGTGACGAAGCAATCTTCTTCAGGGGCCCCTGTCCTTCGATGATGAATGTAGCAATCGCGTAGGCTGGAGTCGATATAGAATCCGCTATTGTGCTGAACGATTGATAATTGTGATGATTGGCTTTATAGGCTCAAGCTTCCGGAGCGAGCTCTTAGCAAACGTGCGGGTTACTTTTTCCGTTGAGAAGAGAATGTGGCAACATCTGAGCGTTCAGTGTTGCGCGCTTTCAAAAACGTTTCGTTTTAGGCATGTCCCGTTTGGAATATGCTAGTCGATTAAGTTTTAATCGGTTTAAAAAGAATGAATAGATAATACGTAGTATTTGTGCGTACATAACAATATACAAAAGTACCGAACATGCTGCCGGCGATAAAATAATGCTTATTTTATCTAAGAACTATCATACATAATGCTATACTAACTTAAGACTAAAAACATGTAATGCTATTTACTTAAGAGATGCCTATTCTACAGGCAATGGGCAGACCTTAACTACAGGTCGCTTAGTAAGAGTGCTACCGATGCGTACAGTTACGACTCTGGTATTACCGTCGGCGCCGGGATGCAGTTGATGCACGCGCGCGAGACGCCATTCTTCTTCTTCTTTCTTTCTTTTTTTATAAACGTTGCCCCACACTAGGAATTTCTCCTGTATCGTGGGTGCGTTCACAAACATTTAAACTCACATACACAAATACCCAGACCCGAAACAACTATCCACCACACCACATTGCAGTGGTGGTAGTGTGTTGTCGATCAACACGACTACAGAACCCTCCCTAAGGGGGGTGTTAGTATTGTCGTGGAACCATTTACCTCTTGGTTGTAGCTGGTGTAAATATTCTACGCTCCAGCGTTTCCAAAAATGTTGAACGGCTTGTTGAATAACCTGCCATCTAGCGAGGCGATGGGGATTGTCGTTAGACAAGTTAAATTCAGGTAAAGACGTTAATGGTTCCCCGATGAGGAAATGTCCAGGAGTAAGGGGTAATGGATCAGTAGGATCATTACTAAGTTGACAGAGAGGTCGTGAATTACAGACAGCTTCAATTTGACAGAGTAGAGTATTGAATTCGTCCTGAGTTAATTTTAATGTACCTATGACACGATGTAAGTGTCGTTTCAGACTACCTACGGCTCGTTCGACGAGACCGGCGAAATGCGGAGCATACGGAGGATTAAACAGCCAGGTGATTTGCATGTTTGTCAGCTGGTTGTTTATAGCAGTCTGATTTGACTCGTTTCGCAGAAACGTGTAAAGTTCGGAAAGATACCTGTCACAACCTACAAAATTCCGTCCGCAATCGGAACGGATTGTTTTGCAATACCCGCGCCGGGATATGAACCTACGCAATGCGTTCAGAAAAGATTCGGTTGAGAGATCGGGAACTAATTCCAAATGGATTGCTTTCGTTGATTGGCAAACGAAGACGCATACGTACGATTTGTAAATTTTCGCGTTACGAAGTTTACTCGATTTAAGAAAGAAGTGTCCCGCAAAGTCAACAGACGTATTTAAGAAGGGACGAAGTGATCGAACCCTAGTAGTAGGTAATTGAGCCATTGATGGCTGTGGCGGGACCGGTCGTGCACGAACACACGATACGCAGCGTCGTGTTCGCATACGAACAGCATCGCGAGCACACAGGATCCAGTAGGTCTGTGCGAGGGCAAACTGCAAAGTTTGGGGTCCCACATGTAAATGTGTTTTATGATAGACATCAATGAGAAGATTAGTGAAATGGTGTTTCTTGGGTAACAGAATCTGATGCTTGGCATCATACGGTACGTTGGCCTGACTTATTCTGCCGCCGACCCTGAGGAGTCCGGCATCGTCCAAGAAAGGTTTTAATTTTTGAAGACGTTTTGTACATCTATCGTCGTCCTTGAGACGCGAGATGTCTTCAAAAAAGCATTCACTTTGGACAAGTGATATAATTCTATTGAGAGCTTGTTTTGTCTCAGGAACTGTGACATGTTTAGTCGTAGGGCTATTGGATTTACGGCATTTATTTATGAATCGTAACATATACGAAATTACGCGTAGCATCCTTGGAAGCGATGAAAATCGCTCGATGAACTCTAAGCTATTAGGGTCATTGGTTTGTGTGAGAAGAACGTGATTGCGACGTTCTTCGTCGGTGTGACATACGACGTTAGTCTTAGGCCACTCAGACTCGTTTTTACTGAGCCAACCGGGTCCCGTGAACCATAGTTGATGGTTCAACTGAGAGGGGAGAACACCACGAGACGCGGGGTCTGCGGGGTTGTCTGCGGATTGAACGTGGCGCCACTGCGAGGCAGGCACGTTGCTTGTTGTATCCGCTATGCGGTTGGACACGTATGTCCGCCACTTGTCTGGAGATGAACGTAACCAGGCAAGAGTTTTAGTGGAATCAGACCAAGCGTAGACTTGGTCGAAACACAATCTACTGCTGTAAGCAGTGATGACCTTTTTTATCAATTTTGACAATAGATGAGCACCGCACAGCTCCAATCTCGGGATGGTAAGCCGTTTCAAAGGCGCAATTTTTGTTTTCCCTATGAGAAGGTGTGTGCTGATGGCACCGTTCGAGTCAATAACGCGAATGTAGACGCAGGCGGCGTACGCCTTTTCAGATGCGTCGGAGAAGCCATGAAGTGACACTTGATGTGTGCTAGGAAGCACATGCCGAGGTAACGCGATGTCTTGTAGTAACGGTAGCTCGTCGATGAACCGAAACCACAAGTCACAGATACCCTGTGGAGGGGTAGCATCCCAACCTGTGCCTGATACCCATAGAAGTTGAATTAAATGCTTCACGAATACTGTCACTGGGCTTAGAAATCCGAGGGGATCGTAAATCTTTGCGATTTCTGCCAACATTATGCGCTTTGTACATTTGCGTGAGTTAGCCACTTCATTCGTTTGATAGGAAAAGACGTCAGATTTAGGGTTCCACTTGAGCCCCAAGACCTTGACAGAAGTGTCAGTGTCGAGTGCTGACAAAATAAGAGCGTCATCATGATCGGAAGCTTCATTGTTTAAGTGCGATAAAAACTCGGAACTATTACTGGTCCATTTGCGGAGTTCGAAAGTTCCTGCTTTACAAATGGAAGTTAGCTGGTGCTGAAGAGTGATAGCATCTTCAACCGTATCAACTCCAGTAACAACATCATCAACGAAGACTTCGTTAAGAAGTACTTGCGAGGCAAGTGGGAAATTATCAGCTTCATCAATTGCTAATTGACGAAGTGTTCGCAAAGCTAGGAAAGGTGCAGAAGCGACGCCGAATGTGACAGAGCACATACGATACTCCTTTACGGGATCATGGGGAGAGAATCTCCAAAGAATCCGATGGAAGTCCCGGTGTTCTTTACAAAGACCGATGTAGCGATACATCATCTTGAGATCGGCCGTAAAGACTATTTTATGAAGTCTGTACTTCAGCAAGATTTCAGAAATGTCTTGATGCAATTTCTGACCAGTGAGGAGATTATCGTTAAGAGAGCGACCTGACGTAGTCTTGCATGAAGCGTCGTACACAATACGATATTTCGTAGTGGTTGCGGAACTCTTCACCACAACGTGGTGGGGTAGATAGTAGGGGGGAGTGCCCGGACTCGCAGAGTCTGTCACTGGCTCCATATGTCCCAAGTCTAAATATTCTTGGATACCTTTATTATAATTCTCTCGTAAGGCAGGGTCGCGAGACAGGCGTGCCTCTAGTTTAGTTAAACGCGAGAGAGCTATAGCACGAGAATCGCCTAAGGGTGTAGCATTCTCCTTGAAGGGTAGAGAAACTATATATTTCCCATTTGCATCTCGTGTGTGAGTATCGACGAAGATCGACTCACAGCGTAATTCATCTTTTGTAAGATGTGGATGTTCTGCTATGGATTCCAACTCCCAGAACCTTTGAAGTTTCATGTCAAGTTGACAAGTAGTCGAGTTGACACTTAGTCGTTTCATACTTTCATATGAAATTCTACCACCTATCAGATAACCAAAAATGCTGTTGATGGCCACGGGTGTCCCCGGTGGACCCTTGATATTATCCAGGAGCAGTATGCTATCCAGATAGTCAGATCCCAGTAGCAGTTCAACAGGCCGCGTTGAGCGTAATTCTGGGTCTGCTAGATCAAGATTTTGTAGGTGTTGAAACTTCTGAATATTCCCAATTGATTTAGGAAGATTGGCAGTGTAGCTAGTCAGGTTAGGTAGGATAAAAGCTTCGATATGAAGCTTCGGTTCGGGTTTGTTGTGAGGTGTGACCTCGCACAACACGTAACCGCGTGGTTGGACTTCGCCACCAATACCGGTGCGAGTGGTGCCTGCCCGCGCGGAGTACCGCGGCAGGCCGAGACGTTGGACGCACGACTCAGAAATGAGCGTAATCTGCGCACCTTGATCCACAAGGGTGCGAACGGACCTCGGCGTGTAAGGCCCTTGGTTCAAGGGTCGTACATTTACAAGCGCAGTCGTGAGTAAGACTGTACAGTTCTGATCCGAAGGATGCCCCGTACCTCCATGTAATGGAGGGGGCGTGAAGGTTTCCGCTACTGAGCGCAACTCAGGGGAAGAAGATGACTCCGTAGCCAACAAGACGTTTGGAGTAGGCGCATCAACATGTAGTAATGAATGGTGCCTTTGAGTGCAGACGCGGCAAGTATGGCGCGACTTGCAGTCCCTTTGTTCATGACCAGAAAATAAACAATTGGTACAAAGTTTATTTTGTTCCACGAAAAGTTTTCGTTCCTTTAAAGTGAGCGTATGGAACTTCTCACATTTATATAAAGGATGTGAATTGTCCTTACAATACGCGCATTTAACTTTATTTAAGTTATCCACTGCAGTTGTTGCATGTACGCTCATAGCACGCGGTGCATTATGTTGCACGTCAGAATGCGCGTGAGTAAGCGACATCGCACGCTTTCCCGCCATAGCATGGCGCGATGACGTCACCGCAGCTGACCGGGCTGAGCCGGCCGCTCCGCCAGCAGCAGTGCGGGCGGGCGCCGCGCGTTGCGCAGACCCCGCGGATGTACTTGCAGTACGCGCGGATGCAGTCATCACTTCAGATGCCGCCAATTCCTTATCGAGGAAATCGAGAAATTCAGTCACGTCAGGAATTTCACATGAAGTTTTTAATGACAATTCAAAACGCCTACGAATATTAGGGGTAATTTTTCGTAGCAGAATATTTAATAGTACGAAACTCCAGTCGTCAACTGGTAAACCTAATGATTTCAACGCAGTAATATTCTCGTGATAACAATTTATCAAATTACGTAAACTTGATTCAACATTTTTCTCGTTAACCGACTCACAGTCAAAAATGTTGTCAAAATGTTTTGTTGAAATGATTCGTTTGTTTTCATAACGTGAAACTAATACCTGTAAGGCATTTTCGTAATTAGAATCCGTAACGGGAATAGATTTGATAAGATTATACGGTTCATCTTTTAAAGATAATAACAAATATCGGAAGCGTTCGACATTTTTTAAGGTGACGTTGTCATGTACAAGTGATTTAAACAAATCGTAGAAAGCATTCCAATCAGTTAAAACACCAGTGAATGTTTGAAGCGATAAGCGCGGTAAACGAATATGTGATTGCGTTGATTGTTGAGCGCAACAGTTCGAATGTGATACCCCATTAAATCCGCCGCAGACGGACGTAATGCTTTGTTTACGCTCCTCCTTAAACGTGTCTAAGGCAACTTGGACCTTAAAGTACAAAGAATCGAATTGATTTCTCACGGCTAAATTGTCATCGCGGTTAAATGTCTCACTCTTTGCTGATAATTTTTCAATTTTCGCTTGAACTTGAAAAAATGATTTTTTTATTGAGGCTAACTCTTTAACTCGAACTCGAAATTCGGCTACATTATTCGAACAGTCTACAATCTTTTGAATATTGTTAATCGCTAAATCACGTTCAAATATCAATTGTTCAATCTCCATAGCGGACATTTTGTAAGAAATTGAGTTGTTATACTGTGGAGAATAACAATGTTATCACGAGATTAAAGAAAAATGTTAGTTGTTTAATAAAAGAGTTCTATAATTTGTCGCAAGTTAAAGGTAAGTTGTAATATAACATGTAATGTTAAATACAAGGATAATATTTCCCGTCGGTAGAACCCGAGCTAAAGAAACTTGAACACTGTGCCGTATGCAATACGAGCTACAGTTTATTCAATACTGCAATTATGACAGTAAGCGATAATTTGGTTTTCCGGTATGTAATACCTGAACCTTAGATTACACATAAGTACGTAAATACTAAATGTAATATTATGTACGTTGTACAAAATAAAGAAATGAGTTGCAACAAACTATATTTAGAGTATTTAGACCTATGAATACTAGGCAAATGACTTCACGCGCGCCCGCTCCAAGTGGGTATATCTAAATACCGCCCGGTTCCGGAAAATTATAGACGAATGTAATTTCGCCTAAAGTGATCAAAAGCATATAAAACCATAATATATAATTAGAATGATCTCGTTGAGATCTAACTGTACGTATAGGTATTTTTGAGAAATATCGCACGACGTTGTCGGAAACTCGATATTAATAATTTGTAAGTGGAGGTAGGTTCTCGCAACTTACGAACAAAGACAAATGAATTTACTTGAAATTGTTATTGTACAGCACAATTAATACGTATAAATCAATACCAGATGGTGATATCCGGCTCGAACTCATTTATGTCGAATAAATGTAGATAGTTGGCTAGCATAGACCGTAAATTTTGGGACTGACCTGGTGTGACGAAGCAATCTTCTTCAGGGGCCCCTGTCCTTCGATGATGAATGTAGCAATCGCGTAGGCTGGAGTCGATATAGAATCCGCTATTGTGCTGAACGATTGATAATTGTGATGATTGGCTTTATAGGCTCAAGCTTCCGGAGCGAGCTCTTAGCAAACGTGCGGGTTACTTTTTCCGTTGAGAAGAGAATGTGGCAACATCTGAGCGTTCAGTGTTGCGCGCTTTCAAAAACGTTTCGTTTTAGGCATGTCCCGTTTGGAATATGCTAGTCGATTAAGTTTTAATCGGTTTAAAAAGAATGAATAGATAATACGTAGTATTTGTGCGTACATAACAATATACAAAAGTACCGAACACTTACACAAACTCCTTGCGCTAAGATTCGAAATTCAAAACTCTTTGGTGCAAATAAATTCTCGAGATTTGATTGGTCGATATTTGCGACAAGGAGTTTGGCATTAGATTCATAAATATTGTTTCACAAGTTGACCACCGTATAGGTTGGAGTGTGGGGTTAGACAAGGAGGTCTGACGTCTCCCAGGCTCTTTAACCTCTACGTGGATGACCTCATAGAGGGACTCAGCAGCACGCGTGTCGGATGCAGTGTTGGTGGTGTTAGCATTAACAACATCAGCTATGCGGACGACATGGTGCTGCTGGGTCCGTCTGCGGAGGGTGTAAGAAAACTGTTAGGGACTTGTGAAGCCTACGCTGCCATACATGGTTTAATTTATAATGTTAAAAAGAGTGAGTACATGGTCTTTGGGGTCGGGGGAAAATGCCGAGAAGAGGGCCCCGAGCTTCTTATAAACGGGTCAGTAATTCGAAAAGTATCTACTTTTAAATACTTGGGTCATTTTCTGTCCGACGACCTTAAAGACTGTGTAGATATTGAGAGGGAGCGCAGGGCACTAGCAGTCCGGTGCAACATGTTGATCCGTAGATTTGCTCAGTGTACGGACCTAGTCAAAATAACTCTTTTCAAGGCCTACTGCCAGAGTCTGTACACGGGGAATCTATGGGTTAATTACACCAAAAGGTCGCTAGATGTCCTGCGCGTCCAATATAATAATGCCTTCAGGATGTTGTTGAGACTTCCTCGCTACTGCAGTGCGTCGGGGATGTTTGCGCAAGCTCGTACCGACGGATTTCACGCGATAGTTCGTAAAAGAAGTGCCTCGCTACTCAGCAGAGTGAGAGATAGTCGCAACAGCATCCTGAGAACTGTAGCGGAGAGCTATAGCTCTCCAATCGTAATTTCTCTTGTTCAGAGGTCAATTGGTACTAACACTAGATAATAAGTTATTTAATATTATGTTACTAACACTCTATGGATCTTTTTGTGTCCGAAATAAAATAAAATTATTATTATTAATTATTATAATGATAATAATAAGAAAATTAACGCTTAATTTCAGTCATTGCTCTAATTTTAATGTCCATTTCAATTAATGTAACAATTCTTATTTCTTGATTAAATTTCTATTTTCGCTTAAATTATGTCTTTTCTCGTAGTCATGATATAAAGTATAGTATGCAACTCCTGAATAAAGTACGAATTTATATCGAGGGCCATGAATCACTCGCGTCGTTCAGGATTCTAACAGTTGAATCACTCGCTGCGTTCGTGATTCAATCATTAGAATCCTTCACTTGCTCGTGACTCATCTACGGCCCTCGCTTTAAATCCGTCCTTTATTCACTAGTTGCATAATATACTATTGGACGACAATGAGATTTGATTATTTCAATTTTATTCGGAGGCAATAAAAACAAATCATGCCTTTGTGTAGGTTCGCGACGAAGGCACAAACAAAATAAATTGGCTTGCGGTACACACCCTCGCATTATATGATTAAAATGTAAAATAGGTTTCTCTCTTGGAAAAAATGTTCGCGTAAAACATAGAAAAGCGGATTTACATTAAAAAGTTTGAGCATGTCGAAGCAACGACGTCTCGGGGCACGTAAAGTTCACACATGTTGTATAGCCTGCCTCCTGCGGGCTCTGGGCTCCGGGGAGCAGCTAACGAGACTTCAATACAACATAAGTATGAATCAATTTATCAACATCCTGCTGACGGAAGATTTCTGTAAAAGTGCCGAACACGACGAGAAGAGTTGAGCGGCTAACTTTGTGACATAATAAAAGGTCGAGTGAGCCGATAATAAAGTATTCTTATTTTACGCCATTAAAACCGCTCGTGTGTGGATGATGATAAAAACCTTACTTTACCGTCGTTCAAAAGCCATTTTTAAGTGGAATAACGATACTATAAGGGGGATGGTGAAAGCTCTTTGCTATTCTGAGGTCATAAAGAGCTTAAGTAACTCGCTTCTTTACAAACATATTTTATGTATGATATTTTAATATGTAAAGTAACTTCCTATGTTTACTATTTCTGATGTTTTTATTAATTAAACTATCAGAATACGCAGTCCGCTTCAGTTGAAGTATTCCGGACAACAACCCTGTTTTATCTCGTCCATCCCGCACTGTTGCTAACTGTATGTGTGGTACGTAGATAGTACCGATATGGTAGTACTAATGGTATTGCTACAGTCACTCGTTGGCCACTGATCAAGAGTGGGCTAGTGCAGTGTCTACACAAAGTTAGCGAAGCGATATTTGGAAAAGTGATATATATATATGTTCCGTCCTTACACCCTAGTAGTAACAGCTGAGGTTATATGTTCACCTTTTGACGTCGACTTTAGTCCTTGTTTTGACAAACTGAGCATTCAAACGGAATGAAATATTTATGCTCCGTTATTGTTGTATTCCCAACGCGTTAATCAATTGCCTACTACACTGATTGTGTATACTGGGTTGTTATGTTATCTGTCACTTAAAAAGAGCGTGTCATCACAGAATATATGAGTGCGGGTTATTCCCATAATGTATGAATTATAGAGAAACTAAGGACCGCAGATATTACGACTAAATGAATGTGGTGTCTGAAGCGAAAATCTATAAATACTGCTGCATAGGAATTAGATAACAGATTCGTCTAGCTACCGCAATAAATTTACGTGAGTAGTTCAATGGAGATGCAGACTGAAATCCAGGACGTTTGCCTAGAACTAGTGTTTCGAGCAGTCAGGCAGTTCATTTGGCTAGATTTATCTTGTGCGCAATACGCCCAGTGCCGCCGCAGAATGCCTGTAATTACAGGCATTTTGCGAATTTCCTGACACTTGCTATGAAATGTAGTTCCTATGTGAAATATTTAGCTTTTATCTGCCTAACTTTTAACTGCCTGATGAAATTATTGAAATTGGTAATTAAATGTCCATCCTACACTTACACTAAGTAATAATAAATGGATATATTAGTAATATCCAACAAATGTACGGTTAATATATCGATTTGTGGTTACGGCATAACTCTTAGCAACGATACCAGAAACAGACGCCAGTGACAAACATACAAAGCAGATGAATGAACTCCACAACGCGATGATGTCTGCGTAATCCCGCAGTTATGGAGCGGCGTCACACAAACCTTTCAATAAACAAGCGACAAACAAAAAGTGCGCTCGTCGACAAACAAACAATCGTAATGGCACACAGCAGCTCAAAACAGAATTAAGACGAAGTGGCGCAGCTCGTCAATCAGCCGACAGAGAGAGGAGAGGGATTTACTACTTTTGACAATTCACTACAGAGAGACAGAGTTACTACAATCAAGAACTGACTTTGATTGCACTTTCTGGTCCTCCCGACAACAGCAATAATACTGAATTTGCATCAACATTCAAGTCATAAATCAAACAAACGATTAACAACACTGTTTCGACAACTTACTCCTCTGAATAAATGATCTTAAAGCTTTGAATGTAACTAATGTGCTGTTGCGAGCTTTAGACAGCGCATTATAGTCGCACATGTATTTTACTTGACGGTGCTAACGAAGGCAAACAAGTAGCTAATTATGTTTGTAGTGCAGTTGTTTACAACTTAGTACGTGTCACGAACAAAAGGTAATTAAGGCATCATAAGGAGTGGGAGCCTCGCGCGCCGCTAAGGCGACAGTTACTGTTGTGAATGTCAATTAAGGAAAGTTTCGCAATATGCTGCGGCACGTGAGCGCCACCTACTAGTCGATAATGGAAACTTGGCATCACCTCACCATCTTATGAGTTCCTGGCATCGATACAAGGTACTTCATATACTAAAGGAAACTGCAATTACTTTTAAACTTATATTCCCACACAGCCGATATTGACGGACATAGCCTATAACTTGAATACAAATATTAAAGTAATGATGATTAATACTTGAAAGCCCATAAAATGGTGGGTTAGTGAAGACGATCCATCACGGGAACCGTTCCTCAATTACACGGACACCATGACTGATGGCACCCTTCCCCCGGGAACTTGCTACCGGAGACGAAAAATATACGCTGGAAACTGAAAAGTTTACAAAACAACCGGAGACCGATTTAACGGAGATTGATTTAGAAAGACAACTCGTTAAAGTAAGCCCTATTAACTGTAGTTTTTTTTTAAATAGAAGAAATTGTGAAATGCCAACATGTGTAAATAAGGAAAACAGTCGGCCCAGAAGTGCTATTATGAGCTAGAATAGAATAGAAATGACAAACTTAAAAGCTTCACTTTTTCTTTTTTCGTTTAGGACCATTTATCAACCTGGTAAAAAATAAAACAACGATCTGAAAATGTTAGATATTATGTATTTCATAAATAAAGTTATTTAACTAGCAGACAAGTACTAATGAAGTGAATATCTAAAAATCACCGGCGCGAATTAACCGTCTCACTGGAGCGACGGTTTCAGCTCTAACCTAATTTCATTATACCAAATCAGCCTTTCAAATTTATAATCTCTACTTGCGTACCACTATAAATGCGATCTAGATTTCGCTAAACGTTTTTGACATAATATTTGACGTTGACGCTTTTCGTTTTATTATGTTTTATTTTTTTTGCTTTTATGCGGTAAATTGATGCTTTTAGAGCAACTTTTTAGGACAAACTGACGGGTATTTCATCCGAGTGTGTGAACTCGGGAACAGGAAATAATTTAAATTCAATCAAACACATGGGCATGCCTTCGAACCACGTTTGATCGCGTCAGGAGCGCTCGGATCCCAGGCCCTGATGCACGCTGGCAGCTCCGGCAAGCCGCCAAAATAACGACGAGCCAACGCCAACATTCAATTTGCAGTGCACTCCTGCCGGCCTGGTACGCGGACGGTTAAAACTTGCCAAATTGGACAATCGCCGTATGAAAACTGAACTGGGTTTTCAGCCGTTTGTGAATTTTACTCAATTCAGCTAACTAACTGAGCTCCCTAAGCGAACTTTACATGAACTTTCGTTTTTTCAAATATTTTTTCAGACCTGAATACTATACGGATATCGTATACAGCCGATTACCACACAAATGTTCAGTCACTGGCACCACTTTCAGATAGTTTCATGCTCATCATCATCATCTTCCTGCCCTTATCCCATTCTATTTGGGGTCGGCGCAACACGTTTTCTTCTGCCATTCTTCCCTCTTACACGTCAAGGTGGCATTTATTCCTTTCTCATTCATATCATTCCTCACACAATCCATCCATCTTTTCTTTGGCCTTCCTCTCCCTCTCCATCCATCAATATTTATATCCATCACTTTTTTAGTCACATGCGTTTCATCCCTCCTCATTACATGACCATACCAAGATAAACGACTTCCTTTCAATTTTTCTGTAACAGGTGCTACTTTCAAACTTCCTCTAATATACTCATTCCTCACTTTATCCATTCTTGTCACTCCGCACATCCATCTCAACATTCTCATCTCCGCTACATGCAATCGTTTTTCATCCATCTTTTTCAAAGCCCAGCACTCTGATCCATACAGTACGACAGGTCTAATCACGGACTTGTATATTTTCCAGATAGTTTCATGCTATGCTCGTTAAAATGTAGAGATTAAAACACAGTAAAAATCATTAATTGTTTCCCAGTGTTGTTTAAATATTGACTGAAACGTACAGAATTTAAGGTAAATACCTATTTCATTTACATGTATGCAGAAGTTTAACATTAAAGCACATTTGTGAGCGAATTTATGTGAAACAATAACAACGCATGAGGCTTTCAATTTATACAAGTGCCGGTAGGAACGAAATTATAAGCTGTCAAGAGAAGTTTGTGTATAAACGGTAAAATTTAATTACCATCCGCAAAATACGTAAACAATAAACATACTTCCAAAATATTTGATATTTACTTGCGCAAAATATAAACCAGTTATTACACTCACTCCGAAGCTACTTTCATCGAAGACTCCAAATTATTAATATCCAAATGGTGCCGAAATGATACCCGGAGGAACAATAACGTGAACCCAAAGTTAACAGCGGTAAGGTTCATTTTGGATCAACTACTTTCAAATAGGCCGCATTTCATTTAGAAGTAGGAGCTTTAATTTCAATAGTCTCGTAATATTGCAATCCGATTTTAATTGCTAAGATAGGAACGCGCTGCTCGAGTTTATATCAAATATTGTTCACTGCGGTGAAACAACATAAATTTGAATTTTAAATCAAGTCCCAGAGGTTTAGATGTACCTACTGTTACGGATGCGATCTGTAAATATATATCGTTTACTTTCAGACTTCATCGCGTATGCGACAGAAAATGTAAACGATGAGTATTACGTGAGCAGTCATGTAACATAATAGTTGCACACAGAGATGCAAATACTTGTCGTATCAATACAATCGCGGCGTAGCAATACTATCCACAGCAGTCGCCGTCGCCGTCGCCCGCCGCGGGTCGCGTCGCGGGTCGCGGGTCGCGGCTCCCGACAAAGGCTTTTTTACACATCATTAACTATCGATGCAATTCGCATCCACTTCCTATTTGTATTGCGAAAACGAATCGCGCTTAAAAGGAATACAAATGTGCCTAAAATAAAGAATGATTAACATTCTGTGTTTTAGAGGATTGAGGAAAAAGTACAGGAAAACTGTATGGAGATAAGAAATATCATCAATCTCGTCCCTTTTCACTTAGTTTGTTGTACTGTTCTGTGAAGACGATGCCGATGTGGTGGCGCTGTTATTCCGCCCGAGACGCGGCCTAGCGGAATTGTGGCATGTCGCCAAAGTATCCAGCCACTGGATTGAAACAAATTCGATTGTAACGAGCCATTATAAATTCTATTACATAACACACGGACCAGCGGACTAGTTTGCTGGTACTGAATTAACAATTCAAATGGTTTTACTGCGGACGATGGAGCTGAGCGAGGGATGATTTGATTACAAGAAAGTACCCGCGTCTCATCAGGTATCTAATTTCCGTGATGGAGTAGGAAAACGTTCGGTAAACAATGCGTTAACCCTCGCGTGGGGCTCCAGACGAATCAAGTGGAAGCTCTCGGAGCGGTGGACAGCGGTGGAGAAAGGGGAACCACTCCAGGTCAGTTAATAAACACTCGTCAGAGCTCCCGCTCGCTTGGCTTTTTCCAATTCGTCGTACAAATAAAAGTCGTAGGCTTGCATTTAGGATGTATCCGCGTACGTCCGCTTTCACAGCTGGGGGCTACTCTCTAAGTCCTTCAACGAAAATACGGGCGTCTTCCAAAGAACTAAATAACTTTGAAATGAACCCTACTCCCTATAATATTCGAATTCATGAGTTTGGAAAATACACCTGAAGTATGGACTCCTTCCGCTCTGCCCAGCGGGAGGAGTCATTAATTTGATGATTTCCCAACCCCCAAAAAAAAAGGTTGCTGCGCTCACGTTCTAGTTATGGTGCAGTTCTTGGGTTTTGGTCGTCACCAAGAATCCATACATAGATCAGCAGTTTTTGGATTCAGTAATTAATTATTGACGTCTAATTATTTTTGAATACACTTAAAGACCGTTTCTTGTTTTTCTTTTATTTCTTGTTATTTTATAATGGTGTAATAACGATGATAATAATTATGATTCTGATATACATATATCCGACAATGTCGTTAATTAAAAATAATTAATCTATTGTTAGAAACCTTTAGCGGACTAGATGAAAGAAGGTAAAATACATCCGTTGCCGCCAAAAGTCAAAATAATCCCGAGCGCACGTTCACTGACAAGTTCACAAGTGATACTTCAACTGTCATAGTGCGCCATGCTTGTTTTTTCTAAACTTCCACTCGGACCAAGTAGTTTGGGAGAAGTAGTTTCTAACACTATAATAACTTCTCAGGCAAAATTAAACTTAACATTTATCGGAATCTCTGCGTGTTTGAACAGTACATTATACCCTTCCATTTGGTATATGATTCATCCTTGGCGACGCTTGGACCAACTCCCGTACATTTTTGCACACTGTTATTTTAGTGACGGCCACACTATCTAAGTAGCTGCTAGCTTTCACCACGGCTTACATTGTCTTTTTGAAGAAACTACGTTTTCAATCCAAAAAGTTTTTGCCTCGGTATATTATAAAGGCAAAGGATTGTGTGTTTATTTGTTACTCCTTATATCCTCCTATCAGGATAACATAAACTACAATAACAACACATACCTAACTACAATAATATCATCAAAATGTAGAATAAGTATAAGTAGATATAAGTTATTTGAAGTATTGACTACTGTGATATTGCTATGCTTGCTTAAGTTTTAATCTTCCAAGTTTCAGTTGAAGTCTAGAGGCAAGGTTCTTGCAAACTTTTTACCGCAGGTACCTAACACCGCGGGCGCCGTTAGTGGTAAATAAATAAAGCTACTAATAATAATATACGTTACCAATTACCGTTCACAACATGAAACCAGAGCCGTAGGTGTATGTGTATATTTACCTGAAACAGAAACAAAAACAATGTTTTAATTGCCGTATACAAATTTCAATTTTGTGTCGAAACTGATAAATGGTGTGCAAGAACAAAGGTAACATAACAAACAAGATGTATTATGTATAACATTGGGGAAGTTTGACAAGTTATGATAAGTTTATGTAGGTGTGCCGTGTCGGATCGCGTCGGGTTCCGCCCGGTCATCATAACAACCTATTGACCGGAGATTGGAGGTCGGGATTGAGATTTTCTTGCAACCCGGCCGACCCTTACATTTGTGTGCTATAATTATGCAATGACCCATACAAATTCCGATATTATGTTGGTATCTTCATCTTTACTCGTAGCTTGAATGTGTTTTTATTTAACTTCATATAACGAAAACTGATTCTTTCCGTTTGGATAAGATAATACAGAAAGTACGTCGTTTAATGAATAATTCCACCATAATTGCCATTTTTAAAGAAAATGTAAAACACAAATCACAGAATACAAGGATTAATCGGAGCGATTCAATCTGCGACCATCGGGCGGTAGTTCATTATCGTCAAAATTGGTCCAAAGGAAATTATCGAGCCTTTTAATTATTCATACAAGAAGGGTCGCTTGGACGACGAGTCTATAAGATTCGGCACGTCGTCGTAAAGACGAGCAGAATCAATACGCAATCAAACTGTCGGCCGCAGAGTTAGCTGCAAATATTTTCCCATTCACAATTGTGGAAGTTGGTGAGGCTGCCGGGCGACGTAATTTGATTTCGAGTAACGCCCTAAATTATTTACCATTTCCATTTCTGGCTCCAACGCCTCCGCCTCGATTAGACTTTGCACTTTCTACTATTGTGAGCTGCTTCATTTAGATCATTCTCTTTGATCGCATTTTTATTAATGTTGGTGACCTTTGATCTGACCATGATCGCTTTAAGGATGTTTTGGGCTTCCACATAATATTGGTTTCGCTCGTCGTTGGATGTAAAACTCAATATATTAACAAACAAACAATTATTTTTTTCAAAATAACCAACCATCTAAAATGTACCGACACCTAAGCGGTTTTTCTTTCTATAAAGTCCGATTTCGTCAAAATAAGATGTGAATTCGAGAAATGTAAATTAGAATTGGTATACATTCGAACACAACTATTCCATTGTAATCAAAGCAAAGAGGCTGGCGTGAGCCCTTATTGACGGGTACAGAGGATCTATACGAGAACAACTGTTTTTTTTTTCACTTCATGCATTCAACATGAGCATGATCACCTCACAACTTAGTGCTTGGTTCTTAGAACTTACTTCAAACATACATATTATATCGTGTGCTATCTTATTCCTTTGTCGAGACACTCGTAATTCGATCAGCAGCGTTGGAAAGAACAAAATGTTACCTACGGAGCACCGACATAAAACTAACACTTAATCGAATATTAAGGAAAGTTATGTTTCGCAACTAGAGCATATAAGTATGTTTATTAAGTTGTTGAAGATGTAAGCAAAGTTCCTACTTTCCTAAGTCCTAACTTGCTCCTTTGGCGCTAAGTTTATTTGTGTCTCGTTTGAAAGGAGACTTGTAATTCAAACTTTTCCGAAGTTCTAAAAGAAGCTTTAGTTAGTTATTAGATATTATTTTTGTGTGTCGCGTTTTTCAATGAGCCACCACACACGGGCGTGTGTGTTTGTACCAAGAGGTTCTTCCAAGAAGTAAAAGTAATGTCTATTTGTGCGAGCTTAACGAATGGTCGTAATGAACGGACCCATTCAGAATTTACGGAGAAATCCTTATTTTAGCCAGTGGTTAACCAATCCTACACATAAAGGACAGGAATAAGAATCGTAATGTGGTGACGTGACGTGTGAAGTTCATTGCTATTCGGTACACGGTACCAGAGTAGCATGAAACAACAGAGCGCAATTACTGCGAACAAAGAGACTAACATTTGTAAACAGTATAAACAGAGGCGGAAGCACAGCTCTAATGTCACCTATTTATTTACTTCGGCGCCTCGAGGCGCTGTGTGTGTCGCCAGCGCTGCCGCTCGGATTTCCCATGGGTCCCCATTATTAATACTTCGATTCGAAATGGATTTATTTTCAATATAATGGGGATTGAATGCAATATGCTGCGACGTGACTTATATGCCGTCGGAAATAAATTCGGAATTAATGGAAGTCGCTTCTACTTTACGGGAGGGCATTAATGAGCAAATCATTAATATCCTGATAGTAATCCGACCACAGCTAAGGCATTACACATCCCGTTGTTCGAAAGAGATACCGCGGGCTCGGCGCAAGGGCTAAGAAGGAACATGGCTGGTTTTTAGTCAGTAGAAGTCTGACACTCCCTTCCGCTGGAATGCAATCAGTGAAAGTCTATAAACAGAAGTAGTTTTTGTCATACTACTAGAAATATTTTACTGCGAGACTCACTAAGTACAATGCGGTTGTACTGAAAGTATTCTACGTTTTGTTTTTTCTTAGGCTGCTTTGTCCAACCCTTGGGCAAATGTCTCCCTCCACTCCTGGTATTAACCTAACTTAATTTATTCGTTCTAGTTTTCGAAAATGGTTGGTCGAAGTAAGGAAACCCTGCTTCGGTGGACGTTTACACTTTTAGCTTGCACGATAAGAAAAGATGAAAGTATTAAAAATGTCCTTGCTCAAAATAGCAACTTTAGAATCTTGACTCATACATAAAGCTACCGACTAGGACTACATACTTACATGAGACATTTTTGGCAACTCTTTGAAAAACCTTCAGCTTCAAGGGCTGTTATTGTCAAGTTAAGTAAAAGGGCAAAAAGTTTTGCGGAGTCACACTGTAAAAACAGCCTTGGGCTAAGTTTCTCGTTCGACACAAAATAGAAACGCCAAATCATTCGATGTATTTCTAAAGTAACAACAATTTGTTTGACATTTGATTCACTGAGAGTCGGCCACGGTTCTAATGGCTCCTTCTTCGGAAATATATAATCCGTAATTACTTTTTTCTTAAGTGTACAGAGAGATTTAAGAAAATCCTTAATGAAAAGTATCGGATGTGTTCAAAGAAGGTTCTCGAGAGTTTTAGTAATTATTTTTAGTAGCAACGTCTAGGTAATTTCGTGTTTCCAGAAATGTCTTGAATGGGTCGCCTGAACCAATCAAACTAACACGAAGCTCATCATTAACGCAGTGAAGTATCGTCAATCCAGGAGGATAGATCTACTATATTTCAATACGCGCATCTTGTTTTCCACAACATCGCAGAACTTCATATTAAACTCAGTCAACTCAATCGACATTCCTGCTGAGCGCATGATGTTCAGTCTGCTAAGACAATATCATAATTGATGAAACTATGAAGGGAATTCTGTAAAGATTCCAGTACCGAGGTACAGCAGGCCGTCAGTGAGCGAAGCGGTGCAAGTTGGCACAACTAGTTAACATTCCGCGAACACAACAAATAGCGCGAATTCCTTGTCATAACATTAGTACCGCGGGATGAAGTCGCCACGACGCCCACTGGCTTTATACAAATATTTACTTCACGGTCTGGGCTAGAAAGGTTCATAATTTGTGTTTCTTGTAACAGCCCGATTTTTGACTATTTTCAGCCTTCCTCAGTTTGTGATTTTAACATTTCTTAGTATTATATGTTATTTGAAGTGTTAGGCACTGGGATAATTTCGTATGCGCGTCCACAGACACAAATCGGCACACATGCATTACCAGGCGGAGTGTAGCCAAATCGTTGAGCCACTGCGTCAATTGATTGTCCCACAATTTAGATACAGCCGCTGGCGAAATAACCGCCCGCGGCACCGCGTGCGAACTGGATGTACCTCCATATTTAGACAGCAAACATAAATAGAAGAAAGGCACAATAAAGCGGCAACTAATTTAAAATACCTATATTTTAGCATAAATTAACAACATTAAAGGGATATGGAAGCCACTGAAAATTCGCTATGAATAAAATTAAGAGTCGACCTTTCATAACAATAACGTTAACGTGACGTGTTTACGGTCTGTCAGAGCAATTACCTAGGACGGGTAGGACGCTGGATACGGAGCCGGCCGAAGGGTTGCCAGTAATGGGAAATGAAAAGAAAACACCGGAGATAGTCGCAAGTGGGTGTGCTAATGGAGGGCAACCCTTTTGTCGGCGGCACAAAGAGTACACGCGCGGGAGTGGCGGCGCTTTGTTACGAGACGGACATATCGACGCCTGCCACGGCCTACTGCCCATAGTGCGCCCGAATTGACGTGCCACGACCGAAATGTTTTACTATTAGTCAACTTATTCCGAACGAAAAAATACTACCACCTCCGTGTGGCGAAATTCTTTGAAATAGACATCTAAATCTTTATGGTTTCCAATAACACAAAGTTGGGGTGAGCGCGGTTATTTTCTCCTTGATCAACTTGCCATGTCGTAAACGTCAGGGAAAGCTCCGCAAGTTGAACAAAATGAACCGTCATTTGTTGATTACATTATTAACAAAGTTACCATCAAATCTTCTAAATTATGAGTTTGAGAGTGTTACTTTAAAATATTATCGACTTGAAGATGTTTAATATTTTGGTTCAATTCTGATGATTATTAAGTTGGGGTACAGGGGTAGCAGTCGCTTCCGGCAGTAGCTACCCCCTTCCCCGCCCGCCTCCCTAGACACAATGTTTTATTCATAATCTAAGTAAGAACTCCCAAAACACCGATTTGGCCGGAGTCCATTAAAATCCCGTTGGAGTGAATTTAAATTGTGCCGAGGTATTGTCATCCGTTCGTTACGACGACGTAGGTGCGATACCATTGAATTGGCCAGTTTCTTTTTTATTTTTCGTAGCCCTACGTAGTTAAAAATCAGAATTGCTAATTTGATTCGGAGGATCTCTTACGTAAGTTCTCTTTAATAAATTTTGTCCAGAGGATACTAATTGGTATCAAGTCTGCGCCATCCAGCTATTGCAGTCGGTTTCGTACTCCCCCTCTGTGAAAAATACGGAATAAACAATGACTGAAATAAGCCTACACACAATTCTCTTTTTAACCGACTTTCAAAAGATTGAGACTGATTTAGTTTAGATGATTCTTTTTTTGTTTGGATAAGTATTATTTCGTGGTGGTTCCGTTTGGTGAAGATATGATGCTGACCTTAGGATCTCTTTTTGAAGAATTCAATAATAGACAGAAAATCTGTCGTGATAGTTGCAATTGCTTGGATATGTATTGCTTACCTACACAATACCATAAGATTACGCCTGTATGCTTTTCAGGACCAAATATCGCCAGTTATGTTTAAGTTCCATTTTATTGGGGATAAGTATATTACAATGATATTTTTAATAATAAAAAAGTAATAGCAAAACAAATTTAGACGAAATTACAACAAAAAAAATAAAAAAACGCAAAAAAATAACAGACTTCTAATATACACCAAAAAGTGAAAAATTACTTTAGCTTCAGACGTAGGTGGCAATAAAAACGGAATCGAACAAACAAAAGCCACAAAAAAATATTTTTTAAAGAACGATTTTGATATTGTAAATGTGATGCTTTAATGCATGCAATGCATAATTTATGAAAAATACTTAAATAATTTGGACAACCCTTTTTAAACAAGTATTTAATTTTTACTACCATAATGGCGACACGATTAAATACTTGTTTCAATTAAAGCCTATTTAAAGAGTTTTATCGTTACAGGTTTTTACAGCGCCGTTACTTACTTGAGACGTTGAGCGTGGCGGCTCTCGTTAAATATGTACTACCAAGGAATCATGAAGAGAGTGGAACAATGAAATATTCAAGTATTCCACCGTACGCATTTGGAATAATACAAAATATGAGGCAGCACCAGTCCGAACCGTAATTACTTTCAGGTCCCATGATGTTTCTTAATGAATTCCTAACGAACGCTACTTATTGTTTACGAATGCTATATTTCTGTTGGTTGTAAGCCTGAAGGTTGTTTGGAGGCCAAAGAAAGCTCGTTCCGAATGCTAATTATTTATTTTATTTACCTACAACGTTTAGTTCTTTGAACTATACGAGCCTACTCGATAACATTGTAATTTTATTGAAATTCGTCTCATAAAACTGTTTATCATAAAATCATAACTGCCACGATTGAAGTTTAGAAGCAAATAAGTGCGACATCATTAGGTCAAAATTACAGAAAAAAAACTTCAATGCTAACTGAAAAGCGGGTGTCTACGGTAAATTAATGAAGCGGGCAACACTGGTAACTTTGTCGATAAATCAAGCAAGTTCAGTCGTATCTCATGGCTGTTGCCGAGCGCTAAGTACACAGAAGTACTCGCCTCGGTCGATACAAACGGATTTGTACTGAACACAAGGGTTCCTAAGAAGCTTACATCCCTGTTGAGAGTTATCATAGTTGATATATGTACTATTATGTACCTAACTATTAGCAGGTAATAAGTAAGATGTCCCTGTCCAGTAATGTCAGTCGAGGCTCTGATCAGCTCACGGTAACCTGTAAAACCCAACGGGGACTAATCGACTGTTACGACGGGGAATATATCGGACACTGACAGTGCCATGGGCATAATCTGTTCGCCCCACCGTCATCCAAAACTGTCGGCAGAGCTGAATCGCCGGTGTGTCGTTCTCTTCAAACCTGCCAACCCTGAATGTGATACGTTTGCAGATAATACGAATAAGGTAATGTGTATGTATGGCGCGATTTTGAGTTGACCAAGTCCCTAACCTCGGTAAGTTCGTTTAATTCTCAATTACTTTCTGCAGGTAACCAAAACGATCGTCGGCAATAGATCGGCGAGCCCTAAGATAAAGATGATACTTCGTCTTTCTGCAACCCTAATAAATTAATGTAATGGCGAGAACGTTTAGCACGTGACCACTTTACCTCATTTAATCGACCCTGTTAAGTACACATTGATAACACGTGTTTTTTTCCTTCGAACCGAGATATGTACCTGCTCAGACTAAATTAACTTTGTCACGTCTTTGCCAAAACCCTTAATAAATATATATTATTTGCAATGAAGACAGAAAGGTTATGTAACGGAACAAGAGTAACGTATCTTTTTCATTCCGAAATCATGAAAATGTATGAAGTCTAATAAGAAAAAGGTTACATTATTATTTATTGATAAGCTCCAGAGCAAATAAACGTGAGTACGAGCGCTCGACTTAGATCTCAGAAATATTTTAGTGCAATACGGTAAGAGCCAACATAAATAATATTCCGTATAAAAGGGAAGTATTACATAATGCCATTCATATTAGAAAAACATCTCGAGATGCTCGGATATGTTTGTCACGTAATATTATGCTTTTAATCTTTCACAATATTGTTGAAGCATATCCTCCATAGCTTGCTCGTCGCAACCTCCCACAGAGTTCATAAATGTAGATTCCTTTGACTGTTCATTTGAAAGCAATGCCGCAGTAACTCATATTACCCATTCCGATACTAACTTCGTTCGACGTATTCAGCTTCAATATATGATAATCAGAAATATTTCAATAGGACAGTCTGGAATAGCGATATGACACGATACGACAAAATGCCTTGAAATATTTGATTTCATAGCGTGGGAATTGGGTTTGAACCCAAATTTCTTTCGATTCTGCAATCTCATTGATCTTTCTGAGGCATAAAAGACTTGCAATAATTGGGTTCTGCTCTTCAAGCCCTGCCTTTTTTAGCATTACGGCCGCCACATGCACAGGTGGAAAAAATTAAGCCCCATCTTCTAACGCTGCAGGTCATCGTTCACTTTATAACCAAGACCACAGAATATACATGGCTCAGACTTACCGAACTAGTACTTCCCGAATAAAGAGAGCAGTAAGGAATAGCCTATTAGCCCCAGAAATGAAGAATAACCAAAATTTGCCTTGACCTGCCAATGTTATTGTCGTCGGCGTACGTTAGCCTACTACACCGTTGCCAATATTTTTTTTGAGGAATACAAAACACATGGCTGTCAAAAGCATTAACTACGAGCATACAGCAGGCAGCCGTCAGTATTTTGTAATTTATAGAAAATTACGAACACATTTTTGTTCCCTAGTGTAAGGATTTTCGAGTACATTTTTTATTATTGTAATTATGTAGGTATTCCATTTCTTGAAAACGTGGAGAGAATTTGAATATACAAGATCAAAACCTTTGAAATATTCATAAAACATACGACATACAAGTTGGTATATAAAATCCTTTGACAGTTAAAGAATGTCGTCAAAACACGCCTGCGTTCATGTTCTCTGAATTTTCAGCCAGACTTTTGTTAATTAAAAAACTAGCCATTATAGATGTACCTACGTGTAGGTAGGTTCGAAAAACTTGTGTCCGAGTTATTTTCGAGTCGCCGCCGGTTCAACACCGAAACAAGCTGTCATTCAACAAAGCATTTGATCCGGTAGTTCGGTACGTTTTTGATAGGGATATTCGTCGAAACGCTACGTCGAAACAGCGTCCGATTGAAAAATCAACAACATGACACGAAACAGCTGTTACAAGTTTGAGCGAACTTTGACGTTGGGATTTTTAAACATTTTAAACCTGCAGGATTTAAATGCAAAGAAGCCATGAATTCACGCAGTTCAAATGTAAGAGAACGTTGAGCGAGGACCAGGTGAACAGAAACTTAAAAAGCTTAACTCAATTATGGCCGTTGGGAACGCGTCGAGACGCTTGTGGCTTCACGCTTACTTGCTCAAGAACCTCTTTGCACATTTTTAATGTGCAGGGTATTCGTCTTTTTTCTGTCTTTCTTTGAGATTTTTTGTCATCTATTAAAATATATAAAATTTTAATGTCAACTAGAACATTTTTATTCAGATAGTGAATTTTCTGATTCTGAGAACACGACAAGAAGATTTATTTATAACGTACACTTAATTTCAGATGAATTTTTTCGACTGCTTTTAATTTCAGCTCATTTAATTACGAGCAACTTGTGTACCCATATTTAAGTTGCCTGCTGACATAAACATTATAAAACATGTGAAGTTGAATCAACAATATGACGATGTTGGGCGTTAAACGTGCAGTTTTCCATAGAGAGGAGTTTCGTGCTTTTGTTTCACTGAATTCAGTTTGCAAGACTGCTCATGAATAAGGCAAGCGGAAACACCCTGTACTCTGCAGAATTTTCATTCGCCGATTTCCTCTACAATGGGTTCTAGTTTAAGCACTTATACAGTTTCAAGTAGCTAAAAGAAACCTTGAAAATGAAAATAGAGGTAAAGTTTATCCCACACACGTTAAAATATTATATAGACCCTCTGCCGGAAACGCATTGACAACCTGCGACACAAAGTAACTGGTCTAATAAGATAAAATAATCCCATAAGAGACACATATACGTGTAGTTTGTTCGAAGGATTACTTGTTATATAAATAAATCGATAGTTTCCCTTGTTAATAATAACGAGATATTGGAAGCGCGCTCCGCTGAACACGCGTGATTCCTGACGTCGACGGATGTAATTAACGATATTTAGGTGTCGGCGTCCGCCTGCGATCGACACAAGGTGTTATCACATCATATGTTATTTTAGACTTGTATTGACGTCGAACGCAAACAATGAAGGCGTTTCCCTGTATATTATGTAGAAATAATAAAGATAGCAGCTATTAATAAACCTTCAGGGAAGTAGGTACCTTATCCTATATTGCTTTAGAAAAACGTCCAGTTTGTTGAACTTTGAACGTAGGTCATTCAGTCGACTATTATCTGCGTAGCACGAAGAGGCCACGATATTCGTCTAAAAATACAGTTGAAAGATACAAACAGCTAGTATTATCCTAAAAACAATATTATCTAAATAGGCGGAGTTAATGCGTCGGGTAATTTCTTCGTTCATTAATAACTGACAGAGTTGCTCGCCTCTGCTAAGCCCCTTGTCTCGCTAGCCGGGAGTGCGGGCTCCGGGCGCGACTGCCGGAGAAATTGGACTCAATTCCACTAAACTTAAAGCTCTAGGTTGGAAGACTGTTTAAGCATTTAATCCTCTTTCCAAGCCATTTTCTTAGGAATACGTAAAATTAATATCCTACATGGTTTGAAATCGTTTTCAATTAACAACTGATTGCTTGTGTCACCGTAAGATCTGAACAGAATGAAGCATTAGGCTTCAAAGCAAGCGTTACTGAATTATCTGCATCATCTGATTAACGATACCTGAAAATAATAGTACCTACCTAGGTACTATTATTTTCAAAAAGAGTAAGTATTATAATAATTCTGGCGAGAAATTGTTTTGTCAGGGTTCCTAGTGTCGACCAAACCTTTTCAAAACGTTTATCCATTTCGTGACTAAATATTTGCTACTCACCGAAAAAGCCTTGAGGAAGACGAGGCACTGAATTATTCCCTCCATGGTGTCTCCAGTGAGACAGAAGGTGCCGGTGAGGTGCCTGCCCTTCTTGTCGCCTATAGCGGGCGCGGCAGCCAGACTGGCGTGCACCAGGGCCCCACGCGGCCGAGCGTCCCTCGTGGCTCCCAGCACGCCCGGCAGCGGAGCGCCTTCCATGAGCCTCGCCAGCGGGTCCATGCCCGCGAGCTAACACACCATCGCACTGGTCGCACGACACTTATTCACTGAATGAATTCACCTTTTATTGTTTATACGTTTTATTGGCTTTTAGCTGGTGAAACTTAATTCGTGGTAACTGAATAAAAGTACCAGATCATCAGAACGACAGAGAAGTTTACGGACGCGTGATGACATCGATGCGCGAAGACACGGACATGACCGAGGGCGTGATGGTGCGGCCGGCGCCGCAGAGGCTCTTGCACTCCTCGCACCGACACTTCTGCTCCGGCTTCCAACACTCACTGTTCAACAGTAACGACACGAACGTGTAGATCAACACGGCCATTCCTACTATGATGTATACTTCCATGCTGCACGCACACTATTTGGCACACTATTTGGCACGAGATTTACCTGTCAAATTCAATTTAATAGTAACGTTCATGAAAATATTTAAACATAAGTGGTGTTTGCCGTCAGCATTTACGTGTGTTCCGAATTAAATGTAGTAAAACAAAATATTTTAATAAAATCGAATGTAGGGTTTGGTCATTTATCATTTTTAACGGCATTTGCAGGAAACAAACGGCGTCCAGCCAGCAACCAGCAACGCTACGATGATTTACATAGGACGCGTGGCGCCGCGCACACATTTAAATAGAATCATTTCAAACATCGGTGGCTGTTTTGCATACAAAAACTGTTCCAAACGTTTTACACGCGAATACCACAACAACACGTTTTGAATTGATCAAACAATTTAGCGTAATTTGTTACAAAATCCCTTGTATCATTATATTTTCAGAATTTTTATTTGGAAAGGCTCTTTAAAATGACCAAATAACGATTTATTGTAGCATCAAACAAATAAATGATTTGTTCATACGAGCCGCGCGTTTCCTAACAAAAGCAATCGTAATTATGTACAAGCATAAAAGCTCTCAGCGGTAATGATCATATATATGTAAACGTATAATGACGTCGACACGAGCCGTGTCCGGTGAGACGTACCACCTCCTATGTACTCCGACGTATAACAACAAACTCATTCCCGACTGATTGGCGTCATTGTGAGACGGGATCGCGGGATTTTATCTCGTCACGTGGCGACGTTCAATCACGTCGTATTCAATCGAAGGCACACTCGCGCACACACCCATACAGACACAAACACACACGCAACTTCCATTGTATTGTATATTAGCTCGTAGTCGAGGGTACGGCGCGGACGATTTCTCAAAATATGTTTTGGAAAAACCGACGTGACACAATTCTCAAGTTTTTTGTAGATACAGCTACGTTTTAGTTATTTCAGCGTGTTGAATTACTCGCTCTAACAAATAATATTATTTGAGAGAACGCTGACTAAGATTAACATTATTTGCGGTTACTAGGGCCTCAACAAAATCAAAGATGGAGATGATATTTTTATTTTCAGATGTAAGTCATTGAATCGATAAGAAAAGCCTTATATTTCACTATGTTTTTCTAGGGTCAGAATTAACTAGATAATTTTGTTCCATAACAATTTGAACCCTGAATTTTAATAACGAATTGCTATTTCCTCGTTAAGTAAACTTAGGGAGTTATTTTACACATCTACTAAGTTATTACTATCGTGATATTTCTGCAGTAATAGAAAGGTAAACATTAATAGATTTATTTTCGGGCTGTTTCACGGCTTCACTTCACGTTAGTTAACTTTACTGTATAATTGCTTTTCTGAGGTTAAATAGGTTTTTTATCCAAAGAATAATATGGAAATGTCAGAACAAAGGTTTCAAACATTTTAAAAGGCTTACTTTTGATATTTTCATGAAAAGCTTTATGTGAAACAAGTATAATGTAGTATTTTTGTTTCGTACTAAGTAGACAGTTAGACACCGCAAGCAATCGTACTCACTACCTATACAAACATTATTGGAACACCAGAGTACTGATAACAAATGAAAAGCAAGTGGAGCAAAAACGTGGCCAGAGATGCAGGTGGTTGGAAAACCGCCCTTACTGCTACGAGCTAAAGGCGCCGTCGATATCAAAGCGTAGCCATGGATGTGCGGTAGGGCACCGTGCACGTATACAAAGAGAGTAAGGCACCTGCCACACTGCGCTACCGACGCGGAAGCGACTAGTCATCAACTACTAACTCGCTCAAGAAACGTATAGAAGACTGTGAGTGCTGTGTCAGTGTGTGAGATATCATTTGAATCGAGAGAATCGCTTGAATTTAGCTAAGAGTATTTCGTCGCCTAAGAGTGAAAACCTCGGGAATGCGTTTTTGCTCAATTTTTTTTAAAAGCGTTTCGGGGAAGAAAATCTCGCAACGTAAATCCTGATCTGACTAATTTGTTGATTCGATATATATATTTCATATTAATAAATATAAAGAAACATAAAAGACGCCGTACAACAATTGGAAAATGCGCGCAGTTTTTTCTTCCTCCCGAACAGTTACTTATGTTACACTTACGAGGTTTTCACTCTAAGGCATCGATTTGTTCAATTTGTCGCGACAGTACATGAATAGTTGACCGCTGACAATTCACACTGGCAGTGAGAACTCTGTCGAACAAGCCACTTGGGCTTGTCGTCGCTAGCTGTAGTCCTCGCTAATCGCTGACGGTGGCGCAGTGCCTCAACGTGAGCGACTCGACACAAACACGTAGTGTCCCATGCAGCACTACTGCTGGTAACGTGTCCACGTGTGAACCTGCACATGCCTCCGTTAGAGCCTATCATAATTTTATTAATTGTTTAGTGATTTCGATTCGACCATTTATTTGGTAAATAATTTGATCCTAACGATTATGCACTGCCTATAATTTTCTTCTTATTTTATAAACGATGTACTCGTATTTGCATTAATTTGAATACTTAATTATAATGAATTAATTACATAATTGGCTACAAGTTCAACAAAGGCACAGAATAGCAGCTCAACTTTCGGAAACCGGACCTCAAAGCTTCACGACAACATGTACAAGACGCGGGATCTTTCATCTCTTAACATAAATATTTCTTCTGTAAGATTTAAAGCCGTTTAATCTTGTAATGTAAGCCTTTACAAATTTAACTTTACCCAAACTTTGACACGAGTAAGGTCAAGTGCTGTTTACCTTTTGAATTTCCCGGTCCTGCCCCCCCCCCCTCCCGTAACCCCGCCCTATCCCGGCCGGAATAATATTTACACTTAGGAACATTTGCGCAGTCAGCCAACTTAGTTTGTTTATCCGAGCACTTAGGCAAAGCTAATTCCACTCGGAATTACATGAAAAATCCCATTTAACTGAAAACCTGCCAATAAAGAGCTTAGACAATAGGTTCCAACAATTCCCCCTAATCACCCTCGTGCCGAGCCATCCGACAATCTTTGAAAATCGTGCAATTACGGAATTTCAATCAAACATCTTACCGAGCCTATCGATGTTCCAAACCGGACTCTATTAAAACACGAGAGAGTTGACATTGGGTTGTTGTGGTGACTAAGGGTAGGTAGTCCGAGTTAAGCGCGTTAAGTTGGGGTACTTTATGAGTACGATGTTAATGTGGTGTAAGCCGCGCCACTGTCATGTAGATTAGTGCTACTGCTGGCGGAATCGGCGGCGCTCGGCCGCAGTCGGGAGCAGTCGGCGTGAGACGCGCTTATTAATGTACTCGTGGTACTTCGATGTGATAAATAGCGTTGTGTTGTGCAAGACACGCCATCCGTCAGTAGGCGCGCATGGCGTCTGTGCCACCATTAAGTATTTATCTCATACGGCCGCGGCACAGTATAAATATGGACAGTAGCGAAACTAAGCCTAGTTGATGCGATAACTACCTACGCTCCATTGAAGCCATAGGGTTGTCCCTTTTATGCACGGTTGCTGAAGTCCCTAGATAACTTCTCAACATAACATTTTTATTCTGTTGTGATCAATCAATCGAATTAAAAAAAGCTAGCTTACAAATACAATCTAAATACCGCGGCTCGCTCCCGCCAAGACTTGTAACAGGTTAAGCCGCGTGCGCCGTTATGACAAAGTTAAAGATCTATAGTTCTACAAGTTGTTGTGTACTAAACTGTTTTCCGTGTTTAAACTACATAAATGTCTTTTGTTGAGATTAACCGACGCCATAAGATAACCTGAAAGAATACAACCCCATAAGATTTTATTTAAGAATTATCCTCCAACTCCTAACCGTTAAGGAGTTATTCCTTCCATCATCAGCTCATCAACATGAGGTAATGACTGCCAGATGTAAATACTTAAATAGCATTAGAAAAAATACGAAACACGTAATACGTGCCTATAAAATTTGAGGGTTGCCCTCGATTTCGTTAAGATTCCATCATCAGATCCAGACATGGTAACAGTGGGACCATCTCGGGAGTATACTTTTTCGATTAAAATTTTTTTTTTTCAAATCGGTTCATAAATGAGGGAGTTATGCGGAAACAAATATGATACAAAAACAAAACCAAACCGACGAATTCAGAACCTCCCTCTTTTTGGAAGTCGATTAAAAATACTTTCTTCTGCTGATGAAGCCGAGTTGACACAGCCGTATACCGCGCAATACATTCGTTGCATTTAAAAAAAATATCGGGAGATATGAACTTATACGTGACCAACTGACCACTCGTCTCGGCGCGGCACGCACAACTGAGCGCACTGCGAAGACTTGCCAAGTGCCCCGTCGATGCGCATGTTTGTGTGAGTGTGCGGTTTCGAGCGTTTGTAGGTAGTTTCCGTACTGTCCATATTTATATTGTGGCCGCGGCGCCGCCACGCTCTTAACCTACAAACGCCGCCGAACGCCGCGTTGCCGCGTTGGCGTAAAATAAAATATGTATCACTTATACTCTTTAGATGGCAAATATTGTTAAACGCTTCAATTTAGAATTTTACAACTAAAATAGTGAAATATTTAATTACGAAATTTTATTATTCGATAAGTTCATAATTCGGTATTTACACGTTTCAGTGTTAAAAATACGTTGGTACTTCATAATTGAAAATATCGATATGCCACTTTCCGAATGAAAATGAAAATCATAAATACAAATTCCACTGAAGGTGAACTGTTTAATCCTGGAATTATTCATGTCAAAATAACTGGAAATGTTTGTCGATGGATATTAATAAGTGGAAATACCTTGCATACGTTTTTGTTTTCAATATAAAGCACTAATACGTACGAATATTTATCATGATATTGGCCAAAGGATTTTCGTAAAACATAGATAGAATAATTCTTTTAACATGTTTACAAAAGTAAAACAATTATCAACCCATGAAATTTTTTTTTGCACAAGTGTCCCCATAATGTGTGTAACCTGTTCTGAAGGCACGGAAAGTGTGTATTAAAACATGTTGGTAACTTGGTAAGCGGGCGTAAAACTGAAGTGATCGTAAAACGATATCATTTGCTTTGATAATGCTAACGACGCCGGCCCGACGGCTCCCGCGAAATACGGCTATATACCCGTATAACCACCCACTATATACCCGCATATCCGGAAAAGCGGGAACACGGGGATCGGGTCGCGGGATTAGCAAACAAACAAACGGACTCGCATTAACATTTTAGTGGGATAACGTTTCTTGGGCTGTGGACGCACAAATGACGCAAAGTGCTCGCAACGTGAACGTGTTAGCATCGGAAATTGTTAACGATACTTGTATCTTAGTCAGAGATATCTTTAAGGACATAACGTTTCTAATATTTGTTTATTATATTAATAAAGCAAACTAAAAAGACAAAGTCACTAGTCACTAGTGTGGTCTCCAAGGACTAGTCACAAACCGTGTTTAAAACCTAACAGGAAGCTAGTCTCTTGTGCAAGACAATTAATAGAAGAGAACAAGCGCTCGGCATGAGATAAAATAACAAAGACAAACAAACATGGTGGTCCTAAGCAAACGCCGAGCTTGCGGGCGCGTGTCACCGGCGGCGCCTGCGTCAACATCAACACTGCCATTGTGCCGCGCCAAATAAACTGTATTATGCCTTCAAGAAAACCAACGGCAAATAAATGACAACCACTGACACACATTTCGGTCTGCGGATAAAAGCCGTAAGGAAATACGCGGGGAAGTACCAGGCAAATATGAAGTCACAGCAGAGTGACATAAATAAACTTATTTGTTTTATTCTTGTAAACATAGTCGTGATCTCCAATGAATGAGGTGGCGGAACATAATCGTTAGCCTAAATTACAAATGAAAGTTTAATGCGCCATTTAATTGAAAAGCCTTTTATCCGGACAGACAATCAAATTCGAGTCCTCGTTACCAAAGTCAGAAATGGTTGTTATAAAGTACCAGGCAACTACGATTTAAAGGAGTCATTTAAACGGTTGACTTCCATTAATATTATGAACAGTTCACTTTATTACGTCGCGTCCATAAAAGCAGGCACTTTATCTAGAAAATATCTTAAAGACAGAAAGTATTTCCAACAAGTAAACGTTTCGCTCGTTGAACCAGCCCAACAAAAGGTAATCTGTCTGATCATCAATCCAGGCGTCTCCTTGTTTTAGCACCGACAGAGAAAATAGTGAAATAACGACATCGTTTACTATAATAGTGTCTCAAGTCTAAAGAAATAGCTGCTTTTTAACTTTTGAAATAACAGTGCCACATTGTGTTATGGACCCAGTCTTTACACTAAAGTTCATGTTAAGCATTATGATTAGTTTAGACTTAGAGAATGACAAGTTTCTTTGAATTTGAAAATAAAACTTTCATGGTAACATTATAGTAATACAAATCGTATCTAAGGGACCTTCCTTTCAAGAATTACATCATTTTCAAGTACTTAATTACAATGTATAAGATATTCAACTCAAATATTGAATTTCTGTTCACTAGATTCTAGAAAATAAACTGATACAGACAGAAGCTATCTTACTTCAACAATTTCAGACAAAATCCAAGTTGAGAGCTGTAACTTAATCCCAGGTGAAATTTTGTGATCTGGAGAAGTAGTCAAGAATGATTCCTTTCAAGTCGAAGCTAAATTCAAGTTGTTAAGTCTTCAGTGAGATATCGGATCCCACCTGATCTATAAATCGTTTAAGTTTAAAATAGATGCAGTTACTTTATACGAGACTTTTGAAAAAACAAGTTGAATATCAAAAGAGCTAAGTAGGCACCGGGTAGGTACATATTTTGTTAACCTACATGTGCCGAAAACCTTTTCACAATGTTCATTAGAAAATAAATGAGCTAGTAACGTTACCCGGGGTTTCTCGTTTCTGAACGAATACAGCTCTTAACTTCCATTGGCTTTCAGAAGCGACCAATACCTTTAATAGCCCTTATCCCAGTGGTAATTATATAAATATTTCGAAACCCGATTACCCTCAGCGTACCCCCAATTACTGGCTAATCTTCAAGCGAAGTACTTGAAACCGATTTAATTCAAAAGTCCATGTTTAATTGCCGTCCGAAAAATTCAATCCGTTCTTTGTTCGTCATTAATTGTGCGAGCCACGAGCCCTGAGCCACACCGGCTGGCCCGGCACCATCCTCTCGACCCAGTTCTACTGGAACACATAATTAAAGGCAGGAACTCTAAAAATCTCCCACAAAGAGCACAAAGGCGCAGTTTTTAAATCTACAAATGACGATCGGCGATGTGGGCGATGACGTCACGCAAATCAACGTCCGCACTATGTGTTAGTACACAGGGGAACAGAAATGGAGAGAAATCTCCGCATATTATGTTGGATCTGTCATGTTATGAGTCACGCAATGTTACATTTAGCTTGTCGCTGACCTTTCGGTGTGTATTTGTTACTAATTGTTACCGAATCAGGCGGTATCAGCCTCAACGGATTCGAATATGTCTCTATTTATAAGTGAATCTCGGAAAATGACGACTAAAATACAAATACTAATACTTATTATTCGGGATTTTGTCTTAATAAACATATTTTCTGTTTGTGTATAACAATTTGAATTGTTCATTACCAATTTATGACGTACACGTACTGGAACCGAACCCTATAATCCGTTTACGCATTTAATTAATTCGTTAATATTTAATCAAAAACTCGTTAATTTCTAAGAACTCTCCTTATTTTATATGAGTTAATATTTTATAAGATGTTTCAGGTGCGCTGGCAAGCTGGTGCTCAGACAAAATAAACGACTGTTTGCACTTACGTGAATATTACAAGTGTGTATAAGGGTGTAGATGAGACTTGCATTACTCGTATTTGTTTCGCTCATAACCTACGTCTGTCATTGCGGTATTGATCGGATCACCATCCCTTGTTTGAGTTAAACGTTCACAATGGAAACTTTATTCATATACTAGAGTATGTACAGCGGCGCTTACAACTTTTCCATCTCGCTGTTTCATCACCTTTTTGTATCTCATCATATCTTGGTCCTAAAACTTTTAAAAACTTCTTATATCGCTCATCGAGACTCTCGTATATTTTGAAGGGATCACTTGCGGCGCTTTCGGGGTATTTTCACTTTGTGTGAGAAAGGTTTTTGCATGGCGAGAGTTTTATCGTTATGGTTGCGGCGCCGGCTTCTCGGCACTTGCCAGGATATTGCCTCAAGCCACGTGTGTGGAAGTGCTACATCTTGGCCGCACTCCACGATTGCTGGAATATTTAGCCGAGCGGGCTCCATGGACGTAATCTGTCGACTTTTACTTTAAATTAGTTCCATGTTTCTATTCATTGTCGGAGATATGAAGCGTATTGCTGTTCCCAACGTTTAATTACGAGCAGTATGTACTAGGAATGCAGATCGAGTAGCGGATGAAACAATATTTGGAATAGCTGGTGGCGCCGGCTCATGTTCTACTTATGATAGGAGCGACACTGCGCCGGTATGAGAACAAACACGAACTACCAGCCGAGCAGAAACAGCGCAAGGTGTGTTTGCGCCGCGTCGCTACAACACACTGTTTTCCATAAACACAACATTCCCCTTTAGCAGCGAGTCTAACAGGAATTTTAGTTTATTTTCCCACTGAAGACCTTCAGCCATAAAGGAAATGGCGCTCGTAGCTGACACACTGCATTCTATTTCCGAGTATTTTATTATGCGTTGAGTAAACAGAGAAAGTTGTGGGTTCCACCATTCAAGTTGGAAACATTCGCAGCGTCTACACAAAAATTCAAAACTGATTCTTATTTAAATTTTACGGTTTATGTCAAATGATCAGACTCACAACAATATTAGTGCCAAACGTTTTTATTCCGAGAAATATGTAGGTTGTTTGATCTACACAGTCTTGTGTAGGCGACGTCAGATCACGAACATATTTTTATCTACGTGTAACTTGATTTAACTAGATTTTTAACCGACTTCCCAAAAAGGAGGAGGTTCTCAATTCGATCGGTGTTTTTTATTTTTTTCTATGTATGTACACCGATTACGCCGAGATTTATGATCCGATTTACGTGATTCTTTTTTATTTTGATGCGTAATAGTTGCCATTTGGTCCCATAAAAATTTGACATTTTTTGACCCAGTACTTTTCATTTTATGAACATTTTTTTTAAATGTATGAACATTTTTCGTTTATAATATCAGTGTCCGCTAATAACTTCGTCGTTTATAAACTAATTTTGATGTTTTTTTTTATTGTAACGGAGATATTTCAAGGGTGGTACCATGATAGAAACCGGGACCTGGTGATGGGATCCCAGAGAAATCGAGGGCAACCCTCAAATTTCATAGGCACGTATTACTGGTTTCGTGCTTTTTCTGGCGCTATTCAAGTATTCGCATCTAGCAGTCGTCACTTCATGTTGATGAGCTGATGATGGAAGGTACTACTCCTCAACGGTTAGGATTTGAGAGCAATAATAAGGAAATCTTGAAGGTTAAGGGTTAGGTTTCTTGGTTGAATGTTAAATGCATAGTAAATATTTGTATAGGACTACAACTAAAAATGAAAAAATAAAAAAACTTTTTTCCAAAAAAACAACCGACTTTAAAAACACCAAAAAGTGAAAAATAAACTTCAGAAGAAAAACCTGCTTCTGAAGTCGGTGACATTTGTTTGGTTGATTTCGTTTTTTTTGCCACCGACTTCGGAAGCTGATTTTTCTTATTAAGTTTATTTTTCACTTTTTGGTGTTTTTAAAGTCGGTTGTTTTTTTTGCAGTTTTGATATCAAATGTCCCGATATTGAATTCTGAGTAACATTGTCATAGCGATATAACCCCCTAGTAACAAGTGAATTTGCGAGGTGGTCTATACAAAATATTATAAAGAGTTTTTCACTTCAAATCGCAACTACAAGATCAAAGAAGTTTTCATATTCCTGTTTTACCATGAATGCGTAAAACTGTTCCTATGTCCCATGAATGAGAATACATGTAGATGCATGAAACGAAACGATATAAAACTACTATTTTTTTTCTTGGTGTGTGGGAAATCACCACATAACCCCTCCCGCTCTTGGGCAGAGCGGAAGGGAGTGTCAGACTTCTACTGACTAAAAACCAACCATGTTCCTTCTTAGCCCTTGCGCCGAGGCCGCGGTATCTCTTTCGAACAACTCGCAGCCCCGACGGGATATAAAGCTACTTGATGTGTTACATCGAGTACTATTCGTTAGTGATGTTGTGACAAGTTGTTTCTGTTCGACATGTGTATATCGTCACTGAGTGTAGGCTTGTCGCTCGTGTAGGTACCTACTAGGATTGCCTGCAGACAACGATACTCGGTCTAAGTTATAGACGAAACTTAGATCTATAAAAGATTACAGTATTGGTTCCGAAACCGAATTACATTATTACATGTTCAACAGAAATTATTATAAGGAAAGAGATAGCGTGTAGGGATGAAGTCAATATTTTCTGTTTACCACTTTTGTATGTCAGAAAATGTTACTACTTTTTGACCAACAATCGTTGATTTTTGTATTATTCTTATACCCGGGATTGTTTTTTAGGGTGAGTATTAACCAAAAGGCATAATTAGGCTACAAAATCGACTATCGTTCATAAAACACTGCCGAATCGAATGTGCTTAACAAGAGCGTAACACGCCTGAAAGCCAGATGTTATACAATGCTGCATGGGTCTTGTAGCGGTGTAGGTACTGTCATTGAGAGAAGGGTGCTGTTGGTAAATATTTGTGAAATAGTTTTGAGCAAACAAGATGGCGGCGTTTATAGCGATTAAAGCTACGCGCCAAAAGATTCACGTACAAGTATAAAATCGCTGATAACCTAAAACTCACGCAACGCCGAGACACGTGTCACCGAGAGCGCGACACAAACCTTGACTCTTTGATGTCACCGAGCACGCCAGTGCCAGTAACCGAGTAGCTCCTAGGCGCTAACGATCTCTCACACACTTCGCACTAGGCCAGGAAGTCGAACCTCACTTCAAGTAATCATTACACACGTCTGAAGGCGGAGCAACCAGCTGCGACAAGTGGCAGAACGAGGAAAATCGTGTAAGAATATTTGCACTCTCATTTACTAACAAAACACAGTTTTCTTACAAGACAGTTGTGATCTTCTCAACCACGCCGTTTTAACAGTCAAATATAATACGAAGCCGTTGTAACTGGCATACTACACTATAACTATACATTTCAACAGAAATTAGGTACCTACAGTCAAAATATATAAAGCGTAACATAAAGTTCTCATAGGAGCTAACCACAATCACATAACAAATTAGAAGTTACAAGCTTTCCTCGAGGTTGAACATTTTATTTGTTATAATTCCTCTTGAAGTAGAAACACGTGTCCAATTAGAAAAAACAGCTACTTCTTAAAACATAAAACATTTATTTGAAATTTGAAACATAATTTTTGTAGAAAAAATTGTTTTAAATTCTAAGTTTCATTAAAAGTAAGTCAATAAAAAGTAATGTCTACATAATTTTAAATCCAATTTAGAAACAGTACCACAAAACAAACTTCACATACGAATGAATGGAAATCTAAAACAAAAAACTTTGAATAACTTTATGAACGTAGGAATATAATGGCAATCTCTGGAGAGGAGGGGAACCTCAATGGTTTCATGACTAGGATATCAGCAGGGTTGAAAGTGGAAATAGTGTATACGTATCATTAAAATAGTACTTTCAAGGACGTACTCGAAATATTATAAAGCTAAGGGAGGTTGCATAGCCACAACACTATGGTTGTTCATTGAGTGAAGTAGTTTTAAATCATTCAAGCGAATATCATGAATGAAAATGGTAAAGATAAATTGCTGATATCTAAAATCTAAGGGTAAGAGCTAAAGAGAGTTATTATTAAGCTTGTGGCTTAATAATAACTGCCATTCGGGTCACTCTTTAGGTTAAGCCACGCTTGCCTAGGTGGGTCTGTGGATGGGTGACCGCCCATTACATGTTTCCTCCGTCCTTCGGATAGCATGTTAAGCGGTTGGTCCCGGTTGCTTCGGCAGTCGTTACAGGTAGTCAGTGACCTGAAAGTCTGACAATCAGTCTTGTGGTGTTTCGGCGAACGTGCATCTGTTCTGTTGCACGCGCTCCGTGGACCTGCTTTGTACGGTTGGCCTTTGCATTGGCCACGTTGTATTGAACGAAACGTTCAGCCTTGTAATTGCAGAGGTACTAGGGAAGCATAGAAATGCCGGTTACCAACTGTGTCAGCAGTCTCAATTAGTATACCGCTAGATAAATCCCACAAAGCAGGTACAATCCAATTGTCTAGTATAAATACAAGAATAAACTGCATTCATATTCATACATACATAAATAGCGGTATATAACCGGCTACCAGATTACATTTTGAGCGCGACATCTGAAAATACTTTCAAAGTTAAACTTAAAGACTGGTTAACCGACCAGGCATTATATGACCTAAAGGAATGGTTTTAGATACTTACTTAATTATTACTGACTTGTTTCTATGATTATCTCATTATTTATTTGTGTCTGATTATTATTATGACCTGATTAATTTTTATTATTTTTGCCTTAATGTATCATTTATTTTTGTGTTCGATGCTCGTTGTAGCGGAAAATTATTTGTGTTTTTTATTCTGTATTTTTAACCTGACATGCAATTTTTGATAATTATAAATAAATAAACTAAACTAAACTATATTTTTATGAACTAATCGCGCGTAGCAGTTGCTATACCTGAGCTACGACAATAGCTACGGCGTAGTGGATTCGTGCTACGCCGTAGCAAACGTTCATCGTCTACAACTTTTTCCCCCACTTACTAACTCACGAAGCAAAATCTATTGAATTAAACTGATAATAGTTTTCAGTTAACTCAATTGAAAGGCTTCAATATAACGCCCTGTCTGGCTTAACAATGCAAAAGTAACAGAATGAAAATCGAAGAGTTCTTTACAAATTCGAAAGAACTTTAAACAATTAGTATACTTTTTCCATCGTTTTGCAATCACCGCATAGTCTAGCGTTTTCAATTAGACGCTAGCTATTGGAATCTATTTAGTGCGGTGAGGCTAAGAACTTCAGCTCTTTGTTACATTTTATTTCTGAAGAAGAAAAGTGTATTCGAAGAAATTAGCTCATTTGTAAAAAAAAATGGTGCTGATCCATGCGTCACGCTCGTGAACGGGTGCTTTCAGTTGTGACTGGTCACCTCTTAGCTGCCACGGCTTGTTTGAATTTTTATTTTATCTTTGAATCGTCGTTTTTGACTTTACTGTGGACACTTGTCGTGCACATCTTGCTACATCGGTCTCACATAATATACCATCTCAACATGAATGATGTAACCACAGTTTTGTAACAATATTATGATTTAAAAGTGTCCATGGAGTTTCTTGCCGTTCTTCTCATGAGACCAACGCTTTGGAATGGGCAACTACAGTACACTCACAGTTATTATGCCTTGTGACTAGGACTGTAGCTTAGTTTATTTAGTATTTGTTCGACTATTCAAAAGTGCCTATAACTGGCTTACTTGAAATTAAAATTTTGATTTGTGGAATTAATGTTGGTCGCACAAGTTTTGTTCATGACAGATGTTAATGCAAAAAAAATGTCTTTGCGAACGTTTTACCTGACGCAATGATACGGCAAAATAATTGTCTGATTAAAATAAAGATACTTACACGTGTTTGTACAGTTTTACAGAATTATTGCTGTAGTACCATTTTTCATTGGCTTGCTGTTCCAATGCTGTTCCCTAGATCCGTTTTCCAAGTTGGGAAAACAAAATTTTATCGGACGTTTTCGCCAGGAATTTTAGAGAACCAGCCCACAGTTTGGTCCCTACCCGTACTTCAGGTACGCCTCTCCTGCCTAACCTTCGGAAATTACAGATGTGATGCTATGTAAGTGTTTGCCTTTCAGCATGCAACTAGGTGTTGAAACATCGATCGTTTGGGAACTGTAAATGGCGCATACAGCAACATTCCAATATGTAGGTACCTCATGCCAACAAAAGCGTACAGTTAGCGATAGATCGTCGCCATTTGATAATTTGCATCCGCACTAACATTTATTGCGCCATCCATCACGCTCGATAAAACATTCGCTGGCTGTTGAAATACTGCGATGCGATGGAACTACTCTCCCATAGGTACCCGTACCTATACATATTTGTATATAACGTACTTTAAAAAACGTGGCTTACATGTCAATAATGCGAATTCATTGGAATTACTAATGTCAATTCAGATTTTTTTCTTTCTTTCGAAATTTTTCATTGAAAGCTCTACACGAAATGAACCAAAACTGAACGTGCACTGAAATCATAATATCCAGTAAAGCGTCAGATATCAGTTCAACATATTGACTGTTTTGGAAAGATCTCGGAAAAAAAATTGACCTGCAATGCGGGTAAGAAGCAAACCATCATGAAAACTTTTGAGACACTACAATAAGTTTAAAGCAAAACTGATAAGATGCTGTTTTTCTTTTAAGAAAATAAAATTCTAGACAAGATTTCAGCCTGAGCTAGTCGTCCTCAGCAGTCGTGTGATAGCACCGCTCTGTACCGTTCTGCACCACCCTGTACACACAACACTGACTTCTGACGTCAGAGCGGTTCAGCTGATTGTATGACCTACTACATCGTTGCATATGTGCTAACATAACAGTACACCTATACTTTAAAGTAAATTGTTTCCAATGTTAATCAAAACAATAAATGATTAACGATTTTTTTATACTTATACGTTTCGGAAACAGAGAAGTATGGAAGAGGAAGACATGCTGCGCCGACCCCAAATGAATTGGGATAAGGGCAAGAGAATGATGATGACGTTTCGGTTTTGTTCCAAAGTAATTGCCGTCAATACTTTCCAAGATAACCGCTGGCACATGGCTCTAATAATACCTACCTGCCTACCTACTTAGGTATGTAATTTACAACTAGAAAAGAATCAACACAATTTGGAGTATCCTGAGTGCCTGTGATCACAGGATTAGTTCCAGACTGAAGCGCAAATATTTGCACACTCATTAACTTCAATATTATTACAAATCTTTTCAGTTACGATTTAGTCTCGAAATCAGAAGAATGTTGACTTTTAGAATCGCCCCGTGATTGATTTCGGTGGAAAATACTCGATCATTTGGAATTGTCCCGACTCGGATTATTTTTGTGAATTCAATTGGGTAATTTCTGTGTTCTCTGGTAAAAATAAATCGTAATCAGCAAACCGTTTATAAATCAGAAAAAAAACAATACTTTTTCAAAGTCAAAGTCAAAACATTTATTGCGATTCAAATTGAACGTGAATGGGGTTATTTATATGTATGTATTGTGGGCGAAATGTGGGTGTACTATTACGTACACCTCTGCCAACCCTTCGGGGATTACAGGCGTGATGTTGTGTGTGTGTATTGTAACTGTTTTAAGTTTTATATACTCGTATGTACTATGAAAATACAACCGAGAAGGTAAAACGATAAAATAAAAATGATGGTTGTTTTTATATGCCGTACTTCGACATCGCCCACGGCATCAAAAATAAAAGCATATTTTCAGGAACATTGTTTGCCTTTGATGCCTGACCGTTTTTGACAAATAAAAATGGTTGTTTTGAGTGGAATTAAGTGGACATACATATTTATTGATATTATATTTCAGTGGAACATTCAATAAAAATACTGATTAATTTAAACAGAAATTAATGAATAATTTTCAAGTATATAAGTTTGCGTTTGGCCGCAACTTGCCCAATGTGAAGCTATGATGCGGACTAGGGTGGAGCACGCTAGAGGAAACCAGTTCACTCGAGGTTTGAAAAGATCCAGATTATAATGATTGGGAAAGAGAGAATTCCAACTGTTTCTGACGGTCACCAAAGAGGTTTGGAATTTCAGCGGGACATTGTTGCGATTGTGGATTGGAGTGTGAGGAATAGGCTGCCGCTTAACATGTCGAAATGTAAAGCCATCATATTTTCTAGGTCTGGCGCGCCAATTACTTTTGCCTACAAGCTGGCAGATGAGTCGCTTGACAGTGGCTTTAATTTCCACGAACGCATTAAAAAGGTGTGCAATATTAGCACTTTGTGGATAATATTAGCACTTTAAGGAAAGATGTATTGTCATTTTTAAACCATTGATTTGTACCTAACCTTCTTGTACATTTTTATTTTATGTTAATTAAGACTATATTCTTACCTACTGTATAACATGTGAAACTAGTGTATGTATTAATTTTGACATCATCATCTACTGCCCTTTTCGTTCGGCTGCTAATCTAACTGGACATTGCATTGCATATTATTTTTATTTTATTTTTGAATTATTGTGAATATAAGATGTAATTGGCATTGTAATATGATTATTGTTAGATTTTAAGCGTTTTGGTGAAAAACTATGAGCTTAAATGTATTTCTGTAAATAAATAAATAACGATTGGCGGTCCGCACAATAATTTGTGGAAGCGTTTTGTTCGGGTCCGTGAAACACATAATATGATTGATGTAAACGCGATATTTGTCGATATTTTGCAAATTTCGATAAATTCAGAAACATAATACATTTAACAAATAATTGCGATTTTATTCACCCTTCAATAATGTGGCGATGTGATAAACACGAAATTTTAATCTAAAATGAATTAATAGGTTCACGGATTTCATTAATTAGTTTATTAAATCGAATGTGTCAATTTTCATGAATGAGATCTGTTATTTCCAAAATGTTCAATCAATAGCTACGTAAAGATACCTGACTGCCATTGTTTGTTACCCGTACGTAATTTAGATTTAACTGCTTCAGATTGTACCTAAAAATAATCTGACACTCTTGAGGATAACTTGCATATTAAATAATTAAAATACACATTGATATCTAACTGTATTTAAAATCTATTAAATACTAAAGTAACTCATGTGCTTGAATATTATTCAACTTACAAAATGAAAACATTTATAGTTTTCTATGGAACAAGCTTTCACGGTACGTAATAATACTTGTGAAAAATGTATCTTAGTATCATGAAGTCAGCATGAAGTTTAAAGTAAGCGACAAAACACTTGACTGTGAATCGTCCTGACTCTCGGCGGAAATACAGAGGCGCTGAGCCGACAACCTTTGGCTCGTGAACCAAGCCAAGGGCAGGCACTAGTTTCAAGTGAATACACTTCACCGTTCAAGACCGTCCTACTTGTTACTAAAGCTATGAGACCGTTTAATAAAGAACGAATTACTGAACTTAACTTCGAAAGATTTTTAACGAGAAAAATTACGAAAATGAGATCGTACTTGAGGCAAATAAAAACTCAAGCATGAGGATTAAAGAGGGTTATTAAGAATATCTTATAGCGGCGATATTAGCGAGGTCTCGACCTCTCGGAGGGCCGAGGTCGCCGGCTACATTGATGGAATCCCACAACATTACCGAGGGCGGACGATACTAGGATAAAAAAGATCCGTTGATTACACCACGCCGACAAATGTGGGGCATAACTCTTGCAGCGGGACGCCGACTGATTGCACACCAATGAAATACGTGACGCCCCAGTAATACAGCTCAGAATCGAATGACGCCGCTAATGTAGAAAACGATTACGACGGATTTAAAAATGGTTAGTGGTGAACCAAACCCCATTTGTGATGTATTGGATTGAAATTCTATTAACGTTTGCGACGGTCCACTTTGATTTGGTGCTTGTGAGCAATTCGCAATTCTCATTTATCTTGCCTTTTACAATTGTTCAGTAGACTAGAACTTGATCGACCGGTCTAGCGTTCAATGTTCTTTGTAAGTCATCCAGATACTCGTATCACACACCGAATGTTTGCAGAATCATCCTGTACGAGTACACTTATATTGCTTTGTCTTTCCACAGACCAGTTCACGAAACCTTCAAAATGAGAACATAAAGAACGGGAACTACCGCCATTCCCGTTCTTTATGCCACATTCCTAAAGGCTGTGCAATTTTCGGGAAATCTATGGAGATATCAATAAATTCACGATATTTTGTGTGCTTGTTGGAACCGCGGCCGCTCAATAGGGTGTCTCACGGCAGGGGTCGTGAATTTCGATCGACTTCGCAGATTTATTAATCCTTTGCAACAAGCAACATTACAACCCTGACACACATTACATTCCCGTCAATTTCTACAAATGTGTTTCCCTATGGCATCCAGATTCTTTACATTTCATGTGAAATCTTTTGAATCAAAATAAATAAAGCTTGCGACACATTTTGTATTCATACCGTTTAAATCTGTTCGCCCTTCATCAAAGGAAGTGCTTCGCTTAGTATATGTTTATAGCTCTTCATGTACGTCAATTACTGACTTGATTTAAATAAGGACTACAGACAAATGCTTGTTAGACACATGATTACAAGTCATTACAGGCGAGCTAATAACAAGCTTAGTATCTGTCTACTCTGGTACTAGTATATTATTGGCTGTAGTACAGCAAATAGATCCAAATATGCGCAGAAAGGCGTCGTGAGCGTGTGATCGTATCAAGAACTAATGGCGGTGCTCTCACAGACGACTGAGCGACACTTTGACACACTACCGGCTTATTAACAACTTGCTAATTACTCAAAGTCTTACACCTATGCTCTGCGGGACTCGAGACAAGTTTCCCGGGACTCGACAAGCCCCGAGTTCGGAAATTAGCAAGCTTCTCGATATAGTCCAGTCTGCTGTGTCAGGGGAGGAACATTCAGATCTAATACTTGTCCTACTTTGTGTGGAGTTAACAAATCGACACGTGGTGAGTGTATCGTTACTAATGTCTCGTTTGGTTGCGTGTTTGTCACTTAGTACAATCGTCCTGTAGTGAATTGTTCGTTGAAATGATATTAAGTCAAAGACAAATACGAGTCTTTTGAGCCGAGAACATGTAGTGCTTATTGCAAAGAAAGCTTGTGCCGCCGTTCCAACATTTCTCGCTGAATTTCAAGATAAAACATGTTATTTCCTACAAAGCCAAGCACCCTTACAAAATATTTATATACGTTTAGATGCCAAAATGACAAATGAAATTCGTGAAACGTCTTTCCTAAAAGCTACGCTGAGAAGTACGTTTAATCTGTCAGTGATTGACAGCTCAAGCTTGTTTTTCTACAACAAATACCACGCCAGGATACGAATAAGAGAATGCGATATAATAATGTTCAGCTTCAAAGACCTAAATCAATATAAATAAAGCGTTATGTATCTAAACATGTAAAGAAACATTGAAGTAGATATCAATGCGAAGAGTTCGGGCGCCATCTTCATCAAAGTTATCCAATAAATTATGTGAGATATATACGCAACATAACACAAACACTATACACGGATATCATAATCAATCGAAGGTAACACGACAGGACGATCTGTGTTACGTATCCGGCACAGTATCACATTGTCGGCCAGTTCGGAGTGCGCGTTAGGCAAACGTAAACACCACTGATGTTTGGAATTAATTAATCACTGTGTTATGATACCCTGGCAGTGAACATTGGACATACATGACGTGGAGGTGCCGGGGTCGCGGGACCGCGAGACGCGTACAGGCGCCGGGGCGGGCGGCCGATCACTGAAACGTCCCGGGCGCGCGCCCCCCGCGCCCCCTGCAGCCTCCGCTACTGAAACTCTCAATTATTTTATTGGGAAAGCTAATGAGACGAGAGCCATCCACAGAACTGTTGTCCGTTATTCCCATGGTTACCGGCAAATAAAACATCGTTAGGATTACTCGGTAATTCGCTCGCATTGGCGGCGTAGTCAATTTGGGAGCTATGTATATTTAAATAATGTATGTTTGAGCCTACCGACTTCGGATTAACGAAATTGCTATATGTGTATTAATGTACATAAAAGACAGCGTTGAATTTTAAATAAACATCAAAGCCCTGGAGTTATTGGAGTAGACATTTCATAAGATACGGAATGTCTTTTCAATCGGGGTCCGTCGAGTCGGGGTGTACTTCAAAAAGTCCCCGAAGTTATTCGGTGTCCTTCGGCGGCGCTTTCCTCCTTATTTGCGTAATGTGGACGTGTGCTGGGAATAACAATCTTGTCCTAATTGATAGTCGGCGCGCCCGAGGACACGGGGACACGGGGGACATGAGGACATCTGAAACACTGGGTAAGTGTCACTGAAAGACGATGCTTTGATCGGCCGAAAGCCTTTTTCTTAGTAGAACATTTCATATTCCTTTAGTGTTTGCAGTTGAACGCGATAGAACAAGATTTTCGCAGAATCATCTCTTTGGTTGCCTCTCTTTATCAATTTCCAATCAAATTGGTTTACGTTTTTGTAAGAATCCTATTTACTTTCTGAAAGCCTCTGTCGAAGTCATTCAATTGTGATGTGACGAATTTTTGACTTGAGCGAGAGCGATTGCCATTTGACCTCGGCAGCCCGCAGGGAAATCAGATGCTCGCAATACGCGCAATCAATGGGTAGACGATGATTCTGCTCCATTACGAGCTATGATGTTTCGGACCTGATGTAATCTCTGTTACGTCTCTTGCACTCGTATCTCCGAGCTTGGGTAGACTTCTCTCAAAACCCACATAAGCCAGCCCAAAAACCACTATTCCAATTATCAGAACATTATTTCTTAATGGCAACATTTAGAAGTTACGGCTCCCCCGGTCCGGATGAGATTACAATTGATTTCTGTTGGGTCTCTGCCCACCCTCCCCTCAGGGGCGCGGGAGGTTAAGATAAGACAAGGAAGTACAATAAACAGTGAGTCAAATTATACACAAAACATTCACAGAGCTCGGACAATCTAAATTGTTCGGGGACATCCAAGGAATTCAGGGATTCGCAGTCAGCGAATAAAAAAGAAATTTGGGTAGACAACAAAAGACAATAGCAAATGGTCAGTCCTGCGAGAGAACATGTTTGAAGTAGGGTAGCCATGAAATAAGGCCCTCGGGGTCGCTGCCATTCAGCTCCCATTTAGTTTCGGACTAGTGATGTGCAATTCTGCTATAAATAATTACTATTGAATATATTTTTATAACATGTTATTGTATACGTTATCATTATAACATGTTGTAACAAAACTCAGCAGCAATCTGAACGCGGCGACGTTATATTACGAACGAATATAATAATATCGTTATTATTATGCTAAGAACAAATATATTAATAGTTTTTAATGATCAATGAACTTTCCTTCTTGATTGATTAAATGTTATTAGTAACGTTGGGTCAGTTTTTTTTAATTTTTTTTGTGTCATGTAAATTTCACAAACATATCACGGGGGTTGATACAGGGGGGGGGGGGAGAAATTTTGGTAATTTTTTGCCTAGAACGCTCCGTTTTCGAGATATTTCAATTGATTTATTTTTTAATTTTTAACGCCCATAACTAGGAAACGGTGCATCGTAGAACCATGCTTTTCAGAACCAAAATGGCTGCGCTAAGTCCCTACTTAACACGCTCGACGGTGATCCGCAACGCCGTGCGCCGCTCGCTACGTTGTTATTTTATTATACTTACTATCCCGTTCTGGCCCCGCTGTTAGCCGTTGCGCGTGTTGTTGTGTTAGACATTATAATGATAACACGTAGGCAGCGTCGGTATAACAAATGTTATTCGTTATGAACAAATAACATGCTATGTTTTGGTGTTATTCGTTATATTAACCACCACTATTTCGGACCACGTATAACATGATTGGCTATACCTGGCTGTATCGAGCAGATGTAAATAGTAGCCGACGAGCTTGGTTTTTGTGTTTTTGGCCGTATTTTGCATACAATTTAAATTTCCATGGTAATGTGTATTCAAGCGAAGATAAATTAAGAGTAGGTATAAAGGTATTAGGTATCTAATAGAAATATTGTTCACTACAGGAACTGATGGACGCTGCCGAAAGCGCCAAACTAGTAGCTCAATTCTGGGCCAACACAATTTAGATTGCCATCGACACGCTAAGAAGCATTTGACCTAAATCTTATGTGGGTATAATTGCTTACTCTACCTACCCTTTGGACCATAGGTGTGGCAATTCCACAGAAAACGTAACATCATGGCAGTACACAGCACTAAGGAGACAGCGTGGGCCGAGCAGCCCTAATCAATGAAGACAAACACTACTCTCATTTGTGAATCAGGTCGAGTTGGTTTAGCTAAGTCATCACTCATTATCTTGAGAATGTCTTTAACCTAAATACATGATTCGTTCCAACTTACTTTAGAAGGAAAAACAATAAAGGCAATGTCCGTGTTTGGTTTATGGCGGCGTCGTAAAATCTCTATGGCACTAATATCTTCGTCGGGACGCTCATGATAAGAAACTTCTAAGACAGAAATTAAAGATTTGATTCGACAAATATAAAATCAATTCATCCTTCTTCGTCACAAAATATAAAATCTGATTTATTTCTGCTTTGAAGTGAGAGGTAAAATAAGGAAGTAGAAGTACTTCAATTATTATGGTTATAGGAAATAGAATGAAAATTCAATACCCTCAATATCAGGGGTGGTAACTTGATCAGATTCCGGTAATATCAGGAAGTCGTATGAAGTCTACCTTTTCGCGAACATCAAAACAAAGTTAAATCAATCTTCCGCCTCAAAGTTCATCCGACGTTTTGTCTTCAACCAGAATTATTAAATCAGTTGTAAGAAATCCCCTGTCCTAAATAGTTGTCATGTCAAATACGCACACCATCAAATATTTATTTTGTTTTCTTTTACGAGCTCCATGAGAAATAAGGGTGTGGCTACTTTCAGCGGAACACCACAACGTACAAATAAAGATGAATGGTAAATAATGTGTACAATTTGGTTGACGGTGCAATTATTCACGCATGCTGGGGTAGGCAGGCTAATGCTACACTGTTGTGTTAATATACTACAACTGAGAAGATAATATAAGTCTTTAGTTTTATTACAAACTACGGGACTAAGAAGCTAAGTGGAGGATAAGCTCACTGGTTAATCATAGTTTTAATGGTGCGGTGACGGGGTGTAAATATTATATATGCCTAGCCGTGTCATTTCATGCAAATAAATACTAATAAACAATAAAAACTAGGTTTGTTCGGAACCGTCTATTACACAATTTGAATTCACATGCAGATTTGGCTAACACATAGGTATTGGAAGTAATTCTACAAGCTTATCGTCATTAACTAGACAAAGTTCCGATCAGACCAGTCGGATTATAACTTGAAATTAGAAGCGTTACTCATCGAAAAGTTTTCATAAAGTACTAACTGGTTCGGTCCTAGACTAACTGGAGGTATTGATGGGTTCTGACGCCCGGATAATCACAAGAAACTAATATTTGCTGAATTTTAAGTTATAGACTGTAGAATATCTACTCAGTTCTCGCAAGTTTAGATGAAAGTAAATGCAAAATCATCAGGATAGCTGGCTTCGACACCGTTCCTTTTTCCCTTCCTTCCCAGCGCAGCCAGATATTACCAGCCACATGGAAGTCCAGGAAATGGAACAATTTTCAGCCATTGTGATATCCGCAACATAACGTACAATATTACCGAGCAGTTCTCAGAATATCCGTGGAGCATAGTTACAGTGCTGCGTACATTGCGGCCGGCGACAATGGGGCACAAAGCCAAAGGAGGAATTATGTGAAGGATTACGTGCGCCGGAAGATACACACTGACACACAGCCTACACACACATACCTACCATAATAACATACCTACATACCACGACCGAATAGCTGAACTGGACACCTCTGTACCTATCTACTAAGAGATGTGAAATTATGATGAAATATAATTTCAGCTTCGTCGGATTTTCGGTGAAATTCACCCTTAATAGATAGTGAACTATTTCGTTATTGATGTATGTTATTTAATGGATGAAACTGCTATATATTTTTATATATATTTTTTATATATTTTTTCACATGGCAGTGTCACCCATGAACACTAAAAAACTGATCGACTTAGGATGTGTTGGAGCAAACAAATCAGTGTCATAATAAGTACAATTCGATATGTTCACATCGCGTGGTGAAGACACATTTGTGGCTCACATATGACATCGTCATCTCCATAACATATTCATGGCGACATTTCGTCCGTAATCGATAACTTGATAACATAATCTCCTTACTTGCACGTGGCGTTGATCAGCTTACCTTTGTGCCACCCGTTGTGATACGATACGACCTTTACTTGCATGAATGAAACCATTTCCAATTTAACAACAATTTCAATATCGTACATGTATACAAGTGTATATCCAAAGAGGACTAAAGAAATCTTCGCTTTCTCAGTTCAATGGAGCAGAGAGGACGCATCACAATCGTAAAGACGCGCCCTATAAAATAGTTTCTACGTATTGTAGGTAGCTGTACGTCAGACATGAAAGGAGATTTGGATCCAATAGATTGTACATGTATTAATGTAAATAACATTAGATCAAAGGAACTTTCTTTTTCATATGAAGTAGTATCACGTTCTTGGCAAGTTTTATTAAGTTTCAGTGAGACCGCACAGGAACTTACTGATATAAAACGAAAGGGCCGATGCAGAAAATATGAGTTTTCATGAGGTGTTCGAGAAGAAAAGTCATTTGTGAATGGTTGTAAACCTCACTGAACCTAATCAAGAGCGCCCACTTTTCTGAAAGTTTGAAAAGTTCCGCTCATAAAGCGCGTCTGTTTAACTGACGAGCATTTCTGCACCGCACGCCACACCCCTCACCCCGCGCCCAACAAACTTAAGATTTACTCCAAAAAGTATCCTAATTTAGCCTAATTTAACATTGATTCACGATTGATGTTGGGTCTGCAGATGAAGTTGCCAGAAAGTTAATGCCACGTCTAATTGCAAGCATCGAGGCGTTCCACACTTGACAGTTATGAGGAATGTCATAACTGCAGTTAATTAATTTGGCTTTACTTTTTTGACTTACATATTTCTGCGACAAATGTGTACCTAACTAAACGAGATTAGATACAAATGATTGCTTATAATTAAAAGGTAAAGTCGGCGGCACAGCCGTGTGAAACTTCAAGTGCTGGTCGGAATTTGTAACGTCTTCCACAGTTCGCGGCGAAAGATCCTTCATTTTAAATATGAAGGCTTCCCGAGTGCCTCTACACAATTTATCTACGTGAGTGAATTTTATAAATTCGTTCATAACTCATAACTTTCGAGTGGTGTTACGGGTAATCCGCGGCGCCTTTATGTGACTATTAAAAGATACGCCCACTTGCTATAGTTTTCATTTCGACATAAAATTCGTACGCATAAAACGAATTCATTAATATTACATAAGCTCTGCTCTGAATATTTTAACGAAACTAGGTACCTACTTAATTAAATAGTTGATGTTATATTTCTACGTAGTTTTGAGCGTTATTCCGCCAACTACTGATTACGATCTTTCAAACCATATGAGCTCATATTAAATTGTTTTTCTACAAGTTCTTGTTGAGAGTCTGGCACCTCTGAAACGCCGACATACCTGCCGTTGTTTTAAACAACTTTTATTTGTACTTTATGAAAAGAAAATCTTAGTAGGTATAACCTTTAATAGGTATGTAAAATAAATCACATTTCACGTAGCCATTCTTCCAGAACTCATCCCGTTAAATATGATAACACAATCTCAGAATTCCTATGAGGTATATGTATGTACCTATCTATACATATTACGTCGTGGGTCTGCGACCTTGTTACCAGGTTGTTTAGACCCCAAAGACACCGCGGCAACGGAGGCCGACCACACACGGCCCTTGGGCATAAAGGACGCCTAATCCACTTAGGGCATCCTGGCGAGTGGTGGAGCGCGTCTCACTGCCCAGCTCATTATGCGCCATAATTTATTTATTAAATAATCCTTTTGCTTTACAAACCTGCAAACTTTGCCAATGTTCGCCACATTACCAAAAGGAATAAATAATGAGGGTACATTATAATTTAACGGTAAAGTAAGGATTGTGATTACATTTAATGTGAACATTTTTTAACAAAGAATCGCCCGCGGATCTGTTCTGAGGCGACTGATGCTTTCTACTAATTAGTATACTTACTATATAAGTATATACATACTTACGACTATTTTCTTTGAACTTGTGACATTTCATTACAATACGTTTGACTATTAATTTAAAGAAAAATATAGGTAAGTTGTAATAGCCGAAGTAAAATTAAAACTTGGATTGAATTTCGATTCCTAACAATAGCTGGGTCGTTTCTTCCGCTACGACGCAAACCAATGTACGATGGTTGAAAAGAATCGGCCGCGCGCCGCTGCCGGTGTCACCTGGCCCAAGTCACCAGCGATGGAGGGAGCGACTGTCTTACCGAATGGCATAAGCTGTTTATGGCATTTTTACAAATTATAAACTCACTTTCGACGCGGCTTATATTATAAAACTACCACAATAACCTACATAGTACATGCAGCGTTTCACGAAGACGTGAGAAGTGAGGTAAAATTTAACACCATAAAGCAACATTCCAAAAATCAAAACTTTACATTTAGGTTCTAGCCAGTGAGGATTGTTGTCTGTTGCTCGAGATTTTATTCATCTCGATGAAAACGTTCACCTTACAACAGGGATATTATTCGTTCATTAAAGTTTACTAGCGCAAACGCTTATAAATTACACCAAATAGTAAAGTCGAAGCTAAAGTCGCCAAAAGCTGAGCAAACTTAAATTGGATCTCTCAAGTCCGTACTTCGTTTACGATCGACCAGGAGCAGAAAAACTGTACAATTAATATACAGCTGGAAAATTGGATATTGATTCCTAGAAACGAATAACTTACGTAGATATTTTTACGAGATGAGAGATGTATTTATTGAACCAGAAGTTTACCTTATATATTATATTACCTTCATAGATTTGTATATGATATTAAGGAAGAATTACATTGACATGTAACGCAAATTCTGAAAATCTCACTTTTTATGCCATAAGATATTTCTTGTCCTTTTCTAAACTGAATTTATCGTCACCCGCGCATACAAAATTGGCGACTCAAGTACCTCCTACTAAGTAAACATGGAATCGAGGAAGTGACCCAAAGGACGAGGTCGTCCGTCTCACGTACTATTTCTCGCCACAAGCGCAGCAGCCGTCGAGTTCGGGACACAAACGACTGTCAACCATGTAAACTAGTGCTAGCAAGAGACGCGGCTGACTTAATACAACCAACTGTCTGCAAATGTGCGCACGATTGCGTACCACAGACGAGACAACCGAGTTTCTTGCTGCAGTGCAGTCTAGTTAATTAAACTTTATAACTGAGTACCATTTTGTTATTGCGGGGTTGGATAGAGCTTCGTGTTGAACGGTAACTTTAGTATTTTATTTCGTAAATTTCAGTTCATGTTCAGCATTTCGTCAGCAGCACTCTAAAGCAAAAGCCAATGACAACGGATGCCAGTCAAAGCGTCAGTCTGCATGTGTTACGATTTGCGTGACGTATTTTGGACTGGCTTGTGCGAAATGTATCCCAGATATGCTGCTGGCTATGCCTGAAATTCGAATTCACTTTGTTCATGAATCTATCTATATCTATACTAATATTATAAAGAGGAAAGAATTGTATTTTCGTGTGTAACGAAAAAACTTACAAACAACTAGGTCGATTTGAAAAATTCTTTCACCGTTAGGAAGCCACACTATCCCCGGGTGACATAGGCTTTTATCCCTGTATTACCACGGGAACGGGAACTACGCGGGTGAAACCGCGGGACGTCCGCTAGTATGCAATATTTTAGTAAATTCTGTTTTAAGCAAATTAGCTAGGTGTGTAGTTTAAATAAACCAATAAAAGAACGAGATTTACTGAATAACAATACTATTTCGAAGGTACAATTCTGGGGTAGTCATTATGATCACATAAAATCCAATGTACATTGACTACAACCCGAACCTTTAGCTATCAACCCACAGACCAGTAAGGGCGTTTATTATTTTTCAATAGGAGTCTTCGTGTAAAATGGCTAACTAATAACAGCCGCTCGGTTCGATCTTCAAATTAAGCCGCGCTTGCCTAGGTAGGTCCGTGGATGGGTAACCCACCCATCCATTACATACCGAGTTTCTTCTATGCGTCGGAAAGTACATTAAGCCGGATGATGGTTAGCTGCCAAAATGAAAGCGTAATTTAAAAGGACTCTTAAATATACATGCTTTTATGTCGACGAGCACCACAAAAGATTTGCTAAGAAAAGAAATTAATTAGCCGACGATATTAAACCTCGGATTTGAGACCCTTTTGCGAGTACCCAGCGAATACCGGGCCGCCAATACTGGGGTAGAAGGAATTCGAGGCGTTTATAATAGACAAGGTTTACAGGGCTGCAGATCGGATTTAATGAACAATCCCTAAGGAACCTACTCACCTTTTATTTATAATGGGATTAAGTACTTTGTGAAGACTATAGATCAATTTATATGTGAAAACTAGATATTTCCGTTCGTAAACAGAACAGTCGGTACGTCGTGACAAGCCATGGCGACAAAAGAATTAACCTTTGCACTGCAAACCTTTGCACAGCGCTTGCCAACTGGAGCAGAACCGTCGTGATCAAAGGAAACACTAGGTAGGCTCACCTCCTGCCGTGCTCTGAATGCCTGGTGCGCAGGGCGAGAGGTCGCGCCTACTGTATGCAACGTTAGCGTATGTGGGTCACAGGGCCTCAGGGCACGTGCCATAATATACGGTACGGGTACCCATCGTGGAAAATGTCTTGCTGTTTTAACATTCGGCCCGACAGTCCATCTAAAATAAAAAGGAATTGTATGACTGGAATATCTCTCGTAGTTTCGCAAAAATGTGTGGTACCGAAAATCACACAGTACAAATACCACGCATAGTTTGAGGGCAAACATAACTTCAAAGCCTACCAACATTTCGTTCAGTTACGACATACATTTTCTACCGCTGACAATATTGATATCCGTGCAATGTAATAACATAGAGTTAGATATATATCAAGAGCAACGAATTAGGCACAACAGAATGATTATAATGGACCACTTCAGATGTATGTTTTGTATTGTTAAAATATTCTTATCTGAAAAGCATCTCATCTTTGTGCGTATCTAATAAATACCAGTTTAATATTTAATCAGTTTGAATGGACCCAATACGAAAGATACCAAAGATACCCCGCGCCTCCGCCTAAAACATTCCTTTCGTAACTTTTTTTATATCCTCAGAAAATATTCCAAACAAGTCTATTACATTTTTATCGTCCCTCCGTTTAACTGCAGGATATACAACACAAAACTTGTTCGGCAAGGTCGGTTATCAAAGTACTGTCTACACCCGGGAGGCCGTTTAATAAAGTCGCCTGTCCTCGCCTCGGGCTATGTGACTCGAATTTATTACTATCTGTATAAAAGTAAACCTAGAATTCGAATGTACTGCCAACGGGGGCGTAGCTCAGATGGTAGAGCGCTCGCTTAGCATGCGAGAGGTACCGGGATCGATACCCGGCGCCTCCAGGTTTTTGTTTCTAGTCATTATGAGATACGTATCAGATGATGTACAAATAAGGACATAAGTATACGAATCCTAATTAATATAATAAATGATGTAATAAGTAAGTTTTTTACCTTTTTACGCTTAAACCTCTGATCCGATCATCCTGAAATTCAGAAACAAACAGAACAACAACAAAAACGGACATAAGGTACCTTTCATTTTGAAAAAAAGGTGCTGTTCCTGAGGACAATAACGCCAACGTTCTCATGATAATAGATTGTACCACGTGTCTTGATTTTAGTACACCTTCGGTCTTTCACTTCCCGCCGACAAACTACGGCGCAGTTTGGTAGGTGCATAAAATGTTTCGTCTTCAATTAATGATTTATTTATTTTTATTATTTTACTTCTTGCGCGGAAGACACAAATGGATAGGCGACGCTGCAGTCGGGGTGTCACTTATCTTCTCCTAAACGGCAGGGACAATTTTAATCATTTTATTTAATATGGCGCTGCCGGCTCAGCTAGTAATAATATAGAAACTTTAGTAGTACTTTTATCATAATTTCACGCGGACAAAGGTCGTAGAGCTTAGATTGTCTTTTTATAAAACGATGGTTACGCGATATATTCGTAACGATACCTATTATAGTTCAAAATCAAAGTAGGTGTAAAACGTTATTACGTGATTATTTCGAATACTTTGACCTCGTTCCCGAGTTTCTTGTTCTCTACGTTTAATTAAAACATAATTATACCGGGAGACCATAATTTGAAAGCAGCGCAGTCGCTAGTGAAACTTACTTGAGTTGTGAAAAGCGTCGCTAACAAAGCGTCTCGCTACTTGCGCTACAAGAAGGCTTGACTCTCCTCCACGTCATGACATCCTGGTGTCGTAATAACCCCTACTGTTACCATCATTACGAAAAAAAGTACAACATACATTTATATTTATAATTCTAATAATTCCGAAATAAATGATTAATTTTAGATAACGACGGATAACTACTCAATTTCAACGTAGAAGTCATGCAAAAGAAGCTTCATGTCATCACTAAAGATTAACGTACAAACGATTGAGTTTTTCTATGTACTAATAATAATCGTTACACATAAAATTCAATTTACCCTTGTACAGCGATTAGTGGTTACGAGCTTATCAATTACCTACCTCGTTACCGTAAGTCAGGCGTTTTTACGACAAGGAAAAACAAAGGTTCACCCTTATGGGGCGTTCCGAAGGCAAAATAGAATCCTGTCTGGGAAACTAATTTTAATGGTCGCAAAGGGCCTCGGGCACATTTGTCGGAAAAACGGAGGGACAGGTCCGCAGTCCGAGGAAACCGCGGAATAACATATTTGCACAATCCTATATGGGTTGAAAGGAGACCATGTGAGGAATTTCACAAACGTTAATTATTTATAACGAGAAAGATTATTTACAGTAACTGACAGGTACTTTATGGGTTTCAAACAACTAACAGACCTTTATTGAGTAAAAAGAGAAATACTCTCTATTCTTTTCTAGCGCACTAAAGAGACGAGGGGCGAGGCCTTAGCCCAGGTGTAACACAAAAAAGGGATGAGAAGACTATGGACCACTATTAGCCATTTTGAGTTATGTCCACTTTCTAAAAACTCGACCAGACCAGCTAGATGATACCATTATTGTAAATTTATCATTTACATTAGAAAAGTATCAAAATGATACGGCCAACAAAGGTGAATTTATATTGGATTTTGAGATTTTCTTACAAAAACTCATTCAGGTCGACCGAATAAAGCTTGTTAAATGAAAATGATTAAAGATTACAGATAAAGCTCATCTACTTACAAGTTAGGTGCTTTTAGGAGCAATAAATATATAGTCATAATATTCTACTGAGTGCATGTTTAAACAGAATTACCCTTCAACCAGCTCTAAAAACAAGTTTACAAAAAAATGCAACAATGGGCCACAGACAAACAAGAAAACAAAGTAACTAGTGCTGGTGTAGCATGCACAAGTACCAGGGCACCAGAGATGACAAAGAGAACAAAATACCCGCCAGCTCTTGAGTGTCCTTTCACACTGAGTTTCGTTTGTAACTAGCGGCTGCTGCATGTTTTACATGAGCAAGTTTTTGAGGCACGAAGAAATTTCTTATTTAATTTTAACATGAAACAGCTTTCAATTGGTAACGCAAAAGTGGATAGACCACAGAACTATGTGTTTGTAGGTGGTTTTACACTGACAAATAACAGTTTTATTAGTTTGTTAAACACTGTCATAATATGCTGAAATGTAAAAGTACTTAATTATTGTGGACATTAATGTTTTGTCAAGTTTCGTCTTCAATTGTAGAATTTCTTTTCTACTCTTCTTCGTCGTATAGTTTTGAACCGTCTTGGGAATTCATAAATGCACGCCTGTAAATATAAATGAAACTGAAAATCCTTTTGATGTTTAACTTAATTGTTTTGCCAAGTCCCTAGATATAATTATAATGATGTGACTAACCTAAACTCATTCCTTAGAAAATCTATTGTTTTGTAAAATGAGCTTGATGTCCGTTACTCCGTCTACTACTGCTACGACCAAAACGCATATTTTGCGTGCAGTTACTAAATTTTATAATTTAGTTAAATAGTATAGCAGTTACTGTTTTCAGGTTTAAACGAATTTTGTGTTTAGCTTATTTCAGGCTACTACAGAGCCCCCTATCCCTCACCGCTGCTTTGTTTTTGCAGCGACCTCTAGTTTCAACATTGTGCCTTGGCCATGTAGAGACATCCAGTAAAAGTATTCCGCCCTACCTTTGCAGTGCCCTCTAGTATCAGTGAAGTACCCTTGCTAGTCCGTTTTTCCCAACACGCCGTCAGCGCCATCTCTGTACCGTGTTGCAAGTTACCGAGTGAAAGTAGTAAGGTAAGGTACGCTTCATAGTAGTACTTCACTTCGCCGCGAGAGGACCAGAGTGCACCTCTTTCAAACGCCAGCTTACTAAGTAGTACGACCGGTTTTGTAGAGATGGCGCTAGTCGAATGAAAAATAAACGAAGGATTAACTAAACACCTTCGGATGTTCTTTTATCGTTACTTTATTATGATAACATTACCCTTAGCTGGGCAACATAGTCATATAATAATAACATCATAAAGTAATATTTACATACTTTAGCGCCAACCAACTTCAGGCGGGAAAAACGAATAGGGCTTACCTGAAAAAGAAAGTAATTTTATTAAAAGAGTTTACCATTGAACATATTTTAAACTAGGCACCTATTCACAACAATTTGGGAAAATCATAAGTATATTTTCCAACTATCTATTTTCTCGCACACGTTATAAAAACCGTGTAAATGGTGCAATAAATAAAAAAATAAAACATTGTACAGTAAATCAATGCGAGTGTAGGCCAATAAACTCGTCTCATTTATGTATTAACGTAAAAGAAAACTTAGTAAACTCAATCGGAAAGTTAAAATTTAGCAATATTATTTCGAGAAAATTATTAAAGATCGTTTAATTATTTAACACAGAAATAATGTAAAGAGGATAATATAATAATAACTGCCACTCGGGACGATCTTTAGTTTAAGCCGCGCTTGCCTAGGTTGGTCTGTGGATGGGTGACCGCCCATTACATACAGAGTTACCTCCGTGCCTCGGAAAGCACGTTAAGCTGTTGGTCCCGGCTGCCATATATAGACATTTGGCAGTTGTTACATGTAGGTACTCGGTGACCTGAAAGTCTGACAACCAGTCTTACCAAAGCGTATCGTATTACCCAGTATTGGATGTCAGATAGGCAATCGCTCCATGTAAAATACTGGAACTCAGCTGCATCCGGTTAGACTGGAAGCCGACCCTAACATAGTTGGGAAAAGACTAGGCAGATGATGACAGAAATAATTTAAGAACCTAATTATATTTCAGATACAACTTTTGGATACAAATGCGGCTCGATGTCTATAAAATCACTGGAGATTCCACAAAGATTAGATTAGGTATCGCTAATCCATCCATCCCTAGTGTAAAGTCAATGATAGGAACAGAAGAGCAGAACCAGTTCCACCCGTTGCAACAAGTAAACAAAGATCTCATTTAACCACACAAGGACAGTAGAAACTCAATCATGCTGAAATTAGTCTTAATGGAAACGGTTCAGTGCATAATTAGTCGCCGGCGTAGTAGTACAGAACGGTATTCCCCTGAAATACAGTTGTCTTTGAGATAAACGTAAATACTGAATGGGTCGTAGAGTCGTAGCATTACCTGAATTACCAACTATGTATAGCAAAATAAACTTTAACTGGGTTACGTAAAGTCTAGATTAAGTTAACGCTGGAACATGTAGTGGAAATGTCAATGTTGCTTGGTGGAATTTGAACGTTGTTCCGATTTGTTTAAGGTTCAGTGGTGTTAGCTCGTATGTGGTAAGGTAAACGTGTGAGTTGTTTGCACAATCGCAGCGTTCCATCGGGGCAGGACAATGGTGTCCATGTTTAGACCGCTCTCGACTCAAATGTGAATACGGAAGGCCCAGCCCGCATTTCTGCAACCGACAATCTGCATTTCATAAAATTTTCACAAAGCTGAACATTCCGTCGACAAAAACATTTAATAACAATTTATGTAATTTACATTTGTTTCAAAGGTTCTTCACGGCGGCGGCGGAGCGGTATTAAAGTTCTTTTGATATACAAACACAATAACAGCGAAAGTAACTTTTCATTTACATAAAAGCATCGTGAAGTTGAACCGCTTAATAGCTGAGTATTTAGAGCAATGGAACGAAATGTTGGCCACAATTAAATTAGTATTTAAGAAAAGGTCTATAGGTAAGTTTTTTTGCAGTCTTGATCAGTTAATACGCCTTATTTGATCACTATCTCACTTGGTTAACTATACTGAAAGACTTTCAAGTAAGCCCCTTCGCACACGGCGTCGTATCGTAAGCGTATCGTAGAACGCGCGTAGTACGAGAGCAATACGAGCAGGCCCCCTAGACAAAATCCCTTTTCTGTAAGCGTTAACGCCAACGGAAAGATCAAATTGTATGGAGTTGACATTAGCTTTAGAGATGTCACGTGATGTCATCTGTCAACTCAATACAATTTGATCTTTCCGTTGGCGTTAACGCTTACAGAAAAGGGATTTTGTCTAGGGGGCCAGGAACATGTTCAAACCAGTCCGCACACGAGGCGGTGTTGCAGCGTATCGTATGAGGTGTTCATTCGTACGCGCGTTCTACGATACGCTTACGATACGACGCCATGTGCGAAGGGGCTTATAGTAATTATATTGTAACAAAAAAATCAAAGTGAATAAATAATAATCAGGTGATCAAAAAAAATATCTTGAATCAAGAAGTGTTATTCAGCATAATTTAACTTTGACCACTTTGAATTTGAAGATATCTGATACAGGACGGTTTTTATCACACACAATTTCGAAAAGGAATTCCTATCGCAAATCCGATAATATTTTTCAATAGGTACCGGGACTTTGCATGTGAATTGGCAATAATGAACTTCATTATGAAAGCCTCTTCCTAAAATGGGCTAAACGAATTGCAAATGAAATCACAGTCGAGATTTGGGGAAAATATCGAATCTGTGATACCAATCTGGCTAAAAGATTTTTACAGCTTAACAATAGGAGGACCATTAGATTTCGAGACCCTCAATCCATAATAACTTCTGATAAATCACTCGTTTCAATTGAATAGGCAGGTTTAAGTTCTTACTACGTACTACGGAAGCTTAGAATACATCTCGATCCCGCTAATCGGCAAAAAGGATTGAACTTGATCAACAAATCACTACATATTATAAAACAAAGTCCTCTACCGCGTCTGTCTGTCTGTCTGTTCTCGATAAAATCAAAAACTACTGCACCGATTTTCATGCGGTTTTCACCAATGGATTGAGTGGTCCTCGAGAAAGGTTGCAGTATACAGGGTGTAAATCAACCCATCACATAGCCGTCAACCAAGCACTCTGCACATCAAACTAAGTACCCCTACGCAAAAATTTTTGCTGGGAAACGACTTTTTTTTTTTGAGTCAAAAATCACATTTTACGGCAAAACTCAATGTAGCACTGTTAAAACATTGTGCTAGTGGATGCTTTGAATAGTAAACGGGCTATGGAGGTAATTTAAGTAAAGTTATAACCTGGGAAACTAGTATTTACAAAAACAGCTGTGAAAAATTTGGAACTTTGGGTCCCCAATATCTCCGTAACTATGAGGTTCCCAGGTATGGTCTAGAACAAAAAAAATATCGCAGTGGTGGGGAGAACAAGTGCCCTTCGTTTGCGTTAAGGGTACTTTTACACACTATAGGGTGTACCTCCATGACCCGTTTATTACTCAAAGCATCCACTTAGCACAATGTTTTAAGAGTGCTACTTTGAGTTTTACCGTAAAATGTGATTTTTGACCCCAAAAAAAAATTTCATTTTCCAGCAATAAATTTTGCGTAGGGGTACTTAGATTGATGTACAGAATGCTTGGTTGACGGGTGTGTGATGGGTTGATTTACACCTTGTACAATTTGACCGACATCCACGCGGGCCATGTCGCGAGCATCAGCTAGTAACAACGACTCCATCACCAATTTGAGAGTTGTCAAAAAAAATCCTTTGAGATTGAGGTTCGTCACAAGAACTTTGACATCTTCAACCAGCTTAACTATTCTCTATTTTAGCGAGGTGATAAATAATATAATTGGGTGGTGCTACAAAGCCGTTGGTCGGTCGCGTCAGGGGGCTCGGGGCTCGTGGTAATTAGGGGCTCGTTAGCGGCCTACCAGCCTTGTTTAAAATCTGCATGATTAACACGTAGCCTGTCAGCGAGAGAGAGCAGCGGTGGCCCAGTGGTGGCGGCCCTGACTTACGAGCAGTAAGTCGTGGGTTCGAACTGAATGCGTATTACTTTGCGTTATTTATTTAATCACGTCTGCTCTCAAAACGGTGAAGGAAAACATTGTGAGGAAACCGGCATGACCTAGAACCAAAAATTCGAAGACATGTGCCATCTACCAACCCGCGTGGTGGATTATAGCCCATCCCTCATAGAGGAAGCTAGAGTCCCAGCAAAATGTGGAAAAATTATCGGCTGATTATGTTATGCTCATACGGGTTCTTGTCAATTTATTCCGAGTTGTGGTTAATTGATCTGTTGATTGGTCGCTAACAATTTGGCCGTATTTGTTAAAACTTCATACCGATTTGGAGCTCGTAATGTGAAATGGTTCCGAAATGGTCTGTTCTGATATCATGCTGACTACAGAGCAATAATGGATAGATAGAGCGTTTTCCTTATCAGATGTGTTCATTTTTGACGCAACCAGATAACACTAGTAGGACGTTAACATATAAGGCCTCAGTACCTGAACAGGAATTCGGAGCGCATTTGTAGTCCTACTTTAATCAAGTTGGGACAATTTAGAGAAGGCAGAAATAGCCGAGAAATGCGTAGGTGTGTGAAACCACAAAGTTACGTGTGTGCGCGGGGATCCGATCGCAATATACCAGCCGTTCAAACTCTACTGATTTATGTAGAACGAAACTTTTGCACGCGCGATTTCCATTCAGAATTTTAAAAGGGAATAAAGCCCGAATAGCTGGAACGAGAATGTATATTCATGTGAAAGTTACAAAGCAGAAATTGATTAAGGTTACAAAGCTATTTCTGTTATCCTTCAAAACTGAGTAGGGTCCGTCCGATTCAGATATAGATTTGGATAAAATGTCCGAATTCAGGTCGGTGTTTTCTGAAATTCCGACAGGGTTTTATAAAAGGCATATCCGTAATTTCGCAGCTGATAGGCAAAGGCTCTAACACTAAGAGAGTCTGAATGTTGACAATGTAAACTTATATTCAAGAAACATTTGGTATCGAACAAATTAATGTAAACTACATAGTATTCTCTTCGGAGCACTTGTAATAAATGTTAATGTAGCAGTAAGTGTATGAATCAGGAGTGTGCAGGTCGGCACGTCCCACGCCACATATCTGGTTACACGGTTGGCGGCACAAACTAAATTATTTATGAATGCGACCCTCAGGAGCGTCCCGCCGCCACTGGGGCCCGAATGATATTTGTTTCCCTTACTTATCCGAAAGTGCCGTCTACTCTGTTATCCTGGTATGTAGATACGTGAGCGATGGCCGTCGCGGAAGCCATGCGGGACGGAGGATCGCTTCAATTCAAGTGATACGACTAAAAAAGGTTCGTCATTGAGATCTGTTTTGCATGTTTCCTTTCTAAACTAACATGGGTTCTATTCTATGTGTAGTATTTTCAAGAGATATTCATAGAAGAGAAAAGATAATGCATGCACCAACAGAGGCATGTTTTTGAAAACAACATCTGACAAGATAGTAATCTCAGGATGACGATGATAAAATCAACTTTCTCCATTTTCCAGTCAAGGAATTATTCATACGAAGCTGTGTATCTAGTTAGGCGAGTCATTTCGCCATGGCAGTGAGTGGGCCCGGTATGCAAATGCTGGGAACCGGCGGCGGCGGGAGTCTCCATGGACAGGTATTTGCAGCGCCAGCTTCACACGGCAGACAATGACAGATTGCTACGCTCCTAGTCCTGCTCCGGTTCCCATCGGTACTAAAAGCGTTATTTTGTGTGCTCTAAGTAAATTTTATGAATATGCAAATTGATATTAAGCTGAAACGCTCGTTATTTCCAAATTATATGAATGACTCGTGGAATTTGAAAATTGGATAAATCTGATGGTACCGGCCACCCGCTTTCAGATGGACATAATAATTATGTAGATATCTAATAACATTTTACTTCATTACTTACGTAGGTTTATGTTGTAGTACTTACAGAAAGAACGTGAACAGTTACTATCTATCAGGAAACAACAGTCGCACTGTTGTACGTAAAACAACTATTCCAACGCGGAATACAAAGAACTTCATCAAAATAAGAATAATCCGGGAAAGCAATTCCTTGGAAGTGGTATTCATTCGCATCGCGATCATTCCGGTTGATGAATGTTCCTTGTAGAAACAAATACGAGGTAAAGGTCCATACATCACGGCAACGGCGCGGGTGGGCAGGGTGGGCAGGGTAGGTAACGGCTCGTGACAAGGAGCGCAGACAGGTGTCGCTAAATCATTAGCGTCCGTTATGAAGATATTGCGGCACAAGATGCTAACGAGAGCGACAGCGACACGCTATCGCTTATAGTCTTTCACTTGGGTTACCAAATAATGTTACCTATTTATAATTTCATAATTAAAGCAGAACGGTAGAGGGAAACATCGTGAGGAAACATGTCTTAGAACCAAAAAATTAGGCTGCGGGTTGTTCGCAAGGGATACCGCGGCCTCGACATGAAGGGATAAGAAGGAACATGGGTGGTTTTTAGTCAGTAGAAGTCTGACACTCCCTTTCGCTCTGCCCAAGAGCGGGAGGGGTTATTTGATGATTTCCCACCCGCCAAAAAAAAAAAAAAAAAGAACCAAAAAATTCGAAGATCGATACGTAACATCTAACAACCCGCGCTGGGCCAGCGTGGTGGTGGTCGCTCTCCTAGAGAGGAGGCCTGAGTCACTGCAGTAGGGAGATTATAGGCTGATCATGATTTTAAATTAAGAGCTACTATATCTGTTCTAGTGACATCGATGTCGTCGTCATCGTCGTGATATTACAAACAGCCAGTACAAAACATAGTAAACATAAACAATTCATTTCACTAAAATATATAGGCGGATACATAATAATATGTATAATATTACAATACTTTCCAGCTTTACAAAATGGTTCCTTGTCCGTGTGTTCATATTTTTGTGGTTGATTGTACCTACAACCCAATGATTGGTATTTACTTCTGTGAAACAAATTTGAACATCAACGAATCCAACCCTTTTTTTTTTTTTTTTTGGGGGGTGGGAAATCATCAAATAACCCCTCCCGCTCTTGGGCAGAGCGAAAGGGAGTGTCAGACTTCTACTGACTAAAAACCACCCATGTTCCTTCTTCGCCCTTCATGTCGAGGCCTCGGTATCCCTTGCGGACTACCCGCAGCCTCGACAGGCGTCGGCCCTTGCGGGCCCCTTCCATGTTGCTGACATCTCTTTGAGGCGCGCGTGGAACACGAACGCGCCGTCGACACGGCCTGTTGTCGTCATAAGACGGACGGACGGCGAGCTTACCCATCACTCACCGTCCACAGGCCCGCGTCTACGGTGGCCGGAAGCCATCACGTGGCCCCCGACGCCCGGAGCGCCTCCCGCGGCGGCTGGGACGAGAGGTTCTCTCCCTCTCACGTTCCGCCACCTCCTTCGCTAGCATCACTGCTTCGCAGAAGGAGGCGACGGCGTCCCATTCCTCCTCGCCCCGGACCATGGCTTGCACCAGGGCCGGACGCGAGAGGTCGCCGCCGCCGATCGCCGCTACGAGAACACGGCGGGGCTCCGCCCAAGCGGGACACACCTCCACGGTGTGCTCCACCGTGTCCTCCGGCCGATCCTCACAATGGTGACAACCGGGCGTTTCCTCCCGCCTGATTCGGTGCAGGTACCTCCCGAAACAACCGTGTCCGGTGAGTACCTGCGTCAGACGGAAGGTGAGGGCGCCGTGGCGCCTCTCCAGCCACTCCTCAAAGAGGGGACTTACCGCCACTATCGTGGCGTGCCCTGCACGGGGTTGCGACAGTCGCTGTCTCCATGCCGCCATGAGATCGCACCGGAGGTCTGTCCGCTGCGCAGCAATTTGCCGCGGCAACGGAGTGACCCCCCGGTGCAGCGCCTCCGCGCGCCATTCATGCAGGCGCGCGAGGACTATCGCCTCTAGATCCCACGGCGGCAATCCGGCAAGGAGGTTCGCCGCCTCGCGGGAGATCGTGCGGTACCCACGGACTAGCCTTACGGCCATCACCTTTTGGGGCGCGTTCAGGTAGTGGGCGGCCCGCTTCCTCAAAGCACTCGCCCACACCGGGGCCCCGTAAAGGGCCATGGACCGCACGATCCCCGCATAGAGCCTCCGGCAGGAGGCGTTTGGCCCCCCCAGATTGGGCAGGAGCCACCTAAAGGCAGCCGCCGCCCGCTCCAGTCTGGGAGCCAAACGTCGGAAATGCTCCACGAAGTTCCACCGGCTGTCGAGGACGAGTCCTAGGTACTTCAAAGTACACTCGACGCCGATGGGAACCCCTCCCACCGTTAGCTGCGATCCCGACGGTGGGACATTCCCACGCCCATAGAAGCACATTGCTTCGGACTTGTGAAGTGCCACCTCGAGACCCAGCTGCCGGATCCTCTCAACGACTATCGCAACCCCGCGTGTCATATTGTCGGCCGCCGCCTCGTGCGACCCCCCCTGTGCCAGCACCAGCGTGTCGTCAGCGTAGCAGACGACGCTGACGCCGCTAGGGAGGTCGGCACGCAGCACCCAGTCGTAACCGATGTTCCACAGGGGCGGCCCCAGAACCGATCCCTGTGGAACACCGCACGACATCTCTCGCCGGTTCCATTGTCCGTCTTGACCAGGGTAGATGACAGCCCTGTCTGTCAAATAGTCCCCGACTACACGACGAAGGTAGGCCGGCACCCGGTGATACCGGAGTGCCTCCCTAATGCAGCTCCAGGGCATGGTGTTGAAGGCGTTGGCGATGTCGAGAGACACCGCCAAGACCACACCGCCCCGAGAGACCGCAACCCCCGTCGTGAGGGCTCTCACGCGCGCGATGGCGTCCACCGTCGAGCGCCTCTTGCGGAAACCAAACTGGTGTTCCGCAAGATCCGGACCCATCCCCTCAAGGTGCTCGGCGAGGCGGTTTGCAATTACTCTTTCAAAGAGCTTGCCCACCTCGTCGAGCAGCACAATGGGCCGGTATGCGGACGGCGAGTCCGCCGGGCGCCCCGGCTTCTGGATGAGGACCAGCTTCCCCGTCTTCCAACGAAGCGGAAACTGGCCTCTTTCCATGCACGCGCTTAAGAACCCCTCCAGTCGGGGCCCAAGAGCCTCTGAGGCCAGGACCCAGGCTTTACCAGGCAAGCCGTCGGGTCCCGGGGCGGTATTTTTGGCCTTAAGCCTCCGTACCGCCACTCTCAGGTCTACCCCAGTCACCTCCGGAATGTCGTCATCGGTTCCTGAATGGTCCGCTTCCGGCACCGCAGGTGGCGAAGCCATTGGCGGGGGAGGATGCTCCCCTCGCGAAGGGAACAGAGCGCTCACCACGTCCTCCACGAGCTCAGGCCGGAGACTCTGCGTCAGCGGGGGGGCCCGGGAGCGGAAAGAATCCAACCCTAAAAGCTCATTAATGACAATCGAGAGATCCGACGTTCTTCCTTCAACGAGTTCCACGTAACAAAGAGCATTGTACGACAAGGAAGCATTACGAGCCCACTACACGCTCAGCAACATTAGTCAGCCCGCAGACTAGTAGGAGAGCACAATCAAATAAATGGTGGGTAGTACGCGACAGTCGCTATTATTCCGGGCGGGTGTGTAATCGCCGGCCATCCGTCACTTGCGCCGCGTCGCCGCGTCGCCCGGGAACACGGGACGAGCCAAGCCGCGCTGTTTTATTGTCTCGTGAAATCTCTCCAGTCTGCAAGGATACAGAGTTGTTTGCTTTCGGTTTAGATTACCAGTAATCGCTTTTGATGCAATCTGGGGATTGTGTTTCGTGGCGAATGAAATTGAATTTTATACCATGTTGTTTTACATTAATCCTTTTAGACAACCTTTTTCTAGTCGTTTGAAGGGGAAAACAATTTTGATATTTAGTTTGTTTCTAACTAGCGTCTCCGCTTAGCATTTAAACCTTCATTGAGCATTAGTTGTAGGTTAGATTACATTTTCTGTGGGGGAAATAATATTTCGAATAGACTAGACACTTTCTGTTCCGTGGACTAGACACTACTAGACAGTAACAGCTAGATATTTGTCGCAGGCTATCTGCTACGCCGTGTCGACGGCGCGTTCGTGCCGTGTCGACGGCGCGTTCGTATACCACGCGCGTCTCAAAGAGATGTCAGCAACATAGAAGGGGCCCGCAAGGGCCGACGCCCGTCGGGGCTGCGGGTTGTTCGCAAGAGACACCGCGGGCTCGACATGAAGGGCTAAAAAGGAACATGGGTGGTTTTTAGTCAGTAGAAGTTTGACACTCCCTTTCGCTCTGCCCAAAAAGGCTATCTGCTACGAATAATACCGCATCATGCAGTCACTACTACAATTTAATTGGCTAAACATTTTCTTTACAGACGTTTCCTTGGTTGCTGATTATATCATCATCTTCGAAGCCTTTTCTCAACTATGTGTTAGGGTGGGCTTCAATAGAGCTGTTCGTGATAATACCAGTTTTACAAAAATACGAAAATATTTTTGAAATGAAAGACTCAACACAAGTGTAGGTCTTCTTTTCAGCACCCTGAAAAATGCCGAAAAGGTATACATCTTCAAAACTCCGTGAGATGAGCGAGTGCTGAAAAATTCATACATGTGCACTATGTTGAAGTTTTTAACACGCCAGGGGAAGTTTGGATTTCATAATTTTTGCCATGAAATCAAAAACACGTATGAAAACGAATAATGTTTAAGCTAAACCAAACCATCTTTTCATAACAGAATATCGTAGCATAAACACAATTTTAGACTTAAAAAAATATAGTAGTTACAAATAGAGACATCGAAGTTAACAAAAATGTAGCAATCAAGTAGGTGTATTGTATGTGTACTCGCTGTTCTGTGTAACATCGTAATTCGTACGGTGGTTTGCCTCAGCCGCGCTAAGTACTCAAGAACGTGGCGAGCTTACCCGGCCCAAGGGATTACACCAATAAAACATGAAGCAAGGAGCCATTCGTATTACTTCTCGCATCAAAAACTCAACGACAAATCAAAATGACAAATAATGGTATAAAATTGCTCTTATACGTCGAGAATTCGGGTCTTGCAAGTTGTTTAGTAGGCCATTCTTGTTGATGACGTCATTAATCCCGCGAAATTGCGATCCCGGCACGCCTGTGACGTCACTCGACCATACGACTGGTACCAGGGTGTCATGATAACTGGACGGTGTCGCTTTCATTTCCGCAACGTCAGTGAGATGCCTCTTTCGATGTTGAAGGGTCTCCATAGAAACGGTAAAAATATTTTGAGAAGTGATCCCTTTGACCTATACAGCTACAGCACTACTGATGTTCATATTACATTTTTCTATAAACGAGGCTACGTTAAACATTATTTAAGTAAACCCTCGTCCAAAAAAATACCGTTTGAACTGCATTTCATGAATAATAAACAGTCAGTTATAAAAGCGTAAATCCTTCGAAAAACAACACTAAAAAAACCTAGAAAAAGAATGAGTGAACATTAGAATAATTCTTAAGTACATATTTACAAAATAAAATTGTAGAATAAGTATAGTAGATATACTTATGCAAAACAAACGATGACTAAGAACCTACACATTTTTCACAATCGCATTGTAATCATAATCAGAGCCCAATACTAATTTTACAAATTTTCACCTATTACTTTTTACTATGTGATGAAAGGGCTTCGAACCATTTCACAAAGAAACAAAAAATGCGACAGCTACCTCCTCGCAAGTCCTGACAAAGATCCATCGGTTCCAGCGACGAGTGGCGGGCACGGGGCAGCCCCACCAGCTGCCACTCTTCATTACTGGCCGAGACAAAGGAGCCACGCGACCGTGAAACGTGGAGCACATCGGACGATCTACCAGACAGCTATGGCCGAAACTGTCCTTTGAAAGTATTGAAAAGGTAAAATATAATTATGACTAAGTATATAGGCACTTGGATTTGCTTGAAAATTAAAGGATCTATTTGTAAACAGATAACCTTAAATTGCGAATAATCAATATAACTCGTGAGATGAGTGTACGATAGCTCGCCACTGCCTAATTAATAACCCATCGGTAAAGCAGGCGTGATACTATGTTAATGTCAAATAAATACAATTGAAGTGTCTGTTTAAAATAACAGCTTTTTACTGAGTGCTTATAAAAGAATATACAGGTACATTAAACAACAAAACAATTTGTTTTTTATGTCTGTTAGTTTGATCCGGCTAATATCTGAAACGGCTGGATCGATTTTACCAAAGCCTATGCAGCATATAAAAAAATCCATTTATTTCAGGTTCTCCCATATTAAAATGACAAGTTACGAGACACGAGATACATAAAAATTTAATAAACAACCGTTGCAAAATAAAAACCAAAGCAAAATAAAATGATAAAACAAAGTCAAAAAAAATGAACGGCCGCGCGACGACGCGGCCGTAGGTTGCGGGCAACAGCTACTTCCATTCATAAAAATGAAAAAGATCAAAATATTCGATAGTTTAAAACATTATAATGATAGATATTACATTCAAATCTTTATGTAAAATCTATACCAATTAGTTTTTAAAATAAATATCCTTCCAGCGTCCTTTAACGTTGATTTTATAAGTTTCTTGATACTTTAGATTCTGATCAAAGTACAAGTTACTATTCGTTTTCCAATATTAATTTATTTTGTGTTAGGTCAATATTAGTCTGTTTTCTAAAATTTCTTTGTGATTAGTTTGATACTCGCGTTTAGCCTGATTAGTTACAAGTACGCCCAAAGTCGTAATAGTTTTTGAATAAAATATAGGCTACTTACATTAAAAAATCTTACAGAAAATCCCACTTATTTTCTAAACCGTCAAGTAATTATGTGTATTATTAGAAAACAAACGTTAATTCTAACCCAATGAAATTCATAACCGAGACTTCGGTAAACAGACAAAATGGATTACTGTTTATGTACCCACTTACCGTCCCTCCGCTCCGTGGCGATTAAGCCTTTAGCAAATTAATACATCAATTGTTTTCGATCTGCGGACAGCCGACTAATATCTCTCACTCGAACTTTACTGAAGGCCCACCCTTTGGTGAATTTATTTATCTTTTAAGTAAACCCACTATTTTCTACAGTAAATCTGTCTTGAAGAACAAACATTCTGAGAAAATCACAGATTCGATTTAAGTCTATAAAACTCAAGTGTGGCCACAATTTATGAAGCATTGAGAGACATGAAACTGTACGTATCGTGAGGTTCATTCATATATGTTGTACTGGCTGGCATGTAAGTGGCTGCGCAATAAGCCCTTTGCTTGCTTGATAAAAAGCAATAAGCGTTGAGCGCGGGGGATTTGCGCGCCAAACTCGCTACACTAATGGTCTCAAACAACTGCGCTGAATCGGTACACTTCGCTGCCTTATGAAAATGTCTCGTGAAATGAAATCACTTTTATGAGAATATCAGTATAAAAACGCCTGTCCTGAAACAAATACTGTTCATTCGCATCATAGCATATTTTTGCCATAATGCTGAATACTGTCAGGTTATTACTAAAAGTAAAAAGTATGGCTGTCGTAAGAAGTTTGTCCCAAGTTCCCCGACACTTCAGAGCCCCGTTGCCAATAAAGTCAATGTTTTTCTTTTCTCATAAGTAAACAGGGAAGCTCCTCGACGTTGCCGTTATATGGAACTTATGATACGCGCGTGTTTGTTTATGATATTACGTTAAATGTTTACGTTGGAATTAGCGCGGCAATAACTTGCGTAATTGAACGAGGGCTGGTAGACGGGGCTTAAGTCGCTTCATCACACTTCGTTTGAGATAAATTTGTGTTCACGCGATACTGAATATTAGTTGAGCTGTAATGGATCTCAGGTTATAACGCCAAGTCCTAACTAACCACTAATAAAGTGGTATCAATAACAGCGACTACTTTGAAACTAAGTATGAAATTGCTTTAGTTCAGTTTTAATGCTCGTTATTTTGAAATTCCCAGCTATTCTAAAACCTCTCGTAATTCAAACTCTCGTCAAAGCTATATTTACGCTAAAAACTAGAAGAAACACCGAACTCAGTCAATAATAAACATGGAATAAATCTTTACGACGTATGTCGTGTGCAATGGGGCGGCAGAAACATATCTGAGGCGGTGCATTTGCCGCAGTTCGACGCGTTTGTCCCTATAAATATTATGGTGACAGAAGGACCATTATAATCACTATCGGTGTCTTGAAACTTACTAAATTGTATTTTACGTAAAGCACGGAACAAGCAGACATGCTGCGCCAACGACAAATAAATTGGCATAAACGCAGGTGAATGATTGACGGCACGGTTAGCACAGGCGATTGGATTGCTGCGCTACGTGTCGCGGGTTCGATCCCCGCACGGACCAACAATTTGTATGGCCTACAGATAGTTGTTTCTGGTCTGGGTGTGTATGTGAGTTTAAATGTTTGTAAACGCACCCACGATACAGGAGAAAAAAAAATATGATGAATTATAGGTTGCCCTTTTGCTTTATACAGCCAACACCAACAGTCGGCTTGTTCCAGAGGAGTTAGTGGCTAAGATAATAACAGCCTCTGGAACCAATGTTCAGGTTAAGCTGCGCTTCCCTAGTGTGGTCCGTGGATGGGTGGCCACCCATTACATACCGAGTTTCCTAAGTGCCTCGAAAAGCCGTTGGTCCCGGCTGTCAGCTGGCTACAAATGTAGAATCGTAATAAGTAGTCAATGGCACGAAAGTCTGACAACCTGTCTAACAAATGGGTACCCAGCACTAACTGGGTTGTGGAGGGCAGATAGGCAGTCGCTTTAAGTAAAATACTGGTATTCAGCTGCATCCTGTTAGACTGGAAGCCAACGAAGAGAAGAGCGAAAAGGCTAGGCAGGTGATGATGACGAATCAGCTCGTTCCAAACTTCAGAGGATATAGACTGATAACCAACGGATTTACGTCCCGCAGACACCCTTAGATAACTAGCTTTACGCCCCTGTCGTCACTGAGCCTTCGGAAGCTTGTTATTTAGTGGACGTATCATAGAAATCACACCGAGAGAGAAACAAGGCTGCTTTAACTTGAAGCCAGGAGGCGGTTAGCGGTTTGTTGACTGGAGCGAAACTAAGTGAGACGTGTGTGAATGATTAAAACCACCCCGGGTGACCAATGAACACCGGTCTGAGTGCCAGTCATAAGTGCCTGTATGTAGTTATACACAGGTAGGCTGTGAGTCCTCTTAGCAAGAAAGTATCAGAGTATCAGAAGCTCATATGCAATGATGTAACCAGGAAGTTTGAAGGTGTAGAAAACCAGGGCCCCGAGTCTGCTATTCAATAGTGTCAGAATGGTCTATCAGTGATCTCATAATTGTTGATTTTGACAAGTTTGGTGTTGTCAAAATCAACAATTACCCATGGAATTCTTGCAACGATCTGGGCCCCGAGTCTGCTATTCAATAGTGTCAGAATGGTCTATCAGTGATCTCATAATTGTTGATTTTGACAAGTTTGGTGTTTTCAAAATCAACAATTATGAGATCACTGATAGACCATTCTGACACTATTGAATAGCAGACTCGGGGCCCTGATCTAGTTATTTAAAATCTCATGACTTTTCAGCTATTGGTACTTAATGCCTTTTCTTTTTGTCGCGGTGAAACCTTCAAAAGGCGGCCGGACTTTGGGGAAAGGACCGGGGAGTGTGGGATTTTTACCTCACTAAAACCACCCCGGTGGTCACAATACGGACATGAAAGGAGGCACCGTTTCCTCTTAAAAGACCTATTCGGAGCCTCGTCTGTGCATCACCTGATAAGGCACATCACTGGGGTGACTACAGGTCTCCCCTGAGTCATGCTATGCAATTATGCACGGCAGCACGGGTACTTAATGCCTACCCTCGAATTATTCTCGATATTCCAGGGGCGACTAAAATTGAGATAAAGTATTACATCATACTAAAACAGCACTAAGAAATAAAAGAACGACATCAGTCTAAGTGATGCACGTTATCTTAATTAAGTTAGTAATATATTGTGGTGCGGCAAGAAGTACTCCCGGCAGTACCATCACATTTTCCCGGAACTTACAAAATTCCCCGCAAGATAATCTTTCTTCGTCTCGAGCCCTAAACAACTTCGCAGTAGTTAGTGCGCGGTGAAATTATCTCAACCGAGCCATGAGCCATAACTTTTTAACCAACGCCGAGTAAAACAACCCCGCTCTTGTTCTGTGGTTCCGTTTGAAGTTCAACAACAATTTTATTATATTTAACGACTGCCATGTTTTTGTCAGAAATTACGTTTTGGTCAGACGAAGATTTTCGCGCGCAGTGATGTTTTAATAATCAGTTTAGTGGTTCGGAAAATATTTTGGAGTGTTGCCAAACACAAGAGCGGACGAACATCAAAAGCTAGACAGGATTCAGTGATAACATTATTTATTTGAGCGGATAATGCGGCGAAATATTCATTTGACTAAATGGCTCCCAGTGTGCCCACGTAACTGGAAGACTAGCAGTCGTTCTGCCGTCGAGTGCAATCGCCGTGGCCTCAAGATCGCTTGTTAAACACTGCCCGGGACAAACCAAAATCACCTCTATTGCCAACCAGCAGAACACAATTCCTCTCGCTTCTTTTCAAAAGAATAATACGGACTACAGTTGAGAACTTTCAGATTAAAGTGCTTTATTCCATTTTAACTTTCATGTACTTGTTGGGACGGAATGCTCAGTAAAAAATATTTTAGGTAAGATATTATTAACGATTGAGCCTTATTAATTAGTAGAAAATTCTGCGAAGATTAGATACCAAATAAAACTTGAAATATTATAAATTATAACTTTCAGTTAATTAAAAAATAATTAATTCATCTTCGACGGTATTTTTTTGCAATAGTTTCACAGAAGTCGTCTAGTTAAACGTTTAGGTATAAATAAATGTACACTACGATTTTTTAAATTCGAAAACTAAGACGGTAGGACCACATAAACAGTTAAGCGGTGGTCGGCGGAACGTGACCACTTCCACCATTTTCCGTTCCATTCATCCGTTTACCCTTTCTGAAAGATCTGCAATCATCCCATGGGCATTTGTCAGAATTTCGCCGAGGTCTGACCTTTATACACAGGATAATGTAAAGAGGACCACATAAACGTCATTTGCAGGCTTGTACAATTTATTGCGTGTCACGGGTTGCCGTGTCACTCTCTTGATCACTCGCTGTCGTGAGCCGGCGAACCCCAAGCTACTTGTATTATTTTCCAGGTTTATTGTAAAATTTTATATTGAGCACTTGCGATAGGTACTTTAATTTTAATTCAATGATCTTTAACTTAAGATTCCACGAAGTCTCAAGTTAACACATTCCATTAAATACAGAGCGCTGCTTAATTTTAGAGATAAGCTTTCTATTAAATCAGCTGGAAAGATTTAATATAAGAAAATTAAATATTCAGTCTTATGCTAAAATGAATACGTAAAGTACACTCGAGACGAAGTCAGTTTTAAAATACACAGGACTCTGTAATCTGTTCTCAAAGCAGAGACTGCCTTAAGCAAATTAAAATGCAGTTTAATAAGGAGTAGGGCGCAAAGCCACAGCTTTTATCAAAGAGAATTGAAAGGGAAGGAGAGAAAGAGTAGAAAAAACACGAGCACATCGCCAGGTTATTGGCTCCCTAATGAAATATTGATGAAGTTACAGAGGGCGGGTATAAATACCCGGTCTTTATCCGCAGAGCTTCGATCAATTATGGCACCGTTCTACTTTAAAGACGTATTCAAATTTTAAAGTTCATACTTGCAGTAATTGCTTACACTTCTTGCATATGTTATGGCGGTAACATTATGAAAACTGACGGTATTGTAGGGGTTGGGATATTTGGGCTTTCAACTCAAAACGTAACATATCATAAGATAGCCGTTATTCCAGAACGACAGCCGTACATTGAACAGTTTTACTAGGTAATAAGTAAACTATCTCCACATCTATTACTCCTTTGACAAACAGTGTAACCAGTACGCCAAAGGCTGGTTGCTCAGCGGTACAAACAAGTAAATGAACTACATTATTCTAATAAATGTCAAGTGTATATTTATACGTCTTGCTTATTGTATCCGTTCGCAACCCCCATCAGTCAACATCAGCGCACAGTTAAAATGAGCAGTTGTGCGTCGATGTGAAATAAATCGGTGTTTCAGCCGTGCCCTGTTGCCCGTGTACAGCCTCTCTCAATTCAGCTCATACGTTATTTATCTGGCATCAAGCCGTGACGTCATCCATCACGTAAAAACGGTCCGGCGTTGTTTCATGCCAAGCTTTACGGCAATAGGTACCTCTATCACACAGTTCTGTGTGCCTAGTACGAGCGGGTTGAGTTCTAAAATTGGAGTTTTAGCAATCGATGCATTATTAATTTATTTGTTAAATAAAACAGGGTAAGGTGGAAGCGCCAGGGTATCCTGCAAAATTCAAATATTCTTACGTTTTTTGCAATTTGCAGGTGAGGCTGTACCTATGTTGAACAAAATATGATTCGCGACCGTTACAAATATAGCTTGACAAAGAAGGAATTATTTTTGATTTACTCGTAAGCTATGTTTAGCATGAACTTTTTTGCGACTAACAATTTTGAATTCGAAAGTGCACAGCCAAGTACTCGTCCCCTAAATTCGTTTTAATATGTGTAAGGTTTAGTTCGTTTAACCCAATAAACGGAAGCTTACGTGGAGCTAAGCAACCTTAACTGAATATATCGAGGGCCAGTGAGGAAGGACGTCCGCGGAAGAGAACACCGGACAAAGGAGAGAAGATTAATCCGGAAGGCGGCTGGCAAAAGCCGGGATTAATCACGCCAGGTAAAAGATAGCCAATATTTATCAACCAACTGGAGATTAAACTGGAGATTATGGATACATATAGCTTGCTGTAGACGTCGATACAAGTTATAAACAAACCTTTATTTATCGCGTACAATGTTGATAGATAAACATAATTTTCTTCTTTCAATTTTCTTTTCTTAAGTTTAATTTCCTTGACCCATAAAGGCTTTAAGTCCTGGGCGCTACTAAAAATACCGTGTTACAAACTCAATTCACGATTAGTTAGTTTCTAATTGGTTATGTCGCGTACAGACCACAATTGAAATACTAGTGATGTGACACTTTGGCTAGGTAGCCGTGGCTACCCATTAATCATTTGAGTTTAGTATTTTTAAGAAGCGCCGTGGACGATACACCTTATAACTTCATTGATCACAATTGAATGAATTATCCGACTTGCTAAACCATTGTTTGGTTAAGCACTAAACTGGTCAGATAGGCAGGTATTACTGAAACATGCAAGCGAGCTGACCAATACTTTAAAATTCGTTTTTTTTCGCTCGACACAAACTCAATTTTCTCGACTAATTTGCAAACTGGGTAGTTTTATGCCCGCTATGTTTTCAGAATTAAAACATCAATTGGACGAGGTCTGCGGTCTATTTCAGTCGCAGAACGAATCAAATAAACATCGGGCTTGTATTCGGAAATTGGATCTACGTAATTTTTGTTTGCATCAATTGGAAAATATTTTTTTACGTATGCAAGTGCAATACAGGAAGAGAAAGACTTCGAATTGTAATCGTTATTAATTTATTGTAGGCATATGTATGGCATTTGAAGCAGTTCTACAAAATAGAACGCACCTTTAACGTTGGACTTCAGTTTTATCCGTAAACATTTCATTCTCTAATTGGGATACTTACTACATTTATTTCTTTCAAAATATTTTTTGTCTTTCGTACCACTAAAAGTTTAACACGATATGCTGTGCTAGTAACATAGCATTTTTAATATCTGGACAAGTGTATATGTGGTTGTGCTTTGCTACTACGATATCGCAACTAATCAACATTACCTATGCAGGTACTTTTATTTTCGTTTCCCCTTGAGGAATTTCTATAAAGGATGGCAAAGGCCTCAGATGGTAGGCGGTAGCCGGTACACAGAACGTTATTGAGCTTTACAATTTGGTAAATTATTCAAATACTTGCTGAGGATGGTTCAAATTGAAAAAAGCGGAAAGCTACCTTAGCTTTTGTAGAAACTCACAAATGAAAATAAGCATCGTAGATACTTTTACTTTATTGTTCGCCGAGAAAATTCAGAGGCAATTTTCTTTAGTGAATGGAAAAACAAAGCACATTAAAGGTCTCCAGTGAGTTCTAACGACTGAATGGCTTAGTAGCGAATGTTTTATACCGACCACTTACCACGACGAGCGCACTTACAATCGATCCAAGTTTGCGGAAAGTATTGCAAATATTCTACAATGGCTATTGCACGTTTGGAGTAAAACTAATGTCATAAAAGTGCTCGTGTGAGTTCGGCTGAAGTCGGTGGTGTTCGTACAAAAATAGCAGAGCGAGTTTGCTGCGACGGCAACGACGTAAGTTTGTTCAAAGCCTTATTAATGGCTAGTGGATTCATCGGGTGTAGTACAAAGTAGTATTAAATATTGAGAATATGTATATGGCCACCAAACGGGACGAATAGAAGTTCAAAAAAGAAAAATTTTGAGATTTACATCGAGATACATTATGTAAACTATAAAGGTAGCACAGTCTTTCATATTAATTGTTAGATCTTGTTCAGTTGGTTCGCCACTGTTTCCCTAGTTTTCCCATACTTGGCACGTTAAGTTTAAGCAATAGGGGCACAAATCCAGGTTGCTACACCTACTAAACCCTAATGCAGTCCTATTGACTGCATTCAGCAATCCCCTTATCAATACTAATTTTCCCTCGGCCGTCACAGACATTCCCGTAGAGCTAATTGGAATTAATCTATACGATGCCACCGTGAAGGTAGGTTGTTGTAACGCAGCGGCAATCCACCGCGATAATAGCCGCTATCCACCGCAAGTGTCGAGGGACTTGGTTGGCTAAGTTAGGCTCACTCCCCCAGGAACGTATTGTAATTAATAGGTGCCATCATCTATACTATTATATTATAAATGCGATAGTTTGGACGGATGTTTGTTACTTTTTTACACCAGAACGGCTAAGCGAATCTGGATGAATATAAATGGTTTTAAAATATTTACTCTTGCGTGGCAAGCAAACTATCAGTGTGAATCATTATCTTACGGATCTTATTTTGTTGTAAATCGGTACGGACAAATCGTAGACATGAATGAATATCAGATTATGTACTGAAGTATCCGTCAGTGTCCGGTGTCCACCCAGGTTTAAACGAACCTAAGAATAGTAACTACTCACTATACAAACTAATCTTTAACTAAACTATGAACAGCTCACAGTATAACTCACGAATGACGTCACAACATCAGGTAAAATCCTCCTAGTTTCTATACACGACGCTGCATTTGTATGAATGATTTATGCACGTAATCTAGTTCGCGCCGCATTTCCGAGCATACACAAGGGGGCCCCGAGAAACCAATACACCCGAAAACTGGGCCAAGGTTAAGCTGTTAGATTAAGATAATATTAACAACCTACTCATTTACTAATTGCTTGCATGGTTTATTTAATTGTGTGATTTATTTTTAGTGGCGTACAGACCACTCTGGAACATTACAAGCGAATAAATTTACAGAATATATCTACTTACCAAGTTTCAACTGCTGTGTAGTCTAAATAGTTTTCGAACAAAGTGGCTGTGACATACGGATGGACAGACGGACAGACATGACGAATTTATGAAGGTTCCGGTTTTTTGCCATTCGGTTACGAAACCCTAAAAATCGTTTTTTTTTTTGGAAACACACTTTACTGGAAACTTAAAAGTAAGTACAAGTAGGTACTGATTCATATCTTGTGACAAAGAATATAATTATGTATTTTTATTTTCTACTCCTTCTCTACTTCTAAAACAATAGGATAAGGCGCACGCGTGTTGGGCTTTGTCTTAGGTAACTTTTGACGTTCAAAAAGTGCTGAATCCACAAATAACAATTTGTAAAAATGACTTTTGTTTTTTTCCTTTACTGAATACAATTTGACTCGCTTCCTCCCATGCTAAGTACCACAACTAAACAAGCCAGTATTGAATAGAATTAAAACTTGCGCGTCGCTAACAACTCCGGCCTCTCACCGCCGCGCGCCGGTTAAATAAAACAAAGAGACAATTAATAACTCGCCGACGAGATGAAACCATCTTCTAAAACCCTTATGAGCTTAGATGGTTTCTAAGCTCACATATAAATACAGATACTCAACAATATACCAAGTTTTTGCAATGAAAAACTTGAAAAACTCGAACATTCGTAGCGGGCGCTCGGAAACTTTCATCATTAATCATATTCTTTTGAAAGCCAACTAAAATAAGACTTCTGTTAAGTATTTATTTTAAGTTTCGTGACGCGCGAGTTCATGAAAAGCAAAATAATCGCTAAGTTACTGTTGTATTCGTATATCTATGTGATTTTTTTTAATAATTTCTTAATAGATATGTTCTAAATGAAGTGCCTTTTAGTCGCAGGTATATATTCATTAAAATGGCAGAACTGCATGAATGCAGTACAACTATAATTCAAAGCAAACCCGACAGCAGCATTAAACTTACACCATCAGTAGACGTTGCTACGCCATTGCTACGGCGTAGCACACAAGTTCCACTAACGCATTCAATTGTATAATGCCTGTAGCGAGTGTACAAGCTATAATAGCTCTATATGCCGGTAGAAACGTCATGTAATGCAACGCAATACATGTGCAACGTTGATACATGACGTGGGTTTCAGTGCCTACATCCGTAGCGTCGTAGCGGCGCGTCTAAGATAAGCCCGTCGTAGCACATTGACATGGAGGCGACGCGACGTAGCGCCCGTCGAGCGGAAAATGCAATCTGGCGCGAATTAGGATAGACGTGCAGCGTTATACATGAACCTATCTACACAACAACATGACAAGGTGAGTGTTCGAGCTAAGTGGATGAATTTATAAGCGAATTAAGTCATTACATACGTACGAGCTATTGTCGGAATAATTGAAGATCAGAGTGGGTTTACTTGCATATCGCTTCCGTCTTAATGGATAGCAAACTATGAGCGGGTAATTAGTTACCATGCCAGACGATTTGATGTCGTTAAACCCCCATCGTATCAAATATTTACCCATTTATATGAAACGTAGTTACGAGTTACTTCGAGGTCTGTGGCTCATTAGTGAAATATCATTTACAAGACGTAATTCACAGTTGGTTAAAGCACATTCTTAACTGGGCTAATATTTTAGCGGCATAAGTACCGTTGTCACGTGACGTCATTAAATATTAAGATGGCTGTTAGTTGTTTTATGTCATTTCCATGCCTCCTACGTTCGCATTGACTGATTAAACTGAAAGTCATTAATCTTGTAGGAGGCGAACGATGTTTAATTCGTGGAAGACGAGTTATTTCGTGTGGAGATAAAATATTCAATGATATTCTCTTGGATCGAGGAATTCTTAAATTATTTAAATAATTGTGTAGACTGTTAATCTCTTATTTATAAACGGGATACGTATTAATGTTTATCTCTCGAGTCTTCTGATAATCTATACTAATATTATAAAGCTGAAGAGTTTGTTTGTTTGTTTGTTTGTTTGTTTGTTTGTTTGTTTGTTTGAACGCGGTAAACTCTGGGACTACTGGTTGGAATAGAAAAACTCTTTTTGTGTCGGATAGTCCATTTATCGTGGAAGGCTTTAGGCTATATAACATCACGCTACGACCAATAGGAGCGGAGCATAAATGAAAAATGTTGCAAAAACGGGAAAAGATATTCCTTTTTGAGAGCTTCCGTTGCGTGCGCTGCGAAAACGGTTTAAGTTACGCAAATACCATGTTTGAAAGAATTGTTCCTCTTTAAAAGTTCTAAAAAAAAGTCCGCGACAGCATATGTCTATCTTTTAAGATTGACTCACTGTAACCATTTTTTACTATTAAAATGTTAGGTTAAAAAGAATGATATTTTGCGAAGCTTATTTAACCCATATGGTATTAATCTATATCTAAATAAATGTGTTTGTTAGTACAGAAATTTAATATAGAATATTTGTGCCCTTTACTCTATACAGTTTAAACAAATATCTTAGAAGATATCGCAATGTAAAAATATCCGCGCGACAAAATAATTAAGCGCGCGGCAGTCATTCGGTCCGGTGCGGTAGGTTAGTGGGGATTCTGGCCTCCGGGGACTCCGGAGAAATTCATATTCAAAATATTTACTGCACCATAATGTTTACAAGGTGTTACTGTATATTTAACAGTAAGAGATACCAATAGTAATTCACACTTTAATATAATCTAAACTAATATTATAAAGAGGAAAGATACGATTTTTTGTTTGTTACGATTTAACTCAATTTATGTTGACATTTTGTTATAAGCTATATTATGTGACGCAGACGAAGTTGCATGGGTCAGCTAGTATATCATAAACATGTAAATAACAAAGCAGGTCATTAGTTCGGATAACGATTGTAACTGTACTGTACTATTATATGATGTATTTAAGCCTGAACTAATATTTAGCATCAATACAAAACGTGAAATGTTACATACATTTCCTAGTGTCAATTTTCCCACGTGACACGGATAGTACCAGGCTCTCATAACTGGCATACACATCGACACAGCGGCAGATAGCACTCGACAGTCGACACCTCCTGTTTAAATAATACACTTGTAACCGCGCTTTTGTTCCCACACTCCTCACACTCTTTGTTTACACGCGACACGAAAACGTGCAAGTTTGCTTTTCTCTTTAAAATAAATAGGAAACACGAAAAGTTTAACAAAATTGAAATCGCTACGTGTGAATTTTGAAAATGGTAACGATAGAAAATGGAGAGACCTTCAAATGCCACCAGTTTCTGTAACTCCCTGTCATTATAAACAACCTAATATTTTACGAACTTTTTGAAAATTCGTTTCAAAAAGTTCGTACAATATTAGGTCGTTTAAATTAAATATTCGGTAAAAAGAGTACGGACAAACTGCTGAATGACTGTGGACAGTCCTAAAGTATCAGTCAGTTCCCGATATCTACAGCCGCGTCTACAGTTTCACCGAACCCGTAGTTAGTGTGTCTAATGAAAACAATGTACTGCACTTGTCAAGGTCATCGCGTATCTATTGTCCCACACATTTTGCGTAGAAATATGCAAACAGTAAAAAAACTTCAATCAATGAAGTTAAATACAAAACTTGTAATATTCCAGACACCCTTTTGTTCTGCGTTGGAAACTTCTTTGTTTTCTTGTTAAAGAAGCTGCGCGGTGTCGGCGCTTGCTTTTAATCTACGCATTAGTTTTTGACTTACAAAGAACTTTGTAAGTTAACATTTATTTAGCGTAACTAAACTTTAATCTAAAGGTGTCCTTTTTCTTGAGATAAAAGTAAACAGAGCAAAAGACTGTAATCAGTCTCGACGCTGCTAAAAAAGCCTGGAAAAGATCATAAATATGATTTGAATGATAGTATAATTTTATCTGCCGACCTCTATAAAATAGTGATTGTCCCACTTATATAGCCTTCGTATTGTTCATTGATTTTATTTTCTGAGGCGCAGAAACTGTAACTATCGTAGAATAAAAATAACCTTATTGGCGAACGTAGCCATCGGCACGTCCCTAATAAACTGCATAGAATATTATGATTTTTTTATTTGTGGCAAATGGAAACGATCAACGTTTTTAATTAGAGTAACAATAAATCAATAGGGTATTATGGCATGCGGCGGATGTTTTCACAAAAATAAGTAAAGTTTGAGTGTAATTTAACCCTGGCCACGTGTTAGGATGTCGTTACCCCAAACTCATGATAAAGGCATCAATTTGCGGGACTTGGGTAAAAACTCGCCAACTTTTAGGCGTGTGCCGCGATGACGTCATGGACTCGCCACTTCGGCAGTACTGCACGATTACAAAATTTATGGAAATGTATGAATAACATTTGGCTGCGCAACTGGAAACTTGTGGAGTGTTATCAATGTTATAAATATGGCGATCAAGAGAGAATACAAATAAAACCAGTCACTAGTAAGTTAGTTTCATAACATGCTGTACTTTATGGTAACTGACTCATGTCGTGTGTCAAGCTTTCAACGCTACACGTAGCTTGCATTATAGTTTAAATAAATACGTATGAACGGCCGCATAAACCTAGAAAGATGTTCTTAAGAAAAGCTGAAATTCAGAAATGCCGTGGTATTACTATTATGTAGTGGAGCGAAACAGTAATTTCCAAGATTTCAAAAACACAAAAGTAGAGTAGACCGTTACTAGTTCAACTTGGGTTTTTAGTACGTAAATGAAGATGGTACATACAGTAAGACGTTACTGATCATGGTACATAAATTCCTCATCATCTGCCTAGCTATGTTGAGGTCGGCTTCCAGTCTAACCGGATGCAGCTGAATACCAGTATTTTACATGGAGCGACTGCCTATCTGACCTCCACAACCCAGTTAATCTTGGTAATGCGATACTCTTTGGTAAGACTGGATGTCAGAATTTCAGGTCACTGACTACCTGTAACGACTGCCAAAGATCTATACAGAGTGTAAATCAACCCTTCACACAGCCGTTAACCAAGCATTCTGTACATCAAACTAAGTACCCCTACGCAAAAATTTTTGCTGGGAAATGACTTTTTTTTTGGGGTCAAAAATCACATTTTAGGGTAAAACTCACAGTAGCACTCTTAAAACATTGTGCTAGTGGATGCCTTGATTAGTAAACGGGTCATGGAGGTAATTTAAGTAAAGTAATAACCTGAAAAACTAGTATTTACAAAAACAGCTGTGAAAAATTTGGAACTTTGACCCCCAATATCTCCGTAACTAGGAGGTTCCCAGGTATGGCCTAGAACAAAAAAATTATCGCAGTGGTGGGGAGAACAAATGCCCTTCGTTTGCGTTAAGGGTACTTTTACACCCTATATATAGCAGCCGGGACCAACAGCTTAACGTGCTTTCCGAGGCACGGAGGAAACTCGGTATGTCGGGCGGTCACCTATCCACAGACCGACCTAGGCAAGCACAGCTTTACCTAAAGATCGACCCGAGTGGCAGTTCTTATTAAGCCATAAACATAAATTATGGATATAAATACCTTTATTGATGACTGATTTAACGTTCAATAAATTAAATAATCTCATAAAACTAGTTAAAGTTGAGGATGTAATCTACTGGTATTAAGTGCGGATAACTCAACACTACCCACGTAGTGGCGAGTCTAGTAACTGGCCGAGTTTTAACGATCTTCTGACAGCATCCAATAAACTATCTGTAAAATATAAAATGGAATTTGTTCAATAAAATAAATATCCGTTTTCCTTTTCAATAAGAAAAGTAAATGAAAAATGGTAACGCCGCCTCGTCTAATCTAATTAAGATTAATTTCCTGTCCCTGAAAAATTACTGGAAATATTTCAAATAAAATGTTATGAGATATTTTACGGCAGCGTGAAATATGGCGAAGTATTACAAACTTGGCTCTAATTTCGAGGCGGAACCGCTTGGAATGATATAAAGCAGAACAAACACCGCGCGCTCCCTGTGACTGTACCGCATTACTTGAGTACACCCAAACGACACGTTTACACCACCGCGACGCATTGCTCAAAGCGCACCGTTCGACTGTGTGAATAATTAGATTCTTACTCCTCCACAGTGTGAATAATTTACGAGTCGTTTCTCTCGCTGTTACGGAGTGAACTTAAAATCGCGGTATACACATTAACGTCGGATCGCAGTTCATAAAAGCTATACATAGATCGCGTAGTACAGCGCAGACAACAATAGGTCGGTACGCGAGTGCCAATCACGTTATACAGACGTTATCTTTAATGCGTCGCCACGTCAAACTCAAAGCATTCATTTCGAACTAGCACTTTGCCCCCGACTTCGTCCGCGTGTAAATTATATACTAAAACCTTCCTCGACAACCACTCCTTACATTGGTGAAAACAGCATGAAAATCGGTGCAGTAGTTTTTGAGTTTAACGCGAACAGATAGACAGACGCGAAGGAGGACTTTGTTTTATATTATGTAGTGAAGTGATGTAGTGTTACTGATAGAACGATAAACAGACACTAACAAGAACTTTTGCGTGGTCATAACTAAGCTACCAGCTGACTGTCCAGCCATGAGCATAATACATACTGTGAATGGACTGTAGTTGACCATTCCAAAAATTTAGATCTCATGGAGAATGGACGCTCCATGGACAGTATTTTCAAACCAAGTTTCTATTTGCGTAATATATTCTACGTATAATATGTTTGTGTAATATGGCTACGACCAGAATACACGGAAAGATTGGAAACCACCGAAAGTCTCCACTCAACTTTAAGTTGCGGTTTTGCTTAAGAACTTTTAATTCACATTTTCAGCGAAAATTTGTCTGCACTGTAATCTAGTAGAAGGATGCTTTGTCAATATGTTAATGTAATAAAATAAGGATTAGTTAATTCATTTAGCAGGGCACCAAAGTATAAGTCATCACTCAAAAACATCAAAATAAACCATTTAAAAACAGCTTCATTTCCTCAAAGCTTATTAAATAAGTTAAGGGCAGCGCTCACCACATTTTCCCTGTGCAGCGAGCTAGTTATAATGTCGTTCCTTAAGCTTGCAATTCCGAGGCGCCGATAAACGTAGCTCGATGGAGATATCGACGTAACTTACGGCCGGGCCGCGTATAAATTTACATTAGTTGCCTCCCTGATCGGCCGGTTAATGTGCTGTTCGTCCAGAGTAATGAGACGACCTACCACTGACGCTGATGAGCGCTCAATACACTTAACACTTGTTACGATTGGATTTAACAAAGTAATTTGCAAGTCGTTCAAGGTTGAGTTATTCTTTTGCTACCGCCTCATCTGTCCTGGAATTCTGGTAGCAGGTTCCGCTCGTCTGTTAGAATAATCAGCCAGATAATACCCACAGCTGGGATAATGGCCTGTGGGCTGTAATCCACCACGAGGGAGAATGTGTCATGTATTCGAAATTTTTATTTTAGGATTTTCAAGATAATTTACTTCAACGTTTTGAGAAGCTCGTTAGTAGTTAAATAACAGACAGTAGACTGTTTCAATACGAATCAGATTCTAGCGTTGCATCGTCTCAAAGCTTCAGTATCCTTGACCATTATGAAAGTCCAAGAGGAGCAAAAGATTATTAGAAAACGTGTGGCAAGTAATAGGTTACCCACGCTCCAGTGAGTACACATCCCATTATGTAAGATGCCAGCAAAATGCATCAGCTGTAAACATTTAATCGTCGACATGATAACAAATGCTCGCCTCCGCACAGCAGCGTGGGAAATCTTGTGCCACGTTTTACATCCCCACTACAGTTTGCAATCATGCGTTAAGAATTAATCGAAATGTTCGAAAAAGCATTAACTGCTGAAAATATTGAAAAACAGCCTGTATTTTTAATCTCGATTACGCGGCACCGCACACAACAATCACCTCGTTAATGTTGGCCGCCTTTAAAAATACGTTCCAATTGTTTTTTGTTGAAAAGAGGCCGCGATAAGGTATGTTTTTAGGTGACAGACTAACGGGTAGTTAACAGAAGGTCGTTTAGGTGTTTTGTGGGTTGAGCCTTAAATATAGTGGAGTTGGCAACAAAGTTTGACAGCGTTAATTACGCACGGGGTTACGGTCCCGCGACCGATCTGATAACCCCGCAAGGCTGACAGTTTTCCACAGCCCGACAAAGCCCACGCGAGTCCTACCCTGTCTCAGAAGAGACATACGACGGTGACACAAGTGGGCGTACGCAAACCAGTCTTAATAAGCTTTGTATTTATAAAAAAACGAGCAGGTACTAACGTACATATTGATAACTGTTGGATAGTGATAGCTAATATCAGATACAACCAATACAGCTTATTCTCAGAAGCCCGCGCCAATACTGGCATGCATACTTTGAGGCAGCAGAATCTCGTAATATGGAATACTTTACCACCTTATATACAAAACTAGATGTATATCCATGTAGTATGTACATCTCGGGTTTAAAGCTCCAAACATACCTTTATATACAAAATTTTTAAGCATGATAAAAATGCATGGAAATAAATTGTAGGTAACCTCCCGGGACACATTGCACGGAAGTTTAGGAGGGAATTTAGTAAGAAACATCTCGTTTACTATTTAAAATATGTGGCATACATTGGCTTAGAGCTTAGAATTTATGTTGTGACGAATATTTCTATTATTTTGAAATTTTTGAAAAATGTTTTATTACCTATGTTTAATTTTAGATGTTTTTGTAAGTAGCAGTGTACATCCGACTTTGCACATGTTTACTACCACCCTGGCCCAAATGCCAGTCATGTCTCTTTGATAAACACGCGTTCCATTCGTCCAGCCGTATGCACTATCGTTCCGTGTTGTCTGTCCATGATACACGATGCAAAATGACAGTGTATGAGCATGCTGGACAATATAATTATCATCATGCATCTCCGTTTCGCGATCTTATGATAGCTGGTTTTGCAAGATATACTGTTTTCCTTCAGGATGACTTATCGACTATGTGGGTACGCAGAGCTGTATTAGGGGTCGACGACACTCGTCATCCTGTATGTAGGTACAAGTTTCATCTTTCAAATATAATTTTAAGCCAGCAAAACTATTTGTATTTCACAAAGTACTGTTCTTATTCCAAGCTGTTCGCAAAACTTTTCCGTACAGCGCAAACTACAAATCGGAGCAGTAAGAAGCAAAGATACTGGCACATTATTCCGGACTTGTAAAAAGTAAGTAATAAATCACCCGGCTGTTCCACGTCGGCTCGCACAGCCTCTGACATGTTTATGGAGCCCTGCTATCTGTTTTACTGAGAATGAAGATAATTGAAATCTCATCTTGCGATGAAGTTGTTATTATGGAGGTGGGGTGAGATTGGCTGTCATGGTGTTTAATGGGGGATTTGGGTTACGAAGGTAAACCTAACCCTACCATGTGTGGGGTAATAAGAGCAACTTCATGTATATCCGTAGACTACGTTACTACCTTTTCACCAATATGTCCATCATGCATTATAAATCTGGGAAATTCTAATCTCAGACAACTGTAAAAATATGTTAGGACCTTGACCTTTATCACGCCAACAAAATACTAAAAAAATATCTTGTTAAATCCTTATTACAACTTATTAAGGTTGTTATTCATAGCTAAAACCTAAAAGATGACCAAAGAAATCTGACAGGCCATTCAAGTTACCACTTGTCGTAACAAACTGTATTTATTTATTTATGTCTATATCCATAATCAATCTCCTCACAATCTTCAGGAGTCGCGACAGCTTGACATTTCGCTAATGACGCCTAAACACTGCCCGCTACTGCTGGGCAAGAATCGACTCTATTCGAGAGGAATGAAGTTATGTTTTGATTTGACGACGAGTCCGGGTGCTTTGTGGCAGGGGTTTAGGGTTGTCCAATATTCAACGTCCGGCTAACGGGTTTGTTTTTAACAGTTTCGTCCGGTCTGAAATGAATACGTCCGGTTTGACCAGGTTTTGTTCATGTAGTAAGCAGTTTTATTTAAACTTGGGTGACTGGTATCCGGCTTTTAGATTGTTTCAGTCCTATTTAGGATACATACCTTGTTATTGACGGCGACCTCTGTTTAAGTAACATTCTCAACGTCTACCTTGCATTTACTTTTAAGATTGTAGATACATTTAGAGACTGATGTCAAACGTCACATAATACGAAACGCTTTATAAAAAAATATAGCATTAAATATTTTCTGTGTACTTACTAGAATTATAAAGATTCTTGCCTGTATAGCTTGCTCGTAAGCATTACTGATTTCAACAATTAATGTAAGACATTAATGTATCCAGACTAGGCACGCGTAGCATGAAAAGTTAGCAGATTTTTTTTGCGTTAAATTTTAAATTGATATCAGATTTCTGTAAGCTCGGTTTTTCCCACGGATTCTGGCAGCCCTAAACGAGTAGAGGGCGAAAGTTGACGCTTGTCCGCGGACACGGCGACATTAATCCGCGAACAAACGCGACTATCTGCGAACTCACCGCCCTCTTAACGAACGACGCGACGCGGCGACGACGGCCCGTCAATGCAAATTGTTATTCTTACTAGTTCTGCTTGCTTACAATATTGATTTTTAATTTCAAAGGATAAAGGGGTGACTTAATTGGATTTGACGATTAGTTCGAAAGCAAATGGTCGGTATAGCGGTGCTATGAGTTGCATTTATAATAGAATTTTGTATCCGCTCAGTTTACTGGTCCCTGGAGTAAACTAGCTAGATTGTTTTAATTTCCCAAATGTGATCTGATCTGGATTTTCCGTTTGGCTAACAATAGTGAAGCTTGTGATTATTATAAGACATTACGCAAGCAACCCGTGGTGGTGTCAAAGCCAAACATGAGAGCCAGAAGTTGGCAATGAGTAATAATATTTGAATAATTGTAGTCATCGACGGAGGTTTTACGCTCAATAGGGTATTTAAGTCCCGAATATTATGTACTTGGGACTTAACAAAACTTCTTGGAACACTCTCGTTTTACTTCTGAGGAAACTTTGTTTAAACTTTTGTATTGGGTGATTGGGCCCAGATTCTGTCCTCGATACGAACCAATAGGAAGTCAATATTCCAATTTTGCAATATCTTCTTCTTTATCTTAAAGTTTTTGTGTCAATTTGTTATTTCATCGAGAATGATCTTGGCAGAATATTAAATTGCCAATCAATAAGTTTACGACAACTTGAAAGATCAACTTAACAACATTTAAAACGTGAAAATAACTAAACGCAACGGGCTGCTCACGACCGCGACATTTTCCCAGCGACAAAAGGCGACCGTCAAACAAAAAAACCCCGCTATAATGTCATACAAACACGATCGCATTACAAAACATTGAATTTTTCCTGTCAATGTACACAGGCTTAGCTGCGGGGACTGCGGCCGATCCTCTCAACATAATGGCTTGTACACACTTCTCTCGCGCAGATCATAGCACAAATATTAGCTTTCATACTCGTCGGGATGTGCAATAATAACTTGCGACCCCCGTTTGTGACATCAACTGTCGTGGGGGGCTACATGGTTATTGAACTAATTGATGGATGAGGATAAACAATGCAAACGATCGAACTTTGCATATCATATCTGCTAATCCCCAAAAACGGTAGTTGTTTTGTAGACACTCATTTTGGGTAACACATAGTAATCAGGGTAATATGGTTCTGCTCGGGGCGGCGTCGGGGGGCCAAAGGTACTCCGTAAGAGTGACAGACCCCTCCGACCACACCAGGACGGAGAGCTTCCATGAAGATTTTAACACGCAAAGGGAAAAGGATTATGCGTTTGAACTACAGGGGACGTGTAAATAAGCAGCCGCAACTAATTAGAAGTAAACCACAAACTACCAGGAGGACATAGACAGAAACAGATTTAGGACCTAGCTCCGGTCGTGACCTTTGTAACGGTAAAGCAAACGGTCCCGGATAACTGGCTGTCATCGGCATGATTTGTTTTCTGTGTACAATAAACCCTTGTCTGTTTTCAACGGAAAATTATGTTTATACACTGTGGTTTAGAAACTTTGTTTTCCTATGCCTAACAGAGTCCGTTCTTTATCTTATTTTTTCATGGATCACTCGATAGGCAAGTATATGTAGGAAAAGTATCGTCATCATCATCTGTGGGTTTCAGCCGTAGATGAGCCTTGCCTGGACGAGTATTATTTCTATTCCAACGTGCCCTATTTTATTCGACCTAAAAATAGTATGGTCAAAAGTACTCGAAAGATTCAATGAAAACAACCGTAGGATCATAACAAACTTCTCAAGCCACAATTTAAGTACTTATTGTTATATTGTTTTCCAAAACAATAAACAAACCAGTAGAAACGACAAAACTTCGGTAAGTAACAATCACTGGCGCTTAGAAGGGAATTGTGTGCTATTTTTAGAGTATTCAATCAAGATCGAATTCGTATTATAATATTGTTTCAAATACTAAACGAAAAAAGACGTTTTGAAGAAAATGCAATCTATTTATTTAACTTGGTTGATATCACACAAGTATAGGTGAAGAAACAAATATTTAATTATGTGACTGTAACGTAGTACCAGTTGTGAAACTAGTTCACCAGTTATAGACAGTCAGTAGGCTGTGGGTGTGAGCGAGTTCGTTTGTAAACTACTTCATAGTTTAGCGGATACGCCCTAACTGTTTATTAATTAGGGTAGGGTCCGTCTGGAGGCCACTCGGCATAATCAAAAAACAATCCGGGGAACATCTAGCCCTCCCTGCCCCCGCGCCGTTCCCACGCACCTCACCCCCGCCGTGGTCACGCGAACCGAACAATTCGCTTAATTAAAATACTTTTGCACACATACGTATCTACGACATAAATTATTTACATATTACACCTTTACATCACATGGGTAAGTTAGCAGCACCCACGGAATCCCCCGAATGCGGCCGAGCTCGCCCGACACCCAATTATCTTAATAAAACGGCATTAGCTTTTGTCTGTACGACAAGGCCTTTGTTTAGTATTGCATGTCAGCTAAATTAAATGAAGTTAGGAAAGGTAAAAAGACGGGAACTCCCTTTGGCGACATCCGAAGAGAGCGGATCTTGAAGATCTTAATTAAAACTTGGAATTAACCTTACAGAGCCTTTTATACTGGAGAACTACGTGCCCTCGTGTACAAGGATACGGGAGCGCTCTTATGATCTGATAAACACTGGAGCATATTATTATACGATTAACCAGAATCTAATTATGTGTTGTTTTATTATATACGCTCTGATTAATGAAGACACAAAACATAGTATACTCCGTAGTTTAAAACAGGCGTGTACATACAAAATTGTCTCACTGCTGGTCACCAAAGTAGAGAAACACAGTTGTTCAGCAGGGCGATACAGGTCGAAAGTAACCATGTTATACTTACAATATCTGTCGATATACTTTTATGTATTTTCATATCAATTCAACATTCATAGCATTTTGATTTGGTTGTTAAGATCACGACGCTGAACAAAATAATTCTGAAAACCGTTCAGCTAGAATTGATTCCTTGAATAATCCGTTGTATTGAGTTGTTTTCGCCCTTACCTGTAACAAAAAAGAAGTCAATTAAACAAATGTCAGTTAAAAGGATAATCTCGTTTCGTGAAATCTGGTTAACTATTGGATTTATTTACTAAAACTGTTTACAAGGACGGGCTTAATTATTCCTAAACTATCGCAATAAACACAATACGAAAAATAGAAAACAGATAGTAAGAAAAATCTAAGAATGTCAGACAATATCGCCACTAGATTTGGTCAACTTCGTCAAGTGGCTCCACCTAAGTGATTGGATGAACACTTTCGTCCCCGGTTGTGCTCAATCAATTTGTGCACCGAATGTCGCGTTCGGAAAAATGTATTTTAAAGACAGAACAAATTGTAAAGTATAAAAATATTCCGGGCGTCGGGGGCCACGTGATGACTTCCGGCCACCGTAGACGCGGGCCTGTCGACATGAAGGGCTAAGAAGGAACATGGGTGGTTTTTAGTCAGTAGAAGTCTCACACTCCCTTCCGCTCTGCCCAAGAGCGGGAGGGGTCATTTGATGATTTTCCACCCACCATAAAAAAAAAAAAGTATAAAAATATAAATAACGAGCGGTTCGTTATTTCGCACATGGGTTTTATTTTCACGTAGTTTGTTTTTTACAATAAAATGGCGCCAGTATCCGACGCTATTATTCGGCACAAACGGTGGTTGGTGGCAGACTGTCTAGGGGGATGCTAGCAATTGGAAAGTACCACAAAATACAAGCAGAAGATAAACAATATATATAACTAGCTGATGTCCGCGGCATCGCCCGCGTGGATGTCGGTCAATTATATACTAAAACCTTCCTCTTGAATTACTCTATCTATTAAAAAACCGCTTCAAAATCCGTTGCGTAGTTTTAAAGATTTAAGCATACATAGGGAGGGACGTACAGACAGCGACAGCGACTTTGTTTAATACTATGTAGTGATTATGTATAACTAGCTGATGCCCGCAGTTTGTCTGGGTGGAAGTCGGTTATCGCGACCAAAAGTAATATTTTCATCTCCCCCCTTTGAACCCTTTATAACCCTTTTTTTTGCATTAAAAAGTTCTATGTCAAAGGACATAGGACTTTTTAGTCAAGCTTTAGAGTCTAGACTATGCGTACCAAACATTTAAATCGGTTCGGTAGTTTTGGCGTGAAAGCGCCACAGACAGACAGAGTTACTTTCGCATTTATAATATTAGTAAGGATTTTATTCCCGACTGCATACTAGCCCAAACTAATCAGACTGCCCAAGTGCCCACAATTTTAATTTAGTGTCACATTTGTACAGTCGAACAAGCTAATAAGACGGCTAACTTGCATTTACTTTTAAGATTATACAGATACATTTAAAGACTGATGTGAAATGATACAGCGTTTGACATCAGTCGCTTAATGCGAAACACTATAAAAAACAAAATTGCAATCAATATTTTCAGTTTACTAGAATTATAAAGAACTCTACCTGTATACTTATTAGCTTGTTCGAGTGTACCACAAATACCGTTAAATTAAAAAAAATATCTATGGACCTTGAGGCGATGAAAGTCATCTGCATTCCAAAACTGTTACAACTTGCTTGTTTCAGTCTGGGTTCGCCGAGGGTCCTTCAGAGCCAACTTACTACGTGCAGTCACTCACTGGGCGCTTAGCAACCGATGTATATTCAACATTGTACCTTCTATGATCCTTACAGGGTAAATTGGAACTTCACTGGAAGACATAATAGTGAAATAATGTCGTTAGATAATGTTGAACCGTATCAATCGTTTGAATTTCTAAAATGTGATCTCTTTGGCATTATTTTGATGAGGTCTTGAATGACTGAACACTGTCCAGATATAACATAACATCACAAAACATCACGCCTGTAATCCCCGGACCACTAGGTAGAGATGTGCCTAAATAACTTCACCCACATTTCGCTAGCTACGTTTAAGTCCTGTGTGACATAGGGATTGCTTTCAACTAGGTACCAATCCTGACTCCCAGAGGGCACTGAGAAACGCCAGGTATAAAAACCCCACGACACTGACCGACCCATGAATCGAATTCAGACACGAATGCCAGTTACAATATACGTCAAGTAAACAACAAACAGAACATCGTTATTGTTCATATATCGTAAAACGAGAGAGCTCTGTACACTTAAAATAAATCTATGAAGCACCGAGTACTCGTGAGTGGAGTACAGTAGAAGTAAGCGCCAACAAGCCAGTTTTACGGTTCTCATAAACACAGGTTACGAGCCAAGGGGTTACGTGCGCAGGTATCACTCAATTCTGACTGTCTCTTCTACCGTAAACATGATACGAAATCACATAAATCTTGAGAGATGAGAAAGTAGTACACTCGTTGATAAACGTTATCTTTTTATAGGTCCTGTTCATAAAAGTCTTCTAGACACGAGATAACAAAATTGCGACTAGATATTAAATTTAAAACGCGTGGGTGGAGGATTCAAGCGTCTTGTGTGCAAGAAGGGTTATTGGAATTCTAGACACACTGCGTTCATCGTTACATCTCACTTTTCGTGAACGTATGCACACCAAAATTCACTTCACTTTATAATATTTTACTCGTCTAATGACATGTTCGCTGAACACGCTGAAAAGAAGAAGAAGGACGAACATGGCCAGATATCGCACAAAATAGAGAAGTGTGTAAGGAGAAAGGGGAGGCATTTGCCCAGCCGTGGGATATATGACAGGCTAAGGAAAAAGATGTTCAGGCCAGTATTCAAAGTCAAGAACAAAGCCACAAATTGGGTTTCAATCAAATTGACATTACAATAACCAATCAACCAGTTCTGTGGCTACCTACCTAATCAGTGAGGCTTACACCATAACCACAAACTTGGTTCTTAAGTGCTACACATTCAACAGGCACTTTGACGTACCAGGAGTGCAGAATAATGAGGCAATGAGTTAGCAGAGCGCACTAAATCCGTCCGTAGTAATTGTTTCCGATCGCAATCAGTGTCGAACCAACAGACAGGCCACGGCAGCCGTCCAACTAAACTGCACTTTGATGTTCATTTAGACACATTGTGGATCACTCGTCGACTAGTTCAACCTTTGAGCTTGGATTCAGCTCAATTGCGAATTTGGATTCTCGTTACGATGTTCGTAGGATTGAAGGTACTACTATACACATACCCTTAAATCCTCTCTTATTTCTAGGACAAGCGGAAGTCGGAAATCATTCCAAAGGAACGTACTAACCAAACAAAACCGGCCAAGTGCGAATCGGACTCGCGGATGAAGGGTTCCGTACCATCGTAGTAGGAGAGACCCAGCGATAACAGAATTACACGTTCTGTAAAAACTTCCAACTGTCTACCTATTACGGATCATGTGGTACAGCCCACTGACAGCAGACGGACGGGCAGCTGAGGCTTAGTAATCGGGCCCTTTTTTTTTCTCGGGTGGAAAATCATCGAAAAACCCCTCCCGCTCTTGGGCAGAGCGAAAGGGAGTGTCAGACTTCTACCGACTAAAAACCACCCATGTTCCTTCTTAGCCCTTTATGTCGAGGCCGCGGTATCTCTTGCGAACAACCCGCACCCCCGACGGGACTAATAGGGTTCCGTTGGTTATCCTTCGGGTACAGAACCCTGAAATGTCAAGGCCTAACATCGAATGTCAACTCTAATCTGTTCAGATTATGCGTGAAAACGTAACAGACGAACAAAAACAGTTACTTTTGGACTTAAAATTTACAATATCAGTATACTTGTCAGGATGTTTAACGAAAGGTCAGATTCAAAGAACGCGAACACAAAACACATTCAAAAGATAAATGCAACAGTGCCTAACCTAATTTGATAACTGAAACGAGGTTTTCCCGGAGCAAATCTCGTTTCCACAATGAGTTCAAAGTATAAAATTGTGAGCTTCCACTTTAATTTGTTCAAGTGTACCTTGTGAAATATTACAAACGAGTTGCGAATTGTCAACAGGATGGGGAATTATGAAATTAGGTAAAAGCGGGCTGTCAGAGATTAATGCAAACTGATTGTGAATGTTGTAGAAACGGACCAAGAACGATGACCATTTCGGTTCCGGAATGACGTCTGACTTGAAGAGAAGACTGATCATTTAAAGGCGGCTAATGTTACTAGAATATTACTTACTTTAATGAGCATAAAATAAAAAATTTCACACCACATAGTCAGCTAAAACTCCACAACTGTACCTCATAAAAAGAACTATTAAAATAACAAGTAAAGTTTAACTTAGAGGCGTTGTTATATTCTTTGACACTTCTTGTTAACAAACGGAAACTACGTAGGAGCCTCGGGGACTAGGGAACCAAGTTTTTTTACTCTCTAATTTATTTACAGAGTTGTTGAGTTAATTTAGCTGCGCACCCTTGCGCCGCCAGCAAATCTAAAAAGGACAAGAGTGAGGAAGTCCAAAAAGTTTTAAAAGTATCCACATTTTATCTTAGTGTTATTGTAGTTCTTCGAGAACAGTGATCTCAAATTCTTGTCATGCTTCGGAGTTAAACTAAAAGCATGGCTCTCAGAGAACCGCCTTTTAGAGTTAAACTAAGGATTATGAATGACTATTGTACGCGCTAGTGGTTGTGAACAAGCCTCAGTGAATGTTCAACAAAGAGCAGAGTCCGCAAGTATTGAATCACTTTATTTCGCTCCAACTGACGGCTGGGAGAGCCCTCTGCTGAGCGCTAAAGTCAAGGTAATCCCCGAGCGACTGATAGAGCACACACATTTACACTCGTTTGCTAGTAAGTGTGCTCGGTGGGCTTTGTAGTTGTTCAACTCGTCGCTAACGAACGAACGTTCACAATAGTCATATAACTAGAAATAAAGTCTCGACTAAAATCCAGTGAATGATATTATGTCTCAGTTGCGTAAAGACCGGCCCTTACTTGTTAACCGTTGCGTAAATTTAGTCAGCCTACTCTCGTTAATATATTTTCGTCACGAACTCGCTAATTACGACTATGAGCCAGTTCAACACAGCCACAAAAATAAATCGGCGTCCAACTAGAATTCTCATTGAGATTCGCACAACGAAAATACTGGGACAACATGATAAATGTGGGCATTAAATCCAATTTTGTGAACCATGTAAAAGAATAAGTGGGACAGTGTAGTTTATGTATGGAATCAAGCCGCCACGTCTGCCGCTATGATGGCCGGGTGTACGTAATAGCCTGGGCGTGCCTTTCAATTCAATGCCACCGGGACTGCTTTAAGCGCTGCCCGATCTCGGGAGATCTGATATTAGGTTCTTAAAACGTGAGTAAATTGACTATGTACTCCAATGTTTGAAATAAAATTCAGCATCATCCAATCACATAAATAGTTACAAGACTAATCCATTTAAAAACAATTATTATCATTGTACTGATAACGTTATTGTATTTGCTATCAATAGCATAACTCAATTGATAGCCGATTCTAGGTCGTCTACAAACCCCGGTTTTGTCATCATTACAAACAAATCTTTGTAACACAATTCGAAATGTTAAAGGAATTCAATCGCCATGAAATGTATCTAGGAGATACAAAAAGGAGATCACAATATAATGTGAAACTGATACGTTTATCTCGCACCTTTCGGATCATGAATTATCTCTGTGAAATCGAAATATTGAAGGAACGTGCCGAAACAGAGAGCTCTTGGAAATTATTCAAATAACCTTTGAAGTCTTTGTACAGCACAAGGTCACAGTCATTGGTACATCGTATTCGTAGTAATGAATTCAGCTGTCCTATTTTAACGTAATCCAAGCCGTAATTACTAATTGTCTAACTTGGGAAAGTCGACACTCGACATTATTATTGAAATACGCATTGTATTGAAATCGTAGTTTGACAATAACAATTTGAATTTTATCAAAGTCTAAAAGCGAGTAAGTAAATAAAATAAATAGGGGCGCAGAAAATGCAAGTGTTGTAGAGAACCGTTTGCCAGCCGGGATGTCTATGCTGTGTAGCTGGAACGAGGTTACCAGTTTTAGTATAATTAAATTAAAAATACCAGGAGCAATTTCAGTTGTTTGCAGATACTAGATGAGTTGCTAAAATCTTCAGCATAATTGTGAGGATAACAGTACCATTCATCCGGCTTAACTGCGTCGTAAAAGGTGGAAATTGTGTGCAAATGTTAAAAATATGAGCAAATATTTTGCTGAAGCAATTATTTGTCGAGTGTTAATTGGCAAGTTGGCATCGGTGGCATGGCCGCAGTAAATCCTGCAAACGAGTGAGTACGCGTTACCAGCCGAGTGGCACAAAAACCGCGCGTATGTGATGCGGCGCAACGAGACGTATGTTTTATAGACGAGCCAGGAAGGTTTGTTTATGAGCACGCAGGATGAGCGCTCTCGAGTGATTGCGTCGTTTACGGGCTGATCATCATTTCATAACTCAGGTATCTTTGTCTGAATGGAATTTATGATTAACATGACGCTGTGGGCCTGTGGTATACTTTATTCAAAATGTTCATGGCTAGATTTTTCCTGTTATATGTAGGAATTGTGACAGAGGAGTAAATAATGTCGTGACGTGAGAGAAAGGAGGATGGAAGAAGGAAACTGTTGTGGCGAACCCAAATAGAATGAACAAGAGCAGGAAGATGATGATGATATGGGAATTGTAAATGTGAGTTAATATTATCATTTCCCCGAAAACGTTGGACAGGCAGAAACGGACGAAACTAAAATGTCATCGCAAAAATCGCATACAGGACATCAAATTTTCATTGATGGTTCCAGAATTGAGAATTTGAAATTGACAATTTGTTAAGCTCTAGTTTAGCATTGAAATTTGAATTCAAAGTGATCACTTCAATTAAGTAAGGTCAGTTGGGGCAAGTACTTCTACGGGGCAAGTGCAGCCAACATTAATAAGTATCTCCTATAAAACCAAAACATTACTTGAAAACGCGCAATAACCTGTCCTTCGAAAATAAATTTTTGTTTCGATATTAAATGATAGATAATATAATACATATAATATACCTATAATTGGGCTTATTAGGATGTGAGTCGCTTTTATATTTTGACAATATTTTTCTCGTGGACACCATGTTGGCAAGTGCTGTGCTGTGCAAATCACGTACTAAACTCCAGGAAAACCAATACTAAGTGATTTTAACCAGTTATACGCATTCTCTGCAATTATTGTTTATCTCAAAAACGGTGTAGGAAAACATCGTGATAAAATGGCATGTCCTAGAACCAAAAATTCGAAGACATGACGTGACATCTACCAACACGCACTAGACCTGCGTGGTGGATTTTAGCCCATTCCCTCTCACAGATAGGGCGTCTGTGTCTCAGTAGTGGGACCATTGGGCAGTAGTGGGGCTGATGATGATGATCTGCAATTATTTAGTTTCTGTCACATCAAACATTAATTTTATCCATGTTTAAAATTCTTTAACCAAACAAACGAAGTCAGGCCCCAAACCAGAAATTGACAACGTTTTCAGGAAATAAGTTTTAACAAATTATTGATTTTATATTAAACTAGCTGACCCATGCAACTTCGTCTGCGTCACATAATATACGTAGCTTATAACAAATAATGTCAACATAAATTGAGTTAAATCGTAACAAACAAAAAATCGTATCTTTCCTCTTTATAATATTAGTTTAGATTATATTAAAGTGTGAATTACTATAGGTATCTCTTACTGTTAAATATACAGTAACACCTTGTACCTTGTAAACAGTAAATATTTTGAATTTGAATTTCTCCGGAGTCCCCGGAAGCCAGAATCCCCACTAACCTACCGCACCGGACCGAATGACTGCCGCACGCGTAATTATTTTGTCGCGCGGATATTTTTACATTGCGATATCTTCTAAGATATTTGTTTAAACTGTATAGAGTAAAGGGCACAAATATTCTATATTAAATTTCTGTGCTAACAAACACATTAATTTAGATATAGATTAATACCATATGGGTTAAATAAGCTTCGCAAAATATCATTCTTTTTAACCTAACATTTTAATAGTAAAAAATGGTTACATTGAGTCAATCTTAAAAGATAGACATATCCTCTCGCGGACTTTTTTTTAGAACTTTTAAAGAGCAACAATTCCTTCATACATAATATTTGCGTAACTTAAACCGTTTTCGCAGCGCACGCAACGGAAGCTCTCAAAAAGGAATATCTTTTCCCGTTTTTGCAACATTTTTCATTTATGCTCCGCTCCTATTGGTCGTAGCGTAATGTTATATAGCCTAAAGCCTTCCTCGATAAATGGACTATCCAACACAAAAAGAGTTTTTCTATTCCAACCAGTAGTCCCAGAGTTTACCGCGTTCAAACAAACAAACAAACAAACAAACTCTTCAGCTTTATAATATTAGTATAGATTGTCCTGAACTACGCTGCAGAACGGCTCGTCCCATCGTCTCTGGGAATTTACGATTTTATTGATAATTCGTTAACTCCTTTATTTATCCTAAAATACTTCCCAAATGAACCGTCCAAATGTGAACTTTGTTAATGTTCAGTCAAGTAGTCACAATGTTGTAATCAGTGCATTCATTAGCAAGTATAATTTGCGAGATTAAAAGTTTGTACGTGTGAGGAATTCCCTTCTTACACAAGAAATCCGAGTGCAATTAGCTTGTACGTGTTCTAAGAAAATCTAAAGAATAATATGACTTATTGAAATTCATCCATTGCCGTTCCTCGAACATTACAAGCATTTTATTATCATTACAGAATCCTTGCATCCCTGCTTTGTTTTTACCCGACTGCGCAAAGCATACCCCGGGGTAATGAGTTTTTATCAGCCCATGAACGTTGATGCTTTGTGGCGCTCTAGAGACCAAACGTTGGCCGATCTTGATGATTTGTTCGTCAATCGATTTGTCCTAATCTGGCAAGAGTCAGTAAAGATATGATTCATCCTTCTTGCCATTGTCCCATTCTATTTGTGGTCGCGGTCGGCGCAACACGATTTCTTCCATTCTCCCCTATCAAACGTCATGTCAGACGTCAATAAAGAAATAACAATAATCTTAAACCAATACGAAAATATCGACAAAACTATGTTAAGTGGTATCATCGAATATGTATTTCAAAATAATTTTAAGTTTTTTGTTGTCATTTTTAATTTCGCTTTGAGGGACAATAACAAATCGTCTGCGAAATCTTTCACATTACTAAACCAAAATGTTAGAAATAAATAAAAAAGAGGAATTAGAAAAACTAAAAACCTAATTGCCGTAAAACATACAAAAGAAAAAAAAAACACCTTTTTTAAATTAAATAAAAGTTGGAAGCACGAGGGAGATTCCATTTGATAATTCTGTATTCAAATACTACACAAACTGTGTATTTAATTTGATATCTTTCTTTGAATTTTCGTGGCTTATTTACATTAGTTTCCACTCTCGCAAGTCGAGTCGTTTCCGCTTCCAATAAAGGCACATTACCATAAATTCAAAACAGACCTATTTCAGGGCATAAAAGCCAGCCACAAAATATGATAGCGCGGCGTTCCACCATTTACACAAAATAGACATATCACTAAAAGTGCCAAAATGGCTGACAATAAATTGACGTGTGAAAAACAAAACGCGAACAAAAACCCAAATTGTTACCGGCAACCGAGGAGAATAAATATGGGCTACGCTTTAATGTTCATCAGTCTGCACGTTCAGAAGGCTAACTCGTAACAACGGGGTCAAATTGAATCAAATTCGAAAAGATTGGGAAGCGGCGATGCCTGTGTGACTAAGTAAAAGAGAATTTATCACAGAAAACAGCCAGTACAAGTCCGGACTTATTATTGTGCTTTTTCCCTGGTTCTTCTGACGATGCAATTTCATTCATATGTTATCATATGAATGAAATTGCATCAGTCAGCGTTTAGCTTTGATATTCGTATGTAATGCGTATAAGACGGTTTGAGTTTGAGTTTGAGTACGGATACTGAAGCCTTACTGGTACTTGCACATGTACTTCCAGTCGATCTTGAAGTGCAGCGACCTACTGCATTGATACCGCACAAGAGACCGTGGATGCAGATTCTTTAACTCAACGTCATCATCATCATCATTTCGGCCATAAAACGTCCACTGCTGGACATAGGCCTCCCCCAGAAGGGGCGGATTTGCCATAATCGCCACGCATGGCAGGCGGGTAGGCGATCGCAGCATGGTTGTTACGAAGGCACAGAGAACGCTGCTGCCTATTCTCTGGTAAGTCCCTTAGTCGCCTCTTACGACACCCTCGGGAAGATATGGGATGGTGCTATTCTTTACGTCCGACACCATACGGAACTCAACGTGATCCTGCTGAAATCTCTAGATTATTTAAACCACAGACTGACAGTAAGTCTGGGAGTAACTTTTATCTAGATTGCAATGCAGGCGGGATTTATTTCCATTCATTCGTGAGCGGCTGGCCAGGACATGGTGGAATAAGAAATACAAAGAACTCGGCGCTTTAATGGTGTTCGCCACTACTGTTTTGGATGCGTATTTTTACCACTACTGTTTAGTAGTTGCAGTGGTTTGTTTTTTTTTTCCATAAAAAGAAACATTTTTTTAAAAGAAAAAAAAACATGATTAAAGAGCGCAGATGCATCTACACTCTAGCGACACAAGCCAAGTAATAACTAAGTAAAACAACTTAAATTGACACTACGAGTTCCTTCGATAGCGGGCGTCCAAGTTAAAGGCTTTGTTGACTATTAAAGTTACTAGTTTCCAACTGAGTTCTATCGACGGGACGTTTAGACTAGTCACTGTACTGCAGCTTCCAGTTACATAAAATGATTATTGAGTTAGAGAGATGAGAGATTTTTATCAGTTCCATGTTATATCTCATTACATTCTTAATTCCAACTCTGTTGTATTCCTAGTGAAAGTACACCTCGCGCACTTTATATTTCTGTGGGGGAGTCCCCACGGTAATATGTCTTCTACTCGAATCAATGTGATCTGCAAGTGCAATATCTAGGTGAATAGAGAATTAATGATTAAGTTATAAGTGTTAAATAAAGAAATTTGGTGTATGATCGGTAGTGTTTCAATTTATTCCAATTAAGTCCGGGGCCGCATACACGTAAATTCGCGCCAGTCTTTTCCTATTGCTGATTGACTTCTCTTGCCGGCACGAGGCACGAGTTATTCCCGTCGGGGCTGCGGGTTGTTCGCAAGAGATACCGCGGCCTCGACATGAAGGGCCACCACCCAAGTTCCTTCTTAGGAACATGGGTGGTTTTTAGTCAGTAGAAGTCTGACACTGGGATTTCGCTCTGCCCAAGAGCGGGAGGGGTTATTTGATGATTTTCCACCCACCATAAAAAAAAAAGGTTAACTTCGTTCTAGCTCCTGCCCAAACGAGAGCAGATCATACTTCTAATAACCACATTCTTCTTCACTAATGCAACACACAAGTTACTACAAACAACACACTACCGTGTGCATCCGCCCCACAAAGAGGCGCGAGTGGCACTCCGCCTTCCGCCCGCTTAGCGTCCGCCGAGACACGCACTCACGGCGCCGCTGGGGAAATCACCGCGCAGTAGACAGTACACTACAGCCTCATAACAACTCTTGTTTATTAACTTAAACCCTCACCTCGACAGCTACTGTGCACCTGACGCGGAATTAAAATGTTATCATTATTAATGGTTGGCAGAAAAACCGCTGTTTTAGGAGTTTCAAATGAGGAACGGTTTAGTAACCCTTGTGAGGATTTGCGCCTCTGCTGTCGAACTTACCACGGTAGACTGGGGCTTATCTCGTACAGAACTACTAGCTTACATTTGCTTTAAAAAGTATCCAACTGTTCACATAAATGTTTGAATCTTAGAGACAAAGAGAAGTAACAGTTCTAAGTTTTATTTCTGCCATAAAATAAGACAATTTTAACCTAACAGCAGTAAGAAACTTCCAATATAAACCGAGTCCCATCTCCATTCACGCATTTACCCAAATAGTTTTTGCTTAGAGGGTGCCACATTCCTCCTCCCAAAGCCTCTGTCCAGTCAGAACTCTGTGGCAGCCAGCCCCGGGGCGGAACGGCTGAACTTTGTATCGCAACAACTTGTACAATACACGCCGGTACGAAGTTATCTTACTCTAAACACACTGCTATTGACTTCCCAACAAAATAACACTATTATAAAGGGACAAGTTTACTTGTTTGTGCCATTTCGATTGAATTTGGGTGTGTTTTGCTGTTCGATGTTGACTGCAGAAACACGTAGAATGGATGCTGTATGAAAGTCAAAGGCAAACCATGTAAGCTCGATTTAAATTGAATGCAGACTCCCGAATACTGCATTCAATGCAAACAGTAACAAAAGGTATGGTCAAAGGTCCTAATCAGAAGGCTTATACGTCTGTACTCTGGAATTCCCGTTTTCTCGGTAGAAAGAACTTCACTGTACTATATTCAATCCGGTAAACGAGCAATCTCTCTCCAAAGCATCGCCAAAGAGCATTGGAACGGACATTTATTTAAACGAGCGTCCATTCGGGCGAATCTTTCTGATAAATCTTGATCACAGCTGTTATCTGGCAACACTGATTGCGCCTTTGAAGGCTCGCTTGCGGTGGAAAAGGGATTTACACCACAAGCGAGGCTCAATGAAGACCGGAAGGGGGAAACAATTGGTACAATGTGGTTACAGACGGATTTAATACAAAGTCCTGTACGGCTTTAATCGACATGACTTAGTAAAGAAGCCGTTTCTAATATTGGCATACTTTTCCCACTTTGACCTCGATATATATACAGATTTACCCCAAACTTGTGAGTTCACCTGAGAGGCATAAATCACCTCTACTGGCACCATCTACCACACCCAACTATAGCAAAAAAGCCCTTCCCAACTTTAGTGAGAACGGTCTCCATCTTCTATCCCAGATCGGCCAAGCAGATTACGTACAAGTCGATAAAATAACACGAGCGACGGACTAAGCTTCAACAAACTTCCAGTTTGGCGAACCAATTAATTTAACTTAAGTATTAGAATTCACGTGCATTAAAATTGGGAGCGCTGCTAAAAGCCCTGAGTAGTTTAAGTGCGCCTAGTTGACAATCCGATATGGCCCCGCACCGCCGAGCGCTGCACCGCTGCATCACTGCAAAACTGGCAGAGTGCACTAATAACACGAGGCGACAATTTCCGTGCGCCGAGCGCAGATTACCTCCTTGGTAATTGGACTGGCTGCGCTGATAGGAAAGCGCTGGAAATGCTGTTAGTTACAATCACATGTGCACGCCGTTTATAATGTGTACACACCGCTCAGGCTTCTCTTCTCCTGGTACACAATCACGCCCCTACATGCTACGCAAGTACACACGTTAGGGGGATGTAAGGTACTCATTAACTGTATCTCGTACACTGTGATTCACAGCCTATGAACATTAAATGAAAAAGATAACAAACTAAAAAAATCAGTGGATGGATAGCAAGTCATTGCTTTCAATTGAATTTCAATGTTTGATTTTGATAAGCTAAACTAACAGAAAGTTCAATGGTAGTTAATCATGCACAGCTCATATGAGAAAACTGTTTACCTACTTATGTATGCATGTCTTACCTATATTTGCTGTGGGAATTTCCCTGACCTTGACATTTGGGAGACGGAGGCAAGAAAAATTACGTTAGCTTTCACTACGTAATAAAAACAAAGTAAATAACCTCCTACGGCAGCAGCAAACATTTAATATAATGTTGTCTTATGTAGTTACCTACTAAGCGCGCTACTTTGCTGGTTCTCTTAATCTAAGAGCTACGGGTACTTTAATCATTACGATACGATGTTTTCGACAATATACAGCCTTATGCTTTATATAAGCAAATAAGGTACAGAAACCAATCCGTCTCTAATAACGAAATGATGTACGAATGGGAGACGTTTGGAAACCACCTCCGAGCCTCGACAGTACTTTACCGTCGCAGGCACTCAGGTTTAAACAACTGACGAAAGTCAGTCTGTGATACTCGTATCTCGGGAAAATATTCGGATGATGATAACACGAACATCAACATAATCGCCGCAAAAACACACGCTCTGGTGTGATAATAACCGTTAAGGCTACGAGCCGTGATGCTAGCACAATGTTGTTCATACGAATATCGGCGCGATTTACGCCGTGTCGTAAACCTTTACGCGGAATCGCGGGTATCGGTCGCAGGCAGCGATAAGCAATTTATTGGGGATCGCCGCGTTATTGCTAAGTGTGAACCTATGTTCCACTGATTTACATTCCGCATTACATGTCGTGGATTTATTGAGTTGTTCGCGAGTGCGTCACTGGATTCTCGCTTGGATTTGACTTGTTCAATAATGTTCTTAGTTCTTGAATGTTGAGTGGTTTGGTATACTAAGTTACTTAACCGAGATATTATATGCTACGTATTACGTCGTACAATTGAGAAACAAATTCGAATCTAAATCGAATTCACGGTCGATTAAACTTAGGAGCAACTGCTTGCTTAAGCAAATTGGGAGAAAAACAAGGAAATTCAACAAAAACATACATTAAAGACTATATATAGACTGTAAGTACGATCTTTTTTTATTCTGCATGTAACTGCGACAACTACAACTCCAATTAACATGTGACATTTCCCATCAACATCCACACTCACGATACAAACAAAGCCGAATATTGAAATGTCATCTTTAAGCTGGAACATGAAACCGCACGTTTTTGTGTGTTTTCACCTTTATCGGTGTAGTGACGTCATAATTATACGTGTGACGAAATAAAGCCTCTCCCTGGCTCGTAAAGCGTTATACTCGAGCCAACAACGCGACTAACCTTTGTGGATAAATAGCTATAGTTATAATGAGGTGGGTGTGTTAAAGCGCGTTACTTTACTAAACGCTTCACCCGTTTGAACTTAGCTTATTTCATATTTTGAGAGGCAATAAGAAATGAGGTCGTTGTTTAATTGCGAACAACCGCATTTTGATACTTTATATTTTTTTATACATTTTATAAGCACTCTCTCTTTCTAGAATATACTGCAATAATTGTACTTCCAAGGTACTTAATCAACGTTTGGACCGATTCAAACTTCACGCACGATGTAACCTGTCCAGTCACATAAATACGGACCAGGGTAACAGATCACGGCAGGCGGTGGATATTGAACGCGGTTCTTACTCAGCTAGATGAAGTAGTCAGGTGACGGATGGCCGAGCGCGGCTACCGTATAATGGGACTGTCAGATTGCCCTCGCACTGATAATCTCGCTTACTGGTGGTAGAAAAGGAAAATACACAAGCAGTTGAAAGTAAATAAAGATTATTTTGGGGTAAGGAAGCCGCAATTAGTATTGTATTTAATCGGCCTAATTGCGGTCCTATTTGGAAGCGGTCCTTTGGTCCGGAATTCAGAGGTTCTGCAAATCCTTACCGTTATTCTGCCTTTAAAAGATTATAAAGCGTAAAAGCTGCGTTCACAAGTTCACGTGGTCAGTTCTAGCTTCATTTCAGTCTAAATTCAGCTAAATCCGCAGTGTATGTGACAGTAACGGCCACAAGTTCAATGCGTCTACGACGACCGTAGCCGTAGCATCCACTTTCTGAAGAGAATTATTTAAACTGATGGGATTGTTTCGTGAACGCATCCGATCAGTGTAACACAGCAGGCTCACAACGTCGTCGGTTTCATCTAACAACCTTAATGATTTAATAAATCTCAAGCTGAGAGACACTGCTACATGTCACCATAAAACCAAGTCATAGCAAACAAAGCCTTGTCTGCGGTAACCCAATAATACGGATGAACTTGTCTGTTTCGTAATTACGCTAGTCACCGATCTCTCTCGGGAAATAGAATTATAACCAGGGCACAAAGCGCCTGGCGTGCTATGTGTGCCCAGTACACACACTCACGATACGTCAGTCAATTATGAGCGTGTCTCTGGTTCCGAACGTCACGTGAATTACGACGACACAGCTCAAAGCTAAAATAACCCGACAAAAGCGAAATTGACAAAAAAAAAATCTAATTAGTCCGTCACATAGATTTCTAAAAACATATTTATACGTTTTTCACGTTAACAAAAAATGAAGACGATACAGTGCTTCGAAAAGTCGTGTGACGTCACAGCGTGGTACATTTTTTACCACGAAGTGACGTCACAAGCTCACTCATAATCTTTGACACGTTCTTTCTTAGTAATTTTTTATTAGTTTGATAAAACAAAAAACACGTTTTCAATATTTTTCGATATAATCTAATAACAGACGGACTAAACAGAATTAGTCAGGTAAAACCCCTATTGTATAAACATAGATTTATTTTGTAACCATTGAAAAGCAATTTTATCTTGCAGCCTTTTAGTGTGATTAGGTTCTTGATGACGAAATAATGACCTCTGTCTTGTTTAGATTAACTAAATAAATAAATAATCGTGAAACGTTTGTCGTTTACGTGCGTTCTTTATAAAACAACATAAAATAAAATAACGTAAGTTATGTGCATTTTCATTGTGCTTTCAAAGTAAAATACTAGGTCTCCGTAATGGAATACGGCTATGAATCAGAAGGATTTATTTGAAACCATTTATCAGTCTCATCCCGACTTTTATGTGCAATGTAAAAATGTTGAATTGACATGTCATACCGTGCATGTTGCTTATTAAATGTAACGATGAAATAATAAATCGAGCTAAGTAACGGGAAGTAAGGAATCCGAGAGATGATAAGAGTCGTGCTTTTTAGGGTTCCGTAGTCAACATGGAACCCATAGTTTCGCCATGTCCGTCTGTCTGTCTCTCCGTCCGCACTATATCTCAAAGACTCTTAGTACTAGAAAGCTGGTATGAATATACAAATGAGTTATGCCGACCAAGTGCTAAAGTAAAATATAGAAAAATAAATTAGGATATCTCCAGTACACATTAAAGTGGGGATGATTTTTTTTTTCGCGTAGTCCATTTTGTGGGATGTCGTTGGATAGGTCTTTAAAAAATATTGCGAGTTTGCTCAAACACTTTTAATCTATTGCATAGCTTCTATCGCGGGCCTTGAGCGTGGGGACCGAATCCAGAAATTCCGTAACGAAAATAAAAACCTAACAGTTTGACACTTGACAATGACTTTTTGAAATATCATGCTTGTCTCTTTAGTTCAGCAACCCGCCTTTAGGTGGCATTGGTTGTATTGGAAAACTACCGTAATCAGAAGTTTGTGAGAAAGTATATAGGTGTATAGGTATTTATCATCTATGTACAACAGTGAATATCTGTACTCGTATAATTTGTGTACAAAGTGTTTTAAACATGAATAAACAAAGTGCATTTATTAATGAAGAAAGTCACGAAAAAATAGTGAAAGAAAATGAGTTAGTACTCTATATACATTCATTTTATTATTATTATAACAAATGCAGTATTTTTTTTTTGTTTTGTTAATTTATGTATAATACTGCTATAAAGATAACCAAAATGTTGGGGAAATATAGTATTTATACTTACACTTTTACTAATCATCCTCATATTTTATAATATTAAATCTTATAAGTTTTCAATGTTTACTTTTCATCTGACATTACGTCAGTTGTCAAGATGTCATTTACTTTTTCTTTTAATTTGTGTCATAGTTTTTCTTAGTGGTTAGAACAACGAAGGTTACATTTGATTTATATAAATAAATAATTATAATTGCATAAGTTGATAAAAAATGCTATGCAATAGCTTTACCGCGGCAGTCTCCAGTGCCACACGTCTATTTTTTCGATTAAGGGATTCGTTTGTGAAACATTAAGCTATAATTTTGCAAATGTTTGATAGACTCAAGTATGGAAACCAAATCACCTATGCGGGTTGTGTTTGGGCGTGTGAAAAAATTCATGGTAGTAGCATTTATAACGAAAATAAAAGGAAAACTATCACAGCTAAGTAGGCTTTACAAGTTTACGAGTAATAGTCGACCAACTTATAAAATGTACTTGTATGAAATATTTTCCTATATTATCCTATTAATCTATGGGAGCCCAGGTCTCAAAACTGCAAATGTAAGTTTGTTTTATTTTTACAATAAAAATCATCGTTCGGAGGCAGGTAGGCAGGGTGGTTAATCAGTTTAGTAAGTTCACACATTTTGATGGGCAAATACGGAACCCTACATTGTGCGTGGTCCGACATGCACTTGGCCGATTTTTTATATAATCACAACATTAACACCCCCGTTCGAGGCGGCACAGGAAAAGAGCTCTTGGAAGGAATTGGGGGAGGCCTTTGCCCAGCAGTGGGACAGGACAGGCTAAAGAAAAAAAACACCCCCCTTAATGTCATTTTATAGAAAATATGGGAGGGTTAGTTCCTGATCGTTGCCAACTTGTAAGACATGACGTTTTCCAACTTCTCTGAGGTAACATAATAATATCACCTAAGTTACGAGTACCTCGTGGGCAGTTTGGGGGCTAATACCTCAGCATTGTCCTAGTAACCTACTCGGAGGTGTCTCGGTAGTAAAGGGCGTCGTGTCCGCCGGGGCCGGCCGTCCTCATAAAACTTCAACCTCTATAGTGTAGCACCGTCTACACCATGTATACGTCACATCACCGTGCCATACTGTTTGTTTCCACAGAACTCGAAAGGAATAATCAATGTTATTACGTTGCCTCTAGGTTGTAACGAGACGTTTGTTGATCTTCTTCTATATTATGAAAGCTTTGATGCAACCGAAGCAGAACACAATAACGAAGTAAGTTTTTAAGACATTATACTGACGAGATGCTTGCGATTTGTCGAGCTGTCGAACACTTCGGCGTAGTTGTTCCATATATTAAACCATAACGTAAATTGAAACAATCGTAAATTTAGTTGAACTGATAATTGGGGGCCTAAAAGGCCGCTTTAACAGAATCATAATAGGATAAAAATATGAAACGTTACAATTCGTAAAATGGTCGCAGGCGCAGTTAATATTATGATCTGTAACTTTGTGACCATTTTACGAATTGAAATGTGATTCACATTACTTAGCTCCAGTGGATGTCAACCACTGTTCAACCAAATATGCCTCGTATACAGCGACCAAAATGTAGATCGTACTTTTAGCTTTACAAAATTTTAAAACACACACTAAACGTATTGTGTTGCTTTTATTCGACCAGAAAACACAAAACTGCTGAAAACAAACTAAACAAATGTATACAGCAACGAGCAACGTCCACAAAAAGAATATTGTAGGTTGAACGAACATAACCGGGCCACGTAAAATTTAACTACACCGAAAAGCGAACCTCATTTTCTACTGCCACAAATATTAAGTTAAAATATATGGGATTCATATTTTTGGTTCCACAAATCCTCGCCGTTCATGTAGCAGGGTTACATAAGAATATAAGAATGAATCATGTCGTGAACCGAAGACTCGCTGCGAGGACTGTAGCGGGAAAATATTCTAAGTTCAGTGAACTTACTATAGATATCGTGGCGAGATTCCAGATTAAGGAAGTTAGTTGCTGCCATAAAGTATTATCCCATATACTTTATTTGATTTATATTTCTATGGGTACAACTAACTGAAATGTCTACTTACACCAAACTTTCAGTTTCAACGTAGTAACAGAAAGCGATACACGCGTCAGTTTTGATTGTTCATATTCCCTATTAAAAGTTGAACTAGTTATTCAAACGTGTTGTATTATTACATATTGTCATACGCACATATATACAGCTTGTCATACTCTTATCATCCTAGTACGTCTATTGAAACGCTATTTCAGAATGTCAATTAATTGCACTTTATCAAAGAATTAACACCACATAGTTTTATTATCTGTAATTAGAATAGCCATAATGACAAGTAGTTATTCCACAAAATTAAATGCAGTTCGGTGGCACAATTAATACATAAGTGTGTGCCGCAGCAGCTGGGCGGTCATTAGCGGTAGGCAGTAACTGTGTCATTACAAGTAATATCGATTATTTTGATACCTGCACTCGTGTTATATCCTATGAATACGATTCATTGCAGTTTTGTTGGCTCGTTTCGTTAAATTGAGCCAGAACATGTTTTATTGTTCAAAATTAAAACGTGATAGCACATTTTAAAGTTCTATACCGTATCGGCATCACCTCGCCTCTTTTTTACTAGCTGATCTCGATATCAGAGGCGATGCTATTGCCGTGTGAAACGATTCACAGAAGAATCCCAAACCGCTTGGGCTGAGTTGATGCTGATCCCCAGTGCTAAAAACTGTGCGTTGATTTTAAACACTGGTCAAATTTATTAAAATGTTTTTAACTTGCTTACTAATAAAATGTTTTTGAAGCTTTTCATTGCTCAACATTTGTTAGTCGAAATGTAACTTCGCTCAAATAACGATCAGGCGCGGCTAATGGCAAGGACCCACAACTTGGGTAATGTTTGTCCGGCTGTTTAGACGGAGCCATATTGACCGACCTTCACACTTAAGCACCACATTTCCGAAACGTAAGTACCACTCAACTCGTCATGATTAAAATCTAGGCACCGACAGAAACTGACGGGTTGCTACTTCTGTAATCGACTTAGGGCTTACGACCACATTGTTTGAACTGTAAGTTTATTCCAAATATCAACCAACTCCTTTCTTGAGGTGGAAATTCCCATGAATGTCCTCGAAGTCTGTTAAACTCACGGAACAAAAAGCTCTGTTCTGTGGTTAAACTCGTACTGATCAATAAAACAACCCCGATGTAACGAACGTTCTACAAAGTGTAAACGGACACTTCATGAAGCTGTGAACCAAACATTGTATACCACGTAAAACTAAATAAATCTGCGCAAAAAAGGTTGCTTACAACTTTCTTTTTGGCCTGAAAGATCATAACATTGTGTTGTAAGCGATATATCTCGTTCATGTAACAAAACTTAATTTAAAGTTCTTTTTTCGAGGACACGAAATCTAGATTGTTCAAAAGTTGTAAAAGTTTAATGTGTTGTATAAAAATTGAAAACACGAAGCACAAAAGTCACGTTTAAGCCTTCAGGCACGGACTTCACCGCAGTGAGGACGAGCGGAGCGGAAACCTACCCATCACATTGGTTGAAATCTTCATGACGACTCTCGTCACTTTTGTGATTAGTCGACTCTTGCATACTTATTTGTTTTGGAAGAATCCGTGCCTTAGGCTGTAGATGAAACTTACACACATCCCTCCTTCCACACCCTCGCGCATGTCTGGTGGAAACGCTGCCTTACGGGGGCTAGCTATACTATACTTATATTTCTCTTTTCATCTTAACAAATGAAGACAAAGGCGGGTGACAGGCTCGCATCAATCAGGCTACAGATTACAAATCGCACGCAACACGCCATTAGAGCCGCCACAACGCCGGTAATTGGGCCCGGCCACACGGCCGCACGACCACAGCGCCATTATCCGCTGAAACGTCCCGACTAACTGTGACGAGCCGCCAGTGTCCCTTAGTTCCCTTACAAATGTAAACCTGCAGATACGACCCTACGCTTTGTGACAGACGTTTTCACTGAGCGGTATATTCAGTAGCTATTCTACGTCTTTTTTACTTTTTCTACTAAGCAATATAACTACAGATGATATGTAATACATATAATATATAACCATTATCTTCTATTGACCAATTATTTTAAAAGGAATCGACTGTCGTGGTATGGGCATGTGATGAGGAGGAATGAATCGCATGTGAATAAAAAAGTGATGAATATAAATGTGGATGGAGGGAGAGGAAGACCAAAGAAAAGATGGATGGAGTGTGTGAGGAGTGATATGAAGGAAAAACGAATGAATGATAGCGTGACGACTGACAGGGCAGAATAGAAGAAAAAAACGTGTTGCGCCGACCCCAAATGACATGGGATAAGGGAAGGAAAATGATGATAACCTGCCATCTAGTCTCCACAACCGAGTTATTGTGTAGCACGATACTTCATGGTAATACTGGATGTTCGAAGTTTGGGCTTCTGACTACCCCTACTTACCCTCCTCCGTTGCTGGTATAATAGTTAAGATATAAGATCTATTACCGCAACTAGAAACTAAAATCATGAAACCTATACAAAGTATGAACTGTAAATACTAAAACTTTTCTCATTAGCACAAGTTTTAGTTCCCATGTTTTGTTCACCACAGATCAATAAACTCAGGTGAATAAACCCTTCTATGAAGCTCTTAGACCGGTATATAATTAGGGCACAAAATATACCAGTATATAATATTAAAATACCACAAGAAAGAAGATAAAAACATGCAGCAGCTCTATATTTCAGGGCTTAAAATCCCGTAAAATGTAGATTTTATCGCAAACCACGCAGCCGTGACGGTGTTACTAAAAGTCAGCTATTATGAATATTTATCAAGGGATCACTTCCTCGAAATACGTTTAATAACTCAACTTAATTCCGTGAATTTAAGGCGATTTCTTTAATTATGTATACCCCAGCCAGACTAAAACTAAAGGTTTCTGTGCTTATTCTCACAGGATATCACAACAACCATAATATATTGTCCATACTCTAAGTGAGTAAGTAACGTAACACGAATTCGTTCAAACGAGTATTTCCACCATGTTCCCGCAAACTGTCGCGGATGAGGTCGCGTTCTCTAGTTGCTGTCACACTGAGCCAACACTTCACTACTTAAACTGTCTAAAATGTTCTACTGGAGACTGTTCAGCAAGTTTTCTTCATTTAAGCTATTCGAGAACGTTAAATAAAAGGCCACGAGCGTCAAAGCGAGTTTAAAGTTAACTTCAAGTTTTTGGAGAGAATCATTTTGTTTGAGAACATGATATGACGTCTTTGAAAGGAACGGTTTAATTGTGGAGATGAGTTTGGAGCGTTATTTCTCAAAACAGAATTAAATAAAGTCGATCGGCTTTACGCCATTCGTCACGTTCGGTGATCTATTTTAAGCTGCCGTAAAATAGATCTTCTCGAAACTGATTTAATGACGTGGAAAAAGAAACAAAAATAGCATCCTCTCTGAAAATATGTGTGTGTGAATGGGTTTTATACAATTGATAAAATAATAACATAACAAACCCTAAATTCATAGCAATAAGTATGTTAGTTTAAGAAAGGTCAAATCAGACAGACAAAGAAACAGAAGTTGCAATGGTTTGGGAATAGTGTTGCGGGCTTTCCCAAAAAATAAGAAACAGAAAACCAAATTCTAAACCACAAAAGCACAAACCACATTAAACCGACGTAGCTGGCAGTCTGTTGCACAATTTTACGACATCAAAATGTCAAGCAAACAAAAAACAACAATATAGCGTAAGCGATAAAATTACTCTCCCAGCGCTAAACCGTTCGGGTGCTTGCATACGGAACCGTCTCGGTCACAAACAGGGAATGTTCACCCTCTCCACAACCCCTTGCAGCTCCGGACGACAAATATTATAAATCAATGTACCACCAACAGATTTCATTCAATATTTTTGTTTCCGGACAACTATTGCGACGGGAGTTGTATGTTATGAAACCAAATTCCATTAATATTCAGTATTGGTCCGTAACTTAACATACACAGTATTGACTATTCAGTTTAGACTAGTAGTTCAACTTCCCCTAGATATCTGAATCAAGCAAACAAATTGCTAAAATTAGAGAAGCAAAAATAAATGTAGGGTTGTTATCAAAAGAGTACCGCACGGGTTCACGACCCCTACAGATTATATAAAGGGTTATACTTATAATATTGTAATCCATAAGCGTCGACGAAGTGTGAAGAGAGGGGGCCGAGCCCGAGGGGCGCCGCAGGACTCCGCTTGTGCAGAGAGGAAATATCTCTCATCATACACACCATTATTGGCAAATGAGTGACTCGACTACTTTTGTAAGAAGATTACGAAGAGAATGGGTGTCAGAAACAGAAAGCAAATAAATTATTGCTATCGTAATAAGTGTGGGAGCCACGATGTATGAGCGTTAGGAGCAGAAATGGAATAAATCACTTGAATGTTCAATTTATATGAATCTGTTGTGAAGAACGGCAGCAACAAAGTACTACAGAGTGAACAGAAGATAATCTGAATATCACCTTTCACCTACACGTTCGAGTTGTTCTAAAAGTCACAATATTCTTTTTACTAGCACTGTTCTTCTTTCAATAAAGAACATCGCAACAATAAAACACTTAGCACAATAAAGCTCGCTCATAAAGAAACGCTTATTTAACATCAAAAGAAGATAAATTAAAAATCCCGGCATTCGCGTTTTTACAAACGTTTTTATATTGTGCAAATGTTGAAAGCATCCCGCAGTACATTGAAACCGAGCGCTCATTAACAAAACGACTAGGAGCACATAGAACGAAGGCGCCCCACTCAAGTGCAACCTGCAAATACGACAGGAACAAAAGCGCAGCGACGACGACCTACAAAATTATTGGATGTGTTTCATATTACAATACAATGGTATTTCGTGAGCCGGCGACTGTCTGGGTCTGTCTCGAGTCTGGACGACTGAACAAAGCGTTTTGTATTCCGAATTGTGCGGCAGGAATTCCTTTCCACGACTATTGTTAAAAAGAAAAACAGTGTCTAGCAAAAATATTGCGACTATACAAACGTAAGTTCAGTTTTTTTTAAAGACATTCAGAAGAATTTCAAAGCGGACATATCCATTTCCCACATCGCACTTTGGCAGTGCTACGAATATACGTAGCACATAACGCCTACGCCGTAGCGGTACGTAGCCGACGTAGCCGTAGGCACGTAGCGTCAAAAGCACCAGCTTTTCCTGTAAATGTTTGAATACCGTTGTATTTCTGCCATCCAATCCTTGAAGTGCCACTAAAAAGTCAGTGAAAAAGCGCTCCATTTTAATGAGCTTACAAAAAGATCTCGAATTCATTTCGTTGAGCATTTCTCTGACTTCCAAGTTCCACTATATTATACGGGCAGGCGATTAACTGTGTAAATATATTTCGGAGCGACAGAGACGACCTCTATTCTTGTTCTAAATTAGACCACTGAATATACCACAACTTTAGTGTTTTAAGTAAACGATGTTTGTTTGTACTTAGTGTTACTAAACTTGTTTGATGTTAAAGTAAAACCTTTTAGGTTAAATTCTATCGTAATTGAGTTACATTTTGTGTGAAAGCGCTGTCCGTTACGTAATAGCACTCTTTTCATAATTAATTATGACAAGATATCCAATAATGTAGAATGTCGTATTGAAACTAAACGATTTACATTTGACATTTAGCCGAAAGTTGAATGATTTCATAGAAATGAAATATTATGAACGGGAGCACTTACTAGCGCAATAAGGGTATTATTTTCTGTTATTATAACCTAGACCCGCACCATAAAGTGTTTTTTCTCTCGAGACTGAGACCCAGAGAGATATGCCGTCTCTTTGGCTGCGGGTAGCAGCCAAAGAGACGGCATATCTCTCTGGGTTGAGTTAATGATCCAGAGTTCCCGGGAGCGATTTCTTTCATTTACGAAGATCGTTATAATGTAGGCCAATTTTCGTGTTTATTCTCTGCGTCGTTTGTTTCCATCACAGATATTACTGCCGATAAATTAAGTGTCTATTCGATTATAAGTCAATCACTGGAATGAGGAAGGTATTGTTGCTTTATGTTCCGATAAATAACGAAACAACAAAACATTTGGTACAGTGACGAACACTAATGTTATACTTAGAAAAAATCAAAAGTGATTTTTCCATGGAATAATGATGGCAACTTTGATATAAGCCCCTACGCTCATTTGGAGAAACATCGACGTAAATGTTATTTTTTCCAAAAATTTGTAAAATTTGTCAAAGCCCAGAGGCACAAGCCCAATGCGCTGGTCAGAACAGTTCCGCTCTGCCCTAAACACGTAGGACAAAGCACTTAGAAAGTGTATTTACGTTAGGAGTAAGCAAAGACGTAAATCAATTTCAGTATATTTATCGGTAGGCGTCGCTAGCGTCATTGTTGCATATTATAAAACAAAGTCCTTCGCCGCGTCTGTCTGTCTGTTCGCGATAAACTCAAAAACTACTGCACCGATTTTCATACTGTTTTCACCAATGGGTAGAGTGGTTCTCGGAAGGTTTTAGTATATCATTTGGTCGACATACACGCGGGTGACGCCGCAGGCATCAGCTAGTTTATGCTAACTCGATGTTGATGTTTCTCTAAATGAGCAAGTACTACTAAAAGTATAGGACAAAATCACTATTGGTGACATATATATTGGTGCTCGTGGCTGTTTAGGTATTAATAGAAAACGTAATGTATAACCACCACAATATTTTTTCGGGAGAGTGGTGGGAGGTCGTTATAAATAACGTTATCGCGTCAAATTCGCCAATCCTGCAGTTTACCGTACCGGTCCATATTTTATAAAGCCAATATAAAATATAAAGCGGCTACCATACTGGTACAAAACATTTATGTTGGCGCCCAACTGGGACTTTATTTTATTGGACTTATTTTTGGTCCTGCAACTATGTACATATATCGTTACGACCGCAGCTATTATTAACATTAACAATGAGCTATAGCAGTCTAGAAAACATGAAATAAAACGAATGAATTTCAGTTCTTCGTGACAAGGAAAACCCGTACTCTCCCCGCCAAAATTCTTTACAATTGAGGAAAAAATAAAGATGAACATTATACAAATAAAGCTAAATACTCATTATGGCAATTTAAATTCAGAATGGAAACGAAAAAATCCTGTCAGTCCATTTAAGGGTAATGTAGCTTCAGCACTCCCTGAAAATGAGATTCTTAAATCGCTATTGTTGGATCTCACTCCTCGGGTAGACGATATCGTTTGCGAATTATTAACAAACATAAAACAGCGTAAAAACGTCTTTAAACCTGCGTTTACCTTGAGTTAACGGATATTAAACTCGCTGTAACTGAATAATCGACGCAATAATGCTCCGTTCGTCCTTCGTCTTAGAATTAACGTTTCTCTTGTCAATCCAAATATAATAATATCATAAAATCTACCCTCGTTTGGCTACTATTATATTTAGCGGAAGGCAATTTCCAAGATGACTTAAAAGTAACTGTGGGAGGGCATTGAGGAGGAAAACCCACGGCCGTGAGGTACGGGAAGGCCAAGGGGAAGCCTATCTTAAAGAGAAAAGCAATCTAGACACTTTTCATGACCTTTTTGCAAATAAATTGTAAAACTTATTCTTAAACTAGCTGTTGCCCACGGCTTCGCCCGCGTGGAAATTATATACTTAAACCTTCCGCGAGAACCACTCTATACGTTCGTGAAAATAGCATGAAAATCGGTGGAGGAGTTTTTCAGTTTATCGCGTACAGATAGACAGAAAGACGCGGCGGAGAACTTTGTTTTATAATATGTATCTGGTGATAGTGATTTATTTTATGTTATTTATGGCTCACCAACAATTGAATATACTAATACAACAAAGATATAAGTTACATTAAAAAGATATGAGTTACAGGCTAATGTAACAATTTCTTATAGGCATTTCATGCATAACTTATTTGTTGTCGAGTTTAAAGATTGCTAATATACGCAATTTGAATTAAATTTGGAGTGTGAAGTTTGTTCGTAATTCGTAGTGGACGGGTTGTTGTGATAGCGAGGCAGCACTCGAGGCGTGTAGTGCGGCCATGGCGTGGCCCGGACGTGGAGTGGTGACGCGAGCCGCCGATATCCAGTTAATTGAAGGACCATAGCCAATGGTACTATGACAGTAATGACCGCCACTCGCCGACTCAATTACGCTACTCTCTTATAGCTGATCGAGTTAGATAATACTTCTATTTTTGTCAAATAACGCAGTTTTATTGGCTACAAAGCACCGGTCCGTCTGTTTGTCTGTCAATACCCTATTTACAATTTTTAAAAAAATCCATACATTCATCCAACTTAATCCCTAACGAATCAAATCCTGTAATCATACGGAGAGCTCGTTATAAATTACCGTTATCACAAAAACCGTAGTATTTGACTAATTGCAGTATAATCCTATCAAGGGTTATATGCAAGCGACACAAGCGGAAAAATAAAAGATGGCGTAAAAAGGGTTGACGAGGCAAATTGGCACCGCGTTCATTAACCGATCTCACCGGCTTTGTCCCCCTCACAGCTGGGCCCGTCCGCTAAATAACATTTACGTGATACAATGCTTGTTCCGATTAAACTCCGGTGTCCGCTGAGCACACACGGGGAGCGATTAATATTTCACTACCGTCAATTGCGTCCGTCAGCCGGACATAGCAGGAGTCAAGTAATTAAATTATAAACAATCATTTAATTACTTGTTAAATATTAAATAAAAGTGATACCTGTTTAAAATATTATTGCTGTTAAATGTTTTTTAATTTGCAATAACTGTTTGCATGTATGTTTATGTATGTTATCCAAAATGTGCGTGAATTCAACAATCCTCTGTCCGTTAAAATTTGTTTATACTAGCTTATGCCCGCGTCTGCGGACAAGTGGAGTTCGGTAAATGTCCCGCGGGATCTTACTACCGGGATAAAAAATATCCTTTGTGTTAATCCAGGTTATAAACTATCTGTATGCCAAACATCCTAACTGGTCAGTAGTTTTTGCGTGGAAGAGTAATAAACATTCATTACATCCTCACAAACTTTCGCATTTATAATAATTATACTAGGAAGTAGGATGGCTTTAGTCAGAAATAAATTAGAGTCGGCTTCAATCATCTGGAACTCTCTATCTCTGTTCTAACTTGAATTGTTATATTGTTCAACTCTCTGAAAATCAGGTGCAATTATTTTTTACTGATCTTTGCTTGCCGTGTCCTTAGTGGTGAGTCTGAGTCCCTGGTACTAGTAGCTCAGCTTGTGAGACTTTTTGTTTGCCCCGTGTCGAAATACCAACAGAGACCACGTGAACACGGCTTGTTGGATGTACCGTCTGCACGCACAGTTTTTCATTTTACCTCTCCCTTGATTCGCACCCACAGTCGCAATGCTTATGCTCTACTGACTTCGACACCGGATTGTGATTTATTTACCTCGCGATGGACAGACGTATGTCGTGGATGTTTGAGAGGATGAACGAATTATGACTTTTTCTTGGATACACGACAGATGAGTTTCTTTTGTTATTTTCAGTGTCCAATAGTTTGGATTTGTTTGTAAAATTGTACATGTTTTCTGAAATAAACAAATAATGATAAAGACGCGGGTTTATAAAACACAATATTAGCCCAGAGCACGTTATGGAGCGAGGCGGTACACGTTAACAGCTCTATTTCCACGCGGAAGAGGATTAACCAGAAGCGCGCCAGAAACAGCCCAGCCTTGTATTTACGACAGTTCGCCGCTTACATAAAATATTCATTTAACGCCGGGTTAGGGTTCGACGGGATACAGCCAATAACCACAAATAAAATTAATACTTTATGCCCAAATTGTACCGGACGCGTTAATGTTGCAGCGACCGCTATTAGCGTTATCTGCCGGCGACTATATTATGGTTGGTGATTGTTATATCAGAGGTAACATTGTAAACAAAATTAAAATCGCAAGGTTCAAAATATAAAGTTTTATTGGCTTCTGCATTCATCAGATGAAATGCCTGAAATGGTAGGCCTGACTATCCTTTGACCATAAAAAGATTTTATTCATTAGATACTACGCGACGTGCAACAGTATCCATCTGTAGATATTTTGTTAATCCCTGAAGATAAAAAAACTTTTTTGCAAAAAAAACAACCGACTTCAAAAACACCAAAAAGTGAAAAATTTACTTCAGAAGAAAAATCAGCTTCTGAAGTCGGTGACATTTGTTTGTTTGATTTCGTTTTTATTTTTCACTTTTTGGTGTTTTTGAAGTCGGTTGTTTCTTTTGCAATTTTTTTTTTAGTTTTTCATTTTTAGTTGTAGTCCTATACAAATATTTACTATGATCCCATCACCAGGACCCGGTTTCTATATCATGGTGCCACCCTTGAAATATCTACTTTATAATAAAAAAAGAATCATCAAAATTGGTTAATAAACGACGAAGTTATTAGCGGACACACATGAACGAAAAATGTTCATAAATTAGAAAAAAATGTTCATAAAATGAAAAGTACTGGGTCAAACAATGTCAAATTTTATGGGACCAAATGGCAACTATTACGCATCAAACTAAAAAAGAATCACGTAAATCGGATCATAAATCTCGGCGTTATCGGTGTACATACATAGAAAAAAAAACATACCGATCGAATTGAGAACCTCCTCCTTTTTGGGAAGTCGGTTAAAAACTGGATTAGTTAGCATAATAATTCAGTAAGAAGTCAGAGAGGCAAAGATGGTAAAGAATATGTGTACTTAAAACAGTCCAAACCGTATTACATCATAGCGACATAATATTATTATGATACCTAAAGAAGTCAAGACCTCATTAGTACGAAATGATCAAATCACATCGTTCTTTACCACAGTCTGCGATCTACCCGCGGCTTTTTGAAGTGGTTTTACGCCAGAATTTCAAAATCTTTTAAACCCAACCGAAATTCTATCGAACAGAAGTCGAAAACTTATGCTACAAACAAAACAGCAGAGAAAAATCCTCGTTCCTCCAACTATTCGTACAAGATTGGCGGCTGACACAAATTGCCCCCGGCGATTGGTTGGCATTGGCACGTTCGCACCAAATATAAAAAGTTCCTCTCACCTCAACGTTTATTTTTTCTTAGCTAGTATCTGTAGGGAGGATCCTCTTATGTTTTTTCGGATGTAACGTATCACTGTGTTAAGATGTTTGAACCCGCAAAAATACGGTTTTTGTTGATGCTTTTCCGTCCTAGTCGATATAATTAGCAGCGTCAATTTCAGTAAATATTGTTGTGAAGTCAAGTGCGAGGTGCAGTCGCAGTGTCCACGTCGTCCGTATCCGGTATCGATCCCGCACACACGTGTCCACTGCCACACCACCACACCACCGCTGCGCTCATTTGCATAGCTAGTGTATTCATGTCTTCAATTGTATCCCTCGGCGACAGACGCCTACTCTATGTCAGTTAATTAGGGCTATTCATATTCAAATCATTCAACAGCTCTAATTACAGAAGAGTATTGGCGTTTCTGTTCAGTTTTCCTTTTGTATTGTGTAACGTTTCAATACATTCAGGTAATCGTTTCAAATTACGTTAATTAAAGCATTAAAAACGATAATGAAGTCAATACCAAATGACCATTCCGGAAAACCACAACATTTAAATTGGTAGACAGTTCATTCGTATCTGTTATTCGATCACAAAATTGGTTAGTAATACGAGGATTTTACTGTCCACTTTCCTCATTGGAGCCGTTTTTGGAAACAAGGTGCGGGCGAGTTCATTAAGGAGGTTTGAAGCTACGTGACCACGGAGTCTCGCTAAGAAGTTCAAACACGTAGACCGTAAACAAACCAATTATCCTAGCCGCTGTGTTTGGGGCTAGTGTTTCATGAGCCGAGGGACTGTGACTACACCCGCCCGGCCCGCCATCGCGCCAGTGCCACATCAATCAACCGCTGACCACTGCTGTACAAACTGCGATACTGCGGCCACACTCGCCGCAGTCACGCCATAGCACTCAAGGCCACCGGGCAGATCGATTTCCACCTTTATGGCGTCTAAATAGTATATTTTATTGATACATTTGGATTGATATCTTGACAAATAATAGCGTTCTTTTCCGACACTTGAAGTAAAACAATAAAATTAATGTAGTGTGGAATGCTCAATTAAAAGTTACTGTCTACTTTCATTAAGAGCGGTTAGTCTGCTTTTGTAGTAGATCGGCACATAGACCTGAAGGAGTAAAATCTTTGCAGACCAGATTTAAAGTGCAAAACGGAGAAACTTCTCTTCCACATTTTAATCGCTATTCACCAAATGGAGCACTCCAGAGTCCAGACAACATCTTAAGGGTAGCACTTGTAAAACGCGGAGTTAGCAAGTTACCTTAGATTTCTCTCTAAAGTTTACCTTTTATGGGACTAATTTAATCTTTGCAGGCTAAATTGAAGAATAAGTGCAGCTAATGAATATAATGAACGCTCTCGACAGCGTAATTAATGAGGCATCGCAGACGTCATATCGACCGCTTGCTCCGCCAACCGCCACCAGACTATGCCCTGAACGAAATGCTCACAGCCACTCATAAGAGTTCCCGACAAGAATTGCCCTTTTTACCGGAACGTCCAAATATGTACAAAGTGCTTTGAACCAATTTGGAGGGACTGTTTCTCGAAAATATTAAAGGACAGACCAATTTTGCTGTCCTATTGTTCGTTTGTAAGCAAAAAGGTTGGTTTTACAAATATTTCGGTCACCAACCCTCTCTTGAGTTACTTCGGGATTTTGTTCGTTTAGGAGAGACTTAGATTCAGAATTGGACTATAATACTGTAAAATATTAAGATTTGTGGTACATGGGACTCAAAAAGTTTAAGATAAACTACATAGATGGTGTAATTTGCTCTGAATTAAAAAAACCAGTGCTAGGGAAAACCCAATTTTATTTGGACAAAATGTCCAAATAAAGCTGTACGTTTAAAAGGTTGTATTTTCAATAAATTGTTCAGTATATGTGAGAGCAGCCCGCTTGTCCCGCGTGGCATGCGCCGCAGAGAGCCCATTACACGTCCAGACACTCCACCATCGGATATTGTTAATTAATGCATCGGAGAGAGCACTTTTCGCATATTTCTGCTTGCATTCACTGAGTTTTTATCTGTTCATTAAGGGTTTCGTGGAGTTACTTCATTACGGTTTATTTTTATTTTCCATGCAGCATATTGGTTGCTCTGATTAAACATAATCAGTTATCGAATTTAGAGATGCTTGCCAAATGCTCAATGCCAATAAGAACTATGTCTGACTTTAAATGGGTTTGAATGATAAATTCTTCGGATCGGATTCAGTGGTCGCATAATTACAAAGTTACGGACCTTCGATACATGACCAAAGGACCAGAATACTGACCTAACCACGACTCGATGAACATGAAATCCAATAGAGAATTACTCCATTGTGGCAGAATATTGACCACCTTCTTGGAAAGTAGAGCGCAATCGACCGTTTGGCGAGTACATCCAGTCATAGCATTGGAAGGTAGTCACGGAAATCTTTAGAGCAATGTAATAACTTTAATTTCCGCCGTCTTGTGAAAGTTAAAAAAAAGTTTGTAAAAAGCAAGAGCGCTAGATTTAAATCTGACCTCCTTAAAAAGTCCTTACTTAACAATGATATCAGAAGACTTACAAAGAACTTCGGAATTTTAAAAAGTTTACGTAACATTATTGTTGAAGATCCCCCAAATGACTACTTATCTTGACATTCCTCGTGTTTTTTCAAGTTATTATTTCCTGAAAAATTTTCGTAGCGGAATTTCCTCGACTTATTTCGCCTCGGCTTGGATGCTTTTGCTTGAAGGATCAGACTGTAAACAGGTTGCCGATATTATTTTTTGCCCACGGCGACCATTTCATTTTGCCAAGCTGTGTGGCTTCCAAAGCCCTTGGGGATAACAAAATCTTACATAAACATTTTAAAACCGGACACATTTTATGATTAGGAATTAAAATAAATACCATAATCTGATCTATCTCGCCATTTCGGCAACTCGAACTAATTGACAAACTTTTATTTTATAACATTTAAATAGGAAACGTTGCCAATTCTTATTTCTAAAAACTGTTTTGTTTAAAGACTAGAACGTGTTACGCTAAGTTACAATGTGCTGGATAACCGGTATATGACCTAACACATTTGTTTTGACCGACGAAGGCCACGCACGCGCTAATACTTTCAAAAGACAGGAAACAATAACCCCGTCGGGCATAAACAACGATGTTGCCAGGTGCGTGCGCACGCGCATTGCACCGGCTGCGCCGCTCGCTGTCTCGGGACAGGTAGCGCCACCTGTGAGTGAAATCGATCCGCGATTACACACCCACACATTATCGAGTTTAATTTCATGGAGCATAAAGCGGCTCAAGCGTAATTAACTCGAATAATAACATACAAAGTGCACCGTTTAACAATCAATTCGTTCAGCACATTGACTCTGACTTTACGACAAACGAAGAAGAGTATCTTTTCAGGTCCGTTGTAAAGAATATTCAGTTCATAACATCATAAAGAAATGAATGTACAAAGGTCCCACAATAGATTTTTCACTGGATTCAAGTTTGAATTCCTTTTCGTCTGCCGAATCTATTGAATTACAAAAATAAATATTGTGTTCCTTTCATAACTGATACTGTAGAAACAGATGAAAGTTTCGTTTCGTTTCAGTGGAACGTGCTGACATCAAGATTTTTCGCTTACGTAAGCACCGAGTTCGCAAGGCCAAGGGTTGTTGCGATAGGAGGAATGGGACGCCGCCGCCGCCTCCTTCTGCGAAGCAGTGATGCTAGCGAAGGAGGTGGCGGAACGTGAGAGGGAGAGAACCTCTCGTCCCAGCCGCCGCGGGAGGCGCTCCGGGCGTCGGGGGCCACGTGATGGCTTCCGGCCACCGTAGACGCGGGCCTGTGGACGGTGGGTGAGTGATGGGTTAGCTCGCCGTCCGTCCGTCTTATGACGACGACAGGCCGTGTCGACGGCGCGTTCGTGTTCCACGCGCGCCTCAAAGAGATGTCAGCAACATGGAAGGGGCCCGCCCGACTGAAAGGGCGGGGCTGCGGGTTGTTCGCAAGAGATATCGCGGCCTCGACATAAAGATAAAGTTTTTAGTCAGTGGAAGTCTGACTCTCCCTTTCGCTCTGCCCAAGAGCGGGAGGGGTTATTTGATGACATTCCACCCACCAAAAAAAAAAAAGAGTTGTTTCTATTAAATGCTTCGGGACTTTTCAGGACGATTTTCGAATGGGATTACTGTATATTTGATATTTCGCGTATTTAGATGATGTTTAAATAATGCTGTTGGAAGGACTTAAGTTCTCCCGACCTTAAGTCCATAATCGCGGTAATGTTTTCGACTTTGCTTATAATCCAATCAGGTGTTGCGGTCTAATTCCTTGGCACCATTGGGATTTGAGAATAAGGGTTGCTTCAGTTGCTTGTATATTTTTTGACTATGGAAGCAATTTTATTAGTCCTTATCCCTTTTTTATTTTTTTATTTTTTTATCCGGCTCGAAGGACCATAAAGATGTACAGTCGAACAAGCTAATAAGTATACAGGGTAGAGATGTTTATAATTCTATAACACTGAAAATATTGATTGTAATTTTGTTTTATAAAGTGTTTCGCATTAAGCGACTGATGTCAAACGCTGTATCGTTTGACATCAGTATCTAAATGTATCTGTATAATCTTAAAAGTAAAGACAAATTAGCTGGCTGTATACTTATTAGCTTGTTCGACTGTACGCGCTGCTGATTGGGTCGCACACACCTTGACTTGTTAGCTGAATGAAAGTCACGGATAGCTAAAGATAACTGTATATTAACTGTATTTAATTACCACGTAAATATTGCTAAATGTATAATGTTTGAATGAGTACCGCTGTGTATGATCACTGATTGTATACTGTCGCCTTACACTATAATTTGTGTAAGGTGACGGAAAGGTGCTGATGTATGCAATGCGCGCGTGCCTTGTACGATGCATGACTCGTACAATATTATTTTTATTATAGCTAGCCTATGTTGTCCCACTGCTGAGCAAAGGCCTCCCTCCATCCCTTCCAACGGTCACGATTCTGTGCAACGTCTCTCCAATTCTCAAGGAAGACATCCAGTTCGTCCCGCCATCTCCTTCGTGGTCTGCCACAACCTCGTGTAACTGTTTCAGGGCACCAATCCTGAGCTTGACGGGCCCACAGCTCGTTCGGCATGCGTCAGACATGTCCTGCCCAGTCCCATTTAAGTATGGCAGCCTTTTGAGCCACGTCAACAATTTGCGTTTTGGAGCGCAGTGTTAATTTTACACCCAATACTGCGCTCCATAGCATGTTGGCAAACCTTGAGTTTGGACTATTGGATATTAGTCAAAGACCAAGTTTGTGCACCGTAGGTCAAGATGGGGAGAATACACATGTCCATTAGCTTTCGCTTCAGAGACATGGGCAGGGTGCCCTTAAAATACTCTTTCATGGACCAATAACTCTTCCAGGCGTTTTCGGTTGCGATTATCGAAGTCTAACTGCGGTACTCAGAGATATTTAATGATTACTTAAGCCTTCACTTAGTAAAGATTTAACATACTTTTGTATGTCAAAACTGTCAAAACCATTACTAAGTGATGGCCTAAGTTATCATTAAAGCTCTCTGAGTGCGGCAGTAAGTCTTCGATTATATGGGATAAGGATTAGTAAAAGTGATTCACAATCGCCTACTCCTCAAACACCTCTTAAGATAAAGTAAATGAGACTACTACATTACTAGCGTAAATTGCTTTCTAAAAGGTATCTTAACATTATCCACGGATTAGATTAGAGCATTATCGTTGCGTTTAAATAGACTGCGTAAAAGTCATTTGCTCATCAATATCTATTAAGATTCCGGGTGTTACAGAACATTTACTTAGCATTCGTAATGAATCATCGATCTTTCAGGTGTCGCAGAATTCTCGACTAGCACAGGCTTTTGATTTCCACCTCGCCGTTTGATAGATGTAGTGGCACTTTTAGGCATTCGGTTTGCACGGTACTAGGTGGATTGAACGAACAGAATTTTTCAATTTCCTGTCAGTTCTAGGACGCGAGATCGACGTCGGCGGCGCTATTCAGAAAGTGACATTATTTCCACGCTGCTGGTGTGATTCTTTCCGTGTGGCAGCACATTTTGTGGCTTCCGTTAGTTTGGGAAAATAGCGTGTTCTTCCGAATTCATTTTTGGTGGTGATTTTTTTAACAAACATTAGTTTACTGTTGCACGTCCTTGAAAAATCCCGAAATTTATTTTAAACGACGTTGATTTACAGATTATGTCAGCGTTACAGTTTGCAGGTGCGCTCTAGTTCTGAAAGTAACTTGAACTCTGCATCATTTCAATTAGGAATTTAGCTGTACCACGTTTTTTTAATCAGGCAAGTCCCGTGTGCCGTGCCATTAACCCATTGCGGATGGAGATTACTTATATTCCGGGCTCGGGTCACATTTAATTGGTTTTGAGCGACGCCATTCCGAGTGGAATTATTTCCGGAACACGCTAGTTCACCTCTGTGTCTAACCACCATTGATTGCTCGTGTTACCGTATTACTGTCTGTTTTAATTGAACCTTTGTGTAATACGATGTTCTTACGACTATTGCAGTTGTAAAGGATATGGTTACATTTTTAACGGACTTTTACTGAGCGCTCATTATCTCATCTACGAAACCCAACAAGTGAGAAACCGGTTACATAAACTAACCTTAAAACTAGTTTAACAGGATCCAGGATTATCAAAGGTTACTTAATACTACAATTAATGATTTAAAAGATGCGGTTAAGCCAGTTACAAATAAAGAAACGGTATCGTCTGTATAGAACTATAGATCGATGTCGCCAGACTGGTCGAAGGCAAAAACACTGGTTCTTGGCTGCATAGAGCAAGGTCGCGGTCAAGTACGAACGGAGAAATTACGTTGCTGCGAATATGAACATTGTTCTAAATAAAAGATGGCTCTTCGAGGATGTCTGGTATCGTGTATAATCTATTTGAGGTGTGATTGGATTTGCGTATGCATTTTTGTAGTTTCTGCTGGTATAAAAAGATTGAAGATTTTTTACTTTCCGTAAATATACCAAAGAATAACAAGCACCTACAGTAAACGAGCCGCAACTTATGCAATACAGACGTATAGAATGTCTTGCAGTTCTTTATATGGAAACGTTATCGGCCCTTTCCTTTCCCCTCATAAAATGAAAGATCGTGGTTAACGCGAATGCTGCTCGCTCGTATTTTATTATAGTTTCATAACTGTAGGTGTGTTTGTTACATTGTGGTCTAATAGACTTGGCTTAACTAAAAGGCAAGCCTATTTAATCGATTGACTGAATATGAAGCAGATAGGTAAGTACGGCTAGTTCATAGATTACTTAATCATGATAAAAAATACACGTTGAGTGTGATATACCTATGAATGACTGGTAATTTTACCTCAACTACTAGCAAACAAAAAACATTAAATACACATTGTTCTCCCATTTGTGCAATCGTAGTTTACGTTGTGTAAAAACTAAAAGACATTCGTAGGTACCTATATCATTGAGGAAAATCGTACTTTTTATGTAGGTAGGTTATCAAGTGAATAAAAGAGGATCAGTCTCAAATCTTCGTGGATAATACGAGTCATATTATCTGCAGCCGGCCCTTTCGAAAATATTGACTCGACACACTGAACTATTTTGGAGATCATTCTAGTTGTACCTCTTGTCATCAACCTAGATAACGGGTCAAGTGGTTGCAATAGTGAATAGATACGTTGATAAGGGCTTGATAACCACTTAAATACCCATCACAGAATTGACGAACCGTTGGAGGTACCTAACATTAAATAAGTATCGTGTGTTTACGACAGAACGCCGCAAGCGCCGGTTTTTGCGCCGAGTCGTCACAAAATATTTGAACATCAAAATATAATACAAAATGATTCACGTCAACGTCATTGAGGTTTCGGCGACAGAATCAAGTTATTGATCAATCGATAACATTTTAATGGACAGACATTCATTTACCAAATAGATAAGTGCAAATGTATTGTACCTACAATCGCCTATTACACTGTTGTCATTTTTACATCGATTGAATGGCAACACAGAGACATAGATAACTTATGAATTATTATGACCGTACCGTGTATGCATACGAAGAATGGCTCATAATAAGGCAGGACCTTATTATGAGCGATTCTTCGTATGCATTTGTAGGTATGTGCTGTGAATACCTAATTTACTGCACTTCTTTGCAAATTCCAACTTTGTACCCACGTTTTTAGAACCATAATGGGAGTTTTCAAAGGTTTTTTAACTGACAGATGATGCGCATGATTACAGGTATTGGTGAGAGTTCGATTCCTCGGCCGAATTAGTTAGCATAGTGAAGATTGCTACTAAGTTTAAATATTCAAGGTGAAGCACGTCATTATTATTACGCATCAATTACCACAGTAAATGTTTAGACCTCAAATGATCAACAATACGGCTTCATACGTAATGCACGCACTAGCCTTCTGGAGGCTCGCCGAGAAAGTGTGCTCGGCCGGCAGTGAAATATCAAAACAAACATAGATCTGTCGCCGGCCGCTGCCGTGAGCTGGCCGAGCGATCCTGCGATTCACGACCAAACGCGATCGATAAAAACAATGAAAATAGACGCGGCTCTCGGTCGGCTACACGCTACTGCATAATCGTTAGGGTAATAAATAATCAACATGAATGACATAATACACTATTATTCGCTACACCAACGTGGTACAAATAAAAACTTCTAAACACAGAGATTCTAATCCAATAACCTTTCTAAGACGAATCTAATAAGATTTCACGTTGATGCACTTCGGCAATTATGGTGCAACCGTGGAGGAAAGTGACGTGACGACTTACCAGATGCAGGACGGTGTTCACTACCTCCCGGTTGGTCACCTGTCCGACTTCAATCAGCCCGATAAGAACAGCGAATTTCAGGCTGTCGTTCGTCGTCATCCTGACCACTTCTTCAGGTCTCTTGATATCACTAAACGGCGGCGATTTTAAGTCCGCCATGGTTTATTTTGTCACAATTCACTGATACACAATTTTAAAATCCACTCACGACCATAAAATTCAAGAAAACATTATTTCTTCGGCTCACATGATAACACACCAAAGTCGCATTCTGCCATTTTGGATTATGAAGATGTTGCCATAATCAATTTCTAGAAAGTACCGTTTCAATTCTACTAAAAGTCGAGTCATTTTTGAAATGGTAGAAAGGTACACGAACTTTTTTCTTTATTTAAAAATCGCGCTTATTATGAAATTGTTAGCTAAGCTTTAAGATATTTTTGAACAAAACAGACGCCAAACTCGTTAAGCAAAAGTAAAAAGTAGGCATTTTATTTTATTAAAGTTGCAAAAACTTTTAGGGTGACCAACGTTAATTATACACTATAAAAATACACCTGTGTGACTTATTCAATGAGTTTTTGCTCAATATTTTCTAATTAGTGAAATCAACTGGAGCCTGAATTTAATATAGGTACAATTTAGATAATTGATTGCATACATGAAAATTAAGCAAGAGTTGATATTGATTTTATTTTGCTCTGCTGTGAAGTTAGATACAAATGCTATGTAAAGTGAAGTTATGATCACTTCATGTCACTTTGTTGAAATCAGTCAAAAAGTAAACATGGCGGCGATCGACGTTGAGCCTATAAAAGTGAGTGAAATTATGTGTATTTCTGTTTGAAACTTATTATTCAGTGTATATCGTAGTACATTTTGTCAAAGTTAATATGAGCAACCTACGGAATAATTGTATGAAGCTGTATATTCACAGTTTAATAAAGAAAACTGAAACTAAGGGCGTTGCTCTTCCGACAAAAAATTGGAGATTGAATCCGTTACTGTGTTTATCATCGTTACAGAATAGTAAATATTACATTCCTTTAGACCGGTGAATAAACAACAAACATAACGTTAACGTTCCTCAATTAAATTTGATTTGCCAATGCATCGGGTCTAATCAGTTGGTTGTGTGAATTCGATCAGTGTGTTGAATTCAGTAATGAATTCTAGATGGAGACGCTGATGCGCACCCTCAAGCTGTCGGGGCACGTCGGGTTCGACAGCCTGCCGGACCAGCTGGTGAACAAGAGCGTGCAGAACGGCTTCGTGTTCAACATCCTGTGCATAGGTGAGCACAATGACTAATTGTTATAGTTGAGTTAATCACTAGTCACCGTCACCCACCTACGTTATCGCGGGTATGGTTGGCGTGCGACCTCGCTCATTTACCACTGTTAATGTAGGGTCACTAATTAATGAGTTGTACAGGAAAGTTAATGGTTTAGTATGAGAATCATGTGGGAAATATGATTTAACGATGTTATTCACCGTCTAGGTGAGACTGGGCTGGGTAAGTCAACCCTGATGGACTCGCTGTTCAACACCAACTTCGAGTCAGTGCCAAGTCCACACAACCTGCCCACTGTCAAGTTGAAGGCACACACTTATGAGCTGCAAGAGAGTAGTGTGAGGTTGAAGGTATGTTCTACTATTATTTTAACCTCCAACACTAACACACACAACTTATTTGACTGACAGAAATTTATTGAATAGTATTCTAACATTATTTAAAGTTCACAAGCAATATACCTACACTGTAACATCTGGTATAGATTCTATTTCCATACACCTGCGACTTGGAACACTTGGAGTTTTGTAACTAACCCACAGTAACATTCTACCTAGATAAAAGTATCCCATGTGTTTAACAAGTTTATAAACTATCTGATTGCCAAGTTTTTGAGGGAAAGAGTTACAAACATACAACGCATTAATGTAAATAAGATTGTTGCAATTTTAGAAATGATCATTCAAACTAAATAGTAACTATCAGACGAGACCTCTAACATCAATTTAAAACTGAACATGAAAGTCCTAATGGAATGCTATTCAATTAAAATATTTATAATTAGCAACAAATTCTTATTTGGCAGCTAACAATCTGCGACACCGTTGGCTATGGTGACCAAGTGAACAAGGAGGACAGTTTCAAGGCTGTGGTGGACTACATAGATGCTCAGTTTGAAGCCTACCTGCAAGAGGAGCTCAAGATCAAGAGAGCATTGCCCACATACCATGACAGTCGACTTCATGTCTGTCTTTACTTCATTTGTCCCACGGGTAAGTCAAACTTATACTACTACTAAACCCAAAGCATTTAGTCTGAAAAGATCCATTACAGACACTTCTGAATAAAAACATGAAGATGTGTCTACCTATAGTCCAGCCACAGGCATAATTCCATTCCATTCCCCATTCCAAAGCATATATATCTCATGGAGAAGAATGGGCAACAACACTCCATACTACACTACTACTACTTGTATTCCTTAGTAGTTTCGAAGTGTGTAACCTGCACATACATCTCCATAAAAACACTTATCTTAATTCTGTTTTCATCTCCTATGACATACACATACAGCATGGCAATTTATTTACCTGCATGTCTCAAGGAGGTGAGTCTACTTATCATATGTAAAATAAATACTTAAATTTGCCATTGTGGTAAAAGGATTAGCCAATCAACAGAAATCGATAGCCCAGGGTGCACCGGACATATCTGGAAGTAGTAGAATACGTCACTCGGGGAGGCTCCTTTCATGCACCCCAATTGCATGATTTGATTGAATAGAAATTTGCCATCGACACGCTAAGAAGTACATAATAACTACTTTTTAAACAAACTTATATCAGATTAATGAAAAAGTTAGGGTAAACTTACTGCTGTTGACTAAAATGCCATAATAGTCAGAACATCATTTTAAATATTGAAGAAACGGTAATTTTTATCTTTATTGTTTACTTAAACATTTCACTGTCAACTTTGATATAAATTTAAATTCTAAATTATTAGAACATAGTAGGTATGTCTTTATCTAACTAATAAGAATCAAAGTTAATAAATATTGTATTTATCCTTCTTGCTGAACTCTACATACAATATTTACATAATCATTTTGTTATTTGTTTTTATGTGAACATTGATCATGTATTTGCCATTTATGTGTACTTTTTTTGTGTCAAATTAAATATTATATTATAAATTACTGATCAAATGTCTACCTCCGTTAACATATAAATTTTCAAACTTGTTTATGTTATTTGGTATGTATACATGGAATAACTAACCACCAAAGCCAATATGGGGTAGTTTTAAAGAGAAATCATTTGTTTCACAAGTTTTGGTGAAGGCTAGTTTTAATTGTGTAAAGAAAAGCAATATAGGAAGAATAGCACACATAGACTGAATTTATTTTCACATTTATAATTAAATTCATTTGTGTGCTTGAGTTTAGTATACATAGTACATACTTCAAGTTAGTATTTTATGTTAGTATATCAATAAAAACTTTCACTACATATTGGTCTAGTGCAGGCAGATGGCCCACTGGTTGACATTTTTACGAGCTGTCCTTGACACGCGCGCGTTCACCGAGCAGTATGAACGTACGCTGTATTCAGGGCGCGCGCGGCATACTATATGCTGCCCTCGAATTCTCCAACTCCCCATAGAGCCGGTAACGGGACTCTTGTTACAAATACGCAAGATTTTATTTACTATTGTAATTTTAATTATATTCCCATAAGGAAAATTGATTGTTTTTTGTTATCCTCAATTTTTGCTGAGCTACAGGATTGGTTGTCGTTTATTTTTAAAGAACTATATGCCTAATCCTTTTAATAGCGAGATTTCGTTTCAAAATCATAGTTACATAAAAATGATACTTAAGTCTTCGTCACTAAAACCGGCGCATATCATCAACCTGTTTGTGTTTACCAAATTGTGTTCGTTTGCATGTACCAAATACAATTGACAACACAAGATAAAGGAAGCGCTTGGAATTCCTCGCCGCTGATTGTGTGGTACACAAACTGTTAGAATGTAAACAAGTCAAGTGTATGAGCGCGGGCGCATCAGAGCCGCGCGTCGCTGCGACGCATGCGTGATACCGACGCGTTACTCTACGCCTAATTGACGTCCACTTGTCCCGCTTGTTGTTAACTAAACAGTACTCGACTGTTGACTAGATAATTTACTTTGATTCATGATCGCACCATCCATGATTATTCATGTAAAAAGGTACGGTACCACATTTGTGTCGCATCGTCTTTAGCCATTTATTTATTGATACCATCTATTTATCTACCAGTATCTTGGTCGTATTAGGTGTTAACTCTACGGAAGACTTACCAAATTTACTCAAAACTCTTCAACACAAAACCATGTCGTAGTAATGCATTATGCCTTGTAGTGTGCAGGGAAATGACTTTCAAACATCACACAAGGAGTGGTGATAACGGAAGTTGTACGTGTGTATGGTCAGACGATACGCTACAGTGCGCCATTTCTAGCCATTGTCACTTACACACAGCAGTTAGATTAGATTTCATTTCTTATTTAGAGCTACGTAGGGGGAAACCATAACAATGATCTGGCGGTTGTAAATTATATCACAAAGAGAGTTGGTAAATAATCAACAGCTTTAGTAGCAATCCAAAATAAAAGCAGAGAACTGAATGGCGCTCTCCAGGTTGACGTACAATCGGCGCAGACCTGAACAACTCTCGTAATTATGCAACATTTAGATGTATGTTGTACAATTTGTAGGCTCGGGGACTTGCGACAGGGCAAATATTTATTGAGACTGAGATTATAATGCGAATGTTTATAAAACTACAGGAATTGCCCCCAGAACGTTGTATGAAGTTTTGAGGACATTTGTCCATTCGGCGCTGCGTCGCGCGTCCTCGTCATCCGTCTGATTGATGATAGCTAAAATGATTTGCAACAATCTGTCACAAGAACCTGTTTTCTTCATTTGTAGGTCATGGTCTCAAGTCCATCGACCTGGTGTGCATGAAGAAGCTGGACACGAAGGTCAACATCATCCCCATCATCGCGAAAGCTGACACCATCTCTAAGACTGAATTGCAGAAGTTCAAGGTATGCTATGAAACTAATGTATTAAATACTATTGAGCTGCTGGGCCATGGCCTTCCGTAAAACCTTCTCATAATCTGTCTAACTGATTATCAACTACGTTGGGACCTAGGCAAGCGCGGCTTAACCTTAAGATTGATTCGAGCGGCTGTTAATATGTAGCCACAAGCTCCTCATAAATCCTTCTAAACACGTTAAAGCTAAATTAAAGCAAAATGAACATTACCAGTTTCATCATCATCGTCATTTCAGCCAAAAGATGTCCAGTGCTGGACATATTATTATATAGGCACCAGGTGTCGCTACATTGACCGGTCCCGTGCGTCAATGTGGCGACACCTGTTGGAGTTACATTACCAGTTACTACATTATAAACATTACCAGTTTACTACTAAAATAACATATTCTGTAAATTCTTCAAGACATGTGTCATCTGTGGCTGGGATTTTATAAATGTGCATTTAATATGCAGACAGTGTTTCCGATTATACCGATTAGCGTCGCTGGACTCTGAATCTGTTCCTATTTATATTTACTCTTCTCTGTTCTCCACATTATTGTGTGGTATTACTGGCGCTGTCGGCTCTATTTTTATCTTCTATAGAAACGAGTAAATGAAATAAATGACTTACTGACTTAATGTCCTATGTCCCCTAGATGGGGCAGAGGGCGTCGATAGATGTCCTCCATCGCGATCGGTCGGAAATGAAATAAATACGCTTATTTATATGCGTCTTTTCCGTGTTTACGTAGCAGAGCAATATTCATACTACCATTGCTACAAGTATAAGGACTATTTACATCTGACACATTACTATGTAACTCATGTCCGGACCTCCGGACTTTCCAGTGATTCATGCGAACTTACAATGTATTTTTGTACTATGACGCAGTACGATTCAATATTTCACTCTAATGTGTATTGGTCATAAATTTCTCTACTCTATTAAAATACATATGGGCAACAATAATCATATGCTTTGAAGAAGTATTATCAGTAGATACTCGATAGTATCGTAATATTGAGTTACTACACATAATATTTGCAAGTATAATCTGTTTCACTTTCACTACATTGCCAGCTATTTGAGTTCCCATTTGATATTTGTAAATGATTGTTCATTATTTCTTGTTGTTGTTATGAAGGCTAAACAGATAAACTTTCGTAAAGTCCAACAGTAACACGTATTAGGGCTTCGTGTGATAAGACACCTAAATAAGATGCTCAACAGACAGCCCACTTATTTTTCCATACAAAACAAATGACAGTATGTCTGATATCACTCAAGACACACAACTACTTTACACTTAGTATAGTGTGGCGAACGGATACTTTACTATAATTTATAACTTGTTTATATTCCGGAGTTGCGAAATATTTGCCATAATTATGTACTATATCACAAGTAGAATTCCAAACTATAATCCATTAAATTTCGTCAAATAATAATTGTTCTATCTGTTCCAGTCTAAAATAATGCAAGAGCTGCAAGCGAACTCCGTGGAAATCTACCAGTTCCCGGTAGACGATGAGTCGGTGACGGAGGTGAACAGCGTCATGAACTCGCACATCCCGTTCGCCGTCGTGGGCTCCACTGACTTCGTGAAGATCGGCAACAAGACCGTGCGCGCCAGGCAGTACCCGTGGGGGACTGTGCAAGGTATGGACTAGCGTACTTACCAGAATAAGTCGTCACCATGACATCAGCTGTATGACGGCAATGACCTCCTCCATAGAACTACGTATATGATGTAGATCACATGAAGAATTCTTTGTGCCTTTTTACTTGTCAATAAAATTACTGTTTCATTATTATTAGGTACGATAATGCGTATTTATTATGTAAAACACTTGTACCAAGAGCATAAGTGTCACTATAGGTGTTAAAGAGATATAACTATGCATAGTTTCCACATATTATTTAACCAGTAACGTTTTGGTATTCCAGTTGAGAACGAGTCTCACTGCGACTTCGTGAAGCTGCGCGAGATGCTGATCCGCACAAACATGGAGGACCTGCGCGAGAAGACGCACGCGCGGCACTACGAGCTGTACCGCCGCCGGCGCCTGCAGCAGATGGGCTTCACTGATGTCGATGCTGATAACAAACCTGTGTGTACCCTATCGTATAAGCACATTTTTTTAACGACAGCAATCATCAAATGACTCCTTCCGCTGTGGGCGAAGCGGAAGGGAGTGTCAGATTCTTACTGACTAAAACCCATCCGTGTTCCTTCTTATGCCGTTTGCGTTTCAGAACCGCGGTAACTCTTTCGAACAAATTCCTCAACCCTGGATCGCATAATTACACTGGAATGTTATCACTGCTGGGACACAGGCCCCCCTCTCTATGAACGGGAATGGGCTGTAATTAGGGCTTCCAAAACTGATACCGCAACCGGACCCGGGTCTACGTGACAGCGGTCTCGAGACGCTTCTTGGTGGCAGCAGCTTTTAACCAAAGTAACTACCCTACCACATATTAAGTCGGGTATACACGTCAGGTTCTTGGATGCTGTTGCCTAATCAGAGACACAAACTCGTGAATTTCATATGGAAGAGCTCATAATAATATACTCTGTCTGGTTTGACACCGCAATATGCCCAGAATTGTTCCAGTATTCTCTGCACTCATACTCATGTAATCTCTATATTGTTACGTTGCAGGTATCGTTCCAACAAACGTTCGAGCAGAAGCGCAGCGCGCACTTGGCGGAGTTGCAGCAGAAGGAGGACGAGATGCGACAGATGTTCGTGCAGCGAGTCAAGGAGAAGGAGGCCGAGCTCAAGGAGGCCGAGAAAGAGGTACATGCTTGAACTACTACTGTATGGTTCTTATGGCGCGAGGATTAAGTTAAACTAACTGCCATTTTATTTTCTGAAAACAATTTCACGAACTTTCGTCTAACCTAAAAAGATATTTGTAGAATATATAAGTAGTCCATTATATATTTTTTTAGAAACGTTGCCCCACACTAGGAATTTCTCCTCTATCGTGGGTGCGCTTACAAACATTCAAACTCACATACTCTAATACTCAGACCCGGAACAACTACATGTAGGGCCTGCAAATATTTGTTCCGTGCGGGGATCGAACCCGCGACACGCAGCGTAGCAGTCCAATCACTCAGCCACTGCGCCAACCGTGCCGTCAAATGTATCCACTTAATGTTAGTTCTACCTTTTATGTTTGTCCGTACATAATGTACTTTACAAAACAATATGTCGCTGGTGTTAGTAAGGCCCTTGGTAAATATCAAACATTATTTCCAGTTACACTCGAAATTCGACAAACTGAAGAAAGACCACACGGACGAGAAGAAGCGCCTGGAGGAGCTGCGCAAGAAGATCGAGGACGACGCCATCGAGTTCAACCGACGCAAGCAGCAGTCGGCGCAGGCGCATCACACGCTCACGCTCGGCAAGAGCAAGAAGAAGTAACGCCGACACACGCTGCCGCGCCAGCGCTAGTGTGGCTAGTGCGACTAGTGCGCGACATGCGGGACTTGCAACTATACGGTCACACGATATGCAACGTTGTTCTTTACCTTGCTGTACTGTTAGGGAACTTGGTTCGTTCGAAAATTGACTCTCAACTTAAATTGTTCATATCTTTCAACTGCCAATCTTTAACAGTCGTTTGAATTCAAGTTAACGGAGCCTGTCATTCTGTCTAACTACTAAGTTCCGTGACGGTACGTTCACGATACTCTTACACTAATATTTAAACTAAGTCGATAATCAGTTGTTAATAAGACTATATCAGTAGTTTTAATGAATTATTGTCCTTTCAAATAGCATTGCTCAGTATGTGTGACAGCGTGGAGTGAAGATTTTTACATTTTATCGCGTGAAATGTAGATTTTAATAACTCAGTACTTCATAAGTTTCTACATTGACTGTATCAAAGATTATATTTAAGATTTTTAAGATCTCGCTCGCAATGTTGCCAGCTTGCAAGTTGCATATCGTGTCATCGTTACAACAATAATTGTAAAAGTTAAAATCGTACGGAAATCACTCGAAGGTCACTTTGACTTAGTTTTTATTTACGCGCACATGTTAATCTCCTCTTTTTATTTATGTCTTCTAAAAAATACTTTCTCCATGTAAAGTTAATACTATAATAATGATTAAGTTATAACTCATGCGCAAATTGACATGCATTATAGATAAGTAATAGCTGACTACTTTGATTGGGATGTCGTTTTGAAATACCTACTGTATTTTTATCAAAGTAAAATACAAGATTATGATTAATTGAAACTGCCTAAATCATTAAATAACGCACTGTTATTCGTAACACGCAAGTTTTAAATCAAGTCTCAATCGGCGCATAGAATCCTGATGACGTATTCATCACTAGTTCTATAATAAGTAAGGTATTTTTAAGTTTAATTGGCCAAATGATCTAATCAACTATGCGGAGTGACTTTACCAAAATGTATTAAATGAACCTAATAATACTTTTATTTACAAGTTGTAGATGTAGTAGTAACGGATACTCGAATATGATGGAACTTTGTTTTGCTACTTTTTTGTAGGGGCAGACAATTCCTCGGTTTTAACTTGTGTGCTTGACTTTATTTGATTAATATTGTATGAATGAAAATCCAAAGTTTTGAGTAATGAATGAATGTGCGATTTCTTTATTATTCCTGCTGACGCAACGTATTCGAGTATTCAGACACGCGTCGTGTTTAGTTTTTATATAATAATAATATTAAACATAGTTATGTTTATATAGTTTATTATGTACGGACGTAACATCGCGTGTAAAGAATTGCCTATTTACCGTAGAATAAGAAATAGCTAGAGACGTAATAAATTATATTTACTATTGCCTGTTCACGATTCGCACGCACTTCACCTTATTTAGTTTCAACATTCTTGATCCGTACTTGTCATTTATAATACAGAGGTACTTATGAACAAGTTACAGACAACATGAAATACACATCGACTACAATGCTTCCTGAATGCTGTAAAAAAGTATAATTAAAATCATAGCTCTCTAGTTGTTATATAAATTAAATATATTATAATAGCAGGCTCCAGATAAGCGAATATATAAAATGAACTATTCTCATGGCATTTATTCAGTCATTCCTACTTTAAATTAATTTTATACTTAATTTTGAATTATTTTGTATTACCTGATTGGGGTATTTAATAAATAAAGTTTAAAATCGTAATATATGTTTATTATTTTACAATCAATTTAGATTAAAATACAAACAAAAGGTGAGGGGCCTCTTACCACTTCCTAAAGTAGTATCCTTTTAATTTTACTGTTCCGTGGGAAAAGACCGCTATGACGGGCTACATCTGTTTCCCAACTCAGTAAAATGTGGTGGTAGGTCCCCCTGGTCGTGATACACACCAGTAGCTACCTGTATGTACCTCCGGGCACGGAGGTGAAGAAGCTCTGCTGATGTCAGTGAAACAAACTGACGCATCTAGTCGAGTTCATAAGGTAATGATGCTATTTGTTGCAACTCCGACATAGTAAATAATACAACCTTAGCAGTTAATAAATGACTAGAATTCGGTGGACAAACATAAAACTATTTAAGGTCATCATTAATTGAGTTGATGCAATGTGAAGCAGTCTGGCTCACCACTCATACAGGGTGGTGCCGACAATACGACAATAAATGAAACCGCTGGTAGTTCTAGTTCACTATCAAATAAATCGTAACAACAAATTTTTTTTTTGAAAAAAAAAAAAAAAAAAAAAACTAAATAGCATAAAACTGTAAACGAAATACATTACAATTAACAAACAAATATTGGTTTACTAACCTTAGGAATAATTTGCACCGATTAACGTGTGGAAATAAAATGTAACAAACGAATTTGGCAAAGACATTTAGGTAGTTTATTGTCGTATCGTCGGCACCACAACGGTGTTAGGATTTATTTGATAGTTTAATAATGTTCCTATGAACTAGAACTACCAGTGGTTTCATTTATTGTCGTATGGTCGGCACCACCCTGTATAACACACCCTTATAAATTTTGCACACTTACTGGTTACATAATATCAACACGTTGAAAGTCCACTCCTGCACACAATCTTTGTTATTTAACTTTTGCTGGATATGGTTGCAAGGTACTTTTGTTATAAAGGTTAGATTAACTAACGAAACACCGTAACGAGAAAAAAAGTTTTTTTCTTTTAGGGTCAATCGGGGATGGAATTAGGGTCCCAGGTAGTGTAGCAACTTTGAGTTGCTAGAAAATCGTTTTTTTTTTTGTTTTATCGTGTCTAGATCTCAATACCAATCAAGTCTGTGGTCGAGTTTCGCTAGCTGATTTGACCATGAATATTCCAGCGACTCCTCGCTAAGCTGATTACACAAGTGAGATGGTGAAGGGTCTGGGCAGCTCGTAGCACATGGGCTTGTACATCTTGTTGTAGTACGTGTAGCGACGCTTGTACGGCGTCACCGAGGTACGCACTGGTACGGGCACGCGTGCTGGTGCACTCGCCGCCAGTCGCCGGCACTGCGAACAAGCGTGGGAGGGGTCATGAGGGGCTGGAGGCTACACAATAACTGTCATAAGGGTCGATCTTCAAGATAAAGCAACGCTTGGCAAGGTTGATCAATGAGTGACCACCCGTTAAAACCCAAAACCTCTCCGTGTCTCGGAAAACACTCGTGTCATTTGGTTTCGACTGTCTTTCGTGGATCTTTGGTAATTGTCATGTATGTGGGTAGTCAGAACCTCGAAATTCAAACATTCATTATTCATTCTTGTCAAGGGAATCGTGTTATCCAGTTACTGAGTTGTGGAGGTCAGAAAGGCAATCACTGCATATAATACCTTTCTTTTTCTTTAAAAAAAAACGTTGCCCCACACTCGACGGCACGGTTGGCGCAGTGGCTGAGCGTTTGGACTGCTGCGCTGCGTGTCGCGGGTTCGATCCCCGCACGAAACAAAGAGTTGTGTGGCCTACAGATAGTTGTTTTTAAACGTTGCCCCACACTAGGAATTTCTCCTGCATCGTGGGTGCGTTTACAAACATTTACATTCACACACACATACACATCCAGACCCGAAACAACTATCTGTAGGCCATACAAATATTAGTAGCCCGCGACATTCAGCGCAGCAGTCAACCTTGTTGAATCCATTAGACTTGAAACCAACCTAGCCGGTCGATGGGACCAATCTCCTCGACCTATTTATTGGCACTTTGATTAAAATTTAGGACTAAATACTTCGTTGGTTTTTCGACAGATGTATTTTAGCTTGGCGATAAAACGTTATACAACTTTTTAATAAGAAAGCAACCAACAGCTACTGACGAAGCGCTAAGATCAACATTACCGTGTGCGCAGTGGTAGTGCGAGGATGAAAGTGCACAAATAAAACAACTACATTATTGAATATCAAAAAGTTTATTATCAACCATACATAGTTAACGTTGGCACAGTATTGCAGATAGGTAGGTCGGCAGTTACATGTATATCACCTTGTATATGTATATGCTAAGCTCTGATTATAATATTATCATTCAAACTTCTCTCCCAGTCTTATGCTAATCTAGTGATGTCAATAGGACTAATAAACGTTGTAATAATTTATTGCAGTGATATAATTTACTCATCAGATTGTTCGGGTACGCTCGGGCATTCTACGGCATGCGTTTGACCCCACTATAAAAGGTGGAAGTTTCCAATATTTTCACTTATTGCTTTAGTCTTTCTGTAAATATCAGCTTTGTCTCTCGCTCATTATGGACCATCCATTAATTATATCGTTATGCTGTGCTCCATCCATTTACTTTCGTACAAGATATTTTAAAATAAGCCGTGCTTCTCGTTCCATCATTTGATACAGCATAACATGGAAGACTATTGACTCCCCAAGACCTATCTAACGTCCTATACCTAAAGTGCACACGATGCGGTCTCAAATGGAATGAACACCGATCCAATGTCACCAACCCAATCAAGGTAACATTTGAAGCGATCTTCCGAATTTCATGACTTTTCTTTAAATATTAATTCTAGACTAATAAGAAAAAAGCGAATTTTAAATAGTATAAATTGAACGATTAAAACGTCATTATTCATTAATTCCACTATGAGTATCAGTATCCTCGTAGCTCTATGATAATTGATAATGAACACAGTGTCTCGTGTTTAGTGTTTGACTCACATAGTGTCTATCTAGTGCTTGTAAATCTATCGACTGTGCAAAAATATGTTCTATCGATTCGTATGAAAATATACCTTGTGAGGATTAAACAACATTATTTGTACCGTGGAGGTCGCATGAGCGTGAGGCCACAATTGTATGTCGCTACCCTAACTATATCGACTACCGTGCATCACTGAATCCAAACAATTATGTATCAAGAATTTAAAATAAAAATAAACAAAATTCAAAACCAAATTCTACAATAACTACAAACTTTATTGTCAAATGAAAGAAATGCGAAATTCAAAAATTATATCACACACATCAAGTAAAATAAAAGAAAATAAAACTAAAATACTTTTGAGAAATAATAAAGATTCAAAACATAATTAATAATTATCAAGATAAATCAGATAGCATAATTATTGCAATTGGAAATTAAATCTTAAACTAAATCGCATTCGTAGCGTATCATTATAATTACAATAACAAATTCATTATGACTAGTTCTCCCGTACAGATGGAGTGCATGAATGTGTGAATTAAATTAGAGCGACTACTTAATACTAGGAGATGATAAAGATGAGATTGAGAGTTACCGAAACTAATTGAACTTTATAACGATGCCTTAGTTAAGTGTCAAACTTTAAAACTAATGGAATGAACAATAGGCGCGTGCACTCATTATCTGGGGGGAACCTCCCGCGGGGGAGGACTTCGGTATTTGGCTTTGATATGCAAGAACGGCTTCTTGGAGCAGGTGTCGTCGGCGATCGTGGCCGCCAGCGACAGTCTGATGCTCTCCTCGATGGCGGCCTGCGTCATCGCACCGTTCACAGAAATACTTTTATTCAGAGGTTTGAAGTCGACGGGAGTTGCCAGACTCATACTTCTGGTCTTTTTAGCGTAGCCGTTGGTCCCGTTGAATGTCTTTTTTGGCTCATTGACGGGAGTGGAGGCGAGGCTCTGACTGCGCGTCTTCCGGGCGGCAGTCGCGTCGGTGGGGGTGGTGGCCGCGCTGGTGCTCCTGTTCTTCTTTACCTGGTTGAGTCTGTCAGTGCCACAGAAGCTTCTCTTGTCGTCCTTCTGCACGTGCGCTAGACTCATGCTGCGCGACTTCTTAGGTGTGTTAACCAAAGTGGTGGAGGTGAGTGATTTCCTATGTTCTACGGGAGGCGTTCTAACCGATCTACCGGTCGGCGTGTTGGGGGTGCTGAAGCTGGAGGGTGCGGACTGCTTCCTGCTGCGCGGGGTGGCCGGGGACTTGGGCGAGCGCCCGTCCACGGAGTCCGCCCGCAGGGGGAGAGTTAAAGCGGACCGCAAGCTTCTGGCTGATGTCGGTTTAACAGGCGTGGAGGTGCGGCGTGCGTCGGGCAGTGGCGAGCTCTTGCCGCTGCTGGCTTTACTGGAGGCGCGCGTGGAGCGGCCGCTGCGGAGCTCGACCGGGGAGGTCTTGCCGCTGACGGAGGAAGCTTTGCTATCGACAGGTGAGACGGTGCCGGCCACTGAGGGCTCCTTGGTGAGCGAGGCGCGGCTGCTGGCGGGTGAGAGCGGGGGCGGGGAGGCGGGCAGCGGCACGGGCAGCACGTGGCGCCGGCCCGGCGTCACCAGGCGCACCTGGCACGGCTCGTGGCGCGACAGGAAGTGCTCCAGCGTGTCCCAGCCGCCGCCCACGCGCACCATCATGTGCCGCCCTTTCAGCAACTAGAACAGAACATGCGAACCGTTGGTAAATCAAGGATTCAAATGATTAAATGATAACTGGGGTTATTTCATCATAGTATCAAAGTTTGTTTCATATTTTGTCATCACTTTCTGTCTTCTTCCTCTTCGTGATTTTCCCGAGATTCAGAACTTGAATCTAGAACCATAAAACTTGTAACAATCAGTTGAGCGTCATCTTACCCTGATGAAGACATTCCTGCCGGCGATGTTGTAGCGCCCCTCGCCGACCTTCTTGACCTTGAGAAGCTTGGAGCACTTGCCGGAGCTGCAGCTGCAGCCGCGCTCCATCAGCCGAGTCACCAACTGCACCTGAATTCACAAAGGATATTGTCATTAACTTGAGAATTCTTCTTCCGCATATAATAATAATAATTAATAATAAGAAATAATTAAAAATGTATAAAGTTTGTTTACAAATAAATAAAGGGATTAATAATAATAATGTATTTAATTCAAGTGAGATACATACATGAAGTAACTAAAAACTGGCTTAAATGAGCTTATACAAACATAAATTAGATAGGACATCAGTGTCTGAACTAGATAAATAAATATCTGTAACTCAGACAACAGCGGCAGCGCTCTTCCTTAAAATTATACATTTTGAAGTACGTATTCATAATGAACATTATAAACAGCTAGAGACGGTCAAAATGTACTTGTGTCGCCTTGTGTTATTTGTGAATTTAGAAGACAGCTGATTCAGGTCCATCCTAAAGACTAGGCAGGTTACGTATATCTAGAAGTCTAGGTCTAAGGCTACTAAATCAAGACTCAACGTGCAGCCTTGACTCGAGCCAGAAATTGGTTAACCCAGTAAGTTTACAAGTCTTACTCTGAGGCGATATTTTCCATTTGACTTCACTTATAAAAAATTGTGCCAAAGTTTTTTTTTTTAATACTTTACTAAAAAAGTGACGAATATAAATGTGGATGGATGGAGAGGGAGAGGAAGACCAAAGAAAAGATGGATGGAGTGTGTGAGGAGTGATATGCATATGCATAGGAATGCATTCATTCCTTTTTCCTTCATATCAGTCGTCACGCTATCATGATAGCGTGACGACAGGGCAGAATAGAAGAAAAAAACGTGTTGCGCCGACCTCAAATGACATGGGATAAGGGCAGGAAGATGATGATTACTTAATAATAATAATTTATTTCTTTCACAAAAAAGTACTTATTATAAATTACAAATAAAATGCTATGTATCGCTGTAGTTATACACAAAAGTTTTAGCCCTATAGCCGAACTAGGAAGAATATATTTGGTAATCTTTAATCATGGATAGCTCAGGAGTTACGTACCCTTTTATCAAGTTCATTAGTAGGCTTGAGCGGCACATCGGAGTCGGTGCTGGCCACTGTTCCCTCTGACTTGGTGCTCTCCGCGTCTGCGTTGTCCACCGCTAGTTGTGCTGCAAGTGGACATTGAAACCTTATTCAAAAGTACTGATGGAAAAACCCAATACCAATTTATTCGACCCGGGAATTGAACCCAGGAACTCAGGCGACACAGCTGGTGCATCGACTATATTTTTATTACGGTATGTGTCGAAGTGGTGTACTTACAGTCGTTGGGGTCTGGTGTCTTAGGTGGTACTTCGGTGGTAGATCTGCTAGATAAACAAAATATCTCATTAGGTATCGCCAGTTCAAGCAGTTTACTACAGAAAACATTTAAGATTGATAGTTTCACATAGGGAGTTAGAACTTATTCAATTTGCTCATTATAAAGAAATAAGAACTAACTTTTCATCCCGTGGCGGTGGCGAGGAGTCCCTGAACTGCCACGCAGTCGCAGACATGGCGGAGTCAAGTCCTGAGTCCCGTTCTTCTAAGGCAATCTCCTTCTCTAGCTGCACTAACCCTGGAGGCTCCACGTTGAACTTGGTAGCGAGACGAGCCACCTCCAGCAGGCATAGGATAACCTGCCTCGGTTGGTTGTGGAGCACTGTGGTACCAGAGATACATAAGTTTAGTGTGATCGTTTATGGACTACCATGGAAGCTCCATGTTCGAACTTGGAGAAAGACACGCGACTAGGGCATAGGATGCAAAAGTTATGAGCAATCTTTCTTGAACTTGGTGTAGAGACAAGCTATCCTACCGCCAGCACTATAGCAGAAAACATTGCTTATCAACATAATTATCTTACCAAGATCATCGCTTTCGAAGAGCAAGTTCTCGTGAACGCCGAGCTCCCTGCAGAAGGTGATGAAGTTCTCTGTGTTGTCCCGAGAGAAGAAGCTACGCCGCGCCGCGCGCTGCCAGCAGCGTCCACGGATTTGAGGCACAGGCTATGGGAGAAGACGCCGTCGTTAATTAATACTTCTTGAGATCTCATAGATTGAACAGACCGATACCAACGCGTTTTGTAACATTATTGAGTGAAAACCAGTGCCTAAGATTGGCTTGCCATGTTAAACTGGATGCATGCTGTTGGCACTTAGGAGCCTTAAGAGGCTCCTGTGTGTTGACGGCGTAGGATTGGTAAGAGCCATCACAAAGCCACTTCATGTGAGCGAGATTGACTGCCAAACCTTAAATAACTCAACGGAATCCTAAATACTGATGATATGCTTAGACTATAACTACTCACCCCAACGATGAGTCCCTGGTCAAGCGCCTCTCGCGCCCGGTCGTGTATGACGGCTGCCAGCTGGCACAGCTCCGCACCATTGTCCAGCACGTCCAGGAAGTTCTCCCCAGACAGATACGTTATTCCTGGGAACAAAGACAAGCGTACACTAAACCACCGACACTTTGCCTGTATGATGATAATGGTTATTCTTGCATGGATCGGCTATGGTTTTCTAAGCTATTGATCGATAGCAGTCATGGGAGACCCTTTGCGTAGATCAGCAGCTCGACTGAGATGTATTTCTCTAAATGAAGGCATTATAGATCTATAATGCCTTCATTACCGAGCAATCATTTCTAAAAAGTTTATTTGGAGTCGGCGCAGCAACTGTTTTTCTTTAATATTCATCATCTCAGCAGTCACCTGCTTTCGAACTATGTCATCCTTCACACAGTCCATCCATCGTTTCTTTGGTCTTCCTCTACTCTTTATACCTATAGACATTCTTACTCAAAATTTTCCACACTATATTTTCCATATTCTTGCGCATCACATGTCCTTCCCACAACCACCGATTACTACACAAGTTTTCAGTCACTAAAAGATAAATGCAGTCTCGCCATTTAACAACAACAACATATAACAACTTCATTCTTGCACAACTCTAATAAAACTAATCTACAATGTAATCGATTGACACACTTAGATCCTGCTCCTATCGCAGATATCGTAGGACATAGTCGTCGTGTCACCGACCGGGCCTGAACTACCAGGGACCAGTATATGCTTGACTTTAATGACATTGCTTGTAAAGTCGTAATATCAGCGAACTGTGCATTTTAGACATCCACAAGCTAAATATGGTGGGCACATGAACATCAAAGCTGCATTTTCTTGTCTGTCAATTTCAGCAAAGGCGTTTGTTTTTTTTCAAATTTTCAGCAAATGTGCGATTGTTATCCAAAAAGCTAATGTTGAATGCATTTTGAGTGATGATGAAATTGGCGAGGCTTGTCAACTAAGTAGTTAGACTCTAGGTGTATTACAGCAAGTTTACGACTTTGAGAGTGAATTGCACGATTAGAACATAGATTTTATGGCAAAGGAAAACTGTCTCGATCTGAAAAATGCCTTCACGGAACCGAATCAAAACGATGACATAATGGGTATTCATAGGATGATCAAAGCATGGCTCCTTGGAGTTCTGCCTACCAACTACAGTTTTTATTTGCGCCTCTTCTTTTATCTTTAAAAAGCTTTCAATATTCAGGAAGTGTATCCCATTATATCCCCTTTGCAGTCTCTTAAAAAAAACAGTTCACAAAAACAAATGCATTAACGGCTAGGGGCGATCCGTTACTGTTTACTGACTGACGACTTTTTACTGCATTTTCATACTCTTTACATTTGTGCCGGCCGCGGAGCGGAGCATACCACTTGCGTGCCTGTCCACCATTACGCTCGTTATCTGTGTGATTTAGAACTAGGCATACGAGAAACAACGAATAATTCGGAATTATGAAGCGATGAGAACAAAACATTGAATGATGGGCGCAATCCAAGAAATAGCGGTGTGGGAGCAAAAAGTACCTACTAGTTTTCTCAGATTCATTAATTCAAAGCAGTTTAATATGAATTCTTTATTTTTATTTGAACGATATTCTATTATTGCTCCAAAATTGCAGGGTCTGCTACTAAGTACTTGCGCCCAAGCATAAGATTTGTCAGGAGGCCCTGACAATGTTCAATTATTTTCAGTAGATGCGAGGTCACACTGATATAAAGTCACGGCAAAATAGCCGTACCTACCATATTTGCAAATACTTATATTGAGTGTGCAATTCTAGCAGTAATTATGAACCGCCTAACCGGGACGGTGAACTTTCACGACGGACATAAGGCAGGGATCGAAACCGATCGCATTCTCATGACCCTATCGCTGCAGATCTTGCCGACCGCGCAGTTCTGTGCTACCCTGGTACCGCGGGGGCTTATTAATCTAGGACCTTTGGCCCGGTGGCACTGCTTGCAGATTTATTTTATTATCGGACGATATTACCGACGTATTGCTTGTGGAGGTGGATAAATAGTGGGTATTGCCGGACTATAAACTTCTATGTATCATTGGTAACTAAATAATATCTGTTGTAAGAATGGCAGATTTGGAAATATCATCGGTAATATTAACTATAGCAAAATAATTCATGAAGTGGAATGACGAATAAGTTTCTCCAAATAAGTTTGCAAATGGTATATCGAGTCTGGGAGTCCGGGGCAGTCCGGGCAATCACTCTTCATGAATTATTGATTGATATGCGCATACAACCCATACCTAAGCTGCTAATGCACAGACTGAAGAAACATCTAAATATTCAGTAGATAAACTACCACCAATAAACAAAATGATTTATAACTGTTGGCCGCACGCTTGATTCTTGAAACTAATTAATTATGAGGGAAAAAGAACAACCGTGTCTAATTAAATAAAACACCTTCGAATCGGATAGTATTCCTGTCAATTAAAAATGATGGAAATATCTAAAACATACAAAAAAAGTTCCCAGGAGATTAGATTAATTATTGAATTAAAAGTTTGTGAGTTACATGATTAATTAATTATGTAAAGCGCTGGAAGTAAAATGCCTCAAGTAAATATTGACAACAGCATAATAATAAAAACACATAAAAAACAAAAAGAATACACATAAAAATAAAAACAGAAAGTGCATTGCATTGCACCAGATAGTTGGCAATGAAGTAATTACTATGTGTGATTGTGCGCCCTGCAATCTGACGGTGGAAGAATGCAAACCGACGCAAGGAACCGGCTTTCGGATGGCCAGGTACCGATAATACATGTGTTATGTATAACGTGTGCAAAAGATAAATAGTATCGTTGCGAATGTGTGGGACCACCCAGCTGCCCAGGCACTGGGAGCACAGATTTGCATAGCATATTACTAAGATACCATATCGGTGGGATATGCAAACATTTGCATGGAAGTGCACATTTTATTAGGCTTATTAGGATTTTGCTTTTGTTCGTTTTTTTTACAGAAATTAAAACCAATTCCACGCAAATATACCTCAAGAACCTCAAAACAGTATGAATGGTAAAGCACGGTACGAAAATCATTAGATAGAAGACTAACTCGGCATACTCAGATAGATAATTGTATTTTCAATAGTGATCAGTTACGCTATATCATGGAACAATATTAATCGTCCAAACGACAACAATAGAGCTCTTTGTACTGGTAGCGAAGATCAAGATAACGCGCACATCACGTTCTCGATACTCCTATGTAGTCATTGAAATGATTATTTTAATTGAAAACCGATCCGATAAGAATCAAAACCGAGTGTGTTGCGCGATCAGCAGATCCACCGCCGTTCGATCAAAAGAGGAAAAGCAGTCGGGTGCCATGATAGAAGTACATACGAAAAATCAAAGTTTAAGATCTGCTTGAATTGCATTTGGAGATGATTGATTGCAGCCGCTCCGAAAATTACAAACTTATACCCAAGTGCAAACTGACGACCATTTCATACATCAGAAGTGTGGACAGAAATATGCTTAATTTGGAGCAGCAGATGCCTTCGGAACATACAATGAGGAGATTGATGATTGTGTAGTGACAATCTTATTAACAAAAAAAAAAAAAAAACTCATTCATTTATTCTTATTTTTCTTAATAAATGCTATTATTATGTCCTCTATTTAGTTTCTTACATATAATTTACATTTTTAAATATTTTATACAAAACTTATAAAAAAACATTTAAAAATATAAAAAATAGTCGTCCACCGGTGACGGGAGCAGGGTCCAAGCTACCGGTGGTTAGGGCTCCAGAGAGAGGAACCTCCTCACGATGCGGGCCGTATCAAGGAGTACTGCCTTCTGAATCAGGCCCTTGATCCAACTGTCAAGCGAAAGCTTTAAAAGATGACCGTCCATGCTCTTAGCTATAAGGCCATTGGCCGTAACGACAATCGGCACAATGATAGCCGAGCTCACATGCCACATATCGACAACCTCGTGTGCTAAGTCTAGATATTTTATTTGTTTCTCTTTTTCAGCTTTCACGAGGTTCTCGTCATGCGGAATGGTAACATCGATTATCATTGCGCGGCGCGCTGATCGGTCTATCACCACTATATCAGGCTTATTGGCAACAATAGTCCTGTCAGTGATGATAGACTGATCCCAGTACAACGTTACATGGTCTTTTTCGAGAACTAGGTCGGGCACATACTTGTAGTACGGTACCTCTGACTCCACAAGTTTATACTTCAAGGCAAGTTGCTGGTGAATAATCCTGGCTACTTGATTGTGCCTGTGCAAGTACTCGCCGTTAGCCAGACGAGAACAACCAGAAATAATATGTCTGATGGACTCACCCGGACGGTGGCATGCCCGACACACGTCAACCGTCCCATCCTTCATAATATATTTCCGGTAGTTGTTCGTCAACATAACTTCGTCCATAATCGCACAGACAAAACCTTCAGTTTCCCCAAAGAGGTTGCCGAAACGTAGCCAGGACACGGACGCTAGAAAATCTACATCGGGCCCGTGAAGAGCCCGGTAGAAGCGCCCGTGAAGCTCCTTGCTTTGCCATACTTCCTTGCGGTCATCAGTAGTAAGTACCACAGGTTTGCGCCAGTTCTCGTTAGCCATTATTATTATTAACGTTTTCAGTTTTAATAAAAGTGTTAGTGATCACGACAGTTCAAATTAATCTTATACTTCCATGAAAACACGTGACATTTAAATCCGAAAGCTGCAAAAACTATTTCTCGAGTGGAATCTGCAGTACCTAATTAATTAATGACAAATTACAGAAAAAATATATAATAGGTTTGGATGAAATTGTTTGCCGGTTTACAATGCAACAATACGAGTAGTGGTCAACCATTTTTTGCATACTACGATTGTAAAAGTTGTTTTTTATTCAAGAATGCGAAGTATTTGTGTAAATGACTGGTCTGATTGTTATCGGTACAATTAATAATTAACTGCGATTAAGTTTTATTTCAATAGTTCATTTCAGTGAGCGCGGTGCGGCGGTACCAGGGGACTCATGTAACCGGTCTTCATGAACACATAGGAGGTTTTCGTCCGTAATTAGCGCGATAATAAACGAAGTGGACAGCGTCTTGCAAAATAAATAAATTAGTTTTTTTTTTTTTTTTTTTATCCTTTATTAAAAAGAACCAGGTTCTTAATAATTAATTACAATCTAGCCTACAAGACTAATAAGCAATTTTAATCTAACTTAACTTTTTACGTGATAATTATTTTAAAACAGAATAGTGCTGATTGTACTTTATACAAGTCCGTTCCACTTTCTTAGAGTCTAATATTATAATATAAACTAAACACTTTGTTCATGTGTTATATGAGTGTCATTGTCACTATTATTTCTACATTATTTACACTACACTAATTCAAAAGGTTTTGTTCGTTTTAGCCTTCGCACTATATTTGTCTGGTCTAGCAGCTGAATTGCCTCGATGTTCACATGTTGGTGGAGTCGGTGTTCATGGGCCTCAGCAAATTTTTGGATTATTTTGGTGACGGGTTCCACTTTTAGGTCACGATGGAGGTCGTCATTTCTTATATACCAGGGCGCATTAACAATACTCCTGAGTACCTTATTCTGGAATGTTTGAATAATTTTGATGTTGGTCGGTTTAGTACAGCCCCACAGTTGGATGCCATATGTCCATATTGGCATAAGAATATGCTTATATAATAATATTTTATTATGTATCGACAGGCAGGAATTTCGTCCAATCAGCCAATACATGTTTTTAAAACGCATGTCCAGTTCCTGTCTTTTCTTTTTAACGTGCGCTTTCCAGCGCAATTTCGCATCAAGCGTTATGCCAAGATATTTGGCTGTATTTGCGTATGGCACTTGTTGGCCATTTATGAAAATTGGGTGGTAATCACAATTCCTGTTGGTAAAATCAATGTGAAGTGACTTTGATTCATTCAATTTGATTTTCCATTTTTGTGCCCAGTCATGAACTTCATTTACAGCAATTTGTACCTTTCTGATTGCTTCCGCATGGCATGACCCTGTAGCCATAATGGCAGTGTCGTCCGCAAAGGTTGCAATGGTATTATTTTCCAGCTCTGGTATATCATACGTGTACAATAGGTAGAGGATTGGACCCAGCACACTTCCTTGAGGGACGCCAGCTTTAATATTTTTTAACTCAGAAAAGGCTCCCTCGTGCCTTACTCGAAACATTCTATCTGTAATATATGATTGCAAGATATCGGCAAAATCATTGGGCAGCATTAGTCTTAGCTTGTATATCAAACCCTTATGCCAAACTTTATCAAAAGCTTGTGCTACATCTAAAAAAACGGTGGAGCAGACTTTTTTATCTTCAAGCGTTCTCTCGATGATGTTGGTAATTCTGTGTACTTGGTCTATTGTTGAGTGTTTCTCTCTGAAACCAAACTGATGGTCAGGGATCAGGTTTTTCTCGTTTATGATTGGTTTTAGGCGTTTTAAAAACAGTTTTTCAAATAGCTTTGAAAGTATAGGCAACAGGGAAATGGGTCTGTATGATGATGCTTCGTGAGGTGGTTTACCAGGCTTTGCAATCATTATCACCTCAGCAACTTTCCATGGCTCAGGAACATGCTTAAGCACGAATGCAGCATTTATGAGCCTAGTAAGCTTAATTATGGCTTTACGCGGGAGCTGTTTCAGGATTTCTCCCGTAATAAGGTCATATCCTGGCGATTTCTTTAGGCTAATGTTTTGAATTTCCTTTGCAACTTCTTTCGGGGTCACAAGCTTAATTCTTTGATCTTGCAGAATGTTGGCAAACTGTAGGTTGTCCAGAGACTCGTCATTTGGCTGAAAGGTTTCTTCCAAGTGATGTGCAAATCTTTGAGCTTTCTGGTCATTGCTTATGGCCCACTTTCCGTTATCATCTCTGATAGGGGGAATTGGTACAATTGGCCTTTTGAGTGACTTTGTCGCTTTCCAAAGAGAGTATTGGGTTGTATGGTCGCTGGTTAACTGACGCAGGTTAGTATCTAAAGCCTCATCTTGAAAGGTTTGTATCTTTCTCTTCAGTCTTTTGGTAAGGTTATTCAATACAGTTTTATCTTGCGGGAATCTAGTTTGCTGCCACCTTTTTCTTTGAGTCCTTTTTTCATATAATAGGTCTATTATTTCTTTTGGATAGGTATTTCCTTTAAACTTGTTTATAAGCTGTGGTGTGTTGTTCCATGCACATTGTTGGATATTGATGTTAAACTGATCTACTTCAAAATCGAGCTGATCTTTGCTTTTTAATGAAGTTTTTAGGTCAATAATATTTTGTAGCTCTAAGCTAAAACTTTCCCAATCTGTATACTTGTTAACTAACGTCAGGTGGTTTTCTCTAAGTAATATTTTGTGACTTAATTGTAATAATATCGGAGAGTGATCGGAGTTCATATGGTATCCCTCTTCTACATTCAGATAGTTGGTTGATATATTTTTGACTATGAAAAAGTCAATAAGGTCTGGTAGTTTCTGGTGGTCAGTCGGCCAGTAAGTAGGTTTTCCAGTACTTATGACCTCACAGTGCATGTCTTTCACTGCGCTTAGAAGCTGTCTGCCCTTAGTTGACGTTAATCTCGATCCCCAATGAGTGTTCTTAGCGTTAAAGTCACCGCCAAGTATAAATCTCTGTCCGAGGAGTCTGAATAAGTGTATATATTTTTCTTTGTTTATCTTGTGTCTTGGGGGACAGTATACGGCCGCTATTGTTACATTAAATTTATTTGTTTTTACTGATATCGCCACAGCTTGCGTGTCTTGTTCCTCGTATTTACATTGTTCGTAGTGACAGATATTTTCTTTAATAATAACCGCGCTACCTCCTCGCGCCGTGTTGCTAGGGTGCAGCGAGTGATAAACCTTATAGCCTCTAAACTTTACAAAAGACTGTTTAGTGAAGTGCGTTTCAGAGATCAAACACACATCAATATTTTCTGTGTCTAGGACTACTTGCAACTCATGTTGGTGTTGCAGCAATCCGTTAGAATTCCACGCCATTATTTTTAGTGTGTTATTCATGACTGATTTGTATGGTGCTTGATTCTAATTTCTCTAGTCTCTTGTCAAATGAGGATATGCACTTCAAGATCTGGTTGAGCTTGTCCTCAAGACTTGATGGCTTCGTGCTTGGATTTACTGCTTGTGCGTATGAGACACTTTTGGATGTATGTGCATTTGCCACGGTTGTCTTTGCAAACGGTGCACTTTGTTTTGTTGCCTGTTTGTCGGTGTTTCTAACAATTTGCTTAGCGGCAGGGTTGTTAGGTGGATTATTTTTAGATTTTTTGTTCTTAATCATTTGCATCTCCTTGGCAACTAAACACCCCCTGTAGTTGGCTGGGTGAGGTAAGCCACAGTGAACACACTTAGGTTTTTCTTGCGCAGGTTTGCTGCAATCAGCTGTGAGGTGTTTTCCTGTACATTTAACACACCTTGGCTCTTTTGAGCAATACTTTTGAGTATGACCATAAGCCTGGCATCTCTTACACTGGGGTATTATTTTTGACGTCTTAAGCGGGTTAATCTCAACTTTACACCCTAGAATATGTTTAATGCCGTATATTTTACTGACATCTTCATCATTCTTGAACGATAGAATAAACATGTTCAGCGGTTCTTTTGTTCTCCAGCTTAACTTGTTAATAGCATTTTCTATCTGAAATCCTTGCAATGTTAAATCATCTTTAATCCGATCCGGTAGGCAGGAAGAATGCAATTTTTTCGCCACTACTCTTATTGGCCTGGTCTGCTTGTCCTCATATGAGTGCCATAAACAGTTATTTTCTGTTAAGCGACGAGCGATCACTCTGTAGGACTCTTCAGTTTTGGCATTTACTTTCACACTATTACCGCTCAACATTTTGGCGGTAAATGTTTCTACTGGCTGAGATTCAGTCAAAAAGTCGTAGAACGTTTGATAATTCTTAACACCGTCGACTACGATTGGAGGCGGTGCCAGAATTTTTTTAGTAGTTGCCTTCTCTTTGTTGTTGAGTTGCTGCTGCTGAATGCTAGTTGTAGCTTGTTGTGGTTGTGGTGGAGTAAGGGAAGTGTTTAACTTCCTTTTCTTCCTGTTTTTCACCCTAATCCACTCAGTCTCTTTGGCGAGTTCTTCCTCATCCGTGCAGTACTCAGCGTCAGTTTTAGTAGGCTGAGCAGGTGTTATGTTCCCACTGGCCTGTTTATCTGAGGGTTCTTCTTTTTTTTGTACCTTTAAGCATTTTAATTGTCCTTGAAGATCTTGAACCTGTTCCTGCAAGCTTTGTATATGGCCGTTCAGTTGACGTACCATTTGTTGCAGGTTTTCTCTGTCCGATTTCTCCTGGATGTAACAGTCATACAACTGCTTTTCCAGATCAGTTTTGATTTTAATAGACTGTTGTGCAGCCATTATTTAGGTTTAAGGTGAGCGTGACACCTAAACAATTATAATAAACACTTCATGGCGATTTCCGCACTTGTAACTGAATAAATTAGTGATAAATAATAACGTGCGCAGACGCAGCGAGGACGCACGTACAAGACTTGTGAGTTGTAGCTGCAGAATTATATGCTATTTTGGTGAGATGGTCTTTAATGACAGGACACACACCGCGATGAGGACCAGCAGTTGTTAAATACGACATTCATCCATAACCTGATACAATTGTCTAAGGATGTCCCATAAAGTTCTAGCAAATGAAAGCAAGTCGACTTTCTTGTTATTTTACATAATATAAATTAGCCAAAGCGTATAATGATAGAGTGTTAGACTTAAATTCCCTAATAATTTTGCTTGCAACGAAGCACACTGGTAAACAAGCAAAAACTTAGGAAGAAAACTGAAAGTAAATCAAAAGCTGCGTCCCACTCTCGTCAGCTTACTCGAAGCTTTTGGTGGCGCAGAGAGACCTCCTTTATTAAAGGGGAAATTTTCATGTTGTTCAATAACATGAATATTTGTTGAACAACATGAAAATTTCCCCTTTGGCTGTTAAGCAAAAAACTATGTTAAGACATAAAAATCTTCGTAAGTAAAAAATCACCTCCGATTTTTGCCAAAGGTTTAATTCGATGCAATTTTAACCCATCATAAAAAAAGAAAACAATCCATTTAATTTTATATAATACAAAATCATTAATGTGCTTACAGACCAATACTGCATAATACTTAGGCAACGATTCCCTACTCAAAAGCGTCTTGTCGCGTCGTCAGTCGGTGAGAAAACTGCAATTAAATCCATAGCCGTCTTCTCGATTTGGTGATTACACATCAAGTCGGCTTATTAAATCGAATCCGTAATGCTTTTAACCTTAATTATTAATTTTCGCATTCCAATAACGGTATCGTAAGGATGTCAATGCTGGTGAGCAAGTACGCCGGCGATGGACACTGCGCGCGCGCCGCTTAACGGGCCACAACGGAACTTCGATATTGCAATAATAATAACTCCATAATTTATAAGGTGTTACTTTGCATGCTGTAATAATTTAAGACATGGGATTAAGCGTGGTATTAAACTTCAAACTATCAGGGAGTTAACTTGGATGTTGTACGAGTAACAACTAAATTTAACTTGTCAACAAAATTAAAAGTCTCGCCTGCTGAAAACCTTCAACACTTTACATTTTGACACAAAATTAGCAGATAATTTCAATAATCAGAGTTGGCGAAGCAGAAAAGCAAACTTAATTTCTATTTAACTACAAAACATGACAGCTCAAAGATACCAAAACGTTTAATCCATTGACTTTTACCAAACGCAAAATAATATTTAAAATTTAAATATTCATCACAGCGCCTAGGCAGCCGCAGTTCATTCTATGCGAGTGGACACCCCGTTAACAGCCCAATATTACATTAGCATTTTATGGACGCCTAGTACTCTGTACTCTTTTATTGTAATTAAGTAAATTGCTACCTTTGTAATTAAATTAAACTTGTATCCTAGAAATTCAATTAGTTTTTAGAAACGATAGCAGTTACTAATGTAGGTGCGTATAAGTTTAGTGAATAGTTTTACTAACTGAACTTTCAGTGAAATTATGATCATAACGACTAAACAAACTACCATTTTATCCCTTAGGATTTGCAAATGTCTCAGTAAAAAAAGTTATACGTATTTATAAATTAGCAACAACATCCTTCTGCAGACACAAGTCACGAAATTGTTCTAATAGAGATTTGACAGAGGCTTTTGATTGAGTTGATCACGAATATCACGACCCATTTATGTTTTAGTTATCCTATAAGTCTTAATCAGAGACTGATTTTTATTATGATCTATCTATGAAAGATATGAGAACTGAGTTATAATATGTTAGAAGGATTATGTTGAAGTGGCAGGATTGTACCCTGTGGTATACACAGGGTACAATCCTGTGCCACACAATGACGCGATTTAATTACAACAAATTAAGCAACAATAGGCCACCACACCCGCTAGGTGGTGGTCTACATGTTGATGCATTCGTATGTTACAACACAGATGTGTGGTCATGTGTCGCCAGGCATCATTACATCGACCCGCGGCATCACTCACCCGAGACGTACCTGATCATGCATAGCACTAATTACTATTTACTAATCACTTGCCTTACTGATGTTACGGTATCGCTCATTAATGCCCTACATTCCGTCATCGCTCGCACGGATTATTCATGAGTTCAATGAAGCACAAAACAAACAATGCGCGAATCGATACATCTATTCTGTTTCTTGCTTATGTGAGTGCTATCACTGAGCTTTAAAGCTCATATTGCTTTGTTGGGGCATGTAATAGTGATGATCTTCTGACAGAAAAGTAATTGAGAAGACGTGTATGAGAACGTAATTTCTGTCTCGTGCGTGTCATGTTGGTTTAAGACACAATAATCTGCCATAATGCCACTATTACGAACATTATTTTAAATTATATCGTTAGTACGTGGGGTAAGAGTTTTCCTAAATAAATGATAATGATGTGACATAATAGAACTTGTCGGAAAGTCGCATAGTTCCTAGTTGAGGGGACCACCCGACGAGCTTGTCAATCAATGAAGACAAGTGGCGTCCATTTGACGAACCACATTTAATGACGATCAGTACAAAACGTCTTGCAAATGAAGTTTTTATCATAAGACAAAGTACTGTTTCCTAATAAGGAGGCACGATGTTTTATATCAGTCATGTTGATATCAATCAAGGAAAATCTGCAGGATACATTACAATCTTACGATACAATGCACAGGATTGCAGCAGTTAGCTAATATGAAGATTCGACAACGGAGTTTACCAATGTAAATTAAAATCCCTTATCACAAAGGTTCAATCTAATATGAATTGATAGTTAGAAAGATGATTGCGCCAAATAGGAGTAAGTATCGTCGTAAATCTACGTTTGTCGTTTGTCGTCGCACGTGTGTGTCTGCTCGTGACTCGCCTGGCATGTAGGCGGCGTGAAGTTTCCACCCAACGTGCAATGGACCTCCACAGTCCACAGTATACGTGCGACCCTAGTCGGACCGACACATTCACTTAGTCAAAATAAATCTATGGAAGACTACGATGAAGATCACAATTAGCATTAAGGTTTGCCATTTACAGGTTCTGCCAAAGAAAAGTGTTCGAAAAGAACAGCAATGAAATCGTAGCAACTAGTTATTATTTAATTGAAGAGATTGCAGCACAGAAAAGCGCAGAAATAGATTTATGTTCCACCCAAGTAGCACTGCAACGTGCAGTTATTGTAAACAAACTTACAATATTTTATTACTCTTGCCTTGGTAGTCCAAGGAATTCTATAAACGAATCATTTTAACATAACCAAGACGGTATGGAAATTCTCCAATATTTTATTCGCCTACTAGCTCCAAAATCTGATACGGTAGTAAAAAACTTAATAGAAACTTTTCATAAACATCATATTTGTTTATGCTGATTCCATGTCCACCTACACCAATGTGTGAATTTGTCATGGAAGTATTAAGTGAAGCTGTTAATTATCAGCACATCTCACAAAGTTGTCCGGTAACCGGTGCCGGCCCACACGACCGGGCGCAGGCCGGCCGGCGGCATCGGCACACAAACGCCGCGCGCGCATATATGGCAGCGATGATACAATCACTTGTCGATTGTCGTACAAATTGTGCTTTATTATTACGATTCCTTGGCCCTGCGTATTACTATAAATATATTTCAAGAATATGGAGTGGACTTAATCGCATTTTGATTTGAATTTATTGATACACAATATTTACAAACTACAGAACTAAAATTATAATAAAATATATACAAGTATCAAAACAACAAATATTTGTATGGCCTGCAGATAGTTGTTTCGGGTCTGGGTATTTGTGTATGTGACTTTATATGTTTGTAAACGCACCCACGATACACGAGAAATTCCAAGTGTTGGGCAACGTTTTTTATAAACTAAAAAAAAAAAAAAAAGAGAAGAATTACAGGGCGTCAAAAAACTCGTCCACACCGCAGTTATGTGTTTGAGCCGTTTGGGGTAGAAACACTGCGGGCTTGGGGTCCGAGTGCTCACCTAATATTTAAGGAAATTGAAAAGCGGTTGGTCGACTCTTCACGTGACCAGAGGGCTGGCCTATTCTTTGGCCAAAGAATCAGCATTGCCATCCAACGTGGGAATGCTGCCAGCCTTCTGGGCACTTTTCCTGTTGACAACGGTGTGGACGAATTTTTTGACGCCCTGTAATTCTTCTCTTTTTGATACTTGTATATATTTTATTATAATTTTAGTTCTGTAAATTGTAGTTTGTAAATAAAGTTTTCATAATACTCAAACTCTGTCGATCTGTATTTCGACTAACGAATGGCACTATTAGATGTCGTCTAGTTTATGGCGTACCTCTAAATATAGAACTTAATAATATGACTACAGCGTGTACAACGTACCATCGATTCAGAACTTGTTGGTTAACTTCGCAACCAGAGTAATGTAATGATGAGGTTCATGTTGATGGTAATATCCGCTGAACTGAGGAATATTCAGTGTTACTAATAACTACATATTATATATTGCCGGATTTAAAGCTGTAATTCTGTTCACAGAAACATCAATCACAGCATTTAAAAATCATTCGCAAATTTTGATTTGCAACATTTCTTTTGGAAACTCACATGGCATTTGCAAGTCGGAGAAACTCGTAAAATCGCAATTTTTCACGGCGCGGCGCTCGCTCCGGATTACATAACTCATACAACGTTATTATTCACTGTGGAGTATAGACCAACAAACCAATACTGTTCCGTTTCTACGCTGCTTCTTTTTGTTAAGTTTTCTACTTGTTTACTCGTTTCCTATTATAATAATGAGCATTATTCAGTCAGGTTATCTAATAGCTGTTATTAACATCTGCGACAGTTTCACCTAGTTCCTAATAAAACAGGGATGTGTTTAAATAATGTCGTGTGACTTACCTATTGTCTTATTTATCCAGTCAGCCAGGTCCTCCTGCAGCGGGAACAGCTGCCTCGCCTGCGAGTACAGGATCTTCTCTCGGTAGAAGTCCTCGTCCTCCGAGCAAGGCGTCTGCGCCGCCAGCGCACAGTCCGCGCGTTCGAAGCTACTACTCATCTTCCTATTGACTACGATGTCTCCGTGACCGATATAGCGTTCCACCTCTTCTTTGCCCCCTTCGAACGAGCTCCGAATATATTCGAAAGCATTGGTCTTTTCGAAGGCATTAAATATCCTATCAAAGTTGCCGCTCAGCGGTCTGTCGAAGGTCTTGGGCTCCTTGGTGGTCGGCGAGGTTACCGGCCCCCACGACGTGCGGCTCCCGATGGCAGTCGGACCGCACCGGTAATACGCCATTGTCAAGGTTTTCCTGCAACAAGGACAACACGACAATAAGCATCGATTTAATTTTAGATAAGACGCAACCAATGCATCTACTTTCAACTGAACAGAAAACTACTAGAAATGTTCGCGAGGAATGGCAAGTAAACATGAACACATTAACTTTTAGCGACGGATATTATTCCTAACGACGGTTTTAATGAGCGCCATTCTGCCTCAGTTAAGGCTTTTTGAACAAATATGAACTAGATAATAAAAGAAGTTTTAAGAGAACGTTTGGCAACCAATTTTGTGCACGAAACTAATTTGCATGTCTGACAAGAGCCGTGTTCGGTAAAAACTAACTAATGATGAAGCGAAGGTCGCTCGCGCTGACAGACACTAATTAAGCCACAAAGTGATCGCTCACACAGAGATATGAACACTGACAGCCGGTAATTTACAGACAGGTTCAGGTGAATCCTTTTAGTAATAACAATGAATTTGTTTTGATTGGACGCGCCCACTTCATCCGAGCATTATATATATTTTTTGCAGATTTATGAGAAACATCGCACGAGATGATAAACTAAAGAAAATAATGTAGATGTACACATATGCATATATACATATATATGTCGGGCATATTGTGATTTCAGTAGGTAACTAACTGAATTAATTCTCCAGTTTTAGGAGAACCCAATGACTGTTAAATGTTTATCTTCGATGTTACGCTGAATCAACTATCACAACCACGTTCTTCATGGGAATTGTATTCCTCACGACCGTAGCGATGGCGCCGAAGTTTGGCGGATCGTCGGCAAAAAGACAAAAGGCAGAACTGGCGGGTAGATCACACGGTGCCATACTGCCATATATGTGCCGGTCGTGATGCCAGTACCACGGTACGTGACGCGAATGGGATCCCTCTATACGACAATATTCGGTATTTTTTCAGTTTGGGCCATGATTCCGCCGCTACTTATGAAAACGCAGAACTTATTTTACAACTTTTTGACAGCTATTTTGGCGACTTGTAAACTAAATGGTCCACCAAACGTTGCAATTACCGTTCGGAACATGTCGCCGGAATTCATAAAGCGTAAAGGGAAAGGGCATACAAGCTGTGACATAGATTCCAATGATCATACCTCATAGAACACAACATTTCGCAATAACTATAAATTATTTCTTCCGTTCGTGTTCTCATGGCGGATATTAAACTACGTTTAAAGTACAATAAGTGTCACATGCAGGAGCATGCGATTGTTTTGAAAAGAAGTCAAACTGAATGTACACAAGCGGACATGAACACAACTTGTAACACAACTGTTGTTTACGGCCCATTTTTACAGAACACTGTAAATATGCATTTCGTGCGGTATTGCTCACAATCTTAGAGGTTCGTGTCGCTGGCGTGGGTGATGACATGGGTTGATGTCGTGTGTGTGTCGTTGTCCGCAGCTCCCATTGTGCGCGGTCCTCGGTCCTCAGGCGCGTGCTCACGTCCTGGGGCCCTTGGGAGGCCGCTTTGAACATGTACTCCGTGAGGCATTGTCCAAAATATGAACAAAAATGTAGCAGCATTAAATCGAGTTAGAGAATTCGGCATTCAACATTGACGTTAAGTGCCAAGAGGTTAATAACGTCGTGGAATGCAAAAATTAAATAGATCATGAGTGTTTATGTTGATGAACCAGTAGTAAAGGGAATAATTTTCTAACTGACACGCAAAAATAAAATAACATTACCAATAACAGTTTAAACTTATTCAAATGACGATTTCCCATGAAATTATAATATTTTCCCCATGGAAGTTAATTTATGAGAATGGGAGCAATTGGGACGAGCCGGCACCGCGCCCGCTTGCCCGGCCCGTCAGCGGCGTGTTGCCGTGTTGCCTCCCAACGGCGATGCGACACGGAAGCCACGGGGAAATCGATTCCAAAGAATTGGGACAATATTTTGCATGCCATTACTTTATTTCTATTTCAAATGGTACCCTTTTCCAAAAAGATAGAGAACAATTTTCTTTGTATCCTCTTTTGATGGAAGATAGCACGCGAGACCGGGTGCAGGTGACTTGCGGTTTTCTTCAGGAAAACGTAATTTTATAACGAAAAGTTTGGTCGAAACACACACTTATACGGTATGTAATAATGCAGGATAACTTTTGATTTAGCCCACTTTTTGGGGTGCTTTCCTCACATGAATATGTAAATAACTGCTGAAAACTGAATGGATTATGAAAAGAGACTGAAACCTTCGTGCTTTGTGCCATCAATACACTCGAAAACATCATAAAAGGCTTTTTGTTTTTACAACTTTGTCCTTCATTTACAGCACTTTAGTATAAAGGCCTGCTCTCACTAAGATGTCATTGGATGACGAAATAAAGTCGGTCCTTGATACGCAGTTCGAGCAGTGAGCCAGGTGAGCCTAGTCAATCACCATAAAATGGTCGGAGCTGTGTTGTGTGGCCCACGCGCACCGGCTCGGCCACGCAGGCTTATAGGGCTGACAGACCTTGAACCTATGGAATATTCGACTCAATCACTTCAATACAACGGCCAATATTAAAATGAGGTTGGTATCAACTCCGATGATTAATTTAAGACGTATTGTCGTAGAAGCTTATGATCTTTATGTAACTTCTCCAAATGATGTTCTTTATGTCTGTCCGTCTGTATATTTCACTTGTAGTTAAAGCCGATCTATATTTTTACCGATCCGATCAATTTCAAGTATGCAGCTGTCAGCCCTACATCGTATAGGTCAAGTTGAGCGGGCCGGTCGCGTCGCTCAAGAAAATCGTCCATTTACGCAAATTACACGCAGACGCGAAGGTCTCCACTCCCGACGGCTTTTTCATTACGCCGCTCTTGAGCCCGTTTACATGGTTCGTTTGTGTGAAAAATGTACACACACTCACTTCAAGATGGGACACGACGAGCATGTAATTTATAATGACAAAGTTATGGCAATTTGTTGATAACTTATTTCTGAAGCAAGTTCAGAGAATACGTTATGAAAGTTATTGTTATGAACCGGAAATTAAAGAGGTCGACATGAATTGCACATCATTAGTCTGACAAACAGCTCAGTCAGTACTTAACAACCAATTCAACTTTAAAAAGGAAGAATCAATCTGATTGAATAATACGAAGAAATTGTCCCTAAGTGACTAGGGCAACAGGAATATTGGAGACGTCTCTCGGCGAGTGGTTGGTTGTCGAGCGGCGCGCGGCGGTGCGTTGACTCCTGTGCGCTCCTTAATTGGATAATCACATTCACTCCCGCTCAGCCGAGTTACCAATGCAACTCGCACTTTGTCCGCATTGCATACATTCTTGCACATCTAAGATTTCAGGGCGATAGTGTCTCTTTCTATGTCAGTATTTAACATTCAATGTAAACGCCAGATTTCCAACTGTCATTGGTCTCTTTGCTTTGAACTGAGCCTTAGAAAACCTTTCTTTGTATTTTACATAAAGTTTTCCAGCAAATTGCCGATTTTCGATTTCCGTTTGAGTGACTTTTCAGTCTAAACAAATCCTGGATCGAGTAATAAGTGCATTAGTAGTGCATCGTGATTGCACCAACGGTATCGTGTTACCGCTCCATTGTGAGGGGACCCATATGGACTCGGTAACCGCACGGCACTCCCTGATGGAGTTGATAGTCTTCTGAGATTATGTTTGCCTAGTACTTGCAGTTGAGGTATGGACATAACGGTATTATGGACAAAGGATTTCGAATTTGGTTTCTATCTGATGCATCCTCACTAGCAAATGGAATCATGCATGAATCATGTCAAGTTTATCTAAAATAATGAAATGACAAAACATCTAAAGGCGTCCGAAGTCTTATGCCTTGGGAGCTAGGTAATAAACCCCATTTAGCAACAATTTGAAATGTAAAACAAGAATGTACTAAGTTTGTAGACGGCGATCCGACATGCCTGAGGACTGGTCGTCTGCGATAGCCGCGTTTGAGCTATCTGCCGCGAGTCAGCGACCCGGGAAGGGACGGCTATCGACGCGATTCATGTCAAGAGATCGCAGATATTTCAATTGATCCTGTGGCACTTAGAAAGCATAGCCAAGGAAAACGGTACTTAATTACTTATGCTTAATTTTACAGGCTTTTACTGTGCCTTGGTCTGCTGAATCAGCTTTTTATTATATCCCTAGGAATTGTTTGGTTTGTCGCGTTTAAGCTTACCACGAAATTCGGCTCAAAGGACCAGCGAGCGAGTAGTTTTGTATCAAGAAATGTTTACACAATTAAGTCGTAAAACAAAATGTTTTTCGCATTAGGAAGTCGTGTTGGTTATTGGGGTCAGTCCTAAAAGGTCGGCTTTTACGAAAGGTAAAGTAAATGCACGATTGCTGAGTGATGTAATTGGTCACCCCTTCAACTACATGTTCACAGATTACAGGCAGCAAATCAGTGTTGTAATCTTATCTCCAGTTCGTTAAGTCAATTATTCGGTTAGTGGGACTACCCACTAGCGGAAAGGAAACATGAAAGGAATAGTTTTAACATTATTATGAGCAGTATCTGTTTTGGAAAAGTTGAAATACGGTCGTTTAGGGTTTAGTATTTGTTTAGGTCCATTTTAGATGTTTTGTTTTCTTTTTTATTGCTCACAAATACTAGGACGCCATGAACTGATGGCGCTTTTAATGAAAAACGTGCGGAAACCAATTCAATTTCACAATGTTCAGGTATCGGTGTCAGAGTTACCGCATCTTAGCGGTATGCGGCGCAGTACGGCACGGCACTCGGTTTCTAGGCGCCTTTACCGCAAGACACATATACTCGCTCTCCACAGTCGGAGTCGGTTAACTCTGTGGTTTACTCACAGTTCTCGAGTTTAAACTGTTATGTGTTATGAAAATATGATGAAATGAAAACTAATACGTTTTATGTAAAGTTCACATATCTATTTTCTCACATCCCACATTGATTTTCGCCAGACTTTGTCAGTTTGTACAAGCTTCCTACCTAGACATAATAACTGCGGACTGCCTCGTTAGGTTTAGTGGTAGAAAGTACAGTGGCTGAGCATGATGTATTGGATTCGATTTTCAGGTTGGGCAGTGGTTTTTTCTATCAGTAATTTTAGCTGCTGTGGATTTGTGCCCCGACTCTGGTTAAACTTCATCCTCAGGTACATTCTGTCTAAACTTTGAGGAATTACGGGTGCAATGTGGTTCTTTACTCCCAAAACATACAGTATCTATTTTCGTGTGTCTGCACCAAATTTCACCACATCGCAGGATGTTCAGATCACTCAGGCGTATCAGCGTGTCTAGCCGCTCGGCCATCATTTTCACCCAATCTGGCTCTCTCTCGAACGCGAAAATTCCGCACATTTGTAGGCATTGCGGTGCAGTGGGCGATCCATCACGTCCCGTCCACTAGACGTTGACGTGGTGGAACACCGTCGTCGCGTCAGGCTACGTCAACACTTACACTTATTTGTAAGCCGGTTGTAATATTGCTTGTGTTAATAGATGGAAGTAGACGAAGTAGTAAACACACGGGACAAAACTGCGCAAATATGCCCCTATTTGCGCAGTTTTGTATGTAGCAGCGAGTTGCTTTGAGGACTCGAAGAAGTACACTACTTTCACAACCTATTGTTTTACGTATGATTTGGCACCACTGTCACCTGTCATGATCAATTAAATAGTGATCTTCACTGATAAGTCTATCACATCAATGTTGACTATCAAACTGTGAGTGTCAAACTTCTACTGACTAAAAACCACCCATATTCCTTCTTAGCCCTTTATGTCCGAGGCCGCGGTATCTCTATCGAACGACCCGCAGCCCCGACGGAATCGGAACCTTCCTTTATTTCATAAAAGTTCCGGCGCTAATCACCAATCCAACGCACCAGCATCCTACTAATAACAGGTACCTAGGCGTAGGGTTACACCGAGCGCTCCACAACTCGACGAAAATAGAAGAAAAAGGGCAGTTTCTGGTTACCGTCGCTCGACGCACTTCCACGTAAAAATATAAATTGCATTCACAAACAAACCGTGTGTAAACAAATGTATTGTAGACTTTAACACCACGGTGTAGAGTTCTTTTTGTTTGTTTACTTTTTAATAGTTTCAATGGGGCAGCGAAGAGGAGAATGTGGTACAAGTTAAAAGCTACTAGAGATGTAGAATTTTTATTTCTACCTCTTAATACAAGTTATGCAATGATCTGATCTTCAGATCTAGCCCAAAAGCTAATCGATCATTGGTTTAAATCAATAAATCAAATCATTGGACACGTGTCAGCAAAAGCTCAGCCATTAAATATAAGAACAATGCGATTCAATATATTGCAACATTGCAGATTTGCAAACAGTTATTTCATTCATAGATATCTTACGAAACCTGTTGACCAATCACTAATCAATTAGAAAGAATTTAATGACAGAGTATTTTTGGATTCTTTAACTTGACAAAAAGTAGTCGTAACAAAAACCCATGTTATGGACAGTGCCAATGCCAAACTTTGCAAAATATTCACATCATTATACCACATTATTATAATAATGCGAGCGGAACTCCTCCGCCGTGCCGTGATACTCTCAATAAATATTTCAAGTAAAGCCACACCAACATCGTTTTTATCATGCTCCGCAGCACTTTTTTTTTACTATAGTATGTAAAAATTATAGCATAAATTGTATCATTTTATCCTGTAATTTGCATGATACAGCATGACACCATCGTTTGGCCCTAAAAGAGGAAACCTTTTTGATACCGTTACCCATAACGTCTGGCATTGTTTCACTAGCTAACAAAAGTTAGCCTTGTATATCGCCGTCTCTCATAAGCTTGTACACACACACTCACTGAAGGGCGTCGCAGCGGAAGCCCCTCACCCCGCACTCCCCCCCCCCCACCGCGCCGCTGTGCTGTATGTGTCCATTGATGAATGGAGTGCACTCGATCAATGGCGCAACGCCGAAGTACCTCATTCACTGCCAATGCTGCTCCACGTGTGAACTCTAGAAGAGCCACTCTATACAATGTAATCAATCGAACTTGAGCAAAGAATGAGCCCACTTTAGCGTGGGTGGCGGGAAAGGTCGCTTAGGGAGGAGGTCGTTCATGAATGAGAATATTAGCTAATAATATGCTCGACACAGGATTTCTATGTCTCAGCAGTTAGAACACCTCTCACTCTTTCCTGAAATTTGTATCTATCTATCTAAATCTCTACCTCTGTGAATCTGTATTGATAAGATCCCCTTCAGCAATAATACCGCCCATTGTGTCACCCTACAATATAATTTCTACTAAGTTTATGCATGGTGTAATGTTAAGTACATCATAATAAAGATTATTATTTCTAACTACATATTTGCGTTCTTGCTGATTATGTTATCATAGAACTTCATCATGTATTAAAAAAAAAGCCCTAACCCAAAATACTGATCTCCAATAATTCGATGATTGACATCTACCTAAAGCATGTATTCAACACATCTGTTCATTGTAACTGTAATAGTAGCTTCACCCTATGCACATAAATACTGTAATCCTTCTGAACAGTTCATAAAAAAACATCAATAAAAATATCGCGTTAGTATCACATCAATGTGAACGCACCTTTCCGTTCGAGTGTGAGCTTTAGCAATGCATCGTTAGCGATGTTAGCGATCGACTATCGACGAGTGAGTGTTGAAGAAAGATAGCTCCATATTCAGCGATGATTTATTTATATTCAAACCAGAGAGCAGTTTCAAAACTCTCAAATTGTAACAGCACGGTTTGGAAGTATTGTTTGAGAACGTTCTGTTTAAATGACCTAATTTACTTGTTCAAGGCGAAGAATGTACTCATTTAGTCAAGTGAAAAAATAAAAAATAAAACGACGGCGAGGACAAAAATAAGGAAGCAGCATTTGAGTAACGAAGATTAGTCTATTGTATCATGGTAAAGATCTACGATTGACGATGAATATTGTCTAAAATAAGGTGATTCTTTAAACCTGTTGTGTGTGCTGAAACCTGAAACTAACAGGAAACTGGTGAATCACTATTACTGAACAAACAATGCGTGCAGGATTCCAATCACACTGATCAGACGGGCGGGATGCAGAAACCACACCACATTGCGCGAATTTACCAAACAATTCGTCTCTGAAGCCGCAGCACCATGTCAACATTGGACTTCAAACACCCACGCATACGCAGCTTCAATTGCATGCGCATTACAATGTTTACGACCCCAAACAGGCGTTTAAACGCATGGCCCAAGTTTATTTTATTGTGTTCCTGCAGGTGCAATCATTGCTAAGCAGTAATTGCTTGCGGAATGTCGGTAGCAGATAGCAAACTAAACAGCAGATTTCTTGGGCTTTGTGGCCAAGATCTGTCTACACTAGGACTGCCATAAGTCCCGGACTCAAGGTACACCTAAACTAAAAATGTTATAACAGCTTTTACCACAATTAAAAATGAAGCTGTTCTGCTAGCTAACTACCCAGACGCTGGCACTGTATATTCCTCCTCCAACAAATACAAATCAATCGTGGGTACTTGATACGTGTCTGATTGCATTTGTACCAAAAAACTGGCGAATACGAATCAATATTGAGTTCAGCTGTGGTCCGGTGGAACGCATTGCATAGTTGCTGTGCTGCAAATTCTTCATCGAACCGCCACCAAATACTTACTATGTGTCCATATCGAAGCATAGCCTCACGAACCTGATGTATGAAGAGTATGTAGTCAACTTTACTGTTGCCTTTTGGCTGGGTTCTAAAATGAGCCATACACGAGCGAGTTCCGCGCCCACACTAACGACGTGCTACTCATGTAGTATGTGGTTGTATGGGACTGGGACAGATTAGGTCGACAGTAATTAGTGTGTAGGACACGTTTCGTGATATTATGTGGTAAAACAATTTGTTGTCTACGTTCAATTAGTGTTTCGGTGATTGTTTATGCAGTTGGCTAACTGAATCGTATATCGATTTGTCTGAGCAATGCAATTAGTGAATTACTTTATAGAAAGGTGTGCTGCTTTACGTCAACTCTCCACTTGAATTAGTTTCAGTAACGTACACAAGGAATACATTAGTTCGACGGCTAACGAGTAACCGCTCCGTCCGGGGCTTATGTAAACAAGTTGATATTCATGTCAGTGCTCACTCAGTGCCAGTAACGAGGGAAATGGTCCGCAACCATAGATTACCATACGAACTACTCTCGAAACACCGAACTACACCAATTCGGTACAAATACGTGATATAAGTACAGTGTTCCTTACAAACTCCTGTAACTTTGTTAGTGTGTAGTTTCGGCAGTTATTTCGTGGTTGTTACGGACAATGAATGGCCAGTATTATGTACTTTGTTATGCAAATATGAGCTCTTTTAAATTATGGCTTTGAATACGGATACATAACCCGACTTCTATAGTTATACATAGAGTAAAAGTTTCTTTGGATTTATGATTTCGACTTGCATAACCGACTTACTCGCATAATAATTATTAAGAATAGCAACGGTGAATTTCATAAGCCTACACGTCTTGAAATCCGAAATATGGGCACCTCTTCCATCCAGCCCCGATCGTCAACAGCTGATCTTCCGACAAGTGGCTAAATTTTGTAGCCGTTTCATCAAATAGTGCAAGCTGCGTCAGTTTTTACTCGAGTGCACTCAGCAAGAGGGTAACGTTAGTTCACAAATCATCGAGCACTGCCGAGTGCCGGTTTAGTACATCACTGATGGCTGGTCGAGTGATTTTGATGTTGAAAGTGAACGTGATATCTCCTACCACTCCTGCTCGTTTAGTAATTGCAACAGGATATAGTCCAACATTGGAGAACTAGATTTGTGAGAAGGGATGAAAAGTGACAACTAGGTACTCTATTTTTAGAACGGCCCTCTATTGTTAAATATTTTGTTTCAAAGTAATTACACGGGTACCTACTTCGTAATAAAAATCTTTAAATCAACCTTACAATCTCGCCCACATTTCCATAAAAGCCCAAGACTTATGGCGTCCTTCTTCGTTCTATAAGTGTCAGAAGTGAATGTGACACCTCTGTGTGGTGTTGTAGGCCTGGTACTTACTACCTGCATGGTAAACCGATAACCTATTGGCCTCGCCGTTTAGTACCCGACGCGGCTATTGTCTCGCAAGGTAATGCTATTAAAATGGAGATTCTGTGCTGCAAACCTACTCTTGGAAACTACAAAAGTTTGTGGTGAGGCGAAGTAATATGCGTCTCATTCAGGCTGTGCAGTTATTAAGTGTACCATTTGCAGAATATTTGCAAAGAATCTTAGCATTTTTGGCGCTATAGTTACGACCAATCCTGCTCCAAGTAAAGTTTATTTCTGTAAGTATAGGCCATAGTATAGCCCCCTGGAAGACATCTGTGCGGCCAGATGTCCGACGCAACTATCTTTAGAAACAATTGGACTATTAATTATGTTGGAACTATTTGGTAGCTGTAACTAACCTTCTTCATAATGTTTGATAGGTCTTTTGATTTAGTTTTAATTTGAATTTTGTTTTTAATTTCTGTCTGTCACTCTATTGAAAATATCGAAATATATAACTTATACTGATGCAGATTATGGTGCGTGTCAGATAGACAGAAGATCTTACACTGGATATGTATTTTATTTAAATGGACCTATTTCGTGGGAATCTCGTAAACAGCGAACGGTCGCCTTGTCAACAACTGAAGCCGAATATATGGCAATTAGTGATGCTTCTAAAGAATCTATTTATCTCAAAAACTTATTGATGGAAGTGTTAGGTTTTGACAATGGTGTCTGTATTTACAGTGATAATCAGGGAGCTCAAATGCTTACTAAAAATAACATTCATCACTCGCGAACAAAGCACATTGATGTAAGACATCATTTTATAAGGGATACTGTAGCTAGTGGTATTATCAATATAAAATATGTTCCCACAAATGAAATGAAGGCAGATGTCTTAACTAAGTTTCTACCGAAGCAAAGACATCTGTGTTTAACAAAAGAATTAGGATTAATTTAATATTAATTATAATGGTCTATTATCTATTCAGAAGTAGGGGAAGTGTTGGAACTATTTGGTAGCTGTAACTAACCTTCTTCATAATGTTTGATAGGTCTTTTGATTTAGTTTTAATTTGAATTTTGTTTTTAATTTCTGTCTGTCACTCTATTGAAAATATCGAAATATATAACTTATAAATATTAATAATGTTACTCATTATTTATTTGGAATACTAGAAATCCACTGAAAACGTTAACCTCCTTCTAATTAAACACATGCGTTTTTGTTCACCAGGTACACACTATTATAGTATGTACGACCGTCCAACACATGTTTTTTTTTGTTATTGTCGTCATTTTTTGTTCGAGATATTGGTCGAGTAATAATTAAGCTGTTTTTCGACCTTGTTACTAGATGATTCAGGGCCACATTCCAGATATCTAGACTTATTTGATATTAAGGGCAGGTAGACCAAGCGAAATAGGCATTTAACGCTACCAAGAGTTGCCCGCGATTGCCGCAAAGCGAGCCGTGCGCTTACGTCGCGAGGAGTGTCACCTGTGTCACATTACAGATAAGCAGGCAGTAGGTCAACTTGTCTTATTGATTTATTTTTAAATTAAAATAAGAGATTTGATTAATTAAAAACTCGTTTTATTATAATTTGTAGTAATAGCGAAGTCTTTCGTTTTTTTGTAATAAATTAATTTGAGTAGATATTTTAAATGGAATAAACTCTGAACTATACTTATTACATTAATTGATGTTTTAGTTTCTAGGTCGGGTGTTCCAAATGCAATAGGTAACGCAAGGACGACAATGTCGCAAAGATCGCGTCATTATTATCATTTACGGAACAGATTAGGGTGATCATCGTAGCTTTTTAGTCGACCTTGTTTAGGGTTCCGTACCCGAAGGGTAACCAACGGGAACCGGGGGGGTACCCTATTAATAAGCCTTCGTTGTCCGTCCGTCCGTCTGTCAGCGGTCTGTATCTCATGATCTATAATAAGTAGACGATTGAATTTTTCACAGAATGTGTATCTCTGTTGCCTCTAAAAGAACAAATACGAAAAATTAAAAAAAAATATTAAAAAAGAACTCGATATTTGAATGGAAAATCGTATATTTTTTAATACAACAACGATAATATTATCAACTCTGTATCTCACGCATATGATAATCACCAAATGTGTCAAAATTATTATTCATGTATTCGGGGGGGTATGAGGAACAGGGTGTAAAGTTCCTCATCCCCCATAGAAAAGGGAGGATCCTCCGACCAGACGGGTGTTGTGTCCGACATATGTAAGTCGGGATTTTCTATATAGGCTAATGTCGCGGATAATGTTGATAGCGCGATGTAGGAATTGCTAATTTAATTCGCATGTGTTGCGATAGATGTCGCTGTCGCCACATCACTCCCCTCAGAGACCGGAGGTCGATAGCAGACTGAGTCTTGATGCTTGCCAGGCCAGTGGAAGGTTCCAGTGAGTCGGAACCGGATGCCGCGTAGTTCTCGGTGAGTCGGAACTGTCTGCGGTGATGCCCCAGTGAGTCGGGGTGATGCTGCATTATGCTCCAGTGAGTCGGAGTGATACTGTGCTGCGTAGTGGTTGGCTGCTGCGTCGACCAGGAGAGAAGTGCGTCTCTGCTTGCTGACCGGCCGAAGTGCAGTGTGCTGTGCCAAGGTCGCTGATGAGGCTGAGGGTGATGACCAGGTATGCGCTTCTGCTGCATGCTGGTGGTCAGGATACCCTTTGAAGCCGTGGTTGGAATTCATCTTTGAGTACTTTTTCTACGATGAAGGAGTCTTCTGTGTCTTCAGTTTCTCTAAAAAAGAGAAATATGGTAAGTCTTACAAGTTTGTCTTACACATCCGAGTAAAAGCATTGTATGTAAAATGCGGTAAAAACATAAAATGTGGTACTTACGTTAATGTTACAGTTTTTTGTGTATCAACAGGATCCAATCCAATAAAAGAGGTTTTGGATACATCAGCCGTGTTTCTACATGATGCATTATCCATGTAGTACCTGAAAACCCACCCACATTATGTTAGTTAATGTACATTATGAGTATCCAGGACTTTAATACAGTAGAGCATCGATTATCCGAACGTCGTTCAACCGAATGACAGACTCCTTTTTCCGTTTGAGGTACGGAACCCTAATCTTGATCTATGGTAATTACATGACGCGGGCTAGCGGACTGCGAGTAAGGGTAACTCGCCGTCCGATCAAGGACCAAGCCCGGGTCCGCGGCGCGTCGTGTTCCACGCGCGCCTCAAAGAGCTGTCAGCAAACTGACGGGGCCCAAATAGGGATGCCTGCCGGGGCCACGAATATGTCTTACCAGGATACCGTGGCCCTGGAACGCAAATGGCAACCGAAGGAACAGGGTGGATTTTAATTAGTACAAGACTGACAGTCCCTTCCGCTCCACTCAGAGCGGCAGGACTCATTTGATGATTTTACCACACGATAAAAAAAAGATAATTACATACCTATTTTCGTTTGAATCCTCAGGTATCAGATTTGTTGCTGCGGCAGTGTTCATGTTAGTTTCTTCAGGCTGCCCAACTAACCTATAACAAAAAGTAAATGGAGTACCTATTTCACAGATGAAATTGATAGGTAGATATAGTAATTTACTGTTCGTTAGCAAACGCCAGGTTGAGATATCGAAATAGACAAAATATGATTTAATTTTATCAAAAATCTTAGCGTTCTCTAGTAGTACTGATATTTTTATATTGTGGCTCGCCACTCGCCAGGCAGGATACCGAACGAAAAGACAAAATATGAATTATCAAAAATCGTAGCGATCCTCGGTACAAATATTCATAAACTATAGTACGATGATCGTAAGTTTTAGACATTTACCAATCAGAGACTGAAGTAAAATAAAAATTAATTTTGAGACCAAATTACATTACAATACAAATAAAACATTTACGTAGGTACTTACTTCTTCACATATCTTTGGAGTGCATTCTTTCTATTTGTGTCTTTTATTGCTTTACACGACTTTTTTCGCCTGCGTTGTTTATTGCCCATTATAATTTATAACTAACAAGCAACAAATTCTCAAAAAGAGATAGTATGGTGCGTGTAGTTGTCAAACTGACACAGGTCCGTCGTCCATAAGCGCCAACACGCGACTGAACGGACCTGTCCGAGCCGCCGCGATCGCTTTTAATTCTTATTTAAACATAGTAATTGAGAAAATCATTTTATCAATTCAAACTCTGCGAATTTGTCTTAAACTAATTAGTTTCTTAATTATAGTACAAAAATTAAATGTAAAAAATCAGTAATATAGTCATAATATTGAAAAAACGATCTAAAAAGGGGTAACTTTGCGATTTTTTTCTATCGAGTGAAGTTCATCAGGTCTTGCAACTGAATGCGATTTTGACTAGATAAGATCCTTAACTAATACATATATTTTTTATTAAATTTAAAACACTGTATTTTTTGTCTCAGATTGTTTTAAAAAACTTAAATTCGGGTCCACCCAGCCTTAATCCTCTTAAATATGCATGGACGTGACAGTCATTCAAATGCAACGCAATGCAATCACTAAATAATATTTATTGGTCGTGATTTATTGATTAAGCTGAAAACTTAACGAAATAAAATTATCTCTACTGCTACAGAGGAACCTTAAAGTCCAAAACTAGGGACGATCAAAAGCAGAGATGAGGAACTCAGCAGTTCCATTGATCTCCCAAAACTAACTAATACTGCAGGAACAGACTGCCTACAGCAACTCTAAATTATGATCGATACACATTGGAATGCCAGTGAGATCCTACCCCATGATGATACCCTAGTCCTACATTGTAATTTAAATACGAACTAATCAACGAACAACGAAGTTGACCTGATTGTGGAAATGCACAAATAGTGCAAGCTCTAACTTAGACAGATGACTGTTTTATTGGCCATAGATAACAATGATCATCGCGAAACTGGAGCGCGACATGGCCGCTGGGCGGTGCTAATTAGAACATATTGTCGAGTAATTGATGTGGGAGCACTCTGTCCTACTAGCTTCATGGAAATATTATCGACCGTAATCATAACATAACACACGAGAATCTTGGCACAGCTAATTTAGATTGTGAAATGTCTCCTTTACATTCGTACAAACAAGTACATCTTGTTAGTAGTTGATAGACCAATTTTCTAGCCTTTTATGATAATTGAATAAGAGCAAGTCCTGCTTATAAAGACATGACCACTTGTCCACTAGTATTTATTGCATTGAAATTAGCTAATTGAATTTAATGCTTACAAACGGTACCGCTCTTGAACTATAAAATAGCGTCATAAATATTGGCCGTACAAGGCAGCGGCGCGCGCGCAGCGATCCATGTCAACTCCATTCGATACATTGGAGATGAAATGCATTTATAGTAAACTGAGCCTTCCCCACGGCCATGTTCAAATTAAATATTTAATCTTGGATATATTATTTTTGTCTAAATTTATCGGTTTATTTTCTTAATCACTTGTCTAAATTTAAATTAACTCTCGCCTTGAAACATAAATGTTAATCTGATTGTACCTAATGCAATTAGCGATGAATAAATTGACATCAATATTGTTGTGTTTAATACTTGCACTGACGTAGATACTGGTTAGGATTAAGTTTAAGATGTAATTGGGCAATGTTTGTTTGCTGCATTAATCAGTTATAGGAGTAACTTAGCATATTTAATTGCTGCGCCACTCAGGCCTCGCCCTCCTCTTGTATTGCTTCGCTACCTTCGTCACCGGCTGTGGCTTATACATAGTATCAGTACTTATAACTACACATGTCAATCTAATTATAAATCACACATCTAATATTATTTTTGTAGGACTAAAAAAAAGTTTTAAGTATAAAAAAAACAAACTTTAGCAAAACCTGAATTTAAATGACAAAAGTAAACGCAATTACAAAACCGTTTTACTTTAGTGTCCACAAATCACTCTTGTCGAAATAGAAAGCCGCGACTGTTTTTCAACACTTTTTCACGGCTGTATAATCGTTAAGAAAGCACGTAACGTGTGGCATTATCTGCCACATCTCCTGTCCACGGCACACTGTCCGTCCACAGTCAGCATACTCTCTACAAGAGGGTGTTTTCTAATAGCTGTGTGTCTGTGACGAGTGGACGATACACCGGACAGAATTGGAAACGAGACAGATTTCGCGCTAAACGTTGTAAATAGGCACATGTTATAGCACAGTGGGTATTTATGTAGCATCTAATAGGTGGGTCCGGTCCACTTGCATGTGCTCTCGCCGCTTCTTGTCACAGCTTCACTTTTCTCGTCTAAGTATACATTATACTTTTCACTAATGTTGCTTTGCTGCTGAGATGGTGTTTAGATTTCTTATGCGCCGCATCAAGCCGGGGCAGGGTTGGCAAGTGACAACTCAGTAGTGCAGCAAGGTGTTGCACTTAAACTCCCAGATCAAGCTATGAATAGTTTGATTACATTCTCTATTGGTGAAGTAAGAGTGCAACTTAGAGTAATGTCTAAGTTTTGGCGGAAAGAAGGATAATAAAAATACATACAGCCTGTGATACTCTAATCAGGCGAAATCTACAAAAGGGAGGCAAAAAGCAGTTCAAGTCAGATAACGATACAATGATGCGACAATCATCATTAAAATGAGTGCAACAACAATAGTTTCAGCAGCACTTCTCCGAGTGAGACATACGGCGCGCGGTGCGATGCGTGTGCGCCGAGAAAGTGCAGCAGCAGTAATTAAATTGGGCAGATCGCAGCACACTTAGCACGGAAAGCGGAACTGATGGTTACGTCACACGCCACAACACCTGCTCACACTCGTAGGGATGCAGAACACTGCGCAGGAGATGGTGATCTCTTATCATCTCACTAGACTAGCAGTAACACGCAACTAGACTTTGGTTCAAATAGGGTTGATTATAAAAAAAAAAATCTGGTGCTGTTGATCTTACTGACTTAGAGTAGTCAATTACCTGAACCATCATTCTCCTGCCCTTATTCATTTGGGGTCGGCTCTAATCTAAACTCAAGAGTAAAATTCTTATTACTTTAGGATAATTTTAACTCTCAATGGACACTTAAGAACTTAGATAGAAATACCCTGCATGAACGTCAATGTAGCTCTTAATGAATGTGAAATGGCACAAGAAAACAATCAGAAACGCACAATTCCGTCAATCCTCACTAATAAGCCGGTCACGTCGCAATCAAGCCCTATGACACGATGACATAACATTCGTCTGTCATCTCCCGGTGACGCAACTGCAGCCACCGACACCGGCGCCGCTGGCTGACACTTTGATCCCGCTGACAGCCGTGAAGCGGCTTTCAATCACAACGCGGGTAACGAACCAGAGGTGACCGATTCGATTCTGTCAACACAATGGAGTCAGGAAGCGTAAGTCGTTGAGAAATTGGCGAGTAATGAAACGGAGGGCAATTAAAGGATAGATTTGGAATTTGGTGTAATTACACCTCAAAGAACTAATAGGGTATTTCACCAAAAAAATCTAATTAGTCCTAGATTATCGAAAAATATTGGATACGTGTTTTTTGTTTTATCAAATTAATAAAAAATTACGAAAATAAAACGTGTCAAAGATCATGAGTGGGGGTTTGTGACGTCACTTTGTGGGTAAAAAAGTACTAACCTTGTGACGTCACACGACTTGACACGACTTTTTGAAGCACTGTTTCGTCTTCATCTTTTGTTTACGTAAAAAAAAAAAATTGTTCACTATTTTTTGAAAATCTATCTGACGGACTAATTAGATATTTTTGGTGAAATACCCTATTTGACCCTAAGAGTACAATACAATACTGACAAATGAAAAAAGATGAGTCTGAAACCTTCGACGAAGTCCATAAAGAACCCCGAGGAATTGCAACAGTAACAATTGAGTAGCCATGAACTTATGAATGAAATGTTTAGTAATGACATCAGCCAAACAGCTATGTTTGGGTCGGCAATTAATAAAGCGGAACTAACCCATCGAGTTACGTGTAGTCGTTGTGGGACCTTATCGCGGCGATTTCCAATCTAAATCAGAAGGGTAAGTACAAGGTAATCATAAATCGCAGGACGTGCGCGCGTGCTGTAGTAGTTTTGACAACAAGTGAGAGCGATACTCAATTAAAATACACAGATGAAGACAATGGATGAAGAAAAGGTATATTAAATAATAATACACAATAAAAATGTGCGTTGGAAACACAGGAGCAAATGATCCGAACGAGGACCTTGAAATAAAGAAAGAATTTAAGTTAGAAGAAAGAAGCTGGGACACAAAATTCAAATGAGTCCTCTAAACAAAATCACTCTTCTGTACCTTTTTATTGTATGGTAAGTGGCAGTAGTAATCCCTCAGACTTGGTTGGAGCGTCGCTTGAGCGCCCAAAATGGCGCGGCCGCCCATTGCGCGGCGGCGATAAGCGGATAAACTCAACATTAGCGTATTCAGGGCGCGTGTAGAAAGCTGCCCAAACAGTGGCACATTAGAATAGGACTCTCGACTCTATAGACAAAGGTTCAGAGTACCGGTGAGCTATTCGCGCTCAGTTCCGTAATAAGATCCAATTCCGCTTCCAATGGGTGCAGTACTCCATGCTGCCGTACGGAGTGCGCTACGTTAGTTACGTAAGCGTCCTTTTTAAGTTTAATTGCAGTAAATGCAGTCGTTTGTCGCAAATTGTGGAAGTTGTCACAGTGTGCACTGCCCTCATTCCCACCGAGTGGACTGCACTCTACCAGGCTCTATTTTACTTCGGCTGGCCGTAAGGAATGGTTTATGACTTTATAACAGTTATGTGGGTGAGTGTATACAGGGTGTAAATCAACCCATCACACAGCCGTCAACCAAGCATTCTGTACATCAAACTAAGTACCCCTGCGCAAAAATGTTTGCTGGGAAACGACTTTTTTTTTGGGGTCAAAAATCACATTTTACGGTGAAACTCAAAGTAGCACACTTAAAACATTGTGCTAGTGGATGCTTTGAATAGTAAACGGGTCATGGAGGTAATTTAAGTAAAGTTATAACCTGAAAAACTAGTACCTATTTACAAAAACAGCTGTGAAAAATTTGGAACTTTGACCCCCAATATCTCCGTAACTTTCTAACGTTCCCAGGCATGGTCTAGAACAAAAAAAATGATCGCAGTGGTGGGGAGAACAAGTACCTTTCGTTTGCGTTAAGGGTACTTTTACACCCTTTATAGAACATACCGGGGGGTATTAACTACGAGAGCATGATCTTGAAATCAGGATTTAATACAGATTCTATTTCGACTTTGTTCAGTCCAAGCTAGATAAAAACTGATCAAGAGTTAAAATCAGTTTGCCGCTACCATACACCACTTATATCTGTGGCAACAACCGACTTCGTTCTTGACTTATTAATTCCAAATCACTTCACCGAATATGATTCAGTAGTCACTATGACCACTCTAACTCTACGCTACTATTGTTCTATTGTCAGGTAAATAGTGTCGCAGCACGATTATCTAACATTATCTCAACGGTGGCGAGGTCGCATTCCGAGAAGGGCTCTGCTGGCCTCGGCTGACCATAGCTAGCGAGATAGTAAGCGTGGCTGCTACCGTACGTAGCCCGTAGCACGCGCCACTCATTAGGTAATTGATTACGATTAGACCTTACTTTGTGTTACTTAACGTTAACGTCTGACCTTTCAACTAATAGTTCTATTGTTCCTTATACTAAGGGCTTATGACTATAGGTTGAAGGGCGGTTAATGACAAGTGGAGCGATCGCTGGAAAGGAAACAAACATCTAGTTGAGAGGAATCCCTATTTTCAAGTCTGAAACGATGACTGCGCTCTAATGATGTTTTAAAGTTCATTTAAGAAATGCATCTCTAAAATTCTGCTCTATATAAATAAAACGTTCAATTTAATTTAATTTATTCAGAATGAATCAGGCACACCCATCCTTGGTCGAGTCCCGAGAGTGATTGATCAACACTGCATTTTTGTAATCACTGTTATTATCAAGTAGTTACTGCAATTCCTATGCTCAGCTGTATTTATGTCCTCTCTCGATTACCCCATATTCTGCACTACGCTATTTTCTCGGCAAGTGGGGCAACACAGCTCGGAGCACTTTCCCGCAGTCGGCACTGTGGCTAATGCCTAATGGCTCGCTTGGGGACAATCTTACTAACTTAGATCAACACCTCGCGTGATGAAAATGGATTCGTTTGAATATAGCATTTTCATTAATAGTCACTAGTGTAATCATAAGGTTTTAGTTGATCACTTACCAATTACTTAAAATATCTGTCTCATCCTACATTCAATGGTGAACTGTAACAAAAAGAAAATACACGTTAATACTGTTTGTTTGTTTTTGTCTTGAAGATTTAAATAAATACTCAAAAAGGGATGGAAAACAGCGCTAGCCAATATTCTATCTACCAGGAGACCACGAATTTATAGGAGCACCTCGGATATTGATGATCTATTTTGAAGCAGAGCAACCCGAGTTCCGGGGCGGGTGACCCTTTACCGGGCCGGGCGCGGCACCGCAACGTAAATCAAACCGGAGCCGCGGCTTTCTCCGGTCAATGGCTGTGCCTGCAGATATTCACTAACCGCTAATACCACTGCCCATATCGTTTACATTGATAATACTCACGACCAAACTCCGCAAACTGCATTGCAACAGATCTGCATAGTTGCACACAGAAAATACAGTATCATTTTGTCTATCGATTGACCCATGTCTTCTGACAGAACGATCGGTTAGGAAAACCTAATGAAAGTCAAGGTCTCTTGCCTCTCTTGGCACCTAGTCTACACCGAGCATAATTGATTGGACACCTGTTAAGATAATTATTAAGCAAAAGCTTCTGTATGCAGTTTGCATAAAGTATCTGGAGTCGAGCTGTATAAATGCAATGTAATCAATCTAATCGCGGTCCCGTTGTGAATAATAGTAAGTATTTATGGCTGTTCATTTGGCCATTATTCTTTGCTCTTGTCAAAATGTTTTGTATTGCGCATCATAAAGCAAAAGTACGAGCAGGAGCCAGGAACATAGAAACACATCAAAAACCCTTTCGCTGTTCCAATGATCTCTGAATTCGTAAAAAAAACTGAGAAAGTTCGTTCTACAGACTCTTTCTATCTACTGCTAGTCTGGTACATGATCATTATCTACATTTCGAGAAGTAACTCACTTCCTGATAGGACGGTAGACCAGCCCGAACGGGAAACACACAGGATTATGAAAATGTTTATTGCAATCGGAAAACTCGATACCTAACTGTTAGATAACGAATCGATTGCAAGCTATTACGACTATTGCCGAGTGTTTCCGATCTCATTTACCGAACTATTCATTATTTATTCGCCTCATGACCGAATTGTTTCCATTATTTTATTTAGCAATGTTTTTTTTTTGTCTAAAATTTCTCACAAGATTTATCAGACTATTACACAATATCTAACAGAAAGTTTAATGTCAACCTAAGATATTTGTAATATTGCGGATTAATTTAGTTATTAATTAGATGCCGTGACAGGATATTTATTAAATCTGGTTACTTAATATATTATTGTGAAGTAAATTAAGTAATTTGTTATCATAAGTGATTCTATAGTTATGTAAAGTTTGCACGCTGAGCGGAAGCTTTCCCTAAGATCTTGTTTAATGTCTGTCCTTTTGGCAAGAAATACTTACCTAATGATGTAATTATTACTTAATTAATTAGTAATCACGTAAACAGGACTACACATTATTAACATTAAAATGATGTGGCTAAATCCACATCATTTTAATTTCGTGTAATAATTTTAGTACAGTCGAGGTCAAAAGTCCATCAATGCCATTTTAATGTTAGACAAAAAAAAAACAATATTGGTCTGCAAATGATGTTTCGATGTTGGGAGTTGGTTGAGACGTTAGTAATGGAACTTTTAGTAAATTGTATAAAACTGTACTTTCTTTACTTACATATTTTACAATTTCAAAACTACATCAAAACCGTTGACACTAATACGCTTAACGCACTTTAAAAGAATTTCCAAAACGCTGCAATTCCCATTATATCAAAGAGCCAATTTTTCAGTCAAAATCCTTTAGTTCAGCTTTCTAACATTTTAACTTTCTTCTCCACCTGTACGAACCTACTCGTAAACTTAATATAAAACTGTTGACATTCAAGTTATTAGCGACCACATAATACTAACTTAAACACATAAAGTAAACTTAAATATGCATAGTTTAAACAATAATTTGCATAGTGATTGGTCGGAAGCTGTGATAAATGTCGAGTGACCGGCGCGCGTGGTCGACAAATAACTAAACAAACACGCGGCGCGTTTCCTCTGTCGCACGATACGATACGTATATATATTTGTTTTACTGTAAAGTGCCACTCTGTATGCACGACCAGTGTTTGACGGTTCATTAATGCCAGGTAAATAATTAACTGCAGTTGGTTTACCATAAATGAGTTTGGATATTCATGATAGAGCAATTTGCCAATTTGATTGAATTTCACTGACCCTGTTTGACTTAAATAAATATAGGGTACGCGTCCGATCATAAGATAGTTTTTCATCACATACCTTCTCAGGCTGTGAGTAAATCCAAGCTAAGCATCAAATACCACCAAAAGTTTCTACCACTCGAGTCTTCAATTATTTATCTCTACAAGCCCCGAATATAACAGTTCAATCTTTATTTTACTGTTCATCAATGCTTTCAATCGATTGTAATGGACACTGATACAGCCGCGGACGGTACAGTTCTGCGCGGAGCTCGCCTTGACCGTGACGGCGCGCGTCGAGAGTGAAACCGTAGTACAGTCGCGGCCGCTCCGGGCACGCACCGCGCGGACTGTACCGTTTCACCGGTGAAGCGGTGCAGCGGTGCCGATGGACATGGCTGTGCTTTAGACATGAAATAATAGTGCTCCAGTCATGCGAAACTGAAGCGAATCCACACGAATAGATGGAACAGCTATAAGGTATAATAAATACCCGCAAGCACTCTCGTTTAAGTTATCAGAAACCTGGGATTTTTAAACTACGACTGCACTAATGCAAAAGCTTTATATTTCAAGGGAATTAGAAAAAACTATAGATAGAAGGAACGATATATGGACTGTTGAAATGATGAGACGACGTGTAATAGCGAAGTATAAAACAAGATATTAAATTGAGATAAGGGTAGGAGAATGATGGTAGATAATTATGGCTACTTCATAGTAGACACCTCCAAAACCAACTTCATTTATTTGAGTGTCTCAAATCAATGGTTTAGTTATAAGAGTGACACAGTCTTAAACATGGTCCAATTAAATCTTGCAACTAAGATGATAATAATAAAAGCCATGTTTCATTCGCATAACTTGTAATTTCGCAACATTATCCATTATAGCCCGTGCGCACCATAGACCACAGTCATAGCTTTTAATGAGTCGCCCGGTGTTAAGATCATGACCAGCAGATATACATGCGGCGCTAATTGCAGACAACTCCAATACATCACGCAGGCGCTTGAGATATCATCGATAGATTCACAGAGAACAGCTGTGTTACAATTTTGGTGTTCCATAAAGTATTACAGTTATACAGTATTGGTATTTGTTGATTTTACAATTAAATAAGTTTGAAAAGAAAATGAAAAACACACGAACAAAATACACCTAATGAAGTATACCAGGTGAGAAGAATGAAATTGCGACATGGAAGAAAACGTAGCTGAGCAAGTTTGCATATAAATGAGACAAGAAATTTAATTTATAGAGTACCTAAGTATAGTCAAAAGTCTAAGGAAAGGTCGGACGTAGAAAAGCTCTCTCGAATGCAGCCAATATTGGATCACTTGTTAAAACACTATCACTGAGAGTTAATCCTTCTAACAAGTGGTGGGTTCTAGTGCAAATCAGTAATGCAACAGGAGGGTTTCCATAAGAGGGCACGCCACGATAGTGGCGGTAAGTCCCCTCTTTGAGGAGTGGCTGGAGAGGCGCCACGGCGCCCTCACCTTCCGTCTGACGCAGGTACTCACCGGACACGGTTGTTTCGGGAGGTACCTGCACCGAATCAGGCGGGAGGAAACGCCCGGTTGTCACCATTGTGAGGATCGGCCGGAGGACACGGTGGAGCACACCGTGGAGGTGTGTCCCGCTTGGGCAGAGCCCCGCCGTGTTCTCGTAGCGGCGATCGGCGGCGGCGACCTCTCGCGTCCGGCTCTGGTGCAAGCCATGGTCCGGGGCGAGGAGGAATTGGACGCCGTCGCCTCCTTCTGCGAAGCAGTGATGCTAGCGAAGGAGGTGGCGGAACGTGAGAGGGAGAGAACCTCTCGTCCCAGCCGCCGCGGGAGGCGCTCCGGGCGTCGGGGGCCACGTGATGGCTTCCGGCCACCGTAGACGCGGGCCTGTGGACGGTGAGTGATGGGTAAGCTCGCCGTCCGTCCGTCTAATGACGACGACAGGCCGTGTCGACGGCGCGTTCGTGTTCCACGCGCGCCTCAAAGAGATGTCAGCAACATGGAAGGGGCCCGCAAGGGCCGACGCCTGTCGAGGCTGCGGGTTGTCCGCAAGGGATACCGAGGCCTCGACATGAAGGGCGAAGAAGGAACATGGGTGGTTTTTAGTCAGTAGAAGTCTGACACTCCCTTTCGCTCTGCCCAAGAGCGGGAGGGGTTATTTGATGATTTCCCACCCCCCCAAAAAAAAAAAAAAAAGGGTTTCCATAAGACGTATCATACATCAATCAAGTCTGCATAGTGAGAAGGCAGTATTTGTATTTTCCTATTAAGACCAAGTGATAGCGAACTGTGGAAACGTCGGCAACTGATCGATTCTTCAAACAAATCAGTCCACGACTCATAACTTATTTTTTCTCCCGATATGAATCTAGATGACATATTTTGTCAACAAGATGCTTACGATACATTGTTATATTCTATTTTCTTAGTCATTATGATTTTCAGTTACTAGTATCATACTTCAATCACAGTCATCACTTCAATAGTGAAGTAATCATAGTCAGGTCATATAATGATTAATTCTAGACAAAGTTACACTATGAGCAACGTCTTCCATTCGGTATGTCACGTAATGCATGCCACGCTTTGTATTCGCAGCCATTGGACGCGAAATGACCATACATTACCATACGAAGCATATTAATGACGCGCATTGAATACAATGTCTTTACTACTTACTACATTGTTGTCCTGTAGCAACGACCTCATTTAACACCAGTGCGTGACAAACAAATAAATAAACAGTGAAACAGTTTTGTCTCCGACTGTACTTGTGTCTGCATTTAGTTTGTCAAAGTGTTACGTGTTTGACGAATTGTTTTTCGGAGTTTGTTATGTTCGGCAAACAATTTGAAGTTTGATTGATTTATTATGATTAATTGTATTGCAACAAACCGATTTTTATTTAAGATTAGCGTTTTAAATTGTATGTAATAATAATGATTGCGAAAAACAAAACTTGAAGACTTCTCAGGTCTTTTGATTCGCCCGAGCATTTTGAATCAAATTCATTGTTTTCGGTATGCTTAAATAAAAAAAATGGTTTTATTTACTTGGAGCTTAGCATACAGAAAGGGTTACCTCGTCAAACCTAAAAGTTGTTCCCGGACCGCGGCGGACTGGGTTCGCAAGTTTCCCGCCTAATTAAACTTCCTACATCATTGCGCATGGAATGATGAAGTATGTGCTAACTTACACAACGCCAGTAATTTTGTATAGAAACCACATCAAATCAAGGTATAGAACAGACTACAGAACTCGACGTATGTTAAGAAGTTTTCACTTTCCCCGCACGTGCTACGATGACTTGGATTTTATTGGCTTTTTTTTTGGGTTTTTGGATATTATTATCATCAAGGAAGCATGAACTTACTCTACAGAAAGCACTATATTATACTATACAGCAGCAAATTAACCCTGTTATCAAAATAAAGCTGAACACTTCCATAACAACATGAACCATTGTTTTGTAAGAAAAATATTATAATAAGAAAAGAACAACATTATATTCACGTCAGGGTTGTTCAGCCACTCATTAAAATGATCCTTAAGGAAATCAACAATCTTAAACTTAGCATTTTGTATGACGCAGGATATTCTCCAATATGAGGAAAAACATAAGGAAAGTGACTTTCTATAAACCCATTCGCCACGATATCGTCTTTACTACATCCTTACTTGTAAATAAAAGATGTTCAATTTGTCATACAACGTACGTGGCCACAGTAAATAAAGAAAACATCGTTCATCGCCGCAGACCGCAGATGATTGTTTGTTATACATTCATGCGCTCCTGTTAACAAATGCACCAAAATATTATGAATTTGCCTTAAGAACTGTAACTATCACAGAAATATTCCAGATACTTTCACTTATTTTGCTCTGATTAATCAATGTCAAAGCGATATTTTTTTTGTTGTTTTTTCGAAGTGGCTGTTGGTGTTGGTGCTGCTCACAAGTGTGTCAAGATTACAACATTGTCTCGCGACATAACGTTCCTGTAGGGTTGCTGATGTCTACGCAGGCAACATCATCACTGTAAGAGATTGTAGAGATGCATCACATGACCAAAATCTTGACGTGCATAATTATACATTCTTTACATGCCTTTCATACATTCTTTACTGCAGTTCTGCTGTGATCCAATTAAGTTGCGCTTGCTTGATAATGTCACAGCGACAAGGCCACCCCCCCCACTCTAATAAGGTTTAATTAATATCATAAACGGTGGTTATTTCAGGTGTAGCGCCATATTGGATTCGTTGTGAAAGTATTGGAAACAAGAATGAGCTAAATGGACAGTTGTTCCTTGCAATCATGTCAATATTGCCGAAATATTTCAGGTAACTCATTTTACAGGCTACCTAAAATATTTCGATCATTGTTTTCGGTCACAAAAAAGCTATAATGATCACAAAAAAGCTGAAGTACTAGAGTAGGTATAGTATAAAAAGAAAAAAGTAATTTATTTACCTTACCACCATAGCTAATATCGACTAACAGCGGTACCTACTTACATCAATTTATCACAGATTCATAATTTCAGAAAAGGCAAACAAAAATTCGAATGTAGTTTATTTTACATTAGAGCACCGTTTTACGCACGTAGTACATATCATGGGTAAATTCATTATGCTTATTTATGTAATTTACGTAATCGTAAGAAAGTGGAAATCGCAGCGAAAGTGAATGATACCGCTTATTTGATGATAACAATGTTCCTTTGGGGAACGTAGATGGCTATAAGAGTAGGGGAAGACCAAAGAAAAGATGGATGAATAGAATCATCACTCGGATTATATGGATGGAAAGCAGGTCACTGCTGAGATAACGAGTGATAGAGAAGTATGGAAGAAGAAGACATGCTGCGCCGATCCCAAATAAATTGGGATAAGGGCAAGAGAATGATAAAGGGGCTGAAGAGTGATTCCTCTTTTACAAAATTATAATTATACATTATCCGAACACACCATTGTTGATCAAAGGTACATCAAACACAGCTTGAGTTCAGTCAAAGAAGAATAAAGTGCACGCATTACCGGTACATCGACAAGGAAATCCTCGCATTTCACGTTTCAATACAACTGCTCGCAATTAAAGTTAACCTAAAAAAGTCAGGAAGCACCGAAATAACGCGTCAAATATTTAACGCGGTGCAAACCGCTGAAACGTTTACGAACTGAATATGTATAGGATTACAAGCAATTTATGAGTTCTACGAATTTACGTTGATTCGATGGGTCCATACCAAGGCATCATGAGGAGAAGGTTTTTCTTTCAAGCGAGGGTTTAATCCCGTTGAGTCACACCATAGTGGTGTGAAAATTTTTCTTTATCAAAACATCCGTACGTATTACGTAACAACCTTTGTGGTCTATCTTCAATGGTACCCCAACACCTATGAATGTATGGAAAGTTATGATAATGATGAGGAATAGTCAAAGCCCTCGTTAGTTCCAACGTTCCAATGGAAATATAATTTCCCTAGAGGAGTTTTTAGTAGAACAGGGAGGGAGTTAAAGGGAATTGCTCAAAGCAGACTTGGGTAATGTGTTTCATGTTTTGGTAATACGCAAGAAAATCGCGGCGTGGGTTGATAGGAACCTCGCTATAAAGATTGTCTATATGTTCTTTTCTTGGGTTACAAACTATACGGTTACTTCACTTACTACGTTCACGTTGCACTAACGTAACTTTATGATAACCTGGTAGTATGCGCTAATCAGTTTACAGTAATTAACGAGCTCATCGGATTGATTTACCGCGAAGTGAATATGTTAAACCCGATGTTCTTGTATGAAGCAATACATAAAGGTAATTTTGGTAATTTATTAACTGCTGGAAATAGGCCACTCACAGTTCCGAGTTCGTATGCAGCTTTTGTTACATAATTGAGAATTGATTGAGAACTAAGTAAAAAAAAATCACATTTTACGGTAAAACTCAATGTGCTATGCGAATGTGACGCTTGAATAGTAAACGGGTCATGGAGGTAATTTAAGTAAAGTTATACTCAAAAACTAGTATTTACAAAAAACAGCTGTGAAAAATTTGGAACTTTGACCCCCAATATCTCCGTAACTATGGGGTTCCCAGGTATGGTCTAGAACAAAAAAGTGATCGCAGTGGTAGGGAGAAAAAGTGCCCTCAGTTTGCGTTAAGGGTACTTTTACACCCTATATATATGAACTAGTCAAAGGCAAAGCATTTTCTAACACAATTGAAGCGACGATTAGGTAACAACCAAGCCAATTTATTAGGTTTCTCACAGACGAATCTGAAAACTATTGCCAGTAGCAAGGCTTGAAAAGTCTGAGATTTCAATGAGCGTTAGATCTAATGCTCGTAAATACGAGCACCACTACGGAAGCGCCGCGCGCCGCACCGCGCCGCACCGCGCCACCATCGCCACCGCCCGCACCGTGCTGCACACCAAACTGTAATTTTTCTGAAAGACGACACCTCCATTTTCTGTGAAACTTTGACAGAATTACTAGAGCATTATAATTGTTAATCAGCACGATGTTATACATGTTATATGCAGCTAGCTTACGGTAACTTAAGTAAGACGTGCATACTTTGTGCTTTACTAATTGTGTGCGATAATTGATATTAACGCCTGCTAATTATTGTTGCAGTTTTTCGTAATTATTTATGCAAATAATCGTACGGTTCACGCGCGTCACTTAGCAAAATTAGCTCGGTTACATTAATGAGTCAATCATCAAATACTTTGTTACCTATTTTACATAATAAATAGGTTAGTAATCAATAACTCATTTATTGCTCCACACTTTAATTGATTACTTTTCAATGCTAATTATTTATTAGTCAATTGAAATTATGCCAATTCTAACTTTGATGTAACACTGAAATAAATATACGAGTAGCTCTATGTACCTATGTTACGCACATTTTATGTGTTAGTTTAATGTGCCTCTAGTTATTAGATAACACATAAAACTTGAGTTTGCCATTTAGCTCTTAGCGCTCTACTTGTTAAATTCCTTGAATAGATCTGAAATGTGTGAGGAAACTGCCAGACTTCATCCAAAGAATTGTCCAATTAAAATATCGGAGTAACAATTATGTGGTGGTTACTCAACGTAATAACTAATAAGAAACCAGTAACGCGTCATGATTGGCTGCTTTCTTCTCGTTACTGCCCGAATGTCATGCTCTATGCTCACAATTTCTACGTCTGCGCGCGCGCAGCCCAACTTTTTGTTTGATGTTTATAAACAAAGGTGGTGGACGGTGAAATTTTAGCTGAAATTGTCTCGTTATGTCCCTAGGCCAGGGATGGCGAACCAATGGCACGTTACACAATATTTTAGGCACTCCACCGAATTTCAACCATATTTTCAACTATGGAAACGACTAATTATTTTCAGAGATGAATAACATAAGATTCGATTAGAAATCGTTTGGTAGAGGAGTCCATTTCAACATGCAATCTACTAAAAGCCTCTTACAACCCTTATACAATACATAATATAAGTTACTTATCATCTAATCAGTAACATTAACAGAAGTTGCACTAATGTTACTTTAATTTGAATTACACGTAGAATTTAAACATTTATTACGACACAGAGTTTATAAAATATTTAGTAAAGAAAAAAGACAAAGCAATATTATTGAACGGCACGTGGCAGTGTGGCAGGTCTCAATAAACATTTCTCTAGGAAAAATGGCACGTTGATCCATAAAGGTTCGCCATCCCTGCCCTAGGCGATGCGGCGACCGCAAATAGAGCATGGAAATTATTTAAATTTATACCTATTACGGTGTTTCATTTAGATTGAATCACGGTTCAATTTCCCTTTTTAAATCAGTACTTACAAGTTTTCTCTGTAGGGCAAAAAAACTTTTAAAATGCCACAAAAAAGGTACCATACCACAGTTATGTAAAATCTGGCGGCACTAATGTGCATAAAATATACTATAATATGCAAATATTACTACAAAATAACCACACTATATTTTTAAAACTGTACAAAAATCCAAAAAAAATAACAAAAGACAACAGAGACTGCATTGACAGAGTACAGGCACATCGTGAGAATACCCACAGTAATTTAAACAATATCATAAAATTAGTCATACTAACAGTTTAGTTAGAACAATTTGACCGCTACAATGATCCTAAGTAATCGGATTATGGTCTAATATCGATATGAATCGAGTTGGATCCGATACGCGTGGCCAATATTACTGCCTGAGAAACAAAACGGTGAAAATGTGTGGAGATTTGATATCGTTGAGGTCAGGGCAGGGCTGCCATGTGCCTTAAATACAACACAGTTAAGAAATATAAAAACATGAAAAATAATGTTGAGGTTGGTGCATGTATAGTTATACACTTCTTTCTATCTATGTATGCTTGAAAATTATAAATGTATGCAATGCAAGCAACAATCAAACTGAGGTCGATTGCTCTCGCAACACATAAATTCACAATTAGGTACGACTCATCTTGTTGCAATAAAAAACAATAACCAAATAAAAACAATATTGTTATCAATTTGACATACCTCAACACCAAGGTATGTATTGTGTAAACCTCATCCAGTCATTCATTATATACTGGGAAATCAGAATCAGAAGCCCCGATAGTCTGACAACCAGGGTCACCCGTTGGCCAGTCACTAGTGGAGGTCAAATAGGCAGTCGCTTCATATTAAAATGCTGGTATTCAGCTCCATGCATCCGGTAAGACTGGAAGCCAGCCACAACGTAATTGGGTCAAGGTTAGTCTTCAGCTAGAAAGGTAAAAGGTTCCTTTCATATCTGATGTAGCATGCATGATCTCTCACCCCGCGCCAGCCATGCTCGCCACAGTCTCGTCACCTTCCTCGATGGTCTCTCTACACACGATCGATACAATTCGATCCATCTCGCCCGTAAAGCATTCTCGCCGCTTCTCCGTCAGATCATCTTGTTGAGAAAATTAAATACTCATCATCTGCCTAGCCTTTTCCCAACTACGTTAGGGTCGTCTTCCAGTCTAACCGGATGCAGCTGAATACCAGAATTTTACATGGAGCGACTGCCTATCTGACCTCCACAACCCAGTTACTACTAGGTAATACGATATTCTTTGGTAAGACTGGATGTCAGAATTTCAGGTCACTGACTACCTGTAACGACTTCCAAAGATCTATATATGGCAGCCGGGACGTAACTTAACGTGTTTTCCGAGGCACGGAGAAAACTCGGTATGTCGGGCGGTCACCCATCCACAGACCAACCTAGGCAAGCACAGCTTTACCTAAAGATCGACCTGAGTGGCAGTTCTTATTAAGCCACGAGCTCCTTAAGAAAATGAAATACTAATTAACGTTAATGTCTGCGTGTCGCGTAGGTGTTGCACATTTACAATAAACATATTAGTGATTGTTTTTATTGCTTTACAAACGGCATTGGGAATGATCCATTAGTAGGTATGAAGTTTTGAAATCGATTGATATTGTGCTCTTGTGGTCAGGTCACTCTAATTTTTTTTGTAATCAATTACCTAAGGTGCATTATTCATTAAAAAAAAATTCTAGGTCTACAAATCGGATCTTTTGCAATTTATTATGTAAGTATAGCAGAGATAAAATATAGTAGGTAATTATGTATCATTTACGTCTTATTAGGTATTATTGTATTTGATTTATGACAAGGGTTATCTTAGTACATATTTGTATTCGGAAGAACTGCACGAGACAAAACACGTTTTACCGCATCATAGTAATATCATGATTCATTGTGATAATTAATAGTACATTATGGTATAAGTGTGTAACGTTGGTGATTACCGCTGAGGCGCCATTGAGACCCGAGCCGTTAGGTGAGGGTCTTAAGAGAGCCGAGGACGGTAATCATCAATACACACGTGTATCATACGACGTTTTTCAACACACTTGTGAAGAAAATAACACAAAAAAAACATTTTTAGCAGTTAAAATGAGTTGTGAAAAAAATTTCCCCATGGCGGGAAAAACTAATCAGTTTTCCTGCGCGCGCATCTAACAGTGGCAATCGGCCATAGACTAAAAGATTTTTTTTTTTTTTTTGGCTTTTCGCGGATAGCGTTGCAGCCACGTACAAGATGGGGAATTCAAAGTTTTTTTTACAGAGAAAACAAAAGTTTTATTTATTAAAAACGTATATACAAGTTGAAATTATCTATTTAAATTCGAAGTTGCATGAAATGAGCAAGGAACACAATCTTTTTAGTATCGAAACTTTTTTAACCGACTTCAAAAAAGGAGGAGGTTATATGTTCGTGTGTATGTATCTTTTTTTTATGTATGTTACCTGATTTCTCCTCCATTTGTGAACCGATTCTCAAAATTCTTTTTTTATTTGAAAGAGTATACTCCTGAGGTGGTCCCATTTAAATTTGGAGAAGATCTGATCCTGATCTTCGGAGATATACAATAGAACTCTTCAAAAATAGACGGCAAATCTGTCGTGATTGCTGCAATCGCTTGGATGTTTATTGTTTATACAACATCATGACGTAACATCACGCCTGAATGATCTGAGGGGGTACGCAGATGTGTACACCCAGATTTGGACAGTAAGATATTATGTAATGTTCCATTTATTGGGGATAAATAAAACCTATTATTTGTTTGGGAACAACTAAAAATGGAAAAATAAAAAACTTTTTGGCAAAAAATAAAACCGACTTCAAAAACACCAAAAAGTGAAAAATAAACTTCTGAAGAAAAATCAGCTTCTGAAGTCGGTGGCAAAAAACGAAATCAAACAAACAAATGTCACCGACTTCAGAAGCTGATTCTTCTTCAGAAGTTTATTTTTCACTTTTTGGTGTTTTTGAAGTCGGTTTTATTTTTTGTTAAGAACAAAGCAACTCAACCAAAAAAAATTAAAAAAAAACCTATAACTCACTTGTGAATTATGGTAATGAAAAATTCACAGTTTGATTACAGGTGTCATTATATGCCTAATTGCGGTGAAATTAGAGCCACTTTATGAGCAAGTGTGTTGAAATAGTACATTATGGTATAAGTGTGTAACGTTGGTGATTACCGCTGAGGCGCCATTGAGGCCCGAGCCGTTAGGTGAGGGTCTTAAGAGAGCCGAGGACGGTAATCATCAATACACACGTGTATCATACGACGTTTTTCAACATACTTGTGAAGAAAATAACACAAAAAAAACATTTTCAACAGTTAAAATGAGTTGTGAAAAAAAATTCGCCATGGCGGGAAAAATTTGTCAGTTTTCCTGCGCGCGCATCTAACAAATGGCGATCGGCCATAGACTGAATGAGGTTTCTTTTTTTTGCTTTTTGTGCAGGATAGCGTTTTAGCCACGTACAAAATGAGGAATTCAAAGTTTTTTTATTACAGAGAAAACAAAAGTTTTATTTATTGAAAACGTATTTACAAGTTGAAATTATCTATTTAAATTCGAAATTGCATGAAATGAGCACGGAATAGGTACATTAATTTATTTGTATTACCTATTGAACACAATCTTTTTAGTAAGATCGAAACTTTTTTAAGAACAAAGCAACTCAACCAAAAAAATTAAAAAAAACCTATAACTCACTTGTGAATAATGGTAATGAAAAATTCACAGTTTGATTACAGGTGTCATTATATGCCTAATTGCGGTGAAATTAGAGCCACTTTATGAGCAAGTGTGTTGAAAAAGAACTTACACTGAAAAATATTCGTGTAATAATGTGTTCTGTGATATAAGTAGTAATATAATGACAGCATTGTTCTTGTTCAATACATAACTGTGATTAGAAACCGTTTGTGATAAATACAATGCAGTGGGCACAATAATTTAATAATTATTTCTTGAAGAACAACACTCGCTTCCAATCCGGTTCGACTGCTCTGGCAAGTTACAAGCAACCTTATTTGTTGGATGTATGTACTGTTGCTTGCAATGATTTTTTAAGAGAGCCAACGATTCGAATAAGTTTTAGTTTTCGTTGGTTTAAAATTCGCATTAAACGTTAGATAACAAAACTCGTTGATAACATGAAACTAAAAATATTCAAATGCAACACATTGCACGAATATTATTCAAATGCAACAAGTACTAGGTGATCAGAAAGAGTAGAAGCGGTCTCTTCGCAACTGCATCCATGCAACTTTCTTGATTATATTAAACTAACTAGTCTCTAGATTATCTACCTCATTATCTTCGGCATATTATACTCTCCTAATACACCTACTCATTAGCAAGACAGTTCATAAATAAGTGCTAATAAATTATGTTATTCGTCTATTATTTAATAATTTATGGCGTGTCAATTAATAAGTTGTTATAGTAATAAATCACAGAGGTGTCAGAGTGAATGCATTTTTAATGTTAAGCGATATCCATTATTGAGTAATAGCTGAGATAGCTTTGATGGACTTATTCATCTTGTAAATTACAAGTATCGTACGTATGTTAAGTAATGGTTAATGTTAACTGCTTCGAGTTATGTAAGTAAATCCAGAATGACGATATGGCTGTTCTCGCGCAAGACATTTGAAACCAAAACCGTGCGTTGTTTGTTACTCAATGGCTGTAACACGAGTGCTGCTTGTTTAATACATTTCGACAGTAAATCTATCAGTTTTATCGGCGGCCATTGTTTCCATATATTATTTACTGCCGCTACTTGAGCTGCGAGCACGCTCAGCGTCGACCTTCAAAACTTACCATACAATACAATCAACATTTCTCCCAGAGCGCCTTGGTTTAGCATAAGCTCCTTATTTTATAAACAACAGCCAAGGTAAATCATTGAACAAGGCAAGCATTTATAACATCACGCGCGATTCACACTCACTGCATACTGCAGTCCTAGTAAGATGAACGGGGTATACCCATTTCCCACTGGAGCTTATTCCTGAACTTAACCACATAAATAGTCATCAAGATGACGAAATCGTCGTGCAATGTAAATATCGTGTCTGTTCAGTTTTAATACGCTGTTTATCTTATCAGCGCGATCTAGGCACATTATGTTAACTGGCGTTAAGCGTGGCAGGAGCTTTATTGTTATTAACTCGCATATTATTATCTACTGGTTACTGCCTGATTTATGTAATGTTTTGGGTTTTGCAAACGATTTCGTCTCGACGAGATGAGGCTATGATTCATCTATTGAATAGACAGATTTAACAAGACGAAATCAATGAGGGTGTAAAAATGCTAATTTGTGAAAGGAGAGCCACAAAAGTCTTTTTCAAAGAACATCTTATCAATGTTTTGAAAAGAGATGAGTTTGACGGCGGCGACACTCCGTCTGCTAGCGCAGCACCGTATGACGCAGCTGATGCACAGCTGCCGTCTGCTGCGCCACTTGTGGGAACCAATACAGACGAACTCACACAAGCAGACACGTCATATACTTGCCATTAAAGTCCAGACGAAAAACAAATTAAAGTCTGTAAACTACACAAAATTTGTAGGATGCGGGCATGAAAGACACAGCTAGCTAGACGTCAATGCCGATTTTTTATCAGACACCAAATATTTACACAACGAAAGGTTTTATAGATTCTGATTAAGGAAATTAAATACACAACAATCCAAGTGGAGTCAATGGGGACTTGGGACGTAAGACGACCCCTGAAGTTAGACGGCACTGATCAACAAGATTTCACTCCTGTTATCAGCAAAGATAAAGGCAGAGGTGTAGTGGGTACGTAGTACAGTGCACCCACATTTCGCAGGTCGTAAGTTATTGGAGGCACTGGTCAACCTTCCTGCGAAAAGATAATACGAAGTCAATCGTTTGCTTTGTATAGTATGTTGTATAGCGGCGCAACTCGCGAGTCGCTTGTTATCGGCGCGTGCGTCACTCTCCGCCACAACTGACTGAATATTAACTCTGATAACAGCGCTCTTATCAGCTGCACTCCTAATCTGCTTTCTTATGTTGTTTACTGGAATTTCTTTGACTCTCACAGCAAATATTTTTGATTAAACTGTGACGTGACTCTTCTCGTTTAACTGCGGCCACGTGGTTTAGCTATTGTAGCAGTGGTAAAAAATTTCCAAATCTAGTAAGAAGTAGAAATAATACCAAGCAGAAATCGGTAAAGACAAGCCATGATTTCGCTCAACGTTGTATTTATTGCTATGGTTATATTTGTATATAGGACGAGGGAGGCAATCTTCGGCAGTAGATCCTTAACTATAGTTGACGGTACTAGTAACAGCAAACTAGTTTGTCTCGTCATCCCACGCTACATTTTCCGGTTCCATTATTTGAGAACCTGTCTTCCTTACCGGAACTATTGGTGAGAATACCAGGGTAATATAGGTTGCAAGCAACTTTGAAACCGACTCCGGGACATTGTAATGAATACTTTAGCAGTAGGACAATGTGTGGAAAAGACATTGTGGTTTTGAAATCCCGAAAGGCCAGTGTACCAGTAGAGGGTAATGATAAATACAATGATAAAAGGAAAGATCACTCTCTGTTAACCTTAGTTTATTTATGTTCTCATTTTTATCGTTACATAATTAAAAACGACACTTGAATTGAGATGTCAGAGCGGTCTAATACCAATAAAATAAATTGAAAAGATGAAAGATTTTTAGGAAAATTCTGAAAAATTCAATGCGATACTCATATGAATAATTTGCGTTTATCTTGTACTGCATCATACTATTATCTACGGTTATTAATGTTGCTATTAAAGTATTATGATATCACAAACGAGTCAGCAATTTCGCATAAGTCTATCACTTGTTTAGTTCATTATTTCTATAATTGTACCAATGCCTAGTAGTTTGAAACTGCTTCAGCAATACATATTTACTTATTGGTATTTCTTATTTTTTGTAAAGCTCATATTCCTATTGGAATCTGATCTCCCAGTCATTGATATAAAAACTAAAGATACGGTCGTCCGAACATTTGCTCGACGCGTTCGCCATACAGAGAATCGGTGTAGTCTGCTCGTTAATGTAACCTTGTATAAGCGGCGTGGTATTTTCGAGGTATAAAGAACATAAATAAAGCTTTTAATAAAATTTACGACCGCACCCGAAGAGAGCCGATCGTGGACTAGTTCACTTCGGCTTAGGAAAGACCATGTTGGGACCACGTTCGAGGCGTCATTTTAACATGCCGTCCGCCCAGTCCTTACGCAGTAATATAATAAGTCAATGCTCCCAGTACAAATATTTTGAAACAGACCCTGGATAATTTTTTTCCTTAATGATTAAGCCTGTTTCAACACCTCTGGTACTCTCTGGTTCATAACTTGAACTCGATTCTGGCAAGGCCCTTTAATTTTAATCAGCAATAGTTATCAATGTAGAACTATCTGTCTAATTGCTTTGCTATTGTTTACTGTTTAGTAAATACTAGATCCCGCACTAGACAATAATAAACATGGTTTGATAAGAGCCAAATTAATTTATGCAAAGTAGGACATGACACATTACACACATGTGCTTCTTATCAAACAAATTGGTCAGAACTTTGATATTGTTCTTAGTGGAATTATGTCCGATATCAATCTTGTTATTTATTCAGGGTACCTACAACTTAGTGAAGAAATTCAAGAGGCTAATACCTTAAACCCGGTCACATCAATTTTCTACCGGTACCTACCTATAGCTACTCACGGAAGGAGGCTTTTCTTCGTCTCTTTCGTGTATGTCGAGGTCCTTGAACTTTGTGCACGGATACATTTGTAATTTAATAATAGGAATAGTTTCTAGATTCATTAAAAACAGTAAAAAATACACAATGTGTAAAATATTTGTACTCACCGTTGATAAATAACGATGTAAACTTACAGGAGTTACAGTTGCTATTGCTAGCCTACGTTACAATTCGTCGTACTAAATAAATCTTAGACACATCACTAACCACATTACAGCCGCGTTAATTTAAGGCGAGTTCACACGAACATTCTATTTATGCTCATCCCCCGAAAGGATATAAATATTGCAGAGGAAGCGCGGTACGGAGCCTGTGAAGGCGCGGCGCGCACTGTGTGTGTGTCGATGCCGACCCTGCCGCCATATCGCCATGCCGCGCCGTGCCGTACCGTACTACGAGCACATCTGGGAAAGTGGCCGCCGATATGCAGGAGCGAACCAGCGGAAGGTCAAGTTCACTCGCTCAGATACAATTTTAAGGCCAGACATTCAGGTTACGACCCAGCACGCATATCAATCGCTGCGCCCTTTATGCTGTCCTGGTCATTTACTTACAACTTTGGTTGTGAAGCATTTAAATTGCCTTCGTTAGTATTGACAACTACATTGGCCTGCTTTACGCCGCGCCGTCCAAAATCGTCACGATATCGTGATGGTGTTCAAGTTATAGGTGCACGCAACTAACTACCGTACATGTTATACTAATAAATAAATCTGTAAAGTTGTAGCTTCTACCATTCCTACTAAAGCATTTTAATGCCTAAGCATTACTTAAAATGGCCATATTAGTAAAAATCCTGCGACATGGTTTGAATCTGACAGGAATATGGATAACAATCCATTCTCATTGTTAATTTCCTCAAGCTATATGTTCTATCTAACAAAACCCAGAACGTTCCAACTAGCCAAAAAAAACATTTAACAAAAAACAAGATCAAAACTACAGATTATTTTTTAACTGCACCAAAAATTGGTTCCGTTCAACATTCGTTATACACAGCATCTGCACCACGTGAATCAATCTCGCTATTTCTCCTCTCACTCGCACCTTTCCGTTTTGCAATAAAAACGAAAGGGACGAATGACATCCGCAGCGCGCAAGTCCTCACCCCTAGAGTTGGCAGAGGAATGATTGCCAGGTTTGGGCAATCAATATGTTGTAATGGCGGGATGAATGGAATCATGGCGCCATAAACATGTAAAATTATGTGCATTGTTTGGCGATATTCCGCAGTGACTGTGAATATTTATGGTGCTTTATTGTAGGAAATTGTATGTGGTTTTATGCTATTCTTTTGCTGTCATGTCTGTGCGCCATTATTTTTGACGTCTACAACCATTTTCAAATTGATTGCCTTGCTGTTGCATAATCTCTTTCTCTTTACAAGGTAACAACTTATTGAAATTGCATCAAGGTTAATTCCATTTCCACTTTTCCATAAAACCCTTTCCATGCAACAGCTATAAATAAATATTTCAATACACCAACCCCTCACGCTTGTAAACACTAGTACCCCGACATCTCCAAAGTATCGACCCTCGTTCTCACAATACAAAATACCAATTTAATGAGACAAGCGTGGGTTACACCCAACTATAATCTTGTTAGAGTCATCCCCTAGGAAGTATAAATAGCTGTAAGTTGATAAGCATTGACCCGCGGGCCCAGGGCACGTTCGAGTGGCTTTCCCACGAAACGCTGAAGAACGCTAGACAAAGTTATCGTTCAAACTTGAAGTGGCTGGTGTTTGTTAGAGAGGCGATAAATCAAAGCTCTTATTTACATTATCTGAAACTCACTAACACTCCGCGTTGGTATGCTATCCATCTATCTGTTGAGTATATTTACAGCTAGGGACATTATGTCCTTACTGCTTATTTGTTATACTTAGATGTCCCTTAGTATTATTTTGAAATAGTGATCAATTGCTGAAGTAGACTTAAATGTGCTTATATAAAAGTTTCGAGTCAGCAAAAACTCCTAACGGAGTTTAATAAATAACTTTGTACGTATTTTATTTATACGTAGTTCATTTGAAATAAACGTAGATATTCTATTAAAGTTTGTCTTACAGCAAAGATACTGTTATGAGAGAATGACAGCACAATGTAGCATTCTAATTGTTTCAGATTTATTATCTTAATAACGAACGACGAGAGAATTAAAACTGTGAACGCAAACGACTCAACAGTAATATCATAACTAGACATAATTGTTATTTTCATTGAAATAGGTATGCAACTATCTGCCTCATACATAACTTTCTTTAAACAAAGTAAACTCTCTTATTGCAGCAGACAATCTCAATCTCATCAACATATTTTCATAACATCCATCCCGAACCCACAACAGTTACAGCTATTTCATGAACAAGAGACTCATATCTACCTTAATAGTGATCAGCTGGTAACCACAATATTATAGTCGCTGAAACACAATAGGCCAAAGGTAGCGACGACATTGTGGACACAATTGAACTCACTGAACACAATCACAAAACTACGTTCGTAGGTTATAGAAATAAATTGAATCGAGTAGCGACTGCTAGTGTGTTGTTTAGAACAATAGCCTCTCCTGACGCACGCGTAAGTAAATACCATCTATCACTGTATTGTAAAGAAAACTACTAATGTCTGAACAGAAAAACATATTGAAAGAAAGAAAGAAAATATATTTATTTAGTACATTACTTACTGTTTTATTAAGAAAAAAAATATATGCATAATACACATCGAAATAAGTGCTTTATATGTTAATGTTTATTACAATAAGTGTATTGATGACCTAGTCGTTCAAGTTACATGTGTTAAATATCATGTACAGAATACAATAGATCATTAGCAACAGAACATGATGTAGGAAGTAAGAACACTGACAGCGAGCATGGACTTGATTTCCCAGGAGACCTAGCGATATTGAAAATCATTGCAATCGTAATCGCTTCTTCAGTTGATTGCCTGCAAAGGCATTAGAATTTTGGCAGGCAAAAGGACTGAGTAGTCAAATTCTGAAATGTGACGAGCTATGGATACAAACACACTATTGAATATTAAAATTAATAAATATGTTTCACGGCATGTTAGCTGAGTGATTGGACTGCTGCGATGCGTGTTGCGGGTTCGATTCCCGCACGAAACAAATATTTGTATGGCCAACAGATAGTTGTTTCGGGTCTGGGTGTTTTGTGTATGTGAGTTTAAATGTTTGTAAACGCACCCACGATACAGGAAAAGTTCCCAGTGTGGGCCAACGTTTTAAAAAAAAAAAAAAAACTGTATGCCAAAGGACACCCAGACTGCTAACCGCAAACAATATTCATCAAGGACTCTTGTACAATTAAGGCGTAAGATGGTAATAACAATTGCTGATCATGCGCTACCATTTAATGAGTGGCCACAAGTGTCAGCCCATGATATCACTTATATTTCTATAACTGCCATATTTACTGAGACAACACACATGTTCCTTGATAACCACGTCGTAGTGAATCATTCGCGAGAGGAACAATACTATAGCAACGATGTTGATCAAATATAACACAAAGATACTGTTGTCATTAAAATCTGGTAATTAACATGATAATGGATGCTTTCAAAAACATGGAAATAGTTTTCATTTAAGTCATCCAATGGTGACAATACAGAATTTTTACGGTACCAGCTGAAAATGTTTTGTTTTTCTTACTTTGCATATTTATAAGACGTCCGTACATAATATATTCTAACGACGCAAAATGGATTGCAAGTTTTCAATAAGTATGTATTTATTTTATGTATACTTAATGTTAAACACAGTTTCTTATTCCAAAAACATTTATCTGTCGAGTAAACCCAAAACATCTCAAAACTGTCGCACTACGTCAGTCTAAAATAAAAGCTCCCGACTCCCGAGTCACGAGTCTCGAGGTAGACAGGAGGGTGTGCGAGTAGCTGGAGAGATGCTCGACACAGGTGCGACACCTTGGCAAGCCGCCAGACGCCGTGGCTACAGGAAGTAATGCTTCGGAGAATACCTAGACGTACAACACGTACCTCAGCATTCGACAAGCCATTCGAAGCTTTCCATATATAATAGTGCTTTATGAATTTATAATAAGTTTTAGTTAGTTCAGTGCAGCTGCGGCCAATTAGTTCCACCCTAAGTTATACGAAGTTTCGCTGGGGATGATAATTTAATTAACTTCATCATGGTGCTTTGTGTTGTGGAAGGTTTACCCCAGGGTATAATATTAGGTCCTATTTCGTTATAACTAATAATAACTCATCATCAGTTTACCTTGTACTCAAATAAATTGTTATGTTTGGGAATGACTGTCAAGTAAGCCTAAATACTTGACAAAATTTAGATAGGTAGTTAATTATATCTTCAATACTAGTTTTTTTTTTAATTTATCGTTTCAAAGCGGGCAATATGACTTACAAAATATGCAAACTAACCTCTACTCCATGTAATGTAGTTAAAATGCATTTTTAAAGTGATATTAACTTGTCTACCTGTGACAACGTCAGTTTTTAGTCATTTATTAATAACCTATGCAAACATGAGTATTTTAGTTTGTACGTGGGCGATGTCAAAAGCGACGTGTTCCGACATATCGGTGACAAAGCAAACGAATGTGATTAATATGGTGAAAGCTATCGCCTAAACGGTCTCTCTCTAAACACAAATATTTGTAATACAGTCTAATGTGAGAACACACTTTCCTTCACAACAAGTGATTTAGCGGGCACATACTAATATTAGTCATCCGAGAATAAGTAAACTTTTAAATAATGATAGATAACAAACACTAGGTTTACTATTCAAACAGCAATGGTAAACTTTAAAGTTGACAAATACAGAGCAAGTTATTAAATCTAAGAACTTCACTTCACCGGAACTATTTACCACACTGTAAGTTAGTTCCCTGAGTTAAGGTTGAACTAGCCGGTCATTCTTCCATACAAACGTAGTATGGTGATTACTCGTCTGTTTCACGGTGAAGATTCAAAACTAAAAATTGTATCAACTGGTTTTGTCATTATCTAGCCCTGTATGGAAGCAGAATTGGAAAAAAATCATTGGTTTAGAAGTTATGAGCGTCGAAACTTCCATATTTTAACACTTATTTGAACTCATCTTTCAGCGTAAACAAATAACTTATGTAGAATGAAAATGGAAAAAGTGAAACCATACAGGGATAGATAATTTATTCAAAAGTACAAATAAATTGTTTTAAGTGGATACATCCAGTAGTTTTTCCATAATATCTATACGCCCAAAGGTCAATTTATGAAATTTCACGCGCTCATATTCGTTATAAATCGTCATATAGTTCACTAAATAAATAAATAAATATGTAAATAAATAGAGAAAAACTAGATAAATGAATAAAACTAGATAAATTAAAAACATTACCAAATAACATGCATATTAGCCACGCCCGGAAACGAGTACGAGCCGTCGGCTTGTGCAACCTTAAATCAACATTTTCCATTTCCATGAAAAATTAAACAGAACAGCGTCCATTTCCGCGAAATATTATACCAGGCTTCCAGACTGCGGTAGGGGTGCATTGAAAAGCTAATAAAATGCAGGAGGCAGTAAACCCGGTGCACACTGTTCTGTACACAGTTGCATAGAGTGGGTTCTGTCTAGACATGCGTGAATAGTAGCGAAAATGCGGCATTGCCAATGCGCCAATGCGCGCTGCCGCCGCACTTTCCCAGAATTCAGCAAAGAGCAAGTTTACCCAAACATACACTGTATGCTACATTTTTCATTATTTCGCTTGTGTCTAGTTGTAATTAAGTTTCATAAGAGATTCCGTAAAGTTAGTCGCTTGCCATTTGACGGATTCTCCAAGATTTTCTTATCACTAAAAAGCATTACACAATGCTTTTTAGTGATCTTTTGATTAACTTCTGTTAGATTTCGACTGTTCTAGAGACATACAATTCTGTTTGGAAAATAGAATGACGTTAGGAAAATGTGCGCTTTACCGCATTCATTTCATCAAACCGCATTAGCCATAAAAGTAGAAACGTTTTGTAGCCAAACTACTCGGAAACCATATCCCGAGCCGAGCGTCCATCTTTGATCTCACGATCTGATGCATTTGACGCGTTGACTGATGTTTTCTGCTATAAGCTTCGGTTTAAAACGTACGCCTTATAAATCCGTTTACTGGCACGTAGTTCTATTTCTGTTGTTATGTTTATCAATTTTTCTAACGCCATATGCGATGCAGTTGCTTTCATGTTACGCACTTGAAAGTAAGTACTGTCTTTTAAGTTTTGTGTACGCATGGAGAATGGAACCCTCTCGCCGACAAAGTGGATCGTGAGGACGATAAACAGAAGCCAGTTTTAATATCTCTCTTTGTGGAGAAGCTGCCAAGATAACCACTAGTATTAGAAGTGAGCGTGTGGAATATTATGAGCCATATTGCTTTGAACAAGTTAGATAGCGTGTTAGCGAGGAACATACGGCTCCGTACGCAATCGTTCAAGAGAGTTTTGTGGAACTAAATGTGTTAGATTTCCCCGGTTTTATTTTTTTTGGTGTCGGTCGGAAATCCTGACAAGATCCTGAGCTGACACCTGAAGCTCGAAAAGAAACGGAAAACATTTGTGTTTCGTGGAAAACGTTCAGTTTGTGTACACAGCGGGTCTGCTTAGGGGTTTGGTTTCCTGAATTACAAGTTCTGAATAATGTTTGCAATAGAATAACTAAGCATGTACTCCTGGACTCATGCTTACACAGCTGAGGCTGGCCTGTTTTTCAGCCTTCATGAGTTCAGGTATACGCTATAGTCATTATTATAATTTGTAATTTATTCGTTGTGCGCCATTGTGAAAATACCTAGTGATGTTTTTTTGTGTCAAGAGCGAACATAGCACTTGATCAAACACATCTGTGTATGTGTAATAATGTATAAGTACTATGTATTGTATAGGATGCTGATGACAAGCTGGAGGATGTTACGAGAAACAATGGAATTGTTGGAAAATATGTTGAACGATTAGCATTAACATGTCGAGTACCCACTGATGATTATTATGAGCGACAAGATTAACTAAGCTTGTATTATAAATGTATAGGGGTAAGGGGCGATTGTTTGATTGATCAATGAACAAAGACGGAACGGTTGGCGCAGTGGCTCAGAGATTGGACTGCTGCGCTGCGTGTCGCGGGTTCGATCCCCGCACGGAACAAATATTTGTATGGCCTGCAGATACTTGTTTCGGGTCTGGGTATTTGTGTATGTGAGTTCATATGTTTGTGAACGCACCCACGATACAGGAGAAATTCCTAGTGTGGGGCAACGTTTTAAAAAAAAAGAAAAGGATATTGGACGCATTGGTCCTTGGTATTATAGGGGACGGAATTTTATAATTCACCTAAGGTGGACTATTTCATTGACTTCAGTAACTCTGCTTCACCATAATATCTACATAAGTAAGTACTTAGGTTCTTAGGCATCATTCAATATATTCTCCAGACGTCTCGACAAAAGCCACCGCGCCACAACAAAGATTAACAAGCATCGTCCTACGTAACCCTGGGGATTACGCGTCGCATACAAAGGGCTAGGCTGAGCAATTGCTATGCGCCGTGGGAGGCGGGTGCGTGCCTAACCGCTCGTCCTGACGCCGCGCCTGTCGCAGACCGACTGGCTAGTGGCTGGCCACATTCATGCACACGTCGCAAGAGAGCTTCGGGGTTTAGTGGACGCTTCCGCCAATTGTGTGCTAAGGATGTTGGGCATTTCGAGTAAATTGATCCCTTAATAAAGCTGTTGTCCTAGTACTACCTTTTTCATCATCCGCTACAATGACTAGCGCTTTTTAATGACCTGCTTCTTTAAAAGTTTAAACTGAAAGAAAATTGTATTGAAATTGTCGTTGCACCCATCATTCCTTACGGGGAATTATGTGAATGAGCGCGATACATAGCAATCTCTATCACGTAAAGTGTAACGCAGCTGGAGCTCGCCATTAGATCTACATTTGAATCGGTATATGGTAAGCAATGACGTAGCTGGCCATTTACAATCAGAATAAATCACACAGGCCGTGGCAAGGAAAAAAGTGTTAGATTATGTACTCGCTAATTTAGCTCTTCAATGGACCATTTTGTGTAGATGGAAAGATGAACAGGTTTACGATGCGTCCGGAGTACTCTTTCATGTCGTCGACAAAACACGACGTTTTTTAATAGCCCCTCCCCTCCTCCTTGTTCCGCTCACCGCATATTGCTTTAAGGATTAGTAGAGAGCTCTTTGAGCGGCGGAATTAAAAATATTATTTATCAACTTCGTCGTCATGAAAAGATGAAATTAGTTAGCCAATTTCTTTGAAGTTTTCCGTTTGATGAAAGTATGTTGATGAATATGCGCATTTTAAGGAGGTATCTTTCTGGTTTGCTAGTTATTTCACGACTCAGTTTGCATTGATCATAGACACTGCTCAAGCACCGGGGTCGTTGTGATTTATCTGCACTTTCTGCAGACGTACCTAGGCCACAGCTGCCGGCTATTCGGGCCACACGCGGGGTTTCATAGCCCGGCTATAAATAAACGTAAGGGTTCGACCTGCAGACACAGCATAACTTGCCTCATTGCTCATAGTATAAACCACACGAATACTGAGCTGTTGGGAATCAAACCTAGTTAGATGATCCCGCGTGAGTCGTAAAAGTCAATCTTGAAGACAGGATCGCAGGACGTAGGCACTGAAATAAGTTGTGATTGTACAACGTGTTATAAAATGCTATGCTTTGGTCCTAATCCTTGACTGTTTTTGCAGTGAGCCTTGTTGTAGAATGAGAAAAAAGCAATTACAAAAGAAAAAAAGAAAATAGTAAGCTTGTTAGAGCTTCCCCTATTTCAAAGGAGCTCTCCATTAAGTGCAGTCTCAATGACTCGGAGCGCATCGACGACGTGGCGGTAACAATGCAATAAAATCGTTGAGTGGTGTATTAGATGACGAGGTAATTGCAGCAGGATGCGGGCCGAGCCCCGAGGGTGCTCTGCGTCCCGTCTGCCGCCCTAGTCCTCGGCGGCCACTTCATCGCTCACCACTTGAAACTTTTGTTTATATTGTGGATATTTTGAAACAGACAATGTAACTTGAATGTCAGAATGTATGGTTACCGTCTCCTAATGGTTTAGAAAGTAATTTATTTATCACACTATGCTTGTTTACCAAATTTTCTAAGAACTTAATAATCTGTTTAAAATCAAGCTTCCTTATTTGGTGTTTAGATAATGTTTCAGTTCAGTAAGTACCTATAGGTTAAATAAATAAACACCCACTCCTGTAGACATTAGGATTTACAGAAATATGAATTTATAATCGCAAACGGGTGTCGTGTCGAATTTAATGTCCAAAATCACCGTAATGATTTAATGAAGCATGTTAATTGTCAAATAATTTTAATAATAGGCCAGTTACACGATGGTAAACGAAGTTTTAGTGGCAAGTTCGTTTGACGTGTTCGTGTCGCTAATGTCCACCGGTGCTAACAGAATTATATCGCCTGCCCGGTGGCACCACTGGAATTCTGGAAATATCCAATTTACTCACTTTAAACAATCCTACTAGATTCAGGTGATAATACAATGTATATTTTGCAAAGACTAAAATCATCAAAGCTCCTGTCCTGAATCCTGAGTCCTTTACCCCACGAAGTACAATCTCGTTAAAGACAATTTAACTTTCGTTAAAAACATAAAACAAAACAGTACCTATTCAAATGGTTAAAATCACATTTTTCTATGGATTTACTGCATCAAACTTATAAAACTTTTGAAAGCAAAAACGCATTTTTCATTCTAGCCACTTGCACAAAAGGCGAATGGGCGAAATAGATCGTTATTAATTTCAATTAATACAACCATGTTTTTGTGCATTTCTGATGCATGTGACGAGTGAAATAGACGAGACTCAGACGTCTCATATCATAACTCTACCGATACCACTACTTGACTACAACATAATGTTCAGGAGTGACGAGCAATTTGTGTTACGTTTTTATTATAACATTAAAAAATAGCTTTGGTAAACTTACGTGGTATTTCTGTTCATTCCACTCTGTATGAGGTGATAATATGCGAATAAATTAGCGGGTGACATAATGAGGACCAAACAGAGATCGCCATAATTGATAAGATGTTGCAAAAACTGGTTAAGCTTCATGTGCGCCTAATATAAGATTTCAATTTACAGACGAGTTAATACGCTACAGATTGTAATGAGACTTTATTCTGATTAGTATTCAAAACTACGTAATCTACGGTACTTCAGTACCTACTTTTTACCTTTTTACAAAACTGAGTTATGGCGGATACTTGAGTTATCCCATTTCTAGTGACATAAAAGAAAATAAACCATTTAGTCGTTCTATTTGTGTTGTCGTACGACTAATTCACGGTCCGCCTGCACCGGGGAGGAAGTCCATGCCGGGCTGCCGGCGCATAGTTAGTCGCCCTGACAAAAATATCAATATTTGAGCTCCTCTGGCCGCTGCGCTCCGTGTACCTACCTCGGCTATAGGAATGCTGGAAGGAGCATAATGGACTGGAGGTATTGTCATTTTCTTGTATAGTTTCCTATGGTAAAATAACCATGCTCCATTGCATACGAATATTTTTAAATAAGGAGAGCTTTACCGACTAAAACTACAAGGGGAGGATCTCAGACGGAACGCACCAAATAAGCCACGTTACGTCAAGTTCACAAAGAAAATAATATAAGACACAAACAGGCGCGGTATTTCCCGCATGTACACATAAACAGGAGATAATAAAATTAATAAGTGTCACAATAACAGTTTGAAACACTGATGTAATCTGCATTTTGCGTCAAAATGTAGCGAGATCAAAGGTCCCGGAGCGACTCTCGCGGAAGTGGTCAATTAAAACCAGAACCCGTTGACACAAAGTCGACACCATTTTATTATTATGTCCACGCATTTCAAAACACCGGTAGCAGGTTAGGTTAGCAGCACTAACATGTCACACTAAAAACATAAATTGCCAAAACTAAGATAAAGAAAGGCTATTCCAGTTCGAGATGGGAGGTGTACGCATAGCGGTGAGTGCGTATCCGCCTCGACCGGTCCGTTGCGACTCCTTTTTGTCGCAAGTCGCAGTCGCCGAGCAGTGCCCCGCGACCACGCGGTACTACAAATAAATTACAATAAAACAAGTACACGAGAAAACCGCGAATATCCGAAAGGCCTATCTGATGCTCGTACGTGAACATTTCTGAATTGCACGTTTAGGAGATTCTCAGAAGGACTGACGAAATACTTATAACTTTGTAGGCTGCAGTCACATTTGATAATTAGAAGCCCATACATTCAGTGAATTCGTCTTTAATTTAGTTATCTGCAATTGTTCCACTTGTGCAAGTTATCATCTGCGCAAGAATTCTAAAATGAATCATCAATTAAAGTTTGCGAATAGTGGATCTATCTATTCTTCCGCGTTGCGATCACTGACCACTACAGTGCTCTGCGGAGTGCTCTGTGCTCTACAATTAATGTCAAACCATGTACAGCACTGCATAACACCAGCGCGCAGCGTTAATGATTGCGCAACGAGAAAGCCTAATTAATTAGTCATATGTTCGCTTAAAAACGTTAAAGCAGCGGGCGGGGTGGCGGTGGCGTATCGCAGACCAGCGAAAGTGAACAAATACGAACACATTAGTGATGGCACGTAATGAGCGAAAATAATACCAAGTTACAGCCGTTATTATACCAGTTTAATGTTTTGGAAAACTTTCCTTCTTTCTTAAGAAACGATAAAGTGGACTGAGATACTGCCGTACTCAAATACCGAGGACGCAGATTTTTTTTTTTAAATCAATGGCTGGACCCGGTGCAGGTGGTGACTGTCAGAAAGAAAAATAAACTGCAAAAGGCGAAACGTCAACAGTTCAATGAAACTTTTCCCATAAACCAGTCGAAACTAAAACTGCAATCAAGGTAAAAGTGAGCGCCATCGTTTTATTGTAGAGCCACTAACTTTTCTAATCCACTTGCCACATGAGGTGTGAACCATTTCATGTTTGAATTTATGAATATCATTACCGCAGCAACTGTTCTTATTGGATCATTTGCATTTGATTGCACAGTTTGCTCTGAGACTAGTCCAGCAAGGAAAGTAAATAAATGATACACTAAACACACAATTACACAACTTACTGGCGCAACATTATCATCACATAAAAACTATTGCAAATAACACATCACCTAATATAGAAGCTGCAACAGAAAACGTTGCAAATCAAAGCTAGTCTAGTTATTAATATCGCACTCCAAAATACTGATCAGTTAACGTTACCCAAGTTGTGTTTACGGTTGGTGAACTTGAAAGTGAAGTGGTGGAGTACTATCGAAGCACCGGTAATGCCAGTATCGTTGGCAATGTTGATTCAACGACACTGTTTGGGTTTCATTGTGATAGGGACAATGGCTGCGCTGTGGGTGTGCGCTTACGAAGCCACGTGGGCGGTGAAGAAGACATTACGTGGTGTTACGAGAGCACTGGCAATCGCTCCGATGATTGATGATAACAGTGGTGTAGCCAGTCGTTTAGATTCATCTCTGGTTCAAGTAATTGTAACCTACATGAAGGAAGTTAACCAATGCGCCAGATACCTACTAATCAAGACCCAATTTCTTCTTTAAATTAAGTAAACGGCACTTAAAATCTATAAAATGCATTTTAACGGTGTTTTTAATTGTTCTAAAAACCGCCTAACGGTCACCACTCACCACTCGAGTATGCGAATAGAGATGTTCAAATTAAACAAATATTTAAATGAGCAAATATTTAGGATCGTTGACCCGCCGTCAATTATCTATTGTTAAAAATTTGCAATCAACATGGCATGTGTTGACGCAACGATAGTTACAATACAACGCGAAGCTAATCGGTAAAAAAGGTTTTTAGTGTAAAAGTTGCACGTGCGGTGATCTAAGTGTTGGCGTAGTTAGCAAACTATTACTAATACCGATATTTAATTGATCGTTTTGTAATGTGGGAGAAAACAACCCGAACTTTTGGAGTTTAGTCCAGTCAAATACAAAAGATTTTGATGATTTAACAGATAACCCATTGTAATTAGAAGAAAGGGTAGATGTAAGAGTACATGTTTATCATCTACACAAGATACCAAGCGTCGTACAACTAGAAACTCTTGTATCACATTCACGGATGAAAGAATTAGCGGTATGAATCGATTACGCTGTGCTAATCGATGCAACACGGCGTTCGCGTTACAGTAAGAATCCAAGACTACTGACTACGTTTCATCATGCATACGATGCAATGATTGACTGTTCATTGCCTGATGCACGTAACCACAGTGCAATAACAACCCCAAACAAGCATTGTCTCGTCTCTGCTAATCGTTTGGCCACTAGTGTCAAAACTGATGATATTTACAAGAGTATTGTCATAGCAACCGGTCGGGATTACAACGGTGATTGCACTGTGTTGATGTACCGCTTGCAACAACGTCTGTCGAAGCTTCTAACAGCGAAAATAACTTGCCGGTAAGATATCATCGTTTAACCGTTAATACTTATTACCAGTTACTGCACCATTAGTGTAGTATTCAATTGAATCATTGGTCATTGATGTGAGTAGTTTTCTGTTATTTATTATTATTACCTCATCTCAAATTGTGGACTACCCAATTTGGAAGCCCGACGAATATTGTCCTTAATCCTCAGTTTCTTGAATAGTCTACGAAGAATGATTCTGCGTAGTTGTATTCATGACATTCGCCTTAGTTAACATATAAAGGGCGTCGATGCTATCGCCGGCGCTTTTGTCTCCTAGTAGACGGAGCCCACCGAGCGCCACTCATTCATTACATTCTAATTAAGAAACCTCTGTTATTCAACCTTCATCATTATTTATTTTAATTCAAATGAAAACTATGTCTGAAAGGCTTGCGAGTAGTGATCGTTCATTCATGAATTAACATGCATTCCGCTCTTTTAAATTGCTTTACTCGCAGAACTTGCATTCATTAAATTCCTTTTTCGTGTCGTAGAGAGTTGCAATGCGACTGTCGGTCTGGCCAGATATTTATTTATGATGTCAATGTCAGCCACTCTTGTATACAGCAAAATAATATTCCGAGTACTCAGCAAGGTAATAATTCTACAGGAGATCCCTCCAACGTTTACGAGCGACGACGGGACATCGGAATCGGAACACAAATAGTAAAGTTTAAATATGAACGGTAAAGGCTAAAGCCATAAATTAACTGTAGAAAAGGTATAAATTCAACTGTGCACTGAAGACAACACAATATTAATAATATTCATAGCTTTGTAGCCCGTGTTTGGTTGGAACTTTAAGAACTAGACGGCTGTATTCGGCAATAAAATATCTGCCGAATTCGTTCGCGGGTCAGACCTACACAGCCTTGCCAAAACTACTTTTAAATGTGATATTTGCTTACCAATTATATCTAGACCACAAATGGTAGGTAGTTTGCATTTATTTATTACTACAAGTCTTTTATAACTGCCGACATTCTGACATATCGTTTCATTTTTGGAGCTACATGCTGGTAGTCCAATATCATTAGCATACAACAACTGAGAGATGATTAAATCCTTATTTGCTTTGTATTTTGGCGGTTCTGTATATCTTAAATTCTTTTCATCATTCAAAACAACCATGACGTTTGGTCTGACCCCTCTAACAACTAGTGTAGTAGTAAGCTCATGATAGTTCTAGTCTCGATTAACGTCGCCATGTGTCACGACTAGGGCTTTCAATACCGGTATTACGGGATCCCGTAATACCGTGATCCCGGATTAAATATGGGCTTTTTTCAATACCGGTATTGACGCCTCAATACCGTGATCACGGTATTGCAAACATTACATGTCTTATCGTTAATTTAATTGCATGTTTAAAATATAATAATGACACACGAAACGTTCAAAGAGACAGTGAGACAATGACTGATCTTAAACACGATATGAACATAGAAGAACCTTCTACTTCATTGAATACGAGCAGTGGAAATGATATCACACGCAGGTTTGACGATTTCCAGCCTTCGATTCAATCCGGCTTGTTTGGGAAACAAGCTGGATTCCGAAAAGGCTTTATTAACATAGACAGCATACATACGCTGCGTCGGGTTATACAAAAGACCGAAGAGTATAACCTGCCTCTCTGCTTAGCGTTTGTGGCCTACGAGAAACCCTGTGCTTCGATCCAGACTTAGGCTATACTGCAGTGTCTCCAACGGTCCCAAATCGACTACAGGTACATCGCGGCGTTGAAGTGTGTGTACATAAACGCCACCATGTCAGTCCGACTTCAGGACCAGCAGGGCTATTGCGTATCTTTTTAAATGTCGGTGGCTATCATAATGTCCATCGATTATTTGTCAAACGGTTCTTTTTTGTACCAAACCATAACCATTTGTCAGTTAATCGATGGACACTATGATAGCCACTGACATTTAAAAAGATACGCTATAGCCCTGCTGATGTCGGAACCTATTTTTGTGTGACAGGGAGACGTCATATCTCCGAAACTGTTCACATCTGCACTGGAGGATGTCTTCGAGGTTCTGGATTGGAGAGGACTTGGCATCAACGTCAATGGCGAGTACATCCCTCACCTTCGGTTTGCCGACGAAATAGTGGTCATGGCTGAGACCATGGAGGACCTCAGTAAAATGCTCGATGACCTCAGTGGTCTTAAAATAAACATGGACAAAACCAAGATCATGTTTAATGTGGACATTAGTAACACCCACACCTTTCAAAATCGGAGACTCTGTACACTCGAAGTTGTGGACGATTATGTCTACCTGAGACAAATGGTGTAAATGGTCCAGTTAGGTAGGTGTAACTTCGAGGAAGAGTGGTAATCGTCGAATCCGACTTGGCTGGGTAGCATTCGGGCAGTTGCGCGATATCTTCTCGTACAAATAACCGCAGTGTCCCAAGACGAAAGTCATGACCAGTGTGTGTTGCCAATGATTAAATACGGTACCGAAACGTGGACGCTCACACACAATGGGCCTCATCAGAAAGTTCAAAGTCACCCAAAGGGCAATGGAGAGGGCTATGGTCAGAGTTTTCTTGCGGGATCAGAAACATCCAGCAAGAGCACCAAGGTTACCGACATATCCCGAAAAAATGCCAAACTTAGGTAGTGGGCAGGGCACATTGCTCGCAGAACAGATGGTCGATGGTGTCGAAAGTTTTGGAGTAGCGACCGCGAAATGAAAGACGTTGTGTTGGAAGGCCTCCCACAAGGTGGACCGATGACCTGGTGAAGGTTACGGGGACCCGCTGGATGCGCGCATGGGACCGGTCAATGTAGCGACACCTGAGGGAGGCCTATGTCCAGCAATGGACGTCTTTTGTCGATCATTAATGATGATGAGTAAAAATGAAGACACATCCATCCATTCCTATCGGCAGCTTAGAGATATTTACTGTATGTGGTACCTACGACTATTGAAGCAGAGCGTGCTTTTTTCAGTAGGCTATTGTGAATGATGGATAATAGCTAATTAAGCACTTACGTTTCTACAAATATTGATACCTATGTTGATTACATGAGACATTTCAATAATAATAAAAACGTATACTTTTTTGATATTTGTACTTTTCAAACTCTATCTGAAATGCCTTCCTACAAAAAGACTTGATAAAGTTTAGGTTTTGAATATGTTCCTAAATATTAGTCCTTTTTAATTAAACAATCAACCAATACCAAATTGATAAATCCGGGAGCTATTTATAAAAGGTATAATAAGAATAATAAAGACAGTTTTAAAAATAAAAACACGTACTTTAAAGGTTAGTAGGTAATACCGGTATTAATACCGTGATCACGGTATTGACCTCCAATACCGGTATTGATACCGGTATTGAAAACATCCGGTATTTGAAAGCCCTAGTCACGACTCACGAACCACTTCTTGCGACAGTTATCCACTTTAAAAGAGTGTGGTCGTTGTCTAATCTGCGAGGCAGTTGAGATAACCGCCCGGTCGGACCTGTCCCTTTATTGTCCCTCCCACGCGCCACTGCTCTCCTAGTCGCGACCACACCGAGGATACGACCATAGGAGTAAAAGACCCCAGTGTGGCGTGTTATTCGTATCAGTTACAACATCATTAGTTGAGAATTTGTTGTTGTTGTGAGGCAACATGTATGTATAATGATGACGTGGACTGTTGGTCAAATTCAGATAAATGTCTACTCAAAGTCAGTTAATTTGCTTTTGCACCCTGAAGCTGATAAAATTATAACTGCAGAGCTCACAACGGAAGGGTGAGGTTCTGAAGAATTGGTTTTTAAGAAATAGATACCTACAGTGTGGTTTTAAAAGATGGTAATTACAATATGAAGCGTTGATCGTGCAACAATGAAAGAAGAAAGTCAGACTTTCGCAACATAAAGCCCATAAAGGATTCCCTTCATTTGAGTTGCTAATCATCCTACTTCCTCGCAAGTTTCACAAACAGTGAGGTTGACGGATGTGTCATGTCATCGTCACCTACTCGCCGCACTGACCCAAATCTGCTAATACACTTGTGGGACACGTCTCGGACGATGAACCCCACTTGTTCTTAGATAATATTATCTCTCCCTCTCACACTGCACACATAGCTCTATCACCATCCTATTCTCTTCTAAATATTTAAATAGAGTACACTGTTACAGTTTCGCTGTTATCTTGCGGAAAAACAACCAAACAAATGAAGGCGTGGAACTGTGCAAACGGATGCAAAGGAAAGTCCAATCCAAACATCGTAGTCAAAGTCGCATCGTCCGTTTTAAATATTCAGGCGTACGCTTTTATTGACATATCGACTGCTTGATGTTTCTATCAAATGGGCATCTCTGTGTAAATATTAGCATTATAAATATTTGCGCAGATTTGCGAATTTCTAATCGCATTTCTGTACGTGACGAGGAACCGGTTAAATGGTCTGTCCATACGTTTGTCTGCGTATTTTAACATATAGCACGTAGTTGTAAATTTTCGACACGTTTTTATTCATCAAAACAGTTTATAATTTCGTCAAAGTATGGTTCAGTATAAATGCGTGGAACTGTCAGCGTTCACTGGCGATGCGGCGATGGTTTGGTCGGTCCGCTGCGTAACGACTTCCGCTCCTCGTCTTTAGGGACGTGTCTCAAATTTATTATGATGCGCCTTTTTAAAAACTTATATTTAGATTATAATATTTTTTTTTTGTAATAACTTTAATTCGGTTGAAAGGCTAGCTGAAGACCCTCAGCCTGATACAGACGCGCTTGGAGTGCTAAACTTTAAGAAGATTATCATCGTGGATGTCTTGCTATATACTATCTACATTTGTACGAGTACCTTGGGAACAATCGTTATTATTGTAGCAAAGTATTACAAAAAATCGTTAATTCTTTCATCGGAAACTAGGCACAAATAAAATGAATTGTCAGAAGATTGTCTTTTGTCCTCACACAAAAACGGAATCTTATTTACTGAACGCTGCAGTATGGCGTCATTTAAATTAGCCAAAAAATAATACATCAAAATTATTTACCTAAGTGTAATTTCTTTAAAATCTCATCAAGAAAAACGAGATGATGGCACTCATTTTGATAATTAATGCGAGTTGAAACAAAGAAGCAAGTTTACAGAAATATTCGCATAATATTTTTACACAGCTCATCCGCCAGAGATAATTAATGTATTTTTATAATCGTTTATTTTGTACAATAATGTTCTGGGAGTAATTGTGTCCCACGGCTGAAGGTCGTGATGCCCAATGCCATATGACAATCAGCTCGTCATGAGAGAATCTGCTGCTTCCGAAAACTATTAGTGTCCGGAAGCGTGGACGCTGATCGTATTGTATAATACGCGCCAATCATTAGGCGCACTATTAAATGTCGGATGTTTATTTGCGTTTTGTGATTGATAACACGCGTTAACCGCGAAGTTATCTTCGAAAACGGATGCTCAATGCTTATTGTAGGTATCTTTTCAGAGAACATACCTACTACCGTAGTTATTTGAAAATTGTCGTCACATTCATTTTGTAAATTGTAAGTCAAGTGGTCAATAGTATTTGGACCCACCACGTACTATCCAAAGGGCGTAGGAATCAGGATTTCAGTCACGAATCAACGATCACCAGTCATCTTCATAACCACGGACGCATTTGAACGAACAGTTTCCTAAAATAATCTAAAATTCTATCTAGACATGTCTTACAAATTCGACGCGATTGTAATTGGCCAGTACGTGACAAGCATTTACATGGCGGATTACATACTATTTTAAAGAATTGAAAAACTACAGGAACATGAAGTCTGCCATGTTTGAAATCATTAATCGTTTTGGGATAGTGCGGGGGCAGACAGGGGGGCGGGTGATACAACATGGAACAGGTGGTATCGCCAACATGGCCGAATGATATCACACCACAACACATGGCGTGTTAGTAATGTGTGATAAAAACTAGTCCATAGATGAGTCCACAATGGCTTGTTTATTATGTGTTGATGTTGTGGTATCATTGACTAACTCGACATCTAGAAAAATACCTATCGGAACCCTACCAAACCTAAGAAGGGTTCTCTGGTTTGGTGAACGATCTACAGTATCTATCTGGTTTTTTCGCATTCGTGGGCTGCAACTGCTATAAATTGTTATCATAGCCGCAGAGTAGTAGAGAATAAGAAGTTTTAGGTACCTTACCATTGCAAGTTATTCAGTGAAGAACAGAACTTGTATTTTAAGGTTGCTGCAGTAGACTACAGACACATGGTCTAATTCCACATAGCACTAAGCTGTGGGAATAATCGACAATACTCGCGTATTCCCAGTTTCACTACGAACTGCGACATGTATGAGCGTGGGAGTGTGTGGGTGAGGTGTTGCATATTCATCAGCGTGCGCGCAAGCCCCCGCCACGTGCTGGTTGACGATGGCACATGGGTGATGGACGATGGTCATCGATGTGTCCAGCCTTCGCCTATTTGCAAGAATTGTTAGCTGAACGGTATGAATAGTTGTCGTTAGTTGAAATACCAGAGCGAGGATGTGCATTGCATTGAGTAGCAATTTTTGTAAATAATTATTTAATTTACATGAAGTCTTCGTGTGTTTACCAACAATTATGTTAATGTAAAGTTTGTAGATTATAATAGCATTAACCCTCAGACGAAGCCAAGTGGCAGTATGTCCCATTATTATTTCAACCCCCCCCTCCCCCCGTGTTCGTTATTTACAGGATGCATAACTTACTTCAGCAGTCCTTTAAACGTAGTAGGTACCACTGTCCACTGCGCAGGTAATACGTTTTTTACATTGTTTTTTTCTTTGATTTTAATTAAGCAGTTTTGAATATTTTTTACAAACAAGTCCACGTACGTGAGTACATAAAAACAACTCTACATTGAACAGCGAGTGACCTCCGCTCGTCGCGTCGTAAGAAATCTTACCTATCGATATAAATCAACGTATCATTACTGCACTAGTTCTTGTCAAGTGCTAATGGGCAAAACATAAAACATTAATTTCGTGGAGCTAGAATGGTGATCAAATAATAATATATGATTAAGATTTTAAGGTTCCGTCAAAACTGGAAGGAGGACGCGCGGGTTCGCGAAAAGTGGAAAGAGTGGAGGGAGGCCTTTGCCCTGGAGTGGGACAGAGTAGGCTAGCAAAAAAAAAAAAAGATTTTAAGACATAGCGTGCATAGGACAGCGTTAGCGACAGCACGGCTGCTACCGAGGAGTTGCCAATGCTCGGTAAAAGGTACGTTTTAAAACACCAATAACGAGTCACCTGTCCGTGGGTACTATACTCTCCAATATAGAGGTCCCGGGACGCGGAATATTAATAACGCATTCAAATGCAGTCAAACCCTAGTAATAAACAGACGGCACGCGGCCATGAGTGTTATGTCATCCGTTTTCCTAGAAATGGATTTCTATTACTATGTACTGAGAACAAATTTTAATGTAAATCTGAAATTCAATTTGAGTTATTACGACTTGTGTTTACCGCTGAAGGCTGAAGGCACTCAGAGCAAAACAATGACAAACGTTTTAGATACACATACAATACAAGTTTTTGCCACGTGGGACCAGGCTCTCAGATAATTATAATGAAGAGGTGGTATCCGCTTGTCCAGCGGAATCAGGAGCCAACAATGATCTATGGCATAAAAACGCCAAGTGGCCGAGGTCGACTGCCACTGGTTGTCGACATTTGATTAAAATAATTCCTCACACTACCTGTTGCCTTAGTACTTATCACTGGTTAATTTTTAGGAAATTAAACTCCTTGCGTGCATAATTGGACAAACTAATTACTATACATGAGTTAAGTGGTTAATTAACCGTTTTGTAATAAGTAAAATGTTACTAATTATGTAATTGCAGTGAGAATGCAGGTGTAATATGTTTCGCGATTTGCGTCCGCAAATAGTGTGTGATCACGGTGATCCTAATAGTGAGCATTTGTGGAAGATATTTCTACTTGTACAATGCAGCAAACCCGTCAACGCGTCTGTGTAGCACATGCTATGTCCTCTGTGATACATTGCCGTGTTGGAAATGCTGAAACATTTAACGCTAACAAACTACAAGATACATTTCATTCAAAGGCTTGGTGTGTCCTTTTCTTGTTGATCATTTGGAAATTGAATACGAAACTTGTTTTAATACTTGTGAAAGGTATTCTTAACTTTAACTGCAAATACTTTAAGGTTCTTTCCCGATAAATGTTAAATCCTAAAAGATCGTAAAAGTGAACAATAAAACAAAGCATTACACTACTATCGTCGTTAATTACTCACTTTTATGACCGCATCCAACATCTTAATACTAAGGGACCGAGCACACTTGTCAGCATAAATCCAAAAATAAATACACGCTAACCCTCATTCACCTGATCGTGATCTAATAGCGGGCTTACAGCGAGTTTAAAGTTATTTTCAATTTGTAATGATACTGAAGTAACGCTACGTGGTGACTACAATTGAGTTCGCTATCACTAGACTCAAAGACTGCTCCTAAAATTATGAAAATACGCAATAGTTGTGTGTGGTGTTCTTCAAATCTAGGTTATTCTGAGTAAATGTAGGCTCTGAAAGTCTGAAACTAAATGATAACGTGCGTGCGTAAATGGTTGACGTCATTTATTTACTCTCAGTACACTATCGTTACGTACACAATAGCACACAGTGACATAATAATACAGCTATTACCGTGTAATTATAGTTACAATAAAAACCTTGCTAGAAGTGATGACTAGCTAAAAAGCGATGTCTTGTCTCAAGCAGCCATTATAGCTGAATTAGATGTTACACATCGCACGCTCATTACTGTCTGTAATTAATAGTAATTATCATATCGGATGATTAGCAAACAGATACTGTTTGCTAATCGTTGCAGTAATCGATCAATCAATATCAGTCATAATGTCAAATTAAGAAAGTGTTGACGAGACTTGACAAGTGACATGATAGTTGTATGATTTATCAAAATGTTTTTATTTAAAAGGTGAGGCAAAAACTGTCTGATTTATTTTTGGGTATTTAGCCATCGGAGGTAATTCTATTCATCAGCATTCCTAGTAAAAGAGATGCAGCAAATTCTTCTTTTGTAATTCATTAGTTAAACTAATCGCAATTTCATATTTTTGCACGTTTGAGAATGCCAAGTTTGCTGAAGTTTCAAATCGATGCATCATAGCTAGCGGCGGAGGGCAGGGCGGCTAGCACGCAGACTGTAGACTGCATAGCAGCATGCCAACTTTAATCTCCTCATTCGTCGCACTCCTGCCGCCTTAACGCCGGTGCCTAATGGCCTGGCAAGTTGGCACGTCCCGATGGGGGGACACCAAACTTGTTTACTGCCGTGGTAAATTCAACGGTTTTGAAATTTGAAAGTATCGGAAAACTAAAAACTACAGGATACTTCTCTTGAAGGTGCTAAATTTCAATAAGTTTAAACTAAGATTTTTGGATGTGAACCTAGAATTTGTAATGATCTCCGACACGACGTGTCAAAAGTTTATCACCAGTTTTGTAATGAGCAGATTCCAGGTAAACCGCAAATTACGTGAAAATTGCCAGTTTAAGAAAACATCCATTTGTCTTGCATTAAGCGTTTAATTGAAAACGAAGTTATTTCTTACACCACCTCTTTATTACCTTGTGCAATTACTTGATTATGTTCTTCTAAATATATAACTATATAGCTTTTCACCGTGACTTCTCCTGCGTATATCTAAGTCGAAAAAGATTCCGTGAGATCGGTATAGAATGCTGTTCCTTAATTAAACCAAGTCTATAGTCTATCCGTGTGCTAGACGTACAAATCTCGACAAAGGTTATTTACTCATTTATTATATTACTATGGATAATCGCTCCGTGTTTCTTACTGCCAACTTATCATTCCTCGAATATTATTGGACCTTGTAAAATGGAGCGTTTGGGATAATTTCGCACGATGTGTGCGGGGATTCCGTATTGTCTCTGAGTATTACGACGACGTTTACGAGTTAGTGGAAGTGCAAGTACCTGTAGTGGCTATAGCCGGTAGTTACCTGGCGCGGACAAAAGGACAGTTACTCAAGTTAGCCAAACATTGCACTGCGGAGCGCGGAGTACCGGTAACCGGTGCGTTCAGCGGTTACATTGTGGAACATTAAGGTACCTATCGCCATCGGAAGTTCATTACCTTGTGCCAGTATTACATTACATTACATAGCTGGCTAAAACACAAAATTGTAAGTTAAATAAGACTCAACTTACGCACGTTTTCTTTTAGATAAGCTGCAGAATTAGCAGTTGTTTTCAAAAACAGAATTTGTTTTTTTTTTTAAGGAAAGTTTTTAATTTTGTATAAATATAAATCTTCAATAACTTCAAATCACACTCAGTAAATGACGTAGGTTGTGTACGCACCTACCCAATGAAATACATTTCGCTTGTTAATTTCACTTGTCAGAACAACTGCAATTTTATTGTAATTTCAGTTATAAATAACCGCGTGGTATTTACGCAGGCCTTGCGAAACGTTCTCCTTCGAATAAAAACTTTACTAGCGGCTTTAGTACTTTTTTCTAATTGTTTACAATATGGGTACAGCTAGCTATATTCATTTCATTCATTACAATGATCAAATTAAATTATGACAGCGTCATTCTGACTCAAAAACAAGGCATGTGGAAACGGACCTTAACATTCGCATTCAAAATAATGTTCGATCTTCTTATGTTAGACTGTGTAGTGAACATTGTTAATTACGAACTTTTTATTAATGAAAGCAAAAAAGCGTGATAGTGATATCGCTTATCTGTCATTATTTCATTAACAAGGTATTTTCCAGATAACGTGGAGAGGCGCCGGCAATGTCATACAATGACTTAATAAATTAAATTACATTAATTATCGTGTTATAGCTTACGACGGAACATCACTCTCATTTTACTATATTTAACACTAGCTGACCCACGCAACTTCGTCTGCATCAAATGATATAGCTTTTAGCCTTTCTCGATAAACCGACTATTCAACATATTAACTTAAGTTAAATCGTACTCGTATCAAACAAAAAATTTTACCTTTCATCTTTATAATACCTATTAGTTTAGATTGGCTTCGATTATATTATTAAAGTGACAATTACTATAGGTATCTCTTACTGTTAAATATACAGTAATCCATTGTACTTGTAAACATTATGGTGCAGTAAATATTTTGAATTTGAATTTCTCCGGAGCCCCCGGAGGCCAGAATCCCCACTTACCGCACCGGACCGAATGACTGCCGTGCGCGTAATTATTTTGTCGCGCGGATATTTTGATATTGCTATATCTTCTAAGATAATTGTTTAAACTGTATAGAGTAAAGAGCACAAATATGCTATATTAAATTTCCGTGCTAACAAACATATTTATTTAGATATAGATTAATATCATATGGGTTAAATAAGCATCGCAAAATAACATTCTTTTTAATCTAACATTTTAATAGTAAAAAATGGTTACAGTGAGTCAATCTTAAAAGATATATATATGCTGTCGCGGACTTTTTTTTAGAACATTTAAAGAGGAACAATTCTTTCATACATGATATTTGCGTAATTTAAACCGTTTTCGCAGCGCACGCAACGGAAGCTCTCAAAAAGGAATACCTTTTCCCGTTTTTGCAACATTTTTCATTTATGCTCCGCTCCTATTGGACTTAGCGTAATGTTATATAGCCTAAAGCCTTCCTCGATAAATGGACTATCCAACACTAAAAGAGTTTTTCAATTCCAACCAGTAGTTTCAGAGTTTACCCCGTTCAAACAAACAAACAAACAAACAAACAAACAAACTCTTCAGCTTTATAATATTAGTATAGATAATCAGTTACCATTAATAATGGTAACTGATTATGTTAAATATTCGTGTGTATTTTAATTAATTTCAAATTAATAATGGAAATGAGGAAGTGGAATACCTGAGCGTTATGTAAGAAATTAACGAAATTATCGGCTTGAAACAAATATTTGCTTAATTCGCGTTAATAACAAACCCGTTCAATTATGAATTTACCTACTTAGAGGTACTTACTTTTAATTAAAAAGGAGTAATTTTAATGAAAATTTAAGTTGAGGTAAGTAAGTAAAGTAGGTAATGTAATCAAGTAGGTACCTACGTAATAGCCAGGGAATTATGAAAATCAATTACAATATCCACTATCTCTGATCAATTAAAAATAGCGTGTAAATTCCATACAGAAAAGAAAACAGCAATATTTACAAAATATCTGTCAAATTAACTTGGAAAAGTACCCTCAAAAAGTATAAACAAACTTACCGAGTTGCAAATATCACCGGACACCAGACAGCACTCACTCAGTACATAACTGCAGTTCCACAACAAACACGATAACTATCACCCACTAATTACTTCATTCATTTAAAACGCTTGTCTTTCTAAAGTCCGCGTGAAATACTCCGATGTTAGGTCGCGATGTCGCGCATGCACCTGCTGGACGAACGTGCGCACTCCACGGCCGCCGCGTGCGATATGCGACCAGCGGATTGGTCGCCGCCAACGACCGACGTCCGGCGCACTTCGCCGATTGCACTCGGGGATTTTTGATAAATTATTACGCTGAATACGCGCTGAATTAGGGACTTTTCTGGGGAAAGGAAGAGATATTTTTTATAAAAAATCCTACGAAAAAGGTAATGCTGACATAAATGTGTAGATAGACCAGGTACATCATGTGATATATCAAAGTTTTCCTACTTATTAAATATCAAAATATACTTACTGTACTGAATTTTTTCAAACAGATTAAAATGAAATTATTTATTCTCGACAAAGGGAATCAATATTAAATGGTAAAGGATATTAATAACTTCGTCCACTTCGCCTTCATAAACATGTAATATATTACATGTCATGATGTATCTACACGGCGGCAGTGCCCCCGTCAAGTCGAGCGCGAAGCAAACACTGCCGTGGAACCATTTCGCCGCATTTTCAGGCCCCTATTTGAGAACCTCTGGATAAGACCAGAACGCAGAAATGTTCGTCATCCAGTAAGCTATAAAATCACAATTAAAATAAAAAAAATCAAGTCTGTATCTGTAGGTCATTTAGTTCCGAAGTTAAGCGAAAGCAAAGTTTCGCATTCATGACACTCCACTCACTCACTCATGATCATCAGAATAGAACTAGTACTTCCCATAAACTCAGAGAGCTGAAATTTGGTACAGAGTTAGGGTTTAATGGCCACATAAAGGGAAAACTATAAAAACTAGGATAATCGAAGTTCTGGAGTACCTAGTGACCCTTATTTGAAAACACAAGAGCCCAACCAAACTATTAAAGACCGACGTACCGCCTTTACAAAAAAGATTCAAGTTTGTTTGCCTCTTCATTTGATGTCAAAAATCGAAGGTTTAAAGTATCTGATGAAGAACCCTCAGCTTGTCTTAGGTACTTTATTTAATTGTTAGTTATTTAGTCCTCTGTTTTCTTGGTTTAATTTACAGTTAGGCAGTACTTCGAATCGCGTTCGTGTTTATAAGTAAGTTCTTTTTTAATACACTTCCTCGAAAACTAGCTCTTATTGCACTACGATTAGGTTCGAAATGCAACATATTTCGCACGCGTGCGGTAATCCTATTTTTCCGCAAACAAGAGCGGGAAAAAAAATACCACAGATAACTATACCTTATAATTATATCCAAATCGATTAAAACATAGCAAATTTAAAAAAAAAAACATCACCGACTATAGACTCGGCAGTGTTTTTTTTTTAATTTCGTATTTTTTTTGCGTCTTTACAACACTATGTAAATATTTTTTGAATATTAAATTATGTTTGTAAAAAGATAGTCGCGAACAACAAAACCCTATCCTTGCAGTCCGGTAAAAAGAATACCTACTATAAATAAACATGATTATTTAGACAATTATTTTCTTTTATGAACAATTAAACAATTATTTTCTTTTATGAACAATTTTTTAAACATTTATTTGTGTTCTTAATTAAAATATATTTTGATTTTATATTTTTCCTATGAGGCTGTCTAGCGGCTTCATACCTTTGCTTCTTCTTCAATCTGGCGAAATCAAACCGCGGAAAAAAGCAAATGAAATCATAGTCTCCTAAAAATTTATGACAAAAATACTTAAGTATAGTTATTAGTTAATTTCTTCGAAAGTGTATTGAAAAACGTCGTTTCATACACGTGGGAATTTGTTATTGGATTTCTCGTCCCCATGAACACCCTCGCTGTACGGCTCGGGTGTTCAATCCGCCTCGAAAGCAATAACAAGCTTTCCGCACTTGTATCAAAATGTACTATTCTAGTATTTTAGGTTTAGTTTATTTAAGTAGGTATTAGTTCTTTTCGTTTAAAAATATCATTAATTTAGCTGTATTTCAGTACTAGGTAGGTAATACCTTTTTGGTACAAAGTTCATTAATAATTAATTATATTGACACTTGTCTAATAATTAAGAGTTAACGTTTTGTTTATAGTTTGTATAGATTAAGTAGGCCGAGTATAATATTTTCTTTGAACACATGCCCACGTGTATCAGACGACGTTTCTATCGACTGCGGCGAAGCCCAAAACGAGGATTATTTAATATACCAGTCGAAGAAATTAAATAATTGAACGAAAAGCATTTTTGTCATCAGAAGAAGAAGAAAAATTTGGTCTTCTTTTGAAAAACCCAAATAAATTGGGATAAGGGCAAATTAAATCACTATGATCTAATTCTTTCTATGATCTAATTCTTCCTATGATTTTATTTGATTTTTTTCTGCGGTTTGGTTTCATCAGGTTGTAGTAGAAGCAAAGGTGTCAGGGCATGCAGTGCAAGATGAGGTGCATGAAAGGCCTCCCCGAGCGACGTACTCTACTACCCTCCTCTACTGTCCGGCGCACCCTGAGCAGTACTGGGCACTCGACTTCGGTTTTGATGACATCATGATGACACATATTCTCTGGTCGCGCATGTCCTCAGTCGAACTGCCAAATAACAATAACCTCCACAAAGCTATGTCAGTGTGAGGAAAGCATATTGCTCAGCTTGTTTCTCGCGAGTGTAACACTTGAAGAGCTCACACAATGGCTTCACGAGATCTTGATCCTGACACTGCATTGTTGGCGAGCTGCGCACACGCTGCACCGGTGCACGGTGGCGTGGGAGCGGAAACCGAGAGATCGTTGTGAATTACCTATAGACACTCATTAGACGCTCGCCGTGTCTTGTCGTAGCATAGTTCAGAAACATCATGAACACTAGATTACGCCTAAATGAATGCCTAAAGAAAAGTACTCTGTTATTTTAGATTTAAAAACTTCGGTCGAGCGACGAGAGTGGAATTGAGAGCTGGCGAAAATTAAAAAAAAAAAGTACATTAAAAAAAATACACGAATAGAGAATCTCCTCCTTTTTGAAAGTCGGTTAAAAACGGAACTTCTGGTGCACGTGGTGTGCTGCTGTGCCCAGCACTACAGTAGACTTGATGTTTTATGAAAGGATGAAAAAACAGTATACCTCTAGAACTCACATAATAAAACAAAGTTTGGAATAATTCTCCTAAATGTGCTCTCCATCATTATACAGGGTGTAAACGAACCCTTCACGCATCCGACAACCAAGCATTCTGTACATGATATGATATCGCCCTAGCAAGCTTTAATGAATAAAATATTTCGTGCTTTTATCAACGGATCTGCATACAGGCTGTCGGCGGGGCGGAGCGCGAGATTGCAGGGCGAAGCGCCGCACAAAGGGACCGCCCGCGCCGCCACGTCGGCGTCGGGGCAAATCACCTACATTTCGCTGCAATCTTTATGAAGTTGCTCTGTGTGACTGTGTGCCGCACAGCCTCCACCGCCTCTCGGAGCCGACGACACTCTCGTTTTGTTGTATATCGCGCGACATGATAAACTGCCCTCGTGCATACCAATGTTCTCTTCATGATCGTAGATAAGTTCATAATTACAAAAACAGAAATCCTGGAAACTGCCATTGAAATGCATCCTCGGTCCTGAATCAAGTCCCCTTTCTTTGAACAATGCGTCAATTCATGGGATTATATTAAATAGTACCTATATACCTACCACAATTATATTAGACCTGTCCATCATGTACAAAATACGAGGTTTATTACCCCTACCGATTCCACACCCTTGCATATTGATGAAAGTAGTTCATGTTGCCGGTGCCGTACTCCAAACTTTCATATTCATAACCATACCAACGTATTAAAAGCTCGGCGAGGCACATAAAAAGCTCCGCACAGATTGAATTCCCCTTTCAAATTCTCATTCACAATGACCCACCCTTTTACCGACATGTATGGAAATTACTACAATACACATACAGCTGATATAGGTACATAACTACATGTACGTACAATGTGTAAAATCATTATGGCACGTGTTAATTAAGGAAATTAACCCCACTCCGGCAACAGGTGCGGTGGTGGCACACAGGGTGCGCCGCGCCCAACGACTCAACCACATTACAAATGGATGTTTATAGCTAAGGTAAATAAATATTACTTACTTGCCTTCTATGATTTATCCGAGTTCAGAATTCTGAACGGGTGGTTCAACTTTTCTTCCAGCACTTTTTCAACTTCTTCATTGTACGTTGAACTCTTTTCTAGAAGACGCTAGGCAGCCTCTTTGCTTTTACAAGTAGACCAGGTACATAAATTGCTCATTCCCAGTATAATTTATTAGAAGATTTTACATTTTGAAGGTGGCAACATCAAGGGTAACAACTAACATCGTGGGCCTTCTGCACCAAACTACTTCATGGTAAAACACACCCCGTTGGTTGTTGAGGGTTAGGTCATAGGTGTTCAGTGGTGTCTAATAATATTAGTTATGTCCATTACTAGCCGACTCGCTAGCTAATGCATTAGGGTGCGGGTTGCATAGTTTATTGCACGCTGTTCGTTTTATACCTTGTGGCATTTTGTTAATTAAATTAATGATATTAGACAAAATAAATAATTGATTGATTGATTGATTGATAGAAAGTTTCTGAAATATCGAAAAATTAGACGTTTAAATCAATCATTAGAATTTCAGTAACTACTTGTGCAATGATTTGATAGAAGTGCGGAAAGTTTGTTATTGCATTCAAGGCGGATTGAACACCCAAGCCGTACGGCGAGGGTGTTCATGGGGTCGAGAAATGCAATATAATAACAAATTCCCACGTGTATCAAACGACGTTTTTCAATACACTTACGTATTTTTGTCATCAATTTCAAGACTATCATTTCATTTGCTTTTTTTCCGCGGTTTGATTTCGCCCGCCAGATTGAAGAAGAAGCAAAGGTATGAAGCCGCTAAACAGCCTCATAGGAAAAATATAAAATTCAAATATTATCTAATTAAGAACACAAAATATTAATGTTTACTTGGTCATAAAAGTAAATAATTGTTTAAAATAATCATGTTTATTTATAGTATTATTTTTAGAAACACAATTTTATATTCAAAAAATATTTAAGCTGTAAGGACGCAAATCCAAATGACGAAATTAAAAAAAAAACACTGCCGACTCTATACTCGGTGGTGATTTTTTTTTAAATTTCTTGTTTGAATAGATTTGGACTTAATTTATGGTATAGTTATCTGTGGTAATTTTCTTTCCCGCCCTTGGTTGCGGAAAAATGAGATTACCGCACACGTGCGAAATATGTTGCATTTCGAACCTAATCGTAGTGCAATAAGAGCTAGTTTTCGAGAAAGTGTATTGAAAACAAATATCCACAAGTGGGACAGGTAATAAATAAATACAAATCGCGTGTGGGTGACACAACTTTTAATAAATATCTATTAATGATCGATAAATATGATGAATTGTTCCTTAATACTAGGATTTCATAGCATCATATCAATAATATTTCCACTATTCATATTCATGCGTATCCAGCGAGGTGATTAGCGAGGCTCTGTAGTAAACAGGCACCCACGCCACCCCCGCGCGGCGCTGGTCGCCTGGTACTTACAGCAGGAACTGCACCTAATGACACCACAGAACAGATAAATTATCTGTTCTGTGAATGACACCATCACAACAATTACAACTAATAATGACCATAATATAGCACGTGTTCACACCTACACCGAATCCACCTGAGATAATGCGCAATATTTAATTACTGCGCAGTTCTGGCCAGAAGTTAGCTTATTGAATTTTCAATACTGCCTGGCGGTACCTCTAACCTTCCTCGCAGATTACACTCAATATACACCTATACCGTGGTGGGTGTGTCGATCTAGAATTCTAGATAGACGAGATTGTATACCTACAGAGAGTGGAATGTTCAACATCAGCTGATTGAATAAAATTGTTGATATCTTCAATGTTATGAAAGTTTGTACTTCTAAACGATTTTGTGTTTCAAATCATCCACGTTGCGCAAGTACCTGACTATTCAGCCAGTGCGATCGTGTAAGAGCTGGCCTGTAAGCGTGAAATGTGTAAATGGAAACATTTCGAAGTTCGAACTCGTCATCTCTTATACTAGTTAAGTTACTACAAAACGAAACCAGTTTTTCATTATAAACGCTTCTTTTCAAAGAACTCTCAGGAGAAAACGTCGTGTTTCAGCTAAATCGGCTGCCAAGGAAGGCGGTCAAGTGAGTGAGGCTGCAGCCCGCAGGCACGAACTGCTTATTATTGAGAAACTGGAGCACGCCGCCGCACCAGCTAAATGAGGATAAATGCTAACACAGCTGTTTGCCCAGCCTACATTTACTATGAAGCTTTTATAAAACTTTTGAACCTGAATGAAGGTGAGAATTTTCAAGAATGGACAGGCAGCCTAAAGTTCTAAAAGTAAACATTTTGGATTTTTGGATGGAATGTAAAAACAATCATGCAATGCATAGGTAATCTTACCCGCATTGCACCGAAATCAGAGTGGCAGTGACGAGTCTGCAGTGCGGGATCCGGAACACGAGAGGCCAGGATTTGTACACCACTACAAGTTTTTAATGGCTTTGGATTCCTGCCAACCAATTAGCAGATGATACAACACTCGGATGTGGTAGTTACAAAATGTTTTTTATAATAAAACCTGACTAAATTAAGACGAAATCCTTCCGCTCTGTCTGTCGGACTGAGCCAACTAAGTTTATTTCTCTTCTGAGTTATTTTTCTTTTAACTATTTTTGAAGCGAGTTACGAACTTGACAACGACACGCGACGGCATGTGGCAGTTTGGGCTGCCTATCCTTCTTTAATTTTTCGGCGAAAATGTTTTTCAACTTCATTATTGTATGGACTGTGAAACCAATTGTGCAAGATATTTATATAGATTTTACAATGAAATGTTATGAAGTTATTGACCAAATTCCGAGCAATTAGTCACATGAAAAGCCATCACAAATTCAAAAATGTTAAATATTATGCATTGAAAAATATATATCGTTATGCAGCTTTGTATATTATATATCGTTTTGCTTTTTCGTATGATACTCGAATCTTTTTTTTTTGATGACTGGGAAATTATCAAATAACCCCCTACCGCTCTTGGGCAGAGCGGAAGGGAGTGTCAGACTTCTACTGACTAAAAACCACCAATGTTCCTTCTTAGCCCTTGTGCCGAAGCCGCGGTATCTCTTTCGAACTAACCTGGTTACGCACTTAAAAAAAAATGTCTGTCTTATACCTTGCTTGATTCGTACAGGACTCTGGATTCGACTGGTGCGATACTCATAATAATATCGAAACCACAACTCATGAGTTCAGGACGATTTTTGCTTCAGTTGAAATTCACTTGAACTCATTCAGAGAAATACTAAGGTATTTGCGTAAACTATAGGGCGGGTAGGTACGGGGTAGCTACAATATCGGCAATCGCTGGTATTGGTTGTGTGTGGTGTGCGTGGCGACCTCCACGCCTTGCACAGCCTGTCTCGGGCTCACGTGACTGCTCCATGCTTGTCTGCCACACGTAAATAAAGATTGATGTAACAAACTAACAAGCTCGCTGAAACGCACGACTATTAGCCGGCTTTGTGTTCGTGCACGTAATACTGTACTTTTATTGCTTTTGTTCCCCCCTCGAGACGATCTCGTCTGCCTCGGCTCCCCTTCCGCATTCCTGAAAAGAACTTAGCCAACGCCCTTATGTTACTGTGTGGGTAATAGATAGATAGATAGATATGTTTGACTGCATATGAAGTAGGTACGAATCCGTACGATATGATACAAGAGGGTCGTCTTTTGGCTGTCAATAGCTGAACTCTGGAGACAGAGCAGCTAGGTGACACTTACATAAACAAATATTTAGTATTACGAATTATTAGTATGACTGTGGCTAAGGCAAACATTACGGTAAAAAATCATAACCCTTTTTTATCTTTGCCGTAGTCGGGTAAGGAGTTATTAGGGAGTTTTTTTAATAAGCCTCAACAACGCTGCACTGACTAACCACCAGCAAGAACGTGTAACAAGTCTGTCTACTCCGGGGAATCTTAGTTACGATCTTGATTTTGTCACACATTACGTAACAACACTCTTGATATTGGTTAGGGATAGGAAAGAGTTGAGAGTTGACGCAAACATTCTTTTCATTATTGTCTGCGGTCCTGCCGGAATGAAATGTTATAATCGTAATCGAGCTTTGTAAGCATAGTTGCTAATGTGTATGCGCAGGCACGCAGCTTAAGGATTTTTTTTAAAACCTCCGTGTTTTGATGATCGCAATTAATCGCTAACTTTACTGCTGTGCATGACGTGCTGGGTTCAATTCTTCGGTCAGGAATGATGCTATTGGGTTTTCCATCAGGAACTTCATAGTAGTAAGTAGTAACCTGTAGTGTGGACTTGTGCCCTGGTTGACGGCAATAGGTTCAGCCCCTTTTAGAAGGGATTTAACTAAAGGAATATAACTGGCAAAATGTACCTAGGGTATCATCATCATCATCAGCCTATAATGTTCCCACAGCAGGGACTCAGGCCTCTTCTCTAGGAGAGGGATGGGCTATAATCCACCACGCGGGCCCAGTGCGGATTGGTAGATGTCACATGTCTTCGATTTTTTTGGTTCTAAGACATGCCGTTTTCTTCCCGATGTTTTCCTTCACGATGTTTGCCCAGAGCGGGAGGAGTCATTTGATGATTTCCCATCCCCAAAAACGAAAAAGGGTTCTTGGTTATTTCCCCTTTTTGATACTTGTATAAAATATTTTATTAGAATTTTAGTTCTGTAAATTGTAGTTTAAAATAAAAATATTGTAAATAAACTATTTGTACATCTAAGTTACGTCTCAAACTTAGGTTTCGCAAGATTCCGAACGATTTTTGATTTTGACAATTGACATTCCTGTCAAAGTTACCTAATGTCAGAATTGTCAGATTCATATGACACAAACTTTTGACTAACTGTCACACGGATCACCGTGCCAAGTAGAAACATTTTAGAGTATTTTTCCATAAAATTCCTTTTACGATCTTCCATTATTTACTTTTAGAAATTTTCCACAATGTTTGCCAAACCATATAAATTAAAATCTAACAACACTCTGAAGAATTCCGAAAAGTAAGACCAAGTTCTAGTGCACAATGTCACTGACCATATTTCAGTGTGTTTTACTTAAAAATTACTGGATCATTGCAGAAAACACCTAGCTCAACGTATACATGACCAGTTCCCGTCCACGTCAGAAGAAAAAGTGAAGGATATAGTGTCCGTGAAGTCTAGTTGCATCTGTATGAAGTTGGTGCTGCACTCCGGCGATATGGTGAACGTTTACTCGGTGGACGGCGTGCCCATGGTGATAGAGACGGGCGAGGGGCTCATCCCGACTGTCTGCGCGCTATGGAAGGTGCCTGACCTGGTGCCCGTGCTAGCTATCCACACACCAGTGCTGCCCAAAGTACGCATTTTAAAGATCCATTCACCAATCATTTGAATTAGCCACCAGGAAGATTATTCACGATGTCTTATAAGCTGGTCTTCTCTAGGTGCAAGGAGGTGCGCCTGTGTACTTGCCAGGGGTTGCAATACCGAGTGGTGGTATTGGGTTCCCGATGTTCCAGCGCGGTGCACTCATTGGTTTGTGCACGCAGGATAACGCAGCTGTCTGCATCATTGGACGCACCACCATGTCTAGTGCTGACATGCTGCTCAGAGCTGCGTAAGTTGTGGTCTATCACCTTAGCTCAAGAATGAAGACAGCAAAACGTTGTATGCGGTCAGAATTTGAAAAGCTTCATAGAATCTCAAAAGCAAAGCTTATCTACATAGTATCTCATGAAAAGAAGCAATGAATTATGAAACAAACAAAATATATTTTTATTTAGATAACATTACATAAATCAAGTAAAAATTCTACATAATTCTAAATAATGTTCATGGTGTTTTTCCAGTGGAGTATGTTTAGACACAATTCAGGTGTTTGGCGACCAGCTGTGCAAAGACAACAAGTTCAGTAAGATAGAGCGGCCCAAGCTCGAGCCGGCAGGGAACAGCCAGGGAGACATCACCATAGACCTCTCTTCACATGTCAGTCAGGTAAAATGTGGTATAACCTTCCTTTGTTTTTTTAATTTATTTAACACTTCAAGCGTCAAGACATCAAGGAGGAGCTTGTGGCTAAAAAATAACTGCCACTCGGGTCAATCTTCAGGTTAAGCAACGCTGACCTAGGTTGGTAATGGATAGGTATAAAAGGAATGTTGTTTTGTTTACTTCATTTAGTTTAAGTCCTCTATAATAATTGTCTAATGTCTTATTTTCTCTTCCATTTGTACTAAATTGAATAAAATTGATCGCCTCCTTCTGCGAAGCAGTGGTGCTAGCGAAGGAGGTGGGGGAACGTGAGAGGGAGAGAACCTCTCGTCCCAGCGGCCGCGGGAGTCGCTCCGGGCGTCGGGGGCCACGTGATGGCTTCCGGCCACCGTAGACGCGGGCCTGTGGACGGTGAGTGATGGGTAAGCTCGCCGTCCGTCCGTCTTATGACGGCGACAGGCCGTGTCGACGGCGCGTTCGTGTTCCACGCGCGCCTCAAAGAGATGTCAGCAACATGGAAGGGGCCGGCAAGGGCTGACGCCTGTCGGGGCTGCGGGTTGTTCGCAAGAGATACCGCTTCCTCGACATAAAGGGCTCAGAAGGAACATGGGTGTATTAGAAATCTGACACTCCCTTTCGCTCTGCCCAAGAGCGGGAAGGGTTATTATCAAATAACCCTAAGATTTCCCACACCAAAAAAAAAAAAAAGGTCCTGACATAACTTGATATACACACATGAGGACTATGCAGATTAGTATCTGAGATGATCTTTTCAAGAAAGAACCTATACTTACAAAATGCTACAAATATAAATCTAAATAGCCATTAATATTTCATGTTATCCATGATTGGTCTGGAATTGTCTACTTAAAAAAAAAGTATAGTATAAAGGTAAGACATAACTAGTTCCCCTTACTGCTGAAAGTTTTAACTCTATATAATTTTACACTATACAGGGTGTAAATCAACCCATCACACAGCCGTCAACCAAGCATTCTGTACATCAAACTAAGTACCCCTATGCAAAAAAAATTGCTGGGAAACGACTTTTTTATTTAGGCCAAAAATCACATTTTACGGTAGAATGTAGCACTGTTAACACATTGTGCTAGTGGATGCTTTGAACAGTAAACGGATCATGGAGGTAATTTAAGTAAAGTTATAACCTGAAAAACTAGTATTTACAAAAATAGCTGTGTAAAATTTGGAATTTTATAGGGTGTAAAAGTACCCTTAACGCTAACGAAGGGCACTTGTTCTCCCCACCACTGCGATCATTTTCTTGTTCTAGACCATACCTGGGAACCTCCTAGTTACGGAGATATTGGGGGTCAAAGTTCAAAATTTTTCACAGCTGTTTTTGTAAAAATGTAAATACTAGTTTTTCATTTTATAACTTTACTTAAATTAGCACCATGTGTCGTTTCCATTGCTATTCAAAGCATCCACTAGCACGATGTTTTAACTGCCGCACTCAGAGAAATTTAATAATTACTTAAGCCGTCACTTAGTAAAGATTTGACATACTTTTGTATGACAAAACTGTCTAAACCTTTACTGAGTGATGGCCTAAGTAATCGTTAAAGCTCTCTGAGTGCGGCAGTAAGAGTGCTACATTGAGTTTTAGCGTAAAAAGTGATTTTTGACCAAAAAAAAAAATATTTCCCAGCAAAATTTTTTGCGTAGGGGTACTTAGTTTGATGTACAGAATGCTTGGTTGACGGCTGTGTGATGGGTTTATTTTCACACTGTATACCTACCGAATACCCTACGTTTTTCATTATTTTAATTGCCACATCATGTGTATCCCTACATAAATAAATATAGTTAATGATGTTACCACTACAGATGAGCATCCAACCTGTGAGAGAAGAGTGGCCCAGTCTGGGCAAGCGACCACCACCCACACCGGTTCCAGTGCCGCCACAGAACGAACCTAAAGTGATCGCTGATGAGGGGCAGCAAGAGGAGGGTGATGAGGAAGATGATGGTGTCGATGATAGCGTACTCACAGGTAACAACAACTGGCTAAGGTCCGGCGACAGACATGATGTCCACATGAGACTATGTATACAATGAAGAGGGCACTGAGTAGTTTCATTTAACTTTGTATAGTTTCGTACATGAAAAGGCGTTGCCCTGCACTGGGACATCATAAACTGAAATAATGGTATCCTAGAAGAATGCAATTGACTGCACGTAAATAGATTAATTTCAGGCTACTATTGATACGTCGGTGATCTAGAATCTTCAAGAAACCTCGCTAATAACTGCGAAGTAGGTACCTACTAAAGTCCAGTACATTCTTGTAGTTACCTACAGGTCAGCGCGGCGAGCGTCGGCGGCATAATTGCCATTGTAATTTCGACCGTATGCTGAGGGCGTAAAGTAACTTCTACCTTGTTGGTTCTTTTATCTTTAAGTTTATTTTTTAGTTATTTTTCTTTGTGAATGCTTTATTCATTTTTAGTTGATAATAGGGAATTTTCTCGAACTTCTTTTGTGTGTTTGTGTATAAAAGGACCGACAGATGTCGGAGCGAGGCAGTCTACTTTTAAAGCGAGACAACGAAAGGTTCGAAGAGATATCTAGTTCGATAAAGTGTTCAGTAGTGTTGAAGTGATTGTGTATAAGTGTTTTGTGAGTAATAAAGTTAATTCGTGTGTTTAATTGGTAGTGTTTTTATTTATCCCATACCCAGCTCGTAACACTAAGTGACAAATTTTTTGAAACTTTTTTCAGAGGACTCTCAAATAGAAGAATTCGACATCCCGACGGACATGGACGGTCTCCTGCGATGGTGCTTGCTCTCATACCTCAAACTAGACGCTAAGAACGCTGAACTGCCGCTCAAAACGAATCTCTTGTACAGGTCAATATCCTTCATGTTCTATTTAATGAGATGACAAGTGTGAATCCGCAGCATTTATTCTCGAAATATGTTGAACACCAACATAAAAAACAAGGATCTCAAATGTAATGTACATTTGGATAAATAATGTTTAATAACGTTTCAGAAATCATTTAGTAACCCTGTGTCCACCGGAGCGGACATTAGAAGTAAAGAAATCCTCCTACAAGAAACTTGGCAAATTTCTAGAAGCTATGCAGCAGGTACACATGAAACTACACTATTGTACGCTATTTGTAATAAATCGGTTGCCTGTAACTAACATGTCGTTGTCATGCTTAGCTATACTAACTCCTAACAATGCGGTACAATATGGAGCAAATTAGTTGTATTATATAGCATGCTACACTGTATATATAGCGGAGCAAGCGGACACACGTCATTTGTAACTGACAGGATAAGGATTGTGCGGTTATACCGCGGTCAGTCTTTCCCTGTACGTCTATTTTCCGCGCCTCATAGATTCTTTTTTAGTGAAAACCAGGTCTAATACTGCGGTCGTAGCGGAGCACGCGGTGTTCAGTTACCTATAATGTTCCCTGCAGTGGGAACATTAAAGGTTGATGATGATGAATTACATACCGAGTTTCCTCCGTGTCTCGTTAAGCTGTTGGTCCCGGCTGCCATATATAGATCTTTGGCAGTCGTTATATACAGGTATATAGTCAGTGACCTGAAAGTCTGACAACCAGTCTTACCAAAGAGTATCGTATTACCTAGTATTAACTGGGTTGTGGAGGTCAGATATAGGCAGTCGCTTCATGTAAAATACTGGTATTCAGCTGCATCCGGTTCGACTGGAAATCAACCCCAACATAGTTGGGAAAAGGCTAGATGATGATGATGATTTCAGTTAAATTGTTTGCAACCAGCACAATCAGTAACATCGATAGATATGAATACATTCTTACATTACGTTACGTTTACACCGCACACTCGTGCTAGTATTACGCCTCTGATGTTCTTTGTCAGTCGGCAATGTAATGCAATCTTACCAAGTATATCTGTTCAAGGAAGGCTTGCTAGAGGTGCGCGAGATAGAGAAAGGCGTGGACGCCGTGACCGCGGTGAACTTGTTGCACCCGCTGCTGCGCGCGCACCGCCTCCCCGCCGCTGCGCGCCAGCGCATGCGCGCGCCCGCCCCGCGCGCCGCCAGCCCCGCGGCCTACGTGCCGCCCGTCGTGCGCGAGATGTTCTGCGTCACCGCCAACGTGGCCGACGTGTTCGCGCCGCTCAAGTGAGTATAGCCCCAGTGCGTGCTAACGCCCTGGTACCTGGCACCCGAGAGCGCGTGCGAAACTTCTCGGTGTTATGCTAGTCCAGTCACTTGGTTCGAATTTTTTTCTCTTGTTTCATTTTGTTCAACACATTTTTACCGTAGAATGAGTTGGGAAGGGAATATCGTCAAAAAATTGCTATTAGACGCCATTTTTCCAAGATGGTGGCGCGAGCGGCAAAGATACGAGGTGGTAAAGGGCACAGTGAAATTCGAAAAGAGCACATCAAAATCTATAAAATTGCCGATTTCCAAAACTCCCGGAAAACTTTCCAGGTAAAACCAAATTACTGTACTATGCGTGCATCGTCGCCGATGAACCGGACGGTAAGTACATACATTGAGATAGTGGTCTACGGCCAGCTTGTAAATAGATAAGTAACACTGCTACGGGGGAAAAAAAGGCGAGTGAAAAGACAAGAAGAACCTTTCATTTCAATCTATTGAAGTCGACCAGAATTTAAATAATAATATCTCGTTACATGATAGAGTGACTGCACTTATATCGACACATCGCACACGAACTTACTTCTGAGTGGTTTAAGCCGATAACCCATCGATAAGTGTTGCCCCTTCCTATCTGATTGACCATATCAATGTCCCCAGGAAGGGCACAGCGCTAACATCGGGCGAGGTCCGCACAACGCTGACGGAGTACGTGAAGACCCGCGCTCTGCACTCGGCGCAAGTGAAGGGCGCCGTCACTGTGGACGCGGCGCTAGCTAAAATTACTGGAAAACCTGTACAGGTACATTTACTGTATTGTGATTGTTAGGCAGAGATCTATAAAGAAATTGGAATACGTACTTTTTTTAGCGCCGTTGCGTTACTATACAACTATTACAGGTGTTGGGTTAAGGGGACATCAGGAGATAAACGCGAGTTTTATAATGCGTTAAAGTATATGATTCACTGCAGTAAACTCAATCAGCAAAATATATGATATTCTTCAGGATATACGCTAATGACATGTGTTCATAACATAATACAACTAATTTTAATCGATAGAAAAAAATCGCGCAGAGACCTCTAAAAATTTATTTTAACGAGTAAAACCCATACTGAAATACATGTGATCGTTCTGATTTTTTGGCAAATAATTCTACAAGCAACATAGTAAAGTCAGTGTTTTATTTTTTTAGTCCAATCAATAGTTTTTTTGTAAATCGCATATTCTTATTTCCCAAATTTTGTATGGTGATAAAAAATGGGGCTGGACAGTCCTTACTATTTGAAACGTATAGTTACCCTACGAAATTAAGAGTGTGCATTGCGGGGATGCGTTTCGCGGTCGCGGGGAGTGACGCAAGCTCCCTCCACCCACTCGCTCAAGGTCGCTGGCATTTATTGGACCGCCTTAAGAAGGGAACATGTCCTTGCCAAAGCACGTATCTAGTAATGTAATGCTACAGCATCATAAAGATCTTTCAAAGGCGACGAATGTGTTGGTTTTTTATTATTAGGACAATACCACTATTCTCATACTAGGTACTGCATACTGTACCTAACCCCTAAAAACCAGAATCAACAGAAACAGTGGCGACCACCAGAAAATAATGAGGTAATGACGGATATAATCCGCTGGGAAGCAAGTTTGTTTTAGTGTGCAGTAAAATATTAACAATTTCAATGACCAACCCGTAGGACGCGGTGAAGTGGGACATCCTAATGTCGGCCGTCCAAAGTAAGATGACGCCGAGCACAGAGATGCGGTTCTGTGACGGCAGCGTGCGCCTCAGCAAGAGCAAGCTGGAGCCAGTGCGCATGCAGGTCGCGCAGCGCAGCGGGAACAAGAAGGTATACTGGCGCGCAGTGCGTGTGTTCGGCGAAACATCCGACAAATAATAGATCGCGGCGCGCACGAGTTGAAATGCTCTTTTCGTGCGCGTAGTGTGCACGGTTCGCGCACGCAAGGCCTCCACGGCCACGCTATGGGAATTCTGTTACATTGCATGATACATTGCGATAGTGTGGACGACAAATTCTTTCATTGCACGTTACAATGCGCTATAAGCGTTGTTTAACCTTTTGATCGCCACGGTCGGGTATAGCCGACACATGAAAACGTGCCCAACACGCCACCGTCGGGTGTACGTTACCCCAGCAAAATGTTGTGCTTTAGATTTAGAGAGTCGAGACTATAAAAAATAATTAGTGTGTCATGAGGTGCAATTTGTTTACTAATAGCAAAATTTGTGTGAATAGTAGTTCAAAAGTTATTTGAGAAAACAACATTTTGCTGGGGTAATGTTTTAAACGATACCACAGCAAAATCATTTTTCAAAAGTCGTGTCAGCCCGGAACCAAATACATGAACAGCTCTTGTCGCGTAGTAAATGTGTGTAAATAGCAAAATTTGTGTGTTCTATGGTTCTGAAGTTATTTAAGATTTTGCTGCGGTAACGTTTCGGGATATCCCAGATCTCGAAAACGGCTCAACACAGAACTATGAAAAAAATACCAATAAGAGACCTGAATTTGTTTAAATTTGTTTAATCATTAGTTTTTTATTTGGTTGACGTAATACCATGTAATTGAATGGTTTCAAAAATAAGAAAAAAATCGGGTTTGCATTATTAACCATTACATTTATTGCCAAACAAACAGCTGTAATAAATACCCGTGGTAGACGCTTATAACGTCAGGAATTTTAGATGTTCTAACTTTACACGTTAGGAAGATAATAATAATAATAATTTATTAAATCGTTGTAACAGTAAATCCTTATTCTAATTTAACGTTAATAAAAAATGTAACAAGTTATGTTTTAACATACTTACAAAACAGAGGTCCCCAAACTAGGCTGTGCCTGTATCTTGGGGGCCGGAGTTACGTTAACTTTATATTAAGGTGAATGCTCCAACCACCCCGCGAAATTCAAATTTTCTTACGTTTTTTGCAATTTGCAGGCCAGTGCTAGTTTGTATGTTGATTAAAATATAAATTGCGGCTTTAAGACGTATGCAGTTACAGAAATATAATCATCAAAATCATCAATATAAGCCTCCAAGTTCATAAAGGTGCAAAAATGACTTTTTCAAGTTCCTGCACCTTTATGAACTGGGAGGCTTGTATTGATGATTTTTTATATTTTAATCAACGTAAGAAAATTTGAATTTCGCGGGGTGGTTGGAGCATTCACCTTAATAAGTACTTATTATCTACGAACAAAACATAAAATGATAATTAAAAGTAAGTAAAGTTTAAAGTAAGAAAGTAAAGTAAAAAGTTTTTTTGATGATATAAAGTGAATAAGTATTCTAACTTGGTGTATGTTAGTGTTTATGAGTATGACTGGGTGTGTGTGTGTGTGTATTTTTATTTTTGGTATAGTTTAGTTAACTTGAAATTTCTTCCGTCTCTTCAAACTATAGGTTGGTTAACCATTTTATCAATGTTTTTTTGCATGAAAAGTTGCTCATGTCTTGAATGTTGCAGCTTTTACTAATTTATTTATTTTATTTTATTTAAAAAAAAAACGTTGCCCCACACTAGGAATTTCTCCTGTATCGTGGGTGCGTTAACAAACATTTAAACTCACATACACAACATAAAAAATTCAAAAATTCTTTTGTAAATATGGATATGTGAGTAGAATGGGCATCGTCTGGATAACAGGCTATTTGCTTCTAGAGAGGGAATGTAGAGGACGCGTTTTGTGATATTTTTTTCGTAATCGGATCTTTTTTTTAAAGTTTTGTGAACATGTAGAGTTGCTTTTAAAACAAATAATTGCCGCACCCTTAAGACATCAAACTCCTTATAAATAAAATCTGTTGGGTAGCGAAAAGGTTTTCTTAAAGCTACTTTTATCACGGCTCTTTGAGCTCTTTCTACCTCTATAACAGTGCTTTTCCTGGCTGCACCCCAAACAGAAATCCCGTATTGAAGTACTGACTGACACAGACCGATGTAAATTGTACGTAGAATTTTAAAGGGTGTACAGTTACGTAGTTTTTTCATAACATGTATCAGCTTCCTAACGCGACCAGAGAGCAAGTGTATGTGAGATTTGAATGAGATGATGTCGTCTAGTGTGATGCTAAGGTATTTAATTGAGGCAGTGTGATCTATGACTAGGCAATAACAGTGTGTTAGCGGTGATGTCGGGTAACTGCAGCATGTGTGGTATTTAAGTACAAGATGACGTGGAGGTCGAGAAGGTATTGTTTTGGAAAATGTTATGAATTTGATTTTTTTATATTTAGAGTCAGGAGATTTGCGTCAAGAGACTTAGAGACAGTTACTAGTCGATCTCGGCAAGGTGGTACACTTGTTCCCAAGTTTTACCGTGAAAAATTAACACTGTGTCGTCAGCATACGATATTATTTTAGCGTCGTTTAAATGTGAGTTTAAAATATCATTCATATAGAAGCGGAAGAGAGTTGGGCTGAGTGTGCTGCCCTGTGGAATTCCAAAAGCGATGGGAAGTACGTCACTCGATTGTTCATTTACTTTGACCAGCTGTTTGCGATCAGATAGGTAACTCGTAAACCATTCAAGTGCAACCCCTCGTATACCTGCACATTCAAGTTTTCTAAGAAGAAGTTAATTTGATATTGTATCGAAGGCCTTTGCCAAATCTAAAAAAATCCTATAGTGTGTTCTCCTTTTTGGGTGAAAGTAGCCACTAAGTTGGTCAGTAATGAGGCAGCGTCTTCAGTTGACCTTCCTCGCCTGAATCCAAACTGCCTGTCTGATATCAATTTGTATTTCTCAAAAAAGTTCACTAGCCTGCTGTTATCTAGTTTCTCCAGTACTTTGGACAGAATTGACAGAAGTGCGATTGGGCGATAATTTTCAGGTAATTCTGTAGGGCCCCTTTTGTGTATTGGTCTAACGGATGCAACCTTCCAGCACTCCGGAAAGGTACTGGATTACTAGATTGTAAGCTTAAATTAAAAATGTGGGTAAGTGGTTTATGGGTTGCATTTCTATTTTTTATTATAAATCTTGTAGTGATACCATCAAGTCCTAGTGCGCTGTCAATTTTAAGTTGATGAATACAGGGTGTAAATCAACCCATCACACAGCCGTCAACCAAGCATTCTGTACATCAAACTAAGTACCCCTACGCAAAAAAATTGCTGGGAAACAACGTTTTTTTTGTGTCAAAAATCACATTTTAGGGTAAAACTCAATGTAGCACTGTTAAAACATTGTGCTAGTGGATGCTTTGAATAGTAAACGGGTCATGGAGGTAATTTAAGTAAAGTTATAACCTGAAAAACTAGTATTTACAAAAACAGCTGTGAAAAATTTGGAACTTTGACCCCTAATATCTCCGTAACTAGGAGGTATGGTCTAGATTCCTAGTGTGGGGCAACGTTTTTTAAAAAAAGAAAGAAAGAAAAGAAGAAAAGAAAGAACAAAAAAATGATCGCAGTGGTGGGGAGAACAAGTGCCCTTTTTTTTTTTTTTTTGGGTGGTTGGGAAATCATCAAATAACCCCTTTCCGCTCTTGGGCAGAGCGAAAGGGAGTGTCAGACTTCTACTGACTAAATACACCCATGTTCCTTCTGAGCCCTTTATGTCGAGGAAGCGGTATCTCTTGCGAACAACCCGCAGCACCGACAGGCGTCGGCCCTTGCGGGCCCCTTCCATGTTGCTGACATCTCTTTGAGGCGCGCGTGGAACACGAACGCGCACAAGTGCCCTTAGTTTGCGTTAAGGGTACTTTTACACCCTATAAAGGGTGTAAAAGTACCCTTAACGCAAACAAAGGGCATTTGTTCTCCCCACCAAAGCGATCATTTTTTTGTTCTAGACCATACCTGGGAACCTCCTAGTTGCGGAGATATTGGGGGTTAAAGTTCCAAATTTTTCACAGCTGTTTTTGTAAATACTAGTATTTCAGGTTTTAATTTTACTTAAATTACCTCCATGACCCGTTTACTATTCAAAGCATCCACTAGCACAATGTTTTAAGAGTGCTACTTTGAGTTTTACCGTAAAATGTGATTTTTGACCCCAAAAAAAAAAGTAATTTCCCAGCAAACATTTTTGCGTAGGGGTACTTGGTTTGATGTACAGAATGCTTGTTTGTGGGATGCGTGAAGGGTTCGTTTACACCCTGTATATTTAGTTATTTCTGCTTCGTCTGTCGGGTGAAGAAAGAATGAGTGTGGGAAATTTTCACGAGGTTTGTAGGTTTTAGCTAGGGATTCTTGGGTCTCAGAAATTCGTGATAGTATTAGATCGGATAGGTTTTTTCCAATCGAGGTGAAGTAAGCATTACAGTTGTTAAGTGAGTTAATTGGATCCGCCGAATTGTAAATTAGTTGAGATGAGTCACTTTTTGACTATTTGGGCTATACAGGGTGTAAATCAACCCATCAACAGCCGTCAACCAAGCATTCTGTACATCAAACTAAGTACCTCTACGCAAAAAAATTTGCTGGGAAACGACTTTTTTTTTTGGGTCAAAAATCACATTTTAGGGTAAAACTTTGTGCTAGTGGATGCCTTGAATACTAAACGGGTCATGGAGGTAATTTAAGTAAAGTTAAAACCTGAACAACTAGTATTTACAAAAACAGCTGTGAAAAATTTGGGACTTTGGCCCCAATATATTATATACCCTTTATAGGGTGTAAAAGAACCCTTAACGCAAACGAAAGGCATTTGTTCTCTCCACCACTGCGATAATTTTTTTGTTCTAGACCATACCTGGGAACCTCCTAGTTGCGGAGATATTGGGGGTCAAAGTTCCAAATTTTTCACAGCTGTTTTTGTAAATACTAGTATTTCAGGTTTTAACTTTACTTAAATTACCTCCATGACCCGTTTACTATTCAAAGCATCCACTAGCACAATGTTTTAAGAATGCTAATTTGAGTTTTACCGTAAAATGTGATTTTTGACCCCAAAAAAAAAAGTCATTTCCCAGCAAACATTTTTGCGTAGGGGTACTTGGTTTGATGTACAGAATGCTTGGTTGTCGGATGCGTGAAGGGTTCGTTTACACCCTGTATATTGATTTGAGGCTGTTCCATAGCTTTTTTGGCTTTTAGTTATTAGTTGGCTATTGTGTTCTGTTTTTAGTTTGTGTAAAAGGTTATTACAAAAATTCCTGTACCTATTGTAAATCAGTTTTTTCATCTCATCGTCTGGGTCGGAGTTAGACGCTTGATGCAGATTGTCTCGGTGCTTTATGCACCTCATAAGACCTGGAGTGATCCTGGGCTTTAAAATGAGTCTATTTCTGCTTATTTTAACTTTCTGCGTATGTTTAATTATTAGATTGGTGATAATAGTTGTAAGTGTGTTAACAGAAGAGTTGGCACAGTTTGAATTAAGGATATCAGACCAGTCGATGTTCAGTAGCTCCTCCGCGATTGCGTCATCGTCAGTTCTATTCTTCCATCGGGATCTTGGATGAGCTTTAATGTCATTGTTTTTTTAGAGAAATGTCAGCCAGAACCATATCGTGATCTGTTATCGACCATTTGGCGATTATTCCTTTAGATCTGTAGTTTGATTTAATAAAAATGTGATCAAGACAAGTACGCCCCCTGGTCGGTTCAGTAATTGCAGGAAGAAGACCGTGTGAGGCCATCAGACTCAAGTATTCAGCATGATTTGAGATATTAGTACTAATTATGTCAATGTTTAGGTCTCCGACTACTACAATCGTTGCGTAATTTTTTAACTTGAGATAAAACAGTGTCTAGAGATGCAATAAAGTTATTTAGATTTAAAAAGGAAGGTGACCTATAAATTCCTGTAATAGCTACTTCGTTGTCTAAGACAAGTATGATATTGTCAGCTTCAGCAATGGATGAAGTCTATCACTTTTACATTTCTACTCATTTTAGTGTAAATTATGACGCGGCCATTTTTGGTAGATTGTGAGCGAGAGCGATAAACAGAATAGAACAAAGTTGTTGACCAACCAAAAACTGAACAATTTTGTTTTTATCTTGCTAACGTCTAAAGTTAGAATATCTAAAATTCCTGACGTTATAAGCGTCTACCACGGATATTTATTACAGCTGTTTGTTTGTCAATAAATGTAATGGTTTGCTTGCAGGTCTCTTATTGGTATTTTTTTCATTCTTTTGTGTTGCGCCGATTTTGAGATCTGGGATATCCCGAAACGTTACCGCAGCAAAATCTTGAATAACTTCAGAACCATAGCACACACAATTGCTATTTACACACATTTACTACGCGACAAGAGCTATCTATTCATGTATTTGGCTGAAACGATTTTTGAAAAACGGTTTTGCTACGGTATCGTTTAAAACATTACCGCAGCAAAATGTTTGTTTTCTCAAATAACTTTTAAACTACTATTCACATAAATTTTGCTATTAGTAAACAAATTGCGCCTCATGACACACTTATTTTTAATTTTTTTTTCTCAACTCTGTAAAGCTCAACATTTTGCTGGGGTAACGCACACCACCCGCGTCGGCTACGGCCGACAAAAAAAGTTTTTTTTTTAACTTTTTCTATCTTTCCGTGGGTGTCGTAAGAGGCGACTAAGGGACCACTGCCAGGGAACTACCAGACAATGGGCAGCAGCATTCTCTGTGCCTTCGTAACAACCATACTGCGATCGCCAACCCGCCTGCCAAGCGTGGCGATTATGGCAAATCCCTCCCTTCTGGGGGAGGCCTGTGTCAGCAGTGGACGTCTTGTGGCTGGGGTGAATGAATGGTGAAATTAATAATTTTGTAGGTATTTGTCCCTTGGCGTTGGAGGGGCTCCGATGCGTTTACGCTCTGGCGTTCAAAAGGTTAATAAGTTAGGTTGAGAATTGTTTGTAATCATAACTTACTAACTGCCGCACTCAGAAAGCTTTAATGGTTACCTACTTAGGCCATCACTTAGTAAAGTAAAGGTTTTGTCATACTAAAGTACATAAAAGTCAAATTTTTACCAAGTGACGGCTTAAGTAATCATTAAAAATCTCTGAGTACCGCAGTAAGCAATCGTTGATAACTTCATAAGCTAAGATAATATTGTCCTAAAACAATGCCAAAAATCAAAATATCTATAATAATTCTATCATAGCAACACGTGATGTGACGTCATGAAAATCGTTATTATAAGTCATTTCAATATTCTATACAACTGATTAAAACTCCAACCAAAATTGTTCGTAATTTCATCATTTTGGAACAAAGGTGGTTGAAAAGTAGTAAATCATATATTCCCGTGAGCAGGTAACGCTAGTATCGAACTTGGAACAGTTCGGGTTCAGCCTGCCAGCGCTGAGCCACGTGTGCCAGACGGGCGTGGCGGCGTCCTGCGGGGTGACGCGCTCGCCCGGCGCCAAGGCCGACCAGCTCATGGTGCAGGGAGACCAGGTAATCACTTACCACATCCCCGAACGGATAAGCAGATCTCCACCTTTACTATATCCATATTTTGCTACTTTTTTTGAGTCCCATGTAATAGGGGCTATCCTATTACCGTTAATCGGACATAAACTCACTCTCTCAGCTGCTACTGAGTGAGTAAGTTTATGTCCAAAAAAAAAAAAGCAAATAACACTGCCTGAGCTGGGGATTGAACCTACCACAGTGACAGTTAGGAACAACCACTAGTCGACAATGACGTTGGGCTAGTGGTCGCAATTGCAACTGCTCAGCGTGAGGTCCTATGTTCCCGTTTCTCAGGTCAATTTTTTCCATTGAAAATACTTTCACTTACCTACTACTTTTTTTCTTTTTACTTGCATGTATTTTATTTTGTAAATTAGTTAATTTATCAATGAAAGAATGTTATTACTTTAGAGGACAATTCAATTGCAACATTCTTTGTCCTCAAAAATATTTTTACCTGTGAACCTTTTGGTTCACGCAATGCACAAACACTTGATAGGTCATAGACCCCAAGAGCTATGTCCTCCTTCAAGGGCATAGGTATATAACTTATTTAATTCTACTCACCATTTATAGTGGTTATGTTGAGATCCCCTCCCAAGGGTTGTGACATACTACATAGCTTGTGCTTATTTAATTCAATCTTTTATATCTTTTACAGACATACTTCATTGCCAAACTCCTCATAGAAAAGTATGGCTTGCCCAAGAAGTTTGTGGAGGGAGCTGACAAGGCACTCAACAAAAAGAAATGATGGAACTCCTCCGAGGTACTTGTGGTGGCTACAAGTGACGCTGATGACTCAGAGTGCAGTGATAACCAGTGTGATTGTGAAATAAAACACTACATGAGCTCCTTACGTTTATTTATACTTATTATTTCTTACATGTACCCTTATAATTATATCTAGAACACACCTCGATGAGATGCATAACTATTACTAATACAGTGAATATGGCAATCAAGTTACTTTTACACAAACTTATAGTGCTTCACACTTCTAAAATCTTATTATTTTAAAGTAATTCTAACATAATACTTATTACAATTTAAGACTATTCTGTTACAAACTGGAAGACAAAAGACTAAAGTTTATTACATCACTGAGTTGATCCTCAACTGTTAGTGTGTCAGGTTTTTTTGTGATATAAATGTAAATTAGTCTATTTATGTATTTTACAATATAAAATTCAATTTACAATAAGGATTTTACATAATTTTTGTCTTTAGTAAATTATGGCAGAACTATACACATCACAAATTCAATCATATTTACAAGTACACATATTTAGATAGTGTATTATTAAAACATACACTTGATATAATTTGAAATATAAAATCTTCATATAAAAATATTCTTTCATATAATTTCACTATTCTAAGGTTAGGGTGGGTTGATGTCCGTATTTCATTTCAATTTTTACAACTAAAATGTCAAATAGAAATATCTGGTCCTTACAACATAAGAGTATAATGAGATACTACATTTAAATGGAAGCTTAACACTTACTCTACACTAAAGTTATCTTATATCGTCGACGATACTGCAATAGCGCTGATCTACTATTTGCAATAGTGCGTAACTACAAGGTTATTAACTTTACAGGAGATAAAAAAAACTTCATAATTTTAGTATTTAGAACGATAAGCGCATCTTATTGAAATATAGGGACCTTAGAGTGAGGTTCTGATTGGCTTATTCAAAGTAGTGTGTTCACTAACACGCACCAATGACAGACTAGGACAGCGCGGCGCGTAAATTTGAATTTCGCTACTTTTTGCAGTTTCGCTGTATTGCAGATGGTAGTTCAGCGCTATTGCAGTATCATCGACGATATCTATAAGATAAAAAACCACAACCAATACTATAAATTCATAGGTTTGATACCACAATACAATAAACTAATACAATTTGATAATTTTCAAATAATAAATTTCATCAGAGATCAAACTTACAATGACAACTTTATACAAGCTGCTACAACTACATCTACAGCTAGATCTTAGTGGCTGTCATAAACTTGAAGGGAGTTTTGAAGTTGAGCAGAGACTTGCGACTCTTGGACTTCTTAGCATCAGGAGGAGCCACAGGGGTCTGTGGCAGCCCCTGTCTCATAGAGGAGCGAGTCCTATCAGAGATACTGCCCTCACTCACCTTGGTACTGCTGGACTCCATGCTCCAGTGACTCCTGCAGGAGAACATGGACTGACGAGATGTGTTAGAGCCTCTGGAAGTGAGGCTCGTTTTGGAAGGAGTCTTCCTCATACTGCTGTGGTTTGTGATGTCACTGAAGATGTTCTTGCTAGTCTTAGCTTGCTTAGAAGGAGATGAGTGACACCACTGCAAGTGCATGGATGCTCTCTTCTCAGAAGGAGACTTTTTCAAATCCAAATATTTGAACTTATTGATGTCTTTAGCCAGAGCTTCCTGCCTCGGCACTTGATACCCTTCTGCATCCACATGGTCTAATTCATAGAATGTCAAAGTGACACTGTCATCACTCTCTGTAAATGGGTTGCTTGCTGTGAAGTGTACCTTCTTGGTGGACACGTCAGAGAACATGTTCCGGCGCGGCATGTTGTCGGCGGTGATCTTGGCGCCCGTGATGATGACGCTGTCGTCGCCTGCGTCTGCCGACAGCGAACTGTCGAGGTCCTCGTACGCGTAGCTCTTCCTGCGGCCACGGGCGCGCACAGAGCCGCTGCGTGGGCGCCGCCGACGAGACAACCACTCGCGCCTGTCGTCCTTAGCTTGTGTCATCATTGGAGGCAGGGTAATACCATTGCTTTCACCCTCACAACCCAACTCCAGGGAGGCGTTGAGTGGGATAATCTTAGTACATGGGCTATTCACTATTTCCTTAGATATGAGGTCCCTCTCCCTCTTGTTAAGCGACTCCTCGCGGTGGCGCAGCGCCACGAGGCGCGACATCCACTGTTGGCTCAGAGTGTCCTCTGAAACTCGCTGGGGACAGTTGAACTTGTCTAATGTTTCAGTGTAGGGCTTCCTGCTTCGAGGCACAAAGCCAGGCAGCTCCAGAGCAAGTGCAGCCAGGGTGGGGGATAGGGGGCTCTTTGGCGAGCATGACTGTTCAATCTCTTTGCTTGCTTTCCTCTTCGGACTGATGTTGCAGTAAATAGGACTATTCCCAATGTTGAACAGAGTCCTGGGAAGAGGCTCCACAGCTCTGCACAGTTCCACAGCCTTCTCTGAGTCACACTTGTTCACTTCTGATGCTAAGTATGAGTGTTCAACCGAGATGAGTATGTCATTCAAACATTTTGGCCCCGTTTTTGATTCCAAGTTCATGAGGACTGTGGGATGGTACAGAACGACATCTGGGCGCATGTTGACGTTTCTCTCATCCATCAGGAAGCTGACAATGTCTCGGAGGTCGTCACTGTAGTGAAACTCCTTGATCTTGTCGTCGGAGGCGCCGGGGCGGTAACACAGCATGTGGATCACCTCCCCGATCTGTCGCATCACGTCCCCGGAGCCCTGCGCCGCCGTCAGCTCGAAACAATTGATGCGCAAGTCGCCACTGTCGTCCACAAAGATTGACCCTGAACTTATGCATTTTTGTACAACGACAACATGCAAATCTTCCACAGTTTTGTAGGCCCGCGCCAGCTCGTGAAGCAGGTGCCAGATGAAGCTCTCCGCGATGAATTTGTCGGTGGCCTTGCACACTTCCAGTAATTCCTGCACACTTCGCCACGAATTGTATTCAAGGACAAAGTATAATGTTTTTGAAGGGGTGTGAAAAATGGTGTCATAATATCTTAACAAGCTCTTCGACGTCACTTTGCTTATTGTTTTCACTTCGTTAGCGACGTTTTGTATTTGTTCGTTACTGAACGCGGAGCAATCGTACGCCTTCCACGCAAAAATGTTGTTAGTGACCTTGTGTCTCACTTTGTAGAACGTACCGCCGCAGAAAACGTCTATAACTTGATAATCCTTTATTTTTTCCGCCATTTCAATGGATATTTATTAAGATTTTAATTTATTTCACATTTTGCTACCGAAACAAAGCCACTGAACGTTTGAATTTAATCGACGGTTACGAAATTAGTGATGTTTCGAGTCCAGGTTTAAATCAGTCGATGATCAGAATGACCGTTAACAATACTCATGTACGAAAGATTATAAGGATGTTATATAAAAAAAATTAATTAAACGTTGCCTATCTTTTTTCAAATACATTGAATTGGCAATAATTGTTTTTAATTATTATTATTTAGTCCTCTTTTAAAAAAAATGCAGGTTTATTACCTTTTTTTTTCTAGCCTGTACTGTCCCACTGCTGGGCAAAGGCCTCCCCCAATTCCTTCCACCTATTACAATTTGGAAAATTGTAAAGGCGCCATCATCAACCTACTCAAAACTAAAATTTTCAAAAGGAACTTGAACTTAATGCTTTAAATATATTTGAATAGTTTTGTAATTCGTTGGACAAGCCTAACTGCCTAAGCAATGCATAATTTGTTAACGTTGACATAATTCTGTAGATTATTGTTAATTTATTGTCTTTTAATAAGTAGGTAGATATCTGATAAAGACTCGAATCAGTGGCTTCTTAAAAAATATTTGCATAAAAAGCAACTGGGTACCGGAAAATTCAGATTAAAATCTCGTGGACAACTAATCAAGAAGAGAATTAGCAAGGTTATATAGAAAAAATTAGGTACTCCTAGGAAAACATTTTGAAATTATCTAGACACATGTCGTGGGTTGATTGTATTAATAAAAACTAGTAACTTATTACTATTTATTTAAATTTTCATCAATATTCCTAATTAAATAATTTATCGCGTGCTCACATCACTAGTGGTTTGTTCAGAAACGCATTCAATTTTTCTAAAGCTTTCGTTCAGAAATCTTATAGCCCGATAAATTCTTTTAATGCTCCAACTAGCCCGCGAAATTCAAATTTTCTTACGTTTTTTGCAATTTGCAGGCCAATGCTAGTTTGTATGTTGATTAAAATATGAATTGCGGCTGTAAGAAAATCATCAATACAAGCCTCCAAGTTCATAAAGGTGCAGGAACTTGAAAAAGTCATTTTTGCACCTTTATGAACTTTAAGCTTATATTGATGATTTTGATGATTATATTTCTGTAACTACATACGTTTTACAGCCGCAATTCATATTTTAATAAACATACAAACTAGCACTGGCCTGCAAATTGCAAAAAACGCAAGAATATTTGAATTTCGCGGGGTGGTTGGAGCATTCACCTTAATTGTCAAGATACATACAAGACTGTACGTACTTTGTAGGTACAGTCACATAACGCTATACAGTACACTCAACAACCTTTTATTCCTTTTTTTAGTGTGAGAAATCATTAAATGACTCCTCCCGCTGTCGGTATAGTGTCAGACCTTTGCTGACTAAAAACCACCCATGTTCCTTCTTAGCCCTTTGTGCCGAGGCCACGGTATCACTTTAGAACAACCCGCAGCCTCGACGGGACACTTAACAACCTTCGGTTATAGTTGTACGCGGTATACGTAGTTTTATACTGAAGCGGTTTTTTTACTGTTTTACCACGGTGCTAGTTTTCTAGTACAGCTTTTGCCAATAATAATTCACAACCGGACTTCACCCACAGCTGGGCATAGGTTCTCTTTGTATGTGCCAAGCTCCACATTCTTGTGCTAAGTAAAATTTTGTCTGACCATTTCGCCACCGGACGACCAACACTTCTTTTTCCAACTCTTTAAGTCCTTGGACGCCACTTACTCAGTTACAGCGCCTTGCTTGGTGTCCGGCTCAACTCCATTTGAGTTCCATAACTCGATTATCGACATCGAAGACCATCATACATCTCCGGATTTCAATGTTTATGAACGATTTATGAAACGAAAGACTAATAGCAAGCCCACATTATATATAACGGCATAGGAGCCCTCGAATTCGACCCACCTTTAGGGCTTCGCCGCAGTCGGGTAAAAAGAGCTGTCCACCTAGGTGTGAGTCTGTGAGGTGTCATAAAAGTTCTACGATATCCCTTAGAATGTGGGTGCTATGCTAGTAGGTGGTTCTATATATGTGCCGACCGCTCTTACACTTAGGGTCCGTTCAAACAGACCGGCTCGGAAATCGGAGAGCATCAGCTGGAGCTCTCTTCTTTTAACACAGACCGGCAGCGGTCGGCCGCGCGAGCATGTAAGAGCAGGCAAGCAAAGACGGTGGGCCGGTCGAGCGCGGAAGAATAGGGACGTCATCAGAAGCAGCTAGCTGGTCGGCTCCTCTCATTATTTCACACTAAGCGCGTTAGGTTTACTCTCAAGAATTCTCATTAATAAAAGAAGTGACATGTAAAAATAAACCTTATTTCAATGATTCTAAACTCTGTTTTAAACATGATAAAAAACTGCTCTCCTCTCCAAGCCGGTCGATGTGAACGGACCCTTAGTCGTGGTAGTTTTCGCTGGCCAGTGATAAGCGTAAGTGTAATTGGTAAGTTGGTTGGTTTGGTATTTTTTAGCATACATATTCCTTGAATTTGAGGATAGGGTCACTGTGGGGGGGGGGGGGGCGGGTCAAGGGGGTTTGTCTGTAATTCTGAAGCGCCTCCGTGCAATTTTAGCTGCCGGAGTAGCGCCGGAAAAATATTGGTAAATCACTAACTAAACGTGAAAAGGAACACATTATACAAGTTAATAATCTGGTGATTTATTGAATACAAGAGCGAGCGAAGCGAGCTCGAGACCTATGGGGCACCCCGACTCGGCCAGGTTAGGTTAGAAGGGTTAGTTGACCGTCGACCGGGCCTCCCGCGAGTGCGCCACAATGAGTGGAATAGGTGTAAACTCTCTCCTTCCATAAAATTTTATAATGTCAAAAACATTACGAAAACAACCTTTTTTTTTTGGGTGTGGGATATCCCCTCCCGCTCTGGGCAGAGCGGAAGGGAGTGTCAGACTTCTGCTGACTAGAAACCACCCATGTTCCTTCTTAGCCCTTGTGCCGAGGCCGCGGTATCTTTTTCGAACAACCCGCAGCCCCGACGGGGTTCACATTGGCCTTAGATCAAAAAAACTGGAAGTAAAAGACCTCTCGCCTTTGCCTATCAGTTTCTGCCTGTTTGGTCCGCCTGATCTCGGAAACGGCCGAACCAAGTCTAACGAGACTTTTATTGACAGATAACTGATGTTATAAGGAGTAATAACTAAGGCTACTTTTATTTTAGAAAAAGTTTATTTTTAAAGTCTACTTCTAGCTGCGTATTGCTATCTGTTCATCTTTTTAACAGCTTATTCAGTCGCTGACCTTATAAGCATAATATTATCACCTTGCCTGGGCTATCGAAAGCATCCTTTATTTTTTTTTTACATTGAAACGCGCCTACAACTTTCCTTATGGCAATTCGTGAAAAAATTGACGGTCCTACTACTGATTGCAGAACTTAAAACCTCTGTGAAATACTCTCGCTAATGTAAAGTGTGTTTAAAATTAATCATCAATCACGTTGTTACAGAAGAGGGTAGGCCGGCATCACATTCAATTTATAAAAAGAAAGGCACAAATAAAATGTAATTTCTTTAATTAATTAGTGAGTATAAGCGTGTATGCGGCACGACTGACTAGCAGTTACCAAATTATATCACAATACAATCATGATCCTCTCCATTCATAATTTATTTAAATTAAATAAAAAGCCAATACAATGAATACATTATAAACAATACGTACGATCCCAAAATTTACAACTATTCCACAGTTGAAAACTTGATTTAACTAAATGTAAAGCAACTATATGTGTGAGAGCCGCGCCACTCGCTCGTGCTGGGTCACACAGACCCGCCGTGGGCCACGCTGGCCCACAGTGGGCCGCTCCGGGCCACTCCTCGGCCGCACACAATAATGATAATGACAGTAGTTCCAGACGGTATTCAAAAAGTATTGTGCGCTATTTAGCAACCTACTTACACTAGTTCATACTCCGTATTATGGATACTTTTGAAATACCTTATATACCATTATTATTATTATTTACAATATTTGTATACAAGAATATAATTCATCATCATTGACTAGAAACTGTTTAGAAATAATATTAACAATATTTATCCACAAATGAAATTTTACACATAAAGGAACAAGATCACGGCGTGGACCTGTGGACCTGTGGACCCCCGGAGTCCGGCGGAGTCCCTGTAGCTGCGGGTCACGGAATGGACAGCTCCATCTTTGGTAACACATTTGAACATACATTACTGGATCACATGGCAAGTGCGCGCTGCACTCTATTTACAGCAATTTCATATATTTCATTGAAATTCTAAATCATTTCATTCCACAGTAGAATTTAATACATAATCGTTGTAAACTACCTAATATCACTAGCTCAAACACGTGTGTTGGTATCGAGGCACAAAATAAAATTTTACAAAAACAAAAGAGACAACAATGGTAAAATAAAATCTTATAAAACAAACAACAACCTAAATAATACGCGCACAGAGGAGTACCGAGCGACAGTACTCGGGCATGCAGTCTGTAGCTACCACTTATTATACATACGTATTTAAATTAATATACCAAAGGTTCTTTGCCTTTTTAAATACTGGGAATTAAGATAAGTGAGATCATGATGACGCTCGCGGCGACGCGCGGCCACTCCGGCGTCGCGCGACTGGAATTTGTGACTTCGTCTAACTAACGTTACGTCGCGTCGCAGTCGCCGCAGTGTCGCGCTCCGCACTGACCGCTCGGCGACGTGCGACACCCGACAGGCGACAATGTCGCAAGCTTGTCGCTCGGGCTAACATCGAACAGTATAAAACCTACAACAAGGGGGGCATCGCGGGGTGCGCTGCGCTCGCACTGGAAATGTAGCTATCACGCATTCCCGTGGAGCGGCGCACCCGGGGCCGGGCGGGGCCGGGCTGGGGCCCTGGGGCCGGGGCCGGGGCCGGCTGGGGGCCTACCGCACGCCGGCGGTGCCCAGACGCTGGTGCGCGGTAGTGGGTCGCGTGCGGCCCGACTTGCGCGCCACGTGGCCGCTCTCCAGCTCCGGTTCCTTCTTTGTGGGCGTCGGTACGCTCTGGAATACAACGTAGGTCAGTTGTAATATATATAACACAGTGGGGTATCGCGGGCGGCGGGCGTGTGCCGTGCGGTATACCTGCGTGTGGTGGGTGTGTCGGGGCGGGGTGTAGGTGCGCGTGGTGGAGGGTAGCGGCAGCGGCTGCAGGTCCAGCACGTTGTCGGCACGCTGGCGCGGCAGTCGGGCGGGCAGCGCGGGGCGGCGCCCGGGGCCCGCCACGGGGCGGCACGCGAGGGGCTCCACGCCGCTGTGCTCGCGCAGCTCCCAGGTGTCGGTGTCCTCGTTGTACCGCGCCCGCAGCACGGCGGGGCGGCCGGCGTCAGGCACGAAGCTGTCGGCCACTAGCAGCCGACGCCGCAGCTCAGCGATGAGCGCGGCTTGCAACGCTTCGTGTTCGCGCCGCTCTCCGTCGTGCGCCTCGCGCTGCTCCACCATCTCCTCACGTAGACACGCGTACTTTGATAGGCATTTCTTTAACCTGGAATCATTATTACAAATTTTTTATCATATTTTATTCGTTTCACCTCATGAGCTATGGCAGCAAACATCACTGCTGTGGTTCGACTACTGTAGATAAGTAGTAAGTAGATCCTACCTCTGCGTCTTGTGGTCCACCTCCTGCTGCAGCGTGGTGAAGGTGTTGGAGACGTGCGCCGTGGTCTCCTCCTCCAGCTCGATCTTCTGCTGCATCTCCACCTCGCGCTTCTTGCGCGCCGTGATCTCACTGTGGCGCTGTTCCAGGATGAGCTGCGTCTCGTTGAGGTTGTTGATCAGTTCCTTGCCACCGCCGCCCTGCACCAGCCGCTCCTCCAGCGCCAGGATCTGGTGCTCCAACTCCTCCATCTGCTTCTTCTCCTGCTCTATCGTAGACTCCGCCAGTATGTTCTCATTCTCTATACTGACTGTCTCTTCTTCGGCTGAAATGAGAAAATAACAAAAATATAGAAACCAATAATGATCTATAGGACGTACGCGTCGCTGTTATCTAGGTGAGGTGATTATGGAAGGTACAACTACTCCAACAACCCAACTCAACTCAACTACTGCTTTCAACTTCTAACCGTTGAGTTACTCAACGTTGAGGGAATCTTGATTGGAGGTTACGAGTTACTTTTCTTAGGTGAATGTTAAATGCATAGTAAATATTAACTTTTACTAAAGTCGGTGGCAAAAAAAACGAAATCAAACAAACAAAAGTCATCACCGACTTCAGAAGCTGATTTTTCTTCTTAAGTTTATATTTTACTTTTATTTTAAATAACCTGTTTTTAAATTTTGAGTAGCGTTAATCTACTTCTGATACTGACCGTACAACATGAATCCGTTTTCGGTTGGTTTTACGAATACAGTAAAATGTATGTTTTATAGCTTTACGCATTACAATAACTCACGTGTAGTTGTTTAAAGAGATGTTAGCCGTCCTACAGAACTCAGTTGATCTTTAAAAATGCAAGCATTATATTAATTCACATTTATGCTGTTCAACCAGTATTAGGCTTTTACTTAGAATTTAAAAGTGCTAAAACACAACAAAGGGCACTAAAAACAGCTTAAAGCTGCATGGTACAAGTTTATGCTATTAAACAGCAAAAGGTTATTAAATAACTGCTTAAAATGCGATTGAAGATCCTAAGGCACTAACAACAGCTGAAAGCTGTTTTACGTGGCTTTATAATGGTTCATGTTTAAATATATATAACAGCATGAAGCATTTATTTGACTACTTAAAATGATATTGTATATCCAAATGCAGTAAAAACAGCTGAAAGCTATACAACTGCATTGTGGTTTGCTGCACTAAAACTAAAGGCTTTACAAAAGTATTTTAATATAATCCAACCGTTACACTGTGTAAACCATCATTATAGTTTTGAAATACCAATATAGAGCGTAAAGATGCTCGGTGAACCTTTATAAGACTTTATACGTTCCTTAAGTTTTACCTAGGTATACTATAGTGCTTGAGTATACTCACAGTTGTCGGACGGAGTGGGCTGCGTCTTCTGTCGTGGCAGTTTGCGCGGCTTCTTGTCCTGCACACGTCGTTGCTCGATGAGTGCTCGCAGACGCTCGATCTCCGCCTGGTACTCGCGCAGCTTCGCGTCCTTCGGGTCCTCGTTGCGCACCGGCTTGTTCTTTATCGCTGGAACATTCAACACAATCTTCATCAGTAACACATACTTTGAACATGACATAAGCAGAATCGGGTTTCCCTCAGTGGTTTTATTATTCCAACATTAGGTAGCTAAGACATTGTCATGGATAAAAACAGCTAAATATGCTATTATAGTTGCACATTGCTCGAAGAATGAATGGCCGATGGGGCCGAAAAGTTCTGGAGTGGCGACCGCGAACCGGAAGACGTTGCGTTGGAAGGCCTCCCACTAGGTGGACCGATGACTTGGTGAAGGTGGGAGTAACCGCTGGATGCGAGACGAGATGACGATGCTAGTTTAATGGACACTTGTGTTACCTTTAGCTCTGTGTGCGTAGCGCAGCGTGGTGATGGTCTCGTCGTAGTTGTAGGAGGCGGGCCCGATGTTGGCTATCATGATCGTCTTGCTGTTGCCACCCAGCGAGTCCTGCAGGATGCGCGTCAACTTCGAGTCTCTGCAACGTGCAGCTTTCATATAAGTACCAAGATTTGCCACAAGCCAATGTGCACGAGGGTTATCTGACACGAGTTGCCATGGCTGACCTGGAAGTCTCTAAACATACTCCGGACTCAGGTAGGCTGAAGCAAGGAAAACCTGTTCAGGTGGAGATTCATAGATGACTCTGCCCTGGAGTGTAAATGTGGTCTTGCTTCACAAACTATGGGGCACTTGATATCATGTCCAGCATGTCCTGTTACTTGCACGTCACAGGAGCTGATGGAGGCTACTGAAAGTGACATACTCGTCGCCAAATTTTGGGCAGACTCAATTAAAATTGTCATCGACACGCTATGAAGAAGAAGATCTGACACAAGCTTGAGCAACAAAGAGTACCTGTAGGGCACGTGCGGGCTGTTCTCCGCGAGCGCCGAGATGACGTTGCCGAGCGAGGAGAGCGCCTGGTTGATGCGCGACGCCTCTCGCAGTCGCTCCGCTGACGCGCCAGTCTTGCGCTGTCGCTCGCTGCCCGCGAGGTCCACCAAGTTCAACTTGCCGACGCTATAACAGAACAATAACATTTAGATAATTCTACCTGCACGATAGCATGACGATTCTATCTCTATTCTGCCAAGCATAGACAAAGCTCTTTCTGTAGAAATCGACATGAAATCTTTCTACAATCTGTCATACATAATGTCCATTCTTCCGTCGACAAAACCCGTTTCTAAGGTGGTCATGCTGCTACGCGATCTGTTACATATAGTCCTAAAGCAAATCGTTAATTTGAGAAGAGTTGAAATAGATTCGCAAACCCGGGAAACCTAGAAACTGTTTAAAAATTGAAATAACGAGTGATAGTGGTAAAATATGTAGATTTCTATCTCTCTAGCAGTTTGCAAGGACAAGGTAAGTCACGATACGTTTGGAATTTCAGGTAAACAGATAAATTCAGTTTCACTTTCTCTGAGCGATCGAACTGATCACGATCAGACACGAAGGTATGAACCCTAGTGCAGTTATTAACGATCATCTTGTTCGCAAATCAGCGTAAAAGCACTGAGTACAACGGATATTGAGTTAGTCGCGCTCGATATGACTGCTTAGTTGAATCGAATCACAGTCGGCGATACGGTCACACCGCTAACGACCGTGTTTTTGTTTTTATTAGCAACAAAACAAAGGTCGCGGAGGCCTAGTTCTTTAAATAATTTGTGACAAACCTGCGGTTGGTCGGGTCACGGGTGGGCTAATATAAAATGCATGAAGTTGCTCTATTTTCTCTGGCCCGGGGAGCCATCTGAACCGACGAGTGTCTCAAGGGAGCAGCAATGTTTTGGTAAATGAGTCGTAGCACTCCTAGCGCGGTCACCGTTGGATCAGGTGACACAAATGAATAAATCCCATACATACTCATGGTAGGTAAGGTAGATACCAAGTTTAGTATAAAGACTGAATAAAACACTTAAGTACACCTTTAGTCACATAATCATTTTAAAAGCGCGTACGTACACAAACATGAATGCAGTCTGCCCATAAAGCGTCTGATCATAAAAATAAGGGCAAAGGTACATTGACCCCAATAATGGAGCAATGAGTGTCTGGATATTCAATAAGCTTCGGACCCTAGTGGCACATGATACGTAGAGGAAATTAAAGTGAATAGCGCAGTAGGCCGGCCGGCATGCGGCACCCCGGCATGGCGGCAGCCACCCGCCGACATCGGATGTGCCGCCATGCCGGGGCTATTCACCGCCACTCTATTGCCCGCTTCCGGACTACATTATATTCGCACGTCTATTTGTCAGCACACGCACTGTTGTAAACTTGTAACCCACAAGTAACAGAAGGTCCATTTGTAAACAAAGACGATGACATTTACGAGCACTCCCTAAGACTGTAGAAAGGTCCTGAAGCAATTTGGGCGATTCTTTCCTGTTTTAAAGATGTGTCGTAGTTTCCTTGCCTGAGATTACACGATCGCAGAGCTTTAGGCTCAGGCTGGGCCTGTGGGCCATCATAATCTCTGACCGTAAGTCCAAGGATAGCACAGGAAAGGAGTAAGGGTTCAGAATCTATCTCGTTTAGGTACTACCCCCTTAGCTACTTTTAAAACCATGAGATAAGTTTGATTAGAGTTTAATTGAATGGACCTTCTATCTCTATCTGTTTAGTGCCACATCTATTATTTGGTAAGACTTGTTGCTTCGTTTCTTTGCTAGTTGGTATGTTGGGAAAATTGACCTCGAAGGAAAAACGTTTCATTTGTTTTTATTGATTGTCCATGGTTCACTACGGTTCAGCCCGTTCAGCCGTTCAGCTGACAATGTACTGTAACGATTTCTTTCGCGTCGGCAGACGTCGAGTCGTTCTGTTTATATTCGCGTTTGATTCATTCTATGACTAGGTTTTCGTGAACATGCCAACTAACGTCCTCCGTACCTACGTAAAGTCGTCGCTTATTCATAAAACATTATTAGGAACTCGACGTAATCCCATCACATTTCCAAATAAACATGCGTAGTCTTTCCTCCCAAGTACATCATCAACCCAGATCCAACGTCATCACTCAGCGAGTTGTCTCCGCAGCTCGCAGGTGTTTAGTGTTGGTGGACTTTCCTTCCAATTTGAGTAGCATCCGTCATTTGCTTGGATCTGAATATGTTGGATTTCAGTCTGGTTTAACTTCAAAGAACCATCATATGATTTAAAGCAACCAATCCCATAATAGCACTAAATCTAAAATGAGTAAATGCGCAACATAGTTTCCAATAATAGCCGCAACACTCCAGCTTTAGATGAGCGGCAGTGGGTGCATGTGAATGGCGGTGAGTCAGCACAGATGCGCGGGCTCAGGCCTAGTTCATGGCTGTAACTAATGCGGCATGGGGTGCAACTGTGGAGGATAGAGGTACTGATAAGCGGGTCACCAGCTGTGACTGCGAGCCAGCTGAGCAGGAGACGGGATTATGAAGTAGAAGGCAGTTACTGAAGTTGCTACTGACAAGAGCAGCTCAGGCTCTTTGTGAGAGGGAGTACCGTAATCCACCACACGAGCCCAGTGGGCTCTATGAATGTTCTCTTTTATGACACACCCGAAGACCATAATATCTATTAACTCTTTTATAAATAGACTTTCGTTTATATGGGTGTTGTGAGTCACTTTGTTTAACAACAAACTAGTGACACACACAGCGATCGCATTTGTTTTGGTGTTGCGTGCATCATTTCAAGTTACGCATCTTTACAGAAAATGCAAATGTATTGACATTTAAGTACCTACCACTATAAATGCACTAAAATACCTACCTATATAGGGTGTAAAAGTACCCTTAACGCAAACGAAGGGCACTTGTTCTCCCCACCACTGCGATCATTTTTATGTTCTAGACCATACCTGGGAACCTCCTAGTTACGGAGATATTGGGGGTCAAAGTTTCAAATTTTTAACAGCTGTTTTTGTAAATACTAGTTTTTCAGGTTTTAACTTTACTTAAATTACCTCCATGACCCGTTTACTATTCAAAGCATCCACTAGCACAATGTTTTAGGAGTGCTACTTTGAGTTTTACAGTAAAATGTGATTTTTGACCCCAAAAAAAAATTTTTTGGGATCAAATTTACAAAAACAGCTGTGAAAAATTTGGAACTTTGACCCCCAATATCTCCGTAACTAGGAGGTTCCCAGGTATGGTCTAGAACAAAAAAAATATCGCAGTGGTGGGGAGAACAAATGCCCTTCGTTTGCGTTAAGGGTACTTTTACACCCTATAGTTGTAGGTAGGTACTCTAAGAGCAGCTATGTGTTACCTATGGTTTGTTTGTTTTGAGTCAATTACATTCTAACTTGAAACCAGCAATAAACATTGTCTTTACATTTATTGTCCATCCATAACATGAGTCGAGTTGTCTCGAGGTAAAACTAACTTGACAACAACTCATCCATCTCTTAAAACACAAATACATTTATATAATGTGTATTCTTTTATTGACTTGTACAAGTATAGATAAGTAAAGGGTGACACATTTTGTGTTAAATTACGGACATACTGAGACAAATACGAAACTTAAACACGGCGAGTCTCATGTAAGATGCAAACATACATACATGGCAGATAGATAATGCACGCTCCTATTCCTACCTAATTTGCTTATCTTTTCCAAGAAAATATAAAAAGTCTAAATAAGCGGCATGCGGCTAAACACCGAAAGAATAATATGGCAGGTCAGACATTTGTTTATACATTCACACAATGGTGAGCATGATGATGATGGTATTCATGCTTCTCCATATCTGTAAGTATCGGTGGTTTTAGGAACTTATTGGTTTGGGGTGCTGAGCGCCGCCGGGCCTCGCCAGCCTTCCATCCTACCGACTCTACCGAGCCGCTATGGGGCGCACGTGGACAAACAAATGCACTCACTCGTTCCATAAAGGGAACATTTTGTCACAATTACATGGCTGACTAATTGGGTGGCGCCTGCTTTGTGTGAACGATGACATGGCATCTAAGTTTAAAATAATCTAATCTAGGCGTCAACGTAGTTGCATTCAAAATTTCAAATATTAGTAAAATCTTCCAGATTACAAACCTATTAAACTTTGTTTATTCATTTAAGTGATGCAATTTCAAATCAGTTTAAATTCTAGAAGAAAAATATTCATATAAGTACGTCTAATGGACATACAAATTCTACTGATATATTAGCAGCAATAAAATGATAAAGATCAGGTCCTAATGTAAAATCCATTTGTTTATATAACGATTCCTGTCATTGTTGTTTGCAATAAACAATATATGTAAAATATTATATCAACAAAAAACTTTATACATAAGTAAAGGGGTTTTTTACTTGAGAAGTTTTTCTTACAAACATTATAACACCTGCCAAAGTTCACGAAGTTCGTTACCTGAGTATTTATTACATTTTATTCGCAACGTAAATAAAATGGCGTGGTTTGTATGTTCAACGTAACATGAACGTAAATATTTGAGTACTGAATCCACTCCACTGCATAATGTTCCAGATATCGGTCAAGTACGAACTTAATATTGAGGATTACGATTTATGATTTGTAGAGCACCAATATTCTTTAATACGAAAAATTCAATGGGGATATATTTTAATCAAGAAAAGTGGAAATAATTACGAATAATTATAACGAATATATTTTTCACGGGTATTTAAGTAACTAAATCAGCACGCTGTTAACAGTTCAGCAGTGTTATCAAAACTTTTTTACGTGATGAAACCTATCGGGAAACAAGTTATGGGAAACGAACACGACTGTTCTTAAACATGACATAACCATAGTTTTTATGAATAGTAGTTCTTTTAAATCGACCTCTGCGACTGTCAAGGACGCTGCAATCGACGACATGACAACATCGCGCGTTTTTGTTACTGTAAACCTTTATATAATAGAAGTAGAGACCGCGAATCGGCAAGAATCGGGAAGTGTGTATCCTCAGGCTCGGTGGAGCGATGATCTTCGCAGAGTGGCTGGTAATAACTGGATGAGAGTTGCCGAAAATCGAGTTGAGTGGCGCAAGATTAAAGAGGCCTATGTCCAGCAGTGGATTGCAATAGGCTGATTGTAACTAAGTAGATACAGTACATTAGCACGGTAAAATTATATTACCGTGACATTAGGCTCATATCAAGCCCGTGAAAGAAAGAAGTTCAACCAGACTCCATGCAAAAGCCCACCATAAATAACCATGTTAGTTTCATAGATTGCAATAAGCTAAATAATTGCAGTCGATTCAAGTTAACGGCCTTGTAACACCTTCACACCTCATTGTGCCGGTCAACATGCGCCCCCGTCATCATCTAGGGCAAGAACAGACGGTGGCTACCGAATAAAGGTACATGCAAATACATACACCCACCCAAAGACACACACGGTACTCCATCATCCAAGGTACATTCAACAGCATTCATTGAACTGACACCAACATATTCTACATACAAGCTAAACATATCCTGATCGCGCAAAAAACAGAATTAATGAGATTATTATCTTCTGCGCTAAGAGCATCGTGAATCGTGATCAGTGTATTAGATCACAGATGTGATGCTGTGTTTTGTGGACTCATTCGTTTTGTAATCATTAAATCACACGACTTGAATTGTTGTAACAAGATTGTTTCAATATTTGCTCGGCCCAAGGGCGGATGAGTGCCAAACAAAAACATGACAAAATGAATGGGTCGTTTCCTTCCGGTTAAGATCTAGCACTTTTCCGGTAGTGTAGGAGGCTACTAATTAAATGTGCATTATGTGAAAAGGTGTTAACTCGTTATGTAATTAATCTACGTTTGTACGGTTGGCTGACATGGAAAAGTATCCATCCTAGCAAACTTGGGTAGGCAGATACTATACTGGTGGATCCACCGCCACAGTATCTTCTTGGGGATCCATTCTGTATCTGTGTTTACAATGATTGCGAAGTATCCTTCTTAGCCAATTATTTTTGGAACAGGGATCTCTAAGCTACCCATACTCCTACCTACATTATATGTAACAAATGCAAGTACGAATGTAGTAGCAGTGTAATCGCTACCTGAATCATAATAAATAGTGTATCGAGGTCATTAACTGATAAGACTAGCAGCAAGCGTTAGTTCAAAGATTAATTATTAATATGACGACGGAAACATTTGACTCGCTGGGAAAACTGTTGCCCAGCGACGAAACATGTTAGAAAACTTACGCGGTTTAGGTTCCTAAAATGATATCATGATATATGTTATGGTATCTTCTTTCAAGTGCAGTTTCAGTAGCAGTTAAAAGCAGAGTCACAACATTGTAATATGATATTTCAGTGAGAGATAGAGATAGAGATTTACGTAGGGCATTGTAAATTTAAGTGTTATGTGAGTAAACATTTTTCAGTGACCTTTCAGCTAGCGCGAGATGAAAGCTGTCGATATAATCTCAACATCGACTAGGTCAGTGTGGAAACGCGCGGGCACCTTTGATCACAAGCCTCCTACACGACGTACTGTTGCTAAAAGCGACGTACGCTAAGCTGGTTGCCAAGCTACATAGCCTGGCCCACCGCCGCAAAGTCGCTTGTCTGTCGGTCTTCTACAGGCTGTACTTCGGAGAGTGTGCGCAGGAACTCCACGGGTTGATTCCACCATCTCCCTTCTTCCATCGGGAGACTAGGCGTACTGCAGGTTATCACCCATACCTAGTCGATGTTCCACACATTCGAACGAAGCGCTTTGCTAAGTCCTTTATTATGCGCACAGCCAAGGAGTGGAACTCCCTGCCTGCGTCGGTTTTCCCGAGTTCATATAACCCCAATCTATTTAAGTCGCGAGTAAATAGGCTTCTTCTGGGTAAGCTCGTTCCATCGTCGACCTCATCTTTGCCCTTAGGGTAAGATTGAGGTCAAGAGCAAGCCCATTCCATATAAAAAAAAAAAAAAACTGATAGTAATTGACCCATTGACCACTCATAAGTGACAACTTGTCTAGAACCATACGTTACACGTTACATAACACCTAGCACTCGACTGTTGAGGAAACATCGCAATGTTTGCTCGTCTATGTACACTATTACAGAACTATGTAAATGACAGGCCATGTTTACTGTCGCCCACAAAAACACGGGCTCGTTCAGTTTCTATGTATGTATGTGTGTATGTATTGTACCGCGGTCAGGCATCAACTCAACATTGTTATAATTTGTGTTACTTTTAGCACAATCGTGACAGGTATTACAATAAACGTATTTATGTGAATGTGTTGTAATAATGTGTAACTTTATGACTGCTAACAGCAAACTGATATGAGTTAATAAGCAATGTTTATAATAAAAAACAAGCACACATAACGATATTTTAAATGGTTTTGCATGTAATAAACTTGGTGTAAGACCTTCCAGGCAATGATTCATCAACATCACGTGGACGGTGGACCAACAAGGCTGTTTTTTGTTCTTATGTCTAAACGCTTTTAGCTAACAGAATGTAGTTATTAGCGTAGCTGTCAGCTGTCAATACACCAACTAGGGCTACTGGTGGGCGGCTGCAAGAGACACGGTGTCTATAGTAACAGATGCAATGATTTATCTATTATGAAAGCTATCTCAATCACAAATTTATAATACGAGTGCTCTGTTTTGTACAGTTGTCTGTTCAATTGTGACTGGTCTGTCACCAAGGTCCGTGGGAAGGCTCTAGTGTTGTTAGCCTATTTATAGGCTAGACACAGCCTGGACCAAACGACGCTAGAATGTATTTAATTGAATCTAGGTGTCTCAGATACAATAATAATAGTCCTGGCCAAATTTCGGCCATAGCAGTGAAGCTCAGAGACACAGCCGTCGACGTCGACGCGGGAGATATTATAGATACGATAATGAACGGTTGAACTAATAATAAGTGTAATTACGAACATAACATCGTATCACCTCCGCAATGAGTACAAACATACGAAATCCGTCCTTGGCTCGTTAGCGGCTCTTTAATTACTAATTATAGTTGTAGGTAATTGTAGAACATAATCGTGCGCCGATTACTGGCCGCTATCTGATATACTGATGAAGTGATGACTGAGACTCTTGTATTATTGACCAGTGATAAGATACTGTCTTTATGATGTGAGACTCAATGTTTTTGAAGGTTTTCCGTATCATTTAATTATTGTAAGCAAAATGTTAGGTGATCAAAATATATAAGTATTAAAGTAGATATTCGCATATTTTTTATTGGGCCAGCCAAGCATTTAACGAATAACCATGAAATTAGTTGTGTTTGTATATTGAATGCACCAGGCGCTCAGCAGGACGCAAGAGAAATCGCAGTAACGAACAGCTCATGAAAATAATTAGCGAAAACATTTGATTGAGCGACAAAGCGTGGCCCAAATGTGCAGCGTATCGAACAGAGCAAGGTTATAAATCGTAACGTGACGGAGTGACGGCACTCGCTCGTGCACCCGCCTGCCTGCGCCACAGCCGCCTGAAGCGCCCTGAAACACAACCAGCCTTCACGCTACCACGCACTGTTCACGACATGAACAGAACATTTGCTAAAAAAACGTATAACGGAACAATTCGTTCTCTAAAGCATAATTTCCCTATCATACACGATCGTGTGCAACCGTAGGGTCCAAACCAAGACTTTTCTGGTGGTTTGTGAGGTTCCCATTCTCGTCTCAACCATTGACTTTCTGATCTTACATACATTGTGGGCCGCCTTACCTCTCTTCCCTACCACAGTAACAATTACTTTTCGAAAATACTCTTACATTGAAATTATTATACAGAGTTTCGGCGGGTTCGGTTGTACACATCTAAGAATATTGTAGTTTCAGTTTGTAAACAATGCAATGGACAAGTAAAAGCAAACATACTAAAAAAACTTATAAAATAATATCAAAATCTCGCTTGGAACCACTCCAACGATAGAAACTATTAAAATATAATCAGCACCTTATCGGTGCGATAACATTTTGCGAAATGGAGTGTGAATATATTGTAAGGAAAATACAACAATCGGCTATAAAGATAAATCATTGGTACTCGTTGGTACTCCACACAATATCGACAGCTGCCAGATTAGATTCCTAATCTGAAACAACCAAGGAAAGTTTTAGTTCGTATCCAGACCACATTCAGTTATTGCCGGCAATCAAATAAGATCTAAACAATATCTGATCCAACAAAGGTTTTATTGTTGAAAAAATAAATTGAAATTAGATCATCTTCGCAGTTTAGGAGCGGGTTCAGTGAGTCAGTGCATTTTATGAAAGAGTTAGTCATTTACAGCCAGTCGCTATCTCCATTCATGGAGAGGCTGTGGGTACCAGGAGCTCATAAGTAAAGAGCACATGACGCACGGCCGCTGACGCGCTTAGAGTAACCCTTACCAACCACACACAAAATATTGGCAATTATAAGCCGGTATTGATCGAATACTGTTTGTGAATGTTCTGCTGTTATAGAGCCATTAAAGAGGGTAACTTTAATAGATGCTCAGCTGGCTGTCACGATATCATGAAGAACACGACCCAAGGAACAAGAAGGATAATTACAAAACAAAACATTCGGCGTTTTCAAAAGAAATGATCCGTTTTCCCGGTTTTCGTTTTAAACCTTTCAGGGGATTATAATTTTATTTGTTATAGGTACCTCTTATTTTGCTCATGTACAATTATTTTAATATAGTTGTTATTGATTGCAAGTAATCATCAACTCTATTTGAATTAAATGAACGCTATATCGTGTAACAGTGTAGCGTTTAGGAGTGACGTTTAGTTAGCTATTTATAAACACGTGCTTGAACACATAACTCTATTTATCGCAAACTGTACGATAAACAACAGGAATTATAATTGGGATTAACAATAGCATTGATAGAGACCGTTTACTGAGAAATCGTTAATTAATTCCTTGTTATCAGTAAACCTGTATTATCTATCTCAAATGAAGCAGCAAGCAGAGAGACAGACAGTTATCAAAAATCAACCAAAGTACTAAATACAAAATAGTGTAAGTATACGTTGACAATGTCGACGAACTACATCGTGTGGCAATCAGAACTATTCCAAGTCGGCTTCACCCCTCAACGATTAAACAAGCTAGATTGATTTATTGATATGAACTAGTTATCAACGCTCGCCACCTCCTTCGTTGCCTGGTGTCCTGGTACAGCGCGCACGTTGCAGCGCTAACGGGGTTAATCCACGCTGGTACGGACTGGGCTTCATCGCGTTTCAGCAACCATTCGTGTTTATACTGACGTGCTCACGTTATGACGTCACTCAATGCATCACGTTTCGGTTTCACTCTAACCACCTATTACAGTAATTACTTTCAGCAATCAACTAAACCTTTCGTGCTAATCTTGGACAACTTGCAATTCCCGAATTTCTTTTTCCGGAAGTAATCAAATTCGTAAATATCGGCACCCGGAAAGTTAAAAGAAATGCGATATGGCGCATTTCAAATCGCAAAGCTTTCACGTAATCTTTCTCGTGCAGATTCTGCTAACACGATAAACCTACAATCCCAAGGTTGTTATTTGTTATTCCAATAAATGGATATGTCTAGAACTAGGGTAGTATCATTTGGAAGGCCGCCAATATGGTAAACCGTAGGGAAGCTTTGAGATCACCTGGAGCTGAAAATGGAAGCTATTTCTGAGAGGTCATCTTGTTTACATTTTCCCCGTATTCTGAAGCTGAATGAATTGTTCTATGAAATGCACCTATGAGCCTTGTACGAGTATTGTTACATTGTGTTCATTGTGCGGTGGAGACAATGATGTTACGTTATGTAGGCACGCTTACGCACATTTCAGGTTTACGCACCGAATGCCAACATCTTAGTAAAAGGTGTGAAAATTCTAAGTGATCGTCCATTCCATACTGAATCTACTGTCCCTATCCGCTGAGCTCCACTTGCAGTCCGGGCGAGGTCGCAGAGTTTCATTGACGATAGTAATATTAAGTTTTCCACGGCGCACGTGGCGTGTCGTGACTTCCCCGTCGTGAATATATTAGCGTTACAACCGAATGCATTACTTCCATATTTACGAGTCGGCTGAACATTACGCGCTGGATTCGATTCGTGAGGAACGAATTTGAAGGAGCACCATGCAGGGAATGACAGGGATGTTTTGTGTTCAGATCAATTTAAGTTATGAAAATTAGCATAATTTCCGCTTCGTGCATTCAGGGAGGCCTGTGTAAATGTAGGCCGGTTGTGATTGTTTTTTACAACGTAATACAAAATGTACAATGAGGAGATTTTAAGTTAGCTGACAAGTTATTACAATCTCACCTGAAGTTAAGATCTTCATCGTCACTCCAGTCATCCACCCACGTACAATCAATCATATTTACAACACACTAAAACGTCAAACTTCACTTTATTACTGTGCTGTATTAGGACTTTTATTGTTTGGTCCTGACCAGCAGTGTTCAGTAAATGAAGGTTGAACACGTAATAGTTGGGAGCAGTCGCATCACCACTAAAGTGGTCCCACTCGGCCAGCCCACTCACATTGCCAGGCGAGGTAATTTGGTGACGAATACAATCTACATGATTAGTAGAATTTGTATAATCAACATTGGTATGAATTTGATGAACGATCCAGCCTTGTGGCCGTCAACTGGAGCTACTCCGTCACGGATAACTCCCGCAAAGCCGCGGCATTCCCAACGGTTGCGAAAAAGGCAACGTCCTCGTAAGTGCTTCCAGAAGCGGTGAGTATTTCAATAAGCTGAAGCTTTTCTCTCGGAATTTGGTGTTTCATAACGCCTGAAAAAGTCTTTATTTCGATATCCCGAATTTGAGCTCTTCTTCATTGGAAATTCCGCGCATTGTATTGTACGGTTCCAGACAACAATATTATTTGAGATAGACTCTCTGATATTATAAAATAATATTTTGCATTTTGTTTTATTATTGTCTAAAACATATCGATTTAGTGTATTGTATACCTCTAGGAAGGAGGGCTGGCTGAGCGCCCAGACACTTTCAAAATGGACGTCTCATATCCCTGAACGTTTTGTTTTTCGTCTAAATGATGCCCAGTTCGGGACAAAGGCGGGTCAACGTTCCACGTATTGGATGAGTAAACCAATTTAGGCATAAACTGTTCAGCTCATCCTTCACACTTCACTTAATTAGTGCGGCTGAAGTCAATATTACAAGCTGTCTAGACCGGTTCATTGTATATTTGGTCAGGCAGCTCTACGGAAATTGGATGGTCTAGAGCTCAGCCAAAGGAAGGAACAACGACCTTAACGAAATCGATTGCTGTAGCGCAAGTTGGGAATTAAAGTGGGTTATGTCCCTCAGTGCACTGCAAAATGCTGAGTTGATTCATTGACTAAATTGCAATAGACAGACCAGTTCACTTCAGCAATCTCAATAACACGATATCGATCAATGTTATTGTACATATTAAAGACGTGTACTGTCTCGACGCCAACAACTCAGCCGGGAGCCATTCGACTAGTTTAATGAGACACTTGCATATCCCCAGGGGTCTACGTCAGACAGATAGCTTATATTGGTGTTTTTTGCGAACTTGTGACGTCACAATCACAGTATGACCCATTTCGAACGGTAATAAGGGCGCACTGACATCGTCCGCGTTGGGTGGTGCTCCATTTGAGTCACATGCCTTGTTTGCACTGATGTTATTACCCGTCATATTGATTCTAACAATGATACCCGTTTGCCTTTTTGGTGGATGAACTTGTTAGCAAATAGCAGCTTTAGCTTGAAAACAAAACGTGCTGCGTTTTTTGAAGTCGCAGTCGGTTTAAATTCGGCTCAATTTACCTGTCTATGGAAGTTTTTGTGTTGACGCTTTTTCTAACATTTCAATTTACGTTGAATAAATAACGATTGTCAATGTAGCAGGTTCTAGAAACATCAGGTCAGAGTCGTGAGGTGTTCGTAAACTTCCTTGTCTACTGCAAGCCGGAATAATTAAAAAAAAAAGTTAAATATCATATTCGTTTGCAACTCTACACAACTTTTATTCCTACTGCTTTATCATAAAACACCTATGCATGCGGTATGTATGGTACGGTAACACAGCAAAAGTTTCTGCCGTCGATTCTGCGGTGCCTCTGCAATATTTCCGGCACATTGTGCACACTTGCGAGTTGTCTACATTATGTCGCATGTCGTAGGCTGTATCTAGTGTATTTGAGAGTTCGCTCACCGTATCCTGTTGGTCTTGCGGTGCGCCGTCTCTATGGTGACGAGGAACACGGCGTGTGAGCGCGACGAGTGCTCGTTCATGTCGGTGCGACCCGAGGCGCGGTTGCGATTGCCCGCGCGCATTATGCGCACCATCTCCGCCGCGCTCTTGCACACCACCGACGTCATCTCGGGGATGTAGAACCCGTTTAGTTCCTGGAACGAAAGGCTGCTTTGAAAACGACGACAAGCGCAGAAAAATCAAAGGATTGGAATACAACTAAAGAGCTCTTTGGATCGATACCCAGGATTCTGAATAAGTGGTGACTGACAAAGTACCATTGGTAGTAAAAAAATCATACAATGCCGGACTGAATTGTGAGCCAGCGTCGCATGCAAAAAGGAATAAGGCAATACAATGAAACGACCTTTTGTGAGTCCTTGGGAGAACTCGCAGGATGTTGCAAAAGCCGGTTTCAGACTCAACACAACTGAGGATACAATTCAAACGATAGTGGAATTGATTCCATCGGACATTGATTGAGTGCTAGGATACCATAACTCAAGCAGGTGATCGAAGTATTAGAAGAAACAGTATTCGTTTGAAATAAATAAGGATCTAATAAACGTTGAAGTAATGCGGTTGTTGAGGATCGGAATTTAGAGTGAGTACCAGGAAAGCATGACTACCGAAGAGTGAATGCCAAGTCTAGGTAAACACTAACGAGATACAGACAAGTGGTCACTGCGCAAGGAAAGCGAAACGCTAATGAGCACTATTGTATTTAATAACGGCTGTATAATTAAGAGCTACCCCATCGTAATTAGCTAAGTGCTTGCTTGGACAATAGTTTTGGAAGAGTATTTCAATTTGTAAAGTGAGTTAGGCTACAGTTCACTTTACTAATAATTGATAAGTTAATTAGGTCAATTTTTGATAATGATAGTCGTACACTGGTAATGGTTTTCGCCTAAATCGGGCTCGTGGTTCATTTCACCACTTTGCTTAGTTCAAAAATTTTGAAATTCACCCTTTATTTGCGTTGTTTAAAAGCTATAAGGAAACTAATAAAACGTGAAATTAATTAAGAGTGAGTATCGTGTATAGTAATGTACCTAATTATTTTTATGGCATTTAATTGAGGCCTTGATCTTAAGTGCGCCTGCTAGGACACGATCGAGCTGAGCTAATAAAGGCTAGCCTGAACAATATGTTGCATACAAGTGGGTATCTTGGTACACATTATTAAATAAAGGGGTATTACGTAAAGTGATCGTTTGCACAATACGCTGCAGAAAGCAGACATTTTCGGACGCATCCGAGTGACGCATGCCAAGGCTGTGAGTTATTGCGAATGCTTCGCGTACTTCATACTTAAATAGAACATATTACTTCAATGCAACACTTCGTAGATAATCCTCACTATAATAATACAGTTACGATGACTCATGCTAGTTTCAAAATATAATCATTGTCATGCATAATGTATGTAATAAACTGAATTCAGTGTATTATTACAAAATATGTATTTTTTGCGGCTTATGTAGTACTTTCATTTTCGCCACACGCGTGGAGTAGTACCAGGCTAGCATACTCACGTAGACGTGTGCCGTACATATGTACCGCATGTGGTATTGTTTGAGTGGACGTCGCCAGGCGACCGGTGCGGGCGGCGACACATGTCATTATGCTTAGCGATATTGACTACACCACACACCACCATACCACGAGCAGTCGAGCACCCTTGTCGCCTGTCGTTGCTTTACAATTATCTACACTATTTGAAGTTACTAAACGATAATTATTGTATTGATCTAGGAGCAAAACGGTCGTATGATTCATGAAATTAAATATAGTTTATATATCAAAACTCAGTGCTTGGCCTTTTTAAATATCTTTATCTAGATAGGAAATGTGTTTCCTTCAGAAAAAGGAAATAACACAATATTCGCACGAGTAGAAGTAGTAATATTCGCATGTTCCTTGGCGTAGTGTTGAGTCATATAATCATATTTCTACATTGTTTTGTTCCGCTGCTGTACACCTCACTGTTTATAACTAATTGTATCAGGTCCGTCCTTGTCCTAAAACTATATCAATTGTGTTGGGCTATTGCCTATTATGGAAAAGTCGTCATTTGTTGTATGCGTGCAAACGTACGCATGGTCCCCTTGACCCGCCGCGCCGCTATAAACCGCAGCAGTCTGGCAGACTGGCGGAATGGCGGCGATGGTCAAGCAAGGATGACCCGCGCTCGCTCATGAATTAGAAAAATGGACGTGACCCGCTTAGATCATCTGATTAGGCGCGTGTCTCATGTCTAAACGAACTCACAGGGTCTTCGGACCTATGTACAGTCATATTCGGAATTTTATATTTTGAAGGTGCTTTTGAAATGAGAGATGTAAAGGTATCGCCTATAATAGCGGCAGGGATCACTTGAGAAGGATTATCACAAACAATCCAAAATCTTTGGCATGTGTTGAAATTCTTAAAAATTTGGGCAGCTTGTGCTGAGGCCGTCGCCGTCGGCGCATGCGCAGTCTGTCACGAGGAGTTATTTAAAAATCTGTGGAAAAAACATGAGCGCCGAGCAATGAGCTCATACCTACATTTTATGAAAACATTTGGCAAATTGAAAGTTTTAGAGGAAAAGCTTTCAATGACGTAATTCGGTATTGAGTTAAATAATAAAATGAGATCGGTTTGGCTCGCAGCCAAGTGCAACGCAAGCTCATTCATTAGAAGAATAGACGGAAGCTACTACCACACAACCGTACGGCCATAGTGGAGCAGTGACGCGCGCGGCAGCTAACGCACACTGATCAATAGGTACGTTACTGATAAATCAGCAACTGATAGCGTGACCTGACGGAGTTGAGGAGCACGTGGGGATGGCCACGATGACACCACAGCTGTACTAAGTCACGGCGGGGTCAATTCAGGAATTAATAAATGTATTGCCAACGATAAGTATTGTTCCGACCGCTGACAAATGAATGACACCTAACGATTTTCTTAATGCTATTATTATAAAGACACTTTTCAATGCTTTGAAATCAATTGCACAGAAGAGTTTGGACAAACTGAAAACATTGGACAATCCCTGAACGTGCACATTCATGAATATGTTAAATGGATGGAGGTGAGAGACGAAGTGGGGGGCAGCATTCTGTGCTAACGTGGCGTTAAATATTGGTCGATAGGGCATCACAGCCGGTGTTAAGTATCTGTTATATAGTACCGTCACGGTTCTACAATTGTGTTTGCTGAACAAACACTATACACTACAGAAAACTGCGGAAGGTGATGCAGAGATGCCATGAAGACGGCTAGCTACAGTACCTAATAGCAGCTAAACAGGTAAAGTGTTGCCTAGAAGATCATGATACTGGCAACTAGCCGATGAAAGAAAACCAGGCCCATAAGTGGTAACAGTCTTGCAAATCTTCCGCCTCGAAAACATTCTTATCTCCATTTCGAGTCATAAAATCTTAATTGTGGCTGTTTAGAGTGATCCTTCTGGTTCTCTTAAACCCGTACAAATTCGACACGGTACTAATCACACACAGAAGGAAATTGATAAACCTAACGAGTGAATAAATGAATTTCCGTACGATAATTATCACAATTGTAGCTACATACTGATCAATTATAAAGGTGCTGTTCCAAAATTCACATGAAACCTATTTAGTACAAAATTACCATTGTTATTGGACACATACATAATGGAAATCCGAATAATGATGCGATGACAAACACAACAAAGCACATGTTTGTAAAACAAGTAATTAAACATGACCGTCACACAGATGATGGTGGACATAACGTGGTAACCACGCACCTGCCATTTTGCTATACTAACATTTGCTTTACTTCAAACAAAAGTAAGTAAAAAAAGAGCTATTGATCAACACAAAAACGTGTCAAGTGTTTGATAATTGCTCAGTAACTCGTTTCTCAAAGTTAACAGTTTACTTTGCGTGATAAGTGTAACATAAGATAAAATCACACCTTGGGTCATCCTTAACTTAGACCCCCCAGGGGTTAGGCATGATAATTATGCAAAATACTTTGCTACCTATATGCTGCGACATTTCTGGCTAGAGCTCCTCTCTGTGTAAATAAGAGTAAGTGAACATTCCACAGTACCTGTCCCCTAATGGTGAGTTTCTTGCAGTCTTTGGAGAGCAGGTCGCGCACGTCCTCGAGGTAGAGCTCGATGTAGGAGCAGGACACGAGGTGCGTGACGTCGGGCGAGGCGCTGTTCTCGATATGCGCCCAGATGTGGCGGAAGGCGCGCGGGATGATGCCCTCGTGGTCGGCCGTGCCCTCCATGGTGTGCGTCTTGCCGGTGCCTGTCTGGCCGTACGCGAACACGCAGCCGTTGAACCCGTCCAGCACTGACGCTACCAACGGCCGCACCTGACACAAACATAACAAGTTTACACATCACTAAGGCTCTGCTGACTCTAAGCAGAAGTGGATCTGAGCAGGATAGGTCCCACGTATCAAAGAGCCACTAAATAGTGCCCTGTCCCCAATCAGGAGGCGTTGCTACAGAGCTCGTAGAAGATGGCGGCATGAGCTGGACAAAACCAAAGACCAGTGGCCCAAGTTAGATCCCAGATTGAAAGAACTGTAAGTCCTAAGAGAGGCTTTTGCCCAGCTGAGGGGATAACGCAGGGATGCAGTAACGGGCAGGATGGCTCTCTTTTCACACATGTGACATCTGGCTTCAGAGTTTACTGCAAGTGTTTCAAAGAGACGTTACTTCAGTACATGCCCATAGCAAGTGGTTTGAGGCGGCCATGACGTAGCATTGACCTTCAGCTTCAGTTAGAGCTACCCACGTCGGTAACACCCATGGGCTGAGATTGGCACAGTTAACAGCGGCCCTGAAGTTGTCACACAATTGTTTTGCCCATTTCTTTAATTTCAAATATACGCGTCAACTACTTAAAAATATTTGTTACCAGAAAACTTAGTACCTTACCCTAAACTGTAAGTTTCAACAGTCGTGCTTCCTAAAGATGTTCGGGGTGATTTACTGAGAAATAGTTTAACAGTAGGGAAAGCTTTGTCGCAGGGCTGGATTCATTCCCGGGAGACTAGGGAGGGGTAGTTCATAGATATGTGTATCGCACGCACGTCGCACAGTGACACAGACCGCCAACGAATACTCACTCACACAATGCCTCTTTGGAAATGACCCAAAAGCAGAACTAATTCAGAATGTAATAAAACTATTTTTTTTTTTCGTTTAGGGAAAGTCCTATAAATGTATAATGCTCAGTTGTATTTTTTAACAAAATACAACGGCTATATCAACAAACAGCAGTTTTTGGTCTCTGCAAATTAGCATTTTCATAAAGAGATTTTTGTGTAAAAATACCTATTGCTTAATATTATTTAATAGTATTATAAATAAACATACACAAAGAGCATGATGAATGAATAATATTCAGTTGGTATAATCAGTAATCGATTGCATTAGATATAGCGCCAACGTCCCGCGTCCGTATCAGGCGCATGATTTTATTGAGATAAATATAAGTTTATGGACGTCGATAACTGCCAACACATCACCGTTCTGAAAAACGTCGATACGATGTTATGAAGCGTTACGTCACCGTAAGCTTTGAGTACTATTTGTGATGCTAACCTTGCGCGCGCGTGCCATGGCATAAATGCACTACAGAAGGATCAACAGATATAACACGATAATCGTACGAAATGAGCGTACGTGCAAACGGAATGCAAACAAAACTTGATACTTTGTAGTTTTGTCTCTTTAGATGTATCCTCGTTAGGTGGGTCAGATTGTGGGGACACTTAGCGCTTTGTGTTGATTGAGCCTTCTGCACTTTCTATTCTTGAAGTTGTAGTGAGTACACAACATTATTCGTACAAATGTCGGCCGCACGCGCGGACAATCAATTATTTGTCGAACAAAAGGCTCGCTGAAAAATATCTATTTTCATGGAACAATTACTATCACGTAGCGTAAATAATCAACAATGAATGCAACATAACCGTATAAAAGTAACTAAGAGCGTGCTCTATCAGAAGTTGTATCTTAACAAGCACGGTTGTATACATGATGTCAGGGATACACTTTGTATTAGAAACTGCAATAACATTGTTGAAAGCAAGTAGTTTGCCATAAAAACGTTTAAATGGCGACGTGAATGCATTCGTAATGCAAAATATGAAGTCATGTTAGTAAACTGCACTGAACTATGGCAAGAACATAAAGACAATGCGGAAAATAATCATGTCTCACAAATTGTACTATTCATTTTGACATGACAGTTTATAATACATGTGATTGTTCTTAGAGAAGCTTGAGGAGTCATTGAATTTGCACGCGCTTCATCTGTTATTTCCTATTATAGTGCTACTACAATAGGGTATTAATCGCTAACACAAAACAACCGCCCATGTTGACGCGCCGAGGTTAGCGTTGTACACAGACACCTACACTGCGCTTGAATCACAGCAATTTGAAGAAAATATTGGAGACCTTCGATCACACCAAGGCGACGTATTGAAAGTGGAACGGACGACAAGCTCGCGTAGGATGCATAGCGTAAGATGCTACCTTCCGCGTTCGAGCACTCGAACCATACTCTAGTACATGATAATTGACATTGAGATTATGTACCGATACATTTGTAGATATTAGTATTGCATCGCTAAATCAGAGCCTCAGAATATGCGGCCCAGACGAAAAAGATCCGCGTCAATTAGCAAGCAGTCACTAACAGTGGCCGGAAGAGAATTAAACGTTGCTAGCGCTAGTCTACATAGAGCTACGTATAGTATCGTGAACAGAGTCGTAAAATATTCAAAGTCAAGCTCAAGAGCGCCGGCGGGCGCTGCCAAGCAATCAGCTGGACAACATTAATAACCTCGCGACGAGCGATCCCTGCGGAGCGAGCCCTGTAGCGGACGTGTCACCGAGACGTATTCACTGATAGCCAAGGTGCTTTTAGGGTGCCAATTTGTGTAGTTACATTTTTATTATCTACCAATTCCTTTGACGGTAAATGAAGAGTTTTAAACAGTGATTGCAAAAACATTTACATTTACTTACAAGGTTTGAATGTTACTTATTATAAGTACCTATACAACCCTACTTTTCCATCAACAAAATGTTTTGAGTATCATCACTACATAGTATAAAACAAAGTCGCTTTCTCTGTCCCTATATCCCTATGTATGCTTAAATCTTTAAAACTACGCAACGGATTTTGAAGCGGTTTTTTTTAACAGATAGAGTGATTCAAGAGGAAGGTTTTAGTATATAATTTGACCGACATCCACGCGGGTGAAGCCGCGGGCATCAGCTAGTACTCAATATAACGCATATTGAGTTCTACATATAGTAAAAACTTATTATAAAGGTACACGGGTACACCCGACTACGGTACAAAACAAAGTTGGCACCTGCCTGCTTGCAACATTTACCTATTTCATTTTTGTCACAATGTGCAGTCTTGTTTGTAAACGCTTTTTGATGTAGGATGCTTTTTACAATCTGGTAAACCGTTTTTAATTGTAGATTGTCATTGTTGAAAATCATGATTCATATAATTTCAGGTATCTATTTCGTGCGCGAGTCCCAGTGTGACAAGTACTAATGTCCGGCGAGGTGAAGCTCCTCGCAGTTCGGCTCCCACGCGCGGGCAGTTCGTTGTCGCGTGCCACCATTGTCAGTACTGCTCAATTTGGGCTCAAGCCGCCACCCGCCGCACGCTATTATATGATTAGCATCGCCGAACTGCCTCAAATTACTCTTTATCTAGGACCTTTCTTCTGAAAATCTAATTGTGATTACTATTGTGGTATAGATAGCTCAAAGCATAGTTCTTTCAAATATTAGCAGTCATTATCATCTTCCTGCCCTTATCCTATTCTATTTGGAATCGGCGCAACACGTTTTCTACTTCCATTCTTCCCTGTCAGACGTCACGGCGTCATATACTCCTATCTCTTTCATTTAATTCCTCACACAATGCGTCCATATGTCCTTTGGCCCTCTTCTCGCTCTCCACCCATCAACATTAATATCCATCAAGTTTTTAGTTACATGTATGCATGTGTGTCATTCTTTCTCAGTACATGTCCATGCCAAGATAGATTACTTTATCCATTCTTGGCCCGCCGCACATCCATTTAATTAAACATTATTTTTTCCGCTCTAAGCGTTCATTTTTTATCCATCTTTGCCACAGCCCAGCATGCTGATCCATACAGTACGACATGCCTAATCACGGACTTGTATATGTATTTTCCCCTTTGACTTGAGGGGAATCATTCGAATATTTGCAGTATTTGAAATATTGGCGACTCTCTTTATTGTTAGATCTGATTAACTCTACTGGATGTAGAGTTATTGGTCTCGAATTCTTGAGTCTGTAGAATCTATTTCAATAATAATACCATAAAGAAGCGACTGAGGACACCTTTATCACTGTCATCGTCATGCAATTATCGATTAAATACCTAATTTATAGAACAAGGCGTATCACAGATCAATATTTTACTTGATCAGTCAATATTTTCGCGCAATGGTTCACAATTCACATGCTCAGAGTACATTCCCATTTCTAAAACATAGTGTCACATTGAGCACAAAGCACACAAAATATTCAATACAGAAGTCCAACATCACAGTTTTACTGTTTTACTTCAGAAATTCAGAATATAGAGCAGACATGTAGACGCCGCGTGAAACGAAAATCCCGCAAACTTGCTTACTGTGAAGCATTTTGAGACGGTTCTGTATCAGCCGTTTCTTAGCGATATTTGTGTCGATTTGACCCATATTAGGTCTTGTATGAGATGAAGCTTCTGCTCTTCTCTGCTCGGTGCGTTGTAAGTGAGTCGGACTAATATTTTTGGCAACAATGCTCGAACAGCAGCCGGTGGCGCGGCGCGGCATGCGCACAGCGCGGGGGAATGCGACGCCCGCGGACACACTCGTACGTGCACAGATTTCTCCTGATATTCACACATTTACGATATATTATACAACGCTTCGCTGAAACTGACACACTTCCTACGCGAACACTAGATTAAACATTCTGTACTAAAACTAGTGTCTTACGTTGCAGATTTATATATAACATATGCGTAGTAAGATTAGTATTAACTAATATATTAATTAATTACCATAAGGTAATAAAAGTAAGTAGTAACTAACCTAACAAATGTAAAAATATTTCTTACATAAGTACTGATAAATGTACATTATTCAAGAGACAAAGAATGAACGAACCAATTTTTTTCTGAGGCAAATGCTGGAGCTATCATACATTAAAATAATATTGCAAGTGATGATACTTCACGAAACTTCATAAACATGCGAGACCAAAATAAATGAACTAAATAACAGAGTGATCGTATTAGACGCGCACAAAGTTAGTAATGGATGGTATATTCTTTCAGATCGCTATAAACTATTTAATATTATGTAGGAAGATATTGCAATATCAGAAAACAGAGTCAACTGGACTCAGGAACTTTAACTGCACGCTATATAAATGTATACGTAAATATGCTATACATTTCCAGTACTTATAACATGGCATGACAATAAGCGGTCGTCATAAACTGGGTTTGTATAGCTTGATTGGTCGCCTTGCGTACGTATAATTATACCTACAACATAGCGTGTCAAAAATTCGGAAAATACGATACTCCGTTGTTAATATTAACCAAAAAGGTTTATTTAAATCGCGTGCTTATCCAAATAATCGTGTTTGTTCGTAAAGGCGTGAGTCGTGACCCTCACCTTGACGGCTGATGCGGGGGGTATTGAGCGGTCAGCGCTTTGTTACGGCGACGAAATACCATATTCTATGATCTAGCTTCATAACTTCAATACCCGCCATTTGGGCTGTAATAACAGGGTAACTGCTCCTTTTCATGCGCTCTATCTTCGCACTCTACGCAGGCAAGTAACGCTTCCCATTCGTAATATGTACAAGTGTATATCGTCCCTTATGTTATGTAGTTCGGACAGGGTGTGCTTCAAGCTGTAATCCTCATATTTGAAATCTTAATGAAAACGAATTTTGACAACGCAAAAAAATAGTCCTGAAATAGTCATAAATAGTCATACATATCAGATAAATAGTCGCATTATAGTTTCGGCGTTATAGCTATAGGTCAATGAGGATTATGGCTTGAACATCAAGCTGTAATCCTCATCTCTAGTGCAAGCAAACGGTAAAGTCTATCGAACTGGTTTAGGTTCCAAAAAATAGTCATGAAATAGTCATAACGATATGCCAAATCTCAAAAATAGTCAATAAAAGAATCCAGAGATATAAAGGTACCCTGATGAGGATTATGGCTTGAACATTTGAAAACTTCAAATTTCTCCGGAACGCCTGCGATTTTTGGTTTGAAGTTGGTGCCAAAAAATAGTCATGAAATAGTCCTATGAAGTGAAAATAAATTTGAGCTGATTTATTTTAAAAATAAAAAGTTTTTATTTTCCCTACATTTCTATGGATGTACAGTCGTGTACAAAATTTGTAACTTCATATAATATTATTCTGAAATATTCCGCTTTATATATTATAAATTACTTCCAATTAGTGTTTTACATGCCAGCTGTTATAATTAAAAAAAAAACAAACATTACAATTTGTATAATATACAAATTGTAATGTTTGTTTTTAAAATGTTTTTAAAATAATATATTATATTATTTATTACAATCGAAGGCTTGCAAGTATGTACAAAACTGTTTAAATCTCAGTACATGTATCACAGCAATTTGTTTTAATCACAATTATCACAGTTCAATATCTATTGGTGTTGGATTAGTCCATTCAGTTTGTTTCTAGAAAATTTCAATAGATGGCGCTGGTAGATTGAGTGCATTTTCTAAAATCACAAATTCAATAAACTAATCAGACACCTAGAATATCAACAACTTTTAATTACTTACATCGAATAAAAGCAAATACTAATTAAAGTGTAAACAATCATAATATCTGTCAGTCTTAAAAACTTACTACTACTAAAACAAGTTTTAATCATAATAATCACAGTTGTTTCATTGGTATAATCACAGCAATGTTCTATTATTATATAGGTATAAAAACACAGGGGTGGTTATATGTATGTTCAGCTGGATTTTTTTTCTGTGAATGTATATTGTACACATTGTAGGTACATCGATTTTTAAATGACTTCGCAAGAAGGTCCTTAATTGGCCTGTATGTGTTTTTATTACTCACTTACCTGAAGACGGCGCGACCGATTTGTAAAATTCTTTATTTGTTTAACAGGGTATACTCCAGATCCTATGGTCCTATGGCACGGAAGTTGGGATGTGATGATGAAATCCTGGAGAAACCGAGGGAAGTCTGTAGGCAAACCCATACGATTTCGATATTTTTTAAAGTACCTAACTTGAGTATTTACTATTAGAAATGAACATTGGGTGAAGTGGATATAGATGTCGCCATACCGCGGCCTACCTTAACGCTGCTACTATTTGTAGCTGCGCTCCGTTATCCATACATCGCACGCATTGCATATTCGTCGGCCTGCGACCCACAACATTAGAGAGAGACACGCTATCTCGCTCGCACATGTTCCGTCTCCGTCAACACCACCAGAGTGACATAGATCTCATCCATCGATTTCAAGTTAGTTATTTAACAAAGAGTTTATAATTGATAAATATATGTTTATTATTAGGTAATACTTAGTGTTTGTGTGACAAAAATAGTATTAGTTGTTAGTTCGTAATTATTTCATAATGTAATAATTTCTTATTTGAACTTTGTTTCATAACCTTAATATTGGTATACCACTATTGTGGTAGGTAGAATACAGAGAAACTTGTTCAGGCGCCCCACATCAAACTATCTTTCAATCTATTTTTTTTATCAATCTATCAAATTTCTTTAAAACGTTTTTAACTTTAAAGCATTAAAAATAAAGTTGAAAATCTATTAAAGAACTTTAACAGATTGTAGTAGCTTGTTGTGCTAGCATCTGTAACTAAACCTGTAACATCTATAGAACTTTTTTCACCAATAAATATATTTGTGTGTAGTACTCCATACAAGCTTTATAAATGTTGTACACGACTGTACATCCATAGAAATGTAGGGAAAATAAAAACTTTTTATTTTTAAAATAAATCAGCTCAAATTTATTTTCACTTCATAGGACTATTTCATGACTATTTTTTGGCACCAACTTCAAACCAAAAATCGCAGGCGTTCCGGAGAAATTTGAAGTTTTCAAATGTTCAAGCCATAATCCTCATCAGGGTACCTTTATATCTCTGGATTCTTTTATTGACTATTTTTGAGATTTGGCATATCGTTATGACTATTTCATGACTATTTTTTGGAACCTAAACCAGTTCGATAGACTTTACCGTTTGCTTGCACTAGAGATGAGGATTACAGCTTGATGTTCAAGCCATAATCCTCATTGACCTATAGCTATAACGCCGAAACTATAATGCGACTATTTATCTGATATGTATGACTATTTATGACTATTTCAGGACTATTTTTTTGCGTTGTCAAAATTCGTTTTCATTAAGATTTCAAATATGAGGATTACAGCTTGAAGCACACCGGACAGGGCCGAGCAACTTTCATACAAAGCTCCATATTGTTACAATTGGATTAACTAATGAAGTAGATGAGCTTACTCAAGTGATTGAATAGAGTGGGCCTTCTGATTTATTTCACTTGTGGCCGAAATAAATTCAGAAATGGAACGGATCAGTTGGGCAAAGGGCCATTGTTATCATAAGGAATATCTGCATTAATAGATCGTGCATTGCTTATCCTTTAAGTATAACGTAATTTTATATTTTTATCCATTTCGTTTCATGTAAGTAGGTATCTTGATATCAATATTATAATATACGTATATAAGAATAGCACCATCCCATATCTACCCGTGGGTGTCATAAGAGGCGACTAAGGGACTTATCAGAGAATGGGCAGCAGCGTTCTCTGTGCCTTCGTAACAACCATACTGCGATAGCCAACCCGCCTGCCAAGCGTGGCGATAATGGCAAATCCCCCCTTCTGGGGGAGGCCTATGTCCAGCAGTGGACGTCAAGGCGTAAGGCTGTAATGATGATGATGATACAATAATCGGCCGATCACTTCACTGAGTGAAAGAAACTTGCTTTTGCCTTTGAGAACTATACTTACTTACCTATACAAATACGTAAGATCGATACGACGAACGTACCTACATAATTATACCTAGTTACTCTGTTCAGGTCATTACCATATTCTGTCATTTAAAAATCAATATGGCGACGATCGATTCTCAAACACATAAGAGTCGCATTGATTAAGTACCTAGATACTTAGTACACTAACAACAGGTGACCGCTATCACATCAGTCGAAACTCGAACTCGAACGAACTCGAAGAACTCGAACTCGTCGAACTTTCGAAATTTCGAGACAGGGAGGACTGCTACGTTGCTCCCCATCATCTTAGCATAATTAGACGCCTTTTGGTCCAAAACACTACGAAATAAAGACCTTGAAGTGAACATTATGCCATCAAAAGAATTTTAAAGACTAGTAAATGTGATGTACTCACCATCTCGTCGTACATGGTCTGCGTGTCGGCGCTGTCGTCGTAGGCGGCGTCGTACGTGAACATCTTGTCCTGGCCCTTGGGGTTCAGCACTTGCACGGCGCCGCGCTCCGGCCATACTTTCACCACCTGCACAACAACTTCTGTTATACAAACAGTCTTTACGAGGGACTTCAGAAAGTATGTGACGAATGAAGGACAAACAACGCGCGAGGAAACTCGCCAAGTCACGATCACTTCATTAGTTCCATACTCCGTGTCACTAAACCATCTCCAAAGCGCAGGTAAATAACCTTTACCTGCAGGATAGGGAGCAAAATGTTACGCGTAGCTTGTTAGATAAAAAGCCCACTTGAATTACAATAACAGTTTCATCCGCATTAGCTGCTCTTTTTGTTGGCAAACAAGAAAATGTTGAACGATTTCCAAGTCAAAGATCTGATACAAAGGAGCACCCGAACAAAGGCGACGCTCAAATATATCTAAGAAAAATACAGTTACAACAGTCCCAGGCGAATGCTATCGACCAGAGGACGTCGCGCGTCGCGGTCGGGGAAAACTTGCAGAGACCGATTCACTTTACGATGAAGTTATTAAAGTAAATGATGCGTGTCTAGACGTCACTTTATCGCTCCGTAATCTCCAAGACATGTAATAAATCGTCTTATTTGTCCAACCCCCGAGACTAAGTCACTTCTTGTATCTTTTGTCATCGCATCATCAGCTCAGTATGAAGAGCATTACGCCTCCATAAGACAGCAAAAGTAGATCATTGTCATCTTTCGCAAGAGTTTTCGAATTTCTTTTTAGTCGATTTTAGCAGAGGATCTCCAAAAGGTTTGTAGTAATTATATCCAAAAACCTCACAGGGTGAAATAAATACGAGTGCCGCACTGGATGGCGGCGGTTTTGAGCAATAACTGCCGAATACCATACATTAGTCGGTACACTTCCTACCGCGTGTTATATGAAAGCGTCGACGACGTATTGATTTGTGGCAGCGAATGTTTCCTTCAAGTAATGAATAAGCATCGATACCAACCAGGACCACCACCGACTTGTTAACAACTTGTGTCTACTTCTAGTAACATTAAGTATACTTAGCCATCTTATATGTTAGTTTACTATTCTAGATTAGACTTCCATCCAAAATGCCGTTAACCTATGGTTAGTCAAACGAATCTACTTTTGCGTTCGGAATGTCATGATGTCTCAGCCCAGTGATGATGCAGATACTTTTTTTTCTAGGTGCCAAATTTTGGAATGATGTCCAATCATACAGAGAGAATCAACTGAAACTGAATTCAGTGTACCACGACAGTAATCAGTATTGGATTGCACAATCGCCAAATTCTTTGATAAAAACTGTTGGAACTTTTTGTTCTCTACAATAATATTGTGGCAATGAGCAGGTAGTTGCGAGTGTTGCGACCACACCGTGTTAGTGCGATGTTCCCACCACACGCCGGGTTAGTGATCGAGTGTCAGCACCTCACACCAGGCGAGTACCTGTAAATGGGCATCAAACTTTTTATTGTCCACCGGTGTCTTCGTGGACAGGCGCTCGTACCACGGCTGTTCTGTGCGCGTGCGGCTCTTCTTCACCTACACACAATGTCAAACACCTGCTTGAGAAAATCTTACAAGTTTCAAAGGTTGCTGAAGACGTTGGGTGCGAAGTTTGGGTCAAGTACTAAAATTCGATAGACATAAGTTAGTGATTTATAGAGAACGTTTATTTTTTCGAGAACTTGGCTACATTTCAGAATTGTTCAAGTAAAGGACAGGCAATTATAAGGTTTTGTGAGATGTTTTATTATAACGATGTTGAGAATTTGAAATGATTGATGATTTCTGCAGGGTTTAGCGGAGTTATACTTTATTAGTAAGTATACTCGTTTGTATAATACGTAATATAGGTACTTAAGCGGTGCATTGGTATCTAGGTTGTTTGCTAAAACTACAAACAATACTGTCATGAACGACTCCACTTGACAATGTGCCAAAAACTTCAATCAGATAACATCTCCTACACCTATTAACTTTCGGAGAGTGGAATCCAGTGTTCCGCACAAAAGTATCGTTTTATGTCAATTTCATCGTATTTGACTCTCATTTGAGCGGTTTTCCACACCGCGTTGCGTAATTTTTGTTTTACAATATTATAAACATCTATTATCTTGTTACTGTTCGTACAATCGTACATTGATCACTCGCGTGTGGAGTGTGGACACTCATACCTGTGCTCATACGCCATTGTGTTAACATCTATCTTATTTCACGGTTTAGGAAATATACTTAAATCAAGGGAATGACGAAGGAACTTATAAATGCCTGAAGGTTAAACGTTCACCATTTCAAGAACAAAACAGTTTCCTTAATTCAGTGCAGACTTGCTGTAATGAAGCATGACAAATGTCAATGTAGACCGAGCTGTAATGCTTTCTTTACGTACAAAATGTGCCTCGACTGGAGACGACACTAGCACTCGGTGACTGAAAGGTAAAAGCGACGCATCTAAAATCGTAAATATTCATGAATAGTAGCAAATTCACGGAACCTTGAAACGAATCGTACGACAAGTGCGCCGCGTCGCGTCGCAGGCGCAGCAGGAAATCAAACAGAATGCCGCTTTTCACGGGCAGTGCGTTGCGCCCGCGCCGCACGCGTCCATATTGCTGCAGCTGTGTACGTTACTCCAGCAGGAAAGTGGCTCCTAGACTGATATGATTCGAAGTGGAACGTATAATTAGGTCGAATCTGCTGTGAATGTGCGCCACATAAATAAAACACTTTCCCGGTGGAGTATCATTATCATACTGCTAGATTTGTGCAATTTCGTAGCATTACTTCAGTGCTGCTGTACCCCTATCGAATTAGTATGGGTGGTCCTGAATAGGCTTTCTCCAGATAACCGTTATTTCGACACTATCAGAATGTTTTACTGAAACTACGCAAGGTCATTTTATAATGTGGGTAGAGCTGAACATGAGCTCAACATTGATGGTTTTATTATGCTTATGAAATCTATGAAACATTATAAGGTGTTTATGATTCTACCGCCAATATATAATCATTAATCACAAACTTATATCAATGATCATAAGTCTTCTCAATTGTATTTATAGTAAGTAGTCGCTATTTAAAGCGTGATTCACTACATAGACGCTAGTAACACACCGCTGCACGCATTAAACTTCGTAAAAAAGAATAAAGAAGAAGATTGCGATCTCTATGACCGGGTTGCCGAAACTGCATCTACATTAGCACGCGCCAACTACACTGGAAAATAACATTTTCGTAACGTAATGCACCTAATTGAACAGACAATTATTGCGCAAGTTCTAACCAAATTGATCATTAATCTCGTTGCTTCCAAGGTCGATTTCAAAGCTGGTGGATTTCCGAATACTGGCCAAAATGTATAGTTAGTGCAGCAATAGCAATACAGAAACCGCTAACCGCTGCTTAGGTTTCACCGTCACCGCAGCAAAAACTAGTGTTTGCCACCTCGCCTTCTATTCTAATACTCAATGTTGAGAAGAGGATCGCTCCAAAAAAGATAAATTACCTACCTACCAAACTTCAATTTGTGGTAGCTATACGTGAAATCTTTTTGTCGCGTTTTTATTCGCTACTTAATTTCGCAAGTCTCGAAAGGTAAATTGTTTGGCGATTCGTCAGCAGACACGCCGTCGCATCTTTACAAATTTAGAAAAAAATATTTATAAAGCATAATACAAAAGTATAGAATTTATTTCTAAATGCTACTGCGATGTGCTGGACGTGGACTGTTGTATGTCTGTACATGAACAGTCGGACACGTCACGTACAATTAAACTTGAATTCATTGTAATGTGACATTTTTTTGCCGAGGTTTTGTCGTAAAAAACCAATTGTCCGTTTGTGGCGAGCAAATGACATCACGGAACCCCAAAAAGAAGGGCAAAGCCACAAACTGGGACCTTTCTACGACGTGATTGTCGTTTTAGTTCATTTGGGCTTGTTACAATAACATTCAAAGCAAGTGTTCGCGTGTCATCTCGCGAGCAGGAGGCCGCCGGCCGGTGCGCGCACCAGATGATCGGTGCCTAATATGGCACAGCTGCGTATGGACATTACCGCTCACCTACATACGTAAGGGTCACACATTGCGTACCTTTTGATTCATTTAAACATTGTTAAACTGCGTCTACAAATTATTCAGCTGTATTACGAAACTCGAACGTTCTACGGGGGGACAGTGTTTCGTGCACTTAGAGGAACTTATAGTCACCCTAATCGGCCTACCGAAAGCATGATTCGCTATGTAATATCAAATTATTGCAAGAACTAATTGATGAACAGTTAATTTCGCGCTTCGGACCGGTGAATGGACCTCTTATATCCTGTGACATGATACCCCTACGCGTTTTCCTTTGGGGCTATGTAAAGTTCAAAGTCTATAAGGATAAGCGACGTACAATTGAGCAGCTGGTAGCCAACATTACCCACGTTATTCGCCAAATATCACTCGAAATGCTTGCACGCGTCATCGAAAATGGGAACTGCACAATGAACCATGTTAACCGCAGTCACAGATATTTGAAAGAAATAATCTATAAAAGTCTAGAATGGTTCTATTGTATAATAATGTGGATAAACTGTTTTATTTTTCTAGCACCTTGTATGAATCACCCGTTACATACCTAGTCAAAGGTTTTAATTTAACACCGTCTCAATCAAGAAAACGGTGCACCATTGATCAGGATTTTGGACTTTTCACGGTCATACAAAAACTGACCAAGTGCAAGTCGGACTTGCACACGTTCCGTACCATTGTAGTAGATATTGAGAGATTTTCCATGTAATATCACCATCATCATCTGCCTAGCTTTTTCCCAACTATGTTGGGGTCAGCTTCCAGTCTAACCAGATGCAGCTGAATACCAGTATTTTACATGGGGCGACTGCCTATTCGACCTCCACAACACAGTTAATACCAGGTAATACGATACTCTTTGGTAAGACTGGATGTCAGAATTTCAGGTCACTGACTACCTGTAACGACTGCCAAAGATCTATAAGTATGTGGCAGCCGGGACCAACAGCTTAACGTGCTTTCCGAGGCACAGAGGAATCTCGGTATGTCGGGCGGTCACCCATCCACAGACCGACCTAGACAAGCACAGCTTTACCTAAAGACCGACCCGAGTGGCAGTTCTTATTAAGCCACGAGCTCCTCTGTAATGTAATATCACCATCGAGTTCTTAATAGGTTTTCCTTTAATCTATATATATATTTATGAGTGTTGAACTAAATTCTGTATTTTTGGAACGAAGTTCCTTATCGCGCGTTGTGAAAGGGGGCTAGACGGAAAAAATTCTTACGAAAAGTTGTCACGACACTTTTTGCTATAGTAAGCTATTGTAAGCTGTGCGGCGTCGCATGTTTCTCTGTCTGTCTCTCTCTCTCTTATAGAAAGCAAGCCAGATATTTTCATTTCTACAATTTTTTTTTTTTTTTTTATTTTTTTTTTTTTTCTAATTTCTTTTTTTTTTTTTTACATAATAAAAAATAATAACAATAACTTCGTTCCATCCGGGTGTTCCTTGACACCTCTCAAGTTTTTTTCAAAATTTTAGGCTCAGTAGTTTCGGAGATAAGGAGGGGAATGGTCGGACAAGCAGACATACAGACACACGAGTGATCCTATAAGGGTTCCGTTTTTCCTTTTTGAGGTACGGAACCCTAAAAATTGACTCATAAGTCATCACTACATGGACAGTCATCACTACATCACTACTTAGCTTATGCTAAGTAGTTTACGTCGTACTTTGAGAGTATGGATTGAATACCTTGTCTGGTTTCTTCGAGAAGATATTACACACTAAAGATCCGGGCCTCAGCAATGAGATACCTAACGTCCGGAAGGGGGACCAGATACATCACCAATCACCACAGCTTGCAAATCTTGCAAGGCAACACGAAATTGCGAAATTTGAATTGGTTGGCTCGTCTGTTGAATTAGGACCGTGATGGTCGTTGATGCTTACGCTAGAAAGCACCTTCAGGTTCCTAAGACCCTAAGCTTTGATACATAGGGGACACCTTGAGGCTACGAAGGACGCTGCTGACTAAATGGTTTTAAGTTAACAGTTAAGTGGAAAGCTGCTGTTTTGCTGTACAAAGGTGATTCGCATAGATATGTTAAGAGGAAGCTAACATAACAAATGTCGACCTGGACTAGAGAGGAAATTATGGAAAACGCAACAAATTATGTTATACACGCACGCACAGTGGACTTGCCGCTGCGTATTATCATAGCCCATCTACAAGGCGCCACGACTTGTTATACTGCTGGTAATAGAAAACTATTGCATTTTAATGATACCTACCTATGCACTATGTAGGCAAACAACTCATTAGTCTCGGAAGCCTTCGTTAACATTTACTACCTACTTAATTACAATCGCAAATCACGGGTACACCCTTGTGTACCCGTGATTTATATCGAGCAATTACAACAATACGAGGATATCTAATACGATACGAGGGAGATAATTTTGTCGAGTGCAGACAGTTCAGGTCGACAGTCCCGGGACGAGCTGTGGAGCCGGTCAGCGGCAGCCGGCCTCCTTTGTCACCTCAGTGAGCGACGTGAGACAGGATCACGTTTACGTAATTACGCCTACTTAGTGGAACCTGTTCGAGATCGCCCGACCATGATTATGACACTTATTTCTGCAAGTGCGACGAAATTACACACGCACACAAATCTCGGAAGACCCTGATTTGTTAGGTACCGAGATGGGTGGCAGCTAAGTCAAATACACTTTGATAGTATTTCAAGTAGGTAATCTGTACTGTATATGATGTAGTTGCAAAAATTTACTGCAAGTTCAAAATATCTTACGTAGTCACTCATCCTAAGTGTTTCCAAGTGCGAATTTGAATAGAAACTATAATCAGTTTTATTCAAATTCGCATGGTTACCATGTGAATAAAAATATTCTATCCTGATACAGGTAATTAATAAATAAAGGAGAAGTGTCTGTTTGCATTATACTGAAAGTATAATGTAATATGGTACTTTATAGACCGATTTTGATTGGAAAATTACTGGCAGATAGCTGTTATTATAAGGAGTTACTTAGTTTACTTTTACTTAATAACAAGATTTAGGGTTCCATAGAAATTGTTTACAAAATTCAAATAGGGATGTAGTATTTTTATAATAACATCAGACAGGTTGCAGGTAACATAGATCTCTAAGTAAATATAATGTTTGTATCATCACTAGCAATAATTCCCGAAACTTTTTATGTTTCATACATTTTCGTGAATTTCATTGCATTCATCAGGATTCATTCTGAGAACTTAACAAGTGTTTTCTTTAACAAGACCACACATACTCATAATTAACTCAATTATTTCCTTAAAAACCTATTCTCATAAATCATATATTTTAGTAAATAGTATTTTTATTTGAAAACAGCAAATAAAAAGAAAACAAACAAATTAAAACTATCATGACTATTCATGACAGATAAGCTGCCTTCTTCCTATTTAGTAGAATGTTGACATTCAACATTCATTATGTTATGTGATTCACAATGCATATAAGATGATTCAGAGCTGAGCCTACTCAAGCCACTTCAGTGCCGAGGGTGCCTGCTGCCTGCGTGGCACCACACTAGGAAGTAGACACTAATATTTGTATCAGTGTGCTAAGTGGATGCAAACACACCGCTGTTATACTATGCTACACAACCTGAGGAATATATTATGCACTGAAGTAACTGTGTCTAACATAAGTTGGTCACAAGGGAAGCATGAAACATCACAACTTTACAGAGTGCATTGTTATTGTTCACTCACATAACAATATTGTATCTAATCTTAACTAAATAATATTTTATTGTTTATCCTTTATGATTTGAGCAATTTTTTATCACAGTTTTAGTGTTGTTTTTGGTGTAATAAATTATACTATCTAATATTAAAAAGAAAATGAGTAAATGCTGAATATTTCTGCCTCAATTTTATTGAATATTATAAAATTAATTATATCAGCAATAAATGATGATTCTGTGTCTGTATCTAACTGAGTATACTAGAAATGTCTTAATAAATGACTGATTCAGTTTTGCTAAATTATAAGCTCATTAGCATCAACCAATGTTTACAATTTTATTTATGTGTATTTAGGAAGGTAGGTTATGAAAATTATACTGAACAGTACTCCAGAACTCTGCTCCACAAGGTGGCCATCTGATTAATAACGTCATTACATTGTCTGAAGTAGTTGGATTATAATTTATTAATGAGCTCCATTGTGCAAGGGAGTGTAACTGTCGAGTTTTAGTACTTCATGTTTGCATAGGCGTAAATTTTGCAAGGAATGCGGGCCCACGCACCTGATTCACGCCTGTCCCCTTTCTTCAACTAAGAGCTAAGCAACCAGACACGACTGTAACAACTGCCACAACACTTCGTCAACACACTCCAATCGCGAGCTGCTTGTATTTTGGCAACGTAAAACGCAAACAGAACACTCCCGTAGGTTCGGTCGGCGAGTGCAGCCGACGAGGCGACGCAGCTCGACTGCGCAGCCTGCTAGCTGGCGCCCGACATAAACAATATCTACTGCTGCTCACCTCCTCGTAGCCCTCGTTCTTCTCCCGGGTGGAGAGCGGTCGGCATCGCACCACCACCTTCACGCACTCGTTGAGAGCCGTCCGCGGCCGAGCCGACTTCTCCATCTTGGGACAACCCCTTTCTTTGCGTAATTTTCGTCCAAGCTCAAAGTCACCGATATCGATCCATTCGGGGAACCCTTATCGGCATCACCTGTTCGAGTAGATTCCGTACAAAACAAAAACTGTACAGCCGAGATACAAACGCACAATATTAAAACCAGAACAACACGATTAAATATTTAGAAACGTAACAAAATAAATAAAAATCGTAAATGTATTATTACAAGACGTCTAACAGCCGACCGCCACAAGCCGACATTACTTTTCAACTGATTCCATTTGATTTGACTTTATTTTCCCGCTGCGCATGTCAGAGAAAACAAGCTTCTGTGATCGCCACTCAACTTGAACTTTATGAAAATCAATGACAAATGTATTGTATACCGTATTCCATTGTAATAACGTTTTATATCGTTTGCAATATTTTATTATTTTGTTAAATTCTGAAGTAAACAGTATGACAGTTCGTAAAAATTGCACAGGCTGAAAAACAGTTTGCTGTTTGACAGACCAACAGCAACTATTGCAAGCATAAAAATATTTACTAAAAAAATTCAGCAGTTCAAATATTTTTATACGGAACAAAAATGAACGAATCGAAGGTTTAACTAATAAAGCCAAAATAAAGCAAGAGTTGCAATTGCTCAAAATAACGACCTGAACAAAAATGAATAGTGTCATGTAAGCATCGTTTGAGTCCCATGCATGTAATCTCAACTCAATGAGTAAGGAAATATATTATGTCTATGTCTCAACTCAACACCGAACTGTCAATTAGTGTAAATAAAATGTCAATGTCATTTGTAGTGTTTGTTTTGATTTGTAGTATGGTATGGTTATGGTGTTCGACAATAGCGCAAAAATTACATAAATCTTATTGATATAATAATATATTTATTGCCGTGACGATAAGAACACAAAAAAGGTTTTCTTTGTTTGAAACTCCAAGCATTTCCAGTTGTCACAATGTCTTCTATTTCGACAGTGATTATTCTAAAAAGAGCCAGCAAAGTTTATCATGAGGGCGTAAGTTCTTAGACTTTGTAAACATTTCATTGGTTCTAACATTAGTAGGAAATGAGTAACATCATGATGAAATATTTTTTCCTTTTAATGACCAAAACGAATTTAAATAATTATGATGTTTAGATTTAGAGGTACAATAATTGGGATTACTGTTCCTTAGTATTATTAACTGTTACAGGAGACCTTAGCAGGTGTGGTAGTGGTGGAGAGTAACGGTGATGTGAGACACGAGGGTCTGTCCCTTTCCATGGAGGGCTCGGTGAACCTGCAGCTCAGCACCAAAAATGTTGGCATCTTTGAGGCCTTCTCTAATAGCATTAAGGTACATGTTATGATTTACTTACTAATTATCTATACTAATATTATCAAGCTGAAGAGTTTGTTTGTTTGTTTGAACGCAGTAAACTCAGGGACTACTGGTTGGAATAGAAAAATTAGTTTTGTGTTGGATAGTCCATTTATCGAGGAAGGATTTAGGCTATATAACATCACGCTACGACCATAAGGAGCAGAGCATAAATGAAAAATGTTGCAAAAACAACAGACAGTACACGTATTCTCCTAATTTATTTATATTTGTACTCTACCACAGTGCTGTCCTATTTGACCCTAAGGTTGACTGGTAGAGAATGCCTTGTGGCACTAAATCCGTTATGTACCACGTTTGTGCATGAAGTTTAAATAAATAAATAAAAACGGGAAAAGATATTCTTGTTTGCTTCCGTTGCGTGCGCTGCGAAAACGGTTTAATTTACGCAAATATCATGTATCAAAAAATTGTTCCTCTTTAAAAGTTCTAAAAAAAAGTCCGCGACAGCATATTATGTCTATCTTTTACGATTGACTCACTGTAAACATTTTTTACTTTTAAAATATTAGGTTAAAAATATTGATATTTTGCGAAGCTTATTTAACCCAAATGGTATTAATTTATATCTGTAGCACCACCGAGTGCCTACATCCACTCGCCACACAAACACCGCTGTGTCGGCACGTCACTCACGCTGCACGCACACAACGATGGGCCACCTCGCACCGTGCCCCGCACCGCTGCCGCCCGCCGCCGGCCGTGCCTTTCACCTATATAAGGCAACGCCGCGCAGTCGAGAGTCAGTCTGCGCTAGCGCGCCGCTGTATCCACGCATTGGAAAAGCACGCCTAGCCTAGACGCCCCCGCTACCTCACACCCCGCGGTGACGTATCCTTACTTGTTTCGAGACGCACCTCACGTCACGAACTGGCCAGGAACGTACCGTGTAGTATTGTGTTTTTTATCGTATGTACTTAAGCCTAGTTTATATCAAATATTGTGAAGATCAATAAACTAATCGTCCACTTTGCCGTTACGTTTAATTGAACCCGCTTCAATCTGGCGCTCAACGTAAAGGCCCGAAAACAGGCTAGCCCAACAACAGGACTACGAAGAAAAATAAAGGAGGAACCGGTAACTACCATGAATCTGTCACCTGAGCAATTTGAAAAGTTACTGTCAGCGATTGGTAACCAACAGCGACGAGGCTCTTTCACCACTTGCAAGATAACATTTAATGGTGCCAGAGACACTGAATCGGTGGAATCTTTTATTGCTGGAGTTTCAGTGTTCAAGTCCGTGGAACAGATCTCCGATGAAGATGCTATCATGAGCATCCCTTTAATATTAAAGGAAGAGGCAGCCACATGGTGGAATGGGATAAAGGACCAGGTGAAGACATGGAACAAGTTTGTGTCGAGAGTTCGCCACGCCTTTGCTCCTAAGAGACCCGCCTACCAGCTGTACCAGAACGTGGTGAACATCAAGCAAGGTGAGCTTGAACTCACTGAAGTGTTTGTGGCTAAGAAGAGGGCTCTTATTGCACAAATGCCAGAGCCACACACAGAGACCCAACAAATTGACATGATTTACGGGCAACTAAAGTACAAAATAAGGGTCAAAATGCCACGTGAGTCTGTAAATACTCTTGACGCCCTAGTGAAGGCAGCCAGAGGAGTAGAAGAGCTCCTGTTGGAAAAAGAAATGCCAGAAGAAGGGACAGGGAAGGGAAAAGAGACAGAAACGGCACCATTTAAAAAGAAGCGTTGCACGTACTGTCGATTACCTGGACATACAGTTGAGACATGTCGGAAGAAGGAGAAAAAGGATCTCGCTTCTGGTGATGGTACTTCTGCCACGAAGCCTGCGCCCACGAATGCAGCTATAGGCACTCAAGCGCCATCACCCTCTGCACCAACATTTGCCTGTTACGGATGTGGTACACCAGGAGTGATTAGATCAAAATGCACAACCTGCGCCGCCAAGACTGTGGCAAACATAGTGAAAACGGAAATAAGTTTCTGTTCCTTGAGTATTCAAGCAGATATACGCCCTAGACCGGTTATTGGTATTGCTATAGGCAAAATAACTGGTACCGCCTATGTGGACACTTGCGCAAAAACAAGCGTTGCGTCATACACGCTGTACAAATGTCTACGAAGACTGGGATTTGCATTCCAGACGCAACAACTGACAGTGAAGCTGGCTGATGGCACGAAGACGACGAGAAACGTTTTGACCGTGAGAGCACCCGTCAGTATCTGCTTCCGTGTCGTGCAAACGACCTTTATCGTGTTCCCGGAAGCTCGAGAGTCGCGCACACTGTTAGGCGTCGGCTTTATAGAGGATGCTAAGTTAGTACTGAACGTTCCTCAGAGAAACTGGTATTTTGAAGATTACCCTGCTGACATCTTCGACCTTCAAGTTGAAGATGATGAGGAGATTTCTATGGCCCAGGTAGAGGCTACACCCGTTTATTTCAACCCTCAGTTACGGACTATGCTAAAAGATGTCGAGATGCTAGAGTTTGTTTCGCCTCTAGCAATAACTCCACGTGACGAAGGCGTACTGAAACCAGCGCTGCCACAATCTAGTGCATGCACCTCAGCCACGAGCAGTCCATTGTCCAGAGGAGAACCAGCACTCCCGGAAACGAGTGCTTGCACCACGAACACTATGCCATATCGTGTTGTACCCATTCAGTTATCCCCTGTTCCAAGGAATCAATCCCGACCAATATTCGATGGATATTCTCCTAGGTTCGTCGACTTTATGGTCCGTGATGCCCAAATGCAGCTTCACGATGCTCCATGTGAGCTGTCTCCGCACTCCAAGGCACTCTTTCCTAGCGACCATAGCGACAGTAGCAATGATGTCGATATGCACTAGAAGCACTACGAATGCAGGGGGAGGGAGATGACAAGCATCCCGTGGACGAGGGCGACCACGGCGACAAGCGTCACGCCCAGCTTCGTCGGTGGAGCATCTATTTTGACTGGTCACTCGTCGGGGCGACTTCGCGACCAGAGGGGGAGCCTGTAGCACCACCGAGTGCCTACATCCACTCGCCACACAAACACCGCTGTGTCGGCACGTCACTCACGCTGCACGCACACAACGATGGGCCACCTCGCACCGTGCCCCGCACCGCTGCCGCCCGCCGCCGGCCGTGCCTTTCACCTATATAAGGCAACGCCGCGCACTGCGCAGTCGAGAGTCAGTCTGCGCTAGCGCGCCCATGGTGTCATAACTTAGAAGAACCTGATAGAATCGTCAAAAAGTTTCTTTGCACAGATCAATAGATGGCGCTACTTAAACATTAAAATATAAATATTTTTATTACACTGGTATTACTGGTTTTTTTTTGTTATGGCTACAACACACTATCGTTGTCATGTGTTTATTTCTTTTCACGCAGATGACGCAGACACGTATTTCCATTATCTTTGGCAGAAAAAAAAACTTCTTAAAGAAAAGCAGACAAAAAAAAAACACTTTTAAATTTTGTAGTTAATTTACAAAAAATTAATAATAAAATAACTACTAATAACAGAAAATGTTAATTATTTATTGAAATAAATTTCAGTTACAGTGATTCATCTGGGAATGGAACGTGTTATTGACATTGACATTTGAGTGTTTGTTTTCCAATCCGTATTTACTTTTGAGGTGAATGCAGTGTTGCCATATATACAGATTTCTCCGTATTTATACAGATTTTTGATGTGTAATACAGATTAGCACTGGATACAGATTTATATACAGAGTTTTCTAACTCGATTAAATTACTATAATAATCAACTCAAAACAGAACGAAGCAATAAAAAGTACACACATCATTGAATACACAGAGACACAGAGTGGCGGTTTTTGCGTAATAATAAAGATCTAGCGCCTGATGATTCAGAAGACGTCGAAATCTACTGGTGTAAAGTCACTGCAGCTCGTGATCCTGCTAACTACAGCAATCAATTATATCCTACACTGTCTAAATTTGTTTCTGCAATCTTAAGTCTACCTCATTCCAGTGCCGCCGTAGAGAGGATCTTCTCTTCTATAAATTTAATAAAGACAAAACAACGCAATAGACATAATACAAATAATATTGAAGGTCTTTTACATACAAAGCAACTGATTGGTGCAAAACCTTGCTATAGCCTAGAGGTTGATAATAAATTACTGTTAAAATTTAACAAAAATATGTATAACTGAAAATAATAAAGTAATTATTATTTTCAGTTATGCAAATGTTTGAGTTTTAATATGTTGTTTGTTTAAATTAATGTTTTTAATTTTACAGTAAGTATATTTAAGTACTTAAATAAAAAGTCAATTTTATTAATTAGTGTATTGTTTTATTTCATATACGATAATCAAAACATATCACGTTAGTTCTTCTTCTTATTCGTTCTTTACTCGTAAAAGAAGCAATGATGATGATTAATAATTCGATTTTGGTTTATTTGATTATACAGATTTTATACAGATTTTAGCAGTTTCTACTACAGATAAAAGGTTCAAGACATCTGGCAACACTGGGTGAATGGATTCTTTAAATTCTTTTCTTATGTTTTGTAAATTTTTATCCAGCTATACCGCTATCATCGACTGACCTGTGGCTAACAATTTGGACTCACTGTTTTGCTTTGTGAATTGAATTGTCGACCATGCCTATGAAAAGATGTTGTGCCTGCAGCAAAACACGTAAGTGCATTTAATATTACAACCAATATATTATGATTAGTTAATTTTGGTCTTCTAAGTACATAATAAAATGACTGGATGATAAATTAAAAATATTTGTTACAGGTAAATTGAAGAGGACTACTTTGTATAATCGTGAGGTGGTTGCATTGAATAAGGAAATATAAAATCTTCAAAGTCGAAAGTGACAATGGCAGAAAAGTAAAAAATAAAACAGATTTTTGTATTATCTATTTCGTTTTATTTAATTTACAATCACAATGCCATTTTTTTAAAAATCGTACAAGTAGTAAAAGTGCCTAGTGCGAAAGTACCTTGCACAAAGCACCAGATGGCGCCACACGCCATACATTCCGCAAAATGACATGAGTGACGACTCTATACCCTATATACAAATGTACTCTGTGAGCGCGCCGCTGTATCCACGCATTGGAAAAGCACGCCTAGCCTAGACGCCCCCGCTACCTCACACCCCGCGGTGACGTATCCTTACTTGTTTCGAGACGCACCTCACGTCACGAACTGGCCAGGAACGTACCGTGTAGTATTGTGTTTTTTTATCGTATGTACTTAAGCCTAGTTTATATCAAATATTGTGAAGATCAATAAACTAATCGTCCACTTTGCCGTTACGTTTAATTGAACCCGCTTCATATCTAAATAAATGTGTTTGTTAGCACAGAAATTTAATATAGAATATTTATGCCCTTTACTTTATACAGTTTAAACAAATATCTTAGAAGATATCGCAATGTAAAAATATCCGCGCGACAAAATAATTACGCGCGCGGCTGTCATTCGGTCCGGTGCGGTAGGTTAGTGGGGATTCAGGCCTCCGGGGGCTCCGGAGAAATTCAAAATATTTACTGCACCATAATGTTTACAAGTACAAGGTGTTACTGTATATTTAACAGTAAGAGATAGCTATAGTAATTGTCACTTTAATAATATAGTCGAAGCCAATCTAAACTAAAAGGTATTATGAAGAGGAAAGGTAAGATTTTTTGTTTGTTACGAGTACGATTTAACAAAATTTGATAATAATGTTGGATAGTCGACTTATCGAGAAAGGCAAAAGGTTATGAGCTATATTAAGTGACACAAATGAAGTTGGTCAGCTAGTTGAATATATTCGAGTGAAATGCTGCAGCATAACAACAACAAAATTCATTTGTGTGAACTCATTTACTTTAACAGTTATTTGCTCACAAATTGGATCAATACACATTATTGCACTTTCATCACCTCACTTCCACTTTTATCCTTTTGATTTGAATTTTCATTTTTAGTGTTTCGTAGCCAACATGGAACTCTTATTTGTATTTTTAAGTAGTTATTTATCATTGTAAACCATTTTTTTATACAAGCTAGTTTCTCATGAACATGATACTTTATTTGTTTTTATATTGTATTACAACTTTTGAACTATAATCCAAGTGAAACTTTAACTAATTGATTTAAAAGGTTTACCTATTCAAACTTTAATATAAATATCTTGATTTATGTTCTTGATATAAATAAAATATCTAAGCCAGCGATGTGAACTGTACTTCAGGGTCTTCGTACTTCAGACACCTTTCTCCTCTATTTAAGAAAAGAAAAATTGAAATTGAAGAAAAATTGTATAAACGTTACCTTATAATTATGAATAAAAATTTATTTATTTATTTTATTATTATTTTAAAATTGCGCATATATGTAAACGCGCCAGTAATTCTTGACGTTGATACAAATAGAAGTTTATTATCATAGCATTTATAAGGTATTTAAAATATATCATTTTCAGCCCATAAATCTAATAAACACATGCATCGAGCTGGCTCCTCCCGGGAAGATCCCAGTGGGGGTAACAGAGATACCTTTTGAGCTACCTCTGCGAGCCCGACAGGCGGTGTCCCCAGGGTACCCCGGCTTGCTGGAGACCTACCACGGCGTGTTCGTCAACATCATGTACACGCTCAAGTGCAGCATGAAGAGATCATTCCTGAACAAGCCAGTCAATGCTAGCTGTCAATTTTTTGTTCAATACAGACAGGTAAAGAAAACCAAAATGTTTTATTTTTTAAAGATATCTTCTATTGATGCCAGGTACATTCTAACGTTTAGAGTGCCTGTCATCGATTGTTCCATCAGCAACGTTGTACTTGAAATGGTATCGGTGTTACAGCAAGAGCCGGCGCCCGTGAAGCCGGTGCGGTGCGAGATCAACCCGGCGACAATCCGCGCGTCCGGCGCGGGCGGCTCGCGCGCTCTCATGCCGCAGTTCCAGATCTACGCCGAGATCGACTCCACCGTGTGCCCGCTCGACAAGCCGCTCACTGGGAAGGTACTGCCACGTTCATCTCATCAAATAACCTGATCCTGAGCCTCTCTGGGGCAGATGCCCAGGTGTGATTTATGTTTTACCTATAATAAAGTGATAGTGTGCTTAATATAATTGGTTTGTCAGATCCGCGTGGACGAGTGCTCCGTGCCCATCAGGTCGATAGAGCTGCAGCTGGTGCGCGTGGAAACGTGCGGCTGCGCGGAGGGATACTCCAAAGATGGTCAGTGCAGCTTTCTTAACCAATATTAGTAAACTTGAAAAAAGGCTTCAGAGTCTGCACTTTTTTTATTTATTTATCACGGAATCGTCGGTCATTTTCGTGGCGCTCTTATTTCGGTCTGAAAAACTTGTGTTGCAGACCGCCATTAAAGACGTACAACATTTGCACAATACAACACATTGCAGTAAACATTAGAGTTTCTCCCCAGCGACGGAGATCCAGAACATCCAGATCGGCGAGGGCGACGTGTGCCGCTCGCGCGACATCCCGCTGTACATGGTGCTGCCGCGCCTCTTCACCTGTCCCACTACCACCACCGTCAACTTCAAGATAGGTACCACATCATACACACTAACTATTGTACTTAACACTAACTACTAGTTCAACACCCACCCAGGGCAAAACTAGGGCTGCGGGACTCTTCGACCCTACCGGGGCTGCGGGACTGTTTGATAGAGATACCGCGACCCCGGAACACAAAGGGACAGAAGGAGACGGACAGAGGTGAGGGAAGTAGGTTTTAGTAGGTACAAGTCTGACACTCCCTTCCGCTCCGCCCAGAGCGGGAGCGGTCATCCCATCCACATAAAAAAGGGTACCTAACGCTAAAGTGTAGGATTGTTATAAATGTTCATCTGATTTTCCGAATGTATTTGTGCATGCGAGATGACTCACTATTTCACATTTTGTTTCAGAATTCGAGCTCAACATCGCAGTTATATTTGACGACGATTATTTAGTGACTGAAAACTTTCCAATATTGCTACTAAGGAGTAGATAGTTAAGTTTAACTAACAATATTACATTAAAGCCTCTCATTTATATTATGCAAATATATTTATACTTCCTAACGTGTATTTTTTTATTTACCAAGCTCAAACTAACCAACCAACTTATAAAATGTACTTGTATAAAATATTTTCCGTCCTACGAAGCAACGAGGGCACGGCGCAGCTCAGCCCACGCGGTACACTCTGCCAGCATATGCCACGCAGTGATGGCACCAGGCGTCTGGCTTCCTGCATAAGTGAGTTCCCTAAACAGCCGTACCCCAAGTGTCGCGAGGGCGCGTGGATTCTCTCTTCATATTATATTCTGGTTATCTCTAGGTTTACAACGTGTTTTGTTTTATAATAATAATATAGGATTGTACTGCTTCGCTTTGATGTGAAGAGAAATCCCCGCCTCACGATATGTTTGAGACACTCACCGATACGGATCCAACTCCGACTTGCAAGCGTCTCCCAATCCAGTCTCTTATCTTCGGTCCGCAAGGGCACCGAAGTGTTAACACTATGCCGACCATCAATCCATCCAACTTCTCAGGTGTAACTAGGATATCTGTAAGTTTAATTACCCATGAATCTTTGGGTTAAGTACTACCTATCTGTTTCCATCAATAAAGCTATCTAAAACAGTTATTCAATTGCAATATGTATGATGAAATTTACTTCAAGTTCTCATCAACAGTCTTTGTGACACCTATGTGCTAATCAGATACTAGGATTCTTTCCACGTCTGCAGAAGCACGCATTCCTGTTCAACTTCGGCCCATCGCCTCCGTCTAGAATGCTCCCCCTTTATATTACCTATATATATATGATATAGTGTAATTTTCCATACGTTCGTCAACGTTTGTGCCCGTCGGCACATTCACTAAGGCCATGGGGGACCAAGAAGATTTATAAGAGAGGTTGGCCCACGACCCTTCCTATAAACTCCCAAGAGCTTTTATGTCCGGACAAGTAGCTCGCGTGCGGTCGCTGTTATGCCCCCAGCCCAACGCTGAAGGCACGACCAACACATTTAAGTTTAGGTGACTCAAACAATTCCGAGTAGGTAAAAGTACCTCCGTATATTTAATTACTAGAACAACAGATAAATAATACTTAGCTTTCCAGGTGGCGCGTATCACGGGTGACAAGAATCTACTTATGATCTTCTTGCACTGAATTTACTTTACAATAAACTTCATTAATTAGTCGGACTGAATATGCTATAATGACCATTCAAACAGAGGCGTCGTTTGGTAGCGTCAAGTTGTCAATACTGATTTAGTGTTGCTATATAACATTAGTTCTGTGCAATTATATATTTACATTTTAAGTTTGGAACATCGCGATTTCATCTTTCGCGACACTCCCGACGACGACAGAAGTTACATGTGTTCCATCAAGTCTCGCGTCCACTCTCGGATCTTCTCTCGAGCCTTCAAGGACGCATCCCTCACATCTCTCACTTCAGGAGTTTGTGTTATCTCAATTGTATCAGTGCTTTTAGGTATGCTATCATTAAGGTGTTTTTCATCAAGAATTGTTGGTTCATCATTTCCTGAGGTAAGTGTTCTCTGAGTTATTTTCTTTTCTATTTCTTCTCTATTTATGTGTTTTTCTGTTTCAGGTTTGTCAACGGGTTCTGCGGTTTGTGGAGTTGTGGATATTTCTTCGGTAAGAATAGTTGAGTCGAGTTCTTCTAGCAGAGGTGAGTCATCCAATGTTGGTGTAACATCTTCTCTTTCAAACTCAAATATAACCCTTTCTTTTCCAGATATATCTTCTTCAACTTCCAACGGATAAAGATGTGCGATGGAACGAGTGAATTCCGTATCATTCACCTTTACTCGTGCCACTCTGCATTGACCGTCGGCTCCTTTCAACAAAGATATAATTTTTCCAACCTTCCAGTTCTCTCGGTTCTTCGTATCTCCTTTAATCTGGACGATATCTCCTAGTTTTGGAATTTCTAATTTTGTTATCCTTGGTTCTTTAAGAGAGTGTCGGTATCTCTCCCTTAGACTTGGTAGGTACTGGTCGACGAACATTCTCTTAAACTCTTTCAGCATGTTCTGTCCACGTTTCCAACCTTCCACTAGATTCTGTTTTGTTACTGTGCCTTCTTGTGGAAATTCTGCATCTGAAGGTGTTGTGACGATGCATTTATTCAAGGTTAGAAAATCTGAGGGTTTGAGAATATCCTCTAGATCAGAACCTACACACGTCAATGGGCGTGTGTTTAATATTGCCTCTATCTCTTTTATGATTGTACTTAGTTGATTATCTGACAGTAAACTTTTCGTCAGAGTTCTCTTGAGACAGTGTTTAACTAGTCCAACAAGTCTCTCATAGAATCCTCCATGCCACGGTGCTAATTGTGGAATGAATTTCCATTCTATGTTATTAGTGATGCAATAGTTGCTTGACAGTATTTCTGCAGTTAATTTAAATTGTAGTGCGTTATCTGAAACTATTCGTGTTGGTATTCCTCTGCAAGATATAAATCTTCGTAGTGCTAATAGACATTCCTCAGCCGTAAGATCCTTAACGACTTCCAAGTGTATAGCACGTACTGCTAGACATGTATACAGACATATCCATCTTTTTTCTGATTTATTACTTGTCTTTACTTGAAGAGGACCCAGATAATCTATTCCGGTATATGTAAAAGGTGAACTATAGTTTACTCTTTCCTTAGGAAGCGCTGGAGTAGTTGGTAATTTGAATGGACCTCCTCCATGTTTGACACAATTTGTGCATTTTCCTAATATTTTCTTTACTTGGCTTCTTCCTTGGGGAATCCAGTACGTTAATCTGATCAAACTTAAGGTGTGGTTGACCCCTACATGATAGTTTTCCTTATGTGTTTTTAGGATCAATTTGTTAGTGAAATCACAATCCTTTGGGATTAATATTGGATATCTTTTATCGTAAGACCAATCAGCGTTTTGTAATCTTCCTTTGCAACGTAGGATACCGTCTATGTCGGTAAATACTCCTAAGTTTCGTTGTAAGTTAGTATCTTTACCCTCTACTTCCTCAGGGAAATGTTCCTTTTGGATCCTTTTGATCTTTTGTGTATGTGATAGTGTATCGTCTTCACAGTGTTCTGTGGTGTTGTTTCGTGATTCCTCATCTAATTGATTTCTCCGTTCCTGCTCTTTTGAGATATTTTCTCCACTCGTGAGATCCTCCCCAACAGGAAACGAAAAGTCATGTTCCACAGAAGAACATGTGGGATTTACTGCGACTTCGGTTTCATTAAGTAAAGAAATTTCGGCTCTACAACCTTTCGGCCAAGTTCTGGAGTGTTTCAGTAGAAAACTTGGTCCGGATAGCCATTTCTGCTTATCTTCCATAGAACTCGTGGGTCTAGTAGCCACGTCTGCTGGATTCAATCCTGTTGGAACATATCTTACTGTTACTGGTGTATTTCCCTTTATCTCTTCTATCCTCCTTGCAACGAATGGTGGTAGTAGTTTATTGCCGTAGTACCAATCAATCACTATTTGACTATCTGTCCATATAGTGTTTTCTTTTAATTCAAAGTCCAGGAACTTGGTTACGTACTTCAGCAACCGGCTACCTATTAGAACACCTAATAGTTCAAGTCTTGGGATTTTCAAATTGTCCTGATCCTTGATGGGCACCACTCGTGATTTTCCTATTACAAAACTTAATTCTTTTCCATTAGAAATATATACAACTGCAGCATAAGCTTTGGTTGATGCATCCGTGAAAACGTGCAGTCGAATATTGTCATCGCCAGCTTGTTTGAAGTATTTCCTTGGTAAAACAATATTTTTTGTGTCTTCCAGTTGTTCTCTAATAATTTGCCATTCATTGGTCAATTCTTCTGGTAATGGGGCATCCCATTTGAATTTATGTATCCACAGATTTTGTAGTAAAAGTTTTGCTGGTAACAAATCGGGTGCAGCATATCCGCATGGATCGTAAATTGACGCTATGTTTTTTAGTATTTCTCTCTTGGTAGTGGCTTCTGTAGTCTTTCTTGGTCTCAATCTGATCGTATCTTCTCCTGTGTTCCAATTCAGTCCTAATACTTTAACTTCTACGTCTCTGCAGGCATCTGATGAAGAAATGCTTTCTGAGAATCGTTTGGAATTTGAACTCCATTCTCGAAGATTCATTGAAATTTCTTCAAATGTGATCTTACACGACTCATACATCTCTGTTGCTTCTTGTACAGATTCTACTCCAGTGACAAGGTTATCGACGTAGATGTCATTCACTATGCGTTTTAGACTTTCCTTATTGGAACGCAGTAGATGATGTTTCAAAGTAGCATTTAGAAGAAATGGACTTGATATCACTCCAAATGGTACGCGACAAAATCGTAAGTGTAGGATGTTATCCTCCGTGGCCGCCTTTTTTATGTCTTTCAACCATAAGAATCGAGTTACGTCTTTGTCCTTTTCGTGTAATGCTATCTGTAGAAAAGCCTTTTCTACGTCTGCTGTTATTCCTATTTGATGCGACCTAAACCTTAACAACATTCCGGTCAAGTCTTCTAGCATAAGTGGTCCGCAATGTAAACATTCATTTAAACTTTTGTTATGCTTGGTCTTTGCCGAAGCGTCGTAGACTATGCGAGTTGGCTTACCCGGATGACTAACACCGTGATGCGGCAGGTAGTGTATAGGATGATCTACATCTTCGACTCTTCTTTCATTGTCTGGTACTTTTTCAATTATTTCTTTTGCTAATTGTTCCTTTAATGTAGTATCGTACGCTGTTAGTGAATCGGAATCTAATCGTTTGAGTAGGTTGACTAGTCTGCCTATGGCTAGGCCAAAATTAGTCTCTAAATTAGGTGGGTAATCTATCCATGGCCAACTAACAGTGTACCTATCATTTACTAGTTCTATGGTATCATTGAATTGGTTGATTACTTCTTCGTCCCTAGTCAATTTTGGTGAATCGCATATTCCAATGGATTCTAGTTCCCATAAGCATTTGAGGTTTCCATTGTATAATGGAAGATCCGGTGGTGTCAATTTGTGTTCTACTCCCTGAAAGTAAGTTATTACTGACAACGTGTCCGTGGATTCCGTGTTAGTTTTTCCAGTCAGTATGTAACCGAATTTAGAGTCAATCAGGAATAAATTACTTTCCAGTTGAATTTTGTCTTCAAGGATGAATGAAATGTAGAAGTCATTGCCGATCAATATGTCTATTTTGGGTGACAATGAGCCGTCGTCCGCCAAAATTAGATCATCTTTGTGTTTACCTATGTCGATACCATGGAAAGGAACTCCATTTGAAATATGAGGAACAACGTTTGCTTCTATTTGTAAAATATTATTTGTTTTTGTTTGTATCTGTAACTTGACTACGGGGCTTTCTATTACTTAGGGAGTTTTCGATCCGAACGTGAAAACTGATAAGGTACTTTCCTCTTCGATAGGAAGGTTCAATTTTAAAGCTACTTCTTGCGTTATATAAGTACGTTGACTACCCGAGTCCAACAGTACTCGACAGGTCTTCTCACCTGAATTATCGCCTTTACGTTGAGCCTTAACTATCGCCGTTTGTAATATAGTGGAGCTTATAGAGTTGACATGAAGCGTCTTGACCTCCTCGGTTTTATTTATGCAATTCTTATAACAAAGTGCTCTGTTATGATGGCCAGATTTGTTACAGTGTACACATTTAATTAACCTTTTACAATCTTTTACTTGATGCTCTTTGCTTAGGCAGGCAAAGCAGCGATCCTTTATTTTCTCTTTCCTATCTTCCACAGTTTTAACAACCTCGCATTGATCATTGAAGTGCGATCCTTGGCAAAAAATACATTGCAGTTTCCTTTATTGATAGACTACTGTTTAACTCAGTTCCGAACCTTTTCACCTTACCTCAAGCTTACCTAGCACTATTTCTAAATTTTCAGAATTTTCTTTATTAACGTTATCTTTATAGGTGAGAGCTTCTTCAGTTAGTTTAGAGATAGCATTTGAAATAGACTCCAGTCATCTTATAAGAATTTGTTCCATTTTGAAATTCTGAAATAATATTTTACAATTTGATACCCTGTATCCTAAGTTAAGGATTTACATCGTGTATATCGTTAAATTTCCAAATTGCGTGGTGTTCGCAATATAATAAAAACGAAAAAAAATAAAAATTTGGTTAACACTCTGTATGACCAAAAGTTTATCTAAAACTTCTTATGAACAAAGAATCATACCAACACCTGACATATAATGGAATGATATTTTATTAATGCCCTGTATATATAACAGAAAGTTTTAATTGACATCCTGTACAGAACAGAAAAGTTTTTATTGACACCCTGTATAAAACAGAAAAGTTTCTATTGACATCTTGTGTAAAACAGAAAAGTTTTCCAAGTTAAAAGCAAGGAATATTTCACTATCTATAGGATACTACATTTTCCGTAATAAACTCAGCCATTGAATTATATGTGTAAGGAAAATTCCCTTGTACCTATGAAGTTTCAGTATTAACTCAGAATATATTCATGCTGTTCGACGGGTAAAACTGGTTAGTTTCATTATTTTAAATTTTCCTGAATTTATTTAAAATTTCTATGTCATCCAATTATCCCCTACTGACCTTTTCTTCCATTCTCCCCTGTTAACCACCACACAATTATTTAAACTTTTTCCTTCATACCATTTCTCCCACAATCCATTCATCGTTTCTTTGGTTTTCATCTCACTCTTCATCCATCAACATTTATATGGTTGATGTTCTATAAGTTGTTTCATTACTTATTCATAAACATATTAGGTACCAACATCATTTATGTATGCATCCATAAATGATATTAGAGTTTACCTACATCAACTTAGTATCTAGTTACTTGGTACACTTCAGTAGCCAACATGAAACGATGCAGTCAGTCAGGGATGATGTGTATAACATGACAGAAGTTCAGACACAAGTTATAATATACAATCCAGTTTCCTCCGCCAGCATATTTTATTTGTTTTATGAGAACATATCTATTTTATGCTTAGTTCTTCAAAGTAACTGGTAAAATAAACTTACAATGAGTGTTGATGTACTTTTCTTTATATAGTAGCATCTATACATGAGATGGGAGGTGTGTAGAATCAGTGTCATACATCTGCCTTCATTAGCCCATCTGTATGGAGAGTATTAGGTATAAATAAACAGTTTTATGCAAACTCATACATAACAATGCTGTCTTTAGGTAAATTTTAACACATTACAACTTTCCAAAGTTACTCTTCAGCTACATAGTTAGCAGACACAATAGTAAACAATGACATCCGTGTCGAATTTGGCACGGGTGTACTTGAGCGCTTAGGGAGGTACTTTTGACAAGGCATACATTAGGTAATTTCCTCTCGGGTGACTAAAGTCCCCTTGCGTTTTGACCCCGCGAGCGTTCCTGGGTGACATATGTGTATGTTATAGCTTGTAAATCATAAAATAGTTTACCTGATAATCTTCTTATTTATTCCTAAGTTATGTTAAGCTTTCTTTCATTCACTTTATAACTTTCTTGGAATTATTTCGCCCAAACAAATTGTGAGCTTCCTGGTTATGATAGGAGCACTTTTTCACAGTTGAACGAATTACGTGTAGGTAATATTCACACAATACGTAACAGGTTTCTAATAATTTTATTCTTGTAAAAGAATGTAACGAACTAAGTAAGTTTTAGTTTTTTCGATATTCAGTCTGACACACGAGACGCTACGCTTTTGCCGCCTTTTGGTTTATCATCGCGGCCATTCGCGGCATCGCCATTTTGAAAGCAGGGAAAATTTTCACAGTCGAATTTCGTAATTCGTGAATATTGTAATTTTGTCAATTGTTTAGTGTAAAATCGTATGTTTATTTGAGCTCAACTCATATTACTTCCTGCTTCCGGTCAAAGAGAGCATCAGTCATTCTGCCAAACTTGTGGCAAGTTTTCAATATTATCAAATCCGCGCCAAATTCAAATTAGAATGTTTACTTGGCTCATAACGTTGCACATTATACGTACACACGCTACATACCCATTCAATTTGCAGTAACTTCGAGAATCTTTCATCTCGGCCTGCCGTTCATCTCATTATACTTAGATAAATGAACGTTTACTCATCATCACCTTGACGTTCGAATTTTGGCGCCAAAAGGTGAATTTTTATGTACATTCGTTTATTGAACGTTAGTTCCAATCGGATTATATAGATGTCGCTGACAACCTGATTTTTACACAATATCTCCAATTTTAACAATAAGAGTCTGGATTGGTTTTATGTCTTGGGATTCGTTTTTGCAATGCTTTAAATGCTAGCTTCTTTGCGATCCCAGCATCTCCACCATGTCGCGAGGGCGCGTGGATTCTCTCTTCATATTATATTCTGGTTATCTCTAGGTTTACAACGTGTTTTGTTTTATAATAATAATATAGGATTGTACTGCTTCGCTTTGATGTGAAGAGAAATCCCCGCCTCACGATATGTTTGAGACACTCACCGATACGGATCCAACTCCGACTTGCAAGCGTCTCCCAATCCAGTCTCTTATCTTCGGTCCGCAAGGGCACCGAAGTGTTAACACTATGCCGACCATCAATCCATCCAACTTCTCAGGTGTAACTAGGATATCTGTAAGTTTAATTACCCATGAATCTTTGGGTTAAGTACTACCTATCTGTTTCCATCAATAAAGCTATCTAAAACAGTTATTCAATTGCAATATGTATGATGAAATTTACTTCAAGTTCTCATCAACAGTCTTTGTGACACCTATGTGCTAATCAGATACTAGGATTCTTTCCACGTCTGCAGAAGCACGCATTCCTGTTCAACTTCGGCCCATCGCCTCCGTCTAGAATGCTCCCCCTTTATATTACCTATATATATATGATATAGTGTAATTTTCCATACGTTCGTCAACGTTTGTGCCCGTCGGCACATTCACTAAGGCCATGGGGGACCAAGAAGATTTATAAGAGAGGTTGGCCCACGACCCTTCCTATAAACTCCCAAGAGCTTTTATGTCCGGACAAGTAGCTCGCGTGCGGTCGCTGTTATGCCCCCAGCCCAACGCTGAAGGCACGACCAACACATTTAAGTTTAGGTGACTCAAACAATTCCGAGTAGGTAAAAGTACCTCCGTATATTTAATTACTAGAACAACAGATAAATAATACTTAGCTTTCCAGGTGGCGCGTATCACGGGTGACAAGAATCTACTTATGATCTTCTTGCACTGAATTTACTTTACAATAAACTTCATTAATTAGTCGGACTGAATATGCTATAATGACCATTCAAACAGAGGCGTCGTTTGGTAGCGTCAAGTTGTCAATACTGATTTAGTGTTGCTATATAACATTAGTTCTGTGCAATTATATATTTACATTTTAAGTTTGGAACATCGCGATTTCATCTTTCGCGACACCAAGAGCACCTGCGTCGCTCGAAACGTCAGGGAGCCGTGCTTCCTCCTGAGTCCCTTTACCTTGGCCTCTTCGCAACACAGCTGCAGTGTCGCAAGGGCTTGCAGGCCCCACGGTAGGGATCCGGCCAGTACACAAGCCATCTCTCGTTGGAGACTCCAATAGCTACTACACCGCCACCAGGACCAACACAACATTGATTTCAGATTCAATGGAGATTATTTTTTTTTTAATTTTCTCTTGACCTCTATGTAATACAGTCGATTTTGAATTTTTGTGTGGTCACTTTCCGATAGTGAAAAGCGTGAAACCAAAAGACTCGGACTTCAACTACCATCTCTATAAAAAAGGTAAACTTGCGTTCCATTTCTCCTTCCTATCATGGGATCCCCCAGGGCCCTCCTATTTTCTAAAATTGCATCATGAGCTTTGTAAGATACGTGATCATATACGTGCTACCCCTTGGCATCAAATCATTTAACCGCATACAATGGAAACATAGAATCAAATAGTTGAAAACAAAATGGCTTTCAAAAGAATAGTAATCATTAGTTGTCGTAGTGTAGTAGTAGTATTAGGTTAATTATTATTATTTATTAATTAATTGTCTCTATTATTTTTAAACTAAGAATTTTTTTTTTTGATCGACCTTCCAAAAAAACAGCTGTCAAACCAAAACATATCACAGGAAGAGGAAGTTATAACGGAACGCATTTGTTTGTTATTGTTTTGGTGTTGCGAAGGCGTCGTTGCATTTCACTCACGGTTTATCTCACGTAAACACTGTCCAAAATAAATGTAACGATATAATATACAAATATAATGTATCGTTTTCAGAATCATAACATTTATCACCTGAATCCTTATCAGCAACAATGTCAACTTTTCACTGAACATTCGAAAGCTCCACCTCTTCTTGCTACACAAAACAATCACTTTGAAGCTGTGACTGTCCCTCATCATGTAGTTTCCACACAACCTGCATGTGTCCCTGAGCCCCAGAGCCTCACACCAGCTGTTGAAAAGAAGTCAGTCGTGCGAAACAAGAGCAGTGTTGATACATCTACGTTCAGCATCGAGGAGAGGCTGGTAGCTGCGGTGTGGGTGCACGAGCGGAAACATACCAAGAACAGTATGAGCCGAGTAAGTCATTCAATTTATTTAACATTCATAATATGAATGGGCATTAACTATGCTAAAGATAATTCAATAATACATTAGCATTTGTTTGATTCAGATAAAGCATGACTTCAGGCAAAGATTCGGCCGAGACCCACCAGCTAAGAACACTCTGCTAGCATGGGAACGTAAGCTGTTCTCCACAGGGAATGTACATGATGCCCCACGGCCTGGTCGCCCCATTAACAGGTTTGCACTCGTCTTATTACTCCCAGTGGTCATACGGCATACAGTCAAGTATAAATGTAATAGCATAGAAATACACAATATAGCTCTAGGACAGAGGACTTATCCCAATTTGTGTCATGTCTTTTGCCATACTTCTTCATTAGTTTTTATATCATGAGTTGCCCCCTTTCTAGCGATATCATCTTTCAAACATGTAATAAGACATGGTGCGTCCTAACTAATGAATACACTTGTACAGACGCACGCGCATTGAGGACGTGGCGGCGTCGCTCCGCGCGGCCCCCTCGCTGTCGCTGCGGGCGCGCGCGCTGCAGCTGCGGGTGCCGCGCACCACGCTGCGCACCATCCTGCACCGCGACCTGCCGCACGCGCCTGCAGCCGCCAGGGGGACAGCACAGCTTGCAGGTACCATTTATATGTCATCATAGAGCCTTGCAATTGTACCTGCCATGGTGCTACCAAACACCCAACAGAGCTCGTCACGTGACCGACTCTGAGGGCATACTAAGTATGAAGACTCGCGGTTGCGTGTGCATCAGAATGGCTGTTTGCCTGTGTGGGTTCACATAAGGCTGGTGACCAAAAATTGCTACCTATTTGCTACTTTTTACTACCTAACTTGAAAACAAAATAAAGGGACTTCAAAATGACCAGCCATTCTGATATCAGGATGGCTGGTCAACTCTCTGCTGAGAACATCCTCTATCAAAAATCATTTAATTAATCACTTACTGTATGCAGGTCAACAGAAAATAAAACGGAATGTGAAGAGGCAGCTGAGGCGGAAGTTGGAGTTGCAGGGAGGGCTTGGCGCTGGTGCGGGGCGCTACTGATTTACTAGTATATTATTAAGTCTTCAACAGCTAAGAATTCTGTTTGTATACTGTGATTTAGTTTAAGTAAGCTTGGTGCTTCTGTCATTTAATACAAGCCTATATTAATAAGAAAATAATGAAGTGCACAGTGAATCACGACTCCTGAGCTGAGCTGGTCTTGGGTTTGATTCCCAGGTCCAATAAATTGTTATTGGGGATTTCTCAATAGCACCCACAGAGTCAGGATTTATGGCTGGTTGATGGCCCCCTTTTATCTGGGATATAAACATAACTGGCTAAGTGTGGGTGTATTTAGGTACAGCTCTGCCTAACCCTTTGGGGATGACAAGCGTAATGTTATGTAAAATGAAGTACTCCTTTATTTTTATATTTTCTATAGTAAGTACTTTCTAATGAATGAAAGACTTAATTCAACTAAATACTTTATTGACCTTAATATAAGATTGTTATATAACGCAAAGTTATATAGAAATTAATTACATTTATTTACACATTATAAGTAACCACCGTGATTTTATAATTATGCGTTATGAATGTATTGCATTAATGCTGCAGTTAATAAACAATGTATATTACAACAAACATTGCAGTTGCATCACTTACCGACCTGTTTCACTTGTTCCTGATAACTTATGATTTACAGTTACCACAATCCTTCTACAGATTCCTGCCCCTACAAAACATCTGATTAACTCGCCTGTCTCCTGGATAACTTTATCTGGTACATAATTTGTAATTATGTATAATTTATGTAGATTCAACATTTGCGTTTTTGAGGTCTAGGAATTGTAGAACATTAGTATGCATACAATAAAGTATAATTATTATAATACAATAATAATTATATACACACGTTACCGACACATCTACCGCGACATCTCTTGTGAGATGTACATGTACTACGAACGAACTGCTAAACTGGACCTATTTGGCGCTGCCGTGAGACACAAAATATTATTATCTCTTTTTGTTTTGTTCCTTGTTTAGTTTTTTTTTTGTTCGTACATGTATGTGCCAAATAAATATGGTTTCTTTCTTTTTTCTAACGACACCGCGTGCTTCATACATGCAATATCAATAAGAGATCGGACCGGAGAGAATATGTATGAACACCTTGGATGAGTCACTTCATGTCACGTCGACGTACCGCTGGACGTCACAGCAGTCACTCCATCAGTTGTCGAAGTCACCAATACACTGTGAATCGTGGATTCGTAACCATGCAATAAATTGCGTTGGCGCACTGACTAGTAACAACATGGAGATATAACGTCAAGCCGCACACATTGTGTCGTGCTGTCGTGGTGACGCGACGAGTAAAATTCGTGATACATTTGACGTAACTAGATTTTTACAAATGGTGTAAGTTTGCCAAAAGTAAATGCATAGCACAACACACCATCCCACAAATATGTTGTTTCCAAGTTACCGGCGTGAAGGAGATCATCACCACCTGCCGTAGTACACGTGTGGGGAAGGTACTGCAGGTACCGCGGCAATGCCTAGGTGGAGTAGTAGGCGGCAGTGCCTAGGTGGAGTAGTAGGCGGCAGTGCCTAGGTGGAGTAGTAGGCGGCAGTGCCTAGGTGGAGTAGTAGGCGGCAGTGCCTAGGTGGAGTAGTAGGCGGCAGTGCCTAGGTGGAGTAGTAGGCGGCAGTGCCTAGGTGGAGTAGTAGGCGGCAGTGCCTAGGTGGAGTAGTAGGCGGCAGTGCCTAGGTGGAGTAGTAGGCGGCAGTGCCTAGGTGGAGTAGTAGGCGGCAGTGCCTAGGTGGAGTAGTAGGCGGCAGTGCCTAGGTGGAGTAGTAGGCGGCAGTGCCTAGGTGGAGTAGTAGGCGGCAGTGCCTAGGTGGAGTAGTAGGCGGCAGTGCCTAGGTGGAGTAGTAGGCGGCAGTGCCTAGGTGGAGTAGTAGGCGGCAGTGCCTAGGTGGAGTAGTAGGCGGCAGTGCCTAGGTGGAGTAGTAGGCGGCAGTGCCTAGGTGGAGTAGTAGGCGGCAGTGCCTAGGTGGAGTAGTAGGCGGCAGTGCCTAGGTGGAGTAGTAGGCGGCAGTGCCTAGGTGGAGTAGTAGGCGGCAGTGCCTAGGTGGAGTAGTAGGCGGCAGTGCCTAGGTGGAGTAGTAGGCGGCAGTGCCTAGGTGGAGTAGTAGGCGGCAGTGCCTAGGTGGAGTAGTAGGCGGCAGTGCCTAGGTGGAGTAGTAGGCGGCAGTGCCTAGGTGGAGTAGTAGGCGGCAGTGCCTAGGTGGAGTAGTAGGCGGCAGTGCCTAGGTGGAGTAGTAGGCGATAGTAAACCGGGGCCTCGGCGGCGCGCGCCCGGGCTGCGTGTCTTGCACGGGCTGCACGTAGTTGCGGCACAGACCGAAGAAACTCCGCGGACGTAGGTTGCGTGTCTGCGCCTCGAACCTGCCACATACACCACTCTTACTAAACTATAATGGGGTAGTTAACAAAAAAATCTAATTAGTCCGTCAGATAGATTTGCAAAAAATATTTATATTACATATTTTTTATTTTTTCACGTAAACAAATAATGAAGACTATACAGTGCTTCGAAAACTCGTGTGACGTCACATTGTAGTACATTTTTCGTATTTTTTTTATTAATTTGATGAAACAAAAAACACGTATCCAATATTTTTCGATAATGTAACTGACGGACTAAACAAAATCATATTTTTTAGTCAGGAAACATCCCTATTATGATGTGAGCGAGTCATGGTTACCTCCAGCCGACGTGCACCATGCAGGTGGCGCACATGGCCACGGTCCAGGTGTAGCCAGGGAACCAGGAGTACTCGGCGGAGGGCGGGCCGCTCAGCTGCACGTTGGTGGCGCGGCTCACCGTCAGTATGTCGTGCATGTGTCCGCCTGGAACATGTGTTCAGCGAGTGAGCGCTGCAACTGTGTACCGTGCCTTGCGCGTTATGAGCGCGAGTAGCTAATCTATTTATGACTGAGGATCAACGCCAAACCCTCAGGACTATAAACTTAAAATTTCGCCCACGTATTCCTCTTATGAGGTAGGCATCCACTAAGAATTTTTTTCAACCCCCAAGGGGTAATAAACAGGGGATGAAAGTTTTTATGCACAAGCGTAACTTTTATATTTCCAACATGGCACGCGGGCTAAAGCTAGTCTATACTAATACTATAGAAGTAACATTTTAATTCCAAAAAATGTTTTACTGGCAGAAAGCTATATTATTCGTGGTGCTATAGGCTATAAATAAGCATTTTTTGCGCATCGAAGTAGCGGGCGATGTGCTAGTGAGAGATCGGCTCCACACAACCAAGCAGTGTCGCGAGGCGCTTATAGTGGGTTATTTATCAGCTTCGAAACTTATTATTATGAGCAGAATTACCAAAATTAGTATAATTGGAGTGCACCCCCTCGCTAGACATAGCGAATATGTGTTTTCTCCGCGCGATGGGCGTCACACACGCCGTGCAGCACAGCACGCTTTTCTGAAAATAAATGGAATACCGACAAATATTGTTACTTTGATAATTTATATTTCTCTATAGATAATGCCAGCGCACCCTCGGAGAGGCACGACAAACAAATATCTTGAGCTGATTGATGTATTTGTTTCTTTATATAGTTGGAATTATATACATGGTTTAAGTTCTCTTCTGGGGGCTTACATTGCTGTAGCCGGGTCTTCGTACCTACCACCTAAGGCCACATAGTGGACTGTATTAAATAAAACAAAATATATTGAAATAGTGACGTTACTTTGTTTATGAAGAGGCACTCCATGTGCAGGCGCTGCAGCGCGCTGTCGACGACGAAGAGCGCCAGTCTGTCGGCCGCAGACACGGCCAGGTTGGAGGCCACCCAGAACGACAGCGCCACCGGCTCGTCCGGCAGCCGCGAGTCCAGCGCCAGCGAGCGGAAGTGCGCGCGGATGGTGCGGCGCATGGCGTCCAGGTCGAACATGTCGTACACCCAGCGCGGCCACGGCGTCCCGGCCGCCTCCAGCCCGCGCAGTCGCCGCGCCACCGCGGCCCTGCACACACGTCCCTGTCTGTACTGCGCGCACGCGCCGCGCCCGTGCAGCCCCGGTACGCACCCGTGCGGCAGCGCGCGCAGACAGTCCAGCGACGGCAGCCGCGCGCGCAGCGTGTCCCGCGCCGCCACCTCCGGCAGCACCATCACCTCCACGAAGCGCATCCTGCCACCCCGACCGCGCCACGTTACTTATTGTTCTCCATACGTTATAGTGTAGGTACACTGCGATACTTGCCTGGCGTAGTCGTACACCGGCACGCCCTCGCGCGGGACCTTCACCAGGCGGAAGCGGTGGATGGCGAGCGCCTTGAACGTGACCACCTGGTTGTCGGCGTGTGGCGTCTCGTCTCCCACGATATCCGCCATCATCACCTCGCACAGCACTCCGTAGCCGGACACCGTGCTGCCCGAGTCACTGCGCACATACATAACCAAACCTGTCACTACTGTTCACTGTTCAACCATGAGTCAATCAACGAATCCATTCAACACTCGCTCGGGGGGTGAGCGAGGGACCCGTATTGGAGCCGCCGCTGTTCCTAGTCATGATCAATGACTGACGGCCTAAAATGATTGTACAAGTCCGAACGGACGCGGATTGCGAACTTCTATAACGAGATATTGATGCCGTTTATGAGTAGAATGTGAACAATGTGTTTTTCAATACAAGGAAAAGTGCCGCGTCCTGACATACGGCAGAGGGTTGCGTTCACCAACGCAAACGATTTGGGAGTGACTTCCGACTACTGTCTAAAGACCATACTAAAGACCATTATCTGTCCGAAAAAAAAATCCTGGCTTTGTTATGCAAAACGCTCGCGACTTACACAATCTTAATAAATGTTATCTATCAGCTTCACGCGACGTCGCGTAATGTGGCAATGAACGTGTTAAAAACCGAACTACTGAAATTTCTTTGGGACCAAGTGGGAAGTACCTATATCCTGTCACATAACAAAAGTTTTTTTTATTTAAGACAGGGTGTAGCACACAGATTAGGGGGGGGCTCAGGCGCTCAGCACAGATGGAGTAATAGATATGTTGTTACACACTCGGGACAGAGCAGGCCGAAGAGCTTGTCGCGCTTGATGGCGTGCGCCAGCAGCGCGGCGTCGGGCGCGTGCGGCAACAGCATGGGCACGGTCTCGCCCGGGAACACCACGCCGTGGTGCGCCGCCACCGGCACGCGCCCGCGCCAGCCCGCCTCCAGCACGGCGCGCCCTGCCAAGTCCACCAGCCCCGGGCCCAGGTACTGCACATATACACACTTCAATGGGGACACACACTGTTATGGCTGTTCTACACAGCCCGGCACAGCCGACGTTGTGACCACAAGCAAAGCCGGCAAGTGCGGCTGTGAGTCGATATTCCCATTTTCTGCCCGCCAGCTTTGTTGTGACTGCCACACACAAACCCAGCGGCCTGACCGCCAGACTATGTGGATCCACCATGCATTAAGCGTCAACCCAACGCTCGTCTGCACGAGGCTTTTCATGTCAAGCGCTGACTGAGAGCTGTAGTCCCATTATAGGTAAAGGCCTCCTCCATGTTTTTTTATCTTCCCCGTCCTTGGCAAGATTTAGCCAGTTTGAGTCAGCCCAGCAGTCTGCACTATATTACCAGCCCATCTTTGAAGAGTTGATAGCAAGCAATTTTTTTTTTATTTGGTTCAAAATTCTGAAATCCATTCTCAAAAGACATTCCAGCTAAAACTCTTGGTGGGCTTATCCAAATAGTTTGCATACAGGGTACAGTATTGATACATCAATACAAAATACTCCCATATGTTTGGATTGCTACAAACAAATATGAATACTTGGGTTAATACTAAAGTACTGGTATATTTGTGTAAGAATATTGTAATTTAAAACATCACAAGGTACATTGCGTCGACGATACTGCAATAGCGCTGATCTACTATTTGCAATAGTGCGTAACTACAAGGTTATTAACTTTACAGGAGATAAAAAAAACTTCATAATTTTAGTATTTAGAACGATAAGCGCATCTTATTGAAATATAGGGACCTTAGAGTGAGGTTCTGATTGGCTTATTCAAAGTATTGTGTTCACGAACACGCACCAATGACAGACTAGGACAGCGCGGCGCGTAAATTTGAATTTCGCTACTTTTTGCAGTTTCGCGGTATTGCAGATGGTAGTTCAGCGCTATTGCAGTATCATCGACGATTGGTAGAAAATACCTATGGGCCATTATGGCATTAGACTAGCTTTGTTAAACACCATGTTTGATATTTATATTTGTGTACTTTTATGGACTTGTCCCAAATAACATTTATTCTTATCATTTGGTTTATAATTTTGAGAAAACATTACTAATTTTCAGTCACCCCTTTTAAAACAGCATAGTACTCACCGAGTGTGATGCAGCTATGGATATATCGTAGGCGACCGCGTCGGGATCCTCGCTCGTGCGGCCGTTGCCATTGTTGTCATCATGTCGGCTTCCGTCTGGTCCCCCGCCGCCTTCCTCGGGGCCTCCAGCATTCCCATGGCCGCCTCCTCCGGGGCCTCCAGCGCCCCCAGGTCTTCCACTGTCGCGCTCATCATCACCGTTTCGATCATCAAATCCGTTATCACTACCATCACTCTCTGCATTTGCATCACCGAAAAGATTAAACATCATGTTTGTAGACATATCCTATATTAGCAGTTACAGCTAGTAGCTGAAGCACAACTATATTACACACATACACTAAAGACAAAACGTGAAGTAAAAAGGCAACGCAATATCTTCACTCAGGACTTCAGGAGTATGATAATCTAATTTTACTCACCGTTACCATCCATCACCCTCGAAAATAATTCTTCTAAAGACGAAATCTTTCCACCTTTTGCTGTCTCTGTATATAATGTTTAGGCGAAGAAAGCAGATTGTATTTTTGTTTGGTTTACAAAAATAAAATACAGATGAGCCCCTGTCACCCCGTCACTTTTCTTGTTTAGTTGTGTTTACGAATACAGTATCGTGTAAAGTTTTTTTTTAATGCTAACGTGACATTAGACTTAAAATATCTTCTTCTTCTTCTTATCTTCTCTTATCTTCTCTTATCTTCTCTTATATATAAAAATGAAACCCGTTTTCCGTTGTCACGACATAGCATGAAAACGGCTTGACCGATTTGGCTGATTTTTTTTTTTAAATGTTCGTTGAAGTTCAAGGATGGTTTTTACGGCGAGAAAAATTCGAATAATGGCCGGAAAAGCCCTAAAAACAGCCCTTTTCTTTTTCCCATACAAACGTTTTCTAACTAAAACGTAAAATCAATTTGAGCTTTAAAACCGTACCCATAAAGTTCAAGTGTTAGTGGAGAGGTTCCGGGAAGGCAAAACAATTGAGTGTCGTTCAGTTGTTCAGTCAACGAATGACAACTTCAAACAGACCATACGACATTAGAACAATAATCACAAATAATTACTGTTTCTTTCCCAATAGAATAACGATTTTTCAAATGGAGTTTGCGTATAATATAAAAATTAATTGCTGTTAGTTAGTCGCGCTAAAACTAGAGAACGGCTAGACCAATTTGTCTAATTTTGGTTTTGAAACATTTGTGGCAGTCCAGAGAATAACAATACAATATTAACAATTAATATTGTTATTTTACCACCAGCTTTTACGACCATTAAGGTGAATGCTCCAACCACCCCGCGAAATTCATCAATACAAGCTTCCAAGTTCATAAAGGTGCAAAAATGACTTTTTCAAGTTCCTGCACCTTTATGAACTTGGAGGCTTGTATTGATGATTTTGATGATTATATTTCTGTAACTACATACGTCTTACAGCCGCAATTAATATTCTAATCAACATACAAACTAACACTGACCTGCAAATTGCAAAAAACGTAAAAAAAATTGAATTTCGCGGGCTAGTTGGAGCATTCACCTTAAAGAAAAAAAAATTAAAGCTCTGTAGTTGGTATGATGGAACGAATGCCCAAAAAACAGTAAAGGTGCGTCCCCATTATGAGCCAGAACCGCGGCTTTTTGCACGCCCTGTTATCCCCCGAGGCTCAGGCCTCGCTCACGTCCACACGCACGAGCAGAGACCAGTATGTAATGTACTATGTGAGCAGAGAGTATAATAATACTATGGCAGCGCACGAGGCTCGGACGCACGGCTCTGGCCTCATGGAGTCGCGCGGCCTTCAGGTTGATGCTGCAGGGCAGCCCGTGAAATTCGTTTTTTTTTTACGGTTTCTGTAATTTGACGATCAGTGTCAGGTTGTATGTTAAATAAAATAAAATTCGCAACCGTAACAAATGTGACTTTACTGAGTAATAATGATTAAAATCACCAATACAACTCTCTCAGTTCATAAAGGTTTGAGTTTCTATTTGATGAAAAAGGCATTCAAGGCAAAAAAAATGAATTTCACGGGCTACCCTGAAGGATTCACCTTAATGGGGATGCGCTTTTATGCCACTTTCTTTTTTGTTTTTCGTGAAATGGCCATTCACAGTGTAACGTCTTTTTTTTTAACCAAAATAAGATGAGATGTCTATTTATCGAATGGGATTATTGAGTTGAAAGCGCCAGGGGATCGAGTTGAGCGAGATTCGATGCATGATATGCAGCACCTAGGCAAGCGCGGCTTAACCTAATGATCGACCCGAGGGGCAGTTATTATTTACGAGCTCCTCCTCACTTAACTTGGTTACGAGTCTTTTAAGTTACCGGTTTTTCGTTCCCTTTTGTGCATTTCCACAACGCAAATAATAATGACAGATGTCCAAACGTAAATGTCAATTTGAAGTTCTCCAATATTTTATCTGTTGCCATTCATGATTTCCCGAATGCACGTCTCGTGAGTTGACCGATATGATAAAAATATCGAATTGTGTATGAGAAATGTGAATAAACAGTGCTTGTTGCAATCAACAGTTGCATTAAAATGTATCGTAAAATAGTGTGGTGTTATGTATTTGTTTTGACGTTTTTGGATATATCGCTGAACACGAAACTGTCAGCCCAGGGAAAGAGCCATGGTAAAATCGATTTTAAAATACTAAATAAATCTATTTATTTATCTCTGCAATCGTCCTAGTTCAATGAGTGCCGCAGATTGCAGGGAAAACTAGTGGGATAGGTCAAATAAAATTGGTGCGGATTAGCAACAATAAGTTGGCAGGTTCGTCGTGAGGCGGTAGTGTGCGGCGATGTTATTTTAGATCGGGGCCGAGGCACGCTTGTTTGTCGTTTTTCTTCAACTATTTGTTGGTATTTTTGTAAGTTGAGGGACGCTAGGGAGCCGGCGAGAACGCGGGGGGTGCGCGTGCACTGCAAGTCGCGCCGAGCAGATGTGCCCGCACACTGACCCCCCACTAAATACCCACCATTCGTAAAAAGTGTGCATAATTGGCTAAATAAAAACATATATTTTTTATTCAAATTAGGTTTAAATCTCTAATGTGTTAGAAGTTGTACAAAGTAGATTTTGCTCATTATCAAGCTTCTTTTTTGTAATGCTAATACTAAATTAAATCTTTGCAGGTGTTACAGTTCATGATTCCCTTATAGAGGGAATAACATTTCAGGTAAGCAAGATTCAAATATTTTTAACTGAAATCTGAAAAGGTAAGCTTAGCTGGTCATACATAGCATTGTTTTGGTCAGTGGGTCGTCTTGGGGGTCTTATCATTTAAATGATCCTAGTATCTCTAAACAGACAAGCCCTCTCATACATAAATTCTTGATACAGAACATTGATAAGATTTACTTATAGTCATTTACTTTGCTTCCTCACAATCCTAGAGTGGGTACTCAACTACACTATTATGAATGCAACCTTTAGCTACACTATTTACAATGTAAAATATTAACATAACTGTTAAACAAACATTACATACTGTTGACTTGAGAGAGAATAATGTGAACTTGTACTGGAATAATAATATAGTGGTCATAAATGTCATGTGTCATGCTGCTATCAGTTATTAGTGAGTTTCCTTGTGGTGGTTTCCTGTGCGGCACCTAGCCTAGCCCTGTGGGCTGCGGTCACTCACCTCGGCCCACACGGGCTGCAGTGCTACTGATATCTATTGAACCTATTATGTACTACTATTTATTATGCAAAACTAGAATGTTTTCTCCAAACCCTGGGGAGTAGTGTTCATACACCATAATCCTTTGGTTACTTATAAATAGTAAGTATAAGGTCTCCAGTTGAATATAACCTTGGTATAATCACCATCTGCTGACTTGTCCTAACTATTGTGTGTGTTTACATTGTAAGATACTGAACAACTAGCACAAGTGTCTGTTTTTAGTAATGTATCAAACAAAACTGCAAATACTATAGAAATGGTATGTAAGTTTCCAACGCTGTGTGTGTGCCATCCTGCCTTCATATAAAACAATTTGTTTTCCTTACTTGAACCCCAACAGGACAATAGGACAATAGAATACCTAGTAAACCATAAAATTCCTCACTGAGGAAAAAGACCATTATTACTTAATTGAACAGGATAATTAAATAAATATAAGGGTTAATGTACTCATAATAATGCATGTTTGTTGGTATCATCACAGTACAGTACTAAATTATTTGAGTATTGTCACATAGTTAGAATTGATGTGTTCTCCCAGGTTCTAGGTTAGTCTAGTTAAGACATACTGTATGGCCTCGGTATGTGTGGGGCTTCAGTTGCACAAGCCACAATGTATGCATGCAGCAGTGATCACTTGCTAACCACTTGTTGGACACTCACCTAAATATACCGGACATAATGTATTAAACATATTAAATATTCTCTGTCATCTGTATTAAGGAAAATTATGTTAAAAACTAAATATTGATAATGCTGTTATAGTAGTTCCAAACGAATTATGATACTCTTGATAATTTTGTTACCTGGTTGTAGTATTATTATGTATTCTGTGACTTGGCATCAAATATAAATATGGTTTGAAGTCACCTACAGTAATATTGTCACTGACCATTTCGTATTTGGCTAGATTAGGGAACCCATTGGAAAAACATTCCTCAAAATTGATTTAGAACACTGTACGCAGGTTTAGTATCCAACATGTTGCCACTAACACAAAATGCCATTGCTGCAACAATGTAGAGGAACAAGGAACAACATCTTAGTAGTGGTTGATTCAGTAGTGAAATGTTGACTCGATGTGTATGTGCACAGGAATGGGGCAAGGAGTCAGGTGTGGAAGGCGCGGGACGCGGCGGGCGCGCGGTGGCTGCGGGTGCGCTGGCGCTGTCGCCGCCGGCGCTAGAGTTCGGGCGCTCGGCGCTGGCGTCGGCGCACGCACTGACCGTCACGCTCACCAACACTGCCAACACCACCATGCACTTGGCATCCGTGGCCGGCACCACGCCCGACTTCCACGCCTCCTTCTTCGAGTCTAAGGTATGCTGTAGCGGAACTACTCCAAAAGAGAGTTATATTGTCATTACCGGACAGAAAGTATTTATGTTGCTGTGGCGATTCTTGTCGCAACTGTAAATCACACATAATGGACTAAATTCGTTAGTAATTATGGACGAATATAAAGAGAGACATAAGCTCCAGAGCCACTCCCACTAAAATACATAGGTAAATGTGATTACATAGTGATGAAAGCTTCTGGTCCTCACACAGTCTATGAGTCTACCATGATCGGCCTTTACACGTTCATCAATAATAATCAATAATTGTTATTCTAGTTTGGTAAGATGGGGTTTATATTACAAACATCAGAATGTAAACATGGGCTTCCCTGGCTGTAGGCCTTATACTCAAGACAGAGCGGTAGGATTAGCCTACCTCCTAGGTTGACCAGTAAGATGCCCTTAAAAAAAAAAGCTAAAGCTATTTGGTCCTTGGGTCGGGCGTTGCGCAGCGCGCGTTGCGTCTCGTATAGCAACAGCAAAGGCCGTTTACTCTAGCCGTGGCCTTAAGTCACACTTGAGCGGAGTTGGGTTGGTCTGTCTGTCTAGGGTACGGCCATATAGATAATACTAGAAATGCTGTGGGCGTATGACCACAAGGTGATGATGACGGTTGGAATGATTTGTAAGTTTGCTAATTATTGCTGATCTCATAACTGCGATTGTAATTTAATCATCATCATTTACTTCTGATGCTGACTGTACCTATTATAACAATTTGGTTAAATTCGCTTATCTGAATGATACCGATACCCAACTGTCCGGCCCCCGGTAGACAGACATGATAATAAAATACGTTAATAACGAGTTGTATTTACATAATTTTTAATGCATTTGCGTAACAGGTGTGTGAAAACGGTTTAGCTAGGATAGGATAGAAGTTTGACCGTGACATATTATGTTCGTATTGGTCCGTGACCTAATGAGTGTGTGGTGGTCGCAAAGACGGCGCGGTGCATTGTGACGTCATACACCCAAAGCTACACATTGACCGTGCTGCTGCTGATAGCGCGCGCCCTCTGCCCCCCCCCCTCCCCCGGCCGAGCGCCTGATAACACTGCTACTAACCCGAGCCAAGGAACTCCTTGTTTCCTACAAGTAGCCATTGTTCCACAGACATGCCGTTTATGTGAGTGTGACGTAGCTAACTCACTAGTCATACCAGTTTTGCGTCGTTTATTATTATATATCAAATCATTGTTAGAAGTCAATTACATGTGAAAACGAGAGTGAGCGGCGATTTGATACATATTACGTAGATACAGAACGTTAGCGAGTTTGTTCCGCAGTTTTGTTTTGACATTTCATAGAAAGTGATTGTATTCGCGCTTTCAATTAATAAATGATTTAAATAAAAAAATGATGATTATGTATGACTCATATTTCATGCTCTGTAAAGCTTTCGGCATAATTATGTTACGTTTCGCGATAACACGTGCTTTGTAATGTCAGGCATTTGTTCTATCCCGTCGATGCTGCGGGTTGTTCGAAAGACATACCGCGGCCTGGACACAAAGGGCTAAGAAGGATCATTGGTGGTTTTTGGTCAGTAGGAGTCTAACAGTCTAACACTCCCTACCGCTCTGCCCAGAGCGGGAGGAGTCATTTATTTTGATGATTACCCACTCTCCAAAGAAAAAAAAAAACCGGCCAAGAGCGTGTCGGGCCACGCTCAGTGTAGGGTTCCGTAGATAATAAAATATTATGTAAACGAAGTTAAAAAAAAAATACGGGCAAATGAAACTTGACCTCTGGATTGTATAGGCGCTCATACGATTCAGGGACCAAATTATATTGGTTAACTGCAGTTTCCATCTGTTGTTTCCATCCAAGTTCAAAATAATTTTCCTAGAAAGTCCTTATAAAGTTCTACTTTTCAGATTTTTTTCGTATTTTCTAAACTTATGGTTCAAAAGTTAGAGGGGGGGGGACGCTTTGTTTTTTACTTTTGGAGCGATTATTTCCGAAATTATTGACATTATCAAAAAATGATTTTAGTAAACCCCTCTTCATTTTTAAATACCTTTCCAACAATATATCACACATTAGGGTTAAAATTAAAAAAAAAACACTTCCCACTTTACATATAGGGGGGCTACCCTAATAAAACATTTTTTTCCAATTTTTATTTTAGCACTTTGTCGGCGTGATTGATACACATATTGGTCCCAAATTTCAGCTTTCTAGTGCTAACGGTCACAGAGATTAAGCGAGGACGGACAGACAGACAGACATGGCGAAACTATAAGGGTTCCTAGTTGACTACGGAACCCTAAAAAGGTATTGATTCTATTGTTGATGTAATGAACAGCGCTAAAAGCACTCGGCTCGTCCGTGCTAACGCTGGCTGAGCGTCCATCAGTAGCTGATGTTCAGCATGTCCACCCGCTGGCGAGGCCGCCGCACTCTTGTTTATCTTACCGCACACCACACTTATGTACGATGTGCGCATATTTACATAAACATGGTGCAATATTAACTTCGCCTGCCGTTATGACACGTGTGACGTTTTACTGAAACACACATACGATCTACTGATGACTTTTAGAAGTTAATGTTGCTTCGCTGTTGACAGGTTACAGTGATGCTTGTAAATATTAAATTATGAACATTTTCTGTAAGTTGACTACAACCTGACATCTTTGATCTACACTAATCATCATCATCTGCCTAGCTTAGCTAGCCTAATCCCATATGTTAGAGTAGGCTTCCAGTTTAACCTGGTATTCACTTGCAACCAGTATCTGACCTCCACACCCCAGTTAGCACTGGGTAATACGATACCCCTTGGTAAGACTGGTTGTCAGAGTGTCGCTCTACTGACTACCTGTTACGACTGTCAGAGATATACAATTGACGGCCAGGACCAACGGCTTAACGTGCTTTCCGAGGCGCTGAGGAAACTCGGTATGTATGGGTGGTCACCCATCCACAGACCAACCTAGGCAGCGCGACTTAACCTGACGATTGATCGGAGTGGCTAATATTGTCCAGCCTCGAACTCCTCAACCTCCTGACCTAAACAAATATGACCTAGTTATGCTGTCATGCCTCTATCAGAGTCATTATCAAAAGTTTTCATGTAACTTCATATACCTACCTAAGTAGTTTCAGATAAAAACTAGTAGCAGTGATACAAATAACTGAAAATCGATACGTACTTAATATTAAAAATAAACATATCGGAACACGTGTGCGTACAAATACGATAGACCGTACTCGGTAACATAGTAACATAGTACTAGCAAAGCGAGACCTCGCGGTGTCCTGAGTTCCTGACGTGGCGTCGGTCGTTGTGGTCACTATCGCACACATCGTAACATCGTCACACGTAGGGTGGTCTCCCGTCTGTACGCAACTATTGACCATACACAATCATACTTTTCGCTCGTTTTATTTCTGTATTACAATCGATTACAAGAATAAGACCTAGGTCTTACGACGATTAAAAACTTTTTGAAAAGCTCTGTCACCAACTGTCGTCGGTGATGAGCTGCAGTCCAACCAAACCAATTGATCACAGAATGCGGTTGATGTTGCTGCTCTGGCCCGCGCAACCCAATTATATGATGCATTCTAAAGTTCGGCTAGATTTGAGACACGCAACATTTGGACTATCCTGAATTATTATTACGATTCGTGATCAATTCCTGATATCATCATCATCATTCAAAGTTCAAAGTTCAAAGTTCATTTATTTGTCAGAAACATGAGTATACACACAAAGCATGTAAGATGTTAAGTACATTAGAAAGAATCACAGTCATGTTTTACCTTTACGGCGTACAAATATGTATTATACATTTGATCAATAATCCAATTCATTGTATCTATTAATTATTAAACATATTTATATATAAAAAAAAAAAAAAATAATAATAATTGAAATTCATTTGTTAACAATTACAATAAATTACATTTCCATAATATAATATAGGTACATACAGCATAAGCAATTCAAACATTAATTAAATTAGATAAGTCAAAATTAATTCAAATGTCAAAATAAGATTTAAAAAAAACTAAGAACAGTCCACAGAATCAAAAAATAATACAAATGTCAAAATAAGCTAACAGCAGTCAACAAAGTCAAAAATTTATCAAAATGTCAAAATAAGTTATAAGAAAAAACTAACAGCAGTCAACAGAATCAAAATTTAATACAAGTGTCAAAATAAGATAAAAAAAAAAACTAACAGCAGTCAACAGAATCAAGCTTCGTCCCACATTAGAATTTACATTAGAATTAGTTTGTTTTCTCCATTAGAAACTCAGCAATACTATAGAAACATTTGGCTACCAAATAATCTTTTAATTTTTTTTTAAATAAGTTAACAACAGTCAAATCTCTGAGTACCTGTGGAAGATGGTTAAATATACGTGGTGCCATGCAGAAAACACTTTTTTGCATTAGTGCTGTATTGGTTGGTCTCGTACACAACCTGTGTTTATATTTATCGCGCCGGTTACGGTTATCCATATCTGATTGTTTCTTAAACAGATGCGGGTTTGATTTTACGAACATTGCAATTTCAAAGATATAGAGTGACGGGAGGGTAAGAATTTTATATTTTTCAAAGAATGGCTTGCATGAGTCAGTTGTTTTTAAGCCAAACATGGTTCTAATACATCTCTTCTGTGATCTGAATATGAACTCCTTGAGGGTTGAGTTTCCCCAGAAGATAACTCCAAATCTCAGAAGAGAACCAACTATACCATGATACGCCGTGAGCTTGGCATCCACACCCAGAACAGGACCGATTTTGGAAAGCATATAGGCTGATTTACTCAGTCGCTTGCTTAATTCCTCTAAATGTGGCTTCCAGTTTAATCTCTTATCTACTGTAAGCCCTAAGAACTTACTTACATCCACTTTACTTATCTGTTTGCTATTGTTATGTATATTCAGGTTATTATTAATGTTCAAACGCTGACTGAATAACATTAATTTTGTTTTATCAATGTTTATTTTAAGATTATTATTACTTAGCCACGTGATTATGGACTCAACTGTATTATTTATTTCATCTTCATAGTTTTGATCATCTTTACAATTAATAGTTACCGTGCTATCATCGGCAAAAAGTGACATCGGGTTATTTGTTACATTTGGTAGATCATTAATATAAATTATGAATAGTAGAGGGCCCAGGACACTCCCTTGTGGAACGCCATACATAACTGATTTACGGTTGGACGAAAATATCTGCTCCTCTTTAGTTACATGATTGCATTGACTTATTTCAACATACTGCTGTCTGTTTCTGAGGTATGACTCAATCAAATGTAGAATGTTTCCCCTGATACCGTAAGCTTCTAATTTATCTAATAATATTGTATGGTCCACATAATCAAATGCCTGTGTCATATCACAGAACACTGAGCATACTGGACGCCTTTTATCAACATTTTCTACCACATTGTTTAGGAAATCATATATTGCCATATTAATTGTCTTACTTTTTCTGAAACCTTTTTGATCATCTGTCAGAATGTTCATTTTTTCTAAAAAGTTATATATTTTTACATATAGGTATTTTTCGAATACTTTTGATAATATAGGTACAAGCGCTATTGGTCTATACGACTCCATTGACATCTTCTCAGTTTTTTTTAAAAGTGGTTTTATAACGGCAATTTTAAGGTGTTCAGGATATACACCTTCAGTTATGCATAAGTTTAGAATATGGCTTAGAGGTTTACTAATGATATCACCGGCTTCTTTGACTATATGTGTGGAAATACCATCATGTCCTGTACTCTTTGTATTTTTTAGTGATTTAATAATTTTTGATATGTCATGGTGAGAACTTGGTGGCATAAATATGGAGTTGTTATTTTTGGATATATTTTTTGTAACATTTTTACCACAATCTGGAACAGGTTTGACTTTTTCTATAAAAAAATTATTAAAAGCTTTTGCTATTTCAGTTGGATTAGTTTCTGTTTTATCGCCTACTTGAATTTGCGTAATAATCTCCTTCGGTACATTCACTTTCGAACTGTTAATTATTTCCCAAGTAGTTTTCATTTTGTTTACTGATGCTTTGATTCTATGTGAATTTTGAGCGCGTTGGGTCAGTTTAATAATTTTTTTGTACGTTGTAGAGTATTTTTTAAACAAATCTCTATTTGCATCACTACGGTTCATTCTATACCGCCATAGGAGTGTCCTTTTTTTTTTGCTACAAAGTCTTACTCCACATGACACCCATTGTGGTTTCCTATATGTTTTAATTACGACTCTTTTCATTGGAAAACATAGTTCATAGAATAACAAGAATGTATCTATAAAAACATTGAACGCTGTATTTGGATCATTGATTTCATAAACTTCAGAGAAGCTTATACTTTTTATACAATCTAGAAATTTGTTCACATTTTCTTGATTATAATCTCTACGATGAATATACCATTGGTTAATCAAACTTTTTTTTTTAACTGGGCATTTTAGTATCTGGCAGGTATGATCGGAAAGGGCAAGGTCCACGACTTCAGGTTTACATTTATTTCCTAGATTGTGTGCAAAATTATCAATACATGTACCGCTTTTCAGTCTAGTAGGCTGATATACTTGCAGTTTAAGATTCGAGTTAAGTAGCAGACATTCTAATTCTAATGTTGTTCTATCTCGCTTCAACATGTCAATGTTAAAATCCCCACATAATACAATATTTCTTTTTTTAGTTTTATTAATAAATTTTAACAATTTTTCTAACTGCTCAAAAAAAATATTTAGATTCTTGGGATTTGGAATTCTATAAATACATATTATAATGGTATTACTTTCAGTCATTTCTATTGCACAACATTCGAACAAGTTACTTATTGAGAATTTGCCAATACCTACAATTTCCTTCCATTGATAGCCCTTTTTTACCAATATGCAAGAACCCCCTCTTTTGCTGTCTTTTCTAGAAAAGATCGCAGCTAGATTGTAGTTAGCTATTGATAAGAACTGTTCATATCCAGACATAATGAAATGTTCAGTTATACAAATAACGACAATGTCTATCTTTTTTGTAATTAATTCTTCTAAACATACCGTTAGTGCATCGGATTTTGAGATGAGCCCAGCAATATTCTGATGCATGATATAAATATGTTTATTAAAGAAAAAACTGGGCTGTGTTAGGGTAGTGGGGTTTAACTTCATATTCCTGTGTATTGGCAATTATGTCTGTTTCTACAAATTCTGAACTGTACTCATCTATATCATGCATGAGGTCCTTTATATCATGAAAAACAGTTCGCATTCCGTTATTATTTAGTCTCCCAGTACGTCTATTAAACATTGAGTAGTCACATAGCAAATTTTTGTTAGAATCCAGAAAATAGGCATGTTCGTGAGCCAATATATCAAGATAGAGTAGACTATTGAAATGTTCTACCCTCCAATTAAACAAATTTACATAGTTGCCACATTTGTAAGTCGGTGCACAGATAATAATATTAGTGTGTTTGAGTTGCTGTAAGGATGATCGTATTCCACATATCATATCGCAATAATCATTGCCCGTGTTGAAGTCTTCTTCGCCAACTAATATTATACAAAAATCTCTCTTGGTTAACGATTGTAATTTGGTTTCTATATCGTACATCATCTGTTCCAATTTACGGTGAGGCATTAGGTAGTGACATACTTCCGACTTGTGATGCAGAATATCATTTGAAATTGTAGTTATTTTATTTATCTTGTTGCTACTTAAGACGATAATCTTATTGGTTTTCTCAGAATGATGTGGCAATTTGCATATCCTGTCATTTTGCCTGATAATAGGAGCCACAGCAGGAGTCCTAATAGTGTTTTTAATATTCAATTCGGTGTAGCTTTCATTTAAATTTACTGTTTTCTTTACCGTGTTAGACCTTGACTTTATTGTTTGGCTGCGTTTCTTAGAGGATACTAAGCTGTTATTTATATTGGAGGAACTCGTACAAAGTAACTTATATTTTTCTATTTTAGCTTGTTGTGATGTTATTATTTGTTGAAGAGTGTGATTTTCCGAGTTTAGATTATCCACCTCATTGTGGGTTCTTTCTAAGTCCATTTTCAGATTCATAATTTCATTTCTTAACTCCTCAACTTCATGGTTGAGCAATGCCCTTGATAAATCGGGTAGACTCTGTGCGCTGTCCGACAGATATGTGCTTGATGAGGTGTTTAACGAGTTATCATTACAAAAACTCTGGCTACCGATACCTTTAGCCTGTTTACACCTTAGCGTGATGTTTCTCTCACAAGAATCCATGTTTTTACTCGTGAATCGTCCAAATTCAAATAACGTAGATAACGTTATTCAGTGTATTAAGCGATGGAAAGCAGATAGCCGTTTAGTATTTCAAATCGGACACAGCGGTTGAAGCGCTTAAAGGTAAACAGTACTTACTATGTGTCGTTCGCGGCACAAAGGTCTTAAGCGCCGTGGAATGAGCGTCGCTTACGCGTTTCGTTCACCTAGTTCACTGTCAACAACTTCACTTATTTTTTTCTAACGAACTCTTTTGTTTTTGATGTTTTCACTGTTATTACAATTATTTAGAGCAGTTTTTAATGTAACACATTGTCAGTAATAGCTTTAAATACACTTTTTAAGCAGAAAAAACTTTTAAAATACACTTTTTTCCACTATTTTGAAATAACTTTAGCGGAGCGCGTATCGTATGTATAGTAGTTCAGTTCAGTGATAATTGTTTAAACTGTATAAAGTAAAGGGTACAAATATTGTATATTAAATTTCCGTGCTAACAAACATATTTATTTAGATATAGATTAATATCATATGGGTTAAATAAGCATTGCAAAATATCTTTCTTTTGACGTGACAACGTCTTATAAAATTGAAAATTCATTTCAGTCGAAAGACGTCCACTGCTGGACATAGACCACATTAACCGGTCCCGTGCGTCTCCCCGCAGAGTTCACCAGGTCATCGGTCTAACGCTACGTCTTCCGGTCGCCACCCCAGAACTTTTCGACCCCATTGGCCATCCGTTAATTCCTGATAATTCCCCTGGGAATTGAACCCAAGACTCAGAAGTCGGACTTGCGACTCTACACCTACGAGGCAATCTAATTACTAAAATCTTGTAATGTCCTCGCGATGCATGCTGTGGGCCTAAAGCTCCTCATTACATATTCATGAACAAACAGGCGACCACCTCCACAGTGCTGACTTAATCTGATCAGTAGTGCTTCTCTGTTGTTATGGAGATGGCTCCCTAACACAAAGTTAGACGAGCTCTTTACTATATTGGTGACGCATATTTAAAGCGTAGTCGCTACGTCGCCACTCACCTATAAGCGTTAAGTAATTATGAACAAGCAATTACTTTAGTTAGGCCTCGCTATTGACGCTAATCATATTATTATTGTCGTCATGAGTTCATGACAGCACAAACATTGTCAACTCTAATGAAGCATGTACATTGTTGGAACTGGATTTATTTATATCTCATACAAAACAAAGAGCAATGTGTATGCGACGTGTCGTCGATGTTACCTGTTCCGGTCCCCACGCATTACCCCTACAACATTTATGGTACTATGTGTTATAATGAGTCTTGTGGTATGAGTTATGTTGACTCAAAGTAGAAACAAATAAAACTAGGTTGCGTTTTACTCAAAATATCGTCTCTGACAACAATAGTAGGTGCAGGCACAAATATCTTGCCAAGTTCACTACGGCCGGCATGGCATCGGCGCTAATGTATGACACTACCTGCGTTTTTTATTTAACAAAGCCCCTTAGCAACTTGTATGAGGTTTAAATACCACCGTACACCAGATGTGCAACGGTTTAGCACTATATCCGCACAGAATAAAACTCTGTATAATTCCAAAATAATGATATGATTGAACATTTATTGCACTTTTATAGTGCAAGTTGAGCTATCCAAACATTTCAGTGGCGCTTGTTGACTTTACCCGCGCCGACAATGTCTGACGTGTCCAAGTTAAAAATATTACGTTATTTATACAAACAAGCAATTTGCCACGAACCCCTAAAACTTTTCCTACACAAACAACTTAAGGAAAACTCTGGAGCGCCTAGATTCTACCCATCACCCACAATACAAATAAAAGCACACATATTACAAAACTTGGAAATCGTAACAGCTAGCATATTTTCGTGCTTGCTGAACGAAACTGCAGAAGCTATCGTTTCAAAGTACTAGCACGTGGGATGCAGACACTGCGCGTGCATCAGTAGGACGCGCGGTGCACGGTTGCACGGTTGCACGGTGGCACGGTGGCACTGAGGCAGTGAGGCTGTGAGTGTGAGGTGAGGGCACAGACCATGCAGCGCGAGTGAGATGTTGTTGTAGCCACGCGGCCTTGTCGCTATCAATGACGCAACTCTTACGCTACTCATTATCGCCTCACCTAGTACTCTGCCTCGTCCCAACAACACGTTCCGGGTTCACTCGCTAATTATGTACTACATGTAACCGCTTTGTCGTGCTTCTTGCACTTTTGATACAAAGAGAATAACGACTGAATCAAATGTCTGAAATGAAAAACATGAATATAGCTTCAAAACTTCAAAAGCCAACTGTTTGATCTATCTGTGTATAGTTTCGGAGAGTCCGGATGCTGTTTGATCGCAGCGTCACAAATGATAAGGAAAATAGAATGTTGTCTTTTTGCGTGGGCAATGATGGGAAGCTCGCAGTGACGGCTGATGACGAGAACTCAACACGTCATGGAATTGTATGCTCGACTCGACGGATTTCACATCAAATATTTACTACGTCTATCATAATCCTAAATTCCTAATGAATACTTTCTTAGATGTTCTCTTTTTCTTCGATTCTCTCTGGATTTGTGGCAAACTGTGGAGCGTGGGATAATAATATATTGCGCGAAAACAACGTAAATAAGAGATATGAATGAAAGAGTTGTATTAATAAGTGTGTCGTGCCGCGGAAGTACAAGTCGGCGGGTATTTGTGGAAGAGGGTCACGTGCGCCTGTTTCGAAGTACATCGCCTCCTCTCCGCGAGGGGTGATGTCCTCAATACGTGGCCCGACCACCATGCTAGGCCGCTACAGAGGTACTTTAGAATCATTAACAAATTAAAATCATTGACTTTCTTCGCCGCGCCGGAACTTATCGCATACTCACAAGCCTCAGCACATAATAATGTCATACATTTTACATAACATCTTATCGTGATCACATACGCGCCTCCAGCGATTATCAGTAACGTACAATAAAAACAAAGGTCGCCATGTTTACTACGCCGCTAGTAAACAACAGACGTATGAGCTACCGGTCAGCCGGGCTGGTCCGCCTCCTCTTTTTACCCGACTGCGGCGTAGCCCAAAAAGAGGGTTATTACGTGTTAACTGTCTTATAAAAACTTTTTTGCAAAAAACAAAACCGACTTCAAAAACACAAAAAAGAGAAAAACACAAAAAAGTGAAAAATAAATTTCACAAGAAAAAGCAGCTTCTGAAGTCGGTGACATTTTGTCTGTTTGATTTCGTTTTTTTTGCCACCGACTTCAGAAGCTGCTTTTTCTTGTGAAATTTATTTTTCACTTTTTTGTGTTTTTCGTTTTTGTGTTTTTCACTTTTTTGTGTTTTTAAAGTCGGTTTTTTTTTTGCATTTTTTTTTACAATTTTTAGTTGTAATATCCTATACAAATATTTACTATACATTTAACATTCAACCAAGAACCCTAACCCTTAACCTTCAAGATTCCCTTATTATTGCTTTCAACTTTGACGACACGGTTGGCGCAGTGGCTCAAGCAATGGACTGCTGTGCTGCGTGTCGCGGGTTCGATTCCCGCACGGAACAAATATTTGTATGACCTACAGATAGTTGTTTCGGGTCTGGGTATTTGTGTATGTGAGTTTAAATGTTTGTAAACGCACCCACGATACAGGAGAAATTCCTAGTGTGGGGCAACGTTTTTAAAAAAGAAAAAAGAAAAGAAGAAGAAGAAACTCCTAACCGTTTAGGACTAGTACCTTCCATAATCAGCTCACCTAGAGAACCTGAAAGATTACAACCATATATACGTCCCCATAATATTTTACTAAAGAATTATGCTCCAACTCCTAACCGTTGAGGAGTTATACCTTCCATCATCAACTCATCAACACGAAGTGATGACTGCTAGATGCAAATACTTAAAAAACTTCAGAAAAAGCACGAAACACGTGATACATGCCTATACAATTTGAGGGTTGCCCTCGATTTCTCTGGGATGCCATCGTCAGTTCCTGATTTTCTTATCATGGTACCACCCTTGGGATATCTCCTTTTCAACAAAAAAAGAATCCGAGTAATCGGTGAATAAACATAAAAAAAGATTGAGAACCTCCTTTTTTAAAGTCGGTTAATGTGTTTTACCTTCTATCACCACACCAGGGCAACCTAATACCCTGAAAGAATACAATTATCACTTTATAAGTACGTATAGTTCTGAAAGAATTTTCTATCAACTCCTAACCGTTGAGGAGTTGTACCTTCTATCATCATCAGTGAATCCACATGATATTGTGATGACCACACGCAAATACTTAAACAGCTTTAGAAAATATATGAATAACATCATATGCCTATAAAATTTGAGGGTTGCCCTCGATTTCCCTGGGATCCCTTCATCAGATCCTGATTTGGTAACAATGGGTGGCTCCCACATGTGGTGGGCATTGTCACCAAATCCTCGGGGGTCTACCTATTAGAACACAAAAAGAATTTTCAAAATCGGTTCATTAATGACGGAGATATGCGATAACAAACATACTTACAAAAAAAAAAAAAAACACGCAGACGAATTGATAACCTCCTCCTTTTCGGAAGTCGGTTAAAAATGTAAACGGACCATTCGCTTAGTGATCAATCGAGCATTCTATACATCACACTAAATAGCTAAAACTATACGCAAAACTGCTGCTAGGAAACGACTTCGTTTTTGGGGTGAAAAATCACGGATGGTTTTCGACGGTTTTGCTGAAACTGGGAACAGGGCCGAAGGTTCTGATTTAGTTTCATCTAAAAATTCTGTTTCGGTCGAATTAATAAATAATGATTAGAGACGTGTAAAGGACCGCATGATGTAACACTGGCTGCTGGTTACAACGCAGTCTGTCTGCGCTCAGCCGCACTTTCTCTCCGCGGATGCACGGCATGCGCGATGTATTTAGCGCGTCGTATGCAAGGAACACTCACGCCTGTTTCATGTTATGGACGCGTCGTTGGCTGGTTTCTACCCTCCAACACCCATCGTAATTAGTCCAGTCAAATTAGCCAAAATTAGGTAAGAATCTCGGAATTTGAGATACCCAGCCACAAACTCGTATAAACTTGTATTTTGACATTCTAAAAGTTATCTCAAAACCTACTTGTGGTAGTGTCCGCGTCTATTGAAATCTAAGGTCAAACGTCAAAAATCGTTTTTTTTGCAAAAATCTTGTTTCCTATGGGTTTTTCGTTATTGGACCGAAGTTCCTTATCGCGCGTTGTTAAAGGGGGCTAGACGGAAAAAATTCTTACGAAAAGTTGTCACGACACTTTTTGCTATAGTAAGCTATTGTAAGCTGTGCGGCGTCTCTCTTATAGAAAGCAAGCCAGATATTTTCATTTCTACTTTTTTTTTATTTTTTTTTTACATAATAAAAAATAATAACTTCGTTCCATCCGGGTGTTCCTTGACACCTCTCAAGTTTTTTTTGTATTTATGATCAATATTGTAGAGAATTAAATTACTTACAACTTTTGTTTCAAAAACTTCTCTTTTCTTTAAGGAAGTTTTTAGGGTTCCGTACCTCAAAAAAACGGAACCCTTATAGGATCACTCGCGTGTCTGTCTGTCTGACTGTCGGTCCGACCATTCCCCCCCCCCCTATCTCTGAAACTACTGAGCCTAAAATTTTGAAAAAAATACAGAACTTGGTTCAACACTTATAGATTACACGAAAACCTATTAGAACTTCAGAAGTCTATGGTGCTAAAATAACAAAGAAAACCTCTCAATATACGGAACTCTTCATGTGCAAGTCCGACTTGCACTTGGCCAGTTTTTTTCATTTGCGCACTTAATTTTAGGGCAGCTTTAAAAACGTTAGACAGAAACTCACTGTAAAGCGATTACTAATTGAAATAAAAATATGTGAATGTTCCAATGCATATTTGTTGGGCCTTTGATTCACCTGTGTGTGTGTGCAGACGCTGCCGCCGCAAGCCAACACTTCGTTCAGCGTGGTGTACCTCGGGAGGCGGGAGGGGCCCGTCTCCGCGCACCTCTACATACATACCTCGCTCGGCGTGCACAAGTACCCCGTGAGTACCCCACACCACATCCTCACCCGTACCCCGTGGCAGCGAGACTCGTGTTGATGATTCCTTTAGATGAGCTTTGACCAGAACACTGCCAATTCAACGGCGTTACCAGTGGCTTCGGACAGATCCATACGCAGTTCTACAAGGAGCAGGGCAGTAGACGTGTAGATCTACAGCCATACTTTGCTTCCTCGGAATACCCTCATCGGACTAAGATGGCCCGCCTGGTTTCGTAGTCGGTTAAGAAATGTCCAGGAAGATCATGGCAGTTCACGGCTGGGAGCATTTCTGCGGATCAACATAGTTATCTGGTTGCTTGGAAAGCCAGTTTATCTCTAATTGCAACTGTATTTTTTATTAGTTGTATATAATGATAAATTGAACTAGTGTGTCAATCTGCATCAAAATCGAGTTCCCTGTCTGGTTGCTTGTCCGGAACTTTGCAGTATGATTGTCTCATTGCGTGATTGTGGTTGCAGGTGTCGGCGGTGGGCGTGGCCAGCGAGTGGGGCGTGTGGCCGCTGGTGGGCGTGCGCGTGCCGGTCAACGCGACCGTGGAGCCGATGCTCACCATTCACAACCCCACAGACCAAACTATACAAGTAATATTATTGAAAACTTCGTAACTGCTTGTTGTATTCAGAATGTTACCACGGCATCAACGTTGTCGCCATAATAAAGATTTGACCAACATACAGGATGTAAACGAACCCTTCACGAAGCGGTCACCCAAGCATTCTGTACATCAAACCCCTCCGCAAAAATTATTACTGGGAAACGACTTTTTTTTTTGGAGTGAATACAATTTTTACGGTGTAACTTTATAATAATAATAATAATCATTTATTAGTCAGACTACAAAGAGGTCCACTGTGTTAGTAACAAATATAGCTTAGCCTATGTTAGTACTTAATAACTAGGACAAAAATGAGGTTCACTGTGTTAGTAACAATATTAAAACTTAGCCTATGTTAGTACTTAATAACTAGAACAGATCGAGTCCGATAGGTTAGCGCCCACACTAGCGGGCTGTCTACCCGGGCGGCTATTGCTTGCAGGATAGTGTTACGACTGCCACGCAGCCTGCGGAGTAGCGAGGCAGATTTCTTACGCCACAACGCATCAAAGCTGTCAGTGCGTGCGTTGACAAGCATTTGTGAGGCACTACAGAAGCGTGGCAATCGCAACAATATCCTGAACGCATTATTATATTGGATACGCAGAGCATTATAAGCCTTTTGGGTATATGTGAACCACAGGGCTCCCGAGTACAGCGATGTGCAATATGCCTTAAAAAGTACTATGTAGCACTCTTAAAATATTGTGCCAGTGGATGCTTTGAATAGTAAACGGGTTATGGAGGTAATTTAAGTAAAGTTATAACCTGAAAAACTAGTATTTAAAGAAACATCTGTGAAAAATTTGGAACTTTGACCCCCAATATCTCCATAAGGGTACTCTTACACTCTTTATAAATACGGAGCTATCACCTCAAGTCAAGTTTTTCCAATTTCTTATTTGTCCAATCATTCATGTTACCAAATATTCTTATTCGCTTGTCATCATCAGTGTAGTCATTATCCAGTGTAACTGCGGTTCTATGTCTGACCTCCGTGGTAATAAGTATACGTTAGGTAAACTGTCATAAAGTTGACGGTGACGTCGGCAGGTGAGCGAGGTGTACTCGTCGGGCGCGTGGCTGGGCCTGGTGCTGCCGGGCGGCGGGGAGTCCGCGCCGCGCGGCGTGTGGAGCGTGCCGCCGCGCGCCACGCGCCCGCTCGTGCGCCTGCGCATCCAGCCGCCCGCGCCGCAGCCCGCGCCGCAGCCCGCGCACCCCGCGCCGCTCACCGCCTACATCAGGTATGCGCCGCTCTGCCCGCCGTGTCCCGCTGTGCCCGGACTGTCGTCACACGAGTGCTCTGCTCCGCAGAATCAAAGCGAACATAACGGGAGGCGGGCTGGTGGTGTGCGTGGAGGCGCGCAGCGTGCCGGCCGGCGAGTACGTGAGCCCGCTGCAGCTGCGCCTGCGCACGCGCGGCTCGCGCGACCCGCCCGACGTGGTGAGTGTGGCGCCGTCCGCGCGGCGGCCTGTGCGACTGCTAGTGACGTGTGCTTGCCCACAGCTGGACATCCAGGCGGGCAACAGCGCGGGCACGGGCGCGGCGCTGGACGCGGCGGTGTGGGGCGCGCGCTGCGCCGCCAGCCCGCCCGCGCCCGCGCCGCCACCCGCGCACAACGGGGACACCGCCAATGGAAACGGTGAGCAACACTTACGATTTATACTCGTGTTCATTTGTGTATTTACGCAAATCCTTCGGGAATAAATTCACGCTAAATAAAAACTTTTTGACAAAAATAAAACCGACTTCAACAAAAAATAAAACACAAAAAAGTGAAAAATAAACTTTAGAAGAAAAATCTGCTTCTGAAGTCGGTGACTTTTGTTTGTTTGATTTCGTCTTTTTTGCGACCGACACACACATAATCTTACTTGGCAAAGATTGAACGTTATTCTTGCTGTATTTTTTTAAATTGTTATTTAATAAGTTTTTTTAGACATTAAAAATAAATAAAGAACTTGAGAGGTGTCAAGGGACACCCGGATGGAACGAAGTTCCTTTTGATTAATTAGTGAAGGAATTGTAATAAAATTTGATTTTTTTTAAGTTAATGTTTTTTTTATTATTAACAAATATAATGTAATATAAACTTAATCAGTAGAAAAAAATCTTTAAAGTGTCGTTACAACTTTTGGTCTTAATTTTTTCCATCTAGCCCCCTTTCGCAACGCGCGATAAGGAACTTCGTTCCAATAAAATATAAAAAGTTTAAATTTTTTAGAAGCTGATTATTCTTTTTAAGTTTATTTTTCACTTTTTTGTGTTTTATTTTTTGTTGAAGTCGGTTTTATTTTTGTCAAAAAGTTTTTTTTTTTACATTTTAGTGGTTCACATTTGCTTACGCCATCACAGCGTACATATATTATTCATGATATTATGTTATGAACTTGTGAAAACAATAGACAGACATCGAGATTTCAGCAATCCCAGTCCATTTGATACCATTTATTGAGGAGTTCCGTTGCCTATCTCCGAAGTTCTTCATCAGATCTTCACCAAATTGAAATGAAACCACTCCGAGAAAGTACTCTTTCAAAAACAACCCAAATCGCTTCAAGTGAGCCTATAAAATTTAAAGAGCCTATTTCTTCAGGATCCCATCATCAGATCCTGACTTCATGATTATGGGACCACCTGGGAAGTATACCCTTTCAAAATCAAAAATCCAAATCGGTCCAACCATCTTCGAGTAATCGGGGAACATATATACAAAAAAAATACCGTCGAATTGAGAACCTCCTCCCTTTTTGAAGTCGGTTAAAAATGGTGGCCAGTCACACAGACAACAAACTCGACTTAGTCGTATACTACACCATGTCAAATACAATGAGTAAGCGACACCCATGACAAAACGAAAAATTATGATATTGTATTTATTGGGATCAACTATAGTGCATTTACTTTCAATTTACATTTAGATAGTCAACACATTTTTGGGTATATCTCGACAAATTCAAGGAGGCGACTATGTTTATGAATTTATTTTTAATAACTAAGTATTATTGTATTTTTATCTAATGTATTTTAATATTTCTTGTAATTTGTATTTGTAATCGAATTTAATTCTTATGGAAAATTTCCTGACATAAATGATTATTATTATTATGCTAATTATTCTCGACCCGAATCAATATTTAGGTCGATATGTTTTATCCACCAAACTATTGTGTCTACCTAGCTGTAAGTTTTCCAAAAACAATAAACAAAAAATCCTCATTTACAAAAATCGGTAAGTATGCAAAACTACACGTTGTATGATAAATTGATTATGTTTGTCTGTATGGTGAGGCTGTAAGTGTGCGTGTGCGCAGGCGTGAAGTCGGAGGGCGTGCACGTGTCGCTGCTGCGGCCGCAGCTCGACCCGCACCAGGAACTCACGCGCGTCGCGCAGCTCACGCTGGACTGTGAGTACCAACTGCCACTGCCTCTCACATACACAACACTAATATCAAAAGCTTTAATGACATATAATGTACATTTCTTGTGTTTTTTCTTATGTTTTTAATTTGTACTCTGGACATAAATCTGTTTTATTATGAAATGAATAAATTTTATATAATGAAAAAGTTGGACTTTCTGATATTTTATCAGTATAGTGTGACGGAAAGGGTTTACGTGGCGCAGGTAATGTAAATAAGACCACGTAACCTGGTCAACATAAATATATATTTTAAAATTAATTTAAAAAGATAAGGGTGGGATAAGTCCACGAACGCACTTAAGGCCCCCTTGTGGGATGCACAGTACTGCCCTGATAGCTGGCGTGGCGCTGACCGCAGCGAGGTGCCACGCTGGATGCGAAGGGGTGTAGGTCGGCTGCTTCTGTCGAATATACGAATTCAATGATATTTGTGGGGCGAGACCACATTTACACTCCAGGGCAGAGTCATCTATGAATCGTTTTGTGTCCGGGTTATTTAAAGAGTTCCAGGTCAGCCTGGGCAGCTCGTGTCTCATTGAGAAAGCGGTTCAGTTTAATGGGCGGTACACTTTTAAATAAAAGCTCAGTTTTCTGAAACACGCTGTGCTTCGTTATATCGCATGGGCGGGGGTATGAACTGTTTGTGTGTGCAGACGCGGCGCTGTGGGCGGGCTACGTGGGGGGCGGGCGCGGCGGCGGCGCCTGGTGCGCGGGCTGGCTGCGTCTGGGCCGCGCCGCGCTGCCCTACAGCCTGCGCCTGCTGCCCGGCACGCTGCGCCTGCTGCCGCACGCGCTGCAGTACGTACCGCCCCGTCGCAGAGTGGCAAGCGTAGCGCGCAGTGCTAACCGTGTGTGTTGCCCGCAGCTTCGTGACGGCGAACCGCGACGACGCGCTGCGCATGCGCGAGGTGCGCGTGCGCAACGAGTTCCCCGTGCCCGTGCACATCGCGCGCGTCGACCTCGGGCCCGACGTCGACAAGTACTTTGAAGTGAGTCCCTCCTGCCCGCGCTGCGGCCCCCAGCCCGGGCGCCGCAGTGACGCAGCGCGGTGTTGCAGGTGCAGTCGCTGGCGCCGCTGGTGCTGGGCGCGGACGGCGGCGCGGTGGCAGCTCGCGTGCGACTGCGCGCGCTCAGTGACGCCACGCTGAGCTCCACGCTCACGCTGCGCACCAACCTCACGGACTACAGCGTGCCGCTGCTGCTGTACAGCGGGCGCCTGCACGTGGTCAGTACACAGCTGCACGCGGCGCCACCCGCACGCGCAGAGTCTGACCGTCGCTTGCCCGCAGGAGTGGGAGTGGCCGAACTCGGCGGACGGCGAGCTGCGGCTGGGCGTGCTGGGCACGTCGAGCACGCGGCGCGTGTCGCTGCGCGTGCACAACCCGGCGCCCAGTGCGCTGTGCGTGGCGGAGGTGGCGCTGGAGCTGGCGGGCGCCACGCTGGCGCTGTCGCCGTGCGCACAGCTGCGCGCGCCGCCGGCCAAGCACCCCTGCGTGAGTACAGCGATACTGCTTGCCACACGCCACAAGACAACTCTAAGCGTTTATTTCGATTAAGCCATTACAGGCACTTTTGAAAGTCAAAAAAAAGCGAAGCTACAGTCACTATTATTACAAAATAGGTGCATGTTAAGATTTGAGAAAATACATTTATACCACAGAACAGAAAGAACAGTAGCAGTGCTAAGTAAGCGTGGCACGACTATCATAAGTGCGTGCTGTGTCGCGTACTCTCAGATTTTCAATACCTACCAGTCGTGTTTTGTTCTTTTTTGTTCTCGAAAGTTCCATGCTACTCAATTAGTGATGTGGTTAAGATCAGTTGCAGATTTGATCGATAGATATCGATAAAATAAAACAATGTTATACTTACTGTTTAATATTTCAATACTAACTGCGGTACTCAGAGATATTTAATGATCACTTAAGCCGTCACTTAGTAAAGATTTGACATACTTTTGTATGACAAAACTGTCAAAACCTTTACTAAGTGATGGCATAAGTAATCATTAAAGCTCTCTGAGTGCGGCAGTAAGATCCTAACATTCATACACAAAATTTATTTTGAGACATGTACCTACCTGTGTAACATTAAAGTTACATTACAGATGTTTTGTAGCTAATATAGAATCAAACTTTTATAATAATTTTAATAATGATTGAAAATTGCATTGACATTTTACGTAAAACCTGACATAATAAATATTGTCAATTTATGTTTTTCTTTTGTATGATGGCATCTTTACCACCGAAATATACCTGTTTAAATAAAGTATGAATGTAAGGACCCTAAAGACCATCAATCCGTTAATTGATAAAATGATTATTATTGTCTTTATTCATTTTCCTTACAAATATCTCGAAAACGGAGCGTCTTATGCAAAAGATTTTCCGATGCCACCTAAAGCCTGGAAAGTATGAAGGAAAGTTCATTGATAATTTAAAACGTTTCATCCGGTATTATTATATTCGTTCGTTCCACTACGAGATAACATTCACTGCGCATCATTGCGCCCCTTTAGCCTGTTGCCGAATAAAATGATAACGTGTCCGCGTTCAGATTTCTACCGAGTTTTGTAACAACGTGTTTTAATAAAAAATAAACATTTTATTTCAGGGAACTAAGGCCCATAAGCAAAATACGCGGAATAAGATAATACAAAAATAACAAACTAATACATAATATTAAACATTAAACTTTAACTAAACACGTAACGTCGTCCTCTGTCGCTGCTAGGTGATAACGTATAAAATAACATATGTTATAATAGTACATTTTGATACAAGTGCGGAAAGTTTGTTATTGCATTCGAGGCGGATTGAACACCCGAGCCGTATGGCGAGGGTGTTCATGGGGTCGAGAAATGCAATAACAAATTCGCACGTGTATCAAACGACGTTTTTCAATACACTTTCGAAGAAATTAACTAATAACGATACTTAAATATTTTTGTCATCAATTTTTAGGAGACTATGATTTCATTTGCTTTTTTTCCGCGGTTTGATTTCGCCAGATTAAAGAAAAAGCAAATGTATGAAGCCGCTATACAGCCTCATAGGGAAAGTATAAAATTCAAATATTTTCTAATTATGAACACATATTATAAATGTTGACTTGTTCATAAAAGTAAATAATTGTTTAAAATAATCATGTTTATTTATAGTATTCTTTTTACAAACACAATTTAATATTCAAAAAATATTTATGCTGTAAAGACGCAAATCAAAATGACGAAATTAAAAAAAAAAACACTGTCTATAGTCGGTGGTGATTTTTTTTTAATTTCCTATGTTTTAATCGATTTGGACATAATATATGGTATAGTTATCTGTGGTAATTTTCTTTCCCGCCCTTGGTTGCGGAAAAATAAGATTACCACAAGCGTGCGAAATATGTTGCATTTCGAACCTAATCGTAGTGCAATAAGAGCTAGTTTTCGAGGAAGTGTATTGAAAAAATATATTCAATAGTCTATAACACGTTTATAGTTTATAGCGGAATTGAACATCACCAGCTATGAGGGAACAAAGAAACATACATACATACATACAGGGCAAACACATAACCCTCCTTTTTGGGATTCGCCGCAGTCGGGTAAGAAGTCAATATAATTTCTCTTTTATCTCCTTTCTCCTTAGAATTTTCTCATAGAAAAACTTTTGTAGTATTTATTTGTTTGGGTTTGTTTAATAAATAGTTTTATTTAACAATAAAATATCGTATTTTATTTTGTTGTATTATTGTCTATTTACATTGATTAATAGGTATAATTATTTGTTTATAATACTACAAACTTTTTTTTCTAAATAAATTGGGTTTCTATCGATATCGACAATATAGATAAAAGCTTAATGTGTCTCTTCCTTGACCGAGTAGCAAAAAATACAGATCTGTGACGCGAGTATAATCCTTACTACTGCAGTTTTTAAGTTTATTATTGCTTCCATTGAAAATTCTGCCATCTATGGACGAGTAGCAGAATTTACTAGGCAATCATTTCTCGTATGATTGGTGATTACAAAACGTCGTATTTTATTTCTGAGTAAAGCAAAATAACTCCTATCAAAATACTTCTAAGGTATATTTTTAAAATGTAGAATCTGTGAGTTATGCTAGTTGTGATTGGAATTTAAACCAATCAAACGAATTGTTTATATGTAGTGCAGTGTATGATTGATGGTTTGATTGTGTTAGTTTGGCGACACTGGTTCCGATACAAATTTCGTCGCTTAGCATTTCTACCTGTTCTTTCTGTTCTGTGATTTATACCAACTCAAAGTAACAATGTTATATGAAACTAACGAGCAATTACACTTGCCGTCTGATCGCTATACATACAAAACAAAAGTAATTAAAAAAAAACAAATATTCTTGGAATTGGCATTGCTGCTGCGTGTTGGGAAAACAAATCTTATGCGGGGAATAATAGTCCGGTCAAATTAGACCAGAAAATAAGGGTTAGGTTACCCGTTACATTGGATGAAGCCAAACGAGCTTTTTTTGTGAGTCGTGAGTCGCAGAATTTCGGTCGCAGATTAAATAAATTACACAAAATAATGCGCTTGCCTGGGATCAAAACCACGACTTACTGTTCGTAAGTCGGGGCCGCCACCACTGGGCCACCGCTGTTGCTAATAATGCTTTAATGATATTCCTCCTTTTTATGAAAGAATCCAAGTTTTTTGTTTCGTATTATTAATTTAAAAAAAAAACTTAAATGAAATACTGCTTCAACACATTATTATTTTATTTTATTTATGAAGATATTTGAGTGGTGTAACTCACGGGTACGTATTTGAATATCGAAGATTAAAATACCTACGCTTAAAATATCGATGTTCAAAACATCGAAAATTTAAATATCGATTGTATCAAAATGTCGAAAATTGTTATACCTACGCTTAAAACATCGAAAATTAAAATTCCGAATGATTAAAATTTCGAATGATTCAAAATATCGAATGACATTATGCCTAAGTTCATAATATCTACGTTCAAAATACCTACTAGTTAAAATACCGAAAAAAAATTATACAGGGTGAAAATCAACCCATTATGTACATCAAACTAAGTACCCCTACGCAAAAATTTTTGCTGGGAAACGTTTTTTTTTTGGGGAAAAATTTTTAACTTTGACCCCCAATATCTCCGTAACTAGGGGGTTCCCAGGTATGGTCTAGAACAAAAAAAATATCGCAGTGGTTATATTGTACATTTGCGTACAAATGTGTTTTATTTTGGGTTTTTATTATGTAAAAATAATTAAAGTACCTACATTACATGAGGTTTTCCTTGTTTTTTTTTTGTAACCCACCTAGTAACTGATTACCATCTAGCAAACAAGCTTGCAGCAATCATGCAACATGCAAGCAAGCATGGTTTCTGTCACGGCTCCGGCGCTGCAGGGCTCCGGCAGTCCCACGCGAGCTTAACGTCGCAGATGATCTAAACGCTCACCACGGCGGGCGTTAAAACCACCTGCTACTCAGCTCGCGGGCTGCCGCGCCCTTCCGCGCCTACGCGATTCTAAATTACACTCTAGGGGTAGGGCATACAAGACTACGTGGAGTCGATTTTGCAGCGATACGTTTCTGTCACTAACTTTAGTAGCACAACATATTGACTTTCAAAAATATATTTTAATTTAAAGACCTAAATAATACCTTCACGATTGACCTATGCTTGTACACTGGACACTGACTTTCATGGATAAAATAGGTCGAAATTGTTTCAAAACCGAATTAGGGTACCCCGAATTTACGTAGTATTTTGGCTGTTACCCCTAGAGTGTATATAAAAATCCGGAGGCGCAAAGGGAGTACAACCCCCGCTCGCTGTAACAAAGCATAGGCACCCGTGGGAGGCGTAGCGGCTGAGGCTGGTCGCCGGAGGCGACCAGCAAGCCGAAGCTGCGGAGGTGAACATGGGTGCCTATCCTTTGTTACGCAAGGGCGAAGGGGTTGCACTTCCCGTAGCGCCGGAGACGTTGCAGAAGCAACCTTTTTCCACTCATACTACTTACATCAAAAATAAATTTTCGATGTTCAAATAATATATGTACCCATCGATTAGGACGTTCGATAGTTTGTACTTCGATATTTAGGACATTCGATAATCTGTATTTCGATGTAGCTTTTGTAGATATTTAGATTTTAGATGTTTTGGACGTAGGTAATTAAATATAAACTTTCGATATTTTATGTTTCGGTTTTATGATCGTTCGATATTTCCATTTTCGATGTTTTGAACATCGATATTTTAAGCGTAGGTATTTTAATCTTCGATATTCAAATACGTACCCGTAACTCACACTTTTTATGTTCATTCGTATAGATTCAAGGCAAATCGCATTTAAACTTTTCTATGACATTATGGCGATACGGTAATCTTAAAATTTTCAATGAGGCCACTGGGTGCGGTGTAGAGCGGCGCTGCAACGCGCGTGTGACGTGGCACACAGATTTGTATGTAGGATGACGTTGCGGTACCGCTGCGGCGCCGCACCGCACCGTTAACGCATCGAGTGGCCTCACTGTACTGTTATTGTCCTTTACGTCATTATTTTTTAAGAAATGGTTTATACGAAAAAAAATACTGGGTCGTATAAACCAGTTTTTTTGAGAAATTGAAATAGTATTTAAAAAAAATTAACTTTAAAAATAAAGTAATTTCAACCTTTTTTTTCCACTGGACTGTAGCTCCTGCTTCGTTCATTTATTACTTGAACCTTACTTTACCTGTTGTAGAACTCTTCGCTGAGCACTTTATTCCGTTTCGTTGACACAACACTAGGTTTCTCTACGAAAACCAAACAGTCCACTAACTCGTTAGGTAATAATGATACAAAGTATAATATAGTTTTCACACCACCTGCTCGAAAATGTCAAATTATATGTCAAGCAACCTTAACCTAAAGTGAGTCATTAGTGGCCGGGGGCACAGCCGGTCAATAATGTTGTACTGGATTTCATTATGACCCGCTGGTCAATAATGTGATTTGAATTTGGAATCTCACATGCTCAGCTAAATTGGCAGTATACTCGTAGTACTAACAAACACCCTTTGGTGTCAGAAAGAGGAAAGCTATTCTCGATACCCTTACTACGCGTGGATGATATTCTCGATTTCCTACAAAATCTGTCTCAAATGTTACCATTAACTTCAATTAATATGTAAGTGCATATAACTAACTAGTTCTAAATATGTTATTCTTACTGTTTGTTTATTTAATAAATACTTTGTTTTTCGTACTATTGTTATTATTTTATTTTATTTTATTAATAAATTTTCTCACAGTAGGTGTAAAAAGTAGAGTATCCTCCTCTGGGCTAAAGGTGTCTTTGCCTTGGGCTAGCTTGAATCCCTCGCTGCATTCAGGATTCTTGTATTAACTTCCTCGCTTCGCTCGTGAGTTAAACTCTTAACTCCCTCCCTGCGCTCGGGAGTTAAATCCCGAATCCTTCATTGCGCTCGAGATTCAATATGACGCCCGTGACATAAGACACAAGTTTAGCCCCTCGGTGCATAATCTAGTATTGTTGTACTGCACAGCGCTGCATCCCGGGCGGCGCGGACGTGGGCGCCGTGCTGACGGTGGTGGCGCCGGCGCGCGAGGGGCCCGTGCGCGGCTCCGTGGCGCTGTGGGCGCACACGCAGCGCAACGACGCGCCGCCCGCACTCACGCGCCGCGCCGTGTCGCTGCACGCGCGCGCCGGGCACGTGCTGGCGCTGCCGCTGGCGCTGGGCCGCGCCGCGCCCTACGCCTGGGCGCGCGCGCCGCTGGTGCTGGAGAGCAGCATGGCGCTGCGCATGCGCGTGCTCAGCGTGGCGCTGCCGCCCGCCGAGCGCGCGCTGACGTACGTGGCGCCCGCCGCGCCCGCCGAGCTCAGCGCGGGGCGCCACGCGGTGGGCACGGTGCTGTACGCGCCCGAGCGGCTGTGCGAGCCCGACTGCTACACCGGCCTGGACGTCACCTCGCCCGGTACATACGCCGAGCGATACACACATATCGATGATGGCTTACAAATTACTAATACCTACTTCGTCGATAAGTTTGACTCAGCACTTTAGTAAATCCACATATTTTGATAGGCTGGATATTTCAATATATATAAAAAAAAAACTTAAAAAAATAAAATAAAGAAAAGTTACGAAGAACCATTTTAACAATCAGATCAGCAATATGGGAGATAATTATGTGAGAGTAATATCGGTGTAACGTTCGGTTCCCGACAGAGGGCTCGGCGTGGGTGCGGCGCGCGCACAGTCCCACGGAGACGTCGCTGCGGGCCGACGTGGCACTGCAGGCCGCACGCCACGCCGCGTACGCCGCGCTGGGGCCGCGCAACGTGTCGCTGTACGTGCACACGTCCCACGCCGTGCAGCTGGGCGCGCAAGGCGCCGTGGCGGCGTGGTGGCCGCGCCTGGCGCCCGCGCGCGCGGCGGCCGGGCTGGCGCCAGTGGCGCGCGGGGCGGCCGGGCTGGCGCCCGCGGCGGGCGCGGCGCGGCTGGCCGTGCGCGCGCGCAACCCGTCCGCGTCGCACGCGCTGCTGCTGCAGCCCGTGCTGGCGGCGCCGCTGTCCGACCTGTGAGTGTCGCCGTCTGCCGTGCTGCGTGTGTTCCCGCGCGTGGTGTATGACCGTGTCTGTCCGCAGGGCGGGCTCGGAGCCCACGTCTGCGTGCGCGGGCTGCGTGTGGGCGCGCGGCGCGTGGGCGCTGCTGGAGTGGCGTGGCACGCGGGGCGCGGTGACGGCGTGGCACGCCGGCAACACGTCGCGCCACGCGCTGCCGCTGCTGCTGCTGGCGCCCGACGCCGAGCTGGAGCTGACGCTCAGCTTCTCGCCGCACACGGCCGCGCACCTCGCCGCCTACCTCTACCTCAGGTGACACCGAATACGAACGTCTCTTTATTATACACACAAACAAAAAACACAACATATTAATATTTGGCACATGCTACAAGCCACACCAAAAAATGTAAAATAAAAGAAGTGAAATCTAAACAGAACAAAAAAAAGGTAATATTGTGTGTCACGGCTGTACCAAATAGGCCCAGTTCAGCAATGCCGCGCAGCTAGTGGCTGACGGTGGTTATAATCAACTGGACATGGTAGATGTAAAACAGAATTGCACTTTATGTTACTAATCTGAATTAGTAACATGTATGTATAATTGAATATGTCTACATACAGTTACTGCCGCATTCTGAGAGATTTAATGATTACTTAGGTCATCACTTAGTAAAGATTTGACATACTTTTGTATGACAAAACTGTCAAAACCTTTCTTTCTTTGATTTTTATTATAAAAAATGTTGCCCCACACTAGGAATTTCTCCTGTGTCGTGGGTGCGTTTACAAACATTTAAACTCACATACACAAACACCCAGACCCGAAACAACTCGTACAAAACAAATATGCTCACCGTTGAAAGAGCTCAACGACTTCTCCTAAAAGTTGCTCTCTTCAAACCACGTTTATACGCCACAAAAACCCTTTACAGGGATGCAAATGTATTGACAATTAGACAGCTTTATGTACTACAAACAGTTTTAAGAAAACATTCCACTATAGACTTATCTACTGTTAAACAAAAGGTTAATTCTAGACGACACTATGAAGTCTGTGAAACAACTCCAGTAAGAACATCTTTTGCACAAAAATTCTACAATTGCATGTGTTGCAGACGAAATTGCGTGGGCCAGCTAGTACATGATATTTACGTAACTTAAACCGTTTTCGCAGCGCACGCAACGGAAGCTCTCAAAAAGGAATATCTTTTCCCGTTTTTGCAACATTTTTTATTTATGCTCCGCTCCTATTGATCGTAGCGTGATGTTATATAGCCTAAAGCCTTCCTCGATAAATGGACTATCCAACACTAAAATAATTATTCAATTCTAACCAGTAGTTCCAGAGTTTACCCCGTTCAAACAAACAAACAAACAAACTCTTCAGCTTTATAATATTAGTATAGATTGTACTTTGTGGGAGAAAAAATAAATAAATTATTATGTCCTTTATTTATTTTCTTACATATAATTTACATTTTTAAATATTTCATACAAAACTTATAAAAAAACATTTAAAAATATAAAAAATAGTCGTCCACCGGTGACGGGAGCAGGGTCCAAGCTACCGGTGGTTAGGGCCCCAGAGACAGGAACCTCCTCACAATGCGAGCCGTATCGAGGAGTACTGCCTTCTGAATCAGGCTCTTGATCCAACCGCCAAGCGAGAGTTTGGACAGGTGGTCGTCCAGACTCTTGGCTATAAGACCATTGGCCGTTACGACTATCGGCACAATGATAGCCGAGTCCACATGCCACATATCGACAACCTCGTGTGCTAAGTCCAAATATTTTATTTGTTTTTCTTTTTCAGCTTTCACGAGGTTCTCGTCATGCGGAATGGTGACATCGATTATCATTACGCGGCGCGCTGATCGGTCTATCACCACTATGTCAGGCTTATTGGCAACAATAGTCCTATCAGTGATGATAGACTGATCCCAGTACAACGTAACATGACCTTTTTCGAGAACCGGGTCGGGCACATACTTGTAGTACGGTACCTCAGATTCCACAAGTTTATATTTCAAAGCAAGTTGCTGGTGAATAATCCTGGCTACTTGATTGTGCCTGTGCAAGTACTCGCCGTTAGCCAGACGAGAACAACCAGAAATAATATGTCTGATGGACTCACCCGGACGGTGGCATGCCCGACACACGTCAACCGTCCCATCCTTCATAATATATTTCCGGTAATTGTTCGTCAACATAACTTCGTCCATAATTGCACAGACAAAACCTTCAGTTTCCCCAAAGAGGTCGCCGAAACGTAGCCACGACACGGACGCTAGAAAATCTACATCGGGCCCGTGAAGTGCCCGATAGAAGCGCCCGTGAAGCTCCTTGCTTTGCCATACTTTCCTGCGGTCATCAGCAGTAAGCACCACAGGTTTGCGCCAGTTCTCGTTAGCCATGGACAGCGGGGTGAGTCCCTTGTCCACTGCGACTACATCTCGGTGCATACCCACGTCGGCTTTTAAAAAATATTCTCTGAGACTGCACACCTCGCGGTTGTGGAGGGTTTTCGCGTTTAAAAAGCCTCGACCCCCGCACTTCCGCGGGATGTACAGTTTCATCACCGATGATCGTGGGTGATGCATCCGATTTGCGGTCAGCAATGTACGGACTCTCCTATCCAAGGCGTCGAGTTCAGTCTGAGTCCATTTGAGTATGCCGAAAGAGTAAATTAAAACCGGCATGACCCAACCGTTGAAGGCGCGCACCTTGTTGCCACCTGAAAGAAGGCTATTTAAAACCTTCTTTAGGCGTCCGAAGAAGCGCTCCTTCAACGATTGCTTCATGTCAGCTACGTTAATACCTAACGCTTCCGACATACCCAAATATTTATAGCTTTCGGATGAGGAAAGGGATCTGAGGTGTATGGAATCCGATAGCTGAATACTTTCGGATTCCATAATCTCCCCTATAAATTATAATAATAATAAATTAATAAATTTATAGTTAATAATAATAAATTATTATTATTATTAACTATCTGTAGGCCATACAAATATTTGTTCCGTGCGGGATCGAACCCGCGACTTATAGTCGAATCGAGTCGAGAACCTACCCCTTTTTAGGAAGTCGGTTGAAAAAGCAGCTACAAAATATTTTTCCTGCTGTACGATTTTTGTACAAAAATAAAAAAAACTTGAGAGGTGTCAAGGGACACCCGGATGGAACGAAGTTCTGAAAATAACTGGCTTGCTTTCTAGGAGAGAGAGAGAGAGCGAGAGAGACAGACAAACACGCGCACGCCGCACGGCTTACAACTATAGTAAAAAGTGTCGTTACAACTTTTGGTGTTAATTTTTTCCGTCTAGCCCCCTTTCGCAACGCGCGATAAGGAACTTCATTCCAAAAATGAGATTAACCTCTTGAACGTCCGCTAACATTGCTTGAATGTCTTATGATCCACCGGGTGATCATAAGGACGCTCGAAGACTTAAAGGTGGTCTCCATACATGGAACTGAAACTAAAAACAACTGTTTTCATCAAACCTATCTATAGACACCTCACACTGTGGGGTGTCTATAGATAGGTCTTTAAAACTGACATTGAGTATCCTAAAACCATTTTTCTCAAAGTGGATGATGTTTATACAGAAATAACTTGACTATCATCGAAGGCGTGCTGCTGTCCGGACGCGGCGCTTACCCGAGCTTCGAACTGGGCGGACGACGACCTGGCACCAACTCGCCGCTACTGTTCGAGGTGAGCGCCACACCAGCGGTACGTACTGACGTGTGTCTGTGCGTACTGTAACACGTGCGTGTGTGTGCGTACTGTAACACGTGCGTGTGTGTGTGTGCGTACTGTAACACGTGCGTGTGTGTGTGTGCGTACTGTAACACGTGCGTGTGTGTGTGCAGGTGAGCGAGTGCGGCGCCACCGTGCGGCGCACCGTGCTGGCGCGCAACACCGGGCAGGTGCCGCTGGTGCTGCGCGACTGGCGCGTGGCCGGCCAGCCCTGCCAGGCGCGCGGCTTTCGTGTCACGCCCTGCGCGCCGCTCGCACTGGCGCCCAACGAGTCGCGCGCGCTCACGCTGGCCTTCACCGCCGACTTCACGCTGGCGCGCGCGGCCGCCGAGCTGTCCGCGCGCACCGACACCGCGCGCGCCGCCTTCCTGCTGCACGCCGCTGTGCCCGCGCGCCTGCTGCCGCGCTGCCAGCGAGCCGCGCCGCGCCCGCCCTGGGAGCCCGCCGCGCGCGCCGCCGCCGCGCTGCTGGCGCTGGCCGCGCTGGCGCTGGTGCTGGCGGCCGCCGCGCTGGACGCCGAGCGCGAGCTGCGCCGAGCGCGCGCCGCCCGCCCGCCGCCCGCCGCGCGCCAGCCGCTGGACCTGCGCGCGCTGGCCCAGCACGCGCCGCCCGCACCGCCCGCACCCGCACCGCGCCGCCCGCCCGCGCGCCGGCGCCGCACTCCGCGCCGCGACGCTCCACCTCTGGACCCGCAGGCGGAGCGTCGCGCCTTCGAGCGCTGGCGGGCGGAGGTGCTGGGCCGCAATGACGACGACGATTCGCGCTCCAGCGAAGACGCGGACAGGGACGACGAGCGCTGCCAACCCGAGCCCGCACCGAGCGACCGCTCCCCGCTGCTGGACAGCGAGGTGCCCGCGCCGTGCGACGAACCGCCCGCCGTCACCGACGGGTACGAAGCGGATCCCGAGACCGAAGACCGGCCGCAGGGGAGCGGCGACGACGACGCTGCGTCCACCGGCTCCGGCTCGGCGTCCGCGTCGTCCTCGTCGCCCACCGCCGACGACCGCGACGACAACGACGACGGCGACGAGCCCGACGTGCCGCCGGCGCGCCCGCACGCCGCGCCGCCCGGCCACAGCCCGCCCCCCGCCCCCGCGCCGGACGCCCCCTGCCCCTCGCGCGGCCGGCGCGACCCCGACACGCCGCGCCGCACGGAGCGCACGTCCCCGGGCGCGCGGCCCGCCCCGAGCAAGGCGCACGCGCGCAAGGACAAGCCCGCCAAGCGCGTGCGCTCGCGGCCCGCGTCCCCGCCGCGCTCCCCGCCGCGTGCGCCGGACGCGCGCGCGCCGGGGCTGCGCTGGGGCGCCACGTGGAGCTCGGTGGTGGCGGCGCGGGGTCCGCTGGCCCCCATCGGCTCGGACGTGCGGCGCCGCGCGGAGCCCGAGGCGCGGCTGGCGGGCGGCAGCGACCACTCGCTGTTCTACTTCAACGGCGACGCCGCGCAGACGCACGCGTGTCACGACGCCGACTTCTCGTGGCGCCCGCCGCCGCCCCTGGAGCGCCCCGCCTTCACCCCCGCACGCGACTTCTTAGGTGAGACTTGCTTCATTTTTTTAGGGTTCTGTAGCCGAATGTCAAACACAATGGAACCCTTATAGATTCGTTATATCTGTCCGTCCGTATGTCGCACCACTTTTATTCGGAAACTATTCTACACAGTTGAAACTTGGTAGGTAGATGTATTCTGTGAACCGCTTTACGATTTTAATACAAAAATAACTAAAACTAAAAGTGTGGGGTGGTGTCTATAGATAGGTCTTTAAAAATTTCATTGAGGTTCCTAAATCTATTTTTTCTCAAAGTCAATTGTTTGAAAGATAGACACTTCCAAAGTGGTGCCATATTGAATTTTAATTTTTGTCCATTGAGGAGTTCCGTAATCATCTACCTAGATAACCTTAAAGAATACAACTTTATAATAATGTCCGCGTAATATTTTATTTAAGAATTTATATATTTTCCTACTCGTAACCATTACGGAGTAATACTTTCCATCATCAGCTCATCAATATGAGGTGATGACTGCCAGATGCGAATAGGTACATCAATAACTTTAAAAAAACACGAAACACGTAGTACGTGCCTGTAAAGGGTTGCCCTGAGATTCTATCATCATATGCTGACATGGGGACAATGGGACCACCTCAAGAGTATGTTCTTTCGAATAACAGAGAATTTTGAAAATAGGTTCATAAATGACGGAGTTATAACGTTTCTCCCCTACATAGTCTCGATTCCTGCCCTTGTCGTAACTCGATAATATTCGGCTTACTGAGTTCCCTACTGAACAGTTCTGCGACCGACAAAGTCACGTGAGAGCGTACATACGAATTTAGTTCTGAATTCTGACACCCGAGCACCGGCTTATTTGGCGTTGTCTGTTGCTTTTTTTGTTGACATGAAAAATGTTGGCATTTTTGTAATATTTCGCTCGGTTGCAGACGAGCCGAGCCCCGTGGGAGCAGTGGGAGCGGTGGGAGCAGTGGGAGCGGTGGGAGCAGTGGGAGCGGTGGGAGCAGTGGGAGCGGGGCCGGTGGGCGCGCCGGGCGCCGTGGGCAGCGGCGCCTTCCGCTCGCTGAACTCCGTGTGGAGCGCCACGCTGGAGCCGCGGCCGGCGGCAGCGGCGTGGCTGTGGGGCGGGTACGCCGAGCCCGCGCCGCCGGCCGCCGTGGCTGCCGTGCGGCCGCCGCCCGGCTTCGGCGCGCCGCCGCGGCCCGTGCGGCCGTACGACCCGTTCCGCTCGCTGGCGTCCATCTGGGCGCCCGGCGCGCTGGACTGGCGCAGCGAGGCGCCCGAGCCGGCCGAGCCCGACACGTAGGCGCGCTCGCACGCTAGTCAAGGCCTCTACTGACGTCGTTACGTGTTACAGTGTTCCCTACTTGATTGTCTGTTCCAGACTGAAGATTAAACTTACTATCTCAAATGATGATGAAGAACTCGTTTCATTTCAACCTTACCTCCAACCTTTCACAAATGTACTCTTGTAGTCTTGTCGTTCATACATTGGGGCAAAGTGGAATAATTCCATTGTTCATTCTCTTCACTCACCAGTGTCACCACACATCCGATGATCCGACTTAGCATTTTCTATTTATATCTCTGCCAGACAGCTCACAGCTCAACAGTCAACAGTACAAGTCGTCTTTGAGGCGTCAGGGGTATAATCAACCTTATTATAGGTTTATTCATTGTAATTATAATTATGTATCCCCAGAACATAATATAGTACGATCTTTTGATAAATATGTATGGTCTTTGAGGCGACAACATAAATGTGAACTTAATTATTATATTACTAAATATTTGGTTTAAAGTAAAAAAAGCACATGAATAGACTTTAACATTTTTATTATTTATTCACTGTTTTACATCAATAAAAAACAAATAATACCAAATCAAAATCGAAGATGTTCTTAGCTTTGGTCTAATTTAAAAGTTACATACAGATTCAGACAAGGAGGATGCCAGATACAACAGAACTTGTCGTGTTGAACATTTAAAACAATGCTCTAACACTACTATACAAAAAGTATCTTAATAACTACATTAAACACATGAATAGCCACTCTATTAATAATATATTGAGAACAGCAACAGTTAATGTCAGTAACCAGCTGATTGGCCTATTTTTTTTTTTTTTTTTTAAAAACGTTGCCCCACACTAGGAATTTCTCCTGTATCGTGGGTGCGTTCACAAACATTTAAATTCACATACACAAATACCCAGACCCGGAACAACTATCTGTAGGTCATACAAATATTTGTTCCGTGCGGGGATCGAACCCGCGACTCGCAGCGCAGCAGTCCATTGCTTGAGCCACTGCGCCAACCGTGCCGTGCCGTTTTTAAAAACGCCACGTTTCCCGCCGTCAGCGACTTCGATGAATTCTTGATACTTTTTAAGTAAGTTACCTCCTTTTTGCGGTGCCATTCGTTAAACTTTAACTACAGTCAATCTTTACTTAAAAACGTTTGATACTGACTGTACGACAGAGCAATGGGCTACAAAATATGATATTCTAAGCAGGGTTTCACAAACGGAGGGGGAGGGTGCAGGCTTTACACCTATTCATAGAAGATATACACATTACAAACTTACGCATCAGGTACGGGAATATCGTAATTTGTAACCCCCCTCCTAGCCCACACAGGACAGGTATGCTTCGTGCCACAGCCGCGCAGGTCTGTCACCGCTAGGGGCACACGCTTTAGTATCTGTACTTGGTGGAATAGTCCTTGGGCGAGACGACGAGACCGCGGCCCTTGCGCGCGCCGCGGTACACCGTCTCGATGATGTCGATCATCTCCTGCTTGTCCTCCAGCGGCCAGTTGATCTTGTTGTTGTTGCCGGTGCCCAGGTCGATCATGATGTGCTTGTTGCGGAAGAAGAACATCACGGTGCACGGGTCGTACAGCTCGTACCTGCACACGAAACTAATCTTACTTCACCATTCTAATGTGCATGATTTCTTTGGGCCTACTAATGTTGCGTACTGTACGATTGTACAGAAAACAAGGTGGGCCACATGGATGTGGCTTCTGATAGACTACCTGAGCCAAGCTAGGGAGAACCCATTTATATCTGACCACCATCATCGTCTTCCTGTCCTTATCCCATTCTATTTGGGGTCGGCGCAACACGTTTTCTTCTTCCATTCTTCCCTGTTAGACGTCAAGGTGGCATTTACTCCTTTCTCATTCATATCATTCCTCACACAATCCATCCATCTTTTCTTTGGCCTACCTCTCCCTCTCCATCCATCAATATTTATACCCTTCACTTTTTTAGTCACATGCGTTTCCATTTATATCTGACCACCACATCGCGGAAATGGACAGAAGCTAAAGATGAATGAACCAACTTCCAAAAAGAAGGAGGTGATTCATGTGTGTGTATGTATTTTTTTTTATATCTCAATTTGTTGACCGATTTTCAAAATTATTTTTTTTTTACATAAAAACATTAAACATTAGTCTGATTTCATTCACTTCACCTCAAAGTAGGTAGGTGGATATCTTGTTATTTTAATTGAACCCACCTAGGATGGATTTGTTTGTTCCATTCATACAGAAATAGTAAAAATATAATTAAGTAGAATCTTACACCCTTTTAGGTTCAGCAACTGTGTCAGTACCAAAATAATCATTAAACATTAGATCATACTCAGTGAACTGGTTCAACTGGCATACCTTTTTTTTTATCAACACAAAAAATATTCGAATTATTGTTGTAGTTATTTGAAAACATCATTTGAAAGTGATAAAAAACCCAACTAAAAACTTGAAAAGCAAAAAATAAGCACATTTTAAATAAAACAAAATTTGGAAGCAGGGGGACCAATTTGGACAAATTAGCAACAAAATTCTTGTCTTATTAAAATCCCGGATGGTGGCCCTGCCAGAGTCAGGGACACTTTAAATCGACCCAGGCTTCATGGCCATTTCTTTTTTGTTTTTTTATTTTGGTGGGTGGAAAATCATCAAATAACCCCTTCCGCTATTGGGCAGAGCGGAAGGGAGTGTCAGACTTCTACCGACTAAAAACCACCCATGTTCCTTCTTAGCCCTTGCGCCGAGGCCGCGGTATATCTTTCGAACAACCTGCAGCCCCAACGGGAACTGGCAGACCTTGGGCTAGATATGTTAATGTTACACCTGTGTCAGTGCTACCAACGAGTCTCAACATTTATGCATGCAGTCGAAACTATCATTACTTTGCTTACCTTTACCATCAGTTAAGAAACTGAAGAACATTAAAAATAACTTACATTTTGTTAAAATCTGGGACTTCAGTAATGTCCACGAGGTAAATGACTGCAAAGTTCTTGACTTTCTCTGCAATGCTGTACAACACTTCGTCCATCTTCATGCAGGTGGGGTCCCAGTCGTGGCCGAATCTAATCACCTGAGACAACAATTAATATTTTATTAATTTCATGGGGTTTTACCTGTCATGACAAAATTATATGGACTTCACTGTCAATGAAAGTAATAATCAGTGACTAGCAACAAGCTATCACAATACATACATGTGCTTTACTAATACACATATAACAGACAATCTTTACATAGTATAATACAAAGTCACCCCTGCTGTTTGTCCGCTTAGATCTTTTAAACTATGCAATGGATTGTAATGCAGTTTGCAGCAATAGATAGAGTGATTAAATAGGAAAGTTTGTATGTAGCATACATACTCCCGTGCGAGGCCGGTGATTTATAATTTTGATTATTAGATAATGTTTACATTATGTTGGGTTGTTGCAGCATTTATATGAGTTAATTGATGCTATTATTACATTAAAAATAATTCAGATATGTGTGCCAAAATTCTACAATACAGAACTAATAACAATAAGAGATTACGAGACTAATACATTAATAGACTCTACATGAATGTATTGGACTTGAAAATTCTTAACCTAGACAAGACTGAACTCACCACAACTCGGTCTTCTTCCGACAAAATAGCCTGGTCAACTTGCCACCCGTTGTGTAGATGTCCTAGCATGTAACTCATGGTAGGGCTTAATTATTTATCCTCTTTAAAAAATGAATAAATACAAAGCAAAACACAGATTATGCTGATGTAAACTGACTGATGTGAGTGAGGACTGACTGACTGGAGTACTGGACTGAGGCACTTCACTCGACGTTTCACGTTGACACTTCCGACGTCAATGTCAGTGTCAAGCACGTCACGGCATGGAACTAATAAGTACTCCATATAGTAGGTACTTAGCACGGAATACCAACAGCCAAGCAAAGTTTGTTTACAAGCATAAGTGAGCTTCGGTGGTCGGTTCCATTTGATTGTGGTAATATCAATATTATCAGTACTCCCCGCTTACTTGCGAGAGGCATTATATTCATTAGTGTTTTAGTAAACTAATGAAAATGCTCCACCCAAACTTTTGACTAGGTATGTGAGGTATGTTAATAATCGTAGTTGTTTTGATAGCTCGAAGCTTAACTGGTATTTGAAACTCATTTGAGATTATTTGAATTACGTTGAAAGAGATTGAGGATCTTACTCCTAAGACTTAGTAAACCCACAGGATGTAGGATGAAAACCTTTGGATGGTGCTGGTCATCTTACTGTCGTCGTCTTGCGACGACAACCATCTTTTCAGAATTTTCAGGATAATCATGTTACTTTGCACTGATGTCATGTGGATGCCCCACATGACATCAGTGCAGTCTTCCAAACAGTACATTTTTCAGTGGAAGGATCAAAACCTTTGGATGGCGCTGGTTATCTTACCCGTCGGCGTCATCAACGACAACCATGTTGGCACGATCCGTCACGATCGTTCAACCTAACGTGCCTAAATTGTAAGTCTAATTTTAATTTCACACCCATCTTTAGCCGTAACTGTATACAAACTTGTGTAACTGATTGATGGCAAGGTGAAAATTGCCGTTATTGTCAGTGTGAGCATGTGCTCAGCGGTTAGTTGGTGCATGATGTTTGTTTACAAACGCGCGGTGTGTGGCGGCCGGCGCATCGCTAGGAGCGAGCATCGGAGCGCGGCCGCGCGGGGGGCGCCTGGCACCTCGCCACCGGAACGCGGTCACTCACCAAAACATACAGATTTCTCGGGAAAAAATAACAAGCCGCCCGCCGCCGCCGCCGCCGCGCCGCTGTGGCAGAACTCGGCAATACGTCGGGTGCGCCGTACATTCGCTCTCACCGCGGCGTCGGTAACCTTATACGCGTACCGGACACCAGTCTGCTGTTTTCTCGTTAATTTCAGCAGTGGTTACTTGGTTAGTAGTAGTAGGTAGCAGGCAGCCGGGTGCGGCGGTGGAGGCGCGTCGTGGAACACCGTCGCGCTCAGGAATTAGGTCGCGGCTCGCGAGTGCTCGCGCGCAGTTGTACTGGACAACACGTTGATCCCGTGCCGTCGTCGCGCGCAGGAGCGGCGGGCGATGCGCGCGCTCCCAGCATGCGCAGCCACACGTAGTAATCCCGCACGCAACCGACCGCGACAGCCGACGCGCTACTGAGTGTCAACCTCGATGTGTCGCAACCAAGTTGTTTATTAGTAGGTAAGTGCGATTAACGACCGGCCGATGTTAGGTGCGCGCCGGACGTCTTGCACAGCACACTATCCGGTGAAAGGAGCATTTGTAACTCGTGAATATGGATGAGGCTGTTATAGCAGCGGTCGAGAGTCGAGACGTCACGTGAATCTTATCGAATCACGGAAAAATATAATTACCCACGTTAATGTGTACCTAATTGTTCCAAGCAAAACACGAACGGTTCTGCCGTGTGCGAGGTATTTTTAATGATTACCTACTCGTTGTGTATCAGATCCGACCATATGTCTGTGAAGCGGCGATGCGATGAAATGCGCTTGGAATCACACCTACATGAAACTGTAATCGTTTTGTGGTTTACGGTTTACTTAAACTTTAAGATAAAATACTGCGGAATTGATCGAAATGCGACCGATCGAGTTGCGACTTGACGAGCTAGCCTACGAATCAGCTGACCAATTACTTATCAACAATTCAACAGAATGACGGTACGTATTTGAATATCGAAGATTAAAATACCTACTGTTAAAATATCGATGTTCAAAACATCGAAAATGGAAATATCGAATGACCATAAAACCGAAACATAAAATATCGAAAGTTTACATTATCGAATGGTTAAATATCCTACGTCCAATACATCTAAAAATCTAAATATCTACAAAAGTTACATCGAAAGATCCAAATATCGAAATACAGATTATCGAATGTCCTAAATATCAAAGTACAAACTATCGAACGTCCTAAATATCGATGGGTACATATATTAAATAATATATGTACCCATCGATATTAAATAATATATGTACCCATCGATATCTAGGAACATCGAAAATTAATATACCTACGTGTAAAAATGGGTTAATTTTCAACATTTATTCACCCTAAAAATACGTTTAAGTTAAAATATCGAACAAATTTTGATGTAAGTAGTATGAGTGGAAAAAGGTTGCTTCTGCGACGTCTTCGGTGCTACGGGAAGTGCAACCCCTTCGCCCTTGCTTAACAAAGAATAGGCACCCATGTTCACCTCCGCAGCTTCGGCTTGCTGGTCGCCATAGGCGACCAGCCTCAGCCGCTACGGCTCCCACGGGTGCCTATGCTTTGTTACAGCGACCGGGGGTTCCCTCCCTTCGCGCCTCCGGATTTTTATATACACTCTAAGGGTAACAGCCAAAAGACTACGTAAATTCGACCTATTTTATCCATGAAAATCAGTGTCCAGTGTACAAGCATAGGTGAATCGTGAAGGTCTTATTTAGGTCTTTAAATTAAAATATTTTCTTGAAAGTCAATATATTGTGCAACTAAAGTTAGTGACAGAAACGTATCGCTGCAAAACCGACTCCACGTAGTCTTGTCTGCCCTACCCCTAGAGTGTAATTTAGAATCGCGTAGGCGCGGAGGGGTGAGGCAGCCCGCGAGCTGAGGGGCAGGTGGTTTTAAAACACGCCGCCGCAACTGAGGCTGGCCGGCGAAGCCGGCCAACAAGTCGAAGCTGCGGTGGTGAGCGTTTAGACCATCTGCGACGATAAGCTCGCGTGGGACTGCCGGAGCCCTGCAGCGCCGGAGCCGTGACAGAAACCACCACCACCACTCCACCAAACCACTTAAAAACCACTACCACTTTAAATCCATCTTTTTGAGTCTTTAAAACTTCTAATACGTATTCCGACATAATAAATCTATAATATTCTATAAACCGTACGTTACATTTATGCAGTAAACAGACTAATGACTACTTAATAGCAACGGGTTTGCAGGGTGTGCAATTTCACATCTACCTACATTTATGAATACACTCATACTGCCTATATATTTTTTTTTCGGTATTTTAACTAGTAGGTATTTTTAACGTAGATATTATGAACTTAGATGTTTTAAATGTTGATATTTTGAACTTAGGCATAATGTCATTGGATATTTTGAATCATTCGAAATTTTAATCACTCGGCATTTTAATTTTCGATGTTTTAAGCGTAGGTATAACAATTTTCGACATTTTGCTATAATCGATATTTAAATTTTCGATGTTTTGAACATCAATGTTTTAAGCGTAGGTATTTTAATCTTCGATATTCAAATACGTACCCCAGAATGAAGATGCCAAACGCCGCCGACGGTTAGGAGTTGAAAAAAAATTCCTTCAAAATGGGAGTTGAAAGAAAACTTATGGACAGACAGTTGTTATCTTTCTTTCAGGCTAGTAGGTTGATCTGTTGATAGAACTTCTATATATAATATTATTTAATGCAATTTACCTTCTACCTATCTTATAAGTGGCCAAGTGCAGGTCGGACTTGCACATGAAGGGTTCCGTACCATCGGAAGCCAAGGAAGCCCCCTTTAATTTGTATTATTTCTTGTTAAAGCGGCTACAGAAAAACATATTTTACCACTTTGGTAGTGTCTAGCTTTCAAATGATTGACTTTGAGAAAAAATGGTTTTAGGAACCACAATCACTCAATGCCAGTTTTGGGGTTCCGTAGCCAACAAGGAAACGTTATTACAGTTTCGTCATGTTCGTCTGTCTGTCCGCACTATAGTTCAAAGACACTTAGTAGGTCTTGGTTGGTAGGTAGTTTCCAAAACAAAATGCTTGGTCCCTCCATCTTGACGTCAAGATGGAGGGACCAAGCATTTTGTTAAAATATTTTGTATTCGAGGAGGTAGCTAAAATTATAATAAAGGTAGGAAATAGTAGATTAATGGTATTATCTTTTTAAATATGTATGACATTGGAGACTTGGTCCCTTCATCTTGACGCTAACCCTAAACTGTGTGATAGAACGAATGAGAAACTTGAGTCCCGCTGGTTTTACGATTTTGTAACACCCTTAAATTATATCGTAGAACTAGTGGGAATTTTTGTTCCCATTAGTTCTACGATTTCGTACCACCTTGAATCGTAGAACTAGTGGGAAAAAAAATCCACTAGTTCTATCGTAGGACTGTGCAGTAGAACTAGTGGGAATGATCCTTTTTTTCTTGGTCTGAGGCATGAATATAGGTACTTGAATGAGTTACGCCGACAAAGTGGTAACATAGAATTATGAGTTTTTTTTTAGAGTATTTCTAGTACCTGCACATTAAAGTGGGGATGATTTTTTAGATTATTCCGAACCTGACCCGAAATCCTAACCCAATCGCGGGTTAGGTTAGGAAGTTGAAAAGAAATATAATATTTATTCCGAACGTAACCTTCTACCTAACCTGACCCGATGTATCGTTTTCCCTCTCCTCTTTCTCAGAATAAAAAGGTACCTACTATGTGTCAAATCAGAGTTTAATATACAGGGTGTAAACAAATCAACTCATCACACAGCCGTCAACCAAGCATTCTGTAGGTACATCAAACTAAGTACCTTCGCACGTCCTTTTACACCCTATATAGGGTGCAAAAGTAAGCGAAGCAAACGAAGGGCACTTGTTCTCCCCACCACTGCGATCATTTTTTTGTTCTAGACCATACCTGGGAACCTCCTAGTTACGGAGATATTGGGGGTCAAAGTTCCATATTTTTCACAGCTGTTTTTGTAAATACTAATTTTTCAGGTTATTTATAACTTTACTTAAATTACCTCCATGACCCATTCACTATTCAAAGCATCCACTAGCACACAGAACAGATAAAAGAGGTCCTCTTTTATCTGTTCTGTGCACTAGCACAATGTTTTAAGAGTGCTACATTGAGTTTTACCGTAAAATGAGATTTTTGACCCCAAAAAAAAAGTCGTTTCCCAGCAAAAATATTTGTGTAGGGGTACATTGTTTGATGTACAGAATGCTTGGTTGACGGCTGTGTGATGGGTTGATTTACACCCTGTATACAATACGTTATCAATCCATAAATAGATCACATTATCAATTAACGAAAACATTAATAAGTACCCGTAAAAAAATATAGTAAAGTCTCGCAAACTACCAGGAGACCAGAAACATGAAAGAGGTATTGTCTATTATTATTGTTAATAGATCAAATCTATACAGGGTGTAAACGAACCCTTCACGTATCCGTCAACCAAGCATTCTGTACATCAAACTAAGTACCCCTACCCAAAAATTTTTCCTGGGATTTGACTTTTTTTTTTGGGGTCAAAAATCACATTTTACGCTAAAACTCAAAGTAGCACTCTTAAAACATTGTGCTAGTGGATGCTTTGAATAGTAAACGGGTCATGGAGGTAATTTAAGTAAAGTTAAAACCTGAAATACTAGTATTTACAAAAACAGCTGTGAAAAATTTGGAACTTTGACCCCCAATATCTCCGTAACTAGGAGGTTCCCAGGTATGGTCTAGAACAAAAAAATGATCGCAGTGGTGGGGAGAACAAATGCCCTTCGTTTGCGTTAAGGGTACTTTTACACCCTATATACTTAACTACATACATTTCTAATAGTATGCAGTACCTACCAATGATGATACTACTACTTACCATTCTGGCCTCCTGGTAGTTTGCGAGACTACTATATTTTTTTATTATATACCCGACTTATTAATGTTTTCGTTAATTTAACATTTGTGTTTGTTTATAGGATAAGTCACTTTGAATTTCTTATAAACATATATAAGTGTTTTATATTTTTGTAATCTCCTTTTAAAACCCTTCATTTTGATACCTTACTCGATGGTACTGGTTTTTTTTTGAACTCCGCGATATGGCCCCCAAAATCCGCAATTTTTCTTTGTTTTTTTAATTTTAACGTAGCCAGTGACACTCGCGCCATCAAGACGAATCTAACGACGTATATATTTTTGAAATCCCTTCATCCGTTTAGGAGTTATGAGGGAACAAAGAAACGGACATACATACATACACGTCAAACACATAACCCTCCATAACACATAAGACCCCACTGCCGGGGCGCTCGGAGGAATGCTGAAAGTTTGTGAAGCCTATGCCGGCCGAGTACATGGACTTATTTACAATGTAAAGAAAAGTTAGTACCTACATAGTCTTTAAGGCCAAAGTAAGTGTCCTGAAACCGCTCCACCCATTACTTTGAATGGTAACAGTTTAGATAGGGTGGCACAGTTCAAGTACCTTGGACATTACCTTACCGACGACCTTAAAGATGATGTCGACATAGAGCTGCAGCTGTACGGTACAAGTCAAGATCACTCTATTTAAGGCATATTGTCAGGGCATGTACACGGGTGGTCTATGGGTTAGTCATACAAAAAAACCCCTGGACACTGCGCGTCCAGTACCTACAATAACATTTTCAGGATGATGTTGGGACTTCCTTGTTTCTGCAGTGCCTCCGGGATGTTCGCTGATGCTGACTCAGACTGATGGTTTTCATGCCGTCATTCGGAAAAAAGTCGTCTCACTTATGTGTGTCTTAAGTGACTCCCCCGCACCCTCCTCGGTGCGGGGGAGTCACGACAGCATCTTGAAAACTACAGCTGAGGATGTACGTGCACCTGTGTTGAGGCATTTCGTTCGTCTGGTGGTCTCTAGGGAGGTATCTCCCTATGGGTTATCTTGACGGGGCGGGATGTCTCAGCGCAGGGGTATTTTATGTATTTTGTGTACTTAGAGGATTAGACGTATGTGATTGTCTTTAGTAATTGTATGAACTAACAATAGTTTTAAGTTTTTAACCGACTCCGAAAAGGAGGAGGTTATCAATTCGGTTCTATTTTTATTTTTTTGTATGTTTGTTATCAACCGATTTTCAAAATTATTTTTGTGTTCGAAAAGGTAATACTCCCGAGGTGGTCCCATTGTCACCAAATCAGGATCTGATGATGGGATCCCAGGGAAATCGAGGGCAACCCTAAAATTTTATAGGCACATAATATGGTGTTTTTCATATATTTTCTAAAGCTGTTTAAGTATTTGCGTCTGACCATCATAATATCATGTGAATTCGCTGATAATGATGGAAGGTTCAACTCCTCAACGGTTAGGAGTTGAAAGAAAATTGTCTGGCTGTGTGTGCAATGATAATGTTATTATGGTGAATATACGATCCCCTTCCTGGGTTGCAGCCGAGTGCACTCGCGATGGACGCAGTGTACCCCGCATCGGCGTCGGCACTGGCGCGCGGCCGCCGCCTGCGCCGCGCTGAGCCGCGCAGCCGCCACCGCACCACGCCCGTCACCTTCGCCGAGATCAAGGTCAGCCCCCTTTCCCCCCTCCACCGCTACAACCCCACGATGAACGACACGACGTTTACCTAGAACCTTTACAAATTATCCAATGCAGTATTATCAAGAGGACTGAATTCAGACACACCTCATTCCTGCACCAGCTTTCCGGCTCCTGCTTTACCTGACGTTCAATCTCTTCCACTGTTCTTTTGTGTTCGATCGCTAATGATGGGAACCGTGTCTTCAGGAGGTGGACGAGGAGAGCTCGGAGACGGAGGTGCAGTGCGAGGAGCGCAAGCGGCGCCCCGACGTGTTGGAGGAGCGGCTCGGGCGGCAGTTCGCGGAGTTCCGGCGCAGGCGCGCGCGCCGCGAGCTGCTGCGCGAGCGCGACTCGCCGCCGCCGCCCTCCCCGCCCGCGCCGCACGCCCCGCTGGCGCGCGCCGGCAGCGAGCCCGCCGCGCTGCACCGCGCCGCGCCCGACACGTGAGCGCGCGTGCTGCGGCTGCCGGCCCCGACCATGCCACGCCCCGGGCCCCGTCGCCACACGGCACACGCCACACCGCAGGCCACGCTGCCGCCGAGCTGAGGCGCACGACCGTTCCGCCGGGGTCTGGCGGTACTCACGCCAACAAACAACTTTTGTTATTGTTTCTCTTGATCATTTAATATCATAGTATTTGTTTTGTACAGTTCTAATCTGATGTTTAGATATTATCTGTCATTACTTTAAAAGAAATGTAGTTGAGTAGCACGCTAACATTTTGTATTTAGATAATATGTATGATACCGAGTGACCGACGGTGCTCGTTTGTAACATTCGTTCGTTTAAAACACTAAAGTTTATATGAGGGTGGCCACTCAACCCAAGTGGTGCACAGAACCCCTGGCAGCTTCCATTGATATACATTATCTAACAACCAAAGTAACCAACACCACCTAGTGACCTAGTGTGGGGCAACGTTTAAAAAGAAAAACAAGGTCTCAGGCGCGGTCCTAAGTTGGAAGTTACAGGCGACATGACAGATGACCATTGATATAAAAACTAAAGATACGGTCGTCCGAACATTTGCTCGACGCGTTCGCCATACAGAGAATCGGTGTAGTCTGCTCTTGTATAAGCGGCGTGGTATTTTCGAGGTATAAAGAACATAAATAAAGCTTTTAATAAAATTTACGACCGCACCCGAAGAGAGCCGATCGTGGACTAGTTCACTTCGGCTTAGGAAAGACCATATTGGGACCACGTTTGAGGCGTCATTTTAACATGCCGTCCGCCCGGTCCCTAAGCAGTAATATAATAATATAAAGGGTGTAAAAGTACCTTAACGCAAACGAAGGGCATTTGTTCTCCCCACCACTGCGGTCATTTTTTTGTTCTAGACCATACCTGGGAACCTCCTAGTTGCGGAGATATTGGGGGTCAAAGTTCCAAATTTTTCACAGCTGTTTTTGTAAATACTGGTATTTCAGGTTTTAACTTTACTTAAATTACCTCCATGACCCGTTTACTATTCAAAGCATCCACTAGCACAAAGTTTTAAGAGTGCTACTTTGAGTTTTACCGTAAAATTTGATTTTTGACCCCAAAAAAAAAAGTCATTTCCCAGCAAAAATTTTTGCGTAGGGGTACTTGGTTTGATGTACAGAATGCTTGGTTGTCGGATGCGTGAAGGGTTCGTTTACACCCTGTAAGTCAATGCAGATGACACAGCTTTTTTTCGAAATTTTATTAATTATTAATTTTTAGTACAAGAGAAACTAATCATTCTAAAGGCAGAATGCAAAAATATCTAGCTCGCTTCCCTCGCTAATACAACCTATGCTATCTCGATTCTGCAAAACATGACAGACTACCTTCTACAATCTTCTCAATTGATAGGCTTTTCTATGTAAGTGTCTATCTAAAACAAGCACTTTTCGGGAAACTGAAGATGCACCCCCGAAAATAAACCTGCGCCCATGCACGTTTTGTGTAAATAAACTTTCGTTTTTCAAAAGCTGTTCCTAATAGTGGTTAACTCATGGGTTAATCCACCATCCGATAAACTGCCTCTTTTTACTCAAGATAAACCCTCTCAACTTAATAGGGGATCGGACTGAGTCAATAAAATATGATTCTAATTAGTCCGTCAGTTAGATTATCGAAAAATATTGGATCCGTGTTTTTTGTTTTATCAAATTAATAAAAATTGACGAAGATAAAACGCGTCAAAGATCATGAGTGGGGGGTTGTGACGTCATTTGTAGGTAAAAAATGTACTGACATGTGACGTTTTCGAGGAGTTCACGAGTTTTCGAAGCACTGTATCGTCTTCATTTTTTGTTTATGTGAAAAAAGAAAAAATATGTGTTTAATATTTTTTGGAAATCTATCTGACGGACTAATTAGTTTTTTTTTGTCCGATCCCCCTACTCCTGCCTACGGCCCTGTGTGACCACCTTCCCAAAATCGCAGGCTTATCTCTTTTTTACTCCCTGTATTGACAGCAGTGTCGCATAAGCATAAGTCGGACTTGGGTATCGTCGAATACTGTTGCACTAGCATTTGTCGCACTGTCGCATGTCGTGACGTCGAGCCTCAGATTGTCGCATTTGCGTGCATTCGAACTAAGGTCGCAGTCGCAGTACAGTCTGTGTTGTCGCACATACGTTAGTTCACCTCGCGTGGTCACTCACGTTCACGTAGTGCTCACCCGAGAGAACTGACCACTCAATACAATACTGTCACTTTGTAAATCATCAGACGACTGTTCACAGGAGGGAAGTAAAATGAAACACGTGACGTCACAGTTCTCGTATAATTGTTGTACAATAAAATAAATAGCACTCTCAACCACGCGTCTGTCGGACACATCAATAAATAGACACACTATGTAACTATGTACACGAGCTAACCCTATGTACTCAATAGTAACAATATATATTATTACAAAAGTTTAACAAGTATCCTTACTCGATATACATGTGGGTTTACATGTCGAGTTTCTCGTTGCATTTATGCATATTTTATTTTAGGAGTTGCCATAACAATCATTTCGAACATATATACTCAAGGCATCAAATCATTCACAAATTCTTAAACTCGATTAAGTAATTTACATAACACAGAATTGTTTCTCCGTTAAATCTTTCTACATAATAATATTATGTGTGTTTGAGTACAGAAACTGACTTCATCTTAAACTGGTTCATTTGTAAACAAATAAGATTTAGCACTTGGCCTGTAACAATTTGCAGTTTGTTCGTTAGCTATAAGCAGTTCAACGCTGCACGCTGGGGTGGGAGGGGGGGGGGGTATGATATCGTAGTTAAGTAATTGGCACTGGTCGACTCTCACTACTTCACTACGCTTAACGCTACGGTAACGCGTAACAACATACAAAACCTAATTATTGTATAACGACTCGTACTTAACTATAGTTTGTTCACTTACTTGATACTGTGTATTCATAATATATTATTATCATGGCATATACTTAGTATAGTGCGGGCGGCAACAACGTGTCTATGCACAACTCGTCCTCACTGCTTACCTAGCTAGCCGTACACGGTACGGTGGTATACCTTCTTCAACTGTAAATATAATTGTAGCAATATAATCGACTCGTAAATAATCTTATCTCAATATTTTCCTAAATAAATAATTATTTTGTCATAATACTTTATTTGTCAGCCTCGACACCTTCGCGGACTCCCTAATACTGTACAAAATATTCATTACGTCTATTACATGCAGCACATGATTCACTTGTCTGTCGGGGGTGTGTGTGTGTGTGTGTGTGTGGGGCAGTGGACGGTGCGGAGTCAGTCTTGTGCGGCGCGCGCGTCCTCGTCCGGCTGCAGCTCCGTCTCCGCCGCCGACGGGATGGTGTGCAGCAGGCGCGGGCCCAGCGCCGCCGGGGAGCCCGGGGGCTCGTCCACTGCGGGCTGGCGCGTCAGGCGGGGCCGCGGGGCTCCGGCCGCGCCCGCCGCGCTGCCGCCCGAGCGCGACGTGCGCCACGTGCCCGTGGACGCCGTGGCGTTGGAGCCCGACGAGTCGTTGCGCGACGACGACAGGTTGGAGTCCTGCGACGTCTTGCGCGCCACCAGCCACGACGCGGCGCGGCGCGGCGGCGGCGGCGGGCGCCCGTACGTGCGCCACGAGTCCGAGCGCGACGACGAGAACTCCACGGACGAGGACACGGAGCCCGCGCGCGCCGGCGCGGACGTGGGCGCGCGCGGGGCGGGCGCGGGCGCGGGCGCGGCACGACGGCTGCACGCGCGCAGCCAGCGCAGCAGACGCTCGCGGCGCGCGGGCGGGGGGGGGGCGGTGCCGGGCAGCAGACGGCGGCAGGCGCAGGCCGCGCCGTGCTGGCCGCGCGACGAGCGCTCCGCCAAGCTGTTGGTGTTGGCGGGCGTCTGGCGGTTGCTGAAGTTAGATGAGTGTCGGCAGCGCCCGATGCCGCGCGTCACCCGCGACTCCTCGATGGCCTTGCACACGAGCGCGCAGTCCTTCTTGAACTGCTTGGTGAGGATGGCGTACAGGAAGGGGTTGCAGCACGAATTGAGGGGCAGCACGAACACCGTGAACACCTTGGCCTCCTCCAGCGACACCAGCTGCGCGCCGAACGCCGCCGTGAGCGCGAAGAAGGCGATGGGTGACCAGCACAGGAAGTCAGTGAACACCAGCAGCGCCATGCGCTTGGCGATGCGCGAGTCGTTGGAGTTCCAGGCCTGCGAGCCGCGGATGGCGCAGTACATCTTGAGGTAGCAGCCCAGCAGCACCAGGAAGGCCACGCCGTTGATGACTAGCAGCGCCACCACGTAGCCCAGCGCCACCGGCGTGGACGTCTCGAAGGGCAGACACACGGCGAACTTGCGGTAGTCGGACACGCCCAGCAGTGGGAGTGCGGCGGCCGCCAGCGAGAAGGCCCAGCCCGCCGCCATGACCACGGCCGCGTGTCGCAGCGACAGGCGCTTGTTGAGGTGCATGGCGTGCGTGATGGCGTAGTTGCGCTCCAGCGTGATGACGGCCAGCGTGAACACCGACAGCTCGGACGACAGCACGCCCAGGAAGCCGGCCAGCTTGCAGCCGCCCGACATCTGCCACGCGATGGCGTGCGCGCGGAACTCGCCCAGCGTGCCCGCGTCCACCACTGCCAGGAAACCTGTACACCGCATCATTATTGGCCGCGACAACGACGTTGTCATCGATTGCACCAGATATTGGTACAGCGAGTGAAACAGTTTCATTGTAAAAGTCACCATGAATCAACTCTCACAGTGGACTCAGTGGCGGCTGAGTGTAAGCAGAGCAGAGCAAAGAGATAGTCACCCAAGTAGATGCCCATGAAGAAGTCGGCGGCGGCCAGGTTGGTGACGAGGAAGCGCGGCACGTCGATGCGGCTGCGGCTGAAGATGAGTACGAACACCACGGTGCCGTTGCCGAGCAGCGCCAGCAGGAACACGGCCCACACGCCGCAGCGCAGCGTCCACCAGTCGAACAGGTCCACGCACGGCAGGAACGGGCCTGCACAAGTACACGCGGTCACTTACCGACAGCGGAACAACAAATACATGGCGTGCAAGTAGGCAGGCTCGTTATAAGTGTGCTCGTCACCTGGCAGCGGCAGACACTGCACTTTGTCGGGCCGCAGCTCGCGCTCGCCCAGCTCCACGGCGCCCGCGCCCGCCCAGCCCTCCAGCATGGCCTGCAGCCCGCCCGGCCCCGCCGCCGCGCCGCTCAGCTCCGACACGTTGACTGCGACATGAAACACGCGGTACAGACACCACTGACGTGTGTGACGCGCGCAGAGAGGGGTACGTACAGTAGTGCGCCCAGATGTCGGTGGTGTTGGCCCAGGCGGCCGGGTCGATGTGCTGCGGCGGCAGGATCACCAGGTCGGACGGGGACTCCACCGCCGGCTCCTCGTCCGGCTCCTCCATGAGCGGCATGAACTCGCAGCAGTGGTACGCGTACGATAGCACCAGCGTCTACGCATTCATTATTCACTGATCAGTACTCGACAACACTCTCCAGATACACTTTTTAGGGTTATCCTTATAGTTTCGCTATGTCTGTCTGTCTGTCTGTCTGCCCGCACTAAGACTAGAAAGACTAGACTCTAGCTCAGACTCTTATTACTAGAAAGCTGTAATTTGGTATGAATATACAAATGAGTTACGCCGACAAAGTGGTATAATGGTATCCCCAGTGCGTATTAAAGTGGGGATGATTTTTGTTTCTGGCGAAACCCAGTGTTTAGGATGCCGTTAGATAGTAGGAACTATCTAACGACATCCTAAACACAGAGTTCCTGACAGACAGACGGACGGACGTACAGTGTACTTTTAGCAATAGAGTCCTGGTGGCAGTGGTGGTTATGGGTTAGTACCCATAACCACCACTGCCACCAGGACTCTTTTCGTTTAGGTAATATTGAGGTGCGTGATTTATGAACTGGAAACTGTTATTGATTGTTTGAACACTTTGAACTCAATAAATGTACGACAGTTTGTAGCGAAAGAATCGCTAACTGTAAGGAAACTCAAACAGTAGTGAATATTTTCATTATTATATTTGTTATTGTGGTGACGAATGTGACGATTATAAATAATCACAACATACTTATTGTTCCCACGATCAAAGCAGTCAATGTCATCGGAGCTGATAGCGATCCGGATAACGTAATGATAATGAATGGGATGCGTGGGAACTAGGCTCACAGCACCACATGTTCGTCGCCGCGAATGAAACGCGACACGTTACGACAACATCAGTAAACAAGGATATTACTATGTGATGGCGAGGAGGTGAACGCGGGGGGGGGAGGTGTATCAATGACACCACAAGACCTTCCTCAACATAAAGTTGGCACGCGGCACCTGGCGCGCCGCGCTACCGGATGATGTAGCCGAAGACAATTGCTGTTAATGAACTGAGAACGTGGCTTGAATACGTAGGTACTGTTCCGTTCGCGACCGAGATTGTGACGACTCAGGAATGACTACTGGGCAGGAACTCTGCTGCAAGATACGTGTAATGCTGGCGGGTACCAGGCGCCAGCGGAGAGTCCTCCAGATAAGGGAACAAGCGGACGGTGTAGGTACGCATCTGACAACATGAGTTACGACACACTGTAGTCTTGTGTAGTTGAGTCAGCAATGATTGAGGTCGTTGATAAGCTTCTGATACAGATTATGTTCAATGCCACACAGTACACTGTCTACTTGATGGATGATGTGAGGTACCTGTATGCGGGGCAGCATGTCGGGCGGGTGGAAGTGGCGCAGGTTGGGGTTGTTGTGCGCCTTCAGGTGCAGCAGGCGCTGCAGCCCGGCGCCCGGCAGCCACGGGAACACGTTGTTACCCACGTTTCTGCGCGGAGGACGTACAGCATGCTCATTATATCAATATTGTTATACAATATAACAGTAAGTTAGTGTGAGTACGTACAAGTCTTCCAGTTTGGAGATGGACACGAAGGTCTCCATGTCGATGTGCTCGATGAGGTTGTCCTCCAGGTTCCTGCAAAAGAACGCGCCTCAGTACTACTGCCTTATCATAAGGACCCACTCCCAAACCCCACCTTCAGGGAGCGAAAATACAGAAGTCGTGTGAAGTGTTGATTCTAGCAGAACTAGATAATCACACTCCACTTGCCTTGGAATATTCGATGAATATCGAGAGAGCGCTTCCTCAAAACATGCCGCTGATCGAATTGTATATCAATTAACAGATACAGTGCGACTACTCGTACAACTAAGGTATCAGTAGCTAATAGCAAATCTCTGTTGTAAACTTTTCAATTAACGACAGCTGTTGTATTGTACGACGAGTACAGAAGTCGATTTTAAGGTTCCATAGCCGAATGGCCAAAAACGTAACCCTTTTTATTTTTGGCGGGTGGCAAATCATCAAATAACCCCTTTCGCTCTGCGTCATACTTCTACTGACTAAAAACCACCCATGTTCCTTCTTAGCCCTTCATGTCGAGAAGAAAAAAAAAAACGGAACCCTTATAGATTTGTCATGGTTGTCTGTCCGTCCGTATGTCACAGCACAGCCACTTTATTCGGAAACTGTTAAGGCTACACAGTTGAAACTTGTAGGTTTATGTATTTGTAAACTGCTTTACGATTTTGATACAAAAATAAAAGATTTAGGAGGGGCTTCCCCATATATGGAACTGAAACTAGAAAAAACTTTTTTCATCAAACCTATTCATGTGGGGTGTTTAAAGATAGGTCTTAAAAAAAAAACTTTTCTGCAAAAAAAAACCGACCTCAAAAACACAAAAAAGTGAAAAACACAAAAACGAAAAAAACACAAAAACGTAAAAAATTTACTTTACAAGAAAAAGCAGCTTCTGAAGTCGGTGACATTTTGTTTGTTTGATTTCGTTTTTTTTTTGCAATATTTTGTTAATAAAATTTTACAAATATTTACTATACATTTAAAATTAAACCAAGAACCCTATCCCTTAACCTTCAAGATTCCCTTATTATTGCCTTCAACTCCTAACCGTTTAGGAGTAGTACCTTCCATAATCAGCTCACCTACATAACCTGAAAGAATACAACCATAAATACGTCCCCATAATGTGTTACTAAAGAATTATGCTCCAACTTCTAACCTTTGAGGAGTTATACCTTCCATCATCAGCTCATCAATATGAAGTGATGACTGCTAGATGCAAATACTTAAAAAACTTTAGAAAAAGCACGAAACACGTGATACATGCCTATACAATTTGAGATTTGCCCTCGATTTCTCTGGGATGCCATTATCAGATCTTGATTTTCTTATCATGGTACCACCCTTAGAATATCTCCTTTTCAACAAAAAAAGAATTTTCTATATCGGTTCAGGCGTCTCCGAGTAATCGGTGAATAAACACAAAAAAAAAAATGAGAACCTTCTTTTCTAAAGTCGGTTAATGAGATTTACCTTCTATCATCAGGGCAACCTAATACCCTTAAAGAATACAACTATCACTTCATAAGTACGTATAGTTTTGAAATAATTTTCTATCAACTCCTAATCGTTGAGGAGTTGTACCTTCCATCATCATCAGTGAATTCACATGATATTATGATGACCACACGAAATACTTGAACAGGTTTAGAAAATATATGGAAAACGTCATAAGTGCCTATAAAGTTGGAGGGTTGTCCTCGATTTCCCTGGGAACAAGTCCGACTTGCACTTGGCCTGTTTCTTTACGGAGAGACGTTTCAATAATCTTTTAACACAAAGGTTCCGTTCCAAAATATGCGCATTGGACTTGGAGTTGCGGACACCATCCAGAACCGTGTAGATTGCTTACTTCATTTATCAGAAACGGGAAAACAAAATAAATGAATAATTCAATAAAGCGAGCCTGCCCCTCGATTATCATCAGATTTATTCATGCAAATATGTTAGTAAGCCACTCGGAGGTCCTGCATAAATAGCTGACGCGCTCCACGCGGTGGGCCTGGCGCAGGCCTGAGCCGGGCCGGTGCCGGGCCGGTGCCGGGCCGGCGCGACGCGGCCGATGCCGGCCCGATACCGCAGGCACATAAAGCGCCGATCGACTTCCTTTTACGATCTCGTAACGTAACGCTACGGCTACAGTAACTGACTCACCTGATCGTTTCATGCAGATAGGCGCTGTTCGCTGTTGCGTACTTTATATCTCCTCATAAAAACACTGTGGCGGCGCACGACAGCTTCCACCATCGCATTAAATATATACGAGATATTGAAAGGGCTTGTATACGGGGAAAATGCCGGTAATCCGGCCGGGGGAGGGGAGGACATATTATGTCGTCTTGTTACACATTACCTGACGTCGATTTACTGCTGCCACGATAAACGGCTACGTCATTTACCACTGAACCATGCAATCTTTTGACGGCACGGTTGGCACAGTCGCGGGTTCGATTCCCGCACGGGGCAAATATTTGCATAGATACATTATGCAGAAAAAAAAATTGTTGTTTCGCGTCTGGGTATTTGTGTATGTGAGTTGGAATGTTTGTGAACGCATACGATACAGGAGAAATTCCTAGTGTGGGGTAAGGTTTTTAATAAAAAAAAAATCTTTAATAATTTATCAATTTAAGCTAGTCAACGTATGTAAGTATGAGTGTGTATTTCGGACTTGTTTCGCAACGATCTTGAAACCTTGAATTTGATCCTCAGATGGCACAAAACAAAGCGATCGGCGCATCTGGGCTCAACACCAAATCAAATTAGATCCGCAGTAATTGGGTTGGAGTTGGAGCTGTTCGCGATAAATGTGATAGACACGTCTCCATTACACCGGCCTTCGATTACTGATGTGTCATGTCACATGTGCCAATGTCAATCATTGAGTATTGTCTACCATTCGTTGAATGAAATAACCCACGTATACCTACTATTGAAACAAACACATTTGGAGGGCCGTTAACATAAACAATGTGTAGGTAATCCGCGGATGGCGTGCGCGGCGGACGTTACGAGTAATCCGCGAACGCGAAGGTCGCTGCGTTCGGCCGTGGATGTGTGGCGGCGGGCTATGCTGTACACACGCAGTGACGTCACGGGGTGGTGTACTCACAGCACTTGCAGGTCGGGCGTGTGCACGAACACGTCGGCGGGCAGGCGCCGCACGCGGTTGCGCGCCAGTAGCAGGTCGTGCAGGCGCCGCAGACCGCGCAGCGAGTCGCCGTCTAGCTCGAAGATCTCGTTGCCCGACAGGTCTCTGCGGAACACTCACATTAGCCCCCGCACTGCACTCACACACACACACGTGACTAGCGCACACTCACAGCACGCGCAGCTCGGCGCAGTCGTGCAGCTCGGGCACACGCTGCAGCACGTTCAGCTTCACGTCCCTGCACACACACACATAGGAGTTACATGACATCGCCGGACACGCGCGCCGAGCCCCGCGGGAGCGGCGGCGGCGGGGACTGCTCATGAATACGTAAAACAAAACTTCGCCAATCAACATTCAAATGGGCAATTAGCAGATTTTGCCTCTCTATGTTAATAACTCTCAATATTCCGGAAGTGGGTCATGGGGTCAGTGTCACGGTATCGCAGTATCACCGTGTCGCGGGTGACGGGTACCGAGCAACGCACAGGAAAACAGATTGTGAATACAACGTCTCCGCTTACAGGAGGGCTTTTCATTTTGTAGCTACAAAGCGCTTCCTATTGATAATAGCAACCATTATCTTTTGTTTTCCTTTCATTTTGTTTGATGAGAGAAAGCTTTTGAGTGAATATTCAGAATAAGGAATAAATAATATTGTGTGATTGATTTTTGATAAACAAAGATTACCTATATAATAATGAATTTCAGTTGTGTTTAGTAGGTAATAGTGTATGTATTACAATAGTGCACTAGGAAAAGAAACCGATCCACTAAAAACAAATTTTGTAAAAAACCCCAAGTCGCACAACTCAGTTCTTTTATCGCATTCGCCAATGTTAAATACCACATTCTAATGGCTAATCGCCATCGCATTGGCCAATGTGATGCGGTGGCCAAGTCAATCTATTTATTTAAAACGTCAAATATTTTTAATATTGATGTGGTCACTATAAGATGTAGTTAGGTTAGCTTATTACGTAATAACTTAAGATAGAAGGTCCCTTAAGTATCGACTAAATAAATTAACTGACTTGGTATTACATGGATCTCACTACTTTTTACGGTAAAAGAACTGAGTTGTGCGACTTGGCTTTTTTTTACAAAATTTGTTTTTAGTGGGATCTCATTTCTTTTTGTAGATACTTATAATTAATCAACAATACTAGATTCATCGATTTGAAGAACGGCTAAAGTACTCGACAAGCCGAATCAAACGACGAGTCCAAACTGGACGGGTTTAAGTCGTTTAAAACGGAATTCCTATGGCCATCTTCCATCTTCATCAACAGAGTGCCTAGTGCGAGTTATTTGTACTTTAACGCGATCGAAACGTTAGCACGTTTAGCCCTCTGATTGGTTGGTTAACTTGGAGCAGGTCAATCAGAGCGCCGAACGTCATAAACGTGTCGATCGCGTTAACGTAAAACAAATTCACACTTGGCACTCAGACCCTGGACACCATCTAAAGATAAAGTACTCCTCAAGACGAATCAAACGAGTCCTAACTCTATGGGTTGTGTTGTTCTATAGCGCAATTTCAATGGTCACCTTCCAGCTCCATCATCAGACCCTGGATATTATCTAAAGACAGAGTACTCGTCAAAACAAATCAAACTAGCTCTAACTCGATGGGGTTATGTCGTTATATAACACAATTCCTATGGCCGCCTTTCAGCTCCATCACCAGACCCTGGACATAACCTAAAAACAAAGTACTTGACAAAGCGAATCAAACGAGTCCAAACTCGATGGTGTTATGACATTCTAAAATGGATTTCCTATGGCCACCTACCAGTTCCATCATCAGACCCTGGACATTATCTAAAGACAAAGAACTCGTCAAGACAAACCAAACGAGTACAAATTCGATTGGGTAGCGTCGTTTTATAACGGAGTTCCTATGGCCACCTTCCAGCTCCATCATCAGATCAGCTCCATGTCATAATAATATTGCATTGTTAGGCGATGTACATATACGAGCAAAATTTTAGGTCAATCGGTGAAATTCATTCGCTGAAAATGTAACTTTGACTTTGTAATCCTATACATTTATATCGGATTACAAAGTTATTTATGAAGCTCCTATGTCTGCTAGAAGCGCCTTAGACTTTTGATGATCGGTCAGTCAGTCAGTCAGTGAGTGACAAAACTAAGGAACTTTGATTAGTTATAATTCTTAAACTACTGGTTCAAATTGAAAGAAATTTGAAATACACCGTGTTTATACTACGCCTAAAATTCAGGATTCCAGTTTTATCCACAACGAAGTTATAGGAGGTCGAAAATGGCCTGAACTGTTTCGAGAAAAGGATGGTACGGCCATGCCGCTTTATTGCTCGACTTGGCGGGGGCACTGCCGTGCCCCCAGATGAGCGCGTGCTCTCTACCGGACGAGGTCGTCCTTGCGCGGCTGTATCCTTCCGAGCTGACAGCCTCGAGCGGCGCTCTCGCCATTCAATAACAAAAAAGGTAATAGTCCATTGAAATGGTACATTTAGCGTGCATTTGTCACGGACGCAATTTTATTTTTTAGATAGCAATCATAATATTATCAATATCGACAGTTATGGAACCAAAAATATAAAAGTTTTTCGCCGATAGGTTTTTCATTTTTGGTTCCACGACTAAAAGTTACTGGACAAAACTTGTAGATAATCTTATTTGCATCAAAAACTGTCGACGCATTTTTGTTGTGAGATCTATAGTTCGTCAGATAAACCATAAAAACTATTTGAACCATCCCTTTTTCCAAGATGGCGACCCTTGTGCCAGGGTTGCAACCCCACAAACTTGGATTTAACTTTGAACTGACACTCCCTTGACCTCTACAAAATAAAATTGCGTCCTCTAACAAATGCACGCTAAATGTAACATTTCAATGGACTATAAACCCACGCCAAGTTCTAGGAATGAATCGTTCATTACTTATGGTGGGTACATCAGTCGCCTAGTGTCAGATGACGCGGCGCTCGGCGGCAGGCGGGCAGTTCGCCACACGAGTTCAGACCGTCTCTCTGAGCAGAGGGGGGCGGACTGCTCCTTCTGATGTCACTGCCGCGTGTGCCACGTTCTAGTTTCTATTTCGACGAGCTTAATCCTAATCGATATTCGATTTGGAAAGCCCGGATTCATTGGAAGACTCTCTGTAAGTCGGCTCGCATATTAACTATTTTCTCACCTGATACAACGCTTGCTTGGAATATTAACTTGTATACATAGAGAACCGAACTAGAGAACTGATTCAGAAACAGGCGCTCTATATACACACGTATTATCTGTCTATGTCTATGACACACGAGGTACATTATAAACACAACTAGGTATCCCCAATGCGTTGCATTGCACTTTTTCCTATATACTTAGTACATAACAAAAACAAATATTTTACGAGCTATTCCCATATTTCCCATACCTAAATAAGTAAATTTTTTTGTTGTACCTACGAGTATGTACAACAATAAAATCATAAAACACAGTCGAGCCGTTCTGGAGGAGTCCGACCACAAACACCGCGACAAGAGATATTTTCAACACACTTGCTCATAAAGTGGCTCTAATTTCACCGCAATCAGGCATATAATGACACCTGTAATCAAACTGTGAATTTTTCATTACCATTATTCACAAGTGAGTTATAGGTTTTTTTTTTAATTTTTTGGTTGAGTTTCTCTGTTCTTAAAAAAGTTTCGATACTAAAAAGATTGTGTTCAATACTACAAATAAATTAATGTACCTATTCCTTGCTCATTTCATGCAACTTCGAATTTAAATAGATAATTTCAACTTATACATACGTTTTTAATAAATAAAACTTTTGTTTTCTCTGTAATAAAAAAAACTTTGAATTCCCCATTTTGTACGTGACTGCAACACTATCCGCGGAAAGCCAAAAAAAAACTTAATATTTTAGTCTATAGCCGATCGCCATTGTTAGATGCGCGCTCAGGATAATTTATTAATTTAAATAGATAATTTCAACTTGTGTATACGTTTTCAATAAATAAAACTTTTGTTTTCTCTGTAATAAAAAAACTTTGAAATTCTCATTTTTTACGTGGCTAAAACACTATCCGCAAAAAGCAAAAAAAAGAAACCTCATCCTTTTAGTCTATGGCCGATCGCCATTGTTAGATGCGTCATTTTAACTGTTGAAAACATGTTAAAAATGATTTTTTTGTGTTATTTTCTTCACAAGTGTGTTGAAAAACGTCGTATGATACACGTGTGTATTGATGATTACCGTCCTCGGCTCTCTTAAGACCCTCACCTAACGGCTCGGGTCTCAAAGGCGCCTCAGCGGTAATCACCAACGTTACACACTTATACCATAATGTACTATTACATATTAGAAGATTATAATGTTCACCGTTGTTGGTAATGGTTACTGTAATAGCCGGGTACTCCGGGTAGTGGGTAGGTGGGTAGGTGGGTAGGTGGGTACTTACAGCGAGCGTAGCTGCGGCGCGTGCTTGCACAGGTCGGCGGGCAGGCGGGCGAGGCGCGCGCGGTCCAGGCGCAGCGTGCGCAGCCGCAGCGTGCCGTTCAGCGACGGCAGCGCGCGCAGCGACCGCGCCTCCGACAGCACCCTGACACACAGCACACCCAGTCACCACACGGTGTAACTGTACAGCCAGCACAACAGACAGGTGACACGTGAAGCACGCAATGTACTCCTGCCGCCGGCTCACACTGATTTTTGCAATATAAAAAAAAAGTTCTGCTACAAGGACATGCATTACATTGATTTCAAACAAAGGCTTATAGTTCGTCACCGTGAACTTTGTTGGGTTGTGTTGTCTTGTGTGCTCCCTCGCTCTTCGATAGTTACAAACTACCTGCCAACTAGTGCCAACGTGCCAAGTATTCAGTTATCATCATCACCTAAGCGAGTTTGTGATTAGTGTACAATTAAGGATTTAAGTAAGTACTAGAGAAGTTACAGCAACATCATTAGGTACTTCAAAAGAGCTGTTAACGCATGGAGTGTGGAGTGCTGACGGCGCGCGGCGCAGCATCCGGCGACACTTTATGTGCGTCTTTACGAGCTCGATCTCTTTATGACGGACTTCATGTACATACAAACACAACGACATTCATTGACTCTAGTGAGCTTGTTCTATCCTTATACCTACCGGATTAGTGGAATGGACGGGCTCGTCAGTCATCAGTCAGCATGCTAACCAGGGGGTCGCGTCGTCACTCGACTGGTTGGCAGTTTGCTTCGTATAAAATACTGGTACTCATTGAATTCGGTTAGACTGAATAGAGGAAGACAGAAATGTGTTGCGCCGACCTCGTGTCACTGACTTTGGCAGAGCCCCCATCAGGGATTTTAATTTTGATAACATGGGACAAGGGCAGGGACATGATCCAGTCCGGATTGCGGGCTGTTCGAAAGAGATTCCGCGGCCTCGGTACAAGGGCTAAGAAGGAACATGGGTGGTTTTTAGCCAGTAGAAGTCTGACACTCCCTTCCGCTCTGCCCAAGAGCGGGAGGGGTTATTTGATAATTTCCCAAAAAAAATGTTTTACAAAATTAAAAAAAAGGGCATGGACATGATAAGTTGATTACACATCGCTTGCCACGGGATGGAACACAATCTGTAGCTTGAAGTGATGCAATGAGTGCTTGGCAACACATCGCGCGGAGACCGGAACTGCGCGGCGGCGGACTGGCAGTTCCGGTGCGCTATCTGCCGCGCTCTGGATCCGGTGCATCACTTCCGACGCAGCACATGCTGAGGACACCGGACGGGGCACCGACCACTCATATAGTGGTCCAGGTGGTACTGGTGAGAATGAAGCCTTCCAGACACTAGAGAGGTCTCCCAAAGATATGTATGCCCTTCACTAATCTTGTAATCGATCAGAGAGATGCTCTTTTTACTCGCGGCAGATAGGGAGCGACATTTTCCTTGAAATAAAATCGTCAGTACCACAGTAAGCCACATTATCTGTTCGCCACACTAGGTCTTGCTAATGTGAGCGCTGCCTACTGTTCCGAACAGTCCCGATAATTCGCGAATCCCACTCGCTCGACATCCGGGCAGGACATTTATTACCGGATTACACCCCGACTGTATGTACGTAAGTACGTACTGCGACCTCGAGCCGATGTTCGCCTCGTTAGCACTGAGCGCTGGGAATGTGTTTGTATTCTATACGACAGGGAATCGGAGTTTTGATCTCTATTTAATATGCCATGAAGGGAGTTGTTTGTTACAACAAGAACCCTCAGGATACATGTAATCTATTCCTTCCTCGTCAGTGGAGTTCCGCTCCGCATGAGTGCCCTAGTTGTATCCATAACAAACAAACAAAACTTGGCTCGTCACAATATTGGTCGAGCCGCGAGCGTGGGGCGCCCGGCCCCCCCGGGCCGGGCGCCCCACGCTCGCGGCTCTGCTGATAATAAGGAAAGAGTGCCACCTTATGTCTGTTTATACAAACTACTGGACAAACAAATTTCAATCGTTTCCCAAATAAATATCGTCACAGAGGCAATGCGCGAGCCACGTCATTAATTACAACTAGCATTTGCATAATCAGGTGCTTGTGGCGACAGCGTCGCCTAGCATTATCCTAGTGTTATACTTTACTAGAGTACCTGCTGACTGTTATCACCAGAGTATTCAGGGACGCTCGCTGCGCACAAACAACGGTGTCGCTGTCCGGAAGAATCCCAGGATTTTAAACGAGTTCTATGATCAACACGAACTCGTTTAAATTCCGGGAAATCAATTTTATTCATAAAATGTCGACCCTGACCTCGGCCGGCAATTTATTAAACATTTTATTATAAGTAAAGCACTTTAGGATTGTTTTCAAAGAAGACATAATTGCCAAGCAAAACGGCTCGTGGAATTAAATTTAAGGCTGAGCGATGGCCGGTGAGTCAACCGTACGCTTTTCGGCGCAAAACTTTTTCGACTATAATGTACAGGGACACCACTTTACTTCTTGAAGTTCGCTTCCGAGGACAGTACTTACACTTTTTGTTTTCGTTCGGAGCCGGAGCACGCGGTTGAGCTAGCACCACCTATACTATACCTGTATAGAGTTGAAGCCGAGTCGACACGACGCGGACGCGCGACTTATCGACCATCAGTGGACGACGCCGGTGTCGTGGTGAAGTGACGTTCCTGCTGCGCGTGCAGGCAAGGCAGGGTGGTGAGGTGTGTGTGTACTCACAGGGTGGTGAGGTGCGGCAGGTGTGTGAGCGCGCGCGCGTGCACGTGCGCCAGCGGGTTGGCGCGCAGCTCGAGGCGCGCGAGGCGGCGGCACGCCTGCAGTACGCCCGCCTCCACTACCTCCACACGGTTGCTCGCCAGCGACCTGCACACCACCAGAACAAACTGTGCACTACACCGTACACGTGTGATCTCCGGACATGTGTTGCCCGGTAAAGTACAGTTTAAACGCAAATAACAATATTAGTGCGTCGGCTTCTGACGCTGATAGAGTTCCGGTGACACCTGCGCTAACAAAACATTAGCACGATACCCAGCACTCGGCGCGTCTGCAGGTTACTCGTTGGTCAGCTTTGTGTTCAACTAAATATACATGTGTTCATTGGAATGACATTTGAGAGGGGGGGGGCAGTACTCACAGGTCCTCGAGCAGCGGCAGCAGGCGCACGGCAGCCGGCACCGCAGACAGCAGGTTCTCCTCCAGCCGCCTGCAACACAACCACAGCTCAGCACGCACACGAGCACTCGCGCGACTGCTCTCATTACACAGACTACACCCTGCCTTCCTCCTTGTAACAGCCTGTCCGTAAAGGTAGAGAATAGGTATTCGGTGACCGCTTAATGGAACCTTCCACGAGTGGAACGCAAATAATTTACTCAGCATTAGGCTCGTGGCTTAATAATACTGCCACCCGGGGTGGATCTTTTGGTTAAGCAACGCTTACCTAGGTAGGTCTGTGGATGGGTCCACATGGGGGATCATTCCCACTAGTTCTACTGCACAGTCCTACGATAGAACTAGTGGGAATTTTTGTAATCCCACTAGTTCTATCGTAGGACTGTGCAGTAGAACTAGTGGGAATGATCCCACATGGGTGGTGGACCACCCATTACATACCGAGTTAAGAGTTTCCTCCATGTCCCGGAAAGCACGTCGAGCTGTTGGTCCCGGCTGTAATAAATCTTTGGCGTCGTTACAGATACTTAGTGACCTGAAAGTCTGACATCCAGTCGTACCAAAGGGTATCGTATAACCCAGTATTAATTAACTGGTTTGTACTAGTATTTTGGCTGCATCCGGTTAGACTGGAAGCCGACTAGGCAGATGATGATGATCCACTCGCGACATCCGCCGCCATCTGTCTGTCGCACGTCGGTGTGTCGCGCACTTTATGAAAGCAGAGCGAATGTTGTGTGTTCGTGTGCTGGCGGGATCGTTGGCGAGTCAACGAGCCGCACTACTGATCACTTAGCGATGGCGGTGCGGTGCTGACAGTAAACTGCAGACGTAGTGAGTGTAGTGACCGAAGTCGAGCCACTGGACGCGCTCGCTCCGCCGCACATTGGACGCCATATCGTGGTCGTCGGGCGCACTCAACCGCTCGCCGCAGTAACGTATGGCCCTCACAATGGCCCAATCAAGAGGCTAAGCGCGGATAAAGCCCAGTTAAACTAAACTAAACGTACTAAGTTACGCGCACTCCTTACTTGACATACAGGATGTAAACGAACCCTTTACGAAGCCGTCAACCAAGCATCATGTACAGTCGAACAAGCTAATAAGTATACAGCCAGCTAACTTGTATTTACTTTTAAGATTATACAGATACATTTAGAGACTGTTGTTACACGATTCAGCGTTTCACATTAGTCGCTTAATGCGATACGCTTTATAAAACAAACTTGCAATCAATATTTTCAGTGTGCTAGAATTATAAAGATCTCTACCTGTATACTTATTAGCTTGTTCGACTGTACATCAAATTAAGTACCCCTACGCAACAATTATTGCTGAGAAACTACTTTCTTTAGGGGTGTAAAATCACATTTACCGTTACATTTTTTTTTTGTTTTTTTAAAAAACGTTGCCCCATACTAGGAATTTCTCCTGTATCGTGGGTGCGTTCACAAACATTTAAACTCACATACACAAATACCCAGACCCGAAACAACTATCTGTAGGCTATACAAATATTTGTTCCTTGCGGGGATCGAACCCGCGACACGTAGCGCAGCAGTCAACTGCTTGAGCCACTGCGCCAGCCGTGCCATCAACTCAATGGAGCACACTTAAAATAATGTGCTAGTGGATGTAAATTAAGTAAAGCTAACTGCGGTACTCAGAGATATTTAATGATTACTTTAGCCGTCACTTAGTAAAGGTTTGACATACTTTTGTATTAAAACTGTCAAAACCTTTACTAAGTGATGGCCTTAGTAATCATTAAAGCTCTGTGAGTGGGGCAGTAAGAGTATAACCTGAAAACGAACTATACCTATAACTAACTAACTTAACTATTAAAATACAGCTGTGAAAAATTTGGAACAAAAAAATGATCACAGTGACGCGATGACGCGATGACGGGAACAACAGAACCACTGCCTTTCGGCTTCGTTAACGGTACTTTTACACCCTTTCATAATACATAATACCTTTTAACTATTAAGTTGCGTCATTTCATTATTTCGGTCATCGATGGTAATTTAAACTTACCAAGTGAAAACTTTTTTGGTAAAAAAGGTTTCATGCTATTTTCCATAAAAACACATGGTACTAAAAGTACAATATTACTGTTTACATGATATTTAATAATGACATTTACGAGTAGGTGTTCGTTCATGTGATGTGAAAACACATAAATAAAAGAGTCGTTTCTCAGCAATCTTTTTTGGGAAGAGCTACTACTTACCCTTAGTTTGATGTATTCATTACACTCATGGACACAACGCTTGGTTGAAGGCGGCTTGGTGGTGTATTATTCGCTATAGATCGTTGAAAATAAAACTTTACTCGAAACCATGAAGTACATGACATTAGTACATTTTGATACAAGTGCGGAAAGTTTGTTACTGCATTCGAGGCGGATTGGACACCCGAGCCGTACGGCGAGGGTGTTCATGGGGTCGAGAAGTGCAATTACAAATTCCCACATCGTGTGTATCAAACGAAGGTTTTCAATACACTTTCGAAGAAATAAACTAATAAAACGATAAGTATTTTTGTCATCAATTTCTAGGAGACTATGATTTAATTTTTCCTCGGTCTGATTTCGCCAGGTTGAAGAAGAAGCAAAGGCATGAAGCCGCCAAACAGCCTCACAGTGTAAATGTACCTAAACTTGTTTAAAATAGTCGCATTAATTACTGTGAAGACGCAAATCAAAATGACGAATTTAAAAAAAAAACACCGCCTTTTGTAATTTTTTTTTTGTTTTTTTTTTTAAACTCACATACACAAATACCCAGACCCGGAACAACTATCTGTAGGTCATACAAATACTTGTTCCGTGCGGGGATCGAACCCGCGACACGCGGCGCAGCAGTCCGATAGCTCAGCCACTGCGCCAACCGGCGAAATCGGCGGTGATTTTTTTAAATTTCCTGTTTTAATCGATTTGGACTTAGTATAGGGTATACTTATCGGTGGTCATTTTCTTTTTCATTCTTGGTAGTGGAAAAATAAGAAAAACGCACGTTGCATGTTGCACCTAATCATAGTGCAATAAGAGCCAGTTTTCGAGGAAGTGTATTGAAAAAAAATATATTATCCCAAATGGGCGACGTTCCCCGCGGCGGCACACGACACGCGCCTGTATGTCGGGGCGTGGGAGCAGGGCAGCAGGAGCAGCTATTAACACGCCTTTAACGAGTTAGCTGGAAAGTTCGCCAGTTTACTGCCAAGTGCCAACTACTGGCGAACATTTGACGGCGACACTTATCGCTGGATGATCACGCCGCGCTCGTAACTTGTAAGTGCTGCGATAACAACCCGCGCTAATTAACTGCGGCGCTTTGACTTACACCCCTACACGTACACCGCGCACGTTATGGTGTTGCCGTTACTTTAGTAGTTCGAGTAGTTCGCACTTGGTAAACGCCGCGGGGAGACACACGGCCTCTGAGAGGAACTTAACTTTTATGATTGAGTTTATGAAAGCCTGTCAGTGCCTGTTACTGCTATACCACAAAATGAAGGAAATGCGCAAAATATAATGTACCGCACCGCCGCCGCGCCGCGCCGAGATTCGGAGCAAAGGGCGCTGGGCGTCGCTACGGATCTGGATCTGGTTTTGATTAATTAGGATGATGAACCCAGCGGTGCCCGACTGGGGGGCAGGTGGGGGCAGGTGGCACTTGATGTACTGGGGTACTCACAGCACGCGCAGCGCCGGCGTGTTGGTGAAGGCGCGCTCCTCGATGAACGTGATGCGGTTCCGCTTCAGCACCCTGCACACACACATGACATGCGGTCATTACAGGAGCAACAGTAACAGTGTATCAGGTAATAGCACATTTGGTACCTATAAGTGGGAAAACTTTGTTATTGCATTCGAGGCGGAATTAACAACCGAGCCGCCGCGCGCCGCCGCGCTCCGCCGTGCTGCCGCGCCGTGGGGCGGGGTGGCGGGATTGTAGAGGCGAGAACAGCAGTAACAAATGCCCACGTGCATAAAACGAAGTTATTCAATACACTGCATGCGGACATACGGATTAAATACTAACTTATCGTAAGTATTATTACTTTGAAAGTGTATCGAAAAAAAAACATACCAATCGAATTGAGAACCTCCTCCTTTTTGGGAAGTCGGTTAAAAACGTCGTTTGAAACACGTGGGGATTTTTTATTGCACTTCTCGGCCCTTTGAGCTATAGGTAGTGCGGACAGATAGACAGACGGACCTGGCGAAACTATAAGGGTTCCTTGTTGACTACGGAACTCTAAAAACACTTTATTTTCGTTGATTTTTGTTGATGATGTTATTGATGTGTGTGGTAAATGAGAGATCGCTCCTAAGCACTACACCTACATTTATATTTTTGAGTTGTTGCAGTGAATAGTTCTGTTACATCTTTGAATTTGACGAGGATGTAAAAAATGTCATGCTGTATAGTTCCGTTTGGTAACGCCCTTATTATGTGAATGATGCCCGCGATGATTCATAATCACAGCCGCTGTTAATAGGTTGCCGTCCGCCATCACGCGGCACCCCTGCTGTTCATTATTAAAAATATTAAGCTCTCCTCAATTATTCGCACCAAAAAGTTGTAATGTTCACTCATAAATTACACAGTGGCGTAGTCCGGCGTGGGCGCTCGCTGTTCCTCGCGTTAAGTGCTTTATTATACATATTTTAATCTGGAGTTGTTCCTGCTAATTGGTGTGACACGCACGAGGAATGGGAAGTGGTTGCTTTGCTATTGAAGCCTTCGAGTCGCTGCTCGGGTGTTCCGGTGACTCGCTGTACACGCAGGAGTGCGGCGTATCTGGACGCACGCCACGCGTGTCAGCGTGTGCACGACGGACAGGTTCCGTTCAAGTGACTGGAGACGGTAATTTGCGAGCTAATCAATTATATGAACCAATGACTTTATATACTATCTGGACTTGACTATAAGAAAATCAAAAAAACTGACATATATTAAACAAATGCAAAAATCTGACAATAAAGTAAAGACAATGTGGAATATAATTAACACAAAAACAGGGAAGACAAAAATAAATAGACGTGAAAATATATTACTGAAGATGGCCAATGAAGAAGTAAAATGCCCGTTAAATGTATCTAATACATTTAACGAATTCTTTGCGACGGTAGGTCAAAACCGAACGACTAGCTCGACCAATAACATTGGAAAATCCGTGGTCAATCCTTCTACTTGTTCAATGTATGTGCGCCCGGTAGACCAAAAAGAGGTAGTTAATATAATAAGGTCAACTAAAAATAAACATAGCTGCGGTATTGATGACATTCCACCAATTTTATTAAAGCAATGTGCAATAGAACTTTCCATTCCTTTAATGTTCTTGGTCAATCAAAGCTTCCAAGACGGCCAATTTCCAGACGCACTTAAAGTAGCTTTAGTAAAACCAGTACATAAAAAAGGTGACAAGCATATCGCAAGCAATTACAGACCCATTGCACTGCTACCAACTTTTTCCAAAATATTTGAAAAAGCTATGTGCAATCAGCTATATATGTTTTTGGAAAAGTTCAATATTCTTGACGACGCACAAAATGGATTCAGAAAATGTAGATCAACAACATTGGCAGTATATAAATATGTTCAACAAGCGCTAAAACATATAAATGACAAACAACATGTAATTGGGCTACTACTAGACATGACGAAAGCATACGACAAGGTCCTTTATGACATCTTACTTACTAAACTATATGGTTGTGGCGTACGAGGACCTGCTTATTCGTGGTTCAAATCATATTTACATAATAGGACACAAATAGTACAAATTGAAAATTACGACCATAATAAAAATGAAATAAAAACAATTAGATCACAAGAAAAAAAAATTACTTGCTCAATCCCACAGGGAAGCGTGTTAGGATGTCCATTATTTTTAATATATATAAATGACCTTCCCAAAATATTAGATAAAGAAAACGCTTTACCAGTACTGTTTGCAGACGATATTTCAATATTAATTAAATGTGGAAACGTAAATAACCCTAGTCTTCAAGTACAAGATGTACTCCAAACAGTAGATACTTGGCTCCAGACCCACAACCTGGAAATAAATAGTGACAAAACAAAAATGATACAATTTAGATCATACAAAAAACCACCTCTCAATCTAAAAACAACCTTCAGAAACACGCAAATTGAAGAAGTTAATACATTTAGCCTACTTGGCATAAAAATTGACACACACATTAACTGGAAGTCACATATAGAATTAGTAAAAACAAAACTCTCCAGATTTACTTACGCTCTTTTCCAAATAAAACAAAGCACTAACACACAAACAGCTATGGCTGCTTACTACGCATACGCATACTCATGGCTACGATATGGCGTCATGTTATGGGGAAATAGTGTTAACGTAGAGGAACTATTCATTATGCAAAAGAAATGTATAAGAATTTTAGCTCAAATAGATAATACGGACACCTGCAAACCTCACTTCATAAAGTTTCAGATTCTAACTCTGCCGTCTATATACATACTTGACATTTGCGTATTTGTTTTCAAGAATATCAACCAGTTTACTAAAGTTGAAGATACACACAACATCAACACTCGCCATAAAAAGAGGTTATGCGCTCCACCCTCAAGAATCAAAATGTTAAGCGATAGCCCATATTATATGGCAATAAAAATATATAATAAGCTACCCAACACGTTTAAAACGGAAAAATCAGTAGCAATATTCCAAAGAAGGCTAAAACTATATCTCATCCAAATATGCTTCTACTCAGTTAAAGAATATTTAGAATCTAGTTTAAAATAACGACTATCTCTTATGTACAAAAGTGGCGATCTGACCTATAATACAAACAATAACATTGACCCTCATAATTGACTCTGTATAAAATAAAAACTGTAGGACCTGAGAAAATGACATTAAAATTGCTGAATAATTGTATTATATCCACTATCATTGACATTTAATTTTGTCATAACTTTATTTTCTTTATTTAATTTAATTGTACTACATAATAAAAATAAATAAATAACTCAGTAATGTTTAATGCATGCTAAATTAGGATGATAAGGACAGGCGAACGTTTGCAATGCTTGTAAAAGGCTGCTAAGTTATAAGTTCTGACCAATAATACCTAACACCACAATGTACACTTGGTTCGCAATAAATGTTTTGACTTTGACTTTGACTAAGTACGAACAAAATCTTGATATGAAAATGCAGTTTAAAAATAAACTTTATGTCAAACCAATAGAGTTTGCATTACTTTACTTTCCAAACGTCTTTTCGAAGGGGTACGTATTTGAATATCGAAGATTAAAATACCTACGCTTAAAATATCGATGTTCAAAACATCAAAAATGGAAATATCGAACGACCATAAAACCGAAACATAAAATATCGAAAGTTTATATTATCGAATGGTTAAATAACCTACGTCCAATACATCTAAAATCTAAATATCTACAAAAGTTACATCGAAATACAGATTATCGAATGTCCTAAATATCGAAGTACAAACTATCGAACGTCCTAAATATCGATGGGTACAAATATTATTTGAACATCGAAAATTAATTTTTGATGTAAGTAGTATGAGTGGAAAAAGGTTGCTTCTGCAACGTCTCCGGCGCTACGGGAAGTGCAACCCCTTCGCCCTTGCGTAACAAAGGATAGGCACCCATGTTCGGCTTGCTGGTCGCCTCCGGCGACCAGCCTCAGCCGCTACGCTCCCACGGGTGCCTATGCTTTGTTACAGCGAGCGGGGGTGGCCCTCCCTTCGCGCCTCCGGATTTTTATATACACTTTAGGGGTAACAGCCAAAAGACTACGTAAATTCGGGGTACCCTAATTCGGTTTTGGAACAATTTCGACCTATTTTATCCATGAAAGTCAGTGTCCAGTGTACAAGCATAGGTCAATCGTGAAGGTATTATTTAGGTCTTTAAATTAAAATATATTTTTGAAAGTCAATATGTTATGCTATTAAAGTTAGTGACAGAAACGTATCGCTGCAAAATCGACTCCACGTTGTCTTGTATGCCCTACCCCTAGAGTGTAATTTAGAATCGCGTAGGCGCGGAGGGGCGCGGCAGCCCGCGAGCTGAGGAGCAGGTGGTTTTAACGCCCGCCGTGGTGAGCGTTTAGATCATCTGCGACGTTAAGCTCGCGTGGGACTGCCGGAGCCCTGCAGCGCCGGAGCCGTGACAGAAACTATGCTTGCTTGCATGTTGCATGATTGCTGCAAGCTTGTTTGCTAGATGGTAATCAGTTACTAGGTGGGTTACAAAAAAAAAACAAGGAAAACCTCATGTAATGTAGGTACTTTAATTATTTTTACATAATAAAAACCCAAAATAAAACACATTTGTACGCAAATGTACAATATAACCACTGCGATATTTTTTTTGTTCTAGACCATACCTGGGAACCCCCTAGTTACGGAGATATTGGGGGTCAAAGTTACAAATTATTCCCCAAAAAATAAAAACGTTTCCCAGCAAAAATTTTTGCGTAGGGGTACTTAGTTTGATGTACAGAATGCTTGGTTAACGGCTGTGTGATGGGTTGATTTACACCCTGTATAATTTTTTTCGGTATTTTAACTAGTAGGTATTTTGAACGTAGATATTATGAACTTAGGCATAATGTCATTCGATATTTTGAATCATTCGAAATTTTAATCATTCGGAATTTTAATTTTCGATGTTTTAAGCGTAGGTATAACAATTTTCGACATTTTGATACAATCGATATTTAAATTTTCGATGTTTTGAACATCGATATTTTAAGCGTAGGTATTTTAATCTTCGATATTCAAATACGTACCCTTTCGAAGGGAGAAAATACTGCAGAGCGAGACAAAAATCAAGGGGTATTCTGTCCTTGTCTTGTAAAAGTCAGGCAGTGCGAAAAAAAAATATAGTAATCACTTAGATAGTTCATAAAATGTAGCGGTATTATTTTAACATTCAAAAACGAAATATTACAATAATGAATTCGTGCGAAATAAAATTTATTAAGGACAAAATTCATAAAAACTCTATAGCCAATTAGGCAGGCATATAAAAAAGAAACATGGCGGAAACATTTTTGTGATGACCTCGTATTTTTGTGATGACCTCGTATTTTTGTGATGACCTTGTATTTTTGTGATGACCTCGTATTTTTGCTTTCTCAAGTGGTTTTAATTGTATTTATCTTAAAATATGGTAAAATCGTGTTTCGCGAAGGAGTGTGTGTGAGGGGTTTCCTGGATGTGGAATTTCTCTTTTCAGGTTAGTTCTTTTAACTTTGTTTACAATTAACGACTAGGGTGACTATGTTCTAGATCTATAAACGGGAATCATGAAATGATTGTAAAGAATACGCCTTATCTATTATCAATATCGGTATTTATGATCTCATAAAATAATATTTCTTATCATCTCATAAAAAAAACTTAACAAAAACAAACATTTAAATTCTATCTTTATTTTTTTAACTTTTACATTTTGGCGGCAACTATTGATTTAACCTTTTTTTCTGACGCAAAGGTCTCAAATCGAATCTAGGTTAAAATTTCTGTTATGGACCATCGATTTATGAGGCAGGGAGGGATGAGAGGGAGAGGGGGGATGGTTCTGGAGATATCCATGGTTCAAGTTTTTAGGTTAGGAGAATTAAACGTGTAAAAATATAGTATCATTTGGCAGCAGAAGGGAGAGGGGCCTGCCCCCTGTGCCCTGGCACCACTCCCATAATTATGAAGGCGACGCACCATTCTTGAGAAAAACAAATGATTGTAACCTAACCTCAAAATATGGCAAAGGCGAAGGAGGTCCGGTCGATGGAGCCTACTTTTGAGTGAGGGCTTCTACTCGTATGTACTATTGAGTGGTTTATTAAAAAGTAAGTCCTTAGCTCGATTTGCTCGCTGTTGCATCTAAGTTTTCCTAGACCCGTCAAAGGATCATGACAAAAACTTTATTATTTTTTAAAACGTTGCCCCACACTAGGAATTTCTCCTGTATCGTGGGTACGTTCACAAACATTTAAACTCAAAGTCAAATTTCTTTATTGTGAGACAGTGGTTACAAAGTTGTTACTGTGTTAATTTTGATGTGCGGTTGCACTGCTCCACCATGTTAGGCATACAATAGTTTAAAACATTTTGTTTTATTTATATATTAATTCAAACATTTTAATTGAAATGGTAAAAAAATAATATTTTGCATCAAAACATAAAAACAGTTTGGCACTCAACTCAACTCGAGTCTGTCGGACAAAAATTCATTTATTGTATAATATGGTCTATTTACCGAGAAGTCTTTTATTTTTTTCTTAAAAGAATTAATATTTTCAATTTCTCTTAATTGCTTAGGAAGCTTATTATAAATTCGTGATGACATTCCGAAAAAACTTTTAGATAGTAGGGCTGTTTTTGAGGGCATGTTATTTACTACTTTGTCGGCATGTCGACGGGAGTGCAGGTTACCAAACTTTTCCCTATTGGATTTTACGAATGCAGCGACCTCATAGATATAAAGGGCCGGAAGGGTTAAAATCTTGAGCTTTTTAAAATATGGCATACAGCTATCTGGGGCACGTATGCCACAAATAGCTCTAAGACATTTCTTTTGAGCCCTAAAAGCGAGTTCCCTGTCTGTAGCATTACCCCAATAAATTAGTCCATATCTAAGCGTAGACGTCACATAAGCATGATAAGCGGTTAGTACTGCTGTTTGATTTACAATCTTAGATAGTCTATTTATAGCGTAGGAAAATTTATTTAGTTTTTTACACACCGTGTCAATTTGCGTTTTCCATGACATATTTTTGTCAATCCATAGTCCTAAGACTGTCTGTCTGTACTAAGTCTGTTTCCTCTATTTTTTTCATTTTATAATTTACATTTAATGTCAAAGGGGTTTTTCTTTGGGAATAACTTACTATTTTTGTTTTATCTAAATTTATTACGAGATTATTACATGTTAACCAATTTATAATGTCATTCAAAGTATCATTTATGTCATTTTCAAATGTGTTGATGTCAGTAGGAGAAAATACAGCAGTGCTATCATCAGCAAAAAGAACTAATGGAATTTTCACGGCTCTTGGTAAATCATTTATATAAATAAGGAACAGCAAGGGACCCAAAACACTTCCTTGTGGCACGCCATATGTGACATTTGTCGGGTTTGATAAATACTGCACTTCACTTTTCGTCGCAAAAGAAAGCTTATTTATTTGAGTTACTTGTAATCTCTGGCTTAAATATGATTTTATCAAGTCTAGAGCATTACCCCGTATGCCGTACTTATACAGTTTTCCGAGCAGTAATTTATGATCCACATGGTCGAATGCTTTGGTCATGTCCATGTACATAGCCGTTACTGGTGTCCTATTGTTCATATTTTTGTAAATCCTAATAAGAAGATCGTAGATGGCCATATTGATAGTCTTGCTTTTACGAAATCCGTTTTGTTCACTGGCAAAAAGATTATATTTTTCAAAATAGTTATAAATGCTATTGTAGATTACTTTTTCAATGATTTTGGAAAAAATAGGGATTAAAGCTATTGGCCTGTAGCAAGACATATCCTCCTTTTTACCCTTTTTGAATAAAGGCTTGATGATTGAGACCTTTAGCTTACTGGGAAATTTTCCGTTTTGTATACATAGATTGATACAGTAGCTTAGAACCGGACTAATGGATAGTGCGACGTACTTTATAATTGACGTAGATATATTATCGTATCCAGTACTGTGTGTATTTTTTAAAGATTTTATGATTTGAAATATGTCATTTGGAATTGTAGGACTTATAAATAAGGAATTATAATTATTATCAATCAATGTCAGCGTTATATTATGATGTGATGTCAAATGATTCAATGTTGAAGAGTTTGTAGGTTTAACAAGATTAACAAAGTAGGTATTAAAAGCTTCAGCAATTTGTTGCGGATCCGTTATAGATTTGCCATTCTGATTTATTCGTCCAATTTCTTCTTTAGGAATATTATGTTTTGTGGAGTTGATTATCTTCCAAGTTGTTTTAGTTTTATTATTGGATTGTTTTATATTGTAGTCATTTTGCGATTTTTGAGTCAAGTTAATTATTCGCTTCAGCCTTGAAGAATATTTTTTGAGTTTATTATGATCCGTTTTATCAGACGTTTTACGATACGTCCATAACAATTCTCTTTTCCGTCGGCAGCATTTGGCTATGCCCTTTGAGATCCATGTAGGTCTTTTGGTTGGTGTATTTTTTATTCTTATAACAGGAAAACAAAGATTATAAAATAACTGAAAGCAATCAAAAAAATTATTAAAAGCTATTTCTGCATCGTTTTCGCCAAATACGTCGGAAAACGTGAGACTTTCTATGCACTGCTTAAATTTTTCTTTATTGCTGTTACTAAAATCTCTCCTAAAGGTATACCATTGTTTAATTCGGCAGGTTTTTTTAACTGGACATGATAAAATTTGTGCAGTATGGTCCGAAAGAGCAAAGTCGATGATGTCGCACTTGCTACCCCTAATATTGTTGATAATATTATCGATACATGTATCGCTACTTAGACGCGTTGATTCTCTGGTACCAAATTTTAAGTTAAAGTTGAGGATAGTATTTTCAAATTCAGTTGATGAATAGGTTCTTTTTTTAAGATCTATGTTAAAATCACCACTAATTATTATTTTTAATTCTCTATAACGTAGCTCTTTATTAAGAATATTAATCAAAGTTTCAAGAAATATATCTATATCGCTTTTCCGAGATTTTGGCACGCGATACAAGCATACAATAACAATGGGATGTTCAATTAGCTTTATAGCACAGCATTCTACCAAATTTGGAATACTTAACTCATCAATATATTCAATTCTTTGAAATTTTAGATCGTTTTTTATGATGATACATGATCCACCATTTCTGTTATTACGAGCATAGCTAGCTGCAAGAGAGTAATTTGGTATAGTGAGAAATAAGTGATCTTCTTTGTTCATGTTGTGCTCTGTTACACAAATGATGTCGACAGTTTTATCCATTTTCTCGAGCTCGTTCAAATGCACAGTGAGTAGATTTGCTTTGTTTATTAACCCGTTTATGTTTTGATGCATTACAATTAGTTTGTTATACACGAAATAAATCATTTTCTTTCACATTTAAATTATTAATATTATAATCTTTGGGCTGACTGATTACATTTATTTATATATTTGACTAAACTTATATTATTATCACAGATTGTTAGGTCAGTCTGAGTACATTGGTCATTATAAGTTCTTTTAATGTTAAGTTTCCGGTTATATTCATCAAATTTTACTTTATATTCAATGTGACATATCTCTTTCAGAATATTACGAGAAAGTTTAATACAGTTTTTCTTTTTAGAATTTTTTTCTCTACTGTAATCCATGTCTATGTATATGGAGTTTGAAAAATTACGACATACAGCTTTAAAACTATCATTTAACTGGCGTAAATTCAGATACTTGTTACAGGGTATTTCCGAGACGATTACATTTGCATTTCTGACTTTTTCCAGCCAGGTTTTTAAATTACCAGTCAAACTATATGCATTGTCATTAATACCTGCCAATACTACAATATAATCATTTTTCGTTAATTTTTTTGTGATTTGGTCATGACCATCTAACACATCCGCCAGCATGGCACCCGGTTTCGAGTAACAAGTAACTTTGTACTTGGGTCCAACAAGATCTTGAAGTATATTTCGGATGTAGCGTCCTTGCTGGTCGGCCAATATAATTATATTTCTTTTGGTCATCTCTTTTTTTGGCATTGGTGTTATACTTTTTGTAATGGTTATTACTTTAGCTAGGTCAATTTTGTAGCAGGTAGAGTTGTCTTCATCGTACACGGGTGCACAGGGTCCAGGTTTTTCTATATTATTTTTGCCTTGTGATTTAATTTTAAAGTGTTCGTAAACTTCTCTGCATGTTACTGCAGCTGAATGAAGTGGAGAGACTCTGGGTGTTATTATTTGACTAGTGATAAGTTTCCTTCTTAATGGTGTGCGAGTTTGTGCTCGCGTGGGTGTGGGACATAATGTGCTAGCGGTGCTAATCTTTTTTAACAGGCCTATAGTTTTTTCTTAATCTCTAAGACTCTGTTTTAATGTATTAATCTCTATATTGAAATTTTCAATTTCAATGTGTGCAGCAACAAGTTCCGAGTTCGTATTGGTTAACTGCTTTTCCAGGTCTATAATGATGGAATTATCGACAATAGGTGTCGCATTTTCGCTTTGTGTTGATAATTCTAGAAGTGTTGAGTTAAAAATAGTATCATTCAAAATTTCGCAGTCGGAATGTCTTCTTCTCTGTTTACGCATAGTAACATTGTCCATTTTTACGTTTTAGTCGAATATTTATTTGCTACGTGTAATGAATCGCAGTCTCAAAAGGCTAGTGTCCAAGCCTCAAAATATGCTCAAGAGTTAAGTTTCTGAACGAAATCTCTTATATCAATTTTAATTTATCTGGTAACTTGCAACACTGGTGAGCAGACAAAAAATCTTTTTAAGGTGCAAAAATGACTTTTTCAAGTTCCTGCACCTTTATGAACTTGGAGGCTTGTATTGATGATTTTGATGATTATATTTCTGTAACTACATACGTCTTACAGCCGTAATTTATATTTTAATCAACATACAAACTAGCACTGGCCTGCAAATTGCAAAAAACGTAGGAAAATTTGAATTTCGCGGGCTAATTGGAGCATTCACCTTAACTCACATACACAACCAAACACCCAGACCCGAAACAATTATCTGTAGATCATACAAATATTTCCATGCGGGGATCGAACCCGCGACACGCAGCGCAGCAGTCCAATTGCTCAGCCACTGCACCAACCGTGTCGTCAAAACTAGCACCAAGAAGTATTTTGTGAACTCGTAATTCATATATTACTAATATAAGTAAATTACTTTGTTTTTAGAGCAATAATGTTCGTCCGTGGATGATTTCAGGTACCTATGTCAATAAAATAGCTTTCCATTATACACTTTATATTTTTATTAAGTTAAATGGTAACGTTGTGTTTTAGATTATAGAACCCTCCATAATGTATCTATAACATAGTCTGTATTTCCATCCAATGCAGTTAATACTTAATATAACATCAGTCCACTAACTAGTTTCATTGAAGAAACAACACACCACCCCAAACAGATACATATTTGTGTTATGGGTACACATTTTAGTTCTGTTTTATTAGAATGTAAGTTTCTAAATTAAAATGTTCATATTTTAGTATCAAGTTATTTGTACCATGTGCATGTTTTCATCATAAACCTATCCCATTGCAGGTTATTTTTTATTGTTACCAATGCACAGCGAGGTGCTGGGTGCTAGAAAGTTCCAAAACTAAGTACAAAATGTTTGGACACCCTATTAGACAGAGATGACAATTATGGCAATGGCATCCACTTTCGAAGCAATCTCGCTCGGAACGCTTTTGAGTTGGTGCACAGTCCCAGATATTATATAAAGTCCTTGGTATGAAGTAAATGTTTAGTATGTGCGTTGAATATTTGATTGGGGGATCAGAGGCTCGTATCGTCCTGAACAGATAATATAATATCGGTGGGATGAGCGCGTCAGTGAATAACGATGAACGAGCGCTAGAGGCGGCGCGGCGGCGCACCGTAGCGCGTCGGCTCGTAAAACGGGAACAATGCCCATTATGGGAACCGACACCACATTATGCTAATACGGAGCCAATAAATGAAACGCAAAGTCGCTGCCAACGAGCAAACAACGCGGTCCCGGCCCACACCGGGTCACCACGGGCTCGGGCCGCATCGGGCCCGAGCTTGAACAGACCTACACCGTCACCCGCCAGTTACATAACGTGGAACAACAAGTTCGGTCAACTCTTGGTACGGACATAATTAATATATAATTTATTTATCTCAGATAATATAGAACCATAATTATGTTAGTAGGCATACTTAAAAAATAAAATTAGTAAAAAAAAAAAAAATAGTCGGAGGCCAACACATAATCACACACTACTATCATGTTAAGAAATGGTGGGTGTGGGTGAGTGGGAGTCGAGTTTATGGCTTCAGGCACTAGCGTCATCTAATATAGGTACTAATACCACAGATTACCTAATACTTAGCATTGCGGTTAAGTAACTTTAACCTTCCCAGTGATACCTTTATTATATTTTTTTTTTTTTTTAGACCACAAGGGTGCAAGTATGAAGTACTAAGTTTAGAGCGAGCGTAAGTACGCACCGCTCTAGCAGATCGTACAGCACCTAGTACTTACGACTTTACGAGCTGGGAGTTATGGATGGTGATGACGTTCTCCTGTCCACTGATACTAAGTAACAAACCTCTCAGTTGATTGGATTCATTCAAAGTTTTATAATTAACTAAACAATCTTAAGATTTAGAGGAAAGGAATCGCTAGAGTAAATCAGATTAGCTTTAACGAAAAATAAATTAGTTTGTTAAAGTAATTGCGGCGAGGGCATGCCGCAGATTATTTTATTTGGATACTTCAACCTCTCTACTGATATAACGGCAACTGTGCTAAAATACCACAGAACAGATAAAAGAGATAAAATACGGTAGTGAATGAGACGGTCACGGACAGCCTTCTCACTTAGTTACACTCTGACATCTCATAATTACCCTCACACACACACAGTGACAGTACGCACCCACAGTTTAACTATACGCACAGGTGTCCTGCACTCGAGAAATAGTCTCGACATTGTCTTTAATTATTTATTTTTTTAACCATCTAATTGTAATTCTGTGTTAGTAATTCTTGCTATATTTTGGAAGGACGGCATCTCCTAACATAGGCATCTTCTTAAAAGGTGTCAGTTTATATTTGGACTAGGTTTAGTATTTGGAGTCTCCTAGTCCAAATATAAACTGATAGAGCAGGAGCCCGCGACGATCCTTCGTTATTTTATAAAACCTGAAAGTTTACACTTTACAGTGCACAGTTACGGCGCGGCGTGTAGAGTTAGGAGCTTGGCTCTGCATGAGATCTGATAACTTTTTGACAGTGCGAGCCACATGGTCTCGTCAGGGCAACATTTTACATGAAAATGGTTTTGATGAGATACGTTTTCTCTGTATTATTTTACAACTCGTTAATATCCACACTGCACCCTTACGCGTAATAAGTGGATAGAGCAGTTTTTAATTCTGTTGTTTTTTGTTAGCGTATACAGGGTGTAAACGAACCCTTCACGCATCCGTCAACCAAGCATTCTGTACATCAAACTAAGTACCCCTACGCAAACATTTTTGCTGGGAAATGACTTTCAATCAATGAATGATTTCAAAAAATGATCGCAGTGGTGGGGAGAACCAGTGCCTTTCGTTTGCGACAAAAGACAAAAGTACTTAAGAGTGCTACTTTGAGTTTTACCGTAAAATGTGATTTTTGACCCCAAAAAAAAAGTCATTTCCCAGCAAAAATTTTTGCGTAGGGGTACTTAGTTTGATGTACAGAATGCTTGGTTGACGGCTGTGTGATAGGTTGATTTACACCATGTATAGGGTGTAAAAGTACGTCCTTAACGCAAACGAAGGGCACTAAGTTCTCCCCACCACTGCGATCATTTTTTTTGTTCTAGACCATACCTGGGAACCTCCTAGTTACGGAGATATTAGGGGTCAAAGTTCCAAATTTTTCACAGCTTTTTTGTAAATACTAGTTTTTCAGGTTTTAACTTTACTTAAATTACCTCCATGACCCGTTTACTATTCAAAGCGTTCACTAGCACAATGTTTTAACAGTGCTACATTGAGTTTTACAGTAAAATGTGATTTTTGACCCAAAAAAAAAAATTGTTTCCCAGCAAAAAATATTGCGTAGGGGTACTTAGTTTGATGTACAGAATGCTTGGTTGACGGATGCGTGAAGGGTTGATTTACACCCTGTATAGTGCTGAGTGCATAATATAAAACTATAATTTTATGTAGTTTTGATTTTATTTTCTGAATATGTGCTTTCACGTCATAATAAAAGTATATTATTATTATTATGTCCTTTATTTATTTTCTTACATATAATTTACATTTTTAAATAGTTCATACAAAACTTATAAAAAAACATTTAAAAATATAAAAAATAGTCGTCCACCGGTGACGGGAGCAGGGTCCAAGCTACCGGTGGTTAGGGCCCCAGAGACAGGAACCTCCTCACAATGCGAGACGTATCGAGGAGTACTGCCTTCTGAATCAGGCTCTTGATCCAACCGCCAATCGAGAGTTTGGACAGGTGGTCGTCCAGACTCTTGGCTATAAGACCATTGGCCGTTACGACTATCGGCACAATGATAGCCGAGTCCACATGCCACATATCGACAACCTCGTGTGCTAAGTCCAAATATTTTATTTGTTTTTCTTTTTCAGCTTTCACAAGGTTCTCATCATGTGGAATGGTAACATCGATTATCATTACGCGGCGCGCTGATCGGTCTATCACCACTATGTCAGGCTTATTGGCAACAATAGTCCTATCAGTGATGATAGACTGATCCCAGTACAACGTAACATGACCTTTTTCGAGAACCGGGTCGGGCACATACTTATTATTATTATTATTCCCTTTATTTATTTGTAAACAAACTTTATACATTTTTAAATATTTCCTATAAAAGCAATAAAAAAAAAATTAAAAATATAAAAAATTGTAGTCCACCGGTATCGGGAATAGGGTCCAAGCTACCGGCGGTCAGGGATCCAAAGAAAGGAACCTCCTAACGATACGAGCCGTGTCCAGGAGTACCGCTTTCTGCATCAAGCCCTTGATCCAGCCGCCTAACGAGAGCCTCCTCAGGTGTTGGTCGAGGCTCTTGGCAATTAAGCCATTGGCTGTAACGACTATCGGCACAATGATCGCTGAGTCCACATCCCACATGTCGACAACCTCGCGAGCCAAGTCAAGATATTTGATTTGCTTATCTTTCTCGGCTTTCACGAGGTTCTCATCATGTGGGACGGTTATGTCAACAATCATTGCGCGCCGCTCTGATCGATCCACCACCACTATATCAGGCTTATTAGCTATAATAGTCCTGTCAGTGATGATGGATTGATCCCAGTACAGTGTGATACTGCCCTTTTCGAGAACTGGGTCGGGCACATACCTGTAGTACGGCACTTCCAATTCCACAAGGTTGTATTTTAGAGCAAGTTGCTGATGGATAATCCTGGCTACAAGGTTGTGTCTATGCAAGTATTCTCCGTTAGCCAGACGAGAACACCCGGAGATAATGTGACGGATTGATTCGCCCGGACGGTGGCATGCCCGACATATGTCAACCGTACCGTCCTTCACAATAAATCTCCGGTAGTTATTCGTCATCATAACTTCATCCATAATTGCACCGACAAAACCTTCGGTTTCTCCGAAGAGTTCCCCGGAACGTAGCCAGGCTACGGACGCCAAGAAGTCTACATCAGGCCCGTGTAGGGCCCGGAAAAAGCGTCCGTGAAGCTCCATACTCTGCCATACCTCCATACGGTCATTAGTGTCAAGCACTACAGGTTTGCGCCAGTTCTCTTTAGCCAAGGAGAGCGGGGTAAGGCCCTTGTCCACCGCGACAACATCTCGATGCATCCCCATGTCGGCTTCCAGGAAATATTCCCTGAGACTGCATATCTCACGTTTGTGAAGAGTCTTAGTATTATTATTATTATGAATATAGGAAAGGTCAAACCTCAGATCATAGAAATGGGTAAAACTATCGACACATTCCACGTTGACACCTTCCAACGTAAAGTTGATGTGTAAGGTTTCTTTTCATAAGGCCTGAATTGCATGATTTCGGTTTTCAAGAAGTTGCTGAACACAAGTGTTTTGTCTAGTTTCATTTTGCTAAGGGAGCCAATAGAGAGCATACCCTACAATTCAGTATATTTAAACATTTCGTCATCTAACCTGGCTCGTTCTCCCCGATGACATTGTGATCGTACCGGAGTACCGGCTCCCATTGAGTTGTGACTGCGATGTGGCGGGTGACGGCCGACGCCGCCGCGCGCCGGTCGGAGCTGTGACTGATAGGACAGGACAGGCGAGGGGACACTGACACCGCACAGATGCCCGCCGATGAGAAGGGTTCACCGCCCACCGGGGGGTGTGGTGCGGGGGCACCACGTCATGTGTCAAAGAGAATAGATTCGCGGGGTCCGTCTGATGTGCTGGAGCTGTTCAACCAAGTGTCAAAACACTGTGTTGAACATTAACATTCAAAGGATTTAGATAACGACAGGTACCTACCTACCTCGATACGAAATCCCAACACACAAGTTAAGTGTGTGCGTAGGTATTACCGATGGAAACCTGCTGAAGTCGGCCGAATTACCTATTTACGTTTAAAATTAAACAAATTGCCACCCTCCACCCCGCGGTGCTGCAGCGTGCAGCGAGGATTGATATCGGATTCAATAAACAGCGCCGAGCGGATGGTGTGAAATGTAAACGTCTCGCCGCGGCCGGCAGGGAACGATCATAAATGTTTGAAGCGCTCGTCCAGTCACTCTATTTTTTTAAATGAGATCTCAAATAGTGGTGGGCTGTGGGGTGAGGTCGCCGGGGAGGCAAGCAAGGGTGGCGGGCGGAGGGTGCGGTCGTTGACCCGCGCTCGGGCCAGCCACCCGCCTACAGCGCTCTGCTGACTCTGACGATGTCGCTGTCACCTCTCCCACACGCTGTCACTAGCACAGAACACATACCAGTTAATATGGTCTGCTGTGACCATGAGCTGCGTTATCCAGTTTGCCCCCCTCCCCCCGTGAACTGAACGTCACATTACAGACACGTTAGGGCGCGCGGGCGCTTGTTGTTATCGCGCGATGATTAATGCGAAGCGCCCGCAAACATTACATTCCGAAGGGAAAGAGCGTCTCATCTAAGAACGCGAACACGTCGCGCCGCTCATGCTATCCCTACAGCTATAGCTATAGAATTACAGATAGCAAAACAGTTTTATGGTTCATGCGGACATTTTGTAAATGCGGATTTATTGTAAAGTTTTGTCTGTGGTGGGTGGGGATATAGCCTTTGGTAATCTGGTACGGAAGGAAGGGGGAGTTCTGAAGATTGTTCAGCAAGGAATTTGGCACGAACAATTGATAGCAGACGACCAGAGTGAGTGAGAGAAAAAAAAGGCGACCAGAGTAGGCGGCGTGTGATGAGCCAAAACTGCTTCGTTTTTTTTATCAGCTTCTGGTGAAGATACCTAACCTACCGATGCTGGCCAGTGCCTACACCAGCACCAGCACGCAACACATTCTTTCGGTACATCTAGTGATATAGCGACTTCCTTTTCCCTTTCATAAATAAATAAATCGCTCGTTATGTTCTCCTGTCCCCGCCATTCATGCTTCGTGACTAATGTGTTTTATATGTGTAGTGGGTACTGGCGCCGCGAGGGGGCGCCTCCTCGCCGGTCGCCTTCATACCGAACACGCAGATGTTACTGTCCTGCCTCCCGCCACACTTCCCATATGTAACAGAGCGATGTATCCAACATCACATACTAATAACACTGGTACCATGTCGACCACTTGATGGATAACAATGTTTATATCGAGGATTAGTGGTATCGCGCGAGTTAGTGCTCCACGCAGACTGTTTTTATTAATGAGCACATAAAGCTAAGTGAGCAGCCGACGTGCCGCACACCCCGCGCCCCGCTCCACTCACCCGCGGACTATGTGAGGACTGAGGACAGCATCGTATGCTCGACCCTTATTACTGGGAACAGCAAAGCCTGTTTCACACTGTGCTGACGTGTCACGAGCCTGCATCCCCGTCACCACGTCACCTGTGCTGTTGACCAGGCACGAGAGACAGGGCTAATTTAATGATCAACTGTGCACTTGACACGCAAGGCGTTCGTCAGTTGTGTACAGGGTGTAACTGTAAACGAACCCTCCACGCATCCGTCAACCAAGCATTCTGTACATCAAACTAAGTACCCCTATGCAAAAATTTTTGCTGGGAAATGGCTTTTTTTTTTGGGGTCAATAATCACATTTTACGGTAAAACTCAAAGCAGCACTCTTAAAACATTGTGCTAGTGGACGCTTTGAATAGTAAACCATGGAGGTAATTTAAGTAAAGTTAAAACCTGAAATACTAGTATTTACAAAAACAGCTGTGAAAAATTTGGAACTTTGACCCCCAATATCTCCGTAACTAGGAGGTTCCCAGGTATGGTCTAGAACAAAAAAATGATCGCAGTGGTGGGGAGAACAAATGCCCTTCGTTTGCGTTAAGGGTACTTTTACACCCTATATAGTACCTATGCTCAGGAGTTCGTCAGTTCCCTGGCATTAGGAAATCTAGGTTTATTAATATGTTGATGATTAGTCAAATTACTCCCAAAAATGTAGTCAAAAGTCTACATCCGCGAGATATCACCGAAAAGCTACAACTAGTTAGTGAGGTCGCGAGCGGCCCCGCGCGTGCCGGGTGCCGACTACTGCCGACTAACAAACAACAAACTTTAGTGGAGCGCACTTTTTCTGTTCAGAATACTAAGAAGCTCCGACAGCGGGTCGACCAGCGGCGAGCGCAGCGCGTAGGTACGTACCTACTTGTTATTGGCGCGGTTCAATGACCTCAACGCTATATAAATCGGCGCCGCGATTGCGGAGATCCCTCCGTAGTTTAAGCTCGTCACAGACGTAGCTATAATATATATTAATATGAAACATAGCAAGGCATATTTCGACACCACTGCGATAATTTTTTTGTTCTAGACCATACCTGGGAACCTCCTAGTTACGGAGATATTGGGGGTCAAAGTTCCAAATTTTTCACAGCTGTTTTTGTAAATACTAGTATTTTAGGTTTTAACTTTTAATTTGTGGGCCAAACGAATACCAACCTTTTATAACTGTTTCTTTCTTTAGCAATAGAATAGGAGTATGTAAACCCAACTATAGGGGTGGTTAAATATTTAAAATTAACGCATGGCCTGTGGGACAGTACTAATTCATTAATAATATCCACAAGAGGCCTTAAAGATGTGTGAACTCCATTACAATAACGTGTTGGAAGATATGGAATTGACATTAGTACATGCTCAATAAACAGTACACCCGCTATGCAACAACATTGGCAGCCTCCAGCAGTTTAATATAGACGATATTAGACGAGCAAATGTTTAAATTAATGATTTATAACTAAAACGTTAAAATTAAACCTTTAGTGAACAATAGAAGGTTAAGCAATTTTTTAATAACACTGGTAACGATTAAACCTGAATTGTAAAAATACTACCTTAGTTAGGTAATTATACTTATTGTTGCATTGTCCGAAGATGATTAGTCCCACCCGACCCAGAATCTCCATGCTATTTATTCATATGAGCATGAACCCTATGTTGTAAAACCAATAAATTGCTATGAACTTAATGAAGACACTTTCAGAAGCAGGTGACAGGAAGCTATGCGGTGCGTTCACAGATAAACTTTTTCTTTAAACTTATGTGTTGGCGCCACAGACTAAAGCCGTGACTACATTAGTAATCCTAATCATCTTCGGACAATGCAACAATAAGTATAATTTAATTACCGTCGAACTTCACTTACAGGTAAGTTCGTTTGACTATTAAATCATCGAGGACAATGCAACAACAAGTATAATTTGATAGTCAAACGAACTTACCTGTAAGTGAAGTTTGACGGTAATTATACCTTGTTGCATTGTCCTCGATGATTAGGATTACTAATGTAGTCACGGCTTTAGTCTGTGGCGCCAACACATAAGTTTAAAGAAAAAAAAAAAGTTTATCTGTGCTAGCTTCCTGTCACCTGCTTCTGTAAATATCTTCATTCGGATTTTATGTCTTAATGGCGTCACTCTTTTCGATTATTTTTAGATTTCTTTTAGGTTTTTAAGCTTCATTTTAAAGTTAAAATGGAAAAATAAGGTTAATATTGACAAAGTCGAGGCTAATGAAGAAATCAAAGAGATTACGAAAAGCGCATTAAACATAATTAGCTCTGATTCGAGTGTTTTATCTATGTAAGAAAACTAAATGGCTTACCTTGTGCCTTGATTCGTTTTTTGCCTACTGCTGAAGAATTGGAATCAAAAGCCTAAAGCTCTGTTGTGTGGCAATATGAATAATCGCTACATCGAAAACATGGTATGTTTTATATGCCTTGCGCTTTGCACGTGTTTGCAACTAACTGCATGCCTGCCAGGTGGGCACTACATCGGAGTTCAGAGAGTATTAAAATGTTTGCCTTTATTGGCTGCTAGCATGACCTGAGACCGCTCTGTTGGAGCTTGCAACGGAACTGGATGATTAAAATGGATACATTATGTACGACTTGCCTGGCCTGGGGACATCTTGCGGGGGTGTACATGGCCTGAAACGGCAATGTCGTGAACTCAGCAACCCTAAAGGGGTGTCCTGTGGGGGCACACACGGTTGACTGCTATTATAACCTTCATGGATACATTATGAACGACTTGCCTGGCCTGGGGACATCCTGCGGGGGTATACATGGCCTAAAACGGCAGTGTCGTGAACTCAGCAACCCTAAAGGGGTGTCCTGTGGGGGCACACACGGTTGACTGTTCTATTATAACCTTCATGGGAAGTTCTGCAGGAGCTTACTTGGTTATATAAGTGTAATGTTGTTCTACAACATGCATTGTGTTTTTTCCTCGAGAAGTTGATACCTATAACATTTTTAAGGAGCTTACCTTATATGGGTGAAGACAATAAAATTGTCCCTCCACAGTCATTAGAAAATATCCTCCCGTTATCGGTTGAGAAGTTGAAAACGCAGATCAAGATAAATGAAAGTGAATTGAGGTGGTAAGTACCATATAAAGAATTATTATATAATCAAGTTTCTTGAAATACTTAGTGTGGATCTATACCCAGAGAAAGAAAGAGAAGATTCATATAAAAATTATTAAATAAGCAAGTAAAACACAAAATGAAAACCCGCCATTCTCTATTTATAAACAAATGTTTTATTAATTCTGAAGATCATACAGTGGTGAATGAGGTATCCAAAAGGCATAAATAGACATAGTTAAGAAGTTGTATCTACCAACCCACACTGGGCTGGTATGGTGGATTACTCACCTAGAGAGGAGGCTTGAGTCCTTACAGTAGGAACATTACAAGCCGATGATGATGATGAAGAAGCTGAATGATGCTTCTGTTTTGTGTGTATACATATATATACAAGCAGGGGGACGTAGATCTCTTATTGTTGGTAACCAACAAAGACAAAAGAGTTTGTTACAATCAAAGACGGAAACATAAGATCAGCAAAATCTATAAATAAATCTGGTTAAGGATTAAAGATGAGTGTAACATAAAAATTCACTCATAGCTGCACATGGGAGCCGTATGTGCTTCAACAATAAATTTTTAAACTGGCGGGGCCCTCCTCCATAAGTGCAAAGGAAGGGGGGGCTGTCATCAAAAGTACGAGTGCAGCAGACAGAATGCGGATGCCCAGGAGAAATCATTCCCTTCAGAAATAAATTCACAGGTTGGTGGACTTAAATATAATTTATGTGATTGGAAACCAATCACTCAAACAACCCAGTTATTCTTAATTGGATGGTGGTGATGGAGTTATAGGTACTCCTCTAGATGATAAACTCTATACTTGAATTTATTCAGATAGTATCTGAAATGAAGAAGTGAATTGCTTTCATAGCAATGAAAGTTTGTTACCTACCCTTTACAATAACAATTTTGTTTACCATTTTTTCCTTGTCAAAGAGACAGAAATAAATTAAACTTACTGTCTTTTATCTAAAAGGCATTACATTATGTTTAGTTTGGTTGGAGATAATCTTGTATACAACAGTATACCAATTTTTTACAGAATAATGTTTTTTTCTTAGCACATTGGATTGGATGCTTATTACATGATAGACATAGGCAAGGATATAGGAAGCTTTATTTTTTCAAGGCAAATGTTATGTTTTCAATATGTCTTACCTTCTGGTTTATTTTCAGCCACATAAACATAAATTACAAAAACATTGAAACCCATTACAGGTTTCAAAGCTTCCTTAGAGACAGAGAGGCTGTATAATGTTTAGAAAACATGAAATCATCAGTACCAAAGAGAAATGTGATTTCATACCTAAACAACACAGTAAACTTCTAGGTTTACTTTTTTAATACTATTCACTAAGCTTTAACATCACTGAAGAGAAATGAAATATAAGAATTTATTGATAAAAGGCTATTAGAACTTTAATATGCTTGCCCAGTTATTAACTAAAGGACTCTATTCACTAAGAAACTCAAGTGGCACAAAAACCTTGTTCTAAGTGATAACAATGATAAAATAACATCATGCCTGTAATCCCGAAGGATTGGACAGAGAGGTACCTACCTAATAGTACACCCACACTTTTGCCAGTTCGTTTTTTATGATAATTATGATATAAACACTATGTTGTATATATTGTATCATTTGCTGAGGTCCATAGACATAGCCAGTTATTTTGAGTTAATAATTAAAATACACACATATAAATATGCTTCATCTGCATGGTACGGAATATTGTGTGGCTCATAGATTGCTAATAGACTATGGACTGTGGATTCAGCTCAGTTTTTTAATACCAAAATTGAGTGCTGCCCCTTTTTTCTGGGCTAAAGTGTTCTGTCAGTCATTAATGAGATAGTGAAATTTTTTGCCAAGAATTGAAAATATAACATCAGAATCAGATTTTTTATTTGTTAAACATAGGTATGGTACATAATGGATACAGTATCATACTCATTTAAATAAGGAGCAGTTAAATAAATTTCTAAAATCCTTGGCAATAGTGTGAATCTAGGTATATATGGTTACTCGATATTACTTACATTAATACCAAAGGTAATAATATGATATCAGCATATTTTGAATGTGGAAGGGAATCTTAGGTGTTTTAAATTATTAAAATATTATATCCGTATTGGTGAACTTACAATTGATTAATTGTATCATGGAATAACACTAAGTATCACAGTTATGTATCGTGGCCCCGGTATCTCCAGGGGTTGTAGCGGTGATAAGTGGTGGATGCTCCTTGCCAATACAAGGTGGCATTGGAAGGAATGGTATTTAGACCAATATCATTTATTCTATACTTTTTCCACTATTCTCTACTGGGATTGATGGCAGGAGTATTATCAGGAACATTTTTTAAGATTTTGGAATTAGTATTGAAGCTGTTGATATTATTAGGAATTCAATAACTAAAAGTACACAATACCAATGCTTGCCTCATTGCCTGCAATTGTAAAGACAAGATACTGTAATTAAAATATTATAAGCATTAGCAAACCATCACTGAAGTTATTCAGTTTTTTCGCTTTAAGGATTAATGAAGGTTTCTTCCTCTATTTTCATATTCTGTTAGTTCAGTTCTATCTCTAATTATAAGACCACATATAGGTACAGATGATAGTATCAAAATACGGTTCAGAGACTTGTCCTCCAAGATCCGGAGAATTCTTGGGAATTGGGATGTTTTTTCAGTTTTTTATTTTCTCTCTACTGGATCACATTCAACAAAGTGATTTACAAATAATTACCAAAAAAGCGATAACTATATTACTGCTAGCCACAGAAAGAGTGCAAACAATACCTATCTCTATTTTATACTTATGATGTAGTGATTAAACAAAATCGTATTACTTTAAGGGTTGATACGCTAATTAAATTTGTGGGCCAAACGAATACCAACCTTTTATAACTGTTTCTTTCTTTAGCAATAGAATAGGAGTATGTAAACCCAGCTATAGGGGTGGTTAAATATTTAAAATTAACGCATGGCCTGTGGGACTGTACTAATTCATGAATAATATCCACAAGAGGCCTTAAAGATGTGTGAACTCAATTACAATAACGTGTTGGAAGATATGGAATTGACATTAGTACATGCTCAATAAACAGTACACCCGCCATGCAACAACATTGGCAGCCTCCAGCAGTTCAATATAGACGATATTAGACGAGCAAATGTTTAAATTAATGATTTATAACTAAAACTTTAAAATGAAACCTTTAGTGAACAATAGAAGGTTCCCTGAAGCAATTTTTTAATAACACTGGTAACGATTAAACCTGAATTGTAAAAATACTACCTTTAGGTAACTAAAGTGGCCTTAACAAAATTCTAAAAAATGACATATGACTTATAATACATACATACATAAACTCACGCCCTTTTCCCATGGGGGTAGGCAGAAACCACAGAACGCCACTTGCTACGATCCTTACATACTCCTTTTGCCTCGTCCACATTCATACATCTGGTCATACACGCACGCCGGTTACGAGTACTACGCACCTGTCCTTTCAGAAGAACGGCACCAATAAGATCAGTGTATGTCTTTCTAGGGCGTCCCCTCCCGGCAATACCACTCACATCTGCCTTGTAAATACCTTTTGTTAATCGACTTTCATTCATCCTTTCCACATGACCGAACCACCTTAGCATACTCTTTTCAATTTTTGTCACTACATCTTCTTTTAAACCGCAACGTTCTCGTATAACCTCATTCCTCAATTTATCATTCAGAGTTACACCACACATGCTTCGCAAAGAACGCATTTCCACAGCATTAATCCTACTTTCATGCTTCGTTTGCCACACCCAACATTCACTGCCATACATAAGAGTAGGCACCAGCACACCATTGTGAACAGCCAGCCGAGCCTCTTTTGACATCGACTGGTTGGGTTAGGTTAGGTTAGGTCGATGACTTATAAGTTATTTAATATTCATCTGAATGATTTTAGATGGATGTCAATGGATTTTATATAATTTTTTATTGATTTTGTATAAATGTTTATCGATTTTATATGAATGCTTATTGATTTTGTATAAATGTTTATTGATTTTATATAAATGTTTATTGATTTTACAACTAGTCTTTAAACATCTACATTAGTAATCCTAATCATCGAGGACAATGCAACAAGGTATAATTGAATAGTCAAACGAACTTACCTGTAAGTGAAGTTCGACGGTAATTATACTTTGTTGCATTGTCCGAAGATGATTGGTCCCACCCGACCCAGAATCTCCATGCTATTTATTCATATGAGCATGAACCCTATGTTGTAAAACCAATAAATTGCTATGAACTTAATGAAGATATTTACAGAAGCAGGTGACAGGAAGCTAGCACAGATAAACTTTTTTCTTTAAACTTATGTGTTGGCGCCACAGACTAAAGCCGTGACTACATTAGTAATCCTAATCATCTTCGGACAATGCAACAAAGTATAATTACCGTCGAACTTCACTTACAGGTAAGTTCGTTTGACTATTCAATTATACTTGTTGTTCCTGTTTCGCTGAAATGGTTGGAAACAACTCCTTGATATGTCAAGAGGGAAAACGGTCGTGTTCGTACCCGGAAGAGGTCGTGCAGGGGGTGACAACTAATCGGTGCATAAGTGCATTACTAAAACCTCCAAGTTGTTGAGGACGAAGTGAATATGCGGAGGATGGACTGGCTAGCACTAAGTTTAGACATGAATTCTTATGAGACAAACAGAAAGGATGCTTCGAGATAGAAATGAAGTCAAGCCAATACTTTCATATTATGCATTCAATAAAAAGCTGTTATTTTGAAACTACAGACACTTTAATTTCATTCGTAGATGACGCGCGAACTAAAAGCTTGAGTCGACTTGGATGCACGCGAGTATAGAAAATAATTAGGTACCATCAGTAGCATGTGGTGTTTTAGGTGTTTATGATGTAAGTACTCACAGCGTGTGCAACGCCGGCAGCGGCGGCAGCGCCGTGTCGCTCAGCTCGCTGATCAGGTTGCCCGCCAGGTTCCTGCAACCAGCCACACGTTATAGCCACAACACGTCACACATGCTGTCGCAGCATGCTGCGCATGCTGGCGTGTCCGGTGTCACCGCGCGCTAGCCCGGATAAGCGGCCAGCGTATTAGGTTGAAAACAGACACCTGCTGTTTTGAACCTGGCCTACCTACCACGTTCAAAACAGCAGGTGTGTTGTTTGTGTAGTTAAGTCCTAACGCTACACGCGCACCAACACTACTTGTACATAACTATCTTTAACTAAAATAGAATTAAACTAGATTATAAAATATATATATTTTGGTTTCAACTAAAAATATCTTTTATGTATTTCCAGATTTAGATTGTCGGTGTAGTGTCCGCGTCCTGAACATTGGGGTATGTAGGTCGACATCGCCGTGTAGGTAGGGGGCTTCACACCGCATTCAATGACCGCTCTCTACTCAACACAGTATGGGCAAAAGTATTGTGATATTATTTGTAGGTTGTTGGTTCGTGCGATTGTTGCTTTGAGTAAAGTTATGTATGGCCGTCAGTTATTCGGCATTACTGAGCGCAGGTGACGCGGTGCGCTGCGTATCATATTATTTATACAGCATAACGTCTCGGCCTGCACTTCAAACGTCGGCCACAGACAACATCGAGTACTCATCTCGGTAACGCGGCATTATAATATAACTAATGACTTTATTGTAGCTGTTGCATACAGCACTCTACACGCGTAGCATTCATGACCTGTCCCATCATAGAAATAGAAGAAACGAAAATCAAAATGAGATTGCGGAATAGAACTTTCCAAGTTGAAGTAACCTTCGACAGCAAGCCAAGCAGCAGTCAGCTACGAACGAGAGAGAAGTTCACCGTCATTGTGACAGATATGTTACATCGAACAACAAATAACTGTTTTGGACGCAAAGTTCCGCAAGGTTTGGAGAAGAAAGTCAATTTTAATAGACTTTCGAGGAAGTAAACTACTAAAACCAAATGTATTTTTGGTCATTAATTAAATTATTATTAAGTTGAAGGAGCAGGGAAGAAGAATGAAGAGGAGTAGGAACGAGAGAATGAAGCGCTTAGACAGCCTTACTTTACGAAAAATTGTTTTTTTTTGCCAATGTTAATTTGTTCATATTACAAGTAGAACAAAAATAGTAGGTAATTAAAAAATAAAACTAAGATAAACTAACCTACATTTCAACGACTAAAATAGTCTTATTTTATCCAGCAACATTGTTTTGACTAAGGTGGCCTCGACATAAAGGGCTAAAAAGGAACATAGGTGGTTTTTAGTCAGTAGAAGTCTGACACTCCCTTTCGCTCTGCCCAAGAGCGGGAGGGGTTATTTGATGACCCCCCCCCCAAAAGGTGTAGTCTTGTAGAGCTTGTGAAGTTAAAACTTGTACAGTTAGGGACTTTAGGGCATGTAGAGTTGGGCTGCGGGTTGTTCGCAAGAGATACCGCGGCCTCGACATGAAGGGCTAAGAAGGAACATGTGTGGTTTTTAGTCAGTAGAAGTCTGACACCTCCTTTCGCTCTGCCCAAGAGCGGGACCCCTTATTCGATGATATTCCACCCGCCAAAAAAAAAGGGCGTGTAGTGTTAGAAGCTTTAAAAGTTATGAATCTCATGTAGAGCCATGAGATCTAATGATATTTTGACAGTGTCACACGGTCTCGTCCTGTGATAGGCCGTATACAGAAAGAAAGCTGGTAGCCGGCGCCGATCTACCAGCGCTTATAAGAATCGGTCCATGCAGGTAACCGGCGCTGACATTTATATGAACAAGCGCCGATAAGCGCCGAACGTCGCCGAGAACTTGTCGGCGCTTATCGGCACTTATCGGCGCTTGATCCAGCATGGACCAGCGCCGACAAGCGCTGGTCGATCGGCGCCGGCTACCACCTTTCTTTCCGTATACGGCCTTAGTGTGCATTTTTTATTCGCAAATACCAGAAAATCGTCCACTGCAAAAAAGATCTGCAAGTCCCGATGCCAAAGACGGACAGAAGTACGAGAGGGGTATCTCTTACTTCTCTCCGTGTTTCTGATGTACTCTGGATGGAAAGAATGTCTTTATAGGATAGAGTCAGCAGTGTGCAGTGGTACTAACCTAATAGTTACACGCAAAACTTTCAATAGGGGATTATACCAACATCCCATCTTAGATGACAGACCAATTGACGGCTTGAGTTAAACTGTTAAAATAATACTCAGTTTGGCAGTATCAATGAAAGCAATGAGGTAGCTGTGAGCAGGGAGAGCGGCGCGCCGGCATCGCGTACACTCGCAATCAATTATAAATACCGCGAAATATGAAGTGCTATATATAGCAGTAAGTGTGTCACACGAGACCTGCCCGCAGTCCCGCAGTCCCGCTGACAGGCCGCACTGATGCGCTCTGTTCATCTACTCAATCCGCGCTACGAGCCTGTTATTAGCTTTCGTGTCAATTTGTAGGCAGAGCTGCGTTTATCCAAGCCCTGGCTGCTAGTCCTCACTGTACTCCGCTATCTGATTCACTGATTGCTCATTTATTAGCAACGAGCAAATAATGGACTTGAACTTTTATTCCAAATGTGAGATACATACAATCTCATAAATATTATTACACCTTTTGCTAGCAGAGCGTGACTTACCTAAATAGTAAACAAGTGCCTAGAAGTAATGGTTGGAGGAGGGGCGGAGGGGCGGAGTGGCGGGGGGGGGGGGAGGGTTCTCGAATGATAACAGAGCTAACTGCAGCACTTATCTCAAAGTTTAGGGGCGACTGCAAGTGGGTCAGCTCCGCATGTTGGGCAACTTAGTTTGGTGGCACATCGCCGATATTAGCTGGCTAGAGACACGTGCAGTGTAGTACGTACAGGGTCTGCAGATGGTGCAGCGGCGCGAGCGCGTGCGTGGGCACGTGGCGCAGCAGGTTGCGCGCCAGCCGCAGCGTGCGCAGCGCGCGGCAGCCCCACAGCGCGCCGGCTTCCACCTCCGCGATGAAGTTGTCCTCCGCCGACCTGTACACACAAACACATACGCATTACTGGCGTGCTTCAGGTGCGCTGGTCAGAGGAGCTCGGAGCTCGCGTTTTCACATACGAGTACTTTTGGCGTGCGTTACCCCAGCAGGAAAGTGGCTCCTAGAACGATATGACTGGAACGAATTATTAGTGGGCAATATGCTGTGAATGTGCGACATATAAAAAATTGTGCGCCTTGTCATTTAGGAAAAAAAAAATCATAAACCACTGCAAGTGCGCCTATAGAATCAACATAGCTCTTTACTTGTGCGTATTCGTGACAGAATTAAGACAGTATTCTAGGGGTCAGTCGCCTCGAGGGGAGCCAGTGGTCGTCAAGCTGGGCTAAATTGACGATCATTAAGATGTACCTAACCTTTAGAGGTGGTAAACAGAATCGAAGCGGTTCCGCGGTGATGTAGTAATACATTATCTATCCCGAAAGGGGGCGGTTAAACTTCAAGGAGGGAAAGTTAAAATTAGTAAAAATAGCATGCAGCAGGAAATGCATTACCTCGTAAACCTGAATACTTTCGGCACACATTTTTATAAGTACAAACATTAACCTATTAGGAGCATGCACAATATTTCGGCTTATTCCCAAAGTACTCCAAAAAGAGTTCCCAGTGAGAGTACTCCACGACATTTTAACCCTCTGCGACTGACGTGGTAGTCCAACAGACACCGCGAAATATTGTTTTGATTTTGTTTTCTTTGTTGGAGATGAGAAACAAAGTACCATGAGGCCAGAAACATACAGAAGGTATTGTATTATTGGAAATAGGAATCTCATGATCAAATCTATATAATTATAATCTATTACCATGCATTTTTATTGGAATTGAGAGACAATGATAGCAAGGTCTCATTGCTGCAGGTTGTTCGAAAGAGATACCGCGGCACCGGCCACAATGGGCTAAGAAGAAACATGAGTGGTTTTTAGCCAGTAAAAGTCTGCCGAGCCATTTGATGATTTCCCACAATACAAAAAAAAACAAAGATAGCAAGGTCTAACAAACTACCTGCCGGCTTAGCATGACCACAGAACACCTCTTTTATCTGTTCTGTGAGCATGACCACCGAAGAGACGGGTTTTGTCTATAGGAGAATCGATAAAATGACCGATTCTAGAAAGAATTTCTATAGTCGTTAGTATGGCGACAGTTTTTTCTTTACTTTTGAGATTTGGGAGTGGAACATTGATATAAAAACTAAAGATACGGTCGTCCGAACATTTGCTCGACGAGTTCGCCATACTGAGTCGGTGTAGTCTGCTCGTTAACGTAACCTTGTATAAGCGGCGTGGTATTTTCGAGGTATAAAGAACATAAATAAAGCTTTTAATAAAATTCATGACCGCACCCGAAGAGAGCCGATCGTGGACTAGTTTACTTCGGCTTAGGAAAGACCGTTTTAGGACCAAGTTCGAGGCGTCATTGTAACATGCGGTCCGCCCAGTCCTTGCGCAGTAATATATAAGTCAATGGAGTGGAAACAATTCTTTTCAACAAATGTCAAATTGTCTACATCGCATCGGACCTAGAGAAAATTCTTATTATCAATTTTAATTGTTGTTATTGAGATATTTTGATTTGTAAACATGTCGGGGTCCTACCGACGCCATATACTCAGTTTTCATGCCGTGAAAAACGTAAGGAAGTCCAAAAGGAACACTATACGAGCGCTATACTGCCTTGGGAATTATAAAAAACGTATTTGCAAAAAAAAACGAAAACGAACCAAAACACAAAAACGATCGTTTTTGTGTTTTTCACTTTTTTGTGTTTGAAGTTTTTTTTTTGCAAAAAAGTTTTTTTATTTTACAATTTTTAGTTGTAATATCCTATACAAATATTTACTATACATTTAACATTCAACCAAGAACCCTAATTTAACCCTTAACCTTCAAGATTCCCTTATTGTTGCTTTCAACTTCTAACCGTTTAGGAGTAGTACCTTCCATAATCAGCTCACCTAGAGAACCTGAAAGAATACAACCATATATATACGTCCCCATAATATTTTACTAAAGAATTATGCTCCAACTCCTAACCGTTTAGGAGTTATACCTTCCATCATCAACTCATCAACATGCTAGATGCAAATACTTAAAAACTTTAGAAAAAGCACGAAACACGTGATACATGCCTAAACAATTTGAGGGTTGCCCTCGATGTCTCTGGGATGCCATCATCAGATCCTGATTTTCTTATCATGGTACCACCCTTGGGATATCTCCTTTTCAACAAAAAAATATTTTTTTATATCGTTTCAGGCACCTCCGAGTAATCGGTGAATATACATAAAAAAAGATTGAGAACCTCCTTTTTTAAAGTCGGTTAATGAGTTTTACCTTCTATCATCAGGGCAACCTAACACCTTGAAAGAATACAACTATCACTTTATATTTTATAAGTACGCATAGTTCTGACAGAATTTTCTATCAACTCCTAACCGTTGAGGAGTTGTACCTTCCATCATCATCAGCGAATTCACATGATATTATGATGGTCAGACGCAAATACTTAAACAGCTTTAGAAAATATATGAAAAACATCATATATGCCTATAAAATTTGAGGGTTGCCCTCGGTTTCCCAGTGATCCCATCATCAGATCCTGATTTGGTGACAATGGGATCACCTCGGGAGTATACCTATTCGAACACAAAGGAATTTTGAAAATCGGTTCATTAATGACGGAGATACTTATGCGATAACAAAAATACAAAAAAAAAAAAACAAACAGACGAATTGATAACCTCCTCTTTTTTGGAAGTCGGTTAAAAATTACTCTGTAGATGGTGCAGTATTTGTGCCAAGAGCTAAGCGAAGAGAAGGTGTACCTGTTCTCGTTAAAGTAGTTATGTACGCCTCCAAACTAGCTTCTAAAAGCAATACGCAACCTTACTAGTGAATCTAACTATGACATATAATATAATTGCAGGTTCTTTGATCGATGAAAGTCCTGCTTGCAGGACGTTTACCAAAACATTTCTACAGGAAGCCAGAATGTTGAAGTAGTTGGTAGTGTCACCATTGCATACTAAATGTTATTAGAAATGTATACAAATTTGATTATCAGATTCCTATAATTAACAATATACAATACCTCCTTCATATTTCTGTTCTTCTGGTAGTTTGTGGGACTTTACTATCCTTTTTTCTGATCTCCAACTATTCCTTGCCTATTTAAAATAATACAAATGCACGTAGTTGTTTCATACATCAACAAATGATATATACTATCCTTTTTTCTGATCTCCAACTATTCCTTGCCTATTTAAAATAATACAAATGCACGTAGTTGTTTCATACATCAACAAATTATATACTTACTCGTAACAATCAACAAAAAAAATACGGGGTCACATCACCCCATCAGGTGAACACAGAACACTAAACCTGGCTGATAAGTGTCACCCAAGTGAATTGAGGACACTTGTTTAGTGTTTGAGAATTGATTGCGAATAATAGGTGGAGTACTTTGGGAATGAATGTATCTCTTCGATCATTCATTTATAATTTTGCTGCTGGAACAACGTTACTCCAGCAGGAATCGTTTATAAACAACAAATAACCAAGCGCACGATTTAATTTTTTTATGTTAGATCACACTAATAATACGTTCCAGCTTCAAAAGTAGACCGTACGTGAGTTCAATACCTCGTCTAAACGTGTTCGCGCGTCACAACAAACTATTACATTGAAGTGCTATTGGCGCTACAAGAGGTCGTTACATTCGATGTTGTGTGAGAACATGCTGATCGTCACCGTACACAATAATACATAGTTGCAATGATAGTGTGTTGTGTCAGGCGATGACGTAGTGACGTAGCCAAGTAAAGCGTTACGGTAAGGCGGGTGGGTAGTACCGCGCGCCGCTCGAACGTGTTATGTAAATAGCACAAGCGCGGCGGAAGCAACCTCTTCCTGCCGCGAAGGTCGCCACCCGCCAGCCTCCTGCGCGCTACTCTCCGGCACTGGGCAGCATCTCTGCTGTCGTCGAGTTCCGAGCTAACAGCGACGTTGACCCAACCCTTGAACGTCGTCATTCACTTCACCTCGTTCGTACCTAGATCCTTCAATCATCAATCAATGCGGACACTTGGTGAAAGGAACGTTTCTATTAGAATAAAACAAAGCACTGGATGCGGATACACTTTCATTACGTAATCCCAGCAGGGTTGGGCAGAGGTGCACCCAATAGTACACTCTAACTCTCTAACTCGCCGAATTACGCGACTTTCATATAAAATAAAATACTCAAAATCAAACTACCAAACATATCATAAATATTCATAACACAGTGTCCGAGTGTGTAGGGGCGCAACCGCGCAATGCGTAGTTAGCGTTTTATAAAGAACTGCTTCTCAAAAATTAAGTCTAATAGTCGAAATTCAATAACTTTCTCCGACACTTCTACTAACAGTTGTTACCGTTTAAACCGCTTCTTATAATTAACTATGTCCGGATCCCAAGCGGCCATCGCCAGTGTACGAAATTAGCAATAATAAATAGCAGTCCACTTATGTGTATGAGTGTTGCGATGGTAGTGGGCATCACTTTCTCCGTGCCACAGCCGCCGGCGCTCCGTGAGTCAGCGCACTTTGGGTGACACGCCGCCGCCCGGCCATGTCGGCTTGTAATACTTTGTTCGTGCACGCTGAGCTCGGGCGCGCTGTGCAGCACGCAGCACGCCGCGCGCGTGTAGGTCACTGCGAGCGGGCGGCATTGAGCCGAGCACGCGCAGTAGAACCGCTACATAGCGGATTTACTCAACTGTGTCCGTCTGTTACCTTTTTTCACCAAAAACTGCTGAAATGAATTTACTTATTATCCCTGTCGCTTGTATCAATAGTGTCTAATGGGATTACAGACATCCTCGTCTTAAAAAGCTTGACTTTAATTTTAGCGGCGACGGTCACGCGCTTGTGGCATGTTGCTGTCCTGTTCCATGTTGGTGTGCTCATGTGCTGCACAGCTGCACTTATCCAGTAGTAGTTGCGTGGCGCCGGCATGTGGCATTGGCCACTCGTTGGTATTGGCAGCACGGGCTCGCGCGCGCCAGTCGTCCGCGCGCATTATTCGCGCGTCCTCCAATCCATTGCTAAACGTGTCTGGTATTGTGGTCGCGCAGGATTAGCGAGTGTCGCAGCCCGGACCGCGAGTGGCGTGTGAAAGCTGTGCGCGCGCGGCTCGCACGCCTCCAGCCGCGCGTCACACACTCATGTCGCATGTCGTGCGTGCTGTGCCGGCTCACTCCTGGCACAGTATAAATATGGACTCCTGGCGCCCATTGCGTCGCTCCGCCCCCTGCCGTAAATCTTATTCAAACCCATTCTCGTTGAAAGTTCTTATACGTTTGATAAACCCATACCTATTTTCCACAATTTCCTCTTTCACGGCTTTTACTTTTCACGCTTTGCTTTAGAAGCGAATATATCGTCAAACATTGGCTTAAGAAACAAAGCCTGATTGTCCGGTGGTCCTGGCCGCCAGATGGCGGTCGTAAAACCATGTCAGACTCTGTCAGAGGCCCTTGAGGCGGTTCAGAAACTCTGACACAAGGGTGTGTGTGGTCGCTGGACCTTACTGCCCACATGATGAGAAGAAAAAGAATATTAGAGAAAGCACGATCAATTAGATTCCACACAGTTATACACATACCACCTACTAATTGTTTGTTTAGATTTCAACTTTATTGCTAAAGTATTATGTTCGGTTGATACTGTCGTGTAGTTACTGATGTGCTGGTGTCTTCTCGTCGTCTTCGCTACATCCCAACTATTCACAACTATGTACGCAAGCAGTGGATACTATTGATCTGGGAGCACAGCGTGCAGCGCGAGCTTCCTCTACCAAATGTAAACGTCCAGCAATTCACGAAATTATGCTCTAGAGGTTTATTTATTTATTTAGCTTTCATGTATCCCAAACATTAAGTTTAGGTCTAATATTTATGTGTTGTGTAGGTACATAATATTTTTTTTTATCCTTTATTTAAATAAATAAATAAATAATCTATACATATAATAAATCTGTAGAAAAATCTTTTTTGTACATCGAAAATATTTAAAAAAAAATTGTCAGGGTATTAAAGTATAACCAACAGAACACATTTCCAGCATTTTTGGAATTTTTGTCTGTTTGTCTGTTTGTCTGTTTCGATGACTAAGCATCACGTCAAATTTACGAAACGAATGTAGGTAACTTTTATACATAAATATTGTGCGTAACTTGGGCTATTACTTAGGCTTTGTTTCATCGTAATCGGTGCTCTCTATCAAAAGATATATGCATTTATAGTTTTCAAGAAGAACTTATCATTAAGGTCAAGAATGAGACAAGCAACGACATCTATTGAACGAATATGGTACTTATTAATAAATGCCTTCACAAGATAACTTTAATCTATCTATACATATAATAAATCTGTAGAAAAATCTTTTTTGTACATCGAAAATATTTAAAAAAAAAATTGTCAGGGTATTAAAGTATAACCAACAGAACACATTTCCAGCATTTTTGGAATTTTTGTCTGTTTGTCTGTTTCGATGACTAAGCATCACGTCAAATTTACGAAACGAATGTAGGTAACTTTTATACATAAATATTGTGCGTAACTTGGGCTATTACTTAGGCTTTGTTTCATCGTAATCGGTGCTCTCTATCAAAAGATATATGCATTTATAGTTTTCAAGAAGAACTTATCATTATGGTCAAGAATGAGACAAGCAACGACATCTATTGAACGAATATGGTACTTATTAATAAATGCCTTCACAAGATAACTTTAAATAAGTAATGATAGCAAAAGGTACGTAGATATTAGTCTAAATGACGCTGCTTTCAAAATCTACATAGCCTAAACCTTATAGTGTGTTTGATCGCTCTTCGTCTTCGACAGATGGCGTTATTCATTTGATGTCATTTTCTGAACCGCGGTGTTATTAAATAAACATATGTTTCGTGAATAGTCAACAAATAAAGATTTACCAATTACACAGTATAAAAATACTATTTTTTTTAAACTAAATTAAAATTAGATAAAACCCACGACATATTTTTTTTGTACCGTGTGGGAATCGAACCTGCGACACACAGTGCTACTGTTAATCGTCCAGCCACTGCACCAAACATGTCTTTATATAGATGTGGTGTGTTGTTAGCCCTATGTGTCGAGGCCGCGGTATTTTTTTCGAACAACCCGCAGCCCCGACGGGCGTCGGTCCTTGGGGGCCCCTTCAATGTTGCTGACATCCCTTTGAGACGCGCGTGGAACACGAAAGCGCCTCCATCGTCATAGGACTGACGAACGATTAACTAGCCCGTTACTCACCGTTCACAGGCCCGCGCCTACGGTGGCCGGAAGCCATCACGTGGCCCCCGATGCCCGGAGCGCCTCCCGCGGTGGCTGGGAAGAGGGGTTGTGTCCCTCTTACGTTCACCTCTTTCGCTAGCATTACTGCTTCGCAGAAGGAGGTGACGGCGTTCCATTTCAGATTCGATGTCCCAGATTCGGTACAGGTACCTCTTGAAACAGCCTCTAATCCCCCCTTTTTTGTGGTTAGTAAATTATCAAATGACTCATCCCGCACTGGGCGGAGCGAAAGAAAGTGTCAGACTTCTACTGACTAAAAACCACCGCCGTTTCTTCTTAGCTCTTTGTGTTTCGGGGCCGTGGTATCTCTTGCGGACAACCGTCAGCCCCGGCAGACGACGGCAGCAACAATTAAGGGGCCCCAAAGGACCCCTTAATTGTTGCTGACATATCTTTGAGGCGCGCGTGGAACACGAACGCGCCAACGACAGTACAATGTCGACTATAATGTACCTGTTTCAAATTTCATCAAGATCCGTTCGGCCGTTCTGACGTGGTTGATTAACAAACACCCATCCATCTAAACTTTAGTACTTTGCATTACCCTCTTCATATTTTCTACAGCGTCAGTAAGTTAACGCAGGGCAATGATTTAATGTACTTTTATCTAAGCGACGCATTTTAGTTTCCGACAAGCACGCGAACGAAGTCGCGGGCACAGCTAGTAAAATAATAAAATCTTTATAAAAAAAACAAAAGAATACGAAACATTTAAAAATTTAAACAAAACGAAAATCATAAAAAAGTGAAAAATAAACTTCACAAGAAAAAGGAGCTTCTGAAGTCGGTGACATTTTGTTTGTTTGATTTCGTTTTTTTGCCACCGACTTCAGAAGCTCCTTTTTCTTGTGAAGTTTATTTCTCATTTTTTTTTGATTTTCGTTTGTGTTTTTGAAGTCGGTTTTTTTTTGCATAAAAGTTTTTTTATTTTACAATTTTTAGTTGTAATATCCTATGCAAATATTTACTATACATTTAACATTCAACCAAGAACCCTAACCCTAAACCTTCAAGATTCTCTTATTATTGCTTTCAACGAAGTACCTATCATCAGGGCAACCTAAAACCCTGAAAGAATACAACTATCACTTCATAAGTACGTATAGTTTTGAAAGAATTTTCTATCAACTCCTAACCGTTGAGGAGTTGTACCTTCCATCATCATCAGTGAATCCACATGATATTGTGATGACTACACGCAAATACTTGAACAGGTATAGAAAATATATGGAAAACGTCAAAGTGCCTATAAAGTTTGAGGGTTGCACTCGATTTCCCTGGGATCCCATCATCAGATCCTGACTTGGTGACAATGTGACCACCTTGGGTCAACGTGATACCCTGAAAGAATACAATTATCGCTCCATAAGTGAGTACAAATAAGAAAGAATTTTCCTTCAACTCCTAACCGTTGAGGAGTTGAACCTTCCATCATCATCAGCGAATTCACATGACATAATTATGTAGGCCTCGGTTGACTCCTCAACCGAGGCCTACATAATTATAATATCTATAAGTATTTAGGTATGTTGGAAGTATTGAAGGCTTGAATAAAGTGTTTGCGGTTTCAATGGTTGGGTCATACAACCGACCATCGACCGTCTGTTTTCAACCGACTAGACTTCCAAAAGGAGGAGGTTCCCAATTCGTCTGTATGTTTTTTTTTGTACGTTTGATATCGCATATCTCCGTCATTAATGAACCGATTTTCAAAATTCTTTTTGTGTTCGAAAATGCCAAGGATCTGATGATGGGATCCTAGGGAAATCGAGGGCAACCCTCTTTTATAGGCACATAATTATGAGGTTTTTCATATATTTTCTAAAGCTATTTAAGTATTTGCGTCTGACCATCATAATGTCATGTGAATTCGCTGATGATGATGGAAGGTTCAACTCCTCAACGGTTAGGAGTTGAAGGAAAATTCTTACTCAACTGTCGGCTTCCATATCTCCCAGATCTCCATCTGGGAGATATGGAAGCCGACAGTTGAGTTCCCACGGATTTATTTATTTATTTGATAGTAATGTGTTGGCGCCTTTTGCGGGGAAGTCTTTTGCCAGTCTGGGCTATAAGTTACCGGCTGTTTGTATGACGTCGCCACTCCATCTTTTAAATGGTCTACCCTATCTTTTTTTTACTTTGTAAGGTAGCAAACATTAAAAAAACGGAATTGAAATATTCCTCCATTTAGATACAGATCATAGACAATAGATGATCTGGGTATGGAACTTTATCACGAAACTACAGCAGTAACTTTATTGTTTACTAGCTGACCCACGCAACTTCGTCTGCATCACATAATATAGCTTAAATATTCTATATTAAATTTCCGTGCTAACAAACATTTATTTAGATATAGATTAATACCATATGGGTTAAATTAAATAAGCTTTGCAAAATATCATTCTTTTTAACCTAACATTTTAATAGTAAAAAATGGTTACAGTGCGTCAATCTTAAAAGATAGACACATATGCTGTCGCGGACTTCTTTTAGTACTTTTAAAGAGAAACAATTCCTTCCTGCGCTGCGAATATATTCGCAGCGCACGCAACGAAAGCTCTCAAAAACGAATATCTTTTCCCGTTTTAGCAACATTTTTCATTTATGCTCCGCTGCTATTGGTCGTAGCGTGATGGATTACTTATAGCCTAAAACCGTCCTCGATAAATGGACTATCCAACACAAAATAATTTTTCAATTCCTGAGTTTATCGCGTTCAAACAAACAAACAAACTCTTCAGTTTTATAATATTAGTATAGATTATCATTAACATACAAAATGAAAAATAAAATTGAAAATTAAATAATTTGGCTTCGGCCGTTCTAAGTATTTAAAAAAAAAACCAATTTAGTTTTGTTCAGTGTAGAAATGTATTGTTTGGTGTTAAGGAACACGTGAGCGAGTCCGACTAGACATGGTCGGAAAATTTGGTTCTGACATCATCTTTTCCCTCTTCGCTAAAAATTTCAGAATGACGATTTTTTTGATGAGAAATCCTCGTCGACTTGTTTCATGTTAGTCGTTCCATTCAGTAGACCCACCGCGCACCGTCATCGCCAGCTCGCCGCATACGATATCCGCTATTATGTTAGTACAACAATTGTACACGGAACGAAAGCTCGCGAGCAAAGGCGCCGGGAAAATTGATATACGGCGGTGATGGTTGCAGAGTGGAGCACAACTCACCGCCATTTGTTGACACGACACAGCACAATGAGCGAGTCGTCACAAACAAGCCGACTGTTGTTTGCCATCACTTACCCGCCGCCGCCCGCATGTATATTGCCGCCATATAATATATTTACGGGTTACTATTTCTTTTGCGAATGTTCGGAGTTATTTATTATCATGACGGGCAGGCTGGCGGATTAATTAAAACCGAGTGAAGTATCGGCGTCCGGCGAGCATCAGCAGTTGTGTGTGACAGTGTGAGCCACATCACTCGCTTCACGCCACACGTGTACAGTTGCACACAACCATGTCACCGCGGCCCGGCCTCTCGATTCGATTTCCGAAGGCTCGCAGAGATGAGGCGCAGGACCAACGCTTTATGTGCCCTCTTCATTTAAAACTTTTTCTTTTGATTTTAACGTCAGATGTTATCTTCTTTCTTTATTTTTTTTTATTAGAGCCATGCCATTTTTTATTGGGACAAGCCCGCCATGCTATTCCCAAACCACTGCAATTTCTGAAATCCAGAATCAATAGTGGCGACCATCAGAAAAGGGCCGAAACAATGAAGCTCGACGAAGTCCCAGAGAAACAATTTAACTGTCTTGAATCCTGCAACGAAATTAATCAGAAAACTACTGGGAAAAAACTTTTTTGCAAAAAATAAAACCGACTTCAAAAACACAAAAAAAGTCGGTTTTATTTTTTGCAAAAAAGTTTTTTATTTTTCCATTTTTAGTTGTTCCCAAACAAATATAGTGGAGTGCCGTAAGACATAAATATTGTAAAATCTCGGAATCCAGGGCCGGTCAATGAATCTTCATGAAAACTTTTGGACTGCATTGCTAAAAGCCCAAATAAAGAAGTTAAAAAAAAAATTCGCGCGCTCTTCATTTTTTTTTTTTAATTTATGAATGTACTGAAAATGAGAGGGACAAGGGAAGAAAAAATGTTTAGACCTAATAAATAATATTTTCACCGTAACTTTAATGTTCATTTATTAATATTTCGCAAAAAATAACGAGTTACAACAAAAAAAAAAAATTAAAACGTATCTATCTAATACCTTAGTTCGAGCAATTCTTGTCATATCGTATAATCTGAATCTCGGATACGGCTCCAACGATTTTCATGAAATATAGTATGCAGGGGGTTTTGGGGGCGATAAATCGATCAAGCTAGGTTTCATTTAAAAAAAACACGTTTTACAAAAACAACCAAACAAATTTCGGTCATCCAGGTACTATAAATTTTAACATTATTGGTGTATTGTTGGTGAAAGATTAGTACCGCTGCATCGCTGTCACCAAAGCATTCTAAATAAAAAAATCCTGTGGATGCCTTGAGTTTAAGGCCTCCTGCCAGAGGGATATCTTACTTATATTATAATAGCGAAAGTTTGATACGCGTTCACGCAAAAAGTACTGAACGGATTTGGTGGAAAAATATCGCATATTATAGATGGTTTACAACCTGGATTAAAACATAGGATACAATTTTATTTCGGTAGTATGATCCCGCGGGGCCATTATCGAACTCCACGCGGGGGAAGCAACGGTCATAAGCTAGTAACTGATATACTATAAGTGACTAATCGCTAAGTGCACCTTCTGTGGGGTACGGAGCTCAAAGTATTAGGGAAACCAGTACACTTAGAAAGAAGAAATACAGATATCCGTCATTCAGATCGCACAGCCGCGGTCCGACCCTTGCTAGAGCCAGCCTGCGATGCTGAGACACTAGTATTAAACCAGCCCCTAAATAATCTCCCTCAGATTCAGCCTGTCCCTTTGTTGCCCCGCGCCCCTTAGTGACGTCCTAATGTATAGTACCTGGACGACCGAAATTTGCTTGGTTGTTTTGGTACATCGTGTTTTTTGGGAATGAAACCTAGCTTGATCGATTTATCGCCCCCAAAACCCCCTGCATACTAAATTTCATGAAAATCGTTGGAGCCGCATCTGAGATTCAGATTATATGATATGACAAGAATTGCTCGTACTAAGGTATTAGATAGATACGTTTTAATTTTTTTTTTGTTGTAACTCGTTATTTTTTGCGAAATATTAATAAATGAACATTAAAGTTACGGTGAAAATATTATTTATTAGCTCTAATAATTTTTTCTTGCCTTGTCGCTCTCATTTTTCAGTACAATGTTAAATTAAAAAAAAAAAAAAGATGAGCACGCAAATTTTTTTTTTTAACTTCTTTATTTGGGCTTTTACCAATGCAGTCCAAAAGTTTTCATGAAGATTCATTGACCGGCCCTGGATTCCGAGGTATAAATCTTACGGCACTCCACTAATAATAGGTTTTATTTATCCCCAATAAATGGAACATTACATAATATCTTACTGTCCAAATCTGGGTGTACACATCTGCGTACCCCCTCAGATCATACAGGCGTGATGTTACGTCATGATGTTGTATAAACAATAAACATCCAAGCGATTGCAGCAATCACGACAGATTTGCCGTCTATTTTTGAAGAGTTCTATTGTATATCTCCGAAGATCAGGATCAGATCTTCACCAAATTTAAATGGGACCACCTCAGGAGTATACTCTTTCAAATAAAAAAAGAATTTTGAGAATCGGTTCACAAATGGAAGAGAAATCAGGTAACATACATAAAAAAAAAAAAATACATACCCACGAACATATAACCTCCTCCTTTTTTGAAGTCGGTTAAAAACATAATGTTCACTTCCCTCAATATCAGCAGGAGACAGAACCCCACCAGGCCAATAGACATAAAGGGACGTTTACAACTGCGATAAGCCCAGCTGCCTAGCACCCAGGCCCGCGACGACCCTCGGCTGCGCCTCAGTCCGATACCATCAAGCACCTATTTTTCGAGTTTTTTTTTAAATATTTATAAAACCAAGCAAGAAGATAATGCACATGTTGAAAAATGCAAACATTATAAATAGGCATATTTATCATTTTCACTTTTCTCGCTTTTACAGTTGCGAAATCTTTGACCGTTTCTTTTTAATTTACAAATAGTACATTTTGATACAAGTGCGGAAAGTTTGTTATTGCATACAAGGCGGAATGAACATCCGAGCCGTTGCCTAATTCCCACGTGTATCAAACGACAAACGACGTTTTTCAATACACTTTCGAAAAAATTTTTGTCATATTTTTGTCATTTTTAACCGACTTCCAAAAAAGAGGAGGTTCTCAATTCGTCTGTATGTTTTTTTTTTTGTATGTTTGTTATCACATATCTCCGTCATTAAAAATAATATTAATAATTTACTCATTTATTTTTGGATAACAAAGATCCATAATGGTTAGTAATATTGGAACTTATAAACTATGTTAGTGGGCACAAAATACATATCTTCTTCTTCTATACAGGGTGTAAACGAACCCTTCACGCATCCGTCAACCAAGCATTCTGTACATCAAACTAAGTATGCTACGCAAAAATTTTTGCTGGGAAATGACTTTTTTTTTTGGGGTCAAAAATCACATTTTACGGTAAAACTCAAAGTAGCTCTCTTAAAACATGATCATGGATTTAATTAAAGTTAGTTAGTTATAAAAAAAAATAGTAAAGTTAAAACCTGAAATACTAGTATTTACAAAAACAGCTGTGAAAAATTTGGAACTTTGACCCCCAATATCTCCATAACTAGGAGGTTCCCAGGTATGGTTTAGAACAAAAAAATGATCGCAGTGGTGGGGAGAACAAATGCCCTTCGTTTGCGTTAAGGGTACTTTTACACCCTATATTATAAAACAAAGACGGGTTTGTTACAACACTTATAACTCGAGATCTGCTGAACCGATTTGGCTGAATTGGTAGGGAGGTAGCTAAGAACCAGGAAAAGCACATAGGATACTTTTTATCCCGTTCCCGTCGTTCCCGTGGGACGTGACATAAAACGTGGTATAACAAAACGCAACTGACAGAATAACAAAACACAACTCAGTACGTAGGATAGTAGACTAGGTAGAGTAGTAGGTAGGGTGGTAGGAGGTAGAGTAGTAGGTAGGTAGGGTAGTAGGTAGGTAGGGTAGTAGGTAGGTAGGGTAGGAGGTAGGTAAGTAGGGTAGTAGGTAGGTAGGTAGGGTAGTAAGTAGGTAGGGTAGTAAGTAGGTAGGTAGGGTAGTAGGTAGGTAGGGTAGTAGGTGAGTAGGGTAGTAGGTAGGATAGTAGGTAGGTAGGATAGGAGGTAGTAGGTAGGTAGGATAGGAGGTAGTAGGTAGGTAGGATAGGAGGTAGTAGGTAGGTAAGTAGTAGGTATGTAGCAGGTAGGTAGGCAGGTATTATGTAGGAAAAAGGGCATAGCAACGCATGCGGGTACAGCTAGTTAAAAATAAAATAAACTGTGATACAATTTGTTAGTATGTAGTACAATAATTCGATTTTCAAAATTATTTTTGTGTTCCAAAAAGTATACTCCCGAGGTGGACCCATTGTCACCAAATCAGGATCTGATGATGGGATCCCAGGGAAATCGAGTGCAACCCTCAAATTTTATTGGCACAAATGAGGTTTTCCATATATTTTCTAAACCTGTTCAAGTATTTGCACGTGGTCATCATAATATCATGTGGATTCACTGATGATGATGGAAGGTACAACTCCTCAACGGTTAGGAGTTGATAGAAAATTCTTTCAAAACTATACGTACTTATGAAGTGATAGTTGTATTCTTTCAGGGTTTTAGGTTGCCCTGATGATAGGTACTTCGTTGAAAGCAATAATAAGAGAATCTTGAAGGTTTAGGGTTAGGGTTCTTGGTTGAATGTTAAATGTATAGTAAATATTTGCATAGGATATTACAACTAAAAATTGTAAAATAAAAAAACTTTTATGCAAAAAAAAACCGACTTCAAAAACACAATAAAGTGAAAAACACAAAAATGTGAAAAATAAACATCTGAAGAAAAAGCAGCTTCTGAAGTCGGTGACATTTTGTTTGTTTGATTTCGTTTTTTTTTCCGCGTCCAGTCGTCGGTACGACTGAGCTATGTAGAGCAGCTCGGGAGCGGGACAAACAAGTTGCGAGCCTTCAGCGGCGACGCTGAGTAATGGCCACCCGCCAGCCGCCTCTCGCCAGGGGCTGCGAGCTTCCCGGATTATTTATTTACCGACACTTTTTGCCGCGTACAGATCGACGATGTGCGATGCCAGTAAACAGGATTTACCGCAGTGTTACTCTGACATCATCGTGCGGAACGACCTGCCTATACAAATACATATACCTCGGCGGGAGCCTACGTGTGCTACGAGGGAGACGTTTACTTTATTTTATTCGGGAAACTTATAGCTTATTATAATCAATATTAACGTACAATATGCACGTAAAGGCCATTTACAAGTTTCCACTGATACTTAAACATCTGAACAAAAAACAGAAAGGGACCTACAAAATACCCACAACATAAATTAGGAAACAAAATAACACGATTTATTAATAGATACCCATCATCATCCATCATCCATCGCCCAAACGATTTTAAATAAGTGTTGTTTGCCCTAACAGCAACGCGTATGCGCCTATGCAGTGAAACCTATTTATTGCATCGTGCTACCTATAAAGTGGAAGAGAGGATGTTTTCTGACTACTATTCGTAGGATGAAGAGTTTCCTTACAGAGAGACAATTGACTATTTGCCGAATGTTGAAAAACACTGTGAGGAAAAAGTAATAAAATTTATCAAAAAATGGCTTAGTTTTTAACAGACTTCCAAAAAGGAGGAGGTTCTCAATTCGTCTGCATGTTTTTTTTTGTTATATCGTCATTAATGAACCGATTTTCAAAATTATTGGTGGTCACATTGTCACCAAGTCAGGATCTGATGATGGGATCCCAGGGAAATCGAGGGCAACCCTCAAATTGTAATAGGCACGTATTACGTGTTTCGTGCTTTTTCTAAAGTTTTTTAAGTATCTGCATCTAGCAGTCATCTATCACTTCATGTTGATGAGCTGATGATGGAAGGTATAACTCCTCAACGGTTAGGAGTTGGAGCATAATTCTTTAGTAAAATATTATGGGGACGTATGGTTGTATTCTTTCAGGTTCTCTAGGTGAGCTGATTATGGAAGGTACTACTCCTAAACGGTTAGGAGTTGAAAGCAATAATAAGGGAATCTTGAAGGTTAAGGGTTGAGGTTGAGGTTGAATGTTAAATGTATAGTAAATATTTGTATAGGATATCACAACTAAAAATTGTAAAATAAAAAACACATTTTGTTTGTTTGATTTCGTTTTTTGCCACCGATTTCAGAAGCTGCTTTTTCTTGTGAAGTTTATTTTCCACTTTTTTGTGTTTTTCTCTTTTTTGTGTTTTTGAAGTTGGTTTTTTTTTTACAAAAAAGTTTTTTAACTGATTTTAAATGACGTATTAGACAAAGACAGCGCCACAGAAACGTGACGTCATATATCATACCGCCATAGTTACGTAGTACAAATGGCCGTTTCGCGCGACAAGGATAGAAAGTGCCCCCACCAAAAACTTCTAAAGCATGTAGCTACTCCATTTTTCTCCATGCACCATCGTCTTTTATACGTTCAAATGCCTTGCTTGCTGTAGTCAGTGTAGACAACATCCACTTGAACGAGTACAGACATGGTGGAGGACAAGTAGTCGGAACAGATAAGCAAAGACGACACAATATAAACTACCTACCTGTCTCAAAGGAAGCTATGATGTGATTGTTTAAAAGCAGAAAAGCACCATGAACTAGTTTTATTTTATGTATTGTTTGTAGTTTAGAAATTGGCCTGTAGTTTTGTACATTTACCACTAACGAATAAAGATTACCCTTCCACAATACTGGACAACTCTGTGATTCTTAATATAAATATGTTTCTTTCAAAAATGCCATTTTAATAGTCTAAAATGTAACGTTATAATAATAATATGATATGATGAGAATGTTCGAAATAGTACAGCTGTGGAAGTCGGGCACAAATCTCCGATCCCCCAAGTTGTCATTGCTACTAACTAACACAATCTCCAAATGGGTTTTGGCATAACCACAGCGATCAGGTAAACAAGCGACGTCACGCGTCATACGAGTTTATTGATGCAGCCGTCACGTACTAGCATGAGTGCCCCGGGGCTGCGCGCGAAGGTTGCGTTAGATCATCGCACTGGCAGAGCGAGGACGCCCCACTGCCATACTGGCGCGGCGCGCGGCGCAATCCGTGTTAAGCATACCAGTGAGGAAATGATCACTCCGCGTCCGTTATATTAATTGTAAATGTCTTCCTAATCTTAAAATATGTAATCGTAATAAAAACAGCCTTATAAAGTCCAAGGTTAGTTTTAATTGGATCTTATTATTTTGTACGTAGAGAGAAGATAAAGTTTGTTCGTACAATGTGCTTAGGTACTGGAGGTCTGCAGCGTTGGGTATCTGCCGTAAGTTGAGCGTGTGTGTGGTACTGTGGTGATGATGTGTGTAATGCAGCACTCACAGGAAGTGCAGGTGGTGCAGGTCCTGCAGCGCGTGCGCAGGCAGGCGGGGCAGCGCGCAGCGGTCCAGCCACAGGCGCGCCAGGGCCCCGCCGCTCAGCGCGCCGCCCGACACCGACTCCAGCCGGTTCATGGACAGGTTCCTGCGCAACACACCACCCTGTACTACACACAACAAGGACACAACGCAAGGTATGCGGGTATGCCTCTCGAAACCAACCACTTGCAATCTGTCTCAATTATATCACGGATAACAATTTGACTACAAGATCGAGAAATCCATCACCATTTCTAATTGTACAGTCACAACTTACGAGCAATCGCAACTGCATAGTATACACTCGGCAAAGTTCAGACGCGAGTTTCTCGTAAAATAACGAGTGCAACTAGGATCTATTCCCATCCAATACCAAGAGCAAATACCATTTGGTATTAGTTTATTTCCGAATTAATTTTCTATTCCCAACGAGTACCACATTTTTTAAAATAAAAAATCTATTACTAACGAATACCAAAACGTGACTTTTTGTACACTCAGCTACACAAATTACATACTATACTATCGTAATTGAATGCTAACTGCCGCACTCAGAGTGCTCTAATGCCAACTTAAGCCGTCCATTAGTGACGATTTAAAAATATTCACACTCAGAGTGAGCTAATGATTCATTAGTAGGCCTAATGAACCACTAAATTTAACTGGCGCTCTACCCTTACTTAGCTTCCTAATGAACGATTAGTTTGACGTTTGATGAATTTTGACAGATCAATTCGAAGGGTTTGGAGGTTATTTGTGTAGTTATTTACAAGGATTTCAAATTCTTCTTCTTCTTATCGTGTGGGCAGTAAGGTCTAACGACCCCACACACCCTAGTGTCCAAGTTCTAAACCGCCTCAAGGACCTCTGTCATGGTTTGACGACCGCCATTTGTCGGGCGGACCACCGACTTATTACGTGCCTTCCGAAGCACGGAATCATCTTTTTTAACAGAGAATCAGGTGATTCAAGCCAGCAATGTCCTAGCCAAACTTTAAGCAGCTTTACAAAGTAAAACAGCAACGTTCTAGCCAAACTGGAAGCAACTTTACGAAGTATGAAATTTTGAGAAAATGTACTTATTATGAAGAGTTTGTTGATTTTGTGTACTTTCAATTTAACATTACAAGTGTTAGGTGCCTATGTCAATAGCAAATATGTCTGATCTCGTAGAATTTATCTTTTAGATTTTCTGGTAGATTTTGTTTATTATCCCCAAAGGTATAGGAGAAGTGGGGCCAAGAAAAGTATAACAGAAGCCAAATTAAAACCAGCAAGACTGTGGAAACATGTTTTGGTATTTGGAATTGATGATTTCCTTGTCTTCATGTGGGAATGGGTATCAAACTGGATACAGTTGTGGCTGTCATATGTGCATGTGCAATACTGCATAACATGGCGTTATTGGTAGAAGATTTGGTGCCAATGAACTGGGATAGCATTGATATTCAAAATGATGATGTTGTATCAAATGGTGAAAACTCCAACAGCAATGGTTTTATGGTGCAACAATCTTTGGTGGATAGGTTTCTCTCTTATTATTAATTCTTGAATGAATAAAATCCATAAAATAATCAAATAATAATCCTTTTATTTCAAATTTTCAATACATAAAAAGAGTTAATCAGTAAGAAGGACTTGTTTTGTAATAAATTTCTTCAGTTTCTCTAATTCTATTTTAGTTTTTTTCTAATAAACATTTGTTCCTCTCTTCCTCTAACAATGCTGCTTTTTTTCTTATCTGTTCGATTTACTGTAAAGAAAAAGTATAATATAAGTTACATACATAAACTCACGCCCTTTTCCCATGGGGATAGGCAGAAACCACAAAACACCACTTGCTATGATCCTTACATACTCCTTTTGCCTTGTCCACATTCATACATCTGGTCATACACGCACGCCGGTAAAGAGCCGATTAATATAAGTGAATCTGGCTATAAACGGTTCTTAACCATTACATTACATTTGACGGCACGGTTGGCGCAGTGGCTCAAGCGATTGACTGCCGCTCTGCGTGTCGCGGGTTCAATCCCAGCACGGAACAAATATCTTGTATGGCCTACAGCTACCTGTACAAATATTTGTAATGTGCGTTTTCTGGTCTGGGTATTTGTGTGTTTGACTTAATATGTTTGTGAACGCACCCACGATACAGGAAAAATTCCTAGTACGATCTACTTTTTTTTTTTAAAGAAAAAAGATTGATAGTTGAAAGCCATAGTTATGTACCTGTGTTTTCAGTATTTGCATTTCCATCTTTTTCTTATTTTCTAAATTCCTTATTCTCATCACAGCCTCCCGACGAATAATCAGTACTCGGTAGGTCTACACACTTCTTGATCTGTGGTTTTGATCACTGCTGCATTTTTCTTATCACTGTTATCTAAAATGTAAATAAAGATATTTAGTATAAAGATAAGATGGATGGAGTGTGTGAGGAATGATATAAAGGAAAAAGGAATAAATGATAGTGTGGCGACTGGCAGGGCAGTATGGAAAAAAAGACGTGTTGCGCCGACAACAAATAAACATGGCAAAAGGGCAGGAAGATGATGATGATGAGTGTAAAGCGAATTAAACAATGTTGTATTGTAAGACAAATTTTATGTTGCGTTTTTGGGTACTTACATTAAAGAGAGAGCTTGCAAGCTTCTTATTTGTACAGCGTGCAGCGCGGGCTCCATCTTCCTTACGAACTAATACACGGCCCTCACGGACCCAGACATAATAATTGTAGTTCTTCTCACGAGCCATTTTCCTAGCATCTGCATGTATGGCTTTATTCAGAGGTGAAAGATGCTCTGAGACGAAGACAGGTTATTTGGCGCCTCCGAAGCCCAAGTGGCTTGAAATAAGTTTATCGGACACATGAGCACGTTATGTTATAGCTGTAATTAAACTTTATAACACGAAAGATTATTTCTTGTCGGGTGAAACACACATAATCAAACCAAACAAAATTGACATTGAAATGACACTTGGACATTTTTTATTAGTGACAGTTAGCAATAAGTGATACCAAAGAAAAAAGAGTCCGGTTGCTTTATTTTATTTATATGAAAATGGCTGTTTGGCTTTGTCTTTTGTTGAAAACGATCGGTAAAAGAACTTATTTTAATTTATGTTGCTTATTTATATGCTTTCAATGTGTTTAAATAAACATTTTTTTATTTAATAATAACACATTTTCAAGTGTGGTTACACCAACTGTGTATCGATGTGCTTTTCGATAGAATGATTTGACGATACTCCGCCCTACGGATACTAACAGTTGTCATTAGCTGGTGAACCACTAATTTTTCTTTCTGGGTAGTATCGTTCATTAACGAATCTAGTGAGCATTAGATAAGGACTCATTAGAACTAATTTAATGAAGCTCTCTGAGTGCGGCAGTAAAAGTCTAAAACTTTTCAAACTAACAAATAAGTAGTTCAAATAAATCATTTCTCTTTATCTGCGAAAAAGGGTCGATTTTTGTCTATTGTTTTGAAATTCGAAGCAACCAATCAGAGTTGAGTGCAAAATAAGTCTTGCTATCAGACAGACAACTCAGTTCAGTACATTTCCGTGCTCGCGGCGGGTAGTGTCATACTCAGTGATCAATATGTGATTTATATTCCAACCCTAATCTTGATTAAACATTACTTAAAATCACTCAAAGCATTTTAATTTTAGTGAACCTGACTGTACCTAATTTCTTCAAACTTGTTTTGGTATTGGTTTCAAAATGTGGTACTCGTTGGGAATAGAAAATAAATTCGGAAATAAACTAATACCAAATGGTATTAGCTCTTGGTATTGGATGGGAATAGATCGCAACTAGAGATGTGACCTACTATGTGATAATATGCGTTCCAAAATGTTAGTTTCGTTACGTAACATAAATATGAAATCAATGCAGTGAGCGAATTGGTTCTAAATCTAAACGTTGCTAAGTGTATACGTGATATTGGTGGTGCTAATTGTGCTATCTTTCTTTTGGTTTTTTTAACAAAACGTTATCCAACACTAGAAATCTTTCGCAAAGCAATACGTGCCGGTGGGTGCTGCCGTTGAAATCAAAAATATTCGAATTGTTGTCGTACTTATTTGAAAACATCATAAAGAAAGTGATAAAAAACCCCACTAAAAAAGGTGAAAAGCAAAAAATAAGCACATTTTAAATTAAACAAAACTTGGAAGCAGGCGGGGGGGCCCATTCTATTTTCGTAATTTTAGATTTAAATCGACCCTGGCTTCATGGCCTGCTTCCAAGTTTTGTTTAATTTAAAATGTGCTTGTTTTTTGCTTTTTAGCTTTTTCAGTCGGGTTTTTTAACTACAACAAAACACATGCCTACGCTATAGAAAATTCGGTAAGCGTTCTTAAATATTCGAGACTCGTTTTCTACGTGTTTTTTTATTATTTTTCAGACAAAAAATATTTTTTGGGCCAAATTTGCCTACTCAGCCTGCTGGTAAATCCGGCACTGCTTGGAATGTCACTAATAAACGCTATTTCACTTATTTGTTTCATAAGTTCACGGAACTTTCCTCACGACATTTTCCTTTCTGTTTCCCTCATTATTACCACACAATGACACAACTGACACACCTTTTCGGACACCGCGCTACTTTCAGATTTCCTTTTATGCACTCATTTCGCATTTTATCTATTTGTGTTACACCCACAGAACAGATAAATTTATCTGTTCTGTGGTTACACCACACATTCCCCACCAAAATCAAAAGTAATTTATTCAAATTAGGCAGATCATCATCTGCCTAGCCTTTTCCCAACTATGTTGGGGTCGGCTTCCAGTCTAACCGGATGCAGCTGAATACCAGTGTTTTACATGGAGCGACTACTACTACGACTACTACGACCTATCTGACCTCCACAACCCAGTTAATCTAGGTACGAGTAATGCGATACTCTTTGGTAAGACTGGATGTCAGAATTTTAGGTCACTGACTACCTGTAACGACTGCCAAAGACAGCAGCCGGGACCAACAGCTTATCGTGCTTTCCGAGGCACGGAGGAAACTCGGTATGTCGGGCGGTCACCCATCCACAGACCGACCTAGGCAAGCACAGCTTTACCTAAAGATTGACCCGAGTGGCAGTTCTTATTAAGCCACGAATTCAAATTAGGCAGATAATCCGCATTTTACAAGAGACGGTTCCCCAAAACGAAACCCTTCAACAGTTCCTAGTGTTTTAGCTGGGAAGGGAAAGTTACGGAACGAACTCCCCGGCTATACATCTGTCTGTATGTTAGGTTAGGAGAACCAGATTCTCGGTAGACAATAGTGTGTACGATAATATTAACGAGCTGATTAGACTAAATTATATTTTTGCCACAATGACATGTCAGCTAGCACACGCCGTTAGCATTCTCATCTCAGCTACATCCAAATGCCTTTCATAAAAACTGGCCAAGTGCAAGTCGAACTTGCACATGAAGGGTTCAGTACCATCGTAGTAGGGAAGCTCCCTTCAATTTGTACTCGCTGCCTGTTAGCGAGACGACAACCAGAAATAATATGTCCAGTGGACACACCTGGACGACAACGGTCAACACGCCTGTAATTTTAGGAGTAATGTCTGTAATAAAGTAACTACACGAGACGTGTCCTAACTCCCACGAGCTAACCCAGGCCGCCCTAACAACATTACTAACGAAAATCCACCAGAATCACAAAGATTTAACAAGAATGCGTGTTTGGGCTCTCGATGCATGGAGCCACCAGGAGCCGCGAGCGTGTGCCGCGTGGGCGGACACCGGCCGGCGCGCGGCGCCACACTACATGCTCCATACGGCCGCGCTCCGCACTCCGTACCTACTGAGTACTCGGTACACCACGAACCACACGTGTTGCTCCAATCAACACACGAACATCAGAAGACAGCTACTAACTACTCACTGCACTATCCTAGTGCAGGAAGATCCAATCCAGTGCCAATAACCGAACGCGGACGTTGTCCAGCTGTCGACACACGCCGCGCGCATGTTTAGCAACACAAAACCTTTTTGCAAAAAAAATAACAGCCTTCCAAAAAACACCTAATAGCCTTGTGTTTATTTCATTAAGTATTTTGCCACGAATAATTAATATGTGACCACCGCGCAGCTTCCTGTCTAAATCTCCTTTTTAGAAGTCGGTTTTAAGAAGCCTCGTTACGGCACAGTTACGGTAAGCTGTAGTAGCACATAGCCACAGACATGGCTTAGACAGCGAGCAAGGTCAGTTGCGGACAACGACCATTGGTCGTTGGTTGCGGACGATAAATTTAAACGCCAACACCGAGGGAAAAATGTAGGGCCCATATTTTATTATTTCGCTGTCGCTACTCCTGACTACTCTGCTATTCCTGCAAGACAGACAAGGTTCAGTCAGTTATTTATAAATAACTATAGGTCATGAACCCTTCTGCAGAAAGATCTTCCTGCAGGCCTCCGCGCAGTTGGACGTGTACGGTTGTAATGACACGCGTGTCGGATTGAGACCGGAAGTAGTGATAGGTCTGCAGGCAGGAGAAGGGATGTGTGGTGTGGACTGCTGAAGTGGTGTAAGGAGTACTCACAGCTCGCGCAGGCCGGCGGCGGGCAGCAGCGCGTCGCGCGCCAGCGTGCTGATGTTGTTGTTGGACACGTCCCTGCAACAAACACACGCGTCACTAAGGACTTATAACACACTCCCATACAAAAAAAAACGAAAAAAACAAACAAATGTCACCGACTTCAAAAGTTGACTTTTCTTCTGAAGTTTTTTTTATTCTACCACCATGTTCAAACACAACCCGTTTATGTGGTTTACGTCGCCACACTTGAGTCATTACCATTCCTTTTGGCTTCGCCGGAGTCGGGTACAAGTATAAATAAAATATTTATTAAACCCCCAACTCAATTATTTTTGCGAAGCTTATTTAACCCATATGGTATTAATCTATATTATATAAGGCAATTGCATGTGGCTGAGATGAGAATGCTAAGGGGGATGTGTGGTGTGACGCGAATGGATAAAATAAGGAATGAGTACATAAGAGGAAGTCTGAAAGTGGCGCCGGTAAATGAAAAGTTGTGTGGTAATCGATTGTCGTGGTATGGACATGTGATGCGAAGGAATGAAGAAAATGTTGTGAGAAAAATGTTGAGTATGAATGTAGATGGCTATACGAGTAGAGGAAGACCAAAGAAACGATGGATGGACTGTGTGAAGGATGATATGGCTAGAAAGGAGGTGACTGCTGACATGACGAGAAATAGAGAAGTATGGAAGAAGAAGACATGTTGCGCCGACCCCAAATAAATTGGGATAAGGGCAGGAGAATGATGATGATGATGATGGTATTAATCTATATCTAAATAAATATGATTGTTAGAACGGAAATTCAATATAGAATATTTGTGCCCTTTACTCATATAGTTTAAACAAATATCTTAGAAGACATCGCAATGTAAAAATATCCGCGCGTCCAAATAATTACGCGCACGGCAGTCATTCGCTGAGAAGCAATAAATATTAAACATTGATTCTCCACTTTTACTCCCTTTAAATCAAACTTGGTCACCAAAAAATCAATTTTCAAGCTTTTAGTTTTAATTTCGTTATTTTATATTCCTCATTCACTTTCAATACAGTGTACATTATGTTACAATTCCTTTCATTTCTTGCTACCCATAATGATTGAGTTAAAAAAAAAAAACGCCATTTTGTGCTGGCAGCCATCTTGGATTTGAAATTTGTCATAGTGAATAGTATTCTACTAATCAAGCCCTTTCATTTGATACCCATATTGATAAAGTTGTGAAAAAATATGTAATCCGCCATTTTGTGGCGGCGGCCATCTTGGATTCGAAATTTATTATCTAAATATATATAACTCAAAGGTGACTGACTGACTGACTGACATAGTGATCTATCAACGCACAGCCCAAACCACTGGACGGATCGGGCTGAAATTTGGCATGTAGGTAGATGTTATGACGTAGGCATCCGCTAAGAAAGGATTTTTAATTTTAAGATTTAGATTTTCGGTTTCGTGTTTTGCTTAATATTATGAGCGCAAAAAGTATAATACATGATTATTGTGATACTCAAATAAGGAGTCGAAACTGTCTCTTCTAATATACAGATTACTCAGCAATCTAGCTAGAAGAGCAGTGATTCATCCAGCTGTTGGTTGTACCTAAACATGTTTAATTACGAGTATTATTCATGCATACTTTGTAAATTCCTCATGTACTGCATTTTTTTATGAACCTAAATAAAATATTATTATTATTTTGATCAATTCTACCCCCAAGGGGATAAAACAGGGGATGAAAGTTTGTATGAAACTTTGTCAATTTTAAACCGATCGGGCTGAGACTTTGCATGCATAAAGCTACTATGACGTAGGCATCCCCTAAGAAAGGATTTTGATAAATTCCACCCCTTTTTTATGGTGGGTGGAAAATCATCAAATGACCCCTCCCGCTCTTGGGCAGAGCGGAAGGGAGTGTCAGACTTCTACTGACTAAAAACCACCCATGTTCCTTCTTAGCCCTTCATGTCGAGGCTGCGGTATCTCTTGCGAACACCCGCAGCCCCGACGGGCGTCGGCCCTTGCAGGCCCCTTCCGTGTTGCTGACATCTCTTTGAGGCGCGCGTGGAACACGAAGAAAAAAAATCCGACTTCAAAAACACAAAGTGAAAAACGAAAAACACAAAAAAGTAAAAAATAAACTTCACAAGAAAAAGCAGCTTCTGAAGTCGGTGACATTTTGTACCGATTACGATAAAACAAAGACTAAGTAATACCCAAAGAGATTTAAGATGGGTATAGCGCGGGCATTGGGACATTTGTCATACAAATACTCGTATTTTCATCTCGTGCGTCTGTAGCGGCATCTAGCCATGAATAGAAAAAGGTCGAATATAAACAATTAATTCAGCTATTCCCCAGTAGATGCGCTAGTGTGATAGGGATGTGCTACAAATTATCGACAAACGATATCGATAATGTTACACTGGTACGTGAAACGTTAGCTATTAATTTTAAAAACATAATTAGTAAACTCATTCTATATCTTTTGAGTACACCTAATATATTTTTCCTTCTGTCTTTACTCTTTACATGGAACGTACGTTTCCATCGGCGTCGAGTGTACTTTGAAGTACCTAGGACTTCGTCCTCGACAGCCGGTGGAACTACGTGGAGCATTTCCGACGTTTGGCTCCCAGACTGGAGCGGGCCGGGGCTGCCTTCAGGTGGCTCTTGCCCAATCTGGGTGGGCCAAACGCTTCCTGCCGGAGGCTCTATGAGGGGATCGTGCGGTCCGTGGCCCTTTACGGGGCTCCGGTGTGGGCGAGTGTTTTGAGAAAGCGGGCCGCCCCCTACCTGAACGCGCCCCAGAAGGTGATGGCCGTAAGGCTAGTCCGTGGGTACCGCACGATCTCACGCGAGGCGGCGAACCTCCTTGCCGGATTGCCGCCATGGGATCTGTCACTCCGTTGCCGCGGCAAATTGCTGCGCAGCGAAAAGACCTCCGGTGCGGTCCCCTCTTAGAGGAGTGGCTGGAGAGGCGCCACGGCGCCCTCACCTTCCGTCTGACGCAGGTACTCACCGAACACGGTTGTTTCGGGAGGTACCTGCACCGATTCAGGCAGGAGGAAACGCCCGGATGCCACCATTGTGTGGATCGGCCGGAGTACACGGTGGAGCACACCGTGGAGGTGTATCCCGCTTGGGCAGAACCCCGCCGTGTTCTCGTAGCGGCGATCGGCGGCGGCGACCTCTCGCGTCTGGCCCTGGTGCAAGCCATGGTCCGGGGCGAGGAGGAATGGGACGCCGTCGCCTCCTTCTGCGAAGCAGTGATGCAGCGAAGGAGGTGGCGGAATGTGAGAGGGAGAGAACCTCTCGTCTCAGCCGCCGCGGGAGGCGCTCCGGGCGTCAGGGGCCACGTGATGGCTTCCGGCCACCGTAGACACGGGCCTGTGGACGGTGAGTGATTGGTAAGCTAGCCGTCCGTCCGTCTTATGACGACGACAGCCCGTGTCGATGGCGCGTTCGTGTTCCACGCGCGCCTCAAAGAGATGTCAGCAACATGGAAGGGGCCGACGCCCGCCGGGGCTGCGGGTTGTTCGCAAGAGATACCGCAGCCTCGACATGAAGGGCTAAGAAGGAAGAACATGGGTGGTTTTTAGTCAGTAGAAGTCTGACACTCCCTTTCGCTCTGCCCAAGAGCGGGAGGGGTTATTTGATGATTTGCCACCCGCCAAAAAAACAAGGGTTCCTTGTTGACCACGGAACCCTAAAAATTGGGGAAACTAGGTAAGTAGGTACCTACTTCGGTATTTTTGTACACGAAACCTTAAAAATGGCCTCAGAAGGTTTCACATGAGAGCTAGTAGGTACTACACGTGCCTGTCGAGGTACAACCTACTGCTGACAACGTGGGCAATAGCCAGTAGCCACTGTGTGCTGGGAGCCGGGCGTAGGGGCTTGCGGCGCGGAGTGCGGTGTCGCGGGGAGACGGTAACGACCTTCGCGGCGCTCGTTATTGGCGCCATCCATCATCGCTCCCGCGGTCGCCGACACGGCCCCCCGACTGACGTGCCACCCTCACCCCCACACCGCCCGCGCCCCCTGCTCATTCACAACGCCGCGCTAGCACCCGCACGCCGGGAGCGCGCCCGGAACTGATGCTGACAACAGTCCACTGCGTCGGTTGAGCTTTGCAGGGAATCATCAAAAGTGGATTTGTAAAGTAATAAAATACATTAGCAGAACAATCAAATCCTTAGTATTCCATAAAACATGATTGATTTGCTGCAGCAGAGTGCTGCCAGCACTCCGGATAATGATGAAACTTGCGATCAATGAAACAATTATTAATTTTCAAGCGGGCGACAGTTAGTGTAACGTACAGAAGAGTACAGATGCAGACATGCAGCGCTGACACAGCACCGCTGCACGCTGGGGTGATTTGCGGCGGGCACACACACGCAGAGGACGCGCGGCGCGGCGAGTCGATAGCCGGCGGCGCAGCGCGGCGCGCCGGGGCATCGCCCGCGCCCTCGCCCGCCAGCCCGCCAGCCAGCCCGCCACCTCGTGAACTAATGTCGCCGCCGGCGTCCCACGATAAATAACACCTCGTTATCCTTGATGTGTTACAAATCGCCGCGTGCCCTGCCCAGTGCCCACGACCACCTTTGACCGCAACATGGCGCTGACAAGTCGGCGTGCGGGCGCGTGCGGCTCGAGTGCCGACCTCGCTCCGAGCGCGCTGTGCACGCGCACCACTGCGCTCGCTATCGTTACGCATGCAACATTCATGCATCTTTAAAAATGGCCCATCATCGTCATCCAATTCATAAACGCGTACAAGTACCGGTTTCCTTCGCCCGAAACCTTCACCCCGATTCTCAAAGCGTGTTGCTGTTTTAATAACGGGGATATTGCTCTCCATACTTCATAAAAACATTAATTGATTTATGACTAGTAAGTTCTACAAAGGCTTGTTTAGCTAAGCGAAGCAACAACTGCGATGGAGTCCCTCTGTTCGTTTCCTCGTGTACTTAGATACAATAACTTCACAACAAATCTGTTCTGTGCGTGTGTAGGGACTCTAGGGAGAGATGACAGAGTGCTCCATCACCTCACAGCTGACGAGAGCAGTGCTCGTTCTCGGCGAGTGATCGCTTACATGCTTGTTATTATTTATGTTTAGATACAAAGTAAGTGAAACTTGACGTAAGAGTTGATAGTGCGAGACGTGTACTGGTGTATGTTGTTTGTGTGACATTAGCGCGCGGCGCGGTGTGGCGGTGTGGCGGGTGGCGGTGGCCAGGTGCGCGGCGACCTCGCGCGCTTGCGTCACCGCGCTGCTGCTCACTGCTGCACTGCACCGACACTGACACGTGCCACGTTCAACCAATCACAGCCGATACCAGACACACGACGTGGGTTTCAACGACAGAAATTGGTTGATTCCTACTCTTGTCTCCGCTCCGCTCGTCTCCGTGTTGGGCAGCGCGAGTTGTCCATCATCACCCGCAGCCCTCTGCCCTACTCCACACCACAATATAAATATGGACAGTACGGAAACTACCTACAAACGCTCGAAACCGCACACTCACACAAACATGCGCATCGACGGGGCTATGACTTAGCAAGTCTTCGCAGTGCGCTCAGTTGTGCGTGCCGCGCCGAGACGAGTGGTCAGTTGGTCACGTATAAGTTCATATCTCCCGATATTTTTTTTAAATGCAACGAACGTATTGCGCGGTATACGGCTGTGTCAACTCGGCTTCATCAGCAGAAGAAAGTATTTTTAATCGACTTCCAAAAAGAGGGAGGTTCTGAATTCGTCGGTTTGGTTTTGTTTTTGTATCATATTTGTTTCCGCATAACTCCCTCATTTATGAACCGAATTGAAAAAAAATTAATCGAAAAAGTATACTCCCGAGATGGTCCCACTGTTACCATGTCTGGATCTGATGATGGAATCTTAACGAAATCGAGGGCAACCCTCAAATTTTATAGGCACGTATTACGTGTTTCGTATTTTTTCTAATGCTATTTAAGTATTCTATTTAGATTGTATTTGTAAGCTAGCTTTTTTTAATTCGATTGATTGATCACAACAGAATAAAAATGTTATGTTGAGAAGTTATCTAGGGACTTCAGCAACCGTGCATAAAAGGGACAACCCTATGGCTTCAATGGAGCGTAGGTAGTTATCGCATCAACTAGGCTTAGTTTCGCTACTGTCCATATTTATACTGTGTCCACACTGAGCATAGCAGCGCGCTGTGTGGGTGCACGCGCGTGCGACCGTACAAATAAACAAGTGTGTAGTTGAGTCATTGACGCGCTCGGTGCTAACTGTCATAAGCTCGCGCTAACAACGCGTACAACGTGCTGAATGTAGCGGGCGGTGTGCGGTAAACATTAGCTCAGCTCATCAGCTGTCATTCACACGCCCGGCCGCCCCGCCCGGACGCGTGCCGCCTCACACGGACACGGCACACAGCTCACACGGCACACCGCTCACACGCAGCCCGTTTACGTGCACTGCTCGCGCTAGCTACGCGCTGCGGAGTTGCGGACTACATGACGTGTAATGTTATTTCATCCCGTACAGATTTATATAGTAAAAGTTCATCGATTTTAAAGTTAGAAACGTGGTAGTGGGTACTTGAGAGTTGTCGTCATGATCTGGACAGCTTTTCCCGACAACGATGGGATTGGCTTTCAGCCTAACTAGGTTCAGCTGGGTCTGCTTATCAGACTTCAACAATATTGTTAGAGGGTAACGCAGACTTCAACAATATTGTTAGAGGGTAACGCAGACTTCAACAATATTGTTAGAGGGTAACGCAGACTACTAAGCCGCCTACTAAGACTGGTCGGCAGACTATCAGGCTGCTGTCTCCCGTGGCGACTAACGCAGATGTACGAAGAGCAAGCGGCAGTCCGGACCGTCTGCTGTCCGAAGCACGGCGGGTCCCGGACAGTCCGCTACGTAATCGACCGACCACTATAAACTTCGTCTTTGTCGTGTCTTCGCTTTTGTCAACATATTTTAAGTAACCAATAAAAAAAATAAAATGAAGGCTTTTTGTTCTTTTTTATTATGTCTTTGTTTTTGTTGTTGTAATTGCTTAAATCAAAGTCAAATTCAGGACCTATGATATTTAAATCTTGTAATCGTCGATAATTGGAATTGTCGATTTCAGTTACAGCGAAGGTCAACTGAAGACGCTGCCTCATTACTGACCAACTTAGTGGCTACTCGTACTTTCACCCAAAAAGGAGAACACACTATAGGAGTTTTCTTTAGATCTGGCAAAGGCCTTCGATACAATAACAATTCAACTTCTTCTTGAATGTGCTGGTATACGAGGGGCTGCATTTGGATGGTTTACGAGTTACCTATCTGATCGCAAACAGCTGGTCAAAGTAAATGAACAATCAAGTGACGTACTTCCTATCGCTCTTGGAATTCCACAGGGCAGCACACTCGGCCCGACTCTCTTCAGCTTCTATATGAATGATATTTTAAACTCACAATTAATCGACGCTGAAATAATATCGTATGCTGACGACACAGTGATAATTTTTCACGGTAAAACTTGGGAACAAGTTTACCACCTTGCCGAGATCGGACTAGTAACTGTCTCTAAGGCTCTTAATGCAAATCTCCTGACTCTAAATATAAAAAAAAACCAAATTCATAACATTCTCCAATACAATAGCCTCTCGACCTCCACGTCATCTTGTACTTAGAATAGAATAGAATAGAATACATTTATTTTCAGGTAACAAAGACCCATAGACACATACCTTAACCTAAATATACATACTAATAACATACACATGCATACTTAAATACCACACATGCTGCAGTTACCAGACATCACCGCTAACACACTGTTCTTGCCTAGTCATAGATCACACTGCCTCAATTAAGTACCTTGGCATTACACTAGATGACAACATCTCATTCAAATCTCACATACACTTGCTCTCTGGTCGCGTTAGGAAGCTGATACACGTTATGTAAAATCTACGTAACTGTACACCCTTTAAAATTCTACGTACAATTTACCTCGGTTTGTGTCAGTTAGTACATCAATACGGGATTTCTGTTTGAAAGGCACTGTTATAGAGGTAGAAAGAGCTCAAAGAGCAGTGATAAAAGTAGCTTTAAGAAAACCTTTTCGCTACCCAACAGATTTTATTTATAAGGAGTTTGATGTCTTAAGGGTGCGGTAATTATATATTTTAAAAGCAACCCTACATGTTTACAAAACCCTAAAAAATAGATCCGACTACGAAAAAATTATCTCGAAACGCGTCCTCTACATTCCCCCACCAGAAGCAAATAGCCTGTTAGCTAGATGATGCCCATTCTACTCACATATCCATATTTACAATAGAATTAGTAAAAGCTGCAACATTCAAGACTTGAACAACTTTTCATGCAAAAAAACTTTCATAAAATGATTAGCCAACCTATCGTATGAAGAGACGGAAGAAATTTCAAGTTAACTAAACTATACGCGAAATAAAAATACACACACACACACACACACACATACACACTTTCTTACTTTTAATTACCATTTTTGTTTTGTTCGTAGATAATAAGTAGGTACATACTTATTATTTTAAAGTTAACGCAACTCCGGCCCCCAAGATACAGGCACAGCCTAGTTTGGGGACCTCTGTTTTGTAAGCATGTTAAAATATAACTTGTTACATTTTTTATATAGCGCGGGACAACAGAATTAGGAATGTACACACATCAAAAGTGTCTAGGGATCAACATATATTTTTGCAATAACTTTTCTCCTGATTGATATTAATTAAAATTTTCTTTAAGGATTCATCAAATAAAGTGTTTTCGTTTGTCACAGTAACGATAAACCAAGTCACCTTTGCATTAATAAAGAAATTTGCCATTTTCCTAATAAAGGGATTTTTGACATTTGAACCACTAACATTAAAGTTCGAAAAAAAGACTGAAATAACAGTTTTCTTTGAAATTTTATTGGGTAACTTAAACAATTAATAATCCGTGTTTCTACCGCGAACACTAACAACACAAGAACATCGGTTTGGCATACTCAAAATGAGTTCATCCAAATCACGCTGTGGAATGGCCGCCCATGTTCGTTGCAACAACAAAAAAAGGTCTTCTTGCGACTGGATACCCTCCATATTCGGCAGAGCTCTTCTCTGTAGCATATCCCATGCATGCTCAATCGGGTTCAAGTCTGGCGACTGAGCAGGCCAGGGCAGGACATTGATGTTAGCTGCGGCGAGAGTCTGTCTTACAACTCTTGCGGTGTGCGGTCGTGCATTATCATGCATTAACTGAAATAAGGGACCGATTTGCACTTGTAGAGGAACGATGACGTCTGATACAATCGTCTCAGCATAAATTTGAGCGTTGAGGTTGCCTCTGATCCAAATCAACTCAGTTCTTCCGCCGATCCAAATACCCGCCCATACCATGATGGTTCCACCACTATAAGGATGGACTTCCTGGCAGGATTTTAATCGCTGTTGGCGTCCAGGGGTTCTCCAGTGTCGTATACGTCTTGTATCCGGTCTCATACCAAAACGAGACTCATCAGAAAAGCACACGAAACGCCATTGTTCTTCTGCCCAATTTCTGTGTTCAAGAGCCCATTGATATCGAATCCTACGATTGTGCATTGCTATAGGTGGTACCCGTAGCGGTCTTCGGGAATGAAGGTTCACTTCATGCAAGCGGTTTCTGACTGTTTGGTCGCTAATTAAGTTCCCTGAAGAGTGATGAAGCCTCACGGCTAACATCATGGCGGTTATTGTTGGAGCTCTTCGAGTTAAGATTTGAATGTATCGGTCTTGTCTCCGTGTGGTGCAGCGATACCGTCCTCCATGGCGCTCAGCCACGGTACCAGTGCTTCGGTAACGTGTCCAAAGTCGACTGATAACACTCTGACTTGTATTCAGAGCTAAAGCCACAGTACGTTGCCGGGAAACAGCTTCTATCATTCCCACGGCTCTGAGCATTTCTTCCCTGCTTAAATGACGTCGCCGCTCCATAATAACGTTGGTTTTAATCAGTAGTAGGGAAACAGTAGCACTAATAATGTCTTCAATGCGTTGTATGTTTTTATAGGGAAAATATTGACAGCTGATTTTCATCTTTTACTCGAATTTGATTCACAGTTCCTGATTCAAATTATGAAATGCACCAAAAAGGATCCATATAAATTTATAAAATCATAAATTTATTACAAAGCCACATCTCAATCTCAAGAAATCCGCATAAAAATGCTTGATCCCTAGACACTTTTGATGTGTGTATTTTCTAACAGTCAAACAAATGAACGAAGTTTGGCAACGCCTTTTTTTCGTCTACATATTGCATGTAGGTCAAGGTTACGAAGAACGGCATCGTTGCATAAAACCTTCCTACGACTACTGGTATTTATGTTGCCATACAACAATAAAATTGTTTACATTAAAAAAAAAAACATTACATTGATGTCATCAGTTTTATGTTGTTTTATATTGTTTTTTTTTTTGAACGGTTGGAAAGGAAATAATTAAAACTAATTATTGATTTAACAGAATTATTATAAGATCGTCTGCACGCCATCTAGCGTGCCATAGTCTAAACAACGCTTTGGGTTTACTTGTCAATAGTTGTCAAAAGTCACGCACACTACTAAAGAAGTGTCCAATTTTGCCGGGATTTCACTATTGTTTTTCTCGGTAAATAATGTAAGATAATGCCCAAAAAGGTCGATTGTGGACACTTTCCATTGTTGAGAAGTGATAAAAGGATAAATTTTAAAGAAAAAGTGTCTGTGTTTAGTGTAATGGTGTAGGTATTTCAAAAATGTATGGACGGTCGGTCGGCGCTTCAACCTTAAGTTAGATTAAGGATTTACTGTGCCTGTGTGCTGTGTTGTGTGTGTGTGCGTGTGTGTGGATTTGCTGTGTGTGTGTGTGCTGTGTGTATTGTCCCGTCGGGGCTGCGGGTTGTTCGCAAGAGATACCGCGGCCTCGAAATGAAGGGCTAAGAAGGAACATGGGTGGTTTTTAGTTAGTAGAAGTCTGACACTCCCTTTTGCTCTGCCCAAGAGCGGGAAGGGTTATTTGATGATATCCCACCCCCAAAAAAAAAAAAAAGGATTTACTGTTACAACGATTTAATAAAATTATTATTAGTTGGAACCGGAGCAGCGGGTCTCCCCCGGTTGAACTGCTTAACTCAGAACCGAGTAAGAAATATAACCGAAAGGTTCTGCATGACGATGTGCCCTAGCCGGGAGCGGCGTTGATCAGCACTACACACGAGTGTTAGTCTGTTTTTAACCGACTTCCAAAAAGGAGGAGGTTCTCTATTCGTGTGTATCTATTTTTTTTATTTATGCCCGTATATATCTCCGTCAATTGTGGACCGATTTACAAAATTATTTTTGTTTGAAAGGGTATACTCCCGAGGTGGTTCCAGTGCCACCAAGTCAGGATCTAATTACGGGATCCCTGAGAAATCGAGAGCAATTAACCCTCAAATTTTTAAACCTGATACATTTTACCATCTTTTTCGATCGTATTGTTTTAAATTTGAATTCAGAATACCATACGACATGGAGCTACGCCTAACAAGTCGGATATGCGCCTTGTTAAAGGCAATTGATTTTTGAATAAAAAACATGTTTTATCAAATAAAGGTTTAATTTTATAACGCGTGTTGCCTCCATGGGCATCTACCACAGCTCTCATACAATTAGGCATAGAGTTTATCAACCGCTCTATGAAATTTTGAGGGATCATCTCCCATTCCTCTTCTATGGCAGTTTTCAACTCCTGCATCGTCTGGGCAACTGGCTGACGAGCCCTAACACGTATTTTTAGCGCGTCCCACATGTGCTCAATGGGGTTCATGTCTGGGCTTCTGGCTGGCCAGTCCATAACTGTGATGTTCACATCCCGAAGATATTCCCTGACGATGCCGGCCGCATGGGCTCTTGCATTATCATGCATAAAAAGGAAATTTGGGCCCACATAGTCCGCGTATGGTATCACGTGAGGTTCTAAGCACTCACGAATGTACCTTTCAGCATTTAATGTTGACAGCCATGGTCCTGTAACAACCTCAACCGCTCGCGGATATACCGCCCCAGACAGTCCATGAGCCACCGCCATAAGCAACCCTCTCTTCAAAGCAGCATTGTGCGAAACGCTCTCCCTTACGTCGGTAGACCTTCTTCCTTCCATCATTGTCATGTAACACAATTTTAGACTCATCAGAAAAGAGTACACGGCTCCAATCTTGCTGTGTCCAATTTAAATGACTGCGTGCGAAATGAAGGCGCGCTGTTCGGTGGGCTCGCGTTAGTTTGGGCCCATTAGCTGGCTTGTGTGGTACCATATCGCGTTCTTTTAACCTTCTCCGAACAGTTCGAGCGCTCACAGATACTCCGTGGAAGTTGCGAAGTTGGTTTTGTATCTCAATGGAGGTAAGGTGACGATTTCTCAAGCTGGTCGTCACGATGAATCGATCCTGCCTTTCAGTTGTGACCCGAGATCGTGGCCTTCCTTGGCGACGAACAAAGCCGCCAGTCTCTAGGTACCTCCGATAAACATTTCGGACCGCAGATCGACTTAAATTAAGTTGAGCACTCACGTTTCTTTGGCTGTGTCCGGCCTGAATAAGTGCCACAGCTTGGTCGGCGACTTCAGGTGAAGTATCCATAGATTATTGATAGAACCTCACCTTAATGTTAAGAATAAGTAATGTTTGTTGCAAAACCAAAGATATCAATCACTTTTTCAAGAATTAAATCCAAGTAAACCAATAAAACCAAGTTTTCTTAGTATTCGATTGTTTGATATCAACAAACAGGCTCCAAATTGTCTTTTGTTTCTTTAAATTCTGTGTTCGAAATTCAAAAAAAGACTATTGAATGAAATTGTGAATGTGCCAGGTTCAAAACTGCATAAAAACTTTTTGCTCGACCTAATATAAAATTTTAGCTAGGACCAAACGAAACTGAAAATACAAGGTGGGCCAATAGATGTGTCCAGAAGTGTATTTTCTGAAGCTGTTCAAGTATTTGCGTCTGATAATTATAATCTCATGCGGCTGCGCTGATGATGGAAGGTACAACTCCTCAACGGTTAGGAGTTGAAAGAAAATTCCTTCAAAATTATACGAGCTCATGGACCGATACTTGTATTGTTTCAGGCTATTAGGTTGACCTGATGATAGAAGGTAAATCCCATAAACCAACTTTAAAAAAATGGAGGTTCTCAATTCGTCGGAATCTTCTTTTATGTATATTCACCGATTACTCGAAGACGCCTGAAACGATATAGATTTTTTTGTTGGAAAGGGGCCGTTGGTGTTCTTATGCATTTTTCTGTTAATGTATTCTGTTTTTTTTATTCAATAAGAACATACGCTTAGGAGAGGACTTTAACGTACATATTCATTAAAACCAACTTTATTGACACAATCACCGACAATGCGTTTCGTTTTCAAGCATAGACAATGTGTGGGTTGCCATAATTATGTATAAAAAAGTAAACAACTACTGCTGACGTGAACATCATCTAGACCCCACCCCCCATGTCATCAAAAATAAGCAAAGCAGAGACCCCCCCGCCCCCCATCAGTGCTTACGTAATACTTGAACGGCCCCAAAGTAGATATTCCAAAGGGTGTGCTCTGATAAGGAAATCAAGACCTGATTATGGCATCCTAGAGATATGGAGGGCAACCCTCAAATTTTATAGGCACGTATTGCGTGTTTCGTGCTTTTTCTAATAAAGCTTTTCAAGTATACGCATCTAGCAGTCATCACTTCATGTTGAAGAGCTGATTATGGAAGGTGCTACTCCTCAATGGTTAGGAGTTGATAAGGGAATCTTGAAGGTTAAGAGTTCCCGTCGGGGCTGCGGGTTGTTCGAAAGAGATACCGCGGCCTCGGCACAAAGGCTAAGAAGGAACATGGTGGTGTGGTCGGTGGCAAAAAAAACGAAATCAAAGAAACAACTGTCACCGACTTCAGAACCTGATTTTTCTTATGAAGTTTATATTTCACTATTTTGTGTTTTAGTTTTTTTCTCTTTTTTGTGATTTGAAAACGGTTTTTTAACAATTCTAGATCATAAGTAAGAAGTTGAGAACATCTTAGTGCACGATCCCACTTTCAAGTAGTAGCTTGATGAACCTCCGCGACAGCGTGCCACGTGTGACGGCGGCTGGCTGGTGGCGGGTGTGCAGGCGACACATCAACCTATTCATAGCCAGTATAACCTGATTACCTGACCCCGCTTACTACTTCGGTTTAGCTTCGTTGGTCGTCGTCGTGCGTACTTGCTACTCTTGCAAATAGTTCAGTGGTGCAATGTACGTCGTGTAGACATATCGCAGGTGTGCGGGGGGTGCGGGGTGCGGGGTGCGGCGCTGGACGAGTTCACGGAACATCAATAATAACACGCATTGAATCGAGCGCTGTTCTGTATGAGTGTAGCTAGACTAGCTAGCCAGCGATGCACCGCTCCCTCTGCCCAGCGCGCCCGTTGCGTGGGAGGAGGGAGGGGGCTGGGGGGCAGGGGCCCTGCAAGTAATAGCCTCGTCCTCGCATTCAGTCTATAAATAGCATGATAGATCCGCCGCTGCACCGCCCCGCGCCCGTCTCGCCGCCGCACCGCCTCAAGCGCTGCCATCCTGCACAACACTGCACATCACCGCACAATGCTGCACACGTGCTCAGTGCTCACTGCGCACCGCCACTCTTCACACGTGTCAGAAGTCTCCATATCCATATAATTCTGCATGCTAGTTTTAGCGAATTGTGTGAGCTTCTGTTACAAAACCTGACCATCAATATTGTACTACATTTCTAGCAAATAAAGCTCATTTCATTTCCATGACACAATGTCTATATGTTTAACCGACTTCAAAAAGATGGAGGTTATCAATTCGTCGGATCTGTTTTTTTATGTGATTCCCGATTACTCGAAGGTGGTTAGACCGATTTGGATTTTTTTATTTTGTTTAAAATTGTATACTTCAGTACAAGTCAGGATCTGATGATGGGATCCTGGAGATAAACTGGGAATTCTTCAAATATTATAGGCACTCTTGAAGCGATTTGTGTAGTTTTTGGAAGAGTACTTTCTCAGAGTAGTCCCATTTCAATTTGGTGAAGATCTGATGAAGAACTTCGGAGATAGGCAACTGAACTCCTCCATAAAATTATAGCAAATGGACTGGGATTGCTGAAAACTCATGTCTGTCTATTGTTTTCACCAGTTTATAACATAACATCACGCCGCCGCCGCCGCGCCGCCGCGCCGGTACGCTTAAAAGGGAACATGTGAACCACTAAAAAGTGAAAAATAAAAAACTTTTTAATAAAAAATAAAACCCGACTTCAACAAAAAATAAAACACAAAAAGGTGAACTTTTGTTTGATTTCGTTTTTTTGCCTCCGACTTCAGAATCTGATTTTTTCACGTGGCGTCGGGTGAAGAAGCTAACGAGAACCAGCGAACGTGTCTACAGGGGTCAATGAACGACAATGTTTTAATTAGCTATCGTACTACGAACGACGTAAAAAATTGTATGTTATTATGAGTCGACTGAAATCTGAAAATGATTAGAAGTAATATATGAGACGGGCGCGTTGGCCGCTTGCTAGCAGATAATGTTATTTATTGGCGTCGTAATTGAATCGTAACATAAAGCTCGCGTTATTTACGAGCGGCGGGCGTGCGTACTGCGGCGAGCGGCGTGTGACGTCACGCGCCGTGATGGATGGCGTGGCGGCGCGCTCCACTGCTGACACAGCCGCCAGCACCAGCCCGCACTCCGCCCACACCCCGCGCCTGCCGCCTCAGCACAGTCAGCACAACATGACGTGCTTTGTGCCGCAGCTCGCGCCGCTCTCACATGATGCACGTGTTATCAGTGCGGGGCCAACCCATGCTCAGGGTCCACTTCTAGTAGAGTCTTACCTTCTCTTTTATTATTTATTAACCGACTTCCAAAAATGAGGAGGTGGTCTATTCGAGTGTATATATTTTTGAGGTTCCGTAGCCGGATGGCAAGAACTGGCCAAGTGCAAGTCGTACTCGCACATGAAGGGTTCCGTACCGTCATAGTAGGGAAGCCCCTTTTTAACCGACTTCCGAAAAGGAGGAGGTTATCAATTCGTCTGTATGTTTTTTTTTTTTTGGAATGTTTGTTATCTCCGTCATTTATCAACCGATTTTCAAAATTCTTTTTGTGTTCCAAAAGATATACTCCCGAGGTAGTCCCATTGTCACCAAATCAGGATCTGATGGTGGGATCCCAGGGAAATCGAGGGCAACCCTCAAATTTTATAGGCACATATGATGTTTTTCATATATTTTCTAAAGCTGTTTAAGTATTTGCGTCTGACCATCATAATATCATGTGAATTCGCTGATGATGATGGAAGGTACAACTCCTCAACGGTTAGGAGTTGAAAGAAAATTCTTTCTTATTTATACTCACTTATGGAGCAATAATTGTATTCTTTCAGGGTATCAGGTTGACCCAAGGTGGTCCCATTGTCACCAAGTCAGGATCTGATGATGGGATCCCAGGGAAATCGAGGGCAACCCTCAAACTTTATAGGCACTTATGACGTTTTTCATATATTTTCTAAACCTGTTCAAGTATTTGCGTGTAGTCATCACAATATCATGTGGGTTCACTGATGATGATCACTGATAATCGTCAAGATGAATCAAACGAGTCCAAACTCGATGGGGTTATGACGTTCTAAAATGGATTTCCTATGGCCACCTTCCAGTTTCATCATCAGACCCTGGACATAATCTAAAGACAAAGAACTCGTCAAGACAAATCAAACGAGTAAAAATTCGATGGGGTTGCGTCACCTTCCAGCTCCATCATCAGATCAACTCCATGTCATAATAATATTGCATTGTTAGGCGATGTACGTATACGTGCAAAATTTCAGATCAATCGGTGAAATTCATTCACTGATAATGTAGTTTTAACTTTGTAATCCTATACATTTATATGGGTTTACAATGTTATTTATGCAGTTGGTGTATCTAGAAAACTAGACTGAAATTTTTAGTTTTTTTAGTTTTCCCTTCATGTATACACTTAACACTAATTCTATTCGAAATTTGAAGCTCCTATGTCTGTGCCTTAGACTTTTGATGATCGGTCAGTCAGTGAGTGACAAAACTAAGGAATTTTGATTACTTATAATTCTTAAACTACTGGTTCAAATTGAATGAAATTTGAAATATACCATGTTTATACAACGCCTAAAGTCTGTTTTTTAATCCCTGAGACTAAATTGACACATGCAAATGTCAAACTTACAAATAATGCTGCCAGCTCTTTTGTTTAGTGTTGTACCTACGATACCGGTTTGTTGAATCGTAACTTTTTATATTTATTAGACGATTAGAAAAAAATACAGATGCTATCAGTGTTGTTCCCGTACACGATAAAACGGATATATGAACCATTTTCTTATAAAACGGCAGCACTTTTGAAAAATACGGCAATTATTGGAACTTGACACCATACAAACAATTGCAATTCTAAAAATAAGATAATACGGCAGTTAATGTGTGATTTTGACCACCAACCCCCAACCCCAACCCTCATTTAACAGGAGCAACACTGGATGCCATTTTATTTACCTTATTCGTCCTTCAAGTGTTCGAATATGCCCGTTGTGTCTATTGCGATAATCTAATAGATATCTAGTGTTTTTTGGTATATTTTCGTTGAGTTTGTCTCTGTTACTTTGTTATTTTTTTGTGTTAGGTGTTGTGGTTTTGTTACGTTTTTTGTTTTCGCTGAACATTTATCATGGACGCTCAGCCTTCTACTTCGTCGCGTGCCCACGCGACGAAATTTCTTCTTCACGCCTGTGAAGAAGAAAGTTTATCTCCAAGAAATAAACGTAAGCTCATATCATTTAGCCAAACAGAAAAAGATATGATCATGAACGCTTACAAATATGTTCGTACTAAAAAGAAAACCGAATCTCCAACCGTGACGCCGAAAAAAAAACGAATATGTTTTAAAAACTGCCGAAATCCTGAACATATCCAGAGCTACAGTCTACTGGGTGCTGAAGGAGCACAAAGAGAATGAAAATTGTAGCTCTCGAAAATACCTGGCCGTAAATTAAAGAGTGAAATCGTCCAATAATTTGTCTTTGAAAGACAAAATATTGGACGATTTAGATTTCACTCTTTCGGCTATACGTCGAGAAGTTGAAAAAATATTTTTTTTAAACGTTGCCCCACACTAGGAATTTTTCGTTTATCGTGGTTCCGTTTACAAACACTTACAACTCGCATACACAAACATACCCAGACCCCAAACAATTACTATCTGTAGGCCATACAAATATTTGTTCCGTGCTGGGATCGAACCCGCGACACGCAGCTCAGCAGTCCAATCCCTCAGCCACTGCGCCAACCGTGCCGTAAACTTTTTTTATAGAAACGAATCACGCTTGCTAAAAATAATAAAAAAATAATAAAAGTAAAAATAGAAGTACATCTTTGGCAGCCTTTCAATTAATAAAAGAAATAACTGACTGTATTGACAAGAAAATACCTGTTACAGTTTTATTCATGGACATGAGTAAAGCGTTTGATCACGTCTCTCATGAGCGATTATTGGAAAAGGTTTCCAGATATGGTGTCAGAGGAACAGCATATAACTGGCTGGAATCATATTTGTCCGACAGAGTACAATCAGTGGAAGTATCTAATTATAATGACCAAACTAAAACGTTAGAATCAGTCCAATCTTCGTTTATGTGTAATAAAAATGGCGTGCCACAGGGTAGTATTTTAGGGCCGCCATTGTTTTTGCTCTATATAAATGATTTCCCAGAAATTATAAATCATAAATGTGTATTGTTTGCCGACGATACTACAATTATTATCAAAGGACACGATAAAAATTCGTACGAACAAGAAATAAATATGGCTCTTCAACGAACTATAGAGTGGCTAGAGGCCAATCATTTAAAAGTTAATATTAATAAAACTAAATTTATGCAATTTCATACCTATCGATCCAAACCGCTGGCCCTAAACATATCTTATAAAGGGGTAGCCCTGACAGAAACTCACTCTGTTAAGTTTCTTGGAATAAACTTAGATAAATTTTGTTCATGGAAAAATCATTTAGATGATATTTGTGTTAAATTGAATAATTTTATATACCCTTTGAGACGTATTAGCTGCGAGGTATCTAGAAATGCTGCAATAACGGCTTTCCATGGCTATATAACTTCCACTCTAAGGTATGGCGTTATCCTGTGGGGTCGTTGTGTGGAGATAGATCAAGCATTCGTAATGCAAAAAAAGTGTCTTAGAGCTATATTTGGGTTAAAACAAGTAGAATCATGTCGTCCATTCTTTAGGAAATATAAAATATTAACGCTACCGTGTATTTATATATTAGAATCCTGTATATTTGTTTTTAAACATAAGAGACTTTTCCAGCAAGCGACAAGCTACTATGCCCCACGGTCTATATAAACCAATAAGTTGTTTAAACCGAGGACGAATCTCACACTTACAGATAACAACAGCTATATTATGTGCATAAAACTATTTAACAAAATACCAAATTCCATAAAAATGTTACCATTTTCTAGGTTTAAAAATAATTTGACAAGGTTTTTAATTGAAAAATGCTTTTATAGTGTGCATGAATTTTTAGATTATAAATTGTAAGTTTTATTAATTGCAAAATAACATTTTAAATCAAAATTTTATCGTTTATCAGGGTGTGGCGTCTCCCATTATTGACATTGTTGTTATTGACACTTATGCTTATTATTATTTTTAAATATTATTTAGACATTTAATACTATGAAACAATTTTAATGGGGTTATCTGTTTATTGACTGATTGATTATGATCAATAATTAATTTAAGTGACATATATAATAGTGTACATGACCTTATAGATTCTATTTATTTATCTATTGACTTATTTTTAGGAAAGCAAAATTGTAAGTTTTGAAAATCGCACGGTCATTTAAATTATTTAAAATATTATTGTGTGGCGAATATCTCCCATTAGTGAAATGAATATTACTGACATTTATGATTATTACTTTTATTGTAATTTATGATTATTTGACATTTATAAAATTTTAATGGGATTATCTACTTAATGACAGCATGATTGTAATCTAAGATAATTAATTTAAATAAATAAGAAATATGTAACTTTTATATTTGCACGCCGAAATTAAAGGCAGAATAAGAGACCAATTTTATATGTTTTACCAACCTTCTGTACCTTGTTTACGCAAATAAATGATTTTGATTTTTTGATTTTGATTTTTGAATAAAACCTTCAAATTAATGAAGTACGAAGCCTTTTTGAAGAAGCCTTTTTTTTGTCAAGTGACCCTGCAGCGGTGGAAAGACTGTGTGGCTCACGTTATTAAAATTGAGGATGAAATGTGTCATCTGGGCCATATAGTCGAAAACATTACTGATCGATTTATAATAGAAGTAGCCAGCGACTCTGATGATTCAGACATGGAGTCATTTTCGGAATCTGATATATAAAATTAAAATGCTTTTTATTTCATCCATTAATAGTTTAAAATATACATAGATTTAAAGTAAAATGACATGCATGCATGATTAATGAATTCATTAATCATGCATGCATGTCATTGTTGTGAAACATTTTTAAATAATTAATTACAGGAATTCCTGTAATTAATTATTTAAAAATGTTTCACGTTAAATACATCTGCACCTTTTAGTCAGGAAAACTTATTATAAAAAAACCGATATTAATTGATTTTAACAACGGCAATTTACGGTAGTGGCACATCACTATTTAAGAATTGCAAAAAACTGACAACCCTCGTAATGTCATTTTAGTCTCCGAGATTAAAAAACAGACTTTAATTGGTTACTAAAAAAAAAGCAGCTTCTGAAGTCTATATTGTGCGTGGTTCGACATGTACATACTTGGCCGATTTATGTACGTAACACGAGAATGAAATCAATACAGTAGGCACGAAATAGCTTCTAAACGTTGCTAAGTGTACATACATGATTGAACTAGTCGATGGCATTAACGCGGCAGCAACGGTAACAACTATGTCTCCGGCCACCTGCCACCTGCCAAGCACTCAGGTACGGCGTCGATGGGCCGACACACACGACACCAGTCAAATATGTACACTCACAAACAAAAAAATGTAGAATAAAAGACATCAACGCGATCAGCGCTCACAATACCAGTCATTGATGGTCATTGACTAGGAGCACTAAGGTGGCAGGTGGTGAGGTGTCAGCCACACGTGCCACACGAGCCACACGTGCCACACTGACAGCGAACCACAGATTCATGTTCTACTATAATATTATTATAGTTTTGGTAGGTTTCAGAGCAGTTGCATAGCCGTTCTCGATATTTGTGGCGATACATACAGACTGCACTTCCTTGTTTAGTGTAAGTGGAGTCAGGGACTTGGCTTGTTTTTGTAAAATAGGTATACGTTTAAATTCATAAACTCATCTAGGCAAGTCAGAGGCGCTCCACAAAATCAACGTGTGTTTAAACGAATACTAAACGAAATCAAATTGAAAGCCTCTGAAATTCTGAATAACTTAACTGCACGTTGTAGGATGTGTTTACGCGCGCTTCTGGCTTCTGGCTTGTAATTTAATTTGAGAATGAAATTTTTATTTTTTATTTTATTGAATTTAACTTTGTATATTATGTAATGTGACTGTTGAATTGTATGTCGATTATGATATGAGTCAGTGATACTCGAATTAAATGATTTTATTTTATTTATTTATTTATTTATCGCAGTGTGTGTGATATTATTTAGGTGTCGTTTAGTGTTCGTGAAAATGGCCAAGCCTACTGAATAACGTTTTTGGCTTGCACTCGAGCGCAGGACTTGTGTTGTGTCATCAATGAATCTCTGATCTTGCCAAAGTACGTCTGAGTGCCTTGTCAGACGTAGTTCCAACCAAGGGTACAACTTGAAAGACGACTCTACCACACGAGCGTTTTCACCCTCATCCGATATTATTGTACGCTCTCCACAGTACACAACTAACCAACGGTCAGAACTGCAGACTATCTGACTTTCTACGGAAGAAGGTTCAATAGACAAGTGTTGTGGAGTGCACTCACAGCGACAGTAAGTTCTCGTGCAGCGGCGGCAGGCGGCGCAGCGCGGCGGAGCGGCAGTCCAGGCGCGCGCCGCCCTCGCCGCACGCGCAGCCCGCCGCCGCACGCGCCGGGCACGCGCCCCGCGCCGGCGCCGCGCTCGCCAACCACAGCAGCGCCGCCGCGCCGAGCAGCCAGCGCGCGCGCCCCATGCGAGCGCGCCCTCACCGCCCGCGCGCTGTCGCCGCCGCCGGCGCGACCAGCCGCGCCATGCTCGGCACTGCACCGCACTCCCAGCGAGCGCTCACCCTGACACACGCACTGCGCTCTGATACTGGAACTATGTCCACTTGACCTGACTTCACTACATGAAAAATATCACAACACATAAATATATTATTTTGTGAAAGCGACACTGACTGATCGTAAGTAAACTCGCGCACGACGCGCGCGGACTGAGCGGAACGTCGACACGTGGTACCGCAAGGAGGGCGCGCGACCGACTGCCGGAGGAGGGCCGGCTGTGCGGCGCGTGGCGTCTCTCTCCGCTCGCCGCCTCCGCCGCCGCCGCCTTGTCTACAGGCTCCTCTGCGCTCCGTCACAACTCCGAGCTTCCCAACAACAGTGCAGAGGATAAAGTAGTGAGCTACGGCGTTTGCGACATTTGTGACATCACTACACCACTATTTATTAAGTTATTAATTACACAATCAATGTGACTGGCCCACGACAACACTGCACTGTCCGTCGAAATGATTATCTTTGCTTGGCTAATTAAGTTTGAATAGACAGAGGCACCCTACCTGGTACAGATGGCTTCACTCTGTAATGGCAGAGACGACAACGTTTGCTGGCAATACGACACAAATAACGTCTTTGTACCTATAGAAACTGAAGAAAGTAACCTGGTACTTTCCTCAGCCAGGCGGTGCGAGAATCATGGCGACGAATCGTGTTCGTGAGGAAGGCGTGGACTCCTTTTTTTTTTTAGGGGTTGGGAAATCATCTAATAACCCCTCCCGCTCTTCCGCCCAGAGCGGAAAGTGTCAGACTTCTACTGACTAAAAACCACCCATGTTCCTTCTTAGCCCTTGCGCCGAGGCCGCGGTATCTATTTCGAACAACCCGCAGCCCCGACGGGAGGCGTGTACCCCTGACGTGACTACCACCACTCTGTAAAGACAGAAGCTGACAACTTTGACTACTGGTTCGGACAGAAGTGGAGCACTCCTATTGGCGTGTAATGGTCCAAGAACCCAGAGCCGCCAGACATTACTTAGTTTCTCAGAAATAAAATTTATGGGATAATGTAGTGTTAGTAATTACTTTGCGTGTGTGCATACCTGCTAGCTTGGCAGAGTGACCAGTTGTCAGGTACCAGGTGCTAAAGCCAGGTAAAAGTAATACTCACGTTACTTACATTCACAGTATTGAATTTTGTATTTGGGGGCACGCCAGTGCCCCCGTGAAGTCGAGCAATAAAGCGGCACGGCGCGGCCGTACCATCCTTTTCTCGAAACAGTTTAGGCCATTTCGACCTCCTATAACTTCGTTGTGGATAACACTAGAAGCCTCAATTTTTAGTCACCAATTAGGCATTGTATAAACACGGTAATTTCAAATTTCATTCAATTTGAACCAGCAGTTTAGGAATTATAACTAATCAAAGTTCCTTAATTATGTCCATTTCAACCGCGCGGCCACCTCATCAAATTTGATGAAACTTTGCTTGGAATTAGTTGTAATTTGTTAGGTACTATACACACCTCTTTCCTGAATTTGTTGCAAAAAAAACTAAGACGCTATGACTGAAAATAGTTGTCCGCTAAAACCGCCACTCGCCGTAGTGATCGCCAGTGATTACACAGAATCTTAATAATGCAGAAAAGCGAATGATGCATCAAAAGAAAGGTCTTTGTTTGTTGTGGTCTAGTCAACAAGTTCAGAAATGTGTTAAATAAAAGTAAAGCTGCTTAAAATATATGCGATATCTCATTCGATTCGGAATGACGCCTAGAAAAAAGATTTTTTAAGGATTTTTTAGCACATAAAAAAATGCGATTGTTATTAACAAAATAAGTTAAGGTATTTTAGTTTAGTAATAAGTTAAGGTATTTTAGTTTTTTGTTAATAATTTCAAAAATACTTAATGAAAATTTCTTAAAAATTTAAGTTTTAAAAAAAAATCCTGAAAGAGGAGGAAATTTTCCATAAATAAGTCCCAACTCCCGGAACTCTATCTCTATTATTTATAAAAAAAAAATACGCTGTAAATAGGGCTCCGCGAGGTCGTTAGGCGCGACTTCCAAAATGTATATCACCTAAATTATTTTTTTATAGCATTAAATAACAATTTAAAAATCTGAATAAATTATGGTGTAATCGAGACACTTGAACGAAAAAAACCTTGGCAAAAATTTTTTTATGTCATTTTTCAAAAATTTACACCATTGTTAATTACCTAACTAATTATTTTCCATTCTCTGTTTTTCGGGTCTAAAATCAATCCGCTTCGTATATCACTTCTCATTGAGGTACTTAAGGCCGTTGCGTTGCTAAAATCCCAAAAACGACGTATGTTTAAAGAAATTTGTTGAGGAATCCTTCCGTACGATTTCCATATAAAAAATATATGTTATACTTAAACTCATCACAAATAATTCGTATTGTTTAAAATTTTAATAAACCTTCACATTATTTAATAAAAAATCGTAGTATGTCTTAACCTAAATCGAATTTTGTCTCTGTAACGGCTGAATAGTTCGGTATGAATTTTATACCCAAAAATACGTAGTGATGTATTTATCAATCCGTATTGTTTATTTTCTCTGATTTGTAATAATTTTTTAAAATAATAAATTAATTCCCGACATTTTGAGGCAAATGCGGCGCGAGACCCGTCGCGCATACTCGGAACGCGCTGCGCCAGTGTCTCGATGACTGTTGTCACGGGTGGACTGCACGCATGTCATTACTTCACAAATAAAATTCAAAAGTTCACGTTTTTAATGTTTTCTGAATTAAAACATATTGTAAATTGTATAGTTATCAATATTTCGTAAAATAAGAACAGAAAATAAGTTTGTAAATATATTTAAAGTAGTTTGTAATTTCGTTTTGTTGTTTGCACCTATCATAGACTAAGCTGACTATGCCTAATAAACGTATTAAACGTTAAGTGACGCGTGGCCGAGCTCTCCAAAACTATTTGAAGAGAACTATTAGAAGAGACAAAGATATTTTGGTATATAAATATATCTATGATATTATTTTAATTTTGGACTGCTTCGTTGGTCTAGTGGTCGTAAGCACGATGCTGAGCATGAGGTCCTGAGTTCGATTCCCAGGTCGGGCAGTGTTATTGGGTTTTTCCATCAGGAAATTATAAGTAACAGCCACGGAGTCTGGATTTGTGCCCGGTTGATGGCAATAGGCTCGCCCCTATTATATGGGACTTAAACATAACTGGCGAAATGTGGGTGTACTATTAGGTACACCTCTGCCTAACCCTTCGGGGATTACAGGCGTGATGTTATGTTATCTAACTATTTTGTCTTGAGATTTTCGTTTGATGGAAGATGGAGATCTAGATGACTGATGATGTCTCGTACCTAATGATGGTCTCTCATACTACATGATACATTTTGAAGGTCTGATGAAGACCAGGTAACTGCTAATTGGTTCTCAGTGACGGATATAGCTAGAATGACCTAGCTTTCAAATTTTATCGATCTGAGCACGGATGCTACTACATGATACATTTTGAAGGTCTGAAGATGATCACCTAAGTGCTTATCGGTTTTCAGTGACGGATGTAGTTAGAATGACCTAGCTTTCAGATTTTATCTTATTGAGCACGGATGCTACTATATGATATATTTTGAAGGTCTGATGATAACCAGGTAAGTGCTTATCGGTTCACAGTGACGGATATAGCTAAAATGACCACCATCAGGTAAATGGCATCATCAGTCTCCAAGGCCTCTTCGAGCTCTTTCGAATGAGTCGTGTGTGGACACGACGGTTCTACGTGGTGCCGTCAATGAGATCCTACCTATACCCACCTTCGGAGTCCACCATTAGGTACGAGACATCATCAGTCATCCAGATCTTCATCTTCCATCAAACGAAATTCTCAAGACAAAATAATTAAAACGATAAAACAATTAACACCATTAAAACAATAACATACATTACATAACATCACGCCTGTAATCCCCAAAGGGTTAGGCAGAGGTGTGTACCTAATAGTAGGCGTGATGTTATGTTATGTATGTTATTATTTTAATGATTTTAATTGTTTTATCGCTTTTAGCGATAAAGCAATTGTAGCAAAGAACAATTGTAGTCGTTTTTGTAGCACGGATGCTACTACATTTTGAAGGTCTGATGATAACCAGCTAAGTGCTTATCGGTTCTCAGTGACGAACGTAGTTAGCATGGCCTAGCTTTAAAATTTTATCGATCTGAGCACGGATGCTACTACATAATACATTTTGAAGGTCTGATGATGACCAGCTAAGTGCCAATTGGTTCTCAGTGACGGATAAAGCTAGAATGACCTAGCTTTCAAATTTTATCGATCTGAGCGCGGATGCTACTACATGATACATTTTGAAGGTCTGATGATGATCAGCTAAGTGCTTATCGGTTCTCAGTGACGGATACAGTTATGATGCCACAGCTTTCTGCTTTTATCTTATTGAGCACGGATGCTACTACATGATACATTTTGAAGGTCTGATCATGACCAGCTAAGTGCTAATTGGTTCTCAGTGATGGATATAGCTAGAATGACCTAGCTTTCAAATTTTATCGATCTGAGCACGGATGCTACTACATGATACATTTTGAAGGTCTGATGATGACCAACTAAGTGCTAATTGGTTCTCAGTGACGGATATAGCTAGAATGACCTAGCTTTCAAATTTTATCGATCTGAGCACGGATGCTACTACATGATACATTTTGAAGGTCTGAAGATGATCACCTAAGTGCTTATCGGTTTTCAGTGACGGATGTAGTTAGAATGACCTAGCTTTCAGATTTTATCTTATTGAGCACGGATGCTACTACATGATACATTTTGAAGGTCTGATGATGACCAGCTAAGTGCTAATTGGTTCTCAGTGATGGATATAGCTAGAATGACCTAGCTTTCAAATTTTATCGATCTGAGCACGGATGCTACTACATGATACATTTTGAAGGTCTGATGATGACCAGCTAAGTGCCAATTGGTTCTCAGTGACGGATAAAGCTAGAATGACCTAGCTTTCAAATTTTATCTTATTGAGCACGGATGCTACTACATGATACATTTTGAAGGTCTGATGAGTATCAGCTAAGTGCTTATCGGTTCTCAGTGACGGATGTAGATAGAATGACTTAGCTTTCAGATTTTATCTTATTGAGCACGGATGCTACTACATGATACATTTTGAAGGTCTGATGATGATCAGCTAAGTGCTTATCGGTTCTCAGTGACGGATGTAGATAGAATGACTTAGCTTTCAGATTTTATCTTATTGAGCACGGATGCTACTACATGATACATTTTGAAGGTCTGATGAGTATCAGCTAAGTGCTTATCGGTTCTCAGTGACGGATGTAGATAGAATGACTTAGCTTTCAGATTTTATCTTATTGAGCACGGATGCTACTACATGATACATTTTGAAGGTCTGATGATGATCAGCTAAGTGCTTATCGGTTCTCAGTGACGGATGTAGTTAGAATGACCTAGTTTTCAGATTTTATCTTATTGAGCACGGATGCTACTACATGATACATTTTAAAGGTCTGATGATGACCAGCTAAGTGCTTATCGGTTCACAGTTACGGATATAGCTAGAATGACCACCATCAGGTAAATGGCACCATCAGTCTCCAAGGCCTCTTCGAGCTCTTTCAAATGAGTCCACACACGATGGTTCTACTCAGTGCCGTCAATGAGATCCTATACCCACCTTCGGAGTTTACCATCAGGTACGAGACATCAACAGTCATCCAGATCTTCATCTTCCATCGAACAAAATTCTCAAGACAAAATAATTAAAAGCGAAAAAACAATTAACACCATTAAAATAAAAACTTACATTACATAACATCACGCCTGTAATCCCCGAAGGGTTAGGCAGAGGTGTACCTAATAGTAGGCGTGATGTTATGTTATGTATCTTATTATTTTAATGGTGTTGAGACCTCGAGGACGCCTTGGAGACTGATAATGTCATTTACCTGATAGTGGACTCTTAAGGTAAGTAAAGGATCTCATTGACGGCACTGCGTAGAATCGTCGTGTTTGGACTCATTTGAAAGAGCTCGAGGAGGCCTTAGAGACTGATGATGCCATTTACTTGACGGTGGACTTCGAAGGTGGGTACAGGATCTCATTGACAGCGCTGCGTAGAACCATCGTGTTTGGACTCATTTGAAAGAGCTCGAGGAGGCTTTGGAGACTGATGGTGCTATTTACCTGATGGTGGTCATTTTAGCTATATCCGTCACTGTGAACCGATAAGGACTTAGCTGGTCATCATCAGACCTTCAAAATGTATCATGTAGTAGCATCCGTGCTCAATAAGATAAAATCTGAAAGTTAGGTCATTCTAACTACACCCGTCACTGAGAACCGATAAGCACTTAGCTGATCATCATCAGACCTTCAAAATGTATCATGTAGTAGCATCCGTGCTCAATAAGATAAAATCTGAAAGTTAGGTCATTCTAACTACACCCGTCACTGAGAACCGATAAGCACTTAGCTGATAATCATCAGAACTTAAAAATGTATCATGTAGTAGTATCCGTGCTTAGATCGATAAAATTTGAAAGCTAGGTCATTCTAGCTATATCCGTCACTGAGAACCAATTAGCACTTAGCTGGTCATCATCAGACCTTTAGAATGTATTATGTAGTAGCATCCGTGCTCAGATCGATAAAATTTTAAAGTTACGTCATGCTTACTACGTTCGTCACTGAGAACCGATAAGCACTTAGCTGGTTATCATCAGACCTTCAAAATGTATCATGCAGTAGCATCCGTGCTACAAGAACGACTACAATTGTTTTTTGCTACAATTGTTTTATCGCTAAAAGCGATAAAACAATTAAAATCATTAAAATAATAACATACATATGACATAACATCACGCCTACTATTAGGTACACCTCTGCCTAACCCTTTGGGGATTACAGGCGCGATATTATGTAATGTATGTTATTGTTTTAATGGTGTTAATTGTTTTATCGTTTTAATTATTTTGTCTTGAGAATTTCGTTTGATGGAAGATGGAGATCTGGATTACTGATGATGTCTCGTACCTAATGGTGGACTCCGAAGGTGGGTATAAGATCTCATTGACAGCACCGAGTAGAACCATCGTGTTTGGACTCATTTGAAAGAGCTCGAGGAGGCCTTGGAGAGTGATGATACTAGCTACCTGATGGTAGACTCCGAAGGTAAGTATATGATCTCATTGATGGCACCACGTAGAACCGTCGTGTGTGGACTCATTTGAAAGAGCTCGAAGAGGCCTTGGAGACTGATGGTGCCATTTACCTGATGGTGGTCATTCTAGCTATATCCGTCACTGTGAACCGATAAGCACTTAGCTGGTCATCATCAGACCTTCAAAATGTATCATGTAGTAGCATCCGTGCTCAATAAGATAAAATCTGAAAGCTAGGTCATTCTAGCTATATCCGTCACTGAGAACCAATTAGCACTTAGCTGGTCATCATCAGACCTTCAAAATGTATCATGTAGTAGCATCCGTGCTCAGACAGATAAAATTTGAAAGCTAGGTTATTCTAACTACATCCGTCACTGAGAACCGATAAGCACTTAGCTGGTCATCATCAGACCTTCAAAATGTATCATGTAGTAGCATCCGTGCTCAATAAGATAAAATCTGAAAGTTAGGTCATTCTAACTACACCCGTCACTGAGAACCGATAAGCACTTAGCTGATAATCATCAGAACTTAAAAATGTATCATGTAGTAGTATCCGTGCTTAGATCGATAAAATTTGAAAGCTAGGTCATTCTAGCTATATTTTTTTTTTTTTTTTTTTTTTTGTTTTAAAAACGGTGCCCCACACTAGGAATTTCTCCTGTATCGTGGGTACGTTCACAAACATATAAAGTCACATATACACAAATACCCAGACCCGAAACAAATATCTGCAGGTCATACAAATATTTGTTCCGTGCGGGGATCGAACCCGCGACACGCAGCGCAGCAGTCCAATCGCTTAGCCACTGCGCCAACCGTGCCGTCAACACATCGTCATCATATCCGTCACTGAGAACCAATTAGCACTTAGCTGGTCATCATCAGACCTTTAGAATGTATTATGTAGTAGCATCCGTGCTCAGATCGATAAAATTTTAAAGTTACGTCATGCTTACTACGTTCGTCACTGAGAACCGAACCGTAGACCGTAGGTGGTCATCGTCAGACCTTCAAAATGTATCATGTAGTAGCATTCGTGCTCAGTTAGCTGAAAGCTGGAGCATTCTGACTATTTCCGTGACTGAGAAGCGATAAGCAGTTACCTGGTCTTTATCAGACCTTAAGAATGTATCGTAGGAGTACCTGTGCTCAGTGAAATAACTAATGAAAGCTAGGTTATTACTTCATTAGTCAAAGTGTATAATTTATTATTAAATATTTTATTCATACATTATTACTCCAAGAGAAACAAAATATGTTAGGCAAATACTATGACCACTCTGCGAAACATTTCTGTTCTTTGGTACGTTTTTCTGTAGTACAGTCGTTTGCCGGTAGGGGCCGAAAAATAAACAAAAGCCAGTACAGAGGTCAAATCGTCAAAGTCATCCACTGCTGCGATCCCCTTAATAAAGTTATGCAAAAACCGACTTCAAAAACACAAACACAAAAAAGTTAAAAATAAACTTCACAAGAAAAAGCAGCTTCAGAAGTCGGTGATATTTTGTCTGTTTGATTTCGTTTTTTTGCCACCAACTTCAGAAGCTGCTTTTTCTTGTGAAGTTTATTTTTCACTTTTTGTGTATTTCGTTTTAATTGTGTTTTTCACTTTTTTGTGTTTTTGAAGTTGGTTTTTATTTTGCAAAACAGTTTTTTTTATTTTACAATTTTTGGTTGTAATATCCTACACAAATATTTACTATACAGTTAACATTCAACCAAGAACCCTAACCCTTAACCTTCAAGAATCCCTTATTATTGCTTTCAACTCCTAACCGTTTAGGAGTAGTATTACCTACCATAATCAGCTCACCTAGATAACCTGAAAGAATACAACCATATATAGGGTGTAAAAGTACCCTTAACGCAAACGAAGGGCATTTGTTCTCCCCACCACTGCGATCATTTTTTTGTTCTAGACTATACCTGGGAACCTCCTAGTTGCGGAGATATTGGGGGTCAAAGTTCCAAATTTTTCACAGCTGTTTTTGTAAATACTAGTATTTCAGGTTTTAACTTTACTTAAATTACCTCCATGACCCGTTTACTATTCAAAGCATCCACTAGCACAATGTTTTAAGAGTGCTACTTTGAGTTTTACCGTAAAATGTGATTTTTGACCCCAAAAAAAAAAGTCATTTCCCAGCAAAAATTTTTGCGTAGGGGTACTTGGTTAGATGTACAGAATGCTTGGTTGTCGGATGCGTGAAGGGTTCGTTTACACCCTGTATACGTCCCCATAATATTTACTAAAGAATTATGCTCCAACTCCTAACCGTTGAGGAGTTATACCTTCCATCATCAACTCAACATGAAGTGATGACTGCTAGATGCAAATACTTAAAAAACTTTAGAAAAAGCACGAAACACGTGATACATGCATATACAATTTGAGGGTTGCCCTCGATTTCTCTGGGATGCCATCATCAGATCCTGATTTTCTTATCATGGTACCCTTGGGATATTTACTTTTCAACAAAAAAAGATTTTTTTATATCGGTTCAGGCGCCTTTTTGTAATCGGTGAATATACAAAAAAAAAAGATTGAAACCTCCTTTTTTAAAGTCGGTTAATGAGTTTTACCTTCTATCATCAGGGCAACCTAATACCCTGAAAGAATTTTCTATCAACTCCTAACCGTTGAGGAGTTGTACCTTCCATCATCATCAGTGAATCCACATGATATTGTGATGACCACACGCAAATACTTGAACAGGTTTAGAAAATATATGGAAAACGTCATAAGTGCCTATAAAATTTGAGGGTTGCCCTCGATTTCCCTGGGATCCCATCATCAGATCCTGACTTGGTGGCAATTGGACCACCTCGGGAGTATACCTTTTCGAACACAAAAAGAATTTTGTAAATCGGTTTATTAATGAGATTTATGCGATAACAAACATACAAAAAAAATACAGACGAATTGATAACCTCCTCCTTTTCGGAAGTCAGTTAAAAAAACATAATTAAAGATTATTATTTTGTGAATTTTTTTTTTTTTAAATCAACAAAAAATGAAATTACTAAAAAAGTTATCCCAAACACTGCTCCACACCGAGATCCACACTCGCCTCATTACCAGTTACACCACCTATGAAAGTGCGTATTTTTCTGTTGTCTTGCGTACATCGCTGCCACTTTACAATACGAAGGTCAAGTGGGAGTATCCCAGCCAGCACCAGTGCCGAGTTTAGGGAGACCGTGCGGTAGGCTTTACACATCTTCTGGACAAACCCCCTCTGGACCACGTTAAGCTGCTTTGTTACTTCTACTTTTTTGGCGGCAGGTGCCCAAGCGCTTGAGGCGTAGAGAATGATCGGTTCGACCACTGCCGTGTAGATGACGCGAATGATCTCCGGGTGAAGGCCCCAGCTCACTTTTGCCGCACGTGCCAGCTGTTTGTAGATATTAACAGCTTTTCTGCACACGTTGGCCACGTGGGTGTTTAAAATGAGCTGGTGGTCGACCACGCGGGGTATTTTTACACGACTGCCCCAAAAAAAAGAGTGTTATGTTTTTAGCGTTCATGTATGTATGTATGTATGTATGTTTGTTTGTGAGTTTCTTTATTCCACCATAACTTCTAAACGCCTGAACCGATTTTGATGTATGTGGTATCGTTAGATTCGTTACGTCATCCCGGGTAACATAGGCTAGAGAAAATATCAAAAAACATAATAGGGTGGCCATGGTTTAGAAATAAAAATAACTTTTAATTTGTTTTTATTGAAATTTCAATGAAAAATATAATCATCGTCTAGAACTTATTAAGTAGATTACAAAAATATACCACAGTAGTATTCAATATCTAGTGTTTTCTAGTAATACTACTTAACAAATGATATGGTGACATTTTAAACCCGGGATTCGATACGAATAAGCTACATATCAATAGATTCTCTGTAATGAATGAAATAAAACTGGCTAGGTTACAACTCCCAAATCCATCCACGACGGCACCTAAATGGTTTTTAAGTTTGTATGAAAAGTCAGTATGTGTGAATCAATTTACTAGAAACATGGCGAAAAAAAAATTAAAAAACACGCCTGCCATGACAAAAAGTAAACTAAAAAATAAAAAACAAGTCAAAGGAATTCAGCGATGAATGTGAGCAAGGTCCCGTAAATGTATTCGAAAATGGAAAACTGAAATCTAAAACTTTTATTGCAGTCGGGGAACAGTTCGGTGGAACAATTCTTTACAGGTCCCCCGACTGCAATAAAAGTTTTAATTCCTTTGACTTGTTTTTTATTTTTTAGTTTACTTTTTGTCATGGCAGGCGTGTTTTTTAATTTTTTAATTATTTCATTAGACATGCCAATGTCTACCCCGCCCATGCTCAGGAGGGCGACATCGAATTTTAACTTTTTGGTTATTACCATTGCACTTGTACGGTGCAACCGCACAATCTGCAATTCAGCAGTTTACGCCACGTTCATTTCAACTCATTATACTTTAAATGTTCTTGGGGGCCTTTTCAGGTTCGGCTGCCTCTCCGGGTGGTTTCGCCCTTTCTGGCTTTGGTCAGGTTAGGTCTTTTTTTTTTTTTTGCTTTAGCAGGAGTGGGAAATCCCCACGGACACCTCGACTACCTCACAGGCTATAGAGCAGGCTAGTCGAGATAGACTGCAGAGTTTTTTCATCCACCTCGACACAACTTGTCGATCCCACTTGAGCTGACTTAAGGTTCAGGATAATTTTTGCTACTTTCTTAAGAAAGTGTCTTGAATTATTCTTCTTCATTAAGTCAACCCCAGTGGTTCGCTCAATGCATCTGCAATCTGGTTGTGCCGAAGTGGATTCTCGCCTCCTCAATCCGACTGCGGCACCCGGCCACAGGCTTCTTGAGCTGTGTTAAGGCGTCCACAGGGGCTCGGCGAGTCCCCGGAGTAGCAGCCCCCCCCCGAGAAACGGAAGGAGTATCCTCCCCGAAGGAAATTCTCCTCCGCGCATTAGCAGGGGAAAGCCCCGCTTTCTCCGTGGATCGCGGCGAGCCACTGGAGCCTTGGGCCCTCACGGTGCTGGATGGGGTGCGGAACATGATTACGTCGACAAGCAGACACCGTCCGACCGGACCCCTGTAAATGGGAGGTCAGTCCAACAGTATCTGCACGGGAGGAGAAGGAACTTCACAGACACTGGGTACTGTGACCCTGTAAAGGGGGGAACACAGTAGAATATTAATGCACAACAAATCAAAAATATACAAACTAATAAATAAATGAACAATCTTCAGACACTAACAATAGTCCCAACTGTCAATAAGATTAAAAACTTACACGGAAAATTAATAATATTCAATAAAATTATTGTGTCAATAAAATATGTTGTTGTGCCTTTGTCAAAATTAAGTTTAAACAAATCAATAACTTCAGATAATGCTGTGTCTCTGTAAAGATAGGAACACAAGAACAAAATAAACAATTAAAATCAAATAAATATAGATAAAATATTGCCAAATAACTAATTATTCTTAGTCGTCCACTTGAAAGGACTGCCACAGCAACAGTTCTTTGTCAATTAAAGTAAAATTAAAAGATTTCTCCCTCTTGAGAAAGAACAAAACGAATAAAGCAAAACAAAATTTTGTAAAGTTTTGCCGACCTCTCTCCGTTTTCCCTCTAACTATAGCTATAGAACAGAGAGTGGGAGAGTGGGCAATTTTTTTTTTGCGAGCTAGGTGCACAAGCGATACTTCAAAAGACGCGCCTCCGCGCGGGCTAGCTGAAATTTGGAAAAAAGTTGGTGGTAATCAAAGAAAATTTTGGAATTATCCCCGAAAAACCAGTTTTTTGGGGTAAAAATGAAGGTAATCAACCCCCAATCTGGGCTTCGGGCTACGGATCGCGGCCTTCAACGCAGGGATGGTCTCTGTGTACGCGGAAGTGGGCGCACTGACAACTTTAGCAATATGCTATTGTCATTCGTGCGAACGCGTCCCACTTCCGGCGTATCGGGCATTGTGAGAGCATTCCACCAGCTTGGCTCAGGTGCAGTTGATGCACACCGCTGCTTCACCTTTGAGCTTTTCTGGGCAGTCCGACCTAAGGTGCGGACCACCACAGTGGTTACATACGAGTAGGTCGGCCGGCTCCGTGCATAGGCGCTTGCCATGGCCGTATGACAGGCAGCGGGTACACTGCACCAGAGGCGTCTGATCCTCGACGCGCACCCGTTGGAGGTCAATGCGGAGCTTACCTCCTTCGAGTGCCCTCTTCCAGATAGCTGGAGAAACGCTCATCACAATGCTGTTCATGTGTGGGTTCCTGGACTTTTTTTTTTTTAAATGTCCCTCTGACATTGTCAGAGACCTTTTGAGGCTGCATTATTTTAACTGCTTTTGTATTTATTAGGGTTTTTTGAAAATTTGACTCCTCGGATTGAATTCTAAAAAAAAAAATTTTTTGTTATTTGATTTTTTAATAACTTTTCAGACTATTTAATGTTTCATGCTTTCATTCAAATATCTTTTCTTTTCCAGAAATGTTCATACTTGAAAAAGCTTGGTTTTAAATACTCGTATCTTTGTTCCGTTTTACTACTTTAGTAACAACTGTTATGCAGTATTCTATGAAAATTTTCCTCAGTTTTGTTTCTGACAAATTATACTTTTTATAATTATTATTTATAGTTATAGCTGTTTCCAGTCTTCGCTCAGCACCATATCGCTTCAAAGACCGGGCATTCGGTAAGGATATGTGCGATCGACTCCACTTGATCCGGATCGCAGATGCACCATGGGTTCTCCTTACACTTGAAGCGGTGCAAGTATTCGGAGAACCCACCGTGTCCTGTCAAGATCTGTGTGAGTATTCCAGCCGGTTTCAATTTCAACACGATCTTGTGGGCGTCGATCGCATCGGGAAGAAACATTTTTGTGACGGAGGCTGTTTCGCCGTCGAGGCTGCGGGTTGTTCGCAAGGGATACCGCGGCCTCGACATGAAGGGCGAAAAGAAGGAACATGGGTGGTTTTTAGTCAGTAGAAGTCTGACACTCCCTTTCGCTCTGCCCAAGAGCGGGAGGGGTTATTTGATGACTTCCCACCCCCCCCAAAAAAAAAGGCTGTTTCGCCGTTATGGTACCTCCGGTTCCATTCGTCGAGTGACCCCATACAGATCTGTCGCTTGACGAATGAAACTGGGCAGCGGTCATAGTCCGGCCTCTTCCTGGACCGGAGTGCAGCTTCCTTAGCGTTTCCCTCGAATCCGGCGTGTGCCTTTACTGTCGTGTTACTTACCCCTAACAAGTAAAAGAGGGTAAGTAATTTTAACAATTGAATTTAATTTAGAGGTAAGAGGTAAAAAATACAAATAAATCTATAAAAACACGAACCTTCCTAACTCACGCTTTGCACAGAATAAAACAGCTCCAGGGTAGGTAAATCTCGAAGGCTGGCCAGCAGATTACGGGCAAGTCCTTTAGGGAGGCCCGGAGAATACGTTGGAGGTACTTCGCGTCGCGAGGATCACGGGCGACTCCTTTAGGGAGGTCCGGAGGATACGTTGGAGGTACTACGCGTCGCGAGGATCACGGGCGAGTCCTTTAGGGAGGCCCGGAGGATACGTTGGAGGTACTTCGCGATGGTTCTTCTTAAGAACTCAGATAATAACTTGTAGACGTGTTCATTCTTCTTTAAAAACCAGATCTCGACTGGCGGGCATCCTTCAGAAATCCCTTTTTATAAACCATCTCTCCGTTTTTTCCACCCAGTTGTCTTTTAATTCTTTCCAGAATTTAAGTTCTTGAAATCAAAAATTGTGAGTTGCCTGTATTTAAAACGGCCTGTATTATTTGGTCAAAAACTTCCTCAAAGAATTTCTGTGAGCGTGTTAATTAATTTTATAAGCGTGAGATAAGTTACAGTAAATAGAAATTATCAATAAATTACATTATTTGAGCTAATATATTAATAAAAATAAATTAAATTATATAAATCAAATGTAACCTTCATAGTTCTAACCACTAAGAAAAACTATGACACAAATTAAAAGAAAAAGTAAATGACATATTGACAACTGACGTTATGTCACACGAAAAGTAAACAATGAAAAATTATAAGATTTAATATTTTAAAACAGTAAAAACAACGTTAATAAATCGAATAAGATCGATTATAAGACTGCCAACAAAAATAGTTGTCGCCAAGGCGCGAAATGAGACGTAAAAAGGACATTTTATTTCGTGGTGATCTTCAAATAATTATTATTGACATAGGTAGTAATTCCCTTACGACGTATTAACACCGCGATTTTAGATTAAAGAAAATGAATATTTTTTAAAGATTGCAACATTTGCATCGTCCTTTCCCGTTTTGACATATGAAACGTCACTTTTCTTTTTCGCGCGTTAACGACACCGCAAGAAAAAGTTCTTTCTCGTCAAATTATTCGCTTAAAAATAAGTTTACGTTATATTCTACCGAAATAACAAAATACTGAGTGACAAAAAGTGTAATATGTGCAGCATTAGTGAAAATCGTAAACCTGAGACGCAGAAATCTGAGCAAATACCTACAGACAACGCTCGCGCAGCCGACCACAGCGGTGAACTTGGATGTAACCCTACCATTAGGCGTAAGAATGCCTGGCTATAACTGACCTCCGGATACGTGAAATCTACAGTACTTATTCAAGCGATACGATGGTCATTAACACTGTAAACCACATGTGTGCTGTAAGCTTCTTATGGTTAGGTTAGGTTAGGTTTTTTTTTTTTTTTTTTTTTTGGCAGGAGTGGGAAATCCCCACGGACACCTCGACTACCTCACAGGTTGTGAGATAGTCGAGGTAGTGCCGGACTCGAACCGGCTAAAACCACACTCCTGCCCCACCAGTGTTCCTCTAACGTGGTTAGAGCTCTTGTTTACTTGGTGTTTACCTTGAATTGCGACTGGTTGAAGGATAAAAGGCCGAAGAGACCACACTCATGCGACTAAGTTTTAACGATTTTACTTTATTGCTGCAATATTACTGTTTTGTTGTTCTTTATACTTTATGCTGTTTTCTAGATACATTTATATTTATGCTATATTACACTAATTTTAATATTTAATTTATATAAGATTTTACTACCTACTTGTTTTACTTGTTTTTTAACGTTATACTTTTATTTTTGCCCTTGTTGTATGATTGCTCAATTTTGCCCTGCTACCTTTGATTTTTGTTTGATATGAATTCTTTATGGTTACCATACGAATGCATATCGCGTTTTTGCAAGACAAAATCCCAAACATTGATTTCTGATTCGACACAACTTAACGATTCCACTAGAGTTGGCTTACAGTCCAGCATAATTGGCGCCACTTCCTCAGGAAGGTTACTCCCATTATCATTCTTCATTAAGCCAACCCTAGTGGTTCGCTTAATGCGTTTGCTATCTGGTTGTGTCGAATCAGTTGTCTCTGTGTACGCGGAAGTAGGAGCATCGACCACCTTAGCAATACGCTATTGTCGCTCGTGCGAACGCATCCCACTTCCGGCGTATCGGGCATTCTTCGCTGAACGCATTGTGAGAGCATTCCCCCAGCTTGGCTCTGGTGCAGTTAATGCACACCGCTGCTTCACCCTTGAGCTTTTCTGGGCAGTCCGACCTAAGGTGCGGACCACCACAGTGGCTACATAGGTCGGCCGGCTCCGTGCATAGGCGCTTGCCATGGCCGTATGACAGGCAGCGGGTACACTGCACCAGAGGCGTCTGATCCTCGACGCGCACCCGTTGGAGGTCAATGCGGAGCTTACCTCCTTCGAGTGCCCTCTTCCAGATAGCTGGAGAAACGCTCATCACAATGCTGTTCACGTGTGGGTTCCTGGACTTTTTCCTAAATTTTATAACTATTTTCTGTTCCTCGTCCCCGAGGCCGTGAAATATCTCCTGGTTCTGATTCTTAAGGGCTCTCAACACTTCTTCGTCACTGTGAATCAGCAACACGTCCCTAAGAATCAGAAGCGGGTTCCGATTTTTCACTGTCTCGACGACGAGGTTCTCTCCGGCCGATTCCAGTCGCATTTTCAGCTTTTCTCTCTCCTCTTTCGTTGCGCACCCCATGATCACCTTCTGGTCTTTTGCCTTCCTGACCCTCTCTACACGCACCCAGCCCTCCTTCGCGTCCACTGCCTTCCTGACTCTTTCGAGTATCTCGGCCCCCGTATCCGTCTCCTGTGTAGCGGAAACGACCACGGAGTGTAGCGTCGTTCGCTCCAGGGCTTGTGCCCCAGTGTGGCACTTATTGACGGCCGCTACACTTGCGTAGGTCGTCTCCCCCACACTGTCCCTGCTCGCCAGACTGTCTCGGAGTCTCTCGAGTTTCTCGGAGTTGTCTTTCAACTCCGAGATATGCTCCTTTAGGGTGTTAAGGAGCTCAGTCTGGCCAGCAAGAACTTCGACAGAAGAGGATGGAGGACAGTGGTCAGCAGTGGGTGCGGGAACCGGCACGGCTATGGGTGCGGGAGGGGCCTTGTCGAGCTCGGACTCTTTGACCAGCTCAAACAGCCGGTTTATGGCTTCGAGCACCGCAGTTTTAATCTCGGCTTTGAGATTGCGAGAGTTGCCCAAATTAAGCTTCGCCTTATTCAGGCAAGCTCTCGCTTCCGCAATGCGACTGCGGTGTCCGGCCTCCGGCTGCGTGAGCGGCTCTGGAGCGACGACAGGGGCTCGGCGCGTCGACGGAGTAGCAAGGCTCTCCTTGGACGCGAGGGGTGTATCGTTTCCGAATACAATCTTCCTCCTCGCGTCAAGAGTCATGGGCCTCGCTTTCTCCGCCGATCGCGACGAGCCACTGGAGCCGTTAGATCTCAGGGTGCTGGATGGGGTGCGGAACATTTTGTCGGGCTGAGAGCGGATAAAATCAGATTTGACCCCTGTATAGCGGAGGTCGATACAGTTGTATCCGCTCGTGAGGAGAGAAGAAATGTTTTATGGACACTGGGTACCGTGGCCCTGTAAAGGGGAGACCACGGTAGGACTACACACAAATAAATCAAAATGATATAATACAAATAAATTAGATAATAATTATAATTATGGTCACCAACGACTGTCAAAATATTAAATTTAAAATACAATAAAAGTAAGATTTTACACTTAGTCAATAACAACTAAATGAAGTCGGTTAAAACGACACTGAATACCTGAGTCCCTGTAAAGGGGGGAACACAGTTTAATAATACAAATCAAATTTGAATAAATATTTAAATTATAGAACTAGTAAAATTAAATTAAATTAAAATACGTTTATAAATAATATTAAAAACGACTGTCCTATTCAAATTTGTGTCCTAAAATTTGTCAAAATAATAAAATAATATAATTTTCCCCCCCTAAAGCCTAAAATTAACTAAAATCGAAAACAAAAATTTTGCCGACCTCTCTCCGTTTTCCTTCTCCCTATAGCTATAGAACAGAGGGACACGTGCGATACGTCAAAAGACGCGTCTCGGCGCCGGCTAGCTGAATTTGGAAAAAAGTTTACTGTCGTTAAAAGAAAAATCTGGAATTAACCCCGAAAAACCAGTTTTTTGGGGCAAAAGTGAAGGTAATCAACCCCCAATCTGGGCCTCGGGCTACGGATCGCAACCTTCGACGCAGGGATGGTAGCTGACCACAACTGAGACTAAATAAATTAATTAAAATAAAAGAAATATTAAAAATGGATTTGTTATTAACGAATTTAGTATAAAAATTTTGAAAATTTTTCTAAGTCCTAAGGGGTAGAAATTTTTAAGCGCGTGCATGGAAAGAGGCCAGTTCCCGCTTCGTTGGAAGACGGGGAAGCTGGTCCTCATCCAGAAGCCGGGGCGCCCTGCGGACTCGCCGTCCGCATACCGGCCCATTGTGCTGCTCGACGAGGTGGGCAAGCTCTTTGAAAGAGTAATTGCAAACCGCCTCGCCGAGCACCTTGAGGGGATGGGTCCGGATCTTGCGGAACACCAGTTTGGTTTCCGCAAGAGGCGCTCGACGGTGGACGCCATCATGCGCGTGAGAGCCCTCACGACGGGGGTTGCGGTCTCTCGGGGCGGTGTGGTCTTGGCGGTGTCTCTCGACATCGCCAACGCCTTCAACACTATGCCCTGGAGCTGCATTAGGGAGGCACTCCGGTATCACCGGGTGCCGGCCTACCTTCGTCGTGTAGTCGGGGACTACTTGACAGACAGGGCTGTCATCTACCCCGGTCAAGACGGAGAATGGAACCGGCGAGAGATGTCGTGCGGTGTTCCACAGGGATCGGTTCTGGGGCCGCCCCTGTGGAACATCGGTTACGACTGGGTGCTGCGTGCCGACCTCCCTAGCGGTGTCAGCGTAGTATGTTACGCTGACGATACGCTTGTGCTAGCACAGGGGGGTCGCACGAGGCGGCGGCCGAAAATATGACACGCGGGGTTGCGATAGTTGTAGAGAGGATCCGGCAGCTGGGTCTCGAGGTGGCACTTCACAAGTCGGAGGCCATGGGCTTCCATGGACGTGGGAACGTGCTACCGTCGGGATCCCAGCTAACGGTGGGAGGGGTTCCCATCGGCGTCGAGTGTACTTTGAAGTACCTTGGACTTGTCCTCGACAGCCGGTGGAACTTCGTGGAGCATTTCCGACGTTTGGCTCCCAGACTGGAGCGGGCGGCGGCTGCCTTCAGGTGGCTTTTGCCCAATCTGGGGGGGCCAAACGCCTCCTGCCGGAGGCTCTATGCGGGGATCGTGCGGTCCATGGCCCTTTACGGGGCCCCGGTGTGGGCGAGTGCTTTGAGCAAGCGGGCCGCCCACTACCTGAACGCGCCCCAAAAGGTGATGGCCGTAAGGCTAGTCCGTGGGTACCGCACGATCTCCCGCGAGGCGGCGAACCTCCTTGCCGGATTGCCGCCGTGGGATCTGGAGGCGATAGTCCTCGCGCGCCTGCATGAATGGCGCGCGGAGGCGCTGCACCGGGGGGTCACTCCATTGCCGCGGCTAATTGCTGCGCAGCGGACAGACCTCCGGTGCGATCTCATGGCGGCATGGAGACAGCGACTGTCGCAACCCCGTGCAGGGCACGCCACGATAGTGGCGGTAAGTCCCCTCTTTGAGGAGTGGCTGGAGAGGCGCCACGGCGCCCTCACCTTCCGTCTGACGCAGGTACTCACCGGACACGGTTGTTTCGGGAGGTACCTGCACCGAATCAGGCGGGAGGAAACGCCCGGATGCCACCATTGCGAGGATCGGCCGGAGGACACGGTGGAGCACACTGTGGAGGTGTGTCCCGCTTGGGCGGAGCCCCGCCGTGTTCTCGCAGCGGCGATCGGCGGCGGCGACCTCTCGCGTCCGGCCCTGGTGAAAGCCATGGTCCGGGGCGAGGAGGAATGGGACGCCGTCGCCTCCTTCTGCGAAGCAGTAATGCTAGCGAAGGAGGTGGCGGAACGTGAGAGGGAGAGAACCTCTCGTCCCAGCCGCCGCGGGAGGCGCTCCGGGCGTCGGGGGCCACGTGATGGCTTCCGGCCACCGTAGACGCGGGCCTGTGGACGGTGAGTGATGGGTAAGCTCGCCGTCCGTCCGTCTTATGACGACGACAGGCCGTGTCGACGGCGCGTTCGTGTTCCACGCGCGCCTCAAAGAGATGTCAGCAACATGGAAGGGGCCCGCAAGGGCCGACGCCTGTCGAAGCTGCGGGTTGTCCGCAAGGGATACCGAGGCCTCGACATGAAGGGCGAAGAAGGAACATGGGTGGTTTTTAGTCAGTAGAAGTCTGACACTCCCTTTCGCTCTGCCCAAGAGCGGGAGGGGTTATTTGATGATTTCCCACCCCCAAAAAAAAAAAAAAAAAAAAAGGGGTAGAAATTTTATGTGCGTGCGGTCGTGTCAAATTGGTCAGGGAGTAGGCGGAACACTACTCCAGTCGAAATATGCTGAAAACAGCTCGAAAAACGCGCACTGAAAACTGTAGATATCGATGTTTTGGTCAAAATTTCGTTTCCTTAGGTAGATTTCACCGAACTTAGGTAGTAAACTATGTGATAGAATTAAAAATTTTTTGCGAGCTAGGGGCACGTGCGATACGTCAAAAGACGCGTCTCGGCGCGGGCTAGCTGAATTTTGAAAAAAGTTTATTGTCGTTAAAAGAAAAATCTGGAATTATCCCCGAAAAACCAGTTTTTTGGGATAAAAATGTAGATAATCAACCCCCAGTCTGGGCTTCGGGCTACGGATCGCAACCTTCAGCGCAGGGATGGTAGCTGACTATAACTGAGACTAAATAAAAATTTTAAAACAAAAGAAAATTAAAATCTGGATTTGTTATGAACGAATTTCGTATAAAAATTTTGAAAATTTTTCTAAGTGTCGGAGGGTGGAAATTTTTTGTGCGTGCGGTCGTTTCAAATTGGTCAGGGAGTAGCCGGAACACTACTCCAGTCGAAATATGCTGAAAACAGCTCGAAAAACGCGCACTGAAAACCGTAGATATCGATGTTTTGGTCAAAATTTCGTTTCCTTAGGTAGATTTCACCGAACTTAGGTAGTAAACTATGTGATAGAATTAAAAATTTTTTGCGAGCTAGGGGCACGTGCGATACGTCAAAAGACGCGTCTCGGCGCGGGCTAGCTGAATTTTGAAAAAAGTTTATTGTCGTTAAAAGAAAAATCTGGAATTATCCCCGAAAAACCAGTTTTTTGGGATAAAAATGTAGATAATCAACCCCCAGTCTGGGCTTCGGGCTACGGATCGCAACCTTCAGCGCAGGGATGGTAGCTGACTATAACTGAGACTAAATAAAATTTTTAAAACAAAAGAAAATTAAAATCTGGATTTGTTATGAACGAATTTCGTATAAAAATTTTGAAAATTTTTCTAAGTGTCGGAGGGTGGAAATTTTTTGTGCGTGCGGTCGTTTCAAATTGGTCAGGGAGTAGCCGGAACACTACTCCAGTCGAAATATGCTGAAAACAGCTCGAAAAACGCGCACTGAAAACCGTAGATATCGATGTTTTGGTCAAAATTTCGTTTCGGTTAGGTTTTTTTTTTTTTTTTTTTTTTTTTTTTTTTTTTTTTTTTTTTTTTTGTTTTGGCAGGAGTGGGAAATCCCCACGGACACCTCGACTACCTCACAGGCTGTGAGATAGTCGAGGTAGTGTCGGACTCGAACCGACTAAAACCACACTCCTGCCCCACCAGTGTCCCTCTAACGTGGTTAGAGCCCTTGTCTGCGTTAATATTTAGCCTTTATTAGCTACTGTTTTATAGGTGGCCGAAGAGACCGGACTCTATGTTCTAGTTCCTACTTTTATATTTGTACAGTTTTTGATGCCTTCTATATACTACTTTAATGTTTATTTTACTTTATTCTTATGTCTATATTTTACTACTTTTATTGATGTGTATCTATGTTTTAATACTTTATGTTTTATTTACTTATCCTATATTTATCAGTCATTTACTATTTTAATTTACACACTATTTTTGGATATACTTGTTTTAGTTTTATTTTCAAAATTTCCGTTTAATTATTATTATAATATCGCCACTATATCTATTCAAAATATACTTTGATATTATTTAATTTGCTCTTAATGTTTGACTGTACTATTGATGACATTTTCCATGGTGAGTAGTAAACGTTTCTATACAGTTTTTCGCCCACTTCAACAGAACTTGTCGATTTCACTGGAGTTGGCTTAAGGCTCAGCATAATTTTTGCCACTTTCTCAAGAAAGTGACTCGAATTTCCGTTTTCCATTAAGCCAACCCCAGTGGATCGCTTAATGCGTCTGCAATCTGGTTCAAGTGTCGAAGTGAACTTCTCTGTGTACGCGGAAGTGGGAGCCTCGACCACTTTAGCAATACGCTATAGTTGCTCGTGCGAATGCGTCCCACTTCCTACGTATCGGGCATTCTTCACTAAACGCATTGTGCGAGTGTTCCCCCAGCTTGGCTCTGGTGCAGTTGACGCACACCGCTGCTTTGCCGATCTGCTTGTCTGGGCAGTCCGACCTAAGGTGCGGACCACCGCAGTGACTGCACAGATCAGCTGGCTCCGTGCACAGGCGTTTGCCGTGCCCGTATGCCAAGCAGCGGGTACACTGCACCAGAGGCGTCTGGTCTTCGACCCGCACCCGCTGGAGGTCAATCCGAAGCTTGCCTCCAGCGAGTGCCCGCCTCCAGATTGTGGGGGTCACACTCAGCACAATGCAGTTCAAATGTGGGTTACGTGACCGTTTACGGAACTTAATAGCTATTTTCCGTTCCTCGTCTCCGAGGTCGTGAAAGATCTCCCGGTTCTGGTTCCTAAGGGCTCGCAAAACGTCTTCGTCACTGTGTACTGAAAGCACGTCCCTAAGAACCAGAAGCGGGTCTCGATTCTTCACGGCCTCGACGACGAGGTTCTCTCCAGCCGACTCTAGTCTGTTTTTTAATTTTTCCCTCTCCTCTTTTGTCGCGCACCCCATAATCACCTTCTGGTCCTTCGCTTTTCTGACCCTCTCTACACGCACCCAGCCCTCCTTCGCGTCCACTGCCTTCCTGACTCTTTCGAGTATCTCGGCCCCCGTATCCGTCTCCTGTGTAGAGGAGACGACCACGGAGTGCAGCGTCGTTCGCTCCAGGGCCTGCGCCCCGGTGTGGCACTTATTGACGGCCGCTGCACTTGCGTAGGTCGTCTCCCCCACATTGTCCCTGCTCGCCAGACTGTCTCGGAGTCTATCGAGTTTCTCGGAGTTGTCTTTCAACTCCGAGATATGCTCCTTTATGGTGTTAAGGAGCTCAGTCTGGCCAGCAAGAACTTCGACAGAAGAGGATGGGGGACAGTGGTCAGCAGTGGGTGCGGGAACCGGCACGGCTATGGGTGCGGGAGGGGCCTTGTCGAGCTCGGACTCTTTGACCAGCTCAAACAGCCGGTTTATGGCTTCGAGCACCGCAGTTTTAATCTCGGCTTTGAGATTGCGAGAGTTGCCCAAATTAAGCTTCGCCTTATTCAGGCAAGCTCTCGCTTCCGCAATGCGACTGCGGTGTCCGGCCTCCGGCTGCGTGAGCGGCTCTGAAGCGACGACAGGGGCTCGGCGCGTCGACGGAGTAGCAAGGCTCTCCTTGGACGCGAGGGGTGTATCGTTTCCGAATACAATCTTCCTCCTCGCGTCAAGAGTCATGGGCCTCGCTTTCTCCGCCGATCGCGACGAGCCACTGGAGCCGTTAGATCTCAAGGTGCTGGATGGGGTGCGGAACATTTTGTCGGGCTGAGAGCGGATAAAATCAGATTTGACCCCTGTATAGCGGAGGTCGATACAGTTGTATCCGCTCGTGAGGAGAGAAGAAATGTTTTATGGACACTGGGTACCGTGGCCCTGTAAAGAGGAGACCACGGTAGGACTACACACAAATAAATCAAAATGATATAATACAAATAAATTAGATAATAATTATAATTATGGTCAACAACGACTGTCAAAATATTAAATTTAAAATACAATAAAAGTAAGATTTTACACTTAGTCAATAACAGCTAAATGAAGTCGGTTAAAAAGACACTGAATACCTGAGTCCCTGTAAAGGGGGGAACACAGTTTAATAATACAAATCACATTTGAATAAATATTTAAATTATAGAACTAGTAAAATTAAATTAATTAAAATACGTTTATAAATAATATTAAAAACGACTGTCCTATTCAAATTTGTGTCCTAAAATTTGTCAAAATAATAAAATAATATAATTTTCCCCCCCTAAAGCCTAAAATTAACTAAAATCGAAAACAAAAATTTTGCCGACCTCTCTCCGTTTTCCTTCTCCCTATAGCTATAGAACAGAGGGTGGGAGGGTGGGCAAAATTTGGGAATTATCCCCGAAAAACCAGATTTTTGGGGCAAAAGTGAAGGTAATCAACCCCCAATCTGGGCCTCGGGCTACGGATCGCAACCTTCGACGCAGGGATGGTAGCTGACCACAACTGACACTAAATAAATTAATTAGAATAAAAGGAAATTTAAAAATGGATTTGTTATTAACGAATTTCGTATAAAAATTTTGAAAATTTTTCTAAGTCCTAAGGGGTAGAAATTTTTTGTGCGTGCGGTCGTGTCAAATTGGTCAGGGAGTAGGCGGAACACTACTCCAGTCGAAATATGCTGAAAACAGCTCGAAAAACGCGCACTGAAAACCGTAGATATCGATGTTTTGGTCAAAATTTCGTTTCCTTAGGTAGATTTCACCGAACTTAGGTAGTAAACTATGTGATAGAATTAAAAATTTTTTGCGAGCTAGGGGCACGTGCGATACGTCAAAAGACGCGTCTCGGCGCGGGCTAGCTGAATTTTGAAAAAAGTTTATTGTCGTTAAAAGAAAAATCTGGAATTATCCCCGAAAAACCAGTTTTTTGGGATAAAAATGTAGATAATCAACCCCCAGTCTGGGCTTCGGGCTACGGATCGCAACCTTCAGCGCAGGGATGGTAGCTGACTATAACTGAGACTAAATAAAATTTTTAAAACAAAAGAAAATTAAAATCTGGATTTGTTATGAACGAATTTCGTATAAAAATTTTGAAAATTTTTCTAAGTGTCGGAGGGTGGAAATTTTTTGTGCGTGCGGTCGTTTCAAATTGGTCAGGGAGTAGCCGGAACACTACTCCAGTCGAAATATGCTGAAAACAGCTCGAAAAACGCGCACTGAAAACCGTAGATATCGATGTTTTGGTCAAAATTTCGTTTCGGTTAGGTTAGGTTAGGTTAGGTTAGGTTCCCGGTGTCACCACTGCGTCGACTGTCTGGAGGACACGGCGCGGCACACAGTGGCAGAGTGTGCCGCTTGGGAGGAACCGCGCCGTGCCCTCGTCTCTGGAGTAGGCAGTGACTTGTCGCTGCCGGCCGTGGTCGAGAAGATGGTCGGCAGCGTCGAGTCCTGGGACGCGGTGGTGTCCTTCTGTGAAGCAGTCGTCTCGCAGAAGGAGGCTGCGGAAAGGGAGCGGGAGGTCAACTCCCCGCACCCGGCCCGCAGCAGACGCACTGGGCGCAGGCGGAGGGCGGATAGCGCTCTCTTCCGGCCCCCCTGAATGGGTTCGGGATACCCGAACCCGAGGTGGCGGGCGCGCGGCGTGTCCGCACGCGCCCTTCTGAGGCGAGGCCGCAAGGCCAGGCTCCAGCCGGGGGTCGCGGAAGTATCTTCTGTTCCCGTGACCCCCGACGTAGGAGAGTGAAGGACACGGGTGGTTTTTAGTCAGTACGAGTCTGACAGACCCCCCTGCCCCTTAGGGGCGGGGGACATCCATGAGGATTTTCCACCCAAAAAAAAAAAAAAAAAAAAAAAGGTTAGGTTAGGTTAGGTTAGGTTGGGGTGCGTCAGAATTCCTCCACGTGTGTCCAATGGTTGCTGGTCCCTCTCGATACGTCTGGAGGGAAGAGCAGCTGCTGGGCCGGTGCACCCTGGGCGCGGCAGTATCCTTCCTCGAGGAATGAGAAGAAATTCTTATTCCTCGGGGAATGGTACTGTCGTGGCTAATATTCTGGGCGGGGTTATTTCGTCGTGTGCAGTGCGATGGCTCGCGGGGCGGGCTCATCGGGCGGTGCGTGGTTGGTGGTTCGCTCCTCGAAGTTCTCGGGGGGTGGATCGGGGTTTGGGTTCCTCCTTCATCTTGGATCGCGGCATTCGTTGCGCTCTGCTACGCGTCTGGCCATCAGACGTGATCGTGAGCGTGACGAATGGCCGTGGTACGGGATGGGGGGGGGGCCCCGGCCCTGATTCGCTCCCCGAGGGCTTCGAGGAGTGGGTCACTAGTCGCGTACCGTCCGGTGGGTCCGCTCCGTGGGCCGTCGCGCGGCACACGGCGAAATACTGGCCGCGGTCTCGCCGCGGTGGTCGGACCGGACCTCCCGCTTCCCGGCGTATTTGCGCCATTCTGGGTGGCGAGAGGCCTGGTCAGCGGTAGCCTCCTTCTGCGGGTGCGTGCTCTCGCAGAGGGGGGAGGCGGGGCGGGCGCGGGAGGACGACCTCTCGCTGCGCCGCTCCGCAGCCGGAGAGGGGGGAGAAGGCTTTGTGCCCTCCCTCCTCTAGGTGGTGACGGGCGGGCGACAAGCACGGGGGTGCCTGCGCCTGTATTGCACTCCGTCACCTCCGCCTGCCGTTCCTGGCCCCCCTCCCCTACCCGTGCCGTGAGGGTGGGAGGGGTCCGCCTTGCATTCGTCGGCGGGGGACTGGTAGCAAAGGCTATGCCAGTTTCCCAGTTCCCCTCCACTATGACGAAGCGGGAATGCCGCTGGGTCGTTTTAGTGGGTATACCGGGTTCGCCCGGGGAGTCCCACATACCCCTCCCGTCCCCCGGCGGAAGGGTATGCGTAACGCATTTTTTCCCAGCGTCAAAAAAAAAAAAAAAAAAAAAAAAAAAAAAAAAAAAAAAAAAAAAAAAAAAAGGTTAGGTTAGGTTAGGTTTTTTTTTTTTTTTTTTTTTTTTTTTTTTTGTTTTGGCAGGAGTGGGAAATCCCCACGGACACCTCGACTACCTCGCAGGCTGTGAGATAGTCGAGGTAGTGCCGGACTCGAACCGGCTAAAACCACACTCCTGCCCCACCAGTGTCCCTCTGACGTGGTCAGAGCCCTTGGTTCCTTGGTGTATAGCTTGAATTACGACTGGTTGAAGTATAAAAGGCCGAGGAGACCAGACTCTTGCGATTAAGTTTGTACTATTTTACTTTATTGCTGCAACTTTACCAATGTTTTATTGTTCTTTATAATTTATGCTGTTTTCTAGATACATTTATATTTTTGCTATGTTACACTAATTTTATTATTTAATTTATACACGATTTTACTGCCTTGATTTACTTTTTTATTCTATCCCAATTTAATTTTACGATTTCACTTGTTTCTGAACGTTAATTTTTATATTTTTTGCCCTTGTTGTGTGATTGTTTAATTTTGCCATGCTACATTGATTCTTGTGTGATATGAATACTTTATGATTATCATATGAATGCATATCGCAATTTTTGCAAGACAAAATTCCAAACATTGATTACTGATTCGACACAACTTAACGATTCCACTAGAGTTGGCTTACGGTCCAGCATAATTAGCGCCACTTCCTCAGGAAGGTGACACTCATTATCATTCTTCATTAAGCCAACCCTAGTGGTTCGCTTAATGCGTTTGCTATCTGGTTGTGTCGAATCAGTTGTCTCTGTGTACGCGGAAGTAGGAGCATCGACCACCTTAGCAATACGCTATTGTCGCTCGTGCGAACGCGTCCCACTTCCGGCGTATCGGGCATTCTTCGCTGAACGCATTGTGAGAGCATTCCCCCAGCTTAGCTCTGGTGCAGTTGATGCACACCGCTGCTTCACCCTTGAGCTTTTCTGACTTTTCGTGACTGCACAGATCGGCTGGCTCCGTGCACAGGCGCTTGCCGTGCCCGTATGCCAAGCAACGGGTGCACTGCACCAGAGGCGACTGGTCTTCGACCCGCACTCGCTGGAGGTCAATCCGAAGCTTGCCTTCAGCGAGTGCCCGTCTCCAGATTGCTGGGGAAACACTCAACACAACGCTGTTCACGTGGGGGTTTCTCGAGTTTTTTCTGAATTTCACAGTCATTTTTGTTTCCTCGTCGCCGAGGCCGTGGAATAACTCCTGGTTCTGATTCTTAAGGGCTCGTATCACCTCCTCATCACTATGGATCAGTAAGACGTCCTTAAGAATCAGAAGCGGGTCTCGATTCTTCACTTCCTCGACGACGAGGTTCTCTCCGGCCTTCTCCAAACGCTCCTTCAGCTTTTGCCGCTCCTCCTTCGTTGCGCACTCCATAATGACCTTTCGGTCTTTGCCTTTACGCACCCTTTCAACTCGCACCCATCCCTGCTTTGCGTCCACCGCCTTTCTCACCCTCTCCAGGACCTCACCACTCGTGTCCATCACCTGTGTTGAGGAAACAACCACGGAGTGCAGAGAGGTTCGCTCCAGGGCCTTCGCCCCGGTTTGGCTTTTGATCACGGCTGCTACACTCGCGTAGGTTGTTTCCCCCACACTTTCCCTGCCGGCCAAACTGTCCCGGAGCTTTTCGAGCTTCTCGGAGTTGTCCTTCAACTCCGAGAGGTGCTCCTTGATGGTGTTGGTGAGCACAGTCTGGCTGGCGAGAACGTCGCTCAGGGAGGACTGAGGAATGTAGTCAGCGGCGGGCGCGGGTGTGGGTGCGGGTTCGGGTGCGGCCGGGGCCTTGTCCAGCTCTGACTCCTTGACCAGCTCATAAAGCCGGTTTATGGCCTCGAGCACCGCAGCCTTGATATCCGTCCTGAGGTTGCGCGAGTTGCCCAAGTTAAGCTTAGCCTTATTCAGGCAAGCTCGCGCCTCCTCAGTGCGACTGCGGTACCCGACCTCCGGCTTCTTGAGCGGTCTTGGATCATTGACAGGGGCTCGGCGCGTCGACGGGGTAGCAAGGCTCTCCTTGGACGCGAGGGGTGTTTCGTCTCCGAAAATAATTTGCCTCCTCGCGTCAAGAGTCGTGGGCCCCGCTTTCTCCGCCGATCGCGGCGAGCCACTGGAGGGTTAGGTTAGGTTAGGTTAGGTTAGGTTTTTTTTTTTTTTTTTTTTTTTTGTTTTGGCAGGAGTGGAAAATCCCCACGGACACCTCGACTACCTCACAGGCTGTGAGATAGTCGAGGTAGTGTCGGACTCGAACCGACTAAAAACCACTCCTGCTCTGCTCGTGTCCTCTGACATGGGTGATCAGAACCTTTTTGCAACATGATTCTTATTTATTTTCTTATTGCCAATTTAACACGATTTTATTGATTTGTTTTTTGTTTTCTAAGACTGATTTTAGGTAAGCTATTTTTAATTGATATTACTCTAATTACAACTTTACTATATTTTTATGACTCTATTTATTAAAATTACTCTTATGCTAACACTTGTTATTTTAATTTCTGTTCTACAACGATTACTTATTATATATTCTTATAATATATAAAAGTACATCTTCTTTAAGTTCTATTATTTTTAACGACTTTTTTAGCTATTTCCTTGCAGTAATTTAAAAATGTATTTCTTATTTTTTTGTTACTCATAATTTTTGGTATATTTTCTAATTTAATTTCTGTATTTATTTCAGCTTCCAGATTGTACCTGTCAACAACGAATATGGGGCACTCCGTAATGAGGTGTTCGATGCTCTCATTTTTAGACGGGTCACAGGGGCATGCCGGGCTCTCCTTGCACTTGAAACGATACAAATACTCGGAGAACCCGCCATGACCTGTTAAGACTTGAACTACCAATGGGTCTAGCTGTATCTTCCTAATCACATGGTAGGCCGCTATCGCATCCGGGAGAAAGATTCTGGTCGTAGAAGCAGTTTCGCCTGATCCGTATCTCATGCTCCATTCGTCAAGCGACTCCATTCGGATTTGTCGCTTGACGAATGAAGCCGGACACAGGTCGTAGTGAGGCCTCGTTTTGCTGTTTAGTGCTGCCTCCTTCGCCAAAACATCTGCCCTCTCGTTTCCCTCCATCCCCACATGTGCCTTGATCCAGAACAGCTGAAGGGTTTTACCGCGATTTCTCAGTGCCTGGATGTTCTTTTGCGTTTCAAATGCCAAGGGATGGAGGGAAACGCCACGGGCGACCGTTTCTAGGGCTGATCTGGAGTCGCAGTAAACTTCGACAACAGCTGAGGGGTGTTTCAGAGCTAGCTCCGAGGCCCTGTGCAGAGCCAATAGTTCGGCCTGATATACGGTGCAGAAATGATCCAGCTTAAACTTTTGGGCTTTGACCTCTATCCCATTTTCCCAGAGGCACAATGCTGCACCGACTTTGCCTTCAATTTTGCTTCCGTCGGTGAAGATTTTCGGGTATGTGAGTCCTTGCTGGTCCATTTCTGCATCATTTACCACGCACTTGAACTCAATACCGACTTGGCAGGCTGGATGAGGTATTTGAGTGTGTGGGACAGGTGCCTCGATCCCTCGGTCCCCTGTCACTCTCCGGGAGTGTCCTCTTTTTTCTTCATAAAAAGAGGCTGCTTCCCGAATCCGCAAATCCAGTGGAAGCAGTCCGGAGAGTACCAGGGCCGAGTTCAACGAGGTTGTCCTATATGCTTTGATCACCTTCTGCACAAAGCCCCGCTGAACAGTATTGAGCTGCTTCCTGATCCCAACTTTGTTTGTCGCCGGTGCCCAGGCACTTGCCGCATACAAAATGACTGGTTCTACTACAGCAGTGTATATAGTCCTGATAATTTCGGGCTTCAGGCCCCAACTGATTTTTGCCGCTTTCGACAGCTGTTTATAGATGTTCAGCGCCTTTCTCGTTACATTCGAGGCGTGGGCGTTGAACGTCAGCTTATCGTCAATCGTGAGCCCCAGAATCTTGATCTCCCGGGACAGGTTAATGTCCTCATCGCCCATGCGCAGAAGTGGTGAATCGTATTTCAGCTTGTTGGTGACGACCATTGCTTTGGTTTTATGGGCCGCAAACTTGAGCTTATTCTCGATTCCCCACTTCCGAACATGAGCGAGACTCGCATTTGCCTGTCTCTGGACATCAAGCGCTGTTTCGCCCGAAAATATCAGGACCACATCATCCGCAAACGCTTGGCAGTAATCGCCACGTTTCTCTAGCTCCTGGAGCAGAGGATCCAGGATCATGTTCCAAAAAGTTGGCCCCCCTATGGAGCCTTGTACACAACCTTTAGATGTTCCCCGGATGCACTCTGCTCCTGCATACCTAACCCTTACCTTCCTGTCCAGTAAATAACTATCTACTAGACGTCGTAGGTTAACCGGGCATTCGGTTTCTGCCAGTCGGAGTTTCATTGCCGGCCACCAGGCATTGTCGAAGGCTCCCTCTATGTCCAATGATATGACGACGATAATCTTCTTCTCTTTCAGTCTGTCTCTAATGTGTTTCATCAGGTCATAGAGGGAGTCCTCGGTGCTGCGCTGGGGCATAAATCCGTACTGTCTCGGGCTAGCCTGTGGCGATATGTACCATCTAATGCGTTGCACCAGCATCTTCTCCAAGATCTTCCCCAGTACAGGCAGTAGCCCAATCGGCCTGTAGGATTTGGGGTGGGCATAGTCGTCTTTGCCGGGTTTCCTCAGCACCACAACCACCGCCTCCTTCCAGATGGTCGGGAAGTGAAAAAGACAGAGACATCTGTTGAGCACTGCCAGGAACAGCTGTGGGTTGTGGGTAATAGCCGCCCTGCATATGTCCGCTGTTAAACCGTCAATGCCCGGAGCTTTTTTCGGGTTAAAACTAAATGCGGCCCACTTTAGTTCCTCCGCTGTGAATAGAGGATCAAATGTCTCACCATTTGTATTTTCGTTTACTCTATTCGCCAGCTCACGTATTCTTGTGTGGTCCGCATTGTCGTCCTGTGTTTTATCCTCAGGATAAAACGTCTCCGCAAGCATCCGGGCTGACTCCTCACTGCTGAGTACGCGGTCTCCTTGAACTAGCGGTATGTCTTCTTGCCTAGTGGCAGTGCGGCTAATTACCCTATATATACTTTCCCACATTGTTTCACGGTCCTGTCTTCCGCAGAACTCTTTCCAACTAGATGTTAATGTGCTCTCCATCTTTTGTTTGAATTCCTCCTTGGCCGCGAGGTACAAACTGAGGACCCGTGCTCGGCGTCGCGGTGCGGCGTGTGAGATTCGTTTCTTCCGCCTCTTAACCTCGTTCTTCATCCTTGTCAACTCCTCGGTCCACCAAGGCAATCCTGTTCGATTTCTTTTGCTAACCTTAGGTATGGTTCCTTCACATGCCTTAACTATTGTTTCTAAATATTTTTCTGTTATCTTATCTAAGTCTTCTGTTGTAATTATTTTTTCTATTTCTGTTTTGTTTATGTTTTCTTGTTCCCAAATTTCGTCTAGTTTCCCATAAAATTGTACCCATTTAGCTTTTTTTGTGTTATATTTCCTAGTGGTTCTTATTATGTCCATACCCTTTGATTTTTCTAGCTTTAATTCGAACAGGATCGCCTTGTGGTCCGAGGTGGTGACGTCTCCGGAGAGCCTCCAGTTCGCCACACTCCGTAGCATATCCTCTGTACAGGTCGTTATGTCAACGCAGCTGCAGAACCTTTGGTCTCCTCTAATGACATCGAAGGTGGGAGCTGTTCCCTGGTTCAGGATATGGAGTCCTAGTTCATCGAGGGCACCTGCCAGAGCCTCACCCCTCTGATCAGCCTCCCGGCTTCCCCACCAAGTGTTCCAAGCGTTGACATCCCCCCCCAGTATAACGTCGCTAACTCCTATTTCCTCCGCGATTTTCTTCAAATGGTCCAAGTCTGGCTCGATAGGCTGTCCACCATCTAGGTACACCGACACCACACCTATTTCCCAAGCTCCGGTCCTCAGTATTGCCACTGCAAAGTTTTCTGTGGTCAGAGTTGGGCACTGCGTGAGGTCTATGGTGTCGTCGAATAGTACAATGGCTGCCTTGTTGACCTTCTCGGTCTTCCTGGCGCACTGCACTACTCGCGTACCCGGATGGCTCTTCATTTCTCCAATCCCACCTATATAGGGCTCTTGGACCATTGCGAACGCCAGCTTCCTTTTTCCAGCTTCTATGATGAGCTCTGCTGTGGCCAGTTTGCTCCTTTGGAGGTTTGCCTGTACGACGCTATACTGATGGGGTCTGCCCTCAACTATTTCTGCGTTTCCGCCCGGGACCACCTTAGCAGTACGCCACCGACAGCCGCGCCAATGCGTCCCACTTGACACGAATTGGACACTCGCTGTCGAAGGCGTTATGCTCCGTCTTTCCCATTTTTGCGGAAACGCAGTTTCGGCAGTTTGGTGGTTCCGCCGCCAGACGCGAGGGGCAGTCCGCCCTCATGTGGGGGTCCCCACAGTGTGTGCAGAGGTCGGCGGGTTCCGTGCACAGCTTGCGGCTGTGGCCGTATCGCAGACAGCGAGTGCACTGGATCAGTGGCGACTGGTCCAGCACACGCACCCGCTGCAGGTCAATGTGCACTCGACCCGCTAGTGTCAGCCTCTGCCACACTGCTGGGGACACCTGCAGAATGACGTGACCCATGTGAGGGTTTCTTGTCCTGCGGCGGTACTTTACTCCCATCCTTAGATCGTCCGCAGGCACGTCCCCGATCAGGTGGCCGTTTTGGCGCTTAATTGCGTCAATTATTTCCTCGTCGGAGTGGCACGAGAGAACATCCTTGGCAATGATGAGAGGATCTTTATTTTTCACCTCTTCCACCATTAGATTTCCGGCCTTTTTGATCCTCTCGGCCACCCGGGATAACTCCTCCCTAGTCTTAAAGCCGACCACCACCTTTTGGTCCCTCACTTTGCGCAGCCGCTCTACTCTGGTGCCCTCATTTCTGGCGTCTACTACCGTCCTCAGCTTTGCAACAACCTCTTCCCCGGTGTCTTGGTCATCGACTGATGACACAATCACCGAGTGAAGAGGTTCCTGGTAATGCTGCTTCGTGACGGCGGCCATCTCCGCAAATGAGGGTGTTTGCCCCGCAACAAAGCGAGGGGCCTGCTTAAGGTGTTCCGACAGAGCCCGTGTGTGCAACTGGCATTCCTCCAGCGCCTTGTTGTGTTGCTGAAGATTTTCCATCAGCTGCCTCATGAGCTCTGTCGGTTCACCCGGGGCCGGCAAGGACTCCTTGGGTTCTTTTCCGGGTTCGGCAGCCTGCTCTGCAGGTCCTTTCCCCTTTTCGCTCTCTCCCTCCTTGACAAGGTAATATAGTCTGTCGACCGCTTTAATAATCCCGTCTTTTATTTCCTTTTTCAGGTTTCGGGAGCAGTCCAAGTGCATCTTGGCCTTGGAGAGGCACGCCTTTGCCTCCGTGGTTCTATTGATGTACTTCACGGGTGGCATTTCTCGAGGCGGGCTCTCCGAGGTTTTTTCTGGCGCCTTATGCACTTCTGCCTTTGTCAGCTGGGAGGTTGCAGCTTTAGTCTTAAGTTTGGGGGGAGAGAGCACTTGCGCCTTTTTGGGAGGGCTGGTCACTGGTGTTTTCTTTAGGGGAGCGGGTACGGGTGCCTTGCTAGACAGCGTTAGGGTTTTATTTAACTGCCCCGATTTTTGCTTCTCCGCTTCCCACTCTCCGACACTGCGCCTCACCGAGGGGCCCGCCTGCGCTGGGCCCTCCTGCGCTGGACCCGCCTGCGCTGGACCCACCTCCTCCACGCTTTCACTCTCCTCCACGACCTGCACCTTCTTAACCGGGGTTCTTATTCCGATCATTATGTAGGATTTAATAAAACCGGATGTTCAGAGGACACTTGAGTCAAGCCTGAATCCCTGTAGAGAGGAGATCCAGACTGATATGTAAATAAATGTAAAAATGTAAAATAATAAAGTCCTAAGTTGGGACTTATGTCTCGTCACTGTAGTCAAGGTTTAAAGTGTCAATGTAACACTGTCAAATAATAATATTGCAATTTTCCAAGTGAAAATCTCTCCTGTCTCGACTTTTAAAGCCACAAGAGCTTCAAAACGATTAAAATTATTTAAAAACGGATCAAGCAAACGATTGTAACCAAATAATAAAAAATGTTATTTTGACAAAATCTTTGTCCTCCTTCCTGCTATAGACCAGAGGGCGGGTTGAAAATTTTTTGCGAGCTAGCCGCACGTGCGATACGTCAAAAAACGCGTCTCCGCGCGGGCTAGCCGAATTACGGAAAAAAGTTATTAACGTTAGAAGAAAAATTTGGAATAATCCCCGAAAAACCAGTTTTTGGGGTAAAAAATGAAGGTAATCAACCCCCAATCTGGGCTTCGGGCTACGGATCGCGGCCTTCAACTCAGGGATGGTAGCTGACTACGACTGAAACTATATAAAATATTTAAAACTGAAGAAAATTTAGAATCCGAATTATTATGAACGATTTCCCTTTAAAAATTTCGAAAAATTTTCTAAGTGTCAGGGGGTGAAAATTTTTTGCGCGTGCGGTCGTCTCAAAATGGTCAGGGAGTAGGCGGAACACTACTCCAGTCGATTTACGCTGAAAACAGCTCAAAAATCGCGCACTGAAAACTGCTGATATCAATGGTTAGGTTAGGTTAGGTTAGGTTAGGTTAGGTTTTCCCCCGCAAGGGGCGGCTCCCCCGGAGGCAGAGGTCCCCCCGGTGACGGCGGCGGAATTCTACGCGGGGGTTCTGAACCTCCGCGCGAAGAAGACCGCCCCCGGACCGGACGGCGTCCCCGCAAGGGTGGTGGCGATCGCCGCCTCCCAAATGGAGGACAGGTTTCGGGAACTTTTCAGCGCGTGTTTTGCGGCTGGGAGGTTCCCGAAACTCTGGAAGGAGGGGCAGCTCTGCCTCCTCCGAAAAGAGGGACGCCCGGTGGACTCCCCCTCGGCATACCGGCCCATCGTTCTGCTCGATGAGGTCGGTAAGCTGTTCGAGGGGATTGTCGCCGGGAGGCTGGAGAGCCACCTGCGGGGGGTAGGGCCGGATCTGTCGGACGCCCAATACGGTTTCCGTCGTGGGCGTTCGACGATCGACGCGCTGGCCCTACTCAAGGGCCAGGTGAAGGAGGCGGTGGAGGCGGGGGACGGAGTGCTGGCGGTGTCATTCGACATTGCCAACGCCTTCAACTCCGTCCCCCACTCGACGATATTGGAGGCACTCCGGTATCACGGAGTGCCCCAATACCTGAGGAACCTGCTTTCAAGCTACTTGGAGGGCCGAGAGGTCCTCCTCGTGGACAAAGCAGGTTCCGTGAGGCGGTATGCTGCTGAGTCCGGTGTTCCACAGGGATCGGTGCTTGGCCCCCCCTTGTGGAACATCGGTTTCGACTGGCTGTTGCGGGGAGCCCTCCTCCAGGGCACGAGTGTCATCTGTTACGCGGATGACACTCTGCTCACTGCACGGGGGAGGAGCTTCGGAGAAGCGGCCATTTTGGCCTCGGCTGGCGGATCCTTGGTGGCAGAGAGGATTCGCTGCCTGGGATTGAGGGTGGCGCTGCACAAAACGGAGGCCGTGTTCTTTCGCGGTCCCCGGCAGCGCTGCCCTGCCGACGCCCACATCGTCGTGGAGGGCGTCCGTATAGGGGTCCAGCCCCAGATGAAATATCTGGGGCTGGTGCTGGACGACAGGTGGCGCTTCGGCCCGCATTTCAGCGGGCTGTCGACGCGCCTGTTGAGGGCCGCGGACGCCCTCTCATGGCTCCTCCCAAACCTGGGGGGGCCAAAGGCAAAGTGCCGGCGCCTCTATGCCGGCATTTTGCGGAGCATGGCCCTTTACGGGGCTCCCATCTGGGCGGACTCCCTCCATAGGAGGGAGAATGCGACCGCCATCCGCAGGCCCCAACGGGCCATTGCACAGCGGGTGGCGAGAGCGTACCGCTCAGTGGGATTTTCGGCGGCGTGCGCTCTGGCCGGCACCCCTCCATGGGAATTGGAGGCGTGGGTGCTCGCCAGAGTGTACGAGTGGACGGCCCGCCGAAGGGCGCTTGGTGAGCGCCCGATGGGCGAAGAGCGGGAGGCGGTGCGGCGAGAGGCGAAGGACGCCATCGTCCTCCATTGGACGGAGGACCTCGCCAGCGCCGCCTTTGGCCGCCGGACGTTGGACGCGCTCGGGCCGGTCCTGCAGGGCTGGCTCGAGCGGCCCCACGGTTTCCTCTCTTTCCGTCTGGTGCAGGTGTTGTCCGGGCATGGCTGCTTCGGATCGCACCTGCACCGGATCGGGAGGGAGGAAACCCCAGCGTGCCACGAATGCGGCGCAGCGGAGGACACGGCGCAGCACACCCTCGAAGGGTGCCCGGCGTGGTCCGAGCGGCGCTGCAGCCTCACCGCGGTGGTCGGACCAGACCTCTCGCTTCCCGGCGTGGTTGACGCCATGCTGGGGAGCGAGGAGGCCTGGTCAGCAGTAGCCTCCTTCTGCGAGGACGTACTCTCGCAGAAGGAGGAGGCGGAGCGGGCGCGGGAGGACGACCCTCTCGCTGCGCCGCTCCGCAGACGGCGAAGGGGGAGAAGGCGTCGTGCCCTCCCTCCTCTAGGTGACGGGCGGGCGACAGGCACGGGGGTGCCTACGCCCGCATTGCACCCGTCACCTCCGTCAGTCATTCCCGCCCCCCCACGCCCGTGAGGGTGTGAGGGGTCTGCCTTGATATCGTCGGCGGGGGACTGGTTGTAAAGGCTGTGCCGGTTTCCCAGTCCCCCCGCCACTATGACGAAGCGGGAATGCCGCTGGGTCGTTTTAGTGGGTATACCGGGTTCGCCCGGGGAGTCCCACATACCCCTCCCGTCCCCCGATGGGAGGGTATGCGTAACGCATTTTTTCCCAGCGACAAAAAAAAAAAAAAAAAAAAAAAAAAAAAAAAAAAAAAAAAAAAAAAAAAAAGGTTAGGTTAGGTTTCGGAGTTGGATGACTCCGTCACCAAGGAGGAGGTAGTGGCGGCGGTCGCAGCGGTAGGGGGCTGTGGCGCAGCGGCGGTCCAAGGCCGGGACATAAGGCCCGGCCGCGGCGGAATGGGCACAATCCGCCTCGAGTGCCCAATCGCAGCTGCCAAAGCCGTCCTTGCAAAAGGACGGCTTCAAGTCGGCTTTAGCTCGGGTGCGGTTAGGGTACTCGAGGACCAGCCTCTGAGGTGCTTCCGGTGCTTCGGCATCGGCCACACCCGGCCCCTGTGTCCGTCCAAAGTGGATCGGTCGGACACATGCTACCGCTGCGGCAAGGAGGGCCACAAAGCCTCCTCCTGCCAGGCCGCCACACCGCACTGCGCGGTGTGTGCCGCCAGTGGCCGCCGGGCATGCCACGTCATGAAGGGGGAGAAATGCAATCCCCCCCCGACGCGTGGCAAAGCGCAGGCGCCGACCGGGCCTACGCCTGCTGTTGCTGTTGCCGCAATCACCGCCGTTCCTGCGGCGGCCGCGGAGGAGGGTGCGATGTCCGACTAATGGCCAGAGTCGAACATCGCATCCTTCAGGCGAACGCCAACCACTGCAGGACAGCCCAGGATCTGCTGATGCAGACCATGGCTGAGTGGTTGGTGGACTTGGCGGTGGTCGCCGAGCCCTACTCGGTCCCCGGCCGTTGGCTGGGCGACCGGGATGGCCTAGTGGCGTTGGTGGCGCGGTCTTCCACAGACTCCCCTCCCCTCTCGCTCTTAGAGAGGGGACCGGGATACGTGGCCGCCGCGTGGGGAGAGATAGCGCTGGTGGGAGTGTATTTCTCCCCAAACCGCCCTCTCTCGGACTTTGAGGATTTCTTAGAGATCCTCACTGCTGTCGTAGGGAGGGCGGCACCACGCCAGGTCGTGGTGCTCGGCGACCTAAACGCCAAGTCGGTGGCCTGGGGCAACCCGGCCGCCGGGTGCAACGTCCGGGGACGCGCCGTCCAGTTTTGGGCGGCCTCGTGCGGTGTGTCCCTCCTCAACAGGGGGGCGGTCCACACGTGTGTGCGGCAACAGGGCGGGTCGGTGGTGGACGTGTCGTTTGCCACCCCCGCGCTGGCCGCCCGCGTCGTGAATTGGCGGGTGGAGCTGGTGGAGACCTTGTCGGACCACCGTTACGTGCGGTTCGACATCTCCACACAGCGGGGAGGGGGGACGGCCCGTGCTGGGCAATCTCCCTTCCCGCGGTGGGCACTCACCCGCCTGGACCGGGAGGCAGCCAAGGAGGCCGCCTTCCTCCAGGACTGGCTGTCGCCTCCCCCTGTCGAGGAGGTCCCGGACGTTGACGCCGCAGCGGTGCGGCTCAGGGGGTCCTTGACCGAGGTGTGCAACTCCAGCATGCCTCGGTCACGCCGTCCGCCTCCCCGTCGCGCCGTGTACTGGTGGACGGAGGAGCTGGCGGGGCTCCGGGCCACCTGCGTGGCGGCCAGGAGGGCCTACGCACGGAGCCGGCGGCGCAGCGCCCAGAACCGAGTCCGGGCAGAGGAGGACCGCCTGTACGCCTCTTACCGAGAGGCTACGGCGGCCCTCAAGTCTGCGATGGGCGCTGCGCGGGACTCGGCGAGGGCCGAGATGCTGGAGGGTCTCGACAGGGACCCCTATGGGAGACCGTATAAGGCGGCGCGGAACCAGCTCCGCCCCTATGGTCCCCCACTGTCCGAGACCCTCGAGCCGGCATTGTTGGATGGGGTGGTCCGGTCCCTGTTTCCGCGCAGGACCGACTTCGCCCCTCCAACAATGGATCCCCCGCAAGGGGCGGCTCCCCCGGAGGCAGAGGTCCCCCCGGTGACGGCGGCGGAATTCTACGCGGGGGTTCTGAACCTCCGCGCGAAGAAGACCGCCCCCGGACCGGACGGCGTCCCCGCAAGGGTGGTGGCGATCGCCGCCTCCCAAATGGAGGACAGGTTTCGGGAACTTTTCAGCGCGTGTTTTACGGCTGGGAGGTTCCCGAAACTCTGGAAGGAGGGGCAGCTCTGCCTCCTCCGAAAAGAGGGACGCCCGGTGGACTCCCCCTCGGCATACCGGCCCATCGTTCTGCTCGATGAGGTCGGTAAGCTGTTCGAGGGGATTGTCGCCGGGAGGCTGGAGAGCCACCTGCGGGGGGTAGGGCCGGATCTGTCGGACGCCCAATACGGTTTCCGTCGTGGGCGTTCGACGATCGACGCGCTGGCCCTACTCAAGGGCCAGGTGAAGGAGGCGGTGGAGGCGGGGGACGGAGTGCTGGCGGTGTCATTCGACATTGCCAACGCCTTCAACTCCGTCCCCCACTCGACGATATTGGAGGCACTCCGGTATCACGGAGTGCCCCAATACCTGAGGAGCCTGCTGGCGGACTACTTGGAGGGCCGAGAGGTCCTCCTCGTAGACAGAGCAGGTGCGGTGAGGCGGTACGCCTCTGAGTCCGGTGTTCCACAGGGATCGGTGCTTGGCCCCCCCTTGTGGAACATCGGTTTCGATTGGCTGTTGCGGGGAGCCCTCCTCCAGGGCACGAGTGTCATATGTTACGCGGATGACACTCTGCTCACTGCACGGGGGAGGAGCTTCGGGGAAGCGGCCATTTTGGCCTCGGCTGGCGGATCCTTGGTGGCAGAGAGGATCCGCCGCCTGGGATTGAGGGTGGCGCTGCACAAAACGGAGGCCGTGTTCTTTCGCGGTCCCCGGCAGCGCTGCCCTGCCGACGCCCACATCGTCGTGGAGGGCGTCCGTATAGGGGTCCAGCCCCAGATGAAATATCTGGGGCTGGTGCTGGACGACAGGTGGCGCTTCGGCCCGCATTTCAGCGGGCTGTCGACGCGCCTGTTGAAGGCCGCGGACGCCCTCTCATGGCTCCTCCCAAACCTGGGGGGGCCAAAGGCAGAGTGCCGGCGCCTCTATGCCGGCATTTTGCGGAGCATGGCCCTTTACGGGGCCCCCATCTGGGCGGACTCCCTCCATAGGAGGGAGAATGCGACCGCCATCCGCAGGCCCCAACGGGCCATTGCACAGCGGGTGGCGAGAGCGTACCGCTCAGTGGGCTTCTCGGCGGCGTGCGCTCTGGCCGGCACCCCTCCATGGGAATTGGAGGCGTGGGTGCTCGCCAGAGTGTACGAGTGGACGGCCCGCCGAAGGGCGCTTGGTGAGCGCCCGATGGGCGAAGAGCGGGAGGCGGTGCGGCGAGAGGCGAAGGACGCCATCGTCCTCCATTGGACGGAGGACCTCGCCAGCGCCGCCTTTGGTCGCCGGACGTTGGACGCGCTCGGGCCGGTCCTGCAGGGCTGGCTCGAGCGGCCCCACGGTTTCCTCTCTTTCCGTCTGGTGCAGGTGTTGTCCGGGCATGGCTGCTTCGGATCGCACCTGCACCGGATCGGGAGGGAGGAAACCCCAGCGTGCCACGAATGCGGCGCGGCGGAGGACACGGCGCAGCACACCCTCGAGGGGTGCCCGGCGTGGTCCGAGCGGCGCTGCGGCCTCACCGCGGTGGTCGGACCAGACCTCTCGCTTCCCGGCGTGGTTGACGCCATGCTGGGGAGCGAGGAGGCCTGGTCAGCAGTAGCCTCCTTCTGCGAGGACGTACTCTCGCAGAAGGAGGAGGCGGAGCGGGCGCGGGAGGACGACCCTCTCGCTGCGCCGCTCCGCAGACGGAGAAGGGGGAGAAGGCGTCGTGCCCTCCCTCCTCTAGGTGACGGGCGGGCGACAGGCACGGGGGTGCCTGCGCCCGCATTGCACCCGTCACCTCCGTCAGTCATTCCCGCCCCCCCACGCCCGTGAGGGTGTGAGGGGTCTGCCTTGATATCGTCGGCGGGGGACTGGTAGCAAAGGCTGTGCCGGTTTCCCAGTCCCCCCGCCACTATGACGAAGCGGGAATGCCGCTGGGTCGTTTTAGTGGGTATACCGGGTTCGCCCGGGGAGTCCCACATACCCCTCCCGTCCCCCGACGGGAGGGTATGCGTAACGCATTTTTTCCCAGCGACAAAAAAAAAAAAAAAAAAAAAAAAAAAGGTTAGGTTAGGTTTGGGGTAGGGGAAGAAGTCGGCAACGGCCGTCCCTGCCAACCCTGCCGCGCCTGCCGTCCCCGCTAAAAAAGGGACAGGGAAGGGGAAGGGGCAGCTGGTCCCCCCGAAGACCGCGGCCGTCGTGGTGACACTCACCACGGAGGCTGCGGGGCGAGGGGAGACCTATGCCTCCATCCTGGTGCGGGCGCGTGCAAACGCCGATCCCGCCCAATTAGGGATCGGCAATGTGTCCTGCCGGCGGACCCAAGCCGGGGCTCGTATCTTCGAGTTCCCGGGGGCCGAGGGGAGTGCCCACGCGGACCTCTTCGCAGCAAAGCTGCAAGAGGTCATCGCGGACTCGGCGAGGGTGGCCCGGCCGGTCAAGTCGGCGGTCATAGAAGTGACGGAGTTGGATGACTCCGTCACCAAGGAGGAGGTAGTGGCGGCGGTCGCAGCGGTAGGGGGCTGTGGCGCAGCGGCGGTCCAAGGCCGGGACATAAGGCCCGGCCGCGGCGGAATGGGCACAATCCGCCTCGAGTGCCCAATCGCAGCCGCCAAAGCCGTCCTTGCAAAAGGACGGCTTCAAGTCGGCTTTAGCTCGGGTGCCGTTAGGGTACTCGAGGACCAGCCTCTGAGGTGTTTCCGGTGCTTCGGCATCGGCCACACCCGGCCCCTGTGTCCGTCCAAGGTGGATCGGTCGGACACATGCTACCGCTGCGGCAAGGAGGGCCACAAAGCCTCCTCCTGCCAGGCTGCCACGCCGCACTGCGCGGTGTGTGCCGCCAGTGGCCGCCGGGCATGCCACGTCATGAAGGGAGGGAAGTGCAATCCCCCCCCTAAGCGTGGCAAAGCGCAGGCGCCGACCGGGCCTGCGCCTGCTGTTGCCGCAAACACCGCCGTTCCTGCGGCGGCTGCGGAGGAGGGTGCGATGTCCGACTAATGGCCAGAGTCGAACATCGCATCCTTCAGGCGAACGCCAACCACTGCAGGACAGCCCAGGATCTGCTGATGCAGACCATGGCTGAGTGGTTGGTGGACTTGGCGGTGGTCGCCGAGCCCTACTCGGTCCCCGGCCGTTGGCTGGGCGACCGGGATGGCCTAGTGGCGTTGGTGGCGCGGTCTTCCACAGACTCCCCTCCCCTCTCGCTCTTAGAGAGGGGACCGGGATATGTGGCCGCCGCGTGGGGAGAGATAGCGATGGTGGGAGTGTATTTCTCCCCAAACCGCCCTCTCTCGGACTTTGAGGATTTCTTAGAGATCCTCACTGCTGTCGTAGGGAGGGCGGCACCACGCCAGGTCGTGGTGCTCGGCGACCTAAACGCCAAGTCGGTGGCCTGGGGCAACCCGGCCGCCGGGTGCAACGTCCGGGGACGCGCCGTCCAGTTTTGGGCGGCCTCGTGCGGTGTGTCCCTCCTCAACAGGGGGGCGGTCCACACGTGTGTGCGGCAACAGGGCGGGTCGGTGGTGGACGTGTCGTTTGCCACCCCCGCGCTGGCCGCCCGCGTCGTGAATTGGCGGGTGGAGCTGGTGGAGACCTTGTCGGACCACCGTTACGTGCGGTTCGACATCTCCACACAGCGGGGAGGGGGGACGGCCCGTGCTGGGCAATCTCCCTTCCCGCGGTGGGCACTCACCCGCCTGGACCGGGAGGCAGCCAAGGAGGCCGCCTTCCTCCAGGACTGGCTGTCGCCTCCCCCTGTCGAGGAGGTCCCGGACGTTGACGCCGCAGCGGTGCGGCTCAGGGGGTCCTTGACCGAGGTGTGCAACTCCAGCATGCCTCGGTCACGCCGTCCGCCTCCCCGTCGCGCCGTGTACTGGTGGACGGAGGAGCTGGCGGGGCTCCGGGCCACCTGCGTGGCGGCCAGGAGGGCCTACGCACGGAGCCGGCGGCGCAGCGCCCAGAACCGAGTCCGGGCAGAGGAGGACCGCCTGTACGCCTCTTACCGAGAGGCTACGGCGGCCCTCAAGTCTGCGATGGGCGCTGCGCGGGACTCGGCGAGGGCCGAGATGCTGGAGGGTCTCGACAGGGACCCCTATGGGAGACCGTATAAGGCGGCGCGGAACCAGCTCCGCCCCTATGGTCCCCCACTGTCCGAGACCCTCGAGCCGGCATTGTTGGATGGGGTGGTCCGGTCCCTGTTTCCGCGCAGGACCGACTTCGCCCCTCCAACAATGGATCCCCCGCAAGGGGCGGCTCCCCCGGAGGCAGAGGTCCCCCCGGTGACGGCGGCGGAATTCTACGCGGGGGTTCTGAACCTCCGCGCGAAGAAGACCGCCCCCGGACCGGACGGCGTCCCCGCAAGGGTGGTGGCGATCGCCGCCTCCCAAATGGAGGACAGGTTTCGGGAACTTTTCAGCGCGTGTTTTGCGGCTGGGAGGTTCCCGAAACTCTGGAAGGAGGGGCAGCTCTGCCTCCTCCGAAAAGAGGGACGCCCGGTGGACTCCCCCTCGGCATACCGGCCCATCGTTCTGCTCGATGAGGTCGGTAAGCTGTTCGAGGGGATTGTCGCCGGGAGGCTGGAGAGCCACCTGCGGGGGGTAGGGCCGGATCTGTCGGACGCCCAATACGGTTTCCGTCGTGGGCGTTCGACGATCGACGCGCTGGCCCTACTCAAGGGCCAGGTGAAGGAGGCGGTGGAGGCGGGGGACGGAGTGCTGGCGGTGTCATTCGACATTGCCAACGCCTTCAACTCCGTCCCCCACTCCACGATATTGGAGGCACTCCGGTATCACGGAGTGCCCCAATACCTGAGGAGCCTACTGGCAGACTACTTGGAGGGCCGAGAGGTCCTCCTCGTAGACAGAGCAGGTGCGGTGAGGCGGTACGCTGCTGAGTCCGGTGTTCCACAGGGGTCGGTGCTTGGCCCTCCCTTGTGGAACATCGGATTCGATTGGCTGTTGCGGGGAGCCCTCCTCCAGGGCACGAGTGTCATATGTTACGCGGATGACACTCTGCTCACTGCACGGGGGAGGTGCTTTGAAGACGCGGCCATTTTGGCCTCGGCTGGCGGATCCTTGGTGGCAGAGAGGATCCGCCGCCTAGGATTGAGGGTGGCGCTGCAAGAAACGGAGGCCGTGTTCTTTCGCGGTCCCCGGCAGCGCTGCCCTGCCGACGCCCACATCGTCGTGGAGGGCGTCCGTATAGGGGTCCAGCCCCAGATGAAATATCTGGGGCTGGTGCTGGACGACAGGTGGCGCTTCGGCCCGCATTTCAGCGGGCTGTCGACGCGCCTGTTGAAGGCCGCGGACGCCCTCTCATGGCTCCTCCCAAACCTGGGGGGGCCCAAGACAAAGTGCCGGCGCCTCTATGCCGGCATTTTGCGGAGCATGGCCCTTTACGGGGCCCCCATCTGGGCGGACTCCCTCCATAGGAGGGAGAATGCGACCGCCATCCGCAGGCCCCAACGGGCCATTGCACAGCGGGTGGCGAGAGCGTACCGCTCAGTGGGCTTCTCGGCGGCGTGCGCTCTGGCCGGCACCCCTCCATGGGAATTGGAGGCGTGGGTGCTCGCCAGAGTGTACGAGTGGACGGCCCGCCGAAGGGCGCTTGGTGAGCGCCCTATGGGCGAAGAGCGGGAGGCGGTGCGGCGAGAGGCGAAGGAAGCCATCGTCCTCCATTGGACGGAGGACCTCGCCAGCGCCGCCTTTGGTCGCCGGACGTTGGACGCGCTCGGGCCGGTCCTGCAGGGCTGGCTCGAGCGGTCCCACGGTTTCCTCTCTTTCCGTCTGGTGCAGGTGTTGTCCGGGCATGGCTGCTTCGGATCGCACCTGCACCGGATCGGGAGGGAGGAAACCCCGGCGTGCCACGAATGCGGCGCGGCGGAGGACACGGCGCAGCACACCCTCGAGGGGTGCCCGGCGTGGTCCGAGCGGCGCCGCGGTCTCACCGCGGTGGTCGGACCAGACCTCTCGCTTCCCGGCGTGGTTGACGCCATGCTGGGGAGCGAGGAGGCCTGGTCAGCAGTAGCCTCCTTCTGCGAGGACGTACTCTCGCAGAAGGAGGAGGCGGAGCGGGCGCGGGAGGACGACCCTCTCGCTGCGCCGCTCCGCAGACGGAGAAGGGGGAGAAGGCGTCGTGCCCTCCCTCCTCTAGGTGACGGGCGGGCGACAGGCACGGGGGTGCCTGCGCCCGCATTGCACCCGTCACCTCCGTCAGTCATTCCCGCCCCCCCACGCCCGTGAGGGTGTGAGGGGTCTGCCTTGATATCGTCGGCGGGGGACTGGTAGCAAAGGCTGTGCCGGTTTCCCAGTCCCCCCGCCACTATGACGAAGCGGGAATGCCGCTGGGTCGTTTTAGTGGGTATACCGGGTTCGCCCGGGGAGTCCCACATACCCCTTCCGTCCCCCGACGGGAGGGTATGCGTAACGCATTTTTTCCCAGCGACAAAAAAAAAAAAAAAAAAAAAAAAAAAAAAAAAAAAAAAAAGGTTAGGTTTGGGGTGCAGGCAGAAAACCTCCTCGTGTGCCTGATGGCTGCTGGTTCCTTTCGAATACGTTCGGGGGAAAGAGCAGTCGTCGGGCCGGTGCATCCTGGGCACAGAGAATAATCGAGAGATTGTTCTCTGTGGCGAATTTCTGCGTGGTGGGTCCTCCACCGTCGTCCACTCTCCACCTCTGCTTACAGAGGGTGGGCCGAGTGGACTCACAGTGGGGGATTGCCTGCGTTGCGTCTGTCCGGCATCCGGCGGCAGCGTGGGCGAGTCGGGGCGGCGGTTGGTTCTGACCAGCCGTCGGCCAACCCGTAATCCTGAGTCCAGGACCGGGGGCCTGTGTCATTAGGTCCGGGCCGCGAGGAAGACAACCTCTCTAAAAAATAACCCAAATCCCAAGGTCTCGCGTGCCGAAGGGATGTATGGTCGGAGGGAATCCGGCCGTTAGCGCAGGGGGGGGGGGGAAAGGGACCGCACCCTTTAAAAAAGGAAAATTAAAATGGAATCACGACTACTGGAAACAAATCCCCAGGCGGGTCCCCTTCGGGGGGAATCCCGCCCCTCTCACGAGGGCTGCCCCACCGTATCTGGGGGGGGCACCAATGGTCTCGCGGGTCAGCGGTCTACCGCTGGCCGGCGCCAACAATCATCGCGGGCGCGCTCTTGTGTATCCACCTTTTCCGAGGTGGAGACACAAGAGGGCGCACGCCAGTGCGGAAGGGAGCTCCGGGTTAGCCTGGAGCCCTTGTGCAACAAGGAGGTCGCAGGAGCGACGCGCGGGACGCGGAAGCGCCCGCTGGGTTCGCGTTCGATGGACTCGCTGTCGATGGGTCTCTCCTCTAGCGAGGAGAACGTATCGGCAGCGAAGGTTACAACGGCACGTAGGGGTCGGGGTGCCCGGCTGTTAGATGGTCGGGATGGGCGGGGCCGCTTCCTGCCGCCTCCACCACCCGCCTCAGAGGGGCCGGTTTTGGGGGTGACGGACGGCGACACTGAGCCCATGAGTGCGGATCCTAGTGAGGAGTCCCTCCTAGGGTCCAACAAGGCGGAGGCCAACGCTGCCAGACGGGCGGTGCGCAAGGCTGCTGTGGCTGACGAGGTCGGCAGGTTGGCCGAGCAAGCTCGCGAGCGGCGCGCTGCCCGTATGGCAGAAGGAGGCGACATGTCGGCGGTGGCGCTGACTCGCCAGGTGCTGGACGGCGTGGACGTTGTCCTGAAGGTTGCGACTAAGTCGGGCAACTTGAAGGGCACGTTCACGCGCGCCTTAAAGGAGGCCGCGGACGGCATCAAAGAGGCGGCTGAGGTCCTCCTTATGAGGACGAGCTCGGAGGAGACGGCGAAGCTGTGGGAGGAGAACAGCCGTCTCCGATCCGAGCTGGAGGACCTCAAGCGGCAGTTTGCCGCCCTGTCCGCGGCTCCCGGTGCGGCTGGCCCAGCGCCCGCCGTCGCCTCGACGTCGTCGGTTGCGTTGCCGGCCCCGACCTCGACCCGCACACTTGCGGATGCGGAGGTCGAGAAGATCGCCCGCATCTGTATGTTGCAGTGCGGGAAGATGGTCGGGGCTCGACTGGAGGAGCTGGCGTCCCGGCTGCCTCCGGCCCCAATCCTCAGGCCTCCGCTAGCCGCTGACCAGAGGAGGATGGCTGGGCCCGCGGCCGCGACACCGAGGCCCGCGCCACCGGAGCCTGCGCCCGCACCTGCGGCGTCGGAGTCCCCGGCGGAAAAAAAGAAGAAGGGAAAGAAGAAGGCGGCGCCGCAGGCACCAAAGTCCGCGACCCTGACGACCGAGCCCGAGACTCCGACGGAGAGCTGGGTGGAGGTCGTCAGGAAGAAAAAGAAGGGAAAGAAGAAGGCGGCCCCGCAGGCACGAGATGCGGGACCACCGGCTCGGGCTGAGGCACCAGCATCAGCCAAGAAGGCCCAGGGACCGCCTAAGGTTCGAGCCCCACGCTCTGCGGCTGTGGTTTTAACACTGCAGCCCGGAGCCGTCGAAAGGGGCATCACCTACAAGGCGGTCCTTACGGAGGCGAAGGCGAAGGTCGCGTTTCCCGACCTCGGCACACCAACCGGCTTCAAGATGAGGTCGGCGAGGACGGGAGCGCGGCTACTCGAGGTGGCTGGTGCCTCTAGCGGTGAGAGGGCGGACATGTTGGCCGCCAAATTACGAGAGGTCCTCAATCCGGAGGATGTCCGGGTCTCCAGACCGGTGAAGACCGCCGAGTTGCGGGTCGAAGGTCTGGACGACTCGGTGACCCCGGATGAGGTCGTGGCGGCCGTCGCCCGAGCCGGTGGTTGTCCGCCAGGCGAAGTGCGGACTGGTGAGATACGCACCCATGCCTCCGGACTGGGTGCGATCTGGGTGCGGTGCCCGGTGGCTGCGGCCAATAAGGTCGCCGACGCCGGGCGTGTGTTGGTGGGGTGGGTTGCAGCGAGGGTGAAGCTCCTGCAACCCAGGGCTATGCGGTGCTTCAGGTGCCTCGCCATTGGGCATGTCGGGGCCTGTTGCACCGCCGAAATCGACCGCAGCGGTCTTTGTCACCGCTGCGGTCAGCCCGGCCACAAGGCGGCTCAGTGCTCCGCGGCGCCAAACTGCTGCCTCTGTTCAGCGGCAGGGAGGTCCGCCGAGCACAGGGTGGGCAGTAAAGCCTGCGGTGCCCCCACCAAGGGGAAGAAAAGGGGTGGCAAGGCTGGGGGCCCTAAACAAGCCCCTCAGCCAAGCAACCACACGGCCGACTCTCGGTCCGGGGACGGAGGTGTGGAGGAGATGAACTGTGACTAATGGCGCTGTTACATCTCCTCCAGGGCAATATCAACCACTGTGCCAGAGCTCAGGATCTTTTGCTCCAGAGCATGGCACAGTGGTCGATCGATGTGGCCGTGGTCGCCGAGCCGTATTTTGTCCCCCCCAGAGACAACTGGGTGGGAGACTTGGACGGTTCGGTGGCCATCATTGGCGGGGCTCTGAGCAGTCCGTCCCGAGGTCGCGGCTGGGTAGCCGCCCTCGCGGACGGCGTTGGCACTGTTGGGGCGTATTTCTCGCCCAACAAGAGCCTCGCCGACTTCGAGAGCTTCCTTGTCGAGTTGGGTGCCGTCGTGGACCGACTCCACCCTCGCCCTGTTCTGTTGCTGGGTGATCTCAACGCCAAATCCATGGCGTGGGGATCCCCAGTGACCGATGCTAGGGGTGAGGCGCTGGAGGAGTGGTTGGTCACGACCGGCCTGACCGTCCTTAATCGGGGTTCGGTACACACGTGCGTGCGGCAGCGAGGCGGGTCCATAGTGGACGTGTCGTTTGCGAGCCCTGCTGTCGCCCGCCGTGTGCGGAGCTGGCGTGTCGCGGTGGAGGTGGAGACGTTGTCGGATCACAGATACATCCGTTTCGACGTCTCCGCCCAGACCACCGCTGGCCGCAGTTCACCGGCCCAGTCTACGGACGGTCCGCGCTGGGCGCTTAAGCGCATCGACAGGGAGCTTCTCGAGGAGGCCGCCATTGTTCAGGCCTGGTTCCGAGAGTCGGCAACGAACGGACCCGTCGACGTCGAACAGGAGGCGCAGTGGTTCCTCGGGGCGATGACGCAGATCAGCGACGCGTCCATGCCCCGGGTCCACACACAGTCGGGTAGGCGCCGGGTGTACTGGTGGTCCGACGCGATCGCGCAGTTGCGCGTCGCGTGCGTGAGATCGAGACGCCGGTACACCCGATACCGGAGGAGACGTCGTCGGGTCCCTGACGAGGAGGCCGCGCTGTATGAGATGTACAGCGCGGCGAAGGAGGCTCTGCGGCTGGCCATCCGCGAGGCGAAGGTGCGAAGCCGGGAGGAGATGTTGGAGACTCTGGACGGAGATCCGTGGGGGCGTCCTTATCGTGCGGTTCGAGGGAAACTTCGGGCCGCAGCGCCTCCACTCACGAAGAGTCTCCAACCCGAGCTGCTGACGGAGGTCGTCGCAGCCCTCTTCCCGGCTAGAGAGGAGCATGTGCCGCCGCCGATGGCTTTGCCCACAGCCGCGGAGCCTACAGAGGAGATCGCCATCAGCGTCCCAGAGGTGACACAGGCAGAGATGGGGGCGGCCGTGTTGCGGCTCCGGGCCAAGAATACGGCTCCGGGGCCCGACGGAATACACGGCCGAGTGCTCGCCCTCGCTCTGAAGGAGCTGGAGCCCCAGCTGAGAGGACTCTACACGGCGTGTCTTGAGCGGGGCCAGTTTCCCAGTCTATGGAAGGCTGGTCATCTGGTCCTACTCAAGAAGGCGGGGCGCCCTGCGGACTCACCGTCCGCGTTCCGGCCCATAGTGCTGCTAAGCGAGGTGGGTAAGCTGTTCGAAAGAATAATAGCTGCCCGCCTCGTTGGCCACTTGTGCGGAGAGGGGCCGGATCTAGCCGACTGCCAGTTTGGCTTTCGGCATGGGCGCTCCACTATTCACGCCGTGTCGCGTGTGAGAGTCCTGGCGGAGGAAGCGGTGTCCCGGGGCGGGGTGATGTTGGCAGTGTCTTTGGATATTTCCAACGCCTTCAACACCCTGCCCTGGAGTTGTATCAGGGAGGCCCTGGTCTACCATAGGGTGCCTCCCTACCTCCGCCAAATCGTTGGGGCTTACCTGACGGAGAGGTGTGTCACCTACGTGGGACGTGATGGCGGTCACCAGCACCCCATGTCGAGCGGTGTTCCACAGGGCTCGGTCCTGGGGCCACCCCTGTGGAACATCGGGTACGACTGGGTGCTGAGGGGCGAGCTCCCGCCGGGCGTCGACCTCACGTGTTACGCTGATGACACGCTGGTCACGGCCCGGGGGAGCTCGTACAGGGAGGCGGCGTTGCTGGCGACGGCTGCGGTCTCACTGGTGGTGGGCCGCATACGGCGCCTCGGCCTGGAGGTGGCCCTCAACAAGACGGAGGCTATAGTTTTCCATGGCCCCCGTCGGGCGCCACCCGCCGGATCACATCTTGTGGTCGGTGGGGTCCGAATCGCTGTCGGGTCTACCATGAAGTACCTGGGATTGGTGCTCGACAGCCGGTGGGACTTCGGACCTCACCTCCGGCAGCTGGCGCCCAAGTTGTTGGGCGCGGCCGGGGCGCTGTCAACGCTGCTTCCCAATCTGGGGGGCCCGAGCGCCGCCTGTAGGCGGCTCTACGTGGGGATCGTGCGATCGATGGCCCTTTACGGGGCCCCGATCTGGGCGGCTGACCTGACGGCCGGCACTATTGCTGTTCTGCGGAGACCGCAGCGTGCGATGGCCGTCAGAGTCATAAGGGGGTATCGCACGATCTCCCACGAGGCGGCCGGAGTACTGGCCGGATCCCCGCCCTGGGACCTCGAGGCAAAAGTACTCGCGTCACTTTATCGGTGGCGCGAGGAAATGCGGGCGCGTGGCGAGCGACCGATGCAGCGACACATGGAGTTGCGTCGGTCGCAGCTTCGCGCGGCCCTGGTGGCGGAGTGGCGGGAGAGGCTTTCGCGCCCTACCGCCGGCCTCGTCACCATCGAGGCGATCCGGCCAGTACTCGAGCGCTGGCTCGAGAGGAGGCACGGCTCCCTGTCGTTTCGGGTGACACAGGTGCTTACCGGGCATGGTTGCTTTGGGAAGTACCTGTGTCGCATAAACAGGGAGCCGGACGCCCGGTGTCACCACTGCGTCGACTGTCTGGAGGACACGGCGCGGCACACAGTGGCAGAGTGTGCCGCTTGGGAGGAGCCGCGCCGTGCCCTCGTCTCTGGAGTAGGCAGTGACTTGTCGCTGCCGGCCGTGGTCGAGAAGATGGTCGGCAGCGTCGAGTCCTGGGACGCGGTGGTGTCCTTCTGTGAAGCAGTCGTCTCGCAGAAGGAGGCTGCGGAAAGGGAGCGGGAGGTCAACTCCCCGCACCCGGCCCGCAGCAGACGCACTGGGCGCAGGCGGAGGGCGGATAGCGCTCTCTTCCGGCCCCCCTGAATGGGTTCGGGATACCCGAACCCGAGGTGGCGGGCGCGCGGCGTGCCCGCACGCGCCCTTCTGAGGCGAGGCCGCAAGGCCAGGCTCCAGCCGGGGGTCGCGGAAGTATCTTCTGTTCCCGTGACCCCCGACGTAGGAGAGTGAAGGACACGGGTGGTTTTTAGTCAGTACGAGTCTGACAGACCCCCCCTGCCCCTTAGGGGCGGGGGACATCCATGAGGATTTTCCACCCAAAAAAAAAAAAAAAAAAAAAGGTTAGGTTAGGTTGGGGTGCCTCCGACCGCCGCTTGCGGCGGATGAGAGGCGGTCTGAGCCGTAAAGGCTGTGCCGGTTTCCCAGTCCCCCCGCCACTATGACGAAGCGGGAATGCCGCTGGGTCGTTTTAGTGGGTATACCGGGTTCGCCCGGGGAGTCCCACATACCCCTCCCGTCCCCCGACGGGAGGGTATGCGTAACGCATTTTTTCCCAGCGTCAAAAAAAAAAAAAAAAAAAAAAAAAAAAAAAAAAAAAAAAAAAAAAAAAGGTTAGGTTGGGGTGGGGTGCGTCAGAATTCCTCCACGTGTGTCCAATGGTTGCTGGTCCCTCTCGATACGTCTGAAGGGAAGAGCAGCTGCTGGGCCGGTGCACCCTGGGCGCGGCAGTATCCTTCCTCGAGGAATGAGAAGAAATTCTTATTCCTCGGGGAATGGTACTGTCGTGGCTAATATTCTGGGCGGGGTTATTTCGTCGTGTGCAGTGCGATGGCTCGCGGGGCGGGCTCATCGGGCGGTGCGTGGTTGGTGGTTCGCTCCTCGAAGTTCTCGGGGGGTGAGTCGGGGTTGGGGTTCCTCCTTCATCTTGGATCGCGGCGTTCGTTGCGCTCTGCTACGCGTCTGCCCATCAGACGTGATTGTGAGCGTGACGAATGGCCGTGGTCCGGGATGGGGGAGGGGCCCCGGCCCTGATTCGCTCCCCGAGGGCTTCGAGGAGTGAATCACTAGTCGCGTACCGTCCGGTGGGTCCGTTCCGCGGGCCGTCGCGCGGCACACGGCGAAATACTGGCCGCGGTCTCGCCGCGGTGGTCGGACCGGACCTCCCGCTTCCCGGCGTATTTGCGCCATTCTGGGTGGCGAGAGGCCTGGTCAGCGGTAGCCTCCTTCTGCGGGTGCGTGCTCTCGCAGAGGGGGGAGGCGGGGCGGGCGCGGGAGGACGACCTCTCGCTGCGCCGCTCCGCAGCCGGAGAGGGGGGAGAAGGCTTCGTGCCCTCCCTCCTCTAGGTGGTGACGGGCGGGCGACAGGCACGGGGGTGCCTGCGCCCGTATTGCACTCCGTCACCTCCGCCTGCCGTTCCTGGCCCCCCTCCCCTACCCGTGCCGTGAGGGTGGGAGGGGTCCGCCTTGCATTCGTCGGCGGGGGACTGGTAGCAAAGGCTATGCCAGTTTCCCAGTTCCCCTCCACTATGACGAAGCGGGAATGCCGCTGGGTCGTTTTAGTGGGTATACCGGGTTCGCCCGGGGAGTCCCACATACCCCTCCCGTCCCCCGACGGAAGGGTATGCGTAACGCATTTTTTCCCAGCGTCAAAAAAAAAAAAAAAAAAAAAAAAGGTTAGGTTGGGGTGCGTCAGAATTCCTCCACGTGTGTCCAATGGTTGCTGGTCCCTCTCGATACGTCTGGAGGGAAGAGCAGCTGCTGGGCCGGTGCACCCTGGGCGCGGCAGTATCCTTCCTCGAGGAATGAGAAGAAATTCTTATTCCTCGGGGAATGGTACTGTCGTGGCTAATATTCTGGGCGGGGTTATTTCGTCGTGTGCAGTGCGATGGCTTGCGGGGCGGGCTCATCGGGCGGTGCGTGGTTGGTGGTTCGCTCCTCGAAGTTCTCGGGGAGTGGATCGGGGTTGGGGTTCCTCCTTCATCTTGGATCGCGGCGTTCGTTGCGCTCTGATACGCGTCTGCCTATCAGACGTGATTATGAGCGTGACGAATGGCCGTGGTCCGGGATGAGGGAGGGGCCCCGGCCCTGACTCGCTCCCCGAGGGCTTCGAGGAGTGAATTACTAATCGCGTACCGTCCGGTGGGTCCGCTCCGTGGGCCGTCGCGCGGCACACGGCGAAATACTGGCCGCGGTCTCGCCGCGGTGGTAGGACCAGACCTCCCGCTTCCCGGCGTATTTGCGCCATGCTGGGTTGCGACGAGGCCTGGTCAGCGGTAGCCTCCTTCTGCGGGTGCGTGCTCTCGCAGAGGGGGGAGGCGGGGCGGGCGCGGGACGACGACCTCTCGCTGCGCCGCTCCGCAGCCGGAGAGGGGGGAGAAGGCTTCGTGCCCTCCCTCCTCTAGGTGGTGACGGGCGGGCGACAGGCACGGGGGTGCCTGCGCCTGTATTGCACTCCGTCACCTCCGCCTGCCGTTCCTGGCCCCCCTCCCCTACCCGTGCCGTGAGGGTGGGAGGGGTCCGCCTTGCTTTCGTCGGCGGGGGACTGGTAGCAAAGGCTATGCCAGTTTCCCAGTTCCCCTCCACTATGACGAAGCGGGAATGCCGCTGGGTCGTTTTAGTGGGTATACCGGGTTCGCCCGGGGAGTCCCACATACCCCTTCCGTCCCCCGACGGGAGGGTATGCGTAACGCATTTTTTCCCAGCGACAAAAAAAAAAAAAAAAAAAAAAAAAAAAAAAAAAAAAAAAAAAAAAAGGTTAGGTTAGGTTTGGCCCGGCCGGTCAACTGGCCCGGCCGGTCAAGTCGGCGGTCATAGAAGTGACGGAGCTGGATGACTCCGTCACCAAGGAGGAGGTAGTGGCGGCGGTCGCAGCGGTAGGGGGCTGTGGCGCAGCGGCGGTCCAAGGCCGGGACATAAGGCCCGGCCGCGGCGGAATGGGCACAATCCGCCTCGAGTGCCCAATCGCAGCCGCCAAAGCCGTCCTTGCAAAAGGACGGCTTCAAGTCGGCTTTAGCTCGGGTGCGGTTAGGGTACTCGAGGACCAGCCTTTGAGGTGCTTCCGGTGCTTCGGCATCGGCCACACCCGGCCCCTGTGTCCGTCCAAAGTGGATCGGTCGGACACATGCTACCGCTGCGGCAAGGAGGGCCACAAAGCCTCTTCCTGCCAGGCTGCCACGCCGCACTGCGCGGTGTGTGCCGCCAGTGGCCGCCGGGCATGCCACGTCATGAAGGGGGGAAAGTGCAATCCCCCCCCTAAGCGTGGCAAAGCGCAGGCGCCGACCGGGCCTGCGCCTGCTGTTGCCGCAATATCCGCCGTTCCTGCGGCGGCTGCGGAGGAGGGTGCGATGTCCGACTAATGGCCAGAGTCGAACATCGCATCCTTCAGGCGAACGCCAACCACTGCAGGACAGCCCAGGATCTGCTGATGCAGACCATGGCTGAGTGGTTGGTGGACTTGGCGGTGGTCGCCGAGCCCTACTCGGTCCCCGGCCGTTGGCTGGGCGACCGGGATGGCCTAGTGGCGTTGGTGGCGCGGTCTTCCACAGACTCCCCTCCCCTCTCGCTCTTAGAGAGGGGACCGGGATACGTGGCCGCCGCGTGGGGAGAGATAGCGATGGTGGGAGTGTATTTCTCCCCAAACCGCCCTCTCTCGGACTTTGAGGATTTCTTAGAGATCCTCACTGCTGTCGTAGGGAGGGCGGCACCACGCCAGGTCGTGGTGCTCGGCGACCTAAACGCCAAGTCGGTGGCCTGGGGCAACCCGGCCGCCGGGTGCAACGTCCGGGGACGCGCCGTCCAGTTTTGGGCGGCGTCGTGCGGTGTGTCCCTCCTCAACAGGGGGGCGGTCCACACGTGTGTGCGGCAACAGGGCGGGTCGGTGGTGGACGTGTCGTTTGCCACCCCCGCGCTGGCCGCCCGCGTCGTGAATTGGCGGGTGGAGCTGGTGGAGACCTTGTCGGACCACCGTTACGTGCGGTTCGACATCTCCACACAGCGGGGAGGGGGGACGGCCCGAGCTGGGCAATCTCCCTTCCCGCGGTGGGCACTCACCCGCCTGGACCGGGAGGCAGCCAAGGAGGCCGCCTTCCTCCAGGACTGGCTGTCGCCTCCCCCTGTCGAGGAGGTCCTGGACGTTGACGCCGCAGCGGTGCGGCTCAGGGGGTCCTTGACCGAGGTGTGCAACTCCAGCATGCCTCGGTCACGCCGTCCGCCTCCCCGTCGTGCCGTGTACTGGTGGACGGAGGAGCTGGCGGGGCTCCGGGCCACCTGCGTGGCGGCCAGGAGGGCCTACGCACGGAGCCGGCGGCGCAGCGCCCAGAACCGAGTCCGGGCAGAGGAGGACCGCCTGTACGCCTCTTACCGAGAGGCTACGGCGGCCCTCAAGTCCGCGATGGGCGCTGCGCGGGACTCGGCGAGGGCCGAGATGCTGGAGGGTCTCGACAGGGACCCCTATGGGAGACCATATAAGGCGGCGCGGAATCAGCTCCGCCCCTATGGTCCCCCACTGTCTGAGACCCTCGAGCCGGCATTGTTGGATGGGGTGGTCCGGTCCCTGTTTCCGCGCAGGACCGACTTCGCCCCTCCAACAATGGATCCCCCGCAAGGGGCGGCTCCCCCGGAGGCAGAGGTCCCCCCGGTGACGGCGGCGGAATTCTACGCGGGGGTTCTGAACCTCCGCGCGAAGAAGACCGCCCCCGGACCGGACGGCGTCCCCGCAAGGGTGGTGGCGATCGCCGCCTCCCAAATGGAGGACAGGTTTCGGGAACTTTTCAGCGCGTGTTTTACGGCTGGGAGGTTCCCGAAACTCTGGAAGGAGGGGCAGCTCTGCCTCCTTCGAAAAGAGGGACGCCCGGTGGACTCCCCCTCGGCATACCGGCCCATCGTTCTGCTCGATGAGGTCGGTAAGCTGTTCGAGGGGATTGTCGCCGGGAGGCTGGAGAGCCACCTGCGGGGGGTAGGGCCGGATCTGTCGGACGCCCAATACGGCTTCCGTCGTGGGCGTTCGACGATCGACGCGCTGGCCCTACTCAAGGGCCAGGTGAAGGAGGCGGTGGAGGCGGGGGACGGAGTGCTGGCGGTGTCATTCGACATTGCCAACGCCTTCAACTCCGTCCCCCACTCGACGATATTGGAGGCACTCCGGTATCACGGAGTGCCCCAATACCTCAGGAGCCTGCTGGCGGACTACTTGGAGGGCCGAGAGGTCCTCCTCGTAGACAGAGCAGGTGCGGTGAGGCGGTACGCTTCTGAGTCCGGTGTTCCACAGGGATCGGTGCTTGGCCCCCCCTTGTGGAACATCGGTTTCGATTGGCTGTTGCGGGGAGCCCTCCTCCAGGGCACGAGTGTCATCTGTTACGCGGATGACACTCTGCTCACTGCACGGGGGAGGAGCTTTGGAGAAGCGGCCATTTTGGCCTCTGCTGGCGGATCCTTGGTGGCAGAGAGGATCCGCCGCCTGGGATTGAGGGTGGCGCTGCACAAAACGGAGGCCGTGTTCTTTCGCGGTCCCCGGCAGCGCTGCCCTGCCGACGCCCACATCGTCGTGGAGGGCGTCCGTATAGGGGTCCAGCCCCAGATGAAATATCTGGGGCTGGTGTTGGACGACAGGTGGCGCTTCGGCCCGCATTTCAGTGGGCTGTCGACGCGCCTGTTGAAGGCCGCGGACGCCCTCTCATGGCTCCTCCCAAACCTGGGGGGGCCCAAGGCAAAGTGCCGGCGCCTCTATGCCGGCATTTTGCGGAGCATGGCCCTGTACGGGGCTCCCATCTGGGCGGACTCCCTCCATAGGAGGGAGAATGCGACCGCCATCCGCAGGCCCCAGCGGGCCATTGCACAGCGGGTGGCGAGAGCGTACCGCTCAGTGGGATTTTCGGCGGCGTGCGCTCTGGCCGGCACCCCTCCATGGGAATTGGAGGCGTGGGTGCTCGCCAGAGTGTACGAGTGGACGGCCCGCCGAAGGGCGCTCGGTGAGCGCCCCATGGGCGAAGAGCGGGAGGCGGTGCGGCGAGAGGCGAAGGAAGCCATCGTCCTCCAGTGGACGGAGGACCTCGCCAGCGCCGCCTTTGGCCGCCGGACGTTGGACGCGCTCGGGCCGGTCCTGCAGGGCTGGCTCGAGCGGTCCCACGGTTTCCTCTCTTTCCGTCTGGTGCAGGTGTTGTCCGGGCATGGCTGCTTCGGATCGCACCTGCACCGGATCGGGAGGGAGGAAACCCCGGCGTGCCACCATTGCGGCGCGGCGGAGGACACGGCGCAGCACACCCTCGAGGGGTGCCCGGCGTGGTCCGAGCGGCGCTGCGGCCTCACCGCGGTGGTCGGACCAGACCTCTCGCTTCCCGGCGTGGTTGACGCCATGCTGGGGAGCGAGGAGGCCTGGTCAGCAGTAGCCTCCTTCTGCGAGGACGTACTCTCGCAGAAGGAGGAGGCGGAGCGGGCGCGGGAGGACGACCCTCTCGCTGCGCCGCTCCGCAGACGGAGAAGGGGGAGAAGGCGTCGTGCCCTCCCTCCTCTAGGTGACGGGCGGGCGACAGGCACGGGGGTGCCTGCGCCCGCATTGCACCCGTCACCTCCGTCAGTCATTCCCGCCCCCCCACGCCCGTGAGGGTGTAAGGGGTCTGCCTTGATATCGTCGGCGGGGGACTGGTAGCAAAGGCTGTGCCGGTTTCCCAGTCCTCCCGCCACTATGACGAAGCGGGAATGCCGCTGGGTCGTTTTAGTGGGTATACCGGGTTCGCCCGGGGAGTCCCACATACCCCTCCCGTCCCCCGACGGGAGGGTATGCGTAACGCATTTTTTCCCAGCGACAAAAAAAAAAAAAAAAAAAAAAAAAAAAAAAAAAAAAAAAAAAAAAAAAAAAAAAAAAGGTTAGGTTAGGTTGGGGTGCGTCAGAATTCCTCCACGTGTGTCCAATGGTTGCTGGTCCCTCTCGATACGTCTGGAGGGAAGAGCAGCTGCTGGGCCGGTGCACCCTGGGCGCGGCAGTATCCTTCCTCGAGGAATGAGAAGAAATTCTTATTCCTCGGGGAATGGTACTGTCGTGGCTAATATTCTGGGCGGGGTTATTTCGTCGTGTGCGGTGCGATGGCTCGCGGGGCGGGCTCATCGGGCGGTGCGTGGTTGGTGGTTCGCTCCTCGAAGTTCTCGGGGGGTGGATCGGGGTTGGGGTTCCTCCTTCATCTTGGATCGCGGCGTTCGTTGCGCTCTGCTACGCGTCTGGCCATCAGACGTGACTGTGAGCGTGACGAATGGCCGTGGTCCGGGATGGGGGAGGGGCCCCGGCCCTGATTCGCTCCCCGAGGGCTTCGAGGAGTGAGTCACTGGTCGCGTACCGTCCGGTGGGTCCGCTCCGTGGGCCGTCGCGCGGCACACGGCGAAATACTGGCCGCGGTCTCGCCGCGGTGGTCGGACCGGACCTCCCGCTTCCCGGCGTATTTGCGCCATTCTGGGTGGCGAGAGGCCTGGTCAGCGGTAGCCTCCTTCTGCGGGTGCGTGCTCTCGCAGAGGGGGGAGGCGGGGCGGGCGCGGGAGGACGACCTCTCGCTGCGCCGCTCCGCAGCCGGAGAGGGGGGAGAAGGCTTCGTGCCCTCCCTCTTCTAGGTGGTGACGGGCGGGCGACAGGCACGGGGGTGCCTGCGCCCGTATTGCACTCTGTCACCTCCGCCTGCCGTTCCTGGCCCCCCTCCCCTACCCGTGCCGTGAGGGTGGGAGGGGTCCGCCTTGCATTCGTCGGCGGGGGACTGGTAGCAAAGGCTATGCCAGTTTCCCAGTTCCCCTCCACTATGACGAAGCGGGAATGCCGCTGGGTCGTTTTAGTGGGTATACCGGGTTCGCCCGGGGAGTCCCACATACCCCTCCCGTCCCCCGACGGAAGGGTATGCGTAACGCATTTTTTCCCAGCGTCAAAAAAAAAAAAAAAAAAAAAAAAGGTTAGGTTAGGTTGGGGTGCGTCAGAATTCCTCCACGTGTGTCCATTGGTTGCTGGTCCCTCTCGATACGTCTGGAGGGAAGAGCAGCTGCTGGGCCGGTGCACCCTGGGCGCGGCAGTATCCTTCCTCGAGGAATGAGAAGAAATTCTTATTCCTCGGGGAATGGTACTGTCGTGGCTAATATTCTGGGCGGGGTTATTTCGTCGTGTGCGGTGCGATGGCTCGCGGGGCGGGCTCATCGGGCGGTGCATGGTTGGTGGTTCGCTCCTCGAAGTTCTCGGGGGGTGGATCGGGGTTGGGGTTCCTCCTTCATCTTGGATCGCGGCGTTCGTTGCGCTCTGCTACGCGTCTGGCCATCAGACGTGATTGTGAGCGTGACGAATGGCCGTGGTCCGGGATGGGGGAGGGGCCCCGGCCCTGATTCGCTTCCCGAGGGCTTCGAGGAGTGAATCACTAATCGCGTACCGTCCGGTGGGTCCGCTCCGCGGGCCGTCTCGCGGCACACGGCGAAATACTGGCCGCGGTCTCGCCGCGGTGGTCGGACCGGACCTCCCGCTTCCCGGCGTATTTGCGCCATTCTGGGTGGCGAGAGGCCTGGTCAGCGGTAGCCTCCTTCTGCGGGTGCGTGCTCTCGCAGAGGGGGGAGGCGGGGCGGGCGCGGGAGGACGACCTCTCGCTGCGCCGCTCCGCAGCCGGAGAGGGGGGAGAAGGCTTCGTGCCCTCCCTCTTCTAGGTGGTGACGGGCGGGCGACAGGCACGGGGGTGCCTGCGCCTGTATTGCACTCCGTCACCTCCGCCTGCCGTTCCTGGCCCCCCTCCCCTACCCGTGCCGTGAGGGTGGGAGGGGTCCGCCTTGCTTTCGTCGGCGGGGGACTGGTAGCAAAGGCTATGCCAGTTTCCCAGTTCCCCTCCACTATGACGAAGCGGGAATGCCGCTGGGTCGTTTTAGTGGGTATACCGGGTTCGCCCGGGGAGTCCCACATACCCCTCCCGTCCCCCGGCGGAAGGGTATGCGTAACGCATTTTTTCCCAGCGTCAAAAAAAAAAAAAAAAAAAAAAAAAAAAAAAAAAAAAAAAAAAAGGTTAGGTTAGGTTAGGTTAGGTTGGGGTGGGGTGCAGGCAGAAAACCTCCTCGTGTGCCTGATGGCTGCTGGTTCCTTTCGAATACGTTCGGGGGAAAGAGCAGTCGTCGGGCCGGTGCATCCTGGGCACAGAGAATAATCGAGAGATTGTTCTCTGTGGCGAATTTCTGCGTGGTGGGTCCTCCACCGTCGTCCACTCTCCACCTCTGCTTACAGAGGGTGGGCCGAGTGGACTCACAGTGGGGGATTGCCTGCGTTGCGTCTGTCCGGCATCCGGCGGCAGCGTGGGCGAGTCGGGGCGGCGGTTGGTTCTGACCAGCCGTCGGCCAACCCGTAATCCTGAGTCCAGGACCGGGGGCCTGTGTCATTAGGTCTGGGCCGCGAGGAAGACAACCTCTCTAAAAAATAACCCAAATCCCAAGGTCTCGCGTGCCGAAGGGATGTATGGTCGGAGGGAATCCGGCCGTTAGCGCAGGGGGGGGGGGGGAAAGGGACCGCACCCTTTAAAAAAGGAAAACAACAATGGAATCACGACTACTGGAAACAAATCCCCAGGCGGGTCCCCTTCGGGGGGAATCCCGCCCCTCTCACGAGGGCTGCCCCACCGTATCTGGGGGGGGCACCAATGGTCTCGCGGGTCAGCGGTCTACCGCTGGCCGGCGCCAACAATCATCGCGGGCGCGCTCTTGTGTATCCACCTTTTCCGAGGTGGAGACACAAGAGGGCGCACGCCAGTGCGGAAGGGAGCTCCGGGTTAGCCTGGAGCCCCTGTGCAACAAGGAGGTCGCAGGAGCGACGCGCGGGACGCGGAAGCGCCCGCTGGGTTCGCGTTCGATGGACTCGCTGTCGATGGGTCTCTCCTCTAGCGAGGAGAACGTATCGGCAGCGAAGGTTACAACGGCACGTAGGGGTCGGGGTGCCCGGCTTTTAGATGGTCGGGATGGGCGGGGCCGCTTCCTGCCGCCTCCACCACCCGCCTCAGAGGGGCCGGTTTTGGGGGTGACGGACGGCGACACTGAGCCCATGAGTGCGGATCCTAGTGAGGAGTCCCTCCTAGGGTCCAACAAGGCGGAGGCCAACGCTGCCAGACGGGCGGTGCGCAAGGCTGCTGTGGCTGACGAGGTCGGCAGGTTGGCCGAGCAAGCTCGCGAGCGGCGCGCTGCCCGTATGGCAGAAGGAGGCGACATGTCGGCGGTGGCGCTGACTCGCCAGGTGCTGGACGGCGTGGACGTTGTCCTGAAGGTTGCGACTAAGTCGGGCAACTTGAAGGGCACGTTCACGCGCGCCTTAAAGGATGCCGCGGACGGCATCAAAGAGGCGGCTGAGGTCCTCCTTATGAGGACGAGCTCGGAGGAGACGGCGAAGCTGTGGGAGGAGAACAGCCGTCTCCGATCCGAGCTGGAGGACCTCAAGCGGCAGTTTGCCGCCCTGTCCGCGGCTCCCGGTGCGGCTGGCCCAGCGCCCGCCGTCGCCTCGACGTCGTCGGTTGCGTTGCCGGCCCCGACCTCGACCCGCACACTTGCGGATGCGGAGGTCGAGAAGATCGCCCGCATCTGTATGTTGCAGTGCGGGAAGATGGTCGGGGCTCGACTGGAGGAGCTGGCGTCCCGGCTGCCTCCGGCCCCAATCCTCAGGCCTCCGCTAGCCGCTGACCAGAGGAGGATGGCTGGGCCCGCGGCCGCGACACCGAGGCCCGCGCCACCGGAGCCTGCGCCCGCACCCGCACCTGCGGCGTCGGAGTCCCCGGCGAAAAAAAAGAAGAAGGGAAAGAAGAAGGCGGCGCCGCAGGCACCAAAGTCCACGACCCTGACGACCGAGCCCGAGACTCCGACGGAGAGCTGGGTGGAGGTCGTCAGGAAGAAAAAGAAGGGAAAGAAGAAGGCGGCCCCGCAGGCACGAGATGCGGGACCACCGGCTCGGGCTGAGGCACCAGCATCAGCCAAGAAGGCCCAGGGACCGCCTAAGGTTCGAGCCCCACGCTCTGCGGCTGTGGTTTTAACACTGCAGCCCGGAGCCGTCGAAAGGGGCATCACCTACAAGGCGGTCCTTACTGAGGCGAAGGCGAAGGTCGCGTTTCCCGACCTCGGCACACCAACCGGCTTCAAGATGAGGTCGGCGAGGACGGGAGCGCGGCTACTCGAGGTGGCTGGTGCCTCTAGCGGTGAGAGGGCGGACATGTTGGCCGCCAAATTACGAGAGGTCCTCAATCCGGAGGATGTCCGGGTCTCCAGACCGGTGAAGACCGCCGAGTTGCGGGTCGAAGGTCTGGACGACTCGGTGACCCCGGATGAGGTCGTGGCGGCCGTCGCCCGAGCCGGTGGTTGTCCGCCAGGCGAAGTGCGGACTGGTGAGATACGCACCCATGCCTCCGGACTGGGTGCGATCTGGGTGCGGTGCCCGGTGGCTGCGGCCAATAAGGTCGCCGACGCCGGGCGTGTGTTGGTGGGGTGGGTTGCAGCGAGGGTGAAGCTCCTGCAACCCAGGGCTATGCGGTGCTTCAGGTGCCTCGCCATTGGGCATGTCGGGGCCTGTTGCACCGCCGAAATCGACCGCAGCGGTCTTTGTCACCGCTGCGGTCAGCCCGGCCACAAGGCGGCTCAGTGCTCCGCGGCGCCAAACTGCTGCCTCTGTTCAGCGGCAGGGAGGCCCGTCGAGCACATGGTGGGCAGTAAAGCCTGCGGTGCCCCCACCAAGGGGAAGAAAAGGGGTGGCAAGGCTGGGGGCCCTAAACAAGCCCCTCAGCCAAGCAACCACACGGCCGACTCTCGGTCCGGGGACGGAGGTGTGGAGGAGATGAACTGTGACTAATGGCGCTGTTACATCTCCTCCAGGGCAATATCAACCACTGTGCCAGAGCTCAGGATCTTTTGCTCCAGAGCATGGCACAGTGGTCGATCGATGTGGCCGTGGTCGCCGAGCCGTATTTTGTCCCCCCCAGAGACAACTGGGTGGGAGACTTGGACGGTTCGGTGGCCATCATTGGCGGGGCTCTGAGCAGTCCGTCCCGAGGTCGCGGCTGGGTAGCCGCCCTCGCGGACGGCGTTGGCACTGTTGGGGCGTATTTCTCGCCCAACAAGAGCCTCGCCGACTTCGAGAGCTTCCTTGTCGAGTTGGGTGCCGTCGTGGACCGACTCCACCCTCGCCCTGTTCTGTTGCTGGGTGATCTCAACGCCAAATCCATGGCGTGGGGATCCCCAGTGACCGATGCTAGGGGTGAGGCGCTGGAGGAGTGGTTGGTCACGACCGGCCTGACCGTCCTTAATCGGGGTTCGGTACACACGTGCGTGCGGCAGCGAGGCGGGTCCATAGTGGACGTGTCGTTTGCGAGCCCTGCTGTCGCCCGCCGTGTGCGGAGCTGGCGTGTCGCGGTGGAGGTGGAGACGTTGTCGGATCACAGATACATCCGTTTCGACGTCTCCGCCCAGACCACCGCTGGCCGCAGTTCACCGGCCCAGTCTACGGACGGTCCGCGCTGGGCGCTTAAGCGCATCGACAGGGAGCTTCTCGAGGAGGCCGCCATTGTTCAGGCCTGGTTCCGAGAGTCGGCAACGAACGGACCCGTCGACGTCGAACAGGAGGCGCAGTGGTTCCTCGGGGCGATGACGCAGATCAGCGACGCGTCCATGCCCCGGGTCCACACACAGTCGGGTAGGCGCCGGGTGTACTGGTGGTCCGACGCGATCGCGCAGTTGCGCGTCGCGTGCGTGAGATCGAGACGCCAGTACACCCGATACCGGAGGAGACGTCGTCGGGTCCCTGACGAGGAGGCCGCGCTGTATGAGATGTACAGCGCGGCGAAGGAGGCTCTGCGGCTGGCCATCCGCGAGGCGAAGGTGCGAAGCCGGGAGGAGATGTTGGAGACTCTGGACGGAGATCCGTGGGGGCGTCCTTATCGTGCGGTTCGAGGGAAACTTCGGGCCGCAGCGCCTCCACTCACGAAGAGTCTCCAACCCGAGCTGCTGACGGAGGTCGTCGCAGCCCTCTTCCCGGCTAGAGAGGAGCATGTGCCGCCGCCGATGGCTTTGCCCACAGCCGCGGAGCCTACAGAGGAGATCGCCATCAGCGTCCCAGAGGTGACACAGGCAGAGATGGGGGCGGCCGTGTTGCGGCTCCGGGCCAAGAATACGGCTCCGGGGCCCGACGGAATACACGGCCGAGTGCTCGCCCTCGCTCTGAAGGAGCTGGAGCCCCAGCTGAGAGGACTCTACACGGCGTGTCTTGAGCGGGGCCAGTTTCCCAGTCTATGGAAGGCTGGTCATCTGGTCCTACTCAAGAAGGCGGGGCGCCCTGCGGACTCACCGTCCGCGTTCCGGCCCATAGTGCTGCTAAGCGAGGTGGGTAAGCTGTTCGAAAGAATAATAGCTGCCCGCCTCGTTGGCCACTTGTGCGGAGAGGGGCCGGATCTAGCCGACTGCCAGTTTGGCTTTCGGCATGGGCGCTCCACTATTCACGCCGTGTCGCGTGTGAGAGTCCTGGCGGAGGAAGCGGTGTCCCGGGGCGGGGTGATGTTGGCAGTGTCTTTGGATATTTCCAACGCCTTCAACACCCTGCCCTGGAGTTGTATCAGGGAGGCCCTGGTCTACCATAGGGTGCCTCCCTACCTCCGCCAAATCGTTGGGGCTTACCTGACGGAGAGGTGTGTCACCTACGTGGGACGTGATGGCGGTCACCAGCACCCCATGTCGAGCGGTGTTCCACAGGGCTCGGTCCTGGGGCCACCCCTGTGGAACATCGGGTACGACTGGGTGCTGAGGGGCGAGCTCCCGCCGGGCGTCGACCTCACGTGTTACGCTGATGACACGCTGGTCACGGCCCGGGGGAGCTCGTACAGGGAGGCGGCGTTGCTGGCGACGGCTGCGGTCTCACTGGTGGTGGGCCGCATACGGCGCCTCGGCCTGGAGGTGGCCCTCAACAAGACGGAGGCTATAGTTTTCCATGGCCCCCGTCGGGCGCCACCCGCCGGATCACATCTTGTGGTCGGTGGGGTCCGAATCGCTGTCGGGTCTACCATGAAGTACCTGGGATTGGTGCTCGACAGCCGGTGGGACTTCGGACCTCACTTCCGGCGGCTGGCGCCCAAGTTGTTGGGCGCGGCCGGGGCGCTGTCAACGCTGCTTCCCAATCTGGGGGGCCCGAGCGCCGCCTGTAGGCGGCTCTACGTGGGGATCGTGCGATCGATGGCCCTTTACGGGGCCCCGATCTGGGCGGCTGACCTGACGGCCGGCACTATTGCTGTTCTGCGGAGACCGCAGCGTGCGATGGCCGTCAGAGTCATAAGGGGGTATCGCACGATCTCCCACGAGGCGGCCGGAGTACTGGCCGGATCCCCGCCCTGGGACCTCGAGGCAAAAGTACTCGCGTCACTTTATCGGTGGCGCGAGGAAATGCGGGCGCGTGGCGAGCGACCGATGCAGCGACACATGGAGTTGCGTCGGTCGCAGCTTCGCGCGGCCCTGGTGGCGGAGTGGCGGGAGAGGCTTTCGCGCCCTACCGCCGGCCTCGTCACCATCGAGGCGATCCGGCCAGTACTCGAGCGCTGGCTCGAGAGGAGGCACGGCTCCCTGTCGTTTCGGGTGACACAGGTGCTTACCGGGCATGGTTGCTTTGGGAAGTACCTGTGTCGCATAAACAGGGAGCCGGACGCCCGGTGTCACCACTGCGTCGACTGTCTGGAGGACACGGCGCGGCACACAGTGGCAGAGTGTGCCGCTTGGGAGGAACCGCGCCGTGCCCTCGTCTCTGGAGTAGGCAGTGACTTGTCGCTGCCGGCCGTGGTCGAGAAGATGGTCGGCAGCGTCGAGTCCTGGGACGCGGTGGTGTCCTTCTGTGAAGCAGTCGTCTCGCAGAAGGAGGCTGCGGAAAGGGAGCGGGAGGTCAACTCCCCGCACCCGGCCCGCAGCAGACGCACTGGGCGCAGGCGGAGGGCGGATAGCGCTCTCTTCCGGCCCCCCTGAATGGGTTCGGGATACCCGAACCCGAGGTGGCGGGCGCGCGGCGTGTCCGCACGCGCCCTTCTGAGGCGAGGCCGCAAGGCCAGGCTCCAGCCGGGGGTCGCGGAAGTATCTTCTGTTCCCGTGACCCCCGACGTAGGAGAGTGAAGGACACGGGTGGTTTTTAGTCAGTACGAGTCTGACAGACCCCCCTGCCCCTTAGGGGCGGGGGACATCCATGAGGATTTTCCACCCAAAAAAAAAAAAAAAAAAAAAGGTTAGGTTGGGGTGGGGTGCGTCAGAATTCCTCCACGTGTGTCCAATGGTTGCTGGTCCCTCTCGATACGTCTGGAGGGAAGAGCAGCTGCTGGGCCGGTGCACCCTGGGCGCGGCAGTATCCTTCCTCGAGGAATGAGAAGAAATTCTTATTCCTCGGGGAATGGTACTGTCGTGGCTAATATTCTGGGCGGGGTTATTTCGTCGTGTGCAGTGCGATGGCTCGCGGGGCGGGCTCATCGGGCGGTGCGTGGTTGGTGGTTCGCTCCTCGAAGTTCTCGGGGAGTGGATCGGGGTTGGGGTTCCTCCTCTAACTTGGATCGCGGCATTCGCTGCGCTCTGGTACGCGTCTGCCCATCAGACGTGATTATGAGCGTGACGAATGGCCGTGGTCCGGGATGGGGGAGGGGCCCCGGCCCTGATTCGCTCCCCGAGGGCTTCGGGGAGTGGATCGCTAATCGCGTACCGTCCGGTGGGTCCGCTCCGCGGGCCGTCGCGCGGCACACGGCGAAATACTGGCCGCGGTCTCGCCGCGGTGGTCGGACCGGACCTCCCACTTCCCGGCGTATTTGCGCCATTCTGGGTGGCGAGAGGCCTGGTCAGCGGTAGCCTCCTTCTGCGGGTGCGTGCTCTCGCAGAGGGGGGAGGCGGGGCGGGCGCGGGAGGACGACCTCTCGCTGCGCCGCTCCGCAGCCGGAGAGGGGGGAGAAGGCTTCGTGCCCTCCCTCCTCTAGGTGGTGACGGGCGGGCGACAGGCACGGGGGTGCCTGCGCCTGTATTGCACTCCGTCACCTCCGCCTGCCGTTCCTGGCCCCCCTCCCCTACCCGTGCCGTGAGGGTGGGAGGGGTCCGCCTTGCATTCGTCGGCGGGGGACTGGTAGCAAAGGCTATGCCAGTTTCCCAGTTCCCCTCCACTATGACGAAGCGGGAATGCCGCTGGGTCGTTTTAGTGGGTATACCGGGTTCGCCCGGGGAGTCCCACATACCCCTCCCGTCCCCCGGCGGAAGGGTATGCGTAACGCATTTTTTCCCAGCGTCAAAAAAAAAAAAAAAAAAAAAAAAAAAAAAAAGGTTAGGTTGGGGTGCGTCAGAATTCCTCCACGTGTGTCCAATGGTTGCTGGTCCCTCTCGATACGTCTGGAGGGAAGAGCAGCTGCTGGGCCGGTGCACCCTGGGCGCGGCAGTATCCTTCCTCGAGGAATGAGAAGAAATTCTTATTCCTCGGGGAATGGTACTGTCGTGGCTAATATTCTGGGCGGGGTTATTTCGTCGTGTGCAGTGCGATGGCTCGCGGGGCGGGCTCATCGGGCGGTGCGTGGTTGGTGGTTCGCTCCTCGAAGTTCTCGGGGGGTGAGTCGGGGTTGGGGTTCCTCCTTCATCTTGGATCGCGGCGTTCGTTGCGCTCTGCTACGCGTCTGCCCATCAGACGTGATTGTGAGCGTGACGAATGGCCGTGGTCCGGGATGGGGGAGGGGCCCCGGCCCTGATTCGCTCCCCGAGGGCTTCGAGGAGTGAATCACTAGTCGCGTACCGTCCGGTGGGTCCGTTCCGCGGGCCGTCGCGCGGCACACGGCGAAATACTGGCCGCGGTCTCGCCGCGGTGGTCGGACCGGACCTCCCGCTTCCCGGCGTATTTGCGCCATTCTGGGTGGCGAGAGGCCTGGTCAGCGGTAGCCTCCTTCTGCGGGTGCGTGCTCTCGCAGAGGGGGGAGGCGGGGCGGGCGCGGGAGGACGACCTCTCGCTGCGCCGCTCCGCAGCCGGAGAGGGGGGAGAAGGCTTCGTGCCCTCCCTCCTCTAGGTGGTGACGGGCGGGCGACAGGCACGGGGGTGCCTGCGCCCGTATTGCACTCCGTCACCTCCGCCTGCCGTTCCTGGCCCCCCTCCCCTACCCGTGCCGTGAGGGTGGGAGGGGTCCGCCTTGCATTCGTCGGCGGGGGACTGGTAGCAAAGGCTATGCCAGTTTCCCAGTTCCCCTCCACTATGACGAAGCGGGAATGCCGCTGGGTCGTTTTAGTGGGTATACCGGGTTCGCCCGGGGAGTCCCACATACCCCTCCCGTCCCCCGACGGAAGGGTATGCGTAACGCATTTTTTCCCAGCGTCAAAAAAAAAAAAAAAAAAAAAAAAAAAAAAAAAAAAAAAAAAAGGTTAGGTTAGGTTAGGTTAGGTTGGGGTGGGGTGCAGGCAGAAAACCTCCTCGTGTGCCTGATGGCTGCTGGTTCCTTTCGAATACGTTCGGGGGAAAGAGCAGTCGTCGGGCCGGTGCATCCTGGGCACAGAGAATAATCGAGAGATTGTTCTCTGTGGCGAATTTCTGCGTGGTGGGTCCTCCACCGTCGTCCACTCTCCACCTCTGCTTACAGAGGGTGGGCCGAGTGGACTCACAGTGGGGGATTGCCTGCGTTGCGTCTGTCCGGCATCCGGCGGCAGCGTGGGCGAGTCGGGGCGGCGGTTGGTTCTGACCAGCCGTCGGCCAACCCGTAATCCTGAGTCCAGGACCGGGGGCCTGTGTCATTAGGTCTGGGCCGCGAGGAAGACAACCTCTCTAAAAAATAACCCAAATCCCAAGGTCTCGCGTGCCGAAGGGATGTATGGTCGGAGGGAATCCGGCCGTTAGCGCAGGGGGGGGGGGGGAAAGGGACCGCACCCTTTAAAAAAGGAAAACAATGGAATCACGACTACTGGAAACAAATCCCCAGGCGGGTCCCCTTCGGGGGGAATCCCGCCCCTCTCACGAGGGCTGCCCCACCGTATCTGGGGGGGGCACCAATGGTCTCGCGGGTCAGCGGTCTACCGCTGGCCGGCGCCAACAATCATCGCGGGCGCGCTCTTGTGTATCCACCTTTTCCGAGGTGGAGACACAAGAGGGCGCACGCCAGTGCGGAAAGGAGCTCCGGGTTAGCCTGGAGCCCCTGTGCAACAAGGAGGTCGCAGGAGCGACGCGCGGGACGCGGAAGCGCCCGCTGGGTTCGCGTTCGATGGACTCGCTGTCGATGGGTCTCTCCTCTAGCGAGGAGAACGTATCGGCAGCGAAGGTTACAACGGCACGTAGGGGTCGGGGTGCCCGGCTTTTAGATGGTCGGGATGGGCGGGGCCGCTTCCTGCCGCCTCCACCACCCGCCTCAGAGGGGCCGGTTTTGGGGGTGACGGACGGCGACACTGAGCCCATGAGTGCGGATCCTAGTGAGGAGTCCCTCCTAGGGTCCAACAAGGCGGAGGCCAACGCTGCCAGACGGGCGGTGCGCAAGGCTGCTGTGGCTGACGAGGTCGGCAGGTTGGCCGAGCAAGCTCGCGAGCGGCGCGCTGCCCGTATGGCAGAAGGAGGCGACATGTCGGCGGTGGCGCTGACTCGCCAGGTGCTGGACGGCGTGGACGTTGTCCTGAAGGTTGCGACTAAGTCGGGCAACTTGAAGGGCACGTTCACGCGCGCCTTAAAGGAGGCCGCGGACGGCATCAAAGAGGCGGCTGAGGTCCTCCTTATGAGGACGAGCTCGGAGGAGACGGCGAAGCTGTGGGAGGAGAACAGCCGTCTCCGATCCGAGCTGGAGGACCTCAAGCGGCAGTTTGCCGCCCTGTCCGCGGCTCCCGGTGCGGCTGGCCCAGCGCCCGCCGTCGCCTCGACGTCGTCGGTTGCGTTGCCGGCCCCGACCTCGACCCGCACACTTGCGGATGCGGAGGTCGAGAAGATCGCCCGCATCTGTATGTTGCAGTGCGGGAAGATGGTCGGGGCTCGATTGGAGGAGCTGGCGTCCCGGCTGCCTCCGGCCCCAATCCTCAGGCCTCCGCTAGCCGCTGACCAGAGGAGGATGGCTGGGCCCGCGGCCGCGACACCGAGGCCCGCGCCACCGGAGCCTGCGCCCGCACCTGCGGCGTCGGAGTCCCCGGCGAAAAAAAAGAAGAACCGGCCCAGTCTACGGACGGTCCGCGCTGGGCGCTTAAGCGCATCGACAGGGAGCTTCTCGAGGAGGCCGCCATTGTTCAGGCCTGGTTCCGAGAGTCGGCAACGAACGGACCCGTCGACGTCGAACAGGAGGCGCAGTGGTTCCTCGGGGCGATGACGCAGATCAGCGACGCGTCCATGCCCCGGGTCCACACACAGTCGGGTAGGCGCCGGGTGTACTGGTGGTCCGACGCGATCGCGCAGTTGCGCGTCGCGTGCGTGAGATCGAGACGCCAGTACACCCGATACCGGAGGAGACGTCGTCGGGTCCCTGACGAGGAGGCCGCGCTGTATGAGATGTACAGCGCGGCGAAGGAGGCTCTGCGGCTGGCCATCCGCGAGGCGAAGGTGCGAAGCCGGGAGGAGATGTTGGAGACTCTGGACGGAGATCCGTGGGGGCGTCCTTATCGTGCGGTTCGAGGGAAACTTCGGGCCGCAGCGCCTCCACTCACGAAGAGTCTCCAACCCGAGCTGCTGACGGAGGTCGTCGCAGCCCTCTTCCCGGCTAGAGAGGAGCATGTGCCGCCGCCGATGGCTTTGCCCACAGCCGCGGAGCCTACAGAGGAGATCGCCATCAGCGTCCCAGAGGTGACACAGGCAGAGATGGGGGCGGCCGTGTTGCGGCTCCGGGCCAAGAATACGGCTCCGGGGCCCGACGGAATACACGGCCGAGTGCTCGCCCTCGCTCTGAAGGAGCTGGAGCCCCAGCTGAGAGGACTCTACACGGCGTGTCTTGAGCGGGGCCGGTTTCCCAGTCTATGGAAGGCTGGTCATCTGGTCCTACTCAAGAAGGCGGGGCGCCCTGCGGACTCACCGTCCGCGTTCCGGCCCATAGTGCTGCTAAGCGAGGTGGGTAAGCTGTTCGAAAGAATAATAGCTGCCCGCCTCGTTGGCCACTTGTGCGGAGAGGGGCCGGATCTAGCCGACTGCCAGTTTGGCTTTCGGCATGGGCGCTCCACTATTCACGCCGTGTCGCGTGTGAGAGTCCTGGCGGAGGAAGCGGTGTCCCGGGGCGGGGTGATGTTGGCAGTGTCTTTGGATATTTCCAACGCCTTCAACACCCTGCCCTGGAGTTGTATCAGGGAGGCCCTGGTCTACCATAGGGTGCCTCCCTACCTCCGCCAAATCGTTGGGGCTTACCTGACGGAGAGGTGTGTCACCTACGTGGGACGTGATGGCGGTCACCAGCACCCCATGTCGAGCGGTGTTCCACAGGGCTCGGTCCTGGGGCCACCCCTGTGGAACATCGGGTACGACTGGGTGCTGAGGGGCGAGCTCCCGCCGGGCGTCGACCTCACGTGTTACGCTGATGACACGCTGGTCACGGCCCGGGGGAGCTCGTACAGGGAGGCGGCGTTGCTGGCGACGGCTGCGGTCTCACTGGTGGTGGGCCGCATACGGCGCCTCGGCCTGGAGGTGGCCCTCAACAAGACGGAGGCTATGGTTTTCCATGGCCCCCGTCGGGCGCCACCCGCCGGATCACATCTTGTGGTCGGTGGGGTCCGAATCGCTGTCGGGTCTACCATGAAGTACCTGGGATTGGTGCTCGACAGCCGGTGGGACTTCGGACCTCACTTCCGGCGGCTGGCGCCCAAGTTGTTGGGCGCGGCCGGGGCGCTGTCAACGCTGCTTCCCAATCTGGGGGGCCCGAGCGCCGCCTGTAGGCGGCTCTACGTGGGGATCGTGCGATCGATGGCCCTTTACGGGGCCCCGATCTGGGCGGCTGACCTGACGGCCGGCACTATTGCTGTTCTGCGGAGACCGCAGCGTGCGATGGCCGTCAGAGTCATAAGGGGGTATCGCACGATCTCCCACGAGGCGGCCGGAGTACTGGCCGGATCCCCGCCCTGGGACCTCGAGGCAAAAGTACTCGCGTCACTTTATCGGTGGCGCGAGGAAATGCGGGCGCGTGGCGAGCGACCGATGCAGCGACACATGGAGTTGCGTCGGTCGCAGCTTCGCGCGGCCCTGGTGGCGGAGTGGCGGGAGAGGCTTTCGCGCCCTACCGCCGGCCTCGTCACCATCGAGGCGATCCGGCCAGTACTCGAGCGCTGGCTCGAGAGGAGGCACGGCTCCCTGTCGTTTCGGGTGACACAGGTGCTTACCGGGCATGGTTGCTTTGGGAAGTACCTGTGTCGCATAAACAGGGAGCCGGACGCCCGGTGTCACCACTGCGTCGACTGTCTGGAGGACACGGCGCGGCACACAGTGGCAGAGTGTGCCGCTTGGGAGGAGCCGCGCCGTGCCCTCGTCTCTGGAGTAGGCAGTGACTTGTCGCTGCCGGCCGTGGTCGAGAAGATGGTCGGCAGCGTCGAGTCCTGGGACGCGGTGGTGTCCTTCTGTGAAGCAGTCGTCTCGCAGAAGGAGGCTGCGGAAAGGGAGCGGGAGGTCAACTCCCCGCACCCGGCCCGCAGCAGACGCACTGGGCGCAGGCGGAGGGCGGATAGCGCTCTCTTCCGGCCCCCCTGAATGGGTTCGGGATACCCGAACCCGAGGTGGCGGGCGCGCGGCGTGTCCGCACGCGCCCTTCTGAGGCGAGGCCGCAAGGCCAGGCTCCAGCCGGGGGTCGCGGAAGTATCTTCTGTTCCCGTGACCCCCGACGTAGGAGAGTGAAGGACACGGGTGGTTTTTAGTCAGTACGAGTCTGACAGACCCCCCTGCCCCTTAGGGGCGGGGGACATCCATGAGGATTTTCCACCCAAAAAAAAAAAAAAAAAAAGGTTAGGTTGGGGTGCAGGCAGAAAACCTCCTCGTGTGCCTGATGGCTGCTGGTTCCTTTCGAATACGTTCGGGGGAAAGAGCAGTCGTCGGGCCGGTGCATCCTGGGCACAGAGAATAATCGAGAGATTGTTCTCTGTGGCGAATTTCTGCGTGGTGGGTCCTCCACCGTCGTCCACTCTCCACCTCTGCTTACAGAGGGTGGGCCGAGTGGACTCACGGTGGGGGATTGCCTGCGTTGCGTCTGTCCGGCATCCGGCGGCAGCGTGGGCGAGTCGGGGCGGCGGTTGGTTCTGACCAGCCGTCGGCCAACCCGTAATCCTGAGTCCAGGACCGGGGGCCTGTGTCATTAGGTCTGGGCCGCGAGGAAGACAACCTCTCTAAAAAATAACCCAAATCCCAAGGTCTCGCGTGCCGAAGGGATGTATGGTCGGAGGGAATCCGGCCGTTAGCGCAGGGGGGGGGGGGGAAAGGGACCGCACCCTTTAAAAAAGGAAAACAACAATGGAATCACGACTACTGGAAACAAATCCCCAGGCGGGTCCCCTTCGGGGGGAATCCCGCCCCTCTCACGAGGGCTGCCCCACCGTATCTGGGGGGGGCACCAATGGTCTCGCGGGTCAGCGGTCTACCGCTGGCCGGCGCCAACAATCATCGCGGGCGCGCTCTTGTGTATCCACCTTTTCCGAGGTGGAGACACAAGAGGGCGCACGCCAGTGCGGAAGGGAGCTCCGGGTTAGCCTGGAGCCCCTGTGCAACAAGGAGGTCGCAGGAGCGACGCGCGGGACGCGGAAGCGCCCGCTGGGTTCGCGTTCGATGGACTCGCTGTCGATGGGTCTCTCCTCTAGCGAGGAGAACGTATCGGCAGCGAAGGTTACAACGGCACGTAGGGGTCGGGGTGCCCGGCTTTTAGATGGTCGGGATGGGCGGGGCCGCTTCCTGCCGCCTCCACCACCCGCCTCAGAGGGGCCGGTTTTGGGGGTGACGGACGGCGACACTGAGCCCATGAGTGCGGATCCTAGTGAGGAGTCCCTCCTAGGGTCCAACAAGGCGGAGGCCAACGCTGCCAGACGGGCGGTGCGCAAGGCTGCTGTGGCTGACGAGGTCGGCAGGTTGGCCGAGCAAGCTCGCGAGCGGCGCGCTGCCCGTATGGCAGAAGGAGGCGACATGTCGGCGGTGGCGCTGACTCGCCAGGTGCTGGACGGCGTGGACGTTGTCCTGAAGGTTGCGACTAAGTCGGGCAACTTGAAGGGCACGTTCACGCGCGCCTTAAAGGAGGCCGCGGACGGCATCAAAGAGGCGGCTGAGGTCCTCCTTATGAGGACGAGCTCGGAGGAGACGGCGAAGCTGTGGGAGGAGAACAGCCGTCTCCGATCCGAGCTGGAGGACCTCAAGCGGCAGTTTGCCGCCCTGTCCGCGGCTCCCGGTGCGGCTGGCCCAGCGCCCGCCGTCGCCTCGACGTCGTCGGTTGCGTTGCCGGCCCCGACCTCGACCCGCACACTTGCGGATGCGGAGGTCGAGAAGATCGCCCGCATCTGTATGTTGCAGTGCGGGAAGATGGTCGGGGCTCGACTGGAGGAGCTGGCGTCCCGGCTGCCTCCGGCCCCAATCCTCAGGCCTCCGCTAGCCGCTGACCAGAGGAGGATGGCTGGGCCCGCGGCCGCGACACCGAGGCCCGCGCCACCGGAGCCTGCGCCCGCACCTGCGGCGTCGGAGTCCCCGGCGAAAAAAAAGAAGAAGGGAAAGAAGAAGGCGGCGCCGCAGGCACCAAAGTCCGCGACCCTGACGACCGAGCCCGAGACTCCGACGGAGAGCTGGGTGGAGGTCGTCAGGAAGAAAAAGAAGGGAAAGAAGAAGGCGGCCCCGCAGGCACGAGATGCGGGACCACCGGCTCGGGCTGAGGCACCAGCATCAGCCAAGAAGGCCCAGGGACCGCCTAAGGTTCGAGCCCCACGCTCTGCGGCTGTGGTTTTAACACTGCAGCCCGGAGCCGTCGAAAGGGGCATCACCTACAAGGCGGTCCTTACTGAGGCGAAGGCGAAGGTCGCGTTTCCCGACCTCGGCACACCAACCGGCTTCAAGATGAGGTCGGCGAGGACGGGAGCGCGGCTACTCGAGGTGGCTGGTGCCTCTAGCGGTGAGAGGGCGGACATGTTGGCCGCCAAATTACGAGAGGTCCTCAATCCGGAGGATGTCCGGGTCTCCAGACCGGTGAAGACCGCCGAGTTGCGGGTCGAAGGTCTGGACGACTCGGTGACCCCGGATGAGGTCGTGGCGGCCGTCGCCCGAGCCGGTGGTTGTCCGCCAGGCGAAGTGCGGACTGGTGAGATACGCACCCATGCCTCCGGACTGGGTGCGATCTGGGTGCGGTGCCCGGTGGCTGCGGCCAATAAGGTCGCCGACGCCGGGCGTGTGTTGGTGGGGTGGGTTGCAGCGAGGGTGAAGCTCCTGCAACCCAGGGCTATGCGGTGCTTCAGGTGCCTCGCCATTGGGCATGTCGGGGCCTGTTGCACCGCCGAAATCGACCGCAGCGGTCTTTGTCACCGCTGCGGTCAGCCCGGCCACAAGGCGGCTCAGTGCTCCGCGGCGCCAAACTGCTGCCTCTGTTCAGCGGCAGGGAGGTCCGCCGAGCACATGGTGGGCAGTAAAGCCTGCGGTGCCCCCACCAAGGGGAAGAAAAGGGGTGGCAAGGCTGGGGGCCCTAAACAAGCCCCTCAGCCAAGCAACCACACGGCCGACTCTCGGTCCGGGGACGGAGGTGTGGAGGAGATGAACTGTGACTAATGGCGCTGTTACATCTCCTCCAGGGCAATATCAACCACTGTGCCAGAGCTCAGGATCTTTTGCTCCAGAGCATGGCACAGTGGTCGATCGATGTGGCCGTGGTCGCCGAGCCGTATTTTGTCCCCCCCAGAGACAACTGGGTGGGAGACTTGGACGGTTCGGTGGCCATCATTGGCGGGGCTCTGAGCAGTCCGTCCCGAGGTCGCGGCTGGGTAGCCGCCCTCGCGGACGGCGTTGGCACTGTTGGGGCGTATTTCTCGCCCAACAAGAGCCTCGCCGACTTCGAGAGCTTCCTTGTCGAGTTGGGTGCCGTCGTGGACCGACTCCACCCTCGCCCTGTTCTGTTGCTGGGTGATCTCAACGCCAAATCCATGGCGTGGGGATCCCCAGTGACCGATGCTAGGGGTGAGGCGCTGGAGGAGTGGTTGGTCACGACCGGCCTGACCGTCCTTAATCGGGGTTCGGTACACACGTGCGTGCGGCAGCGAGGCGGGTCCATAGTGGACGTGTCGTTTGCGAGCCCTGCTGTCGCCCGCCGTGTGCGGAGCTGGCGTGTCGCGGTGGAGGTGGAGACGTTGTCGGATCACAGATACATCCGTTTCGACGTCTCCGCCCAGACCACCGCTGGCCGCAGTTCACCGGCCCAGTCTACGGACGGTCCGCGCTGGGCGCTTAAGCGCATCGACAGGGAGCTTCTCGAGGAGGCCGCCATTGTTCAGGCCTGGTTCCGAGAGTCGGCAACGAACGGACCCGTCGACGTCGAACAGGAGGCGCAGTGGTTCCTCGGGGCGATGACGCAGATCAGCGACGCGTCCATGCCCCGGGTCCACACACAGTCGGGTAGGCGCCGGGTGTACTGGTGGTCCGACGCGATCGCGCAGTTGCGCGTCGCGTGCGTGAGATCGAGACGCCAGTACACCCGATACCGGAGGAGACGTCGTCGGGTCCCTGACGAGGAGGCCGCGCTGTATGAGATGTACAGCGCGGCGAAGGAGGCTCTGCGGCTGGCCATCCGCGAGGCGAAGGTGCGAAGCCGGGAGGAGATGTTGGAGACTCTGGACGGAGATCCGTGGGGGCGTCCTTATCGTGCGGTTCGAGGGAAACTTCGGGCCGCAGCGCCTCCACTCACGAAGAGTCTCCAACCCGAGCTGCTGACGGAGGTCGTCGCAGCCCTCTTCCCGGCTAGAGAGGAGCATGTGCCGCCGCCGATGGCTTTGCCCACAGCCGCGGAGCCTACAGAGGAGATCGCCATCAGCGTCCCAGAGGTGACACAGGCAGAGATGGGGGCGGCCGTGTTGCGGCTCCGGGCCAAGAATACGGCTCCGGGGCCCGACGGAATACACGGCCGAGTGCTCGCCCTCGCTCTGAAGGAGCTGGAGCCCCAGCTGAGAGGACTCTACACGGCGTGTCTTGAGCGGGGCCAGTTTCCCAGTCTATGGAAGGCTGGTCATCTGGTCCTACTCAAGAAGGCGGGGCGCCCTGCGGACTCACCGTCCGCGTTCCGGCCCATAGTGCTGCTAAGCGAGGTGGGTAAGCTGTTCGAAAGAATAATAGCTGCCCGCCTCGTTGGCCACTTGTGCGGAGAGGGGCCGGATCTAGCCGACTGCCAGTTTGGCTTTCGGCATGGGCGCTCCACTATTCACGCCGTGTCGCGTGTGAGAGTCCTGGCGGAGGAAGCGGTGTCCCGGGGCGGGGTGATGTTGGCAGTGTCTTTGGATATTTCCAACGCCTTCAACACCCTGCCCTGGAGTTGTATCAGGGAGGCCCTGGTCTACCATAGGGTGCCTCCCTACCTCCGCCAAATCGTTGGGGCTTACCTGACGGAGAGGTGTGTCACCTACGTGGGACGTGATGGCGGTCACCAGCACCCCATGTCGAGCGGTGTTCCACAGGGCTCGGTCCTGGGGCCACCCCTGTGGAACATCGGGTACGACTGGGTGCTGAGGGGCGAGCTCCCGCCGGGCGTCGACCTCACGTGTTACGCTGATGACACGCTGGTCACGGCCCGGGGGAGCTCGTACAGGGAGGCGGCGTTGCTGGCGACGGCTGCGGTCTCACTGGTGGTGGGCCGCATACGGCGCCTCGGCCTGGAGGTGGCCCTCAACAAGACGGAGGCTATAGTTTTCCATGGCCCCCGTCGGGCGCCACCCGCCGGATCACATCTTGTGGTCGGTGGGGTCCGAATCGCTGTCGGGTCTACCATGAAGTACCTGGGATTGGTGCTCGACAGCCGGTGGGACTTCGGACCTCACTTCCGGCAGCTGGCGCCCAAGTTGTTGGGCGCGGCCGGGGCGCTGTCAACGCTGCTTCCCAATCTGGGGGGCCCGAGCGCCGCCTGTAGGCGGCTCTACGTGGGGATCGTGCGATCGATGGCCCTTTACGGGGCCCCGATCTGGGCGGCTGACCTGACGGCCGGCACTATTGCTGTTCTGCGGAGACCGCAGCGTGCGATGGCCGTCAGAGTCATAAGGGGGTATCGCACGATCTCCCACGAGGCGGCCGGAGTACTGGCCGGATCCCCGCCCTGGGACCTCGAGGCAAAAGTACTCGCGTCACTTTATCGGTGGCGCGAGGAAATGCGGGCGCGTGGCGAGCGACCGATGCAGCGACACATGGAGTTGCGTCGGTCGCAGCTTCGCGCGGCCCTGGTGGCGGAGTGGCGGGAGAGGCTTTCGCGCCCTACCGCCGGCCTCGTCACCATCGAGGCGATCCGGCCAGTACTCGAGCGCTGGCTCGAGAGGAGGCACGGCTCCCTGTCGTTTCGGGTGACACAGGTGCTTACCGGGCATGGTTGCTTTGGGAAGTACCTGTGTCGCATAAACAGGGAGCCGGACGCCCGGTGTCACCACTGCGTCGACTGTCTGGAGGACACGGCGCGGCACACAGTGGCAGAGTGTGCCGCTTGGGAGGAACCGCGCCGTGCCCTCGTCTCTGGAGTAGGCAGTGACTTGTCGCTGCCGGCCGTGGTCGAGAAGATGGTCGGCAGCGTCGAGTCCTGGGACGCGGTGGTGTCCTTCTGTGAAGCAGTCGTCTCGCAGAAGGAGGCTGCGGAAAGGGAGCGGGAGGTCAACTCCCCGCACCCGGCCCGCAGCAGACGCACTGGGCGCAGGCGGAGGGCGGATAGCGCTCTCTTCCGGCCCCCCTGAATGGGTTCGGGATACCCGAACCCGAGGTGGCGGGCGCGCGGCGTGTCCGCACGCGCCCTTCTGAGGCGAGGCCGCAAGGCCAGGCTCCAGCCGGGGGTCGCGGAAGTATCTTCTGTTCCCGTGACCCCCGACGTAGGAGAGTGAAGGACACGGGTGGTTTTTAGTCAGTACGAGTCTGACAGACCCCCCTGCCCCTTAGGGGCGGGGGACATCCATGAGGATTTTCCACCCAAAAAAAAAAAAAAAAAAAAAAGGTTAGGTTAGGTTAGGTTAGGTTAGGTTAGGTTGGGGTGCGTCAGAATTCCTCCACGTGTGTCCAATGGTTGCTGGTCCCTCTCGATACGTCTGGAGGGAAGAGCAGCTGCTGGGCCGGTGCACCCTGGGCGCGGCAGTATCCTTCCTCGAGGAATGAGAAGAAATTCTTATTCCTCGGGGAATGGTACTGTCGTGGCTAATATTCTGGGCGGGGTTATTTCGTCGTGTGCAGTGCGATGGCTCGCGGGGCGGGCTCATCGGGCGGTGCGTGGTTGGTGGTTCGCTCCTCGAAGTTCTCGGGGGGTGAGTCGGGGTTGGGGTTCCTCCTTCATCTTGGATCGCGGCGTTCGTTGCGCTCTGCTACGCGTCTGCCCATCAGACGTGATTGTGAGCGTGACGAATGGCCGTGGTCCGGGATGGGGGAGGGGCCCCGGCCCTGATTCGCTCCCCGAGGGCTTCGAGGAGTGAATCACTAGTCGCGTACCGTCCGGTGGGTCCGTTCCGCGGGCCGTCGCGCGGCACACGGCGAAATACTGGCCGCGGTCTCGCCGCGGTGGTCGGACCGGACCTCCCGCTTCCCGGCGTATTTGCGCCATTCTGGGTGGCGAGAGGCCTGGTCAGCGGTAGCCTCCTTCTGCGGGTGCGTGCTCTCGCAGAGGGGGGAGGCGGGGCGGGCGCGGGAGGACGACCTCTCGCTGCGCCGCTCCGCAGCCGGAGAGGGGGGAGAAGGCTTCGTGCCCTCCCTCCTCTAGGTGGTGACGGGCGGGCGACAGGCACGGGGGTGCCTGCGCCCGTATTGCACTCTGTCACCTCCGCCTGCCGTTCCTGGCCCCCCTCCCCTACCCGTGCCGTGAGGGTGGGAGGGGTCCGCCTTGCATTCGTCGCGGTGTGTGCCGCCAGTGGCCGCCGGGCATGCCACGTCATGAAGGGGGAGAAATGCAATCCCCCCCCGACGCGTGGCAAAGCGCAGGCGCCGACCGGGCCTACGCCTGCTGTTGCTGTTGCCGCAATCACCGCCGTTCCTGCGGCGGCCGCGGAGGAGGGTGCGATGTCCGACTAATGGCCAGAGTCGAACATCGCATCCTTCAGGCGAACGCCAACCACTGCAGGACAGCCCAGGATCTGCTGATGCAGACCATGGCTGAGTGGTTGGTGGACTTGGCGGTGGTCGCCGAGCCCTACTCGGTCCCCGGCCGTTGGCTGGGCGACCGGGATGGCCTAGTGGCGTTGGTGGCGCGGTCTTCCACAGACTCCCCTCCCCTCTCGCTCTTAGAGAGGGGACCGGGATACGTGGCCGCCGCGTGGGGAGAGATAGCGCTGGTGGGAGTGTATTTCTCCCCAAACCGCCCTCTCTCGGACTTTGAGGATTTCTTAGAGATCCTCACTGCTGTCGTAGGGAGGGCGGCACCACGCCAGGTCGTGGTGCTCGGCGACCTAAACGCCAAGTCGGTGGCCTGGGGCAACCCGGCCGCCGGGTGCAACGTCCGGGGACGCGCCGTCCAGTTTTGGGCGGCCTCGTGCGGTGTGTCCCTCCTCAACAGGGGGGCGGTCCACACGTGTGTGCGGCAACAGGGCGGGTCGGTGGTGGACGTGTCGTTTGCCACCCCCGCGCTGGCCGCCCGCGTCGTGAATTGGCGGGTGGAGCTGGTGGAGACCTTGTCGGACCACCGTTACGTGCGGTTCGACATCTCCACACAGCGGGGAGGGGGGACGGCCCGTGCTGGGCAATCTCCCTTCCCGCGGTGGGCACTCACCCGCCTGGACCGGGAGGCAGCCAAGGAGGCCGCCTTCCTCCAGGACTGGCTGTCGCCTCCCCCTGTCGAGGAGGTCCCGGACGTTGACGCCGCAGCGGTGCGGCTCAGGGGGTCCTTGACCGAGGTGTGCAACTCCAGCATGCCTCGGTCACGCCGTCCGCCTCCCCGTCGCGCCGTGTACTGGTGGACGGAGGAGCTGGCGGGGCTCCGGGCCACCTGCGTGGCGGCCAGGAGGGCCTACGCACGGAGCCGGCGGCGCAGCGCCCAGAACCGAGTCCGGGCAGAGGAGGACCGCCTGTACGCCTCTTACCGAGAGGCTACGGCGGCCCTCAAGTCTGCGATGGGCGCTGCGCGGGACTCGGCGAGGGCCGAGATGCTGGAGGGTCTCGACAGGGACCCCTATGGGAGACCGTATAAGGCGGCGCGGAACCAGCTCCGCCCCTATGGTCCCCCACTGTCCGAGACCCTCGAGCCGGCATTGTTGGATGGGGTGGTCCGGTCCCTGTTTCCGCGCAGGACCGACTTCGCCCCTCCAACAATGGATCCCCCGCAAGGGGCGGCTCCCCCGGAGGCAGAGGTCCCCCCGGTGACGGCGGCGGAATTCTACGCGGGGGTTCTGAACCTCCGCGCGAAGAAGACCGCCCCCGGACCGGACGGCGTCCCCGCAAGGGTGGTGGCGATCGCCGCCTCCCAAATGGAGGACAGGTTTCGGGAACTTTTCAGCGCGTGTTTTACGGCTGGGAGGTTCCCGAAACTCTGGAAGGAGGGGCAGCTCTGCCTCCTCCGAAAAGAGGGACGCCCGGTGGACTCCCCCTCGGCATACCGGCCCATCGTTCTGCTCGATGAGGTCGGTAAGCTGTTCGAGGGGATTGTCGCCGGGAGGCTGGAGAGCCACCTGCGGGGGGTAGGGCCGGATCTGTCGGACGCCCAATACGGTTTCCGTCGTGGGCGTTCGACGATCGACGCGCTGGCCCTACTCAAGGGCCAGGTGAAGGAGGCGGTGGAGGCGGGGGACGGAGTGCTGGCGGTGTCATTCGACATTGCCAACGCCTTCAACTCCGTCCCCCACTCGACGATATTGGAGGCACTCCGGTATCACGGAGTGCCCCAATACCTGAGGAGCCTGCTGGCGGACTACTTGGAGGGCCGAGAGGTCCTCCTCGTAGACAGAGCAGGTGCGGTGAGGCGGTACGCCTCTGAGTCCGGTGTTCCACAGGGATCGGTGCTTGGCCCCCCCTTGTGGAACATCGGTTTCGATTGGCTGTTGCGGGGAGCCCTCCTCCAGGGCACGAGTGTCATATGTTACGCGGATGACACTCTGCTCACTGCACGGGGGAGGAGCTTCGGGGAAGCGGCCATTTTGGCCTCGGCTGGCGGATCCTTGGTGGCAGAGAGGATCCGCCGCCTGGGATTGAGGGTGGCGCTGCACAAAACGGAGGCCGTGTTCTTTCGCGGTCCCCGGCAGCGCTGCCCTGCCGACGCCCACATCGTCGTGGAGGGCGTCCGTATAGGGGTCCAGCCCCAGATGAAATATCTGGGGCTGGTGCTGGACGACAGGTGGCGCTTCGGCCCGCATTTCAGCGGGCTGTCGACGCGCCTGTTGAAGGCCGCGGACGCCCTCTCATGGCTCCTCCCAAACCTGGGGGGGCCAAAGGCAGAGTGCCGGCGCCTCTATGCCGGCATTTTGCGGAGCATGGCCCTTTACGGGGCCCCCATCTGGGCGGACTCCCTCCATAGGAGGGAGAATGCGACCGCCATCCGCAGGCCCCAACGGGCCATTGCACAGCGGGTGGCGAGAGCGTACCGCTCAGTGGGCTTCTCGGCGGCGTGCGCTCTGGCCGGCACCCCTCCATGGGAATTGGAGGCGTGGGTGCTCGCCAGAGTGTACGAGTGGACGGCCCGCCGAAGGGCGCTTGGTGAGCGCCCGATGGGCGAAGAGCGGGAGGCGGTGCGGCGAGAGGCGAAGGACGCCATCGTCCTCCATTGGACGGAGGACCTCGCCAGCGCCGCCTTTGGTCGCCGGACGTTGGACGCGCTCGGGCCGGTCCTGCAGGGCTGGCTCGAGCGGCCCCACGGTTTCCTCTCTTTCCGTCTGGTGCAGGTGTTGTCCGGGCATGGCTGCTTCGGATCGCACCTGCACCGGATCGGGAGGGAGGAAACCCCAGCGTGCCACGAATGCGGCGCGGCGGAGGACACGGCGCAGCACACCCTCGAGGGGTGCCCGGCGTGGTCCGAGCGGCGCTGCGGCCTCACCGCGGTGGTCGGACCAGACCTCTCGCTTCCCGGCGTGGTTGACGCCATGCTGGGGAGCGAGGAGGCCTGGTCAGCAGTAGCCTCCTTCTGCGAGGACGTACTCTCGCAGAAGGAGGAGGCGGAGCGGGCGCGGGAGGACGACCCTCTCGCTGCGCCGCTCCGCAGACGGAGAAGGGGGAGAAGGCGTCGTGCCCTCCCTCCTCTAGGTGACGGGCGGGCGACAGGCACGGGGGTGCCTGCGCCCGCATTGCACCCGTCACCTCCGTCAGTCATTCCCGCCCCCCCACGCCCGTGAGGGTGTGAGGGGTCTGCCTTGATATCGTCGGCGGGGGACTGGTAGCAAAGGCTGTGCCGGTTTCCCAGTCCCCCCGCCACTATGACGAAGCGGGAATGCCGCTGGGTCGTTTTAGTGGGTATACCGGGTTCGCCCGGGGAGTCCCACATACCCCTCCCGTCCCCCGACGGGAGGGTATGCGTAACGCATTTTTTCCCAGCGACAAAAAAAAAAAAAAAAAAAAAAAAAAAAAAAAAGGTTAGGTTAGGTTGGGGTGGGGTGCGTCAGAATTCCTCCACGTGTGTCCAATGGTTGCTGGTCCCTCTCGATACGTCTGGAGGGAAGAGCAGCTGCTGGGCCGGTGCACCCTGGGCGCGGCAGTATCCTTCCTCGAGGAATGAGAAGAAATTCTTATTCCTCGGGGAATGGTACTGTCGTGGCTAATATTCTGGGCGGGGTTATTTCGTCGTGTGCAGTGCGATGGCTCGCGGGGCGGGCTCATCGGGCGGTGCGTGGTTGGTGGTTCGCTCCTCGAAGTTCTCGGGGAGTGGATCGGGGTTGGGGTTCCTCCTTCATCTTGGATCGCGGCGTTCGTTGCGCTCTGCTACGCGTCTGGCCATCAGACGTGACTGTGAGCGTGACGAATGGCCGTGGTTCGGGATGGGGGAGGGGCCCCGGCCCTGATTCGCTCCCCGAGGGCTTCGGGGAGTGAATCACTAGTCGCGTACCGTCCGGTGGGTCCGCTCCGTGGGCCGTCGCGCGGCACGCGACGAAATACTGGCCGCGGTCTCGCCGCGGTGGTCGGACCGGACCTCCCGCTTCCCCGGCGTGTTTGCACCATGCTGGGTGGCGAGGAGGCCTGGTCAGCGGTAGCCTCCTTCTGCGGGTGCGTGCTCTCGCAGAGGGGGGAGGCGGGGCGGGCGCGGGAGGACGACCTCTCGCTGCGCCGCTCCGCAGCCGGAGAGGGGGGAGAAGGCTTCGTGCCCTCCCTCCTCTAGGTGGTGACGGGCGGGCGACAGGCACGGGGGTGCCTGCGCCTGTATTGCACTCCGTCACCTCCGCCTGCCGTTCCTGGCCCCCCTCCCCTACCCGTGCCGTGAGGGTGGGAGGGGTCCGCCTTGCTTTCGTCGGCGGGGGACTGGTAGCAAAGGCTATGCCAGTTTCCCAGTTCCCCTCCACTATGACGAAGCGGGAATGCCGCTGGGTCGTTTTAGTGGGTATACCGGGTTCGCCCGGGGAGTCCCACATACCCCTCCCGTCCCCCGGCGGAAGGGTATGCGTAACGCATTTTTTCCCAGCGTCAAAAAAAAAAAAAAAAAAAAAAAAAAAAAAAAAAAAAAAAAAAAAAAAAAAAAAAAAAAAAAAAAAGGTTAGGTTGGGGTGCGTCAGAATTCCTCCACGTGTGTCCAATGGTTGCTGGTCCCTCTCGATACGTCTGGAGGGAAGAGCAGCTGCTGGGCCGGTGCACCCTGGGCGCGGCAGTATCCTTCCTCGAGGAATGAGAAGAAATTCTTATTCCTCGGGGAATGGTACTGTCGTGGCTAATATTCTGGGCGGGGTTATTTCGTCGTGTGCGGTGCGATGGCTCGCGGGGCGGGCTCATCGGGCGGTGCGTGGTTGGTGGTTCGCTCCTCGAAGTTCTCGGGGGGTGGATCGGGGTTGGGGTTCCTCCTTCATCTTGGATCGCGGCATTCGTTGCGCTCTGCTACGCGTCTGGCCATCAGACGTGATCGTGAGAGTGACGAATGGCCGTGGTCCGGGATGGGGGGGGGGCCCCGGCCCTGATTCGCTCCCCGAGGGCTTCGGGGAGTGAGTCACTAGTCGCGTACCGTCCGGTGGGTCCGCTCCGTGGGCCGTCGCGCGGCACACGGCGAAATACTGGCCGCGGTCTCGCCGCGGTGGTCGGACCGGACCTCCCGCTTCCCGGCGTATTTGCGCCATTCTGGGTGGCGAGAGGCCTGGTCAGCGGTAGCCTCCTTCTGCGGGTGCGTGCTCTCGCAGAGGGGGGAGGCGGGGCGGGCGCGGGAGGACGACCTCTCGCTGCGCCGCTCCGCAGCCGGAGAGGGGGGAGAAGGCTTCGTGCCCTCCCTCCTCTAGGTGGTGACGGGCGGGCGACAGGCACGGGGGTGCCTGCGCCTGTATTGCACTCCGTCACCTCCGCCTGCCGTTCCTGGCCCCCCTCCCCTACCCGTGCCGTGAGGGTGGGAGGGGTCCGCCTTGCATTCGTCGGCGGGGGACTGGTAGCAAAGGCTATGCCAGTTTCCCAGTTCCCCTCCACTATGACGAAGCGGGAATGCCGCTGGGTCGTTTTAGTGGGTATACCGGGTTCGCCCGGGGAGTCCCACATACCCCTCCCGTCCCCCGGCGGAAGGGTATGCGTAACGCATTTTTTCCCAGCGTCAAAAAAAAAAAAAAAAAAAAAAAAAAAAAAAAAAAAAAAAAAAAAAAAGGTTAGGTTAGGTTAGGTTAGGTTGGGGGACCCCCCACAGAGCTTGCGTCCACGTCGCGTCCCCTGGAAACAGCCCAGTTCTGACCACCGTAACGGAGTGGCAGACTGGGACTGGCCAAAGTGCTCTGTGACTTCGTAGCTATCATTTGCCTTGTTGTTACGATTTTAATATGCCTTTTACTATGCCCTCGCGGGACGCCTGCGGGCGATTTTTAAAACAAAAAGGCCCTTCTCAGGGCCAACCCAAAGGCCCTTCTCAGGGCCAACCCAAAGGCCCTTCTCAGGGCCAACCCAAAGGCCCTTCTCAGGGCCAACCCAAAGGCCCTTCTCAGGGCCAACCAAAAGGCCCTTCTCAGGGCCAACCCAAAGGCCCTTCTCAGGGCCACCCCGACGCTCCGGCGTCAGAAACTAGCCGCGCGCCGTCTGCGGCTAGCTTCTTTGGAGGGGCGGATGACATACTAGTCAGCGAGTCGTCTGACAGCGATTCGCTGATTGGTATGTCGGACGCGGACGAGTCTCGCTCGCGGAAGCGAGTCCACCTGAGCGGTGGGTCCGAGGGTTCCTCGGCTTCGGGGTCGAGGAGGTTGCCGAAGGCTAAAAAGCCGACGGTGGCTGCGGACACCCATGAAGTTGGGCTCGTGGACGCCCAACGCCAGTTGGACCTGGCTCGGCGGAATCAGCTCCAGCTGGAGCTGGAGGAGCGGGTTGCCGCGAAGGAGAGGCGGGCGCTCCTCGCTCGGGCCAAGTCCGGGTACGGTGCGTCTCGCGTTCTCTACGCGGACCATTCTCTGGCCGAGCTGGAGAAAATGGCGGAGGAGGACGAGGAGGAGATTATGGAGGTCGCCTCTAAGTCCTCCAATCTGAAGGGGACCTTCCAGAAGGCCCTCAAATGTAGGGCCGCGAGCATGCGCGGTGTCGTCGCGGAGCTTGTGAAGCGGACGACCACCCACGAGACGCAGCAACTGCAGGCGAGAGTGGATCGCCTGCAGTCGGAGGTCAGCCAGCTTCATCTGAAGCTGGCTGAAGCCACGGCCCGGCCACAGCAGGCCGAGGCGAGCCCTGTGGCAGATGGCGCTGCCTCGGCCCGGCCACAACAGGCCAAGGCGAGGCCTGCAGCAGAGGGCCCCTCCTCCTCCAACCTTGAGGATATCATCCGCAAGGTGGTAATGGAGGAGAGGGCTTTCACGAGGGCCTGCCTTGCAGGTATAGAGGACCGGCTCCTGCCGGAGAAGCGCCTCCGACCGCCGCTTGCGGCGGATGAGAGGCGGTCGGAGCCGGGGCCGTCCTCGACTCAGGCGGACAAGAGGCGGTCTGAGCCGGGGCCGTCTTCGGCCCAGGCGGAAGATGCCCTTCTCCCTTCGACCACTCCTTCCAACGAGTGGACGAAAGTGGGCCGTAAGGGGAAGGGCAAAGGGAAGGGGAAGAAGTCGGCGACGGCCGTCCCTGCCAACCCTGCCGTGCCTGAAGTCCCCGCCAAAAAAGGGACTGGGAAGGGAAAGGGGCAGCTGGTCCCCCCGAAAACCGCGGCCGTCGTGGTGACACTCACCGCGGAGGCTGCGGGACGAGGGGAGACCTATGCCTCCATCCTGGTGCGGGCGCGTGCAAACGCCGATCCCGCCCAATTGGGGATCGGCAATGTGTCCTGCCGGCGGACCCAAGCCGGGGCTCGAATCTTCGAGTTCCCGGGGGCCGAGGGGAGTGCCCGCGCGGACCTCTTCGCAGCAAAGCTGCAAGAGGTCATCGCGGACTCGGCGAGGGTGGCCCGGCCGGTCAAGTCGGCGGTCATAGAAGTGACGGAGTTGGATGACTCCGTCACCAAGGAGGAGGTAGTGGCGGCGGTCGCAGCGGTAGGGGGCTGTGGCGCAGCGGCGGTCCAAGGCCGGGACATAAGGCCCGGCCGCGGCGGAATGGGCACAATCCGCCTCGAGTGCCCAATCGCAGCCGCCAAAGCCGTCCTTGCAAAAGGACGGCTTCAAGTCGGCTTTAGCTCGGGTGCCGTTAGGGTACTCGAGGACCAGCCTCTGAGGTGTTTCCGGTGCTTCGGCATCGGCCACACCCGGCCCCTGTGTCCGTCCAAAGTAGATCGGTCGGACACCTGCTACCGCTGTGGCAAGGAAGGCCACAAAGCCTCCTCCTGCCAGGCCGCCACGCCGCACTGCGCGGTGTGTGCCGCCAGTGGCCGCCGGGCATGCCACGTCATGAAGGGAGGGAAGTGTAATCCCCCCCCTAAGCGTGGCAAAGCGCAGGCGCCGACCGGGCCTACGCCTGCTGTTGCTGTTGCCGCTGACACCGCCGTTCCTGCGGCGGCTGCGGAGGAGGGTGCGATGTCCGACTAATGGCCAGAGTCGAACATCGCATCCTTCAGGCGAACGCCAACCACTGCAGGACAGCCCAGGATCTGCTGATGCAGACCATGGCTGAGTGGTTGGTGGACTTGGTGGTGGTCGCCGAACCCTACTCGGTCCCTGGCCGTTGGCTGGGCGACCGGGATGGCCTAGTGGCGTTGGTGGCGCGGTCTTCCACAGACTCCCCTCCCCTCTCGCTCTTAGAGAGGGGACCGGGATACGTGGCCGCCGCGTGGGGAGAGATAGCGATGGTGGGAGTGTATTTCTCCCCAAACCGCCCTCTCTCGGACTTTGAGGATTTCTTAGAGATCCTCACTGCTGTCGTAGGGAGGGCGGCACCACGCCAGGTCGTGGTGCTCGGCGACCTAAACGCCAAGTCGGTGGCCTGGGGCAACCCGGCCGCCGGGTGCAACGTCCGGGGACGCGCCGTCCAGTTTTGGGCGGCCTCGTGCGGTGTGACCCTCCTCAACAGGGGGGCGGTCCACACGTGTGTGCGGCAACAGGGCGGGTCGGTGGTGGACGTGTCGTTTGCCACCCCCGCGCTGGCCGCCCGCGTCGTGAATTGGCGGGTGGAGCTGGTGGAGACCTTGTCGGACCACCGTTACGTGCGGTTCGACATCTCCACACAGCGGGGAGGGGGGACGGCCCGTGCTGGGCAATCTCCCTTCCCGCGGTGGGCACTCACCCGCCTGGACCGGGAGGCAGCCAAGGAGGCCGCCTTTCTCCAGGACTGGCTGTCGCCTCCCCCTGTCGAGGAGGTCCCGGACGTTGACGCCGCAGCGGTGCGGCTCAGGGGGTCCTTGACCGAGGTGTGCAACTCCAGCATGCCTCGGTCACGCCGTCCGCCTCCCCGTCGCGCCGTGTACTGGTGGACGGAGGAGCTGGCGGGGCTCCGGGCCACCTGCGTGGCGGCCAGGAGGGCCTACACACGGAGCCGGCGGCGCAGCGCCCAGAACCGAGTCCGGGCAGAGGAGGACCGCCTGTACGCCTCTTACCGAGAGGCTACGGCGGCCCTCAAGTCTGCGATGGGCGCTGCGCGGGACTCGGCGAGGGCCGAGATGCTGGAGGGTCTCGACAGGGACCCCTATGGGGGACCGTATAAGGCGGCGCGGAACCAGCTCCGCCCCTATGGTCCCCCACTGTCCGAGACCCTCGAGCCGGCATTGTTGGATGGGGTGGTCCGGTCCCTGTTTCCGCGCAGGACCGACTTCGCCCCTCCAACAATGGATCCCCCGCAAGGGGCGGCTCCCCCGGAGGCAGAGGTCCCCCCGGTGACGGCGGCGGAATTCTACGCGGGGGTTCTGAACCTCCGCGCGAAGAAGACCGCCCCCGGACCGGACGGCGTCCCCGCACGGGTGGTGGCGATCGCCGCCTCCCAAATGGAGGACAGGTTTCGGGAGCTTTTCAGCGCGTGTTTTACGGCTGGGAGGTTCCCGAAGCTCTGGAAGGAAGGGCAGCTCTGCCTCCTCCGAAAAGAGGGACGCCCGGTGGACTCCCCCTCGGCATACCGGCCCATCGTTCTGCTCGATGAGGTCGGTAAGCTGTTCGAGGGGATTGTCGCCGGGAGGCTGGAGAGCCACCTGCGGGGGGTAGGGCCGGATCTGTCGGACGCCCAATACGGTTTCCGTCGTGGGCGTTCGACGATCGACGCGCTGGCCCTACTCAAGGGCCAGGTGAAGGAGGCGGTGGAGGCGGGGGACGGAGTGCTGGCGGTGTCATTCGACATTGCCAACGCCTTCAACTCCGTCCCCCACTCGACGATATTGGAGGCACTCCGGTATCACGGAGTGCCCCAATACCTGAGGAGCCTGCTCACAAACTACTTGGAGGGCCGAGAGGTCCTCCTCGTAGACAGAGCAGGTGCGGTGAGGCGGTACGCTGCTGAGTCCGGTGTTCCACAGGGGTCGGTGCTTGGCCCCCCCTTGTGGAACATCGGATTCGATTGGCTGTTGCGGGGAGCCCTCCTCCAGGGCACGAGTGTCATCTGTTACGCGGATGACACTCTGCTCACTGCACGGGGGAGGAGCTTCGGAGAAGCGGCCATTTTGGCCTCGGCTGGCGGATCCTTGGTGGCTGAGAGGATCCGCCGCCTGGGATTGAGGGTGGCGCTGCACAAAACGGAGGCCGTGTTCTTTCGCGGTCCCCGGCAGCGCTGCCCTGCCGACGCCCACATCGTCGTGGAGGGCGTCCGTATAGGGGTCCAGCCCCAGATGAAATATCTGGGGCTGGTGCTGGACGACAGGTGGCGCTTCGGCCCGCATTTCAGCGGGCTGTCGACGCGCCTGTTGAGGGCCGCGGACGCCCTCTCATGGCTCCTCCCAAACCTGGGGGGGCCAAAGGCAAAGTGCCGGCGCCTCTATGCCGGCATTTTGCGGAGCATGGCCCTTTACGGGGCTCCCATCTGGGCGGACTCCCTACATAGGAGGGAGAATGCGACCGCCATCCGCAGGCCCCAACGGGCCATTGCACAGCGGGTGGCGAGAGCGTACCGCTCAGTGGGATTTTCGGCGGCGTGCGCTCTGGCCGGCACCCCTCCATGGGAATTGGAGGCGTGGGTGCTCGCCAGAGTGTACGAGTGGACGGCCCGCCGAAGGGCGCTTGGTGAGCGCCCGATGGGCGAAGAGCGGGAGGCGGTGCGGCGAGAGGCGAAGGACGCCATCGTCCTCCATTGGACGGAGGACCTCGCCAGCGCCGCCTTTGGCCGCCGGACGTTGGACGCGCTCGGGCCGGTCCTGCAGGGCTGGCTCGAGCGGCCCCACGGTTTCCTCTCTTTCCGTCTGGTGCAGGTGTTGTCCGGGCATGGCTGCTTCGGATCGCACCTGCACCGGATCGGGAGGGAGGAAACCCCAGCGTGCCACGAATGCGGCGCGGCGGAGGACACGGCGCAGCACACCCTCGAGGGGTGCCCGGCGTGGTCCGAGCGGCGCTGCAGCCTCACCGCGGTGGTCGGACCGGACCTCTCGCTTCCCGGCGTGGTTGACGCCATGCTGGGGAGCGAGGAGGCCTGGTCAGCAGTAGCCTCCTTCTGCGAGGACGTACTCTTGCAGAAGGAGGAGGCGGAGCGGGCGCGGGAGGACGACCCTCTCGCTGCGCCGCTCCGCAGACGGAGAAGGGGGAGAAGGCGTCGTGCCCTCCCTCCTCTAGGTGACGGGCGGGCGACAGGCACGGGGGTGCCTGCGCCCGCATTGCACCCGTCACCTCCGTCAGTCATTCCCGCCCCCCCACGCCCGTGAGGGTGTGAGGGGACCGCCTTGATATCGTCGGCGGGGGACTGGTTGTAAAGGCTGTGCCAGTTTCCCAGTCCCCCCGCCACTATGACGAAGCGGGAATGCCGCTGGGTCGTTTTAGTGGGTATACCGGGTTCGCCCGGGGAGTCCCACATACCCCTCCCGTCCCCCGACGGGAGGGTATGCGTAACGCATTTTTTCCCAGCGTCAAAAAAAAAAAAAAAAAAAAAAAAAAAAAAAAAAAAAAGGTTAGGTTAGGTTAGGTTGGGGTGCGTCAGAATTCCTCCACGTGTGTCCAATGGTTGCTGGTCCCTCTCGATACGTCTGGAGGGAAGAGCAGCTGCTGGGCCGGTGCACCCTGGGCGCGGCAGTATCCTTCCTCGAGGAATGAGAAGAAATTCTTATTCCTCGGGGAATGGTACTGTCGTGGCTAATATTCTGGGCGGGGTTATTTCGTCGTGTGCAGTGCGATGGCTCGCGGGGCGGGCTCATCGGGCGGTGCGTGGTTGGTGGTTCGCTCCTCGAAGTTCTCGGGGAGTGGATCGGGGTTGGGGTTCCTCCTTCATCTTGGATCGCGGCGTTCGTTGCGCTCTGGTACGCGTCTGCCCATCAGACGTGATTATGAGCGTGACGAATGGCCGTGGTCCGGGATGGGGGGGGGGCCCCGGCCCTGATTCGCTCCCCGAGGGCTTCGGGGAGTGAATCGCTAGTCGCGTACCGTCCGGTGGGTCCGCTCCGCGGGCCGTCGCGCGGCACACGGCGAAATACTGGCCGCGGTCTCGCCGCGGTGGTCGGACCGGACCTCCCGCTTCCCGGCGTATTTGCGCCATTCTGGGTGGCGAGGAGGCCTGGTCAGCGGTAGCCTCCCTCTGCGGGTGCGTGCTCTCGCAGAGGGGGGAGGCGGGGCGGGCGCGGGAGGACGACCTCTCGCTGCGCCGCTCCGCAGCCGGAGGGGGGGGAGAAGGCTTCGTGCCCTCCCTCCTCTAGGTGGTGACGGGCGGGCGACAGGCACGGGGGTGCCTGCGCCTGTATTGCACTCCGTCACCTCCGCCTGCCGTTCCTGGCCCCCCTCCCCTACCCGTGCCGTGAGGGTGGGAGGGGTCCGCCTTGCATTCGTCGGCGGGGGACTGGTAGCAAAGGCTATGCCAGTTTCCCAGTTCCCCTCCACTATGACGAAGCGGGAATGCCGCTGGGTCGTTTTAGTGGGTATACCGGGTTTGCCCGGGGAGTCCCACATACCCCTCCCGTCCCCCGGCGGAAGGGTATGCGTAACGCATTTTTTCCCAGCGTCAAAAAAAAAAAAAAAAAAAAAAAAAGGTTAGGTTAGGTTAGGTTAGGTTTTTTTTTTTTTTTTTTTTTTTTTTTTTTTTTTTGTTTTGGCAGGAGTGGGAAATCCCCACGGACACCTCGACTACCTCACAGGCTGTGAGATAGTCGAGGTAGTGCCGGACTCGAACCGGCTAAAACCACACTCCTGCCCCACCAGTGTCCCTCTGTCGTGGGCAGAGACCTTATTTACAGATGTTTCATCTTGTTTTGCGACTGGTTTATAAGTGGCCGAAGACACCACGCTCTATGCGATCAAGTTTTGGCGGTTAAATTATAATCTGTTTTATTTTCTTTTATAAATTTGCTGTATTTAAATGTTAACTATATTATTTTAAAGATTTTATACTATTTTACTAAATATTCTATGCTTTACTGTACTTATTTACGATTTTACTGCTCTAATTTGTCGCGATTTTGCTTTCCTGTAACTATTTACCCTTGTTGTAGTTATTTGTTTCGACACTCTACAATTAGTATTGGTTTTTATTTTGGGATATCCACGTTATATAATACTATATACTTGCATATCCTTCTTTTAAAACCGGCTTGTCAACCAAATGCATCATCTCACAAAACAAATTACAACACAGATTTCCGACAGATTCGACACAACTTAACGATTCCACTAGAGTTGGCTCACAGTCCAGACTAATTTGGGTCACCTTCTCATGAAGGTGACTGCAATTATCATTTTCCTTTAAGCCAACCCTAGTGGTTCGCTTAATGCGTCTGCGATCTGGTTGTGTCGATTCTGTTGTCCCTGGTTTCGCGGAAGTGGGCGCATCGACAACTTTAGCAATAAGCTATGGTTGCTCGTGCAAATGCGTCCCACTTCCTGCGTATCGGGCATTCCTCACTGAACGCATTGTGCGAGTGTTCCCCCAGCTTGCCTCTAGTGCAGTTTATGCACACCGCTGCTTTACCGACCTGTTTGTCAGGGCACTCAACCCTAAGATGGGGACCCCCGCAGTGACTGCACAGGTCGGCTGGCTCCGAGCACAGGCGTTTGCCGTGTCCGTACGCCAGGCAACGGGTGCACTGCACCAGTGGCGTCTGGTCCTCCACGCGCACTCTCTGGAGGTCAATACGGAGCTTGCCTCCAGAGAGTGCCCGCTTCCAGATTGCTGGGGTCACACTCAGCACAATGCTGTTTGTATGTGGGTTTCGCGATTTCTTTCTAAATTTAATCGATACTTTCTTTTCCTCGTCACCGAGGCCGTCAAATATCTCCCGGTTCTGGTTCTTAAGGGCCCGCAACACTTCTTCGTCACTGTGCACTGACAAGACGTCCCTAAGAACCAGAAGTGGGTCCCGATTTTTCACGTCCTCGACGACGAGGTTCTCTCCGGCCACCCTTAGTCGCTCCTTCAGTCTTGTCCTCTCCTCCATCGTTTCGCACCCCATAATCACCCTTTGATCCTTGGCCTTTCTCACCCTTTCAACACGCACCCAGCCTTCTTTGGCGTCCACCGCTTTCCTGACCCTCTCCAGGATTTCACCGCTGGTGTCCGTCTCCTGTGTTGAGGAGACAACTACGGAGTGCAGAGTTGTTCGCTCCGGGGCTTTTGCCCCGGTGTGGCTTTTATTTACAGCTGCTACACTCGCGTATGTTGTCTCCCCCACACTTTCCCTGCTGGCCAGACTGTCTCGGAGCCTTTCGAGTTTCTCGGAGTTGTCCTTCAACTCCGAGAGGTGCTCCTTGATAGCGTTGGTGAGCACAGTCTGGCCGGCGAGAACGTCGCTGAGGGAGGACTGAGGGATGCAGTCAGCGGCGGGCGCGGGTGCGGGTGCGGGTTCGGGTGCGGCCGGGGCCTTGTCCAGCTCTGACTCCTTGACCAGCTCATAAAGCCGGTTTATGGCCTCGAGCACCGCAGCCTTGATATCCGTCCTGAGGTTGCGCGAGTTGCCCAAGTTAAGCTTAGCCTTATTCAGGCAAGCTCGCGCCTCCTCAGTGCGACTGCGGTACCCGACCTCCGGCTTCTTGAGCGGCCTAGGATCATTGACAGGGGCTCGGCGCATCGACGGGGTAGCAAGGCTCTCCTTGGACGCGAGGGGTGTTTCGTCTCCGAAATCAATTTGCCTCCTCGCGT